>CM075352.1:140502500-150502500 GCA_037693485.1 Kitagawia praeruptora
TTTATATGATTATGCAGTATGATTTTCAATATTCCTTGTGTTTATACTTCATGTCTGATATGTATCAATGCATAATTAAATTGTAAGCTGATAAAGGCCAAATACAAACGACAAAACAAGTAGAAAAGAAAGGCAGTTTGAAAATGCATAAATAAGCCCGAAGGCTATAAGTTAAGGTTTACAAAACAAAGTAATAAATCAAATGCCACGCAGGGCAGGAATAAAAATAGCTAAGTATCGGCCTCGTTAGAAGAAGCCGACTTCTCCACATCCCCCCGAGTCTTTGAGATTCCAGCAAAGCGAGAAGGGGATGTATGGGTGGTATCAGAATCCCTTCGAAGAGGGGAAGCCTCGGGATCAAGAATCCTATCTCCTCCATCCATGTTCTCATCCTCTCCTTCTTCCTCCTCCACAGGAAGGGCAGGAGGAGGGTGTGGGCTAGGAAAGTCCTTGTGAGAAAATAACCCAGGGTGCTTTTTAAGCACCGCCTTTAAAGCCTCGTCCCAACCATCGGTGTACTGGACAGGATAGAGCACCGCATCGTGCTTCTGCATCAAAGTTTGAAAATCCTGTGAGTCCATGTACTCGTCAATGAGGTCCTCTTTCTTGGCCTGCAAGTGCACCACCTCAGCCTGCGCCGCCTCCAACTCTTCTACCTTCCCTTTCAATTTCTCTTCAGTTTCTCTAACTTTAATTTTCTCTTTTTGATACTTAGTCTCAAAATACTTTGCCTTGTTTTTCCAGGCCTTAGCCTGATGTGCCATGCTTTGAAAATGCACGTTTGCCTGCAAGGTTATCAGTTTAGTAAAAAAGAGAATTATGACAGCAAACTAATATTAGGAAAAAGTGGAAGGTAGAAAGGATGGCATACCGAGGCCAAAGCTTGAGCTCCTAGGTGCTCAGCCTCATCCATATTTCCACCCGTTACGAAATCCTTGTAGTCGACATGAGTGATTGAGTTCAATGACCAATCCATCGAATGCTTTGTGGAGCCAACCACAGAGTCCTGCTTTCTAAAGCCCCATAGAGGCCTATACACCGTCGATTGGACGTTCACTTGCACAGGTCTATCCTCTTCATCAACAGTAACCAAATCTTGTTTCTGCACTTTGTGTGGACGTAGAAAAGATGGTTCACTAGATTTGCCCCTTGTGTCAAGGGCCATCTTCGCTCTCCTCATACGAGCAGTTTCCTCCTCACCAAGATCCGTTTCTCGCATGATTTTCATAACAGCTACACACAACAATAAATTAAAACGTTGGTATAAGCTCATCCAGAAACAAAGTAAACTCACAAAGGACTAGAAATTACCCAAGTCATAAATAGCAGAAAGGCCTACGACCCTAAGAAACTCCTCATTGATGAGGTCCCAACACAAAGTTTCACCATTGTCTTTGGTTAGCTCGTCATAAGCCGCTTGCTCCTCAGCGTTGAGAACTATTTTGTTAGTGTTGCCATCGGCCACCTTACCAAAAGAGCTTCGGAAAAGGGTGCCCCAATCACCCCCTTTCCAGACCAAGTACATAAATTCTTCTTTCCACTTAGGGTTGTTGTCAACAACCGAGTGGCCGTTAACGATGTGTGGAATTTTAGGGCGCTGTCTAACGTAGACCCACCCCGGGTGAACATAAGAGCTATTATAGAATTGAAATATTTTCCTAAACAAAGGAACAGAAAGAGGGAATTTTTTCCTAAGGCACAAAACCATGAAACACAAAATGGATCGCCAGGCATTGGGTGGAAGTTGACATGGGCTGACTTGAACGTCGGCCAAAAGTTTGGGAATAAACTCATGGAAAGGGAACTTAAGCCCAGCTACGAGGGCATCTCTAAAAATGCATAGCCCATTGGGCCTCCAATGACAAGGCCTGTCGCCAGGCCCAGTGTGACAGCCCCAAATTCGGGGTCATGAATTTGGGCCATCATGAACCAACCTCCATTCAAATTCAATATCTCTTGGGTTTTTTTTTTTTTATAAATACTTATACAATTGACCCCACAGTAATATACACACACACACCAGTCATATGCTCAGAGAACAACATTCACCATAATAAGAGTTTAGAATTTAAAAAGTTATTACAACCCAGAATCATACTTCAGTACATTGTTGAGTGATGCTTCTACAAGAAACATTTCAACAACCAAATTTATTACAATCTTTCAAACTTACACACTTAATATACATAAAACTACTAAACCCCTTGCGCTGGTCGTCTACCTCGGGGACTGATGCTAACGAACTCTCAGTAGGTCGCCTTTCCCTTACCCTCTTGCGGGGCGTTCTGCGTAGTATTGGCATACCTAGCTGTATATAGATAAGTAGCAAGAGTGAGCTATAATAGCTCAGCAAGATAATATTGAAAATTAGAATTTAAAATGTAACCAAGTATACATGTATATACATATGTAAGCAGTAACCAATTTATAAGCTTTAAGGAAGAATAAAACCCTTATTTAATAATACATCATCCACTTACTATTATAAGAAAGAATTCTAAGATAATACAGTATCAGTTTCTCTTCTTAAACAATGTAATAATCAATATACCCTTTCAGTGTAATATTTTAAAATAATATAAATAATTAAATAAATCTCTCACTATCATCTTCTCATTTCCTTTCTATACAGTAATTTTATAAATTAATATAAAATCAGTTTCTCTTCATCTATATTAATAATTTCATCGTCTCATATCACTTTTCTGTTTTCAGTTATAGAAATCTGAAAACCATTTTTTAATTCTTTCTTTCAAGTTTTGGGGATATATACTGGCGCCAGATACGTAGGACGATGATCAGTCGCCTGACCGTATCCGCTCTCTGTTTACTACTAGTAGAAGGAATGAAGGCCACCTGCATAACATCATCCCTGGAGGAAGGCCACCTGCATAACATCCTCCTGGAGGAAGGCCACCTGCATAACATCCTCCCTTGGCATCTTCGTGCCGAATCATGAATACTAGACTATGTCGCACACAGCCCTGACATAGCCTCTTATGCAAATTTGTTGCAAATCCCCCTTGTTATAAGATCATTATTCAATTTATCAACACCGTTTCACATTTCTATTCCCGTATATCACTTCCATTCTCGCACATTATTTCTATAAAATATAAGTATATATATATATCATACATTAAAAGAATGTTTATAATATAGCATTATAAACCATATAACCCTAGATAACAACTGATACCATTCTCTTTCATATCTCTTTTACCTTAGAGCATATACGCTCCATTCGTAATCATCTCTCTTTAACTTCCCACAATCAAGAGAAATATATTCTTTGCAATATAGCAACAAAAGCATCACATATACATAAATATATGCCTTGATATCATTATCATTCCGAAGATAAATAATTTTTAAAGTAGGGATAGAAGGATCTTGCCTCGATTTCTGTATCCTGACAGTAGGGCTGGTTCCTCCTCCGGAATTTCTATAAACACAAAAGGACCGTCATTAGAACACTACATCTCTTACTCACTATCCTCTTGTATAACAAAACCCTTTACACTTCAATGTATGTTTAACGTATTATTATTACCCCAAAGGTTCAAGGACTTAACCATTTATAAGTTCAATTGAAGTTTCAGGGGTTTTTACCATTTCCCCTAACAACCACACTCGACTGTAAAATTTCTTATAAATTTTAGAATTCGAATTTTAATGCAAGGTCAACTGGTATTAGTTCTTTGACCACACTACTACCATATCCCAAAATTTCGTGGCTTTTAAACATGTTAAAGTATGGTAACTATAACCTCAAATTTGGTACACTTACGATTTCTCGACTTTCGAACGTCTTTCACTAAAACTGACTTTTCTCCTAAACCGTACGTCAGATTTTAACGCACCTTATATCAAAACGATCTATGAACTAAGCTCTATCATTTCATGGTCACTAAGTGTGCTAGACAGTAAGGTACCGTACTGCATTGGTGTCCAAAAACAGGGCAGTTTGTAGTTCTAACGAAAATCGGACATTATAACGGCTATATTTTCATACTTTCCAAAATCAAACCCCTCCAAATCAATCATCCACCTTATACACCATCACATATACCATGTGGTCATCATACCAACCATGGATTTCCAAGTCCACAACACAATTTCCATACCATTCAAACACATATAAACAACTATAACCATAAGATTACATGATTTAGTACTACTTATCTTAGAAACCAACTAAAATCATCAAAACCCAAAGGATTCAAGCTAGGGTTTCAAGCTAATCATCAACTTTAAAGAGTATACTAACATGAATAACCTCACCAAGCTCTTATACTACCTTGGTATGGTCTAAATCATGCAAAGAAATCAAGAAAACAAGGTTAACACTTAGAAAACACTATTCATCATCAACTTTAAGAATTTATTTACCTTACCAAAAGATGATGGATGGCTATGAAACTTTGTGAATCTCTCTTTCTATCCTCCAAGAGCATCCATGAATTATCTCTTGATTTTATGTTGAAGCTAGCTAGGGTTTTGTTTTTTTTTTTTTTTATTTTTTGGAATTGCCGAATGTAGTAATGAAATGGGGGAGAGAGTTTTGTGGTTTTGTTGTTTTAGTATTGGCTTAATCTTGATCTTCTAGCTTACCTTGGAAGCTTAGTTAGATATTTTACTTAGCAATTGACTAATTTACCCCTTAGTTTTTAGTTAGTGGAAAATGACATCAATAATGATGTTATTAAGATGATGTAATATTCTTATTACTTGATTTTCTAAATAGCATGCCAATAATCTTGGTAGATGATAATGTGGTATGTCTCCTTGTTATATTACTAATCTTGGTTGCTTAATCTCCATACTCGTCTAATTGTGGTTCGTTACGAATGTACCTCATTATCTCAGTGGTTTTGAGATCATTTAACAATCCAAATTCCATTGGTATTCTCTTAACTTAAAAATCCCCTGGCTCAATTCTAAATTCACTAATCCCTCAATATATAATTCTTATAATGTTTCCATGCTCCTTAGTGTCCACTAGAAGCTTATTCGAAATCAAAATCCTCAAAATTTCATGCTTCAGGAATTTCTGAAATCTAACGTCATTTCGAGTCACTTATTTTCAATGTACACTACTAATATGATTTCTGTTTATTCATTTTCCATTTCCATTATAGAGTACCTATATACCATTTCTCTAAATCCTCGAAATTTACTATTCATAGGATCACTGTAGCATTGCCAAAGTTAGGGTTATTACATCCTTCCCTCCTTAAAAGGATTCCGTCCCGGAATCACGTCAGAATTGTCCATAGATACCTTTTTCCTTCATAATATCTCTATCTTGTTTGCACCAAATATACCGACATAAACTTGCTTGTCATTCATCAACATTCCTCTTTTAATTATGGGTATTGGCCACCACATTGGCCTCTCTTGAATGGTAGTGTATCTCACTTATGGTTTATCCCTATGTTGATCTCTATCATGACATAAAATATACATACTTCGCTCTTATTATATCTTGTCTCTGTAAAATCTTCCAGAAATCCAACTAGAATAAGATTCTTTGAAACAATTGTAAGAAAATATTACCTATAATATATATTTCCTGTTCGTATATAAACAAGTCTGTGGTTTACCCCCAAAATACTATTATTCTCCTTTTCATAGAATTTCTAACCCCTAACAGATACTGATTTTCCTTATCTAGATTATCAACCTACCTATACCATTCATTGACCACATTGATTCCTAACCAAACTTTTACACTAAAAATTTAAATACTAGAAAAATGTTCACCTGCATCTGTATCCGGCTTTCTTAATGCCTCCCCTAAAGTCATATTGTACACTCTAGCAGTAGGCCTGTTTGAAGCAGTCACACTCTGTTCTGGCACGGATGATCCCCCTGAACGGCAATCTCTGGCAATATGTCCTAGTTTCCCACACTGGTAACACTTGATGTCCCTCTTAGGATTGGTATTAGCCGATGGGCACTGACTAAGATAGTGTCCTTTTTGTCCACAGTTAAAGCAGTTTAGTTCTAATGCTCTACACACTCCTGAATGCTTCTTACCACACGTGTTACAGTCTGGAAATGGTGTTCGAGATTGACTAGATTGAAAAGTTCCTGTGGATCTACCACCCTGATTCACAGTCTCACTGGTAGTTTTATTATTCCCTGACTTTCCTCCAAACTGGGGTTTTTGTCCTTTACCAAATTTGTTAAAATAGCTTCCCTCACTTGAACCTCCTTTCTGACCCTCAAATTTCCTTTTCTTATTCTCTCGACCTAATTGGTTTTGTTCACTCTCGGCCTCAATAATAGATGCCTTCTGAACCACCGCAGCATACTCGGTCAACTCAAATGGTGCCACTCTAGTCCGTAGCCATGGTTTCAATCCTTGTTGAAACCTTTTCGCTCGTTGCTCTTCAGTACGCACGAATTCTGGAACAAACCTAGACAGTTCTGTAAACTTAGTTTCATATTCTGCCACTGATAGGTTTTCCTGCTTAAGCTCCAAAAATTTTATTTCCATCTGGTTCTCCAAGTACCTAGGGGAATATTTGTCTAGAAACACCCTAGTGAAACGCTCCCAAGTTATCACTCCCGCTCCTTCCAGATTCTTTTTAGTTTCCCACCAGTAATTCGCCTCTCCCTTTAAGAGATAGGCTGCAAAAACTGTCTTCTGATCTTCCTCTACCCTCAGTATCTCAAAAGCCTTCTCCATCTCTTTCAGCCATGCCCTGGCTGCTACTGGGTTAGTGGTTCCCTCAAATTCTGGGGGTTTTAGTGACTTAAAAGCACGAAAAGAGTTAGCTGCCTGGTTGGGAAGAACAGGTGGTTGTGGTGGATTCTGTGGATTTACTAAATTCTGCCTCATTAGTTCCATAAATTGGTTAAAAAGGTTACCATCCTGATTTCCCTGTTGGCCAGTTGATTCATCTTCTTCTTCCTCATGATCTTGTTCATTATGAGCGTTTTCACCCTGCCTATTCTGACTTGCTTCCTCTCTCTCATTTTCCCTTGCATTCATTCTATTATTACGCTTAGGCGGCATGATTCTGTATATAATAATATTCTTCATTAATCACCCAAATTTAGGGTACAATATACATCATTTCCATATATGCACAACTATATTATTAGTTAATCTTATTTATGCATCCCAGTATTTTAAATTCACACAAGTAATATTTAATCGTAATACAACTTTGACAAATAAGCTTAGTACCTTTAGCACAATAACCTTTTCATTTAAGTCAATCACCTCATGTATACCAATATTTCTGAATCTCAACATTTAATATCAAAATACAATAAAATTAGGCAAAGTACATAAACTTCATTAATTTACATAAGTATTATACAACTTGGGTACAACATCTTTTACTACTAATATCATACATCATAAAGTACAAGGTTCGAAACCCCAAAAGCATAACTGTACATACTAACTCGCTATAACAAAAGCACTACTAGCTGTCCTCTAATCAGACTGGGATTAAGACAGTAAACAACTAACCTAATCCCCAAAATGACATCTGCAAGATGACTAGTCTGATTAGTATCTAAAACTACTACTCCTAATCATGGTAACGACGCCCTGATAACGTCCCTGATCTGCGCTACCATAGTGGTGACTGTAGCAACTATCTGAGCCCTCCATACTGGATCCCCTCTGTCTCCCAACATCATCCTAATGTCACCGAGTGCCCGTAGCTCGATACTGACTATACTCAAATTCAACCCATCTGGTATCACACCTCCTCCTCCTCTCGCCCTGTCTAACCTCTGTATAAGCGTATCTATAGTCCGACGGGACTCATCCAGCTGTCCCTGAAGGGCAAAGTACTCTGACAAGAAAATAGCTGGCAACTGGCCAGCTGGAAACATAGGTGCCTCCTGAGGTGGCATAGCATCTGGGGGAGGTACATCTACAAGTGGAGGTGCATCCACTGGTGGAGGTGGTGGTGGTGCAAATGGTGGGGATGGAGGAACTGGCTCTGTGTCCGCATCCTCGGAAGGGTCATCCTCCAACTCATCCTCTGACATGATAAAGTGTCCCGGTGGAGTGAACTGCTCAGCTGGATCCTCAAAAGGGTCGGGGCTAGGTAAAGGAGATGGAACTGGGACAGGTGGGACAGGAGTAGGAGTCACGTGAATGTCCCTCCACTCAATCGGCTCCTCAGGTATAACAGATAACCTAGGCCTCTTACGTAAAGGCATCTCCTCCTCAGGAATATCCGTCCGCACTCGGGAAGGTCCGGCCCCATCAGGTCCTACATATGGTCTACCAGAATATGGCACTATGGCCACAGCATCCCTCTGCCTGCGCTCCTCAGCCTCCTCCCTCAGTCTCTGCTCATATCTCTCTCTAGCACTCGCCCGTCGTCTCTCCCTGAGGTCATCAATAGCATACTCTGGAACCTCTACACCTACTAGCAACAAATCTCTAATCTCCTGCTCAGGTAGTCCTAGCCACTGGGGGTCTCGGCTCGGCTCACCCATCTCACGAACATGACTGGGCTCTCCCATCTCCTCTCCCTATAAGGTAAACATAAACTATATTAGTAATAATTTATAAAATTATAATCAATGCTTAAAAATAAAACTACCTGCGATATACCACCCTTGAACTTGATGGAAGTTCAAAATTTAATATTATAAATGATACAATATTATTATCACTCTTGTTCCTGAGCATTATGACTCTTAGCTCTGATACCAACTGTGACAGCCCCAAATTCGGGGTCATGAATTTGGGCCATCATGAACCAACCTCCATTCAAATTCAATATCTCTTGGGTTTTTTTTTTTTATAAATACTTATACAATTGACCCCACAGTAATATACACACACACACCAGTCATATGCTCAGAGAACAACATTCACCATAATAAGAGTTTAGAATTTAAAAAGTTATTACAACCCAGAATCATACTTCAGTACATTGTTGAGTGATGCTTCTACAAGAAACATTTCAACAACCAAATTTATTACAATCTTTCAAACTTACACACTTAATATACATAAAACTACTAAACCCCTTGCGCTGGTCGTCTACCTCGGGGACTGATGCTAACGAACTCTCAGTAGGTCGCCTTTCCCTTACCCTCTTGCGGGGCGTTCTGCGTAGTATTGGCATACCTAGCTGTATATAGATAAGTAGCAAGAGTGAGCTATAATAGCTCAGCAAGATAATATTGAAAATTAGAATTTAAAATGTAACCAAGTATACATGTATATACATATGTAAGCAGTAACCAATTTATAAGCTTTAAGGAAGAATAAAACCCTTATTTAATAATACATCATCCACTTACTATTATAAGAAAGAATTCTAAGATAATACAGTATCAGTTTCTCTTCTTAAACAATGTAATAATCAATATACCCTTTCAGTGTAATATTTTAAAATAATATAAATAATTAAATAAATCTCTCACTATCATCTTCTCATTTCCTTTCTATACAGTAATTTTATAAATTAATATAAAATCAGTTTCTCTTCATCTATATTAATAATTTCATCGTCTCATATCACTTTTCTGTTTTCAGTTATAGAAATCTGAAAACCATTTTTTAATTCTTTCTTTCAAGTTTTGGGGATATATACTGGCGCCAGATACGTAGGACGATGATCAGTCGCCTGACCGTATCCGCTCTCTGTTTACTACTAGTAGAAGGAATGAAGGCCACCTGCATAACATCATCCCTGGAGGAAGGCCACCTGCATAACATCCTCCTGGAGGAAGGCCACCTGCATAACATCCTCCCTTGGCATCTTCGTGCCGAATCATGAATACTAGACTATGTCGCACACAGCCCTGACATAGCCTCTTATGCAAATTTGTTGCAAATCCCCCTTGTTATAAGATCATTATTCAATTTATCAACACCGTTTCACATTTCTATTCCCGTATATCACTTCCATTCTCGCACATTATTTCTATAAAATATAAGTATATATATATATCATACATTAAAAGAATGTTTATAATATAGCATTATAAACCATATAACCCTAGATAACAACTGATACCATTCTCTTTCATATCTCTTTTACCTTAGAGCATATACGCTCCATTCGTAATCATCTCTCTTTAACTTCCCACAATCAAGAGAAATATATTCTTTGCAATATAGCAACAAAAGCATCACATATACATAAATATATGCCTTGATATCATTATCATTCCGAAGATAAATAATTTTTAAAGTAGGGATAGAAGGATCTTGCCTCGATTTCTGTATCCTGACAGTAGGGCTGGTTCCTCCTCCGGAATTTCTATAAACACAAAAGGACCGTCATTAGAACACTACATCTCTTACTCACTATCCTCTTGTATAACAAAACCCTTTACACTTCAATGTATGTTTAACGTATTATTATTACCCCAAAGGTTCAAGGACTTAACCATTTATAAGTTCAATTGAAGTTTCAGGGGTTTTTACCATTTCCCCTAACAACCACACTCGACTGTAAAATTTCTTATAAATTTTAGAATTCGAATTTTAATGCAAGGTCAACTGGTATTAGTTCTTTGACCACACTACTACCATATCCCAAAATTTCGTGGCTTTTAAACATGTTAAAGTATGGTAACTATAACCTCAAATTTGGTACACTTACGATTTCTCGACTTTCGAACGTCTTTCACTAAAACTGACTTTTCTCCTAAACCGTACGTCAGATTTTAACGCACCTTATATCAAAACGATCTATGAACTAAGCTCTATCATTTCATGGTCACTAAGTGTGCTAGACAGTAAGGTACCGTACTGCATTGGTGTCCAAAAACAGGGCAGTTTGTAGTTCTAACGAAAATCGGACATTATAACGGCTATATTTTCATACTTTCCAAAATCAAACCCCTCCAAATCAATCATCCACCTTATACACCATCACATATACCATGTGGTCATCATACCAACCATGGATTTCCAAGTCCACAACACAATTTCCATACCATTCAAACACATATAAACAACTATAACCATAAGATTACATGATTTAGTACTACTTATCTTAGAAACCAACTAAAATCATCAAAACCCAAAGGATTCAAGCTAGGGTTTCAAGCTAATCATCAACTTTAAAGAGTATACTAACATGAATAACCTCACCAAGCTCTTATACTACCTTGGTATGGTCTAAATCATGCAAAGAAATCAAGAAAACAAGGTTAACACTTAGAAAACACTATTCATCATCAACTTTAAGAATTTATTTACCTTACCAAAAGATGATGGATGGCTATGAAACTTTGTGAATCTCTCTTTCTATCCTCCAAGAGCATCCATGAATTATCTCTTGATTTTATGTTGAAGCTAGCTAGGGTTTTGTTTTTTTTTTTTTTTATTTTTTGGAATTGCCGAATGTAGTAATGAAATGGGGGAGAGAGTTTTGTGGTTTTGTTGTTTTAGTATTGGCTTAATCTTGATCTTCTAGCTTACCTTGGAAGCTTAGTTAGATATTTTACTTAGCAATTGACTAATTTACCCCTTAGTTTTTAGTTAGTGGAAAATGACATCAATAATGATGTTATTAAGATGATGTAATATTCTTATTACTTGATTTTCTAAATAGCATGCCAATAATCTTGGTAGATGATAATGTGGTATGTCTCCTTGTTATATTACTAATCTTGGTTGCTTAATCTCCATACTCGTCTAATTGTGGTTCGTTACGAATGTACCTCATTATCTCAGTGGTTTTGAGATCATTTAACAATCCAAATTCCATTGGTATTCTCTTAACTTAAAAATCCCCTGGCTCAATTCTAAATTCACTAATCCCTCAATATATAATTCTTATAATGTTTCCATGCTCCTTAGTGTCCACTAGAAGCTTATTCGAAATCAAAATCCTCAAAATTTCATGCTTCAGGAATTTCTGAAATCTAACGTCATTTCGAGTCACTTATTTTCAATGTACACTACTAATATGATTTCTGTTTATTCATTTTCCATTTCCATTATAGAGTACCTATATACCATTTCTCTAAATCCTCGAAATTTACTATTCATAGGATCACTGTAGCATTGCCAAAGTTAGGGTTATTACACCCAGCCTTAACAAGTCGATATGGAGTTTTAATTTCATATGTTTTATTGTAATTTTTAATTACATCCTCATCATGAAATTTGTTACAACAATTATAAGCATCTAAATCAGCTAATGAAGGATAATCATCTCCGCGCATGTTGATCATTTCAGTTAAACTCATGTAAGAAGAACGAATTTCGATATCGTTACCTCTTTTCGAAGCAGAATTCATCTTCAAAAGGCGTTGTGCTGATTTATCCGCCATTGATCTTCAAAGTATGAATGCTTAAGCCCAGAAACTTTAATAAAAGAGATGACGCTGCAACGAAAGCCCAGAAAAACTTCAAAGAAACCCAGGAACCGGCAGAAACTCGCCTGAGAATGATGGAATTGCTGAAAGAAATCGTTGGGAATCCCCTTAACTTGAGAGAAATAACTAAGATAAATTTTAGAGGAAAGTAGAGTGTATTAGAGTGAAGTGAGAAATGAATCTCACTCCACTCTTTTATAGGAATTTCGCAACTGGCTAATAGCCGGTTAAAATTCCAAGGAACCGGTAATAGCCGGTTATGGCCCATTAAGAGGCCCGTAGGCCCAAAAACAAGAAGGATCTAGAAAGTCCCAAAGTAAATAAGAGGGTATATGGATTAATTAAATTCGACAATACAATTAAAAGAAAATGGGTTAAGGCCAAATAGGCCCAGTATTGCGGCCATAATTCTACTGGTGTCACTAGGCTATCAGTTAAAAGCCTATCCTAAAGTCTATAAGGCCCAAAAAGATTAGCAGGCCCAATTTGTGGGTCCAAATTGCAATTATTCGACCAGGATCCTGATCGAATTGTCGACCAGGAATCTTGGTCGAAATGAGCTAGACCAGAGTGTCCAAATTGCATTTGTTCGACCAGGATCCTGATCGAATTGTCGACCAGGAATCTTGGTCGAAATGAGCTAGACCAGAATGTCCAAATTGCATTTATTCGACCAGGATCCTGATCGAATTGTCGACCAGGAATCTTGGTCGAAATGAGCTAGACCAGAGTGTCCAAATTGCATTTATTCGACCAGGATCCTGATCGAATTATCGACCAGGAATCTTGGTCGAAATGAGCTAGACCAGAATGTCCAAATTGCATTTATTCGACCAGGATCCTGATCGAATTGTCGACCAGGAATCTTGGTCGAAATGAGCTAGACCAGAATGTCCAAATTGCATTTATTCGACCAGGATCCTGATCGAATTGTCGACCAGGAATCTTGGTCGAAATGAGCTAGACCAGAGTGTCCAAATTGCATTTATTAGGATCCTGATCGAATTGTCGACCAGAAATCTTGGTCGAAATGAGCTAAACCAGAGTGTCCAAATTGCATTTATTCGACCAGGATCCTTATCGAATTGTCGACCAGGAATCTTGGTCGAAATGAGCTAGACCAGAATGTCCAAATTGCATTTATTCGACCAGGATCCTGATCGAATTGTCGACCAGGAATCTTGGTCGAAATGCTGTCGACCAGAGTGACAAAATGGCATTTCTTCGACCAGGATCCTGATCGAAGTGTCGACCAGGAATCCTGATCGAAGTGCCATCGACCAGGATGACAATATGGCCTTTTGTCGACCAGGATCCTGATCGAAAATTCGACCAGGAATCCTGGTCGAATCTTGTGAAGGTTTTTTGCTGATTTTTCTTATAGGAAAATGGCTTTCTTGAAAATTATGCACAATCGTGGGATAACTGATATATCGACGAATAAATAATGGAAAAATACTTGCGAGTATAAGAAAAATGCAAGGATGTTACTTGTAATTTCTTTGTGAATATAATTGATTATCCTCGAATAAGGCAAGTCGCCGTAAACATGTAGGTCGCTCCACACTTTACATTGAAGGCGATATATGTGAAACACTAGTGTACCAAAGTCTTAAATTCCATGAAAACCTGGACGGTTTCCTTAGAAGTTGAGAGGCAAATGATGTGGGTTGAAAATAAACCCTAAGAATACAATTAATGATTCATTAATTGAGCCCAGAATGGCCCAAGGTTAAAGCCCAAATACGAGGCCCAAAGCCTTAATAATGATAATAAATTCGTAATTAATAAATCAGCCAAATATAAGACTCCGTCATTGAGTCCAAAAGGAAACCAAATCATCCTTGGAGTGGTCTCCAAGGAATACAGCTGTAATGCTTATCCCCCTTCCACTCGGAAGGATCTAGAATTAGGCCTAAGTTGTACCTTGCCCACCAAGACACCCAATTCTATCCTAATTCTAGGGTTTTCATCACCTATATAAGGACCTGCTCCTTCACATACAGAACTACGTTTTTTGGCTTGATTCTTGATATTTGCAAGATACGTAGGCATCTTGTGAGGGCAGATTAAGTCACAAAACACTCGATCAGCCATAAAAGCTCGAAGCTCTTCTTAACCCTAGCATTCAATACGTAATAAATACACCCTAAATTTCGTTCCACAACAATTAGTAATTTGTCTCATGTTATGAACAATCCCGACATTTTAAATGAGAAACACAATACGAGACGGAGGGAGTATGTTTTAACTGAAAAAGGTAATTGGTTAGTTATTAGTAATTATAAAACAAAATTGCCCGTAAGTATAAATTAAAATAGAAACTAAATAAAGAACAACTAAGTAAGGATATTTAAGTAAAAACACGAAGTACCGTACCAATCGACCGAGCAAACTTTTAATATTTCGGCTATTATAATATAAAATTGATTTCACAATTTTTTTTTTAAAAAAGTGTACTCTCTGCATCCTATTTTTATGTCCATTTTAATTTTTTTAATATTATCTTTAAAAAAATAAAATTTACATTTCAAAATAAACCAAATGTTCTTTCAATAATATAATTTTTTTCAATTATTTAATACATATAATTTTAGTCAAATTTTGGTTGATTTGACCAATCAAAAAACAAAATGGACAATTTAAAGTACGAAGAAAATATTAATCAACAATTAGAAACTTTTTGAGAGGGTCAACACCGAAATTAATTTGGTCAACAACTCAAATTTTGTCAAATTTTAATTAATATGTTCATGCTTAATTGTTTCTTCTTTTTTTGTTAATTATTAGCTATTTTATAAACAAGACATGATATTTTCCATAGTTTTAGAGAAGCATATTCAAGTTAGAGTCCAAGACTCGAGTTCATTTATAGACAATTGATCAAATTTAAATAATTTAGTGTTGAGTATGAAATATACTAAAATAATACAGAGGTGATGGATGTATTATCAAACTTTTTTTCGATTGTTTGTTTGTTTGAATATGTTTGTTTACTGGTAGTAGAGTATGTATGTTAAATGATAAATATTGCGGAATAGAAACAACATATAAACTCACTTTAAATTTAATATTGGATTAGATTTAATGGTGGTTACAAACTGTGAATACGAAAATGTATTCTCAGATTCGTTTTTCTCAAAAAGATCTTCATGATATTACAATGAAAAACTTAACAGCTAAAGATATGAGTCTGTAAACTTATAAAACTTGTGCACGTACAGCTCATTTTGTAAAACTAGTAACAGACAAAGTAACTAGCTAAGCCTATCTATACTATTTTGGTGAAACTTGGTATCAGGTGATTTCTCCCTATTTTGCATACTGACTGAATCCACTTCGTTAGCTGTTTTTTCTCCTTTGATTACTCTCCAAACTTCTTTGTATGCTTGTCATGTGCAAACTTCAACAATTGGACCACTGCAGGTGACTTGGTTTGTGTTGATTTTCTGTCATGAGAATCTTCTGTAATTTGTCTTTTGAAACCTTTGAGAATTGGCTAAGTACCTAATTTGAGAACTGCTTTTGAGTAGTTAGACATCTCTGAGTTCTCTATTGTTGGGGAAAGATGGTAATAACTTGGATTTTTCTGAAGTCATGTGAACACTTTCAGATTGAAGTTATTTGTGGTTCACCCAAATAAATCGATCGAATAAAGTTAGAAATTCTGCAAGAAGAGAGAATGTATTTTTGTTGTGAATTTCAAAATGAACCAATGTATGAAAATGATCAATGCAACATCTATATATAGATGTCAACAGATGTGTATTTTGCCAACAGACACATCTTATTCTAATAATTTTGTCTAATACCAATAGACAGATCATATCCCAACAGGTGTGTCTGATGCCAATGAACATGGCTCATAAGCATCCCAACAGGTGTGTCTAATGCCAATGAACATGCCTCATAAGCAATAATACCGAAATCATAATAAACTCGAACAAAGCGTGCACTCCGCACTCTCCCGACTTGTTCAATGTAATATTACGATTACATTGATCAACTAGTCAATCCAATTACACTAAAATATCCAACAATCCTCCCCCATTTTAGCGTAATCCATGATTAACTAAACAAAATCACAACAAATAACAAACTTATGCATAAATGAAATATCATGACGATTAAATTTCACATTAGTATATTACACATTCCAAATATTCGAATTCCAAATGTTCTCACTTGACACTATCTTTTACTAGCCTTATGTGTAACAGCCCCAAATCCGGGGTCTGGGATTTAGAGTAGTCACGATCCATTTAATCCTTGCCTTACCTGTATTACTCACAATGTACACAATTCAACTATTTATGACCCCACAATATATATCTCACACACACACACACACACATGTTAGAGTCTCAGAAACGACACAATACATCAACTGCGGAATAAATAACTTTCATTACAATACCCAAATGTTTTACAAAGTCTGATACTGGTACAATCTCTAAGTAATGGTACATTACCAACTAAGGATCCGGATGATTACAATCTTCTCATTCCACTCACATCTATACATAAGCTCAACAAGCTGCAGCCTGATCTGACTGGTTCGTATCATCTCCGGAATCACTGGTGCCCATGACATCCTGCTTCACTGCTCTATAATATATATAAAACAATAGCAAGAGTGAGCAAATAGCTCAGCAAGGTAATGAAAACATGGCATCACTCTGCCTATGACTTAACCCAGAATAAGGCGGGTATAAGATAATAATTGTCAAAATATCTCTTTACCGAAAGTATTTCCTTATCAGAATATATTCCAAAAACAGTACTATTGTAGTACTCCAAATATCATTTCATAATATCTCTGCAAACTTTTATTATACTATTGAACCAAGTTCTAGTATATTATAAAAGGATGAGGTTTCAAAGTAAACCAATATAATCTTTCTGTAGGAAAGAAATATCTGCTATATAAGTATAAGCAGAGTATCAACATATAAATTAAAAGATGAACTTATAAGGTGATTCAATATAAACAACCCCCTTACCATAACCCCGGTTATGTAAGGTAACCACAGAGTCATATAAAAGATGACGTTACAAGGTAACTCAAAATATATCTTTCTTAGAAATATCTGCTATGTCAGAATAAGCAAGATAGCATCATTTTCATAAAAATAGGAACTTGCAAGAAAGATATTGCAATTCCAGTTTGAAATACTTTTCAACTCTGCCAACTATGATGATGTTGCAGAAAATTTCCAACATTGAGTGATGAACTAATACTGGAGTTTGACGCGCCAGGAGACATAGCATTTACACGATGATCAGTCGAATGTTATGCTCCCCACCTCTTGTTTACTACATGTAGAAGGAAGCACCGATGGATTTACTTGTCTACCGCCCTCTGGAACCCCCTCGGCCAACGGTTGGGCCATTTGCTGGACCGGCGCCACTGGGTCACTTACGCATCTCCTAGTTCATTTCACATCCATAACTTTGAAACGTAAAGTTCGTCTCCCTTTCCCCAAGTATAATACTTGTTGATGAGACTCCACAAAGTAGTCGTATCTAATTGGAAAGGAAAATTTCACCAATATTTCCCAAGCTGATGCTTGTTAATGGATAGACACTTGTTCCATCAATCTTACCCCTCGAGCGTTGAGGAGGTAACCAAAAAGATTCATATCGATGTTTGAAAGAATCAAGATGTGAGTGACAAGATAGTCTAGCAAGTACAGGACCGAGCAGTCCAATAAATAACATCTTTCAAGTGAGGCCCCCTTATATATTTTTGGAAGTTGAGCGAGTATTTAGATCTTCTTTAAGATAGATTTAAATGAAAAATAAAGTTTGGGAACCTCCCCTCGATAAAATAGTCATAAAATACTCCGAAATATTTTACACCACATCTGAAGGTGAAAGATAATCTTTGAATAATATGAATTATTATAAAAAGACTTCAAAATAATTTAATTAAATATTCCAAGAATATTTATTAAGTCAATAATAATTACGGAATATTATTAAATCATAATATTGCTCGTAAGAAATCTTCGAATGATGATGAAGTAACAAAAAGAATCGCTTTGATGAATAGCAACCAAGTTGCGAGGGAAAAGAGTAATATCAACAGATTTATGACCGGGCAGTCAAATAAAATAAATAACAGCTCTCGAGTACAGCTCCCTTATATTTGAAAGTTCTGAGCGAGTGTATAAGTCTTCCTATAAGATAGACCTTAAACGGAAAATAGAGTTTTGAGAACCTTTCCTCGATAAAATAAACATAATAAGACTCAGAAATAATTTACATGATATTTGAGGATCAGAATAATATTTGAATAAGATAAATCATTTTTAAATTTAGTTAAAATAATTAAATAAATATTCAAAGAATATTTATTAATTCATAGATAATTAAAGAATATTCTTAGTATAAAATATTGCTCATAAATAACTCTCGAATGAATATATAAAATATTCACCAAATAAACAATTCCTCGAGTAAATATTCAAAATAATATTTGAATCAATCCTCAAATGAATATCTAAAGTAATATTCAATTAAATAAATCCTCGCATGAATATAAAATAAATAAATAAATTCTTAAATGAATATTCCAAAATAATATTCCTTAGATGAATATTCAAAATAATATTCACTTAATACATAACTGCAAATGAATATTCAAAAATAATATTCATTTAAACAAACAAACTCTTAATGAATATTCAAAATAATATTCATTGTACTCAATAATATTTATTCGATATATTATGAAAATATATCTCCAAAAGTATATGAAATACCGACTCCCGGTCTTTTACAAAAGATACGACATATACACCCTTTATTATGGGTAATAATAAAGTCCGGCTTATAACTGATATCCCCATATCTAGCTTATAAGCCAATTCCCAATTCATTTCCGAGTACTAAATACTTTCTGGAAATATAATAATTATTATTAATAATAATCCTCAAGATACATAGTATTCTGTCGCTGGAATCCCTCCGGGTTTCCACGGCTATCTCTATATCTCAAATACTGACTCCCGGTCTAGAGTCGAACAAAAGTATACTCTTATCACTAGAGCTACAAGGTATACCGGTTTGTATATACTATATCTCAAAAGATGATATACAATCCGAAAGTTAAACTTTTACAACAAGTATATATCGCAAAACTATGCAAATCTAAGCATGGCAAAAGCAGTATTATAATCAATACTTCAAGTATAGATTTAGAAATCTTGCCTGATGCTCGAGAAGTGGTAGGGGCTTGTGACGATGTCGAACAATCTAGACAAAGTCAAAAGAAAACGTACGATTAATCCCCTAGATGATTCACTTAACATCTAAAGCATAAACACGTACGCAAATCACAACCAAGGCATTACTAACTTGCCTTAGGCTCATACTAAGTCCATGTCAATCGACGAATACTTAAGTCGAAGATTCGTTTTAGAAATCGGATCTCGTTCGTCCGTTTCACTAAGTGGTTTACAAAGTTCTAATCAAGTGCTCCTCTAAGGGGTTCCTTCGCACTTAACCTTGATTCAAACATTTTTATAAAATCCAAAAATAATCTTTTCGACACGAGGTCTTCTCTCATATCTTCATTGTGACCTCTAGTATTTAATTACCAAGACTCGTAACCGAATTACTCGTTTGAAAGGGGTCCAATTGAAGTTACGAACTCATGCTTACGATTACGAACTGCTTTTACAAATTTTACCATAATTCCCAAACCGTAAGTCAGAATGCTACGATTCTTGCGCCAAAATGATCTATGATTCAAGACCTACAGTTACGGGTCGAGTGTTCATCTTGGTCAGAAGCTTTTTGGTTCGGTGATACTCCATTTTTAAGGGTTAATGAAATTTCGCCATTACGACGGCTATAACTCGGATATTTCCAAAATTAAAATCCTCCAAGTAATCAATCAATCCACCACCAATACTCCTGGACACTATTCATCATCCTCACCACTGCCTAAACTGGTCTTGGAGTTAAAATTCATATTTTTCCATTTTCATAACACCCACACAACATACATGCTCTAAATCATGCATCTAAGTCAGAAATTCATCTAAAGCTCCATTAAAACTCATAATCTAACCAAGGGGGTTCAAGTGTTATACCTCTATTTGAAGCTTAAGGATGATGTTAAGGCCTCACAAGTCTAGATCCTTGATTAGAACATCCTTTGGAAGCTATACCATCAAGAAACAAAACATGAAAATCATAAGTTTACTATTCATCATCAATCTTGTAAAAATCATATAAAATCAAAAACTAAGAGTTTGGTTCTAAAATTTTTACCACGCCTTCTACTCTTCAAGGGCTTTCTTTTGAGCTATATAACACAAGAATCAAACCATGGGAGCTAGGGTTTTGAGCCCCATCTTGCTACTATTCAGAACCTGGACAGTTTTGGTCCTCCAACTTTAAGCATGGATTTGACTAGGCTATACTACTTGGATATCCATGAAATTTGGAACGAATCTTGCCCATGGAGTGTAGAATCTATGGTTAAAATTTGGTGATTTTATCATGGATATAAATGGAGATATGAATTTTTCTTTGATCTTTGTTCCTGCTGGGCAGTTTTGGAGTGTTTGGTGTTTTGCTTTGTTTTCTCTTGTTCTTGCTTGCTTTATGGCTAATAATGTTAACATATTGTAATATATATCTAATGTCTTTGGATGCATCTCTTCAAGATGTGTTGTCATGCTTTGATTGGTCCTTTTTAAAATATCTTACCCTCACAATTACACTTACGTACTCATCTCTTGCCTTTTAGCACTTAAGTCCCTGGGTAAACTGCAACTAGGTGCTTAGATATTTCTATAAAGGTGTGATGTCATCTTCCACTATCTTTGGTGGATGCATCCTATCTTGTTCGTTCGTTTCTTTGTTCGGTTATTGCTCAATTTCGCTGATCGTTCGAAGAATAACTAAGTAGTTTCACCTCTAGGGTTTACTGGGGAATTTCTCGATATTCATAATACCTTCCTCAATCCTTAATATAATCCTCGTGATGATCATGTAGGATATTTAATCTTGATATGAACTTAAACCGTAATCTAGGATTCGTTCGCTTTATTGATCAATCTCGTTATAATGTTTTAGTGGTTTCTAGAACGTTTGTTTCACTGTCTCAGTGGTTTTCGTTCTAATTTCTAAAATCAAATATAATAAAATTCAAAAATATTAACTCTTCAATTTCTCAAATTGAATATCTCATTTCTCGAATATAATAATATATAATTCACTGCTCGGTCAAATATTACACCAAAAATTAAAATAGGAATTTCTGAATTCCGATCGTCTCTGCATTCACTTATTTCCTCCGCGTATTACTAATATGACTTCGAAACATCCATATCACGCCCCGTACATAGGGTGGCGTGAAAAGTTTTCCAACTTACAAAATCACTATTCATCCACCGAATTACTATGCACGTACGGGAATACTATGCACGTACGGGAAACACTATGCACGTACGGGAAACACTATGCACGTATCGAAAATACTATACCATCCTCATTTCCCTTCTCGGGGCTCATTAGCTCATTTCTTGGATGATAGATTATTCTTCCTATATCGTCAACCTTTGAATTACTCTATTCTGACCATACATATACGAATCGGGATCATCATCCATAGCAATATCCATTCACTACAATCATTGTTCTTTGGAATCACCATTCATTAATGCTCTTTAACCACAATAAGAAAAGTTTTAATTCTACCCAAAATTCGGGTTATTACAGTCTCCCCTCCTTAAAAGGATTCCGTCCTCGGAATCAGTTTAGGAATAACTGGGGTTAATTCTATCCCATTGCACTTTCTATTTCTCAGGTGGATTCTTCCACTTCTTGATTTTTCTTCAAATCTCTCACTAGCTTGACAACCTTATCTCTTAGCGCTTGCTCTTTTCTATTCATAATTTCCACAGGTTGTCCTTCGTAGTTCAGATTCGGTTATGTATATCTATCTGCTCGTACTCTGTCGTTTGCCGGGCATCTATAGTATACTGATGAGGCACATACGCAAGAACCATGTTATGACCATTTTACCGGTTTGGGTGAGGCTGGCTCATAGGCCACCTTCCTGACGCATTTAAACTCTCAGATGGCCCAATGAATCTTGGGCTAACTTCCTTTCATTCTAATCTTGTTAATTCCTTCCACGAGGATACCTTTTCTCATTACAAATCTCGAACCTCATATTCTCTATTTTGTTTGCACAGAAATACATCAACAAAAACTTGCTTGTCATAACCCTCTATTAATTCTAGATATTTCCCAATTCCATGGTATAAATGTCAACTCTATTGTCGACGGGTACTCCGTATTGAAACTAGTTCGAGTATTCTAGCAATCGATTCGAGTAACTCTTGATGTCTAGTAACGAGCTCGTCGGCCATCACTGTTTTGGCCTCGCTATCTCATTGTTATCTACTATCACCCTCGGTGTTCCAACCTCTTCTTTAATCATCTCACAGAATGCCAATCTACCTCATGTGTTCGTTCAGTCATTCTCTATTATCTCATCTCTTCTCCTTTCTGAAAGAAAGGCGAATCTCTTGGGGAATTTGTTTGCGGGGAATATTGTCTGGTTCGAGGACTCTCAATCCTTTTATCTCAAATCATAATCTTCATATACACACAAGCACACATATTTTTAGATCTGATAGGTCTGAAAGTCGATCATGTTTGATCCTTTTTGATTTCGCACCTTTCCTTCATATATACGATGTTTCGATATATTTATGGCGAAAGCTATCTCTGATAACTCACAGCCAATTCATTAAATTCCATAAAAGTTGTGGGTGCAATAGTCAACCCAAAATGACATCACTTACAATTTCATAGTGTCTATACCTAGTGCGAATCGCAATCTTGGGTATATCTTCGATTTTTAACTTCCAACCGGTGATGTCCAATTTCCTAATAAGTTTGGAAAATACACAGTGTCCCTGGGCTGCTCAAACAATCTTCTACAACAGTACCTGTACTCAATATTGACTCATTCAACTCTCGAGGTTCGATGCACAATCTTGTGCTAACATATTTCTTTCTTACAACACATCGGTTCTTCACGGTGGCACACTGAGTCTTATTGCCCTCTTATTCAACAATCCTCGCATCTGAGTTACTAATTCTTTTATTCCTACTGGGCTAATGGGAGATGCAGCACTAGGCTCTGAATACTCGATATTCATTATTATGTCATCCAAATCGATATCTGGTAGCTTATTAAAACCTTGTACAACCTCCCAAAATCATTATAATTATACTTGGTGTCTCTTTCCTCGAGGTCAACCATATGAGCTAATCAAGCCTCATATTTCTGGCATCATAATCTCTTAGTCGGAACTAGATTCCAAAATCTCTGACTCCGTCTTTATCCTTAAATTATTTCCCTCATAATCAATTTGGCTCCATTGGGTATCAACTAGTCCATCATTATTATAATATCAATTTCTCCCTGATTCGAAAGGAATCAAATCTCTCGATCAAGTGGTACTCTGGGTAGGTTCTCTGGAATACATTCCCAAACTCTTCAATCACTGGGATTTATCATTGGCTAGGTGTTTTTCTCTTGGTATCAACCACAGAAGCTAGATAAGCCATACATCCATCCCATAGTAACTTGTTGGCTCGCATTATCGCAAGGACTTCATAATTTGCTTCTGTCCTTAAAGGACCACTCTCCTTTCAGGGCAATCATAAATTTCACTCCAACATCGCCACGCGATTCTGGATTCGTTGTTTTAGCTTTAGTCGAAACCTACGGGCTCATTTCTCTTTCATATCCCATAACTTGGCCTCATACTCTGCCATAGTCATGGTTTCTTATTTCAACACTAGAACTTTTATTTCCATCTGGATCTTTATATATTTCAGAAAACATTTCTCTAAAAGCAATAATCTGAATCTCTCCCAAGTCACAATACCTTTTACCTCTAGGTTTGTCTTACCATTCTCACCAGGGATTCGCCTCTCCCTTCAGGAGATAGGCGACGACCATCGTTTTCAGCTTTTTTGCAATACTTAGTATCACAATTGATTTCTTCATCTCTTTAAGCCAAGCTCTGACCTCCAATGGGTCAGTGGTTCCATGAAATTATGTGGGTTCTAACCGACTCCACTACCATTGGGGTTTCACAATACATTGCCAATCCTCTCGCATATATCGATTGACAAACTTTCCACTATCATAATATCCTTGAGAGAGAACATAAACTAATTCATCATCATGTCACCCATATTCTATTTGTCTTAGGGATCCGCTCTTGCCATAGCCTATTTTGTTGCGAATCTAATTCCTATCAGCGAATTTTGACTTTTTTACCTGGTTGGCATCCCCTTTGAAATTTAATAAAGATAACAAGAATCATGGAGCTTTAAAAGGATAGCTCTCATATCAAAGAAACATCACACATTGGTGATCATAAGGTTATGAGTTTTAAGGTAACCTTATTTGAAATGAAAAAATTTACTGAGAGATCAATATGATCATAAGAACTCAATGTTGCGTGTCTTAATTAAGACATTACTAAAGGTAATTAGCCTTCTTGTATTTCGCAACTTACAAGTGATGGCGTCCCATCAGACTTCTATCACACAAATAGATGGTCCTTGCAGCCCCTATAAGTATAGGGTTGTTCGTCTCAGTGGAAATTGATAAGTACGAAAGAAATTCCAAGTCAAGTTAATAATTATCATCATTTGACAAGTAAATTCTCAAATGGACACCTTGGATCTAAAGTAAACAGGTTCCAAGGTGCGATTTCCAAAGGAAAGATAGCCAGTAAGATACTGGTATTCAACAAGCAAGTGGTGATGTATCACCATAGGATTATTCACCATTAGAAGTGAAAGCTTGAATAACATCATTTGACAGGGCGTTGAAAACCCAAAAGTAGGTATCGTGACAGCCTCTGGCAGAATTGAAACTAAATGTGAATTAACACAAGTGTTATAAAATAACTTCGAAGAAGGACTATTCCCTTTTTTCAAAATTCTCTCTTGGAGAGATGTCACGATAGATCATAGATTAAGAATAATCAACATAATTTGTGATAAGTGGATTTTATATCCACTTGGAACATTCTAAATCGGCTTAAATTGATTGTCTTGGGCTCAAGTTTCTTGTAGTTTTGATGTGTTTTGCTTAGTTGTGCAGGTTTAAGAGAATGTTGATTAAGGTGGATGCTTCTATAATTTTTTGGGAATTAATTGATTAAAATTCGGATTTTCTGGGAAGGCTGCACAGTTTACACTGTTTTGGCCATATCTGGAGTTCTGTAAGTCCGTTTTCAGCGATCTTACTGCCCACGCGAAGCTTGAGAGATTTTCTACAACCTGGGATAGGAATCACGTGCAAGTAAAGTGATGAATTAAATCGCGCGTGCAGTCTTTGTGAAGCATGGCTGGGAAATTCCTGTTTTGCCCTTTTCAAGTTCTAATTATATTCCGGGCAGGTTTTAGCACCTTAATTAAATTCTAATTGTAATAAAAGATAAAATTCTTGCTGGGCAAGAAATCTAGAGCCTATAAAAACACATCTAAGCATTGTAATAGAGAGATACAGATTATCATAGCATTATTATTGTAACCAGCTGAGATCTGCAAGAGAGAAAAGGAGAGAAGGGTTCAACGCTCGTGACAAGCAAGGATCTAGATCTACTTCA
The DNA here is from genome assembly GCA_037693485.1 of Kitagawia praeruptora. Classification (NCBI taxonomy): domain Eukaryota; kingdom Viridiplantae; phylum Streptophyta; class Magnoliopsida; order Apiales; family Apiaceae; genus Kitagawia; species Kitagawia praeruptora. The sequence continues at coordinate 140,528,498 of CM075352.1, forward strand.
TCTTTTGTATACGTTGGATTATAGATTTGTTTTCTCAACTCTTTATTTTTATAATATTATTACATCTTTCTTCCATATCTTGTTTTATATCATGTTTTCATCAATTCCCATGACGATGAACGGTTCAATTATGGGCTAATCGTTATCGTGGGATCTTAGTGGATTTATCTATGTAGCTTAGTAGTTTGCATGCCTTAAAGATTTATGTGTGGTGAATTCTTGATATCCTTGTATGGTTGTGCTTATTGAATTTAGGTGCGTCGCGAACATCTAATTTGTTAATCTCTTGCTAAACGAGAGTGGATCTTGAGATTTAGAACTTGCCATGCTAGCATAGGATAGGTTGATGTTAATCATCATGATTTGTGGCATGAATAGAGATATTATGCTACCCTATGTGATCTAAGTGGATAACTTGTGCTTCAACCTCTATGTTTTCAAATTCTATAGAGATATAGGGTCTAAACATAATAGGTGCCTATTCATCTTCTATCTCTTTTGTGGATGTATGTGTAGATTGGTACTAGTATACCGAGAGGTAACTTTTACTCTTTTCGTGTTATCCGATCAGATATCAAAACCATCGCATGTTTTAATTAAAGGCTGCAACTCTAAGTGAAGTAGATGATGAAACTAGGATTCCATGCTTATTCTCATATAAGTAATTCGATTTTTATTCTCGTTAATTGTTTAATTCTTAGTTTTATAATTTGCAATTAGTTTAATTTAGATAATAAATCTCAAATTTGTTATTTTTCTTAGCAGTGAATTAAAACCATACATTGTTGCATAGGCATATTTACCGAATAGAACCATAACCAGATCTCTGTGGAACGAACTTTAATTGTATTACTTGTGACTACGTGCGCTTGCGTAAATTTAGCATAACAAGTTTTTGGCACCGCTGCCGGGGATCATCGGTGTTTTTATTTTAGTTTATGTGCTTGTCATCAGTGGTAGTTAGCGTTCACTGACTTGGATTCTTACTTAGTTTGTTTGTTTCGTGGTGTTTCAGGCACTTGAGTTTGTATGCAAACACGTTCGCAAGCTCGTTTTCAAAGACTGGAGGAAGACGATCTTGTAGAGAATAAAGAGAATAAGGAAGAGGAATCTGAAACTACAGTAGCAATGGCAGATGCAGCAGCAGCTAAGGCTTTGAAGGACTATTCTCAGCCGAAACTCAATGACATTCAGTCTAGCATTGTTAGACCAGCTATTGCAGCGAACAACTTTGAGATCAAGCCGGGCACAATTCAGATGGTGCAGAATTCAGTCCAGTTTGGGGGAGCTTCTACGGAGGATCCTAACATGCATGTTCGGGACTTTATCAAAATCTGCGACACTTTCAAGTGTAATGGTGTGACGGATGATGCTATCAGGTTGAGGCTTTTCCCATTCTCTCTTAGGGATAAGGCTAAGAGCTGGCTACACTCTTTGCCACCTGGTTCCATTACTACATGGGAAGATCTTGCTCAGAAGTTCCTTACTAAATTCTTCCCTATGGCGAAAACTGCAGCAATAAGGAACCAGTTGACTCAATTTCAACAGCAATCTGGTGAGTTATTATGTGAGGCTTGGGAACGCTACAAGGAGATGCTAAGGAAGTGTCCTCATCATGGCATGCCTGATTGGATGGTTATTAATGGTTTTTATAATGGATTGGGAGCACAGTCTAGACCTTTATTAGATGCAGCATCAGGTGGAGCTCTTTGGGCGAAGAGTTATGATGAAGCTTATGATCTTATAGAGATGATGGCTGCTAATGAATATCAGAATCCAACCCAGAAACTTTCTCAAGGCAAGGTAGCAGGAGTTTTGGAAGTAGATACAGCTTCAATGATTACGGCTCAGTTGAAGGCTCTGGCTATGAAAGTGGATTCTCTTGCTAATTATGGAGTTCAGCAGGTGGCTAGTGTTTGTGAGTTATGTGCGGGCGCACATGAGACGAATCAGTGTGCTATCTCTTCTGAATCAGCACAGTTTGTGAGTAATTTCCAGAGACCTGCTGCACCAGTTCCAGCCACTTATCATCCAAACAATCGGAATCATCCTAACTTCAGCTGGAGCAACAATCAGAATACTCAACAATCTTATCAGCAAGCCAAGCCGTACAATCAAGGCTATCAACAACCTTATAGGGCACCATATCAACCTCAGGGATTTCAACAGCAACAACTTCAGACTCATGCGGGGCAATCATCTAATGATAAATCTGATGAGATGTGGATAGCATTAAAGAACCTACAAGCTGGTCAGAAGCTCTTGGAAACTCAGATAGGACAGATTGCAAGTGCTTTAGGAAGTAGGCCACAAGGAACTCTTCCCAGTGATACGGAAGCAAATCCAGGTAGGAGGGACTTCAAGGAGCAGGTGAAGGCCGTAACTTTGAGATCGGGAAAGGTTACATCAGATCCTAAATCAACCGCTAAAGAAGATGAAGAAGTGCAGAATCAGCAAGTGGAAAAATCTGCAATGCCTGAATATGAAAAATCTGACTTAGTAGCGGATGAGCTAGATGGTGATAAAGAGAAGAGCAAGGAACCTGTTCAAGCTTCAATGGATCAGTCTACTCAGATCTATCCTCCTCCTCCATATCCTAGGAGACTCCAGAAGCAGAATTTGGATAAAAAGTTTGCTAAGTTCCTAGAGGTGTTCAAGAAGTTGCATATTAACATTCCTTTTGCGGAAGCTCTTGAACAGATGCCAACCTATGCCAAGTTCATGAAGGGAATTCTCTCTCGTAAGTTGAAGCTTGATGCATTAGAGACCGTTGCCTTAACTGAAGAGTGTAGTGCCGTTCTGCAACAGAAGTTGCCTCCAAAGCTAAAGGATCCGGGTAGTTTTACTATTCCATGCACTATTGGTAATCTATTCTTTGAGAAGTGCTTGTGTGACTTGGGAGCTAGCATCAATCTCATGCCCTTGTCAGTTTTCTTGCAACTTGGTCTACCGGACCCAAAGCCAACTAACATCTCGTTACAGTTGGCCGATCGTTCAATTACTTATCCTAGAGGCATAGTGGAGGATGTCTTGGTGAAAGTTGATAAACTCATCTTCCCTGCTGATTTTGTGATCTTGGATTTCGAGGAAGATAAGAAGATTCCCATAATTTTGGGAAGGCCATTCTTAGCCACGGGTAGTACCTTGATCGATGTGCAGAAAGGAGAGCTCACCATGAGGGTACAAAATCAGAATGTCACCTTTAATGTGTTCAATGCTATGAAGCTTCCATCTGATGAAGAAGAATGTTTCAATGTTGATTTGGTTGATTCCATGGTAGCCAAGGATCTTGATCATATGTTGCTAACAGATTCTTTGGAAAAAGCATTGAGTGGGAACTCTGAGGTGAAAGATGAAGATGAAGTGATGCAAATTCAGATGTTGAATGCCAATATGTGGAATAGAAAATTTGACATGCCTTTCGAGTCGCTTGGTTTAAAGGAGCTGGAAAAGTCACAAGTCCGACTTAAACCATCTATTGAGGAAGCTCCTACACTTGAACTCAAACCTTTGCCTAATCACTTGAGGTATGCTTTTCTTGGTGATACCTCTACATTACCTGTTATTATTTCTTCTAATCTGTCAGATATCGAGGAAGAAAAGTTCTTGCGTATTTTGAGGGAGTTCAAGTCAGCAATTGGTTGGACTATAGCAGATATCAAGGGAATCAGCCCTTCTTATTGCATGCATAAAATTCTGCTAGAGGAAGGAGCTAAGCCTACTGTTGAACATCAGCGACGACTTAATCCTATTATGAAAGAGGTGGTGAAGAAGGAAATTCTAAAGTGGTTAGATGCTGGTATTATCTATCCTATCTCAGACAGTTCTTGGGTGAGTCCGGTTCAATGTGTGCCAAAGAAAGGAGGCATGACAGTTGTTGCTAATGAGAAGAATGAGCTCATCCCTACTCGGACAGTCACAGGGTGGAGGGTTTGCATGGACTATCGGAAGCTCAACAAAGCCACGAGAAAAGACCACTTTCCTCTTCCATTCATTGATCAGATGTTAGACAGGTTGGCTGGACACGAGTATTATTGTTTGCTTGATGGCTATTCTGGTTATAATCAGATTTGCATTGCTCCGGAAGATCAAGAGAAGACCACATTCACATGTCCTTTTGGCACTTTTGCTTTTCGTCGAGTTTCTTTTGGACTTTGTGGTGCTCCAGCCACTTTTCAAAGGTGTATGATGGCTATTTTCTCAGATATGATTGGAATTAATGTGGAGGTTTTCATGGATGACTTCTCGGTTTTTGGTACTTCATATGACGAGTGCTTGCATAATCTTGGCTTGGTATTGAAACGTTGTGTGGAGACTAATTTGGTTCTTAATTGGGAGAAGTGTCACTTTATGGTGCAAGAAGGAATTATTCTTGGGCACAAGGTATCTAGCAAGGGGCTTGAAGTGGATAGGGCCAAGGTGGAGACAATCGAGAATCTTCCTCCACCTATTTCAGTTAAAGGAATTCGCAGTTTTCTTGGTCATGCGGGATTCTATAGGCGATTCATTCAAGACTTCTCAAAAATCTCTAAACCTTTGTGCAACCTGTTAGAGAAGGATGTTCCTTTCAAGTTTGATGATGAGTGCCTTGCGGCTTTTGAGCTCTTGAAGAAGAAGCTGACCACTACACCTGTTATTACTGCACCCAATTGGGAGGAACCGTTTGAGCTAATGTGTGATGCTAGTGATTATGCTGTTGGAGCTGTGGTTGGGCAAAGGAAGGATAAAATTTTTCATGTGGTTTACTATGCTAGTAAAACCCTCAATGATGCACAGCTTAACTACACCACTACGGAGAAGGAGTTGTTAGCAGTTGTCTATGCTTTCGAGAAATTCAGATCTTATTTGCTTGGTACGAAGGTGATTGTGTACACGGATCATGCTGCTATTCGATATCTCATGTCGAAGAAGGATTCTAAGCCTAGATTGATTCGTTGGGTACTTCTCTTGCAAGAATTTGATGTGGAGATCAAGGATAGAAAGGGCACAGAAAATCAAGTAGCTGATCATCTTTTACGTTTGGAGGACCAAGGTAAGGATTCACATGCTAAATCTCTTATTAATGAATCTTTTCCAGATGAGCAACTTTTTGGGGTGCAAGGTGAAGAGCCATGGTTTGCAGATTATGTGAACTATCTTGTTAGTAATGTCATCCCTCCGGAATTCTCGTATGCTCAAAGAAAGAAGTTCTTACATGATGTGAAGTGGTACCGTTGGGACGAGCCATTCTTGTTCAAGCTTGGTGTGGATCAGATTTTGAGAAGGTGCATTCCTTATAGTTAGACGGAAAGTATTTTGCATGATTGTCATTCTACCACATATGGAGGCCATTATGGTAGTGATAAAACAGCTCAGAAAGTACTTCAAGCAGGATTCTATTGGCCGACTCTGTTTAAGGATTCTCATCGTTTTGTGATGAGTTGTGATCGATGTCAAAGGGTTGGTAATATCTCTAGAAGGAATGAGATGCCTTTGAATTCTATTCTTGAAGTTGAGATTTTTGATGTGTGGGGAATTGATTTCATGGGTCCGTTTGTTTCATCTTGTAATAATCAGTATATCTTGCTAGCTGTGGATTACGTGTCTAAATGGGTTGAGGTGAAAGCCTTACCAACCAATGATGCTAAGGTAGTGCTGAATTTTCTTCACAAGCAGATTTTCACACGTTTTGGAACTCCGCGAGCTATAATCAGTGATGAGGGGACACACTTCTGTAATCGTCAATTTACTGCGTTGATGGCAAAATATAATGTGACGCATCGTGTTGCCACTGCTTATCATCCTCAAACTAATGGTCAAGCGGAGGTTTCGAATCGTGAAATCAAAAGAATTCTTGAGAAAGTGGTGAATCCATCTCGTAAGGATTGATCATTGAAGTTAGACGAAGCTGTGTGGGCATACAGAACTGCTTACAAGACACCCCTAGGTATGTCTCCTTATCAGTTGGTGTTTGGTAAGGCATGTCATTTGCCTGCTGAGCTAGAGTACAAAGCCTATTGGGCGTTGAAGAAATTGAATTTGGATATTTCGGCTGCGGGTGAGAAACGTCTACTTCAGTTAAATGAGCTTGAAGAATTTCGTGAACAGGCTTATGAGAATGCGAAAATGTACAAGGAGAAGGTTAAGAGGTGGCATGATAAGAAGTTGGTGCATAAGTCATTTGTGTCGGGTCAACAAGTGTTGCTTTATAATTCTCGTCTTAAACTTTTTCCGGGTAAGCTCAAATCAAAGTGGTCGGGTCCGTTTACAGTCAAGGAAGTATTTCCTAGTGGAGCAGTGGAGATATTTAGAGGTTCTATTGATGATTCTTTCAAGGTGAATGGACATAGACTTAAGCCTTATTTTGGTGGTATGGTAAACCGTGAGAAGGTTGCCGCTGTTTTATCTCGTTCGTGATTTTTCGGAAGGACGTCAAGCTATTGACGTTAAACGAGCGCTTCGTGGGAGGCAACCCATGCATTAGTATAGGAAAAAAAAGAAAAAAAAATTTTGAGTTTTGCATAAAAAAAAAAAAAAAAAAAAATCGAAATTGGAGCAAATTGCAGGGCTGTAACGCAACCTGCGTGTGCGTTTCTGGAAAAGAGGCAATTTGCGGCGCTGTAACGCAACTAGCGTGTGCATTTCTGGAAGAGAGGCAAGTTGCGCCCCTAACACGCAACTTGCGTGTGCGTATCTGGAATAGAAGCAGTTTGCCCCCTAGTGGCGCAGCTTGCTGTGACGTTACTGGAAAAGAGGCAATTTGCCTTTCACTCAGGCAGTTGGCGCGTGGGGGGAATTGATTGAAAAAAAAAAATTTCCTCACAGTGTTGTTCTCTATTCTGCCGAGAGTTTGTGTGATCATATAAAAAATAAATTCATCACCCCAAATTCTTTTTATATCCTCATCTCCTCCCTAAATCTTTTCCTATTTTAATTCCAAAAACCCCTCATCTCTCCTAAAAAATTTCAAATTCCTATTTCTTTTCTAAATCTTTTTCTTTTATCCATTAAATATTTTTTCTATCCTATATCAAATTCCAATTTCCACCCAAATTTTTTCCTTTTCACATTAAAATTCTTATATTCATCCTATCACTCCATGGCCTATATATACCCATACATACACACCCAATTCATTATCTTCCTCCTCTACATCTCTTTAAAATTCAAGTTTGGGGGAAAATTAGTACAAGTTCACCTCTTTGATTCGTAGTGGGAATTCTTTTCTCTACTTTATTTTATTACGAATTTGTGTTCTTGTAAATTGGGGTTTTTGTATTATTCTTGTTACGTGGGTATTTTTGGTGTGATTTGGTTTGGTGGTTTTTGGTGGGATTTTTCTTGGTGGTTTTTGGTGGTGTTATTGTTGAGTGGGGTTTTGATTATTATGGCGCCTAAGCGGATGAGGGGTGGTTCTATTAGGGTGGAGAGATTTTCTTCTCCGGATGCGGAGGTTGAGTATAATAGGTTGTTGTCAAAGTCGGTGGCGAAAGAAAGGGGGTTTTTACCAACTCGTCATTATGGGTTGGTTGATGTTATTTGTGAGTTACGTTGGGGAGAGATTTGTAAGGCACCTGCTCCAGTTCCGGTGAATGTTGTTAGGGAGTTTTATGCTAATGCTAAGGGTGAGCCGGATGAGGTGTGTGTGGTTCGAGGTAAACAGGTGGAGTATAGTGTTGATGCTATTCGTAAAATTTTGGGACAACCACCGAAGCTTGTGGGGGATGAAGATTGGGCAAGGAAGACTAGTAAGGATATGGATTTGGAGGCAATTGTTCGTGAGTTATGTGTTCCTGGTACGGTTTGGAAGTATAAAGTGGGAACCAATGCGCCGGTTAATTTTCTGTCTTCTGCTATGAATAAATTTGCACGTGCATGGTATGCATTCCTTTGTGCAAATATTATGCCTACTTCTCATATAGGTGAGGTCACAGTTGATAGATTGATTCTTCTTTGGGGCATTCTAAAGGGGGAGTACATTGATGTAGCCTATATTGTTCATCAGAATATTCTACGGTTTTTAAAGTCTAATGCGCTATCATCGATGCCCCATGCTTCTGTTATAGCTGGTTTATGTAAGGAAAGTGGTGTTATCTGGGGTGCGGATGAGGAGTTGCAGTCACCTTTGCCTTCCATTACTGATGTGTCTATTGATCGAATGCCTGACTGGCAAGGTGGGGTTCCAGATCCGAGGGGGCTTGGTTATATTGTTGATGATGATGGTGCTAGTGGTAATGGAGCGGGCGCTCAGCCACATGGTTCAGAAGTACCAAGAGTTTTGGAGGCTCACTTTAGGCGTTTGTATAGGCGGATGGATGCTATACATGCTTGTAACAGGGAGTATGCTCAAGATATGGCTACAGCTTTGAGAGATGCAGGTATTCAGGCGAGGTGGCCAGTCTATGGAGCTCGTACGCAGTATCCACCGCCAGATTATGATTCCTCCGAAGAGGAGGACGAGTAGGTATGTTTCTGCTATCCCTTGTATTTACTTCCATTCAATGCGGACATTGAATATTTTAAGTTAGGGGGTGGTTTGAGGGATTAGTAGTTGTTGTATTATTTGTTCATGTAGGATTTCATGCTTTGCATCTTAGTAGTAGTAAATTATGCATTTATGTTTGTGTTATCTACGTTTGTTTCATATAGGACATTCTGTTTTTTTTATGTTCGTATATCATGTGAGTTCATAATAGTTGCATTCGCACCCATGCTTGATAGGAATTTTGTGTTGTTGACGCTTTTGTTTGAGAAGTGATATGCTTTGTTCTTGTGCACACACATACACTAGTAAGTTGAAGCTAGTAGACTTTTTGAATGTTGTAAGTGATTAGAAGGACATGAATATGTGCAAGATGATTTAGTTTGCATGCTTTGAATACAAGTTGGTGCGTTAGAGAGATGTTGCTTGGGATTGAGTATGTTTTTCCACCAAGTGAGTTTTTGAGCCTTATTGCATATTGCATATTTGCAATTTATTCGTTTGCTTGAGTGTCCACGGATTGTTTGCATTGCTAGCAGTTGTTTGAGGTCTTTCTTGAAACGCATGACATTATTTGACGGTTAAAATGATAAAGGCATTTAGGAATAACCGCATATTTTCCCATATTACCACACCATGTTTACATGATCAATTAGTTAACCCGTTGAGCTTAATCCTATTTTTTCGGTGACATACCACATTACTTGCCTAGACCTTTTTCTTGTATTGGCCTTACATTAATTTGAACCCACATTGTCAAAGGCTAGTAGAGTGCTTAAGGGAGTAATAAGGTGTGCAAGGAGGGGTTTAGTGCTGGTCATAATTTTGGGGGAAATATTGAAAATTGGGTTTGTTTACTTGATAGTCGACATATGTAATAAATTGTGGGATCATTGTTATTGTTTATATTATTGTTGTGTTCTATTTAGCTCTCGGAAAAAAAAAAGGAAAAAAAACAAAAGGAAAAAAAAAAGGAAAAAAAAAAGGAAAAAAAAAATATTATGAGAGCATGTTTGTGTTTGTTGCGATCCTATTTCAGTCGACTAGTCGAGTGTTTGTGATATTAAAATTATGTGGGGGGAATATGGTGTTGTGTGTGATTTATTATGGTACTTACTAGCTTTTGACACTTCACCTGTTTTGGCTTATTTGACATACCTTGTCCCTAGCCCCGTTACAACCCAATTAAAGACCTTTTGATTATCGTCATTGATGTATGTTGTGTTAAGAGTTAGATTGATACCAAATGTCAAGCATGTTTATGATTTTGTTGGAATTGAGTGATACACTTACCCTTGTTCTTGAGTGAATATTCTTTTGTGAGTGGATTGTGAGTGTTTGCTTGTCTTGCGTATGAGATCCCGAGTGTTGTCTCAAAGATGTACTCTTGTAGGCTTAGCATGTTTACTAACTTATTCTTACACTTGACATGGGCTTGTGAGAACTTATGCATGTTCATTGAGTAGACTATGTGAATACTTGCACTTTCGACACCAAGACATTGAATATTTGATTTGATTCTTAAGTTGATATGGCATGAGAGGATTTGAAGGTATGGTAGATTAGATTAATTGCATTTTCATTTAGTTGCATTCATGCATTGCATTGCATTAGGTTCAATGGATTTTGTGGGTACATTCGCTATAGGCCCTCACGAGACCTTACTCGTCCACTAGGGCTGCCTAGGGGTTTAAAGGGCTTGTTGCATATGCCAAATGCAACCGTGATCACCTACGGAAGTGGTACTAGCCAGTTAGTTAGTTGTAATTGTTAATGCTTGAGGACAAGCATCGGTTTAAGTTTGGGGGTGTGATAAGTGGATTTTATATCCACTTGGAACATTCTAAATCGGCTTAAATTGATTGTCTTGGGATCAAGTTTCTTGTAGTTTTGATGTGTTTTTCTTAGTTGTGCAGGTTTAAGAGAATGTTGATTAAGGTGGATGCTTCTATAATTTTTTGGGAATTAATTGATTAAAATTCGGATTTTCTGGGAAGGCTGCACAGTTTACACTGTTTTGGCCATATCTGGAGTTCTGTAAGTCCGTTTTCAGCGATCTTACTGCCCACGCGAAGCTTGAGAGATTTTCTACAACCTGGGATAGGAATCACGTGCAAGTAAAGTGATGAATTAAATCGCGCGTGCAGTCTTTGTGAAGCATGGCTGGGAAATTCCTGTTTTGTCCTTTTCAAGTTCTAATTATATTCCGGGCAGGTTTTAGCACCTTAATTAAATTCTAATTGTAATAAAAGATAAAATTCTTGCTGGGCAAGAAATCTAGAGCCTATAAAAACACATCTAAGCATTGTAATAGAGAGATACAGATTATCATAGCATTATTATTGTAACCAGCTGAGATCTGCAAGAGAGAAAAGGAGAGAAGGGTTCAACGCTCGTGACAAGCAAGGATCTAGATCTACTTCATCTTTTGTATACGTTAGATTATAGATTTGTTTTCTCAACTCTTTATTTTTATAATATTATTACATCTTTCTTCCATATCTTGTTTTATATCATGTTTTCATCAATTCCCATGACGATGAACGGTTCAATTATGGGCTAATCGTTATCGTGGGATCTTAGTGGATTTATCTATGTAGCTTAGTAGTTTGCATGCCTTAAAGATTTATGTGTGGTGAATTCTTGATATCCTTGTATGGTTGTGCTTATTGAATTTAGGTGCGTCGCGAACATCTAATTTGTTAATCTCTTGCTAAACGAGAGTGGATCTTGAGATTTAGAACTTGCCATGCTAGCATAGGATAGGTTGATGTTAATCATCATGATTTGTGGCATGAATAGAGATATTATGCTACCCTATGTGATCTAAGTGGATAACTTGTGCTTCAACCTCTATGTTTTCAAATTCTATAGAGATATAGGGTCTAAACATAATAGGTGCCTATTCATCTTCTATCTCTTTTGTGGATGTATGTGTAGATTGGTACTAGTATACCGAGAGGTAACTTTTACTCTTTTCGTGTTATCCGATCAGATATCAAAACCATCGCATGTTTTAATTAAAGGCTGCAACTCTAAGTGAAGTAGATGATGAAACTAGGATTCCATGCTTATTCTCATATAAGTAATTCGATTTTTATTCTCGTTAATTGTTTAATTCTTAGTTTTATAATTTGCAATTAGTTTAATTTAGATAATAAATCTCAAATTTGTTATTTTTCTTAGCAGTGAATTAAAACCATACATTGTTGCATAGGCATATTTACTGAATAGAACCATAACCAGATCTCTGTGGAACGAACTTTAATTGTATTACTTGTGACTACGTGCGCTTGCGTAAATTTAGCATAACAATTTGCAATTGGGGAGGGTACTTGCCAAGGTCTCTACGGATGCCTTATATGCTGGCTCCTCGGATAATCGTTTGATTCTAAAGCTTTTCTTATCCATACACCCTAAGGTGCTCGATACTTACGTCATTGCCGACTCATAATAGTCGCTAAGGTTCAACCATCGACATTTGCAATCGTAGGAAATTCTATTCAGCTCAGCGCGGGCCTATCAGGCAAGCGCTCTATTCTTATAGGATGACTTCGGTACCGGTGTCGCCTATAGTAACGACGAATTCCACATGTCGAGTGAGCGATACTCCAGAACATCGTTAGAAGCCACCTGCTTAAATCCGGCCACTTGTATAGCTGCCGTTAGGCAGAATATTTTTCTTCTCGTATTTAATCATGCATGCTACATGAGTTTATCCTTCACGGCATCACAACCTTTTTATTTAAGTCAATCCCCGACTCTCTTAGTCCATCTTGTCTCTTAAAATATATCCCGTCTTAGCGCATTCAGGTTACAATAACACTTTGCGTAGTACGTACATACACAATCTTTCTCGAGGCAATAAAATGCCTCAGCACTGTAGTAAACACTGTCCTTAGTGGAATTGCTGATCGTGGGGAATTAAACGCCATAGATAAGGCAATGCCTTTACGGGTTAGGGTAACTAGGTACCCTTAATCATATACGAAGGTCGATCGTCTCAGTTCTCACGTATGCTTCCTCTTAAGGGCACTGCAATAAACTACGAGTAACAGGTCTCGTTCTGGTAAAATTAATCCACCGATATTGGCTATACTGCCTCTACCTCCTCTGCTTTTGGGGCTCTACCCCATACTCTTCGTCATACCTCTTGATGAATCATAATTGACTCCCAATTCTTATTTCGTCACTTATTTGATCTTTGAGGATTCGTCTGGTCCTATCATAAGACCTCAAGTAACATACTACATCTTTATCAATTGACACATTCTCTATAAGTTTCTTTCCTTGACCCATCCTAGGGTCTTCTCTAGATCCTCCTATGGATATCCCTTTTATTGGGTCTCCATCCGTCTCAAGGAGCGCATCATCAAATGCCTACTCGAAGGCCTCGGGATCTGGTACCTCAGACTCCCATCCATCTATAAATCATACAAATCAGGGTTTCTAACCATAACATCCTAAGTATAGTTTCCCAAAAGAAGTCCCCTCTCGGGCTTCATCTCCAACAGTCAGGGTCATGTCCTTCAACCCGACTATGAACTCTACTTGAGCTCTAGGTATTCTCATTATCCCTAAGGGTATTGTAAGACTCGATCTCCTATCGTTTCTGAGGACTGTAACCTAACTCTCTGATACCATTTCTGTAACAGCCCCAAATCCGGGGTCTGGGATTTAGAGTAGTCACGATCCATTTAATCCTTGCCTTACTTGTATTACTCACAATGTACACAATTCAACTATTTATGACCCCACAATATATATCTCACACACACACACACACAGGTTAGAGTCTCAAAAACGACACAATACATCAACTGCGGAATAAATAACTTTCATTACAATACCCAAATGTTTTACAAAGTCTGATACTGGTACAATCTCTAAGTAATGGTACATTACCAACTAAGGATCCGGATGATTACAATCTTCTCATTCCACTCACATCTATACATAAGCTCAACAAGCTGCAGCCTGATCTGACTGGTTCGTATCATCTCCGGAATCACTGGTGCCCATGACATCCTGCTTCACTGCTCTATAATATATATAAAACAATAGCAAGAGTGAGCAAATAGCTCAGCAAGGTAATGAAAACATGGCATCACTCTGCCTATGACTTAACCCAGAATAAGGCGGGTATAAGATAATAATTGTCAAAATATCTCTTTACCGAAAGTATTTCCTTATCAGAATATATTTCAAAAACAGTACTATTGTAGTACTCCAAATATCATTTCATAATATCTCTGCAAACTTTTATTATACTATTGAACCAAGTTCTAGTATATTATAAAAGGATGAGGTTTCAAAGTAAACCAATATAATCTTTCTGTAGGAAAGAAATATCTGCTATATAAGTATAAGCAGAGTATCAACATATAAATTAAAAGATGAACTTATAAGGTGATTCAATATAAACAACCCCCTTACCATAACCCCGGTTATGTAAGGTAACCACAGAGTCATATAAAAGATGACGTTACAAGGTAACTCAAAATATATCTTTCTTAGAAATATCTGCTATGTCAGAATAAGCAAGATAGCATCATTTTCATAAAAATAGGAACTTGCAAGAAAGATATTGCAATTCCAGTTTGAAATACTTTTCAACTCTGCCAACTATGATGATGTTGCAGAAAATTTCCAACATTGAGTGATGAACTAATACTGGAGTTTGACGCGCCAGGAGACATAGCATTTACACGATGATCAGTCGCATGTTATGCTCCCCACCTCTTGTTTACTACATGTAGAAGGAAGCACCGATGGATTTACTTGTCTACCGCCCTCTGGAACCCCCTCGGCCAACGGTTGGGCCATTTGCTGGACCGGCGCCACTGGGTCACTTACGCATCTCCTAGTTCATTTCACATCCATAACTTTGAAACGTAAAGTTCGTCTCCCTTTCCCCAAGTATAATACTTGTTGATGAGACTCCACAAAGTAGTCGTATCTAATTGGAAAGGAAAATTTCACCAATATTTCCCAAGCTGATGCTTGTTAATGGATAGACACTTGTTCCATCAATCTTACCCCTCGAGCGTTGAGGAGGTAACCAAAAAGATTCATATCGATGTTTGAAAGAATCAAGATGTGAGTGACAAGATAGTCTAGCAAGTACAGGACCGGGCAGTCCAATAAATAACATCTTTCAAGTGAGGTCCCCTTATATATTTTTGGAAGTTGAGCGAGTATTTAGATCTTCTTTAAGATAGATTTAAATGAAAAATAAAGTTTGGGAACCTCCCCTCGATAAAATAGTCATAAAATACTCCAAAATATTTTACACCACATCTGAAGGTGAAAGATAATCTTTGAATAATATGAATTATTATAAAAAGACTTCAAAATAATTTAATTAAATATTCCAAGAATATTTATTAAGTCAATAATAATTACGGAATATTATTAAATCATAATATTGCTCGTAAGAAATCTTCGAATGATGATGAAGTAACAAAAAGAATCGCTTTGATGAATAGCAACCAAGTTGCGAGGGAAAAGAGTAATATCAACAGATTTATGACCGGGCAGTCAAATAAAATAAATAACAGCTCTCGAGTACAGCTCCCTTATATTTGAAAGTTCTGAGCGAGTGTATAAGTCTTCCTATAAGATAGACCTTAAACGGAAAATAGAGTTTTGAGAACCTTTCCTCGATAAAATAAACATAATAAGACTCAGAAATAATTTACATGATATTTGAGGATCAGAATAATATTTGAATAAGATAAATCATTTTTAAATTTAGTTAAAATAATTAAATAAATATTCAAAGAATATTTATTAATTCATAGATAATTAAAGAATATTCTTAATATAAAATATTGCTCATAAATAACTCTCGAATGAATATATAAAATATTCACCAAATAAACAATTCCTCGAGTAAATATTCAAAATAATATTTGAATCAATCCTCAAATGAATATCTAAAGTAATATTCAATTAAATAAATCCTCGCATGAATATAAAATAAATAAATAAATTCTTAAATGAATATTCCAAAATAATATTCCTTAGATGAATATTCAAAATAATATTCACTTAATACATAACTGCAAATGAATATTCAAAAATAATATTCATTTAAACAAACAAACTCTTAATGAATATTCAAAATAATATTCATTGTACTCAATAATATTTATTCGATATATTATGAAAATATATCTCCAAAAGTATATGAAATACCGACTCCCGGTCTTTTACAAAAGATACGACATATACACCCTTTATTATGGGTAATAATAAAGTCCGGCTTATAACTGATATCCCCATATCTAGCTTATAAGCCAATTCCCAATTCATTTCCGAGTACTAAATACTTTCTGAAAATATAATAATTATTATTAATAATAATCCTCAAGATACATAGTATTCTGTCGCTGGAATCCCTCCGGGTTTCCACGGCTATCTCTATATCTCAAATACTGACTCCCGGTCTAGAGTCGAACAAAAGTATACTCTTATCACTAGAGCTACAAGGTATACCGGTTTGTATATACTATATCTCAAAAGATGATATATAATCCGAAAGTTAAACTTTTACAACAAGTATATATCGCAAAACTATGCAAATCTAAGCATGGCAAAAGCAGTATTATAATCAATACTTCAAGTATAGATTTAGAAATCTTGCCTGATGCTCGAGAAGTGGTAGGGGCTTGTGACGATGTCGAACAATCTAGACAAAGTCAAAAGAAAACGTACGATTAATCCCCTAGATGATTCACTTAACATCTAAAGCATAAACACGTACGCAAATCACAACCAAGGCATTACTAACTTGCCTTAGGCTCATACTAAGTCCATGTCAATCGACGAATACTTAAGTCGAAGATTCGTTTTAGAAATCGGATCTCGTTCGTCCGTTTCACTAAGTGGTTTACAAAGTTCTAATCAAGTGCTCCTCTAAGGGGTTCCTTCGCACTTAACCTTGATTCAAACATTTTTATAAAATCCAAAAATAATCTTTTCGACACGAGGTCTTCTCTCATATCTTCATTGTGACCTCTAGTATTTAATTACCAAGACTCGTAACCGAATTACTCGTTTGAAAGGGGTCCAATTGAAGTTACGAACTCATGCTTACGATTACGAACCGCTTTTACAAATTTTACCATAATGCCCAAACCGTAAGTCAGAATGCTACGATTCTTGCGCCAAAATGATCTATGATTCAAGACCTACAGTTACGGGTCGAGTTTTCATCTTGGTCAGAAGCTTTTTGGTTCGGTGATACTCCATTTTTAAGGGTTAATGAAATTTCGCCATTACGACGGCTATAACTCGGATATTTCCAAAATTAAAATCCTCCAAATAATCAATCAATCCACCACCAATACTCCTGGACACTATTCATCATCCTCACCACTGCCTAAACTGGTCTTGGAGTTAAAATTCATATTTTTCCATTTTCATAACACCCACACAACATACATGCTCTAAATCATGCATCTAAGTCAGAAATTCATCTAAAGCTCCATTAAAACTCATAATCTAACCAAGGGGGTTCAAGTGTTATACCTCTATTTGAAGCTTAAGGATGATGTTAAGGCCTCACAAGTCTAGATCCTTGATTAGAACATCCTTTGGAAGCTATACCATCAAGAAACAAAACATGAAAATCATAAGTTTACTATTCATCATCAATCTTGTAAAAATCATATAAAATCAAAAACTAAGAGTTTGGTTCTAAAATTTTTACCACGCCTTCTACTCTTCAAGTGCTTTCTTTTGAGCTATATAACACAAGAATCAAACCATGGGAGCTAGGGTTTTGAGCCCCATCTTGCTACTGTTCAGAACCTGGACAGTTTTGGTCCTCCAACTTTAAGCATGGATTTGACTAGGCTATACTACTTGGATATCCATGAAATTTGGAACGAATCTTGCCCATGGAGTGTAGAATCTATGGTTAAAATTTGGTGATTTTATCATGGATATAAATGGAGATATGAATTTTTCTTTGATCTTTGTTCCTGCTGGGCAGTTTTGGAGTGTTTGGTGTTTTGCTTTGTTTTCTCTTGTTCTTGCTTGCTTTATGGCTAATAATGTTAACATATTGTAATATATATCTAATGTCTTTGGATGCATCTCTTCAAGATGTGTTGTCATGCTTTGATTGGTCCTTTTTAAAATATCTTACCCTCACAATTACACTTACGTACTCATCTCTTGCCTTTTAGCACTTAAGTCCCTGGGTAAACTGCAACTAGGTGCTTAGATATTTCTATAAAGGTGTGATGTCATCTTCCACTATCTTTGGTGGATGCATCCTATCTTGTTCGTTCGTTTCTTTGTTCGGTTATTGCTCAATTTCGCTGATCGTTCGAAGAATAACTAAGTAGTTTCACCTCTAGGGTTTACTGGGGAATTTCTCGATATTCATAATACCTTCCTCAATCCTTAATATAATCCTCGTGATGATCATGTAGGATATTTAATCTTGATATGAACTTAAACCGTAATCTAGGATTCGTTCGCTTTATTGATCAATCTCGTTATAATGTATTAGTGGTTTCTAGAACGTTTGTTTCACTGTCTCAGTGGTTTTCGTTCTAATTTCTAAAATCAAATATAATAAAATTCAAAAATATTAACTCTTCAATTTCTCAAATTGAATATCTCATTTCTCGAATATAATAATATATAATTCACTGCTCGGTCAAATATTACACCAAAAATTAAAATAGGAATTTCTGAATTCCGATCGTCTCTGCATTCACTTATTTCCTCCGCGTATTACTAATATGACTTCGAAACATCCATATCACGCCCCGTACATAGGGTGGCGTGAAAAGTTTTCCAACTTACAAAATCACTATTCATCCACCAAATTACTATGCACGTACGGGAATACTATGCACGTACGGGAAACACTATGCACGTACGGGAAACACTATGCACGTATCGAAAATACTATACCATCCTCATTTCCCTTCTCGGGGCTCATTAGCTCATTTCTTGGATGATAGATTATTCTTCCTATATCGTCAACCTTTGAATTACTCTATTCTGACCATACATATACGAATCGGGATCATCATCCATAGCAATATCCATTCACTACAATCATTGTTCTTTGGAATCACCATTCATTAATGCTCTTTAACCACAATAAGAAAAGTTTTAATTCTACCCAAAATTCGGGTTATTACATTATGTCCTAATCCTTCATAAGCATATCAAAGCCAAGTCCTAGCTTCTTGAAGCGGTTAAACTTCATGCTCATATAGGTAGTTCTTTTACTCTCGCACCTGCATATGCAATTTTTCAAAAGAACTATTAAGAAGATATATTCAACCTCCTCAACTTGCGGGTCTGAACATATACCTTGGGATGACAAAACTAATGTGTTCCAATCTCTAGATGTTAAAGCTTTCCATATTGAATTCAGCACCTAATGTCATATTAGGTTGGAATTGGGTATCTCAACATGAGAGACTTTTAGATGGACTTTAATCCCATCCCCACAGTCGACTTGTCCACAAGATCTCTAATCAACCCTTTGGTTAGATGATCGACTAAATTATGCTGAGTTCTTATAAACTCCACTGATATAATACCGTGCATGATAAGCTCACGAATCATGATGTGTCTTACACCTAATTTCCTAGACTTGCCTTTGAACACTTGTCTATAAGCATTAGCCAAAGCAGACTTACTGTCACATCTGATAGATATGGGTGATATCGGTTTAGGCCACAACGGAATCTCATAAATCAGATTTCTTAGCCATTCAGCTTCTTTATCAGCCGCTGATAATGCCACAAATTCAGATTCCATCGTTGAATCAGTAATGCAACTATGTTTCTTTGATGCCCAAGAGATAGCACCCCCCCAAGAAGGAATACCCAGCCACTTGTGGAAGAATGATCTTCCTTATTGGAAATCCAACTTGCATCTGAATGACCCTCAATAACCGAAAGAAATCCAGTATATGTCAAAACATAATCCATGGTCCCTTTCAAGTACTTGAACACTCGGCTTAAGGCTTACCACTGATGTGAACTTGGTTTGCTTGTATACCTACTAAGCTTTCCAACAGCATAGGCAATATTTGACCTAGCGCTTATCATGGCATACATAAGACTACCAATAGCCCTTGAGTATTCAAGTTGAGATACTACAACACCTATATTAGGTAGGAGTTTAATACTAGGATCAAGAGGAGTGCTAACAGGAGAACAATCCTTAAAGTTAAATCTTTTTAGAATCTTCTCAATATAATGAGATTGAGAAATTGAAATACCATTGTTCTCACGCTTGATCCTTATACCAAGAATCACCTCAGCCTCACCCATGTCTTTCAAATCAAAATTAGATGACAAGAACTTCTTGGTTTTATCCACTTGATTTTGGTCAGTACCAAAAATCAACATGTCATCCACATATAAACCAATTATAACTCCTTTACCAGAAGCATCAAATTTGTTATATACACACTTGTGTGCTTGGTTAAGAAAATAACCATTAGACAAGACCACATTATCAAATTTATCATGCCATTCCTTCGGTTCTTGTTTTAGACCATAAATTGATTTCTTCAATTTACACACCTTGTTCTCACAACCAGGCATAACAAACCCTTCGGGTTGTTTCATATAAATCTCTTCATCTAATTCACCATTTAAGAATGCAGTTTTCACATCCATTTGATGAATGACAAGGTTGTGTATAGCAGCAAGTGCTATTAACAACCTAATACTGGAAGTCCTAGCAACAGGAGCATAAGTATCAAAATAATCAATCCCTTCTTTTTGTCTAAAGCCTTGGATAACCAATCTGGCTTTAAACTTATCTATTGTACCGTCCACCTTCATTTTCCTTTTGAAGATCCATCTATTTCCCAATGCTTTACAGCCAGGGGCAGATCACTCAATTCCCATGTATTATTATTCATGATAGAATCAATTTCATCCTGGATAGCTTCTTTCCATAATGCAACATCCCTTGATGTCATAGCTTCGCTAAAAGTATTTGGATCCTCCTCAATAATAAAACAATATTGGTATTGATATTCAATTTCATCTCTAGAACCTTCAACTAGATAAAGATGAAAATCATCTCCAAAAGACTTTGCTTTTCTAGCTCTAATGCTTCTCCTTGGTTCAGACGGTCCATGAACATCTTCAGTAGAAACTGAGTTCCTACTAGAAGAATTCTGAAGCATGTCCCCTGGTCTAGGTATAGATGTAAATATGTTTTTATCAAAGATAGCATCTCTTGACTCGATAATCGAGTTCATAGACACATAATCATTAGATTCTAACACATAGAATCTATATGCAATGGAATGCTCAGCATAACCAACAAAGTTACAATCTATACCTCGCTCACCCAAGTTTTTTCTTTGGGTTCAGTGAGTCTTACAACTGCTCTACATCCCCAAACTCTCAAAAAACTCAATTTTGGTGGCTCTTTATACCAAAGTTCATAAGGGGTAATCTTATTCCTCTTACTATAAATTCGATTCAATAAATAACAGGCTGTTAACATAGCCTCACCCCAAAAAACCCTCACCCAAACCCGAGTAGGATAACAAGGAATTAACCTGTTAGGTCGAATACACAATAGTTAATCAAATACTGTATGAGTAACTTAACAAGAACACACTGTTTAATACTTAAAAACTGTTTGGAATTAACAATTCCTCTCTCAGTGATGTAAAATATCACAGAGAGCTGCTTAGGTTACAATCAATGAATTTCTCAATGTTCGATTACCCTTCTAGGGTTAACCTAACTGTATTTATAGAACATACAGCTTCGTACAATCAGTAATTGATTCTCCTATAATTAAGCTATACAATTGATATCAATCACGATTGCTTCAGTCTTCCAAGTCAACTCAATCTCTTTGACAGCTTTCCAATCTTCAAAGATATTGCTTCCATATTTATCTTGAATCAATCTTCAAACACTGTTGACTCTTCAGACAATACCGCTACAGAGTTTAACAACCTCTGTTGCGCTTCCAGTCAGTGTTTAACTAAACTCTGACTGCTTCCAGCTAAACTCTGTTTTGTCACTTTAGCTTCCAAACACTGTTCCCATCAATCATTTCTAACATAACCATTTCTTTCAAAGTCCTATTCTTTCTTTCTGCCACACCATTTTGTTGTGGTATATAAGGAGCCGTGGTTTGATGTATTATACCAGTAGATCAAAAGTATACCGGATCATAATTCACTTCCTCTATCAGTACGCATATTTTTAATCATGGTACTCTGATGTAGCTCTACTTCTTCTTTATATATTTTAAAGAAGTCAAGAGCTTCATCCTTTACATGCAACAAATATACATAACAATATCTAGAAGCATCATCAATAAAAGTAACTACATACTTTTTATTTCCTAATGATGGTGTAGAATGAAAATCACATAAATCACTATGTATTATTAGTTCTAATACATCAGACACCCTATTAGCATCTTTAAAGGGCATGCTAGTTATCTTTGTTAACATGCATGTTTTACATTTTTCATTATTTAAATCAATATCAGGTATGAGACTCATTTTACGCATATCTTTTATTCTTTTATAATGTACATGTCCTAGTCTAGTATGCCATAATTCTGATTTATTCAAATCATGCCCAAAAGACACGTCCAAAAGACATGTCCCAAAGAGGTTGCGGTTGTGTCCAAACCAAAAGATATGCTCAAAAGACACGTCCAAAAGACATGTCCTAAAGAGATTGCGGTTGTGTCCAAACCAAAAGACATGATCCTTTGGGGTCAAAATTAGTGACTAAATTTCATAAATTCGAATCTAAATGATATTCTTAGAAGATCCACCATCTTCAACCATATTCACAGAAAAGTTACCGACTTGGTTCTTGCCCTTAGGATTATTCTCAATTTCTTGAGTCCTTAAAGCCTCTTCGATTCTGAAGTGACTTCCAAGTTCAACCAGCGTCATCTCATCTTTATTATGTTTCAAGGTGTGTTTAAAATCCTTCCATGATGGTGGCAGTTTGTCTACAACACCATAAACAGAGATAGATTCATCCATATTCAGATTGTGTTGAACAAACTATCCCAGAATCCTTACCAATTCATTGTATTATTCCATCACCGGTCTAGAATCGACCATTTTATAGTTCATAAAATTACTGACCAGAAAATTCTTACTAGAAGCATCTTCTGCCATGTACTTGGATTCAAGAGAATCCCACAATTCTTTCGCTGAGTCAACATTTTGGTATACATCGAAAAGGGAATCAGACATACCGTTTAAGATGTGATCGCGGCAGATGTAGTCATCGTTTTCCCATTTGCAGCGCTTCCTTGTCTGTTCAACAGTTTCGTTCTTGATCACTTCAGGCATGGGGGTACTCAGAACATACACAACCTTCAGCGTGGTCAAAAGAAAATGCATCTTCTTCTGCAATCTTCTAAAATCCTGATCCTCAAACTTGTCCAGTTTTGCAAACTTGCTTGTCATATCTTTTGCAGATTCTCTGTTCGTCATCTTTAGAAATAATTAACTTCAATCTTCGTTGGGGAAAGATGGTAATAACTTGGATTTTTCTGAAGTCATGTGAACACTTTCAGATTGAAGTTATTTGTGGTTCACCCAAATAAATCAATTGGATAAAGTAAGAAATTCTGCAAGAAGAGAGAATAAGGTTTTGTTGTGAATTTCAAAATGAACCAATGTATGAAAATGATCAATGCAACATCTATATATAGATGTAAACAGATGTGTCTTTTGCCAACAGACAAATCTTATTCTAATAGTTTTGTCTAATACCAATAGACACGTCTTATAGACACATCATATCCCAATAGGTGTGTCTGATGCCAATGAACATGGCTCATAAGCATCCCAACAGGTGTGTCTAATGCCAATGAACATGCTTCATAAGCAATAATACCAAAATCATAATAAACTCGAACAAAGCGTGCACTCCGCACTCTCCCGACTTGTTCAATGTAATATTACGATTACATTGATCAACTAGTCAATCCAATTACATAAATATCCAACAATCCTCCCCCATTTTAGCGTAATCCATGATTAACTAAACAAAATCACAACAAATAACAAATTTATGCATAAATGAAATATCATGACGATTAAATTTCACATTAGTATATTACACATTCCAAATATTCGAATACCAAGGTGTCACTATGGATTGAACCTTTGTTATTCATAGCGAATACATGAAGATAATATACACATAAATTTACATTCTCAAATGTTCTCACTTGACACTATCTTTTACTAGGCTTGTGTCCTAATCCTTCATAAGCATATCAAAGCCAAGTCCTAGCTTCTTGAAGCGGCTAAACTTCATGCTCATATAGGTAGTTCTTTTACTCTCGCACCTGCATATGCAATTTTTCAAAAGAACTATTAAGAAGATATATTCAACCTCCTCAACTTGCGGGTCTGAACATATACCTTGGGATGATAATACTAATGTGTTCCAATCTCTAGATGTTAAGCTTTCCACATTGAATTCAGCACCTAATGTCATATTAGGTTGGAATTGGGTATCTCAACATGAGAGACTTTTAGATGGACTTTAATCCCGTCCCCACAGCCGACTTGTGCACAAGATCTCTAATCAACCCTTTGGTTAGATGATCGACTAAATTATGCTGAGTTTTATAAACTCCACTGATATAATACCGTGCATGATAAGCTCACGAATCATGATGTGTCTTACACCTAAGTGCGTAGACTTGCCTTTATATACTTGTCTATAAGCATTAGCCAAAGCAGACTCACTGTCACATCTGATAGATATGGGTGATATCGGTTTAGGCCACAACGGAATCTCATAAATCAGATTTCTTAGCCATTCAGCTTCTTTATCAGCCGCTGATAATGCCACAAATTCAGATTCCATCGTTGAATCAGTAATGCAACTCTGTTTCTTTGATGCCCAAGAGATAGCACCTCCCCTAAGAAGGAATACCCAGCCACTTGTGGAAGAATGATCTTCCTTACTGGAAATCCAACTTGCATCTGAATGACCCTCAATAACCGAAAGAAATCCAGTATATGTCAAAACATAATCCATGGTCCCTTTTAAGTACTTGAACACTCGGCTTAAGGCTTACCAATAATGTGAACTTGGTTTGCTAGTATACCTACTAAGCTTTCCAACAGCATAGGCAATATTTGGCCTAGTGCTTATGGCATACATAAGACTACCAATAGCCCTTGAGTATTCAAGTTGAGATACTACAACACCTATATTAGGTAGGAGTTTAATACTAGGATCAAGAGGAGTGCTAACAGGAGAACAAGCCTTAAAGTTAATTCTTTTCAGAATCTTCTCAATATAATGAGATTGAGAAATTGAAATACCATTGTTCTCACGCTTGATCCTTATACCAAGAATCACCTCAGCCTCCCTCATGTCTTTCAAATCAAAATTAGATGACAAGAACTTCTTGGTTTTATCCACTTGATTTTGGTTAGTACAAAAAATCAACATGTCATCCACATATAAACAAATTATAACTCATTTACCAGAAGCATCAAATTTGCTATATACACACTTGTGTGCTTGGTTAAGAAAATAACCATTAGACAAGACCACACTATCAAACTTATCATGCCATTCCTTCGGTTCTTGTTTTAGACCATAAATTGATTTCTTCAATTTACACACCTTGTTCTCACAACCAGGCATAACAAACCCTTCGGGTTGTTTCATATAAATCTTTTCATCTAATTCACCATTCAAGAATGCAGTTTTCACATCCATTTGATGAATGACAAGAAGAAAAAGTAGCTATTGTCAATTATGATAGTAAAGTGGAAGCTAGCACATCTAAATCTGAAGGTAAGAAAATTGTTTCTGAACCTAATCATGTTAAATTTGTTGATTCAAAAGGTACTCCTGTTGTACACAAAAGGATTAACAATAGTAATTCAGATGAGAAAGTGTTAGAGAAACCTAAGAATGTCAACATAGGGTTTCTGTCTAAGTCTTAGTTGAAACAGAGACTAGATGATCTTTCAGAGTCTAGCAAGATCAAAAGAGATAGGAATGGAAAAGAAGGTATTAACAAAGAGAATAATTACAAGAATGTACCTGATGCACCTAGAAAAAAATGCTATAAGTGTGGAAATCATAATCATTTGGCCCTAGACTGCAATCAAAAACCTTCTTGGAAAACTGAGTCCAGATTTCCCAAGACTAAGAAAATTCAATACCAACCACAGAAAGCTTGTTATCATTGTGGTAGTTTACTTCATTCCATTTACATGTGTAAAGAATATCATGAACTGTATTATGACTATTATTCTTTGAAATCTGAAACTCCTAGTCACAAACAGTTTGTGAAATCAGAGTCTAAGATTGACTCTGCAACAGGTAAAGTAAAAGCAAAATCTTCAAAGCCTGTTGTTTCAAAATCTAGTAAGAAAGGATCCAATCAAAGTTGGGTCCTAAAAAATTCTAACTAGTTACTTTTTGTTTGCAGGGCACAGGAAAGAAGCATTCAATTATCTTGGACAGTGGATGCTCTGGACATATGACTGGAAAGAAGTCCCTGCTTACAAAGTTTGAGAGGAAAGCTGGCCCAGTAATATCTTTTGGAGATGGCAACAAAGGAGAAACTCTGGGATATGGCTCAATTGTTTTGGGGAATGTCATCATAGAAAACGTAGCACTGGTTGAAGGCTTAAAACATACACTTTTAAGCATAAGTCAACTAGGTGATAAAGGTTACCAATCAATCTTTGACAGAGAAGGATGCAAAATCTTGAATATGCAGAATGAAGACACTGTTCTAACTGGTCAAAGACATGGTAACATATATGAAGCCAGCTTAAGTGATACATCTAAAGGAATTGTTAGATGTCTCTACAGCAAAGCAACAAGTGATGAAAGCTGGAATTGGCACAAGAAGCTCTCACATCTCAACTTCAAGAAGCTTAATCAACTTGTTAAGCACAATTTAGTGAGAGGCCTACCTCAGGCAAATTTTGTGCAAGATGGACTTTGTGATGCTTGTCAGCTTGGAAAACAAAGAAGAACCACTTTCAAGAGAAAGACTGAAAATTCAATTACTAAACCATTTCACATGCTACATCTTGATCTGTTTGGTCCAATAAACATTATGTCTATCAGCAAGAAAAGATATGCTCTAGTGATAATGGACGATTTCACAAGGTTCACATGGGTGTTCTTTCTACACAAGAAGGATGAAACTCCTCAGCAAATCATTGAACTTGTCAAGATTATTCAAAATAACTCTAAGTACAAAGTCAAAGTACTTAGGAGTGACAATGGTACAGAATTCAAGAATTTTACAATGGAGGATTTTTGTGCAGACAATGGAATCACTCGACAGTTTTCTGTACCTGGTACGCCTCAGCAAAATGGTGTAATGGAAAGAAAAAACATGACTCTCGTAGAGGCAGCAAGAACCATGCTTGCATATGCAAAACTTCCAACCTATTTTTGGGCAGAAGCTATTAACACTGCATGTTTCACTCAAAACTATACCTTGGTAAATAGTCATGGAAAAACTCCCTATGAGATGATCACAGGAAAGAAACCAAGTGTGAAATATTTTCACATCTTTGGATGCAAATGCTATGTCCTAAAAGTTCATCCAGAACAACTTGGAAAATTTGAAGCCAAATCGGATGAAGCAATCTTTCTAGGATATTCAGCATCTAAGGCCTTCAAAGTTTATAATCTCAGAACTCACATTGTTATGGAATCAATTCATGTTGCATTTGATGACAAGAAATTTGGAATTCTGCAAACTGATAAGAGCCATGACAAATTGGAATTTGAAAATCTGAAGAATTCTGAGATACTCTCCAGTGATGATGAAGGTTCTCCAGAAGGAATTTCTATTGCTTCTCAAAGGAATGCTACTATTGAGGGGGAGAAAATGAATTAAGGAGAACACAGTGATCATCAGGAGCAGACTAGCTATTCGGAGTCTACTCCATCAAGAACTGATCTTTCAGAGTCTACTGAGGAAAGATCAGTAACTAGCAGCAGAGTGGAATTTACTGATTCTACTGATCAAGGGAGAGTTTTTAAAGGCATAGAGATTTCTTCTACAAGAGATACCACTACCTTAGGGGGAGAATCTAGCAGAGGCAATCTACCACCTATTAAATAATGGACAAAGGATCATACTGAAGATTTGATTATTGGTGATCCAAATAGTGGTGTTCGAACTAGAAGATCAATTCAAAATGAATGCTTTTATAGTTGCTTTTTCTCAAAGAATGAACTTAAGAAGGTTGAAGAAGCCTTACAGGATCCTAATTGGGTAATTGCAATGCAGGAGGAGTTAAATGAGTTTGAGAGAAACAAAGTCTGGAAACTGGTACCAAGACCCAAAGACAGATCAATTGTTGGTGCAAAATGGGTTTTTAGAAACAAGCTAGATGAATCTGGTATGATTGTAAGAAACAAAGCAAGATTGGTGGCCAAGGGTTACTCTCAGGAAGAAGGCATTGATTATGATGAGACCTTTGCACCTGTAGCAAGATTGGAAGCAATAAGGATGTTTCTTGCATTTGCAGCTCATTCAAAATTCAAGGTATACCAGATGGATGTAAAGAGTGCTTTTCTAAATGGCAATCTTGATTGTTAGGAATAATTCATGAGTTGTGATGTTAAGAATAGAATTTTAATTATACTTCTTGTATATCCTGATTTATAAAGGATTTAGCACTTTGTATAGGAAATATGTGTTAGACAGTTATCTGTAAAGTTTAGTCAGGAATGAACAGTGCATCGAGTACTACATGTCAGGAACTGAGTTTGAATCCTGATACGTCAAGTCAAATATTGATCAAGTACTGATGGGATGGTCAGATCCTGATACAAGATGGAATCTTGATATCAGTCATGTTACTGATGATGTCATTATGGATGCTACAGAAACTGGCAAGTGCTATAAAACAGGATCGTTGTTTGAAGAACAAGCAAGAAGGTATTATGAAGGAAAGAATTTTCTATTGATGGAAACTATCAACTGGATGGCAGAACATTGTCATGTATAGATTATCTTTCTGTAATTAGTTGATAGGAAGCATTATAAATACTCTCTCTATATCATTATAAAAAGAGTTCGAAGTGTGTCGTAAGTTCGTATGCGTAGCTCTGTATAAGGTTTATATTCGAGAGTTTGAAACAAACAGAGAGAGAGTTTTATTTTGTCAGCAGCTGCTAAAGGTATTTGTACACCTTTGGTAGAGTTTGTATTTTATTTTATTAATACAAACAGTTTGATTCATTCGTTTATTGTTGTTCATATAACCAAACAAAAAACCAGATACGATTATATAACTTGTATTCAACCCCCCTTCTACAAGTTATTCGAGTTAACAATTGGTATCAGAGCAGGTTGATTTCGAATAATCATAAAGATCTGCAATCATGTCTGGTTACAAGGATGGGAATACTAAGATTCCTATGCTCAAGATAAACGAATATACTCTATGGGAAGTAAAGATGTTGCATCATCTGGAAGCAATAGATCCTGATTATCTTGACAGAATCAGAGATGGACCTTTTATTCCAACTAAGGTTATTGGACAAGCAACTGTTGACGGTCAAGTTGTTCCAGAACATACAACAGAGAAGCCAAAATCTAAGTGGTCAGATAAGGACAAGGAGAATGTTCTTAAAGATGCTAAAGTGAGAAACATATTATTCAACAGTCTTGATTCTGTTCTCATTAACTATGTTCTCTCTTGTAAAACTGCTAAGGATATATGGGACAATCTTAAGGTTCACTGTGAAGGAACTAAGCCTGTCAGGAAGAATATGAGGACACTACTTATACAACAGTATGAGTACTTTGAATCCAAGTCTGGTGAGTCACTTACTGATACCTTTGATAGGTTTACAAAACTCATCAATGAGATGGCCATGCACGGTAAATATTATGACTTGGAGGATATGAATACAAAGTTCATGAAAGCTTTGCCTGATTTCTACAATGAGAAGATATCTGCGATTGAGGAAGCTAATGATCTGGATGAAATATCATTAGAGGCAGTATATGGAAAACTGAGAGCTTATGAACTTGACAAGCAGTAGAAGAAGAGCAGGAGTGAAGGAAAGATGAAGACTGTTGCACTTACTGCTCAATCTGAATTAAAGAAGCTTCCGGAAGAACATCATGAAGAGATTGCTGTAAAGAACTCAAGGAAGAAGAAAAGCAAAGAAAGTTCTGAGTCAGAGACTACTGATATGGACTCTGACAACAATGATTCTGAATCTAGATGCATGAACTCTTTGCTATGTTTGCTAAAGCCTTCAAAAAAGGAAGATTCAACAGGAGAAGATTTAGCAAAGGACCTTTTCAAAAGAAGGAGGAGAAGAAGAGTGACAAAGGCAAAGGTACAATTGTCAAGCTTGATAAGGCCAAGATCAAGTGCTTTAATTGCAGTGAGCTTGGACACTTTGCTAGTGAGTGTAAGAAGCCTAGGAATTCAGGAAAGGGTAATGCACTTATGGTCACACAGAAGGATTGGGCTGATTCCAGTGATTCTGAAGATGAATTGGATTATGACAACATTGCAATGATGGCAAATGTTTCAGACAAACCTAGATCTCCAAAGAAAACTTCTCCATCCTCTGTTAAGGTATCACTTCACTCTCTTGATTCATTTGATAACTTAAATTCTGAAGAAATTAGATCTATCCATGCTGAGTTTAAGAATCTTATGACTAATTTTAGAATTCTTACTTGTGAAAGAGATGAACTTAAGGTTAAGAATGATAAATTAGTTGATACAAATAATTTCCTTGAATCTGAGTTAATTCAAATGGAAGAATACAAGTTAAGTTCTGATAAAGTTAAGCATGATTATGGTGTTATTCTTGAGGCTTATGACTATGTCAGAAAAGAACTAGAGGAAGAGAGAGATGTGATTAAGACCATTAACATTTCTGGTAAAAAGACACAAAAAATCATCGAAAATGGAATTCGTGGTAAGGTTAATGGTTTAGGTTTTGATAAGGCTAGACAAGAAGAAAAAGTAGCTATTGTCATTGATGATAGTAAAGTAGAAGCTAGCACATCTAAATCTGAAGGTAAGAAAATTGTTTCTGAACCTAATCATGTTAAATTTGCTGATTCAAAAGGTATCCCTATTGTACACAAAAGGATTAACAATAGTAATTTAGATGAGAAAGTGTTAGAGAAAACTAAGAATGTAAACATAGGGTTTCTGTCTAAGTCTCAGTTGAAACAGAGATTAGATGGTCTTTCAGAGTCTAGCAAGATCAAAAGGAATAGGAATGGAAAAGAAGGTATTAACAAAGAGAATAATTACAAGAATGTACCTGATGCACCTAGGAAAAAATGCTATAAGTGTGGAAATCATAATCATTTGGCCCTAGACAGCAATCAAAAACCTTCTTGGAAAACTGAGTCCAGATTCCCCAAGACTCAGAAAATTCAATATCAACCACAAAAAGCTTGTTATCATTGTGGTAGTTTACTTCATTCCATTTACATGTGTAGAGAATATCATGAACTGTACTATGACTATTATTCTTTGAAATCTGAAACTCCTAGTCACAAACAGTTTGTGAAATCAGAGTCTAAGGTTGACTCTGCAACAGGTAAAGTAAAGGCAAAATCTTCAAAGCCTGTTGTTTCTAAATTTAGTAAGAAAGGATCCAATCAAAGTTGGGTCCTAAAAAATTCTAACTAGTTGCTTTTTGTTTGCAGGGCACAGGAAAGAAGCATTCAATTATCTTGGACAGTGAATGCTCTGGACATATGACTGGAAAGAAGTCCCTGCTTACAAAGTTTGAGAGGAAAGCTGGCCCAGTAATATCTTTTGGAGATGGCAACAAAGGAGAAACTCTGGGATATGGCTCAATTGTTTTGGGGAATGTCATCATAGAAAATGTAGCACTGGTTGAAGGCTTGAAACATACTCTTTTAAGCATAAGTCAACTGGGTGATAAAGGTTACAAATCAATTTTGACAAAGAAGGATGTAAAATCTTGAATATGCAGAATGGAGACATTGTTCTAACTGGTCAAAGACATGGTAACATATATGAAGCCAGCTTAAGTAATACATCTAAAGGAAATGTTAGATGTCTCTACAGCAAAGCAACAAGTGATGAAAGCTGGAATTGGCACAAGAAACTCTCACATCTCAACTTCAAGAAGCTTAATCAAATTGTTAAGCACAATCTGGTGAGAGGCCTACCTCAGGCAAATTATGTGCAAGATGGACTTTGTGATGCATGTCAGCTTGGGAAGCAAAGAAGAACCACTTTCAAGAGCAAGACTGAAAATTCAATTACTGAACCATTTCACATGCTACATCTTGATCTGTTTGGTCCAGTAAACATTATGTCTATCAGCAAGAAAAGATTTGCTCTAGTGATAGTGGATGATTTCAC
Organism: Kitagawia praeruptora; assembly: GCA_037693485.1. Classification (NCBI taxonomy): domain Eukaryota; kingdom Viridiplantae; phylum Streptophyta; class Magnoliopsida; order Apiales; family Apiaceae; genus Kitagawia; species Kitagawia praeruptora. Next base: position 140,560,351 of record CM075352.1, read on the forward strand.
AAGGTTCACATGGGTGTTCTTTCTACACAAGAAGGATGAAGCTCCTCAGCAAATCATTGAACTTGTCAAGAATATTCAGAATAACTCTGAGTACAAAGTCAAAGTACTTAGGAGTGACAATGGTACAGAATTCAAGAATTCTACAATGGAGGAGTGTAAGAACCCTAATTTTTGCAATATTTTCTTTTATTTAATATCATGTGGCATTGTCAATTTGGAACCTTTCTAGTCATCCCTTAATAGAATTGATTGTCTGAGAAATTATGTTGTTACATTCACTCTGTAAGATAAAAGAGAAGATTGTGAGGGCAAGAGTCTTATTGTTAGTAAGATTTATAAAACTTGGGATTTGAGAATGATTAGAGTATTCAAAGATTTATTAAGAATTATGACGAGGAATTATGAACATTCGAGGGATTTACACAATTAAGTACTTAAGGAATTATAGGGGAAATCTCTACGCGACAAAATATTATTACGGGAGATTAATTAAGATACGATACGAATTAAAGATTAAGTGACAAGCATTGGTGGAAGAATAATGATACAAGGAGTAGTATTGCATGCAAGTCCCATGCAACCAAGTAGTTAGGAAAAGCAAACTAGTTAAACCAAATGGCAAGAGGAATAGTAAATAGTTGCATTTCTTTTTCCAAGGAGGGGACAAGAGTACAAGAGGCCATACCTAGGTTGTACCATGCATATACTTACACTAATATGTATCACCCAACTACTACTTTACAATCATTCAACCACACAAAAATCAAAACACTTCCCCCCCCCCTTGAAGGAAGCTCTCGGCCAAGACCAAAAAGGAGGAGAAAAATTTCTTCTTCCTCCATTTCTCCTCACTCATAATTCAAGGCATAATTCCTAGGCTCTCTACATCATCTAAGAAAGGTATACTAAGAGTTTCAAGCCCTTTCATCCATTAACTTTCAAGATATTAATTGTTAAAGATATTGTGAATAGTAACCATGTTAAGTTTTCTTTTAGATCTTGGATTGTAAGGGTTGTAGGAGATCATTCAAGGTGTTCTTGAGTTTTTTAAGGCTTACCCAAGGCTCCTAGGTACTCAAGAAGGTATAAAAATCATAACCCCTCTTGGCCATGTAGTGTTTATGATGTTCAATGATAGATCCATGTATATTTGTGTTAATCTTGGATGTTCAAGTGATGGATGATATAGATCTTGAGTTTAAGTGTTGTGATTGTGATTTTTATGATTTTGGTTAGTATATGTATCTCCTTGAATGTTATAAAACATGAACTAGGTGACTTAGATGTTGGTTGTGTTGTGGAAGTAAGAATCTTGGTTGATTTAGGTGAAACAAGCATGCTGAGTTTTTCCAGGAACATTGACCTGCCTTGTAACATGGTTTTGAACCCTCAAATCTTGTCCCCTGAGGTCCTACCATATATTGTTGGAAAGATAATTGAATTTAGTTTCTGGAAATGTAAGGTTAATAACTAGGTGATGTATAAATTTTAAGTTATGGCCGGGGAAGTAAATTGTGTTTCTAGATTCCGGACTGCACTAAGTGACCCCCTTGTGAACCTTGTTTAAACCCCTAAAAATATATGTGGGATCATGGAAAAATTTGAGAAACTAGGAAATGCAGTGGTGAAGACCACCCAAAAAGAATTGGATTAAAATATGAATTTTTGAATTTTATAAAAATGCTAGAGTAATTTCGAGCAAGGGAAAAAATCGTTAGTGGAGCATAATTCTAGGGGTAATGGTTATGATTCGAATGTGGTAACTAAATTAAGTCGAATAAGTGACGAGCGTAATCGAGAGATGACATGAACCTATAGTGGGGCTAGAGTGTCATAAGACGAGGTCATTAAGTTAATTCCGTACCCCCTAAAACCCCGTAATTAAAGAGATATTGTTAAGGTACTAACGAGCGGTTATTGCTTATGTATAGATCTTCGTTCCACTTCGCGAGCCCGACCACCCCAATCTCACCAAGGCAAGTTTTCCAACCCTAAGTATTTAATTTCAAAAGATTATATTCTTGATTTTACCTATGCAAGTTTACTTTTCAAAACTGATATATAAGGATTTTCACTATTGTGTTTATAGCTTCCAAGCGTATTATATGCTTATGCTTTACGAGATTATGTTGAAGTTTGAGATATATGCATATGTGTCTGTACACCCTTGAACTTAGAATGAAAGTGTTTTATTCGGACAACGACCCTAGCAATAGAGGTCGTAGCGGTCCAAATATACTATTGACCGGGGAGCGGTATATTGTTGCATCGTGATTAAATTGCGAAAACCCGAAGAGTCATTCGGGAAGTATCGTATACTTAAGTATTTATTATTTTACGTTGTTATACTCAAAATATCTATCTTGGATTAAAAGAATATTATAATTAAATAATTATTTTACTAATTGTTTATATATTGAATCTAAAACTATTATTTATTAATTATCGTTCATTATTTTAAAGACAAAACTAATCCAAGATACCTTCAACGTTTTCAAACTCGAACCCTTTCGAATCCAAAAACATTTTCGAAAACCCCTGGTCAGGTTTTGCTTCTTGTACATCTTTCAAGAATTATCGGTCGACTGAGGTCGAACTTCAACTACTCGAATTTTCTATCAAAATGATGTTTGAAAAGAAAAAGAAAAAGAAAAAGGGGACTCTGGCAGGTGTGGGAATCGTTGACGAACGATTCCCGGGATGTGTAAGCGGCCGTGAGCCAGGCGGTCCATCAATTATTATTCCGGCCCAGGTGTTGCCGAAGGATGATTACGGATGTAGTTTTCATCGAGGGTGATTACGGATGTAGTTTTCACCCAAGGGTAGTTACGGATGTAGTTTCTATCCTTCTACTAGTAGAGAAGACCCGCGGATTGTTGGACTTGGTTGTGGCGACTGATCATCGTCAATCCTTGTCAGGTTTTTATGATTTCTTCCAGTCCCATCCTCCAATTTGGAAAAATACTCAAACACTACTTCTTGGGCCTAAGTGCCAAGTTGCCGATAGTGTGGTTTTTGATAAGAAAATATTAACATCGTGCAGTATCTAGAACTGCAAGATTTTCTATAGAGGTTGGCACGTGTTAGTGCACTCTTGCAATTATTTCAAAGAATGAAATGTTTTCGAATGAGAAACCTTCTAAGCTAATGGAAGGAAAGAGGTTTTGCATCAATGCATTCCCTGTACATTATGTTAACCGTAGAGTGTTTTGCCGAAACTGATATACTCATACTTATATATTTTCAAACTTGAGATATATTGAAATGAGAACCTTATAAAGGATTCATATGTTATTCTTAAAGCTCCTTAGTGAGTATAAATGTTTTATTCAAACTCGGACATATATATTGTCGAGTTATGTTTTGTAATCTGAGATATATACCCATACAGTTGGGAACGTTTTCAAAATAAACCACTTTATTACTTTTCAAAATGGTGAACTTGCTGAGCATTATGTAGCTCATTCTTGCTTTATAAAAACTTTTCAGAAAGAGAAGAATTTGGTCGGTTAACTCCGCACCAGCAGAAGAGGAGTAGGAGATTTACCCCGGAGATGATTTAGTTCCTGATAAATACTACAGAGTAGTCTGATAGGTTTTCAGCTGTAATAGTAAGACTTGTCTTCAAGTGTAGTTGTATAAGTGGAATTGCGTAAGACTCTGGATTGTACAGATGAATTGTAATATTTAGTGTTACTTTTGGTTATCGTTTCTGAGGCTCTAACTTGATTGTGTGTAAGATTGAGGTATGGATGGATGTATTGTTGAGTTGTAAAGTTAATACAGGTATGATATGGTTGGATGGTGACGTGACGACCTGAATCTCTGACCTCGGATTTGGGGGCGTCACAGAAATGGTATCAGAGAGATAAGTTGCAGTACTCAGAAACGAGAGTGTTGAGAGTTAAGTCTAAGTAGGAGAATGACATACGAGATCGTAGTAAACTTATTATTGGACTTCCGGAAGAGGTACCGGTGAGTAGAATGGGCTGGAGTGTTTACCGGAGGTATTATACTAGGGTCGATAGAATCCTTAGAGACCTTCAGAATGATGAATAGAGGTTTGAGAGTCGTACATGACCTATCATAGGTAATGATATACGAAGCAGAGCGAAATCTCAAGAGCAGCTGAGATAGAGGCGATATTGCCAATATGATCGGATGACTAGGCTGGCATAAATTTTGTGGCCCATAGTCCTCCACAATTTAGGAGGCAGCATTTTAAGAATCAAGAAGTTTAGACTTCCCTACATAATTAAGGGTACTTAGTACTTGGAATAATGACAGTCTTTTACTTTGGCTCTGAGATCCGATTTTCGATAAGTAACGGGTTTACCTGAAAGGTGGTTACTATGCCGTTGTGGATTTCTTTACCCTTGATGCCAAATTTTACATGTGTTATACGAGAATGTTGTCATAAGACGAGCGTGCTAGATAATTCCACGCATGATTCGGGCGCTAGAGCATGGTAGTTCAACTTAGAGAACAAACAAGTAGAATTAACAAAGGGACTCAAGTGAAGTTGAATATGGTTGCAACGAGCGATACAGTGATCTCAGAGTCTACCAGAAGAAAAGACCAGTGGGTCTAGAGTGGGATCCTTTGATAGAGATGTTATCAGGGACTACGTATATATGTGTTGTAGACCTCAATATTTTGGTATATGTTCACATACACACACCCGCCACTGAACCTATGGACTGCACTGAGATCCCTAAGAGATCTCTTTGATCTGTTCCCAGGGGGAACTGGCCACTTGTGATTCATGTCAAAAGGCATGAAGTAGGACCCTATGGACTTAGCAGATGTCCCCGAAATGATGTGAAGCTTGGTCTTCAAGATAAAGCACGGAAATGATAGATATATTTGTGAAACCCCAACTCGATAAATGACTTTAAGATGATGATTGAGAGACACACTAGTTGGTGTCTTGTATTACGAAGACGAAGAGATGGAGTTACCCTCATATTGGTGATAATGAGATGCACGAATGATTATTAACTTATTTTGGTAACTACCGGCTGGTGCACTACTTCATTTTAAACTTTTCATTAACCATGTTACCTCGATTAGTTTATATCAGGTAATCCTTCTAGCTTTCTACTTCAAACTTGTGGAATAACCACCAGTGATATACTTTCTCTAAACTGGGACTCATCCAAAGTATCTTATTTGATCCCCGAGTATTCTATTTGAAGTTTATAATTATTTCGTTCTGCTCAGGACTATTTACACTTCCTTTCAATAATCCAAGGAATGTTCAACAATTGTTTCCTTAATTAATCAATGAATATTCCTAAATGAATATTGATATTTGACTACTTCTTTCATACTTGCACTCTTCAGTCGAGCCCATAAATATTTATCAACTTGTTGAGAACAGGGATGATCTAACATCCAGATATTCCTCATGAATCCTTTCTTTATTCAAAATGAGATTGTGCGTCGTACATTGAAATCATAGTAAGGATATCATTTTGATACTAGTATTCTGAATTTCATTCTACTGTAAGATCTGATAAAGCATGTGTACGGAGGCACCCTTGGGTGGACCGTTTCACTGATAAGTAATATTTGATGAGAGGTTATCGATTGTTCCGATACCTAGAACATTCTCTTCATATTTTATAGTTTTTTTTCTTTCAAACTTAATAACTTCTTATTTCCATTCGTTGTCCGAGTAGCCTAAAGTTTCTTCAGTGGCTACGATGTTGAAATTCCGTTCTAGCCAATTGAAACTGGTTAGTCGATATGTCAATATGAATGACTAGTTGATTGTTCTAACTAGTCAAAATTGTAATGTTGTGAAGAACACCTAGCTAATTGTCCTAGCTAGTGGTGATGTCTCAAACAGGCGAACTAGCAAATTTTGTCTAGCTAGTTGCTAGTGTTTCTTGAAAAGGACTAGTTATTGTTTCACTGATCCAACTCCCAATTTAATTCATTCAGCAATTCCGCAATGCATTTTGCATGTGGTAAAGTATGATGATGAAAGTTTTGACGAATGACTTGATTGAGACCTAGTGAGGTCGTCCACTCAACTTGAATTCTACCCATCTTTGTATCAGACTTTATGTCACTTGAATATTCTGTTCTTTCATTCATATAATGAAGATTCATTTGAAACCATAGATTACTTGAATGATAAACTGCTTCATTTTTTTTCGTCACATAGTAGAATTTCTTTCGATCGGTTGACCTTTATCAATGGGACCTTTTAGATCCTCTATTTTTCAAGAGGAAAAGTATTCATCAGATGTAAGAATTGTATAAAGACCGTCTTTATGACTTTTGTATCCAACAATCATTGCCCTCGTGCAACATTCTCTATGATATCACATTACAAAATTATCAGGACATGAAGGAATAAACCTTGTTGTATTCTTTTTGTCCATCCTTACATCTCCGAAAATCGAGACTCCTAGTATTTGGAACCATCAACATTCTTGGAACATCCAATGTAGAATTCTTATTGAAATTATCTATTGGACCTTGTTATTTTGAAACCATTCCTTTCAAAAGTGATTACTCTAAGGTGAACGGGAGGTACAATTGTGAACCGTTGCACCAATATGAGATCAAAAACCAAATGTTGTAATTGTGCAGCCAAAGCATTATGCCGAGTGATTATTTAAAGTAGGAATAACATGTCGAGGCATACCACAAGGACCTTTAATATTAGTGTGAGGAAGGTTATAAGAAATGATGAGGTGGTTGGGAGAACGCCCCTACCAACCATCGTCAGGATGTTATATTAATGAATTCTGGAGTTACCAAGCCTTTTCCTGATCCAAGAAATGCAAATCGATTGCGATGTAAGACATATCCTTAGAGGAAACTAACATGGAAGTGAGATGGACAAGAAAGGAAGAAATATTGTGGCAAGAATATGAAGCTTTACTTAGCTTAAAGGGATTGACGCACATAGAGAGACATAAAGTTTAAAAGGCCCTAATAGCAAATGGATGCATGGATATATCCCAATGATCCTTCGAGATTACCACCCAAACAAGTTTATTGGGAATCGCAGCAGCATGCAGGCCTCAGGCTGATTGGCACCAATTGTGAAAGAGGACGAGCGTATGACATCTTACATATACCATCGAGAACTGAAACCCTTATCGGAAATGGAGGAATTGTTGACTAGTTAAAATGTGTAGTTATTTTTCAAAGATAAGGTTGTAAGGCGGGATTCACCAACTCAAGATCGACCTCTATACTGTGCCAAAGTTGGCATTTCACACTAATATAAACGTTATAAAATTGTGGTAGTATCGTTTGAGTGGACTAATGAGTCAGAAGCCTTTATGGATTAATGAACAAAGTTTTGGAATGGAATGAGATATTAGCAACCTCGTTGTTAGCTATACTTGATGATGAAAAGAGGACCTTGAGAGTCACGATGATGCGTCTTTCAAGAGTTTAAGAGGTGTGCTGATGTAGTAGAAAGGGGATGATAGCCTATACTTCTAAACAACATAAAGGTTACGGGATAAGATATACTAACCGTGAGTCGGGGATTAGTCATGATAGCGTTCACGCATAAAACTGAGACGCTAACCTTATGAGAAAAGTGTGAAATTTTTCCACAAGTGCCATAAGTATATCTTCATATTAGAACTAAACATAAGAAAGAGAAGGTGACGAAAGGGAGCAGGGAGTATAATGGAGAGATTTGTTATTACCCATGAAAGACCAGTGTGGTGGCCGATACCTATAGAAGGGATTATTCGAAATTGGAATTCAGTCAGTATTGACCAAGAAAATAGAGTATATACAATAAAGAATAATGTTAGAGGAAAATGATTAAATTATGGGGAAGGACAAAGATGTATAGAGAATTAAGAGAATGTTTGGCAAACGGGTATGAAGAATGGTATTGGCAAACTATTAAGTACAAACGCGACATGTCAAAAGGAGAATGATAGAGATCTAGTGGATTAATTCCGCCTGTAGAAAATCTTGAACGTGGACAGAATTATAATGGATTTCATAAGTAGGTCGCCGAAGACCGAGCCAAGAGATGGCCCTAGTTGATTTATAATTGTTGAACCAAGTGATTTACCTACGAGGGACTTTCCATTTAGAAGATTATCGATTTATATACGGACGAGATGGTGGTGCAATATAAAACTTCTGCAGCGATTACGCCAGGTAAAGACTTAAGGTTAAACTTCGAATATTGAATGTGCTTTTAAGCATATTTAACAAAGAAGATTGAGCGTATGTACTAATTTGACCTGTGGTTGATGGGCAGGGACGAAGAATTATCCAGACGATCGAATTTATATTAAGTGTCGTGCCTTAGATTTCACGGGGCAGTCGAGAATAAAAACTTGTCCATGAAATGAACGTTGTTATCACGATCGTCACCATGCGAACGCAAGTCCGTCTCTTGTAAAGCATACTGCGAAAGAAGAAGTTTCGCTTTTCTTGCGTTACGAAGAAGTCAATGAACGAGGGATATAGTAGCTGAACTGGTTCGACGTATACCGAAGACTATACAGTATCCATAGCAAGTGGTAACGGCTGACGGGAGGCAACACATGCGTGCTAATCAAGCCAAGGAATATGAGGAATACCGTGCGTATTGACGTTGTCTCAGATTATAAAACACGACCACAAAGTATTCACGGGCCAGCGATACAAAGACTTAAAACGAATACTATGAACAAGGTAGAAGAGGAACGTATAAGTAGTGGGATAGAAATTTTCATTCATAGAACAACCGATAAGGAATACAGGTCGAGGAGAGCATGCGTTGAGAAACAACATAAAGCGTTGGTGAGACCAAGGTGAGAGAACAAAAGGGTTGAAGCGTCAACCAGAGAGTTAGAAAGGGTAAAGTTGGAAGTGTATCCACAACTATTTTCCTTAGGTTCTTAAGATAGAATCCTTTTGAGGAGAGAAGACTATAATGACCCTAATTTTCATGAATATTTGAAACATGGATGAATAGTCATTTTATGGGTGGATGAGAAATTTTTGTCACCACGATAAGTACGAATTATTAAATGAAGATTTCGAATTGATATTACGTTTTTACGGTGTAAATGAGTGTATGTATAAGTCGTTAGTTTTTACGAAACCCATTATTTCGAATGGTCAAATTTTACGAGATATCAAAGGAGTATGAGGAGGGAGACTTCGTGATGCTAGAGGTATCCCCCTGGAAAGGATTGATGCGGTTTGGTAAGAAAGGGAAGCTAAGTCTGAGGTTTATTGGACCTTTTGAGATTTTGAGGCGTATTGGGAAGTTAGCCTACGAGTTAGCCTTGCCCCCAAGCTTGAAGCAAATTCATAATGTGTTTCATGTGTCTAAGCTACGACCCTACCATGCCGACTTCCGACACGTGATAGAATATGATCAAGTGGATCTGCAACCAGACTTAACATATGTGGAGCAACCCATAGAAATCATGGATAGAAGAGAACAGGTGCTGAGGAACAAGGTTGTCAAACTAGTGAGAGTTTTGGGGAGGAACCAGAAAGTCGAAGAATCAACATGGGAACTAGAGAGCGCGATGCGTGAAAAGCACCCCCAACTGTTTTCAACCTGATTCCGGGACGGAATCCTTTTAAGGAGGGGAGGCTGTAAGAACCCTAATTTTTGCAATATTTTCTTTTATTTAATATCATGTGGCATTGTCAATTTGGAACCTTTCTAGTCATCCCTGTTGATTAATAGAATTGATTGTCTGAGAAATTATGTTGTTACATTCACTCTATAAGATAAAAGAGAAGATTGTGAGGGCAAGAGTCTTATTGTTAGTAAGATTTATAAAACTTGGGATTTGAGAATGATTAGAGTATTCAAAGATTTATTAAGAATTATGACGAGGAATTATGAACATTCGAGGGATTTACACAATTAAGTACTTAAGGAATTATAGGGGAAATCTCTACGCGACAAAATATTATTACGGGAGATTAATTAAGATACGATAAGAATTAAAGATTAAGTGACAAGCATTGGTGGAAGAATAATGATACAAGGAGTAGTATTGCATGCAAGTCCCATGCAACCAAGTAGTTAGGAAAAGCAAACTAGTTAAACCAAATGGCAAGAGGAATAGTAAATAGTTGCATTTCTTTTTCCAAGGAGGGGACAAGAGTACAAGAGGCCATACCTAGGTTGTACCATGCATATACTTACACTAATATGTATCACCCAACTACTACTTTACAATCATTCAACCATACAAAAATCAAAACACTTCCCCCCCCCCTTGAAGGAAGCTCTCGGCCAAGACCAAAAAGGAGGAGAAAAATTTCTTCTTCCTCCATTTCTCCTCACTCATAATTCAAGGCATAATTCCTAGGCTCTCTACATCATCTAAGAAAGGTATACTAAGAGTTTCAAGCCCTTTCATCCATTAACTTTCAAGATATTAATTGTTAAAGATATTGTGAATAGTAACCATGTTAAGTTTTCTTTTAGATCTTGGATTGTAAGGGTTGTAGGAGATCATTCAAGGTGTTCTTGAGTTTTTTAAGGCTTACCCAAGGCTCCTAGGTACTCAAGAAGGTATAAAAATCATAACCCCTCTTGGCCATGTAGTGTTTATGATGTTCAATGATAGATCCATGTATATTTGTGTTAATCTTGGATGTTCAAGTGATGGATGATATAGATCTTGAGTTTAAGTGTTGTGATTGTGATTTTTATGATTTTGGTTAGTATATGTATCTCCTTGAATGTTATAAAACATGAACTAGGTGACTTAGATGTTGGTTGTGTTGTGGAAGTAAGAATCTTGGTTGATTTAGGTGAAACAAGCATGCTGAGTTTTTCCAGGAACATTGACCTGCCTTGTAACATGGTTTTGAACCCTCAAATCTTGTCCCCTGAGGTCCTACCATATATTGTTGGAAAGATAATTGAATTTAGTTTCTGGAAATGTAAGGTTAATAACTAGGTGATGTATAAATTTTAAGTTATGGCCGGGGAAGTAAATTGTGTTTCTAGATTCCGGACTGCACTAAGTGACCCCCTTGTGAACCTTGTTTAAACCCCTAAAAATATATGTGGGATCATGGAAAAATTTGAGAAACTAGGAAATGCAGTGGTGAAGACCACCCAAAAAGAATTGGATTAAAATATGAATTTTTGAATTTTATAAAAATGCTAGAGTAATTTCGAGCAAGGGAAAAAATCGTTAGTGGAGCATAATTCTAGGGGTAATGGTTATGATTCGAATGTGGTAACTAAATTAAGTCGAATAAGTGACGAGCGTAATCGAGAGATGACATGAACCTATAGTGGGGCTAGAGTTTCATAAGACGAGGTCATTAAGTTAATTTCGTACCCCCTAAAACCCCGTAATTAAAGAGATATTGTTAAGGTACTAACGAGCGGTTATTGCTTATGTATAGATCTTCGTTCCACTTCGCGAGCCCGACCACCCCAATCTCACCAAGGCAAGTTTTCCAACCCTAAGTATTTAATTTCAAAAGATTATATTCTTGATTTTACCTATGCAAGTTTACTTTTCAAAACTGATATATAAGGATTTTCACTATTGTGTTTATAGCTTCAAAGCGTATTATATGCTTATGCTTTACGAGATTATGTTGAAGTTTGAGATATATGCATATGTGTCTGTACACCCTTGAACTTAGAATGAAAGTGTTTTATTCGGACAACGACCCTAGCAATAGAGGTCGTAGCGGTCCAAATATACTATTGACCGGGGAGCGGTATATTGTTGCATCGTGATTAAATTGCGAAAACCCGAAGAGTCATTCGGGAAGTATCGTATACTTAAGTATTTATTATTTTACGTTGTTATACTCAAAATATCTATCTTGGATTAAAAGATTATTATAATTAAATAATTATTTTACTAATTGTTTATATATTGAATCTAAAACTATTATTTATTAATTATCGTTCATTATTTTAAAGACAAAACTAATCCAAGATACCTTCAACGTTTTCAAACTCGAACCCTTTCGAATCCAAAAACATTTTCGAAAACCCCCGGTCAGGTTTTGCTTCTTGTACATTTTTCAAGAATTATCGGTCGACTGAGGTCGAACTTCAACTACTCGAATTTTCTATCAAAATGATGTTTGAAAAGAAAAGAAAAAGGGGACTCTGGCAGGTGTGGGAATCGTTGACGAACGATTCCCGGGATGTGTAAGCGGCCGTGAGCCAGGCAGTCCATCAATTATTATTCCGGCCCAGGTGTTGTCGAAGGATGATTACGGATGTAGTTTTCATCGAGGGTGATTACAGATGTAGTTTTCACCCAAGGGTAGTTACGGATGTAGTTTCTATCCTTCTACTAGTAGAGAAGACCCGCGGATTGTTGGACTTGGTTGTGGCGACTGATCATCGTCAATCCTTGTCAGGTTTTTATGATTTCTTCCAGTTCCATCCTCCACTTTGGAAAAATACTCAAACACTGCTTCTTGGGCCTAAGTGCCAAGTTGCCGATAGTGTGGTTTTTGATAAGAAAATATTAACATCGTGCAGTATCTAGAACTGCAGGATTTTCTATAGAGGTTGGCACGTGTTAGTGCACTCTTGCAATTATTTCAAAGAATGAAATGTTTTCGAATGAGAAACCTTCTAAGCTAATGGAAGGAAAGAGGTTTTGCATCAATGCTTTCCCTGTACATTATGTTAACCGTAGAGTGTTTTGTCGAAACTGATATACTCATACTTATATATTTTCAAACTTGAGATATATTGAAATGAGAACCTTATAAAGGATTCATATGTTATTCTTAAAGCTCCTTAGTGAGTATAAATGTTTTATTCAAACTCGGACATATATATTGTCGAGTTATGTTTTGTAATCTGAGATATATGCCCATACAGTTGGGAACGTTTTCAAAATAAACCACTTTATTACTTTTCAAAATGGTGAACTTGCTGAGCATTATGTAGCTCATTCTTGCTTTATAAAAACTTTTTAGAAAGAGAAGAATTTGGTAGGTTAACTCCGCACCAGCAGAAGAGGAGTAGGAGATTTACCCCGGAGATGATTTAGTTCCTGATAAATACTACAGAGTAGTCTGATAGGTTTTCAACTGTAATAGTAAGACTTGTCTTCAAGTGTAGTTGTATAAGTGGAATTGCGTAAGACTCTGGATTGTACAGATGAATTGTAATATTTAGTGTTACTTTTGGTTATCGTTTCTGAGGCTCTAACTTGATTGTGTGTAAGATTGAGGTATGGATGGATGTATTGTTGAGTTGTAAAGTTAATACAGGTATGATATGGTTGGATGGTGACGTGACGACCTGAATCTCTGACCTCGGATTTGGGGGCGTCACAAGGAGTATTGTGCAGACAATGGAATCACTCAACAGTTTTATGCACTGGTACACCTCAGCAAAATGGTGTAGTGGAAAGAAAGAACAGGACTCTCATAGAGGCAGCAAGAACCATGCTTGCAGATGCAAAACTTCCAACCTACTTTTGGGCAGAAGCTATTAACACTGCATGTTGCACTCAAAATTGTACCCTGGTAAATAGTCATGGAAAAACTCCCTATGAGATGATCAAAGGAAAGAAACCAAGTGTGAAATACTTTCACATCTTTGGATGCAAATGCTATGTCCTAAAAGTTCATCCAGAACAACTTGGAAAATTTGAAGCCAAATCGGATGAAGCAATTTTTCTAGGATATTCAGCATCTAAGGCCTTCAAATTTTATAATCTCAGAACTCACATTGTTATGGAATCAATTCATGTTGCATTTGATGATAAGAAATTTGGAATTCTGCAAAATGATGAAAGCCATGACAAATTGGAATTTGAAAATCTGAAGAATTCTGAGATACTCTCCAGTGATGATGAAGGTTCTCCAGAAGGAATTTCTATTGTTTCTCAAAGGAATGCTACTGTTGAGGGGGAGCAAATAAACCAAAGAGAACACAGTGATCATCAGGAGCAGACTAGCTATTCAGAGTCTACTCCATCAGGAACTGATTTTTCAGATTCTACTGAGGAAAGATCAGTAACTAGCAGCAATATGGAATCTACTGATTCTATTGATCAAAGGGGAGTTATTGAAGGTAGAGAGAATTCTTCTACAAGAGATACCACTAACTTAGGGGGAGAGACTAGTAGAGTCAATCTACCACCTGTTAGAAAATGGACAAAGGATCATACTGAAGATTTGATTTTTGGTGATCCAAATAGTGGTGTTCGAACTAGAAGATCAATTCAAAATGAATGCTTGTATAGTTGCTTTCTCTCAAAGAATGAACCTAAGAAGGTTGAAGAAGCCTTACAGGATCCTGATTGGGTAATTGTAATGTAGGAGGAGTTAAATGAGTTTGAGAGAAACAAAGTCTGGAAACTGGTACCAAGACCTAAAGATAGATCTATTGTTGGTGCAAGATGGGTTTTTAGAAACAAGTTAGATGAATCTGGTATGATTGTAAGAAACAAAGCAAGACTGGTGGCCAAGGGTTATTCTCAGGAAGAAGGCATTGATTATGATGAGACCTTTGCACCTGTAGCAAGATTGGAAGCAATCAGAATGTTTCTTGCATTTGCAGCTCATTCAAAATTCAAGGTATACCAGATGGATGTAAAGAGTGCTTTTCTAAATGGCAAACTTGATGAGGAAGTGTATGTGGAACAGCCACCTATATTTGTTGATCCAAAATTTCCAAATCATGTCTACAAACTTGACAAGTCACTCTATGGACTAAAGCAGGCACCAAGAGCATGGTATGAGACTTTGTCTAAATTTCTTCTTGAAAATGGCTTCACAAGATGTACAATTGACAAAACTCTATTCTTTAGAAAGATAAAAGGTGAATTGCTTTTAGTTCAAGTTTATGTTGATGATATTATTTTTGGTTCTACTAATGAAAAGTTGTGTGCTAGGTTTAGCAAGCTTATGCAGTCTAAGTATCAGATGAGCATAATGGGTGAATTAAATTATTTCTTAGGCTTGCAGGTCAAACAAACTGAGACTGGTATTTTCATTAATCAGTCAAAGTATATCAAAGATCTTTTAAGAAGGTTTGACTTTCAAGACTGTGCAGTTGCAAAAACACCCATTGCAACAGCCACTAAACTAGACTCTGATCCTAAGGGAAAAAGTGTGGATAATACTAGTTATAGAGGCATGATAGGCTCATTGTTATATCTAACTGCAAGTAGACCAGATATAATGTTTTCTACCTGTTTATGTGCTAGATTCCAAAGTGATCCTAAGGAATCTCATTTAATTGCTGTAAATAGAATTTTTAGATATCTTAAAGGAACTCAAAATCTTGGTTTGTGGTATCCTAGAGAATCTGATCTCTTCCTAATTGGCTAATCAGACTCTGATTATGCAGGGTGTAAGATAGACAGGAAAAGCACTACAGGTACATGTCAATTCTTGGGAAATAAATTGATTTCTTGGGCAAGCAAGAAGCAACAATCTGTCTCAACCTCAACTGCGAAAGCTGAGTACATAGCAGCAGCCAGTTGTTGTGCACAGCTCCTTTGGATAAGAAATCAGTTGATGGATTATGGTATGACACTTAGTAATATTCCTATGTTTTGTGATAATACTAGTGCTATTAAAATTGCAGAAAATCCAGTTCAACATTCAAGGACTAAGCACATTGATGTCAGGTATCATTTTATTAGGGAAGATATTGAGAATGGGGTTGGGTATAATACACTATAACAACAATGAGGAAGTGATATATATTAAACAAGAACATGCAATTAACCAATTAACAAAACAAATCACGAAGGCATAAACAAGAACGTAATCAGTAACTGTAATTAACAAGAAAAGTAAGAACACTTATCTCCCATAGAAGCTTTAGCCACTACTGATTAGAGAGAGAAGAACAGCTGAGTCACCAAGCCCTTCAAGAAGACTTGGCTGTTCTTGAAGAGAATATTGCCCCACTTACGTTGTGATTGGGTTGCAGCAATATCGCTTCCAGGATAAAACAGCAACATATCAAAGGGTTCACAAATACACCAGTGATCAACAGCGACCAGCTCCTCAGTTCACCTGAGAATTATGTGTCTCTTCTGTATGTATTGAGAGAGCAGAGAGAAAGTAGACTACAAGGGTTTTCTCTCCTTAGGATGTATCGTGCTTCTTAACGTTATGTTCTGTATGTATATAAATACCAAGAATAAAACGTAACTGATACTCCATAAAAGGAAAGTAAATATTCTGATTTAATTGCATTAACTGCATCAGGATTTATTTCTGTTACAGTAATATCAGGATTTGGTTATCAGTAGCATCAGGATTTGGTGTCCATCAGGATCAGGATTCAGTCCTCGTCAGGAACTGATATCCATCAGGATTTAGCCCATCAGTATCTGATGTCTGACCAAGTCCATCAGGATTACTACAAGTACTGATCCAAATTTCCATCAGGATTTAATCCAAATACTAATCCAATTTCCAGTACTGTTGTAACAAATAAATCTGAAACCTGTTAAAATAAATCAACAAACATCCTTCTTTCAACTCAATTTATTTATGGATTCCACTAAGAAAATGTCTTAGATCCAAACATGAAAGTTTAAGTCCTCATTACAAGGAACAACCTTCACTTGTTAGTTTCCGGAAATTACATCAAGAACATATTATAAATATGCCTCAAACTTCCCATTTTCTAACAATCCCCCACGAATCCATACAGAAATGCAAATACATATCTATCCTTATCATGACTTGTTTTTCAGAGTAGGTACCCTTCCGGGTTTGAACCCTCCTAAGTCCTCTACTTCGATGGCTACCGGATTCAAATAGAATGTTTCACCTTGAATCTTTATCCGTTTGGTGTAACCACACTCCATAGACGACGACAAATCAAAGGCTATGGTGCTAATCTACGGCTTTGAGACGTTAATGGTCATGTCTCGATCCTGTTCGTTGAATGCTTTAAGGAATAACCCTTTCCTCTAATTGCGACCACACAATTACATTCGCTTAGCTGGGCATCTCCAGAGATGTACTGCTAGGATCTCGTCATACGACTTGACCCAATTCATAGTTCTAATAACTCTTGCTATTCTGGCAGTTACAGTACCTTATAGGTTTACAAGGGATAGACTCCAGATATGTGAGTATCAATCTATGTAGCTTAAGGTACAAACTAACTCACCCTTACAACTTGTTATTACCACATTGAATACACTTTCGAGGGATCTCCTCTCATGTGTATTGGGTTCCCGCTGTAGATGAATTACTATGGGCTATCAGTCCCATCCCCAACCTAGACTTAAGGACTACAGCATGCTCAAGCCCTTTAGTCAAAGGATCAGCTAGGTTTTCTTGAGTTCCAATAAACTCAACAGCTATGATCCTATCAGACATTAGACCCTTTATAGACTTCAGTCTAACTTGGATATGTCTCTTTGTTTTCACATTGTACTTCTTGCTGTTTATTTTGTCGATAGTTGTACGACTATCACAATGAACAGCAAAAGCAGGAAGTGGACGACTTACTACAGGTAACATTGACATGAGTCCATGTAACCATTCAGCCTCAGTCCCTGTGGCATCTAATGCACACAACTCAGCCTCAAAAGTAGACCGAGTTATAATAGTCTGTCTAGAAGACTTCCAAGATACTGCTCCACCCGCTAGGGTAAACAGGTATCCAGTCACTCCATTGGAACCAGACTTCTTAGCTATCCAACTTGCATCACTATATCCCTCTAGCACTCCAGGAAACCTCCTGTAATGCAGACCAAGATATATGGTGCCTTTCAGATATCTAAGTACTCTATCAAGAGCATCCCAATGAGTCTTTTTTGGACAACTTGTATATCTTGTTAACTTAGACACTGAATATGAAATATCCGGCCTAGTACCATTAGCAAGATACTGCAAACTCCCAATAATCTGAGAATACCTTAACTGAGACACAGGTACTCCTGAACTATTCTTGACAAGGGCAACTTTAGGATCATACGGCGTACTTGCGATTCTACAATTTGAATAACCATACTTCTCAAGTATAGATTTCTCTATATAATGAGATTGTGACAAGGTTATTCCATCAGTTGATTGAGTCAACTTGATTCCAAGAATCACACTAGCCTCTCCCATATCCTTCATTTCAAAGTGCCTTTTCAAGAAACTCTTTGTCTCGTTAATAATCTCAATATTGGTTCCAAACAATAAAATGTCATCCTCATATAGGCACACAATAATACATTCATTTCCTTTAACCATGTAATAGACACACTTGTCACTTTCATTAACTACAAACTCTGATTCTAAAACAGTTTCATCAAACTTTTTATTCCAGTCCCTTGGAGCTTGTTTTAAGCCATATATAGACTTGATTAACTTACATATTTTCCTCTCATTACCAGATGCAACAAATCCCTCAGGCTGATCCATATAAATCTCTTCTTCAAGTTCACCATGAAGAAAAGCTGTCTTTACATCCATTTGATGGATGATAAGACCATGTACAGAAGCCAATGCTATAAGCATTCGGATTGTTGTCATTCTAGCAACTAGAGAGTATGTATCAAAGTAATCAATGCCTTCCTTTTGCTTAAAGCCCTTAGCTACCAGCCTAGCCTTATACTTATCTATTGAGCCATCAGGATTCATCTTTCTTTTGAAGACCCATTTACATCCTATAGTAGAACACCCAGGAGGTAGATCAACCAACTCCCATGTTCCATTAGAAACAATAGAGTCAATTTCACTTTTTACAGCACCTTTCCAGTACCTAGATTCTGAAGAATCCATGGCCTGTCGAAAAGTTAAAGGTTCATCCTCGATATTGTAAGTGATAAAATCACTTCCAAAATCCTTGACTACCTTTGCACGCTTACTCCTTCTAGGTTCCTCTACTTCATCAGGAATAGAGCTATTATCAGGACCTGCCCCCACATTTGTCATCCTTTCCACATGATCAGGAATGGACCTTGATGTGTGAGTGGGATCATCATCAGGAATATCCTGAGGTATATCAGTCTTCATAGAGAACACATCCTCAAAGAATGTTGCATCACGAAATTCAACTATAGTGTTAGCCACTATTCCATCTATGTCAGATTTTAATACTAAAAATCTCATAGCCGTAGTGGTTTCAATATAGCCTAGAAAGATGCAATCAACAGTTTTCGGACCTAGTTTCTTTCTCTTGTGTTCAGGGACAAGTACTTTTGCAAGGCACCCCCACACACGAAGATATTTTAAACTAGTCCTTTTCTCTGTCCATAATTTAGAAGGTGTCTTGTCCATGTGTTTCAGAGGAACTCTATTCAGAATATGGCAAGCCGTATTCAGAGCTTCTCCCCACATGTACTTAGGCAACCCTGAATTAATTAACATATTATTGATCATATCCTTGAAGGTTCTGTTCTTTCGTTCTACCACCCCATTAGACTCAGGTGTGTATGGTGGAGTTACCTCATGAACTATACCATTGCTCTTGCAAAATTCATTAAACGAGTTACTCGTATACTCACCACCTCTATCTGATCTCAAACGTTTAAGTACTTTACCAGTTTGTGTTTCAGATTCAGTTTTGAACATAATGAATTTTTCTAGTGCTTCATCTTTATGTTTAAGCAAATAAACATAACAATATCTACTACAATCATCTATAAAAGTAATGAAATACCTATTATGTTCCTTGGTCAAAACTCCACCAAATTCACATATGTCCGTGTGCACTAAATCTAACACATTTGAATCCCTAACCACATTATGAAAGGGTTTCCTAGTTTTTTTAGCAGTCACACATACTTGACATTTAGATTTCTTATCAATGGCATGTTTTGGAATCAACTCTAAGTTCATCATATTCTTTAGAGCACCAAAATTCAAGTGACCAAGACGTGCGTGCCACAAATCAGATGATTCAACACAATTAACAGAAGGAGCAACATTATTATTAACAAAACTGCCCAAAACAGGCTCAACATTTATTAAAAATAATCCATCCGACAAGTAACCTTTGCCAAAAAATACACCAGTATTTGTAATAACTACTTTATTACATTTTAAAGAAACTTCAAAACCATTCTCCACTAAACAACTTCCACTTATTATATTTCTACGAATATCAGGAACATGGTGCACTCTAGTGAGGGATAGAACACGCCCAGAAGCGAACTTTAGGTCCACGTTTCCTATTCCAAGTACTTGAGCTACACTCGCATTCCCCATCGTCACAGTCATTCCATGAGTCTGTTGATAAGATACAAATAGAGTAATATCAGTACAAATATGTACATTAGCTCCAGTATCAATCAACCATTCGTCAGACGAATAAGTAGAATAAAGTACAGGGTTGTAGGTTACATACCCGTTGTCAGTTTCAGAAGCAATAGCCTCACCAACAACCATGTTAATCGTAGGCCCACCAGTGGTACCAAGCACAGTGTTAGCTTGTGCTCCCACAACAGGTTTCTTAGCTTTCTTTACAAGACAGTCCTTGCTCAATGACCAACCTGTCCACAAGACCAACATGGTTTGTTTGCCTTTGGTTTCTTAGCCTTGTTCTTGTCCTTAGACTTAGTGTTTTCCTTCTTAGTGACAGACTTTCTTTTCTGTCCTACAGTCACTACATTCACCTTCGAACTCCCAGCATGTTTAGTAGGCATCACATGTCCTTGCTTGGACTTGTGTTGCTCCTGCACAGAGATGTCCAACATCAGGTTTGTCCAAGTGATCTCTCCTTTCTGTCTTTTCAGGGAGAGTGCAAACTCTTCCCAAGACTTAGGGAGCTTTTCAATCACAGACATAACCTGAAACTTTTCAGGAAGGTCCATACCAGACTCCTTCAAAGCATGAACTAACATCTCAAACTCATGTACCTGCTCAGTCATGGATTTAGTATCCACCAGTTTAAAGTCAAGGAACCTAGCCACAGAATACTTTTCTAATCCTTTCGAATCAGTATTATGTGTCTGGTCAAGCTTCTCCCATAAGAGCTTAGCAGTGTAGGAGTCAGATGAATAAACATCGAATAGAGTGTTCGCTAAAGTTGCCAGAATAGCAGCCCTAGCCACCCCATCCTTTTCCTCCCACATAGTATAAGCCTTAACAGTTTCAGCTTTCTCCTTATCCATAACTGGTTTCTCATACTGTACCACTAGCCATAGACCCTTTACCGTTAGCCATAGTTTCATCTTTTTCTGCCAACGAGAAAAACCAACACCCCCACCAAATTTATCAGGCATACCTGACAAATCGATAGGCTGTGGGAAATGGTACGTAGTCCAATCAATGATGGGTACAGTAACAGTAGACCCAGAGCCAATCTCAACAACAGGAGTTTCAGTTTCGTTAACCATCTTGTTAATTAACAATATATAACACCAATATTCTCTTCAAGATTGTTGGGTATAATACACTATAACAACAATGAGGCAGTGATATATATTAAACAAGAACATGCAATTAACCAATTAACAAAACAAATCACGAAGGCATAAACAAGAACGTAATCAGTAACTGTAATTAACAAGAAAAGTAAGAACACTTATCTCCCACAGAAGCTTTAGCCACTACTGATTAGAGAGAGAAGAACAGCTGAGTCACCAAGCCCTTCAAGAAGACTTGGCTGTTCTTGAAGAGAATATTGCCCCACTTACGTTGTGATTGGGTTGCAGCAATATCGCTTCCAGGATAAAACAGCAACATATCAAAGGGTTCACAAATACACCAGTGATCAACAGCGACCAACTCCTCAGTTCGCCTGAGAATTATGTATCTCTTCTGTATGTATTGAGAGAGCAGAGAGAAAGTAGACTACAAGGGTTTTCTCTCCTTATGATGTATCGTGCTTCTTAACGTTATGTTATGTATGTATATAAATACCAAGAATAAAACGTAACTGATACTCCATAAAAGGAAAGTAAATATTCTGATTTAATTGCATTAACTGCATCAGGATTTATTTCTGTTACAGTAATATCAGGATTTGGTCATCAGTAGCATCAGGATTTGGTGTCCATCAGGATCAGGATTCAGTCCTCATCAGGAACTGATATCCATCAGGATTTAGCCCATCAGTATCTGATGTCTGACCAAGTCCATCAGGATTACTCCAAGTACTGATCCAAATTTCCATCAGGATTTAATCCAAATACTAATCCAATTTCCAGTACTGTTGTAACAAATAAATCTGAAACCTGTTAAAATAAATCAACAAACATCCTTCTTTCAACTCAATTTATTTATGGATTCCACTAAGAAAATGTCTTATATCCAAACATGAAAGTTTAAGTCCTCATTACAAGGAACAACCTTCACTTGTTAGTTTCCGGAAATTACATCAAGAACATATTATAAGTGTTATGCAAAATTCACGCAAGCGCACGTTGTCACAAGTAATATATGATTAAATCAACTTCGTTCCCACAGAGATCTAGAATGGTGTTCAACTCAGTAAATATGCCTATGCAACAATGTATGGTTTTAACTCACTGCTAAGAAAAGTAACAAATTGGGGTTGATTATCTTGATTATACTAAGATGCGAATTATAAAATTAAGAATTAAACAATTAACGAGAATAAAAATCGAATTACTTATATGAGAATAAACATGGAATCCTAGTTTCATCATCTACTTCACCTAGAGTTGCAGCCTTTAATTAAAACATGCGATGATTTTTATATCTGGTCGGATAACACGAAAAGAGTAAAAGTTACCTCTCGGTATACTAGTACCAATCTACACATACATCCACAAAAGAGATAGAAGATGAATAGGCACCTATTATGTTTAGACCCTATATCTCTATAGAATTTGAAAACATAAAGGTTGAAGCACAAGTTATCCACTTAGATCACATAGGGTAGCATAATATCTCTATTCATGCCACAAATCATGATGATTAACATCAACCTATCCTATGCTAGCATGGCAAGTTCTAAATCTCAAGATCCACTCTCGTTTAGCAAGAGATTAACATATTAGATGTTCGCGACGCACCTAAATACCATAAGCACAACCATACAAGGATATCAAGAATTCACCACACATAAATCTCTAAGGCATGCAAACTACTAAGCTACATAGATAAATCCACTAGGATCCCACGACAACGATTAGCCCATAATTGAACTGTTCATCGTCATGGGATTTGATGAAAACATGATATAAAACAAGATATGGAAGAAAGAAGTAATAATATTATTAAAATTAAGAGTTGAGAAAACAAATCTATAATCCAACGTATACAAAAGATGAAGTAGATCTAGATCCTTGCTTGTCACGAGCGTTGAACCCTTCTCTCCTTTTCTCTCTTGCAGATCTCAGCTGGTTACAATAATAATGCGATGATATCTAAATTACAATGCTCAGATGTGTTTTTATAGGCTCTAGATTTCTTGCCCAGCAATAACTTATCTTCTATTACAATTAGAATTTAATTAAGGTGCTAAAACCTGCCCGAAATATAATTAGAACTTGAAAAGGGCAAAACAGTAAATTCCCAGCCTTCTTTAACTAGAACAGGCGCGCGATTTAATTCATCACTTTACTTGCACGTGATTCCTATCCCAGGTTGTAGAAAATCTCTCAAGCTTCACGTGGGCAGTAAGATCGCTGAAAACGGACTTACAGAACTCCAGATATGGCCAAAACAGTGTAAGCTGCGCAGCCTTCCCAGAAAATCCGAATTTTAATCAATTAATTCCCAAAAAATTATAGAAGCATCCACCTTAATCAACATTCTCGTAACCCTGCACAACTAAGCAAAACACATCAAAACTACAAGAAACTTGAGTCCAAGACAATCAATTTAAGCCGATTTAGAATGCTCCAAGTAGATATAAAATCCACTTATCAATAAGTATGCCTCAAACTTCCCATTTTCTAACAAATGGTACTGTAGAACTTCATTTTGTTCCTACTGACAAATAGCTTGCAGATATTCTAACTAAACCACTTGATGAAACTACATTCAGTAGATTAGTAAGTGAGTTAGGAATATTAAATTTCTAGATCTTTAACATCTGCAAAAGTAGCAAGGTATGTTGTTTTTAGCTTATAGACTTGATATTCTTGTCAGGATCTATATTTGATTGTTAAATGCTTTAGCTATAACACTTTGCCTTGATAAATTTCAGTATGATAGACTTGTTAATAATCATCAGGATTAGAATTGTTATCAGGATGCTGACGTCATCAGTATTGTGTCAGTATCAGGATTGTGAAAATTGTTTCAGATCCTGACGTTTACTTTGTGTAATAATCTAATTCTGTGATGAATTAAGTATATGCTAGCAAGTTTTAATATTTGCATACTGATAATTTATACATCATTCAATAATCAAAAGACAAGTAGATAATAAGAAATTATATTTTCATTAATTGAAAGCATTACATACATGGAAATGAAATACAACATCTTTTTGTCTAACTTCTACTTATAATCCTGTACTTGTCTAATGATATGGATTCTGAGATACAGGACAAGGAGCATCTAGAAATCCATCAGGGGATTTGAACAGCCTCGTCTATTCTTGGATTCCTTGTCTGGGCGACTTGAATGAGAGTAGCTAACTTAAATGAATAGCATCTCCATCAAGATCAACCTCAGACTCTCGGCCAAATTCTTCATACTCAAGTTTTGAGGAGGTTAGGGGAAGATTGTATCCAACAGATGGATGTTCTAGGAGAAACCTCTGGATATTATCTGAAACTACTCCATCCATGATTAGTTCGATGAGAAAACTCATCTTTTCAAAGAGATGATCAAGAACAGGATGTTCATCGACTATGAAAAACCTAAAGAATGGGTTTGAATGGAATTTTGGTTTGAGAATCATTATTGAGAAGAAAAGAAATTAAAAGGTTTATGGAGAATGGCATAAGGCATCTGTTTCTTTTATAGAAAGACGTGAAAAGCTGAACAGTCACTTGGAATTTTCAATGGAGTGATATGCAAATTATCGCGTGTGATTGTATTTATTGTATTTTCAAGAAATGTCGAATATATCTAACCAATTGATTTTGTTCAGATTAATTGTTTATTTATTTTTCAGATAAAAGAAAAATGCCACGTGGAAACTCCATTTAAGTCTCTGGAATAAGGATGATATTGATCAGGATTTCAAGTGTGATCATCAGGATTTGAGAATTATTATTTTTAAATCACATTGCATTTTGTGATTATTTTGATGAGAGGTCACAACAAGAAAATGAAGCTGATCAGTATTGTTTTTTTTTATCTTGATAATACCCTGATTTATTTCATGAAAATCAATTTTGGATTTTATTTTTCAAAAAAAAAAAATTGTGAGTAACCGCACTTTTCAGGGACTGACACCTGTCAATCTATGTGTCAATGTGGGATAGTGGTCTGAAAGATTTGTGAAATATATTTGTTTTGAAACTCTAATCGTGTAATTGCTTTATCTAATTTTACATTCTCTAAAGCAAAAACACTCTCGAGTTTTCAAAATCACTAATCCATTTTAAGAATTTTTCAAGTTATTTTCAGATCAAAAATGGCAGCTCAAAGAAGATTACCTAAATCAGTAGCCTTCAAGTTTGGTGACTTCGATTTTATGACAAACAATCATGTAGCAGCTATCACCAACAAGGAAGGAGTGTCAACTGATTTTCATCCAATCATGAACTTTCTGGCGTATGGACCATTAAGTTATGCATTGACATCATCTCCACAAATTAATCAAGCAGCTATTACACAAGCTTGGGAGAATGCTGAGGTAATTGATTCTACTCAAAGTCAATCAGGTAAGATTGTTCTACACTTAGGACAAGATTCTTTTGATATTACTGAATCTGTTGTTAATTCAGTACTTCACTTACCTGTTAGTTTGAATTATGAGAATGTACCATCTGATGATGATGTTAGAACTATGTTATCTGCATTAGGTTAAAATGGACCTTTAGATAACATGAGCCAGTTAAGAAGATCTTGTCTTAGAAAAGAATGGTCTTTCTTCTTTGATCAATTAGCTAAATGCTTTACTGGTAAATGTAGTTCTTTTGATCAAATTACTTCTGTTACTTTACATATTGCTTACAGTTTGCTTTATGATAGAGTAATTAACATTGGTCACATTATCTTAAGTCAGATGTGTATTAAACTTGGGTTAAGAGATCAAAACAGAAAAATGGTTTATTATCATAGATTTATACAAATGTTTATTAACCATTTTATTCCTGATGTTGAAACTAGATTTGGTAGAGAACATTGTGTTTCTTCTTAGGTACAGCAAAAGAGAATTTTCTCTGACATTAAAAAGAAGGACAATGAAAAGAATCTAGATGAAATACCTGTAATTCATTATCCACATCATGTTCAGGTAATTC
This sequence comes from Kitagawia praeruptora, assembly GCA_037693485.1. NCBI lineage: Eukaryota > Viridiplantae > Streptophyta > Magnoliopsida > Apiales > Apiaceae > Kitagawia > Kitagawia praeruptora. The sequence goes on from CM075352.1 coordinate 140,586,615, forward strand.
TTAAAACTCATCTTCCTACTTTCTACAATTCTTCTTTCTTTTGTGGTGAAATGGCTCAGGAATCTCATTTGGAGGAGAACCCACCTTTGTCTACCCAAGTAGCCCAAAACATTATAGTCTCTGAAACAATTCAAGAACAAAGTTTTAATCCACAGCCTATTGTTTCAAAGAAACCAACCTCTGGTGTTTCTCAAAAGACATCAGTTGTAAGGAAGAGAAGATTTGTTGTGTCAAGTAGTAGTAGTTCTAGTGAAGATGATGATAATATATCTCTTGTTGAGAGAGAAAAATTGAAGGCTGCAATTCGACTTTCTAAGCTAGGACAAAGAGATGAAGCACCTAGTCACAGCCAGGCTGCAGTTTCTCAAAAGACTCTAGTACTTAAAAAGGGAAAATAGTTACTGGATACTGTCTCTCAAAGGACTGTGTCTATTGAAAAAAAATCTCATCCCAAGATCACTTCTGTGTCTACACCTCTTGAGTCTTCTCAGGATAAATCTTTTGCTCACTATACCAGGAGAACAAGGAGAAAGATTCAATTGTCACCTACACACACAGAGTCTAGTCCAACTAATATCATGCAGGTTTCTACAAATGAAGCTACAATCAAGTCAGCAAATGACCATAGAGATCTGGATATTGATTCTTCATGGGAAACTACATTATCATACAGACTGGCTATGGGACTAATTTCTCTCAAAGTGAAGTTGTCAAGGCCTGTTCTAGATTTTCTGGTTGAAAGAGTACCAAAACTTTTATTTCCAGATGAATATGGACTTCTACATCAAAGACTTGACTTAATGAAGATGTATTTCTATGTATATGTAAGAAGGCAATTAGTCAAGAAATTTGGACTCTCGAAGCATGTTGCACTTCAATCACTACATACATATTTATTTGACAAGGATGTCATTATTGAAGATGCTTCAGCTCAAGGTGAACAACGGGAGGAAGTAGATAGTGGAATGCAGTCAACAGAAGATACTATTGCACCAGTGGTGGATAGTAGGAAAGATCAGATCACAGTCACTGCAACACAAGAACCATCTAGTCAGAGGTTGGATGAATCAGGAGCTGTGATAGCTGATGTTGAAAGGTCTTCTGTGATGACTAAAATTGCAAGTGAGAAACCCTATGATATGGGAGGAATAACTTTGACTAATTTTCTTGAAGATCAAACAAATAATATTCAGTCAGAGTCTATCCACTTTGAGGGTGAGTCTCAATAAACAACACTTAAAGACGGTGATGTACTAACTATGGTGTCTAATGAAGTATTACTGAAGACATCAGAGTCTAGTAAAGAACCTGAAAGTGGTATACTGGAGCCTGTAGTCTCTGGAAGGAAAGAAGATGATTGTAAGGGTTCAGAGATTATAGCAGCTCACTCCTTGGAGAAAACCTCAAGCCCCTTGCCAAATGAGGAACCCTCTCTCCATGTGAGTTCAGGTATAAAAACTTCCTCTAAACTCTATTTTTCTGTAGGTCATGAGAGCACTTATCCAAATTTGAGTGATACACTTGAAAAGATGGATATTGATCCACAATCTGAGAGGCTGGCTCCTGACCAGGCAAAAGGAGAGGTAGAAAGAGTGTTGACTTTAGATAGTCAAAGTGAGAATGAGGGTATGGATGATCAACTCCATAGTGAGGGAGAGAAAATTAGGAAACCACCATCGTTTGATTTCTGGGATCAGGTTTTTCCTGAATCTTGGTCTGATAATCTTGGTATGGATGCTGGTACTTATTCTTTTATCAAGATGTATGAGAAGAATGACTTAGCAAAGCACAACTCAAAGCCAGAAGTTAAAGCTCAGAAGCAAAAAGAAAGGCTTGCAGGAATTATAAACAGAAGAGGTGAAAGGCTAAGACAAACTTCTACACCATCAGTACCAGAAGATATTTCTAATGATCCAAGTATTCCTTTGTATGTACTTCCAATATCAGCCAGAATTGAGACATCAATAGTATCTGATCAATCTAAGGAGGCGTCAGGATTTGTTGATGTTAGTACACAGAATACTGGTGAAGGACAAGATGATCATATTGCAGCTTCAGATCAGAGAGATGAAGATGTTTGTAAATCTAATCAAGTATTATTACTTGAATATCATTCTACACAGGCAACTTCTTCTACAAGACTTGAATCTGAAGATATTCCAAACACTTCCAAAATTAAAGTCAATTCTGAAGTTTTACAAGATATTCAGAAATCTCAATTTGAAATTCAATCAAGACTTCAAACACTTGAAGATAACCAAGTCACTATTATGGAAAATCAAGCAGTTCTGATGAATCTCATTTGTTCTGTTACTGAATCTCTTGAAATTAGTGTTGCTGATGTCAAAAAGGGGGAGATAAAGATAATTCAAAGACAACAACAACAACAACAACAGACTGGGGATAAAAGAAGAACTGGGGGAGATAAAGATTGTGACAGAGGTGAATCTCATCATGGAAGTGGTAAAGGAAAAGAAGCGTCAAATAGTTGAATTCTTTCTTTTAAGTATTGGGTACTATGTCTATATCTGAAAGAGGAGGTACTTAACTTCATGATTTTTGAATTCATAAATTCTATTCTGATTGTATTGTTATATGTTTTGACATCAACAACTCAGATTTATGCTTCAGATTTTAAAGCATAAATAGGGGAGATTGTTAGGAATAATTCATGAGTTGTGATGTTAAGAATAGAATTTTACTTATACTTCTTGTATATCCTGATTTATAAAGGATTTAGCACTTTGTATAGGAAATATGTGTTAGACAGTTATCTGTAAAGTTTAGTCAGGAATGAACAGTGCATCGAGTACTACATGTCAGGAACTGAGTTTGAATCCTGATACGTCAAGTCAAATATTGATCAAGTACTGATGGGATGGTCAGATCCTGATACAAGATGGAATCCTGATATCAGTCGTGTTACTGATGATGTCATTATGGATGCTACAGAAACTGGCAAGTGCTATAAAACAGGATCGTTGTTTGAAGAACAAGCAAGAAGGTATTATGAAGGAAAGAATTTTCTATTGATGGAAACTATCAACTGGACGGCAGAACATTGTCATGTATAGATTATCTTTCTGTAATTAGTTGATAGGAAGCATTATAACTACTCTCTCTATATCATTGTAAAAAGAGTTCGAAGTGTGTCGTAAGTTCGTGTGCGTAGCTCTGTATAAGGTTTATATTCGAGAGTTCGAAACAAACAGAGAGAGAGTTTTATTTTGTCAGCAGCTGCTAAAGGTATTTGTACACCTTTGGTAGAGTTTGTATTTGATTTTATTAATACAAACAGTTTGATTCATTCATTTATTCTTGTTCATATAACCAAGCAAAAAAACCAGATACGATTATATAACTTGTATTCAACCCCCCCCCCCCCCCTTCTACAAGTTATTCGAGTTAACATTGATGAGGAAGTGTATGTGGAGCAACCACCTGGATTTGTTGATCCAAAGTTTCCAAATCATGTCTACAAACTTGACAAGGCACTCTATGGACTAAAGCAGGCACCAAGAGCATGGTATGAGACTTTGTCTAAATTTCTTCTTGAAAATGGCTTCACAAGAGGTACAATTGACAAAACTCTATTCTTTAGAAAGATAAAAGGTGAATTGCTTTTAGTTCAAGTTTATGTTGATGATATCATATTTGGCTCTACTAATGAAAAGTTGTGTGCTAAGTTTAGCAAGCTTATGCAGTCTAAGTATCAGATGAGCATGATGGGTGAATTAAATTATTTCTTAGGCTTGCAGGTCAAACAGACTGAGACTGGTATTTTCATTAATCAGTCAAAGTATATCAAAGATCTTTTAAGAAGGTTTGACTTTCAAGACTGTGCAGTTGCAAAAACACCCATGGCAACAGCCACTAAACTAGACTCTGACTCTAAGGGAAAGAGTGTGGATAATACTAGTTATAGAGGCATGATAGGCTCATTGTTATATTTAACTGCAAGTAGACCATATATAATGTTTTCTACCTGTTTATGTGCTAGATTCCAAAGTGATCCTAAGGAATCTCATTTAATTGCTGTGAAGAGAATTTTTAGATATCTCAAAGGAACTCCAAATCTTGGTTTGTGGTATCCTAGAGAATCTGACTTCTCCCTAATTGGCTATTCAGACTCTGATTATGCAGGGTGTAAAATAGACAGGAAGAGCACTACAGGTACATGTCAATTCTTGGGAAACAGATTGATTTCTTGGGCAAGCAAGAAGCAACAATCTGTCTCAACCTCAACTGCAGAAGCTGAGTACATAGCTGCAGGCAGTTGTTGTGCACAGCTCCTTTGGATAAGAAATCAGTTGATGGATTATGGTATGACACTTAGTAATATTCCTATGTTTTGTGATAATACTAGTGCTATCAAAATTGCAGAAAATCCAGTTCAACATTCAAGGACTAAGCACATTGATGTCAGGTATCATTTTATTAGAGAACATATTGAGAATGGTACTGTGGAACTTCATTTTGTTCCTACTGACAAACAGCTTGCAGATATTCTAACTAAACCACTTGATGAGACTACATTCAGTAGATTAGTAAGTGAGTTAGGAATGTTAAATTTCTAGATCTTTAACATCTGCAAAAGTAGCAAGGTATGTTGTTTTCAGCCTATAGACTTGATATTCTTGTCAGGAACCATATTTGATTGTTAAATGCTTAAGCTGTAACATTGTACTTTGATAAATTTCAGTATGATAGACTTGTTAATAAACATCAGGATCAGGATTGCTATCATTATGCTGACATCATCAGGATTTTATCGTCAGTAAAATTTGTGTGTACTATTGTTTCAAATCCTGAAGTTCATTTTTTTTGTGATATAATTCTGAGTTTTGTTAATTCTATGCAAGCAAACTTTAATTCATTCATACTGATAGTTTATATTGTTTTTCAGATTAGTCAATAAACAATCACAGACAAGTAGATAATAAGAAATTGTATTTTCATTAATTGAAAGCATTAGATACATGGAAATGAAATACAAATATATTTTTGTCTAATTTCTACTGATAACCCTATTCTTGTCTAAAGTTGTTGCTGTTCTTAGTCTTCAAAGATCTACTTCAGGACAAGGAGCATCTCAAGAGTCACTTTGATGATTACTCCTGGATTCCTTGTCTGGGCGACTTGAATGAGAGCAGCTGACTTGAATGTATAGCATCCCCATCAAGATCAACCTCAGACTCTCGGCCAAATTCTTCATCCTCAAGTTTTGAGGAGGTTAGAGGGTGATTGTATCCAACAGATGGATGTTCTAAGAGAAGGTTCTGGACATTATATGGATTTACTCCAACCATGTCTAAAACAATGAGAAAAGTCATCTCTTCAAAGAGACGAATATTGAATCTTTGGTGTTCATCATCTGTGAGAAATCGAAGGATTGGGTTGAAGGTCACTGTGTTTTGTGGAAGCTCTGTGTTTACAGAGAGGTTTTGTGTGCTTTTGGAGTTAAGAAAGGCAAAAGACATCAAGGGTTTATAAAGGAAAGAGTGAGAAGCTGAACAGTCATTTTAAATATTCAATGTATCGGCGTATACATCTATGCGTATGACTGGTTCTTTCATATTTCCAAGATATTTTTGACAATCTAACAAGATTTTTTTTGTTTAGATTATTGATGTTCTTTTCAGGTTAAATTCTAAAATTGCCACGTGGAACTCCATTTAATCTTTGGAATCAGGATGATAATGATCAGGAAAACGAAAGTGATTTCATTAAGATTGATGATTATTTTTATTATTTTTAATCACATTCAGAGTTGTGATTATCTTGGTGAAAAAAATCACATCAGAAAATGAAGCTGATCCGTATTGATTTTATTTTGATTTTACCCTGATTTATTTAATTGAAATCAATTTTGGATTTTATTTTCCAAAAATCATGGGTAAACTGTATTTTCAGGGACTGACACCTGTCAACCTACGTGTCAACGTGGGCTAGTGGGTCTTAAGGATTTTTGAATATATCTTTATTTTGAGACTCTGATTGTTTATAGCTAACTTCTAATTCGTATTTCCTAAGGCAAAAACATTCATTAAGTGCTCAAAATCTCTAATCAATTTCAAGATTTCTCAAGTTCTTTTCAGATCAAAAATGGCAGCTCAAAGAAGTCTACCTAAATCAGTAGCTTTCAAGTTTGGTGACCTTGATTTTATGATGAATAATCATGTTGCAACAATCACCAGCAAGAAAGGAGTATCAGCTGATTTTCATCCTGTGATGGATTTTATGGCTATTGGACCTTTGCATTATGCATTGTCAGCATCTCCGAAAATAAATCAAGCTGCTGTCTCACAAGCTTGGGAGAATCCTGAGGTAATTAATTCTACTCAAAGTCAATCAGGTAAGATTGTTCTACACTTAGGACAAGATACTTATGACATTACTGAATCTGTTGTTAATTCAGTACTTCGCTTACCTGTTACTGATAATTATGCAAGTGAACCATCTGATGATGATGTAAGAACTATGTTGTCTGCATTAGGTTATAGTGGACCTCTAGACAACATGAGCCAGTTAAATAGGTCTTTTCTTAGGAAGGAATGGTCTTTCTTCTTTGATCAAATTGCTAAATGTTTTACTGGCAAATGTAGTTCTTTTCAGCAAATTACTTCTGTTACTTCACATATTGCTTACAGTTTGCTTTATGACAGAGTAATTAACATTGGTCACATTATCTTAAGTCAGATGTGTATTAAACTTGGGTCAAGAGATCAAAACAGGAAAATGGTTTATTATCATAGATTTATGCAAATGTTTATTAACCATTTTATTCCTGATGTTGAAGCTAGATTTGGTAGAGAACATTGTGTTTCTTCTTATGTACAGCAAAAGAGAATTTTCTCTGACATTACAAGAAAGGACAATGAAAAGAATCTAGATGAAATACCTGTAATTCATTATCCGCATCATGTTCAGGTAATTCTTAAAACTCATCTTCCTACTCTCTACAATTCTTCTTTCTTTTGTGGTGAAATGGCTCAGGAATCTCATTTGGAGGAGAACCCACCTGTGTCTACCCAAGTAGTCCAAAACATTATAGTCTCTGAAACAATTTTAAGAACCAAATTTTAATCCACAGCCTATTGTTTCAAAGAAACCAACCTCTGGTGTTTCTCAAAAGACATCAATTGTAAGGAAGAGAAGATTTGTTGTGTCAAGTAGTAGTATCTCTAGTGAAGATGATGATAATATATCTCTTGCTGAGAGAGAAGAATTGAAGGCTGCAATTCAACTTTCTAAGCTAGGACAAAGAGATGAAGCACCTAGTCACAGGCACAGCCAGGCTGTAGTCTCTCAAAAGGCTGTAGTACTTAAAAAGGGAAAACAGTTACTGGATACTGTCTCTCAAAAGACTGTGTCTATTGAAAAAGGATCTCATCCCAAGATCATTTCTGTGTCTACACCTCTTGAGTCTTCTCAGGATAAATCTTTTGCTCACTATACTAGGAGAACAAGGAGAGATTCACTTGTCACCTACACACACAGAGTCCAGTCCAACTAATATCATGCAGGTCTCTACAAATGAAGCTACAATCAAGTCAGTAAATGACTATAGAGATCTTGATATTGAGTCTTTATGGGAAACTACATTATCATACAGACTGGCTATGGGAGTTATTTCTATCAAAGTGAAGCTGTCCAAGCCTGTTCTAGATTTTCTAGTTGAAAGAGTACCAAAACTTTTATTTCCAGAAGAGTATGGACTTCTACATCAAAGACTTGACTTAATGAAGATGTATTTCTATGTAACTATTAGAAGACAATTAGTCAAGAAATTTGGACTCTCAAAGCATGTTGCACTTCAATCACTTCATGCGTATTTATTTGACAAGGATGTCATTATTGAAGATGCTTCAGCTCAAGGTGAACAACAGGAGGAAGTAGGTAGAGAAATGCAGTCAACAGAAGATACTATTGCACCAGTGGTGAATAGTAGGAAAGATCAGATCACAGTCACTGCAACACAAGAACCATCTAGTCAGAGCTTGGATGACTCAGGAGCTGTGATAGCTGATGTTGAAAGGTCTTCTGTGAGGACTGAAATTGCAAGTGAGAAACCCTATGATATGGGAGGAATAACTTTGACTGATTTTCTTGAAGATCAAACAAATATTGTTCGGTCAGAGTCTATCTACCTTGAGGGTGAGTCTCAGCAAACAACACTTAAAGACGGTGACATACTAACTAGGGTGTCTAATGAAGTATTACTGAAGACATCAGAGTCTAGTAGAGAACCTGAAAGTGGTATACTGGAGCCTGTAGTCTCTGGAAAGAAAGTAGATGTTTGTGAGGGTTCAGAGACTATAGCAGCTCATTCCTTGGAGAAAACCTCAAGCCCCTTGCCAAATAAGGAACCCTCTCTCCATGAGAGTTCAGGTATAAAAACTTCTTCTAAACTCTATTTTTCTGTAGGTCATGAGAGCACTTATCCAAATTTGAGTGATACACTTGAAAAGATGGATATTAATCCACAATCAGAGAGGCTGGCTCCTGACCAAGCAAAAGGAGAGGTAGAAAGAGTGTTGACTTTAGATAGTCAAAGTGAGAATGAGGGTATGGATGATCAACTCCATAGTAAGGGAGAGAAAATTAGGAAACCACCATCGTTTGATTTCTGGGATCAGGTTTTTCCTGAATCTTGGTCTGACAATCTTGGTATGGATGCTGGTACTTATTCTTTTATCAAGATGTATGAGAAGAATGACTTAGCAAAGCACAATGCAAAGCCAGAAGTTAAAGCTCAGAAGCAAAAAGAAAGACTTGCAGGAATTATAAACAGAAGAGGTGAAAGGCTAAGACAAACTTCTACACCACTAGTATCAGAAGAAATTCCTAATGATCCTAGTATTCCTTTGTATGTACTTCCAATATCAGCCAGAATTGAGACATCAACAGTATCTGATCAATCTAAGGAGGCGCCAGGATTTGTAGATGTTAGTACACAGAATACTGGTGAAGGACAAGATGATCATATTGCAGCTTCAGATCAGAAAGATGAAGATGTTTGTAACTCTAATCAAGTATTATTACTTGAATATCATTCTACACAGGCAACTTCTTCTACAAGACTTGAATCTGAAGATATTCCAAACACTTCCAACATTGAAGTTAATTCTGAAATTTTACAAGACATTCAGAAATCTCAAGTTGAAATTCAATCAAGACTTCAAACACTTGTAGATAACCAAGTCATTATTATGGAAAATCAAGCAGTTCTGATGAATCTCATTTATTCTGTTACTGAATCTCTTGGAATTAATGTTGCTGATGTCAAAAGGGGGATAAACAGACTGGGAGAGATAAAAGAAGAACTAAGGATGACAGAGGTGAATCTTATCAGGGAAGTGGTAAAGGAAAATCAGGGAAGTGGTAAAGGAAAAGAAGCATCAAATAGTTGAATTCTTTCTTCTAAGTACTAGATACTTTGTCTACATTTGAAGAAGGAGGTACTTAACTTCATGATTTTGAATTCATAAATTCTATTCTGATTGTATTGTTATATGTTTTGACATCAACAACTCAGATTTATGCTTCAGGTTTTAAAGCATAAATAGGGGGAGATTGTTAGGAATAATTCATGAGTTGTGATGTTAAGAATAGAATTTTACTTATACTTCTTGTATATCCTGATCTTATAAAGGATTTAACACTTTGTATAGGAGATATGTGTTAGACAGTAATCTGTAGAATTAAGTCAGGAACAGTGCATCGAGTACTACATATCAGGAACTGAGATTGAATCCTGATATGTCAGGTCAAATACTGATCAAGTACTGATGGGATGGTCAGATCCTGATGCAAGATGGAATCCTGATATCAGTCGTGTTACTGATGATGTCATTATGGATGCTACAGAAACTGGCAAGTGCTATAAAACAGGATCTTTGTTTGAGGAACAAGCAAGAAGATTTCATGAAGGAAAGAATTTTCTATTGATGGAAACTATCAACTGGACGGCAGAACATTGTCATGTATAGATTATCTTTATGTGATTAGTTGATAGGTAGCATTATAAATACTCTCTCTATATCATTGTAAAAAGGGTAAGAGTCGTGAGTTTTGTATGCATAGCTCTGTATAAGGTTTGTATTCGAGAGTTCGAAACAAACAGAGAGAGAGAGAGAGATTTATTTTGTCAGCAGCTGCTAAAGGTATTTGTACACCTTTGGTAGAGTTTGTATTTGATCTTATTAATACAAACAGTTTGATTCATTCGTTTATTCTTCTTTATCTAATCAAGCAAAAATCAGACACGATTATATAACTTGGATTCAACCCCCCCCCCCTTCTACAAGTTATTCGAGTTAACACAACCAAATGGTCATCACGCGGGAAATGCGAATAATAATCAGAACTTTGGGGAGCAGGGCGATATCAATATGATGTAGCAGATGCTGGAGCTATTCCGACAATAGACCGAAAATCTCACTCGCCAGCAACAGCAGCCGCCAGAACCCCATGCGGCAACATTTAAAACTTTTCAGTTAGTTAAACCTCCAGAGTTTCAGGGGTCAGCGGACCCAGTAGAGGCCCGAGCATGGTTAAAAGAAATGGAGAAAGCTCTCGCACTTGTGAATGTAGAGGAGAATAAAAAGACCGAGTTTGTGAGCTACTTTCTTAAAGGGGAAGCGAACTACTGGTGGGAAGCTAGAAAGGCTTTGGAAGGAGCAGGGGTAACCACGTGGGAAAGATTCAAAGAGTTGTTTCCGGAAAAGTATTTTCCCCGCTATATGCAGAATCAGATGGAGCTTAAATTTTTGGAATTAAAACAAGAAGGCAATGCCACTGAGTATGAGGCAAAGTTTATAGAGTTAGCCAGGTTTGTTCCAGACTTGGTTGATACTGAAGAGAAGCGGGCAAGGAGATTTCAACAGGGTTTGAAGCCGTGGCTCCGTAGCCAGGTAGCAGCTTTTGAGTTAACCACCTATTCAGCTGTGGTCCAGAAGGAAATGATTATTGAAGGAGAGAGTGACATCTTCCAGAAGGAAAAGGAAGGCAAGAAGAGGAAATTTAATAATCAATCCGGGAGTTTGTTTCAGGGCCGAGTGCAAAACAACTTTAGTTACATACCAGCATTCCAGCCTAGAGGCAACGGGGGACCGGGAGTCGGAATCCAGAATTTTAATAAGCAAGGAAATCGGTTTTCGAGCAATAATGAACTGCAAGGAGGGCGGTTTCCGAACAACAATCAACAACGAGGGATGCGACCACCCCTACCAGCATGAGTAATTTGTGGAAGGAATCATGAAGATCCATGCAATATGGCTAGCATAGTATGTTTTTGGTGTGGCAAGACAGGACATTATGCCAACGCGTGCAATGCGCCAGCAGCTAGTGGGACTGGTTATCAGAAATGTGGGAATAAATGGCATCTTACTAAAGATTGCAGAGTCAACCTTAATTCGGGAAACCAAAATAAAGCCGCAGGGACAAGCAATACGGGACAGCCAAGGGCCCGGGTTTTCAATATGACCATGACAGATGCAGAACAGAACTCTGATGTTATTACAGGTACACTTTCCATAAACTCTACTAAAACGCGATAGAATACGAACCTATAGATATTCAACATGACTTATCTTTTGTTGAGCAACCAGTTGAGATACTAGATCATAAGGTTAAGGTATTAAGAAATAAGACAATACCTCTAGTTAGGGTATTATGGAGGAATCCCTTGGTTAAGGAATCAACATGGGAAGTAGAGAGTGAAATGCGAGCTTAGTATGCGCACTTATTTCCTTACGTGGGATTCTGGGGACAGAATCCTTATAAGGGGGAAGGATGTAACGACCGGGAAAATTTCGTTTAATTTATTATATTAAAAAATATTTTTAGTTGATTTTATTGTGTTTTAGTTTATTTTTAATGCATTTTATTTAGTTAAAATAATCAGAAAATCAGATTTTTTGATTTTAATTTTCTGGAGAATTGTTCTTGGTGTTCTTGAGAATCAAACAGCTTTTGAAGGTGATTTCGGGATCCAAATCTCTCATATGAGTAACCAAACTGAATCTCATAATCTATACTACATGTTTATGTGGGTGTGTATATTCGAATATGCTTGATTCGTGAATTCATGATTTTCGTTTTAATTTTCGAATTTCTTAAATTTATTGATGCTTGTACAATGATCTACCATTTATGTGGTTAGTGTTTACAGATTTATTATGCTTCCAGGAAGTTTATGATGATTTTTAACTTATTTTTCGTGTACTAAATATGAAAATCGAGTTTAGAGTGGGTGAGTTGTAATTTTTATTTTTTCCGATTAGATTGTTGATTGTTTGATGTTCTTGATGCTTGGGTTAGATTGTGGAGGTCATAAGCTTCGTTTTGATACATAGAACGAATGATTTGGTGGTCGATTTCGTGTTCATCGGGAAATTGTTGAAGCTCACCGGAGAGCTTCGTTCTTGCCGGAATCGGCGAGTTCTTGGTCGGTTTCTGCGTTTGTTGTTAGGATTAGATTATGGGGTTGTTTTGGAACGTGTTACAAGTTAAAAACTGTAGAAAAGGTGTGGTTTTGGGCCTCGTCGGAGATGGCCGGAATTTTCGTCGCCAACGTGAATAGTAAATTGGGGGGGTTTGTTACTACTTACCCAGGAGGAAGACGATGGAATAAAAAAAAAGAATTTGTTTTACTTTTATTTATTTCTGAATTTTGTTTTCAATTTTTATTTATTTATTTATTTATTATTATTATTTTTAATTCAAAAATAATTAAGAATTAAATACTTTTAACTATACTAATTAATTTCAAATAATGATTTGATTAATTTAATTATTTAATAAATGTAATTATTTGTTAAATAATTTCATTAATTAATTATTAATTGATTCTAATTAATTTAATTAGGATTATTTAATTTTTAATTAACCAATTTTATGTTTAAAAATGTTTAAAAGTAGTTTTAATAATTCAAAAATTTCAGAAAATATTTTAAAAATCCAGAGTTGGATTTCATTCAAAAATTGTGATTTAAAATTGTTTTAAAAATATTTCTTTAGTCCAATTGAGTCCCGAATTGAGTTGTTAGACCGATTTTGTGAAAATTTCGTGTTATATGCTATCCGAAAATTATGTGAATTGTCTGTTATTATTCTTTGATTATCTGTTGGTGATTTGTAAATATCATAAGAATACTTTGAGTGTTCTTTTATTTGTGAGTCGTATCTGCTATGTGAATTGTGTGGTTGTTTACTCCGTACATGTTACTATTTGTCTAACATATTTACGCGGGAGCGATACAACGTACGGGTAGACACTAAAACCGAGGTTTGATTTGTATTTGGTCTTGTACCTAGCCAGTTGTTTAAAATAGAATATTTTAATTATAGGAGCGAGAGAAACCCTAGCTAGTGGGCAGAGCTTACCAACAGTGTATACAGAAGCGAGAGAAACCTTAGCCAGAGAGCAGAACTTACCAGCCATATATACAGGCAAGTATTTTCCACTTGATCATCTTAAACACTTTTTATTTTATGTTTCATTGATTCATATCATGATGAATAGCTATTGTTCAGAGCTATTTGTGATTCTTAAATATTTTTGTGCGAACACAGTTGCTTGATATTGGTACCCTTAATGTGGGGAATTGTTTAAGATAAACTCTTCATACCCTTATTATCGTAATAAATAATAAGGATGTGAACTGTATGTGAAACTAAGCATTTCCTGTTGAATTCAGAAATTACTCTATTGGATTGGAAAATGGTAAAGCGTAGGAGGCCATGATGATTTCATGGTCCAACAATATTTATTGGAAAATGGTAAAGCGTAGGAGGTCATGATGATTTCATGGTCTAGCAATATTTAAGGAGGATATGGTAACCATTCCATCTTCCTATAGGCTAACATTACTTGCCTATTTTGGTACCCTCATTGAAATCCGGGTTATACACACAGGTATAGAAATGTACCGGTGTTAGTATAAAGGGTCCCATTGCTTTTGAACCTGATCAGGGGCAATGGTGGTTCGTCTTTATTTTTTTTATATATATATCCAATCCATATTGTAACACCCTCAAATCCGGGATCAAGGATTTGGTAGTTACGCGGAAATCCTCAATGTCAAATTACTTGTTTAACAACATCAAACCATCTGTAATCATTAAAACTGAAATATAACTCTGTGACCCCAACCACCAAGCATCATTTAGGTCATAGGGCTAGAAACAAGAATTCAAATACTTACATTCTCATTACATCCATCCTATTACATTGCACTGTGTCTTACAAATCTTATCTTACTAACAGCTTCGTTGGGAAGTATACTAGAAACTAGAGCTACTTAGTACCAAGTAATAGAAATATTACACATCGATATACTTACATGTAACTTATTCCAGCTATAACTTTTCTGGATCATATCATCTTCATAAGGGCGTACTGCCTGCTTCTTCTGAGCCATGCAGATAAGCCTCAACCGACTACCTTCCTCTGAAAGGTTAATATTTGAAAACAAACAAGTATGAGCGAAAGAATTGCCCAGCAAGTTAATAATAGAACTTCACAATATATATATCAATACACACAAGGGTATTCAATATCTAACGATATTTAATATCATTTCTGAAACATTTAACTATGGAATTTCATTAAGGGAAGTATAACCTTTGATATAACATCAAATGAACAATCTGAGATCATAATAACCATAGTAAGCTTCATACCTTTAGCAAAATGGTATAAGTTGTAGTCTCAATAACCTTTAATAAAACTCTTCAAAATATGCAGTTCAATATACTGCTACTACAAGTGTTTTCATCAAACAGAAACCAAACTATAAAAAGATCCCCTTTTTAGTATTCCACAAGTCTGAAAGTATATACATATAAGTATATCATTTTTATCACAACACCCTACCGTTCAATATTCTGCATGGGATATAACTTCTTTAACCACTTGATAAGTTTAAGACTCATAGGTAACTGATAGTAAAAGAGTCAAGGTTTTTGAAATGACCCATTTATAAGGTACCAAATCAATACTTCTCAAGCTTGAAAATGTTTATATGTATGTATATCATTTTCGCCAAAACATTTGATGGATCAAGATACTGCACCTAAGCAATATAATAACAATTCTAAAATATCTTTGAAACTGTATGTCATGCATTGACGGACATGGTACTAGTATATTGTAAAAGATGAGGTTATAAGATAGTTCAATATAACCTTTCCGTAAACTATCTGCTATATAGAATATAAGCAGAATATCAACATATAACTTGAAAGATGAAGTTATAAGATAGTTCAATATAACCTTTCCGTAAACTATCTGCTATATAGAATATAAGCAGAATATCAACATATAACTTGAAAGATGAAGTTATAAGATGATCCAATATCAAAAAAAAAAACCTCCTTATCATAACTCATGTTATGTAAGGTATCAACAGAGTCATCAATTATAAGATAAAGGATGAAGTTACAAGGTAACTCAAATTATATTACCGAGGGAATATCTGCTATGCCAAAGATAAGCAAGATATCATCATTTTCATAAAAGAGGAAGTTGCAAGAAAGGTATTGCAATTCCAGTTTCAAACACTTTTTAACCCTGCCAACATAGATGGTGTTGCAGAAGATTTCCAATTTTTGAAAGATGAACTAATACGGGAGCATTGCCGCGCCAGATGCCCTAACGTTTACGATGATCAGTCGTATGTTATGCATCTCATCAGTCGTTCTCTACATGTAGAAGGTAGCTCCGACGGATTTACTTGTCTACCGCCCTCTGGAACTCCTCAGCCAACGGTTGGGCTATTGCTGGACCGGCGCCACTCGACCACTTACGCGTCTCCTAGTTCAATTCACATCCATAACCTTGAAACATAAAGTTCGTCCCCCTTTCCCCAAGTATAATACTTGTTGATAAGACTCCTAAAAGTAGTCGTATCTAGTTGGAAAGGAAAATTTACCAATATCTCCCAAGCCGAAGCTTGTTAATGGATACCAACTTGTTCCAACAATTTACCCCTCGAGTGTTGAGGAAGTAATCAAGAGGACTCATCTTGAGGTATAGGAATCAAGAAGCGAGTGAAAATAATACTTTCAAAAGTTATATGACCGGGAAGTCAAACAAAATAAATAACAGCTCTCAAGTAGGGTTCCCTTATATTTTTGGAAGTTTTGAGCGAGCATTTAAATCTTCCTATAAGATTGATTTAAATGGAAAATAAAGTTTTGGGGACCTCTCCTTGATAAGAATAAGTCTCAGAAATATTCCATACAATTATTGAAGGTCGAAGATGAATAAGATAATTCGCTTTAAAAAGCTAATTTAAAAGTATCTAATAAATATTCGAAGAATATTCATTAAATACATAATTAACAAAGTAATCAATAATACATAAGTTCTCAAGTGAATATTCGAAAATAATATTCACTTAATACTTAAACCTCGAATGAATATTTGAAAATAATATTCATTAAATAAATAGTCTTTAAATGAATATTCAAAATAATATTCATTAAACACGGTAATAGTTATCCGATATATTTATGAGAATATACCTTCGAAAGTATACGAAATACCGACTCCCGGTCTTTTACAAAGATACGATTCATATTCCCTTCGCTAAGGGTAATTATAAAATCCGGCTCATAGCTAATATTCAATATCTAGTTATAAGCCATTCCTCAAATCATAATCCAGTATCACAGTATGTTTCCCCCAATCAATATGCTTTCCACTAGCATATATATATAGAATAATATCACAGTATATGCCTTTCAAGAATAGTCATGCTTTTCTACTTAGCATATACATATCAGCAATAATAACACATCAGCAAGAAATAGGTTCGAAAACTTGCTTTGGTAGAATCACAGTATGATATTTTACTGGTTATGAAAGTCCCTAAGTAACCTTCACTTAGCATTTTATAACTCTTGAATCATCCTCGAGAATTTAGTGATTATACAATTTAATAATCATTAGGCAATGACTGCCTAATGATCCCTTTTTAAAATGATAATCCAATTAATCGTCTTTTATTAAAATAAATATTGGGATAATATTTATTAATGATATTGAAGTATTTAATAACCTCCAAAACACCCAAATATAAACCTCGGAATATATTAACCAAAACCACATTATTACCCCTCCGGCCATTTCCGGACTTTAACCACTTTGTTAAATATTCACACATAGATCCTTGAATGAATTGACACTCAATAATGTTGCTCGTATGAGAAAATATTCAAATAATATTCCATGAATGAGATAATACTCAAATAATAATCCTCGAATCATTTCCAAGAAATTACTACTTTCTGGAATTATAGTTAATGCTCGTAAATAACATTCCTCAAAATGAATAATAATCGGTCGCTGGAATCCCTCCGGGTTTCCACGACTATCTCTATATCTCAATATACTGACTCTCGGTCAATAAGAAATAAACAATTAATAAATCCCTTTTTAAATGAATATTATAATAATATTCATTGAATCAAATAAACATCCAAATCACATTTTATCAATATCATTCCTGATATTTATAAACGAAAATATTCAATTTATAACCATATGAATATCTTTGTTATCATTCCGGAACAAAGCGATTTTAAGAAAACGTTTTGAAAATGATATTCATCCAATTAAATAAATTTAATTAGACGAATTAGGTTTATTTAATCCGTAAATGCTTCAGAAATATTTACTAATTAAATAACCACTGATTTGCTGGTGATGTTGCCTTTAGGTTAATTATTGCGAAATATCTTTTAAAAAGCTTTGTCTGGATTTTTGAAAATATATAATACAAAATAACTCCGCCACGCGGGCTAAGTTATACAACTCAATACATGCTCTACCCTTTGAGCCTTTCTTATTCCGATACATATAATATATGGTCCACTTCCATAATACGAAAAGTTTATCAATATATACCATATACATCAAAAGGTATATTCATAAAAACATCACCGCCCATCGACCATATTATAAGTCATGGGGTTTTGACCATTTGCATAAGTAGAACTTAATGACATTAGCAAAGCCAGAAATGTATGGTTTTGATGAGGAAACACAGAGTGGGAAAACTTGCAATTATGGATTCAAATCTAATCCACACATTTAATATATTTAAAAAATATAGATACTCTGAACGATAGAGTATGCATAAATAAACTTGCCTCTGGTCCTTAGCAGAAAACAGAAATCGCGAATAATTCCTTCGCACCTCGTCCAAGCATTTTCATGGAGGTAGTTTACCTTTCTTCATACGACGCCTCGATCTTCCCTTTTCAATGTACGTCACTCCACTTGATTATACCCTAATGGTACTGAAATAGTTACGATTACGTGTCAGTCCAACCTCGTATCTCGAGTAGACACAACTCAGAATTACCACTAAGTCACCTAAAGTCATACTATAGTTGTTATCCCTATAGTTGACTACTCAAATACCAATTAATACACATAACACATTTAGCAAAGAAGATGAAATAGAAAAGTCCCTCTTTTATAAAGTGGACATTCCAGGTGCTAACACATCATAACACCACACAGTTATAACACTTAGTCAAAACTCCACTTAACACTTTTGACCATAATACTATTGACATACTCTTGTCACAAATTAATTAACAAGTAATCCTCAAAACATACCTAATCCTGGATAAAGACTCATAATACCCATTTAATCCTCAAGACACCTTTAATCCTTGAATTAGCACATAATCCGTCGAGACAACAATTAGCTCTCGAAATAATTTACTTAGCACATATTCAAGTAAACAATTAACATCCACTTCATGCCTCTAGGCTATTGATATTAAATAAGTTAAATAATTTAAATGCAGGGGATTTTTAGAAAATTTCGGCATGAAGTATTCGTTTATTGGACTATGGGCACAGCCCCTCAAATGCAATTCAACCCTGTTTTTGCAAAAATAAAGCTACCTCAACTTGCAGCAAAGTAAACAAGTAAGAAAAGTACCCGCCCAGACATGCGGCACCTAGCACATAAGAAATTCTGCCTCGACATGAAGTAAACACATAATAATTATATTAGCATTAACTACTACTTACGCTACATCAATAATCGTATTACTCACGCATTTTAATGATACACGTGACAATCAATTATTGATATTCGTAAGCCCTAGGGAACAACCCCTAGCATTAACTATTACTTACGCTATATCAATGATCATATCACTTGAGCATATTAATTATACTTGTGACAATCAATCATTGATATTCGTAAGCCCGAGGAACTAGCCGAAGAGAATTACACAAGTCCTTAAATACTAACATTTAGAACTTACGATCTCTTTACGACTCCTCGCAGTTAAACTAAATAACACATAACCATTATCGATAATCATTTAACCAATTGTAAACAAATACCAAGTAATTGACAGACGTGACATCCGAAAAATTCTTATGACTCGACTTATAGCACTTAGCACGTAAACATTTATAGATGACCATATATAACAAGCAAGCCACATAACTTTACATACTATCCAACACTAGCAATTAGCAATTTATCGACAACTCCGACAATTAATAATTAACAATTAACAAGCATAAGGCCCGAGCATACAACCGGCTCACAATTAATCCAATTAATTATAAATAACAATCATACTCCCCCGAATTAAATCTCGGAAATTAATCTAATCATTAAAATTAACACATTAAACTCACAAATTAAATCTAATTTCATCACAACAATAATCTCACAATTTTAAACTAATTAAATTACAACAATTAATCTACATCGAAATGTACAACTAATTTAATTACGAAAATTAAATAATTAACACGCGAAATTATACCATTTTCCGGTGACCATCGAACAACCCCACCATCTCTCTACCTCTCTCCTGCCATCTCTCTCTCTCTCTCTCTCTACCCCGCTAGTCTCTCTCTCCTTCACTGCTGAGCTTTCCTCGCCGCACCTTTTCACCGCCCCATAGTTCGCGGCCACCACCAGCCTCCCGCCGCCGCTGCTAACTCCGGTGAGCTCAAGCCACCGCTGCTCCTCCCTCTCCCTTTCTTCCCCGACCTGCCTCCTCCCCTCTCTTTCTCTCTTTCTCTCTTTCTCTCTCCGCGAATCTCTCTCTCCCCGCTGTTTCCCTCCCCCTTCCCGATCGACTTATGCGGCTGTGTCCGTATGTATGTATTTGTGTGTGTATCTATGTGTGCTGTGTGTGTTTTTGTGTTAAAACCTAATGGGCCTTTGGCCCAATACTATTTAAACACTACATTTCTAATTTTAAACCCGCAAAACATATCTCGGGTAAAATAATAATTTTTGAATTAAAAACCTCGATCGGTAAAAATAATAATTCCAGCATAATTAAATACTAGATTATTTTTAAAGACTTTTGGAGAAAGAATTAGAATTAAATCTAAATTTTCTAAATTGATATGCATTTTACAAATGTTAATAATTTATAAAAACAATTCATAAAAATAATAATTGTGATTCATAATTCACAATTTACAGGGCTTTATAAAAATACTACAAACACTATAGTTTCAGTAAAATCCCAAATTCTCGATATTATAAATTAATCGAGTAATTTTCACAAATCCTCAAATAATTAAAAATAATCATTTTCTAAGGATTTTAAAATCTCTAAATTATTTAGTAATTTATAATAAAATCTTTACTAAATAATTCCACACTCCAAAATTAATCTTTTGCCCAAAATAAACTATTGACTCAAGATATCTACTCGGTCAATAGATTTAAATAAAAGACTCGATTCCACTTAACCGAAAATAATTAAATAATTAAAAAAAATCCTCCTCATTTTAGGAAAAACATTATTATTATTGAAATAATAATAAAATCATTTCTTGAAAAATCCGGGTTATTACACATATCGCCCGAATGGCTACTATATATTGTGAGTTGGCAGATGATTCATTTTTATGACATGCCAAATGATTTCAGTTATGGTTTGAATTATATCACAGTTGTTGATTCAGTTTGCTCTATAAACTGTTTTACATTTCAGTTGATATCATGCCGCACTTATCCTGTTTTATTATAAAATTGTTTATATATACTTGCTGGCCATTTCTTTGGCTCACTTTTGCTTTCACAAAACCTTTCCAGACGAGCAGTATGGTACCGATCAGCAGTCAGGACCGTATTAGAGAGAGACAGGGTAGTCGAGTGTCCGCACCCCAGGCCATGCAGGTATTGGTGCGTTACTTTTGGCGCTAGATAGAGTTTCAAATAAAATGGTATGTAATAATAAAGAGGAACTAGATTGGATTTAAGTTGAGTTTATTTTATGGTTTGTAATAAGTGAGTAGGTTACTTTTGGGTTGTAACTGCTTGGTTTCATACAATAACCTGTTTGCGATCTTTGGTTTGCGGGGTCAGTTGCGCATTCTGATTTACTTTTAGTTGTGATTGGTTGGTGTCCCCCGGATCTAGACCCCGGATTTGGAGGGCTTCATAGTCCACCTTAATTTTCCTTTTGAAGATCCATCTATTTCCCAATGCTTTACAGCCAGGAGGGCAGATCACTCAATTCCCATGTATTATTATTCATAATAGAATCCATTTCATCCTGGATAGCTTCTTTCCATAATGCAACATCCCTTGATGTCATAGCTTTGCTAAAAATATTTGGATCCTCCTCAATAATAAAACAAAATTGGTATTGATATTCAATTTCATATCTAGAACCTTCAACTAGATAAAGATGAAAATCATCTCCAAAAGACTTTGCTTTTCTAGCTCTAATGCTTCTGATTGGTTCAGACGGTCCATGAACATCTTCAGTAGAAACTGAGTTCCTACTAGAAGAATTCTAAAGCATGTCCCTTGGTCTAGGTATAGATGTAAATCTGTTTTTATCAAAGATAGCATCTCTTGACTCGATAATCGAGTTCATAGACACATAGTCATTAGATTCTAAAACATAGAATCTAAATGCAATGGATTGCTCAGCATAACCAACAAAGTTACAATCTATACCTCGCTCACCCAAGTTTTTTCTTTTGGGTTCAGTGAGTCTTACAACTGCTCTACATCCCCAAACTCTCAGAAAACTCAATTTTGGTGGCTCTTTATACCAAAGTTCAAAAGGGGTAATCTTATTCCTCTTACTATAAATTCGATTCAATAAATAACAGGCTGTTAACATAGCCTCACCCCAAAAAACCCTCACTCAAACCCGAGTAGGATAACAAGGAATTAACCATTTCTTTCAAAGTCCTATTCTTTCTTTCTGCCACACCATTTTGTTGTGATGTATAAAGAGCCGTGGTTTGATGTATTATACCAGTAGATCAAAAGTATACCGGATCATAATTCACTTCCACTATCAGTACGCATATTTTTAATCACGGTACTCTGATGTAGCTCTACTTCTTCTTTACATATTTTAAAGAAGTCAAGAGTTTCATCATTTACATGCAACAAATGTACATAACAATATCTAGAAGCATCATCAATAAAAGTAACTACATACTTTTTATTTCCTAATGATGGTGTAGAATGAAAATCACATAAATCACTATGTATTAGTTCTAATACATCATACACCTTATTAACATCTTTAAAGGGCATTCTAGTTATCTTTGTTAACATGCATGTTTTACATTTTTCATTATTTAAATCAATATCAGGTATGAGACACATTTTAGACATATCTTTTATTCTTTTATAATGTACATGTCTTAGTCTAGCATGCCATAATTCTGGTTTATTCAAATTATGCCCAAAAGACACGTCCAAAAGACATGTCCAAAAAGAGGTTGCGGTTGTGTCCAAACCAAAAGACATGCCCAAAAGACATGTCCTAAAGAGATTGCGTTTGTGTCCAAACCAAAAGACATGATCCTTTGGGGTCAAAATTAATGACTAAATTTCGTAAATTCGAATCTAAATGATATTCTTAGAAGATCCACCATCTTCAACCATATTCACAGAAAAGTTACCGACTTGGTTCTTGCCCTTAGGATTATTCTCAATTTCTTGAGTCCTCAAAGCCTCTTCGATTCTGGAGTGACTTCCAAGTTCAACCAGCGTCATCTCATCTTTATTATGTTTCAAGGTGTGTTTAAAATCCTTCCATGATGGTGGCAGTTTGTCTACAACATCATAAACAGAGATAGATTCATCCATATTCAGATTGTGTTGAACAAACTGTCCCAGAATCCTTAACAATTCATTGTATTATTCCATCACCGGTCTAGAATCGACCATTTTATAGTTCATAAAATCACTGACCAGAAACTTTTTACTAGAAGCATCTTCTGCCATGTACTTGGATTCAAGAGAATCCCACAATTCTTTCGCCGAGTCAACATTTTGGTATACATCGAAAAGGGAATCAGACATACCGTTTAAGATGTGACCGCGGTAGATGTAGTCATCGTTTTTCCATTTGCAGCGCTTCCTTGTCTGTTCAACAGTTTCGTTCTCGATCACTTCAGGCATGGGGGTACTCAGAACATACACAACCTTCAGCGTGGTCAAAAGAAAATGCATCTTCTTCTGCAATCTTCTAAAATCCTGACCCTCAAACTTGTCCAGTTTTGCAAACTTGCTTGTCATATCTTTTGCAGATTCTCTGTTCGTCATCTTCAGAAATAATTAACTTCAATCTTCGTTGGGGAAAGATGGTAATAACTTGGATTTTTCTGAAGTCGTGTCAACACTTTCAGATTGAAGTTATTTGTGGTTCACCCAAATAAATCAATCGGATAAAGTCAGAAATTCTGCAAGAAGAGAGAATGTGTTTTTGTTGTGAATTTCATAATGAACCAATGTTTGAAAATGATCAATGCAACATCTATGTATAGATGTAAACAGATGTGTCTTTTGCCAACAGACACATCTTATTCTAATAGTTTTGTCTAATACCAATAGACACATCTTATAGACACATCATATCCCAACAGGTGTGTCTGATGCCAATGAACATGGCACATAAGCATCCCAACAGGTGTGTCTAATGCCAATGAACATGCTTCATAAGCAATAATACCAAAATCATAATAAACTCGAACAAAGCGTGCACTCCGCACTCTTCCGACTTGTTCGATGTAATATTACGATTACATTGATCAACTAGTCAATCCAATTACACTAAAATATCCAACATCTATCAGGTCTTTTAAAATATCGAATTCATTTCTTGAATGAGTATTTTACTTCTAGAATCCTTTAGATATCGAATTATGCTTTTTGACTTGTGGAATCCTTGAGATGTCGATTAAGACATTTTACTTGTAAAACCCTTGAGATATCGAATATGCCTTTGACTTGTTTGATTCCTTGAAATATCGAATAGAGCTTTGATCTGTTGACTCCTTGAGATCGAATAGAGTATTTAACATATCGAATCCTTGAGATATTGAATTGAGTTTTGACTTATTGACTTCTTGAGATATCGAATAATGTTTTTGACATATCGAATTCTTGATATGTCGAATTCTTGACTTCTCTAGCTAATAGAACAAATTACTTCTCGAATTTGTACTTAGACAAATTTCTTTCCTCACACTTCAACTATGTTTATTACAACCTTCTTGTTCAAACTTAAATCATGATTCACAGATCTTTTTTCAAGCATTATTAAGTGCCTAAGTTGTATAACACATAGATGAAATTAATGCTTATAACTAAGTACAATTACATGATAGAAAATTAACTTGGATTCCCCAGTTAAGGGATCATGTAACTAATACACAGTATTACAATGATCAAGTAGGCTTGTTATAAGATGTGTATAGACATGCTTCTGTGACTAACACTTAGTTCACAATATGATAGAAAAATAACATAGTATTTTAGGAGGTCCACCACCCGAGTAAGTTCCTCCCCCGCCTTCTTTCCTTTACAGTTGGCCCTTGTCATTTGGCTTGGTACACTTGCAAAGATGTACGCCTGAGAGTTCGGTTGTAGTCCATGAAGAAAGTTCATAGGATCAAAAGGTTGATTTTGCGTAATAGCTAGGAAAACGGAGCACCCTACACATGAATTAAAATCAAAGGTTGAGAGCTCATATTTCCTTAAAACTTTTGCAACAATGATCCTTGGAGTTATGCTTATATACTCATAGGCAATTGAAACAATGATCTCAAACATATCCTCATCATCCAAAACAGTAGCTCAAATCTTTGTTGATCTAAGTGAAGGAGGAGCAAGCCAAACGAGTATCGTAAAAGCCCCTTCCCCCTCAAATTTCGATATAGGCCCTTTAAAATTATTTGGCCAATAGCACTAGCAAGATAGTTGAACCCCTCCCCATCCCAGTAGGACATATGAGCATTCAGAATCTTCACCCAGGTATATTGGGCTATGGTTTCAGCGTAGAATAAAACGAGAGCAGATGCATGAGATTTGTGAATAAAACACTATATTTGAGGATTAACTTTTTCAAGTTAAGAGCCTCCAAAATTTGGCTTTTAGTTCTTATAAACTTAAACACCAAAAATCCTTTCCCATATCCATCAGTCCCCCATCTTCCCAATTAATAAAAGCACATTTATGTATGAATTGAATGGAAGAATATACCCGACCAAGATCCCAATCATAACATTTCACTGTAATTATCCATATCGTCAACAGACACATTGTAATAGATTTTACATTATCTAAAATTGAAGCACTCTCAATAGACATAGTACATAGACTATTCATTTCATTAACAATTGGATTAACACAAAGTTCAATATGCATACTCAGATCATCGGTTAACATGTTGGTGTGTGATACAATATCAAAATAAATATGTATAGTGTTATAGTTAAGAGCATTCGAATGAGAGGTGGATGGGCAGCCTACCTCTTTTTCAAGGTAAATGAATCCATCACTATTCACCCTCCGATCCCTGAGAAAGTATTTCATGGGTTAAGTGATGGAAATCAATTTGAAGTACACATCATTAAAAAGAGAGACATCTTTGAGATCCCTAATAATCCATTATCATCAATAAAGCAGATACTATTAAGCATATCTTCCGGACTATTTGCTACATACATTTTGATGCACAACATCCAAAATTTCATGAAAAGACTGAAATCTAGAAAGGTAAGATCTCAGAAAATCATCTTCTGATTCTGAAGAATCAGGAAAAAACGGACCAAGTAATATGGTACAGACATGTGAGTGGTAGAAAAATGATGCGAAAATAGGAGAATGTAAGAGTGAAAAAGAGGAGATGTGAAGAAAAAGGCACGACTAGGGTTAAGGTGAGTAAAAGGTGAAGAAGAAAAAAAGGAGAGACTTTTGTTAGACTAAGTGTGTTAGGTTAAACTCTTTCGATTTCGTAAAAGTCTATACAAATCAAGTTTTAATAAAACTAGTTTAAATATTATGAAATTATGTCTAACTCTTTAATTAATTTGAACAAGAACAAATCTACCATTAAACTCAACTCATTTATTTAACGAGGCAAATCGAATATGTTCACGAGCTAGTTGAGTAGAGTGTATAGAAAATGAACTGAATTTACTTGAACAAAATAGAAAATAATATGAATTATAGTTTTGGATAAATGAGTTTAAGTTCAAATACTCGATCCGAGTATTCATTTATAAGATATGATCTTATCCGAGTCATACTTGCATAACTTAGTTAATATTCGATTAAATTGAGTACTCAAAGTTAAACCCGATTTTGAATTATTCAATGGTTTACTGTTAATTTTAATGTTTTAACAAAATACATGTGTTTGGTCATAATAATTAATTTAGTTGTACAGCTAAAAATTATCAAGTAAAGGATATCAATATTCGAACATTACTGTTGTTAGTACATTAATGTAAAAAATTATTAAGAATAATTTAAAAGTTATCTTAGATTTTCCGTATATAGCAAGAAATATATAACTTTTAAAATTAGTACACTAAAATAGGATATGTGAATTTAAAATTTTTATATAAAATTATAAAATGTGTCCCATTTTATGAAAACAAAACCAAGTTGAAAAGTTCAGAAGTTTTTTTGCAAACATACCATTTTTAAAAAATTGCGAAAATGCCAAATTTTAGAAAATATTTACAAAAATACCTTCTACAACTTTGCAACTCAATGGTTCAAAAAAAAAACTGTTTGCAATCATATTTGCAACTTGTTGCGCATACACATATACAAATTCAATTATATAAAATTTTCACCGTACACCAAAATCAACTAAAGTATACCAATTACAACACCAAATTTACCAAAATATAAGAAGCAACCAACATCAACCACAATAAAAACATGTTGTATTTGGTTGCAGAAAGTATTTTTGCAAATATTTTATAAAAACTGGTATTTTCGTAAATGTTTTTTTTTCAAAAAAGGCATTTTTGAAAATAATTTAAGAAGATGAAAACGTCGTAATATTTTTTTACAAAAAGTGATATTTTTGGTATATATATAACATTATGTTAAATAACAAATTTTTCACTTTCAGAATATAAAAATAAAACGAAAGATGAAAGATGAATATTTAACAATAAATGACTAAATTTATTGTATATATGTATTTTTTGTATAATCTCCTAAAAATATTCTAAATATACCTTATGTTCCTTATTCTAAATAAATATATGTGTTTTGTGCATTTTAATATTATATATATTTATGCACTAAGTATCTAAAATTAAATGCTAATCTATCATGTCATTTTGGTGTCATTTCATACACACTACAAATATCTATACTAGATTATAACATGCAAACTAGGAAATAATTGTTGGTAGTTTGGTTCAATAGTTCAACCATAAAAACAATAATTATTGTTAGATTCGTAGTAAATCGATGAGAACCATTATATTTAACACTAAGAAATATTCCATACTTGTGCTAATTTAATGAATACACAAGGTTCGAATTCCGTTAACAACAAATTAAAGCTAAAAATTTATATTATTAGTTCTTATGAGTTTTTTACAAATATATATTAAATTAAAATAATTATTAAACAAGAAAATTAGATAACATTAATTTTAATATAAGAAAATAGTATATCATATTTAAAAGAAGTCTGTACATCGCACGATTTGTAATCTAGTACACCTAATTCCCGAAAAAATATACCTAATCTATCTATTTATATATTTAAAATAAATTTTTAAATGTACTTAATATATTTTACAAAATAGTATTTAATTATACTAATATTAATTGTTTCAAAATTTTATTATTTAATCTTTATTAAATTATTTTGTTTATTTAATTTGTCCTTATTAAGATATATTAATAATTTTTATAAAGTAATATTTTGAAGTATTGTGTGCGTAACACGGATTATGATATAGTATTATAAAAGGTCAGATAACCCATTTTTTAGGTTTGATATCCATATTTTGGTTTGGATGAAATTTATAGTTTTAATTTGATCCACTAGAGATATCCATTTTCAGGTTTGTTTTCATATTTATGTTTGAAAAAGATCCGACCCATCTTTCTATTAATTGTCATTAATAAGAGTTTCAAAATTTAGGGTAAGTTGATTTTTAAATTTTGAACTAATTATTATAGTAAGTTTATTAATGCAAATTATAATATAACATGTACAATCAAATATTTAACTTAAAATAAACATATTTAAATTAATATTGTGATATTGTTAAGGTTAAAATATTAATTTTTTATTTATAGTTTAGCTTAACAATTACTATTTCAATATTTCATATTTCATATTTCAAAATATTATTTGTTAATGTGTGTTGAAGTTATAAAATTGATGTACAATACATTGCAATAATATTGAAATTTCATTCAATTTATAATATAAAATAATTTATTTATTTTCATTAATATTATACTACATATTGTTTAATAATATTTTATGTTAAGTTTAAAACTATAATGTACCCATGGGCGTAATCTAGTAAATGTTAAACCGCTACAGAAGTCTAAGATAACACTTGCCACACCGACTAATATTGCAATTTTTGGTCTTAAATTTAGTTCATTTTAATCGTATATTATAAAATGGAACAGAAATATCAGAATGTAGTGAAGCTGCATTTAACATCCCAATAAATGGGGTACCTCAAAATAATAAATAAGCTTCTTAAAATTTTGCTACTCACACTTTTCCCAAAGTAACTCACCTTGCCGGCAAAAATAGGAAACAAAGGATCGGCAATGAACGAAACGCTCGGATACAGATATAAAACAATGCATAACTGATCGAACTTTAACAAGATGAGATTAAGAGAGATTAAGAACAAAACTTAATGTACAAATAAAAAACAAAGAGACACAACGAATAAGACAGTATAAAATGGATACGCAACTCACAATATAAAAACAATTGTTGTCAAATCAAAATTTATTACTCTTATAAATAATAATCACAATTAAGAACGAAAGCACAACCGATAATATATAATCATACTTTATACTCTTACACTTACAAATAATATTCAAAATATTTACTTACTGACATGGGAGGCGATCTTACATAAAGAGGGACATAGCAGAAACCAAATGCCACCCGAAATCTTACAAAATATGACAGGACTCGCAAGACAATATGTACAATACATTCCAAAATTTTGATAGGTTCGCATGGCAATAAGTATAATGATACTCGAATATCAAACATCTCCCAAGTCATAATAAAATCATAAATAACTTACAAATAACTTACTCAGAAAAGGCTTTACAATATCTCTGAAATCATACATACATCAAAAAAATATAATCAAAAACACATTACTCAAAGGTAACAAACTAAAACATCTTACAAAATAGACTACATATAAGCTAAAAATCATAATTGATCAGTCGAAAATAAAGCCAAGTTACTCTATTAAGACTAATTCAAAGCAAAAAGTATGAAACACAAAACTATTAGGTGATTTCGAGATCTTTCCAGAATGATAAGACTCGTCCCAAACAAAGATGTAATGAATTCAGAAAGTGAACAAATATGAGCTGGCAGAACAAATACAGCCCATGATTAGTTAAGTATTTTAATGTTTAAGACTTTAAAATCATGGAGTCTGTCAGCAGATTGTGAACAAAGAACGTAGAGCTCGAAATAATCTTTCCAGAATAATATTACAAATAATTTTTGAACAAATATTCAATTTACTAAGATATTTTTGGAGTTATAACATAAGAGGCCAAATCAACAAACCAGATTACACAAATAGCAAAATTTAACATGCTTAGAGGCAGAATTTCAGAAAACTTAAGGAATGAAAGTCGGAGATGAACAAATTATCTTTCCAACGAGTATAAAATAATAACGATCCAATCGAACAATGAATTAGATACAAATTTGGAAGAATTCATAATTGTTGTAATTCAAACGAAGTGCAAGACAAAGATAAAGATAAAAACGAAGAAATCTTATCTTAAACCTTAACGATTGCCACTAATTCTCAACAAACTTAATTTCCAAATCCAAAGAACCCTAAATTGTATAAAGAAAATCCATGAAATCACGGGTTTATATAACGTAAACGAAAGATAAATACATATATATCAAAAGATGTATTATCTCAACTACAAGAATCCTAACTTGTCCTCAAAACTCTAGTAATATCTTGTTTCTCTTCTTCTCCTTCACTTCTTTCTCTCTTTTACTTCTTCCTTCTTACCCAAAAGTAACGTAAATCTCAGAAATCCTTTTTTTTAAGGCTTCTTTTTTGTTTTCTAAAACCCTCAATTTTTTTCCAGAGATCTTTCCAGAATGATAAGACTCGTCCTAAACAAAGAAGCAATGAATTCAGAAAGTGAACAAATATGAGCTGGCAGAACAAATACAGCCCCTGATTAGTTAAGTATTTTAATGTTTAAGACTTTAAAATCATGGAGTATGTCAGCAAATTGTAAACAAAGAACGTAGAGCTCGAAATAATCTTTCCATAACAATATTACAAATAATTTTTGAATAAATATTCAATTTACTAAGATATTTTTGGAGTAATAATATAACAGGCCAAATCAACACACCAGATTACCTAAATAGCAGAATTTAACATACTTAGAGGCAGAATTTCAGAACACTTAAGGAACGAAAGTCGGAGATGAACAAATTATCTTTACAATGAGTATAAAATAATAACGATCCAATAAAACAGTAAATTAGATACAAATTTGGAAGAATTCATAATTGTTGTAATTCAAACGAATTGCAAGAGAAAGATAAAGATAAAAACGAAGAAATTTCTATCTTAAACCTTAACGATTGCCACTAATTCTCAACAAACTTAATTTCCAAATCCAAAGAACCCTAAATTGTATAAAGAAAATCCATGAAAATCACGGGTTTATATAACGTAAACGAAAGATAAATGCATATATATCAAAAGATGTATTATCTTAACTACAAGAATCCTAACTTGTCCTCAAAACTCTAGTAATCTCTTGTTTCTCTTCTTCTCCTTCACTTCTTTCTCTATTTTACTTCTTCCTTCTTACCCAAAAGTAACGTAAATCTCAGAAATCCTTTTTTTTAGGGCTTCTTTTTTGTTTTCTAAAACCCTCAATTTTTTTCCAGAGATCTTTCCAAAATGATAAGACTCATCCCAAACAAAGAAGTAATGAATTCAGAAAGTGAACAAATATGAGCTGGCAGAACAAATACAGCCCCTGATTAGTTAAGTATTTTAATGTTTAAGACTTTAAAATCATGGAGTTTGTCAGCAGATTGTAAACAAAGAACATAGAGCTCAAAATAATCTTTTCATAATAATATTACAAATAATTTTTGAATAAATATTCAATTTACTAAGATATTTTCGGAGTAATAATATAACAGGCCAAATCAACACACCAGATTACACAAATAGCAGAATTTAACATACTTAGAGGCAGAATTTTAGAAAACTTAAGGAACGAAAGTCGGAGATGAACAAATTATCTTTCCAATGAGTATAAAATAATAACGATCCAAAAAAAACAGTGAATTAGATACAAATTTAGAAGAATTCATAATTGTTGTAATTCAAACGAATTGCAAGACAAAGATAAAGATAAAAACGAAGAAATTCGTATCTTAAACCTTAACGATTGCCACTAATTCTCAACAAACTTAATTTCCAAATCCAAAGAACCCTAAATTGTAAAAAGAAAATCCATGAAAATCATGGGTTTATATAACGTAAACGAAAGATAAATACATATATATCAAATGATGATAAATCTATTATCTCAACTAGAAGAATCCTAACTTGTCTTCAAAACTCTAGTAATCTCTTGTTTCTCTTCTTCTCCTTCACTTCTTTCTCTCTTTTACTTCTTCCTTCTCACCCAGAAGTAACGTAAATCTCACAAATCCTTTTTTTTAAGACTTCTTTTTTGTTTTCTAAACCCTCATTTTTTTTCAATTTTTTTTCTCTCAACTGATAATATCCCGATTACTAAGAAAAATACATACTTACATATTGATAATAACTCACTAACATTAACTAATATAAATAAATGAAATCATGAAACGGGTTGTTACATTTCTTGTCAGCAGCTCCAATAGACTACTTATATGATTTTTTAAATTATAACTGAGAAAATTTTGTTAAAAAATTATGTTCCAACAATGTTTTACCCTTTTCTTAAAAATTTAGAATCCTTCTTACATGCCTTATTTATAAGGAATCAAAAATATTTCTTGCCTTAATTTTAATATTTAGATATTCGTTTTCCTCATTTTTTTCACTTCAAGTACCTAGTTAAAAGTTTAAATATAATAATATAATAATATTAGGATGTAAATATAAAGAATGTTATTGAAATTTACCTATAGCAAAATATTCAAAATAACAAAAATTCGTTATTTAAAATTTGGTTTTAAAAATATGCTAAAATTCTATTGAAATCCATTATAACTATTTTAGGCCAACATGGATTTTGAGCCTTTTTAGTAAATTATCAATTTATCCTTAGATTTATATTGTAAAGGGCTTAAATGGTTAGTGAAAATCCAAAAGAGTACATAATTTTCAATAAAATATACTCAAAATATCTATATTTAATAAACATGATCCTAAATATTCACCAAATATTCCACTTACAATAAAATATTAGGATAACACGCCACTCACAAAAAAAGAGAGAATATTATGGACATACTTCACTACCCGTGTAGTATCAGATCGGATACTCCACTCGTACTGCGGTATCACTCCTGACATTCTATTGGATGAGAAGTATCAATTTTGATACTTTTTTAATAAAAATGAGTATTTTGGTTAATGTTTCTAGAAATGAATATTTTGGTTAAATAAACATCAAAAATAAATTGTGATAGGTTCTGAAAGTGGGTACAATAAGCTAGAAGATGGGGTTGAATAGCTTTTCACCTTTTAAAAATTAGAGCTTGGCGTTTTTAAATTTTTCTTACTCTCTTTTAAAATTAATTATTTATAAACAAGTAATATAAAATGCGGAATATAAAAGAGAGAAATATGACACGATCGATTTATCCTGGTTCGCGATGCCCGCAATCCTTTAACGGATTTGAACACCCCTACTCCAGTCCCCGAGCTCCTCCCGAACACGAAATTTCTTCCACTATTCTAGAACAATTATAATAACCAATTTTAATGCAAGTGTGCTTATTTAAAATGTAATATTAAAATTCACTAAAATTTTGGCATGCAATATTGTACAATGTGTATTTATCTAGTAAGTATCATATATTTTAATAATATAGCTAAATAGTTTAAAACTATAATTTTTTATATATAGTCTATACTCTATTTTATAATATTTCTATCGTAACTATTATCTAAATATCTATCAGTTAATCAATATGAAGTTCAAATCTCATGTGCAGCATATTTTGTTTTTTTTCCTAAAATTATATTTTTATTCTATTAAAATATTTTACCATAAAAAAAAGAGAGTAGAGTTGTTATCAAGTCGAGCCGAGTCAAACAGTGTAAATAATTTATATAAGATCGTATTTATTCAATTAAATAATTGAAAAGATACATAATTTGGTTAGAGTACAACATGGTAAATGAGATTATAGATGCAATACAAACAATTATAAGATTAAAATGTATAACTATGTTGATGAAAGATAGATATTTAATAAAAAAATATATTACATTACATATAATATATACAAGTTACAATAACCGATTAGTTGAATTTAGGGAATGTAAAAATGGTTGGATTTAAGAAGATAGGTTCTAGAAATAACACTACAATATATATATATATATATATATATATATATATATATATATATATATATATATATATATATTAGATTAACACAAGTGACTTTTTAAAATAAAGCTATATGTAATATTCATACATACACACACACACACACACACACACACACATATAGTTGTTGGATTGCGTGCAAACTGTAAAGCTTCTTTCAAGAAATAACATATGGAATCATGCATGGTATATAAATTCATCATTTTGTAGTAAAAAAATATCTTTATCAATATCAACACTGCCAGCAACAACACATCGCTAACACCGCCATCATTACCACTGCCACATCACCATTGACATATCATCACTGTCACACTGTTACGACCATACACCACAACCAAAGTTACCAAAATATTGATTGCAACTACATCAACATCACAAGAATCACCAAAATCAAAACAAAATGAATAAAATTCAACTCTTGTTATCTAAATTTGATTCCAAATCACTAAAAATTTTGAACACAAATTACTAGAATAATCCAAATTTGAAAATTTTTCCAAGTTCGAAGGCGTTGGTAATAGTATTGACGATGATGGAGTGGGTGAAAATGACTCGATGAGCGGTACAATCTCATATCTATTGAGAGATAACAAAGTAAGAGATGAATGAGTTAGAGGGTACGTGATTAGGAATGTGGGTGAAATTCAATGATAAACATATTCGTAAGTCAATTTATTGACAAGAAGAAATTGCAAAATGATGATGATTTATACACACTTCATATCTCTCATTTTCACAAACACACATATTATATATGTGTGTGTGAGAGAGAGAGAGATCATGAATTATGATGACAAATGAAATATATTAGTAGAGAAAAAGGTGATGATGATAGTTAGGTATTACAATGGTATAATAGGTCGTCGAAATTGGAGGGTGTTGATGGAGGAATTTTGTAACAACAAAGTTTGAGGTTTGTCGCCGGAATCAAGATCTATGATGGTGGCTCTTCGCCGGAAAAGTCGCCGGAGTGTGGTGGCTGTGATGAATTAGGGGCTGAGATTAAGAGGGTTAGTGGCGACTATTCAGAGCTCTCGACTTCCCACCCCTCAATCGGTCTACGTACCCCGGTATTTATAGGGGATCAAGCCATACGTAGTTCTTGGAGAGTAAGAAACCCAAACGGGCTTGGATTGTCGGTCCAGCATCCGGAATATTCTACTATGAGGCCTAACCACAAAAGGCCCAAGGCTCATCCAAGATCTCAAGACTTCACAGATAAGGAAACTTCCCCCGTCGAGGACTAGTCCTATCTGCTACAAGCTATTTCTTGATTTCAAGGATGCAGGTATAGCCATGGTTTACCTCAAGTGCAGAACGCATCCCTGTTCCCCGAATGAGAAGCACCCACCAGATAGTAGGACTGGTGATCCTGAGCTTTTGGGTGCAAAGTGCATATTACTCCAAAGTTCCCCAATGAGAGCGCGCCCATTGAATACAGGAACAGAGCTCCAAAGCACACACCAAAGAGAGACCTATCTTTCCACCGAGGAGAACATGCCCACAGTGTATAAGAAAGGTCCCCAAATCCAGGAAAACCCCTGGAGGCCTTCTACGACGGACATCCCCCTCCTGAGATACGACAGGAGGGAATTCTTCAAATTCCAGAATCCCAGCTTGAATAGAATCCCAGCTTGAGTAGAATCCCAACTTGAGTAGAATCTCAGGAGAGATTTCTTCAGTGACTTCTTGGAAAATAAATTTAAATATAAATCTTTATCATGTTTTAGTATTTAGGGCGCGCCCTAACTATTGAAAAGGAGAAGGCGCGGCCTAATTTCTTGTAAAACTAACAAGCATCCTTTTTGACTGTTTTTATGTCTCTCAGGGCGCGCCCTCCACGTACGGGAGGTGAGGGCGCGTCCTTCTTCTGCAAATCTTTATCAAAGCCCTAATTTATCCTAAAAATCCCCAAATTGAACCTATATCTGATCCGAATCCATTTTAGAAAACCCGAACCAAATTTTGGGCATAACAGAGGGGACATGAGGGTAGAGGTGAAGAACTAAATTATGTTTGAATGTGTGGTTATGATTAAATATAGATATAAAATATAAAAGTCTCAAATTAGTTTTCAGTTCTCATTTCAGTGTAGGTTCTTATTTTAACGTTTGCTTTACTAACTCATGGTTAGATTTCAGAAATTACGCATTTTTCAGTCTTTCATTGTTTTGAAGTTTATTAGAATGTAAATATAAAGAATGTTATTGAAATTTACCTATAGCAAAATATTCTAAAAAACAAAAATTCGTTATTTAAAATTTAGTTTTAAAAATATGCTAAAATTCTGTTGAAATTGCACTAAAACATCACCATCTATGTATGAATTAATAAAGGGGGTCTGTCCTCTGCAAACGTTTGCCAATCGTATGATGTGAAAGACGTACCGCGAAAACTTTCCGCGGTACGTGTACAGTACTGTTTTTGGTGTGAAAACAGGGGGACATTTTCTGCGGTACGGGGCACGTACCGCAGAAACTTTCCGCGGTACGATGCATTTTTTTTTAAAACCCCAGCCGTTTGATCAATAATCCAACGGTTGAAAAACCGTATGTTCCGTAACAATCAATAGCAAACGTTCGGTGAATTGATCCAACGGTTGGAAAATCGTATGTTCTGTAACAGTGAATAGCAAACGTTTGCTATTCACCGGGATCCATTAATAAATGGGGTTGTAGTTTGGAGTTTGTAGTGCAAGTACATATGGTCCATCCATCTAAAATTCTATATCACACAAATGTTAATCTTCTGTGAATTAATTAGACTGCTTTAGCTGTGTGTCTATTATTATTTATTATAAACAATATGGTACTTTTAGTGCATACCTTTGGATCTCTCATAATTTGTGTGAACTGTTCGGTCCCAACTCCCAACCGTGTCTAGTGTCTAGTGTCTACACTCTACAAGTACTAGTTGGGGACCTCTGTTAGCATCTTCGATAGAAGTTGCTAATCAAGTTGTCAACTTTGCCAAATTATCAAAAAAATTAATTTTTTAATTGATCTTCAATTTGGCAACTTTGAATAGAAAAATGATCCAATGATTGGCAACTCTAAAAGTTGTATAAATGACCCCGTATGAATAATTAAATAATGTAAATTTGAAGGAAGATATGTAAAATAGGTATATTAGTATATTTCTTTTAAACAAAAATATGCACTTTAATCATTTGAGAAAGTTGCCAACTTTTAGCAACAATTGTTGGCAATCTTAAGGCAACCTAGACTTTCCAATAGGAAGGCAACCAAGATTGCTTGTCATATAGATGTTGGCAACCTTCTTGGCAACTCCTATTGGAGATGCTCTGCCACCTATGTTTTCTACTCCCTCCGTCTCATAATGCTTCTCTCGTTTGATATGTCGGGACTGTTCATAACATGAGATAAATTACTAATTTACGTCTAATCTATAAGACCAAATATAGTCATGAGTGCTCTTGTTGGATTCGTATTTATGAGTACTTTAATACAGTGAAATTTTTATATTTAAAACTAATACAAAATTAAAGATATTGACGATTAAAACTGTGTGTTGGCAAACATGTCCAAGGGAAATGTGAAAAATTTTTAGAGACAGAGGGAGTAATTATTTTACAGTAGTTTTTAGTTGATGTCATAATAGTGTAATTGGTGGTACTTCGTCACGAATATTAAAATTAAAAAAGAGAAATATAATAGTAAAAAAAAGTGAATAAAGTATTGAAATTTCATCACAACTTAAGTAACACATTAAAAGATGGTAGAAGTTAAGAAGAAATAATAGGCCCATAGATTTTTAAATTATTAAAATTTTACTAATTTTAAATGGATGAGATATTCCAAAGTGCAAATTATTAACAATTAAAAAGTACAAAAAGAGTAATATACAAATTTATGTAAATAAATTAGAAATTGATCGTGCGAGATTTTATCGTCAAAATTCGAACCAAAATTCTGAATACCTATTTCGAACTCGATGAATTTTTGATTAATTTCAATTCAGTTGATGACAAATTTTGGATACTCAACAGATTATCATTTGATTGAGTAAATCGATTTTTTACTATACTTATATGAGAGTAGTGCTAGACGTATCAAAATAGGTATCAGAATTGGTTAACAAATGACATGATATTAATTACTTGGTATTTTAGAATGTTTTTATTGGTGAAAATTCATATGAATGTAGGGGGTTTCATAATTATTATTTGCATAGTAACCAATCAATCCATAACACGTGATATTTAGAATTCGTTTTGAGAACCAATTCGAGACATTTAACATTTTTCTACTTATATTATAGCCAATGATATTAGATACGGAGTAGGTCATTAAATGTGATCGGGCAGTGAAATCACAATTTTAGTAATTTGCCGGAAATGATCTTGCTCATTAAAGTTGATAGTACAGAAATGTAAATTTGAAATGCTGACACATGATTTTGGAGAACATGCAAAAAGATTTTGTCAACCCAGCCGATGAAAATTCACAACCCTTAAGCCTTAAGGCAGTCCTGTGTCTTGTTGAAGAAGCATGGGCTAGGCGTAAATAACAGGTCCAGTCCCACTGCTATCTACTATCACCATTCAGGCATTCAGGCATTCACCATTTAAGTAATACGGAGTACGTAACAAAGTAATTTATAGACTGAGAAGTTCACAAATGAATATGAGGAAAAAAAATATTAGAGCTTTTCTCATAAATACCCCAATATCGGGAAAAATAATAATTTTGAAAATAGTGATCAATTTTTAATTTTTAAAGATACTCAACCAGTTGAATATTCCATATACAGTTGAACCTCGATTAAGTAATAATCGATAAAGTAATAACCTTGCTATAGTAATATTTTTTCGATAAAGTAATAACCTCGTTATAGTAATATTTTTTTCCGGTCCCGACATAATGGAGACAATGTATTTTTACTTTCAATAAAGTAATAAAGTCATATTTAATATTTTTTTTCCGAACTCAAACGTATTACTTTAAAGAGGTTTAACTGTACATGAGATATCTACTGGGAGGGCAGTGTAATGTAATTGTGTTAAAAAACCTGTAAGAATTTCATGATAAAATAGAAAATTGTAAGAATTTGATAAAATTAAAATGTAAGAGCATCTTCAAGGATATATATGGTATGTATAATTTGTTGAATATGTAAGTTGTTTGAATGGTATATTGGCTATAAGTTTAGTTATATCTATATATATTATAATGCCCGGAGATCAGAAACGCACCACAAGCGTTTAAGATATTTTTCTTGAATTCTCACTTTTTTTATTTTTTATTTTTTCTTCTTGCATTAAGTAGCAGCTTAATGACATTTTAATAATCATTAATTACATTTATTAAGTAAAAATATATATTAAATTTACTTCATATTATTTATATAAAAGATTGACAAACTTTATTTGAACATTATAATTATTATTTCAATATAAAATAGTATTTATATTGTAAGATACCAGATTATTTTAGGATTTATTATTATTATTTTATTATTATTTAATTATGTTAATTAGTATTTAAAGTATGGAATTGGATTTGAGAATATCGTTGTGGAATTCAACGATATTTAGTATTGAGTTTATATGAGTATATATTGAGTTATGTGTGCCAATGTGTGCCCCAGTATTTTAGGGTGATGGCCCAAAATATTCATATGGGAGCCATGCTGGCCCTTTTTACTGACTGAAAACGCTACACCGTCTACCGTGATATGAGGGGTGTTGCGGAACACCGTGTTCCGTATCATGAGGTGTTACGGAACACCATGTTCCGTATCATGCATAATACGGAACACGGTGTTCCGTATTATGCTAACACGGAGGATGATTCTCCGTATCCCGTCGGTATTTCGGGCCATTTTTTTTAAAATCAGTATTTTGGACAAAAACTTGTGAAAAATAGGCATTTTGGTAATTCTCTCAGTATTTTATTAATATTTTTAGTGATTTCAAAATATTTAAATCAAGTATTATTGATCTTCAAAAATCTTTATTTAATTATCGGAGGGCTTAAAAATCATGAAATCTTTTGTAAAATTATCTTTAAATATTTATTGAGTTTTTAAAATTGTTGGGTGGATTAATTTGGGTGGTTGAGTATTTTAAAATGGTTTTAAGAGTTTTATTGTATTTAAAGGATCAAAACTTTGAAAATTCATATTTAATTCATTTTTGATCCGAAAAATATTTTAAAAATATGTGTGTGCTCGTAATTTAATATTCTTTATTTTAAAAATGAAAAGTTTAATTTTCCCAATTTTCTATTTAATTTCGATTTGTAAAAGATGTGTATTAGTTTTTACAAGAATGAGTAGTATTTTATTTGGGCCCGGAATAAGTTGTAGTGAGCATATAAGATTTGGGCTAAGCCCAATATCACAAAACAACGCAGCCGATAGAGAATAAACGGGGAGAGAGAATTGGGGGAAAATGGAATTGGGGCTTCAATTGGAGGAGCAGATCGGTGAGACTGGAAATGAACATGGGATCTTGGAAAGGTAAACTCCTACAGGCCTAAAGTCCCAGTCTCAATCAGCTAAGCATATTAAATATATGTTTATTTTATTTTTTTTTGAAAATTTTTCAAACATTATGTTAGCATTATAATAATTATTTTCTTATAAAATAATAATTATTTAAATAAAAGTAAGATTATTATGACACAAAATGGCGACTTAAAATTAATTATGTTGTGCCAATTTTTATTTGCAATTTAAGATCATCGCATTTTTTTCGGGCAATAATACAATAGACACCCTTGACTTTTCAAAAAATTTGGAATCGTGATAAGTTACGGAAATATGTTCATTTTTTTTATTAACAATTAGAATTTGTAAACAAATATATGTTTATTTTATTTTATTTTTATGAATTTTTTTTCAAACATTATGTTAGCATTATAATAATTGTTTCTTATAAAATAATAATTATTTAAATAAAAGTAAGATTATTATGACAACAAATGGCGACTTAAAATTAATTATGTTGTGCCATTTTTTATTTGCAATTCAAGATCACCGCATTTTTTCCCGGCAATAATACGATAGACACCCTTAACTTTTCACAAAATTTGGAATCGTGATAAGTTACGGAAATATGTACATTTTTTGATTAACATTTAGAATTTGTAAACATATAACATCGATAACGAGTTTTACTTTGCACATGGACAAATTACACAAATAAATATCAGTAGGTTTTGCTTTTGTATATGAAAAAAATTACACATAGAATTTGACCAATTTGATTAAAAACCAATCCGAACCTTTTCTCAGTTGGTTAAATCGATAAAAAAAACAGTACACATAGATCTGTTGTTTCATTATATTGTTCTGGAATAAATTAATATTCTAATTAAATGAACTTTTACACTATTACTCATTTGAGAGGGGCATCAGCTTTTTAAAATGTTATATAACCAGGAGATCAGAGAGGATTTCACTTAGAAGCTTCATAATATTTTTCTTGATTTTTCACATTTTTGACTTTTTTTATTAAAATAATTTTATTACATTTGATTGCATTTTAATTAGTCATTAATTGTACCTAATAAACTTATATTAAATACACTTTATTTTACTTTTAATATAAAATTTTAGCAATCTTTGTTAGAACATTATAATCTATTATTATATTAATATAAAATATTAATTATCTATCTAAAAGTACAATTAGTTCAAGGTAAAACGATAAAATAAAATTATTTATATCGTCCATTTCTAATCCTTATTCAAAATTGATGTCGGCAATAATAAATTGACGATTTTAACTTTTTGATTAATTCGTAATCAGTGACCATGAGAATCATGACAAGATACAGAAGTATATAAATTTTCCAATTAACATCCACAATTTAAATACAAGCAATATTGTATAATTTATTTTTACGCATGACCAATTTACATATGAGATGTGACCAACTCGATTAAATTGAACCAATCCAACCTTTTTCTTTAATGATTAAAACAATGAAAAAGTTATACATTCGTTGTTTCATTATATTGTGTGGGATTAAATTAATATTCTAACTACACAAATTCTTATGCTATTATTAATTAATCATGCATGTATGTTATGAGACGGGCATCGGCGTTTAAGAACGTTAATTAGTTATATTTAATATTTTATAAATTTTTATTATGAAAGTTATGTTGACATTGTAATTTGGTATGAAAAAAGTGAGAGACCTTTATGGAGTTGATGAAGTTGATAATATGTTAGAGGATCTTCATTTTGTTTGCATAATTAATTTTAAACAACTTAGTGTTTATTGAGATTCTAATTATTTTTAAATTCATTTTATTGGAGATAGAAAATAATTACATGTACATATTTATTATAAGATTTAATATAAAATTATTATAATATGTGAGTACCATTCTGAACATGTGTCCATGAATTTAAATTTAATATTGCATACAAAAAAGTTCTTATAAATGCTCAAAAAAATTAATCAAATGAATAAATACAGGTGTTAGATCACTCCAAGAAATA
Organism: Kitagawia praeruptora; assembly: GCA_037693485.1. NCBI lineage: Eukaryota > Viridiplantae > Streptophyta > Magnoliopsida > Apiales > Apiaceae > Kitagawia > Kitagawia praeruptora. The sequence continues at coordinate 140,629,239 of CM075352.1, forward strand.
TGAAACATGACTTACAAAATATATTTGAATTTTGTTTTTGTTTGTCATGCAACCAAATTTATCGATAAGTAAAGTCAATCACACCTCTTATCATATTTACATTTTACTTCTTTTTTCATCATACAAACAAATTTATCAACAAACTAAGCAATCACATCTCTCATAATGTCATTGACAACAAAAATGATACAAAATTGTAAATTTTACTTATCCATTGTTGAACTTTACAAATGTTTGTCAATATTGACTTTCAAAAGTATTATTTATGCAACAAAATAGGTGTCGTCAATATCCTCGAAAATATCATTATTATTACTTAAGAGTTTAAGTGAAACATGTTTTCTTTCTGCTAATTCTTTTCGCTATAATTCTTTAACATTCAAATTTAGTTACATTTCGCATAAGTTTCAATTCATCATATCAACTTTCAAATAATAAAACTCAACGAACAATAATGTTATATAAACGATTTTTAAAAATATTTTAATGCCGCGCGTAGCGCGGCTTTGTTACCTAGTTATTATAAATATAGAATGTTATTATTAGGGCTTTATTCTCAAAACTACCCAAGTTGCAATAAATTTTTTAAAAAATATGACATGCAACCTATGCAACCTTTTTTTTTGGGCAACTTTTGCAACTTTTTTACCGACGTTTTAAGCTCATTTGCAACATTTTCCACCTGTGATGTCAGTTTTGCAATCTTTGCAACCCAAAAACCATATTTTTGTAAATAGTTTCAAAAAGTTTGGTAATTTTGTAAATATCCCTTATTATTATTTGTTATAAATAAAATATATTTTTATATGGTAATGGATCATATAAAATCTTTTTCACATTTTTTATGGTAATATATTTTTATATGGCCATATATTTAAATTATCTAATTTTTTTCCCAAAGATAATGTGTCATTGGAATGATTTTTTTTCTACATAATCTCTGTAAATTTTATTTATGATAGTATGTATATAATTTTAACTAGGAATCTTGATGTTCTAATAGCATCTCCAGTGGTATTGTTTAAAAATGGTTGGCTAAATCGGATAAAATATTGATTATGATGTTGTGCTCTAATGGTATATTGGCTATAATGCTAATTATATTGTAAATATAATATGTTATTATTATTTCATGTTGTTATAAATAGAATATATTTTTATAAGCTAATAGATCATATAAAATCTTCTTTATAGCCAACGAATCGCTAAGGGTAATATCCCATTGGAGTAAATATTTTTTTTTACAAAATCTATATAAATTTTATTTATAGTATTATATTTATACTTTTAGCTAAGGGGTCTTCTACATTAAAGATGCTCTAAGAGCAACTCCAAGAGACTCTTAGCATACTCCTCAATTTTTCATTTATTAAATTGACTCTTAACTATTTAGGAGGTAAAATTGCACATAGTCTCCAACAAACCTCCTCATTTGACGTTTCTATCTATTTTTATTGTATTTTTTATTGTCAACAACTTAAAAATAAGTTATGTATACTAATAAAAAATGAAGTAGAGAAAGGAGAGAGTCTAAAGTTTGAGGAGCTCTTAATAGCTCTTAAGTTTTTGAAGAAGTAATAGGAGCCTGTTGGAGGTAATTTTTGTGATGCTCTTCAAAAATTGACCAAGGAGCCTCATTTAAGAGGCTCTTGGATAGGGGTGCCCATAAACCGATCAAACCGATTAAACCGAACCAACTCGCCCCTACTTTTAGCCGACCCAACCCGATTTTATTTAAACCGAACATTGAATGGGTTAAATTTTAAAAAAACCGAATTAAATGGGTTGGGTTAGGGTTTTGATAATTTTAACCCAATCCAACCCGACATATATTATGCACTAATGAGTCGTACTACTAATTTACTACTTGACTTAAAGTTAAGATTTTTTGGATATATTATTACATGTTTCACACTAAAATTATGAATTAAATATATTTAATACAATGATGTTCTACTTAAGTGTAACATAATTTAGTTTTATAGATTGTAATACAATTTGCACATGTGGTGATCAATTGTATAACTGTATACTAGATTAAGAGCCCGTTTGGGGTTCCTTAATTTTTTTTTAACCCACTTAAAGTAGTTTAAGGGTGTTTGGCTAACCTTTAATTTTTGCCAATTAAAGTAGAATGGAGCTTAAAAAAAAAAGTAGGCCTGAGGTACTTTTTTTCCTCAATTAAAGTAGCACTCAGATCATTCCAACGACATTATCGTTTCTCTTCTCAGCTCATTCCACAAACAACACAACGGCATTATTGTTTCTCTTTTCACGCTCTGCACATCGTCTTCTCTTTCACCAAGCTTGATGAATAAATCAAGGCCGGAAGTGAATCGACTCTATCCGGCAATCAATTGGACAAACTATACTAAAAGTGAAAGGCAGCACTGAAGATTCAAATCAAAGGCAGCAATGAAGATTCAAATCAAACTACACAAGAATCTCCTACCAGGTTCCTCTTTGGCGGTTGTGATGTTGTTGTTGAATGAAGAGGAGAACACCGGAGATGGTGCGAATTGAAATGGGTTAACAGCCAACAGGTGGAAGAGTAGGGGGGGAATCGTTGGTGAAGAGAGAGGAGGTGGTGTTGGTGTGGGAACGGTGCGTTGCGAAGGGGAAGAAGTGGGTAAAGGTGAAAACGGAGATGCGGCTGCTGCAGTGGTGGGATTGTTGTGTTGCTGCAGCGGTTAGGAAGGAAGAGAGAATGATTTGTTCATGTACAATAATTTAAGTTAAAATTTACCAAACACCAAAATTACTTTAAGTTAATTTACCCAAACACATGCCTTTAACTTAAAGTTACAATTTTCACTTTTAGCTTAAAGTGAATAAGTTACACTTTAAGTGATAAGTGACTAATTTTAAGTTAAGCCAAACGGGCTCTAAGTTGTACATGACTTTAATTCTTGGATTTTGAGTTGTTTTATCACTAACCAACAAATACAAATGTGTGTTGCACTAACTTCTACTTTATATTTAACCCGATCAACCCGATCAACCCGAACCAACCCAACCCGACTTTAGTAAGATTTACGATGGGTTTGAATTTTATAAACCCGAACTAATTGGGTTGGGTTACTAAATTGCTTGTAACCCGTCCAACCCGACCCGCGGGCACCCCTACTCTTGGAGATGCTCTAAGAACCCAAAATTATAGAGTACAACTGTAGTAAGTTTGTTGAAAAATTGAAAAATTGTAAGTAATAATTATAGGGTAATGCTAAACATAGCCCTAAGGGCTATGGTTAGGGCTATGGTTAAGCATTAATGTAAGTGGATAAATGCATTTAATATGTTAATTTTGTACTTAATACATCAATTTTGCACGAATATCAATATAATTTTTTAGCAATTTGGGATGTTTTTATTAGTGGAAATTAATGTGAATGCAGGGGGTCCACTATTATTACTTGAGAAATTAAATAATGATGTAAAGAAGCATTAAAAAACCAAAAATCAATTAAATAACTAAGAATAAATGTTGAAAACAAGATAATATTTAATGCTTAACCATAGTCCTTATAAGGCTATAGTTAGTATTTCCCATAATTATATCTACAAAAAAACACAAAATCAGTTTCAACGCTAGAACTGAATGGTATGACAGGCCGTTGTGTGCCGATAGACCCAACCCAATAGCTTTCGAGACATACTCATATACCAACCAGTCCATCTGATTTGAGATACCAGTTTCAAAGTTTCAACCATCCAATCCGTAAAATATTCTGGTTAGCAGATTCCTCGTCAAATTTCTAAAATAAAAATTTTAATTTAATTTGACTTGATTGGCGTGTTGATCACCGTAATTTCTGCTAATTTGATTCCTTCCTCTTCTCTTCTATGTCAATTGCAGTGTTGCAGATTTCGGAAATCGGAACTATTCGGTTGAGGTACCGATTTACGATTTATCGGGTGATTCGGTTGAAAAATCGGCGATTTATCGGCGATTTTTGCAAAATCGGCCGAATCGGTTCCAAAATTTTGACCGATTTTTGGCCGATTTATCGGCGATTTTTCAAAAATCGGCCGATTTTTATAACAGAGGTCAATTGACACCCAAAAAAGAATAACTACCTCACATTTCTATTAATGTTTGTTTATTAAAGAAGAATAAATTTGTTAACAAGTTATATGCATCATAGTATTAAGCGGATGACAGCTTAAAATGATTAGCTTATGCCTTAAAAACATAAATGTCATATGTAGATCAGATAGATTTTATATGTCAGTAGAGTGTTTGGTAAATCAAGATTTATAAATTAATAGACTATTTGGTAAAACAGAACTTACAAGTTAACTTTTTTTTATTATTTTCAAATCAAAACTTGCAAGTTAACTTATTTTATTATTTTCAAAATATTTATTTTTTAATATATATTGATGAATATCAATGGATAGATCTCCATGATAGATCTCAATTAGTAAAGAAATTTGATATAGATCAAAAGATATATGGTTTTAAAGATTTGAATGATATTATATATTGTTTGTCATATATAAGTGATATTAAAATAAGTAACTTATAGCTTAAAGTGATAAGTATCATATAAGTGATAAGTAAATCAAAGCTTATAAGTTAGTAGAGTATTTGAGCGCGATGAGATAGCTCAAGTGATAAGGGCTTATCTCTTGTCGTCCCCGGAATTCTGGGTTCGATTTTGGATCACGATTCAACTTATCCCATTTACAACATTCAACTTATCCCATTTAAGTATTGAAAACGAGTATTTACATTTTTTTGCCAAAGAGCCTTATAAAATTGCAAACGGGCTTTGGCCATATAAGAGCATCTCCGATGGGAGAGACCCCTTAGGTAAATTTTAAATTTAATTACCATAAATAAAAATTATAAAGAATGTGTAAAAAAATTACACTCCAATGGGACAAAACTGTTATCTATAATTATAGATAATCTCTTGATGTTGGCTATATTTGTCGAACCTCTAGAGACCTGTAGTGAATTGCCACATCACTTATTTCTATATTAAAATTATATATTCCATTAATAACAACTTGAAATATTAATAACATACCATTTTTAAAATATAGCCAATCTTTATAGCTAATACCCTCGGAACACAATGTCTTACAGGTTCGACAAATTTTACATAATCAATATTTTATGTAATTTAGCCAATTATTTTTAGCTAACACCATTGGAGATGCTCTAAGTCCCCTTATATGAATAGTCAAACACGTCCTTAAATAATCAAACACCCCTCATAAATTTTTATGACCTTTATAAGCCATTAATTGGCTAAGAAATGAAAAGACAAACAGGCCCAATATATTCTCCATTAAATTTAAGATTGCATTTATATTTTGAATGAAATATAATCTGTAAACAATCCAATTTTGAATCAAGTTAAAATTAGAGAATTGTTAAATAAGTTCCAAATTTTACTATTTAAGTTCCATTTTGATATTTATATTTTTTAAATGTCTGTTATTTAACTATTCAAGCTCCATCATGCACCATGTATTTACGGATTTTCATATGAAAATGGAGTTTAAATAACAATACTTACAACTTATTTAACAATTTACTAAAAGGATCGAAGTAGGACTTTAATCTCTGATTTCCCTTCACATGGAATCTACCAAGACAGATTTGTATATATTTTTCTCGTTAACACGATTCTAAGAAGAAGTTGTTTGGCAATGGAGGCTTAAAGCTAAAAATAACTTTAAGTCATTTTTGTTTTATTTGATAATGGGGGCTTTAAGTCGGTTTTAAGTTAAAAAATTGTTTTAAGTTATAAGTTCCATTTAGGTACTTTTGACTTATGACTTATTGAGTTTTTTTTTTTCACGGTTCTTGTAAGGTTTAAATATTATGAATTTAAAATTTTTTTAAGCCAAATTTCACTTTAAGTCAAAATTATTAAACCCTCATTTAACTTTGGAAAATGCTAACCATAGCCCTAAGGACTAAGGTTAAGGTGCCACGTGGCAGCTTCTAATTGGCTCTCCCAGCTTTTTAAGTAGTTGTAATAATAATAATGTATGTGGCCCCCCCTGCATTAACAAAAATAAGCCAATAAAAACCCGGCACGTGGCAAAAATGTTTCCTTAAACATAGCCCTAAGGGCTATGTTTAGCCGGACCCTTTAACTTTAAGTAAAATTATCCAAACAATTTAATTCAACTTAAAGTAAACAACTTTACTTTCTCCTTTAAGTTAAAAATACCTCCATTAAATCAAAAATAACTTATTTTAAGTAATCTCAAACGGCCTCTAAGACTCGAAACTCTTATCTAATAAATATTCTCACAAACGCATTCGAAGGAAATTGAATCAAATGATTCGATTTTGTTACATATAATCTGGAATTTGAATTTCCTCGGATTCTTGTGATGTTTGGTAACTTCAGAAAGCTAAGTGTGTTGTGAAGGTTGTTGTTAGGTAAGGCCAAGTGGAATAGCAGTTGGACACTAGTAGAAAATACATTTCCGCGTTAAGGAACGAGTACAAAATTGGATGTGTGTATGTTTGCGTGCTCTCTTTTTTCTTAACGACATGAAGAAAATGGAGCCCGCCACAGCAGAGGAAGCACTATCAAATGTAGCCAATACATTACCAGAAACCGCGTTGGAATTTTAGATTCCCTCCTGGCCCCCACCGCCCCCATGTCGGAGGCATTTTACGCATCCAACGCCGCGCTTGCATACGGGTAGAACAATTCAAGATGAAGAAAATACTGACTTTGCTTAATTAAACCAAATCAAACATTTGAAGATAAAATATACGTAGATCATGTATTTTTTTAAAAGGAGGGAGAATACACCGATTTAATGTAACATAAACATATGCAAGACAAAAAATGAAAAATAGTGAAATAATAAATATCAGCCCATTATAAAAAGAAACATAAATATAAACATGTAATATGAAACGTAATCAATATAATATCATAATTTTATTCATGTAAAATTTATTTAATAAATCATCACTAAAATCAATTTAAACCATTTTAATGCGTCGTTTCCAAGTAATTTGATCTAATGTCATGTCACCGGTGATAGGCTATTTTCTACTAGCAACCCATACCATACAATTCGGACTCGTTGAGGTCGTTGAAGCCCAGATCTCCTTCCTTATTAACCAATCCGGATCCGTGGATATAATCCAAGCTCCGGGTGGCAGAACACGTGACACCTACGTGTCAACGACAACTAATGATTACCATTATTGGTACAATTCAAGAATGAGGATGTCACACTCAAAAAGGTGTCTGATACACTTTCCCATAATTATTCTCCTGGACAGGTGTCCAGGGCGGTTGGGTTACCTCCTAGCGCCTAATCGGGTAGGCGGAGATTAATCGAACGGATTAATCGGATATTATAATGATATTTAATATATTAGTCTAATTTACAATTAAACATATCATTTTGAATAAATTAACAGGATTAATCAGATTTCAAAAATCGAATCGGTTGATTAACTTACAGAAGATTAATCAGTGATTAATCGGTTAAATCGGGGATTTTTAGAACAATGATTAAAGGTACCAACCCATAAACCTTAATTCTTGGCCTATAAATAGATTATAAAAAAAGAATTAGGGGTCACATTCTCTCTACACACTTATCACCTACACACCCTCCACTTATACTTCATATTCTTGATATCAATTTAAATCCCCTCCCGATATTATTTTGCACCTACACACCCTCCACTTATACTTCATATTCTTGATATCAATTTAAACCCCCTCCCGATATTATTTTGCAGCAACCCAACCACCAGAGGTGAAGGTAGTGTGTTTACAGTTTGCAAAAAGCTAGGCAGTCTTGTTTACTATTAGAACAAAGTTTTAGATCCTGGATGCAACACCAACAAAATCCAGTCGGTGAAGGATGCAGAAGTTAGCTCCATCAATTTCATCCCATTTCTTCACCGCCGTAACATTTTCACTTTGAATATCCTTGTGCTCATACATATCTGGATATCTTTATTTGCTTGTTCATTCGCACACTTTCTTCTCTAATAACCTTTAAGGAATAGATATTAATACCATATTAATTTTTGTAACTACACCGGAGTTTTTGTGGTCCGGCGCTGGGATCAGTCAACTTGGACGAGTCAACTCAGTCGTCTTTATGATTTGTTTGTGTGTATAAACTCCACAAACCAGGTTTACATCAAACTACATTAACGACTTGATATATTGGGTTATTAGTTTGTACCATCTAAATTAGCAATTGTTTTAACAACTTTTATTTGTCCTTCATGAAAATTATTGCACTACGCTAAGGTGTTTTGTGAGTACTTGTTTTGCAGTAATTATCTCTGAACTAGATGCGAGAATGTCATCTGGGATATATGCTTTCTGTGGGTTCATCAGTATTTCGGCGAGAGGGCACTCTTTTCCCCCCTTGAGTTTTTTTTCCATTGGGTTTTACTCCTGTGGGGTTTTTAACGAGGCCCTTTTGCTAGGAATAACAGTGGTTGTCATTTGCGGATCAGACAGTTTCTGTAGAAGCTTCAGAGGTGGAGTGGGAGATTGTTGGGAGATACTAAAAGCAGCAACAAGAGATTGCAGGTTCAGAATTTTTATAGTGTTTTTTGATCGTCATTCTTGATTGATGTGTTCTAAAAACCAACTATAATTAGAACCCCGGTTCCTAATCTATAGTGTCTTTAGAGCGTCATTCTTGACAAATGCGATCTAGAAACCAACTATAAGCCTTTATAGTGTTTATAGATCACTAATAATGATTAATGCGATCTAAAAACCAACTATAGATAGAATTCAGGTTCAAATTTATAGTGCCTTTAGGTCGCTTTAGGGTTTCGTAACATTCAGTAGTATATCCATCCAGTGGTAGTATGCGACCTAAATACCAACTATAATTAGAATCCTGGTTCTAAATCTCTATAGTGTTTTTAGATTGTCATTTTGAACTTATTTGATCTACAAACCGTCTATAATAAAACTCGGGTTCTAAATTAATATAGTGTCTATAGATCATTAATCGTGATTGATGTGATCTAGAAACCAACTATATATAGAACTCGGGTTCTATAGTTTTTTTTATAGTGTTTTTAGATCGTTTATCGTGATTGATACGATCTTTAAACCAACTATAATTACAACTAAGGCTGAATAATTTTCTTATAGTGTCTTTAGATCGTAAATCGTGATTGATGCGGTCTAGAAACCAACTATAATTAAATCACAGGTTCTGAACAGTGATCCTGAAATTGCTTTTTTGGTGTTTGGCATTACTAAAAATTGAAGATCAAATTCAATGGAAGTATGTTCAACGATAGTTATTTTGAAGACCAAATTTCAGTAGGAATATGTTTAGTGGGATTTGTATCAGTGGTAATTCGGTAATAATTTGCATCAGTGGTTGTATCATGCCTGGCCTTATGGCTTATTATAATAAAATCTTTGCCTATCAAAAAAAAAACCCAACCACCAACTACATCGCACCAGGAACAAAGGTGGAGGAGCCATCGAAATCTGAAATCAACCAGTGAGATTTAAAATTTCCATGTTCAAACTCAATTGATCGGCCAAACTTAATTGTTAACTTTGCTTAATTGTTTTATCTTATTTTCTTTATGTTTTAATATTTGTTTAAAGACTGTTAAAATAGTTGTTTAATCAAAATTATAAATTTATACAGTTTTTAGTATTAAAAAAAATACCAATATTCGTCCGTTAGACTTATGAAATAAATCTTAAAGAGAAAAGAACCTGAGACACATACACCTCAATTAAGTTCACTGAAATATAAATAAAATAATTATGTTTTCTAAGATATAAATTTTTTTAATATAAACATTTTCTTTAAACATAAATTTGGTATGATTTTAGTCAATATATATTATGTGATTTTAGTCAATATATATTAGCAAAGTTCTCAGGTTCCCCAAGCTCAATTTATATCATGATTTGTGTTTTATTTAATTATAATTATATTAAAAATAATGAATCATGTATTTACGTAAGTATTATTTATAAGGTACGTCATTTGAATATCGTGCTAGTAGAAAAAGTATGCAAATTAATTACTAGTGAACTTTCAATAAATTTGCTTAGGCATCCCTTGCACACCACGCCCATCTAGAAAGGTGCATGCCACATTGCCACCACATCATCAACTCACGGAAACAAAAAACAAGCCACCCCCACGGGCCCCACATGAATCCCTATTGGGTACTTTCAAATATTTTATTTTCTATGTTGTACTTTCATTTATCCAACATTTTTCATTATCTTTTTTTTATTAAAGTAATAAACAAAAATCAATTCGAATTGAATTTTTTAAATCTGATTTTTTATTAAAACTCTTATGTGAAAATATGATTTTAAATACTCTTATCAAATATATCTTTTAGATGATAATCATAATTTTGTTATATGCTTTCTTCTTTTTTTTTTTTTGAAATTTGCTTTCTTCTCTTAAAAAAAGTAAATTTTTATGCGTATTAAAATAATTTTAAGAGAATAAGAAATTTGAGATACAAATTTCAGAGATTTTTAATACATAAAATTAGTTCATATCATACAAGATTTTGTATATTAAAATAATATTTAATGATATTGTGCGTATCAAAAAAATTGGATATATTAAAATACATTAATTTTACCTAATATATCGGTAAAGTTCTATATTAGATACATTTCAAGTTCTTTTTTCACTATAAACAATAATATTAATAAACTCCAGTAATTTCATATGATTACAAATCTTTCTCATTTAATAGAAATTTTATTGAAAAATATACTACGGAAGTTTAATAATTTAATAATCTTTCTTGTTTCTTTAATAGAAATTTCTATTAAATTTTAGTAGAAATTTAATAATATTAAGATATTAAGAAACAGGATATAAGGATTTCAGAGTGGTTAATTATATGTATAAAAGAAATTTGAAAGCAATTTAGGGATATGAATTCAAATTAAAACAGTTGCCTTTATCTTGCAACAAGAAAACAGTAGGATCACAAACTTTCAACAATAGTGAGTACTACATTTGAACAAACCTATGTCCCTATAAATATGAATGGCATACCCAATACTCTGAACCCATCTATATCATCATTCCACAATTATTCAATTCTTCATTTTACCCTGAAACATCAAAACCATATTTGAAATGGGTGCCTGTAACACTATCACAAACATGAAATCTCTCAATCTTGATTCCATCAGAGAGAGTTTGATCAGACAAGAAGACACCATTATTTTCTCCCTTATTGAAAGATCTAAATTTCCCATTAATTCCCCTGTTTATTCACCTGCCTTAGCCTCCACTCTTCCTTCTTCTAAGTCTCTCCTTCACTTCATTGTTCACCAGTCAGAAGTCATTCAGTCCCAGGTGCTCATTCTCACTCTTTTTTTATACATATATGTGTTTGTGTGTATTTTTCTTGATTTTCTTGGTAATTTGCTATCATGGGTATTTCTTGTAATGATCAGTATACGTTTGTGTTATTGAAAATTTCCTGACAAGGGTTTTTTTTAAGGTTGTTAAATGAATGTCTAATTACTAAACTCTATGCATTTTAAGAAAGCTTTGTCTTTTGAATTCAACCTCTCAAGTCTGCTTCAGGTTTTTTTTAAGGTTTAAAAATGAGTGTCTAATTACTAAACTCTCTTCATTTTAAGAAAGCTTTGTCTTTTGAATTCAACCTCTCAAGTCTATTTCAATTGCTATATTAAGTTCGTTGATATTGTTTTTTTTTTTTTTTTGCTAATTTGGCTGATGTTGTTTAGTGTTTGATCACTGTGATGATTATTGATTCTAGATTGAATTTAATACTTTACTTAACAAAAAGATGCCTATAAGGATTCGAAAATAGCCTAGTGCTCGTGGCAAGATCATGGTTTCGAATTCTTACCTTCCCCTTCCCTTGTGCTTGACAAGATTATTTTTCTAAGACCTTCATATTTGTATTATTATGATTTATGGTGGTGGAAATTTCTATGTAGAATGGATATTGCTACAACTTGCAAGGGAAGTCATTTTGCCTTGACAACAGGGGAAAAGGCATCTTGCTTTTCCTTACCTTTTATTTTTGTGTGACTTCTGTTAGAGATAAAGTGGATTATTCTTGGAAAATGCTCAACGATTTTCAAAGCAAAGGCTTCTATCAGAATTATATTCTTGAAGAAGTCTCTTTGATGATACAACCAATTTTCTTTCCTTTAGCTTATGGTCGTAATCAGACTAGGATATTAGGCAAGTTAGTTGTGAAGGTCTAATTTTACCACAAATGATGGTTTCCAATAAACTTGATATCATTCCAGTTACTTTGTATTTATCAATATCGGAAATTATTCATAGTAATATTTTGAAAATACCTGTTGGAGTGATTGCTATACTTTAAGAAGCTGTTTAGATTATTTGTTATAGACAGATAACTATATTAAAGGCATGGATAACTCAGTTTTGAAAAGTTCTACTTTTTTGAGCTTTCAGATGGAAAGTAGTTCTGATTAGTTGAAATATTGATATGGTAGGTCTAGCACCTCCATCTTTGTTGGATAGATATCGAGTCCCACAAGTAGTTAGGTCTTTTCATTCTATTTAAGAAATTAGTTTTACTATTAAGTCAACCTAGAATTCCATGATACTGCACACTGTATATACTGGAATTTGATTTCACTATTACTTCTATAATATCTAATCTTAATTTCCTGTAAATGTTGTAGGCTGGCAGATATGAAAGTCCAGAAGAACATCCTTTCTTCCCAGATAATTTGCCATCATCGTTGTTGCCACAGTACAATCATCCCCAGGTGCGTATGTAGCTCATAACCAAGTAAATATGTGATGAGTGATTTAAAATAGATCCTGATGTTAATTTGCACTCTAATAGAAGCAGAAGCTCTACACAAGCAAGAAATAAAAATTCAAAAAACGAGTTACTTAGGATTATGTTCCTTACTGATTATTTGTTTTCTTATAGATATTGCATCCTACTGCTGCTGCCATCAATATAAATAAGACTATCTGGGATGTTTATGTCAATCAATTGCTTCCGCTGTTTACTGCTGAGGGTGATGATGGCGATTACGTGCCAGCTGCAACTTCTGATCTTCAGTGCTTGCAGGTGAGGATGTCTCAAAAATTCATTACTCCAGTATGAGATTAACAATTATGTACTTCCGGGACCTTTATGATTGGATATAATTTCTTGACTTGAGCAAGAGTTTCCTTGTCAAATTCTAATGTGCTATTAATATTAACAAAAATGATCATGTTTTACTGCAGGCCATCTCCAGAAGAATTCACTACGGGAAGTTTGTAGCTGAGGTCAAATATCTGGACGCCCCGGAAGACTATGGACCTGCAATTCGTGCTCAGGTATTTGGATAGTACCATGTAATTCCAAAAATCCCAGACGAAATAGGGGAACTTAAAACACTCGCTCTTTGCATTTACATAGAACTCACAAATAGTCTACATAAGGTTTCATTTGAGTAACGGTTCTGCCCTTTAATCTAAATTTTACTGCAGAATTACTAATGGCTATTCTAGGACTGCCATTTGCATGACAATTAGAAGTCTCACTAATCATTGTTTGTTCATCTTAAACAACCATATATACATCGTCCCTAAGTGTGCAATCTTAATATTTGTACAGTATGTTCTTCTTAGATGAGATGCATTTGATTGTCACAACCAATTTATGTCTTCTCCGTCAAAATTATTAGTTAGTAAATCAAAGATGTAACTATGTTTGTTTAGCAAAAAAGGATGTTTAACAATTTTCTTTCTTGTGATATTTGTAAATCTTATAATACAGGATAGAGATGCTTTGATGGAACTTTTGACGTTTAAGAGTGTAGAAGAGATGCTTAAGAGGAGGGTGGAGAAGAAAGCCAGGGTGTTTGCTCAAGAAGTGTGTCTCAGTGACACAGATAAGATAGAGAAGTACAAGATTGACCCTTCTCTGCTTCCTCGCCTCTACGGGGAATGGATTATGCCTTTAACTAAACTTGTTGAAGTTGAGTACCTTCTAAAACGACTTGATTGACTTATACAAGGAGTTTGGGACAGTAGACAAGAAGATGAATGCAGCTTTCTCTAGTAAACGTTTCATAATTTCGAACTGAAAAAGAAATCCTTTGCAATGATAGTATGAAATCTATTCAGAAATGCTGATGTATAGTAAATATTTGCTTTAAACCAACGGTGTGCAGAATGGTACTATGTCCATTCCATACTTGCTTTCCGATCACTTGTGTTCCTCAGAACTTGATGCTTGTTAAGTGTTAACCTCGGCTAATTTTTATTTTTTATTTTGGCTAAATTAACGTCGAGTAATATTTAAACACAATTTCTGAATGTTTCTACTCAAGTTGCTAAAGCGTGTTGTGAATGTTAATTTTCTCTTTACTTATACTACCTCTGTCCCACCTATTTCTTTACATAAAAAAGTGCGTGTTTGACACGCATTTTAAGGTACATTTTAAGGATAGTTCTATAACTTATTTTTGATATTTTCATTTTTTGTATAAAAATAGGATTGTTCTATTTTTATACAAAAAAAGAAAACATTAAAAATAAATTATAGAACTATCCTTAAAATGCACCTTAAATTCCGTGCCGAAAACTGATCCGCAAACGTAAAGAATCAAGAGGGACGGAGGGAGTATCTTATAGCAACGTAGAGGTCTATATAAATTTTGCACCTAAGTCTCCGATGACAAACACATATGATGTGCTTCTGCGAGCAGCACTTAACGATGAAATTTATTAGACCATTTGACTTTCAATCCAATTTTTTTTTTTAACCAAAAGAAAAAGCTTTATATTAAATCAGCCAAATGAACATTCTTAACTTCAACAGGGACATTCTCCCGGTCGAAAACTTGATCTGGATATGAATATGACAATTTAGCCATGTTGTGAGCCTCCATATTACCAAACTGTCTAACAAAAAATAATGAAACTTTGTTTAACTGAAGCAGCAAATTTCGATACTTCTCCACCAACAAACCAAACGGAGAAGTCATCACTATCTTACTGTGAATTGCTTGAATTGCTAGCAGGCAGTCTGACTCAAGAACCACAGACTGTCATTGTCCCTCTTTAATCCAACTTAAAGCCTCTTTTATTGCCATAATTTCTGTTAATTCAGGAGAGACAGTACCATGAGTAAGAACAGTTCAAGCCTGTACTAATGCTCCTGCAAAGTCACGAACTACAATACGTGAACGAAACGCTGAAGACTTTCTACATAATGCTGCGTCAACATTTACCATAACTGAATACTCCCGTGGTACTACCCAAGCAAGAGCTCCATCCTCCACTCGACCTGACTGAGACAGAGCCATATTCGATCGATCTTGAACACTTCTCCATTGTGTAATGTATTGTTTTGCAGAAGCAATAACATCATTTATAGAGTCATTTATACCATTCCACACTTTAGCATTCCTCGCCTTTCATATGGCCCAGCAAATAGTAGCAATTGTTGTTCGTTTATCCTGGCCACTAGCATCAATAACCCCCTGCATCCAACTGACAAAACCCCCCTTTAATCTTTTGATTAGCATATGGTATAACAGAATGCCAAATCTAAGCAGCTCTAGGACATGTAACCAACGAGTGAATGATTGTTTCTTCCTCCCCATTACATATTGGACAACTATCTTGAACTGGGACATGTTTTTGTCTAAGCATCGACAAGGTTGGTAAACAACTCGTATCAGCTCTCCACACGAGGTTCAAAACTTTGGCTGGAGCTTTAATTCTCCACAGTTTACGCCAACTGCTCGAATTATCTGTCACATTCCATAGACCCTTTTGCGCTTGTAATAGCCTATACGCACCTCAAACTGAATATGCCCCAGAATTTTCCATACTCCAATAAATTTTATCTTTCAGAACACTATCACGAAGCTGAACATTAAGAACAAGTTGTTGATCTCTATCATTAAAAAGATCCTTAACCACTTCTGCATCCCATTCTCTTCTCTCGACACACATTAGAGAAGCCACCTTGCTTTGACTCAACGTCTGAGATACAGTAGTAACATACAGATTATGTGTGTCACCTAGCCATGGCTGATTACAAATATCAATCTTTTCACCCGAACCAGCCAACCACCTGGCTCCTTTTTTAATCAGTTCCTTAGCTTCCCACCCACTTCTCCATACAAAACTGGGATTGTTACCCAGAGTGGATGTTAGAAAATTACCTTCAGCGAAATACCTCACCTTGAACACTTTACTAACCATGCTCTCTGGGTTTGTTAAAAACCTCCAACCCTGTTAACCCAACATTGCTAAATTAAAATCCCAAAAATCCTGAAACCCCAGCCCACCATTTGCTTTGTGTCTACTCATTCGAGCCCAACACATCCAGTGAATGTATTCCTGTTAGCATTCGAACTCCACCAGTATTTTACCAAAGTTCTTTCAATATCCTTAGTAATTTCGAGTGGCAATAAAAATACACTCATTGCAAAACTCGGTAATGTTTGAGCCACATTTTTTATCAGATGCCCCTTCCATCCTTGAGAAATCAGTCTCACATCCCAACTCTGAACTCTTTTAGTAACCTTATCCTTCAGATAACCCAACACAACTGACTTATTTCGCCCTAAGATACTTGGCAATCCCAAATACTTGCTTCTCTCATCTGCCTCCCTCATGTTTAGCACCCCACAAATACTCCTACGATTCGTTTCAATAATATTTGTACTAAAGAAAACCAATGACTTCATCGAGTTCACCTTCTGCCCCGTTGCTCTCTCAAATGTGTCTAAATGCTCCAACATACGAGTAGCTTCCTCTTCATTAGCTCTACAATAAATGTAACAATCATCCGCAAAGAGCATATGTGTTATTTTTGAATTAACGAGGATAACCACTAGGCACACAAAATAAACAAATATGGTGACAAGGATCACCCTGTCGAATTCCACGTGTAGGTAAAATTGGTCCCATCTCCCTACCACCACGAGTGATATTATACTTAACCGACATGACCCCTTGAAAAATCAAATGAATCCATATGTTATGGTACCCCATTTTACTTAGTAAAGCTCGTAAATGGTCCCATTCAATCCTATCATATGCCTTACTCATGTCTAACTTGACTGCCATATCACCGTTTTTACCCCTTCTTTTTCTTTTCAAGAAATGCATGGCTTCGTAGAATATCATAATATTATCCGAAATAAGTCGACCATGTACGAAGGCACTCTGATTTTTCGCTATCACCTTATCCAACAAATCTTTCATTCAGTTTGCCATCACTTTTGTAATGATTTTTGCGAGGACATTACAGAGAGAGATCTGTCTTAAATCCCCCATCTCTATTGGACTCTTCTTCTTCGGGACCAAGACTATGTTAGTTACATTCAGATCATGCGGTATAATCCCATCCTGGAAAAACCTTCTAATCAGACCCACTACATCCTTCCCCACAATCGCCCAATGCTTTTGATAAAAAGCTGGGGTCATTCCATCTGGCCCAGGTGACTTATCCTGGTGCATTTGGAACAAAGCATGCTTAACTTCTTCGTCTGAAATAGCCTGCAATAACCTATCATTTTGTTCCCTAGTGATTGTTTGAGGCACACAATCAACAACTTCCTCCCATTGAGCATTAGCAGTGCTGAACAAGTTTGCGTAATAATCCGTAATGACCTCCGAGAGACCATTCTCCCAATCCCGCCACTCCCCTTCACTATTTTTCAGCTTATGAATTTGATTGACTCGACGTCTTGTAGTGGCTGATGCATGAAAAAACGACTATCCTGATAACCTACTTGAAGCCAAAGCTGTTTAGACCGCTGACGTCAGAAAATCTCTCGCTATTCTAGAGTTAGGTGCAACTTCTCAAACTTTTCAGTAGCCTGCAAATCTCTCCTGCCCCGATACTTCTTTAAGTCTGCTTTGCACTTTTTAATGGTACCACTGAAATTACTCGTAATTTCCCTTCCCCACACCTCAAGGTTCTCACTGCACTTCTTAATTTTCTGCTGAATATCATCACCCTCAACCTCCTTCCAGCTTTCCATAACCACCTGATAACACATAGGTTCAAGAAGCCATGCGTTCTCAAAACGAAACTTGCCCCTCCCTCTGCTCTGTTCTGATTTTTTTGGAACTACGAAGATTGGACTATGATCCGAAGTTGAACCTTCTAAGTTATACAGTATTGCTAGTGGGAACATATTCAACCAACTTTCAGATGTCACTGCTCTATCAAGGCGCGCTTCAGTCCACTCCTGCTTACCACGACCTCTCTCCCATGTGAATTGATGCCCTACAATCTCCATATCTATCAAACCTGTGTTAGCCAATGCTTCATTAAAACCTGTTAGACAATCTGTGAAAATAGTACAAAATAATAGCAATCGTGTGTGTGAATAACAGAATAATAAACAAAAGAAAAGAGGAGACAAGAACGTAAAAACCCGAGTCCAGTGCGTGACTGTCTCCTTAAAGCGTATTTGCCCTCACCGTATGTGTAAGCAAAACACCTCCCAGGATAAAACGGATTGCAGCGAAGCTAAACAGCGTCACTCTCAGCGGGCTTGAAAACCGAGCAACAATATCACCGAAGGGAAGAAGAGACTGTTTGAGAAGAGGATATGATTTCGAATGAATAATCCTAGACCCTAAGGGGGGTATTTATAGGATAGACAAGACTTGTTCGCTACACAACTGCCTAACTTAATTAAACGTGTTAATTAAGATAAGATTGTAACGAAAAGATAATGATAAAACTTGTGCGCTACTCAATTACCCCAATTAAAAAGTCGGTGGTAATTTTCCTTTATTAATTAACCGCGTTAATTAATTAAGGTAAGGCGGTGGCAAAAAATCCGTTATAAAAATGGAATTGATTTTACCACAATTAATTCCAAATTCGAATTAATTAAGTCAAATTTTTAAGTCCAAGCCCAGTGGAAATAATAAATAATTAGCAAAACTAGTCCGAGTTTATTCGGCCCAATTTTCTGTTGCATTCGTGTCCGCAGGTCGCACACGCGGAAAGCCCGAACGCTTGCGAAGCCACGAATTTTCCCTCGAAATCCCATGATTTGCAGCCCCCCTACGCGCACGTAGGAGATGGAGCAACACTTAGCCAACACAAGTGAACACTACTCATGTGTTGTACTATATAAAGCAAAGGAAACTCCTTTTCCATTTCAATGTGGGACTTCAAGTTCCGTTCCATAATTTCCACTTCCAAGGGAGCAACTTTGGATAATCATAACTCATCCATCCCTTAGTCGTTTTGAGTGTTTAAACATGCATTGGAAAGCTCTCACGGAGGAGAACATTCTCCAAGCACAACTTGTTGCAAACACGCACACAAGGCACACTCAAATTGGAGCTCAAAATGACTCGACAATATGGGGCTAAAACCCACATTTTTTAACAATCCCCCACATGGATGAGATTGATATCATAGTAGCACACACCAGACAGACAGACACGGAATTTGATGTGGTGATAATTCTTCGATCAGATATAGCATACGATAGGTAGAGGTTTGCTCCTTGAACCTTCGCTTGAGTAAGCATACCGACCTTACTGGTAGACAGTGGAGGTTTGCTCTTTGAACTGTTCGACCGTTTGTGTAAGCGATGATATACTTATCACTATATCCTTTCTGACTCGTTCAGCTCTCATGATTATGTCCATTTTGGCCATGGAACATCGTCCTGGTTCTGCAGGAGTTTCTAAAGAATTGTGCCTCGCAATTCTCCTTTGAAGCGGCCCCACTTCTCTCCCACATAGGTGATCTTTATCTTATAGAGTAACCCGCGTTTACTCAACTGATTTCCATGCGTTCAAACCTTGAACTCCATGTAATCACCGAAAGATCATTAAAAGCTTAATAGCTTACCCTCGTACCTTATGGGTCTCACTGTTTCTCATCATAGGAATAGGCCAGGGGTTACCCCCACAGTGATTTGGTCATCATGATTTAGTTGGCCCATTGAACCAAGTTCTTGGGACCTCCAGTCAGCAATGGTTGGGTGTCCACCATGATGCCGTTAAGCAATAGGCTTAAGGCCCATCCCTCTCGATGATTTGTCAACCAATTCTCTTGATAACCCTTTGGTTAGCGGATCCGCGATATTATCCTTTGACGGTATAAAGTCAATAGTGATACTTCCGGTTGACATTAACTGTCTAATGGAACTATGTCGTCGTCGTATGTGACGGGACTTTCCATTATACATTGTGCTATGTGCTCTGCCAATAGCAGACTGACTATCACAATGCAGTCCTATTGCAGTCACAGGCTTCGGCCATCTCGGAATATCCTCTAAAAATTGGCGTAAGTACTCTGCCTCTTCGTCACATTTATCTAATGCCACAAACTCAGCTTCCATCGTGGAATGAGTTATTACCGTTTGTTTGGAGGATTTCCATGACACAGCTGCTCCAGCTAGTGTAAACATATAACCACTTGTAGACTTTAATGCCTTCTTGCTAGATATCCAGTTTGCGTCAGTATAGCCTTCTAGTACTGTTGGATAACTACCATAATGCAAACCATAGTCTCGAGTTCCCCTCAAGTACTTTAGTACTCGTATGATCGCTTTCCAGTGATCAGCTCCTGGATTACTCGTAAATCTACTCAACTTACTAATTGAGTATGCAATGTCTGGTCTTGTACAACTCATTAAGTACATCAGACTTCCAATTATTCGTGAGTATTCCAGCTGCGAGACTCTTACACCTTTATTCTTGGATAGATGCAAGGTCAAATCCACAGGTGTTCTCGCTGTCTCGACATCATTCTTGAGAAATATCTCAAGAATCTTGTCAACATAATGTGGTTGACTTAAAGCAAGACCCTCCGAGGTTCTAGAAATTTGAATTCCCAGAATTACATTTGCTAGACCCATGTCTTTCATGTCAAATCTTGCCCTTAACATGTCTTTAGTAGATTTGATCACCTTATCATTGCTACCGGCAATAAGTAGATCATCTACGTACAATGTCATCATAACATATCCGTTTTCGTTATCCTTGTAGTAGGCGCAACTATCACATTCATTGATCTTGAAACCACTGGCTAACACAACCTCATCAAATTTCTCATGCCATTTCATAGGCGCTTGCTTCAAGCCATACAATGATTTCACCAATCTACAGACTTTTCTTTCTTGTCCAGGGACAACAAACCCTTCAGGTTGTTCCATATAGATTTCCTCATCTATATCCCCATTTAGAAAAGGTGTCTTCACATCCATTTGATGTAGAGTCAACTTTCGCATTGTAGCGATAGCAAACATCATCCTTATAGATGTTATTCTCGATACTGGAGAGTATGTATCAAAGTAATCAAGGCCATGTTGTTGCTTGTATCCTTTGATTACAAGTCTGGCCTTGTACTTATCGATGGTGCCATCAGGTTTTAATTTCTTTTTGAAAACCCACTTGCTACCGAGTGTTTTACTACCGGCTGGTAAGTCCACTAACTCCCAAGTATGATTCTGTAAGATAGAATCTACTTCACTTTTGATGGCCTCTTTCCACATAGGTCCATCAGGTGATGTTACCGCTTCCCTATAGGTTTTCGGATCACCTTCTTCGAGCAAATAAGTCAGAAACTCTAACCCATAGGATTTCTCCTTCCTTTGTCTTTTGCTCCTTCTCACTACCCCCACATTTCCGTCTTCACCTTCATCATTCTCATTTTCATCTTCTAAAGATTCATGAGGTCGTTTAGACATCGTAGGGCGTTCGATTCCAGGATTACAAGGAAATACATTCTCAAAGAATGACGCATTCCTTGACTCCATAATCGTATTCTTTTGAATGTCAGAAATCCTCGATTCATGAACAAGAAACCGATATGCAGTACTATGTGGTGGATATCCGATGAAAATACAATCCACGGTCTTTGGACCAATCTTCACCGTCTTAGGTGTAGGAATTAGTACCTTTGCAAGGCACCCCCACACTTTTGGTTTCTTTTTCTTCCACATCTCATAAGGACTTTCATCCTTATTCTTGCGGATCATCATATTTAAAATATGAGTTGCACTTAAGATGGCTTCCCCCCACATCGACTGCGGAAGTCCAGAGCTTAACAACATCACATTCATCATCTCATTGAGAGTACGATTCTTCCTCTCAGCCACTCCATTAGACTGAGGGGAGTATGGTGCAGTTACCTCATGGATTATACCATGTTGTGAACAGAATTCCCCAAAAGGTTCAACATATTCACCTCCACGATCACTACGTATCGTTTTGATTTTCTCATTTTGTTGTGTCTCAACTTCTTCCTTATAGATTTTAAATTTATCTATAGCTTCGTCTTTGCTTTTAAGCAAATATACATAGCAGTATTCTGTACAATCATCTATGAATGTAATAAAATACTTGTTTCCTCCTCTAGTTGGAGCGAATTTTAAATCACATATATCGCTATGTATTAGGTCTAGCACCTTGGTGTTTCTTTGCACGTGTTTAAATGATGCTCTTGTTAATTTTGCCTCAACACCAGTTTCACACTTATGTTTTGAATCAATATTCAACTTTGGTATGTAATCTTTTGCACTTAATCGTCGTAAAGTGTCAAAATTAACATGTCCTAATCTAGCATGCCATAAATTAGGAGACTCAAGCAAGTAAGCAGAAGAATTCTTTATTTCATTATTGTCCTTAACAGACATCACATTGCGCTTAAAAAGCCCATCGGTTACATAGCCCTTGCCTACAAACATACCATTCTTAGACAAAATAACTTTATCTGACTCTATTACAATACGAAAGCCATGCTTATTCAACAAGGAACCAGACACAAGGTTCTTGCGAATATCAGGCACATAAAGTACATTCTTCAAAGTCAGATCCTTTCCAGAAGTCATCTTCAGAATCACCGTGCCTTCCCCTTCAATGGTTGAAGTTGCTGAATTCCCCATGTAGAGCTTCTCACCAGCATCAGAAGCTTTAAGGCTAGAGAAAGTCGCCTTGTCTGAACAAACATGCCTTGTAGCTCCCGTATCAATCCACCATTCCCTTGGATTAGAGCCAACCAGGTTCACCTCAGAGACCGTAGCACAGAGGTCTATGTCACCCATCTCCTTAGAGATAACATCGACCATGTTTGCTTCTTTCTTCTTGTTGGGCTTCTTAGGCTTCTTACACTCAGAAGACCTATGACCCACTTTGTCGCAGTTAAAGCACTTCCCTTGAAACTTCGTCTTCGAAATTCCTCCCTTGGGTGCCAACTTTGCCCCTTTACCAGAATTATTCTTCTTGGGCTTATGTTCCACCATGTTTGCCTTTTCAGTGGCAACATTCATCTTCTTCTCAAATCCCCTGTTGTCTTCTTCAATACGAAGTCTAACAATCTAATCCTCCATAGTCATCTCCTTTCGCTTATGATTAAGGTAGTTCTTGAAATCTTTCCATCCAGGTGGCAGCTTCTCAATCACAGCAGCAACTTAGAAAGACTCACTTATGATCATCCCTTCAGCATGAATATCATGGATTATCACTTGCAGTTCTTGCACCTGACTGACCACAGTCTTAGAATCCGCCATCTTATAATCAAGAAAGCGGCCAACAATCCACTTCTTAGCCCCAGCATCCTCGGTTTTGTACTTATGGTCAAGTGACTCCCATAAGGCCTTAGATGTTGACTTTGTACAGTACACGTTATATAACGAGTATGCCAAACCATTCAGCACGTAATTCCGACAGATATAATCGGCGTGCTTCCAAGCATCAACAGCAAAAACTGTTTGCGTGTTACTCTCAGCAGTGAGCAACGGTGGATCCTCCCTGAGGTAGCGATCCATATTCAATGTGGTCAGATAAAACAACATCTTTTGCTGCCAGCGTTTGAAGTTCGTACCATTGAACTTCTCAGGTTTCTCAGCATATGTAGCAGGCACTGTAGGAACCGTAGGCACAACAGGTGCAATATGTGTGCTAGGCACAATAGGTATGATAGGCGTCTATACTACCGATGTTTGCATACCAATAGGCACTGCGTGTCCGTTCGTAGGAACGTAACCTGACGGAGTCGATCCGATCGGAACATTAATCTGTCCCACAGGCACATGTCCCAGAGGCACATGTCCAACCGGCGTTGCACCCACATCAGATGTTGCAATCTGTGCGATAGGGTTTAACGGAGGCTGGTGATCCCCATCAGATGTTACAATCTGTGCGTTGGGATCAACCACCATGTTTGTGTTGTTCATGTTTTGGTTCTCCATTGATTCTATCACTCAAACAAACAAGTAAATATGTAAGTACAGATCATAGATGTAAAATTAATACGCTTTAAGATTGTTAGACAATCTGCGAAAATAGTACAAAATAATAGCAATCGTGTGTGTGAATAACAGAATAATAAACAAAAGAAAAGAGGAGACAAGAACGTAAAAACCCGAGTCCAGTGCGTGACTGTCTCCTTAAAGCGTATTTGCCCTCACCGTATGTGTAATCAAAACACCTCCCAGGATAAAACGGATTGCAGCGAAGCTAAACAGCGTCACTCTCAGCGAGCTTGAAAACCGAGCAAGAATATCACCGAAGGGAAGAAGAGACTGTTTGAGAAGAGGATATGATTTCGAATGAATAAACCTAGACCCTAAGGGGGGT
The DNA here is from genome assembly GCA_037693485.1 of Kitagawia praeruptora. Classification (NCBI taxonomy): domain Eukaryota; kingdom Viridiplantae; phylum Streptophyta; class Magnoliopsida; order Apiales; family Apiaceae; genus Kitagawia; species Kitagawia praeruptora. The sequence goes on from CM075352.1 coordinate 140,653,821, forward strand.
ATTTATAGGATAGACAAGACTTGTTCGCTACACAACTGCCTAACTTAATTAAACGCGTTAATTAAGATAAGACTGTAACGAAAAGATAATGATAAAACTTGTGCGCTACTCAATTACCCCAATTAAAAAGTCGGTGGTAATTTTCCTTTATTAATTAACCGCGTTAATTAATTAAGGTAAGGCGGTGGCAAAAAATTCGTTATAAAAATGGAATTGATTTTACCACAATTAATTCCAAATTCGAATTAATTAAGTCAAATTTTTAAGTCCAAGCCCAGTGGAAATAATAAATAATTAGCAAAACTAGTCCGGGTTTATTCGGCCCAATTTTCTGCTGCATTCGTGTCCGCAGGTCGCACACGCGGAAAGCCCGAAGGCTTGCGAAGCCACGAATTTTCCCTCGAAATCCCATGATTTGCACCCCCCCCCCCCCCCGCGCGCACGTAGGAGATGGAGCAACACTTAGCCAACACAAGTGAACACTACTCATGTGTTGTACTATATAAAGCAAAGGAAACTCCTTTTCCAATTCAATGTGGGACTTCAAGTTCCATTCCATAATTTCCACTTCCAAGGGAGCAAGTTTGGATAATCATAACTCATCCATCCCTTAGTCGTTTTGAGTGTTTAAACATGCATTGGAAAGCTCTCATGGAGGAGAACATTCTCCAAGCACAACTTGTTGCAAACACACACACAAGGCACACTCAAATTGGAGCTCAAAATGACTCGACAATGTGGGGCTAAAACCCACATTTTCTAACAAAACCTTCCACCAACCAACGTAGATTCGGGTCCCCACCTCGTTTATCTTGTTGAGAGCACACATTATTAAGATCCCCAATCAAGCACCAAGTTAAATTAGAATCTATAGATAAATTCCGTAATAGATCCTATGTTCTTCTACGAAGGCTTCTGTTTGGTTCTCCATACAGACCTGTTAACCTCCACTGACCAAAACCCTCCACGTTTGCTTGAATTGCTTCTATATCAATGTGATTCTGTGATAAGCTAATGACCTTAGATTGATCCCTCTCCTTCCAAAGTAGAGCTAAACCTCCACTTCTACCTTGAACCTCTACCGCGAACAAACCTTCGAACCCCAACTTATACCGAATAAATTACAGCTTGTCTTTCCTGCTAAGCGCTTCACAAAAAAAAGGTGGGCTTTTCTTGTCTCACCATCGCAGTAAGGAGCCGAACATTTCAGGAAATCCCAAGATCCTGGCAGTTCCAACTCAAAATACTCATAATGATGGGCGGGTCTGCATAGCAGAGCCTGTCACAATCAAGTTTTTTTTGTCCGAGTTTGTATTGGTTTGCAAATCCACCAATACTTCATCACCTGGGCTTTGCATTGCGCCTCTTAGGATCCGAAATAACCAGCCCAATATTCTCCACCTCCGGATTATCCTCTTCCCGCTCTTCATTTGAAACAGATATTGTTTCATTAAATTTGTGCTTCTGTTAACAGTATCATTAATATTTCCTGTAAATACGATATCTGTTATATGATTGACCTACTCCACATTATCTCTTCCTATCTCTGATTTGTTCAGATTATGTAACTCTTCCGTGCCAATCTGGTTTTTTGAAATTTCACCACCATTTCTGTTATCAGACACCGGATTAGTAACCAGAAAAGCTCCCCCTTTACCTGAGCCACTTAGAACCCATTATGTAATTTCTCCGTTTTGCCTCTGCTCGCATCCAAATGACATAGGGTTTCTCGATTAATTCCAATGGTGTATCGAAAATTTTCTCGCAGAACTTCTCACTATGCCCAATTAATCCGCGAATGAAGCAAAAAGTAGGCACGCCTTCATACTTAAAGTTCGCTCAGCACCATTGTGACTCTGATCTCTTCAACTTCATGAACCTTTTTAATGGTTTCTCTATATTAATCGATACTCTCACCCAAAGGTAATCTCTCCATACATGTTAGGTCCAGAATAACGTAGAAGGGGGGTTGAATACGTTATTTCGAAATATTTGGATTTTTGAGATGTGAAAAATAAGGTCAACAACTGAATCGAAATAACACAATCAATTCGGGAAAATATCTTTGAATTGATAAAAACCGAGGGGTGTTACAACTTCTAATCAGTGGATTAGCTTCAAAAACCAGAACACTCCTAAGGATAGTTTAGGCACGAGGACCTTCTACCTGACACTTCCTGAAAATGGGCTAAGCCGGCTTTCCTACTAGATGGACTGTCTAGTAGCTTACACAGAGAAGATATAAGAGAGAGAATAGAGAGTTGTGTGTTGAGGTGTGTTTTGAAATGAAATACAACATGCCTATTTATAGATTTTAGAAAGTCACTATTTGGCACTATTCCAACAACCCCCAAATACTATTCCAACAACCCCAGCTACTATTCTAACAACCACAGTTACTATTCCAACAACCGCAGTTACTATTCATATGAATAGTGATTTTGGTTACTATTCATATGAATAGTGATTTCGGTTACTATTCATATTCTCTTCTGTTTATTTTGCTGTTTTAATTCATCTCAGAAAATAATTCGAGTACCAGATTAATTTAGTTATTTTGTTATAAATAATTAATTAATCTGTTACTTATTTAATTTTCAGAGTAAATTAACTTTTGACAATACCTTGAGATATTATGTCTGTCCTTGATCGTCAATAGGCTTTGGCAATTCTTTCTATGAATTAATGTGTTGATCCTTCCCGTATGTGTTGACACTTGCTGCACTGGTCTGGTTCACAAGTGACTAGCACTGATCTTGATCTTCACACCTTCGTTACATTCCAATTTATTAGCCTGCAGTAATATCTTCAAATACATGAAATCTTTTGGCCCTTCAACTGAATCATCTGTACATCTTATTCTGTCACTGAGGCTTGATTATGTTAATGAACTTCTTTCAGCGACTTGATCCTTGTTGGTGCATGTTCTTCAAATTTCACGATCCCTGTATAGAGTTAATATTATTTATCTTTTATCCTAGTTGAGTTATATATGTCCTCTATTACATATTACATTACATTATGCCTTACAATCTCCCCCTATTTGATTGTTAGGGTTTGACAAGCAAATTCCTAGAGGATAACTCAACTTATATAAGAAAAATTAAATACAAAGATAAATAATATTAAAGTGCATTCTGGATCATATATATACATTTTCCAGATTTCTAAAAATTAACCAAGTGCAAGACAATTGTTCCTGTAGACTGAACATATCTTCAAGTTTGCCTTTGCTTTCTTTCCACATAGCACTAATACTCCCATTAGCTTTTTCTTTCCCAAAATAAAGTTAATTCCGTGTCAGCAACCTTTTCTTTGCCCTTACGCCTAGTAGATTTTTCTTGGTCATCCACCTTCTCCCCCTCAGTTGGGTTATCCTCCAGAGTAGTAGGATGTGGAGTTGGTAAATTAGACGAAGCTGTCTTCCCCAAGGAATGAATTGCATGACTAAACTGGGATGCCATGGAACTTAATTGAACCTGGAATGCATCATGTTGAATAAGTTGCAAATTTTTGATCTCTGCAATGGACTTACAGATATTTTGCAACTCTTTCTCCATTGTTTGGACCCATGTAAGGAGTCTGCTGTATTTCTTTCTGGTTACAGGTGCATGTGGTTTAGTAGGTTGCTCACTTGTACGTTCTGCAGGTGTTTCACTCAACACTCTATATTCACTCGGTTTAGTGGTTTGGGTTACACTTACATGTTCTGTTTGTGTTTCCCTCAACTCTCCTCTAGAGCTTCCACCAATATGTGTACCTGTAAATGAAATCATCCTAGCCCCTTTTTCAGAGGTCACGGATGGTGCAATGAAAGTTTGTGAGCTTTTATACTCACGTGAAGTGAGTTGCCGACCACTGGTAAAGAGTGGTAAATCTCGAAAGAGATCCAGAGATTTTTCCTCTGGGAGGTTAAACTTGAATCGATTAAATAGCACAAAACCCGAGTTTTCCTTGTATGTCTGTGAAGACACTTGGTTCATAAAAGAACCTCCTACTAATGAATCTTTCCATAAAATGGAAGATTCACCAGTTGCTCCCGTCAATTCAACCTTATTTACATTTTCACTCATTGGATAAGAAAGAATTGTTTCACTAATAGTTGTCGTTACCTTAGGTTTATTGGGTTTACTCCGTTTAGAATGAGGTAGAGCGACTGATGTAACTAACTCCTTATGTGGTGCTGCTGAGGCATTATCTCCCTAAATAATTTGAATGATTGGCCGTTTAAGTGACAAATGAGGTGTAGGAGTTTGTTGTGTTTGTGTTTGCATTTGTAGAATGGGCTCTTCGACATGTGTTAGAGTCGGTGGGATTTCCTGCTCTTGGTCGGGTAAGATGGCCACTGGGGGCTGTAGAAATTGTATTTCCTGTGACACAATAGGAAATACAGAGGTTTGAATAGCAGGGATTGAAATATTACCTTGTCGTATACCTTCTCTCACTGGTCGTGGTAACAATGGAAGTGGGACAGTCTTTAGATATTCAGTTAGGACTGTAGCACATCCGTATATTTCTTTTTGCTTATGTAATTAATTACATTCGTCTTTATGGAAGAACATTCCACCTATTAACCATTTTCCAAGCGTACCCTATCTTCATCAATCAAAAAATCATTTATTATTAACTGTAGAAACCTTGGATATAGACATTTGACATTTTGAGTCCGAACATCTCTTGTTCCCAAGCGTTTCATTTTTAAAATGATTTGACCAAGCACTATTTTTCCAAAATTAATCCTCAAATTATTGGCGACCGCATACCCTATTATTTGAATAAATTCAGGTATTCGATCTTGATTTGTTCTATCTGAGAAAAAAACATGGTTAAGAGTGTGAAAGAAGAAATTACAGTACTGGGTTAGAAACGTTCTAGAAAGATTACCAGTATTGAAATTGCCATCTTGGTACCTTATAAAACGAAAGAACATTTCAATCTGTTCAGGTGTAGGATCAGAAACGAGATTTTCCATAGGAAAATGAAGAATTCGATTAACATCTCGTTCAGTGACCCTAATCGACCTACCAAATAATCGATATGTGATTGCACACCCATCCTGTCCAGAAGTGTTAATCGCACTGCAATATAGTTCACACAATGCATCATGGTTAAGCTGCACATGTGTAACTAAAGGCATAACGAATTAATGAATGTTCATTCAGAAATTGTGTCCAAGCCCGAAATTGCTCATCCTGAATGGTTTCGATTTGCTGAATGGAAATAGGATTAAATTTAGCAATTAAAAAGCTTCCATGCAATGCCATTTTCAAAACTTTGAGGAAATTCAAAAACAAGGGTTAGTGCGTATAACAAGAATATGAAATCCGCTCTAAAAACCACCAGCTAGATTGTGAGATTTTTTCGGTCAAAGCTTGAAATATTCAGCAATTGTGTGTATATGCTCTGTATATCTGAAAAATGATGATGTTAAACACAAACAAAAACTCATCATTTATAAGGTTTCAAGTATTAGTGGGTTAGGTGTAATAGTGACAGGTTATGTTTGAAAAATAATACCGCTCAATAATTTCTCACCTAACTACCTAATTAGCCGAAAAAACATCTTATCACCAAAACCTGTCGACCGAAAAAACATCTTATCGCCGAAACCTATCAGCCTATACACATACACATATTTAATACTTCTAATTATTATGGATTTAAAAATAATCACACAATAAATCAAGAATTAATCCACAATAATCAGATAAACTCACAATTAAATAGACATAAAATTAACAAAATATCATTAATTGATATATGTCAATAAAATATTTATTTAATTATGCTACAATTTATTTTAATAATCAAATATCAAAACAGGTGAGATCCAATCTTGAATTGCTTCAGTCATGATATCAATTATTAAAATAAATATCGAGTACACGAGTATTACACAAAGATATAACATGCAAACCTGTTAATACTCAAGTATCGCCTCAGTAGTACCAACTAATTACCACAAATTTCTAACATTTAAACACATGGCAACTAATTACTCCCTCCGTCTCTAAATATGTTGCCTGTTTCCTCTGGACACGTTTGCCAATGCACACTTTTAATCAATAATATCTTCAATTTCGTATTAGTTTTAAATATAAAAACTTCACTGTATTAAAATACTCATAAATACGAATCCAACAAGATCACTCATGACTATATTTGGTCTTATAGATTATGCGTAAATTAGTAATTTATCTCATGTTATGAACAGTCCCGACATATCAAATGAGCAACTTAAAAAGAGACGGAGGGAGTAGTAGATAATATTATTAAAATGTACAACAACTTGCATTTGTTGACTTCCTGTTAAGAGGACAAGTTTAACATGCCAAGTTCACTAACCAACCTGTTGAATGTAGATTCATCAAGTGGTTTCGTGAAAATGTGTGCAAGTTGTTGCTCAGTGGGAATGAAGTGAAGTTCCACAGTACTATGCATAACAAGTTCACGAATGAAATGATACCTTATGTTGATGTGCTTGGTTCGAGAATGCTGTACTTGATTATTCGAGATTGCTATGGCACTTGTGTTGTCACAGAATATGGGTATTTTGTTCAGCAACAGACCATAATCCATGAGTTGATTCCTCATCCACAAGATTTGTGAGCAACAGCTACCAGCTGCAATGTATTCTGCCTCTGCAGTAGATGTGGCTACTGAATGCTGCTTCTTGCTGAACCAGGAAACCAATCTCCTTCCAAGGAATTGACAGCTTCCAGAAGTACTCTTGTGATCAATCTTGCAACCAGCATAATCGGAGTCTGTATAGCCAACTAGGTCGAAACCCGTATCTTTAGGATACCAAAGACCAAGATTCGGAGTACCCTTAAGATATCTGAAGTACGCTTCATAGCTATCAAATGTGATTCTTTAGGATCAGCTTGGAACCTCGCACATAGGCATGTTGCGAACATTATATCTGGTCTACTTGCAGTGAGGTAGAGTAGAGAACCTATCATGCCCCTATAGCTTGTTATGTCAACTCGTTTTCCAGATTTATCTTGATCAAGCTTAGTGGCAGTGGCCATGGGAGTCTTTGCAGGTGCTGAATCTTCAAGATGATATTTTTTAAGAAGATCCTTGATATACTTGGATTGACAGATAAAGATACCATCTGTTCTTTGGCTTACTTGCAATCCAAGAAAGTAGTTCAGCTCTCCTATCATGCTCATCTCGTACCTACTCTGCATCAACTTAGCAAACCTTGCACAAAGTGCATCATTCGTAGAGCCAAATATAATGTCATCAACATAAACTTGCATAAGTAGAATATCATTTTTATGCTTTTTATAGAACAGAGTTTTATCTATGACACCTCTAGTAAAACCACTTTCAAGTAAGAATCCAGCAAGAGTGTCATACCATGTTCTAGGCGACTGCTTAAGACCATAGAGAGCTTTGAATAGAAGGTAGACGAAGTCCTCACATTCAGGATCAATAAAACCAGGAGGCTGTTCAACATAGACCTCTTCTTCAAGCTCACCATTCAAGAAAGCACTTTTCACATCCATCTGATATACTCTGAAGTTTGAATGTGCAGCAAATGCCAGAAACATCCTGATGGCTTCTAGTCTAGCAACTGGTGCGAAGGTCTCATCATAATCAATACCTTCTTCTTGAGTGTAGCCTTTGGCAACCAGTCTCGCCTTGTTCCTTGTAACTATTCAATTCTCGTCAAGTTTATTTCTGAATACCCATCTTACATCAATTACAGATTTGTCCTTTGGTCTGGGTACCAGCTTCCAAACTTTCTGTCTTTTAAACTGATTGAGTTCCACTTGCATTGCAATCACCCAATCTGGATCTTCCAGAGCTTCTCCAACCTTCTTAGGTTCAATTTCTGATAGAAAACCAGAATACAAGCATTCGTTCTGAGTAGCTCTTCTAGTCTGAACTCTTGAGTCAAGATCACCAATGATCAGATCAAAAGTATGATCTCGATTACAAACAGTTTGCCTTGGTAGATAAGATCTGGATGATTCCCCATTATTAGCATTCTGACTAGTGGATCCTTCTCCTGCTCCCCCTGAGTTGTTGCTTGTCTGATCTGTAGATTCTTCAACTTGAGGACTAGAACCAGAAATAGTCTGACTTTGAGATCCTGTGTTCCCACTGCCATTACCAGAATCTGGATAATCATTATCATCATTACCATTATTATTTACATTATCAACAGCAACCTCAGGTTCAGTTTCATCATCCTCATCATCAAAAAGATTCTCAAAAGCTAGATATTCATCATCATCTTCTTTCTGAATACTAGGAGATCTTGCATCGTCAAATCTCACATTAAGGCTTCCCACAACCTTCTGACTATCGATCACATACACCCTGTATGCCTTAGACTCCAATGAATACCCTAGGAAAATGCCTTCATCTGCTTTAGCATCAAACTTACCAAGATGCTCATAGCCATCTTTAAGAGCATAGCATTTTCCTCCGAACACATGAAAGTACTTCACGGATGGTTTAGTGAGGGCCATAAGCTCATATGGTGTCTTCTCATACATTTTGTTGATCAGGGTTCTATTCTGAGTATAGCAAGCTGCATTGACTACCTCAGCCCAGAAATAGGTAGGAAGTTTAGCTTCATTCAGCATTGTTCTGGCAGCTTCAATCAGTGTTCGATTCTTCCTCTCAACCACTCCATTCTGTTGTGGAGTCCTGGGTGCTGAAAACTGTCTTGAGATACCATTCTCAGTACACCAGCTATTGAGAACTGAGTTTCTGAATTCAGTCCCATTATCTAATCTGATTTTACGCACGGGCACTCCAGCTTCTAGCTCAATCTTCTTGATATGATCGATAATCATCTGCGCTACTTCATCCTTAGAATGCAAGAATAACACCCATGTGTATTTGGAATAGTCATCCACAATTACTAAACAGTATCGCTTCTTGGACATAGACATGACATTAACTGGACCAAACAAATCCATATGCAGAAGTTGCAGTGGTTCAGTGATGTCTGATATTGTCTTCCTTTTGTGATGCTCTCTTGGACTTTCCCTTTTCACATGCTGCACATAGTCCGTCAGGACTGAACTCCATCTCGGGTAATCCTCTCACAAGTTCCCTCTTGACTAGAGAATTCATAGTCTTGAAGTTAAGATGTGTGACGCCCCCAAATCCGAGGTCAAAGATTCAGGTCGTCACATCACCATCCAACCATATCGTACCTATATTAACTTTACAACTCAACAATACATCCATCCAGACCTCAATTTTACGCACATACAAGTTAGAGCCTCAGAAATGATAATCAAAAGTAACACTAAATATTACAATTCATCTGTACAATCCAGAATCTTACGCATTTCCACTTATACAACTACACTTGAAGACAAGTCTTACTATTACAGTTGAAAACCTATCAGACTTACTTTGTAGTATTTTTCAGGAACTAAATCATCTCCGGGGTAAATCTCCTACTCCTCTTCTGCTGGTGCGGAGTTAACCGACCAAATTCTTCTCTTTCTGAAAAGTTTTTATAAAGCAAGAATGAGCTACATAATGCTCAGCAAGTTCACCATTTTGAAAAATAATAAAGTGGTTTGTTTTGAAAACGTTCCCAACTGTATGGGTATATATCTCAGATTACAAAACATAACTCGACAATATATATGTCCGAGTTTGAATAAAACATTTATACTCACTAAGGAGCTTTAAGAATAACATATGAATCCTTTATAAGGTTCTCATTTCAATATATCTCAAGTTTGAAAATATATACATATAAGTATATCATTTTCGGCAAATCACTCTACGGTTAACATACTGTACAGGGAATACATTATTGCAAAACCTCTTTCCTTCCATTAGCTTAGAAGGTTTCTCATTCGAAAACATTTCATTCTTTGCAATAATTGCAAGAGTGCACTAACACGTGTCAATCTTTATAGAAATCTTGCAGTTCTAGATACTGCACGATGTCAATATTTTTCTTATCAAAAACTACACTATCGGCAACTTGGCACTTAGGCCCAAGAAGCAGTGTTTGAGTATTTTTCCAAAGTGGAGGATGGGACTTAAAGAAAACATAAAATCTGACAGGGATTGACGATGATCAGTCGCCACATCCAAGTCCAATAATCCGCGGGTCTTCTCTACTAGTAGAAGGATAGAAACTACATCCGTAACTACCCTTGGGTGAAAACTACATCCGTAATCACCCTCGATGAAAACTACATCCGTAATCATCCTTCGGCAACACCTGGGCCGGAATAATAATCGATGGACCGCCTGGCTCACGGCCGCTTACACATCCCGGGAATCGTTCGTCAACGATTCCCACACCTGCCAGAGTCCCCTTTTTCTTTTCTTTTCAAAAATCATTTTGATAGAAAATTCGAGTAGTTGAAGTTCGACCTCAGTCGACTGATAATTCTTGAAAAACGTACAAGAAGCAAAACCTGACCGGGGGTTTTCGAAAATGTTTTGGGTGGGAAAGAGTTCGAGTTTGACAACGCTGAAGGTATCTTGGATTAGTTTTATCTTTAAAATAAGGAACGATAATTAATAAATAATATTTTGAGATTTAATATAAACAATTAATAAAATAATTATTTAATTAAAATAAGCTTTTAATCCAAGATAGATATTTTTAAGTATTTTTAACAACGTAAAAATAATAATTACTTAGGTATACGATACTTCCCGAATGACTCTTCGGGTTTCCGTAATTTAATTACGATATAATAATATACCGCTCCCTGGTCAATAGTATATACGGACCGCTACGACCTCTATTGCTAGAGTCGTTGTCCGAAGAAAACATTTCTTTCCAAGTTCAAGGGGTGCAAACATATATGTACTTATACATCTCAATTTCATCGATACTTCGATAAACATAAACATTTGATATGATTGAAAACTACAAGCACAACAGTGAAAGTCCTTGTATATGTAAGTTTTGAAAAGTAAAGTTGCCTTGGTTTGGTTGGGGTGGTCGAGCGTGCGGAGTGGAACGATCTATACATAAGCAATAACCGTTCGTTAGTACCTTAACAATACCTCTTTAATTACGGGGTTTTAGGGGTACAAAATTAACTTAAGGACTTCGTCTTATGACACTCTAGCCCCACTATAGGTTCATGTCATCACTCGATTACGCTCGTCACTTATTCGACTTAATTTAGTTACCATATCCGAGTCACGTCCATTACCCCTAGAATTATACTCCACTTAACGACTTTTTCCCTTGCGCGAATTTTACTCTAGCATTTTTATAAAATTGAAAAATTCATATTTTAATCAAATTCTCTTTGGGTAGTCTTCAACACTGCATTTCCTAGCTTCTCTAATTTTTCCATGATCCCACATAAATTTTTAGGGGTTTAAACAAGGTTCACAAGGGGGTCACTTAGTGCAGTCCGGAATCCAGAAACACAATTTACTTCTCCGGCCATAACTTAAAATCTATACATCACTTAGTTATGAACCTTACATTTCCAGAAACTAAATTCAATTATCTTTCCAACAATATATGGTAGGACCTCAGGGGACAAGATTTGAGGGTTCAAAACCATGTTACAAGGCAGGTCAAAGTTCCTGGAAAACTCAGCAAGCATGTATTCACTTAGATCAACCAATTTTCTCAATTCCACAACATAACCAACACCTAATTCACTTAGTTCATGCTTTATAACACTCATGGAGATACATATACTATCCAGAATCACAAAAACCACAATCACAACATCAAAACTCAAGATCCATGTCATCCATTACTTATACAACCAAGATTAACACATATATACATGGATCTACTACCAAACATTATAAACACTACATGGCCAAAAGGGTTTGTGATTTTTATACCTTCTTGAGCACCTAGGAGCCTTGGATAAGCCATACAAAACTGAATAACACCTTGAATGGTCTCCTACAACCCTTACAATCCAAGATCTAAAAGAAAAACCAACCATGGTTACTATTCACAATATCTATTATAATTAATATCTTGAAATTGGATGGATGAAATGGCTTGAAACTCTTAACATACCTTGCTTAGATGATGGTGAGGGCCTAGGAATTATATCTTGATTTATGAGTGATGGAAAATGGGGGAGGAAGAATTTTCTTCTTTCTTTTTATGCTAGGCCGAGAGCTTTCTCTTCCAAGGGTAGGGGGGGGGGAGAGCTTTTGGTGTTTTTGATTTTTGGGTTGTGTTTGAAATAATTGATAAAGTGAGGTTGGGTGATATATATGTTGTATGTATAGGCAAGGTACTAGCATGGTATGGCTCCTTGTACTTCTTGTCTCCTCTTTTTGAAAAGCAATGTAACTAGTTACTATTCCTCTTCCATTTGGTTAACTAGTTTGCTTATTTCTAACCACTTGGTTGCATGGGACTTGCATGCAATACTACTCCTTGTATCATTATTCTTCCACCAATGTTTGTCATTTAATCTTTAATTCGTATCGTATCTTAATTAATCTCTCGTAATAATATTTTGTCGCGTAGAGATTTCCCCTATAATTCCTTAAGTACTTAATTGTGTAAATTCCTCGAATGTCCATAATTCCTTGTCATAATCCTTAATAAATCTTTTAACACTCTAATCATTCTCAAATCCCAAGTTTTATAAATCTTACTAACAATAAGACTCTTGCCTTCACAATCTTCCTTTTATCTTACATAGTGAATGCAACAACACAGTTTCTCAGACAATAAATTCTATTAATCAACAGGGATGACCAGAAAGGTTCATATTGACATTGTCACAAGATATTAAATAAAAGAAAATATTACCAAAAATTAGGATTCTTACAAGATGTAAAAGCTTCTTATGCCATAACCAACTGTCTTCTGAAGATGCTTTACCATAGAAGCACTTGACTTCATCATTGCCAGAGTTCCAGTCAGCTACGAGCAAATCACCCTTTCTCACTCCTTGCAAAGCGAGCTTCTCATCCCTCTTGTTACTGATCAGACACTTTTCCTTCTTGAACAAGACTTCATATCCTATATCACAAAATTGACTTATGCTCAGAAGATTATGCTTTAGACCATCAACAAGAGAGACTTCTTCAACGATGACATTCCCAAATTCCAAACAGCCATATCCCGTAGTGAATCCTTTGCTGTCATCTCCAAAGGTAACCACTGGGCCAGCTTTATCAACCACCTTTGATAGCAGGGCTCTATCACCGGTCATATGTCTCGAACATCCACTGTCCAGAATCCACATGACTCGCTTTTTCTTCATGCCCTGTATTCAAAGGAGATTAAGTTTTCTTTGGTACCCAAACTTGTTTGGGTCCAGAGAGCTTAGACACATTTGCATATTTAACAGATTTCTGTGCAGATTTAGCAGATTTAGCATTTGCCTTGACTGTCTCATTTTCTCTTATAGAGGCCTCAGCAGAATTGCTTCTAGGCTTGGGAGAAAAGGATTCTTTCCTAGATTTAGGTGGACTAGCAGTCTTAGGTCTGTTATTTCTATCATGTTTTGTTTTCTTACTTTTATCATCATGTGAACAATTATTAACAGCAGGAGATGCATGTGTCACATTTAGAAAAGTAGTCATAAGATTAACAGTGCATGATATGCAAGCAGTTGAAGCACACTTAGAATGAACAGGCATGGCAGACATGTTATGAACATGAGCATTAATATTATGATTATTCTTTACTTTAACATTCTTACATGCATGAGTAAGATGAGCAGTAGAGTTGCAGTTGTTACATAACTTCCTAGGACCATTTTTGCATATCCTTCCATTTCTGTTCTTCTTAGCCTTAGACTCATTTTGATCACCTAGTTCAGTTTTAGGTTTTACAAATTTGAAAAACTTACTAGGTGACATTGCCTTTTCATTTCTTTGCTTTTTAATGTCCTCAACAAGTATTTCATTTCTAATTAATAAAGCATCAACATCAAAGGGCTCAGAGGTAACTTCCTTATATAGGGGACTATCTGCATTCTTAAGAACAGGTGGTGCATTACTGGATGTAGCCTTAGCTGATTCAGGATCCACCACTTGTTTCTTACATTTCTTAACATTATAGTCAAATCCAATAGCAACTCTTGGACCAGATATTTGACTATCAAACAATTCCCTAGCAAGGTTAGCTGAATTCTGAAAAGCATATAGCTTACCATCTATGTTAGCTATTTTCTCTTTAAGTTCATTCTCTGTCTCGACACTAACCTGGAATTTGTTTTCTAGATACTCATTTCTTTCCTTTAGATTTTCTATCTGCATATTAGTGAGTTCTAGTTCCTCATTCCTGGCTTGTATCTTACTAAGTTCAGCCCTAGCATTTTCAGTCTCAGATTTAGCAGTTGTTATATCTTTTAAAGCATAATCTAAATCCCATCTAAGATCACTTATAGATTTGCTAGAGTCTATCACATGCTTGACACAATCACGATTACGACATTTAAATCTATCAGCCATAGAAGCAGGCATGTTTTTTAACTCATATCCGTAAGTAGGATCATAGTCTGCCATCAGCGCAAGATTGCCATACTCCTCTTCATCGTCAGTGTCATCCCAGCTTTTGCCCTCGGCAATGTATGACTTGACAGGATACTTTCTCTGAGAGCTAGAGTCCCTTTTCTGAAAAATTTTCTTCCTTTCATTTTCTTGCCTGGGTTCTCTGCATTCGCTGGCAAAGTGCCCCATCTTATCAAAGTTGTAGCACCGAAACTTGCTACAGTCTACCATCCCTGTCTTGTTACTCTTCTTGATTCAGACCCAGAAGATGAACCAGTTCTCTGCGATCTGTTGCTACTTCCAGAAGATCTGTACTTGGCATTTTTCCTAAATCTGATTCGGCTAAAGTTAGCTGCTAATGTAGCCATAGTAGGATCCTCCAGTTGCTGCAACTCCTCAAGAGTATAATACTCACTTTCGTCACTAGGCAGATCATCATTGTCCATTTCAGCTTCAAAGAACACATCCTTCTTGTTCTGCGGTTTCACAACCTTTGTTTCAGGTTCTTTGTGGCTGGATGCAGTAAGAGCAGTCGTCTTCAATAATTCAGCATTCTTGCTGTCCACTATTCCAGCACCATATATAATTTTCCTTTGCTCTTGCTCCATCTCATGAGTTCTTAACTTTCCATACAACTTCTCAAGAGTCATTGTAGCACACATTATTAAAATCCCCAATCAAGCACCAAGGTAAATTAGAATCTATAGATAAATTCCGTAATAGATCCTATGTTCTTCTACGAAGGCTTCTGTTTGGTTCTCCATACAGACCTGTTAACCTCCACTGACCAAAACCCTCCACGTTTGCTTGATTGCTTCTATATCAATGTGATTCTGTGAGAAGCTAATGACCTTAGCTTGATCCCTCTCCTTCCAAAGTAGAGCTAAACCTCCACTTCTACCTTGAACCTCTACCGCGAACAAACCTTCGAACCCCAACTTACACCGAATAAATTCCAGCTTGTCTTTCCTGCTAAGCGCTTCAAAAAAAAATAAAGGTGGGCTTTTCTTGTCTCACTATCTCAGTAAGGAGCCGAACATTTCAGGAAATCCCAAGATCCTAGCAGTTCCAACTCAAAATACTCATAATGATGGGCGGGTTTGCATAGCAGAGCCTGTCACAATCAAGTTTTTTTTTTGTCCGAGTTTGTATTGGTTTGCAAATCCACCATTACTTCATCACCTGGGCTTTGCATTGCGCCTCTTAGGATCCGAAATAACCAGCCCAATATTCTCCACCTCCGGATTATCCTCTTCCCGCTCTTCATTTGAAACAGATATTGTTTCCTTAAATTTGTGCTTCTGTTAATAGTATCATTAATATTTCATGTAAATACGATATCTGTTATATGATTGACCTACTCCACATTATCTCTTCCTATCTCTGATTTGTTCAGATTATGTAACTCTTCCGTGCCAATCTTGTTTTTTGAAATTTCACCACCATTTCTGTTATCATACACCGAATTAGTAACCAGAAAAGCTCCCCCTTGCCTGAGCCACTTAGAACCCATTATGTAATTTCTCCGTTTTGCCTCTGCTCACATCCAAATGACATAGGGTTTCTCGATTAATTCCAATGGTGTATCAAAAATTTTCTCGTAGAACTTCTCACTATGCCCAATTAATCCGCGAATGAAGCAAAAAGTAGGCACGCCTTCATACTTAAAGTTCGCTCAGCACCATTGTGACTCTGATCTCTTCAACTTCATGAGCCTTTTTAATGGTTTCTCTATATTAATCGATACTCTCACCCAAAGGTAATCTCTCCATACATGTTAGGTCCAGAATAACGTAGAAGGGGGGTTGAATACGTTATTTCGAAATATTTGGATTTTTGAGATGTGAAAAATAAGGTCAACAACTGAATCGAAATAACACAATCAATTCGGGAAAATATCTTTGAATTGATAAAAACCAATGGGTGTTACAACTTCTAATCCAGTGGATTAGCTTCAAAAACCAGAACACTCCTAAGGATAGTTTAGGCACGAGGACCTTCTACCCGACACTTCCTGAAAGCGGGCTAAGCCGGCTTTCCTACTAGATGGACTGTCTAGCAGCTTACACAGAGAAGATATAAGAGAGAGAAGAGAGAGTTGTATGTTGAGGTTTTAAAATGAAATACAACATGCCTATTTATAGATTTTAGAAAGTCACTATTTGACACTATTCCAACAACCCCAACTACTATTCCAACAACCGCAGTTACTATTCATATGAATAGTACTATTCATATGAATAGTGATTTCGGTTACTATTCATATGAATAGTAACCGAATGAATAGCACTATTCATATGAATAGTGATTTCGGTTACTATTCATATGAATAGTGATTTCAGTTACTATTCATATGAATAGTGATTTCGGTTACTATTCATATTCTCTTCTGTTTATTTTGATGTTTTAATTCATCTCAGAAAATAATTCAAGTACCAGACTAATTTAATTATTTTGTTATAAATAATTAATTAATCTGTTACTTATTTAATTTTCAGAGTAAATTAACATATTATGTCTGTCCTTGATCGTCAACAGGCTTTGGCAATTCTTTCTATGAATTAATGTGTTGACACTTGGTGCACTGGTCTGGTACACAAGTGACTAGCACTGATCTTGATCTTCACACCTTCGTTACATTCCAATTTATTAGCCTGCAACAATATCTTCAAATACATGAAATCTTTTGGCCCTTCAACTGAATCATCTGTACATCTTATTCTGTCACTGAGGCTTGATCATGTTAATGAACTTCTTTCAGCGACTTGATCCTTGTTGGTGCCTGTTCTTCAAATTTCATGATCCCTGTATAGAGTTAATATTATTTATCTTTTATCCTAGTTGAGTTATATATGTGCTCTATTACATATTACATTACATTATGCCTTACAATACACCCATAAAATTATTAGGATCGGAGTCCACATACGTGCCAGTATAATTCCCTACATTCTTTACGACTCTTTGAGACATAAACCCAGGATCCATGCCATGCAGTTGGACCCAAAGTTCTTCTTGTTAATTTCTACCAATCTTGGATTTTCCCCTGCTTTCAGCCTTTCAAACAATAGTTGAAACCGCCCGAATGTCCACGGACTCCCATGTTATATAAGAGGTGTGATATCAACCTCATGATAGAACTGAAAAATATACCTATTATGCTCTATTTCCTTCACATACATCCCTTTTCCTGGCTTCTAGAGAGACGCCATTTTATGTTGCATTGCTTGAAAGTCAATATGTGACTCAGTTAAGAAACGATCGACTAAGCACCAACGCTCATCAATCTCCGACAAGTTTTTCGATGCTTTCTCATACGTTAAACCTCCCTCCTCGTCAACTTCAATCCTAACCAAAGCAAGCCTCTCCTCCATTTCCTCCTGTACTGGGGTGAATTCCCCTTGGACGACATAACTCACAGTAGATACGTATCGCACTTAAACAAAACTGCTGATAAAAAGAAACGAAACTGACTATACCACCATGTCAAAAGACAAGACTACTACAATTTTGTATATTAACATCGAAAGTATAATTTTCAATCCAAAATTATTACTTTAAAACAAATAAATCCAAATTCCTTTAACGTCAATAAGAATTGATTTTTCAATGAATTTACTCAAATGCAATATATTAAATTTTTTTGAATGAAACAACTCACATACGATAACACACTAAAATGTGCAATGAGACTCTTTTTGTTAGATTTATAATTAATAAAACAAATCAATGTATATTTCTCTGGTTTTTTTTTTTTGCCAAGATACTTCTCAAGTTCTTATTTTAATATACTAGCATATAACCCGTGCAGTGCACGGTTCTTTTTCTAATATTTATTATAATATTTTTTTATTATTTATTTCATCAGTTTACATTAGGGGTGATCGCGGTGCGGGCGATGCAATTTTTCCCTAAAACCACGGACCAAACCGCGAATGCGGTTTGGTTAAATTTCCAAACCGCAACCGCACCGCGAAATTTTAAAACCGCATAAACCACACCGCGAAAATGCGGTGCGGTGTGGTGCGGTTTATTGCGGTTTACACATTCGATAAAAATAATCATGAATTTAAAATATTAATTTTCATGCATGTGAAATTAATTTTTAAAGTTCTTACTCAACCACATTTCTTAATTCGTATGCAGATCGTGTCTATAGACTTAACGAAATACAAACATTGTAGTATGAAATATTGTGATATTAAATAGATAAAGATGAGCTAGCGCATTATTATTGATCTAATAAGCCTCTAAAATAAACTATTACTAGGCAATAAAACAAACTATTACTAGGCAATAGGTATTAACGAACCAAATAGCTTGCAAACTATCCCTTAAATCATTAACAAAATAATATATATATATATATATATATATATATATATAATATTGCGGTGCGGTGCGGTTTGAACCGCATTTCAGGAAACTAAAATCGCAACCCGCACCACACCGCGCGGTTTGTCAAAATTTAAAACCGCAACCGCACCACAGAAAATAAAAACCGCGCGGTGTGGTGCGGGTTAGTGCGATGCGGGCGGTTTTTGCGGTTTGGTGCGGTTTATGATCACCCCTAGTTTACATATCAAATTGTTGTTATGAAATTGATATATATATATATATATATATATATATATATATATATATATATATATATATAAGATTTTACACGTTCAATTTGTTATGTGTTTTATCTTGAATTCTTTAAACTTGATTTGGATGATTTTACAACCTACGTGAAATTAACAAAATAATTTTTAATTTAATGATGATTTAAAAATTTTCTCCAATTAAAACTACCAAGAAACAAAAGATAGATGAAATTGACGATTTTTTATATTGAAAACTCTATTCTATTTAGGAAATCTACTTATATTTTGGTTTGATTATCAAAATAACCTTCTTATTATTTGAATATAGTTGTACAAACAACCAAATACAGTTTTAATAATAAGTGTAGGAGGGATTTTGTCTAAAACTTTGGTAGTTGGTAGTCTGGTCCTCATTACGATAAAATAAATAAGAATTGTTAGATCTAAAAATAAATAAATAAAAAACGTTGGATCTAGCATAAAAAATATTTAATATTTTAAAATGTAAACTAAAAAGTGTATTTATATTAAATACGAAAAAGTGCTTGTCAATGATTTAAATAATATGTAATTAGGTTTTCTATATTGAATAGGAGTATTATTGTACGTATTCTACACTAAATAGGATTAATGTAAAAATTCGTAATTATATTTTCTCTTGAAATTCTGAGTATTTTCATTTGGATAATAATTGTTAAATCATCACTAAATTAAAGATAATTTTATGAGTTTCGCGTGGACTGGAAAATCATCCAAATCTGATTTCTTTATCTCGAAATAGAGCCTAAATAGTAAATATGAACCTTTTTTAATATTAATAAATAAATAAATAAAATTCAGTTCTAATATAATCTTTTATATCATTTTCAGATTATAATTTCTTTTTAAAATTCAATTCTAATACAACTTTTTAAATTATATCCTTTTTAGATTATAATTTATTTTTAATATGATATAATCTTAATCGTCTATTTTAAAAATATTATATTTGATGGTTAGATTATTTTAACGGTACAGTGACCAAACCAAAGTGACCAAACCAAAATTATGGATAAGATCCCTCTTACGCTTTATTATTTATAAAGGATATAATTTTGGACAAAAACTTTATTAGATGAACAAAAATTGAAGTTAAAATTTAATAATAGTTATAAAAATTGAAATGCATGGTGAAGGCCCTAAATACCCACCATTTAATTCAAATTGAACATAGTACCTACCAGCGGAATGCATGGCCCAGAATACCCACTGAACACGCATGCTCAGCATGCGTGTAGCTATACGCATAACACACATACGTGTGCTGTGTAAATAAGAGATATGCACTCGTGAACAGTGCTTGGGACACGCATGTTGAGCATGCGTGACTTGGGATGCGCATGTTCAACATGCGTATCCCAAGCACTGTTCACCTTCGTTCCCGGCCACGTTTCCGGCCGTCGCTGGTGGCATTTTTCGACCAAAACTTCAACCACTTCGTTCGTCCAATTCAGGCATCGAGCATTAGTATTCTACATACCAAAACACTCGTATTCTCCTCCTCTACAAGCCTATGTTCTTCTTTTTTGTTTTTTTTTGCCGGATTGAAAAGACCCAATTCAAAACTTTTTTCCGATGTGTTCGTGTACGCCCCTACGGGACCACAAATCAACAAACGAAGGTGTCAAAATGTAGAAGCAGGCCTGGGCATCGTTTTGATGTCCTCAAAAGCAGTGGAGGTGCCCAGAATTTGATGGTCAGGAGGTCAAGAACGGAGAGGCAATTTTTACCTTCAGAGCATCACCGGAGCTGCAATTGCAATAATGACGTCATATGACGTCATCACGCATCTAGGAGATGTGTGACCCCTGTTGCGCATGTTCAACAGGCGTGTCTCGACACACGCATACACGGGATGCGTAACGCGTGGGTAAATAGGGCCAGCTCTTCCGCCAATCGGAATTTCGGACCTTGTATCCTGAATGGTGGATATTTAGGGCATTTTCTCTAAAATGCAGGGGTCAATGCACTATATACATACATAATCCTTTATTTTTAGCGTTTTACTTTTTTGTGAATAAATAATTTGTTAACAATCGCATGTGTAACCTTTATAAATTATAGTATTACGGTATATTCAGTTTATTTGAATGTTTATGTAATAGAATGAAAATCAGTACTTCTAATATCACAATTTGAAAACATTCGCTAATTAAAATTTAAAAATGGTCTCAGTTGTCATAAAGTTAAAATTGTTTGACAAAGTGTAAGTAAACGGAATGTTTCAAATTGTCGGGCAGTGGCGCTTAAGGCTTATTGTCTTGAGGTCACGAGTTCGATTCCTTGGGACGCTCCAGAATTAAGTGGGCTATCATATTCGGGGATATAAGTGTACTGGTATGCATTCCGGATTAGTCGAGATACACGCAAGCTGGCCCGGACACCTATAAAAAAAATTGTGATGAAGAAATAAAATGCAAAATTAACTACTTGATTGTCTAAACTTCCGGAGGAATCTCTTTCTCATGTCAGTCATAATCTAGATTACGACCCATGGATTGGTTAAGCATAACTTTCGGTTAGATGATAAACTTCAGTGGATGAAAGAATGTCTCTTTTTCCAATCCTATTTTGAATTGTGTAAACTCTATCATTGATAAATGAAAATTCTTTTTCATTTTGAAAAAAAAAAAAAAATAACTACTTGAGCTCAAAAAAAGGATGCAATACGAACTAGTTCGGATCTTGGTTGGAATTCGGATCTGTACCAAATAGAGATGCACAAAAGGCCCATCGGGCCGGGCTTTGACCGGGCTTTGACTTTGACCGGGCCGGGCCGGGCCGGGCTTCTGTGAAAAATGTGAGCCCGTTTAGGGTGGGCTTTTTTCCGGGCCTGAAGCGGGCCGGGCCGGGCCGGATCGGGCTTTTTCCGGGATCAAATCGGATCGAGATTTTATGTTACATAAGAATGTTCTTTATGTAATAATGGCAGACATGTGTTAAACAATCTATTTTGCCGATACAAATATTACATTTATCGATTTACTTTTTGATTTGATGATATATTAATTGATTACACGTGTACTTAACTTGTTTTTGTTCATGTATCGTAATATATGCATATAAATAATCTTATTATTAATAATGAATATGTAAATATATATGTACTTAAATTATTTTTATATTTGTAGGAAGTGTAAATACATAAATATTTATGTAAGTATACTAGAATAATCGAATTTTACCCGGGCTTTTTCGGGCCGAACCGGGCTTTTAATCGGGCCGGGCCGAAGACCGGGCTTTTTAAAAGACCGGGCTTTTGCTGGGGCCGGGCGGCTTTGCCCAAAAATATAGGGACCGTTTAAGGCCCTCGGGCCGGACTTGACCGGGCCGGGCTTTGCCAGATCGGGCCGGGCCAGATTTTCGGGCTCGGGCTTTTTGTGCATCTGTAGTACCAAATCGGACTAGCATAATAACCCGTGCGAAGCACGGGTCATTTTCCAGAAATTGATAGAGATATTTTTTCCAGAAATTGATAGAGAGATTTTTCAGAAATTGATAAAGAGGTCGAACTTATGTAAAAAAAGTTTTCACTTCTTACTGAAAAACATAAGTAGCACAATGGTTTGGAGGAATATTTATATAGAGGAGGTTGTTGGTTCAATTCTCCACAAACACAATAATAACTTAATTTTTATCTTCAAAATAAGGGAGTGGCAATTAATGTAATTTTTTAAAAAACAAGGGTAAAATAGTAAATTCACAGGGGGTTTATTGGCTCAAAATACCCCTAAAAAAACCCCTTGTTCTCCTATTATATATAGAAGAAGATTTAACTCAGGCAAAACCGTAATTATCCAAGAAAATCAGAGAACAAGAGACAAAAAGGGGGCAAAAGAGTAATAGACTCCAACACAATGACTATTCAGCTACTATTTCAAACACACACACACACACACACACACACTCTTTTCGTGTGAGTGAGCTTTTTGTGTGAGTGAGCCTTTTGTTGTTTTCTTAAAACCCTAACATTTTGTTGATCATTTTACCCAAAAATTGGCTTAGAATTTCGTCAATTGAAGCTCCTAATCTGCTGTTTTTGTAAGTTTCATCCTCTAATTTACCTTCTTTCCTCTCCCATTTTACTCGCTTGTATATGAAATTACCCACTGTAATTCTGGGTTTTTGTTTTAGACCATGTCTATATATATGTATCACTTGTTTTTTTTGTGTAATGCGGTTGATATGTAACTATTTTTTAGGGTTTTTATTTCAATTATTGCGTGCATATGTTTTTGGCTTCATTTACTTATTGTTTGTTTTTTTAGATTATGGAATATTATGTTTAGAATTTGGGGTTTTTAGTTTTTGTATGTTATATTAATCGAAATCTTGTTTGGATATATGGACTCTGTTTTAATGTAAGTCTCTCGGTGTTTTGGCTTGTTTGTATGCTTATCCTAAATTATTCGTAGAATGTAGATAAAAATGTACGAAAATTATTTGTAGGGTTTTCGGTTTGTTTCTACATAGTGAGAGGGTTTTGTTTTTGTATAATGTGGATAGTAACTTGTATTTAACATTTTGTGGGATTTTTTTTTTCTTTTATTTAGAGGTGATTATCATTTATTGCATGAAAATGGTTTTTGTTGGAGTTTTCGATTTTGGGTTTATGTTTTATAGCACATTTAATGATTTAGTTTTGGTGGGAGGAATTTTCACTCAGAAGGTGGGGTTGTGGAGTTCTTTTTGGGGTTAGAAATTGGAAGTCCTGAAGTTAGTTGTTTGAAAATCTTGTTTCTTAGCTCACAGGTACAACCCAAGAAATATATACTTTAGTTTTACTCTGTGTGGGAGCACTGAGCAGATAGAGTTGTGAAGTGCTTATAGAAAACCCTAACATTTTGTTGATAAATTTACCCCCCAAAAATCGCTTAAAAATCCTACAACATGCATAATTTAAGCTCGTAATCTTCTGTGTATGTAAGTTTCAATATTTATTCTAGCTTTTTTTTTCCTGTTCATTTTATTAGAAATTACACACTCTCATTCAGGGTTTTGGTTTTATATATTGTAATATTGTCTACACATTAGTTGTTTTAGTGTGATGCGGTTGATATTTAACTATTTTTAGGTGTTTTTTATGCGTTGCATATTTGCACGCAATTGATATTGAAGCTGAACTCATAATTTGATTTCAGCTGGTTAAAGTTTCTGTTCATATTTTGAGGTTTTTAGTTATATACTCCATATATTTTAGACCAAAATCATGTTGCACATAGTATTGTTTGTTTAGATTTCTCTCTGGTTTGGCTTGTTTGTATTAATATCGTTGAAAGACAAAAGTACTGGTAATCGTTTTTAGGGATTATGGGTTCTTAGAATGTAAAATGTGGTTTCTGACTTCACATTTTACATTTTGTTTGGATTTTAATTCTTTTATTCCGAGGTGATTATTGTTTACTGCATGAAACTGATTTTTGTTGAAGTGTGGGATCAAGGGTTAATGTTTTATAGCACATTTCATATTTTGGTTTGGTAGGGTAGAATGCTTAACTGAGAAGTTGGGGTTGTAGAGTTCTATTTGGGGTCAGAGATGGCACGTGCTTAAAGTTGGCTGTATATTATTGTATAGTGAATGAGTATCATGCTGCATAGGTATAATGAAGTTGTTATGTAGAATTGTAACCTTACTTTTTTTTTTTCATTTGTGATTTTGTAGGTAATGGGCCGTTCTAGTTACATGGACATAGACATAGACGATCTCTTTGAGGATGATTTAGGGGATCTAGGAGAGCCGTTTCTAAATAGTGTTTGTAAAAAAGCAGCAACATCGTTTTTTGAACAACACGGATTGATCAGTCACCAGCTGAACTCATACAATGATTTTTTAAAACATGGTATTCAGAATGTATTTGATTCCATTGGTGAGATCACAGTCCAACCTGGTTATGATCCATCTAAAAAGGGTGATGGCGACTGGAGGTATGCTGCGGTGAGGTTTGGAAAGGTCAAGCTTGCCCCGCCAACATTCTTCACTGGTGAGAAGTTCTACAATGATAATGCCATAGATTTTGTGGACTTCTATCCCAGACATGCTCGCCTTCAGAATATGACTTACTCTTCCAAAATGAAAGTTGAGGTTCATCTTCAGGTAAGATTAAAAAGAGTTGCAACTAATTTTTCTTGTTTTCCTGTTCCCTAATAAGTGAATATGTGCATGTTGAGTGCCTTGTTGAAGTTAGTGAGGACTGAGGATGAAGGATTTCCTTTTCTAGGATTCTAGGATCTATAATGGTTTTAACTGAAATTTGAATGTGACCAATTAAATCACACTATGCTAGCATTTTGATGTTGTTTTTGAAATCCCTTCCGTTCCTTTTGACTTGCTTCAAAGTGAACCGGTATAACTTCTGTAACTTAATACACCAGCTTGGCGGTGCCATATTGTGTTGTCACTTGTTTCTATAAGTTGTACGCCCATGTCTGTTTTTACAAGTACACCCATGACAACAGTTACTTGTAATCTATCCGAATTTCTTTCAGCTCCATGACTCTGTGGTTTATGCTAAAGTGAATTTAAAAGCTTTGTTTAATTAGTATTAGAAATCGACAGCTTAAACTATGGTGTCATTTTATATTAATATATTTCTATTAAAGACTTGATATTTAGGTATTTGTATATATTTTCTCGTTTTGGTATAGAACTTGTCTGACAGGAGTAGTTTCTAGGCAAACAAGGAGTATATAGACTTCAGATTAATTTCTGCAATTCTATGTACTCGTCTAATTACTTGCTTGCTAATACTTTTTCCATAATTGCTTTCACTGATGACTGACCAAACATTTTATCCTGGCAAGTCGCACCTAAAGCAGTAAATGAAACAAATTCCTTGTACAGTGTGCAGACAACTTGAACATTGCTATAATCCATATGCTGCTAACTATTTGTAAATCCCATTCAAAATATGTAAGACTGCTACAATTTCCTCGCTGTGGTCATAATTATTTTCATATCTTATTCCGGCTGTGCTTGTAAACATATAGGTATATACCCAGAAGATGGTTAGGAGTGACAAGTTTAAAACTGGGAAAGAACAGTATGTAGACAAGGCTGTTTGTAAGGAGATTCGGGAGGAGATTCCTATGGGAACGCTTCCAGTGATGGTGAAATCTGATTTATGCTGGATGAAAAATGCGAAGCAAGGTGATTGTGATTTTGATCACGGTGGCTATTTCATAATCAAAGGAGCTGAGAAGGTTAAGAGTTTGTTTTTTTTTCTAGGATATTATACTTACATAAGGAACATAGTTTACATACTGAATAAAACTGATTTTTAACAATTGTATAGGTGGTAATATTCTTTGAATTAATATCTCTGTTTTATCACATGTTCGAGTTTTTATAATATAAACTATTGGCTCATGATTTAGAAGCCAGTGAATATTCTTACCTTCTTGGTCTCGGGATTTAGCCAATCTAAACAGTGTTGTGCAATCTGCACAGCATTGCTTAAGCTTTCCTAAACAACTTGTTTCTGTGGCTCATAAACTTACGGATTCCCTGTAGTGTCACCTCTTTATAACAAAGTCTAATTTTCGAGTAGACCTAGTAGATAATGCGTTTGTTTGTATTAGCATATAAAAAGGTATTAGCACTTATCTTGTAAGAAGTACCATGTTTTTCTAACATAATAAGTACTTTTTCCCAGATAAAACAGGAAATAAACACCTAAAATAAGTAATTCCAATTCAAGATACAGATTGAGCCTTTACATCCCGGAGGCTGATGCCTAGTTTTATGAGTAATCTAAATGTGAGGGGAATGAGCCAAATCCTTAATTGGCATATAGGGAGGCATAGGATTTATTGTACCGGACCACCGGTGTAATTGCGTAATACACTTCTGGGTGTTAAACATAACATATTAAATC
This sequence comes from Kitagawia praeruptora, assembly GCA_037693485.1. Classification (NCBI taxonomy): domain Eukaryota; kingdom Viridiplantae; phylum Streptophyta; class Magnoliopsida; order Apiales; family Apiaceae; genus Kitagawia; species Kitagawia praeruptora. The sequence goes on from CM075352.1 coordinate 140,680,771, forward strand.
TTGTTCCCAAAGATATTTTTTTAGCTGATTAGATCGGTAAACTGAGGAAGAACTACCAAGTCATGTGCCTCCTACGTTCTGGTTAATCGACACAGAGATGAAACTAAAAGTATCTGAACAAATTGCACACCTTGTATTGCAAACAACAATAAGCACTCCCAACTGCCCATAAGAAGGGAAACCTTATTGCCCTATAAAGGTATGAACTCTCAGAAAGTATCTCATTTAACACCTATCAATCACACTCCAAATAAATTCTAAATGAGAGCATCATGGTATCATTTATCAATAAATTAAACATCAGAACCTTACTTTATCAGGACCCATAACATTTATGCTTTTTTCATCCTTGGACTCTCATATTGAAGCTGCTTGGGATTTAAATTGTTTATAGTTTTGCTGGTATTTTTTTTTGAAATGTTCTAAAGCTTGTTTTAGTTTGCATAGCTTCATTTTCAAGAGCTGTTATATATATTAGCTATCTATAGAACGAAGTAGACCACCATTCATGTATCGTGGCAGTATAGATTATTGTATGTTGGTAAATGTTTGGTTTCAGCCTCTGAGCAAGTAATGTTCGTGTTTTAAGTATTTGATGAATTTGATTGTAATATTCCAACATTACGTGTGTAGTTAAAAGCTATTTTTTCCTCACTCCACCACAGACCTTTGTTGCTCAAGAACAGATCTGCCTGAAGAGGATTTGGTTGACCAATAGTCCTTCTTGGATTGCTTCATACCGTCATGCTTTTAAAAGGAATAGAGTCCATGTAAAACTGTTAGACCCTAAAAGTGATGATATCGGAGGTGGCGAAAAAATTCTTACAGTGTATTTTTTGGGGATGGAAATTCCAGTATGGATATTATTTTTTGCTCTTGGAGTATCGTCTGATAAAGAAGTTGTTGATTTGATTGATGTTGATCTTGAAGATGGTAGGATTGTGAATATAATAATTGCATCAATTCATCAGGCTGACAAAGAGTGTGATGAGGAGTGTGGTGAGAAGTTCCGTAGAAGGGGAATGGCTCTTACATACGTAGAAAAGAAACTTAAAAGTTGCCCATATCCCCCTGCAGAATCTGTTGAAGAGTGCATTAACAAATATCTCTTCTCTAGTCTCACTGGGTTCAAGCAGAAGGCTCGTGTTCTTACCTATATGACGAAGTGCCTCTTGCAGGCTTATACTGGTCGTAGAAAAGTTGATAATAGGGATGATTTCAGAAACAAGAGGTTAGAGTTGGCTAGTGAGTTACTTGAGCGCGAGCTTAGGGTTCATCTTAAACATGCTGAGAAACGCATGGTCAAGGCTATGCAGAGAGATCTTTACAAGGATAAAGTGGAGTCTATCGAACGCTATCTGGATTCATCAATCATTACAAATGGCCTTACAAGGGCATTTTCAACAGGGGCTTGGTCTCATCCCTACATCAGAGGGGAGAGGACCTCCGGTGTAGTGGCAAATCTTGGTCGAACAAATCCATTGCAGATGATAGCTGAAATGAGGAGAACACGTCAGCATGTTGATTACACAGGGAGAGTTGGTGACGCAAGATACCCGTTAGTAATTCTATCTATTAACTTCTGGTTCTCATGCTAATTTAATATTTTATATCTTGGAATCTGTCATTTCCCCTAGTTGTATATAACAACGATGATGCTAAAATACAACTGCAATGTTGCCTGAACATAATGGTTGGTAGTAAGACAGGTTACGAGATGTTAGGAGCCGATCATCTGCTTTTCTCTTCTTCGATATTTTGGAATATATGTTTCTATGAAATTCCATTTTCATATGATTCTTTTATTTCTTATTACTTTTTGTCATAGCAAGTTTCAAGCTACATATAATATGTGTATACATAGTATATGTTTACCATGAACAGTTTGTGCACTGAAAACTGTCATAGCAAAGGCAGACAATAGATCTCCTTATTAATTTTGATGCGTCTTATACTGCAATTTGATGGGAGGTTACTCTGCCTTGTGACTGGGGAATCTGACTCTAGGCGCCTAGGCGCCTAGGCGATTATGGTTTTAACTCTTTCGAAGTACTCTTATCGATATTCTAAAGAAAGTTTCTTGCGTAAAGATGAGGACCCTTTTTATAATAATGTATAATGCTGCTGGTGCAGGCACCCTTCTCACTGGGGGAAGTTGTGTTTTCTTTCTACTCCCGATGGAGAAAATTGTGGCCTCATAAAAAATCTTGCCAGCACTGGGCTTGTCAGTACGACTGTATATGAGCCGATTCTTGAAAAAATACTCGATTGTGGGATGGAAGAATTGGTAGATGATACTTCATCTTCTCTTCGTGGTAAGGACAATATATTTCTGGACGGCGAACTGGTTGGAATGTGTAGAGATCCTGCATCATTTGTCACAGAATTGAGAAATATGAGACGTTCAAAGGAACTTCCCCACCAGGTTTTCTTCGATAACTCTGTCTGTATGCTCGTGGCTAGGATGGTGTGACAACATATTTATAGTACTGTAGGTCACGGGGACAGACTAATGATGCTCTGTTAAATATCCCTGCACCTCTAATCTTTGCTTATATTCGGTTCCCTTTAGTTTTGGAGGACATCTTGTCTTGTACTCCACTTGTAATTTCTTTTCTTGTACTAAATAAAATTTTTATGTCAAACATAATAATTGATCGGGCTCTGAGTCATGTACTGGATATTTTTGATAGGTGGAGATAAAAAGAGATGAGAAAAATAGAGAAGTACGCATATTTTGTGATGCTGGAAGGATATTACGACCTCTTTTAGTTGTCCATAATTTGAGAAAAATTAAATCACTGAAAGGGGGAGATTACTCTTTCCAGTCACTTTTAGACGCAGGAGTGATTGAGCTTATTGGAACTGAAGAGGAGGAAGACTGTTGCACAGCATGGGGGATTAAATATCTCATGATGCAAACCAGCGGAGATGCACCCAAGAAATACACACACTGTGAACTTGACATGTCATTTCTCTTGGGTTTAAGCGCCGGACTGACACCCTTTTGTAATCATGACCATGCAAGAAGGGCCCTCTACCAATCACAAAAGCACTCACATCAAGCCATTGGTTTTTCTAGCACCAACCCAAGTATCAGAGTAGACACAAATACGAATCAGTTATATTATCCTCAAAGACCACTTTTTCGGACGATGCTTTCTGAATGCCTTGGAAAAGCAGAAAACAGCAGGATGCTTCCCAAGCCTGAATTTTATAATGGGCAGTGTGCTATTGTGGCTGTAAATGTTCACCTTGGTTACAACCAGGAGGATTCCTTGGTTATGAATCGCTCTTCACTAGAGCGGGGCATGTTTCGATCAGAGCACATTAGAAGTTACAAGGCTGATGTTAACAACACAGAAGCTACTTTAAAGAAGCAGAAAATAGAGGATGCAATAAACTTCGGAAAGATCCCAAGTAAAATTGGTCGGGTTGACAGCTTAGATGAGGACGGTTTTCCGTTTATTGGTGCAAACCTGCAGACTGGTGATATCGTCATTGGAAAACATGCAGAATCAGGGGTTGATCAGAGTGTTAAACTGAAGCATACTGAAAAGGGAATGGTTCAGAAAGTGGTACTTTCTTCGAATGATGAAGGGAAAAACTTTGCTGTAGTATCTCTGAGACAGGTGATCTAGTGTTCAATAGATATGTTTTCAGTTTAGTTCATGTATGTACTCCATAAGTATTGATCTTCCTTTAAAATTCTTCCAGGTATCTTCATATATGAATTCTTCTGTATGCATGCATATTTGATGCCAATTTCTCCTTCTCATCACATGTTTAAATAATTCATTTTTAACTCTTGTATGTAGTTTTCATGTATTCTGTTTAATCTTACAGCTGCCAAAGATGTTTCAACTTCAGTGTAACATGCTTGCATTCTCCAAGATTAGCTAGATGTTTGCATGTTAAAATATGTAATGAGACAAAGATAAAAGATAATAGTCTTAGGGCTTCTGATATCCTCTGCACCCTTAACGATCACCTCTGCAGCATTCTTTCCTTGCACAGGGACCATGACAATGTCATAGTTTGCATTATCATCTCTTACAAACTTGACTTTATCGTGTAGGTTCGGTCCCCATGTCTTGGAGACAAGTTTTCTAGCATGCATGGGCAAAAGGGTGTTCTAGGCTTTCTGGAATCTCAGGAGAACTTCCCTTTCACGGCGCAAGGGATCGTTCCAGATATTGTCATAAATCCACATGCATTTCCTTCACGCCAAACTCCTGGCCAGCTTCTGGAGGCTGCTCTGGGAAAAGGGATTGCCCTAGGGGGTAAAGAAAGATACGCCACCCCTTTCTCCACTGTATCGGTTGACACCATAACAAATCAACTTCATAGGTACAAATGTCATACTCAAAGCATTAAGGCACAAGTATAATACGCATTATGTTAACGAATAATTTTTTGTTGGTTCACTTTGGGTATCTTTATTTGCACGTGATCTGGCTCATGAAACTGGAAAAGGCTAGAAAAAGAAAAGTGATGCAGGACCTTTGTTTCATCATTTATGATTTCATTACGGTATATTGCGGAAAGTAACATTTGGAACAGAGTAAAAGGAAGTGAGTCCTTAAAGATTAAAAGAAGTATAATTAGGTCTCACGCCTAGATATTTAGACCACAAACCCAGAGCTTTTGAGATTGTTTCTAATTTGTAGTGTTATTTAGTACTGGTATCAATATCTAGGAAATTGGGGTGTAAGAAACTTGTAACCTGATTTAATTAATAATAATTCGCTCAACAACCCTTACCCGGTATGCTGATTAAGTGAAAAATCTGGAATTATAGTGATATGATATGTTTAAAGCCAAAGTTCTTAAACTAAATTCTCGAATTTAGGAATAAGAAACCTAGATTACCCTTAATGCATGTGCTAGACGTGATCTTTTAATATCTCTATACCTCTGAGACACAGTATAGCATGAGGGAACTTTGAATTAAGTTCCTTAATTTCAAAAGGGATCCATCATTAATCACCATAGCAAAGTGACTACTCAGATTTGCAGCCTGAAGTTTGTGCTTTATGTTCCTTTTGTGTTTTACATTAATTGGGTATGCATTTGATTAAAAATAAAATTGCTTTAACGTGTCAACAAACGAATATAATGAGGCTGATTTCTGATATACCTATCTCTGTAAATGTATTGAAGGGCTGGTTTTTCTAGATGGGGAAATGAAAGAGTTTACAATGGTCGAACTGGTGAAATGATTCGTTCCCTGGTATTTATGGGCCCAACCTGCTACCAGCGCTTAATCCATATGGCTGAAGACAAGGTGAAGTTCAGGAACACGGGGCCTGTTCATCCTCTCACCCGACAACCAGTTGCTGACAGGAAGCGGTTTGGAGGAATCAAGTTTGGGGAGATGGAGCGTGATTGCCTGATAGCTCATGGAGCCTCAGCTAATTTGCACGAACGTCTCTTCACACTCAGTGACTGTTCACAGATGCATATCTGTCGTAAATGCAAGCACCCAGCAAATGTGATCCAAAGGACAGTAATGGGTGGGCGCAAGATTCGTGGCCCATACTGCCGGTATTGCCAGTCTTCTGAAGACATTGTCAAAGTGAGTGTGCCCTATGGGGCAAAGCTACTTTGCCAGGAGCTTTTCAGCATGGGCATATCTTTGAAGTTCGAAACTCAGTTGTGTTGAGATTTCCCGTGGCATCAAAGGCTTATTTTTGTAAGCAAGATCATGAGTTCGAATCCCAGTCAAACCCTCACCTGTACTTAAAAATTTACCAATCTACCAGAAGACAAAAAGTCTGTTATTTTGAGACCTTGAAATTTCTGTTAATTTTAATGGTGGGAACTTTGACGTAGTGTAGTATTTCGGATGCCTTGTATGGATCTTGTTGCTATTGGAGTCGCTTTTACCTTGACAAAAGGAAAAGTTATCTTGCTGTTTGTTTGGTGACTAGTGTTTGAGATGAAGTAGATTGTTCTTAAAAATGCTTAATTCTTTTCATTTTAAGGCTTCTAAGAGATAATCCATATATAGAAGTCATAACTATGATATGTCCATTTCCTTATTTTAGTCTAAAGTCTTAATCAAGGCAAATCATAGGCAGACACTTAATATTTAGGTTTACCACCAACAGCCGGGTTTCCGCCAAGAAAAGATAACAATACGGTTTCTGCCATTGTTGGAAATTGATAATCTAGTTGATTTAAACATACCTGGTGGAGTGGCTGTTATCTCGTAGTTCTTAGGTCAGCTGTTGTGGATCATTTGTAATACGCAGAGAAAATTCTAAATTTTGAAAAGTTTCGATTTTTTTTGAGCTTCTTGGATGAAAATTGAAAAGTAGTTCATCTGATTTGTTGAAATTGACAGGTAGGTCTTTGTTGGATACAATTCCGTGATTTAAAATAGTTCCCAGTGTTATTGTGTATTTGCATTGAAGCAAACATTGTAAACGGGAGGGAGGGATTTTTTTCCTAGATTTGCCCGTTTGTTTTTCTATAGATATTGCATTCCACTGCTGCTACCATCAATGTAAACAAGACTATCTGGGTTAACTGTAACGGAAGGGAGGGACCCTTCTATGCTTGCTGCCTGTACGGAGAATGGATTGTGCCAAATTTGTTGAAGTTAAGATACATGGAGTTGTAGACAGAAAACACAAAGATGAACTCGTGAAAGATACAGCTTACGTGAAACAAAAGATTTAAAAAAGCCTTTGTCAATGGCTCTATGGGGTCACTCTTCATGATCTATGTGAAATTGTATGTGCTTAAAAAGATCCCTTCATCAAAAACCCCAATGAGAGTGACTCCCTCTCTTTTCCCTCTCTCATCTCATCCCTAGCATCCTCTCCCCCTCTGCTCCAACCATAACCACCGCAGGATTATCATCTCCTTTCTCTTATTTTCTTTTTTGTTTTTTCCTTCAATAATTTTCAATATCATCTTTGGGCGAGAATTTTAATTCTTGCATCCATTTTTTTGGGTATTTTATGTCTCTCCTTTTGAAGTGGTTTGTGTCTCTTCTTTTAGAGTGTTTTAGTTTGTTATCATGTTATTTTAAGAATGATTTCTATGGTGTATTAGGAGATCTGTGAAGCCCACTTCGAATTTGGAACGGTGGTGATTATCGCAAGAGCTCATCTTGCACAATGAAAGATTGTTCAATATACGGGGGCATTTGTACCCCCAACCTCAGTTGGTATAATGGGTATGAACAGTGGACTATCACCGGTTTTTTATGTGCACAGGTCAATTGTGATTCTAACATTTTCAGGAATGTTGGTGTCGACTGGATTGCTCGGGAAATCTTTGTAATCATTTTTATTTTCAAGAATATTTATATTCTATGTGTTAAGCAATCTGAAAACGAAACGGTTATTTGTTTAGCTCGTTTTTTGTTTCACAATCAGGTTGTAGTTGACAATTTGGGGGTTTGTCCCGGCTGGATTTCAATGTTTAAGTATTAATAAAATCTTATTGTTCGTAAAAAAAAACCTTTGTCATGGTAAAAAATAAAGATATCAGGTGTATTTTATTAAAATTCTTTTAAATTATTTTGACAATATTTGATTATAATTAATATCTTGTCGTTTGAGTTTTTTTAAAATCTTTTCAAATGGTATCGGTACATCATAAATGGCCTACTACAACTTTTGGAACCCATACTACTTTCGAATATGTTGGCTTTGCCAAGCATGTTTTTGCCTATTACAATATTGTCATTTTTATGTTGGTTCCATCAGGAAAAATATGTTGCTACAGAATAAAAATGTTTATGTTGCTGTAAGCTTGAAATTGCGTTGCCATAATTTTGTAACGAACAAAATTTTACATTTTGTACTAAAAAAAAAATAATATTTTGACCTTTTTTCACATGGTAATTAATTTATTTAGATAAAAATAGTCAAGAAATTTTTATAAAAATCAAGAATATTCGAGTAAAAGTGATTATTTCATTAAAAATGTTAAAACATTTTAAGGTGAATAATTATATTTTCATGTTCATTAAATATACCAAAAAAAAAATTTTGAAATGATTTTTTTTCTAAATATATTTTAATATATCATTAAAATAAAAATATATTCGTATATCATTAAAAAATATTTGAAGATATTATTTCAGATTATGTAAAAGAATTGAATATTAATTTTCAATTTAATCAATGTTTTTTTTAAAAAAAAATCTACATAAATATACACTTACTTGTTCTTACTTAAATGTATTCTTGGACAAAAGGACAATTAATATTAAAAAATATTGCTAGAAAATGTTGCAGTAGACAAAAAACGTGTTGACATAAAAGTAGGTTCCACAAGTGGGTCTCATTGTGGGCCCCACTATGGGTCCCAAGAGTGGCCGCACGTGTCATTTTGCAAAATATTTAAAACAAGGACAACATAATATTAAGTTGATCCAGACTAATTGTTGAGTATTGAACGTACACACGAAAAGAATATAGAGGGGGTGAATGGATTCTTGAACTTTTCTTATTCTTGCATCTGTTTGGTAAATGTAGCAAGATATGTGTTGTGTGTGTGATGATCTAAACGTGCGGATAATAAACAACACAAGACACAATATCACTTTAATCTAATATTTTATTAGATAAAGATTTGCTACAACCTGTGAATACAAATGGTAGTATTCTCAGCTTCGTTTTTCTCAGAGAGATGTACTTTTGAATGTGTAGGAAAAACTTAATCAACTAAAGAGGTGAGGTTGTATTCTTATAGAACATGAATACAACTTACTTACTACAAATAAGGTAGCTAAACAAATTTACTTTCTAGTGTCTCTATCCTTTTTGAGTAAGCATCCAAACGGCTACAGATTTGACTTTGTAAAGTTCTGTGCAGATCCACTTCTTTAGCTCTTTGTCTCTTGTACATCTCTCCAAGCTTCTTTGTTGGCTTTCCAGAGCACGTTACAGATTGTGGTCCATAAGGTGCTTTGGCTTGTTGCAGGTTTCTGACTTGTACAGTTTTTCCAGTAGTTTGTCTCCAAGAATATATTCGTGAATTGGCTAAGTGATTGATTCCAGAACTAGGGTTAGACAACTCTGAGTTCTCGAATACTATAAAATTGACATATCGAATCACTTCTCGAATAGCTCTTTTCTTCAGGAATCCTTGAGTTGTCGAATAGAACATTTAACTTATCGAATCCCTGAGATATTGAATAGCTTTCCGAGTCTTTGAGATATCGAATGAACCTTGACTTGTTGACTCCTAGAGAACTCGAATGATGCCTTTGACTTGTTGACTTTCTGAGTTCTCGACTAGAGTGGTAGACATATTGAATCTCTGAGATATCGAACAGTTAATTCAGAGATATCGAATAGTGTCTTTTGAGATATCGAATCCCAGACTTCTCAAAGGTTAGACTTCTCGAATATAACAAACATACTTCTCGAATTGGTACTTAGGCAAATTCTTCATTTCTTCAAATCCCAACTGTGATTATTTGATAGTCTTGTTCTTCAAGCTTGAGGCATGAACCTTGGAACTTCTTTCAAGCATTATTCTCTGACTTTTAAGTACAATTACACAGATAGGAATTGATGCCTATTACAAGTACTAAACAAGTAGAAACTCTACAACTAGAGGTTCCTGTTGGTTTCGATCACATATACGCAGCGAAAACAGTAAATAAAATCGAAACCAAACCCCGGATCCATGTATAATAAATAGATAATATGGTAGATAGAACGTTTACCTTATCGAAGCTTTGTGATTGCAGAATAATAGTGATGAAAAGCACACTCGATCACTGAGTGTTCCTCTTCGAAACCTCCTCTACGGTATCCACACGAACACCTTCAAGAACGTCTCACGATCTTGTCCGGAAGAGAGGTACTAGCCTCTAATGAAAAATAGGATTAGGGTTTTGGTTCTTGCGGCTTCTTCTGTATTTTCCACCTCTAAAAAAAAACTTCACCCCATATCTTTATTTATATGATAGTGTAAAGCCAAGAAGCCCATGTCAAAACCTAGCCCATATATGATTTATTAAATAATTGAATGAAATCCTATTATTTAAATAAATAATAATTAAGTCAAACTCAATTATTAAAATCATAAAAACATATCTCATATATCTTTGCATTTTATTATAGCTTAATTAAGTCCCACTTAATTAATATAATAAAATCAATCTTTATCATTAATTAATTTAAATTCATAATTTAAATTAATTCTTCCTTTAAATGTTCTATGTGTGTGACCCTATAGGTTATTATTTAATTGGCAATAATTTTATTCTCCAATAAAATTATAAACAATGAGCGGCATCTAGTAATACATCATTGCTACCCAATTAAATAATAATTGAATCGTGATTCGATAAAAACCTTTCGTGATTAATGTCTCCGTGTAATATAATCCCTTTAACCAAATATTATAGATTAAACTCGAGACATGTTTATTGTCATCCTCTTTATAATTTAATCCAGGTTTACTTGATCCATGAGTAGACTATTAACAACAAATCATTATTTGAGCACGGCCATGCATTTTATAGTCTCACTCAATCAAGAGGCCAATAATATCTCTCCTAATTATAGGAGGGTTAAATCCTTTATCTATCATTCATATTTCTCATACGACTCATAATATACCCGATGTCCACTTTTATCATTACCTGGTGAAAGGTAACTTTTAATGTTGTCAAGGTATATTAATCCTCGTATAGAAATATAATGATCTCAAGTCAAAGGATCATTACACCATTACCACTGTGAGTCATTCTTATGACTTTATTAAACATGAAGAATCTCACTTTGGGTCTGTCCAGTACCATGTACTCCTACATGTACCTATGTATTGACTTTAGTATCTCCATACTAATAACCAATGAGATGTGGTTATCTGTCAAACAACATACTAGTCTATATATTATTATTGTCCTATATAATAATAGTCAACTAGGGACATTTAAGAATATGATATATTATATAATCTCAAGTTCAAGTCATGTACTTAAACTATACAATTTGTATCATGATTCTAAGGACATTTATTATGCTAACAAATATATCGCAGTAATTAAAGTCATAATAAATACATTTATTTAATAATCAAATAACATAAGATTTATTCAAGAAACTATGTGTTGCCTCTAGGGCACCTACACTAACAATCTCCCACTTGCACTAGAGTCAATCACCCATGTATCTAATACCCATGGAACTAGTGTGACCGTCGTGCTTCTGCTGCGACAAGCCTTTGGTCAGTGGATCTGCAATGTTATCATTTGTATGCACTTTACATATATGTATTTCACCCCTTTCATTAATCTCTCGTATGAGGTGATATCTCTTGAGTATATGTTTGGATCGGGAGTGCGATCTAGGCTCTTTAGCCTGTGCAATGGCCCCATTATTATCACAGTATAGATCAATGGGATCTGCAATCGATGGAACCACTTCCAAATCCGTAATGAATTTTCGAATCCAAACAGCCTCCTTAGCCGCTTCACAAGCTGCAATGTACTCAGCCTCCATTGTAGAATCAGCTACTATTTCTTGCTTTCAACTCTTCCAGCTTACAGCACCTCCGTTTAGACAAAACACAAAACCAGACTGTGATACAGTATCATCCCTGTCTGTTTGGAAACTTGCATCGGTGTAACCTTTTACAACCAGTTTCTCCTCTCCTCCATACACCAAGAATGAATCTTTAGTCCTTTTCAGGTACTTTAGAATATTCTTGACTGCCGTCCAGTGACCTTCACCTGGATTAGACTGGTATCTGCTCGTCATGCTCAAAGCATACGAAACATCTGGGCGAGTACACACCATTGCATACATGATAGATCCAATTGCTGATGCATATGGAACTTTATTCATGTGGTCCTTCTCATCTAATGTTTTCGGACACTGGTCTTTAGAGATCGTTATCCCTTGAGACACAGGGACATATCCCCTTTTAGCATTTTACCAAAACGATGCAAAACCTTATCAATGTATGTACTCTGACTTAGACCGATCATCCTTTTAGATCTATCTCTATAGATCCTCATTCCTAGAATGTAGGTTGCCTCTCCTAAGTCTTTCATAGAGAAATTGCTCCCTAATCAAGTCTTAACAGCCTTTAGAGAAGGTATGTCATTCCCCATTAGTAGTATGTCATCAACATACAGTACTATGAATGCCACATGGCTCCCACTAACCTTCTTGTAAACACAAGGTTCATCTTCGTTTTGAATAAAGCCATACTCCTTGACTGTTTCATCAAAACAAATATTCCATCTCCTAGAGGCTTGCTTCAATCCATAAATGGATCGACGTAATTTACATACCTTGCCAACATTCCTTCGATCGACAAAACCTTCAGGTTGTGTCATGTACACATCCTCTTCTAGGCTCCCATTAAGGAAAGCTGTTTTGACATCCATTTGCCAGATTTCGTAATCATGGAATGCTGCAATTGCAAGCAAAATCCGTATGGACTTGACCATGGCAACTAGTGAGAAAGTTTTATCATAGTCAATACCATGAATTTGTTTGAACCCTTTCGCAACCAGTCTTGCTTTATAGGTCTGAACATTTCCATCCATGTCAGTTTTCTTCTTGAAAACCCATTTGCACCCAACGGGTTTTACCCCTTCAGGTGGATCAACCAAATTCCAAACTTGGTTTTCGTACATGGAATCCATCTCGGATTTCATGGCTTCAAGCCATCTCTTAGAGTCTGGACTGTTCATAGCATCTTGATATGTGAGAGGCTCATCTTCATCTATGAGCATCAAATCCCCACATTGAGTCAAAAGAAATCCATATCTCTCTGGCTCATGGCGAATTCTACCAGATCTACGAATAACCTATGTTTCTTGAGCATTATCGTTATTCTGCTCTTGTTCCATCTCAGGTTCAATGCTATTTTGTGGTTCTCGATCTTCATCGAGATTTATAGTTCTCCCACTGTTTCTTTTGGAAACAAAATCCTTTTCCATGAAGATAGCATCTCGAGCAATGAACACTTTCTGCTCAGAAGGACTATAAAAATAATATGCCTTTGTTTCTTTAGGGTATCCCACAAAATTGCACTCTTCGGATTTAGGTCCAAGCTTGTCAGATACTTGACGTTTTACAAACGCCTTGCATCCCCAAACTTTCATAAAGTTCATGCCTGACCGTTTCTCCTCCCATATCTCATATGGAGTCTTTTGAACCTTCTTAGTTGGAACACGGTTAAGTATGAAAGCCGCTGTTTCTAGAGCATAACCCCAGAAACTTATTGGAAGATCTGCATGACTCATCATCGATCGTACCATGTCCAACATGGTACGATTTCTCCTCTCTGAAACTCTATTCCATTGAGGTGTACCTGGCGGAGTGAGTTGTGATACAATACCACACTCCTTTAAATACTCTTTAAATTCGGTGCTTAAGTATTCGCCCCTACGATCGGATCGTAAGATTTTAATACTTGCACCTCCGCCTATTTGCTTCTCTACTTCAGCCTTGTATTCTTTGAATTTTTCAAAAGAATCGGATTTATTCTTCATAAGATACACATATCCATATCTACTGAAGTCATCAATAAATGTTATGAAGTAGTAGTAGCCTCCTCTAGCCATCACACACATTGGGCCACATACATCACTATGTATTAGCTCTAGACGTTCAGTGGCCCTTTGACCCTTACTAGTAAAAGGGGCTTTAGTCATCTTACCAAGCAAACAAGATTCACATTTTTCGTATGATTCAAAATCAAACTTATCCAAGTATCCATCCTTATGTAATTTAGATATGCGTTTCTCATTTATATGGCCTAGACGACAATGCCAGAGGTATGTTTGATTTGAGTCATTAACTTTAAGTCATTTGTTTTCTATGTTACAGACAGGATTATCTAAATCAAGAACATATAAACCATTAAATAAACGCGCAACACCATAGGTTAAATCATTCAAAGCAAAAGAGCAACTATTGTTCTTTATTATAAACGAAAAACCTTTCTTGTCCAAACAAGAAACAGAAATAATGTTTCTGCGAATCGCAGGCACGTAAAAACAGTCTTCAAGTTCTAAAACAAGCCCAGAGGGCAAAGATAAATAATAAGTTCCTACGGCTAAAGCAGCAACTCTTGCTCCATTGCCTACTCGTAGGTCCACTTCTCCCTTAGCCAAAGTCCTACTTCTCTGCAGTTCCTGCACATTTATACAAATGTGAGAAGCACATCCAGTATCCAATACCCAAGATGTAGAAATAGACAGATTGACTTCTATAACATAAATACCTGATCCAGAAATCTGAACACCCTTCATTTTCTTCAGATCCTCCAAGTAAGCATGACAGTTTCTCTTCCAGTGACCAGGCTTGTGACAATAGTTACAATCACCTTTGTCAGCCTTTGCGACATCTACCTTTGGCTTTTTATCCTTTTTGAAAGAGGGCTTAGAAGGACCAAGATCTTTCGGTGTAACCTTTTTCTTGCCCTTCCATTTCCCCTTTCCCTTAGCACCTTTCTTGCCCACCATCATTATGGGAGCTTTCTCAGGTGCCTTGACCATATTTGCTTCAGTGGTCCTCAGCATGGCCAACAATTCCATAGGAGTCTTATCTTGCTCAGTCATATTAAAAGTCATTATGAACTGAGCATAGTCGCTGTTCAAAGATTGCAAGATTATATCGACTTGAGCCTCTCGCTGAAGCGGGAAACCCAAACGAGCAAGGTAATCACAATACCCAATCATCTTTAGAACATGTGGTCCGACTGGTCCATTGCCCTGCTTGCACGAGAAGAGTGCTTTGCTTGTGTTGAACTTTTCAACACGAGCCTGTGATTGAAACATCGTTGAAAGATGTTCAAACATAGTATAAGCATTCATATCAAAATGCTGCTTCTGAAGCTCAGCATCCATAGTAGCAAGCATAAGACAAGCCACATCAGTTGCATCATCAATATGCTTCTGATAAGCATTTCGTTGAGCAGCAGTGGCATTGTTAGCAGGGGCTGCCGGTGGAGGAATATCAATCACATAAGATTTCTTTTCCTGCATGAGAACAATTCTCAAATTCCTAGACCAGTCAAGGAAGTTCGATCCTGTCAGCTTATCCTTCTCAAGGACTGATTGCACAGAGAAAGTATTGTTTGTATTTTGTGCCATTTGTTTTCTACAATGATAAAATGCATAAGATAAGTTAGATTGTTACATTAATTATGTTCAAGTGATTATGACATATTCATAATATATCTCCCACTATTTTAATCAAATTAATAGCCCTTACTATTAAATCGGAAAGAATATCCCATAAATCTTTCTAGTGAGCCAAGATCCATATTTCGTCATATCCTAAGTCAACCACTGGTAGTCCTTAAAACATGATTATTTAGGTAGACAACAGTTGTCAATTATATCATATATAATTCTTGGATAGTTTGGTGAACAACAATTGTTCTTGTCTATCTAATAGATTTTGAACCAAACTCTATGCTTCTAAGTTCATAATATTTGAATATAACCGTTTATTTTCACCTTATTATGACGACTCAGTTAAGTTAGACCCAATGATTCAACGATCGAATATAACCGCTTATATTCGTCACATCTCACCACGATAGACAGGAGTCCCCTGCCACTGGCAGTCATTCCCCTTATCGATCTAGGATTCAATGAGTGTTCATTCATTGGAAAGCATCCGATTAAAACTTAATATTTTGTTAAGGGGTTTTGCATTAAAACGACCATGATCCCATCATAAAGAGATTCCCAATTTTTCCTTGAATTAAATACTTCAAATCAATATTCATCAATAGTTTGATTTCCAGGTTGTTGGAGGAGTCACAAGTGGCCTCACTTAATACCCAACTTCCTTACAGGTAAAACCCGTTTTTGACAAAATCTCCCCATATCTAAATAATTGAAAATTCGTATTTAATTCCGTGTTTCATAAACACAGAAATCTCATGATCATTTGTTCATTTTAAAATCTTGAATCGTTACAGATTTTATCTTGTTTAGCATGGCAAGCATGGTATGGGTGACGTATCTAATACATGCATACATTATTAATCTAATTAAAACATGCATACATCATTAATCTAATTAAAACATGCATACATTTTTCTACTCTACACATGCATCATATGTAAAGTGCATCACATAAATTAATATGCTATGGTTATGGCCCAATCCTATGCAATTTTTCCAAGCTAATGGAAAAATCAAGGTGAATCTATGGTGGTAATAACTAATTATTACAAAATCTCTTGCTTCGCTTCCAAAGCTGCCTTGATTGCCTCCAAGCTCCTCTTGAAACATTTTACAAAAGAACTCGAGTTGCATTCGAGATAAAATAATTACAAAAAGAAAAACGACATGCAAGTCGTATTTAATTATTACAAACCATAAATTAAAATTAATAAAATAAATTGAAAACTATGTCTTGGGGCCATAACCATGCATCATGCTCACATAACAATTAAAAGCATCACATATTGTATAATCACAATTTTATACAACATAAATTAAATATGATCAAATCATAAATAAAAAAATTAACACACTTCAATTATATATTAACCTAGTAATCAAAATTACTAATTAATAAAATTTTGCATATTCCAAGTTAAGCATTAACATTTGTTATTTAACCTAGCATGCAAAACCTAGCAGGAAAGTGTTAGGAATAATTCATAAGTTGTGATGTTAAGAATAGAATTTACACATTATACTTCTTGTAATCCTGATCTTATAAAGGATTTAGCACTGTATATAGGTTTTATGTGTAAGACAGTTATCTGTATAGTTTAGTCAGGAATGAACAGTGTATCGGAGACTACATGTCAGGAACAGAGAGCAAATCCTGATGATGGTCCAATACTGATGGTTGATCAGATACTGATGCAGTGTACAGATCCTGATATCAGTCATGTTACTGATGATGTCATTATGGATGCTACAGAAACTGGCAAGTGCTATAAAACAGAATCGTTGTTTGAAGAACAAGCAAGAAGATATTATGAAGGAAAGAGTTTTCTATTGAAGGAAACTATCGACTAGAAGGCAGAACATTGTCATGTATAGATTATATCTTTCTGTTATTAGTTGATAGGTAGCATTATAAATATTCTCTCAATATCATTGTAAAGAGCGTGTGTTGTAAGGACGAAGTTGTGAGTTCGTGTGCGTAGCTCTGTATAAGGTTTGTATTCGAGAGTACGAAACAAACAGAGAGATATTTGTATTGTCAGCAGCTGCTAAAGGTATTTGTACACCTTTGGTAGAGTTTGTATTTGATCTTATTGATACAAACAAGAGTTTGATTCATTCGTTTATTCTTGTTCTTATAATCAAGCAAAAATCAGACACGATTATATAACTTGTATTCAACCCCCCCCTTCTACAAGTTATTCGAGTTAACAATTGGTATCAGAGCAGGTTGATTTCGAGTAATCATAAAGATCTGCAATCATGTCTGGTTACAAGGATGGGAATACTAAAATCCCTATGCTCAAGAGAAACAAATATACTCTATGGGAAGTAAAGATGTTGCATCATCTGGAAGCAACAGATCCTGATTATCTTGACAGAATCAGAGATGGACCTTTTGTTCCAACAAAGGTCGTTGGACAAGCAACAGTTGATGGTGTGGTTGTTCCAGAACATACAGCAGAGAAGCCAAAATCTGAATGGTCAGATAAGGACAAGGAGAATGTTCTCAAAGATGCTAAAGTGAGAAACATATTATTCAACAGTCTTGATTCTGTTCTCACTAACTATGTTCTCTCTTGTAAAACTGCTAAGGATATATGGGACAATCTTAAGGTTCACTGTGAAGGAACTAAGCCTGTCAGGAAGAATATGAGGACATTACTTATACAACAGTATGAGTACTTTGAATCCAAGTCTGGTGAGTCACTTACTGATACCTTTGATAGGTTTACAAAACTCATCAATGAGATGGCCATGCATGGTAAATATTATGACTTGGAGGATATGAATACAAAGTTCATGAAAGCTTTGCCTGATTTCTACAATGAGAAGATATCTGCGATTGAGGAAGCTAATGATCTAGATGAGATTTCATTAGAGGCAGTATATGGAAAATTGAAAGCTTATGAACTTGACAAGCAGCAGAAAAAGAGCAGGAGTGAAGGAAAGATGAAGACTATTGCACTTACTGCTCAATCTGAAGTTAAGAAGCTTCCTGAAGAACAGCATGAAGAGATTGCTGTAAAGAATTCGAGGAAGAAGAAAGGCAAAGAAAGTTCTGAGTCAGAGACTACTGATATGGACTCTGACAACAATGATTCTGAATCTGAGATGCAAGAACTCTTTGCTATGTTTGCTAAAGCTTTCAAGAAAGGAAGATTCAACAGAAGAAGATTTAGCAAAGGACCTTTTCAAAAGAAGGATGAGAAGAAGAGTGACAAGAGCAAGAGTACAATTGTCAAGCTTGATAAGGCCAAGATCAAGTGCTTTAACTGCAGCGAGCTTGGACACTTTGCTAGTGAGTGTAAGAAGCCTAGGAATTCAGGAAAGGGTAATGCACTTATGGTCACACAGAAGGATTGGGCTGATTCCAGTGACTCTGAAGATGAATTGGATTATGAAAACATTGCATTGATGGCCAATAGTTCAGACAAACCTGGATCTCCAAAGAAAACTTCTCCATCTTCTGTTAAGGTATCACTTCACTCTCTTGATTCATTTGATAGCTTAAATTCTGATGAAATTAGATCTATCCATGCTGAGTTTAAGAATCTTATGACTAATTTTAGAATTCTTACTTGTGAAAGAGATGAACTTAAGGTTAAGAATGATAAATTAGTTGATAGAAATAATTTTCTTGAATCTGAATTAATTCAAATGGAAGAATACAAGTTGAGTTCTGATAAAGCTAAGCATGATTATAGTGTAATTCTTGAGGCTTATGACTATGTCAGAAAAGAACTAGAAGAAGAGAGAGATGTGATTAAGACTATTAACAATTCCAGTAAGAAGACAATAGAAATCTTTGAGAGTGGAATTCGTGGTAAGGTTAATGGTTTAGGTTTTGATAAGGCTAGACAAGAAGAAAAAGTAGCTATTGTCAATGATGATAGTAAGGAAGAAGCTAACACATCTAAATCTGAAGGTAAGAAAATTGTTTCTGAACCTAATCATGTTAAATTTGTTGATTCAAAAGGTACCCCTGTTGTACACAAGAGAATTAACAATAGTTATTCAGATGAGAAAGTGTTAGAGAAACCTAAGAATGTAAACATAGGGTTTCTGTCTAAGTCTCAGTTGAAACAGAGATTAGATGGTCTTTCAGAGTCTAGCAAGATCAAGAGAAATAGGAATGGAAAAGAAGGTATTAACAAAGAGAATAATTACAAGAATGTACCTGATGCACCTAGGAAAAAATGCTATAAGTGTGGAAATCATAATCATTTGGCCCTAGACTGCAATCAAAAACCTTCTTGGAAAACTGAGTCCAGATTCCCCAAGACTCAGAAAATTCAATACCAACCACAAAAAGCTTGTTATCATTGTGGTAGTTTACTTCATTCCATTTACATGTGTAGAGAATATCATGAACTGTATTATGACTATTATTCTTTGAAATCTGAAACTCCTAGTCACAAACAGCTTGTGAGATCAGAGTCTAAAGTTGACTCTGCAACAGGTAAAATAAATGCAAAATCTTCAAAGTCTGTTGTCTCTAAATCTAGTAAGAAAGGATCCAATCAAAGTTGGGTCCTAAAAAATTCTAACTAGTTACTTTTTGTTTGCAGGGCACAGGAAAGAAGCATTCAATTATCTTGGACAGTGGATGCTCTGGACATATGACTGGAAAGAAGTCCCTGCTTACAAAGTTTGAGAGGAAAGCTGGCCCAGTAATATCTTTTGGAGATGGCAACAAAGGAGAAACTCTGGGATATGGCTCAATTATTTTGGGGAATGTCATCATAGAAAATGTAGCACTGGTTGAAGGCTTGAAACATACTCTTTTAAGCATAAGTCAACTGGGTGATAAAGGTTACAAATCAATCTTTGACAGAGAAGGATGCAAAGTCTTGAATATGCAGAATGGAGACATTGTTCTAACTGGTCAAAGGCATGGTAACATATATAAAGCCAGCTTAAGTGATACATCTAAAGGAATTGTTAGATGTCTCTACAGCAAAGCAACAAATGATGAAAGCTGGAATTGGCACAAGAAGCTCTCACATCTTAATTTCAAGAAGCTTAATCAACTTGTTAAACACAATTTGGTGAGAGGCCTACCTCAGGCGAATTTTGTGCAAGATGGACTTTGTGATGCATGTCAGTTTGGAAAGCAAAGAAGAACCACTTTCAAGAGCAAGACTGAAAATTCAATTACTGAACCATTTCACATGCTACATCTTGATCTGTTTGGTCCAGTAAACATTATGTCTATCAGCAAGAAAAGATATGCTCTAGTTATGGTGGATGATTTCACAAGGTTCACATGGGTGTTCTTTCTACACAAGAAGGATGAAGCTCCTCAGCAAATCATTGAACTCATCAAGAATATTCATAATAACTCTGAGTACAAAGTCAAAGTACTTAGGAGTGACAATGGTACAGAATTCAAGAATTCTACAATGGAGGGGTTTTGTGCAGACAATGGAATCACTCAACAGTTTTCTGCACCTGGTACACCTCAACAAAATGGTGTAGTGGAAAGAAAGAACAGGACTCTCATAGAGGCAGCAAGAACCATGCTTGCAGATGCAAAACTTCCAACCTACTTTTGGGCAGAAGCTATTAACACTGCATGTTTCACTCAGAACTGTACCTTGGTAAATAGTCATGGAAAAACTCCCTATGAGATGATCAAAGGAAAGAAACCAAGTGTGAAATATTTTCACATCTTTGGATGCAAATGCTATGTCCTAAAAGTTCATCCAGAACAACTTGGAAAATTTGAAGCCAAATCGGATGAAGCAATTTTTCTAGGATATTCAGCATCTAAGGCCTTCAAAGTTTATAATCTCAGAACTCACATTGTTATGGAATCAATTCATGTTGCATTTGATGATAAGAAATTTGGAATTTTGCAAATTGATGAAAGCCATGACAAATTGGAATTTGAAAATCTGAAGATTTCTGAGATACTCTCAAGTGATGATGAAGGTTCTTCTGAAGGAATTTCTATTGCTTCTCAAAGGAATGCTACTGTTGAGGGGGAGCAAATAAATCAGAGAGAACAAAGTGATCATCAGGAGCAGACTAGTCTTTCAGAATCTATTCCATCAGGAATTGATGTTTCAGAGTCTACTCCATCAGGAACTGACCTTTCAGAATCTACTGAGGAAAGATCAGTAACTAGCAGCAATATGGAATCTACTGATTCTATTGATCAAAGGAGAGTTTTTGAAGGTAGAGAGAATTCTTCTACAAGAGATACCACTAACTTAGGGGGAGAGACTAGCAGAGTTAATCTACCACCTGTTAGAAAATGGACAAAGGATCATACTGAAGATTTGATAATTGGTGATCCAAATAGTGGTGTTCGAACTAGAAGATCAATTCAAAATGAATGCTTGTATAGTTGTTTTCTCTCAAAGAATGAACCTAAGAAGGTTGAAGAAGCCTTACAGGATCCTGATTGGGTAATTGCAATGCAGGAGGAGTTAAATGAGTTTGAGAGAAACAAAGTTTGGAAACTGGTACCAAGACCTAAAGATAGATCTATTGTTGGTGCAAGATGGGTTTTCAGAAACAAGCTAGATGAATCTGGTATGATTGTAAGAAACAAAGCAAGACTGGTGGCCAAAGGTTATTCTCAGGAAGAAGGCATTGACTATGATGAGACCTTTGCACCTGTAACAAGATTGGAAGCAATCAGAATGTTTCTTGCATTTGCAGCTCATTCAAAATTCAAGGTATACCAGATGGATGTAAAGAGTGCTTTTCTAAATGGCAAACTTGATGAAGAAGTGTATGTAGAACAGCCACCTGGATTTGTTGATCCAAAGTTTCCAAATCATGTCTACAAACTTGACAAGGCACTCTATGGACTAAAGCAGGCACCAAGAGCATGGTATGAGACTTTGTCTAAATTTCTTCTTGAAAATGGCTTCACAAGAGGTACAATTGACAAAACTCTATTCTTTAGAAAGATAAAAGGTGAATTGCTTTTAGTTCAAGTTTATGTTGATGATATTATTTTTGGTTCTACTAATGAAAAGTTGTGTGCTAAGTTTAGCAAGCTTATGCAGTCTAAGTATCAGATGAGCATGATGGGTGAACTAAATTATTTCTTAGGCTTGCAGGTCAAACAGACTGAGACTGGTATTTTCATTAATCAGTCAAAGTATATCAAAGATCTTTTAAGAAGGTTTGACTTTCAAGACTGTGCAGTTGCAAAAACACCCATGGCAACAGCCACTAAACTAGACTCTGATCCTAAGGGGAAGAGTGTGGATAATACTAGTTATAGAGGCATGATAGGCTCATTGTTATATCTAACTGCAAGTAGGCCAGATATAATGTTTTCTACCTGTTTATGTGCTAGATTCCAAAGTGATCCTAAGGAATCTCATTTAATTGCTGTGAAGAGAATCTTTAGATATCTCAAAGGAACTCCAAATCTTGGTTTGTGGTATCCTAGAGAATCTGATTTCTTTCTAATTGGCTATTCAGACTCTGATTATGCAGGGTGTAAGATAGACAGGAAAAACACTACAGGTACATGTCAATTTTTGGGAAATAGATTGATTTCTTGGGCAAGCAAGAAGCAACAATCTGTTTCAACCTCAACTGCAGAAGCTGAGTACATAGCAGCAGGCAGTTGTTGTGCACAGCTCCTTTGGATAAGAAATCAGTTGCTGGATTATGGTATGACACTTAGTAATATTCCTATGTTTTGTGATAATACTAGTGCTATTAAAATTGCAGAAAATCCAGTTCAACATTCAAGGACTAAGCACATTGATGTCAGGTATCATTTTATTAGAGAACATATTGAGAATGGTACTGTGGAACTTCATTTTGTTCCTACTGACAAACAGCTTGCAGATATTCTAACTAAACCACTTGATGAGACTACATTCAGTAGACTAGTAAGTGAGTTGGGAATGTTAAATTTTTAGATCTTTAACATCTGCAAAAGTAGGAAGGTATGTTGTTCTTAGCTTATAGACTTGATATTCCTATCAGGATCTATATTTGATTGTTAAATGCTTTAGCTATAACACATTGCCTTGATAAATTTCAGTATGATAGACTTGTTAATAATCATCAGGATTAGATTTGTTATCAGGATGCTGACGTCATCAGTATTGTGTCAGTATCAGGATTATGAAAATTGTTTCAGATCCTGACGTTTACTTTGTGTAGTAATCTGATTCTGTGATGTGTTAAGTCTATGCTAGCAAGTTTTGATATTTGCATACTGATAATTTATACATCATTCAAAAAAAAATCAAAAGACAAGCAGATAACAAGAAATTGTATTTTCATTAATAAAAATCATTACATGGAAATGAAATACAACATCTTTTTGTCTAAATTTCTACTCTATACTTGTCTTTGATATGAACTCTGAGGTACAGGACAAGGAGCATCTCAAGAAATCCATCAGGGGATGAAAGCCTCATTTGCTCTTGGATTCCTTGTCTGGGCGACTTGAATGAGAGCAGCTAACTTAAATGAATAGCATCTCCATCAAGATCAACCTCAGACTCTCGGCCAAATTCTTCATCCTCAAGTTTTGAGGAGGTTAGGGGAAGATTGTATCCAACAGATGGATGTTCTAGGAGAAACCTCTGGATATTATCGAAAACCAATCCATTCATGATTAGTTCGATGAGAAGAGTCGTTTGTTCAAAGAGATGATCAAGAACAGGATGTTCATCGACCAAGAAAAATCTTAAAAATGGGTTTGAAGGGATTTTTGGTTTGAGAAGCATTGTTGAGAAGAAAAGAAATTGAAAGGTTATGGAGAATGGCACAAGGCGTTTGGTTCTTTTAAAGGAAGACGTGAGAAGCTGAGCAGTCACTTGGAAGTCTTAATGAAGTCAAATGCTATTTATTGCATGAGACTGTATTTCTTGTTTCAAGAAATATTGAAAATATCTAACCAATTGATTTTCTGTTCAGATTAATTGTTTATTTTCTTTTTCAGATAAAAGAAAGATGCCACATGGAAAACTCCATATTAAGTCTCTGATGATATTGATCAGGATTTGATGAGAGGTCATCAGGAAAAGGAAGCTGATCAGTATTACTTATTTATACCCTGATTTATTTCATGAAAATCAATTTTGGATTTTATTTTCCAAAAATCGTGGGTAACTGCATTTTTCAGGAACTGACACCTGTCAATCTACGTGTCAACGTGGGATAGTGGTCTGAAAGATTTGTGAAATATATTTGTTTTGAAACTCTAATCGTGTAATTGCTTTCTCTAATCTTACATTCTCTAAAGCAAAAATCACTCTTGAGTTTTCAAAATCACTAATCCATTTCAAGAATTTTTCAAGTTTCTTTTCAGATCAAGAATGGCAGCTCAGAGAAGATTACCTAAATCAGTAGCCTTCAAGTTTGGTGACTTTGATTTTATGACAAACAATCATGTTGCAGCTATCACCAACAAGGAAGGAGTGTCATCTGATTTTCATCCAATCATGGACTTTCTGGCGTATGGACCATTAAGTTATGCATTGACAGCATCTCCACAGATTAATCAAGTAGCTGTTTCACAAGCTTGGGAGAATGCTGAGGTAATTGATTCTACTCAGAGTCAATCAGGTAAGATTGTTCTACATTTAGGACAAGATTCATTTGACATTACTGAAGCTGTTGTTAGTTCAGTACTTTGCTTACCTGTTACTGATAGTTATGAGAATGTACCATCTGATGATAATATAAGAACTATGTTGTCTGAATTAGGTTATAGTGGACCTCTAGATAACATGAGCCAGTTGAATAGGTCTTTTCTTAGAAAGGAATGGTCTTTTTATTTTGATCAAATTGCTAAATGTTTTACTGGCAAATGTAGTTCTTTTCAACAAATTACTTCTGTTACATCACATATTGCTTATAGTTTGCTTTATGACAGAGTAATTAACATTGGTCATATTATCTTAAGTCAGATGAGTATTAAACTTGGGTCAAGAGATCAAAACAGGAAAATGGTTTATTATCATAGATTTATGCAATTGTTTATTAACCATTTTATTCCTGATGTTGAAGCTAGATTTGGTAGGGAACATTGTGTTTCTTCTTATGAACAACAAAAGAGAATTTTCTCTGATATTACAAAGAAGGACAATGAAAAGAATCTAGATGAAATACCTGCAATTCATTATCCACATCATTTTCAGGTAATTCTTAAAACTCATCTTCCTACTCTCTACAATTCTTCTTTCTTTTGTGGTGAAATGGCTCAGGAATCTCAATTGGAGGAGAACCCACCTGTGTCTACCCAAGTAGCCCAAAACATCATAGTCTCTGAAACAATTCAAGAACCAAATTTTGATCCACAGCCTATTGTTTCAAAGAAACCAACCTCTGGTGTTTCTCAAAAGACATCAGTTGTAAGGAAGAGAAGATTTGTTGTGTCAAGTAGTAGTAGTAATTCTAGTGAAGATGATGATGATTTAACTCTTGCAGAGAGAGCAGAATTGAAGGCTGCAATTCAACTTTCTGTGTTAGCACAAAGAGATGAAAAACCTAGTCACAGCCAGGCTGCAGTCTCACAAAAGGCTGTAGTTCTTAAAAAGGGAAAACAGTTACTGGATACTGTCTCTCAAAAGACTGTGTCTATTGAACAAAGATCTCATCCCAAGATCACTTCTGTGTCTACACCTCTTGAGTCTTCTCAGGATAAATCTTTTGCTCACTATATCAGGAGAACAAGGAGAAAGATTCAATTGTCACCTACACACACAGAGTCTAGTCCAACTAATATCATGCAGGTTTCTACAAATCAAGCTACATCTATGTCAGTATTTGACAAGAGAGATCTGGATATTGATTCTTCATGGGAAACTACATTATCATACAGACTGGCTATGGGACTAATTTCTCTCAAAGTGAAGTTGTCAAGGCCTGTTCTAGACTTTCTGGTTGAAAGAGTACCAAAACTTTTATTTCCAGATGAATATGGACTTCTACATCAAAGACTTGACTTAATGAAGATGTATTTCTATGTATCTGTCAGAAGACAATTAGTCAAGAAATTTGGAATCTCGAAGCATGTTGCACTTCAATCACTTCATGCATATTTATTTGACAAGGATGTAATTATTGAAGATGCTTCAGCTCAAGGTGAACAACTGGAGGAAGTAGATAGAGGAAAGCAGTCAACAGAAGATACTATTTCACCAGTGGTGAGTAGTAGGAAAGATCAGATCACGGTCACTGTAACACAAGAACCATCTAGTCAAAGGAAGGATGACTCAGGAGCTATGATAGCTGATGTTGAAAGGTCTTCTGTGATGACTGAGAATGCAAGTGAGATACCCTATGATATGGGAGGAATGACTTTGGTTGATTTTTCTGAAGATCAAACAAATTTTGTTCAGTCAGAGTCTATCCACCTTGAGGGTGTGTCTCAGCAAACAACACTTAAAGACGATGATGTACTAACTATGATGTCTAATGAAGTATTACTGAAGACATCAGAGTCTAGTAAAGAACCTGAAAGTGGTATACTGGAGCCTGTAGTTTCTGAAAGGAAAGAAGATGATTGTATGGGTTCAGAGACTATAGCAGCTCACTCCTTGGAGAAAACCTCAAGCCACATGCCATATGAGGAACCCTCTCTCCATGTGAGTTCAGGTATAAAAACTCCTTCTAAACTCTATTTTTCTGTAGGTCATGAGAGCACTTATCCAAATTTGAGTGATACACTTGAAAAGATGGATATTGATCCACAATTTGAGCGGCTGGCTCCTGACCAGGCAAAAGGTGAGGTAGAAAGAGTGTTGACTTTAGTAAGTCAAAGTGAGAATGAGGGTATGGATGATCAACTCCATAGTGAGGGAGAGAAAATTAGGAAACCATCATTTGATTTCTGGGATCAGGTTTTTCCTGAATCTTGGTCTGAAAATTTGGGTATGGATGCTGGTACTTATTCATTCATTAAAATGTATCAGAAGAATGACCTAGCACATCACAATGCAAAGCCAGAAGTTAAAGCTCAGAAGCAAAAGGAGAGGCTTGCAGAAATCATTAACAGGAGAGGTGCCAGGATAAAGCAATCTCTTGATACATATGTACCAGATGAAGATCCTAATGATCCTAGTGTTCCTTTGTATGTACTTCCAATATCAGCTAGAATTGAGACATCAACAGTCTCTGATCACTCTAAGGAGGAGTCAGGATTTGAAGATGTTAGTACACAGAATACTGGTGAAGGAGATGATGATCATGTTTCAGTTCCAGAACAGAAAGATGAAGACGTTGATACTTCTAATCAGGTTTTATTACTTGAATATTATACAACTCAAGCAACTTCTTCTACAAGACTTGAAGATAAAGTTCTTTCTGATTCTGATACTGAAGATACTAGAAGCACTTCCAATATTGAAGTTCATTCTGATGTTTTGAAAGATATTCAGAATTCTCAAATTGCTATTCAAACAAGACTTCAATCACTTGAAGATAACCAAGTCACAATTATGGAAAATCAAGCAGTTCTTATGAATCTTATTTGTTCTGTTTCTGAATCTCTTGGAATTAATGTTGCTGATGTCAAAAAGGGGGAGATAAAAACAATTCAAAGACAACAACAACACTACCAGACTGAAGGAGATAAAGATAAAGATAAAGCTGGGGGAGATAAAGATCAGACAAATGGTAGTAAAAAGAAGAACCAGGAGTGACAGTGGTGAATCTCAGCTAGGAAGTGATAAGGAAGAGCAGCATTAATAGTTAAAATTCTTTCTTCTAAGTACTGGATAAATGTCTACATCTGAGAAGGAGGTACTTAACTTCATAATTCTACATTCATAAATTCTATTCTGGTTGTATTGTTATATGTTTTGACATCCACAACTTAGATTTATGCTTCAGATTGTAAAGCATAAATAGGGGGAGATTGTTAGGAATAATTCATAAGTTGTGATGTTAAGAATAGAATTTACACATTATACTTCTTGTAATCCTGATCTTATAAAGGATTTAGCACTGTATATAGGTTTTATGTGTAAGACAGTTATCTGTATAGTTTAGTCAGGAATGAACAGTGTATCGGAGACTACATGTCAGGAACAGAGAGCAAATCCTGATGATGGTCCAATACTGATGGTTGATCAGATACTGATGCAGTGTACAGATCCTGATATCAGTCATGTTACTGATGATGTCATTATGGATGCTACAGAAACTGGCAAGTGCTATAAAACAGGATCGTTGTTTGAAGAACAAGCAAGAAGATATTATGAAGGAAAGAGTTTTCTATTGAAGGAAACTATCGACTAGAAGGCAGAACATTGTCATGTATAGATTATATCTTTCTGTTATTAGTTGATAGGTAGCATTATAAATATTCTCTCAATATCATTGTAAAGAGCGTGTGTTGTAAGGACGAAGTTGTGAGTTCGTGTGCGTAGCTCTGTATAAGGTTTGTATTCGAGAGTACGAAACAAACAGAGAGATATTTGTATTGTCAGCAGCTACTAAAGGTATTTGTACACCTTTGGTAGAGTTTGTATTTGATCTTATTGATACAAACAAGAGTTTGATTCATTCGTTTATTCTTGTTCTTATAATCAAGCAAAAATCAGACACGGTTATATAACTTGTATTCAACCCCCCCCTTCTACAAGTTATTCGAGTTAACAGAAAGAATTTTATTTTTTTTAATAACAGCAGATACGCATTAACAGTAGGCACAATAGACATAATCTGTTAATTCTCGCAGACACGCATTCTACGTATGCGTATTAGTCTTAAACCCTAGCAGATACGCATAATTAGTATGTGCATCGCCTGTACTATACAGATTGTAGCAGTTTCTTCAGAAAACCCAGAAAACGTGTTCTTCATTATTAATCTCGATTATGATTCCTAATTCTGAATTCAGTCCTACGATTACTATAGCAGTAACATCACAGTCATTCATCACCGATTCATGAATGTTTTAAAATCTAAACCTAGTCATATAGGTTGAACACGTATGTATACGTTTATACATGAACTGGAAAAATCTTATAAAACGCTCATGATAATCAACTACAACTGGTTTGACAGACATTCAGATTACGATTTAATCTTGTTAAAACATGGCAGAGCAGATGAACACAACGAAAACAATAAAACCGAAGCATGCAAAACGCGGTTTTCATGCAGAATGGTTTACGGAAAAAGAAAACAGAACAGGTAAGTCATGTAACAGATCGTATGCATCAATATTAACCAGATTATCATATTATACAAGCAGCTCTGATACCATTGTTGGTTTCGATCACATATACGCAGCGAAAACAGTAAATAAAATCGAAACCAAACCCCGGATCCATGTATAATAAATAGATAATATGGTAGATAGAACGTTTACCTTATCGAAGCTTTGTGATTGCAGAATAATAGTGATGAAAAGCACCCTCGATCACTGAGTGTTCCTCTTCGAAACCTCCTCTACGGTATCCACACGAACACCTTCAAGAACGTCTCACGATCTTGTCCGGAAGAGAGGTACTAGCCTCTAATGAAAAATAGGTTTAGGGTTTTGGTTCTTGCGGCTTCTTCTGTATTTTCCACCTCCAAAAAAAAACTTCACCCCATATCTTTATTTATATGATAGTGTAAAGCCAAGAAGCCCATGTCAAAACCTAGCCCATATATGATTTATTAAATAATTGAATGAAATCCTATTATTTAAATAAATAATAATTAAGTCAAACTGTTAGTTACAGAGGCATGCCTGTATACATCTAATAACAAGCCTAATTGTTTGTAATGCTTTGCATTACTTACATGACCTCTTAACTGAGGGAACCTCTAGTTGTAGAGTTTCTGTTTGTATTGTACTTGTAATAGGCATCAAATCCTAGTTGTGTAACTGTACAAATAGAGTCTAGAATAATGCTTGAAAGAAGTTCCATGGTTCATGCCTCAAGCAAGGAGTTAAAGACTGCCAAATAATCACAGTTGGGATTTGAAGAAATGAAGAATTTGCCTAAGTACCAATTCGAGAAGTATATTTGTCTATTCGAGAAGTCCAGCATTCGAGAAGTCAGAGATTCGATATCTCAAGACACTATTCGATATCTCTGAATACACTGTTCGATATCTCATTCGATATCTCAGGGATTCGATATGTCTACTACTCTATTCGAGAACTCAAGAAGTCAACAAGTCAAGATGGTATTCGAGTTCTCAAAGAGTCAACAAGTCAAAGTTCCATTCGATATCTCAAAGACTCAGAAAGCTATTCGACAACTCGAGGATTCGATAAGTCAAATGCTCTATTCGACAACTCAAGGAATCCTGATGGAAAAGAGCTATTCGAGAAGTGGTTCGATATGTCACTATAACAGTATTCGAGAACTCAGAGTTATCGATCAAGTCAATTCTAGTTCTCGAATCACTTACTTAGTCACTTCTCGAATACATTCT
Organism: Kitagawia praeruptora; assembly: GCA_037693485.1. Lineage (NCBI taxonomy): Eukaryota > Viridiplantae > Streptophyta > Magnoliopsida > Apiales > Apiaceae > Kitagawia > Kitagawia praeruptora. The sequence goes on from CM075352.1 coordinate 140,711,285, forward strand.
TGGAGACAAAATACTGAAGAAATTGTACAAGTCAGAAACCTGCAACAAGCCAATGCACTTTATGGACCACAACCTGTAACGTGCTCTGGAAAGCCTACAAGGAAGCTTGGAGAGATATAGAAGAGACAAGGAGCTAAAGAAGTGGATCTAAACAGGCTTTGCAAAGTCAAATCTGTAACCGTTTGGACACTTACTCAAAAAGGATAGACAGACTAGAAAGTAATGTGTTTTAGCTACATTATTTGTAGTAAGCAGGCTGTATCCATGTTCTATAAGGACACAGCCTCACTTCATAACTTAGTAACTTTGTGAGTCAAGTTTTTCATACACTGTAAGCTATATCTCTCTGAGAAAAACGAAGCTGAGAATACTACCATTTGTATTCACAGATTGTAGCAACCTTTATCTAATATACATTAGATTAAAGTGATATTGTGTCTTGTGTTGTTTATTTATCCGCACCTTAATTTCTGCACACACAGGCACTTATCTGCTACACAGACTCAATCCAAGAAAAGTTCAAGAATCCATTCACCCCCCCCTCTGTATTCTTTTACCGTGTTCAATACTCAACAAGTGGTATCAGAGCGGGCTGTTTATTCAAAAACAGAGAAACGATCATGAGTTCGAATACACCAAAGACTACAGGAACGGTGAAGGTCCCTAAGTTTGATAAAGAAAACTTCAACCTCTGGAAGATAAAGATGATGTTGTTCATCAAAGCCTCTCATCCCTTGTATCCTGAGATTCTCAAGAATGGTCCTTTTGTTCCACAACAAGAGATACCAGAGAAGACTGTTGGAACCATAACAATCCCTAGAGCTTATGAGGCCAAGGATCCATCAAAGTGGACAGAGTCAGAAAGGGAGAAGGTTGCTCTTGACAGCCACCTCATGTTGCTCATCATTGATTCCATGGATATGTCAATGTTTGCAAACATTGCATCATGCACGTCTGCTAAAGAGATGTGGGATCACATTGAGGTGTTGTGTGAAGGGACTGATGAGGTTAAAGAAAACAGGAAACAGATACTGGTCACACAGTATGAAGCTTTCATGGCACAGCCCAAGGAAAGCATCACTGAGATGTTTGAAAGGTTTCACAAGCTAGTTACTGAGTTGCAGATGAATGGAAAGGTTTACAGCACCAAGGAGTTAAATATGAAATTTCTGTTGTCTTCACCAAATCATCTGGAGCAAAGAGTCATTTCCCTAAGAGAGAGAGATTTGAACAAAGTCACCTATGATGTACTCTATGGAGTCCTAAAGACTCATGAACTTGAGTTGCTTCAGAAGAGGGCTATCCAAGCAAACCAAGGTAGGATGATAAACACATCATGTGCCTTGATTGTCAACAAATCCATCCTGGACCTAGAATGTTAACTCGAATAACTTGTAGAAGGGGGGGTTGAATACAAGTTATATAATCCTGTCTGATTTTTGCTTGATTATAAAAACAAGAATAAACGAATGAATCAAACTCTTGTTTGTATTAATAAGATCAAATACAAACTCTACCAAAGGTGTACAATACCTTTAGCAGCTGCTGACAATACAAATATCTCTCTGTTTGTTTCGAACTTCTCGAATACAAACCTTATACAGAGCTACGCACACGAACTCACAATTTCGTCTCACGCCTCACACTCTTTACAATAATATTGAGAGAGTATTTATAATGCTACCTATCAACTAATAACAGAAAGATATAATCTATACATGACAATGTTCTGCCTTCTAGTCGATAGTTTCCTTCAATAGAAAACTCTTTCCTTCATAATATCTTCTTGCTTGTTCTTCAAACAACGATCCTGTTTTATAGCACTTGCCAGTTTCTGTAGCATCCATAATGACATCATTAGTAACACGACTGATATCAGGATCTGCACACTGCATCAGTATCTGATCAACCATCAGTATTGGACACGTCATCAGGATTTGCTCTCTGTTCCTGACATGTAGTCTCCGATACACTGTTCATTCCTGATTAAACTATACAGATAACTGTTTTACACATAAAACCTATATACAGTGCTAAATCCTTTATAAGATCAGGATTACAAGAAGTATAATGTGTAAATTCTATTCTTAACATCACAACTTATGAATTATTCCTAACAATCTCCCGCTATTTATGCTTTACAATCTGAAGCATAAATCTAAGTTGTGGATGTCAAAACATATAACAATACAACCAGAATAGAATTTATGAATGTAGAATTATGAAGTTAAGTACCTCCTTCACAGATGTAGACATTTATCCAGTACTTAGAAGAAAGAATTTTAACTATTAATGCTGCTCTTCCTTTACCACTCCCTAGCTGAGATTCACCACTGTCACTCCTGGTTCTTCTTTTTACTACCCTTTGTCTGATCTTTATCTCCCCCAGCTTTAGATTTATCTTTATCTCCTTCAGTCTGGTAGTGTTGTTGTTGTCTTTGAATTGTCTTTATCTCCCCCTTTTTGACATCAGCAACATTAATTCCAAGAGATTCAGAAACAGAACAAATGAGATTCATAAGAACTGCTTGATTTTCCATAATTGTGACTTGGTTATCTTCAAGTGATTGAAGTCTTGTTTGAATAGTAATTTGAGAATTCTGAATATCTCTCAAAACATCAGAATGAACTTCAATGTTGGAAGTGCTTCTAGTATCTTCAGTATCAGAATCAGAAAGAACGTTATCTTCAAGTCTTGTAGAAGAAGTTGCTTGAGTTGTATGATATTCAAGTAATAAAACCTGATTAAAAGTATCAACGTCTTCATCTTTCTGTTCTGGAACTGAAACATGATCATCATCTCCTTCACCAGTATTCTGTGTACTAACATCTTCAAATCCTGACTCCTCCTTAGAGTGATCAGAGACTGTTGATGTCTCAATTCTAGCTGATATTGGAAGTACATACAAAGGAACACTAGGATCATTAGGATCTTCATCTGGTACATATGTATCAAGAGATTGCTTTATCCTGGCACCTCTTCTGTTAATGATTTCTGCAAGCCTCTCCTTTTGCTTCTGAGCTTTAACTTCTGGCTTTGCATAGTGATGTGCTAGGTCATTCTTCTGATACATTTTGATGAATGAATAAGTACCAGCATCCATACCCAAATTTTCAGACCAAGATTCAGGAAAAACCTGATCCCAGAAATCAAATGATGGTTTCCTAATTTTCTCTCCCTCACTATGGAGTTGATCATCCATACCCTCATTCTCACTTTGACTTTCTAAAGTCAACACTCTTTCTACCTCACCTTTTGCCTGGTCAGGAGCCAGCCGCTCAAATTGTGGATCTAAGTCCATCTTTTCAACTGTATCACTCAAATTTAGATAAGTGCTCTCATGACCTACAGAAAAATAGAGTTTAGAAGGAGTTTTTATACCTGAACTCACATGGAGAGAGGGTTCCTCATATGGCATGTGGCTTGAGGTTTTCTCCAAGGAGTGAGCTGCTATAGTCTCTGAACCCATACAATCATCTTCTTTCCTTTCAGAAACTACAGGCTCCAGTATACCACTTTCAGGTTGTTTACTAGACTCTGATGTCTTCAGTAATACTTCATTAGACACCATAGTTAGTATATCACCGTCTTTAAGTGTTGTTTGCTGAGACACACCCTCAAGGTGGATAGACTCTGACTGAACAAAATTTGTTTGATCTTTAGAAAAATCAACCAAAGTCATTCCTCCCATATCACAGGGTATCTCACTTGCATTCTCAGTCATCACAGAAGACCTTTCAACATCAGCTATCACAGCTCCTGAGTCATCCTTCCTCTGACTAGATGGTTCTTGTGTTACAGTGACTGTGATCTGATCTTTCCTACTATTCACCACTGGTGCAATAGTATCTTCTGTTGACTGCTTTCCTCTATCTACTTCCTCCAGTTGTTCACCTTGAGCTGAAGCATCTTCAATAATTACATCCTTGTCAAATAAATATGCATGAAGTGATTGAAGTGCAACATGCTTCGAGAGTCCAAATTTCTTGACTAATTGTCTTCTGACAGATACAGAGAAATACATCTTCATTAAGTCAAGTCTTTGATGTAGAAGTCCATATTCATCTGGAAATAAAAGTTTTGGTACTTTTTCAACCAAAAAGTCTAGAACAGGCCTTGACAACTTCACTTTGAGAGAAATTAGTCCCATAGCCAGTCTGTATGATAATGTAGTTTCCCATGAAGAATCAATATCCAGATCTCTCTTGTCAAATACTGACATAAATGTAGCTTGATTTGTAGAAACCTGCATGATATTAGTTGGACTAGACTCTGTGTGTGTAGGTGACAATTGAATCTTTCTCCTTGTTCTCCTGATATAGTGAGCAAAAGATTTATCCTGAGAAGACTCAAGAGGTGTAGACACAGAAGTGATCTTGGGATGAGATCTTTGTTCAATAGACACAGTCTTTTGAGAGACAGTATCCAGTAACTGTTTTCCCTTTTTAAGAACTACAGCCTTTTGAGAGACTGCAGCCTGGCTGTGACTAGGTTTTTCATCTCTTTGTGCTAACAAAGAAAGTTGAATTGCAGCCTTCAATTCTGCTCTCTCTGCAAGAGTTAAATCATCATCATCTTCACTAGAATTACTACTACTACTTGACACAACAAATCTTCTCTTCCTTACAACTGATGTCTTTTGAGAAACACCAGAGGTTGGTTTCTTTGAAACAATAGGCTGTGGATCAAAATTTGGTTCTTGAATTGTTTCAGAGACTATGATGTTTTGGGCTACTTGGGTAGACACAGGTGGATTCTCCTCCAATTGAGATTCCTGAGCCATTTCACCACAAAAGAAGGAAGAATTGTAGATAGTAGGAAGATGAGTGTTAAGAATTACCTGAAAATGATGTGGATAATGAATTGCAGGTATTTCATCTAGATTCTTTTCATTGTCCTTCTTTGTAATATCAGAGAAAATTCTCTTTTGCTGTTCATAAGAAGAAAAACAATGTTCCCTACCAAATCTAGCTTCAACATCAGGAATAAAATGGTTAATAAACAATTGCATAAATCTATGATAATAAACCATTTTCCTGTTTTGATCTCTTGACCCAAGTTTAATACTCATCTGACTTAAGATAATATGACCAATGTTAATTACTCTGTCATAAAGCAAACTATAAGCAATATGTGATGTAACAGAAGTAATTTGTTGAAAAGAACTACATTTGCCAGTAAAACATTTAGCAATTTGATCAAAGTAGAAAGACCATTCCTTTCTAAGAAAAGTTCTATTCAACTGGCTCATGTTATCTAGAGGTCCACTATAACCTAATTCAGACAACATAGTTCTTATATTATCATCAGATGGTACATTCTCATAACTATCAGTAACAGGTAAGCAAAGTACTGAACTAACAACAGATTCAGTAATGTCAAATAAATCTTGTCCTAAATGTAGAACAATCTTACCTGATTGACTCTGAGTAGAATCAATTACCTCAGCATTCTCCCAAGCTTGTGAAACAGCTACTTGATTAATCTGTAGAGATGCTGTCAATGCATAACTTAATGGTCCATACACCAGAAAGTCCATGATTGGATGAAAATCAGATGACACTCCTTCCTTGTTGGTAATAGCTGCAACATGATTGTTTGTCATAAAATCAAAGTCACCAAACTTGAAGGCTACTGATTTAGGTAATCTTCTCTGAGCTGCCATTTTTGATCTGAAAAGAAACTTTAAAAATTCTTGAAATGGATTAGTGATTTTGAAAACTCAAGAGTGATTTTTGCTTTAGAGAATGTAAGATTAGAGAAAGCAATTGCACGATTAGAGTTTTAAAACAAATATATTTCACAAATCTTTCAGACCACTATCCCACGTTGACACGTAGATTGACAGGTGTCAGTCCCTGAAAAATGCGGTTACCCACGATTTTTGGAAAATAAAATCCAAAATTGATTTTCATGAAATAAATCAGGGTATAAGCAATACTGATCAGCTTCCTTTTCCTGATGACCTCTTATCAAAATAATCACAAGCAATGATTTTCACATCCTGATGGTCACATATGAAATCCTGACCAATATAATCAGCGACTTAATATGGAGTTTCCACGTGGCATTTTTCTCTTTATCTGAAAAAGAAAATAAACAATTAATCTGAACAGAAAATCAATTGGTTAGATATTTTCAATATTTCTTGAAACAAGAAATACAGTCTCATGCAATAATTAGCATTTGACTTCATTAAGACTTCCAAGTGACTGCTCAGCTTCTCACGTCTTTCTTTAAAAGAACCAAACGCCTTATGCCATTCTCCATAACCTTTCAATTTCTTTTCTTCTCAACAATGCTTCTCAAACCAAAAATCCCTTCAAACCCATTTTTCAGATTTTTCTTGGTCGATGAACATCCTGTTCTTGATCATCTCTTTGAACAAACGACTCTTCTCATCGAACTAATCATGAATGGATTGGTTTTCGATAATATCCAGAGGTTTCTCCTAGAACATCCATCTGTTGGATACAATCTTCCCCTAACCTCCTCAAAACTTGAGGATGAAGAATTTGGCCGAGAGTCTGAGGTTGATCTTGATGGAGATGCTATTCATTTAAGTTAGCTGCTCTCATTCAAGTCGCCCAGACAAGGAATCCAAGAGCAAATAAGACTTTCATCCCCTAATGGATTTCTTGAGATGCTCCTTGTCCTGTTCCTCAGAGTTCATATCAAAGACAAGTATAGAATAGAGATTTAGACAAAAAGATGTTGTATTTTATTTCCATGTACTGATTTCTATTAATGAAAATACAATTTCTTGTTATCTGCTTGTCTTTTGATTTCTGAATGATGCACAAATTATCAGTATGCAAATATTAAAACTTGCTAGCATAGACTTAACACATCACAGAATCAGATTACCACACAAAGTAAACGTCAGGATCTGAAATAATTTTCATAATCCTGATACTGACACAATACTGATGACGTCAGCATCCTGATAACAAATCTAATCCTGATGATTATTAACAAGTCTATCATACTGAAATTTATCAAGGCAATATGTTATAGCTAAAACATTTAACAATCAAATATAGATCCTGACAAGAATATCAAGTCTATAAGCTAAGAACAACATACCTTGCTACTTTTGCAGATGTTAAAGATCTAAAAATTTAACATTCCTAACTCACTTACTAATCTACTGAATGTAGTCTCATCAAGTGGTTTAGTTAGAATATCTGCAAGCTGTTTGTCAGTAGGAACAAAATGAAGTTCCACAGTACCATTCTCAATATGTTCTCTAATAAAATGATACCTGACATCAATGTGCTTAGTCCTTGAATGTTGAACTGGATTTTCTGCAATTTTAATAGCACTAGTATTATCACAAAACATAGGAATATTACTAAGTGTCATACCATAATCCATCAACTGATTTCTTATCCAAAGGAGCTGTGCACAACAACTGCCTGCTGCTATGTACTCAGCTTCTGCAGTTGAGGTTGAAACAGATTGTTGCTTCTTGCTTGCCCAAGAAATCAATCTATTTCCCAAGAATTGACATGTACCTGTAGTGCTTTTCCTGTCTATTTTACACCCTGCATAATCAGAGTCTGAATAGCCAATTAGAAAGAAATCAGATTCTCTAGGATACCACAAACCAAGATTTGGAGTTCCTTTGAGATATCTAAAAATTCTCTTTACAGCAATTAAATGAGATTCCTTAGGATCACCTTGGAATCTAGCACATAAACAGGTAGAAAACATTATATCTGGCCTACTTGCAGTTAGATATAACAAAGAGCCTATCATGCCTCTATAACTAGTATTATCCACACTCTTCCCCTTAGGATCAGAGTCTAGTTTAGTGGCTGTTGCCATGGGTGTTTTTGCAACTGCACAGTCTTGAAAGTCAAACCTTCTTAAAAGATCTTTGATATACTTTGACTGATTAATGAAAATACCAGTCTCAGTCTGTTTGACCTGCAAGCCTAAAAAATAATTTAGTTCACCCATCATGCTCATCTGATACTTAGACTGCATAAGCTTGCTAAACTTAGCACATAACTTCTCATTAGTAGAACCAAAAATAATATCATCAACATAAACTTGAACTAAAAGCAATTCACCTTTTATCTTTCTAAAGAATAGAGTTTTGTCAATTGTACCTCTTGTGAAGCCATTTTCAAGAAGAAATTTAGACAAAGTCTCATACCATGCTCTTGGTGCCTGCTTTAGTCCATAGAGTGCCTTGTCAAGTTTGTAGACATGATCTGGAAACTTTGGATCAACAAATCCAGGTGGCTGTTCTACATATACTTCTTCATCAAGTTTGCCATTTAGAAAAGCACTCTTAACATCCATCTGGTATACCTTGAATTTTGAATGAGCTGCAAATGCAAGAAACATTCTGATTGCTTCCAATCTTGCTACAGGTGCAAAGGTCTCATCATAATCAATGCCTTCTTCCTGAGAATATCCCTTGGCCACCAGTCTTGCTTTGTTTCTTACAATCATACCAGATTCATCTAGCTTGTTTCTGAAAACCCATCTTGCACCAACAATAGATCTATCTTTAGGTCTTGGTACCAGTTTCCAAACTTTGTTTCTCTCAAACTCATTTAACTCCTCCTGCATTGCAATTACCCAATCAGGATCCTGTAAGGCTTCTTCAACCTTCTTAGGTTCATTCTTTGAGAGAAAGCAACTATACAAGCATTCATTTTGAATTGATCTTCTAGTTCGAACACCACTATTTGGATCACCAATTATCAAATCTTCAGTATGATCCTTTGTCCATTTTCTAACAGGTGGTAGATTAACTCTGCTAGTCTCTCCCCCTAAGTTAGTGGTATCTTTTGTAGAAGAATTCTCTCTACCTTCAAAAACTCTCCTTTGATCAATAGAATCAGTAGATTCCATATTGCTGCTAGTTACTGATCTTTCCTCAGTAGACTCTGAAAGGTCAGTTCCTGATGGAGTAGACTCTGAAACGTCAATTCCTGATGGAATAGACTCTGAAAGACTAGTCTGCTCCTGATGATCACTATGTTCTCTCTGATTGATTTGCTCCCCCTCAACAGTAGCATTCCTTTGAGAAGCAATAAAAATTCCTTCTGGAGAACCTTCATCATCACTTGAGAGTATCTCAGAAATCTTCAGATTTTCAAATTCTAATTTGTCATGGCTTTCATCAGTTTGCAAAATTCCAAATTTCTTATCATCAAATGCAACATGAATTGATTCCATAACAATGTGAGTTCTGAGATTATAAACTTTGAAGGCCTTAGATGCTGAATATCCTAGAAAAATTGCTTCATCCGATTTGGCTTCAAATTTTCCAAGTTGTTCTGGATGAACTTTTAGAACATAGCATTTACATCCAAAGATGTGAAAATATTTCACACTTGGTTTCTTTCCTTTGATCATCTCATAGGGAGTCTTTCCATGACTATTTACCAAGGTACAGTTCTGAGTGAAACATGCAGTGTTAATAGCTTCTGCCCAAAAGTAGGTTGGAAGTTTTGCATCTGCAAGCATGGTTCTTGCTGCCTCTATGAGAGTCCTGTTCTTTCTTTCCACTACACCATTTTGTTGAGGTGTACCAGGTGCAGAAAACTGTTGAGTAATTCCATTGTCTGCACAAAACCCCTCCATTGTAGAATTCTTGAATTCTGTACCATTGTCACTCCTAAGTACTTTGACTTTGTACTCAGAGTTATTATGAATATTCTTGATGAGTTCAATGATTTGCTGAGGAGCTTCATCCTTCTTGTGTAGAAAGAACACCCATGTAAACCTTGTGAAATCATCCACCATAACTAGAGCATATCTTTTCTTGCTGATAGACATAATGTTTACTGGACCAAACAGATCAAGATGTAGCATGTGAAATGGTTCAGTAATTGAATTTTCAGTCTTGCTCTTGAAAGTGGTTCTTCTTTGCTTTCCAAACTGACATGCATCACAAAGTCCATCTTGCACAAAATTCGCCTGAGGTAGGCCTCTCACCAAATTGTATTTAACAAGTTGATTAAGCTTCTTGAAATTAAGATGTGAGAGCTTCTTGTGCCAATTCCAGCTTTCATCATTTGTTGCTTTGCTGTAGAGACATCTAACAATTCCTTTAGATGTATCACTTAAGCTGGCTTCATATATGTTACCATGCCTTTGACCAGTTAGAACAATGTCTCCATTCTGCATATTCAAGACTTTGCATCCTTCTCTGTCAAAGATTGATTTGTAACCTTTATCACCCAGTTGACTTATGCTTAAAAGAGTATGTTTCAAGCCTTCAACCAGTGCTACATTTTCTATGATGACATTCCCCAAAATAATTGAGCCATATCCCAGAGTTTCTCCTTTGTTGCCATCTCCAAAAGATATTACTGGGCCAGCTTTCCTCTCAAACTTTGTAAGCAGGGACTTCTTTCCAGTCATGTGTCCAGAGCATCCACTGTCCAAGATAATTGAATGCTTCTTTCCTGTGCCCTGCAAACAAAAAGTAACTAGTTAGAATTTTTTAGGACCCAACTTTGATTGGATCCTTTCTTACTAGATTTAGAGACAACAGATTTTGAAGATTTTGCCTTTATTTTACCTGTTGCAGAGTCAACTTTAGACTCTGATCTCACAAACTGTTTGTGACTAGGAGTTTCAGATTTCAAAGAATAATAGTCATAATACAGTTCATGATATTCTCTACACATGTAAATGGAATGAAGTAAACTACCACAATGATAACAAGCTTTTTGTGGTTGGTATTGAATTTTCTGAGTCTTGGGGAATCTGGACTCAGTTTTCCAAGAAGGTTTTTGATTGCAGTCTAGGGCCAAATGATTATGATTTCCACACTTATAGCATTTTTTCCTAGGTGCATCAGGTACATTCTTGTAATTATTCTCTTTGTTAATACCTTCTTTTCCATTCCTATTTCTCTTGATCTTGCTAGACTCTGAAAGACCATCTAATCTCTGTTTCAACTGAGACTTAGACAGAAACCCTATGTTTACATTCTTAGGTTTCTCTAACACTTTCTCATCTGAATAACTATTGTTAATTCTCTTGTGTACAACAGGGGTACCTTTTGAATCAACAAATTTAACATGATTAGGTTCAGAAACAATTTTCTTACCTTCAGATTTAGATGTGTTGGTTTCTACCTTACTATCATTATTGATAATAGCTACTTTTTCTTCTTGTCTAGCCTTATCAAAACCTAAACCATTAACCTTACCACGAATTCCACTCTCAAAGATTTCTATTGTCTTCTTACTGGAATTGTTAATGGTCTTAATCACATCTCTCTCTTCTTCTAGTTCTTTTCTGACATAGTCATAAGCCTCAAGAATTACACTATAATCATGCTTAGCTTTATCAGAACTCAACTTGTATTCTTCCATTTGAATTAATTCAGATTCAAGAAAATTATTTCTATCAACTAATTTATCATTCTTAACCTTAAGTTCATCTCTTTCACAAGTAAGAATTCTAAAATTAGTCATAAGATTCTTAAACTCAGCATGGATAGATCTAATTTCATCAGAATTTAAGCTATCAAATGAATCAAGAGAGTGAAGTGATACCTTATCAGAGGATGGAGAAGTTTTCTTTGGAGATCCAGGTTTGTCTGAACTATTGGCCATCAATGCAATGTTTTCATAATCCAATTCATCTTCAGAGTCACTGGAATCAGCCCAATCCTTCTGTGTGACCATAAGTGCATTACCCTTTCCTGAATTCCTAGGCTTCTTACACTCACTAGCAAAGTGTCCAAGCTCGCTGCAGTTAAAGCACTTGATCTTGGCCTTATCAAGCTTGACAATTGTACTTTTGCTCTTGTCACTCTTCTTCTCCTCCTTCTTTTGAAAAGATCCTTTGCTAAATCTTCTCCTGTTGAATCTGCCTTTCTTGAAGGCTTTAGCAAACATAGCAAAGAGTTCTTGCATCTCAGATTCAGAATCATTGTTGTCAGAGTCTATATCAGTAGTCTCTGACTCAGAACTTTCTTTGCTTTTCTTCTTCCTCGAATTCTTTACAGCAATCTCTTCATGCTGTTCTTCAGGAAGCTTCTTAACTTCAGATTGAGCAGTAAGTGCAATAGTCTTCATCTTTCCTTCACTCCTGCTCTTCTTCTGCTGCTTGTCAAGTTCATAAGCTCTCAATTTTCCATAGACTGCCTCTAATGAAATCTCATCCAGATCATTAGCTTCCTCAATCGCAGATATCTTCTCATTGTAGAAATCAGGCAAAGCTTTCATGAACTTTGTATTCATATCCTCCAAGTCATAATATTTACCATGCATGGCCATCTCATTGATGAGTTTTGTAAACCTATCAAAGGTATCAGTAAGTGACTCACCAAACTTGGATTCAAAGTACTCATACTGTTGTATAAGTAATGTCCTCATATTCTTCCTGACAGGCTTAGTTCCTTCACAGTGAACCTTAAGATTGTCCCATATATCCTTAGCAGTTTTACAAGAGAGAACATAATTAGTGAGAACAGAATCAAGACTGTTGAATAATATGTTTCTCACTTTAGCATCTTTAAGAACACTCTCCTTGTCCTTATCTGACCATTCAGATTTTGGCTTCTCTGCTGTATGTTCTGGAACAACCTTACCATCAACAGTTGCTTGTCCAACGACCTTTGTTGGAACAAAAGGTCCATCTCTGATTCTGTCAAGATAATCAGGATCTGTTGCTTCCAGATGATGCAACATCTTTACTTCCCATAGAGTATATTCGTTTCTCTTGAGCATAGGAATCTTAGTATTCCCATCCTTGTAACCAGACATGATTGCAGATCTTTATGATTATTCGAAATCAACCTGCTCTGATACCAATTGTTAACTCGAATAACTTGTAGAAGGGGGGGTTGAATACAAGTTATATAATCCTGTCTGATTTTTGCTTGATTATAAAAACAAGAATAAACGAATGAATCAAACTCTTGTTTGTATTAATAAGATCAAATACAAACTCTACCAAAGGTGTACAATACCTTTAGCAGCTGCTGACAATACAAATATCTCTCTGTTTGTTTCGAACTTCTCGAATACAAACCTTATACAGAGCTACGCACACGAACTCACAATTTCGTCTCACGCCTCACACTCTTTACAATAATATTGAGAGAGTATTTATAATGCTACCTATCAACTAATAACAGAAAGATATAATCTATACATGACAATGTTCTGCCTTCTAGTCGATAGTTTCCTTCAATAGAAAACTCTTTCCTTCATAATATCTTCTTGCTTGTTCTTCAAACAACGATCCTGTTTTATAGCACTTGCCAGTTTCTGTAGCATCCATAATGACATCATCAGTAACACGACTGATATCAGGATCTGCACACTGCATCAGTATCTGATCAACCATCAGTATTGGACACGTCATCAGGATTTGCTCTCTGTTCCTGACATGTAGTCTCCGATACACTGTTCATTCCTGATTAAACTATACAGATAACTGTTTTACACATAAAACCTATATACAGTGCTAAATCCTTTATAAGATCAGGATTACAAGAAGTATAATGTGTAAATTCTATTCTTAACATCACAACTTATGAATTATTCCTAACATAGAAGCATCTACAAGCCAACTAAGGATAGAGGAGGTGGCAGATGATGAAGAAACTGAAGCTGGGGTGAGTGAACCTGTTGAGGAAAAGGAGGAAGAAGAAGAGGAGTTTTACACTCTGGAAGAACTTGATGGGATGGAAAATACTTCATATGCTTTCATGGCCAGAAAATTTCCAAACATCAGATTTAAAAGAAATCAACCCTTCAAACCCAAAACTCAAAACCATTCAGCCAACAAGAACAAGGCACCTGTGAAACCAAACAGAAATAAGTTCAAAACCGGTTATGTGGATAGGTCATCTGTAAGGTGTTATAGATGCAATGACCTAGGGCATTTTGCCAGTGAATGCAAGAAGCCTAAAAAGAAGGATAGAGATTATCTTGAGCTAGAAGCTAAGTATGAGGCCCTTCTGAAAAAGCAGACACATGGTAAGGCCTACATAGCTGAAGGGAAGTGTTGGGATGATTCTGAGAGTGATGAAGAGGAACAAGAATTCTGCAATTATGCCTTGATGGCCAACTCCAAGGATGACTCATCTTCATCTGATTCTCATGTACCATCTCTCACTACTATAGACATGTCTGTTTCTGAATACAAATCCATGATTGAACAATTATCTGTTGAAATGTTTAATATTCATACTAGTATGACTGCTGCTAATGAGGAGATTGCTAAACTGTCTACTAGAAATGAAGTATTAACCAAAAAGAATGAGGAACTTGAGCTAACTGCTATGCAAGTAGAAAACCTTAAGAAATAAGTTGAATATTTGGAGAACAAGGTTCTATGTGCTAGTCAAGTAGAGAAGGCTCTTAGGGATGAATTAGCTGAGAATGAATTCAAACTTAAAACTTTCAAGAAATCATCTGGTTTAGTGCAATCCTACTGTGAGAAAATTGAAGCTAAACCTAAAGCAGCTATTGGACTTGACTATGACTCTCTCAAACAAAGGAAAGGCTATGCTGTCATCGAAGAGGACACAGCTGTTCATGAGAAAGTGCCTCACATTTTGAGAAAAACTGAAAATCCAATTTTTAAGGAATCAACATTTGAAATTGATGAGGATGCCTTACTCATCAAGCAAATGTTGAATGATGAGGATGAGGCACAATCTAGTGAACAGCAAGCATCCTCTAAGGGTGAGAGTGCCAAGTCAAAGACCAAGAAGCCAGTAGTTGATAGGCCAAGACCTAAGAAGTTTGTTAAGTTTGTATCAGCTGGGAAGAGTGAATCAGAAAAGGAAGTGACTAAAAAGAAACAGAACAAAAATGGCAAGTTAGGGATTAACAAGGATAACAACTATGCTTATATGCCTAATGCCCCTAGGAAAACTTGTCAGAACTGTTTCAGTACCAACCATCTAACTCATGCATGCAAGAAACCTGTTGGTAGTGTGTCTAAACCTTTCTATGATTGTTCTGTGCCTCTAAGACATAGAGATGCACCCTTCTGTGATAAATTTGACTGTATGCCATGCAATATGAATGTTATGACTAGTTGTTTTAATTTAAGAAGACAGTTCATTGATGGTTGTATCAGTCACAATTCTCACACACACTACACAAGGTCAAAGTCTTCAAGTCCTCCTAAAGCTAGGAAGGTACCTTTGTCACCTAAGTCTGAAACCTCAGGTTCTAAGACTTCCAACAGGGACAAGAAGACTGACACTAAGAAAGTTAACAAGCATGTTGTTTATGATAAAACTGTCTCTAAGTCACATGGACCCAAACTTGTTTGGGTACCAAAGGAAAAGTAATACCTTTGTGTTTGCAGGGCAAAGAAAGTGAGAAGAAGGTCATGTGGATTTTGGACAGTGGATGCTCAAATCATATGACTGGTGATATGGCCCTGCTATCACAGTATGAGGAAAAGGCTGGCCCAATGGTTGCTTTTGGAGATGACAGCATGGGTAACACATTGGGATATGGCAAGCTGAAAGTTGGAAATGTCATCATTGAAGATGTAGCACTAGTCAAGGGGCTCAAGCATAATCTGTTAAGTGTTGGTCAGTTTACTGATAGAGGATTCAAAGTGAATTTTGACAAAGATGAATGTTTGATCACCCACAAGAAGACTGGTGATTTTGCTCTATCTGGAGTAAGGAAGGGAAGCCTGTTTGTAGCCAATATGGACTCTGCAAACAAGGACAAAATTTGTTGCTTTTACTCAAAAGCATCAAATGAAGATTGTTGGCTGTGGCACAAGAAACTATCACACCTGAACTTTAAGGCCATTAATTCTCTAGTCAAAAGAGAGTTAGTGAGAGGCATGCCCACACTTGAATTCTGCCAAGAAGGAGTGTGTGAGGCTTGTCAAAAAGGAAAAATGAAGAGATCAAGCCACAAGTCAAAGACAGTGACATCTGTAACCAAGCCACTACAACTTATCCATATGGATTTGTTTGGGCCTGTTAACATAATGTCACTTGGAAGAAAGAAGTATGCCCTGGTAATGGTTGATGATTTTTCAAGGTATACATGGGTAGAATTTCTGGCATCAAAAGATGAGGCTCCACAAGTAATCATTGAGCATATAAAGAAAGTTGACAAGGAAGCAAAGGCAAACGATGCAAGTGTGATTGCATTGAGGAGTGATAATGGAACAGAGTTCAGAAATGCCACACTTGAAGCATTCTGCAAAGAGAATGGCATTTCTCAGCAATTCTCAGCTCCAAGGACTCCACAAAAAAATGGAGTTGTTGAGAGAAAGAATAGAACTCTAATTGAGGCTGCTAGAACAATGTTACTTGATGCAAAAATGCCCACATGTTTTTGGGCTGAGGCTGTGAGCACTGCATGCTATATTCAGAACAGAACCCTCATCAACAAAAACACTGGAAAGACTCCTTACAACTTGATGACTGGAAAGAAGCCTACACTGAAGTATATTCATACTTTTGGAAGCAAATGCTTTGTACTTAAGGACAATTCTGAATATGTTGGAAAGTTTGATGCAAAAGCATTTGAAGGAATTTTTCTTGGCTATTCTATGGAAAGAATTGCATACAAGGTTTATGTCATCAGTCAAAAGAAAGTTATGGAAAGCACAGATGTAACATTTGATGACAGCAAACTACCTGGACTAGAAGAAGCCAATGATGAAGACAAAGATCCATTGAAGTTTGATAATCTAGATGATTCTGATGAAGAGACTGAAACTGGAGTTGAAACTCAAGTTCAACAAACTCAAGTGAATAATGATACAAGAGAAGAATTTGTGCCAATCAATAGTGAAGAAACAAGCATCCAAGACACACCTGTGAGTAATGGCAACTTCACAGGGGGAGGAAATGAGGATGATCATGATGAGGATGATGAAGCAACATCAAGGATGAGAAATCAGGCTGAACACTCAAGGAAATGGGATAGATCACACACTGCAGAGCAAATCATTGGAGATCCTAATGCAGGAGTAAGGACTAGGAGAGCAACTCAAAATGAGTGCCTCTATGGATGTTTTCTATCACAAGTTGAGCCTAAGAAACTTGATGATGCATTGTTGGATCCAGATTGGATTATTGCCATGCAAGAGGAGCTGAATCAATTTGAAAGGAACAAAGTATGGGAACTTGTGCCTGCACCAAAGAATAGAACCATTGTTGGAACAAAATGGGTTCTGAAGAATAAGATGGATGAAGATGGTGTAATAATAAGAAACAAAGCAAGGCTGGTTACAAAAGGATACTCTCAACAGGAAGGCATTGATTATGATGAGACATTTGCCCCTGTTGCTAGATTGGAAGCCATTAGAATATTCTTGGCATTTGCTGCTCATTCAAACTTTAAAGTTTAT
This sequence comes from Kitagawia praeruptora, assembly GCA_037693485.1. NCBI lineage: Eukaryota > Viridiplantae > Streptophyta > Magnoliopsida > Apiales > Apiaceae > Kitagawia > Kitagawia praeruptora. Next base: position 140,728,620 of record CM075352.1, read on the forward strand.
CAAATGGATGTCAAGAGTGCATTTCTAAATGGAGAGTTGGAAGAAGAGGTTTATGTGCAACAACCACCTGGCTTTGAGGATCCACATTTCCCAGAATTTGTCTACAGATTGCTTAAGGCACTGTATGGACTTAAGCAAGCTCCAAGAGCATGGTATGATACTCTATCACAATTTCTTCTTGAAAATCAATTCACTCGAGGCACATTGGACAAGACACTGTTTTACAAGAAGCATGGTGATGATATGATCCTAGTTCAAATCTATGTGGATGATATCATTTTTGGTTCTACAAATGAGAAACTGTGTGAGAAATTCTCTAAACTCATGCAGAGCAGATATGAGATGAGTATGATGGGAGAGTTGACATTCTTTCTAGGGTTGCAAGTCAGTCAAAGGAAGGATGGTATCTTTATCAGTCAAACCAAGTACATCAAGGATTTATTGAAGAAGTTTGACTTGGAAGATTGTTCACCTGCCAAGACACCCATGGCCACTGCCACTAAATTGGATGAAGATGCTAAAGGCAAGAGAGTAGATATCTCAGTCTACAGAGGCATGGTTGGTTCTCTACTCTATCTCACTGCAAGTAGGCCAGACATCATGTTTGCTACATGCTTGTGTGCAAGGTTTCAATCAAATCCAAAGGAATCACATTTGATTGCAATAAAAAGGATCTTTAGATATCTGAAGGGCACTTCTAACTTGGGATTATGGTACCCTAAGGACACAGGGTTCAATCTGGTTGGCTACTCTGATGCTGATTATGCTGGATGCAGAGTGGATAGGAAAAGCACCTCAGGAAGCTGCCAGTTTCTTGGACAAAGGTTAGTTTCTTGGTATAGCAAGAAGCAACAATCTGTGTCAACTTCTACAGCTGAGGCTGAATACATAGCTGCTGGAAGTTGCTGTGCTCAAGTGCTTTGGATTAGAAATCAACTTAGAGATTATGGACTTGTGTTGGAAAGAATTCCAATCATGTGTGACAACACAAGTGCAATCTCTATAGTTGCCAATCCTGTCAATCATTCTAGAACAAAGCACATTGACATCAGATATCATTTCATAAGAGAACATGCAACTAATGGAACCATTGAGTTGCATTATGTCTCTACAGATAAACAACTAGCTGATATATTCACTAAGCCATTAGATGAAGCCACCTTCACAAGGTTGGTAAGTGAGATTGGAATGCTGAATTCTTCAGATTCTGGCTAAGTGAATACATCATCTAGATTGTTACAGCAGTAAACACTTACTTTATCTAAATCCTCAATATTTTTGAAGTAAGTGTTGGCTGAAATATGATTTATAAATATTTCAAATCTGTTGCATATGTTGAAAATCATATTTTTATTAACTTAAAATTTCTATGAAATTTTGAGAAAATCACTATTTGATTTGCTAGGATATTTTTCAATGAATATGTCTGGTAAATTTTTACAAGATAGTGAAAATCAAATTTTTTTTGAGTGATGGGTATAGTTCGATAAGTCAGACTTCTCGAATGATTCACTATTCGACATCTCTAATAAGTCTCATTAGAGTACTCTTGAGTTCTCGAATAGAGTCTTTCTGAGATATCGAATAGAGGAATTCTAGACTTCTCGAATATAGTAACTGAGTTCTCGAATGATTGAGTTCTCGAACACTATATTTGAGTTCTCGAATCATTTGAAAAGGCTGAATTCTCGCTGAATTTTAACCGATTTTGGATTTTTATCTAAAAATTTAATTCACTCATAAAAACACATTTTATTTAATTTAGAATTATTTCTAAGTTAGATAACTGCCAGCTGTGAGTTTCTATCTGCTTGAGTTATCGATTAAGCCATTCTTGACTTCTCGAATAGTTGTTTTCTACTTCTCGAATGCCTGACTTGTCGATACAAAACAGTCTGCTAATCGACAATTCAAGTACTTCATACTTATACAATCTCACATCTATTCGATTCATTTCATTCGATTTCTCAAGCATCTACACTCTCTAAACCCCTGAAACCCTAGCTACGAAAAGCCAAATTTCTTCTTCAACCTTCAATTTCTTTTCTCTCTTCTACACAAATGGCAACAGTAAAGTTCAACACCAACTTCATCGCTCTCACTAGTGATGTTGAAGCACCCAATGCAAATTTCAAGTGCTTTGTGAAATGGATGGCTGAGTCATATATCAAGGATGCACTCTCTGCCAACCAAACTCTGTATCTCGATATTCTGGAACAATTCTGGAGTACTGCTATTGTGGAGGTTGTAGCCCTGGAAAACGCAATCACTTCCTATGTCATCTACTGCAAGGTTCAAGATAAGGAAATCACTATCACTACTGCAGACATGAACCAAGCACTAGGACTACAACAAGAGTCATTTGACAGAATGGCCACTAACGCAGAGTTGGAGGAATTCTTTGAGTTCATAAACTACTCAGATGGGATTAACCTTGGAAAGCTAAACAGAAAGAATCTGAGAAAGGAGTGGAGCTATGTGTTTGCAACTCTTCTCCAAGTCTTCACTGCCAGGAAATCAAGCTTTGATCAAATCAGTGCACCTGTGCAGCAAATTGGATATGCTTTGGCCTATGGAAAGAAGATAGATGTTGGCCAAATCATACTTCAAGAATTATATGGGAGACTTGGTAAGAACACAACCAAGAGAGGTACTGATATTTTCTTCCCTCGCTTTATTCAATCTGTACTTAATTATAAAAATGCTTCATTGATTGAATTGCCTGGGATTGATAAAAATAAAATAGGCTATCCTAAGTCCATGACCAAACTCATTTTTGGTAACTTGGAAACTAGGAATGATGTGGATGTAAGACTGAACATAACTCCCCATATGGAGAGTTTGTTTAGGACTTACCCCCACAACATGCCAACATTTGATGCAAAATCTAAGTTAGCACAGCCCAAGCAAGTAGAACAAAATGCTAACCCAGGGCCTGCTAACCAACCCTCTCAACCAAACACTCTACCTCTTACTGAGCCAACTGCATCATCCTCTCAAAAGGGTGATGTTAGTAAAAAGAAGAGAAAGGAAGTAATGTCTGCACCTTTAAATATCTTGTCTGAAGCAGCATTAGCTGTTGAATTAGGTCTAGGAAGTGAGGAACCTGAGTTACCCTCACACAGAACAAAGAAGAAGAAAACTAAGACCACCTCTTCAGTCACACAAATGGCTGAAGTTGTAAAATCAGGGGCACACAGCTCACTAGGTGTATCCTCTCAACAGGGTGCACCTATAGAATCAAGCATTCTCCCCAATGCACCCTCTTGTATAGAGTCAGCACATGGGAGTGATAAGGCTGGCACAACACTGAGTGGAGAGCACATCACTTTTGAAACTCCCTCTATCTCTCAGGGGGAGTTGCCAAAATCTACTCTAAAACACACTTCTCTTCCAGAATCTAACTCTGAAATTTCTTTGGAACCTGCAACTCAGACAACTGAGATGCAAGGTATTGATCATCAAGAATCCTTTTCGCTTGATGAGCCAATAATTTCAAGTGACTTAGTGCATGACACTTTGTTCACCACTCAGAACCCACATTTAGATGGTGAGGGAATGCATGCTGAGGCATATCCTAATGACACCATCACAAACACAGAGGTTCCCCTAGTTTTTACTAGAGACTCTGTGCCTGTGTCAACTGCTGGTGTAATTCATCCCACTTCTGTGGTGACACCAGTAGTAGAGTCAATCCATCCGGTTACAGAAGTTGCATCTGTAACTGAGGAGACTAGCTTGCCTAGCTCTAGCTCTGACTTCATGTCAACATGGCTGAAGCCTGTGCAACATGACAGTGCTTCAGGATCAGGGTCTGTTCCACAACAATTGACGGTTGAAGCACTTCAAAGCTTAATTGTGGATCAGATTCCTGAGTTCACAAAGATTGCTCAGCACCTTCTCACTGCAGACATGCCCAATCCAGACTATGAGGCTATTCTGTTATGCCATAGGGATGATGTGGAAGTGCAGAAGTCAAAGATCATTGATGATGCTAAGAGAGATGGCAACATAGATGCCTGGTTGCAAGGAAAATATGATATTACTCTCGATGAAGCACTTCAGTATCTCAGGGAGGAATACATCACTTCACTGGGCTCCAATGCAAAATCCCTGTCACCTGGTGAAGTGTATGAAGTTGTAAATGACTCCTACAAGGGTTTCCTCAAGGCTGCACACTATCTTGGCAAGGGAGTCAAAACTGAAGTCAACAGGGTGTGTGATAAGACAGCCACTTCAGTAGCAGAAGTCAAGAGGGCCTTTGATGCTAAATTTCCTCAATTGGACAGTGTGTTCAAGGACATCAAACACTGCAACTCTACCTGCACTCAGGTGGACAATGGGCTGGCTGTGCTAAAAGATGCTGTCACAGGTCTGGGGCATCAATTTCAGAATCTATCTGACCAGACTACAGATGCCAATGCCATGCTGAGGATAATGTTCAAAAATCTTTATGGAGATAGACTAGTGACTGATGTCCCTGTGCATGAATTGTCTAAATATGAAGTGAAGAGGCTGCAGGATCAATCTTTATCTGGCTTCAAGGCCAATGAGTTATTCACTAAGGTCAACACTCTTGAGCAGGAGGTAGCTACTCTCACCAAGACCAATGCTCATCTCACAGAAAAGGTTGCATTGCTAAATGATCAGTTGGACACTCAAGCATCCACCACAGCTGATGTCCTTCTGCATCAACAATCCATGTTAGCTGCAATGATGAAGCATATGGGTCTCCCTCTACCTGATGAATCTTCACTCCCAAAGGACATTTCTACAGCCTCTGTGCCTGACAACAAGCCTAAGGGGGAGAAGAAGGCTAGGAACTCAAATTCAAAGGGGGAGACAAAGGGAGAGAAAGGCATAATAATCAAAGAGGGTGGTCAACAAAGGGCTTCTAAGTCTCTAGCAAATGTGCCTGGCAAGGGAAAAGCCAAAGTAGATGAGCCTCCATCTATCTTGCCAGTTGTCACCTTACCAACTGTGCACATCACTACTCCTGGAGGACAAAAGCAATCCATAACTACCACAGTGGTTGCAGGGAGTATGCCATCTGACAAACCTCCAATCTCTATATCTGAGAGTGCCAAGCCTGTAGAAGTCAAAGTTGTTACTGAGGCCAAGCTACAAGAAGTTGCTAACTCCAATGACTATCATGATAAAGCCTTCTTGGAGTTTCTGAAAGCCATAAGGGAACAGGTTGGTGACACTCAGTTTTATCTGAGGGAGGTGAAGAAGCAGATAGACTACATCACTGTCATCCCCAAGAAAGTCAACAATATATGGGTCAAGGAGATAGTGATGGTTTCCAAACTAAAGATATGGCATCTAACATACCAGACTCTACAAGACCTAAAGCACTCAGAGATAGATGCCATACTTGAGATCATTGAGAAGAAAAATGAGAACAGCAAGAGTCTGTTTGATGATTTGAGGAATGGTCAACCTATAAGGCTACCAGAAGTGATCAAGAAGCCATGGACAATTATTTATCAGTCTGGTACCAGAATTGAAGATATCAAGCAATTGGTCATTCCTCATGATCTCACCTCCAGAAATCACAGACTGATCATTGCTATCATTGATCAATTACAGAAGAAGGTTGGAGCCAGAAATGCTGAAGAAATTGAGGCACTGCATATCCTCAGAACCTATATTGCAACTGGTGAAATTCCAGAGATGGCTCAACCTAGGAGAAATAAGGATGATGATTCTGAAGACAAAGGTGATGGGAGGAGAAGACATCACAGGAGAGATAAGGGTGATGAAGATAAGAAGAAAAAGGGGGACAAGGATGAAAAGGATGATGATGACCAGGGTAAAACATATGTGAGAAAGAGTGGAAGACAGCAAGCCTTAGGCAATGCTAGCAGTAATCTCACCACAACACAAGACTCTAAGTCTAGGGTGAATACTGTTAGTAGTGACCTAGCAAAATCTACATCTATGGCTTCTGCAACTGTCTTACCATCTCAAGAAAAGAAGAAGATTCAATTCAAGAAACCATGTGTATGTTTCAGAAAGCAATCTGCTAATGGAATACTACTATGGTCTACCAACCAAGGTCAAAGATTTCTGCCAAGCAACCATGTGAAGAGGATAAAATTTAAACATGCTGCAAGGAGAGTGAAGCTATCCAAATCTAGAGCCCTAACAATCCTTCCAGGATTAAAGCTCCAGCCACTTGATGAAGACTTTGATGAAGAGCAACTGCTATTTCTAAGAGCTCAAAAGATATGCTATGCTGCAATTGTGGATGACCACCTTGTAATCAAGTACACTGATGGGAAAGAAATGAAATTCAAACAAGGGGGTTGTCAACATTGGGGTAAATTGTATGAGATAGAAAGAATCATTGCATTGCTGGATTCTAAGGACAAGGTGGAGAAAGTATGGAAGCTGGAATTGATTGACTTTGTGAAAATGAAGAAAGAATATGCTGAGAAGATAAGGAAGGGCTGCTATGAGAAATGGTTAGAAAGGGAGAAAGAAATTGATAGACTGGAGATTGAAGCAGAAAAGCTAAGGGCAAAGGGATTGTGTAGAGTTCAGTTTGATCCCTATGTGGTGAAGTATAGGAGGAGAAATGGAGACAATGTCAATATAAGAATGAACCTACTCAGTCACTATCCTGCCAACATTCTGAAGCCAGTGCTTGAAGATTTCAAAAACTCTATTATGATTGAAGAATTGGATGCTATGACAGAAATCATGAGAGCAGTAGATGAGATTGCAAGAAAGGAGAAAGAAAGGAAACAGAAAGCATATGATGATCTACAAGCCAAGGCAATGGAGATGCAATCAAAAGAAAACGGCTAGTACCTCATCATACTGTAAGAAGTATTTATCTTGTAATTTCATTTATGTGTTCAATCAAATCACATACCTGTACTTTTAAAAGTTTTATCTTTAATGTATGTTAGGCTTGTTATCAGACATGAAATTGTGACTAAGGGTCTCACTCACAATTTGGGGGAGATTGTTAGTTACAGAGGCATGCCTGTATACATCTAATAACAAGCCTAATTGTTTGTAATGCTTTGCATTACTTACATGACCTCTTAACTGAGGGAACCTCTAGTTGTAGAGTTTCTGTTTGTATTGTACTTGTAATAGGCATCAAATCCTAGTTGTGTAACTGTACAAATAGAGTCTAGAATAATGCTTGAAAGAAGTTCCATGGTTCATGCCTCAAGCAAGGAGTTAAAGACTGCCAAATAATCACAGTTGGGATTTGAAGAAATGAAGAATTTGCCTAAGTACCAATTCGAGAAGTATATTTGTCTATTCGAGAAGTCCAGCATTCGAGAAGTCAGAGATTCGATATCTCAAGACACTATTCGATATCTCTGAATACACTGTTCGATATCTCATTCGATATCTCAGGGATTCGATATGTCTACTACTCTATTCGAGAACTCAAGAAGTCAACAAGTCAAGATGGTATTCGAGTTCTCAAAGAGTCAACAAGTCAAAGTTCCATTCGATATCTCAAAGACTCAGAAAGCTATTCGACAACTCGAGGATTCGATAAGTCAAATGCTCTATTCGACAACTCAAGGAATCCTGATGGAAAAGAGCTATTCGAGAAGTGGTTCGATATGTCACTATAACAGTATTCGAGAACTCAGAGTTATCGATCAAGTCAATTCTAGTTCTCGAATCACTTACTTAGTCACTTCTCGAATACATTCTTGGAGACAAAATACTGAAGAAATTGTACAAGTCAGAAACCTGCAACAAGCCAATGCACTTTATGGACCACAACCTGTAACGTGCTCTGGAAAGCCTACAAGGAAGCTTGGAGAGATATAGAAGAGACAAGGAGCTAAAGAAGTGGATCTAAACAGGCTTTGCAAAGTCAAATCTGTAACCGTTTGGATACTTACTCAAAAAGGATAGACAGACTAGAAAGTAATGTGTTTTAGCTACCTTATTTGTAGTAAGCAGGCTGTATCCATGTTCTATAAGGACACAGCCTCACTTCATAACTTAGTAACTTTGTGAGTCAAGTTTTTCATACACTGTAAGCTATATCTCTCTGAGAAAAACGAAGCTGAGAATACTACCATTTGTATTCACAGATTGTAGCAACCTTTATCTAATATACATTAGATTAAAGTGATATTGTGTCTTGTGTTGTTTATTTATCCGCACCTTAATTTCTGCACACACAGGCACTTATCTGCTACACAGACTCAATCCAAGAAAAGTTCAAGAATCCATTCACCCCCCCCCCCCTCTGTATTCTTTTACCGTGTTCAATACTCAACACAAACTCAATTATTAAAATCATAAAAACATATCTCATATATCTTTGCATTTTATTATAGCTTAATTAAGTCCCACTTAATTAATATAATAAAATCAATCTTTATCATTAATTAATTTAAATTCATAATTTAAATTAATTCTTCCTTTAAATGTTCTATGTGTGTGACCCTATAGGTTATTATTTAATTGGCAATAATTTTATTATCCAATAAAATTATAAACAATGAGCGGCATCTAGTAATACATTAATAACCGTAAAATTCTTATAATATTTCGAGTCTCTTTTAAATAAATTTTCGTAAGATTTAAGTTTTGTTTTAATTATTATTATAGGTGCTTGTAGATGATTATTCTGTGCACTGCTAGACTTTAGCAATTATTAGTACAGCGCTACACTTCTATTAGTTCGTGTCTTATTATTAATATTGTGACCTATTAATATCATTATAGAGATTATAATTATTATTACCCTTATTGCTACTAAATTTTATTTAAAATGCAATCCTTATTATAATTAGGATTTTTACAAGTTAATTGGCAAATATTGGTATTTCTTTTAAATTAAGAAAGAGGAGCATATTATTTTACTACTTGAGTGGAAATTTAGCCCAAAATATTAGTAGCCCACTAATGATCCATTAGGCCTAAGAGTTGGCACTCATGTATATATGTTAGTAAGTAAAATCTAGAGGATCATCTCCTCTTTTATTTTCACCGTACCAAAAGATCACCAACACCTCTCACCATAAAATTCTCTCTCCACCATTAAAACACCACCTCCAAAATCCTATATCTACTAAAATACTAGCTTGATCATGCATGCAATTCTATATTAGTATAGCTTTTTAAATACTCTTTAAATTGATATCTATAACTAAGGGTTTTTAAGAAAGTGATTTTTAAAAGGCAAAGCTCTATACTTGATTTTCACAAGGGTATGAATTTACACCCACCACCATCTTTTTATAATGTTTTATCATGTGGTCCATACTTTATGATTGATTTTTTGTGCATTAATACTTGTATAAGAATTAGGGCTTTTTCTTTTGTTTTAATTGGTGATCTAATTACCCTTAATTGATGATTTAAAAAGAAAAGTAATTAGGGGTAATTGGTTGAAAGTGTGATTTGGGGGTGTGGCTGTTTGCATGTCGGAGGAGGGAAGGAGGTGGAGCACCACCGAAGCGGTGGTGGTGGTGGTTTTGGTTGAAACCGAGGCGGTGGTTGTGTTGTGCGAAGAGAGGCAGAGATGGGGTCGAGGGAGAGGGAGAGAGGATCGAAGGCAAGGAGAGAGATTGAGACGAGAGAGAGTGCGAAGGAGAAGAGGGAGATGGGCGGAGGTAGAGAGAGAGGGAGATCGGAGATCGAGAGGGAGGCGAACGGAGAGATGGAGGAGGGTGGAGAGAAAGAGATTGAGAGAGAAAGAAGAGAGATCGAAGAGAGAGAGAGATGGCGAGAGAGGAGAGATCGGAGAGGGAGGGAGAGACGCCGGAGAGAAAGAGGGAAAAGAGAGAGGGAGATCTAGAGATGCAGAGAGAGAGAGAGAGAGAGCGAGAGAGAGAGAGAGAGATGGTTAGTAGAGAGAGAGGGACGGAGGTCGGAGGTGGAAGCCGCCGGCGCCGCCACGGCGTCCGGCCGGCGACCACCGACAGTGGTGGTGTTGGTTGATGTATTAGAGATTGATTATTTGGGGCTTGGTTTTAATAAAATAATGATAAAATAATAATAAAAGTTGGGATTATTAGGGTTGTAATAATAATATTTGATAAAAAGGGTTACGAATTAATTTGATTAATCTTATATAATTAAAAGGAGAAGAAGATTAAATTTTGACATTTTAAAATTGGTTTGTTTAGATTAAAAGAGGACCTTTGATTAAAGAAATATTTGCATTAAAGTAAAGAGAAGAAAGATGATCTATTTGGTTGGATAATAAAATAAGGGTATTGCGTTGGATTTAAAATGAAAGGAAAAGCGACTCGATTTATTTAGATGAGTAATAAAAGTGGATTGTTCCCAAGAATAAATAGGAACTATTGTTAATAGTTCTTTTAGAATGGGCTTATTAAAATAGAGAATGTTTAGATAAAATTTTAGAGACTTTATACGAGCCAAATTAGATTAGCAACGCGAATATTATAATTTATTTAAATTAGAGAACCTCGTCATTAAATGAAAATTGTCGATAAATTATGAGGACCATATAAGAATACTTTTATATTTGAAGTGTACTTCAAATAAATCAAATAGCATTGTTTATTAGTATTAAATAGAGGCTTTTAATTGAAAATTTTCCCTTGTGAATAACTGGAGCGAGATTTTTCCAAGTACATTCTGTTTAAATCTTATGATACCATAAAACCCGAGATAATAAAAATTAATAGGTAAATGCGAATAGAGCCTCCATTTAATTTTATTATGAATAAGGCGTTAGTAAGACTTTTAACTTACAAGAATATTCCCATGTACTTGTTCGAGAATTATGTGATTATCAAGTGTCATGATTATCAATACTACTTGACCCTACGAGATTAATTTCTTAATTGAGTACTAAAATTATTTTGATAATTATTATAGAGATTCCTTTCTGAGATATTCGCTTGCGGGTAACGCTTTTATTATTCGGTTGAGTTTAGCGTCGAGACAGAGGCAAGTTCATTCCTACCCTAATTCTCGGAAATTTTGTATTTCTGTCGTATTATTTCATTCCATATTTATTCTCGAGCTATCAATTTTGAGATCTATTTGCTGTTCCTTATGATACAATAATTTCTTTTTGAGTATTATTTTTCGTTAAACATTACGATACTGTTAAATTAGTTTACTTGTGAAATACGATCCCTATAAGCGTAGAAGCAATTTTATTGCTATCGGGTCGGTCTCTTTGATTCGAGATGACTATTTATTTCGATTCAGTGGAACTATTCTCATTCGTTCGAGATAGTTAAATTCATTCTTTTCAGTCAGATTTATTGTACAAATTCGACAACGTTTATTGACTATCTTATAATTGGTTCATCGTTCGAATCAATCAATAGGGATTATGCTATATAAAATCTGTTAGAGTTTTACTCTTGTATCGAATGAAAAATATTCTATTTAACGTTCATCAATTTGGAGTATTACAATTATTCGAGTAGTACTACTTGTTCAGTACGACTCATTTTATTTCATTTTGAGACTATCCTCATTGTTTCGAGATAGTTGCCTTTCTTGTCAAAGGTTGGCACTTTGTTCGTGTCAACCAATTAAAGTATGTTTATTGAGAATTTACATCAGTCCATTGTTCGGATTGGTGATACATTGAGTACAACTGGCAGTCCGCCATATCAATTAAACATTTTCCTGTGAAGTTTATCTACAAATGTCAGTTCATTAAATATTCGGGAATTCTGTATTCTACTGGTCAATTTTGGGAAAGAGGCCCATTTAGAGAGAGAGAGACTCGTGATCCGCTTTAAGGACACGAGAATATTAGGCACTATGATGCCAGGGTTGATATACTCACCCACTATGATGCTAGCATTCATACTATATATTATATTCGTTGATATCGTATTGTAGCCGTGATCGGGCGAAGTGCGGTGTCATTGGAGGACGGTGTTCCCGGTCGGATAGTTGATCGCCCCGCCGAGATACCGAAAGGATGGAAGACCAGTTATTCTTTTATCATGAGTCATCAGAGTTTCACAAAAAGAGTCATTTCGAGTATTTCTATTTTCGAGACGAGTCTTGAGACAAATTTTTCAGAGTTCGTTATCTTATCAGTTGTATTTAAATTCGAGTATTTTCTTTCGGTATATATTACTATATTTATGTACCGAGCCAGGAGAGAATTTGCTGAGCACCATAGTTGCTCACTCTTGCTTTACAACATTTGTTCAGCTGTCAAGATGGAGAAAGGCGAGACATCCAGCCAGAGAAACAAAGGGAAGGAGAAAGCTCCAGGCTATGCTGACAGAGACTAGAATGGCCAGCTGGAACCTTTTATCTTTTCTATCTTATTAGACTTTCGAAGGATTTTTATTCGGAGATGTAATAAGCGTTTTGTAATAAAGTGTGAATCCGATCTTGTACCTGTGGAGTGGGACTGTTCCGCTCCGTTGTAATAAAGATTTTATTATTATCGAGCTAACGTGTGTTGTAGGATGCTGAGACCTGATGTGGCGACCCGGGTCCCCGGACAGGGCGGATTTGGGGGCGTCACAGCGTTGGTATCAGAGCGTTAGTTATATTTTAGGAATCGTACGAGCGAGCCTAGAATTATAACGCGACGTCAGAGTTTAGAGATATATTACGATGTTGAGATTTTAGCGTGAAATGCTTTTCACCCTTATATAAGTATATCTATATAAGTATCTAATCGATTAGAACCTGTTGTGACCGAAGTTCCTTGTACTTTTGTAGATGACTACTTCAGGACTTGATGATTTCCGCTCAGCTAGAGACAGATCTCCTACACCTTACCCTCAGGGACCCCTAGATCCCAGCTCAGGTTCAGACAATGACCCGTCTGAGGAGATAGTACCGATGGACAGCGACTCGGAGGACTCTTCTATCCGGATTCTTACACCTTCTCCACCTCATGTGATAGACTTGGTTTATTCTCCTGACCAGATCATAGAGGTAGCTGATTCTCCTGTGCCAGTGATTGACTTAGAGGCACCTACTCCAGAGATTGAGCAGCCAGCTCAGATTCCAGCATCTACTATGACTGCAGAGACTACTCTTTTGTATACTCCCGAGATGTTCAGATTTGAGACCCCAGAGCTGATTACTTCTGAGCCGATTGATGAGAGCCAGCTTTCGCCCGTCCGTACTGAGACTTTACCCAGCTTATCGGCTCCAGTGTCTAGAGTGGATACCCCTACCAGAGTATCAGCTTTTGTTGATTTATTTGCTACTCCAGTTCCAGTGTATGCTTCGACTCCGACAGTCCCTACTATACCTGACTACATGTTTCCACCAGTCAGTGTTACTCCTGCATGTGATACTGCACCTTCTGCACCTACCATACCAGCACCTGTTTCTGCTCAGCCTCCAGTGGCTGCTACTACTGCTGCTATGCCACCTGCTCCTTCTGAGCATCCTGTTGTGGCCGGAGAGACAGTTCCATGGCATATCCATCATACCCTATTCCAGCAGTACCGTTGGTTGTGGTCTCGTTATGAGGAGATCTTTGCTACTAGGGATGGTATTCTTCGACTCTTGTCTGTTCCAGATCCCCTTGCCGTGCATCATGGAGGTAGTCTGTTGGTGAGAGACATACCTATGGAGATTGTGCATCAGATAGCCCTGACTGTGTTGACCGGGCTTCAGACTGACTTAGCTGCATTGCCATCATCTAGTACCGGACAGATTGATCGTACCAGAGTTTCTACCTTGATCTCAGACATCATCGTAGAGTTCCATAGGAGGGTGGGCGAGATGTTTGCCCGTGATGGTTCGACTTGACTTGCTGCTGCTGTTGACTTAGCATAGTCTTTTTGGTTTCAGGGGATGTCATATATCTACGCTTGCGCATTCCCATCTTTTGGTTAGCATGTATATTATAGCTAGTGGTGACCCGCTTTTTGTATGGCGTCATGATAGATCTTTTTGTATAGGGTGCTATATTATGTTGATAGATGTATCCGATGTAGTTGACTCTATGCCCAGCTTGTTGGGTAGTTATCTTATTATCTTACCGTACTAGCATGACAGTAGATGTTCCACGATGTATTTATATTCTGATGATGGGTCTGTACTATTATGCCGTATGTATTCAGTATTATGATGTGGACTGTACCAGTATGGTACCTTGTGATATATATTATGATCTGCTAGTAGTACTGCTGCTTTACTTTATCTATTATAGGACTGTGTTATACTAGAAGAGCATGCTAGATTATTTCCCTGCTACTCCTGATATAGTGAATTTCTTTTTAGATACTGCGACTTAAAATGAGTTTTCAAAAAAAAAAAAAAAGCTTTCGAAAACAAAGATTAAGACGACGATTGAGTTTTAGAACTTAAAGATTTTTTTTATACAAGAATTACCAGTAAAACCTGAATTAGTTTCTTTTTCACGAGTACCCTGAACCTTTTTATAATAAGGAAAAAGAGTAACTGTTTTATAAAGAGACACGAGAAAGAATCATGATTTTGAGTATGGTTATTTTTGAGAAACCAGAGGTTTTGACCAAGTAAATAATTTTGTGTAACTGTGCCAGCAATGGTGTCATATAATTGCATACCTGTGATATAACATACCATATTGTTTTCGCTCTTATAGAAAAGATGCCACCTAAAAGAGGAAGACCCCCAAGAAACCCTCGTCCTCAACCTGAAGAGAATCCAGAAAATGAGGTTCCACCTCGGAACCCAGTTCCTAACCCAGTTCCAAACCCGGAACCGGAACCCGCTCAGAATCCAAACTAGAATAATAACCCGATGAACCTGTTGTTGAACTTTCTTCTTCAGCATGCCCAGAACCCTCAGCCTCAGCAGAACCCTAACCCAGTGGGAGGAAATCCACCTCCAGCTCAGCTGACCCATGCCACAGTGACGTTCAAATCATTCAAATCTCTGAACCCACCTGAGTTTAAAGGTACCACTAACCCCTTGGAGGCCAGAATTTGGTTACGAGAAATAGAGAAGACTTTTGAAATTGTGGGAGTGGAAGAGGATAAGAAGACAGTGTTTGCAGCGTACATGTTAAAAGGTGAAGCTAATTACTGGTGGGAAGCCAAGAGAACTTTGGAGGGTAATGCGGTCATTCCATGGACCAGATTTACGACCTTGTTTCTAGAGAGGTATTTTCCTAAGTATCTAGAGAACCAAATGGAGATCAAATTCTTAGAACTCAAGCAAGGAGTGATGACTGTTGCGGATTACGAAGCCAAGTTTACAGAACTTTCAAGGTTTGTACCCTATCATGTGGACACTGAGGAGAAGAGAGCCAAGCGTTTCCAGCAAGGGCTGAAGCCCTGGATCCAGAATCGAGTTGCCGTATTTGAGATCACCAATTATGCCACCTTAGTTCAGAAAGCGGCTATAGTGGAAAGTGGAAGTGAGCTGTACCCGAAAGATCGGGATGGTAAGAAGAGAAAGTTTCAGAGTGGTGGAAGCAGTTTTGTGAAGAGATCTGATAGTCGTAGTGACAAGAGGCCGTTTGTGAAGAGAGAGGATAGAAGCTCAGATGCTAGGAGAATTGGGAACCATGACACCAGAGGAAGCAACCAGAGGACCAAACCTCAGCAGACAGTGAATGTGATGCAAGGAAGACCACCATTGCCAGAGTGTAAGACTTGTGGGAGGAAACATCCTGGACCCTGCCAACAAGCTACTGTGAATTGCTACAACTGCGGACAGAAGGGTCATTATGCTTCTAGTTGCAAGGATAAATCTGTCACCTGCTTCAATTGTGGAAAGAAAGGTCACGTGTCCCGAGATTGCCGACAGCCTGCTAAGGAAAAACCAGTGCTTAGACTCACAGCACCTCCCAGCAACAAGCCGACTGCAAGAACTTTCAACATGACCGTGAAGGATGCTATTGATGACAGCGATGTGATTACAGGTACGCTTCTAGTAAATTCTGAAGATGCATGTGTTCTAGTTGATTCTGGCGCTACCAGATCTTTTATTTCTGAGAACTTCATGAATAAGCTTGATATTGAGTCTGTACCTTTGGAGGGAATTCTGAGTATAGAAGTAGCGAATCAAGAAGTCATTCCAGTGAACCGTTTGTGCCCGAACTGTGTTATAGAGATTCAAGGTAAACGTTTTGACGCAGACCTCATTCCTTTTAAGTTGGGGGAATTCGACGTAATCTTAGGGATGGATTGGTTAGCACGTTACGATGCCCAAATCAATTATCGTCGGAAGAAGGTTAGCTTAAGTGGACCTAACGGTATGAGAATTCCGTTTCGCGGACGTAAACCGGCTAAAGATTTTCTGTCAATAATTCAAGCTAAGAGATTACTTCTGTAACGCCCCAAATCCGGGGTCAGGGATTTGGTCGTCACGCGGAAATCCTTGACATCAAATTACCTGTTTAACAATATTAAACCATCTGTAATCATTAAAACTGAAATATAACTCTGCGACCCCAACCACCAAGCATCTTTTAGGTCATAGGGCTAGAAACAAGAACTAAAATCTTTACATCTTTATTACATCCATTCTATTACATCGCACTATGTCTTAAAAATCTTATACTACTAGTATAGCTTCGTTGGGAAGTACACCAGCAACTAGTACTACTCAGTACAAAGTAATATATATTACACACCAATGTACTTACATATAACTTATTCCAGCTATAGCTTTTCTGGATCATATTATCTTCATAAGGGCGTACTGCCTGCTTCTTCTGAGCCATGCAGATAAGCCTCAAACATCTACCTTCCTCTGAAAGGTTAATATTTAAAACAAGCAAGTATGAGCGAAAGAATTGCCCAGCAAGTATTAATAGAGCACAACAATATATATAAATATACACATGGAGTTTTCGAAATATAACGATACTTAATATCAATTTCGAAATATTTACAACAATGAAACCTCAGTAGGGGATATATGACATTTCGGGTAACGTCAGATAAATAAAGTAAGTTCATGTCAACAATAGTAATCCTCATACCTTATCCACATACCATACCTCATAGTATTGATAACCCCTTAGGGAGCTTTTCAAAATATGCAGTTCAATATGCTGCTAAGATAGTTTCTTATTATCATATACAAACCAACCATTAGAAGGTTTCATTTTTTTTAGTATTTCTCAATCTGAAAGCATATACATATAAGTATGTCATTTCCATCAAACACCTTACAGAACAACATCATGTACCGGGTATAAGTTCTTTAACCACTTGATAAGTTAAACTCCGAAATAACTGATAGGAAGAGAGTCAAAGCTCTTGAAGCAAAACATTTGGGATTTAACATCAATAACCGATGAGCCATCTTTCATCTTTTGAATAATTGCAAAAATGCACAAGCACGTGCCATTATTGTTAGAATAATCTTGCAGTTCTAGATACTGCATGAATTCATCATCTTTCAAAATTGAAAACAACACTATCGGCTACTTGGCACTTAGGCCTAAGAAGCAGTGTTTGAGTATTTTTCCAAAGTGGAGGATGGGACTTAACGAAAACATAAAAACCTGACAAGGATTGACGATGATCAGTCGCCACATCCAAGTCCAATAATCCGCGGGTCTTCTCTACCGGTAGAAGGATAGAAACTACATCCGTAACTATCCCTGGGTGAAAACTACATCCGTAATCACCCTCGATGAAAACTACATCCGTAATCATCCTTCGGCAACACCTGGGCCGGAATAATAATTGATGGACCGCCTGGCTCACGGCCGCTTACACATCCCGGGAATCGTTCGTCAACGATCCCCACACCTGCCAGAGTCCCCTTTTTCTTTTTCTTTCAAAACTTGTTTTGATTGAAAATCGAGTAGTTGAGGTCCGACATTAGTCGACCGATAATTCTTGAAAAATGTGCAAGGAAGTAAAACCAGATCGGAGGTTTTCGAAAATGTTTTGAGTTCAAAAGAGTTCAAGTATAGGTATACACTTACACCTATATCAATCTCGACACAGGGTTTTGTGTTCACATATGGAAAATGGTACGCATAAAGCTTGTAACCACATTAGGGTAATTCCATATATATATAAGTTCTTGAAAAGTAACTTACCTAGATAGATTCAAAATATAATATTTTAAATGACTATGAAAGTCCTTAGACAACCTTTAAATAGTGTTTTATAACCTTCAAAACACTTAGAATATTTAATGAATATTTGACTAATATGTAACAAATAATAAATATTCAATAATCCCCTTTTTAAAAGAATACTCAAATTAATATTCATTTATTAAGTAATATTCAAATAATATTTACTATTAATACTGGAATATTTAATAACCTCAAAGCACCCAAATACAACTCTTGGAATGTTTCTAATTAAAATCAAGACACAATCTCTCCAGCAGTCTTTAAACTTTAGCCACTTTATCAAATAACTACTACTGACTCTCGGTCAATAAGAATTAATTAATAAGTATGAAAGTCCTTTTTCTCTTTCTCGTTTCTTTCTAATGAATATTATAATTAATATTCATTGAATTAAATCAGCATTCAAATAACATAAATCAATATCAATCTAGCTGTTTTAAGCTGAAATAACCAATTTATAACCATTGGAATATCTTTAATCCGTATTGAAAATAAACTATCTCCGATAAATAATAGACTAGATAGAATCACTCCATTAAATTATTTTATTATTTCTCCGGAACAAAGTGATTTTAAGAAAGCGTTTTGAAAATGATATTCATCTAATTAAATAAATTTAATTAGGCGAATAAGGTTTATTTAATTAGTAAATGCTTTTAGAAGCATCCATTAATTAAATAAACACTGGTTTATTGGTGATGTTGCCTTTAGGTTAATTATTGCGAAATTCTTTTTAAAAGCTTTGCCCGGGTTTTCGAAAACATACATTACAAAATAGCCCCGACACGCGGCTAAGTTCTAAAACTCAACACATGCTCTACCCTCTGAGCCTTTCTTATTCCGATACATAAATACGTACCTCATAACATATAGTCCACTACCATAGTACGAAAAGTTTATAGATATATATATATACAGTATAAATCAAGATATTAGAGACATAAAATATCACTGCC
The DNA here is from genome assembly GCA_037693485.1 of Kitagawia praeruptora. Lineage (NCBI taxonomy): Eukaryota > Viridiplantae > Streptophyta > Magnoliopsida > Apiales > Apiaceae > Kitagawia > Kitagawia praeruptora. Next base: position 140,747,586 of record CM075352.1, read on the forward strand.
CATCAACAGTATTATAAGCCATGGGGTTTTGGTTATTGCACGAGCAGGATTTAACATTGTTGGCAAAGCAAGGAATACAATGATTTGGGAGAAGAAGTACAAGGTTGGAAAAACTCGCGATTATGGATTGAAAACTTATTTAACACATTTCATATATTTAAAATAAATATACTCTGAACAATAGAGTATGCATAGTAAACTTGCCTCTGATCCTTAGCAGAAACCGCGAATAAACCTTTCGCACTCCGTCCAAGAAATTCCCTGGAGGTAACTTACCTTTCTTTATACGGCACCTCGATCTTCCCTTTTTGATGCACGTCATTCCAACTCGATTATGCCCTAATGGTACTGAAATAGTTACGTGTACGTGTCAGTCATGCCACGTATATCGAGTAGACACAACTCGGGATTATCACTAAATAATCATAAAGTCAAACTATAGGTGTCCTCCCTATAGTTGACTACTCTAATAGCACTTAATGCACATAAGACATTTAGTAATAGCAAACAACACGGGAATAGTCCCCTTATATAAAGTGAACATTTCCTAGTACTAACACATCATAACACTACACAGTTATAACACTTAGTCAAAACTCCACTTAGCACTTTTGACCATAATACTATTGACATACTCTTGTCACAAGTTAATTAACAAATAATCCTCAAAACATACTTAGCCCTCGATAAAGACTCATAATACCCATTTAATCTTCAAGACACATTTAATCCTCGAATTAATTAACTTAACACATATGCACATAAACAGTTAACACCCAAATCATACCTTTAAACCCTCGAAATCAAATAAGTTAACTAAATTAAAACGCAGGGGATTTTTAGAAAATTTCGGCATGTAGTATTCGTTTATCGGACTATGGGCTCAGCCCCTCCATGCCAACAAAACAATTTATAACCCTGCTTTTGATAAAATAAAAGCTGCCTCAACTTGCAGCAACATAAAAGTAAACAAATAATGAAAAGTACCCGCCCAGACATGCGGCACCTAGCACATAATGATTTACACTACTACTTACGCTACACCAATGATCGTATTTCTCACGCATTTTACTGATACACGTGACAACCAATCATTGATGTTCGTAAGCCCTAGGGAACAACCCCTAGCACTAACTATTACTTACGCTATATCGATGATCACATCACTCAAGCATATTAATTATACTCGTGATAGATAATCATGGATATTCGTAAGCCCTAGGGATTAGTCGAAAAGAATTACACAAGTCCTTTAAATATTGACATTTAAAAACTTGTGATCTTCTCATAACCCCTAGCACAATTCTAATTATTATAAAATTCTAACATTTAACATATAGACATTTACAACTAGTCAACTATTATAACTTCCACAATTTATACTAATATTACCATTTACCACCAATAATTATTAAACTCAAATATTAACAAAACCACAATATAATTCCAACCATTACCACTAGCACTTAACACCTAGCAATTACCAATTAATAATTAACAATTAGCAATTAACAATCAGAGGACCCGAACATATTATTGGCCCACATCCAATCTCAACAATTATAATTAACCACTAAAATCATATAACTCCCGACAAATACAATTAGCAAGTAACAATTAGCATCTTAGCAACTAACAATTATCCTCTTTCGAATTAAATCACAAAAAAAATTAATACAATCATCCCGCACTTTATACCATCAATTTTAATTAGCAATATACTTTCCGAATTCATCCATTAACAATACTAAGCTAATTACAAAAATTAGCAAATAATCTCGCAATTTAAAATCAATACAATTACCACAATTTAAAACTAATTAAATTACAACCATTTTCTCCAAATTCAATATACACTAATTATCAAAATTAACACATACATCTCATAATTTACAACTAACTAAATTAAAACAATTAAATAATTTAAAATACGGAAATTAAATAGGTGGACACGAAATTATACCATTTCCGTTCCGGTCCGACCCACCACGAATCTCCCCCGAAATCTTTCTCTGTCCAGCCTCTCCTCTCTCTCTCTCTCTCTCTCTCTCTCTCTCTCTCTCTACCGCGCGCACCTGCCTCCACCGTCCACCTCCCTGCGCAGCCACCGCGCTCCGGTCGTTCTTCCCGCAGTCCGGCCGCCGCCATCTCCCCTCCGCCGCCGCTGTTTCTTCTACAGCTAACACACACACACACACTCATCTATACACACACGATTTTATATATATATATGTGTATGTATATGCTTCAATTGATCAAAATCAAAAAAAACCCCATCTCTCTTTTCTTCCCTCTCCCCACTGCGTTTCTTTCCCCCCTCCCCCGATTGATTTTTCTCTCCCCCTCCCCGACAGTTTTATGCGGCTGTGTTGTGTGTAGTAGTGTATGTATATGTCTGTGTTAGTGTTTTTAACCCTAATGGGCTTGGCCCATTACTATTCAAAAGCCATACATTTAATTACTACACACCTTAAATAATATTTAGAGTTAAAAACTCTAATTTGTAAAAATAAATTTTTTAGCATAATTAAATACTAGAATATTTTTAAAGACTTTTGGCGAAAGAATTAGAATTAAATCTAAATTTTCTAAATTGATATGCATTTTACAAATATTAATAATTTATAAAAACAAATCGTAAAAATAATAATTGTGATTCATAATTCACAATTTACAGGGCTTTATAAAAATACTACAAACACTATTGTTTTAGTAAAATCTCAAATTCTTGAGTTTATATATTAATCAAGTAATTTCTGCAAATCCTCAAATAATTAAAATAATCATTTTCTAAGGATTTTAAAATCTCTAAATTATTCAATAATTTAAAATAAAATCTTTACTGAATAAACATTCCAAAATTAATCTTTATCCAAATAATTTATTGACTCGAGATATCTACTTGGTCCATAAAATTTTAAAATGGGACCCGGTTCCACTTAACCGAAAATAATTAAATAATTGAATAATAAAATAAATAAAAAAAAAAAATTCCTCCTCATTTTAGGAAAACATTATCATTATTGAAATAATAATAGAATCATTTCTTGAAAAATCCGGGTTATTACAACTTCGGCAAGGATGTCAAGCCTATCTGGCTCATGTGATAGACACGAAGAAGCAAACCCCTACCATTGAGGAGATTCCTGTAGTCAATCAGTTTAAAGATGTTTTTCCCGATGAGTTGCCTGGAATGCCACCAGACCGAGAGATAGAATTCACAATTGATCTAGCACCAGGAACCGCACCAATTTCCAAAGCACCCTACCGAATGGCACCAGTGGAAATGAAGGAATTGGCAACACAACTGCAAGAGTTACTTGAAAAAGGTGTAATCAGACCTAGTGTATCCCCGTGGGGAGCTTCAGTTTTGTTCGTCAAGAAAAAGGACGGATCTATGCGGCTGTGTATCGACTATCGCGAACTGAACAAGATGACAATCAAGAATAGGTACCCTCTGCCTAGAATCGATGACCTGTTTGATCAGCTTAAGGGAGCTATGCACTTTTCGAAGATTGATTTGAGATCCGGCTATCATCAATTGAAGATCAAGCCTGAGGATATTCCTAAGACTGCTTTTCGAACCCGATATGGACATTACGAGTTCCTAGTTATGTCTTTCGGATTGACGAATGCTCCAACTGCTTTTATGGATCTAATGAATCGTGTGTTCAAGAAATACTTGGATAAGTTCATGATTGTATTTATTGATGACATTCTCATTTACTCGAAGTCACCTGAAGATCATGCAGAACATCTCCGTCTAGTTTTGGAAGCACTGAGGAAGGAAAAGTTGTATGCAAAGTTTACAAAGTGCGAATTCTGGCTGAAAGAAGTTCATTTTTTGGGTCATATTGTGAGTGGTGAAGGAATTTCTGTAGACCCTGCTAAGATAGAAGCCGTAGCAGACTGGGAGAGACCTAAGACTCCAACAGAGGTTAGAAGTTTCCTTGGACTGGCTGGTTATTATCGTAAATTCATGAAAGATTTCTCAAGGATTGCTACGCCATTGACTCGACTTACCAGGAAAAGTGAAAAGTTCGAATGGACGTCCAAATGTGAAGACAGCTTTCAAGAATTGAAGAAGAGACTGACGACTGCCCCAGTTTTGACCCTACCCGATGAAAAAGGCGATTTCGTAATTTTCAGCGACGCTTCACACAAAGGTTTAGGATGTGTATTGATGCAGCACGGGAAAGTAATAGCTTACGCTTCTCGTCAATTGAAGGAATATGAATCACGATACCCTACTCACGACTTGGAACTTGCTGCCATTGTTTTTGCACTCAAGATTTGGAGACACTACCTGTATGGAGAGAAATGCGAGATTTTCACTGACCACAAGAGTTTAAAGTACATATTCACCCAGAAGGAATTGAACATGAGACAGAGAAGATGGTTGGAATTGATCAAAGATTATGACTGCTCGATTAATTATCATCCAGGGAAAGCTAATGTTGTAGCTGATGCTTTAAGTAGAAAAGAAAGACTCAACTTGTTGACGACCTCAGTAGAGTTAGTCAGAGAATTCGAGAAGATGGAGTTAGAAGTCAAGGACCCAGTCCAAAACAATGAAAGAGTTTATACCATTCATTTTCAACCAGAGCTACTCGAGAAGATTCGCCGTTGTCAGGAACAAGTGATGGAAGAAAGAAGATCAGAGTTAACAGGAGAGGAATTTCTGAGTTCAAAGGATGATAAAGGGATTAAGCGATTTGCTTCAAGAATTTGGGTTCCTAATGTTATAGAATTGAAAGAAGAGATCATGAGCGAAGCGCATAATTCGAGATATTCCATTCACCCAGGAAGTACAAAAATGTATCAAGACATCAAGCAGAATTATTGGTGGCCTAACATGAAGAGAGAAATTGCAGAATGGGTAAGCAAGTGTTTGACCTGTCAAAGAGTGAAAGCAGAACATCAACGACCCAGTGGATTACTCCAATCATTAGAGATTCCAGAATGGAAATGGGAGCACATCACCATGGACTTTGTAGTAGGTTTACCTCGAACCAAAGCGAATCACGATGCTATTTGGGTTATAGTTGATAGACTTACAAAGTCCGCGCATTTTCTACCGATCAGTGAAAGGTACTCAGTGGAGAGACTGGTAGGTCTGTATTTGAAGGAAGTGGTAGTCCGTCATGGAGTGCCCGTGTCAATCGTGTCAGACAGAGATGCCCGTTTTACTTCTAGATTTTGGAAGAGTTTTCAAGAATGCCTTGGCACCAAGTTAAATTTGAGTACTGCCTATCATCCGCAGACAGACGGACAGAGCGAAAGGACAATTCAGACGATAGAGGATATGCTGCGAGCTTACACCTTAGATTTCAAGGGAAGTTGGGATGATCATCTGCCACTAGTAGAGTTTGCTTACAACAATAGCTATCACTCCAGTACCGGTATGGCCCCGTATGAAGCTTTATATGGAAGGAAGTGCAGATCTCCACTTTGTTGGGATGAAGTCGGTGAAGGAAGATTACTAGGGCCAGATATGGTCCATCAGACAAAGCAATCCGTAGAAACGATTCGGAAAAGATTAGTTGCTGCTCAGAACCGTCAGAGAAAATATGCAGATCTGAAGAGAAAGGATAAATCATTTGAGATAGGAGATAAAGTGTTACTGAAGATTTCTCCATGGAAAGGAGTGATGAGATTCGGAAAGAAAGGGAAATTGAGTCCTAGGTATATTGGACCCTTTGAGATTCTTAAGAAGGTTGGGGCCGTGTCATATCAATTGGCCTTACCGCCAGATCTTCAGCATGTTCACAATGTATTCCACGTATCAATATTGAGAGCTTATCATCCTGATCATCGACACGTGTTAGAATATGAACCCATCGATGTCAAAGCCGACCTGACCTACATAGAGCAACCAGTGGAAGTTGTGGATTTCAAAGTGCATGAGTTGCAAAATAAGAAAATAAATTTAGTAAAAGTGATTTGGAGGAATCGTCAAATTGAGGAAGCCACTTGGGAGCTTGAGAGTGAAATGCGTAGTAAATACCATGAGTTGTTTAACCATTAATGTGATCCCGAGGGCGGAATCCTTTTAAGGGGGGGAGACTGTAATAACCGTAAAATTCTTATAATATTTCGAGTCTCTTTTAAATAAATTTTCGTAAGATTTAAGTTTTGTTTTAATTATTATTATAGGTGCTTGTAGATGATTATTCTGTGCACTGCTAGACTTTAGCAATTATTAGTACCGCGCTACACTTCTATTAGTTCGTGTCTTATTATTAATATTGTGACCTATTAATATCATTATAGAGATTATAATTATTATTACCCTTATTGCTACTAAATTTTATTTAAAATGCAATCCTTATTATAATTAGGATTTTTACAAGTTAATTGGCAAATATTGGTATTTCTTTTAAATTAAGAAAGAGGAGCTTTTTAAATACTCTTTAAATTGATATCTATAACTAAGGGTTTTCAAGAAAGTGATTTTTAAAAGGCAAAGCTCTATACTTGATTTTCACAAGGGTATGAATTTACACCCACCACCATCTTTTTATAATGTTTTATCATGTGGTCCATACTTTATGATTGATTTTTTGTGCATTAATACTTGTATAAGAATTAGGGCTTTTTCTTTTGTTTTAATTGGTGATCTAATTACCCTTAATTGATGATTTAAAAAGAAAAGTAATTAGGGGTAATTGGTTGAAAGTGTGATTTGGGGGTGTGGCTGTTTGCATGTCGGAGGAGGGAAGGAGGTGGAGCACCACCGAAGCGGTGGTGGTGGTGGTTTTGGTTGAAACCGAGGCGGTGGTTGTGTTGTGCGAAGAGAGGCAGATATGGGGTCGAGGGAGAGGGAGAGAGGATCGAAGGCAGGGAGAGAGATTGAGACGAGAGAGAGTGCGAAGGAGAAGAGGGAGATGGGCGGAGGTAGAGAGAGAGGGAGATCGAAGATCGAGAGGGAGGCGAACGGAGAGATGGAGGAGGGTGGAGAGAAAGAGATTGAGAGAGAAAGAAGAGAGATCGAAGAGAGAGAGAGATGGCGAGAGAGGAGAGATCGGAGAGGGAGGGAGAGACGCCGGAGAGAAAGAGGGAAAAGAGAGAGGGAGAACGAGAGATGCAGAGAGAGAGAGAGAGAGAGAGAGAGAGAGAGCGAGAGAGAGAGAGATGGCGAGTAGAGAGAGAGGGACGGAGGTCGGAGGTGGAAGCCGCCGGCGCCGCCACGGCGTCCGGCCGGCGACCACCGACAGTGGTGGTGTTGGTTGATGTATTAGAGATTGATTATTTGGGGCTTGGTTATAATAAAATAATGATAAAATAATAATAAAAGTTGGGATTATTAGGGTTGTAATAATAATATTTGATAAAAAGGGTTACGAATTAATTTGATTAATCTTATATAATTAAAAGGAGAAGAAGATTAAATTTTGACATTTTAAAATTGGTTTGTTTAGATTAAAAGATGACCTTTGATTAAAGAAATATTTGCATTAAAGTAAAGAGAAGAAAGATGATCTATTTGGTTGGATAATAAAATAAGGGTATTGCGTTGGAATTTAAAATGAAAGGAAAAGCGACTCGATTTATTTAGATGAGTAATAAAAGTGGATTGTTCCCAAGAATAAATAGGAACTATTGTTATTAGTTCTTTTAGAATGGGCTTATTAAAATAGAGAATGTTTAGATAAAATTTTAGAGACTTTATACGAGCCAAATTAGATTAGCAATGCGAATTTTATAATTTATTTAAATTAGAGAACCTCGTCATTAAATGAAAATTGTCGATAAATTATGAGGACCTTATAAGAATACTTTTATATTTGAAGTGTACTTCAAATAAATCAAATAGCATTGTTTATTAGTATTAAATAGAGGCTTTTAATTGAAAATTTTCCCTTGTGAATAACTGGAGCGAGATTTTTCCAAGTACATTCTGTTTAAATCTTATGATACCATAAAACCCGAGATAATAAAAATTAATAGGTAAACGCGAATAGAGCCTCCATTTAATTTTATTATGAATAAGGCGTTAGTAAGACTTTTAACTTACAAGAATATTCCCATGTACTTGTTCGAGAATTATGTGATTATCAAGTGTCATGATTATCAATACTACTTGACCCTACGAGACTAATTTCTTAATTGAGTACTAAAATTATTTTGATAATTATTATAGAGATTCCTTTCTGAGATATTCGCTTGCGGGTAACGCTTTTATTATTCGGTTGAGTTTAGCGTCGAGACAGAGGCAAGTTCATTCCTACCCTAATTCTCGGAAATTTTGTATTTCTGTCGTATTATTTCATTCCATATTTATTCTCGAGCTATCAATTTTGAGATCTATTTACTGTTCCTTATGATACAATAATTTCTTTTTGAGTATTATTTTTCGTTAAACATTACGATACTGTTAAATTAGTTTACTTGTGAAATACGATCCCTATAAGTGTAGAAGCAATTTTATTGCTATCGGGTCGGTCTCTTTGATTCGAGACGACTATTTATTTCGATTCAGTGGAACTATTCTCATTCGTTCGAGATAGTTAAATTCATTCTTTTCAGTCGGATTTATTGTACAAATTCGACAACGTTTATTGACTATCTTATAATTGGTTCATCGTTCGAATCAATCAATAGGGATTATGCTATATAAAATCTGTTAGAGTTTTACTCTTGTATCGAATGAAAAATATTCTATTTAACGTTCATCAATTTGGAGTATTACAATTATTCGAGTAGTACTACTTGTTCAGTACGACTCATTTTATTTCATTTTGAGACTATCCTCATTGTTTCGAGATAGTTGCCTTTCTTGTCAAAGGTTGGCACTTTGTTCGTGTCAACCAATTAAAGTATGTTTATTGAGAATTTACATCAGTCCATTGTTCGGATTGGTGATACATTGATTACAATTGGCAGTCCGCCAGATCAATTAAACATTTTCCTGTGAAGTTTATCTACAAATGTCAGTTCATTAAATATTCGGGAATTCTGTATTCTACTGGTCAATTTTGGGAAAGAGGCCCATTTAGAGAGAGAGAGACTCGTGATCCGCTTTAAGGACACGAGAATATTAGGCACTATGATGCCAGGGTTGATATACTCACCCACTATGATGCTAGCATTCATACTATATATTATATTCGTTGATATCGTATTGTAGCCGTGATCAGATGAAGTGCGGTGTCATTGGAGGACGGTGTTCCCGGTCGGATAGTTGATCGCCCCGCCGAGATACCGAAAGGATGGAAGACCAGTTATTCTTTTATCATGAGTCATCAGAGTTTCACAAAAAGAGTCATTTCGAGTATTTCTATTTTCGAGACGAGTCTTGAGTCAAAGTTTTCAGAGTTCGTTATCTTATCAGTTGTATTTAAATTCGAGTATTTTCTTTCGGTATATATTATTATATTTATGTACCGAGCCAGGAGAGAATTTGCTGAGCACCATAGTTGCTCACTCTTGCTTTACAACATTTGTTCAGCTGTCAAGATGGAGAAAGGCGAGACATCCAGCCAGAGAAACAAAGGGAAGGAGAAAGCTCCAGGCTATGCTGACAGAGACTAGAATGGCCAGCTGGAACCTTTTATCTTTTCTATCTTATTAGACTTTCGAAGGATTTTTATTCGGAGATGTAATAAGCGTTTTGTAATAAAGTGTGAATCCGATCTTGTACCTGTGGAGTGGGACTGTTCCGCTCCGTTGTAATAAAGATTTTATTATTATCGAGCTAACGTGTGTTGCAGGATGCTGAGACCTGATGTGGCGACCCGGGTCCCCGGACAGGGCGGATTTGGGGGCGTCACAAATACATCGTTGCTACCCAATTAAATAATAATTAAATCGTGATTCGATAAAAACCTTTCGTGATTAATGTCTCCGTGTAATATAATCCCTTTAACCAAATATTATAGATTAAACTCGAGACATGTTTATTGTCATCCTCTTCATAATTTAATCCAGGTTTACTTGATCCATGAGTAGACTATTAACAACATATCATTATTTGAGCACGGCCATGCATTTTATAGTCTCACTCAATCAAGAGGCCAATAATATCTCTCCTAATTATAGGAGGGTTAAATCCTTTATCTATCATTCATATTTCTCATACGACTCATAATATACCCGATGTCCACTTTTATCATTACCTGGTGAAAGGTAACTTTTAATGTTGTCAAGGTATATTAATCCTCGTATAGAAATATAATGATCTCAAGTCAAAGGATCATTACACCATTACCACTGTGAGTCATTCTTATGACTTTATTAAACATGAAGAATCTCACTTTGGGTCTGTCCAGTACCATGTACTCCTACATGTACCTATGTATTGACTTTAGTATCTCCATACTAATAACCAATGAGATGTGGTTATCTGTCAAACAACATACTAGTCTATATATTATTATTGTCCTATATAATAATAGTCAACTAGGGACATTTAAGAATATGATATATTATATAATCTCAAGTTCAAGTCATGTACTTAAACTATACAATTTGTATCATGATTCTAAGGACATTTATTATGCTAACAAATATATCGCAGTAATTAAAGTCATAATAAATACATTTATTTAATAATCAAATAACATAAGGTTTATTCAAGAAACTATGTGTTGCCTCTAGGGCACCTACACTAACAGTTCCCTCAGTTAAGAGGTCATGTAAGTAATGCAAAGCATTACAAACAATTAGGCTTGTTATTTGATGTATTCAGGCATGCCTCTGTGACTAACAATCTCCCCCAAATTGTGAGTAAGACCCTTAGTCACAATTTCATGTCTGATAACAAGCCTAACATACATATAGATAAGACTTGGAAAGTACAGGTATGTAATTTGATTAAAAATACAAACATGCATCCTTACTGAAGAATTACTAGCCATATTCTTTTGGATTCATCCCTTGAGCTTTGGCTTGCAGATTCTCATTTTTCCTTTTTTCTTCAGCTTCTTTAGCCTTCTTCTTTGCATTTTCTTCCATTGCAAGAATAATGTCTTCCATTGCAGTGAGTTCTTCAATTAGAGGGGAGTCTGATAAATCCTTGAGTACTTCATTCAGCTATTTCTCAGAGTAGGAACTGATATAGTCCATTCTAATATTTACAGTTCTTCCATATTTCTTGTATTCAATGATGCAGGAATTAAATTTGACTCTACACAGACCCATAGCCCTCAATTCATTAGCCTTAGCTTCCATTTCTGCAAACTCCTCATCTCTTTTCTTTAGTAGTTCTTCACTCTTCTTTTTCTGTTCTGCCTGGTGATCTCTCTTCATTTTGATAAAGTCAATTAACTCCAGCTTCCATACCCTTTCCACTCTATCTTCAGAATCCAACAATGCTGACATGTCCCTTGCCTGAATTTCTTCTGTCTTCTATCAGTATATTTAATTTCAAGACAGTCATCAACAATGGCAACATGATAAATTCTTTGAGACCATAGGAACTGCAGTTGGTCTTCATCATAGCTTTCATCCAGAGATGGTAGGTTTAACCCTGGAATGATTGTCAGTGCCTTTGATTTAGATAACTTCACCCTTCTTGCAGCTTGCTTTAATTTAACCTTTTTCACTCCAGTGCTTGGCGGAAACTTATGACCTTTTCTTGTAGACCACTGTAGTATACCATTAGCAATTTGCTTTTGGAAACATACAGATGGTTTCTTGATTTGTATCTTCTTCTCTTCTTGAGGTGGCAAAACAGTTGCAGATGCCATAGATGTAGATTTTGGTAGGTCATTACTAACTGTATTCACACTAGACTTAGAGTCTTGTGTTGTTGATAAAGTGTATATTTATATATACTTTAGTATGATTTTATTCACATATTTATAGGATTTTGTAAATAATTGGGTAGGTTTGATTATATTTTATTGTTTTATTTCAGGTAATAAATAATTCCTAAAGTTGGGAGAAAAGGAGCTTAATTGGATAAAAATCAGGCGGAAATTCGGATTTAACGGTAGGCCTGCGCAACAAAGCTTATTTGGGCCATAACTAGAGATCCAAACATCAGAATGGGGCGATCTTACAGCCCACGCGAAGGTATTGAGATTTTCTACAAGTCTAGAGTAGCCCAACACGCTTATTACTACTGGAGCAGCCCAGAAACAGGTCTGAACTTCTGGCTACGAATTTCCCTTTTGAGTCCAACTTATTTTAGGAAACCATATATAAAACATTGTATTATTATTAGGTTATACATACAATAGAGACCAGATCTGAATTGGCGTGTATTGATATTTTAGAGATAGACTTTTGAGAGAAAAGGGAGAGAATCAATTGGAGAGGAAGATTGAAGGAAGGAGCGAAGGGATTCGTCCGGAGTTCAAGACACTTCAAGATTTGTATTCTTTGTTCTTAAATTCTAAACTCATGATTTGTGGTTTTTATATATATACTTGTTTTGTTCAGTTATGAGTAGTTAATTCCCTTTATCCAAGAGTTGGGTAGTATTCGTTGATTTGTCGAGTTTGTTTGATTTCTCTTGTTATTGTTAATCTGTCATTGAGGGATTAATTCAATTAGAAGAGTAACTAACTTTTGATTGAATCTATAGGGATTATAACGAATCGGGAGAAGAGTTGTAATTCTAGTACATGACATGATAGACAAAATTTAATTATTGAATCGGGAGATTAATAAAAGAATTGTGAAACTGTTAATCCTTGGTTTTAATAGTTTATGATTATACTTTGATTGACCATGGGAGTGGCGATTAGGGGATGATTGTAGGCACTATGAATTACCTTGGGAAAGGAATTTATAAACTTTAGAAGGATTGTTTTTAACAAACAAGAGACACAAGTTAGACATTTTTGGTAGTCAATTGAAGAACCCCAAATCTTGGATTATTTTCTCTCATTGTTATTATATAGTTTTTATTTGTTTATTAGTTTAATTTAGTTAATAATCATAATCACCAATATATTCTTCCACACTTCTGAACTGCTTGAGATAAAAGACTCAGAATTAGAATTGATATCAGTGTTGGACTATTTTGAATAAATTTAAATTGCACTTTATTTTCTTTGACTTGTAACTTATGTATTTGATTTGTAACTCCTTTCTTTTAATTGTGTAACTCCTATAATAATGAGATTATGGTGGGGGTTACATAGTTATTGCTTAGGGGGTTACATATTTTTTTTTTTTTTTGCTAAAAGCATATATATATATAAAGAAAAAAGAATACAGGGATTTTACCCTGGCTCTAAAGCCGTGGCCAAGAGAGAGACATCTACAAACAAAACAACAAACAAACTAGCCCTAACACTAGATAGAGAGCAAAACAAAGGACCTCGTACAGATTAAATAAAAATCCATCTATACAAATCTAGATTTGCGCATTTTAAGAACCATTCCGAGCTTCGAAGTTTGGTCTTTAAATCCACCATGATGCCAGAGATGAGCTTATTTGGTCCGAAAGTACCTTTGTTGTGAAGCCGCACGTTTCGTTCTCTCCATAGGTGATATGAAAAGATTTGCGACATGAGTAAAGCCACGTTCCTATGAATACTGTCCGGATGAGATCCCCAGTCCGTAATGAGGGCAATCCAAGAAGATGCAACCAGAGATAACTGCAATATCCCAGCTAGTCTAGTTAAGATAAATTGACTATACGAGTAGGTGACAAATAAATGAGACTCTGTTTCGAAGCCGCCTACGCAGAAATGGCAAAAGGGGTCACGTCTAAACCAAAGGATAGGAGTCTATGTGCAGTGGGAAGGCGACCCAGGCATAACAACCATTCAAGGTGGGCATATCTGAGGATCTTAAGACGATGCCAGACAAAGTTAAACCAAGAAACCTGTGAGTTTTGTTGCCGAATGGAGTTCCAAATATCCCAGGTTTTGACCTTCTTAATAGAAATATCAGCCCAGTAGACAACATCGTTATTGTTAAGGTTGAAGGCCGGGTAGTCAAACTGTTGAAGCCAAGTATGCAGTCCCGGGTCGAGATGATGCAGTCTAGGAGAAGGAATAGGCATAACCCACTGTCCAGTGTTGATCAGAGAATGTACATTAACGCTGTGGTTGAGACCCGATTGTACAATGATAGCATCCATCCTTGTGGAGGCCAGGCAGGTTGAGTGCCACCAGGGGTCGAACCAAAGCGACGCATCGCATCCATCCCTAATTTTGAACGTGATCCATTGTCGAGCTACAGACCGAAGTTTGAGGATATTCCTCATAATCCATGAGCAGTCAGACGGCATTTGCATGGTCCAGAAATTATGCCTCTTTAGAGCCGTGTTATTCACCCAAGAAGGCCACAAAGCAGGTTTCTTGGAAACAATTTTGCATAAATGGGATAACATTTGAGCTTGATTCCAAACCTCAGTGTTCTTAAAACCCAAACCAACCTCTTTAATTGGAGAACAGATTTTTTCCCAACTAACTTTTGCCCCTCCCTTTAAGTTGACATCTCCTTTCCAAAAGAAACGAGTGAGCAGCGTTTGAAGTTTTTTGTGAATAGAAACCGGTAAGATGAAGTGATTCGTCCAGAAAGATTGAATAGCAAACAACACTGATCGAATTAGCTGAGCACGCCCCGCCAACGATGGAAGTAATGAGGTCCAACAAGAGACCCTGGCAGTGATCCTGTCAATTAGGGGTACACAATCATTGTGACTCAGCTTTGAAGAAATTAGAGGCACACCTAGAAACTTCACCGGGAGGGCACCGTGCGTAATGCCATACCGATTGTCAAACCAGCTCACAAAATTTGTGTCACAGTTACCAAAGAAAACCGAGCTTTTAGCCATACTTGGGTATAGGCCACTAGCAGCAGAAAACTTCGATACACAATGCATTAGGTGAGTTACAGAAACTTGATCAGCTCTCGAGAAAAGGAGCACATCATCCGCATAAAGTAAATGGGTAAGCTTTAGTTCTTTGCATTTCCAATGGTACTTGAAATTCAGAGGGCTATTTGCAAGCATTGAGGAAAACATATTCATTGCAATAGAAAACAAGTAAGGGGATATTGGATCCCCTTGTCTGAGGCCTTTTTTTCCTGCAAAAGAACCACACAACGAACCATTTACTTTGACTGAGAAGGTTGTTGTTGAGATACACGAACAGATCCATGTCATAAAAGTGTCCTGAAAATTTAACTTCTTGAGAGCACTCATAACGAATTTCCAATTTAAGGAGTCGAAAGCTTTATGAAGATCCAACTTTAAAGCACATTTGGGTGGGCCAGAGTCACGATGGTAGCCACGAAAAAGTTCTTGGGCCATCAAGATGTTATCAAAAATTGTTCTCCCCGGGATAAAAGCTGACTGAGAAATATCAATGATGCTATACATGACACTTTTAAATCGAGATGCCAGAATCTTGGTAATACATTTGTACGGGATAGAACACAGAGATATAGGACGAAACTCTTGCATAGTAGTTGGAGTCGGTACCTTAGGTATTAGAGCAATGCATGTTTCATTGACCGACTTGTGCAACAAACCTGTAGAGAAAAAACTTTTGACAACCTCACAGAATGTAGTCCCAACAATTTCCCATGCCGCTAGAAAAAACTCCACAGTGAAACCATCAGGCCCCGGGGATTTGTTTTTTTTTCATAGCCTTTAACGTAGCCAAAATGAGCTCATCCGAAACCGGAGCTTCCAGCAATCTAGCTTGGGCCGTAGTGATGGGAGTACAGTCCAGATCGTCAAAATCAAATGTCTGAAGGTCACTAGAGTCACCCAGAGTGCTAGCAAAGAAATCCACATCAACGTTGGAGACGTTTTTGTGGCCTGTAACCAAGACTCCATCCTTATTCTCAATAGCTAGGATTTTGTTCGCATTCCAATTCATCTTCGTTTTATTGAAGAAATATCTATTATTTCCATCTCCAGAATTTAGCCATTTGACCCTTGATTTTTGGAGAAGAAATTTTTCCTCCTCAAGCAACGCAGTCTCAAGGTTACGAGATGCCTGTGACTCTAGAATAGTTAGATCATGATTCGTACAATCGACACTTAACTTATCCTGCAGATCAGATAGAACAACACGAGCCATAGAGACGTTATTATGAACGTTTCCATGGTTTTTGTTAAGAACTATTAGAGCACGCCTCACCTCACTGAGCTTACGAGTTAAGACTGCCATAGGATCGCCATACCAAGAGTTTTCCCAAACTCTAGACATAGTAGGTAAAAAACCATCAATCTCAGTCATAAAGTTATGAAATTGGAACGATTTTGAGATCCTCTCTAGTTGCGTAGGGATAGAGCAAATTAAAGGGCAGTGATCCATAATTCCTCTATTTTTAACCATGATTATAGCTTCAGTGAACATGTTATACCAGTCTCGGTTTCCCAACATACGATCAAGACGCTTCAGAATAGGAGTTGCAAGTCTTTTATTCGTCCAGGTGAATAAAGAACCAACTGTTTTGATGTGGCCCAGTGCAGAGTTTGTGATACAGTCATGGAAGGCTTGCATACCAGGATTCCAGTGTTCACGCCCTCCCTTAACTTCATTTAAGGATAAAATGCAATTAAAATCCCCGTTAACACACCAAGGTATGTTAATGAATCGGCTAAGGCTCTCCAATTCACTCCATAAAGTTTCTCTCTGATGAGGCTTATTATAAACATACACAAAAGTAACATAAAAAGAGATATGCTTTTCTAGGAAAGTCACCAAGCAAGTTATTTGTTGAGGAGATTTTGCATACGGATGAACTGACCAGACGGAGGGATCCCATCCAACCCAAACTCGGCCATAATCGTGCTCTTCATAATTAAAAACCCACTTCCAGTTTTTATTAATAATCCTTGAAATAACTAGAGAGTTTTGAACTCTAACTTTAGTTTCAACCAAACCCATAAGAGAAATTTTATTAACAGCAATAAAATTGATAACTTCTTCCTGATGAGGGCTTTTGTTAAGTCCCCTAACATTCCATATTGAGAAATTCATTACAAATTTATGTGTGAGGCTGCTAACCTTGGGCTCTTCCTATTTGAGATTTGGGGGTTACATATTATCTACTCCTATATAAGGAGTCCTTGGGGTTCATTGTTAGACACACAAAAAATCACTCAAGTTTATATAGTTTTCTTGCATTCTTCTTAGAGCTATATAGGTTTTGTTTCTGTGAGATAGAGAGCATATTTGATCGGTTCGTAGGAGGTGGGTCTAAGGTGCTTAAGACTACCTCTATTCGTTGTATCCTGGGAGACGGAAGCCACTACACACCTTTAAGCACATACGGAAGGGGCTTATCTGTTTTAAGGACATCGTGGTTTTCACGTGCCTCGAATAATTCTTCGGTATTTTTCTTGTTATAATCATGATTTCAGGTACAATCTCTTATTATACTTCTTACAAGCTTAAAACAGATAAGATAATTCATATGAATTAATTTAGTTGATAAACTAATTTGTTTGGGTTTTTTTTCGGGAGTATAGTGTTTCTATCCCTCTCTGTATTTGCTTTGATTTATGAGACATGCATGTGATTTGATATTAAGTACCTGGTTTGCCATGTTTTTTTTTACCCCCTAACATCTCTATTTTGAGCTGATATTTTTTTTTGTTTGCAACTACTTTATTTGTATGTCAGTTATGTTGTTATATGAGATTTAGTGGAAGGCCAGAGTTTCAGTTTTCATTTATGATTCGGGTCTAATAATCTTTGTTTTTTTTAGATTTAATCCGCTTAGTTTGCAGAAATGTCGGGAGTTGACGGAACTAGCTTGTCTGGTGATGGGCATGTAACTGCTGAGGCAGTGCCTAATGCGGCGACCCTTGTGGTGCCAAATACGGCTATACCGGTAACCGCTCAAGCGGAAAAATCGGAGAAATTCAGTGGGCTGAATTTCAAGAGGTGGCAACAAAAGATGTTGTTCTACCTGACCACCTTGAACCTTGTGAGGTTCTTGACTGAGGATGCACCTAAGCTGAAAGAAGGTGAAACCGATGTTCAGCTTGTTAGTGCGGTCCAAGCTTGGAACCACTCGGATTTCTTATGTAGAAATTATATAATGAACTATTTGAGTGATTCACTGTACAATGTGTATAGTGTGCTAAAGACGTCCAAAGCTTTGTGGGACTCACTCGACAGAAAGTATAGAACTGAGGATGCGGGTACTAAGAAGTTTATAGTGTCCCGATTTCTTGAGTTTATGATGGTGGATTCCAAGAAGGTGGTTAGTCAAGTTCAAGACCTTCAGATGATCATGCATGACATGGAAGCTGAGGGAATGCCCATGAATGAAGCCTTCCAAGTAGCCGTTATTATTGAGAAATTGCCCCCTGGTTGGAAGGACTTTAAGAATTATTTGAAGCATAAACGAAAGGAGATGACAGTGCAAGACCTTGTCTTAAGACTCCGAATTGAAGAGGATAATAAGAATCGGTCTGTCTCTTCCTCTAGTGCTAATGTTGTGGAGGTCAAGAAGAACTCCAAGTTCAAGAAGGGGAAACCAGACAAGTGGCCCAACTTGGGACCTAAGGGTGGAGTTTCTAAGAATAAATTTCAAGGAAAGTGTTTCAACTGTGACAAGATGGGTCACAAGTCAACTGAGTGCAGACTACCGAAACGGAAGAAGCACGAGGCCCACATGGTGTATGATGTGGCTCAAGATATGTCTGAAATCAGTCTCTCTGCTATGGTGTCCGAAGTGAACCTGATCGGCTCCAACCCGAAAGAATGGTGGATTGACACTGGTGCTACTAGGCACATATGCTCTAGCAAGGAGTTGTTCCACACCTTCACACCAACTAAAATTGGAGAGAAGCTGTTTATGGGAAACTCTGCTACATCTGAAGTCCTTGGAAAGGGCAATGTTGTGTTGAAGATGACATCTGACAAGGAGCTAACCCTCAAGGATGTCCTCTATGTGCCGGAGATCCGAAGGAACTTGGTTTCTGGCTCGTTATTGAACAAGCATGGATTCCGCATGGTGATTGAATCTGATAAGGTTATTTTGTCTAAGAGTGGAATGTTTGTTGGTAAAGGTTATGTAACCAAAGGGCTTTTCAAGCTCAATGTAATGACTGTGAAGAGTATTAATAAGAATAATTCTTCTGCTTACTTGCTTGAGTCTTCCAATTTATGGCATGGTAGACTAGGTCATGTTAATTATGAAACAATACGTAGATTAATTAACTTGAACCATATCCCAACATTCCAAATTAGTTCGAAGCACAAATGTGAAATTTGTGTAGAGGCAAAATTAACAAGATCATCGTTTCAAACGATTGAGAGACATACAAAACCCTTGGATTTGATTCACAGTGATGTGTGTGATTTAAAATCGAATCAAACAAGGGATGGTTATAAGTACTTTGTCACATTTGTGGATGATAGTACAAGATTTTGTTATGTTTATTTGCTTAAGAGCAAAGATGAAGCTATAGAGAAGTTTGAGCCCTATAAAAATGAAGTTGAAACTCAACTTAAGGGAAAAATAAAAGTAATAAGAAGTGACAGAGGTGGTGAATATGTATCACCTTTTGGTGAATTCTGTGCGAAACATGGAATTATTCACGAAGTCACTGCACCGTATTCGCCTCAATCAAATGGGATTGCTGAGCGTAAGAATATGACCTTGAAAGAAATGTGCAATGCAATGTTGCTCAGTTCAGGGTTGCCTACGAATATGTGGGGAGATGCTGTCACATCAGCAAATTATCTATTGAATAGGATACCCCGAAAAAATCAAGAGCTAACTCCCTATGAATTATGGAAAAAGAAGAAGCCTTCCTATAAATTCTTACGTGTGTGGGGGTGCCTTGCAAAGGTTCTTGTACCAGAACCAAAGAGGGTGAAAATCGGTCCAAAAACTGTGGATTGTATTTTTATTGGTATGTGCCTAACATTACGGCATATAGATTTCTTGTGCACGAGTCAAAAATCCCTGACATACACAAAAACACTATAATGGAATCGAGAAATGCTTCATTTTTTGAACATACATTTCCTCGAAAATCCAAAGAAAGTTCAAGTTCATCGAAACGGACAAGTGAAACTAATTCTGAAAATGAATATAGTGCTGACGAGGAACAAGAAAGTATGGATGAACTTGAAACAGAGGATGCACCTCGTCGAAGCAAAAGAGCTAGAGTTGAAAAATCATCCGGGCCGGATTTTCTAACTTACTTGCTCGAAAATGAACCACAGACTTATTCAGAAGCCGTGCATTGTCCGGATGGTCCATTTTGGAAAGAGGCTATCAAGAGTGAGGTTGATTCTATTATGCAGAATCATACTTGGGAATTGGTGAATCTTCCTCCGGGATGTAAACCACTAGGATCTAGATGGATTTTCACTAAGAAAATGAAAGCAGATGGATCCATAGATAAGTACAAAGCCCGACTTGTGATTCAAGGTTTTCGCCAAAAGAAAGGCATTGATTATTTTGACACATATTCTCCCGTAACGAGAATGGCGTCTATAAGGATGATAATTGCTATAGCAGCATTGCGAAATCTTGAAGTGCATCAGATGGATGTAAAAACAGCCTTTCTAAATGGAGATTTACATGAAGAAATCTACATTAAGCAACCTGAGGGTTTTATGGTTCCTGGATTGGAACACAAAGTGTATAAATTAGTCAAGCCAATATATGGCTTAAAACAAGCGCCACAAGATTGGCATCAAAAATTTGACAGTGTCATATTGTCGAATGGATTTAAAATCAACGAATGTGACAAGTGTGTATATGTCAAAGATACAATAAAGGGATATGTGATCCTGTGTCTTTATGTTGATGATATGCTCATCGTTGGTAGTAATGACAAAATGGTTAAATCTACCAAAGACATATTACATTCAAGATTCCACATGAAAGATATGGGCTTAGCTGATGTGATTCTAGGGATAAAGATCCTGAGAACTCCAAGTGGACTTATGCTAAATCAGTCACATTACGTTGATAAGATCCTTGAGAAATATAATAAAGATGATTCTAGTATGTCAAGAACCCCTTTTGATACGACTTTACTTCTATCGAAAAATAAAGGTGGGGGTGTTTCTCAAGGAGGGTATGCTAAAGTGATAGGAAGTCTGATGTACTTAATGAACTGTACACGACCAGACATTGCCTTTACTGTTAGTAAGCTAAGCCGATACACGAGTAATCCGGGTGTGGATCACTGGAAAGTGATAACTGAAGTGCTTAGATACTTAAGGTATACGCGTGATTATGGATTGCATTACTCAAGATATCCTGCTGTCCTAGAAGGTTATAGTGATTCAAACTGGATTAATGGTGTAAAAGGATCGAAGTCCACTAGCGGATATGTATTTACGCTAGCAGGTGGAGCGATCGCGTGGAAATTTTCGAAACAAACGGTGGTAACCAAGTCTACCATGGAGGCCGAGTTTGTTGCTTTGGATAAAGCAGGTGAACAAGCTGAATGG
Organism: Kitagawia praeruptora; assembly: GCA_037693485.1. Taxonomy (NCBI): domain Eukaryota; kingdom Viridiplantae; phylum Streptophyta; class Magnoliopsida; order Apiales; family Apiaceae; genus Kitagawia; species Kitagawia praeruptora. The sequence goes on from CM075352.1 coordinate 140,768,936, forward strand.
TTACGCCAGTTTCTAGAGGATATTCCAAGATGGGAGATGCCAGTGCCACCACTTTGTATACATTGTGATAGTACTGCAGCAATTGGTACAGCCGAGCGTGTACTATATAATGGAATGTCGAGACATATTCGTCGTCGACACAATTCTGTTAGACAACTACTCTCAACTGGAGTTATCACTATTGATCATATTAGGTCAAAAGATAACACTGCGGATCCGCTAACCAAAGGGTTAACAAGAGAGTTAGTTGAGAAATCATCGAAAGGAATGAGACTAAAGCCCATAATAAAAGTCGATACAAAGGAAACCCAACCTTGTTGACTAGAGATCCCAAGATCTTGGTTCAATGGGACAACCTAACTGTAAAGATGATAAGTGCATATTTTTGCATATTTTTATTACCTATTTATTGCTTGAACTCGTATTTTAATAATTTATTTTGTTGCATTTCAGGAAATTCGTGAATAAATAAAGAAATGGCAAAATAAAGAAATAAAGTGCAAGGAAGGGAAAAAGAGGAAGAAAAAGGACCAAAAAGAAAAAGAGGAAAAAGAATTAGGAGTTTGGTGGAAAGGGAATCTTGGAGGACACATGGAAGGTGGAGATCATCCCAACACACTTAAAAAGTGTATGGCCAAGATCAAGTCTACCAAAGCTTAATGGGGAAGGAATCTTTTAATGGCTAGGATTACACCACCACACAAACCAAATGTAGGGTCAAGATTTACCCACACCCCCCCTAAACCCTAATTCCCATCCTATAAATACCCCCTCATTTCCCTTGTATTTGACAACTTAGAGTAGAGTAGGAGTAGGGTAGTGTAGTTGTAGGGTAGATTTAATTTCTTGTTTTGTAGTTCTAAATTTTGTAAACACTCTCTTAATTTAATGCAATTTTATTTCCTTTAAATTCTTGTCTTGCACTTTCCTTCATTGTTGCCTTGTTTCGTTACTTTCGTAAATCCGTTTAGTGGACAAAGTAGCGAAATGCTAACCACTAGGGGTTGAGAGTAACGAAACTTTAAATTCGTGTTCGTAGTTTAATTCGTAGTTTTGCCCCTTTAAAAATCAATTTTATTGTGGGCCTTTCAATTCCAAACAACGTTTTAGTAAAATTTTATTTTCGTGGGTAATCTTTATTTTCGTAATTAAAAAAAAAACCACACAAATATTAGTAGCTTAATTAATTTCCAGCATTTATTTACCTAGATTTAATCGTTAAAATTCGAAGCTTGGTTTTAGTCTCCTCTGTTTTAATCACCGTGTCTTTATTTCTCATCCCCAGTCTTCTTTCATTTCCTTTAAAAAACCACAAACCCAGTAAATTTTTTCCCTTTTCTTGTTTTAATCACAGCTGATCTCTCCCCCTTTCTGCTTTCTCTTCAAACAATCAAACCCAACTGTGCTTCAATCCCAAACCCCTTTCCCTTTTTCTTTTCAGTCCAAACTCCTCCCATTTCCGTTGTTTTTCTGAGCTTTACTGAATTGATTCCGAATTATTATTGAGTTGTTGAGTTCGTAATGTCGAGTTTTCTGTTGTTAAATTTGAGTCCGCAATTTGTTGTTTCTGATGAGTTTTTCACTCAGTTTTATTCGGTTTGTGACTGGTTTTACGAGTTGAGTTGCAGCGAGGTTGTGGTGTTTTGAATTGCAGCGAGTTTGTGGTGTTGAGCTCGTAGTTCTAATCTATAATTTTGAATGCTGATTGTGGTTTGAGGTTGTAATGCTGTCATGTTTTGCTACTTTGTTTCTTCTGAGTCTTGTGATCTTAATATACAGTCGAGTTTTGGTTAATCTGTTTTGTGATGTTTTGCCTGTTTTGTAATGAGTTTTGTTTGCTGGTTTTCTGCGAGTTGATGCGCTGCCGAGTTTAGTTGTCCCGAGTTCGTTAAGTTGTGTTGAGTAGGAATTAGCCTTGTTCTCGTTGTTTTGTTTGAAATTGCTGTCTGAGTTAACTGAATTTACGCTGAGTTGCTGTTTGTAGTGTATGAGTACGAATTGAGTTCATTCGTTGAGTCGAGTCAGTTTTAGTTTTAATTTTCGTTCATATTGTAGTGTTAGTAGTCGAATGAGTCTGATGTTTTACTGTCGAGTTTTGAGTTAGTGAATTACTGAGTTCTTGTTCGTTGGATTTATTTGCTAAAACTTCGAGTTGAATCAAAATGCTTTCCCGAAAATCTTTGTGAATAAAATCGGTTTAGATTCTAAATCATAATTTTAAAATTAGTTTTTTTCTTTTCTCACTTTTAATTAATTAGGTTAAAATAGATTTGATTTAGTAATTAATTAGTGAATCCAAAATTTTCAAAAACCCAAATCGTTCTAGTTCGATTAAATTAAAAGTTAAGGTTTGCGAAAATGTTAGTCTCTGTGGACGAATCTTAAAATACTAAAACGAGATCGTGCGCTTGCGATTTTAAATTGTATTTATTTTAGCACATCAAGTTTTTGGCGCCGCTGCCGGGGACTAATTATTTTTCGCGCCTTAATTTTTAGTTTTTCGGATTAGTTTTATTTCTTGTCTTATTTTTACTTCGTTCTTTTTAGGAAAGCTTGAGATTTCGGAACTCTTTTCAACGGAGCGTGGAAAAATTGGAATATTTTGGAAAGCTTGCTTCGGTAACCCGTATCTCGCTCTTTTCGCCTTTTTATTTTTAGAAAATCACAAAAAAATCCAAAATCCAAAAAAATTAGTTGTAAATACATAATTGTTGCATCATGCATTTAATCACGTAGGTGCACATCATGCTAGATTTTATTTTTGTTTTTAATTTTTCGTACCTATTAATTGTGGTGATCGCTGGGGGCCCAAAGGTACGTTAAATTTCTTCTTTTCTTTAGTTAGAGCACGTAGTTAAGCATCCATAAATGTTTATAATTTTTTATTTCGTTATTTGTTGCATCATTTGTAAATAAATCTTAAGGGCATACCCACTTGCAAGATAAGGGAAGAGATTTCATCACTCTTTCCTTAGCCCAAAAACAATAAATCCTCATTTTGCATTCCCTAGCCATTAATAAAATTAATTAGACGTTTGCCCTAGGAATTCGCGCTCAATTAGGAAGGTACCTAAGAAACGAAGTAATCATTATTTATTCCGACTTTTTGGTGTCTAGGCAAGCGAGAGCTTACCTGGCCAATTTAGATTTGGTGTCTAAGTGACGAGTTTGGCCTCTTGGCAATGCCTGCTCTAATCTGGCCGAATCGGTCCGAATAAATTTTGATTTACCGAGTTTTTGGTGGTCCTTACGGTTAGGAGCAAGGTCTAGTTGTTTTATTAGGGAACCTAGGTTAGATTTTTTTTCTTTTGATTTTTCACCATTTATTTTGTGTGTTTCATTTTCGCACTTACTTGCTACGTGGTTTTATCCTTGATCAATCCTTACCATGTCCGTAGCATTTAAGGAGCATTATTACCAAGGTTGGGATTTTGACGAGGAGTTAGCAAATAAAAGGATGTGGTATGAATCAACTAGGGAACCTAGTATATATAACGAGTCGTCTAGTACTTTTAGTGATTTGCATTATAGTGAAAACAATATTGCAATCGACTCTGAATTAGATGCTCTTACTAGACGAATCGAAGCTTTAGAAACCCTTAGTGGCCCTTCACACACGTCTTGGCATCCAAATTTCAACTCTTCGAGTCTCAATTTTCAACATGGCCCCGACTCTCAACAAGTCAACGCCATGTTTCAACCAACCTCTCGAAATGACCATTTTACATCATCTTTTAATTCCGGTTGGAGAGATTATCCCGACCTCTCATGGAACCAAGGTCATAGCTATCAAACTCCGCCTCCACATTTTCAAGAACCGAACTCTTATCCAATTCCAAGTCAAGTTCCTTATTCGAGTTCAAGTCAAACACCCGCCCACCCACCCGGATTTCATGATTCGAGTAGGCAACTTGACACCTTAGAAAAGAGTATCGAGGCTTTATTGATTTCTCAAGCAAACTTCATGCGAACCAGAACTTTTGATAGGCAAATTTTGAACTCTAATGTTCAAGCCTTATCTAAGTTAGAATTTCAAATTAATCAATTAGCCACCATGTGCGAGCGTGAGACAATAACCACCCCGAATCCACCCGAGGTCAACCCTGAATTTCTTCTCACTCAAAGACCTATCGATACTTTCGATGATATTAATTCTCCTAGGTCTAATGTTCAAGTTGACACTCCCTTCGGTGGTGATTCACACGAAGAAGATTCTAATGCTGATATCATTCTTTCTCTAGGTCAAACGAAGAATCCCGATGATTCTGAGTTTGTGGCTTCACCTAGACAACCATCATCTTCTTCTAGTGAACTTTTCCTTTCATCTTCCAAACCTCTTCCCGAAACACCTAAAGAACTTCATACTCAACCAATAGGAGCTAATCTAGTTAAGGAGGTTGTTTCAAGGTCAAATTTTGACGATCATGAGATTGAGTCTCTTCATAAACAAGATTTTCAATTGCATTACGAGACCAATCGAGAGCTTCACGACTCTTTTAAAGAGTTGACCTCGGAAGAGCTGTTTGGAGAGATGAATAATATTCGTTCCAAATTGGAAACCCAACATAAGGATAGTTCTTGTGATCCTATTTCTGTTGGTAAAACACTTTTCGAAGAGCCACCCCCACCCGTTTCTATTTCTTCATTTTCCACTCGTTCTCCATCTTTCATCGAAACTCATGATATTCATGACCAACATCTTATCATAATTAATTTGCTTAAACAACAAAAAGAAGCATCTTCATGGTCTATGGATAAAGTTAGGAATATGAGTTTTATTCTTGCGCCTAATCGGATCGTTCGAGTGGTCTATGCTATTTTTGTGGGTGAGTTTCTAAAATATGATGTTTGTGTAACAAAGATAGTTTTTCCAAGAGCAGGTATTGGTTAGTAAATATTTGTTTTGTCCCTCCCATAGTAGAATGTAGGTATGGGGGAGGATTTGCGTGCGTGTGTGTGTTATTTTTCTTTCGTAGTTTTTAGAAATTTTCAGTCTCCGTCATCCCTTATCAGGTATTTCCTCAACTGTCTCCTTTCTCTTTTACTCATCTCTCTCGCATTTGCATACATTGAGGACAATGCATGATCTAGGTATGGGGGGATTTTTAGTGTAAATATAAAAATTTGAAAAATCGAAAAAAAATTAAAAAATGAAAAAATCAAAAAGAGTTCTTTTTCTAGTTTTGTTAATTGATTACTAGTTGCTTGATGCACCCTTGCATGCTTTGATAATCTTTTGATCCATTAACTTTTGCTTGAGAAGTGATTTGCTAAAGTTCTTGTTCACACACTTACACTAGCAAGGTGAAGCTAGTAGGCTTAATTGAATTGTGCATGATATTAGAAGGACATGATTAGGTGTAAGATGATTTGGTCTTTATGCTTTGAGTACAAGTAGGTGCATTAAGGATACCATTTCTTGAGATTAATTATGTTTTACTACACCAAGTGAGATTTTGAGCCTATATGCACATCTTTTGCATCTATATTCTTTTGCTTGAGTGTCCACTTGTCATTTGCATTGCTAGCCCTTGTTTGAGTTCTATCTTGAAATACATGACATTAATTGATGATAAAATGATAAAGGCATTTAGGAAAAACCTATATTTCCAAAAATATCCACACCATGCTTATGTGATCCATTAGTTAACCCTTTGAGCTTAATCATATTCTTTCGGTGACACACCGCATTACTCGCCTAAGACCTATTTCTTGTTTAGCCTTACGTATTTTTGATCCCATTTTGTCAAAGGCTAGTAGGAACTTGGTGGAGCAATAAGGTGTGTAAAAAGGGTTTTACTTTTGTTCATAACTTTTGAGGAAATATTCGTTGTTACCTTGTTAGTCGATTTTCAAATCAAATCTAAAGGAGGATTATTGTTACATTTATTTTAGCTCTCAATAAAAAAAAAAAAAAAAAAAAAAAAAAAGAAAAAAAATGAAATGGAAAAAAAAAAAGAATAAAAATACAAATGAGAGCATACTTATGTTTTTTGTAATCCTCCTTCATTACGACTAGTCAAGGCTTTTGTTGAAAATTGAAAATAATTGGGTGGGAGAGAAGTTTGGTGTTGTGTATGATATTCATGGTAACTACTAGCTTTTGACACTTCACCTTGTTTTGGCCTTTCTTGACATACCTTGTCCCTAGCCCCATTACAACCCTAATAAAGACCTTTTGATTGTCATTATTAATGTATGTTGTGATTCAAGTTGGGATAATACCAAGTGTCAAGCATGCATTTGATTTAGTTGGAATTGAGTGATACACTTACCCTTGTTCTTGAGTGAATATTCTTTTTTGAGTGAAAGGTGAGGTATTGCTTATCTGTTTTTTGCATAAGAGATCTCAAGTTTTGACTCTGAGGTGTGCTCTTGTAGACTTAGCATGATTACCAATAATTTTTGCACTTGACATGAACTTGTAATCCCTCTTGTATGTTCTTTAAGTAGACTATGTGAATCCTTGCACTTTGCACACCAAGACTTTGCAAATTCATTTTGATGCTTAAGTTGATGTGTCATGAGAGGACATGTATGTGTGGTGTGCATTGCCATGTGATCTTTTAAACAAACTAGATAGAATTTTGTGGGTACATTCACTATAGGCCCTCACGAGACCTTACTCGTCCACTAGGGCTGCCTAGGGGTTTAAAGGGCTTGTTGCATATGCCAAATGCAACCGTCACACCTACGAAAAGGAGTATAGGACTTTTTATCTAGATTTCCTTTTTGTTTTACTCGAGGACGAGCAAAAGATAGGTATGGGGGCATTTGATAAGTGCATATTTTTGCATATTTTTATTACCTATTTATTGCTTGAACTCGTATTTTAATAATTTATTTTGTTGCATTTCAGGAAATTCGTGAATAAATAAAGAAATGGCAAAATAAAGAAATAAAGTGCAAGGAAGGGAAAAAGAGGAAGAAAAAGGACCAAAAAGAAAAAGAGGAAAAAGAATTAGGAGTTTGGTGGAAAGGGAATCTTGGAGGACACATGGAAGGTGGAGATCATCCCAACACACTTAAAAAGTGTATGGCCAAGATCAAGTCTACCAAAGCTTAATGGGGAAGGAATCTTTTAATGGCTAGGATTACACCACCACACAAACCAAATGTAGGGTCAAGATTTACCCACACCCCCCCTAAACCCTAATTCCCATCCTATAAATACCCCCTCATTTCCCTTGTATTTGACAACTTAGAGTAGAGTAGGAGTAGGGTAGTGTAGTTGTAGGGTAGATTTAATTTCTTGTTTTGTAGTTCTAAATTTTGTAAACACTCTCTTAATTTAATGCAATTTTATTTCCTTTAAATTCTTGTCTTGCACTTTCCTTCATTGTTGCCTTGTTTCGTTACTTTCGTAAATCCGTTTAGTGGACAAAGTAGCGAAATGCTAACCACTAGGGGTTGAGAGTAACGAAACTTTAAATTCGTGTTCGTAGTTTAATTCGTAGTTTTGCCCCTTTAAAAATCAATTTTATTGTGGGCCTTTCAATTCCAAACAACGTTTTAGTAAAATTTTATTTTCGTGGGTAATCTTTATTTTCGTAATTAAAAAAAAAACCACACAAATATTAGTAGCTTAATTAATTTCCAGCATTTATTTACCTAGATTTAATCGTTAAAATTCGAAGCTTGGTTTTAGTCTCCTCTGTTTTAATCACCGTGTCTTTATTTCTCATCCCCAGTCTTCTTTCATTTCCTTTAAAAAACCACAAACCCAGTAAATTTTTTCCCTTTTCTTGTTTTAATCACAGCTGATCTCTCCCCCTTTCTGCTTTCTCTTCAAACAATCAAACCCAACTGTGCTTCAATCCCAAACCCCTTTCCCTTTTTCTTTTCAGTCCAAACTCCTCCCATTTCCGTTGTTTTTCTGAGCTTTACTGAATTGATTCCGAATTATTATTGAGTTGTTGAGTTCGTAATGTCGAGTTTTCTGTTGTTAAATTTGAGTCCGCAATTTGTTGTTTCTGATGAGTTTTTCACTCAGTTTTATTCGGTTTGTGACTGGTTTTACGAGTTGAGTTGCAGCGAGGTTGTGGTGTTTTGAATTGCAGCGAGTTTGTGGTGTTGAGCTCGTAGTTCTAATCTATAATTTTGAATGCTGATTGTGGTTTGAGGTTGTAATGCTGTCATGTTTTGCTACTTTGTTTCTTCTGAGTCTTGTGATCTTAATATACAGTCGAGTTTTGGTTAATCTGTTTTGTGATGTTTTGCCTGTTTTGTAATGAGTTTTGTTTGCTGGTTTTCTGCGAGTTGATGCGCTGCCGAGTTTAGTTGTCCCGAGTTCGTTAAGTTGTGTTGAGTAGGAATTAGCCTTGTTCTCGTTGTTTTGTTTGAAATTGCTGTCTGAGTTAACTGAATTTACGCTGAGTTGCTGTTTGTAGTGTATGAGTACGAATTGAGTTCATTCGTTGAGTCGAGTCAGTTTTAGTTTTAATTTTCGTTCATATTGTAGTGTTAGTAGTCGAATGAGTCTGATGTTTTACTGTCGAGTTTTGAGTTAGTGAATTACTGAGTTCTTGTTCGTTGGATTTATTTGCTAAAACTTCGAGTTGAATCAAAATGCTTTCCCGAAAATCTTTGTGAATAAAATCGGTTTAGATTCTAAATCATAATTTTAAAATTAGTTTTTTTCTTTTCTCACTTTTAATTAATTAGGTTAAAATAGATTTGATTTAGTAATTAATTAGTGAATCCAAAATTTTCAAAAACCCAAATCGTTCTAGTTCGATTAAATTAAAAGTTAAGGTTTGCGAAAATGTTAGTCTCTGTGGACGAATCTTAAAATACTAAAACGAGATCGTGCGCTTGCGATTTTAAATTGTATTTATTTTAGCACATCAAAAGACTTAGTGAGATCACTGTGGGGGTGTTACTCCCGGGTCCATTCCTATGATGAAAAATAGTGATAAAAATTGGGAAAGGCTAAGCTATGCTTTTAATGATCCTTATGTGTCGTATGTCGAACAAATAATACTTTTGTATTGTTTAAGAGATCACCTATGTGAGTGAAGTGGGGTCGCTTCAAGAAGGAATTGTGGGGGCTAATTCTGGGGAAAAACTCACAGAACCAGGCTAAAGCTCAGGACCAAAATGGGCTTAACAGTGAGAACTGAACGAATATAGGGAAAGACTCCAGTGGGGGATGTATCATCATTTCACAATACAGAATGGCAGTTCAAGGTCAACGCGACTACTGAAATTCTAGAAATGTAAATATATTCTTACAAGGGAAGGTTCAAGGGTGTACGCCTACCTATCCTATGCTGGTTTCTACCGTGCTCTCTATCTCCGTGTCAAAGAGTCGTTTTGCAATGTCAATTTTATCATGTGGGGGATTGTTGGACTATTTTGAATAAATTTAAATTGCAATTTATTTTCTTTGACTTGTAACTTATGTATTTGATTTGTAACTCCTTTCTTTTAATTGTGTAACTCCTATAATAATGAGATTATGGTGGGGGGTTACATAGTTATTGCTTAGGGGGTTACATATTATCTACTCCTATATAAGGAGTCCTTGGGGTTCATTGTTAGACACACAAAAAATCACTCAAGTTTATATAGTTTTCTTGCATTCTTCTTAGAGCTATATAGGTTCTGTTTCTGTGAGATAGAGAGCATATTTGATCGGTTCGTAGGAGGCGGGTCTAAGGTGCTTAAGACTACCTCTATTCGTTGTATCCTGGGAGACGGAAGCCACTACACACCTTCAAGCACATACGGAAGGGGCTTATCTGTTTTAAGGACAACGTGGTTTTCACGTGCCTCGAATAATTCTTCGGTATTTTTCTTGTTATAATCTTGATTTCAGGTACAATCTCTTATTATACTTCTTACAATCAGTCCTTTCCTGTGAACGAACACATAAAAATACTACTAACAGTTGTGGTGAGATTATTGTTAGTAATACCTAAGGCTTGTTGTTTTACACTTTTCCTCTCATAGACTTTGCCTTGGTCATTATCACCTTTCTTGTCCTTGCTATCTTTCTTCTTCTTCTCATCTTTATCACCCTTATCACTCCTGTGATGACTTCTCCTTCCATCACTTTTGTCTTCATCTTCATCATCCTTATTCCTCCTATTTTTTGCCATTTCTGGGACAATACCAGTTGCAATGAAAGATTTGAGAATGTTCAGTGCTTCCACCTCTTCAGCAGTTCTGAATCCTTTCTTTTTAGTTAGTCTTTCAATGATGAGACTATGATTCTGAGGGGTAAGATGCTTGGGAATAATCAACTGCTTGATGTCATCAATTCTTGTTCCAGATTGGTAGATGATGGTTCTAGGATTTGTAAACACTTCAGGTAATCTGGCAGGTTGTTCATTCCTTAAGTCATCATATAGACTTTTGTTGTTCTCATTTCTCTTCTCAATCAGTTTGATCAACACATCTACGTCTGAATATTTTAGGACTTGTAGAGTTTTGTGGGTTATGTGCCATATCTTGGATTTTGTCACCATCATTATCTCCTTGAACCACACACCATCATTTCTTCTAGGCATAACAGTGAGGTAGTCAATCTGATCCTTCAAGCTCCTCGGATATTCTTGTGTGTCCTTAGCCTGTTCTTTTGAGACTTTTAGAAACTCCAAGAATGCATCATCATGATAGACATTTGAGTTTGCAATTTCTTGTAGCTTGGCCTTAGTAACCACCTTTACTTCTACAGGCTTAGCACTTTCAGTTTTGGAGGATGGAGGTTTGTCAGATGGCATACTCCCTGCAACCAATGTAGTAGTGATGGTTTGCTTTTGGCCACTTGAAGTAGTGATGTGCATAAGTGGTAGAGTAACAGGTAGAGAAGATGGAGGTTCATCAACTTTAGATTTCCCTTTGCCTTGCACATGAGTTGTAGATCTTGAAGTTCTTTGATGACCACCCTCAGTTATTATGATACCTTTCTCTCTCTTAGGTTTTGAGTTCCTTAAGGTCCTCTTCTCCCCCTTAGGCTTGTTGTCAGGCACAGAGGTAGTGGTAGGGGCCTTAGGATTGAGAGAGGTGGGAGTGACAGATTCATCAGGCAGAGGAAGTCCTATGTGCTTCATCATAGCAGACATCATCAGTTGTTGATTGAGAAGAACATCATCATTAGCAGTAGCTTGAGTGTCCAACTTGTCATTGAGAATAGCAACAGTGTCTGTAAGATGGGCAATGGGTGCCTTGAGTGAGGTCACTTCTTTCTCCAGATCATCCACCTTGGTGAATAACTCAGTAGCTTTAAAACCAAAAAGTGACTATTCCTTGAGCCTCACAACTTCAAATTTTGTCATATCATGCACAGGGACCTCAGTCACCAGCTTATCCCCATATTGATTGGTAAAGAGAGTTCTGATCATGGCATTGGCATCATTTGTCTGAGAAGATAGATTCTGGACTTGAGTGACAAGATTCTTGATAGCACTTTGGACCAATAGCATGGAGTTGTCTATTTTAATGCATTCAGACTTGCAGAGTTGAATATCCTTGAGAACAGTGTCCAGTTGAGGGAATTTGGCATCAAAATCCCTTTTTACTTTCTGCACCTCTTTGATTGTGGCTGCACATACTTCACTAACTTCTGTCTTGAGGCCCTTGCCAAGATAGGGTGCAACTTTGAGAAATTCCCTTGTAGGTATCATTCATTGCTTCATACACATCACTAGGGGTTAGGGATTTAGCATTTGACCCTAGTGATGTGATGTACTCTTCTCTAAGAAATTGAAGACTTTCTGAGAGAGCAATGTCATAAGAACCTTGTAGCCAGGCATCCACATTACCATCTCTTTCAGCCTTATCTACCATTTTCTTCTGTTGACTCTCCATATCTTCTTTATGACAGAGCAGAATGGCTTCATACTGTGGATTTGGCATGTTTGAGGTGATAAGGTGTTGGGCAATTTTTACAAACTCATGAATCTGATCCACAACTAAGCTTTGAAATGCTTCTACCGTCAATTGTGGTGGAATAGATCCTGATCCTGAAGCACTGTCATGTTGCACAGGCTTCAGCCATTGTGACATAAAGTCAGAGCTAGAGCTAGGCAAGCTAGACTCCTCAGTTACAGATGCAACTTCTGCAACCGAATGGATTGACTCTACTACTGTTGTCTCCACAAGAGTGGGATGAGTTACAACAGTAGTTGACATAGGCACAGAGTCTCTAGTGAAAACTAGTGAATCCTCTGTGTTTGTTATGGTGTCATCAGGATATGCCCCAGCTTGCATTCCCTCACCATCTAAATGTGGTTCCTGGGTGGTGAGCAAAGTGTCATGCACTAAGTCACTTGAATCCATTGGCTCACCAAGAGAAAAGAATTATCGGTGATCAATGCCTTGCTCCTCAATTGCTTGAGTTGCAGGCTCCAAAGAAATTTCAGTGTTAGATTCTGGAAGAGGAGTGTCTTGTAGATTTGATTTTGGCAACTCCCCCTGAGAGATATAGGGATTTTCAAATGTGATGTGCTCTCCATTCAGTGTAGTGTCAGCCTTGTCACTCCCATATGCTGACTCAATACAAGAAGATGCATTGGGGAGAATGCTTGATTCTATAGATGCACCCTGTTGAGAGGATACATCTAGTGAGTTGTTTGCCCTGATTTTACAACTTCAGCCATTTGTGTGATTAAAGAGGTGGTTTTTGATTTCTTCTCCTTTGGCCTTTGTAAGGGTGACTCAGGTTCCTCACTTTCTATACCTAGTTCTACAGCCAATGCTGCTTCAGATAAGATGGTTAAAGGTACAGAAGCAACCGGTTTTCTCTTCTTCTCCTTTTTACTAACACCCCCTGTTGAGAGGATGATACAGGTGGCTCTGTGTTTGGTAGTGTGTTTGGCTGAGGTGGTTGGTTAGCAGGCCCTGGGTTAGCATTTTGTTCTACTTGCTTGGGCCTAGCTAACTCAGATTTGGAGGCAAATGTTGGCATGTTGTGGGGGTAAGACTCAATTAACTTCTCCATATGAGGGGTTATTACAAGTCTTACATCCACATCATTCCTAGTATCCAAATTACCAAAAATAAGTTTGGTCATGGATCTAGGGTAGCCTATTATAGATTTATCTAAACCAGGTAAATCAGCCATATTCTTATCTAAATAATTAAGTACAGACTGAATGAATCTGGGAAAGAAGATATCATTCCTTCTCTTGGTTGTGTTCTTACCATGTTTTCCATAGAGCTCTTGCATTATCAGCTTTCCAACATCAATCTTCCTATCATAGGCAAGTGAGTAGCCTATCTGTTGAACATGTGCACTCAATTGGTCATAGCTAGATTTCCTTCCACTAAAGACTTGCAGGAGTGTGGCAAACACATAGCTCCACTCTTTTCTCAGATGCGCCCGTTTCAGGTTTCCAACCTTGATGGTGTCTGAGTACCTTATTAGGTCAAAGAACTCCACCAGTTGACCATTTATTACAAGGCCATTATACTCATTCTGGTGAAGACCCAAGGCCTTGCTCATGTTCTCAAAGGTGATGTTGAACTCTTTACCAAGAATCTTGCAGTTAATGACATAGCCCAAACTGCCATCATCTAGAGCAACAGTTTCCGTAATTGCAGTGTTCCAAAATTGTTCTAGAATGTCTAGATACAGAGTTGGGTTGGTCGTAAGTGCTCCTTTGATATAAGATACAAACATCCATTTGACAAAACACTTGTAATTAGCATTTGGAGCTTCGACATCACTTGAGAGAGCGATGAAGTTGGTGTTGAATTTCATAGTTGCCATTGGTACAGAGAAAAGAGAGAAGAGAATGAAGGTTGAAGAAGAAATTTAGCTTTTTGAGATTAGGTTTTCAGGGGTTTTGGAACTTTAGATACTTATCTCGAATGAATATGCGAAATAATATTCACGGAATAAATATTGAACGTCCAAGTTAATAATAATTAACAAATGAACATGACTCGAATGACTATTCGAAATAATATTCACTGAATAAATAGTGAATATTCAAATTAATAATAATACCTATCAATTAAATAAAATCCGAACGAATATTCGACATAATATTCACTGAACAAATAGTGAATATTCAAAGTAATAATAATATTTATTGAAGAATTAATTATCAAATGGATAATTGAGATAATATTCATTGAATAAGCAATGAATATTTAAATTAACAATATTTGGCGAAGGAATAACTCCGAAGGAATATTCGAAGTAATATTCAATAATTGAATCGAATTTAATTGAATATTGAAGGTAATATTTATTGTCAAAAGAAAGCTCAAGTAAATATTTAAAATAATATTTATTAAATAACTTGAGTTCGAATGAATGTTCAAAATAATATTTATAAATTATATAAGGTTCGAATGAATATTCATGATTAATCTCAAAGGAATATTCAAATAATATTGATCAGATTATTGGTGGGAAATATTTACTCAAATATTTCCTTATGAAAATAATCTTGATATATCAAGAAATACCGACTCCCGGTCTATAACCAAAGAATGAGATTCATATGCCCTTCTCTAAGGATCTTAGCAATATCCGGCTTATAAAGGCTTATAACTGATTATTCACTATCTAGTTTATAAGCCAACAATAATTCAGGGAACAAGTGTATCAATTATAACTTGAAAGTAGGCATGCATGCTATGACATATGTAAACAGAAAACATATATATATTATCACAACAACAGCCCTTAAAAAGGGGAATTTGAAACTTGCCTGGTAATCTTGTGTGGGTAGAGGTAGTGGTAGTGTGCCCTGGGTCTGCTCGGTGATCTATAAACAACCAGAATATTCGGGATTAATCACTTAACACTCTTTAAAAGGCCAAGTATAAACTTCACTTAAGCCGAATCATGCTTTTAAGTTATCTCGTTATGCACCTCTCGGTGTAACTCTTTTTATCACCGATACGATCCGACATTTGTTCGCTTATTACGACATGTCATCATGCTTACGCTTGGTATAATTAATTCGTGAAAGTTCTAAGGTCGGTCGATTACGAACCCACATTATACCTCGAGTTTTATTGCCCGCTTTCTAAGTTATAACCAAAGTTATACTTAAGTGTATTTTAAGGGGTTCTTCGCACTTAATCTCGATTCGAACATTTTTATAAAATCGGAAAATGATCCATTTTACATGTGGTTTTCTCTTACGCCTTCCTTCTCATCTCTAATATTTAATTATCAAGATTTGCCACTGAATAAATGTTGAGTATTGAACACGATAAAAGAATACAGAGGGGGGGGGGTGAATGGATTCTTGAACTTTTCTTGATTGAGTCTGTGTAGCTGATAAGTGTGTATGTGTGCAGAAATTAAGGTGCGGATAAGTAAACAACACAAGACACAATATCACTTTAATCTAATGTATATTAGATAAAGGTTGCTACAATCTGTGAATACAAATGGTAGTATTCTCAGCTTCGTTTTTCTCAGAGAGATATAGCTTACAGTGTATGAAAAACTAGACTCACAAAGTTACTAAGTTATGAAGTGAGGCTGTGTCCTTATAGAACATGGAAACAGCCTGCTTACTACAAATAAGGTAGCTAAACAAAATTACTTTCTGGTCTGTCTATCCTTTTTGAGTAAGAGTCCAAACGGTTACAGATTTGACTTTGCAAAGCCTGTTTAGATCCACTTCTTTAGCTCCTTGTCTCTTCTATATCTCTCCAAGCTTCCTTGTAGGCTTTCCAGAGCACGTTACAGATTGTGGTCCATAAAGTGCATTGGCTTGTTGCAGGTTTCTGACTTGTACAATTTCTTCAGTATTTTGTCTCCAAGAATGTATTCGAGAAGTGACTAAGTAAGTGATTCGAGAACTAGAATTGACTTGATCGATAACTCTGAGTTCTCGAATACTGTTATAAAGACATATCGAACCACTTCTCGAATAGCTCTTTTCCATCAGGATTCCTTGAGTTGTCGAATAGAACATTTGACTTATCGAATCCTCGAGTTGTCGAATAGCTTTCTGAGTCCTTGAGATATCGAATGGAACTTTGACTTGTTGACTCTTTGAGAACTCGAATACCATCTTGACTTGTTGACTTCTTGAGTTCTCGAATAGAGTAGTAGACATATCGAATCCCTGAGATATCGAATGAGATATCGAACAGTGTATTCAGAGATATCGAATAGTGTCTTGAGATATCGAATCTCTGACTTCTCGAATGCTGGACTTCTCGAATAGACAAATATACTTCTCGAATTGGTACTTAGGCAAATTTCTTCATTTCTTCAAATCCCAACTGTGATTATTTGGTAGTCTCTAACTCCTTGCTTGAGGCATGAACCATGGAACTTCTTTCAAGCATTATTCTAGACTCTATTTGTACAGTTACACAACTAGGATTTGATGCCTATTACAAGTACAATACAAACAGAAACTCTACAACTAGAGGTTCCCTCAGTTAAGAGGTCATGTAAGTAATGCAAAGCATTACAAACAATTAGGCTTGTTATTAGATGAGTACAGGCATGCCTCTGTAACTAACAATCTCCCCCAAATTGTGAGTGAGACCCTTAGTCACAATTTCATGTCTGATAACAAGCCTAACATACATAAAGATAAAACTTTAAAAGTACAGGTATGTATTTTGATTGAACACATAAATGAAATTACAAGATAAATACTCTTACAGTATGATGAGGTACTAGCCATTTTCTTTTGATTGCATCTCCATTGCTTTGGCTTGTAGATCATCATATGCTTTCTGTTTCCTTTCTTTCTCCTTTCTTGCAATCTCATCTACTGCTCTCATGATTTCTGTCATAGCATCCAATTCTTCAATCATAATAGAGTTTTTGAAATCTTCAAGCACTGGCTTCAGAATGTTGGCAGGATAGTGACTGAGTAGGTTCATTCTTATATTGACATTATCTCCATTTCTCCTCCTATACTTCACCACATAGGGATCAAACTGAACTCTACACAGTCCCTTTGCCCTTAGCTTTTCTGCTTCAATCTCCAGTCTATCAATTTCTTTCTCCCTTTCTAACCATTTCTCATAGCAGCCCTTCCTTATCTTCTCAGCATAGTCTTTCTTCATTTTCACAAAATCAATCAATTCCAGCTTCCATACTTTCTCCACCTTGTCCTTAGAATCCAGCAATGCAATGATTCTTTCTATCTCATACAATTTACCCCAATGTTGACAACCCCCTTGTTTGAATTTCATTTCTTTCCCATCAGTGTACTTGATTACAAGGTGATCATCCACAATTGCAGCATAGCATATCTTTTGAGCTCTTAGAAATAGCAGTTGCTCTTCATCAAAGTCTTCATCAAGTGGCTGGAGCTTTAATCCTGGAATGATTGTTAGGGCTCTAGATTTGGATAGCTTCACTCTCCTTGCAGTATGTTTAAACTTTATCCTTTTGACATGGTTGCTTGGCAGAAATCTTTGACCTTGGTTGGTAGACCATAGTAGTATTCCATTAGCAGATTGCTTTCTGAAACATACACATGGTTTCTTGACTTGAATCTTCTTCTTTTCTTGAGATGGTAAGACAGTTGCAGAAGCCATAGATGTAGATTTTGTTAGGTCACTACTAACAGTATTCACCCTAGACTTAGAGTCTTGTGTTATGGTGAGGTTACTGCTAGCAATGCCTAAGGCTTGCTGTCTTCCACTCTTTCTCACATATGTCTTACCCTGGTCATCATCTTTTTCATCCTTGTCCCCCTTTTTCTTCTTATCTTCATCACCCTTATCTCTCCTTTGATGTCTTCTCCTCCCATCACCTTTGTCTTCAGAATCATCATCCTTATTTCTCCTAGGTTGAGCCATCTCTGGAATTCCACCAGTTGCAATATAAGTTCTGAGGATATGCAGTGCCTCAATTTCTTCAGCATTTCTGGCTCCAACCTTCTTCTGAAGTTGATCAATAATAGCAATGATCAGTCTGTGATTTCTGGGGGTGAGATCATGAGGAATGACCAGTTGCTTGATATCTTCAATTCTGGTACCAGACTGATAGATAATTGTCCATGGCTTCTTGATCACTTCTGGTAGCCTTGTAGGTTGACCATTCCTCAAGTCATCAAACAGACTCTTGCTGTTGTCATTTTTCTTCTCAATGAGCTCTAGTATGGCATCTATCTCTGAGTGCTTTAAGTCTTGTAGAATCTGGTATGTTAGATGCCATATCTTTAGTTTGGACACCATCACTATCTCCTTGACCCATAAATTGTTGACTTGCTTGGGGATGACAGTGATGTAGTCTATCTGCTTCTTCACCTCCCTCAGATAAAACTGAGTGTCACCAACCTGTTCCCTTATGGCTTTCAGAAACTCCAAGAAGGCTTTATCATGATAGACATTGGAGTTAGCAACTTCTTGTAGCTTGGCCTCAGTAACAACTTTGACTTCTACAGGCTTGGCACTCTCAGCTATAGAAATTTGAGGTTTGTCAGATGGCATACTCCCTGCAACCACTGTGGTAGTTATTGATTGCTTTTGTCCTCCAGGAGTAGTGATGTGCACAGTTGGTAAGGTGACAACTGGCAAGATAGATGGAGGCTCATCTACTTTGGCTTTTCCCTTGCCAGGCACATTTTCTAGAGACTTAGTAGCCCTTTGTTGTCCACCTTCTTTGAATACTATGCCTTTCTCCCTCTTTGGCTCCCCCTTTGAATTTGAGTTCCTAGCCTTCTTCTCCCCCTTAGGCTTGTTGTCAGGCACAGAGGCTGTAGAGATGTCCTTTGGGATTGAAGATTCATCAGGTAGAGGGAGCCCCATATGCTTCATCATTGCAGCTAACATGGATTGTTGATGCAGAAGGACATCAGCTGTGGTGGATGCTTGAGTGTCCAACTGATCATTTAGCAATGCAACCTTTTCTGTGAGATGAGCATTGGTCTTGGTGAGAGTAGCTACCTCTTGCTCAAGAGTGTTGACCTTAGTGAAGAGTTCATTGGCCTTGAAACCAGATAGAGATTGTTCCTGCAGTCTCTTCACTTCATATTTAGACATTTCATGCACAGGAACATCAGTCACCAGCCTATCTCCATAGAGATTCTTGAACATTATTTTCAGCATGGCATTGGCATCTGTAGTCTGGCCAGATAGATTCTGAAATTGATGACCCAGACCTGAGACAGCATCTTTTAGCACAGCCAACCCATTGTCCACCTTAATGCATGTAGAGTTGCAGTGTTTGATGTCCTTGAGCACACTGTCCAAGTGGGGAAATTTAGCATCAAAGGCCCTCTTGACTTCTGCTACTGAAGTGGCTGTCTTATCACATACCCTGTTGACTTCAGTTTTTACTCCTTTGCCAAGATAGTGTGCAGCCTTGAGGAAACCCTTGTAGGAGTCATTGACAGCTTCATACACTTCACCAGGTGACAGGGATTTAGCATTGGAGCCCAGTGAAGTGATGTATTCCTCCCTGAGATACTGAAGTGCTTCATCGAGAGTAATATCATATTTTCCTTGCAACCAGGCATCTATGTTGCCATCTCTCTCAGCATCATCAATGATCTTTGATTTCTGCACCTCCACATCATCCCTATGGCATAACAGAATAGCCTCATAGTCTGGATTGGGCATGTCTGCAGTGAGAAGGTGCTGAGCAATCTTTGTGAACTCAGGAATCTGATCCACAATTAAGCTTTGAAGTGCTTCAACCGTCAATTGTTGTGGAACAGACCCTGATCCTGAAGCACTGTCATGTTGCACAGGCTTCAGCCATTTTGACATAAAGTCAGAGCTAGAGCTAGGCAAGCTAGTCTCCTCAGTTACAGATGCAACTTCTGTAGCCGGATGGATGGACTCTACTACTGGTGTCTCCACAGAAGTGGGATGAATTACACCAGCAGTTGACACAGGCACAGAGTCTCTAGTAAAAACTAGGGGAACCTCTGTGTTTGTGATGGTGTCATTAGGATATGCCTCAGCATGCATTCCCTCACCATCTAAATGTGGGTTCTGAGTGGTGAACAAAGTGTCATGCACTGAGTCACTTGAAATTATTGGCTCATCAAGAGAAAAGAATTCTTGATGATCAATACCTTGCATCTCAGTTGCCTGAGTTGCAGGTTCCAAAGAAATTTCAGAGTTAGATTCTGGAAGAGAAGTGTGTTCTAGAGTAGATTTTGGCAACTCCCCCTGAGAGATAGAGGGAGTTTCAAAAGTGATGTGCTCTCCACTCAGTGTTGTGCCAGCCTTATCACTCCCATGTGCAGACTCTATACAAGAAGGTGCATTGGGGAGAATGCTTGATTCTATAGGTGCACCCTGTTGAGAGGATACACCTAGTGAGCTGTGTGCCCCTGATTTTACAACTTCAGCCATTTGTGTGACTGAAGAGGTGGTCTTAGTTTTCCTCTTCTTTGGCCTTTGTAAGGGTGACTCAGGTTCCTCACTTTCTAGCCCTAATTCAACAGCTAATGCTGCTTCAGATAAGATATTTAATGGTGCAGACATTACTTCCTTTCTCTTCTTTTTACTAACATCACCCTTTTGAGAGGATGATGCAGTTGGCTCAGTATGTGGGAGAGTGTTTGGTTGAGAGGGTTGGTTAGCAGGCCCTGGGTTAGCAGTTTGTTCTACTTGCTTGGGCTGTGCTAACTTAGATTTAGCATCAAATGTTGGCATGTTGTGGGGGTAAGTCTTAAACAAACTCTCCATATGGGGAGTTATGTTCAGTCTTACATCCACATCATTCCTAGTTTCCAAGTTACCAAAAATGAGTTTGGTCATGGACTTAGGATAGCCTATTTTATTTTTATCAATCCCAGGCAATTCAATCAACGAAGCATTTTTATAATTAAGTACAGATTGAATAAAGCGAGGGAAGAAAATATCAGTACCTCTCTTGGTTGTGTTCTTACCAAGTCTCCCATATAATTCTTGAAGTATGATTTGGCCAACATCTATCTTCTTTCCATAGGCCAAAGCATATCCAATTTGCTGCACAGGTGCACTGATTTGATCAAAGCTTGATTTCCTGGCAGTGAAGACTTGAAGAAGAGTTGCAAACACATAGCTCCACTCCTTTCTCAGATTCTTTCTGTTTAGCTTTCCAAGGTTAATCCCATCTGAGTAGTTTATGAATTCGAAGAATTCCTCCAACTCTGCAGTAGTGGCCATTCTATCAAATGATTCCTGTTGTAGTCCTAGTGCTTGGTTCATGTCTGCAGTAGTGATAGTGATATCCTTATCTTGAACCTTGCAGTAGATGACATAGGATGTGATTGCATTTTCCAGGGCTACAACCTCCACAATAGCAGTATTCCAGAATTGTTCCAGAATATCGAGATATAGAGTTGGATTGGCAGAGAGTGCTTCTTTGATGTATGATTCAGCCATCCATTTCACAAAGCACTTAAAGTTTGCATTGGGTGCTTCAACATCACTAGTTAGAGCGATGAAGTTGGTGTTGAACTTTACTGTTGCCATTTGTATAAAAGAGAGAAAAGAAATTGAAGGTTGAAGAAGAAATTTGGCTTTTCGCAGTTAGGGTTTCAGGGGTTTAGAGAGTGTAGATGCTTGAGAAATCGAATGAAATGAATCGAATAGATGTGAGATTGTATAAGTATGAAGTACTTGAATTGTCGATTAGCAAACTGTTTTGTATCGACAAGTCAGGCATTCGAGAAGTAGAAAACAACTATTCGAGAAGTCAAGAATGGCTTAATCGATAACTCAAGCAGATAGAAACTCACAGCTGGCAGTTATCTAACTTAGAAATAATTCTAAATTAAATAAAATGTGTTTTTATGAGTGAATTAAACTTTTAGACAAAAAGTCCAAAATTGATTAAAATTCAGCGAGAATTCAGCCTTTTCAAATGATTCGAGAACTCAAATATAGTGTTCGAGAACTCAGTCATTCGAGAACTCAGTTACTATATTCGAGAAGTCAATCATTCCTCTATTCGATATCTCAGAAAGACTCTATTCGAGAACTCAAGAGTACTCTAATGAGACTTATTAGAGATGTCGAATAGTGAATCATTCGAGAAGTCTGACTTATCGAACTATACCCATCACTCATAAAAATTTGATTTTCACTATCTTTTTAAAATCTACCAGACATATTCATTGAAAAATATTCTAGCAAATCAAATAGTGATTTTCTCAAAATTTCATAGAAATTTTAAGTTAATAAAAATATGATTTTCAACATATGCAACAGATTTGAAATATTTATAAATCATATTTCAGCCAACACTTTCTTCAAAAATATTGAGGATTTAGATAAAGTAAGTGTTTACTGCTGCAACAATCTAGATTGATGTATTCACTTAGCCAGAATCTGAAGAATTCAGCATTCCAATTTCACTTACCAACCTTGTGAAGGTGGCTTCATCTAATGGCTTAGTGAATATATCAGCTAGTTGTTTATCTGTAGAGACATAATGCAACTCAATGGTTCCATTAGTTGCATGTTCTCTTATGAAATGATATCTGATGTCAATGTGCTTTGTTCTAGAATGATTGACAGGATTGGCAACTATAGAGATTGCACTTGTGTTGTCACACATGATTGGAATTCTTTCCAACACAAGTCCATAATCTCTAAGTTGATTTCTAATCCAAAGCACTTGAGCACAGCAACTTCCAGCAGCTATATATTCAGCCTCAGCTGTAGAAGTTGACACAGATTGTTGCTTCTTGCTATACCAAGAAACTAACCTTTGTCCAAGAAACTGGCAGCTTCCTGAGGTGCTTTTCCTATCCACTCTGCATCCAGCATAATCAGCATCAGAGTAGCCAACCAGATTGAACCCTGTGTCCTTAGGGTACCATAATCCCAAGTTAGGAGTGCCCTTCAGATATCTAAAGATCCTTTTTATTGCAATCAAATGTGATTCCTTTGGATTTGATTGAAACCTTGCACACAAGCATGTAGCAAACATGATGTCTGGCCTACTTGCAGTGAGGTAGAGTAGAGAACCAACCATGCCTCTGTAGACTGAGATATCTACTCTCTTGCCTTTAGCATCTTCATCCAACTTAGTGGCAGTGGCCATGGGTGTCTTGGCAGGTGAACAATCTTCCAAGTCAAACTTTTTCAATAAATCCTTGATGTACTTGGTTTGACTGATAAAGATACCATCCTTCCTTTGACTGACTTGCAACCCTAGAAAGAATGTCAACTCTCCCATCATACTCATCTCATATCTGCTCTGCATGAGTTTAGAGAATTTCTCACACAGTTTCTCATTTGTAGAACCAAAAATGATATCATCCACATAGATTTGAACTAGAATCATATCATCACCATGCTTCTTGTAAAACAGTGTCTTGTCCAGTGTGCCTCGAGTGAATTGATTTTCAAGAAGAAATTGTGATAGAGTGTCATACCATGCTCTTGGAGCTTGCTTAAGTCCATACAGTGCCTTAAGCAATCTGTAGACAAATTCTGGGAAATGTGGATCCTCAAAACCAGGTGGTTGTTGCACATAAACCTCTTCTTCCAACTCTCCATTTAGAAATGCACTCTTGACATCCATTTGATAAACTTTAAAGTTTGAATGAGCAGCAAATGCCAAGAATATTCTAATGGCTTCCAATCTAGCAACAGGGGCAAATGTCTCATCATAATCAATGCCTTCCTGTTGAGAGTATCCTTTTGCAACCAACCTTGCTTTGTTCCTTATTATTACACCATCTTCATCCATCTTATTCTTCAGAACCCATTTTGTTCCAACAATGGTTCTATTCTTTGGTGCAGGCACTAGTTCCCATACTTTGTTCCTTTCAAATTGGTTCAGCTCCTCTTGCATAGCAATAATCCAATCTGGATCCAACAATGCATCATCAAGTTTCTTAGGCTCAACTTGTGATAGAAAACATCCATAGAGGCACTCATTTTGAGTTGCTCTCCTAGTCCTTACTCCTGCATTAGGATCTCCAATGATTTGCTCTGCAGTGTGTGATCTATCCCATTTCCTTGAGTGTTCAGCCTGATTCCTCATCCTTGATGTTGCTTCATCATCCTCATCATGATCATCCTCATTTCCTCCCCCTGTGAAGTTGCCATTACTCACAGGTGTGTCTTGGATGCTTGTTTCTTCACTATTGATTGGCACAAATTCTTCTCTTGTATCATTATTCACTTGAGTTTGTTGAACTTGAGTTTCAACTCTAGTTTCAGTCTCTTCATCAGAATCATCTAAATTATCAAACTTCAATGGATCTTTGTCTTCATCATTGGCTTCTTCTAGTCCAGGTAGCTTGCTGTCATCAAATGTTACATCTGTGCTTTCCATAACTTTCTTTTGACTGATGACATAAACCTTGTATGCAATTCTTTCCATAGAATAGCCAAGAAAAATTCCTTCAAATGCTTTTGCATCAAACTTCCCAACATATTCAGAATTGTCCTTAAGTACAAAGCATTTGCTTCCAAAAGTATGAATATACTTTAGTGTAGGCTTCTTTCCAGTCATCAAGTTGTAAGGAGTCTTTCCAGTGTTTTTGTTGATGAGGGTTCTGTTCTGAATATAGCATGCAGTGCTCACAGCCTCAGCCCAAAAACATGTAGGCATTTTTGCATCAAGTAACATTGTTCTAGCAGCCTCAATCAGAGTTCTATTCTTTCTCTCAACAACTCCATTTTGTTGTGGAGTCCTTGGAGCTGAGAATTGCTGAGAAATGCCATTCTCTTTGCAGAATGCTTCAAGTGTGGCATTTCTGAACTCTGTTCCATTATCACTTCTCAATGCAATCACACTTGCATCGTTTGCCTTTGCTTCCTTGTCAACTTTCTTTATATGCTCAATGATTACTTGTGGAGCCTCATCTTTTGATGCCAGAAATTCTACCCATGTATACCTTGAAAAATCATCAACCATTACCAGGGCATACTTCTTTCTTCCAAGTGACATTATGTTGACAGGCCCAAACAAATCCATATGGATAAGTTGTAGTGGCTTGGTTACAGATGTCACTGTCTTTGACTTGTGGCTTGATCTCTTCATTTTTCCTTTTTGACAAGCCTCACACACTCCTTCTTGGCAGAATTCAAGTGTGGGCATGCCTCTCACTAACTCTCTTTTGACTAGAGAATTAATGGCCTTAAAGTTCAGGTGTGATAGTTTCTTGTGCCACAGCCAACAATCTTCATTTGATGCTTTTGAGTAAAAGCAACAAATTTTGTCCTTGTTTGCAGAGTCCATATTGGCTACAAACAGGCTTCCCTTCCTTACTCCAGATAGAGCAAAATCACCAGTCTTCTTGTGGGTGATCAAACATTCATCTTTGTCAAAATTCACTTTGAATCCTCTATCAGTAAACTGACCAACACTTAACAGATTATGCTTGAGCCCCTTGACTAGTGCTACATCTTCAATGATGACATTTCCAACTTTCAGCTTGCCATATCCCAATGTGTTACCCATGCTGTCATCTCCAAAAGCAACCATTGGGCCAGCCTTTTCCTCATACTGTGATAGCAGGGCCATATCACCAGTCATATGATTTGAGCATCCACTGTCCAAAATCCACATGACCTTCTTTTCACTTTCTTTGCCCTGCAAACACAAAGGTATTACTTTTCCTTTGGTACCCAAACAAGTTTGGGTCCATGTGACTTAGAGACAGTTTTATCATAAACAACATGCTTGTTAACTTTCTTAGTGTCAGTCTTCTTGTCACTGTTGGAAGTCTTAGAACCTGAGGTTTCAGACTTAGGTGACAGAGGTACCTTCCTAGCTTTAGGAGGACTTGAAGACTTTGACCTTGTGTAGTGTGTGTGAGAATTGTGACTGATACAACCATCAATGAACTGCCTTCTCAAATTAAAACAACTAGTCATGACATTCATATTGCATGGCATACAGTCAAATTTATCACAGAAAGGTGCATCTCTATGTCTTAGAGGCACAGAACAATCATAGAAAGGCTTAGACACACTACCAACAGGTTTCTTGCATGCATGAGTTAGATGATTGGTACTGAGACAGTTCTGACAAGTTTTTCTAGGGGCATTAGGCATATAAGCATAGTTGTTATCCTTGTTAATCCCTAACTTGCCATTTCTGTTCTGTTTCTTTTTAGTCACTTCCTTTTCTGATTCACTCTTCCCAGCTGGTACAAACTTAACAAACTTCTTAGGTCTTGGCCTATCAACTACTGGTTTCTTGGTCTTTGACTTGACACTCTCACCCTTAGAGGATGCTAGCTGTTCACTAGATTGTGCCTCATCCTCATCATTCAACATTTGTTTGATGAGTAAGGCATCCTCATCAATTTCAAATGTTGATTCCTTAAAAATTGGATTTTCAGTTTTTCTCAAAATGTGAGGCACTTTCTCATGAACAGCTGTGTCCTCTTCAATGACAGCATAGCCTTTCCTTTGCTTGAGAGAGTCATAGTCAAGTCCAATAGCTGCTTTGGGTTTAGCTTCAATTTTCTCACAGTAGGATTGCACTAAACCAGATGATTTCTTGAAAGTTTTAAGTTTGAATTCATTCTCAGCTAATTCATCCCTAAGAGCCTTCTCTACTTGGCTAGCACACAAAACCTTGTTCTCTAAATATTCAACTTCTTTCTTAAGGTTTTCTACTTGCATAGCAGTTAGCTCAAGTTCCTCATTCTTTTTGGTTAATACTTCATTTCTAGTTGACAATTTAGCAATCTCCTCATTAGCAGCAGTCATACTAGTATGAATATTAAACATTTCAACAGATAATTGTTCAATCATGGATTTGTATTCAGAAACAGACATGTCTATAGTAGTGAGAGATGGTACCTGAGAATCAGATGAAGATGAGTCATCCTTGGAGTTGGCCATCAAGGCATAATTGCAGAATTCTTGTTCCTCTTCATCACTCTCAGAATCATCCCAACACTTCCCTTCAGCTATGTAGGCCTTACCATGTGTCTGCTTTTTCAGAAGGGCCTCATACTTAGCTTCTAGCTCAAGAAAATCTCTATCCTTCTTTTTAGGCTTCTTGCATTCACTGGCAAAATGCCCTAGGTCATTGCATCTATAACACCTTACAGATGACCTATCCACATAACCGGTTTTGAATTTATTTCTGTTTGGTTTCACAGGTGCCTTGTTCTTGTAAGCTGAATGGTTTTGGGTTTTGGGTTTGAAGGGTTGATTTCTTTTAAATCTGATGTTTGGAAATTTTCTGGCCATGAAAGCATATGAAGTATTTTCCATCCCATCAAGTTCTTCCAGAGTGTAAAACTCCTCTTCTTCTTCCACCTTTTCCTCAACAGGTTCACTTACCCCAGCTTCAGTTTCTTCATCATCTGCCACCTCCTCTATCCTCAGTTGACTTGTAGATGCTTCTAGGTCCAGAATGGATTTGTTGACAATCAAGGCACATGATGTGTTTATCATCCTACCTTGGTTGGCTTGGATAGCCCTCTTCTGAAGCAACTCAAGTTCATGAGTCTTTAGGACTCCATAGAGTACATCATAGGTGACTTTGTTCAAATCTCTCTCTCTTAGAGAAATGACTCTTTGCTCCAGATGATTTGGTGAAGACAACAGAAATTTCATATTTAACTCCTTGGTGCTGTAAACCTTTCCATTCATCTGCAACTCAGTAACTAGCTTGTGAAACCTTTCAAACATCTCAGTAATGCTTTCCTTGGGCTGTGCCATGAAAGCTTCATACTGTGTGACCAGTATCTGTTTCCTGTTTTCTTTAACCTCATCAGTCCCTTCACACAACACCTCAATGTGATCCCACATCTCTTTAGCAGATGTGCATGATGCAATGTTTGCAAACATTGACATATCCATGGAATCAATGATGAGCAACATGAGGTGACTGTCAAGAGCAACCTTCTCCCTTTCTGACTCTGTCCACTTTGATGGATCCTTGGCCTCATAAGTTCTAGGGATTGTTAGGGTTCCAACAGTCTTCTCTGGTATCTCTTGTTGTGGAACAAAAGGACCATTCTTGAGAATCTCAGGATACAAGGGATGAGAGGCTTTGATGAACAACATCATCTTTATCTTCCAGAGGTTGAAGTTTTCTTTATCAAACTTAGGGACCTTCACTGTTCCTGTAGTCTTTGGTGTATTCGAACTCATGATCGTTTCTCTGTTTTTGAATAAACAGCCCGCTCTGATACCACTTGTTGAGTATTGAACACGATAAAAGAATACAGAGGGGGGGGGGTGAATGGATTCTTGAACTTTTCTTGATTGAGTCTGTGTAGCTGATAAGTGTGTATGTGTGCAGAAATTAAGGTGCGGATAAGTAAACAACACAAGACACAATATCACTTTAATCTAATGTATATTAGATAAAGGTTGCTACAATCTGTGAATACAAATGGTAGTATTCTCAGCTTCGTTTTTCTCAGAGAGATATAGCTTACAGTGTATGAAAAACTAGACTCACAAAGTTACTAAGTTATGAAGTGAGGCTGTGTCCTTATAGAACATGGAAACAGCCTGCTTACTACAAATAAGGTAGCTAAACAAAATTACTTTCTGGTCTGTCTATCCTTTTTGAGTAAGAGTCCAAACGGTTACAGATTTGACTTTGCAAAGCCTGTTTAGATCCACTTCTTTAGCTCCTTGTCTCTTCTATATCTCTCCAAGCTTCCTTGTAGGCTTTCCAGAGCACGTTACAGATTGTGGTCCATAAAGTGCATTGGCTTGTTGCAGGTTTCTGACTTGTACAATTTCTTCAGTATTTTGTCTCCAAGAATGTATTCGAGAAGTGACTAAGTAAGTGATTCGAGAACTAGAATTGACTTGATCGATAACTCTGAGTTCTCGAATACTGTTATAAAGACATATCGAACCACTTCTCGAATAGCTCTTTTCCATCAGGATTCCTTGAGTTGTCGAATAGAACATTTGACTTATCGAATCCTCGAGTTGTCGAATAGCTTTCTGAGTCCTTGAGATATCGAATGGAACTTTGACTTGTTGACTCTTTGAGAACTCGAATACCATCTTGACTTGTTGACTTCTTGAGTTCTCGAATAGAGTAGTAGACATATCGAATCCCTGAGATATCGAATGAGATATCGAACAGTGTATTCAGAGATATCGAATAGTGTCTTGAGATATCGAATCTCTGACTTCTCGAATGCTGGACTTCTCGAATAGACAAATATACTTCTCGAATTGGTACTTAGGCAAATTTCTTCATTTCTTCAAATCCCAACTGTGATTATTTGGTAGTCTCTAACTCCTTGCTTGAGGCATGAACCATGGAACTTCTTTCAAGCATTATTCTAGACTCTATTTGTACAGTTACACAACTAGGATTTGATGCCTATTACAAGTACAATACAAACAGAAACTCTACAACTAGAGGTTCCCTCAGTTAAGAGGTCATGTAAGTAATGCAAAGCATTACAAACAATTAGGCTTGTTATTAGATGAGTACAGGCATGCCTCTGTAACTAACAATAAATAATATTAAAGGGGATCAATTTCGATTACGGACTTTCGATTACGGTTTCGAACCACTTTTAGTAATTTGATCATATCTCCTAAACCGTAAGTCCAAATGCTTCGATTTTTAAGCCAAAACGATCTATGACTCGAGATCTAGAAGGGTATGTCATATACGTATCAAGTCCAGAAATTAATACCAACTGTTAAGCTCGGTTTTTAAGGGTTATCAAAATTTCGGCATTACGACGACTATAAATCGGACATTTCCAAATTTATTTCAACACAACAAAGCCACACAGGGCATACCATCAATCTTACACACATAATACTCATCTTTAACAGTCCAAGAACATCTCTCATATCCATCATTATAATCATAGTTTTATAACTACTAAAACTACTACATAATCTCATAAACATGCTTGTACTAACATCATCAACTTATATCATCTAAAACCACCAAAACTTAAAGTCAAATCTAGGGTTCAAGAGATGATTACCTTCCTTGGAGTGTGGGTAAGCATTAATAAACCTTGTTTAGTCCTTAGAACTCCTTAACAACTTTAAACTAACAAGAATCAACAAGAATATAATTAGAGGTTTTCGGATCTGCTCAAACCCAGTTGAAAGATCATGAAGAACGAAGGCCTTACCAAGGTTTTCTGGACGAGGCTTCTACAGGAGAGTTGTAGAGTATCTAACCATCTTTCCAACAAGCTAAAGAATACCAAATTTAATTGAGTAATGAAGGAGATATGGACGTTTGAAATTGATCACAGAAACTGTCAAGGATTCTGGGCAGCTCGGTTATCCATCTTGGGGGGGGAGTTTTGACTAGGCTACACTCATTAGAATGCCATGAAATTTTGAGCGAATATTGCCCATGGAGTAGAGAGGCATGGATTAAAATTTGGTGATTTTATCATGGATAGAAATCGAGATATGAATTTTCTTCTTTGAGGTGTTCTTGCTAGGAAGTTTGAGAGAATGAGAGAGAATGGAGTCTCTTGCTTGGTTGCTTTGGATAAGAATGCATAAAGTGATGATGTTTAGATAATATCTCATCTAAGGCTACTTTAATTAAGCGATGATGCAAGGGATGATGTTTTTGGATGAGCATGTGTTGATGTTTAAGTGGTAGAATGATAAAGAGAGGATAAGTAATAGTTGATTTCTAAGTGTGCTAGTTACTTGAGTAACTACTTGGTTGCTTGATAATATCTACTAGCACATGCATGCATCTTGCTCTCTGCTTGCTCTTTTGTCCAGTTATTGCTCAATTCATTGATCGTTCGTAGGAATAACTCATTCGTTTCTAGTTAGGGTTTTACCAAAAACATTCTTAATATTTATAATATCATTCTCCATCTTTCTTAATATTTCTCGCATTTAAATTCCTTAAATCCTATTAATAAATCCTTAAGTCTTTCGGTGTCCAGGGAAATCTCGGAGAAAATAAAAGTGCTAATTTTCTAAATCCGATATCATTTACATACACTTATTTTCTCCTCGGATCACTAATACGAACTCAGAAATCCGTTCCGGGTACTTCTATATAGCTTCGTCTAACTCATATTATCATTTCCACCAAGAACACTATTCACACTTTATTCTCTTTATATTCCTTATATTTATAAAAATGTTCTTATTCTCTTTCGGGAGTTCCTTAACACTTTTACGGAACCACTAGACTAATAACAGATATCGATTTCCTCTATTTGAAATTTCCAAATCTTATCTCCCTAGGAGATAGATTATTCCAATCTAAGTTGTCAACCCATTGCATTCTTCATGACATATAATCATTGGAATCTATATCCATTCAACATTCATTCATTAGAACTGTTAATACCTTGTAGTTGGAATCAATGTTCATTCTTTCATCAGTATATAATAAAAAGTTTTAATTCTACCAAAAATTTGGGTTCTTACAAATTAACATCGCATGTTCTTTAGTTGCCGGAAATATTGCAGAAATCTGAAATGAGAAAAAGAAAATGACACGATATAATTAATTTTAAGTCGTTATCTTGGATGAATATATTCTTACTTTTTTATATATAATTAATATTTTATATTGTAATAATAATTATGCTAAAATAAATTTTGTTAAACTTTTATTTAAATATAAAAAGTAAGTTATAAACTCCCTCTGTCTCTAAAAACATTTCCCATTTACTAAATCGGGACTATCAAAATACTTTTCCCCTTTCTATTTTAAGCCATAAACAATAATATTCAATACACACTACTCCACCCACTACTCCTTAAAAATAATATTCAATACCCACTACTCCACCCACTAATCATTACAAATAATATTCAACACCCACTATTCCACCCACTACTCCAAAAAAACAATATTCAATACCTACTATTCCACCCACTACTCCTTAACAATAATATTCAATATCCACTACTCCACCCACTACTCCAAAAAAACAATATTCAATATCCACTACTCCTTAAAAACAATATTCAATACCCACTACTTCTTACAAATAATATTCAATACCCAGTTTTTCTTAAAACCCGTGTTTTTAGTCAAATGGGCAAAGTAAAAAGAGACGGAGGGAGTATATATTTAAAAGGTGTAATTAATGATCAATTAAGATGCTATCAAAAACAAAATAAAGTTTATTAATAAAAATTTCAAAAAAGAGAAATTCGATTTTTTTGCACTGATCTAGAATATAGAATAAAAAATGGAACAATATTAATAATTTTAAGTCGCATTTTATCTAAAAAATAATCTTGCTTAGCGTTGTAAAAGCTTAAGTGTTAAATTTTAAGTCATCATTTTAAAAGAAAATTTTTATTATATTGCTAAAATATAGTTGGTTAAAGTTTTGTATAAGTAAAATAAAGTAAATTTAATTTATATTTAATAGGTGTAATTAATGACTAATGAAGGAGATATCTAATGTAAATTTTTCCTTTTAATAAAAATTCAAAAAAAGGAAAATTTAAGAAAACTAACTTAAACGGTTCTGGTGCATTTTCGATCTTCTGACATTATAATATACGAGCTTATAACCCGTGCGATGCATAGGTTTCTTTTGATACGTTATAAATTTTATTTTATTTTACAATTATGTTTTTATATAATTATAAATTTTAAAATTTATTTTAATATTAATTTAATAAAATTTGAAGTAAATTTAATAAATGATTTGCATGATTTAAAATTTATAAAATAAAATTTTAAGTTAAATATGTCGTTAACAAAATTCGAATCTTGAATATTTAGTAAATTAATTTAATCATTAAATATACTGTATAATTACATCTAACGGCTCTTATTAATTACTAAAAATCTAACATTAATATGGTGTATATTTTTGGGTATATATTAATGATTGTAAATTTATATTTTAAATTAAAAGGTAGTGTATTTAATTAGAAAATAAATATTAATGATTTGAAGATTATGATTGCAAAATTATGTTTTAAATAAAAAGGTAACGTGCTTTAATTAGAAAATAAATATTAATGATTGGAAGTTACGATATTTTAGGTACACATAAAGGGTAATATGTTCAATTAAAAGTAAACGTATTTTAAATTGATTGAAAAATAAGATATTTTAGGTATTTATTAAATTTTAGTTAATAGTACAATTATGTTTTTATATAATTATCAATTTAATAATTTTTTAAATTTTAATTTAACATAATTTAATATACTCATATTTACGTATTATACTAATTTTTTCTTATTATAAACAATGTACATGGATTTTTTAATATATTTTATTAATAATTGAAAATATGGTGTGATATTTTTGAGTGTATATTAATGATTGTAAAATTAGTTTTAAATAAAAAAAGGTAACGTATTTTAATTAGAAAGGAAATATTAATGATTTAAAAATATGGTACGATTGATATTTTTATAAAAGATAATATCTTGAATTAAAAGTAAATGTGAAAATGGCAATAACTAATTACCATTAATTATATTATGTCATTATTTATTTTAATAATTAGGATAATCAAACCTACCAAATAGCCCGTTAACTAGGACTGAAGTGCGAGAAGTGTGCAGGATCCATGACAGCCATTCCCTCCATTTGTGATGGAAATTCATACCTTCTAAAAGGTGAAATAGGAAGGACCAGTCCACAGAATCGAACGCTTTTTCAAAATCGATTTTAAAAATCAAACCTCTACTTTGTTTTGACTTAATACTGCTTATCACCTCACTTACTACCAGAATGCTGTCCGATATATTCCTTCCTTGCATAAATCCCATCTGAACATCTGAAATCAATTCATGCAATACTTTCTTCAGTCGTTCCACCATCATTTTAGTGATCAACTTCATACATGAGTTAATCAAACTAATCGGACGATAGTCATTTATCTTAGTAGGCGTTGCCACCTTGGGGATTAATGCTATAAACGATGAGTTCACGCCATTCGGAATACCCCTGCCCTTCTGAAATCGATCTACAAAAGTAAATACGTCCTTACCTACCAGAGGCCAAAGTTTCTTAATGGCTCCCATGCTGAGTCCATCAGGGCCGGGGGCCTTGTTTGATGGACTGAGTCTTAGCGCTGCTTCTAATTCATTTAGTGTGAAGTCCTTAGCTAACTTTTCAGAGTTCAGCGGAGACAGTTTCGAAATTGGAAGAGAACCTAGTTTAAAGCAAGGCTTACTCGGGTATGCCTTGTAAAAGCTATGAAAGTGTTGAAGAAATGCCTCTTTAACTTGCATATCAGTCGAAAGCCAAATATTATTCCTATATACACCAAGAATTTTGTTCCGTTTCCATCGATATGAGACCACATTATGATAGAATTTTGTATTCCTATCTCCCTCTAAATGCCATTTAACTCGAGCTTTTTGTCTGAGCATGCTCATTTTTTCCTTGTAGAGATTGCTTAACTTAGTTGATATGTCCTTTTTTGTGACATCTAAAGCATGGTGCTCATCCAATTCAAACTACTCCTTCTCCAACTTGTCTATCTTCCGATCAATATTGCCATTGATATGAGTATTCCAGTGTTTTATACTCAATCGAAGTTTCTTTAGCTTCTCATGGAGATTCAAGTCTGAGTTATAGCGCCACTCCTCTTCTAGAGTTCTGACCAAGTCACTATTGCTGAGCCAACAATCAAAAATCCTGAAAGGTTTCTTCCCCCCAGTCCCTTCGCGGTTCTGTCATCATAATAGCTCTATGATCGGAGTTTTTTCTGTCTAAAACTTGAACTTCCCAATCCTCTAATTCAAACCATTTCCAGTTCAGAAGTACTCTGTCCAACTTACTCTACCTGCCTAGCCTTCCACACCAGGTAAATGTAGAATTCGACATTTTGACGTCAAATAGTTCATTTCCTTCTATAAAGCTGTTGAAAGCTATCGAATCAGTCTATCACCCCTTTTATTTAACTTGGTTGCTGAAGTTCTTCACGTTATGCTTGTACAAGCGGAGGCTAAAGGTTTATTTAGAGGAGTGGCTATAGGATCTAACGGGGTCACCATCTCTCATCTCCAATATGCAGACGATACGATCATTTTTCTTCAGAATGATGCATCTTCAGTTACTGGTATCAAGAGTGTTCTTCAAAGCTTTTTTGTACTCACAGGGTTAAAGGTCAACTTCCATAAGAGCCAATTATATGGTTTTCATGAAAAAGCGGAGAACCTTCACAATTGGGCTTCTGAACTAGGTTGCGAGGTGGGAGGCGACTCTATCAACTACTTGGGAGCTGACATTAGTTCATCACCTAAACTAGTTAAGTTTTGGGAACCTCTTGTTCGCAAATTACAAGGAAAACTAGCTGTATGGAAAGGTAGAGCCATGAATCATGCTGGTAGATTAGTCCTCCTTCAAGCGACTCTAGATAGTACGCCCTTTTATTGGTTCAATCTTTTCCAAATGCCGAAAACAGTTGAGTTAAAAATTGATAAACTCATAAAAGCTTTCTTTTGGGGCTCGAAATCAGTAGGCGAAGAAAATAAACCAAACATGCATATGATAAGCTGGAACAAGATTTGTAATCCTAAAATAGCTGTGGGTTTAGGTCTAGCATCATTGAGGGATCGTAATAATGCGTTGTTATTCAAGTGGTGGTGGCGTTGTTGCGAGGAGAGTGATAAGTTCTGGCATGTATGTATGGCAAACAAATATGGGCAGGATTTTAGCTTAAAAATGCCAGGTTTGATTAATAATGTGGCTGCGTCCCATATTATGCAGGATATTGTATCGGCTGGGTCAAATGTTATTGCCTCTGGGAGTATAACTAATAATTTTAAGTGGCAGTTGGGTGATGGTATGTCCGCTAGATTTTGGGAGGATAAGTGGGTCGGTAATACGTCTCTTTGTCTTGAGTTTGCTAGACTGTATTCATTATTAACACTTATTAACACTTAAATTCAGCCCTGTTAAACATGTCTTGCAACTGTGGTCATTCAATGTGGAGGATTGGAACTCCATATGGAAGCGCCCTTTAAGGGCATGGGAGGAACTTGAGTTTCTCAGGCTCAACAGACTCATTCGGCAAGTAGTTTTTGTGGACAAAAGAGACAAGCTTATATGGCTTCATACCAATCAAAAGTTCACTGTTAATGATTGCTATCTAGCAATGGTTCACCCTTCTACTCAAGCGCCAGTTTGGAAAATTATATGGAGGATCAAGGCTCCTCCTAAGGTTCAAATGTTTATGTGGAAACTAGCTCACAAAATATTTCCAACTAAGTTCTTTTTGTCTAGGCGCCTATTTTCGAGTCAGATATCGCCTACATGCTCCTGGTGTGGATTACTTGAGGAAAACTTGGAACATTTATTTTATAAATGTGAAGTCGCTCGTTGGAGTTGGGATCTTATAAGAACTTGGTGCGATTGGAAACAACACCACCTTCTGAACTCTGATGTGGACTTATCCGAGCTCCTTAAATCGGTTCCTGCTGGTATGAATTGTTGAGTATTGAATACAGTAAAAGAATACAGAGGGGGGGTGAATGGATTCTTGAACTTTTCTTTGGCTCGAGTCTATGTAGCAGATAAGTGTTTGTGTGTGCAAAGGTGTAGGTGCGGATAAGAATAACACAAGACACAATATCACTTTAATCTAATGTTAGTCACAGAGGCATGCCTGTATACATCTAATAACAAGCCTAATTGTTTGTAATGCTTTGCATTACCTACATGACCTCTTAACTGAGGGAACCTCTAGTTGTAGAGTTTCTATTTGTTCTGTACTTGTAATAGGCACCAAATCCTAGTTGTGTAACTGTACTTATATAGTCAAGAATAATGCTTGAAAGAAGTTCCATGGTTCATGCCTCGAGCAAGAAGATAAAGACAATCAAATAATCAAAGTTGGGATTTGAAGAAATGAAGAATTTGCCTAAGTACCAATTCGAGAAGTATATTTGTCTATTCGAGAAGTCCAGCATTCGAGAAGTCAGGGATTCAATATCTCAAGTCACTATTCGATATCTCTGAATACACTATTTGATATCTCATTCGATATCTCAGAGATTCGATATGTCTACTACTTTATTCGAGAACTCAAGAAGTCAACAAGTCAAAGTGGTATTCGAGTTCTCAAAGAGTCAACAAGTCAAAGTTCCATTCGATATCTCAAGGACTCAGAAAGCTATTCGAGATCTCAGGGATTCGACAAGTCACAATGCTCTATTCGAGAACTCAAGGATTCCCAGAGAAAAGAGCTATTCGAGAAGTGGTTCGATATGTCAATATAACAGTATTCAAGAACTCAAAGTTATCGATCAAGTCAATTCTAGTTCTCGAATCACTTACTTAGTCACTTCTCGAATACATTCTTGGAGACAAAATACTGAAGAAATTGTACAAGTCTGAAACCTGCAACAAGCCAATGCACTTTATGGACCACAATTTGTAACGTGCTCTGGAAAGCCTACAAGGAAGCTTGGAGAGATATAGAAGAGACAAAGGGCTAAAGAAGTGGATCTGAACAGGCTTTGCAAAGTCAAATCTGTAACCGTTTGGACACTTACTCAAAAAGGATAGACAGACTAGAAAGTAATTTGTTTAGCTACCTTATTTGTAGGAAGTAGGTTGTATCCATGTTCTATAAGGATACAGCCTCACTTCCTTAGAAAAATACACACAAACAACTTTGTGAGTCAAGTTTTTCAGACACTGTAAGCTATATCTCTCTGAGAAAAATGAAGCTGAGAATACTATCATTTGTATTCACAGATTGTATCAACCTTTATCTAATAATACATTAGATTGAAGTGATATTGTGTCTTGTGTTGTTCTTTATCCGCACCTACACCTTTGCACACACAAACACTTATCTGCTACATAGACTCGAGCCAAAGAAAAGTTCAAGAATCCATTCACCCCCCCTCTGTATTCTTTTAATGTATTCAATACTCAACAAGTGGTATTAGAGAAGGCTGTTTATTTAAAAACAGAAAAACGATCATGAGTTCGAATACACCAAAGACTACAGGAATGGTGAAAGTCCCTAAGTTTGACAAGGAAAATTACAACCTCTGGAAGATAAAGATGATGTTGTTCATCAAAGCCTCTCATTCTTTGTATCCTGAGATTCTCAAGAATGGTCCCTTTGTCCCACAACAAGAAATACCTGAAAAGACTGTTGGAACCACAACTGTTCCAAGATCTTATGAGGCCAAGGAACCATCCAAATGGACAGAATCAGAAAAGGAGAAGGTTGCTCTTGACAGTCACCTCATGTTGCTAATTATTGATTACATGGACATGTCAATGTTTGCAAACATTGCATCATGCACATCTGCCAAAGAAATGTGGGATCACATTGAGGTGTTATGTGAAGGAACTGATGAGGTCACGGAAAACAAGAAACAGATACTGGTCACACAGTATGAGGCTTTCATGGCACAGCCCAAGGAAAGCATTACTAAGATGTTTGAGAGATTTCACAAGCTAGTTACTGAGTTACAGATGAATGGTAAGGTTTACAGCACCAAGGAGTTAAACATGAAGTTTCTGCTATCTTCACCAAACCATCTAGAGCAAAGGGTCATCTCTCTAAGGGAAAGAGATATGAACAAAATCACTTATGATGTGCTCTATGGGGTTTTAAAGACTCATGAGCTTGAGTTGCTTCAGAAAAGGGCTATCCAAGCCAACCAAGGTAGAATGATAAACACATCATGTGCCTTGATTGTCAACAAATCTATTCAAGACCTAGAAGCATCTACAAGCCAGCTAAGGATAGAGGAGATAGTAGATGATGAAGAAACTGAAGCTGAGGTAAGTGAACCTGTTGAGGAGAAGGAGGAAGATGAGTTCTATACTCTTAAAGAACTAGATGGGATGGAAAACACTTCATATGCTTTTATGGCCAGAAAATTCCCAAACATCAGATTCAAGAGGAACCAACCCTTCAAACCTAAAACCCAAAACCATTCATTCAACAAGAGCAAGGCACCTGTGAAACCAAACAAGAATAAGTTCAAAACCAGCCATGTGGATAGGTCATCTGTAAGGTGTTATAGATGCAATAACCTAGGGCATTTTGCCAGTGAATGCACAAAGCCTAAAAAGAAGGATAGAGAGTTTCTTGAGCTCGAAGCTAAGTATGAGGCCCTTCTGAAAAAGCAGACACAAGGTAAGGCCTACATTGCTGAAGGGAAGTGTTGGGATGATTCTAATAGTGATGGAGAGGAACAAGAATTTTGCAACTATGCCTTGATGGCCAACTCCAAGGATGACACATCTCCATCAAGCTCTCAGGTACCATCTCTCACTACTATAGATATGTTTGTTTCCGAGTATAAATGCATGATTGAACAACTATCTGTTGAGATGTTTAATATTCATACTAGTATGACTGCTGCTAATGAAGAAATTGCTAAACTCTCTACTAAAAATGAAATGTTAACCAAAAAGAATGAGGAACTTGAGCTAACTGCTATGCAAGTAGAAAACCTTAAGAAAGAAGTTGAATACTTGCAGAATAAGGTTCTATGTGCTAGTCAAGTGGAAAAGGCTCTTAGGGATGAATTAGTTGAAAATGAATTCAAACTGAGAACATTTAAGAAATCATCTAGTCTAGTGCAATCCTACTGTGAGAAAATTCAAGCAAAACCCAAGGCTGCTATTGGACTTGATTATGACACTCTTAAACAGAGAAAAGGTTATGCTGTCATTGAAGATGACATAGTTGTTCATGAGGAAGTGCCTCACATTTTGAAAAAGACTGAAAATCCAATTTTTAAGGAATCAACATTTGAAATTGATGAGGATGCCTTACTCATCAAACAAATGTTGAATGATGAGGATGAGGCACAATCCAAATAACAACAAGCATCTTCCAAGAGTGAGAGTGTCAAGTCAAAGACCAAGGAGCCAGTAGGTGATAGGATAAGACCCAAGAAGTTTGTTAAGTTTGTTTCAGCTGGGAAGAGTGAATAAGAGAAGAAAGTGACTAAGAAGAAACAGAACAGAAATGGCAAGTTAATTAGGGATTAACAAAGATAACAACTATGCTTATATGCCTAATGCCCCTAGGAAAACTTGTCAGAACTGTTTCAGTACCAATCATTTAACTCATGCATGCAAGAAACCTGCTGGTAGTGTGTCTAAACCTTTCTATGATTGTTCTGTGCCTCTAAGACATAGAGATGCACCATTTTGTGATAAATTTGACTGTATGCCATGCAATATGAATGTTATGACTAGTTGTTTCAATTTGAGAAGGCAATTCATTGATGGTTGTATCAGTCACAATTCTCACACACACTACACCAGGTCAAAGTCTTCGAGTCCTCCTAAAGCTAGGAAGGTACCTCTGTCACCTAAGTCTGAAATCTCAGGTTCTAAGACTTCTACCAGTGACAAGAAGACTAACACCAAGAAAGTTGACAAGAATGTTGTTTATGATAAAACTGTTTCTAAGTCACATGGACCCAAACTTGTATGGGTACCAAAGGAGAAGTAAT
Source organism: Kitagawia praeruptora (assembly GCA_037693485.1). Taxonomy (NCBI): domain Eukaryota; kingdom Viridiplantae; phylum Streptophyta; class Magnoliopsida; order Apiales; family Apiaceae; genus Kitagawia; species Kitagawia praeruptora. The sequence goes on from CM075352.1 coordinate 140,809,163, forward strand.
ACCTTTGTGTTTGCAGGGCAAAGAAAGTGAAAAGAAGGTCATGTGTATTTTGGATAGTGGATGCTCAAATCATATGACTGGTGATATGGCCCTGCTATCACAGTATGAGGAAAAGGCTGGCCCAATGGTTGCTTTTGGAGATGACAGCATGGGTAACACATTGGGATATGGCAAGTTAAAAGTTGGAAATGTCATCATTGAAGATGTAGCACTGGTCAAGGGACTCAAGCATAATCTGCTAAGTGTTGGTCAGTTTACTGATAGAGGATTCAAGGTGGATTTTGACAAAGATGAATGTTTGATCACCCACAAGAAGACTGGTGATTTTGCTTTATCTGGAGTAAGGAAAGGAAGCCTGTTTGTAGCCAATATGGATTCTGTAAACAAGGACAAAATTTGTTGCTTTTACTCAAAAGCATCAAATGAAGATTGTTGGCTGTGTCACAAGAAACTATCACACCTGAACTTCGAAGCCATTAATTCTCTAGTCAAAAGAGAGTTAGTGAGAGGCATGCCCACACTTGAATTCTGTCAAGAAGGAGTGTGTGAGGCTTGTCAAAAAGGAAAGATGAAAAGATCAAGCCACAAGTCAAAGACAGTGACATCAATAACCAAGCCCCTACAACTCATTCATATGGATTTGTTTGGGCCTGTCAATATTATGTCACTAGGAAGAAAGAAGTATGCCTTGGTGATGGTTGATGACTTTACAAGGTATACATGGGTGGAATTTCTGGCATCAAAAGATGAGGCTCCACAAGTAATCATTGAGCATATAAAGAAAGTTGACAAGGAAGCAAATACCAACAATGCAAGTGTGATTGCACTGAGAAGTGATAATGGAACAGAGTTCAGAAATGCCATACTTGAAGCATTCTGTAAAGAAAATGGTATTTCTCAGCAATTCTCAGCTCCAAGGACTCCACAACAAAATGGAGTTGTTGAGAGAAAGAATAGAACTCTAATTGAGGCTGCTAGAACAACGTTACTTGATGCAAAGATGCCTACATGTTTTTGGGCTGAGGCTGTAAGCACTGCATGCTATATCCAGAACAGAACCCTCATCAACAAAAACATTGGAAAGACACCTTACAACTTGATGACTGGAAAGAAGCCCACTCTAAAGTATGTTCATACTTTTGGAAGCAAATGCTTTGTATTGAAGGATAATTCTGAATATGTTGGAAAGTTTGATGCAAAAGCATTTGAAGGAATTTTTCTTGGCTACTCTATGGAAAGAATTGCATACAAAGTTTATGTCATCAGTCAAAAGAAATTATGGAAAGCACAGATGTGACATTTGATGACAGCAAACTACCTAGACTAGAAGAAGCCAATGATGAAGATAAAGATCCATTAAGGTTTGATAATCTAGATGATTCTGATGAAGAGTTTGAAACTGAAGTTGAAACTCAAGTTCAACAAACTCAAGTCAATGATGACACAAGAGAAGAATTTGTGCCAATCAATAGTGGAGAAACAAGCATCCAAGGCACACCTGTGAGTAGTAGCAATCTCACAGGGGGAGGAAATGAGAATGATCATGATTTGGATGATGAAGCAACATCAAGAATGAGAAATCAGGCTGAGCACTCAAGGAAATGGGATAGATCACACACTGCAGAGCAAATCATTGGAGATCCTAATGCAGGAGTAAGGACTAGGAGAGCTACTCAGAATGAGTGCCTTTATGGCTGTTTTCTATCTCAAGTTGAGCCTAAGAAACTTGATGATGCACTGTTGGATCCAGATTGGATTGTTGCCATGCAAGAGGAGCTAAATCAATTTGAAAGGAACAAAGTATGGGAACTAGTGCCTGCACCAAAGAATAGAACCATTGTTGGAACAAAATGGGTTCTGAAGAATAAGATGGATGAAGATGGTGTAATAGTAAGAAACAAAGCAAGGTTGGTTACAAAAGGATACTCTCAATAGGAAGGCATTGATTATGATGAGACATTTGCCCCTGTTGCTAGATTGGAAGCCATCAGAATATTCTTGGCATTTGCTGCTCATTCAAACTTTAAAGTGTATCAAATGGATGTCAAGAGTGCTTTTCTGAATGGAGAGTTGGAAGAAGAAGTTTATGTGCAACAACCACCTGGCTTTGAGGATCCACACTTTCCAGAATTTGTTTACAGACTTCTTAAGGCACTGTATGGACTTAAGCAGACTCCAAGGGCATGGTATGATACTTTATCAAAATTTCTTCTTGAAAATCAATTCACTAGAGGTACACTGGACAAGACACTGTTTTACAAGAAGCATGGTGATGATCTTATCCTAGTTCAGATCTATGTGGATGATATCATTTTTGGTTCTACAAATGAGAAGCTGTGTGAGAAATTTTCTAAACTCATGCAGAGCAAATATGAGATGAGTATGATGGGAGAGTTGACATTCTTTCTTGGGTTACAAGTCAGTCAAAGGAAGGATGGTATCTTTATCAGTCAGACCAAGTACATCAAGGATTTATTGAAGAAGTTTGACTTGGAAGATTGCTCACCTGCAAAGACACCCATGGCCACTGCCACTAAATTGGATGAAGATGTAAAAGGCAAGAAAGTAGATATCTCAGTCTACAGAAGCATGGTTGGTTCTCTACTCTACCTCACTGCAAGTAGGCCAGACATCATGTTTGCTACATGCTTGTGTGCAAGGTTTCAATCAAATCCAAAAGAATCACATCTGGTTGCTATAAAAAGGATCTTTAGATATCTGAAGGGCTCCAAACTTGGGTTTATGGTATCCTAAGGACATAGGGTTCAATCTGGTTGGTTATTCTGATGCTGATTATGCTGGATGCAGAGTGGATAGGAAAAGCACCTCAGGTAGCTGCCAGTTTCTTGGACAAAGGTTAGTCTCTTAGTATAGCATGAAACAACAATCTGTGTCAACTTCTACAGCTGAGGCTGAATACATAGCTGTTGGAAGTTGCTGTGCTCAAGTGCTTTGGATTAGAAATCAACTTAGAGATTATGGACTTGTGTTGGAAAGAATTCCAATCATGTGTGACAACACAAGTGCAATCTCTATAGTTTCCAATCCTGTCAATCATTCTAGGACAAAGCACATTGACATCAGATATCATTTCATAAGAGAACATGCAACTAATGGAACCATTGAGTTGCATTATGTTTCTACAGATAAACAACTAGCTGATATATTCACTAAGCCATTAGATGAAGCCACCATCACAAGGTTGGTTAGTGAGATTGGAATGCTGAATTCTTCAGATTCTGGCTAGGTGAATACAACATCTAGATTGTTGCAGCAGTAAACACTTACTTTATCTAAATTATCAATATTTTTGGAGTAAGTGTTGGCTGAAATATGATTTATAAATATTTCAAATCTGTTGCATATTTGGAAAATCATATTTTCTTGTTAACTTGAAATTTCTATGAAATTTTTGAGAAAATCACTGTTTAATTTGCTAGAATATTCTTGAATGAATATGGCTGGTAAATTTTAAAAGATAGTGAAAATTGAGTTTCTATGAGTAAAAGGAATAGTTCGATAAATCAGACTTCTCGAGTGGTTCATTTCAGTGTTAGTGGTCGACTTCTCTAATAAGCCTATTTAGGACACTCTTGAGTTCTCGAATAGTGTCTTTTAGAGAACTCGAACAGAGGCATGAGTGAGTTCTCGAATAAGATATTTCAGTTCTCTATTGATAGAGTTCTCGAATAGCATGTTTGAGTTCTCGAATCATTTAAAAAGGCTGATTTTTCGCTGAATTTTAACCGATTTTGGATTTTTTTTCAGAATTCAGAATTACTCATAAAAACATATTTTACCTAATTTAGATTTATTTCTAAGTTAGATAACTGCCAGCTATGAGTTACAACCTGCTTGAGTTATCGAATAAGCTTTTCTCGAGTTATCGAATAGTTGTTTTCTACATCTCGAATGCCTGACTTGTCGATACAAAACATACATCTAATCGACAATTCAAGTACTTCATACTTATACCATTTTACATCCATTCGATTCATTTCATTCGATTTCTCAAGCATCTAAACTCCCAAAACCTCTGAAAACCCTAACTGCCAAAAGCTAAATTTCTTCTTCAACCTTTACTTTTTCTTCTTTTCTCTCTGTATCAATGGCAACAGTGAAGTTCAACACCAATTTTATCGCCCTAACCAGTGATATTGAAGCACCCAATGCGAACTTCAAGTGCTTTGTAAAGTGGATGGCTGAGTCATACATCAAGGATGCACTCTCTGCTAACCCAACACTGTATCTAGACATTCTGGAACAGTTTTGGGGAACTGCTATTGTGGAAGTTGTAGCCCTGGAAAGCGCAATAACTTCATACATAATCTACTGCAAGATTCAGGACCAGGAAATCACTATCACCACTGCAGACATGAATCAAACACTGGGCCTACAACAAGAGTCATATGACATACTGACCACAAATGCAGAGTTAGAAGAATTCTTTGAGTTCATCAACTACTCAGATGGGATCAATCTTGGAAAATTAAACAGGAAGAATTTGAGAAAGGAGTGGATCTATGTGTTTGCAACTCTTCTTTAAGTCTTCACGGCAAGGAAATCAAGCTTTGATCAAATCAGTGCACCTGCAAAACAAATTGGCTATGCACTGGCCTTTAGAAAGAAGATAGATGTTGGTCAAATCATCCTTCAAGAGCTGTATGGGAGACTTGGTAAGAACACAACCAAGAGAGTTACTGACATTTTCTTCCCTCGCTTTATTCAATCTGTTCTTAATTTTAAAAATGCTCAATTGATTGAACTGCCTAGGATAGATAAAAATAGAATAGGCTATCCTAAATCCATGACCAAACTCATTTTTGGTAATTTGGAGACTAGGAATGATGTGGATGTAAGACTTAACATAACTCCCCATATGGAGAGTTTGTTTAGGACTTACCCCCACAACATGCCAACATTTGACTCAAAGTCAAAGTTAGCACAACCCAAGCAAGTAGAACAAAATGCTAACCCAGGGCCTGCTAACCAACCCTCTCAACCAAACACTCTACCACACAGTGAGCCAACTGCATCATCCTCTCAAAAGGGTGATGTTAGTAAAAAGAAGAGAAAGGAGGTAATGTCTGCACCTTTAACCATCTTATCTTAAGCAGCATTAGCTGTAGAATTAGAAAGTGAGGCACCTGAGTCACCCCTTATCAGGCCAAAGAAGAAGAAATCTAGGACCACCTCTTCAGTCACACAAATGGCTGAAGTTGTAAAATCAGGGGCACACAGTTCACTAGATGTATCCTCTCAACAAGGTGCATCTATAGAATCAAGCATCCTCCCCAATGCACCTATTTGTACAGAGTCAGCACATGGGAGTGATAAGGCTGACACAACACTGAGTGGAGAGCACATCAGAATTGAAACTCCCTCTATCTCTCAGGGGGAGTTGCCAAACTCTAATCTAAATGACACTTCTCTTCCAGAATCTACCACTCAAATTTCTTTGCAGCCTGCAACTTAAGCAATTGAGGAGCAAAGGATTGATCATCAAGAATTCTTTTCTTTTGATGAGCCAATGAATAAGTCACTTGGTGCATGACACCTTGCTCACCACCCAGGACCCACATTTAGAAGGTGAGGGAATGCATGCTGGGGCATCTCCTAATGACACCATCACAAACACAGAGGTTCCACTAGTTTTCACTAGAGACTCTGTGCCTGTGTCAGCTGCTGGTGTAACTCATCCCACTTCTATGGAGACACCAGTAGTAGAGTCAATCCATCCGGTTACAGAAGTTGCATCTGTAACTGAGGAGTCTAGCTTGCCTAGCTCTAGATCTGACTTCCTGTCACAATGGCTGAAGCCTGTGCAACATGAAAGTGCTTCAGGATCAGGGTCTGTTCCACCACAATTGACGGTTGAAGCACTTCAAAGCTTAGTTGTGGATCAGATTCCTGAGTTTATCAAGATTGCTCAACACTTGGTCACCTCCAACATCCCTAACCCAGACTATGAGGCCATTCTGCTATGCCATAGGGATGATGTGGAGATGCAGAAGACAAAGATAGTTGATGATGCTGAGAGAGATGGCAATGTAGATGCCTGGTTGCAAGGAAAATATGACATTACTCTTGATGAAGCACTTCAATATCTCAGGGAGGAATACATCACTTCACTAGGTTCCAATGCCAAATCTCTGACCCCTGGTGAAGTGTATGAGGCCATGAATGATTCTTACAAAGGCTTCCTCAAGGCTGCTCACTACCTTGGAAAGGGAGTTAAAACAGAAGTCAATAAAGTATGTGATACAACAGCCAAGGAAGTAGGTGCAATTCAAAGGGAATTTGCTGTCAAATTTCCATCTTTAGATCCTGTCCTCAAAACCATTCAGGAATGCAAATCTTCCTGCACCAAGATGGACAATGGTTTGGCTTTGCTTCATGGAACAGTCAGCCACCTAGCAACTCATGTTCAGAGCCTATCTAATCAGACAACTGAAGCTAATGCCATGACCAGGACTCTTTTTGCTAATCAATATGGGGATAAGCTGGTAACTGAGGTCCCTGTGCATGACATGACCAAATATGAAGTACAAAGACTCCACTCAAGGAACAATCTATCTCTGGTTTCAAGGCCACTGAGTTATTCACCAAGGTGGATACTCTGGAAAATGAGGTGGTCAATCTCAAGACATCCAATGCTCAGTTAACAGACACTGTTGCTGCTCTCAATGAAAAGTTGGACATTCAAGCCACTACCAATGCTGATGTTCTTTTCAACCAACAACAGATGCTTTCTGCCATAATGAAGCATATGGGACTCACTCCACCTGAAGATTCTTCAAACCCAAAGGTCACTTCTACAGCCTCTGTGCCTGATAACAAGCCTAAGGGGGAGAAGAGGACATTAAGGAACTCAAAATCTAAGGGGGAGAAACCTAAGGAGAAAGGCATTACAATAAATGAGGGTGGTCAACCAAGAACTACTAAGTCAAATCAGTCTGAAAAATTAAAGGCAGCATCCAAGGAGGAAAAACTGAAGAAAGTGGCTGTAGATGAAGAGGCCAAGATTCCATCTATCCCTCCATCTGAAACTGAAGAGAAGTCCCCAGAATATGAATTCGACATTCCTGACATTGCTAAGCAATCTTTTCAAGCTGAACCTTCAGAATTCAGAAATGTTCTTACTCAAAGGGTATGTCAAGAAACTGCAAATTCTAAACTATACCATGACATAGCCTTTCTGAAGCACCTACATGAGCTGAGAAGAAGGGCAAACTTCCACTACTTTGACTACATCAAGCTTCTTGTGCAAGATGTGTTTCTAGTCACTGTAGTGAGAAGAGAAATTTTCAAACTAATCCTTATGCCATCATCACTACCAATGATAGAGTTCTCGAATAGCATGTTTGAGTTCTCGAATCATTTGAAAAGGCTGATTTTTCGCTGAATTTTAACCGATTTTGGATTTTTATTCAGAATTCAGAATTACTCATAAAAACATATTTTACCTAATTTAGATTTATTTCTAAGTTAGATAACTGCCAGCTATGAGTTACAACCTGCTTGAGTTATCGAATAAGCTTTTCTTGAGTTATCGAATAGTTGTTTTCTACTTCTCGAATGCCTGACTTGTCGATACAAAACATACATCTAATCGACAATTCAAGTACTTCATACTTATACCATTTTACATCCATTCGATTCATTTCATTCGATTTCTCAAGCATCTAAACTCCCAAAACCTCTGAAAACCCTAACTGCCAAAAGCTAAATTTCTTCTTCAACCTTTACTTTTTCTTCTTTTCTCTCTGTATCAATGGCAACAGTGAAGTTCAACACCAATTTTATCGCCCTAACCAGTGATATTGAAGCACCCAATGCGAACTTCAAGTGCTTTGTAAAGTGGATGGCTGAGTCATACATCAAGGATGCACTCTCTGCTAACCCAACACTGTATCTAGACATTCTGAAACAGTTTTGGGGAACTGCTATTGTGGAAGTTGTAGCCCTGGAAAGCGCAATAACTTCATACATAATCTACTGCAAGATTCAGGACCAGGAAATCACTATCACCACTGCAGACATGAATCAAACACTGGGCCTACAACAAGAGTCATATGACATACTGACCACAAATGCAGAGTTAGAAGAATTCTTTGAGTTCATCAACTACTCAGATGGGATCAATTTTGGAAAATTAAACAGGAAGAATCTGAGAAAGGAGTGGATCTATGTGTTTGCAACTCTTCTTTAAGTCTTCACGGCAAGGAAATCAAGCTTTGATCAAATCAGTGCACCTGCAAAACAAATTGGCTATGCACTGGCCTTTAGAAAGAAGATAGATGTTGGTCAAATCATCCTTCAAGAGCTGTATGGGAGACTTGGTAAGAACACAACCAAGAGAGGTACTGACATTTTCTTCCCTCGCTTTATTCAATCTGTTCTTAATTTTAAAAATGCTCAATTGATCGAACTGCCTAGGATAGATAAAAATAGAATAGGCTATCCTAAATCCATGACCAAACTCATTTTTGGTAATTTGGAGACTAGGAATGATGTGGATGTAAGACTTAACATAACTCCCCATATGGAGAGTTTGTTTAGGACTTACCCCCACAACATGCCAACATTTGACTCAAAGTCAAAGTTAGCACAACCCAAGCAAGTAGAACAAAATGCTAACCCAGGGCCTGCTAACCAACCCTCTCAACCAAACACTCTACCACACAGTGAGCCAACTGCATCATCCTCTCAAAAGGGTGATGTTAGTAAAAAGAAGAGAAAGGAGGTAATGTCTGCACCTTTAACCATCTTATCTTAAGCAGCATTAGCTGTAGAATTAGAAAGTGAGGCACCTGAGTCACCCCTTATCAGGCCAAAGAAGAAGAAATCTAGGACCACCTCTTCAGTCACACAAATGGCTGAAGTTGTAAAATCAGGGGCACACAGTTCACTAGATGTATCCTCTCAACAAGGTGCATCTATAGAATCAAGCATCCTCCCCAATGCACCTATTTGTACAGAGTCAGCACATGGGAGTGATAAGGCTGACACAACACTGAGTGGAGAGCACATCAGAATTGAAACTCCCTCTATCTCTCAGGGGGAGTTGCCAAACTCTAATCTAAATGACACTTCTCTTCCAGAATCTACCACTCAAATTTCTTTGCAGCCTGCAACTTAAGCAATTGAGGAGCAAAGGATTGATCATCAAGAATTCTTTTCTTTTGATGAGCCAATGAATTCAAGTCACTTGGTGCATGACACCTTGCTCACCACCCAGGACCCACATTTAGAAGGTGAGGGAATGCATGCTGGGGCATCTCCTAATGACACCATCACAAACACAGAGGTTCCACTAGTTTTCACTAGAGACTCTGTGCCTGTGTCAGCTGCTGGTGTAACTCATCCCACTTCTATGGAGACACCAGTAGTAGAGTCAATCCATCCGGTTACAGAAGTTGCATCTGTAACTGAGGAGTCTAGCTTGCCTAGCTCTAGATCTGACTTCCTGTCACAATGGCTGAAGCCTGTGCAACATGAAAGTGCTTCAGGATCAGGGTCTGTTCCACCACAATTGACGGTTGAAGCACTTCAAAGCTTAGTTGTGGATCAGATTCCTGAGTTTATCAAGATTGCTCAACACTTGGTCACCTCCAACATCCCTAACCCAGACTATGAGGCCATTCTGCTATGCCATAGGGATGATGTGGAGATGCAGAAGACAAAGATAGTTGATGATGCTGAGAGAGATGGCAATGTAGATGCCTGGTTGCAAGGAAAATATGACATTACTCTTGATGAAGCACTTCAATATCTCAGGGAGGAATACATCACTTCACTAGGTTCCAATGCCAAATCTCTGACCCCTGGTGAAGTGTATGAGGCCATGAATGATTCTTACAAAGGCTTCCTCAAGGCTGCTCACTACCTTGGAAAGGGAGTTAAAACAGAAGTCAATAAAGTATGTGATACAACAGCCAAGGAAGTAGGTGCAATTCAAAGGGAATTTGCTGTCAAATTTCCATCTTTAGATCCTGTCCTCAAAACCATTCAGGAATGCAAATCTTCCTGCACCAAGATGGACAATGGTTTGGCTTTGCTTCATGGAACAGTCAGCCACCTAGCAACTCATGTTCAGAGCCTATCTAATCAGACAACTGAAGCTAATGCCATGACCAGGACTCTTTTTGCTAATCAATATGGGGATAAGCTGGTAACTGAGGTCCCTGTGCATGACATGACCAAATATGAAGTACAAAGACTCCACTCAAGGAACAATCTATCTCTGGTTTCAAGGCCACTGAGTTATTCACCAAGGTGGATACTCTGGAAAATGAGGTGGTCAATCTCAAGACATCCAATGCTCAGTTAACAGACACTGTTGCTGCTCTCAATGAAAAGTTGGACATTCAAGCCACTACCAATGCTGATGTTCTTTTCAACCAACAACAGATGCTTTCTGCCATAATGAAGCATATGGGACTCACTCCACCTGAAGATTCTTCCAACCCAAAGGTCACTTCTACAGCCTCTGTGCCTGATAACAAGCCTAAGGGGGAGAAGAGGACATTAAGGAACTCAAAATCTAAGGGGGAGAAACCTAAGGAGAAAGGCATTACAATAAATGAGGGTGGTCAACCAAGAACTACTAAGTCAAATCAGTCTGAAAAATTAAAGGCAGCATCCAAGGAGGAAAAACTGAAGAAAGTGGCTGTAGATGAAGAGGCCAAGATTCCATCTATCCCTCCATCTGAAACTGAAGAGAAGTCCCCAGAATATGAATTCGACATTCCTGACATTGCTAAGCAATCTTTTCAAGCTGAACCTTCAGAATTCAGAAATGTTCTTACTCAAAGGGTATGTCAAGAAACTGCAAATTCTAAACTATACCATGACATAGCCTTTCTGAAGCACCTACATGAGCTGAGAAGAAGGGCAAACTTCCACTACTTTGACTACATCAAGCTTCTTGTGCAAGATGTGTTTCTAGTCACTGTAGTGAGAAGAGAAATTGTTCAAACTAATCCTTATGCCATCATCACTACCAATGATAGAGTTCTCGAATAGCATGTTTGAGTTCTCGAATCATTTGAAAAGGCTGATTTTTCGCTGAATTTTAACCGATTTTGGATTTTTATTCAGAATTCAGAATTACTCATAAAAACATATTTTACCTAATTTAGATTTATTTCTAAGTTAGATAACTGCCAGCTATGAGTTACAACCTGCTTGAGTTATCGAATAAGCTTTTCTTGAGTTATCGAATAGTTGTTTTCTACTTCTCGAATGCCTGACTTGTCGATACAAAACATACATCTAATCGACAATTCAAGTACTTCATACTTATACCATTTTACATCCATTCGATTCATTTCATTCGATTTCTCAAGCATCTAAACTCCCAAAACCTCTGAAAACCCTAACTGCCAAAAGCTAAATTTCTTCTTCAACCTTTACTTTTTCTTCTTTTCTCTCTGTATCAATGGCAACAGTGAAGTTCAACACCAATTTTATCGCCCTAACCAGTGATATTGAAGCACCCAATGCGAACTTCAAGTGCTTTGTAAAGTGGATGGCTGAGTCATACATCAAGGATGCACTCTCTGCTAACCCAACACTGTATCTAGACATTCTGAAACAGTTTTGGGGAACTGCTATTGTGGAAGTTGTAGCCCTGGAAAGCGCAATAACTTCATACATAATCTACTGCAAGATTCAGGACCAGGAAATCACTATCACCACTGCAGACATGAATCAAACACTGGGCCTACAACAAGAGTCATATGACATACTGACCACAAATGCAGAGTTAGAAGAATTCTTTGAGTTCATCAACTACTCAGATGGGATCAATTTTGGAAAATTAAACAGGAAGAATCTGAGAAAGGAGTGGATCTATGTGTTTGCAACTCTTCTTTAAGTCTTCACGGCAAGGAAATCAAGCTTTGATCAAATCAGTGCACCTGCAAAACAAATTGGCTATGCACTGGCCTTTAGAAAGAAGATAGATGTTGGTCAAATCATCCTTCAAGAGCTGTATGGGAGACTTGGTAAGAACACAACCAAGAGAGGTACTGACATTTTCTTCCCTCGCTTTATTCAATCTGTTCTTAATTTTAAAAATGCTCAATTGATTGAACTGCCTAGGATAGATAAAAATAGAATAGGCTATCCTAAATCCATGACTAAACTCATTTTTGGTAATTTGGAGACTAGGAATGATGTGGATGTAAGACTTAACATAACTCCCCATATGGAGAGTTTGTTTAGGACTTACCCCCACAACATGCCAACATTTGACTCAAAGTCAAAGTTAGCACAACCCAAGCAAGTAGAACAAAATGCTAACCCAGGGCCTGCTAACCAACCCTCTCAACCAAACACTCTACCACACAGTGAGCCAACTGCATCATCCTCTCAAAAGGGTGATGTTAGTAAAAAGAAGAGAAAGGAGGTAATGTCTGCACCTTTAACCATCTTATCTTAAGCAGCATTAGCTGTAGAATTAGAAAGTGAGGCACCTGAGTCACCCCTTATCAGGCCAAAGAAGAAGAAATCTAGGACCACCTCTTCAGTCACACAAATGGCTGAAGTTGTAAAATCAGGGGCACACAGTTCACTAGATGTATCCTCTCAACAAGGTGCATCTATAGAATCAAGCATCCTCCCCAATGCACCTATTTGTACAGAGTCAGCACATGGGAGTGATAAGGCTGACACAACACTGAGTGGAGAGCACATCAGAATTGAAACTCCCTCTATCTCTCAGGGGGAGTTGCCAAACTCTAATCTAAATGACACTTCTCTTCCAGAATCTACCACTCAAATTTCTTTGCAGCCTGCAACTTAAGCAATTGAGGAGCAAAGGATTGATCATCAAGAATTCTTTTCTTTTGATGAGCCAATGAATTCAAGTGACTTGGTGCATGACACCTTGCTCACCACCCAGGACCCACATTTAGAAGGTGAGGGAATGCATGCTGGGGCATCTCCTAATGACACCATCACAAACACAGAGGTTCCACTAGTTTTCACTAGAGACTCTGTGCCTGTGTCAGCTGCTGGTGTAACTCATCCCACTTCTATGGAGACACCAATAGTAGAGTCAATCCATCCGGTTACAGAAGTTGCATCTGTAACTGAGGAGTCTAGCTTGCCTAGCTCTAGATCTGACTTCCTGTCACAATGGCTGAAGCCTGTGCAACATGAAAGTGCTTCAGGATCAGGGTCTGTTCCACCACAATTGACGGTTGAAGCACTTCAAAGCTTAGTTGTGGATCAGATTCCTGAGTTTATCAAGATTGCTCAACACTTGGTCACCTCCAACATCCCTAACCCAGACTATGAGGCCATTCTGCTATGCCATAGGGATGATGTGGAGATGCAGAAGACAAAGATAGTTGATGATGCTGAGAGAGATGGCAATGTAGATGCCTGGTTGCAAGGAAAATATGACATTACTCTTGATGAAGCACTTCAATATCTCAGGGAGGAATACATCACTTCACTAGGTTCCAATGCCAAATCTCTGACCCCTGGTGAAGTGTATGAGGCCATGAATGATTCTTACAAAGGCTTCCTCAAGGCTGCTCACTACCTTGGAAAGGGAGTTAAAACAGAAGTCAATAAAGTATGTGATACAACAGCCAAGGAAGTAGGTGCAATTCAAAGGGAATTTGCTGTCAAATTTCCATCTTTAGATCCTGTCCTCAAAACCATTCAGGAATGCAAATCTTCCTGCACCAAGATGGACAATGGTTTGGCTTTGCTTCATGGAACAGTCAGCCACCTAGCAACTCATGTTCAGAGCCTATCTAATCAGACAACTGAAGCTAATGCCATGACCAGGACTCTTTTTGCTAATCAATATGGGGATAAGCTGGTAACTGAGGTCCCTGTGCATGACATGACCAAATATGAAGTACAAAGACTCCACTCAAGGAACAATCTATCTCTGGTTTCAAGGCCACTGAGTTATTCACCAAGGTGGATACTCTGGAAAATGAGGTGGTCAATCTCAAGACATCCAATGCTCAGTTAACAGACACTGTTGCTGCTCTCAATGAAAAGTTGGACATTCAAGCCACTACCAATGCTGATGTTCTTTTCAACCAACAACAGATGCTTTCTGCCATAATGAAGCATATGGGACTCACTCCACCTGAAGATTCTTCCAACCCAAAGGTCACTTCTACAGCCTCTGTGCCTGATAACAAGCCTAAGGGGGAGAAGAGAACATTAAGGAACTCAAAATCTAAGGGGGAGAAACCTAAGGAGAAAGGCATTACAATAAATGAGGGTGGTCAACCAAGAACTACTAAGTCAAATCAGTCTGAAAAATTAAAGGCAGCATCCAAGGAGGAAAAACTGAAGAAAGTGGCTGTAGATGAAGAGGCCAAGATTCCATCTATCCCTCCATCTGAAACTGAAGAGAAGTCCCCAGAATATGAATTCGACATTCCTGACATTGCTAAGCAATCTTTTCAAGCTGAACCTTCAGAATTCAGAAATGTTCTTACTCAAAGGGTATGTCAAGAAACTGCAAATTCTAAACTATACCATGACATAGCCTTTCTGAAGCACCTACATGAGCTGAGAAGAAGGGCAAACTTCCACTACTTTGACTACATCAAGCTTCTTGTGCAAGATGTGTTTCTAGTCACTGTAGTGAGAAGAGAAATTGTTCAAACTAATCCTTATGCCATCATCACTACCAATGATAGAGTTCTCGAATAGCATGTTTGAGTTCTCGAATCATTTGAAAAGGCTGATTTTTCGCTGAATTTTAACCGATTTTGGATTTTTATTCAGAATTCAGAATTACTCATAAAAACATATTTTACCTAATTTAGATTTATTTCTAAGTTAGATAACTGCCAGCTATGAGTTACAACCTGCTTGAGTTATCGAATAAGCTTTTCTTGAGTTATCGAATAGTTGTTTTCTACTTCTCGAATGCCTGACTTGTCGATACAAAACATACATCTAATCGACAATTCAAGTACTTCATACTTATACCATTTTACATCCATTCGATTCATTTCATTCGATTTCTCAAGCATCTAAACTCCCAAAACCTCTGAAAACCCTAACTGCCAAAAGCTAAATTTCTTCTTCAACCTTTACTTTTTCTTCTTTTCTCTCTGTATCAATGGCAACAGTGAAGTTCAACACCAATTTTATCGCCCTAACCAGTGATATTGAAGCACCCAATGCGAACTTCAAGTGCTTTGTAAAGTGGATGGCTGAGTCATACATCAAGGATGCACTCTCTGCTAACCCAACACTGTATCTAGACATTCTGAAACAGTTTTGGGGAACTGCTATTGTGGAAGTTGTAGCCCTGGAAAGCGCAATAACTTCATACATAATCTACTGCAAGATTCAGGACCAGGAAATCACTATCACCACTGCAGACATGAATCAAACACTGGGCCTACAACAAGAGTCATATGACATACTGACCACAAATGCAGAGTTCGAAGAATTCTTTGAGTTCATCAACTACTCAGATGGGATCAATTTTGGAAAATTAAACAGGAAGAATCTGAGAAAGGAGTGGATCTATGTGTTTGCAACTCTTCTTTAAGTCTTCACGGCAAGGAAATCAAGCTTTGATCAAATCAGTGCACCTGCAAAACAAATTGGCTATGCACTGGCCTTTAGAAAGAAGATAGATGTTGGTCAAATCATCCTTCAAGAGCTGTATGGGAGACTTGGTAAGAACACAACCAAGAGAGGTACTGACATTTTCTTCCCTCGCTTTATTCAATCTGTTCTTAATTTTAAAAATGCTCAATTGATTGAACTGCCTAGGATAGATAAAAATAGAATAGGCTATCCTAAATCCATGACCAAACTCATTTTTGGTAATTTGGAGACTAGGAATGATGTGGATGTAAGACTTAACATAACTCCCCATATGGAGAGTTTGTTTAGGACTTACCCCCACAACATGCCAACATTTGACTCAAAGTCAAAGTTAGCACAACCCAAGCAAGTAGAACAAAATGCTAACCCAGGGCCTGCTAACCAACCCTCTCAACCAAACACTCTACCACACAGTGAGCCAACTGCATCATCCTCTCAAAAGGGTGATGTTAGTAAAAAGAAGAGAAAGGAGGTAATGTCTGCACCTTTAACCATCTTATCTTAAGCAGCATTAGCTGTAGAATTAGAAAGTGAGGCACCTGAGTCACCCCTTATCAGGCCAAAGAAGAAGAAATCTAGGACCACCTCTTCAGTCACACAAATGGCTGAAGTTGTAAAATCAGGGGCACACAGTTCACTAGATGTATCCTCTCAACAAGGTGCATCTATAGAATCAAGCATCCTCCCCAATGCACCTATTTGTACAGAGTCAGCACATGGGAGTGATAAGGCTGACACAACACTGAGTGGAGAGCACATCAGAATTGAAACTCCCTCTATCTCTCAGGGGGAGTTGCCAAACTCTAATCTAAATGACACTTCTCTTCCAGAATCTACCACTCAAATTTCTTTGCAGCCTGCAACTTAAGCAATTGAGGAGCAAATGATTGATCATCAAGAATTCTTTTCTTTTGATGAGCCAATGAATTCAAGTCACTTGGTGCATGACACCTTGCTCACCACCCAGGACCCACATTTAGAAGGTGAGGGAATGCATGCTGGGGCATCTCCTAATGACACCATCACAAACACAGAGGTTCCACTAGTTTTCACTAAAGACTCTGTGCCTGTGTCAGCTGCTGGTGTAACTCATCCCACTTCTATGGAGACACCAGTAGTAGAGTCAATCCATCCGGTTATAGAAGTTGCATCTGTAACTGAGGAGTCTAGCTTGCCTAGCTCTAGATCTGACTTCCTGTCACAATGGCTGAAGCCTGTGCAACATGAAAGTGCTTCAGGATCAGGGTCTGTTCCACCACAATTGACGGTTGAAGCACTTCAAAGCTTAGTTGTGGATCAGATTCCTGAGTTTATCAAGATTGCTCAACACTTGGTCACCTCCAACATCCCTAACCCAGACTATGAGGCCATTCTGCTATGCCATAGGGATGATGTGGAGATGCAGAAGACAAAGATAGTTGATGATGCTGAGAGAGATGGCAATGTAGATGCCTGGTTGCAAGGAAAATATGATATTACTCTTGATGAAGCACTTCAATATCTCAGGGAGGGATACATCACTTCACTAGGTTCCAATGCCAAATCTCTGACCCCTGGTGAAGTGTATGAGGCCATGAATGATTCTTACAAAGGCTTCCTCAAGGCTGCTCACTACCTTGGAAAGGGAGTTAAAACAGAAGTCAATAAAGTATGTGATACAACAGCCAAGGAAGTAGGTGCAATTCAAAGGGAATTTGCTGTCAAATTTCCATCTTTAGATCCTGTCCTCAAAACCATTCAGGAATGCAAATCTTCCTGCACCAAGATGGACAATGGTTTGGCTTTGCTTCATGGAACAGTCAGCCACCTAGCAACTCATGTTCAGAGCCTATCTAATCAGACAACTGAAGCTAATGCCATGACCAGGACTCTTTTTGCTAATCAATATGGGGATAAGCTGGTAACTAAGGTCCCTGTGCATGACATGACCAAATATGAAGTACAAAGACTCCACTCAAGGAACAATCTATCTCTGGTTTCAAGGCCACTGAGTTATTCACCAAGGTGGATACTCTGGAAAATGAGGTGGTCAATCTCAAGACATCCAATGCTCAGTTAACAGACACTGTTGCTGCTCTCAATGAAAAGTTGGACATTCAAGCCACTGCCAATGCTGATGTTCTTTTCAACCAACAACAGATGCTTTCTGCCATAATGAAGCATATGGGACTCACTCTACCTGAAGATTCTTCCAACCCAAAGGTCACTTCTACAGCCTCTGTGCCTGATAACAAGCCTAAGGGGGAGAAGAGGACATTAAGGAACTCAAAATCTAAGGGGGAGAAACCTAAGGAGAAAGGCATTACAATAAATGAGGGTGGTCAACCAAGAACTACTAAGTCAAATCAGTCTGAAAAATTAAAGGCAGCATCCAAGGAGGAAAAACTGAAGAAAGTGGCTGTAGATGAAGAGGCCAAGATTCCATCTATCCCTCCATCTGAAACTGAAGAGAAGTCCCCAGAATATGAATTCGACATTCCTGACATTGCTAAGCAATCTTTTCAAGCTGAACCTTCAGAATTCAGAAATGTTCTTACTCAAAGGGTATGTCAAGAAACTGCAAATTCTAAACTATACCATGACATAGCCTTTCTGAAGCACCTACATGAGCTGAGAAGAAGGGCAAACTTCCACTACTTTGACTACATCAAGCTTCTTGTGCAAGATGTGTTTCTAGTCACTGTAGTGAGAAGAGAAATTGTTCAAACTAATCCTTATGCCATCATCACTACCAATGATAGAGAAGTCCTAGTCCACACTACCAAGAACCTCTTTCACATCCAAATTGAAGCTTTACAAATTCTATCCAGCTCTGAACTTGGAACAATTATCAAGAAGATAGAAAGGAATAACTCATCAGACAACAATATGCTCAAAGAGATTCTTACCAAGTGCATGAAATCTCAATTGCCTCAAGTAGTTCCTCAGCCTCACTATATTTTATATGAAAAGAATCAAGACATTGTTGCCTTCAGATTTGGCCAACACCTCAAATCAAACAACATGTCTACAATAAAATTTTTGGCTGGAGTTCCACATTCAAAGAGTGGAAAATCTAAATCTGAAATAGAGGCTCTTGACATTCTGGTGAAGTTTATCAACTCTCAGTCAGACATCAAGCCTATTGCTAAAGAGGGAAAGTCAGACAAAGATAAGGATGATCAAGACAAGAGTGGCAGCAAAGGTGGATCTCAAGGAAGGAATAAGGGTGGTGATGACAAGGATAAAAGGGATGGTAAAAGCAAGAAGAAAGATGATGACAGAGATGGTGGAAAGGTGTATGAGAGAAAGAGTGGAAAACAGCAAGTCTTAGGCATTACTAACAGTAATCTCACCACAGCACAAGACTCTGAGTCTAGGGTGAATGCTATTAGCAATGACCTACCAAAATCTGAATCAATGGCTTCTGCAACTGCTTTGCCAACTCAAGAAAAGGAGATGCTAATCAAGAAACCACTTGTGTATATCAAAAAGCATATTGCTAATGATATACTACAATGGTCCAAAGACAAAGGTCTTAAATTTTTCTCAAGCAACAAAGGAAAGAAGCTGAAATGGAAGATGTCAGCCAGAAGGGCAAGAAAGGTGAAGACATCTACATCTCAGGCACTCACAATCATTCCTGGACTATACTTGCCCTGTCCCAACATAGACTATGATGAAGATGAGATAGCATATCAACTGGCTCAGAGAATCTATCATGTAGCTATAGTTGATGACTGCCTGGAGTTCAAATACACTGATGGGAGACTCAAGAGATTCAAGCAAGGCATGTGTGAACACTGGGGCAAGTTACATGATCTACAAAGAATAATGGTGCTACTCAACCTTGAGAATGAAAAGGAGAGAAGGTGGAAAATTGAGATAGCTCATTTTATCAAGATGAAAAGAGATCATGAGGAATAGTTGAGAAAGAAGAATGAAGCCTTGAAGATAAAGAGAGAAGAAGAGTTAGCTGCTCTAGAAGCCAAAGCTGAAGAATTGAGAGCTAAAGGGTTATGCAGAGTCAAGTATAATCCTTACATTGTGGAATACATGAAATATTGAAGAAATGTGAAGATTAGAATGGATTACATTAGCTCTTACTCTGAAGCCAAACTGAATAAAGTCATCAGAGACCTATCTGGCTCACCTCTCATTGAAGAACTCACAGCCATGGAAGACATCATCCAGGCAATGGGTGATGCAAAGAAAGCCAAGGAAGAAAAAGAAAAGGAGGATCTACAAACCAAATCTCAAGGAGGAGAATCAAAGGAAAATGGCTAGTATCTCTTCATAAATGTAAGAATGCTTCCTTTGTAATAATATTCAATCAATTACATACATGTACTTGTCAAGATTTATCTTTATGTATGTTAGGCTTGTTATCAGACATGAAATTGTGACTAAGGGTCTTACTCACAATTTGGGGGAGATTGTTAGTCACAGAGGCATGCCTGTATACATCTAATAACAAGCCTAATTGTTTGTAATTCTCTGCATTACCTACATGACCTCTTAACTGAGGGAACCTCTAGTTGTAGAGTTTCTATTTGTTTTGTACTTGTAATAGACACCAAATCCTAGTTGTGTAACTGTACTTATATAGTCAAGAATAATACTTGAAAGAAGTTCCAAGGTTCATGCCTCGAGTAAGAAGATAAAGACTGTCAAATAATCACAGTTGGCATTTGAAGAAATGAAGAATTTGGCTAAGTACCAATTCGAGAAGTATATTTGTCTATTCGAGAAGTCCAGCATTCGAGAAGTCAGGGATTCGATATCTCAAGACACTATTCGATATCTCTGAATACACTGTTCGATATCTCATTCGATATCTCAGAGATTCGATATGTCTACTACTCTATTCGAGAACTCAAGAAGTCAACAAGTCAAAGTGGTATTCAAGTTCTCAAAGAGTCAACAAGTCAAAGTTCCATTCGATATCTCAAGGACTCAGAAAGCTATTCGAGATCTCAGGGATTCGACAAGTCACAATGCTCTATTCGAGAACTCAAGGATTCCCAGAGAAAAGAGCTATTCGAGAAGTGGTTCGATATGTCAATATAACAGTATTCAAGAACTCAAAGTTATCGATCAAGTCAATTCTAGTTCTCGAATCACTTACTTAGTCACTTCTCGAATACATTCTTGGAGACAAAATACTGAAGAAATTGTACAAGTCTGAAACCTGCAACAAGCCAATGCACTTTATGGACCACAATCTGTAACGTGCTCTGGAAAGCCTACAAGGAAGCTTGGAGAGATATAGAAGAGACAAAGGGCTAAAGAAGTGGATCTGAACAGGCTTTGCAAAGTCAAATCTGTAACCGTTTGGACTCTTACTCAAAAAGGATAGACAGACTAGAAAGTAATTTGTTTAGCTACCTTATTTGTAGTAAGTAGGTTGTATCCATGTTCTATAAGGATACAGCCTCACTTCCTTAGAAAAATACACACAAACAACTTTGTGAGTCAAGTTTTTCAAACACTGTAAGCTATATCTCTCTGAGAAAAATGAAGCTGAGAATACTATCATTTGTATTCACAGATTGTAGCAATCTTTATCTAATAATACATTAGATTAAAGTGATATTATGTCTTGTGTTGTTCTTTATCCGTACCTACACCTTTGCACACACAAACACTTATCTGCTACATAGATTCGAGCCAAAGAAAAGTTCAAGAATCCATTCACCCCCCCTCTGTATTCTTTTACTGTACTCAATACTCAACATGAATAGTAAGGCATGTCACTTAATAGTGGCATCATTATTGTGGAACATTTGGTTGTGTCGGAATGAACAAGTTTTCCAGAATTCTCGTATCAAGCGTGAAAGATGCGAGCAGATCATTAAGATAAGGTCGTTCAAGTGGCTTGCTGCTTTAGATATGTTAAGTGATAAGCTGTCCAATTTATGGGAAGTCAATCCTATAGGTGCACTTCGTATACATCTATTGGATACGACAACTCTGTTTTGGTCTTGCCTTAATGAGAAATTTGATTTTATCTGTGCGGTGGATGGATCCTATATTAACAATCCCCATATGGCATCTAAGGGAGGAATCGGAGGCTGGATTAAAGATAGTTCTGGAGTACTGAGGTACTCTTTCTCAGGCCCGATTATGGCTACATCTGCATTGGAGTCTGAGTTGGTAGCAATTTGGTTTGTTATACAAATGCTCATTGAACTGCTAAAGGAGCATGCTTAAATTGTTATATGCTCAGACTCGGTCGAGGCCATCTCTTGCTTTATACAAAATTGGAATCGTGAGGATATGCATTGCTCTTTGCTTCCTTCAGTTTTGCTTGAATTTTCACATATTCCTAGGGAATATAATCACGAGGCAGACAAACTGGCCAAAAAAGGAACTCAACTAAGTCATATAAGTGGGTCATGGGTTTAAGTGAGATGCATATGTTAGGTTTCCAACTACAAGAAGAATATTTCTTGTATTAAAGTAAGCAATCCTGCTTTGGTTTCACATGATTAAGTAGGTTTAGGCCCCTTGGTTTCGAGTGGTTAGTTTGCAAACCATGATGTGTTGGTTCTCAGCGGTTTTTTTCCTCTATTCTGTTGGTTCTAGTAGTAGAGATTTAGGGTTGGTTTTCAGTGGTTTTTTTCTTTCTTCTATTGTTTTGTTGTAAGTGCCGCTAGGCCAAGTCTTTTAATGCTTTTTCTGCTTATAAAAAAAACCTACCAAATTTTCAATCTTTCGATTTTAATATATTAGTATAGATATAAATAGATTCCAAAGGCCCATTAATTCCAAAGGCAACAGTAAAAATAGCAATGCCAGAAAAGTGTTACCTTTGGATTTTTTTGCCCTCATCAATATATTTTTAAGGCTTGTCATAGGTCTTTTATATGTGGGTGAAGGCCCTAAATGCCCACCTCCCAAAACATTTGGTCCAAAATACCAATTTTCGAGATGGATGGCCTTTTTTACCGACGGGACACGCATGTGGGAAAGGAGTGTCCAGACACTCCTTTGACACATGCGTGTCTTTCACAAAAATGCATCTGAGCTCATGAACAGTTGCTTCAGACACGCATGTTGAGCATGCGTGACACGAGATGCGCATGTCCAACATGCGTATCTGACTCAACTGTTCATCATCCCAGAGCTTAGCCGGCGCTGCTGTTATTGACAAAACTTCGACAAGTTTTTTTGTACTGTACAGGCATCTACAACTATCGTACTATATATCAAACGAATCGCCTCATCCTCCTCTACAACTCTAAAATCTTCGAATTTTGTTTGTGTTGCTGGATTGAAAAGGCCCAATTGCAACTCCATTTCCGATTTCAGTTTCCGATCTGATTGTATACGGGCCCCCTGCGGGGCCGGAAATCAACAAACTAACGGGTAAAAATGTAGAGGAAGGTCTGGCCAACATTGTGATATCCTCAGAAGTGTTGGAGATGGCCTGAAATGTGGACAACGAAGCAGGACGATTTTGAGGGCGATTTCTCGTCGTCTGAGCTCCGGAGTGGTAATTGGAAAAATGACGTCATTACGCATTCCACAAATGCGTGTTCCATGATACGCATTTCTGAAATGTGTATCATAGAACACGCATTTGTGGAATGCGTAATACGTGGGCATTTAGGGCTAGTTCTTCCGCACATCAGCATATCGGGCCATTGGGCTTGAAATCTAGGCATTTTGGGCATTTTCTCTTTATATGTAGTGTATTACATATTTGATAAGATTTTAAAGATTAAAAAAAAAGATGAATTTTACTTATGTTTTTGTGATCATGAAATCCATCGATAAAATTTTGAAGAATGTTAGGAACACTTTGTCAGAATCTTGGGAATTTTATGCAGTTGCTATGTACCCCGAAATGAAAACTAAATATATATGAAATGACATGTATCATATTTGTACTTGATAAGGCTCATATTTATGCACAAAAAAATTATCTTATTTATAAAAGAATATCCAATAATATATTTATATTTCATTATTTGGAAATCATTTTTAATATGATTTTGAAAACTCTTTTGAGTTAATTTCACTTTACATCCTCTAATTTTTTCTTAAATTCAATTATGTTTACATAATTTCATAAATTACATTTTATATTCTCATATTTTTTTTTTTTAGCTAAGTTTATATTCTCATATTTAAATAATTTCTTATATGTTTTTTCATTAAAAATATTATATTATTATTATTAACAAATATATTAATAAATATGATATAAATTGTGTCAGGGAAGCCAAACAGGCCCATACTAATTCTTAGAGTGATATATATTACTTACAATTATGTACCCTAACAATCAAAGAGTGAATAAATAAACCTACTTGTTAACTAACTAAGTTTCTTCATGACCTTTTAAGAAATTGCTAATCAAAGTTATTTGCGAGATATTTTATTTGAGCTGGTTCACAAATTATTCATAAAACGAATTTTTAGATCATTTTTGAGTTTTTTTTGATAATAAATTTACTTCGATTTTGAAAACAAATTTTAAAACTGTGCTCGAATTCAACTTCTGTATGAAATTATATCAAATTCTAGTTTTTTCTTCTAAATCTTATGAGTTTATGAATATTTCAACATATTTAGGATTCTCTTTCAATTTTCATTGGAGAACATAATATTTATTCGAAATAATAAATTTAAAACAATATATCTCTTACATAATGTAATTATTATTTTTAGAATTATTTATACTAGCTTTTCCCGTGCGAGGCACCGGGGACAGACATTGGGGTCCAGGGGGGTCCCTCCTAGGTGGGGGAATTTTTTAATTTTTTTTGAAAAATCTATGCATACCCTATCATTTACTTGTCCGGCCTTCTTAGATACTTTATTTGTCATCTTTTATATCCATTTTTGTATGATTTAGTGGAAAATATCCATTTTTTTGCATGATTTAGTGAAATTTTTTCATTTTTTGCATGATTTAGTGGGAAAAAAATCCGTGCTTCACGCGGTTCGAATTTTTTAAGAACGTCCCTCGCATTATGCTCTAAGTCCGTCACTGCGAGGCACTGACTACTTTTTCTTTTTTAATTTACTTATAGTGTAGTATAAATATAGTATTATAAATATTATCTTTAATATGTTGCTAGAAGGATTCGAACTTTAGAATTTTGTATATAACAATTTTTAATATTAAATCCAAATTAATATGTTATTAGCGAAAATCGTACCTTTAACTTTTTGGGTGAAAGCCCAAAATAACCAAATTATAAAGTTTATTGCCCAAAATAACGAATGTCGGGAGTGCATTCCAAAATAACGACAAAGCTACGTATTGGCGCTGTGCGTGGTCGGACACGCATTCTTAAAATGCGTATACAGCTATACGCATATTACTACTGCGTGGGCTTCGTTAAATTTACTCCTACAGTTTGTGAACATTGCCTTGTGATACGCATTCTGAGGTTGCGTGACTGATGATACGCTTTTTCGACATACGTATGTGGTACTGTTCATTATCCCTGTCGAACGCTACCGGAGGCGAGTTCCGACCAAAATTTCGCTCACATTTTTCACCCCTTTCCAGCCATCTTTAACTACCTTGCTATATACCAAATCGCTCATCTCTTCCTCCTGGACAAGGCTATAATTATAGTTTTTCGTTTATTTCGCCGGATTGAAAAGCCCCAATTCGAGCTATATTTTCCGATTTCTTTTCCGTTTTGCTTGTTCACGCCCCTGCGGGGCCAGATCTCAACACATGATTATGGAAAAGTGTAGAGAAAAGTCTGGACATCATTTTGATGCCCTTAAAAGCTATGGAGGTGGCCGGAATATGGAAAACGAAACGAGGCGATTATCAGGCGATTTTTGAGCTTCAGAGAACGCCGGAGTAGAAACGGAGATAATGACGTCATATGACGTCATTGCGCATTTGGAGGATGCGTTACCCCAGATGCACATTCTACAAATGCGTATCATGGCTACGCAGACCGCCAATACGTAGCCTCGGCATTATTTTGGGCACTGTTCGCGCGAATCGTTATTTTGGGCAGTTGGGGTGTGTTTTTGTGTTATTTTGGTCATTTTCTCTAACTTTTTTATATACCCCCGTCCAAATCTTTTGTCTCATTTAATTTTTTTGTGGTCAAATTGACCATGGATAATTTAGGGGTATTGAGCAAATTAACCCCTGTGAAACAGTTATACCCTTACAAGTTATAAAATTACATGAAATGTCAATCTCTTATTTAAATGGAAAAAAAAGTTTGCTTTTGTGGTGAATCGATCCTAGAACCTCCTCTACACAAGTTATCCTTCTAACCATTGTGCTACATGGACTTTACTGTTTTGATTTAAAAAACCTTTTACATAAACCCGACCTCTCCATTATCTTATTTTTACTATTATTTTAATTTTTGAGTAAAAATAATGGTAATTCGCATTATATTAAAAATATTATATTTTAGGTTTCACAATATGGTACACATAGGGGAATTTTCATCCAATAAACCCCCTTGTGAAATTAAGAGTTTGCCCTTATATATTATAAAATTACATTGATTTCCCACTACTCCTTTATTTATTTGAAGAGAAAAAATAAGTAATTTTGTGTGTGTGGGGAATTGAACCCACAACCTCCTCCATATATTTTTTCCTCCAAATCATTATGCTACATTATGTTTTTTGGTGTATAGAGTTAAAACTCTTTTTACATAAGTTCAATTTTTATATTATCCTATTTTTACTATTATTTTAATTTATGAGTAAAATAGTAATGACGAATAGTAATTATATACAGTAATTTCAAAATTTTATTCCACACTCTTATTTTAAATGAGTTAGTTTATTTTTGTTGTGAATTGAATCATTAACCTCGTCCAAACAATTCATCCTTCCGATCATTTTACTACATATATTTTTGGTTTTTAGTTAAATTTGTTTAGATAAATTTGACCTCATATTTATTCTATTTTTAGCTACTTTAATTTTTGAGCAAAAGATAATGGTGATTCACATTACTTTTAAAATATTGTATTTTAGTTTACAAAACATGGTACGTGATTATATATACAACTAATTTAAAATTTTGTTAATAATATCACGCAATGTAAATTGGTTTATTTTTACTACATATATTTTTGGTTTTTAGTTAAATTTTTTAGATAAATTCGACCTCATATTTATTCTAATTTTAGTGCTATTTTAATTTTGGAGCAAAAGATCATGGTTATTCACATTACTTTTAAAATATTGTATTTTAGTTTACAAAACATGGTACGTG
The DNA here is from genome assembly GCA_037693485.1 of Kitagawia praeruptora. Lineage (NCBI taxonomy): Eukaryota > Viridiplantae > Streptophyta > Magnoliopsida > Apiales > Apiaceae > Kitagawia > Kitagawia praeruptora. Next base: position 140,835,981 of record CM075352.1, read on the forward strand.
ATTATATATACAACTAATTTAAAATTTTGATAATAATATCACGCAATGTAAATTGGTTTATCTTCAATTAATTAAACATTGCTTACATATAATATTAACTATAATATATTTTATATTTTTACATAACAATATATAATTAAAAGATGAGATCCTTAAAAATGTTAGATAGTATAAAAGTTAAAAAAATGAACCTTGTAGATAAGTTGAGAAAGATTAACTTACTTGAAAAAAGATCATATAATATATTATAATACAAAATATAGGAATCAGTTCATATCATATGTACATCGATTAAAAGTCGTATAATACACATAGAGAAATTTTGGTTGGAAAAAATATTAAAAAATTCAAAATAAATTGTAAAAAGGATTAAAAATACAATCAAGTTAACAAATATCTTAGAAATTATTATATTGCATAGCATGCACATACACAAAATATTATGATCGATCAATCACCTTATATACTATGAGGTAATTAAAATTATTTGACTAAAAAGATAAGAATTTTAAATTATGCAATTAGTTTTTTTATATTGATTGGACAACATCTTTATTGTGAAACATTACGTGGGTAAATAACAGGTTTCTTGAGTTGTCAAAATTATAACTGGAATATGAATAAATATGTCAATCGTGAACGACTCATTTATTTTATGATTGTATTCTTAAATATACCTTAAAAGAGAAAGACATCAAAAGAACTTTATTTCTCCCTCTTATGTATTGACTAGATTTTTTATGAACGAGCTGCTGTCATATATTTAAGGTTAAGCTTTTACTGAATTGCTATTATATATTTAAGGTTGTACTTTTATTGACTTGATTAGGTGCAAAACAAGTTCCATTTTTTACCATCTTTATATCATCATGATTCATTCTTCTGCTCTGACAAGCCTCAACTCCTGGAACCATTCATATTTAGATTGTATGAATATTGTTGCTTTCTGTTTAGAAATTGTTTATGAGAGTTTGCCAAAACTGAAATAGTGCAGCAGGGTTTTGTTTGATCTCGATCAGTTAAAGTTAAGAAAATTTAAAATCATGTAGTAGGACAGCTGTAACAAAAATTGTACTATATGTCACTACTTTGCAAAGATGACTAGCTAGTGAAAAACACAGATCAGTTATAGGGTAAGAAAGAAAGAGTGAGAGAGAGAAGGGAGAGAGAGATGGAAAAAAATGATGTTCATCACCCTGCAAAGGATATATATGAGATCAAAGAAAAAGAAGAACATATGTGAAACCTAAAATATAATATTTTTAAAATAAATATTATATTTTAGGTTTCACAATATGGTACACATAGGGGCATTTTGAGCCAATAAACCCCCTATGAAATTACGAATTTGCCCTTATATATTACAAAATTACATTGATTTGCCACTCCCTTATTTGAAGAAAAAAAATAAGTTATTTTGTGTTTGTGGAGAATTGAACCCACAACCTGGGTGATGGCCCAAAATAATCATTTTTGTGATCTAGCGGCCCAAAATATTGATTCTGAAAAAAATGACCTGAAATACCGACGGGATACGGAGTTTCGGCCTCCGTATTAGAGGAATACTTTACACGGTCCACCGTGTTATGCATGATACGGAACACGGTCCACCGTGTTAGTGCTGTGCACCCACCTAACACGAGACACAGTACACCGTGTTATACAGAACACGGTACACCGTGTACCGTATCATGGCCTGTTACGGAAGACGATGTACCGTGTTATATCTCATATCACGGAGCACGGTTTACCGTGTCCCGTCAGTAAATCGGGCCTTTGCTTCTCCAGATGAGATATTTTGGTCATACTTTCCCACAACCTCCTCCATATATTTATTCCTCCAAATCATTATGCTACATTATGTTTTTTGGTGTATAGAGTTAAAACTCTTTTTACATAAGTTCGATCTCTATATTATCCTGTTTTTACTATTATTTTAATTTATGAGTAAAAATAGTAATGACAAATATTAGTTTCAAAATTTGAAAGTTTACTTTTCAAAATTTGGTACGTAATTATATACACTAATTTCAAAATTTTATTCCACGCACTTATTTTAAATGAGTTAGTTTATTTTTGTTGTGAATTGAATCATTAACCTCGTCCAAACAATTCATTCTTCCGATCATTTTACTACATATATTTTTGGTTTTTAGTTAAATTTGTTTAGATAAATTCGACCTCATGTTTATTTTATTTTTAGTGCTACTTTAATTTTTGAGCAAAAGATAATGGTGATTCACATTACTTTTAAAATATTGTATTTTAGTTTACCAAACATGGTACATGATTATATATACAACTAATTCAAAATTTTGATAATAATATCACGCAATGTAAATTGTTTTATTTTTACTACATATATTTTTGGTTTTTAGTTAATTTTTTTAGATAAATTCGACCTCATATTTATTCTATTTTTAGTGCTACTTTAATTTTGGAGCAAAAGATAATGGTGATTCACATTACTTTTAAAATATTGTATTTTAGTTTTCAAAACATGGTACGTGATTATATATATAACTAATTTAAAATTTTGATAATAATATCATGCAATGTAAATTGGTTTAATTTTACTACATATATTTTTGGTTTTTAGTTAAATTTGTTTGATAAATCTGACCACATATTTTTTCTATTTTTAGTCCTACTTTAATTTTTGAGCAAAATATAATGGTGATTCACATTACTTTTAAAATATTGTACTTTAGTTTACAAAACATGGTACGTGATTATATATACAACTAATTTAAAATTTTGATGATAATATCACGCAATGTAAATTGGTTTATTTTTAATTAATTAAACATTTCTTACATATAATATTAACTATAATATATTTATATTTTTACATAACAATATATAATTAAAAGATGAGATCCTAAAAATGTCAGATAGTACAAAAGTTAAAAAAATGAACCTTGTAGATAAGTTGAGAATGATAAACTTACTTGAAAAAAGATCATATAATATATTATAATACAAAATATAGGAATCAGTTCATATCTTATGTACATCGATTAAAAGTCGTATAATACACATATAAAAATTTTGGTTGGAAAGAATATTAAAAAATTCAAAAAATTATAAAAAGGATTAAAAATACAGTCAAGTTAACAAATATCTTAGAAAAAGTATATTGATAGCATGCACAAACACATAATATTATGATCGATCAATCACATCATATACTGTGAGGTAGTTAAAATTATTTGTCTAAAAAGATAAGAATTTTAAATTATGCAATAGTTTTTTATATACTGATTGGACAACATCTTTATTGCGAAACACTACGTGGGTAAATAACAGGTTTCTTGAGTTGTCAAAATTTTATGATTGTATTCTTAAATATACTTTGAAATAGAAAGACATCAAAAGAACTTTATTTCTCTCTCTTATGTATTGACTAGATTTTTTGTGAAAGAATGGCAAAAAAATGAGGATAAAATATTAAAAAATATCAATCCAAAAATTGATTTATAGTGATGAAAAACACTAAGGAGAATTAAACCGAAACCCCCCCTTATTATTTAAATTTTATGTTCTCTTACCCAAATTTATTATAATAACAAATTACTAGATGTTTTCTACTTGTGACATAAATTTGTACAAAATGGTGTAAATGTGTTATACTATATCCAACACATTTATATGCCACGAAATATTTTATTTTGAGTGCTTATTTGAATAATTAAATCAAATTTTCTTTAAAACAAAATTGGGACATTATAACAAATATGTTTTAACGAAAACTATACAATCATGTCAATACATATTCTTTAAATTGTAAAAATAAACAAATTTACATCAACTTCTAGAAGATGACCGTGCCTCACACGGGTTATTACGCTAGTTTAAAAAAACACGTCTTAAACTAGATTAGATATACTTTCTAATGACATAACTTTTATCATAATATTTATTTATATTATGTATGTAATCTTTGGTCATAGTTCGATCAATTTGACCATAAAAAAGTCAAATAAGACAAAAGATTTGTGACGCAGGGAGTAATATCTTTTAGTATTTAATTTTAAATTAAAATGTTGTTGGCGGGATTAACCTGACACCTCTATATATAACTACTTTTAGTATTATATCTAGCGATCATAATTTATTTAAGTCGTAGATCTAACGATTGTAAATGAAGGGGATAACCAAAAATGAGAAAAGGCTCCCAATATCACAATTTTAAACTAAATGTTTCAAAATGTCACAATTCAAAAATTGACCCCAAATATCATAGTAAAACACAAGATCGTGTAGCGTTTTGAGATTTTATTTTAAAATAACGCTAAATTGTGTAGCGTTTTATGGGGAAGGAGGGTGGAGAATGCTACATTATATAGCATTTTGGGGGGAATGTTAGGTTAGGGGACTTCACAATCCGATATTAACAATCACCAATACAGAGCGCGCACACACCATCAATAATTGACAAGATCAACCAAAACGCGGTCAAAAACTATTCAAGTATTACTTCTACTTCTATCAACAATAAGTAAAAGCAAAACAAGAACACACACAATATTTGGCGTGGAAACACCCACGCCCCAAACTCGTATTATTAATCAAATCAATTATCAATAATACATCAAAACAATAACACATTAACGGTGTCCCAACCCGATACTTGAGACAACAATGCTCAAGCATCTCCCAAACAATACTTAAGACTACATCTCTTAAGCTTTCACCTCTTCAAACAAATACAATATGACTATGTATATATAGCCATCCAAAACTTAGCCACCAAGACTTACCATACTTGTTCTACAAGTCTTACCATACTTGTTATACAAACCTTCCAATTCTTGGCACTTAATTACCCAACTTAGTGATCAAGACATACCATATATAATAATTGTCTACACATACAATTATTATCTTACCATATATATCTTGGACCACCCAAACCCAAAACAATTACATTGGGTTGAAACCCAACAGGGAATGAGAGGGAAAAGCTACTTCAAATAGCGTTAGGGGCTGGGGGTGTTAGAGCAACTCCAACCCAAAGAATCCTTACCTATATTTGTCTTAGGTGTACATAATTTAGGGGTTTAGCCTTAAAAATGATGCTCCAATGGGACTCCCTATCCCCTATAAATTTTAGAGGAGAGAAAATCAAACCCCATATTTAGGGGAGAGAAATTCAAACCCCTATAATGACACATCATCATTCTTTCCTTAAAATATAATATATATCTATGCCAACACTCTCATCCCTTCTCTATATTACCAAAAATATTTATTAAATATTATTTTTTAAGTTATAGGTAATGAATATAGGTAACACCATAGGAGTAAAAGAACTTTTTGGTTACCTATATTTTAAATAACCATTATTTTATTATATTTTAGGGGATGAAAATAGGAATTGCCCTTGGAGATGCTCACTTTCATTAGCATTTAGGAGAAGGGGGAAGGGGCTAGGGGTGTGTGCAGTGTGGGAGCACTACTTTCATTAGCGTTTAGGGGAAGGGGAGGGGAAGAGATTTATAAATTATTAAAATTTTAAAATTTTATTTTTCATTTTATTCCATTTAAATTTTTATTTATATTTTTTTTGGGTTTAATAATTTTTATCTAGGGTTCAACGGGTTGCATTTGGGGTTTAGAAATATTAAATTTTTTAATTAAAATTTTTAAATTTTATTTGTATTTCCTTAGGACTTCAACAATTAACCTTTGGGGTTCGACAATTCCATTTTGGGTTTTCAACAATTCCATTTTGGGTTTTAGAAATATTCAGAACGACGAATAAACCGTATACAAACTTAGGGTTTAGGGTCTAGGCTTATCCCGATTTTACAAAATCTGGGCCGGCCCCCGATTTTTTAAAAATCAGGCCGCCAGACTCAGTAAAAAAAAATACAATTTGAATTAACCATGTAATTATAAGTTTTTCTTAATAGTTTTTGTATATACATATTTAACAAAAAAAAATAGTTATAAAGTAGTGTTACCCAAAACTCTATTTAAATTAGCGTTTGGTAAAAAAAGAAGAAAACCAAAATGCTATATCATGTAGCGTTTTTGTTAAAAGAAAATGAAAACGTGTTTTAGGGTCACTTTAATTTAAAATTGTGATAAATTGGATCAACATGCCCAACACCCACCAAAAATGGGGTTAACGATTATCCTCCATTTTTTATTATTTCCTTCATTTTAAAATAATTATCTCATTTCGACTATTTTGAAATAATTTTTTTAAAAAGAATTATTAATTTCAAACGGAGAGAATCGAACTTATAATAAAAAAGAGCATTTACACACATGTAAAATTGTTTTGGTACTAAAGATATGTTGATATATTCTTGAGCTCACGTGGTGTGACTTTTAAGTTTTAACATTAAGTACAAAATACTCCCTCCGTCTCTAAATATCATTCCTGTTTTAATTGGACACGTTTACCAATACAAATTTTTGATCGTTAATATCTTCAATTTCGTATTAGTTTTAAATATAAAAACTTCACTGTATTAAAGTACTCATAAATACGAATCCAACAAGATTACTCATGACTATATTTGATCTTATAGATTAAAAGTAAATTAGTAATTTGTCTCATGTTATGAACAATCCCGACATTTCAAATAAGAAAAATAAAAAGAGTAATAATTAGTCCTAATTATATTCTTTTTATTACTCCCTCTGTCTCATAATACTACTCCCGTTTGATATGTCGGGACTGTTCATAACATGAGACAAATTACTAATTTACGTCTAATCTATAAGACCAAATATAGTCATGAGTGATCTTGTTGGATTCGTATTTATGAATACTTTAATACAGTGAAGTTTTTATATTTAATACTAATATGAAATTGAAGATATTAACGATCAAAAGTGTGCGTTGGCAAACGTGTCCAACTCAAATGAGAAAAGTATTTAGAGACGGAGGGAGTACCAGATCCGGGTATAGATCCACATATATAGACACAATTACACACAGACAGAGACAGAAACAGAAACAGAAACAGAAACAAACGTCACAATCCCTAACCTTAAACTAGCTCAAACAACATCAACAACAAAATCTACATTCTGTCCTATACAAAACATATATATATACACATATATATACACAAGAATATTCTATCCTCTGTCTCCCCCACACATGCTCTGATTTCTCCCATTGAAAGGCAAGTCTCTTATACAAGTGTAAATGTGAAGATACACACACACACACACACACAAATACAAAGATTTCAGGTATAAAGTGTTACTTGCAGCCTCAGCAAACCACATACCTCTGGGGTTTATTGAATCAATCATTATAACTTGTTTGTGTATTTACATTTATAGCATTGTGTAATGGATCTGTGTATTTGAGTTTGGTTGCTTGTAAAATGGCAATGTGGGGTTTCTTGGAGTAATTTTAGTGTTACCCTTTTGGTGATTTGGATCTTGAGGAAGAGACATGGCTTTATTTAAAAGGTTCTTTTATCGAAAACCTCCAGACGGGCTCTTGGAGATTTCGGATAGGGTCTTTGGTATGTCTTTTAATTTCTCATTTCTGATTAAAGTTTGAATCTTTTTGGTTTAATTGTATTGGGGTTTTGCAGCATTGTATTTTATCTTCACTTTGATGTCTTTATAGTGTTTATGAAGTTTGCTGTGGATGTTAATTAGGTTGTTTTTTTCGAGATTTTGGTTTGCTTTCTTTGACATTTTTAGCTGGTGACTTGAAGGACTATATGATTTTAGCTTTTCAGAATAGTGATATTTGGAATGTGCTTTGGAGTTTGTATTGATTTTCTCATCAATATATTGGCAAGCTTCATGCAATTTTTTGTTTTGTTATTCTCTCTCAAGAGAAGCTGTCACTCCCAGACTATGACCCTTTCATTTTCTCCTTCATATGTGTTCTTTGTTTGATACTGTGTCATCTATCCTAGTTATAGTATAATTATAAATTTTCCCTGTCCGTAAGTCCTTTTTCACTTTCAGTACCGTCCATGAGAAACTTCATGGTCACTAATCTTATTGACAAACATCATCAAGATTACCTATAAATATGACAATACAAAATAGACTGCCTGATAAATATGGTAATTGCCTATTTATGCATGAGGAAATTAATTTATATTGGACATGTCTAGTTTCTTTATATATATTAGAGTTCTTCAAGTACTTTTTCTTGAGACGGTGTTCAAGTACTTGAGTAATCGCAAATCAATATCAGACGCTTTCCCATATTTGGGTGTATATATATATTGTTCACGTGTTAGATGAAGAAACATTAGCTACTAGTTAAGTTTTTGTATTTTGGTAAATAAAAAGTCTGGTCCCTTCCCAGTTCCCACTATTTATTAGAATTTCAATTTCTTGATCATGTCAGGAAGACCCCTAACTTTATGGTTGTGACCGTGTAATTCTTTAAAGCTCCAGTTTTCCTTTATCTATGACTAGAGCATTTTGACAACCATTTTGCTCTTAATAAAAATAGAACGGAGATTTGCATCATGCAGTGCATGTCTATTAACTATGCCTAAAAGTTTGTTTAACACAAAGTTTCTATGATTCTCGCTGTTTACTATGCAGTCTTCGATTGCTGCTTTTCTGCCGATATTATGGATGATGATGAATATAAAAATTACATGGGAGGCATAGTTGCTCAACTTCGCGAGTATTACACTGATGCCTCCTTCATGGCGTTCAATTTTCGAGAGGGAAATAAGCAAAGCCACCTTGCTAATGTACTGTCTGAATATGATATGACTGTAATGGATTATCCTCGGCATTACGAAACCTGCCCATTGCTTACAATGGAAATGCTCCACCATTTCCTCAGATCATGTGAAAGCTGGATCTTACTTGGTCAGCGCAATGTGCTCTTAATGCATTGTGAGCGTGGAGGGTGGCCAATTTTGGCATTCATGCTTGCTGCACTGTTAATATATAGGAAGCAATACACTGGGGAACAGAAGACTTTAGAAATGATATACAAGCAGGCACCTCGAGAGCTTTTGCAGCTGATGTCACCTCTAGATCCGTCTCCTTCACAGCTGAGGTACCTACAATACATCTCGAGAAGGAATTTGGGTTCTGAATGGCCTCCTTTAGATAGAGCTCTCACCATGGATTGCATCATTCTTAGATTTATTCCTAATATGGACGGAGAAGGTGGATGCCGTCCAATTTTCAGGATATATGGACCAGATCCTCTTATGGTTGCTGATCCCACTCCCAAGGTGCTGTTCTCAACACCGAAGAGGAGCAAAGTTGTCCGTCAGTATAAGCAGGTCAAAAAATTTCTATCTGTTCATGATATAATTTGTTCTCCTTGTTGATATAAAACATTTATTTTTTTGCTTGCCAGGATAAAACTATGATATAAGTTGTTTCTATGTTGACCTCATCTCCATTAGATGTAGCAAGATTCTTCTTCTTCAATAAGTATCATAGTGCAAAAGTTTAAACTGGACATCATTTCCTGAAAATCTAGGTGTAGTCACTACTGCACTGTATGATCAATGTGGTTAGCATACATAAAAGTAAGACATACAATATATCTGTATATGGCCTATTGACAGATAAAATAATGTCCTGTAGTCTGCAGATTTGAATCATGATCCAGTTTGCCTACTTTAGCTTGGAGTATTCCTTAAAAAGCAAAAAAACAGAACTATCAGACATGTATGTCGTTGTAAATACTAGTGTAATAGTCGTAACTTATAAAAATATTTGTATAATTCACTTAAATTAGCAATAATTGTTCGTAAATTTTTTGTATCTATCCTAAACCAGGATTTTAATCAAACTCTACTTATTTAGGAGTCAACTACATTAGACACTGATGCACACCTTTTGCATCATTGCACCAAAACTTTCATATTGGTAAGAACAGGACTAAACGTGGACATAAAAGAACACACAAATCTTATCTTTTGTCTTTGTTTCGGAAGACTTACATGTTGTACGTCTTTAATTTTGGATTTATTACAATCACGACCTCTGTGTCTTATGGTTGTCTGTACACCATTGCAGGCAGACTGTCAACTTGTTAAAATTGACATCAATTGTCATATCCAAGGTGATGTCGTGCTCGAGTGTATTAGCTTAGATAGTGATCTAGAACGTGAAAGGATGATGTTCAGGATCATGTTCAACACAGCCTTTATTAGATCAAATATATTGATGCTTAACCGTGATGAAGTTGATTTATTATGGAATGGAAAGGATCGCTTCCCAAAGGATTTTAGAGCAGAGGTATCATGTTCTCTGCCTTTTGTGGTGATATGTTATCCAGTGCATTTCTGATTTACTAAGAGTTTCTGTTTTTTCTTGGATGAAGGTTATCTTTTCAGATATGGACTCGACATCTTCACCTGTTATGCTTGATGTGCCTGATATCGATGGGGATGGAGGTCTTCCTGTTGAAGCATTTGCGAAAGTAAAGGAGATTTTTAGCACCGTGGACTGGTTAGACACTAGAAAAGATGTAGCGCTAAATGTGCTCCAGAAGATCACGGCAGCAAATATTTTGCAAGAGAAATTCGAAAGTGGTTTCCAGAAGGGTACTACAGATAATCAGTTGAAAATTTTTTCTCGGAGAAATAGCAGTGATAGTTTGTCGTACGAACAAAATTTTGCGGAAGATGCAGAGAAACCAAGTCCGAAGGTTATAGAAGATGGTATCACAAGTTCTCCGTCCTTATCCTTGGGGGAGCAGTTGTTGGATTCCTTGGAAACATCTCCAAATTGGGACTTGGCATTCAAGAAAAATGGGTCCCATGGACTACATATTTTAACTCAGCGGATTCTTCAAACTTCTCTATCTACTCCATCCTTTCATAGTAGTTCCCAGCAAGCTTCACCCATGCCTATCTCTAGATACCACAGTGCACCTTTCCTTGGTATAACAGCTCTGCTTCATGATCATGCTGAGCCAAGAGCTAAAGAAATCTACCTATCAGCAAAAACATCTCCAGTTGGTTCTGGCTCATCGTCTCCGGAACATTTATGTAGCCCAGCCCACTTTACTTTCAATTCAAATCTAGAGTTTTCCCAGTCACCTTCCTCGCTGCTTCCTTCAGAGGCTACAACTATGAAAAATGCTAAAACTGGACTGGATTCATCTCCATTCGTTTCGGAACTGGATTCAGGTCCTTCCAAAGCATTTTCCTCAAAGGACACAATTTCTTCACTTTCTATATCCTCATTGCCGCTTCCGATTGAAAGTGCAACATCGTCAGAATTTTTTGCAACCCCTCCTCCCCCACCACAATCACCACCTAAGCATTATCATCTTCCTTCAGATCCAGAGCCATTGCATACTTCAGTTATGCAACATTCTGGAACCTCTATTGTAGGTAGAGTACGTTCTTCATCTGTTCCGCCGCCCACACCTCCCCCATCTTTTTCAGAAAAATCTTCAATGCCTTCATCCAAGAGTTTAAGTTCACTGGCCACTTTAGCTCCACCTTCCACTGATTTGTCTGCCACTCCAAGGAACTTGATACGTCCCCCCGCTCCTTTACCTAGCTCATCAAAAGTTTTATCTCAATCTACAAACAATTTATCCCCAATCACCCCTTCCCCTCCCCCTCCCCTCCTCCCTGTGTCACTCCATGTTGATTCATCTGATTCCTCACAACTTCCTGTAAAACAATCGGTAGATATAGCTTGCCTTCCTCCACCTCCGCCGCCTCCACTTTGTTCGAAACCAGCTGGACCTACGGAGTCTACAGTGCCACCACCACCTCCACTTTGTTCGAAACAAGCTGGACCTACTGAGTCTACAGCGCCACCACCACCTCCTCCGCCTCCACTTTGTTCGAAACCAGCTGGGCCTACCGAGTCTGCAGCGCCACCACCACCTCCTCCACCTCCACTTTGTTCGAAACCAGCTGGACCTACCGAGTCTACAGCGCCACCACCACCTCCAGCTCCTAATTTTGCTTCGAAGGGTCCTTTGAATAAAATTTCTGTGCCAGTTCCACCACCTCCATCTCTAACTGGCAGCAGCTTACTGAAAGCGCCAGTTCCACCAGTTCCACCTCCATCTCCAAATGGCAGCGGCTTACTGAAAGCGCCAGTTCCACCAGTTCCACCTCCATCTCCAAATGGCAGCGGCTTACTGAAATCTGGCGGTCCTAATTCTAGTAATGGAAACATACCTCCGATTCCTGGACCGCCATCAAATGCAAAGGGAAGATTGAACTTGCGTGCAGGTTCAAAAAATCAGGGACAATCCTCCAAAAAATCGAACTTGAAACCTTATCATTGGCTAAAGTTAACAAGGGCCATGCAAGGAAGCCTATGGGCTGAAACACAGAAGTCTGATGAAGCTGCCAAGTATGTAGACTGTTTCTTGATGTCTTCTTTTCCCATTTTTCTCACTTACTCCCATTTATCATTAATTCAGCACATACATATCTCCCTTTCATTATCGTCTTTCTTATATCTTTGTCAGGGCTCCTGAGTTTGACATGTCTGAACTTGAGAGTCTTTTCTCAATTGCTCCAAATTCTGATCTGGGAAGCAGAGGAAAATCAAATCGTCAGGCCTCAGCAGCCAAGCCAGAGAAAGTTAGTCTGGTAATGAGGTCTTCTCCTCTTAGTTTTACCACTTTTAAAATTTAACCTTGTCACAGTATCTCCGTTTTATATAAAGAAAATGCATGCTTTAAAAGAAAGTTGGTCTGGTAATGTCTTCTCCTCTTAGATATACAGCCTTACAACTTTTTCACAGTATCACCTTTTTATATATAATAATTCCATGCTCTCTATTGTTTTCATTCTGCTAATGGGTCCTTATATTTATGACTTTCTTTGCACTAAATCTAGTGAATGGTTGCGGTGTAGTCATGGATGATGAGGAGTAGGGTATTTTAGATATTATTAGATTTCAGTTCACAACATCGATCAGTTTAGGACACAAGTCTTCTCATTTATTTCAGTTTTGTCAGTCTAAATCTGTTCAGTTAACAATTTATTTGCACATTAGTATAGGCAAACATGTGGCCTTTCTGCTAACTGTTTTTGCTTCTAGAAGATTTTAATGGCTTTTAATTGATACGGGCATTTCATTTTCAATTACAAAATAAGTGCTGTAGTACAACTAGGCAATTCTAAAATTTACCATTATTAAATAGACCATAGGAATCATCTTTTGCTTTAAAAAGATGACTAAATTGAATTCAGTAAGGGCCTTCATATGCTATCACCCTTATTATGTTATCAGTTCCTTTAATACAATCTGACTGGATTTGAACTTGTACATGCAGATTGATTTTAGAAGGGCATATAATTGTGAAATCATGCTCACAAAAGTTAAGATCCCTCTGCCTGATATGATGGTAAGCTTAATATTTGCACCTTAACTTACTTTTCGTACTCCCGTTGTGAAATATACTTGTTCTGTTTTAGTTTCTGTGAAAACCAGTATCTTAAGATGTTAAATTATCACTTATGACCATGTAAGATCATTAAAGATTGGACTAATTATTTAGATTTACCTGGGAACTTGTACCTGAAGCCCAATTATGTGTTTGAACACCCAAACACTGCTACATAAAATTGCATGTTTAATGCCATATTACCGCTACGACCGTAAAGTTTTGTACTTATATAGAAATGCACCTAAACTGGGAATGTATCAATTCAGGACTTTCTGAATTTACGAAATGGATAAGATTTAACGTTATGCTGTAATTGAGTATATAAATAGAAAAATTATTTAATCCTTAACCATATCAACCATAGTGGCTACCTTAACTGCGTATCCTATTATTTATAGTGAATATTATCATTACTTATAGATGCCACCAAAGATATGTGAAAGAAGATGACTACATGGTTACCATATTAATCATTTAATTTGATGAATGATAATTTGATATGTAATTTTCAATTATAAAGTACTTGAATAATTCTTACAACAATCTTTCAGCATTAAAATTACAGTTCCGAGTGCTCTAGACTTGAGGTTCATCTCATGTCATAGCCTGTTTTTACACATGAAATCTTTTATTGAAAATTAAGATGGGGAAAGAACCTTGTCTTTAGCTGTACAGGCCTTAAAACTTAAAATGAGGCTAAATATTAATTGCAAAGGAAACAACCAAAATAACTCCAAATCTTGAATTATGTGATCACGTTAGTTTGATATTGTTTTAAACAACTAAGGTGATAACTAAGGCACCGAGCAATGTACTGCATTGAATATGCAATCAATTGTTTTTGGCTCATAATTAGCATATGACTAATCATCAGTATTTGAATACATCCGATATTATAGTCATATTGATCAGTGTGTATCATATCTTTCTCTAAATATAACATGTTTCTTTATAGTTACCAATTTGGTACTATACTACTATGTGCTTCTAGCCCTGACAAGCTCACTTATGGGACACTTGGGTTTAAATTTTATGCATATTTATTATACCTGCATGTTTCCATATAGGAATCCGGGGGTGTTATACTCTCTCATCTCCTTGTAAACCCATCTCTCTCTCTCTCTCTCTGAAATGTAATTTATTGGCTAAATTTAACTAGAGTGCAATAGTCATCTGCTTTGGTTCCTGTGATAAATGCTCTCATTGAGTGGCGTACACTTGTTTCATGAAACACTTAGTTCTTATGCATGAACAGCTTGGTTCTTTGGTAATTGCCTACTTTAAGGATTGACTAGTATTCGTGTAAGGTGGGATTTACCCATCCTAGATCTGTGGATGCACTATCAAATAAATATACTTACAAACTGTTCTTTAAAGATGAGGCTTCAACACAAATTTGATTTTCAGAATGCAGTCCTTGCTTTGGACGATTCTGCATTGGATATTGATCAGGTTGAAAATCTTATAAAGTTCTGCCCTACCAAAGAAGAAATGGAACTTCTCAAGGTGAATAAACAACATTTTGATTTCTTTTGTCATTTTCTTTTCTGTTTTCCTAGTGGGTTTCCGTGTGTGGGCCTATTAACTTTTCTTTCTTGTTTTGTTATTCTGTTCACACTATGAAAATTGTAATACTACATGAATTATAATTATATATTTGAATGATTTGGTATGGCTGCTTCTCAATTCTAAACCTGAAAGTTCTATCTTTGTCAGAATTATAGAGGTGATAAGGAGAATCTTGGAAAATGCGAACAGGTTGGTTAGTTACTTTTTATCATTTGTTTCATCTAGCTCATTATCATTTTTTTTATATTTAAGAAAGGTTGGTGCCTCCATTGGGTGGGCAATGTACTTATTAATTCATTTCTATGCAATTAGTTTCTTTTTTAAAATACAGGCATAAGCAAATTAATGATTATGTGTGGCTGGATCTCTTTATTGCTTGTTTCGATAAATGGGTAGATTTTTTGTTTGTTTTGTTACTGAAAACTAATACAGTTTGGGTAATATCGTATGAAATTCAAGTCCCTTATTCTTTCATTATGCCTTGAGCACATGATGGCATTTATCATTATGACAGTTTTTTTTGGAGTTGATGAAAGTGCCACGGGTCGAGGCCAAGTTAAGAGTGTTTGCATTTAAGATACAGTTTTGTTCTCAGGTGAAGACATATTGACTCTAGTATTTATTGTTATTTCTTTTTTGTTGTCAACAATCTGATATGTTCCTTGCATTTCCGTTCTAGGTTTCTGACCTCAGAAAGAGTTTAAATTCTGTAAATTCTACATCTGAAGAGGCAAGCAAAGTGCCAGTTCATTTTTCGTTCATCGTTTCACTTAAAAACCTAAATAACAAAAAGAAGAACTGTTCTCAATGTTTTTCTTTCAGGTCCGAAATTCAGTGAAGTTAAAAAGAATCATGCAAACTATTCTTTCACTCGGAAATGCTTTAAATCAGGGAACTGCAAGGGGTACGTAGATATTTTTTTAGCCTCATCTATACTTTAGCAAGTTTGTCTCAATACTTTATCCGGAAATAGTTATGCCTCATTGGTGTTGTAGTCTGTACTTTGTTTAGACTCCACTTTAAGTTAGTCCTGACTTCAAGAATATGTTAAAGATACAAGTTAAAATTTTTTAAAACTAACAATCGATCAGTGATGGAATTTTGAGGCAAAGACATTAGTCACTGCTTACCTGAAACAAAATGCACATGACTTTAAATTTCAGCCTGAGTTTCTCATGATTATAAATATTTGGATAGATCATATGTACTACATGATATGTCATATGTGGTACTACTATCTTCATATTCTTTATTAGTTTAAATTTTAAATATAATCGAGTCTTCTCTAGAATGTATGTGCTTTTAATAAGTTGAGTATACTTGAAGAATGCGATATTGTTTATAAGATCAGAATACGTGCAAATATACTTGCAGCGCTTGTTGTGTACCTCTTATTCATTTTTCAATAAAAAAGGTTAAATGTATTTCTTACTTTTGTTCTCTGTTCCTTATATTATATTAAGTAATAACTATTCTAACATCATGCATTAGTTCATTTATATGTAATACTTGTAAACTACTCCGTCCTTTCCATTTTATTTGCACCTCAGGGTTTTTCTCTCTTATATTCCCGAAAGGTACTTTAACATTATTTCTTTTATTTTCCTTGTTTCGAAAAATAACTTAAATGGACATTTTATTATTTCAGGAAACAAGGGCTGAATTTTTTTTGCAAGTATTTCTTTTTTATAAATCTTAAAGTGCACAAATATATTCAGCAATAAAAAACTTCACAAATAAAGTTAAAAGGGATAATTAAATAGGAAGGAGCAGACTAGTATTTGCTATTCCACCAGCAAATTGTTCAACCCAAGATTTACCATTATTCCTTATTTTTCGTGCAATATTTAGGTGTCCAATTCATGGTCAAATGGTCAAGTAGAGAGTCATTTTCTTGGCCTCTCTACTCTCTTGAGTAGGGGTCAGACTGCAAACGTCCTACCCTCTCGACCCTACTCTTTGGGCGGGATAAGTGGGTACATCCCTTTTCCCTTTTCCCCTATTAATGTTATGTATGTATTTAATAAAAAAGATGAAGTGAGTCGGTGCCCCACTTGACCCCATAGGTCCGACATTTTGTACGCAGCAGTGTCTGGACTTCTTGATCTAATTTCTTCACTGGTCGAACCAACTGATACTAGTGTTTTCTTGTATACGTTCATACTCCCTCCCTCCCTTCCCCCCTCTCTCCCAAATCTTTTGTTTTGTTACTGACCAATTTTGTCAGACAAACTTATCTATGTTATATCATTAAAATATTTTTAAAAAATATATGGTAAAAAACTAAATTTGATGAATTTTGGAATGTGTTGGTCATTTTTATAATATTATAAAGGAATAAATTTTAATCCTAAGTCAAAGTTTGGTCAATTTGTCTAAAAAATTTTAAACTAAGACATTCAATTCGGGATGGAGGAAATATTATATATTTGTCTTGTCCAACATTGTAAATGTAACTAAAGACAGTGAATTTGGGATGGAGAAATATCACAATTTGGCTTCTTCAACCTGGAGCTTGTCAAATACTAATTGCTAAGCACTTTTTGCACATTCTAGTTAATTTATTTATTCGCCAACATCAGCAGGCATTTCTGATTGCATGGATGTGATGTAATTTATAAATCCATGACTTAGGTTCTGCTGTTGGATTTCGACTGGATAGCCTTCTCAAACTGACTGATACACGAGCACGTAACAACAAGCTGACGTTGATGCACTACCTTTGTAAGGTACAAAGTTAGATCTTCACATGTATACTGTCACCTTTCTGCTAAATATAAAACTCAGTTTCAGGGAATGTAGAAATATCATTTGTCTAGTTGATAACCCCTGTGATTGTCACATGGATATCCAGAGGCTTGTTGGAGGAGTGCTTAGCCAGATAGCCTCTAGATATATGGCTATAGAACATCAATTATTTATGTTTACAAGTACACTAATCTACAGAGATATTGATGTACCATGATAGATAAGAGTATACTATGGCACAAAGGGACGGAATAGGGGGAGGGGTAATTGAGATCATAGAGGATAGAATTGTTGAAGTATACTTAAGTCACTTTATAAAAGCTAAATCTGAAGTTGGGTCTACCTCCTTAAGAGGACATAAACCAGTACAAGATAAGCCATGATAAAGGCAACACGACATGAAATAAAATGTATTAACGTTCTATTATGTATTAAATCCCCCGTTTCCATTAGGCCAAAGGTTCTAAGATAATCTTCAACCATAGAATTTACACCCACCCATGCCACACATAAACCTACATGTGGCACACACACACAAGCACACATAGAGAGGGATAAGAGCTGAGAGTTTAATATCCCAAATTTGCATATGGAAACATGTAGGCATAACACATATGCATATAAGAAAATTATCATACTTATACTGCAAAAAATATGATTATGCTGTCTGATTAATACATCACCACAGTTCTGGAGAAGATAGTTTGACGTGGCAAAATAATAGTGGATTAATATTTAGAGTAGTCTAGAGGTTAGGAATTGGGTACCAAAATTTCTCAAATGACGTGGCAGAGATGACATGTCAGTATGGCATGTTTTAATTGGGTCCATCTCAATTATTATTACTATAGACAATAATGATATGACACCTGGCATTCTGGAATGTTTTTGGGAATGAATTTGGGACCCCTACCATTTTCCTTATATTTATGTTGTGTTCTACAGAATAGTAAACCAATATACAGCGAGTAAGGCTTATTATCACACCGGTAGTAACTAGAACTTTGAATTTCCATGTTACTGGTTGTAAATTTTAAACTGTTCTTCAGCTGACAAGTCTCGTATCTATCTTCTGTAGGTGTTAGCGGAAAAGCTACCCGAACTTTTAGATTTCCACAAAGACCTTGTGACTCTAGAAATCTCGACGAAGGTATTATAACTTGTGCATTTTGCGAAAAAAATTCATGTATATCTTCGTCTTTTTTCTTTCGGATAATTATTGACTCTGATGCAGATACAGTTAAAATATCTAGCAGAGGAAATGCAAGCCATTAGCAAAGGCCTTGAGAAAATTGTTCAGGAACTCACTGCATCAGAAAGTGATGGTCCTGTTTCCGAAACTTTTTGCCAGGTAAGTTAGTGCTTTAACTCTTATGAACTTTGTGCACTGGTGAAATATAATTGCATTGTCGTGCTTATGTTAGTGAGGATGTTTTAATAATAATTGGAGGGGAATATATATATACTCTAAAAAGGAAAAGTTCTATCAATTTTGACTTTTAATGTTTTATTTTCTTAAGTCAAATCCTACATCTTAAGACAAATCTGATGCTTTACCCATTGTAGGTGATTGCAGTAAAATGTTGAGGTCACGTAATTTGATAACTGAACCCTATCCATACACTAATATGATCTATCCACAACCCACACATTAATTGAAGACTTCTGTTTGGAAAGAAACTGTGGATTTAATGTAATAATAGCTAATTTGTTTTTCTGATTCAGATTCTAAAGGAGTTTCTTGGTTTCGCTGAAGCTGAAGTGAGATCTCTGGCTTCTCTTTATTCCGTAGTGGTATGTATCTTAATATGCCGGAAAATTGATTAAGGTTTTAGTAAAAATTACTCACCCTTCTTGAATATTTCTCAATGATTAAAGGGAAAAAATGCTGATGCGCTGGCTCTTTATTTTGGCGAAGATCCAGCCCGTTGTCCATTTGAGCAAGGTATTCTTATATGTTTCTCCAAAAGTTTATGTAATACAAAACTAAAAAAGATCAGAAAATCATTTATCAAATGCATTGTTATTCCATAAGGTTTTTTAAATTATTATTTCAAATCATTAATATTTGTCACCTCTTTGTTTCTAGTCGTGATGTCTTGACAAACTAGAAAGAATCTTGGATAATCTTGTGTTGTGTTATCAGCAACAATATGGGCTATGGTTGTATGTCAATGTTGGAGTTTAGATGATTTCAGTTCTGTGAACATATATTAGAATATGATGGAATACATTGGTAACTGGAACATGGTAAGTTGGGTTTCTATTCATGCATGTAATTGGGATTTTCCATTTGAAAGAAGTGAAAGGTAAATTTAGTTAACTTATAGTTACATTGAGAAAATATTGCTCAATAAACATTTTAGTAACTATTTAGTTACAAATTGAAGTTTCATGTTTGGGAATCCCAGTCCCTAGATCAGGATTATGGTATCTGTTCAATTGTAGGCACTTCTTTTTCTTAACATTATATTTAGGTCCGTATATTTGGAGTT
Organism: Kitagawia praeruptora; assembly: GCA_037693485.1. NCBI lineage: Eukaryota > Viridiplantae > Streptophyta > Magnoliopsida > Apiales > Apiaceae > Kitagawia > Kitagawia praeruptora. The sequence goes on from CM075352.1 coordinate 140,856,144, forward strand.
CAGGAATAAAACCATGTCTGACACCTGGAGCTAGAACAGATAATTCTACATCAATAGGAGTATCTACTAGCATCAACCATGCATGGGAAGAAACTTAGTTGTGGCTCAAAATATAATCAAATTCTTTGTTCTAAACTTGATGCAAGATCAATCTCCAGAGAAATTTTTCGCAGTAACCCTCCCAAAATTATTAACAAAACTTGTGAGGTTGGGATCTCGCACTCATGGATTCCTAGTAGAAATAGCATTGGTCGTCAACAATTGCCCTCAGAGTCTACCTTTGTCTACTAGATTGACTCCCGGTCAAAGTCTTTGGTTCGATCAGAGAGTTGTGGTTCTACTTTCTACAGTAGGGAACAGCCAGCTCCAAGAGTACATAAATAGAGCATTAATAAAGAACGATAATGGCGAGCATTTTGTGTTTTTATTCCCGTTTCCTGTTTTCGGGCATCAGAAGTGGTATCTGATTACAAGTTTTATTCTCGTACTAATAGTGCCTAAAGATTATCTTTACATATATCGGTTTCCGTAAACCATAACCTAATTGAAGGGTACCCATACAGCCTACGGTCATAAGATAGGAATTTGTTGCTATCTTTTCTAAAGCCTTTCACCATGACCATCCAATTATTTATTGTTGCATCAAATAGACTCTAGTAATATCCACTCATATAAAAAACTTACAAATGTATACTTGACTGCAAGTCTGCAATCAATATCGGGATAACTGTTGCATGTTTACATGAATTCAAATTTAGATTCATATATATCCTGATGTATAGAGAACTATGGTAGTTATTTCGTATTGGTCATTACATGCTGTTAACAATATAGAGAGTTTACAGAAGAGGAAGTGTTTTATATATGTTGTACTTATTACAATGCAAAGCTCCTATATTTATAGTAGAAGCAACACACCAATAGTCATGGAGGTGCCTAACTAACTATGACTATTCTGTTTTGTTAAAGTCTAAGAGGTGCCTAATATGTTGACAATGTTGACACTCACCCTCAAGTTGATGCATATATATCACTCATGCCCAACTTGCCAATAAGTGGATGAAGCATCTTCTGATTTAAACCTTTGGTAAATATGTCAGCTATCTGGTCCTCCGATCTTACAAAGTGAATACCAATGGTATCACTATTGATCTTCTCTTTTATGAAGTGTCGATCAATTTCGATATGTTTGGTCCGATCATGTTGAACTGGATTATGTGCAATGGCAATAGCAGCTTTGTTATCACAATGCAGCTTCATTGGAGTTGCAGATGCAAGTCTCAATTCTTCTAGGAACAATCTTATCCACAATAATTCACGTACACCTTTAGCCATAGCTCTATACTCTGCCTCAGCACTAGATAAGGCAACCACAGGTTGTTTCTTGCTTCGCCAAGTAACCAAATTGCCACCAACAAATGTACAATATCCTAAAGTAGATCGTCTATCGTCTTGACATCCGGCCCAATCTGCATCTGTATAGCTTTCAACCCCGAGATGACTGTTTTTAGTAAACATTACTCCTTTTCCAGGAGCAGCCTTAAGATACCTTAATATCATATAAACTGCATCCAAATGTGGTTGACAAGGATCATGCATATACCTACTAACAATTCCCACTGCATATGATATGTCTGGCCTTGTATGTGCAAGGTAGATTAGTCGACCAACTAACCTTTGATATTGAGATTTCTCGACAATTTCACCAGCATCTCCACAGTTTATGATTTGCTTCTATTGGAGATTCTGCAGGTCTACATCCCAACATCCCTGTTTCATTCAGAAGATCAAGTGTATACTTCCGTTGTGAGAGGAAGATACCACCTGGACTTCTAGAGACCTCAATACCAAGGAAATACCGTAGCTTTCCTAAGTCCTTCATCTCGAATTCAGAGGCAAGCTTGCGTTTAACATTAGCAATCTCACAGGTGTCGTTGCCGGTGATCACAATATCATCGACATAAACAATCAACACTGTGATTTTTTCATCTCGTCTTTTTATGAACATGGTGTTATCTGAGTTGCTCTGTTTGTAGTCAAATTTAATCATTGCTCCCTGAAATTTGCCAAACCAGTCCCTTGGAGACTGTTTTAACCCATAAATAGTCTTCTTTAGCTTGCATATTTTCCCAATGGTCGCAGCTGTAGAAAAACCCGGTGGAACATCCATGTAAACCTCTTCTTTCAGGTCTCCATGTAAGAATGCATTTTTTACATCCAATTGCTGAAGTTCCCATCCAAGATTTGCTGCACATGATATCAAGACTCGAATAGAGGCCATCTTTGCTACTGGAGCAAAAGTTTCCTGATAATCAATCCCGTAAGTTTGAGTATACCCTTTTGCTACAAGTCTCGCTTTGTACCTATCAATCAGCCCATTAGGTTTCTGTTTCACAGTGAATACCCATCTGCATCCTACTACCTTTCTTCCAGCGGGAAGATGAGTTAACTCCCAAGTGCCATTATGTTTCAAGGCATTCATTTCCTCCATCATAGCATCTTTCCATTTAGGATCACATAAAGCATCCTGCCAAGTATGCGGAACAGAAACACTAGACAAGGATGATACAAAAGCAAGTGAAGATGGAGATAATGCATTATAAGATACAAAGTTTGAGATAGGATGGTTAGTGCAAGAGCGTACACCCTTTCTTATAGCAATAGGAAGATCTAGAGTAGGATCAAGAGTATTACCATTTTCTGGCTCAAACACAGGAGATGCAGGATCTGTCTCGAGGTCAGAGGTCTCTGGATGCGGTAAAGTGGTGATATCATTTCTTTTCCGCCTGGAATATGTAATCAAATCTGGAATATCCAATCTATTTAGATCATCTGACTCATTACTCGTATGTGGAGGAATAGATAACCTGTTTGAACTAGTGTTTGGAATAGGTATATTAATAAATGGAAGTGTCTGTGACTCATCTGTTGCTTTACTATCAAGACTGTGTCGGTTTATCTCCCCCTGAAGCAAGGAGGAGGAACCCGGAGAAAAATAAGAAATGTTCTCCCAGAAACTAACATCATGACTGACAAATATGCGACGTGATGGAGGATGATAACATTTATATCCCTTCTGAGTTGGTGAATACCCAATGAAAACGCAGCGGAGGGCCCGAGAGTCAAGTTTATCCCGAGAGGGAGCATGATTATAAACAAAACATACACTCCCAAATACTCGAAGGGGTAGTGGGTGTGAAGAAGGTGCAAGAACACAAGACAACGGTGTTTTAAATTTTAGGACACTAGAAGGAAGACGGTTTATAAGATATGCAGCAGTCATGATTGCCTCTCCCCAAAGATATTTGGGAACATGCATTGTTAACATAAGCGACCGAGCAACTTGTTGTAAGTGACCAATTTTCCTTTCTGCTACCCCATTCTGTTGAGAAGTTTTGACACACGAAGTTTGATGAATTATACCACATGTGTCCAAATAAGATATAAACGGGCCTCCATATTCAGTACCGTTATCACTTCGAAGAATTTTAACAGAAGCACTAAATTGTGTTTGTACCATGTGGTGAAAAGATTTAAAACACTCGAAAACTTCACTTTTTTGTTTAAGGAGATATACCCAAGTAAGCCTAGAATAACAATCAACAAAGACAACAAACCATCTATACCCATCATGTGTAGGATGTTTAAATGGACCCCAAACATCAGTATGAATGATAGAAAACAAAGTAGAACTTCTTTTATTTCTGGATGGATAAGATGATCTTTTATGTTTTGCTAGTTCACATGGTTCACAAAAGAAATCTTCCTTCTTACAGTGTTTTACTAAGGCAGGGAATAGATGTGTTAAAACACCAAAAGATGGATGACCTAACCGTCTATGCCACTGATACAAAGATTCAAAAGCAGAATTTAACTTGGATGACACCTGATAAGTTGATGGAGAAATAGAATTCCCTTCCATAACATAAAGTCCATCTACCACTTTACCATTGCCAAGGACCTTGCCTGTCGCCAGATCCTGAAATACACAGTGGGAGGAAAAAAAGGTTACTGAACAATTAAGATTTTCAGTAATACGTTGAACAGATAATAAGTTTGCTGTTAAGGAGGGAACATGTAACACATCAGATAGTGGCAATGATGATGAGAGGCAGTGAGAAGTGCCTTGTCCATGAACAGGTACAGTAGCTCCATTGGCAACACGAATATTGCCTGTTTCACCATTATATGTTTCTAGGAAACTAGAATTTCCAGTCATATGTGCTGATGCTCCGGAATCAATAATCCATGAATTATGACATTTATCGGAGGTAAAGTGACAAGATGTACCTGCATGGGCAGAATTAGCTGTATGTGGAGTGGTGTTCATTTGTGACATTAATTGGCGAAGGGTGTTGACCTCTGAAGCAGTCATCGTCCCTGTTGAAGAATAAGACTCACATTCTGATGCAGCATGATGAGCACTAAAGGGAATACCTCTACCCGTGCTTTTGCCAGATGAGACACCACGGTAACCACCTCGGCCACGCCCTCCTCGTCCTCGAATTCTGAGATGAGGGTGCAGGATAAAACATGTTTCACGAGTGTGGTTTAACTTCTTGCAGTAGTCACATTGAAGACTGGATTTTTCACCCATTAAAGCCATTGGTATCTTTTCAGGTTGTTCTGGCTCAGATTGCTGAACATTTCCAGTTAAGAGTGCAGATCGTTCAGAAGAGACGACCGGAGCCATGCTTTGCTTTCGACTTTCCTCTAATCTGACACGACCATAGGCTTCTTCTACTGTAGGAAATGGAATTTGTCCGATAAGTTGATTTTTTATTGAATCATACTCATCAGACAATCCATCAAGAAACTTCATCACTTTCTCTACAGTCATCATCTTTTGATATTTTTCTTGATCTTCAGCATGTTTACACTCAAATATAGTGTAATGTCCCAATTCACTCCATAATGATGTAAGCTCAGAATAATACTGAGCTAATGTGTGGCTTCCTTGAGCCAATGCCCACATCTTCCGTTTTATCTCAAATTGCTTGGCTACATTTCCGGAGAAGGAATACGTCCGAGTGAGAGAGTTCCACACATCTTCAGCGGTATCAATGAAGATATATGTTTTTCGAATATCAACCTCCATAGAGTTAGATAGCCATGAACACACCATGGCATTTTCAGATTCCCAATCATCGAAAGTAGTATCACTTTCCAAAGGTTGTTTGGCTTTCCCATTGATATATTTCATCATTCTATGAGATTTAAGTGCCATTATACAAGCTTTGGACCATTCCAGAAAATTCTTTCCGTTGAATTTAGGGCTTACATACGGAGTACTATGAAATCCGGACTTACCGCTGGTTACAGTAGTATTGTCGATTGTGACTGACGAATCGACCACTTCCGCCATTTAAAAGAAAACGAATAAATATAGTGCTCAAGTAGCTATCACAGGTATTGTCTAGCCTTAGCTAAAAACAAGAAATTTCTGTTGTATATATAACTGCTATATTAAATCCTAGCAGCATATAACGTATGTATATATCTCGTAAAAGAAGAGTACCTCACGGGAACTCACAGAAACCACAAACAAAGATTAGCAATAAACTGAAAGTTCTCAGATTGAAGGAGTACCATATATGGATTCGCAATGAACAGACGAACAAGAAGTCTAACTGGAACTTCGCCAGAAAACTGCCGGAAGTAGGGCCACGCGCCGGCGTGTGTCGCGCGTAGCGACGACCTGCAGCGCGTGGGGCGGCGCGTGGCGGCGCGTCAGCAGCTTTTTCTGAGGTCTGAAAATTTCTGGGAGCTCCTCTTTCAGTGCTCTTCTCAGTGGTATATTTGATTTTCTGTTTTGATAACTTTCGAAAATTTCGAATTTTGACAGTTGGTTTGACAGTTTGATTTTTCTGGACTTTTCCTTTCTCTTCTGCAACTTTGATTTCTGTTTTTGGCCTGGAACTATACCCGCTCTGATACCATGTTAACAATATAGAGAGTTTACAGAAGAGGAAGTGTTTTATATATGTTGTACTTATTACAATGCAAAGCTCCTATATTTATAGTAGAAGCAACACACCAATAGTCATAGAGGTGCCTAACTAACTATGACTATTCTGTTTTGTTAAAGTCTAAGAGGTGCCTAATATGTTGACAATGTTGACACATGCAATATATTGTGACGATATATATTTTACATGTAGGAAATGTCTGCTGAATAAGTTGCGTCGTAAATTGTTGTGCAACATACAACATATGCCAGTATTCTGCAATCTTAATTTGGTAGATCAAATGACAGAGCTCCTGAATGCCATCTACGTTCATGGGCTCACATGTGTAACAAAATTAATTTGCTAATTTTGTTTTTGCTTATATGGTAATTTGCAGTTGTTTCAACTTTGCTTAATTTCGTGAGAATGTTTGTGCGAGCACACGAGGAAAACTGCAAGCAGATTGAGCTTGAAAAAAAGAAAGCTCAGAAAGAAGAAGAGAACGAGAAAAAGTTGAGTGCTACTGTAAAAAGACCAGAAATGGAAACTATGAAGTCCAAGGAGTGTACTGAACAATTGATTAAAACATAATCGTAGCACAATTAGGTAACAGGATGAAATCTACAAGTCCTCAATTGATAGATACAAGCTGTAATCTCGGTTATAAGCTAGGAATAGCAAGACCTCGGAAGTATGACCGTTTGCATTATAACTTTAAAGGATGAATTAACAAAAGACAATGTGTAGGATGACCAAGCAAGTGTACTTGTAGCGGTAAGATGTTTTCACACGTCTTTCTTGATTAGTGACGCATATTGCTTCGGACTAGATGTTCTAATTTTTTGTTTATATAATTAAGCAGGAGATGAAAACATGGAGTTCGATGAAGCTGGAGACCTGTTGGATAGTCTACAAGTATTTTTAGTTAGGGAACAGTTAGTTTAGGAAATCATCTACATTGTTAGTCTAGCATGTACACATCACAGACATTGTTCTGAATTCTTCAATGGTGATATAAATGTATTTGTTTGTCTGTTATTTTGTGCTTGTGCTACGGTATAATGTGAAATGTAGAGGCAATAAGTTGATATAATATGCTATATGCACGTACATACAGTAAAACCTCTATAAATTAATAATGTTGGGACCGAGATATTTTATTAATTTAGAGAGATATTGTTATATCGATAAATTAATAATTTATTAATTTAAAGAGGTTTTACGTATGACCTTTAAATTTCCAAGTAAATGTACTATATTTACAATGTATATTAGTTAGAAATGAAAAATAAATTACAAAAACAAGTTCCAAGGCACATTCTATTAATGTGCATTCACAAATTAATTGAATTTGAGGATGATTCACTAACTTTGGAACCGGTCACTCGGAAAAAAGCATTGCAAGCAGCAACAACTCTTCACAACTTTTTGTTGAAATACGAGAAAATAGTGCCCCAACTCTTAAGTGCAATGAGAAGATTTAAAGATAAACTCAATATAGATTTGAAGTTCAACAAAAAATAAGTGATTACAGATTCATTTTTTACCAGACAATCTTAGATATTGGAATCTTTTAGTAATTATTAATTGGAAAATACTAGGTACCCCAAATTGGTACCCAAATTTTTTCCCAAAATACACATGTCATTATTTGAATGGTTATAATTACAATGGGCCCGCCAGGGCCATATAAATCCCACCAATTAAAATTTTCCATACATCCAACTCATCAATGCCACATCATTTGGGAGCATTTTTTGGGTACCAATTTGGGATACGTAGCACTACTCTAATTAATTTATAGTTTCATTGGGACCAATATATATACACTGGGATTTCAAAAAAGTTATTATCTTATTATTTTATTGATTGGGGTACAATTTTATACTTGTCCCAAGTTATTAATTTATCGAGTATTAATTTATAGAGGTTTTACCGTAGTGCACACACGCTAAGAAAGAATAACCTTTCTAGGTTTCAAGAGATACACCTTTGCCATCCATGTTTGACCAGGAGGCCCTCACTGCCTGCATCTCTGGCTCTTGCGATAAATGTTTTTGCATAATTTTAGTATTAAACTCTTAAGAATCTGTATTTACTTCTTAAAACAAATTTATTTACTATCTTCCTAGTTTTTTTTTTGTTTGTTTTGTGGGAGTTCCATAATCTCTCACACTACATGGTACTAATCGCACGAAGTTAGATGTTGTAAAACTAGAACTTTAGTTAGAAAATAGATATAGATTTAAAAAAGGAAATAATTAGTCCAGAAACTATTAATGCTATAATATGGAATCCAAAATATTACCTGATACAACAGTTATAATCATTTATTTCAATAAACTGTTAATAGTATTTGAATTAGATGCGGAAATCACGTCACATCTATACTGCTTCCAACAGGTTTGGTAAATGAGTTCTTTAACTAAAATTGTGCATCTCAATTTTTTGATTCAGTTCTTCCTTTCCGAATTTTACTTGTTATTTTTGGTAATATTAAGTTTCTAATAGATTAAGCAAACTCCATTTCTTAAACTAAAATGCTGACACAGTTTCTAACGGATCTTATTTCTTAAATCAACATATTTTCTTACAATTTCAAACAGAAAGATTTCGAGTTATACATGGCAGCATATTTTAATGATAAGTGCTCGTAGCAGATCCGGCAATTTTGTACACAATACGAAAACACTACAAGAAAACGATACGAAAATTACGGGTTTGAGTTGACCTTTGCGGTACACAAACACGAAAGTACACGAATACAAAATTACACGGATGAATTTAGTGTCGGTTTTGGGTTATCCTTGGGTACACGACACGAAACGAAAATACACGAAATAAATAAATATTTAAATAATTTTATTAAAATTATATGAATACATATTTTAAAATAATATTTTATATATAATTTTTACATAAGATAATTACAAAATAGTTTCAAATTTTAGTTTCACAAGACTTGAGCACACTTGATTCTTTATGACATATTGACTTAAGACTCGATTAGTAAAAATTTAATATTTAAATATTTTTATTTTTTATTTAAAAATTACACGAAACACGACATGAAATGTACACGAAATGAAGGTACACGAACACGAAACGAAACGAAACGAATTCTTAACGGATCGGTTTTGAATTTGACATAACGTACACGAAACACGAAAATACACAACACGAAAATATATGAAACGAACGAATTGCCAGCTCTAGCTCTTCACTAGTTTGAAAAACCTACACTTCACGTTATTTAGTGAAAATTAATTAACTAATGTACCGCAGCTGTGATTAGGCAAGACTTTTCTTTTTTGTCAGGATGCTCACATACCCAACTTTAATAAAATAAACAGTAAATACACCCGTTGTATTTGAAATATACTTCAATTACATACTGGAAAAAAATAATACAAAGAATGATTAGAGAACCTTAATATATAAATGGGGTCCGGTCTGGTGCAACCGGTTGTACCAGACTGTTTCCGGAACATATGGTTCCAGAGCCATTGGATCGTTAATCCAACGATTCTGATTTAAAAAAAAATTGCACCATACTGCATGAACTTTCCGCGGTACGGAGAAATTACCAAAATGCTCCTACTGTTCACCGTACCGCAGAAACTTTCTGCGGTACGGTGAACAGTAGATTTTTTATGTGAAATCAGGGGGGATTTTGGTAATTTCTCCGTACCGCAGAAACTTTCCGCGGTACTGTACATTTTTTTTTAAAAATCAGAGCCGTTGGATCTGGAATCGTATGTTCCGTAAACAGTACTTACCATACGTATGGTAATGACCGGGAGAATGAGAAGTATAACTTTTTAAAGAATTACTCCCTCAGTCCCATTCATTTCTATACACTTACTATTTTGAGGTGTCCCATCATTTCTATACATTCCAAAAATAGTACTCCCTCTGTTCCTAAAAGATTTTCCTGTTTGCTTTATCACGTTTGCCAACGCACACTTTTGATCGTTAATATTTTCAATTTCGTGTTAGTTTTAAATATAAAAACTTCACTGTATTAAAGTACTCACAAATATGAATCAAACAAGATCACTCATGACTATATTTTATCTTATAAATTATGCGTAAATTAGTAGTCAAGCGCTTACAATGAACAGGAACAAAAGTCAGAACAGGAAAAAGAAAAAGAAACAGAGGGAGTAAAGTTTTAATAATAAAAAACACTATTACACCCCACTAACTTTCCCCCATTATCTCAAATCTATAATATAAAACACTATTACACCCACTACTTTCCTCCACTATCTCAAATTTATTATTAACTATTGATAGGTCCCACCACTTTACCCACTTTTCATCCAACTTTACTCATTATTTATACATTTTTTTGGTCTCCGTGTCCAAACCCAGTGTATATTATTCACTAGGACGGAGGGAGTACAGTACTAAAATTCTGTCGAAGTACCTTTTAATTTTATACCAATCAAGGATGGTCCTGAGATTTATGGAACCATAATAGAAATGGAAGCTGATCCCTGACATCGATTGTTAGGGACCGGTTATTTAATAATCAGTTTCTAAATCATTGGATCAACGATCCAACGGTCTTCCTGGATTTAAAAAAAAGATTCCTGTTCGTGGAAATTTTTCGCGGAATGGGCCCCCTGGATTACAAAAAAAATTCCCTGTTCGCGGAAATTGTCCGCGGAAAATTTCCACGGAGCGTAATTTTTTTTTTTTTAATCTCAACCGTTGGATCGTTGATCCAGCGGCTGAAAAACTAATTGTTAAATAACGATCCAACGGCTGAAAAACTAATTGTTAAATAACCGGTCCCTGACAAACTATTGTCTCCAACGGCTGAAAAACTGATTGTTAAAAAACCGGTCCTTGACAAACTATTGTCAGGGACCGGGACCCAATAAAAATTAGTTAAAAAGGTCATCCTAAGAGCATTCATAACCGAATCCCCATCTTCATCCCTAAAAACTTACTCCCCCCGTCTCTTAAAACTTTTCCTGTTTATTATTTCGGGACATTCAAAATATTTTTCTCCTTTCTATTTTAAGCCATATAAAACAATATTCAATACCAACTACTTCACCCCCCTACTCCTTAAAAACAATATTCAATACCCACTACTACATCCACTACTCCATAAAAACAATATTTAATAACCACTACTTCACCCATTACTTTTTAAAAACAATATTCGATACCCACTACTCCACCCACTATTCTTTAAAAACTATATTCAATATCCACTACTCCACCCACAACTTCTTAAAAACAATATTCAATACCCACTACTCCTTAAAAACAATATTCAATACTCACTACTCCATTAAAAAACAATATTCCTTATCCCACTATCTTAAAACCCGTGTTTTTAGTCAAACGAGAAATGTTTAATGAGACGGAGGGAGTACTAAAAATAGTAAATCCCCAAATAAAAATAGTAAATCCCTAAAATTATCAAAATATTTCTACATCCCATTGCCCATTTTCTATCCCCATATCCCTATATTTTTTTTTATATTACTTATTTCTCTCTCTTCCACTTACAATTTTAACTAACATCCATTTTATATTATTAATTTGACAGGTGAATTCATGAGATAGGGATTCACAGTAAATCCCCAAAAATGGGGGTTCAGTTTATGTCCCTAAAATTAAACTGCATCATGGGGTTCCGGATTTAAGGTCACTTTTAGATAAAATGCTATAAAGAACCTCAAATTTTAAGGATAGGTAGCCGGTTGTGAATGCTCTAATACAAATTTTTTAAATTTTTTTTAACTAACAAGTTCAATTAGCTGCTGTAACCTGAATACTGAAAACTAGATACTGCATTCGACTAACTTTATTTATTTATAATATGAGGTCAACTGCACATGCTCGTAGAGCCACTATATGTGCAAAATTACATAACCGTGGGTTGAATATACATCAAGCTCCCGGTCGGGTTTGTCCGCGAAAATTTTTCGGCAATAAATTTAATATTGAAAATTAATGCGAATATAAAAGTTAATTAAATCATTTTATTCGCACTTAATCTTTTGATTTTAGAATTCTTATTATTTGCAATTAAAGATTTCACGAAAAGATGATTTTCCAATCATCATTGGTTGTTGACGAGCGCCCATGCATGAACATGCCGGCATTGAGAAAAATCCACAGAAAGAAAGACAACGAGACAAAGAAAAGTTGGTTCGAGAGTTGTAAAACATCTCTTTAACTAAAATTCTACATAGTGATGCACTAACTTATGTTTTTCTGTATTAAAAATGTGCGTCATTTGATAATACGTCACTACAGTATTATTCTCCTCCCGTCATAGTTTGTTTTTTGAAAATTAAGGTCTGCTTGTTGGATAAGAAAATAATTTAAAGTGATCGAGTAAAAGTCCCTAGTCGTCTTTTTCAATTTTAGTGACACCCGATTTAGCACGCGGTACCCTTGGTCAAGATGTGCCTGCTAGTCAAGTTAGACTAATATATACTCCCTCCGTCCCGATTTGTATGAACTAGTTTGATTTTCACGGAGATTAAAAAAAAATAATAGAAATAGAGTAAAGTTAGTTGAAAAGTGGGTAAAGTGGTGAGATCTATCAATATTTAATAATAGATTTGAGATAGTGGAGAAAAATAGTGGGTGTATAGTGTTTATTTAATAAAAAAGTGAAGAAATAGTGGGTGTAATAGTAAAAAGTAGTGTTCAAAAATAGTAAATATGTTATGTTCATTTTTTTGGAACGTACCAAAAAAGAAAAAAAAAATTCAAATAAAATGGGACGGAGGAAGTATATTTTTGCATGCATGTGTACATGATCTCATACAATGTCATCACTAGTATTACGTATAGTTTAGTAGTTTCATTGTTACTTTTACTTTTCCAACTATTTCTCATTAGTTGTTGCGAAATCCGGCGGCGGAAAAAGGAAAAATACTGATGAATGTCTTTGAACATACTTATGTAGCTAAGGATTCATCTTCAACCGTGTCTGACAAATGTGTATCATATCACTAAAACATGATTAAATTGCATTTTGGGTACTTAAATATTAATATAATTGCACGGTAATAGTTAAATTATATTTGTAGTTGAATGTGTGTCTAATTTTTTTTTTTTTAAAACGTGGTGGCTCCGATCGAGAAAAGGCCCCCAATATCACAATTCCAACACAAATTGTCCCAAATATCACAACTCAAAAATTTGGCCCCAGATATCATTACATAACACAGTATCATGTAGCGTTTAATTTTTTCAGTAAAAAACGCTACATCGTGTAGCATTTATATATATATATATATATTTGAAAAAATGCTAATGCGTTTAGCGTTTTGATGGATAAGATGCTGCTTAATGTGGTGTTTTGAGGAGAACGCTAGATTAAGTTGTGTTTTGGGAGGGAAGACACTGTTTTAAGTTGTGTTTTGGGGGAAACGCTAGTTTAAATTGTGTTTTGGGGTGTGAAAACACAGTTTTAAGTGGTGTTTTGAGAAGAACGCTACACGAAATAGAGTTTATGCTAAAAAAATTAAAACACTATATTATACTATGTCTTGGAGTGATATTTGGGGTCAAGTTTTTGAATTGTAATATTTGGAATCATTTATTTTTGGAATTGTGATAGAAAGGGCCAAAGCCAGCTCCGATCCAACTCAATCAATCTAAATTAATATAAGTTGTTCACTAAAAGTGCTGTGAAGTTGTTGACTGAAGATCCATAATCTGATCCATATTTGGGGAAGTAAGGAGCAGGTTTATGAGATTTTATGTGTGTCTTGCACCATTGAAAAAGGTATTTATTGAGAATCAATATCCTTTTTTCTTAAACACAATATACTTTTCCTATATTTATCACTTCAATTTAACAAAATAATAATTATATTATAATTACTGTTAATTAATTAATTACGTTTTCAGCTAAAACAAGTAAACTTTTCTATTTTCTCCGACTAAACCCTTCTCTTTTCCCAATTATATCACGAGCGCGAGACTTTATTTAATAAAATAAATAATAATATTACAATTAATAATAATTAATCGATTAACTTTTTCAGTTACATCATATCGTTTTTTCTATATTATCTAACTAAAATCCCTCCGTTTATAGAAATATCACTTTTTCTATATTTTTTAAAACTAAAATTCCTCATTTTCTAGAAATATCAAGGACATCATTTATATAATTATTTTCAAATTATATCATTTAAAAAATTTAAGTTTACAAAATTCATGTTTTAAAAAATTTAATTCAAATTAAAAAAATATATTAAAAAAGGTACATGCATCGCATAGGTTATAATAGATGATTAATTGCAGTAGTATTTTAAAAAGCGAAAATAAGCATTAGACGGTAAAAGTACTTTTTAGATATTAATATGGTAATTAGTGATTAATTGACATGATTAATTGGAGTAATAATTGGAAATAATTTAAGTAAATAAATAATTATATAATTACATTAATACATCAATAAATAATATATCATATAATGTTCGAAAACAAATCATATTTCATTATAAGTTCATTATTGATAGTTTGTAATCCTGACAAATTTAAATAAAGTTTCTCCCAATTTTAATATCCATTTTAGATCACGAAATTATTATAATTTAATTATTATAAACATTTTTTTTGAAAATAATTATTATAAACATATATCAATGTTATAGGTAGTTTTAAACATTAATAATTTACAAAATAATAGCAAATTAGATAGTACAGAAGTTTCAATTTTTTTTCCTACTCTATATTCCCAAATTTAAAGATTTAAAATGTGTTTAAAATTGAAATAAGAGAGTTTTAAAATCAGAATCTTGGACCATTTACTTCACTTTCATGAAGTTACAAATTTTTTTTTTTGCCAAACTTACCATTTTATCCTACTTAATTTCCATCTCGAATGGTTCTCAATTATTATACGAGAATAATGTTTCTGAGATTACCTCAGGAACTTACCTAAGGTGCTTGTCTTAACTCCTTATAAAGTGCAGGAACATTTTTGTGAAATCTAGATTACCTATGAAATTTATTTTTGATTTTATGGAAGTATCTCAGGAAAAATAGCTGAGGTAATCTCAAGTACATCATTCTCATATTATATTGAAAAATCGCTTTTTAACACGAATTTCAGATAATCGAAACAAAACTTTTTGTCTAGCGATTAATAAATTTACAGTTTTTCAGAACAGAGGTGACCATGTGTCGACTGATGATAACAAACTCGAGACAACTAGACATGGAGAAACCAAATGTCAATGGTACACCTTATCTTCAAATATTTTGCGAAATTTAGTAAGAAAATTACATGGTTTTTTTTTTTTTTTTGAAAAGAAAATTACATGGTTACAAGAAAATTACATGGTTAATTTACTTGTGCTATCTTGTCTACTAGAAAAAAAAAACCTTGTGCTAACTAAAATTGGGTGAAAGACCTCAATAACCAAATTTTAAATTTGGGTGTTCAAAATAACCACGGGCGAAAACAGCGTCAAAAATAATCGGAAGGCCACGCATTTGCGTTGTGCGTACGGAGGCTACGCATTTCGAAAATGCGTATAGATCATATACGCATAATGAATATACGTGGATTTTGTTAAATTCACATCTGGACTTGTGAACAGTGCTCTGGCCTACGCATGTCGAGCATGCGTGACTCAGGATACCCATGTCCAACATGCGTATGGGATGGTACTGTTCATCGTCCTCCCCCAGCCGCCAGCATCGTTTTCCGATTAAAAACTTTGACACAATCATTCGCTCCCTACAAACATCGAGCAATAGCATATGATATACCAAATTGCTCGTCTTTTCCTCCTCTACAAGGCTATAATCGTCGTTTTTCGTTTGTTTCGCCGGATTGAAAAGCCCCAAATCGAGATTCATTTTCCAATTTCCTTTTCCGACTCGTTCGTGCACGCCCCTGCGGGGCAAAAAATCAACAAACAAATATGGCAAAGTGTAGAGGCAGGCTTGGGGATCATTTCGATATCCTCAGATTTTGTGGAGGTGGCCGGAATGTGAAGAACGGGAGGGGGCAATTTTGAGGCGAATTTTTGGTCGCCTGAGCTCCGGTTCAGTGTGAAGAAATGACGTCATATGACATCATTGCGCATCCGGGAGTTGCGTTACCCCAGATGCGCATGATCAATATGCGTATCCCATCTACGCAAACCGCCAATGCGTGGCTCTGTCGTTATTTTGGAATCTGTTCACGCACATCGTTATTTTGAGCAATTGGGGTGTGTTTTTGTGTTATTTTGGTCATTTTCTCACTAAAATTACATAGATCTAAACGAAGTTTTGAATATTATTACAAAATTACTGAATATTTTCGAATTTAGTCAAGAAAGTTTTATTTACTAATGTTTGTGATTGCCTAAAAGGATATCCAAATAATTCCCTTTGGGTGTTCAAACTTCAAAGGGGTAAGATATACTCTACATGGCCATAAATTCAATGTAACGTCTTCAAGTGGATGTCGAAAAAATCAATAATTTCAACAACTTTTAAATGGACATGATTAAGATATTGTTGTTTTTATTATGTGCATGTTGTCATACATTTAGTTCGAAAGCACAATCCTTTGCTTGACACAACATGGTAGAAGACTTGAAGTCTATGGAAAATAAGTACAAATTATTTGTCACGAATATCTTTTTATATGCATCGATAATGACTTACAATTGAGTTGATGATCTCAGAATTAAAACATCTACTACCTCTGGCTGACATAGACAAACATTTCAATGTGACGTATGTCGTGTGTTATAACTTATAGTCAAAATTCTATTCGGGTATTTCATGATGAATTCGGGCCAATAACAAATTCAATTTGGGGTTTTTTTGGATAAATTAATGTTTTGGTGAGAATTGGCAGAAGGAGGACGTGCACTCACCTCCTGTATGTAAAGGGCATGCCCAGGATGTTTGTGAAGTAATTGAATAAATGTTACCTACTGATTTTACAAAGATTATTGAAGAATTCTCTTCTGGGGTATAACAGGAGGGGGGATATTCTTCGTAGAAGGCCTTCAAGGGTGTTCTTGGATTCAAGGACCCTTTCTTATACACAAAGAGCGCACCCTCATGTGGAAAAATGGGTACTTTTAGTTGTGTGTTTTGGAGCCCTGTTCCTATTATCAATGAGCGCCCTCATTGGAGAATATATTTCGGGGTAATCCTGCACTCTGCACCCAAAATCTCTGGATCACTTGTCCTGCTATTTAGTGGGTGCTTCTTATTCGGGGGACAAGGATGCCCATCACACTCGGATAAACCATGGCTATACATACGTTCATGAAATCAGGAAATAGCTGGTAGCGGAAAGGATTAGTCCTCAACGGGGGAAGTTTTCATATCCGTGAAGTCTTGAGATCATGGATGGGCCTTGGACCTTTGTGGTTAGGCCTCCTAGTGGAACATTCCGGAAGCTGGACCGTCAATCCAAGCCCATGGATTTCTTGCACTCCAAAAACTATGTGGGCTTGATTCCCTATAAATATAGGGGTACGTAGGCACATTTGGGGATGGAAGCGAAGAGCTCTACGAGCCACCATCAAAAACCCTCTAATTCTCAGCCCCCAATTCATCGCAGCCATCATACTCGGCGATTTTTCCGACAAAAAACCACCGTCATAGATCTTGATTCCGGCGATGAACCTCAAACTTTGTTGTTACCAAATTTCTCTGTCAACATGTCGTAATTAAGTGGTAAGTTTCTTAATTCTTTAGTAATTTTTTTCGGCTTTAATTTATACTCCCTCCGTTCCCCAGGTTCTTTACATTGTGTTTGGACACGAAAACCAAGGATAGTGGGTGTAATATTGTTAAAACAAATGAAGTAGTGGGTGTAATAGTGATTTTATTATTAAAATAAGTGAAGTAGTGGATGTAATAGTGTAAAGCGTTGAAAAAGTGGAGTGAAGTAATGGATGTAATATATTTTATTGTTAAAAGTTAGTATTTTTAGTAATATAAAGAATTGGTGGGACGTTCCAAAAAGGAAAGAGTAAAAAAATGAGAGGGACGGAAGAAGTAGTTACTTTTATGCGGCTAAATCATACAAGTAGAGTTGTAATTCGAGCCGGGCGGCTCGCGAGCTCGCTCGGCTCGAACTCGTTAAGTGGGCTCGAATCGGCTCGTTTAGTTAAACGAGCCGAGCGAGCTAGTGTAAAGTGTTGAAAAAGTGGAGTGAAGTAATGGATGTAATCTATTTTATTGTTAAAAGTTACTATTTTTAGTAATGTAAAGAATTGGTGAGACGTTCCAAAAAGGAAAGTGTAAATAAATGAGAGGGACGGAAGAAGTAGTTACTTTTATGCGGCTAAATCATACAAGTAGAGCTGTAATTCGAGTCGGGCGGCTCGCGAGCTCGCTCGGCTCGAACTCGTTTAAGTGGGCTCGAATCGGCTCGTTTAGTTAAACGAGCCGAACTCGGGTAGAGGTTTCGGCTCGTTTAATTAAACGAGCCGGCTCGACTCGTGAAATTAAGCGAGCCGAGTTCGGGGAGAGTTTTAGGCTCGGTTAAGTGTAAAATTAAACGAGATGGCTCGCCCGACTCATTAAAATCGGCTCGTTTAGCTAAACGAGCCAGCTCGACTCGACGAGCCAGCTCGACTCGACGAGCCAGCTTGACTCGACTCGTAAAATTAAACGAGTCGAGTTCGGACAGAGATTTAGGCTCGATTAGTTAAACGAGCCGACTCGATTCGACTCGACTCGTTTAATCCTAGCTCGATTAATGTTCGACTCGAAACTCGGCTCGCCCAGTCCGAATTACAGCCGTAGATACACGATTACTTGTAGGGGCAATGTGATTTGCTTCCCAACGTAATTTGATTTAATTTCATTTCTATTTTTAAAATAACATAAATATGATATCGAACATGATATCACTACATCGAACGATAAAAAATATCCTCTCAAAAATAAAAAAAAATAGGCTAGCAAACAAAAATAATCAACAAATAATATGCATGGTGAGAGAGTGAATTCTTTAAGAATCCAAAAAAAACATTTGATCGAATATATTTGTAAATTGGAGTCATATTTAATCATTGTAAAGAACAAGAAAGGACCAGGAACTAGACGAAAGGTAGCAACAAAGCAAACGTTTTCGTAGGTACATCTATTGGCATAGAAATCACAGAGAAGATAACGAGAGAAAGGTCAGGAATTAGTTTTACAGAAAGGACACGGAAACGAATAAAGCTGGGAAGAATTTGGTATGAATGATAAACTAAATATCTACGTGCTTCTGCTAAAACACAAATCAAACTTAGGCTTGTACTTTCAAATCAAACGATTAATCCGACCTTTAATCGGAATTAATTTAATATTATTTTATATAAAATTATGTTTAAGAAATATAATATAAACTCTAAATAACATTTCATAAATATTTATATTTCATAAAATTTAAATTTAATATATTGTTTTAAAATTTTGACCATACTTAATCACTTTTTAACCGAATTTATCGTGTTTATTGATTGAATTATTCGTTTCTTGATCACGTTTTAGGGAAATAATTGTTATCCTAATTTTACTAAAATTCACTCAAAAAGACATCAAATACCAATTAATCGATGATTAATAGTACTCCCTCCGTCCCTAAATATCATTCCTATTTTGACTGGATACGTTTGCCAACGCGTACTTTTGATCGTTAATATCTTTAATTTTGTATTAGTTTTAAATATAAAAACTTCACTGTATTAAAGTACTCATAAATACGAATCCAACAAGATCACTCATGACTATATTCCGTTTTATATATTAGACGTAAATTAGTAATTTGTCTTATGTTATGAACAGGACCGACATTTCAAATAAGAAAAACAATGTGAGACAGAGGGAGTAGTAATTAATACTCCCTCTGTGCCTATTTATGTTTCCCACTTTGACTTTTTTACTATTCATTATAAGTGATTGACTACTAATTTACGCATAATTTATAAAACAAAATATAATCATGAGTGATCTTGTTGGATTCGTATTTATGAGTACTTTAATACAGTGAAATTTTTATATTTAGTACTAATACGAAATTCAAGATATTAACGATCAAAAGTATGCGTTGGCAAACGTGTTTTTGAAAACAGGAAACATATTATGAGACCGAGAGAGTATAGGTTAAAAACAAGCAAAGAAGAAAGTGCAGCTAGGGTAGGTATCAACTGGTAGTATAGGACATGTACTTGCGGAGAATTAGTCAAGTCAATCTACAATACTTATTATAGGATAGACTGAAACTTCTAAATAACTTTCAATTCCATCCATTCCCTCTGAATTTAGTGGCCCCCAATCACTATCATCTTGCCCCTTTATCGGAAGCTATAATGTTGTACGTATGTATCCAAGCTCATGATAAATAAATAGTAAATAAATAAAATACACACATCTATATCCAACCTTAATTTCCTGGTAATTTCCAGATTACCCACCACAATACCGTTGACTAGTTGTAGACTAGTTACATTTTTCCTTCTATAAAACATTAACATTTCATTCTTATCTGCTTTCATTACTTTTCTTATCAACTCGATCATCACTTCAACTTATTACTAAATTATACAGTAAGTTCTTGTATTAGTTATTAACGAATGGACTCCTCTATGGTTAACTTAACTCTTGGCATCAACCTCAACTCCAACCCTCCTAATTATCATCATAATGATCCAGTAAGTTCTTTAACATATGCATACTATATATACAATTTTTGATCTGGCTCTGGTGCTGAATTATGCTGCTTTTGTTCGGTTCTAGATCAATTTTCGACGCGATTTTGTCGATGAAGTGAAGCCAGCAGCAGTGAGCCAAGAGGTGAGTTTTTTAAGAATTAATTGCATGCAATTTTAACAACATATATATAGTAATCTCCATCTATTTAAACAATATTATTGATTTATTAATGTTATAACGATTATAATTATGATGCATCCTGTTATTCTCTAGCAGACGGACCACTTGGTAGAAGAGCTAAACCGGATGAATACAGAGAACGAGAGGCTGACCAAATTGCTTACGGTTGTGAGTGAAAATTACAAAGCTACACAAACTCAACTAGCAGATTTAGTGATGCAGAACAATAATAGCAATATTGCTACTAATAGGAAGAGAATGGCTGAGGATGAGATATTTCCTAGTAATTACTATGTCGAGGGAGATTCGTATAAGAGATTTAAAGAAATCAAGACAGATGTTTCAAGAGTCCTTGTCAGGACTGATCCATCTAACAAGAGCCTAGTAAGTTTACTCTTCATCTCTTGATATATATATATATAGATAGATTCATTTATCTTCCGTTAAGAAGAACCAATTTAAGAGGCATGCAAAATGAGATAAATTCGTGAAAAAATTATTGATGCAATAGTATCAAGCTTATTTACTACTAGGCTACGTACAACTTCGTTTGAATTTCTGATTAAGATGATGGATAAATGTGCATTTTTAAAAATTAAGCTTATATATACAGGTAGTGAAGGATGGGTACCAGTGGAGAAAGTATGGTCAAAAGGTGACTAGAGATAACCCATCTCCTAGAGCTTACTACAAATGCTCTTTCGCCCCAAACTGCCCTGTCAAAAAGAAGGTAACTAATCCAGAAAGTCAAACATCATCGACGAAAAATGTACGTTTGCTCATATGTGTTAACAAATTTATATGTTAAATTTAGGTTCAAAGAAGTGTTGAAGATGCGTCTATTATAGTAGCTACTTATGAGGGAGAGCATAACCATAATATGAGCCAGTCTTCACCAAGGGAATTAAACCAAAATTTGATATCTACAACATCCTCTTCGAGCCCCAGGTCTAAGTCGATACCAGCAGGGCACAACAAAGATGTAGAGACTGATTTGATGCATCAATCTAAATCGTGCAGCAAAACTATCCCAGAAGTTGAGGCACCATTAGTTCAACAGTTCTTGGTTGAAAAAATGGCCTCGTCCTTGACTAGAAACCCTAGTTTTACTGAAGCAGTTGCTGCTGCCATTTCTACTAAAATTCTGGAATATGATCTTATAGATGGATGGTAATTGGTAAACATGATCAGTTCTAATAATTGTACTTTGGTTGGAAATGATTAGAATTAGATGGAGACAATCTTAATTTGCATGTGTAATAGTATATACTATTATAATTAGCGAAAGAGGGTTGATTAACAACTTCCAAAAAGTTGGTTAACACCTTCCAAAATCTATACTGTACTCAAAATATGGAAATCCATATTCATATCCATATAGATAGGAATA
Organism: Kitagawia praeruptora; assembly: GCA_037693485.1. Classification (NCBI taxonomy): domain Eukaryota; kingdom Viridiplantae; phylum Streptophyta; class Magnoliopsida; order Apiales; family Apiaceae; genus Kitagawia; species Kitagawia praeruptora. Next base: position 140,878,323 of record CM075352.1, read on the forward strand.
GTAGGAACAATAATTAGTATTAAAACAATAGTCATCAGGTATCCAAAAATGAAAAAATAAACTAAAATACATATAAAATTTTATTTAACAAAAAATCTATTCTATCTATCTATACTATTACAAGTGAATGAAAAAATAAATTAAAATACATATATTTTAAAAAAAATGTGTTAAAAATCCCAAATTCAGTTCAATTATATATTATATTATATCCTTATATATAATAAGCGTAAAAGAGATATTATCCATAATTTTGGTTTGGTCACTCTACCGCCAAAATAATCTCAACCGTCAAATATAATATTTTTAAAAATAGACGATCAAGATTATATCATATTTAAAAAAAATTATAATTTAAAAAGATATAATAAAAAGGTTGTAATAGAATTGAATTTTAAAAAGTAGTTATAATCTAAAAAGGATATAAAAAATTGTATTTTAACTGAATTTTATTTATTTATTTATTAATATTAAAAAAGGTTTATATTTACTATTTAGGCTCTATCTCGAGATATAGAAATCAGATTTGGATGATTTTACAGTCCACGCAAAACTCATAAAATTATCTTTAATTTAGTGATGATTTAACAATTATTATCCAAATGAAGACACTCAGAATCTCAAGATAAAATAAAATTATGAATTTTTACATTATTTAGTGTAGAATACCTACATTAATAATCCTATTCAATATAGAAAACCTAATTATATATGATTTAAATCATTGACAAATACTTTTTCGTATTTCAATATAAATACACTTTATAGTTTACATGTTAAAATATTATATATTTTTTAATGCTAAATCCAACGTTTTTTTTATCTATTTATTTTAAGATCTAATAGTTCTTATTTATTTTATCGTACTGAGGATAGACTACAACTACCAAAGTTTTGGACAAAATCCCTCCTACCCTTATTATTAAAACTGTATTTGGTGGTTAGTACAATTATCTTCAAATAATAAGAAGGTTATTTAGCAAAACAAAGTATAAGTAGATTTCCTAATTAGAATAGAATTTTCAATATAAAAAATCGTCAATTTCATCTCTCTTTTGTTTCTTGGTAGTTTTAATTGGAGAAAATTGTTAAATCATCATTAAATTAAAGATTATTTTGTTAATTTTACGTAGGCTATAAAATCATCCAAATTCAAGTTGTAAGAATTTAAGATAAAGCACATAATAAATTGAACGTGTAAAATCTTATATATATATATATATATATATATATATATATATACATATATCAATTTCGTTTCGTAACAACAATTTGATATGTTAACTAATAACAAATAAATAATATAATAAATAATAGAAAAAGAGTCATGCGTTGCACCAGTTATAACTTAGTAATTTATTAAAAATAAAAAATCACATGTTTTATAAAATTATAAACATTATCAGTTATATCCCGATTAGAATCATCGCCCGCTCACATTTCTTTCTACGATTCTTTCCGCTACGATTTTAGGTTATATTAAATAATTTTTAAAAATATCTATTAAAATTTTAAGATATAATGTACCAATAAGGCACAAAAATCTATTTTAAAAAATGTGTTAAAATTCCAAATTCATTAAATTATATATAATTTATTAAAAATCAAAAATCACATGTTTTGTAGAATTATAAACAACGCTTATCAGCCTTGAACAATGCTTAAACAGTGTTTAAACAACGTTGAATGGCGTAAGACGGCACTAATCGGCACTAATATGTGCTTAAACGGCACTAAACGGTGCTAATCGGCGCTAGCGGGGGTCCGGGGGCGGCAGTCCCCGGGCGGGGTCCAAGGGGCGACAGCCCCTGGCGGGGTCCAAGGGGTAGAGCCCCTGGCTGGGGTCGAAATTATCGTTTCGGCTCGAAATTTTGCAAACCCGAGCTCAAATTCGAGCTCAAACTGCCTCAAGGTCGCAGCCATTTTTCTTACTTTCTAAGTCATTTTCGACCTGGAAATTTCGAGCTGAAATTAGTTCATTTTCGAGCTCAAAAACGAACTCAAACGGGGGCCAAGTCGTGGCTTCTTTTCAGGATTTTCAGTGTTTTTCCGACCTCGAATGGACGAGCTCAGATGGTGTTGAAACGACCTCAAATTGGGAGTGAGGTCGCGAGAAATTTCTATTCTCTCTAATTCATTTTCGACTAGGATGCAACGAGCTCAGCGTAAGCTTTTTCTATGCCCAGGTCGCACGTTACAAGCCCTATTCGTAGTTCAACTACGAGCTCGATGCTTCGACCTCAAATCAATACAACCACGACCTCATATCTTAGGCCGTTTACGACCTCAACCCAGGGCTTTAATCAACTTCTTGGTCGTTTGAACGAGTTCGAAAATATGTTGCAAAACGAGGTCGTTGGTCTCGACCTCAGACAACTTCGTTTGGGACCTTTGGGCCTTTCCTCTGTTTCGGGCCTTAGACTCATCAGAGTTTGGGGCCTTTCCTCGTGAACCCAATCCGCATATTTGGGAGTCCCAATTGATTTTGACTTGGGCCTTAACAGGCCTTATTGTGTTGGGCCTTTTAGAGTCCAATTTGCGCTGATGGCCCACAAAGGTTTCTAACGGGCTACAGCCGGTTGATATTCTCTCTAACCGGTTGAGATGCCCTAGTTTTTTTTTTTTTTTTTATAAAGGCCAAGCTTCTCTCTTTTATCTGGGGTCCTTCAAGGACTTAAATTCTTAATAACTCTCGACCTTTCAGGGTTTTTATTTATGCGTTTGTTTGTTTCCATTCGTGTATCTTTTATTTTCGGTACTTGGTCATCTTTGACTTACACACATCAGGTGTTAGGTACATAAATAAAATCACATAATCAACGAATGGAAAACAAACTTGCATTAATAACTTGAGATGGGTTCAACCCTTACATAGAATACTACTGTCCTACTCGGAGCAACATGCTCTGCGATGGTTTCATCGAACCTTATTTCTACTAGATAAAATATGAAGCTAAAAACTACTAGGATAATTTGAACCCATCGGGGCTTTTCAAGACTAGGCTTGCACCACTTGATTTTGTTTTTGATGCTCCAATAAAATAGAGCACTCACTACTCCTTCTGGTCACCTCATTCTTATTCTGAAGTTCACTTACTGCTTCGGGTACAATCTCCTGCCCCCCGATTTCTTGGTTGCCAATGATGCATTCAACCACAAAGTCAGTTCACGCCTTAGCCTTAATGGCTGTCCGAGGTTTATGTGTGATGTCCTCTGCTGGCCTTTCTTGATGTTCCTTATCACTACAAACGTCCATGTCTTCAATCGGAAGGACCTGCCCCCCGACTCCATCAGGCCTTAACGCGGCTACATAACAGCTCCTAGCCATTTTCTGGTCACCTTTTTGTTCTCCTACACCATTCCTGGTTGGAAACTTGATCACAGCCTTAAAAGCATGGAGTCCAGTCCTCCCGAAGATGGCATTGTAGGTGGAAGACGCTTTGATAACCAAAAAGTTCAGCATCTGAGTGGCCTCTGTTGGCTTCTGTCCGATGGTGACGGGCAACTGAATAGTTCCCTCAACTTTAGACTCTACTCCGCTGAATCCATATATAAGCATGTTAGATAGGGTCAACTGAGAGTCGTTGTATCCCATTTTCACGAATGCCTCATAGAACAAAATGTCCACTGAAGCTCCATTGTCTATCAAGACTCGCTTTACCTCTGAATTCCCAATCATGGGTGTTATGACCAGCGGGTCATCGTGGGGGAACTTCACCCCTTCAAGGTCTGAATCATCAAATTCGATTGTTACTTCGGTTTTTGCACGCTTTGGTGTCTCTCCGACAATATGCATCACTTCTCGGGCATAAGCCTTCCGAGAGTTCCTAGTCGTCCCGGCCGCAGTCGGGCCTCCTGAGATCATGTTGATCACTGGCCCTCGGGGCTGTGGGGTGCGATCCCGATCGTCGTCGTTCTTATCATACTCTCTTCTCTGATTACCACGATCTTCACCCTTAGTGAAGTGGCCCAACTTCCCTTTACGGATCAAGAACTCGATCTCATCTTTGAGTTGCTTACAATCATCAGTGTCATGCCCTACATCCTTGTGGAATCTGCAATACTGATTTTTGTTTCTCTTTGTGGGATCACCCCTGAGTGGCTTCGGCCATCGGAAATCCTTATCCTTCTCAATGTCTAATAGGATTCGACCCCTGGGAGTGTTCAACCTTGCATACTCAGTGAACCTTGGTCCTTGGTTCTTCTTAGGGGCAGAGTCGGAGTCCTCACTAGTTCGGGGATACTTGTCCCTAGCATCATATTCCTGGTCATCATACTCCTGGTCTTGCTTTCGCTTCTCGGAGTTCCCGTTGCCTCCATTGCCCAACGTGGCTTCCTTCTTCATGCTATCCTCAGCCTTAATGTACTTATCAGCCCTTCGTTGGAGCTCATCCATGTTCTCAGGGGGATGTTTTGCCAGCGACCTCTTAAAAAAGAGATCCGTGGTTCCATGCTGCAGGGCTACCATAGCCACCTTATTTTCCAAATCAGTAATGTTTAGGGTCTCCTTAGTGAATCGCTTGAGATAATCTCTCAGGTTCTCATTCTTCCCCTGTACTACATACATAAGGGATGCAGAGCTTTTCTCATGAATTCTTCCGCTAATGAATTGACTGACAAAAGCGGTACTCAATTCCTTAAAAGAGCTAATTGAATTTGGAGGTAGACGGCTATACCAACGTTGCGCCATGCCTGACAGGGTTTGGGGGAACGCCCTACACTTAAGGGCATCGTTAGCGGGCTGCAATAACAATGCGCTCGTAAACGTTCTCACATGAGTTGCGGGATCCCCCGTTCCGTCATAAGCTTTTATTGTGGGCATCTTAAACTTTCGGGAGATATGCGCGTTCATCACCTCCTCAGTGAACGGAGGGGTCGGATCATCGAGATCTCCTTGTGGCATCAAGTCTTTGGGGTTACTCTTGGGGAGTTCCACCCTTGTAGTCCGTCTGGTTGGGGCTTCAGCCCTTCGGCGTCTCCTTGAAGACCTCTCCAAATCTATGAAGGGAATCCCTCCTGAAGTCGGAGGAGGTCGAGTCTGATTAGGGTTCTGTCTTTCTTGCTCCCTTGCTTGGTCATCCTTCAGCTTCTGAATCTCGGCTTCATAAGCCTTAATTCTCTCTGCGATTGTTAAAGGACCATCACAGTTTGCTGGATTCCTCCTCAGAGGTTCCTTACTAGCGCGTCGCCTCCTTGGGGCTTCGTCTCGATCATCGTCTTCAGACGACGAATCTTCAGTATAAGGACCAGAGTAATCATAGTATCCTGGTTCAGGAGGGGCCGGGCCTCTAAGATAAGGGGGTTGTTGTTGCCCATGGATCAGCCGAGCATGACCGCTTGGTCCAGGATCCCTTGGATCCTGGGGGTAGTTAGGCAGCCCATACAGTGGTCAGTGGGTTGGTGTTGACAGGGAGTGAAGAAGTGGAGAGGCTATGAAGAGGCGGGCGACTACTCAGAGGGAGAGGAGAGACTATCATCTGGAGCGGGTTAGTCTCCTGTCCTGGAGGGACGATTTCTGGTTGAGATCCCTCAGCATGGGGATTCGTCCCTAGTGGTTGAGAGATCTGAGTATGAGGATTCGTCCCTTGCTCCGTCAATGGAGGAGCAGAAACTGATGGGATAACAGTGCCAGAGGTGGGCTCGGTTGAGACCGGTGTTGTTCTTCGAGTGGTAACCATGGTTGATGTCTTCTTCCCACAGACGGCGCCAAATGTTGTGGAATAAAAACTAGGTTATTAGATTGCGGCTAGGGTTTGCTGTATTTAATGCTAGGGTACGTGAGCTTCGTGCTTTAATGGCTGCTTCTGCGTTCGAGACTTAAACGGTCCTCACAGAATGCCTACGTATCTCTGTGTTTAGAGAATCAAGCCAAAAAACGTAGTTCTGAGATGAGGGGTCAGACCCTTTATATAGGCTGAGAAGCCCTAAAATCGTAGTAGGGTTAGGTGACTTAGTGGACAAGTCATCCTTGAGGAAGGATCTAGACCCCTTCCTTGTAGGAGTCTGTTTCCTTGTATGAGTGTATGCCTTGGAGGCTACTCCTTGTAGAGATAATGTTCTTATCTGACACTTATTGCTGAGCTGTTTATTATCCCTAATATTAATTACGAAATTAATATTGTAAATAGGGTTTGGGCCCACCTGGTGGGCCCCACGTTTGGACCATTTTGGGTCTAATTAATGCAACATTAATGATATTTTTAGGGCTTATTTTTAGCCCATATCAGACTACAACTACCAAAGTTTTGGACAAAATCCCTCCTACCCTTATTATTAAAACTGTATTTGGTGGTTAGTACAATTATCTTCAAATAATAAGAAGGTTATTTAGCAAAACAAAGTATAAGTAGATTTCCTAATTAGAATAGAATTTTCAATATAAAAAATCGTCAATTTCATCTCTCTTTTGTTTCTTGGTAGTTTTAATTGGAGAAAATTGTTAAATCATCATTAAATTAAAGATTATTTTGTTAATTTTACGTAGGCTATAAAATCATCCAAATTCAAGTTGTAAGAATTTAAGATAAAGCACATAATAAATTGAACGTGTAAAATCTTATATATATATATATATATATATATATATATCAATTTCGTTTCGTAACAACAATTTGATATGTTAACTAATAACAAATAAATAATATAATAAATAATAGAAAAAGAGCCATGCGTTGCACCAGTTATAACTTAGTAATTTATTAAAAATAAAAAATCACATGTTTTATAAAATTATAAACATTATCAGTTATATCCCGATTAGAATCATCGCCCGCTCACATTTCTTTCTACGATTCTTTCCGCTACGATTTTAGGTTATATTAAATAATTTTTAAAAATATCTATTAAAATTTTAAGATATAATGTACCAATAAGGCACAAAAATCTATTTTAAAAAATGTGTTAAAATTCCAAATTCATTAAATTATATATAATTTATTAAAAATCAAAAATCACATGTTTTGTAGAATTATAAACGGTTTCAATTATATCCCGATTAGAATCATGCCCGCACACACTTCTCTATACTATACTATTATAAGCAAGACAAGTTATATTTGGTTATTTGGTTAGTTGTATTTTTATTATTAAAAATAAATTAAAATACATATAAAATTTTGTTTTACAAAAATAAACAACATATTTAACTTAATAACAAACTTTTTTTTTTGACAGAACAAGAAAATTTTAATAATACTTAAACATTGGAACCCAGTGAGTCAGGACAACCCCCGAACTATCAACTACAACCTGATTGTGAAACAACAAACGAGCTAAACAAATGGCCGTTTTGTTTTCAGATTGCTTAATACATTGAATATAAATATTCTTGACAATTAATAAAAATGATTACAAAAGTTTCTTGAGCAATCCAATCGACACCAACATTCCTGAAAATAGTAGCATCACAATTGACCTGAACACATAAAAAATCGGTGATAGTCCACTGTTCATACCGAGTGCACCAACTGAGGTTGGGGGTACAGATTCCCCCATATATTGAACAATCTTTTGTTGTGCAAGGTGAGCTCTCGCAATAATCACCACCGTTCCAGATTCAAAGTGTGCATCCCAAATCTCCCAATACACCATAAAAATCATTCTTAAAACAACACGGCAACAAACTAAAATGCAACAAAAACACTCCAAAAGGAGAGACACAAACCACTCCAAAAGGAGAGACATAAAACACCCAAAAAATGGATGCAAGAATCAAAAATCTCACCCAAAGATGAAGATAATTGAAAATTATTGAAGAAAAAAACAAAAAGGAAAACAAGAGAAAGGAGAAGATGGGTCTTCTGCGATGGCTATGGTTGGAGTAGAAGAGGAAAGGAGGCGACCGGTGAGGAGGGAGATGGGAAAGAGAGAGAGTCGACTCTCATTAGGGTTTGGAGGCACACAAACTTAGTAAACTCACAAGTTAGAATAAACTAGATGTGACACCCCCCAAATCCGGGGTCAGGAGATTTGGTTGCCACGCGAAAATCCTCAAAATAAAACATCTGAATAATAATAATCATTCACTTGTGATTGTCCAACACTGGAAATATAACATCTGTGACCCCAACATACCAAGATCTTTTAAGGTTATAGGGCTAGAAACAAGAATCCAAATTCCATTAGATAAAAAAAACATTTCTTCTTTATAACATTCTCTTTGATCAAATCTTAAACCACTGGTGTAACTTCGATAAAAAGTACGCCAGGCCAACTAGACTATACATAATAATAATAAATATTAGAACTCAATTATATAAAATAGATCTTACACTAAATCCAGACATCCTGAGCCAAGTCATCTTCGAAATAGCATCACGCTTCTTCTCTTTCTGAACTGTGCGGATACGTCTTGCCAAACTACCTTACTGAAATGTTAGAATTTACAACAGCAAGTATGAGCGAAAGAAATGCTCAGCAAGTGTATAAAATTTTTGATATAAAACCAGGATAAGTGGGGCATAAAATCAACTGAAATGTAAAACAGTTTATAGAGCAAATTGAATCAATAGCTGAGATATAATTCAACCATAACTGAAATCATTTGACATGTCATAAAAAATGAATCATCTGTCAATTCACAATATATAATAGCCATTCGGGCGATATGGATTGGATATATATATATATATATATATATATATAACTGAACACCATTGCCCCCTGATCAGGTTCTAAGGCAATGGGACCCTCTATACTCCACCGGTATTCTCTTTTTTCCGTGTGTGTATAGTCCGGATTTCTGGGGTACCCAAAATAGGCAAGTAATGTTAGCCTATAGGAAGATGGTATGGTTACCATATCCTCCTTAAATATTGCTGGACCATGACAGTAACCATGGCCTCCTACGCTTTACCATTTTCCAATAAATATTGCTGGACCATGACATCAACCATGGCCTCCTACGCTTTACCATTTTTCCAATCCAATAGAGCAATTTCCGAATTCAACAGGAAATGCTTAGTTTCACATACAGTTCACATCCCTATTATTTACTACGATAATAAGGATATGAAAAGTTTATCTTAAACAATTCCCCACATCAAAGGTACCAATATCAAGCAACTGTATTCGCACAAAAATATTTAAGAATCACGAATAGCTCTGAACAATAGCTATTCGTCATGATATGAATCAATGAAACATAAAATAAAAAGTGTTTAGATGATTAAGAAAATACTTGCCTCTGGTCCTTAGCTGTTGCGCAAAGTAGAGGTAACCCGTCTACCTTCTTCTTCTATCTTACGTCATCATATCCTCTGTTGATCATTCGATGGTTTGACGCTCTTGCGATTGCCACGAGTCTGATCCGTTGACATCGAGCCTGCGCGTTTACTTCAATATCTCTGTCCGAAGAAAATAATTGGAAATGTCCCTTTTGAACATAGACGTTTTCCCGGTGTTAAAACACCTCACAAGTAAACCAGCAATTCCACAAACAATACTTTCATCACCATCCTTCTTTATTACAATCCACAAACAATACTGCATCCATCTCCAACCTTCTTCATAACCCACAAGAATATTTCATCCATCTCCAATCTCCTTTATTAAACATTTACTTATCTCCGCTGACAAACCTAAGTCAATATTCAACAATTAATCCTTGTGAAAATAAACGATATTCGATCATCGTTGCCAGTAAATCAAAGAAAATATCGTCTACTCTTAATGGCATCTTATAATATAAACCATATAAACAATTAACACACATTAACTATATATCGGTCACAACTCAATTTATAACCTAACCCTTGCTACTTAATACCTTGACAATTTACATCGCACGTATAAGGACTTGATAAGTAGATCACATAATCACATAGCACGTAATTCACATAGCAGATACGACTCACAAATAAAAGAGCACTCAAAGTATTTTTAGAATATTTAAAAATATTTTTAAAGCACTTAAAAGAATTTTAAAAGATTTAATTAACCCTTTTTGAATCAAAAAGGATCGCTAATAAACCTTCCGGGTAATTATTGGATCACCAAAATATTTTTATAATTATCTAATCCGGGTTTATAAATAATTTTAGAATTTTAAAACTATTTTTACCGTTCCCGAATTATTTTTAGGATTTAAAACAATTTCTTTCTATTTTAAATCACTTTTAAACAGAAAATTGGTTAATAATCCTAAATAAATTAATTAGAATCAAGTAATAATTAATTAATAAAATTATCTAATAAATAATTACATTTATTAGATAATCAAATTAATTAAATCATTATTTGAGATTAATTAATATAATTAAAAGTATTTAATTCTTAATTATTTTTGAATTAAAAACAAATAAATAAAGAAATAATTAAAATGGAATTCAGAAATAAATTCATGATTTATCAAACATTTTACATATTCAGAAAATAATATTTCTGAAATTTATAATTAAATTCAGAATTATAAAGTAATTAAAAGTAAATAAAAGTAATTAAAAGTAAAAATAATTAGTAAAAAGTAAAAATCAATTCCCAAAATCATTTTTCAGAAAAGGTTAACAGATTTTAAAGATCAAACAGGTACTATTCATCACCACCTTCACATGAATGCTTCAAGAACACCACCACCATCAATGGCAGTTTCCCAGATTCCGGTCACCGGATAATTTTCCGGTTAACTCCGGCAACCACAAAAAACGTACCATTTGTTACGTTTTAAATCATCAACACACTCCAAATCGCCTCCTAAACACAACCACACCATTCGTTCAATCCCAGATTCAACCGAATCGAAAATCCGGCCAAATTCGAACAAAAACCGGCGACCTTCAAAGAATTTTCCGATAAAATTCGATTTTGCTCATTTCTTAACCAAATCAAACGTTCTATATACCAAATCAAAGCCCAGGAGTTCAATGACTTATATCAATCATCAAAAACACCAAACAATCATCAAGAAATCCGGAAAATTGAAAATTATATCTCACCCCCAAATTTTCGATTTCGAGTTTTAAGCTACTAAAAATCAAACAAAAATTATCATGATGCTCCTGAGATTGTATACAATCTATAGATACTAACCACATCAACAACAAATCATCCTACAATCCAAAATAAATTCGAGAAAATTCGAATATTAAACTAAAATTATGAATTTTCGATTCAAGCAATTTAGAATGTTAAAACACACATAAACATGTAGTAGAGATCAAGAGCTTCAGTTTGGTTACCCACATGAACGATTTGGATGCCGGAATCACTGTCAAAAGCCCGGTTAATCCTCAAGAACACCAAGAACTATTTTTCCAGAATTTTACAGAAAATATAAATCAAAAATCTGATTTTTGATTATTTTGATTAAATAAGAAAAAATCTGCTGATATTTATATTAAATCAAAGTTAATACCCCAAAAATATTTTTAACCCCTAATTTAAATTATTAAGCCTTAAAAATAATTTTTATGGGATAAAAATGTAAAAATTTTATTTTTAAACAAATATAATATATATGCCAAAATTTCCCAAAAATTATGAATATTACAAAAATTACAACATAATGCATTTTCAGATATCCCACTATTATATAAAAATAATTTTATGAAAAACAGGGCCTCGAATTCGATACAGGGGCTGGATCCGGAAATTAAAATGCGAAATAATTGTATTCTAAAAATATAAAAATTACAGAAAAATAGAATAAAATATTCTATGATACACAGAAGTCACATAACACGTATGAGATAATTTTCCTATTTAATAAAAATCATAACGCGTTTAAATACATTAAAAATAAACTAACACACAGTAAAATCAACTAAAAATATATTTTAATATAATAAATGACACGTAATTTTTCGGGTCGTTACATTCTTCCCCCCTTATAAGGATTCCGTCCTCGGAATCAGCTAAGGTAACTAGTAGGGTTCCTTAACTCCTTCATCATCAACACTTGCTTTACAAAACTGGGGATAGTGTTCCTTCTTAAACAACTTCTCCAAAATCTCATTTCAACTATATGGGCTCTAGCTGAGACAATAATCATTGGAGTCTTACAACCCATCGTTATTCGTTTCAAATATGGCTCGATCAACTTTCCATTAACATAATATCCTTGAAACCGTTAACATGCCATCGACGCTCAAATCTCATCGTGATCCGCTTTCTGATGTCGGTAATTCTACCACCAATCAAATTTCTATCAGCGAAATTAACTCATTCTGACCTAATTTCCATACCTTTGAAATTCAACAGAGATATCAAGAATTATGAAATTTTAAAGAGAACAAATTCCATATCGTAGGAAATGTCCCACAATTGTGGTTATGAATTTACGAATTTTTAAAGCAACTTGATTTGAAATAAGAGAATAACTGAGAGATCAATATGATCACATGAACCCGACGTTGTGTGTCTTAGCTCCGACATTTACAATTAAAGGTGATCAGCCTTCTTGTAATACACAACACACCAGTGATGGCGTCCCATCCAACTTCTATCACACAGACAGATATACCTGGTGTCCCCTATAAATAGGGTTGTTCGTCTTAGTAGGAATAGAAAAATATGAAAGGAATTCCAAAGGTGTTATTTTCCGAAAAGAAGAACCAGGAAGAAAGTACCGAACAAGTGGTACTATATTGCAAATAAGGTTATTAATCATTGGAGAAAATAAAAAGTTGAAAGTCTCAGAAATTTTAAAATAGGTTTCATAGTAACCACTGAAACAATTGAGATTCAAATGGAGATTGAACACAAGTATCAAAATGTCACTGTTTAGAAGAGGAGAAATATCTTTTAACGAATACCTCTTTAGGAGGGATATCAAAATAATCCATTGAAAGAAAAGGTATTGCCAAGGTCTCTACTTATGCCTTCTTTGTCAGTTCTTTCGATAGCTCGTCATTCGAATATAAGCTTCTTCCGTTCCATGTTTTAAGAATATCGATATCGTATGTCATCGTCAACTCGTAATAATCTCTGAAGATTCCACAGTAGACATCTCCATTCTCCAGGCGGTCTATCCAGTTCAGCACAACTATCTTAAACGAGTACTCCAATCTTAACTTACTAATTGGTACTATATCCAATAGTCCAACACGAACTCTACATGAGCTCGGACGTTCCTTACTTAGCTATACACACTCCTACACACTCTCGTTTCTAGTTTACTATAACCCTGCTCTGATACCAACTGTGACACCCCCCAAATCCGGGGTCAGGAGATTTGGTTGCCACGCGAAAATCCTCAAAATAAAACATCTGAATAATAATAATCATTCACTTGTGATTGTCCAACACTGGAAATATAACATCTGTGACCCCAACATACCAAGATCTTTTAAGGTTATAGGGCTAGAAACAAGAATCCAAATTCCATTAGATAAAAAAAACATTTCTTCTTTATAACATTCTCTTTGATCAAATCTTAAACCACTGGTGTAACTTCGATAAAAAGTACGCCAGGCCAACTAGACTATACATAATAATAATAAATATTAGAACTCAATTATATAAAATAGATCTTACACTAAATCCAGACATCCTGAGCCAAGTCATCTTCGAAATAGCATCACGCTTCTTCTCTTTCTGAACTGTGCGGATACGTCTTGCCAAACTACCTTACTGAAATGTTAGAATTTACAACAGCAAGTATGAGCGAAAGAAATGCTCAGCAAGTGTATAAAATTTTTGATATAAAACCAGGATAAGTGGGGCATAAAATCAACTGAAATGTAAAACAGTTTATAGAGCAAATTGAATCAATAGCTGAGATATAATTCAACCATAACTGAAATCATTTGACATGTCATAAAAAATGAATCATCTGTCAATTCACAATATATAATAGCCATTCGGGCGATATGGATTGGATATATATATATATATATATATATATATATATAACTGAACACCATTGCCCCCTGATCAGGTTCTAAGGCAATGGGACCCTCTATACTCCACCGGTATTCTCTTTTTTCCGTGTGTGTATAGTCCGGATTTCTGGGGTACCCAAAATAGGCAAGTAATGTTAGCCTATAGGAAGATGGTATGGTTACCATATCCTCCTTAAATATTGCTGGACCATGACAGTAACCATGGCCTCCTACGCTTTACCATTTTCCAATAAATATTGCTGGACCATGACATCAACCATGGCCTCCTACGCTTTACCATTTTTCCAATCCAATAGAGCAATTTCCGAATTCAACAGGAAATGCTTAGTTTCACATACAGTTCACATCCCTATTATTTACTACGATAATAAGGATATGAAAAGTTTATCTTAAACAATTCCCCACATCAAAGGTACCAATATCAAGCAACTGTATTCGCACAAAAATATTTAAGAATCACGAATAGCTCTGAACAATAGCTATTCGTCATGATATGAATCAATGAAACATAAAATAAAAAGTGTTTAGATGATTAAGAAAATACTTGCCTCTGGTCCTTAGCTGTTGCGCAAAGTCGAGGTAACCCGTCTACCTTCTTCTTCTATCTTACGTCATCATATCCTCTGTTGATCATTCGATGGTTTGACGCTCTTGCGATTGCCACGAGTCTGATCCGTTGACATCGAGCCTGCGCGTTTACTTCAATATCTCTGTCCGAAGAAAATAATTGGAAATGTCCCTTTTGAACATAGACGTTTTCCCGGTGTTAAAACACCTCACAAGTAAACCAGCAATTCCACAAACAATACTTTCATCACCATCCTTCTTTATTACAATCCACAAACAATACTGCATCCATCTCCAACCTTCTTCATAACCCACAAGAATATTTCATCCATCTCCAATCTCCTTTATTAAACATTTACTTATCTCCGCTGACAAACCTAAGTCAATATTCAACAATTAATCCTTGTGAAAATAAACGATATTCGATCATCGTTGCCAGTAAATCAAAGAAAATATCGTCTACTCTTAATGGCATCTTATAATATAAACCATATAAACAATTAACACACATTAACTATATATCGGTCACAACTCAATTTATAACCTAACCCTTGCTACTTAATACCTTGACAATTTACATCGCACGTATAAGGACTTGATAAGTAGATCACATAATCACATAGCACGTAATTCACATAGCAGATACGACTCACAAATAAAAGAGCACTCAAAGTATTTTTAGAATATTTAAAAATATTTTTAAAGCACTTAAAAGAATTTTAAAAGATTTAATTAACCCTTTTTGAATCAAAAAGGATCGCTAATAAACCTTCCGGGTAATTATTGGATCACCAAAATATTTTTATAATTATCTAATCCGGGTTTATAAATAATTTTAGAATTTTAAAACTATTTTTACCGTTCCCGGATTATTTTTAGGATTTAAAACAATTTCTTTCTATTTTAAATCACTTTTAAACAGAAAATTGGTTAATAATCCTAAATAAATTAATTAGAATCAAGTAATAATTAATTAATAAAATTATCTAATAAATAATTACATTTATTAGATAATCAAATTAATTAAATCATTATTTGAGATTAATTAATATAATTAAAAGTATTTAATTCTTAATTATTTTTGAATTAAAAACAAATAAATAAAGAAATAATTAAAATGGAATTCAGAAATAAATTCATGATTTATCAAACATTTTCAGAAAATAATATTTCTGAAATTTATAATTAAATTCAGAATTATAAAGTAATTAAAAGTAAATAAAAGTAATTAAAAGTAAATAAAAGTAAAAATAATTAGTAAAAAGTAAAAATCAATTCCCAAAATCATTTTTCAGAAAAGGTTAACAGATTTTAAAGATCAAACAGGTACTATTCATCACCACCTTCACATGAATACTTCAAGAACACCACCACCATCAATGGCAGTTTCCCAGATTCCGGTCACCGGATAATTTTCCGGTTAACTCCGGCAACCACCAAAAACGTACCATTTGTTACGTTTTAAATCATCAACACACTCCAAATCGCCTCCTAAACACAACCACACCATTCGTTCAATCCCAGATTCAACAGAATCGAAAATCCGGCCAAATTCGAACAAAAACCGGCGACCTTCAAAGAATTTTCCGATAAAATTCGATTTTGCTCATTTCTTAACCAAATCAAACGTTCTATATACCAAATCAAAGCCCAGGAGTTCAATGACTTATATCAATCATCAAAAACACCAAACAATCATCAAGAAATCCGGAAAATTGAAAATTATATCTCACCCCCAAATTTTCGATTTCGAGTTTTAAGCTACTAAAAATCAAACAAAAATTATCATGATGCTCCTGAGATTGTATACAATCTATAGATACTAACCACATCAACAACAAATCATCCTACAATCCAAAATAAATTCGAGAAAATTCGAATATTAAACTAAAATTATGAATTTTCGATTCAAGCAATTTAGAATGTTAAAACACACATAAACATGTAGTAGAGATCAAGAGATTCAGTTTGGTTACCCACATGAACGATTTGGATGCCGGAATCACTGTCAAAAGCCCGATTAATCCTCAAGAACACCAAGAACTATTTTTCCAGAATTTTACAGAAAATATAAATCAAAAATCTGATTTTTGATTATTTTGATTAAATAAGAAAAAATCTGCTGATATTTATATTAAATCAAAGTTAATACCCAAAAATATTTTTAACCCCTAATTAAAATTATTAAGCCTTAAAAATAATTTTTATGGGATAAAAATGTAAAAATTTTATTTTTAAACAAATATAATATATATGCCAAAATTTCCCAAAAATTATGAATATTACAAAAATTACAACATAATGCATTTTCAGATATCCCACTATTATATAAAAATAATTTTATGAAAAACAGGGCCTCGAATTCGATACAGGGGCTGGATCCGGAAATTAAAATGCGAAATAATTGTATTCTAAAAATATAAAAATTACAGAAAAATAGAATAAAATATTCTATGATACACAGAAGTCACATAACACGTATGAGATAATTTTCCTATTTAATAAAAATCATAACGCGTTTAAATACATTAAAAATAAACTAACACACAGTAAAATCAACTAAAAATATATTTTAATATAATAAATGACACGTAATTTTTCGGGTCGTTACACTAGACTCTCTAACTTTCAAAATATACAATAACAAACTCTTTTAATTACACTCCAATTAATATTTAATTACATACTCATTTAGTTATTTATACTATACTATTATAAGCGAAACATGATATAATAAAAAACCACCTATTTTACTAAGCAAAATAAGGTATATGTAGTTAGTTGGTTGGTTGCTTAACGCCTTCAAAAAAAAAGAAGTTAAAACCTTCCTAAAAATAACAAATTAAAAAAACTATGTTAAAAATATTAATTTATTTATTATGAACAACAAAATTTATCAATAAGGTACAATTTTTTTTAAAAGAATTAAACAAAACGTGTTAAAAATTCCAAATTTAGTTAATTTATATATAATTATTAAAAATAAAAAATCACATGTTTTATAGGATTATAAACGTTTACAATTATATTTCGATTAGAACATTTCCAAAAAGTTTGCTAACACCTTCCAAAAATTAAAATAAATAAATTAAAATACATATATAATTTTATATTACAAAAAATAAACTACATATTTAACTTAATAACAAACTCTTTTAATTACACTCCAATTAATATTCAATTACATACTCTTTTGATTATATTTGAGTTAAAATTCTTCAGCTACACACAACTTTTTTAGACTCTTTCAATTACTTGGAAACCAAATATTTTCAAAATAATTTTAAATAATTTTAATATCACATATTTATTAACAAATTTACAACAAATTATAAATCAACAAAGTGAAAACAAATTAAAACAATATAATAAACAATAAAAATTTCACATAATTACAAATTAATATTAAATTCTATTTTAAACAAATATTACATTATGCATTATTATGAAATTATAATTTGAATATAATAATATCCAAAAAAAATTGAATGTAAGTATATACGATACTTCCATTTATATTTATATTATTATGAAAAAATATAGTCATAATTCCAACAATATATCATATAATTAAATGATTATTATTATTATATATTATGCCAATATTATATTAAGTAATATATATGAGATAAACAATTATTAATATATAAATAGAAAATTATTTAATTTTAAGAAAGCCGTGCATTAGGTAGTATAACTGTATACACATTATCCTTCTACAACTAAAAATGTCGGATCCCCGAACGGGGCAGGACCTCGCCAACGGTGCTAAGCACCTTAGCACCTAAATTTCTACGTAAAAATTTCCAATTGCACCATAACTCCTAAATTTTTATGCAGAAAAATTTATTTTTTTTAAATATATAATCGATCCCCCTAATATATTTCTTCGATCCTCCAAAAATTACAAAATTTTATTTAGAACTAATGGTTTTGTTGTATTAGAAAAAAATTTATAATTTAGCAAAAATAATAATAATCGATCGCACTAAATTCATAATTTAATTGATTAAGTTTAATAATAACAACATAAATATAAAAAAAACAAAAAAAAAACAAAAAAATGTTTTTATTAAATCTTGTAATATGAGTTACACGCTCACATGTAGTGATGTGAGTCTGATGTCCACTTCCCAAAACTCCCGATTACACATCTATACCCATTTTCATTTATAATCCCTAATTTTATTTTTCCCTCATTTCTTATTTGAAGTGTGAATAACATAAGAGAAAACGAATTATTTCATATTTTCAACACCAAAAGAAGAAAATGTCTACACTATATCATAGATGGCCTATAGCAACCTTTTGGCATGGGTGTTACCACTATGGATGTTACCATAGCTACGAAAATTTTGACCTATCGCAACCTTTTGATTGTGGTGTTACCATTGGCACAAAATTATGTTACTTTAGTTATAAAAGGTGTTACAATGGGCTAACACCATTAGTGTGTTATCATAGAGTATTCATTAACAAAATTTTTATTTTATTTAAAAATAATGATTTAATAATTATTTGACTTTAAAAATAATTAATTTTAACAAAATCATTGAAATAATCATTTTAAAACGTAATATTCCATCAAATAATTAAATTATTGATTTTTCATAAATATTAAATTTTGTTTATAAATTTCACATAAAAAGGTTTTAAAATAAAGTAATATCCAAACATTATTAAATTTTAACTAAATTCATTAAAAGTTTAATAAAAAAACTAAGTTATGTATAAGTTGTGAATTATTATAAAATTATGAAAACAATAGATTTTACAATTATATTTTAATTTCAAGAAATTAAAATAAATTTAAATATTAAATAAAAAAGGAAAAAAATGTATACTTATTAATCAGGAGTGCTGAGCGGTAAAATGAAAAAGAGAGCGGGCAAACAAAATTTTAGAATCGGGAAAAAAAGTGAAACACAATATAAACACTTCTCACTTTCATTTCTCTCAAAAAATCAGATTAGGGTTCTGATTGAAATACTCTCTCTCACTCTCTCAAAAAAAACTTGGTCGCCACTCCGGAAACAAGGGTTCGAGCAAAACAATTAGGGGTTCAAGCAATTGGGTTTCAATTAGGGTTCTAGCTATTTGGGGTTCCTGCATTTCGAATTTGTGATATTTGGGATTCGCCTCTCTCACTCTATCATCTTTGTTTGGGTTCAACTTTGAGGTACAACCCCTATTCTATCTTCGATTTTGGATGGGTTCGTGTTTGTATGCTTCAATTTGGTTTGTGTGTTTACAACTTCGATATGGTTTGTATTTGTATTTACAACTTCGATTTTGTTTGTGTTTGTATGTCTCTATATATCTCTGTCTCACTCTCTCTTTATCTCATTCTCTCAGTCTCTCTCCCTCTCTCGGTGTGTCTCCCTCACTCTCTCTATGTGTCATTTAAGGCCTCCAGGGTTGCAGGTACGAGTTTATCATTTTTCTCAGGCAGGTTAACCTTGATGTACAGAACTGTACTGATACTAATTGCTGTCATAACTTCTTAGTAGCAGGGATGTGTTTTATATGCAAGTTTAATAATAGAAAAAAGAAAATGGAGAATTAGTTAGGACGTCTTCTTCATTTTTTTAGTTAATTTCGTTAGGCAAATCTTGTTGTTATTGATTTAGTCATGAACATTTTGTTGTTATTAATTTTTAGGTGACACAAGTACCATATATTTGTGAAGTAATTAATTTTTGACAAAGCAAGCAGCGTTTTGTCAAGCACAATCAGGCTCATGGATGTGCAACACAAATAGTTAGCAGCCGAAAGCTATTTATATATCTGCATCTTGTAGTATAATTTCCACGTTTTAGTAGTCTGTATTTGTTTAATCTGACATTCTGACTTATCTTTAAACATTCATTTCCCAATTTTCTTAAAATTAATAATCTAATATAGGAAATAGCAGGGAAACAACGAAGGGAGTGATTGGCAGGGTACAGCTTTGCAGGAGCGTAATATGGTCAAGAATGTTAACCTCTGGGCTTGTACAGAATGGTGATCAACTTCATGGCTATAAAACTGAAGAGATCGGTACCATGTCCGACTTATACTCTTGTGCTCTTATTACAAATAGATGAATTGAAGTAAATATTGATGGAATATTAGGATGATTGTTTGTGTTGATTCTAATATTCTTAGTTTACAAAACGTGGTCATAGTTCTCTTGAAGCATTTACAAATGAGGTATATAAATGTTTTTTGGTCGATAAAAATTAATAGAACAATCTGAAGCTCTCAATTTTGTTTTGCCATTTTTAACAAATTTTTAATTTTAGTGATCTAATTGTTTAATTTTTGACAATTTTTAATTTTAGTGATCTATTAATATAGCTTTTTCGTAAATTTCAAATTGCTTACCTAAATTAAGAATTCGAAGATTGAAATTCATTTTTAGATCACTTCTTAGTATCTTTTCTAGCAACATTTCAAGGATATCACTGAGAATGTTAATCCTATCCCAAGGGCATTACTTATACATGACAGACACACTACATTTTTTTATTATCCTACTATATAGCTACATCTACTCTACAAGTCTGTGATGGCTTACTATTTCAATCTGCCTTCACTTCTTTGATTGAAAACATGCATGGACCTTGATGGCAGGAGTGGGGTTGAACTTTTAACAAGTACAAATATGACATCAATGCTTAAGCCACGTTTTGGCCTTTTTTGCTGCATCAGATGGGATTGTTCTGGAAAATTTGGCTGCAAGATTTTTAAACGATGTTCAAATTCCTGAGGTAAACTGGCAAGATTTGAAACATTGCACCTTTGAAGCATGTCATACCAGAAAAAGAATTGAACAATATTTTAATTAGAAAACCTTTAGTTTAACCTCAAGAGTATATATTGTAAAATTCATTACGCATGTGCTTTTCTTTTTTACCTAGAGATTTTGGTTTATGAACTAGTAAATATATAATACCAGTTCACATATTACAATGTTAAAGGTTTTAGTTAATTGAGAGTTGAAACTTGCGTGTAGAAGTGGAAACCTGAATTGAGTGACTTGATTTTTAAAATATTTGTAAAGGCTGAAATACTAGAGCTGTTATCACTTGCCACTAAATTTAGTAATATACATTCTGGTAGCGCTAGAAATAATTATATATTTTACTTCTGTTTAATGTAATTTTTCTCCTATAATTATATATTTTACTGTGATCTTGTAGACAGTGGATATGGATTTCTTGCTAGAAATATTCAGATGTAACAGTTACACACTTCATTAATGATCCATGGAACAAAATGCGACCTCAGAACATGAATTCACAGATATAAGCAGAGCAGGAACATGCCAAGAGGCAATTCTTCGAATACTTACAAGGTATGACTTCTACCCTGGCCAAGGAATACTCTATACATCCAAATGCATTCTACTGAAACACAGTGCTGTTGTCTTTAAGGTGAGGCTGAGTCTGGTTTGGAGGGACTTCATCAATGTGCGGAGAAGGAGCTGAAGGGTTATCTAAATGCTTATAACACTGGAATCTGATGTATGCTCCTATCTGACTTGCACAATGGGTTCTTTGCTTATTGATAAAGTGCAAAACATTAGCGGAAGTCAATTTGTAGGTGCTATTCACAATCCTGTACACTGCTAAGAAAATGCTCATAAACTGGGACTTGTTTTCTGCCCAGAAAACTAGACAAACAGGGTTTTCTATATTAAACAATGGGTTATTTTTTATCTATATGGCATGCACCTAATTTCTGGAGCCATTACATATATGCCAGATTCAATGACTGACTTTCGAGTTATAGTCGGAGGTTTAATGCATTTTCAGGGGTCTTCTGTGTTTCTACATTTATAAATGCATTTATTTTCAGGGGTCTTTTGTGTTTTGGTATATTGTGCAGATTACAATTTCAGCCTCCAACACGGGTGGTGCTTGGGAAAATGTCACGAAGTATATTGACATAACCTGTACAGTGGAACCTCCAACTTATTCTCTTAAGCAAGTTACCAGCTGCTGTGCAACCATTAACATATAGTTTAAAGATTTACCATGTTATTAGCTCTAGTACTTGTATGTTTTAAATTTTGTTCATTAGCTAGTGTTGGTAGATATTTTTTGATGACTTGGTTGGTTTTGTACTAGATGATGTTATTGAAATAATGTAATTAAATTGGTTCTTGATTTCTTTTAATGAAAAATGTAATATTTTAATGTCATAATTTTTTTTGTTATTAAAATTAGTTATAAATGGTTTTAATTATGTAACACTCAATGTGTTACAATTGGTAAAAGAGGGTGTTACAATAGATTGTGGACCCCACCTAGATGTGGGCCCCACAGTTATCCATGTGCAAAATTATATCCTCTATTGTAACACACAAATTATGTTGCTGTAGAGTGTTTAAGATGTTGCTATAGAGGTCTTTAGTAACCACATTTGCTATGTTATCTTAGGCTGTGTTTTGATGTTACCTTAGATATCTATAGTTACTGCTGAGAACCTAACACAGCTGAAGTGTTACCATAGCTCTATTTTGGCCTATGGTAACTTCAAACAGGGGTCTATGATAACACAGTTTGGGGGTTGCTATAAGCAATCTATGGCATAGTGCTATGAAGGTGATATACAAGCACAAGATACAACCTCAATTGAATCAATGAAGATGAACCTATTATTTTAGAAGAAACCAGTATTGAGCAAGAACAACCTCCCCGAAATTCTGAGACCATTGATGAAGGTATTGTTTCTGAAACTATTAACAAATGCGTTGATTTAAATTCTTTGATACGCGATCCTGTTTTACGTAAACAAACTGAGTGTTATGGTCCAAATAAAAAGGATTTAATTAGGAGGGCATATACTGATCTTGATCCATATCAACCAATACAAATTTATCTTCCCTCATGTCCTAAACATCATCCTCGTCGATTTCAAAAATCTTAGTTTCAGAAATTCCCTTGGTTAAAGTATTCCCTTGATAAAGATGCAGCATACTGTTTTTATTATTTTTTTTTGCAAAAAAACCATTAGAAAGGTGTGATTTAGATACATTTATTGTTAAGGATTTTAACAATTGGAGGAAAGTAAATAATGGAAAAATCAACCATGTCACTTGGAAAAGATAATCGAGAAATAAAATGAAGAAGAAATAAGGGAGACCCTCCTTAGAGGAGGTCGTCTATCACAAAAAATAAGGGAGACCCTCCTTAGAGGAGGTCATCTTCTCAAAGCCATATCAATATTCTAAGTTTCTTCCGAAAAAGATATCAGCGACACTTGAATGGTCTTCTAGAAAATATCAGCAACACACAAAGGGTCTTCTAAAAATATAAAAAATATCCTCATCACAAAGGGTCTTCAAAAATAATCAACTCTTCGAATAAGAGCCTTCCAAAATATTACCCATAAAAATGAGTACCTTCTAAAATAATAAACTCTTCGAATAAGAGCCTTCCAAAATTATAAACTCTTCGAATAAGAGCCTTCCAAAATATTACCCCTAGAAATGAGTACCTTCTAAAATAATAAACTCTTTGAATAAGAGCATTCTAAAATATTATTCCTAGAAAAGAGGGCCTTCAAAAATAATATACCGGAGGGTCTTCTTTTTTGACAAATTCAATCCGCAAATCCGAAATTAATTTTCTATATATGATGCAATGCAAAATAAAAAACTTAAGACATAATTCATGCATAATAAACATGTTAATTTAAGCATGCATAAAATATTTAATCGCAAATATATTAGTAATAAAAATATAACATTCATGATATAAAATATTTATATAATTACATAAAATTAAAAATCAATTAAGTAGAAAACTTATCTCAATTTTACAAGAAAGAGTGATTTTCGAGTGCTGTTGAACTTTTTTTTTTGTTCGATCTGTTGTCGCACGGTGGCTTTGTCTTGATTTGTTCTTTCTTTATCATCTCAACCTTCGTCTTAGCCTTCCTCTGGTTGCTTTTTCTCCTCTTTAAGAACACATTGATGTAAGTACCAATTACCACATATTAACATTTAATATAAAATTAACAACATAATAAATGACATAAATATTAATGAAATTGCAAAAAATTAAAATAAAAGAAAACTTATCTCGATATCTTATGAATATAATAGTCGGAGTAATTTTCGAACGCTTCCAAATTATTTTCTTCCATTTTCCTTCCATTACTGCCTTCTATTTTTTAATTGTGTCTCCTTGAATTTTTGAGCCTCGTGCCTTGGTTTTTAATTTTCAAACAGCTCCCGATTATTATCACGCTGCTAAATCCCACATGCTTGTCTTATTCCTTTACTAAAATTTTATTTGATTTTAGCTGCACTGTATTTCCAAACTCATAATTTGAGTTAAGCTTCGATTTTTCCGACGGGTCCCATGATAAATTCCATGCATGTGTTTTGTTTTTTGTCTCCCTGCCTTTGGTTGCCTGATATCCTTCATGTCTCTTCTTTTTTATTTTTTTATTCTTCTTGAGGCCTCGGTACCATACTCCTCCGTTTTTTTAAAAATCAACTCCAGGCTCTCCGGCTGCAACCACCACCTTCACCCTCGTGCTCGTCCATTCACGCCGCATAAATCCAATATTAACCCCCGTGTATATAGATGATTTGATTGTCCTCCACAATAAAAAAATATATCCCCTCCTTCTAGTGCCAATTGTTAACAGAGGAATTTGGTGATAACAAATTTCGGAGGTTGCTGGAATAACATAACTATGAAAATAGGGGGATTTGGGATTTTGGATGTTTGGGGCTGGACTTGAGAGGTGTCTTCATTTGTCTCGTGTATCAGATCCTTTTTTCAAGATGCCTGCGTACCTTATATTTATAAGGATCAAGCCAACGCAGTTCTGTGAAATTGATTTGTGTCTATCCCTTAGAGACTTTAAGGATAAACTTCGTTAATCTAGGTAATTACTGATTTTATCTGATTTAATCTTATCGTTGTGATATCTTCCTGATTTGAAGAATATCGTTTGGAGATATTTTCCATTATTGATTGATTGAGATTGATTCATTACTCGTTTCAGGGAGAGGATAAAACTTGGCGATTAAGTTATAATTATTAATCTGAATTAATAATTAATAATATTGGAAATTTGGGAGATAATTGAGTCAACCGAAAATATGGCGTAACAACTATCCCCCCAGTTCTTCAGTGTAGCTTGCTGCAGTGGAGAACTAAGAACTAAGAAATCAAACAGCAGACGTTTTCTTTGATTCCTGATTCGTTATAAGTCCATTTTTGACGATCCATATATTGCCGGAAAGATATTTTTGTTATCTACAACTTTCGTGTTTTGTGTTTTTCATGAAAAAATCGTTTAGATGGTCAAAAACGTCAAAAACAGATCTGTGCAGAATTTGAATTGTGAAGATTTTCAAGATTTTAGGTGTTATCTTCGTGTTACATGATTTTGGAAGGATTTAATTAAAGAGTTTATTATTTTGGAAGGCCCTTCTTTATGGGGTAATATTTTGAAAGACTCTTAATTGAATAATTTATTATTTTGGAAGGCCCTCCTTTGTGGGGTCATATTTTAGAAGGCCCTCCTTTGTAGGGGTAAGATTTTGGAAGGCTCTTATTCGAAGAGTTTATTATTTCAGAAGGTACTCATTTGTATGAGTAATATTTTAGAAGGCTCTTATTCAAATAGTTGGTTATTTTTTAGAAGATCCTTCAAGTGTTGCTGATATTTTTTGGAAGAATCTTGGTGGGATATTGATATGGCTTTGGGAAGATGACCTCCACTAAGGAGGGTCTCCCTTATTTTTTGAGTTAGACGACCTCCTCTAAAGAGGGTCTTCGTAATTTATTTAAAAGATGATCTCCTCTAAGGAGAGTCTTAGTGAAAATGAAGAGAACTTCGGAAAATCCACCTCCTGTGAGGAGGGATATTTCTGGAATGGGGAACGACCTCCTTTGAGGAGGGTATCCCAAATTATTAAATCCTTGCAAAAACCGTACTTCCGGGGGGGATGTCCGTACTTCCGGCGCCTCATCAAGGCACGAGCTTCGGAAAATCCACCTCCTGTGAGGAGGGTATTTCTGAACTAAAAACTGATCTCCTTTGAGGAGATTACCCTAAATTATTAAATCCTTGCAAAAACCGTACTTCCGGGGGGGGATGTCCGTACTGTTGGGTTCCGAGGCATAAAACGTAGCGGAATAACGTAAATAAAACAATAAATTTCGAAACCCAAACCAGGATCCATGTATAATTATGGACAGATTATGGTGATAACGAATCATACCTTTAAAAAACTTTACTTTCACGAACTCAACAGAGATCCTAGCTTTCACGATTTGTGTCTACCTCTCGGAAAACACCTCTATGGTATCCATACGAGCACACGGAATGGATGTACTAGCCTCCTTTGATGATTCGAGATCTGCCTCCTTTTGCTGCTACTCTTCTAGGGTTTTCCCAAAAACGTAATCACCTATTAACCTATCATTATCTATTTATAATGACTGATTAATAGGCCCATAACAGCAAAGCCCAACCCTTGTAGGTATAGGATTAAATAATAAAACGAATTTCTATTTTTTAATTAATAACTAAGTCATACTTAATTATTATGGGAAGAAATACTACTCTAATTCGAATTTATATTATCTCAATTAATTAAGTCTCACTTAATTAATATAATAAAATTCAAATAATCATCAATTAATTTAAATTCATAATTTAAATTAACTATTCCTTTAAAAGCTCAATGTGTGTGACCCTATAGGCTATTATTTAATTGGCAACAATTTTATTCTCCAATAAAATTATAAACAATGAGCGGTATCTAGTAATACATCATTGCGACCCAATTAAACAATAATTAAATCGTGATTCGATAAAACCTTTCGTGATTAATGTCTCCGTGTAATATAATCCCTTTAACCAAATATTATAGATTAAACTCGAGGCATGTCTTTAGTCATCCTCTTCAACATTTAATCCGGATTTACTTGATCAATGAGTAGACTATTAAAAACAAATCATTATTTGAGCACGGCCATGCATTTTATAGTCTCACTCAATCAAGAGGCCAACAATATCTCTCCTAATTATAGGAGGGTTAAATCCTTTATCTATCATTCATATTTCTCATACGACTCATGATATACCCGATGTCCACTTTTATCATCACCCGGTCAAAGGTAACTTTTAATGTTGTCAAAGTATATTAATCCTCGTATACAAATATAATGATCTCAAGTCCAAGGATCATTACACCATTACCACTGTGAGTCATTCTTATGACTTTATTAAACATGAAGAATCTCACTGTGGGTCTGTCCAGTACCATGTACTCCTACATGTACCTATGTATTGACTTTAGTATCTCCATACTTATAACCAATGAGATGTGGTTATCTGTCAAACAACATACTAGTCTATGTATTATTATTGTCCTATATAATAATCGACTAGGGACCTTTAAGAATATGATATATTATATAATCTCAAGTTCAAGTCATGTACTTAAACTATACAATGTGTATCATGATTCTAAGGACATTTATTACGCTAACAAATATATCGCAGTAATTAAAGTCATAATAAATACGTTTATTTAATAATCAAATGACATAAGGGTTTATTCAAGAAACAATGTATTGCCTCTAGGGCACCTACACTAACAATCTCCCACTTGCACTAAAGCCAATCACCCATGTATCTAATACCCATGGAACTAGTGTGACCTTCGTGCTTTTGCTGCGACAAGCCTCTGGTCAGTGGATCTGCAATGTTATCATTTGTGTGCACTTTACATATGTGTATGTCACCCTTTCATTAATCTCTCGAATGAGGTGATATCTCCTGAGTATATGTTTGGATTGGGAGTGCGATCTAGGCTCTTTAGCCTGTGCAATGGCCCCATTATTATCGCAGTATAGATCAATGGGATCTGCAATCGATGGAACCACTTCCAAATCAGTAATGAATTTTCGAATCCAAACAGCCTCCTTAGTCGCTTCACAAGCTGCAATGTACTCAGCCTCCATTGTAGAATCAGCTACTGTTTCTTGCTTTGAACTCTTCCAGCTTACAGCACCTCCGTTTAGACAAAACACAAAACCAGACTGTGATACAGTATCATCCCTCTCTGTTTGGAAACTTGCATCGGTGTA
Organism: Kitagawia praeruptora; assembly: GCA_037693485.1. Classification (NCBI taxonomy): domain Eukaryota; kingdom Viridiplantae; phylum Streptophyta; class Magnoliopsida; order Apiales; family Apiaceae; genus Kitagawia; species Kitagawia praeruptora. The sequence continues at coordinate 140,906,839 of CM075352.1, forward strand.
ACCTTTTACAACCAGTTTCTCCTCTCCTCCATACACCAAGAATGAATCTTTAGTCCTTTTCAGGTACTTTAGAATATTCTTGACTGCCGTCCAGTGACCTTCACCTGGATTAGACTGGTATCTGCTCGTCATGCTCAAAGCATACGAAACATCTGGGCGAGTGCATACCATTACATACATGATAGATCCAATTGCTGATGCATATGGAACTTTACTCATGTGGTCCTTCTCATCTAATGATTTCGGACACTGGTCTTTAGAGATCGTTATCCCTTGAGACACATGGACATATCCCCTTTTTGCATTTTGCAAACCAAAACGATGCAAAACCTTATCAATGTATGTACTCTGACTTAGACCGATCATCCTTTTAGATCTATCTCTATAGATCCTCATTCCTAGAATGTAGGTTGCCTCTCCTAAGTCTTTCATAGAAAAGTTGCTCCCTAACCAAGTCTTAACAGCCTTTAGAGAAGGTATGTCATTCCCCATTAGTAGTATATCATCCACATATAGTACTATGAATGCCACATGGCTCCCACTAACCTTCTTGTAAACACAAGGTTCATCTTCGTTTTGAACAAAACCATACTCCTTGATTGTTTCATCAAAACGGATATTCCATCTCCTAGAGGCTTGCTTCAATCCATAAATGGATTGACGTAATTTACATACCTTGCCAACATTCCTTGGATCGACAAAACCTTCAGGTTGTGTCATGTACACATCCTCTTCAAGGCTTCCATTAAGGAAGGCTGTTTTGACATCCATTTGCCAGATTTCATAATCATGGAATGCTGCAATTGCAAGCAAAATCCTTATGGACTTGACCATGGCAACTGGTGAGAAAGTTTCATCATAGTCAATACCATGAATTTGTTTGAAACCTTTCGCAACTAGTCTTGCTTTATAGGTCTGAACATTTCCATCCATGTCAGTTTTCTTCTTGAAAACCCATTTGCACCCTACGGGTTTTACCCCTTCAGGTGGATCAACCAAATTCCATACTTGGTTTTTTGTACATGGAATCCATCTCGGATTTCATGGCTTCAAGCCATCTCTTAGAGTCTGGACTATTCATAGCATCTTGGTATGTGAGAGGCTCATCTTCATCTATAAACATCAAATCACCACATTGAGTCAAGAGAAATCCATATCTCTCTGGCTCATGGCAAATTCTACCAGATCTACGAACAACCTGTGTTTGTTGAGCATTATCTTTATCCTGCTCTTGTTCCACTTCAGGTTCAATGCTATTTTATGGTTCTCGATCTTCATCGAGATCTATAGTTCTCCCATTGTTTCTTTTGGAAACAAAATCTCTTTCCATGAAGACAGCATCTCGAGCAATAAACACTTTCTGCTCAGAAGGACTATAAAAATAATACGCCTTTGTTTCTTTAGGGTATCCCACAAAATTACACTATTTGGATTTAGGTCCAAGCTTGTCAGATACTTGACGTTTCACAAACGCCTTGCATCCCCAAACTTTCATAAAGCTCATGCCTGACCGTTTCTCCTCCCATATCTCATATGGAGTCTTTTGAACCTTCTTAGTAGGAACACGGTTAAGTGTGAAAGCCGCTGTTTCTAGAGCGTAACCCCAGAAACTTTTTGGAAGATCTGCATGACTCATCATCGATCGCACCATGTCCAACAAGGTGTGATTTCTCCTCTCTGAAACTCCATTCCATTGAGGTGTACCTGGCGGAGTGAGTTGTGATACAATACCACACTCTTTTAAATACTCTTTAAATTCGGTGCTTAAGTATTCACCCCCACGATCGGATCGTAAGATCTTAATACTTGCACCTCCACCAATTTGCTTCTCTACTTCAGCCTTGTATTCTTTGAACTTTTCAAAAGAATCGGATTTATTCTTCAAAAGATATACATATCCATATCTAATGAAATCATCAGTAAATGTTATGAAGTAGTAGTAGCCTCCTCTAGCCATCACACACATTGGGCCACATACATCACTATGTATTAGCTCCAGACGTTCAGTGGCCCTTTGACCCTTACCAGTGAAAGGGGCTTTAGTCATCTTACCAAGCAAACAAGATTCGCATTCATCGTATGATTCAAAATCAAACTTATCCAAGTATCCATCCTTACGTAATTTGGATATGCATTTCTCATTTATATGGCCTAGACGACAATGCCAGAGGTATGTTTGATTTGAGTCATTAACTTTAAGTCATTTGTTTTCTATGTTACAGACAGGATTATCTAAATCAAGAACATATAAACCATTACAAAAATGCGCAACACCATAGGTTAAATCATTCAAAGCAAAAGAGCAACTGTTGTTCTTTATTGTAAATGAAAAACCTTTCTTGTCCAAACAAGAAACAGAAATAATGTTTTTGCGAACCGCAGGCACGTAAAAACAGTCTTCAAGTTCTAAAACAAGCCCAGAGGGCAAAGATAAATAATAAGTCCCTACAGCTAAAGTAGCAACTCTTGCTCCATTGCCTACTCGTAGGTCCACTTCTCCCTTAGCCAAAGTCCTACTTCTCTGCAGTTCCTGCACATTTATACAAATGTGAGAAGCACATCCAGTATCCAATACCCAAGATGTAGAAATAGACAGATTGACTTCTATAACATAAATACCTGATCCAGAAATCTGAACACCCTTCATTTTCTTCAGATCCTCCAAATAAGCTGGACAGTTTCTCTTCCAGTGACAGGCTTGTGGCAATAGTGACAATCACCTTTATCAGCCTTTGCGACATCTCCCTTCGGCTTTTTAGCCTTTTTGAAAGACGGCTTAGAAGGACCAAGATCTTTTGATGCAACCTTTTTCTTGCCCTTCCATTTCCCCTTTCCCTTAGCACCTTTCTTGCCCACCATCATTATGGGAGCTTTCTCAGGTGCCTTGACCATATTTACTTCAGTGGTCCTCAGCATGGCCAACAATTCCATAGGAGTCTTTTCTTGCTCAGTAATATTAAAAGTCATAATGAACTGAGTATAGTCGCTGTTCAAAGATTGCAAGATTATATCGACTTGTGCCTCTCGCTGAAGCGGGAAACCCAAACGAGCAAGGTAATCACAATACCCAATCATCTTTAGAACATGTGGTCCGACTGGTCCGTTGCCTTGCTTGCACGAGAAGAGTGCTTTGCTCGTGTTGAACTTTTTCACACGAGCCTGTGATTGAAACATCGTTGAAAGATGTTCAAACATAGTATAAGCATTCATATCAAAATGCTGCTTCTGAAGCTCAGCATCCATAGTGGCAAGCATAAGACAAGCCACATCAGTCGCATCATCAATATGCTTCTGATAAGCATTTCGTTGAGCAGCAGTGGCATTGGCAGCAGGGGCTGCCGGTGGAGGAATATCAATCACATAAGATTTCTTTTCCTGCATGAGAACAATTCTCAAATTCCTAGACCAGTCTAGGAAGTTTGATCCTGTCAGCTTGTCCTTCTCAAGGACTGATCGCACAGAGAAAGTGTTGTTTGTGTTTTGTGCCATTTGTTTTCTACAATGATAAAATGCATAAGATAAGTTAGATTGTTACAATAATTATGTTCAAGTGATTATGACATATTCATAATATATCTCCCACTATTTTTATCAAATTAATAGCCTTTACTATTAAATCGAAAAGAATATCCCATAAATCTTTCTAGTGAGCCAAGATCCATATTTCGTCATATCGTAAGTCAACCACTAGTAGTCCTTAAAACATGATTATTTAGGTAGACAACAGTTGTCAATTATATCATATATAATTCTTGGATAGTTTGGTGAACAACAATTGTTCTTATCTATCTAATAGATTTTGAACCAAACTCTATGCTTCTAAGTTCATAATAGTTGAATATAACCGTTTATTTTCACCTTATTATGACGACTCAGTTAAGTTAGATCCAATGATACAACGGTCGAATATAACCGCTTATATTCGTCGCATCTCACCACGATAGACAGGAGTCCCCTGCCACTGGCAGTCATTCCCCTTATCGATCTAGGATTCAATGAGTATTCATTCATTGGAAAGCATTTGATTAAAACTTAATATTTTGTTAAGGGGTTTAGAATTAAAACGACCATGATCCCATCATAAAGAGATTCCCAATTTTTCCTTGAATTAAATACTTCAAATCAATATTCATCAATAGTTTGATTTCCAAGTTGTTGGAGGAATCACAAGTGGCCTCACTTAATACCCAACTTCCTTACAGGTAAAACCCGTTTTTGACAAAATCTCCCCATATCGAAATAATTGAAAATTCGTATTTAATTCAGTGTTTCATAAACACAGAAATCTCATGATCGTTTGCTCATTTTAAAATCTTGAATCGTTACAGATTTTATCTTGTTTAGCATGGCAAGCATGGCATGGGTGACGTATCTAATACATGCATACAACATTAATCTAATTAAAGCATGCATCTTCTACTCTACACATACATTCCATACATCATATGTAAAGTGCATAAAGTAAACGTGCAATGGTTATGGCCCAATCCTATGTGATCTTTTCAAGCTAATGAAAAGATCAAGGTCAATCTATGGTGGATAAATATAAATACAATTTACAAGTCTTCATTCTTCTCTTTTCTCCTTGGTTGCTTCTCCTCATTGATCGTCCTTCAATCTTGAAGTACATTACATTGAATAATTGAATACAACCTATACTAATGTACTTACATAATAAAACTCGAGTTACATTCGAGGTTAAACAATTACAAGAATGAAGAAAATGACATGCAAGTCGTATTTATAAAACCATAAACCATTAAACTAAAGGTCTTAAGGCCATAACCAGCACCATGCTCAAATAAACAATTAAGAATAAATAAACAAACATTGCGGGGGTCCGGGGGCGGCAGCCCCAGGCGGTGGTCGAGCTCGAATTCGGGATTTTTTTTTAATTCCAGAAGGCTCGTCCTCTTAAAAACATCAATTTCTTAACAAAAGATCATATCTTTTAGCCTCTTCCGCCACTGCATCAAATACAGTTCTGGAAGCATGTATCATATACATTCAAATCGTATCCCAGTTTACAGATCGTGTCCATACACAATCTGTCTAACAGTTTATATCACTATATAAAACATACAACATGCATAACATACAAAATCGCATACTAATCAGTTATGGCAGATTATAAACATGCTTGTATCATTATATCATAATATACAACATAACAGAATCATATATGGACGACATAACATATTATAATCGACATATCTCATTACTGTATCATGGCAGATTCATATAACATGCATCGAATATAGTAAACACGTAACCAAATCAGTCCCTTATACACGTAGCTCTGATACCATTGTTGGGTTCCGAGGCATAAAACGCAGCGGAATAACGTAAATAAAACAATAAATTTCGAAACCCAAACCAGGATCCATGTATAATTATGGACAGATTATGGTGATAACGAATCATACCATTAAAAAACTTTACTTTCACGAACTCAACGGAGATCCTAGCTTTCACGATTTGTGTCTACCTCTCGGAAAACACCTCCATGGTATCCACACGAGCACACGGAATGGATGTACTAGCCTCCTTTGATGATTCGAGATCTGCCTCCTTTTGCTGCTACTCTTCTAGGGTTTTCCCAAAAACGTAATGACCTATTAATCTATCATTATCTATTTATAATGACTGATTAATAGGCCCATAACAGCAAAGCCCAACCCTTGTAGGTATAGGATTAAATAATAAAACGAATTTCTATTATTTAATTAATAACTAAGTCATACTTAATTATTATGGGCAGAAATACTACTCTAATTCGAATTTATATTATCTCAATTAATTAAGTCTCACTTAATTAATATAATAAAATTCAAATAATCATCAATTAATTTAAATTCTTAATTTAAATTAACTATTCCTTTAAATGCTCAATGTGTGTGACCCTATAGGCTATTATTTAATTGGCAACAATTTTATTCTCCAATAAAATTATAAACAATGAGCGGTATCTAGTAATACATCATTGCTACCCAATTAAACAATAATTAAATCGTGATTCGATAAAACCTTTCGTGATTAATGTCTCCGTGTAATATAATCCCTCTAACCAAATATTATAGATTAAACTCGAGGCATGTCTTTAGTCATCCTCTTCAACATTTAATCCGGATTTACTTGATCAATGAGTAGACTATTAAAAACAAATCATTATTTGAGCACGGCCATGCATTTTATAGTCTCACTCAATCAAGAGGCCAATAATATCTCTCCTAATTATAGGAGGGTTAAATCCTTTATCTATCATTCATATTTCTCATACAACTCATGATATACCCGATGTCCACTTTTATCATCACCCGGTCAAAGGTAACTTTTAATGTTGTCAAAGTATATTAATCCTCGTATACAAATATAATGATCTCAAGTCCAAGGATCATTACACCATTACCACTGTGAGTCATTCTTATGACTTTATTAAACATGAAGAATCTCACTGTGGGTCTGTCCAGTACCATGTACTCCTACATGTACCTATGTATTGACTTTAGTATCTCCATACTTATAACCAATGAGATGTGGTTATCTGTCAAACAACATACTAGTCTATGTATTATTATTGTCCTATATAATAATCGACTAGGGACCTTTAAGAATATGATATATTATATAATCTCAAGTTCAAGTCATGTACTTAAACTACACAATGTGTATCATGATTCTAAGGACATTTATTACGCTAACAAATATATCGCAGTAATTAAAGTCATAATAAATACGTTTATTTAATAATCAAATGACATAAAGGTTTATTCAAGAAACAATGTATTACCTCTAGGGCACCTACACTAACACGTACTTCCGGCACCTAATCAAGGTTCGAGCTTCGGAAAATCCACCTCCTGTGAGGAGGGTATTTCAGAACTAAAAACTGATCTCCTTTGAGGAGAGTACCCTAAATTATCAAAATCCTTGCAAAAACCGTACTTCCGGGGGGATGTCCGTACTTCCGGTGCCTCATCAAGGTTCGAGCTTCGGAAAATCCATCTCATGTGAGGAGGGATATCTTTAAAGCATTTATGGAAATTCTGGTGGATATGACCTTCTTTGAGGAGGATATTTTCCGGAATACGTTATGGAAACTCTAGAATACGTCCTTCTTTGAGGAGGGTATTTTGGAGTGCTTAATGGAGGATATTTCTTCGAATATTTGCTTTTCAGGGTATTGCTCGGAAAGCTTTGCACGACTCTGCGAATAATGCTTGGATGGCTCTCCAAGATACATTCTCTCACACCTACAAACTTATTATTTACATATTGCATATTGTCTTATTTACATCTACATGTATATTACGGGCACCTTGGTGCTCCATATTTTTTACTAATCTTCATCTCCTAGCTGTTTTAGTGACTCAGGAAATTTGGAAGCTTGAAGAATTTTAGTTCTCCACTGTAGCAAGCTACACTGAAGAACTGGGGGGTAGTTGTTACGCCATATTTTCGGTTGCCTCTAATATCTCCCAAAATTCCAATATTATTAATTATTAATTCAAATTAATAATTATAACTTAATCGCTAAGTTTTATCCTCTCCCTGAAATGAGGAAAGAATCAATCTCAATCAATTAATAACGGAAAATATCTTCAAACGATATTCTTCAAATCAGGAAGATATCACAACGATAATATTAAATCAGATAAAATCAGTAATTACCCAAATTAACAAAGTTTATCTCTAAAGTCTCTAAGTGATAGACACAAATCAATTTCACAGAACTGCGTTGGCTTGATCCTTATAAATATAAGGTACGCAGGCATCTTGAAAGAGGATTCGATACACGAGACAAATCGAGACACCTCTCAAGTTCAGCCCCAAACATCCAAAATCCCAAATCCCCCTATTTTCATAGTACCGTTATTCTAGCAACCTCCGAAATCTGTTATCACCAAATTCCTCCGTTAACACTTTAAAAAATGAAATGTGTATTATTTTTTGTCTCATTATATTCTTAATGTTCGGAACATTAGAGGCCAAGGGTAAGACGGTGCTAGTAATATGAGGGGTGAATGGAATGGGCTACAAGCTATATTTCTTATAGATTGTCGTTGCCCTTATTACATTCACGGTGTAACACATCCATCACAGTTAGCACTTGTTGTTGCAACAAGATAAGTGCCTCAGATTCACACTTTCTTTTAACTTTTAGTTTTTAATATCAATGATGTGACAAGTTCTACCAAACATCATGATGAATTGCAGGCTAATCAAATTACTGAAATTGAACATTTAAAGGATATTAAGGAGATTCAGACGGGTGAAGGTCTAAATCAAATTGGAACACTACAACGTCTTGGAGATACTAGATGAAGCTCGCATTTCACAGCAATATGCAATTTGATAAGAATGTATTGTGCTACTCGTCCTAGAGATACTAGATATGGAGCTCACATTTCAATACACTTCCTACATCTACTGCAACATCCAAAAGAGCTTTTTCGGCTATGAAAATAGTGAAAACAAGTCTTTGTAGTCGAATAGAAGATGAATTTTTAAGAGATTACTTGTTAGTATATATAGAAAAATAGATTGCAAAATCAGTAAGCTCCGATGAGATCATTGAAATATTTTTTATGATCAAAGAAAGACGAGCACATCACAAATTAATCGATATGTTTTCTAAATTTTATTATTTTAAGTGGGTTCCCGTTCTTGATGTTATCCGCTGTTCTGATTTATGTATAGTAGTCTTATGTCCTCACTTCTTGATTGAAAAAGTTGAGTTATTAATATAATTTGTCTGTTTAAAATGTTTTTTGTCTCAAATATACCATAATCCTAGTTCCGTCACTGTGTCGAATAATAGAGAGGGGTGTGTGATATCTATTAAGTGTGTGTGATATCTATTAAGTGCTAAGTTTTAAAATTCCACATTTAAATTTTAAATATAATATAATCATTTAGCAAAACAATTCAACTTATAAAATTTATCAATTTAAATATAAATCTAAATTAGATCTGTAATAAATTTAAACTAAATTTGCTTTATAGGGGAAGTCGATCATAATGGGAATAGTTAAACAATTATATTTTTATTCAGATAAAATGACTATATTTATTTAAACAAAAACAAGTCAAATTTTAATTAAACGAGTCAGGTCATATAATCATTATATTTATTTTTATTACACAATTAGAAATATTTAATTGATTCTATGATTAGAAAAAAGATAATGTTCGTATAAAAAAAGAAGAAAAAGATAGTGTTAAACTTACGCATGATAAAAAAGACTCACGTTTAAACTTCTAATTACTCGAATGTACAATTAAAAATACATGAGTTGATTTTAAAGTTAACTTCTTTCGACCAAAATAATATATACAAATAATTTTTTTGAAAATAGTTTATTGAACTATTTAATTAATTAAAAATTTTATATTTCAAATGACATAAATTTCAGTTAACGTCCATTAATTTTGTGAAATTTGTCAATCGGTGCGGTTCACTTTGTTTTTTGTTAGATATATGATTGAAATTTATATATGATATTTGTCATGGTAGATTATTGACATTCAAACAAAATTTTTGTGATGACATATTTTTTTATGGTTTGAATATTCTTTCAAAATTTTCAGTTAAAAAAGGAATAAACTTAATTTTGAAGTTAATTATTTTTTATTTTTAGAAAAGAAATTTCTAATTAATTAAAATGAATATCTCCTACGATATCTTTCAAAATTCGGAAGATTTTACAATGTGAATTTAAATTAAAAGCTAAAATTAACTTATTTCAGATACATATGAAATAATTATCGCATGAATAAAACTGAATTTAACGTAGTATGCAAGTACATTGGACTAAAATCAATCTTAAATCGAGACACTACTCAAATTCAATCTTAATATCGAAAAATCTTAAATCTCCACTACAATATTTTCATTATTCTATTAATTTCCAAAATTTTGTCTTCGAATTTCAATGCTAGCAAAAATCTAACTCAAATAATATCAACTTCTAGTTTTGATAGGTTTTAAAAAAGAACATTAAATTTTGAAAAGAGAAGAATTGAACTCTAACTTTGTAACTTATAAGCAACCAAATTCTTAACCTAATTTCAATATGCAATTTTTTCCCCTGACATGACATGTGATAAGGAGGAGAAATTCGGAAGGTGGAATAAAATGAAGGTTTTAGAAGTTAGTGATCGAATTTTGGTGATGGGACTTGATCGAAGTTAATGGTTGGAGGTGAGAGAAAGGAAGTGATGTTAGAACATAAATGTAGATAAGATTTAAAATTTGGTAGTTTAATAAAAAAAGAAAATTATGATTAGATCTCAGCTTTCATTAGAAAATGTTTCGCACTTGCTTAGTTATGTTTATAAGCATCACGCATATTAATATCCTAATCTAGGCTCTTGCTTAAATGAGAATTTCAAATAAAAATGAGAACTGAGATCTAAATCTCAGCCCTTCATTTTCTTTTAATCTTAATTACCCAGTTAATATATATATAGACACACACACACATATATATATATATATAGACACACACATTTACGTATTTATCATCTTTTTCATCTATTTCATTAATCCCATTTAATTTTTTTTTTGACCACCATCTCCGATGATGCTTTTTCACTAATTTTCGACTAATTTTAACGCCACTACGCCATCGTTTAACATCCCAATTGAACTCTCTCTCTCTCTCTCACACACACACACACACTATCCTACATCCACAAATATTATTTCTTTTTTATCTGATTACACATGAAGATACATCACAACCATACTACGGCGAGCATCCGATCTGTAAATACAAGGTTATGCACTTAGATTTGAAAATTATGTAGGTGGTGATTTTCCTCAGAATTCCGGTGATTTTTTTTTTGATAATTTGCTGATTGTGTTGATTTTATAGTGATTTTGAGTTTTGTTCAGTGATTACGTAAGTAGGGGTGGTCTATAGATGGCGAAGATGATGTTGGTGGTAACGAAGGTAAGTGTGGTGATTAGTGGTGGTGTTGTGGTGGTTGTGGAGATTTTTGTTTAATTTAGTTAGTTACACTTAAATGAGAGTGATTTTGTATTGATATTGGTAATATGTGCGTGGTGGTCAGAGGTGGTGGCTACATATGGTGATCATAGGTAGTGGTTGTTGTAGAGGAGTGGGAACTTGTTGATTTTGTTCACGTGATTTCTGTTCAACATTAGTGATTTTTGATTAATTGTGGTGATTTCTGTATATTGTTGGTGATTACTGGTAATGGTCGGAATAGGTGATCGAAGATGGTGGTCGGAGGTGATAGTTGACGGTATTTGGAGGTGAAAATTGAAGTATAAAGAGATGATGGCAAAATATTAAAATATTAATCAAATTAATGAGTGGATGAAGATGAATATAAGATATACAAATGAGTGATTAGGATTAGATCTCATATCTTACACTAATTGGGGTTCTCAGTGGAGTGACCCTCAGAATCTATTTCAATATCAATTCTTTTATATGCATGATGTTAGGAACTAAGAGGTTAATGATGAAGCGATGTCTCGAAGTGGCAAGAATATTAATTATCGATTTATGAAATATATGACTGATAAGTACTTTATTTGATCACTTATCAAGGATCAACTAGGTTCGGATTTAAGCTTGAAATTAAGTATATTTTGTGGTTCTAATGTGTTTCTGTAGTATTTCAAAAAAGGAATATTTTCTTGAAAAATCTCTTTTTGAGGTGATTTACTATCGAAAAGTGAGGTTTTTAAAAATGTTTGGAAAAATGATTTTATGGGTAAATTGACTACAAACCCTCACGAAATATAATTAGTCCTACTAGAGGGTTGCTTAAGGATTTAATATGACTTATTGCATGAGCTCAATGTGATCTGCAGAAAAGGTGGGATATCATATTTTATTACATGAATATAAGACAAATAAAAGAAGTCACGTAAAATTTGGCTAAGGCAAATAGGTGTTGGACAAACAAGCAATTTGTTGGAACAATGCGAGAGTTGCCGGAAAGGCAACACCTACAACGCGTTCAACCTTTTTTAAAAAGTAATGATTTTATTAATTAGTTGCTAAAATTCTGTTATGTTTCAACTAAATATCTGATTTTTGGACTTGTTTAGGACCACTATTTTTGCTAAATTTGTAATATATAGGTTTTAAGATAAAGGACATCATCATCTATCTCCACATATACTTTTCAGCTTTTAATAATAGAAGTATTATTGGATTGCCCACTCTCATTTAATCTATTGTTTTAAACCTTTATTATTAATAATTGTTTTGTAATCATAATGGTTTCACTTTATGAGCGGCTTAACTCATTATAGAATTTTGATGAATCATATTCATGTAACTTGATGCTGTTGTTGTGTGTGATGTTTGTTAACATTTAGTTCATATTTAGGTTGGTTTGCTTTCTAATCACCTTATATTAAAGTAGGTTAGTGACAAAATATGAAATTTGAATTATTAATTCAATAACCAATTAACCTAGTATTTGGTTAAGATGAAATTAAAGTTATTTGATTGCATACGTAAATGAGATGTGCGCTTGAATCTTGATTTTGATTAATAACATAGACATATAAAATTAACGTGATTTTGCATAGATTATATAATTCATTTACGAAGGACGAAAATTACATTCATAATTATTACAAGTTTAATATATGGGACATACATATAAATCAAGTATGGATTAGGAAAATTTTGTTGGGTATTTTACACTAAACACAACAATGAGGTAGTGATATATATTAAACAAGAACAGGCATAAAACCAATTAACAAAAACAAATCACGAAGGCAAAACAAAGTATAATTAGAGACTATAATTAACGAGAAAAGTAAGAACAAACTTATCTCCCACAGAAGCTATTAGCAATCCTGATCAGAGAGAGAGAAGAACAGCTGAGTCACCAAGCCCTTCGAGAAGACTTGGCTATTCTTGAAGAGATTATTGCCCCACTTACGCTGTGTTGGGTTGCTGCAATAACACTTCCAGGATAAAACAGCTCCGATCAATGTGTTCACAGATACACCAGAGATCAACGATGACCAGCACCTCAGTTCGCCTAAGAATTATGTAAATAATCTGTTTGTGTCGAGAGAGAACAGACAAGAAGAACAAACAAGGGTTTTCCTTAACATATCTATTTCTTAACGTTATATCTTTGATATATATAATACCTAAAATAAAACGTAAGAGATATGCCTTAAAAGGAAAGTAAATATTCTGATTTAATTTCATTAACTGCATCAGTATTTATTTTTCAGTTACAGCTGCGTCAGGATCTGGCCATCAGTAGCATCAGGATTTGATGTCCGTCAGGATCAGGATTCAGTCCCCGTCAGGAATTGATATCCATCAGGATTTAGTCCATCAGTATCTGATGTCTGACTAAGTCCATCAGGATTTGTTCCAAGTACTGATCCAGTCCAGGATTTTATCCAATACTGATCCATCCATTTCCAGTACTGCTATAACAAATAAATCTGAAACCTGTTAAAATAAATCAATATTCCAGGTAATAAAATTCCTCGCCCAGGTCGCCTCGCGTACGCGAGACGCCGAGACATTCGCCCAAATCGCCCTTCGACCCGACCCGAGTCGTGTCGTGACGTGGCGTGGCGAGGCGGGCGGCGGCGCGCGTGTGTGTGTGTGCGCGCGAGGCTCACACTACAACCATGCACACCCACATGCCTTAGTAGTTATACACTACACTTGCACATGGAGCTATATAAAGCCACCAACCTCTCATTACCAATTCTATGTGGGACTCAAGTTATTTCAACTAACTAACCCACATAACCCATTTCAAGCAAGCTACTTCAACTCAATTTATTTATGGATTCCACTAAGAAAATGTCTTTGATCCAAACATGAAAGTTTAAGTCCTCATTACAAGGAACAACCTCCACTTGTTAGTTTCCGGAAATTACATCAAGAACATATTATAAATATGTCTCAAACTTTCCATTTTCTAACAATCCCCCACGAATCCATACAGAAATGCAAATACATATCTATCCTCATCATGACTTGTTTTTCAGAGTAGGTACCCTTCCGGGTTTGAACCCTCCTAAGTCCTCTACTTCGATGGCTACCGGATTCGGATGGAATATTTCACCTTGAATCTTTATCCGTTTGGTATAACCACACTCCATAGACGACGACAAGTCAAAGGCTATGGTGGTAATCTACGGCTTTGAGACGTTAATGGTCATGTCTCGATCCTGTTCGTCGAATGCTTCAAGGAATAACCCTTTCCTCTAATTGCGACCACACAATTACATTCGCTTAGCTGGGCATCTCCAGAGATGTACTGCTAGCATCTCGTCATATGACTTGACCCCATTCAGAGTTCAAATAACTCTTGCTATTCTGGCAGTGACAGTACCTTTTAGGTTTACAGGGGATAGACTCCAGATACGTGAGTATCAATCTATGTAGTTAAAGGTACAACCAATTCACCCTTACAACTTGTTATTACCACATTGAATACACTTTCGAGGGATCTCCTCTCATGTGTATTGGGTTCCCGCTGTAGATGAATTACTATGGGCTATCAATCCCATCCCCAACCTAGACTTAAGGACTACAGCATGCTCAAGCCCTTTAGTCAAAGGATCAGCTAGGTTTTCTTGAGTTCCAATAAACTCAACAGCAATAATCCTTTCAGACATTAGACCCCTTATAGACTTCAGTCTAACTTGGATATGTCTCTTTGTTTTCACATTGTACTTCTTGCTGTTTATCTTATCGATAGTTGTACGGCTATCACAATGAACAGAAAAAGCAGGAAGTGGACGACTTACTACAGGTAACATTGACATCAGTCCATGTAACCATTCAGCCTCAGTCCCCGTGGCATCTAATGCACACAACTCAGCCTCAAAGGTAGACCGAGTTATAACAGTATGTCTAGAAGACTTCCAAGATACTGCTCCACCCGCTAGGGTAAATAGGTATCCAGTCTCTCCATTGGAACCAGACTTCTTAGCTATCCAACTTGCATCACTATATCCCTCTAGCACTCCAAGAAACCTCCTGTAATGCAGACCAAGATATATGGTGCCTTTTAGATATCTAAGTACTCTATCAAGAGCATCCCAATGAGTCTTATTTGGACAGCTTGTATATCTTGCTAACTTAGACACTGAATATGAAATATCCGGCCTAGTACCATTAGCAAGATACTGCAAACTCCCAATAATCTGAGAATACCTTAACTGAGACACAGGTACTCCTGAACTATTCTTGACAAGGACAATTTTAGGATCATACGGAGTACTTGCAATTCTACAATTTGAATAACCATACTTCTCAAGTATAGATTTCTCTATATAATGAGATTGTGACAAGGTTATTCCATCAGTTGACTGAGTCAACTTGATTCCAAGAATCACACTAGCCTCTCCCATATCCTTCATTTCAAAGTGCCTTTTCAAGAACCTTTTTGTCTCGTTAATAATCTCAATATTGGTTCTAAACAACAAAATATCATCCACATACAGGCACACAATAATACATTCATTTCCTTTAACCATGTAATAGACACACTTGTCACTTTCATTAACTACAAATTCTGAATCTAAAACAGTTTCATCAAACTTTTTATGCCAGTCTCTTGGAGCTTGTTTTAAGCCATATATAGACTTGATTAGCTTACATACTTTCCTCTCATTACCAGAGGCAACAAATCCCTCAGGCTGATCCATATAAATCTCTTCTTCAAGTTCACCATGAAGAAAAGCTGTCTTTACATCCATTTGATGGATGATAAGACCATGTACAGAAGCCAATGCTATAAGCATTCAGATTGTTGTCATTCTAGCAACTGGAGAGTATGTGTCAAAGTAATCAATGCCTTCTTTTTGCTTAAAACCCTTAGCTACCAGCCTAGCCTTATACTTATCTATTGAGCCATCAGGATTCATCTTCCTTTTGAAGACCCATTTACATCCTATAGTAGAACACCCAGGAGGTAGATCAACCAACTCCCATGTTCCATTAGAAACAATAGAGTCAATTTCACTTTTTACAGCACCTTTCCAGTACCTAGATTCTGAAGAATCCATGGCCTGTCGAAAAGTTAAAGGTTCATCCTCGATATTGTAAGTGATAAAGTCACTTCCAAAATCCTTGACTACCTTAGCACGCTTACTCCTTCTAGGTTCCTCTACTTCACCAAGAGTAGAGCTACTACCAGGATCTGCCCCCACATTTGTCATCCTTTCCACATGATCAGGAATAGACCTCGATGTGTGAGTGGGATCATCATCAGGAATACCCTCAGGTATACCAGTCTTCATAGGGAACACATCCTCAAAGAATGTTGCATCACGAAATTCAACTATGGAATTAGCCACTATTCCATCTATGTCAGATTTTAACACTAAAAATCTCATAGCTGTAGTGGTTTCCCTATAGCCCAGAAAGATGCAATCAACAGTTTTCGGCCCTAGTTTCTTTCTCTTGTGTTCAGGGACAAGTACCTTTGCAAGGCACCCCCACACACGAAGATATTTTAAACTAGTCCTTTTCTCTGTCCATAATTCATAAGGTGTCTTGTCCATGTGTTTCAGAGGAACTCTATTCAGAATATGGCAAGCCGTATTCAGAGCTTCTCCCCACATGTACTTAGGCAACCCAGAATTAATCAACAGACTATTGATCATATCCTTAAAAGTTCTGTTCTTTCGTTCTGCCACCCCATTAGACTCGGGTGTGTATGGTGGAGTTACCTCATGAACTATACCATTGCTTTTGCAAAATTCATTAAACAAGTTACTCGTATACTCACCACCTCTATCTGATCTCAAACGTTTAAGTACTTTACCAGTTTGTGTTTCAGCTTCAGTTTTGAACATAATGAATTTATCTAGTGCTTCATCTTTATGTTTAAGCAAATAAACATAACAATATCTACTACAATCATCTATAAAGGTAATGAAATATCTATTATGTTCCTTGGTCAAAACACCACCAAATTCACATATGTCAGTGTGCACTAAATCTAACACATTTGAATCCCTAACAACATTATGAAAGGGTTTCCTAGTTTGTTTAGCTGTAACACATACTTGACATTTAGATTTCTTATCAGTGGCATATTTTGGAATCAACTCTAAGTTCATCATATTCTTTAGAGCACCAAAATTCAAATGACCAAGACGTGCGTGCCACAAATCAGATGATTCAACACAATTAACAGAAGGAACAACATTATTATTAATAAAACTGCCCAAAACAGGCTCAACATTTATTAAAAATAATCCATCTGACAAGTAACCTTTGCCAAAGAATACACCAGTATTTGTAATAACTACTTTATTACATTTCAAAGAAACTTCAAAACCATTCTTAACTAAACAACTTCCACTTATTATATTTCTACGAATATCAGGAACATGATGCACTCTAGTGAGGGATAGAACACGCCCAGAAGCGAACTTCAGGTCCACGTTTCCTATTCCAAGTACTTGAGCTACACTAGCATTCCCCATTGTCACAGTCATTCCATGAGTCTGTTGATAAGATACAAATAGAGTAATATCAGTACAAATATGTACATTAGCTCCAGTATCAATCAACCATTCATGAGACGAATAAGTAGAAAGAAGTACAGGGTTGTAGGTCACATACCCGTTGTCAGTTTCAGAAGCAACAGCCTCACCAACAACCATGTTAACCATAGACCCACCAGTGGTTCCAAGCACAATGTTAGCTTGTGCTCCCACAACAGGTTTCTTAGCTTTCTTTACAGGACAGTCCTTGCTCCAATGACCAACCTGTCCACAAGACCAACATGGTTTGTTTGCCTTTGGTTTCTTAGCCTTGTTCTTGTCCTTAGACTTAGTGTTTTCCTTCTTAGTGACAGACTTTCTTTTCTGTCCTACAGTCACTATATTCACCTCCCAGCATGTTCAACAGGCATCACATGTCCTTGCTTGGACTTGTGTTGCTCTTGTACAGAGATGTCCAACATCAGGTTTGTCCAAGTGATCTCTCCTTTCTATCTTTTCAGGGAGAGTGCAAACTCTTCCCAAGACTTAGGGAGCTTTTCAATCACAGACATAACCTGAAACTTTTCAGGTAAGTCCATACCAGACTCCTTCAAAGCATGCACCAACATCTCAAACTCATGCACCTGCTCAGTCATGGATTTAGTATCCACCAGTTTAAAATCAAGGAACCTAGCCACAGAATACTTTTCCAACCCTTGCGAGTCAGTATTATGTGTCTGGTCAAGCTTCTCCCATAAGAGCTTAGCAGTGTAGGAGTCAGATGAATAAACATCGAATAGAGTGTTCGCTAAAGCTGCCAGAATTGCAGCCCTAGCCACCCCATCCTTTTCCTCCCACATAGTATAAGCCTTAACAGTTTCAGCTTTCTCCTTAACCACAATTGGTTTCTCATACTGCACCACCGGCCATAGACCCTTTACCGTTAACCACAGTTTCATATTTTTCTGCCAACGAGAAAAACCAACACCCCCACTGAATTTATCAGGCATTCCTGACAAATCAATAGGCTGTGGGAAACGGTACGTAGTCCAATCCATGGTGGGTACAGTAACAGTAGACCCAGAGCCAATCTCAACAACAGGAGTTTCCGTTTCGTTAACCATCTTGTTAAATAACAATATATAACACAAATAATCTCTTCAAGATTGTTGGGTATTTTACACTAAACATAACAATGAGGCAGTGATATATATTAAACAAGAACAGGCATAAAACCAATTAACAGAAACAAATCACGAAGGCAAAACAAAATATAATTAGAGACTGTAATTAACGAGAAAAGTAAGAACAAACTTATCTCCCACAGAAGCTATTAGCAATCCTGATCAGAGAGAGAGAAGAACAGCTGAGTCACCAAGCCCTTCGAGAAGACTTGGCTATTCTTGAAGAGATTATTGCCCCACTTACGCTGTGTTGGGTTGCTGCAATAACACTTCCAGGATAAAACAGCTCCGATCAATGTGTTCACAGATACACCAGAGATCAATGACGACCAGCACCTCAGTTCGCCTAAGAATTATGTAAATAATCTGTTTGTGTCGAGAGAGAACAGAGAAGAAGAACAAACAAGGGTTTTCCTTAACATATCTATTTCTTAACGTTATATCTTTGATATATATAATACCCAAAATAAAACGTAAGAGATATGCCTTAAAAGGAAAGTAAATATTCTGATTTAATTTCATTAACTGCATCAGTATTTATTTTTCAGTTACAGCTGCGTCAGGATCTGGCCATCAGTAGCATCAGGATTTGATGTCCGTCAGGATCAGGATTCAGTCCCCGTCAGGAATTGATATCCATCAGGATTTAGTCTATCAGTATCTGATGTCTGACTAAGTCCATCAGGATTTGTTCCAAGTACTGATCCAGTCCAGGATTTTAAGGATTTGTTCCAAGTACTGATCCAGTCCAGGATTTTATCCAATACTGATCCATCCATTTCCAGTACTGCTATAACAAATAAATCTGAAACCTGTTAAAATAAATCAATATTCCAGGTAATAAAATTCCTCGCCCAGGTCGCCTCGCGTACGCGAGACGCCGAGACATTCGCCCAAATCGCCCTTCGACCCGACCCGAGTCGTGTCGTGACGAGGCGGGCGGCGGCGGCGCGTGTGTGTGCGCGCGAGGCTCACACTACAACCGTGCACACCCACATGCCTTAGTAGTTATACACTACACTTGCACATGGAGCTATATAAAGCCACCAACCTCTCATTACCAATTCTATGTGGGACTCAAGTTATTTCAACTAACTAACCCACATAACCCATTTCAAGCAAGCTACTTCAACTCAATTTATTTATGGATTCCACTAAGAAAATGTCTTTGATCCAAACATGAAAGTTTAAGTCCTCATTACAAGGAACAACCTCCACTTGTTAGTTTCCGGAAATTACATCAAGAACATATTATAAATACTAGCCTATAACCCGTGCATCGCACGGTTGCTTGTAAATTTTTTAATTATATTTTATTATTAAAGTTTTAAGTTGGATATATATTTTTATTAATAAAATAATTTATAACTTTATAATCCCATGTATATAAATATTATTAAAATTATTTATTTTGAATTATTATAGTTGTATTTTGAATTATTATATTTGTGTATGCGGTGCATATTAATATTAATACATAGTATTTAGGCTATGTGTGTTTTTTTTTTTGAATTTTATTAATAATAGAGATTTAACCAAATCAAAGAGTGACCAAAAAAAGAGTACAAAAAAAGAGTGACAAAAAAAGAGTACCAAACCAAATATACCCTATTTTGCTTATATTTTGAATTATTATAGTTGTATTTTGAATTATTATATTTGTGTATGTGGTGCATATTAATATTAATACATATTATTTAGGCTATGTGTGTTTTTTTTAATTTTATTAATAATAGAGATTTAAGCAAACCAAAGAGTGACCAAAAAAAGAGTACCAAAAAAGAGTATCAAACCAAAATATACCCTGTTTTGCTTATAATAGTATAGTATAGATAGATGTCTCAAACTTTCCATTTTCTAACAAATTTAATATTCTATAATTTCCTTATTCTTGTTATATTCTCTTTTCTTTTTAGTATAATCAAATTAATTGTTAATTAGTTTTTCATACAACTTATAAAAATCTAACTTATGATTAATTTATCAACTGGCTGTTGATAATTTTGATAATACATTGTATGGCCTTCGCAGGGCTTACTTGGAACGTGCAACTAATATCATCCTGGAAACGGACAATATGGAAGCTTTTGGGGCAGTGCAGTTTGCCCATCTTAATCAACAACTACAACTGGGGCTTTGAATTTCAATCAATGTTGCTTTTCAAAAAAAAAAATATCCATAATTACAGGTATTATCGCTCTATGTAAAAATGATACTTTTTTTATGAGATAAATTACGATCGGTCACATGTTTTTTCGTGGATTAAAGAGGATAACTAATAATATGTACTGATCAATGATGAGGATGGATAGTACTACCAAAAGAGAATTTCTTTGGGTAGAGATCATTTAATTAAGACTTTATGATAATTAACTTCAGTAATATTTGATATATTAATAACCTCGATTAAATGATAAAGTTATATTTCATTAAGTACTTAAGATAACAGGTTTTTTTTTAAAAAAAATCCATAAAGGACCAATGAAATTATAAAGGAATATTTGCTTAATTTTATATACGTATATTATAATTATTAATTTCTTTCCAGAAAATGAATTTATATTCTTTTTATAAACTTCAACCAGATTCAAAATAAAACTAATTCTTAATTTTGGTAAAGTATGTACCGCTTTTGAAATATGTAAGGGACCAATGAAAATATAAAATAATACTTATTAAATTTTATATACATATATATATATATATAATTATTAAAATCTTTTTAAAATATAGATTTATACATTTTATTTAAATTCTATCAAATTTAAAATAAAACTAATTCTGAATTCGTAAAGTAGATAGGCCGATGGTCCAAAATGCCCATTTTTAATTTTCATGACCCTCCCTACCTCATTCCAGAATTTTGGCCCTGAATATCCCATGAATACTTCTTTCCGTCTACCGCAACAGCTAACACGCATTTGCGTGTGCCGTATCACCCCCTAATATGCAACTTTGTATGCGCTAGACGAAGGGGTCATTTGTTAAATCTGAATCATAATTTCTGAATGATTAAAAAATTTGAACGATTAGTTATCTGAATGCTGGATATATAATATTGTTTGATAGATAAAATATTTGACTTTTCTGAACAGTTTACTTTTTTTTTCTTCAAATCACCAATAAATTTTATTCATTATTAATTTTTCTTTTGGCGCATACAATATGGTATAAATTCAATTTGTGTATCTTAAATTCAATATGAGTCGTCAACATAGTAACTTAAAGTTGTATATATATAAATCATGAATATAAACTTTTAATATCATAATATATCAATTTTTATATTTTCTAGTTGAAAAACATTTTTTTCATCATTTTTAGCATAATCATCATATTTTAATCAAAGATATCTTCTCACATTTTAATTACAGGTATCATTTCACAAAATCACTGACTACAATTTATGTAATTTTAATAAATTATTTTAATATTAAGTTTACAAAAATATATTGGTATATATACATAAAAATGAAATAAAAATTAAACTATAAAAATAATTACATTATAAAAATATTTTTAAACCATTAAAATATTTTTTAAAAGTTAGGCAATACAATTTTTATTTTTTCAATCAAGTTAACACAACAGTACAACAAGCAACAACAGAAACATGACTGGTTCAGAGAAAAAATTGAGGTTGTGTCGTCCAGAATTTTTTTTGTTTCGTTCAGATGGAAATAAAGTGAACAAACAATCTTAACATATCAATCACCTCTCGTCCAGTTACTTTAGTTCCGTTCAGTAGTTATCAAATGACCCCGAAGTGCAGAAACACTAGTAATACACTGATTATTTCGATCCTAATCGGGCATTTTGATTATTTTCTCAACCTTTTGGCTCCTAATATATTTTATTCGTATATAGTCTGATGAATTACTTTTAAATAAAATACTAATTAAAATATTATATATATGATTGTTTTTTTTATAATATGTCTTGTAATATTTAATAAGTAGAACATATAGTGTTTCAATTAAAATTTTATTTAAAACATGTTATCGAACATTTTATTTTGTATTTATGTCTTATTGTAAATGAATTTTTTTTTATAATATTATGTGTATAAATTTAAGGCACAATAAATTAAAATGATCGATCGAAATAATATTAATTATAATCATTATTATAATTATAATATCCACTATATTATAATTATAATATTATTAATTTATAATGATTTTTTTACATAATTATTTATTTTGTAATGATTTTATTTATTTATTATTAATAAATGATAATGATTTTTTGTAATATTATTTAAGTTTTTATTCTTTTATGATTTTATTTATTTAAAACACGTCCATAGTTTTTTGTAATTTAAGTATTATGTGATATACTTAGTTTGATGGAACTTTAGTTAACACTAGCGTAACAGCCCGTGCAAGGCACGGGCCTCTATATAAATATTTCTAATTTTGTTCTAAAGAATAAGGTAGCGGTTGGTTTAATAATTTCTGATATGAAAACTCGTAATTATGAAATTGTAATATGAGTAATGATATGTGTTAATAGTGAATGCCAATATGGATTGTATATAGACGCCAATAATAATATTGTTGGGTATGATGTACAAGTCTGATTTATAAATGGGGAGCGTGTAATTATAAATTTAAGAGATTAAGATGATAATTTTTGTCTTTCCATAGTGATAGACACTGTTTTCATATCAACACAATCGTCCACAATTAGTCGCAAGCTGCGGTAACATTAAAATATGTTAAGTGAAAATGATGTGATTTAACTATAAGATTTTGCTTCCCTTAAAATATGTCAATGTCATCTCTATTGCAAGTCTATAATGCAATGTTCTCACACCAGTCTTGAATCTATAACCAAAATCCCTATAGAAAATAGAATGAGGTTGCAAAGAAAAATTTGAAAAAAATGACAAATAAATAAATAATAAAATTATAGTTCATATTATTTTACATCAGATCAACTTGAAAGAAGCATGTTATGTTAGTTATGTTTATCTTATGTCCAAAAGTAGATTTGATATTACGTTTCATTTATTATGAGTACCTAATTCCCTAATCCGGGAATTAGGTAGTTTTCAATGGTTACTATGATTGTGTAGTTATATTGTGATTTCTCTGCCTTGTTAATATGTTGTTGAGTGCTTAACACAATTGAGGAAGTCGCGAAACCTTAATTGTATCTTTAGGAATTGTAATGAATCGGGAGAGGATCATAACTTTTGATTTCATCTTACATTTATCTAAATATATATTATAACTCAATCATTACATGTTATTGAAATGTTAAATTATGAAAACTCATTTTTGATTAAAATTCAATTATTTTATATGCTTTTTTGAAAATTAATGTATATTACTTAATATAATTTAATAATTTCACAATACCGATAAATAATTTATAAACTGACTATAACATATATGGACAAATATACTGTTTTTCATAATTAAAAAAATTATATAAAGGTAATATACAAGACTACAAATGATAACTTTTAAAATGTCAAGTAGTGTCTATATATTTAAAATTTCATTCATCAATCTAAATTATATGACATAATGCATCATTTTAATGTATTATATAAAATATGTATTATCATAATTTATAGTCAAGTAATAATACGATGGGTTATTATTAATAATAACTAATAATTTTATAATATTTATGATCTAAAAAATCATATCTTATTTTCATCTAACATTACATATTTATCACGTTATTTTTTATAAACAACATAAATCTTATTTTTAAAGTTCTTCTTTTTAAACATAAATTCAAAAGTTTTTCTACATTTTTAAATTTTATCTTTCTTATATCAGTTATATATTAAATCGTTCAAAGCGTAAATGGTTGGTCGACCAAAAATCTCTAATTTAACTCACATTTTTATATTTTTATAAACCTAAAATTATATGATAAACTTTTAATTATGTTTGATTTTATAAATAGAATATAAATATTTATTGAAACACAATCTTAGTGATAAATAAATAGAATTAATAGATAATAGATTTGTTGTATCTTTAACTTCTGCGAGTTCGATATATTCAATTGACCTAATTATTATAGATTTGTGTTCGATTTTCATCGAGAATGTGATTCTTGTTTGCGTTTTTGTATTAAGTTTAATAAGAGATATAGTTTCATTTAAAAATATAAAATATAACAATTGTAACATAATTGATATCCATTTAATTGTAAATAACTACAAAATTTTAAAAAATTATAATAATGACTGAATGTATAGTTATATTATATACACAAACTAAAAAAAGGGAGTTATATAAAAAAACAAACCAACATTTTATATAGTTATATACAAAATTACGGAAATTGGAAAAAACGGAATTACATAATTAATGTAAACAAATATTTAATTTATTCAAAAGTTATAACAAAAAAATTAAATAGAAGAGAAGAAGAGGATGTGATTAATCTAGTAAGATTTTTGAAGTAAATTCAAGAATTGATGTAGCACACTTGGTTATGACATGAGATTCTTGAGCGGAGGTTAAAGGTTCGATTCTCATTGAATACACAAAAGAACATGTTTTTAGTATAAATTATAAAATGGTGACATGAGATTCTTGAGCGGAGATTAAAGGTTCGATTCTCATTGAATACACAAAAAAACATGTTTTTAGTATAAATTATGAAATGGTGGCACTTTTGTAATTTTACAACTTGAACGGGTAAAATGGACATTTCACAGCCATTTTATTGGCAATTTTTACCAATAAAATTTAATGGCCAGGTATGTTAAAAACTATGTCATTATAAAAAAACAAAATTTAATTTTGAAGAAATCTAATGAAATTTATACTTTCTAAGTATTAATTCAATTATTTTAATCAAAATAAATTGGGCCAAGTGAAATTAAATTGGATTAGAGGAAACGGGTCGGATAATCCACGAGTTTTAAATCCACCCCTTTCTTATTTTTAATGACCAAGTATGTTAAAAACTATGTCATTATAAAAAAACAAAATTTAATTTTGAAGAAATCTAATGAAATTTATACTTTCTAAGTATTAATTCAATTATTTTAATCAAAATAAATTGGGCCAAGTGAAATTAAATTGGATTAGAGGAAACGGGTCGGATAATCCACGAGTTTTAAATCCACCCCCTTCTTATTTTTCATTCATCCTATTAGCTATTACTCTCCCCTCCCTGCCTGCCTTCTTATTGTAAGTTTTTTTTTTCTTTTTCCCTCAATATTTACACGTATAGAGATATAATCATGTATGTATATCTATGGTACTGAATTCTAAAGTTCTGTTAATCTGTTATCGCTAAATGCTTGGACCTGTTTTTGTTGCTGTTATGTTCACGTTTAGGTTTTCACATTTTCACAAAACGATTCATGTTAATTCTAAATCCTTTCGATTGTTGTGATATATAATTTTGTTTTCTTATTGATTTGATCTCTACGTTGCCTTTGATGTTATTAAAATCGATCCTATTTGCGAAACAATGTGTATTGATTGTCAATTTTATGCATAGCAATTTAGTAATTTTATTCTTTTGTCGATTTTCTGTAACTGTTAACTATTCCTGCTTTCCTGTACTCCAATTTAGTTTACAAGCTGTATGGACCTGTTTTTCGTTCCATACGAAAGTTCAAATGATGCCGAGTTTATCACAGTACTTTAATTTCTGATATGATCATCATTAGATATTTTACAGCTTCGAGCTCATCATCTATCTGTTAGATGAACACACATACTCGCACACAAAAGCTTAATGAAGTTAAGCATTAACTTGTATCAGATTATAGCTATAGTCTACTTAGCTAATGGACATTATTTGTAGGCTTATGAATTTGTAATTGCTTCAACATGAATATGTAATATAAAAGAACTTTTCTATCATATCGAGTTTATCTAAATTTGTTAAGTGTTCTGAAAAATACTGCTACTGTTTGATGGCAATATCTCCTTCATTATCCCAATAATTTACTTGCAGAACTCTTAGATGCATCCAAGACATAATTAGACAAGTCATGCTTGATTAATAATGAACTGTGGATTCGTAGGAATTAAAGCCAGAATTCTGGCTGTCTTGCTCACAAGCTATATGTACTTATATGTTTAAAGCATTTTTTTTATAGGAAAAAATGAGAGATTACAATTAGATTAAAGTAAACAAAATGAGAAGTTGAGAAATGAGTCAAATCAGAATTACTTTTGATGCAGGACAAACAATAAAAACAGGTAAAAGGATAGATTTTTGTGGATTAACCGCAGAAAATCCACACCCTAGGTGATACCCAAGGGATTTCTCAACCGCGGAAGAGAAGAATTATCATGGATCGCAACCCATAACAAGGGAGAAACAATTCTCAATTCAATAATCAATCAACTCTATTTAATAATGATATTACATCTCCTTATATAAGAGGAGTAAAACCCTAAACTTAGCCAACAAGTAAAAATCTTTATAATAAAGGAAACAAATCCTTTTTATTATTCTATTCCTATAATCTAGAATATTCTTAATAATCTATTTATCCCATATAACTAATACCTAATATATTACAATCAAATCTATTCTTGATTAATAACATAAAATAGAAACAAATTAATATTTTAATATCTCGTTCCGCATCATTCTCCTCGCCTTTAAAAAAAACTCGTCCACGAGTTTTATAATATTTGAGAATCAACGAACAAAGAAATGATTTGTGGTAGCACTCGAAAACATCCGATTCCAACTTCATAAGCAAGAACTTCAGAAACATCACGCTCATAATAAGATATTTTGATGTGGTAGACGTTCCCAATATGTTGCCAATGCCCAAAAAGTCAATATATTCCACCTTCACAATGTTCTTTTCGTGGTTTACAAATTCTTCACTTTTAACAGCCTCTTCTACCTCTTCTTCTTCAATGCTATCACACTGAAATATTGGAACGTCAACATTTGAATTTTCTTCAACAATTAAAGCACGATCACTATTTGCTTTAGTATCCTCATGTTGTTGAATAAGCTCTCTCGAATCTTTTTCTCCATCAACAACTTTAAGTTTCACGTTCTTTTCACCATTAGGTTGATATTGAGGCGGGGATGAAGGTATTGCAGGTGGAGGACTATGTCGTATACCAAGTTTATCCATAATTTCTTTGAGTGTTGCTTTCACATCTTTCATTTGCAAACTCAAATCTTCAACTTTGTTCTCCACACTTCTTAATCTTACATTGTTATTCTCGATATACGTATCAAGACGGTTGTTTACTTCATCGGCCTTAATCATTGTTAAAACTAAGGGCTGGTTGGGGGTTTTCGGTGACTGATGGGGGCAGGAAACAGCTGATGGTGGCGGTTGAAGGTGGCTGCTGGAGGCTGGTGGTGGTTTCCGGTGGATGCTGGTGGCTGTTGTTGGCTGCTGGTGGCGGCTGTTGTTGGTTGCTGGTGGCGGCTGATTGTGGTGTATGGTGTTTTTTTTTTTTGCAAAACCCTAGATCTCTCACCAAATAAGAATTTGATGTTGAAACCTAAGCTCTGATACCACTTTTGATGCAGGACAAACAATAAAAACAGGTAAAAGGATAGATTTTTGTGGATTAACCGCAGAAAATCCACACCCTAGGTGATACCTAAGGGATTTCTCAACCGCGGAAGAGAAGAATTATCATGGATCGCAACCCATAACAAGGGAGAAACAATTCTCAATTCAATAATCAATCAACTCTATTTAATAATGATATTACATCTCCTTATATAAGAGGAGTAAAACCCTAAACTTAGCCAACAAGTAAAAATCTTTATAATAAAGGAAACAAATCCTTTTTATTATTCTATTCCTATAATCTAGAATATTCTTAATAATCTATTTATCCCATATAACTAATACCTAATATATTACAATCAAATCCATTCTTGATTAATAACATAAAATAGAAACAAATTAATATTTTAATATCTCGTTCCGCATCAACTTTCCTGAACTCCTGAACCTGAAGCGATGCTGTTGGTTTGAAGGGTAGTATATTTGGCAGCATAGTGTACAATTTGAATTGGCTTATATATACATAATATTTGTGTACAAGAATTGTTCATAAACAGCCAGATAGACGGCTGTACATCGCTAGCTTGGTTTGTAGGGTAGAGACCAGCGACTTCAGCTAGCCTAGTGCTAGAACCTTACCAGCCCTTGACATGTGAACAACAAAACCTGTCCTTAATGGGATGGTGTTGACGGTTCTGTGTCTTATAAGTTGATATATATATCCATGATATGTCTAGGTATTGATAGCTGTAAATTTTTTAGTCCTGTTTTTTATTTACACTTTAATCTATCGCTTATACTGTATCCTGTTCTTAGTTCCATACCAAAGTTAAATGATGTCGGTTCAGGATTTTCCACCATTCCTATACCCTCTTTTTCGTCCTGGTCCACTGCAGAAATGCATGGAGAGTGCCTTGATTTCTACATTTTGAATTAGTATGTGAATTGGAAGAGAGTGAACAAAGAAATTAATAGACTGAGTAGTACTGAACTAATATTGTTATTTTTTATTTAAATAATGTGTTATATAAATATTTTTTATTTGTCATTTGGTGGAGATTATGATTATATTATCATTAACGTTCTGCTGTTTTCAGATAGTATTGTGAAAGATGGCAAACCCGAAGCACGCACTTAGCAAAATGATTGGAAAGATGAATACTGCTCGAGTAATGAGGGAACTTCGTGCAGACATAGCCCCAAAAACCACTGAAAGCTTCCGTGCACTCTGCACTGCAGAAAAAAAGGCTGAACTTTCTGGGTTACCATTGCACCACTATGGATCAAGCTTTAAGCGAGGCATCCCTGGATTCAAGATTCACCAAGTGATCCCTGGATTCATGTCTCAGGGAGAAATTTTTACAAGGGGATATGCGTCAGGAGGTGAAGCCATCCAGAAGGTTAAAGAGGAGGGCCTAAAGAACACAAGACATGCTGTTCGTTCAGTCGCCAATGCTGGACGAAGTATCAGTGCATCTGAATTTCAAGAGATTATGGCCGATTACGTTCACCATGAAATGACCCGAACTTGGGTCTTGGTCCTAATGAAATTGTTCATGATTATCGCAATCAAAGATGTTTTTGTGTCTCTCGTTTTTTCAGACTCAAAAGATGAGGCAAGCAACATGGATTGATGAGATAAACGAAGCAATTGACTTAAAATCATACACCAAATCAGAGGTTGTGGTACATGTGATCTGCCTTGTAAAAGTCTATATTTGTTTTAAGCTTTTTGTAGCACCATCCAGCCAAATGGTAGCTTTAGTTTCAAGATTGCTTTAGAATAAAGAATCAGCTGATGTGATATGTGGATTATCTACTTTTGTTTGTTTGGTTCTCACATGTTTTAGTTGCATAATAACTTACTTTCAGAGTTTACGTCCTTAAAATGGACATTTTTCTGAACAAACCAGCAGTTTCAGTTTCTTTGTTTACACAATTTGCAAGTAATGCTTTTGATCAGCAGCTAAGCATTCAAGCATATGCTTATTATGTACTCCAATTTTCATGAGTTCCATCTCTTTAGTCATTGTGGAAACTAAGCGAAATTTAGAAGTATGATACACCCCAATATATTGCTGGTACATGTTTACTTCTTGATGTCTATTGTACAATATAATCCGTTGTATATTCTTGTATGTTTTATTACTGTTTTATGTTTTATTACTGTTTTCGGTTGTTTCGTTTAAGGCCTAAAGGATCTGTAACTTCTCTCTGTTCATTGTGTCAGAGTAGAGTTTTTTTTTTTTTTTTGAGGGAAGTTGGCAGGAATAATGTTAATCAATGTCCAAAACCGCAAAAGTTACAAGACTTTGGGGAAAAGGATCAAGAAAAAAGTTCTGAATTATCAGCATTTCCCCATCGTGCTACAAGATGGGCTATTACATTTTTGCTCTTCTAATGTGCTTACAAGTAAAAGATTGAAAAGTAAAACTTATCCTGCTAATATCACCTAAAATAAGAAAAATGGGTGATGCTCCACTTTGCTGCTTGTTCACCATGTTCACAACCATTGAGGAGTCACTCTCCAGGCTCACATTTGAATATCCAAAGCGACATGCCAATCTCAATCCGTATTTAGCAGCTGCTGCCTCTGCCAGGGCTGCCTTCCATTGCACCCCTCCACGCCAAACACCAGCCACCAGAATCTTACCCCTATCATCTCTTATTACTGTGCCTAATCCCACTCCTCCACCATCAATAATATGAGCATCCACATTAATTTTAACCCCCCCACATGGAGGAGGAGTCCACTTTGCAAGAGAACGACAGCGAGTAACATTCATTGAAGGGAATACCCTAGAAGAGTAAGCACGATAATCATCCACCAAACGTAAAAATCCCACTACTGTTGATAATGGATCCAACCTTTTTTGTTCAAAGACAGCCTTATTCCTACACATCCAAGCGCACCAGGCTAGTGTTGAAAAAACCCTCAACGTATCCAAATTTACTTTCCCCGCTATCCAACTGAATCGGTGTGCAAAGGACGTATCAAGAGCTTCAGAAATCAACTCCACCAAGTCACTATGCCTCCATATTTCTTTAGCTGCTGTGCATTCAAATAAGGAGTGAATAATTGATTCTTCCTCGCTTCCGCAAACCTGACAGATTTTATCTGGAACAATGTGACGATGAAAAAGTTGCTCACGAACTGCTAAACTCCCTTTACATGCCCTCCATATGAAATGATTAAGCTTTGGCGGTCCATCCAAACTCCATACTGATTTCCATATGTCCACTTCAGCTACCCCAACCTGATTCACCCAGTTGTTCAAGTGTCCTCTTCTTCCAAGCCAATAACCAGATTTTACAGAGTAATTTCCATCTGCATTCGGTCACCAAAACCTGCCATCAGCTGGCCAGAAGTGAGATAAAGGGATGCTTAATACTAGCGGAATTTCTTCTGCATGAAAAGTAGCATTTTCCACCTGTTTATCCCAGCAACCTCGTGCAAAATTAATTAATTCAGATACACACATATCAGCTCTACTATCCGATTTTGGAGACGGAATAATATAATCCCCATTGCAAGGAACCCATGCTTCCTTCCAGATTTGTATGCTGACTCCATTTCCAACCCTCCACCGCAGACCTTCTAATAATAGAGATTTTGCTCCCCATAGGCTCCTCCATGAATAACTAGGATCATAACCGAGTAGAGTTAAATGTGAGCCCATCTTCTCTTTGCATTTAGGTTTATATAGTTTTATTTATACAAGTTTTTTCTGGCAGCATTACGAGGTACTCGAGCTAAATTTGAATTAACATCGTGAATATATAAATTCGAACTTACGTTAGGTATAATAATATAGAAAAGTAAATATATTTTTCGGAACTCCACACAATAAACTCTCTATTACTTCTCTATTCTGTTTATTTTTCCATCCTACCTCTGCACTGCCGCATATGATAATGACGAGAACATCACTTCTAATGTATTATGCATTTCAAAAATGGTTAATATTATTACGTATTTATCAAATGGATATTATGCATTTATCAAATGAATAATACATATAAAGTAAAAAAAATTAAAAAAAATTGTGTTACGCATTTCAGGAATGCGTAACACCTTCATAATTGGTGTGTGTTACGCATTCCCAGAATGCGTATCACAATTATTTATTTATTTTTCATTTTTTTTTGAATTTTTTTTACATGATACCTATTTCTCAAATGTGAAAATGTGTAATAGGCGCTGGTATTTTTGATCAAAAAATTAAAAATTGACGTTTGTGTAATAAAATCTTGAAAAAATGGCATTTTTGGCCATTATCCTCATATGATGACTCTTGAATCCACATACTGAGCCAATAAAGGTATACGAATCTATCTAGTAACTGAACTATAATAAGCAAATTAAGGAATAATTGTTCATAGTTTAGTTTAATGGTTCAACCATACAAACAATAATGATCCTTAGATTTTTGTTAAATCGATGAGAACCATTAGATCCAACACCAAAAAACATTTCATATTTGTGCTAATTTAATAAATGTATACTAAATTATAATAAACAAAATACGGGATAATTATTTGTAATTTGGTTCAATGATTCAAACGTACAAGCAATAATGATCGTTAAATTTTTATTAAATACATGAGCTTTTGACTAATATGTATTAAATTAAGAGAAATTGCCCAAAATATCCACTTTTCCCCTACCCCCTGCCCAAAATACCGATATCCAAAGTTGTCCGCCCTTTTTAATCACGGAGTACGCATGTTTTTCATGCGTACAGCGAGATACGCATTTACGTAATGCGTATAGTGAGACATGCATTTGGGTAATGCGTGATGACGTCATCCCACCTCATTTTCTCAGAAACCCAACCGGCGCTCTCTCCCCCCGGAAATCGCACCTCTGGTCGCCCTCCTCCGTTCTCCCAACCACGACCATCTCCACTCCTCCTGTTGGCATCAAAATGAAGCCTAAAACTCCATCTATCTTTCCCCCGGTTTCATTTGTAGATTGTGGCCCCGCAGGGGCGAGTTCGAACAGATCTGAGAACCAAATCGGAAAAAAGCTTGATTTGGGTATTTCAATTCCGGGAAAACAAATGAGAAATGGTTATTATAGGCTTGTAGAGTACAAAACGACGATCATTTTGATATATGGCATGGTGTCGGAATTTGTCTGGAAAGGACGACATTGTGGTTACAAGTTTAGCGTCAAATCGCCTCCGGCGGCTGCTGTAGAAGACGGTGAACAGTACGACATATGCGCATGTTGGACATGCGCATCCCATAAAACGCATGTGCAACATGCGTATATGTGGTTACTGTTCACAGATGCATTTGTCACAATTACGAAGTGTACGCATTGTAACCATGCGTGGCCTCCGACCACGCAATTTTAAGATGCGTATACGGACCACGCATGTGTGTATTGCGTGGTCCGTGGGTAAAAAGGGCGGACACTTTTAGATGTGGGTATTTTGGGCAGCTGGGATTGAAATGTGGGCATTTTTGTTTTTCACCCTTAAATTAAAATAAAAATAACTATTAAACTAAAAAATTAGATTTGTGGCAAAAAAATAGATTAAAATTTAATTTTATTATAATAAAGTATTATACCATATTTAAAATTTATTATAATAAAGTATTATACCATATTTAAAAATAGATTAAAATTTATTAGCTAAATTATAGATATTTATGTGTATATATATTTATATATGTATATTATATATATATATATAGTTTTAAAAAATAATTTTTATATTTTTAATTAATTATCAATTATTATTTTAGATGTCTAACCAAAGGGATCCCCTTTGGTTAGAAGTTAGCATCTTTTTGTCAAATTTCAAAAAATTTAATATATTTAATATTACATTTTGGTTAGAAGTGATTCATTGACTTATTCATTTTTTATTGGTTTTGTGTTGGTGACTTGCAGTTTAAATAGCAATATTGAAGTCTAAAAAATAATCAGTTTTGATTTTCAGAAATAAGTAATGGAGCAGTTGCAGAGTAAAAGCGAAGGCAAGTCCTTGGCGGCAAAAGAGAAGACTAATCTTTGACAATAACTTAGAACAATGGGGACTTACTAAAAAACAAGAAGTTCTAGTCATTTAGTAGTCACTTTGTATAACGATGTATTCTTGTTTTTTTAGGGCACTCTTTTTCCCCATTGAGTTTTTTTCCCACAGGGTTTTGCTCTTGTGGGATTTTAACGAGGCTCTTTTTTGTGGGATTCTTCTTTTCAGACTTGAAGATGTTATTGTCTAAATGTCCGGGGGTAACATGCGTGCCATTCGGTTAGATGATGAACTTTCTTGATCGAAAGAAACTCCTTATTAGGATATTGTATTCTCATACAATTTATCTATGAAATATATTTCATTCCTGACAAAAAAAAAAAAAAAAACCCGTGCATGCACAAATAGCACGGAATGTTTGTGTTTATGGATTATCGTATTATTTTTACTGTACCACTCTTTGTAGTAAGAATGATAAATTTCCGACACAAATACATTCCCATCGAATTTCTGTCCAAATTCATAGACCTCATAAAAGGTGTACAAATTACAACTTTAAAATAACAAGTGTTTTTTAAGCAGACTGAACGAGCTAAGACCAAAAGCTTCGCAAAAAGAAAAAGAATAAAAAAGAAGCTCATTCGTCATTGATTTAATTGAACAATAGTATCACATAAGTTGTACGATTACTCTATTTTTGGCAAAAAAAAGAAGAAGTTATTTTGGGATTATTCTTAACAAATTCAGTTTCCAACTATAAAAAATTTCCGCTTCCTCTTGATATAAATTCAAATATAATTTCATTTATGCCAAAGAAAATACAATACAATATTATGATACTAAAGGTGATAGTCAGTGGCCGAGACAACCTATTGAACAGGTGGGCTTCAGCCCACTGGTGATTGCATAACGATTTTTTTTACAATAATGTAAGGAAAAATTTTGGAAACTTTATTATAGAAAAAAAATTAAAAACAGTCCAGTCCACACTATTATGTTAACCAGTATTATAGGAATAAAGGTCCATCATGTTGGACACTGATGGTACAAGTAAGCACTGTCCTATTTTTATTTTATTTTTTTGCTTTCTAAAACACTTGTAATTTGTTAAAACATTAATTTAAGCCTAGTTATAGTTAATCATTCATCAACTTGTCATTCCTAGTTATTCAAATGATAATTTATATTGCAATGCTAAATATAACCTACTTTAAAATTGGGCGTTCTTTGGGAAGAGGATTTGTTTGAATTGAGGATTGGGAAAAGTTTAGTTGAAACTTGAAAAAATATGTTTGGAAATGTTATTAAAAGCGAGGGACTGAATTTGGTTTTTTTCTTTTCAAAAAAATTATTCTAAAACAAGTTGTGAAAATTAATCTTTATTTTTTTTTTCTTTTCTTTCCAAAACAAGTTTCTCGAACACAATATTATTGTTGTCTACACGCTTTTATGGTACTAGCTTATAACCCGTGTAACGCACGGCTCCTTTAAAAAATATCTACCCGTTCTGTCCCTCTCATTTCTTTATAGTTACTATTTTGGGGTGTCCCTCTCATTTCTTTACATTCCAAAAATAGTAAGTTTCTCCCACTATTACACCCACTCTCATATAATTACATCCACTACTTTCCTCCACTATCTCAAATCTATAATTAAATATTAATAGGTCCCACCACTTTACCCACTTTTCATCTAACTTTACTCATTTTTTACACATTTTCTTGGTCTCCCTGCCCATCCCTCATGTAAACAACCATGAGGGACGGAGGGAGTATAATTATATTAAAATTTTAAATTTTATATGTTATTAATTTACATATCAATTTTTTGTTAAAAAATTGATATATATAAGATTTTATACGTTCGATTTAATATTTGTATTCCATCTTGAATTCTTAAAATTTGATTTGAACGATTTTACAGTCCATATGAAATTAACAAAATAATGTTTAATTCATTGATGGTTTAATTATTATTTTAAAATCAAATCAACGCAGAATCAAACACATGTTGAATTTATTCAATTTTTTGCGTTAAAAATTCTATTGAAAATTTTGTTGAATATTCAACCAAATTCTATTAGGCATTAAAAGAATTTGACAATTTTTTGCGTTGAAAATTCTATTCGATTTAGAAAATTTACTTATATTTGGTTGAATTTATCAAAATCATTTTCAGTATTGAATATACTTCTACTAACAACCAAATACAGGTTTTAATATTAGAAAATAACGATTTCCATCTTTTGATTTTAAGACCTAACGATCTTTTTTATTTTGGTATATAATAGAAATTTAATGTTATTTACATAATAATTAAATTGGTCTCCTTATTAAGTTAGGGTGAAGGCCCTAAATACCCACCTCCCAAAACAAATGGTCCAAAATGCCAATTTTCGAAACACATGGCCCTAAATACCCATGGGACACGCATTTACGAGTGGAGTGTCCGGACACGCATGACAGACAAGCGCATCCTTCACAAAACTGAACTCTACACTTGTCGACAGTACTTGGGACACGCATTTGGAGCATGCGTGTGTCGAGACACGCAAGTCCAACATGCGTGTCGGATGCCACTATTCATCGCCATCAAGCTCCAGCCGGCGTCTTTTTCCGATCAAATATTTGACGAATTCGTTCAGTAAGGTACCTTACAGGCATCTTCCATCATCGTTCCATACACCAAAATATTCGTATTTTCATCCTCTAGAAGCCTATATCATTGGATTTTCATTTGTTTCACCGGAATCGAAATCCCCAATTCGTAGCTTTTTTCCCGTCAGACTTTCCGATGTGTTCATCCACGCCCCTGCGGGGCCAGAAATCAATAAATGAGTATGGTAAGTTGAAGAATGAGATGTGGCGATGATTTTCATGTCCTCGATTTTGTTGGAGGTGGCCGGAATGTAGAGAACCGTAGGAGGCGATTATTTGACGATTTTGAGCTCCAGAACACGCCGACGATGCAACTGAAACAATGACGTCATATGACGTCATCACGCATCTCTGAGATGCGTGACCCCTGATACGCATTTCAGAAATGCGTATCTCGTGTCACGCATTTCAGAGATGCGTGACCGGCGGGTATTTAGGGCCGGAGCTCCCGACTTTCAGCATTTTGGGCCATCAGTCCCCAAATCTAGGCATTTTGGGCATTTTCTCATTAAGTTATAACTTTTTATATTTTAGACTTTTTTAAAATCCAGGTCTAATATAACTTCTTTTAACTTATAATCTTTTTATACAATAATTATTTTTTATTTAGTATAATTTTGATCGTCTATTTTTTTAAAAAAATTATATCCAACGGTTGAGATTGTTTTGGCAACGATAAATTATCATAGTATCAAAATTTTGGATAAGATATCTTTTACAATTATTATACATAAATTTTTTTTAATTAAAATATTGAATATCATATAGATTTTGAGATAATCTAGAAGAATTTAATACTTATAAAATTGTTTATTAAAAATACTAATTAAATTTGATGAATTAAAATATTTTAAAAAAATATTAATTGTGGTGTGCTAAAAGCTTCTTAGTTTCCTATCTTTTAGGCGTACACAGAGCCCCAAAAGGTCACATCTACGAACATGGAACATATTAATTAAAGCTGGAGTTAAATACTTTAATATTGTAATAATTTTCTCATAATTAAGCGAGAGATTATACATTAATATTACATACTGTATTGGACTACTGGTGGGAATATAGGAGGCAGGTCAATAAATACTCTTCTAGTATAGTTCTGACCTATGGTAATACATATTATTATTTCTCTTACTCTTATTATATAATAGGATATAATTTGTGTTCTATCTTGAATTCTTAAAATTTGATTTTGACAATTTTATAGCACACATGAAATTAACAAAATAATCTTTAATTTAGTGATAATTTAAAAATTATTTTCCAATTAAAACTTTAATATTAATAAAATAAAATAAATAAAATTTAATTGTATCATTTTTTAATTTTATCCTTTTCATATTATAATTTTCATTTTAAAATTCAATTCTAATACGACTTTGCTAAATTATATCCTTTTTAGATTATAATTTCCTTTTTAATATGATATACACATATCATCAACAAAAGAACAGTGCACATCCTCCGAATCTATTGGCATAATGTATGTTTCTCTTCCATGGCTTCTTAAAATGTTACCGACTTCAGGAGGGTAAGCCCTCGCAGAATGTTTCCCAAGTAGACAAACATATAAATCCTTCGCCTTTAGTTCATATATAGATTTTTGATAGAACAATGTAATTATAATTGTATTAGAAATTTTTTTACCTTGTATTTATAGATTTTTGATAGAATAATGTAATTATTATTGTATTAGGATTTTTTTCCAATTCATTGTAGACATCTTTTTTATTTGTTTATTTGTAATTGATTTTATTTGTTTATACATATTTTATTTGTTTACTAAATTAAAGATATTTTTAAATTAAATTTAGTTCTAATGATGAAGAAAAAAAACAAATCGATGAAGAAAGAGTATTATAGTAAATTAACAAAGTGAAAATTATAAATAAATATATAAGGATATAATTTATAAGCCAACAGATTACTTTTAATCCAACGGATCATATGCTTTTGGTAGTATAGTGACGACGACCAAAAATTTGGATAAGATCTGCCTTATGCTTATTATATATAAGGTATTAATTAGCTTATAACCCGTGCAATGCACATCTCTTTTTTTAATATTTATAATTATATTAATTTTTTAAATATCTATATGTTATTAATTTAAATATCAAATTATTGTTAAAAAATTATATATATATATATATATAGGTCATTGTTCCATGAAAAACACCCTTATGTAAAGAAAAATAAAGAACACCATATATATATATATATATATATATATATATATATATATATATATATATATATATATATATATAAGATTTTACACGTTCAATTTAATATTTGTGTTCTATCTTGAATTCTAAAAATTATTTTGACGATTTTACAGCTCATATGAAATTAACAAAATAATCTTTAATTTAGTGATGATTTAACAATTATTTTTCAATTAAAACTACGCAGAAAAAAAAGAAAGAAGAAATTGATGATTTTTTACGTTAAAAATTCTGTTCGATTTATGAAATCTACTTATATTTCGTT
Source organism: Kitagawia praeruptora (assembly GCA_037693485.1). Lineage (NCBI taxonomy): Eukaryota > Viridiplantae > Streptophyta > Magnoliopsida > Apiales > Apiaceae > Kitagawia > Kitagawia praeruptora. Next base: position 140,946,126 of record CM075352.1, read on the forward strand.
TTGATTATCAAAATACCCTTCCTATTATTTGAAGTTAGTTCTACTAACAACCAAATATAATTTTAATAATAAGTGTAAGAGTGATTTTGTCCAAAACTTTGGTAGTCGATAGTCTGGTCTTTAGTACGATAAAATAAATAAGAACCGTTAGATCATAAAATAAATAGATGAAAAATGATGGATTTAGTGTATGTCAATGATTTAAATCATATAATCTAATTTTCTACATTAAATATGATTATCAATGTAGGTCTCTGTTAGTCACAGAGGCATGCCTGTATACATCTAATAACAAGCCTAATTGTTTGTAATGCTTTGCATTACTTAGAGCATTATCATCCGATCCCCCATCCCTATCCCCAAAAACTTACTAAAAATAGTAAATCCCCAAACAAAAATAGTAAATCCCCAAAATTATCAAAAATGTTTTACATCCCATTCCCCATTTCTATCCCCATATTCTTTTTTATATTACTTTTTTCTCTCTTTCACTTACAATTTTAACTTTAACTACAATTAAATACATTAAAAGATGAAAAAGAGAGGTGTTTGGGGGTTAAACAGTTGAACCCCATATTTGGGGTCTCATTTTTTGTCCCTAAAACTAAACCCCATTTTAGGGACTCGGATGGAACAACAAAAATCAACAAAAGCTACAATTTCCCCTAAATATTTGAGGATGGGGCATCCAATGTGGATGCTCTTACATGACCTCTTAACTGAGGGAACCTCTAGTTGTAGAGTTTCTGTTTGTGTTGTACTTGCAATAGGCATCAAATCCTAGTTGTGTAACTGTACTTATATAGTCAAGAATAATGCTTGAAAGAAGTTCCAAGGTTCATGCCTCAAGCAAGAAGATAAAGAGTGTCAAATAATCACAGTTGGGATTTGAAGAAATGAAGAATTTGCCTAAGTACCAATTCGAGAAGTACTTTTGTCTATTCGAGAAGTCTAGCGTTCGAGAAGTCAGAGATTCAATATCTAAGAAGACATTGTTCGATATCTCTGAATGAACTGTTCGATATCTCATTCGATATCTCAGAGATTCGACATGTCTAAATACTCTATTCGAGAACTCAAGAAGTCAACAAGTCAAAGTGGTATTCGAGTTCTCAAAGAGTCAACAAGTCAAAGTTCCATTCGATATCTCAAGGACTCTGAGTGAACTATTCGATATCTCAGGGATTCGACAAGTCAAGTGTTCTATTCAACAACTCAAGGAACCCTGGAGAAAAGTACTATTCAAGAAGTGATTCGATATGTCAATCATACAGTATTCGAGAACTCAGAGTTATCTAATCCTAGTTCTCGAATCAATCACTTAGCCACTTCTCGAATACATTCTTGGAGACAAAATACTGAAGAAATTGTACAAGTCAGAAACCTGCAACAAGCCAATGCACTTTATGGACCACAATCTGTAACGTGCTCTGGAAAGCCTACAAGGAAGCTTGGAGAGATATAGAAGAGACAAAGAGCTAAAGAAGTGGATCTGAACAGAACTTTGCAAAGTCAAATCTGTAGCCGTTTGGATGCTTACTCAAAAAGGATAGACATACAAGAAAGTAATTTATCCTGTAACTTATTTGTAGTAACTGAGTTGTATTCGTGTTCTATAAGAATACAATCTCACTTCTTTAGTTAAGAGAGAAGTTTTTCATACATTGTAAGATATATCTCTCTGAGAAAAATGAAGATGAGAATACTATCATTTGTATTCACAGATTGTAGCAACCTTTATCTAATACAATATTATATTAAAGTGATATTGTGTCTTGTGTTGTTCTTATCCGCACCTACATACTTGCACACACAAACACTTATCTTGCTACACCGATTCAAGAACAAGAAAAGTTCAAGAATCCATTCACCCCCCCTCTGTATTCTTTTGCTGTATTCAATACTCAACAAGTGGTATCAGAGTGGGCTGTTTACTCAAAAACAGAATAACGATCATGAGTTTGAATACACCAAAGACCACAGGAATGGTGAAAGTCCCTAAGTTTGACAAAGAAAACTACAACCTCTGGAAGATAAAATTGATGTTGTTCATCAAAGCCTCTCATCCTTTATATCCTGAGATTCTCAAGAATGGTCCTTTTGTTCCACAACAAGAAATACCTGAGAAGACTGTTGGAACCATAACTGTTCCGAGATCTTATGTGGCCAAGGAACCATCCAAATGGACAGAATCAGAAAAGGAGATGGTTGCTCTTGACAGTCACCTCATGTTGCTAATTATTGATTCCATGGATATGTCAATGTTTGCAAACATTGCATCGTGTACATCTGCCAAAGAAATATGGGATCACATTGAGGTGTTATGTGAAGGAACTGATGAGGTCAAGGAAAGCAAGAAACAGATACTAGTCACACAGTATGAAGCTTTCATGGCACAGCCCAAGGAAATCATCACTGAGATATTTGAGAGATTTCACAAGCTAGTCACTGAGTTGCAGATGAATGACAAGGTTTACAGCACCAAGGAGTTGAACATGAAGTTTCTACTATCTTCACCAAACCACCTAGAGTAGAGGGTCATTTCTCTAAGGGAAAGAGATTTGAACAAAATCACATATGATGTGCTCTATGGGGTTTTAAAAACTCATGAGCTTGAGTTGCTTCAGAAAAGGGTTATCCAAGCCAACCAAGGCAGAATGATAAACACATCATGTGCCTTGATTGTCAACAAATCTATTCAAGACCTAGAAGCATCTACAAGTCAGCTAAGGATAGAGGAGATAGTAGATGATGAAGAAACTGAAGCTGAGGTAAGTAAACCTGTTGAGGAGAAGGAGGAAGAAGAGTTCTACACTCTTGAAGAATTAGATGGAATGGAAAACACTTCATATGCTTTCATGGCCAGAAAATTTCCAAACATCAGATTCAAGAGGAACCAACCCTTCAAACCTAAAACCCAAAACCATTCATTCAACAAGAGCAAGGCACCTGTGAAAGCAAACAAGAATAAATTTAAAACCAGCCATGTGGATAGGTCATCTGTAAGGTGTTATAGATGCAATGACCTAGGGCATTTTGCCAGTGAATGCAAGAAGCCTAAAAAGAAGGATAAAGAGTTTCTAGAGCTTGAAGCTAAGTATGAGGCCCTTCTGAAAAAGCAGACACAAGGTAAGGCCTACATAGCTGAAGGGAAGTGTTGGGATGATTCTGATAGTGATGGAGAAGAGCAGGAATTTTGCAACTATGCCTTGATGGCCAATTCCAAGGATGACACATCTTCATCAGACTCTCAGGTACCATCTCTCACTGCCATAGACATGTCTGTTTCTGAATACAAATGCATGATTGAACAACTATCTGTTGAAATGTTTAATATTCATACTAGTATGACTGCTACTAATGAGGAAATTGCTAAACTGTCTGCTAGAAATGAAATGTTAATAAAAAAGAATGAGGAACTTGAGCTAACTGCTATGAAAGTTGGAAAACCTTAAGAAAGAAGTTGAATATCTGCAGAATAAGGTTCTATGTGCTAGTCAAATTGAAAAGGCTCTTAGGGATGAACTAGCTGAAAATGAATTCAAACTGAAAACCTTTAAGAAATCATCTGGTCTAGTGCAATCCTATTGTGAGAAAATTCAAGCTAAACCCAAGGCTGCTATTGGACTTGACTATGGCACTCTTAAAAAGAGGAAAGGCTATGTTGTCAATGAAGATGACATAGTTGTTCTGGAGGAAGTTCCTCACATTTTGAAAAAGGCTGAGACTCCAATCTTTAAAGAATCAATATTTGAAATTGATAAGGATGCCTTACTCATCAAGCAAATGTTGAATGATGAGGATGAGGCACAATCCTGTGAACAACAAGCATCCTCTAAGTGTGAGAGTGTCAAGCCAAAAGCCAAGGAGCCAGTAGGTGATAGGTCTAGACCTAAGAAGTTTGTTAAGTTCGTTTCAGCTGGGAAGAATGAATCTGAGAAGAAAGTGACTAAGAAGAAACAGAACAGAAATGGCAAGCTAGGGATTAACAAAGATAACAACTATGCTTATATGCCTAATGCCCCTAGGAAAACTTGTCAAAACTGTTTCAGTACCAATCATTTAACTCATGCATGCAAGAAACCTGTTGGTAGTGTGCCCAAACCTTTCTATGATTGTTCTGTGCCTTTAAGACACAGAGATGCTCCATTTTGTGATAAATTTGACTGTATGACATGCAATATGAATGTTATGACTAGTAGTTTCAATTTGAGAATGTAATTCATTGATGGTTGTATCAGTCACAATTCTCACACACACTACACAAGGTCAAAGTCTTCAAGTCCTCCTAGAGTTAGGAAGGTACCTCTGTCACCTAAGTCTGAAACCTCTGGTTCTAAGACTTCTAACAGTGACAGGAAGACTAACACCAAGAAAGTTGATAAGCATGCTGTTTATGTTAGTCACAGAGGCATGCCTGTTTAACATTTAATAACAATCCTAATTGTTTGTAATGCTTTGCATTACTTACATGACCTCTTAACTGAGGGAACCTCTAGTTGTAGAGTTTCTGTCTGTATTGTACTTGCAGTAGGCATCAAATCCTAGTTGTGTAACTGTAATTATAGAGTCTAGAATAATGCTTGAAAGAAGTTCCAAGGTTCATGCCTCAAGCAAGAAGATAAAGACTGTCAAATAATCACAGTTGGGATTTGAAGAAATGAAGAATTTGCCTAAGTACCAATTCGAGAAGTATATTTGTCTATTCGAGAAGTCCAGCATTCGAGAAGTCAGGGATTCGATATCTCAAGACACTATTCGATATCTCTGAATACACTGTTCGATATCTCATTCGATATCTCAGAGATTCGATATGTCTATGTACTCTATTCGAGAACTCAGGAAGTCAACAAGTCAAAGTAGTATTCGAGTTCTCAAGGAGTCAATAAGTCAAAGTTCCATTCGATATCTCAAAGACTCAGAAAGCTATTCGATATCTCAAGGATTCGACAAGTCAAGTGTTCTATTCGACAACTCAAGGAATCCTGAAGAAAAGAGCTATTCGAGAAGTAATTCGATATGTCAATATAACAGTGTTCGAGAACTCACAGTTATCGATCAAGTCAATTCTAGTTCTCGAATCAACTACTTAGTCACTTCTCGAATACATTCTTAGAGACAAAATACTGACGAAATTGTACAAGTCAGAAACCTGCAACAAGCCAATGCACTTTATGGACCACAATCTGTAACGTGCTCTGGAAAGCCTACAAGGAAGCTTGGAGAGATATAGAAGAGACAAGGGGCTAAAGAAGTGGATCTGAACAGGCTTTGCAAAGTCAAATCTGTAACCGTTTGGACAGTTACTCAAAAAGGATAGACAGACTAGAAAGTAATTTGTTCAGCTACCTTATTTGTAGTAAGTAGGGTGTATCCATGTTCTATAAGGATACAGCCTCACTTCCTTAGTCAATTAACTTTGTAACTTTGTAAGTCAAGTTTTTCATACACTGTAAGCTGTATCTCTCTGAGAAAAACGAAGCTGAGAATACTATCATTTGTATTCACAGATTGTAGCAACCTTTATCTAATAATACATTAGATTAAAGTGATATTGTGTCTTGTGTTATTCTTTATCCGTACCTTTTATCTTGCACACACAAACACTCTTGCTACATAGACTCTAGCCAAAGAAAAATTCAAGAATCCATTCACCCCCCCTCTGTATTCTTTTATCGTATTCAATACTCAACAAGTGGTATCAGAGAGGGTTGTTTATTCAAAAACAGAAAAACGATCATGAGTTCGAATACACCAAAGACTACAGGAACGGTGAAGGTCCCTAAGTTTGACAAAGAGAATTACAACCTCTAGAAGATAAAGATGATGTTGTTCATCAAAGCCTCTCATCCTTTGTATCCTGAGATTCTCAAGAATGGTCCTTTTGTTCCATAACAAGAGATACCAGAGAAGACTGTTGGAACCACAACTATCCCAAGATCTTATGAGGCCAAGGATCCATCAAAATGGACATGTCAATGTTGCAAACATTGCATCATGTACATCTGCCAAAGAAATGTGGGATCACATTGAGGTGTTGTGTGAAGGAACTGATGAGGTTAAGGAAAACAAGAAACAGATACTGGTCACACAGTATGAGGCTTTCATGGCACAGCCCAAGGAAAGCATTACTGAGATGTTTGAGAGATTTCACAAGCTAGTTACTGAGTTGCAGATGAATGGCAAGGTTTACAGTACCAAGGAGTTAAACATGAAGTTTCTGCTATCCTCACCAAACCATCTAGAGCAAAGGGTCATTTCTCTAAGGGAAAGAGATTTGAACAAAGTTACATATGATGTGCTCTATGGAGTTTTAAAAACTCATGAGCTTGAGTTGCTTCAGAAAAGGGCTATCCAAGCCAATCAAGGTAGAATGGTAAACACATCGTGTGCCTTGATTGTCAACAAATCTATTCAAGACCTAGATGCACCCACAAACCAGTTAAGGATAGAGGAGGTAGTAGAAGAGGAAGAAACTGAACCTGAGGTAAGTGAACCTGTTGAGGAGAAGGAGGAAGAAAAGTTTTACACTCTTGAAGAACTAGATGGAATGGAAAACACTTCATATGCTTTCATGGCCAGAAAATTTCCAAACATCAGATTCAAAAGGAATCAACCCTTTAAACCCAAAACCCAAAACAATTCATTCAACAAAAGCAAGGCACCTATGAAACCAAACAAGAATAAGTTTAAAACCAGCCATGTGGATAGGTCATCTGTAAGGTGCTATAGATGCAATGACCTAGGGCATTTTGCCAGTGAATGCAAGAAGCCTAAAAAGAAGGATAGAGATTATCTTGAGCTTGAAGCTAAGTATGAGGCCCTTCTGAAAAAGCAGACACAAGGTAAGGCCTACATAGCTGAAGGGAAGTGTTGGGATGATTCTGACAGTGATGGAGAGGAGCAAGAATTCTGCAATTATGCTTTGATGGCCAATTCCAAGGATGACACATCTCCATCAGACCCTCAGGTACCATCTCTCACTACTATAGACATGTCTGTTTCAGAGTATAAATGCATGATTGAACAACTATCTGTTGAAATGTTTAACATTCATACTAGTATGACTGCTGCTAATGAAGAGATTGCTAAACTGTCTACTAGAAATGAAATGTTAACCAAAAAGAATGAGGAACTTGAGCTAACTGCTATGAAAATAGAAAACCTTAAGAAAGAAGTTGAATATCTGCAGAATAAGGTGTTGTGTGCTAGTCAGGTTGAAAAGGCTCTTAGGGATGAATTAGCTGAAAATGAATTCAAACTAAAAACTTTCAAGAAATCATCTGGTCTAGTGAAATCCTACTGTGAGAAAATTGAAGCAAAACCCAAGGCTGCTATTGGACTTGATTATGACACTCTTAAACAGAGAAAAGGCTATGCTGTCATTGAAGATGACACAGTTGTTCATGAAGAAGTGCCTCACATTTTGAAAAAGACTGAAAATCCAATTTTTAAGGAACCAACATTTGAAATTGATGAGGATGCCTTACTCATCAAACAAATGTTGAATGATGAGGATGAGGCACAATCAAATGAACAACAAGCATCATCCAAGAGTGAGAGTGTCAAGTCAAAAGACCAGGAGCCAGTAGTTGATAGGCCAAGACCTAAGAAGTTTGGTAAGTTTGTTTCAGCTGGGAAGAGTGAATCAGAAAAGAAAGTGACTAAGAAGAAACAGAACAGAAATGGCAAGTTGGGGATTAACAAGGATAACAACTATGCTTATATGCCTAATGCCCCTAGGAAAACTTGTCAGAACTGTTTCAGTACCAATCATTTAACTCATGCATGCAAGAAACCTGCTGGTAGTGTATCTAAACCTTTCTATGATTGTTTTGTGATAAATTTGACTGTATGCCATGCAATATGAATGTTATGACTAGTTGTTTCAATCTGAGAAGGCAATTCATTGATGGTTGTATCAGTCACAATTCTCACACACACTACACCAGGTCAAAGTCTTCGAGTCCTCCTAAAGCTAGGAAGGCACCTCTGTCACCTAAGTCTGAAACCTCAGGTTCTAAGACTTCTAACAGTGACAAGAAGACTAATGCCAAGAAAGTTGACAAGCATGTTGTTTATGATAAAACTGTTTCTAAGTCACATGGACCCAAACTTGTTTGGGTACCAAAGGAAAAGTAATACCTTTGTGTTTGCAGGGCAAAGAAAGTGAAAAGAAGGTCATGTGGATTTTGGATAGTGGATGCTCAAATCATATGACTGGTGATATGGCCCTGCTATCACAATATGAGGAAAAGGCTGGCCCAATGGTTGCTTTTGGAGATGACAGCATGGGTAACACATTGGGATATGGCAAGTTGAAAGTTGGTAATGTCATCATTGAAGATGTAGCACTAGTCAAGGGGCTCAAGCATAATCTGCTAAGTGTTGGTCAGTTTACTGATAGGGGATTCAAGGTGGATTTTGACAAAGATGAATGTTTGATCACACACAAGAAGACTGGTGATTTTGCTCTATCTGGAGTAAGGAAGGGAAGCCTGTTTGTAGCCAATATGGATTCTGCAAACAAGGACAAAATTTGTTGCTTTTACTCAAAAGCATCAAATGAAGATTGTTGGCTGTGGCACAAGAAACTATCACACCTGAACTTCAAAGCCATTAATTCTCTAGTCAAAAGAGAGTTAGTGAGAGGCATGCCCACACTCGAATTCTGTCAAGAAGGAGTGTGTGAGGCTTGTCAAAAAGGAAAGATGAAAAGATCAAGCCACAAGACAAAGACAGTGACATCAATAACCAAGCCCCTGCAACTCATTCATATGGATTTGTTTGGGCCTGTCAACATTATGTCACTAGGAAGAAAGAAGTATGCCTTGGTGATGGTTGATGATTTTACAAGGTATACATGGGTGGAATTTCTAGCATCAAAAGATGAGGCTCCACAAGTAATCATTGAGCATATAAAGAAAGTTGACAAGGAAGCAAAGGCCAACAATGCAAGTGTGATTGCACTGAGAAGTGATAATGGAACAGAGTTCAGAAATGCCATACTTGAAGCATTGTGTAAAGAGAATGGTATTTCTCAACAATTCTCAGCTCCAAGGACTCCACAACAAAATGGAGTTGTTGAGAGGAAGAATAGAACTCTAATTGAGGCTGCTAGAACAATGTTACTTGATGCAAAAATGCCTACATGTTTTTGGGCTGAGGTTGTAAGCACTGCATGCTATATCCAGAACAGAACCCTCATCAACAAAAACACTGGAAAGACACCTTATAATTTGATGACTGGAAAGAAGCCCACTCTTAAGTATGTTCATACTTTTGGAAGCAAATGCTTTGTATTGAAGGATAATTCTAAATATGTTGGAAATTTTGATGCAAAAGCATTTGAAGGAATTTTTCTTGGCTACTCTGTGGAAAGAATTGCATACAAAGTTTATGTCATCAGTCAAAAGAAAGTTATGGAAAGCATAGATGTGACATTTGATGACAGCAAACTACCTAGACTAGAAGAAGCCAATGATGAAGATAAAGATCCATTGAAGTTTGATAATCTAGATGATTCTGATGAAGAGACTGAAACTGAAGTTGAAACTCGAGTTCAACAAACTCAAGTGAATGATGATACAAGAGAAGAATTTGTGCCAATCAATAGTGAAGGAACAAGCATCCAAGACACACCTGTGAGTAGTGGCAACTTCACAGGGGGAGGAAATGAGAATGACCATGATGTGGATGATGAAGCAACATCAAGAATGAGAAATCAGGCTGAGCACTCAAGGAAATGGGATAGATCACACACTGCAGAGCAAATCATTGGAGATCCTAATGCAGGAGTAAGGACTAGGAGAGCAACTCAGAATGAGTGCCTCTATGGTTGTTTTCTATCACAAGTTGAGCCTAAGAAACTTGATGATGCACTGTTGGATCCATATTGGATTATTGCCATGCAAGAGGAGCTGAATCAATTTGAAAGGAACAAAGTATGGGAACTTGTGCCTGCACCAAAGAACAGAACCATTGTTGGAACAAAATGGGTTCTAAAGAATAAGATGGATGAAGATGGTGTAATTATAAGGAACAAAGCAAGGTTGGTTGCAAAAGGATACTCTCAACAGGAAGGCATTGATTATGATGAGACATTTGCTCCTGTTGCTAGATTGGAAGCCATCAGAATATTCTTGGCATTTGCTGCTCATTCAAACTTTAAAGTATATCAAATGGATGTCAAAAGTGCATTTCTGAATGGAGAGTTGGAAGAAGAAGTTTATGTGCAACAACCACCTGGCTTTGAGGATCCACACTTCCCAGAATTTGTCTACAGATTGCTTAAGGCATTGTATGGACTTAAGCAGGCTCCAAGAGCATGGTATGATACTTTATCACAATTTCTTCTTGAAAATCAATTCAGTAGAGGCACACTGGACAAGACATTGTTTTACAAGAAGCATGGTGATGATCTTATCTTAGTTCAGATCTATGTGGATGATATCATTTTTGGTTCTACAAATGAGAAGCCGTGTGAGACATTTTTTAAACTCATGCAGAGCAGATATGAGATGAGTATGATGGGAGAGTTGACATTCTTTCTTGGGTTGCAAGTCAGTCAAAGGAAGGATGGTATCTTTATCAGTCAGACCAAGTATATCAAGGATTTAGTGAAGAAGTTTGACTTGGAAGACTGCTCACCTGCAAAGACACCCATGGCCACTGCCACTAAATTGGATGAAGATGCTAAAGGCAAGAAAGTAGATATCTCAGTCTACAGAGGCATGGTTGGTTCTCTACTCTACCTCACTGCAAGTAGGCCAGACATCATGTTTGCTACATGCTTGTGTGCAAGGTTTCAATCAAACCCAAAAGAATCACATTTGGTTGCTATAAAAAGGATCTTTAGATATCTGAAGGGCACTCCAAACTTGGGACTATGGTATCCTAAGGACACAGGGTTCAATCTGGTTGGTTATTCTGATGCTGATTATGCTGGATGCAGAGTGGATAGGAAAAGCACCTCAGGTAGCTGCCAGTTTCTTGGACAAAGGTTAGTCTCTTGGTATAGCAAGAAACAACAATCTGTGTCAACTTCTACAGCTGAGGTTGAATACATAGCTGCTGGAAGTTGCTGTGCTCAAGTGCTTTGGATTAGAAATCAACTTAGAGATTATGGACTTGTGTTGGAAAGAATTCCAATCATGTGTGACAACACAAGTGCAATCTCTATAGTTGCCAATCCTGTCAATCATTCTAGGACAAAGCACATTGACATCAGATATCATTTCATAAGGGAACATGCAGCTAATGGAACCATTGAGTTGCATTATGTTTCTACAGACAAACAACTAGCTGATATATTCACTAAGCCATTAGATGAAGCCACCTTCACAAGGTTGGTTAGTGAGATTGGAATGCTGAATTCTTCAGATTCTGGCTAAGTGAATACAACATCTAGATTGTTGCAGCAGTAAATACTTACTTTATCTAAATTCTCAATATTTTTGGAGTAAGTGTTGGCTAAAATATGATTTATAAATAGTTCAAATCTGTTGCATAATTTGAAAATCATATTCTCTTGTTAACTTGAAATTTCTATGAAATTTTGAGAAAATCACTGTTTAATTTACTAGAATATTCGTGAATGAATATGGCTGGTAAATTTTAAAAGATAGTGAAAATTGAGTTTCTATGAGTATAATTCGACAAGTCAGACTTCTCAAGTGATTCACTATTCGACATCTCTAACAAGTCTCATTAGAGCACTCTCGAGTTCTCGAATAGAGTCTTTTAGAGTTCTCGAATAGAGGTTTCCTTGACTTCTCGAATATAGTGTTTTAGTTCTCGATTGACTGAGTTCTCGAATACTATATTTGAGTTCTCGAATCACTTGAAAAGGCTGATTTCTCGCTGAATTTTAACCGATTTTGGATTTTTATTCAGAATTCAGAATTACTCATAAAAACATATTTTACCTAATTTAGATTTATTTCTAAGTTAGATAACTGCCAGCTGTGAGCTACAACCTGCTTGAGTTATCGAATAAGCCTTTCTTGACTTCTCGAATAGTTGTTTTCTACTTCTCGAATGCCTGACTTGTCGATACAAAACATACATCTAATCGACAATTCAAGTACTTCATACTTTTACAACTTCACATCTATTCGATTCATTTCATTCGATTTCTCAAGCATCCAAACTCCCAAAACCTCTGAAACCCTAACTGCAAAAGCTAAATTTCTTCTTCAACCTTCGATTTCTTCTCTCTCTCTCTCTCTCTCTCTCTCTCTCTCTCTCACACAAATGGCAACAATAAAATTCAACACCAATTTCATTGCTCTAACTAGTGATGTTGAAGCACCCAACGCCAATTTCAAGTGCTTTGTGAAGTGGATGTCTGAATCGTACATTAAGAATGCTCTATCTGTTAACCCAACTCTGTACCTCGACATTCTAGAACAGTTTTGGCAGTCTGCTATAGTGGAGGTGGTGGATCTTGACTCTGCAATATCCTCGTACATCATCTACTGCAAGATTCAAGACAAAAATCTCACTATCACCACAGAGGATATGAATGAGGCACTTGAGATGGGTACCAAAGGAGAGGTGTATGACCCACTTGCTACAAATGCTGAATTAGAAGACTTCTTTGATTTCATCAAATATGCAGACAGAATCAGTCTTGGGCACTTGAACAGGAAGCATTTGAGGAAGGAATGGAGTTATGTGTTTGCTACACTTCTTCAAGTCTTCACTGCAAGAAAATCTAGCTATGACCAAATCAGTACTCCTGCACAGCAAATAGGCTATGCCTTAGCTTATGGAAAGAAGATAGACGTTGGTCTCATCATTCTGCAGGAGATGTATGGGAGACTTGGTAAGAATTCAGCCAAGAGAGGTAATGAAATTTTCTTCCCTCGTTTTATTCAATCTGTCCTTAATTTCTTAGATGATAAATTGATTGAATTAGATGGGATGAATAAAAATAGAATAGTCTATCCTAAATCCATGACCAAACTCATTTTTGGTAATTTGGAGACTAGGAATGATGTGGATGTAAGACTTAACATAACTCCCCATATGGAGAGTTTGTTTAGAACTTACACCCACAACATGCCAACATTTGCCTCTAAGTCTGAGTTAGCTAAGCCCAAGCAAGTAGAACAAAATGCTAACCCAGGGCTAGCTAACCAACCCTCTCAACCAAACACTGTACCAATTACTGAACCAACTGCATCATCCTCTCAAAAGGGTGATGTTAGTAAAAAGAAGAGAAAGGAAGTAATGTCTGCACCATTGAATATCTTATCTGAAGCAGCATTAGCTGTTGAACTAGGTCTAGGAAGTGAGGAACCAGAGTCACCCTTACAAAGGCCAAAGAAGAAGAAGAAAACTAAGACCACCTCTTCAGTCACACAAATGGCTGGAGTTGTAAAATCAGGGGCAAACAACTCACTAGATGTATCCTCTCAACAGGGTGCATCTATAGAATCAAGCATCCTCCCCAATGCACCTTCTTGTATTGAGTCAACACATGGGAGTGATAAGGCTGGCACTACACTGAGTGGAGAGCACATCACACTTGAAACTCCCTCTATCTCTCAGGGGGAGTTGCCAAAATCTACTCTACAAGACACTCCTCTTCCAGAATCTAACACTGAAATTTCTTTGGAACCTGCAACTCAGGCAACTGAGATGCAAGGCATTGATCATCAAGAATTCTTTTCTCTTGATGAGCCAATAATTTCAAGTGACTTAGTGCATGACACTTTGCTCACCACCCAGGACCCACATTTAGATGGTGAGGAAATGCATGCTGGGGCATATCCTAATGACACCATCACAAACACAGAGGCTTCACTAGTTTTTACTAGAGACTCCGTGCCTGTTTCAACTGCTGGTGTAACTCATCCCACTTCTGTGGAGACACCAGTAGTAGAGTCAATCCATCCGGTTACAGAAGTTGCATCTGTAACTGAGGAGTCTAGTTTACCTAGCTCTAGCTCTGACTTTATGTCACAATGGCTGAAGCCTGTGCAACATGACAGTACTTCAGGATCAGGGTCTGTTCCACAAAAATTGACGATTGAAGCACTTCAAAGCTTAATTGTGGATCAGATTCCTGAGTTTGTAAAAATAGCTCAGAACCTTGTCACCTCCAACATCTCTAATCCAGACTATGAGGCCATCCTACTATGCCATAGGGATGATGTGGAGATGCAGAAGGCCAAGATTATTGATGATGCTGAGAGAGATGGCAATGCAGATGCCTGGCTGCAAGGAAAGTATGATATAACTTTCAGTGAAGCACTTCAATATCTTAGAGAGGAATACATCACTTCACTGGGCTCTAATGCAAAATCCCTGTCTCCTGGTGAAGTGTATGAAGCTGTCAATGATTCCTACAAGGGTTTCCTCAAGGCTGCACACTATCTTGGCAAGGGAGTCAAAACTGAAGTCAACAGGGTGTGTGACAAGACTGCCACTTCAGTAGCAGAAGTAAAGAGGGCCTTTGATGCTAAATTTCCTCAATTAGACAGTGTGGTCAAAGATCTCAAACACTGCAACACCACCTGCACCAAGATGGACAATGGCCTAGCCAAACTCACAGACACAGTCACAGGCCTAGGAAACAGATTTCAAAATCTATCTGACCAGACTACAGAGGCCAATGCCATGCTCAGGACACTGTTCAAAAATCAGTATGGAGACAAGCTGGTCACTGAAGTCCCTGTGCATGAAATGACCAAGTCTGAAGTGAAAAGACTGCAAGATCAATCCTTAACTGGTTTCAAGGCCATTGCACTGCTCACCAAGGTTGATACTCTTGAAAGGGAGGTGATGTCTCTTAAAGAATCCAATGCCCATCTGGCAGGCAAGGTTACAAATCTAACTGAGCAATTGAACACTCAAGCCACTACTATTGCTAATGTTCTTCTGGATCAACAATCTATGCTGTCTGCCATGATGAAGCACATGGGTATCCCTCTACTTGAAGAATCTTCAACTCCAAAGGCTCCTACTACAGCCTCTGTGCCTGACAACAAGCCTAAGGGGGAGAAGAGGATAACAAGGAACTCAAAATCTAAGGGGGAGCCTTAGACTAAGGGGAGAAATCTCAAACCAAAGGCATTGCAACCAATGACAGTGGCCAACCAAGAACTGCTAAGTCATCTCAGTCTGAGAAATCTACATCCAAGGATGACAAGCTGAAGAAAGTGGTTGTAGATGAAGTTGCCAAGCCATCTGAAACTGAAGGGAAGTCAGAATATGAATATGAATTTGACATTCCTGACATTGCTAAACAATCCCTTCAATCTGAACCTTCAGAATTCAGAAATGTGCTTACTCAAAGGGTATGTCAAGAAACTGCAAACCCTAGACTATACCATGACATAGCTTTTTTGAAGCATCTACAAGAGTTAAGGAAAAGAGCCAATTTCCATTACTTTGACTACATCAAGCTTCTTGTGCAAGATGTGTTTCTAGTCACTGTAATGAGAAGAGAAATTGTGCAAACCAATCCCCATGCCATCATTCTTTCGAATGATAGAGAAATCTTAATTCACACTGCCAAGAACCTCTTTCACATCCACATTGAAGCCTTTCAAATTCTATCTAGCTCTGAACTTGGAACAATCATCAAGAAGATAGAAAGGAATAACTCACCAAATAATGATATGCTCAAAGAGATTCTCACCAAGTGCATGAAATCTCAACTGCCTCAAGTAGTTCCTCAACTTCATTGTATTCTATATGAAAAGGATCAAGACATTGTTGCTTTCAGGTTTGGCCAACATCTAAAAGCAAACAACATGTCCACCATAAAGTTTCTGGCTGGAGTTCTACATTCAAGAAGTGGAAAATCTGAATCTAAAAAGGAGGCTCTTAACATTCTGGTGAAGTTTATCAACTCTCAATCAGACATCAAGCCTATTGCTCAAGGTGGAAAGTCAAATCAAGACAAGGATGATCATGATAAAAGTGGAAGCAGGGGTGGAGATCAAGGGAGATATAAGGGCAGTGATGACAAGAAGAAAAGGGATGATAAAAGCAGAAAGAAGGATGATGACAAGGGTGAAGGAAAGGTATATGAAAAGAAGAGTGGAAAACAGCAAGCCTTAGGCATTGCTGACAGTAACCTCACCACAACACAAGACTCTAAGTCTAGGGTGAATACTGTTAGTAGTGACCTAGCAAAATCTACATCTCTGGCGTATGCAACTGTTTTGGCACCTCAAGAAGTGAAGGGGATTCAAATCAAGAAACCATGTGTATGTTTCAGAAAGCAAACTGCTAATGGAATACTACTATGGTCTACCAACAAGGGTCATAGGTTTCTGCCTAACAACCATGTAAAAAGGATCAAATTCAAACAAGCTGCAAGGAAACCAAAGCTATCCAAATCAAGGACTCTGACAATCTATCCAGGCTTAAAACTCCAACCATTAGATGAAGACTTTGATGAAGACCAATTGCAATATCTAAGAGCTCACAGAATCTACTATGCTGCCATTATGAATAACTGCCTTGAGATTAAATATACTGATGGAAGGGAGAAGAAATTCAAACAAGGACAGTGTCAAAATTGGGGCAAGCTATATGAAATAGAAAGAATCATTGCATTATTGGATTCTGAAGACAAAGTGGAGAAAGTATGGAAGCTGGAGTTGATTGATTTTGTAAAGATGAAGAGAGACTATGCTGAGAAGATAAGAAAGGGGTGCTTTGAGAAATGGCTAGAAAGGGAGAAGGAGATTGATAGGCTGGAAGTTGAAGCAGAAAAGCTAAGGGCAAAAGGATTATGTAGAGTTCAATTCAATCCATATGTGGTGAAGTATAGGAGGAGAAATGGAGATAATGTCAATATAAGAATGAACCTATTCAGTCACTATCCTGCCAACATTCTGAAACCAGTACTTGAAGATTTCAAAGACTCTATCATGCTTGAAGAATTGGATGCTTTGGCAGAGATCATAAAGGCCATGGATGATAATGCAAGAAAGGAGAAAGAAAGAAAACAGAAAGCATATGATGATCTACAAGCCAAAGCAATGGAGATGGAATCAAATGAGAATGGCTAGTATTTCATCATACTGTAAGATTATTCATCTTGTAATTTCATTCATGTGCTCAATCAAATTTCATACCTGTACTTTTCAAGTTTTATCTTTATGTATGTTAGGCTTGTTATCAGACATGAAATTGTGACTAAGGGTCTCACTCACAATTTGGGGGAGATTGTTAGTCACAGAGGCATGCCTGTTTAACATTTAATAACAAGCCTAATTGTTTGTAATGCTTTGCATTACTTACATGACCTCTTAACTGAGGGAACCTCTAGTTGTAGAGTTTCTGTCTGTATTGTACTTGCAGTAGGCATCAAATCCTAGTTGTGTAACTGTACTTATAGAGTCTAGAATAATGCTTGAAAGAAGTTCCAAGGTTCATGCCTCAAGCAAGAAGATAAAGACTGTCAAAAAATCACAGTTGGTATTTGAAGAAATGAAGAATTTGCCTAAGTACCAATTCGAGAAGTATATTTGTCTATTTGAGAAGTCCAGCATTCGAGAAGTCAGGGATTCAATATCTCAAAACACTATTCGATATCTCTGAATACACTGTTCGATATCTCATTCGATATCTCAGAGATTCGATATGTCTATGTACTCTATTCGAGAACTCAGGAAGTCAACAAGTCAAAGTAGTATTCGAGTTCTCAAGGAGTCAACAAGTCAAAGTTCCATTCGATATCTCAAAGACTCAGAAAGCTATTCGATATCTCAAGGATTCGACAAGTCAAGTGTTCTATTCGACAACTCAAGGAATCCTGAAGAAAAGAGCTATTCGAGAAGTAATTCGATATGTCAATATAACAGTGTTCGAGAACTCACAGTTATCGATCAAGTCAATTCTAGTTCTCGAATCAAATACTTAGTCACTTCTCGAATACATTCTTGGAGACAAAATACTGACGAAATTGTACAAGTCAGAAACCTGCAACAAGCCAATGCACTTTATGGACCACAATCTGTAACGTGCTCTGGAAAACCTACAAGGAAGCTTGGAGAGATATAGAAGAGACAAGGGGCTAAAGAAGTGGATCTGAACAGGCTTTGCAAAGTCAAATCTGTAACCGTTTGGACACTTACTCAAAAAGGATAGACAAACTAGAAAGTAATTTGTTCAGCTACCTTATTTGTAGTAAGTAGGGTGTATCCATGTTCTATAAGGATACAGCCTCACTTCCTTAGTCAATTAACTTTGTAACTTTGTAAGTCAAGTTTTTCATACATTGTAAGCAGTATCTCTCTGAGAAAAACGAAGCTGAGAATACTATCATTTGTATTCACAGATTGTAGCAACCTTTATCTAATAATACATTAGATTAAAGTGATATTGTGTCTTGTGTTATTCTTTATCCGCACCTTCTATCTTGCACACACAAACACTCTTGCTACATAGACTCTAGCCAAAGAAAAGTTCAAGAATCCATTCACCCCCCCTCTGTATTCTTTTATCGTATTCAATACTCAACAGTTTATGATAAAACTGTTTCTAAGTCACATGGACCCAAACTTGTTTGGGTACCAAAGGAAAAGTAATACCTTTGTGCTTGCAGGGCAAAGAAAGTGAAAAGAAGGTCATGTGGATTTTGGACAGTGGATGCTTAAATCACATGACTGGTGATATGGCCCTGCTATCACAATATGAGGAGAAGGCTGGCCCAATGGTTGCCTTTAGAGATGACAGCATGGGTAACATATTGGGATATGGCAAATTGAAAGTTGGTAATGTCATCATTGAAGATGTAGCACTAGTCAAGGGACTCAAGCATAATCTGCTAAGTGTTGGACAGTTTACTGATAGAGGATTCAAAGTGGATTTTGACAAAGATGAATGTTTGATCACCCACAAGAAGACTGGTGATTTTGCTCTATCTGGAGTGAGGAAAGGAAGCCTGATTGTAGCCAATATGGACTCTGCAAACAAGGACAAAATTTATTGCTTCTACTCAAAAGCATCAAATGAAGATTGTTGGCTGTGGCACAAGAAGTTATCACACCTGAACTTTAAAGCCATTAATTCTCTAGTCAAAAGAGAGTTAGTGAGAGGCATGCCCACACTTGAATTCTGTCAAGAAGGAGTGTGTGAGGCTTGTCAAAAAGGAAAGATGAAAAGATCAAGCCACAAGTCAAAGACAATGACATCAATAACCAAGCCCCTGCAACTCATTCATATGGATTTGTTTGGGCCTGTCAATATTATGTCACTAGGAAGAAAGAAGTATGCCTTGGTGATGGTTGATGACTTTACAAGGTATACATGGGTGGAATTTCTAGCATCAAAAGATGAGGCTCCACAAGTAATTATTGAGCACATAAAGAAAGTTGACAAGGAAGCAAAGGCCAACAATGCAAGTGTGATTGCATTGAGAAGTGATAATGGAACAGAGTTCAGAAATGCTATACTTGAAGCATTCTGCAAAGAGAATGGAATTTCTCAGCAATTATCAGCTCCAAGGACTCCACAACAAAATGGAGTTGTTGAGAGAAAGAATAGAACTCTAATTGTGGCTGCTAGAACAATGTTGCTTGATGCAAATATGCCTACATGTTTTTGGGCTGAGGCTGTGAGCACTACATGCTATATCCAGAACAGAACCCTCATCAACAAAAACACTGGAAAGACACCTTACAATTTGATGACTGGAAAGAAGCCTACTCTAAAGTATATTCATACTTTTGGAAGCAAATGCTTTGTGTTGAAGGATAATTCAGAATATGTTGGAAAGTTTGATGCAAAGGCATTTGAAGGAATTTTTCTTGGCTACTCTATGGAAAGAATTGCATACAAATTTTATGTCATCAGTCAAAAGAAAATTATGGAAAGCACAGATGTGACATTTGATGACAGCAAACTACCTGGATTAGAAGAAGTCAATGATGAAGATAAAGATCCATTGAAGTTTGATAATCTAGATGATTCTGATGAAGAGATTGAAACTGGAGTTGAAACTCAAGTTCAACAAACTCAAGTGAATGATGATACAAGAGAAGAATTTGTGCCAATCAATAGTGGAGAAACAAGCATCCAAGACACACCTATGAATAGTGGCAACCTCACAGGGGGAGCAAATGAGAATGATCATGACTTGGATGATGAAGCTACATCAAGAATGAGAAATCAGGCTGAGCACTCAAGGAAATGGGATAGATCACACACTGCAGATCAAATTATTAGAGATCCAAATGCAGGAGTAAGGACTAGGAGAGCAACTCAAAATGAGTGCCTCTATGGCTGTTTTCTATCTCAGATTGAGCCTAAGAAACTTGATGATGCACTGTTGGATCTAGATTGGATTATTGCCATGCAAGAGGAGCTGAATCAATTTGAAAGAAACAAAGTATGGGAACTTGTGGCTGCACCAAAGAATAGAACCATTGTTGGAACAAAATGGGTTCTGAAGAATAAGATGGATGAAGATGGTGTAATAGTAAGGAGCAAAGCAAGGTTGGTTGCAAAAGGATACTCTCAACAGGAAGACATTGATTATGATGAGACATTTGCCCCTGTTGCTAGATTGGAAGCCAACAGAATATTCTTGGCATTTGCTGCTCATTCAAACTTTAAAGTTTATCAAATGGATGTCAAGAGTGCATTTCTGAATGGAGAGTTGGAAGAAGAAGTTTATGTGCAACAACCACCTGGTTTTGAGGATCCACATTTTCCAAAATTTGTCTACAGATTGCTTAAGGCATTGTATGGACTTAAGTAGGCTCCAAGGGCATGGTATGACACTTTATCATAATTTCTCCTTGAAAATCAATTCACTAGAGGCACATTGGACAAGACACTGTTTTACAAGAAACATGGTGATGATATTATCCTAGTTCAGATCTATGTGGATGATATTATATTTGGCTCTATAAATGAGAAGCTGTGTGAGAAATTCTCTAAACTCATGCAGAGCAGATATGAGATGAATATGATGGGAGAGTTGACATTCTTTCTTGGGTTGCAAGTCAGTCAAAGGAAGGATGGTATCTTTATCAGTCAAACCAAGTACATTAAGGATTTATTGAAGAAGTTTAACTTAGAAGACTGCTCACCTGCAAAGACACCCATGGCCACTGCCACTAAATTGGATGAAGATGCTAAAGGCAAGAGAGTAGATATCTCACTCTACAGAGGCATGGTTGGTTCTCTACTCTACCTCACTGCTAGTAGGCCAGACATCATGTTTGCTACATGTTTGTGTGCAAGGTTTCAATCAAATCCAAAGGAATCACATTTGATTGCTATAAAAAGGATCTTTAGATATCTGAAGAGCACTCCGAACTTGGGTTTATGGTATCCTAAGGACACAGGGTTCAATCTGGTTGGTTATTCTGATGCTGATTATGCTGGATGCAGAGTGGATAGGAAAAGCACCTCAGGAAGCTGCCAGTTTCTTGGACAAAGGTTAGTCTCTTGGTATAGCAAGAAACAACAATCTGTGTCAACTTCTACAGCTGAGGCTGAATACATAGCTGCTGGAAGTTGATGTGCTCAAGTGTTTTGGATTAGAAATCAGCTTAGAGATTATGGACTTGTGTTGGAAAGAATTCCAATCATGTGTGACAACACAAGTGCAATCTCTATAGTTGCCAATCCTGTCAATCATTCTTGAATAGAGCAAATTGACATCAGATATCATTTCATTAGAGAACATGCAACTAATGGAACCATTGAGTTGCATTATGTCTCTACAGATAAACAACTAGCTGACATATTCACTAAGCCATTAGATGAAGCCACCTTCACAAGGTTGGTTAGTGAGATTGGAATGCTGAATTCTTCACATTCTGGCTAAGTGAATATATCATCTAGATTGTTACAGCAGTAAACACTTACTTTATCTAAATTCTCAATATTTTTGGAGTAAGTGTTGGCTGAAATATGATTTATAAATATTTCAAATCTGTTGCATATGTTGGAAAATCATATTTTGTCAACTTGAAATTTCGATGAAATTTTGAGAAAATCACTATTTAATTTGCTAGAATATTCTTCATTGAATATGACTGGTAAATTCTAAAATATAGTGAAAATTGATTTTTGTGAAGTGATGAGTATATTTCGATAAGTCAGACTTCTCGAATGGTTCACTGTTCGACATCTCTAACAAGCCTCATTAGAGCACTCTCGAGTTCTCGAATAGAGTCTTTTAGAGATATCGAATAGAGTTATTCTTGACTTCTCGAATATGGTAATTGAGTTCTCTAATAACTGAGTTCTCGAATACTGTATTTGAGTTCTCAAATTATTTGAAAAGGCTAAATTCTCGCTGAATCTTAACCATTTTTGGATTTTTATTCAGAATTCTTAAATCACTCATAAAAACATATTTTACCTAATTTAGAATTTATTCTAAGTTAGATAACTGCCAGATGTGAGTTACAATCTGCTTGAGTTATCGAATAAGCCTTTCTTGACTTATCGAATAGTTGTTTTCTACTTCTCGAATGCCTGACTTGTCGATACAAAACATATATCTAATCGACAATTCAAGTACTTCATACTTATACAATTCCACATCTATTCGATTCATTTCATTCGATTTCTCAAGTATCTAAAATTCCAAAACCTCTGAAAACCCTAACTGCAAAAGCTAAATTTCTTCTTCAACCTTTATTCTCTTCTCGCTTTTCTCTGTATCAATGGCAATTGTGAAATTCAACACCAACTTCATCGCTATCTCAAGTGATGTTGAAGCTCCTAATACCAATTTCAAATGCTTTGTAAAGTGGATGTTTGAGTCGTTCATCAAGGATGCACTTTCAGCCAACCCAACTCTGTATCTAGACCTCTTGGAATAGTTTTGGAGAACTGCTACTGTGGAAGTTGTAGCCCTAGAAATCGCAATAACATCATATATAATCTACTGCAAGATTCAGGACAAGGAAATCACTATCACCACTGAAGATATGAATCAAGCACTGGGCTTACAACAGGAAGTGTATGATGACCAAGCCACAAATGGTGAATTGGAGGACTTCTTTGATTTTATCAACTACTCAGATGAAATCAAACTTGGGCACTGGAATAGGAAGTTCTTGAGGAAGGAATGAAGTTATGTCTTTGCCACCATTCTTCAAGTCTTCACAGCTAGGAAGTCAAGCTTTGATCAGATTAGTGCACCTGCTCAGCAAATAGGCTATGCCTTAGCTTATGGGAAAAAGATCAATGTTGGCCAACTGATTATGCAGGAGCTGTATGGGAGACTTGGTAAGAAGTCAACCAAGAGAGGTACTGATATCTTCTTCCCTCGCTTTATTCAATCTGTACTTAATTTTAAAGATGTTAAATTGATTGAATTACCTGGGATAGATAGAAATAGAATAGGCTATCCTAAATCCATGACCAAACTCATTTTTAGTAATTTGGAGACTAGGAATGATGTGGATGTAAGACTTAACATAAATCCCCATATGGAGGGTTTGTTTAGGACTTACCCCCACAACATGCCAACATTTAATTCCAAATCTCAGTTAGCACAGCCCAAGCAAGTAGAACACAATGCTAACCCAGGGCCTGCTAACCAACCCTCTCAACCAAACACTCTACCAAACACAGAGCCAACTGCATCATCCTCTCAAAAGGGTGATGTTAGTAAAAAGAAGGAGAAGAAAAGAAAGCAAATTGCTTCTGAACCTTTAAAAATATTAACTGAAGCAGCATTGGCTGTAGAACTAGGTTTAGAGAGTGAGGAACCTGAGTCACCCTTATAGAGGCCAAAGAAGAAGAAATCTAAAACCACCTCTTTAGTCACACAAATGACTGAAGTTGTAAAATCAGGGGCACACAGTTCACTAGATGTATCCTCTCAACAGGGTGCATCTATAGAATCAAGCATCCTCCCCAATGCACCTATCTGTAAAGAATCAGCACATGGGAGTGATAAGGCTCGCACAACACTAAGTGGAGAGCACATCACATTTGAAACTCCCTCTATTTCTCAGGGGGAGTTGCCAAAATCCATTCTAAAAGACACTTCTCTTCCAGAATCTACATCTCAAATTTCTTTGGAGCCTGTAATTCAAAAAATTGAAGAGCAAGGCATTGATCACCAAGAATTCTTTTCTCTTGGTGAGCCAATGAATTCAAGTGAATTAGTGCATGACACTTTGCTCACCACCCAGAAACCACATTCAGATGGTGAGGGAATGCTAGCTGGGGCATATCCTGATGACACCATCACAAACATAGAGGATTCACTAGTTTTCACTAGAGACTCTGTGCCTGTGTCAACTACTATTGTAACTCATCCCACTCCTGTGGAGACAACAGTAGTAGAGTCATTCCATCCGGTTACAGAAGTTGCATCTGTAACTGAGGAGTCTAGCTTGCCTAGCTCTAGCTCTGACTTCATGCCACAATGGCTGAAGCCTGTGCAACATGACAGTGCTTCAGGATCAGGGTCTGTTCCACCAAAATTGACGGTTGAAGCACTTCAAAGCTTAGTTGTGGATCAGATTCCTGAGTTTGTCAAGATAGCTCAGAACTTGGTCACCTCCAACATACCTAATCCAGATTATGAAGCCATTCTACTATGCCATAGGGATGATGTGGAGATGCAAAAGGCCAAGATAATTGATGATGCTGAGAGAGATGGCAATGTAGATGCCTGGTTGCAAGGAAAATATGATATCACTCTTGATGAAGCTCTTCAATATCTCAGAGAGGAATACATCACTTCACTGGGTTCCAATGCCAAATCTCTGACCCTTGGTGAAGTGTATGAGGCCATAAATGATTCACACAAAGGAGTCCTCAAGGCTGCCCACTATCTTGGAAAAGGAGTCAAAACTGAGGTCGGCATGGTGTGTGATAAAACAGCCACTACAGTGGAAGAAATCAAGAGGACATTTGATGCAAAATTCCCTCAGTTAGACAGTGTGTTCAAGGACCTCAAACACTGCAACACCACCTGCACCAAGGTGGATAATGGGCTAGCTCTACTCAAGGATACTGTCACAGGTCTGGGGCATAAATTTCAAATTCTATCTGATCAGACAACAGATGCCAATGCCATGCTGAGGACTATGTTCAAAAATCTATATGGAGATAAGCTAGTAACTGAGGTCCCTGTGCATGAAATGAATAAATTTGAGGTGGAGAGACTCAAAAATCAATCACTATCTGGTTTTAAAGCCACTAAGCTGTTCACAAAGGTGGAATCTCTTAAACAGGAAGTGACCTCTCTCCAAAAGTCCAATGCTCAGCTAACAGATAAAGTTGCAACTCTCAATGAACAGTTGGACACTCAAGCCACCACCACAGCTAATGTTCTTCTGCATCGCAATCAATGTTGTCTGCAATGATGAAGCACATGGGTCTCCCTCTACCTGAAGAATCTTCAACCCCAAGGGTCACTCCTACAGCCTCTGTGCATGACAACAAGCCTAAGGGGGAGAAGAGGACATCAAGGAACTCAAATCCAAAGGGGGAGAAACCTCAAGCTAAAGGAATCAAAATAAATGAGGGTGGTCAGCAAAGGGCTTCAAAATCTATACCTCATGTCTCAGGCAAAGGCAAATCCAAAGTTGATGAGCCCCCAACCTCTCTGCCAGTTGTCACTCTACCAACTGTGCACATCACTACTCCTGATGGCCAAAAGCAATCTATCACAACCACAGTGGTTACAGGGAGCATGCCATCTGACAAACCTCTCCTCTCCAAGACTGAAAGTGCCAATCTGCAGAAGTGAAAGTTATTACTGAGGCCAAGCTACAAGAAGTTGCTAATTCAAATGTCTATCATGATAAAGCCTTCTTGGAGTTTCTGAAAGCCACAAGGGAACAGGCTGGTGACACTCAGTTCTATCTGAGAAAGTTGAAGGAGCAGATTGACTACCTTACTGTCATACCCAAGAAAGTCAACAACCTATGGTTCAAGGAGATAATGATGGTGTCCAAGTCCAAGATATGGCATCTAACCTACAAGACTCTACAAGCCCTAAAACACTCAAAGATAGATGCACTACTTGAGCTTATTGAGAAGAGAAATGAGAACAATAAAAGTCTGTATGATGACCTGAGGAATGGCCAACCTTCAAGGCTGCCAGAAGTGATTAAGAAACCATTGACAATCATCTATCAGTCTGGCACCAAAATTGAAGACATTAAACAATTGGTCATTCCCAATGATCTCACTCCTCGAAATCACAGACTTGTTATTGCTATCATTGATCAACTACAGAAGAAAGTTGGAGTCAGAAATGCTGAAGAAATAGAAGCACTACACATCCTCAGAACTTTCATAGCAACTGGTGCAATTCCAGAGATGGCCCAACCTAGGAGGAATAAGGATGATGAAGATGAAGACAAAAGTGATGGGAGGAGAAGACATCACAGGAGTGATAAGGGTGATGAAGATAAGAAGAAGAAGAAGGATGACAAGGATAAGAAAGATGGTGATGACCAAGGTAAAGTCTATGAGAGGAAAATTGGAAAACAGCAAGCTTTAGGCACTGCTGACTGTAAACTCACCACAACACAAGACTATAAATCTAGGGTGAATACTGTTAGTAGTGACCTAGCAAAATCTACATCTATGGCTTCAACAACTATTTTGCTACCTCAAGAAGAGAAGAAGATTCAAGTCAAAAAACCATCTGTGTGTTTCAAAAAGCAAACTGCTAATGGAATACTACAATGGTCTACAAACAAAGGTCACATGCTAATGCCAGGCAACCATGTAAAAAGGATCAAATTCAAACAAGCTGCAAGGAAACCAAAGCTACCCAAGTCTAGAACCCTAACTATCTATCCAAGACTGAAACTCCAACCTCTTGATGAAGATTTTGATGAAGACCAATTGCAATATATAAGAGCTCAGAGAATCTACTATGTTGCCATTATGAATAACTACCTTGAGATTAAATATACAGATGGAAGGGAGAAGAAATTCAAACAAGGACAATGTCAAAATTGGGGCAAGCTATATGAAATAGAAAGAATCATTGCGATGAAGAGAGACTATGCTGAGAAGATAAGGAATGGGTGCTTTGAGAAATGGCTAGAAAGGGAGAAGGAGATTGATAGGCTGGAAGTTGAAGCAGAAAAGCTAAGGGCAAAAGGATTGTGTAGAGTTCAATTCAATCCCTATGTGGTGAAGTATAGGAGGAGAAATGAAGATAATGTCAATATAAGAATGAACCTACTCAGTCACTATCCTGCCAACATCCTGAAACCAGTACTTGAAGATTTCAAAGACTCTATCATGCTTGAAGAATTGGATGCTTTGGCAGAGATCATTAATGCCATGGATGAGAATGTAAGAAAGGAGAAAGAAAGAAAATAGAAAGTATATGATGATCTACAAGCCAAAGCAATGGAGATGGAATCAAATGAGAATGGCTAGTATTTCATCATACTGTAAGATTATTCATCCTGTAATTTCATTCATGTGCTCAATAAATCTACATACCTGTACTTTTCAAGTTTTATCTTTATGTATGTTAGGCTTGTTATCAGACATGAAATTGTGACTAAGGGTCTCACTCACAATTTGGGGGAGATTGTTAGTCACAGAGGCATGCCTGTATACATCTAATAACAAGCCTAATTGTTTGTAATGCTTTGAATTACTTACATGACCTCTTAACTGAGTGAACCTCTAGTTGTAGAGTTTCTGTTTGTGTTGTACTTGCAATAGGCATCAAATCCTAATTGTGTAACTGTACTTATATAGTCAAGAATAATGCTTGAAAGAAGTTCCAAGGTTCATGCCTCAAGCAAGAAGATAAAGACTGTCAAATAATCATAGTTGGGATTTGAAGAAATGAAGAATTTGCCTAAGTACCAATTCGAGAAGTACTTTGTCTATTCGAGAAGTCTAGCATTCGAGAAGTCTAACGTTCGAGAAGTCAGAGATTCGATATCTAAGAAGACACTGTTCGATATCTCTGAATGAACTGTTCGATATCTCATTCGATATATCAGAAATTCGACATGTCTAAATACTCTATTCGAGAACTCAAGAAGTCAACAAGTCAAAGTGGTATTCGAGTTCTCAAAGAGTCAACAAGTCAAAGTTCCATTCGATATCTCAAGGACTCTGAGTGAACTATTCGATATCTCAGGGATTCGACAAGTCAAGTGTTCTATTCAACAACTCAAGGAATCCTGGAGAAAAATACTATTCAAGAAGTGATTTGATATGTCAATCATACAGTATTCGAGAACTCAGAGTTATCTAATCCTAGTTCTCGAATCAATCACTTAGCCACTTCTCGAATACATTCTTGGAGACAAAATACTGAAGAAATTGTACAAGTCAGAAACCTGCAACAAGCCAATGCACTTTATGGACCACAATCTGTAACGTGCTCTGGAAAGCCTACAAGGAAGCTTGGAGAGATATAGAAGAGACAAAGAGCTAAAAAAGTGGATCTGAACAGAACTTTGCAAAGTCAAATCTGTAGCCGTTTGGATGCTTACTCAAAAAAGATAGACATACAAGAAAGTAATTTATCCTGTAACCTTATTTGTAGTAACTGAGTTGTATTCGTGTTTTATAAGAATACAATCTCACTTCTTTAGTTAAGAGAGAAGTTTTTCATACATTGTAAGATATATCTCTCTGAGAAAAACGAAGCTGAGAATACTATCATTTGTATTCACAGATTGTAGCAACCTTTATCTAATACAATATTAGATTAAAGTGATATTGTGTCTTGTGTTGTTCTTATCCGCACCTACATACTTGCACACATAAACACTTATCTTGCTACACCGATTCAAGAACAAGAAAAGTTCAAGAATCCATTCACCCCCCCTCTCTGTATTCTTTTGTTGTATTCAATACTCAACAATCTCCTACATTGAATAGGATTAATGTAAAAAATTCGCAATTATTTCTTTTTTTTTTTAATATTTTGAGTGTTTCCATTTCGATAATATGTTAAATCATCACTAAATTAAAGATAATTTTGTGAGTTTTGGGTGGATCATAAAATCATCTAAATCTGATTTCTAGATCTCAAGATAGAGTTCAAATAGTAAATATGACTTTTTATAATATTAATAAAAAAATAAATAAAATTCAGTTGTATCTCCTTTTAATTATATCCTTTTCGTATTATAATTTTCTTTTTAAAATTCAATTCTAATACAAACTTTTTAAATTGTATCATTTTTAGATTATAATTCTCTTTTTAATATGATATAACCTTGATCGTCTATTTTTGAAAAATATATGATTCGAGGGCTAAGATTATTTTGGTAGTACAGTGACCAAACCAAAATTATGGATAAGATCGTTTTTACGTTTATTATATATACTAGCTTATAACTCGTGCGAAGCATGGGTTTATTTTGATATGTAATAAATTTAATTTAATGTTATAATTATATTTTAATAATTATTATAACTTTAATATACATAATTTATATAAATTTAATTAGATATACATGATTAAAACTAATATTATGAAATTTTAATTAAATATGTTGTTGACAAAATTTAAAACTTTACTTTTCAGTAAAGTAATTTAATCATATAAAATATTTAATCGTTAGATCTAACTATTTTTATTTATTACTAAAATACTGACGATCATCATTTGTTGTATACACATTTTTATTTGTTTTATATAATATTAATAAATCACTCCATATCTTACCATTATTAATTAGAAAAGAAATATTGATGATTGAAAGATACGATATTTTAGGTGTTTATAAAGGGTAATATCTTCAATTTAAAGTAAAAGTCTTTTAATTAAAAAGGACTATCAACTAATTATCATTAGTTATATTATTTTATTTTAATAATTAGGATAACCAAACCGAAAACCAAATCGACAAACTTTCAATCTTTCAGTTTTAATATAACTAGCTTATAACCCGTGCAAATCACGTGTTACTTTCAAATTTTTATAATTTGTTCATAGTTGCTCGAGTTACTTTAAAATTTTTATAATTTTGTTTATAGTGTAGTAAAGAATTTGAATTTGTATATAATAATTTTTAGTATTAAATGTAAATTATGTTTTTGCTGGGAATCGAACCTTAGAGCTCTGTATATAATAACTTTTGGTATTGTTGTATCTAACGGTCATGATCTATTTGAGTTAAAGATCTAACGATTATAAATTGTTTGGTTAACCAAACTACAAACTACAAAAGATCTCTAGTTTGCTTATAATAATATAGTATAGAAGGATGTAATAATAATAATAAGTGTCAAAGTGATTTTGTCCAAAACTTTGGTAGTCGGTAGTCTGGTCTTTAGTACGATAAAATAAATAAGAACTGTTAGATCATAAAATAAATAGATGAAAAACGATGGATCTAGTGTATGTCAATGATTTAAATCAAATAATCTGATTTTCTACATTAAATAGGATTATCAATGTAGGTCTCCTACATTGAATAAGATTAATGTAAAAATTCGCAATTTTTTTTTTTGATATTCTGAGTGTTTCCATTTCGATAATATGTTAAATCATCACTAAATTAAAGATAATTTTGTGAGTTTCGCGTGGATCATAAAATCATCTAAATTTGATTTTTATATCTCAAGATAGAGTGCAAATAGTAAATATGACTTTTTATAATATTAATAAAAAATAAATAAAATTCAGTTGTATCTTCTTTTAATTATATCCTTTTCGTATTATAATTTTCTTTTTAAAATTCAATTCTAATACAAACTTTTTAAATTATATCTTTTTTAGGATTATAATTCTCTTTTTAATATGATATAATCTTGATCGTCTATTTTTAAAAATATATGATTCGAGGATATAATGGTCACTACAAAAATATATGATTCGAGAACAAATCTCGAAGGATTATTTTGGTAGTACAGTGACCAAACCAAAATTATGGATAAGATCCCTTTTACGCTTATTATATATAAGGATATAATAATGATCCATTAGCTTGATCGTCTAATTTTTATTATTTTTCTTAATATTTCTACTTCGTATTTTGCCAAAATATAACATATTTAATAAAAGTTAATAAAAAATCATTGTCGATTTTTCAAATATCCTATTAATATTGTAACTAAACTTTTACTCGATATTTATTATAATTTTAGAATAATATTGGAATAAAATATGAGAAAATTATATCGGACTAATTATTTATATATATAAATACTTTCTTGTAAAAGGTACAATTTTTTAATTGTTAAAGAAAAATTATGTAGTTGTTCAAAACACGGTATGATTCGTATCTATACTATACTATATTATAATAAATGAAAAGGGATATAATTTGTAATTTGGTTAATCCTTTATTGTTGGTTATTCCTCATTCACAACCGTTAGATCTTCAACTCAGATAGATCATGACCGTTAGATATAACAATATTAAAAGTTGTTATACACAGAAGTCTAAGTTTCGATTCTCGCCAACAACATATTAATTTATACTCCCTCCGTCCCAAATTATATGAACCTGTTTGACTTTCACGGAGTTTAATTAGAAAATGTACTTTCTCCATCTCATTATCTCATTTTATGTGTCCTGTTTGACTTTTTTGTAGTCAAATTGACATGACTTTGACTGATAATTAAAAATTATTTCCTTAAAATTTCATAAAACTGTAAAATTCATTTTAAAGTAAATTAAAAATACTTTTCAATGATATAATTTTTATTACTTTTTCCAATTATATAGCATATGTAATTTCCGGTCAAACTTTTGTCAAATTGATTACAAAAAGTAAAACAGGACACATGAAATGAGATGGAGGGAGTAGTAAAATAGAGTAAAGTTAGTTGAAAAGTGGGTAAAGTGGTGGGACTTATCAATATTTAATAATAGATTTGAGATAGTGGAGAAAAATAGTGGGCGTAATAGTGTTTATTTAATAAAAAAATGGAGAAGTAGTGGGTGTAATAGTGAAAAGTAGTATTCAAAAATAGTAAGTATATTATGTTCATTATTTTTGGGACGTCCCAAAAAGGAAAGAGGTTCACATAAAATGGGACGGAGAGAATATTTAATATTAAAAATTGTTATATACAAAGATGTAAGATTCAAATTTTTCCAATAAATTTTAAAATTAATGTTTATAATATTAAATTATACTATAAATAAATTATAAAAAATTAAAAATAACAGATGCAAACCACCGATTATAAGCTAGTTGTTATTAAAAATAAAGGGATCTATATATATTATAATGTCGGGAGATCAGAAACGCATCAGAAGCGTTTAAGATATTTTTCTTGAATTCTTGTTTTTTTGATTTTTTTTATTAATTTATTTTCTTGCATTAATTTGCAGCTTAATGGCATCTTAATGACATTTTAATAATCATTAATTAAACTTATTAAATTAAATAAATATATATATATATATATTAAATTTATTTCATATATATATATATATCAGAAACGCATCAGAAGCGTTTAAGATATTTTTCTTGAATTCTTGTTTTTTTGATTTTTTTTTATTAATTTATTTTCTTGCATTAATTTGCAGCTTAATGGCATCTTAATGACATTTTAATAATAATTAATTAAACTTATTAAATTAAATAAATAAATAAATATATATATATATATATATATATATATATATATATATATATATATATATATATTATAATGCCTGGAGATCGGAAATGCACCAGAACAGTTTAACGTATTTTTCTTGAATTTTCATTTTTTTGATTTTTTTATTAAAATTCTTTTCTTGCATTAAATAGCTATTAATGACATTTTAATTAGTCATTAATTACACGTATTAAACATATATTAAATTTACTCTATTTAATTTGTTTAAAAATTATCAAACTTTAGTTGAACATTATAGTTATTTTTTCAATATTAAATATTAATTATATATAGTTATGTTTATTTTTAGTTAAAATGACGAATAACAATTGTTTTTATTGCGTTATTTTTTATTCCCTATTCAAGATCACAATAATTTCTTTTCGGATGATTATAGGGTACACGACCTTAACTTCTCAAGCAATTTTTATTATCAATAATTGTGAAAATCGTAATAAATTATGGAAGTAGAAGATATTTATTTAATATCTGGAATTGTATAAAAATAGTACATATAGATTTTCAATTTTGCACATGAATAAATAATACATGTGTTATGATCAAATCGATTAAATTTAACAAATCCAGTCATTTATCGGAAGATAAAATTGATAAAAAAGCTATACACCCATTGTTTCGTTATATTGTGTTGAAATGATTTTTTATTGTAACTAAAGAAATTCTTATACAATTATTGAATATGTATATTATGAGAGGGCTGTCGGTTTTAAAAAACATTATTAACCAACTTCTCAAATAATCTTTATTATCAATGATTGTGGAATCGTAGTAAATTATGGAAGTACATGGATCTTTACTTAATATCTGAAATTTGTAAACAAATCATGCGCATACACACATGAGTTATGACCAAATTAATTAAATTGAACAAACTCAACCATTTTATCAGAAGATTAAATTGAAAAAAAAAATTATATGCCCATTGTTTTATTATATTGTGTCAAAATAAATTAATATTCAAATTAAATAAATTCTTAAACTATTATTGAACATGTATATTATGAGAGGGGTGTCGGTTTTAAAAAACGTTATTAAGTTGTATTCAATATTTGTAACTTTTGATTGTAAATATTACCTTCATATTGTAATTTTTATTTTTATATGTTTGTGATGTTTTTAAGATTATCAAAATTTTAGATATATATAATGAAAATATTTTTCCAATTAATAATTCATGTAAATTATTTTTAAATTAATTTTTAATAGAAAATTCATAAAAACCAATCAATTTTTAAGAATAATAGAAATTAATTTATCTATTACAGTACTTTTATATAAAAATTTATTATAATAGCAGGAAACTGGAGAGACATGCACTCAGAAGCTTCAAAATATTTTTCTTGAATTTTCACATTTTTATTTTTTATTAAAATAATTTTCTTGCATTTAATGATTTAACAATTTTATTAAAACATTATTATTATTATTATTATTATTATTTTGTTATAAAATATTAATGATTTATACAAAAATACCATTATTTTAGGGTAAAACAATAAATAAAATAATTTTTATCGTCATTTCTAATCCTTATTCAAAATCATTGCAAATTTTTTTGGTAATAATTAATAGACGATTTTAACGTTTCGATAAATTCGTAATCAATGATCGTGAGAATCATGATAAGATACATAAGTATAAATATTTTTCGATTAACATCCACAATTTAAATAAAAGTAATATCGTAGAATTTACATTTATACCTCAACAAATTATACACGAGGTGTGACCAACTCGATTAAATTGAATCAAGTGGATCCTTTTTTTCGTCAATTAAATCAATAAAAAAAATTACATATTCGTTGTTTGATTATTTTGTGTTATTCTAATTAAGCACATTCTTATACTATTACTAATCAATTAATCATGCATGTATGTTATGAGATAGGAGGCGGTGTTTAAAATCATTAATTAGTTATATTTAATATTTACAAATTTTTATTATAGGAATTATGTTGACATTGTATTTTGGTATGGAAAAAAGTAAAAGGTGTTTAAGGAGTTGATTTTTGCTATTTTAAACAAATTCTCATTTTTTGAGCATTAAGAAATGGTGTTATAAAACGAGCATCGGCTTTAAAAACAATTATATGTACAAATTAATTATAAAATTTAATAAAAGAATATTAGAATATGTGAGTATCACTTTGATGTGTCCATGAATTTAATTTTAATGTTACAAACAAAATTGTTCTTATAAAATGCTCTGAAAAATTAATTAAATGTAGAGATACGGGTGTCGGATCACTCCAAAAAAACATAAAACATGACTTACAATATGCATTTGAATTCTGCTTTTTTCGTCATAAAACCAAATATATCGACAAGTGAAATCAATCACACCTCTCATCACATTTACAATCTAATTTTTTTCATCGTACAATCATTTTAATAACAAATTAAGCAATCACGTCTTTTATGATGTCACCGATAATAGAAAAGATTCACAAATGTTATTTTTACTTATTCAATGTCAAACTTTGCAAATGTTTGTCAATATTGGATTTCAAAAGCATTTTATATGCGACAAAATAGGTTGATCAATATCTTCAAAATTATTATTATTATTAATATTCAAGAATTTAACTGAAACATGTTTTTTTTCACCTAATTCTTTTCTCTTTAATTTTTAAACAATCAAATTTAATTACATTTCACTTAATTTTTAATTTGTCATATTAACTTTCAAATAATAAAATTTAACAAACAATAATGTTATGTGTATAATTTTTAAAAATATTTTCGTGTCGCGCGTAGCGCGGTTTTGTTACCTAGTATATTATAATGCCTCGAGATCAGAAACGCATCAGAAGCGTTTAAGATATTTTTCTTGAATTCTTGCTTTTTTGATTAATTTATTTTCTTGCATTAATTTGTAGCTTAATGGCATCTTAATGACATTTTAATAATCATTAATTACACTTATTAAATTAAATAAATATATATTTAATTTATTTCATATTATTACATTATAATGTCTGGAGATCAGAAACGCATCAGAAGCGTTTAAGATATTTTTCTTGAATTCTTGCTTTTTTGATTTTTTTATTAATTTATTTTCTTGCATTAATTAGCAGCTTAATGACATTTTAATAATCATTAATTACACTTATTAAATTAAATAAATATATATATTAAATTTATTTCATTTATTTATATAAAAGATTGACAAACTTTATTTGAGCATTATAATTATTATTCTAATATAAAATATTAATTATATGTATAAAATTAAGATTATTTTTATGTAAATTAACGAATTAAAATTGTTCACATTGCGTCATTTTTTATCGTGTCAAAATGTTATAAACATGTTGTTTCATTATATTGTGTCAAAATAAATTAATATTCTAATTATATAAATTCTATACTATTACTGAGCAAATGAGATGGATGTCGGCTTTAAAAACGTTATTTAGTTGTATTTAATATTGTAATTGCTATTTTACATGTTTATAATATTTTTTGATTATTAAAATTCTTGATATATAATGACAGTATTATTCCAACTAATAATTCAAAAAAAAAACTGTTTTAAATCATTTTTTTATGAAATTTTAAAAATATCTACTAATTTTTATATTAATTTATCTACTTTTAGTAGCAAAAAATAAAATTTTATTAACCGCGCGAATTGCGGCTAAGTTGCCTAGTTGGGTTTAAAAGAAACGGATAAGGGTTATATATGAACTCATTTGCCTCAATTTCCTCAATTTCCAATACCCCAATTTTGGGGTGTTACGAGTGTCTCCATATATACTCCCCCGTCTCATTAAACCTTTCCTGTTTGACTAAAAACACGGGTTTTAAGACAGTGAATAATGAATAATATTGTTTTTTAATGGAGTAGTTTGACTAAAAACACGGGTTTTAAGACAGTGGGTAATGAATATTGTTTTTTAATGGAGTAGTTGATAGGATACTTTCTACGAGCAGGCTGAATTGTCATCCGGGCTTATGATAGTTACTGTGTCCGGGACTATGTCACCGTCAACTGGTTCGGACCTGTGAGGTAATTCCAGCTCGGAGTAATAGAGCACGTGGCGTCTCAAGGCTCCAGTCACCATCAAAGGGTCCCAACTAAAAACGACAGCTAACGATTACCAATAATTGGCACAATACAAGAATGAGGATGTCACATTCAAAAAGGTGCATGACACACTTTTCCACAATTATTCTCCTGGACAGGTGCCGTGCATCTATGCGTCCCAAGTGTCCTACCTACCTAGGATTGAACACTCATGATTAAAGGTACCAGCCCCTAAACCCTAATCCTGGGCCTATAAATAGACCCAGGAAAGAAGGTTTAAGGGTTAGATTCTCTTTTACACACACACTCATATACACACACCCTCCA
Source organism: Kitagawia praeruptora (assembly GCA_037693485.1). Taxonomy (NCBI): domain Eukaryota; kingdom Viridiplantae; phylum Streptophyta; class Magnoliopsida; order Apiales; family Apiaceae; genus Kitagawia; species Kitagawia praeruptora. The sequence continues at coordinate 140,983,019 of CM075352.1, forward strand.
TAATTAGATACTCTAGTTCTTGTCTTTTATCCTCCTACGCCATTGCTTATTCTCATGCCGGAGGTGACGCGGGTCCAAACCCACCTCCCATCATTGTTTTGCAGAGTCCCAACCACCAGCTACACAGCTTTCCAGGCGTGGGGACGACGGAGGAGACACCGGATCGGAATATAGAGTTATCATTGGCGCTTCATAAAGGAAAGTGATATTCTACAGGCGATGAGAATGACTCGTCAAGGGAATTCATCAATCCGAACTACCCAAGATAATCGCCCCCGGGGTGGTTATCAACCTGACAAGAGGTTCAAGCCTAATAGACAAACCAACTATATCCAGAGTTCTCAACCATCAGTCTTCGAAAGAATCTCCGAACCAACGGCAGTAACCGTCAATCCGGACTCCAAACCTACCAAACCGCCTAAAGCTGACCCAAAGCAAGAACCTGAGTGGACTCCACTCAGCCGCACCCGGTCTGATATCCTAAAGGAGGTCCGGGACAAACCATACTTTTACCCACCCAAGCCGATGATCACTGCCCCGGAGAAGCGTCCTACCCACAAACAATGTGACTATCATAGAACTCATGGTCATACAATAGAAAACTGCTTATCTCTCAAGTACTTCATCGAGGATAAAATCAAAAAATGAAACATGGGGCAGTACATAGCTCGGAAAACCATGGAAAAAGGAGAAGAAACAAGAGCAGGAAAGAAGCATGTGGTCAATGTGGTAATGGGGGATCCAACTCTCCACCCCCTAGTCCGGATTCAGGAGATGAAGTAATGATGGTCCAGTCTATCCCCGAACAAGTAATAACTTTCAACAATGTCGACTTCGAAGGAGTTGATCCAAACCACAATGAAGCTTTGGTGGTTAGCCTAGATGTGGCTGAGAACGAAGTCAAGAGAATCCTGGTTGACAATGGATCTTTATTCAACATCATCTTCAAACATACCTTTGATAGAATGCAGTTGGGCAGCGTCAAAATGAACGAGTGCAGAGAAGATCCACTCTTCGGATTTGGTAACAACTTAGTCCCAATTCAAGGGACATTGTACCTAACTGTTCAGTTCGGGACCCCCCCCAAAGCAAGTTACCCATATGGTGAAGTTGTATGTCATCAATACCCCATCTTCTTACAACATGATCCTTGGCCGTCCGGCGCTAACCAAGCTTCAGGCAATAACCTCTACGCCCCACCTAAAGTTTAAATTCCCCACTCCATCAGGGGTTGGGGAAGTCAAAGGAGACTCAGAAACTGCTGGTCGTTGTTATGGCCAAGCGTTGATCATGGCGGAAACCGATCCAGAGAACAAACGGAAAGCGTCCTTGTACCACAAGAACTTGAGCCGAAAGAAGCATAGAGCTTACTTCAAAAAGGAACCTGGACACGAAGTCCAAAACATCGAAAGTATGGAAGCTCAGACTAAGGAGGAACTGATCGCCAAAGCCCGAAATTACCTGGAGACAAATACTCAGGCCCGAGTTCAGCAATTTGTCTCGAAGAAAGATCTTGGTAAGGTCGAACCTGCGGTCGAGACAGAAATGATAGAATTAGAATAAGGTAATCCGGATAGAAAGATAAATATAGGATCCAGACTGGATCCAACATTCAAGAAAAACCTTATACAGCTGCTCAGAAATTACTCGAACGTCTTTGCCTGGAGTCCGGAGGACATGCCCGGACTCAATGAATCTGTCGCCATGCACAGCCTTGATGTCAATCTAGACAAAAAGCCAGTAAAGCAGAAAAGAAGGAACTTTGCTCCGGATAGGTAGAAAGCAATTGACGAAGAAGTTGAAAAGCTCCTCAAAGCAGGAATAATTTGTGAGATAAAGTATCTGGATCGCCTGACCAATGTGGTCCTGGTCAAGAAACCCAACGGCAAATGGAGAATGTGCGTCGACTATACTGATTTGAATGCCGCATGCCCCAAAGACCCATATCCTCTTCCCAGCATAGATCAGCTCATTGATGCCACTACGGGGCATATGATGTTTAGTTTCATGGATGCATTCTCCAGCTACAACCAAATCAAGATGAATCCGGCTGATATAGCCAAAACCGCCTTCATAACTCACAGAGCCGTTTACGCATACAAGTATGTGTCATTCGGATTAATGAATGCCAGATCAACTTACCAAAGAACAATGGTAGAGGTGTTTAAGGATCAGTTCGGTCGAAACTTGGAGTCTTATGTGGATGATATGATAGCCAAGTCAAAAACAGTAGAGGAGCATGTTTTGGACTTACAGGAATGCTTCGAGAATTTAAGGAAGCATGAGATGAAATTAAACCCGGAGAAGTGTACCTTCGGGGTAGGAGCTGGAAAATTTTTGGGATTCATGATCAGTCAAAGGGGAATCGAAGCTAATCCGGAAAAGATTAAGGCAATAATGGAAATGGAGCCGTCCCGGACTCAGAAAGAAATTCAAAAGCTAGCAGGCTCTTTAGCTACCTTGAGGCGATTCATTCCAAAGTTGGCCGAACGGTGCCTACCTTTCTTCGAGCTGCTTAAGGGAGCGAAAAACAAAAGAGAGATTAACTGGAGTCCGGAATGCCAAAAATCCTTCGATTCTATAAAGGAATTCCTGTCGTCGCCACCAATTCTATCAAAAGCTGAGCCCGGAGAAGCACTGTCTCTTTACCTAGCCAGAGGACCATTAGCTGTGGGGGTAGCCTTGATCAGGGAGCATGATGGACAGTAGAAACCAATATATTACGTCAGTCAAGTGCTGAAAGATGCGGAGACCAGGTACCCTAACTTGGAAAAGTTTGCTTTTGCCCTGGTGACAGCTTCCAGAAAGCTGGGGCATTATTTCCAAGGAAGAGAAATCAAAGTTATAACGGACCAGCCTCTGAGAAGGATAATTCATAAGCCAGATGTATCCGGCAGACTCGTCAATTGGGTTGTCGAGTTAAGCCAGTTCCAACTCACGTTTGTACCTCGGATAGCAATCAAAGCTCAAGTATTAGCTGATTTCATTATGGAATGTTCTTTTCCCGAACTCCGAACTAGTCCCATGATCGTGGATTCGGGGAAAGAGGACGACTCAGATCCGGAGGCTTGGTCCTTGTACGTCGACGAATCCTCAACAAGTGAGAGATCCGGAGCAGGGCTAGTCCTAAAAAGTCCCCATGGGTTTTAGATACAGCAAGCCATAACCTTCAAGTTCTTAGCCACAAACAACCAAGCGGAGTATGAGGCGCTGTTAGTCGGACTCCGGTTGGCCAGTTCCTTGAAAGTCCAAAGCCTAAATGTTTACAGTGACTCACAGATTGTAGTGAAGCAAACAAAAGGAGAATATATTGCAAAGGATCCAAGGCTAGCTCAGTACCAGGATTTAGTTAAGAGCTATCTGACTAAGATCCCAAAGTTTGAGATGACTAATATTAATAGAGAAGAAAATGTGGAAGCCGATTCATTGTCCAGACTACTCCGGAATGCTACTGAACTGGACAACTCGGTCTACTTTGAAGAAATAGAGAAACCCACCATTGAAAGTTGTGGAGTGATGGAGATAGATGATCAGCCTAACTGGATGACCCCTCTGATTTCATACCTGGATAAAGGAGAACTGCTCGAAGACAAGAATAAAGCTCAAAGACTTAAGGCTAAGGCCGCTAAGTTTTTCTTGGAAGAATGACAACTATATCGCAGAACATTCTCCAGTTCGGTCCTGAAGTGTATTGGACCAGCCGAAGCCGAATACTGCTTGCAAGAGGTTCATGAAGGGATTTGCGGAGATCATTTATCTGCAAAGGCTCTAGCTTACAAAATAATAAGGCAAGGCTATTACTGGCCCACGATTCACAATGACGCGGTAGAGTTTGTTAGAAAATGCAAGAATTGCCAGCTGTTCAGCAATGTGTAAAGACAAAGTCCGGTCATACCCTCCTCAGTCCTGTCTCCAATACCTTTTGCTGTCTGGGGAATTGACATCGTTGGTCCCTTTCCTCGGGCCAAGGGTGATCTCAGGTACTTGTTGGTGGCCATCGATTACATGACTAAATGGGCAGAAGCTAAGGCCATGAGAACTATAAATCAACAAGATTGTATCAGGTTCATGGATAACATATTGATGAGGTTCGGGCTTCCTCAGATCCTGGTCTCGGATAATGGGCCTCAATTTGTTGGTTCAGACTTTGAGAACTACTTAAAGGAGAGGGGCATCAAACATAAGAAGTCATCGGTAGCATACCCCCAAGGTAACGGCCAAGTAGAGGTAACAAACCGAATTTTGCTGAGGGGGATAGAAAAGAGGCTTCAAGAATGGAAAAACAAGTGGCCCGAAGAGCTTCCAAACGTACTCTGGGCTTACAGGACTAGCCCACGAACGAGTACTGGAGAAACACCTTTCAAGCTAGCTTATGGGATCGAAGCAATGCTCCCAATAGGAGTGGGTTCACCTTCTCACAGGGCTATTAACTTTGAAGAGATTGTGAATGAGGAAGGGCTCCGAATCAATCTAGATCTGATTGATGAAGTCAGGGACGAAGCGGTGGCAAGGATGGAAAAGTATAAGGAAAAGACAAGGGAATACTTTGGAAAGAAGGCTAGGGTCAAAAACTTTCAAGTTGGAGACTTAGTCCTTCGCGATACTGAGGCTTCGGACCCAACCAACACAAGGAAGCTCATGCCTAAATGGGAGGGTCCGTATAAGATCAAGGAAGTACTTCGCCCTGGAACGTACAAACTGGTCAATATGGATGAGTCCGAGGTGCCCAACACTTGGCACGGCCTCCGACTTCGTAAATTCTACCAGTGAAGAAAATGTCAAGGCCCGAAGAACCAATTAAGGAGCTACCTCTAAGCCCAAGAAAGTCTTCAACAGATAGATTACTAATCTCTGTAATGAAGCAAGAATAAGTTACTTGTAGTTTAAAAATTATGATGAATGAAATCGGGCCTTGCCTTGTACTTTTCATTTTTTTTGTTAAAATTATTGTACCACTAACACACACAAGTCCCTGGTCCGGAGCTGTTGCGTAAAATCTAGATGTGCAAGTGTACACAATCGCAAGCAAGTAATACAATAGTAAATACCAGATATCGTTCCTCAAGGACTGCCTAATTGTATAAATCGCAATTAATATCAAACAATTCGGTTATAGAACACAATAATTGGGTTTTGTTTTATCTAACTAAAACTAATTAATTATCAACTAAATTAACTAACTAATATAATACTAGCAAAGAGATCTGAATGAGTTTTGGATATGAGAAGCTAAGTCAAGATAATTACTTCCCCCTAATATGTTCATGTCGGCAATAAAGCAGTGTAATACTATAGCAAAATCACAGTCTACTAACAAGAAATTCATAGATCATAGGTTTCTCTCGAAATCACTATGGTATAGATTTTGTAATTAAATTAACATATGTCTATGCCCAATTCAACTTCCAGAATACAATTAAGCACCAATTTCACACGGCTATGCAAGGTAACGCTATATGTCTATACCGTCACAAAATTAATATCAACAGATATAATCATGCACCATTCAAGTTTTGTGTCCATTAACTATAACCCTCTCAGTATTATAATTAACTCAACAATCTACTACCGTTGGCCAAACAATAGCAAATATATAACATGATATCCACTTGAACGAATAAACTACAAACTGCATATAGTACTTCTTATCAAAACACCAACAATCTCATGCTAGGGTTCCATAAAAATCCCAACTCAATAAATTTAGTTCATAATCAATGTATCAAAACAATCCAAAGATAACCAACACATAATCATAAGAAGAGATAAAAAAGATAAGAGAAAACAAAGCCAATTGAATGTCTTCAATTGCTGAATTCTTCTTGTTAATGGCTTCTTCTCCTCCTCCCTTGTGCGGCTCCTTCTCTCTTTTTCCCCCTCGTATGATGTATCTCTCTAGGTCTGGTCTATATCTAATAATATCTAAATAAAAGTATTTTTAATTATTTAATATAATTACAAGGAGATTTCCCAATCAAAATTGAATTCCAAAAAGAGGAAATTTGTAACTGGCTGTTGGGCTCTGTTTCTGGGCTTATGTAGGCTGAATATGATATCAAAACCACTTCTAAATTGAAGCCCTTCTCATAAGCTTTCCGTGGGCTGTTGAATCGTCAGAATCGGACTTGTAGAACTCCAGATATGGCCCAAACAGTGCAGGACTGCGCAAGCTATCCGTAAAATCCGATTTTTAATCAAATAAATATCCAACTCCTTCTATTTAAGCTCCAAGCCCTCCTTTATTATAACTCCTTGATACCTACAATAATACATTAGAATTTATTAAATAAAAATCCAAATCAATGCAAAATAACTTAAATATAGGGATAATACTATTAATAAATGCACGCTTATCAGGAGCCATAGGCAAAATTGGAACCAGGGCAAAAGCAATATGCAAAACTACTCTAGTCCGGATCATTTTCTACGAAAAGTGTCCGGACTGGAGGCAAATACGAGAAAATTTCTAAGTAACCCAAAGTCTGCGAACTTTGGACTTAGCTAAAAAATGACCACTCTAGTCCGGATCATATTCTAAGAAAAGTATCCGGACTGGGGGCAAATACAAAAAAATTTCTAAGTAACCCAAAGCCTTCAAGCTTTGGACTTAGCTAAAAAACAACCACTCTAGTCCGGATCATTTTCTACGAAAAGTATCCGGACTGGGGGCAAATACAAAATAAATTTCTAAGTAACCCAAAGTCTGCGAACTTTGGACTTAGCTAAAAAACAACCACTCTAGTTCAGATCATTTTCTACGAAAAGTATCCGGACTGGGGGCAAACACGATAAAACTTATTTTTCTAAGTAACCCAAAGTCTGTGAACTTTAGACTTAGCTAAAAACCACTATAATTCGGACCATGTACTGCTCGAGACGCCCGAATTGGAGACAAACACGATGAAAATTCAGAAAACAGCTATTGTAACTATGGAAATCATTCGAAGTCGAAACAATAAAAGAAAACACAAAGATACAACAACTCAAAACAAAAGCAAAGAAACATAAACAAATGTTTATGGCTGTTTTTCAAGCCATTTTTATTAAGCAGGGGGGGTACAACTTTTACGAAAATACAAAAACATAAAGGGACCATATTTAAACGGCTGTGGAGCCAGAGCCACCAACACCTTCCCCACCATTGCCAGGCCCATCACGCCTCCTCCTAGCCTCTTCCACGATCATCCTACGCAAAGCTAGGGCGTCGTCGATCCTCTTCAAGACAATGTCGATCTCGCCCATGTTGGTGGGTCCATCAAACACCATGCCATCCACAATGATTTTGTTATTCTCGTAGTCATAAACAAGGTTTTTTGGATCCATGGCAGAAAAGGTGGAGAAAAGGAAAAGAGAATGCTAAAAGATTTTTGGAGAGGAATGAAAAAGATTTATGCAACCGCTGGTATTTATAGAGAGGGGGTATGGAAGAGGTTAAAGCGTTTCCAGTTATCAATGCATGGGAAACTGATGAAACATCAATGTTGATTGGCAACTAAAGGACCAAAGAGTTTGACCATGGAAATCACAATTCTTTCAGGTTAAATTCGACAAAAAACAAGGGAAACACAGAAGACTGAGAGAAAGACATCTATCCTCACCGCCATCCGGATTCCATCCTTTTGAATAAATCCGGACTGGGGGGAAAATTTTACAAAATCTCTCTAAGTTACTCAACGTTCTCAAATGTTGGACTTAAGAGAAAAAAAAACGTAAAACTTTTACCATAAATCCGGACTCAATTCTTTCGTATCAAATCCGGTTTGGGGGGCAAATTTTAGAAAAAATTTCGGATTATTTCTTACGAAAACAGTCCGGATTGGGGGCAATGATTATCCAATCAGATCTATGCAAACCAAAGTAGAAACATAAGCAACAGGGATAAACAAAAGTTTGAAAACATTCATTACAGAATAGTTAGCATTCTACAAGGGACCGAATCAGCCGTATGATCCGAAACATCCCAGAACAAATTCGCCCACAAACCAATCCAAAAGATTTAAGTTCAAGAATACAACAAGGCCATTAAGTTGAAAAAGGGCTGAGTAACTAGGCTGCAGGAGGGTCTTCGGCAGGAGGAGCTTGATTGATAGTTTCTTTATTTTGAGAAGGATCCCGAACGTCCTCCTCATTCTCTTCCTCCTCATCATCTTCCGAACTAGAGTCATCCCCGGAGTAGTAAGGTTCTGGATCTTCTCTGGTGGCAATGAAATACTGCTCCGCGCCAATGAAGAGAGGTTGAAACTTGTCCCAGCCAGCCGATGGGTTACCCTTCAACAGCATGTGAGCAACAACCCAAGCACGGCAAATTTTGGAGGTAGCCTTATTACCTAACTCAGTATAATACTCCTGGGAATGACTGAACTCATCAAGGATGATGGCTGGTTCTTTATAACTGTCAAGCTTTACCCGGAGTTCTGCAAGCTCCTTCTAGGCAGTCTGAGCCTGGACTTCAGCGTCATTAGCTTTTTTCTGAAGAGTTATGAGCTTCTCTTCGGACTCCTTAGCTTTCAATTGCAGCTCGTCAACGCTTTTTTGCAATTTGGAGTTGGCATGGTCCAGGTCAAAGATCTGCATGTCTTTCTTCTCCGAGGTAGAAACAACAGCCCGGGCCGCTTCAACAGTCTCCAAGTCTCTGTTGCCCACCGCAAATACCCCAGCCATCTCAGAATCCATCTGGAAAAACCAGACAAGTGAGTCAGAAAGGCATATTTTAAGCAAAGACAAAACTTAAAATGGCAAGAAAATTTACCTTCAGGCAGGTTGCCATCAATCAGGGGCTTCTTCCCCTGTCGGCTGGGCAGATTTGCAATAAATCAGTTGCATTTCTCGGCCTCATTCAGGGGCTCCTTCCCCTGTCGGCTCGGCTGACTGGGACTGGAGACAGTACCCTAGGTCTTAGCGGTCTCAGGCGCCAAGGGAATTGAACCTGGAGCAGGAATTCCAGACGGATTACCCCCGGTGAGATCCACAACAACGTCTCCTTCCCGAACCCTTTTCGGCTTCCTTTGGAACCCCGGGGACAACTCATCCTCAAGTTCGTGGCCGATAGATTTACCATCCTGAATGGCTCCGGACTCTGAGGTCTGCTCAATGCTCACATCCGTCTTGGAACCTTCTCCTTCGCCAACTATTCTCTTCTTTTTCCCACATTTCTTCATACGTTGATTCACCTTGTGGATACCCCCTATCCCTTGCATAGCCGTGGCCAGGCTCGCCATTTCAGCATCCAGAGCCTTCATTCTCTCTTTGTGGTAGGGGATATACTGAGGTAAACCCGAAAAGAAGAAGGGGCACAAAATAATCAGAATAATTAACAAAGGGGGATAACAATTCAAGGTATAAATGATTACATACTACTTACATCCAAAAGAATGTAATATTTCATGATCCATGAAGGAATGCCGGTTGGTTGAAACTCCTAAAGCCCTACAGAAGTCATGAACCTTGGCCCGGGCATTGCCTTCTAACTCATACTCCTGGAAGTCACGGAAGGCCTCAACCCGGAACAAAGGCATATAATCCACATCTTCGAACTGCATAAATGCCCACTCCTCATGCCAACCCTTGAGGGAGGACATCATGGTAACAGGCATCACCCCTCCTTTCTTAAAACCACACTTGTGATAATTGAATCGGAGCTCATACAAGGGAACTAAAGTGGACTTGACCAGAGTAAACATGTAATGGAAAAGTTTAAAGGTGGGGAGGAATCCTTTGACATTACAGCAACTAAGGAACCACATGATTCACTTGACGGCGTTGAGTACGAGTTGGAACAAGGGAATTTCATACTGAAATTTACAGAGACACTTGATAAATTGATGACAGTGGGGGTTGAACCCGAATCTAAGGTGCTCCAGAGAGACTCCCACCAACCATCCCCGGGTCTATGATATATTCGTTCGTGAGCTTCGGGCCATCTCCAGACAACTTTGTCATCTAGGTGAAAGCAAGACCTAAAACACTCATATAATTTGTCAGTCTTGGTAATATCTAGTAGAGGGGCCATGGGGGTGCTGGTTCTGGGGAGATGTGAAAGCTCCGCATCCATGGAGCACTAGTCGTACAAGATAGGACCCCCAGGACACGTTTTGAATACTTCGGATAAATTCCTGTAATAATACTCGTCAGGAACGGAGACATCCTTCTCGATAAAGAAAAATTGGACATCTCTCCAACGACCCTCAGACATGCTAAGGGTCTCCCCGGGAGGGAGTCGCATGGTAGGAAGCTCTTCCAAAGTGGTCTTTGGGGGTTTCCTAGTTCTTTTGGACATTGTGGATGAAGAGGAGGAGCAAGGTCCGGACTCGGTGGAGGGGTCTAGGTCCGAGGAAGAGCTGGAAAGTATAAAGGAAGATCGGGGTCGTTTAGCCAATTGTTTTCTATACACCATAAAACGCTACACTACCCCAGATGCCCACCAACAGCACGCCCCCGAACCAAAAGATAAAAACAAAAAGAAAAACAAAAATATCAGAAACACCCACACAAAACCTGAAATCAAAACCAAAGATCTATGCAAACAGATACATATATATATATATATATATATATATATATATATATATATATATATATATATATATATATATATATATACAAAACAAGAGAAAACCTCCAAACATGAAACCCAGAAATTTCAAAACCCAAAATCGAAAAGTCTCAAAAAACTCAAAACCGAAACGACAACCACTACAATCCCAAAGCCCAAACAAGTACAGTGACATGTATAGTAAACAGTTACATAAATAACGACATACGAACAGTTGGAACAAGAATAGTATCGAATTATCTTACACAAAGTTAAAGGACAAGCAAGGAAAACGAAAAAATATGGAGAAGAGAGCGCTTACAATGCAGGAGAAGAAACGGAAAAGCCTTCACCACTGATCAGCGACGAAAATATTGAAGAGAAGAGAAGAGTGAAAGAGGCTTTTGGTAAAAGTGAAAAGGGGGAGAAATACAATTGAAATACACTTATAGAGAAGTTAAAATGAATGAAGGGATGAGAAGTGGCCACGTGGACGGCCAGGAGGGACCTTGATTAAAACAAAAGAGGCTGTCAGGAAAAGCAATCATGACTACACGTCCCACGAGGAAAGTGGACAAGCTCTGGAAATTCGGAATTATGAGGAAATATCAAAAATATGCTGAGAAACATTTCAAATCCACTAACCTACAGCCCCGGATCTTGCGCTCTACACACAATCCGGGCCTGGGAGGCAAGAAATATGGAATTTTTCTTCCAAGCCAATCACACTAACCTACAGCCCCGGATCATGTGCTCTACACACAATCCGGGCCTGGGAGGCAAGAAATATGGAATTTTTCTCTTTGGCCATTCAAAACGACGAACCTTGAAATTGAGACTACTACTCCCCTATCCAGACAAATCTGCATAGGGGAGTGGGGGCAAATGATAGGATACTTTCTACGAGCAGCCTGAATTGTCATCTGGGCTTATGACAGTTACTGAGTCCGGGACTATGTCATTGTCAACTGGTTCGGACCTGTGAGGTAATTCCAACTCGGAGTAACAGAGCACGTGGCGTCTCAAGGCTCCTGTCACCATCAAAGGGTCCCAACTAAAAATGATAGGTAATGATTACCAATAATTGGCACAATCCAAGAATGAGGATGTCACACTCAAAAAGGTGCCTGACATATTTTTCCACAATTATTCTCCTGGACAGGTGTCGTGCATCTATGCGTCCCAAGTGTCCTACCTACCTAGGATTGAACGCTCATGATTAAATGTACCAGCCCCTAAACCCTAATCCTGGGCCTATAGATAGACCCAAGAAAGAAGGTTTAAGGGTTAGATTCTCTTTTACACACATTCATATACACACACCCTCCATAACTAGATACTCTAGTTCTTGTCTTTTATCCTCTTACGCCGTTGCTTATTCTCACGCCGGAGGTGACGCGGGTCCAAACCCACCTCCCAGCATTGTTTTGCAGAGTCCCAACCACCAGCTACACAGCTTTCCAGGCGTGGGGACGGTAGAGGAGACACCGAATCGGAATATAGAGTTATCAGTAGTGGGTATTGAATATTATTTTTAAGTAGTAGTGGGTATTGAATATTGTTTTTAAGAAGTAGTGGGTGAAGTAGTGGATATTGAATATACTCCCTCCGTCCCAAAATACATGTCCCTTTTCTAAAAAAAATTTATCCCAAATTACATGTCCCCTTCTTTTTTCCATACAAATATCTCTTTTTTTTATACAAATTTAAGTCTAATTTTCCAAAATTACCCTTATATTTGTATTTTCAATACTTGACTTCTTTAGAACTTAACTCTATTCTCATTTTTCAATGCATTTATTAAGGTTATTTATTGAAAAACCTTATCCAACCAACCTTTTTCTTAACATGCGTATTTTTATCAAAAGGGACATGTAAATTGGGATGGAGGGAGTATATAACAAGGAGAGATAATAATCCCTAACTAAAAGCTAATAAATCCCTAACCTATGGTTGCAATCCCTGATCATGACTGAATAATTAAATACAATTTAATACCAATTTTACACCTTAACACCCATTACAGACCATTGGCTCTACCTAAGATGGAGGAGTTGACGAAAATGTTGAAATCGATGTTAAGACAGTGGTTTGGTGAGTAAGTCTGCAATCTAATGAGAGGTTGGAACAAATTTTACATGTAAAACTTGTTCTCGTGCGAACTGATAATCAAATTCTCTATGTTTCATTCTAGCATGAAACAATTGGTTTAAAACTGAGACATGTAGCTTTAATATTATCATACCAAATTTGTGGAGTAGAGATTGGAATTTCAAGTTCATGAAACAAGGATCTCTGTCAAATAAGTTCCGAGGTAGCATTTGCTAGAGCTCTGTACTCGCTTTCAGTGGAGGATCACGCTAGGCTGCTTTTTAGACATCCATGATATATGAGAGATACCAAGATATATAGCATACCCACTTGTTGACCGTCGTGTTGGGGAGTTGGGTGATAACTTGGATTTTTCTGAAGTCGTGTGAACACTTTCAGATTGAAGTTATTTGTGGTTCACCCAAATAATTCAATCAGATAAAATCAGAAAATCTGCAAGAAGAGAGAATGTATTTTGCTGTGTATTTTAAAATGAACCTATGTATAAAATGATCAATGCTACACCTATTTATAGATGTCAACAGATGTGTCTTTTGCCAATAGACACACCTCAAGATGTGTCTTTTGCCAAAAGACACATCTCATTTCCAACAGTCATGTCCAATGCCAATAGACACACCTCAAGATGTGTCTTTTCCAATAGACACACCTCAAGATGTGTCTTTTCCAATAGACACATCTCATTCTAACAGATGTGTTTAATACCAATAGACATGTCTCATAAGCAATAATTCTGAAATCATAACGAACTCGAACAGAGCATGCACTCCGCATTCTCCCGACTTGTTCGATGTAACATTATGATTACATTGATCAACTAGCCAATCCAATTACACTAAAATATCCAACAATCCTCCCCCATTTTAGCGTAATCCATGATTAACTAAACAAAATTACAATAAACGACAAACTTATGCATAAATGAAATATCGTGACGATTGAATTTCACATTAGTATATTACACATTCCAAATATTCAAATATCAAGGTATCACTATGGATTGAACCTTGGTTATTCATAGTGAATACATGAAGATAATATACACATAAATTTAAATTCTCAAATGTTCTTACTTGACACTATCTTTTACTAGCCTAGTGTCCTAATCCTTCATAAGCATATCAAAGCCAAGTCCAAGCTTCTTGAAGCGGCTAAACTTCATGCTCAAATAGGTAGTTCTTTTATTCTCGCACCTGCATATGCAATTTTTCAAAAGAACTATTAAGAAGATAAACTTCAACCTCCTTAACTTGCAGGTCTGAACACATACCTTAGGATGATGCTTTAATGTGTTCCAATCTCTAAATGTTAAGCTTTCCACATTGAATTCAGCACCTAATGTCATATTAGATGGGAATTGGGTATCTCAACATGAGAGGTTATTCGATGGACTTTAATCCCATCCCTACAGCCGACTTGTGCACAAGATTTCTACTCTACCCTTTGGTTAGATGATCGGCTAAATTATGTTGAGTTCTTATAAACTCCACTGATATAACACCATGCGTGATTAGCTCACGAATCATGCTATGTCTAACACCTAAGTGCCTAGACTTGCCTTTGAACACTTGTCTATAAGCATTAGACAAGGCAGACTCACTATCACATCTGATAGATATGGGTGATATCGGTTTAGGCCACAATGGAATCTCATAAATCAGATTTCTCAGCCATTCAGCTTCTTTACCAGCCGCTGATAATGCCACAAATTCAGATTCCATCGTTGAATCAGTAATGCAACTTTGTTTCTTTGATGCCCAAGAGATAGCACCTCCCCCAAGAAGGAATACCCATCCACTCGTGGAAGAATGATCTTCCTTATTGGAAATCCAACTTACATCTGAATGACCTTCAATAACCGAAGGAAATCCAGTATATGTCAAACCATAATTCATGGTTCCTTTCAAGTATTTGAACACTCGGCTTAAGGCTTGCCAATGATGTGAACTTGGCTTGCTAGTATACCTACTAAGCTTTCCAACAGCATAGGCAATATCTGGCCTAGTGCTTATCATGGCATACATAAGACTACCAATAGCCCTTGAGTATTCAAGTTGAGATACTGCAATACCTGTATTAGGTAGGAGTTTAATACTAGGATCAAGAGGAGTACTAACAGGAGAACAATCCTTAAAGTTAAATCTTTTAAGAATCTTCTCAATATAATGAGATTGAGAAATCGAAATGCAATCGTTCTCACGCTTGATCCTTATACCAAGAATCACCTCAGCCTCCCCCATGTCTTTCATATCAAAGTTTGATGACAAGAACTTCTTGGTTTTATCCACTTGATTTTGTTCAGTACCAAAAATCAACATGTCATCCACATATAAACAAATTATAACTCCTTTACCAGAAGCATCAAATTTGCTATATACACACTTGTCTGCTTGGTTAAGAAAATAACCGTTAGACAAGACTACAGTATCAAATTTATCATGCCAATCCTTCGGTGCTTGTTTCAGACCATAAATTGATTTCTTCAATTTACACACCTTGTTCTCACAACCAGGCATAACAAACCCTTCGGGTTGTTTCATATAAATCTCTTCATCTAATTCACCATTCAAGAATGCAGTTTTCACATCCATTTGGTGAATGACAAGGTTGTGTATAGCAGCAAGTGCTATTAACAACCTAATAGTGGAGGTTCTAGCAACAGGAGCATAAGTGTCAAAATAATCAATCCCTTCTTTTTGTCTAAAACCTTGGATTACCAATCTGGCTTTAAACTTATCTATGGTACCGTCCACCTTCATTTTCCTTTTGAAGATCCATCTGTTTCCCAACGCTTTACAGCCAGGGGGCAGATCACTCAATTCCCAAGTATTGTTATTCATGATAGAATCCATTTCATCTTGGATAGCTTCTTTCCAGAATGCAACATCCCTAGATTTCATAGCTTCGCTAAAAGTATTTGGATCCTCCTCAATAAGAAAACAATATTGGTATTGATATTCAATTTCATCTCTAGAGCCTTCTACTAGATAAAGATGAAAGTCATCTCCAAAAGACTTTGCTTTTCTAGCTCTAGTGCTTCTCCTTGGTTCAGACAGTCCATTCACATCTTCAGTAGAAACTGAGTTCCTACTAGAAGAATTCTGAAGCATGTCCCTTGGTCTAGGTATAGATGTAAATCTGTTTTCATCAAAAATAGCATCTCTTGACTCGATAATCGAGTTCACAGATACATAGTCATTAGATTCTAACACATAGAATCTATATGTTATGGAATGCTCAGCATAACCAACAAATATGCAATCTATACCTCGTTCACCCAAGTTTCTTCTTTTGGGTTCAGTGAGTCTTACAACTGCTCTACATCCCCAAACTCTCAGAAAACTTAATTTTGGTGACTCTTTATACCAAAGTTCATAAGGGGTAATCTTATTCCTCTTACTAGGAATTCGATTCAATAAGTGACAGGCTGTCAACATAGCCTCACCCCAAAATCCCTCACTCAAACCCGAGTAGGATAACAAGGAATTAACCATTTCTTTCAAAGTCCTATTCTTTCGCTCTGCCACACCATTTTGCTGTGGTGTATAAGGAGCCGTGGTTTGATGTATTATACCAGTAGATTGAAAATAAACCGGATCATAATACTCACCTCCTCTATCAGTACGTAGATTTTTAATCATGGTACTCTGATGTAGCTCTACTTCTTCTTTATAAATTTTAAAGAAGTCAAGAGCTTCATCCTTAGCATGCAATAAATATACATAGCAATATCTAGTAGCATCATCAATAAAAGTAACTACATACTTTTTATTTCCTAATGATGGTGTAAAATGAAAATCACACAAATCACTATGTATTAGTTCTAAAACATCAGACACCCTATTAACCTCCTTAAAGGGCTTTCTTGTTATCTTTGTTAACATGCATGTTTTGCATTTTTCATTGTCTAAATCAATAGCAGGTATGAGACTCATTTTTGACATATCCTTTATTCTTTTGTAATGTACATGTCCTAGTCTAGCATGCCATAATTCTGGTTTGTTCAAATTATTGCTAATACTAGTAGAATACATGCAAGCAGTTTCATCAATAAATGGAGTATTTACATTCAACATAAACATACCATTACACAAATAGCCAAAGCCAACAAAAGAGCCATGTTTTGACAATAGATATTTGTCACTTTCATAAACTTGTTTATATCCACAATTGTTCAATACAACACCAGACAAGAGATTCTTACGAATCCCAGGA
Organism: Kitagawia praeruptora; assembly: GCA_037693485.1. Lineage (NCBI taxonomy): Eukaryota > Viridiplantae > Streptophyta > Magnoliopsida > Apiales > Apiaceae > Kitagawia > Kitagawia praeruptora. The sequence continues at coordinate 140,999,877 of CM075352.1, forward strand.
ACAGACAACACTTTATTTAACAATATACATTTGCCAGAAGTAAAAACTATCTTGACATTTCCTAGTCCTTTGATCGGTTCAGTTGCAACATTTCCCATCTTTAAGATAGATCCATCTTCGATTGGTTGAAAGTCTATGAACCAACGAAGATCTTTGCATACATGACTCGTTGCTCCTGAATCAATCCACCAAGCAACATTGTCATCCTGCACATAAAATGCCTCAGATATTAGTGACACATAATTCTGACCAGAATTATAATTTTGTACTAAAATCTGACCTTGTTGCTTTTCTGGATCCTTGGATCCACTTGGACCAGCATTTTGCTTTTCTTGCTGACCAACCCGACAATCCTTCTTGAAATGTCCAGGTTTGCCACACTTCCAACATGTCATCTTAGGCCTTTTGTTGGAAGAATTGTTGTTATTTCCTTTAAACTTTCGTTTATCACCCTTGCCATACTTAGAATTCTTAGAAGATCCACCATCTTCAACCATATTCACAGAAGAGTTACCGACTTGGTTCTTGCCCTTAGGATTATTCTCAATTTCTTGAGTCCTCAAAGCCTCTTCAATTCTGAAGTGACTTCCAAGTTGAACCAGAGTCATATCCTCTTTGTTATGTTTCAAGGAGTGTTTAAAATCCTTCCATGATGGTGGTAGTTTGTCTATAACACCAGAAACTGAGATAGATTCATCCATCTTCAGATTGTGTTGGGCAAACTGACCCAGAATCCTTAACAATTCATTGTATTGTTCCATCACCGGTCTAGAATCGACCATTTTATAATTCATAAAATTACTGACCAGAAACTTCTTACTAGAAGCATCTTCTGCCATGTACTTGGATTCAAGAGAATCCCACAATTCTTTTGCTGACTCAACATTTTGATATACATCGAAAAGGGAATCAGACATACCGTTTAAGATGTGACCGCGGCAGATGTAATCAGCGTTTTCCCATTTGCAACGCCTCCTTGTTTGTTCAGTGGTTTCATCCTTAACCACTTCTGAAATGGGGGTACTCAAAACATATACAACCTTCAGCGTCGTCAATAGAAAATGCATCTTCTTTTGCCATCTTCTAAAATCCTGACCCTCAAACTTGTCCAACTTTGCAAACTTGCTTGTCATGTCTTTTGCAGATTCTGAGTTCGCCATCTTCAGAAAATAGATAACTTCAATCTTTGTTGGGGAGTTGGGTGATAACTTGGATTTTTCTGAAGTCGTGTGAACACTTTCAGATTGAAGTTATTTGTGGTTCACCCAAATAATTCAATCGGATAAAATCAGAAAATCTGCAAGAAGAGAGAATGTATTTTGCTGTGTATTTCAAAATGAACCTATGTGTAAAATGATCAATGCCACACCTATTTATAGATGTCAACAGATGTGTCTTTTGCCAATAGACACACCTCAAGATGTGTCTTTTGCCAAAAGACACATCTCATTTCCAACAGTCATGTCCAATGCCAATAGACACACCTCAAGATGTGTCTTTTCCAATAGACACACCTCAAGATGTGTCTTTTCCAATAGACACATCTCATTCTAACAGATGTGTTTAATACCAATAGACATGTCTCATAAGCAATAATTCTGAAATCATAACGAACTCGAACAGAGCATGCACTCCGCATTCTCCCGACTTGTTTGATGTAACATTACGATTACATTGATCAACTAGCCAATCCAATTACGCTAAAATATCCAACACGTCGGTCATCAGGATCCCCTCTCCAATCACTATCTGTTGAACACTGCAATGTAAGGTCCTTAAAATTAGATAGGTGAAGGCGCAAAGTCGATGTTCCTTTGAGATATCGTAGAAGTCTCTTTATGGCTTTCCAATGAACATCAATAGGTTAGTTCATGAACTGGCAGAGTTTATTGATACTAAAACAGATGTCTGGTCACATGATATTAAGATATTGAAACGAACCAATAATTTTCCTAAATGTTTCAGCATTATCACTAAGAATAATTCCTTCAATTTTTGATATTAGTGTGTAGAGCAAGGCTTGACATTATTGAAACAACATCTTTCAAAAATATCATTAATGTACTATTGTTGGTTTACTGATATACCAGTGAGAGTTTGTTTCACTTCCAAGCCCAAAAAATAGTAGAGATCACCCAAGTCTTCGACTGGAAACTCTTGTTGGTTTTAGTTAATGACCGATTGGATGAGTGAAGGTGAAGATTCAGTGACTATAATATCATCCACGTACATTAATACAAACACCCATGTTGCTCATGATGCCAAATTTGTAAAGAAGTATCTGAAACAGATGAAACAAACCCAACACTGTGTAAAAATTTTGTAAGCCATGATTACCAAGTCCGTGGAGCTTGTCTAAGTCCATAAATAGACTTGTGTAAGCGACAAACGTAATCAGGATGTGTTGAGTCAACAAGGCCATGGGTTGTTTCATATATATTTCTTCCTGTAAATGACCATGATGGAAAGCATTAGAAATGTCAATTTGTTTGAGAGACCACTTATGCATAGCAGCAAGAGCTGATGCAACTCGAACTGTTGTGGTCTTAATCACAGGGCTGAATGTTTCTTTAGAGTCGACACCTTGTTGTTGAGCTTTATACCTGTCAATTGATCCATCCGCCTTTCTAAAATCCTGAAAAGCCACTTATTATCTACAACATTAGCATGTGGAGATTTTGGAACAAGTATCCAGGTAGAATTGGCCTTGACTGCAGATATCTCCGATGACATTGCCTTACTCCAAACATTATACTTTATGACCTGTTTAAATGTGTTTGATTCAGTGTTTGTGTAATTGAGTGTGTTGGATTCAATTAGAACAATATGAGCTTGAGGTGGTCTACGTTTGGTGGGTGGACATATGACCATATGATGAGTGCTGCTTGTAGTTGGCGGGCGTATTGGAGGAGAAATAGGCGTAGGATTAGGCTCTTGATTAGGTGAAGTATTTGTAAGGCTTTAAGGAAAATGTGTTGAGGGAGTAAAAAATTACCTGAAGTGGAGCACGAAAGTAGAGAGATATGTATAAGCAAGCCAGGATCTGGTTAAGAAGCAGGTGCATGTTTAATAGGAACACTGGCATAGGGGTATTTGGTTTCCTCAAAGACCACATGTTTAACAATGTAAATGCGATAAGATACATGATCAAGGCAATTATAACCAGAATGGTTTTGAGCTAAACCAAGGTAGAAACAGTGTTTACTATGACAGTTAAATTTATTCGGATTGTAGGGACGCAAGTAGGGGTCTTGGTATGGTGGTATGGTGTTGAATAATTTCTAGAATGGGGATTGATGTTATAAAACGCACTATACCCACGGTTGGGATGAGTGGCAACTGTACGTGTCCGAATGTCACGGGGCTGAAGAATACCCACGGTTGGGATTATGAAATACAGACAGAGCAGATTGATTAACCATATTTGCTTGAGGATACTTTACTGTGGGGTTATATTGATTTTGGTATCGACGACAAAAACGGTCAGCATTGTCAATTTTGTAACCACAGATTTGACTAGGCCCAGAATTACGTCTTCCACCTGAAAATTGTGACTCACCAGAGTTGTTAGGAGACTGAAACCGTGGATTATAATGTGGCTGAGAGTTCGATTGTTGAAAGCGTTGATTATTCATCTGCCAAGCTTTTGGCTTTTTGAAGATACTCGGCAATTGATGAATCATTTCGACCAAGAGATTGGAGCTCAATATATAGCTGAAGTTGGTGATTCTGAGATACAGAACTATAAGCACGTGCTACTGTGCTAGTGCTATCCAAGCTATGTATGATGTATGTTATGTTGGAAAATATAATCTAAACGCGGTTTCAATAAAAGTTAATGTTGTGTTACACGTTGGCACGATAGAATAAGTCTCATTCAGTTGAGAGATTATAGGAGATAGTATCATAGCTTTAATAAAGAAGTTCCTTGATCATAGGAATTAGTAATTGATTCTGTGTATGCAGAGTTTTCTATATATTGTAATTTCTTATTCATTGTAATTAGTAAGTTGAAGTAATACAATCATTTTGCATTACTAGTTCTTCTATCTGTGAATACAAACTTTATGTACAAGGCTTTGTATTCAAGTTTATCCCAGTGTTAAAGTCTACATTTGGTATCAAAGCTTTTGAGTTTTAGTGGATGCCAAAATATATGCCAAAAGCTTATACGATGGACGCACACAAAATCAAGGACAGTTCGTTAGGGTTGAGTTACCCGATGTTGACACGTAGTAATTATACCGCTTGGTCGTTAAAGATGAGAGTTTTGATGCAGGCTCATGCACTCTGGGAAGCAATAGAACCTACAGATCCGAAGGCTGTGATCGAAGATTAAACAGACAAGGTTGCACTGGCGGTCATCTTTTAGGCAATCCCAGAAGACATATTACTTTCGTTGGCTGATAAGAAATCTGCAAAAGAGGCATGGGAGGCATTGAAGACGATGTGTTTCGGGGCTGATAGAGTTAAAAAGGCTAAAATCCAAACACTGAAGACGGAATTTGAGAATCTGAATATGAACGACACTGATTCAATCGATGATTTCTCAATGAAGATGAATGGCTTAGTAACTAATATCAGGACCTTGGGTGAACCAATCGAGGAATCATATGTAGTGAAAAAATTCCTTAGATCAGTGCCAACCAAGTTTTTGCAGATTACTTCGCCTATAGAGCAGTTTGGAGACTTAGAAAAAATGACAATTAAGGAGACAATTGGATCCTTAAAAGCACACGAGAACGACTTAAGGGGAAGGAACCTGTGAACACTGGAGGACAACTCCTTCTAACAGAGGAGGAGTGGATGAAGAGAGAAGGGAATGAGGGACAACTCTTACTCACAAGAGATGAATGGATTAAAAGATCTAAGAATGGGGGAACAGAGGTGACACAAAAAGGTCGTAACAATAATGGAAATCAAAATAGTCGAGGTGGACGAGATCGAAGTCGAGTAAGATGTTTCAATTGCAGTATACTCGGGCATTATGCTGCTGAATGTCGGAGGCCTAAGCGTGATAAGGAGGCGAAAAATGAAGCAAACTTGACACAGGTTGCAGATGATGAAGTTGCTCTCCTGTTAAACGAGTGCAGCATAGTGAAACCAAGTAAAACAAGAAAATTATTGCTGAACGAGGACTTGATGAGACCAAGATTAGACAAGACAGGGAAGCAAAGCGATTCAAATGTGTGGTACTTAGATAATGGTGCAAGTAACCACATGAAGGGCCAGAGGGCAAAGTTTAGAGAACTGGATGAAAGAGTGACTGGACTGGTAAAGTTTGGTGATGGGTCTACGGTTGAAATCAAAGGCAGAGGATCCATAATGTTTAAGTGCAAGAATGGCGAGGAAATTACCTTCAATGAAGTGTACTACATTCCTACACTTTGTAGCAATATTATAAGCCTTGGTCAACTATCAGAAAATGGGAACAAAGTGGTGATGAATGGAAGTTATCTATGGGTGTATGATGGAGAAGGAAGGCTGCTCATGAAAGTACAACGATCAACTAACAGGTTGTATAAGATTCTGTTGGAAACAAGTACATCTGCGTGTTTATTGTCAAAACAAGAGGAAATAACTTGGTTCTGGCATTCAAGGCTAGGACATGTAAACTTTCAATCCATGATTTTGATGTCGAAAAATGAGATGGCTTATGGGTTACCAGAACTGTCTCAACCAAAAGATTTATGTACAGACTGCCTGATGTCTAAACAAACACGAAAGTCATTCCCAGGACAAGCGAGCTTCCAAGCAAAATAAGTGCTGGAGTTAGTACATAGAGACTTGTGCGGAACAATCTCCCCAACAACCACTGCTGGTAATAAATACTTTCTGCTGCTAGTTGATGATTTTAGTAGAGTTATGTGGACTTACATGCTTACCAGCAAAAACAAAGCATTAGAAGCATTCTAGAAATTCAGAGTTCAAGTCGAAAAGGAGACAGAAAAGAAAATTAAAGTTTTTAGAACGGACAAGGGGGGGAGAATTTATGTCTAACCAATTCAAAACTTATTGTGAGGAGCATGGTATTGTTAGACACTCCAAGCTCCATATTCCCCGCAACAAAACGGTGTCGTTGAGCGAAGAAATCGAACTATGGTGGCTATGGCTCGTAGCTTGTTAAAGGAGAAACAAATGCCAATTGTTATGTGGGGAGAAGCAGTTCGACATGCTACATATATATTGAATCGACTTCCCACTCGTGCATTAACAGGGAAAACTCCATATGAAATCTAGACGGGGAATAAACCGGATGTCAGTCACATTAGAATTTTTGGAAGCTTGGCACATATGAAAATTCCAAATGCTTATGTAAAAAAAATTGGATGATCGCAGTAAAAGAGTTGTATACTTGGGGCGTGAACCTGGAACGAAGGCATGTCGTCTCTATGATCTAGAGGAAGGGAAAATATGGATAAGCAGAGATGTCGTGATAGAAGAAAATAAAGTCTGGGAATGGGAAGAAGAAGGAAAAAGGGAGAACTGGAACTGTGCCTCGAGATAGTTTTGTTATTCAGGACATCCATATGAACGATAACAATGAACATCAAGAAGATGGAGAACAAAGCACAATGGATAGGGACATCGAAGTCATAGATACGAATGAAGACACTGGTTCCACATCAGATACAAGTGAAACTGCCCCTAGTAGTTCTCAGTCAAACTCAAACTCGCTGTCAGATGATGATAGTGGTGGTTCAGTTCAGTCAAGCGAGAGTGAGCCTAGAAAATTTAGAATGCTGAGTGAAATTTATAACGAGACAGAAGTGGTGGAGCTACATGAAGAAGAACTCATGTTGCTGGGTATCGAAGAACCAAGGAATTTTGGTGAAGCTGCTACTGATAAAGCTTGGCAGGAGGCAATGCAGGTAGAGATTGACGCAATTGAAAGAAAAAAAACCTGGAGATTAGTAGAACTACCACAGGGTCATAAGGCAATCGGAGTTATGTGGGTATATAAGCTGAAGCGAGACACCAATAGGAATATAGTCAAGCATAAAGCTAGGCTTGTAGCCAAGGAATATGTGCAAAAACAAGGGGTGGATTTTGAAGAAGTTTATGCTCCGGTTACTCGGTTGGAAATAGTGAAATTGTTACTTGCTTTGGCAGCTAAAAATCAGTGGGAGATCCACCATTTGGATGTAAAATCCGCGTTTCTTAATGGAGATTTGCAAGAGACTGTGTTTGTGACTTAGCCAGATGGTTTCGTCAAGGAATGAAAAGAACACATGGTTTATCAGCTTGCTAAAGCGCTTTATGGATTGCGACAAGCACCACGGGCGTGGTACGCTAAGTTAAGTAAGTATTTAGAGAAGTTGGGGTTCGTGAAATGTCATGATTATTGGGATCTATGTTGATGACCTATTAATCACAGGCACTAGTGTCCGCAGTATTAATAAATTCAAGAGGCAGATGAACGAACAATTTGAAATGAGTGATCTAGGTAGGCTGGCATACTACTTAGGAATTAAAGTGAATCAGCAAAAGGGATTTATAGAACTTAAGCAGGCTGCTTATGCGAAAAAGTTACTTGAAAAAGCTGGAATTAGTGATTGCAATGCTGTCAAGTATCCAATGGAAACAACAAATCAGTTAAGCAAAAATGAGGGAGGAAAGGCAGTGAACTCTAAAGTGTTTAGAAGTCTTGTTGGTGGACTCAGGTACTTGGTCCATACCAGACCTGATATAGCGTTTAGTGTAGGTGTGGTTAGTAGGTACATGGAACACCCTACGACTCTATATATGAATGCAGTGAAGCGAATTCTTAGGTATGTGAAGGGCATTGTTGATTATGGTCTTATTTATAAACAGGGAACTAGGAATTATTTTCTTTCAGGATATTCAGACAGCGACTTGGTGGGTAATATCGAGGATCGGAAAAGTACTGGTGGAATGGTTTTTTACTTGAATGACAGCTTGATTACTTGGGTGTCACAGAAACAGAAATGTGTGGCATTGAGCTCGTGTGGAGCTGAGTTTATGGTTACCAATGCAGCTGCGTGTCAAGGAGTTTGGATCAGTAAATTGCTCTGTCAAATTACTGGTAAGAAGCTTGATCATGTCGTGATATTTATAGACAACAAGTCTGCTATAGATTTGACTAAAAATCCGGTCTTTCATGGACGAAGTAAACATATAGACATTCGTTATCATTTTATTCGAGACTGTGTGGAACGTGGAGAAGTTTTGATTAAACACATCAGTACGGGAGAGCAACGAGCTGATATTTTAACTAAAGCTATGTCTACTGAGAAGTTCGAAAAAATGAGAGATTTGTTGGGCATCAAGAATCTGCAATCAGGCATTTAGATTATGGGGGTGAATGTTCGAAAATATAATCAAAACGCGGTTTTAATAAAAGTTAACGTTGTGTTATACGTTGGCATGATAGAATCAGTCTCATTCGGTTGAGAGATTATAGGAGATAGTATCAATCAGTAGCTTTAATAAAGAAGTTCCTTGATCATAGGAATTAGTAATTGATTCTGTGTATGCAGAGATTTCTATATATTGTAATTTCTTATTCATTGTAACTAGTAAGTTGAAGTAATACAATCATTTTGCATTACTAGTTCTTCTCTCTGTGAATACAAACTTTATGTACAAGGCTTTGTATTCAAGTTTATCCTAGTGTTAAAGTCTACATGTTAACTAATAAAATGAGAAAATGCTGATTCCGAGAGAGATGAAATGATCCACGAGAGAAGAAACTGATCTCTGTGCATCCAAGATTCATGCGCAGGGTTAGGGATCATGGTTGGACTCTTGGGGGGGTGGTATTGTTTATGTTGTGTTTTTGGTCGTGGTGTTGGCTGTAGCTATTTGTGACGGAGGCAAGGTTCTGTTCCCGTGGCAATGTCAATCAAGTTGTGAAGATTTATAAGGGGAAGGAATTGAGTTTTCCAGGCTACATAATTGCGAGGAGAACTTAGTTTGATAGAGAGGCTGTAGGAGATTGAAGGAACATGGAGGGAAGAGAGAGTGGAGGTGGTGGTAAGAAATTGTGAATAATCGGATTTTTGAGTATCCAGATCATTTTATTAAATCCAAATTTAATTGAATTTTAAAATCGAAATCCAAACCCGATCCAACGTATTTTGGATCGGATTCGGATTTATCCAAATTCAAATTGGGAAACTCCTAAAACAAAGAATTAATTTGTAAAACTAAAAACATTTTAATAAATTAATGGTAAAACTTAATTCGACTGCATCCAATCGACTTTAAGGGTAATCAAATTTAAGTAGTTGAATTTAGAGGTTTGGTAATTTATTTGACTGGACGGGCGGGAAATTTTTCGCGCAAAACCTATTTTGTCGAATTTATAAACTCAACCGAAGATAGTCGAATTTTTAAATTTTACTGCAACCAATCGAATTTAAGTTTAAGCGGGAAAATTTCCGCCTAAATTTTGCTAAAATATTTAAAATTAAATCGACTGAAAACAGTCAGATTTATGAATTTGATTGCAATCAATCATTCTAATTAGAAAATTAATTTCCAAAATTATTTAAAAAATATAAAATTAATCCTTAAATTATAAAACATGATATCCTCATAAGATGAACTACATGTTAAAATTTAGTTTACCCACTTACGACATTTTTTTTAAATAAATGTAAATAAAGTGTTGATTTTATATTTGTTAAAAAGTTTAAAAAATTTTAATAAATGTTTACCAATTTTAAAAAAATTTGATTTTTTATAGTACGCTTTGATAACATATTGTATTCAATGAAAACGATGAGAGACTGTAATCGTGTGAGTTTACCAATACGATGTTTTGTTATTGAATGATTGAAATGTAGGGTTTAAGGTTTGTTTTTAGGGGTTACTCATTTCATATCAAGGGTTAGTATTTAGATTTGTTAAAATTAAAATTTGAACGATCCAACCGTACGGATGTTAAGATTATTATATTTTAAATGTTTGTACAAAAAATCAATAAATAAAAATAGCGCATGTTAAATATAATAAAGGTCAAAAATATATGTTGACTTATTTTTGACCTACAACAGTCGTTTTTATAAATTCAAGGGCAAAACCTAGTTTGTCGAATTTATAAACTCGACCGAAGATAGTCGAATTTATAAACTCGACCGAAGGTAGTCGAATTCAAAAACTCGACCGAAGGCAGAATGCCAGCGATCCGCGTAAAACTAAGTTTAAGTAGGAAAATTCCCGCCTAAATTTTGCCAAAATATTTAAAATTAAATTCCATCGAAAACGGTCTTATTTATAAATTTGACTGCAATCAGTCATTCCAATTAGAAAATTAATTTTTAAAATTATTTAAAAATATGAAATTGATCCTTAAATTATAAAAAAATTGCCACAATATCCTCATAAGATGAACTACAGGTTAAAGTTTAGTTTACCCACTTACGACAATTTTTTTTAACAAATGTTAATAAAGTGTTGATTTCATATTTGTCAAGAATTTTGGAAAATTTTAATAAATACTTACCAATTTTAAAAAATTATGATTTTTTAAGTACGTTTTGATAACATATCTTCTTCAATAAAAATGACGAGAGACCGTAATAATATGAGTTTAAAAAAAACCTTACCAATACGATGTTTTGTTATTGAATGATTGAATTGTAGGGTTTGAGGTTTATGTTTAGGGGTTACTCATTTCATATCAAGAGTTAGTAATTTAGATTTGTTAAAATTAAAATTTGAACGATCCAACCGTACGGATGTTAAGATTATTAAATTTTAAATATTTGAACAAAAAATCAATAAATAAAAAATAGCGCATGTCAAATATTATAATGGTCAAAAAAATATGTTGACATATTTTCGACCTACTCCAATCATATTTATAAATTCGAGGGCAAAACCTAGTTTGTTGAATTTATAAACTCGACCGAAAACAATCAAATTAATAAACTCGACTGAAGATAGTCGAAGTTATAAACTCGACCAAAGGTAGTCGAATTTATAAACTCGACCGAAGGTAGTCGAATTTACTGCCACGTCAGTGATCCGCATGAAACTCATCCAACGATCCAGATTAACATATCAACATAATAATCCAATGGTCAATATTCATCCCAGCAAATTATATATATACATATATATATACATACATACATACTTACTTACATATTTCACTCACTCTCCTCTTCCCCACCCTTCGCTTACATATACCCACATATATATACATATATACATACACACAAATACAAAAATACATTATCAGTCTCTATATTTCTTGCAAATCAATGGCTCGTACAAGAATTACACCAAGAAAATCAACTCGTGGAATGGCAATTCCGGTCACCAAAACAACTCCAACAAACGAAGCAATTCCGGCGACCGAAGTAAATCTGCCGACCAAAGTAATTTTGGAAAGTAAAACAATTCCGACAACCCAAATATCTCGTCGAATGTTTCCGTTCAACTAAATGAGGAGCAAAGTCGTAATATTGTTAAATTCGATTAGGAACTTGAGTTGAATTTGTAAAACTCAATTTTTAATAAAAATATCCTTCAATGAATGTTATTATATTTGATATGAAACTACTTGTTTTTCGAATTACCTATATAATATAAAGTATGTTATATTTATATTGATTGGTCAATTGTAATATATCAGCAAAGCAGCAAATTACATTCACAATTATGTAGTTGAGATCAGCAGAAAGCTGCTGAATGTTCCAGATATTATACATATATAAAAATCGACTGGTTTTGGTCGAATTTATAAATTCGACAGAATCTATTAAAATTTATAAATTTGATTGCTTCTGGTCGAATTTAAGGTACCTTAGGCACCAAATTCAAAATTTTCAATTTTTTAATTTTTTTTAAAATTTGCGATCGAATTTGTTAAATTCGACTGCTTTTTGCTAAATTTCACTAAGCTAGAATCGATTGCTAATTTGTAGTCGAATTTAGCTGAGATTCTTGTAGTGTATGGCTGTAATCCCTGATCATGAGTGAATAATTAAATACACTTTAATTCAAGGATTCTACACCTCATGCCATGTTTGTTTCGAGGGATTATAATCCCGAAATAATAATTCGGTAATAATAATAGTCCCATCATTTATAATCCAAAGGATTATAATCCTTTAAGTTATCATATTCCATGTTTGTTTTGAAGTATTAAGTTTAGGATTGCACTATAATCCTTTAAATTATGCTATCCCATGTTTGTTTCGAGGTATAACCTATTGACTGTACTATTATCCTTTAAAATTTATAATCCTATGTTTGTTTTATACGGGATTATAGTGAAAGGATTATAATCCTTTAAAAAAATGATCTGTGGGAGGGGATTAAATAATACCTCCTCCAACCAAGTATTAGAGAGGAGGGGATTATAATCCTGTCCCTTATCCCAACCAAACAAACATGTGATTCCTATTTTAAAGGATTATACTCTTAAATACATTTTTCCCAAAAAAAAAAAAGATTACCAAAATACCATCTGTTGGGATGGGAAGCCCTAAATACCTGTCGAATACGCATACTAAACATGCGTAGTTGCGTTCTTTCTTTTATAAATGATGTGCGCATTTTTAGAATGCGTGTTCAAGATTTTCTACTACTTTATTATGTACATGCAGTCTACGCATTTACAAGACATGTAATCAGCCGACGTAGGCATTGCATGCGCACACTATTTTCTGGTATGCATGCACTTTTATTTTGTGATTAATAAAAATGCACGCACATGCAGAAGTCAAATCTTTGACTCTAGCAACATAGTTCATTACACCAGCATATTATTAGTGACCGGGTAGGTAAGCAATACTATACTACAAGGGATACGCATGCGGGGTGTGCATACTTGGTGGATAAAAAGGACCAACATTGCGTCAATCGGTATTTTCACTACGCCATAGATTGCTTATAGCAACCCCCAAACTGTGTTACAATAGACCCCTGTTTGAAGTTACCATAGGCCAAAATAGGGCTATGGTAACACTTCAGCTGTGTTAGGTTCTCAGCAGTAACTATAGATATCTAAGGTAACATCAAAACACAGCCTAAGGTAACATAGCAAATGTGGTTACTTAAGACCTCTATAGCAACATCTTAAACACTCTATAGCAACATAGTTTGTGTGTTATAATAGAGGATATAATTTTGCACATGGACAACTGTCACTACGCCATAGATGGCCTATACCAACCCCCAAACTGTGTTACCATAGACCCCTGTTTGAAGTTATCATAGGACAAAATAGGGCTATGGTAACACTTCAGCTGTGTTAGGTTCTCAGCAGTAACTACAGGTATCTAAGGTAACATCAAAACACAGCCTAAGGTAACATAGCAAATGTGGTTACCAAAAACCTCTATAGCAACATCTTAAACACTCTACAACAACAGAGTTTGTGTGTTACAATAGATGATACAATTTTGCAAAGGGACAAATGTGGGGCCCACATCTAGGTAGGGTCAGCAATCTATTGTAACACCCTCTTTTACTAATTGTAACACATTGTGTGTTACATAATTAAAATCATTTATAACTAATTTTAATAACAAAAAAATTGACATTTAAATATTACATTTTCAAGTAAAAGAAATCAAGAACCAAATTAATTACATTTCAATAACATCATCCAACATCATTTCAATAACATCTAGTACAAAACCAATCAAATCATCCAAAAATCCACCAGCACTAAGAACATAAACTAAAACAAACAAGTACTGAAGAAGATAGCAGCTCCTATGTCACTACTACTACTAGCATTATATTGCCGATCCATTGAAGCTACATTTTCTTGCATGTGACTTTCGAATGCAGATTCAAATGCTATAGTCATGACTGATCTTGTACTACCACTAGCAGCAATTTTATTGATGCAAGCTTTATTTCCAGGTGAACCAATCTCAAGAGCAGAAGCAAGATCGAGGGTGCGGTTAGGACTAGATGCTTCCTGCAAAATATCAAACTTTAGCACAAGTCGAAGAGATATAAGGAGGGCTGTGAATAACATTTAAGAATTAGATTGAAACGTAAACAATTCAGTGTACATTTATTATATTCAATGTACATTTTATAGTCATGCAGAATGTTATTCAAAATTAGATTGAACGTAAACAATTCAGTGTACAAGATCAGTGACTATAAATAAAATGTACATTTAAGAGATATAAGGAGGACTGAATTATTTAAAAAAAATAGAATGAACACGTAAACAACTGATGATTAGAAACATGTGTAATGAGAATCCAAACCTGCACCTGCTGAAGATCCTACCGATATTAATCAGCACAATTAGCTTAACTTCGTATGGCATTAGAGTTATATGAATCCACCTTTCCTAATTTCGTGCTAAAACACTACACTAGGTCAAGACAACAGCAAAAGACAATGCCAATATAGCGTTTGCTCCTAGCTGAACAGGTACATGTACACTCATGAGTGCCTCTTAACTGTTAAATCCAGACTACATTACAAGAAAAAAAAGAGTAAATTACCTTCTGTTTGCACCATCCCCACTCATTGACATTCCCATCAGGGCCAATAATCGAGTTACATTTCCAACAGTCTGGATAAACAGATAAACAATATTAGCACAAGAAGCATACATTCTAAACTTTTATCAAAGGTAAATGTAAGCCTCACACCTTAGAAACACCTTTTCCAAGGTAGTCTGATCCTCCGTCTCCTAAGTTCAAGAGCTTCGTAAATTCCTAAAACAAGATATATAAATCGTAATTTATTGTTCACCAATACATAATGTAGATACCAAGCAGCACTTAAGGACTGATAAAAGCAAAAGATGTCAACAAAGGAGCGCTAATCAGCAAATGACACATCTAATATTTTGTGTATATGTATATGCCCCATTTCATTTGCCAATTAAAATCAGTACTCGAAATAGCATTACATACTACTAAAAGTCGAGACTCAACCCTGGGAAAAGTATAAATCTGAAACACCTTCATCTAAAATATTTGTATCATTGGGAATGAATGTGTCAACAGTCATCTCCTGCAAAACATGTCTGCTTTCAAAAAAAATATACTTGTTCAAATATTCATCACTGGCATAACCTTTGGAGGGGTTTATATTGATATAATAGTCTTACAAATAAAATTTCCGATATGAAGTACTGACCTTCCATTTCGTACATCAAGCAAGGATTCTGAAGTCAAAATGGGTCGAAGGTAATTGTTTTGACGAGCAACCAGTGCTAACGACAAAAAACTGATGACAATATTATAAAAAATCACTCAAGCAGGCATAAAACAAGAACCATTTGTAATACAAAGAAAGTGAAGCTTCCAGTAAAAAAAATATACTTACCAATCAAGTTCAGCTGCAAAATTCACAGCCTTAAGCAGGTCTTGTGAAAATACAGAAGTAATTTGTACACAATCTGAAGGCAGCTATATCCTGATTAAAACATACAGAGGTAATTTGGACTTAAATGAATGGAGAATAAACAACACAGTTTGACTTCGCACTAATTTTTCAAAAAAGTTTCAGTACTACCTATTAACTTCTTTTTGTAAACCCGAGTATTTTAGCGTACGGACCTAAGTAGACTGGAATGCTACGATAAGCTCAAGAAGCAATGCATTTAAGATAAACCTCTAACCCTTGAATGAATTTTATTTAGAGCCATTTTTTTATCGCTTTCACTTCCCCAGATCTTTCTCTTTGAGATGAATTATCTTTAACACAGGCGTTGTGTGACCGCCATATCTCATGAACATCTTTGAAGTCATTCGA
Source organism: Kitagawia praeruptora (assembly GCA_037693485.1). NCBI lineage: Eukaryota > Viridiplantae > Streptophyta > Magnoliopsida > Apiales > Apiaceae > Kitagawia > Kitagawia praeruptora. The sequence continues at coordinate 141,015,591 of CM075352.1, forward strand.
CTTGAGATGTTGAAGAATCTCAGGTCGCTCTTCTGTCTCAAGCTGCTGGTGTCCTTGCTGCCAATAATCCAAGGGCACATCAAAATGAGAATAACTTCTTGTGTGGCTTCTTTGTGAAGCTGAATGAGGCAGCTGGCGTGGAAGGGCACCAAGGCCCATTAACCTGGCAACCACATTTGGTAAATTCCCCGAAGAAACCACTTCCTTTGACATTTGTTCGGCCACGAGCATCTTTATGGGCTTACTGTTTGATCTCTTATTCAATGATGTTCTTCTTGATTCAGATGAAATCTGTACATCACAAAACCACTTAACACATATCAAGCTACCATGGAAATAGTTTAACCTAAATCTCAAAAGGAATCACCTTCAAATAATTTCCAACCCATCTACTTTGTTCTAAAGACAACTGATATGTATTCTAATATATACGTTTTGCCAAGTTAAAGAGTTATGCAAGTAATTCTTTCAAGAAGTTCTGATTTAATGTATTAGAATAGTCTCATCTGTGAATAATTGCTTGTTTGTTGCATTAGTGGTAATGTGAAGTATTGCAAAAGAATTGGGCAGTAGGTTACCACTTTATCTTCTACAAGATCCAAGATTGGACTCATTCTTGACACGTCCAAACAGCTCCTTGACAATGGGGAACCTGTTCATAGTTGCCACTTTGTTAGTAAGGGCCTGAAATATAAATCCTCAAAGTAAGCAAATTATATACAACACTATGCAAAATTGCCTAGACTTGTGTAAAAGCCAATGCAAGACTACTTTTTACTTCTGAAATTTCAGAATATTCACATAAAACCTCACATCACATTGTTGTTTATACATAGATTTAGGGCTGTAAATGAGTCGAACCGAGCCGAACTCTTAATTGTTTGTGTATCGGCTCGTTAAGAAATTTTTTATTCACGAACATGTTCGCGAACCGTTCACGAACATGTCTAACGAGCTACTATTCACGAACATCTCATAAATAGTGTTCATGATTTCGTGTTCATGAACACTTCAACCTTTTTTTTCTAGAAATTTTTTAATGCAATTAAAATAAAATAAAATTGGGGGATGAAATATTGAAAACTCGAGAAATGCTTCGAATTTAGACTTATCAAGGAATCAAATTTGGACCAAGTTTAGTTCATACATAACGAACTAATGTTATAATTTATAATGTAACATATGTATAATTTAATTATTATTAATAAAAATAATTTATAAATTTAAACAAAGAAAATATAATCAATAGACAAAATAAACTAACATATTACTTGGTAACACTTACTCATATAATTATTTACAAATTATCGTGAATTCAAGAACTCCCGTTAAATGTTAAAGAAATTTTGTTCGCGAACATATATATATGAAATTTGTGCGCAAACTTATTCATGAACCATATTTACGAATAAGGTTCACGAACTATATTAATGAACTTGCTCATGAACTATATAATCGAACTTGTTCGCGAACTTTCGAGCCGAACTATGTTGTGTTTGGGTTCAGCTCATTTACGAGACGAACCTCAAAATCGTGTTCATGTTCGACTCGTTTACAAATCGAACTGAACTCGAATCGAACTTTTTTCGAACCAGACACCGAACTGTTCGTGAGCGTATCGACTCATTTACAGCCCTACATAGATTTGTGTGAAATACAAACATAACCAATACAAGACCACTTTTTGCCTCTGAAATTTCAGAATATTCACATGATACCTCACATCACATAGTATAATAACCTAAATTAAAATCATAATATTACTATTAAATAAAAATCATTGCCCAAAATATGCTTAAAATTTGACCTACCCATTTAGTGTATTTGAGCTAAACTTTATTATAACCTACCTTTTACATATTTATTAAAAAGTTCGTATACAGTGTACAAGACTCGAACCATGTTTTCGAATAATAACAACTAGACGCTTAACAATGACATCCAACTTAAATACCTTCAATTCTATATATGAGATAAATCAGACAAAATGTGACAGATTGATGATTAATGCTTGAATCTTTAACTTTAAACAAGTAGAATAACAAATCAAATCAAGTTAAAAAAATGTGATTAAGACAAAACAAGAAATAAAGATGAATTAAAAAGGCTGCAGTTACTTACAGTTACAGTAGAGTTAAAGCAAATCAGATTTCATAAGATGAAAATGGCGTCCCTGATTAAAGTAATGCACCACCAGAAAGCTAGCAAACACACACCTAGATAATAGAGCTACAATAATAAAAGAGTTACAGTGTGAAGTCGCCAGAAAGTTAGTGTCTTAAGCAAAGGAGCAAAACAAAATTAGAAACACGTATCAAACTGACCAAGGTCTTCATCATGAGATGGAGATTGCAACGGTCTCCTTAGAAAGTAAAAAAGGGGAAAACAACAACAACAATTAAATTGCTAACCAGAAATAACTCAAAGGCCACCTAAAGAGATACAAAGAGATCGAAAGAAGGAGAGAGAGAGGGAGAGATATATAAAGAGAGTGGGAGAGAGAGAGATATACAAAGAGAGGGGGAGAGAGGGGAGAGATACAGAGAGAGTGGGAGAGATATAGAGGTCAAATTGAACATATAAATTATACACAAATCGAAGCATATAAAGAAAGATTATAACTTAATTGAACAAAGCTCGAACCCTAATTGAAATCTTTAACCAAACTTCAACAGACCCAGCTTGAATCCCAAGTAAATCGTGGAACCAAGTTTAAATTGATCATGCTCAAATCCTAATTAAACCATAATTGACCCAGTGAAAAAGACGAGAGAGGCGAGAGAAGTGAGGGTGAGAGAAATGAAAGAGAGAAACGAGAAATGAAAGTTTAACTCGTTTTTCCCTAATTCTAAATTTTGGTTTGCCCGCTCTCTCTTTTTGTTTGCCGGCTCTCTCTTTTTGTTTTCCGCTCAGCAATTCTAATCAGTATACTTTCGTTTTTACTTTTTTAAATATTATAAATTTATTTTAATTTATTGATATTAAAATATAATTGTTAAATATATTATTTTCATTATTTTGTAATAATTCACAATTTATACAAAATTTGTTTTCTTTAATATTTTTTTAATGAATTTAGTTAAAATTTAATAATTTCATTATTTTCTTGATATGAATTTTTTGGATATTACTTTATTTTAAAACCTTTTTATTTGAAATTTATAAACAAAATTTTGATATTAATGAAAAATCAATAATTTAATTATTTGATGGAATATTACGTTTTAAAATGATTATTTCAATGATTTTATTTAAATTTATTATTTTTAAAGTCAAATAATTATTAAATCATTAATTTTAAATGAAATAAAAATTTTGTTAATGAATACTCTATGGTAACACACCTCATGGTGTTACCCACTGTTAACACCTTTTATAACTAAAGTAACATACTTTTGTGCCTATGGTAACACCACAATCAAAAGGTTGCGATAGGTAAAAAATTTCATAGCTATGGTAACACCCATAGTGGTAACACCCATGCCAAAAGGTTGCTATAGGCCATCTATGGCGTAGTGTTTGGGGCCCACATCTAGGTGGGGTCCACAATCTATTGTAACACCCTCTTTTACCAATTGTAACACATTGAGTGTTACATAATTAAAATCATTTATAACTAATTTTAATAACAAAAAAAATTATGACATTTAAATATTCAAGAACCAAATTAATTACATTTCAATAACATCATCCAACATCATTTCAATAACATCATCTAGTACAAAACCAACCAAATCATCCAAAAATATCTACCAATACTAGCTAATGAACAAAACTTGAAATGTACAAGTATTAGAGCTAATAACATGGTAAATTTCACATCTTCACATCTTCGAGTCAGCTTTTAAGGTTATGTTCTCATTCCTACAAGGCGGTGACCTCCAATTCTTGGTCGTTTCTCTGCATTATACAGAAATAAAGAAAACTATAAAACTCATTGGCACAATACCAATTCATATATGGAAGCAGCCAATTAAAAGAACAAAAGTGGTTCAGAGTCCAAAAACCGTACACTGGCAACAGTCTGCTCTTCAGACAGGCATAAGCCTCTTGTTTTTGGCATGTGATGGAAACCCTGGAAAGGATTTTGTTAGAAAACTCCTCAAGCCAAAAGTAATTAAAGAAACAACTTCTAAGTGAATTTTGATTAAAGATTATCCACGTCAATTTAATAGAATGCTTCAGTTATTGTAAAAATCACATTGCCCTTAGTCCATTACATTTGAGTTGTACTTCTAGATTGACCATATCTCCCTTGTTCATGGTCTTAATAGCTTTTGGTAATGTAGGACATAAGGGCATAAGTGCCCTACAGGAAGCATATAGATGAAACTTCAGAAACTAACTAGGCAAAAAAAAAAAACTGGGTAATTTTGTCTACACCTATACTCTTCTCTAAAAATGATTAATCCAGAAAACAACTATCACAATTACGCACCATCATTTAAATAGAACTCGATCCCCTCTTCTGGAGTTCTTGCAAGAAGAGTACCATCGGCCAGCGTAACCACATACTTCACTGCACATTAGGAGTATTAGTTGTTTATTCTTTTAGGCTGGAAAGTTCAATTGTTTGCAGCATTTAAAGAGTAACAGAACATTTTCTAGAGATAAATGTTTAAAAGACTAAAATACCTAGAACATTTTCTAGCATAAATGTTCTTAGTTGTTGGTAAAAATAAATTTTCACAAAACAAGATGTTAACACTGATACATTATTTTTACCAACACCGCACATACTTCAATATTAACTTTCGGCTCATTTCCAGCTTCATTACCTATATGTATGAGAAATCGTGACACAATGTTCAGATAGAAATAAGAAGCACAGTAAGATAATTATAAGCATCAAACTAAGATTTGATCACTGGTACCATTTAATATCTCCTGAACAGTGATTGGAATAATAATTCCTGAGTAGGAAACACCAGTCATGTACAGAGGATTGCTACTGAATTGAGGATGCTTTTTAAGCCATTGCATCGGTCAACAAATCAATTTTGATATTAATTTTCGCAACATGATGTCTACTATACTCCCCCTTATTATACGAGGTAAATAAGAGAATCTACCTTGCCAAGGAATTCGTAAGTGTATTTTGCTGATAAGTTGTCACTACTTTTATAAGTTTCCGGAGATTTTGCATAGGTAAATCCGGTTACAGCCAAGTCAATGAAGATTTTGTTGGCGAACTGAGAAAATTATATATCCATCACATACTAAGAATAAGTAAAAAATAAATGCCGATTAAAAGTAGAGCTTTAGTTGCAAAGTCAAAATCATGTGTACTTATTGTACCTTTGTCCAAGAGTATGGATTCAATTACAAATCTGGGATTTCTTTAGTAGTATCCGAGAAGTCGAACTTAAGAGGACCTTCATAAGTAAGCAGGTTAGGTACTTCAATTTAAACAGAACCTATGCAGTCAGAAATTGAAATCACATGTAGGAAAATTTTAAACTCAACTACTCAAACACACATCGTAGATAATATATGCACTAGTCCATTACTAAAAGGCGCATCCTACTGTAGATTGAAAGAATAAGAAGAGTAGAACTGACCAATCTAAAACATGAAGGAACGAAAAGAAGAACAACCAGGGCCTCTATTAATCCATACCAAGAGAGGATCCTTGGTGGCATTCTTTCAGATTCTACGAAATAGTAAAACAACATCAAATTTTCTTTCTCTCCTACTTCAACATATCTTTCACCAGTGACACAAGATTAGTTAAATTCATTTATATGTTTATATGTAGACTATAACACACACACACACACATCCACTAACAACATTAGTAAATAAATAAATTTTTCATGAGTAAATCTACTTCTCATAGAAATTCAATTTTCTTACTTTTTAGATAAATTTTGGGTTCTCTACGTGAACGCTAAGATAACTTCAATGCTATAATAACCCTTCGCCACAGCTTTAACTCCGAGTAGTACAACTGGCCAAATCTTCTAAGAGGACAACATGTAAAACAACTGTACGGAAGCTTGCATTCTAATACTACCTAAAACAGACACAATACCGAAAGGTTCATAAAGTAGGATAAATGCAGGAAGTAGCTAGCTGTTGTTATTCCCAGATTACACACTTGTATAATTGTAGAAGGGGGGGTTGAATACAATTCTTGATAATTATAATTTCTGATAAAAACCACAGAAATCTATAAGGAGATAATTGCTGAATGAGAAATGATTCACAAACACATAAAAATTCAGGTGGTTAAATGTACCACCTGAGACTTTTATTCGAAGAAAACTCTGTGATACAAATGTACACAGCTTCTATTTTTACAACTCTTTGCTTCTAAGGATATTCAAGAAACCCTAAGCAAATATGTCTGTTTTCTTAGTTTCTAAAGAGTTGCTACACTTGGTTATATATCCCAAGTTTACAAGTACTACAGGAATAAGATAATATTAATCTAATTCAAGTTGACTTGCTACTCCACTCCAAATCCACATGTAGCCGAAAGGTTGTCCTTGTGAACAGATATGTCCCCTACACCTTTCTTATATGTACTGTGTAAGTGGAATGCTTTTTTCTTCTGTGTTTCCAAAGTATGGCTGCCATACTGCTTTTTATACCTACTATCAACCCATGTGGTCTGTCAGTCAAACATGTCCTTATCAACTGCTAATTCCCAGCTAGCATAGAAGAAAGTGTTAATGATTATCCGTTGATGTTGTACACAGTCATCCGTTGATGGTAGTTTGAGCTGTATCCGTTGATAGAATAGATTTGAGTTGTATCCGTTGATAGAGTCCTGTTCTCATCCGTTGATTCATTTTCACTTAGACAGAATTACATAGCATAGCTTATTTACAATTGGCTACCCAATTCTTTCTATCCATTGATGGTCAACATGACTCTGAATAAAAGCACTATCAACTGATAGCATAGAGGTACTGCAGAATGCTACAAAACCTCATCCGTTGATGAGCTACCTGTCAACGGATAGAGTTATAATGTCTCATCCGTTGACAGTTACAAAACTTGACTTATACAATTTTGATTGATTGTGAAGTTATCATCAAGTACAACATATTCCTAACAATCTCCCCCAATTTATACTTAATGGCAATAAAGCGTAAATTTAGGACCTTGATGATAACAAAACATTCCTAAGAATATATATAGAACTATGCAAAAATTGTATTAAGCTACAAAAATTAAAATACAGCAAGTTTGAGAAATTTACAGAGAAGTGCTCCTCTAGACTGAGCATATTAATACTGTTTCTTCTCTCTGGTTGGCATCACCCTTGATTTTCCTTCTTTGGCAGAGTTGGACTCAATTTGCATTTGGAGTTGCCTATAGAAGGCATCTTCTTCAACAACTTTTGGATTTAGCTTTTGTTGTAACCATCTCAGGTATTGAGAACTAGCCTTTGATAGTTGGTCTTCTAACTTGAAGAATCTCCTGTTACCATCTTCATCCCTGAACTCCATCATCCAGAAGGGTTGAAGATGAATTTTCTGTCCATTGTATGGGATCTTCATCTTCCTTGGTAGTCTTGATGGTGAGTTCTATTCTCTCCTTATCTGCTCTATTTTGTCCAGTATCTCCCCTTTTACTATCCTGGAGAACCCTGTGTATCTCTTGATTGCAGAGAACACTTTGGTTAAGGTCAGATAGTTTTCTCCAAGAACCCTCTGTAGTGGCCATGTCCTTTCCTTTCCTCCCTTATATACAAAGACCAATCTCTCAGGCAAATGTTTATATTTGTCAATTCCTCTTACTTCTGACAATTCATCCAGATACAGATTCATGCCAGAGTATTCTTCAATATCTTCCTGATAGATAAAATCATCCTTGTTTTCCAAGATTGATTGCTTGACAATAGCAGGTACCCTAGCAACCTGAATTGGTTCCTTTGAAGGTTGCTTCCTTGGTATCCTTTTCTTCTGATTAGGCTTCTGTTGAGGCTTCAGCAAGAATGAAGGAACCTCAATGGAGTCAAGATTCATTGGTTCCTCTTTAGGGAGTATAGGATCACCATGGAAGTTCATAGCTGGGTCGATTACTTGTGCAGAAAAGGGTTGTGATGAGCCAACAGTTTCTCTCCTTACAATTTCTGGAGAGACAGGCCTCTTTGCCTTTGATTTCACTCTCCTTTTAGTTTTGGATTTGGGGACTGCCTCAGGTTCCCTCATTTCATCCTCTACCTCATCCATTAACTCCTGAGCTAGTCTGGCTTGCTTCTCTTCTGAGTTTTCATATTTATTTTCTTCACTTGGATGAGCTTCCCTTAGAAGTTTGGAGGTTTCCTCTCTTTTTGCTTCAACAAATCTAGGATGGCTGTTGGATATATTTAACACTTTTCCATTCCTTATTATCACAGCCATCCAATCTCTTACACTCTTATTTTTCTTTTCCTTGAACTCTTTGATTGTATTTCCCATTACCTTCTCATCATCATCCTTGGGAAATGGAAAGTCCAATTGAAGCTTGTTCTTCCCATTTGCCTTTGGTGGAAAGTAGGCCATGGTTCTTATGTATGGTTCAAATTCTTTGACATAGGATGGTTCAACATCATAGAATGTAGGAGCCACAATTTCTGGAGTGAGCACCTTCAGAATTGTAGTTGAGGCTGAGGACTGAGTAGAGAACAGAGTTGATACAATTGATTCATTGATCATCCTCTCTGTCCTCAGAATTCTTTCATTTGCCTCCTTGTTGATCTTTTCTAAGGCTTCTATTCTGGCTTGCCTTTCACCATCTGAGATTTCTGATATACTAACCTCAGGCAAATCCATTTTCTTCTTCTTCACAGGGGAAGCCTCTATAGAGTACTCTGTTGGATTGACCACTATAATTGGCTGTTGCTCCCCCTCACTCTGTGCTATCTTGCTACTGGATGCTGGAATAATTTGACTAGCTACAACAACCTTTTTCTCCCCCTTTTTGTTAGCATCAAGGGTTGGAGATGAGGCTGCAAGTAGCTTTTCCAGTAGCTCAGTCTGTTTGGCTTGATTTGCAATTACTGTCTGCATTTGGGATTCCATACTATCCACTCTGGAGGAAAGATGCTGAACTGATTTGGCCAGACTATCTTCCTTCAATAACTTGCTAGTCAGCACCTTCTGAGTGGTAGTAGGGGCTAGTGCCTCAATCCTGGCATCTAGTTCCACTTTCATTTCCCTTATTGCAGTTTGCACCTCCTCATGTTGGGTTCTTTGAATAACCATATGCATCTTGTGAAGTTTGAGGGAGGCCAATATGCAATATTTGCTAAAGGACAGCCTTCCTCTGTGGATCTGCATTCTGGTGCTCAGCCATAGCAGATATATTGCTTCATAATCTCCAAATTGAAGTCACCAACCACAGTGGTAGAAGAAAATAGCCACTCTGGAGTATCTTCTATATTGACTTCTTCATCACTTGAGGTGCCAGTACTGTCATTATTTCCAAACTCTTCACTGTTAGCATCTGAAGGCAGAGCTGTTAAAGATTCATTTGCTCTTTGTAGATATTGAGAGGTGTGCACTAGGTGCATTGCCTCCTCTGCCTCCACATTCCCCTGTTGTGCCATGACTTGATAGGCAGAAACAGGATGAGTAAAGGTTTCAGGATCCAAAGAGATGGAGTCAATGATTGACTGATATTCTTGTTGAAATTCCATCTCCTTAGAAACTTCATTAACCTCCATTAACTCACTAGTAATGGCTGAATCTTCCTGCTTTATTGCTCCTGTAGTCCCTTCTCTCCTCTCATCTCTCTTTTCTTGCATCAGGGGCTCCCCCTAGCTCACACCTCTCACACCCTCACCTTCACCTACTAAGGTGGAACTCTCTTGCTCTCCTTTTGCCTGACCGGAAGAAATGGTCAGCCTCTCATTATTTTTCTCTCGTTTTGCCTGCTCACAAGGCAGCCTCTCACTCCCTTCCCCCATTCCTAAAAGTGTTTCAACTACTACAAACTCCTCCATAGTTGACATGGGAATGTCATATTTTGTAGTGGTAGTGAGAGTTGTCAACGGATAAAGTGTATCCGTTGATGTAGTAGTTATTGCTGTCAACGGATGATTAGTTGTAGACACATCCGTTGATGGAGAAACACTTGTCAACGAATGAAGGATATCCGTTGATGAAGGAAAAAGAGTATCCGTTGAAGTGAAAACCAACACTGAATCTGTGGTGATTGATTTTAAGGAAGAGGCCACAGATAGTGTTGTGAATTCAGGAATGGAAGATTGATGGCCCAACAAATCATCTAAAAGATGATGACCACCCATTGTTGAGTGGGGCTTCTCCAAGAATTTTAAAGATGGAGAATCAGGAATTGATGTAGATATCATATCCACATCCAGAGATGGAGTTCGTGATGGTGGATTAAAATGTGTATCGATTTGAAGGTTAAGATCAAGGGGCTGTGACTCCACATTTATTGAAGTCACATCAAACTGAATTTGAGAAGGTACAGTTTGCTGTACTGTATGTGCACCCTGTGATTCCCCAATGGTTTTGGATTTGACTCTTCTACCATAGGTTTTTGAGTGAGAGCTATCTGTGTCTCTTGCCCTTTTGTGCAGTGTTCCTGGAATGGAACTAAAATCAGTAGTCATACCCTGTTGAGAGGATGCAACTAGCAGTTGGCTTGAAGGTTCATTAACAGTCTTTTAAGAGACTGAAATGTTGGTTGCACCTGCCTCACTTTCCTTATCCTTAGGGCTTCTTTGATGTTCACCCTGTCCATCACCACTCACTACCACCTTCACACTCGCCTCAAGAGTTTTGGTAGTTTTTGCAACAGGTGCCTTTTGAGAGACACATGAGGTTTTTCTTTTTTATTGTGGTTTTAGAACTTTGGATTTGGTCACTTTGGTAAGAGCCTGTTTGGTCACAGCCACAGACTCCATTGTGACACTAGAAGGCAAAGAAATTTGGGGGTTGGAGATAGGAGTTTCAGGGTTGGAAACAGTTACCTGAACAATTAGTAGATATACCAATTGTACTTCTGCATTTAGGTTCATTCGAATCAAATCACTTAAGACTCTCTTCTCCTGAACAAAACAATTGAACTTGCTATCCGGGTTAGCAATGGATAGCTCATTCTCAGATACATGCAGTGCTAGGAGCATAAAAAATCTAGCAAAATAAATATTCTTGCTCCTAGTTTCCTTTTTACCTAATTTAGCTGTTATCTCATACATGACTAGTGAGCCAAAATTATAAAACTTATCATTCAAGAGCATACATAGCATAACTAGCATGGAATTGGTAACAGCATCAAATTACTAATTTTGCCAGAAAAAGTTTTAATGAAGGCATCACAAAAGTAACTTCATTCTTTAACCATACTTTTCCTAACAATTTTCCCTAAGTTCTCAGTACTAAGGGTATAGTTTATGGAATTTAGCATGGTAACAATTTCAGCATTACTGGGTATTTCCAGACAGTTATTCTTAGGCAATTTTAAACAAGCAGTTATCACATCAGAGTTAACTACATAGTTTTTACCCTTTAAAGAAAAAGCAAGTGTACCGTCTGTGCCAATGTACTCAGTAGATGCCCACACCTCTTCAATTACCTCGTGGATTAGAGGGGTGGTGGCAGTCATAGCATATGACAGTTTGCATTTCTTCACGAAATTCATCATGATGTGATATGCTTCTGGAGTGTTCACTGTATCAACAAAGGCTGCGAAATTGTTCTTCTCATAGGTAAACCCAGTGGAAGACATCATCTTGACAATAGGCGCCATTGAAGTGTTTGAACTTTTGTTGCAGAGAGAGTTTTAGTGAAGAAGATGCAGTTAACTTATGAGATTCTTGAAAATGAATAAAAGTGAGATGTGAGAGCACAAAACAGCCTTTTATATTTTTCAAGAATTAAAAATGAAATAATTAAAAGTAATTACTCCATTGGACAAAAGTAACTGTCAGATAATAAATGAAAAGAAAAGAAGTACAGCCATGACTAAATACACGTTTACCAACGGCTACATAAAAAAAATATGTATATCAACGGATAAAGAATGGACGGTTGAGAAAACAGTTTATCCATCGATGACGTGGACAACCTGTTATCCGTTGACGTACGAAAATCTAGTAATGTGTTTATACTACCAACGGATAAAAGGATATCCGTTGATAAGCAAATTTTGCCTTAGACAAAATTTCTGCTAAAAATTTTCTGAGAGTTTTTAATTCTCAAATAAATCAAAACACATTTCTAGCTGCAATACAGTATGTAAGATATCACTAGGAATTACGAAAAATTAAGCATACCTAGTTCACCTACCAACCTTGTGAATGAAGATTCATCAAGAGGCTTGGTGAAGATATCTGCAAGCTGCATTTCACTTGGCACAAAGTGCATTTCTACTGTACCATTCATCACATGCTCTCTAATGAAGTGGTATTTGATGTCAATATGCTTGGTTCTCGAATATTGCACTGGATTCTCTGTGATGGCAATAGCACTAGTGTTGTCACAGAAAATTGGAATATTCTCAACTTTTAGACCATAGTCAACAAGTTGATTTTTCATCCAAAGAATCTGTGCACAACAACTTCCAGCAGCAATGTACTCAGCTTCAGCTGTAGAAGTGGAGACTGAGTTCTGTTTCTTACTGAACCATGACACAAGCCTGTTCCCTAGAAATTGACAGGAGCCTGTTGTACTTTTCCTATCAATTCTGCAACCTGCATAGTCTGCATCTGAATAGCCAATTAGATCAAAGCCAGAATCTCTTGGGTACCAAATGCCAAGGTTTGGTGTTCCCTTGAGATACCTGAAAATTCTCTTAATAGCAATCAAGTGAGACTCTCTAGGGTCAGCTTGAAATCTAGCACAAAGACAAGTGGAAAACATTATATCAGGTCTACTAGCTGTTAGATATAGAAGTGAGCCTACCATGCCTCTATAGCTTGAGATGTCCACAGATTTTTCCTTAGTATTCAACTCAAGCTTAGTTGCAGTGGCCATAGGTGTTTTTGCAGAGGCACAATCCATTAAGTCAAATTTCTTTAAAAGATCATAAATATATTTTGTTTGACTTATGAAAATTCCCTCATTAACTTGCTTTACTTGTAAACCAAGAAAGTAAGTTAATTCACCCATCATGCTCATTTCATACCTACTTTACATAAGTTTGGCAAACCTTTTGCAAAGCTTCTCATCTGTAGACCCAAAAATAATATCATCTACATAGATTTGAACAAGTATTGAAGAACCATTGACATTTCTATGAAATAAGGTTTTATCTACTGTACCTCTAGTGAAGTGATTCTCCAAAAGAAATTGAGATAAAGTGTCATACCAGGCTCTTGGTGCTTGCTTCAAACCATAAAGTGCTTTCAAGAGAAGATATACATATTCTGGAAATTCTGGATCTTCAAAGCCAGGAGGTTGATGGACATATACCTCTTCTTCCAGTTCCCCATTTAGAAAGGCACTTTTGACATCCATCTGATAGACTTTGAAATTGGCATGTGCTGCATAGGCTAGAAAAATTCTAATTGCCTCAAGTCTTGCCACTGGAGCAAAAGTTTCATCAAAATCTATCCCTTCTTCTTGAGAATAGCCCTTTGCTACTAATCTAGCTTTATTCCTCACAATTATGCCATTTTCATCAGTCTTATTCTTGAGAACCCATTTGGTACCTATGACACCTCTATCATCAGGTTTGGGCACAAGCTTCCATACTTTATTTCTCTCAAATTGGTTTAGCTCTTCTTGCATTGCTAAGACCCAATCTGGATCTAGAAGGGCATCTTCCACTTTCTTAGGTTCCTCTTGAGACAGGAAACTACTGTATAGACATTCTTCTTGTGTGGCCCTCCTAGTTTGGACTCTTGAGTTTGAGTCACCAATGATTAACTCAAAAGGATGATCTCTGGTCCATTTTCTTGAAGGTAGAAGGTTTGATCTAGATGAGGTTGCTTCATCTAAGTGAGCATGATCTTGTTGATTGGTCATTGAGTTTTGACTTTGAGAAACTCCCCTTGAGTTTGTTGTCCTTGCGTAATTATGAAGTTGACTGTCAACGGATGCATCATTTTGTCTATCAACAGATGCTCCATTTTGCCTGTCGACGGATGCATGAGAATGCCTGTCAACGGATGCATCTGATGCTCTAGTATGACTGTCAACGGATGCTTCATTTCCAGTGTTAGCATCACTTCTAGTTGGACCAACAACTCTAGGTGAATTTCCATGGCCATGATCTTCATTTTCCTCATCATCATCAATGTACATTCTTCCTTCTACCTCATTTTCAAATCTCAACTTTTCATGGAAGCCTTCATTATTTAGACCTAGAATCTTTTGATCATCAAACACAACATGTACAGATTCCATAACAATGTTGGTTCTTAGATTGTAGACTCTATAGGCTTTCCCTGCTGCATATCCAACAAAGATAGCTTCATCTGCCTTTGCTTCAAATTTGCCCAAGTTATCTCCATGATTTCTTAGCACAAAACACTTACATAAAAAGACATGAAGAAAAGCTAACATTGGTTTCTTGTTGGTGAATAATTGATAAGGGGTCATTCCTCTAACTTGATTGATCGAGGAAATATTCTGAGTGAAACAGGCAGTGTTGACAGCTTCAGCCCAGAAATATGTTGGCAATCTTAATTCACTTAGCATTGTTCTAGCTGCTTCAATAGAGTTCTGTTTTTCCTTTCAACAACCCCATTTTGTTGAGGTGTTCTAGCAGCAGAAAACTCATGGACAATTCCATTCTCTTCACAGAAAATCTTCATTGTGGAATTTTTGAATTCAGTACCATTGTCACTCCTGATTCTTTGTACTTTTACTTCAGAACCATTGTTTACTAGTCTGAGATGATTGATGATGATTTCACTTGCACAATCTTTGGAGTGCAGAAAGAAGGTCCATGTAAACTTAGAAAAATCATCTACAATCACCAGACATTATTTCTTCTTTGAAATGGACATGACATTTACTGGACCAAATAAGTCCATATGCAGCAATTGAAGGGGCTTAACAATGGATGACTCTGTCTTGCTCTTGAAGGATGATTTCTTTTGCTTCCCTAATTGGCAGGCATCACATAATCCATCCTTGATGAACTCCAATTGAGGGATTCCTCTAGCAAGATCCTTTCTTACCAAATCATTCATAACTTTAAAATTCAAATGTGACAGCTTTTTATGCCATAGCCAACTCTCATCCTTGCTTGCTTTGCTGAAGAGACAAGTAATGGATTCTGAGCATAATGAGTTGAAGTCAGCTATGTAAACATTTCCTTTTCTAAAGCCTGTCAAAACCACATTGTTTTTTTCCTTGGCAGAAACAACACAGGCTTCTTTAGTGAACTTTACTTCATAGTCTTTGTCACAAATCTGACTGACACTTAGCAAATTGTGCTTCAAACCTTCAACTAAAGCCACTTCTTCAATGATGACATTGTCCTTTGTAATCAAGCCATATCCCTTAGTATATCCTTTGCTGTCATCTCCAAAGGTAATTCTAGGGCCAGCTGCCTCCTTGAACTCTGTGAGCAGGGTTGAATCTCCTGTCATATGCCTAGAACATCCACTGTCTAGGTACCATAGATTCCTTTTATTTCCCTGCACACATTCCAAAATACAAATCAAGTTGATTTTGGTACCCAAGTTTCCTTGGGTCCTTTTTTGTTAGCCTTTGGTTTTACACTCTTAGCAATCTTCACTTTGGGTGTAGATGCTTGAGTGATAGGTTTTGACGGATGCTCATTTGCATAAATATTTGATGCATGCATTTGTGGAAAATTGGCATACATATTATCCATGCTAGGAATGCTCCATGACATTTGTGGCATATTCACAGATTGAAAATAAGGATTAGACACATATGGCATGTTCACATATGGATTTGAAAAGCTAGCATTATGATACAAACCAGGCATTGCAGGCATACTTGGCATAGATTGAGGTACATGAACAGGAGTCCTTTTAACAGACTTGCAATTAGAAGATAGGTGATTGACACTATTGCAATTACCACAAGTTTTCCTAGGAGCAAACTTGTCAGGAGAATAATTGTTTTTCTTGTTAATGCCTATCTTACCATTCCTGTTCTTTTTCTTTTTACCCTCAGTCTCTACCTTTTCATTAACTGATTTACCAACAGCCTTTTTGTTAAGTAAATCATCTGCCTTAGCCTTCTCACTTGATTTGGCTTGGCTACTTTCACCAGAAACAAAGTTCTTGGCTACTGGACCATACTGATTATTCAGTTTCTTGAGTTCCTTCTTACTAACAAACTTTTTGTTAGTCGACGGATACCTCTCATCTGTTGATGGTTCATCTGTCAACGGATGATCACTATCCGTTGATTCACAAATAGTCTCTAGATCCTCAAGGCAAGGTTCTAGCTCCTTTTTCTTTTGAGTCCAGATATCCCTTACAAATGATTCTATTCCCTGGACTTCTATTATGTTTTGAGAAATATTCCTACAGCTTTGAAATTTAGCAATTATCCCTTGTTCCTTTTCAAGCTGGTTTCTTAAAATCAGTTCTCTTTTTAACACAGCTTCAAGTTCACTTTTAGCATCATTGCAATCAACTCTCATTTTCTCAAATTCTAGAAATTGAGTTTCTAGAGCAGCATTTCTATCACTTAAAAACAGATTAGTCTCTTTAATCCTATTGTTCTCTTTAGTAAGTGATTTAAGAGTAACACTCAAGTGATAGAGTTCAGTAGACATATCATCTATAACACTATTGCATTCCTCTTTGGTGAGCTCAGAGAGATTAGTAGAAAATACTTGATTGCTAGCTGAACTTGCTTCCTGCTCAGAATCAGCCATCAATGCAAGGTTGACAAACTCAGCATCATCATCAGAATGATTTCCATCAGCAACCCAGTCATACTCTTGGGTCATGAATGCCTTTCCTTTCTGTCTGAGAAGATCAAAATATTTCTTCTTGTAGTCAACAGTTTCAGTTTGCTTTCC
Organism: Kitagawia praeruptora; assembly: GCA_037693485.1. Lineage (NCBI taxonomy): Eukaryota > Viridiplantae > Streptophyta > Magnoliopsida > Apiales > Apiaceae > Kitagawia > Kitagawia praeruptora. The sequence continues at coordinate 141,032,514 of CM075352.1, forward strand.
CTTGTTCTCAGATCTAGGATTCCTGCATTCACTTATCATATGACCAGCAATTCCACAATTGTAGCATTTAATTTTGGATTTATCCACATAGTTGCTTGTGGAAAAATCCTTGTTAAATGGCTTAGCCACCCCAGAGTTTCTTCTGAATTTTAGCTTAGAGAATCTCCTAGATAGAAAGGCTAAATGCTCATCTATCTCATCCAATTCATCCTGCTGAAGGACACTCATTTCTTCAAACACTTTTTCCTTGCTTTTGCTTGATTCTACTCTACCTTCACAAACCTCCCTGTTTGGTGTAGATTTAGCAGCTTCAGTCCTCTTCTCCTCCTTCTGCTCCAAGTTGGCAACAAGTGCAACTGACCCACTTTTCTTTTGGGCCTTCTCAATTTCTTCATCCTGCTCCATTTCTAGTTCATATGTCTTTAAAGTTCCATAGAGCCTTTCAAGAGTAAATGACTTATACTCTTGAGTGTTTCTTAGAGAAACAGTTATTGGCTTCCACTCTTTGGGCAGTGATCTCAGAAATTTGAGATTAGAATCTTTCACTTGGTAGATTCTTCCATACAGTTTCAAGCCATTCAGTAGCTTTTGAAATCAACTAAATGTGTCATTCAATGTCTCTCCATTCTTGAAATGGAAGTGCTCATACTGTTGGATCAGTAGTTGCATCTTGTTTTCCCTTACCTATTCTGTACCTTCAAAAAGGGTTTGAACAATGTCCCATACTTCCTTGGAGGTAGTACAGTTGATAACATTGTCAACCATGTCTATTTCTAAGCCATTAAACAGAAAATTCATGGTCTTTTTTATCTTTGTGGACCTCTGCAACGTCCTCAGTACTCCACTCAGAAACAGGTTTGGGAATGTAAGTGTCTGGTGCATCTGCAGCAAGGCCAACTCTTGAAGCAGTCTTCATTGGAACATGAGGACCCTTCTCAATGCAATCTACAAAACCTTCATCAATAGACATGAGATGTAGACGCATTTTTACTTTCCAGTGAAAGTAATTTTCTCTATCAAGAACTGGTATCTTTACTCCATAATCCTTCTTAGACATGTTGGAAGTGTGTTGATCTTTAAACTTCAAATATGTTAGAAGCTTGCTCTGATACCAATTGTTATTCCTAGATTACATACTTGTATAATTGTAGAAGGGGGGGTTGAATACAATTCTTGATAATTATAATTTCTGATAAAAACCACAGAAATCTATAAGGAGATAATTGTTGAATGAGAAATGATTCACAAACACATAAAATTCAGGTGGTTAAATGTACCACCTGAGACTTTTATTCGAAGAAAACTCTGTGATACAAATGTACACAGCTTCTGTTTTTACAACTCTTTGCTTCTAAGGATATTCAAGAAACCCTAAGCAAATATGTCTATTTTCTTAGTTTCTAAAGAGTTGCTACACTTGGTTATATATCCCAAGTTTACAAGTACTACAGGAATAAGATAATATTAATCTAATTCAAGTTGACTTGCTACTCCACTCCAAATCCACATGTAGCCGAAAGGTTGTCCTTGTGAACAGATATGTCCCCTGCACCTTTCTTATATGTACTGTGTAAGTGGAATGCTTCTTTCTTCTGTGTTTCCAAAGTATGGCTGCCATACTGCTTTTTATACCTACCATCAACCCATGTGGTTGGTCAGTCGAACCTGTCCTTATCAACTGCTAATTCCAAGCTAGCATAGAAGAAAGTGTTAATGATTATCTGTTGATGTTGTACACAATCATCCGTTGATGGTAGTTTGAGCTGTATCCGTTGATAGAATAGATTTGAGTTGTATCCGTTGATAGAGTCCTGTTCTCATCCATTGATATATTTTCAATTAGACAGAATTACATAGCATAGCTTATTTACAATTGGCTACCTTATTTTGTCTATCCATTGATGGTCAACATGACTCTGAATAAAAGCACTATCAACTGATAGCATAGAGGTACTGCAGAATGCTACAAAACCTCATCCGTTGATGAGCTACCTGTCAACGGATAGAGTTATAATGTCTCATCCGTTGACAGTTACAAAACTTGACTTATACAATTTTGATTGATTGTGAAGTTATCATCAAGTACAACATATTCCTAACAGCTGTAGAGCCATATATTTCCCATACATTGAAGGCTTGGTAACATAGGTCTAGATGAATAATTAATCTTCATTATCAAACAAAAAAAACCAACTGCTTTCGTATATAAATTTACAGATCACATCTGCGCATGAGATACAAGCAATTAAAATACAAAACAAAAGTTAGACACATACCCAACTCCTTTTGAACGTATGGAATTTCGGTCCATGATCAGCCGAACATCCCTAACCTGTATTTAACAAAACAAACTTATTAATAGGTATATATGAATCCAAGGCGAAAGAATAAGAGAATGAGAGAGAGAGAGAGAGATAGAGGGACAAAGAAGAGAAACGATTATAAAGTGAGAGTTACACTTAAAATTGAAACCAATTGAAGATTGAACCTGAATTTGCTGCAACCCGAATCAAAGCTTAAACCCTAATTAGTCTGGTCGAACCCGTTCAATTGAACCCAAACCCAGCTTGAATCATAATTAGATTGAGAGAAACTAGTGAGAAAACTGAGAAGCCTAATTACAGTGAAAGAGATGAGAGAGTGAAGAGCGAGTATATGAGTGTCTGAATTTGACCCAATTTGCTTTGCCGCTCCTGTAATATTTCAATTTTCATCGCCCGCCCTAATAATTCACTAGTTTCAGTGTCGGTGTTTTTTATATTTTTTACTTTTTGATATGCCTAAATCTTATACTTTTTCTTTTAATTGGTTAATATTAAAATTGTTGCATTAAATTAATATCTATATATATTATAATGCCTGGAGATCGAAAATGCACCAGAACAGTTCAAGGTATTTTTCCTGAATTTTCATTTTTTTGATTTTTTTATTAAAATTCTTTTCTTGCATTAAATAGCTATTAATGACATTTTAATTAGTCATTAATTACACATTTACACCTATTAAAAATATATTAAATTTACTCTATTTAATTTGTTTAAAAATTAGCAAACTTTAGTTGAACATTATAGTTATTTTTTCAATATTAAATATTAATTATATATGGTTATGTTTATTTTTAGTTAAAATGACGAATAACAATTGTTTATATTGCGTTATTTTTTATTCCCTATTCAAGATCACTATAATTTCTTTTCGGATGATTATAGGGTACACGACCTTAACTTCTCAAGCAATTTTTATTATCAATAATTGTGAAAATCGTAATAAATTATGGAAGTACAAGATATTTATTTAATATCTGAAATTGTATACAAACAGTACAGATAGATTTTCAATTTTGCACATGAATAAATAATACATGAGTTATGATCAAATCGATTAAATTTAACAAATCCAGTCATTTATCGGAAGATAAAATTGATCTATATATATATTATAATGCCCGGAGATCGGAAATGCACCAGAACAGTTCAAGGTATTTTTCTTGAATTTTCATTTTTTTTAAATTTTTTTTGGCATTAAATAGCTATTAATGACATTTTAATTAGTCATTAATTACACCTATTAAACATATATTAAATTTACTCTATTTAATTTGTTTAAAAATTAGCAAACTTTAGTTGAACATTATAGTTATTTTTTCAATATTAAATATTAATTATATATAGTTATGTTTATTTTTAGTTAAAATGACGAATAACAATTGTTTATATTGCGTTATTTTTTGTTCCCTATTCAAGATCACTATAATTTCTTTTCGGATGATTATAGGGTACACGGCCTTAACTTCTCAAGCAATTTTTATTATCAATAATTGTGAAAATCGTAATAAATTATGGAAGTACAAGATATTTATTTAATATCTGGAATTGTATACAAACAGTACAGATAGATTTTCAATTTTGCACATGAATAAATAATACATGAGTTATGATCAAATCGATTAAATTTAACAAATCCAGTCATTTATCGGAAGATAAAATTGATAAAAAAAGCTATACACCCATTGTTTCGTTATATTGTGTTGAAATAATTTTTTATTGTAATTAAACAAATTCTTATAATATTATTGAATATTTATATTATGAGAGGGCTGTCGGTTTTAAAAAACATTATTAACCAACTTCTCAAATAATTTTTATTATCAATGATTGTGGAATCGTAGTAAATTATGGAAGTACATGGATCTTTACTTAATATCTGAAATTTGTAAACAAATCATGCGCATACACACATGAGTTATGACCAAACTAATTAAATTGAACAAACTCAACCATTTTATCGAAAGATTAAATTGATAAAAAAAATTATATGCCCATTGTTTCCTTATATTGTGTCAAAATAAATTAATATTCAAATTAAATAAATTCTTAAACTATTATTGAACATGTATATTATGAGAGTGGTGTCGATTTTAAAAAACGTTGTTAAGTTGTTTTCAATATTTGTAACTTTTGATTGTAAATATTACGCTCTTATTGTAATTTATATTTTTATATGTTTGTGATGTTTTTAAGATTATCAAAATTTTAGATATATATAATGAAAATATTTTTCAAATTAATAATTCATGTAAATTAATTTTTAATAGAAAATTCATAAGAGACCAATCAATTTTTAAGAATAATAGAAATTAATTTATCTATTACAGTACTTTTATATAAAAAATTATTATAATAGCAGGAAACTGGAGAGACTTGCACTCAGAAGCTTCAAAATAATTTTCTTGAATTTTCACATTTCTATTTTTTATTAAAATAATTTTCTTGCATTTAATTAATAATTAAATATACCTATTAAATATATATTAAATACACTTTATTTCATATTTAATATAAAAGTTTAACAATTTTATTAGAACATTATTATTATTATTATTATTATTATTATTATTTTGTTATAAAATATTAATGATTTATATAAAAATACCATTATTTTAAGGTAAAACAATAAAATAAAATAATTTTTATCATCATTTCTAATCCTTATTCAAAATCATTGCAAATTTTTTGGCAATAATTAATCGGCGATTTTAACTTTTCGATAAATTCGTAATCAATGATCGTGAGAATCATGATAAGATACATAAGTATATATATTTTTCGATTAACATCCACAATTTAAATAAAAGTAATATCGTAGAATTTACATTTATACCTGAACAAATTATACACGGGGTGTGACCAACTCGATTAAATTGAATCAAGTGGACCCTTTTTTGTCAATTAAATCAATAAAAAAATTATCCATTCGTTGTTTGATTATTTTGTGTTGGAAAAATTAATATTCTAATTAAACACGTTCTTATACTATTACTAATCAATTAATCATGCATGTATGTTATGAGATGGGAGACGGTGTTTAAAATCGTTAACTAGTTATATTTAATATTTACAAATTTTTATTATATGAATTATGTTGACATTGTAGTTTGGTATGGAAAAAAGTAAAAGGTGTTTAAGGAGTTGTTTTTTGCTATTTTAAACAAATTCTCACTTTTTGAGCATTAAGTAAGAGTGTTATAAAACGAGCATCGGCTTTAAAAACAATTATATGTACAAATCTATTATAAAATTTAATAAAAGAATATTAGAATATGTGAGTATCACTTTGATGTGTCCATGAATTTAATTTTAATGTTACAAACAAAACAGTTCTTATAAAATGCTCTGAAAAATTAATTAAATGTAGAGATACGGGTGTCGGATCACTCCAAAAAACATGAAGCGCCATGACTTACAATATGCATTTGAAATTTGCTTTTTTCATCATAAAACCAAATATATCGACAAGTGAAATCAATCATACCTCTCATCACATTTACATTCTAATTCTTTTCATCGTACAATCAATTTTACAAACAAATAATAAATCAAGTCTTTTATGATGTCATCGACAATAGAAAAGATTCACAAATGTTATTTTACTTATTCAATGTCAAACTTTGCAAATGTTTGTCAATATTGGATTTCAAAAGCATTTTTTATGCGACAAAATAGGTTCGTCAATATCTCAAAATTATTATTATTAATATTCAAGAATTTAATTGAAACATTTTTTTTTCACCTAATTCTTTTCTCTTTTTAATTTTTAAACATTCAAATTTAATTACATTTCACATAATTTTTAATTTATCATATTAACTTTCAAATAATAAAATTTAACAAACAATAATGTTATGTGTATAATTTTTAAAAATATTTTCGTGCCGCGCGTAACGCGGCTTTGTTACCTAGTGTTAATTAATTTGTAATAATTGAGTTATCTAAAATGGTTACTTTTTACGATAAATTTTTTAAGAATTTAATCAAAATTCATTAGTAATTTTCATATACTACATCATTCATATATATTCAGTTTAAATTTATTGAACATATTCTAATATTTATCAAATATAAATCATTCATTTATTTGGTGGATTTTTGCTCTCTATAGAAATGTCTTCAATAATTTTAATCAAAATTTAATAATATTTGAATATTACTTTATTTTAGAAATCTTTTTATTCTAAATTTATTAAAAATATTTTAAGATCCATAAAATATGAATAATTCAATTATTTGATGGAATATTACTTTTACAATGATAACTTCAATTATTTATTAAAATTAAATATTTTTAAAGTCAAATAATTATTAAACCATTAATTTTTAAATAAAATAAAATTTTTGTTAATGAATACTCTATGGTAACACACCTCATGTTGTTAGCCCACTGTAACACCTTTTATAACTAGAGTAACATACTTTTGTGCCTATGGTAACACTACAATCAAAAGGTTGCGATATGTCAAAATTTTCATAACTATGGTAACATCCATAGTGGTAACACCCATGCCAAAAGGTTGCTATAGACCATCTATGGTGTAGTGTTTGGGCATTGTACGATAATTTTGAGGTAATTTGATCATTTATTCAATAATACGGATCTCTTTTTTATATTTATAATTATTCATTAATATCTCTTAATTTTATAATTTTTAATTAAAAACAATATCATCACCTTTAAGTTTCACTGTATAAATATTTATTTTTAACATGTTATTGATAGAGTTTTGAAATTTTGAATAAGTAATTTACTTATTAAAATACATAACAATTTTTATTTTAAAAAACGAGTTAAATTAAAGTTAGAATTTATACTTAATTGAAGGAAATACTACTAACCCATTTGCATGCACATTCATTTTGTGATTAATAAAATGCACATGCATAAGTCAAATCTTTGACTCTAGCAACATAGTTCACTACACCAGCATATTATTAGTGACTGGGTAGGTAAGCAATACTATACTACATGGATAGGCATGCAGGGTATGCATACATGGTGGATAAAAAGGACCAACATTGCCGTCAATCGATATTTTTGGCATTGTGTGATGATTTTGAGGTAATTTGATCATTTATTCAACAATAAGAATCTCTTTTTAATACTTATAATTATATTGATTCAATAATTTCTCTAATTTTTTAATTTTTTTAATTTAAAATAATATCATCACTTTTAAGTTTCACTATATAAATTTTTATTCTTAATATGTTATTGATAGAGTTTTGAAATTTTGAATAAGTAATTTACTTATTATAATACAAAACATTTTTATGTTAAAAAACCAGTTAAATTATAGTTTAAATTAATACTTAATTATCGGAAGATGACCTGAAATTTAATTGTTTGCACAAAAATGGTCCACATATAAGTATAGGCACTCGTTTGGCTGAAGTACAATTTTTTTAATGCACAATTGCATTTTTGTGTGCTTATTTTTCATTCCACATACATCGTACGTATATTACATAAAAATCATAACTACCTATTTGTTACAAACAATTTTAGATATACAACAATTGTTGTCATTACCGCTTCATGCATCACCTGCCTATCTTCAACTTTTTCATCTTTGGATCCAGTCTATGATCACGAAAACATATATTTTTCAGATAACATCAAGTCATCAAAAATAAATAAAATGTCAAAGTCGTAATAAGTAAAACTCAAGGACAGACACAATAATCAAAACATAGCATAAAAACCTTCCTTTGGGATACTTAAAACAAGTTACTTTTTCACTTATACGTAACATGTTATATATAAGTTACAAGTAAAATCTATCTGTTTATATTATTAATAACCCAACAAGGGTCTATTAATTCATTAGACATTTTATTCAATCTAAAATCCGGTGTAGTAGTGCCCTTAAGTTCTGAGCTGATAGTAGATTTTTATCTTTTCTATGGAGTGCAGTCCTACAAAGGTGAAATGCGGTTTTGTGCAACAACGGCAGGAGAGGTAATAGAATATGTAAGGGTCGCACCTGATAATATGGTTATGTTCACAATCAGTTGGGTGGTAGATCCTAATTCTTTGTTTTCTTTCTATGATGTGAAATCAGACGAGCACAAGGTTTCTCTTACTAAACATTAACTGTGCCCCTTGTGGTAAAAAATTACCTCCAGTGTGATTTATTAAATAATTTTTTTTGCAGTACTTACAGTGCTGAAGAATATGATTTTCTTGATACGAAATTTGTAATTTACATATATATTGACAATGTAAAGATTATTCTTCATTTGTGCATTATTGTACAGTTTATATATGCATTTTGAGGTCACAAGTGGACTTTTATATCATTCATATACTCATAATATTAGAGTTCAAAGGCAATTGGATTCAAATTCGTATTGTATTTTATGGTGGCACACTTCGAAGAGGGCTAAGCACCTGGCGAGTTAATTACCGAGGTGGAAGTAAATTGGGCTAAAATTTCTAAATATATTTTAGCTTTGGTTCAAAAAATGGTCCCGGAGTGCCCTGTACAGCTTGGGCAGAGAGATTCAACAGAGGAAGAGCTTTTATTTTACAATACCCTTATTCTCAACTTAGAAGAAAATAAGAAGACAAAGAAGGTTAGAAGATCAAGCGTTTAAGGGAGTGTTCACTTTGCAGATTTGGTAAAAAGTAATTAACTCAAAAACTACAGGAAGGGTGAGAAGTAACTATAGGTTAGATATGCCACTATTAGAGGTCACATCAAAATTACTATCCTAGTAATGTTTTTGAAGATAATTATTTTTTTGTGGTGTTAGTTATGAGTTGGTGTCGTTGAATTACTATCCTAGTAATAATTTTTATGATTATTTTTTTCTTTAGTAGTGTTAGTTATGGGTTGGTATGAGTTCTGAAATAATAATACACACGCCAACCCAAATTTTTGTGTGCTTATTTTTATTCCACATACATTGTACATATATTAGATACAAATTATAACTACCTACTTGTTACAAACAATTTTAGATATACTACAATTGTCGTCATTATCGCTTCATGCATCACCTGCCTATCTTCAACTTTTTCATCGTTGGATCCAGTCTATGTGATCACGAAAACATGTATTTATCAGATAACATCAAGTCATCAAACACAAAAAAAATATCAAAGTCGAAATAGATAAATCTCAAGGACAGACACAATAATCAAAACATAACATAAAAACCTTCATTAGGGTCTATTAATTCATGAGACATTTTATTCAATTTGAAATGATTAATTTAACATTGTATTTAATATTTTTTTTTTAAAAACTGTTATTGGAATGAATTGAACTTGGATCTCCAAGTTAGTGCACACATTTTTACCACTATTCTACTCACTCGGATGTGTTCCAAATTATAAACATTTTATGTGTGTGTAAGGGTACGGTGCACGTGCCTGCATGTGTTTTTGTGTATTTCGAGTGAAAGAATATCTTGTATTTCAATTATTGCTACATGCTAACCCGTTTTAGTCTTGAGTTTATTTTTCTATTTATTGATTCAGATTAAAATATATTGTATTTATATCAAAACATAAACTAATGATGCATAATATATAGTTTAGTTAAACATTTTTAATTGTAATAATAATATAATTAAAATTTACTATGTAATGATAATTTCGTAATACAACCAAACCATTCATTCATACATGTTTTCAAACAAAAACATAATATCTCTCTGTGTGTCGTGTGATCAGTGGAATAATATTTGGATTTATACAAAGAAAATATATATGAAATTCATAATATATTTTTTAATGAATGATAACTAAATATAAGAGTAAGCCAATAACTAAAGTATAGCAAAGCTTCTAGCTCTTTTGGACTAAACATGCGATGGATTATTTTTTTTTTGCTAAAAACATGAAATGAATTGGTATAATTTGGACTTGACTTAATTTTTGAAAAAATTTCAGTTTTCGATCACAGTTGTCATAAGATCGATCATGGATGTGTAATTATACATATTATTTTTGATATTCTCTACCCATTAAGAAAAAAAATTGAAAGAATATCACAGTTTAAAATAAAACCTTGCGAAATCTTTAACGATGATGAGTTCTCCATTAGATGATCACTGGGTCATAATTTATTATTTCATACAAATTTAGAAAAAATAAATTAATTTATTATAAATTAAAAAGGCTTTTCACCAACTAATGAAACTTGGTAAATGCATAGAAATCTAAAGATTGTGGACATTACCCTCATCGAAAATATTTAAGTTGTAAATCCTTATTTAATTAAAACTACATTTTATTAAACAGTTGTGAGCAAAATCTTGAATTCCATACATTTACTTACTTCAACATAGTTAGTTTTATGTTTTAGGGAATAAATTAATGTATTGTTTATTGAAATTAATTATATAAAATTTAGTTGAATTGAGGAATCTTAAATTTGCGGAAGCAGTGTTTAACGCTAGCCATTATCATACATATATAATGATAATTCAAAATATATAGTATGAAATAATAATGAGCGGTGATGAAATACACAGTAGAAGAACATGTTTTACATTAAGAAAGTTCCCGTAACGAAAGTTTGAGATGCAAATGAGACAACTGAAATTACTAAATTTGAACTCAAACTTGAATTAAAAGAATCCATAATCCTATTTTCAATAGAAGTTCTCGATATTGTCAAATTTGAATACCTAAAAATTATAGTTTAACAAATGCACACAAATCACAATGTTGTTGCAAATATTTATAATGGAAAAGATACACTATTATTTTTAAAATAAAATTTACCAAATACAAAAGAAATCTACCAATCATACAGTATTAACATCTCCTACTATTTTTTTTACATATTTCTTCATCGTTTGTACTCAATAAATTAATAAGTTACATGTCTTGCTTATAAATAAAATAAAATAAAAATCTACAAGTAATTTATCAATATGTTACCATTGTCCAAATAGCACTTTCTTGCTCACCCAAATCACTATATAATTCCCATATTTGATGAAAAGGTCATTTGAATTTAGCGGTATTAGAGGATCACCTTAGATGTGTTTAGGATATTTAACACATTTAAGGACTATACTATCTACTAATTTTAGAGCATCTCCAAGAACCTTTTCATTTTGGCTCTTTAATTGAGATTTGAGGAGAGAGAAGAAAAAAGTGACCTCCAAGAGACTCTTATAGTCACTCCTTAATATTTTAAAAATGGAATCTCTTAACCTTAATTGTAAAAGCAACTTACCACTCCTAATCAATATTTATAATAAATTCATTAAATATACACTCTCGCCCCCCACTTTTTTTATACTTTTATGAATTCAACTTACTTTTAGTTATACAAAATTAAATAAGGAGTAAGTATAAAGAGTATTATTGGAGATGAATGTACATTAAGTTGTTAATAGCTAATATTTTTGTAGACAACTTTTATGCCTATTCATGCTCCCTTTTTGGGATAAATATAGTGGCCGAAGATGTTTTTAGGATACTTGTAGTCCTAGCAGGGGCAACCTAATTCTGACATTAATCCCGGATGAGGACCAAGAGAAATTCAAAGCCAAATACGCTAAAAAAACATTCCATATGTTAATGGAAGAGTTAATGGAGTCGAAGAATTTAGAAGAAGCCAACATGAACTTTAAGGAGGCCTTTATGCTCTTCGCGTTAGGTCATTTCTTTTGTCCAACTACAGGAGAAGTTCGGAGTGGAAAGATGTACAACGCTATCCAGATTTTACATTCTGCTCAAGATTACAATTGGGGACATTATCTTTAACTTCCTTCTCAATGAAATCAAGGACTAAAAAAAAGGGACCAAGGATACAAAGAGCAAAGGATCACGAAATAAAGGGATAAGAGGCTGCATCTTTTTTTTTTGAAGGTACGTTGTTAATTTTCTTAATTGTTTGCTGCATTTCTATCTGAAGGTACATGGTACGTTTAATTGACTTGTGAATTTTATTTCTCAAATTTTCTTTCTTCAACACATGAGTGCAAGGGCTATCGAAAGTGCCAAGCCTATCTTTTCGGCATGGACAGGTGCTGAGATAAAATTTGAATTAAAAGAGAATTTGATAGAGAAAGTGAGTCGATTGGGAAAAATCGAAAAAAATGACAATAAGGAGCTGTTCGTGGACAACTTTATTAGCATTGAACAGCGACTGGCTAGGTTGGAGAGCATAATTGAACATCGACTAGCCAGGTTGGAGAGCATAATTTTACCACATGATACAGCTGGCATTGAACAACGACTAGCGAGGTTAGAGAGCGCAGTTTTCCCACCGAATACATCACGTCATACACCTGTTTGTTGTGATTTATACGAGAAACAAATGAGCACTCCTGAACCTAATTCTGATGATTTTATCAAGAATATCTTGGACACTCTTAAACCTAATTTTGTGGTTCATGCAAATGTGTTATCTTTGTATGTAAGGTAAAAAAATTACATTTTGAATTTTGCTATTTTGAGATTGTTAAATTCACTAATTTTGTTTCTTTTGGATAGATATTTGAAGCGCACAGTGACTTCAAAAGCTTTATCAAGAAGTCTTCTGGTAGACTCCTTTACGTACTCTAAAATTGAGCGAGATTATGGCAAGGTCCTTCTAAAGAGTTCGGATTGATGGAAAAGAGATCTTGAAGAGTTTTCGTACATAATCCTTCCTATATTGTTCGAGTAAGTTTCTAAAGCAATTTTTTTAAAAATATGTATGCAACTTCTCAAATTAGTACATTTTATTTATAATAATAATGAGTTAATATAATATGTTTTCTATAATACAGGCACCATTTTAGCTTAGCAATTGTGTGTTTCATTGGGGAGAGAGAAGGACGTTCAATTCTAATTCTCCACATGGATTCATATGATTATCACTCAAGTCCTAAAGTTTTTGATACAATTGAATGGTAAGAAAAGTCGTGTCTAATTTTTATAAAATGCTATAAAATAAGCCGTGGTCTAATTTGCATGTTTTTACTAATGTAGGGGTTTGAGACAAATGTGGGAATGAGAAATTTCTGATTTTCCAGATATTAAGAAAAAAATAGTTGAGATATTGTGTGCCTACAACAATAATTTACATTTTATGTTTGCTTTTTAACATACAAGTTTAACTGGCATATAATTAATCAGGTTCCTCAACAACTCAATCCATTTGATTGTTCGTTGTTTGTTATGCATATGATGAGCCTTTTTCTACACAAAGCTCCAGAGCAATTTCAAATTGACAATTTAAAAATGGTAGTATCCCCCCCCCCCTCTCTCTCTCTCATTCACACCAATTTAAAACATGCTACTTACATCTGTTTTCCAGTTTAGGAAAAATTGATTTAACCCGAGAGATGCGTGTACATTATGGGAGCGTGTTAAGCCAATTATTAAAGAAGTGTTCAATAAATCCCACGTTGTTTCTGAGAAGAAGAATGGGAGAAGACGAAGACAAAAGAGGGACATCTGTAAAGAAGGGCCTACTGTTGAGAGTAATGCTTCGCAGGGAGAGGAGGAATAAATGTGCTGAGCGTGTTGCTTGGGAGATGGAATGTCCTGATGTCTGTAAAGAAGGGCCTGATGTTGAGAGCAGTGCTACATAGAGAGAGGAGGAAGGTGCTGAGCGTGTTGCTGGGGAGATAGAATTTGAGAGTAATGCTATAGAAGTGAAGAATGATGACCAAGGGCCTGTTGTTGATGACCAAGGGCCTGATGTGTAGAGAGAGGTGGTATGTGGTGAGTGTCACTCACTCTTCTCTCTCTCTCTCTCTCCGATACGAAACCCTACTATTTATTCGTTAATGAAACTGGAGTCATGTTGTTTCTTAATAGATTATGTATTTTTTCCATGTTTATAAAGGTCAATGGCTCCACCAAAAACACCGAAAAGAAGTCCTCAACTATAAAATTAAAGAAGGAAAAGGAGGTAACATGTTTAACCACATTGTGCATTTATATTGTTGCTTGTGGATATTGTGCATATCATATGACCTATCATGGTAATTGCTTGTGTATGCAGGTTAAACAACCTATTAAGCTAATTACGGGTTTGAAAAAAGTAACTAATTTAAATCTAAGCCTCGAAAAAAAAGAACTTTTTTCGATAAAATCTAAATTTTCATCGCTTGTTTCTATAAAAAAACAACAAAGAAAGCAGTGCCATGCTTATAGAGGCACTTGCTTTCTTTTACATTAATGATTCAAAAAAAAATTCGTTTTAATGAAAAATTGTTTTCTTTTTGCCCCCACGAGGTGGCAAAATTCCTAGGTATCCGAATGGGAAATTTAGATTTTACCACTTTTAATATGAATCTTTCAAAATCAAGTCAATTTCCGAACTCTATTTTTGAGCTTCGAAGGAAGCTCAAAAAGGATGTTCAAAAGGTGAAGCCCGAAAAGTCATTGACTGCACAAAATTTAAAAGAGATTATTGAAGGAATGGAAGTCGAGAAGGATGCGTGAAGACAAGAAACTGTTTGTCCAGCTGCTCAACTACTACTACATTGAGCAATTTGCTCTATGTGGTACAAAGCTCACTAATCCTCACCATACATTATGGAAACTTGTGGAAAAGAAAACAACCCACAACACCATAAGCTAACCCCATTATTGTCCCCTGTGCCCGAACATTAGCTACTGTGAATATTGTCTGTCTTCTGGTTGCAAAACAGATGGCAATTGCAAGTCTAGACCAGTAACCATTCTTCTTGCTGAAAATTATACCAAAAAGCATAGTCGGACCTAAAGAAATTGAACACTTGAAAAAACTGTATATGATGTCATTTTAATGGAAATCTGTAAGCGGTTGAGGAGAAATGATTTGTGCTTCTACATGAACTGAATTGTTTAGGTCCGGACCTTAATAATCTCTGATCTCTGCAGAACAACCTTCAACCCCTGGAATCGAGATATGAGAACAATTTTCTGAACAAAGCAAAGGATTTTGTTGAAACTTTAATAATCCTGTATTAAAATGATTGCATGTTTTGTAACTATTTTGTCTAAGATAATTACTTGTCAATTTCATTACTAGAACTTTGGATTTTCAATTATAACTTATATATATTTTGTATGTGGTATGTATAGAAGGGCTATAGTATATGGTCGAGCATTGTGACATTGTGACTCACACAAAAGACAAAAGTTGTTACCAGCTGTGCTGTGGGTTATTTATGTAATTTGCTCTTTATTACCGTTTCTAGTCTTTTTAAGGATAAGGGCCTGTAATCATTGGACACAGAATAACATGACATTCTCAATAAAATAATGTCTCAGATCTTTTCCTCCTACTGTTCTTCTTCTTGCATCTGTCATTCTCTTTTTGCACTCTTTTATTGATCTAGCAATGTTAGTCTTTATGGTATCAGAGCCAGGTTGTGCAAAAAGGGACTCTGAATATCTCTTCTTCTCTTTATACATCTAGCTCTTCTTCTTTCTTACAGCTGTTCTTGATTTCTGGCAGATCTGAAGGTCTGTTATCTTAAAATCTCTTAAACCCTTGAAAGACTCTTCCTTTCTCATCTTTTTCTATCTGAATGGGCACTCCAGCTCGTATAACGTTTCAAGAAATGGTAAACCCTTTCTTTTTACACCCATCTGACAATGCCACTTCGATTCAAGTGGAGAAGCTGCAAGGCTCAGCAGATTATAGAGCCTGGTCAAGAACCATGGAGATTCACTTAGCCTCAAAAAGGAAGTTGGGTTTTGTTAAGGGCACAGTCCAGAAACCAACAGATGATGACAACAAGGCAGAAATGTGGGAGACTTGCAACCATATGGTAATTGCTTGGCTCACTTCTAATGTCTCCTCTTCTATTCGTCAATCTGTTATCTATATGACTAAAGCATCTGATATATGGAATAATCTAGAACAACGCTTTGCTTTGACAAATGGCTCGCGTAAGTACAAACTTTGTAAAGATCTTTATGAAACTAAACAAAACTCTTCTACTGTTAATGACTATTATACTTCTATGAGATCTTTATGGGAGGAACTTGATATTGTAAATCAACTCCCCACTGTTACTAATGTATCTGATGAAGTGAAGAAACTATTAGACACTATTCAGCTTCAGAAAGAAGAAGCCAGACTGTTTCAATTCCTTAATGGACTCGATGAAGCCTATAGTCCACTGCGAAGTCAAATCTTGATGACAGTTCCCTTGCCTACTGTTGAAATGGCTACTGCATCTTTGCAACAAGAAGAGGCTCAGAGAGCACTGCTGCAACCAAAACATAGTACTGAATTGATGGCAATGTATAGCAGAAATGTAGAAGTCAAAAACAGAGTTGTTACCTGTAGTGTCTGCAAAGGGAGGGGTCATACGAATGATAGGTGTTGGATGGTCATCGGTTACCCAACATGGCATCCAAAGTATAGACCACGAGTTCCTAATTCTCCAGCATCACCTAATCCCAGATGGAATTCGAGTCAAAGGTTCTCTGCACCAAAGATGGCAGCTACAGCTCAGTCATCTCTGCACACTCAAGATTCAAGTGGTATTCTGTTTACACCACAACAGCTCGAGCAACTTGCACAGTTGATGCCTAGACTTCAAGTCAAACAAGAAACCAGTTCAGAACCTGCAGAGGATTTTGATTTTCATTTCTCAGGAATGTTGTCCACACACAAGACCTCTGTCTCAAGCCAAGAATGGATAATTGACTCAGAAGCCTCTAACCACATGACTCCACATTTATCTATCTTGACCAATGATGTCCCTGCTGTTGAGGTGCCTTCTATAAATATGCCAAACGGAGATACAGCTGCAATTTCACACATAGGTACTACTCTGTTACCAAACAACTTATTTCTTGATAAAGTGCTATGTGTACCATACTTTAAACACAACCTTTTGTCTGTACAAAAACTTGTCAAGGATAATAAATGTGAGGTTTAGTTTTCCCCTACACACTGCTATATTATAGACACTACATCTAAACACATTGTTGCACATGGCATTGCTAAGAATGGTCTCTATTATCTGTCTAGTCAACCTCCAACAGTTCAGATGACTGTCCCCTCTGCTCACACCACTCAACTCACCACTAATCCTACTTTAGAAATGTGGCACCTACGTCTAGGACATGCTCCTATCCCTAAAGTAAAAATGATACCAAATCTGCCATCTTGCACCAAATCGTTTACTAAAGTTTGCTTGACTTGTCCCATGGCTAGACTGACTAAAGTACCATTGCCTCCTAGTTCATCACATGCTCTTAACCCCTTTGATTTGATTCACATGGACTTGTGGGGACCTTATAAAGAACCCACCAAAGGAAACTACAGATACTTCATAACATTGGTCGATGAAAACACCAGGTACACATGGTTATACTTGATTCCTTTCAAATCAGACTCTCTCAAAATTCTCCAGTCTTTTTGCATATTTGTGAAAAACCATTACAACACCTCTATTAAATCCATTCGCTCTGATAATGCACTGGAGTTCACCTCGCTACAGTGTAAACAGTTTTTCACCTCTAATGGCATATTACATCAAACATCCTGTGTTCGGAGGCCCCAACAAAATGCCCGAGTAGAGCGTAAACACAGATATATCCTTGAAACAGCTCGAGCACTTCGTTTTCAGTCTCACCTTCCTATTGTTTATTGGGGGGACTGTGTTCTCACAGCAGTCTATATTTTAAATCGACTCCCCAATAGCATTCTTCATTTTAAAACTCCCTATGAGATCTTAAATCATTCACTACCAGATTATACACTACTGAAGGTCTTTGGTTGTTTGTCCTTTGCCATTAATCCAAACCTTTCTGGTGATAAATTTGAACCCAGAGGCATTCCCTGTGTGCTTCTTGGGTACCCCACTGCTCAAAAAGGATACAAACTACTTGATCTTAAACATCAGCGAGAATTTGTATCCAGGGATGTCACCTTTGTTGAAGAAGTTTTTCCCTTCCACCCCAACTCTGCAGACAAATATTTACAACCTACTCCTATCCCTGTACCTCCTATATGTGATGAACTAGGTCAAACTGACTTAACACCTACACCCACACCTGTCACCTCTACACCTACCTCACCAATATCCACACCTACTTCTTCACACAATAGCCTAACCCCTGCTTCAACTCCAGAACCATCACCTCCTGATCTTAGACGATCCACCAGGACTCATACTCAGCCTTTGTGGCATAAAGACTATGTCACTAACAATGCCTCCATGATATCAACAGTCACCTCAGCAACTGTTGCTCCCACCTTTAACTGTTTTATGTCCACTCTGATCAATACACAAGACCCTACTTTATTCAAAGAGGCAATTAACCATCAGCATTGGGTTACAGCCATCAACAATGAATTAGAGGCCCTAGAACTCAATGACACCTGGGATGTGTGTACTCTACCGGAAGGTAAAATTGCTATAGGTTGTAAATGGTTGTTTAAAACCAAATACAACCCTGATGGGTCTGTCGAAAAGCACAAGGCTCGGCTGGTGATACTGGGCTGTAGACAAAAGTTTGGGGAAGATTATACGGAGACATTTGCACCAATTGCCAAGATGACAACTGTGCGGACTCTTCTTGCTATAGCTACAACACAGAACTGGTTCACTGTCCATATGGACGTATCTAATGCTTTCTTACATGGCGATCTGTTTGAAGATGTCTACATGACCTTACCCCAGGGCTACACTCATCAAGGATGCAGGGTTCAGATTGGCCAACTGTCCATAAAATCAGGCAAGTCAACTCTTGTATGCAAGCTGAAAAAGTCACTATACGGCCTGAAGCAAGCACCACGCCTCTGGTTCTCCAAACTATCACAAACTCTCTTCAATCTTGGTTTAACACAGCTCAAGTCTGACTATAGTTTGTTCATTCGAAGCAATAACTCTCATACTCTGGTGGTATTAGTTTATGTGGATGATCTCCTAATTTGTGGGTCTTCAATGTCTGAGATCGATCAGTTGAAAATAATGCTATCTTCAGTCTTCCACATGAAAGACCTCGGTCCAGTCAGATACTTCTTGGGGCTGGAGATTGATCGATCTGCCACTGGGTTTTTTATATCACAGAAAAAATATGTCTTGGACATATTACAAGATCACAACATGGTGCAAGCAAAACCAGTTCTTCTACCTATGGACCCAAATGTAAAACTGATCGTTGACAAAGGTGATCTCTTATCCAACCCAGTTTCTTATCAAAGATTGTTAGGTCAGTTGATATACCTCACAATCACTCGATCGGACATAGCTTTCACAGTCCACACCTTGAGCCAATTCATGAACAGACCAACTACCATTCACATGCAGGCTGCCAAACGTTTACTCAGATACCTTGCAGGTAATCCTTCCCAAGGCATCTTGCTAGCTTCTTCCAGTGCTGCTACTCTTACTGCCTATTGCGACAGTGACTGGGCCAGCTGCCCTTTCACCAGAAAATCAACCACAGGTTACTGTGTCTTGCTAGGGGATTCACCAATATCCTGGAAGGCAAAGAAGCAAAATGTAGTGGCCCGATCATCAGCAGAAGCGGAGTATCGTGCAATGGCCTTAACTACCTGTGAAGTGCTATGGCTGTCTACTTTGCTGAAGGATCTTGGTATCAAACAGTTGCCACCCACAGAACTCATGAGTGATAGTCAGGCTGCCTTAGCTATAGCTGCCAACCCTGTCCTCCATGAATGAACCAAACATATCGAGGTCGACTGTCACTTCATCAGAGATCACATCAAAGATGGCACCATCAAAGCATCACATGTCCCCTCCACTGAGCAAATTGCAGATGTCTTCACAAAGATTCTTCCTGTACAACAGCATCAGTACTTACTTAACAAGCTGGGAGTTTCAGATGCTCCTCACTCTCCAGCTTGAGGGGGCGTATAGAAGGGCTGTAGTATATGGTCGAGCATTGTGACATTGTGACTCACACAAAAGACAAAAGTTGTTACCAGCTGTGCTGTGGGTTATTTATGTAATTTGCTCTTTATTACCGTTTCTAGTCTTTTTAAGGATAAGGGCCTGTAATCATTGGACACAGAATAACATGACATTCTCAATAAAATAATGTCTCAGATATTTTCCTCCTACTGTTCTTCTTCTTGCATCTGTCATTCTCTTTTTGCACTCTTTTATTGATCTAGCAATGTTAGTCTTTAGTATGTGAAGAAGTTATTCGGTGTAAAAACTAACTTCTGGTATCTTGATGATGGTGATCTTATTATATCTTTGACCCTGTAAAACCACTGGGTAGTGATATATGGTTCAGCATCAACTCTCTCAAACATTTTAATGATCCTACATATATAATTATATGCTCCATCACCAGCATGAGATAGAGTTGGCACAGAATAAACAAAGAGAGAGATAGAGAGATTAAATTCAATAACATAAACACTCAAGTTAGATTCTTCGTTTCAGGATGATAATAAAGGATACTTACCACTTTCCATCTAGCTAATTAAACTTCTCTCCTGTCAATCACATTTTAAATAGAATGGCATTTTTTCTTCTACTCATGTTTCAACAAATCAAATTGCCTAGCAACTTATGCTACAATTTTAACATATATAAATTATACTTCATTGGCAACCTTTTATTTAAGATGCTTCTTACTTTAAAACATGATTTATCTTGAAATAAGTTATAACTTTTTGCGTACTCCAACTAGTTTAGAAAATATGGTGTTAGCGTATGCTGTTGTGGGTTGTTTTCTTTTCCACAAGTTAATAGAATTACGATTCTTAACGCTTCTACCTTGGATCATATTTTCCAGTTTTTTAAAAATAGTCGAATGTATGGCCAAGCAGGTGGTATTTCTACTATTTATAGGAGCACTTCTAATCCTAGGAAGAAAGAACTATGGATGTCCAAATGAATTTGCCATAACCAGACTTACCGAAACATTACTGTAAATATAAGTACACACCTTACACAACTAGCAAACTACAGGTACATAGTTTGCAATTTACTCTAAAAAATAACATACCTCAAGTATTGGGGCACAACCTCTAACGGTATTTTGCCCCCGCCTCTAGTAATAGATGCATGCGCCTCTGTGACGGACTTTATCAAATGTTGGTGGATGATAGTCGCCCAATCCACCTTATCAAATTCTTCCAAATTCGATACAAATTTCCATAATGTATGGCGTGGATTAGTGAGCTTTATACCACATAGAGCAAATTGCTCAATGTAGTAGTAGTAGTTAAGCAGCTAGACAAACAATTGCTTGTCTTCATCCTTCTCGACTTCCATTCCTTCAATAATCTCTTTTAAATCTTGTGCAGTCAATGATTTTTTGGGCTTCACATTTTGAACATCCTTTTTAGCTTTCTTCGAAGCTCAAAAATAGAGTTCGGTGGGGGCAAAAAGAAAACAATTTTTCATTAAAACGGAATTTTTTTGAATAATTAATGTAAAAGAAAGCAAGTGCCTCTATAAGCGCGGCACTGCTTTCTTTGTTGTTTTTTTATAGAAACAAGCTATGAAAATTTAGATTTTACCGAAAAAAATTCTTCTTTTTTTTTCGAGGCTTAGATTTAAATTAGATATTTTTTTTAAACCAGTTATTAGCTTAATAGGTTGTTTAACTTGCATACACAAGCAATTACCATGATAGGTCATCTGATATGCACAATATCCACAAGCAACAATTTAAATGCACAATGTGATTAAACAGGTTACCGCCTTCTTTATTCTTTTAGTGTGAGGGCTTCTTTCCGGTGTTTTTGGTGGATCCATTGCCCTTCATAAACATGAAACAAAACAAATGATCTATTAAGAAACAACATGACTCTGGTTTCATTAACGAATAAATAGTAGGGTTTCGGAGAGAGAGCGAAGAGAGAGAGTGTCGGATTATCTGATTTTAGTTGTCTTATTTGATTTTTTTGTGGTTAATTTGACCAGATTTTAACTTAACATTAAAAACTATTTGTTCTCAATTTTAAAAAACTAAAAAATATACTTTAAAATAAATTTGATTAACTATTCAAAGATATATTTTTATAATTTTATTCAACTATATTATATGCGTAATTTTTAATCAAAATTTGGTCAATTTTACCACTTAAAATTCAAACAAGACGCTATGTTTGTAAGTTTTACTTAAAATATAAAAATCATAATTTCAATTTTAATATTAAATTTTTGCGTACCAAAAAATTTAAAACAAGGTAGGTAGGCCGAAAATATCAAAATGTTACGATAACTATAAAATAAGCTTAAGTTACAAAAAACAGAGTTCTTTTTTAATTAACAAATTTATAGTTACTCATCGGACAAAGATTTAGAATCCAATGAAATTGAATTATAACTTAAGTATTTTGAAAAAATTGAAATAAGGTGTTTAAATTAGTACGTAATTACAGTTCCTTTTATAATTATTGTTAATTGTTAATTACTGAGCGTTGTGAAAAGTAAACCAAACCAAACCAAACATACCCAGTATATCCCGCTCAGAGCAGGGTCTGGGGAGGGTAAGTTGTACGCAGACCATGCCCCCGCTTTTTATGGCAGGGAGGTTGTTTCCGTGAAGACCCTCGGCTCTGTGCACAACAAATACGATGGATGGTCTACACACGAGAATCTAAAATGGAAACGACAAATAGCCATACTTGAGCCCATGGCATTCTCCACATGGAACCTACCTGCCTGCTTGGCATTACGCGCTCAGGTCCTCAGGTCCTGGTGCGCTCCGTTCTCCTTGCTTGAGAGGCTAGCTCCGGGCGGGCTCCCTGCAAAACACATGCAAACGACCAAACCGAAGACAAACGATAACCAGACTACTAAGATAGAAAGAAGGGAAAAGGAAAAAATAACCGAAAAAAGAGAACGAAAAAGCCGATCTTCTACGATAAAGAAACCTGCGATAACCCAACTCTGAGGCTCTCTACAACATAGCCGCTCCCTAAAAGAGAATCCACCACTCTGATACGACGCCTCCAAGAGCACCTGTCAGCGATCATGGTCTCATTCAAGTTTAAGGCCTTCAGATCCATCCTAAGTTGCTCTTCACACGACCTCCTCGGTCTGCCTCTCCTCCTCACCCCTACCACCGAAAGACTTTCAACCCTCCTCACTGGGGCCTCAGCCAGCTTCCTACGGACGTGGCCGAACCATCTCAACCTCCCTTCCTTGACTTTCGAAGCAAGAGGCGCCACTTCAAGATCGCTCCTAAACACCCCATTCGGGATTCTATCTAACATCGTGCGCCCACACGACCACCTTAACATCCTCATCTCGGCCGCTTCCAATTTGCTTTCGTGGGCCTTCTTCACCGCCCAACACTCGGAACCGTACAACATCGCAGGCCGAATTGCCGCTCTATAGAATTTCCCTTTTAACTTTAAAGGTACCTTCTTGTCGCACATCACCCCTGATGCTGCCCTCCACTTTAGCCACCCAGCCTTGATACGATGCTTGACATCGTCTTCAACCTCACCCCCCTCCTGGATGATCGAACCTAGATACTTGAACTTATCCTTACTAGGTACGATCTGATCTTGAATCTTAACCTCCAGTCCTTCGTCGTTGGCCTCACCACTAAAGTTACACCATAGATACTCGGTTTTAGATCGGCTCATACGTAAGCCTTGGTGCTCCAAGGTGGATCTCCATAGCTCCAGCTTCTCGTTCACCTCCCCCCTCGACTCCGCCACTAACACGATATCATCCGCGAAGAGCATGCACCAAGGGACGACATCCTGAATCCCTCGTGACATAACATCAAGGATAAGAGCGAAAAGAAGAGGACTAAGGGCCGACCCCTGATGTAGCCCTATCTCGACAGGGAAAAAACGAGAGTCACCCACTGGGGTCCGGACGCAAGAACAAGCTTGGGAGTACATGTCTTGAATGGCCCTAACGTACGACTGCGCCACTCCCCTCTCTACAAGGCTCTTCCAAATAGCTTCGCGGGGGATGCTATCATAGGCCTTCTCAAGATCAATGAACACCAAATGAAGGTCTTTGCGACGCTCCCTGAACTTCTCCATAAGGCGTCTGACGAGATGGATGGCCTCGGTCGTCGATGTCCCAGGCATAAAGCCAAATTGATTCTCTGAGATTTCAACTACTCTTCTAATCCGACATTCAACTACTCTCTCCCAAAGTTTCATAGTATGACTGAGTAATTTAATACCCCGGTAGTTACTACAACTCTGGGCATCACCTTTGTTCTTGAAAAAAAGGACCACGATACTACGCCTCCATTCCGCTGGCATCTTAGCACCTAAGAGGAGATCATTAAACAGATCTGCTAGCCATTGGACGCCCACCTCGCCCAGACACAGCCACGACTCGATTGAGATCTGATCCGGGCCAACCGCCTTCCCTCTAGCCATCTTTAAAAGGGCACCCTTGACTTCCTCCTTGCTGATTCGCTCACAGGTACCGATGGGGAGCACAGACGAAGGGGGGACCTCTTGCTCCACACCAGAACCACTCCTCCTATCCTCGTTGAAGAGATTTTGAAAATACGAACTCCACCTCTCCTTAATAGCCTCTTCATTCAATAACACTTGGCCTGAATCGTCCTTAACAAACTTAACATAGCCCAGGTCGCACCGCCCTCTCTCCCTAGCTTTAGCTAGTTTAAAGATAGCATTCGCTCCTTCCTTGGTATCTAGGCGCTTGTACAACCCCTCGTAGGCTTCCTCCTTGGCTTTTGCCACAGTCTTTTTTGCCTCTCGTCTCGCCACCTTATATGCTTCCATCTTTAGAGTCTTCTCCACCCCCGCACACATGAACAAAAGCTCTTTAAAGAGCGCGTGTTTAGCCTCTACTTTGCTACGAACCTCCTCGTTCCACCACCACGACTCCTTATGACCACTGAACCTTCCTGAGGAAACCCCCACCACCTTCTCGCCTGCACATCGAATAGCCTTCGCCACATTAGTCCACCTACTGTTAACATCTCCACCACGCACAAAACAACCTTCGTTGGACAGAGACTCCCTGAATTCGACCGCCTTCTCGCCCTTCAAATCCTTCCAAAGGATTCTAGGTCTGCACTCTCTCGACCTGCAGACAGGTCGACCCCCCATGACTAGATCCATGGTCAGCAGCCGGTGCTGAGATGCACACGCCTCACTCCGGAACACCTTGCAATCCACGCACGACCTAACATCCCGATTGCGCATAAGAAGGTAATCGATTTGGGTGTTGTGCCCCCCACTACTAAAGGTGATGAGGTGCTCAGCCCTCTTCTGAAAAACAGAATTCACAATTACCAACTCCTGGGCAGTAGCAAACTCCAACAACGCGGACCCACCGACATTTCTGGCCCCGAAGCCAAAACCCCTATGAGCGTTGGGATAGCCATCTGCCCTCTCACCAACGTGACCATTGAAATCACCACCCATCACTAAAATTTGGTCATCCGGAATACTTCCTACCAACTCATCTAAACTGACCCAGAAAGCCTCCTTCTCCGCGACGCCCAAACCGACTTGAGGGGCATACGCACACACCACGTTCACCACCTTCTCCCCAACCACCACTGACGGACATGATCCTATCGTTACACCTCTTCACTTCCACGACGTTGTCTTTGAGATCACTCGCCAGAAGAATACCCACTCCGTTCCTCGAGTTAGCAAGACCTGAGTACCACAATTTATACCCGTTCGCTTCTTTTGACCGAGCCCCCTTCCACCTAGTCTCTTGAATACATGCCACGTCCACTCTTCACTTCTTCAGCACATCCACTAGCTCCAAAAATTTGCCCGATAGAGTACCTACATTCAGACTGCCAACACATAAAAAACGCGACATCGACAAAGACCAAAGAGAAGAAACAATAACATAAAAATAAAATAATAATAAAAAGATATTAATACAGGTAATTAATTACTTTACAAATAAAATCAACACCAACACCAACAAACAGATAACAAACAGATAACAAAATAAAACCGGGGGATGAGAACCAGGGGGAAGAGAGCTAGATCGAAGGAGGGAGAAATTGGAGGGCTATAGGAGGGTTTGCGTTGGGGAGAGGAAAGATAGAAGGACTGAGGATGGTGAGATAGATATGAGTTGCAACGAACAGGGAGAGGGAGAAAGGGAGGCTGGACTCGATGGAATAAAGAGAAGGAAAATGGTTTGGATTGATTAAAGCACGAGCTGGGTTTTGCTTCCTTGATACCTAGTTACCGGTTTCTACGAAGACAGGGGGTGAGCTTTATGGGATTGCAGGGATCGAAATAAGAGGACAGAAATAGATGAGCTGGGTTTGAGGAAGAGGACAGAAATAGACGAGCTGGGTTTGAGGAGAACGGGGGTGAACTTTCCGGCGAGTACGGGAGAGGGAGTACTAACAGGATGGAGATGTTAACGAGATGATACAGGAGTTAAATTGGGCGGAGTAACAGACACGTTCAAAAGAACAAAACAAAATGAAGAGTAGAAGTAAACAGAGCACGAGATAATGAAAAACAACAGGTTTAACCGGAGTAAAAATGCAATGAAAGAAGGGTGATGGGAGAGAGAAGACTAAGCTGATAGTATGATTTAGGTTCCGGCGATACGCCGGTCAGAGAATACCGATCCGACAGAGACAGCCGTTAACGGCTAGTTTGAGCTGGAGAGTGTTTTAAAGCAAGGAGTGGGATTGTAATTTTCTGCTTGATGAGCGTTGTGAAAAGTGATGTCATTAAAAAAGCTCTTGTATAGTAGTTTTTCGATACATGAACGTTATGAAGTAGTCTTTGTCCCATTTTAGTCGTCCCATTTAATTTTTTTTTGATCAATTTTACCGTCTTTTGACTAAAAATTAAAAATTATTCATACACAATTTTTTAAAGAATGAAAATTATGTACATTTTAAAATGGACGATTATCTATTAAATAATAAATTTTTCTAATTTTCTTCAATTATATAATATACGTAATTTTCAGTCAAATTTTGATCAATTTTACTAGTAAAAAATTAAATAGGACATTAATTTTGTATACTTTACTTAAAATATTAAAATTATAATTTAGTGTACGTACAAATGTTAAGAGTAACATTTCCTTTTGTTATATTCTAAAATTTTAATATGAATAAACATTATACTTAAGATATTTTGTACAATATATTTTACAAAATTCTAAAAGTAACAACAAAAAATTGAAAGATTAAAAAACCAGTTTCACTTCGAGAAGAATTTGACCAAATATTGATCGAATTTTATGCAAATCGGTTTTCAATCAAATTGGTTCAAACTCAAATGGGATAACACCTTGTTAAAGAGTATTCATTGGGTAATTTTTGGAACACCTGATTCACATAAATATAATAGTTTACTATTGTAATATTAATAAACATTAAAGTTTGATAAAAGTAATATAATATATAAAGTATAGTGATAGATCAAAATTTGAAAAAGTATAATTTAAAAATTTTTATAGAACGGAACATAATTAATAAGAGAAGGTTTTATATGGAGAATGCATAATGATCATTATATACGGCGGCTTGGTACTCCGTCGTATAAAATCTTGTTACACATACGGCACTTAGAGTGTCGTATATATCTTTAGAGGGAAATAATGGTGGAAAATTACATTTTAAACAAATACTTTGTACGAAGTACATATGCCAATTATTGTATATAATATTAATATAATTTGGAGGGAAAAATAATGATGGCAAATCTAATTTACACACATGGTTTATACGACAAACATATGGTAGGTGTTGTATATATTAGTATTATATATGGTTGATGTTGTATATCCGTCGTATATATATATGGAGGGAAAGTAATGGTGGAAAAAATAATTACAACAAATAGTTTATACAACAGACGGATGCTAGGTATTGTATATATTAATATTATATATGACATACGTGATATCCCCGTCATATATAAATTTGGAGGGAAATAAATGGTGAAAAAATAATTCCTCCAACAAATTTATATGACATGGATAGGTTGTTTGTCGTATATACCAACACTATTTACGATAAAGTTTTAAAAGCGTCGTATACAAAATTGTTATATACGACGGTTATAAAAAAAACCGTTGTATATAATATTATATATGGCGGGCCCGTATCCTCCATCGCATATAAGCAGAAACTTTGGAGTGACAGAATTTCTCTAATTTTGTTCACAAGAGAACCAAATTTTCTGGCTTACCCACTAGTATAACAACAGATTCGAGAAAGAACATAAACTTCACAAAACCCACATTCTATGATCCTTGATCAAACAATGCATTACGATTAACAATATCCAGAATATCTCTGAATTTCAGCATACAAAGTTGATGACAATGTTGTTGTATTAGGTATCACATGGACTAACTTATCAGGCTCATGTGTCACTGTCGCAACAAATCGACACCAACACAAGAATTAATAATTTAACTAGAGGAACAAATCCAACCAAAAAAATACTCCAGAATATAAAACTTTTTGCAAAAATACTGTTATTTTAAAGTTCTATTTGCAAAAATACCATCTTTTGAAAAAAATTGCAAAAATACGGATTCAACTACAATCAACCAGATGCAACTTTTTTGACAATTTAGTAAATGTGATAGCAACCCAAATCAACTAATTGTAGCTTAGTTATTTCAAAATTAAGGGGACTACCAAATATTTAATAAATTATCAGCCGTATTCATGTATATGTGAATAAATTGTGAACAGACATATACTTACACTTATACGTGATAATTCTTGCGTCTAAGTTCAATCAAATAAATATTAGACTTTTAAAATTTTAAAAGTCACCAGTTGTCAAATCTTAAGATTTACCATGAAATGAACATAGAAAAGGCAAAATTTTATTAACTCTCATAATGTTTTACATACTTGAAGAAGAAGATAACAACAACTTAAAAAGGAAAGGATAATTCTATTCTCCTCTATATAGGACAAATCTATAACTGAATGGTAATGACAGCTGTCACCATTAGACTGGTAACGGAATATTCTGTGTGGCAAGTTGGTGAGAGCATATTCTGTTTATTGGCCTTTGTACGACTTGATGCCTCAGACCTGTTTTAGTAAAGTAATGCACTGCATTGGCTTGTATATTGGTAACATCCCCCCTCAAGTTAGAAGTGCGAAAGAAATTTATAACTCCTAACTTGCCAAGAAGAATTTGCAGCTGAGAAGAACCCAGAACCTTGGTAAATAAATCTCCAGGTTGTTGGTTAGTAGCCAAATGAGTAGTAACAATCACACCTTTTTGTAGCTTTTCACGAACAAGATGGCAATCAATCTCAATATGCTTTGTCCGTTCATGATAAACATGGTCGGCAGCTATGTAAATGGCAGAAATATTGTCACAATAAAGCGTAAGAGGAGAGACTTGAGAAACACCAAGTTCATGCAGTAAAGAATACAACCAAACTACTTCACACGTTGTATCAGCCATTGATCTGTATTCAGCTTCAGAAGAAGACCTCGAAACTGTTGGTTGCTTCTTACTTTTCCAGGAGATTAAAGAGCCCCCTAGAGTAATGCAAAAACCCTTGTAATCTTGCAACTGCCCCAATCAGCATCACAAAAAGCAATCAACTATAACGATGAAGCAGAAGACAAGAGAATCCCTTGACCACAGGTGCCTTTAAGATATTTCAGAAGTTTAAAAACAGCATGTAAGTGCATAGCCTTTGGATTGGCCATAAACTGAGATAGGACATGCACAGTATAAGAAATATCAGGTCTAGAGATTGTAAGGTAAATCAAACGACCTACAATTCTCCTGTATAGAGAAACATCAGAAATAGTATCAGAATCATCAGGAGTGAGAAGTTGATGATTTTGTTCCAAGGGAATAGAGGAAGCTGTGCAATCAAGCATCCCAACATCTTTGAGTAAATCCAGAGTATACTTTCTTTGGTTAAGATAAATGCCAGAGGAAGATCTAGCTGATTCCATACCCAAGAAGTACTTTAACGTACCCAAATCCTTTATCTTAAACTGATTGCTCAAGAAAGATTTCACAGTGGCTAGCAGCTGAGTATCATTGCCAGTTAAAACCATATCATCGATATAGACCAATAAAGAAACTGTAGAGGAGCCAACATTATAAGTGAAAAGACTGTGATAAGTAACAGACTGAGTAAAGCCAAACAATAACAAAGCTGCATACAATTTTAAAAACCATTGTCTGGGTGCATGTTTAAGGCCATACAGGGATTTCTTGAGTTTGCAAGTGAGCACCTGGTTAGGATACTTAGCTTGAATCTCAGCAGATGGGACATAACCTGGTGGTAAAGCCATATAAATATATTCAGTAAGATCACCATGAAGAAAGGCGTTTGTAACGTCCAATTGATCAATAACCCAATTCTTAGCAGTAGCCACAGCAAGAAGAACTCGAAAAGAAGTCATTTTAGCAACCGGTTCAAACGTTTCAAAGTAATCCACACCCTCTATTTGAGTAAAACCTTTTGCCACAAGTCTTGCCTTATATCTTTCAACCTCTCCTGTTGGGAGATATTTAACCTTATACACCCACTTGCAGTCCACCTGTTTTTGATCAGCTGGTAAAGGCACAATGTCCCAAGTATCATTAGCTTCAAGAGCTGCAATCTCAGTGGCCATAGCTGCACACCACTCAGGGTGAGTAGCAGCTTGCTTATAGGTACAAGGTTCAGAAATTTTAGACACATTTGCTAAGAAATGAGTATAATCTGAAGAGAAAAGATCATAGTGAAGATCATCAGGAGGAAATCATGAAAGGTGATGAGCATGTGGATTAATTTGTTTACGTAAACCAGTATAGTCAGCCTACTTTGCTGGAACTACCTTTGTTCTTACAGGTCGAGTGGAAATAGGAACTGTAACAGAAGAAGAGGTATTTGAAGTATCTAAAAAACAGGGTGGTTGAGTAAGAACTTCATCAAAAGAAGAATTACTACCATTATAGGTCAAGTAGAAGTAGTGGTCATGACTGGATCATCTTCTGACATTAGAGGAGTGGAGGTGAATAATTGAGATGGAGCAGAGATTTGTATAGACCGAAATGGAAAAACATGTTCAACAAATTGAACATGTCTGGAAACAAACACTTTCCTGGTATCTAAATCTAGTAGTCTATACCCCTTTGTACCAAATGGGTATCCCAGAAAGACACACTTCAAGGTTCGAGGAGCAAATTTGTCCAGTGGTTTAGGAGCAACAGAGGCATAACATAGAGAACCAAAAACTCTTAAATGAGTGTAGTTAGGTGGAGTGTGAAAAAGACACTGATAGGGAGTACTACCATTAAGTATAGGTGTAGGAGTCCTATTTATGAGATATGCAGCTGTGAGCAGACAATCCCCCCAAAAGTGTAAAGGTAAAACAGCATGAAATCTCAGTGCTCTAGCAATATTTAACAACTGTCTGTGTTTTCGTTCAACTCTACCATTCTGTTGTGGGGTATATACACAGATTGTTTGATGGACAATACCCAGAGTAGTTAAAGTAGAAGACAATGATTTGTTTAAAAATTCTGTACCATGGTCTATTCTGAGAACTTTTACAGTTTTGTCAAATTATGTTTTAACATAAGACAAAAAATCTTTAATAAGAGATGGAACTTGAGACTTATCTGACAACAGAAAAAGCCATGTGGCCCTAGATTTATCTTCAAGAATGGTAAGAAAGTGATTATAATTCCCATTAGTTTTGGTTGCATAAGGCCCCCATAAATCAGCATGAATCAAATCAAATAATTCATGAGAACAAGAATTACTAACTGGAAATGAAAGTTTAGATTGTTTAGCAAAATGACAAGCATCACAGTCATGAAACTCAGTTTTACAATCAATTGACATTTGTTTCAAAATAGAAGGAGGTACATGACCTAATCTGGCATGCCAGATATGAGAACTTGGACTACTTACTTGATTACACTCAGAAGAAAACAAAGACTGAGAGGTACTAGATAAAGACAAAGCTTCCCTCTCAGGACTAAAAACATATAGGCCATCCTTGACTCTACCAATCTCTAACTCCCTCCTCAAGGTAGGGCCCTGAAGATAACATGAAGAGGCAGAAAAGAGAGCTGTAAGATTAGTGTTTTTCAGTAATTTAGGAATAGATACAAGATTATGAGTAAAGCCAGGGACACATAACACCTCTCTGAGAATCAAGCCAGTAGAAAAATGCACTGTACCAATGTGAGAGACAGTAATTGACTGACCATTAGGCAAAAGTAATTTGGCATCACAAAGAATAGGATTATCAAGAAGGGATAAATGTGCAGTAATATGATCAGTTGCACCAGAATCTATTATCCAATGAGAAGAGAGTAGAGAAGCAGAATTGATAGCTAAAGTACCTGCTAGATGAACAGAATTTGCAGAAGGCCAAGAGTTGCTGCCTGAGGTATCAGTGTTCATAGATTTCATGCTACTCTGAAGCATCTGAAGCAAGTGCTTATACTAGCCTTAGGAGAAGCACTAGCAGATAAACACCGCAGTATCACTGGATTAAACAGTTAGCTGAGAAGCACTAGCAGACTTAGGAGAGTTAAAATGAGGTTTGGGTTTAGGTTTGCCATATAACATGTGCCATGGAGGATAACCAACAATACAGAAACAGTTATCTCTAGTATGACCTTGCAAGTGACAGAAATCACAAACCACAGATGCATCAGGTTTTTAGAAAGAACAAGTCCAAAATTAGAAGGAATCACCCCTTTTGACTAAATTTTACCAGGATAAGCACCACGAACATTCAAGGCAACAGTGCTAGAGTTCACACCAGATAAATTATGAACATCTCTTTGATTTTCATCTTGTAACAGCATAGAGTAACACTGACTCAAAGTAGGAATTGGTTTCATTAATAAAATCTGACCTCGAATAGAAGTAAAAACATCATTTAATCCCATCAAAAACTGCATCAACTGAATGTTGAGATCATAGATATTCAGCTTCAAGTTTATATCACAGGTAATCACACTTAGGCTTGGGAGTAAGACTATCTAATTCATCAATGAGAGTTTTATACTTAGTATAATATGTAGAAACAGTCATAGATCCTTGAGAGAGTTGTGAGATCTCTTTTCTCAAACTAAACATCTTAGGCAAATTACTTTGAGCAAATCGAGTTGACAATTCATTCCAGATAGAGAGTGCATAATCCATATAAACTATGCTATTACGAATTTCTGCAGAAACAGAGTTTAGAAGCCAGGAGATTACCATATGATTACAACGATTCCAGGAGTTGAGAAGAGGTGAATCTGCAGCTGGTTGGACATTAGAGCCATCAACAAAACCAAGTTTGAGCTTCGAGGAAAGTGCAATCTCCATAGATCTGCTCCACTGAGAATAATTTTGTTCATTTAACACCACAGTTGTAAGAGTCATTCCTGGACTATCCGAAGAAGAGAGGTAATATGGATGGTTAACATCAATTAATTGAGAAGATGTTGAACCAGTAACAGCATTAGCATAAGTGCTCTGAGTTGCCATTGTAAACAACTCAAACAACTCAATATAGATGAAGAACAGAGAACAAGTAATCAACAAAAGATAAACAGCGGAAATAAAACAAGAAATAGAAGAGACGGTCGAGCTTTAGGCTCTGATACCATGTCAAATCTTAAGATTTACCATGAAATGAACACAGAAAAGGCAAAAATTTATTAACTCTCATAATGTTTTACATACTTGAAGAAGAAGATAACAACAACAACTTAAAAAGGAAAGGATAATTCTATTCTCCTCTATATAGGACAAATCTATAACTGAATGGTAATGACAGCTGTCACCATTAGACTGGTAACGGAATATTCTGTGTGGCAAGTTGGTGAGAGCATATTCTGTTTATTGGCCTTTGTACGACTTGATGCCTCAGACATGTTTTAGTAAAGTAGTGCACTGCATTGGCTTGTATATTGGTAACACCAGTAAATAAAATTTAACCACAATATGTTCATTCAATTACAAACTTGAAGCAAGAGCAACTACTATGATATATGAATTTGACCGCAATATCTACCTGCCTTGAACATAAAATACTGCTTTAATACATTAGCATTCAAAATAGCCAATCTATATAAATCTATAACAAGCAAACTAGGGATAATTGTAATTTGGTTGTTTGGTTCAACCAACCGTTAAAATAATAGTGACCGTTAGATATTTAGTAAGTAGATGATAACCGTTAGATCTAATAATAAAAAATATTCTATTTAAATCCCTCTTCTAAATATTCAAGTTTCGAATTCCGTCAACAACAAACTTAAATCAAGATTTTATATTGTTAGTTTTAAACAATACATGTTATTTATTAAATAACTATTATTATTAATAATAATTTTATTAATTAATATTACAAAACTAAAATATATCCATAATAAATTATTATACTCTATTTTGTTTAATTATATAATTCTAAAAATATTTAAAAGTAACCCTTATACTCTATTTTATTTAATTATATAATTCTAAAAATATTTAAAAGTAACCCGTATTTTGCACGAGTTATAAGCTAGTACAAGCAATACGCAACCATGGTATTCAGTTTATCACCAAATAGTTACAATATTTTGTGACACATTTCACAAACACAAGACGCTACACGTTGCCAACAAAGGGTTGGTGTAATGGTTGAGGTCTTGGTTTCTCTAAGAGAGGTCAAGAGTTCGACTCCTAACGTGTGCGTGTGTATAATTATCAAAAAAAAAAAAGACGTACACGTTAATAATGTCCAGCTTCACATTAAAACAAATCAACTTGCCTAGAGTTGATCCTCGATTATCATAATAATATTTTAGGAAAATGCTAGGTACCCCAAATTGGTACCCAAAAAATTTCCCAAATACCAAGTGTAGCAATTCAATTGGTTGTAATAATAGTGGACCCCCTGCATTCACACCAACCACCCAATCAAAAATTTTCACTATGCCATGTAAGCATTGCCACATCATTTGGGAGCAATATTTGGGTACCAATTTGGGGTAACTAGCATTACTCAATAATTTAATATAAATTAAGCTAGTGGTCATATAAGCATTTATGTCAGATTACACATTTCACATAGCATTAAAACAATTACACTAGCATAATTCTATTCAGGCCATCAAAATCATGAAACGAGTTATAAAACTTTTGTAATGGGCAACATTACCAGGCATATAAATTACAAGCAGAAAGACAAGTAACAGAATAGAACCAGAACATGCTTTTGCCTAGGAAATTCAAACTTGTAAACATATATCGATTCCTCTGGACAATATTACTAGGCTACTAGCTAGCATGCCACTTCATGAATGTATATGTATGTGTGTATATATATATATATATATATATATATATATATATATATATATATATATATATATATATATATAAGTACTGCTATAACTTGGTACGGACCCCTTAGACATGATTGTATTAGCTGATTTGATATGGAAATTAAGGGTAGTTCAAGGAACCCTAATGCCTCCAGAAAGATACACTGCAATGCTTAACAAGTCTGATCTTTTATTCAGTAGCATATTCTCATATTTATAATGAGATACAATAGTGAAAAGATAAGGTTACTAGCATGGAAATAGAAAACTAACAACTACGTGACTTCTAAATGCCAAAATAATAGCTAACACTACTAACTAATATCTAACTCTAATTTATTTTACTACTTGCTGACTAATTCCTACCACGTCTATAACATTCCATTCCCTTTATGAAAACACTTGTCCTCAAGTGTAAAACTACTTAATTTTATTTCCGTCCATGATCAGATCGCCATCTTCCTCATCAAAACATGCATCAATAAAGAATAGTTTCTTACAGCGATGACCAGGGTTGAACTTCTCATCGCAATTATAACACAACCCTTGTCTTCTTCGATTTTGTAATTCAGCAGCTGACAACTTACGCGTTGGTGTTGATTCTGCAACTTTGTCACTTGCACTGGAATAATAATCAGGCTCCTTTGTTGGTGAGCTTGTTAGGGATATATTACGGGCTTCATATAAATGGGCCAAGCCAATCGCTGATGTTAATGATACAGGCTTATTAGCTTGCACATCAGCACGAATAGAATCGCGTAACCCACTAATAAAACAACTAACTTGCTGGCCTTGAGGAAGGGAGCCTGCCTTGGCCAATAACTTCTCGAATTGAGCTTGGTAGTCCTGGACAGTATTAGTTTGTTGTAATTTGGTGAGCTCGCCAAAAAAAATCAAAGAATATATCTGGCCCGTAACGAGAATTAAGGCCATCTTTGAACTCAACCCAGGAAATCAGTGGTTTCTCCTGCTTTAATAGTTGATACCACAATTGTGCCTCACCTTCAGATGGAAAGATGCCAACGAAACGCGTTCTTGGAGTGGTGTGCCATGAATTTCGAAGAATTGTTCTGCCCGGCATAGCCAACTGGTTGGATCTTCTACACCGTTGAAACGAGGGAAATCGAGTTTCATCATCTTTGGAAGTAGATAGCTTGAAGAATTTACTCTGTGAGAGCCCCCTGAGTCTGCAACCCGTCTCACTCCTGAACCTTCACCTTCGAAATTAGCTACAGATTTTGAGGCTATGTTTTCCACACGGGTGGATAATTTATTGAACATCTCTTTCACCTGAAGCATGATCTCATTTTGGCCGGAAGAAAGAGACTCCAGGGACTGTTCAATCCGCTGGAATCGATCATCTATGCCCAGGCTCTGATACCAAGCTGGTACAGACCCCTTAGACATGATTGTATTAGCTGATTTGATATGGAAATTAAGGGTAGTTCGAGGAACCCTAATGCCTCCAGAAAGATACACTGCAATGCTTAACAAGTCTGATCTTTTATTCAGTAGCATATTCTCATATTTATAATGAGATACAATAGTGAAAAGATAAGGTTACTAGCATGGAAATAGGAAACTAACAACTACGTGACTTTTAAATGCCAAAATAATAGCTAACACTACTAACTAATATCTAACTCTAATTTATTTTACTACTTGCTGACTAATTCCTACCACGTCTATAACATAACTCTGTTATCATTATAAAGGGTTTGTCTAATGTGGTCACATGCTAAGAATCCGTGCTTGATGAGTTGTCAAATTTTAGTTGGTGGATATTTATGTGAATGCAGGGGGGTCCATCATTATTAATGAAATCCTCACCAATCAAAATTTGAAAACTAAGCTAGCACGAATTCTTAGCATGTGCCTTTGGGCACACACTAGAAAATTCGCATTATAAATGCCATAAACAGATAAAAAAGAACATGTTGACATTAACTGGATAATCATGCAAGTTTACAAACTTAACTTGAATCTACATGACCGAGATCAAATTGGTATACTGAACATGCAAAATATTTGATAATAAAATTGACCACGCATGCACTTTTTTATTTCAAATCATTTCCTCCGAAATTAAAAGGTTAAGCATGTACAAAACTAGTTAAAAACCAAAATCAATTGCCAAATCAAACATGTGTTGCTCGATATAACAAAAATGAAATAAAATAAAAATTAGGATGGAAAGGGAAACAAATTATAACTACACAAAAAGACCATGTAATTTGGTATAAAATCTACATATCCACCATCACGTACAAGACCGGGGAAAACAAATTATGAACCAAACAAAAATACAGAGATCGTTCTAATTTAGAACTAAGAGTATCTCCAATGGAGATATCTATATTGATTGCCTAAAAAATTTTAAAGCAGTCACAAAGAATGCAGAGAACAAGAAACTTGATAGATGAAAATATATTACAACTGCATTGGGATGCTCAGATCCATAGTCTTAACATAAATATAGAAAGGTCCACATGAGACAAAATCTTATCCTAACGGTAAACATAAAGACAGAACAGTAAAATAGAATGTGCAAAAAGGAGAACATGCCATGGTGAGTTGTCATTCCTTGTTGTTTTGTGTGGCATTCCTCAACACTCCCCCTCAAGCTGACAAGAAGTCACTGAATTAGTCAGCTTGCGAACATGAGATTGATGAAGTTTAACTGGGAGAATCTTGGTGAAGATGTCTACAACCTGGTTCACAGAGGACACCTTTGCTGTAGTGATATTGCCTGCTTTAATTTCACCCCTCACATAATGGCAGTCTATATCCACGTGCTTCATTTTTTCATGAAGGACAGGATTTGCTGCGATCGCTATAGCTGCCTGATTATCACAGTTAAGCATAGCTGGTGGCAAGTTAAAGATTCCAAGATCTTTCAAGAGGGTAGTAAGCCATGTCACCTCACAGGTTGTGAGTGTCATTGCTCTATACTCTGCTTCGGCAGAACTTCTAGCTACAACCGTCTATTTTTTAGCTTTCCAAGAGACTGGTGATGATCCAAAGAAAACACAGTACCCTGATGTGGATCTTCTTGTCATAGGGCAGCTAGCCCAGTCACTGTCGCAGTATGCAGTAAGTTGTGCCGCTCCAGATGCTGCTAACAGGATTCCCTGACTAACAGTTCCCACCAGGTATCTTAAGAGCTTCTTTGCTATCTGGTAATGAACAGTCGTTGGAGAGTGCATGAAATGGCTCAGCAATTGGACAGAAAAGGCTATATCCTGCCTTGTTATTGTGAGATAAATTAGCTTGCCCAAGAGCCTTTGATAGACAGCTGGATTTGGCAACAAATCACCCTTATTGCGGGTCAATTTGAGATGTGAATCCAAGGGTAGCTATAGTGGTTTTGCTTGAGACATACCATACTCTGCAAGCAGGTCTTTGGTATATTTCTGTTGAGAAATGAAGAATCCATTGGTCGATCTGTCAATCTCAAGTCCTAGAAAATATTTTACAGGACCAAGGTCCTTCATATGAAATGTGTTAGAGATCATTTGCTTGAGATGACTTATCTTAGCATTATCATTTCCACAAATCAGGAGATCGTCAACATATGCTAGCACCAAAGTTATACTAGTAGCAGTCTTTTTAAGAAATAAACTAGCATCAGACTTGGATTGCATATAGTTGAGATCAACAAGAGTGACATACAGCTTCGAGAACCACTGCCTTGGTACCTGACGCAATCCATACAGTGATTTGTGTAGTTGACAAACCAGAGTTGAGACAGTTTGGTCCAATTCCTGATTGACCTGAATTCGACAGCCAAGATGTGTATAGCCCTATGGTAGCTTCATAAACACTGTTTCATGCAAATCTCCGTGAAGAAATGCGTTCGAGACATCCATGTGAACTGTTTCCCAGTTGGCTAGAGCAACAACAGCCAATAGAGTTCGCACTGTGGTGAGTTTGGCCACAGGTGCATATGTTTCTGCAAAAATCTTCACCATATGTCTGATTGCAACCCAAGATTACAAGCCTGGCCTTTTTTCGTTCGACCGTGCCATCTGCCTTGAATTTGGTTTTAAAGATCCACTTACAGGGAATTGCTTTCTTATGAGCTGGCAAGGTAGTGATAGTCCATGTGTGATTTTCTTCAAGGGCATGAAGTTCTGCATTCATGGCATCCACCCATCCTGGGTTTGTGACAGCCTCTTTAAAATAGACAGGATCATTGGTGGAGTCAAGGGTGGACATAAGGCAGTGAAAATGATTTTGAGTAGTGGTGAAAGCAAGATTTGTTACTTGAGGCACTTTGTCCAGGGTATTAGCATACGTACTTGCTTGAAAAGTTTGATACTGACGCAGCCACTGTGGAGGTTGATGTGTTATGTTAGACCTTCTCACAGGTGGTGTAACAGGAGTTGATGATTATTGTGACTGTGAAGGTGTATCAGTATTCGAGGGACTATCAGGGGCATTTTCAGGTGAGACAGATTGTGATACAGGGGATACAGGAGAATTCTCATCTGCATCACTTAGGTGCAAGTAATCTACATCATCAGCTAAGACACCAGGTTGAATGACTGTTGTAGACACAGGCAGAGGCTGCATGTAATTAGACAGGGAATCTGGGTAGTATGGAAACACCAGTTCATGAAACTTGACATCTCGTGAGACGAATGTTGTCTGATTGAACATATTCAACAGTTTGTAACCCTTTGTAGATGAAGGGTATCCAAGTAGAACACAAGGAACAGCTCTAGGAGCCAGTTTATCAGCTGTAAACACAGGATTGTGAGCAAACGCCAAACAACCAATGACTTTCAGATGACTATAGGTGGGTGGTGTTTTATGCAAGACATAGTAGGGGGTGGAGTTTTGCAGAAGTGGCGTAAGTAATCTGTTGATAATGTGCACGGCAGCCTGTACACAATCACCCCCACAATTTTACAGGTAGATGAGCATGAAATCGAATGGCTCGAGCAGTTTCCAATATATGACGATGCTTTCTTTCCACCCTAGCATTTTGCTTGGGTCGATGAGGGCAAGAAGTTTGATGCAAGATACCATTATCACGAGAAAATTTAACAAATTTTGAGTCAGCAAATTCCAAAGCATTATCTGATCGAACGACTTGAATTTGTTTGTGAAAATGAGTTCCAGCATAGTTATAAAAGGCTTCAAATACAGAGAAAGCATCTGATTTGTGAGTCAACAAGGAAATCCAAGTGTGTCTACTGTGGTCATCGACCATAGTCAAGAAATATCGGTGTTTTCCCTGAGTAGGAACCTTATAAGGTCCCTAGGTGTCAATGTGCAACAATTCAAAAATCTCTGAGGCACAAGAATCACTAAGACCAAAAGGAAGGTTGGTAAATTTTTCCATTGGACATGTAACACAAACTTGGCTTGAACTGGTCAGAGTTGAGATTTCTGGGATCAACTTTAGTTTAGCAAAAGGTGCATGTCCCAATCTATGGTGCCAAGAGACTCGTGTCACCAGCAGTGTGGGTAACAGTGTTACAACTAGTGACCTGTGAAAGTGTGTGTTTTGACAACCAAAATACAGGATCATTAGTATGAACGAAATAATCCAGTCCCTGTCTGACCTCCCCTACAGCTTTAATGTTTTTTGTGAGGTTATCAATGATTAGGCAATGTGTGGGCAAGAATTTCACTTCACAGTTGTTATGTTTAATCAGCTTTCGGACAGATAGCAAGTTGTGTTTAAAAAAGGGAACACACAGGACATCATTCAAACAGAGACCATTAGTGAGAGTTGTAGTACCTATGTGAGTTATTTTCGTTGTTGCACCAGTTGGCAAGTTGATGTGAGGAGAAGTTGTCACAATTACAGGAGATTCAAGATTTTCCAGATGAGGAGTCATATGATCGGAAGCCCCAGAATCAATGATCCAATCCCCTACTGCTACACTTGCATTATGACATGTCATCATTCCAGAGAAAGGTGTGTCCAAACATTCAGAGGTTGTTTGAGTTCCTTGAAGACCAGGCATTTGCATCAATTATGCCAGTTGAGCCAACTGTTCAGTTTTGAAAAGAGAAGTATCTGCATGAGTGGCATCCTCACATTGTGTCACATTCGCAGACTTGAACTGCTGTTGTGGTCGTTGATTGCCTGACCACCTACCTCTTGCACTCGAGATATTGGCATTGTTGGGTCTGAACTGAGGAGCAGGGTTTGGTCCTTTATATTTGGGATGACATCTGGGATATCCCAATTTTGCCCAGCACCTGTCTTGAGTATGTCATGTAGCTCCACAAGCAGTACACTGGAAAAATCGAGGTGAAGAAGCCCCTCCCCCTTTGCTATACATTTCCATAAAGTCTTGGTCAGGGTTTTTTGTGGGTTTCAACAACTCTCTCTGTTCTTCCTCTTGTTGAAGGATAGCTGTAGCACTTTCGACACTAGGAAGAGGACAGTTCAGCAATATTTGACTTCTTTGAGGAGCATACACTTCATTAAGACCATTCAAGAACTGAAAAAGTTTAGACTCCTCTTTCTGTGATTCTATTTCAGCCATTAGTTTTACAATTTCAGGGGTAGAGGTAGTAACAGTTGGCAAGGCATTCAACGAATCCAATTCCTCCCACACAGTCTTCATTGCAGTATAGTAATCGTTGACAAACATGTCATTCTGTTTGGTATCATACAAATCTTTGCTCAATTTATACTTTCGAGAGCCATTCGACACTGAAAATCTATGTTCCAGGTTCAGCCATATATCTCTAGAGGTAGTCAAATAGATAATAGATTGACGAATAGCAGGAGACACATTAGAAGTTAGCCAAGAAATTACCATATTATCACAAGTATCCCACATTTCTGCCTTGTCGGTGTCATCTGTAGGTCTCACCACAATGCCTTTAACAAACCCCATCTTCCGTTTGGAGGTGAGTCCTATTTCCAGAGATCGTTTCCATGCTCTATAGTCAGCACTGCCTTGTAGTTTATCAACCTAAATCGATGCAGCCCCATCTGAAGGATGCAGAAACAATGGATTAACCATATCTTGATATGTAACCCTTGGAGCAATCATTTTTCAGAAAAGGGTTTACAAATGAAAGTAGATCTGGACAACAAAGAACAAAAGAAAAGACTGAGTCTGAACGCTCAAAAAATAAGAATCAACAGATTTAATGTTGTAAAATAGGCTCTGATACCATAAAGAGTAAAATAAACTGATAACAATCACCGTCTCATGATAGATCTAATCGTGAGCAGTCACAAAGAATGCAGAAAACAAGAAACTTGATAGATGAAAATATATTACAACTGCATTGGGATGCTCAGATTCATAGTCTTAACATAAATATAGAAAGGTCCACATGAGACAAAATCTTATCCTAACGGTAAACATAAAGACAA
This sequence comes from Kitagawia praeruptora, assembly GCA_037693485.1. NCBI lineage: Eukaryota > Viridiplantae > Streptophyta > Magnoliopsida > Apiales > Apiaceae > Kitagawia > Kitagawia praeruptora. The sequence continues at coordinate 141,075,356 of CM075352.1, forward strand.
AACATTAAAATAGAATGTGCCAAAAGGAGAACATGCCATGGTGAGTTGTCATTCCTTGTTGTTTTGTCTGGCATTTCTCAATAAAAAATAGTTAAATTTTTGCATATGAAGAACGGGAAAGAGGGACATCAATCAAAAAATTACCAACTAATCATTCGAGATAGGTGAAAACCACGCTTTATTTAAAACAGATAAACCCTTCCACGTGATGTTTGAAGGTCGAGCGGCTTCTGTTTTCCAGGATACAACGAACAGAGATAATTTGAAACACTTACAAATTCACCTCCTACGAATCAACAAATATTGCTCTATTTCACAGAATTGATACTAAAATTCTCTAAAAGAAGATGAAGAGAATAAAATATGTTAAAGTTTGTTTTTTCCTATATACGAAGAAGCTACAAGCCTCCAAGTATATATATAACCTATGTAACTTATCAACACATTGAATATTATAACCTTCCCCATAATAATCCATTAACTTAGGAGTTACAAAATGAAATAAAAAAGGCTTAATGACCTTTTGGCCCTTCAAGTTTACACATTTATACCCATAAAGTCCTACAGTTTTAAAGCGTTCCTTTTCGCCCCTCCTACTTCAAAAATGTACCTTTTTGCCACAAACCGTCGTCTATTCGTTATAAAAGACGACGGTTTTGTGTTAAAAAGGTGACGGTTTTGTAGCTAAAGGTACATTTCTGAAGTTGGAGGGGCGAAAAGAAATGCTTTAAAATTATAGGACTTTACGAATATAACTGTGCAAACTTGAAGGGTCAAAAGGTTATTAAGCCAATAAAAATGCAATTAATTTTATTCACATTATTCCAACACTTCAGACTTTGATTAAATTTTCGAATAGTCCTTATCTTTCTTGAAGTCTGTTGCAAAGTGCCCAAGATCATGGCATTTATAACATTTTTTGTTTAATCCATCAATTGATCCGGTGTTGTAGCCTCCTTTATAATAATTTTTTTTTTAATGAGTTGGCTTTGGACTTTTAACTTAAATGACATGTTTTTCCAAGCAAGTTGAGATAACTCGGTTGATTGAGATTATCTCTAATCGACACAGAAGTTCTGGATTCGATACTTGCTTATCACGAGATTTGTCAATGAACAGATAGTTATTGTAAAAAGGTTATAGGCCAAAATATTCAAAAAAAAATAACATGTTTTTCCTGAATATATGACATTGAAAAATGTTCTAGTCACGTAAATCATAAATTTGTTACCCATCTTCTCTAGTTTCTATTTAGCACAAAAAAAAAAAAAAATACTACTCTAATTCCTCCATAATGTAATACAGTATTCATTAATCATAGCAATAAGCTTCTCAATATTAGGTTGTTTTTCAATGATTTCTTCAACCCTGATTTTCTGATATGAAATAAACTCCTCTTACTTTTCAGGATCATGCACAATCAGGGACTAGATGTGTTTGCCAATCTTTCTTGATTTGCATGAATAGATCTTTTTTGAAAGAAGAATTCTAGTGCAATATTTTATTCATGCTAATTCTTTCCAGTTTTCTTTAGAGCAAGTCCAACAGCTCCTTAAATGATTCTTAAAAAAATAATAAACTAATTATTCTTAACGATTTAGTAACCTTATTTTGTATATCAACTACAACAATCATTCTTAAATTCATTTCTTACTATTATTATATTAATAAATTTAAATCTAACTTCTTATTTGAATTTCAATCAAGTGAGGAAAAGAATTGTGAAAAGGAGAGGAAAAAGATTTTTTTATTGATAAAGAGAAAGTTAGGAATGGCTAGACATTCCCTAAAAGTAGGTAATGACTAGTGGTGTTTAGTGATTTAGGGAATCACTAGAAAGTTGTTGGAACAAGGTTTTTAGTCAAGTTCCCTATTTTTTGATTTACGGATTGAAATAAAGAAGTTGTTGGACTTGCTCTTATAATGTAAATATTTTGTTCCAATTTATCAAGAAGACTCAGTTGAAACTTCCTATTAATTAGCCTCCTTAATTGGTCTCACAATACTTATCATGAAACTGCAAATGATCATGATTAACTTTGTTAAACCTCTCAATAAAAACCTCAATAATGCCTCAAAAATTCATATGAGAAGTATAAATTTCAAAAATGACATTTTAATATTTCAAAAATATTAAATCATTTTCTATTCACAGCAGTTGAATACGTGCATTTAACAGATAGTGTAATTTTCAAATGATCGGAAATTATTACCAAACAACTATTTTCTTGATAAATATATTCTAAACCTAATAACTAAAGGTAAAGGGAGACAGAACTGAAAAATCGACCGGTCAAAGAAACAAGCGTTTATTTTCCAATCAGCAAATTACACAAACAATTACTCATATTCCACTGCTGTGAATAGAACATGCTTATATTCTTTTTTTTTTTTTTTTTTTGAAACGAACATGCTTATATTCTTATTTCGACAGTCGCCATCATAAAAATCTTCTGTTTATGTTTTGTTCATGAATAGCTATTTTCCAATATTAAGCAGTTAATATTTTCCAATATTCGCCATCATAAAAATTAGTATAATCATGAAGTACTTTCAGAGCAATTATTTCATACATATTTAATATTACAACAGGAAAAAATTACAGGTTTAAACAAATATAAACTCAATCAATACCACGAGTCCAGTACAACTTTTACCTGTATTATTTATTTATAACTGTTTTACAAAATAACCAGGCAACCATCACCAAAGCAACTCAATCATCAGACAGGAAAATTGTTTCTTTTCTGATACACACACACATATATATAAACTTCTTATACCTTATATCATGCGGCAAGGGACAGCATTTGAGCAACCATAGTATTCCACCAACAGCAAGGTACCTTGATCTCCGAGCTCTCATTACAAAAATAAACTTCATATTGAAGGCCAAGTGGCCAGGTACTAAAAAGGGCCAGAGTCATTTTGCATGCCACAGTGAGATGGAACTACAAATGACCAGGCAGCTGCGTGCATGCAATTATTCTCAGAGCACATAAACTAATTGCAAGCATAGTAGTTTAATATTCTTTGATCATACAAGCCACAGATGAAGTTCTTAATAGGCTCCTGGGCCCTGGCAATTGACTGGATGGATACAGAGCCACATGCGAAAGTGAAAGAGGAACTGAAAGGGTTACCCACTAGAGCAGTACTGGTCATGAATAGAGATCAATGGACATATCAATTGGATAGTTGAAGAGATGTGTGAATGAATGGGGACATGTGTACCACTTTCTGAAGAGTTACAAAGTCATCTATGAGTTTTAACTTCCAAGTAATAGTTTAACTTTAATCCACTGGTATGCTACTCAATTACTTTCAATAATCTGCAAAGTGACAGATTACTGTTAAAATACATATAGCTGTTGATAGATTATTGGTGCCAAAATAAAACTTGAAGTCGACATTTAAAAAAAAAAAACAAATACACCTAACAGAACCAAACTGCATCTACCCGTGTTCAAAAAAATGCATGTAACCTTTTAATTTCTGTTCACTCCCTTTTTCCACTTGCATTTTTGTGGGGCAACTTTGTGTACAAACTTGTCCACTTTTGGGTCCTTCCAATTCAAATAATTGAAATGTCAAAGTAAATTTGACTAGTGTGAAGGCTAAATGTTAACATTTTTTTTCAGTGACTTCCTGGATATGACAACAATGCAATAGAATTTAGTCAAAGATGCACCTAATTATCGGACACAGTCAGTTTTAATGCTTATTAAATTTTACTCTCTCCGTCCCCATTTAAATGTCGGATATTTTGTTTCTTTGGATACCCCTCAGAATAGCATTACATAGAGTTGAAAGGTTTAATTGTATGTATAAAGTAGTCAAACATTGGAAATAGCAAGACAAGGGTATTCTTTGGAAAAATCTTTACAAAATTGTTTTGGAAGACGAGAGAAGGAACAATTTTCTTCCGAAAGAGAAAGAGACATCTAAAAGGAGACGAAGTCATAACAGATAAATTAAGTGTGAACTGAAGATTTTACTCGACCCACTGTATGAATAAAATATAGCTAAAACGGACAAACATACCTTCAAAACATTTATAAGATGGACTGAATATATATGGATTCTCAGAACAACATGCAGCCAATTTCAGTTTCAAATCAATGGCAGTCATTGATTTCCGACAAACTTCGGCAGCGGTCAGTTTCAGTCGATGGCACTTCATCTTAGCTTCATCTATTGCTGTCGGATCCTATGTTACTCCGACTCTTCTGTTTAGGTCGCCGTACCCGTGTCGGACACTTGGACACTCGGACACGACACTTATTTCGTGTCGGATCCTTTGACTGAAATGTGGACACTTTGACCAACTTAAAGACCACATATGAGTTGAATTTACAATGCAAACCAAAAAAATGAGAAGAATGAAAGAAGTAGAAGTAAGAAACAAGTAGAGAAGATCCATGATTTGCAGAGTTCTTTATGAAATCATGTTTAATCTGAGTTTGATTGTTACTTTTTCTAATGGTATCTATTTATCATGCCTCTTTATTAATATATTATGAGGTGTCGCCGTACCCGTGTCCAAAAATAGGACAGTGTCCCCGTGTCCCCAATTTTCAGATTTTTCGAGTCCGACACTCGGATACGTGTCGTGTCTGACACTTCGTACCCGAGTCTGAGTAACATAGGTCGGATCAAGCAGCTTCCACTGTAGTCTCTATACTACTAACAATAATTAGCAAAAAAGGATGACTACCATAGTGCACCATCTTCTGTGTCCTTGTAAAAAACTAAAAAGAATCAAACACAGAGCCTACATTGTTTAATGTTACTGTATAAAATCATGCAAAACTAACAACACTAAAACGGTCAGACATTATTAATGTATAAAATCACGCAAAACCAGCAACAGTAAAACGTTAAATTTTCACTTTCGTCGAATTTAGCTGTGTTATGAAAACTTCTGTGGCACGTAATCATATACTTCAGATTAATACTCCTCCATGAGTATTACTAATACACATACCCAGATTTTCATGTACAACATAAACTTTGACCAGCATTTACAGGAGATCTCTAAATATAATATTTTCTCAAGAGATTAAAGCCTGCAAAATGTGCATACATTTTAATGTAAATTTGGCAAGAGGCTTGAAGTCCTCCATTGTCAGTTATCATAAATGAGTACTTTTTAATTAATGATTAGTCTAAACAAGTATTTAAAAGAAAAAAAATTCTTATTCAGCCCAGACAGCCATTCTTGAATCACGTAAAATTTAAAGTTGAAATAGAGCACTACAGTCGCCAAATGCTGGCAGCATAATCATGTTAACAGCAGTGGTAACCACTCAACTAAGAAAAACACAAGGTATCAATTAAAATGTATTTGTGAAAGAAACAGTCTACTTACAGTGGCTGTTTATAATCTCTGAAATCTTGAGTGTAAAAATACTGAATGAAAACTCGCTATCAAAAAGGTACAGAAGGGGATTCAAATTCACATCCATCTACTTCAGATTTCATTACCTGTTTATAATCTCTGAAATCTTGAGTGTAAAATACTGAATGAAAACCCACTATAAAAAAGGTACAGAAGGGGATTCAAATTCACATCCATCTACTTCAGATTTCATTACCTTAATTAACCATAGGCGGTAAACCGTGCGATTAGAAACTCGAAAAACAGGAAGGAAATTTCCCCATTACACTGTAGACGATCTTCCTCGCCTGAGACTTGTAATGACCTTAATGTAAATCCACAAAATCACTTCTGATACTAAAAATCACTTCTGATACTAACTTGCAAACTATTTTCTCAAGCATTGTGAGTGCTTAATATATACTGTATTGCTTGTACCTGGTCTTTAATAATGTTAATTTGTACATTAGACAGTGCAATTGACCTTCAAAATTAGACTTACTAATTACTAGCTAGTATATCCTACTGTGAATTAGAACAGTCTATCCAAACACCAAATAACTAGCAAATTACTACATATAAAGTGGTCATGGCACGGAGTAAATATAACAGGAAACATAATTAGGAAAAAAATACATTGAAGGCAGGAACTCTGAAATTTAAATATAAATGTTCAAAAGGAAGTAAAGTAGTTTAGCAAAAAAAAAGGAAGTATAGTAATGTTTTTTTAATATATTTTTATATCTCAGTTCAAGAAAATGTTAATTATACTGTAGTAGTTTATAACAGTCTATCAGTTAGGGTTTGGTCAAAATTGTATCTCATATTTCAAGATCATAATGACCTCTCTACATGTTACCATGTGGTTAATGTTGTAATTTCACCACAGTTTAAACAGGTTGACACATTTACATGACCTTAAAATATATACCATCATCTAGCCCCAGCTACATGTACATTACAAACATACCTTTAAATACAGAACTTGATTGTTCGCCTGAAAATTAGAACTATACACGGATTTAAATAATCAGCTGTGGTCAAACATATATATGAACCAATAATCTCCCCTCATCTGACTATAATAAATAACTATACATATTAATTTTTGCTGATTCAAAATATTCTTTTTCTGTTTTAAATATTTTAAAAAAACATTTAAAAAAACTTATTAGCAGACCATACGCGCAAAAGATACCCCGACAAGCAAATAATCCTAGGCTAAGGTTCAAATAGAAACCAATTATTAGTTAGGGAACGTGGAACTTAATCTCAGTTACCCGAGTTTCCCCGACTCAACCCAATTATTAAAGTTCAATTATTTAGGTCAAAATTTCCAACCGAGGATTGTTAGTGGTGGTTGTTGGAGAACAATTTTGCAGATTATAGCATAAAACATAGTAAAGAAAGAGACATCAGACTATCGGTTGAAAGTTTAAAAATGTATTGCTTCAGAGGAAGGGAACCACATCTGACCTCGTGATAGAAAAGGGAAACTTTAGTCGAAAATATTCACGACAATTAAATCAAATCATAAAGGTGCCATTTTTGATGGATTTAGTTCAAAAATTATGTCAAAAATATCCTTTATTCTTGTAGTAAATTACTTATAAGAGGTTAAACAAAACATACCCGTAAATTACCTGAATACATCTCAAACCCGGTATGTAACAGCATTTACATCGTCAATCATCACCAAAAGTGACCCTTGACGTACCAAAGTCAACAGCCATATGGCTTAATCTTTCTGTTGATCACACTGTCTTTTCCCCTACAAATAATAGAAACTAGGTAACTAACTCACCCAAACAACCACTCAAATAAACAATAATTATACATCACTAGTTAAAACAATTGAAAAAAGGAGTAAAGAACATCATTAATTCAGAATCCCCAATCTCCCATCTGATGGAGGGTCAACAATAGCAACAACAAATAATATATTTAAGAGCATTATACAACAAATTAAAAGATAAAAAATGAACAGTGGAAAGGCATTTGCCTCGTCAAAAACATCATAGTCAGCCAACAATCAGGAGTGTCAAGATTGTTACATTTGCTTTGACCATACTTACATTTTCTAGCAAGGAAAGTAATTATTGAACACAAGCAAACCTGATATACATATATGATGTATTAAAGATGAGTTTTGTTGGTGGTCCACGCTAAACCAACCAAACAAGGCAAAATATCCCTTTATTCTTGAGTCTAGAATTTGTGATTACAAGAACTGTTAAAAAATATAAATTACTTTTGTCCTAATCTTAAGAAAATTTCTAAAAACCGAGTCACGTGGACTTTCGAACAGAAAAATGCAAAATACAAAAATTATAGCCACCTACAAATGTAACTTTAAAGGAAAATTAATAATTGGTATTAACCCCTTAAAATTTACAATACGACCAAAGAAGCGAAGTGCTGAATGAACTTTTTGCCATATACATGTAAGGAAGTTTCATGTAATCCGAGTAAATGAGAATCCATTAAAAATCCACCCATGAGAAACCACTACATTGCCAATGACAAAGTCCAATACATACATACACTTTCTTAGTTATTGCATGAAGTTCTTTACCTTATACTCCCTCTGTCCCATCCATTTCTTTACAATTTCCTTTTTGGGTCGTCCCACCATTTCTTTACATTACCCAAAATAGTAAGTTTTAACACTATTACACCTACTACTTCACTTATTTTAACAATACTTTACACTATTTCACCCACTACTTAACTTATTTTAACAATAAAATCACTATTACACCCACTACTTCACTTATTTTAACAATAAAATCACTATTACACCCACTACCTCATTTATTTTAACAATATTACACCCACTATCCTTGACCTCCGTGCCCAGCCGCCATGTAAAGAACTGGTTGGGACGGAGGGAGTAAAACATAACATCATTAATAATTTATTCACATGTTGTAGTTCAATTAGATTGCCACGCTTCAGAGTCAAGAGTTGCAATCTAAAAAAATGTCTAGCCAGACCAAATTATAGATAATTGAGTAAATGTTTGCTGAAATATTATTAACCAGGCCAGACAGAGAAGCAAAATCAATGACACAAGGTTTCTCATCTCTGACAAAGCTAGCATAAAAGAATTAAATGATTCAAATAACATATTACTTTGCTTCTTCAATCAAATAGCTACGCATGTATTTTCACTTATTTTGTCCCAATTATTATTAGAGGCAGCATTACATTCACCTCAAAATAGAACAAAGTTATGCACCAACAAAGATAACCATGCAACACACAATCCGCAATTAGCAAGACCACAATGATCGTGACCAAATTAAGCATGCAATTGATTGAGCCCTCTTAACATAACTGGCAAAAAATTTTGGCATGCCATTATTCAGTGATCACCGTGGTTGCATCACTTTATCAAAGGCCAGTTCTTACAAACTAAAGAACTTACGGAGTGGGGAAATAATATAGAGAAATAGTAATGCTGATTAAATTAAAAGCATGGGTATAAAGAATTCATAGCAAAAAATCACTTCACCATATCAGGAATTGACAGGTTTGAGTGTCCAGTTATGGTAGATAGTTGATACTCTTGATAATTGTTAGAAAACAGATAAAATCGGAATTTGGAAGCAATATCACTTTAAAGACTGAATTTTACTGAGTACCTAGTCTAAAAGGCAAGGAGTTTGTATTAATTAATAGAGTTTAAAATTACTTCAAAATTAGTATTTAAACTTGACTTTTATAATAACCTTATTTTAGTTTTTAACTAATAAAGGTTACAAATATTTAATTTCTGAGCAATGCTAAATCAAATAATATTCCACTAATTCCAAGAGATAAAATTCATAACACTTACTGTATTCATATAAAATCCTTTTTTCCCAAACAATTTACAGCCACACTAACTTGTCAAAATTAGTTATAGAACCGACATCGGTACTCATATTAGACCAAAGATCAAGAAGCAGATTTGCATTATAAATTGTAAAAGCACTCAAGCCTAAAATCCAGCTATAGAAAAAAGAAAAACTCAAACAAGAAATCATCACATTACAATTCTGGAGTTCAATTCTAAATATGTTCAAATTTTAATAGAGAAATTAAATGTCCAATAAGCTGTTAGCTAAGTGACAATTAGAAAATACATGCACAAATTAATAAAAAGAAGTAAAAATATGTACCACATATATATCACTGTCACATAAAATACAATGATAAAATCTTAATCATATTTCTACAAATAAAATGTAATAGTAGAATATAGCTATTAAATTAGACAACAGTAATTAATTAAAAAACGACACCGAAACATAAAATGTAAAGAAGAAAGTAAAAGCTATATATGCTACTTCAAGACCTTAAAAGATGAGGGTAAGCACCCCTTATTTCATGAATCAATGACCAAAGAACTATTTTAACCCAGCAATAATATTGTAAGAATAATTTGTAGTGACAATTAGACAATGAAAATGAAAAGTGAAAAAATAGAGTGGGATCAAACCTTGCCATTATTCTCTTCAATCTTCCACCAAGGGATATGTTATAACTGCACAAATTAAAACGAATAATAGACAAACATTATAGATCCATTGAAATAATTCACTCAAAATAATAATTTCAGTGGCTTTATTTTGTCACTTAAATGTGTTAACAAGAAAGTAATCAAGAGAAATAAAGAAACCATTACCTAATTAAGCGGTTGAGAAATCAATCAATCTAAACCCATTGAACAGATATCAACACGATTGCCTTATATCTGGAAAGAACATCAAGCACATATCATTTGTGTGTGTGTGTGTGTGCATAAGTTCTTATTTTTCACACATACATTGAAGGGTTTTACAGAAACAAAAACACAAATTTGATGCAAGAGAAGATATACAAACATAAACAAGGAGATCTAGTTAACGAACAAATCAGTATGAGAGTAAAATAGTTCAACAACTTAAAGAAAGATGAACAAGGGAAGGCTTATAGGGTGAGGACCATCCTTAATTATCAGGAGAAGAGAGGATGTTAACGTAATGTTTATAGTATTAATGGTCCCATAATACTACTGTTTTCCGTTAACTAAGTACATAATTAGGTCTACTTACAAAACTAACATACATCAAAAGCCGTGCTTTTTTCCTTAGAATATATAGTAGTACAACTATCAATATCAAAAATTATATAATAAAATAAGCTGGTCCAAAACTCTATTCAAACAAACAGTAGAAACTGAAAAACATTATTAAAATTTTCTTTTGTGAATCTGTAGATACCTAGTGTGGGGTGCGTATGCATCTTGGGGGTATGGGGGTGCTGTCTCCACTACACACACAAACACATAAAATAATAGATAGGCAGATAGATGTGCAAGTATTTATATGAGCATGTACATGGTAAATATATGTAAGTAAAAATTGGAAATTAAGGCAAGGGAAGAGTAAGAGACAGCTGACAGAATGAGCAGTGAGCACGCAAAAGAAAAGGCACAATTGAATGCAATTTGGGCTCTTGTGTGCTCACTCTCTTCTGTCAGCTTTGAACTCAACCCCCACCCCCAAATTCATTCCCCCAAATAATAGCAGTAAACAAAAACATTTCAGTTTTCACCCACCAACAAAATCGGCTCTAGTACCCGAAACAAGAAATTTCGGGTCAGATCTGGAAAAAACTATAATACTCCATTAAACCCCGTCATTGTCTAATTCCCAAATCAAGTAAAGATAAGCCCTTCCCTTTTAGGGTTAAGAGATTTGGATTTAGATCACAACACAGACTCTTCTCTCTTACATGCAGTACACAATATGTAGCTGACACGTACCCTGACCACAAATTTTGTTGACAAATCAAACAGTATATATAGAGGGTCACAAGAGAGAGAGAGAGAGAGAGGGAGAGAGATAAAGGTTTATTTAGGAAGAGAGAGAGAGAGAGGAGATGAGGGAGAGAGAGTGTGAGGTCGGTGGGAGTGACCGGTGAGGGATTAGACAAGTCACTTCTACGAGTTAGAGTTGCCTTTTGTAAGTATGAAATTATGAATGAATGGATGAATATAAGCGGATGAATGAATGAATGGATGAATGCCAGACCCGAGCCAAAAATCTGGCCCGGCTCGATCCGGCAAAGTTCGGTCAAAACCCGGCACGATTAAAGCCCGGTCCGGTCAAGTCCGGCCTGAGGGCATTAAACGGTCCCTATATTTTTGGGCAAAACCCGGCCCGGCCCGGCAAAAGCCCGTTCTTTTAAAAAATTCGGTCTTCGGCCTAGCCCGATTTAAAGCCCGATTCGACCCGAAAAAGTCCGAGTAAAATCCGATTATTCTAGTATACTTACATAAATATTTATGTATTTACACTTCCTACAAATATAAAAATAATTTAAGTACATATATATTTACATATTCATTATTAATAATAATATTATTTATATACATATATTATGATACATGAACGAAAACAAGTTAAGTACACGTGTAATCAATTAATATATCATCAAATCAAAAAGTAAATCGATAAATGTAATATCTGTATCGGCAAAATAGATTGTTTAACACATGTCTGCCATTATTACATAAAGAACATTCTTATGTAACATAAAATCTCGATCCGATTTGATCCCGGAAAAAGCCCGATCCGGCCCGGCCCGTTTCAGGCCCGGAAAAAAGCCCACCGTGGCCCGCTTCGAGTGCCTAAACGGGCTCACATTTTTCACAGAAGCCCGGCCCGGCCCGGTCAAAGTCAAAGACCGGGCCGGGCTTTGACCAAAAAGCCCGGCCCGATGGACTTTTTGTGCATCTTTAAATGCGAATAGTAAAATTTATTGGGTAGTGTCCTAAGGGCTATGGTTAAGAATGAATGTAAGTAGATAAATGTATTTAATATGTCAATTTTACACGAAATTTATCAATTTTGCACCTATTTCAATATGATTATTTAGCAATTTGGAAATTTTTATTAATGGAAATTGATGTGAATACATGGGATCCACTATTATTACTTGGAAAATTAAATTAGTGTTATAAAGAAGCATTGGAAAACAAAAAATTAATTAAATAATTAAGACTAAATATTGAAAACATGATAATACTTAATGCTTAACCATAACCTAAAGCAAGGCTATAGTTAGAGCATCTCCAACCATGTTGAACCCTTAGCTAAAAATAATTAAAACATACTATAAATAAAAATTATAGAGATTATGTAAAAATGAATTAACTCCAATGGATCATTTCCATTGTCAATATTTTTAGCCAATGTCTATATTTTTTGCCATGTTGGCTATATTTGTCGAATCTCTAGAGACCTGTAAGAAAATTCCACATCATCTCTTACCATATTCAAATGATATATTCTATTTATAATAACTTAAAATAATAATAACATACCATTTTTAAAATATAGCCAATCAATATAGCCAATACCATCGAAGCACAACGTCTTACAGGTTCAATAAATTTTACATAATCAGTATTTTCTATCATTTTAGCCAATCATTTTAGTCAACCCCATTGGAAATGCTCTTAGCATTTCCCAAATTTCCAAATTTATTTGTAGTACAATAATGTTGGGAGACCAAGAGAGCTGCACGGCCCCTTTTCGAAAAAAGTAACATGCGTGTTCGTTATTTATCCAAGTTTATTTGTGGCCGTCGATTATGTATTCAAGGCTAATCAAACCGTATAAGAGGGGTGTAACCTACTAGTGAAGTGAAGAGTCGGAGTCCATTGGAAATAGAGCTGACGAGACTGCGTGAATCAGGGAGACAGGTTTAATGTTTAGATAGGGTAGTACTTTGGAGTCCTCTCCTTTCCTCCTTCATAAATTACCATCTACGCGGGACCATCATTCCATATTACTCCTACTTTCTATGTACTGTATTTTCAGGGTGGATATAATTGAAATTCTCAGTACTTTTTTTTTTGTCCCAAGTCCCAACTGACTCCATTTTTTTTCTAGGGAAATCTATTTACAAACTTTTCAACGGAAAAATAAGCACAAATAATCGTACCTGTTGTAAAATTATATTTCCATTGGCCCTGTTCATTTTTTGATCTCATTTTCTATCCAAAAATATTTGTTCACATTTAATTTTTAAGATGAATTACGTTATTTGTCAATGTTACCGGAAAAAATTGGTGATAACAAATTTCAGAAGATTATTGGACTGCGTACGAATGTACGATGGTAAGTGATTGTGTTTAAGTGTTTAGGGTAGTTGAGATTGATCATATGAAATTAGGATTTTGCTATTAATGATACATTTCGTTCTTGATTGCAAGAATTGTATATATCTCATACAATATATGCATTTTTTTTTTTGAAAATAAAGAACTTCTATTAAATCATCGAGACATCATACATCAGATTCTCCAACACTAAATGTGGAGGAGAAGAAAAATCATTAAAGCTATTAGCCTCACAAGGTACTCTAGCTAACATATGGGCAACTTTGTTGGCTTGCTTTTTAACAAATGAGACAGATATATCCGGTCGAGCACTAATTAATTCACTACTTTCCTTGAGCATGTTTCCCACCTCCAAGAAGTTTACCATTCCCCTGTTAATGTTCTGCACTGTAAGCATCGAATCACTCTCCACTACTACATTCGAAATGCCTAATTCCAGAATCCATCTGATTGCCTGCAAAACTCCCCAAGCTTCTGCTTCAAAAACCGATGTCTCTCCTGTTCTACAAGCATTCCTAGCCTTACAGAACCCCCCACGATGGTCTCTCAAAATCATCCCAACAGTAAAACTCGAATTCCCCCCCAAATACAGATGCATCCACATTAATTTTCAAACCACCTGCGATTGGCGGAGTCCAATGAGTCTGAGAAGTTTGACATCTCTGCACACTAGTAACACCAGCTCTTGGCTTATTTCTCTACACCTCCCGCCATTGAGACACCAGATTCACACTCCACTGCATAGCTAGCTCTGCTGTTACGACTTTATTCCCCCACACTTTCATGTTTCTAGCATTCCATATTCCCCACAAAACCGTAGTCATTTGCACCATCTTCTCTTGACCTTCTTCACCAAGTTTCTACAATAACCAGTCCGGCATTGATTCAATCTCAGATGTATCGAATTCTAAATTTAAAAACTTCCAACACTCATTAGCAAACTTGCAATCTAGAAAAACATGTAACAGATGCTCTACATCAACCCTCACACATTGGACACAGAATCGTAGTATGAACTCCTCTACCTCTCAGAATATTACGCACAGGCACGTTATTCTTGCATAAACGCCATAGAAAGATTCTCACCTTGTGAGGTACCTCCATTCTCCAAATTCTCGACCAACCCTGATTAGTTACTACCTGTCTGCATTCACTAAACTGCTGGAACTAAAATTTATACCCAGACTTCACCGTATACTTCCCATCACCCGAGTGAATTCAAGGGATATGATCTGAGACCTGGTTTAACGGGATAGGTATTGCCAAAACTAATTTGGCATCATAACTCAACAACAAGTTATTTACCTTCTGATCATCCCACAATTTCCTACCAGGAACAAACAATTTACAAGCTCTGACTCCACTAGATGTGTTAGCATAAGTTCTGTCCACCATAAAACCTTCCTTACCTCTAACCCAAGGATCTGAAAACACCCTAATTCTCCAGAACCCATTTGAAACCTTTCTTCAACATCTCTTTAGCTTGCCATAGCCCAGACCAAATATAACTAACCCCTTCACCCCTAGCTGTTTCGAAAAGGTTAGTATTAGAGAAATAGCGAGCTTTATATACTCTGGCCACTAATGAGTCCGGATTGTTAAGAAAATTCCAACAATGTTTACCTAATAGAGCAATATTTAAATCGTATAGATCTCTAAACCCCATCCCACCCAAACTCTTAGACATGCTCATATTAGTCCACGACAGGCACTTAATTCCTTTCTTATTGTCACCCTTCGAACCCCACCAAAAATTATTCATCATTCTTTCAAGTTCTTTACACAAAGACTTGGGCAGTAGGAAACAAGACATAGCATAAGACGGCACTGCATGAGCCACATTGCGAAGTAGAACAGCTTTTCCTGCTCTTGATAGACACTTCTCACTCCAAAGTCCAACCCCTTATCTTCCAAAGCATGTTCTTCAAGAAACTGAACACCTTTTTCTTAGCCTTACCAATTAGAGAAGGCAGGCCTAAATATCTCCCCTCACCAAGATCAGTCTGCACTCCCAATATATTCTTTATTTCCACTAGGTTATTCAACCGAACATTAGAACTGAAAAAAATACCTGATTTCTGGAAGTTAATAGCTTGACCAAATATCTCTTCATAGTCCTGCAATATCGATTTAATCTCCCTAATCTCTGCCAATGATGCTTTACAAAAAATAAAACTATCATCTGCAAATAATAAATGAGTAATGACAGGAGCTTGAGCTTGAATACGACATCCAGATAATCTACCTTCATCGGCTGCTCTCTTTATCGACCAAGAAAGTCCCTCTACACATAACAAAAAGAGATAAGGTGATAACGGATCTCCTTGACGTAAACCTCGAAAAGAAATGATCGATCCAATATGAACACCATTGAAATTCACTAAATAAAAAACTGTCGTCACACATAACATAACCCATGAGATCCATTTATCATTAAAACCCATATGGATCATTTGATTTTTGAGAAACCCCCAATCCACCCTATCATATGCCTTACTTACATCAAGTTTCAAGGCTACTTCTCCTTCTAAACCTTTCTTTTTTTGCTTCATGTAGTGTAACATCTCAAAAGCAATAAGCACATTGTCTGCAATACTTCTATTCGGAACAAAAGCAGACTGGTTTTCGGAAATAATACCTGGCAAAATGACTCGCAACCGATTTGATAAAACTTTGGCAATAACCTTGTACAACACATTGCAGAGAGCAATAGGCCGGAGATCCTTCATTGAGTCTGCGTTATCTTTCTTTGGAGTCAAAACTATCGTTGTATCATTAAGGTTTAAAGGGAATGCCAAATCATTCAACCATTGTTTGCAGCACTGAAATATTTCCTTACCCATCAAACTCTAAAAACTTTGATAAAACGCTGGATTAAGACCATCTGGCCCTGCACTCTTATCTGGGTGCATCTGCTTTATTGCTATCGAAAACTCTTGTCAGTAGTATTTTTATGTGTTCATTCGCAGGGAAGGACTGAATGTAATATCAAGCTCAAGTATCTTATCTCTCACAATTTAGAAGTGTAAAAGAGTGTTTGGGTTGTTTATAAACTAAATTAAACTAATTATCAATCAAGAATAAAATATATGAGGAAAACAATCCAAGAACTGGGGTTCTTCACTTGGTTTCAATGCACATTCAATATCTATGTGATGTCTACGTTCTTACTCTGCTGAAAACAATTCTTCTAAGGTTATAATGTTCTCTCCCAAGATACAATATAGTGTCTACAACTACACCTTAATTGTCACTTCCGTGATACAATCAAAGTACAACCATAAACTAATAAGCACCAAGAATTATAAGTCTCACAATTCGCATATTAATCTCCCAATCAAATACTTGAATTATGTCTGTTAAATCATGTACTAAAATTGCAACTCCTCTTCCAAGTTATTACAATCCCTAAAATCCAATCAAAGGTTCATGACTCCCTTAATTGTGTTAAGCTCTCAATAACAGATCAGCAAAGCAAGAAAATCACAGATAATTAAACACACATGAATACCAAGGAATACTACCCAATCCTCAGATTAGAGATTTAGTTACACATAATTACTGAAGAAAACAAAACACATGAATTAATAGAAGAACTCATAATTATAAGAATATAGAAAAAACCTTTAATCTTCAATCTTCAAAGAAAATAATAGTTCTCCAGAAAAATCCCTAAAAGCTGCGTACAAAGTTGTATCTATAGAATAGTATTTTTTCTTCTCTAAATTAATAACCTAGATGTGTTTATATAGATACTCCAAGTCTTGCCCAGCAAGAAATTACCTTCTATTACAATTAGAATTTAAAGAAGAATACAATTAGAATTAGAAAAAGGGCAAAACAGTAAATTCCTAGCCTTCTTTTGCAAGATCACGTGCGCGATTTCATTCAGCATATTCCTTGCACGTGCTATCTATCCCAGATTGTAGAAAATCTCTCAAGCTTCGCGTGGGTAGTAAGATCGCTGAAAACGGACTTCTAGAACTCCAGATATGGTCAAAACAGTGTAGACTGCGCAACCTTCCCGGAAAATCCAAATTTTAATCAATTAAATCTCCAAAAACGACAGAAGCATTGATATTCTTGCAAATCTGCACAACTAAGTAAAACACATCAAAACTATAACAAACTTGAGTCCAAAACAATCAATTTAAGCCGATATAGAATGTTCCAAGTGGATATAAACTCCACTTATCAAACACCCCCAAACTTAAACCGATGCTTGTCCTCAAGCATAAACAATTACAACTAACTAACTAACTAACTAGTACCACTTCCGTAGGTGATCATGGTTGCATTTGGCATATGCAACAAGCCCTTTAAACCCCTAGGCAGCCCTAGTGGACGAGTAAGGTCTCGTGAGGGCCTATAACGAATGTACCCACAAAATCCATTTAACCTAATACAATGCAATGCATGAATGCAACTACTATGAAAATGCAAGAAACTCACCAAACCAACTAACAAGCAAACATCTCAAAGAATGCAAATAAATCCAAGCAGAGCTCGACTAAGTCCCCGTATACTAACAATACATGACAGAAACGTGCGTGTGTGCGATGCTCATCAGAAATACTCCCAACACTAGGTCAAAAATCATACCTATTCTTCGCCAAGACATTCACAGGTTTATAATCAGAATAGACTGTAGACACTTCATAACTTAGAAACACCTCCATCCTCATTCAAGTTAGCCAGGAATTCATGCTTTATTACTACACTACAACACATAATACCACAAACAACATGCATGCTTATTTAACCGTGCAATGAATGAGACCCCAAAAGGCTTATACAATAATACCCATGTAGCGAGTGTTAGGTCAGCAATCCCAAACCACAAGGCTTTAGGTTACTAGGACTAAGTCCCCTCAGACTTAATTACTCGAGTATTAAAGAGCTCACTCTGGTTAATTCTGCATTTAAACAATTAAACTATTGACTCTTTTTTTCCCTTTTTTTTCTTTTTTTTTTCATGCAATCTGGAATGAGAATTCTCAATTCCAATCCTAGACTACTCATATAAATATGAGCTGGCTACTAGCCATTTGACACCTAGCCATTATTCAACAAATATTAACAACTAGCATGAAATCCCTGGTTTCCCCCAAACTTAGACTTTAGTGCTCCTACGTCATCAAGGGAATAACGAAAATTCTAAATATAATCAGGTGATTAAATCTCAAAACTCCAAACAAGCATGACCTCAACCTAGCCCAAAAGCACCCAATGAGTTTGTGTAAAAATTTTGTTCCCGTAACAAGCAAGTAAATTCCTAGGAACTATAAATCAGCCCTCTACTCATCATCACCACACTCAATTAAACATCTACCTATCAATCAGAATCAGCTCGTCCTAAGGGATCATGAAATATGCATGCCATGAAAATGAAACTAAATGAAAACTCACATGGTATACGAAAAGAAAAAACAGAATGTCCTATATGAAACAAACGTAGATAACACAACATATATGCATGATTTACTACTAATAATATGCAAAGCATGAAATCCTACATGAACACATAATACAACAACAACTACTAATCCCCCAAACCACCCCCAAACTTAAAATATTCAATGTCCGCATTGAATGGAAGTAAATACGAGGGATAGCAGAAAACATACCTACTCGTCCTCATCCTCGGATGAATCTGGTGGAGGATAGTGCATACGAGCTCCATAGACTGGCCACCTTGTCTGAATACTACAAAACCCCCAATTTACAAGAACACAAATTCGTAATAAAAATAAGATTAGAAAAAAAGATTTACCCAATACGAATCAAAGAAGTGAACTTGTAATTAATTCCTCTTTAGAATTGAATTTTTAGAGATTTAAATAAATAGAAGAGGAATTCGATTTGTATGTATAGGTGGGTATATATATAATAAGATGATGGATATGATGAATATAAATTTTAATGTGAAAAGGAGAAATTGGAGTGGGTATGAAATTTGATGTAAGATAGAAATAGGATTTAGGAAATATAAAAAAAACAAAAAAAACAATAATAATAATAATAATAATAATAATAATAATAATAATAATAATAATAATAATAATAATAATAATAAATATGAATTAGAATAGAAATAGGTTAGAGATTTGAAAAAAAATGGGGGGTTTTGGAATTGAAATAGGATTAGAATTGGGTTTATTGATGAAAGAATAAGGGATATAAAAAGAATTGGTGATGAAATTTTTTTTTTTTTATGTACACAGCTGAAAACAACTCGGTCATACACTGCAATCCGCGCAACCTGCGCGCGCGTGGGAGCAATCTGCTAAAGGATCAGTTGCGCAGGAGCAGCCTGCGCAACAGGGGGCAAACTGCGCCAAGTACAGTAACGCAGGCGCAGCCTGCGTTACACAGCTGCAATCAGCGGAAAGGCCAGTAACGCAGCCGCAGCCTGCGTTACACCCAAAAATTCGATTTATTTTTTTTTTTATTATTTTTTTGAAAACACTCACAATTTTTTTTTCCTACACTAATGCGTGGATTGCCTCCCACGAAGCGCTCCTTTAACGTCAATAGCTTGACGTATTTGCACATAAAATCTTCAGTGAGGAGAAAAAGCAAATAGATTCACATATTTACGAATTAGTAATAAAATTATGATGTGCATATATGCCTTAGATCCATTGAAAGGTACGAAAACTTTCAAGAACCTATCATGCTCAAGAGACTTGGAAACATCAAAATAGCTAGAAAAGTCATCAGAATAATCATTATAAGTACGACTCATATACTCTTCCCAAATCGGATCCTTATACTCCAAAGCAAGATTTTCGATTTCATCAATCTTAACTTCCTTCCCTTTTATAATTGGACACTCATCAATTTTAATCTCGTCTACCAATGTATTAAGCTCAAAATTTTCTAGATTTGGTAGAATTTCAATTGCATCCAAATTATCATTAATGCGCATGGGACAATTATCAACTACACAAGTATACTCATAAGACACAACATTATCATCAATTGCTAGACAAGAATCATGGCATAGAGGAAAATTGACACAAGGGGGAGTTCGATAACAACCTTCATGCCACACTGCTCGAACTTCCCAAATACAATTATTTAGTTTAGCATTCTCCTCGTACCAAGCTATTGAATCACATGGAATATCATTATCACTAGCAATTTCTAAAGTTGGTTCATCAAAAACTCCCAAAGAAAGTAAGGGAGGATTAGACTGAGTTCCTTGAATCATTTTATTGAGCGCAATCTCCCAATCAGCAGGTAAAGAAGGATTAGACTGAGTTAAACTCGAATCAACATCATTACACCTATATGGATAAACATCATCATGATATTGATTTTCAAACGAATATGAATAATCATTGCTAGGGGCATATGGAGCATAAAATGAGTTCTCAGAATAGAACGAATTCACCTGATATGCATTACAATCCTCATAGGAATTGAATTGTGGGTAAGGATTGAAGTCTTGATATTGTTCCTGACTGTTGTAGAAATTCTGAGCATTGTTCCAACCAAAGTTGTACTCCATCTAGTCTCTCTCCTCAAAACCTGTTTAAGTTGTCTACCTCAAAGAACCTGTAGACACACCAAAGAAAGAAATACAAAAAGAAAGAAAAGAAAAATATATACAAAGATAAAATCCAAACTACAAGAAACAATTAACTCAAACTCAACATTACTGCCTTTCCCGGTAGCGGCGCCAATTTGTTAGTAGTATTTTTATGTGTTCGTTCGCAGGGAAAGACTGAATGTAATATCAAGCTCAAGTATCTTATCTCTCACAATTTAGAAGTGTAAAAGAGTGTTTGGGTTGTTTATAAACTAAATTAAACTAATTATCAATCAAGAATAAAATATATTAGGAAAACAATCCAAGAACTGGGGTTCTTCACTTGGTTTCAATGCACATTCAATATCTATGTGATGTCTACGTTCTTACTTGTTAGTAGTATTTTTGTTGTTCGTTCGCAGGGAAGGACTGAATTGTAATATCAAGTTCAAGTTTCTTATCTCTTTACGTCTAGAAGTGTGTGAGAAGAATTTTGGGTTTGTGTATTAACTAAATTAACCAAGAACTAATTATAAGCACTAAGAATTGATTTTAAACTGAGATTTAAATATATGGGAAAACAATCTAAGAACTGGGGTTCTTCACTTGGTCTCAATACATGCTCAATATTAATGTGATATCTGTGTTCCTACCTTGCTGAAAACAATTCTTCTAAAGTTATACTGCACCCTCCCAGGTTACAATATAGTGCCTACAGCTACACCCTAATTGTCACTCCCGTGATACAATCAAAGTATATCTATAAACTGTTAAGTGCCAAGAATTATATGTCTCACAATTCTCCTATTAATCTCCCAATCAAATATTCAAATTATGTCTGTTAAATCATGTACTAAGATTGCAACTTCTCTCCCAAGCTTATTACAATCCCTAGAATACAATCAAAGGTTCATGACTCCCCTAATTGTGTTAAGATCTCATTAACAGATCAGCAAAGCAGAAAATCACGTAATCAAGCATGCATGAATACCAAGGAATACTACCCAATCCTCAGATTAGAGAATTAGTTACACATAATTAAAGAAGAAAACAAAATAATAATGAATGAAAACATAATATTGAAGAATTGAAGAACGAAAGTACCTTGATATGATTACAAGCTATGAATTGTTATAATTTACAATGGTAGGATGTGTTTATATAGGCTCTACAAATCTTGCCCAGCAAGATATTGCCTTCTATTACAATTAGGATTTAAAGAAGGTACCCAAAACTGCCCAGAATACAATTAGAATTAGAAAAAGGGCAAAACAGTAAATTCCAAGCCTTCTTTAATATAAACACGTGCGCGAATTTATTCAGAATATTTCTTGCACTTGTTTCCTATCCCAGGTTGTAGAAAATCTCTCAAGCTTCGCGTGGGCAGTAAGATCGCTGAAAACGGACTTCTAGAACTCCAGATATGGCCAAAACAGTATAAGCTGCGCAGCCTTCCCGGAAAATCCGAATTTTAATCAATTAAATCTCCAAAAACGACAAAAGCTTAGATATTCTTGGAAACCTGCACAACTACACAAAACACATCAAAACTACACAAACTTGAGTCCAAAACAATCAATTTAAGCCGATATAGAATGTTCCAAGTGGATATAAAATCCACTTATCATTACTCTGCTGAAAACAATTCTTCTAAGGTTATAATGTTCTCTTCCAAGATACAATATAGTGTCTACAACTACACCTTAATTGTCACTTCCGTGATACAATCAAAGTACAACCATAAACTAATAAGCACCAAGAATTATAAGTCTCACAATTCGCATATTAATCTCCCAATCAAATACTTGAATTATGTCTGTTAAATCATGTACTAAAATTGCAACTCCTCTTCCAAGTTATTACAATCCCTAAAATCCAATCAAAGGTTCATGACTCCCTTAATTGTGTTAAGCTCTCAATAACAGATCAGCAAAGCAAGAAAATCACAGATAATTAAACACACATGAATACCAAGGAATACTACCCAATCCTCAGATTAGAGATTTAGTTACACATAATTACTGAAGAAAACAAAACACATGAATTAATAGAAGAACTCATAATTATAAGAATATAGAAAAAACCTTTAATCTTCAATCTTCAAAGAAAATAATAGTTCTCCAGAAAAATCCCTAAAAGCTGCGTACAAAGTTGTATCTATAGAATAGTATTTTTTTCTTCTCTAAATTAATAACCTAGATGTGTTTATATAGATACTCCAAGTCTTGCCCAGCAAGAAATTACCTTCTATTACAATTAGAATTTAAAGAAGGTACCCAAAATTGCCCAGAATACAATTAGAATTAAAAAAAGGGCAAAACAGTAAATTCATAGCCTTCTTTTGCAAGATCACGTGCGCGATTTCATTCAGCATATTCCTTGCACGTGCTATCTATCCCAGGTTGTAGAAAATCTCTCAAGCTTCGCGTGGGCAGTAAGATCGCTGAAAATGAACTTCTAGAACTCCAGATATGGCCAAAACAGTGTAGACTGCGCAACCTTCCCGGAAAATCCGAATTTTAATCAATTAAATCTCCAAAAATGACAGAAGCATTGATATTCTTACAAACCTGCACAACTAAGCAAAACACATCAAAACTATAACAAACTTGAGTCCAAAACAATCAATTTAAGCCGATATAGAATGTTCCAAGTGGATATAAAATCCACTTATCAACTCTTCCATAATAAAGTCTTCCACCAGTTTCTGATTCCATAGTAGGGATGGGCATCGGGGCACTTCGGGGCCGGGGAGTGCTATCCCCGCCCCCATCCCCGAATTCAAACCCGATCCCCGTCCCCGGCCCGATCCCCGTCGGGGATTATTTTTTATTCCCCGTCCCCGGCCCGAACGGGTAACGGGGATCCCCGCGGGGAATCGGGGAATTTCATTTTAAACAAAAAATAATATTTAAATAATATTAAACATTAACTATAGTTTGAAATAATTTTTTCTTGTGATATATAGCGAAATTAGCAACTATAACTAGATTACATGTTAAGATAAAAAAATATTACTTAAATAAACAATTATAAATAACATGGAAATGAAGTTATTTAACTACTAGAAAGACAAACATATAAGATTAAAATATCATTTTGTTTCCAATATAAAGTATTGGAAATTCGTATATATTAATATATGATTAATAATATATATAGTTATATATATTTTAATGTGGTGAAATCGAGTCGGGGATTGAGAATCGGGGCGGGGTTCGGGGATCGGGCCGGGGAGACCTGGAATCCCGTCCCCGGCCCGCTCCCCGCTTTTTTTTGAAAATTGTCCCCGCTCCCCGGCCCGTCCCCGATTCCCCGCCCCGTTCGGTGCGGGGAACGGATCGGGATCGGGCGGGCCGGGGTGAATGCCCATCCCTATTCCATAGTAATTCTTGGGGATTAAGAAACCCAAGTGGGTTAGGTTTCTCATTTTTTAAGGCCCAATGAGCTATGTCATCACCTTAGATGCAACCAGCCTAGGTTGTTAAGACCCAACTATTTCTTGGGAGCATGAAAGTTAAGCAATTGTTGACATTTCCATTTTAAGGATTCTCATTTGAGATATATATATATATATATATATAGGGAGCTGCTCCAATGAGACCCCCTTATAATGAGAATTGAGACCCTAATTAAAGTTTTATTTATTTAATTATTATGAAATTCGAATATACATATACAAAAAATAGTAAATTGCTACACTACCATCATCACATTTGCACCACTGTTGCTAGTCTGCTATCACCACCATCACTAGATCGACAACGTCATCACCACCATCATCACATCGGCATCGTCGTCACTAAATCGTCGCCATCACTACTATTTGTAAATCAATATATTTAAAACAATAAACACCAAAATATATCACTACAGGCTCACTGTACCAAAACCACCAACAGAATCATCAAAAATTTCAAGACAAATCACTAATATTCAATGTAAATCACCAAAATTTTAATACAAATCACTAAATTTTAACGCCAATCACCAAACTTATAGAAACAAATTACCAAAACAATTCACTTGTAAACATTCTGAAAAAACACCAATCATCCCAAAAACAAATCATAAATCATCATCAGTCACGAATTCCGATCACCACACCATTTTCCGATGCCTTCTCTCGCGTCGTGTAATGTCGTATGTATCTCCAACACTTTCTATATAAATCTATTCGTTTGCACCCATTACTTCGAACTCAAAGATTTTTCGAATCTCTCCAAATCTGACTTAATTGTTGACATTATTTTTTCAACTTAAATCTCGTTGAATGTGATTCCAATAATAACCAAGTGAAATGAAAGAGAAAAATAATTAGAAAATCTACTATTATATGACCAAAAGACAAATAGAAAGGATCTGAGAAAGTAAAAGGATGAAGAATGAGATATATGGAAAGAAGAGAGAGAATAGTAGTTGTGGGTGAGAAAAGATCGGAGAAGAGGGAGTAGATGCGTTATCAGGGAAGGAGAAAGAAATAATCTAAACATGTGGTGCAGATTAAAACTTGTCACAATAATTGAGTGGTCCAGATTCAGTCTCAGTTCTCATTTTAATAGGGGGTCTCATTTGAGCATCTGCCTATATATATATATATATATATATATATATATATATATATATATATATATATATATATATATATATAGGAGTAGGTACAGAACCACAGATGGACAACCACCCGGCGCAATGTAACATTGCACCAGGCGCAATGTTACATTGCGACAGGGCTGGGTGGAAAATAAAACTGGCGTAATGTTACATTGCTCCTGGAGCAATGTTACATTGCTCCTGGAATAATGTTACAATGCTCAGGTTTATTATAATTCTAATGTGATATAAACTTAATGAATTATTCTTCGAATATGATTTCAAAACTGATCTTAGTAACCATAACTAATTACTAAATTACAAATATGTTTATATAATTTAAAAGTAAAGTAATTAAAATTATTTATTAATAATTCTTATATTTCTGTATTCGAATAAGAAATGTGTAAGTTAAAATATGATTAAAACCTTATTAATTCAATTAGAGTGTTATTTGATTGAGTTTAAGGTTAAAATAATTTTTAACTCGCGACTTAATCAAATAAAACTCTAACTGAATTGATAAGGTCTCAATAATATGTTAACTTATAATTATTTCAACTTCTTAAGAATGAACTATCATCTACATTACTATTATCGTCTTTTTTTCAACGAGTGGGTACCTCTAATTTGTGCATATCAATTTACAATTGTTTAAGTTAAAGATAAGAAATAACTTTTTTATTTCAAACAAAAATCACAACTAAATATTCAAATTAAGTGAATTGAATTTTTATTCAAATAATTGTTTCATACATTTTGAGTATTTTTCGATTTATTTGCTCAAAATTTAAAGTCCAAAAGAAATAAAAGTATTTATATGTTAATGATATTTTAAATTTTAAATGAATAAATATTAATTTCTAGGTAAAAAGTAAAAAATCATGTAGCAATGAATCATTGCGCCAGGAGCAATGAAACATTGCTCCAGCTTGCGCTGGGCGCAACGAAACATTGCGCTGGGCGTAACGAAACATTGCTCTACCATAATCTTTTACTTCCGATAAATGAGGTGGATGGCGGTGGGTGGTTGCATTAAATGCTCACCTAGAGCAATGTTACATTGCTCCAGGCGCAATGAAACATTGCTCCAGCCAGGAACACTTATACCCTACTGCCGAAACATCACTTTATTCTTTTTAGTAAAATATTCTCACATTCTCCCAACATCCTTAAAATATTCTCCCATTCTTCCAACATTCTCTCATTCTCCCAAAATCCTTAAAATATTTTCTCATTCTCCTAACATTATTTTAAGGTTTCAAAGTGCAATTTTACTCATCATTTGGAAGTCAAATATTATCAAAAAAAGTTTAGTTTTCTAATTTAATGGCTACATTTTTATTTAATGATTTTAGTTTATCTAGTGAGGAGCATAATGATTATGATTATGAAGTTGTTACGTCCGTCGGAAAAAAATCCGGTTTTTTGAAAATTATTCTGTGATGAAATAATAGATATTGATGCCTATGATAATGTGGGTAAGGAAAAGAAGAATGTGGATGATGATGATGATGATGGGGAAAAATGATGTTAATAAAGGTAGAAATAAGGTGAATGTAGAAAATGATGATGAAGATTATGATGATGATGATGATGATGATGATGAAATTAATATCGAAAACGAAAATTGTGGGTTTCCATTTTCGAATATTAATGATGTTGTGCCAAGTGTTGGTATGATTTTCGACACATTAGATGAGGCGACAAAATTTTATAGAGATTATGGTCAAAGTGTCGGATTCCAAGTAATAATTAGGAATACTAATTATCATTTAGGAATTAAGGATCCATCATTCCGGTTTTTAATTTGTCGGAAGGGTGGAAGAACAAAACCATTGAATTAAATGGATCGTGGTAAAGGAAAACGTATTAGAGATGTAATCCCACGAACAAATTGTCAAGCTCGAATGCGTGTTTTGGTGTGTAAAAGAATTGTAAAGATGAAGTAATGCGGGGGAGGGGTATGTAAATATCCCCGGCTGGTGCAATGTTTCATTGCGAATGGCGCAATGTTTCATTGTTCCAACCATTAAGGGATAATCTGTCTTTTCAACAATATTGTTTTGTTTATCCTTTTGTTTTTGTAATTTTCCCTTACTTTCTATTATTAATAATTCAAAAAAATCAAATTAATAATAAAAGATAAGAAATTATTTATAATATTAATGATGGTAATAATAAGTACTCGTAATTAATAACAAATATGAAAATTTTAATTTATTTTATCATTTTATTATTTTTTTGAATTTTAAATGGAATATTTGGAATAAAAAATAATTTTCATTATTTTTTCGAATTTCAAATGAAATATTTGGAATAAATCGTAATTTTAATATTTTTTGAATTTTTAATGGAATATTTGGAATAAAAATAAATTTATCATTTTTTTCTAATTTTAAATGGAATATTTGGAATAGAAATTAATTTTCTTATTTTTTTTCTAATTTTTTTCTAATTCAACACCATATATTCTCATTTGACCTAAAATTATGAATTTTTTTTAATTTTTGTTTTTAAAATATGAAATTGTAAGTTATTTTATCATTTTAATCTTTTTCCTATTTTTATTTAATTTTTTAATTTATTTGAGAAACTAGTCAAAATTGGACAAAAAATTCAAGAAAATGGAAAATTAGTGAAAGTATGGTAACATTCATGACAAAAATAGTGAATATGACCACTTGGTTGTGTATGAATTTTAAGTTAAAATTTTTGCATTTTTCCTATTTTTTTTTTATTTTTTAATTTATTTGACAAACTAGTTAAAAATGGACAAAAATACAAAAAAATGGAAAATTAGTGAAAGTAGAGTAACATTCATGACAAAAATAGTGAGTATTACCACTTGATTGTATATGAATTTTAGTTCAAAATTTGGCTTTTTCTATTTTTATTAAATTTTTAAATTTTTTTGACAAAATTTGGTCATTTGGCCTGGCGCAATGATATATTGCGCCAAGCGCATTGATACATTTATCGCTGGCGCAATGATACATTGCACTTGGCGCAATGATAGATTGTTCCTTGTGGTTCCCAATATTGCAGCCATCCGTCGTGGTTGTGGAAGGACACCCTATATATATAGAGAGTTTGATACAAATGAGAACTACTACCTAAAAAAGAACCGGAGATCCATTAATGCCCATTGTATTTGTATTCAATTAATGGTTAAGATTGTTCTCTGGAGACAATTAATATAGAATATTCACAAATCAATAAAAAAAATATTCAAATAATTAATTGTAATATTTTTTGTAAAATACACAATATTATTTGTATGTTTCTTCTTCTACGTATTTCTACGTGTCTTCTTACACACAATATTAGTTCTACTCGTTTAACACTTAAACTTTGAATATTATGGAACTGAACTAGAAGTTCATGTGAAGAACATGTAGTGTAAATATGTAAGTTCGTACGCCAAACGTACTTATTTCTATTAAATTAAATAAGTTCGGCACATGAACTTTGAAAGTTCTACATTTGAACGTGTTTGTCTTACGTGTGAATTCAAAAATCTAGAAAGTTCACGTGTTGAACATGTAGTGTAAATATATAAGTTCATACGTAAAATGTATTTATTTTTATTGAATTAAATAAGTTTCGCACATGAACTTTAAAAGTTCTACATTTGAACTTCCCCATATTTTAAATTTGAACTATTTTATTACATGATTCTTTGAAGATATGAAATTGTGTTATATTTAAATATTTGGGGAAAAATTGATAGTGATTAACTACAAATTTTGCTGATTTCTTTCCTTTTTTAACATATAAATTTAATCTATATTATAAATATGGTAAGTGTCTATCTTTATTGTATTTAAGAGCCGGTTCTTAGTTTCTCAGTTTAGACTTTAGAGTGGTTCTCCATAGATATTAAACCTAATATTTATCATGGGAATGTGATAAATAACCGATCAATATTTTATTCAACCTCAAATTTTGAATTTTAATCCAATTTTAAATTTGAAAGAGATATGATATAGGATTGAATTTAAATTTCAAGTGCACGAATCAGTACCTAAAGCAAAATGCCAAAGCAATTCCAATATATATATATATATATATATATATATATATACATAAAAAATAGTATATGTGTTCTATGTAACGCATTGTAATGGAGTATAATATATTGCTTTTTGCTCAAAGGGGAACCCAAATAAAATGAGAACTTAGATATAATCTCAGCCCTTCATTTCCTTTTAATCCTAACCACTCAATTAAAACTAGCATGAAAACCCGTGCAAGGCACGGGTCATTTTCTAGCATAAACTTTAAAACTACGAAATTTTATCTTATTTCTGATGGTACATGGATCGTATAACAAGTGACTTAGCGTGGGTACAGAAATTGCACTTGAGTTATGTAGTTAGATGGTTACCGTTAGAAACCATTCAAGATTGAGGTCTTTAGTTGTGAAATAAGTAACTTTGATACTAAAGATGTTTGGCGTGTGCAAGATAAATACTAAAATATTTTTGTGTTTAAGTTGTTATACGTCAGTGTATGGGATTGTGTACAATGTTCATAAAAAGTGAAAATCGACTTTCCCATCATTTTCAGTCACTGCTTGTGAATTTTCATTTACAAGTAATTAGATAAAAGAGTTAAACCCTATGATAACATGAATGAGTTAATCAAAGGCTTAAAATTTCCTATTTAACCAATTCTAAGTAGTAGCGTTTTTATTTTTCAGTTAATATAGTTTCATCCTTATATAGTCGTTCCATTATAAAATGTGCAATGGTACATGTTGCGGTGTACATATTAGTGAATTGTTGGATCATACTACAATTGGTTGTGTTCATATGGTTTTCTTTTTATGTACCTATTTTGATGCTTGTACGATGTGCTTCACAACGAACTGTGACCTAGTAGATGATGGTTGTAAATGACAGTAATTTTACTCTTGGGAGAACCGAGTACGTGTGATTAACGATAATTATTGAGCGTTTGTATGTTCTTTTTTATTCTCATATGATATCTTAAAGTAATTGATATAATATTAAGAAAGTGACCTGATTGTGTATTTAAAAATATTATTATTATTATTTGCTGGCAGTAAAGGCTCGGGGATGGAGAAATAAAATTTGATGATATCGATATCCTTCAACGAGTTTCAACGATGAGATGCAGGGTAACTGTGCAACTTCACTCGGTTGGGCGATTAGTTCTACAAATTGGGTTGTACGTAATGTTTTATCAACATGATACATAAGAATGTTTCTCATTTTTTATATAATTTGTCTGGTATTTCTTACAGCCTATTCTGTAAGTAAGAGAACGCGTGGAAAAAAAGAGCCCGCGAGGTCGGTAGGGGTATGACATAAGGGATGGGCATCGAGTCATTTCGGGGCTTGGAAGTATTATCCCTGTTTTCGATCCCCGTTCCCGAACAAGTCCCGATTCCGAGCGAAGATTTATTTTTTTTCCTTGATTTCCGCCCTGAATGGAAAAAGTGGATCCCTACATGAATCGGGGAATTCTTTCCTTTTAAAGAAATAAATAAATGCTCTGTCAAATATTTTCCAAAAAAAGTTAATAAATCATATTGTATAATATTTAGTTTTTTAGTTTGATATCATACTTTAAACATTATTTGAATATAAATTTATTAGTAATTAAATAAAAGATAAAACTAATAATACATGTATTCTAAAATAAAAAAATTTTAATTAATAAAATGGTTAAAATATTTGAAACTTATAAAAAATGTAAATTATTGCTATTTTTTATAATTTACTTTATTTAATATATTAATATGTAAAAATATAAAAAAAAATTATTACATTCGTGGACCAGCTAACAGGGAGCGAGGCGGGGAATGAGGAATGGGGAACTTCGGGATGGGAAGACAGTAACTCTCATCCCCGTTCCATGGCCACCACGATTCCTGTAACTTTTATAAATTCTCCCATTCTCCGTCCTAAACCAAGGAAACCCATAAATGCATAACTGACTAAAAGATTACTCATGTATGCTGATATGACTGTACCCTAACCCAATATGTTGTCAATGAGCTGATGAGAGATAGTAAAGGTTTAAATCTTTGTCTATAAATGACAGATATCGTAGTTTATAACAAGAATGATGTAGTTTGGTACTCTGCCTTCCACAATCAGAATTTACATTTTATTCAAAAATAGTTGTTGTAAATTCACTTTCACGGGATGACAATGTCATGCCATCATGCAAAACTAAAATAAAGTTTAAGTTTAACAAAATATAAACTCATTCTTAACTTGTGTGAACCAAACAAAATATAGAAATGTTTGATAGAATGTTTATGAAGTTCAATGAAAGTCATGTAACCCCATGACGGTGACTGTTGCCTTCGGTTCTTTAATGTCCGACAATTTAAATGGAATGCTCAGACATGCCAAAGGTTTTCATAAAGCTATCTATCAACTGCAGGTTATCCGTTGCATTTTTTGCACTAAAATTTTTGCAATCCTTTACGCGAATGGTTGGTGTTAATTAATACTTATAAACTAATAAAATTATCTCATTATTCTTGATTCGAGATTTGAATGTTAGACATTTATGATTGAACTAACATCTCTAAATGTTTGGTGTACAAATATATTAATTGTGTTCTTAATTTGAAAATAATATTATTAGTTTAGGTAAATTTATATTGTCACTAAAATGTTTGGATAATTATTTTTATTGAAAATATTAATTTTATCAAATGTTATTAATTTATCGAGATTCTGTTGTAGATATATTTCATTCCACTTCAATATAGTTAAAAAAAATTATATAATGGTACTTAACAGATATATCATATTAATTAAGAATATATTATGCACTTCGTTTATTTTTCCATACAAATTTATACCTTACTTAGATATCCATTAGCCATTTTACATAATAAATGAATTTAAGTATATTGGAAATTTATAAGTTCATAATAAATATATTATAGTTATTAAAATGTTTCACATACTAATAATTAACTAGCTTCATTACCCGTGCAAGGCACGGGGATATTCTAGCTTTATTGTGAAATTTTGTTTTTTATTATTTGTGATCATGAATATTCTTCAATTTGTTTCAATGTTACCTAAATATAGATTAACTTACCCTTTTTTCAAGTGCTCTCGCTTTCTAACAGGTTGTGTCCAAAATATTCTAATATCCATTCAATTAGTCATATAGTTCAATGATTTTAGCTATAAATTTAAATTCTTTATAATTAGAACTGGATGTCACAGTTTCGATTCTGGAAAATGTGAAGATTAACTAACGTTTTCATAGCATTTGACTTTAGGGGGATTTTAGAGTTAAATCATAGAAAATTGGAAGGCATAAATGTGAAATGATATTAAATAAAATGTGGAATATTGTGATATTTTGGATTTTAGTAGTTCGAATTTGTAGCCGTGAACACCTTTCAATTTGTAGCGGTGTAGCCTAAATATAGCTTAGCAACTCTCTTCTCGAGAGCTTCATTTTCAACATGAATTGTCTAAGATTTATAATATCTGTTAAAATAATCATTTAATTCAATGTTTTCAGTTGTGAATTTAAATTCACTTTATTCAGAACTGATAATCTAAATCTGATTACTCGCTATGAACTTTTAAATAGTATATTTTATTACAAATTAGACTAATACATTAAATACTATTAATACTAAAATATATATATGTTTATTATTCTTGTTATTCCCAAGCTTAATTCCTAATCGTGAACACAATCGTTTAGTTTCGATTCTCGAGTTTTATAAGTATTTCTATACAATTATTATTCATATATAGGCGTAATTATATAATAATTTACCCAAGAATTTTAATCTAAATATATGCACCAATATAAATTATTAAAAGTTAATGGCTATTATTAGTTTGTTGTAATTAATTACGTAATATTAAAGTAGATATTAAATAATCATATTGAATATAAGTTTGTTAAATGATATAACTTTGCCAGGAATAAAATGTGACATGTTATGGTATATACGGAATATCTAAGTTCACCACATATCATGTATCACTAATTTATACTAAACTATAACATATAAAATATCTTAGAAATTAAAATACCAAATATTCTTCATCCATCACGCGACTTACATATCATATTTATGATTTAGAACACAAGTGGTTGGTTAGCCTAGTGGTAAGGTGATGTGCATATGAATGGAAAGACTTAGGTTCGATTCTCCACAATAATAACTTTTTGGAAAAAGACTAAATGGATTAAAATGCAGGGCTAAAATAGTAATTTTGCAACGAATAAAATGTGACATGTTGTGGTATTATATATATAATAATAGATAATAGATATCATTTCACTAAATTGAATAATTTAAAAATGTATGAGTTCACCACATATCATACATCACTAATTTATACTATAAAATAAGATAATATAAATAAGTAAAAGTTAAAAGAAAAGGATGATTAAATAGTATCAATATGTCTCAATTATCAAAATATCAAAAACAAAAAATCATTTAGCGACACACACATACACATAATATGTTTATGATTGTTAACACATAAGATTGAGTGGCCTAGTGGTATGTTGGTGTGCAAATGGATGCTAAGACCCAAGTTCGACTCCTTTCAACAACAATTTTTTTCTTAAAATAATATGCACAAGGGTAATTTGGACATTTCAAGTGCATTAAAATGTCTCATGAATTTAAGTCTTTTTGGTGTATTATATATATAATAGATATATACATAAACATGTGTATGTATTACCCTCCCTATCTACTCCAATAATCCCATTTTTTTTCTAACCACCACCTTCGATGATGTTTTGTCACAAATCTCTGGCCAACTTTCCTTGTTCTCCGATACCCAGACTATTCCAATACCATTACCACTGATCCAGTCATTCACACTAATCTTCTTTGTTAATTACCATTACCACACCGTCGTTAAACGCAACGACACTGTCGTTTAACAACATTGTGTTGTTGTTCCAGGCCTTGGAAAAGTGAGTGGAGATAGTTGATTTTTCTGATATGTACGATTTTACTTTTTTTTAGTTCTTTTTTAGTATTTTTGTTCAATCTTTTGGTGATTTTTCTGGGTGATTGTGGTGATTTTTGTCAAAATCTGGTGATTTTGGTACCATGTTTGTTAGGTGTAAAGGCATGTCTGTATATATCTAATAACAAGTCTATAATAATGGAATGCAAAGCTGTTATTTCCCAGTTATGCACCACGAGATTGTAGAAGGGGGGGTTGAATACAATCTTGACTAAATTCTTTCGACTTCGTGAGTTCTTAAGATCGAGTGTTTATAAGAACGAAGAGTAAACAAGGTAAACAAAATATCTAAGACATATGCAACACAAGATATAAAAAATCTCAGGTGGGTTTGTTCGGTCCACCTGATTGTTGTATTTGAAGAAAATATCATGTGTAGAAATACACAGCTACGGGTTACAAGGTCTTAGTGTTTAAAAGAAAACCTAATGCAATGTGTGTTATGCTCAGTGTTTTCTTCTCTACTAAAACTATGTTGCTCATACAGCTTATTTAAACTATATGAAGACAAGTAAGCTACGTGAAATGTAATGATCATTTTTGGTATAACTTGTCACACACACATGCTTGAAGTGATAGCCATTGCTGGAAATGTCTTGAAGATCTTCTTTCCTTGATTTGGACAATCCCAACATGCTTCAAGTCAATGTATGTTTCTTTCTTCATAAGTTACTAAGTTCTTGAGTTAACTTAGCTTCCAATACCACGTGATACTTTATGAAAAAGATCTTTTTTCTTTTGATCTTTATCTCTGAAAGTAGCTTTAATCAAAAAGATAATCTTTTC
The DNA here is from genome assembly GCA_037693485.1 of Kitagawia praeruptora. Classification (NCBI taxonomy): domain Eukaryota; kingdom Viridiplantae; phylum Streptophyta; class Magnoliopsida; order Apiales; family Apiaceae; genus Kitagawia; species Kitagawia praeruptora. The sequence continues at coordinate 141,110,827 of CM075352.1, forward strand.
GAAGTCAATAAGCTTTTCTTCTTATTGAGTTGTGTTTGAACTTCCCAGATAAAACAGCCGATTCTTATGCATTCATCAAGATATCATTTGAATTCTTCAGTAGTAATATAATCATGTTGGAGGTTGCTTCCACTCTTATTGTTGACCTTGAAGTCGAATAAACAGTGACTGATTTCACCTTTCACTTGGAAGTGTTTGAGCGTTCAAATATTTACAATTTGACTCCCCACTCGTAACATCCTCTGTGTAATTGGCCACTGTCTATAAGTCACGGGTTGCAAAGTGATTCTGGGTTTTGATCTTCATTCGATATGTTCCATTAGAGAACTCTGGCATTATTAAGAAACCAGGCTGAGTTCTCGAACTGATGAGTCTTGAATTCTCGAATGTTGACTTCTCGAATAGTCCTTTTATTGAGTTCTCGAATGAATTCTCGAACAGCCTATTATGTAGACTTCTCGATTGGTGTATATTGCAGACTTCTCGAATGTGAAAGCAGTATGACTTCTCGAACTGGGACTTCTCGAATAACCCTTTTTGTTAGAGTTCTCAAATGACTTCTCGAACTCTTCTTTTCTTGATTTCTCGAAATTACTTGCATGGTTATAGCAAACTCTCTTCTGATTACTGATACTTGGTTTTAGCATCTCAAGGCTTGTTACAGAAATACTTCCTAACTGTTTGCAGAATTCCATTCTTAAGATGTTGCTTTAGTTGATCTGCATTTCAGTCAGCTTCCTGATTTATTTATCAGCTTCGATTCCTTGATTCATTTTCTGCCTTGTGGTATTTGTTATCATCATCTATAGACATGTATGTCTCAACAAAAGCATTAGTTACATGACCTAGTAAGAGAATGAAGGTGAAAATTATTTTAAGTACTAATTAAAGAAGCCCGGAAAGCCTTTTAGAGAAATCACCATTCGACATGTCAATAAAGGCTATTCGATATGTCCGAGAACAACTATTGATTCATCATTCGAGATGTCTAGATTAGAAAAGTAAAAATAACTTGTTCGAGAAGTATGATTCAAGATGTCCAAAAGTGTTGATCCAAGATGTCAAAGAGTATCAATTTAGAAGTCAGTTAGAGAATTCATTTAAACTAATTCAAGATGTCTGAGTTAGAGAAGTCAAAATGACTTATTAAAGAAGTGACTTACACTAATACGAGAACTCAGGGTTCTCTAATCAATTATGTCCAGTTCTCGAATTAGGGACTTAAGTGTCATTTGATAACATCTTAGCACACTTAACTTAACTGAATGACGTGCTCTTTAACGTTTAAGATTGTTTGCTTGACATTTTAATTTCTGAATGAACGCAAAAACGTCTTAGCGGTTAGGAATTGAAAACCTAGCTCAATGATTAAGACACATCTTGTATGTACGAGACTGTGTATAGTAAAGACGCTCCTAGTCGGACTAGAACTTGAGTTCTACTCGACTTAGGTTGCCTATTCGTGGCTGGATCTGGAGAAATGGAGTTCCCCACGAATTTAGAACCTAGAATATTGACGTCTAACCGGATTTCTAGTCTAAAAAGAACTATGTAAAACTCGATCCCTATATAAACGGGTACGTAGGCATGTGAAATAGATCTGGACAGGTTCAGGTTCCTGTACGAGAACAGATTTATGCTAGCAGAATTATAATATGATTAAGTATGCATTCTTTAGGAGTAAGTTATGGACGTTAATTCCTTGGGCGCAGATGATCCTTGAATACTTCTATTAGAACTAGAACTAGTAAAGACATTCCTAATCGGACTAGAACTTGTGTTCTACTCGACTTTGGTCGCCTATTCGTGGCTGGATCTGGAGAAATGGAGTTCCCCACGAATTTGGAACCTAGAATATTGACGTCTAACTGGACTTCTAGTCTAAAAAGAACTACGAATTTGGAACCTAGAATATTGACGTCTAACCGGAATTCTAGTCAAAAAAGAACTATGTAAACTCGATCCATATATACAAACGGGTACGTAGGCACTTTGAGAACACGTTGACAAGCCTCGCAATAGAAACCTATGAGATTTTTTAGAACACGCGATACAAATCTCAAGGGTACTTGCGACGATTCTTGTAAACGTTCTCGAGCTCGGTTCAAGCCTCACAAAAAGCTTTCATTCTCCATAGATTAGTTGATCGTTAGCCTAGATAGCTCACCGCAAACCTCTCAAAAATTGCTACGAAATCCACTTATCAACACTCTTAAACTATGTCTCTTTTATTAATAAAAGTTATAGAAGTGCAATTTCATATGACCATAACACAAGAATCGGAATTGCAGTAGAATTATAATGATTTTATTATTTTTTAAAAAAGTTGATTACATAATTAAATTTGTGGGTGTTTTTTATTTCTGAAGAAAAGTAAAAAAAATATTATATACATGACAAATATAAGAATAGCAAGAAAGCATTACATGCATAAATTTAATGATACAATTTTTGTGCAACTCACTAAAAGATTTGATAGAGAGAAGTCAACAAATATAATTGGTAAATTTTTTGGAGAACTAATCGTAATCTTTTTTTCTATTTTTTAAATTTGAAATAAAAATAAAAAAAATTATAATTTTAAAAGATATTTTATTTTGAAAGCAACGGTGAATTGTATAGAAGATAGGATTACAATTATATTATTATTTTATTTTTGAAAGAACATAGATAGAATTGTACATGTGATAGGATTTTAAGGTTGGAATCAACATTTTGGTGCGAACCAAATTCATTGATTGAATTCATTTATTTATTTTTATTTTTGAAATACAAAATTTATCTTATATTAATATTTATTATATTTTCATAATAGCTATTCTTGAAATTTCAACTTAAATTTAATAGAATGATATATTTTTGTAAAATTTATTCATAATGATAAAAATAATTTTTTTTTTAAATCAAAAGTCTCTATCTATGTACTAAAGTCTAAACTATAATAAGCAAACATTAATATACTTTGATTTAACGATAGAAAGAATAATTATGATTAGATCTTTTATAAATAAACAATAACCGTTAGAATTATACTAAAGAATATTCTCTATTTAAGCTACTCAAAATGTCCAAGTTTCGAATCTAATTGACGACATATTAAAATTAAAAATTTATATTATTAGCAAACCCAAACACTACATGTAATTAATTATAGAGAAATTACCGTTTTTACGTTTTTTTAAAGTTTAGTTTGCAAAATTACCATCTTCCCAGTTTCTTTGCAAAAATACGGTGATTTACCATTTCTCTTCTATTTTACTGTTCACAGCCCTCATCTTCTCCCATCTCCGCGACCAACCACCTCCTTCGACGACCTCCAACCTCCACCACCACCAACGTATCACCAACCTCCACCTTCGACCCCGACCTCCATCTCCGATCTCCGGGGCCGCAGGCCTCTCCACCCCCATTCTTTTTCTAACTCTTCATGGACTGTGAAGCAGCTTTTTTGATAATTTAAGTTAGTGAAGTTCGACAACATCAACAGGAGGTGCGCTTCTGTTTGTATTTTGTTTTCCAGCAATAATCATATTTTTCTTTGTATTGTCGCATTTTTGCAATTTTAAAAAAGTAATTGGTATAATTGCAATTAAAATGGTAAAATTGCAAATACCTATTCTTAACAAAAGTAAAATTGCAAAAATTTACTTTTATCAATTTATTTATCAAAAAAGCTCTTAATTATATTACTACCAATTTAATTATTAAAACTAATTATATGATTGAAATATAAATTAAATTTATATAATATATTATATTAAAAAAGCCTATGCATGGATTATAAGCTAGCATTTATAATTGTTGAACTAATTGAACTGCATTAATATATTATACTCCCTCCGTTCATTGGAGTTATTATCATTTGCTTTTTTCACGGAGACCAAGATAGTAGGTGTAATATTGTTAAAATAATGAAGTAGTGGGTGTAATAGTGATTTTATTGTTAAAATAAGTGAAGTAGTGGGTGTAATAATGTAAAGTGTTGAAAAAGTGGAGTGAAGTAGTGGATGTAATAATGTATTTTATTGTTAAAAGTTACTATTTTTAGTAATGTAAAGAAATGGAATAGACGACCCAAAATAGAAAGTATAAAAAAAATGAAAAAGACGGAGGGAGTACGTAAATGGACTCGCAGAAACTTGAGATTCCAACCTCGCCCAACACTAACTGTTTGGAAGTAAATTTATTTACTTTTTTTATAATCAAATTTAGTGCACATTATTTAAATTTAAATTAACATATTTTGTTAATATAACATATAATCTATTAAAATAATTTATGGGTTTGTTATATGCACTTGTAACTAAAGTTTGATTGTGTAACTTATAATAGAAGTAGGTGTGTAATAAAACTTATAGTACAAGTAAATGTATTTCATTATGATTTTATATTTATAAATAAATAAGGGAAATTTTATATGATATCATTGTGGTTTTGGCTTTTCTACATGGTACCATCACACTATTTACTCCTATCCATGGTACCCTCGTACATTTAGTTTTTCATATATAATACCCTTCTGTTAAGTACAAAATAATAGAATTGATTTCAAATTGTAAAACAAATTGTATATTTGAAATCGTTGCGAAAAAATACATGAAATAGACTATTGAATCATGTAAAACGGAATTAAAATGAGTGAGATATATTCAAACTCCATAACCAAACTTTGACTATAAATATCTCACTCATTTTGACTCTGTTTTACATGATTTAAGGGTCTATTTTATATAACTTTTCGTAAAAATTTCAAATATACAATTTGTTTTACGGTGTGAAATCAATTCAATTACTTTTTACTTAACAGAAGGATATTATATATGTAAAACCAAATGTACGAGGGTACCATGGATAGCAGTAAATAATGTGATGATACATGTAGAAAAGCCAAAACCACAATGGTACCATATAGAATATCCCAATAAATAAATGCAATAATAAAACAATAAATATAGTGATAATCAAAATTCGATACTATTGGGTTTAAACAAAAAGAGATTTAGTTACGTAAAACTTATAGTAGAAATAGGTGTGTAATAAGATTTGTAGGAGGATAAATAAATAAATGCAATAATAAAATAAATAAATATAATGATAACTATAATTTGGTATTATTAAGTTTAAACAAACGAATTTTTCAATGTGCATGCTAAGAATTCATGCTAGCTTATTTGTTAAATTTTGATTGATGGAGATTTCATTAATAATGATGGATCCCCTGCATTCACATAAATAATCATCAATCAAAATTTGACAACTCATCAAGCACGGATTCAGGCTAGACAAATCCTTAAACAAAAAGGAATTTAGTTATGTACTCCCTCCGTCCCAGCCAGTTCTTTACATGGCGGCTGGGCACGGAGGTCAAGGATAGTGGGTGTAAAGTGGGTGTAATATTGTTAAAATAAATGAGGTAGTGGGTGTAATAGTAATTTTATTGTTAAAATAAGTGAAGTAGTGGGTGTAATAGTGATTTTATTGTTAAAATAAGTTAAGTAGTGGGTGAAATTGTGTAAAGTATTGTTAAAATAAGTGAAGTAGTGGGTGTAATAGTGTTAAAACTTACTATTTTGGGTAATGTAAAGAAATGGTGGGACGGCCCAAAAAGGAAATTGTAAAGAAATGGATGGGACAGAGGGAGTATACAATAGAAACAAAAAGGGATTTAGTTATGTAAAACATACAATAGAAATATGTGTGTGTAATACTCCCTCTGTCCCAACAGTTTCTTAACATTGGGGCTGGGCACGGAGACCAAGGATAGTGGGTGTGATATTATTAAAATAAATGAAGTAGTGGGTGTAATAGTGATTTTATTATTAAAATAAATGAAGTAGTGGGTGTAATAGTGTAAAGTATTGAAAAAGTGGAGTGAAGTAGTGGATATAAGAATGTATTTTATTATTAAAAGTTACTATTTTTAGTAATGTAAAGAATTGGTGGGACGTCCCAAAAAAGAAATTGTAAAGAAATGGATGGGACAGAGGGAGTAAGATTTATAGGTTAAGTATATTATAATTAATAATAATAAAACAAATAAATGTAGTGATAACCAAAATTTAGTACTATTGCACTTCAACGAAAAGTGATTTTGCATATTAATATAGAGTATTAATTATCAGATATTCGTTTTTATAGTTTACATGTTTCTGAACCTTACAAAAAATCAGTAGAAAAGTTGATTTTCACGCAAATGGTAAATTGAGTTATTTACAAAATATGTCGTATGTATCAATATTTCACTAAAAATCTTGATAATCATGCACATTTTTCTAATAAAATATTGTAAAATAAATTATTCTTCAAATCACGTTCTATTTGCAGAATTTTGCAAAATATACATGTTTTGCTTACAAAACATATATGATTTTGAAAAATATTTAATAAAATAGTAATTTTTATGTAACAAGCTTTGCAAATAATAAGTTTTATATTGTTTTTAATTCAAAACATATATGGTATTGAAGGTCTTCAATAAGAAGTTGTGTATCTGAAAACATAAACAAGAGTTGGGTTTAAATTACTCGAAATTAACCTCGTTCTGTCGATCAAATAAGGTAGGCAACTGATCGATATTTCAAAATCATTTCTCGAGGCACAAATTTTAATAGGAAAAATATCAAAATGTTGACTCCTTTAATGCAAAATTAAGAGAAAACATAAATTTTGCGTTGTGCAGCATTGTACATGCTCAAGAGTTCATCAAGAACGTGCTTAATGAGAAAGAAATTGCACTCCAACCCGTAGGAGAGAAAAATGGGAAAAGAATGTAATGAAGGATTATGTAAAGGACCAAAAAAGAACAAAGAAGGAATTTAAGAGGTAATTGAACAAAAATGAACATTATAATTTTTTTAAAAGAAATTTAAAAAAAAAATTAGAAAAAACATAGACCGTTTTTTCCTCAAATTAGCTTGGTAATGGAACGAAGGAATGAATTCATTAACATATTTACTACCCATAAAATACTACAAATTTCATTCCCTCCATCCCCAAGCTAGCACAAACTTATGTCAACATGAGGGTAGAGCCACAGATATTAGAATGTGAATAAGCTAAAACACAAAACCAAGAAACTCCAATGCATACAGTAAAACATCCCCAGTATGCTGAACGTTAATTTCAGATGATAGCTAGATCTTAAATCTCTCCAGGATTAAAAAAAAACGAAAAACCAAAACAGCAATTCTAAGTTCTTAGCTAGAGCTGGCCTAAAACTCTTCCTACTAAAAGGTATTGAACTGAAAACACAAAAACGAAAATGTACCAGACTCTCCTACTCCTACGTCTATAACCTAGATAGCTGATACCAAGCCGAACTACGACTCGTAAGTCGGGTGCAGCAAATACCGTCACCAAATACAAGATGATCGGGCATATATGTGGAGATTCTTTTTGGTTATAAGGCATTCAAGGCGAACACTAGTTATAAAGCTGCTGCACGGCATCAGCCTCAATATCCTCTTCTTCTCTTCTTTCCACTGCCCCTACTTTTTCCAGCCTTAGATGTATCTGCTGACTTCACTTTGGCAATTTCTGGTGTCTTGCCGGAGTCTTTTACCTTTGACAAACTAGATTTAGCCTTACCCATGCCATTTGATGTGTTGCCACCTTGGGGTGTTTTAGCCTTGGCCTTTGTCACAGTCTTTGGAGTTTCGACCTTAGAATTGTCTATAGATTTTCTGGCTGCTCCAGGCACATCATCAGCAGACATAGCGTCACTATCTGAATTTTCCTCCGATTTCCCTGTATTCTTTGGTATCTTATCTCTTGACCTGCTCTCAACTTTCCCGCCAGATTTAGTGGCCGCGCCTTTCAATTTGCCTGAAGCAGCAGCTCCCCCTCTGACACTGACCACCACAATTATATACTCAAAACACATCCATTTATATTCTAACCAATAGGAGAAGTATTATGGCTAAAAACTGGTTCTCATGATAAAACAAACCTTCTAGGTGATACATCCATCCGTTTTTGCTTATCTTTTTGCACAGTGCTTTCCTTGGCTTTCTTCCTACTGCGCCTGGTCGATGAAAGTACATCATTTAATATGAAGACAGAGATAACTATATCCACCAAGACAAATATACATCCTCAAACACATTCTTACGAAGTAAGCACATTTGTGCCAAGCACAACAAAAACCTTTAAAAAAAATTGTAGACATTTCCTGAACAATGATAAACTATAATAACAACAGGAACAACAAGATCCAGTAATGTTCTGCGAAAGAAGTTACGAAAAAAAACCCACTACACATGTCACTAGATTTGGGGAAATTCCAAAAGAATCGACTATTACCAAGTCACGAACTACAGAAGAAAAAGGTAAGAAACTACAGCAAAACAATAAAAGAAAAAAAGGACTCACTAAACAGATAAAGGACTTGTTAACTAGTTACAATAGAAGATACTTTATGTTTCTCATACACCACACCGTCACATTTCCAAACAGATCAATTCTATGTTAAAAGGTCAGAAGCACAACTCCTTGATATGATTTTAGAATTAAAGTTTCTAGATGAAATAGTAGTGTTTACAAGATAAGATCAAGCACCATGCATATGGTATAAAGAACTTTTCAAAAAACAACTGTCCGTAGTTCTCATATTATAAATTTGCTTAACGTTAGAACTGCAGTTTAAGAAAAGATAGCAAGTACAGGTAAAACTGGGACCACCAAGCACTAGAGTTAACCAGACAGCTGTGCTCAGATATAAAGATTTGATGTTTTAAGAGCTAATCAACAGATACAGACTTACGTTTTGGCAGAAGAGTCAGGATTGGAGTCTTCATTGGTGTCCTCCTGCCATGTAACACCCCACTATTAATACTTTGTAGCCTAAAATAAAGAAAATATAGCATGTATAACATACAGTAACTCACCTGCATGGTTTCGTCATGCACAAGCTCCCACTTTTCCTTCTGAAGAAGTAATACTTCTTCATCTCCGTCAGTATATGATACCTACACCAGAATTATCATTTACACATATTAAAAAAATAGAACACAGGTAACTAGCCCATCAACACCAAAAGAACTCATGAAATTAAAGTGAACAGCACACATTTGATAGTTACAAAATAAAATCCCCTCTTCTTTATTAAGTACACTGGACTCTTACCTTATGTTTCTTCTTTGCACGATCAAATGATTCGACAATACCTTCATAGTATCTGCCAAAAAAGAAGTCGTTTGGTAAACAAAAGCCTTTCTGCTGGTGTCTAAAGAACCAGAATAGAGTAGTAATCCTGCCTACACGCACTTAACTATGAAATGAAGGCCCTAAAATCAATATTCATAAACCAATGCAGAAACTAAAATTATATTAGGACCAACATGTCCTAGCTTACAGTCAAAGACATAGATGCATTTTCCAGAAACTGTAGTCATTTAAAATTCATTTGCATCATTAAAATCATATAGCTGGTTTCTTTCAGATATATGATTCAAGATGTACGATGTGTTAGGAACAAATCTGTAAAATGGCTGGATTCATGCATGCCAGAATCTGGAAACCCTTTCATACAGATAATATAATGGGTGACATTTAAACAATATATATCAAAATCAAAAGGAGTGATGCTTTGAATGACAAAGAAACCATGATATAGTTTAGCAAGGTTTTTCGATTTATTTGAATTTTTAAATAACTACATTACTCACTGCTCATCATCCGGCCACCAAACTTTGATTCTGGAACCAACAAGGTTCATACCATACTCTAAATCACCAGAAACCTGAATGAAACCCAGGAAAGGTGAAAATCATGTTAGAAGAGCATTTTGAACAACCATATAAGGTCCCGTAAACTAACTTATAGTCTGCTTGGAGAGGGGAACAAAAAATAATTAAATATTAAATTTTTGAAAATACCAAGACCTTACCTTGCCGGGTGTTCTCTTCCTCTTGGAATTTGTTTTAGAATCTTCAAATTGATCATCGTCTTTAACTAGTTTTGATGTAGACTTTGGAGAAACAATCATATCCTGCATGTTCCCAGAAACAGTTCAGAACAAATTTGGTAACTCACACATTTAATCAAAATTGAAATCCAAACTAACATACTTGGTCATCATCCTTTTCCTGGGACTTCAACAAAACTTTCTCTTTTGTATTCTTTCCATGTGCACGCCTTTCGTTGTTCTTTTTTGATAGATCTTTATCCATGTTAGTTGCTTCTTCCTTCTTACTAGGCAGCTTCGTCCCTGACATTGAACCCCTGCCTACACTTTTTCGGGGTTTTCCCCTGGGCCTGCTTCTTTTCCCCTTACCAGATTGCACCAGTGGCTTCGCCTCTGGGTCACTTTCATCACTATCTGTCTCTGGGTCGCTTCCATTTCCCTCATTAGCTGTGTCTTTCTTCATAGTTGGAAGCTTTGTCTCTGACACATTACCCTTGCCAGAATTCTTAAGTGGTTTTCCCCTGAGTCTGCTTGTTGATTCCTTGCCTGGTGGCATTGATGGCTTTGTCTCCAGGTCACGTTCATCCTCCTCAGAAGACTGCTTCTGTGGTTCTACCTCTTCATCACTGCTAACCTCGGTGTCAATTTTGGTCGTGCCTTTTCTCCCTGACATCTTCCCCTTTGAAATGCGAGTAGCCTTCTTGGAACGAGCAGCTTTCTTCCCAGACCGCCTCTGTGGCTTGTCTTCAGAATCACTAATTTTGTCATCAACCTCCGGTGAAAGAGATTCTACAGGTGTGCCTTGCTTAGCCATGTTCTCTGTTTTCTTCCCTGACTGCTTCTGCACTTCTTTTTCCGAATCACTATCACCGGATACCTTTGTTGAGTCAAGATCCTCAGAAGGTTCATCTTGACCCCCTTTCTTCTTTCCAGAAAGCTTGCGTGGTTTGATTTCCGGATCACTACCACCATCTGCCGCTGCTACAATTACAGCATGTGGATCTTCAGATGATTCATGCTCTTGAACACAGCTTTCTTTCTTTCCAAGGCGCTTTTGGGGATTAACTTCTGAATCACTGTTAACATCAGCTGCTTCTGTTGGAGCACTATCCATTGATAGTTTATCTTCTTGAGCTAAATTCAGTTTCTCCTCAGAGTGCCTTTCCGGACTAATTTCTCTATCACTTGTTTCAGAAAAATCCTTTCCAGAAGCAGATTTCATAAATGCATCTTCTTGAGCCAAGTTTTCTTCCTTTTTTGACACACCAGGAGGACTTTCATCGAGAAGGCTTTTGTTTGGGGACCCAGAAGAGACATTAACCTCATTTTCCAACATTTCCGATGAAGAAATTGGTACCTGTTCTTTTGCTGGAGAAGCCTTGGTATCAATATGTGGATCCTCATCAACTGAAGCATGGGCATCCTTGCCAGGGTCTGGCGATTCCTCAGCTCCTTTGTCACTCACCTTCTGACATGTAATCTCAGCTTCATTGTCACCTCCAATACGTGAAGGATTAGAAGGTTTTGTAGAGCGAGGCTTCCTCCCTCTCTTCTTAGCAATTTTTACTTGCTTAATATCAACCTTGCTCGCTTTTGCAGTATCGGCATCATCTAGGTCAACTTTGCTTGTTTGAACATCCAAGGACTTGCTATTGAGATTACTCTCCTCGGGCTTTTTTGAATTTTCAGAAACATTAGACAATTCTTCCTCACCTGTCTCTGTCATTTCATTACTCAGCGCCTTCATAGATTTCTGGACCTCAGAGGGGATGTCTTCGAGACAAGGCTCTTCAGTAACAGTGTCTCTTGCATCCTGATCAAAAGAGAAAAAAGTCATTGCAATAGATCTGCTTCAAGCAATACCAAAAGAAACCAGAATATAGCTTACAAAGGATAACTGACCTGGTATGCCTCAACAAAAGCTGATGTGGTCACATTGCCCTCACCAGCCTGAAAGAAGAATTCAAGATAGTGACATTTAGGTGTGAAATTACAGATGTACATGATATATGCAAATATATAGAGGGAGAGGGATGATAAAAAGAAGAAACTGATAAAGAAACATATAGTTCAGATAATGCATACCAATTGCTCCAGAGAGGAAACATTGCCATCTTTTTGCTCAGCCTCACCATCTGGACTATTGCAAATTGTAGAGACTATTTCACTGTAACCATCCAAAGGAAGACCCAAGACTTTCACAGCTTGCCTAAGATAAGGTTTAAGCTTTCCTGCACACTTTGCCAATACATTTCCCCCCAACTTTTTAGCAGCAGTTGGAATTTCCTACAGAAGACAGGTATGATAATTAGCAATGACCACCAGAAATGCAAGAATAACAAGCGATCTAACAGATTATGCCACTATATCTGCTACCCAGTGCTATGTTTTGCATGACAATTGAGTTTGCAATGCCCTCTTTACAACGAGTATTTGCAACTTTGTCACCTCTTTCAATTATAAATGAAAATTAACCCATTTTTAGGAATATATGGCCAAATTTGAGGGTATCTCTCACCCATATTCTTGAGTTCAATTGATTAAATTTAAAATTACTACTAATTAAAGGTTTTTCAACCTGAGCTTGATTCTCAATTTCATAAAAAGATTTAAAATAAGAGTATAATTCAAGTACTACCTTGGGATGCTGCAAAGTCCAATACATCAAGGAGCACATTGCTCAAATGGCTCAACATGGATAATTTGCAAATTTTCTCATAGAACATAACATACATCATCGAGTATCTAACCTCATTATTCATCCTTAAACTAGCCAGCATGGGTGTTAAAAGCTCCAGAGGAACATCTTCGCTTTCTTCTAGTACAAGGGTCATTATCGTTTCCATGGATGCAGATATATTTTCCGGATGCTCATCGCTGAAAAAATCCGTGAAGGCATTTGTTAGTTGTTAGATGATGTGCTAGTGCTACCATACAAAGCCACCTTTTTCTATGTAAACTGGCATTAAGCAGCTCTACTAGTTTGAGTCAACAAGAGCAAAAATAAGTAAATAACTATTCCTTGTAACAAATTATGTTGAAAACAATCCCACAAAAAGAAAAGGAGCTCCGTTCGAAAGACAAAAACAATTATTGAGTGGCTTATTAATATACAAAAACCAAGGGCCAATAATAGTAGCTTAACACCTGTAAAAATCCAATCATATGAATCCAAATCCACACTCAGAAGTCACATGAAGCATCAATTAAATTTCTTGGCACATTACATTCAATAAATTCAAAAACCCAAGCAGGATATATCAAACATACTATAGGTTGAAACCAGATCTCATAAAAATTTAAATATTAGAAAGAGAGAAAATGACCACTGCTACAGTAAACAAAGACAGCTATAAGTATACTAGGTGCGATATTGGCTAACAAAAGCACCTCAAAGAAGATCATAATATACTTATCCAAGAATAACAGTGTGATACAGGAAATCAAATAGGAGCTTAAAAAATAAAAACATTTGTGAAACGATGCTAAACAGTTCATACATTAACTATCTATACCTAAGGAGGCCTAATATTGAAATATAAATAGCAGGGAGAGAGCTGGAGAGAGAGTAATGTGCATTAAAATGACCATTGCGTGTTGTTTAGATTCCGCAGGGGTTCACAATAAATGCAGTTACCTTATCGAGCTAAGAAAGTGTTGAAACATCTCTGAAATCAGTGCTTCACATTCCAAATCAAGCATTACAACACATGACCTGACCTTGGCAACAGTTTCGAGAATAGAAGCACGCTTGTCATAAGATCGGCTGGACATGTCAGACAGGCCCACAAATGACGATACAATCAGCTGAAATACATCCTGCATATCACAAATAACAAGACTATAAATTAGGAAACTAAGAAAGTAAAGAATACAGATTCACGAGATAGTCATCAATTTGTAAAGACCTTCATCTCTTCGTCAGTATACGGCGCTTCAGGTGCCGTAATTCTAGTTATCTCGCTGATGCAAGATGCAACTGCAACTTTAACATCTCCATCAGTGTGCTTCAGGAGTGGTTCGTTTAACAAGGCTTTCATGGACTGGGAATATGCATTTTGTATCAATTCTGAAGGTGACTGCTCCACCTCCTTTAAAAGATTCTCCACTTCCTAAAAGAGCATCAAATTTTTATGAAGATTAGATAGATGCAATGTCCAATATAGAAGGTAGAGGAGCACATAAGGTCTATACAATACAAAGCAAACATTCAGTAAGAGAGTGAGTATCACCTATGGCTATGGGTATGTGTTATAATATCACAGCTTCACAAAAGGCTTATGAATAATGATCAAGTAAAGAAATATCATCTCTCCAACATTAACTCATTTACAATACACACACATCGAAACTTCATATATATATAGAGAGAGAGAGTTAACATTTTGAACTGTATATGGATTTCAGCAACAGGCACATGTCATAATATCAAGGCTTCAGAGAATAGTTCAAAAGTGGGGACAGATTGTAACCCCGAAATTAACTCCCCGAATAATGTACTTGAACCAAAAGTTGTAAGTACCAATTAATGACACAATAATACATGAAAAGATTCATTCTTTCATGCAAAATAACTGCAGAAACCAAAAAACACGCACAAAAACACACAGGCGCAGACACGCGCGTGACGACAAACATATATATGCATCATTAAATAATCCAAAAACCTAACAAGGCAATTCAAAGAACTTGAATCTTGTGGTAATAACAAGGCAAGAATCAAAAAAAGAAACAACACGTACGGAAATCCACAGAACACGCAACAGATTGCATGGTAATTTTGAACATGTACGGAAATCCACAGAACCCGCAACAGATATCATGGCATAAAATCAACCACAATTAAGTAATAATCCATACACACATACGTATAGATATTTTATCACACGTAAAAACACGACAAGACTTCAATCACACACACACAAAATACAAACAATTTACTAGTTGAATTACATACACATATATATTTTGGCATAAAATCACACAATTAAATTAAATTCCATACACATAAACACATACTTCGGTTAGTACATATAAACAGTATAACGGTTCAATTACATACAGACACACACACTCTCTCTCTCACACATTATCATATAAAAATAAAACAGAAGAAGGGTTCATTTACACACACAAATATAGTTATAAACAGAATAACAGTTCGATTACACAAACACAATCATATAAAGATAACAATCATATAAAGATGCAAAACAGCATAACAGTTCATTTACACACACAATAAACAGAAGAATTGTTCAATCACACACACACATATCTAAAGATTTAAACAGATAAAGAGTCGAATTACACACAAACAGTCGAATTAAACACAAACATAAAGATAGAAACAAAATCAAGAATTGAATTAAAATATACAGATATAAAGAGAGAGGGAGGGAGAGAGAGAGAGAGAGGGAGAGAGAGAGAGAGAGAGAGAGGGGAGAGAGAGAGAGAGAAAGAGAGGGCCTCACATCGAGAAGAGGAAGAAGCACATCGACTTGAGTAGGCAACAGCGAAAGCCTCCGTCCAGCTTCTTGAAGCTTCGGTGCAAGCTCTTTCTCGGTAATATCCATGACCAGTGATAAAAGAGTGTTTAGATCTGTAGTGTAGAAATGTTTAATTAAGCCTCAACTTCACACACATGCAAAGTTGAGGAGCAAGACAAGATTTGATTTTGGAAACCCTAGGAATTGAAGCGAACAAATAGGATCTCTCAAGAAAGAGGGGCAAACGGAACGAGAAATTAGAGAACAGAAGAGATGTGTGTGTGTAAATGTAATTAGGTCTTTTTAATTTATATACACCCCCACTACACTATTTCGATAGATACAGAAGGGTACAGATTTATTTTGGATATTACAGGTGTCGCCTTGATACTATTCTCTCCCTTTTTTTACTCCTTTTCTTATTTTTATATATAATAATTAATAATTAAATTTTTTTATTTTTTTGGGATAATGATGATAATGTGATCACACCTTTTTTTTTTCAAGATAATGTGATCAGACTAAGAGCATGTTTGGCCCCCCTTTTATTATTTTTTTTCCCACTTAAAGTGATTATGAGGTGTTTGTCTAACCTTTTTTTTTTCCACTTAAAGTTAGTTTTAGTTCAAAAAAAAAAAGTACCTTGGAGGTACTTTTTTTCCACTTATTTTTTTCTCATATCAAATTTTTATGTATTTGAGTCACCTTTTAACTCGTATTATATTCTTTGCATATATTTGTATTTTACACTTTTATATTATGTTTAAAAAATATAAATTTCTTTTTTTTTTTAATTAATTTTTTAAAAATAAATTTACTTTAAGTAAAATTAGCCAAACAGATACACCTAACTTTAAGTGAAAATTATCACTTTTCACTTAAAGTGAGTAAGTAGCACTTTAAGTGATAAGTAACATTTTTTAAGTTAAGCCAAACACGCTCTAAATGTCATGTACATCGAGAATGTAAATACCTGTTATGGAAACGTAGATGGGGAGTATTTTTGGAAACATTCCGAGTGATTTTATATTTAAAATTATTTGAATAATATTTTAAGATTACTTTTTGGATTAATATGAATAGCTAGATTAATATGAATAACTAAAATATAGGTGATATTTTAGGCTCTGTTTGGGATTGCTGTTAAAAACTGTTGTAGCTGTGGGAAAAAGCACTGTCAGAAAAAGTTACTGACTATTTGGTAAAATTCATAATAAATCTGCTGTTGAATGAAAAGTTGATAAATAAGCGTTTGGTAAATAATTTTCATGTAAAGTATAAATAGGAGCATTCATTGCACGACGAATCAAAAGACTGACTCTCATTAATATGTTTCCTGGTATATTTAGTATTTAAACTTATAGTATAGTAGTAGCTGCCTATGTTAATGTAACCAATTCAAAATTATACAGTAGTTCCATTAAAACTCGGGAGGCATAAGAAAGTTGTAATTCTGTATTCTCTACTGTATGTTATCTAATGGAGTTGCTTGAAGCTTTAACTATTTTCTTCAGACAGTTGCTTTGAAACAACATGGAGATTATTTATTATTTGGTTAATTCCTTGGTATTTTGCATCTATTACATTTGACCATAGAAGAACTCAGGAATGTGGTCATTCAAAGGCCTGAAACTACTGGACAACTTTCACTGTCCATGGAAGTGGACAGACAGCGAAACAGACTTCATGCAGCAGAAGCAATGGCAAAAGCACGAGCTGTTGCTGAACGTAATGATTTAAGTGCAGCAGTGACGGTGCTTGAGCATTGCCGCAAAAATTTATTAGAAACAGTGTCAGCCCAAGCTGGTGACAGGTTGTGTGTTGCACTGGGTACTGAACTGAAAGAAATGCAAGAGAGAATGGCAAACCGTCGTGTCTACGAGTCTTCAGGAAGAGCTAATGTTCTCTCAGGTTTAAGCTCACATTCCTGGCAGAGGACCTGGAAAATCTATTGGATGCAGAAGAATTTGAGGATGGAGGGGGCGTAATCACGAGTCCAAGCATGATAATACTGATGGAGTTAAGGGGTATATAAGTTGCATTATTAAGCTTACTTGGCACAGGACAAAGAGAGGTAGGATAGAGGCTGCAACTCAGCAACCGGAACAAGTGTTATAACATGTTGATAACATGTTAATATGAGTTTTGAAAATAAGATACGGGAAGTGATTAACTATTTTATTATAGGAGTGCATTAGTTAAACACTTCAGGGTTTTAAAAAAAACCTGATTGCTACGAACAGTGAAGACAAGATTCTACATGATTTTATTGAATTAATAAAGTTGGAATACAAGTTTTGTTGATTATTGACATACATGTTCATTATCTTGATTTCAGATCAAAGAATTACGGTTCGCCACAAAACTATTGTTTTTTTCTTTTTCATAATGCGATTCTGTAGAAAACTTAACTCTTATATAGAAGAAAGGCACCACCAGATGCTTTCTTTTTAGAAGATCACAATACACTTGCTATAGTGATGTAGTGTTACTGTCTCACATTAAAAATCAGTGAATCACAAGAGCAGCCAGTAGACAGTGTTTTCAGAAGATTAGAAATCTGAAACTAATTAACTGCACTTTGTTTCATGTAGGTATCACTCATCTATGATGCAGTACCAACATTCTTTAATTCAAGTAGATCACTAATCGGGAAGAAGATCATATAAAAGCATATAAAACATATAGAACACTAATCAGGGGAAGATCATATAAAAGCATGTTAAAGCATATAGAAGATCATATAAAAAAGGGAAGAAGAGTACCACTAAACGGGTGTTGAATAGGGCTTGAACCAAAGCTAGTGATTCCTTTCTTTTTCTCAAATAATAGAGAACATGTTACCTATAAAACCCTAGTTTGATTCACGTGTTTGTATTTATATATATATATAGTGAAGTTTGATTTTGGTTAGGATTGTATTACCTTGTTTGTTATGTACGAAGGAGAGCAGTAGAATTTTTCTTAAAAAAGATACAGGAGCTGGGGTTTGATGGCAGGTCTATATTGTTGTTGTCCGCTAAAAAATTTGCCAGCGGCTGTTCTGAAAAGCTTCTCATACCTGCTTCTAAAAAAAGCAGCTTTTATAAAAAAAGCACTTTCCCCAAAAGCAGCTTTTATATTTTACCAAACGCTATTTTACCTACTTTTGTGCTAAAAGCTGCTGTAGCTTTCCGGAACAGCAATCCCAAACACTACCTTAGTTATAACATGTTTTATCATTAACTACAAATAACGAGTGTATGTTCCATTAAAAATTGTATATTAAATAATAACTATATCTTTCCTGTTTTTGTTATGGAAGAAGGATCTAACTTTTTTTCTGATCACAATTTTCTATTCTTCGTTAGTTATTACGCTCATTAGATTTGGAAACTTTGTAATGATAAGGGAGATGATTTAACATCATTTTGACGTTTTCTTCCTTCGTTTAATTAATTAATTTATTTTTATTCATATCTAACTAAAATGGCAAGTTGGCAACCAAAAGAGAGGTATGGATTTCTCTCCTTATTTTGTGAGAGTTGGTTTGGATTCAACGATAAGAGCTTGGTCGGAACTTCATTTGTGACTGTTAGCTCAAACGGATTTTGGCGAAGATATGGAGCGTAAAGCGAGTATCTATAGATATATCATTTTTTTCAGACATATGCTTATTTGTTTCATTTTGATTATGAAGACGGGTATGTCATCATGTTCTATGTTTGATCCATTCGATCATTCTTGTAGATGTCGTATGCCTTTTATGTATTGAATTACCACCTTTCATCAAAAAGAAAAGAATAATTAAAAATGGGTAAAAAAAATAAGTTAATAATATAAAGATTGGCAAATAATAAGGGATTCAATCATAGTTACAAATATTTTTTTAAAAAAATTCATGGTAAATCATATATTTATTATCAATATTTCCAAAATGTGTATGTGTGTGTACATGAGATGGAGCATCTGAATTTTATCAAAATCCATTACAAATTAATCCCTTTTATTTTGTTATATCATCAATACAAAATATATGTTCATTAATCACAAAGGTAAGAACGCAATCATATAGAATAATTGAATGATAGAAAAATCAAACGATGTAAAGCTTAGTTATATAAAAATTTTAAATAAAGAATATTAAATGATTACTTTATCAACATAGATTACATCCTATGCAACAAATATTTGAATGTATAATCATCCTCATATAATTGGGGTGTTTGGGAAACTTATTTTTCAGAATAAATCAACTTATTTTAAGTTGAAAGTTAAGATTCCTAACTTTCCAACTTATTTTCCAATTTATTTTTGCAACTTATTAATTCTCAAACATAGATTAAATACTTGTATAAAAAAATTATAAAAATATAAAATTTTTATCCAAACATAAGTCCATCTGTCCTTAAAAAAAGTTTTGCCAAACAGGCACAATATCACATCATTTCTCTCAATTATTTATGGTCTAAATCTCATCGTCTTTTAATTTCAATATCTTTTAATTTCAATATATATACTGATAATTTTGACAATGTATTAAACTATGCTTTCATTTATTCATTAAAGCTAGTATTGAAGAAATGTAGAAGATGAACAAGAATCCATTGATAGATTGAGAGTTACAGAAATGATAGTTGTTATACTCTTCATAACAGAATGATGGAGAATGAATTACATATATACTATATTCTCTAACTAACTATGATTGATGTGGCATGAGAAATAACTAACTCTCCACCTCAGCTCCACCTCAGCACACAGCATCTGTACTTGTAGTATTCGTAACACGCATAACTTCAATATCCCCCCTCAAGTTGGAGATGTACACATACCCAACTTGGACAACAAAGTGTTAAATTGAGCAGAGGGAACCACCTTGGTTAAGACATCAGCTAATTGTGAACGAGTAGGAAGATAAGTGAGTTGTAACAAGCCTTCTAAAATTTTGTCACGTGTAAAATGACAATCAAGTTCTATATGTTTCATACGTTCATGAAAAACCGGATTCTTGGCAATGTGAAGAGCAGACTGATTGTCACAGTTTAACACTACTGGTTTTAAATTTGAAACACCAAGCTCGCCCAGCAAACGAACAACCCAAGTCACCTCTGCATCTGCTGAAGCCATTGCACGATATTCAGATTCTGCAGAAGATTTAGAGATTGTACTCTGTTTCTTTGATTTCCAAGAAACTGGAGAATTGCCAAATAGAACAAGATAACCTGTAACTGAACGACGAGTATCAATACAAGATGCCCAATCTGCATCTGAGAATGCTTGTAATGTTAACTGATCTGTGCCTTTGAGTAAGATACCTTGATGGATAGTACCAGCTAGATATCTCAACGTATGATGTAATGCAGCCAAATGAGTGGTTTTAGGTGCATGCATATACTGACTCAGAGTTTGGACAGTGTAAGACAAATCAGGTCGAGTATTGGTAAGGTAATTAAACTTACCAACCAATGACCTATATAGTTCAGGATTAGGTAATAAATCACCATCTTCATGTGAAAGTTTTAAATTGACTGGCAATGGGGTACAAGTAGGTCGAGACAAATCAATGTTAGCTTCAGAAAGTAAGTCCTTGGCAAATTTTTGCTGACACAAAACAATACCCTCAGCTGTATGAGTCACTTCAATCCCCAGAAAAAAATGAAGATCACCAAGATCTTTAATGCCAAACTTAGCATCTAAATGAGTTTTTAGAGCAGAAATGGCAACAGCATCATCTCCTGTTAATATCACATCATCAACATAAACTGCCACTATACAAACAAGTCCATTTTGTCGTTTAAGAAATAAACTATAATCATTTTTGGACTGCTTGAAACCTTGAAGCAACAATTCTTCAACTAATTTTTCATGCCATTCACGAGACGCTTGTTTTAAACCGTATATGGACTTTCTAAGTAAACAAACCAGATTATTTGGATTAGGAAGCCCCTCTGGTACTGCCATATAGACCTCTTCCTTTAAGATACCGTGTAGAAACGCATTGTTAACATCAAGTTGATGTAACTTCCAGTGTTTAGAAGCTGCTAAAGACAATAGAATTCGAACTGTGCTCATCTTTACTACAGGAGAAAACGTCTCCTCATAGTCAATACCAAATCTCTGGTTATATCCCTTTGCCACTAAACGGGCTTTACAACGTTCCAAACTACCATCAGCCTTACGTTTTACTCTAAACACCCACTTAGAGCCAATTGTTTTCTTATCTGCTGGAAGTGGTACAAGATCCCATGTATGGTTAGCATGTAAAGCCTGTAATTCAGTTTGCATAGCTTCAACCCAAATAGGATTAGATGCAGCTTCTTTATATGAACGAGGTTCAACAATATCACAGCTAGGAACAGATACACGATTTTGCACAAGATAACACCAGTGTTTAGGAGCAGGAATAGTAGGACAATGATACGAAGACAAATAGGAAGGAGGTTGATGATTTCGTGTTGATTTTCTCATGGGAACAAGGTCTGATATGACCTCAGAAGGAGATACAGAATTACTAAGATCAACTAAAGAAGATGACTGTGTTTGTGAAATAACAGGTGAAGAATCAGATGCAGAATTATTATCAACATGATCTACATCATCAACAGGACTATTATCAACATTATCAGTAACAATATGATCAGTAGTAGAATCAACATGTAGGATTGAAACATCATCAGTATAACAAGAAGGTGTGACTGATGGCAGATAGATTTCAGTAGGAAATTCAGTTCCAGTAGAAAAAGATTTAGAAGAGTGAAAGGGAAAATGATTCTCATGAAAAATAACATCTCTAGAAACAAATATATGTTCATCATGTAAACTGAGCATTTTATATCCCTTTTGAGAAATTGAATATCCAAGAAAAACACAAGATACTGACCTAGGTGAGAATTTACTTCGACCATCAGCTATAGTGGAAGCAAAACACAAACTGCCAAAGACCTTCAAATGATCAAAAGTAGGCTGTGTTCCAGTCAACTTATGAAATGGTGAATCATTCTGAATACTCTGTAGAGGTATTCGATTGATGAGATATGTGACGCCCCCAGATCCGAGGTCAAAGATTCAGGTCGTCACATCACCATCCAACCATATCATACCTGTATTAACTTTACAACTCAACAATACATCCATCCAGACCTCAATCTTACGCACATACAAGTTAGAGCCTCAGAAACGATAATCAAAAGTAACACTAAATATTACAATTCATCTGTACAATCCAGAATCTTACGCACTTCCACTTATACAACTACACTTGAAGACAAGTCTTACTATTACAGTTGAAAACCTATCAGACTTACTCTATAGTATTTTTCAGGAACTAAATCATCTCCGGGGTAAATCTCCTACTCCTCTTCTGCTGGTGCGGAGTTAACCGACCAAATTCTTCTCTTTCTGAAAAGTTTTTATAAAGCAAGAATGAGCTACATAATGCTCAGCAAGTTCACCATTTTGAAAAATAATAAAGTGGTTTATTTTGAAAACGTTCCCCACTGTATGGGTATTTATCTCAGATTACAAAACATAACTCGACAATATATATGTCCGAGTTTGAATAAAACATTTATACTCACTAAGGAGCTTTAAGAATAACATATGAATCCTTTATAAGGTTCTCATTTCAATATATCTCAAGTTTGAAAATATATACGTATGAGTATATCAGTTTCGGCAAAACACTCTACGGTTAACATAATGTACAGGGAATGCATTGATGCAAAACCTCTTTCCTTCCATTAGCTTAGAAGGTTTCTCATTCAAAAACATTTCATTCTCTGAAATAATTGCAAGAGTGCACTAACACGTGCCAATCTTTATAGGAAATCTTGCAGTTCTAGATACTGCACGATGTCAACATTTTTCTTATCAAAAGCTACACTATCGGCAACTTGGCACTTAGGCCCAAGAAGCAGTGTTTGAGTATTTTTCCAAAGTGGAGGATGGGACTGGAAGAAAACATAAAAACCTGACAAGGATTGACGATGATCAGTCGCCACAACCAAGTCCAACAATCCGCGGGTCTTCTCTACCGGTAGAAGGATAGAAACTACATCCGTAACTATCCTCGGGTGAAAATTACATCCGTAATCACCCTCGATGAAAACTACATCCGTAATCATCCTTCGGCAACACCTGGGCCGGAATAATAATTGATGGACCGCCTGGCTCACGGCCGCTTACACATCCCGGGAATCGTTCGTCAACGATTCCCACACCTGCCAGAGTCCCCTTTTTCTTTTCTTTTCAAAATCATTTTGATAGAAAACTTGAGTAGTTGAAGTTCGACCTCAGTCGTCCAATAATTCTTGAAAAATGTACAAGAAGCAAATGCTGACCGGGGTTTTTGAAAATGTTTTGGGTCCGAAAGAGTTCAAGTTTGAAAACGCTGAAGGTATCTTGGATTAGTTTTGTCCTTAAGATAATGAACGATAATTAATAAATAATATTTTTAGATTTAATATATAAACAATTAGTAAAATAATTATTTAATTAAAATAAGCTTTTAATCCAAGATAGATATTTTTGAGTAATTTTAATAACGTAAAAATAATAAATACGTAAGTATACGATACTTCCCGAATGACCTTTCGGGTTTTCGTAATTTAATCACGATACAATAATATACCGCTCCCCGGTCAATAGTATATTTGGACCGCTACGACCTCTATTGCTAGAGTCGTTGTCCGAAGAAACATTTTCATTCTAAGTTCAAGGGGTGCAAACATATATGTACTTATACATCTCAATTTCATCAATACTTCGATAAACATAACATTTAATATGATTGAAAACTACGAACACAACAGTGAAAGTCCTTGTATATGTAAGTTTTTAAAAGTAAACTTGCATAGGTAGAATCAGGAACATAATATCTTGAAAATAAATGCTTAGGGTTGGAAAACTTGCCTTGGTGAGGTTGGGGTGGTCGGCTCGCGAAGTGGAATGGAAATCTATACATAATCAATATTTGTACGTTAGTACCTTAACAACGCTACTTAATCATAAGGTTTTAAAAATCGTAAGACCAACTTAACGACTCCACTTGTGACCACTAACCCTCTCATATGACCATGTCGTCACATTATCACTTTCGTTACCCATTCGACTCAAATCTATTCCTCAAACTCGAAACTCAAGTGAACATTCTTAAAACTACTTTAAACAAATCCCCTAAGTGGTTTTTCACTTGCGCACACCTCGCTCCAACATTTTTATAAAATTGAAAATTTCAAATTTTAATCAGATTCTTTTTGGGAAGCCTTCCTTCCTGTAAGACCTAGCCAACCTCAATTTTTCACAATGTTTGAAGAAAGTTTGGGGGTCCAAAGACAGTTCACAAACAGACCATACAGTGCAGTCCGGATTCCAGAACCACTCCTCACTAATCAGACCATATATCAAAAACTACACATCTCCTGGACATGAACCTTATATATCTGGAAACTACATTCAATTACCTTTCTAACCATGGGTATTAGACCCTCGGGAGACAAGTTTAAGGGGTTCAAAAACCCACTGCAAGACAGTACATGCTCCCAGAATTTTTGTACATCACTCATCCTTACTCAAACCTTCAAGAACTCAACTTATACTTCATATCTACCATCAAAACCACCAAGTCTCATCTCTATAACATACATGGGGTCACATACTCTAAGCACAAGCTTTAAAATCACATCAACCACATATAACCTCAAGATTTTCATCATCCATAACTCATATAACCAAGATAGGCATTAATACTCCTAGATCTAACATTAAAAATCATAAACACTTCATGACTAAGAGGGGTTTGGAGTTTTATACCTTCTTGAGTAGCTAAAGACCTTGGGTGAGCTTTACAACCACTAAGAACACTTGGATGAGCCTTTAAAGACCTTAATCCTTCAAGATCTAAAGGATAAACAAGTTTGGTTAATATTCACCCAACCTTCAACAATTTATAACTCAAAATCTAATGGATGGATGTGGTTGAAATTAGTACCATACCTCTATAATGATGCAAGGAGGCTATGTTATTTTTGCTAGAGCTTGAAGATGATGGAAAGATGAAGAGATGAACTCTCTTCTCCTCTCTTCTATGGCTCGGCCGAGAGCTTCTACAAGGGGGGGGGGAGTTTGTTTTGTGTTTTGTTTGAAAAGAAATAAAATGAGATGAGTGATATGAATTATTGTGGGGGTTAGATAAGATTCACATGTTGCCAAGCTAGGGGTCTAGGTTGTCTCCCCATGCCCTATTGTCCCCTAGGTTGCAACACCCATCACACATGTCACTATTCACTTCTACTTTATGCTTTTCTAGTTTCTTTTCCTAACTATCTAGTTACATGACAATTGCAAGCAATATCCTTTCCTTGTATTATTATTCCTCCACCAATGGTTATCACTTATTCCTTAATTCATATCGTATCATAATTAATTCCTCGTAATAATATTTTGTCGCGTAGAGATTTCCCTTGTAATTCTTTAAGTACTTAATTGGGTAAATTCCTTAAATATCCATAACTCATTGTCATAGTCTCTTAAAATCTCCTAATACTCTAATAACTCTCAAATCCCAAGTTTTTATGAATCCTAATAGCAGTAGGCCTCTTGCCTTCAACAATCTTCCCTTTTTCTTACAGAGTGAATATAACAACATAAATTTTCAGATAATCAATTCCATCACTTAACATAGGTGACTCAAAAGGTCCCTAATTCACAATGTCATAAGCTTTTACACATTTAAAATATTACAAAAATCAGGGTTCTTACAGCCTCCCCTCCTTAAAAGGATTCCGTCCCGGAATCAGGTTGAAAACAGTTGAGGGTACTTTTCACGCATAGCGCTTTCTAGTTCCCATGTTAATTCCTCGACGTCCTGGTTTCTCCACAAAACTTTCACTAGCTTGACAACCTTGTTCCTCAGCACTTGTTCTTTTCTATCCATGATTTCCACGGGTTGCTCCACATAGGTCAAGTCTGGTTGTAGGTCCACTTGGTCGTACTCTATCACATGCCGATAGTCGGTGTGGTAGGGTCGTAACATAGACACATGAAACACATTATGAATTTGCTGCAAGCTTGGGGGCAAGGCTAACTCGTAGGCTAACTTCCCAATACGCCTCAAAATCTCAAAAGGTCCAATAAACCTCGGACTTAGCTTTCCTTTCTTACCAAACCGTATCAATCCTTTCCATGGGGATACCTTTAGCATCCCGAAGTCTCCCACCTCATACTCCCTTGATATCTCATAAAATTTGACCATTCGAAATAATGGGTTTCGTAAAAAAAACTAATGACTTTTACATACACTCGTCTGCACCGTAAAGACGTAATATCAATTCGAAATCTTCATTTAATAATTCGTATATATCGTGATTGCAAAAATTTCTCATCCACCCATAAAATTACTATTCATCCAGGTTTCGAATATTCACGAAAATTAGGGATATTGCAGTCTCCTCTCCTTAAAAGACTCTATCTTAAGAACCTAAGGAAAATAGTTGTGGATACAATTCCAACTTTACCCTTCCCAATTCTCAGGTTGACACTTCAACCCTTTTGTTCTCTCACCTTGGTCTCACCAACGCTTTAATGTTGTTTCGCAATGCATGCTCTCCTCGACCTGTATTCCTTATCAGTTGTTCTGTGAATGAAAATTTCTATCCCACTACTTATACGTTCCTCTTCTACCTTGTTCATAGTATCCGTGCTGAGTCCTTGTATCGTTGGCCCGTGAATACTTTTGTGGTCGTGTTTTATAATCTAAGACAACGTCAATACGCATGGTATTCCTCATATTCCTTGGCTTGATTAACACGCATGTGTTGCCTCCCGTCAGCCATTACCACTTGCTATGGATATTGTATAGTCTTTGGTATACGTCGAACCAGTTCAGCTACTATATCCCTCGTTCATTGACTTCTTCGTAATGCAAGAAAAGCGAAACTTCTTCTTTCGCAGTACGCTTTACAAGAGACGTCCTTACATTCGCATGGTGACGATCGTGATAACATCATTCATTTCATGGATAAGTTTTTATTCTCGACTGGCCCGTGAAATCTAAGGCACGACACTAAATATAAATTCGATCGTCTGGATAATTCTTCTTCCCTGTCTGTCAGCCACAGATCAAATTAGTACATACGCTCAATCTCTTTGTTAAATATACTTGAAAGCACCTTCAATATTCGAAGTTTAACCTTAAGTCTTTATCTGACGTAATCACTGCAGATGTTTTATATTGCACCACCATCTCTTTCGTATATAAATCAATAATCTTCTAAATGGAAAGTCTCTCGTAGGTAAATCATATGGTTCAACAATTATAAATCAACTAGGGCCATCTCTTGGCTCGGTCTTCGGCGACCTACTTATGAAATTCATTATAATTCTGTCCACGTTCAAGATTTTATACAGGCGGAATTAATCCACTAGATCTCTATCATTTTGCTTTTGACATGACGCGTTTGTACTTAATAGTTTGCCAATACCATTCTTCATATCCGTTTGCCAAACATTCTCTTAATTCTCTATACATCTTTGTCCTTCCCCATAATTTAGTCATTTTCCTCTAACATTATTCTTTATTATATATACTCTATTTTCTTGGTCAATACTTACCGAATTCCAATTTCGAATCATCCCTTCTATAGGTATCGGCCACCACACTGGCCTTTCCTGGGTAATAACAAATTTCTCCATTATACTCCCTGCTCCCTTTCATCACCTTCTCTTTCTTATGTTTAGTCCTAATATGAAGATATACTTATGGCACTTGTGGAAAAATTTCACACTGTTCTCATAAGGTTAACGTCTCAGTTTTATGCGTGAACGCTATCATGACTAATCCCCGACTCACGGTTAGTATATCCTATCCCGTAACCTTTATGTTGTTTAGAAGTATAGGCTATCAACCCCTTTCTACTGCATCAGCACACCTCTTAAACTCTTGAAAGACGCATCATTGTGACTCTCAAAGTCCTCTTTTTATCATCAAGTATAGCTAACAACGAGGTTGTTGCTAATATCTCATTTTGTTCCAAAACTTTGTTCATTAATCCATAAAGGCTTCTGACTCATTAGTCAATCCACATGATACTACCAAAATTTATAATGTTTATATTAGTGTGAAATGCCGACTTTGGTGCAGTACAGAGACCGATCTTGAGTTGGTGAAACCTTCTCTTCAACCTTATCTTTGAAAAACAACTACACATTTTAACTAGTCAACAATTCCTCCATTTCCGATAAGGGTATCAGTTCTCGATGGTATATGTAAGATGTCATACGCTCGTCCTCTTTCACAACTGGCGCCAATCAGCCTGAGGCCTGCATGCAGCTGCGATTCCCAATAAAGTTGATTAGGTGGTAATCTCGAAGGATCATTGGCATATATACATGCATCTATTTGCTATTAGGGGCCTTTTAAACTTTATGTCTCCCTATATGCATCAATCCATTTAAGCTAAGTAAAGCTTCACATTCTTGCCACGATATTTCTTCCTTTCTTGTCCATCTCACTTCCATGTTAGTTTCCTCAAAGGATATCTCTTACATCGCAATCGATTTGCATTTCTCGGATCAGGAAAAGGCTTGGTAACTCCAGAATTCATTAATATCACATCCTGACAACGGTTGGTAGGAGCGTACTCCCAACCACCTCATCATTTCTTATAACCTTCCTCACATTAATATTAAAGGTCCTGTGGTATGCCCCGACATGTTATTCCTACTTTAAATAATTACTCGGCATAACGCTCTGGCTACACAATTACAACATTTGGTTTTTGATCTCATATTGGTGCAACGGTTCACAATTGTACCTCCCGTTCACCTTAGAGTAATGACTTTTGAAAGGAATGGTTTCAAAATAACAAGGTCCAATAGATAATTTCAATAAGAATTCCACATTGGATGTTCCAAGAATGTTGATGGTTCCAAATACTAGGAGTCTCAATTTTCGGAGATGTAAGGATGGACAGAAAGAATACAACAAGGTTTATTCCTTCATGTCCTGAAAATTTTGTAATGTGATATCATAGAGAATGTTGCACGAGGGCAATGATTGTTGGATACAAAAGTCATAAAGACGGTCTTTATACAATTCTTACATCTGGTGAATACTTTTCCTCTTGAAAAATAGAGGATCTAAAAAGTCCCATTGATAAAGGTCAACCGATCGAAAGAAATTCTACTATGTGACGATAAAAATGAAGCAGTTTATCATTCAAGTAATCTATGGTTTCAAATGAATCTTCATTATATGAATGAAAGAACAGAATATTCAAGTGACATAAAGTCTGATACAAAGATGAGTAGAATTCAAGTTGAGTGGGCGACCTCACTAGGTCTCAATCAAGTTATTCATCAAAACTTTCATCATCATACTTTACCACATGCAAAATGCATTGCGGAATTGCTAAATGAATTAGATTGGGAGTTGGACCAGTGAAACAATAACTAGTCCTTTTCAAGAAACACTAGCAACTAGCTAGACAAAATTTGCTAGTTCACCTGTTTGAGACATCACCACTAGCTAGGACAATTAGCTAGGTGTTCTTCACAACATTACAATTTTGACTAGTTAGAACAATCAACTAGTCATTCATATTGACATATCGACTAGCCAGTTTCAATTGGCTAGAACGGAATTTCAACATCGTAGCTACTGAAGAAACTTTAGGCTACTCGGACAATGAATGGAAATAAGAAGTTATTAAGTTTGAAAAAGAAAACTATAAAATCTGAAGAGAATGTTCTAGGTATCGGAACAATCGATAACCTCTCATCAAATATTACTTATCAGTGAAATGGCCCACCCAAGGGTGCCTCCGTACACATGCTTTATCAGATCCTACAATAGAATTAAATTCGGAATACGAATATCAAAATGATATCCTTACTATGATTTCAATGTACGATGTACAATCTCATCTTGAATAGAAGAAAAGAATTCATGAGGGATGTGTGGACATTAGATCATCCAGGTCCTCAGTAATTTGTTAAATATTTATGAGCTCAACTGAAGAGTGCAAGTATGAAAAAAAAGCAATCAAATATCAATATTCGTTAAGTAATATTCGTCGATTAATTAAGGAAATATTTGTTGAACATTCCTTGGATAATTGAAGAAAGTGTAAATAGGCATGAGCCGAACAAGATCATCATAAATTTTTGAATAGAATGTTCATGGATCAAATAAAATTACTTCGGATAAGTCCTGCTTTAAGGAAAGTATATCACTGGTTGTTATCCCACAAGTTTGAAGTAGAAAGCTAGAAGGGTTACCTGATATAAACTAATCGAGGTAACATGGTTAGTGAACAGTTTAAAATGAAGTAGTGCACTAGCCGGTAGTTACCAAAATAAGTTAATAATCATTCGTGCATCTCGTTATCACCATTATGAGGGTAACTCCATCTCTTCGTCTTCGTAATACAAGACACCAACTAGTGCGTCTCTCAATCATCATCTTAAAGTCATTTATCGAGTTAGGGTTTCACAAATATATCTGTCATTTCCGTGCTTTATCTTGAAGACCAAGCTTCACATCATTCCGGGGACACCTGCTAAGTTCATAGGGTCCTACTTCATGCCTTCCGACATGAATCACAAGTGGCCAGTTCCCCCTGGGAACAGATCAAAGAGATCTCTCAGGGATCTCAGTGCAGTCCATAGGTTCAGTGGCGGGTGTGTGCATGTGAACATATACCAAAATATATTGAGGTTTACAATACATATATACGTAGTCCTTGATAACATCTCTATAAAAGGATCCCACTCTAGACCCACTAGTCTTTCCTTTTGGTAGACTCTGAGATCACTGTATCGTTCATTGCAACCATATTCAACTTCACTTGAGTCCCTTTGTTAATTCTACTTGTTTGTTCTCTAAGTTGAACTACCATGCTCTAGAGTTCGAATCATGCGTGGAATTATCTAGCACGCTCGTCTTATGATAACATTCTCGTATAACACATGTAAAATTCACCATCAAGGGTAATGAAATCCACAACGACATAGTAACCACCTTTCAGGTAAACCCGTTACTTATCGAAAATCGGATCTTATAGCCAAAGTAAAAGACTTTCATTATTCCAAGTACTAAGTACCCTTAATTATGTAGGGAAGTCTAAACGTCTTGATTTCTTAAAATGCCGCCTCCTAAACTGTGGAGGACTATGAGCCACAAAATTTATGCCAGCCTAGTCATCCGATCATATTGGCAATATCGCCTCTATCTCAGCTGCTCTTGAGATTTCGCTCTGCTTCCTATATCATTACCTATGATAGGTCATGTACTACTCTCAAACCTCTATTCATCATTCTGAAGGCCTCTAAGGATTCTAGCGACCCTAGTATAATACCTCAAGTAAATACTCCAGTCCATTCTACTCACCGGTACCTCTTCCGGTAGTCCAATAATAAGTTTACTACGATGTCTGATGTCATTCTCCTACCTAGACTTAACTCTCAACACTCTCATTTCTGAGTACGGTAACTTATCTCTCTGATACCATTTCTGTGACGCCCCCAGATCCGAGGTCAAAGATTCAGGTCGTCACATCACCATCCAACCATATCATACCTGTATTAACTTTACAACTCAACAATACATCCATCCAGACCTCAATCTTACGCACATACAAGTTAGAGCCTCAGAAACGATAATCAAAAGTAACACTAAATATTACAATTCATCTGTACAATCCAGAATCTTACGCACTTCCACTTATACAACTACACTTGAAGACAAGTCTTACTATTACAGTTGAAAACCTATCAGACTTACTCTATAGTATTTTTCAGGAACTAAATCATCTCCGGGGTAAATCTCCTACTCCTCTTCTGCTGGTGCGGAGTTAACCGACCAAATTCTTCTCTTTCTGAAAAGTTTTTATAAAGCAAGAATGAGCTACATAATGCTCAGCAAGTTCACCATTTTGAAAAATAATAAAGTGGTTTATTTTGAAAACGTTCCCCACTGTATGGGTATTTATCTCAGATTACAAAACATAACTCGACAATATATATGTCCGAGTTTGAATAAAACATTTATACTCACTAAGGAGCTTTAAGAATAACATATGAATCCTTTATAAGGTTCTCATTTCAATATATCTCAAGTTTGAAAATATATACGTATGAGTATATCAGTTTCGGCAAAACACTCTACGGTTAACATAATGTACAGGGAATGCATTGATGCAAAACCTCTTTCCTTCCATTAGCTTAGAAGGTTTCTCATTCAAAAACATTTCATTCTCTGAAATAATTGCAAGAGTGCACTAACACGTGCCAATCTTTATAGGAAATCTTGCAGTTCTAGATACTGCACGATGTCAACATTTTTCTTATCAAAAGCTACACTATCGGCAACTTGGCACTTAGGCCCAAGAAGCAGTGTTTGAGTATTTTTCCAAAGTGGAGGATGGGACTGGAAGAAAACATAAAAACCTGACAAGGATTGACGATGATCAGTCGCCACAACCAAGTCCAACAATCCGCGGGTCTTCTCTACCGGTAGAAGGATAGAAACTACATCCGTAACTATCCTCGGGTGAAAATTACATCCGTAATCACCCTCGATGAAAACTACATCCGTAATCATCCTTCGGCAACACCTGGGCCGGAATAATAATTGATGGACCGCCTGGCTCACGGCCGCTTACACATCCCGGGAATCGTTCGTCAACGATTCCCACACCTGCCAGAGTCCCCTTTTTCTTTTCTTTTCAAAATCATTTTGATAGAAAACTTGAGTAGTTGAAGTTCGACCTCAGTCGTCCAATAATTCTTGAAAAATGTACAAGAAGCAAATGCTGACCGGGGTTTTTGAAAATGTTTTGGGTCCGAAAGAGTTCAAGTTTGAAAACGCTGAAGGTATCTTGGATTAGTTTTGTCCTTAAGATAATGAACGATAATTAATAAATAATATTTTTAGATTTAATATATAAACAATTAGTAAAATAATTATTTAATTAAAATAAGCTTTTAATCCAAGATAGATATTTTTGAGTAATTTTAATAACGTAAAAATAATAAATACGTAAGTATACGATACTTCCCGAATGACCTTTCGGGTTTTCGTAATTTAATCACGATACAATAATATACCGCTCCCCGGTCAATAGTATATTTGGACCGCTACGACCTCTATTGCTAGAGTCGTTGTCCGAAGAAACATTTTCATTCTAAGTTCAAGGGGTGCAAACATATATGTACTTATACATCTCAATTTCATCAATACTTCGATAAACATAACATTTAATATGATTGAAAACTACGAACACAACAGTGAAAGTCCTTGTATATGTAAGTTTTTAAAAGTAAACTTGCATAGGTAGAATCAGGAACATAATATCTTGAAAATAAATGCTTAGGGTTGGAAAACTTGCCTTGGTGAGGTTGGGGTGGTCGGCTCGCGAAGTGGAATGGAAATCTATACATAATCAATATTTGTACGTTAGTACCTTAACAACGCTACTTAATCATAAGGTTTTAAAAATCGTAAGACCAACTTAACGACTCCACTTGTGACCACTAACCCTCTCATATGACCATGTCGTCACATTATCACTTTCGTTACCCATTCGACTCAAATCTATTCCTCAAACTCGAAACTCAAGTGAACATTCTTAAAACTACTTTAAACAAATCCCCTAAGTGGTTTTTCACTTGCGCACACCTCGCTCCAACATTTTTATAAAATTGAAAATTTCAAATTTTAATCAGATTCTTTTTGGGAAGCCTTCCTTCCTGTAAGACCTAGCCAACCTCAATTTTTCACAATGTTTGAAGAAAGTTTGGGGGTCCAAAGACAGTTCACAAACAGACCATACAGTGCAGTCCGGATTCCAGAACCACTCCTCACTAATCAGACCATATATCAAAAACTACACATCTCCTGGACATGAACCTTATATATCTGGAAACTACATTCAATTACCTTTCTAACCATGGGTATTAGACCCTCGGGAGACAAGTTTAAGGGGTTCAAAAACCCACTGCAAGACAGTACATGCTCCCAGAATTTTTGTACATCACTCATCCTTACTCAAACCTTCAAGAACTCAACTTATACTTCATATCTACCATCAAAACCACCAAGTCTCATCTCTATAACATACATGGGGTCACATACTCTAAGAACAAGCTTTAAAATCACATCAACCACATATAACCTCAAGATTTTCATCATCCATAACTCATATAACCAAGATAGGCATTAATACTCCTAGATCTAACATTAAAAATCATAAACACTTCATGACTAAGAGGGGTTTGGAGTTTTATACCTTCTTGAGTAGCTAAAGACCTTGGGTGAGCTTTACAACCACTAAGAACACTTGGATGAGCCTTTAAAGACCTTAATCCTTCAAGATCTAAAGGATAAACAAGTTTGGTTAATATTCACCCAACCTTCAACAATTTATAACTCAAAATCTAATGGATGGATGTGGTTGAAATTAGTACCATACCTCTATAATGATGCAAGGAGGCTATGTTATTTTTGCTAGAGCTTGAAGATGATGGAAAGATGAAGAGATGAACTCTCTTCTCCTCTCTTCTATGGCTCGGCCGAGAGCTTCTACAAGGGGGGGGGGAGTTTGTTTTGTGTTTTGTTTGAAAAGAAATAAAATGAGATGAGTGATATGAATTATTGTGGGGGTTAGATAAGATTCACATGTTGCCAAGCTAGGGGTCTAGGTTGTCTCCCCATGCCCTATTGTCCCCTAGGTTGCAACACCCATCACACATGTCACTATTCACTTCTACTTTATGCTTTTCTAGTTTCTTTTCCTAACTATCTAGTTACATGACAATTGCAAGCAATATCCTTTCCTTGTATTATTATTCCTCCACCAATGGTTATCACTTATTCCTTAATTCATATCGTATCATAATTAATTCCTCGTAATAATATTTTGTCGCGTAGAGATTTCCCTTGTAATTCTTTAAGTACTTAATTGGGTAAATTCCTTAAATATCCATAACTCATTGTCATAGTCTCTTAAAATCTCCTAATACTCTAATAACTCTCAAATCCCAAGTTTTTATGAATCCTAATAGCAGTAGGCCTCTTGCCTTCAACAATCTTCCCTTTTTCTTACAGAGTGAATATAACAACATAAATTTTCAGATAATCAATTCCATCACTTAACATAGGTGACTCAAAAGGTCCCTAATTCACAATGTCATAAGCTTTTACACATTTAAAATATTACAAAAATCAGGGTTCTTACAAGATAGGTGGCACATAAGACACTTTCATTCCAAAATTTCTGAGGAAGCTTTGACTGGAAAAACAAAGATCGTGCAGTCTCAAGCAAATGTCGATGTTTACGTTCCACAACTCCATTCTGTTGTGGAGTGTGGCTACAACTTGTCTGATTAACAATCCCTTTTGCAAGAAATAAAGATTTCATAAGCCCCTGACATAATTCTGGTGCATTGTCTGAACGAACTTGCATGACTTTAGTCTTATATTGAGTTTCAACATAAGAAAAAAAATCTGTCATCACTTTTACACAATCAGTTCTGTGCTTTAACATGTGAACCCAAGTAAATCGACTAAAATCATCCACTATTGTTAAAAACTGATTACAACCATTGTGAGACTTGACCTTATAAGGTCCCCATACATCAATATGTATCAATTCAAAAG
Organism: Kitagawia praeruptora; assembly: GCA_037693485.1. NCBI lineage: Eukaryota > Viridiplantae > Streptophyta > Magnoliopsida > Apiales > Apiaceae > Kitagawia > Kitagawia praeruptora. The sequence continues at coordinate 141,146,858 of CM075352.1, forward strand.
GAAATTTAGTCTTTATACTACTATGAGAAAATGGAAGTCGAGTTTGCTTTGCCAATGAAGAAATTTGACATATCAAATCTGAAGAAGAATTCTGCAATCTTGACAAATCAGGTATCAAATGCAACCTACTAAAAGGAACATGCCCAAGCCTTAGATGCCAAACACTCAAATCATCTTTAACACTTAGCATAGTTGTCTTGTCGATTGAAGTAAAATGTGCTCCGGTATTGTACAATCCACCATGAAACCTACCAAGAACAACTGGCTTCTTTTTCTGCAAATGGTCCTGTATGATGCATTCAGGTCCATTAAAAATAACTGAACAATGCATATCAATACAGAGCCTTCTAACAGAAATAAGATTGTATTTGAACATTGGTATATGAAGTACATTATGAAGCACCATATCATCATTGATTTTTACTGACCCAATGTGTAAAATAGGAACTTGTCTACCATCAGGTATAACAATGAACTCAGATGAACCAGTTACTGGTTTATAAGTAGTAAACATACTCAGATTAGAGCAAATGTGGTCTGTAGCACCACTATCAACTACCCAGTTTGTATGCAAAACAGTATCAGCCAATAAACAAATCTTACCAGCTAATAGAGCCTGGCTTGGTTGATCTTGTGAAATAGACTGTTTATTGAGAAGAAATAAGAACAGAATACACCTGAATCACAGATGAAGATAACGCGGAAGACAGAAAATAAGATCGATCACCGAACAAGATTTAGAGACGATCAACAAGAAGATGATCAGCAATCAATTCAACAGCGAAATGACGATCACGACGACGATGATGACGGATCTCACCTCTCTGATACCATATTAAACTATGCTTTCATTTATTCATTAAAGCTAGTATTGAAGAAATGTAGAAGATGAACAAGAATCCATTGATAGATTGAGAGTTACAAAAATGATAGTTGTTATACTCTTCATAACAGAATGATGGAGAATGAATTACATATATACTATATTCTCTAACTAACTATGACTGATGTGGCATGAGAAATAACTAACTCTCCACCTCAGCTCCACCTCAGCACACAGCATCTGTACTTGTAGTATTCGTAACACGCATAATTTCAATACAATGATTTAGACATGAACATATTATTACTTCAATGAATTATTTGTATTTACTTTCTGTGTTGGTAAACCTTACTAACTAATCTAAATCATTGGCGTAGATTCGATTAATTGTCTGATAACGTAGTATGTCAAGTTCTACTCTTAAATTTTTACTATTAAGATAAACAAGTCCTCTAGTGTGCTAATAATATATAAGTTGTAATTAGTCCTCCTAACTATGTTAATTCAAAATTTGCAATATATATTAACCTAAGCATTATATTTGTACTTATATTCTTTGTAAAAGTAGTCAGCATGACATCGAGGGTGTTTGGCATTGTTTAAAATAAGTTACATTTGACTTAATGGAGGTGTTTTTAACTTAAAGGAGAAAGTAAAGTTGTTTACTTTAAATTAAATGAATGTGTTTGGTTAATTTTACTTAAAGTTAAATGGGATTTAATAATTTTGACTTAAGGTGAAATTTGCCTTAAAAAAAATTTGTTATGGAATAAAAACTAGGTTGTTAAATTGCACTAGGGTTTGTATATAATTAATACTAGGGTGGTTGAGCTTCGAGCTTTAATGGTTGTTTCCATGTTTCGAGACTGATCGGTCCTCACAGAGTGCCTACGTATCTCGTTATTGAGAATCAAGCCAAGACGTAGTTCTGAGAATGAGGGGTCAGACCCTTTATATAGGCTGAGAAACCTTAGAATTATGGTAAGATTTGGAGACTTGGTGGGCAAGTCACCGCCTTGAGGAAGGTTCTAGACTCCTTCCTTGTAGGAGTCAGTTTCCATGTTGAAGTAGGTGCCTTGGAGGCTAAGTCAGGCAGGAGTAATATCCTTATTTGACTCTTATTACTGAGCTATTTGTTATCCTTAATATTAATTACGAAATTAATATTAAAATAGGGATTTTGACCTCATTAATGGGCCCCACGTTTGGACCATGCTGGGTCTAATTAATGCCATATTAAATGTGTCTTTAGGGCTTTTTTTTAGCCCATATCATTTGCCCCCAACTTCTAGGAAAACTGATCAGGTTTTCGTAGAAGTTATAATTGTCTTTTTCGAGACTCGGGGTCCTTTTTATCCCTTATCTAGGACTACTTAATTTTCCTACCCTTGTATGGGGATTTTAGTTTACACTAGTGTTTCACGGGTATCGTCTTGATGTAAAGCGTGGAGCGACCGACGCATTTACGACGATGTTTAAACGATGCTAAACGGCACTAACCAACCTTGAACGACACTTAAACAATGTTAAATGACGCTACGATGCTTAATGGTGCTAACGACACCAAACGGTGCTACCGGCACTAAATGGTGCTAACGGCACTAAACAGTGTTAACGACACTAACGGTGCTAATGGCACTAACGGTGCTTACAACACTAACAGTGCTATCAGCACTAACGACACTAAATGGTGCTAACGGTGCAAACGATGCTAAACGGCGCTAGACGATGCCAACGGCACTAAACGGTACTAACGGCACTAAACGGTGCTTACGGCACTAACGGTACTAAACGGGGCTAACGGCACTAACGGTGCTAACGGCACTAACGGTGCTTAAACCATATTCTGGTTCAACTCAATTTTCATATTCGAAACAACGTCGGGATTAATATTCGACATTGAAATGACGCAAAAAATCTTCATATTCTACATGGAACCCGGTCGGCCGATGCCTCCCGGGTGTGCTAGTCGGCCAGCCACCGGTCGGCCATGCCCCGGTCGGCCGAAGCCTTCCGGTTGCCCCGGTCGGCTGGCTCCCGGTCGGCCGGTTTTCTAATTTTTTTTATTTTTTTTGGCACCCTTGACTCCAACACTTCAACTTCCATCTTGAACAATGACCTTTCATATCGACAATGGATCATGACCCTTCATATCGATAAAGGAATACGAGCTTTCATAATGGAATATGAGCTTTCATATTGACAATGGAATATGAGCTTTCATATCCAACACTTCATAAATCAAATCAAGAGCGAGTTTCATGCCTTCCTCGTAGTCTCAGGCTCAAATGCTTCAACCCGAGGTGATGCATGCATGATTTTCAGGGGCACAACTGCCTCGGCTCCGTAAACCATCAAAAACGGGGTTGCTCCAGTTGTCACTTTACAAGTAGTGCGATATGCCCAAAGTATAGGCATCAATTCATCCACCCAAGTGTTCCTTGAGCGTTCAACCCTCTTCTTCAGTCCATCAAGGATAATCCGATTGGCTACCTCTGCCTATCCATTAGCTTGCGGGTGTGCCACTGAAGTAAAACGAAGCTCAATAGCATTTTCCTCATAGTACTTCTTAAACTCTTCATTGTTGAATTGTGTCCCATTATCTGTTACAAGGATTCGTGGGATTCCATATCTGCAAATGATGTTCTCCCAAAAGAACTGGGCAACCTGTTTGGTGGTTATCTTTGCTAGAGGTTTAGCTTCAATCCACTTGGTGAAGTAGTCGATGGCCACTATCAAAAACTTTCTCTACGCAGAAACTATGGGAAAGGGACCAAGTATATTCATTCCCCACATCGCGAACGGGATAGGAGAGTTAACTGATGTCAACATCTCGGGCGGCTGCCTTACAATCGGAGTGTGCTTCTAACACCTATCGCACCGCTTGACATAATTCTGCGTAGCGGCCAACATCTCTGGCCAATAGAATCCCAGATGAGTGATCTTGTGAGCTAGGGCCCTGCCCCCAAGTGTTGCCCACAGATCCCTTCGTGAACTTCCTCCAATGCTTTCTTTGCCTCTTGGAGCCTTAAACACTTCAAGTATGGGATGAAAAATGATCTCTTGTAAAGGATGCCTTCGATCAAGGCATATCTCAATGCTCTCACTAACAGCTTTCGTGCCTCCAAGGCATTGTCAGGGAGCCACCCAGTTTCGAGGGGAGCTTTGATAGGATCCAATAGCTTCCTAAATCAATCGGTGCTACCAACTTAGAGTTGATGGTCGGGGCCTTCAAGACCTGGAAGTAAATACTCCCTGCATAATTCTCTATCTCAGAAGAAGCGAACTTGGACAGGGCATCAGCCTTAACTTTCTCCTCACTAGGAATGTGCTCCACATAGCTCTCATCAAATTGAGTCATAACAGCTTTCACAACTCTCAAATACTTCACCATTGTTTCATCCTTGGCTTCAAATTCACCATTCACTTGCGATACCACTAGTCTTGAATCCCCACAAACTTTGAGATTCTTGACCCTCATGATTCTGGCCAAGCCCAAACCGGCTATCAAGGCTTCATACTCAACTTCATTGTTGGTTATGGGAAAGTCCAACTTCAAAGCATATTCAACTATAAACCCGTCGGGGCTTTGCAAGACTAAACCTGCACCACTAGATTTTGTTTTTGATGCCCCATCAAAATAGAGCACCCAATACTCCTTTAGATCAGGTACAAGTTCCTCATCTTTATCCTCTTTCCCAGGGGTAGTCACTATTTCCTACCCCCCGACTTCTTGGTTGTTAATGGTACATTCAACCACGAAGTCAGCCAATGCCTGAGCCTTGATGGTTGTTCGAGGCTTATACTTGATGTCAAATTCTCCAAGTTCTATCGCACACTTGATTAGCCTTCCACTGGCCTTCGGGCTATGCAATATGTTTCTCAGTTGCTGGTCCGTCAGGACCTCAACCTTGTGTGCCCGGAAATAAGGTCGCAGCTTCCTCGAGGCTGTTACCAATGCCAAAGCAAACTTCTCAATGGGAGGGTAATTCAACTCAGCCCCGTGCAACACCTTGCTCATGTAATAAATAGGTTTTGAACCTTACTCTCTTCTCGAATGAGAACAGAACTCAATGCTTGTTTAGATACCGTCAAGTATAGGTAAAGATTCTCTCCAGGACTAGGTTTAGCCAACAACGGGGCTTCAGCCATGTACTTCTTTAGCTGCTCGAAGGCCTCTTGGCTCTCAGGGGTCCACTCAAAATTTTTTACCTTCTTCAATGCTTGAAAGAATGGCAAGCATTTATCACCAGACTTGGAGATAAATCTCCCCAGGGCTGCAACTCGGCCCGTTAACTTCTGTACGTCTCGTATAGAGCGGGGTGGTTCCATATCCAGAATCGCTTTGATCTTGTCAGGGTTGGCCTCTATGCCTCTTTTTGAAACCATTAGACCCAAAAACTTTCCTGATCCAACGCCAAAAGCACAATTGGCTGGATTCAACATCATCTTGTGGTGCCTCAGCACTTCAAATGCCTCTCTGAGGTGCTTAATGTGGTCTGCCTTGAAAAGGCTCTTGACTAACATGTCATCAACATAGACCTCCATGGTTTTTCCAATCAGATAGGTGAATATCTTATTCACCAGTCGTTGGTAAGTAGCGCTTGCATTCTTTAGACCAAAAGCCATAACAAGATAACAGAAAACACAGAAGTCAATTATGAAAGATACCTTTGGGATGGCATCCTTATGCATCTTAATCTGATTGTAGCCGCTAAATCCGTCCATGAAGCTCAACATTTCATGTCCAGATTAACATGTTTATCCTTGGCAGGGGAAAATAGTCCTTCGGGCATGCATCATTCAAATCAATGAAGTCTATACACATCATCCACTTCCCATTTGCCTTCTTGACCATCACAGGGTTAGCCAACCATTCGGGAAATTGAATTTCTTCAATAAATCCAGCTTCTAAGAGCTTGTCAACTTCTTGCTTGATGGCCTCTTGCCTTTCAGGAGCAAAATTCCTCTTCTTCTGTTTTATTCCGTTCAGGATCAACATTCAATTTGTGAGTTATGAGTTGGGGATCAATCCCTGACATATCAGCTGTAGTCCAGGCAAACACATCACTGTTCTCTTGTAAGAATGCCTGTCAACTTGCCCTTCAAGGGTTCCTTTAGCGAAGCTCCTATATAAGTAACTTTCTCAGGGTCGCCCAACTCTAGAGGTATGGGGACCAAATCCTCTGCTGGCTTCCCACGGTGTTCATCATCACCACGGACATCCATGTCTTCAATCGGAAGTACCTGCCCCCCGACTCTATCAGCCCTAAATGCAGACACATAGCAACTTATGGCCATTTTTTGATCACCTTTTTGTTCTCCGACACCATTCCGGGTTGGAAACTTAATCTTCATGTGGAAACTTGAGGCAACAGCCTTGAACGCATGAAGTCCAGTCCTTCCCAGGATTGCATTATAAGTTGAGGATGCCTTGATTACCAGAAAATTCAGCATCTGAGTAGCCTCCTTATGTTCTTGCCCAATTATCATGGGCAACTGAATAATCCCTTCAACTTTGGACTCAACTCCATTAAACCCGTAGATGGGCATGTTGGTTGGGGTCAACTGAGAGTCAGTGTACCCCATCTTCACAAACGCGTCATGAAACAAAATATCAACAGAAGCTCCATTGTCTATCAAGACTCGCTTCACCTCTGAGTTTCCAATCACAGAAGTTATGACCAACGGGTCGTCATGGGGGAACTTCACCCCTTCCAAGTCTGAGTCATCAAAACCAACCATTACTTCAGTTTTTGCACGCTTCAGGGCATCTCCCACGATGTGCATCACCTCTCTAGCATATGCCTTTCGAAAGTTTCGAGTTGTGTCGGCCGCTGTTGGGCCTTCCCAAATCATGTTGATAACTGGCCCTCGGGGCTGTGTGTTACGATCACGATCATTATCCCTTCTATCATTGTCTCTCATGTCGTAATCCCTTCTTTGGGTTCCACGATCTTCACCCTTAGTGAATTTATTCAGTTTTCCTTTACGGATTAAGAACTCAATTTCATCCTTCAGCTGCCTACAATCATTCATATCATGTCCCACATCTCGATGGAACCTACAGTATTAATCCTTGTTCCTCTTAGCGGGGTCACCCCTGAGTGGCTTCGGCCATCAAAAGTCATTATCCTTCTCGATCTCTAATAGACCTGGCAATTCGTTCGTTTCGTATACTTTCGTATCGTGTACTTTCGTGTTTCATGTACGTAATGTCAGATCCAAAACCAACCCGTTAAGGATTCGTTTCGTTTCGTGTTCGTGTACCTTCATTTCGTGTATGTTTCGTGTCGTGTTTCGTGTAATTTTTGAATTAAAATAAAAATGTTTAAATATTAATTTTTTACTAATCAAGTCTTAATTTTTACTAATTCAATATGTAATAAGGAATGAAGTGTGCTTAAGTCTTGTGAAACTAATATTTGAAACTATTTTGTAGTTATCTTATGTAAAAATTATATATAAAATATCATTTTAAAATATTTATTCATATAATTTTAATAAAATTATTTAAATATTTATTTATTTCGTGTATTTTCGTTTCGTGTCGTGTACCCAAGGGTAAACCCAAAACCGACACTAAATTCATCCGTGTAATTTCGTGTTCGTGTACCGCAAAGGTCAACCCAAACCCGTAATTTTCGTGTCATTTTCGTGTCATTTTCGTGTCGTGTATGAAATTGTCGGCTCTAATCTCTAATAAGATTTGGCTCCTAAGGGCGTTCAACCTTGCATAGTCAGAAAACCTTGGTCCCAAATTCTTCTTTAGTGGTGATTCAGAGTCTTTGCTAGTACGGGGATACTTGTCCCTAGCATTATACTCCTGGTCTTGCTTTCGCTTCTTAGAGTCGTCGTTACCCTTGCCATTGCCTCCCGCGGCTTCTTTCTTCATGTTATCCTCAGCCTTGATATACTTGTCAGCCCTTCGTTGGAGCTCGGCCATGTTTTCAGGAGGATGCTTTGCCAATGACCTTTTAAAGAATAGATCAGTGGTTCCGTGTTCCAGGGCTACCATGGCCACCTTATTCTCCAAGTCGGTAATATTCAATGTCTCCTTAGTAAATCGCTTAAGGTAATCCCTTAGATTTTCATTCTTCCCTTGCACTACATACATGAAGGATGAACTCTCCCGCTAATGAATTGGCTAACAAAAGTGGCTCTCAACTCCTTAAAAGAGCCAATCGAATTCGAAGGTAGGCGGCTATATCATCTTTGAGCCATGCCCGACAGAGTTTGAGGGAACGCCCTACACTTTAGGGCATCACTTGTAGGCTGCAGCAGCAGTGCGTTAGAGACCGTCGGCATCTTGAACTTCTTTGAGATACGAGCATTCATCACCTCCTCAGTAAACGGGGATATGGGATCATCAGGATCCCCAAGTGGCATCAGATCCTTGGGGTTGCTTTTGGGGGTTTCCACCCTTGTTCTTTCAGTTGGGGCGTCAACCCTTCTCTGCCTTCTTGAAGACCTCTCTAAGTCTATAATGGGAATCCTTCCTGAGGTTGGAGGAGGTTGAGTTTGATTCAACCTATCTTGTCCTCTTGCCATATCGTCCTTCAATTTTAAGATCTCGGCCTCATGAGCCTTGATTCTCTCAGCGATTGTCAAAGGGGGTCCATCATGGATAATTTGTGTCCTCCTTCGAGGTTCTCTACTAGTACATCGCCTCCTTGGGGCTTCATCGCGATCATCATTATCAGATGATGAATCATCAGTATAGGGGCCAGAGTAGTCATCATACTCTCGATCTCGGATTTGCAAGGCATGGCCACTTGGTCCAACACCTTGAGTAGTAGGAGGGTAGTTAGGCAGACCATACATCGGGTTGGTATTCATGGGGAGATCCGTAGTATGGATCTGTACCCCCGGTGGTAATGGATGATTAGGATTAACCAGAGGAGAGACCACCATCTGAAGAGGGTTGGTTTCTTGACTTGGGTGGATGACCACAGGTAATGTTCTCTCAGCATGGGGATTCGTCCTTGGAGGTTGAGTGATCGCCCCTGTTGTTGGGGGTACATGTTCAGAGACAGGCGGAGCAGAGCTTAGAGGCAAGGCCTCATTAGAGGTCGGTACCATTCTTCGTGTGGTTACCATGGTTGACGTCTTTTTCCCACAGACGGCGCCAAATGTTATGGAATAAAAACTAGGTTGTTAAATTGCACTAGGGTTTGTATGTAATTAATACTAGGGTGGTTGAGCTTCGAGCTTTAATTGCTGTTTCCGTGTTTCGAGACTGATCGGTCCTCATAGAGTGCCTACGTATCTCGTTATTGAGAATCAAGCCAAGACGTAGTTCTGAAAATGAGGGGTCAGGCCCTTTATATAGGCTGAGAAACCTTAGAATTATGGTAAGATTTGGAGACTTGGTGGGCAAGTCACCGCCTTGAGGAAGGTTCTAGACTCCTTCCTTGTAGGAGTCAGTTTCCATGTTGAAGTAGGTGCCTTGGAGGCTAAGTCAGGCAAGAGTAATATCCTTATTTGACTCTTATTGCTGAGCTATTTATTACCCTTAATATTATTTACGAAATTAATATTAAAATAGGGATTTTGACCTCATTAATGGGCCCCACGTTTGGACCATGCTGGGTCTAATTAATGCCACATTAAATGTGTCTTTAGGGCTTATTTTTTAGCCCATATCAAATTTTAAATTCATAATATTTTAACTTTACAAGAGTCCTGAAACTAAAAAAAAATTAAAAAATTGGATAAGTCATAAGTCAAAAGTACCTAAAAGGAACTTATGACTTAAAGGAGTTTTTTAACTTAAAGCTCAGCTTTAAGCAAGTTACACAAACAGAACATTTTTAACTTAAATGAGCTTTCTCCTTTAAGCAACGGTACCCAAACAGGCTAATCTTCATCAGCTAATTCATTTTTGCTTAAGGATGCAATTTAGTAATGTATCAATGTAACAAGACCTTGAAGGATGCATACCAAATTTGAAATACGTCTTGGACGTAAAAAGCAAATCTAGATTCGTGTAGAGTAATTTGCTGAAAGAGTAAATAGAACCAGGAGTTATGTCGAAGTTGATATGTGTTACGTGTATAATTAAGAAGAGACATTCAACAGTTTAGGAATGTTTATATGATAGTAAATGCTCATGATAGTATAGGCTCGAGGAGCTATTTAATCCTATATCAAATTAATGTGATCCTTAAATATGCAAACTCAAGTTCCATAATGTAAGGTATCATGCCGAAGGGAAAACAAAAGTTGTCAAATTTTGAATACACCTAAAACAAAAAGAAACTTAGTCTCATGTTAGGTTTTACAATTAACTTGCATATGATTACAGAAATAAAACATTAAATTATACAAATTTTGGAACTTTCTTGCTTCCAGCAAGAGAACTAGGATACGCATGTCGTGAGATTTAGCCAATAATACAAGATACTAGAATAAGTACATTTTCTGAAAATATGAAACTTTCTAAACCAAGCTTAACTTTCTAAGCCATGCTTAACATAGGCAAAATAGCCTATTATAAATTTTATGTCTTAATTTTTCCTTTTTGTATTCTAATAAGGTAAGGTCCTGATCACCTACAAAAATACTTAATTAATATGAATAAAAACTATTATATATACAAGAATGATATGGGAGGTCTTCGACTATTTTGTGAAGTTACGTAGCAGCTTCAAATGTCTCCATAATTATCCACAAGTATCGTAGAGAAATCATAATCTACAGAAAAAGTATAATTATGTGATGCCACATCTAATACATAGATGCATATGTCTATCGAAAGTTTTCACTTTACATTCTTTTTAATAATAATTCCACCATTCCACCATTTATATGCTTATTCATGTAGGGATTGGAAAGTTGAGCACTAACCTTCTCGAGATTCGAACGTGTAGCGCAATCCAATCCATAGTGAGAAAACAAACGATTTTCTGATTTTTACATTGTTTTGTTCACTATTTTATTCATTATATACTTCAAATTTAAAATAAAGATAATGATGTGGACCAAAAATAAGTCATAAAGACACAATTAATTATGCATTAATTAAACCTAGTTTGGTCCAAATACAAAGCCCGTTAATGCTCGAAACCCTAATTAAATATTAATTAATTAATAATGAGGGCAATTAGTAGCTCAGCAATGAGAGTCAAATCTGGGTATTACTTCTACAAGAAGTAGCCTCCAAGGCACCTAATCGTACAAGGAAACTGACTCCTACAAAGAAGGATCTAGAATTCCACAAGGAGGTGACTTGTCCACCAAGTCTCCTAACCCTACTCTAGCAATACAGAGATACGTAGGCATCTTGTGAGCACCGTTTAGTCTCGAACGCAAGAACAACCATTATAGCCCGAAACTCACCAACCCTAGCATTAAATACGCACGAACCCTAGCCGCAATCTTCGACCCTCGTTTTTATTCAACAACATTTGGCGCCGTATGTGGGAAGACAACATCAACCATGGTTCAAATACAAAGAACACCAGTCTCAACCGAGGCAACCACGTCACCTCTGCTCCACCCGTCGTCACTGAACAAGGGTACGTACCCCCATTAACGGAGGCGAGCACTCAACCTCAAGTTTGAGACGACTCCCCATGATGGAAATTTATAAACCCTGATAGGGATGACTCCCCATGCTGAGAGATCTCTGCCCGAGGTAACTCATCTGAACCAGGAGACCAACCCTCTTCAGATAGTGGTCTCTCCCCTTGTTAATCGTCTACTACCTCCAAGAGCCCAGATCTCCACCACCATGCTCCCCGCAAGCACGAATCCAACATATGGCCTACCTAACTATCCCCCATATCAAGGAGGCCCTGGACCAAGTGGTCACGCCCTTCAAATACATGAATCATACCATCCTACCTACATTAGAGGTTTAGGCCCTGATCATGGGCAAGGGTACCATGACTATTCTAGCCCCTACACTGATGATTCCTCCTCTGAGGAGGAAGATCGAGATCAAGCCCCGATGAGGCAACATGTGAACAAGGAGCCTGTAAGGCGTACTTGGAGGATCCATGATGGACCTCCAATAACAGTTGCTGAGAGAATCAAGGCTCTTGAGGCCGAGATTCAAAAGCTCAAGGAAGATATAGCAAGGGAGCAGCAAAGGCAGAACCAAAATCGACCCCCTCCAAGGTCCGATATGATATGATATTATTGTTTTCTTCTTTTCTTCTTCTTTAAGTGTCCATTCTGCCTATTCTTATAAATTATATTCCCCAAGTTGTGGTAAAGGGTCCTGGTTTACAACAAACAATTATTGCAGCATATCATACCATGTAAAGTATGAATTTTTTGTGAACAAAAAAAAGTGAATTTTGGTGTGAATACATGTGAGCTCGTATTTACACGTATCATAATTATTTACTACAATCTAGTATGTTATACAATTATTTATTGTGTACCACTCACCTTTCATGTATGCCTCATCAGATTGGTAATTTCATGTTCAATTTTGTTATTATAATCATGTAAAATTCTTGATCTTAAAATGAAAAGAGCAACACATGGACAATTTTTGTGAGATATTTTTATTGTGTTACTTGAGTTTTAGGGGTTGGGGGTGGGGGGAAGGTTTATATATATATATATATAATATGTACTGTAGTCAATTCTATTTCTTGATATTTCTATTTCAGCTTCTATTTCTTTTTTTTCCCTGTATACTCTAAATCATTTCGATCCAGCTAGAGATTAAATGTTATTTCCCAATTTCTAAATCCAGCTCTAAGTGTTCCATTGGTTGTGTGTGACTCTTCCGCTTTTGTTACTTATGATGGCGTCATGAATTTATATAAAAGCATAATAATGATTGTCTGCCACATTGTCAATCTTGATAAATTAAAGCCATATAATGTGTAGTGAGTTTACGGGTTTTAATCGTCCTGTAATTGCTGAACAGCAACGTTACTTCTTTAGGATCACGAGAGCCGGATAGTCAATTACATATTTGATAAGGGTTGGAAACATTTTTATTCAATCATTTTGGATTGACAACGGGTAACACAACATTAGCTAGTTATGCGGCAAATTTAGAAGATGCTGATTCAATGGGATTATCTAGAAGTTCTGTTAAGAAACCTCTCATTCTCAGATTTGTTATTCACTACGGTGTGCCGTATTTTACCAATCTCAACATTAAAGGGTCCTATTATTCTCTTCAAGCAACTGCCAAAAGACATACATATCAAATTCCGATAGGAAGGGTCGAAGTTGACAGTGTTTTTGAAAGGATGCTGAATTATAGCAATAATCCAATTGCAGGAGATTGTAGATTATTTGCGATTGTTTTTATTTCGGAATTCGTGCGGCTGTGGAATCAAATCAAGGATATTATTTCGAATTTCACCACAACTGTGAGAGGTCGGTTACCCTTCGCCAAGTCAAGCTTCATTTGGCTTGGACTTTTGCTTACAAAGTTCCATGATCGAGATTTGAAGCTATTCCACGCCAAATACAATATAAAATCAAAATCGATGAGGAGTTCTTGAGTAAAAAGAATATGGAAGCTCTTTTTTGGACTTAAAATATGGTGATACGGATGTTGAAAAAGCTGACAAGTATCTTGAAGGATATGAATACGAATTGGACAAAAAATTTCAAAATTTGAATTAGCACAAATTTTATCAAGTTTATTTAAAATTAAGGTAGTATAAGACTTTAAAACAAATTTTTTATTATATTACTGAAGGTTAGGTTAGTATCTATTGCTGAATGATGATAATTTTATATAATGATATTATTCCTATTTTGTTGTTGTGTCACTAATAATTTCCAAAAGCTATGTCAGTGTAATTAATCTTTCTTTGTTTACGGATTTCAAATGTGACGGCCCGGAAATCCGATGTCACTAAATACTAAACAACATGCATCAGTAAATATCAAAATGTAAACGACACTTATCACAAGTTAGGATCTTTTACAAGTTTTGGCATTTAAAACCAGATTACCAAGTTATATTATTACATTACACCATTTTACTAGTACAACCTCGACATGAAGTCACACTAGTAACCTCATCAAATTGGCAATTTTGTTATTAAAATCATGTACAATTCTTAATCTAGGAAAAATAAAAAGAACAACACAGGGATACCTGGTAAAACAAGGAAAGATATTACTATAATGCTTGTAGTTTTTGGTAACATAATTGCTCATATCAATGCAGATCCACTCGGAATTGTTTTAGCTATTCCACCATTTCATTATTCCCAAGAGAGTTGCTTCAAGTTGGTACCCGCCTAGTTTTATGTTTTTTCTTCTTTTTTCCATAGCTTTCGAGGTCACCGTAAGAAACCCCCAATCTTGATTGAATTTGTAACAACTCATTACCATTTAAGACAACTCTATCAAACTCCCTGAGATATTCAGTTGTTTCATCTCTCTTCTCATCCATGAGAACAATCCAAGGTTTTACATTGGAATCTGGTTTAACAGCAAGTAGGTATAGGGTCTCACGTTTTATTAGATATCGCATCCCTTTTCCTCTTGACCTTAGAATAACAACGAATTAGGCATGGCCTTTACCTTTTATGTCTTTGCTAAGTGGCAGTAGCAAAATTTCGGTGCCATTTAGAAAAATAGGTTTGCCCAAAGTAGCTCTTAGAAACAAAATAAAATCCGAGTAAACTTGGTTCTCATGATTGAATGGATAAGATTCCATGATTAGATGAATTTTAGATGAATTGTTTGAATTTGAAAATGAGAAATAAAATAGGAATCTAAATTTCTTACTCCCTCCATCCTACAATAATAGTCTCTTTTGAGAGAAATTTTTTTCCATAATATATGTCAATTTTCAATTTTAAATGTAAATTTGTGATCATTTTTCCTAAATTACTCTTTTTGAAAATTGTATAGCATTTAATGAAGAATGACAAAGAGTATAAAATAGCTTATGTTCTTAAAAGTCAATGCATTTATAATGGTTATAAGAGGAAATGTATCATCTAATTAATGTTTCTTAAGATGCGTAATTTTTTCAAAAGTGACTTGTATTCACTACACCATAAACAAGCTATCGCAACCTCCTCCTTACATGTGTTGCTAGATTATGTTACCTTATGTATACTACTTTTGGCCTAGTATAGCCTAGTATAACACTATTTATTTTGTGTTACCTTAGGCAAAAACATCATGTTGCTCTAACTAAAACGTGTTGGATGCGAGGCAACATACATAATATGTTGCCGTAGATCATTAATAAACACAAATTTTAATTTATTAAATAAAATTGAATAATTATTTAAAAATTACATTTACCATGAAATCAATTCATTTTTATGAAAATTAAGAGTTTATACAATTAATGAGTTACTCCCTCTGTCCCTCCCATTTCTTTACATTTCTTTTTCACTACTCGACACGCATTTCAAGGCTCCTAAAAAGTATAGTTCCATAACTTATTTTTTAAATTTTCTTTTTTTGTATAAAAATAGAACAATTCTATTTTTATACAAAAAAAGAAAATTTAAAAAATAAGTTATGAAACTATCCGCAATTTGCACCTTAAAATCCGTGCCAGAATTACGTCCCCCAAGGTAAAGAACCAAGGGGGACAGAGGGAGTATTATTTATAAAAATTAAGATATTTAATTATTAATAAAGAAATATATTTTTTTACATAAAATGAGAAATTAAATAATTATTTGACTTTAAAAATATTTAAATTGCATAAAAGTAATTAATAAATTTTTTTAAAAGTAAAAGTTTATTAGATAAATGAATTATTATTTTTAAATATTAATTAAGATATTTATTTATTAAATTTAAAATGAACAATTTTAAAAGAATAAAATTACATAAATATAAATATAATATTACAAAAACGTTAGCTAATGTTAGAGCGGCCTGAAATGTTGTAGCCTAAAATTTAAGAGCGGGCTGAGCGATAAATAGTACCGCCCTGTATTTCACTTTTCACTTTGAAAAAAATTAGAACTTATTATTTCAGTCTCCCAAGTCGCAACTCCCTCTTTCTCTCGCTCTTCTGTCGCTCTCTTCCCCCAATTATCTCTCTCTCTCTCATTTCTTCAAATTAAGTAGTTAATTAGGTGGAGGCTTCTTCAAATTAAGTACGAAATTCAGTTTCTCGATTGATTTGAGAAGCTTATCTGGATTCGGTCAGAGCTTCAAATTAGGGCTTCTTCAAATTAGGGTTCTTAATTTGAGTTCAGTTGCTTAGTTTTCTTCACTTAAACTTCAACTAATCGATCTCTCTTTGATTTCAGGGCTTCTTCGATGGATTTTGAGTTTGTGCTTCGATTTTAGGTATTACCCCCTTTAGCTTTTTATTTTCAATTTTCAGTTGACGCGTGTAGTATTTTAATTTTTGATTTTCAGTGTATTTTAATTGGATTTTTGTTTTTATCTTGTGACTTGGGTTGTAGCCTTGTAGGTTTTCTTGTTTTTGGCTTCCGCTTTCCAACTTGGGTTGTACTGAATATTTGAGTTACTGTCAGTATTTGAAAATTTATGTGATGTGTGTTGGATCAAGATTTGTATCTAACAGTTCTTGCTGACTCGACATTTGCTTTTGTGTTTGAGGGTCAGCGTTTGTTAGCGATTTTAGACATGTAAGAATTAAGATAATTAATTATGGATTAAATTAAGAAGCTGATTGTATCTTCCTTTTGATCCAATTAAGAAGCTGATTGTATCTTCCTTCCTGACCTTATGCAGATATTTGGGATGACATCAATGGAGATGGAATACAGGGTCGAAATGTTTAATAATTAAGGTTTTTCATGTGTACTATGTGATGTTCTTTTTGTTCTACTTGTGTACTACTTGTTGAGTCCCTATTAAATTATTCTATCACATGTGTGGCATTGTTTACGAGTCACTGACTAGCTACGTAGTAAAGGTTGGTTCAATGCAGAGTATTCCTCAAGTGTTTACATACTACATGATGGTAGTATGACTTCAAACAGTGGACTGGAATAATTTATCACTAGTGTTTCTTGATCATAAGCTTTTCATGTCCCATTCTTCTATTGATCTCTTTGTAATTTATGTCAAATCTGGAGTTTATAATTTTTCTCCAAGTCTTAAATGGCCAATAATGTTAGTGAATTTTCAGAGCTGTAAACATGAGAGTTGGGCCAGTAATGTAGAGTACCTGGTGGAAGATATCCCTTCACTGCTGGTGTTAGAAGAGGTGGAAAACGTAAAGAATGTTCTCTCCATTGTTATCAATTCCGCTTCTATCAAAATTTGTGGATTGCAGAAATTCGAAGACAAGAGGATGATAGTGAAAGCCTAATCCCAGAAGAGGAACAGAAGCTTGCTGTGAAGGTCTTTTATCTTCCAAAAGTTCTCAAAAGAACCTATTGTCATCCTTGTTTATATATATTTGGTGTACGTGTACATGTTGAATTTTATTATATATTTTGGTGAACTCACATCTATCCAGCTCTTCCCCTTTTTTTTGGCAGGAAAAGGTTTTGAACAAGTATAAGAGGATTGGCATTTAGAAGCATATAAAGGATCAACAATTTCATCTTGCAGTTTCTTTGCATCTTTGAGTAGTGACAAAAGTCTTCAATTGTAGCAAATAAATGTTGCCAAGGAGCAGGGATTATGGAAGGAAATTGTAGATCTTTTGTTGCAGTTTGCTTTTGTCAAATGGAACTGATGAGCAACAGGTGAATGTACTTGTTCTTTCATCTCAAACAAGTCACCTCTTTTGGTTCTTGTCCAAGCATTTAGAAAGTGCTACACCCTGGCAATATTGGCAATGTTTTGACAACATTTTTATTGGCTTTGCTTGCAGAGACATGGTGTGGTAAAAAAAATGTGAAAACTTTTGTAGGAAATACATGGACTTCTTTTAAAACAGATTCTTCCTAACCTGCTCCAAAATGAGGTAAATTGTAAAAAAAATTCCCATAGTTTGGATGTACTTATTGACACGAAAAACACGAAAAAAAATCCCATAGCCTTCTTTTAAGTCTTTTGATTTACTCAAGTTGCCCATGTCCTGATCCATCTACATTTTTGAATATTTATGTAGTCACTTACATTTTAGTTGATGGCATTAAGCTCTCTCTCCATGTGTGTGATAAGTAGCAGGATCAGAATTTAAGTTTCTAATTGAAAATATCGGGTTACTCGTACATATTTACAGATTGTTGCTATTTGATTGTTATATTATCTCCTTTTTAAATATTAATTTATCACAATTTAGTATTTTTATTTACCATGTCTTCTCCTGCTTTTGTTATGAATCAGAATGTTGTTTGGTCATTATTTTTATCTTTTGGGCGTTTTATAGTCTGATTTTGAAATATTTTTTTGTATTTGGATTAGGTGAATGGGCTGGCGGACACGTTGAAGACAAGGCTGGATTAGTGTATTTTTTGTTTAATGTAGTGTTGTAATGTATTGCATTTGTAATGTATTCCTATATTTGGAATGGTTTATTGGAATGAAGATGTCATTTTTATCATATATATGTGGTGGTAATTCAAATTCTTCTTGGTAAAATGTTGTAGTAGCTACCATATATATATATAGCCAAAACATTGCAAAAAAAAACCCAAATTATTATTAATGGTGGGCCCCACAGTGGGGCCCATTTTTTAAAAAAAATTGATACACCAAAGGTAACATACATTTTATGTTGGTATAGATCAAATTTGTATTGCTATAGCATTCTAGGGCAATGTTGATGGAGGATTTTCGTAATCAACGTGATTTTCGGAGGCCCGCTGGAATTTACAAGTGTAACACATGTAATTGGCTGTTTTTAGTGATTTGGGTGTGATTTGATGGTGGGGGTGAGCTGAGCTTGAGAGGTTACGAGAATCATCGCAGGTT
The DNA here is from genome assembly GCA_037693485.1 of Kitagawia praeruptora. NCBI lineage: Eukaryota > Viridiplantae > Streptophyta > Magnoliopsida > Apiales > Apiaceae > Kitagawia > Kitagawia praeruptora. The sequence continues at coordinate 141,165,489 of CM075352.1, forward strand.
CCATTAGCGAGATCTGTGTCCGTTCTCCCAAGGTGCCTACGTACCCTTGTATATATAGGGATCAAGCTCACGTAGTTCTAATGCGAAGCTGATTCTGCTTGACCAGTTGTATTCGGTTGTCTAATTCATGTAGGACTTAGGTTCCTTTATAGCCTTTCACGAACTAGTTGGCTAAGTAGAGTAGAACTCGAGTTCGTACCCTACTATAATTCTCATGTCTATTAAAGATATTCTAGGATCATCTGCGCCCTAGAATTATACTCCAATAATAATTCGTTATCTGTTCTAGATAGCTTCTAGAACTTTCTGTCGATTGCTCTTAGGAACCTGGTGCTCAGGAACCTATGCCTCAGGAACCTGTTTCTCAGGAACCTCCTTATTTCGGGACCTGTTGCTCAGGAACCTCTTTTTAGGTATTTGTACCTGCACAAATAACAAACATATTAGTCTGGGGAGCGTCTTTGTGGTTCCCATATGCTTTTTCTGTCTTCACTACTGCTGCTAGGCTGTCTTGAACTCTTCTGTGGGGAGGAACCTGGTCCATTCGTAATCTGCTAAGCTTCCGGTTCATCAGGAACCTCATGATACTCATAGCTTCTTGACTGTCTTCTCAACTAGTGCTCATTTCGTCATGTCTGGTCCTTATAACTTATACCCCTTGCTCATATGGATTGAACCCAATAGCCTAATGGGCCTAAATTCCGCCCATGGTGATTTTGGGCACAACAAGTACCCCCCGGTTCCTTGAAATCATGTAATGTGAAAGGAACCTATCTCGCTCACTAATCATGGGTTCGGTGCTACATCATTCCTCTCTCAATCCCTCATTTCAGTATTATACATCCTAGCCTACATGAGCTAACTCGGCGTAGGAAACAGGACATAAAATATTCTCAGCGAATACATCTTTAATCAGCTTCCTTCTTACCAAGGAACCTGTTCTCGTATCATTTTCTTCAAACTGTAGCTTCTCGAAATCAACTCGATACTTGTGTTTAGCTTCCCAGGGGATCTAATTTGATTCTCATTATCACGTCTCTTAAAATGTATTACTTCAACAACACGTATCCAAGCTTACATGAGCTAACTCAACGTAAGAAATAGGACACATGATGTTTCAGTAAACATAATATTGATCAACTTCTTTCTTGGTGAGGAACATGTTCTCTTCTTCTTCTTCGAAACTCATTCTTCTGACAAATCCTCACTCTTTAACTGCTAATCAATCTCTGTACATCCTTCTAATAACTTTGCAAAATCTTTTCAAGGACACTTCTAAGGTGTCGGGATGTTATCATACTTCTGCTTACTCTTGTATCTTCTTAGGTGATCTTTGTCTTCAATGTCTTCACATGTCTTTTGTATATCTAGAAGTCTCGAAAAGCGAGTGGCACCTCAACAGCTTCCAATCAAGAGGTTCAACCTTTATTTACTCCTTTTGGGAAAATGCATAATTTTCACATCGTGCACCCAAGCTTACATGATCTAACTCGGCGTAAGAAACAGGATACACTACGCTTCTGTATGCAAATTCCAAATTAAATCCTCAAATCAAAAATCGAAGAATCGTGGTGAAAGCTAACCTGGAAACTTTTCATGAAGCCGTCTTCTCGTAGATCATTATCATCAGATTGCGAAACTCGTCATAAAGACTCTCTAATTGTTCAAGCAATACTTCTTTCTTCTTCTGAACTGACTTGTATGAACTGATCTCCCATTCAGTGCTTTCATAAAATACGTTGGCAGCTTGTTTATAACCCCAGGAATCTCCATTATACATAGGATGAAACAACCCTGAAACCTCTTGAACCATCTAAATAGCTTCCTAGAAACCTCGGCTGCTTGCTCTACTTGGAACTTTCAAACCTTTGTAAACTTAGAACCTCTTGTCTTCATACTTCGAGTACTGTCTCCAAAACCATAATCTTTCTTGGTAACTTCTTAACTTTTCATTGCTGAATAACTAGACCAAGTTCCTTGTGAATAGCTGTTGATGACTACTAATCCTGCAAAGCAGACAATAAACATAAACAGAAACTGGTTAATGTTAGTAAAATTTTTCTTGTTCAATTCGGGTCAACTCTTGGAAAGGTCACCTGCTTGGTTCCCAATCCTAAACTCTAGGTCCCAACATGCCTCGAGGCATGTTGGTTCCTTTTTTCTCTTGGAAAGGTCACCTGCTTGGTTCCCAATCCTAAACTCTAGGTCCCAACATGCCTCGAGGCATGTTGGTTCCTTTTGTGCCTCGAGGCGATTCTAGGAACCTGTGCGCCGTTCTTGGAGTCCACACAGATTCCTCTTCTTCATGTGTCAGGCTAGACATCTTATGAAGGTAAATGCTAAGGAACTTATTCCTTCTTCCCATGTGCCAAAGGCGGTTCCACATGAGGGAGAGCTTATTAGGCTTCTCTTTAAGAACAAGTATGCCGGTCTAGGCTCCACACAAGTTCCCACTTCCTCTCATGCCAGTGGCGGCTCCACGAAGGGGTGAAACATATAGTTTCAGGTTCCTGTATGCCAGTCTCGGCTCCATACAAGTTCCATTAAGGTGCCTTTTATCAGGACTTTAGGTGCCTTTTGTCAGGACTTTAATTCACGTGCTCAAGGAACTTGAGGCTTTTGGCAACAATGTCGTGCTCAGTCAGCTGAGGCTTTTCAATCACATTTTCTCAGGAAGCTACCTGAGGCTTTTCTCGTGCCCAGGAAGCTACCTGGGACTTTTTTTTCTCGATGCCCAGGAAGCTACATGGGACTTTTTCTCGATGCCCAGGAAGCTACCTGGGACTTTTTCTCGATGCCCAGGAAGCTACCTGGGACTTTTTCTCGATGCCCAGGAAGCTACCTGGGATTTTTTCTCGATGCGTGCTCGGGAAGCTACCCAAGGATTAATTCATATCAATCATTCGTAGTCCACGTATTCTGTCAAATCGTATTCATACTTCGCTCATACTGTCAATGCTACAGGAACCTGTCAGCTCAGGTAACCTGCAAATACTGTCAATACTACAGGAACCTGTTAGTCAAGGTAACCTGTTTCAAAATACAAGTACTAAAACTAGCACTTAAAAAGTTTCAAATTGGCATGTGAAATAGCTAATCAAACATGCATATTATTGTCTAAGTAGGAATACTACCCCCCCGGCCAGTTCTTTTGGATAATTACTGTTATGTAAAAGAACAATAAGGAAGCTATAATCATCATCGTCATTCTAAGAATAAGGAAGACTAACCTCATCATAAGCAAAATAGATCTTCTTCTACTATCATCAATTCTTGCTAAAAGAAATGCCATGCTGTCTAATCAGAATACTAATCTGGCGAAGACTTACGTGAATCCAATTGGATATTATGTGATCCTTTATGGATAGAAAGCTCTCGCGGTATGTGTACCGGAATCTCTTCATATGAACCTGTTGACTGCAGGTGAACTTGGAAGATGTTGATGTGAGCTTCGAAAAAAAATACAATTGAACCTGAAATTACAGGTGAATAACATAAGATCTGTTAACTACAGATATATAATAAAGCGAATCCAATTGAGCTCTAGGTAAGTCCTGAGAAGGGCACTTAAGGAATCCATAGGGTGTAAGGTAAACCGTCTTAAATGCTAGGGGCACCAAGTGAATCCGGGCACAAGGTGAATCCCTAAGAATTCTTGTTGTATGTACACTTTCTTCTACTCAAGTGTCGGCTGGCTAAAAACTTCTAGCAGGAAGCTGCTAATCGAAAGCTATCTACAGCAGGCTTCTAACCAATATCAATGATCCTAAAAGCTGTCACATAAAAGCTTCAGGTATATATGAATGAACCTGCAACATGTCAGTTACAAGAAAATAGCAAATAATCTACTAGATGCTCGTAAAATAGCTATGCTTGGAAGCTATTACTAGAATCTCCATATGAGTAATCGTAGAACCTGTTAGCTACAGGTAAATATAAATGAACCTGGAAGCTACAGGTATATTTCAAGGAACCTGCGTGCTGCAGGTAAACATTAAGGAACCTGCGAGGTGCAAGTAAATAACAAGGAATCTACTAAATGTAGGTAAATATCAAGGAACCTGCGAGCGGCAGGTAAATGTGCATTCTAACATCTAGAAACACAATCAAGACATAATCATAGCTTTATCTCATGTAAGACCTCAACATCATAGATGCTTTTACATGATTTATGTATAGCAAGAGTTTGTTGCGCGTACGTGGGAGGTTTCTATGAATTTGTAAGCATAAATGAAGAGGTGTCACCTGGATCTTTCTTTAGATTGATCTGCGGTGAAGTAGAAGCCTCCGTTAATCTTTGTATTTTTAGATTTGAAAACTCATTGACGTGTTCATGATGCAAGCATGCTGCTCTTTAAGGTACTAAACTAAACCAATCCGCAAGGTTTCTGAACCAAATCTAAGCTATGAGGTTCCCGAACCTGATCGTGAGGTTCCTAGACATGAATTCTTAAAATTTTGAAATCCTTCATTTTTTTAATAATAATTATACTACCCCCAGTTCTTCAGGGAAGCTTGTCTTCGGTGGAGAACTAGATTCTGGAAGCTCCATAATTCTTCATTAACCTTGAGGCAAAGTGCTCAATTTCTCTTGTCATAACAAATATCAACTTCTCTGGTCTTGCTAATACTACTTGTTGTGCCCAAAATCTCCATGGACTAGATTTAGGCCCATTAATCAATAGGGTCCGATCCATACAAGTTAGAAGATTGATCCAATACGAGCCAGGAAGATCAAATAGAAGAAATGACTAAAGAAGTACGAATAACAGGAGGTTCCCCAATGGTCAGGAAGCTGAGCTGAACACTCGAAGACCAGGTTCCTCCCAGCCGAGGAGTTCGAATTAGCATAACAACAGCCATAGAGATGATAAAAGCATATGAAAAGTTATCCAGTCTAACTAGTTTGTTATTTGTGCAGGTACTAACACCAAAAGGGAGGTTCCTAAGTGATATGTCCCGAAATAAGGAGGTCCCTGAGAAACAGGCTCCTGAAATGTAGGTTCCTGAGCACCAGGTTCCTACGAGTTGCCAACAGAAAGTTCTAGAAGCCATCTAGAGCAGATAAACGAATTGGTATCTGAGTATGATTCTAGGGCGCAGATGATCCTAGAATAACTCTAACCAATGAGAGAAACATAAGTAGGGTACGAACTCGAGTTCTACTCCACTTAGCCAAACTAGTTCGTGAAAGGCTCTAAAGGAACCTGAGTCCAACATGAATTAGATGACCGAATGCAGCTATTCCAGTAAGAGACGAAATCATACTAGAACTACGTGAGCTTGATCCCTATAAATACAAGGGTACGTAGGCACCTCAGGGTACGACGCATAAAGTTCTCTAGTTTTCTCTAAAGGCACCTGAGATTATTAGAGATACCCTCGAGCTCAGCTCAACCCCCACAAACACAACCCAAACCTTTCGTAGAACAGTTGATCGCTAGCCTATACAACTATCTGTAAACCTCACATAAGTTGATTACGAAATCCACTCATCAACATTGGCGCTAGAAGGAGGGCAGTTAATATCTTAAGAGTGGAAAAGATGTCAGGCAGCTCGGAGAGCGAAGCAACCCGTTCTGAGCGACAGGTTCATGAGGAGAACGCATCTCCTCCCAGAGCACCGAAGGTCACTAAAGCAGCCATGATGGAAATCCTAAAGACTGTGGGAGAACGTTTATCGACTTTGGAGCAGGCTTCAAGCAAAAAGAAGAAAAAGAAGGCAAAGAAGAGCAAGAAGTCGAAGGTTACTCCGAAACAGTTGAATTTTGAAGAATCTGAGAATGGAGAGGAGGTTCCTGACGATGGTGAAGAACCGAAAGAAGGTAATGATGATGAAGATATGGAGAATCCTGAGAAGAATAAAACTGGTAGCAAGGACCGTACAGGGTCCAAGAAGAAGAAGAAAACCAAGACTGGAGGTTCCTCAAAGAAAAAGAAGAACGATAAAGACCCATCTGTCGAGATAATTGAAGAAAAAAGCACGGATTCAGATGAGGATACTGAAGAATCAAGTGCTACAGGGTCGCAAGAGGAAGAAGGGACGAGTAAGAAGACAAAGGCGGAAGCTGTTGGGGAGGTGACGGCAGAAGATGTCAAGAAAATTTTGGCTCAACTCAAGGACGAAAAGAATCTTGCTGTGAACCCTATAACAGCTTCTCCTTTCACCAAGAAGGTTCGAAAGTCGGCTTTGCCTAGGTCTTACAGGCCCTCAAATGAGTTGAAATTCGATGGGACTACTGACCCCATTGAGTACCTTAGTCGTTTTGACACAGAGATGGATGTTTATCAAGTGAAGGAAGCCACCAGGTGCAGGTTACTGGCTGCAACTCTACAGGGCGGAGCCCATCAGTGGTTCAAAAGGTTACCTGCAGATTCGATTGGTTCTTGGGCAAGCATGGGGAAGCTCTTTGTCACTCAATTCAGAGCATCTGTTGCATTTGCCCCACCGACCAATACCTTAGCCAATATCAAGCAAAGACCTAGTGAGACATTGACAGAATATTTCAAGAGGTTTAATGCAGAGGTTCCTAAAGTTAGGAAGGCATCTGAGGAAACAATAAAGAATTTCTTAATCGCTGGAGTCAAAGGAGGCTCAGATTTTTGGAAAGCACTGCAGGGAAAAGAACCAGAGACGTTAGCAGATTTTTATGCCCAGGCAGAACCCTTTCGACTGGTGGAGGAGTCTCTAGCTGAATTAAGGAAGGATCCAGATTTTGTAAGGCAAAGTGGAAGCAAGAGGTCGAGACAAAGAAGCCCCAATGGTCGTGACAATAAAAAGGTGGTTAGTCGCACTTCTCAGGTGAAGCCTGAAGCTGTGAATCCTACTAAACCTGTCATGAGTCAGGTACCGCCACCAGCTTCCTATAACAGTAATAGACCAGAGAGACCCGTCTATGAAACTTTCACCCCTTTGGTAGCTCCGATTGATCATATTTATGCAGTGAATGAGAAGTCCTCATGGTTTAAGAAGCCTTTCAGAACCGGACCCCCAGGAAATAAGAATGAGCGCCCCTACTGTGACTTCCATGATAATAATGGGCATAATACTGCAGATTGTCGTCACCTCAGAGATCTAATTGAAACTCTAATCAGACAAGGGCAATTGAGTGAATGGGTGGCTCAGGAAGGAAAAAAGTATAGAGATGAGAAGACTCAGAAGACACAGACACAGGAACCTGTCGTGATGGAGGGACCACCTAATGCTGGGTGCATACGCACAATTATAGGAGGTCCCCATATTGGAGGAAGCAGCAGGAATGCCATGGAGAGGTATACTCGCGAGGCTAAAGAACGTCCTTTAACCAGAGTTTACAATCTGTCCCAGAAGTCCCCAAAGCTGTTTGAAGGAGAGGATGCAGATATTACTTTCAATGAAGAAGATGCTTCCTGGGTACATCATCCTCATACTGACGCTTTGGTTGTTGAGGCAGGAATTGGATCTTATGAGGTTCATCGAGTGCTAGTGGATAATGGAAGCTCTGTAAACTTGTTATCTTACTCAGCTTTCAAGAAGATGCATTTTCTGGATAAAGACTTAACTCCAACAAACGATACCTTGTACGGATTCACCAATAATCAGGTTCCTATCAAAGGTAAGATTCGTTTGCCAGTAACCTTAGGTGATAAACCATGTTGCATTACACAGTTGGCAGAATTCATTGTTATAGAAGAGAATATGAATTACAATGCTATTTTGGGAAGACCCATTTTGAAGGAGATGAGGGTAATCACCTCCATTTACCACCTCACTATGAAGTTCCCGACGCCAAACGGAGTTGGCATAGTTCGAGGATGTCAGTATGAGTCTAGAGAGTGTTATACCAAAGCTTTGCAACATGCTGCTAGAGCTGCTAAATTGCCTGAGCCTATGGACGAGGTTCCTGATAGTTTTCCAGGAAAGAACCCAGACAAGATAACGGTCGACCTGCGCAGTTCGCCTTTGGAAGGTTTTGTGTCAGCCTCCTGTAGAGCTATAAGAATTGAAGAGATCATAGAAGAGGAACCTCATGATGAGATTCCCGTTTTTCGGGGACCAGATACCCCCTACTTACTGATAGAGGGTGCACCCCCTACGGATAAGGATGGTGATGTGTGTATGGTAGAAGGGGTAGATGAAGAAAAATCCCGAAAACTGAAACATAATGGATGCAATGAAGACAGTCAGCCAGCATCAAAGAGAAGGAATGTCATGCACGAAGTGCAGGAACCGTCTACCGTCCAGGAACCTCAAGAGGACTCAACCGCAGGGATGGAGGTAGACTTAGATCCTCGAATGCCAGAAACCATGGTAAAGGCTGGACCAGCTGGTGAAACTCTGGATGTGAAGATCAATGACAAAGATGGTATAAAGGTGTTGAAGATTGGAGCTCAGCTTGATCCAACCTTAAAGGAATCTCTCATTACCTTTTTGGGCAAGAACCTGGATGTGTTTGCCTGGTGTCATGCAGATATGGAAGGGATAGATCCAAGGGTCATGTGTCATAGGTTGAATATTGATCCAGAAAAGAAAGGAGTGAGACAGAAGCGAAGACCAGTTAGTGGCGAGAGAGCTCAGGCATTGAAAGAAGAGGTTGACAGGTTGTTGGATGCAGGATTAGTTAAAGAATCTTTTTACCCAATATGGTTGGCAAATCCTGTTTTGGTAAAGAAACCTAATGGAAAATGGAGAACCTGTGTGGACTTCACAGATCTCAACAAAGCATGTCCGAAGGACAGCTTCCCACTGCCACGGATTGATCAGTTGGTGGATGCAACAGCTGGACATGCCCTCCTTAGCTTCATGGATGCCTATTCAGGTTATAATCAAATCCCTATGTATGAACCTGACCAAGAGCATACTTCTTTTATTACGGACAGAGGTCTTTATTGCTATGTATGCATGCCATTTGGGTTGATTAATGCTGGAGCTACATATCAACGGTTAGTGAATATGATGTTTAAAGACCAAATTGGCCATACTATGGAAGTATATGTGGATGATATGTTAGTTAAGTCTAAGGAAGCTGTTGACCATGTAAAGCACTTAGAAGAAATGTTTGGAATCTTGCGGAAGTACAGAATGAAGCTTAACCCTAAAAAATGTGTGTTTGGGGTAGAATCAGGAAAGTTTCTGGGTTTCATGGTAAACCACAGAGGTATCGAAGCCAACCCAGCCAAGATTAAAGCATTGATTGATATGAGGTCTCCGAGAACTGTGAAAGAGGTTCAATCTCTTACAGGAAGAGTTGCAGCTTTGAATAGATTCATTTCGAGGTCCACTGATAAGTGTCAGGAGTTCTTTAAAGCCATAAAGAAAGGAAACAAATTTGAGTGGACCGCAGAATGTGAGATAGCGTTTGGAAAGCTAAAGGAGCATTTGGGGAGCCCCCCACTGTTAGCCAAACCTGTGGATGGAGAAACATTGATACTTTATTTGGCTGTTTCAGAGTATTCCATTAGTGCAGTTCTGGTTCGAGAAGAGAATGGACAGCAGAGCCCAGTCTACTATGTTAGTAAAAGGTTACTTGACGCAGAAACGAGGTACACAGGAATGGAGAAGTTGGTTTTCGCATTGATTCTGGCTTCCAGGAAGCTGCGACCTTATTTCCAAGCTCACAAGATTGAAGTAAGAACCTCATATCCACTTAAGCAAGTGATGCATAGGCCAGAAACCTCTGGAAGAATGTTAAAATGGGCTGTGGAGCTAGGACAGTTCGACATAGAATATAAGCCAAAGACAGCAATCAAAGCTCAAGCTTTAGCAGATTTCTTTATCGAGTTTCCACCTCATGTAGAGGTTACTGGCCAAGAGGGGCCAAAAGAAGTGGTGGAAAAACAAGCAGACAATGACAACTGTGCACCTTGGTGGACACTGTATGTGGATGGAGCTGCTAACAGTGGTGGAGCAGGTGCAGGCATAGAATTAGTTAGTCCAGAAGGGCACCAACTCTATAGCTCGATTCATTTTGCTTTTAAAGCCACGAACAATGATGCAGAATATGAGGCATTGATCGCAGGACTCAGGTTGGCTTTGGAGATGAAAGTAGAAAATATCAGGGTGTTTAGTGATTCAATGTTAGTAGTTTGGCAGATTCGTGGTGGTTTTCAGGCGAGAGGGCCGAGAACAGACTTATATTTGAGATACTCCCAGGAGTTGATCGCAAGGTTCAGAGAGGTGAAGCTGGATCAGGTACCTCGAGGAAAGAATACCAAAGCGGATGCATTGGCCAAGTTAGGGTCACAAAGAGAATCCACGTTATTGGGGGTAATTCCACTTCAAATCCAGGAGCAACCAAGTGTTTTCAAGGAAGAGGTAATGGACATTGAATTTCCAGTTGAAGATTCCTGGATGACCCCAATATATCGTTACCTGGACAAAGGGGAGCTACCTCCCAATCAAAGTGATATCAGGAAGCTGAGGTATCGAGCAGCCAGGTATGTAATTTATGATGGAGTTCTGTATAAGCGAGGATTCAATCAGCCTTTGCTCAAGTGTGTAGCTGGAGAACAATGCAAGTATATCCTCGAGGAAATTCATGAAGGAGTATGTGGAAATCACTCGGGGGGTAATTCTCTAGCCATGAAAGTCCTTCGACAAGGATATTATTGGCCAACCATCAAAGCAGATGCTACGAAGTTTGTGCAGGCATGCAGTAATTGTCAGAGGTTTGCAAATTTTGATAGTCGTCCTGTAGCCCCTATTAAACCGATTGTTAGCCCCTGGCCATTCGCTGTTTGGGGGATAGACCTCATTGGAGAGCTCCCGAAAGGAAAAGGAGGAGTGAAATACGCAGTGGTCGCAGTCGATTACTTTACAAAGTGGGCGGAAGCAGAACCACTTGCTAAGATTACAGCGTCAAAATTGACTGAATTTGTGTTTCGAGCTATTGTATGCAGGTTTGGCATTCCACAGAAGCTGATTTCTGACAATGGGAAGCAGTTCGATAGTAGAGAGCTTAGAGGATTGTGTGAGCAGTTTGGAATCCAAAAAGCATTTTCAGCAGTGTATTATCCGCAGAGTAATGGACAGACTGAAGCAGTGAATAAGATTATCAAGCACACTTTGAAGACAAGGCTTGAAGATAAGAAGGGAAGCTGGCCAGAGGAGCTTCCTGGAGTCTTGTGGTCGTATAACACCACGCCTAGAACTACAACTGGTGAGTCTCCTTTTATCCTCACTTATGGTTGTGAAGCTATGGTACCTGTGGAAGTTGGAACAGGTTCCTTGAGAAGAAAGTATTTTGATCCCGAGAGCAATGAGGTCAATCATAGACTGTATTTGGACATGGTTGAAGAGTTGAGAGCAGATTCACAAGTGAAGTTAGCAGCATATCAACAGAGAGTTCGAAGGTATTACGACAAAAAGGTGAAGGCAAGACCTTTTAAAGTTGGAGACCTAGTTCTGAGAAAAGTCATGCCAAATACCAGGGTTCTGGCACATGGAGCTTTTGGAGCAAATTGGGAAGGGCCTTACCAGATAAAGTCAGCCATTTGGGAAGGAACCTACCACTTGTTGGATATGGATGGGAACCTCATTCCGAGAGCTTGGAATGCAGAACATCTCAAGAAATATTATCAGTAACTCTTTTATGCGTTTTTCTTAGGAAAAGTAAGGCTCTTTCAGCCCAAGAATAAAGGCAGCTTATTAGTTATAGCTGACCAGCATTTTGATTTCAGTATTTAATTATGCATGTACTCGGGGGGTATTTGATGTGAACCTCCCTACTTGCAAGACAATTTTTTAAGTATTGAGCGATGTATAGCTCTACGTTGAATATTTTGAGTGCATTATTTGCAGCTATAGCTCCTTAATAGTTCTTTTACGTAATAATCATTACCCAAAAGAACTGGGGGGTAGTATTCCTACTTAGACAGTATTGCACATGCTATGATTTGATATTTCATATGCCAATTTGAAATTTTTGAAACAGGTTACCTAGATTAACAGGTTCCTGTAGCATTGTGTTGCATTTTGCAGGTTACCTAAGCTGACAGGTTCCTGTAGCATTGACAGTATGTATGAAGTATGAATATGAATTGACAGAATGTGCAGACTACGATTGATTGACCAGAATTAGCTTGTGGACAGATTATTGAGAAAAGGATAAAAGCCCCAGGTAGCTTCCCGGGCATCGAGCAAAGCCCCAGGTAGCTTCCTGGGCATCGAGCAAAGCCCCAGGTAGCTTCCTGGGCATCGAGCAAAGCCCCAGGTAGCTTCCTGGGCATCGAGAAAAGCCCCAGGTAGCTTCCCGGGCATCGAGCAAAGCCCCAGGTAGCTTCCTGGGCATCGAGCAAAGCCCCAGGTAGCTTCCTGGGCATCGAGCAAAGCCCCAGGTAGCTTCCTGGGCATCGAGCAAAGCCCCAGGTAGCTTCCTGGGCATCGAGCAAAGCCCCAGGTAGCTTCCTGGGCATTGAGCAAAGCCCCAGGTAGCTTCCTGGGCATCGAGCAAAACCCCAGGTAGCTTCCTGGGCATTGAGCAAAGCCCCAGGTAGCTTCCTGGGCATCGAGAAAAAGTCCCAGGTAGCTTCCTGGGCACGAGAAAAGCTTCAGGTAGCTTCCTGAGCAAATGAGATTGAAAAGCCTCAGTTGACTGAGCACGACATTGTTGCCAAAAGCCTCAAGTTCCTTGAGCACGTGAATTAAAGTCCTGACAAAAGGCACCTTAAAGAGAAGCCTAATAAGCTCTCCCTCATGTGGAACCGCCTTTGGCACATGGGAAGAAGGGATAAAATCCTTAGCATTTACCTTCATAAGATGTCTAGCCTGACACATGGAGAAGAGGAATCTGTGTGGACTCCCAGAACGGCGCACAGGTTCCTAGAATCGCCTCGAGGCACAAAAAGGAACCAACATGCCTCGAGGCATGTTGGAACCTAAAGAATAGGATTGGGAACCAAGCAGGTTACCTTTCCAAGAGAAAAAAGGAACCAACATGCCTCGAGGCATGTTGGGACCTAGAGATTAGGATTGGGAGCCAAGCAGGCAACCTTTCCAAGAGATGACCCGAATTAAACAAGAGAAAGCTTTTACTAACGTTAACTGTTTTTTGTTTTATGTTTATTTTGCAGGATTAATACTCGAGGAACCTGGTATTGATGAAGAAGGAGTTATTAAAGAAGGCTACGATTTAGATTATCGGTACAAAGTATAAGCACAAAGGTTCCAGGTTTTACAATTCAGCTGTAGTTTGTTGCATTTATTTTTGAGAATAGACAAGTGGAAATATGCATGTGTTCTGTTTCTTACAATGGGTTAGCCCACGTAAGCTTGACCATATGAATAAGGAAGCTGAATTATTCTCTAAGGCATAACAGCATAGTATTTCATAAGGTTTAGAAGAAAAGTATGCAGCAAAAGCAAATATCATAAAGAGAGTTATGGGTACAGAGACCCAGAAAACCAACATAAGAGTTAATGGCACGAAGGCCATGGAAATCAAATTTAAAGTTACATATTGCGAGGCGTTACGAGGAGCCCGCGACCTCATTGAAAGTTATCAAAAGTTTTTAAGAATCTTGTTGAAATTACGAAGGAGGAACTTCATTGGAACCCTTAGCAGCAACAGGAGGAGTTGGAAGGATAGGCTGAACAACGTCAGGAGCAGGAACCTCTGCAGTCTCAAGGTTGGCACCTGGAGACCTCTCAACCGTTTTCACGGGAGGTACAGAGGTTGCAGCAGCAGCTTTCTCTTCAAAATCTTTGATCATCCCTACCACGTCTTCACCCAGGAGGGACCAGTCTATATTGGGCATCTTCTCCCATGTGGAACGTATGTAGTCATTAATACCTTCATCATAGCCTTCATCGTATCTGGCCTTCTCCTTGATAAGTATGGATGACTTCACAACTTCAGCAGCAGCATTCAAGGCATCCACTTGGGCTTCCAGTCCATTGGTTCTTTCCAACATCGACAGTTTCTCGTCCCTAAGGATCTTGACCTGTTCTTGAAGTTCATCCTTGCTATTCTTCAACGAGGTTTCAACAGCTTTAGCCCTCCTTACCGCAGCAGTGGCAACATTCACACTCTCCTCTTTAGCAACCAGCTCCTCTTTGAGCTTCGAGATTTCCCCTTGTAACCTGAGGTCATATTGGATCTTCAAGGCAAAGTCATCACAGAATCTAAGAGTAAAAAAGGCGTTCTGGGCCGCAGAGAACCTCATAGCTTCCAAAGCTTCAGTAGAGTCCATTTTCGACCAGCCAGTAATAGTCTCAGCAGGAACATGAGTGTCAATCAAGTCCTTAAACTGGTTCTGAGCAGCGGTAGGTTCAGTCTTCACAGCTTTGTTCTTCCTCATGGATCTAGTCTGAGAGCTCCCTGATAAGTCAAGTGTGGTCTGAGCCAATTTGCGTTTCGAAGAACCTGATGGTTGAGTCTGGACGGATACAGGGGTTGGAACTTGGTTAATTGGAGTTGCATCAAGCGGAACCTCCTTTACACTGTCTTCAACCTTGAAAATTTCTTCCACGTTTTTAGATCTCTTTATAAATGAAGGAACTTTTGGAGCCATATCTGCATAAGTTAGAAGGTTAAGGTTAGAGATATATATATGAAGTGAGCAAATGAAATTGCACAAATATAAAGAAACTCCTACCAGAAGTTGAAGGAATAAAGCCTAAAGTCATCAAGTTATCAGGGGTCATCAAGACCAGACAATCTCTAGTGGAGGCTGATAGTTTCAAAATCTTAGTTGCTCTTTCCAAGCAGACTCCCGTAAGAACGGTTTGCTTAGGGATATTGGGACGACAATTAAACTCGTATCTAACGTAGGGGCAATCATAGCAATAAAGAAACTGTTCCGACCATTGTTCAAAGTTTTGCTTAACATTTTTTATGCACTGACCCTGGTGACAAGGCCAGGCCGAAAGGTAAAAACAACCAGAATTTCTTCCAGTGTCTTTCAGTCTGAAGAAATAGCCCAATTCAGGGGCTGTCAAAGGAACTGTAAACTTGCTGGAATATAGTATAAAAGTGCTGATGGCTAACCGATAAGAATTAGGGGTGAGTTGCATTGGCGCTAATTGATAAAAGTCAAGAACCTCTCGTAAGAAAGGATGAAGAGGCATGGAAACACCTACCCTCAGGAAAGCGGCAGATATGACAGCATGGGGGATACCTTGTTTTGGGATTTTCAAATCAAACCTGTGAGCTCTCTCACCAGGTTCTGGGACTGTTATCTTACAGACAGGGCGGTGACATTCCTCGAATAGTCTTTCCAGTTTAACTGAGGTCATGATAGAATCAGATTTTTCACAAAAAGGGACAATCTCTTGTTTGAATGGTTCTCTTTCTACAGATATCTCACTTTGAAAGTCGGGTTCTAGGAAGGACTCAGGTTCAAATTCAGGTTTTGATACCTCTTCATTATCAGACCAGTCATCTCCTAAATCGATTAAGCTTAAAGGCTTTAAGGGATCAATAGCATTTGGAGGTTTCATCAAAATATCTTGAGGATCACCAGTGTTGGGAATCAAGACCCTAGACCTAGTTCTATTACCTACAGATGCGACAAAAACAGGTTTTACGGAAGAGAGGTGGTCAGAATGTGTTGAATCAGAAGACATCTGCAAGAAACAGACGAAAAAAGGTCAGACTTTGGAATTCTTAAAGGGAGACCTGTGGTTTTAAGACGATTGAACTACTTTGATTATGTCAAGTAAGTTTCTTTTTAAGAGTTATATGGAGGGTGTACACTCACAGAGATAGGTATGAAATATGACATGAATACGAAACAAATTAAGATAGAAGACAAACAAACAGTCAAAAGCTTTCAGTAGAATCATAGTGATGGAACCACAAATCGGTGATGGAACCACAAATCGGTGATGGAACCACAAATCGGTGATGGAACTACCAGTAGAGAAGGTATTATGGATGGTTGTGTGTGTGACATATAAAAACCATATACAAACACTTATCAGATAAAAGACAGCATGCAAGATCGAAGTAATCAGATAGTTAAAAATGCAATCGAGATTATGAGAAAACAGAAAGAAAGGATTCAGAATCATACCTTGGATTGAAGAAAACGGCGATAGAAGGTTTGGATTAAGCAGATGACCGTCGGACTTCTCCTATTTTTCTCTCCAAGGGTTTTAGAAAATATTTGGTAAAGGTAAAAATGAAGATGAAGTCATTCATTTGTTTATATAATCAAGACAGCTCTATACACGTGGCAGCACATTACTGGAGCGGTAAAAACGAAGAGGTACACGCGTGAGAAGCGTGTAAACCTTGGGAACTCACACATTAACTACAGCTTTGGTAAGTGATAAGTTTAATTCAACTTTTGAATTATCTTCTACAACCAACCATTATCCTCTTTTAACTTATTAAATTTAAAGAGGCATGGAGTTAAGTGACAAGTTGGATTCCTTGAGAAGTTGAACGCAAGCATAAAGTAGATTCCGAGAGCTGGAGCAAGAAAGAAGAAAATAGCGAGATAACAGGTTCCTTAATACAAAGGAAGCTTACTCAAGATTATATCAAGCTGAAAATATTTTATGTCCTGTTTCCTATACCGAGTTAGCTCATATAGGCTTGGATATACAATGCGGAAGCAAGATATAGTTACCAGGATGGGTTAACATTAAACCTTTGATCGAAGAATTAAAAATAGGTTCCTTTCACATTACATGATTTCAAGGAACCGGGGGGTACTTGTTGTGCCCAAAATCTCCATGGACTAGATTTAGGCCCATTAATCAATAGGGTCCGATCCATACAAGTTAGAAGATTGATCCAATACGAGCCAGGAAGATCAAATAGAAGAAATGACTAAAGAAGTACGAATAACAGGAGGTTCCCCAATGGTCAGGAAGCTGAGCTGAACACTCGAAGACCAGGTTCCTCCCAGCCGAGGAGTTCGAATTAGCATAACAACAGCCATAGAGATGATAAAAGCATATGAAAAGTTATCCAGTCTAACTAGTTTGTTATTTGTGCAGGTACTAACACCAAAAGGGAGGTTCCTAAGTGATATGTCCCGAAATAAGGAGGTCCCTGAGAAACAGGCTCCTGAAATGTAGGTTCCTGAGCACCAGGTTCCTACGAGTTGCCAACAGAAAGTTCTAGAAGCCATCTAGAGCAGATAAACGAATTGGTATCTGAGTATGATTCTAGGGCGCAGATGATCCTAGAATAACTCTAACCAATGAGAGAAACATAAGTAGGGTACGAACTCGAGTTCTACTCCACTTAGCCAAACTAGTTCGTGAAAGGCTCTAAAGGAACCTGAGTCCAACATGAATTAGATGACAGAATGCAGCTATTCCAGTAAGAGACGAAATCATACTAGAACTACGTGAGCTTGATCCCTATAAATACAAGGGTACGTAGGCACCTCAGGGTACGACGCATAAAGTTCTCTAGTTTTCTCTAAAGGCACCTGAGATTATTAGAGATACCCTCGAGCTCAGCTCAACCCCCACAAACACAACCCAAACCTTTCGTAGAACAGTTGATCGCTAGCCTATACAACTATCTGTAAACCTCACATAAGTTGATTACGAAATCCACTCATCAACACTACTTCAAGTCATCATGTCAACCGCTCTCTAACAAGTTGCTGAATATTCGTCTGTGAAGTTGAGTAATGCATGCTTTCTCCAGCTTGATCTTCACTTCTTTTCCTTTTTAAGAGGTTCCCTTCTATCTGTTGGGGGACCTGAACTGTTTAACCTTTATCAAAGTTACTCTTGTCAAAATTAGATTCTTGCATCTACGATTCATCAAAATCTTCAACTGCATCTAGAGCTCTTCGTGTCATTCTTGCATATAGCTTCAACTTTTCCTCTAATTTATTCCTCAAATCATATGACCTCATGAGTGAGGTATATTCTTCTTGAGACCACATTTTTCTAGCTTTCTTATTCAAATACCTACTCATATGCGAAATTCTTGTGTGTAGGGGGAGACCTCTGGTTGGGGGAACCTTCCGCCAGTAGATCTTTTTTCATTCTGATTCATCTTGCTATATATCTTTTTTTCATTCTGAATCATCTTGCTATATCTTTCTCTCATTCCTTTTCAACCTCTTATGGCACACGCTGAGAGTGAACCTCTATATCAAATATAAATATCCCAATGCAACACCTCTAAGCTTACGCGAGCTAACTCATTGTAAGAAATAAGAGATGTTGAGAGAGATTATTTGCAAAGTATTTCCAGTAGCTCACTGAATTGAATGAAGCTCCTCACCTTAGTTTTGTAATGTTTAGCGAGCAATCCTGCACAATATCTCAATTTTGCAAGCATATATACAGTGCAACAATATATATTCATAACATGATTAATGCACTTTAATGAATATGATAACTAGAACACATAATATGCACATGCATTTTATAATGTATTTCTCATGCAAATATTTGCTCTAGGTCATATATGAAGAATATTAAATCTAATTTCTTTTTAATTACTTTCTTATTTTTTTATTATCATGCTAATCAAATGAAGTCTCTTACTATGCTGCTTCGGGGATCTACTACTAAACTTAACTCATTACTTCTATTTCTAGCTTATATCTCTAAAAAATGCATGCTATTCATTCTAGTTCACTTGTTTTACTACGTCTGGCATGGATTTTCTATATTTAATCAAGTACTGTAATGCATGCATGGCATAATATGCATATCTATTTGCAGAATTAAATAATAAAATGAGAGCAGAAAACTTAGCTCAAGGTGTAGCTCCTGAATGAATCTGAATGTGCACTCCATTTTCTGTACTGACACATCATCTTGACTTCTTAAATTCTTCTTCTTTCATTAATGTTCATCGTTCATTTTTTTATTATCGAGCCGATATTGGTACTTGCCTTGTATTCCTGCAAATATTTAAAATAACAAGATGCAAGTAAACTATTCTAGGCATAATATTTTTCACGACATTGTTAGTTCAGGCAGATAGAATCTTAGGCATACGGTTACCGCCACTAATATATCTATTCGCAGAATTAGATAATAAAATTGAACTGAATACTTAGCTTGGTTCATTGCAAAGAGTTAAGAAATACTTAGCTTGAATTGAACTACTTTGATCTGCTATACATGGTTCCATGGAATCTTCTGTGACTCCCATTTCCACACATACACCAGGGCATGTTTGTTTCTATAGTTGTCAGCCTTTTGATTTCTATACTTGTAACCATCTACCTGTAGCACATCACTTCAAGCTCTTTGACTCGTCCTCACCACGGGGTATACAACATTCACCACCTCAAACCGGGGTCAACCACCAATTTGCAGCCTTTGTTTTTAATTTCAGCAGCATTGTACATGGAACCTCATTTCTTTCCTCAAAACTTGAAATCATTGTGCTCTCTGCATACGTTATCCACCATTTTTCTTTGCTATCAAACTTTAAATTTGTCATCAGCTACTATCATAATTCATCCTTGCTTTTACTTATCAACGCTTTATCATCTTAATGCGAATACTTTACCCAGAACTGCAACCTGGACAGCTTGACCACCTCTGACTAAAAATGGGATACCTTCCTGTTGAAAAAGTATTTTTCCGAGCCGTAAATTTTGCTGAAAACTAGACTCTGGTACCTTCCCAACGGTATATCTCACTGCACTTGGAACCTTCCAGATCAAAGCAGTTTATTCTGCAAAGTTAGCTAAAGAACAGCCACAAATTCTGATTTTTCTGGACAGCTGGACTACCCTTGACTAAATATAGCATAACTTTCTATAGGAAATGTATTTTTATGAGCCGTAAATTTTGCAGGAAACTAGACTCCGATACCTTTCTGATAATATATCATACCGAACCTACAACCTTCCAGATAAATACAGTTTATTCAGCGAAGTTGACTCAAAAACAGCTCCAAAATTCTGATTTTTTGCATTAGCTTCTTTTTTTGCATCCACAATCCGAGCTTTGATGTACTAATTTTATTTTTTACAGCTGATTAGCTATCTTAGCTATACTCTACCATAACTATGTAACCAGCCACCACCAATGTTGAACCTCAAATTCTAACGTAACTTAGCATCCTCGCCGCATGTGTCACTGATTGTTCTTCTTCTTTGTTTGACCTGCTAGTTACTATACTAATTCTTTTTGTTATCGCGGCTGCTTCTTCCATGGTGGCCATGAACCTTCTAGACTCAAGTAGGTCCTCACCATTCGCGTTAATCATTCCTTAGCTACTGTTTCTTATACTGCTTATCTTTCATCATTGGCTACGTTTCTACACTAAACCACTTTCATAGGTGCGTTATTAAGGAATAAAAACTCTAAACAGCCACCGTTTTACTACAATCTGAACTCTCACATCTCATGGCCCATCATTGTCATCTTACTATCGTACCAGCGACACATATCCAATGATTTACACGCACGCAACGCCGCCTCCAGTTCTGTCAATCTTTTCCGATAACCATAGCAGCCCATGGTTGATGTGAGAACATTACAACCACAACGCATGTTACCTACTTAAGAATCTTATAAACACTGGTCGTCGCTTTCTGGTCATCGCTAATGATCCATTATTCTCGTCCCACCATCGTACCTTGATAATAACGGTTGTTTTATGATGGTTGTCCAGACTTTGTATTTGCAACAGCTCCATGCTGCGTGGCTCTACACCCGTTCTTTTACTCAGACATCGCTGCATGGCTTTTATTTTTCCTCGTAAATAATTATTGTCATCGTCCGCTAGCATTGATCTTTTCTCTGGAGATTTCCTCGACCAACCATAGCCACCATCACAGTCAACAACCTCTTATTGGCATTAACTGTCCATAATCTTCATAAGTAATAATAACTGCTGGCTTCTATAGTTAATCTAGACTTCTTCAGTATATTATGTACATCACATGAATAAATTTTGTAAGCTTCTAGCCACCCTTTTTGACGTTTCTTGTTGGTGCCTTGATATCCACAACATACATGTGTAGCACCTGGCCGGGCTATATTGCTTATATAAACTCATCTCTGTATTTTCTTTAATAAACTCCTGGCCTTCACCATGATTACGGAGGCACTCAGCAGTCGTTGTCTCCACTGACAAGCTATGACATGATACACCCTCAATCCTGTCTTACAGCTTCGTTGTGATAGTCATCATCATCTCGACACGTACAAGTGATTAGATTTCGTTTACATATGAGTCAGGACAGTTGCTTCCGCTTTAAACCTCACGCTACATGTTGTGCTTCCTATTTGCATCACTGCGTAAGCTAATCTACCTAGACCTTCTTCATATTCCTGGTGATTTTTAATCAATCGCAGTCAACATCTCCTATTGCTCATCACAACCTGTACTTCTTGTACGTTCATATCTGTATGGGTTTGTCGGATTTTTAATTGTGGCACCTGGTACCTCTAAATCACAAGCTACCGTCTTGTTCGCCTCCTACTGATAGCGATAGGGTTTCGCTTGCACGAGTCCCCAGGGAAACTGTCGCCACCCAGGTATCTTCATGATTCTGCTTCCTGAACCTTGGGATTAACGTTAACCAACCATGTATGTATTCTGCTATCATCACATCATCACTTATGGTACATGTTGATGAGTGGATTTCGTAACAACTTTTGAGAGGTTTATGGTGAGTTGTAAAGGCTAACGATCAACTAATCTATGGAGAATGGAGGTTTTTTGTGGGGGTTGAACTGAGCTCGAGAGCGTTTACAAGAATCTCGCGAGTTCCTTTGAGGCTTGTGTCGTGTGTTCTCAAGAATCTCGTAGGTGTATTACGAGGCTTGTAAAAACGTGTCAGCAAGAGTCTCGTAAGAGTATCGCGAGGCTTGTAGCCGTGTTCCCAAGGTGCCTACGTACCCTTGTATATATAGGGATCAAGTTCACGTAGTTCTTTTTAGACTAGAAGTCTGGTTAGGCAGCAATATTCTAGGTTCCTAATTCGTGGGGACCTCCTTTTCTCCAGATTTCAGCCACGAATAGGCGACCTAAGTCGAATAGAACTCGAGTTCTAGTCTGACTAGGAGTATGTTTACAAGTTCTCGTCCTATTAGATGTATTCAAGGATCATCTGCGCCCAAGGAATACATTCCAATAAGGAGTTGATGTTCATGACTTGCTCCTAAAGAATAGGAGGCTTTATCGTACTATAAATCTGCTGGCATAATTCTGTTCTCGTACAGGAAGCTGTCTCTCATGAACCTGTCTGCAGGAACCTGTTTCTCGGGAAGCTGTCTGCAGGAAGCTGTCTCTCGGGAAGCTGTCTCTCGGGAACCTGAACCTGTCCAGATCCATTTCACATGCTATTTAGCCCCATTTAACTTAAGGGACCTCAATCATAACCCATATTACTCATACGGATTGGATCCTTAAGCCTAATGGGCCTAAATCTAGCCCATGGAGATTTTGGGCACAACAAGTACCCCCCGGTTCCTCGAAGTCATAGGATGCGAGAGGAACCTAAATAGCTTGATATTTTAAGGTCCAATCCCTTCAGTGCTCCCATGTTTCTTCTGAGTGAACCATGCAGGTCTTTATCTTGTTGCTTGAATTGTGACAAGGGCACAAAGTGAATCCAATTAGGCGCTGAGTGAATCCTTTGACAAGGGCACAAAACGAATCTAATTGGGCACTGAGTGAACCTTAAGAATGTCAATGGAACCAAATGAATCCAAATAAGGGCATAAAGTGAACCTAATTGGGCGTTATGTGAACCTATGCTGAGGGCACAAAATGAATCCAATAGGGCACTAGATGAATCCTTAAAAGGGATAAGGTGAATCTTAAGATTGTCAAGGAAACCATGTGAATCCAAATAAGGGCATCAAGTGAACCTAATTGGGCGTTATGTGAACCTATGTTGAGGGCACAAAACGAATCCAATAGAGCACTAAATGAATCCTTAAAAGGGCACGAGGTTAACCTTGAAAATCATAACTTAATTGCTCGAGAGGTTGCTTCATCTGATAAGCTACTTTTCATCTGACTGTCTTGTGCATGCTGTCTATTAGAGGTAGTCTAGGATCAGCTGGATCCTAGGAGTACTCTCCAATAATAAATCGGTATCTATCTGGCTGGCTTCTAGATCTTTCTGCTATCTATGCTCAGGAACCTGGTGCTCAGGAACCCCTCTACAGGAATCTGTACCTGCACAAATAACAAATATGTTAGTCTAGGAAGTCTTTCTGTAGTTCCCATGTACTTCTTGCTATCCTCATTGCTGCTACTAGGCTGATTCGAACTCTTCTACGGGAAGGAATATGGTCCATTCGTAATCTGCTCAGCTACTAGTTCATCAGGAACGTCTTGATACTAATAATTTTAAATTTTTTGACTGTCTTCTCAGCTAGTGCTCATTTTTCCACGTTTGGTCTTCATATATGGTACTTGATCTGTCTCCTGGCTCAAACAATACTCGTTGATCGGAACCTATGACTTAATTGGTATAAATCTAGCCCATGGTGATTTTGGGCACAACACCAAGAAAACTAGAAAAAATAGGTTAGTAATACGAGCTGAAGAGCTCACATATAAGTGATGCATGTATGTAAGTATGAACGATTATCTACATTATATATGTTGCTACCTTCTCAAGTGGCATATCAATTATCTACTTGACTGATTCAACTAACACGGTCGAGATCATAAACTAAGCATATATGTTACGTAAACTGCAAACCTATAGGGCATGACAACATCCTAAGTACAAGTTCACATAAATTTCATTTCTAAAGATCATGGAATATGCGCATTTAGAAGCAATATGTATCTAAGCATGACAGAATATAAGCTCGCATTGACATAAAATATGCATGATAGTTAAGAATATAAAGGCATGAAAGTAGAACTTATCTGTGCTTCATTGTGCCGGTTTGGATTGAGGTTCCGTTACTGAACCTGGAAGATGGAAGCTCTTCTCTGTGCAAACGTAGGGGAATCGAGCTACCCCCCGAGCCGTCATGATGCATGAACCTCTTATAGCTTGTTGAAGCGGTTGACTGAAAGCTGCTTGTTTCGGCTGAATATCACTGATCGTGGAAGCGGTAGCTACAAACTGCGGGTTGGAAATGGGAAGCTGGAAGCTGCTTTATCAAGAACTTATTAGTAGTACGGTACCTATTTCGATCATATACAAGCTTTATAAATGAGGGTATTTATCAATGTATCGCTTTGATGAGGGCACAAGGCGAATCCAATTGAGCTCTAAGTGAATCCTGGGAAGGGCACTTAGAGAATTCAATTGGGCGCTAAGTGAATCCTTAGTAGGGCATAAGACGAATCCAGTTGAGCTTTAAGTGAATCCTGAGAAGGGCACTTAAAGAATTCAACTGGGCGTCAAATGAATCCTTTTGGCTTTAGGGAGCACGAGGTGAATCCATCCGGGCTCTAGGTGAATCATGGCAAGAGCACGAAGAGAATCCGGTTGGGCACTAAGTGAATTCCTTTGTGGCATCAAGTGAATCCTTATAGGCTCTAAGTGAATCCTGAAGAGGGCACAGAGAGAATCTACAGGGCACATGATGAATCCCTTTGAAGGCTTTTCAAGTACAAGCGAACTCTAGGTTAGGTTACCCATGCTTAGGTTCCCAAAACCCTTAATTAGGTGCCCACATGCTTATGGGACTTTTGAATGTGTGCCTACGATTCATAGGGCTTTTCGAGATGAATCTTTTATGCTTGCAAGTCTTTTCTGGCTATCGAGTGCATGTAGCTGACAGGGCTTTTCTAGGTGAATCTTTCTGGGCTCTATGCAAATCCTTGTAAGGGCATAAGGTGAATCCAACTGGTTGTTTATATGAACCTCTGCTTAGGACAAAAACCGAAACCAATTGGGCACCAAATGAATCCCTAAAAGGGTACAAAGAGAATCCATTAGGATACCAAACAAATGCGCATGGATGCATGAAGCACCAAGTGAATCCTTTTGGGCTCTAAGTGAACCTATACGGGCACATAGAGAATCCATAAGGGCACCTGGTGAATCCATGAAAATTCTTGGGGAACCTAATGAATCCTTCTGGGCTCTAAGTGAATCCTTTTATGGAGCACAAAGAGAATCCAAAAGGGCACTAGATTAATCTTCTAAAGGCATGGAGTTCTTGTTGTAAGTACACTTTCTTCTATTCAGGTATCGGCTGGCTGGGAACTTCAAGCAGGAAGCTGCTAATCAGAAACTGTCAACAATTGGCTTCTAACAAATGTCAATGAACTTGGAAGCTGTTACATACAAGCTTCAGGTATATATGAATGAACCTGCAAGATGTCAGTTACAGGAAAATAACAAGGAATCTACTAGACACATATAAATGCAACTAGACCTGGAAGCTGTTACCTATGAGCTTCAGGTGAGTAACACGGAACCTGTTAACTAAAGGTAAATACATGGAACCTATAAGCTGCAGGTAAATATCAAGGAACCTGCGAGGTGCAGGTAAATATTAAAGAACCTGTAACCTGTTAGGTACATGTGCATTCTAACATCTAGAAACATAATCAATACATAATCATAACTTTATCGCATATACGACCACAATATCATAGATGTTTAAGCATGCTTTAGGTATAGTAAGAGTTTGCTGAGCGTACCTGGGAGGTTTTCTACGAATATCTAAGCATAAAAGGAGAGGAATCACCTGGATCTTTCTGTAGACTGATCAGATGTGAAGTGGAAGCCTCCGTTAAGATTTGAAAACTCATTGACGTGTTCCTGATGCAAGCATGCTGCTCTTCAAGATACTAGACCAAATCAATCCTCAAGGTTCTTGAACCAAATATGAGCTATGAGGTTTCTAAACTGCATCCTAGCCGTGAGGTTCCTGAATCAAATCACGAGCTTCCTGGACCTGATGGTGAGGTTCATGATCTGAATTGTCAAAATTTTGAAATCCTCAATTTTCAAAGTACCACGTCCAATAGTAATCATACTACCCCCCAGTTCTTCAGGGAGGCTTGTCTTTGATGAAGAACTAACTCCGATAAGCTTCACACTTCTTCGATAATCTCTAATAAGTCATTGAATATTCATCCATGAAGTTGAGTACTGCGTGTTCGCTTCAAGATGCTCATATCATATTCTTGTAGCTACTCTTCATCAAAATCTTCAACTATGTCGAATTTTCCTTAACACTCGAATAGATACTATAATTACATCATTCCTGCTTGTAGCTTTAACATATCTTCTCTTTTCTTCTTTAACTTCTCACAAAATATGTTGAGAATGAACCTCTATACAAATATCCCAATACAGCACCTCTAAGCTTACGCGAGCTAACTCATTGTAAGAAACAAGAGATACTTAAAGAGATTACTTGCGAGGTATTTCTCGCAGGTCACTAAATTGAATGATGTACGTTCCTTGTTTTACAAGTTAAATATAAGCTCATGTATTACGTAATACAAGGAAAAGAACTACTCATAATTTCGTTGAAAACTACTCGAAAGAAATAGGTTTGCTTACTAGGGAGGTATACATGCACTACCCCCCAGTTCTAAGAAGGAAATACATATATAAATAAAGGTCTCTCAACTTTACTTTAAGGAAGCTCTCAAACTTTCAACTACTGGTCACCTTGAGCTATCCATTCCGCAAGCTTCCCGGCTTTAATCAATTCCTCAATTTGGTCTTTCAGTGCTCTACATTCAGAAGTATCATGACAATTATCCTCATAAAAGTCACAATATTTCTTCAGGTCTTTCCTTGCTCCTACAGGTAAAGGTGTAGGCTTCACAAATATTCCTTCTTTCCCATAAACCGTGAAGATGTGGTCTATTGGAGCGACCAAAGAGGTATAATTGTCGCACTTTATCTTCGATTTTGCTTTACTTCTTTTGGAGGAAGCTCGATCCCCAATAACATATGCTTGCGGGCTTGGAGACCTCTCTCGCTTGCTTCCTTTATGACTAGCTTCATCTCCAAGATCTTCTGTTTCTCTCAACTTCAACAAGGATTCTTCCACACATTTATATAGTTCAGCTTGTTTGTAGAACTCAGCTAGTGTACCAGGTTCACGTACTTATAGCTCCTTCCAGAAGTCTGAACCAGCTCTAACTCCAGCAATCAGGAAGCTCATAATAACCTCGTCAGGAGCTTTCTTAACTCTGGGAACCTCTGCATTAAAACGTTTGAGGTACTCTGTCAAGGTCTCATATGCTCTCTGCTTGATGTTGGCCAAGGCATTGGTTGGGGGTGCAAAAGTGATGGAAGCTCTAAACTGAGTAACGAAGAGTTTCCCCATATTCTCCCAGGAATTTATAGAATATGATGGTAACCTCTTAAACCACTGATGAGCTCTACCATAAAGGGTTGCAGCCAATAATCTACACCTTGTTGGCTCCTTAACTTGATAAACATCCATCTCGGTATTGAAACGACCCAGATACTCCACAGGATCCGTAGTGCCATCAAATTTAAACTCGTTTGACATACGATAGGATTTAGGTAACGGGGATTTTCTAACCTTCTTGGTGAATGGAGATGAGGTCATCGCACCTGTTATTGACTGCTTTTCTTCCTTGAGTTTCACTAGAATCTTCTTGATGTCTTCAGCATTCAAATCACCAGCTCCACCGTCCTTTGCTTCCCTATCTTTATCATAGGCTTCTTGTGAATCTGCTATACACGAATCATTCGCGATCTCGACTGAACTTGAATCATCTTTAATTATCTCGATGGAAGGTTCCTTAACAGGAGGTTGTTTATCCTTCGGTTCACCATCTTCTTCACCTTCAGTATCTTTCTTTGGGTCTTCGATCTCCTCCTCAGCCTTTTCTTCACGTTCTTCTTCATCGACGCCTAACTGCTTGGGATTAATCTTAGCTTTTTTACCCTTCTTACCAGCTGCTAACTTCGACTTCTTCTTCGGTGTTATTTGTTCGAGGGTTGTAAGCCTTTCTTCAATCGACTTTAGATGCTCTAGGATGTCAGCAGGAGTAATCTTCTTCGCTTTCGGGGTTTGATCTTTCTCTACAGATTGTGTTGCTTCGCTATCAGAACTGCCTGCCATCTTTCCACTCTTAAGATGATAACTCTGCCCCTCCTTCTAGCGCCAATGTTGATGAGTGGATTTCGTAACAACTTTTGAGAGGTTTATGGTGAGTTGTAAAGGCTAACGATCAACTAATCTATGGAGAATGAAGGTTTTTTGTGGGGGTTGAACTGAGCTCGAGAGCGTTTACAAGAATCTCGCGAGTTCCTTTGAGGCTTGTGTCGTGTGTTCTCAAGAATCTCGTAGGTGTATTGCGAGGCTTGTAAAAACGTGTCAGCAAGAGTCTCGTAAGAGTATCGCGAGGCTTGTAGCCATGTTCCTAAGGTGCCTACGTACCCTTGTATATATAGGGATCAAGTTCACGTAGTTCTTTTTAGACTAGAAGTCTGGTTAGGCAGCAATATTCTAGGTTCCTAATTCGTGGGGACCTCCTTTTCTCCAGATTTCAGCCACGAATAGGCGACCTAAGTCGAATAGAACTCGAGTTCTAGTCCGACTAGGAGTATGTTTACAAGTTCTCGTCCTATTAGATGTATTCAAGGATCATCTGCGCCCAAGGAATACATTCCAATAAGGAGTTGATGTTCATGACTTGCTCCTAAAGAATAGGAGGCTTTATCGTACTATAAATCTGCTGGCATAATTCTGTTCTCGTACAGGAAGCTGTCTCTCAGGAACCTGTCTGCAGGAACTTGTTTCTCGGGAAGCTGTCTACAGGAAGCTGTCTCTCGGGAAGCTATCTCTCGGGAACCTGAACCTGTCCAGATCCATTTCACATGCTATTTAGCCCTATTTAACTTAAGGGACCTCAATCATAACCCATATTACTCATACGGATTGGATCCTTAAGCCTAATGGGCCTAAATCTAGCCCATGGAGATTTTGGGCACAACAGTACATAACAAAATCGTCTGGCTTTTTCTCTGAATTACATTGGCTGCCTGCATCTCGTTGTCGCGCCCACCAGCGCTTACCTTTCAATCACATATGATTCTTCGAGACCACTATTACTGCTACCGAAACTTCTCACCGCTGTTTATCACCATCACCGGTAATCCTAACAACTTTGTATCACTTTTATTCTTTTGCGTATAAGTCTTCCTGTGATTCGTATGTCTGCGTTTGTCATGGGTTAAACCTCCAACCTCTGAATATACACCATCGAATTAATACTAAAACTTTGCTTTGATGTCGTCTTCACTACTGGACCATCATCCTTTGTTCAAGGCCTGACACAATTGTTGTTTTAAGTGTCTGAATTACCACCAAACCTGATTACGTGCATACCCTTGTACGTAGTAAAATTATCCACATATCCTGGTTTACTATGCAACAGGTAGCATCAAATCTGCTCTTCCGTTACGAGAGTTAACATGTAGCATCAAACGTATATGCGACAGGTAGCATCATGTCCTGGTTTTTTTTTTGTTTGACACCTGATATGATTGTCAATTGAAGATTTCTTCCGTTGAGACATCACTGCTACAATCTATATTATATCTCCTGGTACATGACAAATCATCTGTATGTCCTGCTCATGTCGTTTTGATGCCCTGCCATGAGCGTGTCTTTCTCAAACTGTCAATCATGAGTAACCCACCAATATTTGTTTTATATCTCGTTTGTCCTCCACAAACGAGCGAGGAATCACCCCTCCTTCTAGCGCCAATGTTGATGGAGGATTTTCGTAATCAACGTGATTTTCGGAGGCCCGCTGGAATTTACAAGTGTAACACATGTAATTGGCTGTTTTTAGTGATTTGGGTGTGATTTGATGGTGGGGGTGAGCTGAGCTTGAGAGGTTACGAGAATCATCGCAGGTTCCATTAGCGAGATCTGTGTCCGTTCTCCCAAGGTGCCTACGTACCCTTGTATATATAGGGATCAAGCTCACGTAGTTCTAATGCGAAGCTGATTCTGCTTGACCAGCTGTATTCGGTTGTCTAATTCGTGTAGGACTCAGGTTCCTTTAGAGCCTTTCACGAACTAGTTGGCTAAGTATAGTAGAACTCGAGTTCGTACCCTACTATAATTCTCATGTCTATTAGAGATATTCTAGGATCATCTGCGCCCTAGAATTATACTCCAATAATAATTCGTTATCTGTTCTAGATAGCTTCTAGAACTTTCTGTCGATTGCTCTTAAGAACCTGGTGCTCAGGAACCTATGCCTCAAGAACCTGTTTCTCAGGAACCTCCTTATTTCGGGACATGTTACTCAGGAACCTCTTTTTAGGTATTTGTACCTGCACAAATAACAAACATATTAGTCCGGGGAGCGTCTTTGTGGTTCCCATATGCTTTTTCTATCTTCACTACTGCTGCTAGGCTGTCTTGAACTCTTCTGTGGGGAGGAACCTAGTCCATTCGTAATATGCTAAGCTTCCGGTTCATCAGGAACCTCATGATACTCATAGCTTCTTGACTGTCTTCTCAACTAGTGCTCATTTCGTCATGTCTGGTCCTTATAACTTATACCCCTTGCTCATATGGATTGAACCCAATAGCCTAATGGGCCTAAATTCCGCCCATGGTGATTTTGGGCACAACAGGCAACATAAAATGGCATCTGATAAAAATGTTACCTTAGATACCCTAGGGCAACATTGAAAAAAAGACTAAATTGCACTCTAGTGGCCAAAATATTTTCAATTTTGCACGGAAGTGGCTAAATTTTAATTCATGCCAATGTGATGGCTAAATTTTAATATTTGACGCAAAAAAGGTGCTCAGACTCCATTCTGTTAAATCGACATTGACGACGTTAGTTAATAATAATCCGGCGAGATTTTGCAGTTTCCGGTGAGCCACAACAGCTCCGGTGAGCTTCCTTAGCGCACTAAATCGACACCAACATGTTCCACAGTCACTGGGCATCCTACAAAGTACTACAACCATAACAAACGATCAAATTCGAGCAAAACCCGGCGAGCTCGACATGGATTCCGGCCAACTACGGTTTCAATCATTTCTAAATCAAACTCAGAGTTTTTAATGTCAAAACGAAGCTGATAACATGTACAATCCAACCATGGAACCAGTTTATACAGACAAGCAACAGAATTCATGAACAAATTGATTTTATGATCGGTTAAAACTCAAAGATCGAATTACACAATCCTCTGAAACAACGATGCAATTAAACACATACACATGCTCCTTAGGACCCCTAGAAGCTATATGAATCATCAATCAATTGGAAAATTTCAGAATAAAAAAGTCCTAATTTGACTCAAGAACCCTAGAATTCGAATTAACAAAACTAACAATAGAACGGTGAAATTGAACAAGGAATTGAACTCCTGGCATCAATATGAAGCTATACAAACAATCAATTCAACCGAAAAATCAATGAATCAAAAAGCCCCAAATTTCTTGAAGAATCCTAACTAATGCCGTCAATGTCGATTTAACGGAATGGAGTCTGAGCACCTTTTTTGCGTCAAATATTAAAATTTAGCCATCACGTTGGCATGAATTAAAATTTAGCCATCTCCGTGCAAAATTGAAAATATTTTGGCCACTACAGTGCAATTTAGTCTTGAAAAAACTATCTTAAAAAAAATGTTACCTTAGCCCTTTTTTGGGCCTATTGTAACGTATTTGACCCCTGACGCAACACAAATTTTATGTTGCAGTAGGCTATTTATGGTGTAGTGATTGTGGGAGAGAGGGAGTACTTTAGAATAAAGAACTGAGTGGAATCTTACTTGGAATTGATTATCTGACCTGGGAAATAAATGAGCTAATGACTTGAAAATTTTTCTTGAGAGTTGTGCAGATGAGATTAGAAAACCGAGAAGAGAGGTGGGAGAATGTGAGATCAATTGTATATATGTGAGAGAGTCCTTCGCTTTATTTATAGCATCCATTTTAAAAATATTACCGTTGGAGGCAAATTTTTTTTGACTCAATTAGGACTTTACCCTTACTTACCCTTGGTCAACCTTACTTACCCTTGGTCAACGTCATTTGTCCAACTGCCAGTTTCTTTCAAGAAAGCTGGAAAAATAAATTATATGATGTCTTTCACTAGGAAAATGCTAAGATATGCCTTTTTTGTTATAACAAAATCGTGCGGCTTGACTTCGAATAAGAATCAGAATATCCTTTGTCAAGTAGTTTGTCTAAATAAAGTATTTTATCGGTATGATGTGGCAATCTATTTTGGATAAATTGATTTAGAATTTGGGAGTATTTAAATTTAATAATTGAAGTGAACAACCATAAAATTGAATATTTGATTTATTTTCATCTTTTTGAGAAAACATTTCAAATGTTTATTCTAACAAAGAAAAATTTATGCTCAAACGACTATTGGAATTTTTTTGTTAGCCTTTTTTTTATGACTTAATTGCATGAGGATGGCTTAACTATTTTTCTTTTGCACAAAAATGGCCCAAGTATAAAAATAGACAATTTGATGGCCAAACTATTTTTTTTAAACAGATGAGTGTATTCAATTTATGACTTAATTGCAGCATGATGGCTGAACAATATTTTTTAAAACACAAAAATGGCCCAAAAATAAAATTAAACAACAGTTTTTAGATTAATTTAGAAGGAATGCAATCATCTGCTGAAAATAATACTTGGGCCATTTTTGTGTAAAAAAAATAGTTGAGGTCATCCTCGTGCAATTAAGTCTTTTTTTATTTCTAAAGTTATGGAATATAACAAGAAAGTTACTCCAATTTTGTTAATTTTCAAATAAAATATGTGTTATACCAAGAATTAAATATTATTATTTTTGGTTACAAATTATAGCAAATGAAGTACAAGTAGTGTTCTAAAGACCCTCATTAATATTAATTTCTTGTGTAGGAGAGCAATATAATATACAGATTTTATTAAGCAAATTTAATCAAAAATACCCTCATTAATATCTACATAATATATTTATTTTATCTAATTAATACTCTAATTATTATCAATAAAATATTTATTCAATCTAATTAATACTCTCATTAATGTCTATAAATATTTATTTTATCTATCTCTCACATTAATATCTACTAGCTTATAACCCGTGCGATGCACGGATTTTTGTTGATATGTAATAAATTTTATTTTATGTTATAATAATATTTTTATATAATCATTATTTAAAATATTTTATTTTAATTTTAATTTTAATAATTTAATATAAATTTAATTAATGATACGCATGGTTTAAAATTTATATTATAAAATTTTAAAATAAATATGTCGTTGATTAAATTTAAAACTTGAAATTTTTGTAAATTAATTTAATAATATAATATATTTAATAATTAGATCTAATGATTCAGATTTTTTACTAAAACTTTAATGGTCATTATACGTAATACGAATTTCTATTATATTTTGTTACTGATTATATGATATGGTGTGATATTTTTGGGTATATATTAATTATTGTTAGATATGAATTGATTGGAAAATATGATTTGATTAAAGTTTTTAGGTGTTTATAAAAGGTAATATCTTCAACTAAAAGTAAATGTGAAAAAGACAAGAGAAAATTACCAAAATGCCTACTTTTCACAAGTTTTTGTCCAAAATACTGATTTTGAAAAAATGGCCCGAAATACCGACGGGATACGGAGAATCATCCTCCGTATTAGCATAATACGGAACACCGTGTTCCGTATTATGCATGATACGGAACACCATCTTCCGTGTTAGCATGATACGGAACACGGTGTTCCGCAACACCCCATGATACGGAACATGGTGTTCCGCAACACCTCATGATACGGAACACGGTGTTCCGCAACACCCCATGATACGGAACACGGTGTTCCGCAACACCCTTTATATCACGGTAGACGGTGTAGCGTTTTCAGTCAGTAAAAAGGGCCAGCATGGCTCCCATATGAATATTTTGGGCCATCACCCAAAAGACAATCGACTAATTTTCTTTAATTGTATTATGTTATTATTTATTTTGGGTGTTTTAATAGTATAGATATCATATATATTTTTCTTTATAATGAAGGGTAAATAAGTAAATTCACGAAATACCAAAAAACATATACCAAAAAATAGGTACAAAAATTTTTAAT
Organism: Kitagawia praeruptora; assembly: GCA_037693485.1. Classification (NCBI taxonomy): domain Eukaryota; kingdom Viridiplantae; phylum Streptophyta; class Magnoliopsida; order Apiales; family Apiaceae; genus Kitagawia; species Kitagawia praeruptora. The sequence goes on from CM075352.1 coordinate 141,199,431, forward strand.
GTTTTGGGTATTATATAATTATTAATTAATTTTAATTTAATATAATTTTAATATACTCATGTTTACGGATTATACTAATGTTTCATCATTATAAACAACGTATGCAGATTTTTAATGTATTTTATTAACAATTGAAAAATATAGTATGATATTTTCGGGTATATATTAATGATTGTAAAATTAGTTTTAAATTAAAAAGGTAACGTGTTTTAATTCGAAAGAAAATATTAATGAAAATTAGTTTTAAATTAAAAAGGTAACGTGTTTTAATTCGAAAGGAAATATTAATGATTGGAAGATACATTGATGTTTTTAGGTGTTTATAAAAGGTAATATCTTCAATTAAAAGTAAATGTGAAAAAAGGCAAGCGACTACTTACCATTAATTATCTTATGTTATTATTTATTATATGTGTTTTAAAAGTATAAATATCCTATATTTATTTTTCTTTTTAATAAAGGTTAAATAAGTAAATTCACGAAGTACCAAAAAACTGGTACCAAAAAACAGGTACCAAACTTTTAATGTTCCAAAATTTATATAATAGTATAGATTCATAGTTATGTCAATATGATAGAGTGTATTTTATATATACTTTATAGGATTTTATTCCCGCATTTACGGTGCTTTTGTGAATAATCGTGTGGATTTAATTAGTTTTTGATGAGTTTGTCGCAGGAAATAAAGAATTACCAAGTTGGAAGGAGTTTAACGATTTTTAGTTGAAGAAATGTCGATTAAAGGTGTAGTTTCCGTCGTTTTTTGGAGTTGATTGATGATATGGAATGAAGAATGGAGGTTAATGTCAACTACCAAGAAGTATACAAGTCATTAAGGATGAAAGACGGAAGCTTATGCAAAAGGAACGGGAAGAAAAGGCTTAAAAATCAAAGAAAAATCAATTTTCGCAGATCGGGGCCGAGCCAGGAGCCTAACTGGCGCCCCAGCGCCATTTTATGCAGATTGAGCTCGCGCCACAGGCGCCATCCGTGCCCCAGCGCTGCGGGTGTGCGGGGAAAATTTCCAGTTTTGCCCTTTTTACGATTTTTGCCATATCTTGAGTTCTACAACTCCGTTTTGGGCGATCTTACTGTCCACACGAAGCTAACAAGATTCTCTATCATTCTAAAGTGGTCCAGAGGTCCAATTACGATTGGAACATTCCAGAAATACTGAAGAAAAGTCAGCTACGAATTTTCCTTAAAAACAGAATCAGTTTAGGAAACGTATTTTGCAGAAATTCTATTATAATTCTGTTTTGGTATTTTCTTGCTGGGCAAGACTTCAAGAGGATATATAAACACATCTTGGGACACATTATTAGGGAGGTAATATTAGATCAGATAATATAGTTTAGAGTAGATTAGTAATATTAGTTGGAGATGTAGAGAAACACCATGACTTTTCTTTTGGGTGACAACATTGAAGTTTGAAGGTTTTGTTCTCTTAATCTTTTCTTTGTTCTTATTAGTTTAATTATGTTTTCTTGTTTTACTAGTTGTTTTACTTGTTTAATTATTAGCGAGTAGTTATTTCTAGGGCTTAAAGGGAAGCCATGTTTGCACTAATATTGGCATGATTTTCACAGTGATTTGATTGGTTATGGTTAATTCTGATTGATATATTTTAATCGTTAATTTGTGTAATCGGCCAATATCATGGATTAATTATATGCAAATAGGGGTATGGATCGAAAGATTTACTTACTAGAGGCACACATATGATTAGCAGAATTGAATTTGAGTGCTGAAGCATCATCGGATTTCTGAGAGCGTTAATGATTGGAAGAGACTCTAATTACCTGATTGATTGAATTACTAAAAGTGGTTAATTGTGTTGAATGTTTCGAGAGTGTTAATGCTTGGAAGAGATTAACATACTCTAGTTATAGGATCACATTGTTTGCTTTAGCTTAAGAGCTAATTGTGTAAGCATGGTGGACCTGATTGCCCTAGGTTTTAAATAATTTGTTTATCATCTGTTTAATTAGTGTTAATCTTGTTTAATTAGTTAATTAATATTCTTCAATAATCGTTTGTCCCTGAAACAATTAGAGATAACTGAAAAGGAATTAGTAGAACCTGTCTCTTTGTGGATTCGACCCACTTGCCATCTGTACTAGAAATAGACACCGTGCGCTTGCGGTTAGGTATAATTTGACACATCAAGTTTTTGGCGTCGCTGCCGGGGAGACAACGAGTTTCTGTTGATTTTAATTTAGTTGTTTAGATTGTTTCCATTGTCTCATTGGAACTTTAGTTCCAATTGAGACAAATTTTACTATGTTTCTTGGCTTTGTTGAGTGTTTACAGGTAACTATGGGTGAAGTTGATACTTTAGCACTACTCTCTTCCATGTTGGAGGCACGCACTCAAGAAATTGCCTCATTCAACCCTACAGAGCCCACTATGCATCCAATGAGTATCAATGAGATGTCACAAGTGGCCCCTAAAACTTACAACTTCTGTCAAATTTGTGGTGTGCAGGGTCACTTTGGTTTTGAATGCTCTTACAATGTCTATAATTCTCAGAATGCTCAGTGCGGACAAATGAATTCTTTTGAAGAAGGATATAGGTACAATCAGTATTCAAACACTTTTGATCAAGAATGCGTGAATCAACCAGATTTCTACTACCAGGACAATGGTGCTCAAAATTTTTCATATCATAATCAGCAACAGTTTGAGCAACAATATTATCAGTCATATGAGCAGCCGCCACAACAAGAATATCAATATCCTCCTCTACAAGAAGATCTACATGTTTCTCAACCTAGCGTAGATAGCGTAGATGTGCAAGCTGATCAGACAAATGAGATGTGGGATATCTTGAATAAACTGCTAAAGAGTTTTGAAGAATTAGAAACTCAAAGTTTGGCGATTGAATCTCAAATTGCACAGTTGGCTATCTTCTACTACAGGGCAGCTCAACTATTTACCATCATCATCTATCCGATCCGAAGAGGACCTGATTGCTATCAATCTCACAAGCGATCAGGAATATGATAGTTTCTCCATGTATGTTGATGATGAGGCCATTGATAAAGAGAAGGAGTATGCCACCGATGACAAGATCAATGATGTTGCTGCTACCAAGGACAATGTGATTGATGATGAGGTGACAAAAGAAAGCAATACAGAGATAGTTGTTGTTTCTATTCCACAACCTGTGACTAAGCTACCATGTATTGGTAAATTTGCTTTCGGTCTGGCCTCTACTTACAAGGCTTCTTTGCTCAAGAACACTTATTTCAAGGTTGATGTGATAACAAATATTGTCCAAGATGATATTTCTCAAATTCTGGTTGAGGATCCATACAAAGTGGCTCATACGTTTCAAGCTCGAGAAGAGGGAGAAGATGGAAGTGTCTTATTAGCCAATGATGTGATAAACCAAGATGTCCGAATGACTCCAGTGAAAGTGAGGAGTGAAGAAAAGCCACCACCAGAACCTCCACCTTATGTCAAGGGAGTTCAATATTTTTGTGGTGTTGAATTTTATCGCTGTTTTCTCACAAAGTTTTCCAAAACTGCACAAGCACTCTCTCTATTGCTTATTAATGACATATTTTATTTTACTGATGCTTGTTTAGAGACTTTCTGCAGGATAAAGACAACCACTAACACTCTTGATACTTTTTGTGGTGACGAGTTTATGATCGAGAAATTGGATATTCCGTCGCCATCGGAGTATTTTGAGGAGGTCAAGCTAATGACTCTAAAAAAAGCGCTTCTTGGGAGGCAACCCATGGATGTTGTACATAGGCTGCATTGGAGGATGGGTGCACTTCATGCTTTTGCATAGGGGAGTACTTCTTTCCTTCTTTCATATATAGTAGAATTGTTTAGTTATTTGTTCATTGAGGACAATGAAGGGCTTAAGTGTGGGGAGGTGTTCTCAACGTAGTGTATATATATATATATAATAAAAATTAAAAAAATAATAATTAAAAATACCAAAAATAATTCTAGCCATGCAATTTGATTAGTTGTTGTATTTTGCTTGATACACCCATGCATGCTTAGGAATCTTGTGTTTATGGATGCTTTTGTATGAGAAGTGATATGTGATGTTCTTGTGCACACACTTTCACTAGCAAGTAGAAACTAGTAGACTTATTGAATGTGCTAAGTGATTAGAATGACATGAATATGTGCAAGGTAATTTGGTCTATATGCTTTGAGTACAAGTAGGTGCGTTAGAGAGACTGTTATTTGGGACTGATTATGTTTTGTCATACCAAGCGAGTTTTGAGCCTATATGCATATCTCTTGCATGATTTCGTTTGCTTGAGTGTCCACATGTTGTTTGCATTGCTAGCACTTGTTTGAAGTCTTTCTTAAGATACATGACATTAATTGATGATAACATGATAAAGGCAATTAGGTATAACCTCATATTTCCTATATATCCAAACCATTTATACATGATCCATTAGTTAACCCTTTGAGCCTAATCTTATTCTTTCGGTGACATACCACATTACTTGCCATTATCCTTTTTATTGTACTAGCTTTACATTAAATTTGAACCCAATTGTCAAAGGCTAGTATTGTTCGTAAGGGAGTGATAAGGTGTGTATAAAAGGGGGGTTTTATTGATGATCATAACTTTGGGGGAATATTTGGGGTTTGGTTCATAGCTTGTTAGTCGAAGTTTGAAATCATATTTATGGGATCATTGTTCTTGCTATTACTAAGCTCTCTTGAAAAAAAAAGAAAGAAAAAATAAATAAATACGAGAGCATACTTATTCTTTGTGATCCTACTTTGATTCGACTAGTCAAGTTGTTTATAAATAAAAGCTCAAGTGTGGGGAGGTATTTAGTGGTTTTAATAAGTATGGGAGTTGTTTGGATTTCAATGTCAGGTACTAGCTTTTGACTTAACCTTCTTTGGCTTTCTTGACATACCTTGTCCCTAGCCCCGTTACAACCTTAATAAAGACCTTTTGATTGTCATTGATGATGTATGTTGCGTTAAAGGTTAGATTGATAACAAGGACAAAGCATGTTTATGATATTGTTGGAGTTGAGTGAAACACTTACCAATTGTTTTGAGTGAATATTTTTGTGCGTGAACGGTGAGTTGTTGCTTTTGCATAGGATATCCCAGGTTGTGTCTTAAAGATGTGCTCTTGTGTGCTTAGCATGTTTACCAACCTGTTCTTACATTTGACATGAATTTCTATGATCTTATGCATCTTCTTTGAGTAGACTATGTGGATACTTGCACTTTAGACACCAAGGCATTGCATGTTCATTTTGATTCTTAAGTTGAAGTGGCATGAGAGGACGGGTGTGTGTGGTGTTGTGTTGGCATTAATCTTTTGCATGGTTGGATGAATTTTGTGGGTATATTCACTATAAACCCTCACGAGACCATACTCGTCCACTAGGGCTACCTAGGGGTTTAAAGGACTTGTTGCATATGTCAAATGCAACCGTGATCACCTACGGAAGTGGTACTAATTAGTTAGTGTAATTATTATTTTAGTTTGCACGAGGACGCGCAAAGTGCTAAGTGTGGGGATATTTGATAGAGTGTATTTTATAGGATTTTATTCCCGCATTTACGGTGCTTTTGTGAATAATCGTGTGGATTTAATTAGTTTTTGATGAGTTTGTCGCAGGAAATAAAGAATTACCAAGTTGGAAAAGTTTAACGATTTTTAGTTGAAGAAATGTCGATTAAAGGTGTAGTTTCCATCGTTTTTTGGAGTTGATTGATGATATGGAATGAAGAATGGAGGTTAATGTCAACTACCAAGAAGTATACAAGTCATTAAGGATGAAAGACGGAAGCTTATGCAAAAGGAACGGGAAGAAAAGGCTTAAAAATCAAAGAAAAATCAATTTTCGCAGATCGGGGCCGATCCGGGAGCCTAACTGGCGCCCCAGACCATTTTATGCAGATTGAGCTCGCGCCACAGGCGCCATCCGCGCCCCAGCGCTGCGGGTGTGCGGGGAAAATTTCCAGTTTTGCCCTTTTTACGATTTTGGCCATATCTTGAGTTCTACAACTCCGTTTTGGGCGATCTTACTGTCCACGCGAAGCTAACGAGATTCTCTATCATTCTAAAGTGGTCCAGAGGTCAAATTACAATTGGAACATTCCAGAAATACTGAAGAAAAGTCAGCTACGAATTTTCCTTAAAAACAGAATCAGTTTAGGAAACGTATTTTGCAGAAATTCTATTATAATTCTGTTTTGGTATTTTCTTGCTGGGCAAGACTTCAAGAGGCTATATAAACACATCTTGGGACACATTATTAGGGAGGTAATATTAGATCAGATAATATAGTTTAGAGTAGATTAGTAATATTAGTTGGAGATGTAGAGAAACACCATGACTTTTCTTTTGGGTGACAACATTGAAGTTTGAAGGTTTTGTTCTCTTAATCTTTTCTTTGTTCTTATTAGTTTAATTATGTTTTCTTGTTTTACTAGTTGTTTTACTTGTTTAATTATTAGCGAGTAGTTATTTCTAGGGCTTAAAGGGAAGCCATGTTTGCACTAATATTGGCATGATTTTCACAGTGATTTGATTGGTTATGGTTAATTCTGATTTATATGTTTTAATCATTAATTTGTGTAATCGGCCGATATCATGGATTAATTATATGCAAATAGGGGTATGGATCGAGAGATTTACTTACTAGAGGCACACATACGATTAGCAGAATTGAATTTGAGTGCTGAAGCATCATCGGATTTCTGAGAGCGTTAATGCTTGGAAGAGATTAACTTGACTCTAATTACCTGATTGATTGAATTACTAAAAGTGGTTAATTGTGTTGAATGTTTCGAGAGTGTTAATGCTTGGAAGAGATTAACATACTCTAGTTATAGGATCACATTGATTGCTTTAGCTTAAGAGCCAATTGTGTAAGCATGGTGGACCTGATTGCCCTAGGTTTTAAATAATTTGTTTATCATCTGTTTAATTAGTGTTAATCTTGTTTAATTAGTTAATTAATATTCTTCAATAATCGTTTTTCTCTGAAACAATTAGCGATAACTGAAAAGGAATTAGTAGAACCTGTCTCCTTGTGGATTCGACCCGCTTGCCATCTGTACTAGAAATAGACACCGTGCGCTTGCGGTTAGGTATAATTTGACACATCACAATTCTAATTCATACTAATATCTATTAGTAATATCTAACCTATAATTATACAAGAACAAATTTTAATTGATCATTAATATACATAAGATAATAGTTTAACCAATGTTTCTTCATTATTTGTTGCCCAGTAAATAACAATTGTAGAAGGGGGTTGAATACAATTGTATAAGATTTTCGACTTTAAACAAATAACACAAGTATGAATCAATAACAGCTTTAATAATTCTGATATAAAACTGTTACAAAACTCTCTTAAGAAATTCTTATGTTCTTAAGAGCTGCTAGGTTACAAGATAAATCGTGTAAGCGATTACTTAATGTAAAACCTAAAACTGTGTTTATATAGAGTACACAGTTACACTATCAATTACAAGATATTCTAAATCAATTACATATATCTCTGAATGCATATCTTGTATGATAGCTGCATTCCTACAATCTAGGAACCGACATATCAATCTTCCTTGATCTCTGGTCTGATGAGAATCTTCATCAAATACTGACCAGCTTCTAATCCTGATGATAGTCCAATACTGACGTTGTATTACTGATGACGTCAGCATCAGTATCTGATCAGTAATGCCCAGATCCTGATCATCACTTGAATCAATATCTAACAATCTCCCCCAATTTGTTCTTTATAAAACAAAGCACAAATTCCTTGATTCAAAGATGTCAAAAACTCAAAACAAAATACCTTCTAAAAATCATCAGGAACAGTTTCAGAAATTCTTTGATAAAACAGATTCAACCTCAAGAATTCAGATAACAATTCTTCTTCCTTGCTTTCAAGAATTTGAATCAGTTTCTTCTTCAGATTTTTGAGTTCTTCATCTTCCTCATTAATCTGATAGATAGCTGCCCTGAGATTCTGAATTGAGTTTCTTGGAAGATCTAAGTCACCTAGCAACACATACATAATTTCCTTCCCATCTGGATTTAGAGACAGTTGATCCATGCCTAGATACACTTCTCTAACAGCTGTACCTTTCTTCATTTCAACCTCTATGTTTCTTAAATTTAAGTACATAGGAATATAATTGCCATCATACCTCGTTCCTCCATCCATGAATCTCTGTCTAATTTTCCTGTAAATCATGACAAACCAATTGTAGTAAACTTCTCTTTCACTAACCTTGATTCTTTTACTTCTGAGAAGATACAGAACATATTTCAGCTCTTTTGCAGATTTACACAACAATTCATGAATAGGAATCTTCTTCACACTTCCATCTTTCATGAAGTACAACATCTTTTCTATTTTCTTTGCATCAGCATGACAATCAGCAATGATAGCAACAGCTTCAAGTTTCCAGAGATGATCAACAGTTAACTCATCCCCAATCTTGTCAACTAGAACATGTTGATCAGTTTGTGCAATGAAAATAATCTGTGCATGACTGTACCCAATTCCTCCTCTTGTGCCAGGTTCCAATCCTTTCAAACCAGATTGCATACTTACCCATTTTGGTGGATTTTCAGCAACAAATGTAGTAGACTCTGATTTAACAATCAATAAAGATTCATTAATCAAAGAAGACTCTGTTATCAGTCCTGCTGATCTGAAAACAACCGGTTTCCTATAATCACACTTATTCTTCTCCTCTTTCTTACTCTTCTTCTTCTCATCTGTTGGATAATTCTGCTGATGTTCAGGAACAGATTTATCTTTATCATACCATAACTTCCTGTCTGATCTATGAACATTTCTTAAGTAGTCTCTGGTTGTTATCCTTTCTGCTTCTCTGGCTTTAGCTCTGATTTCACTTTCTCTTTCAAGTCTTCTGAAGTTCTCTTGTTTATACTCCAGTGTATCTTCAAAAACTTCCATATTGTGAAATTCAACCACAACCTTAAGAATCATAATCTTAAGTTCTTTTAAAATTTTAGCTTCTTCAGAATCAGAGACAACATTAGGAATTGAACCAAAGACTGACTTCTCATTAGATGCAGTAGATTGAACAGCTACCTTACTCTTTCTTTTTAAAGGCAATATCTCCTCTTCAATTTCTTCAGGAGCATTGAATCTGTTGTCTGGAGTTAATGCAAGAGATAGTGGAGTTTTCTTCTTTTCATTTTCAGAAACATCTTTCAATTTGATTCCACTAGATCTTGTTTGCCTTGTACTTGTTTGAGCAGATAATCTTCCTCTACTTCTGTATCTTCCTCCTCTGCCTCTTCCTCTTCTTGCAGCAGGAGCTTCATTTTGTTTTGCAATCTCTTCAAAGATCCTATTCTGTTCTGTTCCAGTAGATAAGATAAGTGCTTTCTCAGCATGATACTGTTGAACTCTTTTGTCTTTATGAAACAGTTTAAGAACACGACCATCCCCTGTGTCAAGTTCATGAAACAGACTAGCAGCATCTTCATCCTGTTCCACATACACATCATCCTCAGGAATGGTTGACAGAGTTTGACCAGGTGTCACAAACTGTTCTTCTTTTGGATTCTGAGATTGCATCATTGTTGTCACTGTCTTCTTACCAGATCTAGAAACATGAGTTGACTGCTTAGTTTGAGTATTAGCTCTCTTTGTTACTAAAGCAGCATCAGAGGTTTCAACTTTATGATGTGACTTAGCACCACCATCATTTCCAGAATTATCATCATTCTTTTGTACAACTGGATTAGGTGAGCATTTTGTTTTGACTATCTTCTCCCCCTTTTTGACATCTGCATCTTCCTCAATGAAGAAAGACAAGATAAGCTTGAGGGTTTCATCAATATTATCAACTTTTGATTCCAAGACAGTCATTCTGGAATCCATTTTCTTGTCAAGTGCTTTAATATCATCAACAAGAAGACGTGCTTGAGAAGCAGTAGCAGATATAGAAACATATGTTTGAATACCCGCTTGAAATTTATCAGTTACAGCCTTCATAGAGTCAATTTCACTCTTCAATCCCTTTGCTAGAAGAGCATTTGTTTTGAGAAGAGCCTTGAGTTCAGGAGTTGGCATCCTCATGGCAATATGACCAGAATGAAAAAGAGCATTTTGAAAATTCATCTCAGCATTCGGTGCATTCCATTCAGTATCCCATTCATATCCCCTTGCAGCTCGAGTATCAAGAGGAAGAATTGAACTGTACTCCCCTCTGAATTCTTCTTGAGTAACAGACTGCATGTATCTACTCGAAGACCCATAAGTAGATAGGAGACTTGCTTTTATCGCTGCCTGCATTTGGATTGTCTCAGGATCAGCATTAGCATGATCATCATCATCATCTGAGCTATCACCAGCCTCAGGAAATTTATTATCAACATTATCATCAGGATTCATAACACCTTTCATTCTCAAATCACCAGTAGATACAGCTGGTGAATCCTGATGCCCTGCAGACAGATTAGTAACATTTCCTAAATCTCTCATTTCTTTTAAAGTGATCTCATCACTTCTCACAATGTTACCTAAGTTACTTTCAATAGCAACTTCTACCTCACTAGAAGTTAACAACTTCTCACTCTTTTCTACCTCTCCTTTTGCCAGTTCAGGAGTCTGCCTCTCATCACTCTTCTTTTTCTCTAAATGTTCACTCTCAATCTCACAAGAAAGGTTCTGGCTCATTAAATGTGAAGAAATAAGAGGTGGCTGAGAAGAGTGGTCTGAAGTCATACAAATAGAGGTATCCCTTTTATCAGGTCTATCTGTAATCATACTATCAGTAGTAAAAGAAGTAGAGATAGAGATGTTACCTGATGAAGTAGTTAAAGAATCCATTGGCCTTGCTGAAATTGGCTCAATAAGCAATAGAATAAGCGGATCAGTAGTAGTTACATCAGGATTGACCACTGCAACTATAGCATGACTTGCATCAGTATTTGCTACTGATGGTTCTTGTGTAGTCTGAGGTTTTGAAGCTTCTTCAACACTTTGAGTCAAAGGTTCTTGTGTGCTTCCCTCAAATGCAGTGTCAGCAATCACTTCATCACATTCAGCAATGTGCAAATCATGAACAGCTTTATCTGCCAGACTTCTAGCTATTTCAATTTCAATTTCAGAAGCCCCTTGAGCATTGTCAGGAAACTCCCCTGCTGATGTGATTTTGCCAGCATCTTCACTTTGAGAAGATGGTTCTTGTGGGGCAGGAATATCCTTGTCTTCACCTTCCCTTTGAGAAGATGGTTCTTGTGTGACTATTCCTTCAGAAATGTTTGCACCTACACTTTGAGTAGGTGGTTCTTGTGTGACTGGATCTGTAATAGCTTCTGAACTACTTTGAAGTTCAGGTTCTTGTGGGCTAGATCCTCTCAGAGATGACATAGCAGTCCTCTGTTTCTTCTGTCTGTGGAAGACGTTTGCTTCAGCAGTTTTCTTTTCAAGTGGTGAAGGTTTAAGACCCAACTGAGCAGCAATAGCATTTACTTGATCGACAGACACCTCAATAATTCTTCTCTTTGGAGATGCAGATGCTGGAGAATCAGAAATCTCAACAGTCTTCATAGGTGAATTATCAGAAGTAGAGATGTCAGGATTAGTAGTAGCATCAGGAACTGATGATCCATCCTAAATAACAACATCAGGTTTGCCTTCCATAGCATCAGTAAGATTCAGAAATTCTGTGTGATCAACAAATTTGCCTTTGCTGATTAATCTTCTTCTTTTCTTCGGCATTTCAGAGACAGCCACTTCTCTTGTATCAACAACATCAATCTTCTTTTTCTTCATCAAGACTGATATAGGCATTGTGTCATCATCAGAATCAGAATCAGAAATAGCTCTTTGATCAACTTTCCTCTTCACTCCTATTTCTTTACTCAGACCAGATGTTTCAAGAACCCTTTGTTCACCCCCTTGTGACTTCATTTGAGAGTGAGTTGGAGTGGAGAAATCCTTTGATCCTGATTGCCTCTTAGACACATCAGATCTAGCTAATTTCTTTGATTTTACAACTGATGCCTTTTGTGAGACACCAGAGGTGGTTGACTGTTTAGATAAGTGTTTAGGTTGTGTGCTTGTGTCAGGAATAGGATGTATAAGGTCCTGTCCCATAGCACCAGTTGCTGGGCCATATTGAATAGGCATTCTCTCTCTTAAAAGAGACCATACTTCATCAGGAATGTATGGAGTTCCATCAAACTTATTTGTCTTATCAGAATTGATTAGACTCTTTATATTGTTTTCTGAGATTTTACATATAGGCAAAATTGTATCATTCTCAAAAACAGCATGAGGACATAAGTGAGAGAATATTAATTGAAAAAATCTAAGAAAGCAAACATAACCACATTTATCTGCTTTTCTTTCACTTAATGCCTTTAGTATAAAAGACCCATAATCAAATGAGAGATCATGAATTAGAGAATACCCAATTTTGGCTGAACCTGTGGGTAAGGCATCAAAGTTTGACACTTTATTCAAGAAACATCTGCTGATGGTATCGAAGAAGAAATTCCATTCCTTCTTAAGCTTTGTCCTGTAGAGCTCTCCAAACTTCTTTGGCGTACCATTGTAACCCAAACTTACAACATACTCAAGGAGTTTTGAATCAGGAACTTTGAATACAGGCTTACCAATGATTGATGGTAAGTGTAGGGCTTCAGTGACAATCTCAGGAGTCACATAGTATGTAACATTATCATACTCAAAGCTCATCTGAGGCTTTTCTGATGGAAGACCTTTCCCAAAAACACTTGTGTTCCAAACCTGCATAACAGACTTAAAAGATATCTTGGCAGGTTGGGTTAGAGCATAATTGATTGGGCTTGAGGCCAAAAAGTCCTGAATAATGTGGAAATCATTGGGCAAGTCCTGATGATCTAGAACTGCAGTGAAGTTATTTGTGTTAAAAGTAACTCCATTGATTACCACCTTGCTGTTCATGAAAGATGAATTCTCCATTGGAATTTCAAACACAAAAGTTGTGCTAATTTTGAAATTAGGGTTTGAGAGTGCAAAGACAGAGAGAGACGATGTTTTACTGATGGTTTGAGAATAATAAATCAATTAAAAAACTAAATTGATATTTGGACAATACTTATGATTTCTCAAAAACAGGTGTCAGTAAATCATTCGTTTATACTGGAGTAATGGACCAAATTACGTGAGAGAGTGGTGATGATTGCACGCGTCACGACTTACATCTGTAACTGTATGTAATAATCGAGTGAAACACACGCGCTTGTATTATTCGAGAAATAAGATTGTGATAAAAATAAAACATGGTAATTTTGTTTTAAATAAAGAAATTTAAAACATCACAATCGAATAATACCTGGTACTTACACCAGTAATATGAATCGTTTCATATTCTCATTCCACCCTTCTCTATTTAATCTTAGAGACTTGTCCACTTACTTCCTTAACCCTTCATTCTCTCCTGAAAGAAAAGTAAGAAAAACCCTTCACAGCAATTTTTTTTTTTTGACAATGTCGAACCTTACAATCAAAGAGAAGAATCTCCATCTCTTAGAGAAAAGAGACATATTTAGCTATACTCGTGAAGAGTTTGATGCTTTCAACTGGGAAAGACAACTTGAGACTCTCTGGTTGCAGATGGATGCATGTCTCGAAGAAATCGAGAAGGAAAAACCTGCAAAAGTGATCGACATCGATGCTGCCCTCCAAACAGCATTAGCATGGCTTTCATCTAAGGCATCCTCATCCAACTCCATCAACCATTGTTAATGAATATGTCACCAAAAATAACCTTATCCCTGTCAACTTCCACCCAAACAAAGTGGCAAAGATGGGATCTGGGATGGCTACAAATAATGGAGTGGATTGGTCTTTTATTTCCTGTTGAATAGATTAGTAGATAGAGAACAAAAAAGATGTAATCTTTGAATGTAACCTCTTTCTTATTATCAATGAAAAATCTAGTTTCTCTATTCTATTCAATGTTTTCCTGATTTATCATGTTATCTGAGAATAAATATGAGGACTAATTAAAGTGATCACATTATCAGGAGTTCAATAACATTAATCATAGCTTGAATCAGAAAATTGAGATAAAACGAAGACAGTTAGATTCTGAACACAATACTGATGATCGAATCGTTGCATCAGGATTCGATGTTGACCACTGTCAGGATTGACTTTCCATCAGTATTTGCAAGTTGTCAGTATCTGATGACTTCTTTCTCTCAAGTACTGCCATAGTTTACCATTCCAAGTTCATTCACCAACTTTGTAAAAGTAGCCTCAGATAATGGCTTGGTGAATATATCAGCTAACTGTTGATCAGTAGGAACAAAATGAAGTTCAATTGTTCCTTCCAGTACCTGTTCTCTTATGAAGTGATACCTGATACTGATGTGCTTTGTAAGAGAATGTTGAACTGGATTTCCTGTCATAGCAATAGCACTTTGGTTATCACAATAAATAGGTATTTTTGAAAATGACAAACCATAGTCCATTAGCTGATTTCTCATCCACATGATCTGAGCACAACAGCTTCCAGCAGCAATGTACTCAGCTTCTGCAGTTGATGTGGAGATAGACTTTTGCTTTTTACTAAACCAAGAAACTAGTCTTCCTCCAAGAAATTGACAACTGCCTGAAGTACTTTTCCTGTCTATTTTGCATCCTGCAAAATCAGCATCTGAATAACCACATAAACTAAAGTCTGATTCTCTAGTATACCAAAGGCCAAGAGAGGAAGTGCCCTTTAGATATCTGAAAATCCTTTTTACTGCAATGAGATGTGGTTCCTTAGGATTTGCTTGAAATCTTGCACATAGACAGGTTGCTTACATGATATCTGGTCTGCTAGCAGTTAGATATAAGAGTGAGCCAATCATTCCTCTGTAGTTGGTTACATCTACCTCAGTTCCTTGATCAGGATCAAGCTTTGTAGCTGTAGAGCTGTCTTGCATGTTAAACCTTTTTAGTAAATTCTTTGTGTACTTTGACTGATTGATAAAAATCCCATCATCAGTCTGTTTAACTTGCAGACCTAAGAAATAGCTCATTTCTCCCATCATGCTCATTTGATATCTAGACTGCATTAGTTTTGAAAACTTCTCACATAATTTAGTGTTAGTTGACCCAAAAATGATATCATCAACATATATTTGAACTAACAGCAAATCCTTACCATGATTCAAATAAAACAAGGTTTTATCAATTGTACCTCTATTGAATCCACTTTCTAGTAAGAATTGAGCTAGGGTTTCATACCAGGCTCTTGGAGCTTGCTTTAGTCCATAGAGTGCTTTATCCAGTCTATAGACATGATCTGGATATTTGGGATCAATGAAGCCAGGAGGTTGCTCAACATATACCTCCTCTTCCAGTTCTCCATTGAGAAATGCACTTTTTACATCCATCTGGAATACTTTGAATTTCCTGTGAGCTGCATATGCCAGAAAAATTCTGATGGCTTCTAGTCTTGCAACAGGAGCAAAAGTCTCATCATAATCTATTCCTTCCTGTTGAGAATACCCCTTTGCTACTAGTCTTGCTTTGTTTCTCACAATTGTGCCATCTGAATCAGTCTTGTTTCTGAATATCCACTTTGTACCTACAATAGACCTTCCCTTGGGCCTTGGTACTAGTTTCCAGACTTCATTTCTTTCAAACTCATTCAGTTCTTCTTGCATTGCTGTCACCCAATCAGCATCCTTAAGTGCATCTTCAACTTTCTTAGGCTCCTCCTTTGACAGAAAGTTATTATATAAGCATTCATTCTGAGTTGCACTTCTTGTCTTAACACCTGCTTCAGGATTCCCAATGATTAAATCAGGAGTATGACTTTTAGTCCATTTCCTTGCTGATGGTAAGTCATTTCTTGAACTGGATGCTCCCCCTGGATTGGTGTTTTCTTCAAAAGAACTAGAATTGCTAGAAGCTCCCCTTGAGATAGTGCTATCTCCTTCTGATATACTGTCATGATTGTCACTTGAATCAGTTTCTGATGAGTCTCTACTTGATGTTTGAGTTGTATCAGTACTGGTGATGTCTCGCTCTTGCTCCCCCTCAACATTTGCATTATTTGAGTCATCATCAGTAACAGGTGTTCGATCAGGAATTGATTGATCGTCAGGATCTGACAGAGTATCAGTATCTGACATGACTTCATCAGAATTCTTGGTAGCTTCATTTGCAAAAATCAAACTATCATGAGAGTCTTCTTTTATGCCTGTTATCTTTCTATCATCAAAAGATACATTAATAGACTCCATGACTGTCTTTGTTCTTAGATTGTAGACTTTAAAGGCTCTTGTTGTTGGATAGCCAATAAAGATGGCCTCATCAGCTTTTGTCTCAAATTTTCCTAGCTGTTCTGGATGAGGTCTAAGAACAAAGCACTTGCAGCCAAACACATGTAAATGCTTCAAACTTGGCTTCTTTTCCTTAATCATCTAATAAGGAGTTACACCATATCTGTTGATTAGAGTAATGTTCTGAGTGTAGCATGCTGTGTTGACTATTTCTGCCCAGAAATATGTAGGTAGTTTAGCTTCCTCCAACATAGTTCTGCCAACTTCAATAAGAGTTCTGTTCTTTCTTTCAACTACTCCATTTTGCTGAGGTGTGCCAGGAGCAGAGAATTGTTGAACTATTCCTTTGTATTTGCAGAACTCTTCCATTGCTGAATTCTTGAATTCAGTCCCATTATCACTTCTCAGAATCTTGACTTTGTATTTTGTGCCAGTTTCGATAAGTCTCACATGGTCCAGCAGTATTTCAGCAGTTTCATCTTTTCTGTGCAGAAAATAAGCCCAGGTAAATCTAGTATATTCATCAACAATGACTAGAGTATACCTTTTCTTACTGATGGACATAATATTCACTGGTCCAAACAAGTCAAGGTGAAGCATGTGATATGGTTCATCAATTGAGGATTCAGATTTACTCTTGAATGATGTCCTTCTCTGTTTAGCCTTCTGACAAGCATCACAGAGTCCATCAGGAGTATATAGAGCCTTTGGTAATCCTCTTACCAAGTCTTTCTTAACCAACTCATTTATATTGTTGAAGTTGAGATGAGAAAGCTTCTTATGCCAATTCCAACTTTCATCTATAGAAGCTTTACTGATGAGGCATGTAGTTGGATTTTCAGTATTAGTGTGAATGTTGGCTTCATAAATGTTACCATGTCTTTGACCTGTTAATGCAACCTTTCCTGAAGATTTGCTGATAACTTCAAAATGAGTATCATTGAAATTGACACGATAACCTCTGTCTGTGATTTGACTGACACTCAACAGATTGTGCTTGAGTCCTTTCACCAGAGCTACTTTTTCAATGATGACATTTCCAATTACAATACTGCCATATCCCAAAGTTTGTCCAATGTTGCCATCTCCATAAGACACAATTGGGCCAGCCTTCTCCTCAAATTCTGATAGCAAGGTTTTGTCTCCAGTCATGTGCACAGAGCATCCACTATCCATGACTAACACATTTTTCTTTTTACCCTGCAATCAGAATCACAAAGAACTCAGTTAGAATTTTTAAGAACCCACACTTGTTGGGTTCTCTTTTCATGCAATTTAACATTTTTAGCAGCAGAAGATTTTCTTGTAAAGACACATTCATCAGGATTAACTCCATCAGAATTAATCTTTTTCTTAACAGATGCATGATTAGTATTCAAGTTCTTTGTTTTTCCAAAATTTTCACTTTTATTGAACTTAGGCAAAGGCTCATAATAATTATAGTACAAATTATGGTATTCTTCACATGTATAAATAGAATGCCATTTACTGCCACAATGGAAACAAGGATTCTGTGGTTTATAGAATACTGATTTATTCCTAATGTCAGACTTAGGAACTACAGTTGGCTTCTTTTTACTCCTCCTGCAATCAATAGCAAGATGATTAGAGTTACCACAATTAAAGCATACTTTTCTTGGTGCATTTGGAATATACTTATAATTATTCTCCTTGTTTATTCCAACTTTACCATTCCTGTTCCTTTTGACAGTTGGAACTCTCTTCCTATCTGTTACATCACAGATTCTATCCCTTAATTGTTTCTTGGACAAGAGACCTACATTCTTGTTTTTGACAGTTCTAGACTCAGAATGATGTGTAGAAGTAGATCCCTTTTCTGAAGTAGATTTGGGAATTTCTGGATACACATAATTAACAGGTTTTAATTTGGTTTTAGTACTGTCTGTAACATATCTGTAGGTTTTTGGATTTGTTGAGTCATCAACTATAACTCTTCCTGGATTAGATGAAACAACCTTTTCTTTGTCCTTTTTCTCATTTTCTGGCTTATAACCTAGACACCCTTTCCAGTTTTTATCAGTAATAATTTCATGAGTTTTTGTACCAGAATGTGTCCAGGTTCTGAGTTTTTCATTTGCCTCTTTAAGTTGCATTTCAAGTTCATTACATTTAAACTCTGTTTCAAGTTTCATGTGTTTAGCATTATCACATTCTGCTTGAACTTCCTGCAAGAAAATTAACTCAGCTTCTAGATGATCATTTCTCTTAACAACCTCTGCCATTTCAGATTTTATTCTAGTATTTTCAAGAGATTGACTCCTAAAACTAATATGCAGAGATTTTAAAAAAGATCTTAGCTCAGAGACATTATTAGTATCAAAATCAAACAAAACTTCAGATACCTTATTTTCACCAGCAGAAGCCTCATCAGTTTTAGCCATCAAAGCATAATTCACTTTTTCTTCTTCAGAGTCAGATGATGAGTCCATCCAATCCTTGCTTGAAGAAATGAGAGCTTTGGTTTTGGTCTTCTTGCACTCAGTTGCAAAATGACCCATTCCATCACAGTTATAGCATCTGATTTTTGACTTGTCAAATTTGCTGCTTTTACCTTCTTTCTTCTTGTACCTGTCTTTGTCAACATTGAAGGTTTTCTTCTGAAATTTCCCTTGCTTCCTAGCCTTTCTGAATTTCATCTTTTTGAAACCCTTGACTATCATAGCAACCATTTCCATCATATCAGAATCAGTAGAGTCATCATCAGTATCAGGATCAGACTCAGTATCAGTATCTGATGATGAGTCATCAGGAATTGACTCTTCCACTCTACTCTTTCTGTTAGAAACCTCCTCAGCTTTTCCCTTTGATTTTGATTCAACATTCAAAGCAACAGCTTTTGCTTTGACATTTTTCTTGTTCTTCCTCTGTTGAACCTCAAGATCATGGGTTCTTAGCATCCCATAGACTTCATCAAGAGACAGCATCTTCAAATCATATTGATGCCTTATGATTGAAGCTTGAGTATCCCACTCCTCAGTTAGAGCTCTGAGAAACTTGGTATTTGAATCCTCTGGATCATACTCTTTGCCAACTAGTGATAGATTATTCAGTAAAGTCAAGAATCTATCATACATATCAGTAAGGCTTTCATCAGATTTAGTATCAAACTGCTCATACTCCTGAATCAACAGAGCCCTTCTGTTTCTTTTGATAGATTCAGTACCTTGGCATTGAGTTTCCAAAGTATCCCAAATTTCCTTTGCAGTCTTGCATGCTATTACCCTGTTAGACATGACATTATCAAGACTGTTATGCAAAATATTTTTTGGTTTTTCCTCTGTCGTCCACTCACTCTTTGCCTTAATGACATAGTGTTCAGCAATAGTCTCTGTTCTTGCAACTAGTCTAGTTGGAAGAAATGGTCCATCATTGATCCTGTCAAGATAGTCAGGATCAGTTGCTTCCAGATACATCATCATTTTCACTTTCCAAGTTGGATACTCAGTCTTCTTGAGAATTGGAATTTTGATGCTTTCATACTTGCTTGTCGACATCTTAAGATCGTTTCTGATTAAAATTAATCAGTTTAGCTCTGATACCAATTGTTGCCCAGTAAATAACAATTGTAGAAGGGGGTTGAATACAATTGTATAAGATTTTTGACTTTAAACAAATAACACAAGTATGAATCAATAACAGCTTTATTAATTCTGATATAAAACTGTTACAAAACTCTCTTAAGAAATTCTTATGTTCTTAAGAGCTGCTAGGTTACAAGATAAATCATGTAAGCGATTACTTAATGTAAAACCTAAAACTGTGTTTATATAGAGTACACAGTTACACTATCAATTACAAGATATTCTAAATCAATTACATATATCTCTGAATGCATATCTTGTATGATAGCTGCATTCCTACAATCTAGGAACCGACATATCAATCTTCCTTGATCTCTGGTCTGATGAGAATCTTCATCAAATACTGACCAGCTTCTAATCCTGATGATAGTCCAATACTGACGTTGTATTACTGATGACGTCAGCATCAGTATCTGATCAGTAATGCCCAGATCCTGATCATCACTTGAATCAATATCTAACATTATTATTAAATAATAATTACGTAATTAATCATAATAATCATTTATAATTATATTTTCATAGGAATATATGAATATATATACACAAATATATACATATGGAACTATCAATATATATGTATATATATATATATATACATATGTATATACAAACTTCATAAGAAATTCTTTTTTATAAAAACTATGGAAGAACAATATTATAACACTTCGCTTTTAAATAAAAAAATGGATAGTTAAGATTATTTTCACAAAATATAACCATCACTAAGTTTAACATATTAAATAAAAAGTAGAATCTCATAAACTTTTAAAATTAAAATTATTGTAAAATTTAACATAAAATCCATACATTTTTTAATATTATCATTTAATGTTTATGTTAAGTTCATGTTAAATTCAATGTTTGTGCAGGAAATAGCTTAATTATTAGAGATATTAGAATCTAAATGAAATTTATTCAATATTTTATCGTATTCAATCATTTAAACGTTTCTTAAATATTTTATCTTATGTAGTCAAATACACACTTTTCTTAAATACAAATTTATAAATTTTTTGTTCAACAGATTTATAACTTTCGTTCAACATCATTTATTATATAATAATTAATATTTTAATATTTCAACGAATACACGTAAGCTAATTCTTCAATATCCATACAGGGTTCACCAATACCAAAATTTGGGCACAGAAAAATGGAATTATATTTATTTAATATAGGCTGAGTTGAATCGTAATTAAAAATTTGTTGAATAAATATTATGTAATTTAAACTATCATTTTGGGGTTCGTCAATACCAAAATAGGATATAGAAATATAGAATATTATTATATGATATAATTTTCTTAATCATACCAATGTAAATTTATTTATATATTTGGATTGAACAGAAGTATAACTATTTTTTTGAGAAGCAAAGACTTAATATTAATAGACAATCCAAATACAACCCTATGACGGCCCAGAGACTAACAACAGCCACAAAAGACTATAGTCCAATACCAAAATAACAGCCCACCCATTTCAAGTTATGTAAGGGTTGAACCCATTTCAAGTTATTAATGCAAGTTTGTTTTCCATTCATTGATTATGTGATATTATTTATGTGCCAAGTACCTGATGTGTGTAAGTCAATGATGACCAAGTACTGAAAATAAAAGAACATATGAATGAAAATAAGCAAATGCATATGCATAGAAAAGATCCCGAAGAATCAACAATTAGATTACAATAGAGTCGAATTGAAGTTCAAGTCCATTAAGGACTCTGGATACAAGATAAGATGAACAATTATGCCACATGTGGCCACTTAAGCCATGCAAGGCTAATAACAAACCTTAATTATCAACCAAGGATTAGGGAATCCAAGGGCATCCTTGATCAAGACCAAGGAGTCCAAGAAAACCAAGAAGGTCCGACAACTAACTTTGAAACCTTATATATATATTTGGTAATTTCTGAGTAAGCATTGAATGTCGTCCTCATCAAGGAGAAAAATAAGGTTCAGAAACCTATCTACTATGTAAGCAATGTGTTGCGTGGAGCTGAGTTGAATTACTCAGTCATCGAGAAATTTGCTTTGGCATTGGTAACGTCATCAAGAAAGCTACGACCATACTTCCAAGCGCATAAAATTGAAGTCCTGACGGACCAACCATTAAGAAACATATTGCATAAGCCGAAAGCTAGTGGAAGGCTAATCAAGTGGGCAATTGAGTAAGGAGAATTCGACATCACGTGTAAGCCTCGGACAACCATCAAGGCTCAAGCGTTAACTGAATTCGTGGTTGAATGTCCCATTAGCAACCAAGCAGTCGGGGGGGGGGGGGGGGAGGATATTAGGTCGAATACACAATAAACAATCAAATACTGTATGAGTAACTTAACAAGAACACACTGTTTAACAATTAAAAACTGTTTGGAATTAATAATTCCTCTCTCAGTGATGTAAATATCACAGAGAGCTGCTTAGGTTACAATCAAAAGATTTCTCAAATGTTCGACTACCCTTCTAGGGTTAACCTAACTGTATTTATAGAACATACAGCTTCGTACAATCAGTAACTGATTCTCCTAAAATCAAGCTATACAATTGATATCAATCACGATTGCTCCAGTCTTCCAAGTCAACTCAATCTCTTTGACAGCTTTCCAATCTTCAAAGATATTGCTTCCATATTTATCTTGAATCAATCTTCAAACACTGTTGACTCTTCAGACAATACCGCTACAGAGTTTAACAACCTCTGTTGCGCTTCCAGTCAGTGTTTAACTAAACTCTGACTGCTTCCAGCTAAACTCTGTTTTCTGACTTTAGCTTCCAAACACTGTTTTCATCAATCATTTCTAACAATCTCCCCCAACTTGTCCATTATCAAAATGTACAAGTTTACAGTAAATGATGATGTCAAAACAAATACAAAGTTTTACAGTGTTTAACATACAAACAGAGTTTAAGCTATTACTTAACAAATTCTACATAAAATAAGAAAATTCTTACAGACTTTAATTTCTAATCTCTTGCAGATCAGGCATTGTTCTGAGATAGTCTATAAGCAACCTTCTTTCAGCATTTTCAAGCTCTATCTGCATAGCTTCCTTGATTTCTCTCAACTGAGGATCATTCTCATCAGTTTGATAGATAGCAGCTCTAAGATCGTAGATTTTGTTTCTTCTCATTTCATTTCCCAGCCTTATGTATTTCACTTCCTCAGATTTCACATTAAAATCTAGAACAGTGATTCCAAGATCAGTCTTCAGTTTTGTAGTTCCCTTCTCCATTTCAATCAGATTGCCATTCCAATCTCTGTATTTAGGAACATACTTGCTGTTGAATTTCATTTGCCTTCTTGCAAGGTTTTGAATCATTCTTTGTCTAAGCACATTTGCAACTGACTGAGCTCTTTGATTTCTCACTCTGAAAATATACAAAACATATTCAAGTTCCTCCCAGTATTTTAATTCGATATCCTTTTCAGAGACTTTAAATACTGTTCCATCAGCCATGAAATATAGCAAGAAATCCTTCTCTAGACTCTTCTGATGTACAAGCTGTACTGACTCCAGTTTGTCTAAACTTTCTTGAGTGACACCACGACCTGGAGCAGACAATGAAGAAGGATCTCTAGGACCAACATATTGCCTTTTATCTCTGTGTGAGCCTATGCCTTCTTTGTTGTATCCCA
Source organism: Kitagawia praeruptora (assembly GCA_037693485.1). Taxonomy (NCBI): domain Eukaryota; kingdom Viridiplantae; phylum Streptophyta; class Magnoliopsida; order Apiales; family Apiaceae; genus Kitagawia; species Kitagawia praeruptora. The sequence continues at coordinate 141,222,971 of CM075352.1, forward strand.
CTTTACCAGATAAAGCTCTACCATCAGTAAAATCCATTGGAATTATAGCTTCTAGTCTCGAATCATGAGGAGCACCTCTCTTAAATGTTGATTTCAACTGAGAAGACAATAATGGTGTGGTCACAACTTGTGCAGCAACAGAGGTTGTGTCTTCATTCTTCTTTACAACATGTGTATCAACAGAGGTTGTAACTATACTTTTCAGCTTTTGCTTAGCTTCTGCATCTGTTGGTTTTCTAAATACTTGCATTCTTTGATTTGTACCAACTGGTTCTTTGATTTGTATGCCTTTAAGAACAGGCTTTGCAGCTTTAGCAACTTTCACATTCTTCTTTGCTTTTTCAGACTTTAGAGCTTTCAAATGCTTTTCTTGTAAACTCTTCTCTTCTGCTTTAGCATCTTCTATTGTAACTCCTTCTGCATTCTCTTCCATGAAAAGCTCAACAGCTAATTCTTCATCAGTCTTTGGATTTGATGTTAATTCCAAACTCTTGGTCTTTGAAGTACCTTGAGTTTCAGTGTTTATTCCAACAGACTGTGATTTAAAAGATTTGCCAGATCTCAGAGTTTGCCTTTCAGAGTTTAATACCTTACTCTTTTCACTTGCCCCTCCATCTCCAGCATCATCCTTTTGAGTCAGAGTTTGAGAAACTTTGCATTTAGACTTAGCAACTCTCTCCCCCTTTTTGACATCATCAGGAATGAGTATTGATGTAATGAGCTCTAAAGAGTTAGCAATGGAATCCACCTTAGAAAACAAAGCAGTCTGATTTTCTTCAACTTTTCCTAGCCTGGCAAAGAGAGTGTCTTGAACTTTAGACAGCTGAACAGCTTTTATTTTAGACTCTCTATCCATCTTCAATTCTCTTGACTGTATCTCAGTCTTTAAAGAAGCAATCTCTTGTTTTGTTTCAGCAAAATTGCCTTCCAGAGTCTTGACTTGCACCACAGTTGCCTTTAAACAGGATAAGATCTCTGGATTTGAAATTTGCTTTGCAGTTTGCTTAACAAACTCAGATGCTCTTCCTTTTGGAAAAATGCAATCTTGTTTATACCAATTTTCAGCAGATTTAGCAAGATGCTCTACTTCAACTGCATGAGATGGACAAGGCTGATCAAAAGGTTTATGCTTATTATCTGTTTGTGCTGGTGCACTCACAAAAGAATCAGAGTTTGCACTACTTTCAGATTTACTCTCAGCACTTGCATTTTTAACTTGAGCATCCTTTAAAGAATCACTGTGCTGAGCTGTGTCAGCCACAGTTTCTGTAACAACTTTTGCATTGTCTTCAATAGTATCCTCATGTTGCACAGGAACTGCAACAGAGTTTATATTTGTATCTTCAACAGGCATAGATTCAGAAATCACCTTAGTTGCCTGATCAACTTCATCACCTTTGTCTTGAATTGGAGAAGATACCAGCTCTGTATGTGATACTGCAGCTTCAGGAACATTTACTGCAGGCTCATCAGCTACACCAGGAGCTTCAACATGAACAATAGGTGAGATAGGATCAAGAATTGATTCAGGAACATCATTCACTGGTGAAAAACCATCTCTGTGATCCTCTTCTACAGACATTTTATCCTCTGTAGGTATTTCATCATTAACATTATCCTCTGCAGGCATTTCAACCTCTGCAGGTATAGAAACATTTTCTTCATCCTCAACAGTAGGTGTTTGCTGTGAAATCACCTCTGGAGCTTCAACAACATTCTCTTCATCTGAATCAGAAAGAACTAATCTCCTCTTCTTGATTGGAGGCACTACAACCTCCTCTTCATCTTCACTTGAGCTCTCTCTAGGTGGTAAAAAGGAAGGTCTGTTTGCATGTTGCTTCACTCTTCTAGTATAAACAGCTCCAGGTAATGTCTGTTTAGCCTTTGAGTGTTTAGTGTTTAGGGCGGTGTGTTTCTTTCTCTTTGGCTTGGTTGTGGCTGTTTCAGTAGGTGCTGGCTCATGGTTTAAGGTTTCAGTATTTAAGGTTTCAGTGTTTAATGTTTCAGTGTTTAATGTTTCAGTGTTTAATGTTTCAGTGTTTGAGGGTTCAGTGTTTAAGAGTGGAGAGTTTATTGGTGGAGAGTTTAAGGTTTCTGGCTGTGGTTGATGAGATGTAGTAGGTATAGTGGGTGTGGGTGTTGTAGATGTTGGATCAGAGTTTATGGTGTCTAAAGGTTCAGACATTTGTTGTGGTGATTGAGGGTCTTGTGGTTGGTTTACATAGTTCTTTAAGGCTAAAGGCATAAACATCTCAGGTATTTGCTGTTTAGTGACATCTTTGTTTGTCAAATCAGAAAACATTCTTTTAGCAACTTGAAAAGGCTGAATCACATCAGCTTCAACAATTGGAATGTTAGACACACAAGCAGTGAATAATATTTGACAAAAACGAGCAAAATAGACAGTAGTAGATTCAGACAAACGCTCTCCCAAATTCATTAGCACTAGTCTACCAAAATCGAAGTTACCTCCATATAGTAGAGCATGACCAATTTGGAGAGTATCAAGAGGAAGTGCATCCCAGTTTGTTGTCTTCTTTCCAAACGCTCTTGTAATGCAATCGAAAAAGAAACTCCATTCCTTTCTCAAACTTGGCCGTCTCAAAGACCCTATCTTATTCAAGTTTCCTGCACACCCAATTTGCTCCAACATTGTCCTCAAGCGATCATGACCAACAACACTGTAAGAAGTGTGTGTCTCAAAATCCAGAGCATCCCTAACAGTAGTTGGAGTAATAATATACTCTGATTCATCATGAGTGAAAGTGATTGTGGGAGTGCCAGACTCTTCTCCATCATCATATACAGAGTTTGTCCAGAAAGTAGCAATTTGCGAAGCAAATAGTGTAGGTGGTGTTGTTAGAGCTTTCCCTATCTCAGAATCGTTCAAGAAATTTTGGAACAAATGAAATGCCTGTGGAGCATTTGCATTCTCCAATGGTGCTGCATAGTTACTAGGGAGAAAAACTAACCCTGCTGCATCAAACGCTTTAGTTGCCATTAGTAAAAAAATGATACGAAGATATTCAGAGAAAGGATGTGTATGCACTGTAAGTGTTTATCAAAATGTGAAGGAGAGTATATGAGAAGTGTGAAAGTGAATGAATATGCAAGTAACTGTGAGTGGGTGAATGTGAATCGATATGGAGTGAGAGACTAAAGACGATTAGAGTAAAATTAAAACTCAATCGTTTATTTAGTAAAAGCGCGCAACTGTTGTAGAGTAGTGTGTGAGTAGGACACAATCATGGGACACGTGTCAAACAGCCAATGGTTCACTTAACAATTACCGCTGTCATTTCTTTAATCACGACACTTACACTAATTAACAGTTGTCAACTACTCCAATTACTCCAAAATAGTCAAATCATCTCAATGAGACTTTACCTCAGAGTACTTAACACAACTCAACAGAGTTTATCAATTTTCCAACTTAATCACTAAAACCCTTACAAAAATTGCACAGTTGTGAATTGAGTGTGTGTGAAGCAGAGTTTACCATAATCAATTTAAAGCATCTAATATTTCATAAAATCCATAACATGAATCAATAAACACTGAATGCACAAACTCTCATAGTAAACTCTGATTGTTTGATGAATGCTAAACTCTGTAGTTACTGTAATACAGAAATCTGAAAACTTCCATTCCCTTTGATGTCCATGATTATCCAAGTAAGCACACAGTCTTTAAAGACAAAAATATCAAGAGATTGAAATCAGAGCATCATTCAATGAATAACAGTCATGAACTGGATATTCTCACAAACTCTCAAACACACAAGTGTTTAGGTAAAGTGTTTACTCTCACATTCAATCAGAAATAGTAGAATCTACCATATGCTTGAATGTCCACCAATTCTACACTACTTTGAGTACATGTATTCACAAATCAAAAGGACTTTATTCAGGGTTTAAATGGAGTAAGATCAAACAGATGAAAATAGATGTTTTATTCATGAGTGACTTCAAGCTGAACATCTTAATAGAACAAAGTGTTCAGTCACAATGTTAGTATATATATTTGCACAAGATCAGTATATATGCTCTTTTTCTTGTTTTTTTTTTTTTTGTTTTTTTTTTATTAATTTTGTTTAGCATATATACTGAGTAAACTATTTCTTTTCTTGAGAAACACTCATCTGCTTGAGAAAAAAAAATTAACTGCTCTTAATACATCAGAGTATAAGAAAAATGAGCAGTTAATAAGGCTCAAAAGGGTTTACTAAGGATGGAAATTATGAACAGTGTTTATACAGTGTTTGAACAAAGTTCAAAAGAATTTTGAACAGTGTTTGAAGAAAGGGTAAATCCTATTGCCTTTATCATTTTCATGCACACACATATCATGTAGTCTCAAAATGGTTTAATACAAGTTCTAGAGAAACATACTACCTGATTAATATCACACAACAATAAATACTGATTGATAGAAAATGTATCAATCACTGATTTGGCTCAAACTCTCACAGGGTCTAGACATGAATCTGAACTCACCAAACTATTCAATGACACATCTCAAGTTTTATGGTTTTCACAAGTACAAACAAGAAATCATCATGAACCATACCTTTTGGAAACAGAATGTCACTTATCAGAGTTTAGAGTTCATCAATAACCAAAATTATTTATGAGAGGCAATGCACACAATATTCATAGACTCAGAGTTTAGGACTGAATAAACTAAGAGATGCTATAAATATGAAACAATATCATGCTGTGTTGATTTACTGCACAAAGTCTGATTAGATTACAGTGACTCAGAAAGAATCATGATTTATTTACTGAGAATCATGCTTCATACATTTTTCTTCATTGGTGTTTTCATTCAGACAATAATCAATTCTGAATTCACTGAGTGTATCTAACATGTTAACAGTGTTTAACAGACAGACATGCTAACAGAGTTTAAAAAGTTTTAAACATAAGCATGCATAACAGAATTTAATACTAAGGTTCACATAGCACTTAACAATTTGCAGAAACATGAGCAACATATTTTAGAAATAAGTTTTTGAGTCTAACCAACATCTCTAGTCAAAACTAGAGACCATTCCTAGTTCATTGACCAGTCTTGTAAATGTAGCTTCACTCAATGGCTTGGTGAAGATATCTGCAAGTTGTTGTTCTGTAGACACAAAGTGAAGCTCAATGTTGCCTTCCTCTACATGCTCTCTGATGAAGTGATACCTTATGCTGATGTGCTTTGTCATTGAATGTTGCACTGGATTACCTGTCATTGCAATAGCACTTTGATTATCACAGTAAATAGGTATCTTGGTATACCTTAATCCATAATCCAGCAGTTGATTCTTCATCCATAAAATCTGTGCACAGCAGCTACCAGCAGCAATATACTCTGCTTCAGCTGTAGATGTAGATATTGACTTCTGTTTCTTGCTGTACCAGGAAACAAGTCTGTCACCCAGAAATTGACAACTTCCACTGGTGCTTTTTCTGTCTATCTTACATCCAGCAAAGTCTGCATCAGAGTAACCAAGAAGTTTAAACTCTGATTCTCTTGGATACCACAGCCCCAAAGTTATAGTGCCCTTCAGGTACTTGAATATCCTCTTTACTGCTGTTAAATGTGGTTCTCTTGGATCTGCCTGGAACCTTGCACACAAACAAGTTGCATACATGATATCAGGTCTGCTAGCTGTCAAATAGAGTAAAGAACCAATCATTCCTCTGTAACTTGTCATATCTACTAATGACCCTGCATCTTTGTCCAATTTTGTTGCAGTTGCCATGGGAGTTGTTGCAGATGAACAATCGAGCATACCAAATTTCTTGAGAAGGTTTCTGGTATATTTTGCTTGATTTATAAAAATTCCATCATCTGTTTGCTTCACCTGTAGGCCTAGAAAATAACTAAGCTCTCCCATCATACTCATTTGATATCTTGACTGCATGAGTTTGGCAAACTTCTTACAGAGTTTATCATTAGTAGACCCAAAAATAATGTCATCCACATATATCTGAACTAAAAGCAAGTCACTACCATTTTGGAAGTAAAACAGAGTTTTGTCAATAGTACCTCTGTGAAATCCACTTTCTAGTAGAAATTTGGCAAGGGTTTCATACCATGCCCTTGGTGCCTGCTTAAGTCCATAGAGTGCCTTGTCTAACCTGTAGACATGGTCTGGATATTTTGGATCTACAAACCCTGGTGGTTGTTCCACAAACACTTCTTCTTCAAGTTTTCCATTCAAAAATGCACTTTTTACATCCATTTGAAATACTTTGAATTTCATGTGAGAGGCATATGCAAGAAAGATTCTGATTGCCTCCAATCTAGCCACTGGAGCAAATGTTTCATCATAGTCTATTCCTTCCTGTTGTGAGTAGCCTTTTGCAACCAGTCTTGCCTTGTTCCTTGTGATAACACCCTCACTGTCAGTTTTATTCCTGAAAACCCATTTAGTACCAATAATGGATCTGTTCTTGGGTCTTGGTACAAGTGTCCACACTTCATTTCTTTCAAATTCATTTAGCTCTTCTTGCATTGCTGTTATCCAGTCAGCATCTTTAAGAGCTTCTTCCACTTTCTTTGGCTCACTTTGTGACAAGAATGCATGAAACAGACATTCATTTGTTGTTGCACTTCTTGTCCTTACTTTTGCATCTGGATCACCAATAATTAAATCAGGTGTGTGTGATTTAGTCCATTTTCTTGCAGAAGGCAGATTGCTTCTGTCATCATGTGATCCTCCCCCTTGATCCATGCTCTCCTGATTTTCTTGGTGCCTTTCCTCATTTTCTGATGCTCCCCCTGAATGTGACTTCTCAGAATTATCAACAGAGTTTGAATCAACAGAGTTTGATTCAGAATCATCAACTGAGTCACTTTCAGTGTTTGAATTATTACTTTGATGTGATTCTTCATGCTCCCCCTCAACTGGTTCTTCCCTTGTTTCTGATTGAAGAGTTTCTTCAGTATTTACCAGTAGAGGTTCAGAGTTTAGATCAACAGAGTTTGTCAAATCAGTCTGATCAGAGTTTACTTTTTCAGAGAATAAATCTTCATTTTCAAAGTGCAGTTGATCATGTTCATTGACATCTTCTAGTCCATTTATTTTCTTGTCATCAAATGACACATGAATTGATTCCATGATCACTCTGGTTCTCAGGTTATAAACTCTGAATGCCTTTGTTGACAGTGGATAGCCAACAAAAATTCCTTCATCTGCCTTTAGGTCAAACTTGGTCAACTGTTCAGGATGAGTCTTCAACACAAAGCATTTGCATCCAAAAATATGAAAATATTTTAGATTTGGCTTCTTCTTCTTTACCATTTCATATGGTGTTTTACCATGCTTGTTGATCAGTGTTGCATTTTGAGTAAAACAAGCAGTTTGAACTGCTTTTGCCCAGAAATATGTTGGCAACTTTGCTTCATCTAGCATGGTTCTGGCAGCTTCTATCAAGGTTCTATTCTTCCTCTCCACTACACCATTTTGTTGTGGAGTGCCAGGTGCAGAAAACTCTTGTTTTATCCCTTTACTCTTGCAAAATTCTTCCATTGATGAATTCCTGAACTCAGTTCCATTGTCACTTCTGATTATCTTCACTTGATTCTCTGACCCTTTTTCCAGTTGTAATATATGTTCTGTCAGTGTTAATGCAGTTTCATCCTTCTTTGCAAGAAAATATACCCATGTGAACCTGGTATATTCATCAACAATGACTAGAGCATATTTCTTCTTTCCAAGAGACATTACATTCACTGGACCAAAAAGATCAACATGTAGTAGATGATAAGGATCAACAATTGAAGACTCAGATTTGCTTTTGAAGGAGACTTTTCTAAGTTTAGCCTTTTGACAAGAATCAGACAGTCCTTCTACATTCAACAAGGACTTTGGTAGACCTCTTACAAGATCATTCTTGATTAGCTCATTGATGTTGTTCAGGTTCAAATGAGAGAGTTTCTTGTGCCATTTCCAACTCTCTTCACTGGACATCCTTGTAGACAGACACACTGCTTTGCCATCAGTGTTTGTTGACAATTTGATTTCATAGATGTTATTGTGTCTGTTTCCAACTAGAGCAACTTTCCCTGTAGATTTACTGATCACTTGACAATATTCAGGCTGAAAATCCACATGATATCCTCTGTCACAGATTTGACTCACAGATAGCAAATCATGCTTGAGTCCTGGAACCAGAGCTACATTTGTGATGATGACATTTCCAAGATTAATATTTCCATATCCCAGTGTATGTCCTATGTTGCCATCTCCATAGGAAACTTCTGGGCCAGCCTTCTCCTCAAACTCTGATAGCAGGGCTTTATTTCCTGTCATGTGTCCTGAAAATCCACTATCCACAACTAGGGTACTAACCCTGGTGCCCTGCAATCACAAACAATCACTGATTATTAGTTTTAAGGATCCAGACTTGCTTGGATCCTTTGGCTTTCTTAATTCTGTTAGCTTTTGCAGCGGAATTTTCATTAACAGAGTTTAAGCTAACTTTTTCAGAGTTTACATTTGCAGAGTTTACTTTAACCCATTTCAAATTTGGCTTGGGTTCATAGTAATTATAGTAAATAGCATGATAATCTCTGCAAGTGTAAATAGAATGCCAAGTACTTCCACAGTGTTTGCATAAAGTCTGTGGTCTAGTTCTCACAAAATCACTCTTTACTGCAGTTTTAGAGGGCAAAGAATTAATGTTCTTATTCTTACTGCAGAAACTAGCAAGATGATTAGTGCTACCACAATTAAAACATGTTTTTCTAGGAGCTAATGAAGCAAGCATTGGCTTAATTCCTGATGTGATGCCTACTTTTCCATTTTTGTTTTTCTTAGGCAATCTCTGTTTGTCGACAGATTTTATCTCCTTAAGCTTATGCTTGAGTTGTTTATCTGTCATTAAACCAATGTTAGCCTCTTTAACAAAAGTTTTAGCATATGATTCTTTAACAGCCTTTTTCTGTGCTTCAGTCTTAGGTCCACCTGTTCCCATGACATTACCCTCAGATGAACAATGTGGTCTAACCTTTACCTGATTTTCAAATCTAAGTTCATCTCCTACAGAGTAACCTAGACCTACTGTATCTGACTGAAACACTTCTTGAGTGTCTTTACCAGAGTGTGTCCAAGTTTTAATGATGTGTTTAGTATCCTCCAATTCAGATTCTAGTTGCTTATACTTACCTAGCAACTCCTGTTCAATAAACACTGCATCATCTCTCTCTTTTTGAATTTTATTCATGTTCTCTAGCTGTTCCTCAACAAGTTTATTTCTTTCTTTGAGTTGAGAACACTCAGACTTTATCCTCTCATTTTCTAAAGTCTGATCCCTATAACTGATATGCAATGCCTTAAGATAAATTCTCAATTCAGTTATATTATCAGTGTTATAAGCATAGGTAGTTGGAGGTACCTTGAGATCATCATTTTCAGTCTGAGTAGTAGCCATGAGAGCATAGTTGACTTCCTCATCTGAATCTGAAGTGTCTGCCCAATCTCTGCCTTTGGTGTAGAGTGCCTTTTCAGTTTTACCCTTCTTGCACTCTAGAGCATAGTGACCCATCTCCTTACACTTGTAGCATTGAATTTCAGACTTATCTTTCTTACCAGATTTGAAGTCCTTTCCCTCGGCTTTCTTGAAATTCTTCTTGTCAGACTTTGAGTAGTCCCTGGAGAATCTCTTTCCCTTCTTGAAGTTCTTGTATCCCATCTTCTTGAAGGTCTTTACCATCAATGCAGCCATTTGCATCATCTCCTCATCATCTTCAGAATCAGATGATTCATCTGTGTTTGAGTCAACATCAGTGTTTGATGACTCATTCTCTGAATGTATGACTAAGGCTTTCCCTTTTGCCTTTCTCCTTGATGCCTCCTTCTTTGATGGTTTCTCCTCAACCTTAAGTGCAACAGACTTTGACTTTCTACTTGATCTTTTATTTCTCTGCTCCAATTCCAATTCATGGGTTTTGAGCAGTCCATAAATTTCATCAATCTCTGTTTCACCAAGTTCATAGTTATCTCTTATAGTGGTTGTTTTCACATCCCACTTTTCAGGTAGAGAAAGAAGAAACTTGAGATTTGAGTCTTCTAAATCATACTCTTTGTTAACCAATGACAAATCATTGAGCAGTTTACAGAATCTGTCAAATGTTTCTGTCATGGTTTCTTTAGACTTTGCCTCAAAGTGCTCATACTCCTGAGTGAGTATGTTTCTTCTGTTTTTCTTGATTGCAGGAGTTCCTTGACACCTAACCTCAAGTGCATCCCATATTTCCTTTGCAGTGGTGCAGTTAATCACTTTATTAGACATAACATTGTCTAATGCACTGTGAAGTAAATGTCTTACTTTTGCATCCTTTGCAATAGATGAAAGATCCTCAGCAGTTAGATCTTTCTTTTCCTTTGGAATGACCTTCATAAATTCTATCAAGGTATTCTGGATCTGTAGCCTCCAGAAACATGGTCATTTTCACCTTCCAAATTGCATACTCTGATGGCCTAAGTATAGGAACCCTTATTGTTTCATACCTACTAACAGTAGTAGGGGCTTTCTCAGTTGGTGGAGGTATCTCTGCCATTGATTACTATTGTGTTTGGATCTTTAACTGTAATAAAGTAACAGATTAGTCTCTGATACCACTTATTAGGTCGAATACACAATAAACAATCAAATACTGTATGAGTAACTTAACAAGAACACACTGTTTAACAATTAAAAACTGTTTGGAATTAATAATTCCTCTCTCAGTGATGTAAATATCACAGAGAGCTGCTTAGGTTACAATCAAAAGATTTCTCAAATGTTCGACTACCCTTCTAGGGTTAACCTAACTGTATTTATAGAACATACAGCTTCGTACAATCAGTAACTGATTCTCCTAAAATCAAGCTATACAATTGATATCAATCACGATTGCTCCAGTCTTCCAAGTCAACTCAATCTCTTTGACAGCTTTCCAATCTTCAAAGATATTGCTTCCATATTTATCTTGAATCAATCTTCAAACACTGTTGACTCTTCAGACAATACCGCTACAGAGTTTAACAACCTCTGTTGCGCTTCCAGTCAGTGTTTAACTAAACTCTGACTGCTTCCAGCTAAACTCTGTTTTCTGACTTTAGCTTCCAAACACTGTTTTCATCAATCATTTCTAACAGAGGAGGAGATAGTACCCCAAGAACCAGAAGGAAGAACTTATGCCTGATCAAAAGGAGTATTAGGTGCCCTATTTTGACGGAGCGTCAAAAACAAAATCAAGAAAATTAGCTAATAGGCTAATACTTTAGAAACAAAGATAAATCTGGAGAATATATTCCAAGACTAAGGATTGAAACCTTGAACTTCAAATCTCAACACAAAATGTAAGCCCAGATGGCTTCATAATAAACGATATAGTTGCCACTTTGGGGGATGCTCAAATTTGGTAACTGAATGAATGAGTATTGCTAGTTTAGGGACGTTTAAACTTGGTAATGAGATAAATTGAAATTACTAATCTTTGGGATGCTAAAAATTGGTAATGTCAATTACGAATTGAAGCCTTAGCTGATGACTGGAAAATTAATTACCAAAATATGAGTTATGTCAATGTTGAGATGTCAAATTGATAGAAAATCAGTTAATTCACAGGTGTGTATGGGTCATTTATACATAAGATGATAAGAATTATTGTGATTGCACGTGAGTGATCAGATCATTACGAGAAGTAATGACAAGATGATCATCTCTAGCAATTTGGATGAGACTTAAAGTTTTTGATTTTGAAGATTAAAATCTTAATAACTTTGAAAGTCTTTGAGGATACATGTCACACGTTGGTGATGTGAATCTTGAGATATCAACGTAACTTAATCTAGTATAGCTAGAATGAATTCGTATTTACATACTTTTTTAGAGAAAATGTGTATGGGGAGTTTAATATTCGTTATCTTTCAAAAATAAGTTACTTATTTTAGAAAAAAGTACATATTTACATACTTTTTTCCAGAATAAGTAACTTATTTTTGAAAAGTAAGATTTCCCAAACGGGGCCAATATATGTGCATGTAAGAGGGTGAGCTGGAAGTTAATTTGTAAAGGATATTCCTAAATGACAAGAAAATGTGTCTTCAATATGCATTTATTGGGTAAATAATTTGCAAATTGGGAGATCACATAGTTGTATATGAAAGGGTATGTCTCGCCTCTATGACGAGGACATGATACCATTAAAACAATTACTCTCAACGAGAATTATCAAGATTGACTCGGTAAAGTAAAGTCAAATGATAATGTTGTGGATCCACTAACCAGATGGTTAAACTTAGATAATCTGGTTAAACCAAGAGAATCTAGTTATACCGAGAGATAGTTGTAAAATCATCGAAAGGGATGGGCCTTAAGCCTATTGCTTAACGATGTCATGGTGGACACCCAACCATTGCTGACTGGAGATCCCAAGAACTTGGTTCAATGGGCCAACTAAATCATGATGACCAAATCACTGTGGGGGTAACCCCTGGCTTGTTCCTATTTTGAGGAAGTAGTGAGACCCGTAAGGTACGAGGTTAAGCTCTATGCTTTTAATGATCTTTGACGAATACATAGAATTCAAGTTTGAATGCATCAAATTCAGTTGAGTAAATATGGGTTACTCTATAAGATAAAGATCACCTATGTGGGAGAGAAGTGGGGCCGCTTTAAAGGAGAATTGTGAGGCACAATTCTTTAGAAACTCCTACAGAACCAGGATGATGTTCCATGGCCAAAATGGACATAATTATGAGAACTGAATGAGTCAGGAAGGGTATAGTGATAAGTATATCATCGTTTACACAAACAGTCGAACAGTTCAAAGACAAGCACATCTAATGTCTACTAGTGAAGTCAGTATACTTACTCGAGCGAAGGTTCAAGAAGCATTCTCTTCCTATCGTATGTTATATCTGACCGTAGAAGCTATCATCAAGTCAAGCTCCATGTCTATCTGTCGGTATGGTGTATGCTACTGGACCATCAATCTCATTTATGGGGGATTGTTGGAAAAACTTAGTATTTTAGACTAAGTTGTGGATCATTTTGAGACTCAATATAAGTGTTAAACACTATATGTTAGTGTTGCGTATTAATTGGACTATAATCTCCTCTACGAGGAGATTCCAACGGATATTTCCACGCTCAAAATGAATAAAGAGTGAATGAGAACTGATGTTCCGAAGTTGACTATTTAAAAGTGGTAATTAATTATGTTTTGTACCACATCGAGAGTAGCACAAACCTATTCCTTTGGTTTTCTTATAAATACCTTTTACCACATCGAAAAGAAAAACAAGTCCTTTCTAGTCTCTCTTTATAAATAGAGTCTTAGGGCATCAGTTTTATTAAGTCGTGAAAATTATAGTCAACTCTATATTCCGGTGATAGTTTTGGGCTCGATTCAAGTTCGCTGAGAGTATAATCGATTTATCAGTTATGCTGTGAAACTGCTTTAAGGAGACAGATTTTCTGGACTCGAGATAAACCAATCTCTGTTTGTTTTCTCCAACCTCTTCTCCTTAAATTACAGTTGATTCTCTAATTGTATGATTATATGATTTGTTATGTGAATTAACTGTTTCTTGTTATTTATAATTATTATCTGATATGTATAATTATATATTTATCGTACATGATTGACAACAACTGATACACTAGTACAAAAAGTTATTGACTAGGTGGCGAATTTTACTGTTGATGCACCTGAGGATGATTGCAACATAACTCCAGCTGTTACATAATCGCCTGCTAAATTTATAGAAGGGCTTGTGATTGATGCACAGCAGAAAGGAGCATCATTTTGTCACGAGTACAAGAGGGATGGAAATCCCATTTGGCCACTTTTATTAAATAATGTCCAACCTGACATGAGGATTGCATGGAAAGAGCCATTTGGAAATGGCTTTGTTATACCAGATATTAGGATAAAATCAATTGTAGGAGTCCGCCAATGTAATGCTAGCAATTTTGCCCTCCAAGTGTGTGACAATTTAAATATCTAATTCTGTGTTTCAGAATAACTAGAGCAATTTGGAAACACACATAAGCAGCTTCCTGAATGTTGTATCAGTAATGTTAACGGAGGAATTTGGTGATAATAAATTTCGGAGGTGAAAATAAGGGGATTTGGGATTTTCGATGTTTGGGGCTGGACTTGAGAGGTGTCTCGACTTGTTAGATATGTCGGATCCTTTTCCAAGATGCTTGCGTACTCTATATATATAGAGATCAAGCCAACGCAGTTCTGTTAAGGATTGGTTTTTAATCCATATGATTGTTAAGGGATGTATTTTGGGAATTAGTAGATTTTATCTCTTTAAATTATATTAGCATTAGGATACCTTCCTGATTTGAAGGATGTCGTTTGAAGATATTTTCTATCATTAATTGGAGTTTATTCCTCGTTTCAGAGAGAGGAAATAATTGACTTGGGAATTAAGTTAATTATTATTATATTCGTATTTGGAAATTTGGGAGATAATTGAGGCAATCGAAAATATGCCATAACAACTACCCCATAGTTCTTCAGTGTAGCTTGATGGACTGGAGAACTAAGCATGCTTCGATCTTCCAAATTTCCTGAGTTACTAAAACAACTAGGAGATGAAGATTAGTAAAATATATGAAGCACCTAGGTGCCCGTAACATGCATGTAGATGTAAACGAGATAATATGCATTATGTAAAAAAGAATATATGTACGAGTAGTTTTGTAGGTGTGAGAGAATGTATCTTGTAGGGTCATCCAAGCAATAACCGGAAGAGTCATTCAAAGCATTCCGAGCAATATCCTGAAAAATAAACATAGCTAAATACCCTCTTTCAAGGAGGTCATATCCCTCAGAATTTCCATATATAAATGTCTTCCCGAGACTACCCTCCTCCAAGGAGGTCATACTCCCTATAAATTATTTAACTCAGAATACCCTCCTCATGGGAGGTCGTATTCCCCTTTCCAAAAATACCCTCCTCTCGGGAGGTCGTATTCCTAGAGATCGTACATTGATGAGACGCCGGAAGTACGGACATCCCCCCGGAAGTAACGGTTTTTGCAAGGATTTAAAAATTTGGGATACCGTCCTCTCGGGAAGTCATATCCGGCATTCCGGAAACACTCTCGTCCCGGGAGATCATGTTCCTGAAGATCGTTATAATTTTACTAAGACTCTCCTTAGAGGAGATCATCTTTTAAATAAATCACGAAGACCCTCCTTAGAGAAGGTCGTCTAACACAAAAAATAAGGGAGACCCTCCTTAGAGGAGGTCATCTTCCCAAAGCCATATTAATATCCCAAATTTCTTCAAAAAAATATCAGTAACACTTGAAGGGTCTTTCAAATAAGTAATACCCGAAGGGTCTTCCGAAAAAATATCAGCAACACCCAAAGGGTCTTCTAAAAAATATCAGCAGCACCCAAAGTTCTTCTCGAAAATATATCAGCAACACCCAAAGGGTCTTCTAAAAAATATCAGCAACACCCAAAGTTCTTCGAAAAAATATCAGCAACACCCAAAGAGTCTTCTAAAAAATATTAGCAGCACCCAAATGATCTTCTAAAAAATATCAACCACACCCAAAGTTCTTCGAAAAAATATCAGCAACACCCAAAGGGTCTTCTAAAAAATATCAGCAACAGCCAAAGGGTCTTCTTGTGTAATTCTTAACAAAAACTCGATTTTTGTTTCTGATAAATTCAGAAATTTTCAAGCTTCTATTTGTTCTTCATGCACCATGAATATTGCTTCTCAAATCTTGAATATCTCCACGATTCAGATTCTGCCCAGATCTGTTTTTAACATTTTTGACCTTCTAAACGATATTTTCTTGGAAAACACAAAACACGAAAGTTGTAGATAATGAAAATATCTTTCCAGAAATATATGGCTCATCAAAAACGGACTTATAACGAATCGGGAATCAAATAAAACATTTGTTGATTGATTTCTTGATGCTGAAAAACGAGATCTGATTGTTTTTTGTGATTTCGAGAATAGATCAAGATATAACCTGAGAAAACTCAAAGGACGAAAGTTATAGGAAATTTAAAAAGCTTTCTGAATCATAAAAAATCATCAAAATCCGACATGTATTGAATTTACTATGAATTTTATAAGATAGCTAACTTGTATAGATGGAATCATAAGAAAACTTATCTTAATTCAGAATAGATCCACATCGCCTCCACCGTTTAGCTTCTCCATTAAAGCAGCTTTTAATTCATAATAACCCCCATGCGTATGGATTGATTGTCTTCCACAATCAAAAAATATACCCCCTCCTTCTAGCGCCAATTGTTAACGGAGGAATTTGGTGATAACAAATTTCGGAGGTTGCTGGAATAACGAATTTATGAAAATAGGGGGATTTGGGATTTTGGATGTTTGGGGCTGGACTTGAGAGGTGTCTCGACTTGTTAGATGTGTCGGATCCTTTTCCAAGATGCCTGCGTACTCTATATTTATAGAGATCAAGCCAACACAGTTCTGTTCAGGATTGGTTTTTAATCCCTATGATTGTTAAGGGATGTATTTTGGGAATTAGTAGATTTTATCTCTTTAAATTATAATCGTGTTGGGATACCTTCATGATTTGAAGGATATCGTTTGAAGATATTTTCTATCATTAATTGGAGATTATTCCTCGTTTCAGAGAGAGAGAGGAAATAATTAACTTGGGAATTAAGTTAATTATTATTAGATTCGTATTTTGAAATTTGGGAGATAATTGAGACAACCGAAAATATGTCATAACAAGTAACAATCTTTGATAAGCAGGGTTGCACTTTTAAGAGAGACACCAACATGACAATAATAATTAGTGACGCGATGGAGACTGCTACTGTTCAGATTAACTCAACACCTGTTCGTAGACAAGATCATTTTCCATTATAGGTGCATTCTTTTTCGGTATTGTAAACAACTTTTTTGAACGAGTCTCTAAGTTCTTTTTAGTCTAAAAGGATTCAGGAGTTTTTTCTTTTTTGTGTTCTTAGTACCGAAAGAAAATGATTTGCAATCTGTCTTGTGATTGACGACACTCTTAAAGATTCATTTGAGTCCTTACACATACATATGACTAAAACTTGTGTAATCTTGTGGTGTGGTGTTCTCCATATCAGAATCCACCACCAGCC
Organism: Kitagawia praeruptora; assembly: GCA_037693485.1. NCBI lineage: Eukaryota > Viridiplantae > Streptophyta > Magnoliopsida > Apiales > Apiaceae > Kitagawia > Kitagawia praeruptora. Next base: position 141,240,098 of record CM075352.1, read on the forward strand.
TCATGTATGAAAGTTGCAATATAATTTAAATGTATGTTTCTTTTTCATTTTTTATTCGCCGCTGAACTGAAACATATTGTTATTTTGACAGGGTATAAAGGAACATGCGATCAGTTCGCAAGGAGTAGTGAATAGTATAATATGATGACCAAAATCAAGAGCACTATCATCAACTTGCCTACCCCTTCTTATACCATAAGGTGACTAAATTAGGATCAACAGTTTCTGTAACTACAAAGCACTTTTATTACACATGTTTGGAAGTTACTTATGAGTTAGGGGTGGATGATAAAAATAAAACTAGAACGGCTTGTGTGACTGTCATTTTCAAATTATCAAATAGCAAAATGACTCTCATCTAATACTACTAAATAGTTAATTCTGAAAGAATGCTTTACTCTTTGTTTTTTGAGAAGTAGAAATCTGGCCAAACACTACTAAGCATGAATGAACGTTGTCTGTTCGTCTGTCCACCGTAACTCTTCACCTAATATAATATCCTTAATTTATATCTAGAGATTGCACATTATATTCTGAGAGCATGGTTAGTAGTAGTTACATAACTAAGCTGGACCTTCATTTAAAAGGAGAAACGCTACCTTGTCAGAAAGTAATAGCCTTAATAAATAATGTACTCCTCTCTCTGTGAATAACTTCTCCGAAAATGTTTATGTACATGTATAGGTCCGTTCTCAATGGTGAACAAATTTTAGCGTGAAAAGAATAAGAACAAAGAAAGTGCAACTCAGACTAAAACATGTTCTTCATAGAGCAGGATACAATCCATTCAATAAAGTGTTCCAGACAATTTCTATATTGTGTTTAGCTGGAAATCTACACACACGATTATTATATTATTAATGTTTTTATCGCAGATTGGCTAACAATCTTAAAGCGTATTAACTTATTAATTACATCTGTAATTCATACTTACTTATTTGCTTGTTTATTTGAGTGAGGCTTAATTGAGAATCAAAATCAAAATTGAAGGATGGACATGTGCCTACGGGACATACTGTCGTTGGACAGTTCATTGTTCCATTTGGATCGACTACGATAGGTTTCATTCCTATGAACGTACATGTGGTGCCTACTAGTGTGTAGACATCGGTAGTACAAACGCCTTTTATGCGCATGATGCCTACTACACATGTTACACCTGTTGTGCCTACGGTTCCTATTGTGCCAGCTGCACATGCTGAGAAACCTGAGAAGTTCAACGGATCTAACTTCAAATGTTGGTAGCAAAAAATTATGTTCTATTTGACCATGTTGCATCTGGATCGTTTCCTCAAGGAGGAGCCACCGTTGCTTACTACTGAGAGTAACACACAAACAACTTATGCTTTTGATGCTTGGAAGTACTCCGACTATATATGTCGGAATTATGTGTTGAATTCTTTGGTTGACTCGTTATAAAACGTGTATAGTTCGAAGCCAACATCTAAGGTCTTATGGGAGTCACTTGACCATAAGTATAAAACCGAGGAGACTGGGGCAAAGAAATGGATTGCTGACCGCTTTCTTGATTATAAGATGGCGAATTCTAAGACTATGGTCAGTCAGGTGCAAGAACTGCAAGTGATCATCCATGATATTCATGCCGAAGGGATGATCATAAGTGAGTCATTCTAAGTTGCTGCTGTGATTGAGAAGCTGCCACTTGGATGGAAAGATTTCAAGAACTACCTTAAGCATAAGAGAAATGAGATGTCTATGTAGGATCTGATCATTAGACTTCGCATTGAAGAAGATAATAGGGGTTTGATAAGAAGATGAGTGTTGCCATTGAAAATGCAAACATGGTGGAACATAAGCCTAAGAAGAACAATTCTGGTAATTACAGGGGAAAAGCTGGCACCAAAGGAGGAATCTTGAAGTCGTCGAAGTTTCAAGGGAAGTGCTACAACTATGATAAAGTGGGTCATAGGTCTTCTGATTACAGAAAACCCAAGAAGCCCAACAAGAAGAAAGAAGCAAACATGATCGATGATATCTTCAAGGAGATGGGTGAAATAGACCTCTGTGCTATGGTCTTTGAGCTGAACCTGGTTGGCTCTAATTCAAAGGAATGGTCGATTGATACGAGAGCTACAAAACATGTTTGTTCAGACAATACAATTTTCTCTAGCCTCAAAGCTTCTTCTAATGCAAGTGAGAAGCTCTACATGGGGAATTCAACAACTTCAACCATTGAAGGGGAAGGCACGGTGAATCTGAAGATGACCTCTGGGAAGAATCTGACTTTGAAAAATGTACTTTATGTGCCTGATATTCGCAAGAACCTTGTGTCTGGTTCCTTGTTGAATAAGCATGGTTTTTGCATTGTAATTGAGTCAGATAAAATTATTTTTCCTAAGAGTGGTATGTTTGTAGACAAGGGCTATATAACCGATGGGATTTTTAAGCTCAATGTGATGTCCATTAAAGATGATAATGAAATAAAGAATTCTTCAGTTTACTTGCTTCCGTCTCCTAATTTATGGCATGCTAGATTAGGACATGTTAATTATGATAGTTTACAAAGATTAATTGCAAAAGAATACATATATACCAAAATTAAATATCGATTCAAAACATAAGTGTGAAACTTGCGTTGAGGCAAATTAAATTAAAGAGATCATCATTTAAACATGTGCAAAGAAACACAAAAGTACAAGACCTAATACATAGTGACATGTGCGATTTAAAATTGGCTCCCACTAGAGGAGGAAACAAGTATTCTATTACACTCATAGATGATTGTACAAAATACTGCTATGTATATTTGCTTAAAAGCAAAGACGAAGCTATAGATAAATTTAAAATCTACGAGGAAGAAGTTGAGACCAATAAAATTTAAAAATCAAAATGATACGTATTGATCGTGGAGGTGAATATGTTGAACCCTTTAGGGAATTCGGTTCACAACATGGTATAATCCATGAGTTCACTGCACCATACTCTCCTCAATCAAGTGGAGTGGTTGAGAGGAAGAATGAGATAGCATAAATGATAAATGGTCATCGCGTCCAGGACTTGTGTTTAATTTTCGATTATCATAACATTTGATAATATAAATATTTATTTGTTTGACATAAAAAGTTTAATTATTATCTTTTTTGGCCAAAAAAAGTTTAATTATTCAAAAAACAAAAAGTTAAGGATAGTTGATCATTGCGTATGTAAAGGAATAAATGAAGTATTATATTATGAGATATACTTTACCAGTTTAATTTTATGCACGATTTTAAAGAAGGAAAAAAAACGAATCTCATATTTTCTTTTAAGGAAAATGTTAACCACAATCTTAAGGGTTTTGTTAAGCATTAAATATTTTTATATTTTTAACATTTATTTCTAAGTATTTAATTGTTTTAGTTTCCCAATATTGTGCAAAATTAATCTATTTAATACAAAATTAATATAATAAATGCATTTATTCATTTATATTAATTCTTAATCAAACTATAAGAACTGCCCCTTTTTTTTATTAGCAAGTATTTAATTTCAGTGTACCCATGAAATGTAATGTTGTGATTATGTAGTACGATCCCGTATATATATTAATTCATAAACATGTTTGGTGCTTGGTATACATAATGATTTAAAGTTTAAACTAATCAAATCTACAATTTGCACTAACGTGATCATATTTAACATGTCGTTGGCATTAATTTGCATTGCTTAGAACATCTACAATAATATAAAATACATAATTAAAAATATATATAACTTACTATAAAGGAGAATTATCAAGATTATGTTTACTCTAATGGATCATTTATATTATTTAAAATTTTAACCAACCTAAAAATCTATAGTTATTTGTAATGAAAAACCAGTCATCTATTTTCATGTTAAAATAATATATTTAATTTATAATAACTTGAAATAATAAAAATATACAATTTTTAAAATATAGTCAATCATAATAACCGACTCCACTGTAATACAACCTTACAGATTTATTAAAGTTTAATCGTTATTTATAACATTTAGCTAATCATTTTAGCTAACACCGTCGGAGATGCTTTTATAGTTAATTTTTTGTGGTTTCAGGTATTCGAATTCCGCTTATTCCAAGATTTAGGAGAATAAATACTCATTTGTAGGACTTATACATTTGCTAGCCTATAACTTTGACGATTACTTGTAAACTGTTTAATTATGTTTTATTGTCAAAATTTTAAGTTTTATATATGTGTTGATTTCAAAAAAAAAGTTTAATATATGCGTTTATTATTAAAATTATTTTTTAACTTTATAAATATCATGAATATAAATATTATTGTCATTATTTATTTTAGTTGTTACTTTAAAATAAATACGTATATATATAAATATTACATGAAAGTAGTTTTTCTTTTAACTTTTATTTAGTAGAAAGAGTGAAATTAATCTAATTATGTAGACATTTTTTCAATTTATATACAAAATTTCCTATATTGTAAGTGTTTTCCAGATTTTATGTAATTTTTAAGCTAATAACTCGTGTAATGCATGAATATTTTTTTGATACTTACTAAGCATATTTTCATATATATTTTTTAATTAGTAGGAAATAAAATATGATAATAAAATGTTATAATACATTTTTTATAGAAGTTTAAAAAAATAGTGTTTTCATTTTTAATTATTATACATAGTTGACGGAATTTTTTGGGAATGATTTATAAGATAAAATAAATTTATAAGAATTATATTTTATTAAAAATAAATAATATTTTTTTTATTATAGTATGTTGTTTACGTGAATTGAACCTTAAATTGTTAATAGTAATATATATATATATATATATATATATATATATATCTACACTATATTATTATAAGCAAACTAGAAATCTTTTGTAGTTTGTAGTTTGGTTAACCAAACTATTCACAACCGTTAAATTTTCAGTTCAAATTGATCATAATCGTTAGATACAAAATACTAAAAGTTGTTATATATAGAGGTCTAAAGTTCGATTCTCACCAACAACATATTAATTTATACTCAATATTACCAACAACTTATTAATTTATATTTAATATTAAAAATTATTATATACAAAGATCTAAGGTTCGAATTCTTTCAATAACATATTAAATTAATATTTATAATATCATATTGCACTATACTATATTATCATAAGCAAACTAGAGATCTTTTGTAGTTTGTAGTTTGGTTAACCAAACTATTCACAACCGTTAGATTTTCAATTTAAGTAGACCATGATCGTTGGATACAAAATAGTAACAATTGTTATATACAGAGGTCTAAAGTTCATTTCCCACCAACAACATATTAATTTATATTTAATATTACCAACAACATATTAATTTATATTTAATAATAAATTTATTATATACAAAGATTTAAGGTTCGAATTCTTCCAACACTACTAGAAAAAGTAGAATAGACATCGCCCCTTTTACATCGTTTCATGATGTCCCCGATGTAAAAACTATCACTAACATCGGTCGAAAAAAAACTGATGTCTTTAATATATTATGAAATCACATTGAAAGCAAACCGATGTCATTGACATATAATTGAAATATCAGTGACATCGGTTAGTAGCATAACTGATGTCTTTGATATATTATGAAATCAGTCAAAAAACAACCGACTTGAAAGACATATTTAAAAAAAATTCGTATACCCCGCCCACACAAAAATTTCCCCCGCTTACCCAAAAAATTTTCCCCCTTAACCAATTTTTTAATTCCCCCTTTTTTCAGCCTCTCTTCCTCTGTCTATACCCTAATTTCTCTATACTTTATACAAAACATTTCTCTTTCTCTGTACTTTCTCTCTGTCTCTCTATACGACTATCTCTATCTCTCTCCGGCCTCACCCTCTCTCTCTCTTTCACTCTCTCTTTGAATCTCAACCGAAAGCCCCCAATTTGTAACCCTAATTTTTTGTAACTAATTGAGTAAACTTGTTCAATTCACTGCTGGAATCCGTTTGTTCACTGCTAAAAAGATTGAATAGGTAAGTGATGACTCAATCTCTCTCTCTCTCTCTCCTTCTCTCTCTGAGGCATGAATCAGTTACATAGAATGGCCAAGAGGCACAAACAGATTTGATATTTGCTTTATTTCTTGTTTCGTTACTTGAATGTGTAGATACATTATATTGACTCATGCTTTCTGTAGTTGTGTTTTGAGTTTGATTGGGTATGTGTTCTTTTTCAAAATAGATTATTGAAGAATCTTTGTTCAGTGTTTGAAGATGGCTATGCGGGATAGAGTTGTAAGCAGCTTCGGATTTGATATGTTTTCTTGCATTATTTTTAATTATATATGCCTTTACTTTACTTAGAAAAACTCTTTGCCATATAGCAAGTTAGTTATTTAGTTTTCGCTAATTAACTTTTGTGAAATGCATTTTTCTATTGGGGTTATGATAATTGAATCTTTGCTTGTATTGTTTATCTTATTCTTATGCAGTTTTGGATCTTTCTTTGGGCCTTCACAGCCTGTAATAGCACAAAGAGTTATTGAAGAGAGCAAATCGTTATTAGAGAATCCACATTTGGCAGAGAGGATGTCTAAACCTAAACATAGTGTAAGTATCAAAATCTTTTGATGCCTATGGTTCTTAATGAACATGAGCTTTTTTTGGTTTTTAATTAACACGTGTGTTAGGAATAATTCATGAGTTGTGATGTTAAGAATAGAATTTTACTTATACTTCTTGTATATCCTGATTTTTAAAGGATTTAGCACTTTATATAGGAAATATGTGTTAGACAGTTATCTGTAAAGTTTAGTCAGGAATGAACAGTGCATCGAGTACTACATGTCAGGAACTGAGATTGAATCCTGATATGTCAAGTTAACTACTGATCAAGTACTGATGGGATGGTCAGATCCTGATGTAAGATGGAATCCTGATATCAGTCGTGTTACTGATGATGCCATTATGGATGCTACATAAACTGGCAAGTGCTATAAAACATGATCTTTGTTTGAGGAACAAGCAAGAAGATTTTGTGAAGGAAAGAATTTTCTATTGATGAAAACTATCAACTGGATGGCAGAACATTGTCATGTATAGATTATCTTTCTGTGATTAGTTGATAGGAAGCATTATAAATACTCTCTCTATGTCATTGTAAAAAGAGTTAGTAAGTTCGTTCGTTCATGTGTGAATGTGCGTAGCTCTGTATAAGGTTTGTATTTGAAAGATAAAAACAAACAGAGAGATTTGTATTGTCAGCAGCTGCTAAAGGTATTTGTACACCTTTGGTAGAGTTTGTATTTGATCTTATTAATACAAACAGAATTTGATTCATTCGTTTATTCTTGTTCATATAACCAAGTAAAAATCAGACACGATTATATAACTTGTATTCAACCCCCCCTTCTACAAGTTATTCGAGTTAACAATTGGTATCAGATCTGGTTGATTTCGAATAATCATAAAGATCTGCAATCATGTCTGGTTACAAGGATGGGAATACTAAGATTCCTACGCTCAAGAGAAACGAATATACTCTATGGGAAGTAAAGATGTTGCATCATCTGGAAGCAACAGATCCTGATTATCTTGACAGAATCAGAGATGGACCTTTTATCCCAACTAAGGTTGTTGGACAAGCAACTGTTGATGGTCAAGTTGTTCCAGAACATACAGCAGAGAAGCCAAAATCTGAGTGGTCAGATAAGGACAAGGAGAATGTTCTTAAAGATGCTAAAGTGAGAAACATATTATTTAACAGTCTTGATTCTGTTCTCACTAACTATGTTCTCTCTTGTAAAACTGCTAAGGATATATGGGACAATCTTAAGGTTCATTGTGAAGGAACTAAGCCTGTCAGGAAGAATATTAGGACACTACTTATACAACAGTATGAGTACTTAGAATCCAAGTCTGGTGAGTCACTTACTGATACCTTTGATAGGTTTACAAAACTCATCAATGAGATGGCCATGCATGGTAAATATTATGACTTGGAGGATATGAATACAAAGTTCATGAAAGCTTTGCCTGATTTCTACAATGAGAAGATATCTACGATTGAGGAAGCTAATGATCTGGATGAGATATCATTAGAGGCAGTGTATGGAAAACTGAGAGCTTATGAACTTGACAAGCAGCAGAAGAAGAGCAGGAGTGAAGGAAAGATGAAGACTGTTGCACTTACTGCTCAATCTGAATTAAAGAAGCTTCCGGAAGAACAGCATGAAGAGATTGCTGTAAAGAACTCAAGGAAGAAGAAAAACAAAGAAAGTTCTGAGTCAGAGACTACTGATATAGACTCTGACAACAATGATTCTGAATCTGAGATGCAGGAACTCTTTGCTATGTTTGCTAAAGCTTTCAAGAAAGGAAGATTCAATAGGAGAAGATTTAGCAAAGGACCTTTTCAAAAGAAGGAGGAGAAGAAGAGTGACAAAGGCAAAAGTACAATTGTCAAGCTTGATAAGGCCAAGATCAAGTGCTTTAATTACAGCGAGCTTGGACACTTTGCTAGTGAGTGTAAGAAGCCTAGGAATTCAGGAAAGGGTAATGCACTTATGGTCACACAGAAGGATTGGGCTGATTCCAGTGATTCTGAAGATGAATTGGATTATGACAACATTGCACTGATGGCAAATGTTTCAGACAAACCTGGATCTCCAAAGAAAACTTCTCCATCCTCTGTCAAGGTATCACTTCACTCTCTTGATTCATTTGATAACTTAAATTCTGATGAAATTAGATCTATCCATGCTGAGTTTAAGAATCTTATGACTAATTTTAGAATTCTTACTTGTGAAAGAGATGAACTTAAGGTTAAGAATGATAAATTAGTTGATAGAAATAATTTTCTTGAATCCGAGTTAATTCAAATGGAAGAATACAAGTTAAGTTCTGATAAAGCTAAGCATGATTACAGTGTTATTCTTGAGGCTTATGACTATGTCAGAAAAGAACTAGAGGAAGAGAGAGATGTGATTAAGACCATTAACATTTCTGGTAAAAAGACATAAGAAATCATCGAAAATGGAATTCGTGGTAAGATTAATGGTTTAGGTTTTGATAAGGCTAGACAAGAAGAAAAAGTAGCTATTGTCAATGATGATAGTAAAATAGAAGCTAGCACATCTAAATCTGAAGGTAAGAAAATTGTTTCTGAACCTAATCATGTTAAATTTGTTAATTCAAAAGGTACCCCTGTTGTACACAAAAGGATTAACAATAGTAATTCAGATGAGAAAGTGTTAGAGAAACCTAAGAATGTAAACATAGGGTTTCTGTCTAAGTCTCAGTTGAAACAGAGATTAGATGGTCTTTCAGAGTCTAGCAAGATCAAAAGAAATAGGAATGGAAAAGAAGGTATTAACAAAGAGAATAATTACAAGAATGTACTTGATGCACCTAGGAAAAAATGCTATAAGTATGGAAATCATAATCATTTGGCCCTAAACTGCAATCAAAAACCTTCTTGGAAAACTGAGTCCAGATTCCCCAAGACTCAGAAAATTCAATACCAACCACAGAAAGCTTGTTATCATTGTGGTAGTTTACTTCATTCCATTTATATGTGTAGAGAATATCATGAACTGTATTATGACTATTATTCTTTGAAATCTGAAACTCCTAGTCACAAACAGTTTGTGAAATCAGAGTCTAAGGTTGACTCTGCAACAGGTAAAGTAAAGGTAAAATCTTCAAAGCCTGTTGTTTCTAAATCTAGTAAGAAAGGATCCAATCAAAGTTGGGTCCTAAAAAATTCTAACTAGTTACTTTTTGTTTGCAGGGCACAAGAAAGAAGCATTCAATTATCTTGGACAGTGGATGCTCTGGACATATGACTGGAAAGAAGTCCCTGCTTACAAAGTTTGAGAGGAAAGCTGGCCCAGTAATATCTTTTGGAGATGGCAACAAAGGAGAAACTCTGGGATATGGCTCAATTGTTTTGGGGAATGTCATCATAGAAAATGTAGCACTGGTTGAAGGCTTGAAACATACTCTTTTAAGCATAAGTCAACTGGGTGATAAAGGTTACAAATCAATCTTTGACAGAGAAGGATGCAAAATCTTGAATATGCAGAATGGAGACATTGTTCTAACTGGTCAAAGACATGGTAACATATATGAAGCCAGCTTAAGTGATACATCTAAAGGAATTGTTAGATGTCTCTACAGCAAAGCAACAAGTGATGAAAGCTGGAATTGGCACAAGAAACTCTCACATCTCAACTTCAAGAAGCTTAATCAACTTGTTAAGCACAATCTGGTGAGAGGCCTACCTCAGGCAAATTATGTGCAAGATGGACTTTGTGATGCATGTCAGCTTGGAAAGCAAAGAAGAACCACTTTCAAGAGCAAGACTGAAAATTCAATTACTGAACCATTTCACATGCTACATCTTGATCTGTTTGGTCCAGTAAACATTATGTCTATCAGCAAGATAAGATTTGCTCTAGTGATAGTGGATGATTTCACAAGGTTCACATGGGTGTTCTTTCTACACAAGAAGGATGAAGCTCCTCAGCAAATCATTGAACTTGTCAAGAATATTCAGAATAGCTCTGAGTACAAAGTCAAAGTACTTAGGAGTGATAATAGTACAAAATTCAAGAATTCTACAATGGAGGAGTATTGTGCAGGCAATGGAATCACTCAACAATTTTCTGCACCTGGTACACATCAGCAAAATGGTGTAGTGGAAAGAAAGAACAGGACTCTCATAGAGGCAGCAAGAACCATGCTTGCAGATGCAAAACTTCCAACCTATTTTTGGGCAGAAGCTATTAACACTGCATGTTTCACTCAAAACTGTACCTTGGTAAATAGTCATGGAAAAACTCCCTATGAGATGATCAAAGGAAAGAAACCAAGTGTGAAATACTTTCACATCTTTGGATGTAAATGCTATGTCCTAAAAGTTCATCCAGAACAACTTGGAAAATTTGAAGCCAAATCGGATGAAGCAATCTTTCTAGGATATTCAGCATCTAAGGCCTTCAAAGTTTATAATCTTAGAACTCACATTGTTATGGAATCAATTCATGTTGCATTTGATGATAAGAAATTTACAATTCTGCAAACTGATGAGAGTCATGACAAATTGGAATTTGAAAATCTGAAGAATTCTGAGATACTCTCCAGTGATGATGAAGGTTCTCCAGAAGGAATTTCTATTGCTTCTCAAAGGAATGCTACTGTTGAGGGGGAGCAAATGAATCAAGAAGAACACAGTGATCATCAGGAGCAGACTAGCTATTCAGAGTCTACTCCATCAGGAACTGATCTTTCAGAATCTACTGAGGAAAGATCAGTAACTAGCAGCAATATGGAATCTACTGATTCTATTGATCAAAGGGGAGTTATTGAAGGCAGAGAGAATTCTTCTACAAGAGATACCACTAACTTAGGGGGAGAGACTAGCAGAGTCAATCTACCACCTGTTAGAAAATGGATAAAGGATCATACTGAAGATTTGATTATTGGTGATCCAAATAGTGGTGTTCGAACTAGAAGATCAATTCAAAATGAATGCTTGTATAGTTGCTTTCTCTCAAAGAATGAACCTAAGAAGGTTGAAGAAGCCTTACAGGATCCTGATTGGGTAATTGCAATGCAGGAGGAGTTAAATGAGTTTGAGAGAAACAAAGTCTGGAAACTGGTACCAAGACCTAAAGATAGATCTATTGTTGGTGCAAGATGGGTTTTCAGAAACAAGCTAGATGAATCTGGTATGATTGTAAGAAAAAGCAAGACTGGTGGCCAAGGGTTATTCTCAGGAAGAGGGCATTGATTATGATGAGACCTTTGCACCTGTAGCAAGATTGGAAGCAATCAGAATGTTTCTTGCATTTGCAGCTCATTCAAAATTCAAGGTATACCAGATGGATGTAAAGAGTGCTTTTCTAAATGGCAAACTTGATGAAGAAGTGTATGTGGAACAGCCACCTGGATTTGTTGATCCAAAGTTTCCAAATCATGTCTACAAACTTGACAAGGCACTCTATGGACTAAAGCAGGCACCAAGAGCATGGTATGAGACTTTGTCTAAATTTCTTCTTGAAGATGGCTTCACAAGAGGTACAATTGACAAAACTCTAATCTTTAGAAAGATAAAAGGTGAATTGCTTTTATTCAAGTTTATGTTGATGATATCATATTTGGTTCTACTAATGAAAAATTGTGTGCTAAGTTTAGCAAGCTTATGCAGTCTAAGTATCAGATGAGCATGATGGGTGAATTAAATTATTTCTTAGGCTTGCAGGTCAAACAGACTGAGACTGGTATTTTCATTAATTAGTCAAAGTATATCAAAGATCTTTTAAAAAGGTTTGACTTTCAAGACTATGCAGTTGCAAAAACACCCATGGCAACAGCCACTAAACTAGACTCTGATCCTAAGGGAAAGAGTGTGGATAATACTAGTTATAGAGGCATGATAGGCTCATTCTTATATCTAACTGCAAGTAGACCAGATATAAGGTTTTCTACCTGTTTATGTGCTAGATTCCAAAGTAATCCTAAGGAATCTCATTTAATTGCTGTGAAGAGAATTTTTAGATATCTCAAAGGAACTCCAAATCTTGGTTTGTGGTATCCTAGAGAATTTGATTTCTTCCTAATTAGCTATTCAGACTCTGATTATGCAGGGTGTAAGATAGACAGGAAAAGCACTACAGGTACATGTCAATTCTTGGGAAATAGATTGATTTCTTGGGCAAGCAAGAAGGAACAATCTGTCTCAACCTCAACTGTAGAAGCTGAGTACATAGCAGCAGGCAGTTGTTGTGCACAGCTCCTTTGGATAAGAAATCAGTTGATGGATTATGGTATGACACTTAGTAATATTCCTATGTTTTGTGATAATACTAGTGCTATCAAAATTGCAGAAAATCCAGTTCAACATTCAAGGACTAAGCACATTGATGTCAGGTATCATTTTATTAGAGAACATATTGAGAATGGTACTGTGGAACTTCATTTTGTTCCTACTGACAAACACCTTACAGATATTCTAACTAAACCACTTGATGAGACTACATTCAGTAGATTAGTAAGTGAGTTAGGAATGTTAAATTTCTAGATCTTTAACATCTGCAAAAGTAGCAAGGTATGTTGTTTTTAGCTTATAGGCTTGATATTCTTGTCAGGATCTATATTTGATTGTTAAATGCTTTAGCTATAACACTTTGCCTTGATAAATTTCAGTATGATAGACTTGTTAATAATCATCAGGATTAGAATTGTTATCAGGATGCTGACGTCATCAGTATTGTGTCAGTATCAGGATTGTGAAAATTGTTTCAGATCCTGACATTTACTTTGTGTAGTAATCTAATTCTGTGATGTGTTAAGTCTATGCCAGCAAGTTTTAATATTTGCATACTGATAATTTATACATCATTCAATAATCAAAAGACAAGTAGATAATAAGAAATTGTATTTTCATTAATTGAAAGCATTACATACATGGAAATGAAATACAACATCTTTTTGTCTAACTTCTATTGATAATCCTGTACTTGTCTAATGATATGGATTCTGAGACACAGGACAAGGAGCATCTTAAGAAATCCATCATGGGATTTGAACAGCCTCGTCTGCTCTTGGATTCCTTGTCTGGGCGACTTGAATAAGAGTAGCTAACTTAAATGAATAGCATCTCCATCAAGATCAACCTCATACTCTCGGCCAAATTCTTCATCCTCAAGTTTTGAGGAGGTTAGGGGAAGATTGTATCCAACAGATGGATGTTCTAGGAGAAACCACTGAATATTATCTAAAACTACTCCATCCATGACTAGTTCGATGAGAAAAGTTGTCTCTTCAAAGAGATGATCAAGAACAGGATGTTCATCGACTGTGAAAAACCTAAAGAATAAGTTTGAATAGAGTTTTGGTTTGAGAATCATTGTTGAGAAGAAAAGAAATTGAAAGGTTTATGGAGAATGGCATAAGGCGTCTGTTTCTTTTATAGAAAGACGTGAGGAGCTGAACAGTCACTTGGAACTATCAATGAAGTCAGATGCTAATTATCGCGTGTGACTGTATTTCTTGTATTTTCAAGAAATGTTGAATATATCTAACCAATTGATTTTGTTCAGATTAATTGTTTATTTCTTTTTCAGATATAAAAAAAAATGCCACGTGGAAACTCCATTTAAGTCTCTGGAATCAGGATGATATTGATCAGGATTTCAAGTGTGACCATCAGGATTTGAGAATTATTATTTTTAAATCACATTGCATTTTGTGATTATTTTGATGGGAGGTCACAACAGGAAAAAGAAGCTGATCAGTATTGATTTTTTATCTTGATAATACCCTGATTTATTTTATGAAAATCAATTTTGGATTTTATTATCAACAACTCAGATTTATGCTTCAGATTTTAAAGCATAAATAGGGGGAGATTGTTAGTAATAATTCATGAGTTGTGATGTTAAGAATAGAATTTTACTTATACTTCTTGTATATCCTGATTTATAAAGGATTTAGCACTTTATATAGGAAATATGTGTTAGACAGTTATCTGTAAAGTTTAGTCAGGAATGAACAGTGCATCGAGTACTACATGTCAGGAACTGAGATTGAATCCTGATATGTCAAGTTAACTACTGATCAAGTACTGATGGGATGGTCAGATCCTGATGTAAGATGGAATCCTGATATCAGTCGTGTTACTGATGATGTCATTATGGATGCTACAGAAACTGGCAAGTGCTATAAAACAGGATCTTTGTTTGAGGAACAAGCAAGAAGATTTTGTGAAGGAAAGAATTTTCTATTGATGGAAACTATCAACTGGACGGCAGAACATTGTCATGTATAGATTATCTTTCTGTGATTAGTTGATAGGAAGCATTATAAATACTCTCTCTATGTCATTGTAAAAAGAGTTAGTAAGTTCGTTCGTTCATGTGTGAATGTGCGTAGCTCTGTATAAGGTTTGTATTCGAAAGATCGAAACAAACAGAGAGATTTGTATTGTCAACAACTGCTAAAGGTATTTGTACACCTTTGGTAGAGTTTGTATTTGATCTTATTAATACAAACATAATTTGATTCATTTGTTTATTCTTGTTCATATAACCAAGCAAAAATCAGACACGATTATATAACTTGTATTCAACCCCCCCCTTCTACAAGTTATTCGAGTTAACAACGTGTATGATGGCTTTTAATTTATATTTGTAGTTTGTAAATTGTAAGTGTCAGTGAGTATCTATTCTCTATTAACTATTGTACTGTTTCTCCTATAATTACTGTTCGCTGACATGTAATGCAGGGTTTTCCAAGCAGTGTGACACCTGATTATGTGCCTTTTCAAGTTTGGGATTTGTTACAGGTTCTTAAGTTGAAATTGTATTTGTTAATTTGCAATTGAATTGATTTGTTATTCTTGAGTGTCGAAATTCACACTGTATTTGATAGGGTCTTTCGACTTATGTGAGGACAATGCTTTCTACACAAGTAGGTCTATAATCTTTATTAAGTGCATCAGTTCATCCCCTTTATTAATTTGGAGATATGGTTTGGTAATGGTTATGCTGTTTTAATGCTTTAGGCTCTTTTGAGTGCTATTGGAGTTGGTGAAAAAATGGCTACTGTAATTGGTGCCACATTTCAGGTGAATCAGACTATCTACTCGTACGTAGGATACATAGCAACTAGTTTTGATGTCAGCTTGTTATTTACATGGACATAAATTTATGAGTTTCTATAATCTCTCAAGTGGTTTTTAAGGGATTTAACTGGAATGCTTGGAGGTATCTTATTCACATTCTATCAGGTCTGCTGTTCAGTATTAGTTTATTTTTCGGGCAATATATAGTTTACTGAAAATTTATGATATATACTTGACGTATATATCCTGAATCGTTTAATGGGCTATATCCTTTCAAATTTAAGGTTCCAGAGCCGGAAATATGATATTATGTTGTAGTCTGTATACAGAGATTTTATAAATATTAACTTTATAAACTGGTTTACGCCCTAGAATATCGAGCTTTTCTGTACGTGACCACCCTCGTGAAATTCGTATGGAAGCAGCTTATTTCCTGCAGCAACTTTGTCATTCAAGGTTTTTTTTGTTATAATATATTTTGTTATGTAGGCCTAATTATTGTTTTTTTTTAGATTGCAAGAACTTAATAGCTAAAACTGATATGTTGACAATTGGTTGTTACAGGTATGTATGCAAAAAGTAATCCTACCTTCTCTTCAAACAACAATACCAGTCAGGGAACTCTGTTACAAGTGAGTTAATAAATGTCGATTGTGTAACATATTGATTACCATTTATTCAGTTACTTGCTTCACCATCTCAGTGGCTGATAGTCCGTTACCATTCTCCGGTTATTCCTCTTGTTTCTTTCTTGTTGTCTATCTATTGATATAGAGTTACTCCTACTTGCTCTCCAAGTCAATAGAAGTTCCTCGTGTCTAGCATTTTTTTTCTATGGCCATTGATACATTTAGTATTTCTTTCGAAGTTAATAGTGTAAGTGCCACACGGTCACTATTTGGCTCTTAGTTTTGAACTCCATGGAACATGCCTGTGATTTGCACTCCAACTCCTTATTGAAGCAAATGGAAAGCAAAGAATAAAAAGAAATAAAATATTGTAAGAGGCATGAAATTGCAGATATATTATTAAGCATGCATGAACTAAAAATAGATCAAATACCTAATCAAGTTATCTGAGTAGGACATGATTTTGTAATTAACAGTTAAATCAATTTGTAGACAAACACTTGTTTTGGATATGAGGGATAGGTTATAGGTAAAGCAATGTTGCCAGTTATGTAGAAACTGGGATTGAAAATTATTTTATTTTCTATCTGATCATTAAGGTCTCTTTCCCTCTGTATACAGCACAATAGAAAGAACCCAATAAAAGTGTAGTTTAATGGACTAGTTTCACTTTCTGTATATTTTTAGTTTTTGATTGTACCCTATAGTTTCTAAGAAGATATAGGATGAATATTTGGGTACTCTATTCTATTTTGATTTTAAACAGTTCTAATGTTCCTCTACTAATAAATTTGCGGAATAGGCTTCTGGTTCGCAACTAATTGGAAGGACAGCAGCATCTCCTGGTGCTACAGGATCTACTTCATTTGATAATACAACATCTCCTCTGTCATATGCCAACTCTCCTAGGTCTGGTGCAAATTTACTCAATACACCGTCTCCATGCCAACTCTCCTAGGCAGAAAATGATGCAGTTACCTCAGCATCAGCAGTAGATCCTTGCCCAATAGCAGTCTAGGCAATCATCTGTACCAGGGATTGGGCAGCAATCCTCTTATCACTACTATAAATTAATTATCCAAATGCGGTACATCTTTTACATGCAAAAACAACGTTATCTATGTTTTACTTCGTACTGTGATATTGTAGTGCCCCTGGCATAAAATC
Source organism: Kitagawia praeruptora (assembly GCA_037693485.1). Taxonomy (NCBI): domain Eukaryota; kingdom Viridiplantae; phylum Streptophyta; class Magnoliopsida; order Apiales; family Apiaceae; genus Kitagawia; species Kitagawia praeruptora. The sequence goes on from CM075352.1 coordinate 141,257,451, forward strand.
AGAGAGCAACTGCAGGATTACCAGTTTAAAAAGAATTTAGAGAATGAAGCAGGTATACATATGCTTTAATTTATGGGTTGATCGAACTAAATATGGTTGTTTAAAGTACCAATTTAGTTGTACTTTAAAACAATATTATGTTATATATTGCTAATTTTTTACTTGGTTTCTGTTGCACAGTGGTCACCTAAGAGTCGGAAGTCTTACACAAGGGAGGAGCTTGATGACGTGCGTCTCGAGGCTCTTGGATACATCCAAAGATTTGTGTACTTGCTAGCTCTGCCTTTATATTATTTCATCATGTGAACCTCCTAAATTTATTTTGGGTCGAATTGTTTTGTCGGTTTTAGTTTTTGTGGTCTGGGATATATATGTGGAAGGTGGAATGGTCGATTGTGGATGGAATGTAGGGAGTTCATGTGGATTAATTAATTATTTTGTAAGGATCGAGTAGTACTTGGTATTGTCATTTGGAATGGAGAAATGACATTTTGAATTGGTATTGTAATTCAACCACAACGGTGTCACATTGTTGATGCTTTTCACATCAGTGTATAACTGATGTTAATATTATGATACACATCGGTTATATTACAGTAAATGATGTGTCAAACACTATTTAACATCGGTTAGTTTCAAGTAACCGATGTTCCATATAGTATTTAACATCAGTTAGGTGCTAGAGAACGATGTGATAGATACTCTTTGACATCGGTTCAAAACCGATGTGAAAAGGGTTGGACCTTTCTTTACATCCACAAAGACATCGGTTGAAAAATGGCCAGACATCGGTTTTTAGCCGATGTCTATTGACCTTTTTCTAGTAGTGCAATAACATATTAAATTAATATTTATAATATCATATTGCATTATACTATATTATTATAAGCAAAATAGAGATCTTTTGTAGTTTGTAATTTGGTTAACCAAACTATTCACAACCGTTAGATTTTGAATTCAAATAGATCATGACCATTAGATACAAAATACTAAAAGTTGTTATATACAAAGGTCTAAAGTTCGATTCCCACCAACAACATATTAATTTATACTTAATATTACCAACAACATATTAATTTATATTTAATATTAAAAATTATTATATACAAAGATTTAAGGTTCGAATTCTTCCAATAACATATTAAATTAATATTTATAATATCATATTGCACTATAAATAAATTATAAAAAAATAAAAGTAATTCGTGCTTTGCACGAACTATAAGCTAGTATATATTTAATAAAGATATGTTCTTGGTGGTATTCAAACTTAAACCAATGAGAATATTTTAAATATTAAATAAGGATAATTGTTTTAGTATTAAATCCAATAGCTCTCATTTATTTGTCTTCAAATTTTACGATTATTATTTATTATATCAAATTTAGTGTATGACCAACCAAATATATACTAGTTTGCTTATAATAAAATAGTATAGGTAGTATAAATTTATTAAAAAAATTAGTTGAAAAGACAGCCTAATTAAATGTTATTAATTATTAAATTACGTACCCTACAAAATATGATTGTGCTGCTTGTAACCTTTTTTTATAAGCTGAAACTTTTATATATCAAAGCAAGCTTTAAAGGCTTGCAAGGGTCCCTTACAACATAGTACATACCAACTTTCGCTTAGAGCTTGATTCAACTTTCTACTAATGAAAGACCTAGGAATAGAAATAACAATAACTTAAGCAAACCAAAACATTACTAAAGCAGCCATACAAGGCTCTTTCTTCTGCTTGAACAGGTACGATATATATGTGGTAGGGATATAAGCTATACAACTTAAACCACATCCACTACTGGTGTGTATCCCATGAAGAAAACCGTGTCTACAGCTAAGATGTTAGGAAATAATCTAAATGTTTATTTGTTTTATTTGTGCGAATAATTTGCTGTGGTTTATCCAGCAAGACTAGGTCGTAAGTTGTTAGCATAATCCTAGGAGTTCAAGTAGTAGTTGAGTCAGGATAAGTAGTAGTTCTATTTTATCTCCACCAGTTCAGTTGTTTAGCTTCAGTAGGTTTCTTTTGCACTCTTGATATATTCAGAGTGTTCATTTCACTTTGTACCTTGCAGTTTATGATATAACAAAAATGAGCTTGTCTCACATGTGTGTGTTAGTTTCATTTCTGCAAAAATACACTTAGTATAGTTATACTCTGTTCCTATATTGTGGTATCAGAGCGAGTACGTATTCTGGTGTGTGTCAAAGGACGTCGACAATGGATGTGAGCAAACTCAATGGAGGGTCAGTAAGCCTGAGTTACCCAACGTTGACAAAGGAGAACTATACTGCATGGTCCATGAAAATGAGGGTGTTTATGCAAGCACATGGAATGTGGGACGCTGTTGAGCCTAGTGATCCCAAAGCCGTAGTTGAGGTGAAGACGGACAAGATTGCTCTAGCTATGATCTATCAAGGGATACTTGAGGATGTGATGCTGTCTCTAGCGGAGAGAAAGATAGCAAAAGAAGCTTGGGATGCGATAAAGACCATGTGCCAAGGTGTAGATCGAGTAAAGCAAGCTCGAGTTCAAACGCTAAAGGCAGAATTCGAGACAATGAGCATGAAGGACACAGATCAACTCGACGAGTTCTACATGAAGCTGAATGGACTCGTGTCGAATATATGTGCCCTGGGAGAAAGTGTGAGTGAAAGTTATGTGGTGAAGAAACTGCTACGTGCAGTACCATCTAAGTTTTTGTAGATTGCTTCAACAATAGAGCAATTTGGCAATCTAGAGAAGATGACAGTGGAAGAAACAATTGGGTCACTCAAAGCCCACGAAGAAAGACTGAAGGGACAAAGTGTGAGCAATGGAGACCAGTTGCTATTAACAGAAGATGAATGGCTTAAGAGAGAAAAGAACGAGAAGAAACTCTTATTTACAAAAGAAGAGTGGCAGAGACGTTCTGAAAATGGGGGAAGTGATGGATCGTCAAACTCAAAAGGTCGATGGGGACGAGACAAAAGTAGAATAAAGTGTTATAACTGCAATATATATGGCCACTATGCGGCTGAATGTCGAAGGCCAAAACGAGATAGGGAGCAGAAAATGGAGTCAAATTTGTCTCAGACTGAAACTGATGGTGATGAGCCCACACTGTTATTGTCTGAATGTGAAGACGAAAGAAAAGAAAACATGATACTGTTGAACGAAAGGAAGGTGACCCCTGATTTGAAGCAAAACAGAGGTAAGTGTGTTGACACTAATATCTGGTACCTCGATAACGGAGCAAGTAACCATATGACAGGTCAACGGGCTAAGTTTAGCAAACTGGATGAGAATGTAACTAGGGAAGTCAGATTTGGTGATGGCTCTACAGTGGCAATAAAAGGGAGAGGCTCTATACCGTTCATCTACAAAAATGGCGAGGTACGATACTTACAAGAAGTTTATTATATTCCTTCACTTTGTAATAATATTATAAGCTTAGGGCAATTGTCTGAGGAGGGAAACAAGGTTGTTTTGAAAGGGGAATTCTTGTGGGTTCATGACAAGCAGGGAAGGTTGCTAATGAAAGTTAAACGTACAGCAAATAGGCTGTATAAAATTAACATTGAGGAAGGTGGGCCTGTGTGCTTGTTAACAAAAGCAGAGGAAGCTTCATGGTTGTGGCATTCTCGTCTCGGCCATGTGAATTTTGCTGCCTTGATTCTCATGTCCAAGAACGAGATGGCTTATGGCTTACCAAGGTTGACACAGCCAAAGGAGATTTGCAAGGGCTGTTTGATGTCTAAACAAACGAGAAAGCCATTTCCAACTCAAGCCAATTTTAATACAAAGTTTGTGCTCGAACTGATACATGGAGATCTCTGTGGTCCATTTACACCTCCAACACCTGCTGGAAACGGATTCTTTTTTCTGTTGGTAGATGATTGTAGTCGTTTTATGTGGGTTTTTATGTTAAAAACCAAGGATGAAGCCCTTGGAGCTTTCAAGAAATTCAAGGAACTGGTCGAGAACTATATAGAACGGAAAATCAAGGTACTTAGGACGGATCGTGGGGATGAGTTCTGTTCAAACAAGTTCAAGACTTTATGTGAAGAAACTGGGATTCAGAGGCACTACACAGCCCCATACTCACCACAGCAAAACGGAGTGGTGGAACGACGGAATAGAACCGTCGTGGCTATGGAAAGAAGTTTTCTCAATGGAATGAACATGCCTTCAAGCTTCTGGGGAGAGGCTATGAGACATTCGATCTACATTCTGAATATGTTACCTACCCGAGTACTTACAAGAAGGACACCTTATGAAGCATGGATGAAATTGAAACCATGTCTTCGACATGTTAGAGTTTTTGGGTGTATTGCTCACATGAAGGTTCCAGCTTTGAATACGAAGAAACTTGACAATCGAAGTAGAACTGTGGTGTACCTAGGCAGTGAGCCAGACACAAAGGCTCATTGCCTATATGACCCAAATGATGGCTCTGTGCTTGTGAGTAGAGACGTTGTCTTTGAAGATGGAAAAGGTTGGCCATGGGAACTGCAGTCTCAGAACACTGTAAATGCTCCTAGTACATTCACAGTTATAGACACGACAATAAATGATCAAGATGGAACAGAAATGGCAGAAAATTCAAGGGGAGAAAATCTAGAAAGTGATACAAAGACAACACCTCTAACAACGCCTGTACGCAGCCACTCATATGTATCTGATTTTTCTGCCAATTCAAGTGAATCTAGGTAAACTAGTGGACCACCGAAGAAAATGAGACTCCTTAGTGATGTGTACAATGATGTAGCGGTGTGTGAATTGTCTGATGATGAGCTATTTATGGTGACAATTGACGAACCCACATCATACAAACAAGCAGCAGAAGAAAACGAATGGAAGGAGGCAATGAGAGCAGAGATAAATGCCATTGAACAGAATAATACATGGCAGCTTACAGAATTACCTTTGGGTCATAAGGCAATTGGACTAAAATGGGTGTTTAAATTGAAGAGAGATGCTGATGGTAAGGTTATCAAGCATATGGCACGCTTGGTCGCTAAAGGTTATGTACAACAGCATGGGATCGACTATGAGGAAGTGTTTGCCCCTGTCACGAGACTTGAGACTGTGAGGCTGTTACTTGCACTTGCAGCAAAGAATGCCTGGGAAGTGCATCATCTAGATGTTAAGTCTGCGTTTTTGAATGGAGAACTTCAAGAGGAAGTATACGTGGTGCAACCGGAAGGATTTGTGAAAAAGGGACAGGAGTATAAGGTATATAAGTTGATAAAGGTGTTGTATGGTTTACGACAAGCGCCCAGGACCTGGTACGCACGTCTGAGCAAGTGTTTGGAGGAGTTTGGGTTTGTCAAATGCCCTTATGAACATGCTGTTTATACAAGACGAGAAGGGGCAGAAGCCTTGGTGGTAGCAGTCTACGTAGATGATTTATTGGTTACTGGAACGAGTGTCTCAAATATAAACAAGTTCAAAAAAGAGATGAACAGTGTTTTCGACATGAGTGATCTGGGAAAACTGTCTTATTATCTGGGTATGGAAGTTAATCAGAAGAATGGGTATATTGAACTTAAGCAGGTTGCGTATGCAAAGAAGGTAATAGAGAAAGCTGGAATGGTTGGTTGTAACTCGGTAAGATACCCTATGGAACCCATGTTGAAGCTGGACAGAAATGAACGTGGAAATACTGTTAATCCGACACAGTTTAAGAGCTTGGTGGGAGGTCTCAGGTACCTTGTTTTTACACGGCCATATATAGCTTATTCTGTTGGGATAGTAAGTCGATTCATGGAGAGGCCTACAGAAATGCATTTGGCTGCAGCAAAGCGAATTGTTCGTTATGTAAGTGGAACACTTGATTTTGGCTTGGTTTACACTAAAGGTGATGGAAATTACTTGTTGTCATGTTATTCGGATAGTGATCTAGCTGGTAATATGGATGACAGAAAATCTACTGGAGGTATGGCGTTTTACTTGAACAAGAATCTCATCACTTGGGTCTCACAGAAACAGAAATGTGTGGCACTGTCATCGTGTGAGTCAGAGTTTATGGCGGCAACAGCAACAGCATGCCAAGGAATATGGTTGTACAAACTCTTGAGGCAAATAACTGATATAAAGGCTGGACCAGTAGTGTTGTACATTGACAACAAATCTGCAATAGATCTAGCGAAGAATCCAGTCTTTCATGGAAGAAGTAAGCACATAGATATCCGTTACCACTTCATACGAGAGTGTGTAGAACGAGGAGAAATTATTCTTAAGCATGTGAATACTCATGAGCAACGGGCTGATGTTCTGACCAAGGCGCTGTCCAGAGTCAAGTTTGAAGGAATGCGCGAGCTGTTTGGCATGAAGAATCTGCATCCCTAGTTTAGATTAGGGGGAGCATGTTGGGAAATAATCTAAATGTTTATTTGTTTTATTTGTGCGAATAATTTGCTGTGGTTTATCCAGCAAGACTAGGTCGTAAGTTGTTAGCATAATCCTAGGAGTTCAAGTAGTAGTTGAGTCAGGATAAGTAGTAGTTCTATTTTATCTCCACCAGTTCAGTTGTTTAGCTTCAGTAGGTTTCTTTTGCACTCTTGATATATTCAGAGTGTTCATTTCACTTTGTACCTTGCAGTTTATGATATTACAAAAACGAGCTTGTCTCACATGTGTGTGTTAGTTTCATTTCTGCAAGAATACACTTAGTATATTTATACCCTGTTCCTACATAAGATACCACCATGCACCGCCTCTTCCATCATCACCTCTTCATGCATATTGATCTGCATCGATCTCTCTATCAATAACCTCCTGGGTGGGTGCGTCAATCTGGCCAAGGCCCATTTCCTCCATTAGGTTTGAGGGTAGCTCTCCTTTGTCAAAATCCACCGGGCTAGGTGCCCCATCTAGGATCATTGTGTCTTGATAACTTGGATCATTGACCCCCATTCCCATGTCCAATCCAACAATTCTTCAACTCCCCCCACTCTATTGCATGTGAAGAGCATGTCACACACCTTCCTTCCGAGACAAGAGAGGAATCTTGCAACCTTGTTACATAAGCAATGGTACAGAACCATCTCTTATCTCTTAGGCGGATGTCGATCTGAGAGGCTAGATGGTAGACTCCCGGAGGTGCACCAATGTAAAAGTTTTTTATTACCAAGAACGCCTCCAGGTTGTCAATTTCAAGTATCACGTCACGATACCCTAGCAGGAAAGCACGTTGAAGTGCAATGAAGATGGCCCATAGCTAGTTTCCAAGGGTAGTGAGCTGTGGAATCACGCCTATGGTTAGATGCTTTAGAACTCCGTCTGAGTTTCTATAGTGTTGGTGTTTTAATCAAAGCGTGCTTGCTTAGTTTATTTGTTTTGTTTCCAGAATTAGTATATGACTTGGTCATATATTCAGTTGAGAGAGTTTAGGAGATTGATTGAATAAGTCTGGTAGTTAGTTGAATAAAGATTTGTTTAGCTGATTTGTAGGATTAGTTTGTTCCTTGTTTTTAGCCAAAACACCTGCATATAGGTGTATTTATATTTTGTAATTTCCATTGAATGAAAGTAGCACGTTCAGAGTATTCCTTTGTTCTCTGTAGTTCCATATAAACACTGTGTTCACTAGATCAGGGTTAATCAATTCCCTACAATCTGGTATCAGAGCCTGGCGACGGAAGTGTATGCCAAAGAGGGTCACGATGGAGACTAGTAAAACAAAGGATGGAACGATCGGGCTGAGTTATCCTATGCTGAATAGAGGAAATTATACAGCATGGTCGATTAAGATGAGGGTGTATATGCAGGCACAAGGAGTGTGGTCTGCTGTGGAGAACACGGATCCAAAGATAGTGATCGAGGATAAGACTGATAAGGTAGCTTTGGCTGCGATATATCAAGGCATCCCGGAGGACATTCTTTTATCTGTGGCAGAGAAGAAGACGGCGAAAGAAGCATGGGAAGCAGTAAAAACCATGTGTTTGGGAGCCGATAAAGTAAAGAAAGCAAAGGTACAAACTCTCAAGGCAGAGTTTGAATCACTGAGCATGAAGGAGACAGAGTCAATCGACGATTTTTGTATGAAGCTTAATGGCCTGGTGACAACTATTCGAGCCCTGGGTGAAGAAATTCAAGAGGCCTATATAGTGAAGAAATTGCTACGAGCAGTGCCTAGTAAGTTTCTTCAGATTGCATCAACCATCGAGCAATTCGGAGATTTGGAAACTATGACTGTAGAGGAAATAGTTGGGTCTCTTAAGGCACATGAAGAGAGACTCAGAGGTCCGAGTAATACTAGTGGTGGAGGTTCAAACAACACTGGTGGTGGAGCACAGTTGCTGTTGACAGCTGAAGAGTGGCTAAAAAGAGAGAAGGACGAGACAAAGTTGCTTCTCACAAGGGAAGAATGGTTGAAACGTAAAGGAAAAGGTGGATCAGAAGGGTATGCAAACCAGAGGGGTCGAGGTAGCAGAGAATTCGTGCGTGGGACACGTGACAAGAGTAAGGTACGATGTTTTAATTGTCTTGAGTATGGCCACTTCGCTGCAGAATGCAAGAAATCAAAGCATGGTAAGGAACAAAAGGAGGAGGCAAATTTATCACAAATGATAGATGAAGAACCTTCCTTGTTAGTGACAGAGAAGGTATTACTAGTTGATGAGGGAGGAGTAACGCCAAAGCTGAACAAAACCAGTCAAGGTTTACAAGGTGGCTCGAACGTGTGGTACTTAGACAATGGAGCCAGCAACCACATGTCCGGAGAATTGTCAAAATTCAAGGAGTTGGACAGAAACGTTAAGGGACATGTCAGGTTTGGAGATGGATCCATGGTGCAAATCGAAGGAAGAGGAACAATTCTGATGAAATGTAAGAATGGAGAAGACAGAATGTTGACCAAGGTGTACTATATCCCTGCTTTGTGTAGCAATATAATATCTCTTGGACAGTTAGCTGAAGAGGGCAACAAGGTCATCCTAAACGGAGAGTACCTGTGGGTTTATGAAGATGGAGGAAAGTTAATTATGAAGGTAAAACGTTCAATGAATCGCCTTTACAAAATTATCATTAACAGTGAAAATGTAGATTGTTTGTTGTCAAAAATAGATGAAAAATCTTGGCTCTGGCATGCCCGTCTTGGGCATGTAAATTTTAAGGCTTTGACCATGATGTCTTCTCAAGGAATGGTGACTGGCATCCCTGAAATAAAAGCACAGAGTGAGGTGTGTAAAGGGTGTCTTATGTCGAAACAGTCGAGAAATTGTTTCCCTGGTCAAGCAACCTATAATGCCAAGAAAGCACTTGAAATTGTACATGGAGATTTGTGTGGTCCCATAACCCCTGCAACCATGGCTGGAAACAAGTACTTCTTTCTGCTGGTAGACGATCACACCCGTGTCATGTGGGTGTATTTCTTGAAAAACAAAGATGAGGCACTCGAGGCATTTAAGAAGTTCAGGGCAAAAGTTGAAAATGGAACCGAGAAGAAAATCAAAATGTTACGGACAGACAGAGGTGGTGAGTTTACCTCAAAACTTTTCAATACATATTGTGATGAAGCAGGAATTTCCAGGCAACTCACAGCTCCATATTCACCTCAACAAAACGGCGTGGTCGAAAGGAGAAATCGAACTGTTGTGGAAATGGCCTGAAGTTTTTTGAAAGATAAGAACTTACCAGTCATGTTCTGGGCGGAGGCAGTGAGACATTCAGTATATATACTGAATCGTTTACCTACTAGAGCTTTATCTGGAGTGACACCGTACGAAGCATGGTCTGAAAGGAAGCCGGATATAGGACATGTCAGAGTGTTTGGCTGTCTAGCACACATGAAAGTCCCAACAAATCAGGTGACAAAGCTTAGTGATCGAAGCAGGATGGTGATTAACTTGGGCAAAGAACCAAACTCTAAGGCATATAGAGTATATGATCCTGAAAAAGACAGTGTACATGTGAGTCATGATGTGGTATTTGAAGAAGATAAAGGGTGGAAATGGGAAGAAAATGAGACAACTGGAGGAGAAACTCATGGCACTTTTACTGTGTTCAACTTGCAAACGGGGATGGACAGAAGCGAGACTGAAAGTGAAGATGTACAAAGCACACACTCTGAGCAGTCACTATCTGGGCAGTCACAATCTGGGCAGTCGAGTCCACAGTCTGGACATTCGAGCACCAGTGAATGGAGTGAAAATTCAAGCCATGGGACTCGTAGTGAAGCAAGTACACCACCGTTGGCTCGAGACTTGACACTGAGCTATGATACTGAATCCAGTAGTGAACGTCCCAGAAAATATCGACCACTTTCAGAGATTTACGATGTCACTGAGGTAGTAGAATTGGATGATGATGAACTTATGTTGATGGGAACAATTGAGCCTACAAGTTACAGTAAAGCTGTTACAGAATATAGCTGGAGACAAGCTATGAAAAATGAGATTGATGCAGTAGAAAAGAACAATACCTGGATGTTAACTGAACTTCCAGTTGGAAAGAAGGCAATCGGACTGAAATGGGTGTTCAAAGTGAAGAAGGATGCAAGTGGAGAAGTGGTGAAACACAAAGCTCGTATTGTAGCTAAGGGTTATGTCCAACAACAGGGGAGAGACTTCAATGAAATTTTTGCACCTGTGACACGTCTAGAAACAGTGAGACTGCTGTTGGCTCTTGCTGCGAAAAACTCATGGGAAGTGCATCACTTAGACGTCAAGACTGCGTTTTTGAATGGGGAACTTCAAGAAGAAGTTTATGTTACCCAACCTGAAGGGTTCGAGAAGAAAGGGAGAGAGCATCTTGTCTATAGACTTGTTAAAGCTTTGTATGGCCTGCGACAAGCACCTCGCGCCTGGTATGCAAAGTTGAGTAAATGTCTGGAGGAACTTAAGTTTGTTCGATGTCCATACGAACATGCTGTGTATACTAAGAAAATTGGAGAGGACATACTGATAATCGGAGTTTATGTTGACGATTTACTGGTAACAGGCACAAAGGTGTCCATTATTGAGGAATTCAAGGACCAAATGAATAAACGTTTCGAGATGAGCAACTTGGGAAAGCTGTCATATTACTTGGGGATAGAGGTACATCAAGGGAGAGATTTCATCGAGCTGAGGCAAACAGCGTATGCAAAGAAGGTTCTCGAAAAGGCTGGTATGCTGGGATGTAATCCTACTAAGTACCCTATGGACCCTAAGGAGTCTATAACTAAAGATGAGGGAGGCAAGCTGGTGGATCCAACTGAGTTCAAAAGCATTGTTGGGGGTCTACGCTATTTAGTCCACACAAGGCCAGATATAGCCTATTCAGTGGGTATAATAAGCAGGTATATGGAGAAGCCAACTGTGATGCATCAACATGCTGCAAAACGAATTCTCAGATACGTTAGTGGCACACTAGAATACGGGCTGGTTTACTCGAAAGACAGTAGTAACAATATGCTAAGTGGATATTCTGATAGTGATCTTGCTGGACATGTGGATGATCGTAGGAGTACTGGAGGTATGGCATTCTATTTAAATGAGAGTCTTGTGACATGGGTTTCACAAAAACAGCGATGTGTGGCACTCTCTACTTGTGAAGCAGAGTTTATGGCAGCAACAGCAGCTGCGTGCCAAGCAATTTGGCTAAGGAACTTACTGGGTCAAGTCACTGGGAGTCATGTTGGTCCTGTTGTGCTCTACGTTGATAACAAGTCGGCTATTGATTTGGCTAAGAATCCAGTCTTTCATGGACGTAGCAAGCACATAGATATTCGTTACCATTTTATCCGTGAATGCATTGAACGGGGAGAGATCCTGATCAAGCACATAAGTACTGAACTTCAAAGAGCTGATACGTTGACAAAAGCTTTGGCCACTGTGAAATTTGAACGAATGAGAGCCTTGTTGGGTGTTAGAGATCTGCACAAGCTCGCTTAGATTAAGGGGAGAATGTTGGTGTTTTAATCAAAGCGTGCTTGCTTAGTTTATTTGTTTTGTTTCCAGAATTAGTATATGACTTGGTCATATATTCAGTTGAGAGAGTTTAGGAGATTGATTGAATAAGTCTGGTAGTTAGTTGAATAAAGATTTGTTTAGCTGATTTGTAGGATTAGTTTGTTCCTTGTTTTTAGCCAAAACACCTGCATATAGGTGTATTTATATTTTGTAATTTCCATTGAATGAAAGTAGCACGTTCAGAGTATTCCTTTGTTCTCTGTAGTTCCATATAAACACTGTGTTCACTAGATCAGGGTTAATCAATTCCCTACATGTAGGCTGCCCCAATTCCCGTACGGAACCCATAGATCGATGGGGTTCTAGAGGAAGTTCCATGCACATTTATCTTGATTATTCCTTGAGGTGGAGGAATCCAGTGATATGCCATATTGCCAAAGTGTGTGTATAGTTTTGTATGAAGATGAGCTTGTTGATATTTGCATCTAATGTGTGCCTTTTATAGGACTTGAAAGATTATTTCCCTCCAGCGTCTTGAATGTGGGATTTAATGTGAATCTCCTACAGTGACTGGTACCGCTGGTGATTTGACAAATTTCTATCTCAACCATAAAAGCTTGTGGACACTTGTTTACATCTTAGCTTGAGCTATCAATGCTTCCTAGACTTGATGTATTTTCCCACTTGGCGATTTTATATTTTGAAAACAATTCTCCCTTTAACAAGTACCACACTCTTTAATAAGTTCTTACCCCCTTCTGGAAACTGCCTTGATTAGTATCTTTGGAATTAAAGCAAATCTCCTGATATCTAGTCTATATGTTGTCTACCCAGGAAGGATAAGTGGCTGAGGTTAAAGTTAGTGCCTGCTGCTTGAGGATTGTGTCTACCATTTCACTGGAGTCTATACTTATTACGGAGTAGTATGTTATTTTCCACAACGACTTTCCCTTTGATTGCGTTACACAAATGTTGCATAGCTTTCTTCTAGACCTCCAAAGGGCATTGAGCTTGAACAGGCCCTGAAAAAATGTAGCACACTGACCCTTTTTTGTCCATGATGAAACCACCAATTCCTACCTTCGTTTCATCCGCAATCTTTTTCGTACATGATCTATCCACAAATCCCAAAAAATTGTAGCATGTGAAACCATCCATGAGGAATTGATTTAGTTCATTTTTTTACGTGATTTTGTAGTGACGTTGAAGGGCTTACTGACCAATTATTTTTCATTGGAGACAATATCTGTCCATTTTCCTTGCACCATGCCCACGCTAGCTCTTTTATAATGTTCTTTATTGACTGGATGTTCACCTTCGTGTTGTTAAAGACGCATTCGTTTCTTAAGAGCCATATTGTCCATACTGTCGCTCCAAAACATGTAATCCTTCCCAATGTGGCTTGTGTGTCTTTTAGGAATAACATGGCCTGCCTCAAGTTTCTTGGCAATGGCTTGTCCAATTCCATCCAATCTGAGAAGAAATTCCAGCAAGTTGATGCTAAAATGCACTTCCATAGTAGGTGAATTGCGTCTTCCGTTTCTCTTTTGCACCACTTGCATGTGACGTCCATGTCAATTCCTTTGTCTTTTAGGAATTTTAACATCGGGAGTGAGTTATGTAGAGCTTGCCACATGAATAGCTTTGTCTTTGGTGGGATTTTCTGTTTCCATAGGATCTACCATATCTCATCACTATTCTCATACGAGTTCAGAATTTTGTATCCCATTGAAGACTTGTATTCTTCTCCCGTATGTTTCCATACCATCTTATCTAATTTCTCTTCTAGTCTGATGGAGTCAATTCATTCTCGTATCTTCCTGTAGTCTATTCTTTCCCATCCTCTTAAAGGTCTTCTCCAATATGAGGTTGAAACTGGAGTGATAATCGATCGCGAGGCTAACATTTCTGCAACTGTGATGTTTTTTTGAGTATATAGAGAGTATAGCCCGTTGTGTGTAGTAGCCAGAGGTCCTGTTTCACTCCATGCATCTTCCCAGAAATGAAGCATTGCCTAGTTTCCATTGGAAATCCTCTGACTTGAAAAGATGTAGATGGGTGTCTTCTTTTAATCTTGTTAAACTATGTACTGAGGTAGAAATCTTTTTATTTTGAGGCCCTTCTTGCGACAGGAAGTTTTCTCCATATTTTGACGTTAGCAATTTTGAAGGAACTAAAGTCTGTGTATGTATATATTAATTACGTAGTAAACTAATAAGTCTGCAAACCTAAGGAGGATAAACTGATCAGCTTCAGTAATTAAACTAAATGAACGATTACATGCAGATTAAATAGATAACAAAACAACTAACAACTAACAGCTTCCTATTCTATCTCCACTACGTCAACTTATTACACTACTTTTCCTAAAAATACTCCACTACACTCTTGACCTAGTCCTTGCTTGTTACTAACATATTAATAACAATAATATTATTTTTGACATAAGTTTAGATTAATAAAGTAAAAACCCAACAATCACCCCCTTAATCTAAACTTTATGAAGCACCTCTCTTCATCTTGTGATGCACTTCTCACCACCATCTTGTGATGCACTTCTCACCACTAACAATATTGATGCACTTCTCATCAAAAACACATTTTGGAGCACTTCTCTCCATGGTGCACTTCTCACCCACAATAATACTAAAATTATAGACCCGTGTGACCTATTCGACCGTCTCTTTCACACCTCTTGTTACCATTTTTTCTTTGCCTCTTCCTTTGAAGCATATCTCCTGTCAAGCACTCAATACTACTCGATTAAACCAAGAAACGTAGCAGCCCCATCTCCTGTTCTTCAACAACCACATGCCGTCGCCTCCTTCGGGAGCTTCCCTGCTCCGCTTGATGTTGTTTTCCTCCTGCCATCTGCAGCTTCTTCTTATGCCTAAGGATCGGAGGGAAGACTGTTAAGCCTTGAACACCCTCCCCCAGGCTCTGATACCAAATGAAGGAACTAAAGTCTGTGTATGTATATATTAATTACGTAGTAAACTAATAAGTCTGTAAACCTAAGGAGGATAAACTTATCAGCTTCAATGATTAAACTAAATGAACGATTACATGCAGATTAAATAGATAATAAAACAACTAACAACTTCCTATTCTATCTCCACTACGTCAACTTATTCCACTACTTTTCCTAAAAATACTCCACTACACTCTTGACCTAGTCCTTGCTTGTTACTAACATATTAATAACAACAATATTATTTTTGACATAAGTTTAGATTAATAAAGTAAAAACCCAACAAATTTGTGCCATAGCTTCCCTCTCTCCGTTCTAGCCCTCCACCACCATTTTGCCAGTAGAGCTTTGTTTTTCCACGCTAGAACTTGGACACCCAAACCCCTTGCATTTTGGGCGATTGGTTATTTCCCATTGAACTGTATGCAATTTTCTTTTGGTTGAGTCATTTTTGTTGATCTCATCCCAGAAGAAATTTCTTTCTAAAGCTTCCACTTCTTTTATTATCCTAGTGGGGATTTTGTGTATTCCCATCCAGTAGGTAGGTATAGCATCTAGTACCGCCCTTATCAATACTAATTTCCCGGCCTTCGAGATCGTTGTGCATTTTCATGCACTTAGCTTTGTTTTAATTTTGTTCGGGGGAGTGGTTTTCAGAAGGCTTTTCTCTTTGGAGCTCCTCCTATTGTTGCTCCCAGGTATGTGAATGGGAACTGGTATCTCTTGCATCCCAGCCATCTCGCCCAGCCTTCTTGCTGCTCTTGCGTTTATGCCCTTCCTAGTATGTTGCTTTTTGCGTTTATGCCCTTCCTAGTATGTTGCTTTTTGCCATTCCTTGATTGAATTCCATTCCTCTTCTAGGAAAAAGAATGTATCATCCACAAATTGAAGGTAAGTTATTTCTATATCTCCGATCCTCAAACCCTTGATGACTCTCATTTGTTGAGCTCTTTTTATAAGGAATGATAATACCTCTCCAACCATTATGAACAACATTGGTGATAGGGGTAACCTCTGCCCATTTTAAATTCCCGTGAGGGACTCCCATTGACTAGAATTGAAATTTTGATTGTAGAAATTATTGTCAATATCCAACTTATCCATTTCTCTCCAAAACCAAAATTTCCCATGATTTCACTAAGGGCCTCCCGTCTTACTATGTCGAAGGCCTTTTCAAGGTCAATCTTGAATAATACCCCCGAGTCATTTTATTTTTTATGTTGTGAACTATTTCCCCCCGCTAAGAAAATGCAATCAGAAATATGTCTACCTTTGACGAAAGCAAACTGCGTCTCTGAGATTAACTTTTCCAGCTTTGTGCTTAGTCTATTAGCTAGGATTTTTAGCAGTAACTTCATGGTGGTGTTTATAAGGCTTATGGACGGTAGTCTGTCACAGTTTTAGGAAGCTCAGTCTTTGGTATTAGAATTAAGAAGGAAGAGTTGATACCTTTGGGTAGCACCCCTGTCTGTATGAAGGCGTTGAACACTCCATGAATTTCCTCTTTAAGGTGCTTCCACATTCTCTTTATATATCTTTCGTTGAAACCATCTGGGCCTGGGGCTTTATTGGCATCCATGTTAAATATTATTGATGTAAATATTAATCAGTGTTTAAGTGTTACAGTGAAAAATTAGAGTTTAGCTGGAAGCAGTCAGAGTTTAGTTAAATGCTAACGGATGGAAGCTCGACAGAGTTTGTTAAACTCTGTCTGGAGAAAGCGTCTACAGGTCAACAGAGTTTGAAGAATACTTGAAGATAATTATGGAAGCAATATCTTTGAAGATTGGAAAGCTGTCAAAGAGATTGTATTGACTAAGGATACGTGTAGCAATCGTGATTGATATCAATTGTATAGCTAATTTATAGGAGTATCAATTTATGATTGTATAGCAGCTGTATATCTTATAAATATAGTTAGGTTAACCCTAGAAGGGTATTGTGTAATGAATTATCATTCATTGTAACCTAAGCAGCTCTCTGTGATATTTTACATCACTAAGAGAGGAGTTTTAAATTTCAAAACAGTTTTTAATTGTTCGAAAGTGTTTTGCTTGTTATTCTCTCATACGAACTTGATTACAATTGTGTATTCGGCCTAACAAGTGGTATCAGACCAGATCTGTTACTCTATACAGTTTAATATCCACACACAACTATAATCATGTCAGAAATACCTCCTCCATCAGGTTCTATGACTGAGAAGGCTCAACCTACTACTGTGAGTCGTTATGAGACAATTAGGGTTCCTATTCTGTGGCCAGCAGATTATGCTATCTGGAAGGTGAAGATGACTATGTTTCTGGAGGCTACAGATCCAGTATCTTGATAGAATTTATGAAGGTCCTCATAAGCTTACAAAGCTATCTGTAGCTACTGCTGGTCAAGAAGCTAAGACAGTTCCAAAGGAAAAGAAAGATATGACTCCTGAGGATATTTCATCTATTTCTAAGGATGCAAAGGTTAGACATCTACTTCATAGTGCCTTAGATAATGTTATGTCTAACAAAGTCATTAATTGCACAACTGCAAAAGAAATATGGGATGGCAAAATCTGAAGAAACCATGACAGAAACATTTGACAGGTTTTGTAAGCTGCTCAATGATTTGTCATTGGTAAATAAAGATTATGATCTAGAAGACTCAAATCTCAAATTTCTTCTTGCTCTACCTGAAAAGTGGGATGTGAAAACAACCACTATTAGAGACAATTATGATCTTGCTAATACTGAGATTGATGAAATCTATGGGCTGCTCAAAACTCATGAATTGGAAATGGAGCAGAGAAACAGGAGATCAAGTAAGAAGGCAAAGTCTGTTGCTCTTAAGGTTGAAGAGAAACCCTTGAAGAAAGAAGCATCAAGGAAGAAAGCTAAGGGAAAGGCTTTAATCATACATTCTGAAAGTGAGTCATCAAACTCTGATGTTGATTCAAACACTGATGAATCATCTGATTCTGAGGATAATGAAGAAGAAATGAGGAAAATGGCTGTCTTGATGGTGAAGACTTTCAAGAAGATGGGTTTCAAGAACTTCAAGAAAGGAAACATGTTCTCTAAAGGTTCAAATTCAGACAGGAAGAGTTTCAGAAAGTCTGAGAGACAGGAGACTAAATCTGGGAAGAAAGAAAAGTCTGAGATTCAATGCTACAAGTGTAAGGGGATGGGTCACTATGCTCCTGAGTGCAAGAAGGGTAAAACTGAAAAATCACTCATCACAAAAGGAAGAGATTGGGCAGACACTTCAGACTCAGATGAGGATGTCAACTATGCTCTCTTGGCTTCCATTGAAAATGAATCTGAAGATTCTGAAAACAAGGTACCCTTAACTACTTATGCTTATAATACTAATAATATATTTGAATTGAGAATTTATCTTAAGGCATTGCAAATCAGTTATAGGGATCAGACTTTAGAGAATGAGAGAATCAAAACTGAAAATTCTGAACTTAAAGAGAGAAATAAAAATGTTGAAGAGAAACTTGAAAACATGCAACAAGTTCAGAAAGAAAGAGATGATGTTGTTTATCTAGAATAGGAGTTGCTGGGAAGATATAAGCAACTAGAATCTGAGTTGGAGAAGGCAAATCACATAATTAAACTTGGACTCATTCTGGAAAAGACACTAATGAGGTTTTTCAGTCAGACACAGTTGGTTTAGGTTACTGTGAGGGAGATGAACTTAGGTTTCAAAATCAAGTCAAAATTAGAACGCATCTTCCAACTACAAAATTTGTTCATGGAATAAATGAACCTAAGTCTGAAGCTGGAAAAGGAGCTGTTAAGAAAGAACCAGTAAAAACTAGTGTTAAACAGGTTAATATTGGTTCAATGACAGATAAACAACTCAAGCATAAGCTTAAGGAGTTAAAATCTGTTAAGAAACAGAAAGTGTCTAAGAAAAACAGAAATGGTAAAGTAGGCATTACTCAAGGTAATTATCCAATGCTTGCCACTTTTGCTCCAAGAAAGACATGCCATAACTGTGGTAGCACTAATCATCTTGCTAGTTTCTGCAGAAAGAATAAAAACATTAATTCTTTACCTTCCAAGTCTGAAGTAAAGAAAAATAATGTTAGAACTAGACCACAAACTTTACGCAAACATTGTGGAAGTACTTGGCATTCTATGTATACTTGCAGGGATTATCATGCTATTTATCATAATTACTATGAACTAAAGCCCAACTTGAAATGGGTTAAGGTTAATTCTGTAAGTGTAAACTCTAAAAAAGTTAGCTTAAACTCTGATAATGTGAATTCCACTGCTAAAGCTAACAAAGTTAAGAAAGCCAAAGGATCCAAGCAAGTCTGGATCCTTAAATCTAATCATCAGTGAATGTTTATGATTGCAGGGCATCAGGGAGAGTACCCTAGTCATGGACAGTGGATGTTCAGGACACATGACTGGAAATAAAGCCCTGCTATCAGAGTATGTGGAGAAGGCTGGCCCAAAAGTTTCCTATGGTGATGGCAACATAGGACGTACTCTGGGATATGGCAATATCAATCTTGGAAGTGTCATCATCACAAATGTAGCTCTGGTTCCAGGACTCAAGCATGATCTACTATCTGTGAGTCAAATTTGTGACAGAGGATATCATATAGATTTTCAGCCTGAATACTGTGAAATCGTCAGTAAATTTACAGGGAAAGTTGTTCTAGTTGGACACAGGCACAATAATATCTATGAAATAAAGATATCAACAAACTCTGATGGAAAAGCTGTGTGCCTGTCAACAAGAATGTCCAGTTAAGAGAGTTGGAAGTGGCATAAGAAACTCTCTCATTTGAATCTGAACAACATCAATGAGCTGATAAGAAAGAATCTTGTTAGAGGACTCCCAAAATCTTTATTAAATGTGGATGGCCTGTGTGATTCCTGTCAAAAGGCCAAACAAAGGAAGTCATCTTTCAAGAGCAAGTCTGAATCTTCAATTATTGATCCTTATCATCTTCTACATGTTGATCTTTTTGGACCAATAAATGTGATGTCTATTGGAAGAAAGAAATATGCTTTAGTCATTGTTGATGAACACACCAGATATACTTGGGTGTATTTTCTAGCAAAGAAGGATGAAACTGCAATAACTCTTATGGAGCATGTAAAGCTGCTGGACAAAGGATCAAAACATAAAGTTAAGATAATCAGAAGTGATAATGGAACTGAATTCAGAATTGTAACAATGGAAGAATTTTGCAAGAACAGAGGATTGAAGCAAGAGTTTTCTGCACCTGGTACACCACAGCAAAATGGTGTAGTTGAAAGGAAGAACAGAACCTTGATAGAAGCTGCCAGAACTATGCTAGATGAAGCAAAATTGCCAACCTATTTTTGGGCAGAAGCTGTTCAAACTGCTTGTTTTACTCAGAATGCTACTCTGATCAACAAGCATGGAAAAACAACATATGAGATGGTGAGGGAAAAGAAGCCAAACCTGAAATATTTTCATATTTTTGGGTGCAAATGCTTTGTGCTGAAAACTCATCCTGAACAGTTGACAAAATTTGAGTTAAAAGCTGATGAAAGATTTTTTGTTGGCTATCCACTGTCAACAGGCATTCAGAGTTTATAATCTGAGAAACAAGGTGATCATGGAGTCAATTAATGTGTCATTTGATGACAAGAAAATAACTAGACTTGAAGATGGAGATGAACATGATCAATTGCACTTTGAAAATGAAGATTTAATCTCTGATGAAGTAAACTCTGATGATTCTGATCTGACAAACTCTGTTGAGGCAAACTCTGAACCTCTACTGGTAAACACTGAAGAAACTTCTCAGCCACAAACAATGGGAGAACCAGTTGAGGGGGAGCATGAAGAGTCTCTTCAAAGTGATGACTCAAATACTGAAAGTGAGTCAGCTGAAAAATCTGGATCAAACTCTGATGACTCAAACTCTGACAGTTCAAACTCTGAGCAGTCAAATTCAGGGGGAGCCTCAGAGAATGAAGAAAGGCAACAAGAAAATCAGGAGAACATGGATCGAGGGGGAGGATCAAATACTGAGAGAAGTCATTTACCTTCAGTTAGGAAATGGACCAAATCTCACACACCTGATTTGATTATTGGTGATCCAGATGCAAAAGTTAGGACAAGGAGTGCTACAACAAATGAATGTCTGTTTCATGCATTCTTGCCATAATCTGAACCAAAGAAGGTACAAGAAGCTCTTTAAGATGCTGACTGGATAACATCAATGTAGGAGGAGTTGAATGAATTTGAGAGAAATGAAGTTTGGACCCTTATACCAAGACCAAAGAATAGATCTGTTGTAGGTACTAAATGGGTTTTCAGGAATAAAACTGACAGTGAGGGGGTTGTTACAAGAAACAAGGCCAGACTTGTGGCGAAAGGCTATTCACAGCAGGAAGGAATAGACTATGATGAAACTTTTGCTCCAGTTACAAGATTGGAGGCAATAAGGATGTTTCTAGCATATGCCTCTCATAAGAAATTCAAGGTATTTCAGATGGATGTGAAAAATGCCTTTCTGAATGGGAAACTTGAAGAAGAAGTGTTTGTTGAACAACCACCAGGATTTATGGACCCCAAATATCCAGATATCTGTCTACAGGCTAGATAAGGCACTCTATGGACTTAAGCAGGCACCAAGAGCATGGTATGAAACTTTGGCTCAATTTCTTCTAGAAAGTGGGTTCAACAGAGGTACAATTGATAAAACCCTGTTCTACTTTAAATCTGGTAGTGACTTGCTTTTGGTTCAAATATATGTTGATGACATAATTTTTGGGTCCACTAATGATAAACTCTGTACAAAGTTTGCCAAGCTAATGCAGTCCAGGTATCAAATGAGTATGATGGGAGAGCTTAGTTATTTTCTAGGCCTACAGGTGAAGCAAACAGATGATGGGATTTTCATAAATCAAGCATAAAAATACCAAAAATCTTCTTAAGAAATTTGGTATGCTTGATTGCTCATCTGCATCAACTCCCATGTCAACAGCAACAAAATTGGACAAAGATACAGGAGCTTCAGTAGATATGACAAGCTATAGAGGCATGATCGGGTCTCTTCTTTATTTGACAGCAAGTAGACCTGATATCATGTATGCAACCTGTCTCTGTGCAAGGTTTCAGGCAGATCCCAGAGAACCACATCTCACAGCTGTGAAAAGAATTTTTAAATATCTCAAGGGCACCATTACTTTAGGTCTGTGGTATCCCAGAGAATCAGATTTCAATCTAGTTGGTTACTCTGATGCAGGCTGTAAGATAGACAGAAAAAGCACCAGTGGAAGTTGTCAATTTCTGGGTGACAGACTTGTTTCTTGGTACAGCAAGAAACAGAAATCAATTTCTACATCTACAGCTGAAGCAGAGTATATTGCAGCTGGTAGCTATTGTGCACCGATTCTATGGATGAAGAATCAATTGATGGATTATGGATTGAGGTACAGTAAGATTCTTATTTATTGTGATAATCAAAGTGCTATTGCTATGACAGGTAATCCAGTACAACATTCAATGACCAAGCACATCAGCATAAGGTATCACTTTATTAGAGAACATGTAGAGGAAGGAAACATTGAGCTTCATTTTGTGTCTACAGAACAACAGCTTGCAGATATCTTCACCAAGCCATTGAGGGAAGCTATATTTACAAGGCTGGTAAATGAACTAGGAATGGTCTCTAGTTTTGACTAGAGATATTGGTTAGACTCAAAATTTCACTTATGTAATGTGTTACTTATGTTTCTGTGACGTGTTAACTGCTATGTGAACTCTGTTTTTTAAACTCTGCTATGCAAACTCTGTTCGTATACTGTTAAATTCTGTTAGCATGCTCTGTAGGTCATACACTGTTGACATGTTGGATAAACACTGTTAAACTCTGATAATGTTATTGTCTGATATGAACACCGATGAAGAAATCTGTATGAAGCATGATTATCAGTAACTAATCATGAATCTTTCTAAGTTATTTGTGATCTAAACTTAGACTATGCAGAAAATTAACACAAGCATGATACTGTTTCATATTTATAGCATATCTTAGTTTATCTATCCTAAACTCTGAGTCTGTAAATACTGTGTGCATTGCCTCTCATGAATAACTTCTGATGTTGATGACTTCTAAACTCTGTTAGTTAAACTCTGTTAAGTAAGATGCTGTATTTAGTAAACCCCAAAGAAATTGTATATAGCATGTTAGAATTTCTTTCTGATTATGTTGTGTCTAGGAAGATCCAGGAACTTTTTGGTAAAAAGTAAGGGCTAAAATTCTCTAATTTTGGTGACTAATCAAAGACTAGGAAGAACCAGGAACTTATAAAAAGATAAGTGCTAAAATTCTCTAATTTTTGGTGACTAGTCAAAGACTAGGAAGACCTAGGAACTTATCAAAAGATAAGGGCTAAAATTATAGGATTTTTGGTGACTGGTCAGAGATTAGGAAGACCCAAGAACTTATCAAACTGATAAGGGCTAAAATTATAGGATTTTTGGTGACTAGTTACAACCTCTGATTAAAGAAAAAAAAGTTAGAAGGGGGGTATAAGTTAGTTCAAAGTTTCTGTATATAATTTTTCTGCAGAGTTTAGCATTCATCATACATTCAGTGTTTACTATGAGAGTTTGTGCATTCAGTGTTTATTGATTTATTGTATGGATTTTATGAAATATTAGATGCTCTAAAAATTGGAATAGTAAACTCTGCTATACACACACATATATTCACACCTGTGCAGTTTTTGAAAGGGTTACGGTAATGAAGTTGGAGAATTGACAAACGCTGATGAATTTTGTCTAATACTCTAAGGTATATTTTATTCAGACAATTTCTATACTTGGGGTAAAAAGTGTGAAATGTCAACTGTTGATCAGTATTAGAGTGTTAAGTGTATTGGTAATAGGAGAGAGAGTAGCAGTAATTATTTCTATAATTACTGAGCATGCAAAGTTGTTCCGCTAGATATGTGCCGCGTGTCCCACTCACACATTTCTCTAGGATCGTGTCCCACTCACACATGGTAACTGGTTGCATGTATTAATGTTAAACGATTGGTTTTAATTTTTAATTACATATCTAATCGTTTCACTTACACGGTTCATATTCACTCATCCACTTACACACATCCACTCACAGTTACTTTTCACACAACCACTCAGTTACTTTGTTCTTTTACTTGGGCATTTTTGCAAACACCTTTCCTAAATATCATTTTCTTTCATATTTTCTTCTCACATCGATTCTAATGGCCACCAAAGCTTTTACTGCTCAAGGGTTATTGTTTGTTTCCAATAATTATGCAGCTCCATTGAACAATGAAAATGTTCCAGACGCGTTTCATTTGATTCAAAACTTCTTCAGAGATTCAGAAATAGGTCAAGCTCTGGTCGAACCATCAACGCTTTCTGCCATGCAGATAGCTACTTTCTTGGAAAACTCTGTTTATGATGATGGAGGAGAGAATGGGACTCCGTCTATTGTTTTCACCCATGAGGAGTCAGAGTATGTCATTACTCCAACTACTGTCAGAGAAACCATGGGTTTTGATACACACACTTCATACAGCGTTGTTTGTGAAAATACTCTAAAAGAGATGTTGCAGCAAATTGGGTATTCAGGTTCTTTAGCAAAACTTGAATCAGTGAAAAGGCCACAGCTGAGAAAGGAGTGGAGTTTCTTCTTTGATTGCATAACAAGGGCTTTTGGAAAGAAAGTCACAAACTGGGATGCTATTCCTACTGACAGTCTACAAATTGGGTATTCTCTTCTCTATGTTAGTAATTTCGATTTTGGTAGACTTGTTTTAATGAACTTAGGTGATAGATTGTCAGAGTCTACTACTGTCTACTTTGCTAGATTCTGTCAATTATTATTTACTACTTGTGTGCCTGGTGTTGTGATTGCTGAGGCTGATGTTATTCAGCCTTTTAAAGTCAATAAAAGAATATACTCTGATTTGACAAACAAGGATGCAACCAAGGGGGAATTACCTATTTTGTTTTTACTCCTTGCCCTTCAAAACTTTCTCAATCAACCTCAAGAACCACAACCTGAGCCTACATTATCACCACATGCAAACTCTGAACCTGTACAACTCACAAACACTGATCAACCTCTACCCACTCAACCTGAAACACATGAACCAAACACTGAACCTCTAGCAACCACTCAACCTCAACCTACTCAGACTAAACCTAAGAAAAGAGGTAGAACCAAGCTCATTGCTGTGAAAAAGGTTAAAAGGGCTCCAAAGAAAAGAGCAAACAGGCCATCATCACCATCTATTGTAGATGAAGATTCAACCTCAACCTCTGATGAAGAAAATGTGCCAGCTGAGGTGCTTACATACAAAAGAAGAAAATTGATAATTTCTAACTCTGTTGAAGAGGTTATCATTGAAGCTCCAGAGGTGATTTCTCATGAGATACCTGCTGTTGAGATACATACTGCAGAAGAAGCTGTTCATTCAACTAAAAATGTACAAATGGATGAGGCAAACAGAGATGGTTTTGTTGCTATGGATTATTTTGTTGAAACATTCATACCATTCTCTGATCCTATTCATGTTCCTATCTCACCTATCATTGCTAATTCTGGAGAAACTGGTGCAGCAGATCAGCCTACTATAGTACTTGATGAAATAGTATCAACTCATACTGAGTTATTCTCTGATTCTCACCAAACTGTTGAAAGAGGTGAAGAAGTTGAACAAGGTAATATTGCACAGTCCGTTGAAACTCAAGAACAACATGCAGAGGATGTTGCTGATAAAACTGCAGAGACTGTTGTAGAGACTGTTGCTGAGAATGTTGAAGCTGAACTTCCTATTGCTGAGATTGATTCAGTTGCAGCTACAAATGCTGATGTTAAAGATGAAGGGAGTGCAGAGTCTAACTCTTCTCAGAGTATACCAGTGCAAACTGATGCAAAGCACACACCTTTTTCTCAACCTTCGAAGTCACATGACATTGAAGGAGAGTATTTTGCTACATTCTCTTAGAACTGGTATAAGGAGGATTGTATTTTTCCAAGAAAAAGAGCAGCTAAATTTGTTCAGACAACTGCTAAAGAGATTTCAAATCCAGAGATTCTTTCATGTCTGAAGGCAACTGCGGTTCAGGTCAAAACTCTGAATGAAAGATTTGATGATTCTCATAAGGCAATCACTGATCTGAGAACTGAAATTATGACTAGAGACATGAATATGGAGAGAGATACTAAACTGAAGATCCAGTCTTTCTCTAAATCTCAAGAAACTCTGATGAAAAGGCTAAGCAAAGTTGAAGAAAATCAGACTGCCTTGTCTGATAAGATTGACTCAATTGCTCACTCCATGGACTTGATCACATCCATATTGCTTCCTGATGATGTCAAAAAGGGGGAGAGTGTTGCTAAGTCAAAATGCAAGCAATCTCAAACTCTAGCTAAGAAGGATGATGCTGGAGATGGAGGAGAAAAAGAACAAGAAGCATTTAAAATCAAAAGCTGATATGAGTCTACAATCTGGCAAAGCTTCTAAGTCAAAGTCTGATGGAGTAAATACTGATACTCAGGGTTCTTCAAAGTATCAGAGTTTGTTATTAACTGTAAATCCACAGACGGATGAGGAATTAGCTGCTAGATTGTTCATTGAGGAAAATGAAGAAGAAGTTACAATTGCAGACATTCAAGCTGAAGAGAAGAATCTACAAGAAGAGCATCAGAAAGCTTTGAAGTCTGGCAAATTTAAAAAGAATATAAAAGCTCCTAGGCCTGTTCTTTAAGGCATTACTATCAAAGAAAATGTTGATGCTGATCAGAGGGTACAGATATCTAGAAAACCAACAGAAACATAGATTAAACAGAAGTTGAAGGGAAAAGCTGTTGAAGAAGAAAAGGTGTTGAAGAAAGTGAATACAACCTCTGTTGCTACACAAGTTGTACAGAAGCCATTGTCTACTCAAATGCAAATAATTTTTGGGAAATCAACAATTCGTGAACAAATTCTGGAGGTAAGTTTCTACAGAGCAGAGCTTTAACGGGTAAGATTGGAAGAGATAAAGCTGGTTTGGGCTCTCATAGAGAAAATAGGATGAATACCAGTCCTCAAGATCCTTCATCACTTACTGTTCCAGGTCAAGGTGTTACTCAGGAGAGTTTAGACCGACTGGTGTTACAGGAGAGAGGTTTTCTACTGTACTTTATGGTCGATGGGACTGTGTACAAAATTGGTGAGTATGATCTTGATTTGAAACTTTGGGAAGAATTGGAGTATGTTCTATATATTTTCAAAGTGAAGAATCAAAGGACTCAACAAGCTGCGAATGTGCTAAGGAAGAAGATGCTACATAATTTGGCAGTCAGAGGTATAAAATACAAAAGTGAGTATGTCCCAAAGTACAAAGATTATCATGGAAATATTGTTGAGATGAAGAAGAATAGTGCTAAGCTAAAGACAAACTTGGGTATAACAGTTCTTGATTTTAATTCTGAGTCAGAGAAAGCATAATTCATCAAACTGGGGAATGAAATGAGGAAAAACAAAATCTATTCTCTGAGATTTGCTATCTATCAAACTGGTGAAGATGATCCTAAGCTGAAAGAGATCAAGGAGGTTATGAAGACTGATATGGGCTAAAAATAAGCCCTAAAGACACATTTAATGTAACATTAATTAGACCTAATATGGTGCAAACGTGGGGCCCACCAGATGGGCCCAAACTATATTTATGATATTAATTTCGTAATTAATATTAAGGGTAATAACCAGCTCACCAATAAAAGTCAGATAAGTATATTACTCCTACCAAGCTTAGCCTCCAAGGCACATAATTCGATATGGGAACTGACTCTTACAAGGAAGGAGTCTAGAACCTTCCTCAAGGCGGTGACTTGCCCACCAAGTCTCCCAATTCTACTATAATTCTAGGGCTTCTCAGCCTATATAAGGGCCTGACCCCTCATTCTCAGAACGACGTTTTTGGCTTGATTCTCAATACGAGATACGTAAGCAATCTGTGAGGACCGATTAGTCTCGATACATAGAAACAGACATTAAAGCTCGAAGCTCAACCTCCCTTAGTATTAAATACACACAAACCCTAGCCGCAATTCGACAACCTAGTTTTTACTCCACAACATTTGGCACCGTCTGTGGGAAGACAACATCAACCATGGTGACCACACGAAGAACAGCAACTTCTACCGAGGCCTTGCCTCTAAACTCTGCTTCGCCTGTCACTGAGCAGGTACCCCCAACAACAGGGGCAATCACTCAAACTCAAGCTTCTCAAACTCAGGTTTCTCAACCTCCAAGGAGGGATCCCCATGCTGAGAGAACATTACCCATGGTCATTCATCCAAGTCAAGAAACCAGCTCTCTACAGATGCTGGTTTCTCCTCTAGTTGATCCCAATCGCCCGTTACCACCAGGGGTACAGATCCATACTACGGATCTCCCCATGAATACCAACCCGATGTATGGTCTGCATAATTACCCTCCGACTACTCAAGGTCCTGGACCCAGTGGCCATGCCTTGCAGATCCGAGATCGAGAGTATTACGACTACTCTGGTCCCTATACTGATGACTCGTCATCTGATGACGATGATCAAGATGAAGCCCCGAGGAGGCGACGTGTTAGTAGAGAACCAAGAAGGAGAACAAAAACTATCCATGATGGACCCCCTTTGATAGCTTCTGAGAGAATCAAGGCTCATGAGGCCGAGATTTTAAGGATAAAAGAAGATATTGCGAGAGAACAAGCCAGGTTGAATCAAACTCAACCTCCTCCAACATCAGGACCGATTCCCATTATAGACTTAGAGAGATCTTCAAGAAGACAGAGAAGGGATGATGCCCCAATAGGAAGAACAACAAGGGTGGAAACCCCCAAGAGCAACCCCAAGGATCTGATGCCGCTTGGGGATCCTGATGATCCCACACCCCCGTTTATCGAGGAGGTAATGAATGCTCACATCTCTAGGAAGTTCAAGATGCCGACAATCAAGGCTTATGATGGAACGGGTGATCCCGCAAATCATGTTAGGACGTTCTCAAACGCACTGCTGTTGCAGCCTGCAAGTGACGCCTTGAAGTGTAGGGCGTTCCCTCAAACTCTGTCGGGCATGGCTCGAAGATGGTATAGCCGCCTACCTGCGAATTCAATTGGCTCTTTCAAGGAGCTGAGCGCCGCTTTTGTTAGCCAGTTCATCAATGGGAGAATTCATGAAAAAAGTTCCGCATCTCTCATATACGTGGTGCAAGGGAAGAATGAAAACTTGAGAGACTACCTCAAGAGGTTCACTAAGGAGACATTAAACATCACTGACTTGGAAAACAAGGTGGCCATGGTAGCCCTGGAACAAGGAACCACTGATGAATTCTTTAAAAGGTCATTGGCAAAGCATCCTCCTGAAAACATGGCCGAGCTCCAACGAAGAGCTGACAAGTATATCAAGGCTAAGGATAGCATGAAGAAAGAAGCTGTTGGAGGAAATGGCAAGGGTAATAACGACTCCAAGAAGCGAAAGCAAAACCAAGAGTACGATGCTGGGGACAAGTATCCCCGTACTAGCAAAGACTCTGAATCACCACCAAAAAAGAATTTGGGACCAAGATTTTCTGACTATGCAAGATTGAACGCACCTAGAAGCCAAATCTTGTTAGAAATTGAGAAGGATAAGGACTTTCGATGGCCAAAGCCACTCAGGGGTGATCCCACCAAGAGGAACAAGGATCAATACTGTAAGTTTCACCGAGATGTGGGACATGATACAGATGATTGCAGACAGTTGAAGGACGAGATTGAGTTCCTGATTCGCAAAGAAAAACTGAATAAATTCACTAAAGGAGAACATCGTGGAACCCAAAGAAGGGATTACGATAGGAGAGACAATGATAGAAGGGATAATGATCGTGATCGTAACACACAGCCCCGAGGGCCAGTTATCAACATGATTTGGGGAGGCCCGACAGCAGCCGGCACAACTCGAAACTCTCGAAAGGCTTATGCCAGAGAAGTGATGCACATTGTGAGAGAGGCCTCGAAACGTGCCAGGACTGAAATCACGATTGGTTTTGATGACTCTGACCTTGAAGGGGTGAAGTTCCCCCATGACGACCCACTGGTCATAACTCCTATAATTGGAAACTTAGAGGCAAAACGAGTCTTGATAGATAATGGAGCTTCTGTTGATATTTTGTTTCATGATGCATTTGTGAAGATGGGATACACTGACTCACAGTTGACCCCAGCCAACATGCCCATCTACGGGTTTAATGGAGTTGAGTCCAAAGTTGAAGGGACTATTTAGTTGCCCATGACAATCGGGCAAGAACCTAAGGAGGCTACTCAGATGTTGAATTTTTTGGTAATTAAGGCATCCTCGACTTATAATGCAATCCTGGGAAGGACTGGACTTCATGCGTTCAAGGCTGTTGCTTCCACTTACCACATGAAGATTAAGTTTCCAACCAGGAATGGTGTTTGAGAACAAAAAGGTGACCAGAAGATGGAAAAAAGTTGCTATGTGTCTGCATTATGGGTTGATGGAGTTGGGGGGCAGGTACTCCCGATTGAAGACATGGATGTCCATGGTGATGATGAACACCGAGGGAAGCCAGCAGAGGATTTGGTCCCCATACCTCTAGAGCCAGGCGATCCTGAGAAAGTCACTTATATAGGAGCTTCGCTGAAGGAACCCTTGAAGGGCAGGTTGACGACATTCTTACAAGAAAACAGTGATGTGTTTGCTTGGATCGCAGCTGATATGCCAGGGATCGATCCCCAACTCATAACTCACAGGTTGAATGTCGATCCTGAATGGAAAACAATAAAACAGAAGAAGAGGAATTTTGCTCCAGAAAGGCAAGAGGCCATTAAGCAAGAAGTTGACAAGCTTTTGGAGGCTGGTTTTATTGAAGAGATTCAGTTCCCTGAATGGTTAGCTAACCCAGTGATGGTCAAGAAGGCAAATGGGAAGTGGAGAATGTGTATAGACTTCACCGATCTGAATGATTCGTGTCCAAAGGATTGTTTTCCACTGCCAAGGATAGACATGTTAATAGATGCCACAGCTGGGCATGAGATGTTGAGCTTCATGGACGGGTTCAGCGGCTACAATGAGATTAAGATGCACAAGGATGACATCTCGAAGGTATCTTTCATAACTGACTTTGGTGTTTTCTGCTATCTTGTTATGGCTTTCGGTCTAAAGAATGTAGGTGCTACTTACCAACGACTGATGAATAAAATATTCGCCCATCTGATTGGAAAAACCATGGAGGTCTATGTTGATGACATTTTAGTCAAGAGCCTTTCCAAGGTAGACCACATTAAGCACCTCAGAGAGGCATTCGAAGTGCTGAGGCACCACAAGATGATGTTGAATCCAGCCAAGTGTGCTTTTGGAGTTGGATCAGGAAAATTTTTGTGATTAATGGTTTCGAAGAGAGGCATAGAGGCCAACCCTAATAAGATAAAAGCAATTTTAGACATGGAACCACCCCGCTCTATACGAGATGTATAGAAGTTAACAGGACGAGTTGCAGTCCTAGGGAGATTCATATCCAAATCTGGACAAATGCTTGCCTTTCTTTCAGGCATTGAAGAAGGTGAAAAATTTTGAGTGGACTCCTGAGAGCCAAGAGGCCTTCGAACAGCTGAAGAAGTACATGGCTGAAGCCCCATTGTTGGCCAAGCCTAGTCCTGGAAAGACTCTCTATCTATACCTGGCGGTATCTGAACAAGCATTGAGTGATGTTCTCATTCGAGAAGAGAGTAAGGTTCAAAAACTGATTTATTACGTGAGCAAGGTGTTGCATGGGGCTGAATTGAATTACTCTCCCATCGAGAAGTTTGATTTGACATTGATAACGGCCTCGAGGAAGTTACGACCGTACTTCCAGGCACACAAGATCGAAGTCCTGACGGACCAACAGTTGAGGAACATTTTGCACAGCCCGAAGGCCAGTGGAAGGCCAATCAAATGGGCCATAGAGCTTGGAGAATTTGATAACAAGTATAATCCTCGAACAGCCATCAAGGCTCAGGCATTGGCTGACTTCGTGGTTGAATGTACCATTGACAACCAAGAAGTCGGGGGGCAAGAGATATTGATTACCCCTGAGAAAGAAGAGGAACTTGTGCCTGATTTAAAGGAGTATTAGGTGCTCTATTTTGATGGAGCATCAAAAACAAAATCTAATGGTGCAGGTTTGGTTCTTCAAAGCCCTGATGGGTTCACAGTTGAGTACGCTTTGAAGTTGAACTTTCCTACTACCAACAATGAAGCGGAATATGAGGCATTGATAGCTGGGTTGGGCTTGGCCAAAATTATGAGGGTTAAGAACCTCAAAGTTTATGAAGACTCAAGGCTTGTAGTATCGCAAGTTAATGGTGAGTTTGAAGCCAAGGATGAAACTATGGTGAAATATTTGAGAGTTGTGAAAGCTGTTATGACTCAGTTCGATGAGTGCTATGTGGAGCATATTCCGAGGGAAGAGAACGTTAAGGCTGATGCCCTGTCCAAGTTCGCTTCTTTTGAGATAGAGAATTATACAGGAAGTGTTTACTTCCAGGTCTTGAAGGCCCCAACCATTAATTCGAAGTTGGTAGCACCAATTGATGTAGGAAGCTGCTGGATGGATCCCATTAAAGCTCACCTCGAAACCGGCTGGCTCCCTGACAATGCCTTGGAGGCACGAAAGTTGTCCATAAGAGCATTGAGGTAAGCCTTGATTGAAGGCATTCTTTACAAGAGGTCTTTTGTCGTCCCTTACTTGAAGTGTTTAAGGCCCCAAGAAGCAAAGGAAGCTTTGGAGGAAGTTCATGAAGGTATCTGTGGGCAGCACTTGGGGGGCAGAGCCCTAGCTCACAAGATTACTCGTTTGGGATTTTACTGGCCAGAGATGTTTGCCGACGCACAGAATTATGTCAAGCGGTGCGATAGGTGCCAGAAGCATGCTCCGATTGTAAGGCAGCCACCTGAGATGTTGAAGTCGGTTAACTCTCCCATCCCATTCGCAATGTGGGGAATTGATATACTTGGTCCCTTTCCCATAGCTTCTGTGTAGAGAAAGTTTTTGATAATGGCCATCGACTACTTCACCAAGTGGATTGAGGCTAAACCTCTAGCCAAGATAACCACCAAGGAAGTTGCCCAGTTCTTTTGGGAGAACATCATTTGCAGATATGGAATCCCACGAATCCTTGTAACGGATAATGGGACACAGTTCAACAATGAAGAGTTTAAAAAGTACTATGAGGAAAATGCTATTGAGCTTCGTTTTACTTCAGTAGCACACCCGCAAGCTAATGGACAGGCCGAGGTAGCTAATCGGATTATCCTTGATGGACTAAAGAAGAGGGTCGAGCATTCTAGAAACACCTGGGTGGATGAGTTGCTGCCTATACTGTGGGCATATCGCACCACTTGTAAAGTGACGACTGGAGCAACCCCGTTCTTGCTGGCTTATGGAGCCGAGGTAGTTGTACCTTTGGAAATTATGCATGCATCACCTCGAGTTGAGGCATATGAACCAGAGACTAATGAAGAAAGCATGAGGCTTGCCCTTGATTTGATTGATGAGGTTAGAGATGAAGCAAATGCCAGGAATGCGGAGCATCAAAAAAGAGCATCTTTCCACTACAACCAAAGGGTTAAGGAAAGGTTCTTTCGGCAAGGCGACTTGCTTCTGAGAAAGATAGAGGCTTCTGGAGTTGGCCAGAAGGGAAAGCTAGCCCCTAACTGGGAAGGGCTGTATCGAGTCAAGAAGACACTAGGACGAGGATCATACAAGTTGGAGACGTTAGATGGGAATGAAGTGCCACGAACTTGGCATGCTCTGAACCTGAAGATTTATTATGTGTAAACCTTCCTAGTAAGGACTTGGCTCTTATCTATCTATTAGGAGAAGTAGAAATAAGGTTCGATGAAACCATTCCATGGCCTAGTGCCCCGAGTAGGACAGTAGTAAATTATGTAAGGGTTGAACCCGTTTCAAGTTATTAATGCAAGTTTGTTTTCCATTCTATGATTGTGTGATTTTATTTATGTGCCAAGCACCTGATAAGTGCAAGTCAAAGATGACCAAGTAACGAAAATAAAGAATACACAAATGAAAACAAAACAAGTGCATAAATAAATACCCCCAAGGGGGCCAAGGTTAGAGTTAAGTTACATAACCAAATAAAAGTTAAGTCTCGAAGGACCTTGATTGAGAACCTGAAAGATAAAGCCACAAATGGCTAGCAAGGCCATGCAAGGCCACTTACTCCTCGGAGGATTCCTCCACCACTTCTTCGCCCTCTTCCTCTTCTCCATCTTCCTCCTCTTCTTCGCCCCCTTCTTCACCACGTCCCCTTCTTCTTCTGAAGTCTCGGTCGAGGAGTCGACTCTAGCACGAAGTTGTTTACCAGGGAAGGATCACCTCACAGTCGCCTCCCTCTCCGACATGGCCTTTTTCCCAGCAGAAAGGGAAGAGGTTGAACCAGAGCTAACAACATTGGCATCCTTCCTCATGCCAGAACCAGAAAGACGGCGACTGCCCCCAGAGCCTGATGCATGATCCATGTTACTTCCGCCACCAATAGCCCAGGTAGGGCAATGGAAGTCTGCTGGATTCACCACCGAAGGATATTTGTTGCTTACAACGCCAACAGCTTTGTTCCATCCAATTGACATGTTAAAAGGCCGCACCTCATCATCATGCTTGTCCATAAACTTCATAAAATCCTCCGACTTATGATACGAATCGATTATCTTGTTAGCATCAGAAAGTTTTTTCTTGGCTAGCGAGTGAAGTTTCTTTTGATAAGATAAGCTATTGGCCTCAGATCGAACAACTCTGGAGTTTAGATCTTGAAGTTGCTCTTTGAACTTTGTTTGCTTGTTCTGCAGTTCCACGTTGCTATCCCTATAGGCTCGGCCTTGACGAGTGGCAGATTGAAGATAAGCATTGGCCTGTAATAAAGAAATTGGTAAGACATTTACAACAAAAAAGAAGGTGCGGACAAGAAGATCAAATGTAAAAGTTGGTACATGATATAGAGCTTGAGCTCCAAGGCGCTCGGATTCATCAATCTTATCTCCTGCGGTTACTGTTAGGAGATCAAGGGCAGTGATAGAGAACCTGGACCAGGCCAAAGCTAATTCAGAACTTCCCCAAGATAGAGTCCTACTCACAAATACCCCAGTCCGGAGTAAAGGGGACTCTAACACCTTCAGCAGCATTCCGGGACCTCTTTCCCCCTTGGGAACATCCCTCCAAGAATGAAAGAACTCTTCGATCCGTAGGATTCAGTTGTTCTTCCGCCTTCTTTATCATTCGTCTTGTAACATGGGGCTGACTCTCGGGTCTGCTATCCAGCTCCTCAACAGCTGAAAGATGAAGAAAAAGTATCGGAATAAGAACTAACATAGTTCATAATAATACAACGAAAGAAAAGTTACCCTCAAAAGAAAGAAAGCTTAAGCCAGCTTCGATAAGTTTCTTTTCTGTCAGAATAGTTTTGTAGTGGGTGCAACCATCATCAGCGAGTAGCCTATCTCGATCTAGCAATTCTTTGAGGTCAAGGTCACATACAAAGTGTGAAATATCCTCCACAAATCCGAATTTCTTAACAAAGAAGTGACCCCAGTCGCCACCTTCCCATTCCAAGACAACAAATTCCCTTTCCCAGAAATGGTGGGAGCTAGGGAAGGAGAAAGAGTTTACTATGTGTGGAAGCCCACTTCGAAGCTGAAAGCTAATCCACCCTGGCTTAGACTCAGAGGAGTTCTTTACTGAGAAGATGCTTCTAAACATGGTTGTGCTCCAAGGGATCTCCAACTCATGACATCTTAACAAGAAAATGATCAGGAACCTCCAGGAATTGGGATATAGCTAGCAAGGATGGACTTGGAGTTCCGCTAAGAACCTGATAATAAATTTGTGGACTGGGAACCTTAATCCCACCTCTAAGGCTCCTTTCAAGACACAGATCCTTTCAGGATGCCAATTGCAAGTTCTATCTCCTGGACTTGGAAGGCAGATTTTGATTGCACTTGGAAAGCCATATGTGTTCTTAATCTTCTCGACATCCTTCTTTTTTAACTTGGAAGGACTATGAAAAGCAACTAAGCTTGAACTATTGGGGAATGATTCTCCCATGGTGCTAAGCAAACCTAACGTAGACTCGAATCGACGCTAAATATATCTAGGAGGCATGAGTTTTAGTTTACCTTTCATGGTTCTCGCCATGCTCCTCTTTCTGAAAGCTTCCTCCATGGAGATTTGGGGGGCAGATGCATGCTTGTCGGCCATATTGAACTCGAGCTTGAGCTTGAAACTTGAACTTGAAAGCTTGAAAACTAGAGAACTAAAGAGCTTGAAGACTTGAGAAAAGTTTGAGAAATGAAGAAGTGAAGATAAATGAAGGATACTCCCCTCCTTTTATAAGAAAAGGATGACCTGCTACCTCAGGTTGAAACACAGCTTGGTTCGCATTTACAGGTCAAGTATCGATAATGTACGAAAAAGAGCAAAAACTATCTGTTACAGATGGAAAGAGTCGTTGTAACTCATGAAATTTTGGGAAAGAAACGGAGAATTTAAGTGAATATCCGACAAAATATTCTACCAGAGCAGTCAGTTGAGCTCAGAAAGCTAAGCACACTTAAGAAAAGCTTAATTGGGAGATTAGTCCTAAACGCGGGATTAGTGATGTGAATCAAAGTACTAAGTAAAACCTTAAACAAGTCATGAATGGCCAAGTTGTTGGTTTTCAAGTAATGAAAATCGGTATTGATATTAAGATTCCATATTGATGATGGATGTCGGTATGCGAAAATCAAAATCACTGATAGGGGTCAAGCCGACAAAGGCACCATGAGTACACAAATCGACCGGTAATCAGCCGACTGGCGCGCTCCCGGAGCCCTAGCCGACCACAAAGCAGCCGACCGCAAAGCAGCCGACCGGGACATACGAGACATTCTGGCCGATTGGAGTCAGATGTCGGTGCGGGTTTTCGCCTCAGCCGACTGGCTTTCGGCCGACTGGCCCTTCGTGAGCGTCTCGGCCGACCGGTATCTATCCTCGAGTCGAGATTTTTCTCCGTTTCAAATAAAAAAAATAAAAAATATATATATACAAAAAAAATTTGGCCGACCGGGTCACTGGCCGACCGGCTCTCCGGGTGAGCTTCGGCCGATTGACGCCGACTGTCGGTGCGAGAATTTGAATCGGCCGACTGCCTTCCTAACTGACTAGCTTCCCGTGCATGCGTTGGCCGACCGACGTCGACTGTCGGTACGGGTTTTTGACTCGGCCGACTGGTGGCGGTGCTCGAGTCGGGGTTGCGAAATTTCGTTTTTATTTTTCCGATTTGGTAATCAAGGAAAGTGAAATCTGAGTTTGAAATTAGCACCGTTCAGTGCTGTTTAGCGCCGTTTAGCATCATTTAGTGCCGTTTAGCACCGTTTAGCACCGTTTAGTGTCGTTTAGCACCATTTAGTGCCGCTTTATGCCGTTTAACGTTATTTAAACATTGTTTAAACATCGTTAAGGCTGATTAGTGCCGATTAGCATTGAATTAACATTGTCGTAAATGCGTCGGTCGCTCCACGCTTTACATCAAGATAATACTCGTGAAACACTAGTGTATGAAGATGAACCCTGACCCGAGTCTCGGAAAGGACTGTTAAAACTTCAAGGAAAACCTGATCAGTTTTCCTAGAAGTTGGGGGGTAAATGATATGGGCTAAAAATAAGCCCTAAAGACACATTTAATGTAGCATTAATTAGACCTAATATGGTCCAAACGTGGGGCCCACCAGATGGGCCCAAACTCTATTTTTGATATTAATTTCGTAATTAATATTAAGGGTAATAACCAGCTCAACAATAAAAGT
Organism: Kitagawia praeruptora; assembly: GCA_037693485.1. Lineage (NCBI taxonomy): Eukaryota > Viridiplantae > Streptophyta > Magnoliopsida > Apiales > Apiaceae > Kitagawia > Kitagawia praeruptora. Next base: position 141,295,161 of record CM075352.1, read on the forward strand.
CAGATAAGGATATTACTCCTACCAAGCTTAGCCTCCAAGGCACAGAATTCGATATGGGAACTAACTCCTACAAGGAAGGAGTCTAGAACCTTCCTCAAGGCGGTGACTTGCCCACCAAGTCACCCAATTCTACTACAATTCTAGGGCTTCTCAGCCTATATAAGGGCCTGACCCCTCATTCTCAGAATGATGTTTTTGGCTTGATTTTCAATACGAGATACGTAGGCACTCTGTGAGGACCGATTAGTCTCGATACACGGAAACAACCATTAAAGCTCGAAGCTCAACCTCCCTTAGTATTAAATACACACAAACCCTAGCCGCAATTCGACAACCTAGTTTTTACTCCACAACAAAGACAAAGCTTGAGAATGCAGAAAGAAGATTGCTTATAGACTACCTCTGAACAACACCAGATGTTGAAGAAATTAAGTGAATAATGCTCTGTAAGAATTTCTTGCTTTCTGTAGATTTTGTTAAATAGAAGCTTAAACTCTGTTTGTATATTAAACACTGTATTTGTCTTATTGTTTTGACATCATCAATTATTATAAACTTGTGCATTTTTGCTAATGAACAAGTTGGAGGAGATTGTTAAATATAATTGATGTAAATATTAATCAGTGTTTAAGTGTTACAGTGAAAAATCAGAGTTTAGCTGGAAGCAGTCAGAGTTTAGTTAAACGCTGACGGATGGAAGCTCGACAGAGTTTGTTAAACTCTGTCTGGAGGAAGCGTCTACAGGTCAACAGAGTTTGAAGAATACTTGAAGATAATTATGGAAGAAATATCTTTGAAGATTGGAAAGCTGTCAAAGAGATTGTGTTGACTAAGGAGCGTGTATCATTCGTGATTGATATCAATTGTATAGGTAATTTATAGGAGTATCAATTTATGATTGTATAGTAGCTGTATATCTTATAAATACAGTTAGGTTAACCCTAGAAGGGTATCGTGTAACGAATTATCATTCATTGCAACCTAAGCAGCTCTATGTGATATTTTACATCACTGAGAGAGGAGTTTTTAATTTCAAAACAGTTTTTAATTGTTCGAAAGTATTTTACTTGTTATTCTCTCATACGAACTTGATTATAATTGTGTATTCGGCCTAACAATCCATTTCCTTAAGTGTTAAGAAAATTTCCTCCAATGAAATGTTGTTTTCTAAAGCAATTGCCTCTTCTGTCGTGATCTTTATATTGATTAGATGACCAATGTGGAAACAAGAAACTATTTTCCTATCTGCAAATCTGTCTTCAAAGTGAGCTGCTAATGCTTCTTTTAACTGTGTTGGTTCTGTGATCCATAGATTATTGTGCCAAGTCCCCAAAATATTGTTTCTTCTCCTTCTTTTTGAAATCACATCCTGGAAGAATTTTGAGTTGCAAGCCCCCTGTGAAAGCCATTCAGCTCTCGATTTTTGTTTCAACATCGAATCCAGGTCTTCATATTCTTTTTTGAGTCTATCTTTGATCTCTTGCATGTTGTTTGCCACTACATCCGTGTCACCTTATAGCAGGGCATGTTCCAAATTTTGAATATTTGTCTCACAATTTCCAATGACTTGAGAGTTCTAGTGTTGGATTGCTCTACGCACTTCTCTTAGTTTTTGCTGTAGGTCCATTGGTTTTTGCGCTAAATCCTCGATTATTTTCTCCAGAAGGGCGTTGAAATCTTCCTTCTCGAGCCAACAGTTGAACGCTCTGATTGGTTTTGGACCTAGTTCACCTGTTTATAGAAGAGTAGTAAAGCTAGGTGGTTTGAGCATTTTCTACTTAATCCTTTTGTCTTCCAGCCCGAGTCTCCCCAAATTGCATTGTGAGGATGCGGTCTAGTTTTGATTTTTTTCTGTGCAGGGCCAAACCATGTGAAGTTGCAGTTTTCTCCTTTCACCTCCCCCAAGTTATTGTTGTTTAGGAAGCATTTGAGGGCGAGGGAATCAGCTTTCCTGTAGATACAATTAATAGCTTCTTTTTCCTCCAAATGCAATTTAGGTCTCCTGCTAGACAAAAAGCTTCATCATGGTTATCATCTATAATTTGTTGGAGTTCCTTCCATATTTTGACTTTTTCTCGAGGTTTTTGAGGGGCGTATATATTGATCAAATTGTGGTTTTCTTGACTAGAAAAATCCCCCATATGGAGTATGCCTCTAATGTATATCCAATGTTTTGATATCGTTGCTTTATTAAGTTCAAATATCGTTGAGTCCCAAGAGATGCACAACCCCCCTGATTGACCTTCTGCTGGGGATTCCAGCCATTTGTGAGTTCCATCCCATATAGAAAGTTTTTGAGCCTCTGTGAGTTCTCTACTTTTTGACTCTTGAATGAAAATCATTGTGGGCTTTTCTGTGTCAATCGAATTTTTGAGGTTTCTTCTTGCAATGGAGTTGTTTATTCCCCTGATGTTCCAACTCAAAAGAGCGAACTAAGCAATTCTTGGGGAGTGTGTGTCTAGGGCTGTCAAACGGATATTTCGGATACGGATACGGGTAATTTTTTCGGATACGGATAATATCCTAATTTTTTCGAATACGAATACGGATATTTCGGACGGATATTCGGATATTTTTTTACAGCAATATATAAATGATGATATATATCATATTTAAAGTTTATTAATATAATATATTAATATATTAATATGATATATGATATATTAATACAATATATTAATATATTATATAATATGATATATGATATATAATATATGATATATTAATATATTAATATATCATATGATATATAATATAATATATTAATATATGTCATATAATATATTATATATTAATATATTAATATATTATATTCATATAATTTATTAATATAATATATTAAAATAATATATTCATATATCATATTTATAACATATAAATCTTTTAAAAATGTCTACACTTAAATATATCTAACAAAAATATATTAATTATTGAATAAAGACATATATTAATATATTATAAATTTTAAATATTATATATAAATATATATCAGTTATTACATTTTCGGATACGAATATGTCGGATTCGGATACGGATAATATCCTAATTTTTCGGATACGGATAATATCCTAATTTTTCGGATACGGATTCGGATATTTCGGACGGATATCCGGATATCCAGATTTTTTTGACAGCCCTATGTGTGTCTATCATCTGAGTATATTGTTTCCTTCAGCTCTTCCCATAGCTGCTCTGATTATTGCTAGAGAGACTTCTCTATCTTGGTTTATGGTGAGACCCATCAATTGGCTGGTTTCCAGAACTTGTGTTGCCAAGTCTTTCTTTTCAGTGCATATTAATGGGGATGACTGAGGATAAGCAACCTTTTTTCTTTCCTGGATCGAGTTCGATTGTCTTTTTCTGCATTTCTTTGTTGAAGATTTGTTTGTTGTTTTCTTCTGTAGTGCAAATTCAAAGAAATTGCTCATTTTCATTATTTTCCTTGGCCTACCTTGCTTTTTTCCTATCTTGCGCCATGCTCCCGAGTATTTTAAGGGAGGAAAGCAAATGAATGCAAGTGAAAGTAAATGAAAGTAAGTGAAATGGATTGTAATGAGTTTCAATCACTTGCTCCCAAGTTTAAAAATTAAAGAGTGAAATTACTTTCATTCATGTGCTCCCGAGTTGGAAGGAAAGCATCAAATTTGTTTTTAAATTACAATCTTATCCTTTTATCTAGAAGTTACTCCCTCCGTCCCTTTTGATTCTTAACACTTTCTATTTTGGGATGTCCGAATAGATTGTTAACATTTCCTAAAATAGTAAGTTTTAACACTATTACACCCACTACTTCACTTATTTTAACAATACTTTACACTATTACATCCACTACTTAACTTATTTTAATTATAAAATCACTATTACACCCACTACTTCATTTATTTTAACAATATTACACCCACTACTTGGTTTCCGTGCAAAAAGCAAACGTTAACATCCCATTGGGACGGAGGGAGTACATTTGAAGTAATAAGGGTATATTTGTCATATCAGTTTTTTTTAATTTATCACACCCACTTGCTTTCTTTTTTATCCCACATTTGGGATGAAAGTTTTGGGAGGAAAGTAGAAGGAATTTTCATCCCATTTCACTTGCTTTCTTCTCTAAAAAAACTTGGGAGCACAAATATGAATGCAAGTGATACTACTTGCTTTCCTCTTCATCTGTTTTCCTCCCTATTTATAACTCGGAGCAGGGCGTTGATGTTTTGCATGCTAGCTTGCAGATCGAGCTCTGCTTGTGAGTCTGCGTGTTTTGAAGGTTGTTCCACTGACTAATCTTTTTCCGAAGGGGTTTGTAAGGAATGTCTTTTCGCCTCTGCACTCATGTCCTTTGATTCGAAGCTATCCGATGTTATGGTTGCTAAGTCTCTCCACCTCCATAATGTAGTGTCTTCCAGGCTGCCTGTGTTAAGAAGGATGTCCTGAGTGAACTCTGTCTCCTTTGGTAAAGTATCATATATACTCTTCTGACTCTGAGTTTATCGAGCAAGTCCTCTGTTTTTTATGGGAGCTCTCTGGATCTTTAAGGTTGTTTCTAAACTCTGTGTGGTTTAGCAATTCTTCTTTACCCAAATAGGCTACATTCTCTCTTAATTTGACCCAGTATGACTCTTTTCCGATTTATATTTTAAGAGTTTCATCAATTGCCTGGACTTTAATAGATTTATAAAGATGCAGTGAATATGCAGTGATGAAGATGCAGTAGATGGAGTATAGTAACTTGAAGAACAAGAACACAGCTGATAAGAGTATTGTAATATGAAGAACACAGCTGATGTATTATAACAATATTGTAATGGTTACATTGTGAATAGCTTGGGTCATTCATTGCTGAACATTACACACTATATATAGCATTGTGAAGTATGCAGATTGATTGTGCATCGATCGCACTATCCTCTCATCATGTGCATGTGCAAATACATGTAATACATGTGCTCCATCATGGGCTACATGTGATATGTCTCAATATCCTCCCTCAAGTTAATGGTGGAGAGAAACGGAAGCATTCAACTTGAAGAAAGAGTTAAACATCGGTCGTGGACCGGCTTCGGTGGTGCGTTTGCAGTGACCGGATGTGGTAATCTTCGGTGCTTGGACCGGCTTCGGTGGTGCTTGATGCAGTGACCGGCTTGAAGAAGGAAGTGGCAATATCCTCCCTTGGTTGGAAGGGCCAATGGAAGTGTTGTTGAACATCGGTACTAGACCGGCTTCGGTGGTGCTTTTGCAGTGACCGGATGAGGTAATCTTCGGTGCTTGGACCGGCTTGAACGTCACAATTTTTGAGAGTCTTCTTTGAGAATGCTTGGAGAAGGAAGCTTTCAAACACACTAGCTATCTACATGCCATAAAAACAGCTATAGACATGCCGGACGTGAAGCTATCTACTTGCCGAAATCAGCTATAGACTTGCTCGAAGAAACTGCAGAAAAAAGTGGAATAAAAACCGAGGTAAAGAGTGATTGTGGTGTTGTTTGGACCAACACTGAGGAGACTTGTAGACACTGGTGGCTTGCAGTAGACCACACCTTGAACGGATACAAACTTCCTTGCTGGGAGAGGAGTGGGATGGTGCTGAAATGATGCAGAATGCTAGTATAAAATAGGATGATGAAGTAACTCACAGAGGAGAAGTAAGTGCAGAAAATTTCATGCATACAAACAGATTAAAAATGATGCAAAATGAATCAGAAAATTGATGAAAAGGGTACAGAAAATTCGAAAAACTGTAGAAAATTTTTATTCGGATGAAGAAATGGGCTATGGGAAGGTCCTCATTAAAAACCACTTTGGGAAAAAAGAGTGACCACCATTTTATTAACTAGGTAAAATAGAGTGTTTGTTCATGAGAGGTGTGTTTGAAGATGGTTTGTGTGGAGTAAAGATGGAGAAGGAGTTGCTGAGATTGTTAGAAAGGCTTAGAGGAGCATATTTCCCAGAGGAGAACCTCTGCAAATGGCTGACTCAGATGAGTGTTAGCACTGGACTATGAGCCAGTGAAGGAGAAAAAGACTTCAAACGAGAAGTATGAGGAAGATGACAACCAGTCAAAGATCTGGTGGAGCTCCTGGGGTTGAAGGTGCAGCAGATGCAGAAAAAGATAGAAACAAATGCAGGAAAAGCAAGATGATAAAAGTGGATCGTGTGCTGTTAAGCATAAATCTCTGATACCATAATAGATTTATAAAGATGCAGTGAATATGCAGTGATGAAGATGCAGTAGATGGAGTATAGTAACATGAAGAACAAGAACACAGCTGATAAGAGTATTGTAATATGAAGAACACAGCTGATGTATTATAACAATATTGTAATGGTTACATTGTGAATAGCTTGGGTCATTCATTGCTGAACATTACACACTATATATAGCATTGTGAAGTATGCAGATTGATTGTGCATCGATCGCACTATCCTCTCATCATGTGCATGTGCAAATACATGTAATACATGTGCTCCATCATGGGCTACATGTGATATGTCTCAATAGACTTTTCTCGTCTCAATGCAAACCATATTTTTCTGGAACATGTTGCTGTGCTTTAGTCCATTGCAGTTGGATATTATCGTACCCCAATCTCCTACTATTTTCCCCCATGATTCTTTAGACCACGCTGATATTGGTAGCCCATCACAGTGCACCCATGCCATTCTTGGTTGAATTAGTTCGCGGTTGTTGTAATTTCTAATCTCCTTGAACCATTCCTGTAGATAATTTTTGAGTTGCAAATCTTGATGATCTAGGAAGGTATTGATGAATTTGTGGTTGGAAATCCCTCTGATTTTTATGCCCTCGAAGCTTGCAAGTTTGATTTTTTCTTGTAGCACATTTTCCCATTCCACTTGCTCAGTTAGCCCTATGAGACTGTTGTGAGCTTCTAGTTTGAATTCCTCACTGATCTGTAATTGTATGGTTCTGTGGTTTGGTTGTTCTTGAATTTGAACTCGGCTCTTGTCCCTTTGGTGAGTTTTCTTTTGTTGGTCGTGGATAGATGACTTGGTGCTGTCTCTTTTTTGTTTCATCTGTGAAGAGGTGTGGCTCTGAGTTTTGCCTATTGATGTCGCTAGTCTATTCCCCATGAATAAGCTTCTGTTGCTTTTCTCAATGATACAATCTCGATCCTCTTGTTTTTTCACCTTTATAAATCCTATCCTGTTCCCTTACATCCCTTTGTTAGATTATTTTTTATAATCTAATAATAATTTGTGGGCTTACAAATTAAAGACAATTATATTTAATGTGTATTCTATTTGGACTAATTAAGTGATCTAAAATAAAGTGTCCAATAACATCTTATTCGGTATGGGCTTTGTAATGTGTAATACCCAATAGTAATCTGATTAGAGTTAATGGGGTCTAATTAGAGTACTATATAAAGAACATAATAGGGTTTTGGTCCCCAAGGCTATTCGCAACCTCTACTCCTCCTATTCCCATCAATTAGAGAGAGATACAGCTAGAGGCGAATCAAGTCTGTGGAAGATCAAGTCCCATAATCCGTATTCATATCTATCGTCATGGAATCAGGTACGCTTCCGTACTACAGTTTTATCGTGTAACCTTGATAATATCGCATAAGATGATTCTGGTTATTTATTTAGATCTAACAATTGGTATCCGAGCCTATCTTATGTTGAGTTATTAGGGTTGATCATATATATTATATGATTGTTATTTTTATTTTGCGTGGATTAAATTACAGAACGCGTATTATGCCAAATATATGCATCGGGCATGACTTCAAGGGTTTGCAAAGCCGATTCATAGTAGGTTATAAAATTTGATGACCTCGTATTGTGTTAGTCAATTAATTAATGTGACACATGAACTCACATGCTTTGTGTTTATGGCTTGAACCTGCGAATTAATTATTTTTTTTAGTCCATATGAATTTGACATGATATATGTTGGTTGTAATTATATGATCATAATGTTTTGTTCACTTGTAAATATGGTCTGGTTGTGCTGGTTTGATTTTTTCTAAGATATGGCCACAGCATAATAAATTTTTTATATTATGCTATTAACCTGGATTATAAATATTTTTACTAAGGAAAGGAACGAATGCTATGTTCTTTAGCAATTTTTTTTGGTTCATACATGTTACATGACGATGGAATCATGTGATTAAGTTTTTTTGTCTCTGGTTAATGCTAATTTTGGTGGCTACTATCTCGAGAAAATTAAAATTTAATTTGGATATATAATTGTAAATAGAATCAGTTCCCGTAATGTTTCAGATTTCGGATAAATTTTAGATTTTATTTACAACAATACAGATTTGGGCACATTTTTTTGAAAAATAATGATTATTTATTTTTTGTCCTTTTATTTCGCGAATAAGTGAGTTGAAGCAAAATATTGCCAAAGTGATATTTATGTGTAGATTTATTTATTTTGAAATAATAGGATGTGTATGTTTATTATTTATGCGTTATAATAATCGGCCCAAAGGAAGATTATTTAATGGCCAAATAATGAATGTGCGTGCGGAAATAAATATGTAATAATTATAATTTTTTCATGTGAGTAATAAACCGGCCCAAAGGAAGGTTATTGCTTGACCGAATTTATTGTTAATATTTGATTTCTGCGTGGAGAGTACCACTTGCAAGTTAATATTTCTGTCCAAAGACTAAATATTAAATGTTGTGCTAGGTATCTTGTTTGAATGGGCCCACACACACTATAGTATTTAAATTCATGTATTTTTTGTGTGCTATTATGTATGCATATGACATGAATTTCCATTATGCGAGTTTATATTTTTTTTTGTTCCAAATTGCTAGTTAATGCATCTGCTGCTAATATAACTGCCAACATGAACTCCATTCCCGTGCTTAACGGCACAAACTTTAAGAGCTGGAAAGAGAACGTTCTATTAGTTCTTGGCTGCATGGATTTAGACTATGCTATAAGGAAAGAACAACCTGCTTCTCTTACGGATGAAAGTTCTAATACTGATAAATTGAACTTTGAGAAGTGGGAGCGTTCGAATCGCTTAAGTCTAATGATGATAAAGCGCAGCATTCCTGAAGCATTCAGGGGCGGTATGTCTGATGACTCCGATGAGGTATCTGTTAAGGATTTCCTTGATGAGCTTGAAAAGCGTTTTGCGAAAAATGAAAAGGCTGAGACAAGTAAGCTTTTGGCTGATCTTGTTCAGATGAGGTATAAAGCTCAAGGAAATATTCGTGAGTACATCATGGAGATGTCTAACATCGCTTCAAAACTTAAGGCACTAAAGCTTGACTTGTCTGATGACTTGCTTGTGCATTTGGTACTCATCTCTCTTCCTGCACAATACGGTCAATTTATAGTGAGTTATAATACTCAGAAGGATAAGTGGACTCTGAATGAGCTCATTTCACATTGTGTGCAAGAGGAAGATAGATTGAAGCGTGAAAAGACTGAAAGTGCTCATGTTGCAACTACCTCAAAGGCTAATCACCGAAAGAGGACTAAAGATAATGAGACTGCAGTGGGAAAATCACAGTTTAAGAAACAAAAGACTCAGGATCAAGCTGTAACTTGTTTCTTTTGTAAGGAATCTGGGCATGTGAAGAAGGAATGTCCCAAATACGCTGCATGGCGTATAAAGAAAGGTAGATTTTTCACCTTTGTCTGTTTTGAAGTTAATTTGACTTCTGTGCCTAGTAATACATGGTGGGTAGATTCTGGTACTACTACTCACATAAGTATTTCTATGCAGGGTTGCATTTGGAGCCGGAAACCAAGTGATGCTGAAAGATTCATCTATGTGGGTGATGGCAATGCAGTTCCAGTTGAAGCTATTGGCACTTTTAGATTGTCTTTTGAGACTGGTCATTTTGTTGAATTAAGAGAGACTTATGTAGTACCGTCATTTAGACGGAATTTGGTTATCTATTTCTGTTTGGACAAATACGGTTACTCTTGTTCATTTGGAGATAATAAATATAGTATATTTCTTAATTTTTTTTGGTTGCGACTGGTTCTTTGATTGATAATTTATATTTGCGAAATACAATTGTTTCACATAATGAAACCTTGCAAGTAACATCAAGAGGTACAAAACGTAGATTATCAAGAGAGAATTCTGCTATGTTATGGCATAAGCGCTTAGGACATATCTCTAAAGGGAGACTAGAGAGACTTGTGTCACATGGAATACTTGAATCTCTTGATTATTCAGACCTTAATGTATGCATTGAGTGTATTAAGGGTAAACAGACAAACATAAGGAAATTAAGTGCAAATAGGAGTACTAGTGTCTTACAGTTGATACATACTGATATAATGTGGTCCATTCCCTACAGCTTCTTGGAATGGTCAACAGTATTTTATCACTTTTATAGACAACTATTCTCGATATGGGTACTTATTTTTAATTCATGAAAAGTCACAATTTTTGGACGTGTTTAAAGTCTTCAAAGTCGAAGTTGAAAATCAGCTTTGTGAGAAGATTAAAGCTGTCAGATCTGATCCTGGTGGTGAGTACTATGGTCGGTATGACGGATCCGGTGAACAACGTCACTTAAGACTGCAGCCTACATATTAAATAGAGTACCTAACAAAGCAATAGCTAAAAACCCTTATGAATTGTGGTCAATCAATTAATTTTTTGTGGGGTTGTCCAGCTGAGGCAAGGCTTTACAAGCCGCATGAAAATAAACTGGACTCAAGAATTGTTAGTTGCTATTTTGTTGGGTATCCTGAAAAAATAAAGGGTTTCAGGTTTTATGATCCTTTGGTAAAGTTTTTTTCGAAACGGGAAATGCTAGATTTCTTGAGGATGTTGAGTTTGAGGGGGAAGATAAAAGTCAGGGATGTTGTCTTTGAGGAAGAATCAGTTTCTTTGCCTCATGTAGTTCAAGATAACAATGTGGATATATCTGTACAGTTTCCTACTCAAAATCAAGATGATGCTCAAGAAGAGCAAACTCAACAAGCTCAAGATGAAGTGCCACTTAGTAGATCCTCTAGTAGAGACAATAATGGCACTTTTGGATATATCACACATTCAGTGGGAGTAAAGTATTCTTGTTGCTAAAGGAGATAAGTTTAGTCTCAAACAGTGCCCTAAGAATGATCTTGAAGGAAAAGAGATGCAGAACATTCTCTATACTTCGGCTATTGGGAGTCTTATGTATGGTTAGTACCCTGTCGGTTTTGGCATTCATTATGGGTATGTTAAGCAGATATTCAAGTAACCCTGGAATGGATCATTGGATTGTAATTAAATGGGTTATAAGGTACTTGCAAAGAACAAAAATATTACATGCTCGTTTAACAGAAATCGGAAAATTTGGAGATCATTATGTATTCTGATTCTGATTATGTTGGTTGTGTAGATACAAGAAAATCTACTTCTGGTTAAGTTTTTTTTGTTATGTCTAAACATATAGACATTAAGTATCAAGTCATTATAGAGAGAATGCAATATCAATTAGTGTCTATTGAGTATATAAGAACAAATTTTATGCTAGCAGACCCACTTACTAAAGCTTTGACACCATAAAGTTTTCTTGGGCATACTGCTCATATGGGTGTTGTCTCATTGGAGGATATTCAGTTTTAGTGGGAGTTTTTTTTGTTTTGTTCTTATATTCAGATACTCAGTTTTTTTATTGACACTGTGGTGATATTTGTGTTTTTGAGTATTCTGCAGAATAAAGTTAATTATTTTATTCTCTCTATTGCTCTATATGAGCTGTATCTTTCAATTGTGGTTTTGACATAAAGTTTGAAAGAATAAAGATTGATCTCACTAAGGTATTAAGGACCAATTGGAAATAGGCATGATTGAGATCACATTGCATGTAATTTCCAGTTACACATCCATACTTGATCTATGTCATTGAATATATTTATGTGGTGATCATTGAGGATCCAGTTACGACAATGTGACGAAGGTCGCTTTGGTTCCATGTTTGTATATGAGATGTACCAGATTGACTAAGGAAGATGTTTTCTAAAGAATAAACAATTTTGTGCGCACTTATGGTTATTGAATGTAATTGTTGTTTGGAACAATTTGTAGCCCAAGTGGGAGATTGTTAGATTATTTTTTATAATCTAATAATAATTTGTGGGCTTACAAATTAAAGACAATTATATTTAATGTTTATTCTATTTGGACTAATTAAGTGATCTAAAATAAAGTGTCCAATAACATCTTATTCGGTATGGGCTTTGTAATGTGTAATACCCAATAGTAATCTGATTAGAGTTAATGGGGTCTAATTAGAGTACTATATAAAGAACATAATAGGGTTTTGGTCCCCAAGGCTATTCGCAACCTCTACTCCTCCTATTCCCATCAATTAGAGAGAGATACAGCTAGAGGCGAATCAAGTCTGTGGAAGATCAAGTCCCATAATCCGTATTCATATCTATCGTCATGGAATCAGGTACGCTTCCGTACTACAGTTTTATCGTGTAACCTTGATAATATCGCATAAGATGATTCTGGTTATTTATTTAGATCTAACACCCTTTTCCTGGGTAGTATGATATCTCTAATGTCCCCCATCTCTCCAAAGTATTTCCAAATCTGTTTTGCCTGTGCCTCTTGGGGAATATTGACTATGAATACTGTTGGACCCGTTTCTGTGTTGTGACTGTGTTTTTGGGACCTTCCTTTGAGAAAACTTGCATTAGAGAATATGTTCCTCTTTCTCATATTAGTGCCGGTAGTAGGAGTTGATGGAAAGTGGTAAGCTACTTGGCGATTGAAGTTAGCTCTCTCCTGAAAGCGAGCATTTTTCCTTTGTTCATAGATTGGCGATATTGCTCTCTTGCCTTGTTTGTTTCTACCCACAAAGTACCACTGATCTGGTCCTCCTTTTGCTTGATGCTTACCTGAAAGTGTTTTATTTCTAAGGCTTCCTAACTCTCTTTCTGGGTAGTGTGTTTTCTCTTTCTCGAACTCTCTCTCTCTCCTGGATTCTCTCTCCTGAACTCTCTCTTACCTAAAACTCTCTCTCATTTTTTCCAGTAGTTCTGCTGCTTGTAACCTTGGCAGCCTCTCGTTATGTAATTTTATGTATATTAAAAAATGGGTGAATATATAATGCAAAAGATTTGGGAGCAAGTAGGAAGATCGCTTACACAAAGAAAGTTTTTTTTTTTTTTTTGAAAAGTTGTCGTCACAATGAACTACAAAATCATACTACTACTACTTAAATAATGACCATGAGGTCAGTTTAATTTCTTAAGCATTGAATCCATTATATCTATTATAGGCCAACATGGGTTTTGTGCCTATTGTTTTGTGCCTATTTAGTAAATTACAAATTTATCCTTACATTTATATTAATGTTAAAAAAATTGTAGTTCGAAGGAATTGAACCCATGACCATTAAACAACTGTAAATTTATGTTTACATGTCCAACCACCAGACCAAATCACTTTTTTGTGAAACATTTGAAACTCATTCACTATATCATGCTCAAATAACCACCTATTAGCAATATTTATTTTATAACCTTCCAACAACTGTAACTTTATGTTTACATATCCAACCACTAGACAAAATCACTTTTTTTTTTGGAACATTTTAAACTCATTCACTACATGCTCAAATAACCACCAATTAGCAATATTTATTTTATAATTTATTCAGGATAAAAGTGCCCACATAATTTTACTAATTTTAATAAGTTGAATTTTGATAAGAATTAAAACAATGACATTCATATACTCATAAATTTATGCTCACGTTTATTTTTATGATTTATTAGGGATAAAATCGTTCAAATATTTTCACATATAATAGTAAAAAATGGTAGTCGGGGAGGGAAAATATAGATCGACAAAGATGATGTCGTCAAAGTCAATTAAGAAAGGTACTGAGTGGCCGAAAATTGGTTTAAAAAAAAAATCAAAGTGAGGAGGTGAGGTAGGTGACGAAAAATAAGTAGAAGTCTATCTCAACTAGGTAAACGGACGGAAGTGAAAATAGATCTATAAAAATTTATTACAATATTTCTCTCTTTTAACAATTATGTCTATATATTAGTCAAATAGCCAGAATATGTTTATTATTAAATTGTTACAAAAAATGATGAATGAAGTGTATAACATATTTTTACTCGATATCAGTAGATTTATTAGTGATAAAATCGTTAAAATATTTTCACATACAATAGTAAAAAATGGTAGTCGGGGAGGGAAAATATAGATTGACAAAGATGATGTCGTCAAAGTCAATTAAGAAAGGTACTGAGTGGCCGAAAATTGGTCAAAAAAATCAAAGTGAGGAGGTAGGTGACGAAAAATAAGTAGACGTCTATCTCAAGTAGGTAAACGGACGGAAGTGAAAATAAATCTATAAAAATTTATTACAATATTTCTCTCTTTTAACAATTATATTTATATATTAGTCAAATAGTCAGAATATGTTTATTATTAAATTGTTACAAAAAAGGATGAATGAAGTGTATAACATATTTTTACTCGATAAGAGTATAATATTTTATTTTAAGTATGAAAGGCACTGAGTGGCCGAAAATTGGTCAAAAAAAATCAAAGTGAGGAGGTAGGTGTATAAACGTGTTCGCAAGTTATTTTTAGAGTGTTGGTCGATTTGATAACACGAAGAAATGGTTAAGTGAGGAAGGTGTATAGATGTATACACACAATGTATACAAGTGGAGAAGAGGTGGTGATGACATTGTTGTATTGTCGAAGATGGTGTAAAAAAATCTTCAAAAATAGTAGAGGTGGAAGGGTAAAATTGGAGATGTAGGTTACATTTGAATGTGCACCACCACTTACACCACCAAAATCAAAGCAGAATCAAAGAAAATTCAACTTGAATCACCAAAATTATACTAAAAGTTTTGAATACAAATTACCAAAAATTTCCAAATCTGAAATTTTGATAGTATTCGAAGGAGTTGGTGATGGCATTGATGGTGGTAGAGTGGGTGAGAACGACATCGGCGGGGATTTATAAACTCATTTATATTGTTAGAAGATGAAAAATGGAATGAATAAACTATCGAATGTGGGGTCGGGAATGTGGTTGGAACTCGGTGATAAAAATGTTCATAAATTATTGCTAGAGTGATGATCGATTTGGTGACACGAATGAATGATTGAGTGAGAATGGTGTATATATGCACGCATTATACATTTGAGCATGAGATTAGTTCTCAGTCCTCATTATAATCCTCATTATAATATGAGTTATCATTTGAGCACTTTTCTATACATGTTTATACGTGAGTCTCTTAAGTCAAGGATAAATTTTTCAAAATACTTATTGTTCTGTCTTTCTAAACTAAATTTTTTAATTTATTTATAAAAATGCATACGAATTCTTAAGTGTAAGTAAAATATTACGATAATATCTGAAATTCAGGTAAGAAATTCGACTACTATTAATCTTCATAAAATATATATTTGATTAAATATATCACACTAATAACGTATAATATTTCAAAAATTATGAAATTACGAATCATCTACTTTAAAAATAAAAAAAATGAATTACAAGAATTTAAATGGTACCCGTGCTTTGCACGGGCTTTCATGCTAGTTTTACATAATTTATTAACACTCAACAGGTTTATGTCCGTCAATTAGTTAGTCAAGCTAACTAGTGCTACTTTTCAGTTAACAATTCATTTTGTACTCTATTTACATCAAGGTCGGCCAACTAATTGATTATAGAGTAAAATGCACTTTATTTACTCGTACTTTAGTCAAGACACTACTTATAATATTGTAGTTCAAAATCGTGCACTTGAAATACCAATATTTGTATTTTATTATACTTTGTTGCATTCTATTAATTTGGGTTCACTCCGTTAGTAATTTAGCAAATAAAGTGCATTTTGTGTACTTATACTTTGTCTAAAATGCATTTTATGTACTCGTACTTTACTCTAAATTTTGAATTCAAGTATTGTAAGTGGTGTCTTGAGTAAAGTGCGAGTACACAAAATACATTTTACTCCCTAAATTACTAACAGGGTTAACCCAAATTAACGGAATGCAACAAAGTGTAATGAAATACAATTATTTATATTTCAAGTTCTCGATTTTAAACTATAATATTGCAAGTGGGGTCTTAAGTAAAGAGCGAGTACACAAAGTGCACTTTACTCTTGATTATATATGACTAAGAGTCCGTTTGCTCGGGATTAAAGTGATTTTTGATTTTAAATTGAAAAATAATTTAAAGTTAAAAAAATATCTTAAAGCTATAAGTTGTTGGTAGCAATTACTTTTTTGAACGATTCATTTTTAACAATTCAATTTTTACTCTAATCACGGTTCCGTTTGGTATTGTTGTTGCTAAGAGCAATAACAACAATTTATTTCTGAAAAACAGGTAAAATGGTGTTTGGTTAACTTTAAAAGCAGTTTTTCTGAAAAGTGTTTTTGATTGAAAAGCTGGTTTTAGTGAAAGTATGTCCCCCATGTTTTTGGAAAAAAACTGTTTTTCAACTTTTGGATAAAGCAGTTAATTATATCAACATCAAAACTTACCAAAAACATTATTTTTAAAAAATAATATGCAAAACATGCATATATCAAAAATATTATCTGATTTTCGCAACTAAGACTTATTTTAATAACATTTTTTTGAATAACACAACAGTTTTTAACAATAATCTCAAACAGAACCTACTTGAAAGTCACCTATAGGCCGCCCTTCTAAATGATTATATATGACTAAATGTTTTAGATCGATAAGAGAGTGTCAAGGACATATAACAAAAAATATATAAAAGCAAAAATAACGTGTTCGTGACTTCGTGTACATGTATTTTAGTTAAAGAGTTGTACTTTCCTTCCCCCAAAAAGAGAGTTAAAGTTTATTTATTTGAAATCATTTCTTAGATATACTTTGCATACGTGCCTTTTCAACTGTAAATGACTTTTTTTTTTCAACTGTAAATGACTTTTGATCATCTATTTATATTATAAAAGCTGTTGTCATTTTTAAGCTGAATTTACCATAATGACCTTATACTATTTCCATATTTACTGTACTTTGCCACTTGACTACGTTGATTTCTACGTATTTTGTTTAATCTACGTATTACATCCTTACTACTTCTTCCTACACCATTAATTAGAACGTATTTGAACAAAAGAGATCCTCAATCCCGAGATAAAGCTTCTCCAACACACCACTGCTCCATTCTTCTTTTCAATTTTGAATTCCCAATTCACTTATCCCGCTGCTCCATTTTTCTTTTCAATTTTGAATTCTCAATTTACTTATCCCGCTTTCAATTATTGTCGCTCTTCCGAAAAGAAATTTGCTGCTTTAGAATGATTCTTGCTTGAATGAGGTTTGCTTGAAATCACTCTGCGATAGACACATCCTAAGTTCAGTTTTGTGTTTATTTTTTTCAGATTCGATTTGTGTTTGTGTTCTTTGATTTTTTTTTTAATTAATGTTGGTGTAATTTAGGTATGCTTTAAGAAGTTGATTGCTTCATTTTTCTTGCATCTCGGTACAAATTTTCAGCCACGGTAATTTTAAACTCCTTCTCTCCTTTTCTTTTATTGTCAAACTCGATTTGTATCTATATTAACGATGAATTTTTTATGTTTGTGTTGTCACAAAAATATAGTTATTTTGGTGTCTTAGATCGATTTGGGTAAAAGGTTTGTTGGAATTGAACTAGGTATAACAATAATGTTTAAGAGTTGTTTTCCATATACCGATTATATTTGTGAAAACTATTTGGGATGATTTTGTTAATACTACATGTTTTTGTTTTGCAGTCTTAGTGTTAATCGATGACTGCAATTTTGTCAATGAAAATCGATGCATATTCAGGTATTTATTTCTTCCTTTTCTTATGATTTGTTATTGATCATTCTAATGGATATAGTTTTAAATGTTGTTGTGATTTCGATTTATGCAATCAAACTGTTTGTTTAAAGTCTTAAAAGAATTTTTCATTATATTTTTATGTTCCAAGACGACAAAAGTTATGTCCAAAGAGTGGCTTTGATTTTTCCAACAAATTAACAAATTAGGTACAATATTTGTATTTAGAACTTGCTTTTTATCAATGTTAATTTATCCGTATTAGATCAATGTTACAAAGATTACATAATTTATCAAAAATGGGGGGCTTATAGTTCCCTACTTGCTCTTAACTTTGTCTGCCAAAACTTATAAAGCTTTCTTTATCAAAATTTTTAATTGAAAGGGATAATTGTTTTTTAATTGTTACAATTTTGTATTATTATGATCAAATTTCTTATCAAGCAGGACTATAATTGGTATGTTGAGCAAGTTTCTTTTCCTTTTCATTCATTTTCTTTGAGTTTCCCCTTTATATTATTTGAAAGTTTTAAAGAATTTTGAATCTTGCAATTTAGAGTTTGTAATAGGTCAAGTTGTATTTGTGTTATTTGAAGATTTATATGCTCTATAACTGCTTAAAGTCATATCCGTTGGCGATTACTAAGAATCACAATTAATAGTTTTATGTTGTTTTTGGGGTTTATTTTGATATTCATTTCACGAGTTTTTTTCAGTACATTATATTCTCCGTCAGTTTTATATTATACAATAGAACCTCTATAATGGTTTCTTCTATTACATACCAAAATTTGTAATGTTTTCTAACAGATCTTTAGTTAGATGCAAAGAAGTAAACAAAAATCAGGGGTCCAAATACAGAAGTTGGAGCTAATATCAACTTATTAAGTAAGTCTTAATCCATGGTTTTATTTTCTTATCCTGCATGTTTAGTTAGTAAGTTATATAAGTATTGGTTATTTTATTCTGAGCTTTAGATGTTATTGTCATATTATGAGCATATATAATATTTTATTTTCCTCATGTTTTTGTCTTTGTTTTGTCAATATGGAATGTGTTCTGCAAGAATGAAAGTGTCATTAAAATAATAAATGAATTATTAATGTACGTGTGTTTGTAATTGACCTCTCTATTCTAATCTAAAAATGGACAGAATCAAGAACTACCCAAGTCTAAGACTACTTTCACCAATAACATTTGACATTTGACAAGAGGTACTTCTAAGTTATGTTTGTCACTCTTTTTTTAAATCTTTTACGTGAGTCTTTCTTATACATGTGTTTAATTTTGAAAATGTAGGAGGCGGAAGTTGTTTGAAAATGCAAGACGAGGTATAGTGTCTCCCTGACATACTTTGTGATACGTATATTTTCTGTAACCATTGTGGAAAGACGAGACTTTTAGAAACTCATACTAAAGTTTAATGACATATATAGGTAAAACAATTACATTGTCCTAGAGGGTGTCAAATATCGCAGAGCATTTATTCAGATATAATTTTATTTTAAAGAATTATTAATGTACTAAGATGTGAAGCTAGGCCTAATATAGAAGAGAGAAGTTGTCAAAAAACTAATTAAGCAATTGGACAGATTTGGAAGGTTTACATGTTGAAAATGGTGTGCCAAATGAGAACAAAGCAACAACAGAATTTCTCACTTCTCACTCTCTTATTATACACTTCTCACTCTCTTACAAATTTTGAATTTGAATTTCTCAAGATTTTCTCCATTTATATACTTTTTACATACAACCACTTTCTTTCTCTATATATTTCTTTCTTCATTTTCAATTTGTTATTTTATACCTCTCATTCATTCTTTTTCTCTATATATTTCTTTCTTCATTTTCAATTTATTATTTTACACCTCTAACCTTTCCAATGTTAGTTGTAAGTTGTTGGGTTCATGTATATGTTTGGCCCAAAATTGTTAAGAACTCGACTCACAATTACGATGCTAGGTGCTGCAACATCAGTTAATAATGAAGAAAAGATCATTTCCCATGTAAGACATGCTTGCAAATTTCAGTTATGTGGTTAATTTTTAAACTTTGCGTTATCACCTTCGTAATTTTATGAAAGTTTATGACTGTTTCTGCTTCATTACATTGACATATATCTATGTATATTATATAAGCTGTTGAGTTTTTTAGTATAATTTTACTAAAGTACCCCTTAAAATTCTCCGTATTTACCACAAAATGTCATTTGACTCCTTTGACATACATTATCCTTTCATCCCAGCCTTACATTTGATCATAATACTGATGTTGTTAAGCTTCTTTGAGAAGCTTTTTCTTTTCCCTAAATACATACATACACTTTCTATTCAATTTGATTCAAATTTTGGAATTTGTTTTTGCTTATACTGCTCTTTCCTCTCTCTTTCTCTCGCATATAGAACTCGATTTGAATTTGAATTTCAAACTTTATCTTCCTGATTTCTACTTTAATATGTTTAATCTTGCGCATGTTATATCATCGGTTATGTATGTTATATATTTCTTATTCATCCTCCGCATATTCTTTGTACTAATAAAGTTCTTTTCTATTGTTTCAGATGTACGTACCTGTTGAGAGGTGGTGATGTTGAAAAATATTATGAGATAAGTGTATCAACACTCTAATAATTTAGTCATTTATTTTCCATGTATTTGTTTATAGTTGTAAAGTTTTGAAGTGTGTATGGTCTTTAAAACCTGATAACTAAGAAAGTATTTTGTATTTTTTTTTTCATGAATTTTTTAACAGTGGATATTATTAACAAAAATGATTTATGCATTCTTTCTACCAAGTGTTTACTATAATGTCCCAAAGAATCTGACATCATATTTGCTTTCTATGTGTTTGATGGGAGTTCTCAGAAATTTTTTGGTCATTTTTTCAGATTTCATGTTCTGTGCAAGAGGTTGTTGGATATTGCGGTCATGAGTTTGTTTGAAAGATTTCACGGCTCATGAATTTTCAAGAATTTATACTAACAAATTATGATTTTTGATTTTTGCATATGCCATGTGTTTATGGATTTATAACTTAAAAATTTGGTGTTTGTGTTTTGTTTTATTGATTGATATTTAAGGGCAGTTAAATAATGTTGTAAAAGTTGAAAATGTAGATCGATCATGCCATGGTGGAGGCTTTTAGGAAAAAAAAATTCAAACTGATTAATACTTCTATGTTGCACCTGAGCACAAATTTACATTCAATAGTAGTCTTAAACTCCTAATCAAGTTAAATTTTATTTGTTATTTAAGTGATTATTATAGTTTATAATTTTATGAAATTTAGTTTGTGTTTCGAATTCTAATTGTACATGTGGCATTACAGAGTTTATGTTGGAACACATGGGATGTGTCTTGACTTTACTAGGGTCACGGGACGATTATGGGTGATCCGAAGGTAAAGGGAAATACGACCTTAATGTTCATTTTTTTCATAAGGCTTTATTCTCCTTTTTCAATGAAGATGTTGGTTATGACATGTTTTGTGCATTGTTGACTGATGTATGATTCTGAACCAAATATGTGCATAAATATTTTTTTATCGTAGATGTATACACTAATGTAGACGCGTACACCTGAAGTCTTTACGAGGTTGGGACTCGAAGATTGGTGTGAGGAAATCATATGTATTCAAATTCTTGATCACCCTCCCGTGTGGAGAATATTAGATTATCCACGATTGTATGCGAACCAGATCTTGAAGTTATAGAAGCTGTTATTGAGATACCTTTATTTTTTCATAATTTGTTTGTTTCTCTAATTTGTTAAAAGGGATTATTTCTTGCAAGTAACTGATTTTCTTGAAAAAATATGTAGGTGATATGAGTAGAATATTTGGAATCATGGCAGGTACTGTAACATCATGCATTTGAAAAACATGGCAGGTAAATCACTACTAGCACACGCATTCCATTTTTGTCTCATTCTAATAAATATTTCTTGAAGGCATGTTTAATTTTCGTAATGTAATTACATACTTGAACACTCATTTAGGGATGTCTTGAGCCAGTTATTTGGGAGGTACCGAAGCAGGCATAGTCATGGTCGTAGCAAAAGCCCTTACAAGTATCAAAGCTATGATAATTGTTTAGTCATAGCCGTGGTAGAAAGTATGAATACAAAGATCATTTGGCGAGCCAGTAGGACATAACATTTTATATTATTTTTTTAAAAATTAATATCCTCTTATTTACTTCAGATAAGACTTGGACTGATGGTTTAAGAGTTTTTTTATAATAAAATTGAGGCTACTACTCTTGACCTCCAGGTGAGTTTCTCTTTCATTTATTTTGCTACAATAGGTATTCTTGCTCATACCTAAATTAAGGCATAATGACTATTTTTGAGTTTTACATTTTATCTTACTGGAATACTAATTCATTACAAATATAAAAAACTCAATCAAATTGTCACTTCATTGTACGGGAGAACACAATATTTGTAATTGATTTTTAACAGGTTTAGGTTGTTTATAACTCTGCCTTCTACATTTTTATTCTTTATATTTCAACTTCATTTTGTATGCATGTAAGGTTCATTATTACTACTTACATTATTAGGGAAAGTTGAGTTTTTTAAAGGAGGAAGTGTCAGAGATAGAGTTGCTGTCAAAATTATCTAGGAGGTGAGTCTCACCCTCACTCACTCTTTCTGTAAAACTCCCCCACCATCAAGCTTTTTAAGATTGTCAGAGATAGAGTTGTTATTCTTAAGATTCTATTGTTTTTTGTACTAATTTTGTATCTGATGCAGTCTAATCCCAAGGCAAACCAATCATGATGCCTTCGGTTGTTGAGATATTTTTAGTCTTCAGATTGTAGCATGAAATGGACTGCGTTTTCTAATTAATTCCATAGTTTTATATTTTGTCAACTTGCAATAAATCCCCCATAGTGATATAACAAATATTGATATTACGTCATTCAAATTGAGAATGAATATTGCCCGATTTGATGGAAAATTGGTGTTCCAGAAAATCTTTTTTAAAATGGTTTTCAAGTTTGGTTGTAGGCCTTAGTACTGGTGTTTCATGGATAATGCGTAAACAAGATATCCCTGATCATGAAAAGGTTTCCATTGTAAAGGTTTCTTTCCAAAAACAGATGTGGATTGAAATTTGGGTTAGCTGGTAAGCTATTAGGATATTCTTCATTGTATGATACATTTTTTTCTTATAGTAAATCCATCTTACACATGTAATTGGATATTTGTGGCTATTGATCAAGAGCCTTTAACTAATCATAATGCCACTTCTTTGATTAAATATTGTTGAATGATACCCTGGCTATATATGTAAGTACATAGAATCATTTAGAGAGCAACTGAAGACTATCGTTAATGAAATGAGAGATTGTGGGGGAAAATAGACTATCTGCACTCTTTAGTTTTGACATTAAAAAATTTTTGTTGAGGAAATAACATATTTGATTTCTTATGATCTAAAGATGGAATATCACATTGATATGTACTTGCAGAATTGTCTCAGTTTAAAAGAATTTACCATCTTTTACAATGAAGGATGAATGAAATTTTGTCTCTACGAAGTGAATTACAAATATTGTAGCAACTTGCATTTTACAAATACCTATTTGGATTTCCATTTAAGGAGCATAGCATACTAGACCCATCAATTTTCCACACGATACGAAACGACAAGAAAATTTAGTGTTTGTGTTTGCATTTTGGGTAAACGAGTACAAGATCCAGATTTAATGTCGATTTTGTGTATACTCTTTGGGTACATGACACGACACAGAGCACACGAAATAAATATTAATATAAATAATAATATTTATATAAGATATATTTATATTAAATAAATTAATATGTATTTATAGTATTATACATAATTTTATAATATTATCTGTAAATAAATATATATATTTACTCACGGAACAATGATAAAAATTTAATGCCAGAAATATGCTTAATATCACTCTGCCCAACTTAATTGGGAGTAAAATAGTTGATTGAAACTTTAAGCCCAGCACAAAGCCCGTAAAAATGTTCTCTTTTTATAATCAATATCTAAACAGAATATAAATCAACAAAAATTTCATAAATAAGTATTTTATTTTGATATAAAATAGAAAAAATATTTATAATTATTTATTTAAAAAAAATAATTTTTTTTCGCCCATGCGTAGCGGGCAAACATTCTAGTGTATATTTAGAATGGTGATCCCCGATAATTTCATACATGTATCCTTACCTGAACCCCTCATTTAAAATATGTAAAATATGTCTCGCTTGTATTGGGATCTCTAATTAATCATGAGGCTTTTCTTAAAGAATTATCTATTTTTCGAAAAAAAAATTATTCTCATTATTAGGGATTTTGAAATAAACATAACTAATAAGTATACGAAATGTAGTTTATAAAAACATATACATGATGCCTACTAATATGGTATTGAAATATTTGAAATTAATTAAAAAAAAATTGAAAATGGCCAATTAGCCACGGTAAATTTCTCATTCATGAATTGTACCGAAATACAATAATTGTACAAGGGGATTTATTCATTCAAGAAAATTTATCATCTAACCGAAAGCACGCATGTTGCCTCCGGACGTTTAGACAATAAAACCTTCAAGTCTGAAAGGAGGAACCCCACAATAGAAAGGCCTCGTTAAAAACCCTCAAGAGCAAAACCCTGTGGGCAAAAACTCACTGGGAAAAAGAGTAACCTCAAAATATATAAATACATCATTTTACAAATTTTCCAAAAAATAATCAGAACTAATTGTCCTTGTGAGTCCCCATTGCAAATAGTTATTGCTGCTACTTGCTTTATTTTCCTCTTCATCTTGACTGCTTCATTACTACAGTCACCACCTCTGCCTTTGGAGCATACTTTATCCAGAATGTCCAATCAGCCTTGCGAAAAGCCCTGCGAAAAGTGGAAAAATCGACAAACGAAAATTAGTCCCCAAAATTTCTTTATCAAATATTTTATAA
Source organism: Kitagawia praeruptora (assembly GCA_037693485.1). NCBI lineage: Eukaryota > Viridiplantae > Streptophyta > Magnoliopsida > Apiales > Apiaceae > Kitagawia > Kitagawia praeruptora. Next base: position 141,319,912 of record CM075352.1, read on the forward strand.
ATATTATCAACATAATATATGAACAAACAAATAATTTAGTCAAAAATATAATAAAATATAAAAAATTATATAAAACTCATATATTAATAATACCAAAAAACATAATATATTAATAATACCCAAAAAAACATAGTATTAAATATACTAAAACTTATATAAATTTTGAAAAAGATTGTTCACTCCAAAGGGGGTCCCTTTGGTTAGACATGTAATTCAATATCAAAATAAAATAAAAATTGTATTTTATGACTCTATATTTATAATTAATAATTGTCGATTACAAATATGACAAAACAATAATCATCAATAATGACCCAACTCGTCAAACAGACGACATCAAAATAATCCAAAATTGATCCAAAAAGCCACAATATATGGCACATCCTCAGAGGTACAAAAACCATATGAAATGATACAATCGTGCTATTTAAAACTTTTCAAAATAAAAATCAAATCAAAATTAAACGAATAATCAATTAGCCCACTAATTAAATATTCAAAGCCTCAATCAAAAAAGCAAGAATCAATCAGAATTTAATAAAATAACTGATTTCAAAATCATCATTAAAGCTATCAAAAAAGCAAGAATCAATTAGCAATTAAAATATGTGCATAAAATGGGCATGACATTAAATGCATGAATTTAATCGTACTAAATGACAATAAAATACTAGTTATAATATCAGTTATACAAACTATGTAACTGACACGGTACTCCTATGAGAGTCGACTAAAAAGTATAGTAGCCCCCCCCCCCTTTCTCCGTCCCTCTCCGTCCCTCCCTCCTCCCTCACCACCCACCTCCCCCTTCCTCTTCCCCCTGCCTTTTTCTCCCCTTCCCCATCAATCCATTCTTCGATCATCTCCCAATCTTCTCCCCTTTTTCCATTTCTTTAAATAAAAATCGAACCAAATCAAAAAATCTAGAATTTATTTTTCAGATCTATCTGGTTTTGAGCCCGATTTCGAAAATAAAAAATACCTTGAGATTCAAATTCTCCTTTTTAACATCTTACCAAAATTTGGTGTTATTCCGAGGATTTTGAATTTCGGTCTTCGTCTCGTCTTTTGACGTGTGTTTCGTCTCGCCTTTTGGTGTGTGTTTGATTTATGTTGATTTGGTTTTTGGTTGTATGGGTTTTATTGTTGGTTACCTTGAAAATGATTTATGTGGTTTTGTGGGAGATCTATAATGCGTGCATTGGATTTGGGCTGGTGTCGGATATTGCAAGAACTTACTTTTCACAACTAATATTTGTTCATCTTTTGAGATCTATCTCTTTCGGCATGTCTATAGCTGGCTTTCGGCATGTAGATAGCTGGGGTGTTTCGGATCATTGGACTTTCGGCATGTCTATAGCTGGTTTTCGGCATGTAGATAGCTGGGGTGTTTCTGAACATTGGACTACAGGTGATGCGTATATGAGGGTCATTTGTGATATTACTGGCTCCAGGATTGGTGCAGTCTTGATTGATCGGGAAACCACTCAAATCGTTTTTAATTCGAAGAATATTGTTATTCATGATGTAAAACAGTCTGTAAACATAAGCGGCTATTTGGTTAGCTCGTTTATTTGTTTCCATTCAGATTGTAGTGTCAGTTCAGGGGTTTGTCCTGGCTGTGATTTGATTGATGCAAGTTAATACATTTTCTTGTTTGTCAAAAAAAAAACTATGTAACTGACAGAAATATACTATCATCCAAACTATGTAACTGGCAAAAAAATTGTAACTACAATAAATAAATGTTCAAAATTTGTAAACGGAAATTTATATGTATCAATCAATTGCACTAATAGCTAAATTAACGCACTAATAAGCTAAATATACACCAATTTTACCTAGACACCCGCCGATCAATAACAGGAAGATAACAAATTCAAACGCCAATAGCTAGTCAACATTGATAAACATATAATACTCACAATTTGTGCTTGTAAATTTCATAAATTACGTTTGTTTATCGAAACATGCAAGTCATAACAGCAAAAGATCTGGTCCTTGACTAGTAGAAAGAAATCAAAACCTCAAACAAATTAACAAGTAAAACTAATCAATAACAAATGGCCATTAAAACATAAGATTAGGAGAATGAACAAACGATGAATGACACGATACATATTTTTGAAATATAAAGTGAAAACACAAACATGAAACATCATATTGGGTAACATGAATACAGTAATGCTTAATTACAACTTTTGTGCCTTAGTAGTTGTTTCAAAATCTTCTTTATAAAAATCCATATAATACCTGCGTGCTCATAAGCTATCTCACCACGTTTGATATCAACTCCACTCTCTGGGAGTTTAATCATAACAAAAAAAGCGGGCATATTGTCTTAACATGATTTCTTAGCCTTTGATGCAGGCCCTCGTGCAGACTAAATCATTGTTCCAAAGAAGATGGAGAAACGTTCACGAATGTCCTCGTCATGCAAATCTTCCTGTAAACCATCCTATTCTGATTGTGCTTTTGGGCCAAAACCAGCAAATTATAATCGATTTTGGGAGTTCCTCCCTTCCCACCCCTAAGCCTCAAAAGCGCATCAAGCATCGATATACACAATAACACAAACATTTAATTCACTATTTTTTTACTCCAACACACGTAGATAGAGATCAGAGAGAATGTTAGGAATAATTCATAAGTTGTGATGTTAAGAATAGAATTTACACATTATACTTCTTGTAATCCTGATCTTATAAAGGATTTAGCACAGTATATAGGTTTTATGTGTAAAACAGTTATCTGTATAGTTTAGTCAGGAATGAACAGTGTATCGGAGACTACATGTTAGGAACAGAGAGCAAATCCTGATGACGGTCCAATACTGATGGTTGATCAGATACTGATGCAGTGTACAGATCCTGATATCAGTCATGTTACTGATGATGTCATTATAGATACTACAGAAACTGGTAAGTGCTATAAAACAGGATCGTTGTTTGAAGAACAAGCAAGAAGATATTATGAAGGAAAGAGTTTTCTATTGAAGGAAACTATCGACTAGAAGGCAGAACATTGTCATGTATAGATTATATCTTTCTGTTATTAGTTGATAGGTAGCATTATAAATACTCTCTCAATATCATTGTAAAGAGCGGACGAAGTTGTAAGTTCGAGTGCGTAGCTCTGTATAAGGTTTGTATTCGAGAAGTTCGAAACAAACAGAGAGATATTTATATTGTCAGCAGCTGCTAAAGGTATTGTACACCTTTGGTAGAGTTTGTATTTGATCTTATTAATACAAACAAGAGTTTGATTCATTCGTTTATTCTTGTTCATATAATCAAGCAAAAATCAGACACGATTATATAACTTGTATTCAACCCCCCCCCCTTCTACAAGTTATTCGAGTTAACAATTGGTATCAGAGCAGGTTGATTTCGATTAATCATAAAGATCTGTAATCATGTCTGGTTACAAGGATGGGAATACTAAAATTCCTATGCTCAAGAGAAACGAATACACTCTATGGGAAGTAAAGATGTTGCATCATCTGGAAGCAACAGATCCTGATTATCTTGACAGAATCAGAGATGGACCTTTTGTTCCAACAAAGGTCGTTGGACAAGCAACTGTTGATGGTGTGGTTGTTCCAGAACATACAACAGAGAAGCCAAAATCTGAATGGTCAGATAAGGACAAGGAGAATGTTCTCAAAGATGCTAAAGTGAGAAACATATTATTCAACAGTCTTGATTCTGTTCTCACTAACTATGTTCTCTCTTGTAAAACTGCTTAGGATATATGGGACAATCTTAAGGTTCACTGTGAAGGAACTAAGCCTGTCAGGAAGAATATGAGGACATTACTTATACAACAGTATGAGTACTTTGAATCCAAATCTGGTGAGTCACTTACTGATACCTTTGATAGGTTTACAAAACTCATCAATGAGATGGCCATGCATGGTAAATATTACGACTTGGAGGATATGAATACAAAGTTCATGAAAGCTTTGCCTGATTTCTACAATGAGAAGATATCTGCAATTGAGGAAGCTAATGATCTGGATGAGATTTCATTAGAGGCAGTATATGGAAAATTGAGAGCTTATGAACTTGACAAGCAGCAGAAGAAGAGCAGGAGTGAAGGAAAGATGAAGACTATTGCACTTACTGCTCAATCTGAAGTTAAGAAGTTTCCTGAAGAACAGCATGAAGAGATTGCTGTAAAAAATTCAAGGAAGAAGAAAAGCAAAGAAAGTTCTGAGTCAGAGACTACTGATATGGACTCTGACAACAATGATTCTGAATCTGAGATGCAAGAACTCTTTGCTATGTTTGCTAAAGCTTTCAAGAAAGGAAAATTCAACAGGAGAAGATTTAGCAAAGGACCTTTTCAAAAGAAGGAGGAGAAGAAGAGTGACAAAAGCAAAAGTACAATTGTCAAGCTTGATAAGGCCAAGATCAAGTGCTTTAACTGCAGCGAGCTTGGACACTTTGCTAGTGAGTGTAAGAAGCCTAGGAATTCAGGAAAGGGTAATGCACTTATGGTCACACAGAAGGATTGGGCTGATTCCAGTGACTCTGAAGATGAATTGGATTATGACAACATTGCATTGATGGCCAATAGTTCAGACAAACCTGGATCTCCAAAGAAAATTTCTCCATCCTCTGTTAAGGTATCACTTCACTCTCTTGATTCATTTGACAGCTTAAATTCTGATGAAATTAGATCTATCCATGCTGAGTTTAAAAATCATATGACTAATTTTAGAATTCTTACTTGTGAAAGAGATGAACTTAAGGTTAAGAATGATAAATTAGTTGATAGAAATAATTTTCTTGAATCTGAATTAATTCAAATGGAAGAATACAAGTTAAGTTCTGATAAAGCTAAGCATGATTATAGTGTTATTCTTGAGGCTTATGACTATGTCAGAAAAGAACTAGAAGAAGAGAGATATGTGATTAAGACCATTAACAATTCCAGTAAGAAGACAATAGAAATCTTTGAGAGTGGAATTCGTGGTAAGGTTAATGGTTTAGGTTTTGATAAGGCTAGACAAGAAGAAAAAGTAGCTATTGTCAATGATGATAGTAAGGTAGAAGCTAACACATCTAAATCTGAAGGTAAGAAAATTGTTTCTGAACCTAATCATGTTAAATTTGTTGATTCAAAAGGTACCCCTGTTGTACACAAAAGGATTAACAATAGTTATTCAGATGAGAAAGTGTTAGAGAAACCTAAGAATATAAACATAGGGTTTCTGTCTAAGTCTCAGTTGAAACAGAGATTAGATGATCTTTCAGAGTCTAGCAAGATCAAGAGAAATAGGAATGGAAAAGAAGGTATTAACAAAGAGAATAATTACAAGAATGTACCTGATGCACCTAGGAAAAAATGCTATAAGTGTGGAAATCATAATCATTTGGCCCTAGACTGCAATCAAAAACCTTCTTGGAAAACTGAGTCCAGATTCCCCAAGACTCAGAAAATTCAATACCAACCACAAAAAGCTTGTTATCATTGTGGTAGTTTACTTCATTCCATTTACATGTGTAGAGAATATCATGAACTGTATTATGACTATTATTCTTTGAAATCTGAAACTCCTAGTCACAAACAGTTTGTGAGATCAGAGTCTAAAGTTGACTCTGCAACAGGTAAAATAAATGCAAAATCTTCAAAGTCTGTTGTCTCTAAATCTAGTAAGAAAGGATCCAATCAAAGTTGGGTCATAAAAAATTCTAACTAGTTACTTTTTGTTTGCAGGGCACAGGAAAGAAGCATTCAATTATCTTGGACAGTGGATGCTCTGGACATATGACTGGAAAGAAGTCCCTGCTTACAAAGTTTGAGAGGAAAGCTGGCCCAGTAATATCTTTTGGAGATGGCAACAAAGGAGAAACTCTGGGATATGGCTCAATTATTTTGGGGAATGTCATCATAGAAAATGTAGCACTAGTTGAAGGCTTGAAACATACTCTTTTAAGCATAAGTCAACTGGGTGATAAAGGTTACAAATCAATCTTTGACAGAGAAGGATGCAAAGTCTTGAATATGCAGAATGGAGACATTGTTCTAACTGGTCAAAGACATGGTAACATATATGAAGCCAGCTTAAGTGATACATCTAAAGGAATTGTTAGATGTCTCTACAGCAAAGCAACAAATGATGAAAGCTGGAATTGGCACAAGAAGCTCTCACATCTTAATTTCAAGAAGCTTAATCAACTTGTTAAACACAATTTGGTGAGAGGCCTACCTCAGGCAAATTTTGTGCAAGATGGACTTTGTGATGCATGTCAGCTTGGAAAGCAGAGAAGAACCACTTTCAAGAGCAAGACTGAAAATTCAATTACTGAACCATTTCACATGCTACATCTTGATCTGTTTGGTCCAGTAAACATTATGTCTATCAGCAAGAAAAGATATGCTCTAGTTATGGTGGATGATTTCACAAGGTTCACATGGGTGTTCTTTCTACACAAGAAGGATGAAGCTCCTCAGCAAATCATTGAGCTCATCAAGAATATTCAGAATAATTCTGAGTACAAAGTTAAAGTACTTAGGAGTGACAATGGTACAGAATTTAAGAATTCTACTATGGAGGGGTTTTGTGCAGACAATGGAATCACTCAACAGTTTTCTGCACCTGGTACACCTCAGCAAAATGGTGTAGTGGAAAGAAAGAACAGGACTCTCATAGAGGCAGCAAGAACCATGCTTGCAGATGCAAAACTTCCAACCTACTTTTGGGCAGAAGCTATTAATACTGCATGTTTCACTCAGAACTGTACCTTGGTAAATAGTCATGGAAAAACTCCCTATGAGATGATCAAAGGAAAGAAACCAAGTGTGAAATATTTTCACATCTTTGGATGCAAATGCTATGTCCTAAAAGTTCATCCAGAACAACTTGGAAAATTTGAAGCCAAATCGGATGAAGCAATTTTTCTAGGATACTCAGCATCTAAGGCCTTCAAAGTTTATAATCTCAGAACTCACATTGTTATGGAATCAATTCATGTTGCATTTGATGATAAGAAATTTGGAATTTTGCAAACTGATGAAAGCCATGACAAATTGGAATTTGAAAATCTGAAGAATTCTGAGATACTCTCAAGTGATGATGAAGGTTCTCCAGAAGGAATTTCTATTGCTTCTCAAAGGAATGCTACTGTTGAGGGGGAGCAAATAAATCAGAGAGAACACAGTGATCATCAGGAGCAGACTAGTCTTTCAGAGTCTATTCCATCAGGAATTGATGTTTCAGAGTCTACTCCATCAGGAACTGACCTGTCAGAATCTTCTGAGGAAAGATCAGTAACTAGCAGCAATGTGGAATCTACTGATTCTATTGATCAAAGGAGAGTTTTTGAAGGTAGAGAGAATTCTTCTACAAGGGATACCACTAACTTAGGGGGAGAGACTAGCAGAGTTGATTAACCACCTGTTAGAAAATGGACAAAGGATCATACTGAAGATTTGATAATTGGTGATCCAAATAGTGGTGTTCGAACTAGAAGATCAATTCAAAATGAATGCTTGTATAGTTGTTTTCTCTCAAAGAATGAACCTAAGAAGGTTGAAGAAGCCTTACAGGATCCTGATTGGGTAATTGCAATGCAGGAGGAATTAAATGAGTTTGAGAGAAACAAAGTTTGGAAACTGGTACCAAGACCTAAAGATAGATCTATTGTTGGTGCAAGATGGGTTTTCAGAAACAAGCTAGATGAATCTGGTATGATTGTAAGAAACAAAGCAAGACTGGTGGCCAAGGGTTATTCTCAGGAAGAAGGCATTGATTATGATGAGACCTTTGCACCTGTAGCAAGATTGGAAGCAATCAGAATGTTTCTTGCATTTACAGCTCATTCAAAATTCAAGGTATACCAGATGGATGTAAAGAGTGCTTTTCTAAATGGTAAACTTGATGAAGAAGTGTATGTAGAACAGCCACCTGGATTTGTTGATCCAAAGTTTCCAAATCATGTCTACAAACTTGACAAGGCACTCTATGGACTAAAGCAGGCACCAAGAGCATGGTATGAGACTTTGTCTAAATTTCTTCTTGGAAATGGCTTCACAAGAGGTACAATTGACAAAACTCTATTCTTTAGAAAGATAAAAGGTGAATTGCTTTTAGTTCAAGTTTATGTTGATGATATTATTTTTGGTTCTACTAATGAAAAGTTGTGTGCTAAATTTAGCAAGCTTATGCAGTCTAAGTATCAGATGAGCATGATGGGTGAACTAAATTATTTCTTAGGCTTGCAGGTCAAACAGACTGAGACTGGTATTTTCATTAATCAGTCAAAGTATATCAAAGATCTTTTAAGAAGGTTTGACTTTCAAGACTGTGCAGTTGCAAAAACACCCATGGCAACAGCCACTAAACTAGACTCTGATCCTAAAGGGAAGAGTGTGGATAATACTAGTTATAGAGGCATGATAGGCTCATTGTTATATCTAACTGCAAGTAGGCCAGATATAATGTTTTCTACCTGTTTATGTGCTAGATTCCAAAGTGATCCTAAGGAATCTCATTTAATTGATGTGAAGAGAATTTTTAGATATCTCAAAGGAACTCCAAATCTTGGTTTGTGGTATCCTAGGGAATCTGATTTCTTTCTAATTGGCTATTCAGACTCTGATTATGCAGGGTGTAAGATAGACAGGAAAAGCACTACAGGTACATGTCAATTTTTGGGAAATAGATTGATTTCTTGGGCAAGCAAGAAGCAACAATCTGTTTCAACCTCAACTGCAGAAGTTGAGTACATAGCAGCAGGCAGTTGTTGTGCACAGCTCCTTTGGATAAAAAATCAGTTGATGGATTATGGTATGACACTTAGTAATATTCCTATGTTTTGTGATAATACTAGTGCTATTAAAATTGCAGAAAATCCAGTTCAACATTCAAGGACTAAGCACATTGATGTCAGGTATCATTTTATTAGAGAACATATTGAGAATGGTACTGTGGAACTTCATTTTGTTCCTACTGACAAACAGCTTGCAGATATTCTAACTAAACCACTTGATGAGACTACATTCAGTAGACTAGTAAGTGAGTTAGGAATGTTAAATTTAATCTAACATCTGCAAAAGTAGCAAGGTATGTTGTTCTTAGCTTATAGACTTGATATTCCTTTCAGGATCTATATTTGATTGTTAAATGTTTGAGCTATAACACATTGCCTTGATAAATTTCATTATGATAGACTTGTTAATAATCATCAGGATTAGATTTGTTATCAGGATGCTTACGTCATCAGTATTGTGTCAGTATCAGGATTATGAAAATTGTTTCAGATCCTGACGTTTACTTTGTGTAGTAATCTAATTCTGTGATGTGTTAAGTCTATGCTAGCAAGTTTTGATATTTGCATACTGATAATTTATACATCATTCAAAAATCAAAAGACAAGCAGATAACAAGAAACTGTATTTTCATTAATAGAAATCATTACATGGAAATGAAATACATCATCTTTTTGTCTAAATTTCTACTCTATACTTGTCTTTGATATGAACTCTGAGGAACAGGACAAGGAGCATCTCAAGAAATCCATCAGGGGATGAAAGCCTCATTTGCTCTTGAATTCCTTGTCTGGGCGACTTGAATGAGAGCAGCTAACTTAAATGAATAGCATCTCCATCAAGATCAACCTCAGACTCTCGGCCAAATTCTTCATCCTCATGTTTTGAGGAGGTTAGGGGAAGATTGTATCCAACAGATGGATGTTCTAGGAGAAACCTCTGGATATTTTCGAAAACCAATCCATTCATGATTAGTTCGATGAGAAGAGTCATTTGTTCAAAGAGATGATCAAGAACAGGATGTTCATCGATCAAGAAAAATCTGGAAAATGGGTTTGAAGGGATTTTTGGTTTGAGAAGCATTGTTGAAAAGAAATTGAAAGGTTATGGAGAATGGCATAAAGCGTTTGGTTCTTTTAAAGAAAGACGTGAGAAGTTGAGCAGTCACTTGGAAGTTTTAATGAAGTCAAATGCTAATTATTGCATGTGACTGTATTTCTTGTTTTCAAGAAATATTGAAAATATCTAACCAATTGATTTTCTGTTCAGATTAATTGTTTATTTTCTTTTTCAGATAAAAGAAAAATGCCACGTGGAAAACTCCATATTAAGTCTCTGATGATATTGATCAGGATTTCATGTGTGACCATCAGGATTTGAAAATTATATTTTTAAATCACATTGCATTTTGTGATTATTTTGATGAGAGGTCATCAGGAAAAGGAAGCTGATCAGTATTGCTTATTTATACCCTGATTTATTTCATGAAAATCAATTTTGGATTTTATTTTCCAAAAAATCATGGGTAACCGCATTTCTCAGGGACTGACACCTGTCAATCTACGTGTCAACGTGGGATAGTGGTCTGAAAGATTTGTGAAATATATTTGTTTTGAAACTCTAATCGTGTAATTGCTTTCTCTAATTTTACATTCTCTAAAGCAAAAATCACTCTTGAGTTTTAAAAAGCACTAATCCATTTCAAGAATTTTTCAAGTTTCTTTTCAGATCAAAAATGGCAGCTCAGAGAAGATTACCTAAATCAGTAGCCTTCAAGTTTGGTGACTTTGATTTTATGACAAACAATCATGTTGCAGCTATCACCAACAAGGAAGGAGTATCATCTGATTTTCATCCAATCATGGACTTTCTGGTGAATGGACCATTAAGTTATGCATTGACAGCATCTCCACAGATTAATCAAGTAGCTGTTTCACAAGCTTGGGAGAATGCTGAGGTAATTGATTCTACTCAGAGTCAATCAGGTAAGATTGTTCTACATTTAGGACAAGATTCATTTGACATTACTGAATCTGTTGTTAATTCAGTACTTTGCTTACCTGTTACTGATAGTTATGAGAATGTACCATCTGATGATAATATAAGAACTATGTTGTCTGAATTAGGTTATAGTGGACCTCTAGATAACATGAGCCAGTTGAATAGGTCTTTTCTTAGAAAGGAATGGTCTTTTTACTTTGATCAAATTGCTAAATGTTTTACTGGCAAATGTAGTTCTTTTCAGCAAATTACTTCTGTTACATCACATATTGCTTATAGTTTGCTTTATGACAGAGTAATCAACATTGGTCATATTATCTTAAGTCAGATGAGTATTAAACTTGGGTCAAGAGATCAAAACAGGAAAATGGTTTATTATCATAGATTTATGCAAATGTTTGTTAACCATTTCATTCCTGATGTTGAAACTAGATTTGGTAGAGAACATTGTGTTTCTTCTTATGAACAGCAAAAGAGAATTTTCTCTGACATTACAAAGAAGGACAATGAAAAGAATCTAGATGAAATACCTGTAATTCATTATCCACATCATGTTCAGGTAATTCTTAAAACTCATCTTCCTACTCTCTACAATTCTTCTTTCTTTTGTGGTGAAATGGCTCAGGAATCTCAATTGGAGGAGAACCCACCTGTGTCTACCCAAGTAGCCCAAAACATTATAGTCTCTGAAACAATTCAAGAAACAAATTTTGATCCACAGCCTATTGTTTCAAAGAAACCAACCTCTGGTGTTTCTCAAAAGACATCAGTTGTAAGGAAGAGAAGATTTGTTGTGTCAAGTAGTAGTAGTAATTCTAGTGAAGATGATGATTTAACTCTTGCTGAGAGAGCAGAATTGAAGGCTGCAATTCAACTTTCTTTGTTAGCACAAAGAGATGAAAAACCTAGTCACAGCCAGGCTGCAGTCTCCCAAAAGGCTGTAGTTCTTAAAAAGGGAAAACAGTTACTGGATACTGTCTCTCAAAAGACTGTGTCTATTGAACAAAGATCTCATCCCAAGATCACTTCTGTGTCTACACCTCTTGAGTCTTCTCAGGATAAATCTTTTGCTCACTATACCAGGAGAACAAGGAGAAAGATTCAATTGTCACCTACACACACAGAGTCTAGTCCAACTAATATCATGCAGGTTTCTACAAATCAAGCTACATCTATGTCAGTATTTGACAAGAGAGATCTGGATATTGATTCTTCATGGGAAACTACATTATCATACAGACTGGCTATGGGACTAATTTCTCTCAAAGTGAAGTTGTCAAGGCCTGTTCTAGACTTTTTGGTTGAAAGAGTACCAAAACTTTTATTTCCAGATGAATATGGACTTCTACATCAAAGACTTGACTTAATGAAGATGTATTTCTATGTATCTATCAGAAGACAATTAGTCAAGAAATTTGGACTCTCGAAGCATGTTGCACTTCAATCACTTCATGCATATTTATTTGACAAGGATGTAATTATTGAAGATGCTTCAGCTCAAGGTGAAAAACTGGAGGAAGTAGATAGAGGAAAGCAGTCAACAGAAGGTACTATTGCACCAGTAGTGAATAGTAGGAAAGATCAGATCACAGTCACTGTAACACAAGAACCATCTAGTCAGAGGAAGGATGACTCAGGAGCTGTGATAGCTGATGTTGAAAGGTCTTCTGTGATGACTGAGAATGCAAGTGAGATACCCTATGATATGGGAGGAATGACTTTGGTTGATTTTTCTGAAGATCAAACAAATTTTGTTCAGTCAGAGTCTATTCACCTTGAGGGTGTGTCTCAGTAAACAACACTTAAAGACGGTGATGTACTAACTATGGTGTCTAATGAAGTATTACTGAAGACATCAGAGTTTAGTAAAGAACCTGAAAGTGGTATACTGGAGCCTGTAGTTTCTGAAAGGAAAGAAGATGATTGTATGGGTTCAGAGACTATAGCAGCTCACTCCTTGGAGAAAACCTCAAGCCACATGCCATATGAGGAACCCTCTCTCCATGTGAGTTCAGGTATAAAAACTCCTTCTAAACTCTATTTTTCTGTAGGTCATGAGAGCACTTATCTAAATTTGAGTGATACAGTTGAAAGATGGACTTAGATCCACAATTTGAGCGGCTGGCTCCTGACCAGGCAAAAGGTGAGGTAGAAAGAGTGTTGACTTTAGAAAGTCAAAGTGAGAATGAGGGTATGGATGATCAACTCCATAGTGAGGGAGAGAAAATTAGGAAACCATCATTTGATTTCTGGGATCAGGTTTTTCCTGAATCTTGGTCTGAAAATTTGGGTATGGATGCTGGTACTTATTCATTCATAAAAATGTATCAGAAGAATGACCTAGCACATCACAATGCAAAGCCAGAAGTTAAAGCTCAGAAGCAAAAGGAGAGGCTTGCAGAAATCATTAACAGAAGAGGTGCCAGGATAAAGCAATCTCTTGATACATATGTACCAGATGAAGATCCTAATGATCCTAGTGTTCCTTTGTATGTACTTCCAATATCAGCTAGAATTGAGACATCAACAGTCTCTGATCACTCTAAGGAGGAGTCAGGATTTGAAGATGTTAGTACACAGAATACTGGTGAAGGAGATGATAATCATGTTTCAGTTCCAGAACAGAAAGATGAAGATGTTGATACTTCTAATCAGGTTTTATTACTTGAATATCATACAACTCAAGCAACTTTTTCTACAAGACTTGAAGATACAGTTCTGTCTGATTCTGATACTGAAGATACTAGAAGCACTTCCAATATTGAAGTTCATTCTGATGTTTTGAAAGATATTCAGAATTCTCAAATTGCTATTCAAACAAGACTTCAATCACTTGAAGATAACCAAGTCACAATTATGGAAAATCAAGCAGTTCTTATGAATCTCATTTGTTCTGTTTCTGAATCTCTTGGAATTAATGTTGCTGATGTCAAAAAGGGGGAGATAAAGACAATTCAAAGACAACAACAACACCACCAGACTGAAGATAAAGCTGGGGGAGATAAAGATCAGACAAAGGGTAGTAAAAAGAAGAACCAGGAGTGACAGTGGTGAATCTTAGCTAGGAAGAGGTAAAGGAAGAGCAGCATTAATAGTTAAAATTCTTTCTTCTAAGTACTAGATAAGCGTCTACATCTGAGAAGGAGGTACTTAAACTTCATAATTCTACATTCATAAATTCTATTCTGGTTGTATTGTTATATGTTTTGACATCCACAACTTAGATTTATGCTTCAGATTATAAAGCATAAATAGGGGGAGATTGTTAGGAATAATTCATAAGTTGTGATGTTAAGAATAGAATTTACACATTATACTTCTTGTAATCCTGATCTTATAAAGGATTTAGCACAGTATATAGGTTTTATGTGTAAAACAGTTATCTGTATAGTTTAGTCAGGAATGAACAGTGTATCGGAGACTACATGTCAGGAACAGAGAGCAAATCCTGATGACGGTCCAATACTGATGGTTGATCAGATACTGATGCAGTGTACAGATCCTGATATCAGTCATGTTACTGATGATGTCATTATAGATACTACAGAAACTGGTAAGTGCTATAAAACAGGATCGTTGTTTGAAGAACAAGCAAGAAGATATTATGAAGGAAAGAGTTTTTCTATTGAAGGAAACTATCGACTAGAAGGCAGAACATTGTCATGTATAGATTATATCTTTCTGTTATTAGTTGATAGGTAGCATTATAAATACTCTCTCAATATCATTGTAAAGAGCGGACGAAGTTGTAAGTTCGAGTGCGTAGCTCTGTATAAGGTTTGTATTCGAGAAGTTCGAAACATACAGAGAGATATTTATATTGTCAGCAGCTGCTAAAGGTATTGTACACCTTTGGTAGAGTTTGTATTTGATCTTATTAATACAAACAAGAGTTTGATTCATTCGTTTATTCTTGTTCATATAATCAAGCAAAAATCAGACACGATTATATAACTTGTATTCAACCCCCCCCCCTTCTACAAGTTATTCGAGTTAACAGAGAAAGAGGGAGAGGGAGAGAGGACAAAGAGAGAAGAAGGGAGGGAGACTGAGAGAGGGAGGGAGAGGACAAAAAGAAGGAGGGAGGGAGACAGAGAGAGGGAGAGGGGGAAAGAGAGGGAGAGAGGCGGAGAGAGAGAGAAATTAAATAAAATTTTGAAATTGGGATATGCTCATGCAAACTATAGCAGTGTGTTACAACTTAGGCATCACGTGTTTAAGTAGAAAATATTAGTAATAACTTGTACTAGATGTTGTACACGCACAATTTGCCCTCTCTTCCAATTTGAATGATCCTCCGACTTTTTCACGGCATTTCAATGCACTCGGTTGAGGTATTTGTAAATAATCCTATATTTTTATACAAAACAAAAAAATCAAAAAAATATTATTTACAAGTATCTTAATCGAGCGCATTGAAATGCATGAAAAAGTCAGAAGGTCATTCAAATTGGTAAGGAGGTAGTATCAGACTAGAACCGAGAAGTCAAGAGACAAGAGTAGGGCTGTTCGACTTTCGAAATCACTATCCGAATCCGGCGGATATTAAAAAATTATATCAGAATTCGAATCTTGATGGATATCCAAATCCGAATATTCGAATTTCGATTTTTCCCGCTTGTGAAACACATAATAAAAACCAGTAGCCGATAAGAAAATCCTGATGACGCCTGCAATGGTTAGGACTAAAGTGACATCACTGCATACTTTATTCGATTTCAACTTGAAGGGTGAGTAATTTCTGGTTTTATCTTCTCCAGGAATGACAATTAGAGGAATCTTGCTTCGTCCGTCATCCAACAATTCTAAAATGCCATGAAACATGGCTGATTCATAGACTATTGCTCCACCTTTAGTGTATATATACATATTCTCCTTTTTGACATCCAAAAAAACCGATGTCTATTACTCTAGATCTCTGATTTGCAAACACCTGAATTATAATTTGATAATTACCAGAGTATGTTGAGAAGACATGCTCCTTGGTTGTGTTTATCAGAATCAAGACATTCATGAGCCCTCTAGAAGTCTTCGAATCTTGTGAAAATAGAGTGACATCCAACAGTGATAGATTGCTTACCTTCTCATCCCCTTCGGCACTCGGACTCGCAGCCTCATACCCATAAAAAACATCCTTGTCACAATAAATGCTTCTATTAAGCTCTTTCCTTTTGAGGAATTTATCCAATAGTTGAGAAGCTATTGGAATCACAGTAGAACCATCAAATATATTTCTTGTTCTTTCCACTGAATTCCTCAAATATGTCTCCACTAGGATCAAAGTTAATCCCATTATTCTCCCCAGCATTGCTAGCCTTCTTACATACTCCCTCCGTCCCGGCCGGTTCTTAACATTTCAAAATTGGATGTTTGGTACACATTTTAAGGTATATTTTAAGGATAATTCCATAACTTATTTTAGAAATTTTCCTTTTTTGTATTAAAATAGAACAATCCTATTTTTATACAAAAAAAAATCATAAATAAGTTATGGAACTATTCTTAAAATTCACCTTAAAATGCGTGCCAGAAAGTGACAAAAAAAGTGTTAAGAATTGGATGGGACAGAGGGAGTATCAGATAGAAAATTGTACCAGTTGTAGGCTCGTTGGTAATGTTGGATTCGACAGGATCCAATCCATTATTTATGGCCCATCGGGTTTTATTATTAATCATCTAAATAAGACTTGAGCCTAATTAATAATTAAATATATAAATAGCACTTAATATATATTTAATTATTACATCTAATATATATCTATTTAGATATATTTATTTATAATGGCTTAAGTACCCAAGCCCATAACTTTGATGGACGGTTATGGGTTTAGCCCATTAGGGTTGGTCCCATTATTCCCTCTATATAATGAATCTTATGTGAGAAGAAAAGATACGCTTCTCATAATATTCAGAAAATACACACAACCCATCCTTACGTATAGAGGAGAATAGTGAAGATCAAAGCCCTCAAGTACTTACGTTCTTCGGACTCTCTCACGATCATTAATGGCCTCTTTCGATTCAGGTACGCTTCCGCTATTTATCTATACTCATAGTCTTGATCAGGAGATTCATGTATATATATTATGTTGTATTAATATACATGATTTAATCTAATAATTGGTATCAGAGCAAACTCCTTGATTGATTCTTTGAGTTTAATTAATTAGAATTGAATTGGATTTGTTTGACATGTATAAATCTGAATCGATATATGTTGTTATACATATATATTATGTGTGGGTATGTTGCAATCCGTGTGAATTGAATGAATTTGGTTGTTGTATATATTGCTGTATGTATATGATACATGCTTGTTCTTATTTTGGAGATTGTATACGATACGATTTCTGAAAAATTGTCCAGATTTAGTGAAATTTGCGTACTGTGTCCGATTTGCGCATAAAATATATGTTTTTTGACTGGAATCGGGCCACTGAGCAAGACTGACATAGTCAGGTTTGCATCTGTAAGCCGTTTGACGTCGTTTACTGCCTGTAAACAGCGAATTATGATTTTCTGATTTAATTTCGAATTTTCTGATTTATGCTTTATTTGATTTCTATGATTGTATCATGAGAAATATAATATGGTATGATATGTTTATGCTGTCTGCGATTCTGATTCAGGGATACTTATGATAAAAAAAAAAAAATATTAGTCCCTCATGTAAAATATTATTAAGTTATTTTTGGACTAATATAGTGATTTCTTAATTATTAAAATATTAGATGGACCAACGAAAATCTTTTATTTTAATTATTTAAGAGAATGATAAATCACCTAATGTACGTGTACAAGTTGATGTACGAATCGGCCCAACGGAAGATTTGTATATTAATTTTGTAAACGGAATTTTTAAAGTTCAAATTGTAGAATTTAAATTATTTTCTGCCCAACGGTGATATAATTTAATATTTTACTTTTTGTAATCTCATGTTTAATGATAAAATTAATTTAGTATTGATTATCGGCCCAACGGAAGATATTAATATTAAATTTAATTTTGATTGTAGGAAAATTTTTGTGTATTTTATTTTTCCTATTTAAATAAACTGTTTATCCCTCGGTTTATTTAACTTATGTGTTACTTGGTGAACTAACTGTTTTTCATCACGTGGATTATATTTATTGTACTTGTTGTACTTATGTGCATGATTGTGATTAACCTTGATTCAGCATTTGGTCCTGTTTCACTTACCAACTACTTTTCACACATTGAACCATTGAGTGGCTCTAATTTTAAGAAGTGGAAAGAGCAAATTGATCTTACGTTGGGAGTTACTGCCCTTGATTATGCCATAAGGGTTGCAAAACCTGCTGCCATTACAGCCGAAAGCTCTGCTGAGCAAAAGGCTGATTATGCAAAATGGGAGCATAGCAACCGTGTTTCCTTAATGATTCTTAAGGGCTCCATTACTAGTGCAATTCGTGGAGCAATTCCCGAATCTGATAATGCAAAGGAGTACCTAGCGAACATTGAGGAACAATTCAAGGCTTCCACTAAGGCTCAAGCCACTACACTGATCTCGAAAATGGTCACTCTCAAGTATAATGGTTCAAGTGGTGTTCGTGATCACATTATGAGAATGAATGATATGGCTGCTCAGTTAAAGGATATGAACATGGAAATCTCTGAAGGTTTTCTCGTTCACTTCATAATGACTTCTCTTCCTGCACAATTTGGTCCTTTTAAGATCAACTACAATACGCAGAAAGAAAAGTGGAAGATGAGCGAGTTGATTTCTATGTGCGTTCAAGAAGAAGAACGCCTTAAGTCTGAGAAGGTTGAAAGTGCTCATGTTGTGACCACGACACCCGCTAAAGGAAAAGGAAAGAAATATGGCAATAGTCAAAAGAAAAAGGGAATTGATGCAGCTATCACAAAAGACAAGGGACAGACTTCTGGCACAAAGAACTTTGGAGGTCCTAAATGTAACTTCTGCAGAGCTAAGGGACACATAAGGAAAGAGTGTTCCAAATTTCGCGAGTGGTTAGATAAGAAAGGTAATGCATCTATTTATGTTTGTTATGAAGCTTTTACATCTGAAGCTCCTTTAAATACATGGTGGATAGACACTGGTGCAATTGTGCATATAACTAATTCATTGCAGGGATTCCTTTCCGTGAAGAAGCTAAATAAAGGAGACCGATATTTACTCGTTGGAAATGGAGAGAAAGTACAAATTGAAGCTGTAGGAACTTTCCGACTTATGTTGGAAAGTGGTTTTAATTTGGATTTAATGGATACTGTTTATGTTCCCAGTATTACTAGAAACCTTATTTCTGTTTCAAAGTTAGACGCTTATGGATATTCGTTTAAATTTGAAAATAAAGGTTTTTCTCTATTTCTTCATTCTGAGTATATTGGCTCTGGGCTGTTAGAGGGAAACCTTTACAGATTATGTTTGAATGCTTCTTTTAGTGAATCCTTAATTTCAATGAATGTGCAAGATGAAGTTGCAACTGGTTCTAAAAAGAGAAAAAGAAATGATGAGAATTCCTCAAAATTGTGGCATGAACGACTTGGTCACATATCCAAAAGTCGAATGGAAAGACTTGTTAAAGAAGGACTTCTTCATCCATTAGATTTCTCAGATTTTGACACATGTGTTAAATGTATTAAAGGAAAATTTGTAAAAACAAACAAAAAGGGTGCAAATCGTAGCACTAAGTGTTTGGAGATAATTCACACTGACATTAGTGGACCATACACTCCAGGCATAGGTGGTCATAAGTATTTTATTACTTTTATTGATGACTACTCACGTTATGGCTACATTTATCTTTTACATGAAAAATCTGAAGCACTCGATATGTTTAAAATTTATAAAGCAGAAGTTGAAAAACAGCTTAAATTAGATATTAAGGTTGTTAGATCTGATAGAGGAGGAGAGTATTATGGAAAATTCTCTGAATCTGGACAGAATCCAGGACCTTTTGCCTTATTTTTGCGAGAGTGTGGCATCGTTCCTCAGTACACAATGCCGGGTACACCCCAACAGAATGGTGTTGCTGAGAGACGAAATCGAACTCTTATGGATATGGTTCGAAGCATGATATGTCAAAGTACGTTGCCAGAATTTTTGTGGGTTGAAGCCCTTAAAACAGCTATGCATATCCTTAATCGGGTCCCAAGTAAGTCCGTGCCTAAAACACCTTACAAAATATGGACTGAAAGGGAAGTCAGTTTTGGATATATGCATGTATGGGGTTGTTTGGCTGAAGCGAAAATATATAACCCACACATCAAGAAATTGGACCCTAAGACTATTACTTGTCATTTTATTGGTTACCCCGAAAGATCTAAGGGTTTTAGATTTTATTGTCCATCACACACCACTCGAATAGTTGAGACTAGAAATGCAGTATTTTTTGAGGATGCTGAAGTCAGTGGGAGTACATCTCGAAAGATAAATCTGGAAGAGATTCAGGAAAATGTCCCTATTCCTATCATTCCAGATATTAGTGCACCAGAAAATGATGATAAAAATGTTGGTGCAAATGAGAATGTACATCAAGAACCACCTCAAGATGACAATAACACTACTGAACCTCTTAGGAGGTCAGAAAGAGTAAGACGATCAGCAATCTCGGATGATTATATTGTGTATTTAGATGAAATTGAGTCTAATCTTGGCATGGGACCTGATCCTATTTCTTATAAAGAAGCTATTGCTAGTAACCATTCAACTCAATGGCTTGTAGCCATGGAGGATGAGTTGAAATCCATGAAGGATAATGATGTATGGGATCTAGTTGAGTTGCCACAAGGGGACAAAGCTGTAGGCTGCAAATGGGTCTACAAAACTAAGCTTGATCCTAGTGGTAACATCGAAAGATATAAAGCTAGATTGGTTGCAAAGGGCTTCACACAAAGAAAAGGAATTGATTATAATGATACATTTTCCCCTGTTTCAAGTAAGGATTCATTTCGTATCATCATGGCTTTAGTAGCTCATTATGATTTAGAGTTACACCAAATGGATGTTAAAACTGCTTTTCTTAATGGTGACTTGCATGAGGATGTCTACATGTCACAACCGGAAGGTTTTGTAGTCAAAGGCAAGGAACACATGAAATGTCGGTTAAAGAAGTCCATATATGGATTAAGGCAAGCTTCTAGAGAGTGGTATATTAAATTTGATGATGTGATTGGAAAATTTGGGTTTAAAGAAAATTTTGTTGACCAATGCATATATCTAAAAGTGAGTGGGAGCAAGTACATTATTTTAGTACTATATGTGGATGATATTCTACTCGCTAGTAGTGATATGAATTTGATGCATGAGACAAAGAGATTCCTTCATAAGAATTTTGATATGAAGGATCTGGGGGAAGCATCTTATGTCTTGGGCATTGAAATTCATAGAAATAGATCTCATGGAATTTTGGGTTTATCACAAAGAGCTTATATTGATAAAGTTCTCAAACGTTTTAACATGCAAAATTGTTCTCCAAGCGTTGCTCCTGTTGTCAAGGGTGATAAATTTAGCTTGAAACAATGTCCTCAAAATCAGCTAGAATTGGATCAAATGGAGCATATTCCTTATGCTTCGGCAGTTGGGAGTCTTATGTATGCTCAGGTTTGTACTCGTCCAGACATAGCATATATTGTTGGAATGCTAGGGCGATACCAAATAAATCCAGGTCCGGATCATTGGAAAGCTGTTAAAAAGGTCATGCGGTATTTACAAGGTACAAAAGATTTTATGCTCACATATCGAAAGACGGATAACCTTGAAGTCATTGGTTATTCGGATTCCGATTATGCTGGGTGTAAAGATGAGTTGAAATCCACTTCAGGTTACATTTTTATGCTTTCTGGAGGAGCTATATCATGGAAAAGTGCTAAGCAGTCGCTGCATACCTCTTCTACAATGGAAGCTGAATTTGTGGCTTGCTATAAGGCAACGAAGCAAGCTCTATGGTTGAGGAATTTTGTCACGTATCTCAAAATAGTTGACACTATTTCTAGACCACTGAAAATTTATTGCGATAATAAAGCTGCTGTTTCTTTCTCTAAAGACTACAAGATAAGTGATGCGACAAAACACATAGATATAAAGTATCTTGTAGTGCGAGAAAGAGTTCAAAAACAACAAGTGTCTATTGAGCAAATTAGTACAGTTGCTATGTTGGCGGATCCATTGACAAAAGGTTTACCGCCCAATCTCTTTCGAGAACATGTTGCTAGCATGGGTTTGGTTGATAATCTTTCTCATTGATTCATGGATTTTATTGTAAGACACTAGTATTGTGATCACCTTATGTTATGGTTTTTGGACAAAGTATTTAGTTTGTTACTTCTATTATTGTGCACATTCGAAGTTTATGGAACAAACATTTATGTAAGGACCTCATGGACATATTGATTTGCTATTGATTATGAAATATTATGTTGTTCATGACTTAAGCTAGTATCTCTGTTAAGTTTTATAATTATACTTGGATTGTAACTGGAGGACGGTTTCATATTTGTACATGAGTATGATACTACCTTTAATTCTGTTCTTGCATGATGTAAGATTTAGCCTGTCTTATGGGATGTAATGCTCAGTAATAAAAGTCTTGTTATATGTATGTTGATGATATACTGACCCTCGGCCAAGTGGGAGAATGTTGGATTCGACGGGATCCAATCCATTATTTATGGCCCATCGGGTTTTATTATTAATCATCTAAATAAGACTTGAGCCTAATTAATAATTAAATATATAAATAGCACTTAATATATATTTAATTATTACATCTAATATATATCTATTTAGATATATTTATTTATAATGGCTTAAGTACCCAAGCCCATAACTTTGATGGACGGTTATGGGTTTAGCCCATTAGGGTTGGTCCCATTATTCCCTCTATATAATGAATCTTATGTGAGAAGAAAAGATACGCTTCTCATAATATTCAGAAAATACACACAACCCATCCTTACGTATAGAGGAGAATAGTGAAGATCAAAGCCCTCAAGTACTTACGTTCTTCGGACTCTCTCACGATCATTAATGGCCTCTTTCGATTCAGGTACGCTTCCGCTATTTATCTATACTCATAGTCTTGATCAGGAGATTCATGTATATATATTATGTTGTATTAATATACATGATTTAATCTAATAATTTGGTAATCCCTATGACATTAAGGCTAGAAAAAAAATTGACATCCTCGATTGCTTGCCCTTGTGAATCATGAGAATAAGCATGTGCAATGAAAATTATAGGATATTTATTTTCTATATCAATTTTGATGGACTTGGTAGTAACCTCATTTCCGTAATCTCTATAGGGAGCAGCAATTTCAGCTACATCAACTTTATGAAATTCGCGAAAGAGAATTCCTACATCACTCAATGAATCCTTAACTTGGAGAAAAATCACAGGCGTTACATCAGTGCCCTCTACACATCCTCCTCTCGTTACACTAGGATCGGAATTTTCTTTAAACATACGTTTCATACCTTCATACATTTCGTATTCTTCTTCAGCAACTTCAAATAACCTGATCTCTATAATTAGGTGCTCCTGAAACTTAGCCCAATTAACTGCTCCCAGCAAAGTATTAAGTGACCACAAATCAATAGTTTCTCGAATATCTTCTTTAAAACCGTTTATAAAATTATGAGCAAGTATCTCCTCCTTAAACACAAAATTATAGACATATTCGGCTATTTCTTTTGTTTCTAAAAATTCAGTCTCATACTCCTTAACCGAACCTTGTTGTTGGATAGTCAATGGATTTACCAGATTACACATATCCACCTCACAGTCATCAAAACGAACTAACAAATCATGCAAAAAAATCTTCCAATCACTTTGTTCATTTCTTGTTTCATAAAACCATCTACACCGTGTACTAGCTCTACCTATAAAATGAGCACCTGCTAATTTAATCTTCTCAGCATCTGTCACAACTTTAAAATCAAAATATTTCCAAGCCATCACACTATCCACCTTCTTGGATCAGTAGCATCGAAAATTGGTAATAATATATAAGGCAGCACTTCTCCAATTTTATCCAGACCTCGCGGCATAATACCATTAGGATTGGAAATAACCAAAGGAGAAACATCGATAGCACTAGGACTTGGTATAGTAGCTTTAAATTTTTCAGAATGAATATCAAACATCTGGTGTGCGGGCTCGCTTTTTGTTAGCTTGATATCCAGCATTTTGTCAAACAGTTGGACCTCAACTTCATTTGGTAAAGTAGTAGTACTATTTGTGCTTTGTAATTACGTGGTCGATGTAGGGCTGAGCAAAACCGAACCGAAACCGAAAAACCGAACCGAAATGTTGAATTTCGGTTCGGTTTGGATTGTATTTTTCTGAAAATTTCGGTTATTTCGGTTTTTCGGTTTAAACCGAAATTTATTTCGGTTCGGTTCGGTTCTTTTTTAAAAACTTCGGTTCAAACCGAAATAACCGAATTATATATATTTTTTATTTATATTATATATGTATATGTTTATATTTTATATATATGCATGATTTAATTAATTCAAAATTAAGTTTAAATATTTAAATTGATAGTTTGTGTTTTATTTTGTTTTAATTGTTACATATTTTAATATATTTGCTATTAAAATTAATTTTAAAATTAAAAAAAAAAAAAATATTATATATAATTTTTTTAAAATCGGTTCGGTTCGGTTTTGGCGAAATATTTCGGTTCGGTTTTTCGGTTTTTCGGTTTTTCGGTTCGGTTTCTACTGATAAATCGGTTCGGTTCGGTTTGGTAAAAATCGAATTTCGATTATTCGGTTTTTGTTATTCGGTTCGGTTAAAAACCGAACCGACCGAATGATCACCCCTAGGTCGATGTGATCAGTTGTGATGTTCTCTCCACTGATCAAGAGTAATACGTGCATTGCGAATCACCTCATCCACATGAGGGTAGGTGTCATGCCACACTATCATGTTCCGAGCTTTCCACACTGACCACAATATCATTACAGTCTCACTTACCTTAGCACTCCCATTACAAAGCATATAATTAATTAATAATTATTATTGAGTAATAATTATTTAATAATTAATAATTATTAAATTAATTATTAAATACTAATAATTAATAATTAAATACTTATTTAATTAATTAAATTAACACATCGATAGAGGTGTTATTTTAAAAGAATTTGTAAATATTTTATCAATAACACTAAATGGAATCTTGAAAGTAATTATTTGATAGATCTGTCACAATTAAATAATAACACTTATTGAAACAATTGACGACTACTTTTTAAAAAAAATAAGTAGATTTTTATCGAAATACTTAACGAAATCTTTAATATCCTTCTAAAATTTAATTAGTAGATTTGTTTTAAAGAAAAGTACTCATATCCTTTTAAAAATTCTTTTAGAATAAATATTTTACTTTTTTTGTAATTTTTAAATATTTAGTGAAGTTCATTAAAGTGTTGTCAATGTGAGATTTCTAAATGTGTTTTGATAAATATTTTGTTGACCAAATTTTTAAAGAATTTGTAAATATTTTATCAAAACACTTAATGGAATCTTGAAAATAATTATTTGATAGATCTATCATAATTAAATAACACTTATTGAAACAATTGACGACTATATTTTTAAAAAAATAAGTAGATTTTTATCGAAACACTTAACGGAATCTTTAATATCCTTATGAATTTTAATTAGTAGATTTGTTTTAAAGAGAAGTACTCATATCCCTCTAAAAATTCTTTTAAAATAAATATTTCATTTTTTTGTGATTTTTAGATATATAGTGAAGTTCATTAAAGTGTTGTCAATGTGAGATTGCTAAATGTGTTTTGATAAATATTTTGTTGACCAAATTTTTAAAGAATTTGTAAATATTTTATCAAAACACTTAATGGAATCTTCAAAATAATTATTTGATAGATCTGTCACAATTAAAAAACTGAAACACTTAAGGGAATTTTCAGTACAATTATTAAAACAAAACTCATATTTTTTATTTTTTTTTTGGAAAATAGATTTCATTATTTGTAGTTTTTAGAATTATAGTGAAATTCAATAAAATATTTTTAATACACATTGGCAATGTGAGATTTCTTAAGTGTTTTGATAAATATTTATTGATCAAATTTTGAAAAAAATAAGTATATTTTTATCGAAACATTTAAGGGAATTTTCAGTACATTTATTTGTTTCATTCCCATTTTAAAACATTTATCAAACACTTACGGAATATTTGAAAGATTACTCATATTATTTTAAATATTATTTAAAAAAATTTATTTCATTTTTTAGTTAGATATATAGCAAAATTAATCAAAGTATTTATAGTGCACATTGTTACTGTGAGTTTATTTATAATATTCTTGATTGAACATGATTTTTTATCCATACATTATAAAATTAATATACTTGAATAATAAAAAAATATTTTATAAAAAAACAATGTATATAAAACATTTTGTCAACGTGAGATTCCTAAAAGTATTTTGATATATATTTAATGACCAAATGTAAAAGGAATTTGTAAATACTTTATCATAACACTTAACGGAATCTTCAAAAAAATTATTTGATAGATCAATCACAATTAAAAAACTTCTATTGAAACTCCATTTGACGAATATTTTTTTTTATAAAGTACTAATTTCTTTTTAATTTTTTTTGGAAAATTTATTTCATTTTTTTTGCTTTTTAGACTTATATTGAAATTCATTAAACTACTTTTAATTACACATTTGTGAGATTCCTTATTTAAGTGTTTTTATAAATGTTTATTGATCAAATTTTAAAAAAATAAATAATTTTTATCGAAACACTTAACAAAATCTTTATGGTCTATGGTCATAAATACTTTAGAACCTTAAGAGCATCTCCAATGACGTTAGCTAAAAGTGATTGGCTAAATTACATAAAATATTGATTATGTAAAATTTGTTGAACCTGTAAGACATTGTGTTCCGAGGGTATTGGCTATAATAATTGGCTATATTTTGAAAATTGTATGTTATTAATATTTTAAGTTATTATTAATGGAATATATAATTTTAATATAGAAATAAGTGATGTGGCAATTCAGGTCTCTAGAGGTTCGACAAATATAGCACATCAAGAGATTATCTATAATTATAGACAAGGGTTTTGTCCCATTGGAGTACAATTTTTTTTACACATTCTTTATAATTCTTATTTATGGTAATTAATTTTAAATTTTAGCTAAGAGATCTCTCCCATTCGAGATGCTCTAACAGAACATGGCATCGCAATAATAAATCTTAACAGACTAGTGAATCTTATTTGCCGCGCATCCCAGTTTCTTAGCAGAACACATTAAGATAAACGAAGAATTGCATCAACATATTGGTAAGCGATCAATCTTTGCAACAGAACATCCCCTTAATGAATCTTGAAACACGATTCTTGATTATTTGATGACCCCCATATCACTGCTTCATATAAAAAAAAGATTCTTATTATAGATCCTCGTAGTTTAATTCGTTTAATCTATATCACTCATCCGTATAATTCATCAAAACGAGAAAATTATAATGGATTATATACATGATTTCAATAACAAAACAAACCGAGTATTAGTAACCCATTTCTTCTGATCATCCGTCAAAGAAGATATCACATCTATCAAGATTTGTGGTTGAAACCTTACAATATAACGTTTTTCTTTATCTAATATTATCAGTAATTCAATCAAGGCCAATTCCATAGCAAATCTATAACAAAAAAACAAGTGTTCTTGTGAGAGTTCTACAAAAATATTATAGTTTAAATGTTTAACTCTAAATGAAAAAAATAATCACATCATTGTATCATCTTTTTCCTCCATATTCTTCGTAGGTTATGCTTTTAGGTTTTGCAGTTGTCCTGTAATTGAAAAATTGTTTATGTCATGATATTCTTTCCAAATATAAAAAAATATTGTGTCTTGATTCAAATATTCTTTCCTTTTTTCTAAATGAAATATATACTGTACGTAGTATAATACTTATTTGTTAGTGGATTGTAACTGACCTTAATCATCTGGATATATTACAATACTGCCATTATGTCTTATATAATGAAATTAAAATGAAATTAAATTAATGGATGGTCTAGATTGAGGTTCTCTTGTTCTCTTGATAAGGAGGTTCACCCAATAACCTTATACATTTATAAATTTTCGAATATTGGATATTTCGAATACGGATGTGCCTATATCCATATCCACTATTTTCAGATACAAATTCGGATACGAATATTATCCATTTCCTTTCGAATACGGATATTATCCATTTTTTTGGATTCAGTATTGAATTTTTCGGTCGAATATCGGATTTTTCGGATTTTTTTTGACAATCCTAGACAAGAGCACTTCTAGAATGGGCAACAAAATTTCAAGAGGAAGACTTTTTTTTTTTGATAATTCGGTGTCCGGGCCAGCTTGCGCGCACCTCGACTAATCCGGAGGGCATACTAGCACACTCATACCCCGAGCATGGTAGCCCACTTAATCCCAGAGTGCCTCAGGTAATCGAACTCATGAATTCAAGGCAGTAAGCCTTAAGCGCCACTGTCCGACCATCTGAGACACCCCGTGGGGATGACAATTTTTCCCTTTACATAGGGAAAAAAATCATTTCATACTCTAAAATTCAAATAAATATAACAAACGAAAATTTGTATTTGAATATTTTTGAATTATTCAAACGATTATAATTAAATGTTTTTTTTTGCAAAGCAGGAAAAAATCCATTAAGGAAAAAAAGATTACAGACTCGATCCATATTCAACCCTATAGCCCAGGAACAAAAGAGGCTCAAAAACTAATCTTGCCATCCAAACTAGATGTAGTCTAACCACTATAAAAATAGAATCAACTAGACATAATAGTCTCTTAGATAATAGAACTTGGAAAGAGCTTGACTAAAGACAAAACAAGGACAAAGACACCACGACTGATGAGATACTCATTGCATTGCTTTCGATGCTTAAACCATATCCTCAGCCTCTTCATCATCCGAAGCTAGCACCACATTCTGAACTACTCCATCTGCTAAATCTCTTTCACGAATAGTTTCGAATTGCGGCCCAACTGGACCAAGCCCCAAATCGTTGTACCACAGCTCATTCACTCTACCAAAAGGAGCCTCAATCGAAACCATCATATCCCAGTTGCTCACTCCATGCTGCGCTAAATAAATTGCCAGTGTGTTGCATTCCTCTCCCACAGTGGTAACATCAATGATAGAGTTTATGTCCTCATTTCGAGTGTTCAGTTGGCGAATTACATACTCATGCTCAGGGATTGCACCATCAAAACGGGAGTGTCGCCATTCCCAATGGGCTCCAGGGTGATCAATTCAAGCTCCAAAAGGTGAAGATCATCAAAAAAAGCTTTGCGTAAAGCATATAACATTGCATAAAATTCATTGAGTCTTCTTTCTTGAATACCCAATGACCCAGCAAACATCCTAACGATTGTACCTCTATCATCTCTGAACATAATTCCGATACCCGAAATGTTGCCATTGGGGAGTGGTTCATCGAAAAAGATTCCATGCACATTAACCTTGATGTAGTCCAGTTTTGGAAGAGTCCAACGAATCCCTGCATCCACCATTTTGAAAAGAGAGAGGAAAAGAAATGTGTATAGAGGTGAAGATATGAAGAGAATTGAGTTGGGGTACTACAAAACTTATAGCCACAACGTTAAGCTCCACATTGAATGTATGCACTATATTCGAAGCAGCTCCTAGTTAAAACCTTGGGCTGTTCATATTTCCAGAAAAAAACAGATAGAAAGAAAAATAAATAAAAGGGTAGCAAGGTACCTCTTTTATTTATTTTAAATTCTAATAAAACTAAAATACCGAATCACAAAAAATCCCAGCAAATTTTCACTGAGAAAGTCACCTAATTGATTTGTGTATACTAAATTGAGCCTCTTCTTAACACAAAACTTGTTACCAGCTCAACACCACGCAAAAACCATATGGTTTCTGTTGACACCCATGGATGCATCTAAATTCTGCATACGATTTATTTTTGCAATCCTAATGTTTGATTTCTTTATGACATCTCTCAGGTTTGAGCTCAGAAACCAATAGTCTGCATTTGAGAATTTGAGGTTGTGAGCTGCGTTCACTAACTCCCAGTTATCAGAGAAAATTGTCACTTGATTCTTTCTCCATGAAGAATTGATAATGTGGTTCAATAGAAAATCTAGAGCTTTAGTTTCACAGGAAAGGATGGAGGTTGCACCTGATGGACCTGAGAAAATGAAGAGAATATTGCTTGCAACATCTGTTAAATAGCCTCCAATTCCTGCAAAGATTAATCCTTCTTTAGATTTCTTCCAGGAAGCATCCACAAAACCAATCATGTCTGCGTGCTCATAAAACAGGCTCTTATTTGTTGAGTTGCAGTTGAGGAGAATAGAGCCTATTGGATTGACATCCCAAAGATTTTGCATCTCAAAATCAACTAGTTCAGACACCTCACACCATTTAAAAGAACGTAATTTGATGAGAATCTTCAGTGATTCTTTACTAGTTCATTTTTTTTCAAAGAGTATTTGATTTCTATGTAACCAAATAGACCATAGAGTAGCTGAAATAGTGATCCCCCAAGCCATTCGCACAGAGGGACTTCTTATTTTTGATAATGATTTCCAACATGTGTCCTTAGAGAAATTGATGCTCCACCAACTTCTAAGAAAATCCCAAACCCATTTAGAATCTTCACAATCCCAAAAGAGGTGATCTTGCGTTTCTACATGAACCGAACATCTACTGCATGAGTTTGGAATTGAGCTGTCTTTAACCCTCGTAGATAACATAAACGATGTGGGAAGGGAATTCGTGCTGTAGCACCATAAGAAAAACTGGATTTTTGGAGGGATTTTAAGTCTCCAAATAATCCTGATTTCTAAAGGCAGAGAAATTTGGGGTGGAATGATAGCTTGATAACAGTCCTTTGCAGTGAAGGATTTACCAGTAGGACACCAAATCAGTTGATCATTATTGAGTGAGAGGTGTACCTTGTCGATTATGTCCCACAACTTTTGTGCTTCGTATGTCTCCCATGCCCTGAGTGGTCTCTTCCATAGGGATTTGTCAAGTATACCGAAAGAATTTGTGTATTCAACAAAGTGCTTAACTTGAACATTTTTCCATAGGGATATAGAGAATAGCCTAGTGAATTTTTCACACAAAATTCCCTCATCAGACCAGTTATCAAACCAGAAGAGAATGTTATCTCCTTTTCCTACTACCCACTTGAAGTCATTTTTTGAGAGCTTAAGATCATGATTGTCATTTAGTACACTCTGAATACTCGAGATAATAGGAGAAGGATTTTTTAGATCACTGCAATTTTCCAGCGGAGCACCCAATGGGATCGAATACTTGCTTCTTAGCACTTTATTCCATTTTTTTGTTTCTTTCAGATTACCATTTACCTACCCACTTGCTCAGAAGAGATACATTTCTCAATTTCAGATTTGCAACTCCTAGTCCCCCTTGAGATTTTGGACTGGATATCTTGTTCCAATTTATTGTGTGCAAATTTCTGGATACCGTCTTGGAGGTGGCCTTGCTCCAAAAAAAATTTCTCCTGATTTTGTCTAGCTGCTTGCATATACCATTTGGGACTTTAAATAAACTCATCCAGTAAATTGGCAAGCTATCCAGGCTTTCTTTCATGAGGACCAGCTTACCTGCTTTATTGAGAGAGGTAGATTTCCATCTTGCTAATTTATCACTCATTTTTTGAATCAAAGGTGCCCAAAAAAATTTTCGTTTGGGAGAACATCCTATGGGAGCACCTAAATAAATCATAGGCCACTTACCAATATTGCATCCCAATATTTTGGCACCCAAAGCAACTAGATTATCGTTCTCTACACAGGAGTATAGGTGGCTTTTGTGGAAATTGATTTTAAGACCTGTAAAACTCTGAAAATATTGCAATATCCTTTTAACTGATCTGATAGATTCTATATTAGCCTCCAAGAAAAGAACGGTGTCATCCGCAAATTGCAGGTGTGATATCTGTTCTGAATCTTTTGCCAAACAGACCTCTTTGAACATACCTAGCTCTGTTGCTTTCTTGAGCATAAGGTTCAAAACTTCTGCCACTAAGTTGTATAATAGTGGTGAAAGAGGGTCACCCTGTCTCAATCCTCTCGTAGGAGAGAATTCCTTCGAGGGACAACCATTAACTATGACTGAAACCTTGACTGAGCTGAAGTAATTTTTGATCCAATTGATCCATTTAGACCCAAAACCCATCCTCTGAAGTAGATCAAATAAAAAATCCCAATTCACAGTATCAAAAGCTTTCTCGAAGTCTAGTTTTAGGATTAGTTCTCCAGTTTTTCTTGATTTAATGTGATGGTAGACTTCACTGGCTACCATAATGCTCTCTGAGGCTTGTCTGCCTTTGATAAATGTTGTTTGAGAGTCATCAATAAGGCTGTTCATAACATGGCCCAATCTGTTTGCCATGACCTTTGTTAGAATTTTAACAGTTGAGTTTATTAGACTTATTGGTCTAAACTCGGAAACCATCGTGGGATTGATCACTTTTGGAATAAGCACTATGAATGAAGAGTTCAGACCAATGGGAAGAGCCTTACCTTTGTAAAAATCCTGAAAACACTTGAGCACTTTATCCTTAATGCTGGGCCAAAATTTTCTTATGCATCCAATATTGAAACCATCCGGACCCGG
Organism: Kitagawia praeruptora; assembly: GCA_037693485.1. NCBI lineage: Eukaryota > Viridiplantae > Streptophyta > Magnoliopsida > Apiales > Apiaceae > Kitagawia > Kitagawia praeruptora. The sequence goes on from CM075352.1 coordinate 141,352,382, forward strand.
GGCTTTGTCGACTCCCAATTGAGATAGAGCCCATTCAATTTCTTCCATTGTAAATTCCTGTTGCAATTCTTCACTCTCTATGGTATAGAGTTTTCGAGTAACTAACGATCCCAACTTAAAAAATTCTAAGAAGGTTTTGATCCTTGAAAATTTTTTGAAGTGTTTGAAGAAAATATTTCTGATTTGGGAAGGATTAGAGAACCAAGTACCCTCCCACAAAATTTTAGAAATTTTGTTCCTGTGCTTCCTTCTCTGCACTACTTGGTGAAAAAACTTAGTGTTTCTATCACCTTTCAAATTCCATGTCAACCTTGCCTTTTGTTTGAGTGTCTCATCTCTAACTTCATACAGATGTTCTAACTCTTTTCTCAGCATAGCAGTTTGGAGATCAGGATGCTCCTTTTGTTCTTCTAACTCTAGGTGATTTTCAAGCCATTGAATTCTCCTGTCAGTTTGGGGCTTGAAGTTCTTAGACCATTGCTTGATTAACTGTTTAGCCTTTTTCAGAATGACATGGACATTTTCTTTAGACTCCTCAGCATTCCTCCAATAAAGATTCAAAATCGATTGCAATGAATCTTCATTAAGCCAAACATTAAAGGTTCTGAAGGGTTTTGGACCTGAGTTATCAACCTTTAGAGAAAGCTTTAATGCTTTATGGTCTGATTATTTTCTGCCCAGTGTGACAAGTCCCCAGTTACCTAAATTGAACCATTCTAGATCCACCAAAACTCTGTCCAGCCTGCTCTTTTTATTACTTGGACCAAACCAAGTAAACAAACCATATGTTGCCTCCAAATCAAAAAGATTATTATGATTAATGAAGACATTAAATTCAGACATACCTGCTCTGGTGTAAATACAATTTGCAGATTCCTTGTTGCTTCTGATGCAGTTGAAATCTCCTACTAGGCAGATTGGATCACCTTGGGTTGCCTCAACTACTCTGCTTAGCTCATCCCATAGTGATCTCTTTGCTTTTAGCTTTTGTGGAGCATAAACATTAACTATGTTTATTCTTTTATTATCTTAGATATATTCCAAAACAATCCAAATCCAGTTGCGTTCTTGAGCAAAACTAACACATTTGAAGATTGATAAATCCCAGAAAGATACCAAACCACCAGAATGTCCTATCGAACCTTGTCCAGTCCCACTGTACAAATTTGCATCCCAAAATATATTCTGTGTTTTAACATCCCAACTCTCTATTTTTGTTTCTTGGATGCACAGAATATGTATTTTATGAAAAGCTATACAATCTCTCACACACCTTCTAGAGATTGTGTTATTCAAACCTCTAATGTTCTAGGAAATAAGAGTCAGCTCCATTTTTAAAATATAACAATTAAAACCAAAAGTTGAGTGACTCCCAATTAAATGTCTCCTGTTTCCATTTCAGAAGCTAATACCTTCTTGGATTGCTCCATGTCTTGAGGTATAGCTAGTCCTAGCTTTAATGCAGATTCAACAACAAGTCCTGCTTCATCTTGGAAAGAAAGGATGTCTTCTTCAGAAAGAGACTTCAACTTGGCTTTGCTGTTAGCTTTTGAGATGGCCAACTTTTTTGATTTTCCATTCAGAGGTTTTTTAAAGCCTAGGCCTATTTCAAAAGGATTTTTGAAAGCACTTGTCTTTTTTTTGGGTCTTCCTCTCGCTTTACCCATCTTTAGAGAGACAATTGATTTACATAGTGTTGCTTGTGTATGATTCATATCCAAACAATTTTGATGGTCTGCAACTTCTGAGCTAATAAATGAGTTTCCAAAACTCGAAACTTGCAAGTCATTCACCTCTGAGCTAGAGTTTGGAGGGGATCTGAAAGTTTGTTTTTTGAAGACCAAATCCTGAGTGTCAATATGATTGTTATTTGACACACCTTCTGAACCTACTGATTCAGGGACTGTAGAGACATTCGAATTTGAAGAAGCTATATTTCTCCCCTCTTCTTCATCTTTATTGACTAGGAACTCCTGTTTGTTTGAAGTAGAGACATGAGAGAGTTTCTGAGTTTCCTCTTTTTTGCTACTTTTCTTTGGTACATTTATTTTGACACTTTCCTCATTATAGTTCTTAGGGGCAATATACGAATCCAAACCATCCAACATCAAATGGTTTTTAGCAACTATAAATTGTTTGATGTCCTTCACCTCTTGAAACTTGATATTAAAATTTTTTCCTCTAACTAGAACCGTTAACTCATCATTGATTGTTTCCTGAATGATCGAGTCTAAGCATATTACCGGATTGATGAAGGTGTTTGACTCATCTAATTGATATGACCAGGATATCCAATCGCCCAATCTTTTTGTGAAGGCCTTCAGATTTTCCTCCAACCAAGCATTCATAGGAAGACCAATGCATTCCAGCCATACCATTCTCGGTAGAATTAGATCATCTTCTACAAATTTTCTGACTATATTGAACCATTTGTTCAATCGATTAAAATCAAACTCTTTCCAATCAGCATTCTCTTCGTTTCTCAATAGAAATTTCCTACTTGTGAGTCCCACTATTTTGATATGATCCATTCCTTCTTCATCTAACTCTTTTTGTACTACATCAACCGAGATTTCTCTCCATGAAAATCCCACCATATTTTGAAATAAACCCTTTTCAATATCCTCATCGATAGCAGCCTCAGTGTAGGAAAACATTTTTTTGTTGAAATCAATATCATCTCCTTTCAAGCTAGGATTTTCCAAATTGGGGTTTTTAATATTTGAAGGTTGTTGCCTGGAGTCTTGACGTTTTGACTCTACACCCTCTCTACTATTATTTTTTTTCACTTTTGTGCCATTGATACCCATTGCGATTCTTCTACCCCAGCCTCCTAGCTCTTTGGCATTATTAATGATGCTGCCCGCTTCAGATTCATTCGTCGTCTTGATGAAACCATATCTTTTGTCATTTTTGTCCCTTTTCATTAGCAGAATGATATCCTTTATTTCCCCACATTTTTTAAAGAAATCTCATATCGCTTTAGCTTTTGCTTCACTCGGAATATTGGCCAAGAAGATCGTGATTTCTTCTACCTGTACTCTGTTTAGATTTCTTATCTTTTTCCGCGGCTTTACCACTTCCCATTTACCCTCTTCAATATGGTCTTTGTCCTTCTCTGATCTCACAATCTCCGCATAAGATTTCTTATTCCGGCCGCACTCTGCCTCGTTATGGGGTTTGTTTAATTTGAGGCTTCTCCAATGGATTTGATTGAGAGCATCTGTGACGGCTTGCTTATCCCCCTTGAGGAATCTATCCATGACTTCTTTGTCTATCATCTGATTATGTGCTGCAATGAAGTCCTCCAACGGACCTCTGCTCCCCTTCTTTTGGTAGTGTTTTTTTGTCTCCTCTTTACCTGAACTGCCCCCTTTTGCCGATGAAGATCCGATGAAATTTGAATTTTGAACTCCTCCATGCCCGTTGTCTCTCCCTGCATGCCCAGCCATCTTCTTTCTCAATTATAATTAAATGTAATATGAATATCAAAGTGATGAGACTCGTCTAGATATTTGCTCAAAAAATAAAATCGAGTCCTATTTTTTTCGCATTTCTCTATACGAATACAATATATTGAATTTTTAAGACGTAAGATATACTACAATATTTTATATAAAAAAAAAAGATGCATTACAATACAAATGATTTTTGGGCTTTTTTCATAAATATATAGGAAAAAGTAATTTTTTGCACATTTACTTTTGGTAAGAATAGTTATTTGCAATTTTACCAACCTAAGTTTCAAAATTGCAAAAATACTAGGTTCCCCTTTCCCTCCCCCAGGGGCATATTCAACTTAATGCAACCACATTCAACTAAATGCAACTAAATTTCTGATTTCAAGTTCCATTTTTCAGTTGTCATTTTCGACCTCTTTTTTGAACTCTAATATATATATTAGAGTTCAAAAAAGAGGTCGAAAATGACAACTGAAAAATGGAACTTGAAATCAGCAACTGAATGCAACCACATTCAACCACATTGACTTCAACACTTTTTTTTTAATGTGGGATGATTTTGGGTTGCATGGCCCCGCAGGGGCATATTCAACTGAATGCAACCACATTCAACTAAATGCAACTAAATTTCTGATTTCAAGTTCCATTTTTCAGTTGTCCTTTTCGACCTCTTTTTTGAACTCCTATATATATATATATATAGGAGTTCAAAAAAGAGGTCGAAAAGGACAACTGAAAAATGGAACTTGAAATCAGCAACTGAATGCAACCACATGCAACTAAATTTGCAACTACATCCAACTGAATGTAATTTTCATTTTTCAGTTGCATTCAGTTGAATATGCCCCTGCGGGATCTTGCAACCCAAATCCACCAAAATCACCCCACCAATTTTTTTTTAAAAAAACAAAGTTGAATGTGATTGAATTTGGTTGAATATTGCCCCTGGCGGGGCCTTCCAACCCAAAATCACCCCACCTTAAAAAAAAGTTGAATGTGGTTGCATTTGGTTGTATATTGCCCCTGGCGGGGCCTTGCAACCCAAATCCACCAAAATCAACCCACCTTAAAAAAAAATTGAATGTGGTTGCATTTGGTTGTATATTGCTCCTGGCGGGGCCTTGCAACCCAAATCCACCAAAATCACCCCACCTTAAAACAAAAAAAAAAGAGTTGAATGTGGTTGCATTTGGTTGAATATGGTTGCAACCAAAATATCACCCCATCTTAAAAAAAAGTGTTGAAGTCTGTTGAAGTTTGAAGTCGATGTGATTGAATGTGATTGCAACCAAAATATCACCCCAACTTAACAAAAAAAAAAGGACACAGACGGATGAATGAAGGGCGGCGGCAAAAAGGGGAAAGGGGGGGAAGGGTTAGGGTTGGTATTTTTGCAATTTTGAAACTTAAGTTGGTAAAATTGCAATTAATTAAAGGAGATGGTATTTTTGCAAATAGAAACTTTAAATCTAGTACTTTTGGTAAAAACCCAAGATTTTTTACGATAAATTTTTTTACATTAAATCTGTCATAATCCTGATGCTCCAGCTTTTTTTTTTTTAAATAAGCAAATATTTTATAAAGCCCTCAAGGGGGGGGGGAAGAGATATATATCTCCGATATTACATAATCTGTGAAGATTGAGAGCTATTAACTAGCTCCCTTTTTTACATTCGACTGAAAGAAATGCAAGAAGTTAACAGAGACATGCTATTAGCATAGTTGGATTCCCAGAGGTATTATATCTTCTAGTCTTTGCAGATGACCTATTGGACGGAGGCCTACTAACTGAGTGGAAGCTGATCTCGAGTTCTCTCAATGATGTCGATCCAAGCTGAGGATTACATGCTCAATACATTACTACACCCAGCCTGCAATGATTTGTGACCTATGCATTCCTTCTTTCGCTAGGTTATCGGCCTCCTCGTTAAGTGATCTGTCAATGTGGATTAAGTTAATGCTGCCAACTAGATTTCTAATCGTGCTATTCAGACCTGCAAAATCTACTCCTAACTTGTATGCTTGCACATTGTCTACAAGACGTTTGGAATCAGAAAAGATAGTGATGAGCCTTTGTTTATAAGAACTTGTGCTGATTTGGCTCACTAAGTAGATTAAGGCCTCCAATTCTGTGTCGTACAGAGAAGATTGGCATGCTGGGCCTGAAAAGATAAAAACAAGGTTTCTGGGGTTTAGCAATAGGAAGCCTCCTATTCCTGCTTTTACAAGGCTTGAGTCATCCTGTTTCCAAGCTCCGTCTATGAACCCAACTAAATCTGATAGTCTGAACCAGTGTGATATTGTTGCTTTCTTTTTTCTCTTGATGTTGCTTATTAATAAGGTGCGTGGATAGATGAACCACTGGCTTTCCTGACCCTGAAAAATCATGTCATTTGCAAATCCCCAGTGCATAGAGTTGGATTTGATGGAGTGCTCTAACATCTTTAATGTGATCCTAGATTTTCTGAAGATGTTTTCATTTCTGGCTAACCATATTGACCAAAGGACTGCTGCAACGCATATTCCACCTCCCAATCCAAAATCTGGCGGAAGACATGATTTAAAAAGGTTCTGAAAACTGAATGCATAACCTTGGACTGAGATATCTGTCCATTTTGAGAATATGTACCACGCATTTTTGGCCAACGTACAATCCCAAAGAATGTGAGATATATCTTCTTGTGAACGATTGCACCATTTGCAAATTTGATCTTCAACAACTTTTCTTTTGAAAAGAAGGGACAAAGTTGGTAAACAACCATGAACAATTTGCCATAAAAACCATTTAATTTTTGGAGGAATTTTCTGTTTCCACAGGAGGTTCCAAGGACCTTGGTCATTCCCATCTTCGAGCAATTATTTATTAAAAACTGAGGTGTTGAATTTCCCGTTGTGTGTTCCCCATTCCAACACATCTTTCCCATCTGTGAGTTCTACATTTGATATGATGTCGTTGAGAATGGTTACCTCTTGGCGCTCTGAAGGTGATAAGGGCCGCGTCCAAAAACTCAGCTCATTATCCCTGTTCATTGACCATCGAGATTGTACTTCCTTTACCGTGCTGAATTTGTGAATGGCAAGTATGTATAAATTCTGGAAGATGTGAGCTAGAATGCCTCTCTCATTCCACCAATCGTGCCAGAATTCCACACCAGAACCATCTTTCATATTCCATCTTATTTCGCTTACTCTGGTATGTCTTGGAGCCAAATCAACGTACGCCTTGTGAATACTATACATGATTGGAGAGAGATTTCTTTGAGAATGTATGTCATAGCTGTTGTTGATTATAGATTTTGCTCTGTATTTTCCAATGAGCACTTTCCTCCACATGCTAGATTTATTATGACAGAATTTCCACCTCCATTTTGTGAGGGAAGCTATATTTCTTTTGTCAGTGTTCGCCAGACCTATACCACCCAATTCTTTTGGTAGTACAGGTTTATTCCAGTTGATCAAATGTAGCTTCCTTTGCGTCTCACCCTTCTCGTTGATTTCTTACCAGAAAAATCTCCGCTTGATTTGCTCCAGTTGTAAAGTTATGTTCTTAGGAGCTCGATACAGATTGAACCAGTATGATGGAATTCTATTCAACGTTGATTTGATCATCAGAACTGCCCTGCCTGGTTTATTGAGTGTTCTGCACTTCCAACCTATTAATTTGGATCTGACTTTGTTTACCAGGGGTGCCCAGAATAACTTTCTTTTTATCGATATCCCCAGGGGTGCGCCTAGGTATTGCATCGGCCAGGATCCTAATTTACATCCTATTAGGTTGGCCCAGTGTTCAGATTTGGAGGCATCTTTAGGAGACGTGAAAAGAAGACTTTTGTTGTAGTTGATTTTCAGTCCTGAAAGGATTTCAAAGAGATTCTGAATAACCTTAATGCCCTCACAAGAGTGCGAGGTGTTCTCTAGCAAAATGACTGTATCGTCAGCAAATTGGAGATGAGAAATGGTTGGTCCCTCTCCTAATTTGATCCCTTTGATTATCCTCAAATGCTCTGCTTTTGCGAGTAGAAGGTGTAAAATTTCAACTACTATGTTGAATAAGAGTGGCGACATTGGGTCGCCTTGTCTGAGCCCTCTATTGCATCCAAATTCCTTGGTCGGACTACCGTTCACCAGTACTTATAGTTTAACTGTTTTAAAAATTGACTTCAACCATGCAATCCATTTAGCAGGGAACCCAAAGCAATCTAGGGATTGGAATAGAAAGCTCCATCTAATTGTATCAAATGCTTTTGCAAAATCCAGTTTGAGGATTAAACCATTCACCTTGCCACTTTGTATGCTATGCACCATTTCACTTACAATGAGGATGCTGTCTGAAATGTTTCTTCCTTTGATGAAGGCTGATTGTGTGATCGAAACGATGGAGCCTATCACCTTCCCAAGTCTAGTCGCTAGGATTTTGAGTAAGATTTTTAGCGACCTATTGATTAGACTTATTGGGCGGAATTCGGACACTATTTTTGGAGCATTGATTTTTTGGATTAACACTATGAACGAAGAGTTAATTCCTCGAGGGAGAAATTCAGTAGAATAGAATGAATCCAACATCTGAGTGATATCCTGTTACCATACATGCCACATGGATTTGTAGTATGCGATGTTGATTCCATCTGGGCCTGGGGCTTTGTTGGAATCCATTGAGAACACTGCTGCCTTAATCTCTTTGGGGTGAATAGGGCCTATTAGAAGAGTAGTGTCTGCTTGACTTAGTCTCGAATTGACAAGTGAGCCCAGTTTGAAGATATCTGAGGTTAATGAGGTGTTGGAAAAATTGCTAAAGTGGTTGAAGAACACGTTCTTGACTTGTGAAGGGTTAGTATGCCATGTCCCATTCTCCATAATGCCATGTATATGGCATTTCTTTATCCTATGCTTAACCACAGAATGAAAGAACCTGGTATTAGAATCACCTTCAGCATTCCATTTCAGACGAGATTTTTGTTTTAAGAGCTCTTCTCTCTCCTTATACGCTGACTGGAGCATTAACTCTATATGCCTTTTGTCCTTATGAGGTAGTTCACCTTTGTCCACTGCATCTAGGGTAATCTCCAACTTTGTCAAAACAGTTTTCGTTTATGTTGATATTCCAATCTTTAATGAATAATCTGAGAGCTCTGATTTTTGTATGCCAATCAACACCACTTGCGGATAACTCCTTCCATTTACTTGAGATTTTGCTTTGAAAGTTGCTGTCCTTTAGCCAGGAGTTAAAGACCTTAAATGGTCTTGGACCCCAATTTAGAGAGGTTGATTTCAGGATTAGTGCCACATGGTCTGAGGATTTGCGACCTAAACCCTCCATCCACCAATCTCCATTCCTTTGAACCCAAGCATGGTTCACCATTGCTCTGTCCAACCTGCTACACTTGCCTTTAGGTCCGAACCAAGTATATTGATAGTTGTTTATTGGCAAATCCCATAAATCAAAATCTTTGACAAAAGATTTGAAAAGTGTAGTATCTCGACTGTTGTAAGAGCAATCACAGTCATTTTGCTCTAGAATACTGTTAAAGTCTCCCATTATGCACACTGGCTCTTCTTCATGGCTAATCAGTATGTCGCCAATTTGATTCCAGATTTGAATTTTTTGGTTCACGTCTAGAGGGCTATAAATGTTGATGCAGTTAATGTATGTTGAAACATCTGTGATTTTACCTCGAACCCAGATCCATGAATGCTCTACCTTTGACGATCCCAATAAGAAAATACTATGTTGCCAGGATATAAGAATCCCACCAGACATTCCTCTCACCGGGGAGATCAGCCATGAATGGTCTTGATGGCTCCAAATTCTATCTTTAGCATTATCCTCTAGGTTTTCACAGTTTGTTTCTTGAAGAAGCAGAATTGTTGGTTGATGCTTTGAGATCATTGCACTAAGGTTATGCCTTGCGATAGCGTTGTTTGCCCCTCTAATATTCCAGCTTAAAATGCTTAACTTATCCATTTAATTAAAGAGAGTGATAAGATATGATTCTAAGCAGATGAGATTCTTGCCCTTATCTCTTCAACTGTGGAATTCTTGTTCTGGATTGGAAGAAGGCCCATTAGGACTCCACTTTCATACACCTTGGTGGCGAAGTCTGCCCTTGCATACTCACAATAATCAAGACCCATGTTTTCATTGAATTTCTTTTTCCCAGACCTTCTTCTTTTCCCACCTTTTAGATTTAAGAAAGTGAATCTCTTCAGAGTTTTCCTTGGTCTACCCAGCTTCTTTCCTACATTTAGTTTGGCCATTTTGGGGTGGATCATTGGATCAAACTCGAAGGAGTTTCCTGTGTTGTGCTCATTTTCTGAGGTTGCCATAGTGAATGTATGATCCAGAAGAGGGTCATTGTGATCAGTTTCGGAGTTAGATTTGGATGAAAAACTTTGGTCTCTCATGCTCCAAATATTGTGCTCCTTACCTTTCTCTGCGTCTTGAATATTAACACTTATGTGCGATTTATCCGATAAACTCTCCTCCCTACCTGCGTCTTGAATATTAACACTTATGTGCGATTTATCCGATACTGTCTCCTCCCTGCCTGCTTCATCGATCGAGATATTATCTGACTCATCATTCCATTGGCTCGGTGTTATGGGATCCATGTCTGAGTTCTCTGAGTCTTGTGAAGTGTCTGTCTGAACTATTTCTTTATCTTCCCTGATGACGTAGTTTGTTGGAACAATTGATGATGCTTCTCTGATCTTTACCCAAAAACTCTTCCCATCAATTAGAATTTTAATTGTTTCTTCAATTTTGTCTACCCTCCCTGTTTGTATACACAACCTGAGGCTAGGAAACATTTCATTCGACAATGGCTTTTCGCAATTCGACATCAAGTAACCCCAATCACCAATAATCTTCTTCCATGTTTCTTTACTCCAAGCCACTATTGGAAACCCTTCGCACCATATCCAAGTTACTCTTGGAACAACAAGGTCTAAGTATGATATTTCTCTAACAGTTTTGAAAAAGTTTAAGAGAATTGACCTGTCATACAATTCCTTGTCTGATACATCTTCGAAGGTTAGTAGGAATTTACGGTGGGATATTCCTCTAACACGAATGCCTTGATTGTTCAGTCTTTCATACAACATGTCTGCCCACTCATCGGATTCGGTCAAGCCTAATAGGCTTCTTTCGATTTCATTTGAAAGTTGATCATTCTTGATGGCTTCGATGGAGCGAAACTTTGGTTGCTCTACTAGTATTGGTTCCTCCTTCCTATTCTCTTGTGCTCCGTAGATGTTTGTTTTGGCCGGTTGAACTTTGTAAGGGGGTGGGGGTGGCTCTCTGTTGAAAGGTCTTGACCTTGTGGAGAATCTTTCTCTGTTGGGTTCATTAGTTTCCTTCTTTGCTAGCTTGAGTCGGACTATGTTCCCCATCAAAGAGCTTCCATTAAACTTTCTGATTAGTTCTTCCGCTTGGAACATACTTTGTGCTATTATAAAGCCTATACGATAGTTGTTTATGTCTTTCTTCTTGGGGAGGATGATGTCTTTGACTGTCCTGTTTTTGTTGAAGACTGACCATATTTCCGCCGGCTTAGCTTCCATTGGAATGTTATGTACTAGGATCGATGTACCTTCTTTTTTCTCTTTGCTGTAAGGTTTGGGATGCATTCTTGATCGTGTGTTTAAGTAAGGCCTTCCTTCTCTCCTCACCATATCCGCATAGGAGATGTCTGAAGGTTCATTGGGTAAACGTTGATCGTTGACTGGCCTTATCTTCCCATTCTTCCCTAGCCTCTGCATTTGATACCATGTAGGTTCGTTTGTAGTGTAAGATCGATAATGGGTGTGATTCCGGTGGATGTTCTGGTCAGGATTCAAATTTTGAAAGTTGAAGTTTGAATTTCGAAAAGTGTTTTTCTCTCTAAAATGCTTTTCTCTATCCATTGTTTAGTTCCCACATAAACACTTATGTCGTAAATAATCATATTTATTGGAGCAATGCAATTCGGATCCGAATACTCAAATTCTTTATCAGAACTAAGATGAATTGGCGTAGGATCAGGTGGTCTGGTCATCTTGGGTTGAAAAGTAATTTCATTAAAAAGAAGAAATGGGCTAGACAATAAATTAGAAGTTATTTGTTTAAAAGTTAAAACTATGCTCCAAAAAAGTTAAAACTATGTTACCAAATAACTAATGGTATTTTTAATTTAACAAACAAGATCAAAAAAAAGAGTGCACTAAAATAAATAACAAATGATAAAACAGAAAAAATTATAGTTGAGAAAATTATTGTTAACTAAAATTAATACAAAAATTATTTAGACTAAAGTTTAAAATATAATTTAACAAAAACCTTACCAAAAAAAATCATGAAAACCTAATTTTTAAAAAACATGTTTTTAAAATTTATACTAATAAAAGTCAACACAAAATAAACACAAATCAATAAACTAACATTTTATTATTTTGCAAAGATTCTAGATTTGGTACTAAAGTTGTAAATAAATAAAAAAATCCGAAAATCTAAAGTAAAATAATTAATAGAGAATCTAAATAAAATAAGTACAAAAAATCCTATATTAACTTTCATCAGCAATAAAATTTAAAATAAATTAACAAAGAATAAAACTAATAAAATGTTCATCATCATCAACTTAATTAATTACTATTATAGAAAAAATAGTTGTAATAGCACAAAACTTACATACAATTAACAAATAAGGATAAAATACAAAAAAAACATAATGAAAAATAAATCACAAATTCATTATTTATATAAAAAAAACATGTATAAAAAGCATGCCATTAGAATTTCAATTCAAAAGTAATTTTTTTTAAAAAGAAGAATTTACATTTAATAACAAACCAAATTTTTTTAAAGAAAATATATGTAAAACAAGATATTAAAAAAGTAATGAAAAAACATGTTATAATTGAAAAACAAAAAATAAAATAACGCACTTAAAATATATGTGTTATTTCCAGATTACACACTTATATAATTGTAGAAGGGGGGTTGAATACAATTCTTGATAGTTATAAATTTCTGATAAAAACCACAGAAATCTATAAGGAAATAATTGCTGAATAGAAATAGATCACAACCACATAAAAATCAGGTGGTTAAATGTACCACCTGAGACTTTTATTTGAAGAAAACCCTGTGATACAAATGTACACAGCTTCTGTGTTTACAACTCTTTGCTTCTAAAAATATTCAAGAAACCCTAAGCAAATATGTCTGTTTTCTTACAATCTAAAGAGTTGCTACACTTGGTTATATATCCCAAGTTTACAAGTGCTACAGGAATAAGATAATATTAATCTAATTCAAGTTGACTTGCTACTCCACTCCAAATCCACATGTAGCCGAATGGTTGTCCTTGTGAACAGATATGTCCCCTACACCTTTCTTGTATGTACTGTGTAAATGGAATGCTTCTTTCTTCTGTGTTTCCAAAGTATGGCTGCCATACTGCTTTTTATACCTACTATCAACCCATGTGATTTGTCAGTCAAACCTGTCCTTATCAACTGCTAATTCCCAGCTAGCATAGGATAAAGTGACAATGATTATCCGTTGATGTTGTGCACACTTATCCGTTGATGGTAGTTTGAGCTGTATCCGTTGATCGAGTAGATTTGAGTTGTATCCGTTGATAGAGCCCTGTTCTTATCCGTTGATACACTTTCACTTAGACAGAATTACATAGCATAGCTTATTTACAATTGGCTACCCTATTCTGCCTATCCATTGATGGTCAACATGACTCTGAATAAAAACACTATCAACTGATAAATAGAGATATTGCAGTATGCTACAAAACCTCATCCGTTGATGAGCTACCTGTCAACGAATAGAGTTATAAGGTCTTATCCGTTGACAGTTACAAAACTTGACTTATACAATTTTGCTTGAATGTTAAGTTATCATCAACTACAACATATTCCTAACAATCTCCCCCAATTTATACTTGATGGCAATAAAGCATAAATTCAGAACCTTGATGATAACAAAACATTCCTAGAGATATATACACACTACAGTATGCAAACATTGTATTAAGCTACAAAAATTAAAAACAGAAAGCTTTAAGAAACTTATCAGAGATGTGCTCCTTTAGATTGAGCAGATTAATGATGTTTCCTCTCTCTGGTTGGCTGCACCCTTGACTTTCCTTCCTTGGCAGAGTTGGACTCAATTTGCACTTGAAGTTGCCTATAGAAGGTATCTTCTTCAACAACTTTTGGATTTAGCTTTAGTTGTAACCATCTTAGGTAATCAGAACTAGCCTTTGACAGTTGGTCTTCTAACCTGAAGAATCTCCTAGTGCCCTCATCATCCCTGAACTCCATCATCCAAAAGGGTTGAATGTGGATTTTCTGTCCATTATAAGGGATCTTCATTTTCTTTGGTAGACTTGAGGGTGAGTTCCATTCTCTCCTTATTTCTTCTATTCTGCTAATTATCTCCCTTCTGGCTATCTCAGAGAACCCTGTGTGTCTCTTGAATGCTGAGAACACTTTGGTCAGTGTATGATAATTCTCTCCAAGAACCTTTTGTAGTGGCCATGTCCTCTGACTTCCTCCCTTGTAGACAAACACTAATCTCTCAGGTTGATTCTTGTACTTGTCAATTCCTCTTACTTCTGACATTTCATCCAAATATAGATTCATGCCAGAGTATTCTTCAATTTCTGTCTGATAGATAAAGTCTTCTTTGTTTTCCAAGATTGGTTGTTTGACAATAGCAGGTACCCTAACAACTTGAACTGGTCCCTTTGAAAGTTGCTTCTTTGGAGCCCTTTTCTTCTGTTTTGGATTTAGCAAGAATGAAGGAACTTCAATTGAATCAAAATTCATTGGTTCCTCTTTAGGCCTTATGGGGTCACCATGAAAGTTTACAGTTGGGTCGATTACTGTTGCAGACATAGGTACTGGTGAGCCAATGGTTTCTTTTTCTGGAGATGGTTCTGGAGAAAGAACCCTCTTGGTTTTAGCTTTCCTTCTTTTTGGTTTGATTTTGGGAACTTCCTCAGGTTCCTTCATTTCAACCTCTACCTCATCCATTAACTCTTGAGCTAGCCTGGCTTGCTTCTCTTCTGAGTTTTCATGTTGATTTTCTGTACTTGGATGAGTTTCCCTTTGGATTCTGGAGACTTCTTCTCTTTTAGTTTCCACAAATCTAGGATGGCTGTTGGATATATTTAATACTTTTCCATTCCTCATGATTACAGCCATCCAATCTCTTACACTCTTATTTGTCTGTACTTTGAACTCCATGATTGTTTTTCCCATTAGCTTTTCTTCATCATTCTTGGGAAATGGGTAGTCCAATTGAAGCTTGTTCTTCCCATTTTCCTTTGGTGGTGAGTAGGCTCTGGTTTTGATAGCTGGTTCAAATTCTTTGACAAATGATGGCTCAGCATCATAGAATGTAGGAGCCACAACCCTTGGAGTGAGCACCTTCATGATTGTGGTTGATATTGTTGGAGCAGAAGATTGAGCATTAAGAAACAGAGATGATGCAATTGATTCATTGATCATCCTCTCTGTCCTTAGAATTCTTTCACTAGTCTTCTTGTTGATCTTTTCCAAAGTTTCTATTCTGGCTTGCCTTTCACCATCTGAGATTTCTTCTAAGCTTTGAATCTCAGGCAAAGCCACTTGTTTCTTCACAGGGGAAGCCTTTATCTCAAACTCTGTTGGATTGACCACTACAATTGGCTGTTGCTCCCCCTCAATCTGTGCTATCTCACTACTGGTAGCTTGAAATTTGCCAGTAGATGTTGCAGCCTCTTCTGTGCTTGTTCCCATTTTCTCCATTTTCTCCCCCTTTTTGTTAGCATCAAGGGTTGGGGTTGAAGCTGCAAGTAGCATTTCCAGTAGTTGAGTCTGTTTTGATTGATTGGCAATGATGGTGTGCATTTGAGATTCCATACTATCCACTCTTGAGGAAAGAAGCTGAACAGACTTAGCCAGGCTATCTTCTTTGAGAAGTTTGCTAGAAAGCACCTTCTGAGTGGTAGTAGGAGCTAGTGCCTCAATCCTGGCATCTAGTGCTATTTTCATATCTCTAATTGCAGACTTGACCTCCTCTTGTTGTGTTCTTTGAATAATAGATTGCATCTTTTGTAATTTCAGGGAGGCCATAACTTGCTCAAGAACAGTCTTTCTCTGTGGTTCTGCAGTTTGGTGCTCAGCCTTAGCAGATTGATATTGCTTCATGATTTCCACATTGAGATTCCCAAGTTCAGTGGCATTGGAAAACATCCATCCTGGAGTTTCATCCTCATTTATCTCTTCACCATCTGAACTTTGACTGTCATCACTGCCAAACTCTTCACTTCCAGCACTTGGAGACAGGGTTTGTAAAGCTTCTTTTGCTCTTTGAAGAGATTCTGAGGTGTGCACTAGGTGCATTGCCTTCTCTGCCTCCACATTGCCCTGTTGTGCCATTACTTGATAGGCAGAAACAGGATGAGTAAAGGTTTCAGGATCCAAAGAGATGGAGTCAATAACTGACTGATATTCTTGTCTAAATTCCATCTCTTTGGAAGCTTCATTAACCTCCATTAACTCACTTGCAATGGCTGATTCTTCCTGCCTTATTTCTCCTGTAGTCCCTTCTCTCCTCTCATCTCTCTTTTCTTGCATCAGGGGCTCCCCCTGGTTCACACCTCTCACACCCTCACCTTCACCTTCTAAGGTGGAACTCTCTAGCTCTCCTTTTGCCTGACCGGAAGAAATGGTCAGCCTCTCATTGTTTTTCTCTCCTTTTGCCTGCTCACAAGGTAGCCTCTCACTCCCTTCCCTCATTCCTAAAAGTGTTTCAACTACTACAAACTCCTCCACAGTTGACATAGGAATGTCACATTTTGCAGTGGTAGAGAGAGTTGTCAACGGATAAAGTGTATCCGTTGATGTAGTGGTTATTGCTGTCAACGGATAATTAGTTGTAGACATATCCGTTGATGGAGAAGCACTTGTCAAAGAATGAAGGATATCCGTTGATGAAGGAAAATGAGTATCCGTTGAAGTGAAAACCAACACTGAATCTGTGGTGATTGATTTTAAGGAAGAGGCCACAGATAGTGTTGTGAATTCAGGAATGGAAGATTGATGGCCCAACAAATCATCTAAAAGATGATGACCACCAATTGTTGAGTGGGGCTTCTCCAAGAATTTTAAAGATGGAGAATCAGGAATTGATGTAGATATCATATCCACATCCAGAGATGGAGTTGGTGATGGTGGATCAAAATGTGTATCGATTTGAAGGTTAAGATCAAGGGGCTGTGACTCCACATTTATTGAAGTCACATCAAACTGAATTTGAGAAGGTACAGTTTGCTGTACAGTGTGTGCACCCTGTGATTCCCCAATGGTTTTGGATTTTACTCTTCTACCATAGGTTTTTGAGTGAGAGCTATCTGTGTCCCTTGCCCTTTTGTGCTGTGTTCCTGGAATGGAACTTAAATTAGTAGTCACACCCTGTTGAGAGGATGTAACTAGAATTTGGCTTGTAGGTTCATTAACAGTCTTTTGAGAGACTGAAATGTTGGTTGCACCTGCCTCACCTTCCTTATCCTTAGGGCTTCTTTGATGTTCACCCTGTCCCTCACCACTCACTACCACCTTCACACTCCCCTCAAGAGTTTTGGTAGTTTTTGCAACAGGTGCCTTTTGAGAGACACCTGAGGTTTGTCTTTTAGATTGTGGTTTTGGAACTCTGGATTTGGTCACTTTGGTAGGAGCCTGTTTGGTCACAGCCACAGACTCCATTGTGACACTAGAAGGCAAAGAAATTTGGGGGTTGGAGATAGGAGTTTCAGGGTTGGAAACAGTTACCTGAACAATTGGTAGATATACCAATTGTACTTCTGCATTTAGGTTCATTCGAATCAAATCACTTAAGACTCTCTTCTCCTGAACAAAACAATTGAACATGCTATCCGGGTTAGCAATGGATAGCTCATTCTCAGATACATGCAGTGCTAGGAGCATCAAAAATCTAGCAAAATAAACATTCTTGCTCCTAGTTTCCTTTTTACCTAATTTAGCTGTTATCTCATACATGACTAGTGTGCCAAAATTATAGAATTTATCAGTCAAAAGCATACATAGCATAACTAGCATGGAGTTGGTAACAGCATCAAAGTTACTAATCTTGCCAGAAAAAGTTTTAATGAAGGCATCACAAAGATAACTCCATTCCTTAACCATACCTTTCCTAACAATTTTCCCTAAGTTCTCAGTACTAAGGGTATAATTCATGGAATTAAGCATGGTAACAATTTCAGCATTACTGGGTACCTTCAGACAGTTATTCTCAGGCAATTTTAAATAAGCAGTTAACACATCAGAATTAACTACATAATTTTTACCCTTTAAAGAAAAAGCAAGTGTACCGTCTGTGCCATTGTACTCAGCAGATGCCCACACCTCTTCAATTACCTCATGGATTAGAGGAGTGGTGGTAGTCATAGCATATGACAGTTTGCATTTCTTCACGAAATTCATCATGGTGTGATATGCTTCTGGAGCGTTCGCTGTATCAACAAAGGCCGCGAAATTGTTCTTCTCATAGGTAAACCCGGTGGAAGACATCATCTTAACAATAGGCACCATTGAAGTGTTTGAACTTTTGTTGCAGAGAGAGATTTAGTGAAGAAGATGCAGTTAACTAATGAGATTCTTGAAAATGAATAAAGGTGAGATGTGAGGGCACAAAACAGCCTTTTATATTTTCCAAGAATTAAAAATGAAATAATTAAAAGTAATTACCCCATTGGACAAAAGTAACTGTCAGATAATAAATGAAAAGAAAAGAAGTACAGCTGTGACTAATTATACACGTTTACCAACGGCTATAAAAAGAAATATGTATATCAACGGATAAAGATTGGACGGTTGAGAAAACAGTTTATCCATCGATGACGTGGACAACCTGTTATCCGTTGACATACGAAAATCTAGTAATGTGTTTATACTACCAACGGATAAAAGGATATCCGTTGATAAGCAAATTTTGCCTTAAACAAAATTTCTGCTAAGAGTTATTCTGAGAGTTTTTAATTCTCAAGTAAATCAAAACACATTTCTAGCTGCAATACAGTATTATTAGATACCACTAGGAATTATGAAAAATTAAGCATACCTAGTTCACCTACCAACCTTGTGAATGATGATTCATCAAGAGGCTTGGTGAAGATATCTGCAAGCTGCATTTCACTTGGCACAAAGTGCATTTCTACTGTACCATTCATCACATGCTCTCTAATGAAGTGGTATTTGATGTCAATATGCTTGGTTCTCGAATGTTGCACTGGATTCTCTGTGATGGCAATAGCACTGGTGTTGTCACAGAAAATTGGAATCTTCTCAACTTTTAGACCATAGTCAATAAGTTGATTTTTCATCCAAAGAATCTGTGCACAACAACTTCCAGCTGCAATGTACTCAGCTTCGGCTGTAGAAGTGGAGACTGAGTTCTGTTTCTTACTGAACCATGACACAAGCCTGTTCCCTAGAAATTGACAGGAGCCTGTAGTACTTTTCCTATCAATTCTGCAACCTGCATAGTCTGCATCTGAATAGCCAATTAGATCAAAGCCAGAATCTCTTGGGTACCAAATGCCAAGGTTTGGTGTTCCCTTGAGATACCTGAAAATTCTCTTAATAGCAATCAAGTGAGACTCTCTAGGGTCAGCTTGAAATCTAGCACAAAGACATGTGGAAAACATTATATCAGGTCTACTAGCTGTTAGATATAGAAGTGAGCCTACCATGCCTCTATAGCTTGAGATGTCCATAGATTTTTCCTTAGTATTCAGCTCAAGCTTAGTTGCAGTGGCCATAGGTGTTTTTGCAGAGGCACAATCCATTAAGTCAAATTTCTTTAAGAGATCATAAATATATTTTGTTTGACTTATGAAAATTCCCTCATTAACTTGCTTTACTTGTAAACCAAGAAAGTAAGTTAATTCACCCATCATGCTCATTTCATACCTACTTTGCATAAGTTTGGCAAACCTTTTGCAAAGCTTCTCATCTGTAGACCCAAAAATAATATCATCTACATAGATTTGAACAAGTATTGAAGAGCCATTGACATTTCTATGAAACAAGGTTTTATCTACTGTACCTCTAGTGAAGTGATTCTCCAAAAGAAATTGAGATAAAGTGTCATACCAGGCTCTTGGTGCTTGCTTCAAACCATAAAGTGCTTTCAAGAGAAGATATACATAATCTGGAAATTCTGGATCTTCAAAGCCAGGAGGTTGATGGACATATACCTCTTCTTCCAGTTCCCCATTTAGAAAGGCACTTTTAACATCCATCTGATAGACTTTGAAGTTGGCATGTGCTGCATAGGCTAGGAAAATTCTGATGGCCTCAAGTCTTGCCACTAGAGCAAAAGTTTCATCAAAATCTATTCCTTCTTCTTAAGAATAGCCCTTTGCCACTAATCTAGCTTTATTCCTCACAATTATGCCATTTTCATCAGTCTTATTCTTGAGAACCCATTTGGTACCTATGATACCTCTATCATCAGGTTTGGGCACAAGCTTCCATACTTTATTTCTCTCAAATTGGTTTAGCTCTTCTTGCATTGCTAAGACCCAATCTGGATCTAGAAGGGCATCCTCCACTTTCTTAGGTTCCTCTTGAGACAGGAAACTACTGTATAGGCATTCTTCTTGTGTGGCCCTTCTAGTTTGGACTCTTGAGTTTGAGTCACCAATGATTAACTCAAAAGGATGATCTCTGGTCCATTTTCTTAAAGGTGGAAGGTTTGATCTAGATGAGGTTGCTTCATCTATGTGAGCATGATCTTGTTGATTGGATATTTAGTTTTGACTTTGAGAAACTCCCCCTGAGTTTGTTGTCCTTGAGGAGTTATGAAGTTGACTGTCAACAGATGCATCATTTTGTCTATCAACGGATGCTCCATTTTGCCTGTCGACGAATACATGAGAATGCCTGTCAACGGATGCATCTGATGATTTAGTATGACTGTCAACGGATGCTTCATTTCCAGTGTTAGCATCACTTCTAGTTGGACCAACAACTCTAGGTGAATTTCCAAGGTCAAGATCTTCATTTTCCTCGTCATCATCAATGTACATTCTTCCTTCTACCTCATTTTCAAATCTCAACTTTTCATGGAAGCCTTCATCATTTAGACCTAGAATCTTTTGATCATCAAACACAACATATACAGATTCCATAACAATGTTGGTTCTTAGATTGTAGACTCTATAGGCTTTCCCTGCTGCATATCCAACGAAGATAGCTTCATCTGCCTTTGCTTCAAATTTTCCCAAGTTATCTCCATGATTTCTTAGCACAAAACACTTACATCCAAAGACATGAAGAAAAGCTAACGTTGGTTTCTTGTTGGTAAATAACTGATAAGGAGTCATTCCTCTAGCTTGATTGATCAAGGAAATATTCTGAGTGAAGCAGGCAGTGCTGACAGCTTCAGCCCAGAAATATGTTGGCAATCTTGATTCACTTAACATTGTTCTAGCTGCTTCAATGAGAGTTCTGTTTTTCCTTTCAACAACTCCATTTTGTTGAGGTGTTCTAGCAGCAGAAAACTCATGGACAATTCCATTCTCTTCACAGAAAATCTTCATTGTGGAATTTTTGAATTCAGTGCCATTGTCACTCCTGATTCTTTGTACTTTTACTTCAGAACCATTGTTTATTAGTCTGAGATGATTGATGATGATTTCACTTGCACAATCTTTAGAGTGCAGAAAGAAGGTCCATGAAAACTTAGAAAAATCATCCACAATCACCAGGCAGTATTTCTTCTTTGAAATAGACATGACATTTACTGGACCAAATAAGTCCATATGCAGCAATTGAAGAGGCTTAACAATGGATGACTCTGTCTTGCTCTTGAAGGATGATTTCTTTTGCTTCCCTAATTGGCAGGCATCACACAGTCCATCTTTGATGAACTCCAATTGAGGGATTCCTCTAGCAAGATCCTTTCTTACCAAATCATTCATTACTTTAAAATTCAAATGAGACAGCTTTTTATGCCATAGCCAACTCTCATCCTTGCTTGCTTTGCTGAAGAGACAAGTAATGGATTCTGAGCATACTGAGTTGAAATCAGCTACGTAAACATTTCCTTTTCTAAAGCCTGTCAGAACCACATTGTTGTTTCCCTTGGTAGAAACAACACAGGCTTCTTTAGTGAACTTTACTTCATAGTCTTTATCACAAATCTGACTGACACTCAGCAAATTGTGCTTCAAACCTTCAACTAAAGCCACTTCTTCAATGATGACATTGTCCTTTGTAATCAAGCCATATCCCTTAGTATATCCTTTGCTGTCATCTCCAAAGGTAATTCTAGGGCCAGCTTCCTCCTTGAACTCTGTGAGCAGGGTTGAATCTCCTATCATATGCCTAGAACATCCACTGTCTAGGTACCATAGATTCCTCTTATTTCCCTGCACACAATCCAAAATACAAATCAAGTTGATTTTGGTACCCAAGTTTCCTTGGGTCCTTTCTTGTTAGCCTTTGGTTTTACACTCTTAGCAATCTTCACTTTGGGTGTAGATGCTTGAGTGATAGGTTTTGACAGATGCTCATTTGCATAAATATTTGATGCATGCATTTGTGAAAAATTGGCATACATATTATCCATGCTGGGAATGCTCCATGACATTTGTGGCATATTCACAGATTGAAAATAAGGATTAGGCACATATGGCATGTTCACATATGGATTTGAAAAACTAGCATTCTGATACAAACCAGGCATAACAGGCATTGCAGGCATACTTGGCATAGATTGAGGTACATGAACAGGAGTCCTTTTAACAGACTTGCAATTAGAAGATAGGTGATTGACACTATTGCAATTACCACAAGTTTTCCTAGGAGCAAACTTGTTAGGAGAATAATTGTTTTTCTTGTTAATGCCTATCTTACCATTTCTGTTCTTTTTCTTTTTACCCTCAGTCTCTACCTTTTCATTAACTGACTTACCAACAGCCTTTTTGTTAGGTAAATCACCTGCCTTAGCCTTCTCACTTGATTTGGCTTGGCTACTTTCACCAGAAACAAAGTTCTTGGCTACTGGACCATACTGATTATTCAGTTTCTTGAGTTCCTTCTTACTAATAGACTTTTTGTTAGTCGACGGATACCTCTCATCCGTTGATGGTTCATCTGTCAACGGATGATCACTATCCGTTGATTCACAAATAGTCTCTAGATCCTCAAGGCAAGGTTCTAGCTCCTTTTTTTTCTGAGTCCAGGTATCCCTCACAAATGATTCTATTCCCTGGACTTCTATTATGTTTTGAGAAATATTCCTACAACTTTGAAATTTAGCAATTATCCTTTGTTCTTTTTCAAGCTGGTTTCTTAAGATCAATTCTCTTTTTAACACAGCTTCAAGTTCATTTTTAGCATCATTGCAATCAACTCTCATTTTCTCAAATTCTAGAAATTGAACTTCTAGAACTGCATTTCTATCACTTAAGAACTGATTAGTTTCTTTAATCCTATTGTTCTCTTTAGTAAGTGATTTAAGAGTAACACTCAAGTGATATAGTTCAGTAGACATTTCATCTATAACACTATTGCATTCCTCTTTGGTGAGCTCAGAGAGATTAGTAGAATATACCTGATTGCTAGCTGAACTTGCTTCCTGCTCAGAATCAGCCATTAATGCAAGGTTGACAAACTCAGCATCATCATCAGAATGATTTCCATCAGCAGCCCAGTCATACTCTTGGGTCATGAATGCCTTTCCTTTCTGTCTGAGAAGATCAAAATATTTCTTCTTGTAGTCAACAGTTTCAGTTGGCTTTCCCTTGTTCTCAGATCTAGGCTTCTTGCATTCACTTATCATGTGACCAGCAATACCACAATTGTAGCATTTAATTTTGGATTTATCCACATAATTGCTTGTAGAAAAATCCTTGTTAAATGGCTTGGCCACCCCAGAGTTTCTTCTGAATTTTAGCTTAGAGAATCTCCTAGATAGAAAGGCTAAATGCTCATCTATCTCATCCAATTCATCCTGCTGTAGGACACTCATTTCTTCAGACACCTTTTCCTTGCTTTTGCTTGATTCTGCTCTACCTTCATAAACCTCCCTATTTGGTGTAGATTTAGCAGCTTCAGTCCTCTTCTCCTCCTTCTGCTCCAAGTTGGCAACAAGAGCAACTGACCCACTTTTCTTTTGGGCCTTCTCAATTTCTTCATCCTGCTCCATTTCTAGTTCATATGTCTTTAAAGTTCCATAGAGCCTTTCAAGAGTAAATGACTTGTACTCTTGAGTGTTTCTTAGAGAAACAGTCATAGGCTTCTACTCTTTGGGCAGTGATCTCAGAAATTTGAGATTAGAATCTTTCACTTGGTAGATTCTTCCATACAGTTTCAAGCCATTCAGTAGCTTTTGAAATCTACTAAATGTGTCATTCAATGTCTCTCCATTCTTGAAATGGAAGTGCTCATACTGTTGGATCAGTAGCTGCATCTTGTTTTCCCTTACCTGTTCTGTACCTTCACAAAGGGTTTGAACAATGTCCCATACTTCCTTGGCGATAGTACAGTTGATAACATTGTCAACCATGTCTGTTTCTAAACCATTAAACAGAATATTCATGGTCTTTTTATCTTTGTGAACTTCTGCAACATCCTCAGTACTCCACTCAGAAACAGGTTTTGGGATGTACGTGTCTGGTGCATCTGCAGCAAGACCAACTCTTGAAGCAGCCTTCATTGGAACATGAGGACCCTTCTCAATGCAATCTACAAAACCTACATCAATAGACATGATATGTAGACGCATTTTTACTTTCCAGTGAAAGTAGTTTTCCCTATCAAGAACCGGTATCTTCACTCCATAATCCTTCTTAGACATGTTGGAAGTGTGTTGATCTTTAAACTTCAAATATATTAGAAGCTTGCTCTGATACCAATTGTTATTCCCAGATTACACACTTGTATAATTGTAGAAGGGGGGTTGAATACAATTCTTGATAGTTATAAATTTCTGATAAAAACCACAGAAATCTATAAGGAAATAATTGCTGAATAGAAATAGATCACAACCACATAAAAATCAGGTGGTTAAATGTACCACCTGAGACTTTTATTTGAAGAAAACCCTGTGATACAAATGTACACAGCTTCTGTGTTTACAACTCTTTGCTTCTAAAAATATTCAAGAAACCCTAAGCAAATATGTCTATTTTCTTACAATCTAAAGAGTTGCTACACTTGGTTATATATCCCAAGTTTACAAGTGCTACAGGAATAAGATAATATTAATCTAATTCAAGTTGACTTGCTACTCCACTCCAAATCCACATGTAGCCGAAAGGTTGTCCTTGTGAACAAATATGTCCCCTGCACCTTTCTTGTATGTACTGTGTAAATGGAATGCTTCTTTCTTCTGTGTTTCCAAAGTATGGCTGCCATACTGCTTTTTATACCTACTATCAACCCATGTGATTTGTCAGTCAAACCTGTCCTTATCAACTGCTAATTCCCAGCTAGCATAGGATAAAGTGACAATGATTATCCGTTGATGTTGTGCACACTTATCCGTTGATGGTAGTTTGAGCTGTATCCGTTGATCGAGTAGATTTGAGTTGTATCCGTTGATAGAGCCCTGTTCTTATCCGTTGATACACTTTCACTTAGACAGAATTACATAGCATAGCTTATTTACAATTGGCTACCCTATTCTGCCTATCCATTGATGGTCAACATGACTCTGAATAAAAACACTATCAACTGATAAATAGAGATATTGCAGTATGCTACAAAACCTCATCCGTTGATGAGCTACCTGTCAACGAATAGAGTTATAAGGTCTTATCCGTTGACAGTTACAAAACTTGACTTATACAATTTTGCTTGAATGTTAAGTTATCATCAACTACAACATATTCCTAACAATATGTAAAACAAAAAATAATTTACAAAACAAATACTAATTCAAAACAAAAAGTCTAAATTTAGAAAATTAAAATCAACAAGAAAATTTAATATAATACACTTAAAATAAATATAAACCAACACAAAAATATAAGAGCTAGTATAAACTTTCTTTAAAAAAGTGTTCGCATGTATGTTAAAGTACAATAAATTACCACATGCCTAAAATATATTACATATATTCTAAAATAAATAGAGGAGAAACGGCAAAAAATATAAAATATTAAAATATATGTTAGGTTAAACCTTAAAATATAATTTTCAAACAAATCATTTACCAAATAAAGGTGTTTTAATAAAAATGTTATTTTAATAAAAATCATTAAAAATTATTTTTTAGGTTTGACAACAAATATGTTTCTAATATTAACAAAAAAAGGATATATTAGCGAAAAAACATAATTAAAAATAACTCTCAAATTCATTCTTTTTATATAATAAACAAAGTAAACAAAGCATATCATTAGAATTTCAATTCAAAAAATAATTTTTAAAAAAACAAGAATGTACATTTAATTACAAAACAAAAAAGAAGTTTTAAAGAAAATATATGGTAAAATAAGATAATAAAAAAGTAATCAAAAAACATGTCATAAATGACACCAAAATTCAATAAAATATAATATACAAAATAAACGTCAATTCAAAAACAAGATCTAAATGTAAAAAACTAAAAATAACAATAAATTTTAATATAATGTACTTAAAACAAATATATCCCAACACAAAAAGATAATACAAACTTTCTTTAAAAAAAAGTATGAATGTATGTGTATTCATAATTACATAATCACATATATAGTTAAACCAATAAGTTCCCACATCTCTAATGTATATTATACATATTCTAATAAAAGAGAAGAAAACTCCCCAAAAAATATGAAATATTTAAATATATGTTAAGCTAAAACTTAAAATATAATTTACAAAGACCAAATCGTTTACCAAATAAAAGTACTTTAAGAAAAAATTATTTTAATAAAAATCATTAAAGATTCTATTTTAAGGTTTTACAATAAATATGTTTCTAAAATAAAATTAAAAATAAATTCTTAGTTTACAAAGAAAAAATTTAAATTAAAAAAGTGAACACAAATCAATAAATGAACATATTTTAAATTAGAAAGCAATATAAATACCCACAAAATAAATTTATATTAATATCTAAATATAATACAACATAAAAAACCCTAATATTGCTCTAAACAAAACACGTAATAAACACCACACATGGCAAAAATATAAAATTAACATGAAAAAAAATTAATATTCAAACAAATAAAACAATTTAGTACCACACATATTCCCAAATAGGTTAAAAAAATGCCTTTAAAAACTATAAAAACACAATAACAAAATATCTAAAAAATTTAAGATAACCATTAAATTACATAATAAAAAAGATAAAAAAATAATAATAAATTGTTATACGAATATAGTATCTATATTTCAAGTATATCATATGTAATCTAATAAAATAAAAAATAATAAAAAGTAATTATGAAATACTAAAAAATATCTTAGCCTAAACTTTGAAATATAAATTATAGATAACCATTTACAAGAAAAAAACAAACGTATACTTACCAATCATATAACATATGTGTTATTATCATTAAAAGTAAAAATATTATTCAAAATGTTATAAAACTAATTTTTCAACAAAAAAATTATAATGAAAATTGTACTAAAAATTATTAATAAAGTTACGGTGCATCGCACTGATATGTATAAAGCTAGTATTTACATAAAGCTAGTATTACTAAAAGTCATACTAAAAGTCATACTAATGTTATTGAAATCTTATTTTCGACAAAACAAAATGTAACTGAAGTCTTGCAAGAGAATTAGAAACAAGTCGAGATATTTGCTTCCTCTGTTTCAATAAAACTTAAATGTCACAATCTGTTAGGCAGTAGCTGTACACGAGTTAGTGACCATTGGGTATGTAAGTGACTATTAGCCTGGAGTATTACTACTCCTGTCAAGTTGCTGTTACATTATTATGCTTTGTCTCTAGTTTTCACACAGTTTCACTCTCCTTAAAATGCGATTCAATTGCCAACTACTCTAAAGGAAAAGTATGTACAATTGACCCCACTCTGTGCTATCTATTCTTCCAGAAAATTTCAGTACTCTGTAATAATAAATGTAACCGTGCAGCCTTTTCAAATGACGACAACACTGGATTCGCACTCCTTACTTAACCCGACACTGATGGTCAAGTTCGAGATTGGTAACTAGACATTATTGCCAAAAATCTCATCCTAGACTAATATCTTGCATTCTTTCTAATGGTTATGGGATGAGCTAGAATCGAACCAGTATCGAACGACAAGTAATAAGATCTCATTACTAGATTATCCCATCTTGCTCCCGCGAGTAATAAGATCTCATTAGATTATCCCATCTTGCTCCTCTATCTTGCATTGAAACAAATTACTAGTGGAACAAAATTTTAACAGCGTGAAATTTGCCTACAAGTATACTAGCTAGGCATGCTATTTTAGATTCATGAAAGTAAACCACACAGTTAGAAAACAAAGCTAAAAAACTAGTTAGTACTACTAGTACACATTTTGGAAATACCATATTCTCCAGGTTTCCTTGAGACATTACAAAACTTTCAACAGTTAGAATTTCAAGTTGAAGAATAAGCTAGCTGGAGCAGATGAAGCTCTTCTGAGAGTTTGCTTTGTAGCTGCAGTTGAAGCTCGTCTGAGAGTTCGCGTTGTAGGGAGTGGAGAAGCTTCTTCCAAACTTCGTAACTGTTTTAACACCATTTTAATTAGGGGGATCGGAGTAATTAAAAAAAATTAAGGGTATGATTATACTAACAAACAACACAATACCTTGAGTCTTTCCTCCTCTGCCTTCAGCTGTTCTCTGAGTTTGGCATTTTCTGCCTTTAAAATTTCAATTTCTTCCTCCAGTTGATACCTATAAGCCTGTAAAATTTACCAAAATGGAATACGAAGGGACAAGCACAAATGTTTTTTCAGTAAGGTAAGCCCATGCACAATAAAATCACACACATTGTCATAGCGGAGCTAAAAGATTTTTAGTTCAAGTAGTTATCTATACTAATATTGAAACCGAACAATGAAAGTTTTGTAATTGATCGTATAATTTTGTATGTTGGTCTTTAGACTCCACTAGCCTCTACATAGCTCAGTATGTGTCGAGATTGAGCAACTGCATAGTCACACTTTGATAACATTGCTAAAGAATGGAGAAAGAAAATGTCACTTTTTTTTTTTTACAGTAATGTCATCTTTTCTTGATATTGTCTTTCAAGAGTAACTGCAAAAAGAGTATGTTCAAGTAGGTAGCACATGAGGGGCTATAGTTTTACTTAGCTTAACATTTTGAGGATACAGTGACTACAAATTTACTACTACTAGTAAATAAGCTAAATTTGTTATAGTGATAGATTTCTTTAAATAATAACTTAACAAAAAGCAAAGCCACACAAGTGACAGTTCTTAAACTTATACTAGTAGAAGTAAACTGAAGGAAGGATAGGAAAGATACAAACCTGTTTTCTAGCTCTTGATCTCGCAGCAGACTCACGGTTCTTCATCATGCGTTTGTATCTTCGGTCACCGATACTCTCAACATGATCCGTGACCCTTTTCTTGGTAGTAGAATTTGAACCAAAACCCTCAAAGAGCATGTCATTTGAAATAGTACTAAGACCACTAGGTTGCTCAAAGTTTAAGTCAGGATAAGCGTTTAAGTTCAACCCATGCTCATTCTTGGCAAATGGTTGAGCCAAGAAATCAGGGAGATTGACATCATGAAAGTTGTTGTTGTCGGCAATGTGGGGATCTTCTCCGGGAAGAGATGATACATTTACTATGTCTTTCCATACTTCTTCCATTATTTTGAGTTGTTTAAGGTTTGATGAAAATGGTGAAGGTGTAGAAGAAGAAGAAGAAGAAGATGTTGAGGACTAAGGAGGTTGAAGATGAGAAAGTGTTGTTGTTTTTGTGGGTTAATTAGGAGTATTACTTTTTTGTTTCTAATGACCACATTGTGGATATAGTAGGTAACTACTAGCTAGATGACTCTCACAGAGCCACAGACACGACATTTTGGGCTAAATGTATACGGAGTACTATATTTTAAAGGGAAATTATATATGATACCAATTTAGTTTTGGTTTTTCTACATGGGATCATCATTTTATTTGCTTCTTTACATGGTACCCCTAAACTCCTATTTCCTTCTATGTAATAAGCCTCCGTCAAAGCAAACGTTATAGAAACGTTTAAAAGCACAAAACATACTAGATTCAAATTGATTTTTGGCGCCAAAAACCTAATATCATCCCCAAAAACCTAATATCATCCAAAATAGACCAACATGATCTCAAACATAACATGTTTGAATCCAAAAGTAGCTAAGTTTGTAGCTGAGTTTGTTAAAGTTAAATTGTTGTCTGCTCTCTGAATTGCTACGTGTGTTTTGTTGTCTGAATTGCATTCGAATACTGAGTTTGTGGATTGTAGCTTGGTTTTGAGTTTTATTGCTTTTTGTTCGCTGTTAATTTATTTTTGCGTGTTTTTGCGGTTCGTCAAATGTCGAATTTGCAGTTGTTAAATTCGAGTTTGAAATTTGTTGTTTCTGCTGAGTTTGTTCGCTGAGTCTGCGAGTTGACTCGGTTCTTGATTTGGTTAGCGAGTTAACTATTTTTATTAAAAGATTAAGTTAATTGTTTAATGTGTATACTAACTAGACATGTCACAATTCTTTAATTAAAAAAATTCCTCTAAATAATTTTTAAAAATTAAGTTTTTAGTCAAAAGCCAAAGTATACACTGTATTTACAAACAGGGTCCGGTCTAAACTACAAACTCTAGATATAAAAGGACAGTGAACAGATGTCAGCTCTCTATAAGATATTGAATTCCTGGTTTCATAATGCACGTTCTTACTAATCCCTCTTACAGTATTACTACTACTGTAACTAGTAGTACGTACTCCCTCTGTCCCTTTATTTTCTTCCCGTTTAGAATGTCGGGATTATTCATAACAAGAGATAAATTACTAATTTACGTTTAATCTATAAAACAAAATATAGTCATGAGTGATCTTGTTGGATTCGTATTTATGAGTACTTTAATACAGTGAAGTTTTTATATTCAATACTAATACGAAATTAAAGATATTAATGAGTAAAAATGTGCATTGGCAAACGTATCTAAGAGAAATGAGAAGAGTTTTAAGGGACGGAGTAAATACCATTTACCAGTACAACGAGACCCCCCTCCTCCCCCAAAGCACACTTGTTTAGTCTATCACATCAACCGTGAGCAACTTTCACCTGCCAATCTACGTACCCTTACTTTTTCATTTGAGTATGTGTATGTATTATGTGCATCATGCATGTGTAAATGGCGTATCAAAGTTCAAAAAACATGTTTGTAATTTTTTTTTTATAATTCAGTGTTTGATCAGCTTTTGCTCACCTCGATTAATTTGGAAAATTGTTAGCATACTCGTATCCATCGAATATGGCATTCCAGTTATTTTCATGCCTCCCAGTGAGATCGGACCTATGATCTTGGGATGATAAACCCTAAGTCACGGTTCGAACTAACTAGGACACCTATGCTGAGCTATGTTTGCAAATTCTTGATACTTGAAGAATGCAAGGCAATATGAATAATAAGCTTGATTCATTGATATTCATCCATTGCCTTGTACCCTGTTATCATAGATAACTAACAAGTAGTTCAGCCATTCTTGCCAAAAAAATGTGTGTGCGCTCAAGTACTTAAATTTAGCATAAACATATTAAAATCTTGAATCCTTGTCAAGGTAGCATGAAAACTGAAACGTGACTGAAAACAAAATGAACTGAAATCGATAAAATACCTATACAAATTGAACCGTACCAAATGTAAACCGAGAAACTGAAATATAGAAAAACCGATGAACCATTAAAGGTGGTTGGTTTCAGTTTTTACATCAATGATTTAAGTTTAGGTTTTACTCCAAAACTAATCAGTAAAACCTAACACATGCTCTCCCACCATTCTCAATTTCTCATTCTTGGATGGATGGTAACATTAGGATTAGACGAGGATTAGTGATGAGTCATGAGTAAATGTACGCACTGATGATTTAACAGAGACCAGTGGACCTAATAAATGATAGTACACATCTAGTCACTGTAAATGTCTGTGCAAAAGATAAGAGCTTAGATATTGGGTCAGATATTCTGATTCGAAAATTGCTAGCTTATGGATAATCCATGAAATAGTGTCAGAGATACAAGAATATACTAGCACAAACAAACACAACCACAATACATGTAATCTCATATATCCATTGGTCAGATATGGAAACTGATAGTTAGTGACCATTCTGTATACAAGTTACTACAAGCCTTCTATACTATACTATTATAAGCAAAATAGGGTATATTTGATTTGGTACTTTTTTCTTCGTTACTCTTTTTTGGTACTTTTTTTTTTTGTCACGCTTGGTTAAATCTCTATTATTAATAAAATTCAAAAAAAACACACATAGCCTAAATAATATGTATTAATATTAATATGCACCACATACACAAATATAATAATTCAAAATACAACTTCTATATTATACTATTATAAGCAAAACATGGTATATTTGGTTTGGTACTCTTTTTTTGGTTACTTTTTTTTTGTACTCTTTTTTTGATCACTCTTTGGTTTGGTTAAATCTCTATTATTAATAAAATTCAAAAAAACACACACATAGCCTAAATAATATGTATTAATATTAATATGCACCACATACACAAATATAATAATTCAAAATACAACTACAATAATTCAAAATAAATAATTTTAATAATATTTATATACATTTATACTATACTATTATAAGAAAAATAGGGTATATTTGGTTTGGTACTCTTTTTTTGGCTTGGTTAAATCTCTATTATTAATAAAATTAAAAAAAAACACATATAGCCTAAATAATATGTATTAATATTAATATGCACCACATCTATACTATACTATTATAAGCAAAATAGGGTATATTTGGTTTGGTACTCTTTTTTTGTTACACTTTTTTGGTACTATTTTTTTGGTCACTCTTTGGCATGGTTAAATCTCTATTATTAATAAAATTAAAAAAAACACACATAGCCTAAATAATATGTATTAATATTAATATGCACCACATACACAAATATAATAATTCAAAATACAACTATAATAATTCAAAATAAATAATTTTAATAATATTTATATACATCTATACTATACTATTATAAGCAAAATAGGGTATATTTGGTTTGGTACTCTTATTTTGGCTTAGTTAAATCTCTATTATTAATAAAATTCAAAAAAAACACACATAGCATAAATAATATGTATTAATATTAATATGCACCACATCTATACTATACTATTATAAGCAAAATAGGGTATATTTGGTTTGGTACTCTTTTTTTGGTTACTCATTTTTGGTACTCTTTTTTGGTCACTCTTTGGCTTGGTTAAATCTCTATTATTAATAAAATTCAAAAAAAACGCACATAGCCTAAATAGGGTATATTTGGTTTGGTACTCTTTTCTTCTATACTATACTATTATAAGCAAAATAGGGTATATTTGGTTTAGTACACTTTTCTTCGTTACTCTTTTTTGGTACTCTTTTTTTGGTCACGCTTGGTTAAATCTCTATTATTAATAAAATTAAAAAAAAACACACATAGCCTAAATAATATGTATTAATATTAATATGCACCACATACACAAATATAATAATTCAAAATACAACTTCTATATTATACTATTATAAGCAAAACATGGTATATTTGGTTTGGTACTCTTTTTTTTGTTACTCTTTTTTTTTGTACTCTTATTTTGGTCACTCTTTGGTTTGGTTAAATCTCTAATATTAATAAAATTCAAAAAAAAAACACACATAGCCTAAATAATATGTATTAATATTAATATGCACCACATACACAAATATAATAATTCAAAATACAACTATAATAATTCAAAATAAATAATTTTAATAATATTTATATACATTTATACTATACTATTATAAGCAAAATTGGGTATATTTGGTTTGGTACTCTTTTTTTGGCTTGGTTAAATCTCTATTATTAATAAAATTCAAAAAAAACACACATAGCCTAAATAATATGTATTAATATTAATATGCACCACATCTATCTATACTATACTATTATAAGCAAAATAGGGTATATTTGGTTTGGTACTCTTTTTTTGTTACACTTTTTTGGTACTATTTTTTTGGTCACTCTTTGGCATGGTTAAATCTCTATTATTAATAAAATTAAAAAAAACACACATAGCCTAAATAATATGTATTAATATTAATATGCACCACATACACAAATATAATAATTCAAAATACAACTATAATAATTCAAAATAAATAATTTTAATAATATTTATATACATCTATACTATACTATTATAAGCAAAATAGGGTATATTTGGTTTGGTACTCTTATTTTGGCTTAGTTAAATCTCTATTATTAATAAAATTCAAAAAAAACACACATAGCATAAATAATATGTATTAATATTAATATGCACCACATCTATACTATACTATTATAAGCAAAATAGGGTATATTTGGTTTGGTACTCTTTTTTTGGTTACTCATTTTTGGTACTCTTTTTTGGTCACTCTTTGGCTTGGTTAAATCTCTATTATTAATAAAATTCAAAAAAAACTCACATAGCCTAAATAGGGTATATTTGGTTTGGTACTCTTTTCTTCTATACTATACTATTATAAGCAAAATAGGGTATATTTGGTTTAGTACACTTTTCTTCGTTACTCTTTTTTGGTACTCTTTTTTTGGTCACGCTTGGTTAAATCTCTATTATTAATAAAATTCAAAAAAAAACACACATAGCCTAAATAAT
This sequence comes from Kitagawia praeruptora, assembly GCA_037693485.1. Lineage (NCBI taxonomy): Eukaryota > Viridiplantae > Streptophyta > Magnoliopsida > Apiales > Apiaceae > Kitagawia > Kitagawia praeruptora. Next base: position 141,386,712 of record CM075352.1, read on the forward strand.
ATGTATTAATATTAATATGCACCACATACACAAATATAATAATTCAAAATACAACTTCTATATTATACTATTATAAGCAAAACATGGTATATTTGGTTTGGTACTCTTTTTTTTGTTACTCTTTTTTTTTGTACTCTTATTTTGGTCACTCTTTGGTTTGGTTAAATCTCTAATATTAATAAAATTCAAAAAAAAAACACACATAGCCTAAATAATATGTATTAATATTAATATGCACCACATACACAAATATAATAATTCAAAATACAACTATAATAATTCAAAATAAATAATTTTAATAATATTTATATACATTTATACTATACTATTATAAGCAAAATTGGGTATATTTGGTTTGGTACTCTTTTTTTGGCTTGGTTAAATCTCTATTATTAATAAAATTCAAAAAAAACACACATAGCCTAAATAATATGTATTAATATTAATATGCACCACATCTATCTATACTATACTATTATAAGCAAAATAGGGTATATTTGGTTTGGTACTCTTTTTTTGTTACACTTTTTTGGTACTATTTTTTTGGTCACTCTTTGGCATGGTTAAATCTCTATTATTAATAAAATTAAAAAAAAAAACACACATAGCTTAAATAATATGTATTAATATTAATATGCACCACATACACAAATATAATAATTCAAAATACAACTATAATAATTCAAAATAAATAATTTTAATAATATTTATATACATCTATACTATACTATTATAAGCAAAATAGGGTATATTTGGTTTGGTACTCTTATTTTGGCTTAGTTAAATCTCTATTATTAATAAAATTCAAAAAAAACACACATAGCATAAAAAATATGTATTAATATTAATATGCACCACATCTATACTATACTATTATAAGCAAAATATGGTATATTTGGTTTGGTACTCTTTTTTTGGTTACTTTTTTTGGTACTCTTTTTTTATCACTCTTTGGCTTGGTTAAATCTCTATTATTAATAAAATTCAAAAAAAACACACATAGCCTAAATAATATGTATTAATATTAATATGCACCACATACACAAATATAATAATTCAAAATACAACTTCTATATTATACTATTATAAGCAAAACATGGTATATTTGGTTTGGTACTCTTTTTTTGGTTACTCTTTTTTTTTTTACTCTTTTTTTAGTCACTCTTTGGTTATACTATTATAAGCAAAATAGGGTATATTTGGTTTGGTACTCTTTTTTTTTGTTACTCTTTTTTGGTACTCTTTTTTTGGTCACTCTTTGGCTTGGTTAAATCTCTATTGTTAATAAAATTCAAAAAAAACACACATAGCCTAAATAATATATATTAATATTAATATGCACCACATACACAAATATAATAATTCAAAATACAACTTCTATACTATACTATTGATTCCAGAAGATGATCCAGAATTGGGGCTCTCGCCTATCGAAGTTCTGTTCAAAAACCTCGTCCGAGAACTTGTATAGAGAAGGATTTCCCGCGGCGCAGCAGTTCTTCCATACCAACTTAGCTGATAAGCAAAACATGGTATATTTGGTTTGGTACTTTTTTTTTGTTACTCTTTTTTTTTTGTACTCTTTTTTTGGTCACTCTTTGGTTTGGTTAAATCTCTATTATTAATAAAATTAAAAAAAAACACATAGCCTAAATAATATGTATTAATATTAATATGCACCACATACACAAATATAATATTTCAAAATACAACTATAATAATTCAAAATAAATAATTTTAATAATATTTATATACATGGGATTATAAAGTTATAAATTATTTTATTAATTAAAATATATATACAACTTAAAACTTTAATAATAAAAAATAATTAAAAAATTTACAAGCAACCGTGCATCGCACGGGATATAGGCTAGTATATTATTACTGTCAAGTTGCTGTTACATTATTATGCTTTGTCTCTAGTTTTCAAACAGTTTCACTTTCCTCTTCCATGCTTCTGATTTTAAAGGAGATACAAGACTGAGTCCCCATACCTCCTATATCTGTTGTACAAAATTTAGGTATTTCACTTGAAAAATCATTCTCCAATTGTAACCCCCATCCCTATATTTTTTTATAGGGGTTTGAAAATAGAACCCCTTGTTTTGGGGACAAAATTATCGGTCCCTATAACCTCCACGGCTCCACCTGTTGTTATTTGATTGCTATGTGTTATAATATTATTATTACTAGCATAATAATCCGTGCGAGGCACGGGTCATCTTCTAATAATCGATATAAATTTTGTGTATTTTTACGATTTGAAGGATATTTTTGAATTCAATTAAACCTTTTCTGTGCATACATATTATAATATCATTATTTTAATTTATGAATTATTTTATTTATGTATAAATCATAAGAGCACTAAAAAGAGGATGTTTTGTAGCATATAAATATATTATATAGGTTATAACATAATTTCTTTTAGAACAAAAATAAAAGAACATAATAAAATTTGATATTAAAAATCTATAAAAATTGGTTGTATACATAATCATATATGATATTTTTGATAATTAAAATACAAATTTTATAAATAATATAAGTCATCATTAATTTATGTACTCAAAAGTTAAATTGATAGCAAATATAGGAAAAGGACGAGACCAGAGGTTTAAGTAATACGTTTTTTAGTTTAAACTCAAAAGCTTATTTAGCTCAATGGTAATAAGGATGAGTTTCTTTGAGCAATGCATGAGTTCAATTCCCCACAACAACATAATTTGTCTAATTTTTTTGTTTGAATAAGAGAACAATGGCAATTTAATGTAATTTTTTAATATTTAAGGGCAAAACTGTACTTTCACAAGGGGTTTATTGGCTCATTTTACCCCTATGTTGCTCTATTATATATAGAAAGAGATGAGATTGGGCGGAAAGTACTTTCTGAACTTGATATATACTAACTTAAAATCCGTGCGATGCACGGAATTTTTCTAATATTATATTAATTTTTTTATTAATTTGAATGAATTTTTTTAAAATATGAATTTTGAAGGCTTAAATCTGTAATTGAGATGATGATCATAATTATATAAATGTCATCCGTGATATTTCTAGAAAAGGAGTGATTTTAGTTAGAAAATATAGAAAATGTGATTGATTTTTTTTTAAGGAAAATGTGATAGGGGTTTTAGTTGAAAAAGTAATCAATTAATTATTAGTAATTATAACATTATTATTTTATTTTATTAAAAAGAATACCCGTGATATAATTGAAAAAAGAGAGGACTTAGTTAGAGAAAATTAAAAAGGTAACATGTTTTAGGTGAAGAGGGTAATTGATTAGTACTCCCCTCTATCCCGCCAGATAATGTACATTGGGGGACGGGGGTGTGGCACGCATTTTAAGGTGCATTTTAAGAATAGTTCCATAACTTATTTTTCAAATTTTCCTTTTTTTTCTATAAAAATAGGTATGTTAAATTTTTATACAAAAAAAATTTTTTAAAATAAGTTATGGAACTATATTTTATAGGAGCCTTAAAATGCGTGTCAAGCAGTGAAAAAAAATTGTATAGAATCTGGTGGGACGGATGGAGTATATAGTAATTATAATTTAATTATGTTATTTTACAAAATAAAATTGCTCGTAATGTTTTTAGAAAAGGAAAAATTAATGTTGTCCATGATATTTCTAGAAAGGGATTTAGTTAGAAAATATAGAAAATATAATGGGGGTGTTTGGAAGTTAGAGGTTTGGGATAAAATTAGAGGTTTGGGGGTAGATTAGAGCTTTGACCAAATGAAACCTCTAATGTGAGTGTTTGGTTGTTAGAGGTTTGAGTTAGAGGTTTGCTATGTGTCACAAAAAGTTATTCAAAAAACTATTTACCAAACAATTTTATTCAAAATAGCTAATTTCAATCCGCTAGTCAAAACAGCTAATTCAATCTACTAGTCAAAACAGCTAATTCAATCCACTATCGGCTAACAGCTATCAGCTAATTGCCAAACAGGGCCTATACGTTTTAGCTGAAAAGGATAATCGGTTAATTATTAGTACTATTATTTTATTATATTAAATAGAACCGTCCGTGATATAATTGGAAAACGAGAGATTTTAGTTTGAGAAAATAAAAAAAGATAACATGAAAATTAAAAAGGTGACATACTTTAGTTGAAAAAGGTAATTGATTAGTTTATAATAATTATAATTTAATTGTTATTTTATTAAATAAAATTACTCGTGCTTTTATTAGAAAATAAAAAATTAATGTTACCCATGGTATTTCTAGAAAAAAAGGAATTTAATTTGAAAAAATAAAAAAGATGATACGTTTTTAGCTGAAAAGGTTATCGATTAATTAATAGCATTGTAATATTATTATTTTATTTTTGTTAAATAGAATCGCCCGTGATATAATTTGAAAAAGAGAGGTTTTAGTTAGAGAAAATAAAAAGGTAACTTGTTTTGGCTGAAAAAGGTAACCCGTGATATAATTGGAAAAATAGATATTTTAGTTAGAGAAAAGAGGAAAGGTAATGTATTTTGACTAAAAAAGTTAATTGATTAGTTAATAGTAATTATAATATGCTTTTTAATTAGATAAAATATAAAAGATGTTATGCCCGAATCTGGGCACAAGCTCTAAATAGGCCCAATGGACTATACTAGGGGTCCATCTCTCTTAATGGGCTCGAGTATCTCTTAATGAACTCAAATATTGAAGAAGGATCAACAAGGCATGAGACCCGATTAGGGATCGCCTCACCTCTATCTCATAAATCTCTTGAAGACGATATTTCACCCCAAGGGTCACCTCACTATGACCTCCTGCTAATACTCAAGACACCCTCTCATGCCAATAATAAAGGAAAAGGGGCCTCACGCTAGGCCTCCAAGGGATCTCATGCTAGGCCTCCAATGGATCTCACGCTAGGCCTCCAAAGGGTCTCACACTAGGCCTCCAAGGGTCTCATTCTAGACCTCTAGGCGTTTCATGCTAGCCCGACCTTGGGGTCGCATCTACCGGGATCGCACCCCGGGGTCGCATCTACCGGGATCGCACCCCGGGGTCGCATCTACAGGGATCGCCTCTCGTATGACTCCCGTCAAGGGATCGCCTCGCTACGATCTCTCTTCAAGGGATCGCTTCGCACTATCATCACATCTACAGGCTAAACGAATCGCTATCTCACTCTCTACTAGAAGGCTCACAGCTAGATCCCTCGAGGTCATATGAGTATCTATACATGCACTTGGGTCCGCTTCGCATGACTAGGCCCCTCGAGGTCGCATTCTAGGCCCTTGCTACTTCTCTACTAACCTCGCTTGAGAGGCCTCGATTCTAGACCATGCGAGACCATCGGTTTCCTTCTTTGGACCATGGATCATGGATAGAGTTAAAGACTCATTGCCACGTCAACCCTAAAACGAGTGAGTTTGGGCTTTGGCTTATCTCTTAAAACCCTAGCCTGCCTAGGTAACTTGCTCTCCAAGAACTACGTCAGGCTTGATCCCTATAAATAGGGTACGTAGGCACCTTGATACGGATGGAGAAACAGTTTACCTGAAAACACCTATCAAGTTCAGCCACACCTATACACACAAAACCCTAATCCCTATTCTTCTTATAGCAAAATATCCGTATTTTGCTCCGTAAATCCAGCAACCTCCATAAATATTGTTATACAATATTCCCCCTATAACATTTGGCGCTAGAAGGAGGGCACAGTCATTGATTTGGGAGAAGCGATGACTAACTCGAACTAGAAGAACGTAGAGACCCCGGGGTAGCATATGACCCCATATGAGCGAGGCCTCACCTAGCGCTGCGAGGCCTCACTTAGCGTTGTGAGGCCACACCTAGCGTAGCGAAACCAAGGCAAGGATTAAGGTTCTAGGTGACCCACATCTCCTCGTTGAGATTGTGAGCGGTCCTATCGTCATGATGACAGACCCCCTTCTCCTCGATGAGATCGCGAGCGGTCCCATCGTCGTGACGATCGACCCCCATCTCCTCGTTGAAATCGTGAGGCCCAAAAGTGACGTAGCTAATGAGGCCCCTATACGGTGTGGATATCAAGATAGTGAGATGCCTCTTCTTGAGATGCCTCTACATGAGATGCCTCTATATGAAATTTCTTCTTGGTGGAATACCTCTACGTCGAAGAGAGGGGGGACGCCTCCGATCCTCGCTGAGGAGAGGGGGGACGCCCCCGACTCTTGGCGGCAATGATGAGGTCCTCGACTATCTCAAGATACTGGGAAGAGCAAGCAACAAATAACGAGGCTGAGTACGAGGCTCTAATCATTGGCCTTTAAGCTCACACTAGAGATGAAGAGAGAGAAGCCAAAGTATTTGAAAATCAAAATGAGCTCAAAACCTCAATATCTACATTCTCATTCAATATAGGGAAGCCTGTTATGACATTGAAGAAACCAAAGGCCCCGGGATAGCATGATGAGGCCAAAGTGCCCGGGGATAGAATGACGAGGCCAAGTGCCCCGGGATAGCGTGATGAGGCCAAAGGCCCCGGGATAGCATGATGAGGCCAAAGGCCCCGGGATAGCATGACGAGGACAAGTGCCCCGGGATAGCGATGATGAGGCCAAGTACCCCGGGATAGCGTGATGAGGCCAAAGGCCCCAGAATAGCATGACGAGGCCAAGTGCCCCGGGATAGCGTGATGAGGCCAAATGCCCCGGGATAGCATGACAAGGCCAAGTGCCCCGGGATAGCGATGATGAGGCCAAGTGCCCCGGGATAGCGTGATGAGGCCAAGTGCCCCGGGATAGCGTGACGAGGCCAAGTGCCCCGGGATAGCGTGACGAGGCCAAGTGCCCCGGGATAACGTGATGAGGCCAAATGCCCCGGGATAGCATGATGAGGCCAAATGCCCCGGGATAGCATGACGAGGCCAAGTGCCCCGGGATAGTGTGATGAGGCCAAGGGCCTCGGGATAGCATGACGAGGCCAAGTGCCCCGGGATAGCGTGATGAGGCCCAGTTCGCACCGTTTTGAAATTAACAAGCCTTTTGGCATCGCAGTTGGCCTAGTTCGCACCGTTTTGAAATGTGAAGAAAAGAAACGAGCCGATGAGGTGCTGACCAAATCCACTAAGGAAGAGAGGAATATCAGGACCCTTCTCTCTTTGATAGTCTTCATAGTCAAGGTTGAAGACATGTCACGGCATGCAAGGATGCGAGGTTCGCCTTTCTTAATCTTCGAACCGGGCTCAATATCCTTGGGGTTAGTCCCACCAACATATATAACTCCCTCCAGCTCTGGTTGAGGGGTTGGGATGTAAGGACTGGGCGAAGCCTCAGGGACATAGTCATAATCTTTGAAGTTTACGACTCTGGCCACTTCATCGAGGCCACCATCATCCGAGGAAGGTTCCTCATAATCAGAAGCATCTGAATCCACTTCGTTGTCAGCACCTCCTTCCATATCATAGTAGGCATCGCCTAATGAGTCTATGGGAGAATCACTTAAGATAATGGGTGACTTGGCTTGTGTAGGAGGCACTTTAGCAAGAATCTATGCTATTTGTGAACTGAACTCCTCTCCTTTTTTCTTCAATGCCTCCAACTCTCGTTCAGTATCTGTCATCGCGATCTCAGGCTCACGATGGGCTGGGAGAACATCTAAAGATCGGTCTCGCGAGCTCGAAGCTTGTTTTGTTCACCATGAAACTAGGGGCACTTCTCTGGTATAATCTTCATTCGACCATAAGGGATTGGAGTACAGTTTAAATGAGTTTTTACTCGTGCTTGTGGCCCTCGCAATGTTAGCAGCAGCTGCCTTGCTAATATGCACGACTGGAAGCGGTGATGGTGTCCTTGAGCTATCGTCGTTCGACATCTGAAAAGAGTGTGAAGACGTAAGTGTGTGCTCTTATAGAAAGCAAATGAAGGAAGAGAAAAGAATAAATAAACAGAAAGGCTCTATGTGTTCCTAGGGGATCGCATCTAAGTTTCTGTAGGGATTGCATCTATGTTCTTATGGGAGATTGCATTTCTATCGCAGCGAGGATGGGGTCGCACATTCAAATTAATGTTATGGGATCGCAATTAAAAGGGTTCGCATCGCATACAACTAAAGCTATCTAATCATGCAATTATGATGAAGAACAACAATTTAAATGCAAAAGAGGAATGAAGACTTACTTTCTCTTGAAGAAGGTTGAAGAAATCTGAAAAATTTGGAGATCGCTTGAGGTTGAACTCGAAAGATTCTTGTGTTTGATCTTGGAGCAAACTGACAGCACTTCGACAATGTGTTTGTGAGAATGAAAAAGGAAATAATTGTGACAGGCGTATATATAGCCATCAGGAGAGAGAAAGTCATGGGACATGTGTCAGGATCTCAGCCGTTCAACACACATCTCGAGACATGACAACTGTCACACCCCTTAAAATTCTTTAGGGGGGTCGCGACGTTTCCAATAGTGGCATCTATAATTAAGTCGTCGCTTCGCGGTGTCATACATTGGGCTTTTGAGTCCACATCGCATTTTTAATGACAACATGGACTCGGGGGTAGTTGTTATGCCCAAATCTAGCATAATATTCTATCATGATTGAATTAGCTGAATTAATGGTTCATTATCTACAATGGGCCTTGAATACGGTAATTGGGTCATTGAAGCCCACAATTGGAATCAGCCCAGCATAGCTATAAGGACCACCTCGTTCATTGATCCTTTCCTAAGGATCGCCTCGCTGACATATCCCGTCAAGGGATCGCTTTGTTTCCATCATCATATCTACAAACTGTTGGGATTGCTATCTCGCTCTTTACTGGAAGGCTCATGGCCAGACTCAAGGTCGCATGAGTAGCTGGATGCAAGGGATCGCTTCGCATGGCCAGATCCCTTGAGGTCGCATGCTAGGTCCTGTTTTATTCTCTATTGACCAATTCTATCCGTTCGAGACCATGGGCTTACGCAACTGGGCCATGGATCACAGATAGGGTTGATGATTTACTGCCACGTCAGCCCTAAACGAGTGGGCTTGGACTTTAGCTTTTTAAAACCCTAGCCCGCCTAGGTAACTTGCTCTCCAAGAACTACGTCAGGCTTGATCCCTATAAATAGGGTACGTAGGCACCTTGATACGGATGGAGAAACAGTTTACCTGAAAACACCTATCAAGTTCAGCCACACCTATACACACAAAACCCTAATCCCTATTCTTCTTATAGCAAAATATCCGTATTTTGCTCCGTAAATCCAGCAACCTCCGTAAATCAAGCAACCTCCATAAATATTTGGCGCTAGAAGGAGGGGGGGTTTTATTATTCGAGGAGGACGAACAATTACAAATAAATTCACGGGGGATTTTGGGTTTATCAACACATACAGAGGGTCGACGGCAAAAAAGAAAAAAGAAAAACAACATGAGGACTACAGTTTCGAAGAAAAAGAAAGAACAGTGCAACAGGGTCATCAAGGCAGCGACGGACAACAAAAGAAAATTGACTACGGCAGTGCTACACAGCAACAGCAGAAGAATATATAAATGGTGGCAAAACAAATAAAAGGCCAATAAACTTAAGCAACAGCGGCTGTGACGGAAAAAAAAAACAAAGAAATTGCACAATCAGGACGTGTACATGGTACTAAAAATGAGAACCCAACACTTGATTTTCACGCATGTTACAAGAGAAAAATAAAAGGCTTGGACAAAAGCATGGCAGCCGAAAAAAAATAAATTAAAACAAGGTGTACCACGGAGGCACGAATAGAGCTAGCACCGGCAGGAAGCAGGACAAAAAAAAACAGCGAGCAACTAAAATCGGCCAGCAGAAAGGAAAAAAAATGAAGTAGCAACATGCCGCAGACGAGGCCAAACACTGGAAAAAAAAACGAGGCAAATGGAAATTCCGAAACGGAAAAATAAAGATAAGCTTCATATTTTCTCCTTAATTTAATTTTTGCGATTATAAAAATTATATCCTGCCATGCATGCATGATATTATGTTTTTTAAATATTTTTCAGAAAAAAATATTTAGTTAATCAAAAATTCGTGCGAGCAATATATTTTTATGCTTGTAAAATTATTGCGATTTGAAAATATCGTATGAGATATTTATTTTGATGAATTGTGGATATTTACATATTGATTGATTGTGGATATTTTACAATCCCGTACGAGCTGCATTATTCTAAGAAAAAATACATATACGAGACGCATAATTTTGTAAAAGATTTTATACAAAAAGGAGCATTATTTTCGAAGAAAATAAATATCGCGACACTATTAAAAGAGCATATTCATTATTGCGTTTGGATTTCCAAAAGATTTTTCATATATTATCGCGATAGTACATATATGTCAAAAATATTTCCAAATTTGTGAACTAAATTGCCAAGTAGGGTAGCCTGGACAAGTTATAAATTCCGCAATGCTATACGCTTGAGTAAAGTGTAGCACCCTCTGGATTATTATTGAAGGCCCATGACCCTCAAGGTCGCATGGGTGGGAAGGCATCCATATGCAAAATATCTTTTAGACATGCACAGCCAGCGCGCACTACACCACAAATGGTCTATGGCAACACCCAATATAAGTGTTAAAAATGCTGAAAAATGTTACCATAGGATTTAAGGCAACGCTTTTGTCAATTTTGAAGGTGTTGGGAATTTGCATGTGGGCTTAGAGGTTAAGCCAACACATTTTGTCAAAAGTATGGCAACATCAACATGATGTTGCCTTAGGCACTTATGCCAACATTTCATGCAAAATAGCAACACTTTTTCCGGTGTTGGCATAAAATCTATGGCAACACTGTCTACTCAACACCAACACCTTTGCGATATTGCCATATAGCCTATTCCAACATCTTTGTCCCTCTACAGCAACATCAGTTGATTTAACAGTTCACATTTTTGCCAACATCCTAACATGTTATAGTAACACTTTTTAGTTAACATTATTCAAGTTTTAGCAACATTTTTATAGGCTATGGCAACATCTTTAGTAATAAGTTTTGATCAGCATATATGCTTCCTAAAATGAAACATCCTAATATAAAACATACTCCATCACATGAAGCCAATTAATTGATGCAAACTCAACATTTATAAATTAACTTCCAACACAAATTGTTGGTAATTGTAAAACCAACGATTACATAAACAAATCAAACATTGTCAAACATAGTTGATAAGTTAATTGGACAGAAGCAAAAAAATTTATGTCAAACATCGTTAACAAGATAGAATTAAGCATCTAAGTTCATAATTTCCAGCTGCACCTAAGTTCTAATGTCTCAAAAGCTTTTATAACCCCCTGCTTGCCTCCTAAGCAGGTGTGTCCCAGTTTGGTATGTTCTTATCATTTATGTCCCATTTCTAAAACCTTCACAACGAGTGCAAGACTAGACATCATTGACACTGGGTTGAATACCCACCTCCTTGCCTCCTAGGTCAAGCTGCATCAATGAACACATAAACAGAGCAACTGAATTTAAGTTGATGTATTCACAACTGTTCACTACTTGTAAGCTAGAATGATTAAAGACCTGTGCATCTTCTCTGACACGCAAGTTTTGCCCAGTTGGATCAAGCAAGTCATGTATCACCTGATCCCAGAAAGATGTTCTATATTAGAAACCAGTATAAACCCTTGCAAGAAAATATATGCAATTAGTTTATCTAAGAACTGCTAGCTAGACAGAAATCATAAAAAGATTGCAATCAGAAAAAGCAGTAATCCGGAATAATTGACTTTTGATATTTTTATTTTAAAATAGCATACACTCATCACGTTGTAGATGATGATTAATCATGCCCACAACTATGTGCTACAATCTTAAAAAAAATGTATAGCTGACCTCATTATAGATTTCAAGATAGGATACGCGAAGCAAGAATTCCCTTCCTGGTGTCAGAAGAAAGGATGGACATAAAATCAAAACTAGATCAGTGCCGGTGTGTGTGTGTGTGTACTTTGTTCTTGGAAAAGCTACTTTACAAAAACGAATAAAAAAGTGAGTTTTTTTTTTGCTAATTAATAAAAGAAGTGAGGATTCCATAAGATTTTTACATTAAGATTTGTCTATCGCACATTACCAAGAAATCTCTACTTTAACCACCAACTTCAATACTATTATCTTATAGCTTTAAGAACATGTGACATGTCTAACACACCTATCTATTTAACCAATATATCGAAGACAAAGTTTACCGTAATCTCACAGTAAAAATTTATCCCATGTTCCCTCACTATTAGAGACACAGTACTCATCTTCTCTTAAATTGTACCCCATTATGTATACTTTTATAATCCACAGATGTGTCATTATACAATTGTGGCAATGGAAATAAATTAATTTCTGGCACTGATGGTGGTCATGACGCATAATTTATGCACCAATGAATTATGACAGAATTTAACAAATATAATAATACAGTAGATGCTAACCCTGATCTTCACAAAGGTAGAGACTATATGTTTGGCAAATACGATCCCTTTTGATAAAACATTGTATGAGCGAGTCACTTGGGCCAGGCTGAAAAAAGAAATAAACAAGCTTAGCACCTGCTAAATGAAAAAAGAAATAAACAAGCTTAGCACCTGCTAAAGAAACACTATATAAAAGATATTATTGTCTTAGATAACTGGAGATAGATTCTTCTAATCCTATTCTCCCAAGTCACATCAATATTCGAACTCTGGAGATACTTTTAGCAAGGTATTGAAGTTTGTAAGCTATAGTATTCATAGGCTGTGCACACAATTAAGACACAATTAGTTGGGTTTGGGTCAAATAATCGCCTCAAATTATTGAAAATTTTAAAGCAGCTAGGCACATCTAAAAGAAAAAATAAATATGGCCTTTTAAGGAAAGCATTTAATTAAGAATAAATTGTCTAAATATGTAACATTTCAGTTTCTTGTAAGATGGTACTTGGTATTCTAAGAATTTTATTTGCCATATAAACAATAAAATGTATCCCGTGTACTAAAAGTGTACATTTGTGAATTTATTCAAACAGAGGAATCACAGTCTATTGAAGGATATATTGCAAATAGTTGAAAGTAACATATAGAGGATTTCTAGATTACTTATCATTTTAGTTACAAACAATTTTTTAAAGGTTATACATACTTGTCAAGGATAATGACAAAAAAATTATCTACCGATTTAAATTGAATATGTAATATCTTATAAACAAATATATTTCTAATATTAGGATATTTAATGAATGTTTTCTTGAAAAGAACAAACAACAAATAAAACAAATAACATTTTTCCAAAAACGAGTATTAAAAATCAGTTATATAACTAAATTTTATTTGTCCCAATTTTCCCGACAGCAAACATATCATCAAAGCAGATATTGTATAAACGACAAAATAAATTTAACTAATATTAACTCGATTGAAATTGATGAAATAAGTGATTGCCCCAATCTAAACAAACAGACCTGCTTCAGGGATATCGGGAATGTCAACATACGAGAAACTTCTGGAGTTTTAACGATTTCCTTCACTATATCTCTCCAATTCCTGCAGACACCAGCACAAGCAACCACATTCTGCCGATCAGGACATGTATTTTCTGATTCCTCAATCTTCATCAACACATCCCTCAAGAGCTCAGGTGGCATATTAGCCCAACAACTCTGCATGAAAGCATCCATCATAGTATTAATGTTTGGAATGTACGCATGCAATAGTTTTGTACTTCTGGTGCTGTTTATATCGCAAGTCTGTATGTGTTAATAAATAAGGAAACACGATAATTAAACATTTTACATACCTGAGAATGAGAAAGCAAATGAAAGATCCTTGTTAACTCTGTAATACTACTTGTATTGGAAACAAGTTTGATGATATCTGCTCCCGTAGACTGGATGTGTGCAACAAGCTGGCTCAAATTTTCTTCGGCAGAAGTCAATGTATCGAGGAAACAAGATACAATTATTTTGATACTGCCACGCTGACTAAATTTTTGTTCCTCCATAAGATCAAAAGCTACCTGAATAATTTTATATACAGATACTATGAATAGGTTCGAAGTGACTTGACAGAGCTATAAAAATACCAAAGACAAGATTCAAGTACACAAAATTTATAAATAGCTAAGAATTTAAGCTTTCTTGAATATCATTTGTACATTTACATACCCAACCTTTTCTAGGAGAAGTCTAGTGATTCAAAATCGAAAATCGTGACTAAACTTTTATCAACTACAGTTACACAAAATAGTAAGTCACAAGAACAAAGGAATCATCACATTTAATGTAATATTGACAAGAAATAATACAACACCCCTTCTATATCTGCTTGGGGTGCCACTTGCAATATAAACACGATTCTTTAAGGAGGACACCTGTTGTCAAAGAAAATTATTAACTTGAGAGATAAAAATATAAAATCATAGTTAAGTTGATCTTAGCAAGTCACTTAATTCAAGGTTCTACATTTACAACAGTTTTATCCTTGACTGGGAAGCAAAATCATGTAGCCCAACTATTTCTAGAAAAAGTCATTAAGAGTAACCCAATCATTTAGCCCAGTGTATGAAGCCAAAAACATAGATTGATATAATGAAGAAAATTCTAAGTAGTAAATTACAATTGTGGAAATTGAGAACTCACTTTCACTTGTTTAAAGTATGGTATTGGCACAATGAATTCTCCAACATCCATGTCCCCAATTGATATGGAAAGGCATAAGTCCCCTGGCCAGCAACGGATCGGAGGGTACCAATCTGTGAAAATAGCAATATAAGTAGACAGTACAAATAAACCAAAACAAGTAAATTTTATTTATAACTATAAATGGAAGAAATTTATGATGTACAACATGAAATTTATGTTGTTACACGTTATCTTCTGAAATGACAATGGAGTTACATCTGCAGTGCGAGATGGGAAAATCAAAACACTGCCACTAGAAAAAAAAAGGTAACAAAATGGAACTTTTTAATGCAGAACGACGAAATATACACAGAGAAATATGAAGTACAGAAGCATTGATGTGAGATTTATAATTAGGTGAGTTAACTCACAGAAGGATATATCTGCATAAGAAGAGAACTGATTCCTTAGATCATTATCACTAACAAAGACATTTAAGTTGTGCACATACACATCAATCCATTCAGATGGTTTCTTCATTGGAACACCAACCAACAATTTGAGACTATTTTTCATTCTATCAATTACACATGGATAAGAAATCCCTAAAAAATCCCTAAATTAAAAAACCCCAAACTTATAATTCATATACTATACACATACATAAAAAGCTCTAATTAACCCCCCCCCCCCAAAATTAGGGTTTATGAAACCCCAAAATTAAAAATTGTAGAATCCTCAAAATTAGAGATTTTAATTAGAAACATACCACACGAATCAACTGAGAGAGATAGCGGAGTGAGATGAGAGATGAGCACCGGAATGGACAGCGGAGGGAGATGAGCAGCGGAGAGAGAGATCGAGATGCGAGTGAGAGATAAGAGTCGAGAGTTCTTATTTTGTTTTATTTTGTTTTATCAAATAAAATAGTAATGAGAGATGAGAGCGGGCTTTTATTTCACTTATACCGGGCTTTTTAATTTAGAATCAAAATTTGAGCGGGCTGTTTATTCAGTAAGAGCGGCAACTTTTTTAACAATTTTTTAGGTGTCTAAGGCAACACCAATTCATGTGTTGGCATTGAGGACTAAAATGAATCTAAGGCAACATGAATGGCAACATCCGGTTATGATGTTGGCTTATATCAAATTTATTCAATTTTTAGCATCTAAGGCAACATTTAACGTGGCAACATCGATTTTCAGTGTTGGCAAAGACCATTTGTGGTGTAGTGGCGCGTGCAAAGTTCACCAGAAAGTTCACCAGAATTACATCTACAGCTCTTAGTGAAGACCTCGCCAAACACATCCTTATGTGGTTGCATCAGACACTTCAAAAGCGTGTATGCCAATTCGGGATATATACAAATGCCAAGGTCCTAACTAGACAACAAGGATCGCAAAGGATTTCAAACGAATTATTTATGCTTGCACATTTGAAAACCTTGGCAAATATATATCTTATAGTGGTCATCGCATGCTATTACACTTGCATCCGTATACGCCTAACGAGCACAATGGTGCTCTAAGAGTTTTTCTAATCATCTAGTTTCAGTTTTTTCAGCAACTCAAGAAATGCGGAAGCTTGAAGAATTTTTAGTTCTCCACTGCAGCAAGCTACACTGAAAAACTGGGGGCTAGTTGTTATGCCATAATTTTGGCATGTTTAATAATCTCCCAAATTTCTAATAATTACTAATTATTAATTCAGATTAATAATTATTTCTTAACCGCTAAGTTTTATCCTCTCTCTGAAATGAGGAAAGAATCAATCTCAAGCAATCAATAACGGAAAATATCTCCAAACGATATTCTTCAAATCAGGAAGATATCACAACGATAAGATTAAATCAGATAAAATCAGTAATCACCCAGATTAACGAAGTTTATCCCTAAAGTCTCTAAGGGATAGACACAAATCAATTTCACAGAACTACGTGGGCTTGATCCTATATAAACACAGGTACGTAGGCATCTTGGCATGTGGCGACCGATACCCGAGACAAATCGAGAAACCTGCCAAGTCCAGCCCCCTCTTTTTTCATAAACCCTAATTCCCTAATCCCCTAAAACAACCACACACTCATAATTTAGTTCTACTATTCCAGCAAACCTCCAATTTCGTGTTGTTACGAAATTCCTCCAACAACAAAAGATATTATATTTTACCTGAAAAAGGAAACTACTTAGTTATTAAAAAAAAGGTAATATGTTTAACATGAAAAAGGAAATTGATTAGTAAAGTGAAAATTTTAGTTAGATAAAATATAAAAGAAGATTTTTATTTATAATTAAGTAAGGGTAAATAAGTAAAATCAACAGGTATTGTACCGACCAAACCAAATTTTTAACTGAAAAAGGTAACCCGTGATATAAGGGTGAGCGACCAATATGCCCAGTTTTTAATAATTTCTAACCAAAATGCCCAGATCTGAAAAAATCGCCCAAAATATCCACGGGATACGCCCATGTCGTAGGAGTAACATGCACATACGCCCACTGAGAAGTCGTAACAAGCACATACGCCCAATGGAAAGGCGTAACAACTGACTCGCGCCGTTGGAGATGCAGGAGATACGCCGACTGAAGCAGCGCAACAGCTGATACGCATCTTCGAGATGCGTATCATACGTCAGCACAGAGCTCTGGCAGTCAGGCGAAAATGGCGATTCCGGTGTGATTTTTTCGATTTGTTCCACCGTCCACATCACTGACTTTTAATTCACATACCATATACCATTACAATCGGGGTTCGATTATCTACACAACCATAATACTTTTATAACAGTTCATTTGAAGGATTGAAAACGCCTAAAAAGTCGATTTCATCGACTACAACATCTCCGACGAGCTTCGTTTAGACACAGTCGGGGTCGTAGGAGATTAACACAGTCGGGGAGATGCAGTTCATGACATTGCGATCATTTTGGTATGAAGCAATCACTCGTAATGTTCCTGGAAAGCAAGATCTAAACGAATAGCCGGAATTTTGAAAGTTGCCGGCAAGGAGAAAGAAGAAAGACGGTAGTTTTCTGGCGAGCTACAGTAGTTCCGGTCACGCCCACGGGAGTGGCGTATCCCGTGGGCACAGAGGGCGGTGTTTTCAGAATTGGGTATTTTGGTAAGTGGGTACCCATTTTTTGGGTATTTAGGGCATTAATTCTGATATAATTGGAAAAATAGATATTTTAGTTAGAGAAAAGAGAAAAGGTAACGTATTTTGACAAAAAGTTAATTGATTAGTTAATAGTAATTATAATATGCTTTTTAATTAGATAAAATATAAAAGATATTATATTTTAACTGAAAAGGAAACTACTTAGTTATTAAAAAAAAAGGTAATATGTTTAACCTGAAAAAGAAAATTGATTAGTAAAGTAAAAATTTTAGTTAGATAAAATATAAAAGAAGATTTTTATCTGTAATTAAGTAAGGGTAAATAAGTAAAAGCAACAGGTACCGTACCAACCAAACCAAATTTTTAATTAAAATAAAAAAGAAAATTTTTATCTGTAATTAAGTAAGGGTAAATAAGTATAATCAATAGGTATTGTACCGACCGACCAACTAAACTTAAAATATAAAGAACCAATATAGGGATTACCATTGGAGTAAAACAATTTGTTGGTACCCTATATTTTAGGTAACCATTATTTTACTATATTTTTTGGAACAAAAATAGGGATTGCCTTGATTGTCTTGCTCTGAAGGAGATATTACTCCCTCTTTACCTCTCATTTCTTTACACTTTCTTTTTTGGAATGTTCCTCTTAATTCTTTATAATATTCCAAAACTTACTCAAAATAGTAAAATTTTATAATATAAAAAATAACAATACGTACTACTTTACTCCGCTAAGCTCACTTTATTACATAAAATATTGATTGGTTCCACCACTTTACTCACTTTTCTTATTTTTCTCCACTACTTTCGTTTTTTCGTAACCTCCGTACCCTTTTCATTTGTTTAACTTTCATTTTTTCTTAACCTCCGTACCCTTTTCATTTGTAAACAAATGAAAAGGACGTAGGGAGTATCATTTTAATATGGCTGATGGTCACTAGCAAACGGTTGTTGCCAGAAAATTGTACCATGTTTTTACACAAAAAATTGTACACGTACTGCAAAAAGAAATTACGATACATATTTTTACCGTTTGTTATGACAAACGTTTGCTCCTGACTGGATCCTTTTTAATATATGGTTATGGAAGTGCAACATTGTAGTTTTTTTAAGAGCAACTATGGAAGGACACACCAGTGTCTATATTATAGTGTCCTAATACAATACTTCCCGCATAAAAGCATTAGTGTTAGTCACAGAGTCATGCCTGTTTACATCTAATAACAAGCCTAATTGTTTGTAATGCTTTGAATTACTTACATGACCTCTTAACTGAGGGAACCTCTAGTTGTAGAGTTTCTACTTGTTCTGTACTTGTAGTAGGCATCAAATCCTAGTTGTGTAACTGTACTTATATAGTCAAGAATAATGGTTGAAAGAAGTTCCAAGGTTCATGCCTCAAGCAAGAAGATGAAGACTGTCAAATAAATCATAGTTGGGATTTGAAGAAATGAAGAATTTGCCTAAGTACCAATTCGAGAAGTACTTTTGTCTATTCGAGAAGTCTAGCGTTCGAGAAGTCAGAGATTCGATATCTAAGAAGACACTGTTCGATATCTCTGAATGAACTATTCGATATCTCATTCGATATCTCAGAGATTCGACATGTCTAAATGCTCTATTCGAGAACTCAAGAAGTCAACAAGTCAAAGTGGTATTCGAGTTCTCAAAGAGTCAACAAGTCAAAGTTCCATTCGATATCTCAAGGACTCTGAATGAACTATTCGATATCTCAGGGATTCGACAAGTCAAGTGTTCTATTCGACAACTCAAGGAACCCTGGAGAAAAGTACTATTCGAGAAGTGATCCGATATGTAAATCATACAGTATTCGAGAACTCAGAGTTATCTAATCCTAGTTCTCGAATCAATCACTTAGCCACTTCTCGAATACATTCTTGGAGACAAAATACTGAAGAAATTGTACAAGTCTGAAATCTGCAACAAGCCAATGCACTTTATGGACCACAATCTGTAACGTGCTCTGGAAAGCCTGCAAGGAAGCTTGGAGAGATATAGAAGAGACAAAGGGCTAAAAAAGTGGATCTGAACAGGCTTTGCAAAGTCAAATCTGAAACCGTTTGGACACTTACTCAAAAAGGATAAACAGACTAGAAAGTAATTTGTTCAACTACCTTATTTGTAGTAAGTAAGTTGTATCCATGTTCTATAAGGATACAGCCTCACTTCCTTAGTTGTTAACTTTTGAGGAGTCAAGTTTTTCATACATTGTAAGTCCACTACGCCATAAACGCACATACGCAACCCCCATTTTCAGTTGCGTAAGGCCTGAAAAGCGTTGCGTAAGGTCTTACGCAACGCTTTTGGGGCGTTACCAATACTGGCGTTGCGTAAGACCCCTAACGCAACGCTTTTCCAAGCTATTGCAACAGTTCGAAAAGCATTGCATAAAAGGCCTTATGCAACACCAAAAGCATGCAAACGCAACACTTCATGGGGTTGCGTAAGATGTTTCAGCCACGTCACCATACTGACATGGAAGCAAGGTACCACGTCAGCATGCTCACATGTAAGCAAGGTGCCACGTCAGCATGCTGACATGTCATTAGTGGGGCCCACAAGTGCCACGTCACAAATGGGGGGGCATGCCACGTCATCAGTGGGGCCCACCAAGGTGCCACGTCAGCACTGGACCCGCATGCCACGTTAGCAGTGGGGTCCACATGCCACGTCAACAGTGGGTACCCATATGACACGTCAGCAATGGGCCCACATGCCACGTCAGCAGTGGCCCACTATCTAATGCAACGCTAGTTGAGTCTAATGCAACGCTAATTTTTTTTTTAAGCAACACCATTTTTTTAAATGCAACACCATTTATTTTTATTGCAACATCATTTTTTTTTATTGCAACATCAAATAGAGTCAAATGCAACACCTTTTTACAAAAAATTTGAAATAGTTACTTTGTTTATACATAAAACCATCCTATCCAAATCAAGCCAACAACTAATACAAATCAACAAATTCTTAGGTTCAAAATGGGGCAGGTTCGCAAATTCTATCTGCAGCAACAAGATCCTCTTTAGCTTTAATGATTCTTTCTTGACGATATTGTTCCTACCTTCTCAATCCTTCCATTTCCTTAAACTTTTCCCACACTTGCGCACTCTACAAGTTTGTAACCAGAAATTAGAAAATAAAGGATAATAAAGGAGAATGCATTAAGTTCTGGATAGGTGATGCAAAAGTAAATATACAGATATAAACACCAATGCTTGACGCAACTGCCAACACCTAACACATATATTCTGTACTCTAAAGTTACTCCTTGAAGCTATTCTGTTCATCTTTAAATAAACATACTGTTCTCGATATATAAACCAATATTCGATTGTGTATAGTGAAAGACAATGAACAACCGTAACAGGTAAA
The DNA here is from genome assembly GCA_037693485.1 of Kitagawia praeruptora. NCBI lineage: Eukaryota > Viridiplantae > Streptophyta > Magnoliopsida > Apiales > Apiaceae > Kitagawia > Kitagawia praeruptora. Next base: position 141,407,779 of record CM075352.1, read on the forward strand.
ACCAAATTTCTGCACAGTTTGTTAAAGAATATTAAGTATGTTTAACTAATGTTGTAACTGTTCCAAGGAAATATGTTTATTAACCTTTAAAACCCTCAATGTTTTGCATCTGTTAACCAACCTTTCAAGAGCATCAAAAGTGACATCACTATTTAAGCTGGCAAAATTAAGCACTTCTAGAGACACAAAGGTCTCGGGGAAGCAACTTAACCAACCCCCACCGAGATCATCTATGCCATTTTCGTGTATGTCGAGCTCAGTCAAGTTCCTGAAAAATTGAACCCTATAAGTTTCAATTTTTAACTTTCTAAATCAAACACAAGCAAGACAAATTATGAAACAGTAAAGAACTGCCTTCAATTTAAAACTAATGAGAAATTATTATACAGAGTGCCTTATTTGCGAAGTCAATGATTGCTGAACTATAAAGCTAAAGCAGAGATTCACCTTTCATATATGTAACTGGAGAAAGTTTTGACACAGATATATGATGTAAAATACTGTCACTCAAGTAACAATGGTCAATATATTAATCACTTTTATTCGGGAAAAACAAGGGAATTGCTGAGAAGGTGATGATTGCTTATAACAGCAAGTAACTATAAACAAAATTTCATTCAAATAAATAGGTGAAAATAGGTCACATATTAAGTATTCCATGTTAAAAGCCTAAAAAACAAATTAAGCAGTTGTGAGAAGTGATACTAGATAGCATTTAGGAGCACAGTTTCTATAAAAAAGGGAGATAGATGAAAAGGTGACTACAAAAAACACGATTATGGGAGAGAAACCACAATTTTCAAACAAGTGTAGAATTCATATACAGTTGCAAAATGTAACTAAAATTAATTATGGAGATCGCACCAAAAGTAAACAATTATTCTCTTTCAGGTCCAATAATCTGACTTCTATAACACACACAAACACTGTAATTTTACTCCTCTATCCATTTACCATTCTAAAGTTAAAAACCTGAAAAATTAATATATATAAAAAGAAGAAAAAAAATTATGGCATGTGGTAAATGGTTTGTTCTTAGCATCTAGTCTATGATATGACTATATGGGAAAGAGATATTAGTGTGGAGCATGACTTGGAAAGACCATGGTGTTTCTCATGTAGAACAAGGTCAGTTGAACAGTGAAATTAACACTGTTGATATATTATCTTCCAGATGTCTGTACAGTTTCAGAAAATCAAGATGTGCTACATAGAAAAGACCTAAAAGTCTGTACACAGTATACAGGAATCCAGACATTATTGATAATACTCCTCAAAAGAGTGTTTGATATATATAAGCATATTAATGTAAATGGGTAAAAGTCAATGGCTCAGAAGATGTTATTAGTGGTTTACTAAGAATTATACAGAATCCAACATTGAATTCATAATACACTATAATAAATTACAATTATATACAAGTGGCTTTGTACACGCAGACACGACTTGCGAATGTAATTGAATTGTCTAGGATGATTGGAAAATTTCTTCAACGACCATGTTGCAGTTTAGAAAAAACTAGTTTCCGTTAGGTTGTACCAATCAGATGGCTTATTAGATATCCAGACCTATTCAAAGCCTAAAACAGATGCAAACAAAGATATATCAGTTACAACAAGGATAAACTGACATTCAGGCATCAATATGTTCTTGGATACAGGCAGTTTCACATAGCATATAGTACCGACTATTTTTTAAGCTTTACTTGTTAAAAAACAACATACAAACAAAAACCATGTCCTATCGAGCTGACTGTTATTGCAGATGAAATTAAGTGTCATTATCAGACATCTAGAGACAAGTGGAAGTTTGTTTTAAACAAAGATGAGGTGGTTACGGTGGAGAAGATAACTCTATAGAAAAGACTCACCAACAATGTCCCCTTAAGTCCAGAAGTACTAGGTTTAACACACCATTCCCCACTTCACGCCACCTGCAAAAACCCACCCTCTTCTCCTCTGTCCACGTCGCCAACACACCATTCCATTAAACTCAATCTTCCCCCGTTTATTCCCCAATCTGCCATCTCTTTCTCCTCACCCCGCCTCACAACCATCTACTCCACCAACCTTCACCACCGAACTCCCTTAACCCCATCTCCTCTACAGCCTCTACAACCGCCTTCATCCTCCGCCCGCAACCCAGTCACAACTCCGACCAACACCAAACTCTCCGAAAATTTAAATCCAATCTCTACAGCCCCCAACATACAACCCTATTAACCCAGAAATTTCAAAATGGTTCATATATCTCCAAAAACCGAACAAAGCCGAATCTTACCCAGAAAATTTTCATCTCAAAATTGATTGATTTATATATGTATAAATAGAGCTCAATTTATAGAACATATTCATATATAAATCACTAATTTTGGATGGATAGATTAGGAAATGTAAAATTTAGAAGGTTATATGTATATGTATATGTGTGTAATGAGAGAGAGCAGCTAGATGAGAGAGATGAGGGATGTGGAGGGGGGCGGCAGAGTGATGTGATAAAGGGTAGGTATAAAATGAGTTATAAATATTTGAACGGTTAGGATTTAATCCCTAATTGCATGAATGATTCAGATTGTTTAAGTCTTACACGTCATCAATCCAAACCAACTCCTTTCAACAAATTGCAGCATGCCAAGTGTCCTTCAATTATAAATTAGCAAAATATGTACAAATATGTGTATTGTACTATTGTTTATGAAATATCTATATCTTGTAAATTAAAAATAAAATATTTAAATTATTCAATCAATATTTAAATAAATTTATAAAATGTATTCGATCTAATACAAATAAATAACAATAAAAATTGAAACAAATAATAATTATTTAATAATGATATTCTAATATTTTATAATAGCACCTATTTAAAATAAAAATATAAATAACTAAAACATTCAAAAATACTATTTAAGAAAATTTATAATAGAAATTCATTATAATATAGTATACCACTATAATAAATTTATAATATAATTTAAAAAATAGATTTATCATTCGGGACAAGACTAGTTTAAAGGAAGGTCGACATTGACCGGTTTGACTGTTACCAAACCAAACCAAATACATGCAGGAAATTTTTTAAAAAATTTCCACATCACTAAAATCGTTATATCTTGACACTCGTGCGATTGGAATGTCGAAAAATAATTTAAAAAATAGATTCATCATTCGGGACAAGACTAGTGTTTTGTTACGGATTATTGTTTCTATTTTTTCAAAAATATTTTTGAACGATCCAACCGTACGGATGTCAATATATATCTAATATAATGATATTCCCCAAGTTTCAGAAAATAAAAAATTAATTTGAATGGAGATCTTAGTAGATCACTACTATTTTCAATATGACTCGTAACTAGAGCTTTGTTACGGATTATTATTTCTATTTTTTAAAAAATATTTTTGAACGATCCAACCGTACGGTGTCAATATATATCTAATATAATGATATTCCCCAAGTTTCAGAAAATAAAAAATTAATTTGATTGGAGATCTTAGTAGATAACTACTATTTTCAATATGACTCGTAACTAGTGCTTTGTTACGGATTATTGTTTCTATTTTTTAAAAATATTTTTGAACGATCCAACCGTACGGATGTCAATATATATGTAATATAATGATATTCCCCAAGTTTCAGAAAATAAAAAATTAATTTGATTGGAGATCTTAGTAGATCACTACTATTTTCAATATGACTCGTAACTAGTGCTTTGTTACGGATTATTGTTTCTATTTTTAAAAAAATATTTTTGAACGATCCAACCGTACGGATGTCAATATATATCTAATATAATGATATTCCCCAAGTTTCAGAAAATAAAAAATTAATTTGATTGGAGATCTTAGTAGATCACTACTATTTTCAATATGACTCGTAACTAGTGCTTTGTTACGGATTATTGTTTCTTTTTTTAAAAAAATATTTTTGAACGATCCAACCGTACGGATATCAAAATATATGTAATATAATGATATTCCCCAAGTTTCAGAAAATAAAAAATGAATTTGATTGGAGATCTTAGTAGATCACTACTATTTTCAATATGACTCGTAACTAGTGCTTTGTTACGGATTATTGTTTCTATTTTTTAAAAAATAAATAAATATCTAATGCAACACTTCAAACAACAAATGCAACACTACTGATACCTAATACAACACTTCTGCCACGTCAGCAAATGCCACACCAGCATTAGTGGGTCCCACTTCTGCCACGTCAGCAATTGTGGGTCCCACAATTGCCACGTCAGCATGATGGGCCTCCTGCCACGTCACCCTTGTGGGTCCCACACTGCCACGTCAGCAGTGGTGGGTTCCACATCTGCCACGTCATATTTTTTTTAAAAAAATATAAATTTATCTAATGCAACACTTCAAACAGCAAATGCAACACTACAGGTATCTAATGCAACGCTTTCTGCCACGTTAGCAAATGCCACGTCAGCAAAGGTGGGCCCCACTTCTGCCACGTCAGTAATTGTGGGTCCCACAATTGCCACGTCAGCATGATGGGCCACCTGCCACGTCACCCTTGTGGGTCCCACAATGCCACGTCAGCAGTTGTGGGCCCACATCTGCCACGTCATATTTTTTTAAAAAAATATGAATATATCTAATGCAACACTTCAAAGAGCAAACGCAACACTCCTAGTATCTAATGCAACGTTTTTTGCCACGTCAGCAAAGGTGGGCCCCACTTCTGCCATGTCAGCACATATGGGTCCCACTCCTGCCACGTCAGCACATGTGGGTCCCACTCCTGCCACATCACCATTTATAAAAATAAAAAATTATCTAACGCAACGCCATCAGTTAGTGTTGCATAATGTGAAACACTGTGGGTAATACGCAACGCTAATCTATATCTAACGCAACACCAATTCAGCTCAGTTGCAAAAGACCCAAAACTTCTATCTAACGAAACGCTTTCTGTGCAACGCTTTGTAAAAAGGGTTGCGTATGCTCACTTATGGCGTAGTGGTCATATCTCTCTGAGAAAAACGAAGCTGAGAATACTATCATTTGTATTCACAGATTGTAGCAACCTTTATCTAATAATATATCAGATTAAAGTGATATTGTGTCTTGTGTCATTTCTTATCTGCACCTACACATTTGCACACACAAATACTTATCTGCTACACAGATTCAAGAACCAGAAAAGTTCAAGAATCCATTCACCCCCCCTCTGTATTCTTTTGCTGTATTCAATACTCAACAATTAACGTAGACAAAAAATCTAAGATGTGGGATTAAAATACATGAAAAGTTTATACCTAATATACCTCTTTGCTATTTTCATTCTAAAAATAAATTTTATCAAATACTTATATGTAATTTTTTTTTCTAAATATCATATACTTGTATATGGCCATTGTTCTATAGAGAATCATTTTACGTGGAGAATCGTGGAGAACCACTTATTCCATACTAATTTCTGAATCTATTACAGAACCAAAGTTCTATTTTTTTGGTTTTATAAAAAAAATGGTTTTACAAAAAAAAACTGGACAGATGCTGATGTGGCAGGTAGGGGTGCCCGTGGGTCGGGTTGGGCGGGTTACAAGTAATTTAGTAACCCAACTCAGTTAGTTCGGGTTTATAAAATTCAAACCCATCGTAAATCTTACTAAAGTCGGGTTGGGTTGGTTCGGCTTGATTGGGTTGATCGGGTAAAATATAAAGTAGAAGTTAGTGCAACACATATTTGTATTTGTTGGTTAATGATAAAACAACTCGAAGTCCAAGAATTAAAGTCATGTACAACTTAATCTAGTATGCAATTATGCAATTGATCACCACATGTGCAAATTGTATTACAATCTACAAAACTAAATTACGTTACACATAAGTAGAATATCATTGTATTAAATATCTTTAATTCATAATTTTAGTGTGGAACATGTAATAATATATCCAAAAAATCTTAACTTTATGTCAAGTAGTAAATTAGTAGTACGGCTCATTAGTGCATAATATATGTCGGGTTGGATTGGGTTAAAATTATCAAAACCTTAACCCAACCCATTTAATTCGGTTTTTTTAATATTTAACCCATTCAATGTTCGGTTTAAATAATATCGGGTTGGATTGGCTAAAAGTAAGGGCGGGTTGGGTCGGTTTATGGGCACCCCTAGTGGCAGGTCTATTGACGCGGCAGTGCCACGTCATCACTGCTGGCGTGGCACGCCATCAATGCTGCCACGCCATCAATGACGTCAGCATTGATGACGTGGCACTGTCATGTCAACAGTGATGGCGTGGCAGGCGACGTAGCATGTGACGTGATAGTGCCACGTCAGCATTGTTGATGTGGTAGGTGACGTGGCGGTGCCGCGTTAGCGCTGCTACGTGCCAGTGATGACATGGCAGTTTCGTTTTTTTTTTTTGAAAATTTTGGTTATGTTACAGAATCAGAAAAAAAATTAAAAAAAATTGATTCTACTGTAGAATTACAGGGTTCTCCACGTAAGGTGGTTCTCCATAAATTGCTACTCAATGTAATATTTTCTATCCTAATGGGAGCTTTAGACCCCATTAACCCTAGCTCCGCCAAGCAGAACACTCTCCAAACCAGCTAAACTTGCAATCAAGCTTTTTACAAAATATCTAACCAAAGTATGACTTAGCTATTTGTCAACGTATTTTGACTTGCAAATTGAAAAAAATAAATAAATAAGTATGTACTTATTTCACTTTTAAGCAGCTTTTTAGCTCTTCAATGGGAGTCCAGTTTCTAGCAAGCTCAAAGTTTTACATTTTTTCGAAGTTTAACATTTTTAAATTTGATTCAAAAACTTGCTTAAAAAATTTAAGCTGGATATCAGAATATACACAATGGATTTAGGGTTTCCCACAGTTACGTTTGTAAGTACATAAAATGGTACCTTGTTACTACTATCTAAGTATTTATAGTCCCAATTGTGTGTATAGATAGTCTATTTTCCTTTCTGTACCTCAATTTACGCGAAAATGACTAGATATACCGAAGATATATGAAACAGATCGCAACCTTGATTTCCCGAATTGCATCATCCCAAACATATTTTCGAATCACATATGTCATGTTTTTATTCGTGAGACTCATATTTATGCACGAATGATCCATCACATTTATGATAAAATATCCAATAATATAGTGACACATCATTCGAGAATCGTTTTGGTACCTCAGGGAGGTTCTACTTGAGATTAAAACAATTTCACAACCGGGAAGGAAAGCCTAACATAGATATTTATTTGAACAAAGGAATTTAAACCGATACCAGAAACCAAACAAGAGATGGAATTCCAGATTGAACAGATGACCGACCTACAATAAGACGAGAATCTAATTCCTAATTCAATTCTCTAAGACGAGCTAAAGGGGTGTTTAAGGGTATTTATGTAAATCATTATTAAAAATTTATATTTACAAAAATGCCCCTGCAGAACCCTTATCCCCGGACAGACCCAGTTTTCTTTATAAATTATTCTAGTTCAAGAATAATTTAGAAGCCGCATTTTAAAATTTTTACACACATTTATTTGAAGTTGCTTTGGATTGATAATTTATTTGATATAATATAAGGTTATTTGTCATTTATAGAATTTAAAAGTGAGTGAGATTACATATTGTTGGTTAATTAAGGGTTATTTTGTTTTAATTTTTTTTCTTTTCCATATGTATCTCATTTATTTAGGATAATAATCTGTTTCGATTCCACAGATATGATATACTCCCTCCGTCCCAGCCATTTCTTTACATGGCGGCTGGGCACGGAGGTCAAGGATAGTGGGTGTAAAGTGAGTGTAATATTGTTAAAATAATGAAGTAATGAGTGTAATAGTGATTTTATTGTTAAAAGAAGTGAAGTAGTGGGTGTAATAGTGATTTTATTGTTAAAATAAGTTAAGTAGTGGGTGAAATAGTGTAAAGTATTGTTAAAATAAGTGAAGTAGTGGGTGTAATAGTGTTAAAACTTACTATTTTGGGTAATGTAAAGAAATGGTGGAACGACCCAAAAAGGAAATTGTAAAGAAATGGATGGGACAGAGGGAGTACTACTGTTTTATGAGGGATGTAGCAAACATATTTCAAGTTGAAAGTACAGAAGAAGTGTAAAACCGATTCTCCCGGCTGTGTTATGTTTAGGGGAGAGCACGGTTCGGTTCGGGGCGGTTTTGCCCCGAAACCGAACCCGGAATCGCATGTCTTCGGTTAAGTATTACGCATTTCAAAAATGGGCAATAGTATTACGCATTTGTCAAATGGATAATACATATAAAATTTAAAAAAAAAACTGTGTTAAGCATTTCAGGACTGCGTAACACATTCAAATTTGGGGTGTTACGCATTCCCAGAATGCGTATCACAATTATTTAAATTTTTTTATTTTTTTTTCATTTTTTTGAAAATTTTTTACTTGATACTTCACAAATGCGTAATAGCATTACCCATTTTGAAAATGCGTAAGAAGTTGGTATTTTTGGCCAAAAAAATTTAAAATTTTTATTTGTATAATAAAATTTTGAAAAAAATGATATTTTTGACCATTACCCCTACAAGCTACAACTACAAGGTATCTCAAACGAGTTACAATATGAGCGAGAATGCTCTACAACAGTTAAGAAAGATTTGGCAGTCAATAACAATTACTCCCTCCGTCTCATAATCTGTTTCCTAATACGAATCCAACAAGATCACTCATGACTATATTTTGTCTTATAGATTATGCGTAAATTAGTAGTCAATTATGCGTAAATTAGTAGTTAATCGCTTATAATGAATAGTGTCAAAAGTCTAAATAGGAAAGACATACAGAGACAGAGGGAGTACTTGTGTTCAGAACAAACGGTAACCCAATTATCTAACACTTTAAATGATTTCTGTAGGAAAATTTAGATCGAAAAAGGGCACCATCTCGGAATCCCTTTGTTCTAGACCGCTTCCAAGAAGAGCAGCCAATATGATCTTAACTCCCAGAACCTAATGGCTGGTCCGATTTCACTGTACACCCTACAGAATTTAGGCTTTTTTGGAAAACAATTAATAACCACCAAGTTCAAACCATTTTACCATCTATCTGACCATCATCTGATTTATGTTTATCAACCGAACTGGCTTCAGCATTGCAACATATAAACAATTCCGCTGCCTTTTCAATGCCATTTGAGTTGTAAGGAGCCATACATTGAGTTTGATAATTGAGAGAACCTAGTAGATCATATTCAATGTACATTCATACCTGCAAATGGGTGGTTAGTAGTGACCATGTATATAATATCTGATATATTTGAAGTTCTAGGGCAGCCGTACTCACATTTTTTTGCACAGGTTGTCAGCGATTGTTCGGTTCTCGTATAAACCCGATTCTATAAAAAAAATTAGTTCCATGCACAGAAAAATCCATGTTTATGTTTTCTGTTCCTTCAAGACAGAGGAGTAAATAGACAGATTGCCTTGGATTCTTACCTACAAACCCATTTTTCTTTCTATCTGCATTCATAGCAAAGTGTAGTAGGGGTGTTACGGTACAGGTAGTAATTTAGTTAATGAAGTCAACGCTAAATGGTCCAGGGTAATTAAAACTGGTTATAGATTAATTACTAGTAATCAACTGATCCAGGAAGTTGATTAATACTTGTAAGTACTTAGATTAATCGTTGATTAACTAATGTTAGTTGAAGTTAGTGCTTCTCTCATGTAGTACTATAATACTACTGGTAGTTAAAATGGAGTAGGCAGAAGCTCTAAATAAATTAAAAAGACTTTGAGTTTGGGTCCAGAAGATGTAAATGTGACATGGGAGGGAAAGATTCCCAGATTTGGATGGGCATTGAATAGTTTCTACTATTTGCATTAAGATATTACCCACACTCCTCTCTACATATATGCAAGTACAAAAACTAACAAAAATAATAAGGGTATTACCTACTAATCCATGGCTAACATAAGAGGAATCTCTCCATAAAAGTAGTAGATTTGTTTGCTTTTAGGTAACATTGTTTTGCAATTAAATAATAGTTATAGCATCTCCAACGGGAATAGCTAAAATTGGTTGGCTAAATTGGACCTGTAGGATATTATGTAAAATTTGTTGACCTGTAGGATATTATGTAAAATTTGTTGAATCTGTAAGAACATCTCCAACGGGAATAGCTAAAATTGGTTGGCTAAATTGGACGTGTAGGACATTATGTAAAATTTGTTGAATCTGTAAGACATTTTACTTCAATGGTATTAGCTATATTGGTTGGCTATATTTTAAAAATAGTATGTTATTAATAATTTAGGTTGTTATAAATAGAATATATCACTTCAATATGGTAATGAATGATGTGGAATCTTCTTACAGATTTCTTACAGCTATATAGAGGTTCGACAAATATAGCCAACCTGTAGAAATTATCTAAAATTATAGCTAACAGCTTTGACCCATTGGAGTTCAAGTTTTTTTTAGATAATTTCTATAATTTTTATTTATGGTATCTTTTATCTAATTTTAGCTAAGGATTTATTGTGGTTGGAGATGCTCTTATATCCGGAAAAGAAAGGTAGAATTCTAAACTAGTAGTTTAGGTATGTTGATCCGGACAGACAGTTGAAATAAGCAAATCAATCACAATCTGTACAGACCCGATGATCAGAACAGGAAAAGAGGAGGTAGCCAAAAATGCTTAAGTGGCATGAAAGAGACACTTAGCAGTAATGAAATTCCTAATTTTATCAGCAGAGCAAGTGTAATCAAACTTCAATATGATACTCTCAACATAACACTACATTGTATCTTGTGAATTGTGACCATATACATATGTTCAAGGGTAGGTTGTAAATATTTCTTGGCAGTTTGTGGGGGGGCTCTAAATTGGGTGGACATATCTTTCAGAATGTACAGAAATGGACTCGCAAGAATACATTACAACCCATCGCCATCAACCAGAAAGAATTTCTCAATCATAACAAATTTGCACCATGCTTTTTATTTTCGGGATAATTATCAAATCGACCATTATATAATTTGATACTTTGCTAACAAATTTGATATTTTGCTAATTATAAATGGCTAATTATACCTAGCCCATTTTATTTTTGTCTACAAAAAATATGCTTTCAACCAAAAGGGGATCGATAATATTGCTTTGCAAAAATCACATTGAGATCATTCAAGATAATTTACCAAAACAAATGAGCATAAGTGAACTAGAGCCGGCAATTTGGTACACGACACGAAAACACGACACGAAAACGACACGAAAATTACGGGTTTGGGTTGACCTTTACGGTACACGAACACGAAAGTACACGAACACGAAATTACACGGATGAATTTAGTGTCGGTTTTGGGTTTACCCTTGGGTACACGACACGAAACGAAAATACACGAAATAAATAAATATTTAAATAATTTTATTAAAATTATATGAATACATATTTTAAAATAATATTATATATATAATTTTTACATAAGATAAATACAAAATACTTTCAAGTTTTAGTTTTACAAGACTTGAGCACACTTGATTCTTTATGACATAGTGACTTATAGTGACTTAAGACTCTAACTAGTAAAAATTTAATATTTAAATTTTTTATTTTTATTCAAAAATTACACGAAACACGACACGAAATGTACACGAAATAAAGGTACACGAACACGAAACGAAACGAATCCTTAACGGGTCGGTTTTGGATTTGACATTACGTACACGAAACACGAAAGTACACGACACGAAAGTACACGAAACGAACGAATTGCCAGGTCTAAAGTGAACCCCAACACAAAATACGACAGCGCCTCTAAATATATACCGATAATTATGTGATTTTGCAGCAGTGATGACCTTGATCCAACAAATGACTAATAACTTAACTCAAAATGGCTTAAAAACACTAACATGCAAAGTTTCTTCCGTCATCAAAATGGTAAGCTCTTGGATGTTGAACTTGATGTGAGGGACTTGAGATGATCTGACGGGACAAAATCTTGAGGCAAGTTGGCCCTCTTCACTATCCGGCGCATGTTGTTCTGCAAGCTTTGTTGAACTAAATGCTTCACTGCTTTTTTCTCCTCGCTCATCATATCATCCTCGTCTGGACATTCTTGCAAATGCGGATCAGCAAACGATGGTGAAGCCCCACAAAGAGGTGCCGATAACGTGCCACCTGATCCGCCTACACAGTTTTCAGAGACTTGCTTCCCTTTATCTACTCTCAAGCACTCCAATATCCTGGAAGCTCTTTTTTGTGCTAAATTACTCCCTATAAGAGTTAACTCAAGAAGGGCAGAAACAATCCCAGCCTCGATCATGGCCTGTCTGTCTACATATGATTTATGAGCCATGACCATTAGAATATACGATGCTATCTCTTGACATCCAGGTGAATCATTCCAACTTAACGCATCAATCAATATTGGGAACACATTCGGTACACTAGTAACAGCTTTTCGTCCCTCAAGTGTTGACACAACATTGCTCATAATCAACAGTATTCTTTCACTAACTTCCATGTCATCCAACGAGGACACAAAGAATTGCACGACATCAGTCTCAAGCAGTGGTAGAATGTTCGAAGGCGATATCGAGAGATTATATAACGCTCGCAAAGCATCCTGCTTAGCTTGAGATCCACCTGAACTATCTACATCCTTCAACATTTTAACCAAAAATGGAATTGCACCCGAGGATCCAATAATCGGTTTATTCACATCCAGAGCACTCAACCCCAGAAAATTTGCAACTATTGCTTCAGCAACAGACTGATCCGGCAACTCATCGGAAGAATCAACCAGTTTAAGCATCTTATGAACAGCTCCCGCTTTAACAATTGCAGCTTTGTTTCTGCAGCCAAGGGTTTATAAAAACATAGTTAGTCCAACTACATTGGCAATAACAAACTCCACAAGAAACACACACAACTACTACATTGCTAAAATGAACTCCACAAGCAAATCAGTATAATAAATTACGACAAACTCAAACCAAATTACACAAAAATGACAATTTTCATTCCTTAAACCTTAATTACTCACATTTTAATAAATTTTAGACAAACACAAAATTAGGCAATTTGCAAACACGAAAACGACCCGAAACCCGAAAAAAACAAGAAAGGAAAGTGAACTAACTCAGGATTGGCAATTCCGAGATTGAGCAAAGCATAAAGAGCCGAGATCTGAAACTCAACATCATTTGTCCTACAATCCAACATTCCAACTAATGTGGGAATAGCACCAAGCAAAGCCAAAGTAGTTCTAGCATGCGGATCTTCTTTAGTCAATCTCCTAACTTCCTTAGCACCCCACAAAATGTCGTCGCATTGTAACCTTTTAACCACAGTCTTCAACTCATCTAACACCGCCGTTTTCTTCTTGACATCATCTTCTTCTTCCTCCGACAATCTCAAAAGCTCCGACAACTTTTCGGATCCAGGCCCATTCTTGTTTTTGGGGTCGGATCTAGAATCGTCCTCGGGTAATGGTTTGTGTTTGGGCTTGTTTGAGCATCCTCCGCCGCAACGGAGGGAGTGAATGAGTTTGCGGCGGAAAGAGGAGCGAGAGAAGGAGGAGCAGAGGGAGGTGGAGGAGTGGTGGGTGTCGAGGACTACGGCGGCGAGGTTGGTGGGGTTGTGGCGGTGACACGTGGCCATTGGTGGTGATTATGTAGTCCACATTGTGGAGATGCTTGTGAATGGATGGAGAGGGAGTGTTAGTGTTGTGTTCTTCTCCACACAATACAGACGTTTTAGTTAAGACAGAGAGAGAGTCTGTGTGTTGAAGTGAGAGAGAGTGTGAGTGTATGTGTGTGTGTGTGTTTGTACGAGAGTGTGTATTTTTAGACTTTTGAGAGAGAGAGAGAGAGAGGAGAGAGTCTTGTGGGAGAAGGAGGAGAGAGGCTGTCAGATGTGTGCCTGTTTTACATTATCAACCAAGTACTGTAGTATTTCAAGACTCCGGTTTTCGGACAACCCGACACCCACATAACTAACTTAGCTTACTCAGTTATAATACCACTCAAAGTGGTGTCTGAGGAGGGTAAATATACGCAGACCATACCCCTATACAATAGGGAGGCTGTTTCCGAAGGACCTCGGCCAAATACAAATACAAATACAAAGAAAGAAAACTAATACAATCTAAACTCACACACACCCAAGGGTCGAACCCTTGACCTCCTACAAAGGAGACAAAGGTTCAACCCGACACCCACATGTACACTAGAAATGTATGTACACTATAAAAATAAATACTACTCTCTCTCTCTCCCTTAAAACTCTTCTCACTTTCCATATCGGGACATTCAAAAAACTCTTCTCATTCCTATTTTAAGACATAAAATAACTACTCCCTCCGTCCCAATTTACATGTCCCTTTTCTAAAAAGCACACATATTAAGATAAAGTTAGTTGAATAAAATTTTCCAACTAATACCCTTATTTAATACATTGGTAAATGAGAATAGAGTTAAGTTTAAAAAAGTCAAAATTTTGATACAATAAATATAGGGATAGTTTTGTAAAACTACACTTAAATTTGCATTGAAAAGAGAAAAGGGACATGTAATTTGGGACAAATTTGTTTTAGAAAAGGGACATGTATTTTGGGACGGAGGGAGTATATTCAATACTCACTACTCCACCCACTACTCCTTAAAATAATATTAAGTACCCACTATTCCACCCACTAACCCTTAAAAACAATATTCAATACCACTATTTCACCCACTACTCTTTAAAAACCCTTTTTTCTTAAAACCCGTGTTTTTCCCAAACGAGAAGAAAATTAAGGGACGAAGAAAGTAGCGTTTTTCTTTCTTTTTTTTAAACAAATAGCCTTGTTAAATGCTTCCACCATAAGAAATTAATTATTTATAACTGAAAGTTGAAAACTAACTTTTAAAAAAATGTATATAATCAAAAAGTTACATATTATAAGGTGATGGCCCAGAATACCCACAAATTAAATACACATAACTAAAATACCCACCGCCAATCAATATGGCCCTAAATACCTGTTGACGGAGGAATTCGGGAACAACAAATTTTAAGGTACGTCGCCGGAAACAAGATCTGAGACGGTGATTCTTTGCCGGAGAAAACGGTGGTTTGTGGTGGTTGATTGCAATTGGTGGCTGAGATTGATAGGGTTAGTGGCGGCTATTCAGAGCTCTCGACTTCCAACCCCTCAATCGGCCTACGTACCCTGGTATTTATAGGGATCAAGCCATACGTAGTTCTTGGAGAACAAGAAACCCAAATGGGTTTGGATTGACGGTCCAGCTTCCGGAATGTTCTACTATGAGGCCTAACCAGAAAGGCCCAAGACTCATCCAAGATCTCAAGACTTCACGGATTAGGAAACTTCCCCCGTTGAGGACTAGTCCTATCCGCTACCGCTATTTCTTGATCTCAAGGACGCAGGTATAGCCATGGTTTACCCCAAGTGTAGAACACATCCTTGTCCCCCGAATGAGAAGCACCCACCAGATAACAGGACAGATGATCCAGAGCTTTTGGGTGCAAAGTGCAAGATTACTCTGAAGTTCCCCAATGAGAAGGCGCCCATTGGCTACAGGAACAGAGCTCCTAAAGCACACACCAGAAAGTCCCCATCTTTCCACCTTAGGGCGCGCCCTTTGTGTCTAAGACGGGTCTTTATATCCAGGCAGACCCCTGGAGGCCTTCTGCGACGGACATCCCCCTCCTGAGATATGACAGGAGGGAATTCTTCAATAAAACTTAAGAAAACAATTCAAATAACATTCCAAATATAATTTACCCAAAGAGAGCGTGCCCTCTTTCAATAGAAGGAGAGGGCGCGACCTTATTGCTGTAAAACCCACCAAAACCCTAATTAACTTCAAGAATCCCTAAATTGAACCTATTATTGACCCAATCCCATCTTAAAAATACCCGATCCGAATTTTGGCTATAAAAACTACCCCCCAATTTCATACGAAATCAAAGATAAGATGTGAAATTTCTTTAAACACTCCAAACTTTTCCTTAACACAACTCCAGGGCGCGCCTTTAGAATTTTAACTATTCTCATCATAACAGCTGTCATCCAATAGTCACCTCTTCCCTCTTTTCTATAAATACCCCCAAATCACTTTTTAACCTAATTTTACTTTACTGTGTTTTTTTATCTCTCTTTCTCCTCCAAAAAAACTTCACTGGCGATTTTTTTCTTCTCCGGCGAAATCCAACCAAATCCATCGTGTTTAGCACTTGCTTTCCGCAAACTTTGTTCGGGAACTTTCAAGGTACGTTCTCGTGTATTTATTTTAAGCTTCCATCGTGTAGTTCGTATTATATTACAATGTGACTATTCAACTTTTTTCATGTTCTTCATTTTTCCATTTCTCACCTAAACTGAAAGGGAAAATATTGTTAGCCGATTACTAACTCCCCCTCCTCCAAAATACTTATTTGGTTAACTTAATTGATAACTCGTGGACGCGTCCCCACACAAGGGCGCGTTCTCCCGATATTTATTATAAATCTTTTTGTAGAACATATAATTTTACGTATTATTATTATATGTGATCCTCCTACCTTCATTCAGGACGCGCCTTCACACCCTTTTTACTCATCTTTGTTTTCAGCTGGAGAATAAGGGCGCGTCCTCTCCATTTCACCCCTTCAAAGTTTTCAACATACGGCTCGACACCTACTCACCTCCATCCATTTCATTTCCTCTAGAGCACCCCACATTTCATTTTGTACTCGATCTACTCAAAATCATGTCTGATTCTTCTATTGACTCCCTTGACTTCATTCCTATCCGAACCGAGATGGATTCTCCAAAAATTAAGAAATATACTCCATCTTCTTCCAATATTGATTATACAAAGGATATGGAGGCTAAACAAGACTCCTTTTTGCAAGAAGAAAGTAAAGAGTATAAGACTAATGGGGAAATCTCTCATTCAACCGAGGACGTGTCCAGCGCTGAGGGTGTGCCTTTAGATGAAGAAAGCTTTAAAAACCCCTATTCTCCTCCTCTATCATCTATCCCCTTTGTCCATCCTCCCATTAAGAAAAGTGAGAAAGATTTAGATTGGAGCAAATATCATGAGGAGCTATCTGAAACGGATAAAAATGCACTAAGGAAAAAACATCAAAATGTAGACTGTGTTGGTATGGCAAGCAAAGCATCAGTAAATGAGATCAAATGGTGCATGAAATATTATAACATGAATGGTATATGGGGACGCCCTCCTTACACGATGCGCCCTCATATCTTCAACTATGGGAAAGATTTCAGAATCCCAAGAATGGTCCTCACCTCAAAACTGATTGCTCTAGGAGTAGGCGCGCCTTTACACTCATACTATCGAAACATCATAGAGTGGTATGATATAGCCCCAATTCAACTATCTCCGAACAGCTATACTTTAGCAGCAGCTCTCTTTGTTCTCTATTATGATGTTAACCTTGGACTACCATCTATGGAAGAGTTCAGTTATTTCTTTAGTATTCGTAGATCTGGCAAGGGCTATTTTTATTTTGTGGTAAACAAAAAGCACAACAAGAAAGGGTTTTCTGAAGAAAGAATCAGCAATGTCAAAAATTGGAAGGATCCCTTCTTTTATGTTTGGGATGTTGATAGAGTTAAGATCACCATCAACTATGATCCTCGTAAGGGCGCATCCTTTCTTTGCTTTATCTTTAAGTTTCTTCATCAATTTCTAACAAAGAATTTCTTGTTTTACCTTTAACTCGCAGAGTGGTCGATGAACTTGTGGGCGCGCCGTTGTTGCGTGCCCAATCTATTCTTAATCTCCCTCCTGGAAGTTTCGATCTTGCTACCCTTGTAACAGAAGTTAATTTAAAAAGAGTTGGACTTCTTTCTGAAAAAGTTGGTAAAATTATCCCCTTTCAACGATTTAGGAATGGTATTCCTATAAAATCCACGATAACTGAGGATTTAGAAGAAGGGGCAGAAGAGAATATCTTTGAGGGAAACGCTCCTGATGACCAACATCTTTCTCCTACCGAGGATGCGGCCCCAAGTGAGGGCGCGCCCTAAGATACTGGTAGAAGTAGCTTAATTTTCGCCTTCGTTTCTAATATGCTTTGCTTTTTATTTACTTGTTTCATTACTCATTACAGTCCCTTTTATTTCTACAGGCATGGCTGACCTTCCTTCCGGTTTTGGCATTGGCTTGGACAAACCCGTATCTGCCAAACCTGCAAGGACGCGCCCTCCGCGTACGAAGAGTATACCTCCTGTGACCAAGTCACCTAAGAGAAAAATCATCAGCTCTGACACCGACCAAGCCTTCAAAAGCGTCTAAAAATTGTTGAGCTTACCGACCCAACTGTGCAGACATTTCTTGGGGCTGCATCCTCTAAGTATTTTACAGAGGAAGAGGTTAAGGGTTGGTCTTCTCGTTCTGATGAATAAATTGAAAATGCTTTAATCTACTCAATCGCTCAACTCCACTTCCATGCCAACCATGTCAGAGAGTTGAACCAGAAGATGAGGACGCGCCTTGCTGAACTTGAAACTGAGAACAAGCAAATGTCTAAACAGTTGAAGGGTAAAGATGAGCAATTCAAGAAATTAAGGGATGCAAAAGATGCTCAAATCGCCAATCTTAACACTGTTCTGTCTTGTGCCAAAGAACAACATAAATCCATGACCAAATCTATCGATAGTCTTACTGCAGCTAACTCCTTACTCAAGGAAGAAAAAGGTGCACTTGAAGAAGATAAGGAGAATGGATGGGCTATTGAGAAAAAAGCTTTGCAGAAAGCATCCTTTTCGAGTGGCTTCCGTAACTATGCTTCTGGCTTCCTGGCAGTTGATCCAGAATATGATTTTATTAAGTTTGGGCAAGAGACAGTTGATTGGATTGAAAAATTTAAAGTCGATAATGTTGAGAACTTTAAAGCAAAAAGGATTGCCCTAGGTCTTGAGCCTCCAGAAGTCGATGAGGACGTGTCCTTGGATGTAACTCCTCTTCCTGATAAAGTCCCCACTCCTGTCGAGGAACAAGAGGGCAATCTTGATACTTCTCCTGCTAAATCCCCTCATGCTGGGAATGTGTCCCCTACCAAATCTCCTGATGTTGACAATACTGAGAAACCTGAGAACGTACCTTCTTCTAAGAATGTGTCCCCTACAAAGGATGCGCCTTAAGTTTTTTATCTTGAAATTTCTGGAACTTTTACATCGTTTTGAATTCACTGAGGTGCAAGCCCTCTGTAAAACCTTGCAAGTTGTAATTTTTAATCTCTATCCTTGATAACGTTTAAACTTTGATATCTTTTGCTATTACCGTGATTATTTGTTGCTACACCATTTTTAGTTTGAACTTTTATCATTAAACATTGGGCGTGCCCCAGTGTGAGGGCGCGGCCTCTTGAATATTCAAGAATTTTTTACTTAGTATCTAAAAAATTCTTCCTGATAGTAACATGTGATAAAATTCATCTCGGCTGACTTTTCCATGCATTGTAAGGGCGCGTCCTAACTTAAATCAGGACGTGGCCTTTTATTAACAGGCTTCTAATTTTTTTTCAAATCTTTATAAACTTGAATCTGTAAACTAGGACATATCCTTTTGTTACCAATAATCTTCTAATCGATTCATGAAAACATAAATCCTGAAATTCCTTCAAATCTTCATGAAACTTCTAAAACAATCTTCATTTATTTGAATCTCGACGGAACAAGGGAAAGTGTATGTATACTACCCCCTGGCTAAGGAGAACAATTATTGAACAGTGTGAAAAAACAGAGCAAGTCTCGACGAGAACTAAGGAAGGCGTACATGCACTACCCCCTAGACTAGGAGAATAATTATTTATACTAGTCTATAATTCTGATATAAGCCTTCATAGAATAGGGGGCCAAATCTACACCCTACTGATAATACTTCCTCAAATGCTCCGCATTCCATGCTCTTGGGATTATGTTGCCATCCAAGTCTTCCAGATGATAAGTGCCTTCCCAAATAATGGACTTAATCTTGTAAGGTCCTTCCCAGTTTGGACCAAAAACACCATGAGCCGCAACTCTAGTATTTGGCATTACTTTTCGAAGAACCAAATCTCCTACCTTGAAAGGTTGAGTCTTCACCTTCTTGTTATAGAACTTTGCAGCTCTTTGTTGATAAATTACCAAACGTAGCTGTGAGTTGACCCGTGCCTCCTCCAACAAATCAAGATTCAACCTTTGATTTACCATGTTTGCCTCCTCGTCATAAAAATCCCTACGGAACGAACCTGCTCCAATTTCAACAGGAACCATTGCTTCACATCCATAAGATAACATAAAGGGAGATTCACCAGTTGTGGACCTTGGAGTTGTGTTATACGACCATAGAACCATGGGGAGCTCCTCGGGCCAATTACCCTTGCTTTCTTCTAACTTTGCCTTCAAGGTATGCTTGATAATTTTGTTAATTGCTTCCGTCTGTCCATTGCTTTGAGGATGATAAACAGCAGCAAACTCCTTTTTTATTCCCAAGTCATCACACAGCTTCCTCAATTCCTTGCTGTCAAACTATTTCCCATTATCTGACACAAGTTAATATGGAATTCCAAACCTGCACACAATGGAGTTAAACACAAAATCTCTGATTTTCTTTGCTGTGATGGTGGCCAAAGGCATGGCCTCCGCCCACTTGGTGAAATAATCAACAGCAACCACAACATACTTAACACTTCCCTTAGCCTTGGGGAGTTCCCCAATGAGATCGATTCCCCACATAACGAATGGCCATGGACTCATCATAGAAGCCAGAATAGTAACAGGAATAGTTGAATAGTTAGCAAACCGTTGACACTTATCACAAGCTTTCGCAAGCTCATAAGCATCCTTTTTCATAGTAGGCCAATAGTAACCCTGTCTTAATACTTTTATTGCTAATGAACCACCCCCCGAGTGATTTCCACAAATTCCATCATGAACTTTTCTAAGAATGTAATCACATTCCTCTCCATCTATGCATTTGAGAAGCGGTTGGTTGAAACCCCTTTTATACAAAATTCCATCATACTCTACAAACCTAGCTGCTTGATACCGGAGTCGCCTTGCTTCGACTTTATCTACTGGTAGAGTCCCTTTACGAACATACTCTCGAATTGAAGTCATCCAAGTAACTTGCGGAGTGTTTTCTACTTCTATGACTTCTACCTCTGGAATACTAGGCACTTCTTGAATCTGTAGGGGAACTGTTCCCAATAACATGGCATCCTTCTGAGATCCCAACTTGGCCAGAAGATCTGCATTGCAATTCTCATCCCTGGGAATACAATCTAATCTAACTTCACGAAACTGCTGAATCAAGCGTTGAGCACACTTCATGTAAAGTTCCGTCCTTGGACCTCTACATTGAAATCCACTTTTAACTTCTCCCACTATCAGCTCAGAATCACTTAACACAATTAAGTTTACTACTTTCATTTCCAAAGCCATCTTCAACCCGTTAATCAATGCTTCGTATTCCGCATTGATAAGTGGATTTTATATCCACTTGGAGCATTCTAAATCGGCTTAAATTGATTGTTTTGGACTCAAGTTTGTGTAGTTTTGATGTGTTTTGTGTAGTTGTTCAGGTTTCCAAGAATATCTAAGCTTTTGTCGTTTTTGGAGATTTAATTGATTAAAATTCGGATTTTCCGGGAAGGCTGCGCAGCTTATACTGTTTTGGCCATATCTGGAGTTCTAGAAGTCCGTTTTCAGCGATCTTACTGCCCACGCGAAGCTTGAGAGATTTTCTACAACCTGGGATAGGAAACAAGTGCAAGAAACGTATTTATTAAAGGCGCGCACGTAATCTTTATTAAAGAAGGCTGGGAATTTACTGTTTTGCCCTTTTTCTAATTCTAATTGTATTCTGGGCAGTTTTGGGTACCTTCTTTAAATCCTAATTGTAATAGAAGGCAATATCTTGCTGGGCAAGATTTGTAGCGCCTATTTAAACACATCCTACCATTGTAAATCATAACACTTCATAGCTTGTAATCGTATCAAGGTACTTTTGATTTTCAATTCTTTTTCAATATTATGTTTTCATTAATTATTATTATTATTTTGTTTTCTTCTTTAATTATGTGCAACTAATTCTCTAATCTGAGGATTGGGTAGTATTCCTTGGTATTCATGCATGCTTGATTACGTGATTTTCTGCTTTGCTGATCTGTTAATGAGATCTTAACACAATTAGAAGAGTAGCTAACTTTTGATTGTATTCTAGGGATTGTAATAAGCTCGGGAGAGAAGTTGCAATCTTAGTACATGATTTAACAGACATAATTTGAATATTAGATCGGGAGATTAATAGGAGAATTGTGAGACATATAATTCTTGGCACTTCACAGTTTATAGATATACTTTGATTGTATCACGGGAGTGACAATTAGGGTGTAGCTGTAGGCACTATATTGTAGCCTGGGAGGGTGCAGTATAACTTTAGAAGAATTGTTTTCAGCAAGGTAGGAACACAGATATCACATTAATATTGAGCATGTATTGAGACCAAGTGAAGAACCCCAGTTCTTAGATTGTTTTCCCATATATTTGATTCTCAGTTTAAAATCAATTCTTAGTGCTTATAATTAGTTCTTGGTTAATTTAGTTAATACACAAAACCAAAATTCTTCTCACACACTTCTAGACGTAAAGAGATAAGAAACCTGAACTTGATATTACAATTCAGTCCTTCCCTGCGAACGAACACATAAAAATACTACTAACAAATTGGCGCCGCTGCCGGGGAAGGCAGTATAGTTGAGTTTAGGTTAATTGTTTCTTATTGTTTAGATTTTAATTGGTTCCACAAGTTGTTTTGTTGGTGATTTTCAGGTGTATGCTACGTTCATCTTGCGTTAGAAAGTTGGAATTTGACCCTGAAAT
Organism: Kitagawia praeruptora; assembly: GCA_037693485.1. Taxonomy (NCBI): domain Eukaryota; kingdom Viridiplantae; phylum Streptophyta; class Magnoliopsida; order Apiales; family Apiaceae; genus Kitagawia; species Kitagawia praeruptora. Next base: position 141,430,634 of record CM075352.1, read on the forward strand.
CGAGCGTACTTTGAGAAAGATAAGAAAAGATAAAGCTAAGATGACGGACGCTGAGAATGTTAACGCGAATGTTAATGCAAATGTTAATGCTGATGCTAATGTTGATCAGACTTCTATTTGGGACCATGAGACACCTAATCCTGCCAATTGCATGTACAAAACTCCAGAGATTGGTGCAACCCAATTCAACATTAACCCGAGTTTAATTCAGATGATCAGCAATCAAGCTTTTGAAGGAGATATTGAATTAGAAGACCCACACAGACATCTAGAGCGTTTCGTGCAGATGTGTGGCTCATTCAGAATCAATGGTGTTACAAGTGATCAGATTCGTCTCCATATGTTTCCCTACTCTATTAAGGGAAGAGCTTTGGAATGGTTTCAACAACTTCCAAACACTGCGGTTGCCACATGGGATAGTCTTTCTACTGTATTCTTGTCCAAATATTATCCTTCTGACAAGACGCAACAATTGAGGACTATGATTATGAGTTTCAAAGCACAACCAGGTGAAGGTCTATATCAGGCATGGGAGAGATTCAAGGCACTGTTGAGGAAGTGTCCACATCATGGCTTGGAAGATTGGCATATCATCAGTACTTTTTATGGGGCCATGAATGCAGATATTCGTTTGAGTTTGGATGTGGCTGCTGGTGGAAATTTCAAGAAGGCACCAACTACACAGGCTAAAGCACTCCTTGAGGAATTGGCATCTAATAACTATTCATGGGCACCTAGTGGGACGAGCTCAGCTAAAGCAGCACAAGACTCTGAGATGATCAACATGCTGGCTCAAAAGTTGGATACTCTAACTCAGGAGATGCGAGGACAAAGAGCAAATGTGAATGCTATTTCTTCACCTATGGAGGGGTATAATGATTATGGTGCTAATCAGAATTCTTATGTGCAACAATTTCCAGAAGAAGCATCTTTCATTCAGGGAAGACAGCCGTGGCCTGTTCAGAATAACTCCTATTACAATCCAAATCAAAGGCCAAACAACAATCTTTCTTACAGTAATAATCATGCGGCTAATCCTTCTTATGCATTTCCAAGGCAGAATCAACCTTCTGGTTTTCAGTCACGACCACCGTATCAAGCACAGCAGCAGTATCAACCTCCTCCGAAGAAAGAACCAGCTGATTGGGAGGTTGCACTGAATAAGATTATGCAAGGAACTTCTGGGGCATTGGCTAATATGGAATCAAGAATAGAGCAGATGGCATCATCTCAGAAGATGCTAGAAACACAGATTGGACAGATTGCCTCTAAGATGGGTGTTCGTGAGCAAGGATCACTTCCTAGTCAACCCGATCAGATTGGTAAAGAGCAATGCAAAGCAATTACTTTGAGGAGTGGGAAAGAGTTGCCCGAGGTTGAGGTTCTTGAGCCTAAAGAGAAGGATGCTGAAAAAGAAAGTGAGATAGTAGAGATCGATGCAGAAAAGTCAGAGAAAGTAGATGAAGAGAAGAAGGAAGAAGAACCAGAAAAGCCGTATGTTCCTCCGCCACCTTATGTTCCTCCAATTCCTTTTCCACAGAGACTTCACAACAGGCAGTTAGAGAAGCAGTACGAGAAGTTCTTGACTATGTTCCGGCAATTGCATGTCAATATTCCTTTGGCTGAAGCTTTGAATCAAATGCCACTCTATGCTAAATTTCTTAAGGAGATGTTGACAAAGAAGAGGAAACTTGAGGATGCAGAAACCATTACTCTCAATGCTGAATGCAGTGCAGTCATCCAAAAGGCCATTCCTCAGAAATTGAAAGATCCGGGAAGCTTTTCTTTGCCTTGCACTATTGGGAAGATGGAGAACATGAAAGCCTTGTGTGATTTAGGGGCTAGTGTGAGTTTGATGCCATATTCAATCTGCAAACGACTTGGTCTTGGAGAGCTTAAAAAGACACGGATTTCACTTCAGTTAGCGGATCGTTCTGTTAAATATCCTTTGGGGGTCGTTGAAGATGTGGTTGTCAAAGTTGATAAATTTGTCATACCTTGTGATTTTGTGGTGTTAGAGATGGATGAAGATGTCGAGATACCCATTATCTTGGGAAGGCCATTCTTGGCTACTGCTGGCACTACAATCGATGTTAAAGCTGGAAAATTGACATTAAATGTTGGCGAGGACAAAGTGGAATTTGATCTGAACAAAGCAATGAAGATACCTCCTTTTGGAGCAACTTGTTTTACTGTTGACATTGTTGATGAAATTGTGCAGCTAGAAAATGAACACTTCATGGGAGCAGAACGGGTGTTAGATGAGGTAGTAGAAGAAGAAGAAATTGTTGTTCGAGACACACAAGTTGAGATGGTTTTTACACTTTCAGAGGCACCACAGGTGGAAATTAAACCTCTTGAAGAGGGGCATGATAACATGTTGCGAAGGTGGAAAACCGATGATAAGGAAGAAGAAATTTTTGTTCAGCCGGTTGAGTCGGAGACGCACATTAGAGGTGTGAAGAAGAAAAAGAAAAAGAAGAGAATTTGGTCGTTGGGTAGTAGAATCAAGTTGAAATCTGATGGAAGAGATTTGTGGAAATTAAGCAAACCGGATGTCAACATTCGTATGAATGGTTTGTCTGTTGAAGATGGTTCAGTTATTCTTTTGAAACCACCTTGATTTGAGGAAGTAACGTCAAGCTATTGACGTTAAAGAAGCGCTTCATGGGAGGCAACCCATGCATTAGTGTAGGAAGAAAAGAAAAAAAAAAGAAGAAGAAATTGTGCTGGATGTTCAAAAAAAAAAAAAAAAATGAACAGTGATTTTTTTCGCAGGCAGCAACCCTGTAACGCAGGCTGCGCCTGCGTTACTGCCTGAAGCGCTGGCTGCCTCCTCAACACGCAGGCTGCGCCTGCGTGACTGTACTTCCCGCAGTCTGCTCGCATGTAACGCAGTTTGCGTATGCGTTATAGCCTCCAGTTTTGTTTTCAGCCCGAATTTTTGTGTTTTAACCTGCAAAATCAACCTCAAATTCAATCCTAACTCAAATTTCTTCAATTCTAAATTCCTATATTTATCCTACATCAATTCTTAACCTCTCCAAATCTCTCCTACACTCTAAATTTTTAAATCTCATCTATCCATCATCTTATATATATACACACCTATCCATACAAATCCAATTCCTCTTCTATTTTATTTAAATCTCTAAAATTTCAATTCTAAAGAGGAATTAATTGCAAGTTCACCTCTCCAATTCGTAGTGGGTTTATTTCTTCTCAAATTTTATTTTGATTACGAATTTGTGTTCTTGTAAATTGGGGATTTTGTATTATTCTTGATATATTTGGGCTATTTGTGGTGTGATATTGCTTGGTAATTATTGGTGGAGTTTCTTGTGAGTTGGGTATTGATTCTTATGGCTCCTAAGCGTGAGGAGGGTGACTGCTTCGGTATTCAGGTATGTTTTCTGCTATCCCTTGTATTACTTTCCATTCAATGCGGACATTGAATATTTTAAGTTTGGGGGTGGTTTGAGGGATATGTAGTTGTTGTTGTATTATGTGTTCATGTAGGATTTCATGCTTGCATATTAGTAGTAAATTATGCATATTTGTTCGTGTTATCTACGTTTGTTTCATATAGGACATTCTGTTTTTTTTGTTTTTTTTCGTATATCATGTGAGTTCATAGTAGTTTGCATTTGCACCCATGCTTGATAGAAATTTTGTGTTGTTGACGCTTTTGATTGAGAAGTGATATGCTTTGTTCTTGTGCACACACATACACTAGTAAGTTGAAGCTAGTAGACTTATTGAATGTTGTAAGTGATTAGAAGGACATGAATATGTGCAAGATGATTTAGTTTGCATGCTTTGAATACAAGTTGGTGCGTTAGAGAGATTTTTGCTTGGGATTGAGTATGTTTTTCCACCAAGTGAGTTTTTGAGCCATATTGCATATTTTTTGCAATTTATTCGTTTGCTTGAGTGTCCACGGATTGTTTGCATTGCTAGCAGTTGTTTGAGGTCTTTCTTGAAACGCATGACATTATTTGACGATTAAAATGATAAAGGCAATTAGGAATAACCACATATTTTCCCATATTACCACACCATGTTTACATGATCAATTAGTTAACCCGTTGAGCTTAATCCTATTTTTCGGTGACATACCACATTACTTGCCATATATCCTTTTTCTTGTATTGGCCTTACATTAACTTGAACCCAATTGTCAAAGGCTAGTATAGTGCTTAAGGGAGTAATAAGGTGTGCATTAGGGCTGAGCAAAAATCCGAAAAAATCCGAATCCGAATCCGAATCCGCTAAAAACCGCTAAAAACCGATCCGTATAAATCCGATCCGAAACCGAAACCGAAAAATTAAAAACCGAATCCGAATCCGATTATGCGGTTTCGGTTTCTTGTCAAATCCGATCCGAAAAAACCCGAATCCGATCCGATTAAAATAAATAAATAAATTATATATATATATATATATATATATAATTAAAACCTAATCTATCTAATATATTAAACTGCAGGCCTGATAATCTGTCATTATTTTGATCATACTTACCACAAGACAGGCATGCCAATGCTGAAATAAAGTAATGCTCAGAAGTATCGACAATGACTATAAAATGCAGTAATATTTACTTAGACCCCAGACCCCAGTTTTCATGACATACTGACACTATGTCTACCATAAATAAGACTCCTGCCAGAACATAAGGGTTAAGTAATGTAACCACTTGATTTCTATAATTAACTTCGTACAAATGAAATTAAATATCAGCCGTGTTTAAATGTGTCAAATGTGTCTCTCCAGAAAACTGTACCAGAGATGGTCTCAACGACTAACTGTACCAGAGTTTCGGTTTCGGTTTCGGTTTTACCATAAATCCGATCCGATCCGATCCGTGCTCTCCCCTAGTGTGCATGGAGGGGTTTATTGTTGGTCGTAATTTTGGGGAAAATATTGAGATTGGGTTTGTTTGTTTACTTGATAGTCGGCATATGTAATAAATTGTGGGATCATTTGTTATTGTTTATATAATTGTTTTATTTAGCTCTCGAGAAAAAAAAAAGAGAAAAAAAAAGAGAAAAAAAAAAGAAAAAAAAAGAAAAAAAAAAGGAAAAAAAAAAAGAAAAAAAAATATATATTATGAGAGCATGTTTGTGTTTGTTATGATCCTACTTTAGTCGACTAGTCGAGTGTTCTTAGTAAAATTTATGTGGGGGGAAAATAGGGTGTTGTGAATGGTTCATTATGGTACTTACTAGCTTTTGACACTTCACCTGTTTTGGCTTATTTGACATACCTTGTCCCTAGCCCACGTTACAACCCAATTAAAGACCTTTTGATTATCGTCATTGATGTATGTTGTGTTAAGAGTTAGATTGATACCAAATGTCAAGCATGTTTATGATTTTGTTGGAATTGAGTGATACACTTACCCTTGTTCTTGAGTGAATATTCTTTTGTGAGTGGATTGTGAGTGTTTGCTTATTTTTGCGTATGAGATCCCGAGTTTTGTCTCAAAGATGTGCTCTTGTGGGCTTAGCATGTTTACTAACTTATTCTTACACTTGACATGGGCTTGTGAGAACTTATGCATGTTCATTGAGTAGACTATGTGAATACTTGCACTTTCGACACCAAGACATTGCGTATTTACTTTGATTCTTAAGTTGATATGGCATGAGAGGATTTGAAGGTATGGTAGGCTAGATTAATTGCATTTTTCATATTAGTTGCATTCATGCATTGCATTGCATTAGGTTAAATGGATTTTGTGGGTACATTCGCTATAGGCCCTCACGAGACCTTACTCGTCCACTAGGGCTGCCTAGGGGTTTAAAAGGCTTGTTGCATATGCCAAATGCAACCGTGATCACCTACGGAAGTGGTACTAATTAGGTAGTTATAATTGTTTATGCTTGAGGACAAGCATCGGTTTAAGTTTGGGGGTGTTTGATAAGTGGATTTTATATCCACTTGGAGCATTCTAAATCGGCTTAAATTGATTATTTTGGACTCAAGTTTGTGTAGTTTTGATGTGTTTTGTGTAGTTGTGCAGGTTTCCAAGAATATCTAAGCTTTTGTCGTTTTTGGAGATTTAATTGATTAAAATTCGGATTTTCCGGGAAGGCTGCGCAGCTTATACTGTTTTGGCCATATCTGGAGTTCTAGAAGTCCGTTTTCAGCGATCTTACTGCCCACGCGAAGCTTGAGAGATTTTCTACAACCTGGGATAGGAAACAAGTGCAAGAAACGTATTTATTAAAGGCGCGCACGTAATCTTTATTAAAGAAGGCTGAGAATTTACTGTTTTGCCCTTTTTCTAATTCTAATTGTATTCTGGGCAGTTTTGGGTACCTTCTTTAAATCCTAATTGTAATAGAAGGCAATATCTTGCTGGGCAAGATTTGTAGAGCCTATTTAAACACATCCTACCATTGTAAATCATAACACTTCATAGCTTGTAATCGTATCAAGGTACTTTTGATTTTCAATTCTTTTTCAATATTATGTTTTCATTAATTATTATTATTATTTTGTTTTCTTCTTTAATTATGTGCAACTAATTCTCTAATCTGAGGATTGGGTAGTATTCCTTGGTATTCATGCATGCTTGATTACGTGATTTTCTGCTTTGCTGATCTGTTAATGAGATCTTAACACAATTAGAAGAGTAGCTAACTTTTGATTGTATTCTAGGGATTGTAATAAGCTCGGGAGAGAAGTTGCAATCTTAGTACATGATTTAACAGACATAATTTGAATATTAGATCGGGAGATTAATAGGAGAATTGTGAGACATATAATTCTTGGCACTTCACAGTTTATAGATATACTTTGATTGTATCACGGGAGTGACAATTAGGGTGTAGCTGTAGGCACTATATTGTAGCCTGGGAGGGTGCAGTATAACTTTAGAAGAATTGTTTTCAGCAAGGTAGGAACACAGATATCACATTAATATTGAGCATGTATTGAGACCAAGTGAAGAACCCCAGTTCTTAGATTGTTTTCCCATATATTTGATTCTCAGTTTAAAATCAATTCTTAGTGCTTATAATTAGTTCTTGGTTAATTTAGTTAATACACAAAACCAAAATTCTTCTCACACACTTCTAGACGTAAAGAGATAAGAAACCTGAACTTGATATTACAATTCAGTCCTTCCCTGCGAACGAACACTTAAAAATACTACTAACAAATTCGTTGCTTTAAACTTGAAATGAATTGCACCCATGAGCTGATTTCCTTCAGGGGTAACTAGAACTATGCCTGCACCAGCTCCCCCATTATTTACCGCCCCATCAACATGCAACTTCCACCAAGGTTTGGGAACCTCTTCAAGAGGGCGCGTCCTCTTGATAGGAACTTCAGGTTCCACCAGCACAAGTGATTTTTCTTCATTTTCCGAATCAAATTCCAAGATAAAATCAGCTAAATCTTGACCCTTGATGGCAGCCCTAGGAGTGTATTCTAAATCAAACTGGCTTAGCTCAATTTCCCATTTCAACATTCTCCCCGAAGCTTATGGTTTATGAAGAACTACCCTCAACGGATAAGACGTGCGAACTTCAACCCTATGCGCTTGGAAATAAGGACGTAACTTCCTTGCTGCCAAGACCAACGCATAAACAATTTTCTCCATGCTAGTATAGCGAGTCTCCGCATCCAACAAGCGCTTGCTCACATAATAAATGGGAGATTGATGATCCACTTCCTCTTTCACTAGCACAACACTCACAGAGTATTCCGACACGGCTAAATACAAAATCAGAGTTTCTCCATCATCTGGCTTTGCCAATAGTGGTGGATTTCCCATATGTTCCTTGATTTTCTGAAAGGCTTCCTCGCACTTAGGAGTCCACACAAAGTCACCAGATGCGCCTTTGATTGCCTTGAAGAACTCCTTACACTTATTTGAAGACTTTGAGACAAAACGATTGAGAGCAGCTATCCTCCCTGTTAAGCTTTGAACTTGCTTCACGCTAGATGGAGATTTCATGTCAATTAGAGCTTTAATCTTTGCTGGATTTGCCTCGATTCCGCGATGATTGACAATAAATCCAAAAAACTTCCCGGACTCTACCCGAAAACACATTTTTGAGGGTTTAGTTTCATTCTGAACTTTCTCAAAATCTCGAACATCTGTTCCAAATGCTTTACATGATCCTCAGACCTCAAGGATTTTACAAGCATGTCATCCACATAGACCTCCATAGTCTTCCCGATCAGATCTTTAAACATCATATTCACCAGCCTCTGATAGGTCGCCCTAGCGTTGATCAAACCAAACGGCATTCCAATGTAGCAATACAACCCTCTATCTGTGATGAAAGATGTATGCTCCTGATCAGGTTCATACATAAGAATCTGGTTGTAACCGGAATAAGCATCCATGAAACTTAAAAGAGCATGACCAGTCGTAGCGTTCACTAATTGATCAATTCGAGGGAGAGCGAGGAAAACTATCCTTAGGACAAGCCTTGTTCAAATCATTGAAATCTACACACGTCCTCCATTTTCCGTTAGGCTTTTTGACCAGAACCAGATTTGCTAACCAATCTGGGTAATAAGACTCCTTAATCAAACCAACATCCAGAAGTCTATCAACTTCCTCCTTTAATGCTATAGCTCTCTCTCCACTTACAGACCAACGTTTCTGACGAATTCCCTTCTTGGTAGGGTCTATGTTCAAATGGTGACACATAACCTTTGGATCAATGCCTACCATGTCAACGTGACTCCAAGCAAATACATCCAGATTATTTAACAGAAAGTTAGTGAGCATTCCACGCAACTCAGGATTTAGCTGAGATCCGATCTTTAAAACCTTATTTGAATCCTTCTCATCCACCATAATCGAAATCGTATCCTCTGTACACTACGCCACATATGGCCTACGGCTGCGCCCAAAAAAGTGTGATTATAGGGCAAAAAGTGTTGGTAAAAGAGCCTAAAACCAGCTATGTCTACACTTTGACCAAATTTGGGAGTGTTACAAAATCGGGTGCTACCATAGGGGTCTATGCTAACACTTTTTCAATTTTTAGTAACATGGGAGAAAAGTGTAGGCTTAAACCCTTATGCCAACACCTTTCTGATCTATGGTTACACCTTATAAGATGTTGGTATGGATCTATGCCTACACCATTATCTTTGTAGTAACACTATTAAAAGTGTTGGTGTAGACCTATGCCAACACCTTTTTAGTCCTACTGTAACACTACTATATGTTTATTAAACATTTTTATACTTTTTGCCAACACTTTGCTATTCTTTTACCAACACATAATGATTAATATTTTAGAGCCAATGGCTACATTTTTGTAGGCTCTTAATCAAAATTTTAAATAAACAAAGGCAACATATGAAATTGAAAAATAAAGGTTCCCATTCAAAATATTATCAAACATTCCAATACATAAAGGTTGTTTAAAGCCATTCCAATACATAAAAATCCCATCCAAAATAACTACATATAACAAAAATTGCTGAAGTTACTTAGCAAAGCGTAAAATAATCTGACATAGTCATCTCCATGGGACACTTCGGTTGATGCTTCAGCTCCCTCATCTAAGATAATCGGAAAAGAATTTCTCTTCTAAAATTGTCTGTGTGTTACTGCCAGATCTTGAGGAAAGCCCACTGAAATCCATAATACAAATCCCAAAGGACTATCACTATCCACGATGCAGATAATCTAGATCAAACTAGAAGACAATAATAAATAACATACCCGAGACATCCCTGATAACCATTTTGTAGCAACTGCAATATCCTACCTCTACTCATAATCTCACTGCCAACAACTAGCATCTTTTACAAGGTTAGCTGTTCCCTGAGTAAGCACATCAGATGTAAGCTTGAGAATATAACAATCTTTATAACAATTTTTCAAATTTAGAATTTAAATCCACTCCTTTTAAAACATGGACATGCTTTTAATCTGACCTTGGAATTCTTGCACAAGTTTCTGATGCACCAATTGTGTGCGGGTAGATGGATTGTATGGGTGGAAAACTTGCCGCAGTGCACCAATTGTGAAGGAAATGAATCAACAGAGTAAAAGATGTCCAGAATGAATTTATTAGGTGTCTTATGGAGGTTATATATATTATCTACTTTTCTTTTAAATTTCTCTCAGGCTAGCAACTCTACTTACTCTGTTTTATTTTTGTTTGCAACTTCAAATTATTACATAGTTTAAGAAGCAAGGGGGGAATACTGAACTGTAATACTCTTATAAAAAAATGAGGAAGACCTATAGTAATATATCTACAAGTGCAATCAGGTTCTTAAACTATATCCTTTTACTTAAATAAACTTCTAGAGTAGCTTTTGTGTTGATGTTCTGGGTTCTTGATGAAACAGTGGTAGTGCAATGGTCTCAAATGACTATTGTCTAAAATCCTACATATTGTTTATACATAAAGAAGCAATTAAGCAAAGTATTGGAAAGCAAATAATCATGAATCGAGGCCCCAAACAAGCAAATAAATATGTTATACACAAACAAGAAGATGTCAGTAAGAATGTAAAAAAGAGTACTTGAAGAAGACAATTAAACAAGAAGAGAATAAGGCCGTAGAGAATGTAATCGAACAAGAAGAACCTTGAGAGAACCCAATTGAACCTGAATCGAACCCTAACACGTATTCAAAGCCCTAATTGAACCCGAAGAGAACCCTAATCTACAAGCCCTAATTGTAGAGAACCCGTAGAGAGAGAACGAAAGAAGAATCCATGGAGAGAAAGCCCTGATTGTAATTGAGAGAGACATGGAGAGTTTAGAGAGTGAGAGAGAGTTGAGAGAGTGAATGAGAGATGAGTAAATAATTGACAGAGGAAATAATTGAGATAGTATGAAATTTGACCCGCGTAATAGAAATATTAGATAAATTATGAGCCCGCCTATTTAATTAGTGAATTTTTCAAAAAATATTGAGCCCGCTTATTTGTTTTACCAATTTTAAAGATCAACGGCTACACATTTTTTAAAGACCAACGGTTACACCAACTTTGGTGTTACCATAGATACTGAATGACGTCTACAATAACACTAATCTATATCAATGCTAACACTAAAAAAAAGTGTAGGCGTAGACCAATTTTAAGGCATATACGGTAACACTTTTGCTCGTAACACTGAAAAAAGCGTTGTTGAAGCCCATATGTGGCGTAGTGGTAGGACCAGTCTTCTCTACTGGTTGGGGTGTTCTTGGATCAAGATCAAAATCAAAACTTCGTGGATCTTCAACTAGTACTTCTTCCTTGGAGGGCGCGTCCTCTTTAAGAGGGAAGTCTTCCTCAACAAGGGCATGCACCAAGCCTTCAAGTAACATTCGCCTTCCTTCAACTCGCTCTCCTCTAATATTGACAGAGATCACATCCTCTGAATCCTCCTCAATTTCCTCAAGAATTCCTTCCTGTAAATCACCAAGTATCGGAGTATTCCCCTCAGGGCGTGCCTTATACAGGGGCGCGTCCTCTTCTGGTTCTTGGACAAAATAATGGACTTTTACTTCTTCCGGGGTAATGCTCGTGACTCCCGTATTACTTTCACTTAGGGTGCGCCCTCCACCTTGCTGTCTCCTAAACCCTTTGATTGCCTTGTGATAACAATCTCTAGACTCATGTTGAGATCCTCGTACAGTCCCCACGCCATTGGGTGTTGGAAATTTCATTGCCATATGGTAGATAGAGGTTACAACCTTCATTTCTTTTAACAGGGGACGTCCTACCAAAGCATTATGTGATGATTCCACGTTCAGAATCATGAAATCCATCATTTGGGTTACAGAGAGAACTCCCACCCCAAGGGTTACCGGTAACTTGATACCTCCCATGACTTTCACTGACTCGCCTGAAAATCCATAGATCCATCCGTTGTCTTGAATCATATCTTTATCCAAGAGTCCCAACTTCTTGTAAGTGCTGTAGTATAAAATGTTCACCGAACTTCCATTGTCAACAAAAACCCGATGTACATTCTTGGAACCGATCTGAATTGCTACTACCAAAGCGTCATAATGAGGATGGTGTACCCACCCAGCTTCTTCTTCAGTGAAAGTGATATCAGTACATTCTCCCTTGAACAATTTAAGTGGCCTTAGCTCCAAGCTATTCACATTTGTAAGAGGTCTATACCTCGCTTCCCTGGCATATCTTTCCATAGCATGATTGCTATCACCCCACAGGTGATGTCCCCCATAGATAATGTGAATACTTCCTTCCTTGACGAACTTTTTCTCTTCGGGTTTATCATTACCATGGAGGGCGCGCCCTCCATCTCTTCTGTCCGGATTCTCCTTGTGTTTCTTCACCTCCCTGACAATCCACTTTGTCAAGTATCCTTCCTTGATCAAATCTTCAATCTGCTTCCTGAGTTGACGACACTCATGAATGTTATGCCCTGAAGATTCATGGTATTCACAATACTTCTTTTTATCTTTACTCTACCAAGAAGTCAGAGGCTCTGGCCTCCTGAAGAACCCTTAGTTCTTATTTACTTCAAAGATGTGCTCAATAGAAGCCGCCAAAGGAGTATAGTTACCCGGCCTTTGATCATAAGTGTATGTATCTGGAGGACCCCAATTTCTTCCCGCTTCGGCTAAATTTACCCGATTAGCACCAGTCGCCGTACGACAAGTAGGACTAAGAGACATATCCTTCCTCTTATTAACCTTTACCTTAGAGCCGCTCTGACTATCAGTCTTTCGATTATCTGCTAAAGATTGCTCCACAATCTTGAAAGATTTTGCCTGTGCAAACACATCAGCCAACGTAGGTGGATCTCGTCCTTGAAGGTGTTTCCAGAAATTAGTTCCTACTGACAATCCGGCTATTAGAAAACTCTTGAGCGTTTCATCAGTTTCTCCTCTAACCAAAGTAGACTCCGAATTAAATCTCTTGAAGTAGGATTACAAACTCTCCCCTTCCCTTTGCTTAATATTAGCCAAGGTTGTGACCAGAGGGGCATATTTCACTACAGCCTGGAACTTAGTCAAGAATAAATTCCTCATCACCTGCCAAGATGTAATTATTCCTGGCCCGAGTTTCTGAAACCATTGCTGAACACCTTCCCTGAAAGTTGCTGCCAACAACCGACATCTAGCCAGTTCCGTTACCTGATACACATCCATCTCAATATCGAAGCGTCCCAGAAATTCCACAGGATCTGCATTTCCATGAAAGCGTAAATCATTAGTCATAGACTTATACCCAGTAGGAAGCTGTGCCTCCCTGACTTCAGTCGAGAATGGAGAGGATGTTTGTGCAGTAGCGGATATTCTTCCTCCATCCAAATGGGCTAAAAGCTTCTTTAAATCATCCACATTGAAAGTTCCAACTCCGGGAATATTCTGGATATTTGGTTGTGCCACAGTTTGAACACCCCCCGGGGGTGGAGGCGGAGGTGGAGTCACTGTCTGAGCGCCTCCTTGAGCCCCTGTTTATGGTTGAATCACAACATCCTCTTGGGTTTGAGTTTGAGTTTGCCAACTCTGAGGATTTCCATGAGGTTGTGGATCCCCTTGAGAACATCTCCGATACTGTTCTCCTGAGTGAGGGTGCGTCCTCGACTGGACTCACTAGAGGTGCTTGAGGGAATCTGACGGATACGAGGGGATCTTCCACCAGAGGGCGCGCTCTGATTACGGGATCGCCCATTTCCTCGATACAACTCCATTCTTCTATCACTGTCATCACGGTTTCCTCTTCTTCCAATGTGAACAGGGGGCACGCGCTGTGGATTATCATTCCGAGAAAGGGCTCGCTCATGTCTAAGGGGCCTCGATCTGTTGTCAGGGGGCGCGCACTGTGGATCATGACTCTGTGGAAGGGCTCGCTTATGTCCAAGGGGCCTCGACCTGTTGTCAGGGGGCACGCGCTGTGAATCATGGGGCCTCGATTCCAAATATTTATTTTTCTTCTAATGCTCGAGGAGTACCATCCTCAAATCGTCATCATTAAGCCTTATTCCAAGGCGTTCCTTCAAGCTGGCAAAATCTCTCCTCTCTCTAGCCATCTACTCTTCATCCCCTTGAATCTCACTAAGAGTACGCCCTGAACGGTGAGGATGAGGGCGCGTCCTCTCTTGAGGATTCGACAACCTGCGCTCAGAATTATCTTCACTAGGATGTTCAACAATAGGATCAGAATAATCTAACCTTCGAGGAGTGACCAACTGAAACCTCCTTTCCTTATTTTCCTCCCTCCTTCGGGAATCTTCCTCGATCTGAGGGGATTTCCCTGATCGGCGATGATTTCTTGGGATACTCCGAGATTTTCTCCTGGATCCTTGCTCCTCCTCCATAGAACTCAATCTTGCCCCAAAACTATTTATGGCATCTCCCATACGATACAACTGTTCCATTAATCCCGCGTTACTGATAAGAACAGGCGGCTGTCCACCAGCGGTGACTAGAGTTTCATGGTGGCGTGGAGGCCTAACCACAAAGGCCCAAGGCTCATTCAAGATCTCAAGACTTCACGGATTAGGAAACTTCCCCCGTCGAGGACTAGTCCTATCCGCTACCGCTATTTCTTGATCTCAAGGACGCAGGTATAGCCATGGTTTACCCCAAGTGCAGAACGCATCCATGTCCCCCGAATGAGAAGCACCCACCAGATAACAGGACAGGTGATCCAGAGCTTTTGGGTGCAAAGTGCAGGATTACTCTGAAGTTCCCCAATGAGAACGCGCACATTGGCTACAGGAACATAGCTCCCAAAGCACACACCAGAAAGTCCCCATCTTTCCACCTTAGGACACGCCCTTTGTGTCTAAGACGGGTCTTTATATCCAGGCATACCCCTGGAGGCCTTCTGCGACGGACATCCCCCTCCTGAGATACGATAGGAGTGAATTCTTCAATAAAACTTAAGAAAACAATTCAAATAACATTCCAAATATAATTTACCCAAAGAGGGCGCGCCCTCTTTCAATAGAAGGAGAGGGCGCACCCTCTTTCAATAGAAGGACAGGGTGCGGCCTTATTGCTGTAAAACCAACCAAAACCCTAATTAACTTCAAGAATCCCTAAATTGAACCTATTATTGACCCAACCCCATCTTAAAAATACCCGATCCGAATTTTGGCTATAACAATATCCACGGGATACGCTACTGATGGTGGAGTATCCTAAGACACGCCACTGGGAGTGTAGTGTCATTCAGACACGTTGTTGGGACAGGCTTATGTCACTATCACGCTGTGGAGGGATGTGAACAATAGGTAGAGATACGTATTTCCAACATGCGTATCAGGAGATACGCATGTTGGAACGGCGCATCTTACTTCACATTCATCGTCTTTAGAGCTCGCAAAAATGGCGATTCCGGCATTGATTTTGTTTCATTTCGTTCATCCACATCACGAAATTTCAAAACACGTTCTATATATCACTAGAATCGCAATTCGATTCTCTACACATTCATAATTCCCGATTTTCGATTTAATGATTTGAAATCCCTAATTCAAGCCTAATTTCTGATTCGTTTTCCGTTTAAGCTCGTTGATGCCCCTACGGGGCCGGAGGAGGTAAACAGATAAGGGGATGAGGAAGGAGACGAGTTTGCGGTGCTGTGGTGATGATTTGGAGGGTGGTAGACGATGAATGGATTACAAACTAAGCTCGGTGCATTTTCCTTCGAAGTCGCCGGTGACCAAACCTCTCAACATTCTGGCAAGCTCATGTATTTTCTGGCGATGAACAGTGTCTCGGATGCGCCACTCCGAACGGCGCATCCCGTGGGTAGATAGGGCCGGGCATTCCGCAAAACAGCATTTTGGTCCATGGATACCTCATTTTCAGAAATTTTGGTCATTTTCTCCATATTATAGTTATGTATATATATTTTTTAATAATGTTATTTAAATATTTTTTTAATCAATTTTTTATCACAAATATCCAAATATGACAGTTAATTTTAGACAAAAAAGTATATATTTATCAAAATTTAATTGAATGTAGTTTGGAACACAAAAAAAGGAAAATTTTAATATTTTCTTATATATTTACATATTTACCCTGCACATTTTATTGTCGAAATAAAAAAATACATATATACATAAAGTTCACTTTACAAACAACATCTTTTATAAAAGAAAAATAAAGAACAACATCATAAAACTTTTTTTTTCATAAGAATTGAATTTTTATGATAAGAATCACAAAATTTAACAACAATTAAACTTAACATATTGAATCTAACATTTAGTCTCATCTAATTTTCAAAATCAAATGTTAAATAGTATCCGCTATGAAATCTTATATATATTTTTATAACAATAAAATTATTTGTAATCATTTTATATTTGATCCTAATTTTTTGTTAGAATCTATATTTATTCATAAAACATCATTTTTATGTGAAAATTAAAATCTAAATGCGATTATAGGTAAGATTCTATAATGTTTTTTTATTATTTTTTATATAAGAATGTTTTTCATGGAATAATAACATATATATCAATGAAGTTTTAACTATATTTATGCACACAAGTATAAATTTTAAAATGTAATTGTTACTTTATTTTATTCAGAGACAACATAAAATCTTGCACTCTTAACAAAATTTTCAGAAAAGATTCAACCATATCTATATTATTATATAAAAGCGAAACATTAAAAATTTGGTTGGTCGGTACGGTACCTGTTGATTTTAATTATTTACCCTTACTTAATTACAGATAAAAATCTTCTTTTATATTTTATCTAAGTAAAATTTTTACTTTACTAACCAATTTTCTTTTTCAAGTTAAACACATTACCTTTTTTTAATAACTAAGCAATTTCCTTTTTCAGGTAAAATATTATATCTTTTATATTTTATCTAACTAAAAAACATATTATAATTACTATTAACTAATCAATTAACTTTTTCATTCAAAACACGTTATATTTTCTCTAACTAAAATTTCTCTTTTTCCAATTATATCATGGGTTACCTTTTGGGTGAAAAACCAGAATACCCACCATTTAATTCGAGCTGCCCAAAATACCCACGGACGGGAACCTCCGTCCTTTTTACCCACAGACCACGCATTACACACGCGTGAAGGGTATACGCATGTTCAAATTGCGTACAATGACTGTATACGCATAACATAGTGGCGTGGAATTTGTTAACTTCAGTTTTATCAATTGATGAACAGCAGCCTGAATATGCATGTTGAGAATGCGTAGATGGCGATACACATGTTCAACATGTGTATGGGTCACTGTTCATCGTCTCCTTCGAAGTCGTCGGAGTCGCTTTTCGACCAAAAACTTTGACGATTTCGTTTCCTCTTTCCATGCATCGAGCACTTGCATACTATACACCAAAATGATCGTCTTATTTCTACAAACCTATGTCCTTCGTTTTCCATTTATTTCCCCAAATTTGAAAGCCCCAATTCGAACCATTTTTCCGATTTGGTTTTCCAGCATGGTCGTATACGCCCCTGCGGGGCCAAAACTCAATAAATCTACGGTGTAAAATGGAGAGGTTGGTATGGGTTTCATTTTGGTGCCCTCAGGAGCAATGGACGTTGCCGGAGTAAGCTGAACGAACATAAGCAATTTTTGCTTCGTCTGATCGCCGAAGCAGCAATTGCATAATGACGTCATATGATGTCATCACCACGCATCTAGGAGATGCGTGACACTGAATACGCAAATCTGTAATGCGTATCGTAGGCCGCGCATGCCCAACATGCGTGGTTGTGGTAAAAAATGGCGGACAATAGCGCCTACGAGTATTTTGGGCAGTTGGACTCCAAAAGTGGTGTATTTTGGTCATTTTTTCATATAATTTCTTGTACTTTAATGAATTTTTAAAATTCGTATAAATACGATATAATTCAACAATTCATAAAATGCTTTAAAAAAAATTTGAAATAAATTTGGAGTCAGATTTGCTTATAATAATTAATAATATAGATTAAACGTGTATTTAGCAGTGTTGCAGATTTCGGAAATCAGAACTATTCGGTTAAAGTATCGATTTATGATTTATCTGGTAATTCGATTGAAAAATCGGCGATTTATCGGCAATTTTTGCAAAATCGGCCGAATTAATTTCAAAATTTTGATCAATTTATTGACGATTTTTCAAAAATCGGCCGATTTCAATAACGGAGGTATCTAATCTTTTTTAAACATAAAAGTATAATATAATTGGAAGTTTGGAACAATACACCAACTTATATGCATGTCCTTCTTTGTTAATGTTGTTATTCTAGGTCTAAATGGTGGCCCTTTTTACTATAAAAGTTGTTAAATAATATACGTACACATGTCGGTGCTGCAAAAATAAGAGAAGTTGTAATTACACGAATAAAGATAAGAAAAGTCGCATATGTCATATGTGAACATGGTTCTAAAAATCCCCGATTTAACCGATTAATCCCCGATTAATCCTCTGTAAGGTAATCCACCGATTCGATTTTTGAAATCCGATTAATCCTATGAATTTATTTAAAATGATATGTTTAATTGTAAATTAGACTAATATATTAAATATTATTATAATATCCGATTTATACTCCGATTAATCCTTCCGATTAATCCCCGATTACCCGATTAATCTTAAATCGGTACCTCAACCGATTTATACCGATTACCGATTTTTACAACCATATGTGAATGACTTTGGAACTAAAATTACGAGCTGAAATTGGAGGTTAAAACTTAAAGAAATAAGATGAAAAGTGACTCATAGCTATTTTCACTTTTTTTTGTCTTACCAAGTTATTTCTTAATATTTACAAGTATTTTACTTATGGGAATGTGATGAAAAAACAGGTAGTAATGGGGG
The DNA here is from genome assembly GCA_037693485.1 of Kitagawia praeruptora. Lineage (NCBI taxonomy): Eukaryota > Viridiplantae > Streptophyta > Magnoliopsida > Apiales > Apiaceae > Kitagawia > Kitagawia praeruptora. Next base: position 141,449,408 of record CM075352.1, read on the forward strand.
GCGGTAGTCGACTAGTCGTCTAGTCGGTTGACAAAGCAAAATAAAGACAAGTCCGGTAGGTGCAGCCGTTCAGAGATGGCTGTGGCCAGTGGTGAGGTCAAAATTTTTATGGTCAATCACGGAAATAAGATTTTTTTTTTTTTTTTGTGATTATAGATATCTATACTATTATACTCCCTCCGTCCCTTTTGATTGTTAACATTTCACTTTTTCAAAACTTTCTGGCACGCATTTTAAGGTGCATTTTAAGGATAGTTAAATAACTTTTTTTTTAAAATTTTTTTTTCTGTATAAAAATTTAAACATTAAATTTTTATACAGAAAAAGAAAATTTTAAAAAAAAGTTATTTAACTATCCTTAAAATGCACCTTAAAATGCGTGCCAGAAAGTTTTGAAAAAGTGAAATGTTAACAATCAAAAGGGACGGAGGGAGTATAAAAATCGAAATATTAAAAGTTTGGTTGGTTGGTTGGTTGGTACCTATATATTTTACTTATTTACCCTTACTTAATTACAGATAAAATCTTTTTTTATATTTTATCTAATTAAATTTTTTTCATTACTAATCAATTTCCTTTTCCAGGTTAAACATGTTACCTTTAAAATTTTTGCTTTACTAATCAATTTCCTTTTTCAGGTTAAACATGTTACCTTTTCTTTTCTTTTTAATAACTAATCAGTTTCCTTTTTCAGGTAAAATATAATATCTTCTATATACTATCTAACTAAAAAGCATATTATAATTACTATTAATTAATTAAATAATTTTTTCATTCAAATTATCTTTTCTCTTGTCTCTAACTAAAATATCTCTTTTTCCAATTATATCATGGTTACCATTTAAAAATTTTCTTTTATATTTTATTTAACTAAAAATTTTACTTTACTAATCAATCCACTTTTTCAAGTTAAACATGTTACCTTTTTTTTAATAACTAAGCAGTTTCCTTTTTCAGGTAAAATGTAATATCTTTTACGAGTATAATTTATCTAATTAAAAAATAAATTATAATTACTGTTAACTAATAAATTAATTTTTTATCTTTTCTCTAACTAAATTATTTTTTTCAAAATTTTATCACGGGTTACCTTTTTAAGCCAATTATATCACGGGTTACCTTTTTCAGCCAAAACAAGTTACCTTTTTTATTTTCTCTAACTAAAACCTCTCTTTTTCAAATTATATCACCGGCGATTCTATTTAATAAAAATAAAATCATAAAATCATAATGCTATTTAATAAAAATAAAATCATAAAATCATGGATGGTTCTATTTAATAAAATTAAATAATAATATTATAATACTAATGTTAACGATTATCCTTTTAAGCTTTTTTTTGAATAAATTATCTTTTTTAGCTAAAACGTATCATCTTTTTCCTATATTATCTAACTAAAATTTCTCTTTTTAGAAATATCACGAGCAACATTAATTTCTCCTTTTCTAAAAATATTACGAGGAATTTATTTTTTAAAATAACATAATTAACTTATAATTACTATAAATTAATCAATTACCCTTTTCACCTAAAATATATTACCTTTTTAATTTTCTCTAACTAAATTCTCTATTTTTCCAATCATATCACGGGCATTCTATTTAATAAAACAAAATAATAATTTTATAATTACTAATAAATAACTTATTACCTTTTCAACTAAAACCTATCGCATTTTCTATATTTTTTAACTAAAATCATTTCTTTTAAAGAAATATCATGGATAACATTTATATAATTATGATCATCATCTCATTAAATATTTAAGCCTCCAAAATTCATATTTAAAAAAAGTTAATAATTTTTTTTGTAATATTAAAAAAATTCCGTGCATCGCACGGGTTTTAAGCTAGTATTAATGTAAATTTAAATTTTAAAAAACAAAATTAGTTACTGACACAATGTAATGGGATCAAATTAAATTTTATTATTGTAAAATTAACTTTGTAGTGGGGTTAAATTAATTTTTTTCATTAAAAATATTTTTGTAAAAAAGATTTAACATATAAAATTTTTAAAATTTTAGTGAGATCGATTACATCCACTACCAATACATTTAGCTACGCCCCTAGCTGTGGCCTCTAGACCAAGGTTCTGGACAGTGGACACATGTTTTTTTTTTCCTCTCTCTCTCTCCTTTGTACTGTAGACTTGTAGTTAAATACAATACAATCTTGAAATATTTATATTCAATAGATGAATAAATTTATCAAATAAATAATTTATTTATCCCAACTTATGACATTGGATAAATAAATAATATCGTTAAATATATTAATGAATAATTTTATTGAAATTTTATACGATCCAATATAAATATAAATGAATATTCAAAAATAATGAAGCAATATATATATTTTTATAATATATGTTATTTAGTCAAAAAAAGTCATAAATTCGTATATAATTCAATAGACTCTAAGTATTTTATGTATAGAATCTTAAAAATAATTTCACATATGAAAATAGTTCGAGCACACTATACTTAATTTATATGTACAATTCAAGTATGTATATTACTGAATGTGAAAAAATATATGACAAAAATTTTAAATGTTCAACTACTATCTTCTAAATACATTCGATTATTAAATTTTAAAACATCATTATTATAAGAAAGTAAAATAAAATAATTGTTAAAAATGAATAAATATTCATTCTTCAATAATTGAATAAAATATTCATTTATTGACAAATAAATAAACTCGTTAAATGAATACATTTTCTCGAACTCAAGTATAATCATCATCGAGGTTCTAGGATAAATAAATTAGAAAATAGTTCAGAGTTTGCTTGATTTCGAATAAATTTGGAGTCAGGTCACATTTTTCCTGTCGCATTCGGATCAAATTCGAATTGATCAAAAAGCACTCAAATTTTTGTTAAATCCAAAAAATTAACTGGACAGCTAAAATCAACAAACTCATACATTTATATCAAACTAGTGAAAATGACAGGGGCTTTCTACATTTGTTCTTGTGAAGTCCGGATTCTACATGGGATCCTACATCATTCTGGATCAATTCTTCAATGTTGGTTGATACTTTAAAAAGATAATCATGGTGTTTAGCTGGACTTATCAGTCCCAACTTATAACTTATTTTCGGGTAAAAATTTCATATTTTGATAATTTGTTTTTATGGTTGTATTTAATGTATGTTTGAGATTTCATAAGTTGCAAAAATAAGTTGGAAAATAAGTTGGAATGTTAGGAATCTCTAACTTTGTCTTAAAATAAGTTGACTTATTCTTAAAATAAGCTCCCCCAAACACCCCAAATGTTTTTGGCACAATTTCTAAGTCCCAGAACGCCATATTTTGATCAACGCAAGAAGCTATAAACTTTCAAGAAATGCATATCACGTTTAACAGTAGTCAAAAGTAGAAATGATACATGTTCCAAACACCGCAAGGTGGCAACTTTATTATGGTACAACCCATCTTCATTCAAATGATGTAACCCACATATACAAAGCTGCAACTTGCTTTCATGTCTCCTTTCAGATCTTCAAGGAACAAACACATTCAACCGTGCAACTAATATTCACTACTAATATTTAGAATCCAGAAGTCGCACTCTAAGCCTACAGATGTGTGTTCAGTAGCCCGAAAATCAACCAAAACGTTCCCTCGAGTAATGTACCTTATTCTGGTCGTAGGCATTAATTATTTGCTACCATGGCATCCGCAGCATAACTACTATCCTGTTTCTTGATGACTAACCTACTCTGACCTGGAACATCTTCACTCTTTGACAAGTCAGCATCGATTAAAAGCGTGTCATCTTCCTTGATATCTCCTTTTAAGAATCTCAAAGCAACCTCGTTCTCCACCATTTGTTGTATCACCCTTTTCACTGGCCTAGCCCCAAAATTAGGATCAAAACCTAGTTGTCCCAGATGTTCGATTGCTTCCTTTGTGTACTGAAGATTGATCTTCTTCTGCTTCAGCCTGTCCTTGACACGATTCAGCTGCAATTGAAAATTAAGACAGTCATGAAATCAATATAAGGCACCAGAGTGAAATTCGGAGCAAGACAGAAAACAGAACACTGAGTCTGCAAAACGTGGCAAAATGATTGATAATTCAACAGTTTCAAAAGGTAAACGATTCCTCTAGCATGGTGACTCAGCATAACGGAGAATGTCACACAGATGAAGAAGAAGCCCTAACATGCAATCCAAGACATTCATTAATCTAAATCTTAAAGACCAACGTGAATCTTAATGCATTTCCATAACACCAAGTGTGCCAAAGATTAAAACTTGAAAACTCGATCTTTCTTGAGGGCTAAGGCCACTGAGAAATTCCTTTTACCACTTAAGATAACAAAAATTTAATAGAACTACTTCAGTTTGTTCTTCTACCACTACCACAAGTTATCTGGAGAAACCACTCAGGCAGTTTAAAATTAAAATTCTTAGGTTTGATGATGAAGTTGCAGAGACTACTACATCTAGATAAATAATGGAAGAGATTTATTACCTGGATCTCCACAATTTTGCTGATTTCCTTTGAGTCAAGTGGTTGGAAAACAATATACTCGTCAATTCTGTTCATGAATTCCGGGCGGAAAGTTTGTCTAGCCAACTCAACAACCTCTGTTTTCATCAAATTGTATACAGCATCTGTACTATCATGTGTTTTTCGTAGAGTGTCCAGAATGTAATGAGACCCAATATTTGATGTCATTATCACCACAGTGTTGGTGAAACTGACAGTTCTCCCTTGGGAGTCAGTTATCCTTCCATCATCCAACAGCTGTAATAGAATGTTGAAGACATCGTGATGTGCCTTCTCGATTTCGTCAAAAAGCACAACAGAATAAGGCCTCCGGCGAACCACTTCGGTGAGCTGTCCACCTTCTTCATAACCAACATAACCAGGCGGGGCACCAACCAAACGAGAAACTGCATGTTTTTCCATGTACTCACTCATATCAATGCGCACAAGGGCATTTTCCGTATTAAAAAGGTAACCAGCTAGGGCTTTCCCCAGTTCAGTCTTGCCAACACCAGTCGGCCCCATAAACATAAAGCTCGCTATAGGTCTATTAGGGTCAGAAAGTCCAGCCCTAGAACGCCTGATAGCATCAGCTACTGATTTGACTGCCATATCCTGACCAACAACACGCTTGTGAAGGACCTCTTCCAACAATACAAGTTTGTCCCTCTCTGACTGCTGAAGGTTTGATAACGGAATGCCAGTCCACTTGCTTACAATTTCAGCAATATCAAGATCAGAGACTTCTTCACGCAGCAAAGAATTTCCAGAACCCTGATAGTCAGCAAGATTCTTTTCAGCTTCTTCAAGCTGGCGTTGAAGAGACATCAATGTTCCATATTTCAGCTCAGCAGCGCGATTTAGGTCATAGTCACGTTCGGCAGCTTCCATCTCTAATTTGACTCTGTCAATCTACACAAGTAAAAAAAGGTAAGAGAACAATTAGAACAATGGAACCACAATACAGCATAATTGCCAGAAACAAGATCTACTCAACAAATTACCTCCTCCTTGGTGGACCTTATTCGGGTCATCAGATTCTTTTCACGATCCCACTGTTCAGTTAGCTCTTTCTGTTTTTCTTTTAGTGATCCTAGATCACTTTCCAGTTTGGCCAACCTTTCTTTTGATGCTTTATCAGTGTCATTTTTCAGAGAGAGTTTTTCCATCTCCATCTTCAGTATTGCTCTGTCAATTTCATCCAACTCAGTAGGCTTAGAAGTGATCTCCATTTTCAGTTTTGCAGCAGCTTCATCGACAAGATCGATAGCTGAAATGGAAGAGAAATTCCTTAATGAAAATACAAATACAAAATACTGACAATTTGAAATAGCCAGTGAAAAGGACATCAATAGCATGGCTGTTATTTCTCAAGCCATATCAATAACCTTAAGTGTATATTCTTCACACAACCAAGCATTACAGAATGAAGATTGCACAACAGAGTGATACCAGAACAAAAAAAAAAAAAATTAAAGGTCAAAAATATCGACAAACCCTAGATTAAGCTAGCTAGAAAGTAGAAACATTAGGTTATGTACTCTGCAAATGAAAATAACAAGACTTTGTTATCCCTAAGAACGGAGGCCTGAACATGAACATTTAGTTATCCTACCTTTATCCGGTAAAAAGCGCTCTGTGATGTACCGATCTGCTAGAACAGCCGCTGAAACCAAGGCACTGTCAGATATTTTGACTCCATGATGCAGTTCATACCGTTCACGCAATCCTCGGAGGATAGAGATTGTGTCTTCTACAGCTGGCTGGTCACAAAATACTTGCTGAAATCGCCGCTCCAAGGCAGGGTCTTTCTCTATGTACTTTCTATACTCATTTAATGTGGTTGCTCCTATACATCGAAGCTCCCCACGACCCAGCATTGGCTTCAACAAATTTCCAGCATCCATTGCTCCCCCAGTGGCACCTTTACACAAAGAACAATATAACAATATAAAAGATTACTGAAATTTTCAGTTACAAGTCAACAAATTTCAGAATGCCAGGAATTGTTATATCAACGTAGATATGCAAATAAACAGAAGAGGCATGCATGTGTGTACGGCACATTATCATGGCATGTGATATTAACAGAACTTCGGCACAGGAAGGAAAAAAATTCAAAAATCAAGCATTATTACATATATGCAGCTCAAAGCAATTTGGCTAGATAAGTAAGAAGAGAATTTCTTTCGCATCATCAGATTGTACTCATCAGATTGTAAGATGTACGTTAATCGACCGCTCTTCGAGTGGTACTCGCAGAAAGTTTTCGGTTGCTGTCCAATGAAACTAGCAAGAACAAAAATATTGACAACTTTTGACATGCAGCACTTGTCTTGCATAAGAGGAACAAATGTATTGTACATGACTACATGTGTTCCATGTTAAAGTCTTAGCTGACAAATTATATTTTCTAAAACTCCAAAACAACTTATCAAGATACTTCCCTTTCACTTGCAAATTATTTAGTCTCACACAGAATGATTCGTGAAAGCATGTTGGTGCATCAACGAATCAGCTAGTCATATCAAAGCAACATTTGTACAGGCAAACTCTTTTTACATTAAATTATCTTGAAAAAAATGTTGCCTAACTAAATTCGTAAGCATATTGTATGATGGCAAAACAGAAAATTACTGGAAGAGTGACATGGAGGAAAAAAAGTAAAAGTTTCCAACAAAAAATTATCAAGACTAGGGAACACGCTAACCTGCACCAACCACAGTGTGTATCTCATCAATAAACAAAATAATCTGTCCATTTGAAGCTGTGACTTCTTTAAGGACAGCTTTGAGCCTTTCCTCAAACTCTCCTCTGTACTTGGCACCAGCAAGCAGTGAACCCATATCCAGGGAGAACAACTGTAACAAACAAAAAAGTAATGCATGAGCAACAATATGGAAAAGAGTTAAAATAAAACCTACTCCACTCGATCTTTGCCTCTTTGGATCAAATATATCTTCTTCTGTTTACTAAAATTTATACAAATATTTAGCAATTAGATGATATATCTCACTAGCTTTAGTCACCAAACATTCATATTTAGTACTACAGTTAGATCTGATCATTATAGATCGAAATTCAACATCACAGCCTATAATGTTCCACTTGAATCTTGATCCCAGTTGAGTTCATACTATGGGAAAATCAGCTGACCAGACAAAACAACAATGAATAAACATATATTCCCATATAACACATATATGATCCACAACTTGAACTACCAAACTACTCTTTCCAAACTACTTGCTCTCAAGAATAATGACTTTTAAGGAAATGCAACGCAAGTTACTAAAAAAATCAGTGTCAGAAACAAACCACTACAATCTTGATACTGATGGAACCAGCTGACCAATCAGTATAATATCAGTACCACGAATACAGGTTTTAGTACTGGAAACTGTTTACTCAATTTCTACAATAATTTTTTTCCCGTGTCATATGCATTCAAGTATTGAACACAGTGGATAAGGGAGTATCTGAAATGCAAGCACAACCTTCCGGTTCATCAGAGGTTCGGGAACATCCCCACGGAAAATCCTTTGAGCTAACCTGCAGATCCAAAATTATGCAATTAAGTCATATTGTCATCGTGACGTGTAGAAGTGATGTACACTCCATGATAAAACATAATAAAGCAGAATAACTTATCAAAAGTAAAAAATAAAACAAAAAAAAAGTGTAATAAGTTCCATTTCCCGCTGCCAGCCATGTACAGGAAATTATATGTAACCCACTACAAGATATAATCTCTACTGATCCTGGCAATTATTTTACATGTATCCTCTAGGCCCTATGAAGATGACTGGTGTGTGGATGACAAGAGACGCTCTTGCACACAGGTAAATATGTGAAACAGGATGCATGCAATTCAGGACTTCAATTATGCACTCTAATCTAAAACTTGTTTGGATAATTTAAGACCTAGCTGGGAAAGGAGGAAGAAGAAGAAGAACATTTGTCCAGTTGCATCATTCCCGGTCCACACTTCTTTTGGAGTTCTACAGTCCACCACCAAGAGATTCAAGAAATTGCATGGAATAAGTTTTTAAGGACGTGGCTCGTTGGAAGAAGTTTTTCTAGTGGAGAATGGGTGTAAGTATAACGCATGGGAACCTGCCCTAAATAAACAACAGCTTGGATCGACTTAATGTTTGGGTAAGTTACGAGATAAGGGCAACTGGGCAAGTGCAATGCCTTCTGTCAGTGCACTTGTGCTTTTCACAATTTCTAGCACATTTTTAGCAGGTTTACTATGCTGACATTTCTGTATCAAGCTGCTACACCTTAATCAAAACTCTATTTTTTGGGGTTTTTTTTGTATGTAGTTCTCTTTATTTCTAAAGGTCACATGGAAATCAGATTTACACCACCACAATGAACAAACTCGAGAGAAGAAGATAAATAATGAACTAGAAAATGTAATGAAACATATGTATTGATCATACAAGATAAGGCACTTGATCAAAGCAGGTAACTAGTAAGTGGCTTTCTTTTTTCTTTTTTTTTTCTTAATGTCTCGAAAATAGATTTTCCAAGATAAACAGTGTTTCAAAAAGTTCCATCGGTTTTTCTTACTTTTGGCTCACATTAAGTACGAAAACCCAACAAGGTGCACTCGAGTATACAATAACAAAGGTCATTACAGTCCAGATTTTCAAGATATGTGCGACAAAGGACAAAGAATTTACCCTTCGGCTATAGCAGTTTTTCCAACACCAGGCTCGCCAATGATAACTGGGTTATTTTTTGTTCTCCGAGATAGTATCTGAATGCACCGTCTAATTTCATCATCACGTCCTATAACGGGATCAAGTTTACCACGGCGAGCAAGCTCAGTTAGGTCATTTCCATATTTGTCCAGCACGTCATATTTTCCTTCAGGATCTGTACGCAGGACAAAGCTAATATTAATCTGCAACTGACAAAAGAAATAGGGAAAGCAATATGTCTGCATCAATTGGGGATTAATAGACAAACACAAGCCTAATGGAACGAAAATATGAAGACATGCAAACAAATTTTAACACTCGCTGATAACGTAGAAGACGAGAAGCAATTTCATGTGACTAATAGAATAGAACTCCATATTCCAAGATCAAACTAAACTTGTTAGAATCTTATGCAGCCTCCCCCCATAATTCTATATATGTGTGCTTGTTCTTTTTGATAAGAAACCATGTGATGTCAGCAATTATTACAAGGCGAACCAAAAAAGTGGGCCCTCAAAATTAAAATTAGGATCTTCGGAGAAATATATATAGTTGTTAGGTAAAAAAGATTAGATTAACTGTAAAAACAAATTAGGATTGAATATATCAACGGGTAAGAAGGTGAAGTGGCTACGTAAGACCCTAATAAGTGAGGTTTGCCCATACAATCAATTAGCCCCCATCAAACAAAGAAAGATAAATTTTTTGTTATGCCCTTGCCATGAAAAGATCGCATAAATGAACCTAAACATATCATTTGACTCTCCCAATTCATGTTAAATGACACTGTACGTATTTATTGTAATTGCAATCTTTACCTATCTAGAACCCGGAAAAGGTCATTCACATTAGCCACTTCTTCAGCAGGCATATAAATATCAAATTACCAACAACATAAATGATTATCAAAGTGAAAGTAGAACAGGACTTCCATACTTTGATCGGTTACCCTCTGATTTCCGCGAACAGCTTTGACAGCATCTTTCAAAGTCTGTTCACTGAGCTGCAAGTTCCTGAACAACTGCTGACCAAACCTTTTATCTGAAAGGAAGGCTAATAATAAATGCTCAACAGACACAAAGTCATCTTTCATTTCTCTTTTATGATTTCTTGCATGGCTCAACAGAGCATTGAGATCTGGACCCATCACCGGGCCACTAGTTTCCCCGATCACCTGCCAGGAAAAACAAGAACTGTAAGAATAAACGTAACAAACCCTTTGGTGTAATCCTTCCCCAGACTTCATACCTTTGGCTGTTTATATATGAAGTCATCAGTAGCTTGAAGAACTGAGGTATTATCAACGCCAGCCTTGGTCAAAATTCTTCGAGCCAGGCCATCTTTCTGCTCCAGTAGCGCTTTCATTAAATGCTCAGTTTGCACAACTTGTTGTTTGCTGATTCGTGCTGCGTCAACAGCACCAACAAATCCCTCCCATGCCATCTCAGTGAATTCTGAATCATTAATCTTTTTGAAGGCAGGAAAAAAGTGATATTAAGATCAACGAAAAAACATCAGCAACAGAAGACTAATTTGCATTGATACCAACTATACCAAGACAGAGTTAAAAAGGACAACTACGAGAGTGACTCAAATTTAGGCAAATTGACACACTCCCAAAACATACAATCCAAATCACGAAATACATGCAGTCATTTACAATATCTTTAACTAAAAAATACTAGCATCCCACACATTCAGATAACAGATATGATTTAAGCGTCTGTTTAGATAAAGAACCAGACGGTCTACAACAATTGAATAAGGTAACATAATATAAAGACAGAAAGAACAACATCTAAACTGTCTGAACTGAAATTCATGTAAAATTGGTAAAAGTTGTAATCTTGTGTACTATAAATATTTAAAATTTTAATACATTGTTAACTGAATTCAAACTCTAAATCTTCGGTACTTAATTACGTAATACTGACCGAGAGTCCAAATTATACTTTGCAGTTTGTGTTTATATAGTCAGTGAAGCAAAGTTTGTACCTTTACAATACACACATGATATAAATAACTTTAACTATGAAACTGAACGAAAAAATGGAGTTAAATGAATATAAAAAAGCATAATAACAAAGAACAAGTGCACACCTGAGCAGAGGGAGATGCATTGGTGGAGTAAGAACGAGGGGAAGCAAAATTAAAAAACAAATTGGGAGAAAAAGACTTTATATTATTAGTAAGAGGAGAGTGAGTTGGAGAGGAATATAAACAAGATGATCGAAAATGAGGATGTGGGTTTTGTTTATAATTGAAAATCTTGGTAGAATATGATGATGAACAAGATAGGAGTCTTGGTAGTAAGTGTGTTTCATTATAATTACGATGATTAAGAGGGTGTTTAAGAAAGGCCCTGCTTAAGCCTCTTGCTAAACAGAGAGAGCTTTTTCTAGTTGCAGCCATTTGACTTGATTTGATGATATAAACCCTGGTTGTTGTTTTTGGATTTGTGTGTATAGGTGTGTGTATTATTGGTGTTGGGGGAGAGGAGGGGTTTAAGGGGGGGATGATGAAGAAGAGATGAATTTCTTGGGGATGTGGCAAACTCTCCGGAATTATTTAGAACCTTCTTTTACTACTTTTTCGATCTGGGTCGGGTCGGGTCGGAATTATTTAAATTGAATTTTTGTTTAGAGTGATGTATTGTGAATTTCTTTAAATTTTACACTATACTACTTATTTCAATTCAATAAAAATTAATTAAATCTATTTAATTTCGATATTTAAATTCTATGTGGTTTTTTATGTTTTTTTTTTGCTAAAATGTGGTTTTTTATGTTGAATCTGATAAAAACTGAACTAGTGTTCAATTTTTTTATTAAATTGTTAACAAATTTGTTTCGGACGAGTTTTGGTTTTTTTTTTTTGAAGGAGACGAGTTTTGTTTTTAGTTTTTGTATATATTATTATTCAAATTTTACCAAATATTTTGTATTTGTTCAAAAGAAAAATATTATTCAAAGTAAAATAAAAGAAGTGAAAAAATGAAAAGGATAAGTGGAATCCTTATTTTAGTAATGAAGGTGTGGAAAATATGGTAAATATGTCAATTTTTTTTTCGACTTAATTGTATTTTGCGATCCTTTGATTTTCGCTTATTGCATTTTGGATAAGATTCTTTTAAAATATTCATTTTGCATTCCCAAACTTTGAATCCCGCTATATCTTGCAACCCTATAACGTTTCTCCTTCAAAATCGACCAATAACATCGATTTTGGAAGGGATAATCATGTCTTTATCTCTAAATCCACTTAATAAATAATAGATAATTAATTCAAAAATAATTATCTAATTCCTTATTCATCCTTATTTTAATATCCTAATCAAAATTCATTTTCATTATCCCCTTTATTAACTCTTACAATATTTATTTATTTATTTATTACTCTCATTAATTGAAATATTACACACCCAACTATTTCTTTTGTTATTATAATTATTCTCATTTTTTTTATGTATATCATCTATTTAATTGCTATGCTTTTTACCAAACTGCCCCTCCCTTTCTCCCCATTCACCACTGTCACCTTTCTCCAATTTTTTGACGACCTGTCGACCGGAATTTCTCCGGCAGTCGTCTTCCCCAGCCCCACCTAGAGATGCACAAAAAGCCCGAGCCCGAAAATCTGGCCCGGCCCGATCCGGCAAAGTCCGGTCAAAGCCCGGCCCGAGGGCCTTAAACGGTCCTTATATTTTTGGGCAAAGCCCGGCCCGGCAAAAGCCCAGTCTTAGCCCGTCTTTTAAAAAGCCCGGTCTTCGGCCCAGCCCGATTCGGCCCGAAAAATCCCGGGTAAAGTTCGATTATTCTAGTATACTTACATAAATATTTATGTATTTACACTTCCTACAAATATAAAAATAATTTTAGTACATATATATTTACATTTTCATTATTAATAATAAGATTATTTATATGCATATATTACGATACATGAACGAAAACAAGTTAAGTACATGTGTAATTAATTAATATATCATCAAATCAAAAAGTAAACCGATAAATGTAATATTTGCATCGGCAATATAGATTGTTTAACACATGTCTTCCATTATTACATAAAAAAACATTCTTATATAACATAAAATCTCGATCCGATTTGATCCCGGAAAAAGCCCGATCCGACCCGGCCCGCTTCAGGCCCGAAAAAAAGCCCACCGCGACCCGCTTCGAGGGCCTAAACGGGCTCACATTTTTCAAAGAAGCCCGGCGCGGCCCGATCAAAGTCAAAGCCAGGGTCAGGCTTTGACCAAAAAGCCCGGGCTTTTCAAAACCCTGCCCGATGGGCCTTTTGTGCATCTCTAGCCCCACCCCCTCTCTCTCTCCCTCTCTCTACATTCCTTTTCTCTCCCTATCTTCCTTTCTCTTCTCTTCTCTCTTCTCTTCTCTCTCCTCTTCCTCTCCTCTCTCCCTCTTTATGTCACACAACCACCACCACCACGGTGGTCTCTCCCCTTACTCAGCCCCACGCACACTGCGTAAACACTCGCACACACTCACAATACACACTCCTCAATCCTCCTCATCGTCGCGCCATGGTGGCTTCTCCGATCACCTCTCATACCCACACACATATCGACACATCCACACGCCCTTCTCTTCTTTCCCCACTCCCTCTCATTCCATCCCTCATCGTCGCATCATGTTTGAAAATGATTCGTATGGGGTTTAGAATGTTATATTACATTTCTAATTAAAAAGTCTGTTTTACTCTTTGACAATAAACGTTAATGGTCAAATTTAACGGAAATTATCAAAGAGGTTTAAGATGTAGCGGGATTAAAAGTCTGGGGATGCAAAATGAATATTTTAAAAAAATCTTACCCAAAATACAATAAGCGAAAATCAAAGGATTGCAATATGCAATTAAATCTTTTTTTTTTCAAATGAAAATAGAGAACAGCAATGTTTGGTAGACAACACATGTAAAAAGAGTTAGCAAACAAACATGCTACGTGTATATTTCACCCAATTGGAATTGCAACACTGTACAGACTGTTACTATAATCTTGGTCTGTTGCTGCGGCGGCTGCTGCATCTGCCTTTCTTAATTGGGGCCGGGGCAGATGCAAACACAAACCCTTTCCCCTTCTCCAATTTCTCTGTAAGTACCTATGTTCTTTCTATCTATCTATCTGTGTGTATGTATAGATTGATGACATTGGAATTCACTGTTGTTCTAATTTATTACTGTATGTATTTTGTGTTTAGGGTATATATAATCACTCATCTGAAAATTGTTCATTTCTTTCTTGTAATATATGCTTGCCTTTATTTCACCTCCATGTTCTTGATACCAATTTAGATTTGTAATAAAGTTTATGCTAATACATTTTTTTTTGTTTTTGTTTCACTTACTTTCCATCCCATTTGATTATACAAGGTAAAGTTATCTACTTTACCACAACAAATTACCAAACATACCCAATGAATTCTGCTCGCAACTTATGCCCCTCTTATTCCCTCTAGTTGCTCAATTTGAAATTTAAGTAACAATTTTAATTTTAACCACGCTTTAACGAGAATTGTACAGGAAGGGTATACGGGTAACATTCATTTTTACACAGAACCATGGTTTTGTAAGATTCAAAGTAATGCATTCATCTCCCACCCACTATTTCCACTCATTTTCATTCCGTGTACACCACCTCTCAACGTAAGGTCTCCTGATTTATGGAAAGCTACTTTCACCTTGCCCTTTTTCGTGTCCTTTCATTCTTCATCGCTGTTATTTTGTGTTTATTAATGAAAGCACGAGGCTTTAAAACTAGGGAGAGTTACAAGCAGGTACATGGGGCCATTGTGTGTGCATACTGCATACATACATACTTCGTCTTACCTATGCCTTAGGTGTGGCCTTGTGATGATTTAAGGGTAAGAGTAGTAGCCATTGAAAATGTTTGACATCTAAATCTATTTGTGAAGGGGTAGAATATTAAGTTTGCTGTTTGATACATTGACGCAAGTGCTTGCTTTTTCTCAAAGATTTTTGTTGATATAGATGCATAAACTTAGTTTCACTGTGGTATTATTCTTTTTTTGTTTTTTTTTTACTTCCTCATTATTTTGGGAAACATGTGCAGAAAGTTGACCGCAAACTAGAACAATGGCAGGTTCTGCCAAAACTCTTCCCAACCCATTGGAAGATTGGACAGTTGTTTTGCCCCGTCGAAATAAGCATAGGAAAAATATCCCGAAATTAAAATCTTCTGACGAACAGCAGCAAGCAAAACAATGGTTTCCTGCCGATGTTGAAAATGACCCTAAAAGAGAGTCGGATTTGATGCAGAAGATGCTAACTTATATCAAGAAAATTGAAGACTCTCAGTTTTACCAAACATTCTTGACTCAGATTGAGACTCCTAATATATTGCAAAACTTTCTCAAGATTTTGGGCACTGAAACAAGCATGCAGATGGTGATATACGGCATTGGTAGCATTGAATCATATGACCCCCCACGATTGCAACTCAGCCTTGCAATATTGATTAAGAAAAAGTTCAGTTGGGTTGGTACAATAGAAGTATTCGATCCAATTATATCTTTGGCAGAATCAAGGGTTTTAGAAGCTCTTGGTTGTTCTGTTTTATCTGTTAACGAGTTTGGTAGAAGACAAGCTCTAAGACCGACTCTCTTTTTCATGCCGCATTGTGAATCAGAATTATATGACAACCTGCTGCAGGCAAATTGGAGAATTGATATGCTGAATAGGATGGTACTATTTGGTAACAGCTTTTCGGTGTATCAACATTATGGTAGTATTATCAACAACTCGACAATAACTTCCAGCAGGCAGCATATCTTACATGTTAGCAAGTTTGCCGAAGAGTTTGAGATAGCTACAATTTCAGATGATTATTTTCGAGCTTTCAATGGTTCTAGTTGGCATTTTTTTAGCCTGGACTCTGAATCAGAATTGCAGCTGGTTAAGTTATGAATATGATTGAATATCAATTGTCATCATTTTTATATCAGATTGTATAACATTTCATTGCTGTTTTTCATTATAAAATACTGTGCCATTGCAATAAGTTTTTATTCATTATTTAATCAAAATGTTACTGATCCTCTCTTTGTTTGTGTTGCTTCACTTCCATCTGTTGACTATACACTCTTTCAAGGTCAGTAAAACATATTGATGTTCATTAACTTTTTATAAGCAATTCGTATTTGTTTTTAGTAAATAAAAATTCAATACTGATATTTTTTGTCCGAACAGGAAACTTTTAAAAATTATTTATAAAAATATCATTTTATGCAGTTTAAACCATGTGAAAATAATAAGTATTTGTTTATATTTGAAGTACTACTCCCTCCATTCTAATATTGTTAACATTGTCGATGGATACGGAATTTAAGAAAATTATGCTATTTTACGAAATATTAACAAATGAATGGCGGAGGGAGTAGTATTTGTTTCAGGGTTTACAAAGTATAAATTGTTACAAATTAACTAATACAGTATAATTAGTAAAATTAGAGGAATAAATATTTTAAAGGAATTGTGGTACTCTGATTGATTCACTGTACCCAATTAGTAGTCAGGGTCGTATTTATAGGTGAAATTACAGTGCGTACAAGTCTCATACAGTAATTAATTTTCCCTGTACTGGCAAAGACTATCATGAATACAAAGATTTGTGTATACCACATAAACATTGTTAGATAAACATGTGCTGATACATACATAAACATTGTTAGACTATCATGTCCTTTAATTGACAGGCTTGGATGGGGAACATATATGTGCTGCAAGTGTAAACCTTTAACATAAACATTGTTTTCAGCAGCATGGGCATTCTACGTCAAATGTGGATCTGAAGGAAAAATTAATGAAGTTATAGCATGTTATGCAATTAAAGGAAAAGTAAGAGAACTTATAGCATTACCAGCTGCTTAGAAGGAAAAGTCAATGAGCTTATAGCACCACCTAGCTGCTTGCAAGCAATTAAATATAAGAAGCTTGAAGATTAAAAATCGTATCATGTGTTACAAGGGATCATAAACTCAGTGAGTTTTAGCATAAAGATGCTTTTGTGATCAAGACTTAATATTTCACATATTCTATAGACAGTCTGCTTAAGAACTTATTAATAAATCCTTTCCATATTTCTCTCTTTCTTCATGCTCCCTTCCTGCATTCCCCCAGGCATACGAAAACACAACACACTTTCATCAATATTTAGGAGAAAATTAAGCAAATGGGTTTGGACAATATTGCTAAAGAAATTGCTACCAAGGCATGGTCTCAAGTAATGCAGCACTCAATAATAGAAGATAGTCCCCCGGATGATATGTCAAGGGAATATTATTACGAATTTCCGGAAAGTGGTTTTGAATATTTACACAAGCAATTGAAGCACTTGCAGATACATAGATATAATTAAGCTAGGGACCGATAACATTCAAGCCAGAATGACATCTGGCATGACTTCTCAAGTGGTGGCAGTAGATGCACACGAAAATGAAAACAAATATCAGCAAGAGATCGAGCATGTTCAAGAATTTGAGGATATGAAACAAGAGAACAACGATACATCTCCGATTTTTCAGCTTCAGAAGAAAGTTCTAGAAATTTTGTTGAGAATATTTGACACAGAAACATGTCAAAGTACTATTTGCAAGATAATAGGTAAAGCGAAAGGGCACACCGTGTCTTGTGTGCACTGTAAAGTGGAGCAAGCAAACGAAGAAGAGAATCTGCCAGGGATTCAAGCAATAGATATATCGACTATGTTTGATGAATTACTGGTATGGTTAAAGATGGAGATTTGCAGCAGGGAGAAAAACCAACTATGCGGTTTCAGGTACTAAAACTGATTAGAGTTCTACATCACTAAGGGGTGGACACGATTCGGGAGGAAGAACTATTGGATGTGAGTCAAAAGTACGATGATATTGAAAAAAATCCTTGAGTATAAGAAGAAAAGTTTGGAGGTTACATGTGCTCAAATGAGACCCCTAGTCTCCTCATATATCTTTTATTCTAAAGGATCCCCGCCAGGGAACCAAATACGAAAAAGTCTTATAATCCTATCCTCTATTCATTCATCAAAAAATTTTTTTGAAATTTTTTTTTTTTTTAAAAATGATGACGTGGCAGCAGTTTTTTTTTTATTTTTATTTTTATTTTTTTATTTTGATGAATAGATAGAAGATATAATTATAAATTTATAAACATTTTTCGTATTGGATGTCCCTGGCGGGCCCTTTAGTTTAGAATAAAAGATATATGAGGGGACTCTTTATAAGAGAGAGTCTCATTTGAGCAGCCCCATGTCAAATATATGTGACATAGAAACATGTCAAGAGACCTTTTACCGGATTATAAGTACAACAGAAAGAGGTGCGGTGTACCATACAGAGTGAGGACTGTCATTGATTGAGATTATTGTTTGTGATATTTTAATTTCTTTTTTTCCCCTATATTGTATGATGTTTTCTATATGTGAAGTATTTATATACTGCAAACATCAAATTCTGTCTTTTCAGTATGTTATTACTTAATCAGCATTAGCTTTGTGGTTAAGATATGTTGAAGTGTTTTGCATTAAGATTATTCCAGTAAGTATCTGCTCCAACAAATTGTTCTTGCTTGCTCAGTTCTGCTCCAACACATTTTCTTTGCTTGCTCAACTTGCATTTTCAGACAGAAGCATGGTTCTGTAAGATTGACAGGAAAACACATGTGTGTGCTGACTTTACTTGATTGTTCATCTCCCACTATTTCCACTAATTTTTCATTCAAATAATATAACTTTTCCACTTTTACGTATGCTCTACTTCTCAACGTAAAACCTCCTTATTCCTTTACCAAGAAAATCTGCTTTACAAATGAAAGCTTGAGGCTAAAGCCTAACGCTGTGTTACAGAATTTTTGTAGAGAAAAGAAAAGAATAAAAAATGATTCATTTTCTTTTCTTCTCAAATCTTTCCAAAAGTGGGAAGAAGATTTTGGAGACAAATATAAAGAGAATTTCTTTCCTAATCTTTAGCTTTCTCTTCTCTTCTTTCCAAAAAAAACTATTCTGGAACAAGGTGTGGAAATTACTCATTACTTTTCTTTTCTTTTCTTTCCAAAATATTTTTCTGGAACACAGTGTAAAAGTTCTTCAAAACTAAGAAGAGCAACAAGCAGGTACATGGAGTCATTCTAAGTTCACACATACATACTTTGTCTTACTATATCATAGGTGTGGTCTTGCAACGATTCAAGGTCAAGAATAATAAAAATTTTGCACACCAAAATCTATTTGTGAAGGGGAAAAATATGAAGTTTGCTGTTTAATGCGCAAGGCAAGTACTTGAGTCTTTTCAAAGATATCAGTTAATTAATACTGATGAATATTTTTAGTTTCACTATGATATTATCTCGAGAAACACGTGCAGAAAGTTGACAACAAACAAGGGCAATGGCAGATTCTGCCAAAACTCTTCCTAACCGAATGGAAGATTGGACAGTCGTTTTGCCCCATTGATATAAGCAGAGGAAATTTATTCCGAAAATTAAAATCTTCTGAAGAACAGCAGCAAGAAAAACAATGGTTTCTTACGATCAACCTAAATTGTTAAAATCTTTTATGTTTTGATTATTCTGTCGACCAAGGAAACCTTTAAGCACTTATTATGAGGCAAACTAAAAGACAGCACGAGTCCCAAGGCGAAATCTCATGGCTGCTAGTTTTTTTTTTGATGGAAATGGCTGCTAGTTTGATCACTGCTCTTGCACTATGCCATAGGTGAGCTTACATGAAATAGTGTTATAGTAAATTTTGATCTATTCTACCACCTCTCAACTACTGTTACAATAATCAAAAATTAGTGTTACACTAAGGGTGACGGTTGCATACATGTAACACCACAATAAAGTGTTACATTATTTAATTTTTTTATTTTTCATTTATCAACTTATGTGGGCCCCACCAGCAGGACCAACAAGTGGTACCCACACGTGGGCTCCAAAAAAAATGTGGACCCCACATTTAGTATTTAGTATTTTTAAATATTTTTTTACTAAATTTTTTAATTAGTATTAAAATAATATTTTATAAATATTAAAGTGCATATATCATTAAAAAATATAGGTAAAATATATTTTAAATTATTTTTTTCTTTAAATTATAAAATATAACAATTTACTCATTTGATATTTTAGTAGTTTTAAATTGTTTAACAATTTTACGAATAATTATATTAATTATTTCTGAAAATAATAATTTATAATTTACTCATTTGACATTTTGGGGATCTAATTAGTGTAATTAAGGTCTTAAAAGATACTTAGGACATTTTATTTTCTTAAAAATAATTAACTCATTAAATTTAATTTTGAGAAATTAAAATAATAATTCATAAAACAATTTTAAATTTTAGAAAAATTTGACCCAAAAACAGTTTTCTGAAAAGTTTTATAGGAAATACGAATCAAAAAGCACTATTCATCAACATCTCCACACATTCATCACCAAGAACACCAAGAATACTCAACCACCTTTAATGGAGGTTCGCCCGAATTCAGATATTTTTCGGCAAGCTTCAAATCTTCCGGTGACCATTACTTTCAAATAACAAAACCAAATCAAGCGTATAATATATGCATCTTGAGCAAAATTTCAAGATAAACTCAACCGCGACAACGGAAACAACAAAAATAATGCCAAAATCCGGCAAGGTCATAGGAAAATTCGGCCAAAACCATTTTTAAACAAAACGGAAACCAAACTTAACGTTCTATACATCAAAACGAAGCTTAGGACACGTATAATCTAACCCCTAACACCTCTAACACGAAAAAGTAACAAATATTACGAACGAATTGATTAAAGAAACTAATCAAACTTAAAACTCAACTATCACAATCCGGCTATAGAATGATACCATTAACTACATGAATCGACTCTAAATGATCACATAAAGCTATTGGAACCATCAAAACAACCGGAAAATCAATCAATAAAAAACCCCAAATTTTTATTCAAGAACCCTAGAAAACGCAGATTCAAAGAAAAATTCATAAAAAATTATAAATTTACCCAACACGAAAAATATTGATGGATTATGAAATTACGTTTTGAGAGCTTCGATTTGAGTATAAGAACAACAGAATCCGACATCGAAATCACCTTCATATTAGCTTTGATCCTCAAGAACAGGAGAGAGAATATATATTTTCATATATATATATAGGGAGATGATCAAATGAGAACCCACCTTATAATGAGAACTTAGTCCAAATCTCAGCCCTTTATTTTCCTTATCTAAATTTAATCTGGACCACACAAATCACATCTGCATTTTATTTTTTCATATCGTCTTTGTCCTCCCACCTTCATTCATTTCATCCATCTCCATCACCGATAATCTCCGACACCTCCACCACCGTCATCATCATCGACCACTTTCATCATTTTTTATACCACAAGACCACCACCTCCTGCCAACGCCACCACCACCTGCCATCACCTCCTCCGATCTCTGGCCCCGCAGGGGCACCATCTTCTCCGATATGCCACCATCACCATCCTCTCATCCACCGCCACCATCTTTTCCGATCTGTCACCATCACCCCCACCATCCTCCGATATACCACCATCACCAACCTCTCATCTCTCGTCCACATCTCTCTGATCGCCTCTCTTCTCCGATCTCGTCCACATCTCTCTGATCGCCTCTCTTCTCCGATCAATTAACTATACGGACGATTTTCGATCCTTGTTCGATGATTTCAAGTTCAGAATCTTTAGTGATTTTCGTTAGGATGACGAAGATGATGAAATTGACCTCGACATACCTCAGATATCACTAGTACAAAACTGGCTTTTTACGTCGGTTAAAATTGTCTTATACGTCGGTTAAATGGCGACGTATAGAGGGGCGACGTATAAAGTC
This sequence comes from Kitagawia praeruptora, assembly GCA_037693485.1. Classification (NCBI taxonomy): domain Eukaryota; kingdom Viridiplantae; phylum Streptophyta; class Magnoliopsida; order Apiales; family Apiaceae; genus Kitagawia; species Kitagawia praeruptora. The sequence goes on from CM075352.1 coordinate 141,471,520, forward strand.
ACGAGTCTTTTACGTCGGTTAAAAAGGCGACGTATAAAGTTTTAATATACGTCGGTTAAAAAGGCGACGTATAAAGTTGAAGAAGGGCGACGTATAATGTCAAAGAAGGGCGACGTATAATGTCCAAAAAGCCGACGTATAATGTCGATGCTTTATACATCGCCCATGTGGGAACCGACGTATATTGTCCACAAAAATTTAAAAAAAATATTTTTTTTGTTTCTTTATGCCCAGACCAAAAAACCCGGTAAATAATTAAAATAACCTGCTTCAACAAAATTTTGTACAATGAAAAACCTCATTAAATAACATAACTTGAAAAAATACATCCAAAATGTTCAGAAATTCTCAATCTGACGGGTCAAGCATATCATACATGAGACATTGTATACAGTAAGAGAAACTATAAACTCCCTATTCTGTAGTCCTAACACCATCATAACAATTACAAATATAAAGCTACAATCTACGGTGAAATGTTGTTATTTTGGCAAATGGATAGTTGAGCGAACACACCGAGCTACATATCACGATAAGCTCTTCATCTTCATTGCCTTGTGATATATGGCCTCTAAATGGAAAGAGCCACAAACCAACCAATGTTTCACTGTAAAAGGTCTGCGATGAACCAACCAATAAGGAGTTAAAATCCTCTGACACAAACAAGGAAAGACCAAGAAATTCGTGGCATTAGACTGAATTATTACCTCAGGATAAATATTACCATCAATACTTTGAATGCTTTGGAGAAGATCCCTGGCTGCCTTACTGAAACTTTTCAATCCCTGCAAGTACTTGAATATTATGAGATGCAATACTCAACAAACAACCAAAGTAGAAATGCCAATTAAAGAATCAGATGTAAAACACTGAAACATATAATTATATAAATATACACCAGCTGCCAGCTGGTATATCAACAACTTATCAGCATCTTTCTAACAAATCTAGCAAACAACTAACTTCACTAACTAAAGCCACAACAAAAGAATTAATATAGGAAGATCAGGAGACTTTTATCTTCAGTAGCTGCTTCTTTTAAAAAGTTACAAGTGAAAACATTTTGTCAAAAGTTGTGAACTGTTGATTGCTCAGCTGTATGCATTAGTCCAAAAAAAACGTAGTCCAAACTAGTGATCAGTTTTGTTTTTGACCAAGTTAAAGATACCTGTCCACAAATTTCTATAGTAATACATAAAGCAAACAATATACGATTATGGTAGTTTATACCTTTCTCTTATAGCAAACACCATGGAGCGATTCTGACAATATTTTTCCTGGCAAGTCCTTATGGAGGAAATCAATAAAAGTTTTGATTAAGGAATATGTTCAGACATACTGCAACTATAATAAACTCTTAATTATTTCAACATCATGTAATCATATCTCATCTCACCACAGGGATTTATATATGGACCATACCCAAGTTGGACTATAATCGGTCAATTTATCAGGCCCTGCTCTTAATTATCCAAGTTGTCAGACCCTGCTAATATAAATGCACATCAGAATTTAAACAAAATCGGTTAATTCTACCATAATTTTAACATTTGAGAAGGAAACTTTATAGATTTAACTTGTGACAAGCCAAAGTAATGACTCAGATAAACAACTAGATAATAATGCAACAACATTTTTACAGTGAAAGATGTGTAAAATAATGCAGTGAAAGATGTTTAAATAATGCAGTGAAAGATGTGTAAAATAGAGAAAAGAAATTGGTAGCTGAAATAGAGAAAAGATGTGTAAATTGGGGCTATTTGCTAAATCCGAATCATCACTGCTGAATGGTACATATTTCTCTATGAGATAAATGGATTGTTTATCTGAAATCACTGACAAATAAAACGTTTTGCTGGACATGTACTTTCCTTTTGAAATCGGTACATTCACTTCGAGCATTATTCTAAAAAGTCCAGGTCAAATCCTGCACCTCAAATCTTGCCTATACAAAACAATTCAAAAACACAAACTTCTCAGAAAAATCAAGACAATCACATATATATCTGCATACTATACATATGTACATGCACATACCTACTATTATGAAAAAACAAGAAGCAAAACAAAATTACTTGTTCATGACAGCATCAAAATCTTGGACCAGTATTGCTACAGCATTGAAGGCCATCCCAAACACATATAACCAAAAGTTCTGTACATTTATGTTCCTGGAAGGTCGCTTTTTAATTATAGCCTGCAGCACACAAATATCAGAACTGTTTTATTGTGTATTATAATTATAATAGTGAATATCTCGCATAGTTGTCTGAGGATTTCGAAAAAATATGTGTGGTGTTATTTAAAATCCTATTTTCATGGTTTCTGAAATATCTAACTGTATAAAAATATTAGGACCCTAGTCAAATCAATCTAGGAACTAATCTGAAGATAACAACTCAAAGGCTACAACAGTTACCTCTGTGTACACGCCAGCAAAACCGCTTAAAAGTGCCATGACCTGCAAAAGCAATCACCAAAAAATTGTGTTGAAAAGACATAAATTATAAAGCATTAATAAATACTATTATTAAGCGGCTAACTAAAGGTTTCAATGTAATTTGTGTCTACAATAGAGTCATGGCCCCTGTGTTGCTAAGACAGCTCAAGCCAAGTACTCAGCAAGTTGCAACAAAGCAGGGTTTGTGAAAGGACCTTTCCTAATAGTGACACACATAAGTCGCATATCACTCTAATAACACTCTTGCATATCACTCTAACAACACTCTTGGAGTTCTTTAATATTTAACTTAGAAATTTATCACGAATAACCCACACTTTACAAGGCTTTCACAATAGGTGATTGGGAAGATAACGATGTAAGCAAACTTTTACTCTTATTTTCTATGAAGAGGCTATTCCTAATATTCAAATACGTGATCTAACACGAATAAGCTAATAGACAGTGCGTCAAATGCAACCTTACAAGCCGAGAAAGTAAAGAAACAACCATTAAAATACAGCAACTTCGAAATTCTCCATTAATCACAATCCAACATACTGCCAAATACATCAGGACCATGTCCATGCATACTATTTCAAACCTGACCAAACACGAAATTCCTAAACCCAATACCAAAGTCCAAACAGTTATTTATCTCTTTTACTGCCACCAAACCAATAAATCGAAAGAGCTGTAATCTAAACAAAGAATAATAATCCTAATCACAACACGAAAAGTTGAAAACACTCTACGACACATCTTTAATTCACTTGACCGTATAATTAAACATCAAAAAATTCTGTGTTTAATTCAACATGACAACTATAAATAACAGAAATGCCTCGCTTACAAGATTCAAATCACACACAGAATCAAGATTACAGAACAATTAATTACATAAATGAAATAAATATAACTAATTATGTAACTTAGATTATAAAAATTAGATTAAAAATATGTGTGTATGTGTAAATTGAAGCTGACCTGCCATCGAATTGCTGGTGGATCCAATTCATAATCAATCAGTTGTTCCAGACCTAAAAACCCAATAAAATCCATAAGTAATCAAACAAATTATCCGAAAACATCGAAGAAATCGACTAACATCAAAGCAAAACTCGATATAATTCACAATCAATCACTGAATCGACACTTAAAAACTCGATAAAATCACAATTAATCAATCAAATTAATGGAAAACATCGAAGAGCTTGAAACTTATCGAAGCAGATGAGAGAGAGGGAGAGAGAGGGAGAGAGAGAGAGAGAGAGGAGTGCGGCGACTAGCGTTGAGAAGGAGGAGTGGCGTTGAATTTGGGGATAGCGAAGAGATGGGAGAAATAAAAGACCTCTCAATTTAATTCGAAGTAAACCCCCAATTTAGTTTGAAGTAGTAATTCAGGAGCGGGTGTTACGGTTGTTGACGGTGTTGATTTCAATTTCACTTGGTGGTGTTGTTGAAGCCGGTTGAGTTTAATAACTTTAATTTGGGGAAACTCAATTAGAGAGTTTGATTTGGGTATAAAGATATACTACAATTTTCTTTAATTTTTTATTTTAACTTAAAAGTCTTATACGTCGGGTACTGTATCAAGCGATGTAAAAATTTTTACTTTATACGCCGGTTCAAAAAAATTGACGTAAAATTATATTTTATATGTTGGCAACAAAGAAATTGACGTATATAAAGTGCATCATATACGTCGGCTTATTGTCAACCGACGTATAAGATGAACTTTATACGTCGCCTTCTACAAAACCGACGTAAAAAGTAGAGATCTTATATGTCGCCTAAACAAAGCCGACGTAAAAAGTGCATCTTATACGTCGCCTTAAACTAAGGCGACGTATATAAGTATTTTATATGTCGCCTTTAAGCGGAACCGACGTATAATGTTAATCAGAAACACAAATATACGTCGCCTTTATGCTGAACCGACGTATAAAGGTCGAATATACGTCGCCTTTAGATGGAACCGACGTATAATAGGCGACGTAAAAGATCAATTTTGTAATAGTGTATCCATTTACTTCCGCTAGGTTCTGTGATATTTGTCTCCAGATAGCTGAGAGCTCTTTGATTGCTTACTGATTTTGATTTAATCAATGAAATCTACATTTTTACTTTCTTCCTCTGTATAATTGATCATATGTACAGGCAGTAACGCCAGTGTGTAAATCACTTGAACTAAATTACTCATCCAATTGGTTATATGATTTAAAATTTGGTGCCCGAAGCTAATGCACAGATGATAGATTCGTTTAAATGTTGTGCTAGTTATTGTTCTTGTAGAATTATTTGCTAGGCAAGGCGCTTGGATATTAAAAATTCAATGATTCACACGTTTCATTTGATAAAATGTTTCCAAACAATTGATGTTTTACCCTTGAGTTTATGCTCTCCCGATGGAGATGGACAATGAACATTGAAAAATCAGAATTCCAAAGTATTTGTGATTCATTTTTTTTCTGATAGAGGTTTCAAATAAAATTTCAACAATTTTTAGAAGTTCTTCGGGGCCAGAATCTTTTTTATTGATTTTCGAAAGTCGCCGGGAGCTCGAGGAATGGCTTTGATTTTCAAGTTATAATGATTTTGTGATTTTCTAAATTTCTGATGATTTACAATTTTTTTGGTGATTTGATGACGTGGCACTAAAAAATATAATGATTTTGTGATTTTTTAAATTTTTGGTGATTTACACTTTTTTTGGTGATTCGTAAATTTTTTGGTGATTTGGTAATTTGGTGACGTGGCACAGTGTCAACAGTGACGTGGCAGTGGGTCCCTTGTATTTTAAATTAAGTTGATAATTTTTTGATTTTTGGTGATTCTGTTTTTATTTTAGTGATTGGCTTTGGTTCTCATTTCTCATTTTAAGGGGTTCTCATTGGAGTAACTCCCTATATATATATATATATATATATATATATGGCTCTGATACCAACAAGGCGGAATATAAACGGAAAACAGTATTGATTATTTAAAGTAAGAAGGGCTCAACACATGAGCTAGAGAGAAAAGAAGAAACTTATATTATTTAGCCACTTCAACTTGCTTTTATTGCTGATTGCTAATAAGGTACCAATCTATAATCTATTATCTCTTTATGAATTGCAGTAGCTAAATCTCTGTTGTGGAAGGTTGGATGTTTAAGGTTATTTAAGTATGTAAAAAAAAAGGCAAAAAATCGAAATATTTTAGTGTTTTCTTAAAATATCATCTTTTATCCCGAAAGATTTAATGGGAGGTTTTCTGATGATTTCATAAAAAGAAAATTTTTGCTAAAATATTTCATATCTTTGTTTTTGTGGATTTAATCCGTCTATCCCTCAGGTTGATAGTTAAACGAGTAAGTCGTTTGCAAAGATAACAAAAATATTGTACTTTTATGTCAATTTTAAGTTTTTGTAAAAAATAAACATACTTAAAACCCCTTTTAAGATCCAACCAACCACAACAGTCTTAGCTTCCTTACTCCATGAGTATGCATGAAATAGATGATAATGATAATCAAAATGATTTGATTAAAAATGCTGAATTAGTAGAATATATATCCAAAAAATTTGGATAAGCTCAATAAGTGGGTTATACCCTCTGTTCCCTTTAACCAAATATATACTATTGGTATGCTTGATTTTAAATCTCGTCAGGTCATCAAAACGATGGAACAAACAATTAGGATTTCTAATACTAATCAAACAATTAGATTGTTGAGTAAAAAAGATTTACTCCCTTATAAAAATTATAATTTTATCCATATTGGATTAATTCAGATAGCATTTAAACCTTTAACTCTGTTAGGTTTAAATTCTAGTATTATGGCCCATGTAAGAGATGGTAGATGTAGAGATTTTAAACAATCTCTAGCTGCTTTAATAGAAACTAGTCTATGTCATGGACCAGTCTACTTCGATGTAGCCCCCAATTTGACACTATCTTTATCTGATAGTAATTTGTTAGATGCTATGCAATTAACAATACATACTAATGGTTATAATTTTAAACCTGGAAGTGAGGTGATAGCCATATGCTATAAAATTTATTATAAGGTCTTGAATACATTAAATCCTAAGGCCAGACAATTTTCCTTTCAAGGAACTACTACTGTAGTTCAAACCAATTTGTTAACATCAAATGTGGCAACCAATAGGTTGATAAAATGGAAAGAGATTAATTTTCCAGAAACTTGGTCTCTTCATGAAGAATTAGAACCAGAACCACAGGTCAATAAAGATGTTGATCAGATTATTCAGACAACTGAAGGAGATGTAGAAATTAGATTTACTCCTCAAAGATCTATTAGATTACCAAGGACTATGTCTGCTAGGTATTCTAATGCTAGTGATTATATCACAGCTCCTAGTGTTTTAGATCCCTCTAGAGCCTCTACTTCTCAATTAAGAGAAGAATTAGAATCTGTAAACTCAATAAGAATTAGTTAGAATCAAATTTTAGAAGGAATCTATGAAAAGAGTAGAGAATCTCCTACTCCATCAGATATGAGCTTCCATTTAAATGATTGATTTATCCCCAGGAAGTAGAATGAGAGAAATCCTTAATAAGGAATTTCAACAAGAAAAGCATGCCCAATTTATGCAATGGTATTTTAAGAAATACTCTTCGAAAGACCTAAATAGGTTTAGAGATGAATATTATGAATATATAGCTAAAACAGAAGATAATACACCTTTTGTGAATTGGTTTATAAAAACCTATCTTGATAACACTAATAAAGAAATTTTAGTGTTACAAAGACCTTGGAAAACTCCAAAGGGAGAAACTATTAGTTCTCCATTTCCTCCAGAGCAAACAATTTGCTTAAATAATACCACAGAAGCCACAGCTTACACTAGTATTCAAAAACTTGAAAGTGCTCAAGTTACTATAAAGGATCTTAATGCGATAATTAAGTCGCAAAACTATACTAACACCTTTCTTGCTTGCTTAGGTGACCAATGTATAGCGTTAGAGAAGGAGATAATATCTCTTAAACAGTTTAAAGAAAACGAATTAAGTTCTCTTAAAAAATTAGTAGAAAAACAAAATCCAGAATCATCGTCAAATAAAGACGATATTCCTATGATTCAACCTCCAATTCATATTAATGGATTTAAAATGGAATCTAGTGGTGAAGAATTCCTTCAACTTCTTCAACAAAAGTTTAATAATTTAAACATAGCTATCTTGTCTAAAGACGATTCTTCTCAGCAGTCTGATAACTCAGAACCTGTTGAAGAAATAGAAGAGATTAACGAATTAGCAAATATGTTCGCTAAACAAAAAATTAGTAATGCGGAGATAAATCCTATTTATGCTCCAAAATCTTTAGAAAAATTCAATTATCAAAGACCTTCTCCTCAGGATCTTCTATTTGAAGAACCAGAATATATTCAAACTTCGTACTCAGGAAAAGCTATCTATGAATGGAATATAGATGGTTTAAATGAAAAACAAATTTTTGATGTTATTCATAGAATAATGATGTACTCCACTGTTTGTAAACAGAATGGAAGCACTGATAGTGCAATTGCATCATTTATATCCACTGGATTTGTAGGACAAATCAGAGGATGGTGGGAACATTATCTTACCTTAGAACAAAGATTAGAAGTTCTTAATCATAAGAAGATAATTAAGATAGAAAATGGTGTCATCACTACAGGAGAAGAAGATGCAGTTTATACCCTGTGTATTGCAATTCTACAACATTTTGTAGGAGCTAATACCCCTGTGGCAGAGAAGTTATGTACACTTCTCCAAAATCTTAGATGTCCATCTTTAACTCATTTTAGATGGTATAAAGATACCTTTTTATCTAGGGTTTATCAATTAGGTGACCCCAATTCCATACATTGGAAGTCTAAATTTGTAGACGAATTACCCCATCTTTTTGCTGAAAGAGTTAGGCAATCTTTAAGAAATAAGAATGATGGAGTAAATATTAACTATAATTCTCTAACATATGGAGAAATTGTTAGTCATTGTATTAATGAAGGATTAGCCTTATGTAATGACATAAAGCTAAGAAATCAGTTAAAAAAGCAAAAGCTTTCGGAAAAGCATCAATTAGGTGAATTTTGTGATCAATTCGCCTTTGATATAGGGAAAATTCCTAGATATCCAGATAAGAAAAAGCAAAAGATTGCTTATAAAAGGAATAAGTCCTATAAGAATAATTATTATAAATCAAAATATCCTTTTAATAAAAATTCTTATAAAAGAAAATCTTATAATAAATTAGAGAAAAAGCCTTTTGTCCCTAATAAAGGAAAAAGAAAAGCTAAAAGGACTGATATAACTTGTCATAAATGCGGCAAAGTTGGTCATTATGCCAATCAATGTTGGACTAAAAAAGCTCTTAATGAGATAGAAGATGAGCAATTACGCTCACAATTAGAAAAGGTTTTGCTTCATACTTCTGATGAAGAAAGAGAATCTTCTAATGATGAAGATTTAGCTTTAATTTATGAGAGCTCAAGTGATTCTGATTCTCAAGATTCTGATAACAATGATTGTCAGTGTAATGAGTTAAATTACTATAAATCTATAGTAGACATGAATGGATTAAATGTCTTAACGGCTGATCAAGATAGAGCCTTAAAAATTATAGATTCAATTACCAATTTTGAGCTTAAGAAACAAATGTTAGAAGCCCTTATTAAAGATAATAAGGAAAAAGAAGCTCCTATAGTCATAGACGCACCTTACCAATTAAGTGAGGTACTAGAAAGATTTCAAAAATCTAATATTAAAGAAACTCCTATTTCTCTTAATGATTTAAGAAAAGAAGTTAATTTATTAAAATCTGAAATTACTCAGATAAAACAGAATAATACTCTACTAACCCAAAGAATTACTTTATTAGAAAGTAAGTCTGTAATACCTGGAGCATTAAAAGATATTACCTCTTCTAGTTATACTAAAGAGACAGAATATTTAAATCTGTTAGAACAAGTAACATCTCAAAGATGGTACATCAAAGTTACCCTTGTGGTAAGTCGAGAATTTATTCTCAAAGATGAGATAGCCCTTGTTGATAGTGGTGCTGACTTGAATTGTATTCAAGAAGGATTAATTCCTACCAAATATTTTGAGAAAACTACTCAATCTATATCTCATGCTGCTGGAGAAAAACTTCAAGTTAGCTATAAGCTTTCCAATACTTACATTTGTAATGAAGAAATTTGTCTTCCTACCTCTTTTATTCTAATAAAGAATATGAATCATAGAATAATTCTAGGAAATCCTTTCCTTCATAATATTATGCCCCTCACTAATGTGGATCAAAGTGGGATTTCTTCCATAATAGAAGGAAATAAAATAAAATTTGAATTTATTACAGATCCTCAAACTCGTATAATTAATGAGATTAAGGATCGCCTTATCAGTAAAGAAAACCAATTATGTTTTCTTAAAGAAGAAATAAAAGTTTTGAGTATAAATGAGCAGCTTAAAAAACCTGATATTAAAAATCAGATAAAAATCATAGAAAACCAATTTATTGAGGAAGTTTGTAATGACCTTCCTAATGCGTTTTGGGATAGAAAGAAACATGTTATTTCTCTTCCTTATATAGATGGTTTTAATGAAAACCAAATCCCTACAAAAGCTAGACCAGCTCAAATGAATAAAGAATATTTAGAATTATGTAAAAAGGAGATTAATTCCCTTTTAGAAAAAGGCTTAATTAGAAAGTCTAAATCTCCTTGGAGTTGTACAGCATTTTATGTTAATAATGCTGCTGAAAAAGAAAGAGGTATGCCTAGATTAGTTATTAATTATAAACCTCTTAATAAAGTTTTAAAATGGATTAGATATCCCATTCCTAACAAAAAAGATTTGTTAGATAGATTAAACGATGCTTTAATCTTTTCTAAATTTGATATGAAATCAGGATATTGGCAAATCCAGATTAAAGAATCTGATAGATATAAAACAGCTTTTACATTTCCATTTGGACATTATGAATGGAATGTTCTTCCATTTGGTCAGAAGAATGCTCCTTCTGAGTTTTAGAATATTATGAATGATATATTCAATCCCTATTCTGAATTTATAATAGTCTATATTGATGATGTTTTAGTATTTTCTAAAACTATAGATCAGCATATTAAACACTTAAAAATATTTAAGAGTTTAATAAAAAACAATGGTTTAGTAATATCTGCCCCAAAAATGAAATTATTTCAAACTCAAGTTTGGTTTTTGGGTCATATGATAAATCAAGGAAAAATTATTCTTATAGATAGAAGTATTGAATTCGCTTCTAAATTTCCTAATGAAATAACTGATAAAAAACAGTTGCAAAGATTTTTAGGAAGTCTGAATTATATTTCAGAATATTATAAAGATCTAGCTAAAGATACAGCAATACTGTATTCCAGACTTAAAAAGAAACCTGAACCCTGGACTGAGAATCATTCTCAGGCTGTTCAAAAGATTAAATCTAAGGTAAAATGTTTACCTTGCTTATCCTTAGCAAATCCTAAGTATTTCAAAATTGTTGAAACAGATGCCTCCGATATAGGATATGGTGGGATTTTAAAACAGGTTATTCCTGAAACTTCTAAAGAAGTTCTTGTCCGATTTACCTCAGGAAAATGGAATCCTACTCAGTCAAAATATTCGACTGTGAAGAAAGAAATGCTTTCTATTATTAAATGTATTTCAAAATTTCAAGTTGATCTATTAAACCAGAAATTTTTATTAAGAATTGATTGTAGTTCAGCTAAATCAATTATAGAAAAAGATGTTAAAAATCTTGTAGCAAAACAAATTTTTGCAGGATGGCAGGCCCAGCTCTCAGCCTTTGAATTCGATATTCAATATATAAAGGGAGAAAATAATTCTCTTGCTGATTATTTAACCCGTGAATTTTTACAGGGAGATTAATGGCTACCCCTAATAGGGGAAGAGGTCGCGGCGGATATGGCCGTGGTCGTGGTTATGGGAGTAACAATATTATTTCACAACAAGAAGAATATTCTAATATGTTGTGAACATATTAGGGGTAGCCATTAATCTCCCTGTAAAAATTCACGGGTTAAATAATCAGCAAGAGAATTATTTTCTCCCTTTATATATTGAATATCGAATTCAAAGGCTGAGAGTTGGGCCTGCCATCCTGCAAAAATTTGTTTTGCTACAAGATTTTTAACATCTTTTTCTATAATTGATTTAGCTGAACTACAATCAATTCTTAATAAAAATTTCTGGTTTAATAGATCACCTTGAAATTTTGAAATACATTTAATAATAGAAAGCATTTCTTTCTTCACAGTCGAATATTTTGACTGAGTATGATTCCATTTTCCTGAGGTAAATCGGACAAGAACTTCTTTAGAAGTTTCAGGAATAACCTGTTTTAAAATCCCACCATATCCTATATCGGAGGCATCTGTTTCAACAATTTTGAAATACTTAGGATTTGCTAAGGATAAGCAAGGTAAACATTTTACCTTAGATTTAATCTTTTGAACAGCCTGAGAATGATTCTCAGTCCAGGGTTCAGGTTTCTTTTTAAGTCTAGAATACAGTATTGTTGTATCTTTAGCTAGATCTTTATAATATTCTGAAATATAATTCAGACTTCCTAAAAATCTTTGCAACTGTTTTTTATCAGTTATTTCATTAGGAAATTTAGAAGCGAATTCAATACTTCTATCTATAGGAATAATTTTTCCTTGATTTATCATATGACCCAAAAACCTATCTTGAGTTTGAAATAATTTCATTTTTGGGGCAGATATTACTAAACCATTGTTTGTTATTAAACTCTTAAATATTTTTAAGTGTTTAATATGCTGATCTATAGTTTTAGAAAATACTAAAACATCATCAATATAGACTATTATAAATTCAGAATAGGGATTGAATATATCATTCATAATATTCTGAAACTCAGAAGGAGCATTCTTCTGACCAAATGGAAGAACATTCCATTCATAATGTCCAAATGGAACTTTAAAAGCTGTTTTATATCTATCAGATTCTTTAATCTGGATTTGCCAATATCCTGATTTCATATCAAATTTAGAAAAGATTAAAGCATCGTTTAATCTATCTAACAAATCTTTTTTGTTAGGAATTGGATATCTAATCCATTTTAAAACTTTATTAAGAGGTTTATAATTAATAACTAATCTAGGCATACCTCTTTCTTTTTCAGCAGCATTATTAACATAAAATGTTGTACAACTCCAAGGAGATTTAGACTTTCTAATTAAGCCTTTTTCTAAAAGGGAATTAATCTCCTTTTTACATAATTCTAAATAGGCATTATGGCCTTTTAGCCCTCAAAGTTTTCACAGATATACCCATCAGCCCTCAATATTTCAAAACGTTCCTTTTAACCCTCGAAGTATCCATAAAGGTCCTAATAACCCTTAAACCGGTACAAAAAATAAAAAATAAAAAAACGGTATAACTCGGATGGGCAAAAGAGACATTTCACAAACCGATACCGAGGGTTAAAAGGTATACTTTAGATACTCTGGGGGTTAAAAGGTATACTTTAGATACTTTGGGGGCGAAAAGGTATACTTCAGAAAATGTTTATACAATTGTACAGAACATGAGGGAAATAAGTTATGTCATCAAAAATATATCATATAATTAAAAATAAATACAAAATATATATTGTTGGAAAGTATATTTAATTTATTTTTAAAATGTATTTTCTGGATTTTCAAAGTTATAAATATATACATTTTAATCTATTACTACATTATATCCTACATATAATTGGTGTAAGGGGTTTATATGGTATGTTTTGATCATCAGGGGCATATGTGTCGTTTCCAAATGGATCAAAAGTTTATCATTGATCTTCATATTAGATTCTCTGTTAAGAAAGAAAAGAAATTCGCATTCAGTGAATGATTAGCAACTTGATTATCAAACTAAACACAATTTCATATTTATAATACTTCCTCATTTACAAATAAGTAATTCACTTTCGAAGAATTTTGCATGTTAAGAAATTCAAACATTAATGATCTAATTCTATATATTTATTGCAATAGTTAAAAAATAAGAACATAAAATCAATTTTGGAAATAAAATTCAAGAATAATATATAAAAAATTTAAGTAAAAAATAGGCTTGAAAATAGAAGTAAAAATTATTTTGAAACAAATTTTTCCCCCCGAAAATGGACTAATAATTTAAAAGGAAGGGAATACATTATTTCATGTGAAGACGGTAATTTGAGAAAGTTAAAAACTTGCTTTATACTCAAATGCATGCACAATCCCACTTTTTATTGGACGTTGCTGTAATTGAACGTCTAAAATTGTAACTTGAAGGAACTACTCATTATTTTACTTTGCTAAATAATAAAACATATCTAAAATTACATTTCTTTTTCGTATTTTTCTATTAGTTATTTTTTGAGTTGAATATTCATATTTATAGTAAGTCATGTATATAATTGAGCTAATAAAATTAGAACAAGTATTAAAATTTTAATAATAATAATTTAATTTTAAAATTCATAAAACATTTTATTAGAAAAGAAAATTATGCATAATAGTAAGATTTGGGTAAGATTATGCTATAAAAAAAAAGATACAAGATTAACATGTGAAGATTAAGGCTATTTTGGTCTAAAACAAGTTTAGGGTGTGCATAAATAAGTTTAGGGTGTGCATAAATCACTACCCTAAAAATATCTAATGTGCACTTCAAGAAATTTGACTATTTACCAAATTTGTATTTACACCAACTTGATCAAAACAATTCATAAACTGCACTTGCAGTTTTCGAAAACTTGCCTTGCCTATACGCATTTTCTTCTTTTCATCTTATACTTCATGCATGTGAAAGTGCTTAAACCTGTAATCAGAGCTCTGTAATCTATAAATTTCGGTGTTTCCCCGCGGCAAAGACACAGAAAGCAGATATGTTGTTAATGGGCGAGGAAAATGCTCAATCCGCGTCTTCTGTGAAGCCTGTTCTTGCCTGTTTGCAGTTGAGGCATGTCCTTACTATTCTTTTCTTTGCTGTAGGGTTGTGTATTGGAATAACAGCCAGTTTAAGTTTTAAAAGCTTCTCATTAGTATCAAAATCTCAGATGTTATCTCGTTTCTCGTCTGTACCATCAGCATTATCGCTTCCTAAATTACCAATCCCTTCCTTGTATGTACCCATACTGAACATCACACCAGCTTATACTGAACATCACACCAGCTTGATCGAGATTTTTGATGACATAACTTATTTCCCTCAACTTGTATAAATATTTTCTAAATTATACCTTTTCTCCCCCAAAGTATCTAAAGTATACCTTTTAACCCCTAAAGTATCTAAAGTATACCTTTTAACCCTCGGTATCGGTTTGTGAAATGTCTCTTTTGCCCATCCGAGTTATACCGTTTTTTTATTTTTTATTTTTTGTACCGGTTTAAGGGTTATTAGGACCTTTATGGATACTTCGAGGGTTAAAAGGAACGTTTTGAAATATTGAGGGCTGATGGGTATATCAGTGGAAACTTTGAGGGCTAAAAGGCCATTAAGCCTTCTAAATATTCTTTATTCATTTGAGCTGGTCTAGCTTTTGTAGGGATTTGGTTTTCATTAAAACCATCTATATAAGGAAGAGAAATAACATGTTTCTTTCTATCCCAAAACGCATTAGGAAGGTCATTACAAACTTCCTCAATAAATTGGTTTTCTATGATTTTTATCTGATTTTTAATATCAGGTTTTTTAAACTGCTCATTTATACTCAAAACTTTTATTTCTTCTTTAAGAAAACATAATTGGTTTTCTTTACTGATAAGGCGATCCTTAATCTCATTAATTATACGAGTTTGAGGATCTGTAATAAATTCAAATTTTATTTTCTTTCCTTCTATTATGGAAGAAATCCCACTTTGATCCACATTAGTGAGGGGCATAATATTATGAAGGAAAGGATTTCCTAGAATTATTCTATGATTCATATTCTTTATTAGAATAAAAGAGGTAGGAAGACAAATTTCTTCATTACAAATGTAAGTATTGGGAAGCTTATAGCTAACTTGAAGTTTTTCTCCAGCAGCATGAGATATAGATTGAGTAGTTTTCTCAAAATATTTGGTAGGAATTAATCCTTCTTGAATACAATTCAAGTCAGCACCACTATCAACAAGGGCTATCTCATCTTTGAGAATAAATTCTCGACTTACCACAAGGGTAACTTTGATGTACCATCTTTGAGATGTTACTTGTTCTAACAGATTTAAATATTCTGTCTCTTTAGTATTACTAGAAGAGGTAATATCTTTTAATGCACCAGGTATTACAGACTTACTTTCTAATAAAGTAATTCTTTGGGTTAGTAGAGTATTATTCTGTTTTATCTGAGTAATTTCAGATTTTAATAAATTAACTTCTTTTCTTAAATCATTAAGAGAAACAGGAGTTTCTTTAATATTAGATTTTTGAAATCTTTCTAGTACCTCACTTAATTGGTAAGGTGCGTCTATGACTATAGGAGCTTCTTTTTCCTTATTATCTTTAATAAGGGCTTCTAACATTTGTTTCTTAAGCTCAAAATTGGTAATTGAATCTATAATTTTTAAGGCTCTATCTTGATCAGCCGTTAAGACATTTAATCCATTCATGTCTACTATAGATTTATAGTAATTTAACTCATTACACTGACAATCATTGTTATCAGAATCTTGAGAATCAGAATCACTTGAGCTCTCATAAATTAAAGCTAAATCTTCATCATTAGAAGATTCTCTTTCTTCATCAGAAGTATGAAGCAAAACCTTTTCTAATTGTGAGCGTAATTGCTCATCTTCTATCTCATTAAGAGCTTTTTTAGTCCAACATTGGTTGGCATAATGACCAACTTTGCTGCATTTATGACAAGTTATATCAGTCCTTTTAGCTTTTCTTTTTCCTTTATTAGGGACAAAAGGCTTTTTCTCTAATTTATTATAAGATTTTCTTTTATAATTCTTTTTATAAGAATTTTTATTAAAAGGATATTTTGATTTATAAGAATTATTCTTAAAGGACTTATTCCTTTTATAAGCAATCTTTTGCTTTTTCTTATCTGGATATCTAGGAATTTTCCCTGTATCAAAGGCGAATTGATCACAAAATTCACCTTATTGATGCTTTTCCGAAAGCTTTTGCTTTTTTAACTGATTTCTTAGCTTTATGTCATTACATAAGGCTAATCCTTCATTAATACAATGACTAACAATTTCTCCATATGTTAGAGAATTATAGTTAATATTTACTCCATCATTCTTATTTCTTAAAGATTGCCTAACTCTTTCAGCAAAAAGATGGGGTAATTCGTCTACAAATTTATACTTCCAATGTATGGAATTGGGGTCACCTAATTGATAAACCCTAGATAAAAAGGTATCTTTATACCATCTAAAATGAGTTAAAGATGGACATCTAAGATTTTGGAGAAGTGTACATAACTTCTCTGCCACAGGGGTATTAGCTCCTACAAAATGTTGTAGAATTGCAATACACAGGGTATAAACTGCATCTTCTTCTCCTGTAGTGATGACACCATTTTCTATCTTAATTATCTTCTTATGATTAAGAACTTCTAATCTTTGTTCTAAGGTAAGATAATGTTCCCACCATCCTCTGATTTGTCCTACAAATCCAGTGGATATAAATGATGCAATTGCACTATCAGTGCTTCCATCCTGTTTACAAACAGTGGAGTACATCATTATTCTATGAATAACATCGAAAATTTGTTTTTCATTTAAACCATCTATATTCCATTCATAGATAGCTTTTCCTGAGTACGAAGTTTGAATATATTCTGGTTCTTCAAATAGAAGATCCTGAGGAGAAGGTCTTTGATAATAGAATTTTTCTAAAGGTTTTGGAGCATAAATAGGATTTATCTCCGCATTACTAATTTTTTGTTTAGCGAACATATTTGCTAATTCGTTAATCTCTTCTATTTCTTCAACAGGTTCTGAGTTATCAGACTGCTGAGAAGAATCGTCTTTAGACAAGATAGCTATGTTTAAATTATTAAACTTTTGTTGAAGAAGTTGAAGGAATTCTTCACCACTAGATTCCATTTTAAATCCATTAATATGAATTGGAGGTTGAATCATAGGAATATCGTCTTTATTTGACGATGATTCTGGATTTTGTTTTTCTACTAATTTTTTAAGAGAACTTAATTCGTTTTCTATAAACTGTTTAAGAGATATTATCTCCTTATCTAACGCTGTACATTGGTCACCTAAGCAAGCAAGAAAGGTGTTAGTATAGTTTTGCGACTTAATTATCGCATTAAGATCCTTTATAGTAACTTGAGCACTTTCAAGTTTTTGAATACTAGTGTAAGCTGTGGCTTCTGTGGTATTATTTAAGCAAATTGTTTGCTCTGGAGGAAATGGAGAACTAATAGTTTCTCCCTTTGGAGTTTTCCAAGGTCTTTGTAACACTAAAATTTCTTTATTAGTGTTATCAAGATAGGTTTTTATAAACCAATTCACAAAAGGTGTATTATCTTCTGTTTTAGCTATATATTCATAATATTCATCTCTAAACCTATTTAGGTCTTTCGAAGAGTATTTCTTAAAATACCATTGCATAAATTGGGCATGCTTTTCTTGTTGAAATTCCTTATTAAGGATTTCTCTCATTCTACTTCCTGGGGATAAATCAATCATTTAAATGGAAGCTCATATCTGATGGAGTAGGAGATTCTCTACTCTTTTCATAGATTCCTTCTAAAATTTGATTCTGACTAATTCTTATTGAGTTTACAGATTCTAATTCTTCTCTTAATTGAGAAGTAGAGGCTCTAGAGGGATCTAAAACACTAGGAGCTGTGATATAATCACTAGCATTAGAATACCTAGCAGACATAGTCCTTGGTAATCTAATAGATCTTTGAGGAGTAAATCTAATTTCTACATCTCCTTCAGTTGTCTGAATAATCTGATCAACATCTTTATTGACCTGTGGTTCTGGTTCTAATTCTTCAGGAAGAGACCAAGTTTCTGGAAAATTAATCTCTTTCCATTTTATCAACCTATTGGTTGCCACATTTGATGTTAACAAATTGGTTTGAACTACAGTAGTAGTTCCTTGAAAGGAAAATTGTCTGGCCTTAGGATTTAATGTATTCAAGACCTTATAATAAATTCTATAGCATATGGCTATCACCTCACTTCCAGGTTTAAAATTATAACCATTAGTATGTATTGTTAATTGCATAGCATCTAACAAATTACTATCAGATAAAGATAGTGTCAAATTGGGGGCTACATCGAAGTAGACTGGTCCATGACATAGACTAGTTTCTATTAAAGCAGCTAGAGATTGTTTAAAATCTCTACATCTACCATCTCTTACATGGGCCATAATACTAGAATTTAAACCTAACAGAGTTAAAGGTTTAAATGCTATCTGAATTAATCCAATATGGATAAAATTATAATTTTTATAAGGGAGTAAATCTTTTTTACTCAACAATCTAATTGTTTGATTAGTATTAGAAATCCTAATTGTTTGTTCCATCGTTTTGATGACCTGACGAGATTTAAAATCAAGCATACCAATAGTATATATTTGGTTAAAGGGAACAGAGGGTATAACCCACTTATTGAGCTTATCCAAATTTTTTGGATATTCTACTAATTCAGCATTTTTAATCAAATCATTTTGATTATCATTATCATCTATTTCATGCATACTCATGGAGTAAGGAAGCTAAGACTATTGTGGTTGGTTGGATCTTAAAAGGGGTTTTAAGTATGTTTATTTTTTACAAAAACTTAAAATTGACATAAAAGTACAATATTTTTGTTATCTTTGCAAACGACTTACTCGTTTAACTATCAACCTGAGGGATAGACGGATTAAATCCACAAAAACAAAGATATGAAATATTTTAGCAAAAATTTTCTTTTTATGAAATCATCAGAAAACCTCCCATTAAATCTTTCGGGATAAAAGATGATATTTTAAGAAAACACTAAAATATTTCGATTTTTTGCCTTTTTTTTTTTTACATACTTAAATAACCTTAAACATCCAACCTTCCACAACAGAGATTTAGCTACTGCAATTCATAAAGAGACAACAGCAGAAAGCTGGTGTCTTCATCTTTTCCAACCCTCTTTCCTACTCAGCCTAGTCACCTGTTCTGTTCGATACAATAACTATTTTTATATTTCAGGTTCAACAAAAATTAGTATTGCTTTTAACAAAATTCAATTCAATTTTATTTATAAAAAAACTCAATCCAGATTTTAAAAAACAAAATCACCAATCTTTAACATCACCAGATTCACCACCACCACCAGATCAGATTAAAAAAATCAGATTTTGTGCCCAGGTCTGACTTTAACATTAGGATAATTAACATCATTCCAAGCACCATACCAATATTCCGATAATTTTGTCCCAACAAATACACCACACTGCTATAATCACGAATTTTCTTATCACCACCTTTTTTCATATCTATTATTAAATCTCTTTTTTTCTTCTTGTCATAATTATTCTTCTGATTCCTCACAATCAACACATTCACCATTTACATCACCAACATCCAGTTCAAACACAGATCACCAAAAATCAAGCTCAAATCACCAAATTCAAAATGCAAATCATTAAAATTTAAATACGGATCACCAAAAATCAAGCTCAAATCACCAAATTCAAAATGCAAATCATTAAAATTTAAATACGAATCACTAAAAATTAAAGTCGTAATCACTAATTTTGCCTCCAAAATATCAATTTTCTACTTATAATCACCAATTTTCCGTTGAAATTTAGTAGATCTGATAGAAATTTTCCGGCAAAGCCACAACCAACTCCTAACAGCAAGAGTATGAAAGTAACTGTCATTGCCTGCTTTGACGTTCCCGAACGCTGCAGAAGTAGGTAGGTGACTAATAATATCATCAAAACACCAAACAGCATACGGAATACAACTAGAACCTGGCACCTCAGAGTATGGAGTCCTGACCTGATAGATGAATCATACTAATAATAACAATAAAATCAACAAAAAGATAACATTGAGCCTTACTGGAACAGAATCACATGATGCAGTAGCTTCAATAAGCCTTTGGTGAGAATAAATATAAGTTCCATAAGCAAGGGCCGCCAACATAATTAGCAAACCAGCAACAAGACAGTCAATGCAAGTTTTGAGCAATTTTGCCTCCAAAATATCAATTTTCTGCTTATAATCACCAATTTTCCGTTGAAATTTAGTAGATCTGATAGAAAGTTCATCATAGTAAA
The DNA here is from genome assembly GCA_037693485.1 of Kitagawia praeruptora. Lineage (NCBI taxonomy): Eukaryota > Viridiplantae > Streptophyta > Magnoliopsida > Apiales > Apiaceae > Kitagawia > Kitagawia praeruptora. The sequence goes on from CM075352.1 coordinate 141,492,218, forward strand.
AAGCATCTTCCATGCATTGAAGCTCGCCATTAATCACCACATCTTTATCAACTAAAAATCACCGGAATCTTAACAAAATCAACGACGAAGAAGACGAGATCGTAGAACTTAGATCCGCCTGCGGCGCCGAAATTCAGAGATAGTCAGATCTCTTCTTCTTCTATGTCAAGGCGGAAAACTTGTCGGAGTATGAGATCGGAACCATCGGATTTGGGCCGTCGTTTTCGAGTGGTTTTGGATTTGTGCGTATGAATTGAGTGGCGGTGGTGTCGACCGTCGGAGAAGAGGACCGGTGCCGCTGCCGATGGGGATGGGGGTCGGGTGGGGGTGGGGGAAAAAGAAGTATGGTTGTTGGGGATGAAGGGAAGAGAGATAAAAATGCGAGAGAAGAGAGATGTCAGAGAAAGAAACGGAATTTTAGATCTGTGATTATGTGGTTAGGATTTAATATACGTATAAAAATTATGTGGCTGAGATTCATTCTCAGTTCTCATTTTAAGTGGGGGTCTCATTTGAGCATTTGCCTATATATATATATATATATATATATATATATATGAGTGCTTCTCAATGGGGAACCGGTACAATTGAGTAACTTGGAAACTAATATCTTAACCATCCAATACAACATGAAATGAACGGATTAGATCGAGGATGTACCAACAGTTTTTCATTCGTAAGTACAGAACACCTACATTAGAAAAAACTGCCACACTTTTGAAAAGTTATGACTTAATTGGTTTCAACATTTTTTTTCTATTTTATATTTATCATGTAAGTTAAATTTATGTCTTGTGTAGTTGTGTTCTTTTATTTATTTTAGAATCTGTTTTTTGTGGCTAGTACTACCTTCAACATTCAATACTTTTTATGTTTTGCATTAAAAATACATAACATATTTATATTAATTTGTTAACAAATTATACAGAACATGATTCTTAAAGAAGATATTTTATTAAACAATAACGCGTGTTTTACTATAAAACTCTTTAAATTATTACAAAGTACATATATAATATAGTAAATTCTAAATTTACATAAAAACAGGACATAAATTCTTGTATGTAACAAATACATCACATTTTTTTTTCATTCTTGTACGTCCTATTATTAAAAATACACAGAACCTAGTATTTATACTTTCTTAAAAAAATAGCATGATTTCTCGAATGATATAAAATATAACATGGTGACTAATATTTTTAACATAAAAAAATACAGGATACATATGTTTTTTTTGTAAAATAGGATAAATGGTGTTTTTGTTCCAAATTTATTGAACAAAACAATTTAATTGATTTGATTTTCTATATATGATTTTGTTTTTAACATAACATGTATAAAATACAGAACATGCTTTTTTATACGGAAAATACAAAATTTGTTTTAAGTTTTTAAAAATACAGAACCAAGTCTTTATACTTTCTTCAGAAAAAAAACATGTTTTTTATTGTAAATAAAACGTCATTATATAGTTAATATAATGTTTTTATGTTTATCAGTAACTTGTTTTTAAATTTTGAAACCCTAATAAAAAAACATAAACAAAAGTACAGGACACCTGTTTTTGAATTTTAAACCCTAATAGGTGTTTTGTTTTCTGAGCCTTATACTCATAAATACAGTACACTTTGTTCACATTTTTTTTATTTTTTACATTTTTTGTAAAATTATGGATTCACTTAAACAATAAAAGAAAATTATAGAAAATATTACAAAAGAATAAAAACAAATATACCACAAAATACGAGTTCACAAAAAAATATATATATAAACACAATAACAAAATATATAAAAAATGAAATACAAAAACAAAAAGAAGCATTAGTTGAAAATTTAGTGGGCCACGTGTATAGAGAGACAGTTTTAAATTACATGCAGGTACACGAGAAAATACCTACACAAGTAATCTCAGCCTACTTTTAAGAAAAATCTAACGGTTGATGGAGAGTTACTAAGTTACCCAATTTTTGTAGTTCCTAAATGAACCTAGGCATATATATATATATATATATATATATATATATATATATATATATATATATATATATATATATATATATATATATATATATATATATATATATAATCTAATTTTTATGAATTAGATTATAACAAAAACGTAGTAAAAGATCTAATCGACGTTCCAATCGCACGGATGTCAAGATCTAACGATTTCAGTGCTGTGGTCATTTCTTCATACGCCTCGATATTATGGATGTTCCTTTTGTCAATCTTGGTGTTGTACTGTTTTCTAATTTGAGAATTGTTTTAATTCATGTTGTTAAACGATCTGGGAACATAGCTATTTGTGCTTGTTCTAATCTAGGTGGTATTGTCAATTGGGGGTTTGTCCCGATTGTTTTGAAGTTTTAATGAAATTTTATCTTTGTTTGTCAAAAAAAAAAGTAAATCCTTTACTACACACGTTTTATACTTCTATTATGCATTAAAATAAAAACAGTTACTATAATTTTACAAGTTTCTCCTAGAAAGATAAAATTTTAAATTCCATTTATTCAGTAATATCTATTTTCGATCACTTCTATTGTACACTCAAAAACTTGTTCGAATTATGGATTTCACATTTTCCAAATTTTGACTTTTAAATGTTAAAATAATCCTGTTCAGATTTTTGATATATTTGTCCAATAGTTAACTTATACACTTATGCAAATGTCACCAAACATGACTTAACCATATTGTATATACCATCAACCATTTAGGATACTTTACTACCTCTCAAAGGCACAAAAAGCCACAATTCATGGCCTCCATGAACAGTGGCGGAACCAGGAGTTTAAATCACCCGGGGCTCAAATATTTAACGATAAAAATTCCTGTTACTATTTCATAAAAGTAAACGTACATTTTCTCATATTTTGGCACTTGTGCTTCCCATGCTTGAAGAATTAAGGGATGATAATTGAATCCTTCGAGTTTGCATATGTTGATAACGCTGTAAAATAGCTTCATCATTGACACTTGAAGAAGTGTCTCACCGATTAAAATCTTAACTCAATAATTAAGAAACCAGACCACGTATATATGCTACTTTTGTTGTTTATTAATTTTACAATTCTTTTTTATTATAATTAATTATGTAAATTATGTAACACATTATATTATGTATTACATAATAATAGTAATATATTAATGTTTCATTGTCAGATATTCTTTGATTTTATACTAATGATTACCAATTTGGTATATTCAAGTAAATATATAATTTTTAATATTCATTATTTTTATTGATTTTATCATGAGAAAAATTTGTATGTAAATGGAGTTTTAAAAATTACCGGGGGCTCAGATTTTTTTTATCTTTAAACACATCTTGGAATAAAAAAAAATGTACTTATTTTTTTTAGTCTAGCCGCGGCTCCAGCCCCCCTTAGCCCTCCCTTGGTTCCGCCCCTGACTGTGTTTCACCTATCGTCGGTCTTTCACATTTCACTGATGGATTAATTAATTAAGCAAAAAATCAAAACATATCTAAAGAATAGAGCAGAAAACAAAGGATACGATAGAGTACCAGATCCCATAGATAGGGTTTGGAATTGGGGATGAAAAATTGGTAATAATTTTAATTGTGTTTGTATGATGAAATAGAATCTACAAATACAAATTAATACTAGCATATAGATAGAACATGGATAGAATTGTGTTTGTATGTGGTTTGACCTGAGCAGGAAAGCGAGAGCAGCAGAGAAGAAAGAAACGCCACGAACACCGGCGGCATAAAAAGCGGCAGTAGTAGTAGGATTAAAAGTAGCGCCGCCCAAAAGCTCAGCGATGAAGCCGAAAAAAAAAAGCTTTTACTTTTTTTTAGATAGGCAAATGCATTAAGAAGTCAAAACGACACTTAGAGCGTGTTTGACTTAACTTAAAAAATGTTACTTATCACTTAAAGTGCTACTTACTCACTTTAAGTGAAAAGTGATAATTTTTACTTAAAGTTAGGTGTATCTGTTTGGCTAATTCCACTTAAAGTAAATTTATTTTTAAAAAATTAATTAAAAAAAAAGAAATTTATATTTTTTTGAAAGTATAAAATACAAATATATGAAAAGAATACAATACAAGTTAAATGGTGACTCAAATACATAAAAATTGATATACGAAAAAAAATAAGTGGAAAAAAAGTACCTCCAAGCTACTTTTTTTTTTAGCCTACTTTCCACTTTAAGTGGCTCCACTTTAAGGGGAGCCAAACACCTCCCAGCAAACTTTAAGTGAAAAAAAAAAAAAATTGGGGGTCAAACGGGCTCTTACAAAGGGGCTGAAATAAAAAGGCACTAGAGCCATAAGCCACTAGCTACCACGAACATACTACTAAAAGGAAATGGGAATTAAACCTAACAATACATACAGATAAGAGCTTATTGAGAGGCTAATGAATTAACCTAGGATGATAGCGTCATCCAAACTTGAGCCTGCATTAGAAATTTATCCTACTTCATAATTCACGAAGGAGAGTTTACATCGCTTAAGACTAGGGAGTGAGGGATCTCCATCGATAGTATCCTTATCTTTGATAACATATGTAACAAGCGAGAAAGAAGACTGAGAGAGGGACTTATACCTTGAGAGTTACTGAAATGGAGGGGGGGTGGTTCGGGGTCAGAAACCAGGTTGAGCCAAGGAGAAAAGTTCATCGTAGGAGAGTTCTTAGAGACAATAAGTGTCGAAGCTGGGGCTTGCACAGCTTCACCATGACCAAGATTTGGAAAAATATCTTGACCTAAGCCATTATCGAGGTCCATTATCTTTGGGTTCCGGTAGGTTAAAATCGAACCCACTAAAATTGAACCGATATTTATAATAAATAAATAAATATATAATTTATATGTATTCAAGATATAAATATATTATATCTTGAATTATACGGAGTAATTAAGTTTCAAAACAATATCGGATGAGGATGAGGAAAGGAATGATGTGTCTGCTTTCCATTCTTTTGTATAATGGCCTTTGAAAATTGTATAGCACATGAGAATAAGTGATTTATCTAATCGGTGCTCTACACTGGAATTCATTGAAGAAATGAAGTCTCTGAGTGTCTCGTAAGAAAATTGGTTTTTAGCTCATACACTATATGCTTTTACTTATTTGCTAAATTAATTCTAAATTTCTTAATCGTTCAATCATTTGTTTAAAAATCATGAATGTTATAATTTACAAATTTAAAATCTTGTAATATATTTATGATTATTCCGTTTGGTTTTAAAATCGAAACCGAACCGAGTTTTTTAAAATCAAAAACTGACGGTTCGGTTGCGATTTTCAATTTTTAAAACCAAGGCATACGGTTTTGGGGCAAAATCGTCCCGAACCGAACCGTGCTCTCCCCTAGTTAATGAGGTAGGGTGAGAATATAAATAAAGAAAATTCTTAATATAATATGATTGGTCTAAAATTTAGGAATTAGTTCTGATTGGTTCTAAAATAATTCAAAAATTTCTGATTCTTTAATTGGACATTTGGTACATGTATTATAATAAAGGAAGGATAATTTTAATGTTTTATCATTTATATTTTATCACTTTTTTCAAAACTTCTTTAAAAAAATCACTTTAAAAAAAACTTTTGACCAAACTGACCGACTTTTGATCAATTTTTTCAAAATACATTTTTTATTCCGATTTTATGAAAATCAGTTCGGTAAGCTATAGAACACAAATTAGTCGACGATTAATAACGATTAATCAACGATTTTTTAGAACACTGATTAAAAATAAATTAAATTATACCTATACACATAAACTCGCCGGAAACGAAGAATGTTATCCCATATTTTGGCATGTCTAATCATCTCCCAAATTTCTATTACTCCCTCCGTCCCTAATTAGTTGTCCAGTTTGACTTTTCAGTGGTCAAATTGACTAACTTTTGACCGAAGATTAAAATTAATCCGTTTAATATTTTAAAAAACTGAAAATGACATATTAAAATAGATTAGAAGTAGTTTACGATGGTATAATTTTTTAAAATATTTTTCATTATATAATATATATAAATTTCAGTCAAATTTGAGTCAATTTGACCAACAAAAATAGAAACTGGACAACTAATTAGGGACGGAGGGAGTAATTATTAATTATTAATTTCGATTAATAATTATTGCTTAACCGCACAAGTTTTATCCTCTCCCTGAAATGAGGAAATAATCAATCTCAATAAATCAATAACGGAAAATATCTCCAAACAATATTCTTCAAATCAGCAAGATATCACAACGATTAAATCAAATAAAATCAGTAATTAAAAATGAAGTTTATCCCTAAAGTCTCTAAGGGATAGACACAAATCAATTTCACAGAACTACGTGGGCTTTATCCAATATAAATTGGTACGTAGGCATCTTGGCAAAGGATCCGATATGATGGCGACCGATACCCGAGACAAATCGAGAAACCTGCCAAGTCCAGCCCCCTCTTTTTTCATAAACCCTAATCCCCTAAACAGTCACATACCCATAATTTCGCTCATACTATTCCAGCAAACCTCCGATTTCGTGTTGTTACGAAATTCCTCCAACAACATTTGGCGCTAGGAGGGGCTTTTTAATTATTCGAGGAGGACGAATAATTTATAATTCACGATGTTGGAACACAATCAAAGTGGTTCTGACAGGATGGCGGTGAAGGGGTCAATAATCACAAAAAAATGCCGACTGCAATTTTGGAGCACTCATTAATTCGTTGGTGGTATACGCAGTGAAGAAACCAAGCAACACGCGGACGACGATGACAAAAAAAAATCTGGAGGAACACACCGGCGAATGCCAATTACGAAAAAAAAAAATGGGCAACAATTGTCGAAAAGGAGTTTTAACAAGAAAACGGTAGAACCCAGTAACACGTGCATCAACACAGGGATTAAAAAAAAGTTAAAGACCGGAGACAACAAGACAACAGGAGCACACACGGGATATAAAAAAAAAAACTTGAGTAACAGCGGAGGCCAACAATAGCAAAAAAAAAAATAAAAAAAGAAGCAACGACGAATCAGTACACAATTGAGAGCTGTGATTTGGAATTTTCAATCCGCAAAAATCAAAGATAAGTTCTATTTATCTTTTAATTTTTTGCAATTTAAATTATAAATATTATGTCATGCATGCATAATCTTGTTTTTAAATATTTTTTCAGAAAAAATATTTATTATCCAGAAAATTCGTGCGAGCAATAAATATTTTTATGCTTGTAAAATTATTGCGATTTAGAAAATATCGTACGAGATATTTATATATGTTGATGAATTGCGGATATTTATGCTGATTGATTGTGGATTTATTTTACAATCCCGTACGAGATGCATGTTTCAAAGGAAAAAATACACATACGAGACACATAATTTTGTAAAAGATTTTCTACAAAAAGGAACATTATTTTCGAAGAAAATAAATATTGCGACACTTTTAAAAGAGCATATTTATTATTGCGTTTGGATTTGCAAAAAAAAATTCATATATCGTCGCAATAGTACATATATGTCAAAAATAATTTTCAAACTTGCGAACTAAATTGTCAAGTAGGGTAGCCTGGTCAAGTTATAAATCTCGCAATGCAACATGCTTAGTAAAGTGTAGCACCCTCTGGATTATTGAAGGCCCATGAGATCTCTCTATATCGAATGGGTGGAGGCATCCCTATGCAAACTATCTTTATTGAAGGCCCATGACCAGATCTTGAGCTCAAGGTCGCATGGGTGGGAAGGCATCCCTATGCAAAATATATTTCAGACATGCACAGCCATCGCGTGCAAAGTTCACCAGAATTTCATCTACATCTCCTACTGAAGACTCCGCCAGACACATCCTTATGTGGTTGCATCAGACACTTGAAAAGCGTGATGCCAATTCGGGATATATACAAGCGCCAAGGTCCTAACTAGACAACAAGGATCGCAAAGGATTTCAAAAATATTATTTATACTCGCACATTTGAAAACCTTGGCAAATATATATCTTACACTGGTCATCGCATGCAATCACTCTTGCATCCGCATACGCCTAACGAGCACAGTGGTGCTCTAAGTGTTTTTCTAATCATCTATTTTCAGTTTTTTCAGCGATTCAAGAAATTTGGAAGCTTGAAGAATTTTTAGTTCTTCACTGCAGCAAGCTACACTGAAGAACTGGGGGCTAGTTGTTATGCCATATTTTGACATGTCTAATCATCTCCCAAATTTCTAATAATTATTAATTATTAATTTAGATTAATAATTATTGCTTAACCGCACAAGTTTTATCCTCTCCCTGAAATGAGGAAATAATCAATCTCAATCAATCAATAACGGAAAATATCTCCAAACGATATTCTTCAAATCAGCAAGATATCACAACGATAAGATTAAATCAAATAAAATCAGTAATTACCCAGATTAACGAAGTTTATCCCTAAAGTCTCTAAAGGATAGACACAAATCAATTTCACAGAACTACGTGGGCTTGATCCAATATAAATTGGTACGTAGGCATCTTGGCAAAGGATCCGATATGATGGCGACCGATACCCGAGACAAATCGAGAAACCTGCCAAGTCCAGCCCCCTCTTCTTTCATAAACCCTAATCCCCTAAATAGTCACATACCCATAACTTCGCTCATACTATTTCAGCAAACCTCCGATTTCGTGTTGTTACGAAATTCCTCCAACAACAAAGAACATGGCGACCGACAGTGGCGGACCCAGAATTTTTTTTCAATGGGTTCCTAATATAAAATTTTAAATAAAAATAAAAATAAATTAAATTAAAAAGTACGAATTTTTAACACATGAAAATATTTTATATTTTAGAGTTATTTTTTTAATCTGTTCTTATCTTTTAAAACAGTCCGCTACATATTTATCAATAACTTCACTATTTTTTAAATTTTATTTAGGTTTTTTATGTGATGTTTGATTAAAAATTTAATTAAGTGGGTTCCTGTAAAATATAAGTGGGTTCTTTTTAAGTATTCCATAATTTTTTAACTTAAAAACTAGTACTCCCTCTGTCCCCCTTGGTTCTTTACCTTGGGGGACGTAATTCTGGCACGGATTTTAAGGTGTAATTTGCGGATAGTTTCATAACTTATTTTTTAATTTTTTTTTTTTTGTATAAAAATAGAATTATTCTATTTTTATACAAAAAAAGAAAATTTAAAAAATAAGTTATGGAACTGTACTTTTTAGGAGCCTTGAAATGCGTGTCGAGTAGTGAAAAAGAAATGTAAAGAAATGGGAGGGACTGAGGGAGTATATATTTATCATTAAGACCGAGCCTAGTGGGTTCCCGGGCACCCATTATAGGTTATATAGGTCCGCCCCTGGCGACCGGAATTCAAAATCTGGACAACATTTAACTTTTCGGTGAACTAAAACAATTTCTAAAAATTCTGAAATTAATATATGTATACTAGCATGCTATAATATATCCAATTGCCAAAGCAGAATCTCAAAATCTTTACCGCAAAATAAATTCCGACCACCCCAAAAATTTTTCTGATGACCAAAAAAACTGTCCTAAACAGTTACGAAATTAAAACCCATACACAAACACGCACCAAACTGCTTCCTAGATTGCGCGCGGGGGTGTTACGAAATGAAATGGGGGTTGGCAGGTCATAACTCGTTTTTTTTTAAAAAAAATAACTAAATAATTAATGTGTTTTAAAAATAATTTCAAAGCTTTTTATAAATCTCCAAATGAATAAATAAATATTTTCAAATAATTTAAAAATCCACAAATTATTCAGTATTTTAAAAAATAAAATTTTTACCGAATAATTTCATAATTCAAACTAAAATTTTTATCCGTAGAAAAATACGGACTCGAGATATTGACCGAATTAGTAAAATAATCTGAAAATTTTTAAATCGAACTCAGCCCCAATAAACCGAAAAAAGTAAACACTGAAACAAAAAAAATGGAAATACATCCAAATGGAATAAAATGTTAAAATTTTGTACCTCCTATTTTGAGAAAAAGCAATAAAATATTTAAATAATAAAATTAATAAATCTTGAAAATTTTGGGTTGTTAGTACTTATTACAAGGCATGCACACAGGTCGGTTTGATCGGACACAACCCAATTAATCGGATTTGAAAAATGTTCAACCTCTTATAAAATAAATTAAGTTGCAACCCAACCCTAATAATTTAAAATGTTAATTTTAATATCACTTAATTTTGTACGAAATTATGATATTTTAATACAAATTTAAATCTTAACCTAAATAAATTAGAACGGAAATAGAATTTTAATGATTCAAAAAAGTCAGATATTATGTTTCAGAAAAAGAAAATAAATCAAATTTTGAATTTAATTTTAAAAACCGGGCATATCTAATTTTCCTCGCCACCCTAAATCAAATGAATGATAAAATTTGTATGAGGTTGCAGACGAATTTTGGATGAAGAGTTGTGGGTGCCATGCACGTACATCTCACAAGTCACACCACAACTCAAAATTTTCTATGTGTTTATTTTATTTTATTTATTTTTGCCAAGTTATCTACATGTTATTAGTTTACGTATATAACACAAACAAAATCTAGTTGCAACTTTTACCAAGAAAGAAGAGTTTGGCAAAGTCAAGTACATCAAGTGGTAGCTAAGAGAACAAATTGTTAAGAAACTTGCAAGAGGTATCAGAGATTCAAGCGTCGAGGAAGGCTGTTAGTTTCAAATAGAAATGGATATGTTGTTTGATCGTATGTCAAGGACAGTGGATCAACCTGTGGAAATTTCTGATTTGCTTCCTATACAAATACGTCAACTATCATTTTATTCTAAAAAACTCATGTCATTTCCTAAAGAATTTCAAACACGTTTAATCACATATCATGAATATTTTCTACTTTGAGTTGTTAGAGGATACAACACTAGAAACTCTTGCCAAGTATATTCGTGTTCAACATGTATTTTAACCATATCTCATCAACAGTGGGAGAATGACGTACTAGCGTTTGAACAAGTAAAAAAAAAAAAAAAAAAAAAAAGTTCTCACAGAAAAGCATTCAAGTCTTTCAAAAAGACTTTCTTGATCATCAGGTAAATCTTATAGATTGGAGGATGATGAGCTCTATTTTTTTTACATCATACGATACGGGGGAAAGCCAAAGATTGCATTTCCACATGCCCAAGCTGCCTCTATCTTTACATCAGGTGCACCATTTTTAAGCAGCTCATATAGTTTTTCCAACACGTTCACTTCATGCATCTCCTACACATTACAACCAATCAGAATATCAGATATGCTAAAATGCATTGGCATACATTGATTATGCAGAAAGTATACAAGACATAGAACTAACTTTGAGCAATTTCAGCCTTGCAGTACGCCTTCTGCTGTGTATAGCTATGTTAGATATAATTGTGCATGCTTCCTTCCGAAATATGTCTTTGTCACACAGTAACACGTGAGTCTCAAGACAACGCAGAAGACCACAATCTTCAGTTAGAATCTGAAAAATAAGTAATTAGTAGACACAATATGGAGCACCCATAACCAAGCATGTAGCAGGAAGAACCTTAAACGATCAACACATTTCAATAACTACGCATATCTGAACAGTAGCTTTTTAATCTACAGATAAGTTATCTTAATCAAATAACAACAGATAAGTTATGCACAATAAATATGCAAAAGAGACGAGCATGTTATAAAGATAATCACATATTATTATTTTTCTAAACTTCAAAGTCAGTAATAAAGTGACTACAGCCTCGACTAAAAGGAGGAATAACCGTTCAATGACAGAATTATATGCATAATTTAATTACTTATGTTTATAATAGTGTGCACGTGTGTGTGCTGGCGCGTGTATATTACCTTAATTAGTTTCCCTTTTCCCCACATCACAATGTTTCCAACTACTTCCAGTGCAGCACCAACAAGCTCAGTAGGACTATTCTCATTACTGTATAGATGCAGTAAAATAAGTTGTGATCATCACAAAAAAAAATAATGCCAAACAGCAGATATTAGTCACTTACCGGATAAAATCAATGAGCCAGTAGTTGTACTGTGGGTAGGGCCTACTTCCAGTGCAGCACCAACAAGCTCAGTAGGACTATTCTCATTACTGTATAGATGCAGTAAAATAAGTTGTGATCATCACAAAAAAAAATAATGCCAAACAGCAGATATTAGTCACTTACCGGATAAAATCAATGAGCAAAGAACAAACATCCCTGTCAATTAAGAAGGGTCGTCTATATGACTGATAACAAAGTCCCCGACAGGCACTCACTCTATGAAGATTATAATATCCCAAGTCCTTCCGGAAAAAAGATCTTACAACTTCTAGAAGAACTAAATGATTTTCTTTCGAATAGATCTTATCAACCTCAATGAGAGCTTCAACCATCTTCCTCATGTTATCAATAATCTCCACACCATGTCCAGGACACCTAATAATTGCTGGTGCAGCTCTAAGGGCATCCATTTTAGAAACCATCGACACATTTGCACTGGAAGAACTGAGGAGACAAGTCAAAGCCATCACAGCCTACAAATTTATATAGTATTGCTTGTCAAACAAAAATTCAGAAATACAGCAACTATAAAGAATTAATTTCACTTAACAACCCCTACAAACTTGGCAATTCTATATATCGTGATGCATCACTTTGCACATCTACTTATAAATTAGCTACCTTTAACATCCTTGCGCAATTTTTTGCCATAAAATAATCAGAAATGTTAGTTTGTGAGGGTACAATGGTATATAATTATTTTATGTGTACCTAAAAACAAAACAAAAAACATAATACATTAAATCAACTCTAAAATCAACAACACATTATCAAGATAAATTGTCGATTGTATAAATAGGACTAAAGATTGTAATGGAAAAATATTCAAGAAAATTAATAAGAAAGTTCTAGTTCTCTCATCTCTGATTCTCTGTTCTTCTCATCTCTTCTTTTTCTTTAACACTTGTTTACAGATAGTTTCTTCTGCTCTTTCTGTTTACACTTCATAGATAAATTCACATAAGTTTGAAATAGTGATTTACACTATACAGGATTGCTACAACTACCACCATTTCTGGAAGATGTATGGACTCATATTAATATGGATTTTATTACAGTTGGACCTAATTTCCAACGTAAATCAGTAATTTTAGTGGTAGTAGACAGGTGGACCAAATATGCTCATTTTATCTGGCCCTTTTACTGCTAGGCAAGTGGCTCAAGCCTACTTGAATAATAATTTAAACTACATGGATGGCCAATGAGCATTGTGAGTGATAGAGATGCTATATTCATTAGCCATTTTTGGATGTTTCTTTTTTCTCTACATGGTACCGAGTTCAAAATGTATTCAGTATATCATCCACAAACAAATGGTCAAACTGAAGTAGTGAATAGACGTTCGCCTATCTTAGGTTTATGTGTGGAAAAAGAGAAAAAGAATGGAGTCAGTGGTTGCCTTTAGCAGAATGGTGTAAATACCAAGAATACCATCCAATTACTTGACTTTATTATTGTTTTATGACAAAAATTGAATAGGAAATGTTAAAGGTAGCTAGGGTTGCAAACTGAAATAAACTCAAATATAAAGTAGTTAATATGTGGAAGGTTACCGCCATTTGCAGTGGCACATGCTCATGCGAGAGAAGTTCGACAATGTGTGGAACTGCTTCATCTCTAATCATATCACGAGACTTATCAACTGCCATCCGTGAGAGTATAGACATTGCTCCGATCTGTGATAAGATGGAAATATGATTAAGTGACGTGTTCTGATAATTAAGAAGAATCGTAATAAATTCAAAATTATAGTCAATGTGATAAAAGATTGACCTTGATGTCAAAATGTGGATCTCGAAGGTCATGAATAATAAGGCGGGAGACAAAGGCCATAAAAGTCGTAGGATCAGCCGCTTCCACAAGCTCGGCTAGCCTAGGCTCTGTTGATAAATTTTCAAAATATCTTCAGTACAGAATACTTCAATTAACCAACCACCAAATAAATAGAATTAAAAAACTATATTAACCTCTCCTAGTTGATGTCTCTAAAACCTGGATGTACTGTGCCTTCTGATCAATGTTTTCGAAAGTCATGAACTTACAAGCATCATCAATAAAGGAATCGACCTAAATGACGAATATTGTAATCAGTAACCAACACAATCAAATAATCAAATCATATTTATAACTCAAAAGGCTATACAAAGACCCTCATTTTCTGCACCCTTTTTTAACACTTCCTTTTTGGTGGATTTTTAATTTAATACTATTTTTTTTTTGATAAAAAATTAATACTACTATAATAATAAGGAGCAAGTATAAGCAGTGTTGTTGGAGTTGACATACAATAAATTGTCCTAAATCACTAAGAGTCTGATAGAGTCCAAATTAGGTACACATATGTTACGTAATAAAAGGGATGTCAAAACCGTTTGGGTGTAATAAAGTGATATCTAGGTTGTCTAATTGATACTGATAAATCAATTAGAATATAGTAATATATGCAATATTAAATTAGTATGAGATCTGGTAGAATAAATTGATATATGCTATATTTCGCAAGTATAGAATATGGCATTATACATTGTCAAGGAATGAGTGTGTGAGAATAGGAAGCAATTGATTTGTACTCAGCTATTGCGGCTCTAGGGAGAGTACCGGGGTCTCTCGAATACCTGGGTATTAATCCTTTTGATATTATCATCAATAGAACACACTCAAATCATTTATTTTACTCCTTTATTGATAGAGTCGCTGTGTCATATATCAAGGTTTATAGCAGAGTCATAATATTTATTATATTTTTAAGGAACACACTAGGAGGCTCTAGGGGAAGATGCTGTTACAATGAAGTGAAAATAAATGCGCAAATATAAACATATATTTATACATACCCTTCTCTTTATGAAAGGCATTTCTTGGTCAGAAATGAACCTTCTCTGTCTCTTCGGGACAACACATTTTGATATTAGTGTGAGTCTGCCACTTTCTCCGCGTCTAAGCACTCTGGAAACATCGGCATACTCAAGTTCCTCTTCATCGTCCCTAGAGTGAAGCAAGACTTGGTCAGACAAATTATTCAACATAAACATCATCCAAACATTTACTGATACACTCACACATTGCCTAGGATAATTTGTAGAAATTGTAAATCCCAGAATTTTATTTCTGCCCTTGCTATGAATGTATCACAGGTTTGTTTGAGAAGACACCGGACCTTCAAGGAGTGTGAGGCCTATAATTACAAATAAAAAGAAATAAAAACAAAAAACTAATGCAAATTTAAAGATATAATCCAACAAACATTATTAAAGAATTCTATTATATTATAGAAATTGTAAATCCCAGAAATAAAGCTCACCAGAATGAGACTAAAAATAGTGAGGTCATCGAGGGTATCATTTGTGAGAAAAGATTTACCAGCCACAGCTGCTTGGCAGTAATCAATTATGTGGGTCGCCACTTTTCGTGTCATATTAGGAAGTGTGTAACAATCACCATGATCCTTGTATTCTCTGTAGTGTAGCATCAGAGCTACCCTCTCATCCACCTCAAAAGTATAGAGATTCCCAAATTGTAACCTAACTTTCGCCATTGAACAAAGTTCATTTCGATCAGTCTGTGTAACAGCAGGTGGCTGAATCTGAGGAGATAAGCCTTCAACTTTCATCTTTCCACTTGTCAGTAATCCACAAGGTTCAACAGAGCTCAAACCCGTCTTCAAACAAGTATATATAGTTAATTACTATACTGAAAATTTTGTATATAGAACAGTTAGGGAAACAACTAAATATATAAGTAAATATATAAGTAAATTACCTCTTTCATATCAAGAAAATCATATTCCTCACCACTGGAAGTGCTCGAGCTAGTGCTATTGTCTGATTCCACGTCATAGAAAGAAATCAAGGATTCGGAGTCTACCACCCAATTGATGGTGAACATGACCATGTTATCAGGTCCAACCATCACATACTCAGTTACTTCTCCTACTGTCGTTGCACAAAACCTCACTTCACCTTTGTATGACTCGCCTCCATAAAAAATATAAAAATCAATTATAAGCTCGGAATTCAAGGGCACTGCCACACCAGATTTTGTCAGAGCTATATTGCCTTCATCATCCACATCAAATCTATTATCACTCTCCCTTGCAAATAGTATGCTGGTACCTATTTGTGCTTTAGATGACACTTACATAACGTGTCATCTTTTTGGTAAAGACTACCAACACTACTGTTCTGAAAATCTTAGTGTGGCTGGACCTCTTGAGGATGAAGTCGTTGTGAGAGAAGTTTTATTGAAATCAGAGGCTAATGCTGGATTGATTTCCATCATGTACGGAGTTTTTAGAAGGGCTACGGCAGCCAAAGTCGGTGTTAGGATTTTTCAGTTTGATGGTATTGAGAGCTGCTTTAAGCCACACTGCCCTGCCAGTGTGTTTGGGGTTATTACAGCAAGTAATAGCATATTGGATTCAGAAAATTGTACCAGCATACTATTTGCAAGGGAGAGTGATAATAGATTTGATGTGGATGATGAAGGCAATACAGCTCTGACAAAATCTATTATCACTCTCCCTTGCAAATAGTATGCTGGTACAATTTTCTGAATCCAATATGCTATTACTTGCTGTAATAACCCCAAACACACTGGCAGGGCAGTGTGGCTTAAAGCAGCTCTCAATACCATCAAACTGAAAAATCCTAACACCGACTTTGGCTGCCGTAGCCCTTCTAAAAACTCCGTACATGATGGAAATCAATCCAGCATTAGCCTCTGATTTCAATAAAACTTCTCTCACAACGACTTCATCCTCAAGAGGTCCAGCCACACTAAGATTTTCAGAACAGTGGTGTTGGTAGTCTTTACCAAAAAGATGACACGTTATGTAAGTGTCATCTAAAGCACAAATAGGTCCTCTAACAGTCACAACCACTTCTTCGTTGCTGAGAATTATTGGAGCTAAGACATCCTTATCTGAATCCTTGGATATTGCTATATGTTGAATACCATATTCATTGCTCACTTGAATATATCCGGAAGGATGATGATCTATGAAGTCCTTGTTTACAGGAACGACACTAAACACTTCAATTAATTGATCTTGAACTCCAAAGATCTTAGAAAAAGTAAAGAAAAAAAACAGGTCAGAAGGATATAAATATATTAGATCCTCTTATGACTTCAAAACCTTCTTTCAGTTTCATCAAGAAATCAACCAATCTTCTGTCTTCATGAGATTTTATTAGTTTAGCAGTGATATTACATGTACAATTTGTGCAATTGCACACAGGCAAAGCAAGTTATATCACTATACCTAATGGAAAACAGTCTCTCATCACACACATTGGAACTGTTCATGCTAATGATGATATTATTTTGCAAGATGTACTCTATGTTCCAGAATTCAAGTTTAATTTTTATTTATTTTTTTGCTAAATCAGAATTCAAGTTTAATTTGGTATCTATTCCTAAGCTTTGTAAGGATATGAAGTGTTCAATTGTTTTTAATGCTGACTCTTGTTTTCTCCACAGCCCTTCAATGAGGGCACTGCATCTTGGTAGTCTCAAAGATGGACTGTACTACTTGGAGAATAAAGACTTGCCAAGAGTACAGGTTCACTCTATTCCATCTGTAAATAATGCCATTTCTACTAGTACAGCCTATAATAAAGATGTAAATACAGTTTCAGTTGGTATGAAAAACAGTACCTATTCTCCATTGATGTTCAAGCTTTATTCATAGTTTTAACATGGTATCAGACAAATAAAATCACAACTGACAAAATAAAAGCACAATTTAAACTCTCTCTTCAATTAATTGATCTTGAACTCCAAAGATCTTAGAAAAAGTAAAGAAAAAAACAGGTCAGAAGGATATAAATCATACTTCTGAACATAACTGACAAATAAAATCACAACTGACAATATAAAAGCACAATTTAAACTCTCTCTCCCCCCCCCCCCCCCTCTCCCTCTCCCTCTCCCTCTCCCTCTCCAAATTCAAGAAAGGAGAAGTATCTCTCTCTCTACAAATTCAAGAAAGGAATTATATATATGTATATATATATATATATATAGGATTACATATACACATATATTAATCATATATTAATTATATAAACAGCATTGATTTGCCGCCATATCATCAAATCCTCATTAATCATCCATTATCAGCAACATTCACATAAGTAATTAGAAACAAATTCATCACATATTGCATATATTAAACACATAAATTAGAAACAAATTCATCACATATTGCATATATTAAACACATACACAATTTCAATCACTTACAACTCCCGAATTACTACCCGAATCATCAGTCTCTGAACTGCAAATAAGAGAAATAAGGCAACACAATATAAGTAACAAACGCAAGCCAATAAGTGTAAAATTTGAGCAGTATTCTCAAAAATTAGGGATGAATTACCTGGAATTAGGGTTTGACATCGTCAAACGCAAGAGAGTGTGTACGTCCTGTGTATGTGTAATGAGGAGAGAGAGAGATAGATGTGTGTATATTCTAAGAGGGAGAGAGAGTGATGTGTAAATTCTAAGAGCGAGACATGTGTGTTTATATTGAGAAAATGACCAAAATAGCACAAAATTAAGATTTATTGTCCAAAATAGCACTCATGTAAAATATGGCCCTCACATGGCACATAGATAACGAGGATAGATAATGCGTTATGCTGAAATTTCATTATAATTGAAATCCAATATAGAAAAGTGGGCAAATAATGATAGAGCACGTGTATGATGTCATTCGATGACATGTTTGTTTATTAAAATGTATGTTTGTGGGTCAGTGAATTTAGAGGTAAACAATCATATACTATTAACGTATGTAATATTTTCGTTTATACCGGAAACTAACGCATGTATTCTATGCGTTTACGGTGTTAACGAATTTAGTACTTTGCGTTTCAATCACACATTTAAACACAAAACATGTAAAAAGTAAGCTAAACGCATATGTAGATTGCGTTTGAACAGTAACGCATGGTTTATATGCGTGATCTTTGTGCCTGTGCGGGGTTCGCTTTTCAAATAGTGCTATTTTAGACATTTTGTTTAAAAATAGTGCTAAAATGGACTAAAACCCGTTTATATTCTAAGAGAGAGATTGTCTGTGTGTATTCTAAGCGAGTAAGCGTGTTGGCTATACAATAACAATGTGTGTATGTATATATTTACAGGGTTATGAGGAGGATAGTAGAGAACACACTCTGTTTGTGAGTGCCGGATATGCTTTGGAGGGGAAAACATATGTGGGGTCCAGCCAGGTACTAGAGTTAGAGCGTGCACAACTAGACCTGACAAATGGGTAAACGGATATGTTGGATCGGATCCACCTTGGGTTATGATATATTTAGAGCCGTTCAGTTCGGACCAAGTATGATTCGGTTTAGATTCACTTTCGGTTAAGGTATATTTTTGGGACTGTTCGGTTCGGATCGGATCTAATTCGGTTCGGGTCAAATTCGGATCAAAATCGGATAAATTTTGGATTAAGATCAGATCAAATTGGATTCGGTTCTTTTTCGGATATTTACTGTTTCGGATCCAATTATGTTTGGATGTAGGACCCATTTGTTCGGGTCGCATGCTCGCATTTGTCAAGATATATCTAATTTAGTGATTTCCCCAAATTTTTGTAAAAATACAAAATTATATTGGTTTGAGCTCTTAGTAATAAACAACTAAATTAACTAATACTAGTAACTAGTGCTTTGTCATGGACTGTTGTTTCGATTTTTTTAAAAAAATAATCTTCTCGACGATCCAATCATACAGATGTTAAAATAAATCTAAGTTAGTGTCTGCGTGATTGTCTCTCATTGGTCCATTTTGTATCACATGAATTGATGAGTCAGAGTTCTTAAAAGAACAAATATCCGAAGAACAAATTTTATATAAATATTTTTTTATTTTGAACAAATATTTTTTTGAATAATATTTGGAGTTTAATTCAATTTGAAGATTTGATATAGGGCTGTCAAACGGATATTTCTAACCGAATATCCGAATTTTGAGATTTTTAAAAAAAATCGAATATTTCCGAAAATCCGAAAATCCGAATCATTTAAAAAAATTAAAAAAATAACAAATTTTTCCCATTCAACCATAGTAAAATAGAATAAATAATATATTATATTATAAATAATAAATTATTAACTATAAAATATATATTCTACAAAGTATATATATATATATATATATATATATATATATATATATATATATATATGTTAGCGTTCAAATAGAAACCAACCTTAGAATAGAAATTAGAAACCTACACTAAATAAATTATATTTCATTTATTTTAATGGCCCCGCTAGGGGCACCTTCACAAAAAACTTATAAAATTCTTGGCTCTATTCAACAAAAATATAAAAAAAATTAAAAAAAAGTTATTGTTCACGTGCCACGTCATCACGTGAACAGTAACTTTTTTTCATTTTTTTTTTTTTTATATTTTTGTTGAATAGAACCAATAATTTTAAATGTTTTTTGTATTGGGGTACCCCTAATTTGGTCATTAGATTAGTTTGAAATATTTAATTTAGGTTTAGTTTCTAGTTTCTATTAGAACAAGACCCTATATATATATATATATAAATTTTCGGATACCGGATATTTCGAATACGGATGTGCCTATATCCGTATCCGCTACTTTCAGATACGAATTCGGATACGAATAATACCCGTTTTCTTTCGAATACGGATATTATTCGTTTTTTCGGATTCAGTTTTGAATTTTTCGGTCGAATATCGGATTTTTCGGATTTTTTTGATAGCCCTAATTTGATGTATGTATGTATATATATATATATATATATATATATATATATATATATATATATATATATATATTAAATTGATATTTTTTTCAAATATGGTTTGACTCGTCGGAAAATGTTTGGTTGATCGGAATCTGGGTTTTAGTAGTCGTAGTGAATATTTAGATCGCGAGTTTTATTGATCGGTTTCGGATCATTATCGGATCAAGTATTACGGATTACTATTGGTTAAATATTTGCTTCAGGTAATTTTCGGATCGGATGAGATCGGTTTTCGGACAAAAATCGGATTTGACTATATCGGATCGGATTTCGGTTCAGATCGAATTGTTTCGGATTCGGTTAATTTTCGGTTAATCTAATTCAGATATAAAATCGGATCTCGGTTTCATGAATTTCAGATCGGTTCTTCGGATCTAGACCCAATTTGCCAGATCTATTCATAACTGATTCCCCATTCATTTTCCCATCCCCATAATTTGAAGAAAACAAAACTTTAGCATAAAAAAATGACCTACATCCGATTCCCTAATTTGGGAAAAGTTTTAACGGTTAACAAATGAGTCCCCAAATATGGGGCTTATTATTCATCCTCACTTCATATATTATACAAGTTTATTATGTAAGAAGAGTGGGAAATGATAAAATAGTAGATAGTGGTTAAAGTTGTGAAGACAAGTAAGAGAAAAAAGTAATAAAAAAAGAATATAGGGATATAGGGATGAAAAATGAGGAATGGGATGTAGAACTTTTTTAATAATTTTGGGGATTTACTATTTTTATTTGAGGATTTACTATTTTTAGTAAATTTTTGGGGATGGGGATAGGGACCCCAATGGGAATGCAAGCGATAGGTTCAAATCAATTTTTATTTAGCGGAAATTAGGCCAGACAAGGCGACAATCGTTTCGTTCCGTGTAGTTTGGTGCAGTGTATTTTCATATTTTCATGTATTCATAACTAAATCAAAATCGATTCGAAATTATTTCGTGTATTTATAGTTAAAATAGAACCCAAACATTTCATTTCATGTTCATCCGAAAGTACACGAAATTTTCATGTATTTTTTGTTTACACGAAACGATCCGAAATAATATGAAAGGACTATATCCGATTTCACGAAATACTATTAAATATGTAAAATGAGTGATTAAAAATATTAAGAAATCAGCTCATTTAAAACCTTAAGGTGTTAGAGTAAGGCCCCAACATGATCTTATGCTACATACAACATTTATATTATTTAACACCCCCCTCAATCGTACGATACGTTTCTCTACGATTGACAGCGACAAACAGATAATCTACATACAACATTTATATTATTTAACACTCCCCTCAATCGTACGATACGTTTCGCTACGATTGACAACGACAAATAGATAATGAAGACATGAAGGATACTGGCAACAAATAATGAATTAAATAATTTATATTATTTAACACTCCCCTCAATCGTAGGATACGTTTCGCTACGATTGACAATGACAAACAGATAATGAAGACATGAAGGATACGGGCAACAAATAATGAATTAAATAAATGGGGGTGGAGGGACTCGAACCTGAGACCCCTCCTAAACCGAGCTTTGATACCATGGTAACAACCAGCTCATCTAAAACCTTAAGGTGTTAGAGGAAGGCCCCAACAGGATCTTATGCTACATACAACATATATTATTGAACAAAAAATACACGAAATACTAATTAATACGTGAAATAAAATACATATAAAATATTTATTATGATATATAAAAAATAAAAATATGTATATATAATATTTTGTGTACTTTCGTGTACCCAAAATGAAAATCCATATCTGACACTAAATATTTCGTGTAATTTCGTGTTTGTATACTTTTGTGTTTCTTGTACCAAAATCAAAATCTAAAATCATATTTTTCGTATCGTTTCGTATCATGTTCATGTGTCACGTGTCAAATTGTCAGGCCTAGATAGAATGCATTGTATAATGTGAGTAATTAATTTTTATATGTATTGTAAGTTGTCTCCTAACTTTGAAATCTTGAAAGTAGAATGCTGGGAAGGTTTCGTTTATAATCAATTTCTTTGATTAGTGGTATGTGAATAGAAGATTATATTATTACCATTAAATTTCAGGAATAAATTTATGATATAGTTAGTGTTCCTTTTGGTTTTGAATCTCTCTGTTCACGTATAAATGTACACATTGTCTTAGTCCAGAATCTCAACTTCTGAAATTCCTTGGTTAATATAGAATTATCTTAGTCACAAAATTGGGTAACAGCCAATAATACAACTTTTTTTAATTTAATTTACAAGAATATCATTGTGACGGCCCCAAATCCCTTACTTATATTTAATTAGATAATGGTAAAGCATGCATATTAATTAATTAAACATTACCAATCCCACGCCTAGATCGCCAACAGGTAAGAGTTTGAAACAATATAACTACCAATTCAAAACAATTTATTATTACAGACCACAAATTATGCTAAGTTCAAAAGATTACAAACTAAGTTCAAAAGTTCTAGCAAAATGAGATCCATCAGATCGTCACTCCCTTCTACCTGGAACTGCCTCCTATAGGCTACACCTGAACCACCACACTCTTACGCGCAGTCTCAAGAGTCCTTACCATCTTCGAGTTTCACTGAAAGGTTAAGGAAAATAAAATCATTGAGCCAATTGCTCAACAAGTGCATAAATCAACAATATGAGACTGGCAAAATAATCAATGTAAAGCAAGATATATCAATCTGCAAAAGGTAGGTATCAACTGAATCAATATCAAAAATAAATGAGTAGGAATTGGAATATCTGATAAGACGCTACGAGCAAAGCTGGGTGATCAGCCCACGTCAGAGCTCCGAACCCGCATATCCAATACGGTGTTCATCAAATATAAGGGGATCCCAGGCACACATTGGCCTATAATAGTAATATAATTTGGACCGGCGCCTCGGTCAAAGTAACATTCCATCCAATTCCATTAAGATTAAATGAAAGTCTATCAAATTCAATTCATCTCAAAGAAACAAGAATATCAATGTCATATTAAGTTGCTAATAAGCATGAATAGGATTCTCAGATTTCGAATGAATGATTTTCAGATTTCGAATAGATAAAAAGGCAAGGTGAAGAAAGTCAAGCATTTTAAATTCTTAGAAGTTGGGATTCTGTTTAGTGTACTTTGGTTAAGTCAAGAAAATAAGTCAAGAATCAATAAGTGTTTTAAGTGGAAAAAGAATTAGTCACGCAATAGGGTAGTTAAGTATTCGATTCAAGGATTCAAGAATTCAAGAAAATACGAAAGGGTTTCCAATTGATATGGTCATCGATTAACAAGTCAAGTCAAGTTCAAGGGATATGAATCAATCACAAGGTATGAAACAATAATAGGGTCAAAAGAGCAAGGCATCAGTTTGTGACAATTTAACAATTCGATACTCATGGTATTCAACATATGGTAACAACAAGGTAGGATAGTACACTTGCCTTAAATCACGAGTTTGCACTAGATAGCGTCCTCTTTAATCGGCTCCTTGCCAGGCCTCCTACTCGGACCTATAATAGTAATAAACAATATCTTATTTTCCCCTCTTTTGTTTACATACCAAAAAGCAATCTTAATAATGCTAACGCCCCAACGATATAACCATACTACATACATGCCTTTTTATATACATGTAACACATAAGTCATGTAAGTCACTTAGCATGTAAGGTCATATAACCTACAAGGTAGTACTCCCTCCGTCCCGGCCATTTGTTTACATTTGGTTTGGGCACGGAGACCAAGAATAGTGGGTGTAATATTGTTAAAATAAATGAAGTAGTGGATGTAATAGTGATTTTATTATTAAAATAAGTGAAGTAGTGAGTGTAATAGTGATTTTATTGTTAAAATAAGTGAAGTAGTGGGTGTAATAGTGTAAAGTATTGTTAAAATAAGTGAAGTAGTGGGTGTAATAGTGTTAAAACTTACTATTTTAGGAAACGTAAAGAATTGGTTGGGACGTCCCAAAAAGGAAAGTGTAAACAATTGGTTGGGACAGAGGGAGTATAACATATATCTACTATAAGTGATATCACGATTTACATTAGAGACGAGCCATAAGGTTTTGAAAATCATACATATATATTTTTAGAAATTTCGGCGGCATCTCCTTTGTAAAATCGTCATACCATACCGGAATACAACCGGTCCAACTCAATCACAAAACACTCACATTGCATACCACTCTATCAATAAACCATTACTACTCGCTACTACACAATTCACAATCAACTTACTAACTCCAAGATGACTTACTTACAATCCAATATTCAAATTCACATAACAATTAATCATGTAAACAATTTAATTCATGCAACAATTAAATCAAGTAATTCACATAAGACTCAAGAAACTAACTCCCAAGAATTCACACAACCACACCACAATCTCTCTTTTTTTCTCTCGGCTCTCTCCTTCTCTTCTCTCGGCCTCTCGGCCTCTCTCTCTCTCTCAGCTTCTCCCTCTCTATCTCTCTCTTTCTCCCTCTCGGTCTCTCTCCCTCTCCATCAATCTCTCTCTCGACCTCTCCCTCTTCATCACCAACAATCACACACAACCCTCACAATGACTTACACACAAAATTTCAATTATCAATCCAATATCTCAATACCCAACATCACTAACTTACAATTTACAACTCAAAATCAAATTACAACCTTAACCCATCAAATTTCATAACATTCAATCATCAAAATCATAAACCCTTTTTGATTTACACTTACTAACAAACATCAATTCACAAAACATACATGCCCACAACTTGTAATCTCATAAAAACTCATACCCATCATTAAACTTAACTTAAAAACTTATAAACACTAACATGCAATCACATATAATATAGTAATTAAGTAAAATCATCAAATTAACACTTGCAAGCAACCCTTCGGCTCACTTTCGATCAAGGCCGAAGGTTTGGGGTTCTCCGGAGAGCCCGAAAATTCGTGGGTCTCTTCCAAGGAGTATACCCAATCATCAACACCCACAAAACTCACCTTTGAAGCTTGATTTTCGAAAACCCTAATTGGAAAAGTGATGAAAACCAAAATTAAAAGACAAGGGGTTGTAGAGGATGAAGAGAGTAGTAATTTTATATATAACACTTAATAGTTTTGATGGAGAAATTACCTTGATTCTTGAGGTTGAATGTTAATGGAAGTTGAGAGAGTTTAGAGAGAATTTTGAGAGATGAATATGGGGGGGTGCTCGGCCGTGTAAAAAGAAAAAGGGGGGGGGGGGAGGGTTTTGTCCAAGCTACACATAGTCACATACACACACACATATTAAATCATATTTTAATGATACATCTTTTATTTAAATAAAAGACTTGTAAAAATAATCCTAATTACAAGATATTTTGGATCCAAAAATAATTTATTGACACATAACATTAAAATATGCAATTCTCTTCCTTATAATATTTTTAAAACATTTTTAAAATCATTTTATGAAAAGATTTGGATTTTACAAGTTTTAATTTTTTAAAAAGAATAATAAGTAGAAAAATCCTTGTAAAATATTTTACTTCGAAAATAAATTAAACTTTTATTTTTAAAAAGTCTATAAATACATAAAGATAATAAAACAAGAAATTTCATGATTTTTACTAACTCCAAGAATTTTATAAAAATGTTTAAGCGAATAAAAATCATATTTTCACGTTAAAAGATATGCCAAAAGTTAAATGTAAATTCATGTCAACACATCTAGCAATTAAACACATAACACATATCCAAAACAAGTAATGACTCATCAATTAAGGCACATAATAATATATTTAATGCCAAATAATATAATTTAAAGAGTACGAAATTCCCAGATATTACATCCTTCCCCCCTTAAAAGGATTCTGTCCCCAGAATCAGCTATGTAAACAAATGAGGGTACTGTTCTAACATATCACTTTCTAACTCCCAGGTTGACTCTTCAACCCTTGGGTTCTTCCACAAAACTTTAACTAACGCAACTGATTTATTTCTAAGCACTTTATCTCTACGATCTTCTATTCTGATCGGCTGTTCTACATAATACAAATCTGGCTGAATTTCTACTGGCTCATATTCTTCCACACACTTAGTGTCAGGATGAAACTTCTTAAGCATCGATACATGAAAAACATTATGAATATGCTGCATCTGAGGCGGTAAAGCTAATTCATAAGCTACTTTGCCTACGCGTCGCAAAATCTCAAAAGGTCCTACAAATCTTGGACTTAACTTCCCTTTCTTCCCAAATCTGGTTAATCCTTTCCATGGCGAAACTTTTAACAATACTGGATCACCTACTTCAAAATCTACTTTCTTTCTTGCTGGATCTACATACTTTCTCTGCCTGTCTTGAGCAGCTCGCAATCTTTTCTGAATTAGTTCCACTGTCTCTTTCGTCTGCTGAATCAATTCTGGTCCTACTATCTTTCGCTCACCTACTTCTTCCCAAAATACAGGAGTTCTACACTTCCTTCCATAGAGAGCTTCATATGGAGGCATTCCTTTCGATCATGGCCGAAGGTTTGGGGTTCTCCGGAGAGCCCGAAAATTCGTGGGTCTCTTCCAAGGAGTATACCCAATCATCAACACCCACAAAACTCACCTTTGAAGCTTGATTTTCGAAAACCCTAATTGGAAAAGTGATGAAAACCAAAATTAAAAGACAAGGGGTTGTAGAGGATGAAGAGAGTAGTAATTTTATATATAACACTTAATGGTTTTGATGGAGAAATTACCTTGATTCTTGAGGTTGAATGTTAATGGAAGTTGAGAGAGTTTAGAGAGAATTTTGAGAGATGAATATGGAGGGGGGGTGCTCGGTCGTGTAAAAAGAAAAAGGGGGGGAGGGTTTTGTCCAAGCTACACATACACACACACACATATTAAATCATATTTTAACGATGCATCTTTTATTTAAATAAAAGACTTGTAAAAATAATCCTAATTACAAGATATTTTGGATCCAAAAATAATTAATTGACACATAACATTAAAATATGCAATTCTCTTCCTTATAATATTTTTAAAACATTTTTAAAATCATTTTATGAAAAGATTTGGATTTTACAAGTTTTAATATTTTAAAAAGAATAATAAGTAGAAAAATCCTTGTAAAATATTTTACTTCGAAAATAAATTAAACTTTTATTTTTAAAAAGTCTCTAAATACATAAAGATAATAAAACAAGAAATTTCATGATTTTTACTAACTCCAAGAATTTTATAAAAATGTTTAAGCGAATATAAATCATATTTTCACGTTAAAAGATATGCCAAAAATTAAATGTAAATTCATGTCAACACATCTAGCAATTAAACACATAACACATATCCAAAACAAGTAATGACTCATCAATTAAGGCACATAATAATATTTTTAATGCCAAATAATATAATTTAAAGAGTACGAAATTCCCAGATATTACATCCTTCCCCCCTTAAAAGGATTCTGTCCCCAGAATCAGCTATGTAAACAAATGAGGGTACTGTTCTAACATATCACTTTCTAACTCCCAGGTTGACTCTTCAACCCTTGGGTTCTTCCACAAAACTTTAACTAACGCAACTGATTTATTTCTAAGCACTTTATCTCTACGATCTTCTATTCTGATCGGCTGCTCTACATAATAGAAATCTGGCTGAATTTCTACTGGCTCATATTCTACCACACACTTAGTGTCAGGATGAAACTTCTTAAGCATCGATACATGAAAAACATTATGAATATGCTGCATCTGAGGCGGTAAAGCTAATTCATAAGCTACTTTGCCAACGCGTCGCAAAATCTCAAAAGGTCCTACAAATCTTGGACTTAACTTCCCTTTCTTCCCAAATTTGGTTAATCCTTTCCATGGCGAAACTTTTAACAATACTGGATCACCTACTTCAAAATCTACTTTCTTTCTTGCTGGATCTACATACTTTCTCTGCCTGTCTTGAGCAGCTCGCAATCTTTTCTGAATTAGTTCCACTATCTCTTTCGTGTACTGAATCAATTCTGGTCCTACTATCTTTCGCTCACCTACTTCTTCCCAACATACAGGAGATCTACACTTCCTTATAGAGAGCTTCATATGGAGGCATTCCTTTCGATCATGGCCGAAGGTTTGGGGTTCTCCGGAGAGCCCGAAAATTCGTGGGTCTCTTCCAAGGAGTATACCCAATCATCAACACCCACAAAACTCACCTTTGAAGCTTGATTTTCGAAAACCCTAATTGGAAAAGTGATGAAAACCAAAATTAAAAGACAAGGGGTTGTAGAGGATGAAGAGAGTAGTAATTTTATATATAACACTTAATGGGTTTGATGGAGAAATTACCTTGATTCTTGAGGTTGAATGTTAATGGAAGTTGAGAGAGTTTAGAGAGAATTTTGAGAGATGAATATGGGGGGGTGCTCGTCCGTGTAAAAAGAAAAAGGGGGGGGGGAGGGTTTTGTCCAAGCTACACATACACACACACATATTAAATCATATTTTAATGATACATCTTTTATTTAAATAAAAGACTTGTAAAAATAATCCTAATTACAAGATATTTTGGATCCAAAAATAATTTATCACCTAACATTAAAATATGCAATTCTCTTCCTTATAATATTTTTAAAACATTTTTAAAATCATTTTATGAAAAGATTTGGATTTTACAAGTTTTAATATTTTAAAAAGAATAATAAGTAGAAAAATCCTTGTAAAATATTTTACTTCAAAAATAAATTAAGCTTTTATTTTTAAAAAGTCTCTAAATACATAAAGATAATAAAACAAGAAATTTCATGATTTTTACTAACTCCAAGAATTTTATAAAAATGTTTAAGCGAATAAAAATCATATTTTCACGTTAAAAGATATGCCAAAAATTAAATGTAAATTCATGTCAACACATCTAGCAATTAAACACATAACACATATCCAAAACAAGTAATGACTCATCAATTAAGGCACATAATAATATTTTTAATGCCAAATAATATAATTTAAAGAGTACGAAATTCCCAGATATTACATCCTTCCCCCCTTAAAAGGATTATGTCCCCAGAATCAGCTATGTAAACAAATGAGGGTACTGTTCTAACATATCACTTTCTAACTCCCAGGTTGACTCTTCAACCCTTGGGTTCTTCCACAAAACTTTAACTAACGCAACTGATTTATTTCTAAGCACCTTATCTCTACGATCTTCTATTCTGATCGGCTGCTCTACATAATACAAATCTGGCTGAATTTCTACTGGCTCACATTCTACCACACACTTAGTGTCAGGATGAAACTTCTTAAGCATCGATACATGAAAAACATTATGAATATGCTGCATCTGAGGCGGTAAAGCTAACTCATAAGCTACTTTGCCTACGCGTCGCAAAATCTCAAAAGGTCCTACAAATCTTGGACTTAACTTCCCTTTCTTCCCAAATCTGGTTAATCCTTTCCATGGCGAAACTTTTAACAATACTGGATCACCTACTTCAAAATCTACTTTCTTTCTTGCTGGATCTGCATACTTTCTCTGCCTGTCTTGAGCAGCTCGTAATCTTTTCTGAATTAGTTCCACTGTCTCTTTCGTCTGCTGAATCAATTCTGGTCCTACTATCTTTCGCTCACCTACTTCTTCCCAACATACAGGAGATCTACACTTCCTTCCATAGAGAGCTTCATATGGAGGCATTCCTTTCGCTCATGGCCGAAGGTTTGGGGTTCTCCGGAGAGCCCGAAAATTCGTGGGTCTCTTTCAAGGAGTATACCCAATCATCAACACCCACAAAACTCACATTTGAAGCTTGATTTTCGAAAACCCTAATTGGAAAAGTGATGAAAACCAAAATTAAAAGACAAGGGGTTGTAGAGGATGAAGAGAGTAGTAATTTTATATATAACACTTAATGGTTTTGATGGAGAAATTACCTTGATTCTTGAGGTTGAATGTTAATGGAAGTTGAGAGAGTTTAGAGAGAATTTTGAGAGATGAATATGGGGGGGTGCTCGACCGTGTAAAAAGAAAAAAGGGGGGGGGGGAGGGTTTTGTCCAAGCTACACATACACACACACATATTAAATCATATTTTAACGATACATCTTTTATTTAAATAAAAGACTTGTAAAAATAATCCTAATTAGAAGATATTTTGGATCCAAAAATAATTTATTGACACATAACATTAAAATATGCAATTCTCTTCCTTATAATATTTTTAAAACATTTTTAAAATCATTTTATGAAAAGATTTGGATTTTACAAGTTTTAATATTTTAAAAAGAATAATAAGTAGAAAAATCCTTGTAAAATATTTTACTTCGAAAATAAATTAAACTTTTATTTTTAAAAAGTCTATAAATACATAAAGATAATAAAACAAGAAATTTCATGATTTTTACTAACTCCAAGAATTTTATAAAAATGTTTAAGCGAATAAAAATCATATTTTCACGTTAAAAGATATGCCAAAAATTAAATGTAAATTCATGTCAACACATCTAGCAATTAAACACATAACACATATCCAAAACAAGTCATGACTCATCAATTAAGGCACATAATAATATTTTTAATGCCAAATAATATAATTTAAAGAGTACGAAGTTCCCAGATATTACATCCTTCCCCCCTTAAAAGGATTATGTCCCCAGAATCAGCTATGTAAACAAATGAGGGTACTGTTCTAACATATCACTTTCTAACTCCCAGGTTGACTCTTCAACCCTTGGGTTCTTCCACAAAACTTTAACTAACGCAACTGATTTATTTCTAAGCACTTTATCTCTACGATCTTCTATTTTGATCGGCTGCTCTACATAATACAAATCTGGCTGAATTTCTACTGGCTCATATTCTACCACACACTTAGTGTCAGGATGAAACTTCTTAAGCATCGATACATGAAAAACATTATGAATATGCTGCATCTGAGGCGGTAAAGCTAATTCATAAGCTACTTTGCCTACGCGTCGCAAAATCTCAAAAGGTCCTACAAATCTTGGACTTAACTTCCCTTTCTTCCCAAATCTGGTTAATCCTTTCCATGGCGAAACTTTTAACAATACTGGATCACCTACTTCAAAATCTACTTTCTTTCTTGCTGGATCTGCATACTTTCTCTGCCTGTCTTGAGCAGCTCGCAATCTTTTCTGAATTAGTTCCACTGTCTCTTTCGTCTGCTGAATCAATTCTGGTCCTACTATCTTTCGCTCACCTACTTCTTCCCAACATACAGGAGATCTACACTTCCTTCCATAGAGAGCTTCATATGGAGGCATTTCAATACTAGCATGATAGCTGTTGTTGTAAGAAAATTCCACCAAGGGTAGATGCTCTTCCCAATTGCCTTTAAAATCTATTGCACAAACTCTAAGCATGTCTTCAATTGTATGAATCGTTCTTTCGCTCTGACCATCTGTCTGAGGATGATAAGCAGTGCTCATTCTGAGTTGTGTTCCGAGATGTTCTTGAAACTGTCTCCAAAATCTTGAGTTGAAACGAGGATCTCTGTCAGATACTATAGATACTGGAACTCCATGACGAGTTACAATCTCTTTCAAATACAATTGCACCAACTTTTCTAGCGAAAATCTTTCGTTAATCGGCAAGAAATGAGCTGATTTCATCAATCGGTCAACTATAACCCAAATAACATCGTGATTAGCCTTTGATCTTGGTTGACCTACTACAAAATCCATTGCAATGTGCTCCCACTTCCACTCAGGTATTTCCAATGGTTGAATTAATCCACTTGGTCTTTGATGTTCTGCTTTCACTCTTTGACATGTATAACAACGATTTACCCACTCAGCAATTTCTCTTTTCATATCTGGCCACCAAAAGTTGTTCTTCAAATCTTGATACATTTTTGTGCTTCCAGGATGTAATGAAAACTTAGAACTATGGGCATCACACAACAATTCTTCTTTTAACTCTTTCACATCAGGAATCCATATTCTTGAGGAAAATCTTAAAATACCTTGATTATCTTTCTGCGTGCAAATTTCTTCTCCGGTCAATTCATTCAATCTCTAATTCATCACTTCTTCTTGGCATTTCCGAATTTTGTCCAATAATGCTGGTTGAAATGTCATGGTATAGACTTGCTCTGCTGGTATCTCTGTTGCACAAACTTCAATCTCTAACTTCTCGAACTCTCTAAACAATTCTTGAGTCATTGTCAACGTATTCAATCTTTCCTTCCTGCTTAGCGCATCAGCTACGACATTCGCTTTTCCCGGGTGATAACTAATGGTACAATCATAATCCTTTATCAGCTCTAACCATCTTCTTTGTCTCATGTTGAGTTCCTTCTGAGTAAAAATATACTTTAGACTTTTATGATCCGTAAATATCTCACACTTCTCACCATAAAGATAATGTCTCCACAATTTCAATGCAAACACAATTGCTGCTAGCTCGAGGTCATGGGTGGGGTATCTCTGTTCATGAGGTTTCAGTTGCCTTGAAGCATACGCAATCACCTTTCCATGCTGCATCAACACACACCCTAAACCCTTATGAGAAGCATCACTATAGATTACAAACTCTCCTTTATCATCTGGCAATGCTAACACTGGAGCAGTTACCAATCTTTGCTTAAGCTCTTGAAAACTTTTCTCACACTTATCAGTCCATTCAAACTTTTCATTCTTCCGCGTCAACTTAGTCAATGGTACCGCAATCTTAGAAAAATCCTTAACAAATCTGCGATAATATCTTGCTAGTCCCATAAAACTTCTTACTTCTGTCGGTGTCCTTGGTCTTTCCCAATTCACAACTGCTTCAATCTTTGCTGGGTCAACTCGAATTCCTTCCTTACTCACAATATGTCCCAAAAATTGGACTTCCTTCAACCAAAACTCACACTTGGAAAACTTGGCATACAACTTCTCTTTTCTCAATATTTCCAATGCTATACTCAAATGCTCTGCATGTTCCGCTTCCGTCTTAGAGTAGATCAAAATATCGTCGATGAAGACTATCACAAACTTATCCAAAAATTTCTTAAACACTCGGTTCATCAAATCCATAAATACTGCCGGTGCGTTCGTCAATCCAAAAGCCATAACCAAAATTCGTAGTGACCATACCTCGTTCGAAAAGCAGTCTTCGGTATATCCTCTGGTTTGATTTTCAGCTGATGATATCCTGACCTTAGATCTATCTTCGAAAAACATGTCGCTCCTTTCAACTGGTCAAACAAATCATCGATCCTTGGTAACGGGTATATATTCTTGATAGTCAACTTATTCAACTCTCGATAGTCGATACAAAGTCTCATACTTCCATCTTTCTTCTTCACGAACATTACTGGTGCTCCCCAGGGTGATACACTTGGTCTTATAACTCCTTTGTTCAATAAATCCTGAAGTTGACTGGCGAGTTCCTTCATTTCAGATGGTGCCATTCTATATGGAGCTTTGGAAATAGGTTCTGTCCCTGGTGCTAAGTCAATCGTGAATTCAATCTGACGATCTGGAGGTAATCCTGGTAATTCTTCGGGAAAAACATCTGGAAACTCATTAACTACGGGAATATCCTTTAATTTCACTTCTTCTCGACTCTTGTTTATCACATAAGCAAGATAAGCCTCACATCCTTTCCTTAACAATCTCTTGGTTTGCATCAAGGTAAGAAACGTACTAGCCTGCTTACGCCCCTTAAAGATAACTCTATCGCCTTCTGGAGATCTCAATGACACTCTCTTATTCTTACAATCGATATGCGCATCATACTCGGCAAGCCAATCCATTCCTAAAATTATGTCAAAATCTCCTAGTTGAAAAGGTATCAAGGTGACGGGAAAAAGATATCCTGGAATCTCTACTGCACAGGGTGAACATACCTTATCTACTGGTATCTGATCCTGATTAGCTAACACAATATTCAAAGCTTCTATTAACATACGAGTATCACACTTCAACTTATTCACAAAATCTTTAGAGACAAACGATCTAGTAGCACCCGAATCAATTAACACTTTTGCACTAGTGGCATTCACGAAAAGCGTACATGCCACTACATCCGAGCTTTTCACTACATCATTCATGTTCATGTTGAAGGTCCTGGCACGAATTGGATAGGATGAAGCTTGATAACTTGGAGCTTGAAGGGCTGGAACTTGCTGAAGTACGGGTGGACTTAGAATCTGAGTTGGAATCCGAGATGTTGCCATTTGGTTCACTGGGGTAGAGGTAGTCAATCTCATCAAATTATTGTTTGGAACAGGCGATCTGCACTCCCTATCCATGTGTCCCACCTTACCACACTTGTAACAAGTCACACTCGATTTCGAATTCCGGCACTCATTAGCATAATGACCTTTCTGATTACACTTGAAACAAACGATATCTGCTTTCACACACGCTCCGGTATGCCTCTTTGAACAATTCTTGCACTCTGGAATTGAGGGTCGGGGAAATCTTGGTTGATTGGGGTTCTGAGGAAGGGTTTCTGAATTCCTGCTTCTGGGCATATTCCTTTTAAAATTTCTTCCCTGGTTCTGAAATCCGGGCTTTCTCTCCATCTGATTTGTTGACTTTCCTTGATCCTGATTCCTTTCTATTGCTTCTACTTTCCTCTTTAAGTTGCCCCTTTCCTTCTGTTTCTGATCACTCTCACCTTCTATTATCATTGCCTTCTGAACCACTTCTGCATACGAGTTTATCTCAAAAGCTGCAACTCTGCTCCTTAACCATGGATTCAGTCCCTGTTGAAACCTCTTCGCTCTTTTCTCATCCGTATCCACATAATCTCCTACAAACCTTGCTAATTCTGTAAACTTCTTCTCATACTCATCAACACTCATATTCTCCTGCTTAAGATTAAAGAACTTTAACTCCATCTGATTCTGCATATATCTAGGAAAATACTTCTCCAGAAAAATCCTTTTAAATCTATCCCACGGAATCACTTCTGCTGCTTCTAATGCCTTAGCCGACTCCCACCAATAATTAGATTCACCTTTAAGAAAATAGCTAGCAAATTCTACTTTCTGCTCATCACTAACCTTCACCAGTGCGAAGGCCTTCTCCATTTCCTTAAGCCATATCTGGGCTTCAACTGGATCTTTTGTTCCTTGAAAATCTGGGGGTTTCACAGCCTGAAAAGATTTAAAAGTTACTGCAAGTTGAGCTGGTTGTTGCTGTCCTTGTTGCTGTTGTAGCTGCTGATGTTGTTGCTGAAGTAGCTGCTGTTGCTGAGCCAAAGTAGTCGTCTGCTGTTGCAAAAGTCCCAAAAGTTGGGCCATATCCATATTGCCTTGATTATCATATCTATTCTAATCATCTTGATCCCTATTCTGGTTAGCTCTAGTATTGCTCCTTCTTGGAGGCATCTTTCTGAATATTAAACAATCATCTATTTATCCACAAGCACACATCTATTCGCACATGGCACAATATGGTCTAATAGTTCTAATATGGCATAGATACGACCTAAAATTTAAACAATCTCACGCGGTCAAATGATACGATAAAAAGGAAACGATAATAATAACCGATAGAGGTACCGATGACATCCATCAATAACCCAAATCCAAAAGTTCAAAGTACCAACCAACATAAAGTACAAAAACCGAAACTGAAAGTACGATAAAGTCTAACAACATAAGTTTGATAATAACATGGCTATACTATAAGCCATCACACAAAACCCAGAGCATAAAACTAATCCTCCTGCAACTTGTTGATCACGCGCTGGAGCTCATCCACCATCATCTGAACCATCGTATGACTATCCCAATCGCTATGAGGTGCCATCTCACGAAATCGCTCGTTAGCCATCCGGGTAAGTACCTGAAGTCTAGAGGTAAGGGTTCCGTCCTGATTCGCAAGTACACCATCATCATCATCGTACAACGCATCAATCCTCCTTTGCAGCTGAATATTCTCACCATACTGACGTTCCCACTCCTAAGCAACTCCTGGTAGACGGACAAGGGTACAGTAGCTGGAAGATCTGCAGGGGGTGGAGCTGAAGGTCCTGGTGCCCGCTGTCGCTGCCAATAATAATATAATATATATATATATATATATATATATATATATATATATAAAGCGTCAGATAAAACTTAGAAACATCCAACTTAAACACTCTCGATAATAGGGGTCAATCAATCCTATTCTTTTAGAAAATCATATTATTTACATTCTAAGTGAGTTTCTATTTTAATCCTAAGTGATTATTAAAAATGTGATCTATCTTGTTACCTATACCTATATTGTTCAGTGACTCAAACCTGTGGCTCTGATACCAAAACCTGTCACGGCCCCAAATCCCTTACTCATATTTAATTAGATAATGGTAAAGCATGCATATTAATTAATTAAACATTACCAATCCCACGCCTAGATCGCCAACAGGTAAGAGTTTGAAACAATATAACTACCAATTCAAAACAATTTATTATTACAGACCACAAATTATGCTAAGTTCAAAAGATTACAAACTAAGTTCAAAAGTTCTAGCAAAATGAGATCCATCAGATCGTCACTCCCTTCTACCTGGAACTGCCTCCTATAGGCTACACCTGAACCACCACACTCTTACGCGCAGTCTCAAGAGTCCTTACCATCTTCGAGTTTCACTGAAAGGTTAAGGAAAATAAAATCATTGAGCCAATTGCTCAGCAAGTGCATAAATCAACAATATGAGACTGGCAAAATAATCAATGTAAAGCAAGATATATCAATCTGCAAAAGATAGGTATCAACTGAATCAATATCAAAAATAAATGAGTAGGAATTGGAATATCTGATAAGACGCTACGAGCAAAGCTGGGTGATCAGCCCACGTCAGAGCTCCGAACCCGCATATCCAATACGGTGTTCATCAAATATAAGGGGATCCCAGGCACACATTGGCCTATAATAGTAATATAATTTGGACCAGCGCCTCAGTCAAAGTAACATTCCATCCAATTCCATTAAGATTAAATGAAAGTCTATCAAATTCAATTCATCTCAAAGAAACAAGAATATCAATGTCATATTAAGTTGCTAATAAGCATGAATAGGATTCTCAGATTTCGAATGAATGATTTTCAGATTTCGAATAGATAACAAGGCAAGGTGAAGAAAGTCAAGCATTTTAAATTCTTAGAAGTTGGGATTCTGTTTAGTGTACTTTGGTTAAGTCAAGAAAATAAGTCAAGAATCAATAAGTGTTTTAAGTGGAAAAAGAATTAGTCACGCAATAGGGTAGTTAAGTATTCGATTCAAGGATTCAAGAAAATACGAAAGGGTTTCCAATTGATATGGTCATCGATTAACAAGTCAAGTCAAGTTCAAGGGATATGAATCAATCACAAGGTATGAAACAATAATAGGGTCAAAAGAGCAAGGCATCAGTTTGTGACAATTTAACAATTCGATACTCATGGTATTCAACATATGGTAACAACAAGGTAGGATAGTACACTTGCCTTAAATCACGAGTTTGCACTAGATAGCGTCCTCTTTAATCGGCTCCTTGCCAGGCCTCCTACTCGGACCTATAATAGTAATAAACAATATCTTATTTTCCCCTCTTTTGTTTACATACCAAAAAGCAATCCTAATAATGCTAACGCCCCAACGATATAACCATACTACATACATGCCTTTTTATATACATGTAACACATAAGTCATGTAAGTCACTTAGCATGTAAGGTCATATAACCTACAAGGTAGTATAACATATATCTATTATAAGTGATAGGTCGAATACACAATAGGTAATCAAATACTGTATGAGTAACTTAACAAGAACACACTGTTTAATACTTAAAAACTGTTTGGAATTAACAATTCCTCTCTCAGTGATGTAAAATATCACAGAGAGCTGCTTAGGTTACAATCAATGAATTTCTCAATATTCGATACCCTTCTAGGGTTAACCTAACTGTATTTATAAAACATACAGCTTCGTACAATCAATAATTGATTCTCCTATAATTAAGCTATACAATTGATATCAATCACGATTGCTCTAGTCTTCCAAGTCAACTCAATCTCTTTGACAGCTTTCCAATCTTCAAAGATATTGCTTCCAAATTTATCTTGTAACAATCTTCAAACACTGTTGACTCTTCAGACAATACCGCTACAGAGTTTAACAATCTCTGTTGCGCTTCCAGTCAGTGTTTAACTAAACTCTGACTGCTTCCAGCTAAACTCTGTTTTGTCACTATAGCTTCCAAACACTGTTCTCATCAATCATTTCTAACAATCTCCCCCAACTTGTCCATTAGCAAGAATGTACAAGTTTACAGTAAATGATGATGTCAAAACAAATACAAAGTTTTACAGTGTCTAACATACAAACAGAGTTTAAGCTATTACTTAACAATTTCTACAGAAGATAAGAAAATTCTTACAGACTTCAAATTCTAATCTCTTGAAGATCTGGCATTGTTCTGAGATAGTCTATAAGCAACCTTCTTTCAGCATTTTCAAGCTCTATCTGCATAGCTTCCTTGATTTCTCTCAACTGAGGATCATTCTCATCAGTTTGATAGATAGCAGCTCTAAGATCGTAGATTTTATTTCTTCTCATCTCATTTCCCAGCCTGATATATTTCACTTCCTCAGACTTCACATTAAAATCTAGAACAGTGATTCCAAGATCAGTCTTCAGCTTTGTAGTCCCCTTCTCCATTTCTATCAGATTCCCATTCCAGTCTCTATACTTTGGAACATACTTGCTGTTGTACTTCATATTTCTCCTGGCAAGATTTTGAATCATCTTTTGTCTGAGTACATTTGCAACTGACTGAGCCCTTTGATTTCTTACTCTGAAAAGATACAGAACATATTCAAGTTCTTCCCAGTATTTTAAATCAATATCCTTCTCATCAACTTTAAATACTGTTCCATCAGCCATGAAATATAGCAGAAAATCCTTCTCTAAACTCTTCTGATTAACAAGCTGTACTGACTCCAGTCTGTCTAAACTCTCTTGAGTGACACCACGACCTGGAACAGACAGTGAAGAAGGATCTCTGGGACCAACATATTGTCTTGTGTCTCTGTGTGAACCTATGCCTCCTTTATTGTATCCGATTTTACCAGATAAGGCTCTACCATCAGTGAAATCCATTGGAACTGTAGCTTCTAGCCTTGAATCATGAAGAACA
Organism: Kitagawia praeruptora; assembly: GCA_037693485.1. Lineage (NCBI taxonomy): Eukaryota > Viridiplantae > Streptophyta > Magnoliopsida > Apiales > Apiaceae > Kitagawia > Kitagawia praeruptora. The sequence continues at coordinate 141,532,124 of CM075352.1, forward strand.
CTTTTTCCAAATGTTGATTTCAACTGAGAAGACAATAATGGTGTGGTCACAACTTGTGTAGTAACAGAGGTTGTGTCTTCATTCTTCTGTACAACATGTGTATCAACAGAGGTTGTAACAATACTTTTCAGCTTTTGCTTAGCTTCTTCATCTGTTGGTTTTCTGAACACTTGCATTCTTTGATTTGTACCAACTGGTTCTTTGTTTTGAATGCCTTTAAGAACAGACTTTGCAGCTTTAACAGCTTTCACATTATTCTTCAATTTATCAGACTTTAAAGTCTTCAAATGCTTTTCTTGCAGACTCTTCTCTTCAGCTTTATCATCTTCTATAGTAACTCCTTCTGCATTCTCTTCCATGAAAAGCTTAACAGCTAACTCCTCATCAGTCTTTGGATTTGATATTAATTCCAAACTCTTGGTTTTTGAAGTACCTTGAGTTTCAGTGTTTATTCCAACAGACTGTGACTTAAGAGATTTGCCAGATCTCAGAGTTAGTAGTGTATCAGAGTTTAAAACCTTACTCTTATCACTTGCCCCTCCATCTCCAGCATCATCCTTTTGAAGCAGAGTTTGAGAAACTTTGCATTTAGACTTAGCAACTCTCTCCCCCTTTTTGACATCATCAGGAATGAGTATAGATGTAATGAGCTCCAAAGAATTAGCAATAGAATCAACCTTAGAAAACAAAGCAGCTTGATTCTCTTCAACCTTTCCTAGCCTGGCAAAAAGAGTATCTTGAACTTTAGACAGCTGTGCAGCTTTAATTTTGGACTCTCTTTCCATCTTCATTTCTCTTGACTGAATCTCAGTCTTCAAAGAAGCAATCTCTTGTTTTGTTTCAGCAAAATTTCCATCCAGAGTTTTGACTTGTACCACTGTTGCCTTTAAACATGATAAAATATCTGGATTTGAAATTTGCTTTGCAGTCTGCTTAACAAAATCAGCTGCTCTCCCTTTTGGAAAAATACAGTCTTGTTTATACCAATCAGCAGCATATTTAGCAAGGTGCTCTACTTCAATTGCATGAGATGGACAAGGCTGATCAAAAGGTTTATGTTTGTTCTCAGTCTGTGCTGGTGCACTCAGAAAAGAATCAGAGTTTGCACTGGTGTCAGATTCATCTTCAGCACTTGCATCTTTAGCTTGAGCATCTTTTAAAGAACCACTGTGCTGAGCTGTGTCAGCCACAGTTTCTGCAACAACTTCTGCAATCCTTTCAATAGTCTCCTCATGTTGCACAGGCTCTGCAACAGAGTTTGCCTTTGTAGCTTCAATAGGCATAGATTCAGAAATTTTCTTAGTTGCCTGATCAACTTCATCACCTTTGTCTGGAATTGGAGAAGCAGTAGACATCAGCTCTGTGTGTGATGCTGCAGCTTCAGGAACATTAACTGCAGGCTCATCAGCTACACCAGGAACTTCAGTGTGAACAATAGGTGAGATAGGATCAAGAATTGAATCAAGAACATCATTCACTGGTGAAAAACCATCTCTGTGATCCTCTTCTACAGGCATGTTATCCTCTGTAGGTACTTCAACATTGACAGTATCCTCTGCAGGCATTTCAACCTCTGCAGGAATTTCAACATTGACAGTCACAATATCCTCTGCAGGTATAGCAACATTCTCTGCAACCTCAACAGTAGGTGTTTGTTGTGAAACCACCTCTGGAGCTTCAACAACATTCTCATCATCTGAATCTGAAAGAATTAATCTTCTCTTCTTGACTTGAGGCACTACTATCTCCTCTTCTTCTTCACTAGAGCTCTCTTTTGGTGGTGAAAGTGAAGGTCTGTTTGCCTTTTGTTTCATTCTTCTAGTATAAACAGCTCCAGGTAATGTCTGTTTAGCCTTTGAGTGTTTAGTGTTTTTGGCGGTGTGTATTTTTCTTTTTGTTTTGGACTTGGCTTTTTCAGTAGGTGCTGGCTCAGAGTTTAAGGTTTCAGTGTTTAAGGTTTCAGAGTTTATTGGTGGAGAGTTTATTTTTGGAGAGTTTATTGGTGAAGAGTTTATGTGTTCTGGTTGTGATTGATGAGATGTAGTAGGTACAGTGGTTGTGGATTTTGTGGGTGTTGGTTCAGAATTTATGGTGTCTAATGGTTCAGGCATTTGTTGTGGTGATTGAGAATCTTGAGGTTGGTTAACATAGTTTTGTAAGGCTAGTGGCATAAACATATCAGGTATTTGCTGTTTAGTAACATCTTTGTTTGTCAAATCAGAAAACATTCTTTTAGCAACTTGAAAAGGCTGAATCACATCAGCTTCATCAATTGGAATGTTAGGCACACAAGCAGTAAATAGCATTTGACAAAAACGAGCAAAATAAACAGAAGTAGGCTCAGACAAACGTTCTCCCAAATTCATTAGCACTAGTCTACCAAAATCGAAATTACCTCCATATAGTAGAGCATGACCAATTTGGAGAGTGTCAAGAGGAAGTGCATCCCAGTTTGTTGTCTTCTTTCCAAAAGTTCTTGTAATGCAATCGAAAAAGAAACTCCATTCCTTTCTCAAAAGAGGCCTTCTCAGAGACCCTAGCTTATTCAAGTTGCCTGCACATCCAATTTGCTGCAACATTGTCCTCAAGCGATCATGACCAACAACACTGTAAGAAGTGTGAGTCTCAAAATCCAGAGCATCCCTAACCGTAGTTGGAGTAATGATATACTCTGATTCAGCATGAGTGAAAGTGATTATTGGAGTGCCAGACTCTTCTCCATCATCATACACAGAGTTTGTCCAGAAAGTAGCAATTTGTGAAGCAGAGAGTATTGGTGGTGCAGTTAAAGCCTTTCCTATTTCAGAATCTTTCAAGAAATTTTGGAACAAATGAAACGCCTCTGGAGCATTTGCATTCTCCAGTGGTGCTGCATAGTTGCTAGGAAGAAAAGTTAACCCTGCTGCATCAAACGCTTTGGTTGCCATTAGTAAGATATGATACGAAGATATTCAGAGAAAAGATGTATGGTAAGTGTTTACCAAAATGTGAAGGAGAGTGTATGAGATTTTTGAAAGTGAATGAATATGCAAGTAACTGTGAGTGGGTGAATATGAATAGATGTAAAGTGAGAGAACAAAAACGATTAGAGTAAAACTAAAACTCAATCGTTTATTCAGTAAAAGCGCGCAACTGATTGTAGAGTAATGTGTGAGTGGGACACTATCATGGGACACGTGTCAAACAACCAATGGATCACTTAATAATTACCGCTGTCATTCCTATAATCACGACACTTTGACATATTTACACTAATTAACAGTTGTCAACTACCCCAATTACTCCAAAATAGTCAAATCATCTCAATGAAACTGTACCTTAGAGTATTTAACACAACTCAACAGTGTTTATCAAATTTCCAACTTTATCACTAACAACCCTTTCAAAAATTGCACAGTTGTGAATATGAGTGTGTGTGAAGCAGAGTTTACTAAAATCAATTTTTAGAGCATCTAATATTTCATAAAATCCATAACTAAAATCAATAAACACTGAATGCACAAACTCTCATATTAAACACTGATTGTTTGATGAATGCTAAACTCTGTAGTTACTGTAATACAGAAATCTGAAAACTTCCATTCCCTTTGATGTTCCATGATTATCCAAGTAAGCACACAGTCTTTGAAGACAAAAAGATCAAGAGATAGAAATCAGAGCATCATTCAGTGAATAACAGTCATGAATTTGATAAACTCACAAACTCTCGAAGCACACAAGTGTTTAGGTGAAGTGTTTACACTCACATTCAATCAGAAATAGCAGAATCTACCATATGCTTGAATGTCCACCAAATCTATACTACTTTGAGTACATGTATTCACAAATCAAAAGGACTTTATTCAGGGTTGTAATGAGATAAGATCAAACAGATGAGTATAGATGTTTTATTCATGAATGAATTTCAAGCTGAACATTTTAATAGAGCAAAGTGTTCAGTCACACTGTTAGTACATATTTGTACAATATCAGTATATATGCTCTTTTTTTTTATTATTATTTTTTTTTTTAGCATATATACTGAGTAAACTTTTCTTTTCTTGAGAGACCCTCATCTGCTTGATTTTTTTTTAAAAAAAATATAACTGCTCTTAATACTTCAGAGTATAAGAAAAAATGAGCAGTTAATTAGGCTCAAAGGGGTTTACTAAGGATGGTATTTATGAACAGTGTTTGTACAGTGTTCAAAAGAATTTTGAACAGTATTTGAAGGAATGGTAAATCCTATTGCCTTTATCATTTTCATGCACACACATATCATGTAGTCTCAAGATGGTTTAATACAAGTTCTAGAGAAACATACTTCCTGATGAATATCACACAACAATAAATACTGATTGATAGAAAATGTATCAATCACTGATTTGGCTCAAACTCTCACAGGGTGTAAACATGAATCTGAACTCACCAAACTAATCAATGACACATCTCAAGTTTTATGGTTTTCACAAGTACAAACAAGGAATCATCAGGAACCATACCTTTGGAAACAGAATGTTACTTATCAGAGTTTAGAGTTCATCAATAACCAAAATTATTTATGAGAGGCAATGCACACAATATTCATAAACTCAGAGTTTAGGACTGAATAAACTAAGAGATGCTATAAATATGAAGCAATATCATGCTGTGTTGAGTTACTGCACAAAGTCTGATTAGATTACAGTGAATCAGAAAGAATCATGATTTAATTACTGAGAATCATGCTTCATACATTTTTCTTCATTGGTGTTTTCATTCAGACAAAAAACAATTCTGATTTCACTGAGTGTATCCAACATGTTAACAGTGTTTAACAGACAGACATGCTTACAGAGTTTAACAAGTTTTAAACATAAGCATGCAGAACAGAGTTTAATACTAAGGTTCACATAGCACTTAACAATTTGCAGAAACATGAGCAACATATTTTAGAGATAAGTCTTTGAGTCTAACCAACATCTCTAGTCAAAACTAGAGACCATTCCTAGTTCATTGACCAGTCTTGTAAATGTAGCTTCACTCAATGGCTTGGTGAAGATATCTGCAAGTTGTTGTTCTGTAGACACAAAGTGAAGCTCAATGTTGCCTTCCTCTACATGCTCTCTGATGAAGTGATACCTTATGCTGATGTGCTTTGTCATTGAATGTTGTACTGGATTACCTGTCATTGCAATAGCACTTTGATTATCACAGTAAATAGGTATCTTGGTATACCTTAATCCATAATCCAGCAGTTGATTCTTCATCCATAAAATCTGTGCACAGCAGCTACCAGCAGCAATATACTCTGCTTCAGCCGTAGATGTAGATATTGACTTCTGTTTCTTGCTGTACCAGGAAACAAGTCTGTCACCCAGAAATTGACAACTTCCACTGGTGCTTTTTCTGTCCATCTTACAGCCTGCAAAGTCTGCATCTGAATAACCAAGTAGTTTAAACTCTGATTCTCTTGGATACCACAGCCCCAAAGTTATAGTGCCCTTGAGGTACTTAAAAATCCTTTTTACTGCTGTTAAATGTGGTTCTCTTGGATCTGCCTGGAACCTTGCACACAAACAAGTGGCATACATGATATCAGGTCTACTAGCTATTAAATAGAGTAGAGAACCAATCATTCCTCTGTAACTTGTCATATCTACAGATGACCCTGCATCTTTGTCCAATTTTGTTGCAGTTGCCATGGGAGTTGTTGTAGATGAACAGTCAAGCATACCAAATTTCTTGAGAAGATTTCTGGTATATTTTGCTTGATTTATAAAAATTCCATCATCTGTTTGCTTCACCTGTAAGCCTAGAAAATAACTAAGCTCTCCCATCATACTCATTTGATATCTTGACTGCATGAGTTTGGCAAACTTCTTACAGAGTTTATCATTAGTAGATCCAAAAATGATGTCATCTACATATATCTGAACTTAAGAGCAAGTCACTACCAGATTGGAAATAAAACAGAGTTTTGTCAATAGTACCTCTGTGAAATCCACTTTCTAGTAGAAATTTGGCAAGAGTTTCATACCATGCCCTTGGTGCCTGCTTAAGTCCATAGAGTGCCTTGTCTAACCTGTAGACATGGTCTGGATATTTTGGATCTACAAAACCTGGTGGTTGTTCCACAAACACTTCTTCTTCAAGTTTTCCATTTAAAAATGCACTTTTTACATCCATCTGAAACACTTTGAATTTCTTATGAGAGGCATATGCTAGAAAGATTCTGATTGCCTCCAATCTAGCAACTGGAGCAAATGTTTCATCATAGTCTATTCCTTCCTGTTGTGAATAGCCTTTTGCAACCAGTCTTGCTTTGTTTCTTGTGATAACACCCTCACTGTCAGTTTTATTTCTGAAAACCCATTTAGTACCAACAATGGATCTGTTCTTAGGCCTTGGTACAAGGGTCCACACTTCATTTCTTTCAAATTCATTTAGCTCTTCTTGCATTGCTGTTATCCAGTCAGCATCTTTAAGAGCTTCTTCCACTTTCTTTTGCTCAGATTGTGACAAGAATGCATGAAACAAACATTCATTTGTTGTTGCACTTCTTGTCCTTACTTTTGCATCTGGATCACCAATAATTAAATCAGGTGTGTGTGACTTAGTCCATTTTCTTGCAGAAGGCAAATTGCTTCTGTCATCATGTGATCCTCCCCCTTGATCCATGCTCTCCTGATTTCCTTGGTGCCTCTCTTCATTTTCAGATGCTCCCCCTGAATGTGACTGCTCAGAATTGTCAACAGAGTTTGAATCAACAGAGTTTGATTCAGAATTATCAACTGAGTCACTTTCAGTGTTTGAATTATCACTTTGATGTGATTCTTCATGCTCCCCCTCAACTGGTTCTTCCCTTGTTTCTGATTGAAGAGTTTCTTCAGTATTTACCAGTAGAGGTTCAGAGTTTAGATCAACAGAGTTTGTCAGATCAGTCTGATCAGAGTTTACTTTTTCAGAGAGTAAATCTTCATTTTCAAAGTGGAGTAGATCATGTTCATTGACATCTTCAAGTCCAGTTATTTTCTTGTCATCAAATGACACATGAATTGATTCCATGATCACTCTAGTTCTCAGATTATAAACTCTGAATGCCTTAGTTGACAGTGGATAGGCAACAAAAATTCCTTCATCTGCCTTTAGATCAAATTTGGTCAACTGTTCAGGATGAGTCTTCAACACAAAGCACTTGCATCCAAAAATATGAAAATATTTTAGATTTGGCTTTTTCTTCTTCACCATTTCATATGGTGTTTTACCATGCTTGTTGATCAGTGTTGCATTTTGAGTAAAACAAGCAGTTTGAACTGCTTCTGCCCAGAAGTATGTTGGCAATTTTGCTTCATCTAGCATGGTTCTGGCAGCTTCTATTAAGGTTCTGTTCTTCCTCTCCACTACACCATTTTGTTGTGGAGTGCCAGGTGCAGAAAACTCTTGTTTGATTCCTTTACTCTTGCAAAATTCTTCCATTGATGAATTCCTGAATTCAGTTCCATTGTCACTTCTGATTATCTTCACTTGATTTTCTGACCCTTTGTCCAGTTGTAATATATGTTCTGTCAGTGTTAATGCAGTTTCATCCTTCTTTGCAAGAAAATATACCCATGTGTATCTGGTATATTCATCAACAATGACTAGAGCATATTTCTTCTTTCCAAGAGACATGACATTCACTGGTCCAAAAAGATCAACATGTAGGAGATGATAAGGATCAACAATTGAAGACTCAGATTTGCTTTTGAAGGAGGCTTTTCTCTGTTTGGCCTTTTGACAAGAATCACACAGGCCTTCTACATTTAACAAAGACCTTGGTAGACCTCTTACAAGATCATTCTTGATTAGCTCATTGATGTTGTTCAGGTTCAAATGAGAGAGTTTCTTGTGCCACTTCCAACTCTCTTCACTGGACATTCTTGTTGACAGACACACTGCTTTGCCATCAGTGTTTGTTGACAATTTAATTTCATAGATGTTATTGTGTCTGTTTCCAACTAGAGCAACTTTCCCTGTAGATTTGCTGATGACTTGACAATATTCAGGCTGAAAATCCACATGATATCCTCTGTCACAGATTTGACTCACAGATAGCAGATCATGCTTGAGTCCTGGAACCAGAGCTACATTTGTGATGATGACATTCCCAAGATTAATATTGCCATATCCCAGAGTATGTCCTATGTTGCCATCTCCATAGGAAACTTTTGGGCCAGCCTTCTCCTCATACTCTGATAGCAGGGCTTTATTTCCTGTCATGTGTCCTGAACATCCACTGTCCACGACTAGGGTACTAACCCTGTTGCCCTGCAATCACAAACAATCACTGATTATTAGTTTTAAGGATCCAGACTTGCTTGGATCCTTTGGCTTTCTTAATTCTGTTAGCTTTTGCAGCGGAATTCACATTATCAGAGTTTAAGCTAACTTTTTCAGAGTTTACATTTGCAGAGTTTACTTTAACCCATTTCAAATTTGGTTTGGGTTCATAGTAATAATAGTAAATAGCATGATAATCTCTGCAAGTGTAAATAGAATGCCATGTACTTCCACAGTGTTTACATAAAGTCTGTGGTCTAGTTCTCACATAATCATTTTTAACTGCAGTTTTAGAGGGCAAAGAATTAATGTTCTTATTCTTACTGCAGAAACTAGCAAGATGATTAGTGCTACCACAATTAAAGCATGTTTTTCTAGGAGCTAATGAAGCAAGCATTGGCTTTATTCCTGATGTTATGCCTACCTTTCCATTTTTGTTTTTCTTAGACATTTTCTGTTTGTTGACAGATTTTATCTCTTTAAGCTTATGCTTGAGTTGTTTATCTGTCATTAAACCAATGTTAGCCTCTTTAACAAAAGTCTTAGCATATGATTCTTTAAAAGCCTTTTTCTCAGCTTCAGTCTTAGGTCCACCTGTTCCCATGACACTACCTTCAGATGAACGATGTGGTCTAACTTTTACCAAATTTTCAAATCTAAGTTCATCTCCTTCAGAGTAACCTAGACCTACTGTATCTGACTGAAACACTTCTTGAGTATCTTTACCAGAGTGTGTCCAAGTTTTAATGATGTGTTTAGTATCCTCCAATTCAGATTCTAGTTGCTTATACTTACCTAGCAACTCCTGTTCAATAAACACTGCATCATCTCTCTCTTTCTGAATTTTATTCATGTTTTCTAGCTGTTCCTCAACAAGTTTATTTCTATCTTTGAGTTGAGAGCACTCATTTTTTATCCTCTCATTTTCTAAAGTCTGATCCCTATAACTGATATGCAATGCTTTAAGATAAATTCTCAATTCAGTTATATTATCAGTATTATAAGCATAGGTAGTTGGGGGTACCTTGAGATCATCATCTTCATTTTGAGTAGTAGCCATGAGTGCATAGTTGACTTCTTCATCTGAATCTGAAGTGTCTGCCCAATCTCTGCCTTTGGTGTAGAGTGCCTTTTTAGTTTTACCCTTCTTGCATTCAGGAGCATAGTGACCCATCTCCTTACACTTGTAGCATTGAATTTCAGACTTATCTTTCTTACCAGATTTGAAGTCCTTTCCCTCAGATTTCTTGAAATTCTTCTTGTCAGACTTTGAGTAGTCCTTGGAGAATCTCTTTCCCTTCTTGAAGTTCTTGAATCCCATCTTCTTGAAGGTCTTTACCATCAATGCAACCATTTGCATCATCTCTTCATCATCTTCAGAATCAGATGTTCCATCTGTGTTTGAGTCAACATCAGTGTTTGATGACTCATTCTCTGAGTGTATGACTAAAGCTTTTCCTTTTGCCTTACTTCTTGATGCTTCCTTCTTTGATGGTTTCTCCTCAACCTTAAGAGCAACAGACTTTGACTTTCTACTTGATCTTTTGTTTCTCTGCTCCAATTCCAATTCATGAGTTTTGAGCAGTCCATAAATTTCATCAATCTCTGTTTCACCAAGTTCATAGTTATCTCTTATGGTGGTTGTTTTCACATCCCACTTTTCAGGTAGAGAAAGAAGAAACTTGAGATTTGAGTCTTCTAAATCATACTCTTTATTAACCAATGACAAATCATTGAGCAGTTTACAGAATCTGTCAAATGTTTTTGTCATGGTTTCTTCAGACTTTGCCTCAAAGTGCTCATACTCCTGAGTGAGTATGTTTCTTCTGTTTTTCTTGATTGCAGGAGTTCCTTGACACCTAACCTCAAGTGCATCCCATATTTCCTTTGCAGTTGTGCAATTAATCACTTTATTAGACATAACATTGTCTAATGCACTGTGAAGTAAGTGTCTTACTTTTGCATCCTTTGCAATAGATGAAAGATCCTCAGCAGTTAGATCTTTCTTTTCTTTTGGAATGACCTTTGATTCCTCACCAGCAGCAGCAGCAGATAACTTTGTAGGTTTGTGAGGACCTTCATAAATTCTATCAAGGTATTCTGGATCTGTAGCCTCCAGAAACATGGTCATCTTCACCTTCCAAATTGCATACTCTGATGGCCTAAGTATAGGAACCCTAATTGTTTCATACCTACTAACAGTAGTAGGAGTTTTCTCAGATGGTGGAGGTATCTCTGCCATTTATTACTATTGTGTTTTGGATCTTTAATTGTAATAAAGTAACAGATTGGCTCTGATACCACTTGATAGGTCGAATACACAATAGGTAATCAAATACTGTATGAGTAACATAACAAGAACACACTGTTTAATACTTAAAAACTGTTTGGAATTAACAATTCCTCTCTCAGTGATGTAAAATATCACAGAGAGCTGCTTAGGTTACAATCAATGAATTTCTCAATATTCGATACCCTTCTAGGGTTAACCTAACTGTATTTATAAAACATACAGCTTCGTACAATCAGTAATTGATTCTCCTATAATTAAGCTATACAATTGATATCAATCACGATTGCTCTAGTCTTCCAAGTCAACTCAATCTCTTTGACAGCTTTCCAATCTTCAAAGATATTGCTTCCAAATTTATCTTGTAACAATCTTCAAACACTGTTGACTCTTCAGACAATACCGCTACAGAGTTTAACAATCTCTGTTGCGCTTCCAGTCAGTGTTTAACTAAACTCTGACTGCTTCCAGCTAAACTCTGTTTTGTCACTATAGCTTCCAAACACTGTTCTCATCAATCATTTCTAACAATAAGTGATATCACGATTTACATTAGAGACGAGCCATAAGGTTTTGAAAATCATACATATATATTTTTAGAAATTTCGGCGGCATCTCCTTTGTAAAATCGTCATACCATACCGAAATACAACCGGTCCAACTCAATCACAAAACACTCACAATGCATACCACTCTATCAATAAACCATTACTACTCGCTACTACACAATTCACAATCAACTTACTAACTCCAAGATGACTTACATACAATCCAATATTCAAATTCACATAACAATTAATCATGTAAACAATTTAATTCATGCAACAATTAAATCAAGTAATTCACATAAGACTCAAGAAACTAACTCCCAAGAATTCACACAACCACACCAAAATCTCTCTTTTTCTCTCTCGGCTCTCTCCTTCTCTTCTCTCTCTCTCGGCCTCTCGGCCTCTCTCTCTCTCTCTCAATCTCTCTCTCAGCTTCTCCCTCTCTGTCTCTCTCTTTCTCCCTCTCGATCTCTCTCCCTCTCCATCAATCTCTCTCTCGGCCTCTCCCTCTTCATCACCAACAATCACACACAACCCTCACAATGACTTACACACAAAATTTCAATTATCAATCCAATATCTCAATACCCAAATGATATGGGCTAAAAGTAAGCCCTAAAAACATCATTAATATGGCATTAATTAGACCTAGTATGGTCCAAACGTAGGGCCCACCAGGAGGCTCAAAAACCCTAAATTAAATATTAATTTCGTAATTAATATTAGGGATAATAATCAGCTCAGCAATAAAAGTCAAATAAGGATATAATTCTTGCCTGACTTAGCCTCCAAGACACGTACTTCAACATGGAAACTGATTCCTACAAGGAAGGGGTCTAGAACCTTCCTCAAGGCGGTGGCTTGCCCACCAAGTCTCCAAATCCTACCATAATTCTAAGGCTTCTCAGCCTATATAAAGGGCCTGACCCCTCATTCTCAGAACTACGTTTTATTGGCTTGATTCTCTAATACAGAGATACGTAGGCATTCTGTGAGGACCGTTTAAGTCCCGAACGCAGAAGCAGCCATTAAAGCACGAAGCTCACGCACCCTAGCATTAAATACATCAAACCCTAGCCGCAATCTAATAACCTAGTTTTTATTCCACAACATTTGGCGCCGTCTGTGGGAAGAAGACATCAACCATGGTTCAAACACGAAGAACTGTACCAAGCACTACGGAGCCAATCGCTACCGAGGCTCTACCTCTTAGCTCTGCTCCGCCCCTTACTGAACAAATGCTACCGACATCTGAGCAAGTACCTCCAACATCCGGGACTATCGTTACATATCAAGTTTCTCAACCCCTAGGGACGACTACCCATGTTGAGAGTACGCTACCTCCGATCGTCCACACAATTCCAGGAACTAACCCGGGGATTTCTTCCCTGATTGTAGACCCCAACAACCCTACACGAGGGGTTCAGATCCACACTACGGATCTCCCCATAAGCACCAATCCAATGTATGGGATGACCAATTACGGAGCTGGACCGAGTGGGCATGCCCTGTATATTCGAGATCGAGATTATCGCGATTTTTCTGGTCCTTATTCAGATGAATCATCTTCTGGCGATGATTACGAGCGTGATGAAGCCCCGAGGAGGCGACGTGCAAGTAAAGAGCCTATGGGGAGAACTCGAACTATCCATGATGGACTCCCTTCAACAGTTGCTGAGAGGATTAAGGCTTATGAAGCCGAGATCTTAAAGTTAAAAGAAGATATGGCCAGGGAGCAAGCCAGATCAAATCAGACTTTGCCACCTCCCACGTCAGGACCGATTCCCTTCATAGATCTGGAGAGGCCTCCAAGGAGGCAAAGAAGGACTACCGTCCCACCTGAAAGAACTACAAGGGTGGAAACCCATAAAAGCAACCCCAAGGATCTGATGCCGCTTGGGGACCCTGATGATCCCACACCTCCGTTTACTGAGGACGTGATGAATGCTCGTATCTCAAAGAAGTTTAAGATGCCAACAATCAAAGCTTATGATGGAATGGGTGATCCTGCCAACCACGTTAGAACGTTCTCAAACGCACTGCTGTTGCAGCCTGCAAGCGACGCTTTGAAGTGTAGGGCTTTCCCTCAAACTTTGTCAGGCATGGCTCAAAGATGGTATAGTCGGCTTCCTGCAAACTCGATTGGTTCCTTTAAGGAGTTGAGTGCTGCCTTCATTAGTCAGTTTATCAGCGGAAGAACGCATGAGAAAAGCTCTGCATCTCTTATGTATATAGTACAAGGGAAGAACGAAAGTCTGAGAGACTATCTTAAGAGGTTCACCAAGGAGACTCTGAACATCACTGATCTGGACAATAAAGTTGCAATGGTAGCCTTGGAGCATGGTACCACCGACCTATACTTTAAGAGATCATTGGCAAAGCATCCCCCGGAGAATATGGCTGATCTCCAACGAAGGGCTTCTAAATACATCAAGGCCGAGGATAGCACGAAGAAGGAAGTCACATTAGGCAATGGCCAGGGGAACAATGATACAAAAAAGCGTAAGCAAGGGCAGGAGTACGATGCTAGGGACAAGTATCCCCGAACTAGCAAAGACTCTGATTCGCCACCAAAAAAGAACTTGGGACCAAGGTTCTCTGACTATGCAAGGTTGAATGCCCCTAGAAGTCAAATCTTGTTGGAAATTGAGAAGGATAAAGACTTCCGATGGCCGAAGCCACTCAGGGGAGACCCCGCAAAGAGGAATAAGGATCAGTACTGTAGGTTCCACCGAGATGTAGGACATGACACGGATGATTGCAGACAGTTGAAGGACGAGATTGAATTCTTGATCCGTAAAGGAAAGCTGAACAATTTCACAAAGGGTGGAGATCAAGGAACCCAAAGAGGGGATTACAACAGGAGAAACAATGACAGAAGGGATAATGACCGTGATCGTAGCACGCAGCCCCGAGGGCCAGTTATCAACATGATCTGGGGAGGTCCGACAGCGGCCGGTACAACTCGAAACTCTCGAAAGGCATACGCAAGAGAAGTAATACACATTGTGGGAGAAGCCCCGAAGCGTGCCAAAACTGAGATGGTAATTGGTTTCGATGATTCAAACTTGGAAGGGGTGAAGTTCCCCCATGATGACCCACTGGTCATAACTCCTGTGATTGGAAATTCAGAAGTAAAACGAGTCTTAATAGACAATGGAGCTTCTGTGGATATTTTGTTTCATGATGCGTTTCTGAAGATGGGATACAACGACTCTCAGTTGACCCCTGCAAACATGCCTATATACGGATTTAATGGAGTGGAGTCCAACGTTGAAGGGACTATTCAGTTGCCCATGACTATTGGGCAGGAGCCTAAGGAGGCGACTCAGATGCTGAATTTCTTGGTGATTAAGGCAGCTTCAACATACAACGCAATCCTTGGAAGGACTGGATTACATGCGTTTAAGGCTGTGGCCTCTTCCTATCATATGAAGGTTAAGTTTCCGACACGGAATGGTGTCGGAGAACAAAAGGGCGATCAGAAGATGGCAAGAAGTTGCTATGTAGCCGCCTTGAGGGCCGATGGAGTCGGGGGGCAGGTCCTTCCAATTGAAGACATGGATGTCCGTGACGATGAAGAGCATAGAGGGAAGCCAGCAGAGGATTTGATTCCCATACCCCTAGAGCCGAATGATCCTGAAAAAGTTACTTATGTTGGAGCATCTCTGAAAGAACCCTTGAAGGGCAAGTTGATAGAATTCTTACAAAAGAATAGCGACGTGTTCGCTTGGACAGCAGCTGATATGCCAGGGATTGACCCCCAACTTATAACTCATAAGTTGAATGTTGACCCCAAGAGGAAGACAATAAAGCAGAAGAAGAGAAACTTTGCTCCGGAGAGGCAAGAGGCCATTAAGCAAGAAGTGGATAAGCTCTTGGAAGCTGGTTTTATTGAAGAGATTCAGTTTCCCGAATGGTTAGCAAACCCTGTGATGGTCAAAAAGGCGAATGGGAAGTGGAGGATGTGTATAGACTTCACTGACCTGAATGATGCATGTCCAAAAGATTGTTTCCCCCTTCCAAGGATTGACATGTTGATAGATGCCACAGCTGGACATGAGATGTTGAGCTTCATGGACGGATTCAGCGGCTATAATCAGATTAAGATGCACAAAGATGACATCCCTAAGGTATCTTTCATAACTGACTTTGGAGTTTTCTGTTATCTTGTTATGGCATTTGGTCTAAAGAATGCAGGAGCTACTTACCAACGCTTGGTGAACAAGATATTTGCCCATCTGCTTGGAAAAACCATGGAGGTGTATGTTGATGACATGTTAGTCAAAAGCCTACTCAAGGCTGATCATATTAAGCACCTCGAAGAGGCATTTGAAGTGCTCAGGCACCATAAGATGATGTTGAATCCCGCTAAGTGTGCCTTTGGCGTTGGATCTGGAAAGTTTTTAGGACTGATGGTTTCAAAGAGAGGCATTGAGGCCAATCCTGACAAGATCAAGGCGATTTTAGACATGGAACCACCACGTTCGATAAGAGATGTGCAGAAGTTGACAGGCCGAGTAGCATTGTTTACACTAAATCACGCAAGCGTACGTGGTCACAAGTAATATATAAGGTTAAGTCCAAATTCGTTCCCACAGGGATCAAGTTATGGTTCTATTCAGTAAATATGCCTATGCAACAATGTATGGTTATTATGCACTGCTAAGACAATAACAATATTGGGTTTATTAAACTAAATTAACTAAGACACAAATTAACAAAACTAAAAATTAATTAACTAACAAGAATTAAAATCTAATTACGTCTGCAAGAGTAAACATGGAATCCTAACTTCATTAAATACTTTGCTTAGATCTGACGCCTTTAATCACTATATGCAATGGTTATGATATCTGATCGGATAACACGAAAAGAGAAAAAGTTACCTCTCGGTATACTAGTACCAATCTACACATACATCCACAAAAGAGATAGAAGATGAATAGGCACCTATTATGTTTAGACCCTATATCTCTATAGAATTTGAAAACATAAAGGTTGAAGCACAAGTTATCCATAATGATCACATAGGGCAGCATATTATCTCTAATCATGCTACAAATCATGATGATTAACATCAACCTATCCTATGCTAGCATGGCAAGTTCTAAATCTCAAGATCCACTCTCGCTTCACAAGAGATTAACAAATTAGATGTTAGCTACGCATCTAAATTCAATAAGCACAACCATACGAGGATATCAGATATACATCACACACAGATCTGTAAAGCATCAAGATACTAAAGCTCCATAAATAAATCCGTTAGAATCCCATGACAACGATTAGTTCATAATCAAACCTCTCGTCATCATGGGATCTGATGAAACCATGATAAAAACAAAGTATGAAAATATACAAATAAACCTAAGTAATTGATATGTAATTGTGTCTCTAATGATAATGATCTTCTTCCTAATACAATTTACAAGGGTTGGATGTGTTTATATAGGCTCTAGACATCTTGCCCAGCAAGAAAATACCAAAACAGAATTATAATAGAATTTCTGCAAGATACGTTTCCTAAACTGATTCTGTTTTTTAAGGGAAATTCGTAGCTGACTTTTCTTCTGTTTTCCAGAGCCGTTCCAGACGTAATTGGGCTTCTGGACCACCTTAGAATGATAGAGAATCTCGTTATCTTCGCGTGGACTGCTTACGGGCTGAAAACAGACTTATAGAACTCAAGATATGGCCCAAACAGTGAATCTCACGCGTGCAGCCCAATAAATCCGAATTTTAATAAATTAAATCTCCAAAAACGACAAAAACATCCACCATAATCAACATCCTTGTAAATCTGCATAACTAAACAAAACACATCAAAACTACAAGAAACTTGAGCCCAAGACAATCAATTTAAGCCGATTTAGAATGCTCCAAGTGGATATAAATCCACTTATCAAGCAGCCTTAGGGAGGTTCATCTCCAAATCTGGTGATAAGTGTTTGCCTTTCTTTCAAACATTAAAGAAGGTAAAGAATTTTGAATGGACACCTGAAAGCCAAGAGGCCTTTGAACAATTGAAGAAATACATGGCTGAAGCCCCGCTGTTGGCCAAGCCTAGCATCGGAGAGACTCTTTATCTATACCTGGCGGTATCTGAGCAAGCATTGAGTGCCGTCCTCATAAGGGAAGAGAACAAGGTTCAGAAACCTATATATTACGTAAGTAAGGTGTTGCATGGAGCTGAGTTGAACTATTCCACCATTGAGAAGTTTGCTTTAGCATTGGTAACGGCTTCAAGGAAACTACGACCTTATTTTCAGTCACACAAGATTGAAGTCCTGACGGACCAGCAGTTGAGAAGTATCTTGCACAGCCCTAAGGTCAGTGGAAGGTTAATTAAGTGGGCAATCGAACTCGGAGAATTTGACATTGCATATAAGCCTCGGACAGCCATCAAGGCTCAGGCATTAGCTGACTTCTTGGTTGAATGTACCATTGGCAGCCAAGAAGTCGGGGGGCAGGAGATAGTAACCACCCCTGGAGTTGAGAGTAAGGATGAAGAACTTGTACCTGAACAGAAAGAGTATTGGGTGCTCTATTTTGATGGAGCATCAAAAACAAAATCTAGTGGTGCAGGTTTGGTTTTGCAAAGCCCCGATGGGTTCACGGTTGAATACGCTTTGAAGTTAGACTTTCCTACAACCAACAATGAAGCTGAATATGAAGCATTAATAGCTGGATTGGGATTGGCCAGAGTCATGAGGGTCAAGAACCTCAAAGTGTGTGGAGATTCAAGACTGGTAGTCTCGCAAGTGAATGGTGAGTTTGAGGCCAAGGATGAAACTATGGCAAAATACCTCAGAGTCGTGAAAGCTGTTATGACTCAGTTTGAGGAGTGCTACCTAGAGCACATTCCTAGGGAAGAGAACGTTAAGGCCGATGCCCTCTCTAAGTTCGCTTCTTCTGAAATAGAGAATCATGCAGGTAGTGTTTACTTCCAGGTCTTGAAGGCCCCGACCATCAATTCTAAGTTGGTAGCACCTATCGATGTTGGAAGCTGTTGGATAGATCCTATTAAAGCTCATCTAGAAACCGGATGGCTCCCTAATGATGCCTTGGAGGCACGAAAGTTGTCAGTGAGAGCATTGAGATATGCCTTGATTGAAGGCATCTTATATAAGAGATCGTTTGTCATCCCGTACTTGAAGTGCCTAAGGCCCCAAGAGGCAAGAGAAGCATTGGAAGAAGTTCATGAAGGGATCTGTGGGCAGCACTTGGGGGGCAGAGCCTTAGCTCACAAGATTACCCGCCTGGGATTCTATTGGCCGGAGATGTTAGCAGATGCCCAGGATTATGTCAAGAAGTGTGATAGATGTCAGAAACATGCCCCTGTTGTAAGGCAGCCGCCTGAAAGGTTAACCTCAATCAGCTCTCCCATTCCGTTTACAATGTGGGGGATGGACATTCTTGGTCCTTTCCCCATGGCTTCAGCACAAAGGAAGTTTCTGATTGTCGCCATTGATTACTTCACCAAGTGGATTGAGGCTAAGCCTTTGGCAAAGATAACCACCAAGCAAGTTTCCCAGTTCTTTTGGGAGAACATAATCTGCAGATATGGAATCCCTCGAATCCTTGTGACAGATAATGGGACACAATTCAACAATGAAGAATTTAGGAAGTACTGTGAGGAAAACGCTATCGAGCTTCGTTTTACTTCAGTAGCTCACCCGCAAGCTAATGGACAGGCTGAGGTAGCCAATCGGATTATTCTTGATGGACTTAAGAAGAGGGTCGAACGATCGAGAAATACTTGGGTGGATGAATTACTGCCTATACTTTGGGCATATCGTACTACTTGCAAAGTGACAACTGGGGAAACTCCTTTCTTACTAGCTTATGGAGCCGAGGCAGTTGTACCACTAGAAATCATGCATGCATCACCGAGAATTGAAGCATTTGAACCAGAGACTAATGAAGAAGGCATGAGGCTCGCCTTAGATTTGATTGATGAAGTCAGGGACGAGGCAAATGCCAGAAATGCGGAGCATCAAAAGAAAGCATCTTTCTACTACAACCACAGGGTTAAGGAAAGGTTCTTTCAGCAAGGTGACTTGGTTCTTAGGAAGATCGAGGCTTCTGGAGTTGGTCAGAAGGGAAAGCTAGCCCCGAACTGGGAAGGGCCGTATCGAGTCAGGAAGACACTAGGACGGGGATCCTACAAGTTGGAGACATTGGATGGAAACGAAGTGCCACGTACCTGGCATGCTTTGAACTTGAAGATTTATTATGTTTAAAGCTTTCCTTATAAGGACTTAGCTTTTCGCCTATATAGTAGAAGTAGAAATAAGGTTCGATGAAACCATTCCAGAGTATTTTGCTCCGAGTAGGAAATAAAAGTATTTATGTAAGGGTTGAACCCGTTTTATCAAACGTTCCTTGTCAGCTTATTAGTAAAGTTTGTTTTTGCTCTCTGCTCAATTGCTTCTCTAGTTATGTCATGTGTTGTAAGCTTGATACAAGCCAGGAGGCCAAATATCAGAAAAACCTTTAACAAATGACTAATAAGCAAAAGGCAAGAATGAAAAAAATAAAAAGAAACTTGCAGCACAAATAGATAAGTTAGAGGTTACACAAACAAATAAAAGCCCGAAGGCAATAAGTTATGGTGAGTTAAAAACGATAAACAACAAAAGGAAGCCATGCAAGGCCACTCAAAGCTCCAGGTTGTCAACATAATCATCCCCTGTCTTTTCAGGAGAATGAACCTTCTCCCTATCAGGAGAAACGGTCAACGTATCTATAATAGGGGAAGAAAGTGGATCAATGGGAGGCTGAGAGTCCTCCATAGCCACAGTATCCGCTACAGTCTTCTCAGCAGTCTCAAATCCAGGAAGGGGAGGAACAGGAAACCTTTCTAAGGAGACCCCATCAATCTTTTGACCCAATTCTTCAATAATACTTTCCCAGCAGTCTTTGAAGGTGCCAGGAAAGTTAGCATCATACTCAGCATTCAGGAGATCTTCAAACTCCTTTGAAGCCTTGTAGTCAGCTATAATATGGACCCTATTTTGCTGGGCTTCCAACTCTAGCCTCCTAGAATTCTCTTTCTCCTCAGCAAGCTCCTTCTCCACCTCTCGGAAACGAGCGAAGTTTGCCTCTGAGGAAGCAAAATACCTATCTCTGTCCCTCTCAGCTATGGTTTTTTCTTCACGAGCCTTCTTCAGGTTATGAACAGCGGCCTGGAGATAGGCATTCATCTGCAAAAGAAATATCAAGGTTAACATTCAAAATAAAAAGAAGATACAACCAAAGTAGTAGCAAAAGGGCTTACCGAAGCAACAGCTTGAGCCCCTAAGAGCTCAATCTGCACGTCATCAGAAGACTCAACGATATGAGCCCTGTCACGAGGAGTAACAACACTCCTAGACCATTCAGCCGCGGCCCTAGAGTCACCCACGGCAGTATCTCTGTTACAAAGCCCCCACCCTACGGTGAAAGGGGACAGGTCTTCCTCGATAGGGACAGGTTTTTCCTGCAAGAAGACAGGAACCTTCTCTACCGCAGAGGCAACTTTTTCGGTCCTGGACCTTTTGCCCCTTTGTCTCTCCACAGCCACACCAGTGGCGGCAGCTTCTTCCCTTCTTTTGAAAATAGCATCCAAGGCAGCTTTGCCTGCAAAGGAATGTATATGTTAAAGAAATACCAAAATATGAGGAAAAATACAAGAAGAGGTGTGTTAAGCTAAAATTACCAGTTGAGCCTAAATTGCTAAGCCCACAGGCTTGAAGTGAGCTCTCAGAAATTAAATCCGCGCAGTGATGCAGATTATCGCTGGTCAAAAGGCCTATAGCGGCCTCTTCATCCACGCCCAGTTTTAAACTTTTCATCGACCCGTCTTCGGCCTTACAGAAATTGGGCCGAAAATAGTTATCCCAACTGTCTCCCTCCATGAAAACGTAAAACCATTCCTTCTTCCAGTCGGGAAAGGAATCAGGGTTGGAGTCGGAAATAAAGCAGGAGCGGGCTAGGGATCGAGTTTGAATTTTAACCCAGCCCGAATTGTTTGCGGTATTGACAAATTTAAATAAATATCTGAAAACTGAGACATTGGGCTCAAGCCCATGTCTCTTGCATTGGACCATGAAGCAAAAAATGAAACGCCAAGCGTTGGGCATGAGTTGAGTTGGACAAACCCTAGCTTCGGCTAAAAGACGATATACAAAAGGAGGAGGAGGGAATCTAAAACCACCATACAAAGTTTCTTTGTAAATTCTAATGGCCCCAGGTTTTGGGTGGCAAGACCTTTCATTTTGGGCCGGGGCAACAGCCCTATACGGCCCGGTAATACCAAAGAATTGGGCCAAAATATCTATCCTATGTTGTTTGTATTTAGACTTATATTGATAAGCATCTAAATGAAGCATATTTGGAAAAGTTTGTCCAAATTCATTTAAAAGATCTACAAGGGAAAAAACTTGAGCATGAACAAGAGATTTTTTACCCCTAGAAGCCCTGGGAGCGGCGGTGGAGGCAGTTTGAGCTAGCTGCGATTGGCTGGAAGAGCTTGAATTCTCCATGAATGTTCTTCACTTGAAGGCTTGAACCCAGAAATGCTTCAAAAAGTAGCCGGAGAAGATGAAGATTTAACGATCTTCAAACGGAAACTGGGAAATAGGTGACAGAAATGAGGGCCGGAAATCGCCTTGCGATTGAACCCTAGCAGAGCTTTTGGAGAGGCTTTTTGAGAGAGTTTGATAAGGTTTGAGAAAGTGAAGTGTGAAAAATAAAGTCACACTCCACTCTTTTTAAACTAAGTCCCAGCCGGTCAATCGACCATACAAACCGTCTGTAAACGGTAATAGGGCCTCAAAACCGGTCAATGGGCCACGTTAAAGGCGGGAAGCCCATTGCATTTGAATTTCAAAAGAAATTCCACCGAATTCTAGAGGATTCTAGAACATTCGTGGAAAATAAATAAAAATTACAAAGATGACTCGAAAAATTTTTTTATGAGGCTCGAAGCCCAGAAATCGCCTCCTTGGCGGGGAAACCCACGCTCAGAGTATTCTTTGAGCATAAAAGGGTAGAAAAACCCACGCCCAGGAGACCAAAATCCCTAGGCGTGGTTTAGCATAAAGCCTCCTTGGCGGGGGTATCAACGCTCAGAGTATTCTTTGAGCATAAAAGGGTAGAAAAACCCACGCCCAGGAGACCAAAATCCCTAGGCGTTGTTTAGCATGAAGCCTCCTTGGCGGGGGTGTCAACGCCCAGGGTATTTTTAGAATATAAAGGGGCAGGAATACCCACGCCCAAGAGACTAAAACCCCTAGGCGTGGTTTGGCATGAAGTCTTCTTGGCGGGGGTACCCACGCCCAGGGCACTTATAAAGAAAAAAAGACAGGAGTAGCAACGCCCAGGAGGCCCTTTGTCTTAGGCGTGGTTCAGGAAATAGCTTCCTTGGCGGGGGTACCCACGCCCAAGAGACTATTTTCTGAAAAAAATGAAATATTTGTAGAATGCTTCTTGAAAAATAGAAATAATTTTTTATATCCGAAGCACAGTTTGATTAAAGTGAGAAAATACCTGTGGGTACTAGGAAAGAGTCCTAAAATATAAGGAATTCCAAAATCCTTAAAGTAAGCAAAAATTCAAAATGACAAAAGTTATTTGAAATAGTTGTTTAGCCTCGAATAAGGCACATCGTCGTAAATGTGTAGGTCGCTCCACACTTTACATCAAGACGACATTTGTGAAACACTAGTGTACAAACCCTGACCCAAGTCTCAGATAAGACCGTTAAAACTTCAAGGAAAACCTGATCAGTTTCCCTAGAAGTTGGGGGGCAAATGATATGGGCTAAAAGTAAGCCCTAAAAACATCATTAATATGGCATTAATTAGACCTAGTATGGTCCAAACGTAGGGCCCACCAGGAGGCTCAAAAACCCTAAATTAAATATTAATTTCGTAATTAATATTAGGGATAATAATCAGCTCAGCAATAAAAGTCAAATAAGGATATAATTCTTGCCTGACTTAGCCTCCAAGACACGTACTTCAACATGGAAACTGATTCCTACAAGGAAGGGGTCTAGAACCTTCCTCAAGGCGGTGGCTTGCCCACCAAGTCTCCAAATCCTACCATAATTCTAAGGCTTCTCAGCCTATATAAAGGGCATGACCCCTCATTCTCAGAACTACGTTTTATTGGCTTGATTCTCTAATACAGAGATACGTAGGCATTCTGTGAGGACCGTTTAAGTCCCGAACGCAGAAGCAGCCATTAAAGCACGAAGCTCACGCACCCTAGCATTAAATACATCAAACCCTAGCCGCAATCTAATAACCTAGTTTTTATTCCACAACACCAACATCACTAACTTATAATTTACAACTCAAAATCAAATTACAACCTTAACCCATCAAATTTCATAACATTAAATCATCAAAATCATAAACCCTTTTTGATTTACACTTACTAACAAACATCAATTCACAAAACATACATACCCACAACTTGTAATCTCATAAAAACTCATACCCATCATTAAACTTAACTTAAAAACTTATAAACACTAACATGCAATCACATATCATATAGTAATTAAGTAAAATCATCAAATTAACACTTGCATGCAACCCTTCGGCTCACTTTCGATCATGGCCGAAGGTTTGGGGTTCTCCGGAGAGCCCGAAAATTCGTGGGTCTCTTCCAAGGAGTATACCCAATCATCAACACCCACAAAACTCACCTTTGAAGCTTGATTTTCGAAAACCCTAATTGGAAAAGTGATGAAAACCAAAATTAAAAGACAAGGGGTTGTAGAGGATGAAGAGAGTAGTAATTTTATATATAACACTTAATGGTTTTGATGGAGAAATTACCTTGATTCTTGAGGTTGAATGTTAATGGAAGTTGAGAGAGTTTAGAGAGAATTTTGAGAGATGAATATGGGGGGGTGCTCGGCCGTGTAAAAAGAAAAAGGGGGGGGGGGGGTTTTGTCCAAGCTACACGTACACACACACATATTAAATCATATTTTAATGATACATCTTTTATTTAAATAAAAGACTTGTAAAAATAATCCTAATTACAAGATATTTTGGATCCAAAAATAATTTATTGACACATAACATTAAAATATGCAATTCTCTTCCTTATAATATTTTTAAAACATTTTTAAAATCATTTTATGAAAAGATTTGGATTTTACAAGTTTTAATATTTTAAAAAGAATAATAAGTAGAAAAATCCTTGTAAAATATTTTACTTCGAAAATAAATTAAACTTTTATTTTTAAAAAGTCTCTAAATACATAAAGATAATAAAACAAGAAATTTCATGATTTTTACTAACTCCAAGAATTTTATAAAAATGTTTAAGCAAATAAAAATCTTATTTTCACGTTAAAAGATATGCCAAAAATTAAATGTAAATTCATGTCAACACATCTAGCAACTAAACACATAACACATATCCAAAACAAGTAATGACTCATCAATTAAGGCACATAATAATATTTTTAATGCCAAATAATATAATTTAAAGAGTACGAAATTCCCAGATATTACAATCATGCGTGGGGAGAGCGGTAAAAAATATCAGCCTATTACGCATTTGGTGAAAGGGTAATAATTGTTACGCATTCCTAAACAGTTTAATACATGTATTGCATTTTTTTATGAGATGGATATTACGCATTTGGTGAAAGGGTGATTTTCATGCTGATGATAGTAAGTTGATTCTCCAGACAAGAATTCCGCAGATCGAAGTTGCAGATAGATTGGCTTGGATTGGCTCTCATAAGGGTATTTATACGGTGAAGACAGGTTATAGGTTCTGGGAAGCTAGTAATGTAAACAGAGATAATATGATTGAATCGCAAGGTTGGACTAAACTGTGGAACTTGCAGCTACCTCATAAGATCAGAGTGTTCCTATGGAGGTTTTGTAGGAATAATATCCTTGTCAGGAAGCTGTTAAGGAGTAAAGGAGTGGAGATCACGATTATGTGCCCTATGTGTGGAGTTGATATTGAGCACTTAAGACACCTCTTCTGTGAATGTCCGTTTGCAGTGGAATGTTGGAGCAAGTCGGGGCTATTTATTGAAATGCAGGACATTGAATCGGCCTCGGACTGGTTGTTGGATATGATTAGTAGAGAGAATGCTACTACAATTCAAAAAATGGTTGTTGTTCTTTCTAGCATATGGTTCGCAAGAAATAAAAAAGTCTGGGAGGGAAAGAGTGTAACTCCTACAGTTACAATGGAGTTGAGTACCAAGATGGTGCAAGAATGGGAAGAAGCGAACAAATGCAGATCTCAGTCGAGTAAGAGACAATCTGAGTTAGCAATGGATGAGCAGGTAAGGTGGCATCCTCCGGAGGTGGGTTTTTATAAACTGAATGTGGATGCTTCATTATATAGTAGGGAGGGTGTGTTTTCTTTAGGTCTGGTAGTTCGGGATGCTAGTGGAACATTCATAATGGGCAAAAACATGAAGCTTGTAGGGGAACGGTTGGTCATGGAAGCTGAGGCTATTGGGGTGCATGAAGCAATCAAATGGATTATTAATTCTGGTCTATATCATGTTGTTATTGAAAGCGATTCTCAGCTGGTAGTGCATGCTCTTAAGAGTGAAGATTCGTATCAGGTGGAGGTTGGACACGTAATCGATGAGTGTAAGGAGAGGCTTAAAGAACGATCTGATCTATCTGTTCATTTTGTTAACAAGCAAGCAAACAAGGCTGCCCATTTATTGGCAAGAGTCACATGTTTGTTGAATAGCTACAATCTTTTCATATCTCCTCCAGATTTGTTGTTGGAGATGTTATCTTCTGAATTTCCGAATTAATGAAATTTCTTAGTTTCAAAAAAAAAAAACAAATGTTACACATTTTCAAAATGGGTAATAGTATTGATCACCCATTTGTGAGATGGGTAATAACTATTACTCATTTTCCATCAGGGTAATATCAAATAATTTTTTTTATTACTCATTTGGTACATGCGTAATATGTAGGCATGAATTTTTTTATTACTCATTTGAGAAATGCGCACTGGTTGGTATTTTGGCCATCGATTCCACAAATTATTATTTTGGTGAAAAATGAAAAAATTTATGATAAAAATGTCATTATTTCAACAAAATTTTATCTCCAAATCTTAAGGCTGATATGTAAAGGTGCTAGCTATCTTGAATTTTTATGTACAGTAGTTCAAAAAATTAAATTTCCATAATTTTAGTCGTACAAAATATAGCATGGCATTTATTTACTAAATTATTGGGATATTGGACCTCCATTTAATGCTTCATGCTTACATAACTGATGCCTAAGAGTGAATTCTTAAGTAAATTTACCAAGTCTTATAAGTTGCTACTGGCTAGCTATAATTTTATAATAAGTAGAGCGCAATAATCTACTTTTGAATATTAATCAGTTGAGTTAGTTATATGTATATGAATTGCATTCTAGAAAGAACACTTTATATAAAGAACAATAAAGAATATCAATCTGGATTTTTTTAAAAAAATAACAATGATCAGGATTAAAAGATAAAATGAAGGACATAATCATCATTTTCAAAATTGTGTCATAAAAACAAAAAAGGAATTGAAATTCATTTACAAAGCATACATTACACGAGATTTAGCGCACATTACACGAGGTCGAGAGTATAATCAACGAGGGGAGCATCTCTAACGGAAAGCATACATTGTGAGCTTCTTCAGTTCGATTAACAATAATAAATTACTGTAGAATTGAAAAATCATCGTGGTAATATATGTATATTCTTAGATTAAATGAAATTTTAATGAAAATATGTGAAATTATGGCTTGAATGTGAAATATGTGATTATTTTCGATTCTATATCTATTGCATGTCAAATGATATAATGATATCTAATTTTAGGTAAAATCAAGTGGTTATTGAAGATTCTAGCTACGATTGAACTAGAAAAATGCTTTCCTGAACATGTATTATACTTATTTTCCATCGTTTTGTCATTTTACAGTTTGATATATGTGTCTATGTGATATTCTACATTTTTTTAATGTATGTATATGAGTGAGATTTTGTGCCAGATAATGTATTTGTTTTTGTGCAAAATAATTGTGTTAGATTGTTTGATATTTTTTAGTTGAAGATATATGTTAAGTGAGTTTCTATTTTGTTTGATTGTTGATATATGTGTTAAATGCTATGTGAGATTCTATGTAACACCCCAAAATCCCCTACAGGAATCCAGGTCGTCACATCTCTTGCGGAATATTCAATCACCTGATCACAATATAATCTATAACAATATTCATAACAACTCCATATTTTACTCCACGGGTTATAACCTTGGAACAAGCACTCAATAATTCCAAAAGTTATTACATCCACTACACCATAAGTGGGATAACGTAATGCTTTTTGAAAGCGTTACGTGAAATAGTGTTACAATTGGTAGTAAATTTTGACCTGTTGTAACACGACTCGACTAATGTTACATTAGTCGATAACTTGGTGTTGCAGAAAGGGTGACGATGTTACATTTGTTAATGTTAGTGTCACAAATATTGCTAGTGTTACATTTAGTATTTTTTTTACTAAATCTTTTAATTATTTATTAAAATAATAATTTATAAGTATAAAAGTGTATGTATTATTAAAAAATATAGGAAAAATGTAACAATCGAGATTTTTCAGAATTTATTATTATTCTTTATAATGCCTTAGAAAATTCGCGTATTTATAAATATTTATTTAATATTAAATGTGGAATATATTATGTGAAAATTATTGGGAATGTCAGTTATATGTGATACCATGTTTATATGATGACTTATGTGAGCCGTGTAAGTCCGTGTAATTTTATTTGTATTTTTGATGATGAAAATTTATTTAAATCATGCATTATTGATCTTCTGAAATTTTTATAAAATCATCGGAGTTGTTAAAAATCGTGAAATCTTTTGTAATATTGTCTTTGTATATTTATTTAGTTTTCAAAATTGTCGGGTGAATTATTTTGGGTTTTTAAGTATTTAAAAATGATTTTGAAAGTTATGTTGTCTTTAAAAGATCAAAATTTGTAAAATTCATATTTAATTTATTTTTGATCCTAATAATATTTTAAAAATATGTGGGTGTTCGTAATTTTGTTCTCTATATTTTAAAAATATAAAGTTTAATTCTTGAAAATGTTTCCATTGATTTTCGAATTTTAAAAGCTATTAGCCTATTATCAATTATTAATTGACTAATTTACACTTTGCATCCCCTTGGTTTGGGCTTATTGCACTTTGCACCCTTTAGTATAACTATCTACACTTTGCATCCCTTAACTTTCCAACTCGCTACACTTTGCATCTTTTTATCATTTGCACCGTTAGTTTGACCGTTACCGTCAGTCAATAGGGGTAAAACAGGCTTTTCACAGACAAACATATACTTACACCCTTTTAATGTTATTTCCCCGCCTTTCTACTATCCCCCAATTCCCCCCCCCCCAATTTGCAAAAACCCTAATCTGATTGAAAGAGTAAAAATGAAGGGCAAACTGAGGCGGCCGAAGGACGGATGTGCGAACGATGATGAAGTGACACCTGCTTATGCTATTGATACTTCAAAATGCTGTACTCATTCTAAACTTTACTTTATGCATGCATGACTGATGAATAATCTATTTAGCTTTGTATTGTTAAATATGGCATGAATTTATAGTTTATACTATGACATTATAATATGGTTGTGATTGTTGTCCCTGTATTTATTATTATTTCTTTTTTATATCCCCTGATACCACTTTTTAGGGTTCCAAATCTGGTAATATATATAGTTTTTGTGGTCCCTTAATTAATATATGGTTTGTGCTTTTATATGTGTAGTGGATTCTGAGTTTTTTACTCTTAAAGTGTTTTATGGTGGAGAGTTCGATGCTACTTTTGAACATTATAATGGTGGGGATGTTGAATATTTTGATTACATTTCGAGATTTGATTTGTCATTGACTGGGTTGCAAGAAATGTTGGAAGAATTAGGGTTAGAAAAGGGGAGTTTTGATGTTTGGTTACAACTCCCTGGAAGAGAGTTGCACTCATCCTCTATAATGCCTCTCGAGAGTGACTCACATGTCCAAATGTTTGGAGACTTGATTCAGACCTACTCTACCCTTCTTAACATATACATAACCCCAACCTGTAATGGGCTTGATTATGACTTTTCATTCACACAATATGACTTGGATGAGAGAGAGAGAACAGTTGATGAAATCAGGGAAGAATGTGAGAAAGAAAATGTAGAAAAAATGGAAGAACAAGAACAGGGTAGGCCCGGTGAGATCAGTGAAGAACAGCTTAAATATTATTGTGATACATCAAACCTTGACTCAACAGAGACTGAAGCACCCCCTCCTAAAAGAAGACAGAGGAGGATACCTCCTCCAAACCCTCCATACAGAACAAGAAAGAAAGGGAGGTACTCAATGTTAAGAGTAAGTGCCTTATCTGTGATTCTTACATATTTGGCCTTGCTTTATGTATAATATGAATTAATTACTAATGAATTTGTTTTTTGTGTTTGTTTTAGGGCTTGTTCAAAAATACAGCTAAAACCCCAGTTGTATTGGATGAGGATGAAACTGATCATAGTGACAGAGTTGTTCCTGATACTGAAAAGGAGAAGAAAAAAGGAAAGTTTGTTAATGAGTTTGTACAAGATAAAAGACAAGAGTTTGAAGTTGAGGAAGATGTAGAAACATGTGATGAGAAAAGTCAAGATTTTGAAGAAGAAGAACAGGGATTTGATGCAGATGAAGGACTTGAGGATGATGTAGAAACTGCTGATGAGAAAAGAGGTGAATTTGGTAGTAGTGATGATTCACAGAGCATGTATGATAGTAGTGATGAGAGGATGGCAGTTTCTTCATGTGATGAGATGGATCCTCAGTATCCAGAATTCAATGAGCTCAGTGATATGCAGGATCCTAAATTTGAACTAGGTATGCTGTTCAGTAGTGGAAAGGTTTTTAGAGCTGCTGTTAGGAAGCATGCTATAGTGCATCAAAGACCAATAGTACTGAGAAAGAACTTGGCTCATAAGATCAAATGGAAGTGTGCTGAAGGGTGTCAGTGGAAGGCTCATAACATACACATGGAAAACCTGAAAAAGGTAAAAATCTGGAAACCCTAAATTTCAAGAGATTTTTAAATCTTAATTGTACTTGTTTTTATGTGAATGTAACATATTTTATGTATTTAATTTTGTATAGCTCAATTTGAAAGCATATAAATGGCTAGCTGATAAACCAAAGTCCCAATGGAGTAGATCAGCCTTCAGGGAGACTTGCAAATCTGATATGTTCGTTAATAATCAGTGTGAGATTTTTAACAATGCAATTAACCAATTCAGAGAGATGGGAATCATAACAATGTTCAAGAACATGCACATTACCTGTATGGAGAGGATTCAAAGGAGAAAAACCAAAATGGAGGGGAGGAGTACTACTTTCTGCACAAAAGCCTTGAAAAAGCTAGATAAGTAAGCACTATTTACATTGTCATTGTCTATATTTCTTGCCAAATTAATTTTTAAACTAGATAAGTAATTGATTTTTTTAAAACTAGGGCAATGGAAAAAGCAACAAATGCTAGGCCTGTATGGAGTGGTGGAGATAAATTTCATGTCACCATGACCTCTGGTGGACATGAGATTGTTGTGGACATTAAACAACATCATTGTGCATGTCGAAAATGGCAGTTAACAGGTATCCCATGCTTCCATGCTTGTGCATGCATCCTGTTTAAGAGACAAAATCCACTAGATTACCTTCATGAATGCTACAAGAGAAGACAATATTTGAATGTCTATGAACACATCTTGGAGCCCATAAATGGTGAAGAATTTTGGGACCAGGTAGAGGAAGCTGAACCTCTACCTCCTATTATTAAAGTTGCTCCTGGTAGGCCCAAAAAAAATAGAAAGAAAACATCTGATGTGGTGGAAACAAGAAAAAATGACCCTACAATGTTGAAAAGGAAGGGGACAACTCTAAAATGTGGAAAATGTGATCAATATGGCCACAATTCAAGGACATGTGACCAACAGGTATAACTCATTTATTTGCATTTACTTTTATTTGCATTTACTTTCATGTTTTAGGTGGCCTATTAAATGAGCTTATGGTCATAAACAGGAAAAAGAAAAGAAGGGAGTTGATTTGGTAATGAAAAAGAAAATGAAACCTGTCATTTGTTATTACTGCAAAGAGGAGGGCCACAACTCTAGGACATGCAAAACTAAGGTCAGTTTTTTACTACTGTTGTCTCATTTTTTACTTGATTTTAGTCATCTCATGGACAATGATATTTATGGTCAATTTCAGAAAGTTGATATGGAGACCAAGAAGAAAGAGAAGGAAGCACATCTCATTGAAGAGGCTACAAAGAAAGGAAATGTCAAGTGGAAAGGGCCTGCAACACATGTTTCTGCAACACATGGAGGTGTCATGAAGCCATTTAAAGCTCCTACAAAGGTTGGGCCATTAGGTGTTCACAATGAATCATTCGTAGGGAAAGAAGGCCAACTCCTGACTTCAGCTACAAAATTGAATGGGGCTAGGTGCAAAAAACAGAAGGTTGCTGGAAAGAAATTGGATGAATGAATTTAAGTGATGTTTGAAGTTATGTGTTTATTTTGGACTTAGGCTATGTATTTAAGTGAACTGCTATTTTGTAAGGGCACGGTTTGTTTTGGATTTCTGTAATGCAGTCATGTATGCAACTTATTTAACTTATGTAATGTTGAACAAATCTACCAAAGCTTATGTTTATTAAGCATTACATAAGTTGTTATATAACACAGCATTACATAATAATCACTAACAACAATGATCACTAAC
Source organism: Kitagawia praeruptora (assembly GCA_037693485.1). NCBI lineage: Eukaryota > Viridiplantae > Streptophyta > Magnoliopsida > Apiales > Apiaceae > Kitagawia > Kitagawia praeruptora. The sequence continues at coordinate 141,564,087 of CM075352.1, forward strand.
ATAGCATTACATAAGTTGTTATATAACTATACTACCCAGCACTAACACCGTTCAACAATCCTCATCTTCATCTTTCTTCAAAATGGTGTAGGTGATGATTACAAACCATGTCAAAATCAGCAAAACCAAAGCCCAATTACACTGACGACTTCCACCTTTTTCTTTGCTTATTTGTGCTTTCAATTCCAACTCCAATTCAATTTTTTCAGCTTCCAATCTGTTCACTCTACGAATCAAGCCAGGGATGATAGTTTGAGCTCGATCATATAGAGGTTCGTCCACCCACCGGAATGACAAGTTGCACCTCCGATTTGAACAAGTGATGAACCTTCGCCCTGCATTGGCTTCGGTCCAAGCGGTTTGCTGAACGATCCAATTGCCGCATATACACCTTTCACTCATGATTTTCTGAAAAATTCTTAACACCAAGCTTTGTATACATATGTTTTGGTGTAATATATGTTTACAAAGTTATATACAGGCCACAAGCTGCAATAAGACCGTTACATACTTTTCTTCCATTTCTGCCCTTCCCCAATAAACGTTGTTTGCCTTTTTTTTTGGACCAATCGTTAAAGGGATGCAAAGTGCAGCGGGTTGGAAAGTTAAGGGATGCAAAGTGAAGATAGTTATACTAAAGGGTGCAAAGTGCAATAAGCCCAAACCGAGGGGATGCAAAGTGTAAATTAGTCTTATTAATTTTCAAAATATTATTTTGAGTATGGGTAAACCTTGATTTGGCCCCTGCTATTCTAATTACAAAGCAGAGCACTTCAGATTGTTCTCGGCTGTTCTCCTTTTTTCTCTAATCTCCCAAGCTCTCTCTTCTATCTCTTTAATCTCTTTTAACATGTCTCTCTGGATATCTCTCTCCTTCACTCATAAAAATCTCTCTCAATATCTCTTCTTCAATCTCTCTTGCTCAATCAATCTTTCTCTATTGAACTCGCAAATCCCTCTTTTTCTATTTGTAAAAGCCGCGCCTGTACCTGCTGCGAAGTGGGTGTGAGGGCAGTCGAGCTTGTTGTGAGAGCGTATGTATACGAGGCGTGTGTATGCAGCAACTGTGGTATCGAGTGGGGTGTGTGTGTGTAAAACCCGTGTATATGTGTGTGCGGATTGTGTTGTGCATTTTATGTGTGTATAGCTGAAATGGGGGTGTTGAAATTAGGGGTTCTTCGAATTCCTTCACCATTAGAGTCCGATTAAGCTGTTGTGATGATGATTACTATGTGTGCTATGATTCATGTAGTGTGTGTGGTCAAAATAGTGCGGTAGTGTGTGTGTGTCCGAAGTTCTTGGTTGAAAATGGTGGGTTCTGTCTGGTTCCCTTTTGAAACGTCGCTGTGGACCTTCTCCTTCCTGTTGTGAGTTCGATTACGAACTTGCTAAGTTTGTGGTGTTGTGGTTTGAGGCGATATGTGGTCTTGTGTGTGTGGCAGCCTCCGTGTGTGTGTAAATCTGTGGGTAGGTGTGCGTTGTCGTTTTGTTGGATGAATTGGTGGGGGGTTTTTGTCTGTTAAATTGTTGCGAGGTATGGATTGGGTATAGTCGTATAAGGTTGTTATGTGTGTGTGGAATTATGAGGATGAAAGGAGGTAGGGGAGTTGGTTTGATGAAAGGAGGTAAGGGAGATGGATTGGAGTGATTGGAAGGTAGTGCAGTGCTGGGTGTGTACTTGGGGTGTCTTGTTTTTGGTGCCGTATGCAGCAGTTTCCGGTCGCCGGAAAACCCGGCCGGATTCTGGTAAACCCAGTTTCCGGTAGGTTGTTTTTGGCTACCCGGATTCGTTCTTCGTGGCCCGTTTTTGATCCAACATAGGACCCGATTTTGATCTTGTTTTACCAATTGTGGTGAAAATAAAATGATTTTGATTTTTTTTACATTTTACCTTTATTTTGGAAATTTAGAATTTATTTTGAATTCTGTTTTTAATAAACACTACATTTATTTCTGAACCGTACGGAATACGGATATTAATACACATTCATTTTAGTGTTGGGAAAACATAATCAAAAAATAAAAAAGACCGATTTATTCTAGATTATAACAAAAAATGTAGTAAAAGTGATACTTCCTGTAAGGGGGTACGATCCAGATTCACTAATTAGTTTTTTTGAATGATTTCTTCGAAGATCGAACCGTAAGGATGTTAATAAACACTCATTCGATGTTCCAATCGCACGGGTGTTAAGATATAACGATTTTAGTGATGTAATAGTTTTTCAAAAAAATTCGTAGATTTATTTGGTTTGGTTTTATAACGGTCAAAGCAGTCAAAATCGATATTCTTTTTAACTAGTCTTGTCCTGAATGATGTTATTTTTCGAAGTTCCAATCGCACGGGTGTCAAGATATAACGATTTTAGTGATGTAGTAATTTTTCAAAAAAATTCTAAGATTTATTTGGTTTGGTTTCATAACGGTCAAACCGATCAAAGTCGATCTTCCTTTTAACTAGTCTTGTCCCGAATGATGAATCTATTTTTTAAAATTATTATTTCGACGTTCCAATCGCACGGGTGTCAAGATATAACGATTTTAGTGAGATGGTAATTTTTCAAAAAATTTCCTAGATGTTTTTGATTTGGTTTTATAACGATCAAAGTCGATCTTCCTTTTAACTATTCTTGTCCCGAATGATGAATTTATTTTTTAAAATTATTTTTTCGACGTTCCAATCGCACGGGTGTCAAGATATAACGATTTTAGTGATGTGGTAATTTTTCAAAAAATTTCCTAGATTTATTTGGTTTGGTTTTATAACGGTCAAACCGGTCAAAGTCGATCTTCCTTTTAACTAGTCTTGCCCCGAATGATAAATCTATTTTTTAAAATTATTTTTTCGACGTTCCAATCGCACGGGTGTCAAGATATAACGATTTTAGTGATGTGGTAATTTTTCAAAAAATTTCCTAGATTTATCTGGTTTGGTTTTATAACGGTCAAACCGGTCAAAGTCGATCTTCCTTTTAACTAGTCTTGTCCCGAATGATGAATCTATTTTTTAAAATTATTTATTCGACGTTCCAATCGCACGGGTGTCAAGATATAACGATTTTAGTGATGTGGTAATTTTTTCAAAAAACTTCCTAGATGTTTTTGGTTTAGTTTTATAACGGTCAAACCGGTCAAAGTCGATATTCCTTTTAGCTAGTCTTGTCCCGAATGATGAATCTATTTTTTAAAATTATTTTTTCGACGTTCCAATTGCACGGGTGTCAAGATATAACGATTTTAGTGATGTGGTACTTTTTCAAAAAAATTCCTAGATGTTTTTGGTTTGGTTTTATAACGGTCAAACCGGTCAAAGTAGACATTCCTTTTACCTATTCTTGTCCCGAATGATGAATCTATTTTTTAAAATTATTTTTTCGACGTTCCAATCGTACAGATGTCAAGATCTAACGATTTTGGTGATGTGGTAATTTTTCAAAAAATTTGCTGGATATTTTTGTTTTGGTTTTATAACGGTCAAACCGGTCAAATTAAATCCGTGACAAAGCACCAGTTACTAGTATTAATTTATTATTTTTTGAAAATTTAGATATATATTGACATCCATATGGTTGGATCGTCGAGAAATATTTTTAAAAAATAGAAATAACAATCCGTCACAAAGCACTAGTTACTAGTACTAGTTAGAATAGTAGTGATCTACCAAGATCTCGAACCAAATTAATTTTTTATTTTTTGAAAATTTTGGAATATCACTAAATTAGATATATCTTGACATCCGTACGGTTGGATCGTCGAGAAATATTTTTAAAAAAGAGAAACAAAATATTCCTACATAATAGTGATAGTGTAAATTTAACCTCGATTAATTAATAATCTCGCTGAATTAATAAAATTTGTCGGTCCCTATACTATTAATTTATAGAGATTTTACTGTATAGACATTAGTAAACTAGTACGCTGTACATTACAAATTGTAAGAGCGGCAACTTTTCAGAATTAAGCCGCCCAAATTTTCACAATTCTTTAAATTTTCACAACTAAGCCGCCCAAATTTTCACAATTCCTTTTTCACTACTAAGTACTAGGGCGCTCAAATTTTCGGGCACCCTCCTTACTCAGTGCACCCTCTTTTGCTCTCAATTAGGGCTTTCACTTTTACTCTATCACTTTCGTACGCCAGGTTCGATTAGGGCTGGTTAGGGGCTCAATTACTCCAATTTCAAATTACAACTCACTGGGTCGAGACTTTGGCTTTTCAGTCCATGCTTTGGTTCTTCAAATTAGGGCTCTGGTTCTTCATTTTGAGTTCAGTTAGTTAAATATCTTCACATGAATTTCATCTAATCAAACATTATTTTTGATTTTAGGTCTTCTTCAGTTGGGTTTTGCATCCCCCCTTCTCTCCATCTCTCTCTCCCCCCTCTCTCTCTAAATGGTAAGTCCACCATTAACTTCTGTTGGGTTATCTCGTTCTGTTGATATGATTGAGAAGCTTTTGAGGGCGGGAATGAATGCCGTGATGCTCGATACAAAGGTCTAGTGTTTCTAAATCATCATCAAGTTAATTTAAAGTAAATTAGTTGCTTACTCGCTTATCTAATATGTTTTGGCTTACATACTTTTGCGACTTTGTTCTTGCTAATTTTCTTTTGCTACTTATAGATTCGATGGGAAATTTTCAAGTGTCACTGAATTTCTGTAACGCTGGTTTCAGTTTTCACATGATTCAGTTGAAGATTTAGTTAAATAAGAATATATATAGTTTTTAGGATGCATCAGTCGACAGTCCTCTCTGTATTAAACTTTTGCTACTATAGTACATCTTGAAACAGGGGAGCAGCATTAGCAGGTGACCGAATCTCTAGTATAATTGTATACCGTTAATGAATCAGTGAAACTTATCTGGAGATTTGGTCGTATCATCTGCCAGATTACAATTAACGAGATGCATATATTTACTTCTCTGATAACAGTATAGGATGAGAAAACATACTGAAAGGATATCTTCGATATATTATTTATTTTGGTATTTGTACGATTTAACATAAAATTTAAATACACTTAGTTATCCTCTCCACTAGGTCATTAATTTAATTGATTTCGTCACAAGTCAAAAGTCAATTCTAGCAATATCTATTTTTATTATAAGAGATATTCCATTATTGCGAAAAATCTAATTATCTATTTTTATGGAATATATCTCCAAGGCAATAAGATCGAATAAGAAATATCGAGGTGTGATATTTTTTAGATCTCCGTTGCAAAATTGATAAGGCAACAAGCTCAAATAAAGAATACTCGAGATTTAATATTGTTTAGAGAACTCGTGCTACATTTAAAAACGATCAGTTTTTATTCAAAAATATTCTGTCTTAGGACTCAAAATGTTTTCATTCTCAAAGAATATTAATATTCAGTGGTGGAATATTAATACTCATTCGTATCTCGTGTCAGAAATATTTAAAGTAATTTTTCTCACTCGTCTCAAATTATTTTAAATACTCAAAAATATTTCCTACACTCTCAAAATATTTTATATATTAGGAAATATATTCTAAGTATTTATTCAAGTCAAAACATTGGTCAAAAGATGTATCTATTTCAAGAAAAGACCAATCGTATTTTATTCGGAACCGAAATTTGATTTAATCGTATTAAACATTGCTAGAATGACTTGAAAATTGAGATGGGTCACTTAAATGCTATTTTCTATGCATGGTAAAAGTTTCGTAATTTTCTGAGAATTTTGGTTCGGGCACGAAAATCGAGACAGTGGGTCCATAGTTGACCACGTTTGACCAAGTCAGAGTTGACCAAAATTGACTAAACCTTCCAGAATATTATTTTATAATATTTCTAAATGCTCCATAATTTTAGAATTATTTGTTGGGTAGTTTCGTATTTTTCGGGTATTTAATTAACGATACATGTTACGTATTTAATCGTTAATTGATACGAGTCCGATACATTAAAAATACTCAGCTGGTTTCTAATACCATTACCACTCCAAAGAAACACAAAACTACTCCCAACTAACACAAACCACTTTCCAACTCATCAATCCAAGTGCTTTCAATCCTAACCACTATTTTTTCCTTCAATCTCAACCACTTCTTCCACCCAACTCCTCCTATAAATAAACCCCTTCCCCCAACCATTTTTCTTAAGCTAAAGAGCCAAAGAATTGCTGGGATTTTTCAAGTGGAAGCTCTCTCAATATATCCAAACACTATCTACACCCACTTCATCTCAAAAACCTTCTCTCTCTTCAATATATGTTCATATATTCAAGGTTTTTGATTATACAAGTTTCGTTCCATCAACCAAGCTCTCTCCCACCAAGCAATCTCCTCTACCACTACTATCCGGCCTCCCGTAGGGCTGCCCAAGTTCGACCAACTTGCCAATTCCGGCCGAGCCTCCGGCGAATTTTTCCGGCGAACTTTCCGATCGTCTCCAAAAGTGGTAATATTTTAGCTTCTTATCCGAGTCTTAACCGACCATATTTTATCTTGATTATAAGAGCTCCTAACCTTCATCTTTTGATCTCTATATGCTCTTATATCAAAAGATTTTTATTAATACTTTAATGCACTCAGTTTGGCCATTTATTGTTGTAATATATATATAACCGTGCTAAAGTCTTGATTTAATTCCCATCTATCACCTCTAGTGTTTCGTGGGAAGAAGATCTTTAAGGCTTATATTATATATATTATTATTGTGTGGTGTGCTTAATTTAAACGCATAATAGCGTGGTGAAAGCCGTTTATATTTTCCGCACTTTTAATTCTCGTCCTCACACTTGTGAGTGATTTTAATTTCCGCACCTTTTATTCTCGTCCTCACACTTGTGAGTGATTTTATATCTCGCACTATCTTAACGCATAATAGCGGTCCTCGTTTTATCCTATAGATAAGCGAGCTACTTTTCTGCACGTGTGAGTTATAATTGTGTAAACCAAACCAAACATACCCAGTATATCCCGCACAGAGCAGGGTCTAGGGAGGGTGAGATGTACGCAGACCATGCCCCTACCTTTTACGGTAAGGAGGCTGTTTCCGTGAAGACCCCCAGCTTAGTGCACAACAGAAAAATGGTGTGTGATATTTACAACGACTTCATAAATTTTTGAAAAAGGTCGCAGCCATACCTGAGCCCATGATTTTGATCACATGGGACTTACCTACGCGGGGGTTATCCACTCCAATCTCGTCACACTCTGATCTAGGATGACTCCTCGCACATATCCCCGGGGATTGACTACTCCACTCTGCAAGACCCTTAGATCCACGATGCCACCGCGGTATTCTCCCCGCAATTGCACAACCAGAAAACAGAAGCCAATGAAAAATGAAAAATGAGCACGAAAGAGCCGAAAAAACTAAGATAACGCTAACCGAGATAACCCATCTCTTAGTCTCTCAACAACAGAGCCGCTCCCTAAGTCGTATTAAAAAAAAGGGGAAGACGGAAATCATTTTGATTCAAAACGAATCATGTTTTAAGGGGAAGTCACAAGGGGTAAATAAATTGATAAAAGAAAAATTTGTTCAAACATTTATTTTCTTTTACTAAAAAGGGAAGAAAAGGAGAAATGGAAAGAAAAATTTGGTAATACCCCAAATTAAATGTTAGAATTTTTTAAAAGGGGAAGACATAAGGAAATAAAAGAAAAAGGGGAAGAGTGGACTAACTTTTTGGTTATATACCAAACAAAAAGGGGAAGAGAAAATTTAGACCCCCCTAATTTAAAATTTTTAAAATTTTTCCTAAATATGAAATGAATTATCCTAACAATATTTATCTGTTATTCATCTCATAAGTTGTTTTGCAGGAAATCAATTAAGTGGAGAAATAAGGATTTCCGTTCGCTTCAAAGTAGAGTCTGAAATATTTTTCAAAAATTCATGCATACAATAAGGGGAAGCACACACGGGTAAATTTTTAAATTTTATGTTTTTTTGGCAAATACCAAAAAGGGGAAGATTGAAAGGATATCTTCGATATATTATTTATTTTGGTATATGTACGATTTAACATAAAATTTAAATACACTTAGTTATCCTCTCCACTAGGTCATTAATTTAATTGATTTCGTCACAAGTCAAAAGTCAATTCTAGCAATATTTATTTTTATTATAAGAGATAGTCCATTATTGCGAAAAATCTAATTATCTATTTTTATGGAATATATCTCCAAGGCAATAAGATCGAATAAGAAATATCGAGGTGTGATATTTTTTAGATGTCCGTTGCAAAATTGATAAGGCAACAAGCTCGGATAAAGAATACTCGAGATTTAATATTCTTTAGAGAACTCGTGATACATTTAAAAACGATCAATTTTTATTCAAAAATATTCTATCTTGGCACTCAAAATGTTTTCATTCTCAAAGAATATTAATATTCAGAGGTGGAATATTAATACTCATTCGTATCTCGTGTCAGAAATATTTAAAGTAATTTTTCTCCCTCGTCTCAAATTTATTCCATTTCCGGAGAAAATTATTTTAAATACTGAAAAATATTTCCTACACTCTCAAAATATTTTATATATTAGGAAATATATTCTAAGTATTTATTCAAGTCAAAACATTGGTCAAAAGATGTATCTATTTCGAGAAAAGACCAATCGTATTTTATTCGGAACCGAAAGTTGATTTAATCGTATTAAATCCAAATAAAATATTTCCACTTGCTAGAATGACTTGAAACTTGAGATGGGTCACTTAAATGCTATTTTCTATGCATGGTAAAAGTTTCGTAATTTTCTGAGAATTTTGGTCCAGGCACGAAAATCGAGACAGTGGGTCCACAGTTGACCACGTTTGACCAAGTCAAAGTTGACCAAAATTGACCAAACCTTCAAGAATATTATTTTATAATATTTCTAAATGCTCCATAATTTTATAATTATTTTTTGGGTAGTTTCGTATTTTTCGGGTATTTAATTAACGATACATGTTACGTATTTAATCGTTAATTGATACGAATCCGATACATTAAAAATACTCAGCTGGTTTCTAATACCATTACCACTCCAAAGAAACACAAAACTACTCCCAACTAACACAAACCACTTTCCACCTCATCAATCCAAGCGCTTTCAATCCTAACCACTCCTTTTTCCTTCAATCTCAACCACTCCTTCCACCCAACTCCTCCTATAAATAAACCCCTTCCCCCAACCATTTTTCTTAAGCTAAAGAGCCAAAGAATTGCTGGGATTTTTCAAGTGAAAGCTCTCTCAATATATCCAAACACTCTCTACACCCACTTCATCTCAAAAACCTTCTCTCTCTTCAATATATCTTCATATATTCATGGTTTTTGATTATACAAGCTTAGTTCCTTCAACCAAGCTCTCTCCCACCAAGAAAGCTCCTCCACCACTACTATCCGGCCTCCCGTAGGGCTACCCAAGTTCGACCAACGTGCCAATTCCGGCCGAACCTCCGGCGAACTTTCCGGTCGTCTCCAAAAGTGGTAATATTTTAGCTTCTTATCCGAGTCTTAACCGACCATATTTTATCTTGATTATAAGAGCTCCTAACCTTCATCTTTTGATCTCTATATGCTCTTATATCAAAAGATTTTTATTAATACTTTAACGCACTCATTTTGGCCATTTATTGTTGTAATATATATATAACCGTGCTAAAGGCTTGATTTAATTCCCATCTATCACCTCTAGTGTTTCGTGGGAAAAAGATCTTTAAGGCTTATATTATATATATTATTATTGTGTGGTGTGCTTAATTTAAACGCATAATAGCGTGGTGAAAGCCGTTTATATTTTCCGCACTTTTTATTCTCGTCCTCACACTTGTGAGTGATTTTAATTTCCGCACCTTTTATTCTCGTCCTCACACTTGTGAGTGATTTTATTTCTCGCACTATCTTAATGCATAATAGTGGTCCTCGTTTTATCCTATAGATAAGCGAGCTACTTTTCTGCACGTGTGAGTTATAATTGTGTGTGGTGTTAAAATTGGCCAAATTATATTATAAGTGCAAAACGTTAAAGTTATATTGTTAAACTCTCGTTCAAATATATATATACGATTAGGCCAAAATAAGACTACATCGAACGACGAGTTATTTATCAAACATCCTGAAAGCTACAAAAGCTTAAACAAGGATTTGATATATACATTACTTCGAAAATATATTTATTTTCAAACTATGAAGTAATTTTCAAGTATACTTCGATCTTTACAAAAGTCGAACAAAAGTATACGATTATAAGCCTTATTAAGTCTACGAGCTTAAAGGACTTAATCAACAGTTACAAACTCCGAGATATATTTAAAATCTTACTAAACGGAGTATTGTATTAAAAGTATTCTTCGATTTACAAGTCATATCGAATACAAGAATATACATAAAGTCATAAGCAAATAAAGTGATGTGCTAAAAATAAACATTTTAAATCGCAAGCGCACGATTCAATCGTTGAAATATTTTAGGTATCGATCCACGGAGACTAATATTTTCGCGAAATCTTAATTTTTAATTTAATCGAACTAGACAATTTTGGGTTTTTGAGAATTTGGATTTATGCTATTTAATTCCTAAAGCAAATTTAAACTATAAATTTTTTTTAACTTTATTCAATTTTAATCTGAAAACTAAATTTTTAATAACACTACTAAAATTAAAAAAAAATGATTTTATTAACAGAAAATTTTAACGAAAGTTCGGCATGAATTATTCGCAGCCAAAACGAACCAAATTAAACAGCGATGTAGCAACGTAAACAAATCAACTCGCCAGAACAAATCGAAAACAAATTACCGGAACAATGTACACACATAACTCAGCAGGCATAAACGATTCAATTCACAACTCAGCAAACAAAACAGAAAAAAAACATAGCAAAGCAGCATTACGAACTCGTTAGCAAACCAGAAACTTAGCAGCAAAATCAACACGCGAACTCGTTACAAACTGAACTCAGCTAATCGAGTCAACTCAACATTACGAAGCCTTACATTACCTAGTAAACTCAGCAACAATCCGAAACAATACAGCAATATAACAAAACTCACGAACAAACTTGAAGAACTCGAATAACCAAATTCAGAATCGATTCACTACAACTCAGTAGACACACAAAAGAAACTCTAAGCCCGAAATAGCAGATACAAGGCATTGAAACACAACTCAAACAATGAACAAACAGCAGCTTAGAGACGAATTCAAAACCAGCAAAAAATCGATTACTACAACGGAACAGAAAGACGATGAACAAAACAACAATTAAGCAAACAAAACTCAACAAATTGCAATAGCAAACAGAGCAGACTCAGCAACAAAAGACCAGGAACAATCAAACAGTAGACTGAACTAAACCCACTGAAATTAACAAGAACAATGTGACACAAACAATAAAAGCTGCAAACAGAAATTAATGACAGCAGCGAACAAGAAACAGCCACGAAAATGAACTCATTCAGCAAATTTGAACAAAAACTCAGCAACAAACGAGAAACTCAGAACAATGAGAACATCAACGAAAATGAACAACTCAAACACCCAGTTTTGACTCGCAGATCACACAACAAAGTTCTTAGTAACTTCTAAACAAAACAAACAGCAATTCAAACTCGAATTTAAACCAACCAAAAACAGAAACAATAGCAACACTCAGCAGGAAGCTCAGCGCAAACTAAATCGAAAATGGCGAATACGCAAAGAACACTCCTAACCAAACAATAGCGAATCAACCTACAGAAAGACGCGGCTTAACCATCAAACAAACAAGACAATAGAATGACTCAACAACTAAACACTAAAATGAGCAGTTATAAACTATGCTAAACATTGCGACTCGGAAAAGATAAGAAAGAGGGGCGACGAACACAGAAACATGACTCGAAATTGAACTCACAATAACTCAAACTCGACATACAAAATAGTTAAAGACGAAATTACAAGACCAACTTAAAAATAAGAAACGGGGAATGGGTTTGTTGATGATTAGAAGAAGAAAAGAAACGAGAGAGGGGTGTTGTGAGTAGAAATCGAAAAAATAAAAAATAAATGAAGAGGCAAGGTGTTTGCAGTGAACGAAAGGAAGGGGATGAAGAAGGGTTTCGCAGCAAAAAGAAACAGGGGAAATAAAGAAAGGAAAAAGGCGAAATTGAATGAGCTGGGTTTTGATGTCTGTGAGAATTAGAAACAGAAATAGAGGAATATGCAAATAAAGCTACGAATTAAAAACAAATAAACAGAGAAACGTAATTAAAATAATAAGGCTAAATAATTAACTAATATTTTTTTTGGATTTTTTTTTATATTTTTAAAACGAAAATAAAGGTTAACTACGAAAATAAAATTATACTAAAACGATGTTTGGAATTAAAAGGCCCACAATAAAATTGAGATCTAAGGGGGCTCAACTACGAATTAAAACTAAAATTGTAACTACGAACATTTAATTTCGTTACTTTCAACCCATAGTGGTTAGCTTTCGCTACTTTGTCCACTAATTGGATTTACGAAAATAACGAAACAAGGCAACGAAAACGAAAGAGCAAGACAAGAAATTAAAGGAAATGGAAATTTGCATTAAAATAAAAGATAGTGTTTACAAAATTTAGAACTACAAAACAAGAAATGAAATCTACCCTAAAACTACACTAAAATCTACTCCTAAGGTGTATGGTATCAAATACAAGGGGGATGAGGGGGTATTTATAGGAGGAGAATTAGGGTTTAAGGGGGTGTGGGTTAATCTCCACCATACATTTGGGTGTGTGGTGGTGTAATCCTAGCCATTAAAAGATTCCTTCCCCATTAAGCTTTGGTAGAGTGGATCTTGGCCATACACTTTTTTAGTGTGTTGCATGGGATGATCTCCACCTTCCACTTGTCTTGAGATATTCCTTTTGCTCCAAGCTCCTAATTCCTTTTCTTTTTTTTTTCTTTTTGGTCCTTTTTCTTCCTCTTTTTCCCTTCCTTGCTCTTTATTTCTTTATTTTGCCATTTCTTTATTTATTCACAAATTTCCTGAAATGCAACAAAATAAATTATTAAATTACGAGTCCAAGCAATAAATAGGTAAAAAAAATATGCAAAAATATGCACTTATCAAATGCCCTCATACCTATCTTTTGCTCGTCCTCGAGTAAAACAAAAAATAAAAATCTAGATGCAAAGTCCTATACTCCTTTTCGTAGGTGTGACGGTTGCATTTGGCATATGCAACAAGCCCTTTAAACCCCTAGGCAGCCCTAGTGGACGAGTGAGGTCTCGTGAGGGCCTATAGTGAATGTAACCACAAAATCCATCTAGTTTGTACAAAAGATCACATGACAATGCACACCACACATACATGTCCTCTCATGACACATCAACTTAAGAATCAAAATGAATTTGCAAAGTCTTGGTGTGGAAAATGCAAGGATTCACATAGTCTACTTAAAGAACCATGCAAGAGTGATTCTAAGTTCATGTCAAATGCAAAAATTATTGGTAACCATGCTAAGCCTACAAGGGCACACCTTAGAGTCAAAACTTGAGATCTCTTATGCAAAAAACAAACAAGCAATACCTCACCTTCACTCACAAAAGAATATTCACTCAAAAACAAGGGTAAGTGTATCACTCAATTCCAACAAAATCAAATGCATGCTTGACACTTGGTATCATCCCAACTTAAATCACAACATACATTAATAATGACAATCAAAAGGTCTTTATTTGGGTTGTAATGGGGCTAGGGACAAGGTATGTCAAGAAAGGCCGCAACAAGGTGAAGTGTCAAAAACTAGTAGTTACCAAGAATATCATGCACAACACCTCCCCACACAATTCTTTTTTTTATATTTCAACAAAAAGCCTTGACTAGTCGTAACGAAGGAGGATTACAAAAAACATAAGTATGCTCTCATATGTATTTTTTTTCCTCTTTTTTTTCTTTTCTTTTTTTTTTCTTTTTTTTCTTTTTTTTATCATTTTTTTTCATTTTTTTTTTATTTTATGAGAGCTATGATAAATGTAAGCAACAATAATCCTCCTTTAGATTTGAGTTGAAAATCGACTAGCAAGGTAACCAACATTTATTTCCTCAAAAGTTATGAACAAAAGTAAACCCTATTTCACACACCTTATTGCTCCCTCAAGTTCCTACTAGCCTTTGACAAATTGGGATCAAGAATACGTAAGGCTAAACAAGAAAAAGGTCTTAGACGAGTAATGTGGTGTGTCACCGAAAGAATATGATTAAGCTCAAAGGGTTAACTAATTGATCACATAAGCATGGTGTGGATTTTTTTTGGAAATATAGGTTATTCCTAAGTGCCTTTATCATTTTATCATCAATCAATGTCATGCATTTCAAGATAGAACTCAAACAAGGGCTAGCAATGCAAATGACAAGTGGACACTCAAGCAAAAGAATATAAATGCAAAAGATGTGCATATAGGCTCAAAACTCACTTGGTGTAGTAAAACATAATCAATCTCAAGTAATGGTATCCTCAATGCACCTACTTGTACTCAAAGCATGAAGACCAAATCATCTTACACCTAATCATGACCTTCTAATTTCATGCACAATTCAAATAAGTTTACTAGATTCACCTTGCTAGTGTAAGTGTGTGAACAAGAACTTTAGCAAATCACTTCTCAAACAAAAGCTAATGGATCATAAGATTATCATAGCATGCAAGGGTGCATCAAGCAACTAGCAATCAATTAACAAGACTAGAATAAAATTAGAACTCTTTTTGCGATTTTTTCATTTTTTAATTTTTTGGATTTTCTGATTTTTATATTTACACTAAAAACCCCCCCATACCTATATCATGCATTATCCTCAATGTATGCAAATGCAAGAGAAATGAGAAATGAGGAAGTTGAGGACATACCTGATAAGGGATGACGGAGACTGAAAATTTCTAAAAACTATGAAAGAAAAACAACACACACACACACGCAAATCCTCCCCCATACCTATCTTACACGAGGGGAGGCAAAAGAACAAAATCGAATTAGCCGATGCCGGTAGGAAAATTAGGGTGAAGCTTTGAGAAAATATCAAGGAATTTATGAAAATTTCGATTAGAACAGATTTTCTCAATTAAAACAGAATCATTCAACCCTAAAGAGCAATTGGCACTAATGTTCTCCCTAAACCAACTTAAGGCTTCTTTATTTTGTTTAAGCAAATTAGAGATAATGAAAGTTTGGCTAGGGTTAGAATCACTAGGAAGGACATAAGACAAGGGTTCAGCTTTCCCTAAAGGCTGTTGATCAAATTCGGGATGATAAAGAATTAAATCAAATGCGGGTGGTGTAGCCACGGGAGTGTGAACAATGGGCTCCACACTAACAACCTCGGGTGGGGTCTCACACTTGGAACAAATATCGTCTAATTCGCGCAACATCTCTTCCGAGGCCATATCCTTTAACGAATCAGCATACTCTCGATTAGACCCATAGTTGACTTTGAAATCCTCTGTGAGAAGAGACTCAATCTCACTATCCTCAAAACTGGACCATGTGGCAAACTTGTTGACCACGTTAACCCCTATTGATGGTTCATAAAGCTCATTGGGTTCTTTCCCTACATTGAAAATGTTAAGGTCTATGGTCATGTTGCCAAAGGTGAGTTTCATCGAACCATTCCTACAATTAATTAAGGCATTAGATGTAGCAAGAAACGGTCTTCCTAAGATGACAGGAATTTGGTTCTTAGGATTTGTGACGGGTTGAGTCTCGAGGACAACAAAATCAACAGGAAAGATGAATTCACCGACCTTAATTAAGACATCTTCAATTATTCCCTTAGGCAGTTTGACAGAACGATCGACTAATTGAATTGTCATGTTCGTTTGCTTAAGGTCGCCTAAATCTAGGGCTTGATAGACCGAAAATGGAAGAAGATTCACACTATTGCCTAAGTCAAGTAACGCCTTGTCCACAAAAGTATTGCCTATGACACATGAAATTGTAGGACAACCGGGGTCCTTGTATTTCACGGGAATCTGATTTGAAAGAATTGAACTAACATGAGATGTCAAAAAGGCTTTCTTGGGAACGTGTGTGGAACGTTTATGAGAACATAAATCTTTTAGACACTTGGCATAAGAAGGAACTTGTTGAATGGCATCTAAAAGAGGAATGTTTATTTTGACTTGACTAAATATTTCCAAAATCTTCTCCATTTGAGGCGATTGTTTGTTCGAAATGAGTCTTTGAGGATAAGGAGCTTTTGTCTTAAAGACTCGTTCGCTAGACACATCGAGAGCAGGTTTCAAAGGCGGCTTGTTAAAAGAAGGTTCCCTAGGTGAAGGTGGTATTTGAGACGATGAAGACTCGCTAGAGGAAGGTTGTTTGATAGGTAAAACAACAAACTTAGAGTTCTCGGGATTCTCCATTTGATTTAGTGAAAGATTAGGTTCAGAGTTCGATTCCTCTTCTTCTTCCTCTTCGGGAGACTCGACACCTACTTGATTATCAACTTTATTTCCCGACCTTAAAGAAATGATGGCATTAACGTTTTCGTGAGGTCTTTGATTGAGGGGAAATTTAGGATTGACCTCGGGTTGACTCGGGAACTTGTTCTTCTCTCGCTCACACATGGCGTTGGCTAATTGACTCACTTGAACCTCTAACTTAGATATGGCTTGAGTACTAGCATTTAAAAGTTGCCTATCTTGAGTCATGGTTTGCATGAAGGTTTGTTGAGATTGAGCCAAATTAGTCGTTGACTTCAAAAGCGCATCAAGAGTCTTTTCCAAAGAATTAATTCTCTTATCCGACTCATGAAAGCCGGGAGGGTGGGCGGGTGCTTGAGTTGGATAAGAAGATTGATTTTGAGTCGGGTTTGGAAAAGGACCTTGGTTTGGAGTCGAGAAAGAATTTTGATTAGGCCTTTGGAAAGAAGGAGCATTTTGAAAAGGAGGTTGAAAAGAAGGTGGATTTTGGTAATTTTGCCCTTGGTTCCACGAGAAATTTGGGTGATTCCTCCACCCGAGATTATAATTAGGGGAAAACGGGTCATTCCTCGTGGGTGGTTGAGACACCGCATTTCATAGCCGGAAAAGTCCGAAAAACCTTGATTAAAATTAGAGCACATAGACACGTTTGAGGGGGCCTTACTAGTTTCTAGGGCTTCGAGTCTTCTAGTTAGAGTGGCTAATTTGGCATCGGTTGTAATCGAATTCCCAATTGAATGCAAACCCCTAGATGAACTAGACGATTCGTTAGACTTATTCGGTTCCCTAGTGGACTCCCACAACATAGTCTTCTCGGCTAATTCTTCGAAAAATTGCCAACCCTCATCCTCATCTTTCTCCATGAATTTCCCTTGGCACATAGACTCCAACAACGCGGTTGTTGGACCATCCAAGGCCTCATAAACGATCTTACAAAGTCTCCATTTTTCTATTCCGTGGTGGGGGCATTGTGATAAAAGATTTTTAGAACGATCAAAATATTTCCAAAAAGACTCATTTTCCTTTTGATGAAATTGATTTATCTCGTTTGTAATCCTTGTAGTCTTATGGTTTGGAAAATTTTTTTTTAGAAAAATTACCACAAATCCCTCCCACGTAGAAATAGAATTAACCGGTAGGCTATACAACCATTTTTTTGCATTTTCTTTAAGCGCGAAATTAATGAACCTAAGCCTAATTGAGTCCTCGGTAAGATGTTGGAGTTTTTGCAAGGCGCAAACCTCCTCGAATTCATATAAAAACAAATAGGGATCCTCACCGTCACTCCCGTTAAATTTCGGTAACATACTAATGTGGTGAGTTTTAATTTCGAAATTGTCACCATTAACGGCAGGAAGAGTGATACAAGAGGGTTGAGCGGAACAGGTAGGGTAGCAATGATCCTTTAGAGACATGGCCATGGTTACTACTGGTTCGGAATTATCTAAAGACTCGGAATCAGAAGAGGAAGAAATCTCAAACGATCTCACTAGTCTCGAAGATTTATCCCTAATCCACGTAGTTCGCATAAACCACAAAAGGAATCACGTAGCAAGTAAGTGCGAAAATTTAAACAAACAAAAAGAAAGGGTGAAAAATTAAAAGAAAAATTCTAAACCTAGGTTCCCTAATAAAATAACTAGACCTTGCTCCTAACCGTAAGGACCACCAAAAACTCGGTAAATCAGAATTTATTCGGACCGATTTGCCCAGATTAGAGCAGACATTGCCAAGAGGCCAAACTCGTCACTTAGACACCAAATCTTAATTGGCCAGGTAAGCTTTCGCTTGCCTAGACACCAAAGAGTCGGAATAATTAATGATTACTTCGTTTTTTAGGTACCTTCCTAATTGAGCGCGTAAATCCTAATTTTATTAAAAGGCTAGGGGATGCAAAATGTTGAAAATTAATCGTTGTGGGCCAAGGAAAGAGCGATGAAATCTCTCCCCTTATCTTATGATTGGGTTTTGCCCTTAAGATTTATTTAAATGATGCAACAAACAACGAGATAAAAAAATGATAAACAATTATGGATGCTTTAAACTACGTGTTCTAAACTAAAGAAAAGAAGAATTTAACGTACCTTTGGGTCCTCCAACATTCACCACAATTAATAGGTACGAAAAATTAGAAACAAAAAATAAAATCTAGCATGATGTGCACCTATGTGATGAATGCATGATGCAACAATTATGTATCTACAACTAATTTTTTTTGGATTTTTCAATTTCCAATTTTTTTTGTGATTTTCGCTTTTTTGATTTTTTTTGATTTTCTAAAAATATAAAGGCGAAAAGAGTGAGATACGGGTTACAGAAGCACGCCTCCAAAAATTCCAATTTGTTCCAAGTTCCGTGGGAGATTCCCGAATTTCAAACTTTCCTAAAAAAAACGAAACGAAAATAAGGTAACAAATAAAACTAATCCGAAAAACTAAAAATTAAGGCGCGAAAAATAATTAGTCCCCGGCAGCGGCGCCAAAAACTTGATGTGCTAAAAATAAACATTTTAAATCGCAAGCGCACGATCCAATCGTTGAAATATTTTAGGTATCGATCCACGGAGACTAATATTTCGCGAAATCTTAATTTTTAATTTAATCGAACTAGACAATTTTGGTTTTTTGAGAATTTGGATTTATGCTATTTAATTCCTAAAGCAAATTTAAACTATAAAAAAATTTTAACTTTATTCAATTTTAAACTGAAAACTAAATTTTTAATAACACTACTAAAATTAAAAAAAAATGATTTTATTAACAGAAAATTTTAACGAAAGTTCGGCATGAATTATTCGCAGCCAAAACGAACCAAATTAAACAGCGATGTAGCAACAGAAACAAATCAACTCGCCAGAACAAATCGAAAACAAATTACCGGAACAATGTACACACATAACTCAGCAGGCATAAACGATTCAATTCACAACTCAGTAAACAAAACAGAAAAAAAACATAGCAAAGCAGCATTACGAACTCGTTAGCAAACCAGAAACTTAGCAGCAAAATCAACATGCGAACTCGTTACAAACTGAACTCAGCTAATCGAGTCAACTCAACATTACGAAGCCTTACATTACCCAGTAAACTCAGCAATAATCCGAAACAATACAGCAATATAACAAAACTCACGAACAAACTTGAAGAACTCGAATAACAAAATTCAGAATCGATTCACTACAACTCAGTAGACACACAAAATAAACTCTAAGCCCGAAATAGCAAATACAAGGCATTGAAACACAACTCAAACAATGAACAAACAGCAGCTTAGTGACGAATTCAAAACCAGCAAAAAATCGATTACTACAACGGAACAGAAAGACGATGAACAAACAACAATTAAGCAAACAAAACTAAACAAATTGCAACAGCAAACAGAGCAAACTCAGCAACAAAAGACCAGGAACAATCAAACACTAAATTGAACTAAACCCACTGAAGTTAACAAGAACAATGTGACACAAACAATAAAAGCTGCAAACAGAAATTAATGACAGCAGCGAACAAGAAACAGCCACGAAAATGAACTCATTCAGCAAATTTGAACAAAAACTCAGCAACAAACGAGAAACTCAGAACAATGAGAACATCAACGAAAACGAACAACTCAAACACCCAGTTTTGACTCGCAGATCGCACAGCAAAGTTCTTAGTAACTTCTAAACAGAACAAACAGCAATTCAAACTCGAATTTAAACCAACCAAAAACAAAAACAATAGCAACACTCAGCAAGAAGCTCAGCGCAAACTAAATCGGAAATGGCGAATACGCAAAGAACACTCCTAACCAAACAATAGCGAATCAACCTACAGAAAGACGCAGCTTAACCATCAAACAAACAAGACAATAGAACAACTCAACAACTAAACACTAAAATGAGCAGTTATAAACTATGCTAAACATTGCGACTCGGAAAAGATAAGAAAGAGGGGCGACGAACACAGAAACACGACTCAAAATTGAACTCAAAATAACTCAAACTCGACATACAAAATAGTTAAAGACGAAATTACAAGACCAACTTAAAAATAAGAAACGGGGAATGGGTTTGTTGATGATTAGAAGAAGAAAAGAAACGAGAGAGGGGTGTTGTGAGTAGAAATCGAAAAAAAAATAAAAAAAAATGAAGAGGCAAGGTGTTTGCAGTGAACGAAAGGAAGGGGATGAAGAAGGGTTTCGCATCAAAAAGAAACAGGGGAAATAAGGAAAGGAAAAAGGCGAAAATGAATGAGCTGGGTTTTGATGTCTGTGAGAATTAGAAACAGAAACAGAGGAATATACAAATAAAGCTACGAATTAAAAACAAATAAACAGAGAAACGTAATTAAAATAATAAGGCTAAATAATTAACTAATATTTTTTTGGATTTTTTTATATTTTTAAAACGAAAATAAAGGTTAAGTACGAAAATAAAATTATACTAAAACGATGTTTGGAATTAAAAGGCCCACAATAAAATTGAGATCTAAGGGGGCTCAACTACGAATTAAAACTAAAATTGTAACTACGAATATTAAATTTCGTTACTTTCAACCCATAGTGGTTAGCTTTCGCTACTTTGTCCACTAATTGGATTTACGAAAATAACGAAGCAAGGCAACGAAAACGAAAGAGCAAGACAAGAAATTAAAGGAAATGGAAATTTGCATTAAAATAAAAGAGGGTGTTTACAAAATTTAGAACTACAAAACAAGAAATGAAATCTACCCTAAAACTACACTAAAATCTACTCCTAAGGTGTATGGTATCAAATACAAGGGGGATGAGGGGGTATTTATAGGAGGAGAATTAGGGTTTAGGGGGGTGTGGTTTAATCTCCACCATACATTTGGGTGTGTGGTGGTGTAATCCTAGCCATTAAAAGATTCCTTCCCCATTAAGCTTTGGTAGAGTGGATCTTGGCCATACACTTTTTTAGTGTGTTGGGATGATCTCCACCTTCCACTTGTCTTGAGATATTCCTTTTGCTCCAAGCTCCTAATTCTTTTCTTTTTTTTTTCTTTTTGGTCCTTTTTCTTCCTCTTTTTCCCTTCCTTGCTCTTTATTTCTTTATTTTGCCATTTCTTTATTTATTCACAAATTTCCTGAAATGCAACAAAATAAATTATTAAATTACGAGTCCAAACAATAAATAGGTAATAAAAATATGAAAAAATATGCACTTATCATAAAGCTTATTGAACTTATTTTATTTAATATTCGTGTAAGAATATTATAGCCACTGTCGGACATATTAGTCCAAAACCTCTCTATATATTAAGGTTTGTTTCGTAGATATTGTTTTCTAAGTTTTGCAGTGAGGTGAAGTTAAAGTGAGGTGATTCTCGTTCTAAGACCCAAGTCCGAGGCATTAGCGGGGAGTTAGTGGCCTTTGCACCGTGAAGAAGAGGAAAGACCCAAGACCTTTCATCTAAGACCCAAGACCAGCAAAAGCGAGGAATTCAAAGACTACACCTAGGGTTCTACATCAACTTTGAAGAAGTAGCGGGGAGTTGATGTCTAAGATAAGTTGTGTAGGGTTACAACGACTTTGAGGGAGTAACGGGGAGTTACGGTCCAAGATAAGCCTTGTATTTATTTTTCATTTATTGTGAGGTGGTGTCGGGTAGATACGCACCAAGACCAATATTTGTAAGGTTGTAAAGGCTTCTCCGCCTACTAAAGGAGCGAGTTTATTATTAACTAAATCTCGAGTCCGGAGAGGAGCTCGGGGACTGGAGTAGGGGTGAGCGAATCCATTAGGGGTTGCGCCATCGCGAACCAGGATAAAATCTCCTGTGTGGTATTTTCTTTACTTGTCAATTATTTTCCGCACCCATAAACTGCTAACGATTTGGTAAAATAATTTGAAAAAGGGAAAATTATTTTAAAATGCCATAATAATTTTTAAATTGATATTAAGCTATTCAACCCCCCCTTCTAGCTTAAATTAGTCCTTTTATGGGACCTAACATATACTTTTCAACACTTCCATTATTTGCATGTTTTGAAGATACTGTCTACTTGCTTTGTTGTTATTCCTTTGTATTGATGTATACATTTTATAGTGATTTTAATAATATGATCATACTGGAAATTGCAAGCAGAGTCTCATACTTGGCAACCTTTGGATAAGTTATACGGTTATGGTGACCAATTATTTCAACCAGGAGCTGTAGTTTGGAAGAGCAAACATGTCTGCTATTTTGTTACATACTCCTTTTTCTTTAAGGTCTGAAAAATCTTCAGGTTCTCTGTAAAATATTTGTAGACATGTTGTTCGATAATATGTCTATTTCTATGCATTTCCTTGCACTTCTACAGTTTAGTATACAAGGTGTTCGCTTGTCAGAGTGTTCGTTCATATAAAAAATAATCTAGCGTTAAAATTACCAACTAGAAGTATGTACTTCAATAATGAGATTTCCTGCTCTCTTTATTTTTTTTTGACTTTATTTGCTACATCTTTTATTGTTGCCCACAACTATTGCCAAGTAAACCGGGTACATTTTTAAATACCCATATTGGGAGTGCACCTAAGTCTATTATATCATCTGTAGTTCCAGTTGCACATACATGTACATGCAGTTTTATATTCTAAAATTAGGTAAATTTATCATGAGAGCCAAATTCAATTTGTCCAATGCTTAACTTTTAAATGGCAGAATATTGACTATGAAGACTCTTTAAGCTACAGATTTTGTGCAAATAAGATTCATTTTAACTCGCTTTTCTGATTTAGGGAACTACCTTAGGTTATATGATGTTATAAAGCATTATTATCCAGACATAAAAATCATATCCAACTGTGATGGTTCTTCTCAGAAATTGGATCACCCTGGTGATATGTATGACTATCATATAAGATTCTTAACTTCAATGCAGCTTCATATATGATATAATTTACAAGTACCAATTAGAAAACATATCAGTCAATTTGAATTTTGGAATATAATAACAATATTATTGGTGCTTCGGACCAATCAGATATATAGCAATGTAAACACCATCTTTTCAAAGTATCATGCTTTCGATTATTCAGCGCGAGATGGCCCGAAGGTATGTCTGATACATGTTAGGAATAATTCATGAGTTGTGATGTTAAGAATAGAATTTTACTTATACTTCTTGTATATCCTGATTTATAAAGGATTTAGCACTTTGTATAGGATATATGTATTAGACAGTGATATGTAGAATTAAGTCAGGAACAGTGCATCGAGGACTATATGTCAGGAACTGAGATTGAATCCTGATACAGCAAGTCAAATACTGATCAAGTACTGATGGATGTCAAATCCTAATGCAATGTGAAATCCTGATATTAGTCGTGTTACTGATGATGTCATTATGGATGCCATAGAAACTGGCAAGTGCTATAAAACAGGATCGTTATTTGAAGAACAAGCAAGAAGATTTCATGAAGGAAAGAATTTTCTATTGATGGAAACTATCGACTGGACGGCAGAACATTGTCATATATAGATTATATCTTTCTGTTATTAGTTGAAAGGTAGCATTATAAATACTCTCTCTATATCATTGTAAAAAGTGCGAGTTCGTGAGGTTTGTAATCGTAGGTATACGAGAGTGCAAACATAGAGAAATTTATTTTTGTCAGCAGTTGCTAAAGGTATTTGTACACCTTTGGTAGAGTTTGTATTTGATCTCATTAATACAAACAGTTTGATTCATTCGTTTATTCTTGTTTATCTAAACAAGCAAAAATCAGACACGATTATATAACTTGTATTCAACCCCCCCTTCTACAAGTTATTAGAGTTAACAATTGGTATCAGAGTAGGTTGATTTCGAATAATCATAAAGATCTGCAATCATGTCTGGTTACAAGGATGGGAATACTAAGATTCATATGCTCAAGAGAAACGAATATACTCTATGGGAAGTAAAGATGTTGCATCATCTGGAAGCAACAGATCCTGATTATCTTGACAGAATCAGAGATGGACCTTTTGTTCCAACAAAGGTGGTTGGACAAGCAACTGTTGATGGTGAAGTTGTTCCAGAACATACAGCAGAGAAGCCTAAATCTGAGTGGTCAGATAAGGACAAGGAGAATGTTCTTAAAGATGCTAAAGTGAGAAACATATTATTCAACAGTCTTGATTCTGTTCTCACTAACTATGTTCTCTCTTATAAAACTGCTAAGGATATATGGGACAATCTTAAGGTTCACTATGAAGGAACTAAGCCTGTCAGGAAGAATATGAGGACACTACTTATACAACAGTATGAGTACTTTGAATCCAAGTCTGGTGAGTCACTTACTGATACCTTTGATAGATTTACAAAACTCCTCAATGAGATGGCCATGCATGGTAAATATTATGACTTGGAGGATATGAATACAAAGTTCATGTGACGGCCCCAAATCCCTTAATTATATTTAACTAGATAATGGTAAAGCATGCATATTAATTAATTAAACATTACCAAATCCCACGCCTAGATCGCCAATAGGTAAGAGTTTGAAACAATATAAAACTACTAATTTAAAACAGTTTATTATTACAAGCCAACATAATTCTAAGTTCAAAAGTTATTACAGACTGAGTTCAAGTTCTAGCAAAACAGAAACCATCAGATCGCCACTCCCTTCTACCTGGAAACGCCTCCTATAGGCTAATCCGGATCCACCACAATTCTTATGCGCAGTCTCAAGAGTCCTTACCATCTTCGAGTTTCACTGAAAGGTTAAGGAAAATAAAATAATTGAGCCAATTGCTCAGCAAGTGCATAAACCAACAATAATATAAAACTGATATGATAAATCAAGTGTAAAGCAAGATATATCAATCTGCAAATGAAAGTTATCAACTGAATCAATGTCAAGAAAATAAAATGAGTAGGAATTGGAATATCTGATAAGACGCTACGAGCAAAGCTGGGTGATCAGCCCACGTCAGAGCTCCGAACCCGTATATCCAATACGTGTTCTCAAATATGAGGGGATCCCAGGCACACATTGGCCTATAATGATAATATAATTTGGACCGGTGCCTCGGTCAAAGTAACATTCCATCCAATTCCATTTAGGTCAAACAAAGTCTGTCAAATTTAATTCATCTCAAAGAAACAAGAATATCAATGTTATATCAAGTTGCTGATCAATAAGAATAGGATTCTCAGATTTCGAATAAATGACAAGGTAAAGTGAAGAAAGATCATCATTTTGGATTCTTGGGAGTTGGGATTCTGTTTAGTGTATTTTGGTTAAGTCAAGAAAATAAATCAAGAATCAATAAGTGTTTGAAGGTGGAAAAGAGTTCATCATACAAGAGGGTATTTATATAGTTGATTCAAAGATTCAAGAATTCAAGAAGGTATGAAAATGTTTCCAAGTAATATGATTATCGAGTAACAAGTCAATTCAAGCTCAAGGGATATGAAATCAATCACAAGGTACGCATCAATAATAAGGTCGAAAGAGCATGGTATTAGTTTGTGACAATTTAATAATCCAATATCTCATGGTATTCATCATATGGTAACAACAAGGTAGGATAGTACACTTGCTTAAATCACGAGTTTGCACTAGATAGCGTCCTCTTCAATCGGCTCCTTGCCAGGCCTATAATAATAATAAACAATATCTTATTTTGCCCTCATTAGTTTACATACTACAAGACAATCCTAATAATGCTAACGCCCCATCGCTAACTTTTTAACTATATACACATATATGTTTATATACATGTAATCACATAGTTCACATAGCACGTAAATCACCTAACATATAATGTAGTATGGCATAGTACTATAATGACACTACGACTTAACATTGGAGATGTGCCTTAAGGTTTTGGAAATCGTTTTATTATATTTTTAGAAAGTTCGGCGGCATCTCCTTTGTATAGTCGTCAAACCATACCGAAATATAATCGATCTCAAGCAATCACAATACACTTCCAAAGCCTATAATGTTGCCCAGTAAATAACAATTGTAGAAGGGGGTTGAATACAATTGTATAAGATTTTCGACTAAAAACAAATAACACAAGTATGAATCAATAACAGCTTTATTAACTCTGATATAAAACTGTTACAAAACTCTCTTAAGAAATTCTTATGTTCTTAAGAGCTGCTAGGTTACAATATAACTCGTGTAAGCGATTACAAAATGTAAAACCTAAACTGTGTTTATATAATGTACACAGTTGCACTATCAATTACAAGATATTCTAAATCAATTACATATATCTCTGAATGCATATCTTGTATGATAGCTGCCTTCCTACAAATTAGGAACCGACATATCAATCTTCCTTGATCTCTGGTCTGATGAGAATCTTCATCAAATACTGACCAGCTTCTAATCCTGATAGTCCAATACTGACGGTGCATTCCTGATGACGTCAGCATCAGTATCTGATCAGTAATGCCCAGATCCTGATCATCTCTTGAATCAATATCTAACAATCTCCCCCAATTTGTTCTTTATAAAACAAAGCACAAATTCCTTGATTCAAGATGTCAAAAACTCAAAACAAAATACCTTCTAAAAATCATCAGGAACAGTTTCAGAAATTCTTTGATAGAACAGATTCAGTCTCAAGAATTCAGATAACAATTCTTCTTCCTTGCTTTCAAGAATTTGAATCAGTTTCTTCTTCAGATTTTTGAGCTCTTCATCTTCCTCATTAATCTGATAAATAGCTGCCCTGATGTTCTTAATTGAGTTTCTCGGAAGATCTAAGTCACCTAGCAACACATAAGCAATTTCCTTTCCATCCGGATTTAGAGACAGTTGTTCCATGCCTAGATACACTTCTTTAACAGCTGTAACTTTCTTCATTTCAACCTCTCTATCTCTTAAATTTAAGTACATAGGAATATAATTGCCATCATACCTTGTTCCTCCATCCATGAATCTCTGTCTAATCTTCCAGTAAATCATGACACACCAATTTTGATAAACTTCTCTTTCACGAACATTTATTCTTTTACTTCTGAGAAGATACAGAACATATTTCAGTTCTTTTGCAGATTTACACAACAATTCATGAATAGGAATCTTCTTCACACTTCCATCTTTCATGAAGTACACCAGCTTCTCTATTTTCTTTGCACCAGCATGGCAATCAGCAATGATAGCAACAGCTTCAAGTTTCCAAAGATGATCTACAGTTAACTCATCCCCAATCTTGTCAACTAGAGCATATTGATCAGTTTGTGCAATGAAAATAACCAGTGCATGACTATATCCAATTCCTCCTCTTGTGCCAGGTTCCCATCCTTTCAAGCCAGATTGCATACTCACCCATTTTGGTGGATTTTCAGCAATAAAGGTAGTAGACTCTGTTTTAACAATTAGAAATTCATTGATCAAAGAAGACTCTTTTATCAATCCAGCTGATATGAATACAACTGGTTTCCTATAATCAACCTTATCCACCTCCTTCTTCTTACTCTTCTTCTTCTCATTAGTTGGATAATCCTGCTGATGTTCAGGAACAGATCTATCTCTATCATACCATAACTTCCTGTCTGATCTATGAACATTTCTTAAATAATCTCTGGTTGTTATCTTTTCTGCTTTTGTGGCTTTAGCACTGATTTCACTTTCTCTTTCAAATCTTCTGAAGTTTTCTTGTTCATACTCCAATGTATCTTCAAAAACTTCCACATTGTGAAATTCAACCACAACCTTAATAATCATAATCTTAAGTTCTTTTAAGATTTCAGAATCAGAAACAACGACTGACTTCTCATTAAATGCAGTAGATTGAGCAGCTGCCTTACTCTTCCTTTTCAAAGGCAATATCTCTTCTACAAATTCTTCAGGAGCATTGAATCTGTTGTCTGGAGTTAATGCAAGAGATAGTGGAGTTTTCTTCTTTTCACTTTCAGAAACATCTTTCAGTTTGATTCCACTAGATCTTGTTTGCCTTGAACTAGTTTGAGCAGATGATCTTCCCCTATTTCTGTATCTTCCTCCTCTGCCTCTTCCTCTTCTTGCAGCAAGAGCTTTATTCTGTTTTGCAAGCTCTCCAAGGATCCTGTTCTGTTCTTCTAAGAATTCATCAGTAGTCATGTTTAGATTTTCTTCAGTAGATAAGACAAGTGCTTTCTCAGCATGATACTGTTGAACTCTTTTGTCTTTATGAAATAATTTAAGAACACGACCATCCCCAGTGTCAAGTTCATGAAACAGATTAGCAGCATCTTCATCCTGTTCCAAATAAACATCATCCTCAGGAATGGTTGACAGAGTTTGACTAGGTGTCACTGTCTTCTTTCCAGATTCAGAAACATGAGTTGATGCTTAGTTTGAGTATTCGTTCCCTTTGTCACTAAAGCAGCATCAGAGGTTTCAACTTTATGATGTGACTTAGCACCACCATCATTTCCAGAATTATCGTCCTTTTGTACAACAGGATCAGGTGAACATTTTGTTTTGACTATCTTCTCCCCCTTTTTGACATCAGTATCGTCCTGAATGAAGAACGACAATATAAGCTTGAGGGTTTCATCGATAGTATCAACTTTAGATTCCAAGACAGTCATTCTAGAATCCAATCTCCTGTCAAGAGCCTTAATATCATATGCGAGAAGGCGTGCTTGAGAAGCAGTAGCAGATATGGAAACAGATGTTTGAATACCCGCTTGAAATTTATCTATTGCAGCCTTCATAGAATCAATCTCACTCCTCAATCCCTTTGCTAGAAGAGCATTGGTTTTGAGAAGAGCCTTAAGTTCAGGTGTCGGCATCCGTGTAGCAATATGACCAGAATGAAACAGAGCATTTTGAAAATTCATCTCAGAAGTTGGTTCATTCCATTCTTTATCCCATTCATGTCCCCTTGCAGCTCGAGTATCAGAAGGAAGAAGTGAACTATACTCCCCTCTGAATTCTTCTTGAGTCATTGACTGCATGTATCTACTTGAAGACCCATAATTAGATCGGAGACTTGCTTTTATAGCCGCCTGCATTTGCCTTGTTTCAAGATCAGCATGATCATCATCATCATCATCTGAGCCACCACCAGCCTCAGGAAGATTATGTTCAACATCATCATCAGGAAGCATAATACCTTTCAGTTTCAAAACACCAGTAGATACAGCTGGTGAATCCTGATGACCTGCAGACAAATTAGTAACATGTCCTAAATCTCTCTTTTCTTTTAAAGTGATCTCATCACTTCTCACAATGTTACCTAAGTTGCTTTCAATAGCAACTTCTACCTCACTAGAAGTTAATAACTTCTCACTCTTTTCTACCTCTCCTTTTGCCAGTTCAGGAGACTGCCTCTCATCACTCTTCTTTTTCTCTAAATGTTCACTCTCAATCTCACAAGAAAGGTTCTGGCTCATTAATTGTGAAGAAATAAGAGGTGGCTGAGAAGAGTTGTCTGAAGTCATACAAATAGAGGTATCCCTGTTATCAGGTCTATCTGTAATCATACTATCAGTAGTAAATGAAGTAGATAAAGAGATGTTACCTGATGAAGTAGTTAACGAATCCATTGGCCGTGCTGAAATTGGCTCAATAAGCAATGGAACAAGTGAATCAGTAGTACTTTCATCAGGATTGACCACTGCAACTATAGCATGACTTGCATCAGTATTTGCTACTGATGGTTCTTATGTAGTCTGAGGTTTTGAAGCTTCTTCAACACTTTGAGTCAAAGGTTCTTGTGTACTTCCCTCAAATGCAGTGTCAGCAATTACTCTGTCACATTCAGCAATGTGCAAATCATGAGCAGCTTTTTCTGCCAGACTTCTAGCAAGTTCAATTTCAATTTCAGAAGCTCCTTGAGCATTGTCAGGAAACTCCCCTGCTGATGTGAGTGTGCCAGCATCTTCAGTTTGAGAAGATGGTTCTTGTGGGGCAGGAATATTCTTGTCTGCACCTTCCCTTTGAGAAGATGGTTCTTGTGGGACTATTCCTTCAAAAATGTCTTCACCTACACTTTGAGTAGGTGGTTCTTGTGTGACTGGATCTGCAATAGCTTCTGAACTCCTTTGAAGTTCAGGTTCTTGTGGGCTGGATCCTTTCAGAGATGACACTGTAGTCCTCTGTTTCTTATGTCTGTGAAAAACATTTGCTTCAGCAGTTTTTACTTCAAGAGGTGAAGGTTTAACACCCAGCTGAGCAGCAATAGCATTTACTTCATCAACGGACATCTCAATAATTCTTCTCTTTGGAGATGCAGATGCTGGAGAATCAGAAATCTCAACAGTCTTCACAGGTGAATTATTTGGAGTAGAGATGTCAGGATTAGCAGTAGCGTCAGGAACTGATGATCCATCCTGATTAACAACATCAGGATTGCCTTCCATATCATTAGTAAGATTCAGAAATTCTGTATGATCAACAAATTTGCCTTTTCTGATTAATCTTCTTCTTTTCTTTGGCTTTTCAGAGATAGCCACTTCCCTTGTATCAGCAACATCAATCTCCTTCTTTTTCAACAAGACTGATATAGGCATTGTATCATCATCAGAATCAGAAATAGCTCCTTGAACAACTTTCCTTTTCACTCCTGTTCCTTTATCCAAACCAGATGTTTCAACAACTCTTTGTCCACCCCCTTGTGACTTCATTTGAGAATGAGTTGGAGTGGAGAAATCCTCTGACCCTGATTGCCTCTCAGACACATCAGATCTAGCTGATTTCTTTGATTTTACAACTGATGCCTTTTGTGAGACACCAGAGGTGGTTAACTGTTTAGGTAAGTGTTTGGGTTGTGTGCTTGTGTCAGGAATAGGATGTGTAAGGTCCTGTTCCATAGCACCAGTTGCTGGGCCATATTGAATAGGCATTCTCTTTCTTAAAAGAGACCATACTTCATCAGGAATGTATGGAGATCCCACAAACTTATTTGCCTTATCAGAATTGATTAGACTCTTTATATTGTTATCTGAGATTTTACATATCGGCAAAATTGTATCATTCTCAAAAACAGCATGAGGACATAAGTGAGAAAATATTAATTGAAAAAATCTAAGAAAGCAAACATAACCACATTTATCTGCCTTTCTTTCACTTAATGCCTTCAGTATAAAGGAACCATAATCAAATGAGAGATCATGAATTAGAGAGTACCCAATTTTGGCTGAACCTGTGGGTAAGGCATCAAAGTTTGATACTTTATTCAAGAAACATCTGCTGATTGTGTCAAAGAAGAAATTCCATTCCTTCTTGAGCTTTGTCCTGTAGAGCTCTCCAAACTTCTTTGGTGTTCCATTGTAACCCAAGCTTACAACATACTCAAGAAGTTTTGCATCAGTAACTTTGAACACAGGGTTACCAATTGTTGATGGTAAATGTAGGGCTGCATTGACAATCTCAGGTGTCACATAGTATGTAACATTGTCATATTCAAAGCTCATCTGAGGATTTTCTGATGGATGACTTTTCCCAAAAACACTTGTGTTCCACACCTGCATAACAGACTTAAAAGATATCTTGGCAGGTTGTGTTAGTGCATAATTGATTGGGCTTGAGGCCAAAAAGTCCTGAATAATGTGGAAATCACTCGGCAAGTCCTGATGATCTAGAACTGCAGTGAAGTTATTAGTATTAAACGTAACTCCATTGATTACCACCTTGCTGTTCATGAATAAGTTCTCCATTGCAATTTCAAACACAAAAGATGTGTTAATTTTGAAATTAGGGTTTGATAGTGTAAAGACAAGGAGAGACGATGCTTTACTGATAGTTTGAGAAAACTAAATCAATTAGTAAACTTAATTGATTTTGGACAATACTTGTAACTTCTCAAAAACAGGTGTCAGTAAATCATTCGTTTAGGCTAAAGTAATGGACCAAATTACGTGAGAGAGTGGTGAGGATTACACGCGTCGTGACTTACATATTTAACTGAGTGTAAGCATCGAGTGTGCACACGCGCTACATATTATTCGGAAAATAAAATTGTGACCAAAATAAAACATGGTAATTTTGTTTTAAATAAAGAAATTTAAAACATCACAATCGAATAATACCTGGTACTTGCACCAGTAATATGAATCGTTTCATATTCTCGTTCCACCCTTCTCTATTTAATCTTAGAGACTTGTCCACTTACTTCTTTAACGCTTCATTCTCTCCTGTTAAGAAAAATCAGAAAAACCTTTCTCATCAAAAGTTTTAGCAATGTCGAATCTTACCATCATTGAGAAAAACCTCCATCTCTTAGAGAAAAGAGATATATTTAGTTATACTCGTGAAGAGTTTGATGCTTTCGACTGGGAAAGACAACTGGAGACTCTCTGGTTGCAGATGGATGCAGGTCTCGAAGAAATCGAGAAGGAAAAACCTGCAAAAGTGATCGACATTGATGCTGCCCTCCAAACAGCATTCGCATGGCTTTCATCTAAGGCATCCTCGTCCAACTCCATCAACCATTGTTAATGAATATGTCAGCAAAAATAACCTTATCCCTTTCAACTTCCACCCAAACAAAGTGGCAAAGATGGGATCTGGGATGGCTATTAACAATGGAGTGGATTGGTCTCTTATTTCCTGTTGAATAGATTAGTAGATAGAGAACACAAAAGATGTAATCTTTGAATGTAAACTCTTTCTTATTATCAATGAAAAAATCTTGTTTTTATGTTCTATTCAGTGTTTTTCCTGATTTAACATGTTATCTGAAAATAAATATGAGGACTAATTAAAGTGATCACATTATCAGGAATTCAATAACATTAAACATAGCTTCAATCAGGAAATTGAGATAAAATGAAGACAGTTAGATTCTGACAAAATACTGATTATCGAATCGTTGCATCAGGATTCGACGTTGACCACTGTCAGGATTGACTTTCCATCAGTATTTGCAAGTTGTCAGTATCTGATGACCTCTTTTTCTCAGGAACTGCCATAGTTTACCATTCCAAGTTCATTCACCAACTTTGTAAAAGTAGCCTCAGGTAGTGGCTTGGTGAATATATCAGCTAACTGTTGATCAGTAGGAACAAAATGAAGTTCAATTGTTCCTTCCAGTACTTGTTCTCTTATGAAGTGATACCTGATGCTGATGTGCTTTGTAAGAGAATGTTGAACTGGATTTCCTGTCATAGCAATAGCACTTTGGTTATCACAATAAATAGGTATTTTTGAAAATGTCAAACCATAGTCCATTAGCTGATTTCTCATCCACATGATCTGAGCACAACAGCTTCCAGCAGCAATGTACTCAGCTTCTGCAGTTGATGTGGAGATAGACTTTTGCTTTTTACTGAACCAAGAAACTAGTCTTCCTCCAAGAAACTGACAACTGCCTGAAGTACTTTTCCTGTCTATTTTGCATCCAGCAAAATCAGCATCTGAATAGCCACATAAACTAAAGTCTGATTCTCTGCCATACCAAAGGCCAAGAGAAGATGTGCCCTTTAGATATCTGAAGATCCTTTTTACTGCAATGAGATGCGGTTCTCTAGGATTTGCTTGAAATCTTGCACATAGACAGGTTGCATACATGATATCAGGTCTGCTAGCAGTTAGATATAAGAGTGAGCCAATCATCCCTCTATAGTTGGTTACATCTACTTCAGTTCCTTGATCAGGATCAAGCTTTGTAGCTGTAGCTATGGGAGTGGAAGCTGTAGAGCTGTCTTGCATGTTAAACCTTTTTAGTAAATTCTTTGTGTATTTTGACTGATTGATAAAAATCCCTTCATCAGTCTGTTTAACTTGAAGACCTAAGAAATAGCTCATTTCACCCATCATGCTCATTTGATATCTCGACTGCATTAGCTTTGAAAACTTCTCACACAGCTTAGTATTAGTTGACCCAAAAATGATATCATCAACATATATTTGAACTAACAGCAAATCCTTACCATGATTCAAGTAAAATAAGGTTTTATCAATTGTACCTCTGTTGAATCCACTTTCCAGTAAGAATTGAGCTAAGGTTTCATACCAGGCTCTTGGAGCTTGCTTTAGTCCATAAAGTGCTTTATCCAGTCTATAGACATGATCTGGATGTTTGGGATCAATAAATCCAGGAGGTTGTTCAACATATACCTCCTCTTCCAGTTCTCCATTGAGAAAAGCACTTTTTACGTCCATCTGGAATACTTTGAATTTCTTGTGGGCTGCATATGCCAGAAAAATTCTGATGGCCTCCAGTCTTGCAACAGGAGCAAAAGTCTCATCATAATCTATTCCTTCCTGTTGAGAATACCCCTTTGCTACTAGTCTTGCTTTATTTCTCACAATTGTGCCATCTGAATCAGTCTTATTTCTGAATACCCACTTTGTACCTACAATAGACCTTCCTTTGGGTCTTGGTACAAGTTTCCAGACTTCATTTCTTTCAAACTCATTCAGTTCTTCTTGCATAGCAGTCACCCAATCAGCATCCTTAAGTGCATCTTCAACTTTCTTTGGCTCCTCCTTTGACAGAAAGTTATTATATAAACATTCATTTTGAGTTGCACTTCTTGTCTTAACACCTGCTTCAGGATTCCCAATGATTAAATCAGGAGTATGACTTTTTGTCCATTTCCTTGCCGATGGTAAGTCATTTCTTGAACTGGATGCTCCCCCTGGATTGGTGTTTTCTTCAAAAGAACTAGAGTTGCTAGAAGCTCCCCCTGAGATAGTGCTATCTTCTTCTGATGTACTATCTTGATTGTCACTTGAGTCTGTTTCCGATGAATCTCTACTTGATGGTTGAGTTGAATCATCACTAGTGATGTCTCGCTCTTGCTCCCCCTCAACATTTGCATTATTTGAGTCATCATCAGTAACAGGTGTTTGATCAGGAATTGATCGATCGTCAGGATCTGACAGAGTATCAGTATCTGCCGTGACTTCATCAGGATTGTTGGTAGCTTCATTTGCAAAAGTCAAACTGTCATGAGAGTCTTCTTGTATTCCTGTTAACTTTTTATCATCAAAAGATACATTAATAGACTCCATGACTGTCTTTGTTCTTAGATTATAGACTTTAAAGGCTCTTGTTGTTGGATAGCCAATAAAGATGGCCTCATCAGCTTTTGTCTCAAATTTTCCTAGCTGTTCTGGATGAGGTCTTAGAACAAAGCACTTGCAGCCAAACACATGTAGATGCTTCAAACTTGGCTTCTTTTCCTTAATCATCTGATAAGGAGTTACACCATGTCTGTTGATTAGTGTAATATTTTGAGTGTAACAAGCTGTGTTGACTGCTTCTGCCCAGAAATATGTAGGTAGTTTAGCTTCTTCCAACATAGTTCTACCAGCTTCAATAAGAGTTCTGTTCTTTCTTTCAACTACTCCATTTTGCTGAGGAGTGCCAGGAGCAGAGAATTGTTGAACTATTCCTTTGTATTTGCAGAACTCTTCCATTGCTGAATTCTTGAATTCAGTCCCATTATCACTTCTCAGAATCTTGACTTTGTATTCCGTACCAGTTTCAATAAGTCTAACATGGTCCAGCAGTATTTCAGCAGTTTCATCTTTTCTGTGAAGAAAATAAACCCAGGTAAATCTAGTATATTCATCAACAATGACTAGAGTATACCGTTTCTTACTGATGGACATAATATTCACTGGTCCAAACAAGTCGAGGTGTAGCATGTGATATGGTTCATCAATTGAGGATTCAGATTTGCTCTTGAATGATGTCCTTCTCTGTTTAGCCTTCTGACAAGCATCACAGAGTCCATCAGGAGTATATAGAGCCTTTGGTAATCCTCTTACCAAGTCTTTCTTAACCAACTCATTTATATTGTTGAAGTTGAGATGAGAAAGCTTCTTATGCCAATTCCAACTTTCATCTACAGATGCTTTACTGATGAGGCATGTAGATGGATTTTCAGTATTAGAGTGAATGTTGGCTTCATAAATGTTACCATGTCTTTGACCTGTTAATGCAATCTTTCCTGTAGATTTGCTGATTACTTCAAAATGAGTATCATTAAAGTTGACACGATAACCTCTGTCTGTGATCTGACTAACACTCAACAGATTGTGCTTTAGTCCTTTCACCAGAGCTACTTTTTCAATGATGACATTTCCAATTACAATGCTGCCATATCCCAAAGTTTGTCCAATGTTGCCATCCCCATAAGACACAGTTGGGCCAGCCTTTTCCTCAAATTCTGATAGCAAGGTTTTGTCTCCAGTCATGTGCACAGAACATCCACTATCCATGACTAACACATTTTTCTTTTTACCCTGCAATCAGAATCACAAAGAACTCAGTTAGAATTTTTAAGAACCCACACTTGTTGGGTTCTCTTTTCATGCAATTTAACATCTTTATCAGTAGAAAATTTTCTTGTAAAGACATTTTTATCAGAATTAACTTCATCAGAATTAGTCTTTATTTTGACAGATGCATGATTAGAATTCAAGTTCTTTGTTTTTCCAAAATTTGCACTTTTATTGAACTTTGGCAAAGGCTCATAATAATTATAGTACAAATTATGGTATTCTTCACATGTATAGATAGAATGCCATTTATTGCCACAATGGAAACAAGGATTCTGTGGTTTATAGGATACTGATTTATTCCTAATGTCAGACTTAGGAACTACAGTTGGCTTCTTTTTACTCCTCCTGCAATCAATAGCAAGATGATTAGAATTACCACAGTTAAAACATACTTTTCTTGGTGCATTCGGAATATACTTATAATTATTCTCCTTGTTTATTCCAACTTTACCATTCCTGTTCCTTTTGACAGTTGGAACTCTCTTCCTATCTGTTACCTCACAGATTCTGTTCCTCAATTGCTTTTTGGACAAAAGACCTACATTTTTGTTTTTGACAGTTCTAGACTCAGAATGATGTGTATAAGTAGACCCCTCTTCTGAAGTAGATTTGGGAATTTCTGGATACACATAATTAACTGGCTTTAGTTTGGTTTTGGTACTGTCTGTAACATATCTGTAGGTTTTTGGATTTGTTGAGTTATTAACTATAACTCTTCCAGGGTTAGATGAAACAACCTTTCCTTTGTCCTTTTTCTCATTTTCTGGTTTATACCCTAGACACTCTTTCCAGTTTTTATCAGAAATGATTTCATGAGTTTTTGTACCAGAATGTGTCCAGGTTCTGAGTTTTTCATTAGCATCTTTAAGTTGCCTCTCAAGTTCATTACATTTAAACTCCATTTCAAGTTTCATGTGTTTAGCATTATCACATTCAGCTTGAACTTCATGCAAGAAAATTAACTCAGCTTCTAGATGATCATTTCTCTTAACAACCTCTGCCATTTCAGATTTTATTCTTGTATTTTCAAGAGATTGACTCCTAAAACTAATATGCAGAGATTTTAAGAAAGATCTTAGCTCAGAAACATTATTAGTATCAAAATCAAATAAAACTTCAGATACCTTGGTTTCACCAGCAGAAGTCTCATCAGTTTTAGCCATCAAAGCATAATTCACTTTCTCCTCTTCAGAGTCAGATGATGAGTCCATCCAATCCTTGCTTGAAGAAATGAGAGCTTTGGTTTTGGTCTTCTTGCACTCAGTTGCAAAATGACCCATCCCATCACAGTTATAGCATCTGATTTTTGACTTGTCAAACTTGCTGCTTTTGCCTTCTTTCTTCTTGTACCTGTCTTTGTCAGCATTGAAGGTTTTCTTCTGGAATTTCCCTTGCTTCCTAGCCTTTCTGAATTTCATCTTTTTGAAGCCCTTGACTATCATAGCAACCATTTCCATCATATCAGAATCAGTAGAGTCATCATCAGTATCAGGATCAGACTCAGTATCAGTATCTGATGATGAGTCATCAGGAATTGACTCTTCCACTCTACTCTTTCGGTTATAAACCTCCTCAGCTTTTCCCTTTGATTTTGATTCAACATTCAAAGCAACAGATTTTGCTTTGACATTTTTCTTGTTCTTCCTCTGTTGAACCTCAAGATCATGAGTTCTTAGCATTCCATAGACTTCATCAAGAGACAGCATCTTCAAATCATATTGATGCCTTATGATTGAAGCTTGAGTATCCCACTCTTCAGTTAAAGCTCTGAGAAACTTGGTATTTGAATCCTCTGGATCATACTCTTTGCCAACCAGTGATAGATTGTTCAGTAAAGTCAAGAATCTATCGTACATATCAGTAAGGCTTTCATCAGATTTAGCATCAAATTGCTCATACTCCTGAATTAACAGAGCCCTTCTGTTTCTTTTGATAGATTCAGTACCTTGACATTGAGTTTCCAAAGTATCCCAAATTTCCTTCGCAGTCTTGCATGCTATTACCCTGTTAGACATGACATTATCAAGACTGTTATGCAAAATATTCTTTACCTTTGCATCTTTGAGTACTTGAACCTTTTCTTCTGTCGTCCATTCATTCTTTGCCTTAATGACATAGTGTTCAGCAACAGTCTCTGTTCTTGCAACTAGTTTTGTTGGAAGAAATGGTCCAACATTGATCCTGTCAAGATAGTCAGGATCAGTTGCTTCTAGATACATCAACATTTTCACTTTCCAGGTTGGATACTCGGTCCTCTTGAGAATTGGAATTTTAATGCTTTCATACTTGCTTGTCGACATCTTAAGATCGTTACTGATTAAAATTAATCAGTTTAGCTCTGATACCAATTGTTGCCCAGTAAATAACAATTGTAGAAGGGGGTTGAATACAATTGTATAAGATTTTCGACTAAAAACAAATAACACAAGTATGAATCAATAACAGCTTTATTAACTCTGATATAAAACTGTTACAAAACTCTCTTAAGAAATTCTTATGTTCTTAAGAGCTGCTAGGTTACAATATAACTCGTGTAAGCGATTACAAAATGTAAAACCTAAACTGTGTTTATATAATGTACACAGTTGCACTATCAATTACAAGATATTCTAAATCAATTACATATATCTCTGAATGCATATCTTGTATGATAGCTGCCTTCCTACAAATTAGGAACCGACATATCAATCTTCCTTGATCTCTGGTCTGATGAGAATCTTCATCAAATACTGACCAGCTTCTAATCCTGATAGTCCAATACT
The DNA here is from genome assembly GCA_037693485.1 of Kitagawia praeruptora. Taxonomy (NCBI): domain Eukaryota; kingdom Viridiplantae; phylum Streptophyta; class Magnoliopsida; order Apiales; family Apiaceae; genus Kitagawia; species Kitagawia praeruptora. The sequence continues at coordinate 141,603,423 of CM075352.1, forward strand.
GACGGTGCATTCCTGATGACGTCAGCATCAGTATCTGATCAGTAATGCCCAGATCCTGATCATCTCTTGAATCAATATCTAACATATAACTCCATCAATATCGACTACTACAAACCACCAAGCAATTCTAAATCAATCTACTATCTCCACGACGATTCATTACACAATCCAATATCCAAATTCACATAGCAATTTAATCATGTAAACAATTAATTCATGCAACAATTAAATCATGTAGCTCACATAAGATTCAAGAAATTAACTCTCAATAATTCATACAATCTCACCACAATCTCTCTTCTTCTCCTTCCTCCTTCCCCTCGGCTCTCTCTTTCTCTCTTCTCTCTCTCGGCCTCTCGGCCTCTCTCTCTCTCTCTCTCTCTCACTCTCTCTCGGCTTCTCCCTCTCCCTCTCTTCTCTTCTCCCTCTCGGCCTCTCTCTCTTCCTCTCAATCTCTCTCTCGGCCTCCCTCTCTTCAACACCAAACACCCACACAAAATCCTCACAATTACTTACACAATACTTACACACATATTTTGACTAACAATTCAATATTTCAACAACCCATTTTCACTAACTTGTAAATTTACTCTAAAATCAAATTATAAACTTAACCCATCAAATTTTATATCATTTAATCATCAAAATCACAAACCCGTTTTAATTTACTCCTACTAACAATCATCAATCAACAAAACATACATACCCACACCTTGTAATCTCATAAAAACTTAAACCCATCATCAAACTTAACTTAAAAACTTGTAAAACCAACATGCAATCATATATAACATGGTAATCTCATAAAATCAATGAATTAACACTTGCATGCAACCCTTCGGCTCACTTTCGATCATGGCCGAAGGTTTGGGGTCCTCCGGAGAGCCCGAAAATTCGTGGGTCTCTACCAAGGAGTATACCCAATCATCAACACCCACAAAACTTACCTTTGAAGCTTGATTTTCGAAAACCCTAATTAAAATTTTTGACAAAAACGAAATCCAAGTACATAGGGTTGTAGAGGATTGAAAGGGGAGTATTTTTATAACTAATAGTGTGAGGTTTTAATATAGGAATTACCTTGAACTAGTGCTTGAGAATCAATGGAGGTTGAGAGAATTTTGAGAGAAAAGGGAGAGAAGAAGACACGGGGAGAAAGACATGGGGGGGGGGGGGTCTCGGTCAATGAAATAAAAATAAAGGGGAGTGTTTTGTTTTGTCCAAGCTACACACACTTACATAATTTTATTCCTATTTTAATGATACATCTTTTAATTAATAAAAGACTTGTAAAAATAATTATAATTACAAGATACTTTGGATTTAAAAATAATTTGTTGGCAAATATATTTAAAGTATACAATTCTCTTCCTTACAATATTTTTAAAACATTTTTAAAATCGTTTTATAAAAAGATTTGGATTTTACAAGTTTTAATATTTTAAAAAGAATAATAAATAGAAAAATCATTGTAAAATATTTTAATTCGAAAATAAATTAAACTTTTATTTTTAAACAGTCTCTAAATACATAAAGACAATAAAACAAGAAATTTCATGATTTTTACTAACTCCATGAATTTTACAAAAATGTTTAAGCGAGATAAAATCATATTTTAATATTTAAAAGATATGAAAAAATTAATATCAACCCATATCAACACATCTAACAATTATACACATAACACTTATTCACAATCATAAAATCATGTAATGACTCATCAATTAAGCACATAATAATATTTTTAATGCCAAATAATATAATTTAAAGAGTACGAAATTCCCAAATATTACATCATTCCCCCCTTAAAAGGATTCTGTCCCCAGAATCAGCTATGTAAACAAATGAGGGTACTGTTCTAACATATCACTTTCTAACTCCCAGGTTGACTCTTCAACCCTTGCGTTCCTCCACAAAACTTTAACTAACGCAACTGATTTATTTCTAAGCACTTTCTTTCGGCGATCTTCTATTCTGATCGGCCGCTAGCTCTACATAATACAAATCTGGCTGAATTTCTACTGGCTCATATTCTATCACACACTTAGTATCAGGATGAAACTTCTTAAGCATAGATACATGAAAAACATTATGAATATGCTGCATCTGAGGCGATAAAGCTAATTCATAAGTTAATTTGCCTACGCGTCGCAAAATCTCAAAAGGTCCTACAAATCTTGGACTTAAATTTCCTTTCTTCCCAAATCTGGTTAATCCTTTCCATGGCAAAACTTTTAACAGTACTGGATCTCCTACTTCAAAATCTACTTTCTTTCTTGCTGGATCTTCATACTTTCTCTGCCTGTCTTGAGCAGCTCGTAATCTTTTCTGAATTAGTTCCACTATCTCTTTCGTCTGTTGAATCAATTCTGGGCCAACTATCTTTCGCTCACCAACTTCTTCCCAACACACAGGAGATCTACACTTCCTTCCATAGAGAGCTTCATATGGAGGCATTCCGATACTAGCATGATAGCTGTTGTTGTAAGAAAATTCCACCAAAGGTAGATGCTCGTCCCAATTGCTTTTAAAATCTATTGCACAAACTCTAAGCATGTCTTCAATTGTCTGAATCGTTCTTTCGCTCTGACTATCGGTCTAGGGATGATAAGTAGTGCTCATTCTGAGTCATGTTCCGAGATGTTCTTGAAACTGTCTCCAAAATCTTGAATTAAAACGGGGATCTCTGTCAGATACTATAGATACTGGAACTCCATGACGAGTCACAATTTCTTTCAAATACAAATGCACCAACTTGTCTAGTGAAAATCTTTCGTTAATCGGTAAGAAATGAGCTGATTTCGTCAATCGGTCAACTATAACCCAAATAGCATCGTGATTAGCCTTTGATCTTGGTAGACCTACTACAAAATCCATTGCAATGTGCTCCCGCTTCCACTCAGGTATCTCCAATGGTTGAATCAATCCACTTGGTCTTTGATGTTCCGCTTTCACTCTTTGGCATGTATAACAACGACTTACCCACTCAGCAATTTCTCTTTTCATATCTGGCCACCAAAATTTTTTTCTTCAAATCTTGATACATTTTCGTGCTTCCAGGATGTAACGAAAACTTAGAACTATGGGCATCACACAACAATTCTTTTTTCAACTCTTTCACATCAGGAATCCATATTCTTGAGGAAAATCTTAAAATACCTTGATTATCTTTTTGCGTGCAAATTTCTTCTCCGGTCAATTCATTCAATCTTTGATTCATCACTTCTTCTTGGCATTTCCGAATTTTGTCCAATAATACTGGCTGAAATGTCATGGTGTAAACTTGCTCTGCTGGTATCTCTGTTGCACAAACTTCTATCTCTAATTTCTCAAACTCTCTAAACAATTCTTGAGTCATTGTCAGCGTATTCAATCTTTCCTTCCTGCTTAGCGCATCAACCATGACATTCGCCTTCCCCTGGTGATAACTAATGGTACAATCATAATCCTTTATCTGCTCTAACCATCTTCTTTGTCTCATGTTGAGTTCCTTCTGAGTAAAAATATACTTTAGGCTCTTATGATCCGTAAATATCTCACACTTTTCACCATAAAGATAATGTCTCTACAATTTCAATGCAAACACAATCGCTGCTAGCTCGAGGTCATGGGTAGGGTATTTCTGCTCATGAGGTTTTAGTTGCCTTGAAGCATACGCAATCACTTTTCCATGCTGCATTAACACACACCCTAAACCCTTATGAGAAGCATCACCATAGATTACAAACTCTCCTTTATCATCTGGCAATGCTAACATTGGAGCAGTTACCAATCTTTGTTTAAGCTCTTGAAAATTCTTTTCACACTTTTCCTTCCATTCAAACTTTTCATTCTTCCGTGTCAACTTAGTCAATGGAATCGCAATCTTAGAAAAATCCTTAACAAATCTGTGATAATATCCTGCTAGTCCCATAAAACTTCTTACTTCTGTCGGTGTCCTTGGTCTTTCCCAATTCACAACTGCTTCAATCTTTGCGGGGTCGACTCGAATTCTTTCCTTACTCATAATATGTCCTAAAAATTGGACTTCCTTCAACCAACACTCACACTTGGAAAACTTGGCATACAACTTTTCCTTTCTCAATATTTCCAATGCTATCCTCAAATGTTCTACATGATCCGTTTCTGTCTTAGAGTATATCAAAATATCGTCGATGAAGACCATCACAAACTTATCCAAAAATTTCTTAAACACTCGGTTCATCAAATCCATAAATGCTGCTGGTGCGTTCGTCAATCCAAAAGCCATAACCAAAAATTTGTAGTGACCATACCTCGTTCGGAAAGCAGTCTTCGGTATATCCTCTGGCTTGATTTTCAGCTGGTGATATCCTGACCTTAGATCTATCTTCGAAAAACACGTCGCTCCTTTCAACTGATCAAACAAATCATCGATCCTCGGTAATGGGTATCTATTCTTGATTGTCAACTTATTCAACTCCTGATAATCGATACACAGTCTCATACTTCCATCTTTCTTCTTCACGAACAATACTGGCGCTCCCCAGGGTGATATACTTGGTCTTATGACTCATTTGGTCAATAAATCCTGAAGTTGACTGGCGAGTTCTTTCATTTCAGACGGTGCCATTCTATATGGAGCTTTGGGAATAGGTTCTGTCCCTGGTGCTAAGTCAATCGCGAACTCGATCTGACGATCTGGAGGTAATCCGGGTAGTTCTTCGGGAAAAACATCTGGAAACTCATTCACTACAGGAATATCCTCTAATTTCACTTCTTCTCGACTCTTGTCTATCACATAAGCAAGATAAGCCTCACATCCTTTCCTTAATAATCTCTTGGTTTGCATCATGGTAAGAAACGTACTAGTCTGCCTACGCCCCTTAAAGATAACTCTATCGCCTTCTGGAGATCTCAACGTCACTCGCTTACTCTTACAATCGATATGCGCATCATACTCGGCAAGCCAATCCATTCCTAAAATTATGTCAAAATCCCCTAGTTGAAAAGGTATCAGGGTGACGGGAAAAAGATGTCCTGAAATCTCTACTGCACATGGTGAACATACTTTATCTACTGGTATCTGATCCTGACTAGCTAACACAATATTCAAATCTTCTCTTTACATACGAGTATCACACTTCAATTTATTCATAAAATCTTTAGAGACAAGCGATCTAGTAGCACCCGAATCAATTAACACTTTTGCACTAGTGGCATTCACGAAAAGCGTACCTGCCACCACATCCGAGCTTTTCACTGCGTCGTTCATGTTCATGTTGAAGGTCCGGGCATGAATCGGATAGGCTGAAGCTTGATAACTTGGAGCTTGAAGAGCTGGAACTTGCTGAAGTAGAGGTGGACTTAGAATTTGAGTTGGAATCTGAGAAGTTGCCATTTGGTTTACTGGAGTAAAGGTAGTCAATCTCATCAAGTTGTTGTTTGGAATAGGCGATCTGCACTCTCTAGCCATGTGTCCCACCTTACCACACTTGTAACAAGTCACATCCGATTTCGAATTCCTGCACTCATTAGCATAATTGCCCTTCGAGTTATACTTGAAACAAACAATATCTGCTTTCACACACGCTCTGGTATGCCTCTTAGAACAAGTTTTGCACTCTGGAATTGAGGGTCGGAGAAATCTTGGTTGATTAGGGTTCTGAGGAAGGGTTTTTGAATTCCTGTTTCTGGGCACATTCCTTTTAAAATTTCTACCCTGGTTCTGAAATCCGGGCTTTCTCTCTATATGATTTATTGACTTTCCTTGATCCTGATTCCTTTCTATTGCTTTCACTTTCCTCTTCAAATTGCCCCTTTCCTTCTGATTCTGATCACTCTCACCTTCTATTATCATCGCCTTCTGAACCACTTCTGCATAGGTGTTTATCTCAAAAGCTGCAACTCTGCTCCTTAACCATGGCTTCAATCCCTGTTGAAACCTCTTCGCTCTCTTCTCATCTGTATCCACATAATCTCCTACAAACCTTGCCAATTCTGTAAACTTCTTCTCATACTCATCAATACTAATATTTTCGTGCTTAAGATTAAAGAACTTTAACTCCATCTGATTCTGCATATACCTAGGAAAATACTTCTCCAGAAAAAATTCTTCTAAATCTATCCCACTGAATCACCTCTGTTGTTTCCAAGGCCTTAGACGACTCCCACCAATAATTAGATTCACCTTTAAGAAAATAGTTAGCAAACTCTACCTTCTGCTCATCACTAACCTTCACTAGTGCGAAGGCCTTCTCCATTTCCTTAAGCCATATCTGGACTTCAACTGGATCTTCTGTTCCTTGAAAATCTGGGGGTTTCACAGCCTGAAAAGATTTAAAAGTTACCGCAAGTTGGGCTGGTTGTTGCTGTCCTTGTAGCTTTTGTAACTGTTGATGTTGTTGCTGGAGTAGCTGCTGCTACTGTGCCAAAGTAGTCGTCTACTGTTGCAAAAGTCCCAAAAGTTGGGCCATATCCATATTGCCTTGATTATCATCTCTATTCTGATCATCTTGATTCCTATTTTGATTAGCTCTAGTATTGCTCCTTCTTGGAGGCATCTTTCTGAATATTAAACAATCATCTATTTATCCACAAGCACACATCTATTCGCAACATGGCATGATAAGTCTAACAGTTCTAATATAGCATGGGTACAACCTAAAATTTAAATAATCTCACGCGACCAAATAATATGATAAAAAGAAATGATAATAATTAAACGATAACGGTACCGATGACATCCATCGATAACCCAAATCCAAAAGTTCAAAGTACCAACCAACATAAAGTACGAATACTGAAACCGAAAATACGATAAAGTCTAACAACATAACTCTGATAATAACATGGATATACTATAAGCCATCGCACAAAACCCAAAGCATCAAACTAGTTATCCTGCAACTTGTTGATCACGCGCTGGAGCTCATCCACCATCATCTGCACCATCGTATGACTATCCCAATCGCTACGAGGTGCCATCTCACGAAGTCACTCGTTAGCCATCTGGGTAAGTACCTGAAGTTTGGAGGTAAGGGTTCCGTCAAGGTTCGCAAGTACGCCGTCATCATCATCGTACAACGCATCAATCCTCCTCTGCAGCTGAATATTCTCACCATACTGACGTTCACACTCCGTAAGCAACTCCTGGTGAACAGACAAGGGTACAGTAGCTGGAAGATCTGCAGGGGTGGAGCGGAAGGTCCTGGTGCCCGCTATCGCTTCCAATAATATATATATATATATATATATATATATATATATATATATATATATATATATATATATATATATATATATATATATATATATATATATATATCGTCAAATAAAACTTAGAAACATCCGACTTAAACACTCTCGATAATATGGGTCAATCAGACCTATTCTTTTATAAATATCATACTATTTACATTCTAAGTGAGTTTCTATTTTAATCCTATGTGATTATTGAAAATGTGATCTATCTTGTTGCCTAAACCTATATTGTTCAGTGACTCAAACCTGTGGCTCTGATACCAAACCTGTGACGGCCCCAAATCCCTTAATTATATTTAACTAGATAATGGTAAAGCATGCATATTAATTAATTAAACATTACCAAATCCCACGCCTAGATCGCCAACAGGTAAGAGTTTGAAACAATATAAAACTACTAATTTAAAACAGTTTATTATTACAAGCCAACATAATTCTAAGTTCAAAAGTTATTACAGACTGAGTTCAAGTTCTAGCAAAACAGAAACCATCAGATCGCCACTCCCTTCTACCTGGAAACGCCTCCTATAGGCTAATCCGGATCCACCACAATTCTTATGCGTAGTCTCAAGAGTCCTTACCATCTTCGAGTTTCACTGAAAGGTTAAGGAAAATAAAATAATTGAGCCAATTGCTCAGCAAGTGCATAAACCAACAATAATATAAAACTGATATGATAAATCAAGTGTAAAGCAAGATATATCAATCTGCAAATGAAAGTTATCAACTGAATCAATGTCAAGAAAATAAAATGAGTAGGAATTGGAATATCTGATAAGACGCTACGAGCAAAGCTGGGTGATCAGCCCACGTCAGAGCTCCGAACCCGTATATCCAATACGTGTTCTCAAATATGAGGGGATCCCAGCCACACATTGGCCTATAATGATAATATAATTTGGACCGGCGCCTCGGTCAATGTTGCATTCCATCCAATTCCATTTAGGTCAAACAAAGTCTCTCAAATTTAATTCATCTCAAAGAAACAGGAATATCAATGTTATATCAAGTTGCTGATCAATAAGAATAGGATTCTAAGATTTCGAATAAATGACAAGGTAAAGTGAAGAAAGTTCATCATTTTGGATTCTTGGGAGTTGGGATTTTGTTTAGTGTATTTTGGTTAAGTCAAGAAAATAAATCAAGAATCAATAAGTGTTTGAAGGTGGAAAAGAGTTCATCATACAAGAGTGTATTTATATAGTTGATTCAAAGATTCAAGAAGTCAAGAAGGTATGAAAAGGTTTCCAATTAATATGATTATCGAGTAACAAGTCAATTCAAGCTCAAGGGATATGAAATCAATCACAAGGTACACATCAATAATAAGGTCGAAAGAGCATGGTATTAGTTTGTGACAATTTAATAATCCAATATCTCATCGTATACATCATATGGTAGCAACAAGGTAGGATAGTACACTTGCTTAAATCACGAGTTTGCACTAGATAGCGTCCTCTTCAATCGGCTCCTTGCCAGGCCTCCTACTCGGACCTATAATAATAATAAACAATATCTTATTTTCCCCTCATTAGTTTACATACTACAAGACAATCCTAATAATGCTAACGCCCCATCGCTAACTTTTTAACTATATACACATATATGTTTATATACATGTAATCACATAGTTCACATAGCACGTAAATCACCTAACATATAATGTAGTATGACATAGTACTATAATGACTCTACGACTTAACATTGGAGATGTGCCTTAGGGTTTTGGAAATCGTTTTATTATATTTTTAAAAATTTCGACGGCATCTCCTTTGTATAGTCGTCAAACCATACCGAAATATAATCGGTCTCAACCCATCACAATACACTTCCAAAGCCTACAACTCCATCAATATCGACTACTACAAACCACCAAGCAATTCTAAATCAATCTACTATCTCCACGACGATTCATTATACAATCCAATATTCAAATTCACATAGCAATTTAATCATGTAAACAATTAATTCATGCAACAATTAAATCAAGTAACTCACATAAGATTCAAGAAATTAACTCTCAATAATTCATACAATCTCACCACAATCTCTCTTCTTCTCCTTCCTCCTTCCTCTCGGCTCTCTCTTTCTCTTCTCTCTCTCTCTTGGCCTCTCGGCCTCTCTCTCTCTCACACTCTCTCTCGGCTTCTCCCTCTCCCTCTCTTCTCTTCTCCCTCTCGGCCTCTCTCTCTTCCTCTCAATCTCTCTCTCGGCCTCCCTCTCTTCAACACCAAACACCCACACAAAATCCTCACAATTACTTACACAATACTTACACACATATTTTGACTAACAATTCCATATTTCAACAACCCATTATCACTAACTTATAAATTTACTCTAAAATCAAATTATAAACTTAACCCATCAAATTTTATATCATTTAATCATCAAAATCACAAACCCTTTTTAATTAACACCTACTAACAATCATCAATCAACAAAACATACATACCCACACCTTGTAATCTCATTAAAACTCAAACCCATCATCAAACTTAACTTAAAACTTGTAAAAACTAACATGCAATCATGTATAACATGGTAATCTCATAAAATCAATGAATTAACACTTGCATGCAACCCTTCGGCTCACTTTCGATCATGGCCGAAGGTTTGGAGTCCTCCGGAGAGCCCGAAATTTCATGGGTCTCTACCAAGGAGTATACCCAATCATCAACACCCACAGAACTTACCTTTGAAGCTTGATTTTCGAAAACCATAATTAAAATTTTTGACAAAAACTAAATCCAAGTACATAGGGTTGTAGAGGATTGAAAGGGGAGTATTTTTATAACTAATAGTGTGAGGTTTTAATAGAGGAATTACCTTGAACTAGTGTTTGAGAATCAATGGAGGTTGAGAGAATTTTGAGAGAAAAGGGAGAGAAGAAGACACGGGGAGAAAGATATGGGGAGGTCTCGGTCGAATGAAATAAAAATAAAGGGGAGTGTTTTGTTTTGTCCAAGCTACACACACTTACATAATTTTATTCCTATTTTAATGATACATCTTTTAATTAATAAAAGACTTGTAAAAATAATCCTAATTACAAGATACTTTGGATTTAAAAATAATTTGTTGGCACATATATTTAAAGTATACAATTCTCTTCCTTACAATATTTTTAAAACATTTTTAAAATCGTTTCATAAAAAGATTTGGATTTTACAAGTTTTAATATTTTAAAAAGAATAATAAATAGAAAAATCCTTGTAAAATATTTTAATTCGAAAATAAATTAAACTTTTATTTTTAAAAAGTCTCTAAATACATAAAGATAATAAAACAAGAAATTTCATGATTTTTACTAACTCCAGGAATTTTACAAAAATGTTTAAGCGAGATAAAATAATATTTTAATATTTAAAATATATGAAAATTTTAATATCAATTCATATCAACACATCTAACAATTATACACATAACACTTATTCACAATCATAAAATCATGTAATGACTCATCAATTAAGCACATAATAATATATTTAATGCCAAATAATATAATTTAAAGAGTACGAAATTCCCAGATATTACCGTTCATGAAAGCCTTGCCTGATTTCTACAATGAGAAGATATCTGCAATTGAGGAAGCTAATGATCTGGATGAGATATCATTAGAGGCAGTGTATGGAAAACTGAGGGCTTATGAACTTGACAAGCAGCAGAAGAAGAGCAGGAGTGAAGGAAAGATGAAAACTGTTGCACTCACTGCTCAATCTGACTCAAAGAAGCTTCCAGAGGAACAACATGATGAGCCTGCTGTAAAGAACTCAAGGAAGAATAAAAGCAAAGAAAGTTCTGAGTCAGAGACTACTGATATAGACTCTGACCACAGTGATTCTGAATCAGAGATGCAGGAACTCTTTGCTATGTTTGCTAAAGCTTTTAAGAAAGAAAGATTCAACAGGAGAAGATTTAGCAAAGGTCCTTTTCAAAAGAAAGAGGAGAAGAAGAGTGACAAAGGCAAAAGTACAATTGTCAAGCTTGATAAGGCCAAGATCAAGTGCTTTAACTGCAGCGAGCTTGGACACTTTGCTAGTGAATGTAAGAAGCCTAGGAATTCAGGAAAGGGCAATGCACTCATGGTCACTCAGAAGGATTGGGCTGATTATAGTGATTCTGAAGATGAATTGGATTATGACAACATTGCATTGATGGCAAATGTTTCAGACAAACCTGGATCTCCAAAGAAAACTTCTTCATCTTCTGTTAAGGGCACAGGAAAGAAGCATTCAATTATCTTGGACAGTGAATGCTCTGGACATATGACTCGAAAGAAGTCCCTGCTTACAAAGTTTGAAAGGAAAGCTGGCCCAGTAATATCTTTTGGAGATGACAACAAAGGAGAAACTCTGGGATATGGTTCAATTGTTTTGGGGAATGTCATCACAGAAAATGTAGCACTGGTTGAAGGCTTGAAACATACTCTTTTAAGCATAAGTCAACTGGGTGATAAAGGTTACCAATCAATCTTTGACAGAGAAGGATGCAAAATCTTGAATATGCAGAATGGAGACATTGTTCTAACTGGTCAAAGACATGGTAACATATATGAAGCCAGCTTAAGTGATACATCTAAAGGAATTATTAGATGTCTCTACAGTAAAGCAACAAATGATGAAAGGTGGAATTGGCACAAGAAGCTCTCACATCTCACCTTCAAGAAGCTTAATCAACTTGTTAAGCATAATCTGGTGAGAGGCTTACCTCAGGCAAATTTTGTGCAAGATGGACTTTGTGATGCTTGTCAGCTTGGAAAACAAAGAAGAACCACTTTCAAGAGCAAGACTGAAAATTCAATTACTGAACCATTTCACATGCTACATCTTGATTTGTTTGGTCCAGTAAACATTATGTCTATCAGAAAGAAAAGATATGCTCTAGTGATAGTGGATGATTTCACAAGGTTCACATGGGTGTTCTTTCTACACAAGAAGGATGAAGCTCCTCAGCAAATCATTGAACTTGTCAAGAATATTCAAAATAACTCTAAGTACAAAGTCAAAGTACTTAGGAGTGACAATGGTACAGAATTCAAGAATTCTACAATGGAGGAGTTTTTTGCAGATAATGGAATCACTCAACAGTTTTCTGCACCTGGTACACCTCAGCAGAATGGGGTAGTAGAAAGAAAGAATAGGACTCTCATAGAGGCAGCAAGAACCATGCTTGCAGATGCAAAACTTCCAACCTATTTTTGGGCAGAAGCAATTAACACTGCATGTTTCACTCAAAACTGTACCTTGGTAAATAGTCATGGAAAGACTCCCTATGAGATGATCAAAGGAAAGAAACCATGTGTGAAATACTTTCACATCTTTGGATGCAAATGCTATGTCCTAAAAGTTCTTCCGGGACAACTTGGAAAATTTGAAGCCAAATCGGATGAAGCAATTTTTCTAGGATATTCAGCATCAAAGGCCTTCAAAGTTTATAATCTCAGAACTCACTAACCAATCTAATGAATGTAGACTCATCAAGTGGTTTAGTTAGAATATCTGCAAGCTGTTTGTCAGTAGAAACAAAATGAAGTTCCACAGTACCATTCTCAATATGTTCTCTAATAAAATGATACCTGACATCAATGTGCTTAGTCCTTGAATGTTGAACTGGATTTTCTGCAATTTTGATAGCACTAGTATTATCACAAAATATAGGAATATTACTAAGTGTCATACCATAATCCATCAACTGATTTCTTATCCAAAGGAGCTGTGCACAACAACTGCCTGCTGCTATGTTCTCACTATGGATAAAATGAAAGCTCCTTTGGATAAGACCAATCCAGTAGTCATGTTCACATACTCAGGCATTTTGCCTTTGCCTTTACCCAGAGCATTTTGTTTTACTTTTTTTCTCCATTCCTCCTGCAACTTCTGGAATGGAGTTCAATTTCTTCCGAATTTGGCTCATTGATTTTAGTGGTGGAAGCACTGTTCTTTCAAACTTTTGAGTCTCCTTCATTTGCTCCAAGATTTCTTCAGATAACAGTACTGCCTCACCATCTAATTCTCCTTCAATCAAATTACCACATCCTGCTGCCTTCAGTTCTTCACCAAAGTTTCTTTCTTCTTTCTCTTGCTCCCCCTCACTTACATCATCATCTTCACCAACTTGCACTTGCTCCCCCTCACTTCTTGACTTCCCCTCACCTGTAGCTCCACCTTGTTTCTCCTTCTCTACTAGCTCTGATGTGCCTTGATCTACCATTTTGTCTGAATTCTGATCTACCACTTTCTCCCCCTTAGTTAAGTTGACAGCACTAAGAGTAGTAAAAAATGACAGAAGAGAGTTCGGAAGTTCAGCAAAACCAGTAGCTACCATAGTGGACAGTGCATCAAGTTTATCTTCCATAGATGCACACCTGTCCTCAAGGGATTTCAACCTTGATTCAGCTTGTTTAGAAGGACCACCATACCATAACCTTTTTTATGATAAAGGAAAAGACTGGGGCAAGAAGGCTATAGGGTTCCTCACACTCTCATTGTTTTTCTAAGTGATCTCATCACTCCTCACAGAATGACTCTCAAGTCCTAATGCCTTTGTGTGTGGGGTTCCCTCAATTTCACTCTGGATATGCTCAAGTTCCTCACCTTTTTCCAGCTCGTTTGGCTGCCTCTCATTTTTATGCTCACCTCTCTTTTCTTTTATCTCTCTTTTTCTTTTCACTCCCTCACTCATCCTAGATGCATGGGTATGAGCAGTACTTGCATGCATTTTAGTTGAAGATTATAAACTCAGAACTAAACCACTTGATGAGTCTACATTCATTAGGGGGTTGAATACAATTATAAATAGATTTTCGACTTTAACAGTAATAACACAAGTATGAATCAATAACAGCTTTATTAACTCTGATATAAAACTGTTACAAACTCTCTCAAGAAATACTATGTTCTTAAGAGCTGCTAGGTCACAAGATAACTCGTATAAGCGATTACAATCATGTAAAACATAAATTGTGTTTATATATCATACATAGCTGCACTATCAATTACAAGATATACTCAATCAATTACATATTACTCTTAATACATATCTTGAATGATAGCTACCTTCCTATAATTTAGGAACCGTCATATCAATCCTCCTTGATCTCTGGTCTAACAAAATCTCCCTGTAATCCTGACCAGCTTCAATTCCTGATGACATCCAATACTGATGTTTCATTACATATGACGTCAACATCAGTATCTGATCAACAGTCCAGATCCTAATATCACTTGAATCAATTTCTAACAGAAATTGTTTAGTAATTGAATTTTCTGTCTTGCTCTTAAAAGTTGTTCTTCTTTGTTTTCCAAGCTGACAAGCATCACAAAGTCCATCTTGCACATAATTTGCCTGAGGTAGGCCTCTTACCAGATTGTGTTTAACAAGTTGATTAAGCTTTTTGAAATTAAGATGTGAGAGCTTCTTGTGCCAATTCCAGCTTTCTTCATTTGATGCTTTGCTGTAAAGACATCTGACAATTCCTTTAGATGTGTCACTCAAGCTGGCTTCATAGATGTTACCATGTCTCTGACCAGTTAGAACAATGTCTCCATTCTTCATATTCAAGATTTTGCATCCTTCTCTATCAAAGATTGATTGGTAACTTTTTTCACCCAGTTGACTTATTCTTAAAAGTATGTGTTTCAAGCCTTCAACCAGTGCTATGTTTTCTATGTATTACTGGGCCAGCTTTCCTCTCAAACTTTGTAAGCAGGGACTTCTTTCCAGTCATATGTCCAGAGCATCCACTGTCCAAGATAATTGAATGCTCCTTTCATGTGCCCTGCAAACAAAAAGTAACTAGTTAGAATTTTTTAGGACCCAACTTTGATTGGATCCTTTCTTACTAGATTTAGAAACAACAGGTTCTGAATATTTTGATTTTGACTTACCTGTTTTAGAGTTAGCCTTAGACTCTGATTTCACAAACTGTTTGTGACTAGGAGTTTCAGATTTCAAGGAATAATAGTCATAATACAGTTCATGATATTCTCTACACATGTAAATGGAATGAAGTAAACTACCACAATGATAACAAGCTTTTTGTGGTTGGTATTAAATTTTCTGAGTCTTGGGGAATCTGGACTCAGTTTTCCAAGAAGGTTTTTGATTGTAGTCTAGGGCCAAATGATTATGATTTCCACATTTATAGCATTTCTTCCTAGGTGCATCAGGTACATTCTTGTAGTTATTCTCTTTGTTAATACCTTCTTTACCATTCCTATTTCTCTTGATATTGCTAGACTCTGGAAGACCTTCAAGTCTCTGTTTCAACTAAGACTTTGACAGAAAACCTATGTTTACATTCTTAGGTTTTTCTAACACTTTCTCATCTGAACTACTGTTGTTAATTCTCTTGTGCAGAACTGGGGTACCTTTTGAATCAACAAACTTAACATGTTTAGGTTCAGAAATCTTCTGCTTACCTTCAGATTTGGATGTGCTAGCTTCAAATTTACTATTATCATTGACAATAGCTACTTGTTTTTCTTCCCTAGCCTTATCAAAACCTAAGCCATTAACTTTACCAAGAATTTGATGATCAATAATTTCTTGAGTTCTTTTACCAGACTTGTTAATGGTTTTCATCACATCTCTCTCTTCCTTTAGTTCTTTTCTGACATAGTCATAAGCCTCAAGAATAACACTATAATCATGCTTAGCTTTATCAGAACTTTACCTATAATGTTCCATTTGAATTAACTCAGATTCAAGAAGATTATTCCTTTCAACTAATTCATCATTCTTAATCTTAAGTTCATCTCTTTCACTAGTAAGAATTTTGAAATTAGTCATAAGATTCTTAAATTCAACATGAATAGATCTTATATCATCAGAATCTAAGCTATCAAATGAAGCAAGAGAGTGAAGTGATACCTTAACAGAAGATGAAGAAGTTTTCTTTGGAGATCCAGGCTTGTCTGAAGCACTTGCCATCAAAGCAATGTTGTCATAATCCAATTCATCTTCAGAATCACTGGAATCAGCCCAATCCTTCTTTGTGACCATGAGTGCATTACCTTTTCCTGAATTCGTAGGCTTCTTACAATCACTTGCAAAGTGTCCAAGCTAACTGTAGTTAAAGCACTTGATTTTGGCCTTGTCAAGCTTGACAATTGTACTTTTGCCTTTGTCACTCTTCTTCTCCTATTTCTTTTGAAAAGGACCTTTGCTAAATCTTCTCCTATTGAATCTACCTTTCTTGAAAGCTTTAGCAAACATGGCAAAGAGTTCCTGTATCTCTGATTTAGAATCACTGTTGTCAGAGTCTATTTCTTCAGTCTCTGACTCAGAACTTTCTTTGTTCTTTTTCTTCCTTGAATCTCTTTCAGTAGATTCAGATTTTTCCTCTGAAAGCTTCTTTGATTCAGATTGAGTAGAGAGTGCAACAGTTTTCATTTTTCCTTCACTCTTGCTCTTCTTTTGCTGTCTGTCAAGTTCATAAGCTCTAAGTTTTCCATAAACTGCCTCTAATGATATTTCATCCAGATCATTAGCTTCCTCAATTGCAGATATCTTCTCATTGTAGAAATCAGGCAGAGCTTTCATGAACTTTGTATTCATATCCTCCAAGTCATAATACTTGCCATGCATGGCCATTTCATTGATGAGTTTAGTAAACCTATCAAAGGTATCAGTAAGTGACTCACCAGACTTGGATTCAAAATACTCATACTGTTGAATGAGAAGTGTCCTCATATTCTTCCTGACATGTTTTGTTCCTTCACGGTGAACCTTTAGATTATCCCATATTTCCTTAGCAGTCTTACAAGAGAGAACATAATTAGTGAGAACAGAATCAAGACTGTTAAACAGTATGTTCCTCACTTTAGCATCCTTAAGCACATTCTCCTTATCCTTATCTGACCATTCAGATTTAGGCTTCTCTCATGTATGTTCTGGCTTTTCCTTCAACAGTTTCTTGAGGAAATACCTTTGTTGGAACAAAAGGCCCATCTCTTATCCTATCAAGATAATCAGGGTCTGTTGCCTTCAGGTGATGCAACATCTTCACTTCCCACAGAGTACACTCGTTTCTCTTGAGCATAGGAATTTAGTATTACCATCCTTGTAACCAGACATGATTGCAGATCTTTATGATTATTCGAAATCAACCTGCTCTGATACCAATTGTTAACTCGAATAACTTGTAGAAGAGGGGGTTGAATACAAGTTATATAATCGTGTCTGATTTTTGATTAACTAGATGAACAAGAACAAACGAATAAATCAAACTTGTTTGTATTAATAAGATCAAATATAAACTCTACAAAAGGTGTACAATACCTTTAGCAGTTGCTCTCAATACAAATCTCTCTCTGTTTGTTTCGTACTCTCGAATACAAACCTCACGAACCACACATAATACCATGATATAAAGAGAGTATTTATAATGCTACATATCAACTAATAACAGAAAGTTATGATCTATACATGACAATGTTCTGCCCTCCAGCTGATAGTTTCCATCAATAGATAACTTTTTCCTTCATGATACCTTCTTGCTTGTTCTTCAAAACAACGATCCTGTTTTATAGCACTTTCCAGTTTCTGTAGCATCCATAATGACATCATCAGTAACATGACTGATATCAGGATCTGCTCTTAGTATTTGACCTACTATATCAGGATCTGCTCTCAGTTCCTGAAATGTAGTCTTCGACACATTGTTCCTGACTTAACTCTACAGATTACTGTTTAACACATATATCCTATACAAAGTGCTAGAATCCTTTATAAGATAAGGATGTACAAGAAGTATAAGCAAACTCTATTCTTAACATCATAACTCATAAATTATTCCTAACATTACTATAGACATTCACTTCTCTTTGTATAATGGGGGTTCTATGTAAGTTACCACTAACATTGGTCGCATTAACCTTGTCCTGTTTGGGTTTCTTATAAACAAATGTTAAATGTTGAGATGAACCATAATTATTGCAAAGCTTCTTAGGAGCATCCTTAACATAATTGTATCCATGTTTCTTGTCAATTCCTAGCTTACCATTCTTATTCTTAGGCTTGTCAACATTTGGCCTTACAGTATGTTCTGAAGTTGTTATCGAGCTACCTTTGACAGTACCTTTTGTACCTTCTGTCTTGACAATAGGTTTGGAGGTTGCTATCGTGGGTTCTCTCTTGACAGTATCTTTTGAAGTTTCTGTCTTATCCTTGTTGGCAACTACTTCAGAACATTCTATCTGATTACATGGTAGAGTTTCTGTCACTGGGGACTTGACAATATCTTTCCCTTCATCTGGTGTGTTGTCAATGCACTCATCCTCATTAAGAAGCTCTTGTTTGATGAGCAAGGAGGTCTTATCAAAATCAGCTTTAATATTTTTGAAAATCGGTTTGTAAACTCTTTTTAGGAGATGAGGTTTGACAGCTTCACCATCTGAACAATCATCAAGAGCAATTGCCTTTCCAGGCCTCCTACTGTAATTGAAACCTATTCCTACCTTCTGATTCTCGGTGTGATTATCATGATATTCCTGGAGTAATTTAGAAGAGTTTCTAAAAGCTTTGATTTTAAACTCATTTTCAGCAATTTGATTCCTGAGATAATCTTCTATTTCCTTAGCACATATAATATCATTTTTTAACCTTGCATTCTTTTGAGGTAATGAATCTAGTGGGCTGGTTTTAAGCAATAACATTTCATTTTCAGATTTGAGGGTTTCATTTAGTTTAGTTAACTTAGCAATTTCTTCATGGGCAGCAGACAAACTAACATGAATGTTAACATCTCAGCACTTAAATCTTCAATGATATGCTTGTATTCAGTTTTAGACATATCAAGTAGGACTAGAGATGGTACCTTAGTTGAGAAACTAGAAGCTTCATCATCAGATTTAACCATGAGGGCCAAGTTTACAAATTCTTCCTCTTCCTCATCGTCAGACTCATCCCAGCATTTACCTTCAGCCACGTAGGCTTTCCCTTGATTCCTCTTGAACTGATTTCCAGATCCTTTCCCTAGACTCTGTTTTGGTCTTCTGCACTCAGTAGCAAAATGACCTAGCTCATTGCAGTTGTAGCACCTGAACTTTGACCTGTCCACCATCCCAGTCTTGTATCCACCTCTCGTGGCTCCACCAATAGCTTTTGAAAAACTCCCCTTCTTCAGCTTAGATGTTTGACCCTGTGGCTTGTATGACTTGTCCCTTCTGAACTTGATATTCTTGAATCTCTTAGCCATATAAGCCATGGTTGGATTATCCATGCTTTCAATCTCTTCTAAAGAATAGAAGTCTTCATCTTCAACATCTTTGAGCTGCAGAACCACTTTCTCTTCATCGTCCAACACCTCTTCAATTTTCAATGATGGGACTTGTGTTGACTGTGAACTTTGAGAGGGTTCACTTGGATGAGAAACTTGTGGTTCATGAGCAACAAGGGCTCCTGACATGTTTGCTAACTTGCCTTTGGTTCCAGTTTGAAAAGCTCTCTTTTGAAAGAGTTTGAGTTCATATGATTTGAGCACGCCATACATAGTTTCTAAAGAAACATCGTTCAAGTTTCTTCCTTCTCGGATGGTTGTGACCTTGTGCTGAAGATCCTCAGGGAGAGTGAGCAGAAATTTGATGTTAATCTCCTTTCTATCATAGAACTTCCCATGGATTTGTAGCTCAGCTATTAGCTTACTGAACCTCTCAAACATGTGTGTGAGTTCTTCGTTTGGCTTGGCCATAAAAGTTCGTATTGTGATATAAGGATTTGCCTTTGATTTTCTCGAACCTCTTCACTTCCTTCACACATCAGCTCTATCTTGCTCCACATCTCCTTTGCAGATGAACATCCCATGACATTACCACACATGGTTTTGTCTAATGTGAGTGAGTCGAGCAAGATAAGTTTTAAGTAGTCGTCCAAGGCTACTTTCTCCTTTTCGGTCTCTATGTACTCTGAAGGCCTCTTACCAACCCAATGGGTTGGAATGACTTCGTCATTTATAGTAGCAGCAATTACTTCCTTTTGAGGTATGAAGGGGCCGTTCTCAAGGATTCCCAAGTACAGTGGATGGGCAGCTTTGATAAATAACAAGATCTTTCTTTTCCAGAAATTGTACTTCTCTTTATCAAAGACTGGAATCTTGATACCACTTGACTTCTGAACTACAGATTTGTATGTCAATCTGCAGCTCTGATACCAGTTGTTGGTCCCGGAGTATTGCAGAAGGGGGGTTGAATGCAATACTGATAAAATCTAATCTTTAAAACAACAACAATAATAAAGATTATAGATTATCAGTTGATGTATGCAAACACAAGTGAAACAAGATTTCTCACAAAATAAATGTTTTATTTATCTTGTGCGAAGTGTTGCTACAACCTAGAGAAAAGTTTCTCCAGCTTCGTTGTCTTGAGAATTACAAGCTGCTACTCGTGATTATACAAGTGTTGTGTTGTTTTTGAAAAATTTGAGATGTGTATCTAAGTAGACTAAGATACTCTGTTGTCTCTATCGCATGGGGTGTTGAGCTGTTGTCATTTTCAAGTGGCAGCTCATTATAATTTGCACACCCATGTGACTTTCCTAAATTGCTATACAGACAGGATAAACCTTACAAGTAAAGCAACCTAGATTCTTTCTATTTCTAGTTAATACAATTCTAGTAGATGTGGATATTTCATACTCTTAGAATTGACCAGCCTTGCCTTGTGAATTCTCAAGCTTCTGTCGTAGTCTTTGCAGGTCTGCTACAAACGATAAAGTGTTGCAGCAAATCTGTTTCTTGAACAAGTAACCTGTCACGGGCTTTGACTGAGAAAAGTACCCAAATCAAATAATTCAGTGTAACAGTAACCTTAACCGCCAAGTCTGCTGTCAAAAGGAATATTCAGTAGTTGACAGTACGAGGTCCCGCCAAGGTTGTTGTCGGAACTCCAGACTTGCTGTCAAGTGTGAGAATGTTACTGTCCCATGCTTC
Organism: Kitagawia praeruptora; assembly: GCA_037693485.1. Lineage (NCBI taxonomy): Eukaryota > Viridiplantae > Streptophyta > Magnoliopsida > Apiales > Apiaceae > Kitagawia > Kitagawia praeruptora. The sequence goes on from CM075352.1 coordinate 141,624,577, forward strand.
TGCCAATGTTGCTGTAAGATGTAGCCTTTGTCGTGACTTGCAACATTTGTCTTCTTGTAATCTTATTGTCGAGATGTGACAGTAATTTTTATTCTTGCTATCTTCATGATGTATTCCTTGAGGCTTGAACAAATGTATGAACTTCTCCCAAATCATACAATTATTACATGACAGCAATTATTCGATTACCAAGACATACAATGGTTGTGATAGTATGTTCAACTTAGTAAAAACTAAGTACAGGGAAATATAGTTAAGTTGTCTCTATGCTATCACCCATAAATCCCAACAAATTCCATCTCTAGTTTCATGTGTCTAGCCTTATTATACTTAGTTTGTACTTCTTGAATAAAGAGTAACTCGGCTTTTAAGTGATCATTTCTCTTTCTAACTTCAGACATCTTAGATAAAATCATAGCATTTCTAGAGATTGACTTCTAAAGCTAACATGCAAAGATTTCAGAAATGATCTTAATTCAGAAACACTGTAAGTATCAAAATCAAAAACAATTTCAGGTACCTTATTATCAGGAGCAACAGTCTCATCAACATTTGCCATCAATGCATAGTTCAGTTTTTCTTCTTCAGATTCTGAGGAAGAGTCCATCCAATCCTTGCTCGATGAGATAAGAACTTTGGTTTTAGCCTTCTTGCATTCAGTTGCAAAATGACCCATTCCATCACAGTTGTAGCATTTGACCTTTGACTTGTCAAACTTGCTAGCTTTGCTGTCCTTCTTTTTGTATCTATCTTTGTCAGCATTGAAAGATCTCTTATGAAAGTTTCCTTTCCTCACAGCCTTCCTATACTTCATCTTTTTGAAGCCCTTAACTATCATAGCAACCATTTCCATCATGTCAGAGTCAGTAGAATCATCATCAGTATTAGGATTTACATCAGTATTTGATGATGAGTCATCAGGATTTGACTCAACAACTTTAGCCTTTCTTCTAGAGACCTCCACAACTTTTCCTTTTGATTTGTTCCCACATTCAAGGCAACAGACTTTTCCTTGACATTTTTCTTGTTCCTCCTCTGTTGAACTTCAAGATCATGGGTTCTCAGCATCCCATAAATTTCATCAAGTGACACAGTGTTAAGATCATACTGATGTCTAATGTTTAAGGTTTGTGTATTCCATTCTTCAGGTAAAGCCCTCAGAAATTTGGTGTTGGAATCCTCAACATCATACTCCTTGCAAACCAAGTATAGATTGTTCAAAAGTGTCAGGAATTTATCATACATATCAGTAAGACTCTCATCAGGTTTAGCATCAAACTGTTCATACTCTTGAATCAGTAGAGCCCTTCTATTCTTTTTGATAGATTCAGTACCTTGGCATTAAGTTTCCAAGGTATCCCAAATCTCCTTAGTAGATCTGCATGCTATCACCCTATTTGACGACAACATCAAGACTATTATGCAAAATATTTTTCACCTTTGCATCTCTGAGTACTTCAGCCTTTTCCTCAGGAGTCCATTCACTCTTTACTTTCTGAACATAGTGCTCAGGTACAGTTTCTATTAAAGGCACCAGTTTCTTGGGATTGTAAGGTCCTCATAGATCTTATCAAGATAGTCAGGATCTGTAGCTTCCAAATGCATCAACATATTTACCCTCCATGTAGGGTACTCGGACTTTTTGAGAATTGGAATCTTAATACTTTTATATTTGTTTGTCGACATCTTAAGTCTGATTTAAATAATCAGTTTGCTCTGATACCAATTGTTGCCCAGTAATTGAAAATTGTAGAAGGGGGGCTGAATACAATTGTATAAGATTTTCGACTTTTGATAAAAACAAGTATGAATAATAACAGCTTAATTGAATACTGATATAAAATTGTTACAAACTCTCTCAAGAAATTGTGATGTTCTTCAGAGCTACGTTCCTACAAGTCAGGAACCGACATATCAATCTATCCTATAAATAAGGAGTAATAGATATCTTCACAATCTTCAATCCTGATCAGTATTACAATCCTTATACATCTTCAAATCCTGACGATCACCAATACTGATGACGTCACTCATGCAATTCTGATCAGCTCCTTAGGATAGATCCTGACATCACTTGAATCAGTATTTCTAACATATGTCATAAGTTAATCAAACTAATAAGATTACCCAAATAGATATTAACTTAAAATTTTCAACATTTAATTTTATATTTAAGTAACTTTTAAGTTATAAGTTATAACTCATCTTTTAGGTGGTTAAGTATCAAATTTGTCACTAAAGTGGAGTCCATATATCAATTCATTCACTGATCTTAACGGGGTATCATTTGAATCATTAAAATCATCGTAAGTATCAAATAAATACCTCTATATGTACTCGGAAAGTAAAATTATTTTTCATTAAGTTCTACACATTTTTGTCAAATGCATACCATAACTAAATGAAAGGTTACTAATTCTAGCATTTCTAATAATATATTTAGATTTAAGAAATTTATTTACTATTTAGTATTATTTTTATAGTTATTTTATTTAATTTAATTAGAAATAAACATTAAATAAATTTCTGAAAATCTAATTTTACTATAAAAATAATAAAATTCATAACCTTTTATTTTGGTTACAATAGTATTTTAGAAAAATGTGCAGAACTTAATGAAAAATTATTTTTATTTCTCGAATACATATATAAATATATTTGTTTAATATTCATGACTTTAATAATTTAAGTGATATCCCATTAAAATCAATAAATAAATTAATATATGAACTCACCAATTTGATACTTAACTTTTTTTTAAGTTTAACCAAACGGTTGATAACCTTTTCAGGTTAGGACTCGGATACCCAGTTTATTATATATATTCACATTGGTTTACATGACCTTTTACCTGTTTTACCTAATTCATTCATATCCTTCTACAAAGCTCTATTGTCATACTTGACCGCCTCATCAATTTGCAATGGGTGAAAAACAAATTCGATTGAGTCGGAATGAATTGCCTGAAGATTTCTGGGTAAAAATATTTTTATCACAACCCGTGAAGAGTCTTATGCGATTGAAATGTGTTTGCAAGTTATGGAACCAAATCATAACAAACAATTCCTTTACTAAAGCACATCTCTCCCACCAGAAAACCTCCCCAAACTCTAAAAAATATTTTCTACTGAATTACCATTATTCATTTTTATTTGTTCCTCCCAATAGGGATTGGGATCCACATACTAATCATAGGCTAGACTTTGATGATACCTTTGGTGTAGACCAAGACTTTGAAAGCTTACAGTTTTATGGAATATGTGATGAGTTATGTTTGACAAATACATGTTTTCGTGATCATAGACAGGATCCAAAGATGAAAAAGTTGAAGAAAGGCACGTGATGTATGAAGCGGTAATGACGACAAGTGTAGTATATCTGAAATTGTTTGTAATAAGTAGGTAAATATAATTTGTACGTAATATACGTACAATGTATGTGGAATGAAAAAAAACACAAAAATTTGGGTTAGCGTGAGTATTATTATTTCAGAACTCATACCAACCCATAACTAGTTAAAACTACTAAGGAAAAAATAATCATAAAAAATATTACTAGAATAATTGGTTTACCCAAAGTAGCTCTTAAAAACAGAATGAAATTGGAGTAAACATGATTTTTAAGATTAAATGGATAAGATTCCATGATTGGATGAATTGTTTGAATTTGAAAATGAGAAATAGATTGGGAATTTGAATTTCTTATTTTAGAATAAAGAACTGATCAAAATCTTACTTGGGAATTGAATATCCGACCTGAGAAATAAAATGTGAGCTGAAGACTTGAGAATATTTCTTGAGAGTTGTGCTGATGAAATTTGGGAAAACCGAAAAAAATAGAAGATGAGAGATTGTGAGATGTGTTGTATCTATGTGAGAGTCATCCAGTTTGAAAATATGATCGTTAAAGCCCAACTTGCGTAATAAGTAATTCCTTGGTTTTCCCTAACTATTTTGAAATTAAAGTATTGGTTTTACTGGTAAAATAGTTGTCCAAATGATTTTACTTTAAAAAAATTATACTCCTATATAACAGGTTTTAAAAAAATAGTACAAATATTGATAATAATCAAAATTTATTTGAGTTCGAGGTTATCGAATTGGAAACGATTTGAGCTCAAAAAAATTTAGCTCAACTCAAATTTTTAATTAAGTCTAAATTTTGTTCGAATTCGTGCTCGATAAAAAATTTGAATTGAGCTGATTCTAGTCAATCGAGCTGAGTTGAGGCAGAGTTCAAAAAATCCTGACTCAAATTACGTCCTTACATACCCTTGGTCAACCTTACTTATCCTTGGTCAATGCTATTTGTCCAATAACTAGTTTCGTTCAATAAAGCTGGAAAAAGAAATTGTATGATGTCTTCCAGAACAAAAATTCTAACATATGCGACTTTTTTTGTTAGAACAAAATTGTACGGTTTGTATTCGAATAAGCATCAAAATATATGCATCCTTTGTCAAGTAGTTTACTGCTCCTTATCGCTATGTCTTAATAAAGTATTTTATCTATATGATGCGACAATCTATTTTGGATAGAATTGATTTAGAATTTGGCCAGTTTTTAAATTTGATTATTGAAGTGAACATCCATAAAATAGAACATCTCAACTATTTTTATCTTCTTGAGAAAACCTTTCAAATATTTATTCTAACAACGCAAAATTTAAGCACTAACGGCTATTAAAGTTTTTTTTTGTTAGCCTTTATTTTTTTTATTTCTAAAATTATGGAATATAACAAAACAATTACTTAATTTTATTAATTTTCAAATAAAATGTGTGTTATACCAAAAATTAAATATTAATTTTTTTGATTACAAATTATAGCAAATATAATACAAGTAGTGTTCTAAAAATCGTTTGATTTTTCAAAAATTGTTGAATAATCGCCAATTTATCTTTAAAAAATATATGACCGATTTGATTTTTAAAATTCGATTTATTATTACGAATTTTTTATGAAAGATATATTATATTATAAATAAACTAATTTTTTAACTATGATAAAAAAATTAAAATTTATTTAATTTTTATTAAAAAATTTCTTTGTAAAATGGAGGTGAAGAGAGTCTAACTCATGATCCTCTAGTCAAACTCATTCAAATGCTATTGTGTGTTATTTCTTTTTAGATTTTTCTGGTGGTTTTCCAATACCTTAGTACTTTTTTGGGGTACTTTTAGTTGTCTACTTTGATGAAATGATTTGTGTTGAATTTTGTGCAAACTTGGTGATATATTTTTGTTTGTGTTGGAATTTGAATAAATCAATATGAGGTTCTAGGGATTAGTTAAAAAGTAAGGTTTTTATGCTATGTTTTGATTATTTTATTTGTTCTTATGATTTATTTATTTCGAATTTGACATTTTATTTGTGTTTGATAATTTGATGTTGTTATCAGACAAGTACATGTTTTCGTGATCAGAGACAGGATCCAAAGATGAAAAAGTTGAAGATATATGACAGTTGATGCCAGAAACAGTATGGAGGATGCGGTCTGAAATATCTTGAAGCTCTAGGAACCTCTTGGAGATGTTGTGCAGGTCCTAAATTATATTTTATAACAAAATATTAAAATCACTATCTTTCTCTCTCAATTGTCTAGTGTATCCTTAATGATGAAAATTATTTTTAATAATAAAATATAAAATGAGAAAAGGTGTATAAGTAACGTTGTTGGAGTTCAAACTACCTATCTACGTCCTAAATTACTCAAATCCAAAATTTCATCTTAAATCTAAGGAATGGACTCAAAGTACATTGGAATTGCTATAATATAACTATTTTTTTATTTTAACCAACAATATGTAAAAAAAATAAATTACAACAAAAAAAATGCACTTCAATTTTTTTTATTTTAAACATCGTAACATCGTTAGTTCTGAACAAATGGTATGCATCGTAAACTCTGTTCTAAAAATCGGTAAGACGGACATGACACATCTCGATTAATCAAAAATTGGGTGGAAAACGGTTTTTAAGAAAATGGGTCAAAAAATCGGTCGAGACGGAAAAAATCGATCAAAACGATCAACAATCGGTTAAAATTGTAAAAATAGGTAAAAAATTATAGTGTAAAAATTAACCATCTAAGTGTTGATAAATTTAACAATTAGCCATCATTAATAATTTAACAATTTTTGTGTAAAAAAATTAAATTATAGATCATGAATATGCAATTAAGTCAATTTAAAATAAGATTTAGAGCTAGTTTGGTTCCCTATTAAGTGGGGAGCTTAAATTAATTTTCAACTTGTTAAAAAATGTGTGTTTATGTAATAAGTTAAAAGTAACTTAAAGTTAAAAAATAGCTTAAAATAAGAAATTAGTAGGAGGTGCTAGTTTGAATAACTAATTTTTATAATTTCTTGTAATAAAAGTTAATATTATCATTAATGTGTTCAACTTATAAATTTTATTTTTATTTTGTAATTTTTAATATGTCATAAGTTAATCAAACTAATAAGATTACCCAAATAGATATTAACTTAAAATTTTCAACTTTAAATTTTAGATTTAATTCTTTTAAGTTATAAGTCATCTTTTTATGGGGTTATCAATTTATTCACTATCTTAACAGGGTATCATTTAAATCATTAAAGTCATCTTAAGTATCAAACAAATACCTCTATATATGTACTGGGAAAGTAAAATTATTTTTCATTGAGTTCTACTGATAGAGTATATATTTATATGTTTTTTACATGATTTTATTCCTCATATTAATTCTATTTTGCATTTAATTGGATTTTTATTAAATAAATTATAATGTTTTATTGTAGAAAGCAAGAAATCCTAAACTTGGAAGGATTGGAGAATGAAGAGCTGAATTTGGAGATTTTTTTAGAGGAAATTCGTAATATTGGGTTATACGGGCTGCCTACACTGTTTGGGCCGTATCTTGAGTTCCAGAAGTCAGAATTTGACGATCTTACTGTCCACGCGAAGCTTGGAGAATTTTATTTAATTCCAAGGTGGTCCAAAGAGCAAAATCGCACTGGAACAGCCCAGAAACAGAGGAGCAAAGTCAGCAGCGAATTTTACATTAAAATCCTATTCAATTATGGATTTCTTTTTGTAAATTTATTAAAACATTAAAAATACTTTTATTAGGGGTGAGAGACCAGATTTTATTAGGAGTTTTTTTTTATTTGCTTGAGGGAGGAAGATACACACGCTATTTTACATACACTTTATCTAGGGTTTACAGAGAGTTTCTTCTACGCAGAGCAGAAGAAGGAGATTGACACATCTTTCAGAAGCAAAGCAAGGAGAATAAATCTGTATTCTTATTAGAACTATTGGTTCTAGTATTCGGTTTGGATTTCAATTATTTGTTTCGCATAATTCAGTTTTTATATATCTATTCCAAGATTTGTTTTAATTATGTTATCAATTGAACCCATGATGGTGCTAAGTTCAAACATGAACTAAACACTATCATGGGGTTCCAATGGATTCGATTTCATAATTATTGTGTATGACATGTGATCGATGTTGGGTGATTTTATTGTGATAATCTGATATGGTTTGATTTAATTGATAGATGTGTAGCTAGCATCTAGTTTATTAATCCTTGATGATTGCGAAAGTGGATTCTAGGATTGAGAATAAGCCATATTAGCATGGGTTCATGAATTAATTGTTTATTCTTGATTAGTAGTATGATTTTACCCAATTCATATTGCCCTATGTAATTACAAAAGATAACTTGTGCTTAAACCAATTGTGTTTCCAGATTGTATAGATATATATGATTTGAACGTAATGTGGTGTCCTCTTGATTTCTATCTTTTGTGGATATTAAGTGGTATGATATGAGTGTACTGAAAGGTAGCTCGTATTATTGTAGTGTTATCTGATTAATTATCTTGTTTATCACCTGTGTCGATTTACTGTGTCAACCTTTAGTGAAGTTTCGATGAAATTGGAATCCCATGCCTTCTCATATTAAGAACTCTTTTCTAATTTGCTTGCACTTAGTTAATTAAATTAGTTTAAACAAAAACCCAATTTGATAATTGTTCAAGCATTAAGAAGTAACCATACACTATTGCATACGCACTAAAATTGGCATTACACCTAGTCTCTGCGGAACGAATCTTACTTATCACTTGCTATTTGTGATCGCGTATACTTGCGTGTTTACGAGTCAACAAGTTTTTGGCGCCGCTGCCGGGGACTTCGGTGTTAATTGTAGTTTATGTGCTTGTCAGCAGTGGTCGTTATAGATTACTGACTTGAATTTATTTTTGTTTACTTATTATCTCGTGTCTTTCTGCTCTTTGTACTCAGGTACTTGAACGTGCATGCTAACACGATCTAAAGCTAGAGCTCAAGCGGAGTTAGAAAAACTAAGCGAGGTAATCCTATTTCCGGAAGAGGTTACTCTTTTCGGGATGGACGAGGCTAATGCTAATGCTAATGCTAATGCTAATCCACCGGTACAACCGAAGGCACTCATGGAATATTCTAGGCCAAAGATCAATGATATACAGTCTAGTATCATCAGGCCAGCTATCGCAGCGAATACCTTCGAAATTAAGCCTGGTACTATCCAAATGGTGCAGAACACAGTGCAGTTTGGGGGTGGTGCAACAGAGGATCCTAATATGCATATTAGGAATTTCATTGAAATCTGTGACACCTTCAAATTCAATGGTGTTTCTGATGATGCTGTGAAGCTGAGACTCTTTCCCTTCTCTTTAAGGGACAAAGCCAAAGGTTGGTTACAGTCTTTACCGGCTGGATCCATCACTACTTGGGACGAGCTTGCACAAAAATTTCTCTCGAAATTCTTCCCTATGGCAAAAACAGCTGCCATCAGGAATGCTATTGCTCAGTTTGCTCAGACACAAGGTGAGTCATTGTGTGAAGCTTGGGAGCGTTATAAGGAGATGCTCAGGAAATGCCCCCATCATGGAATGCCAGAATGGATGATCATAAATAGCTTCTATAATGGACTTGGAAGTCAATCTAGGCCTATGGTAGATGCTGCTTCTGGTGGAGCGTTGTGGGCTAAAAGCTATGAGGAAGCCAAGCAAAGTAGCAGGAGTTCTTCAAGTTGATACCGCTACTGCTCTGTCAGCTCAGTTAGAAGCTCTGAACTTAAAGGTGGATTCTTTGGCTAATCGCGGGATGCAACAGGTAGCTAGTATCTGTGAGCTATGTGCAGGTGGACATGACACTCGTCAATGTGCCATATCTAATGAGTCAGCTCAGTTTGTAAGCAACTTCCAAAGGCCCCAACAGCCAGTTCCTAACACATATCATCCGAACAACAGGAATCACCCTAACTTTAGCTGGAGTAACAGTCAGAACAATATGCAGCATTCATCTTATCCTCTTCCTAACCAGCAGTTTGGGGGTAGACAGTCCAATCCTTCGGGAATGCAGCAGCAGTATGCACCGAGGCAACAATATCAGCCTCCAGGATTTCAGTAGCAGTCAAGTGAAAAATCTGAACTAGAAGAATTGAGAGCGATGGTCAAGAGTCAAGCAGTATCACTTCAGAGTCAGGCTTCTTCTCTCAAAACTTTGGAAAATCAGATTGGGCAACTTGCAAATGCCCTTCTCCATAGACAGCAAGGAAGTCTGCCGAGCAACACAGAACCTAATCCAGGGAAACAGGATGGCAAGGAACAGGTACAAGCTATTACTCTGCGATCAGGAAAAGTCACAGGGGGAACAGAAGTGGAACAGAATTCAGAACATGCAGAGCAAGAGGAAGTTGCAATAAAGGAAAAACAGCCACTCCCTCAATCAGCCAAGCAGTCGGTCCCTTCAGAGGCTAATCCTCCAGTCTATCCGCCTCCACCATTTCCTCAAAGGGTTCAGAAACAGAAGCTGGATCAGCAATTTGGCAAATTTCTGGAGGTATTTAAAAAGTTGCATATCAACATCCCATTTGCTGAGGCTTTAGAACAAATGCCTAGTTATGCCAAATTTATGAAGGGAATTCTCTCGAAGAAGTTAAAGCTAGCTGATTTCGAGACGGTTGCATTGACAGAGGAATGTAGTGCAATCTTGCAACAAAAACTACCTCCAAAGCTGAAGGATCCAGGGAGCTTCACTATTCCATGCACGATTGGTAATGTGTCGTTTAACAAATGCTTGTGTGATCTTGGTGCAAGTATTAATCTGATGCCTCTCTCAGTCTTCATGACACTTGGACTTCCCGACCCAAAACCAACCAATATCTCCTTGCAGCTAGCTGACAGGTCAGTTACATATCCTCGTGGAATCGTGGAAGATGTCTTAGTCAAAGTGGATAAACTCATTTTTCCTGCCAACTTCGTCATCTTGGACTTTGAGGAAGATAAGAACATCCCTATCATTTTGGGAAGGCCCTTCTTGGCAACTGGCAAAACGTTGATTGATGTTCAGAAAGGGGAGCTGACTATGAGAGTGCATGATCAAGACGTTACCTTCAATGTTTTTAAAGCCATGCAACTCCCAACTGAAGAGGAAGAATGTTTCAGACTTGATATGGTTCAATCAGTGCAGCATGAGGAATTGAATCAGTTGTGGAAGGCAGATGCCTTGGTAAGCACTTTACAAGGGGATTCTGATTCTGAAGATGAAGAAATTGCAGAATGTGTTCAATTGTTGAATGCTAGCCCCTACCAAAGGAAATTCAGTGTTCCACCAGAATCACTTGGCTTAGCTGAGCTTCAAAAATCACAGATTCGTCTAAAGCCATCTATCGAAGAAGCTCCTGAACTTGAACTCAAGCCACTTCCGGATCATTTAAGGTATGCCTTTCTTGGTGAAGCGTCTACATTACCTGTTATTATTGATTCTAACCTGTCAGGTAGTGAGGAAGAAAAACTATTGCGGATTCTGAGAGAGTTCAAATCAGCCATAGGGTGGACCATAGCAGACATCAAGGGCATCAGCCCCTCTTACTGCATGCACAAAATTCCAATGGAGGAAGGAAGCAAACCCTCCGTGGAACATCAGAGGAGGCTAAACCCCATCATGAAAGAGGTTGTCAAGAAGGAGATTCTTAAATGGCTAGATGCAGGCATCATTTACCCCATCTCTGATAGTTCTTGGGTGAGCCCCGTTCAGTGTGTACCAAAGAAAGGGGGTATGACAGTGGTAACCAATGAGAAGAATGAGCTTATTCCGACTCGGACAGTCACAGGTTGGAGAGTGTGTATGGACTACAGGAAACTGAACAAGGCTACTAGGAAGGATCATTTTCCTCTACCGTTCATTGATCAGATGCTGGACAGATTAGCTGGGCACGAGTACTATTGTCTGCTAGATGGGTATTCAGGCTACAATCAGATTGCCATAGCTCCTGAAGATCAGGAGAAGACTACCTTTATATGTCCCTTTGGAACTTTTGCATTCCGCCGAGTTTCTTTCGGACTTTGTGGTGCTCCAGCCACTTTCCAACGATGCATGATGGCTATTTTTTCTGATATGATTGGGATTAATGTGGAAGTCTTCATGGATGATTTCTCTGTGTTTGGGTCTTCGTATGACGAATGTTTGCATAATCTGAGCATGGTGTTGAAACGGTGTGTCGTGACAAATCTAGTGCTCAACTGGGAAAAGTGCCACTTCATGGTACAGGAAGGCATCATTCTAGGACACAAGGTGTCTAGAAAGGGTTTAGAAGTGGACAAGGCCAAGCTGGAGACAATCGAGAAACTTCCTCCGCCTATCTCAGTCAAAGGAATTCGCAGCTTTTTAGGGCACGCCGGGTTCTATAGGCGTTTTATAAAGGATTTCTCTAAAATCACAAAGCCACTCTGCAGTCTACTAGAGAAGGATACTCCTTTTAAATTCACTGATGAATGCTTGAGAGCATTCGAGCATTTGAAAAAGAAGTTGACAACTACTCCAATCATTACGGCTCCTAACTAGGATGAGCCATTCGAGATGATGTGTGACGCAAGTGATTTCGCCGTGGGCGTGGTTCTCGGGCAACGGAAGATGAAGGTGTTTCATGTGGTTTACTATGCTAGTAAGACCCTAAATGATGCCCAACTGAATTACACCACCACTGAAAAAGAGCTTTTGGCAGTTGTCTACGGGTTCGAAAAATTCAGATCCTACTTGCTTGGTGCAAAGGTCACGGTCTACACAGACCACGCAGCCATCAGATATTTACTCTCCAAAAAGGATGCTAAACCCCGATTGATTCGATGGGTACTCTTGCTTCAGGAGTTTGAGCTTGAAATAAAGGACAGAAAGGGGACTGAAAATCAAGTGGCTGACCATCTCTCAAGATTGGAGCGGGGAGAGGAAATTAAGAAGGATGATACTCTCATCAATGAACACTTTCCAGACGAGCAGTTGTTTCTTGTGCAAGGTGAAGTACCTTGGTTTGCTGACTATGTGAATTATCTGGTGAGCAATGTCATCCCTTCTGAGCTCTCTTATGCTCAAAAGAAGAAATTTCTACATGATGTCAAATGGTACCGTTGGGACGAGCCTTACTTATTCAAGCAAGGACCGGATAAGCTTCTCAGGCGTTGTATTCCTTATAGCGAAACGGAAGGGATTTTGCGAGATTGTCATGACACTATCTATGGTGGACATTATGGTGGAGATAAGACAGCTGCTCGAGTTCTTCAAGCTGGATTTTTCTGGCCAACTCTATTCAAAGATGCTCATCAGTTCGTGATGAGATGTGATCGATGCCAAAGAGTTGGTAATATTTCGAGGAGGAACGAGATGCCTCTAAATAATATGCTTGAAGTGGAGATTTTTGATGTTTGGGGAATTGATTTCATGGGACCTTTTGTTCCCTCATGCAACAACCAGTACATTCTTTTGGCAGTGGATTATGTATCCAAATGGGTTGAGGTGAAAGCTCTACCGACGAACGATGCTAAGGTAGTTCTCAACTTTCTACACAAACAGATCTTCACTCGTTTTGGAACTCCTCGTGCTATTATCAGTGATGAAGGCACTCATTTTTGCAATCGCCAGTTCACGGCTTTATTAGCCAAGTATCGAGTATCTCACCGCGTTGCAACAGCCTATCATCCTCAAACAAATGGGCAAGCCGAGGTTTCGAATCGAGAAATTAAAAGAATCTTGGAAAAGGTAGTGAATCCTTCGAGGAAGGATTGGTCCCTGAAATTAAATGAAGCCGTATGGGCCTACAGGACAGCGTATAAAACTCCTTTGGGCATGTCACCCTTCCAGTTGGTCTATGGGAAAGCGTGTCATTTGCCAGCGGAGCTTGAGCATAAGGCATACTGGGCCTTGCAGAAACTGAACTTTGACATGAAGTTAGCTGGTGAGAAACGGTTGTTGCAGTTAAATGAGTTGGAAGAATTCCGTTCTCAAGCCTATGAGAATTCGAAAATGTACAAGGAGAAAGTGAAGAAGTGGCACGACAGAAAATTGGTGCCCAAAACCTTTGAACCAGGCCAACTAGTACTTCTTTTCAACTCCCGGCTCAAACTCTTTCCGGGAAAGCTTAAATCAAGGTGGTCTGGTCCTTTCAAGGTAAAGACAGTGTTTCCACATGGTGTAGTGGAAATTTATGATAAATCACCTGACCAATCATTTAAAGTGAACGGTCAGAGGCTTAAGCACTATTTTGGTGGTACGGTGAACCGTGAAGCGGTTACCGCTATTCTTGCTACTACGTGAGTCAAAAATGTCCGGCTAAATGACGTTAACGACAGCGCTTCTCGGGAGGCAACCCATGATTTTTGTATGGTTAGTAATTTTTTTTATTATTTCTGTATTTCTTTTTTTTTTGTATTTTTTTTTAGGATAGATTTTTATTTTTATTATTTTATTACTCCCGCAAGGTGCCTTGATGAATTTGTTGAAGTGTTTCAGGATATAATCAATTCGAATTTTGCAAAATCTCGGAAAAGAAAAAAAAAGGGGGGAAAAAAAAAAGTGAAAGCCACAGTTTTGTGACTTTCAGCGCATGAATACTGCAGTTCAGTTTTTTTAATACCGGCGTTTTTGTTCCCTGATCACTTATATACACGAGCAGCAATTAAATACCGCGGTATAGTCTTTTTGAACCGCGGTTTACATTCTCTGCACAAGAACACTGATTATTCTCATCTCCTGCGCGACATCAATTTCACTTCATACCGTGCGCGCGGCTTATTGACGAGCCCAATTGCTTGCATCCTTTGACATCAATTGGAGCAGGCCCATTTCATCGTCCAAGGCCCAATCTGGCTACTCCAACGCAGCCCATTTCGTTTGAGCCCAATCTGATGAGCATCCACCTCCGCCTAGTCAGCACGCCACCAGTTGTCCACTAAGCTGCCACCTCAACCCACATCATCAGTCCAGGTGTCGCCACATCTCAGCACATCGGCAATCGAGTCAGCTCTGAGTCATCTGCCACGTGTCCTCACCGCCACTCGCCACGTCATCTGCTTGGTTGGCAGCTTGTGCAAAAATATTTTTTGAAAATTTGATGGCCAAGGGATTTGAACCCCTGACCATAGGGTGTGTTGTGCATGACTTCTATTTGCAACTCTTAACCACATGGGCTGCAATGTTGTTGGTGTTAGATAAAGGATTAATTTGAATATATCAAGAAGTTGAGCCCTGGAATTTCAGCACTACACACATTATTTCTTAATTCTTTTTCCGGCGGCACTTCGTGCATGCGCACTAGGGGAGTATTTTAACCTTTCTTTGTACATTTTTTATTTTTATTTTTATTTTATTTTTGTATTTGTTTTTAGGATCTTTTAGTTGTATATATTATATATTTATTCATTGAGGACAATGAACCGCTTAAGTGTGGGGATATGTTCTTAATGTATTAAAAAAATCCAAAAAAATTATATATGATAAAAAATCCAAAAAAATGAAAAAATAAAAAATTTTGTACATAATTGTCATGTCAAAAGCATGTTAGCAAGGATAAGTACACATTTTGTAGACTAATTTTGCATGATTAGTTCTGAGTGTTGTATCATAGAATAAAAATCATTTGTTGCTTGATAATTCCTTGTGTGTGCTTTCGAAAATTTAAAAACTTGAGATGCTTCTTAGTCAAATTTAGTGAGTCGAGCATGCTTTCACCTTGTGAGATTTTGAGCCTAATTAATGATTGATACATTTTATATCAATTGAATTTCTTTGTTGTGTGTTGTTTGATAAGTGGATTTTATATCTACTTGGAACATTCTAATTCGGCTTAAATTGATTGTCTTGGACTCAAGTTTCTTGTAGTTTTGATGTGTTTTGCTTAGTTGTGCAGGTTTACGAGAATGTTGATTAAGGTGGATGCTTCTACAATTTTTTGGGAATTAAATGATTAAAATTCGGATTTTCTGGGAAGGCTGCGCAGCTTATACTGTTTTGGCCATATCTGGAGTTCTGTAAGTTCGTTTTTAGCGATCTTACTGCCCACGCGAAGCTTGAGAGATTTTCTACAACCTGGAATAGGAATCACATGCAAGTAAAGTACTGAATTAATTCGCGCGTGCAGACTTTGTGAAGCATGGCTGGGAAATTCCTGTTTTGCCCTTTTCGAGTTCTAATTATATTCCGGGCAGGTTTTAGCACCTTAATTAAATTCTAATTGTAATAGATTATTAAATATTTTATTGGGCAAGAGGGAGGAAACGTTTTTTATGTATAAACGTCCTACCCTTGTAATAAAACATATACAGACGTTACATATTTTTTAACCTAGTTTGATACAGAAGAGAGAAGAGGAGAAGGAATTCTTCCAAGCTAGTGACAAGCAAGGATTATTCTTGAAACCTTTGTATTCTTCTATTGTGGGGATTTAATTCTGAACCTTATTCTTCTTCTTTATTTTTACTTGTTGATTTTAGAATTATGTTTTCCATAGAACCCATGATGACAATTAGGTCAATTATGGGCTAATTCGTTATCATGGGGTTTTAATGGATTTTGCTATGGATTCTAGTTATTGAGTGTTAATTATGCCTTGGTGTGTGATTGAATGTATTGATTACCTAGTATGTTTATGCTTATTCGTTATAAGTGCGTCGCGAACACTTGTAATTGTTTGTTTAATCCTAGTGAATGCGAAAGTGGATCTAGGGTTTAGAACAATTCATGCTAGCATAGGTTTTTGCATGTGAAGAACATGTATTAATTTGTGATGTAATTCTAACCGTCTTGCATCGACTATGTGGTTTAATGGGTGCTTGATTCTCAACCGGTATGTGTTCAATTGCTATAGACATATAGGGTCTACACATATTTGGTGACTACTTGACTTCTATCATTTGTGGATGATCAGTAGGATGGTATATGCACAACGAAAGTTGGTATGTATCAGTTTAGTGCATCTAATCAGTAATCAACTCGGTCACATGCTAGGCTAAAGGGCATAAGATTCTAGATGAAGTAGTAATTGAAGTTGAAATCCCATGTTTGTTTATTATAAAGTTAAAAGTTAAGTTATTTTCTCGTAATTGGCTTAGTTGGTAATTAATCAATAGTTAAATCAACCCAATATTGTGATTGTCTTAGCAGTGAGTGTAAATCATTAGCTGGTGCATAAGTGAACATAACGAACAATTTGAGTCTCTGTGGGAACGAATCCTATTTACTCTATATTACTTGTTGACCACGTTCTCTTGCGTGAATAAGTGCGAACAAGTTTTTGGCGCCGCTGCCGGGGACTCGGTTCATTGTTTGTTTAGTTTATGATCTTGTCATCAATTTGGGTTAAATTCACTGACTCGGACGTTTTTTTTATTTGATGGATTATTGGGAGCAGGAATTCGTAATTGTTTGTGAGCTGTGTGCAGGTGGACATTACACTCATCAATGTGAGTATAACAGAAACCGGCCAAATTTCAGCTGGGACTACAATCAGAGTGGTATGGAGCAATCCCAATATCCATTCTACCCGCTCCAAAATCAGCAGTTTGAAGATGAGCCATACAATCCAGGGGGAATTCAGCAGCAACAGGGGCAACAATTTCAGTATCAGTATGCCCTAGTGCATCAACACTTTCAACCTCCTGAATTTCAGCAGCAGCAATTTCAGACTTGGTCTATCCAACAGTCGACCGAAGAAGCTGAATTAGAAGAATTGAGGTTGATGGCTAAAAGCAATGCATTGTCTCTCCAGAGAATAGGAGATCAGATTGGTCAAATTGCAAATGCATTACAAACATTGAATCAAATTGCAAGTGACACAGAAGGCCTAGATGTAGAGGAGGAGGACAAGAACCTTACTATCAGTCTTGACTGGCCTTTCTTAGCCACGGGTGAGACCATGATCGAAGTTCAGGAAGGAGAGTCTGAGGGCAGAGATGGGGAAGAAGCAGAACATGAAGCTGATAAGGAAGCAGAGTCGGAGGCAAACCAATCAGAAAATTCAATTCTGAATAATCAACCGCAACCACTTCCTTTGCAATCTGAAAATTTTGAAGAATCAGCCCAAGATCAAGAAAATTCTAAGGCTCAAGCGGCTATGCTAATTCCTTCGAAGGATGAAGAGTGTCTCAGTGTGGAAGATGATGAATTAGAAGAGCATGTTCAGTTGTTGAATGCCGTTTCGTTGCAATCTGACTTCGACCAGCTGGAGGCCGAAGAGGAAAAGAGTATCACTCCTGTTGAAAAATCTACTCCGGAGAAGACTACAGAGATCGTCCAAATCAATTTTCCTCCTCCATATCCACAGAGGTTTCAGAAGCAAACTCTAGCCATGAATTTGACGGCGGAGGATGAGGAGTGTTTTAGCTTGAATTTGGTTGATGCAGGGCAGAGTAAAAAGTATGACACGGAGGAGACGGCAAAGCATGGCCAACTGAGGATTACAGTGCCTTGGTTGATAGGGTTACGTATTCCACATAAGTTGCTTGGAGTGGAAGATCTCTGGAATTCTCAGGTGCGCCTTAAGCCATCAATTGAAGGAGCTCCCGAACTCGAGCTCAAAACATTGCTAGTTCACCTGGGGTATGTTTCTTGTAATTCAAATCCTTTGCTTGCTATTGTTATTGCTGCTAACTTTTCAGGTAGGCGGGAGAATGTTGTTAAGAGATCTTGTGAGGAGCGAATACGGGTAAAGCTTGTCGTTGAAGATGTCGCTCCAGAAAAGATCATTAAATGGCCTTATAGAGATGCGGTGCAGAAAATTTTCAAGAGGAAAATCGTGGCCAAGTCTAGCTAAAGACGTTAAAGAAAGGCGCTTCTTGGGAGGCAACCCAAGCATTAGTATAGGAAAAAAAAAAAATGTTGAGTGTTGTGTGAAAAAAAAAAAAAAAAAAAAAAAAAAAAACGAATTTTTGGGCAAATTGCAGGTCAGTAACGCAACTAGCGTCTGCGTTACTGCTAAGGAGGCAAGTTGCGGCCCTAAGACGCAACTAGCGTCTGCGTTACTGCTAGTGAGGCAACTAGCGCCCCAGACACGCAAGTTGCAGTGGCGTGTCTGGAAGCAGGGCAATTTGCCTTTCAGTTGAGCAGTTGGCGCGTGGGACTGTGGGAGAATGGATTGAAAAAAAAATTTTCTTCACAGGTTGTGTACTGTTCAGCCGCGAGTTTGTGTGATTGTATATAAAAAAATAAAATCTTTCTCCCCAATTCTTTTTATAACCCCATCTCCTTCCTAAATCTTTTCCTATTTTAATTCCAAAAACCCCTCATCTCTCCTAAAAATTTTTTTCAAATTCCTATTTCTTTTCTAAATCTTTTTCTTTTATCCATTAAATATTTTTTCTATCCCATATCAAATTCCAAATTCCACCCAATTTTTTTCCTTTTCACATTAAAATTCTTATATTCATCCTATCACTCCATGGCCTATATATACCCATACATACACACCCAAACAAAAACATGCCACTTCCGTAGGTGATCACGGTTGCATTTGGCATATGCAACAAGCCCTTTAAACCCCTAGGCAGCCCTAGTGGACGAGTAAGGTCTCGTGAGGGCCTATAGCGAATGTACCCACAAAATCCATTTAACCTAATGCAATGCAATGCATGAATGCAACTAATATGAAAAATGCAAGATCCCCTTCAAACTTACCAAAACCAACTAACAAGCAAATATCTCAATGAATATAACAAATCCAAGCAGAGCTCGACTAAATCCCCGTATACTAACAAATACATGAACAGAAACGTGCGTGTGTGCAATGCTCATCAGAAATACTCCCAAAACTAGGTCAAAAATCATACATGCTTTCCGTCAAGACAATCACAGGTTTATAACTAGAATAGACTGTAGACACTCCATAGCCTAGGAACATCTCCACCCTTATCCAAGGTAGACAGAAACTCATGCTTTATTACTATACTACGACACTACATATACAATACGCATGCTTATTTAACCGTGCAATGAATGAGACCCCAAAAGGCTTATACAATAATACCCATGTAGCGAGTGTTGGGTCAGTGGATCCCAGACTATAAAGCCTTAGGTCACTAGGACTAAGTCCCCTCAGACTTAATTACTCGAGTATTAAAGAGCTCACTCTGGTTAATTTTGCATTAACAAACAATACTAGACTCTTTTTTTTTTGTTTTTTTTCTTTTTCTTTTTTTTTGTTTTTTTTTTCGCAATCTGGAATGAGCCTTTCTCATTTCCAACCCTAGACTACTCATATAAATATGAGCTGGCTACTAGCCATTTGACGCCTAGCCATTATTAACAATTATGAACAACTAGCATGAAAATTCCTGGTTTCCCCCAAACTTAGACTTTAATGTTCCTACGCTATAAAGGGAATAACGAAAATTCTAAATATAAACAAGTGATTAAATCTCAAAACATCCCACAGGCATGACCCTAACCTAGCCTAACAGCACCCCAATGAGACTGTGTAATAAATTTTGTTCCCGTAACATGCAAGTCAATTTCATAGAAACTATAAATCAGCCCTCTACTCATCATCATCACACCCAAATCAACATCCCCCTATCAATCAGAATCAGCTCGTCCTAAGGGATCATGAAATATGCATGCCATGAAAATGCAACTAAATGCAAACTCACATGGTATACAAAAATAAAACAAAATGTCCTATATGAAACAAACGTAGATAATACGAACATAACAATCATGCATGAACTATCACTATTATGCAAACATGATATCCTATATGAACACAAAATACAACAATATATATACAACTACTAATCCCTCAAACCACCCCCAAACTTAACATATTCAATGTCCTCATTGAATGGAAAGTAATACAAGGGAAAGTAGAAAACATACCTGAATACCGAAAGTCACCCTCCTCGAATGAATCTAATGGAGGATATTGCGCACGAGCTCCATAGACTGGCCACCTTGCCTGAATACTACAAACCCACAATTGACAAGAACACAAATTCGTAATAAAAATAAGATTAGAGAAAAAGATTTACCCAATACGAATCAAAGAGGTGAACTTGCAATTAATTCCTCTTTAGAATTGAATTTATTAGAGATAAAAAAATAGAAGAGGAATTGGATTCGTATGTAGGTATAAAAATAAAAATAATAGTATTAATAATAAGAATAATAAATAATAATAATAATACTAAAGATAATAATAATAAAGAAAATAATAATAATAATAAATAATAACTATACTAATAATAATAATAAATAATAATAATAATAATAAAATAATAATAATAATAATAATAATAATAATAATAATAATAATAAATATGAAATAGAATAGAAAAAGGTTTAGAATTTTTGGAGAAAAGATGGAAGGTTTTGGAATTGAAAAAGGATTAGAATTAGAGAGAATGGGGATATAAAAAGAATTTGGGGTGCGAAGGATTTATTTTATTATATACAATCACACAAACTCGAGAACAAAGATTACAGAGACAAGCTGACAACTTTCTGACCATTCTGATTTCACGCGCAAGTTGCCGCGTGTGGGGCAACCAGCCCCTCTTCCAGATGCGCAGACGCGATTTGCGTCTTAGGGGCGCCAATTGCTTTCCTTCCAGTAACGCAGGCGCAAGTTGCGCCACAGGGGCGCAAACTGCCCTGTAACGCAGCTTGCTCCTGCGTGACACACTCAAAATTCGATTTTTTTCATTTTTTTTTTTTTTTTTTTTTTTCACACAACACTCAAAATATTATTTTTTTTCTCTTCCTACACTAATGCATGGGTTGCCTCCCACGAAGCGCCTTTCTTTAACGTCTTTAGCTAGACTTGGCCACAATTTTCCTCTTGAAAAATTTCTGCACCGCATCTCTATAAGGCCATTTAATGATCTTTTCTGGAGCGACATCTTCAACGACAAGCTTTACCCGTATTCGCTCCTCACAAGATCTCTTAACAACATTCTCCCGCCTACCTGAAAAGTTAGCAGCAATAACAATAGCAAGCAAAGGATTTGAATTACAAGAAACATACCCCAGGTGAACTAGCAATGTTTTTAGCTCAAGTTCGGGAGCTCCTTCAAATGATGGCTTAAGGCGCACCTGAGAATTCCAGAGATCTTCCACTCCAAGCAACTTATGTGGAATACGTAGCCCCATTAACCAAGGCACTGAAATCCTCAGTTGGCCATGCTTTGCCTTCTCCTTCTCCGTGTCATACTTTTTACTCTGCCCTGCATCAACCAATTTCAAGCTAAAACACTCCTCATCCTCCGCCGGCAAATTCATGGGTAGAGTTTGCTTCTGAAGCCTTTGTGGATATGGAGGAGGAAAATCGATTTGGACAATCTCTGTAGTCTTCTCCGGAGTAGATTTGTCAACAGGAGTGATGCTCTTTTCCTCTTCGGCCTCCAGCTGGTCGAAGTCAGATTGCAACGAAGCGGCATTCAACAACTGAACATGCTCTTCTAATTCATCATCTTCCATACTGAGACACTCTTCATCCTTCGAAGGAATTAGCATAGCCGCTTGAGCCTTGGAATTTTCTTGATCTTGGGCTGATTCTTCAAAATTTTTAGATTGCAAAGGAAGTGGTTGCGGTGGATTATTCAGAATTGAATTTTCTGATTGGTTTGCCTCCGACTCTGCTTCCTTATCAGCTTCATGTTCTGCTTCTTCCCCATCTCTGCCCTCAGACTCTCCTTCCTGAACTTCGATCATGGTCTCACCCGTGGCTAAGAAAGGCCAGTCAAGACTGATAGTAAGGTTCTTGTCCTCCTCCTCTATATCTAGGCCTTCTGTGTCACTTGCAATTTGATTCAATGTTTGTAATGCATTTGCAATTTGACCAATCTGATCTCCTATTCTCTGGAGAGACAATGCATTGCTTTTAGCCATCAACCTCAATTCTTCTAATTCAGATTCTTCGGTCGACTGTTGGATAGACCAAGTCTGAAATTGCTGCTGCTGAAATTCAGGAGGTTGAAAGTGTTGATGCACTGGGGCATACTGATGCTGAAATTGTTGCCCCTGTTGCTGCTGAATTCCCCCTGGATTGTATGGCTCATCTTCAAACTGCTGATTTTGGAGCGGGTAGAATGGATATTGAGATTGCTCCATACCACTCTGATTGTAGTCCCAGCTGAAATTTGGCCGGTTTCTGTTATACTCACATTGATGAGTGTAATGTCCACCTGCACACAGCTCACAAACAATTACGAATTCCTGCTCCCAATAATCCATCAAATAAAAAAAACGTCCGAGTCAGTGAATTTAACCCAATTGATGACAAGATCATAAACTAAACAAACAATGAACCGAGTCCCCGGCAGCGGCGCCAAAAACTTGGTTCCGTTGCC
The DNA here is from genome assembly GCA_037693485.1 of Kitagawia praeruptora. Classification (NCBI taxonomy): domain Eukaryota; kingdom Viridiplantae; phylum Streptophyta; class Magnoliopsida; order Apiales; family Apiaceae; genus Kitagawia; species Kitagawia praeruptora. Next base: position 141,647,218 of record CM075352.1, read on the forward strand.
GGGACTCGGTTCATTGTTTGTTTAGTTTATGATCTTGTCATCAATTGGGTTAAATTCACTGACTCGGACGTTTTTTTTATTTGATGGATTATTGGGAGCAGGAATTCGTAATTGTTTGTGAGCTGTGTGCAGGTGGACATTCCAAATTCTACCCGCTCCATGTTCGCACACTTGTGTCTTGCTCTTGGGTATATTGTGATTGTCTTAGCAGTGAGTGTAAATCATTAGCTGGTGCATAAGTGAACATAACGAACAATTTGAGTCTCTGTGGGAACGAATCCTATTTACTCTATATTACTTGTTGACCACGTTCTCTTGCGTGAATAAGTGCGAACAAGTTTTTGGCGCCGCTGCCGGGGACTCGGTTCATTGTTTGTTTAGTTTATGATCTTGTCATCAATTTGGATTAAATTCACTGACTCAGACGTTTTCTCACTCATTTACTTTGTGGTTTCTCAGGTACTATCTTGAGCGTGTATGCTTACTCGATCTCAGGCTCGTAAAGAAAATCTGGAAGAAAGGAAGCACGAAGAGGAATTAGTGGAGGAAAGTGAAGAAGAGTTGGAAGTTACTGGAGAAATGGCAGATAACAAGGCGCTGAAGGATTATTCTCAGCCCAAGATTAATGATATTCAGTCGAGTATTGTGCGGCCGGCTATTGCTGCAAATAATTTTGAGATCAAGCCGGGCACGATCCAAATGGTCCAGAACTCAGTCCAGTTTGGGGGTTCATCTGTTGAGGATCCCAACATGCATATCAGGGACTTCATTGAGATCTGTGACACGTTCAAAACCAACGGAGTTTCTGAGGACGCTATCAAGCTAAGGTTGTTTCCCTTCTCTTTGAGAGACAAAGCAAAAAGCTGGTTGCATTCACTTCCAACAGGTTCCATCACTACATGGGAAGATCTGGCACAAAAGTTCTTGACTAAATTCTTTCCTATGGCAAAGACTGCTGCCATGAGGAATGCTCTTACACAATTTAGTCAGCATTCTGGTGAATCACTGTGTGAAGCTTGGGAAAGGTACAAAGAGATGCTCCGTAAATGTCCCCATCATGGGATGCCAAATTGGATGGTCATCAATAGCTTCTACAATGGGTTAAGTCATTCTCGAGCAATGCTTGATGCAGCATCTGGAGGAGCTCTGTGGGCCAAAAGCTATGAAGAGGCCTATGACTTGATTGAAATGATGGCTGCAAACGAGTATCAGAATCCGACACAGCGTATTCCACAAGGTAAGGTTGCAGGTGTACTTGAAATGGATGCCACAACAGCTATAGCAGCTCAGCTACAGGCTCTAACCATGAAAGTGGACTCATTGGCTAAGGTGGGGGTTCAACAAGTCGCCATGGTCTGTGAATTGTGTGCGGGGGCTCATGACACCAATCAATGTGCAATTTCTAGTGAGTCGGCACAGTTTGTCAGCAATTATCAGAGGCCGTCACAACCTGCTCCCAATACATATCATCCCAACAATAGGAATCATCCTAACTTCAGTTGGAGCAACAATCAGAATGCTGTGCAACAACCATCTCAGGGTCAGCAGTATAGTGCAAGGCAGTTCAACAATTCGGGTTATCAACAACCCTATGCTCAAAGGCCACCATACAATCCACCTGGATTTCATCAACAGCAACCTGGAAGTCATGTGCAATCTAATGAGAAGTCAGAAATGGAAGAATTGCGAATGATGTACAAGAGTCAAGCAGCATCTCTCAAAACTCTTGAAACTCAAATGGGCCAACTGGCCAATGCTCTTTTGAACAGACCTCAAGGGCAATTACCTAGTGACACGGAAGCTAATCCGGGTAAAAAGGAGGTCAAGGAACAGATTCATGCTGTTACGTTACGTTCTGGAAAGGTTACAGGTGATCTGGGAGTCAACCAGCAGTTAAATGAAGAACTTGAAAATGCTGTGAACAGTGATGTGGACGCGGGCGCGTCTGAGGGGTCTATCCGGTCTTCTAATTCAGCTCTCCCGGTCATTCAGAAGGCATCAGGTGAGGAAGAAAAGGAGAAGTCAGATGGGAAAACAGGTTCAAAAATTACGGAAGCTAGCAAAGAAGTTTATCCGCCTCCGCCATTCCCTAAAAGGCTTCAGAAACAGAAGTTTGATAAGCAATTTGCAAAGTTCTTGGAAGTGTTCAAAAAGTTGCACATAAATCTACCATTTGCTGAAGCACTTGAACAAATGCCAAGTTATGCCAAGTTCATGAAGGGCATACTTTCGAGGAAATTGAAGCTCGAGGAGTTAGAGACCGTCGCTTTGACGGAGGAGTGCAGTGCTGTCTTGCAACAAAAGTTGCCACCTAAGTTGAAGGATCCGGGGAGTTTTACCATACCGTGCATCATTGGGAATTTGTCGTTTGACAAGTGTTTGTGTGATTTAGGGGCAAGCATCAACCTCATGCCCTATTCGGTTTTCTTGCAACTTGGTCTTCCGGAGCCTAAGCCTACCAACATGTCACTCCAGTTAGCTGATCGCTCAGTTACTTACCCTCGAGGAATTGTAGAAGATGTTCTGGTAAAAGTGGACAAACTCATCTTTCCTGCGGATTTCGTCATACTTGATTTTGAAGAAGACAAGAAAATCCCTATCATTCTTGGGAGACCATTCTTGGCCACGGGGCAAACCTTGATCGACGTGCAAAAAGGGGAACTTACGATGAGGGTGCATGATCAAAATGTCACCTTCAATGTTTTCAAGGCTATGAAGTTTCCAACTGAAGAAGAGCAATGTTGGAAGATAGATTTGGTGGAGTCAGCAGTGCAATCTAAAATTGAGCATCTGCTCTTGAATGACACATTGGAAAAAGCACTGATTAGTGATTCTTTATTGGAAGAAGATGAGATAGATGAGCAACTGCTACTTCTTGATGCTACTCCATGGCAAAGGAAATTCGAGAGACCAGTGGAATCGTTAGGTCTATCTGAATTGAAGGGGTCACATCAGCGGTTGAAACCATCCATTGAAGAAGCTCCAACTCTAGAGCTCAAACCACTACCTGATCACTTAAGGTATGCTTCTCTTGGTGAGTCATCTACTTTACCTGTGATTATTGCTGCTAACTTGTCAGATTCTGAGGAAGACAAGCTCTTGAGAGTTCTTAGAGAATTCAAATCAGCTATTGGATGGACTATAGCAGACATCAAGGGGATAAGTCCAGCTTACTGTCAACATAAAATTCCTTTAGAAGAAGGGAGTAAACCAACAGTGGAAAATCAGAGACGTCTAAATCCAATCATGAAAGAAGTTGTGAAGAAAGAAATCATCAAATGGTTGGATGCAGGGATCATCTATCCCATTTCTGATAGTTCATGGGTAAGCCCAGTTCAATGTGTGCCGAAGAAAGGTGGCATGACGGTAATCACCAATGAGAAGAATGAACTTATCTCTACTCGCACAGTCACTGGTTGGAGAATCTGTATGGACTACCGGAAATTGAACAAGGCCACTAGGAAGGATCATTTTCCTTTGCCCTTTATTGATCAGATGCTGGACAGACTTGCAGGTCAGGAGTACTATTGCCTATTGGATGGTTATTCTGGGTATAATCAAATCTGTATTGCCCCTGAAGATCAGGAGAAGACGACTTTCACATGTCCATTTGGTACATTTGCTTTTCGGCGAGTCTCTTTTGGTTTGTGTGGTGCACCTGCTACTTTTCAGAGGTGTATGATGGCTATCTTTTCAGACATGATTGGCAAGACCGTAGAAGTTTTCATGGATGACTTTTCTGTAATCGGTCTCTCTTTCGATGAATGTTTGAATAATCTTGGTGCGGTTCTGAGAAGATGTGTGGAGACTAATCTAGTGCTTAACTGGGAGAAATGCCACTTCATGGTTCAGGAGGGAACTATTCTTGGGCACAAGGTGTCACGGAGAGGTCTAGAGGTGGACAGGGCAAAAATAGAGACTATTGAAAATCTTCCACCACCTATTTCAGTGAGAGGGATTCGTAGTTTCCTTTGTCATGCAGGTTTCTACAGGCGTTTTATCAAAGACTTCTCAAAAATCTCCAAACCGTTGTGTAAGCTCTTGGAAAAGGATGTTCCTTTTAAATTTGATGAAGAATGTTTGACCGCATTCGAGACTCTGAAAAAGAAATTGGTTTCAGCACCAGTGATTATTGCTCCCGATTGGAGTGAACCTTTCGCTATGATGTGTGATGCTAGCTATTATGCAGTGGGGGCTGTTCTCGGTCAAAAGAAAGACAAAGTGTTTCACGTGATCTATTATGCAAGCAAGACTCTTAATGATGCTCAGTTGAACTACACTACCACTGAAAAGGAGCTGTTGGCCATAGTCTATGGTTTTGAAAAATTTCGTTCTTACTTGCTTGGTACAAAGGTAATGGTGTTCACGGATCACGCGGCTATTAGATATCTGCTCTCTAAAAAGGACTCCAAACCTCGTTTAATTCGTTGGGTACTTCTGTTACAAGAATTTGATGTGGAGATTAAGGACAGGAAAGGGACAGAGAATCAAGTAGCTGACCATCTTTCTCGTCTGGAGGACTTGGGTAAATCTTCTCGAGACAGTACCATCATTAATGAATTCTTCCCGGATGAACAATTGTTGAGGGTGCAAGAAGAGGAGCCATGGTACGCAGACATTGTGAACTTTCTGGTTAGTCAAGTCATTCCATCTGAATTTTCTTATGCACAAAGGAAGAAGTTCTTGCATGAAGTTAAATGGTATCGTTGGGACGAACCATATCTGTTTAAACAGGGAGCTGATCAGATTCTTAGAAGATGTGTGCCGTATAGTGAAACAGAGGCTATTCTGAGGGATTATCATGCCACGACATATGGGGGCCACTATGGAGGTGAAAAGACTGCTACTCGTATTCTTCAAGCAGGGTTCTATTGGCCTTCTCTTTTTAAAGATGCTCATCAGTACGTCTTAAGGTGTGATCGTTGTCAGCGTGTTGGTAACATATCGAGGAGGGATGAGATGCCCCTTAATGTAATGTTGGAAGTGGAAATTTTCGATGTTTGGGGAATTGACTTCATGGGACCCTTTATCTCTTCATGCAACAATCAATATATCTTGCTAGCAGTTGATTACGTCTCTAAATGGGTTGAGGTCAAAGCACTTCAGACAAATGATGCCCAAGTCGTGCTTAATTTCCTTCAGAAGAACATCTTTACCAGATTTGGTACTCCTCGAGTCATTATCAGTGATGAAGGCACTCATTTTTGCAATCGCAAGTTCACTAATCTTATGGCCAGATACAATATCAATCATCGGGTAGCTACAGCATATCATCCTCAGACCAATGGCCAAGCTGAAGTGTCTAATCGGGAAATCAAGCGTATTCTAGAAAAGGTGGTGAGTCCTTCAAGAAAGGATTGGTCTTTGAAACTCGATGAAGCCGTTTGGGCTTATCGAACGGCATATAAAACACCTTTGGGAATGTCACCATATCAGCTTGTCTTCGGGAAAGCTTGTCATTTGCCGGCGGAATTGGAGCACAAGGCTTATTGGGCTTTGAAAAAGCTAAATTTCGATCTTACAGCCGCGGGTGAGAAGAGAATGGTGCAACTTCATGAGATGGACGAGTTTCGCTTGCAAGCTTATGAGAACAATAAACTCTACAAAGAGAAAGTGAAGAGATGGCATGATCGGCGTTTAGTTAACAAGGTATTTGTTCCTGGACAACCTGTGTTATTATTTAATTCTCGCCTTCGACTATTTCCAGGAAAGCTAAAATCGAGATGGTCAGGACCCTTTGTTGTAAAAACCGTGTTTCCGCATGGAGCGGTTGAGATTTTTGAGAAATCACCTGATCAGTCGTTCAAAGTCAATGGTCAGAGATTGAAACCGTACTTTGGTGAGGTATCGAATCGTGGGGCTGAAACCGCGGTTCTTGCAATTATTGAGTAAATCATGGAAGTCACGTCAAGCTATTGACGTAAAAGAAGCGCTTCGTGGGAGGCAACCCACGCGTTTGGTGTATTCTTTGAAGAAAAAAAAAAAAAATTTGAGTTTTGTATAAAAAAAAAATAAAAAAAAAACAAAAAAAAAAAAAAAAAAACAAATTCTGGGCAAATTGCGGGTCTGTAACGCAGGTAGCCCCTGCGTTACTGGAAGAGGAGCAGGTTGCGGGGCTGTAACGCAATCTGCGGTTGCGTTTCTGGATGTAGGGCAACTTGCGGCCCGGAGGCGCAAGTAGCGCATGCGTATCTGGAAAGGGGGCAAGTTGCCTCCCCACGCGGCAACTGGCGCGTGTAACAGAATGGGTTGAAAAAAAAAAATTCTCACAGCTTTTGTTCGCTGTTATGCGAGAGTTGTGTTTATGTACATAAATAAATAAATTCTTCCACCCCAATTCTTTTTATAACCCCTTCTCCTCCCTAAATCTTTTCCTATTTTAATTCCAAAAACCCCTCATCTCTCCTAAAAAAAATTCCAATTCCTATTTCTTTTCTAAATCTTTTCCTTTCATCCACTAAATATTTTTTCTATCCTATATCAAATTCCAAATTCCACCCAAATTTTTTCCTTTTCACATTAAAATTCTTATATTCATCCTATCACTCCATGGTCTATATATACCCATACATACACACCCAATTCATTATCTTTCTCCTCTACATCTCTTAAAAATTCAAGTTTGGGGGAAAATTAGTACAAGTTCACCTCTTTGATTCGTAGTGGGAATTCTTTTCTCTATTTAATTTTACTACGAATTTGTGTTCTTGTAAATTGGGGTTTTTGTATTATTCTTGTTACGTGGGTATTTTTGGTGTGATTTGGTTTGGTGGTTTTTGGTGGGATTTTTCTTGGTGGTTTTTGGTGGTGCTATTGTTGAGTGGGGTTTTGATTATTATGGCGCCTAAGCGAATGAGGGGTGGTGCTATTAGGGTGGAGAGATTTTCTTCTCCGGATGCGGAGGTTGAGTATAATAGGTTGTTGACTAAGTCGGTGGCGAAAGAAAGGGGGTTTTTACCAACTCGTCATTATGGGTTGGTTGATGTGATTAGTAAGTTACGTTGGGGAGAGATTTGTAAGGCACCTGCTCCAGTTCCGGTGAATGTTGTTAGGGAGTTTTATGCTAATGCTAAGGGTGAGCCGGATGAGGTGTGTGTGGTTCGAGGTAAACAGGTGGAGTATAGTGTTGAGGCTATTCGTAAAATTTTGGGACAACCACCGAAGCTTGTGGGGGCTGAAGATTGGGCAAGGAAGACTAGTAAGGATGTGGATTTGGAGGCAATTGTTCGTGAGTTATGTGTTCCTGGTACGGTTTGGAAGTATAAAGTGGGAACCAATGCGCCGGTTAATTTTCTGTCTTCTGCTATGAATAAATTTGCACGTGCATGGTATGCATTCCTTTGTGCGAATATTATGCCTACTTCTCATATAGGTGAGGTCACAGTTGATAGATTGATTCTTTTGTGGGGCATTCTAAAGGGGAAGTACATTGATGTAGCCTATATTGTTCATCAGAATATTATACGGTTTTTAAAGTCTCATACGCTATCATCGATGCCCCATGCTTCTGTTATAGCTGGTTTATGTACGGAAAGTGGTGTTATTTGGGGTGCGGATGAGGAGTATTGGTGGAGCTTCTTTTGAGTTGGGAATTGATTCTTATGGCTCCTAAGCGTGGGAGAGGTGGTGCTAGTGTTGTAAAATTTTCGTCTCCCGCATGATTCATTGGAGGACGAGTAGGTATGTTTTCTGCTATCCCTTGTATTTACTTCCATTCAATGAGGGCATTGAATATGTTAAGTTTGGGGGTGGTTTGAGGGATTAGTAGTTGTATATATATTGTTGTATTTTGTGTTCATATAGGATATCATGTTTGCATAATAGTGATAGTTCATGCATGATTGTTATGTTCGTATTATCTACGTTTGTTTCATATAGGACATTTTGTTTTATTTTCGTATACCATGTGAGTTTTCATTTAGTTGCATTTTCATGGCATGCATATTTCATGATCCCTTAGGACGAGCTGATTCTGATTGATAGGTGGATGTTGATTTGGGTGTGAAGATGATGAGTAGAGGGCTGATTTATAGTTTCTATGAAATTGACTTGCATGTTACGGGAACAAAATTTATTACATAGTCTCATTGGGGTGCTGTTGGGCTAGGTTAGGGTCATGCCTGTGGGATGTTTTGAGATTTAATCACTTGTTTATATTTAGAATTTTCGTTATTCCCTTTATAGCGTAGGAACATTAAAGTCTAAGTTTGGGGGAAACCAGGAATTTTCATGCTAGTTGTTAATATTTGTCAATAAAGGCTAGGCGTCAATTGGCTAGTAGCCAGCTCATATTTATATGAGTAGTCTAGGGTTGGAAATGAGAAAGGCTCATTCCAGATTGAAAAAAAAAACAAAAAAAAAAAGAAAAAATATATAAAAGAAAAAAAAAAAAAGAGTCAAGTATTATTTGTTCATATGCAAAATTAACCAGAGTGAGCTCTTTAATACTCGAGTAATTAAGTCTGAGGGGACTTAGTCCTAGTGACCTAAGGCTTTATAGCCTGGGATCTACTGACCCAACACTCGCTACATGGGTATTATTGTATAAGCCTTTAGGGGTCTCATTCATTGCATGGTTAAATAAGCATGCTTATTGTATATGTAGTGTCGTAGTATAGTAATAAAGCATGAGTTTCTGTCTACCTTGGATAAGGGTGGAGGTGTTCCTAGGTTATGGAGTGTCTACAGTCTATTCTGATTATAAACTGGCCTGTGATTGTCTTGACGGAAAGCATGTATGATTTTTGACCTAGTTTTAGGAGTATTTCTGATGAGCATCGCACACACGCACGTTTCTGTTCATGTATTTGTTAGTATACGGGGATTTAGTCGAGCTCTGCTTGGATTTGTTACATTCATTGAGATATTTGCTTGTTAGTTGGTTTTGGTGAGTTTGAAGGGGATCTTGCATTTTCATATTAGTTGCATTCATGCATTGCATTGCATTAGGTTAAATGGATTTTGTGGGTACATTCGCTATAGGCCCTCACGAGACCTTACTCGTCCACTAGGGCTGCCTAGGGGTTTAAAGGGCTTGTTGCATATGCCAAATGCAACCGTGATCACCTACGGAAGTGGTACTAGTTAGTTAGTTGTAATTGTTAATGCTTGAGGACAAGCATCGGTTTAAGTTTGGGGGTGTGATAAGTGGATTTTATATCTACTTGGAACATTCTAATTCGGCTTAAATTGATTGTCTTGGACTCAAGTTTCTTGTAGTTTTGATGTGTTTTGCTTAGTTGTGCAGGTTTACGAGAATGTTGATTAAGGTGGATGCTTCTACAATTTTTTGGGAATTAAATGATTAAAATTCGGATTTTCTGGGAAGGCTGCGCAGCTTATACTGTTTTGGCCATATCTGGAGTTTTGTAAGTCCGTTTTTAGCGATCTTACTACCCACGCGAAGCTTGAGAGATTTTCTACAACCTGGAATAGGAATCACATGCAAGTAAAGTACTGAATTAATTCGCGCGTGCAGACTTTGTGAAGCATGGCTGGGAAATTCCTGTTTTGCCCTTTTCGAGTTCTAATTATATTCCGGGCAGGTTTTAGCACCTTAATTAAATTCTAATTGTAATATATTATTAAATATTTTATTGGGCAAGAGGGAGGAAACGTTTTTTATGTATAAACGTCCTACCCTTGTAATAAAACATATACAGACGTTACATATTTTTTAACCTAGTTTGATACAGAAGAGAGAAGAGGAGAAGGAATTCTTCCAAGCTAGTGTCAAGCAAGGATTATTCTTGAAACCTTTGTATTCTTCTATTGTGGGGATTTAATTCTGAACCTTATTCTTCTTCTTTATTTTTACTTGTTGATTTTAGAATTATGTTTTCCATAGAACCCATGATGACAATTAGGTCAATTATGGGCTAATTCGTTATCATGGGGTTTTAATGGATTTTGCTATGGATTCTAGTTATTGAGTGTTAATTATGCCTTGGTGTGTGATTGAATGTATTGATTACCTAGTATGTTTATGCTTATTCGTTATAAGTGCGTCGCGAACACTTGTAATTGTTTGTTTAATCCTAGTGAATGCGAAAGTGGATCTAGGGTTTAGAACAATTCATGCTAGCATAGGTTTTTGCATGTGAAGAACATGTATTAATTTGTGATGTAATTCTAACCGTCTTGCATCGACTATGTGGTTTAATGGGTGCTTGATTCTCAACCGGTATGTGTTCAATTGCTATAGACATATAGGGTCTACACATATTTGGTGACTACTTGACTTCTATCATTTGTGGATGATCAGTAGGATGGTATATGCACAACGAAAGTTGGTATGTATCAGTTTAGTGCATCTAATCAGTAATCAACTCGGTCACATGCTAGGCTAAAGGGCATAAGATTCTAGATGAAGTAGTAATTGAAGTTGAAATCCCATGTTTGTTTATTATAAAGTTAAAAGTTAAGTTATTTTCTCGTAATTGGCTTAGTTGGTAATTAATCAATAGTTAAATCAACCCAATATTGTGATTGTCTTAGCAGTGAGTGTAAATCATTAGCTGGTGCATAAGTGAACATAACGAACAATTTGAGTCTCTGTGGGAACGAATCCTATTTACTCTATATTACTTGTTGACCACTTTCTCTTGCGTGAATAAGTGCGAACATTGTTCGTCAATTAGCATTGCTCTAGAACTTGTTTTGATACCTTGTTGAGACTACATGTTGTGTGTGTGCATGAAAATGATAAAGGCACTAGGATTAACCTCATTGACCTAAACACTATCCTTATGAGTTACATCCTTAGTAAGTCCCCTTGAGCTTATATCCGTTTCTTTCAATTATCACCACTCTATATTTTTTGAGCCTACTTGTTTATTTTTATCTTGATTTACTAGTAGAGCATTGTGATTCAACTTAAGGGTGGGTGAATGTTCAAGTGTGGGGATCTCTTTGTTAAGGTTTGATATTTTGGTGGGAATTATATAATGTGGTTGCTTGGTTTAAAAAAAAAAAAAAAAGAAGAAGAAGAAGAAGAAGAAAGAAAAAAAAGAATAAAAAAGAATAAAAAAAAAGAGAGAAAAATTTGAAGAAGATCGAAGTAGAGTTGTGTTCATTGGTTTGTACAATATGAAAGTGGAAAGTACGTAATGATGTACTTATGGGTTTAATGCTTGTGAAAGTTTAATTATCTTTTACATGATCTACTATTCATGTTGGGTGCTTTAATTAGAAGTGAACATTATGCTCTATTAGTTTATCAAGCTTAGCCACTTGTGAGCCTATTTCTTTGATATCCCACTCCATACCTAAGCCCCATTACAACCTTTAATGAAGACCTTTTGATTTGTGCATGCACATATACGAAGTAGTGGAGATTTGGTGGACAACCAAGCATATGGTAGCACATGTCTATTTTGATTGAACTTGAGTGAAACGTTAACACCTATACACTTGTGTGAATTGAGAGCAATGTGAGATTTTCTATCTACGGCATGCTTACTTATTGAAGGAGACTTTGATGTTTATTTCATGATATTTTTGTCTGTTAAGACAACGTGTGCATACTTGGATTGTTTTGTGCAAGTGGTGTACTTTCAGATCTTCTCAGATTGTTGTGTGATTGAGGTTTGCTTATGTGGAGTACTATGAATTGTTGCATGTTTAAGACTTGGTGATTGAAAATATTTGATTTTGTGGGTATATCTTCTATAAACCCTCACGAGACAACACTCGTCCTACTAGGGCTGCCTAGGGGTTTAACGGCTTGTTGCATATGCTCAATGCAATCGTGTCACCTACGAAAATGGTGTTAGTTAGATAGATTAGTTTTATTCTTTATTTGCCCGAGGACGTGCAAAATGCTAAGTGTGGGGATATTTGATAGAGTATATATTTATATGTTTTTTACATGATTTTATTCCTCATATTAATTCTATTTTGCATTTAATTGGATTTTTATTAAATAAATTATCATGTTTTATTGTAGAAAGCAAGGAATCCTAAACTTGGAAGGATTGGAGAATGAAGAGCTGAATTTGGAGATTTTTTTAGAGGAAATTCGTAATATTGGGTTATACGGGCTGCCTACACTGTTTGGGCCGTATCTTGAGTTCCAGAAGTCAGAATTTGACGATCTTACTGTTCACGCGAAGCTTGGAGAATTTTCTTTAATTCCAAGGTGGTCCAAAGAGCAAAATCTCACTGGAACAGCCCAGAAACAGAGGAGCAAAGTCAGCAGCGAATTTTACATTAAAATCCTATTCAATTATGGATTTCTTTTTGTAAATTTATTAAAACATTAAAAATACTTTTATTAGGGGTGAGAGACCAGATTTTATTAGGAGTTTTTTTTTATTTGCTTGAGGGAGGAAGATACACACGCTATTTTACATACACTTTATCTAGGGTTTACAGAGAGTTTCTTCTACGCAGAGCAGAAGAAGGAGATTGACACATCTTTCAGAAGCAAAGCAAGGAGAATAAATCTGTATTCTTATTAGAACTATTGGTTCTAGTATTCGGTTTGGATTTCAATTATTTGTTTCGCATAATTCAGTTTTTATATATCTATTCCAAGATTTGTTTTAATTATGTTATCAATTGAACCCATGATGGTGCTAAGTTCAAACATGAACTAAACACTATCATGGGGTTCCAATGGATTCGATTTCATAATTATTGTGTATGACATGTGATCGATGTTGGGTGATTTTATTGTGATAATCTGATATGGTTTGATTTAATTGATAGATGTGTAGCTAGCATCTAGTTTATTAATCCTTGATGATTGCGAAAGTGGATTCTAGGATTGAGAATAAGCCATATTAGCATGGGTTCATGAATTAATTGTTTATTCTTGATTAGTAGTATGATTTTACCCAATTCATATTGCCCCATGTAATTACAAAAGATAACTTGTGCTTAAACCAATTGTGTTTCCAGATTGTATAGACATATATGATTTGAACGTAATGTGGTGTCCTCTTGATTTCTATCTTTTGTGGATATTAAGTGGTATGATATGAGTGTACTGAAAGGTAGCTCGTATTATTGTAGTGTTATCTGATTAATTATCTTGTTTATCACCTGTGTCGATTTACTTTGTCAACCTTTAGTGAAGTTTCGATGAAATTGGAATCCCATGCCTTCTCATATTAAGAACTCTTTTCTAATTTGCTTGCACTTAGTTAATTAAATTAGTTTAAACAAAAACCCAATTTGATAATTGTTCAAGCATTAAGAAGTAACCATACACTATTGCATACGCACTAAAATTGGCATTACACCTAGTCTCTGCGGAACGAATCTTACTTATCACTTGCTATTTGTGATCGCGTATACTTGCGTGTTTACGAGTCAACATCTACACATTTTTGTCAAATGCATACCATAACTAAATGAAGGTTACTAATTCTAGCATTTCCAATAATATATTTAGAATTTAAGAAATTTATTTACTATTTATTATTATTATAGTTACTTTCTTTAATTTAATTAAAAGTAAATAATAAACAAATTTCATAAAATCTAATCAATATATATATATATATATATATATATAAAGGAGGATACGCGGGCGTTTAGGTGGCACTCTAAGATCACCTCAATCTTTTTTTCTAATTTTCTAGAATTTTAGAATTTTAAACACTAATAAATGTAAAAATATCATTTAACATATTACAAGTAGAATAGGTGTTCCAATTTATAGAGGAGAAGAGTCCAAATTTATAGGTAAGACATATGATTAGAAGTTCTATTGGAATTAGAATAAGTATTTATAATGCATATGATTAAAAGTTTTATTGCAAGTAGAATAGGAGTTTGAATTTATAGAGAATAAGAGTTTGAATTTATAGAAAAAATAAATAAATAAAAGTTCTATTAGAAGTAGAAAAATATCATTTAAATTTTAGAAATAGAATAGGTGTTCGAATTTATGGAGGAGAAGAATTCGAATGTATAGGGAAGACATATGATTAGAAGTTCTATTGGAAGTAGAATAAGTATTTATAACATATATGATTAAAAGTTCTATTGGAAGTAGAATAGGATTTCGAATTTATAGAGAATAAGAGTTCGAATTTATAGAGAATAATAGTTCGAATTTATCAACGTCAAAATGACCACAACGTCGTGTACATCATCTTCCCGAACTCCGTTTATCAGCTCCGGCCCCGCAGGGGCGATACGAAGCTCGTCGGAGTTCAAAGGTTATTTGAATCGCCGATTTGGGCGTTTGATTTACAGCAAAATAACTGGTATAAAATTAGTATAGGAATGTAGAGAATCGAAGCCCGATTCGATTGGTATATTGTATGTGATGGGGAGGTCATGGATGTGGACGGTAGATGAGATCGAAATTTGAAACCGGAATCGCCTCGTCGGCAGCTCTCTGGGCAGACGGAGAAGACGATGGATACGCTGGTTCATCTCGCGCATCTACAGATACGCATGATGAAACGGCGTATCTTACGTCATCTATGACGTAAGATGCGTTGTTTTATCATGCGTATCATGGGATACGTGGGTTCAGAAGGCGTATGTGAAAAAAAAAATCACGCGCCTCAGCAGCGTAACCTCTTGATACTCCTACCCCATGGCGTATCCACGGATACTCCTATCCCAGAGGCGTATCCCGTGGGTATTTAGGGCAGTGCTTCGCGAATCTGGGCATTTTGGTGAGAGAAACCCAAATTTTGGGTAGAAAGGGCGTTAACCCCTAATTATATCCATCCTGATCATAACTATTACTTTTTGATATTGTTCTGTAGTCCACAACTAACGTTCTAATTTTTTTTCCTGCAGAAAGCTTTCGAAAAAGTGCCTAGCAAAAAAAGTGCTTTTGAATAAGAGGGTGAATGAATGGAAACCAAAATTCACCAGGTCAGTGGCTAAATTCGATATAATGATATTTGGTGAGTGTAATATACGACTACAACATCAATTGTTATTAATTTGTTAATAATAGTTTTTAAAATTAATCGTTGATATTTCATCAAATAACTTTCAGCGTTCTTTAGATTACAAGATTAGCTTATTCATGTAATTAATATTTCCATCAAATCAGTATGTAGAGTCCCCTTCTAGAGAGGACTTCCTTATATGGAGAATATGAGAGAACCATGTATTTTTTCTGATTCTATAGTAGAATCAAATTTTTTTTAAATATTTTTTTTAAAAAAATTTCTGAAAAAAATTTAAAAAAAAAAATTGGTCTGCCACGTCATCAATGCCACGTCAACAGTAACGTCAGCAATGCTGACGTGGCGCTGCCACGTCAGCAGCGACGTCATCATTGTTGACGTGGCAGTGCCACGTCAGCACTGTTGACGTCACTGTTGATGTGTCACTGCCACGTCAGCAGACAGATTTTTATTTTTTTTTAAAAAAAAATAATTTTTTTTATTTTTTTTTAAAAAATAAAAATAAATGTTTGGTTATATCATAGAATCATCAAAATGGTCTTTTTTTTATAGAACAAAAAAAATGACCTTTTTTTTATAGAACCAAAAATTAAAACTTTGATTCTACTATAGAATCATATAAAATTAGTAGTTCTCTCATATTCTCCATATAAGGAGGTCCTCTCTAGAATAATGGCCTCATTATGTATACATGCTATCAGTTATTAATTTTATCATTTATTTAAAATTTTTGTTAAAATATTTTACATAATAATTAACACATACAATAAATTAAAAAACAATCAAAACTATTATTTAAAAATAGATAATTAAAAAAAGAATGATGAATTACTTTGCAGAAGTAACATGTACGTGATATGGACTAAAAGTAAGCCCTAAAGACACATTTAATGTGGCATTAATTAGACCTGGAATGGTCCAAACGTGGGGCCCACCAGATGGGCCCAAACCCTAATTATAATATTAATTTTGTAATTAATATTAGGGATAATAGTCAGCTCAGCAATAAGAGTCAAATAAGGATATTACTCCTACATGACTTAGCCTCCAAGATATATATCTCAACATGGAAACTGATTCCTAAAAGGAATAGATCCAGAACCTTCCTTGAGGCGGTGGCTTGCCCACCAAGTCTCCTATTCCTACCATAATTCTTAGGCTTCTCAGCCTATATAAGGACCTGCTCCTTCACATCTCAGAACTACGTCTTGGCTTGATTCTCAATAACGAGATACGTAGGCACTCTGTGAGGACCGATCAGTCTCGATACGCAGAAACAGCCATTAAAGCTCGAAGCTCAACCACCCTTAGCATTAAATACACACAAACCCTAGCCGTCATATTCATAACCTAGTTTTTATTCCACAACATTTGGCGCCGTCTGTGGGAAGAAGACATCAACCATGGTGAACACACGAAGATCAGTACCAACCTCCACCGAGGCTGCCTCTACTGAGGCCTTGCCTCTAAACTCTGCTCCACCTGTCACCGAGCAAGTACCCCCAACGACAGGGGCGATCACTCAAACTCAGGCTTCTCAACCTCCAGGGATGAATCCCCATGCTGAGAGGACGTTGCCTATGATCATCCATCCGGGTCAAGAAACCAGCTCCCTTCAGACGCTGGTTGATCCCAATCGCCCGCCACCAGGAGTACAGATCCATACTACGGATCTCCCCAGGAATACCAATCCGATGTATGGTCTGCCTAATGACCCTCCAATTGTTCACAGTCTTGGACCAAGTGGCCACGCCTTGCAGATCCGAGACCGAGAGTATTATAACTACTCTGGCCCCTACGCTGATGATTCATCTACTGACGATGATGATCATGATGAAGCCCCGAGGAGGCGACGTGCTAGCAGAGAGCCAAGAAGGAGAACGCAAACTATCCACGATGGACCTCCTTTGACAGCTGTTGAGAGAATCAAGGCTCACGAGGCCGAGATTCTAAGGATAAAGGAAGAAATTGCGAGAGAACAAGCTAGGTTGAATCAAACTCAGCCTCCTCCAACTTCGGGATCGATTCCCTTTATAGATCTGGAGAGGTCTTCAAGAAGGCAGAGAAGGGCTGATGCCCCAACTGGAAGAACAACAAGGGTGGAAACCCGCAAGAGCAACCCCAAGGATTTAATGCCACTCGGGGATCCGGATGATCCCACACCCCCGTTTACTGAGGAGGTGATGAATGCTCACATCTCTAGGAAGTTCAAGATGCCGACAATTAAGGCTTATGATGGAACGGGTGATCCCGCGAACCACGTGAGGACATTCTCAAACGCACTGCTGTTGCAGCCTGCAAGTGACGCTTTGAAGTGCAGGGCGTTCCCCCAAACTTTGTCGGGCATGGCTCAAAGATGGTATAGCCGGCTGCCTGCAAACTCAATTGGCTCCTTTAAGGAGTTAAGTGCTGCGTTCGTTAGTCAGTTTATCAGCGGAAGAGTTCATGAGAAAAGTTCTGCATCTCTTATGTATGTGGTGCAAGGGAAGAACAAAAATCTGAGAGACTACCTTAAGAGGTTCACCAAGGAGACGTTGAACATCACTGACCTGGAGAATAAGGTGGCCATGGTAGCCCTGGAACACGGAACCACTGACGAGTTCTTTAAAAGGTCATTGGCCAAGCATCCTCCTGAAAATATGGTTGAGCTCCAGCGAAGGGCTGACAAGTATATCAAGGCTGAGTATAGCATGAAGAAAGAAACCGCGGGAGGTAATGGCAAGGGTAACGCCGACTCCAAGAAACGAAAGCAAGACCAGGAGTATGATGCTAGTGACAAGTATCCCCGAACTAGCGAGGACTCCGACTATGCCCCTAAGAAGAACCAAGGACCAAGGTTCACTGAGTATGCAAGGTTGAATACTCCTAGGAGTCGAATCTTGTTGGACATTGAGAATGATAAGGATTTCCGATGGCCGAAGCCACTCAGGGGTGATCCCGAAAAGAGAAACAAGAATCAGTATTGCAGATTCCACAGAGATGTGGGGCATGACACTGATGATTGCAAACAACTCAAAGATGAGATCGAGTTTTTAATCCGTAGAGGGAAATTGAACCACTTCACTAAAGGTGAATATCGTGTTAATCAAATTAGAGATTATAATAGAAGGGATGACGATCAAGATTGCAACCCACAACCCCGAGGGCCAGTAATCAACATGATCTCGGGAGGCCCGACTGCGGCCGGCACAACAAGGAATTCTCGGAAGACTTATGCCAGAGAAGTGATACACATCGTGGGAGAGGCCCCGAAGCATGCTAGGACTGAAACAACAATTGGTTTTGATGACTCAGACCTTGTAGGGGTGGAGTTCCCCCATGACGCCTGATAAGTGGCTTTTATATCCACTTGGAGCATTCTAAATCGGCTTAAATTGATTGTCTTGGACTCAAGTTTCTTGTAATTTTGATGTGTTTTGCTTAGTTGTGCAGATTTACGAGAATGTTGACTAAGGTGGATGCTTCTATAATTTTTTGGGAATTAATTGATTAAAATTCGGATTTATTGGGCTGCACGCGTGAGATTCACTGTTTGGGCCATATCTTGAGTTCTATAAGTCTGTTTTCAGCCCGTAAGCAGTCTACGCGAAGATAACGAGATTCTCTATCATTCTAAGGTGGTCCAGAGGTCCAATTACATTGGGAACGTTCCATAAAAACTGAATAAAAGTCAGCTACGAATTTTCCTTAAAAACAGAATCAGTTTAGGAAACGTATCTTGCAGAAATTCTATTATAATTCTGTTTTGGTATTTTCTTGCTGGGCAAAACTTTTAGAGCCTATTTAAACACATCCTACCATTGTAATAGAGATATACAGATTATCATAGTTTTATTATTGTAACCAGCTTAGATCTGCAAGAGAGAAAAGGAGAGAAGGATTCAACGCTCGTGACAAGCAACGGATCTAGATCTACTTCATCTTTTGTTATAGATTTGTTTTCTCAAACTCTTGTTTATTAATATAATTACATCTTTTATTCATATCTTGTTATTTACCATGTTTTCATCAAATCCCATGGTGACGAAAGGTTTAGTTATGAACTAATCGTTGTCATGGGATCCTAGTGGATTTATCTATGTAGCTTAGTAGTTTGCATGCCTTAAAGATTTATGTGTGGTGAATTCTTGATATCCTCGTATGGTTAATCTTAATGCTTTTAGATGCGTAGCTAACATCTAAATTGAATTGTTAATCTCTTGTGAAGCGAGAGTGGATCTTGAGATTTAGAACTTGCCATGCTAGCATAGGTTCATAATTGTTCATCAATATGATTCGTGGTGTGAGATGAAAATACTTATACTGCCCTGTGTGATCTTTATGGATAACTTGTGCTTCAACCTTTATGTTTTCAAATTCTATAGAGATATAGGGTCTAAACATAATAGGTGCCTATTCATCTTCTATCTCTTTTGTGGATGTATGTGTAGATTGGTACTAGTATACCAAGAGGTAACTTTTACTCTTTTCGTGTTATTCGATCAGATATCAAAACCATCGCATGTTTTAATTAAAGGCTGCAACTCTAAGTGAAGTAGATGATGAAACTAGGATTCCATGTTTTATTCTCATATTAGTAATTCGAATTTAATCTCTTTAATTAGTTAATCTTTAGTTTGATAATTAATTTAGTAGTTAATAAAAATCCAATTTGTTATTTGTCTTAGCAGTGGATAAAAACCATACATCGGTGCATAGGTACATTAATTGAATTGAACACCATTCTAGATCTCTGTGGGAACGAACTTGATTTAATCATATATTACTTGTGACAACGTGCGCTTGCGTAATTTTGCATAACAAGTTTTTGGCGCCGCTGCCGGGGATCATCGGTGTTTTTATTTTAGTTTATGTGCTTGTCATCAGTGGTCGTTAGCGTTCACTGACTCGGATTCTTACTTAGTTTGTTTGATTCGTGGTGTTTCAGGTACTTAAGTTTGTATGCGAACTCGCTTACAAGCTCGTTTGGAAGAACTGGCAGAAGACAATCTTGTAGAGAATATTGAGAATAAGATAGAAGAAACTGAGACTACTGTAGAGATGGGTGACGCAGCAGCAGCAGCTAAGGCTTTGAAGGAGTATTCTCAGCCGAAACTCAATGACATCCAGTCTAGCATTATTAGGCCAGCTATTGCAGCGAACAATTTTGAGATCAAGTCGGGCACAATTCAGATGGTGCAGAATTCAGTCCAGTTTGGGGGAGCTTCTACGGAGGATGCCAACATGCATGTTCGGGACTTTATCGAAATCTACGACATTTTCAAATGTAATGGTGTGACGGATGATGCTATCAGGTTGAGGCTTTTCCCATTCTCTCTGAGGGATAAGGCTAAGAGCTGGCTACACTCTTTGCCACCTGGTTCCATTACTACATGGGAAGATCTTGCTCAGAAGTTCCTTACTAAATTCTTCCCTGTGGCGAAAACTGCAGCATTAAGGAACCAGTTGACTCAATTCCAACAGCAATCTGGCGAGACCTTGTGTGAGGCTTGGGAACGCTACAAGGAGATGCTATGCAAGTGTCCTCATCATGGCATGCCTGATTGGATGGTTATTAATGGGTTCTACAATGGGTTGGGAGCATAGTCTAGGCCTTTGCTAGATGCAGCATCAGGTGGAGCTCTGTGGGCAAAGAGTTATGATGAAGCTTATGAACTTATAGAGATGATGGCTGCTAATGAATATCAAAATCCAACCCAAAGGCTATCTCAAGGCAAGGCAGCAGGAATTTTTGAAGTAGATACAGCTGCAATGATTACGGCTCAGTTGAAAGCTCTTGCTATGAAAGTGGATTCTCTTGCTAATTATGGAGTTCAGCAGGTGGCTAGTGTTTGTGAGCTATGTGCGGGTGCACATGAGACGAATCAGTGTGCTATCTCCTCTGAATCAGCACAGTTCGTGAGTAATTTCCAGAGACCTGCTGCACCAGTTCCAGCCACTTATCATCCTAATAATCGGAATCATCCCAATTTCAGCTAGAGCAATAATCAAAATACTCAACAATCTTATCAGCAATCAAGGCCATTCAATCAAGGTTATCAACAGCCTTATGCTCCAAGGACACCATATCAACCTCCGGGATTTCAGCAGCAACAACCCCAGGCTCATATGGGGCAATCATCTAATGATAAATCAGATGAGGTGTGGATAGCGGTAAAGAACCTACAAGCTAGCCAGAAAGTCTTGGAAACCCAGTTAGGACAGATTGCAAGTGCCTTGGTAAATATGCAACAAGGAACTCTTCCTAGTGATACGGAGGTCAATCCAGGTAGGAGGGAAAGCAAGGAACAGGTCAATGCAGTTACTTTGAGATCCGGAAAAGTCACGAGTGATCCTAAATCAGCAACTGAAGAAGATGAAGATGTTCAGAATCAGTAGGATGAAAAATCTGCAGTACCAGAACTTGAGAAATCTGATTTAGTGGCTGATCAGCTTGATGGTGAGAAGAGCAAGAAACCTGTTGAAAAGTCTACTCCGGAGCAATCTTCAAAGAATAATCAGATTTATCCTCCTCCTCCATACCCTGGACGCTTGCAGAAAAGTAAAGAGAAACAGTTTCAGAAATTTATGGATGTCTTCAAGAAATTGTCCATTAACATTCCTTTTGTTGAAGCATTGGAGCAGATGCCAAGATATGCAAAGTTCATGAAGGATATTTTGTCACGGAAGAGAAGGTTGGAAGATTTTGAAACAGTGGCATTAACAGAGGAGTGTAGTGCCGTTCTGCAGCAGAAGTTGCCACCGAAACTTAAAGATCCAGGAAGTTTCACTATTCCATGCACTATTGGCAACCTTTCTTTCAACAAATGTTTATGTGATTTGGGAGCTAGTATTAATCTCATGCCCTTGTCTGTTTTCAAGCAACTTGGTTTACCGGAGCCAAAGCCAACTAACATCTCTTTGCAGTTGGCTGATCGATCTATCACATATCCTAGAGGCATAGTGGAGGACGTTTTGGTGAAGGTTGATAAGCTTATCTTCCCAGCTGATTTTGTGATTCTGGATTTTAAAGAAGATAAGAAGATTCCCATAATCTTAGGAAGACCGTTCTTGGCTACAGGAAAGACTTTGATTGATGTGAAAAAAGGAGAGCTTACAATGAGGGTGCAAGATCAGAGTGTCACCTTTAATGTGTTCAAGGCAATGAAATTTCCGACAGAGGATGAAGAGTGTTGCAGTGTGGATATAGTTGATACGGGTCAGAGAAAGAAGTTTGATCAGTTATTGAGCGAAAAATCTGACATGCATGTGCTAAAGCATCCTATCAGTGATTCCATTGACAGTTCTTCGGTTCAAGATCTTTCGAGTGTAAAGCTTGGAAAACTTCCACCACATTTGAGGTATGTCCTTTTGAATAATGAGCTAGTGATTTTTGAAGAGGGGCATGATAACGTGTTGCGAAGGTGGAAAGAAGATGTTAAGGAAGAGGAAAGTTTTTTTCAGCCAGTTGAGTCGGAGAAGTATTTTAGAGGTGTGAAGAAGAAAAAGAAAATTTGGTCGTTGGGTAGTAAACTTAGGTGGAAGTCTGAAGGAAGTGAGTTGTGGAAAGTAAGCAACCAAGATGTCAACGTTCGTATGAATGGTCTTTCTGTTGAGAACGGTTCGGTTATTCTTTTGAAACCACCTTGAGTTGAGGAAGTAACGTCAAGCTATTGACGTTAAAGAAGCGCTTTTTGGGAGGCAACCCAAATTAGGTTGTATATTTTAGTAGGGGGCTTAAACGTCTTTTATTTAAAAAAAAAAAAGATGTTCAGAATGCGCCAGCAGCCGCGCAGAAGCGCCCAGACACGCAGAATCCGCCTGCGCATCATGCGTGCTCCAGCGCAGGTGCGCCCAGTAGCCTTCTCCCGCGCGTGAGCGCCAGGACACGCCAGGTAAGTATTGTCCATCCAGGTTTGTGTCGTACCTTGTACGTGTTTATTTGTTTTTATATATTAAAACCAATACATCTTCCAAATCAATTCCTACTCCTTTTCTAATTATTTTCTCCACATAAAATCCTAATTCTAGTCCTATATTAATTCCAAATTATTCCCAATCCATCTCTTATTTCAAATTTTATTTTATTTTATTTTATTTTTTATTTTTATTTTTTCTTTCCCAATTATATATACCCACCTATACATACAAATCCAATTCCTCTTCTATTTATTTAAATCTCTAAAAATTCAATTCTAAAGAGGAATTAATTGCAAGTTCACCTCTCTGATTCGTATTGGGTAAATCTTTTTCTCTAATTTTATTTTTATTACGAGTTTGTGTTCTTGTAAATTGGGAATTTTGTATTATTCTTGGAATTTGGGCAATTTGTGGTGTGATATTGCTTGGTAATTATTGGTGGAGCTTCTTGTGAGTTGGGTATTGATTCTTATGGCTCCTAGCGTGGATGAGGTGGTGTAAGGCGCATTGCAGGTATGTTTCTACTATCCCTTGTATTTACTTCCATTCAATGAGGTCATTGAATATTTTAAGTTTGGGGGTGGTTTGAGGGATTAGTAGTTGTTGTTGTATTATGTGTTCATGTAGGATTTCATGTTTTGCATATTAGTAGTAGTAAATTATGCATTTATGTTTGTGTTATCTACGTTTGTTTCATATAGGACATTCTGTTTTTATTTTTTTATTATTATTTTTTAATTCATGTGAGTTCATAGTAGTTTGCATTTGCACCCATGCTTGATAGGAATTTTGTGTTATTGACGCTTTTGATTGAGAAGTGATATGCTTTGTTCTTGTGCACACATATACACTAGTAAGTTGAAGCTAGTAGACTTTTTGAATGTTGTAAGTGATTAGAAGGACATGAATATGTGCAAGATGATTTAGTTTGCATGCTTTGAATACAAGTTGGTGCGTTAGAGAGATTTTTGCTTGGGATTGAGTATGTTTTTCCACCAAGTGAGATTTTGAGCCTTATTGTTTATTGCATATTTGCAATTTATTCGTTTGCTTGAGTGTCTACAGATTGTTTGCATTGCTAGCAGTTGTTTGAGGTCTTTCTTGAAACGCATGACGTTATTTGACGATTAAAATGATAAAGGCATTTAGGAATAACCGCATATTTTCCCATATTACCACACCATGTTTACATGATCAATTAGTTAACCCGTTGAGCTTAATCCTATTTTTTCGGTGACATACCACATTACTTGCCCAGACCTTTTTCTTGTATTGGCCTTACATTAATTTGAACCCACATTGTCAAAGGCTAGTAGAGTGCTTAAGGGAGTAATAAGGTGTGCAAAGGAGGGGTATTGTTGGTCTTACTTTTGGGGGAAATATTGAAAATTGGGTTTTGTTGTTTACTTGATAGTCGACATATGTAATAAAATTATGGGATCATTGTTATTGTTTATATTATTGTTTGTGTTCTATTTAGCTCTCGAAGAAAAGAAAAAAAGAAAAAAAAAGAGAAAAAAAAAAGAAAAAAAAAAGAGAAAAGAAAAAAAAATATTATGAGAGCATATTTGTGTTTGTTGTGATCCTATTTCAGTCGACTAGTCGAGCGTTTGTTTTAGTAAAAATTATGTGGGGGGAAATATGGTGTTGTGTATGATTTATTATGGTACTTACTAGCTTTTGACACTTCACCTGTTTTGGCTTATTTGACATACCTTGTCCCTAGCCCCATTACAACCCAATTAAAGACCTTTTGATTATCGTCATTGATGGATGTTGTGTTAAGAGTTAGATTGATACCAAATGTCAAGCATGCCTATGATTTTGTTGGAATTGAGTGATACACTTACCCTTGTTCTTGAGTGAATATTCTTTGTGAGTGGATTGTGAGTGTTTGCTTGTTCTTGCGTATGAGATCCCGAGTGTTGTCTCAAAGATGTACTCTTGTAGGCTTAGCATGTTTACTAACTTATTCTTACACTTGACATGGGCTTGTGAGAACTTATGCATGTTCATTGAGTAGACTATGTGAATACTTGCACTTTCGACACCAAGACATTGCGTATTTACTTTGATTCTTAAGTTGATATGGCATGAGAGGATTTGAAGGTATGGTAGATTAGATTAATTGCATTTTCATTTAGTTGCATTCATGCATTGCATTGCATTAGGTTAAATGGATTTTGTGGGTACATTCGCTATAGGCCCTCACGAGACCTTACTCGTCCACTAGGGCTGCCTAGGGGTTTAAAGGGCTTGTTGCATATGCCAAATGCAACCGTGATCACCTACGGAAGTGATACTAGTTAGTTAGTTAGTTGTAATTGTTAATGCTTGAGGACAAGCATCGGTTTAAGTTTTATTTCACTTATTTGCCCGAGGACGTGCAAATGCTAAGTGTGGGGATGTTTGATAGAGTATATTTTTATATATATTCTAGATGATTTTATTCTCATATTTATTGTGTTTTGCATTGATTTGGATTTTTATTTAATAGATTTTATTGTTTTATTGTAGGAAATAAAGAATTCATGACTTGGAAGGATTTGGAGTAAAATTTGTCTCAATTGGAACTAAAGGTTCCAACGAGACAATGGAAACAATCTAAACAACTAAATTAAAATCAACAGAAACTCGCTGTCTCCCCGGCAGCGGCGCCAAAAACTTGATGTGTCAAATTATGTCTAACCGCAAGCGCACGGTGTCTATTGCTAGTACAGATGGCAAGCGGGTCGAATCCACAAGGAGACAGGTTCTACTAATTCCTTTTCAGTTATCGCTAATTGTTTCAGGGACAAACGATTATTGGAGAATATTAATTAACTAATTAAACAAGATTAACACTAATTAAACAAATGATAAACAAATTATTTAAAACCTAGGGCAATCAGGTCCACCATGCTTACACAATTGGCTCTTAAGCTAAAGCAATCAATGTGATCCTATAACTAGAGTATGTTAATCTCTTTCAAGCATTAACACTCTCGAAACATTCAACACAATTAACCACTTTTAGTAATTCAATCAATCAGATAATTAGAGTCAAGTTAATCTCTTCCAAGAATTAACGCTCTCAGAAATCTAATGATGCTTCCGCACTCAAATTCAATTCTGCTAATCGTATGTGTGCCTCTAGTAAGTAAATCTCTCGATCCATACCCCTATTTGCATATAATTAATCCATGATATTGGCCAATTACACAAATTAATGATTAAAACATATCAATCAGAATTAACCATAACCAATCAAACCACTATGAAAATCATGCCAATATTAGTGCAAACATGGCTTCCCTTTAAGCCCTAGAAATAACTACTCGTTAATAATTAAACAAGTAAAACAACTAGTAAAACAAGAAAACATAATTAAACTAATAAGAACAAAGAAAAGATTAAGAGAACAAAACCTTCAAACTTCAATGTTGTCACCCAAAAGAAGAGTCATGGTGTTTCTCTACATCTCCAACTAATAATACTAATCTACTCTAAACTATATTATTTGATCTAATATAACATCCCTTTTTTCTCTTCTTCTTTAAAATAATACCCTAGATGTGTTTATATAGGCTATAAAAGTCTTGCCCAATAAAAGTATTTTAATACTCTAAATAAATTACAAGTAGGATTCCATAACTGAATAGGATTCCTTAATTAAAATTCGTCACTTCTTTTTCTCCTCTGTTTCTGGGCTCTTCCAGTTGGATTTTGCTTATTGGACCACCTCTGAATTAAAGATAATTCCACAAGCTTCGCGTGGACAGTAAGATCGTCAAATTCTGACTTCTGGAACTCAAGATATGGCCCAAACAGTGCAGGCAGCCCGTGTAGCCCAATAATACGAATTTTCTCCTATTTTATCTCCAAAATAGCTCTTTTTGCTCCAAATCCTTCCAAGTCATGAATTCTTTATTTCCTACCATAAAACAATAAAATCTATTAAATAAAAATCCAAATCAATGCAAAACACAATAAATATGAGAATAAAATCATCTAGAATATATATAAAAATATACTCTATCAAACATCCCCACACTTAGCATTTGCACGTCCTCGGGCAAATAAGTGAAATAAAAACTAAGTCCTAACAAACATCACTTTCGTAGATGACACGATTGCATTGAGCATATGCAACAAGCCGTTAAACCCCTAGGCAGCCCTAGTAGGACGAGTGTTGTCTCGTGAGGGTTTATAGTGAATGTACCCACAAAATTCATTCAACCATGCAAAAGATCAATGCTAACACAACACCACACACACAAGTCCTCTCATGCCACATCAACTTAAGAATCAAAGTAAACATACGATGTCTTGGTGTCGAAAGTGCAAGTATTCACGTAGTCTACTCAACCAACATGCAGAAGGTCATAAAAATTCATGTCAAATGTAAAAATCGTTGGTAATCATGCTAAGCCCACAAGAAATACATCTTTAAGTCTAAACCTGGGATCTCCTATGCCAAAACAAGTAATAACTCACCTTTCACTCAAAAACGAATATTCACTGAAGAACAAGGTTAAGTGTATCACTCAATTCCAACAAAATTATAAACACAACTTGACACTCGCAATCAATCTCACTCTCAACACAACATACATCACTGATGACAATCAAAAGGTCTTTATGCGGGTTGTAGCGTGGGCTAGGGACCAGGTATGTCAAGAAAGCTAAAGAAGGTTAAGTCAAAAGCTAGTACCCGACAATGAAATTAAAACAAATTAACTAACTAGAAAGAATTGAAATCTAATTACTTCTGCAAGAAAAACCGTGGAATCCTAACTTCATTAAATACTTTGCTTAGATCTGACGCCTTTAATCACTATATGCAATGGTTATGATATCTGATCAGACAACACGGAACAAGCCATTGGTCATAACTCCTGTGATTGGAAACTCAGAGGTGAAGCGAGTCTTGATAGATAATGGAGCTTCCGTTGACGTTCTGTTTCATGATGCATTTGTGAAGATGGGGTACAATGATTCTCAGTTGACCCCCAATAACATGCCTATATATGGATTCAATGGAGTAGGATCCAAAGTTGAAGGGACTATTCAATTGCCTGTGACTATTGGACAGGAGCCCAAGAAGGCCACTCAGATGTTGAACTTCCTGGTAATCAAGGCGTTTTCAACGTACAACGCTATCCTCGGAAGGACTGGACTTCATGCATTCAAGGCTGTTGCCTCAACTTATCACATGAAGATCAAGTTCCCAACCAGGAATGGTGTTGGAGAACATAAAGGCGATCAAAAGATGACACGAAGCTGTTATGTAGCCGCGTTAAGGCCTGACGGACTTGGGGGGCAGGTCCTTCCAATTGAAAACATGGATGTCCGTAGTAATGAGGAACACCGAGAAGGGCCAGCAGAGGACATCACACAGAAGCCTCGGACGGCCATTGAGGCTAAGGCATTAACTGACTTCGTGGTTGAATGTACCATTGACAACCAAGAAGTCGGGGGGCAGGAGGTAGTACCCCAAGCAGGAAGTGAACTTCAGAATAAGAAGGAGAAGACCAGAAGGAGTCGTGGGTGCTCTATTTTGATGGAGCATCAAAAACAAAATCTGGTGCAGGCCTAGTCTTGCGAAGCCCCGATGGGCTCAAGTTATCCTAGTAGAACTTAGCTTCATATTTATCTAGTAGAAGTAGAAATAAGGTTCATTGAAACCATTGAAGAGCATGTTGCTCCGAGTAGGACAGTAGTACTCTATGTAAGGGTTGAACCCATTTCAAGTTATTAATGCAAATTTGATTTCCATTCATTGATTGCGTGATTTTATTTATGTGCCGAGCACCCGATGAGTGCAAGTCAAGGATGACCAAGTACCGAAAATAAAAGAATACACGAATGGAAAACAAACCAATGCATAAGTGAAGATCCCGAAGGGTCAAGAGTTAGGTTACAACGCGACCAAGTAAGAGTTTAAGTCTGTAAAGGACCCTGGATAAAAGGCAAGAAGATAAAAGCCACATGCAATACTCAAAGCCACGAAAGGCCGAGGATGTTAAGAACTAGCTACTCTTCAATATGTCTTAAGTACCTGGCTTGAGGATACAAGGATGAAGACCAATAAAGAACAATGATGTATTTGCTTGGACAACGGCTGATATGCCAGGGATTGATCCCCAATTTATAACCCTTCGTGTTGAATGTCGATCCTGAAAGGAAGACAATAAAATAGAAGAAGAGAAATTTTGCTCCTCAAGGGCAAGATGCCATTAAGCAAGAAGTTGACAAGCTCTTAGAGGCTGAGTTTATTGAAGAGATTCAGTTTCCTGAATGGTTAGCAAACCCTATGATGGTCAAGAAAGCGAATGGGAAGTGGAGGATGTGTATAGACTTCACTGATTTTAATGATGCATGTCCGAAGGATTGTTTTCCCCTGCAAAGGATTGAAATGTTGATAGATGCCACAACTGGAAATGAGATGTTGAGCTTCATGAATGGTTTCAGCGGCTACAATCAGATTAAGATGCATAAGGAGGACATCCCTAAGGTATCTTTCATAACTGACTTTGGTGTTTTCTGCTATCTTGTTATGGCTTTTGGTCTAAAGAATGCAGGAGCTACTTACCAACGACTGGTGAATAAGATATTCGCCCATCTGATTGGAAAAACCATGGAGGTTTATGTTGATGACATGCTAGTCAAGAGTCTGTGTAAGACAGATCACGTTAAGCACCTAAGAGAGGCGTTAGAAGTGCTGAGGCACCATAAGATGATGTTGAATCCAACCAAGTGTGCCTTTGGTATTGGATCAGGAAAATTTTTGGGATTAATGGTTTCGAAGAGAGGCATAGAGGCCGACCCTGATAAGATCAAAGAGATCTTGGACATGGAACCACTCTGTTCTATACGAGATGTACAGAAGTTAACCGGCCGAGTTGCAGCCCTGGGGAGATTTATCTCCAAGTCTGGTGACAAATGCTTGCCATTCTTTCAAGCATTGAAAAAAGTGAAAAATTATGAGTTAACTACTGAGAGCCAAGAGGCCTTTGAGCAGTTGAGGAGGTACATGGCAGAAGCCCCATTGTTGGACAAACCTAGTCCCGGGGAGACTCTTTATTTATACCTGGCGGTATCCGAACAAGCGCTGAGCGTCGTCCTCATTCGAGAAGAGAAAAAGGTTCAGAAACCCATTTACTATGATAGCAAGGTGTTGCATGGAGCTGAGTTGAATTACTCAACCATCGAGAAGTTTGCTTTGGCATTGATAACAGCCTCGAGGAAGCTACGACCATACTTCCAGGCGCACAAGATTGAAGTCCTGACGGACCAGCAATTGAGGAGCATATTACATAGGCTGAAGGCCAGCGGAAGGTTGATTAAGTGGGCAATTGAAATTGGAGAATTTGACATCAAGTATAAGCCTCGAACAACCATCAAGTCTCATACATTAGCTGACTTCATGGTTGAATGTATCATTGACAACCAAGAAGTCGGGGGGCAGGATATAGTAACCTCCCCTGGGAGTGAAGAAAAAGATGAGGAAATTATACCTGATCAGAAGGAATATTGGATGCTCTATTTTGATGGAGCATCAAAAACAAAATCTAATGGTGCAGTTTTGGTCTTGCAAAGCCCCGATGAGTTCACAGTTGAGTATGTTTTGAAGTTGGACTTCCCAAAAACCAGCAACGAAGCTGAGTATGAAGCCTTGATAGCCGGATGGGGCTTGGCTAGAATTATGAGAGTCAAGAATCTCAAACTACGGTAAAGTACTTGAGAGTCGTGAAGGCCGTGATGATTCAGTTTGATGAATGGTATGAGAAACACATTCCGAGAGAACAGAACGTTAAGGCTGATGCCCAATCTAAGTTTACTTCTTCTGAGATAGAGAACTATGCCGGAAGTGTTTACTTTCAGGTCTTGAAGGCCCCGTCTATTATTTCAAAATTGGTAGCACCAATTGATGTAAGCTGAAGGATAGACCCTCTTAAAAGCTCATCCTGAGACTGGTTGGCTCCCTGATAATGCCTTGAAGGCACAGAAACTGTTAGTGAGAGCGTTGAGATAAAGAGGTCCTTTGTCATTCCATACTTAAAATCTTGAATCTCAAATCCTGACACAAAATTTTAGCCTTGATGGCCAAAAAAGGATGTTTGCCTCCAATCGAGTTTGTCGTTTGAGTTTAAGGACTTGAATCAAGAGCCGTCAATCGAATTCAAACCAAAGTAAGGTCCTGTGAGCATTAGAAAAAGGTTGGAAACCTTCTATCAAGATAAAAGGTTGACAACCAACCAAGGCATACCAGACTTGAAGTCAAGTGCTGAGTGGCAAGGGAACCTCTTGAACGATCAACCGAGAAGCAAGACCTCCACCATATGTAGCAAGGGGGCAAGAACTAAGGGACTTCATCATTTTTACATCTTAGAATAAGAATTAAGGGTTGATGATAACTAACAACCATGAATGGATTCAAGGTTTAAAACCAAGGACTCAACAAGCGAGTTAAGGCCCAGAAGGTCACGAAAGCCAATTTGAATTGAAGGATGTCTGTTTGGTCATCGACTTCGAATACTGACATTGAGGTCCAAATATTGACATTTGAATAATAATTTCCATTTAAGATCAGGCAAGCATGAAACTCTTAAAAGGAGATTGAAGCTAATCAAGAAATTAGGGGAAGCCTTAAATAAAAGTCATGAATGACCAAGTTATTGATTTTGAAGTAGTGAAAGTCGATATTGATGTTAAGATTCCATATTGATGATCGATGTCGGTATGCGAAAATCAAAATCAATGGTAGTGCAAGACGCCCTAGCTGACCGCAAAGCAGCCGACTGAGGCCTCCAAAGGAGCTCTGGCCGACTGACATAGTCGTCGGTGTGGGTTTTCAACATGGCCGACTAACCTCCTGGCCGACTGGCTTCCCGTGCGTGTGATGGCCGACCGACGTTGACTGTCGGTACGGGTTTTTGATTCGGCCGACTGATAGTGGTGGTCGAGTCGGGTTTTCACATTTTTGTTTTTGTTTCTCCACTTCGATGATCAAGGTCGATATTCAAGTTTGAAAATCAAGTACGAATATTGATGTCGAGGTTCAATATCGATGATCAAGGTCGATATTCAAGTTTGAAAATCAAGTACGAATATTGGTGTCGAGGTTCAATATCGAGAATCAAGATAATATATAAAACCTCAAATAGAGCCATGAAGGGCCAACATTGATTCCATATCGATGATCGATATCGGTATGCGAAAATAAGTAACTCTAGCCATGAAGGGCCAACATTGATTCCATATCGATGATCGATATCGGTATGCGAAAATAAGTAACTCTAGCCATGAAGGGCCAACATTGATTCCATATCGATGATCGATATCGGTATGCGAAAATAAGTAACTCTAGCCATGAAGGGCCAACATTGATTCCATATCGATGATCGATATCGGTATGCGAAAATAAGTAACTCTAGCCATGAAGGGCCAACATTGATTCCATATCGATGATCGATATCGGTATGCGAAAATAAGTAACTCTAGCCATGAAGGGCCAACATTGATTCCATATCGATGATCGATATCGGTATGCGAAAATAAGTAACTCTAGCCATGAAGGGCCAACATTGATTCCATATCGATGATCGATATCGGTATGCGAAAATAGGTAACTCTAGCCATGAACGGCCAACATTGATTCACGCTGACGTCACTGCCACGTCAGCAGTGAACAGTAATTTTTTTTTTTTTTTTTTTTTTTTTGCTGGATGGAGCCAATAATATTATGAACTTTTTGTATTGGGGTACCCCTAATTTGATCATTAGATTAGCTTGAAATATTTAATTTATGTTTAGTTTCTAGTTTCTATTCTAATTTAGTTTATATTAGAACAAGACCCTATATATATGTTTGTCTTTTACAAGTCATTGGGGAGAATTTGAGAGATCGTTTGAGAGCTAAATAGCTGCTTAATGAGCCGGTGTCATCTCAAGCATAAAGCTAAGCTAAATTTGATCTAGTTATAACTCCCAGGATATTGGAGGCTCTTGGGTGTATCTGTTGTACGTTAACAAAGAATGCAGATGATCGACAAGCTCTAAAATTGACTTTTTGTTCTATGGAAATCTGCTAAAGGCAAATTTGAGACTTGATATGTTAAATCGGATAGTACTAATTACTAGTGACACCTTAACTTATAGGACATTAGAAGTCACTGGATCCGAATTGCCAGTTGTAGTAGACCTGGGAAAATGTAGTCGGAATTCAATGAAAAATCTCAGGAGAAGTATATCTACTGCATCACAAAAGAGTTTGAGATCAGTGAAGTTTCAAGTGCTATTCTTGCTTTTGCTGCACATTTTTAGCCCGAATTCTAGATAAGATTTGCAGTTGCTCAGGTTCTCTCCTTGCCTATCTAGTGGATAACAATTTGAAGTACTTTTATACTAATTCTGATGTATTGTATAGATTTATTGTGGTCTTTCAATAAAATATATTCTACTAGTTGCAAATAATTGAGTTTTGCAATGATATGAACGAGTGTCACATATATGATATATCTCACATGCATAGAACTTGTGAAAACAATAATTGAGTTTTGCAATGATATGAACATATAAGTGCACATATATCTCACATGCATAGAACTTGTGGAAACAAAAGCCCTGCATATTGCACCGGTTTTAGAGCGGCATTTCTGAATCAAGCTAAATTGTTACGCTTCTATTCAGTAGGCCACGAGGGAGCCTTCAAAAACAGTAAATTTTGAAATATTTGGTTGACTCCTGTATAATGCAATTGCTCTGGATGTTCCATAAACTTTATTATGCAAATGAGTTTTTTTTTCAAATTTACTATGTTGGCATTGCTAACAAAACAAAGTACTGCATAGCTGCGAATAAAACCAGAAGGATGTATTCTTGTATTTAGTTAAAAAAAAGCACCAAAAAACAGGACTTAGGGAGGGAACTTAATCCTAGCCAATCATACATAAGCAGTAACAAGATCAAATAGAGAACTAAAAAGTCGACCTGTCAATCTGTTTGCACACAGAAAGAGCAACCTATCCAAAGACCCCAATACATTTGTCCAAAGCAACTCCATAGATATTCTGGTCAGGAAAAGATATAAAAACGTATATATACTGAAAAAATGCTAATTGCATTCTTCACCCCGTAGCTTTGGATGATTTTCACTCTAGTAGAGACAATTTTGAAGTCGACAACTGAATCCTATACTTCATCATTCTTCATTTTGCTTTTGGCTATTTTCTGTCCAAATCAGTGTTAATGGTACAGTTAGTGATGGTAAGGTAATAGGAAAACAAAAGAGGAGCTATGCAAGAATTATAAAGATAAACCTGTAGCCACAAAAATTCCACTCTAAACTCACTAAGAAAACCAGAAAACTCAAATTATTTATAACACCAACAAGAATTGGTGCCATATATTTTGCTAAGAAAAAACCAGTGCCATTAACAAAATGAGGCATACAATATCTACATCTTCAATATCAATTTCAGACCTTTTAATACAGACACCCTTCTCTCAGTATAATTTTATGCATTATATGTACTATATTTTGAATTTGTTTGTGAAGTCTTCTCATTTATTATGTTTACAACTTCAGGCCAGTATTCACTAAAAAAATGTGAAATCATGCCTATTGCTATTTACTGTGAATTGTAAAATTGTCTTTGGAGAAAAAAATCATTTGGTGAAAAATAGGCGAAAGTGGTGATTGGGGAATGAGTAAAGGCTGGTGAGAGCTATTTTCTTTTAGTTTATGGCTGATGAACATTGTAATGATGAAATTAACCTACTTATTGAACATAGTTATTTTTTCTACTAGACAAACAAAGCCAAAAGGGGATGAAAGTATGGGATGTCTGTTGTCAACAATTTAAGTGAATCGAAGCAAACCAAAGATAAGGATGCAACAATCTACTCTAAACACACACATCAAGGTAAAAAACCTAAAGGTAACAGATAAACCAGGCAAAAGAAGTTGACAAGGTAAAAACTAGAAGTAACAGATAAAACCAGGCTGTCAGTTGGAATTATAATGAGTGTGAGTGTGTGTGCCTGGCAGTGTAGCTATGAAGTTAAGGTATTTATAAGAGATTACCCGAACAGTCTTGCTGGTTTGAGCCCATGATAGCCAATATCTGCCAAAGAAAATTTGAACGCAGACAAAGAAGGGTGGAACATATGTCAATACTCTTCAGCCTCATTATGTGATTAATGTTGACTAGTTCCAGGCAAATCACACAGTTTCGTTGTCGTCGTGTCCGAATCACTTCTTTAACTAAAAATAGGCAGAAGGAACTTGAAATGATAAAGTTGTACAGGCAGACAAGTAATAAGATGATTGATTTTGCAGAAACAAAAATTACATTAGTAAATATATTGTCCTTTCCTAAAAGCAATATTAAAGTCCACAGATAGTGTCCCCGGCCACTCTTGGACGTTCAGAGTCAATGCTACTCACAGAAAGTTGTCACTTGTTGTTCCAATCGTTGCGAGCACAGAAATAATCTGACTTTATGACATGCAACACTTGTCGAAAATTAAACCACAAACAATACATATTGTACCTGCTTTCTATGTTTAAGTCTCAAAAGGCCAATTATATATTCTTACTGTCCAAAACACTTTTAAAAATCCTCCGTTCAATTATTTACTTTCTGCATTTTGTTTCTAGTAGGCATGTTAATGCATAAAAGAAGCAGCTATTGATATCATATTAAATTTGTTAGGAAGAACATCTTGTTTAAAGCATCCTTAGAAAATTGTCAGACGGACTAGTTAGTTTTGTTAGCATACGTAATGATGGCAAAAAAAAAAACTAGAGGAGTGGAACTACAAATATATGCTAAAGTTTCCAATACAAGTTAAAATTAATAAATTATCAAGTCAGGAAATATAGGTACCTGCACCAACCACAGTCTCTATCTCATCAATAAACAATATAATCTGCCCATTTGAAGCTGTGACTTCTCGTATGATCTGTTTAATCCTTTCCTCAAATTGTCCAGTGTACATGGCAGCAATAAGCAATGAACCAATATCCACGGAGTAAAACTGTAACGAACAAGTGAAACTTCAAACATATGTAACAAACCCAACTCCACTGGATCTGACATTGCTTATTCTGGTTTATCAAAAATCATATACGGAGTAAACATTTTGTAATTACTTCTTATCAATATATCTTAAATCTAATCACCGACCATTCATGTTTAGGACTCCAGTTATATTCCACAATTATAGATCAAATTTTCGGCATTGCAGTCAATAACGTTTCACTAGAATCTATCTTGGTTGAGTTCATATCACGGAAAAACCAGCTGGAAGCCAGAACTACAATAAGAAATATACTCACATAGAACATGTATAATTCACCAGGTAAACTACTAGATCAAAAATATCAAAAAATATCACTCTTTCCAAACTACTTGCTAGTGCGCATCATCACTTTTCAGAAATGCAAAGTAAATTACTAAAAAACTTTAGCACCACGACCACAAGTTTCTGTAATAAAAGATTATATATTTACATTCTACTAAAAAATCTTTTCTTATATGCATTCATGTATTTAACTCATTAAATAAGGGAGTATCTGAAAATGCAAGCCGAACCTGCCGGTTTTTCAAAGGTTCAGGAACATCTCCACGGCAAATCCTTTGAGCTAACCTGCAAATAAAAAAGTATGCAAGAAAGTGTTTGTGTTATTAGGACATAGAGAAGTGATGTACTCTCCATAACAGAAATCCTAAATCAGGGGAAGTAGACAACTTGTCAACAATAAAAATATAACAAATTTTAAAATATGTGAAAAAGGGTTCAACTTCCCACTGCCAGCCATCAAAAGAAAGTTTATGAAGCCACCAAAAGTTTTATGCCCTCTAGAAAGAGGGTTGTGTGGATGATAACAGAGAAACTTACACATAAAAAAATTGTCAAGCATTTTTTCTTCTTTTTAAGGAATATGTGAAACTTGAAGTCAGAAGAAAACGATTTGTCCTGTTGCAACTTCTGATAGATGGAAATTTTAAATTTGTACCATTCTCAGTTTACACTTCTTTTAAAGTTCTAGACTCCACTTCCAAAAGATTCAAGAACATATTCATTTGAAATGTTTAAGGACATGGTTAGTTGACTCGATGATTAGATAAAATTAAACAAGAGAATGGAAAATATCTATAAATGTGCAATAAGAACAGATGATAACTTGAGGGTCCCTATCTTCAATAGAGAGCTTTTTCCATTAGCTTAGACAAACTGACAAAGCTTAAAAGGCCTTATTCTTCTCTCAGGTTAAACGGCTTCTCTGTTTCCATTCCCCAATTATTTCACCCAAATCTCAGTGCCACCTTATATGAGTAGGACTGTACTCCAAATTAACTCATGGTCTTATAAGTCATTGAATGGGTTAAGAAATAAGATATGAGTGTTGAGTCCATTCCATTTATACAATTCCTCAACTATTAGAATTTAGAACTGAAATACCAAGACGATATTTACAACGGCTCCAGCCAGTGTGCTAGTGTTTAGGTTTACCATGTCAGTCATCTGCTGAAAATTATACAGTGCATCATAAATTGGTTCGACTTAGCAAGATCACCACATAATAATTAATAAGAATAATCAGGGGGTAATCGGAATAAATTAATAATATACTGGTGCAAATATGAGACAAAATAAAATATTAGTTAAAACATACATCTTATATACGTACAAGAATCAGATACATATTTAACCTTCTATTTACTCAAATTCTGAAGAATTACAAATAAAAACCATATTCATTTGTCACTTTAGAACACTTTATTTATTTATTTATTAATCAACCAGCTAAATCTTTAATAGAACTTTACACTATATCTTTCTTCTCACATTATTATATCTTTCCACTGGTCTAAAGAAAATACGACTTGCACCACTGCAATGAACTTTTCTGAGAGCATATCAAGAAACTAACAATCATAAAAAGTAGAGGCATATATGCATCTATTACAATGTAACAAGAAAATGTACTTAATCAAAGTAATCAACTTAGTATTGACTTATTGGATATCTCAAAAAACCTTTCGAAGATCATTAATGCTTCAGATAATTTATTTGTTCCTTACCTTTGGCTAACAATTAGGTAGGAAAACACAACAAGGTATACTCAATGAAATATTTTTTATAGAGATTACAGAATTTACCCTTCGGCTATAGCAGTTTTTCCAACACTAGTCTCACCGACGATAACTGGGTTATTCTTTGTTTTCTCAGATAGTATGCGAATGCATCGCTTGATTTCATCATCTCGGCCTTTAACGGGATCAATTATACCATGATGAGCAAGCTCAGTTAGGTCAACTCCATATGTGTCTAGTGCCCCATATCCTCCTCGAACTATGCGTCATAAGCAAAACTTTTATTAATTGGCACTGATAAATGAAATAAAGGGACCAAAATGTTTGCAACAACAGTCTTATACAAACAAAGACAACCACATGTAAGTATAAAACAAAGACATGTTAAAATATTATAGCGCTCAATGGAAATGTACAAGTGTAAGAAACACATTTTTGTGTGCCTAATATTTTAGAACACCACATTTTATGAAAAAACTAAAATTTTCAAAATCTGACACCATAATTCTTCCATTTGTATTATTCCGTTCAACAGAACATTTCAGCATTACACTACATTTTACGAAAAACTAAATTTGTCAACATCTAGCACCACAGTTTCCTTTCTGTGTGCATTACTCTGTGTAACAAGAAAACTTTCAGCATTTATTTTAAGTCAAACCAAGAGACAACAAGGGGATTAAAGTGATATCTCATAGATGGTTCAAATTACTGTACTAGGCTAACACTGACCAACATGTTTAGGCATAACCAACAAGTACGTTTGATCCGTGAAAAAAGAATCAAACTTACAGAAACATACTTTGTCTGATGTAGAAGAAGTAGCTGCAGATTACTTGGTAAAAAAAGGACAGGAAAATGAAATATAGATAATTGTCAATGAGTAGTTACAGGTAGTTAGTTTTTCATCGATTAATATTCAGTCATTAGTGGTCATGTTTGTAGTTCAGATTTTATTTAAATTGAAACCTCTGGAAGGGTGCAGGGTGCTTAAGTTAGTTACTGTGATCAATTTGTTGGAGACGCTTGCATTTCTTAACATGATCCATCTTATCAATACAACCTTAGTATGTTTTACTTCTGTTCTTCTGGATTCAAAACCAAAATTTTTGTAAATAAAGGTTAACCTTATGGAAGCACTGGCAAGCGAATGAGCTGGACAGGTGACCTTAACAATGAAAAGTTTGAAGAAACTGAACCTGGCACATAATGATTCAGTGGAAAACAGTCTACGTACTCTTAAAAAAATTACACTTTGAATCAGAAGCAAACAAGGATGCACATAAAAAACAGCATAAAAATATTAATCGAAGTTGAAGTATAAAAGGGCTGTCATACATTGATTAGGGACCCATAGATTCCCGGGAACAGCATCTTTCGAAGGCTTCTCAGCGAGCTGTGGCCAAATATCAAACACTCAAAAGCCCAAACTAACAAACTAATGCCACAATGTTATTAATACTAAAGAAATGATATATACATATGTTTAACAGTATCTGTAGTTGTCTTAAAACATTGAGGCGCCGTTTGGATCTTGGGTTCTGAACCTAGCTAACAGTAATCGGAATGAGATTGTCATACATTTTTGTTGTACAATCTCATTCTCATTCCCGGGTTCGAATCCCATGATCCAAACTATCCCTGAGATTATATTATATATTATACATAGACATTGGCAGATTTAAGAATTTAGCTTAAGGGGGAGCCAAAATTTATGATCACTAAAGAATTTCATCTACATTAAATTATTGAATTTTGTTTTCTTTCACATTAAGGTAATAAATTGATCTTAAAAGATAAGAGAACATATGGTGTCGAAGAAGTGCATCAACAAAACCACTAATAATCAACTTGTACTTCCCCATTTCTTATTCACGATCTTCGATTACTACCATTTTAAGCGTGCATTACTCATGACTTCAAACAAAGGGATGAATTGATCGTACCTCACTTTCTGTCATAGAATAGTTAGCTTTGACCAATTATCAAACATCTAGCTTAGACCAAATATCAAACACTTAACATACATGGATTAATATAGGATAAAAGTCGTAGAGGAGTGCAGTAAATACCTGAGCAGGAGGAGCATTAGTAGAGTACGGGGTTATAAAGTTGAATTGTTTACGAGAAGATGAAACGGGAACAAAAGGGTTTAAAACCCTGCTTAAACCCCTTCTACTCGCTGCCAACATTCTCTAATATTTCAACAAATGAAATGTAGGTTTGTCTGCAAATTCACCAATATATGCTGCTATTTTACCCTTATATATTATAATTACCCTACTTCAGTTTAGCCAAACAAAAAAATCTGTGTATATTTACTATTTACATAATAAAATGATAGTCAATTTCAGCATAAAATATTTTTAAAAATACAGTATGTAATAATATTATATAGGGTAATGCTAAGGGTTATGGTTAAGCATTTATGTAGATGAATAAATGCATTTAATACATTAATTTTGTACTTAATACATCAATTTTGCACGAAATTCAATATGATTATTTAGAAATTTGGGATGTTTTTATCATTGGATCATTGGAAATTAATGTGAATGCAGCCTGCAAGAGGGTCCATTATTATTACCTGGAAAATTAAATTAGTGTTGCAAAGACGCATTAAAAATCTAAAAACCATATAAAAGATGTTGAAAATATAAGAGTATTTAATGCTTAACCGTAACACTAACGGCTATAGTTAGCATTTCCCTAAAAAAAATTATCAAAATGGAGCCTTCACACAAACTTGGCCCTCACAAGCCCCATAATTTGTGTCGGGTAGTGTTTATGTGTTTTTCAAAAAAAAAAAAAATTGTTCCACTACTTCGTGTAGCGTATTGATGTGTTTCGCTGCATGGTGTATTGGTGTGTCATGCCCTAATACGGAGCACGAAATGCCACATTAAGGGGTAATACACTGGTACATCATGTAATACGCAACACGAAATAACGTGTCCATGGGACATTTTGGACCCCTTTTTTGGAAAGGGATAGGGAAGGTCATGAAAATTGTAAATGGTCCATTTTGGATCATCACCCAATTATATATGACTCCAATTTTTTTTAAATTGAATAAAATAAAACTAAAATTTATGAACATTTTTCATAAGATAAATGAGAAGCCACACTATTAGACCCTGAGACCAAACCGTTTATGCTCACGAATAGAGGCATCGAAAAAAATAAAATTTTAGGGACACATTTTTCGATTTTCATTAAAGAGTAAAAGAAAAAAATTACAATATGTAGGGGCACACAAAAATAAATTAGGATACAAATATATATATGAAGGACTTATGAATGATTTTGCTATCAAAGTTATAGAAAGATTATTTTTTTCAAAACTAACAAATTAAATATATTTAATTTGCATAATTGTTGGGGCACAAAATTCTAAATCGTTTGGGGTTTGAAATTTCTCAGGACCGACCGTGATTATCAATTAAATATAACATCAATGATAATAAATTATGATATATACCTAAAACAAGTGAACAAAAGTTTTTTTTATTAATCTTTGATAGACAAGATTCCTAAGAGGTTGGGAAAGGGAGGTCAGGTTAGATGAGATTATCAAAAAAATACGCTTGTTAAAGAATGGTTGTTCTAAAAATCATAAAATTAGAGTCTACAATTGCAATCTTATATTATATTCTAATAATAACGCTAACAATAGATGAAGATGATGTTTTGGTATGGGTTAAATCTCAAAATGCTCACTGAAGTAAAGGTCATATCTCACTTTACTCAATCGACTTATCGGGGCTCATTTGCACCACTCTAGTAACGAGTAATGATAGTGCCGTTACTCGGGCTCGTTGACCTAACGTAAAACGTCTTGACTTTAACGGGAATTACAATTGGACACCAGGTGTACCATTACGTGGATTCCAACTAAGCCATTATCGTGACGATAATGTATATAAAAATACTAGTACCCACTTCATGCATCCTCGTTGGATTACAAATACAAATACCCACATCCTCGTTGGATTATTGGTACAATCTTCATCATGCCACATGGTGCTATCATTTGAGTTATCGACCAGAACTATAATCCCATACAAAATTTAATCACTAAATCAAGACCCCCGCTCACAATCAAGAAGCGAATAACAAATCTCTCATAAAGAATATGAGAGAAACCAAATTGAAGAATACAAGCCGAAAATCGAAATAAAAACAAATTAAAAATGCAAAAAAAAATCCAAAAAAACTTACAAACGAAACCACAAGATAGGCGGTTAACTCTCGAATCCAACAAGCTCCGCTTGAATAGAAGAAGAAAGAAAATTGAAAGCTCCGATAATGTAGATCTAGAAAAATAATTCAAAGTAAAGTAAAAGGATAGAAATCCTTACCCAAAAAGGGAGATTATTGAAAGGGACAAATTAAACAAAACAAAAGAAAGAATTTAGGGCTTTCCATCGGGAAAACCGGTGGAAGCCCCGCCAGTTATAGAACAAAGAAGGAAGGCGGCTACTGTGAGACTAGAGAGAAACCTAAAATTGTTTAATTACTTTCAAATACTATTTGTGGGTTAGTTTGTATTCGGTTATATCGACAAAACATAATTTTTTTGGGAATTTAAATTTATTCATTAACTAAGCTATTGTATTTTTAGGATTACGTTAATCCCGATTTTGAAAAAAAATAGAGTATGATCTCGTTTAATTATTAGAGTCAATTCTCGAAAATTTGTTATAGCTTATTGAAGGAGAAGACATGATTTTATAACACTCTGTTATTCTTGAAAATTTTTAAAATGTAAAAAGTTAGGATCGGCATATAAAAAAAGGAGTCGTAAAGAAATTGAAGGGATGATTACTAAATTTAAATAGGTACAGATGCATGATCTGAGTTATTTAAGAAATGCTAGGTGTTTAAGTGGTAGAGTTTGTAACACTACACAATCAAATTTGTCATAATATTTTATTAAAAAGATCAAAATATCTCGTTTTTTATGTTTATTTGCTCAAAATACACATTTTCAGAAATACTAACCAAATACCCATTTTGATCAGATACTCCATTTGCAGTGGAGTATTAGATGTGATACTTCTCCTCCAATGGAGTTGGATCGTCAGGAGTGATATACTCCACTACCAATGTAGTAACGGACATTCAGATACTCCTATCTGTGCTGATACTTGACCGAAGGTGGAGTATGTCTTTTGATACTCCTTTGGGAGTGACGTGTCATCCTAATACTCCATTATCAGTGAAGTATTTAGTAGATATTATGGTTGTATTTATCGATTATAGGTATTTTGGATATATCATACTAAAATATATTTTAGGTGTTTTGAGCCTTCACCGTTGTGTATGGAACATTTTTAATATAATTTATTTTTTTATAATTAATAATTAGAATATATCTAAATTTTAATAAAAACTCAAAACCTTTTTCGTTTGTTGTAAATTATTGTAAATAGAAAAATATTTAATCGATGTTACAACATTCATTTCAACAATATTTTATAAACTTTTTCTTTAAAATCTAATTAATTCAAGTATCTTAGAATTTATACATAATTATATTTTATGATTAGAGATGCAGAAAAGGTTGATCAGATCAAAATTCGGTCCAAAATTTTATTTTAACCGGATCAAGACCAGGCTTTCGAAATTATGGGTGATGGTCCTTTGTATCACAATTTTTAGTATAATGGTCCAAAATATTATAATTGAAAAAAATGATCCTTTTTATCACGAAAAAACGCATTGGCGAGTTGCGTTTCTCAAAAAGGTATGTTGAACATGCATTTTCCCATATGTTTTTCAGCAGAACAGGTGACATCGCAGGTTCAAGTGACGTTACAAGCTTCAAGGAAAAAATTAAAAAAATAGAAAATGCAATTTCTTCTTGAGTTTTTTGGGTGGAGGAAAAAATTGAACAATATCCAACAAGGCCCCGGCCAATAGGAAAAAGCACTGATCTGATTTTTTTTATAAACGTAAGTAAATTTGTGATGCTAAGATCAAGTCCAACGACTTCCCTATTTGAGTTATTAACTTAAAACCCTGCTTAAACCCCTTCTTGTCACTGCCAACATTCTCTAATATTTCAACAAATGAAATGTAGTAGGTTTGTTCTGCAAATTCACCAATACTGTATAGTCCCTCCGTCTCGTAATAAGTTCAGGATTGTTCATAACATGAGACAAATTATTAATTTACTCCGTACGTCTAATCTATAAGATCAAATATATAAATTATTAATTTACTCTGTACGTCTAATCTATAAGACCAAATATAGTCATGAGTGATTTTGTTGATTCGTATTTATAAGTACTTTAATATAGTGAAATTTTTAAAAACTCAAAACTCAAAACTCAAAACCTTTTTCGTTTGTTGTAAATTATTGTAAATAGAAAAATATTTAATCGATGTTACAACATTCATTTCAAGAATATTTTATAAACTTTTTCTT
Organism: Kitagawia praeruptora; assembly: GCA_037693485.1. Taxonomy (NCBI): domain Eukaryota; kingdom Viridiplantae; phylum Streptophyta; class Magnoliopsida; order Apiales; family Apiaceae; genus Kitagawia; species Kitagawia praeruptora. The sequence continues at coordinate 141,691,524 of CM075352.1, forward strand.
TAAAATCTAATTAATTCAAGTATCTTAGAATTTATACATAATTATATTGTATGATTAGAGATGCACAAAAGGTTGATCAGATCAAAATTCGGTCCAAAATTTTATTTTAACCGGATCAAGACCAGGCTTTCGAAATTATGGGTGATGGTCCTTTGTATCACAATTTTTAGTATAATGGTCCAAAATATCATAATTGAAAAAAATGATCCTTTTTATCACGAAAAAACGCATTGGCGAGTTGCGTTTCTCAAAAAGGTATGTTGAACATGCATTTTCCCATATGTTTTTCAGCAGAACAGGTGACATCGCAGGTTCAAGTGACGTTACAAGTTTCAAGGAAAAAATTAAAAAACTGAAAATGCAATTTCTTCTTGAGTTTCTTGGGTGGAGGAAAAAATTGAACAGTATCCAACAAGGCCCTGGCCAATAGGAAAAAGCAGTGATCTGATTTTTTTTATAAACGTAAGTAAATTTGTGATGCTAAGATCAAGTCCAACGACTTCCCTATTTGAGTTATTAACTTAAAATTTATGGAATTTGATACAAAATAGTGCTCCAACAGTGTCTTAGTGGTTCCCTAAAACACTAGGAATCAATAGATATTCCCTATTTTTGGGGAACCACTAGCCTCCCTAACTTCATTTTCATCAATAAAATAATTATTTTCTCTATTTCACCAATAATTGTCTTTGTCTCTTTCTTAGTTACTTTCAAATTTATTATTATTATTATTAATATTATTATTATTATTATTATTATTATTATTATTATTATTATTATTATTATGAATATAGGGATTGTTGTTATTATAGTAAGGAATGAATATAGGGATTGTTGTTGGAGTTGGTATACAAAACAATGTCCCTAAACCACTAGGAATCCTTATTTTATAAATTTATAAGGAACCAACTAAGGCATTGTTGGACTTGCTCTTAGCCATATCTTCAAATTGTGATATTTTGGATATTTTAACTTCAAATTGTGATTAAAAGGACTTTTTATCAAAAATAATTGAGTTATTTTTAATTCTCATGACCGGTTATGTAATCAAGGTAGCTTTCTACCTTTCTCCTCAGACATTCTGTTACGATGGGGTCACATGACAAACACTCTTTGTTGAGTATTGAACACAGTAAAAGAATACAGATGGGGGGTGAATGGATTCTTGAACTTTTCTTGCCTTGAGTTTGTGTAGCAGATAAGTGTTGTGTGTGCAGAGATGTAGGTGCAAATAAAGAACAACACAAAACACAATATCACTTTAATCTAATGTATTATTAGATAAAGGTTGCTACAATCTGTGAATACAAATGGTAGTATTCTCAGCTTCGTTTTTCTCAGAGAGATATAGCTTACAATGTATGAAAAACTTGACTCACTCAGTTCTTTGACTAAGGAAGTGAGGCTGCATCCTTATAGAACATGGATACAACCTACTTACTACAAACAAGGTAGCTAAACAAATTACTTTCTAGTCTGTCTATCCTTTTTGAGTAAGTGTCCAAACGGTTACAGATTTGACTTTGAAAAGCCTGTTCAGATCCACTTCTTTAGCCTTTTGTCTCTTCTATATCTCTCCAAGCTTCCTTGTAGGCTTTCCAGAGCACGTTACAGATTGTGGTCCATAAAGTGCATTGGCTTGTTGCAGGTTTCTGACTTGTACAAATTCTTCAGTATTTTGTCTCCCAGAATGTATTCGAGAAGTGACTAAGTAAGTGATTCGAGAACTAGAATTGACTTGATCGATAACTCTAAGTTCTCGAACACTGTTATATTGACATATCGAATCACTTCTCGAATAGCTCTTTTCTTCAGGATTCCTTGAGATGTCGAATAGAGCATTTGACTTGTCGAATCCTTGAGATATCGAATAGCTTTCTGAGTCCTTGAGATATCGAATGGTACTTTGACTTGTTGACTCCTTGAGAACTCGAATACCACTTTGACTTGTTGACTCCTTGAGTTCTTGAATAGAGTAATAGACATATCGAATCCCTGAGATATCGAATGAGATATCGAACAGTGTATCCAGAGATATCGATTAGTGTCTTGAGATATCGAATCCCTGACTTCTCGAATGCTAGACTTCTTGAATAGACAAATATACTTCTCGAATTGGTACTTAGGCAAATTCTTCATTTCTTCAAATCCCAACTGTGATTATTTGACAGTCTTTATCTCTTTGCTTGAGGCATGAACCTTGGAACTTCTTTCAAGCATTATTCTTGACTATATAAGTACAGTTACACAACTACGATTTGATGCCTACTTCAAGTACAGAACAAATAGAAACTCTACAACTAGAGGTTCCCTCAGTTAAGAGGTCATGTAAGTAATGCAAAGCATTACAAACAATTAGGCTTGTTATTAGATGTATACAGGCATGCCTCTGTGACTAACAATCTCCCCCAAATTGTGAGTAAGACCCTTAGTCACAATTTCATGTCTGATAACAAGCCTAACATACATAAAGATAAAACTTAAAAAGTACAGGTATGTAGATTGATTGAGCACATAAATGGAATTACAAGATAAATACTCTTATGGTATGATGAGATACTAGCCATTCTCATTTGATTGCATCTCCATTGCTTTGGCTTGTAGATCATCACATGCTTTCTGTTTCCTTTCTTTCTCCCTTCTTGCATTCTCATCTGTGGCCCTTATGATTTCTGCCATAGCATCCAATTCTTCAATCATGATATAGTTTTTGAAATCTTCAAGTACTGGCTTCAAAATGTTGGCAGGATAGTGACTGAGTAGGTTCATTCTTATATTGACATTGTCTCCATTTCTTCTCCTATACTTCACTACATAGGGATCAAACTGAACTCTACACAATCCCTTAGCCCTTAGATTTTCTGCTTCAATCTCCAGTCTATCAATTTCTTTCTCCCTTTCTAACCACTTCTCATAGCAGCCCTTCCTTATCTTCTCAGCATAGTCTCTCTTCATCTTCACAAAGTCAATCAATTCCAGCTTCCATACTTTCTCCACCTTGTCTTTAGAATCCAGCAATGCAATAATTCTTTCTATCTCATATAACTTACCCCAATTTTGACAACCCCCTTGTTTGAATTTCATTTCTCTCCCATCAGCGTACTTGATTTCAAGATGGTCATTCACAATTGCAGCATATCATATCTTTTGAGCTCTTAGAAATTGCAGTTGCTCTTCATCAAAATCTTCATCTAGTGGTTGGAGTTTCAATCCTGGAATGATTGTTAGAGCTCTTGATTTGGATAGCTTCACCCTTCTTGCAGCATGTTTGACTTTAATCTTCTTTACATGGTTGCTAGGCAGTAACTTGTGACCCTTGTTGGTAGACCATAGTAGTATTTCGTTAGCAGTTTGCTTTCTGAAACATACACATGGTTTCTTGATTTGAATCTTCTTTTCTTCTTGAGGTGGCAAAACAGTTGCAGAAGCCAGAGATGTAGATTTTGATGAATCATTACTAGTGACATCCACCCTAGACTTTGAGCCTTGTGTTGTTGTAGAAGTGTCATTAGTAATGTTCATGGCTTGCTGTTTTCCACTCTTCTTTTCATAGACCTTTCCTCCACCCTTGTCATCATCATTCTTTCTGCTTTTATCATCCCTTTTCTTCTTGTCATCACTGCCCTTATATCTCCCTTGATCTCCACCCCTGCTTCCACTTTTATCATTATCATCCTTGTCTTGATTTGACTTTCCACCTTGAGCAATAGGCTTGATGTCTGATTGAGAGTTGATAAACTTCACCAGAATGTCAAGAGCCTCCTTTTCAGATTCAGATTTTCCACTCCTTGAATGTAGAACTCCAGCCAGAAACTTTATGGTGGACATGTTGTTTGCTTTTAGATGTTGGCTAAATCTGAATGCAACAATGTCTTGACCCTTTTCATATAGAATACAATGAGGGTGAGGAACCACTTGAGGCAGTTGAGATTTCATGCACTTGGTGAGAATCTCCTTGAGCATATCATTGTCTGATGAGTTATTCCTTTCTATCTTCTTGATGATTGTTCCAAGTTCAGAGCTAGATAGAATTTGAAAGGCTTCAATGTGGATGTGAAAGAGGTTCTTGGCAGTGTAAATTAAGACTTCTCTTTCATCAGTAAGGATGATGGCATGGGGATTGGTTTGCACAATTTCTCTTCTCATTATAGTGACTAGAAACACATCTTGCACAAGAAGCTTGATGTAGTCAAAGTAGTGGAAATTGGCTCTTTTCCTTAACTCTTGTAGATGCTTCAAAAAGGCTATGTCATGGTATAGTATGGAGTTTGCAGTTTCTTGACATACTCTTTGAGTAAGCACATTTCTGAATTCTGAAGGTTAAGCTTGAAGGGATTGTTTAGCAATGTCAGGGATGTCAAATTCATATTCTTGCTTGGCAACTTCATCTTCAGCCACTTTCTTCAGCTTGTCATCCTTGGATGTTGGCTTAGGTTTCTCAGACAGAGATGACTTAGAATTTCTTGATTGGCCACCCTCATTGATTGTAATGCCTTTGGTTTGAGAGTTCTCCCCCTTAGTCTGAGGCTCCCGCTTAGATTTTGAGTTCCTTGATATCCTCTTCTCCCCCTTAGGCTTGTTGTCAGGCATAGAGGCTGTAGTAGGAGCCTTTGGAGTGGAAGATTCTTCAAGTAGAGGGATACCCATGTGCTGCATCATGGCAGACAACATAGATTGTTGATGCAGGAGAACATCAGCAGTGGTAGTGGCTTGAGTGTTCAACTGCTCAGTGAGATTTGTAACTGTGCCTGCCAGATGGGCATTGGATTCTTTGAGAGACATCACCTCCCTTTCAAGAGTATCAACCTTGGTGAGCAGTTCAGTGGCCTTGAAACCAGTTAAGGATTGATCTTGCAGTCTTTTCACCTCAAACTTTGTCATTTCATGCACAGGGACTTCAGTGACCAGCTTGTCTCCATACTGATTTTTGAACATGGTCCTCAACATGGCATTAGCATCCGTGGTCTGAGTAGAGAAAGCATCAAACTTAGTTCCCAGGCTGGTGACAGTGTCATGGAGTAGGGCTAGACCATTATCCATCTTGATACAGGTTGATTTGCAGCCTAGAATGTCCTGGAGCATAGTTTCCAATGGAGGGAATTTTGCCTCAAATGTCCTCTTGACTTCTCCCACTGTAGTGACTGTCTGAGCACACACCCTGTTGACCTCAGTCTTGACTCCTTTACCCAGATAGTGTGCAGCCTTGAGGAAGCCCTTGTATGAATCATTTATGGCCTCATACACTTCACCAGGGGTGAGAGATTTTGCATTGGATCCCAGTGAAGTGATGTATTCTTCTCTAAGATGTTGAAGAGCTTCATCAAGAGGAATGTCATTCTTTCCTTGCAACCAGGCATCCACATTTCCATCTCTCTCAGCTTCATCTGTTATTTTCTGTTGTTGTTGCTCTACATCTGCTTTATGACATAGCAAGATGGCTTCATAGTCTGAGTTTGGTAGATTTGAGGTGACTAAGTTTTGATCAATCTTTACGAACTCAGGGATCTGATCCACAACCAAGCTTTGAAGTGCTTCAACCGTCAATTGTGGTGGAACAGACCCTGATCCTGAAGCACTGTCATGTTGCACAGGCTTCAGCCATTGTGACAGGAAGTCAGAGCTAGAGCTAGGCAAGCTAGACTCCTCAGTTATAGATGCAACTTCTGCAACCGGATGGATTGACTCTCCTACTGGTGTCTCTACAGAAGTGGGATGAGTTACACCAGTAGTTGACATAGCCACAGAGTCTCTAGTAAAAACTAGTGGAACGTCTGTGTTTGTGATGGTGTCATTAGGAGATGCCCCAGCATGCATTCCCTCACCATCTAAATGTGGGACCTGGGTGGTGAGCAAAGTGTCATGCACTAAGTCACTTGAAATCATTGGCTCATCAAAAGACAGGAATTCTTAATGATCAATGCCTTGCATCTCAGTTGTCTGAGTTGCAGGTTCCAAAGAAATATTTGTGAAAGATTCTAGAAGAGAAGTGTGGTGTAGAGTAGATTTTGGCAACTCCCCCTGAGAAATAGAAGGAGTTTCAAGTGTGATGTGCTCTCCACTCTGTGTTGTGCCAGCCTTATCACTCCCATGTGCTGACTCTGTACAAGAAGGTGCATTGGGGAGGATGCTTGATTCTATAGGTGCACCCTGTTGAGAGGATACACCTAGTGAGCTGTGTGCCCCTGATTTTACAACTTCAGCCATTTGTGTGACTGAAGAGGTGGTCTTAGATTTCTTCCTCTTTGGTCTCTGTAAGGGTGACTCAGGTTCCTCACTTTCTAGACCTAATTCAATAGTTAATGCTGCTTCAGATAGGATATTTAGTGGTGCAGACATTACTTCCTTTCTCTTCTTTTTACTAACATCACCCTTTTGAGAGGATGATGCAGTTGGCTCAGTGTTTGGTAGAGTGTTTGGTTGAGAGGGTTGGTTAGCAAGCCCTGGGTTAGCATTTTGTTCTACTTGCTTGGGCTTAGCTAACTCAGACTTAGAGGCAAATATTGGCATGTTGTGGGGGTAAGTTCTAAACAAACTCTCCATATGGGGAGTTATGTTGAGTCTTACATCCACATCATTCCTAGTCTCCAAATTACCAAAAATGAGTTTGGTCATGGATTTAGGATAGCCTATTCTATGTTTATTCATCCCATCTAATTCAATCAATTTATCATCTAAGAAATTAAGGACAGATTGAATAAAACGAGGGAAGAAAATTTCATTACCTCTCTTGGCTGAATTCTTACCAAGTCTCCCATACAGCTCCTGCAGAATAATGAGACCAACGTCTATCTTCTTTCCATAAGCTAAGGCATAGCCTATTTGCTGTGCAGGGGTACTGATTTGGTCATAGCTGGATTTTCTTGCAGTGAAGACTTGAAGAAGTGTAGCAAACACATAGCTCCATTCCTTCCTCAAATGCTTCCTGTTCAAATGCCCAAGACTGATTCTGTCTGCATATTTGATGAATTCAAAGAAGTCTTCCAATTCAGCATTTGTAGCAAGTGGGTCATACACCTCTCCTTTGGTGCCCATACCAAGTGCCTCATTCACATCTTCTGTGGTGATAGTGATAGTTTTGTCTTGAATCTTGCAGTAGATGATGTACGAGGTTATTGCAGAGTCAAGATCCACCACCTCCACTGTAGCAGACTGCCAAAACTGTTCCAGAATGTCTAGGTACAGAGTTGGGTTGGCAGAGAGTGCATCCTTGATGTATGACTCAGCCATCCATTTCATAAAGCACTTGAAATTGGCGTTGGGTGCTTCCACATCACTAGTTAGAGCAATGAAATTGGTGTTGAACTTTACTGTTGCCATTTGTATAGAAGAGAAGAAAGAAATTGAAGGTTGAAGAAGAAATTTGGCTTTTCGCAGTTAGGGTTTCAGAGGTTTAGAGAGTGTAGATGCTTGAGAAATCGAATGAAATGAATCGAATAGATGTAGAATTGTATAAGTATGAAGTACTTGAATTGTCGATTAGAAGTATGTTTTGTATCGACAAGTCAGGCATTTGAGAAGTAGAAAACAACTATTCGAGAAGTCAAGAAAGGCTTAATCGATAACTCAAGCAGATTGTAAATCATAGCTGGCAGTTATCTAACTTAGAAATAATTCTAAATTAAATAAAGTGTGTTTTTATGAGTGAATTAACTTTTTAGACAAAAATCCAAAATCGGTTAAAATTCAGCGAGAATTCAGCCTTTTCAAATGATTCGAGAACTCAATTATAGTATTCGAGAACTCAGTCATTCGAGAACTCAGTTACCATATTCGAGAAGTCAAGAATACCTATATTCGATATCTCCGAAAGGCTCTATTCGAGAATTCAAGAGTACTCTAATGAGACTTGTTAAAGATGTCGAATAGTGAATCATTCGAAAAGTTTGACTTATCGAACTATACTCATCACTCATAAAAATTGATTTTCACTATCTTTTAAAATTGACCAGCCATATACATTGAAGAATATTCTGGCAAATTAAATAGTGATTTTCTCAAAATTTCATAGAAATTTCTAGTTAGCAAGAATATAATTTTCCAACATATGCAACAGATTTGAAATATTTATAAATCATATTTCAGCCAACACTTACTCCAAAAATATTGAGAATCTAGATAAAATAAGTGTTTACTGCTGCAACAATCTATATGATATATTCACTTAGCTAGAATCTGAAGAATTCAGCATTCCAATCTCACTAACCAACCTCGTGAAGGTGGCTTCATCTAGTGGCTTAGTGAATATGTCAGCTAGTTGTTTATCTGTAGAGACATAATGCAACTCAATGGTTCCATTAGTTGCATGTTCTCTAATGAAATGATATCTGATGTCAATGTGCTTTGTCCTAGAATGATTGATAGGATTGGCAACTATAGAGATTGCACTTGTGTTGTCACACATGATTGGAATTCTTTCCAACACAAGTCCATAATCTCTAAGTTGATTTCTAATCCAAAGCACTTGAGCACAGCAACTTCCAACAGCTATGTATTCAGCCTCAGCTGTAGAAGTTGACACATATTGTTGCTTCTTGCTATACCAAGAAACTAACCTTTTTCCAAGATGGCAGCTACCTGAGGTGCTTTTCCTATCGACTCTGCATCCAGCATAATCAGCATCAGAATAACCAACCAGATTGAACCCTGTGTCCTTAGGATACCATAAACCCAAGTTTGGAGTGCCCTTCAGATATCTAAAGATCCTTTTTATCGCAATCAAATGTGACTCCTTTGGATTTGATTGAAATCTAGCACATAAACATGTAGCAAACATGATGTCTAGCCTACTTGCAGTGAGGTAGAGTAGAGAACCAACCATGCCTCTGTAGACTGAGATATCTACTTTCTTGCCTTTAGCATCTTCATCCAATTTAGTTGTAGTGGCCATGGGTGTCTTTGCAGGTGAGCAATCTTCCAAGTCAAACTTCTTCAATAGATCCTTGATATACTTGGTCTGACTGATAAAGATACAATCCTTCCTTTGACTGACTTGCAACCCAAGAAAGAATGTCAACTCTCCCATCATACTCATCTCATATCTGCTCTGCATGAGTTTGGAGAATTTCTCACACAGCTTCTCATTTGTAGAGCCAAAAATGATATCATCCATGTTAACTCGAATAACTTGTAGAAGGGGGGGGGTTGAATACAAGTTATATAATCGTGTCTGATTTTTGCTTGATTATTTGAACAAGAATAAACGAATGAATCAAACTCTGTTTGTATTAATAAGATCAAATACAAACTCTACCAAAGGTGTACAATACCTTTAGCAGCTGCTGACAATACAAATCTCTCTCTGTTTGTTTCGAACTCTCGAATACAAACCTTATACAGAGCTACGCACATTCACTTATTCGACTCACGAGCTACACTCTTTTACAATGATATTGAGAGAGTATTTATAATGCTACCTATCAACTAATAACAGAAAGATATAATCTATACATGACAATGTTCTGCCTTCTAGTCGATAGTTTCCTTCAATAGAAAACTCTTTCCTTCATAATATCTTCTTGCTTGTTCTTCAAACAACGATCCTGTTTTATAGCACTTGCCAGTTTCTGTAGCATCCATAATGACATCATCAGTAACACGACTGATATCAGGATCTGCACACTGCATCAGTATCTGATCAACCATCAGTATTGGACCGTCATCAGGATTTGTTCTCTGTTCCTGACATGTAGTCTCCGATACACTGTTCATTCCTGACTAAACTATACAGATAACTGTCTTACACATAAAAACTAAATACAGTGCTAAATCCTTTATAAGATCAGGATTACAAGAAGTATAATGTGTAAATTCTATTCTTAACATCACAACTTATGAATTATTCCTAACAATCTCCCCCTATTTATGCTTTACAATCTGAAGCATAAATCCAAGTTGTAGATGTCAAAACATATAACAATACAACCAGAATAGAATTTATGAATGTAAAATTATGAAGTTAAGTACCTCCTTCTCAGATGTAGACGTTTATCTAGTACTTAGAAGAAAGAATTTTAACTATTAATGCTGCTCTTCCTTTACCACTTCCTAACTGAGATTCACCACTGTCACTCCTGGTTCTTCTTTTTACTACCCTTTGTCTGCTTTTTATCTCCCCCAGTTTCAGTCTGGTGGTCTCCCCCAGTCTGGTGTTGTTGTTGTCTTTGAATTGTCTTTATCTCCCCCTTTTTGACATCAGCAACATGAATTCCAAGAGATTCAGAAACAGAACAAATGAGATTCATAAGAACTGCTTGATTTTCCATAATTGTGACTTGGTTATCTTCAAGTGATTGAAGTCTTGTTTGAATAGCAATTTGAGAATTCTGAATATCTTTCAAAACATCAGAATGAACTTCAATGTTGGAAGTGCTTCTAGTATCGTCAGTATCAGAATCAGAAAGAACTGTATCTTCAAGTCGTGTAGAAGAAGTTGCTTGAGTTGTATGATATTCAAGTAGTAAAACCTGATTAGAAGTATCAACATCTTCATCTTTCTGTTCTGGAACTGAAACATGATCATCATCTCCTTCACCAGTATTCTGTGTACTAACATCTTCAAATCCTGACTCCTCCTTAGAGTGATCAAAGACTGTTGATGTCTCAATTCTAGCTGATATTGGAAGTACATACAAAGGAACACTAGGATCATTAGGATCTTCATCTGGTACATATGTATCAAGAGATTGCTTTATCCTGGCACCTCTTCTGTTAATGATTTCTGCAAGCCTCTCCTTTTGCTTCTGAGCTTTAACTTCTGGCTTTGCATTGTGATGTGCTAGGTCATTCTTCTGATACATTTTGATGAATGAATAAGTACCAGCATCCATACCCAAATTTTCAGACCAAGATTCAGGAAAAACCTGATCCCAGAAATCAAATGATGGTTTCCTAATTTTCTCTCCCTCACTATGGAGTTGATCATCCATACCCTCATTCTCACTTTGACTTTCTAAAGTCAACACTCTTTCTACCTCACCTTTTGCCTGGTCAGGAGCCAGCCGCTCAAATTGTGGATCTAAGTCCATCTTTTCAAGTGTATCACTCAAATTTAGATAAGTGCTCTCATGACCTACAGAAAAATAGAGTTTAGAAGGAGTTTTTATACCTGAACTCACATGGAGAGAGGGTTCCTCATATGGCATGTGGCTTGAGGTTTTCTCCAAGGAGTGAGCTGGTATAGTCTCTGAACCCATACAATCATCTTCTTTCCTTTCAGAAACTACAGGCTCCAGTATACCACTTTCAGGTTGTTTACTAGACTCTGATGTCTTCAGTAATACTTCATTAGACACCATAGTTAGTACATCACCATCTTTAAGTGTTGTTTGCTGAGACACACCCTCAAGGTGGATAGACTCTGACTGAACAAAATTTGTTTGATCTTCAGAAAAATCAACCAAAGTCATTCCTCCCATATCATAGGGTATCTCACTTGCATTCTCAGTCATCACAGAAGACCTTTCAACATCAGCTATCACAGCTCCTGAGTCATCCTTCCTCTGACTAGATGGTTCTTGTGTTACAGTGACTGTGATCTGATCTTTCCTACTATTCACCACTGGTGCAATAGTACCTTCTGTTGACTGCATTCCTCTATCTACTTCCTCCAGTTGTTCACCTTGAGCTGAAGCATCTTCAATAATAACATCCTTGTCAAATAAATATGCATGAAGTGATTGAAGTGCAACATGCTTCGAGAGTCCAAATTTCTTGACTAATTGTCTTCTGACAGACACATAAAAATACATCTTCATTAAGTCAAGTCTTTGATGTAGAAGTCCATATTCATCTGAAAATAAAAGTTTTGGTACTCTTTCAACCAGAAAATCTAGAACAGGCCTTGACAACTTCACTTTGAGAGAAATTAGTCCCATAGCCAGTCTGTATGATAATGTAGTTTCCCATGAAGAATCAATATCCAGATCTCTCTTGTCAAATACTGACATAGATGTAGCTTGATTTGTAGAAACCTGCATGATATTAGTTGGACTAGACTCTGTGTGTGTAGGTGACAATTGAATCTTTCTCCTTGTTCTCCTGATATAGTGAGCAAAAGATTTATCCTGAGAAGACTCAAGAGGTGTAGACACAGAAGTGATCTTGGGATGAGATCTTTGTTCAATAGACACAGTCTTTTGAGAGACAGTATCAAGTAACTGTTTTCCCTTTTTAAGAACTACAGCCTTTTGGGAGACTGCAGCCTGGCTGTGACTAGGTTTTTCATCTCTTTGTGCTAACAAAGAAAGTTGAATTGCAGCCTTCAATTCTGCTCTCTCTGCAAGAGTTAAATCATCATCATCTTCACTAGAATTACTACTACTACTTGACACAACAAATCTTCTCTTCCTTACAACTGATGTCTTTTGAGAAACACCAGAGGTTGGTTTCTTTGAAACAATAGGCTGTGGATCAAAATTTGGTTCTTGAATTGTTTCAGAGACTATGATGTTTTGGGCTACTTGGGTAGACACAGGTGGGTTCTCCTCCAATTGAGATTCCTGAGCCATTTCACCACAAAAGAAAGAAGAATTGTAGAGAGTAGGGAGATGAGTTTTAAGAATTACCTGAAAATGATGTGGATAATGAATTGCAGGTATTTCATCTAGATTCTTTTCATTATCCTTCTTTGTAATATCAGAGAAAATTCTCTTTTACTGTTCATAAGAAGAAACACAATGTTCCCTACCAAATCTAGCTTCAACATCAGGAATAAAATGGTTAATAAACAATTGCATAAATCTATGATAATAAACCATTTTCCTGTTTTGATCTCTTGACCCAAGTTTAATACTCATCTGACTTAAGATAATATGACCAATGTTAATTACTCTGTCATAAAGCAAACTATAAGCAATATGTGATGTAACAGAAGTAATTTGCTGAAAAGAACTACATTTGCTAGTAAAACATTTAGCAATTTGATCAAAGTAAAAAGACCATTCCTTTCTAAGAAATGTCCTATTCAACTGGCTCATGTTATCTAGAGGTCCACTATAACCTAATTCAGACAACATTGTTCTTATATTATCATCAGATGGTACATTCTCATAACTATCAGTAACAGGTAAGCAAAGTACTGAACTAACAACAGATTCAGTAATGTCAAATGAATCTTGTCCTAAATGTAGAACAATCTTACCTGATTGACTCTGAGTAGAATCAATTACCTCAGCATTCTCCCAAGCTTGTGAAACAGCTGATTGATTAATTTGTGGAGATGCTGTCAATGCATAACTTAATGGTCCATACGCCAGAAAGTCCATGATTGGATGAAAATCAGATGACACTCCTTCCTTGTTGGTAATAGCTGCAACATGATTGTTTGTCATAAAATCAAAGTCACCAAACTTGAAGGCTACTGATTTAGGTAATCTTCTCTGAGCTGCCATTTTTGATCTGAAAAGAACTTGAAAAATTCTTGAAATGGATTAGTGATTTTGAAAACTCAAGAGTGATTTTTGCTTTAGAGAATGTAAGATTAGAGAAAGCAATTGCACGATTAGAGTTTCAAAACAAATATATTTCACAAATCTTTCAGACCACTATCCCACGTTGACACGTAGATTGACAGGTGTCAGTCCCTGAAAAATGCGGTTACCCACGATTTTTGGAAAATAAAATCCAAAATTGATTTTCATGAAATAAATCAGGGTATAAATAAGCAATACTGATCAGCTTCCTTTTCCTGATGACCTCTCATCAAAATAATCACAGAATATAGTGTGATTTAAAAATATAATTTTTCAAATCCTGATGGGCACACATGAAATCCTGACCAATATAATCAGAGACTTAATATGGAGTTTCCACGTGGCATTTTTCTTTTATCTGAAAAAGAAAATAAACAATTAATCTGAACAGAAAATCAATTGGTTAGATATTTTCAATATTTCTTGAAACAAGAAATACAGTCTCATGCAATAATTAGCATTTGACTTCATTAAGACTTCCAAGTGACTGCTCAGCTTCTCACGTCTTTCTTTAAAAGAACCAAACGCCTTATGCCATTCTCCATAACCTTTCAATTTCTTTTCTTCTCAACAATGCTTCTAAAACCAAAAATTCCTTCAAACCCATTTTCCAGATTTTTATTGATCGATGAACATCCTGTTCTTGATCATCTCTTTGAACAAACGACTCTTCTCATCGAACTAATCATGATTGGATTGGTTTTTGACAATATCCAGAGGTTTCTCCTAGAACATCCATCTGTTGGATACAATCTTCCCCTAACCTCCTCAAAACTTGAGGATGAAGAATTTGGTCGAGAGTCTGAGGTTGATCTTGATGAGGATGCTATACATTTAAGTTAGCTGCTCTCATTCAAGTCGCCCAGACAAGGAATCCAAGAGCAAACGAGGCTTTTATCCCCTGATGGATTTCTTGAGATGCTCCTTGTCCTGTTCCTCAGAGTTCATATCAAAGACAAATATAGAATTATCAGTAGAAACTTAGACAAAAAGATGTTGTATTTCATTTCCATGTAATGATTTCTATTAATGAAAATACAATTTCTTGTTATCTGCTTGTCTTTTGATTTTTGAATGATGTATAAATTATCAGTATGCAATCATCAAAACTTGCTAGCATAGACTTAACACATCACAAAATTAGATTACTACACAAAGTAAACGTCAGGATTTGAAACAATTTTCATAATCCTGATACTGACACAATACTGATGACGTCAGCATCCTGATGACAAATCTAATCCTGATGATTATTAACAAGTCTATCATACTGAAATTTATCAAGGCAATGTGTTATAGCTCAAGCATTTAACAATCAAATATAGATCCTGACAGAAATATCAAGTCTATAAGCTAAGAACAACATACCTTGCTACTTTTGCAGATGTTAAAGATCTAAAAATTTAACATTCCTTACTCACTTACTAGTCTACTGAATGTAGTCTCATCAAGTGGTTTAGTTAGAATATCTGCAAGCTGTTTGTCAGTAGGAACAAAATGAAGTTCCACAGTACCATTCTCAATATGTTCTCTAATAAAATGATACCTGACATCAATGTGCTTAGTCCTTGAATGTTGAACTGGATTTTCTGCAATTTTAATAGCACTAGTATTATCACAAAACATAGGAATATTACTAAGTGTCATACCATAATCCAGCAACTGATTTCTAATCCAAAGGAGCTGTGCACAACAACTGCCTGCTGCTATGTACTCAGCTTCTGCAGTTGAGGTTGAAACAGATTGTTGCTTCTTGCTTGCCCAAGAAATCAATCTATTTCCCAAAAATTGACATGTACCTGTAGTGCTTTTCCTGTCTATCTTACACCCTGCATAATCAGAGTCTGAATAGCCAATTAGAAAGAAATCAGATTCTCTAGGATACCACAAACCAAGATTTGGAGTTCCTTTGAGATATCTAAAAATTCTCTTCACAGCAATTAAATGAGATTCCTTAGGATCACTTTGGAATCTAGCACATAAACAGGTAGAAAACATTATATCTGGCCTACTTGCAGTTAGATATAACAATGAGCCTATCATGCCTCTATAACTAGTATTATCCACACTCTTCCCCTTAGGATCAGAGTCTAGTTTAGTGGCTGTTGCCATGGGTGTTTTTGCAACTGCACAGTCTTGAAAGTCAAACCTTCTTAAAAGATCTTTGATATACTTTGACTGATTAATGAAAATACCAGTCTCAGTCTGTTTGACCTGCAAGCCTAAGAAATAATTTAGTTCACCCATCATGCTCATCTGATACTTAGACTGCATAAGCTTGCTAAACTTAGCACACAACTTTTCATTAGCAGAACCAAAAATAATATCATCAACATAAACTTGAACTAAAAGCAATTCACCTTTTATCTTTCTAAAGAATAGAGTTTTGTCAATTGTACCTCTTGTGAAGCCATTTTCAAGAAGAAATTTAGACAAAGTCTCATACCATGCTCTTGGTGCCTGCTTTAGTCCATAGAGTGCCTTGTCAAGTTTGTAGACATGATTTGGAAACTTTGGATCAACAAATCCAGGTGGCTGTTCTACATACACTTCTTCATCAAGTTTGCCATTTAGAAAAGCACTCTTTACATCCATCTGGTATACCTTGAATTTTGAATGAGCTGCAAATGCAAGAAACATTCTGATTGCTTCCAATCTTGCTACAGGTGCAAAGGTCTCATCATAATCAATGCCTTCTTCCTGAGAATAACCCTTGGCCACCAGTCTTGCTTTGTTTCTTACAATCATACCAGATTCATCTAGCTTGTTTCTGAAAACCCATCTTGCACCAACAATAGATCTATCTTTAGGTCTTGGTACCAGTTTCCAAACTTTGTTTCTCTCAAACTCATTTAACTCCTCCTGCATTGCAATTACCCAATCAGGATCCTGTAAGGCTTCTTCAACCTTCTTAGGTTCATTCTTTGAGAGAAAGCAACTATACAAGCATTCATTTTGAATTGATCTTCTAGTTCGAACACCACTATTTGGATCACCAATTATCAAATCTTCAGTATGATCCTTTGTCCATTTTCTAACAGTGGTAGATTAACTCTGCTAGTCTCTCCCCCTAAGTTAGTGGTATCTCTTGTAGAAGAATTCTCTCTACATTCAAAAACTCTCCTTTGATCAATAGAATCAGTAGATTCCATATTGCTGCTAGTTACTGATCTTTCCTCAGTAGACTCTGAAAGGTCAGTTCCTGATGGAGTAGACTCTGAAACATCAATTCCTGATGGAATAGACTCTGAAAGACTAGTCTGCTCCTGATGATCACTGTGTTCTCTCTGATTGATTTGCTCCCCCTCAACAGTAGCATTCCTTTGAGAAGCAATAGAAATTCCTTCTGGAGAATCTTCATCATCACTTGAGAGTATCTCAGAAATCTTCAGATTTTCAAATTCCAATTTGTCATGGCTTTCATCAGTTTGCAAAATTCCAAATTTCTTATCATCAAATGCAACATGAATTGATTCCATAACAATGTGAGTTCTGAGATTATAAACTTTGAAGGCCTTAGATGCTGAATATCCTAGAAAAATTGCTTCAACCGATTTGGCTTCAAATTTTCCAAGTTGTTCTGGATGAACTTTTAGGACATAGCATTTGCATCCAAAGATGTGAAAGTATTTCACACTTGGTTTCTTTCCTTTGATCATCTCATAGGGAGTTTTTCCATGACTATTTACCAAGGTACAGTTCTGAGTGAAACATGTAGTGTTAATAGCTTCTGCCCAAAAGTAGGTTGGAAGTTTTGCATCTGCAAGCATGGTTCTTGCTGCCTCTATGAGAGTCCTGTTCTTTCTTTCCACTACACCATTTTGTTGAGGTGTATCAGGTGCAGAAAACTGTTGAGTAATTCCATTGTCTGCACAAAACCCCTCCATTGTAGAATTCTTGAATTCTGTACCATTGTCACTCTTAAGTACTTTGACTTTGTACTCAGAGTTATTATGAATATTCTTGATGAGTTCAATGATTTGCTGAGGAGCTTCATCCTTCTTGTGTAGAAAGAACACCCATGTGAACCTTGTGAAATCATCCACCATAACTAGAGCATATCTTTTCTTGCTGATAGACATAATGTTTACTGGACCAAACAAATCAAGATGTAGCATGTGAAATGGTTCAGTAATTGAATTTTCAGTCTTGCTCTTGAAAGTGGTTCTTCTTTGCTTTCCAAGCTGACATGCATCACAAAGTCCATCTTGCACAAAATTTGCCTGAGGTAGGCCTCTCACCAAATTGTGTTTAACAAGTTGATTAAGCTTCTTGAAATTAAGATGTGAGAGCTTCTTGTGCCAATTCCAGCTTTCATCACTTGTTGCTTTGCTGTAGAGACATCTAACAATTCCTTTAGATGTATCACTCAAGCTGGCTTCATATATGTTACCATGTCTTTGACCAGTTAGAACAATGTCTCCATTCTGCATATTCAAGACTTTGCATCCTTCTCTGTCAAAGATTGATTTGTAACCTTTATCACCCAGTTGACTTATGCTTAAAAGAGTATGTTTCAAGCCTTCAACCAGTGCTACATTTTCTATGATGACATTCCCCAAAATAATTGAGCCATATCCCAGAGTTTCTCCTTTGTTGCCATCTCCAAAAGATATTACTGGGCCAGCTTTCCTCTCAAACTTTGTAAGCAGGGACTTCTTTCCAGTCATATGTCCAGAGCATCCACTGTCCAAGATAATTGAATGCTTCTTTCCTGTGCCCTTAACAGAGGATGGAGAAGTTTTCTTTGGAGATCCAGGTTTATCTGAACTATTGGCCATTAATGCAATGGTTTCATAATCCAATTCATCTTCAGAGTCACTGGAATCAGCCCAATCCTTCTGTGTGACCATAAGTGCATTACCCTTTCCTGAATTCCTAGGCTTCTTACACTCACTAGCAAAGTGTCCAAGCTCGCTGCAGTTAAAGCACTTGATCTTGGCCTTATCAAGCTTGACAATTGTACTTTTGCTCTTGTCACTCTTCTTCTCCTCCTTCTTTTGAAAAGGTCCTTTGCTAAATCTTCTCCTGTTGAATTTTCCTTTCTTGAAAGCTTTAGCAAACATAGCAAAGAGTTCTTGCATCTCAGATTCAGAATCATTGTTGTCAGAGTTCATATCAGTAGTCTCTGACTCAGAACTTTCTTTGCTTTTCTTCTTCCTTGAGTTCTTTACAGCAATCTCTTCATGCTGTTCTTCAGGAAGCTTCTTAACTTCAGATTGAGCAGTAAGTGCAATAGTCTTCATCTTTCCTTCACTCCTGCTCTTCTTCTGCTGCTTGTCAAGTTCATAAGCTCTCAATTTTCCATATACTGCCTCTAATGAAATCTCATCCAGATCATTAGCTTCCTCAATCGCAGATATCTTCTCATTGTAGAAATCAGGCAAAGCTTTCATGAACTTTGTATTCATATCCTCCAAGTCATAATATTTACCATGCATGGCCATCTCATTGATGAGTTTTGTAAACCTATCAAAGGTATCAGTAAGTGACTCACCAGACTTGGATTCAAAGTACTCATACTGTTGTATAAGTAATGTCCTCATATTCTTCCTGACAGGCTTAGTTCCTTCACAGTGAACCTTAAGATTGTCCCATATATCCTTAGCAGTTTTACAAGATATAACATAGTTAGTGAGAACAGAATCAAGACTGTTGAATAATATGTTTCTCACTTTAGCATCTTTAAGAACATTCTCCTTGTCCTTATCTGACCATTCAGATTTTGGCTTCTCTGCTGTATGTTCTGGAACAACCACACCATCAACAGTTGCTTGTCCAACGACCTTTGTTGGAACAAAAGGTCCATCTCTGATTCTGTCAAGATAATCAGGATCTGTTGCTTCCAGATGATGCAACATCTTTACTTCCCATAGAGTATATTCGTTTCTCTTGAGCATAGGAATTTTAGTAATCCCATCCTTGTAACCAGACATGATTGCAGATCTTTATGATTATTCGAAATCAACCTGCTCTGATACCAATTGTTAACTCGAATAACTTGTAGAAGGGGGGGTTGAATACAAGTTATATAATCGTGTCTGATTTTTGCTTGATTATTTGAACAAGAATAAACGAATG
This sequence comes from Kitagawia praeruptora, assembly GCA_037693485.1. Classification (NCBI taxonomy): domain Eukaryota; kingdom Viridiplantae; phylum Streptophyta; class Magnoliopsida; order Apiales; family Apiaceae; genus Kitagawia; species Kitagawia praeruptora. The sequence continues at coordinate 141,711,074 of CM075352.1, forward strand.
AATCAAACTCTGTTTGTATTAATAAGATCAAATACAAACTCTACCAAAGGTGTACAATACCTTTAGCAGCTGCTGACAATACAAATCTCTCTCTGTTTGTTTCGAACTCTCGAATACAAACCTTATACAGAGCTACGCACATTCACTTATTCGACTCACGGGCTACACTCTTTTACAATGATATTGAGAGAGTATTTATAATGCTACCTATCAACTAATAACAGAAAGATATAATCTATACATGACAATGTTCTGCCTTCTAGTCGATAGTTTCCTTCAATAGAAAACTCTTTCCTTCATAATATCTTCTTGCTTGTTCTTCAAACAACGATCCTGTTTTATAGCACTTGCCAGTTTCTGTAGCATCCATAATGACATCATCAGTAACACGACTGATATCAGGATCTGCACACTGCATCAGTATCTGATCAACCATCAGTATTGGACCGTCATCAGGATTTGTTCTCTGTTCCTGACATGTAGTCTCCGATACACTGTTCATTCCTGACTAAACTATACAGATAACTGTCTTACACATAAAAACTAAATACAGTGCTAAATCCTTTATAAGATCAGGATTACAAGAAGTATAATGTGTAAATTCTATTCTTAACATCACAACTTATGAATTATTCCTAACAATCCACATAAATTTGTACTAGGATAATATCATCACCATGCTTCTTGTAAAACAATGTCTTGTCCAATGTGCCTCTAGTGAATTGATTTTCAGGAAGAAATTGTGATAAGGTATCATACCATGCTCTTGGAGCCTGCTTAAGTCCATACAATGCCTTAAGCAATCTGTAGACAAATTCTGGGAAGTGTGGATCCTCAAAGCCAGGTGGTTGTTGCACATAGACTTCTTCTTCCAACTCTCCATTCAGAAATGCACTCTTGACATCCATTTGATAAACTTTAAAGTTTGAATGAGCAGCAAATGCCAAGAATATTCTGATGGCTTCCAATCTAGCAACATGGGCAAATGTCTCATCATAATCAATGCCTTCCTGTTGAGAGTATCCTTTTGCAACCAACCTTGCTTTGTTCCTTACAATTACACCATCTTCATCCATCTTATTTATCAGAACCCATTTTTTTCCAACAATGGTTCTATTCTTTGGTGCAGGTACAAGCTCCCATACTTTGTTCCTTTCAAATTGATTCAGCTCCTCTTGCATGGCCATAATCCAATCTGGATCCAACAGTGCATCATCAAGTTTCTTAGGCTCAACCTGAGATAGAAAGCAGCCATAGAGGCACTCATTCTGAGTTGCTCTCCTAGTCCTTACTCCTGCATTAGGATCTCCAATGATTTGCTCTGCAGTGTGTGATCTATCCCATTTCCTTGAATGCTCAGCCTGATTTCTCATTCTTGATGTTGCTTCATCATCCACATCATGATCATTCTCATTTCCTCCCCCTGTGAAGTTGCCACTACTCACAGGTGTGTCTTGGATGCTTGTTTCTCCACTGTTGATTGACACAAATTCTTCTCTTCTATCATCATTCACTTGAGTTTGTTGAACTTGAGTTTCAACTTCAGTTTCAATCTCTTCATCAGAATCATCTAGATTATCAAATTTTAATGGATCTTTATCTTCATCATTGGCTTCTTCTAGTCCAGGTAGTTTGCTGTCATCAAATGTCACATCTGTGCTTTCCATAATTTTCTTTTGACTGATGACATAAAATTTGTATGCAATTCTTTCCATTGAATAGCCAAGAAAAATTCCTTCAAATGCCTTTGCATCAAACTTACCAACATATTCTGAATTGTCCTTTAATACAAAGCATTTGCTTCCAAAAGTATGAATATACTTTAGAGTAGGCTTCTTTCCAGTCATCAAATTGTAAGGAGTCTTTCCAGTGTTTTTGTTGATGAGAGTCCTGTTCTGGATATAGCATGCATTGCTCACAGCCTCAGCCCAAAAACATGTAGGCATCTTTGCATCAAGTAACATTGTTCTAGCAGCTTCAATTAGAGTTCTATTCTTTCTCTCAACAACTCCATTTTGTTGTGGAGTCCTTGGAGCTGAGAATTGCTGAGAAATGTCATTCTCTTTGCAGTATGCTTCAAGTATGGCATTTCTGAACTCTGTTCCATTGTCACTTCTCAATGCAGTCACACTTGAATTGTTGGCCTTTGCTTCCTTGTCAACTCTCTTTATATGCTCAATGATTACTTGTGGAGCCTCATCGAAATTCCACCCATGTATACCTTGTAAAGTCATCAACCATTACCAAGGCATACTTCTTTCTTCCTAGTGACATAATGTTTACAGGCCCAAACAAATCCATATGAATGAGTTGCAGGGGCTTGGTTATTGATGTCACTGTCTTTGACTTATGGCTTGATCTTTTCATTTTTCCTTTTTAACAGGCCTCCCACACTCCTTCTTGACAGAATTCAAGTGTGGGCATGCCTCTCACTAACTCTCTTTTGACTAGAGAATTAATGGCTTTGAAGTTCAGGTGTGATAACTTCTTGTGCCACAGCCAACAATCTTCATTTGATGCTTTTGAGTAAAAGCAACAAATTTTCTCCTTGTTTGCAGAATCCATATTGGCTACAAACAGGCTTCCTTTTCTTACTCCAGATAGAGCAAAATCACCAGTTTTCTTGTGGGTGATCAAACATTCATCTTTGTCAAAATTCACCTTGAATCCTCTATCAGTAAACTGACCAAAACTTAATAGATTATGCTTGAGTCCCTTGACTAGTGCTACATCTTCAATGATGACATTACCCACTTTCAACTTGCCATATCCCAATGTGTTACCCATGCTGTCATCTCCAAAAGCAACCATTGGGCCAACCTTTTCCTCATACTGTGATAGCAGGGCCATATCACCAGTCATATGATTTGAGCATCCACTTTCCAAAATCCACATGACCTTCTTTTCACTTTCTTTGCCCTGCAAACACAAAGGTATTACTTTTCCTTTGGTACCCAAACAAGTTTGGGTCCATGTGACTTAGAAACAGTTTTATCTTAAACAACATGCTTATCAACTTTCTTGGTGTTAGTCTTCTTGTCACTGTTAGAAGTCTTAGAACCTGAAGTTTCAGACTTAGGTGACAAAGTTACCTTCCTAGCTTTAGGAGGACTTGAAGACTTTGACCTTGTATAGTGTGTGTGAGAATTGTGACTGATACAACCATCAATGAATTGTCTTCTCAAATTGAAACAACTAGTCATCACATTCATGTTGCATGGCATACAGTCAAATTTATCACAAAATGGAGCATCTCTATGTCTTAAAGGCACAAAGCAATCATAGAAAGGTTTGGACACACTACCAACAGGTTTCTTGCATGCATGAGTTAAATGATTGGTACTGAAACAGTTCTGACAAGTTTTCCTAGGGGCATTAGGCATATAAGCATAGTTGTTATCCTTGTTAATCCCTAACTTGCCATTTCTGTTCTGTTTCTTCTTAGTCACTTTCTTTTCTGATTCACTCTTCCCAGCTGAAACAAACTTAACGAATTTCTTAGGTCTTGGCTTATCAACTACTGGCTCCTTGGCTTTTGACTTGACACTCTCACTCTTGGAGGATGCTTGTTGTTCACTGGATTGTGCCTCATCCTCATCATTCAACATTTGCTTGATGAGTAAGGCATCCTCATCAATTTCAAATGTTGATTCTTTAAAAATTGGATTTTCAGCCTTTTTCAAAATGTGAGGCACTTCCTCATGAACAACTGTATCATCTTCAATGACAGCATAGCCTTTTCTCTGTTTAAGAGTGTCATAGTCAAGTCCAATAGCAGCCTTAGGTTTAGCCTGAACTTTCTCACAGTAGGATTGCACTAGACCAGATGATTTCTTAAATGTTTTCAGTTTGAATTCATTTTCAGCTAGTTCATCCCTAAGAGCCTTTTCAACTTGACCAGCACATAAAACCTTATTCTGCAAATATTCAACTTCTTTCTTAAGGTTTTCTACTTGCATGGCAGTTAGCTCAAGTTCCTCATTTCTTTTGTTTAACATTTCATTTCTAGTAGACAGTTTAGCAATCTCCTCATTAGCAGCAGTCATACTAGTATGAATATTAAACATCTCAACAGATAGTTGTTCAACCATGGATTTATATTCAGAAACAGACATGTCTATAGTAGTGAGAGATGGTACCTGAGAGTTTGATGAAGATGTGTCTTCCTCGGAATTGGCCATCAAGGCATAGTTGCAAAACTCTTGCTCCTCTTCATCACTATCAGAGTCATCCCAACACTTCCCTTCAGCTATGTAGGCCTTACCTTGTGTCTGCTTTCTCAGAAGGGCCTCATACTTAGCTTCAAGTTCCAGAAACTCTTTATCCTTCTTTTTAGGCTTCTTGCATTCACTGGCAAAATGCCCTAGGTCATTGCATCTATAGCACCTTACAGATGACCTATCCACATAGCTGGTTTTGAATTTATTTCTGTTTGGTTTCACAGGTGTCTTGTTCTTGTTGGCTGAATGGTTTTGAGTTTTGGGTTTGAAGGGTTGGTTTCTTTTAAATCTGATGTTTGGAAATTTTCTGGCCATGAAAGCATATGAAGTATTTTCCATCCCATTCAGTTCTTCAAGAGTGTAGAACTCTTCTTCCTTATTTTCCTCAACAGGTTCACTCACCTCAACTTCAGTCTCTTCATTATCTGCTACCTCCTCTATCCTTAGCTGGCTTGTAGATGCTTCTAGGTCTTGAATAGATTTGTTGACAATCAAGGCACATGATGTGTTTATCATTCTACCTTGATTGGCTTGGATAGCCCTTTTCTGAAGCAACTCAAGTTCACGAGTCTTTAAGACTCCATAGAGCACATCATAGGTGACTTTGTTCAAATCTCTTTCCCTTAGAGAAATGACCCTTTGCTCTAGATGATTTGGTGAAGATAGCAGAAACTTCATGTTTAGCTCCTTGGTGCTGTAAACCTTGTCATTCATTTGCAACTCAGTGACTAGCTTGTGAAATCTTTCAAACATCTCAGTGATGCTTTGATGCTTTCCTTGGGCTGTGCCATGAAAGCTTCATACTGTGTGACCAGTATCTGTTTCTTATTCTCTTTAACCTCATCAGTTCCTTCACATAACACCTCGATGTGATCCCACATTTCCTTGGAAGATGTGCATGATGCAATGTTTGCAAACATTGACATATCCATGGAATCAATAATCAGTAACATGAGGTGACTGTCAAGAGCAACCTTCTCCCTTTCTGATTCTGTCCATTTTGATGGATCCTTGGCCTCATATGATCTTGGGATAGTTGTGGTTCCAACAGTCTTCTCTGGTATCTCTTGTTGTGGAACAAAAGGACCATTCTTGAGAATCTCTGGATACAAAGGATGAGAGGCTTTGATGAACAACATCATCTTTATCTTCCAGAGATTGAAATTTTCTTTGTCAAACTTAGGGACTTTCACCGTTCCTGTAGTCTTTGGTGTATTCGAACTCATGATCATTTTTCTATTTTTGAATAAACAGCCCGCTCTGATACCACTTGTTGAGTATTGAACACAGTAAAAGAATACAGAGGGGGGGTGAATGGATTCTTGAACTTTTCTTGCCTTGAGTCTGTGTAGCAGATAAGTGTTGTGTGTGCAGAGATGTAGGTGCGGATAAAGAACAACACAAAACACAATATCACTTTAATCTAATGTATTATTAGATAAAGGTTGCTACAATCTTTGAATACAAATGGTAGTATTCTCAGCTTCGTTTTTATCAGAGAGATATAGCTTACAATGTATGAAAAACTTGACTCACTCAGTTTTTTGACTAAGGAAGTGAGGCTGCATCCTTATAGAACATGGATACAACCTACTTACTACAAACAAGGTAGCTAAATAAATTACTTTCTAGTCTGTCTATCCTTTTTGAGTAATTGTCCAAACTGTTACAGATTTGACTTTCCAAAGCCTGTTCAGATCCACTTCTTTAGCCCTTTGTCTCTTCTATATCTCTCCAGGCTTCCTTGTAGGCTTTCCAGAGCACGTTACAGATTGTGGTCCATAATGTGCATTGGCTTGTTGCAGGTTTCTGACTTGTACAAATTCTTCAGTATTTTGTCTCCCAGAATGTATTCGAGAAGTGACTAAGTAAGTGATTCGAGAACTAGAATTGACTTGAACGATAACTCTAAGTTCTCGAACACTGTTATATTGACATATCGAATCACTTCTCGAATAGCTCTTTTCTTCAGGATTCCTTGAGATGTCGAATAGAGCATTTGACTTGTCGAATCCTTGAGATATCGAATAGCTTTCTGAGTCCTTGAGATATCAAATGGTACTTTGACTTGTTGACTCCTTGAGAACTCGAATACCACTTTGACTTGTTGACTCCTTGAGTTCTTGAATAGAGTAATAGACATATCGAATCCCTGAGATATCGAATGAGATATCGAACAGTGTATCCAGAGATATCGAATAGTGTCTTGAGATATCGAATCCCTGACTTCTCGAATGCTAGACTTCTCGAATAGACAAATATACTTCTCGAATTGGTAATTAGGCAAATTCTTCATTTCTTCAAATCCCAACTGTGATTATTTGACAGTCTTTATCTCTTTGCTTGAGGCATGAACCTTGGAACTTCTTTCAAGCATTATTCTTAACTATATAAGTACAGTTACACAACTAGGATTTGATGCCTACTTCAAGTACAGAATAAACAGAAGCTCTACAACTAGAGGTTCCCTCAGTTAAGAGGTCATGTAAGTAATGCAAAGCATTACAAACAATTAGGCTTGTTATTAGATGTATACAGGCATGCCTCTGTGACTAACACTCTTAGCACAATAACTAAATATATTGAAGATTTTTTTTTTTGAGAGGAATGACAAATTTCATTCATGAAAAGAAACAGATAATACATCTGAAAAGATAATAAAATCTCATTATATAACCGAAAGGTATGCTTAACCAATCCATGGGTCTAACGACCCATAAGAAAGAGATTCCCTCGGAAGTTTAGATAATTACACCTTTATATCCACCAAAAGGGCCTCGTTAAAAAACCCCACAATAGCAAAATCCCGTGGAAAAAAAAACTCAAGCGGGGAAAAAGAGTGCCCTACTAAACAAATGAGTACATCATTATACAAATGCTTAATAATCAAAAAACTAGAAACTTCTTGATTCTTAATTCTTCAGTTTGATTCATTCACCGTAGTAATCCATATTCCGCCTTCATCCATCTTCTCGTATTTCTTCCCAGCAAAATAGGTATCCGGTTGATTCTCCTAAAACCCAAATTCTGCCATCATCTATCTTCTTTTTACACTTCTTCTCAAGGAAAACTGAAAATACAACAAAACAACCACAACAAATAAAACTATGTTAAGGAACCATTAATCGAATATACATTAAATAATTATTATACGCAACATACATAATAAATTGAAACAATTTTATATCTAACCAAAGGGGTTTCCTTTGGTTAAGCATATAAAACGCCGATTTCTCCTAAAGATCTACTAGAAATTCATCTAAAATGACAATATATTCGTCAACTGACGACAGATTACAAGCACCAATAATTTGTCCAAAAGTCAAATACATGACATACCCTTTTTAGACACAAAATTCATATAAAATGGCACAATATGTATTTATCTTAAGAGTTTAAAAGAACAAAAAACTCATCATATATGACAAAAAATATTTTTCCTTTGAAAAGTTTAAAAGACGATTGTAAAAAACAATTAATTCATCTTGTAAGTACAAATAATAGCACATAAAAACTGATATATGAAAATGTAAAATATTAACTTCAAAATTAAATAACACTTAATGATAATAAGTACCAAACAAATAAGCGAATTCAAAACAACAATTAATCCACTTTTCTAATAGATACCAATTAATAAATCTCATGACTTCCTCCAATCAAATATAATTTTCAAACTTAGTCAAAACAATAAATTCGTGACTAAATCTAACTTAATAAATTCGGTAATCCTACATTAATTATCAATTCTACTTCTAGACTCGGTAATCATTTATCCTTGATCACGTTAGTAGGCGAGTGAGTCGAATATCATAGAATAAAGGCCCCCAATATCACAATTCTAGAATCATTGGTCCTAAATATCATAACTCAAAAATTTGGCCCCAAATATCACTCCTGATATGGGCTAAAAGTAAGCCCTAAAGACACATTTAATGTGGCATTAATTAAACCTAGTATGGTCCTAACGTGAGGCCCACCAGATGGGTCCAAACCCTATTTTTGATATTAATTTTGTAATTAATATTAAGGGTAATAAACAACTCAGCAAATAAGAGTCAAACAAGGATATTATTCCTTCCCGACTTAGCCTCCAAGATATCTATTTCAACATGGAAACTGATTCCTATAATAGTGGATCTGGAACCTTCTTCAAGGAGGTGGCTTGCCCACCAAGTCTCCGAATCCTACCATAAATCTAAGGCTTCTCAGCCTATATAAGGGTCTGACCCCTCATTCTCAGAACTACGCTTTGGCTTGATTCTCAATAACGAGATACGTAGGCACTCGATGAGGACCGGATTAGTCTCGAACACTGATACGTGGATTTTATATCCACTTGGATCGCTTCATTTCGGCTTAAATTGATTGACTTGGTCTCAAGTTTGTTGTAGTTTTGATGTGTTTTGTTTAGTTGTGCAGGTTTGTGAAATATCGATTAGGGTTGACGTTTTCGTCAATTTTGGAGTTGAATTCGAGCATAGGAATGAAGCATGGAGTCTTGCTTTAAGCTACCATGGAGTTTCATGTGTCTTGGAGTTGAAGACGGTTGCTAATGCAAAAGAAACGGGAGGATTTGGAGCTAAAACGAAGAAAACAAGCAAAAAGAGCAAACCGGCAGAATCTGCCCGCGCTGACAGCGCCCAGCCTGCGCTGACAGCGCCAGAAACAGAGCAATGCCCCACTGAGAGCGCCTGCCTGGCGCTGAGAGCGCCTGCCTGGCGCTGAGAGCGCTCGGACTTCCTGGAATTTTTTGTTTTTACTCCTATTTCAATTTAAATTGTATTTTTAGGCTTTTTCTTGCTGGACAAGATATCTAGGGCCTATTTAAACACATCGTACCATTGTAAATTATTATTATTACTTAGAATTACAAGGGAGAAAGGCAGAGGGAGATTCAACCATCGTACCATTGTATTTGTGTTGAATTTTGTGCAAACTTGGTGGTATATTTTTGTTTGTGTTGGAATTTGAATAAATCAATATGAGGTTCTAAGGATTAGTTAAAAAGTAAGGTTTTTATGCTATGTTTTGATTATTTTATCTGTTCTTATGATTTATTTATTCCGACTTTGACATTTTATTTGTGTTTGATAATTTGATGTTGTTATCTGACAAGTACATGTTTTCGTGATCAGAGATTGGATCCAAAGATGAAAAAGTTGAAGATATATGGCAGTTGATGCCAGAAGCAGTTTGGAGGATGCGGTCTGAAGTATCTTGAAGCTCTAGGAACCTCTTGGAGATATTGTGCAGGTCCTAAATTATATTTTATAATAAAATATTAAAATCACTATCTTTCTCTCTCAGTTGTCTAGTGTATCCTTAATGATGAAAAGTATTTTAATAATAAAAAATAAAATGAGAAAAGGTGTATAAGTAACGTTGTTGGAGTTCAAACTACCTATCTACATCCTAAATTACTCAAATCCAATATTTCATATTAAATTTAAGGAATGGACTAAAAGTACATTGGAATTGCTATAATATAACTATTTTTTTTATTTTAGTCAACAATGTGTAAAAAATAACAACCAACAAAATGCACTTCAATTTTTATTTATTTTAAACATCGTAACATCGTTAGTTCTGAATAAATGGTATGCATCGGAAGCTCTGTTCTAAAAATCGGTAAGACGGACATGACACATCTCGATTAATCAAAAATTGGGTGAAAAGATGGTTTTTAAGAAAATGGGTCAAAAAATCGGTCGAGACGGAAAAAATCGGTCAAAACGATCAAAAATCTGTTAAAATTGTAAAAATAGGTAAAAATTAACCATCTAAGTGTTGATAAATTTAATAATTAGCCATCACTAATATTTAGCAATTTTTGTGTAAAAAAATATATTAAATTATAGATCATGAGTATGCAATTAAGTCAATTTTAAATAAGATTTAGAGCCAGTTTGGTTCCCTATTAAGTGGGGAGCTTAAATTAATTTTTGACTTGTTAAAAAATGTGTGTTTATGTAATAAGTTAAAAGTAACTTAAAGTTAAAAAATAGCTTAAAATAAGAAATTAGTAGGAGGTGCTATTTGAATAACTAATTTTTATAATTTCTTGTAATAAAAGTTAATATTATCATTAATGTGTTCAACTTATAAATTTTATTTTTATTTTGTAATTTTGAATATGTCATAAGTTAATCAGACTAATAAGATTACCCAAATAGATATTAACTTAAAATTATCAACTTTTAATTTTAGATTTAATTCTTTTAAGTTATAAGTCATCTTTTTATGGGATTATCAATTTATTCACTGATCTTAACAGGGTATCATTTAAATCATTAAAGTCATCATAAGTATCAAACAAATACCTCTACATATGTACCGGAAAAGTAAAATTATTTTTCATTGAGTTCTACACATTTTTGTCAAATGCATACCATAACTAAATGAAGGTTACTAATTCTAGCATTTCCAATAATATATTTAGAATTTAAGAAATTCATTTACTATTTATTATTATTATTATAGCTATTTTCTTTAATTTAATTAAAAATAAATAATAAACAAATTTCATGAAGAGTATTTACCAAAAATACTAGATTTAAAGTTTCTTTTTTGCAAAAATACCACCTTCCATAATAAATTGCAATTTTACTAAACAAGGTTTCAAAATTGCAAAAATACTAGGTTCCCCTCCTCCCTCAATTCCTCTCTCCTCCCTGATCATCAGCCGCTGCCGACTTTTGTACTTTTTTTTTTGCGGGGTGCTATTTTGGTTGCAACTTAATGCAACCACATTCAACCACATCTACTTTACTTCAACATTTTTTTTTTGTTTTAAGGTGGGGTGATATTTTGGTTGCAACTGAATGCAACCACATTCATCCAAATGCAACCACATTCAACCAAATGCAACCACATGCAACTTTTTTTTAAAGGTTGGGTGATTTTGGTGGATTTGGGTTCCAAGGCCCCGCCAGGGGCAATATTCAACTGAATGCAACCACATCCAACTTTTTTGGTGGATTCGGGTTCCATGGCCCCGCCAGGGGCAATATTCAACTGAATGCAAACACATTTAACTGAATGCAACCACATTAAACTTAATGCAACCACATGCAACTTTTTTTTAAAGGTTGGGTGCTTTTGGTGGATTTGGGTTCCAAGGCCCCGCCAAGGGCAATATCCAACTCAATGCAACTGAAATCAGAAATTTAGTTGTATGTGGTTGCATTCAGTTGCTGATTTCAAGTTCCATTTTTCAATTGTCATTTTCGACCTCATTTTTTAACTATATTCAAAAATGAGGTCGAAAATGACAATCGACAAATGGAACATGAAATCAGAAATTTAGTTGCATTTAGTTGAATAAGGTTGCATTCAGTTGAATATGCCCGTGCGGGGCCTAGGAACCTAACTTGAAATCAGAAATTTAGTTGCATGTGGTTGCATTTAGTTGAATGTGGTTGCATTCAGTTGAATATGCCCCTGCGGGCCATGCAACCCAAAATCATCCCACCTTAAAAAAAAGTTGAATGTGGTTGCATTCAGTTGCCGATTTCAAGTTCCATTTTTCAGTTGTCATTTTCGACCTCATTTTTGAACTATATATATATATATATAGTTCAAAAATGAGGTCGAAAATGACAACTGAAAAATGGAACTTGAAATCAGGAATTTAGTTGCATGTGGTTGTATTCGGTTGAATGTGGTTGCATTTAGTTAAATGTGGTTGCCCGTGCCCCTGCGGGGCCATGCAACCCAAATCCACCAAAATATCACCCCACCTTAAAAAAAAGTATTGAATGGTTGAATGTGATTGCATTGAGTTGCAACCCAAAATAGCACCCCCATCTTCAAAAAAAAGTGTTGAATGGTTGACTGTGGTTGCATAGTTGCAACCCAAAAAAGTACACAGGCGGCGGCGAAATTCTGGAGAAGGAGTGTAGTAAAATTGCAATAGTTTAGTAAAATTGCAAATAGCTATTCTTAACAAAAGTAAACATGTAAAAATTTACTTTTTCCTATTTATTTATGAAAAAAGCCCTTTCATAAAATCTAATTTACTATAAAAATACTAAAATTCATAACATTTTATTTGGTTATAATATCATTTTAGAAAAATGTGCTGAACTTGATGAATTTTTTTATTTATCTAATACATATATAAATATATTTGTTTAATATTCATGATTTTAATAATTTATATTATATCCCATTAAAATCAATAAATAAATTAATTAATATATGAAGCCACCAATTAGATACTTAACCTTTTTTTTTTTCTTTTAAGTTTAACCAAACAAAGAGCTGACTGCTGATAACCTTTTCAGGTTAGGAGTTAGGACTCGTATACCCAGTTTAACTCTTATATATATTCACATTGGTTTACATGACCTTTTGCCTGTTTACCTAATTCATTCATATCCCTCCCTCTACAAAGCTTTGGCCGCCGCCTACCTAATTCATTCATATCCCTCCCTCTACAAAGCTTTGGCCGCCGCCTCATCAATTTGCAATGGCTGAAAAAAGAAATCGATCGACTGTGAATGAGTTGCCTGAAGATTTGTGGGTAAAAATATTTTTATGACAACCCATGGAGAGTCTTATGCGATTGAGATGTGTTTGCAAGTTATGTGATATAATACCAAAGATTATTAATAAAACCACTATTGATTCCAGGAAGCTAGCTAAAGAGAAGAGCAGCCTTGAAGAGATCAATTCATTACTTGATAAAACAGAATGATAAAGGGAGAGATAATAGTTCATACAACCAAATAACATGCCATACTCTCTAATGTACTGATGACTAAATACTACTCTCCTGAATGTCCTGGAATTACTACAATAATGTAAATTCAAATGAAATCGCAACTGCCACGTTGCCTTCTGTGAGATGCTTCCAACAATTTGAGTGGTCCCATCCTAACAACCTCATTCTCACCCTGATCCTTGCACCAGCTCAGCCTTGTTGTCATAGCTTTTGTGGTCCATCTCCACATCACCATACTCCTTGTCCACCTCACTGGTTGTCTGGCCCATTTTAGCCTTTGTGATTGTATCAATACTCCCTCCATGAGTTGATCCTTGACCCCAAGGATAAAATGTAGGAAACTTCTTCATTATGTCATTGGCATTCTCCCATGTAGCTTCTTCGATAGGGAAATGTTCCCACTGCACCAACCATTGCACCACTGGGGCGTTCCTACGCTTAATAGTTCGAATTTCCACCACTGTTTGAGGCACTTTGCTGACTGAATTTTCATCATCCAATGACTGAGGCAGTGTAGCATCTATTTCCACTGGAACAGGACCATTGTGCCTTTTCAACAATGAGACATGGAATGTAGCATGTATCTTAGAGTGCACAGGTAGCTTCAAGCCGTAAGCTACTGCACCTACCTTCTTAACGACTTGATAGGGGCCATAGAACTTTGTAGCTAGCTTAGGGAACTGTCTAGTTGCCACAGAGGTCTGTCTGTATGGCTGCAGCTTGAGGTACACCCAGTCGCCAACTTCGAAGGTCCTCTCTGATCTTTTCTTATCAGCCATCTGCTTCATTCGGTTGTGGGCCTTGCACAGGTTCTGTTTGAGAATTTCAATGATCCGATCCCTCTGCTGCAGACTGTGATCGAGGGCCTCAACATTGGTCGATCCTTGCAGATAGGGTCTGTTGAGTATTGAACACGGTAAAAGAATACAGAGGGGGGGGGTGAATGGATTCTTGAACTTTTCTTGGGTTGAGTCTGTGTAGCAGATAAGTGCCTGTGTGTGCAGAAATTAAGGTGCGGATAAATAAACAACACAAAACACAATATCACTTTAATCTAATGTATATTAGATAAAGGTTGCTACAATCTGTGAATACAAATGGTAGTATTCTCAGCTTCGTTTTTCTCAGAGAGATATAGCTTACAGTTTATGAAAAACTTGACTCACAAAGTTACTAAGTTATGAAGTGAGGCTGTGTCCTTATAGAACATGGATACAGCCTGCTTACTACAAATAAGGTAGCTAAACAAATTACTTTCTAGTCTGTCTATCCTTTTTGAGTAAGCGTCCAAACGGTTACAGATTTGACTTTGCAAAGCCTGTTTAGATCCACTTCTTTAGCTCCTTGTCTCTTCTATATCTCTCCAAGCTTCCTTGTAGGCTTTCCAGAGCACGTTACAGATTGTGGTCCATAAAGTGCATTGGCTTGTTGCAGGTTTCTGACTTGTACAATTTCTTCAGTATTTTGTCTCCAAGAATGTATTCGAGAAGTGACTAAGTAAGTGATTCGAGAACTAGAATTGACTTGATCGATAACTCTGAGTTCTCTAATACTGTTATAGTGACATATCGAACCACTTCTCGAATAGCTCTTTTCCATCAGGATTCCTTGAGTTGTCGAATAAAACATTTGACTTATCGAATCCTCGAGTTGTCGAATAGCTTTCTGAGTCCTTGAGATATCGAATGGAACTTTGACTTGTTGACTCTTTGAGAACTCGAATACCATCTTGACTTGTTGACTTCTTGAGTTCTCGAATAGAGTAGTAGACATATCGAATCCCTGAGATATCGAATGAGATATCGAACAGTGTATTCAGAGATATCGAATAGTGTCTTGAGATATCGAATCTCTGACTTCTCGAATGCTGGACTTCTCGAATAGACAAATATACTTCTCGAATTGGTACTTAGGCAAATTCTTCATTTCTTCAAATCCCAACTGTGATTATTTGGCAGTCTTTAACTCCTTGCTTGAGGCATGAACCATGGAACTTCTTTCAAGCATTATTCTAGACTCTATTTGTACAGTTACACAACTAGGATTTGATGCCTATTACAAGTACAATACAAACAGAAACTCTACAACTAGAGGTTCCCTCAGTTAAGAGGTCATGTAAGTAATGCAAAGCATTACAAACAATTAGGCTTGTTATTAGATGTGTACAGGCATGCCTCTGTAACTAACAATCTCCCCCAAATTGTGAGTGAGACCCTTAGTCACAATTTCATGTCTGATAACAAGCCTAACATACATAAAGATAAAACTTTAAAAGTACAGGTATGTATTTTGATTGAACACATAAATGAAATTACAAGATAAATACTCTTACAGTATGATGAGGTACTAGCCATTTTCTTTTGATTGCATCTCCATTGCTTTGGCTTGTAGATCATCATATGCTTTCTGTTTCCTTTCTTTCTCCTTCCTTGCATTCTCATCTATTGCTCTCATGATTTCTGTCATAGCATCCAATTCTTCAATCATAATAGAGTTTTTGAAATCTTCAAGCACTGGCTTCAGAATGTTGGCAGGATAGTGACTGAGTAGGTTCATTCTTATATTGACATTATCTCCATTTCTCCTCCTATACTTCACCACATAGGGATCAAACTGAACTCTACACAATCCCTTTGCCCTTAGCTTTTCTGCTTCAATCTCCAGTCTATCAATTTCTTTCTCCCTTTCTAACCATTTCTCATAGCAGCCCTTCCTTATCTTCTCAGCATAGTCTTTCTTCATTTTCACAAAGTCAATCAATTCCAGCTTCCATACTTTCTCCACCTTGTCCTTAGAATCCAGCAATGCAATGATTCTTTCTATCTCATACAATTTACCCCAATGTTGACAATCCCCTTGTTTGAATTTCATTTCTTTCCCATCAGTGTACTTGATTACAAGGTGATCATCCACAATTGCAGCATAGCATATCTTTTGAGCTCTTAGAAATAGCAGTTGCTCTTCATCAAAGTCTTCATCAAGTGGCTGGAGCTTTAATCCTGGAATGATTGTTAGGGCTCTAGATTTGGATAGCTTCACTCTCCTTGCAGTATGTTTAAACTTTATCCTTTTGACATGGTTGCTTGGCAGAAATCTTTGACCTTGGTTGGTAGACCATAGTAGTATTCCATTAGCAGATTGCTTTCTGAAACATACACATGGTTTCTTGACTTGAATCTTCTTCTTTTCTTGAGATGGTAAGACAGTTGCAGAAGCCATAGATGTAGATTTTGCTAGGTCACTACTAACAGTATTCACCCTAGACTTAGAGTCTTGTGTTGTGGTGAGATTACTGCTAGCATTGCCTAAGGCTTGCTGTCTTCCACTCTTTCTCACATATGTTTTACCCTGGTCAACATCATCCTTTTCATCCTTGTCCCCCTTTTTCTTCTTATCTTCATCACCCTTATCTCTCCTGTGATGTCTTCTCCTCCCATCACCTTTGTCTTCAGAATCATCATCCTTATTTCTCCTAGGTTGAGCCATCTCTGGAATTTCACCAGTTGCAATATAGGTTCTGAGGATATGCAGTGCCTCAATTTCTTCAGCATTTCTGGCTCCAACCTTCTTCTGTAATTGATCAATGATAGCAATGATCAGTCTGTGATTTCTGGAGGTGAGATCATGAGGAATGACCAATTGCTTGATATCTTCGATTCTGGTACCAGACTGATAAATAATTGTCCATGGCTTCTTGATCACTTCTGGTAGCCTTGTAGGTTGACCATTCCTCAAATCATCAAACAGACTCTTGCTGTTCTCATTCTTTTTCTCAATGAGCTCAAGTATGGCATCTATCTCTGAGTGCTTTAGGTCTTGTAGAGTCTGGTATGTTAGATGCCATATCTTTAGTTTGGAAACCATCACTATCTCCTTGACCCATATATTGTTGACTTTCTTGGGGATGACAGTGATGTAGTCTATCTGCTTCTTCACCTCCCTCAGATAAAACTGAGTGTCACCAACCTGTTCCCTTATGGCTTTCAGAAACTCCAAGAAGGCTTTATCATGATAAACATTGGAGTTAGCAACTTCTTGTAGCTTGGCCTCAGTAACAACTTTGACTTCTACAGGCTTGGCACTCTCAGATATAGAGATTTGAAGTTTGTCAGATGGCATACTCCCTGCAACCACTGTGGTAGTTATGGATTGCTTTTGTCCTCCAGGAGTAGTGATGTGCACAGTTGGTAAGGTGACAACTGGCAAGATAGATGGAGGCTCATCTACTTTGGCTTTTCCCTTGCCAGGCACATTTGCTAGAGACTTAGAAGCCCTTTGTTGACCGCCCTCTTTGATTACTATGCCTTTCTCTCCCTTTGTCTCCCCCTTTGAATTTGAGTTCCTAGCCTTCTTCTCCCCCTTAGGCTTGTTGTCAGGCACAGAGGCTGTAGAAATGTCCTTTGGGATTGAAGATTCATCAGGTAGAGGGAGACCCATATGCTTCATCATTGCAGCTAACATGGTTTGTTGATGCAGAAGGACATCAGCTGTGGTGGATGCTTGAGTGTCCAACTGATCATTTAGCAATGCAACCTTGTCTGTGAGCTGAGCATTGGTCTTGGTGAGAGTAGCTACCTCCTGCTCAAGAGTGTTGACCTTAGTGAATAGCTCATTGGCCTTAAAACCAGATAAAGATTGATCCTGCAGTCTCTTCACTTCATATTTAGACAATTCATGCACAGGAACATCAGTCACTAGCCTATCTCCATAGAGATTCTTGAACATTATCCTCAGCATGGCATTGGCATCTGTAGTCTGGTCAGATAGATTCTGAAATTTATGCCCCAGACCTGTGACAGCATCTTTTAGCACAGCCAGCCCATTGTCCATCTGAGTGCAGGTAGAGTTGCAGTGTTTGATGTCCTTGAACACACTGTCCAGTTGAGGAAATTTAGCATCAAAGGCCCTCTTGACTTCTGCTACTGAAGTGGCTGTCTTATCACACACCCTGTTGACTTCAGTTTTGACTCCCTTGCCAAGATAGTGTGCAGCCTTGAGGAAACCCTTGTAGGAGTCATTTACAGCTTCATACACTTCACCAGGTGACATGGATTTTGCATTGGAGCCCAGTGAAGTGATGTATCCCTCCCTGAGATACTGAAGTGCTTCATCGAGAGTAATATCATATTTTCCTTGCAACCAGGCATCTATGTTGCCATCTCTCTCAGCATCATCAATGATCTTTGACTTCTGCACTTCCACATCATCCCTATGGCATAACAGAATAGCCTCATAGTCTGGATTTGGCATGTCTGCAGTGAGAAGGTGCTGAGCAATCTTTGTGAACTCAGGAATCTGATCCACAATTAAGCTTTGAAGTGCTTCAACCGTCAATTGTTGTGGAACAGACCCTGATCCTGAAGCACTGTCATGTTGCACAGGCTTCAGCCATGTTGACATGAAGTCAGAGCTAGAGCTAGGCAAGCTAGTCTCCTCAGTTACAGATGCAACTTCTGTAACCGGATGGATTGACTCTACTACTGGTGTCACCACAGAAGTGGGATGAATTACACCAGCAGTTGACACAGGCACAGAGTCTCTAGTAAAAACTAGGGGAACCTCTGTGTTTGTGATGGTGTCATTAGGATATGCCTCAGCATGCATTCCCTCACCATCTAAATGTGGGTTCTGAGTGGTGAACAAAGTGTCATGCACTAAGTCACTTGAAATTATTGGCTCATCAAGAGAAAAGAATTCTTGATGATCAATACCTTGCATCTCAGTTGCCTGAGTTGCAGGTTCCAAAGAAATTTCAGAGATAGATTCTGGAAGAGAAGTGTGTTTTAGAGTAGATTTTGGCAACTCCCCCTGAGAGATAGAGGGAGTTTCAAAAGTGATGTGCTCTCCACTCAGTGTTGTGCCAGCCTTATCACTCCCATGTGCTGACTCTATACAAGAAGGTGCATTGGGGAGGATGCTTGATTCTATAGGTGCACCCTGTTGAGAGGATACACCTAGTGAGCTGTGTGCCCCTGATTTTACAACTTCAGCCATTTGTGTGACTGAGGAGGTGGTCTTAGTTTTCTTCTTCTTTGTTCTGTGTAAGGGTGACTCAGGTTCCTCACTTCCTATACCTAATTCAACAGCTAATGCTGCTTCAGACAAGATATTTAAAGGTGCAGACATTACTTCCTTTCTCTTCTTTTTACTAACATCACCCTTTTGAGAGGATGATGCAGTTGGCTCAGTAAGAGGTAGAGTGTTTGGTTGAGAGGGTTGGTTAGCAGGCCCTGGGTTAGCATTTTGTTCTACTTGCTTGGGCTGTGCTAACTTAGATTTTGCATCAAATGTTGGCATGTTGTGGGGGTAAGTCTTAAACAAACTCTCCATATGGGGAGTTATGTTCAGTCTTACATCCACATCATTCCTAGTTTCCAAGTTACCAAAAATGAGTTTGGTCATGGACTTAGGATAGCCTATTTTATTTTTATCAATCCCAGGCAATTCAATCAATGAAGCATTTTTATAATTAAGTACAGATTGAATAAAGCGAGGGAAGAAAATATCAGTACCTCTCTTGGTTGTGTTCTTACCAAGTCTTCCATATAATTCTTGAAGTATGATTTGGCCAACATCTATCTTCTTTCCATAGGCCAAAGCATATCCAATTTGCTGCACAGGTGCACTGATTTGATCAAAGCTTGATTTCCTGGCAGTGAAGACTTGGAGAAGAGTTGCAAACACATAGCTCCACTCCTTTCTCAGATTCTTTCTGTTTAGCTTTCCAAGGTTAATCCCATCTGAGTAGTTTATGAACTCAAAGAATTCCTCCAACTCTGCGTTAGTGGCCATTCTGTCAAATGACTCTTGTTGTAGTCCTAGTGCTTGGTTCATGTCTGCAGTAGTGATAGTGATTTCCTTATCTTGAACCTTGCAGTAGATGATATAGGAAGTGATTGCGTTTTCTAGGGCTACAACCTCCACAATAGCAGTACTCCAGAATTGTTCCAGAATATCGAGATACAGAGTTGGGTTGGCAGAGAGTGCATCCTTGATATATGACTCAGCCATCCATTTCACAAAGCACTTGAAATTTGCATTGGGTGCTTCAACATCACTAGTGAGAGCGATGAAGTTGGTGTTGAACTTTACTGTTGCCATTTGTGTAGAAGAGAGAAAAGAAATTGAAGGTTGAAGAAGAAATTTGGCTTTTCGTAGCTAGGGTTTCAGGGGTTTAGAGAGTGTAGATGCTTGAGAAATCGAATGAAATGAATCGAATAGATGTGAGATTGTATAAGTATGAAGTACTTGAATTGTCGATTAGCAGTTTTGTATCGACAAGTCAGGCATTCGAGAAGTAGAAAACAACTATTCGAGAAGTCAAGAATGGCTTAATCGATAACTCAAGCAGATAGAAACTCACAGCTGGCAGTTATCTAACTTAGAAATAATTCTAAATTAAATAAAATGTGTTTTTATGAGTGAATTAAATTTTTAGATAAAAAATCCAAAATCAGTTAAAATTCAGCGAGAATTCAGCCTTTTCAAATGATTCGAGAACTCAAATATAGTGTTCGAGAACTCAATCATTCGAGAACTTCAGTTACTATATTCGAGAAGTCAATCATTCCTCTATTCGATATCTCAGAAAGACTCTATTCGAGAACTCAAGAGTACTCTAATGAGACTTATTAGAGATGTCGAATAGTGAATCATTCGAGAAGTCTGACTTATCGAACTATACCCATCACTCATAAAAATTTGATTTTCACTATCTTTTTAAAATCTACCAGACATATTCATTGAAAAATATTCTAGCAAATCAAATAGTGATTTTCTCAAAATTTCATAGAAATTTTAAGTTAATAAAAATATGATTTTCAACATATGCAACAGATTTGAAATATTTATAAATCATATTTCAGCCAACACTTACTTCAAAAATATTGAGGATTTAGATAAAGTAAGTGTTTACTGCTGCAACAATCTAGATGATGTATTCACTTAGCCAGAATCTGAAGAATTCAGCATTCCAATCTCACTTACCAACCTTGTGAAGGTGGCTTCATCTAATGGCTTAGTGAATATATCAGCTAGTTGTTTATCTGTAGAGACATAATGCAACTCAATGGTTCCATTAGTTGCATGTTCTCTTATGAAATGATATCTGATGTCAATGTGCTTTGTTCTAGAATGATTGACAGGATTGGCAACTATAGAGATTGCACTTGTGTTGTCACACATGATTGGAATTCTTTCCAACACAAGTCCATAATCTCTAAGTTGATTTCTAATCCAAAGCACTTGAGCACAGCAACTTCCAGCAGCTATGTATTCAGCCTCAGCTGTAGAAGTTGACACAGATTGTTGCTTCTTGCTATGCCAAGAAACTAACCTTTGTCCAAGAAACTGGCAGCTTCCTGAGGTGCTTTTCCTATCCACTCTGCATCCAGCATAATCAGCATCAGAGTAGCCAACCAGATTGAACCCTGTGTCCTTAGGGTACCATAATCCCAAGTTAGGAGTGCCCTTCAGATATCTAAAGATCCTTTTTATTGCAATCAAATGTGATTCCTTTGGATTTGATTGAAACCTTGCACACAAGCATGTAGCAAACATGATGTCTGGCCTACTTGCAGTGAGGTAGAGTAGAGAACCAACCATGCCTCTGTAGACTGAGATATCTACTCTCTTGCCTTTAGCATCTTCATCCAATTTGGTGGCAGTGGCCATGGGTGTCTTGGCAGGTGAACAATCTTCCAAGTCAAACTTTTTCAATAAATCCTTGATGTACTTGGTTTGACTGATAAAGATACCATCCTTCCTTTGACTGACTTGCAACCCTAGAAAGAATGTCAACTCTCCCATCATACTCATCTCATATCTGCTCTGCATGAGTTTAGAGAATTTCTCACACAGTTTCTCATTTGTAGAACCAAAAATGATATCATCCACATAGATTTGAACTAGGATCATATCATCACCATGCTTCTTGTAAAACAGTGTCTTGTCCAATGTGCCTCGAGTGAATTGATTTTCAAGAAGAAATTGTGATAGAGTATCATACCATGCTCTTGGAGCTTGCTTAAGTCCATACAGTGCCTTAAGCAATCTGTAGACAAATTCTGGGAAATGTGGATCCTCAAAGCCAGGTGGTTGTTGCACATAAACCTCTTCTTCCAACTCTCCATTTAGAAATGCACTCTTGACATCCATTTGATAAACTTTAAAGTTTGAATGAGCAGCAAATGCCAAGAATATTCTAATGGCTTCCAATCTAGCAACAGGGGCAAATGTCTCATCATAATCAATGCCTTCCTGTTGAGAGTATCCTTTTGCAACCAGCCTTGCTTTGTTTCTTATTATTACACCATCTTCATCCATCTTATTCTTCAGAACCCATTTTGTTCCAACAATGGTTCTATTCTTTGGTGCAGGCACAAGTTCCCATACTTTGTTCCTTTCAAATTGATTCAGCTCCTCTTGCATGGCAATAATCCAATCTGGATCCAACAATGCATCATCAAGTTTCTTAGGCTCAACTTGTGATAGAAAACATCCATAGAGGCACTCATTTTGAGTTGCTCTCCTAGTCCTTACTCCTGCATTAGGATCTCCAATGATTTGCTCTGCAGTGTGTGATCTATCCCATTTCCTTGAGTGTTCAGCCTGATTTCTCATCCTTGATGTTGCTTCATCATCCTCATCATGATCATCCTCATTTCCTCCCCCTGTGAGGTTGCCATTACTCACAGGTGTGTCTTGGATGCTTGTTTCTTCACTATTGATTGGCACAAATTCTTCTCTTGTATCATTATTCACTTGAGTTTGTTGAACTTGAGTTTCAACTCTAGTTTCAGTCTCTTCATCAGAATCATCTAGATTATCAAACTTCAATGGATCTTTGTCTTCATCATTGGCTTCTTCTAGTCCAGGTAGTTTACTGTCATCAAATGTTACATCTGTGCTTTCCATAACTTTCTTTTGACTGATGACATAAACCTTGTATGCAATTCTTTCCATAGAATAGCCAAGAAAAATTCCTCCAAATGCTTTTGCATCAAACTTTCCAACATATTCAGAATTGTCCTTAAGTACAAAGCATTTGCTTCCAAAAGTATGAATATACTTCAGTGTAGGCTTCTTTCCAGTCATCAAGTTGTAAGGAGTCTTTCCAGTGTTTTTGTTGATGAGGGTTCTGTTCTGAATATAGCATGCAGTGCTCACAGCCTCAGCCCAAAAACATGTGGGCATTCTTGCATCAAGTAACATTGTTCTAGCAGCCTCAATTAGAGTTCTATTCTTTCTCTCAACAACTCCATTTTGTTGTGGAGTCCTTGGAGCTGAGAATTGCTGAGAAATGCCATTCTCTTTGCAGAATGCTTCAAGTGTGGCATTTCTGAACTCTGTTCCATTATCACTCCTCAATGCAATCACACTTGCATTGTTTGCCTTTGCTTCCTTGTCAACTTTCTTTATATGCTCAATGATTACTTGTGGAGCCTCATCTTTTGATGCCAGAAATTCTACCCATGTATACCTTGAAAAATCATCAACCATTACCAGGGCATACTTCTTTCTTCCAAGTGACATTATGTTAACAGGCCCAAACAAATCCATGTGGATAAGTTGTAGTGGCTTGGTTACAGATGTCACTGTCTTTGACTTGTGGCTTGATCTCTTCATTTTTCCTTTTTGACAAGCCTCACACACTCCTTCTTGGCAGAATTCAAGTGTGGGCATGCCTCTCACTAACTCTCTTTTGACTAGAGAGTTAATGGCCTTAAAGTTCAGGTGTGATAGCTTCTTGTGCCACAGCCAACAATCTTCATTTGATGCTTTTGAGTAAAAGTAACAAATTTTGTCCTTGTTTGCAGAGTCCATATTGGCTACAAACAGGCTTCCCTTCCTTACTCCAGATAGAGCAAAATCACCAGTCTTCTTGTGGGTGATCAAACATTCATCTTTGTCAAAATTCACTTTGAATCCTCTATCAGTAAACTGACCAACACTTAACAGATTATGCTTGAGCCCCTTGACTAGTGCTACATCTTCAATGATGACATTTCCAACTTTCAGCTTGCCATATCCCAATGTGTTACCCATGCTGTCATCTCCAAAAGCAACCATTGGGCCAGCCTTTTCCTCATACTGTGATAGCAGGGCCATATCACCAGTCATATGATTTGAGCATCCACTGTCCAAAATCCACATGACCTTCTTCTCACTTTCTTTGCCCTGCAAACACAAAGGTATTACTTTTCCTTTGGTACCCAAACAAGTTTGGGTCCATGTGACTTAGAGACAGTTTTATCATAAACAACATGCTTGTTAACTTTCTTAGTGTCAGTCTTCTTGTCACTGTTGGAAGTCTTAGAACCTGAGGTTTCAGACTTAGGTGACAAAGGTACCTTCCTAGCTTTAGGAGGACTTGAAGACTTTGACCTTGTGTAGTGTGTGTGAGAATTGTGACTGATACAACCATCAATGAACTGTCTTCTTAAATTAAAACAACTAGTCATAACATTCATATTGCATGGCATACAGTCAAATTTATCACAGAAGGGTGCATCTCTATGTCTTAGAGGCACAGAACAATCATAGAAAGGTTTAGACACACTACCAACAGGTTTCTTGCATGCATGAGTTAGATGATTGGTACTGAAACAGTTCTGACAAGTTTTCCTAGGGGCATTAGGCATATAAGCATAGTTGTTATCCTTGTTAATCCCTAACTTGCCATTTCTGTTCTGTTTCTTTTTAGTCACTTCCTTTTCTGATTCACTCTTCCCAGCTGATACAAACTTAACAAACTTCTTAGGTCTTGGCCTATCAACTACTGGCTTCTTGGTCTTTGACTTGACACTCTCACCCTTAGAGGATGCTTGCTGTTCACTAGATTGTGCCTCATCCTCATCATTCAACATTTGCTTGATGAGTAAGGCATCCTCATCAATTTCAAATGTTGATTCCTTAAAAATTGGATTTTCAGTTTTTCTCAAAATGTGAGGCACTTTCTCATGAACAGCTGTGTCCTCTTCAATGACAGCATAGCCTTTCCTTTGTTTGAGAGAGTCATAGTCAAGTCCAATAGCTGCTTTAGGTTTAGCTTCAATTTTCTCACAGTAGGATTGCACTAAACCAGATGATTTCTTGAAAGTTTTAAGTTTGAATTCATTCTCAGCTAATTCATCCCTAAGAGCCTTCTCTACTTGACTAGCACATAGAACCTTATTCTCCAAATATTCAACTTCTTTCTTAAGGTTTTCTACTTGCATAGCAGTTAGCTCAAGTTCCTCATTCTTTTTGGTTAATACTTCATTTCTAGTAGACAGTTTAGCAATCTCCTCATTAGCAGCAGTCATACTAGTATGAATATTAAACATTTCAACAGATAATTGTTCAATCATGGATTTGTATTCAGAAACAGACATGTCTATAGTAGTGAGAGATGGTACCTGAGAATCAGATGAAGATGAGTCATCCTTGGAGTTGGCCATCAAGGCATAATTGCAGAATTCTTGTTCCTCTTCATCACTCTCAGAATCATCCCAACACTTCCCTTCAGCTATGTAGGCCTTACCATGTGTCTGCTTTTTCAGAAGGGCCTCATACTTAGCTTCTAGCTCAAGATAGTCTCTATCCTTCTTTTTAGGCTTCTTGCATTCACTGGCAAAATGCCCTAGGTCATTGCATCTATAACACCTTACAGATGACCTATCCACATAACCGGTTTTGAACTTATTTCTGTTTGGTTTAACAGGTGCCTTGTTCTTGTTGGCTGAATGGTTTTGAGTTTTGGGTTTGAAGGGTTGATTTCTTTTAAATCTGATGTTTGGAAATTTTCTGGCCATAAAAGCATATGAAGTATTTTCCATCCCATCAAGTTCTTCCAGAGTGTAAAACTCCTCTTCTTCTTCCTCCTTTTCCTCAACAGGTTCACTCACCCCAGCTTCAGTTTCTTCATCATCTGCCACCTCCTCTATCCTTAGTTGGCTTGTAGATGCTTCTAGGTCCAGAATGGATTTGTTGACAATCAAGGCACATGATGTGTTTATCATCCTACCTTGGTTGGCTTGGATAGCCCTCTTCTGAAGCAACTCAAGTTCATGAGTCTTTAGGACTCCATAGAGTACATCATAGGTGACTTTGTTCAAATCTCTCTCTCTAAGGGAAATGACTCTTTGCTCCAGATGATTTGGTGAAGACAACAGAAATTTCATATTTAACTCCTTGGTGCTGTAAACCTTTCCATTCATCTGCAACTCAGTAACTAGCTTGTGAAACCTTTCAAACATCTCAGTGATGCTTTCCTTGGGCTGTGCCATGAAAGCTTCATACTGTGTGACCAGTATCTGTTTCCTGTTTTCTTTAACCTCATCAGTCCCTTCACACAACACCTCAATGTGATCCCACATCTCTTTAGCAGACGTGCATGATGCAATGTTTGCAAACATTGACATATCCATGGAATCAATGATGAGCAACATGAGGTGGCTGTCAAGAGCAACCTTCTCCCTTTCTGACTCTGTCCACTTTGATGGATCCTTGGCCTCATAAGCTCTAGGGATTGTTATGGTTCCAACAGTCTTCTCTGGTATCTCTTGTTGTGGAACAAAAGGACCATTCTTGAGAATCTCAGGATACAAGGGATGAGAGGCTTTGATGAACAACATCATCTTTATCTTCCAGAGGTTGAAGTTTTCTTTATCAAACTTAGGGACCTTCACCGTTCCTGTAGTCTTTGGTGTATTCGAACTCATGATCGTTTCTCTGTTTTTGAATAAACAGCCCGCTCTGATACCACTTGTTGAGTATTGAACACGGTAAAAGAATACAGAGGGGGGGGGTGAATGGATTCTTGAACTTTTCTTGGGTTGAGTCTGTGTAGCAGATAAGTGCCTGTGTGTGCAGAAATTAAGGTGCGGATAAATAAACAACACAAAACACAATATCACTTTAATCTAATGTATATTAGATAAAGGTTGCTACAATCTGTGAATACAAATGGTAGTATTCTCAGCTTCGTTTTTCTCAGAGAGATATAGCTTACAGTTTATGAAAAACTTGACTCACAAAGTTACTAAGTTATGAAGTGAGGCTGTGTCCTTATAGAACATGGATACAGCCTGCTTACTACAAATAAGGTAGCTAAACAAATTACTTTCTAGTCTGTCTATCCTTTTTGAGTAAGCGTCCAAACGGTTACAGATTTGACTTTGCAAAGCCTGTTTAGATCCACTTCTTTAGCTCCTTGTCTCTTCTATATCTCTCCAAGCTTCCTTGTAGGCTTTCCAGAGCACGTTACAGATTGTGGTCCATAAAGTGCATTGGCTTGTTGCAGGTTTCTGACTTGTACAATTTCTTCAGTATTTTGTCTCCAAGAATGTATTCGAGAAGTGACTAAGTAAGTGATTCGAGAACTAGAATTGACTTGATCGATAACTCTGAGTTCTCTAATACTGTTATAGTGACATATCGAACCACTTCTCGAATAGCTCTTTTCCATCAGGATTCCTTGAGTTGTCGAATAAAACATTTGACTTATCGAATCCTCGAGTTGTCGAATAGCTTTCTGAGTCCTTGAGATATCGAATGGAACTTTGACTTGTTGACTCTTTGAGAACTCGAATACCATCTTGACTTGTTGACTTCTTGAGTTCTCGAATAGAGTAGTAGACATATCGAATCCCTGAGATATCGAATGAGATATCGAACAGTGTATTCAGAGATATCGAATAGTGTCTTGAGATATCGAATCTCTGACTTCTCGAATGCTGGACTTCTCGAATAGACAAATATACTTCTCGAATTGGTACTTAGGCAAATTCTTCATTTCTTCAAATCCCAACTGTGATTATTTGGCAGTCTTTAACTCCTTGCTTGAGGCATGAACCATGGAACTTCTTTCAAGCATTATTCTAGACTCTATTTGTACAGTTACACAACTAGGATTTGATGCCTATTACAAGTACAATACAAACAGAAACTCTACAACTAGAGGTTCCCTCAGTTAAGAGGTCATGTAAGTAATGCAAAGCATTACAAACAATTAGGCTTGTTATTAGATGTGTACAGGCATGCCTCTGTAACTAACAGGGTCTGTGTATAGGAGGTGGCATGCCATAGACAACTTCAAAGGGTGTTTTATGAGTAGCAGAGTGGTAGTTAGAATTATACCAAAACTCTGCTAAAGGGAGCCACCTCGCCCATTCCTGTGGTTTGTCATGACACATGCACCGTAAATAGCCCTCCAAGCACCTGTTTAACACCTCAGATTGTCCATCTGTTTGGGGGTGGTAAGCTGTTGAAAGCTTATGTTGAACTCCTTGTGTCTTCATCAATTCGGACCAGAATTGGCTAATAAAAACCTTGTCTCTGTCAGAGACAATAGACTTGGGGAAGCCATGTAGTTTATACACATGATCCAAGTAGGATTGAGCTACTTTGATGGCTGAGAAGGGGTGTGATAAGGCCAAGAAGTGGGCATACTTGCTTAACCTGTCGATTACCACCATTATAACCTCCTTCCCTTGAGATTTCGGCAAACTCTCTATGAAATCCATAGTGACGTCCTCCCAGATGGCACTAGGAATTGGGAGAGGCTGCAACAAGCCTGGGTATGCATTCAAATCAGCCTTGCATTTCTGACAAACCACACATTGCTTAATAAAGTCTGTCACTGATTGCTTCATCTTGGGCCAGTAAAATAGTGCCTTGATTCTTTTAGTGGTTACCTCAATACCAGAGTGACCCCCTTGGTGTGAGCTATGCATCCAAATCAAGATAGATTCCTTGATACTAGGGTCCTCACCTACCACCAGCCTTCCCTTCCTGGTAAGTATACCATCCTGCCACTTGAAGTGAGTGTGTGTACTGGCTTTCTCCTGGAGGTCCTGAATCAGTTGTATCAATTTAGCCTCCTCTCTCCATTGTTGCTTAAGTTTATCCAGGAGGTCACATTGTACACTAGAGACAGCTATACTTAGAAGTTCAGCATGGTGAATTCTCGACAAGGCATCAGCCACCTTGTTCTCAGCTCCTCGCTTATATTCCACCACATAGTCCAAGCCAGCCAATTTGGACAGCCACTTCTGCTGAAAGGGTGTGGCCAATTTATGATCAAGGATGTATTTCAAGCTGTGTTGATCAGTACGTATAGTGAACTGAAGCACCGTAAGATAATGTTGCCACTTCTGGACTGCAAATACCACAGCTAATAATTCCCTTTCGTAAGCAGAAAGGAGAGCATTCTTTGGTGAAAAAGCCTTGCTAATAAACGCAATTGGGTGGCCATCTTGCATTAGGACTGCCCCCATTCCCTTACTCGAAGCATCAGTCTCGATGAGAAATGGTTTGTTGAAATTGGGCAATGCTAACACTGGTGGTGTCACCATCTTATCCTTTAGCTGTTGGAAAGCGAGAGTTGCTTCCTCATTCCAGATGAAAGTGTCCTTTCTTAGTAGGCTGGTGAGAGGTTTGCAGATCATCCCATACCCTTGTATAAACCTTTGATAGTAGCCCGTGAGGCCTAAGAAGCCCCTCAGCTGCTTCACATTTTGAGGGATGGGCCAAGCCAACACTGCCTTGATCTTTTCAGGTTTAGTTTGAACCCCTTGGTCAGAGATTATGTGCCCCAGATAGTGAATCTCAGTTACCCCAAATGAACACTTTTTAAGATTGGCATATAATGAGTGTTGTTTCATTAAGCTCATAACTTCTTGTAAGTGATGCAGGTGCCCTTCCCACGAATCACTGTAGACTAATATGTCGTCAAAGAATACTAAGACCCCTTTTCGAAGTAGTGGCTTGAACACGTAATTCATAAGATATTGAAATGTAGAAGGTGCGTTTGTGAGGCCAAATGGCATCACCAAATACTCAAAATGCCCGAAATGTGTCTTGAAAGCCGTTTTATAGATGTCTTGTGGATGCATCCTTACTTGGTGATATCCCGATTTTAAATCAATCTTTGAGAAAAACTTAGTGCCCTGCAGTTCATCTAGGAGTTCTTCGATAATCGGGATTGGAAATTTATCCTTGATAGTAGCCTTATTAAGGTGCCTATAGTCCACATACATCCTCCAATTACCATCTTTTTTCTTTACTAACACAATTGGGGCTGCAAACGGACTATTACTTGGCCTAATGATCCCTTGTTCTAGTAACTCTTGGACCATCTCCTCTATTACTGTTTTCTGTAGAACAGGGTATCTATAGGGCCTTAGATTAACTGCATCAGTACCTGCCTTTAAGGGTATTTGATGATCAAAATCTGCTCTGCTTGGGGGCAACCCTTGTGGTTCTTGAAAAATGCCCTCGAACCTTTGTAAAAGATTCTTAAGGCCAGGATCACTGTTGCTCTGTTCAGTACCCAGAGAAGAGACTTGAGGGCTGTTCCCTACATTCCATGGAACGACCTGTAGCATAGACAATTCTGCAGTGGTATTCAACACCTTATTCACCTTCTTAGCTTGGATTTCCTTAAGTTTCTTCCCAGACGAGCCCCTTAACTTGACCTTGGTTCCCTTGTAGGTAAACTGCATAGTAAGGATTAAGAAATCCCACAAGACTGGTCCCAACTTGGAGAACCATTGGATACCAAGTACCAAATCGCTACCACCCAAAGGTAAGAGTAAGACATCTACTTCGAACTCGACCCCTTGCATTCGCCATTTAAATCCCCTGATTGTTTTATCACACTTAAGTTGGCCTCCATCTGCAACCTTTACCCACATCGGTGGGATTGACTCCACCTTACAATCCAATTTTAGGGCCTTACTAGCATCAATGAAATTATGAGTACTCCCACTGTCGAGCAATAGTTGCAATTCTTTCTTCCCATGATGACCAGTGAGTCTCATTGTTTGAAAAGCAGTCACACCATCAATCGCTTGTACAGAGATTTGGGCGCATTGGTTGTCACCAGGCTCACCTTCTTGTACACAATCCGGTACCTCCATCACTACATCCTCATCATCCTCAACCTCAATATGATACAGTTGAGGCTTCTTGCCCTTGCACTTGTGCCCTGGAGTAAAACGCTCATCACACCAGAAACACAAATTGTTAGCCCTCTTTTCATTGAACTCTGCAGGTGTCAAAGTTCGTCGGTTAGGATTAGGCAACAGATTAGTGGTGGATGCTGGTTTAGTGTTTCCAACAGGTAAGGTTTTAGTGGTTGGTGTGGGAAGAAGTGCAGGTTTGGTCACTGTTTTGGTTTTTGTAGCTTTTTGAGAAGCCTCATGTAATTTGGCTAGGCAAAGCGCTTGTTGAACAGATTTGGGGCTGAACATACACACTGCTAGCTGAGTTGATTCCTCTAGCCCTCCCAGATAACAACTTAACATATACTCCTCTGAAAGTTGTAATCTACTTGCTAGTGCATCAAAAGAATCATGGTATTCTTGCACCGAACTGCTCTGTTTAAGGGCCTTTAATTCAGCCATGGGGTCATCATACAGCTCACCAAACCGTACATTAATTTCTTCAGTATATTTGACCCAAGTAGGAAGGACATTGTTGCACTTCTTCATAAAATTCTGGTGCCACAACAAGGCTTTACCTTCTAAATGAATTGTAGCCAACCGAACCCTCTGAGCATCTTCGATATCATCTAACTTTGTATAACCAAGACCTAAGATCCGTACCATCAAACTTTGGAAATTCCACTTTGGTCATTCTAGATGCAAAAGTTTGGTTCCTAGGTTGAAAATCTGTATTTCTACGTATGGATTCATTTTCAGTGGTGTGTCTAGAAGATTCAGAAGATCTATTCTCAGCAGAAACAAGTTTACTTATTTGCATAGATAGACCCACAATAAGTTCATTCAAAGCAGCAATAGATTTAGCATTTTGAGTAATGTTTTGAGTATTAGTATGACATGCCTGAACCATACGTTGATTCTGTTCTTCCAGGAGTGCCTTGACTGTGGTCTCGAGTCTGTGAAGCTCAGTTGGTCCTGCCTCTTCTTCTGTAACCTCTACAGATCTAGTATTACGCCCTTGGACCATGATTCCGAGGAAGGTTTAGCTCTGATACCAGTGATATAATACCCAAGATTATTAATAAAACCACTATTGATTCTAGGAAGCTAGCTAAAGAGTTGAGCAGCCTCGAAGAGATTAATTCATTACTTGATAAAACAGAATGATAAAGGGAGAGATAATAGTTCATACAACCAAATAACATGCCATACTCTCTAACGTACTGATGACTAAATACTACTCTCCTGAATGTCCTGGAATTACTACAATAATGTAAATTCAAATGAAATCGCAACTGCCACGTTGCCTTCTGTGAGATGCTTCCAATAATTTGAGTGGTCCCATCCTAACAACCTCATTCTCACCCTGATCCTTGCACCAGCTCAGCCTTGTTGTCATAGCTTTTGTGGTCCATCTCCACATCACCATACTCCTTGTCCACCTCACTGGTTGTCTGGCCCATTTTAGCCTTTGTGATTGTATCATTATGGAACCAAATCATAACAAGCAATTCCTTTACTACTGCACATCTCTCCCACCAGAAAACCTCGCCATACTCTAACAAATATTTTCTACTGAATTACGATTATTCGTTTTTTTTTTGTTCCTTCCAATAGGGATTGGGATCATCCACATACTAATTATAGGCTAGACTTGGATGATACCTTTGGCGTAGAACAAGACTTTGAAAGCTTACAGTTTTATGGAATATGTGATGGGTTGTTATGTTTGTCTCAACATCCTGGTCATTGGCCACATTCAGACCGTGGTATATTTCTTTGGAATCCCATTCTTAAAAAGGCAAAGAAACTTCCCCAACTAGGACCACAATTCCACTATGAGCTTCCCGCTTTGTGTTTTGGCCATTATGATGATGATTACAAGGTAATCGCCGTCACTTCTTCTCTGCATATTTGTGTCTATAGTTTGAGCATCGATAGTTGGAAGTTTTTCAAATTTAGTGTGGGAACTAGAGATACTCCTAGTTATATATTTAATATCTGTTCGTATCCAAATACCAAGTTAGTAAAAGGGATTGCTTATTTCATACAAAAGTCGACTACTACGGATGATGGTCGAGTTGTAGCTTTTGATCTAACTACTCAGTTAGTTCGAATTATAACATTGCCTAGAGAATTTGGTTTTCCTGCTAACTATTTTATGGAAGAATACAAAGAATCAATAGCTCTTCTGAGGAGTAATAAAAAAAAAAGATGTGGTAATGATGTGGGTATTGAATTTGAGTGTGAGTGACAACAACTTCTTTTCATGGGATAACAAGTGTACTTTTCAACTAGGAGGCCAAAAATTGAAAGGTTTCATAAATAATGATAACCTTGTCATGATGAACTATGTAGTTGAAACATATGACTTGCACAATATAGAGAATGGATTTCGACAACGATTGAGAACTCTAGAGGGACAGGGAGAACCAGAAGAGTATTTAGAAAGTGTTCATTATTTTCCAGAGAGCCTTGTTCTACACACTGAATCTTCCGTCAATTCTACTAGCAGAAGAAACAAAGAAAATAAAGACATGGTCATGAATATACGAAAACAAGTTTTTTTTTTTGAGGAGCTGAACTGCAATCACTTCAAAGTTCAAAACAATCGCAACGTGTGGGAATACTGCTTGAGGGATGCAAAAATAGACAAGAGCATTGTTCATGATGTTGTTTTTGTAGGTTGTTTGAAAACCGGGTGCTATTAGTTTGTATTAGTGTGGCTCTCTTAACAGAGGATTTTAGTGTGAAACAATAAGAATTCTCTTGTTTGCCAGGTTTGGATGTATTTGTGCTATATATTTTCTAGGATATACACCCATTTGAGATATTATTGCTACTTCATAAATAAATATATCTTTATTATTGAGTTTAAAATTTAGTGCTCTTTGGTTCCATAGACAGTGGAAGTGAAGAGAACCCAATGTTTGTAAACAAAGCTTTATATTCTTGATGAATTATTGGATTTCTAAAGTTTGTCGAAAGCTTTATGCAACTGTTGGCATAGATTTTTTTTTTCTTCCGTACTTACGTGTTTCATATGTTAACAATGATTTCCCACATATGCTAACTGTTGGTATGCAGTGCTTATATTACTAGCACCGGTATTAGCTAAAGGTGTTGCTGAGCTTATTCCTCATGATGTAGCCTACCATGTAAGACTATAGACCATCCTTGTTTTTTGTTCTTCTGGTATGATTTAATTTTCTGCACAGCCACCACTTTTAAGAAACATTGTCTTTAATCCATATTTAGAGCACACCTGGACATGCATAGCAATGGTTTACCTTCCTTCATACATTTATTGTTTTCCACATACTTTGTACTTCATATAAGTCTTCCATGTAATCGCGTAGCTTTTAGTTCGCCTGCATGTATTTTATTTCTTCTAGACAGATGCCAAGATACTGTTACGACTTCTATTTCATCCTTACATACCAGAAGCTTCTTAGCTGCAAATATTGACTAGACTAAAAGTGGAGTTCGAATTTCTAACAGATGGGCCACTCGGAAGAGTGTTATCTATCAAAAGGTTTCTTGCATAATGTTCCCTCTCCCTGCACCTTTTAAAGTCTTATCCTGCTGTTGTGGCTGTGACTGATGCCACTGCTGTTGGTGCTGCCTACCAAATTGCTGCACTTGCCGCTGCTAGCCCGGTTGCTTGACCCACTACCACCAACTTGCGGGTTCTGCACAACAATTTGTGATGGAATGTGATGTTTCTTTAGATGCGAAGATATTGAACTCATTGAGGAAGACTTCAGTGGTGACAATTTGTGACTGGGAACTATTTTGTGGAGATGAGACTGTTGGCTGAGGCTGTCCTGGACATGTGCATCAAACCATTGAATACTGCAAATTGTTGTTTCTGGTGCTGTTGCAATACACGCTGCTGGATGTGCTAAAGAGTGTTCTTCTCTTTAGCAACATGAATGGCATAGGATTTATGGCTGATGCTGTCTATTACTGGCCAAATTTGGTCCTTGAAGATGCGGATGATACGATGAGAATTAGTAAGGAAAGGGGACTGTTGGGTTGACATTGGAAGCTGCTGGCCGGTAATGAATCTATGAAACAAAAATAACATACATTTTTAAAAAGAAATTTATATGCTATATAACAGATTCTTTTCAAGTTTTATATATAATGATTTTTATAGAATGGAAATTAAATATCAAAATGCAGAGTATAAGAATCCAATTTGTTTGAAAGCCTGTAGATTCTAGAACTGCGAAATTTTCACCATCTTAATTTGCAATTACTGTGATTTAGAGTATGTGAATACACTGCATTGCCGCAGATATGGTCCTACGCATCTATGTTCGTATGTACTTCATGTACAATTCTACGCTAATTCGACCCATAACAACATTAAAAACGATGTCTTGAGAACTCTGAAGATCAATTGCTTGAAAAGTATGCAAAATTTTTAAAATGTAGCTAGAATTGGTATTAATAATAGCCAAATAGCATCATACTTGCATAAACCACTGGAACTGGATAGCTGACTCAAAATTATGGATTGAGTCTGATTCATCCCAACTTATTGATGCAGAAGCATTTGGTAGAAAATAATAACAAGATTCATTATTGTGTTTAAATATTAAACAGGTTCTGTGTTTAAATCCGTTTTTTTTTTCTTTGATTTTTTGAATAAGTACCCTGTAACATGACCCATATAGAATCAGCAGGTAAAACTGAATCCAGCACCGACTATTGTTTGTGTTATATCATACATCAATAGGTAGCTATTGTTCTTTCTGATGAGTTGTATACTTTTATGATTCTATTGCCACTATTCTGTCTGAACATACATAGAATTGCTTCTTTTTTTGTTATGTTTTATTGCGAGATTAATACTGTTTGATGTTTGATGTTTCATGCTATTATAGAAGATGCTCAAATATGATACAGCTGAGCGGATATGAGCCAAAAGATATGGATCATTCCTATTTTGACAGCTTGGACAAGTCTCAGTTCTAAAACCTTTTGTATTGTATCCTATAAAGTTTGATAATCTTCTACATCTTAGCCTTACCAGGTTGACCAAATGTGTGTAATTATGTGTTTCTACATCTTGGGTCATGAAATCACCGAGCTATTAAATGTTGGGTCCTGTGTTTGTAGGGTTGGTCACGCTTGCCTGATGTACTAATCAAGAGTTTTCCTTTATTGTTGAAGATTACCACAGATGGTGTCATGCCAGGTCCTTCAACATTCTCGATCATAGGATTAGCATTCAAGATTTTAGGTCTTTCATAATACGGGTTTAGGGATTAGAGTTAAAAGAACAAATAAAGATTGTTTATTCTTAACCACATGAGTTGTAGTATATCATAAATTGTTCACGGTGATTTTGGTGATTCATGCGCATTTAATAGATGCCTCCTCATGTTTGTAAATAAAGATATCCGGTGAATTTTAGACATGCTTCCAAAATTTTGAGAAACATAAAAGAATGTTTGGGGTTACTATGCCTAAAGCACACGAAAGGTTCCATACTTGGGCAATTTATTTGTTGGTATTTAGCTTTCTTATTGTATAATTAACTTGTGAAGACCTGACTATATATGGGTAGGTTCTAGGGAGAACCTCCCTATCAAGAGAACCAGGAGACCTCATCTTAGACCGTTGATTAATTAGATTTAATAAAAATAATAAATTAGATATTCTAATGGCATATTTGTGATTATAATGAAGTTTGAGGATAAAATTATACACTCTCTAATCATAATAATTTGCAGAATCTTTTAAGAATGGAAATATATGATCCAGTTCTGATTGACATCATTCACAACAACAATATTTTAGGATCTGATTGACACGATCTGTATCTTCTTATTCTTGGCAACAAACGCAAAATTAAGGTAGCAAAATATTAGATGTATTTCACGTACATATGTATTAATGATTCGGTTTATAACACGTACATTAAGCAAAGAAAATACATTTACTAGTAAAGAAAAATTCATCAATCAGAAGACCTGATAATGGAGAAAAGAAACTTCTTTGATAATGAGGATTTGCAAAATAACACAATATTGTAAGTATTATTTAAATAACGAAAGATTCTATACAAAAATTTAGATATGTATCAACGATTCTGTAAGGTGTTCTTTAGTTATCAAGAGGAATTGTATAAGCTATAAATTTGGAATTGCAGAGATTGGATCAAGAGGAAGAAGTGCATGTGATATTCTTGTTGCAACGGATTGTTTGTTAGCTGTCCAGGTGCTACAAATCAAAGTTTAATAATGATGAATTTAGTCTTTGGTTTTGTCTATAACAAATTAGAACTTTCTATTCTTCAAAAAACATTAAAGAATTCGTAAGAGATCAAATAAAAAATATAAAAAATTAATATAAAAATCAATTATACTTTTTCACTACATATTTCCTAGTTTTTTAAAAATGTATTTTTATTCAATTTTGAATAATTATACTAAATTTGTTTTTTACTTCTAAACAAATAACACATTAAAATGGATTAAAAAATATTAGTAAAAACTAAATTTATTTGTAGAAACACAAAAATTGTAAAATATATTCGAAATACTTTAGAGAATCTCAAAATATCTTAGGGAATCTCAAAATGGTCTCTAACAAATTGACGTTTTACTATATTATTACATTCTAGATTCAATTACGTGTTTTAAAATTTTTAGAAAAACAACTTGAAGAATCTCAAAATTATCATGTACATGAAATATTTTAAAAAATTAAATATGATTATTTTTTAAAAAAATAAATTATTATTCCAAAATTTAAGTAATACTATAAGATTCTTTTATATGTTCGAAAAGGCAATTGTAACGACTATGTACAAAATTATACATTTTTTTTGAAATTTACTTATATAGTAAAATATCATATAATACACCAAGATTCTCTTACTTGTTTTCAAAAACACGTAAGAAAATCTTTGTGTGTTTAAATGCATTTATCTTTTATTTAAAAATAATACCAAAAAAATAAATTATTATTCCAAAATATAAGTAATATAATACTTTAAAATTCTTTTAGATGTTCGAAAATAATAACTAAACATAAAAATAAATTAAAGGCAAAATTACATCATAAAAAATAATGAAAAATATAAAGAAAAATATTAAAATACTTAGTAAAATAACATATAATACACCAAGATTCTCTTATGTGTATAAAAAAGAGAATCTTTATGTATTTAAATACATTTATCTTTTATTTAAAAATAATATCAAAACAAAAATTATTATTCCAAAATTTAAGTAATACTATAAGATTCTTTAGATGTTCGAAAAGGCAATTGTAACGACTATGTACAAGACTATACATTTTTTTAAAAATTTAGTTATATAGTAAAATATCATATAATACACCAAGATCGATTCTCTTACGTGTTTTAAAAAACAGAGAATCTTTGTGTGTTTAAATACATTTATCTTTTATTTAAAAATAATACCAAAAAAAAATTATTATTCCAAAATATAAGTAATATAATACTTTAAGATTCTTTTAGATGTTCGAAAATAATAACTAAACATAAAAATAAATTAAAGGCAAAATTACATCATCAAAAATAATGAAAAATATAAAAAAAATATTAAAATACTTAGTAAAATAACATATAATACACCAAGATTCTCTTACGTGTTTCAAAAAAACAAATAAGAGAATCTTTATGTATTTAAATACATTTTTATTTATTTAAAAATAATATCAAAAAATGAATTATTATTCCAAAATTTAAGTAATACGATAAGATTCTTTTAAATGTTCGAAAAGACAATTGTAACGACCATGTACAAGATTATACATTCTTTTTTGAAATTTACTTATATAGTAAAATATCGTATAATACACCAATATTCTCTTACTTGTTTTCAAAAACACGTAATAGAACACGTAAGAGAATTTTTGTGTGTTTAAATACATTTATCTTTTATTTAAAAATAATACCAAAAAATTAAATTATTATAATTCCAAAATATAAGTAATATAATACTTTAAGATTCTTTTATATGTTCTAAAAGGCAATTGTCAATATTATACATTTTTATAAATTGGTGATTTAAATTTTGATAAATTTACATTTTTGTTACGGTGAAATAACATGTTTTACTTTAATTATATAAATGAGATTTCATGAAACACATCAAAATATATCCATTTTCTTTTTGTGTAGCAAGTAGATGGGTTGTTATTAAAAAAAATGATTTATTAAAATGTAATTAATAAACATTGTAAATAATAACTAAACATAAAAATAAATTGAAGGCAAAATTATATCATCAAAAATAATGAAAAATATTAAACAATTATTAAAATACTTAGTAAAATAACATATAATACACCAAGATTATCTTATGTGTTTCAAAAAAAAAAAAGAATCTATATGTATTTAAATACATTTATCTTTTAAGAGAATCTTTATGTATTTAAATACATTTATCTTTTATTTAAAAATAATATCAAAAAAATAAATTATTATTCCAAAATTTAAGTAATACTATAAGATTCTTTAAAATTTTCGACGACTATGTACAAGACTATACATTTTTTTTTTAAATTTACTTATATAGTAAAATATCATATAATACACCAAGATTCTCTTACATGTCAAGAACACGTAAGAGAAAATTAAAAAAAGGTTATTAAATTATAAAAATAATTACAAAATATTACACTCTAGATTCTTCTAGATTTCTTGATATTTTACAATTTTGTTAAGTGTTTGAAAATTCTAGTAAGTAATGTTAAAATTCTATGAAGTTATATATAGAAATTTTAGGTAATGCACCAAAATTCTTTTACGTCTTTCAAATCAATATGTCAATTTTTTTATTATCTTTTCGAAATTCTTTCAGGTGGCGTTTGGGAACTACAATTTCATTTGAAATCCATGATTTCAATTCCAAATTCTTTGTTTGGTAAGTATGAGAATTTCAAATTCAGAAATTTTAAAATTTGAAAAATTTTTGCTTAAAAAATTTCTGTTCTCGAGAAATTTTTCCCGGGGAAAAATTTCACGAGGAAATTTTCCCGGAAAAAAATTTCTCGTGAAAATTTTTCCGGAAAAAAATTTCTCGAGAAAATTTTCCCGGAAAAAATTTCTCGAGAAAATTTCCCAGAAAAAAATTTCTCGAGAAAATTTTCCCGGGAAAAAATTCTAAAAATTTTCTCGACGGAAAATAATTTCTAAAAATTTCTCGAGAAAATTTTCCTCGAAAATAATTTTTCAAAGAAAAAATTTCCCGAGAAAAACTATTTCTCTAAAAAAATTCCAAAAAAAAAAGTGATGCTCATGTATTTTGGTGGAGAAGAATTTAAAATGACTATCTTTCACTTGTAATTTCAAATTAC
This sequence comes from Kitagawia praeruptora, assembly GCA_037693485.1. Taxonomy (NCBI): domain Eukaryota; kingdom Viridiplantae; phylum Streptophyta; class Magnoliopsida; order Apiales; family Apiaceae; genus Kitagawia; species Kitagawia praeruptora. The sequence continues at coordinate 141,751,294 of CM075352.1, forward strand.
AAAAAAATAGTTAATATTGAATTGGTATGGAATTCATCAATTCCAATTCCAAATTTTTTTAACCTTACCAAACACTAAATTTGGTCAATTTCAGGAATTCAAATGAATTCCAAGTTACCAAACAAGCCATCAGAGTAATTTTCAAAATACCTAAGAAAATCTTGGTATATTACATAATTTTTCTATATATTTATTTCTTTAAAAGTAAAATTATACATTTCTTTTAAAATCCAGTTATATATAGAAATCTGAGGTAATACACCAAGATTCATTTACGTGTTTCAAATTAATATACAAAAAACGTTAGATAATACATCAGGATTCTTTTACGTGTTTCAAATTAATATGTCAATTTTTTATAGCTTTTTGAAATTTTTTCGAGAATTATTTTAAAAGACATGCTATAAAAAAATTGAATCATTTTAGTATGTTCATGAGAATGTATATCATTTTAATTTTTTCATGATTTGTTTTTATATTTCATAGTTTCTTTGGAATTCTTATTTTTTTTTAAATTTATTTGAAATTTTTTAAAGTGTTTAATTTTTAGTTATTAAGATTCTTCTTCTTTTGCTTGAATCTTTTGAAAATGGTGATGGTAGATTTTCTTTTATGTTTATTGCAATTGATTTTTTTACGTGTTCAAAAGTAATATTTGTTTTATAAAAAAAAAGTAAGTCATAAGATTCTCTTAAGTGTGTAATTTATAATGGTTCAATAAAATCATTCCCCATTTAAATCATAAGAAGACTCCATAACATGTGACTAGTACTTACGTATATTGAATTGATTGTCATGGGTTCTTAATCGTGTTCTTGAAAAAACACGTAAATTGTATCAACACCCATATTTAAGATCATCAAAGATTGTCATCAGTGTTCCTTATCACGATTTCTACATAATAACCCTAATTGATTTGATAGTATGGCTTAACTAAGGAAACGATGATATGAACATGTACATAATATTCTTTAATTTAGTAATAAAAAGATTAACTAAAATCTTGAATGAAACCCAAAATAATTTAATTTGTATGACTTAGATGTGGAAATAAGATATTTTGTTTTTAAAAATATAGATGTGTATCCAATCAAATATATACTCATTGATTGCTTCCATTTTTTAATTGATGCTGATTGATTTTGTTATTGTGGTTCCCGATTCTGCCCTTTTGATCAAATATGGAAATTAGGTTAATTTTTTGAAATTAATAACAGAATTATGCAAGCCATCAGATCAAAACAATATCAACGGATATAGATGTGGTCTTCTGGTTCTCCCATCAACTAAGGTTCTCTTTTGAACCTCCTCCTATATGTATATATATATATATATATATATATATATATATATATATATATATATATATATATATAGGCTAGTGGTCAAATAGAAACCAATCTTAGAATAGAAACTAGAAACCAACACTAAATAAATTATATTTCATTCATTCTAATGGCCCCGCCAGGGGCACCTTCACAAAAAGTGTTTAAAATTATTGGCTCCATCCAGCAAAAAAAAAAAAAAAAAAAAAAAAAATACTGTTCACGCTGACGTCACTGCCACGTCAGCAGTGAACAGTAATTTTTTTTTTTTTTTTTTTTGCTGGATGGAGCCAAGAATATTATGAACTTTTTGTATTGGGGTACCCCTAATTTGGTCATTAGATTAGCTTGAAATATTTAATTTATGTTTAGTTTCTAGTTTCTATTCTAATTTAGTTTCTATTAGAACAAGACCCTATATATATATATAGAGAGAGTATGGTTCTAGGGAGAACCTCCCTATCAAGAAAACCAAGAGACCACATCTTACACCATTGATTATTATCAATTAATAAAAAGAAATTAAATTAGACAATAATGGCATTTTTGTTATTAAACTCAAGTTTTAGGACACATATACTGTAAGAGTATCATGATAATTGAAAAGATTATGTAATGATGGAAATAACATTAATCATTTCTTGATTGACAGCATCACTGATTCTTCTAAACATGGAAAGAAATCAAAATCGTTTTTTCTTATTTTAACAAAGTTGTTATATAATCATTGTTCATGAACAATTCTCCATATTCAGCTTTTGAAGAAAATACGTTCAAGAACAAGAATAATCTTGTAAGAAAATTAGGGATTCCACTAAGTGTTTTTATCCTCGATAGATCCAGTGGAAAGATGTGTTTTGGGTTGTTTAAAATGGAAGTTCTCGTAGTTATCAGTTTTTCGATCCTTTATTAGATCCGTCGAGCCACCTTGAAGAAAAAACGATCAAGAACAACAATAACCCTAAAAATAATCATGGATCCCTCTATATGTTCTTATTTACATGGATATATATAGGTCGGGTGACAAAATATGTTTTAGATGGTTTTAACTTAGAAGGATTCCACTAAGTATTCTTATTTACGATAAATCTGGTGGCAATATGTTTTGGATGGTTTTCACTTAGAAGTATCATAATTTTCAGTTTTACAATCCTTATTCTGGTCCATTGACTTTGTGAATTTGTATTTCCCATGTTGATTTCTAGTCTCAGCAGGTGATTCATGTTTCACTCGAACCACATCACTATGGATAAATGTGTATGCAATTAGAGCCTAGGACTGGTCTTTTCTGTTGATCGACATGAAATTACTCTGTCATCCCATTCAATCCAACTGGGATGCCTTGGGATATGGTGTATCTGATAATGGTGATCAAGAACCACAGGTTCTTGTTGTCATCTTGTTTAGTGTTCTAAAGCTTGAACAAGTGGTTCTTGGTTCTTATTTTGTTTATTGTAATAAAACAGGGACTACAAATATTGGCATTTGTAATTGTGTTGTTTCCGTTCTTGTTCATGGAGTATGCAACTTATTTTCCGTTCTAATTTGGTTTACAACTTATTTTCTTTTGAATTATATTTCAAATTTTAAATTTCCACACGTGTGATGGTTTATTGGTTAGATTTTCTTTTCACTTGAAACAATGAGTGAAAATGAACCCTACAAGACACTAAATAAATTACATATTATAAATAAAATATTTAATAAAATCTTTAATAAATTAATAAAAACACTTAACGAAATCATTAATATTAATAAAGCACTTAACTTATTTTTAATAATTCTTTAACACATATTAGAAAACATATAGCATAAATTTGAAAATATCAATTATAATGATTTTGAATTGATTTTTGAAAAAGTATTATAAAATATCTTCAAAAGTATCAAATATTTTAGAAATTCTAAAAAGAAAAATTATAAAAAAATGAAATACCTTAAAAATCCCAAAAATTAATCACACTGTTTGAATCCTCCCACATTTTAACTTGATCTTTTCACACGTTTTACTTACCAAAAAAAATTAAAATTTTCGATTAATATCTTAAAAGTATTTAAAAAATGTAAAATTAAATTACATATTATAAATAACATACCTAATAGAATCTTTAATAAATTAAGAAAAATACTTAACAGAATCTTTAATAAATTAGTAAAATACTTAACGAAATCTTTAACAAATTAATAAAAACTTTATATAAAATCTCTAATAAATTAGTAAAAATACTTAATGAAATTAATAACACTTAATGAAATCTTAATAAATCTTTAACACAAATTAGAAAACATATAACATATATTAGAAAATATCAATAATAATAATTTTGAATTGGTTATTGAAAAAATATTATAAAATATCTTAAAAACTATCAAATACTTTAGAAAAAATCAAAAGAAAACTGTAAAAAAAAAAACACAAAAAAATGAAACACCTTAAAAATCGCAAAAAAATTATTTCCATTATTATTTTTATAATTTTCGTTGGTTTTTGCATTTTTATCAAGCTTCTCACCACATACTTTTTTAATTTACATTTCATAGTATTTATATTAATATTTTTTTTAATTTTAAATATATTTTTAAGTGTGTTGCACCCAGATTTAATTTTGTGTAACCTTAATGCAATTAATTTTAAATTTTGTGACCTTTTATTAGGTTTCCTTCAAATCATTTTCTCAATTGGCGTAATGATATTTTGTTAAATATTTTGTAATTTATTTATTTATTTTTTATTTTACACTTAACAAAATCTCTAATAAATTAATTAAAGTTTAACGAAATCTTTAATAAATTAGTAAAAACATGTAACAGAACCTTTAATATCTTAATAGAAATTCTTTACAACATGGTGAGATCCTTTTAAGTGTTTTATTTAAATAATTAATAATTTCAAATTAGATGTATCATTTCTAATGCGAAATGCCAATCAAGTGTTTCAAAATGTTGTATGCAAAACTCAAAACACCTTAGAAAATCTCAAATTTGTATATTTTATATTACTCAAAACACCTTAAAGAATCTCTGAAAAATAGATTAATAAAATCATCTTAAAAAATCTCAAAATACTTTAAAGAATCTTAGTACATTTAATATTATTTAAAACACCTTGAAGAATATCGAAATAAATTACATATTATAAATAAAATACTTAACAAAATCTTTAATAAATTAGTAAAATACTTAAGGGAATCTTTAACAAATTAATAAAAACTTTAAATAAAATCTCTAATAAAATAGTAAAAATACTTAATGAAATTAATAAAACACTTAATCGAATCCTTAATAAATCTTTAACACAAATTAGAAAACATATAACATATATTAGAAAATATCAATAATAATAATTTTGAAATGGTTATTGAAAAAGGGCTTAATGATCCTATAGTTAACTATAGGTAATTATAATTAACACATATTTTAATATAATTGGAAGGCTATTTTTGTAAATACATGGGATGTTTTTCATTATTACAAAAATGCTATCAACCTTTAATACAAAAAATGCATATAACTATAGGTAATTAACTATAGTTAACCATATGAACATTTTTTTCACTGAAAACAATATTATAAAATATCTTAAAAATTATCAAATATTTTAGAAAATATCAAAAGAAAAATGTAAAAAAAAACACAAAAAAATGAAACACCTTAAAAATCGCAAAAAAATTATTTCTATTCTTATTTTTATAATTTTCGTTGGTTTTTGCATTTTTATCAAGTTTCTCAACAAATATTTTTTTAATTTACATTTCATAGTATTTATATTAATATTTTTTTAATTTTAAATATATTTTTAAGTGTGTTGCACCCAAATTTAATTTTGTGTAACCTTAATGCAATTAATTTTAAATTTTGTGACCTTTTATTAGGTTTCCTTCAAATCATTTTCTCAATTGGCGTAATGATATTTTGTTAAATATTTTGTAATTTATTTATTTATTTTTTATTTCACACTTAACAAAATCTCTGATAAATTAATTAAAATTTAACGAAATCTTTAATAAATTAGTGAAAACATGTAAAAGAACCTTTAATATCTTAATAGAAATTCTTTACGACATGGTGAGATCCTTTTAAGTGTTTTATTTAAATAATTAATAATTTCAAATTAGATGTATCATTTCTAATGCGAAATGTCAATCAAGTGTTTCAAAATGTTGTATGCAAAACTCAAAACACCTTAGAAAATCTCAAATTTGTATATTTTATATTACTCAAAACACCTTAAAGAATCTCTGAAAAATAGATTAATAAAATCATCTTAAAAAATCTCAAAATACTTTAAAGAATCTTAGTACATTTAATATTATTTAAAACACCTTGAAGAATATCTAAATAAATTACATATTATAAATAAAATACTTAACAAAATCTTTAATAAATTAGTAAAATACTTAACGGAATCTTTAACAAATTAATAAAAACTTTAAATAAAATCTCTAATAAAATAGTAAAAATACTTAATGAAATTAATAAAACACTTAATGGAATCCTTAATAAATCTTTAACACAAATTAGAAAACATATAACATATATTAGAAAATATCAATAATAATAATTTTGAATTGGTTATTGAAAAAGGGCTTAATGATCCTATAGTTAACTATAGGTAATTATAGTTAACACATATTTTAATATAATTGGAAGGCTATTTTTGTAAATACATGGGATGTTTTTCATTATTACAAAAATGCTATCAACCTTTAATACTAAAAATGCATATAACTCTAGATAATTACCTATAATTAACCATATGAACATTTTTCTCACTGAAAAAAATATTATAAAATATCTTAAAAATTATCAAATATTTTAGAAAATATCAAAAGAAAAATGTAAAAAAAAACACAAAAAAATGAAACACCTTAAAAATCGCAAAAAAATTATTTCCATTCTTATTTTTATAATTTTCGTTGGTTTTTGCATTTTTATCAAGTTTCTCACCAAATATTTTTTTAATTTACATTTCATAGTATTTATATTAATATTTTTTTAATTTTAAATATATTTTTAAGTGTGTTGCACCCAAATTTAATTTTGTGTAACCTTAATGCAATTAATTTTAAATTTTGTGACCTTTTATTAGGTTTCCTTCAAATCATTTTCTCAATTGGCGTAATGATATTTTGTTAAATATTTTGTAATTTATTTATTTATTTTTTATGTAACACTTAACAAAATCTCTGATAAATTAATTAAAATTTAATGAAATCTTTAATAAATTAGTGAAAACATGTAAAAGAACCTTTAATATCTTAATAGAAATTCTTTACGACATGGTGAGATCCTTTTAAGTGTTTTATTTAAATAATTAATAATTTCAAATTAGATGTATCATTTCTAATGCGAAATGTCAATCAAGTGTTTCAAAATGTTGTATGCAAAACTTAAAACACCTTAGAAATTCAGAAATTTGTATATTTTATATTACTCAAAACACCTTAAAGAATCTCTGAAAAATAGATTAATAAAATCACCTTAAAAATTCTCAAAATACTTTAAAGAATCTTAGTACATTTAATATTATTCAAAACACCTTGAAGAATATCTAAAAAATTGATTAAAAAATAATATTATTTATATATGCGAGGGAATTTAGAAACTCAAGAATCAATATTTTGTATAGATTTATTTATATATGTACTCTAGAAAAATATGATACATATTTTAAATTCTTTAAAAAAATTACAAATTTTTTTTTCTAAAAGCATCGATACATTGCAAGACATTTTGAAGAAACAATAAAAAGAAAGGTTCTATAGCAAACTCATTAGATTATGTTCGAACAAAAACACTGAAGAAACTTAAAACATTTTAGAAAATTTTAAAATTGTATATTTCATATTATTAAAAACACCTTAAATTAAAATAAAAAGAAAACAAATTCTAAAAATGTCAATATTTTTAAAAAATTTAAAAGACTTAAAGAATCTTTAAAACACACAAAATAATATAAAAAAATTATATAACGGAAGGAATTTGGAAAAATCAAAGATCGATATTTTGTACTAATTTAATAATTATGTATTATAAGAAATACATTTAGAAATCTTAAAAAAAATTATGGAACATAATAATTAATATTTATATTCTTAAAAACACCTTAAATTGAAATAGAAAATAAAATTTCTAAAAATATGAAAATATTGCAAGGCTCTTCGAAGAAACTATAAAAAATTGCTTATAAAACTTAGTAATTAATGTTCCAAAAAAAACACTAAAAAAATTCAAAACACTTCAAAAAATCTCAAAATTGTATATTTCATATTACTCAAAATACGTTAAAGAATCTCTAGAAAATCATCTTAAAAATTCTCAAAACACTTTAAAGAATCTCAAAAAAAGTATATTTAATATTATTCAAAATACCTTAAACAATCTCTAAAAAGTTGAATAGACATAATTTAAAAATAAAACACCTTTAAGATTCCCCTACGTATTTTTAATACAAAATATTGTAAGGATTCTACTAAGTGATCAACAAAGTATTTGAATGAAGGATTCTCCTACGAAATATTGTAAGGTATTTTAATGTAAAATTTCATAAAAATTCCATTAAAAATTTTGAATTAACAAATAATAGAATTTATATTGTACAACAATTTAAAACATCCTAAAGATACTAAATAAGAAAATCTTTATACTGTTAATTAAAAAAAATTAATGTATACAACATGAACACTCTAGAGAATCTTAGGAAATCTGTTAGCATTAACCAACCAAAACAAACAACAGAAGATAGTGTAGGACACAAAATATAATTCTAATGAAAGGTAAAAGTATACTGTATACCTGCTTGTGAATTTTCCGCGTTAAAAGATTTATATACTTTCCTAGTACGGCGAATATCAATGACAAATTTGTGGATGATTCATGATCGCTGAGACGTTGACTGTCTATAATATGTAGCAATATATTATTTCATTGTGTTTCCATATCTGAACAATAATTATAATACGGAATGATCAATGGTAAATGATTGTAAATTTTCTTTAAATGGATTGATTGGAAAACATATGAATTAATATGTGATTTATTGAATATTTTTATGTTCCAATTCTACCCTTAGGACATATAAAAGGAATTTTTATTAATTGTTTTTAATTAATAGCTGGTTTTTTAAAGCCATCAGATGTTAAACAAATCAACGGATAAAAATGTGGTCTCTTGGTTCTCTCAGATAAGAAGGTTCTCCCTTGAACATGAGCCTATATATATATATATATATATATATATATATATATATATATATATGTCTTTGCTCCATAAAGAACACTTTTAAATAAAGAACAATAAAGAACACTTACAAACGATCTGGTCCATTCATTTTTTATCTAATCTAATGGCTCAGATTAAAACATAATTATACCTACATTCTAACTGCATTCTTCCTCTATCTCTCTTTATTTCGCGTGAATCTCTCTCTCTCTCTCTCGTTCGCGCGAATCTCTCTTTCTCTGTATCTCTTTCATACTAGTGATCTCTCAAATTATGTTGATGGATTCTACTTGTGGATTGAATGCTCTTGATTCCGTTGAATTACTATCAGGTTCGTACTTTTTTTGTTCGTACTGTAAAGTTTAGCTTCAATATGTCATATTTTTAGCTTGTTTATTTGTTAATTTTTGTGTTCTTGAACATACATGTTTCATGTTTCTGTTACTGTGAAGATTTCTTAATTGTGCATATGTCGATTCTGAAACTCTATAATTTTGATGATCATACATAGGAAGCAAGCTGGGTATTTGTTCCGGACTAATATTGTTTTGCAGGTTCATTATTCATATCAATTCATAGCAAAACACAGGGCATCTCAGCTAGCTGGCAGGGCAACTCAGCTAGCTGGCAGTTCAACACAGCAAGCTGGCAGTCTGTCCAGAATATAAAAGGGAGTACGTTTTTTATAGAAAACATTATGGAAATCAGTTGTAAGATTGGTCTAATATATTTAAACATGATATTATATAAATAAGAACACTACTCAAGTAGAAGTATCATGCTAGACTACTTCCACTCATTAAAGGTATCTTTAATTTGTTTAATGTTCCACCAAAACAACCCATGTGCTTCCTTTCAATCATGCTTGTATTTATAAACAAATATTCCATTCCCTCAAACTCCATCATCTGTTGTCTAGAGTAAAGCTTACAAAGAAAATACTTTCTAATTATCCTAGTCATTATTTTCTTCATTCTCTCTAACGGTTTTTCATTCCCTACGATTTTGATGATCATACTTGGTGAGCAAGCTGGATGTTTGTATTGGAGCAATATTGTTTTGCAGGTTTACCTTCTATATGATTTCTAAGCAAAACAGGGTAACTCAGCTAGCTGACTACTCAACACAGCTAGCTGGCAGACTGGACAGTCCAGTTTATAAAAGGGAAGTTCGTTCTTGTGGAATTTTGTAGAATTAAAACCTAACATGTTTTAAGCATACTTTTATATATTATATCACTGTCATGTATCAGGAATCTTGTTAAACAAATTCCACTCACTAAAGCAAACTTTTAGTTGTTTAATACTTTACTAAAAGACATCCCATGTGCCTTCCTTTTGAGTATGCTCTTTCTATATATCAAATATTCCACACCCATACTCTCCACCATCTGTTGTCCTACAGGTAAAAGCTTTCAAAGTAATCATATTCACTTATTAATCAAGTTCATGTTTTCTTCACTTACGTGTATAGACAAAAACATTTTCTTTGCTTCCATCCTTTCTCTTCATACTTTTCTGTATAGAACCGTTCTGATTAAACCTGCAGGTGAACGTTAGTAGTGGGATTAAAATTGTTCAAAGTGTTAGAGTGATAGATTTAGTATAATATGCAGTAGATAAGAGATACAAACTAGACTTGTATAACTACCAAGAGGATACAAAGGACTACATTGAGAATAATCTTGAATACAATTACAAGAGATACATGGGCTGTCATATAGCCATCTAATAGCACACATATATGGACTCTATACTAGACAATGGGAGCATGTGGACTGCAGTAGCATGTGGACTGCAGTGGTGTAGAACATGAGGTGATGAACTGGACTGCACATGTAGTAACATGGTGCAGATTCTGGATTGCACATGGAGTGTGCAGTGTATACATGTGCTATACTCTAACATCCCCCCTCAAGACGAATGTGGGAGAGAAACGGAAACATTTGGCTTGAACAAAAACGACAACCAACCAACATGAGGAACGAACTGAAAGGCAGCAGCAAATGGGGAAGTAAGAAGCAGAACATGGCAGTAACGCGAAGAGCAATCAGCAGCAAATTAAGGCAGCAAACGGAGCATTATAAGCTCATAATATATCGGCCATCTTGGGCATAAAAAGCTCACTTCGGAGCGGAGCACACAAGGCTCATAAGGGCTGGAATTAATCATCACAATCACCCTGAAAATACAAGAGTATGCAGTTTTTCTAATGATAAAGCTTAGAGAGAGATGAGAGGAAAGCTTTCCAAAACACACTAGCTATCTACTTGCCGTAAAAACAGCTATAGACTTGCCGGACGTGAAGCTATCTACGTGCCAAAAATAGCTATAGATTTGCTTGAAAAATCTGCAAAATAAAACAACGAAAAGTTAATTGTTTGTGCCGGGGCTGCTGCTGTACTTGAGATGGAGTGTTCTGGAGTGTTCTGTCTTGATTAAGGGTGGTGATATGGTGTAGTGCTGCAGGTGGAGTGATGATATAAGGTGCAGAAAAACTGACTAAAAGATGCAGAAAAATTGATTAAAAAATCTGCAGAAATTTATGAAGAACACTGCAGAAAATTATGATGATGATTTTGTGTTTATGATGTGCTCAAACTGGAAAAATGAGCAACAAATGGAGGAGGTCCTCATTAAAAACCTCTTTGGGAAAAAAGAGTGACCACCATTTTATTAACTAGGATCTAGTGATGCTGCAGTTCGAGAAAGATTGTGTAGCTTGAAACACATGATTATGGTGATAAGAAACTGATTTCTGCTACAAAGGAGGCTTGAAACTGGTGCTCCTGGTTGATTTGGAACTGGACTTCCAGAGTTTGCAGCAGAGATGCAAATGAGAGTGTCTTGTAAGAGATGTGTGAGGATCTTAGCTCGTTAGAGAACAAGCTCTTGATACCATGATAGATTTAGTATAATATGCAGTAGATAAGAGATACAAACTAGACTTGTATAACTACCAAGAGGATACAAAGGACTACATTGAGAATAATCTTGAATACAATTACAAGAGATACATGGGCTGTCATATAGCCATCTAATAGCACACATATATGGACTCTATACTAGACAATGGGAGCATGTGGACTGCAGTAGCATGTGGACTGCAGTGGTGTAGAACATGAGGTGATGAACTGGACTGCACATGTAGTAACATGGTGCAGATTCTGGATTGCACATGGAGTGTGCAGTGTATACATGTGCTATACTCTAACACAAAGCATCACGTGAGAAGCCATCTTCAAGACCGTTGCAAGTTTGTTTAAGAATACAACTCCTACACTTCACTATAAAGGGCCTGCATGTTTATTCTCTGAGAGGCAAAACAAAGAAGCTATATTCAAAAATACAAGACTCAACTCTGCACCTTTATTTCAGATTCAACAAACAAACTCTAGCACTATATTGTATATCGATATTTTAGAGTTTATAGTTTTGAGTTGTAAATCTTCATATCTATTTGTATTGTTCAACTTGTAAAGTTGGTAGTTGCTGGATTGTCAAGCTTGTGGAACAAGGGTTCAAGGAGCATTAGGCTAGAGAAGTTTATACTTGGTTTAGTATAGAACTTAGAGAGCTGTGTTCAGGAAACAAGGGGTTCCAGCTAGCTGCAATCAGTAACTGGGGATTGGTTTCACTGCATAACAGCAAGGGGATCTTGGTTATCACGGAGTATTGTGCTCAAGGGGAGCTCATTGGTCTATACAACAGGTTGTTCAAGGAACTAGAGAATTCACGAAGTGGGACTTCAAGGAATTCAGTGTTCAAGGGAGCAAGGCTGTTAGAGAGGCATTGAGGTTCAAGGGAGCTGCTTTACTCAAGGGAAAAGTTCGTTCCAGCTAGCTGTTATCAGTGAATTGGGTGATATATTATTGGATCTTGTAATTGGTTTATTTGTGATCAATAATATATTCTCTTACCAAGTTGGTAAGGGACTAGGACGTAGACCATAGAAGATTAGGGGTCGAACCTAGCTAAAATTCTTGGTGTTCTTTACTTACTGCACCTTTTATCTTTCTGCATTGCATATCACAGCTAGCTGCCTATTCATTAATCTATTGCATTTGGTTAACTCAGCTAGCTGCCTATCGTACCCAGCTAACTGCCCGTTTAATTTTTCAAGCAGAATTTTTATTAGGTCATTGTTAGTCATAACACCTATTCACCCCCCCTCTAGGTGTGTATTTTCATTTGGTATCAGAGCTTGGTGTACTAACATTTCTGTAACAGGAAAGTACAGATCCTATGGCACACATTTATGTAGAGGGAGAATCATCAAACATGCCACCACTTCTCTTTGGTAAAGAAAATTATGATTTATGGAGAATAAAGATGAAGTTGATTCTGAGCAGAAATCCGCTTGAATGGTTGGTTGTCAAAGATGGTCCATTTACCTTTATGGATGAAAACGGAAAGCCAAAAGATGTTGATGATTTTACCGAGGAAGAATTGATAAAAGCAAGCTATAATGGAAATGCCAAGTACACATTAATTTGTGGTCTTTCAAATTCTGATGTTGGCAAGGTCTCTTCGTGCACAACAGCAAAGGAGATATGGGATACCTTAAAAATGCATTATCAAGCTTCAACAAAATTAGACAAAGTATTTGTCAATCCAAGACAGCAAGCTGATGGTCACAAGCAGCTAGCTGCCTCAACAGATAAACAGGAATGTAAAGCTCAAATCACATGGAGTGATGAAGAATCTAATTCCAGTGAATACTCAAGTGAAGAGATGATCAATTATGCATTGGTTGGCATTGACAATGACATGGTTCAAGGAAACACAAAAGACATTCTTGTAGAAAGCAAAGATTCGTACTCGGATGTGGAATCTAGTGCGGTAAATTCATTTCAATTTAATACATATTCTGAAAATAATATTTTGGAATCACTAACCATGCAGGAACATAGAAATATATCTGTTGTGGAGTTCATGGAGTTAAAGAATAAGAACAATGAACTAGAAAAGAATAATACTTACCTTAGAAAGATCATTTCTGATCTTATGGTTGAGAAGACTCCAACAAATAATCATGCTCAAAATCTTACTGACCTTAAGGCTGAGATATCCCAGCTTGAAGGGATAAACAAAGTGCTTATCAAAAGAAATGATGCTCTCATGAAGGAACTCAGCAAGCTGAGTGCAGAGATAGATGCTCAAGATGCATGTTTAGAAACATTTAGTCCAAGGGAATCATGCTCAATGGAAGTATCTCAACAAGCTGAAAGAATCAAAGAATTGGAAACTGAAATCAAGAATCTCCAGAAAGGAATGGGAAAGTTTGTTCAAGGAGAAGATTCACTCAAGACAATGATGAAATATGCAAAGGTTCCAATCGAAAGAGAAGGAGTTGGATTGGCTTCAACATCACGTCTAAAGTATGATGACAAACATGGAATTCCTTATGACTATGCCATGCCATGGAGAATCTGCCATAAATGTGGATATAAAGGTCATTTGGCAAAACATTGCAAAGTTCAGAATGCTAACCCAGCTAGCTGGAACAGACAATCATCTCACAGGCAGCTAGCTGACAGAACAGCTAGAACCAGAAATCAAGCCTCTAAAGTGGTCCAAATGTGGATCAAGAAATCTGATTTAAATGTTCTATATGTTCTATCAACTAACCATACTGGACCCAAGCAAATATGGGTACCAAAACATTGAGTTGTGTTTTTATTTGTTTTGTAGGTATGTCTTATTGTCAAAGTAAGATCAAATCAATGGATTTTGGATAGTGGATGCACAAGGCATATGAGTGGTGATAAATCACAATTCCTTACTCTCAGTAAGAAAAAGGGTGGAAGTGTCACCATTGGTGATAACAAAACACTCCAGATTCTTGGGAAAGGGAAAATTGGTAATAGTATCATCTCTATTGATAAAGTACAATATGTTCAAGGTCTTAAATACAATTTGATTAGTGTAAGTCAGTTGTATGATGATAGACATTCTGTTCTTTTTGGTAAAGAAAAGTGTATTATTATTGTTGGCACTAACAAAGTCCCCCTAGTTGCTAGAAGGGAAGGAAATATATATATTTTGGACTTTGAAATGCAGGATTCATCATGTTGTCTAGCTGCAGTTGATATAAATCCAGAAATTTGGCATAGAAGGCTTGGACATGCTCATATAGACTTACCCAGCAAGCTGTCTTCAAAGAAGCTAGTTAGAGGGCTGCCCAAATTGAAGTATGTCAAGAAGGAAACATGTTCGGCTTGTCAATTAGGCAAACAAATCAGGACTCCACATAAGTTAAAGAATGTGCAAAATGGAGTTGTGGAAAGAAAGAACAGGTCTTTGCAAGAAACAACTAGGACTTTGTTGCAAGAGAGCAAGCTGCCAAGGAGTTTCTGGGCAGAAATAGTTAAACACGGCTAGCTATGTTCTTAACAGAGTACTAATCAGGCCAATTCTCAATAAGACTCCTTATGAACTGCTAAAGAATAAGAAGCCAAACATAGGCTACTTCAAGGTCTTTGGATCCAGGTGTTTTGTACTTAAATCTATTGATAGAGATGGTAAATTTGATGCTAAATCTTATGAGGCAATATTTTTAGGTTATTCTTTAACAAGTCGTTCATATAGAGTTTATAATATCTTTAAACGTACTGTTGAAGAGTCTAATGTTGATCTGTCAAGAGATGAGGAGAAAATTGCAGGTTCAGATGATGCCAGCGAGCTGCCTAGGTCAAATACAGCAACTCAGCGAGCTGCCAATGAAGCAGATTCAGAAAATGCAGCAACACAGCTAGCTGAAGAAGAAACTGAATCAAAGTCAGCTAATGATAATCAAGCTGAACTCTCTCTTCCAGTAGATGCAACATGTGAAAAGATGTCAAGACTAACCTTAGAAGATTCTAGAAGTCAGAGATCACAAGAAAAGATGCCAATCTATAATGATGAAAAATCCCCTCCATCAACTAAGAAAATTAGAGCCAATGAAGAAGTTATGGCTCATCATCATTTTCCAAAGTAAACTAGGACAGTAAAGAATCATCCCCCAGAGTTGATTATTGGTGATAAATCAGAAGGCATTGTATGGATTTCGACAAGCTCCTAGATCTTGGTATGAAAGGCTAAGTAAGTTTTTGATAAAGAATGGTTTCATTCGAGGTAAAATCGATCCTACTTTGTTTACTAAACTTACTAGTAATGATATTCTAGTTGTGCAAATATATGTGGATGATATTATCTTTGGATCAACTAATGATAATATGTGCAAGTGGTTTTCTAAGTGTATGCATAGTGAGTTTGACATGAGTATGATGGGTGAGCTCAATTACTTCTTGGGGCTCCAAATCAAGCAAACTCAAGATGGAATATATGTACATCAGTCCAAGTACATCAAGAACTTGCTAAAGAAGTTTGGATATGAGAATATCAAGGCAAAATCTACACCTATGAATTCTGCCAGCTAGCTGGCTACAGATGAACGAGGTAAAGATGTAGATGTTCGTAAGTATAGAGGTATGATTGGTAGTTTATTATATCTTACAGCCTCTAGACCTGATATTATGTATAGTGTATGTGTTGTGCTAGGTTTCAAGCTCAACCTAAAGAGTCTCTCTTGAATGCTATTAAAAGAATTTTCAAATATTTAAGTGGAACTACTACTCTTGGATTATTTTATCCCATCACAAATGCATTTGATCTTGTTGGGTATAGTGATGTAGATTATGCAGGTTAATTGTCAAAATATAATGTGGCAAAGTTCCCATTTATTGTGACAATACAAGCACTATCAACATATCAAAGAATCCAGTGAATCACTCAAGAACAAAGCATATTGATGTTCGACATCACTTCTTGAGAGACAATGTTGCAAAGGGAAAAATTGAGTTGATCTTTGTAAGTACAGAGTACCAGCTAGCTGACATCTTCACAAAGCCACTAGCGAGGAGCGTTTTACTGTGCTGCGTCGCGAATTAGGCATGTGTAATGTCTAGCCAGCTAGCTGCGATGGAAGTTTGGTAACTTTCATACAATATTAATTTTGTTATGCAACTGAATTTTACATATCAAGTTTTATTTTTTATATATGCATAGAAAATGTTTATATGTGAACTTGATAATCCATGCTTACTTGAATTTTTATATTAAATGATTGCATGTGGATATCCTTTTTGATGAATAAGGGGGAGAAAATTCAGGATTAAAAGTATGTGTGATTTAGGGGGAGTTGATATTTATTCTTATAACTCTTTACTTCACGTACTTTGCTGGGATCATATGGTTTATTGCTAAATGCTTATGTGATGCCATTCTTATTATGCTTAACTGCTTGTATAGATTGCTAATCTTTCTGCAGGGGAAGCATAAATTCAGGGGGAGTATTTAACTCCTGAATATTGGTGTGTAATCATCAAAAAGGGGGAGATTGAAACCCTATTGGTTTTGATGATGACACAATGCAGCAAGCTTGGTTTTGATGATGTTACAATTCATAGGAAGCTGACTGCTGTTCTGAAGATGACACAATGCAACAAGCTGATTGCTTGTTACTAAATATATATTGGCCTGCTATCAAATTTTATTTTGCAGGATGCCTTGATTGAGGGGGAGTTTTAGCTCAATCTCAAATTGGTGTATAATCATCAAAAAGGGGGAGATTGAAACTCTATAATTTTGATGATCATACATAGGAAGCAAGCTGGGTATTTGTTCCGGACTAATATTGTTTTGCAGGTTCATTATTCATATCAATTCATAGCAAAACACAGGGCATCTCAGCTAGCTGGCAGGGCAACTCAGCTAGCTGGCAGTTCAACACAGCAAGCTGGCAGTCTGTCCAGAATATAAAAGGGAGTACGTTTTTTATAGAAAACATTATGGAAATCAGTTGTAAGATTGGTCTAATATATTTAAACATGATATTATAAAAATAAGAACACTACTCAAGTAGAAGTATCATGCTAGACTACTTCCACTCATTAAAGGTATCTTTAATTTGTTTAATGTTCCACCAAAACAACCCATGTGCTTCCTTTCAATCATGCTTGTATTTATAAACAAATATTCCATTCCCTCAAACTCCATCATCTGTTGTCTAGAGTAAATCTTACAAAGAAAATACTTTCTAATTATCCTAGTCATTATTTTCTTCATTCTCTCTAACGGTTTTTCATTCCCTACGATTTTGATGATCATACTTGGTGAGCAAGCTGGATGTTTGTATTGGAGCAATATTGTTTTGCAGGTTTACCTTCTATATGATTTCTAAGCAAAACAGGGTAACTCAGCTAGCTGACTACTCAACACAGCTAGCTGGCAGACTGGACAGTCCAGTTTATAAAAGGGAAGTTCGTTCTTGTGGAATTTTGTAGAATTAAAACCTAACATGTTTTAAGCATACTTTTATATATTATATCACTGTCATGTATCAGGAATCTTGTTAAACAAATTCCACTCACTAAAGCAAACTTTTAGTTGTTTAATACTTTACTAAAAGACATCCCATGTGCCTTCCTTTTGAGTATGCTCTTTCTATATATCAAATATTCCACACCCATACTCTCCACCATCTGTTGTCCTACAGGTAAAAGCTTTCAAAGTAATCATATTCACTTATTAATCAAGTTCATGTTTTCTTCACTTACGTGTATAGACAAAAACATTTTCTTTGCTTCCATCCTTTCTCTTCATACTTTTCTGTATAGAACCGTTCTGATTAAACCTGCAGGTGAACGTTAGTAGTGGGATTAAAATTGTTCAAAGCATCACGTGAGAAGCCATCTTCAAGACCGTTGCAAGTTTGTTCAAGAATACAACTCCTACACTTCACTATAAAGGGCCTGCATGTTTATTCTCTGAGAGGCAAAACAAAGAAGCTATATTCAAAAATACAAGACTCAACTCTGCACCTTTATTTCAGATTCAACAAACAAACTCTAGCACTATATTGTATATCGATATTTTAGAGTTTATAGTTTTGAGTTGTAAATCTTCATATCTATTTGTATTGTTCAACTTGTAAAGTTGGTAGTTGCTGGATTGTCAAGCTTGTGGAACAAGGGTTCAAGGAGCATTAGGCTAGAGAAGTTTATACTTGGTTTAGTATAGAACTTAGAGAGCTGTGTTCAGGAAACAAGGGGTTCCAGCTAGCTGCAATCAGTAACTGGGGATTGGTTTCACTGCATAACAGCAAGGGGATCTTGGTTATCACGGAGTATTGTGCTCAAGGGGAGCTCATTGGTCTATACAACAGGTTGTTCAAGGAACTAGAGAATTCACGAAGTGGGACTTCAAGGAATTCAGTGTTCAAGGGAGCAAGGCTGTTAGAGAGGCATTGAGGTTCAAGGGAGCTGCTTTACTCAAGGGAAAAGTTCATTCCAGCTAGCTGTTATCAGTGAATTGGGTGATATATTATTTGATCTTGTAATTGGTTTATTTGTGATCAATAATATATTCTCTTACCAAGTTGGTAAGGGACTAGGACGTAGACCATAGAAGATTAGGGGTCGAACCTAGCTAAAATTCTTGGTGTTCTTTACTTACTGCACCTTTTATCTTTCTGCATTGCATATCACAGCTAGCTGCCTATTCATTAATCTGTTGCATTTGGTTAACTCAGCTAGCTGCCTATCGTACCCAGCTAACTGCCCGTTTAATTTTTCAAGCAGAATTTTTATTAGGTCATTGTTAGTCATAACACCTATTCACCCCCCCTCTAGTTGTGTATTTTCAGATTCTACTTTAGATGCTATAATATCTACAGTTGCATTTGTGTTCCCTACGGTTTAGTTTTTATACGGATTAAGTAAATATTTTACTATGATTCTACATTGGATTCTGTATTATCTGTACTATCACCATCTGTGTTCATGTGGATTGTTATTTGTACTAAGATTCTACATTAGATTCTGTATTCTGTGTAATAGCATCTCTGTTTATTCACTCCTTGCTTTTTAATCACTTATTAAATGCTTTTGTCCTTTTGATTCTGTGTTATATTCTATACTCTCTTTACTAGCAGATGAATTTTTTTTTATTATGTGTTCTTTTTTAATTTCTGCGCTTTACAAAGTTTGATTCTACAGTTGATTTCATTTCTCTGTTTGAACAATTTTGTTTTTTAATCATTTATTAAAGTTTTAACATTTTAATTCTATGTTTGATTCTATTTTTATGATTCTAATTTGCATAAATTCTGCCTTGTCCAGGTGCTGGAAATAATGTCATTGTTGACTTTGGTTGCGATTCTACTGCAAATAATGAAGTTGAGGAATTTATAGAGGGCTTTGACGATTCGTTCAGTAGCAGTACTCAGTTATGGATACCAAAAGTTGCTGATCACAAATTAAAACCATATGCTGGACAACGTTTTTCAGATCTTGAATCTGCTTGCCAATTTTACACTGAGTATGCAGGAATGGTTGGTTTTGATGTTCGTCGAGAGACACAACGTGTTCGGAATAGCGTTCTTGTACACAAGTACTTAGTTTGTTCAAAATCAGGAACTCATGATACTTCTATGTCCGTTAGTTCAAGTAATAGCACTGCATCGTCTCATCTGTGTAGCAGTGTCTCTAGTACGTCTATTAGAAGGAGGAATACAGTAACAAAAAAGTGTGATTGTAGTGCTAAAATAGTTATAAAGTTTGATGGGAAGGAACATTATGTGATTGATCGTTTCATTGAAGCCCATAATCATCCCATGGCTTCTGATTTTGGAAAACAATTCCTAAGGGCTAATCGCTGTATGACTGCTATTCATCGTACATTTGTGGTTGATGCTGCAAAATCGAATATCGGTTCATATAGGGCCCACGCTTTTTACAAATCTTTAAGTGGCTCGTATTCTGATGTCGGTGCAACTGCAAAGGATTTTCAAAACTGGATGAGGGATGTCAAGTTGTTTATTGGGAAGAGAGATGCTGATCTCTTATTTGAAAAATTTAAAACGAAAAAGGAGACATCTGATGGGGTTTTTTTTTATGAATATGAGACCGACTCAAACGGGCATTTGACTAGAATTTTTTGGGCTGATGTGCAAGGACGTCAAAGCTATGAAGTTTTTGGTGATGTTGTTTCTTTTGATGCAACGTATCGTACGAATAAGTAAGTGTTTTTAAAACTTTTATTGAATTATGATAAAGAATTAGCTCAATCAGAGATGCTGTTTATTATCTTGCTTGAAGCGTAGCTGTCTCATATTGCGTACTGACTTGTTTATCTGACTGTTGTTTCATTATTTGCCAAACTATCCTCATGAGAGATATAATTTCATTTAAATGTTTATTCTATGTTGTAGGTACAGTATGGTTTTCGTACCATTTATCGGAGTTGATAATCATTGGAAAAGCATCACTTTTGCTGCTTGTTTGCTTAATCATGAAGACATAACAAATTTCACTTGGGCATGTGAAATGTTTTTAAAAGTTTTTAAGCGCCCTCCAAAGTGCATAATTACAGATCAATGTGCTGCAATGAACGTTGCGATTTCTGTCACTTTTCCAGCTTCTGTGATTCATCGTTATTGTATGTGGCACATAATGCAAAAGTTTCCTGCCAAGGTATTAATCATGTAATTTGATTGCTCTTATTTTTAGTCGGATTATTTTTTATATTTTTAGTTTTAGTCTACATTGATTCATTATGTGTTCAGTTCTAGTATATTTTCCTAATATATCAGTTTTTATTTTGTTTGTCCATGTAGATTGGTGCTGTTTTCTGTGCAGAATCTGAGTTCATGAAGAAGTTAAATCGTTTTGTCTGGTCATGTCATTTGTCGGTTGCTGAATTTGAACAAGGATGGGCTAGTGTATTGGGGGAGTTTAAATTGACTGATCATGTTTGGCTGAATGAGCTTTATGAAATGAGGAATTCGTGGATACCTGCTTTTTTCAGGGACAAACCTATGGGAGGGTTATTGAGAACTACATCTAGGTCCGAAAGTTCTAACTTTTTCTTTAATCATTTTGTACAAAAAGGAGACACCCTTTCAGAATTTTACAGTGCTATGAAAGTGCAATCGATAAACAAGTTTATGAATGTAAAAGACTTGATGATGGAGATAGTTGTGTTCCACGGCCAGTAACAGAAAAGGAAATCGAGAAAGATGCAGCTCGGCTCTACACTAGATCCATATTTTACAAGGTTCAGAAAGAAATTAAAGCAAGCTGCTATCATATTAAGTTGGCTGGGCAACCAATCATAGTTGATGGGATTAATAAATTTGTTGTCATGGATAAGAGTTTGCACGATAGTTTGTTTGAGGTTTATTTGTCTTTTTCCTCAAATGATGTATCGTGCTCATGTCACCTTTTTACGAGAGTTGGATACTTATGTCGGCATTGTTTTTTCTGTCTTGGACTGTGGGGAATTGAAGAGATCCCACGGCAATTTTTGTGCAATCGATGGATGAAGAATGCAGTCAAAAGATTCTGCACTCTGAATTTGGGTAGTACATCTGAGGATAGCCAGGGGCATAAGACTAGAGATACTTCAAAAAAAGTTTGGAATGAGTTTCAAGGATGTTTGGGCGACGTTTCCAACAATAATGATGGTATGGAGTATCTTCTCGAAGAGATGAAGTCTTTGAGAATTAGAGTCAAGCAGAAGGTCAGGAATCCCCATGCAACAAAGGATGATATATGATAGAGTATATTTTTATATATATTTTAGATGATTTTATTCTCATATTTATTGTGTTTTGCATTGATTTGGATTTTTATTTAATAGATTTTATTGTTTTATTGTAGGAAATAAAGAATTCATAACTTGGAAGGATTTGGAGCAAAAAGAGCTATTTTGGAGATAAAATAGGAGAAAATTCGTAATATTGGGCTACACGGGCTGCCTGCACTGTTTTGGCCATATCTTGAGTTCCAGAAGTCAGAATTTGACGATCTTACTGTCCACGCGAAGCTTGTGGAATTTTCTACAATTCAGAGGTGGTCCAGTAAGCAAAATTCAACTGGAAGAGCCCAGAAACAGAGGAGAAAAAGAAGTGACGAATTTTAATTAAGGAATCCTATTCAGTTATGGAATCCTACTTGTAATTTATTTAGAGTATTAAAATACTTTTATTGGGCAAGATTTTTAGAGCCTATATAAACACATCTAGGGTATTATTTGATAGAGAGATACATACGTGCTCCTACTCTTAGGAGCTAGGGTTTTGGAGAGGAGACCATGAATTTCATTCTTGTGACAGGATTGATGATTGCAGGTTTTCTTATCTGAATTTCTTCTCAATTCTTATTAGTTTAATTATGTTTTCTTGTTTTACTAGTTGTTTTACTTGTTTAATTATTAGCGAGTAGTTATTTCTAGGGCTTAAAGGGAAGCCATGTTTGCACTAATATTGGCATGATTTTCATAGTGGTTTGATTGGTTATGGTTAATTCTAATTGATATGTTTTAATCATTAATTTGTGTAATTGGCCAATATCATGGATTAATTATATGCAAATAGGGGTATGGATCGAGAGATTTATTTACTAGAGGCACACATACGATTAGCAGAATTGAATTTGAGTGCGAAAGCATCATTGGATTTCTGAGAGCGTTAATTCTTGAAAGAGATTAACTTGACTCTAATTACCTGATTGATTGAATTACTAAAAGTGGTTAATTGTGTTGAATGTTTCGAGAGTGTTAATGCTTGAAAGAGATTAACAAACTCTAGTTATAGGATCACATTAATTGCTTTAGCTTAAGAGCCAATTGTGTAAGCATGGTGGACCTGATTGCCCTAGGTTTTAAATAATTTGTTTATCATCTGTTTAATTAGTGTTAATTTAGTTTAATTAGTTAATTAATAATTTCACATATTCGTTTGACCCTTGAAACAATTAGCGATAACTGAAAAGGAATTAGTAGAACCTGTCTCCTTGTGGATTCGACCCGCTTGCCATCTGTACTAGCAATAGACACCGTGCGCTTGCGGTTAGGTATAATTTAACATATCAAGTTTTTGGCGCCGCTGCCGGGGAGACAGCGAGTTTCTATTGATTTTAATTTAGTTGTTTAGATTGTTTCCATTGTCTCGTTGGAACCTTTGTTCCAATTGAGGCAGATTTTACTACGTTTTCTTGGCTTTGTTGAGTGTCTACAGGTTTGCAATGGGTGAAGTTGATACTTTTGCACTACTCTCTTCCATGTTGGAGGCACGCACTCAAGAAATTGCCTCATTCAACCCTACAGAGCCCATTATGCGTCCAATGAGTATTAATGAGATGTCACAAGTGGCCCCTAAAACTTACAACTTCTGTCCAATTTGTGGTGTCCAGGGTCATTATGGTTTGGAATGCTCTTACAATGTCTACAATTCTCAGAATGCTCAGTTGGGACAAATGAATTCTTTTGAAGAAGGATATGGGTACAATCAGTATTCAAACACTTTTGATCAAGAATGCGTGAATCAACCAGATTTCTACTACCAGGACAATGGTGCTCAAAATTTTTCATATCATAATCAGCAACAGTTTGAGCAACAATATTATCAGTCATATGAGCAGCCGCCACAGCAAGAATATCAATATCCTCCTCTACAAGAAGATCTACATGTTTCTCAACCCAGCGTAGATGTGCAAGCTGATCAGACAAATGAGATGTGGGATATCTTGAATAAATTGCTAAAGAGTTCTGAAGAACAAGCCGAGGCAATCAAAGGATTAGAAACTCAAAGTTTGGCAATTGAATCTCAAATTGCACAGTTGGCTAACTCTTCTACTACAGGGCAGCTCGACTATTTACCATCATCATCTATCCGATCCGAAGAGGACCTGACTGCTATCAATCTCACAAGCGATCAGGAATATGATAGTTTCTCCATGTATGTTGATGATAAGGCCATTGATAAAGAGAAGGAGCATGCCACCGATGACGAGATCAATGATGTGGCTGCTACCAAGGACAATGTGACTGATGATGCGGCTACAAAGGAAAGCAATACGGAGATGGTTGTTGTTTCTCTTCCACAACCTGTGCCTAAGCTACCATGTATTGATAAATTTGCTCTCGATCTAGCCTCTACTTACAAGGCTTCTTTGCTCAAGACTACTTATCTCAAGGTTGATGTGATAACAAATATTGTCCAAGATGATATTTCTCAAATTCTGGTTGAGGATCCATACAAAGTGGCTCATACGTTTCAAGCTCGAGAAGAGAGAGAAGATGGAAGTGTCTTATTAGCCAATGATGTGATAAGCCAAGATGTCCGAATGACTCCAGTGAAAGTGAGGAGTGAAGAAAAGCCGCCACCAGAACCTCCACCTTATGTCAAGGGAGTTCAATATTTTCGTGGTGTCGAATTTTATCGTTGTTTTATCATAAAGTTTTCCAAAACTACACAAGCACTCTCTCTATTGCTTATTAATGACATATTTTATTTTGCTGATGCTTGTTTGGAGACTTTCTGCAGGATAAAGACAACCACTAACACTCTTGATACTTTTCGTGGTGGCGAGTTTATGATCGAGAAAGTGGATATTACGCCTTTACCGGATGTATTTTTTTGAGGAGGTCAAGCTATTGACGTTAAAGAAGCGCTTCGTGGGAGGCAACCCACGCATTAGTGTAGGAAAAAAATGTTGTATCTCAAAAAAAAAAAAAAAAAAAAAATTTGTCGGAACAGTACTCGCCAGCGCGTCATGCGCCAGCACGCGCACCTGACCAGAACCTCTCCGCGCGTGAAGCGCCAAGGCATGCAAGAGGCGCCAGCCAGGTGAGTTTTTGGCCATGTTTTTTTGTCTTATAACGAGAATTGTTTATGTATATATATATATTAGTATATATTAAATATTATTCATCTCCTAAATCAATTCCTACTCCTTTTCTAATTATTTTCTCCACCTAAAATCCTA
The DNA here is from genome assembly GCA_037693485.1 of Kitagawia praeruptora. Taxonomy (NCBI): domain Eukaryota; kingdom Viridiplantae; phylum Streptophyta; class Magnoliopsida; order Apiales; family Apiaceae; genus Kitagawia; species Kitagawia praeruptora. Next base: position 141,776,653 of record CM075352.1, read on the forward strand.
ATTCTAGCCCCATATTAATTCCAAATTATTCCCAATTCATCTCCTATTTCATATTTTATTTTATTTTATTTATTTTATTTATTTTTATTTATTTTTATTTTATTTTTTTATTTTTATTTTTTTATTTTCCCCAATTATATATATACACACCTATCCATACAAATCCAATTCCTCTTCTATTTATTTAAATCTCTAAAAATTCAATTCTAAAGAGGAATTAATTGCAAGTTCACCTCTTTGATTCGTATTGGGTAAATCTTTTTCTCTGATTTTAATTTTATTGCGAATTTGTGTTCTTGTAAATTGGGATTTTGTATTATTCTTGGAATTTGGGCTATTTTGTGGTGTGATATTGCTTGGTAATTATTGGTGGAGCTTCTTGTGAGTTGGGGATTGATTCTTTTGGCTTCTAAGCGTGGGAGAGGTTGTGCTAGTGTTGTGAAATTTCCGTACCCTCCGCCTGATTCATCTGATGAGGATGACGAGGGTGACGACAGCGAGGCTGAGTAGGACACCTTGATTCCAGGGGAGTTTTCTTTCTTTTCTTTTTAGTGTAGTTTTATTTTGTTTTTAGTTATAGTTTTATATCTTGTTTATTAGTTCATTGGGGACAATGAACCGCTTAAGTGTGGGGAGGTGTTCTCAACGTAGTGTATTATTTGTTTAAAAAAAAAATCCAAAAAAATTAAAAAATTAAAAATACCAAAAATAATTCTAGCCATGCAATTTGATTAGTTGTTGTATTTTGCTTGATACACCCATGCATGCGTAGAAATTTTGTGTTTATTGACGCTTTTGTATGAGAAGTGACGTGCTTTGTTCTTGTGCACACACTTACACTAGCAAGTTGAAGCTGGTAGACTTAATTGGATGTTGTAAGTGATTAGAATGACATGAATATGTGCAAGATGACTTGGTTTCCATGCTTTGAGTACAAGTAGGTGCGTTAGAGAGTCTTGTTACCTGGGATTGATTATGTTTTGTCACACCAAGTGAGTTTTGAGCCTATATGCATATCTTTTGCATGATTTTTCGTTTGCTTGAGTGTCCACATGTTGTTTACATTGCTAGCACTTACTTGAGATCTTTCTTGAAATGCATGATATTACTTGATGATGAGATGATAAAGGCACTTAGGTTTAACCTCGTATTTCCCATATTTCCACACCTTTTAAACATGATCAATTAGTTAACCCTTTGAGCCTAATCCTATTCTTTCGGTGACACACCACATTACTTGCCATTATCCTTTTTATTCTATTGGCCTTACATTGAATTTGAACCTAAATTGTCAAAGGCTAGTATCGTGCTTAAGGGAGTAATAAGGTGTGCAAAAGGGGGGGTTTTTATTGATGATCATACTATTGGGGAATATTGATTTTGGTTGATGCTTGTTAGTCGAAATTCATAATAATATCTATGGATCGTTGTGCTTATTCCTTAGCTCTCAGAAAAAAAAAAAGAAAAAAAAACAGAAAAAAAAAGAAAAATAAATAAATAAATTCGAGAGCATTCTTATGTTTGTATGATCCTTCTTCATTCGACTAGTCAAGTTATTATGTAAGGGTTATTGAAAAGTCCAAGTGTGGGGAAGTATTTGTGGTTTTAGTAGAAAGGGAATGGAATGAATTATATTGTTGGGTACTAGCTTTTGACTTAACCTTCTTTAGCTTTCTTGACATACCTTGTCCCTAGCCCACGCTGCAACCCGAATAAAGACCTTTTGATTGTCATCAGTGATGTATGTTGTGTTGAGAGTGAGATTGATTGCGAGTGTCAAGTTGTGTGTTGAGTATTAAACACGGTAAAAGAATACAGAGGGGGGGGGGGTGAATGGATTCTTGAACTTTTCTTGGGTTGAGTCTGTGTAGCAGATAAGTGCCTGTGTGTGCAGAAATTAAGGTGCGGATAAATAAACAACACAAGACACAATATCACTTTAATCTAATGTATATTAGATAAAGGTTGCTACAATCTGTGAATACAAATGGTAGTATTCTCAGCTTCGTTTTTCTCAGAGAGATATAGCTTACAGTGTATGAAAAACTTGACTCACAAAGTTACTAAGTTATGAAGTGAGGCTGTGTCCTTATAGAACATGGATACAGCCTGCTTACTACAAATAAGGTAGCTAAACAAATTACTTTCTAGTCTGTCTATCCTTTTTGAGTAAGCATCCAAACGGTTACAGATTTGACTTTGCAAAGCCTGTTTAGATCCACTTCTTTAGCTCCTTGTCTCTTCTATATCTCTCCAAGCTTCCTTGTAGGCTTTCCAGAGCACGTTACAGATTGTGGTCCATAAAGTGCATTGGCTTGTTGCAGGTTTCTGACTTGTACAATTTCTTCAGTATTTTGTCTCCAAGAATGTATTAGAGAAGTGACTAAGTAAGTGATTCGAGAACTAGAATTGACTTGATCGATAACTCTGAGTTCTCGAATACTGTTATAAAGACATATCGAACCACTTCTCGAATAGCTCTTTTCCATCTGGATTCCTTGAGTTGTCGAATAGAACATTTGACTTATCGAATCCTCGATTTGTCGAATAGCTTTCTGAGTCCTTGAGATATCGAATGGAACTTTGACTTGTTGACTCTTTGAGAACTCGAATACCATCTTGACTTGTTGACTTCTTGAGTTCTCGAATAGAGTAGTAGACATATCGAATCCCTGAGATATCGAATGAGATATCGAACAGTGTATTCAGAGATATCGAATAGTGTCTTGAGATATCGAATCTCTGACTTCTCGAATGCTGGACTTCTCGAATAGACAAATATACTTCTCGAATTGGTACTTAGGCAAATTCTTCATTTCTTCAAATCCCAACTGTGATTATTTGACAGTCTTTAACTCCTTGCTTGAGGCATGAACCATGGAACTTCTTTCAAGCATTATTCTAGACTCTATTTGTACAGTTACACAACTAGGGTTTGATGCCTATTACAAGTACAATACAAACAGAAACTCTACAACTAGAGGTTCCCTCAGTTAAGAGGTCATGTAAGTAATGCAAAGCATTACAAACAATTAGGCTTGTTATTAGATGAGTACAGGCATGCCTCTGTAACTAACAATCTCGCCCAAATTGTGAGTGAGACCCTTAGTCACAATTTCATGTCTGATAACAAGCCTAACATACATAAAGATAAAACTTTTAAAAGTACAGGTATGTATTTTGATTGAACACATAAATGAAATTACAAGATAAATACTCTTACAGTATGATGAGGTACTAGCCATTTTCTTTTGATTGCATCTCCATTGCTTTGGCTTGTAGATCATCATATGCTTTCTGTTTCCTTTCTTTCTCCTTTCTTGCAATCTCATCTACTGCTCTCATGATTTCTGTCATAGCATCCAATTCTTCAATCATAATAGAGTTTTTGAAATCTTCAAGCACTGGCTTCAGAATGTTGGCAGGATAGTGACTGAGTAGGTTCATTCTTATATTGACATTATCTCCATTTCTCCTCCTATACTTCACCACATAGGGATCAAACTGAACTCTACACAGTCCCTTTGCCCTTAGCTTTTCTGCTTCAATCTCCAGTCTATCAATTTCTTTCTCCCTTTCTAACCATTTCTCATAGCAGCCCTTCCTTATCTTCTCAGCATAGTCTTTCTTCATTTTCACAAAATCAATCAATTCCAGCTTCCATACTTTCTCCACCTTGTCCTTAGAATCCAGCAATGCAATGATTCTTTCTATCTCATACAATTTACCCCAATGTTGACAACCCCCTTGTTTGAATTTCATTTCTTTCCCATCAGTGTACTTGATTACAAGGTGATCATCCACAATTGCAGCATAGCATATCTTTTGAGCTCTTAGAAATAGCAGTTGCTCTTCATCAAAGTCTTCATCAAGTGGCTGGAGCTTTAATCCTGGAATGATTGTTAGGGCTCTAGATTTGGATAGCTTCACTCTCCTTGCAGTATGTTTAAACTTTATCCTTTTGACATGGTTGCTTGGCAGAAATCTTTGACCTTGGTTGGTAGACCATAGTAGTATTCCATTAGCAGATTGCTTTCTGAAACATACACATGGTTTCTTGACTTGAATCTTCTTCTTTTCTTGAGATGGTAAGACAGTTGCAGAAGCCATAGATGTAGATTTTGTTAGGTCACTACTAACAGTATTCACCCTAGACTTAGAGTCTTGTGTTGTGGTGAGGTTACTGCTAGCAATGCCTAAGGCTTGCTGTCTTCCACTCTTTCTCACATATGTCTTACCCTGGTCATCATCTTTTTCATCCTTGTCCCCCTTTTTCTTCTTATCTTCATCACCCTTATCTCTCCTTTGATGTCTTCTCCTCCCATCACCTTTGTCTTCAGAATCATCATCCTTATTTCTCCTAGGTTGAGCCATCTCTGGAATTCCACCAGTTGCAATATAAGTTCTGAGGATATGCAGTGCCTCAATTTCTTCAGCATTTCTGGCTCCAACCTTCTTCTGAAGTTGATCAATAATAGCAATGATCAGTCTGTGATTTCTGGGGGTGAGATCATGAGGAATGACCAGTTGCTTGATATCTTCAATTCTGGTACCAGACTGATAGATAATTGTCCATGGCTTCTTGATCACTTCTGGTAGCCTTGTAGGTTGACCATTCCTCAAGTCATCAAACAGACTCTTGCTGTTGTCATTTTTCTTCTCAATGAGCTCTAGTATGGCATCTATCTCTGAGTGCTTTAAGTCTTGTAGAATCTGGTATGTTAGATGCCATATCTTTAGTTTGGACACCATCACTATCTCCTTGACCCATAAATTGTTGACTTGCTTGGGGATGACAGTGATGTAGTCTATCTGCTTCTTCACCTCCCTCAGATAAAACTGAGTGTCACCAACCTGTTCCCTTATGGCTTTCAGAAACTCCAAGAAGGCTTTATCATGATAGACATTGGAGTTAGCAACTTCTTGTAGCTTGGCCTCAGTAACAACTTTGACTTCTACAGGCTTGGCACTCTCAGCTATAGAAATTTGAGGTTTGTCAGATGGCATACTCCCTGCAACCACTGTGGTAGTTATTGATTGCTTTTGTCCTCCAGGAGTAGTGATGTGCACAGTTGGTAAGGTGACAACTGGCAAGATAGATGGAGGCTCATCTACTTTGGCTTTTCCCTTGCCAGGCACATTTTCTAGAGACTTAGTAGCCCTTTGTTGTCCACCTTCTTTGAATACTATGCCTTTCTCCCTCTTTGGCTCCCCCTTTGAATTTGAGTTCCTAGCCTTCTTCTCCCCCTTAGGCTTGTTGTCAGGCACAGAGGCTGTAGAGATGTCCTTTGGGATTGAAGATTCATCAGGTAGAGGGAGCCCCATATGCTTCATCATTGCAGCTAACATGGATTGTTGATGCAGAAGGACATCAGCTGTGGTGGATGCTTGAGTGTCCAACTGATCATTTAGCAATGCAACCTTTTCTGTGAGATGAGCATTGGTCTTGGTGAGAGTAGCTACCTCTTGCTCAAGAGTGTTGACCTTAGTGAAGAGTTCATTGGCCTTGAAACCAGATAGAGATTGTTCCTGCAGTCTCTTCACTTCATATTTAGACATTTCATGCACAGGAACATCAGTCACCAGCCTATCTCCATAGAGATTCTTGAACATTATTTTCAGCATGGCATTGGCATCTGTAGTCTGGCCAGATAGATTCTGAAATTGATGACCCAGACCTGAGACAGCATCTTTTAGCACAGCCAACCCATTGTCCACCTTAATGCATGTAGAGTTGCAGTGTTTGATGTCCTTGAGCACACTGTCCAAGTGGGGAAATTTAGCATCAAAGGCCCTCTTGACTTCTGCTACTGAAGTGGCTGTCTTATCACATACCCTGTTGACTTCAGTTTTTACTCCTTTGCCAAGATAGTGTGCAGCCTTGAGGAAACCCTTGTAGGAGTCATTGACAGCTTCATACACTTCACCAGGTGACAGGGATTTAGCATTGGAGCCCAGTGAAGTGATGTATTCCTCCCTGAGATACTGAAGTGCTTCATCGAGAGTAATATCATATTTTCCTTGCAACCAGGCATCTATGTTGCCATCTCTCTCAGCATCATCAATGATCTTTGATTTCTGCACCTCCACATCATCCCTATGGCATAACAGAATAGCCTCATAGTCTGGATTGTGCATGTCTGCAGTGAGAAGGTGCTGAGCAATCTTTGTGAACTCAGGAATCTGATCCACAATTAAGCTTTGAAGTGCTTCAACCGTCAATTGTTGTGGAACAGACCCTGATCCTGAAGCACTGTCATGTTGCACAGGCTTCAGCCATGTTGACATAAAGTCAGAGCTAGAGCTAGGCAAGCTAGTCTCCTCAGTTACAGATGCAACTTCTGTAGCCGGATGGATGGACTCTACTACTGGTGTCTCCACAGAAGTGGGATGAATTACACCAGCAGTTGACACAGGCACAGAGTCTCTAGTAAAAACTAGGGGAACCTCTGTGTTTGTGATGGTGTCATTAGGATATGCCTCAGCATGCATTCCCTCACCATCTAAATGTGGGTTCTGAGTGGTGAACAAAGTGTCATGCACTGAGTCACTTGAAATTATTGGCTCATCAAGAGAAAAGAATTCTTGATGATCAATACCTTGCATCTCAGTTGCCTGAGTTGCAGGTTCCAAAGAAATTTCAGAGTTAGATTCTGGAAGAGAAGTGTGTTCTAGAGTAGATTTTGGCAACTCCCCCTGAGAGATAGAGGGAGTTTCAAAAGTGATGTGCTCTCCACTCAGTGTTGTGCCAGCCTTATCATTCCCATGTGCAGACTCTATACAAGAAGGTGCATTGGGGAGAATGCTTGATTCTATAGGTGCACCCTGTTGAGAGGATACACCTAGTGAGCTGTGTGCCCCTGATTTTACAACTTCAGCCATTTGTGTGACTGAAGAGGTGGTCTTAGTTCTCCTCTTCTTTGGCCTTTGTAAGGGTGACTCAGGTTCCTCACTTTCTAGCCCTAATTCAACAGCTAATGCTGCTTCAGATAAGATATTTAATGGTGCAGACATTACTTCCTTTCTCTTCTTTTTACTAACATCACCCTTTTGAGAGGATGATGCAGTTGGCTCAGTATGTGGGAGAGTGTTTGGTTGAGAGGGTTGGTTAGCAGGCCCTGGGTTAGCAGTTTGTTCTACTTGCTTGGGCTGTGCTAACTTAGATTTAGCATCAAATGTTGGCATGTTGTGGGGGTAAGTCTTAAACAAACTCTCCATATGGGGAGTTATGTTCAGTCTTACATCCACATCATTCCTAGTTTCCAAGTTACCAAAAATGAGTTTGGTCATGGACTTAGGATAGCCTATTTTATTTTTATCAATCCCAGGCAATTCAATCAACGAAGCATTTTTATAATTAAGTACAGATTGAATAAAGCGAGGGAAGAAAATATCAGTACCTCTCTTGGTTGTGTTCTTACCAAGTCTCCCATATAATTCTTGAAGTATGATTTGGCCAACATCTATCTTCTTTCCATAGGCCAAAGCATATCCAATTTGCTGCACAGGTGCACTGATTTGATCAAAGCTTGATTTCCTGGCAGTGAAGACTTGAAGAAGAGTTGCAAACACATAGCTCCACTCCTTTCTCAGATTCTTTCTGTTTAGCTTTCCAAGGTTAATCCCATCTGAGTAGTTTATGAATTCGAAGAATTCCTCCAACTCTGCAGTAGTGGCCATTCTATCAAATGATTCCTGTTGTAGTCCTAGTGCTTGGTTCATGTCTGCAGTAGTGATAGTGATATCCTTATCTTGAACCTTGCAGTAGATGACATAGGATGTGATTGCATTTTCCAGGGCTACAACCTCCACAATAGCAGTATTCCAGAATTGTTCCAGAATATCGAGATATAGAGTTGGATTGGCAGAGAGTGCTTCTTTGATGTATGATTCAGCCATCCATTTCACAAAGCACTTAAAGTTTGCATTGGGTGCTTCAACATCACTAGTTAGAGCGATGAAGTTGGTGTTGAACTTTACTGTTGCCATTTGTATAAAAGAGAGAAAAGAAATTGAAGGTTGAAGAAGAAATTTGGCTTTTCGCAGTTAGGATTTCAGGGGTTTAGAGAGTGTAGATGCTTGAGAAATCGAATGAAATGAATCGAATAGATGTGAGATTGTATAAGTATGAAGTACTTGAATTGTCGATTAGCAAACTGTTTTGTATCGACAAGTCAGGCATTCGAGAAGTAGAAAACAACTATTCGAGAAGTCAAGAATGGCTTAATCGATAACTCAAGCAGATAGAAACTCACAGCTGGCAGTTATCTAACTTAGAAATAATTCTAAATTAAATAAAATGTGTTTTTATGAGTGAATTAAATTTTTAGATAAAAATCCAAAATTGATTAAAATTCAGCGAGAATTCAGCCTTTTCAAATGATTCGAGAACTCAAATATAGTGTTCGAGAACTCAGTCATTCGAGAACTCAGTTACTATATTCGAGAAGTCAATCATTCCTCTATTCGATATCTCAGAAAGACTCTATTCGAGAACTCAAGAGTACTCTAATGAGACTTATTAGAGATGTCGAATAGTGAATCATTCGAGAAGTCTGACTTATCGAACTATACCCATCACTCATAAAAATTTGATTTTCACTATCTTTTTAAAATCTACCAGACATATTCATTGAAAAATATTCTAGCAAATCAAATAGTGATTTTCTCAAAATTTCATAGAAATTTTAAGTTAATAAAAATATGATTTTCAACATATGCAACAGATTTGAAATATTTATAAATCATATTTCAGCCAACACTTACTCCAAAAATATTGAGAATTTAGATAAAGTAAGTGTTTACTGCTGCAACAATCTAGATTGATGTATTCACTTAGCCAGAATCTGAAGAATTCAGCATTCCAATTTCACTTACCAACCTTGTGAAGGTGGCTTCATCTAATGGCTTAGTGAATATATCAGCTAGTTGTTTATCTGTAGAGACATAATGCAACTCAATGGTTCCATTAGTTGCATGTTCTCTTATGAAATGATATCTGATGTCAATGTGCTTTGTTCTAGAATGATTGACAGGATTGGCAACTATAGAGATTGCACTTGTGTTGTCACACATGATTGGAATTCTTTCCAACACAAGTCCATAATCTCTAAGTTGATTTCTAATCCAAAGCACTTGAGCACAGCAACTTTCAGCAGCTATATATTCAGCCTCAGCTGTAGAAGTTGACACAGATTGTTGCTTCTTGCTATACCAAGAAACTAACCTTTGTCCAAGAAACTGGCAGCTTCCTGAGGTGCTTTTCCTATCCACTCTGCATCCAGCATAATCAGCATCAGAGTAGCCAACCAGATTGAACCCTGTGTCCTTAGGGTACCATAATCCCAAGTTAGGAGTGCCCTTCAGATATCTAAAGATCCTTTTTATTGCAATCAAATGTGATTCCTTTGGATTTGATTGAAACCTTGCACACAAGCATGTAGCAAACATGATGTCTGGCCTACTTGCAGTGAGGTAGAGTAGAGAACCAACCATGCCTCTGTAGACTGAGATATCTACTCTCTTGCCTTTAGCATCTTCATCCAACTTAGTGGCAGTGGCCATGGGTGTCTTGGCAGGTGAACAATCTTCCAAGTCAAACTTTTTCAATAAATCCTTGATGTACTTGGTTTGACTGATAAAGATACCATCCTTCCTTTGACTGACTTGCAACCCTAGAAAGAATGTCAACTCTCCCATCATACTCATCTCATATCTGCTCTGCATGAGTTTAGAGAATTTCTCACACAGTTTCTCATTTGTAGAACCAAAAATGATATCATCCACATAGATTTGAACTAGAATCATATCATCACCATGCTTCTTGTAAAACAGTGTCTTGTCCAGTGTGCCTCGAGTGAATTGATTTTCAAGAAGAAATTGTGATAGAGTGTCATACCATGCTCTTGGAGCTTGCTTAAGTCCATACAGTGCCTTAAGCAATCTGTAGACAAATTCTGGGAAATGTGGATCCTCAAAGCCAGGTGGTTGTTGCACATAAACCTCTTCTTCCAACTCTCCATTTAGAAATGCACTCTTGACATCCATTTGATAAACTTTAAAGTTTGAATGAGCAGCAAATGCCAAGAATATTCTAATGGCTTCCAATCTAGCAACAGGGGCAAATGTCTCATCATAATCAATGCCTTCCTGTTGAGAGTATCCTTTTGCAACCAACCTTGCTTTGTTCCTTATTATTACACCATCTTCATCCATCTTATTCTTCAGAACCCATTTTGTTCCAACAATGGTTCTATTCTTTGGTGCAGGCACTAGTTCCCATACTTTGTTCCTTTCAAATTGGTTCAGCTCCTCTTGCATAGCAATAATCCAATCTGGATCCAACAATGCATCATCAAGTTTCTTAGGCTCAACTTGTGATAGAAAACATCCATAGAGGCACTCATTTTGAGTTGCTCTCCTAGTCCTTACTCCTGCATTAGGATCTCCAATGATTTGCTCTGCAGTGTGTGATCTATCCCATTTCCTTGAGTGTTCAGCCTGATTCCTCATCCTTGATGTTGCTTCATCATCCTCATCATGATCATCCTCATTTCCTCCCCCTGTGAAGTTGCCATTACTCACAGGTGTGTCTTGGATGCTTGTTTCTTCACTATTGATTGGCACAAATTCTTCTCTTGTATCATTATTCACTTGAGTTTGTTGAACTTGAGTTTCAACTCTAGTTTCAGTCTCTTCATCAGAATCATCTAAATTATCAAACTTCAATGGATCTTTGTCTTCATCATTGGCTTCTTCTAGTCCAGGTAGCTTGCTGTCATCAAATGTTACATCTGTGCTTTCCATAACTTTCTTTTGACTGATGACATAAACCTTGTATGCAATTCTTTCCATAGAATAGCCAAGAAAAATTCCTTCAAATGCTTTTGCATCAAACTTCCCAACATATTCAGAATTGTCCTTAAGTACAAAGCATTTGCTTCCAAAAGTATGAATATACTTTAGTGTAGGCTTCTTTCCAGTCATCAAGTTGTAAGGAGTCTTTCCAGTGTTTTTGTTGATGAGGGTTCTGTTCTGAATATAGCATGCAGTGCTCACAGCCTCAGCCCAAAAACATGTAGGCATTTTTGCATCAAGTAACATTGTTCTAGCAGCCTCAATCAGAGTTCTATTCTTTCTCTCAACAACTCCATTTTGTTGTGGAGTCCTTGGAGCTGAGAATTGCTGAGAAATGCCATTCTCTTTGCAGAATGCTTCAAGTGTGGCATTTCTGAACTCTGTTCCATTATCACTTCTCAATGCAATCACACTTGCATCGTTTGCCTTTGCTTCCTTGTCAACTTTCTTTATATGCTCAATGATTACTTGTGGAGCCTCATCTTTTGATGCCAGAAATTCTACCCATGTATACCTTGAAAAATCATCAACCATTACCAGGGCATACTTCTTTCTTCCAAGTGACATTATGTTGACAGGCCCAAACAAATCCATATGGATAAGTTGTAGTGGCTTGGTTACAGATGTCACTGTCTTTGACTTGTGGCTTGATCTCTTCATTTTTCCTTTTTGACAAGCCTCACACACTCCTTCTTGGCAGAATTCAAGTGTGGGCATGCCTCTCACTAACTCTCTTTTGACTAGAGAATTAATGGCCTTAAAGTTCAGGTGTGATAGTTTCTTGTGCCACAGCCAACAATCTTCATTTGATGCTTTTGAGTAAAAGCAACAAATTTTGTCCTTGTTTGCAGAGTCCATATTGGCTACAAACAGGCTTCCCTTCCTTACTCCAGATAGAGCAAAATCACCAGTCTTCTTGTGGGTGATCAAACATTCATCTTTGTCAAAATTCACCTTGAATCCTCTATCAGTAAACTGACCAACACTTAACAGATTATGCTTGAGCCCCTTGACTAGTGCTACATCTTCAATGATGACATTTCCAACTTTCAGCTTGCCATATCCCAATGTGTTACCCATGCTGTCATCTCCAAAAGCAACCATTGGGCCAGCCTTTTCCTCATACTGTGATAGCAGGGCCATATCACCAGTCATATGATTTGAGCATCCACTGTCCAAAATCCACATGACCTTCTTTTCACTTTCTTTGCCCTGCAAACACAAAGGTATTACTTTTCCTTTGGTACCCAAACTAGTTTGGGTCCATGTGACTTAGAGACAGTTTTATCATAAACAACATGCTTGTTAACTTTCTTAGTGTCAGTCTTCTTGTCACTGTTGGAAGTCTTAGAACCTGAGGTCTCAGACTTAGGTGACAAAGGTACCTTCCTAGCTTTAGGAGGACTTGAAGACTTTGACCTTGTGTAGTGTGTGTGTGAATTGTGACTGATACAACCATCAATGAACTGCCTTCTCAAATTAAAACAACTAGTCATGACATTCATATTGCATGGCATACAGTCAAATTTATCACAGAAAGGTGCATCTCTATGTCTTAGAGGCACAGAACAATCATAGAAAGGCTTAGACACACTACCAACAGGTTTCTTGCATGCATGAGTTAGATGATTGGTACTGAAACAGTTCTGACAAGTTTTCCTAGGGGCATTAGGCATATAAGCATAGTTGTTATCCTTGTTAATCCCTAACTTGCCATTTCTGTTCTGTTTCTTTTTAGTCACTTCCTTTTCTGATTCACTCTTCCCAGCTGGTACAAACTTAACAAACTTCTTAGGTCTTGGCCTATCAACTACTGGTTTCTTGGTCTTTGACTTGACACTCTCACCCTTAGAGGATGCTAGCTGTTCACTAGATTGTGCCTCATCCTCATCATTCAACATTTGTTTGATGAGTAAGGCATCCTCATCAATTTCAAATGTTGATTCCTTAAAAATTGGATTTTCAGTTTTTCTCAAAATGTGAGGCACTTTCTCATGAACAGCTGTGTCCTCTTCAATGACAGCATAGCCTTTCCTTTGCTTGAGAGAGTCATAGTCAAGTCCAATAGCTGCTTTGGGTTTAGCTTCAATTTTCTCACAGTAGGATTGCACTAAACCAGATGATTTCTTGAAAGTTTTAAGTTTGAATTCATTCTCAGCTAATTCATCCCTAAGAGCCTTCTCTACTTGGCTAGCACACAAAACCTTGTTCTCTAAATATTCAACTTCTTTCTTAAGGTTTTCTACTTGCATAGCAGTTAGCTCAAGTTCCTCATTCTTTTTGGTTAATACTTCATTTCTAGTTGACAATTTAGCAATCTCCTCATTAGCAGCAGTCATACTAGTATGAATATTAAACATTTCAACAGATAATTGTTCAATCATGGATTTGTATTCAGAAACAGACATGTCTATTGTAGTGAGAGATGGTACCTGAGAATCAGATGAAGATGAGTCATCCTTGGAGTTGGCCATCAAGGCATAATTGCAGAATTCTTGTTCTTCTTCATCACTCTCAGAATCATCCCAACACTTTCCTTCAGCTATGTAGGCCTTACCATGTGTCTGCTTTTTCAGAAGGGCCTCATACTTAGCTTCTAGCTCAAGAAAATCTCTATCCTTCTTTTTAGGCTTCTTGCATTCACTGGCAAAATGCCCTAGGTCATTGCATCTATAACACCTTACAGATGACCTATCCACATAACCGGTTTTGAATTTATTTCTGTTTGGTTTCACAGGTGCCTTGTTCTTGTAAGCTGAATGGTTTTGGGTTTTGGGTTTGAAGGGTTGATTTCTTTTAAATCTGATGTTTGGAAATTTTCTGGCCATGAAAGCATATGAAGTATTTTCCATCCCATCAAGTTCTTCCAGAGTGTAAAACTCCTCTTCTTCTTCCTCCTTTTCCTCAACAGGTTCACTTACCCCAGCTTCAGTTTCTTCATCATCTGCCACCTCCTCTATCCTCAGTTGACTTGTAGATGCTTCTAGGTCCAGAATGGATTTGTTGACAATCAAGGCACATGATGTGTTTATCATCCTACCTTGGTTGGCTTGGATAGCCCTCTTCTGAAGCAACTCAAGTTCATGAGTCTTTAGGACTCCATAGAGTACATCATAGGTGACTTTGTTCAAATCTCTCTCTCTTAGAGAAATGACTCTTTGCTCCAGATGATTTGGTGAAGACAACAGAAATTTCATATTTAACTCCTTGGTGCTGTAAACCTTTCCATTCATCTGCAACTCAGTAACTAGCTTGTGAAACCTTTCAAACATCTCAGTAATGCTTTCCTTGGGCTGTGCCATGAAAGCTTCATACTGTGTGACCAGTATCTGTTTCCTGTTTTCTTTAACCTCATCAGTCCCTTCACACAACACCTCAATGTGATCCCACATCTCTTTAGCAGATGTGCATGATGCAATGTTTGCAAACATTGACATATCCATGGAATCAATGATGAGCAACATGAGGTGACTGTCAAGAGCAACCTTCTCCCTTTCTGACTCTGTCCACTTTGATGGATCCTTGGCCTCATAAGTTCTAGGGATTGTTAGGGTTCCAACAGTCTTCTCTGGTATCTCTTGTTGTGGAACAAAAGGACCATTCTTGAGAATCTCAGGATACAAGGGATGAGAGGCTTTGATGAACAACATCATCTTTATCTTCCAGAGGTTGAAGTTTTCTTTATCAAACTTAGGGACCTTCACTGTTCCTGTAGTCTTTGGTGTATTCGAACTCATGATCGTTTCTCTGTTTTTGAATAAACAGCCCGCTCTGATACCACTTGTTGAGTATTAAACACGGTAAAAGAATACAGAGGGGGGGGGTGAATGGATTCTTGAACTTTTCTTGGGTTGAGTCTGTGTAGCAGATAAGTGCCTGTGTGTGCAGAAATTAAGGTGCGGATAAATAAACAACACAAGACACAATATCACTTTAATCTAATGTATATTAGATAAAGGTTGCTACAATCTGTGAATACAAATGGTAGTATTCTCAGCTTCGTTTTTCTCAGAGAGATATAGCTTACAGTGTATGAAAAACTTGACTCACAAAGTTACTAAGTTATGAAGTGAGGCTGTGTCCTTATAGAACATGGATACAGCCTGCTTACTACAAATAAGGTAGCTAAACAAATTACTTTCTAGTCTGTCTATCCTTTTTGAGTAAGCATCCAAACGGTTACAGATTTGACTTTGCAAAGCCTGTTTAGATCCACTTCTTTAGCTCCTTGTCTCTTCTATATCTCTCCAAGCTTCCTTGTAGGCTTTCCAGAGCACGTTACAGATTGTGGTCCATAAAGTGCATTGGCTTGTTGCAGGTTTCTGACTTGTACAATTTCTTCAGTATTTTGTCTCCAAGAATGTATTAGAGAAGTGACTAAGTAAGTGATTCGAGAACTAGAATTGACTTGATCGATAACTCTGAGTTCTCGAATACTGTTATAAAGACATATCGAACCACTTCTCGAATAGCTCTTTTCCATCAGGATTCCTTGAGTTGTCGAATAGAACATTTGACTTATCGAATCCTCGAGTTGTCGAATAGCTTTCTGAGTCCTTGAGATATCGAATGGAACTTTGACTTGTTGACTCTTTGAGAACTCGAATACCATCTTGACTTGTTGACTTCTTGAGTTCTCGAATAGAGTAGTAGACATATCGAATCCCTGAGATATCGAATGAGATATCGAACAGTGTATTCAGAGATATCGAATAGTGTCTTGAGATATCGAATCTCTGACTTCTCGAATGCTGGACTTCTCGAATAGACAAATATACTTCTCGAATTGGTACTTAGGCAAATTCTTCATTTCTTCAAATCCCAACTGTGATTATTTGACAGTCTTTAACTCCTTGCTTGAGGCATGAACCATGGAACTTCTTTCAAGCATTATTCTAGACTCTATTTGTACAGTTACACAACTAGGGTTTGATGCCTATTACAAGTACAATACAAACAGAAACTCTACAACTAGAGGTTCCCTCAGTTAAGAGGTCATGTAAGTAATGCAAAGCATTACAAACAATTAGGCTTGTTATTAGATGAGTACAGGCATGCCTCTGTAACTAACATTGTGTTTATGATTTTGTTGGAATTGAGTGATACACTTAACCTTGTTCTTGAGTGAATATTCGTTTTTGAGTGAAAGGTGAGTTATTACTTGTTTTGGCATAGGAGATCCCAGGTTTAGACTTAAAGATGTGTTTCTTGTGGGCTTAGCATGATTACCAACGATTTTTACACTTGACATGAATTTTTATGACCTTCTGCATGTTGGTTGAGTAGACTACGTGAATACTTGCACTTTCGACACCAAGACATCGTATGTTTGCTTTGATTCTTAAGTTGATGTGGCATGAGAGGACTTGTGTGTGTGATGTTGTGTTAGCATTGATCTTTTGCATGGTTGGATGAATTTTGTGGGTATATTCACTATAAACCCTCACGAGACAACACTCGTCCTACTAGGGCTGCCTAGGGGTTTAACGGCTTGTTGCATATGCTCAATGCAATCGTGTCATCTACGAAAGTGATGTTTGTTAGGACTTAGTTTTTATTTCACTTATTTGCCCGAGGACGTGCAAATGCTAAGTGTGGGGATGTTTGATAGAGTATATTTTTATATATATTTTAGATGATTTTATTCTCATATTTATTGTGTTTTGCATTGATTTGGATTTTTATTTAATAGATTTTATTGTTTTATTGTAGGAAATAAAGAATTCATAACTTGGAAGGATTTGGAGCAAAAAGAGCTATTTTGGAGATAAAATAGGAGAAAATTCGTAATATTGGGCTACACGGGCTGCCTGCACTGTTTTGGCCATATCTTGAGTTCCAGAAGTCAGAATTTGACGATCTTACTGTCCACGCGAAGCTTGTGGAATTTTCTACAATTCAGAGGTGGTCCAGTAAGCAAAATCCAACTGGAAGAGCCCAGAAACAGAGGAGAAAAAGAAGTGACGAATTTTAATTAAGGAATCCTATTCAGTTATGGAATCCTACTTGTAATTTATTTAGAGTATTAAAATACTTTTATTGGGCAAGATTTTTAGAGCCTATATAAACACATCTAGGGTATTATTTGATAGAGAGATACATACGTGCTCCTACTCTTAGGAGCTAGGGTTTTGGAGAGGAGACCATGAATTTCATTCTTGTGACAGGATTGATGATTGCAGGTTTTCTTATCTGAATTTCTTCTCAATTCTTATTAGTTTAATTATGTTTTCTTGTTTTACTAGTTGTTTTACTTGTTTAATTATTAGCGAGTAGTTATTTCTAGGGCTTAAAGGGAAGCCATGTTTGCACTAATATTGGCATGATTTTCATAGTGGTTTGATTGGTTATGGTTAATTCTAATTGATATGTTTTAATCATTAATTTGTGTAATTGGCCAATATCATGGATTAATTATATGCAAATAGGGGTATGGATCGAGAGATTTACTTACTAGAGGCACACATACGATTAGCAGAATTGAATTTGAGTGCGAAAGCATCATTGGATTTCTGAGAGCGTTAATTCTTGAAAGAGATTAACTTGACTCTAATTACCTGATTGATTGAATTACTAAAAGTGGTTAATTGTGTTGAATGTTTCGAGAGTGTTAATGCTTGAAAGAGATTAACAAACTCTAGTTATAGGATCACATTAATTGCTTTAGCTTAAGAGCCAATTGTGTAAGCATGGTGGACCTGATTGCCCTAGGTTTTAAATAATTTGTTTATCATCTGTTTAATTAGTGTTAATTTAGTTTAATTAGTTAATTAATAATTTCACATATTCGTTTGACCCTTGAAACAATTAGCGATAACTGAAAAGGAATTAGTAGAACCTGTCTCCTTGTGGATTCGACCCGCTTGCCATCTGTACTAGCAATAGACACCGTGCGCTTGCGGTTAGGTATAATTTAACATATCAATATACTACAACAAATGTTTGGTGTCAGGCCTTCAACTTCAATTAATGTGCTTCCACCGTTGCAGAGTAATAATAAGGGCTGTCGCAAGAGAATAATAGGACCTGCTGAACGAAGTTGTGATGGCCAAGACAGGCCTAAGAGGGTTTGTAAAGCTTGTAATGAGAAAGGTTTTCATGATAAAAGAAACTGTCCGAAGAAGGCTCAACAGGTTACAGACAATTCATTAGCGAATGCTCAAAATGTTGATGTTCCGGAATCTGTACCTCCAAATTCAAATGTAGCTCAGCTTGTTGATGTCCTGGAATCTGTTCCTCCAAATTCAAATGTATAGAATGTAGTTTAATGCTTCCATTTTCAATTCTATTATTCTAGCAGTATTTTTGTTGTTTAAAGATTGTAGTTAGCTTTTTCCGGATTATTATGGATAAGACTTGTGTTTTTTGGTGGTTTCATAAATGAGCATTTTTATAATTTCAATTTGATTTATTAGGTAACAGTTGTTATTTATATGAGATTCTGTATGTGATTTTGTTCTACCATATATGAATATTTTAATAGAAAAAATCATATAAACAATAGGAAGAAAACATTATAGAATCTTATATTTAATATAATTTGACGGCCCGCCAGGGCACCTACATACTATGATTTAATTACGAGTAAATTTATTAGGTAACAATTACTATTTATATGAGATTCTCTGTGTGATTATGTTCTACCATCATTTTGTTGAGCACTTGTTTTTGCTATAGTAATACTATAGAATCTTATATTTAATCTAATCTAATGGCAACCATATATGAATATTTTAATAGAAAAAATCATATAAACAATAGGAAGAAAACATTATAGAATCTTATATTTAATATAATTTGATGGATACTATACTATGATTTAATTACCTACATACTATGATTTAATTACGAGTAAATTTATTACGTAACAATTACTATTTATATGAGATTCTCTGTGTGATTCTGTTCTACCCTACATACTATGATTTAATTACGAGTAAATTTATTAGGTAACAATTACTATTTATATGAGATTCTCTGTGTGATTCTGTTCTACCGTAAAAATTTTAGAATCATACTAGATTAAAAATATTCCAAACTATGATATTTTTTTTTAGAACCTAATAGTCTTAGTGTAATTTTTTTGGCAAAATGTGGTTGTTTTTTTTTTTTTGGATATTTAATTTGTCTTTAGATTTTTTTACCTTAATAACTAAATAACATGGGCTTATGGATCATGAAATATTGGGATGTATACTCAACTTAATAATTTTTTTATCTTATAAAATTTACGCGGGGGAATGTAAATGGTTTTTGCAGAGTGTAGTTGTGAGTTGTGACTATTCACATGTACACTGTTTTCCCTTCCCAATGTCCAGCATGTGTCTTTTCAAATAGATTTTACCTTTGTTATAAAAGACCACCTCTGTTTATTTGTTTCTCATTCTTCTCAAACACAATATCCCCATATTTCAATGGCTCTCCTCCAAGATGAAGACTTTTTTTATGAAGATTTCACTGTTCGTATCAACGGTGTTTTTTTATCAAGTTGACAACATCCCGGCATCAATTCTTTCGCTCCTCAACTACAGAGATTATGATAATATTAATTGGTTTCTAATGGATATTAGGTTGGCTATAATGGACAAAGAAGACTGGGAAAGGAAGATGATGATTCGTAACAGTCGGATCATTACTTTTGCAACAACTATGTCTCGGATACTACATGCAAAAGAAAAGGCTACCAAGGAGAAAAAAGCCAAGAAGCAGAAGACTAAAGCCTCTACTTCTTAGTTTAATGTAATGAATTTCAATGTAAAATGTTTATGAATTTCAATGTAATGAATTATTATTATATGTAATGAAAGAACTATTATATGAATGAATGATTTAATATAATTAAGATTTGATTGTTTCAATATTTTTTTGTTTCTTTTCTGTTTATCAAATATTGTTAAGTACTAGATTCTATATTTTAATGTTTGTTTTTGTCTCAAAAATAAATTCAATTTGATAATGTTAACATATGAGAAATAATTTTTAAAAAATGTTATTTTAGTTTATAATTTGCCAAATGTTAGAAAAACCTAATTTAGAATCATATAATATAGAATCTAATATAGAATCATACTAATATAATTTTAAAATCATACTAATTGTTTGTAGAATCTAAGGTAGCATGTACAAAATTAATTTGAATCAAATATATTCTATATTAGTATTTAATCATACTAAAACCATACTAACTGTTAGTATAAACCTAAAATTAAAAACCTTACTAAGTGTTTTTACAATGGGAAAGGGAGTGAGTTCTTTGTTTTCTATGTCTATTTTTCTATCATGTAATATTTTGTTTTTTCATCTATTTTTTTCCCTATGCCTTTAATTTTTTTATGTGTTACAATCTTTTCAATCTAATATAAAGTTAGTTATTCAATATAATGATCAAAATTAGCTTTTTGGACCTTAGGGTGTAATTTCTGAGTTTTACATAGTTTGGTTCAAGTGGTAAAATGAAATTAAGTTTATAGTTTGGTGCCTTAAGATAATGTTTCTGTTTTATTCTCAATGAATTTATCCTTATTCAGTGTAACACATAAAATAAATTACTCATTAGGAAACATGGCAAGAAGCTGTTAATAAATCATTTCAAAAAAGGTTAAACATTATATATTCTGTTTGCTCCATTTGCAAAATATGATTTGCATACCTATCATAAAAATACTGAACAGCCTTAACTACATTGTTAATTGAAATCATACCCAAATTATCAAGATAATTCATTACAATGTATTTAAATCTATCTAAAAAAGCCTCGGTTGATGCTGTCAAAGTCGTCCAGATTTTGTAGTTTATCCAACATTTATGTAGTGATAGTTGTCTTCTAAGGTTGCTGTTGAAACGTATCTGGACCTCGATAATATCAAAAGGCCTTAAAAAGGGGCATTCTTCATGTTTGAAAACGACAAAATACAAAGGGTTTGAAACCGTATCGAATAAAGTTGCAGTGATGCACTGCGTATAGCTCAATTCCTCCCTCGTTCTTTCATCCATGTTGAGCAACTGAAAACAAAAAAAACTATGTAAATAAAACTACCCTTTGTGAATAAACCATAAATATAAACCAAATCCCTGTTAGATTCTACATTAGATTCACTATGTAAATAAAACTACCCTTTGTGTAAACCATAAAGATAAACAGTAAAGAGACCTAAATGCATTAATCGATATACCTGTCTGATTAATTTCTTCTTGCATCTGAACTCGTAGGCTATTAAGTTGACAAGATATTATTTTGAACGCATAGAGTTGCCTCGCCTTCTTTAACTGTCTCTTTTGAGCTTGCTGGACGAATGTCAAAAATAAACTCCATCAGTAATATATATCTTACATACCATAGAAACTCATAAAGCATCTAATACAACAATGAAATAAACATATAATCTACTCATAAGAAAACAAAAACAACTCATTGAGCCTTGACCTTTCATGAATATAAACTCCTGGGAGGAGGACCTACTGAAGCATTGACAATATATACACACTATACTGATGTATGTTTATTTATTACTTTCGGCTTTTGTTAACTAGTAGAACAGAATTTTAACCGTATTTTGTATAAACCATGAAAGCATCATATTTGACAGAAGATAATGTAGATTATATTATTCTACCAAGGTCTTATCAGTGTCCATATATATTGAAAAAAATAAAATTGACTTTTCTTTCATTACCTTGTCATTTTCAGTTAGTTTCGATTCCCAGCTGCGCACTCCATTTCCTTTATAGGTCTCCATATGCCGAATTGCATAAATTCCACAATCGAACTGATTTTTCTCCGTGCGCCATTTCATCTCAAGTCTTGTAATCGGCACATTAGCTAAGTCTGTGGCTTTGTTCACATTTATATCCATCATATATGTCACGAAATTGTCTTTCTGTAATTTAAGACAATATCACTTATTAGTTAGTATGCTAAAATATTACTCATAAAAATTGCAACTGCAGATTCCAATTTCCAAGTTTCAATACACATTCTGAACACAATCATACAAATAAAGACACTACAACTACTTACAAATGATGACTAAATAAAAATAATAATGTCTCATATTCCTATTCATTGATGTAAAATGTCTCATATTCCTTTTGACTAACTTTTGTTAGTGAATATTTCAATAACAATAATTGAATACATGCAGTGTTAGTTACTTGAAACTCTAACCAAAACATAAAAACTATAGCAGAGATAAGCGAAATGGAAGCCTTGCTTTAATTCCCAATTCCTGGAACTAGCAAACAGCTAAAAGAGACTATGATGCATCATAAGAATATGATGCATTAATCATAAAAGGCGAGCATTACAACAATCTAGTTATTACGAAAATCCTGAAGTGCATCACCATCAAGGAGTTAATACTGAGTTTTCAAAGAGACTGTCTCGAAATCGATAGGTGTACTTACTAAACATGACATGACTTAGTAACATGTAAGCGACAACATCTTAAAACACACCAATCAAACAATGCCTCCTGCAAACATAGAGTATCTCACAGCAAAATCATCCATGAAATGCACACAAATTCACACATACATTCCTACATAAAGTAAGCACAATGAAGAAAGTAATAAAAGACCTTAGAGATGATATCATCGACAACAGCCATACACATTCTGAACACAATCATACAAATAAAGACGCTACAACTACTTACAAATGATGACTAAATACAAATAAAAAAACAAGTACATTTCATTGTTTTTTGTAGTAAACTAAAAATGACATGCAGAAACTTCAGTTGGATATCAAGGTAACCTACACTACAGACTTAGTACCCTCTGAGTGAGAAGCTAACAAAATAAAATGTAACACAGCTGCTAGTATAGAGAGTATAGAATCCATTGTAGAACTCCGAAGGAAAAAACAAAATCAAATGGAACACAGCTGCTAGTATAGAGAGTATAGAATCTAACACAGAATCAAAATAACAAAACTTTTAGCAAGTGAGTAAACAAACTTAGAGTAACTAAACAGAATTCTAAAAACATATAATGTAAAATCGAGTGTAAAATCAAACTAGGATATATTTTGAAAATCAGCAAAACCACATGAACACATCTCCTACTACATAGAGCACATAATCTAATTTAGAATCAAACAATTAACTACTTAGAAAATTCGCACAAATCACAAAACCAAATGAACACAACTGCTAGTACACAATCTAATGTAGAATCAAACTATAAACTAAGTCTTACCAGCATTTCTGGGATTCCATCATAAATGGAAGTAATTTGCTCTCCTATTTTATTGTTGTCGAGAATTTCAACTGATGGCGACTTGAGATTGATGCAGATCACATAGTAGTGGTGGATATAATGTATAGGGAAGAAAACCTAAATTTCATTTGCCAATTTTAAAATAGTTTGAAAATGCAGAATAAAAAACAAAAAACAATATATATAGAATTTTAAAAGTTATACCAGATCAACATTTTTGATATCAACCAAATGTTTTTGTAGCACCTGGTCCAAATTCTCTTTGAACATGCGATATTGAGTTGCTTTCATTATAGGATCTTCGTTCATTTCCTTACAAGTGCTTCGAGTGTTCAATCCCTTTCTTGCAGCAACTGTTCCAATCTGTTGAAAACATAGAAAATTAATAGCTTCCACTAAACTCTATATTGTTAATCAGAGTGAAAGTATAAATTAAAAGTGGTGATTCCATGTTTATTAAGAGAAAAAGTTTATTGCTCTACGAAAACAACCAAGATTCCATGTTTATTAAGAGAAAAAGGCTTAATACTCTATCACACCACCACTTTTTTAACACTAAGATACACATTGATTTTTCCATCAACATGTTATGCAGTTATGTAATAAATTGACAAGTTATGTAATAAATTGACAAGTTATGCAGGCCCAATCAGAAGCAAACATCAAGTATCTTACAAGTTATGTGAATTAAACTACAAACTGGAGATGCATGAATCAAACATGAGAGCTTTTTTGACTAGATGCCTTGGAGTTTGAATAATAACTAAGGATCTCAAATAATGTAAACACATCATACAATTTAAGAACATTAAGAAAATCACATAAAATCATACAAACAAATAAACGATGGTTCTATTTGCAGAGCAAATGTATGATCATACAGACCAGATCTAAGCATGGGCCGACTGGAAAAAGTAGGCAAGTAAGTTATGTAAGCCATATGCATTCAATAATAAAGGAAACAAATACTTGTAATTGTACAATTGGAGCAAAAAACATACCGTATTGTAAGTGTTGCAAAAGAATCTGCGTGGAGAGTCCATTGATCTGAATTTTTCTTCCTCATTTAATATGCAGGTATAAGTGTCTAAAACACCACAAACTAGCTGCCTATCTAGCTGCAAAGTCTGAACTTCATGTTTTGTACATGCAACTTTATCTTGCCATAAAAACACTTTTTGCCTGTATTCACGTTACAAAAGGAAAATGTAATTATGCTTTTTTTCCTGGTCATTCAGTTTGAATCAAAATATGTCATTACTCCAACTTACAGTGGGTAATCATTGCTTGTATTAAGCCAATTCCAAACATCCTCTTCCGCTTTTGTCAAATTTTGCTTGTCGATGTCAATAGTGCGCTCACGGAATGGTGACTTATGCAATTCACCCAATTTGACTTCTCTCCTTGGTCTTTCACCATTGGAGGTTTGTTATCGTCGCTGTCAAAATCAAGGTCAATGATTCTACCTTCTAAGGTTAATTCTCCTAAAAAAAAGCTTTATTTGACATTTTTAATAATGGTCTGTCTGATTTTGGGTGGCCAAGTACATCAACGGTATTCCAATCTTCATCCGTCAATAGATTCCAATCCACCTCAAAGCTGTTTAAAAACTTTATAATGTCATTTATACTTGTACTTTTTATTTTAACAAAATCTAATTAAAGTAATCTAAATCAGTTGTAGAATCTAAACGAACAAAACCAAATGTAGCATGAACTACCAGTTTTAAACTTAATGGTTTCAGTTTTATAATACAATACAATAAATCTACTAGAAACTACTAATACAGGGCACCCTACTGTGTTATTCATTTAGAACTGTATACAACTATGCTAACATTCAGTTTGCAGAATTTAAGAGACGTAATTAAAGTAGTTTAAATTGAACATTCAAGAAAAAAGCATATAAAACAAAGGAAAAAATCGACGGTTAATCAAATAACAGGACAATTTCTATCAATAACAATGTGCAAACTTTACAAGGACAATGCAGACTTTAAATTTTCATGTTTGAAGAGAATCATAGTTGATAGGCAATCTTTCCTTAATTACAAGTAGTCGTTGTGGATTAGCGGTCAAGCCACAAGGGTTCTAATCCTTGGTTACTTCTAAGTTCTAATAGACGGTAGAAATGAACAAGTAGCATTAAGCTGATATTGATTGGTAAGAAATATCACAAACTTTTGACTCAACAATTCTAACATTCAGTTTGCAGAATTTAAAACTTTTAGAAATCAAGTACGATGAATTAACATATAATACCTATAATCATTTAGAACCCTACTTTGTAATACAGGGCACCCTACTGTGTTTTTTATTTAGAACTTTATACAACTATGCTAACATTCAGCTTGCAGAATTTAAAACTTTCAGAAATCAAGTACGATGAGTTAACATATAATACCTTTCAACTGCATCAACATGGTTTACTAGCTTCTGAAACTCTTTTTCAACATTTTTAAGCTCAGGATTTGTTGGAAATAATGCCTTTGCCATTTTCAAACTGTCATGGCATGCCCTTTTCATTTTTTTCAGCTCAGCAATATCCTTTTTCATTTTTAACATGAAGTTCTAGTTTTTTTCCACACACAGTAGTTAGTTAAAAAAACAAAATAGGTTTGCATTAATTGTACAAGTACAAAAAAAACTTACTTCTTCGTTGATACATTCGTCATCTGCATAAGCATATGTGATGTCCTTTGCTATTGATAAGATTCCAGCTCTAACTCCATCCATTTCAAATGACTGTACCCCTTTTATAGTTTCGATTGGAGTTTGATATTTCTGGCTGTCTACAAAAATCTGTATAGAAACAATACATTTAATCAATCACAGCTGCAAAAAAAACATATGCTAATTTAAATTATTATCATAAAAAAATAATAAAGAAGCCACCTTCTCTGCAACTTCATTGTTATTACCAGCAGTGACAACTGTTTCTTTATTTCTTTCTTCAATCGCCACATTTGCAACACTACCATCCTTAATGATCTATATATATATATATATGTCAAAAACATAATCTCAGATTCATGAAGCACTTCAAAAGCAACAAACTTAGAATCTCACTTAACATTTGAATACCGAGCTACAAATTTCATTTGAATACAAACTAACCAGTATAGAATCTAATGTAGCATCTAGAACATATATCAACAATCAAACAAAAAGTTATCAAAATGACACATATTTTGCAAAAAAAAAAAAAAAACAAGGTTATATTTAATAAGTCACCTTCTCTGAAAATTCATTGTCACCAGTGACAATTGCTTCTTCATTTCGTTCTTCAATAATGACATTGACATCCTTAATTAACTGAAATAGTAAGACAATTTCAGTCAATGCTTATACAGCAATATATATGTTAATCACTAAAATATTTCTATACCTCAGCTTGATCATTTGTTAAATCATCATTGACTTGAATTTCTTCAAGCATTTTCTCTGTCTCTTCAATGTTTACTCCTTCAAACTCGCAATTCTGTATAATCAGAAAATTGAAAAGAAAACTTATTTCAATAATTTTGGAGTTATGCGATGATGATAAAATAATCAATGCAATCAAGGATAATTTTGGAGTTATGCAATGTAAAGCATGATTTACATGTATGGAAAACATTTATACCTCAGTTGTATAAGCTTCCGCCTCTGGTTCTAAATCTCCATGTACTTCATATTCCTCTTCCTGCATAAACTTTGTAAAAAATATAAGAAACTCAATTTCCTTTGACATTTTTAGTGTGTTACTTTGAAATTTATACCTCAGTTGCAAAATCTCCCCCGTCTGCTTGTGAATCTTCCTGTACTTCATATTTTCCTTCCTGCATAAAAGTTTAAATTTCAGAAGTTTGTAAACAAATAAGGACAAAAAAATTGCAATGTACATAAAAAAATGACTTACTATTTTCCCCTTTCCGTAAGTGTTGTTGATGATTTCAGCCTGATTTCTTTGAAGCACAGTAAAATTGGACCATCCAGTAAAAGCAGGTGATTTTCTATCAACTTTAACAACTTCATTTTCCACGCGGTCAAGGTAGAAAAACTAAAAAATAAAGTATAAGAAAAATAAAAAATGAGTGTACAACAAACATGGAATGGCAGTTTACTATATATGAAAGAGTAGTTAAAATCTTACAATCAAAAACATAAGTGGTCCTGTGTAATACTGAGTTATAGGATCTTCAAGCCATGCCACAGAAGCACCTTTTAATCCCTCGATCACAAGTTTACACCAGTTCATTTCTTTAGCCTCATCGAAAGATCCAACAAGTCCCAACACGTCCTGACTAACAAACGAACCTTTTGTGCATCGGACAAACAGATTATACATGAGAACCATAAAGTTTTGCTTGAACTCAAAATTTAACTCTGTTGTCCTTGCAATCTTTTTCATTATCATCAATTCTGTCACTTTATGTCCAGCCTTTTTTTCCGGAAATTGATCCCTCCATTCATTTTTTATTTGAGTACCCACTGGTCCTAAAATGACTGTTCTATTTCCTTTCGGGAGCCCCAGTGTGTTGTGTACATCATCCTCTGTAATCCTAATCACCTTTTTATCCGCCAAATTTAACCAATTTTTGTAGGGGTCATAAAACCATACAACATCTCTTGCCATTTTATTAGGTATATGCCTGAATGAAAATTCAAGCAAATCCCCAAACCCAGCATCTCTTATCCATTTCTTTTGATCATCAGTCAAATTTTTCATTGCTTCAGAGAAGTTGCTAGGATGTGCTCGAAGTTTCAGCTTCTTTGGCATTTCAATACCATCTTCCTGTTTTACGTCCTTTTTCTTTTTCTTTTCGGCCTGCACATTTTTAAAACTCCACTTAGGAATCATCATTACAATAAAGATATTATATTTAATATATAATCTGCTACAGAATCATCTATCTATTAATCATTTTAGACTACCAAGTGAACTCTTTAATTACAGACATAATGGGAAGTGGTTTACCTTTGGCATTGGCATCTTTCTTTTTTTCCTTTCATTTTTCTTTCCTTCACTTGTATTTTTCTTTCGTTTTGCATACTTCTTCCTTTTTATCTCAATTACTTCAGGCTCTTTGTCACTTTCGGTTTCTTCATCTGAGCAGGAGGTGTTTATATGTTGAAGATTTTCTGTTTGCTTTGCTACAGACCTTGTGACACGAGGAGGAGGTGGTGTTGTAGCTATTTTCCTTCTTTTTGTAGCTTTTTTTTTCCAATAAAAAAAAATAGAACACATAAGAAATAGATATCAGCAAAGGAATAATTTAGCATGGATTACTAATTACTAAGTATAAGAAACACATAAGTAAATTCTTAGTCGGATTCAAGATGCAAAACCGGAAAAAAAAAATCTAAGTATAATTTAGAATGGATTAATAATTACTAAGCATAATTTAGAATAGATACCTAATTACTAGTTACTAGAGAATAATATACGGTTTTTTCATAAATACCTGAACGAGATGAACTCAGAATTTCTATCGGATTAATTTCCATTGATCTTTTCTTTGCACGTGGCGTAACAAAACGTGGTGATTTCCTTGCTTCCACTTGTTTGAATTTAATTGTCAGAATCTTTTTTTCTGAACTTTCATTTCATTTGCAAGTTTTGTCTCTCCAACACCTAGAAGTTTTTACAAAAAAAAAAAAAAAAAACTAGTCATTGTTATATATAACAAGGCAAAAGCAAAATTTTAAAGATATTGACACATGTAATCTTACATTGAGCATTTGCATCTGGAGAACTGTCTGGAATGGAGCTCTCTGGAGTATAAAGAACAAGTGCAAGTTGTTGTTCTTTTTTAAAGTAATCAAATTGTGTTAATGTCGTTAGTTAAGTATGTGCAAGTTTATAATTTGAAATTTGATACGAGTAGTAATGATAGCATCATAACATTTTTTTTAATTTGTTGTGGATCATAGAATATGATTGGAGTATTCGGTGGGTGCTTTCTACTTAAGATGACTTTTCAGAATACTTACAATTCTAACCATTGGTTCTTCGAAATTCAATGGTTCATCCATTTAGCTAATTTATAACCACTAACTTATAACCCGTGCGATGCACGAGTTTTTTTTTATATATAATAATTTTATTTTATGTTACGGATTTCTAAAATATTTAATTAATATTTGGAAAATATAGTGTGATATTTTCGGCTATATATTAATAATTTTAAGATTAGTTTTAAATAAAAAAGGTAACGTTTTTTAATTAGAAAGAAAATATTAATGATTGGAAGATATGGTACGATTGATATTTTTAGGTGTTTATTAATGGTTGAGAGATATGGGATGATTAATATTTTTAATTTAATTTATTTTGATATATTCATGTTTAATGATTATACTTATGTTTTTTTATTATAAACAATGTACATTGATTTTTAATATATTTTGTTAGAAATTGAAAGATATGATATTATATTTTTGGATATATATTAATGATTGCAAGATTAATTTTAAATTAAAAAGTAACGTGTTTTAATTAAAAAAGAAATATTAATAATTGAAAGATATGGTATGATTCATATTTTTAGTTTTAGGTGTTTATTAATGGTCCAAAGATATGGTGCAATATTTTTGGATATACGTATAATGATTGCAATATCAGTTTTAAAATAAAAGTTAACGTGTTTTAATTAAATAGAAGGTAACATGTTTTAATTAGATAGAAATATTAATGAAGGAAAGATATTGTATGATTTATGTTTTTAGTTGTTTATAAAAGGTAATATTTTAAATTAAATGGGAATGGAATCTTAGACTACTAAATATAATTTTTTTTAATATTGTTATATCTAACGGTCATGATTTAATTTGAGTTGAAGATCTAACGGTTTTGAATAGATTGGTTAACCAAACTACAAACTACAAAATATCTCTATTTTGCTTATAATAATATAGTATAGATATAGATTTTTAAGGTAAAATCTAAATATCCTTCAAACTATTCCATTCCGAAATTGTAAGTTCTGGTCTTGATTTTAATAACAATCCTTTGAAACTCTGCCCATGCCTTGTTCTTTAAGTTCTTAAAACTCTTTTTCTAACTTTTCCCTCTCTTTTCTTCTAATCTCTTGATATTTAAGAATTCATTGTCTTTGTTTTTTTTCGACATCTATTTATCTTTCAAGATATCAAAAAATTCAATTATGAATAATTGACTTAACAAATCTAGGTTGCGTAACAAACTTATCATTCTTTTGACCTATGCGCTTGAGAATTGATAAATTACGTCTCGATAGATATTTTTCGTGCTTCCAACATCATGAGCTAAAATTGTTCATGTCTCATTTCCCTATACTTTGACATTGAATTCATCATTATACTTTGTCAAATGTTATATACAATTCATTCCAATATATTATTGTAAAATATCCTTATAATTCAACTATATATTTCATGCAAGTACTTAGCCAATAATTGATAACTGATAATTCCATCTTATAAATAAACCACATATTCTATGTAATTATTTATAAATAATGGTTATGTTATTCAATCTTATTTGTATATTATATATTTTGGATAATTTTCTTACTATATATACTTTTATTAATATGTACTATTCATATATATTAGTTGTTTCTAGTTTCACTAACAATAGTTAATATAGTTTAATTCATATAAAAATGTCATACCAAAATTAGTTACAAACAATTATGCGCTCCATTTATGATATTGTTAACAAAAGTAAATAATTTATCACAAAAGAATAATTATAGGGCTACATCTACACTATACTATTAAACCGAAACATTAAAAGTTTCGTAGCCGGTCGGTACTCTGGTCAGGCTTGATTAACATATTCTTAAGTAAAAAAATTAATAAATACTTGGATCAGACTTAATTAACATATTTTTAAACCCAAAATAAATCTATACAATACTTGAGAGAATATAAAAAGTTTGATACTTGGACTTATTAGGTCTAAGTTGGAATCCTATTTTAACTAATTATACTAAAAATCCATTCTAACAAAACATCTTGGACATATTGGGGCTAAAATTAAAATTTTATTTGAACATGACTAATTATTTTAATCACAACATATATAACTATTTTATTTAATTAAAATACAAATCTGAATCTAATATAATTAAAATAAAATATTACAACACAAGTAGTATGATAACCAATATTAAAAATCACCCGTGCAATGCACGCGTTCTAATCTAGCATGATTATAAAGAGAATCAATGCACACAAGTTATCATGCAAATAATATGTGAGGCTTAATTGAAACACTTGTTTTATCTTAAATAAATTGTAAAATAAAATATTGAATAAAATATAAATAAATAAATATTTATGTATGTAGTTGATGAATTTTAGTATTAACTCAAATGATCACATAGCTCAATCGGCTAGAAATTTAGCGAAAAACTTGATCCATCTTAAATAAATAGTGAAATAAAACATAAAGAAAAAAAACATTTATGTATGTAGTTAATGAATTTTCTTTTTAACTCAAATGCTCATGTAGCTCAAGTGGTTGGAGGGATGAATTGACCTATGTGAGGTCTTGGGTTCAAATCCTTGTACACATTATTTTTTCAAAGATTTCAGGTTAGGTTTGGAAGTAGGCTTGGAATGAATAAATTTGCTCAGGATAACCGAACATGTTCTCCTATTATATATAGAAAGATAAACAAAGGGAGAATGGTTAATTCAGGGTTTACGCAGAATAAAAGAAGATGTAAGAAGAGGTATAATAAATGATTCAATCATATAGATAATGTATATTTACCTTTATTGTTAGCTTTCATATCTTTGATTCCACTATCAAGATTAATGACTTCAACTTCATTTTTGTTGCCAGTCAAATCTGGGAAGAAAAAAAATATCCTTATAAGTTTCTTATACTAGCTAGTATACTATAATTACTATACAAGTTTTACCTTTCTTCGAATCATCGGAATTAAGTCCAATTTGCATTTCTTCAAACTCCACTTCTTGCCAAACATACAAAAGATTATCATAGAATGTTTTGAATTCACATAGAGTGAACCAATCTTCTTTCATCTGTATGTTTTCAAAGTATTAGTAGGAAACTCAGTGGACATCTCATACATATGATTCATAAAGCATCTAACACAAATATTTACACTTAAATATTTAGCCAACATAGAATCTCATAAAGTATCTAGCACATATATCTACAATTAAACAAACGTAGAAACTCAATGAGTAGAACAGACATATATCTTACACTAAAATAACATAGAATCTCAAAAAATAACACCTCACACAAAAAAAGACAACTACAACTTACAAAAGACGGATAATCTTCTTTAATGTTGAATTGATCTGGGCACGCCATTATGAACCAATATATATAAAAAAGGACATAAAAACCACATTCTGTTGAATCCTTTTGTTGTGGCACCTTTGGTATTCTGAATTTAATACGACGGATCAATTCATCACTTGTTTCTGGTTTTGCTTTCTTGAATATATCAGAAACAAACCTACAAAAAAATGCATAAAAAACAGTGATGAATCTATTACAAATATATGTTATATATAAATCATTTTTAATACGTCTATCTATTAAACACATACTTCCGAATGTCCGGCTCAAGATCCACTTCCCATTTTAGCATGGGATCTAGTAGTAACATGAACGGAGGTGTGTCTGAATTGAAGTCTTTGTTAAAGTTGCAAAGTATTAGCAGACTCCAATGATTCCTGAACAATACACAAATTAAAATGGTAACTACCATAGAAATATATGCCACTTTAAATATATGCAACAGTGATCATTACTAAGAAAAAGTGAATTTGAATGGAAACATTGAACACTTACGATAAGCAGATAGGAACAAATACATATCTTCTTTCCAAGCAACCAAAGTTTAGCATCCACTTCAGTATACCTTTTTGATTGTGTCCTTCTACAAATCCTTTGAAAAATAACGAGTCAACGCACACACAGGAGTACGTGAGAGTAATAGGAAGCCTGTTAAATACAGTTCTAGAAAGAAAAAAAAAAGTCAGTATGATTAGTTAAAATTTCTGATTAAATACAAACCATGTTCTTCAAAGTTTATGGTTCATACTCTACGTGTGTATCGAAGTCTATGGTGCTCAATTGGTCACTATTTTTCCTTACTAGTCGTCGTCTCTGACCAGTTCTTGTTTTAGTTGAATGCTTTATTCTTCTTGCACTTAGTCGTAAACCAGATCTTCTACCTAATACATAACAAGAAGGAATAATCAATTTACAATGATGTATAACAGGCATATTAATATATGGTCAAACAAGAAATTCATAAAAAAACACCTCACACAAATATTTACTAAGAATCAACAAAAACAAAACCAATTATAAATATCTCATCTCTAATACAAATAGAATCTTATGCATAGAATGTGATATAGCATCTAGAACAAATAGAATCCAATCAACTGTTTATGCTTGGTTTGGTTTACAAGTAGTTATAGTAAGAGTTAATACAAGTAGCATAGTCAATATGACAATCCAACAAACAGCAAAAGCACAACAAAGGTAGTACATAACTACATATATACAATCGAGAACCACATTAAACAGTTGCAATTGAACAAACTTAGAATCTCAATTAGCATTACAATATCGAGCTATAAGATTCACTTAATTGTAAATCTTACACAACCAACTACATAATTTTTGACAGATATTCAAATATACATACTGAATCAAAGACACCAAGCTAAAGAGAATAGAATCTAACATAGCATCTACTATATATATAACAAAATCAAACAGACATAGACACTAACTGAGCATCTTAGACATATTATCTACATTTAATATAACATATAATATCATAAAGAATCTCACCTAATCTCAGATTCATCAAATACTTTCAACTGGAAAAACTTATAATCTCATAAACATTTCACTTAATAAATTTATATTGGAGCTATAAATTTCACTTAGTAAGAAGTATCACATAACCTACTATAGAACTTTACACAAAAACTTAAATATATATATATATTTTGAATTAAAGAATCTAACAAAGCATCTTAGACTAAAAAACAAAAATCTTCTACAAATAAAATTAGATAGTGCATATGTATTATTCGTAGAATCTCATGTAGCATCTAATAAACAAATCAAAAATAAAACAAAAAACAAATACTTATTCAACATATATCTTAAATTAAAAAACTACACAGAATCTCACAAACCAGTTCAAACAAATATTGTACACCAAAACAAAGACCTTATCTCGCACAAAATGTCACTGACATACATATAAATTCAAAAAAAAAGTAGAATCTCACATAGAAATAAGTATCAAACTGTAGAATCACAAAATGAAAGAAAATAACTATATTACCTGTTCGAGAATGCATTTTCCGAGTTTAATCCTTACTCGAATCTTCAATTAACCACTTGATTTTACCTAAAATAAGACATTATAACATTATTCTGACATGCATTTGCTATAGAATCGAAAATTATCATATTCAAACCCTAATATCATGTAATTTCGTAGAAATTTCAATTAATTTAAGATTTCATGAAAATTTACCTCGATGAAGCTAGAATCTCAAAGAGAATCTTCAAATTACCGGTACAGATGCCACAACTTTACGATTTCTTACTAATTTCCAGCTGTTTTTCAATTTGAAAAAGGGAAGAATGTGTATTCTTTCCGTTACAGATGCTCACGCCTCTCTCGTTGTGGTCTCGAGCTTCGTGTAATGTGTCCGTATAGTCTGTTGTGCTTGTAAGTGTTTTTTGTTAATTATTACATTTTAATTACCATTATGCCCTTATCTATCTTCTAATCTTGAGCGTCCGTTTCTTTAATGGTAGAGATTGGTGTTCTTTATTGTTCTTTATTTAAAGTGTTCTTTATGGAGTGCAACTCTATATATATGTGTATATATATATATATATATATATATATATATATATATATATATATATATATATATATATATATATAGGCAAGTGCTCAAATACAAACCAATTTTAAAATACAAACCTACAAACCAACACTAAATTAATTATATTTCATTTATTCTAAGGTTCCCGCCAAGGGTACCTTCACAAAAAATGCTTAAAATAATTGGCTCTATCCATAAAAAAAAAAAAAAACTTGCCGTGGAAATTCGAAGCATTTAAGACAGTAAACGGATGAGTTAGGTAGTCATGAGGGCCGAAGGCTCTCGACACACCCGTCAATCGTCTATTGCCTTTACCATTGATTGCCATTCCTTACAACTTTAGAATGATAAAGGCGCGAAGCGCCGTACAAGAAGGTGCGAAGCACCGTTAACCAGTGAAATCCACTGCCACGTCATCACGTGAACAATGATTTTTTTTTATTATTATTATTTTTTTTTTGTTGGATAGAGCCAATTATTTTAAGCATTTTTTGTATTGGGGTACCCCTAGTTTGGTCATTAGATTAGCTTGAAATATTAGATTATGCTTGGTTTGTAGGTTTGTATTTTAAGGAGGTTTGTATTGGAGTAGCCCATATATATATATATATATATATATATATATATATATATATAGGCAAGTGCTCAAATGAGACCCTAGCTTAAAATGAGAACTGAGAATATATCTCAGCCACTCAATTTTTACAAGTACTTTTAATCTGGACCACAAATAGACACACACATCTTAAAATTAAAATTATTTCTCTCTCCTCACTTCACTCATCCACCCACTCCCCCCGATCTATTCATTTCATCACTGCATATGTTTCTCTCTCTACTGTAAATTCATATCCACTTTTCCTCTTTTAATTCTATTTCAAGATCTCTCATTCTTATCTTCTTTTTATCTCTTCATAATTTCAATTTCTTAACCTTTTATTTCTATTTTGTTTCATCTGAATACCACTCTCGTATCACTATTAAAGATTTAAAGTAAAATAATGGATTGGATGATGGTTCCGGTTTGGAAATATCGAAGAAAGGCAAAATTTGGATATAAATGAGATCGATGCTTTGAAAGATGAAGGCATGAGAAACTACCAGAGCTTAAGGTTCGATGGTGATTGGTGGTTTATTACCTTGAAAATTGGTGTTTTAATGATTCTTAAGTGTATATAGGTGCACTTTTGGGTGATTTGCGTTCTGAAAATTTGGTGATTTGCGTTGAAATTTGGTGATTTGTTTTGAAATTTTAATGATTTGTATTAAAATTTGGTGATTCTGTAGCTATGGGAATGGTGCTGGAGGCAACATAGTGGTGGTTGTTCATATTTTAATGACTTTTAATAAATAATTTGGTGATTTTTGGTTAAATTTAATGATTTATATATTTTAATGGTGATGGAAATAGTATGGTAATACGTAAATGTAAGGGTGACACCAGAGTATTGATAACAATGATAATAGATATTCTAGCATTACAAAATCAACTTACATGTATAAATTACTTTATATTATTATAAAATAAAGATAATATCAAAATTGATGTTAGGCTTTTAGTTCTCATTAAATTTTAACAGTTATTTTGAGGTTATGTATGGTGATTTTAGGAACGTGGTCATTTAACAACGAAGAAGAAGGGTGTGTCATGGGTGTTGAGTCTGTTGACAGAAATAAAGCAAGGACTAGAAGCTTGACGTATTCAATGTGCGCCCATTATTTAGTTATTTTACAAAAATACCCTTAGTTCTCAATTCTCATAATAAGGAGGGTCTCATTAGAGTAGCTCCCTATATATATATATATATAGAGGACTACTCTAGTGAGACCCCTATTAGAATGAGAACTGCACATTGGGCCATCTAAAAAAAGCCCAATAAAAAAGAGACACGCCACGCGCATCTCTCCCCATTCTTCTCTGCATTTTCTTTTAATCTCTCCTCGGCTCTTTCCTTCTTCATCTGTTGAAGCTCCACCAACAGAGCTTCTGTATCATCCTCACTCTCATCGTCGCTTTTTACTATCATCCCATTATTACAACACTAAACTATCACCTCCACTCACAGTATTATACTGCTAC
Source organism: Kitagawia praeruptora (assembly GCA_037693485.1). Lineage (NCBI taxonomy): Eukaryota > Viridiplantae > Streptophyta > Magnoliopsida > Apiales > Apiaceae > Kitagawia > Kitagawia praeruptora. The sequence continues at coordinate 141,813,691 of CM075352.1, forward strand.
CCAACATACAATTGTGGTCTTCGTCATCATCATCGCGCCATCAGTCAACGTAAAATCACCAAAAACAAATTGAAATTACAAAATTCTTAACCACACAGATGCTATTGTCGCCATCACCATTAATAAAATCACTAAAATCAAGCTCGAATCACTAAAAATATAACTGAAATTACTAAAATTTATATACAAATCACCAAAATCTTGAATATAAATCACCAAAAGTTTAAAGACAAATCATTAAAAAGTTACAGATCTGAGGCTGTAATAGTGGTGCGTGGTGGCAAAGCGAGATCCGAAAACGACGACTCAGTTTTAACCAATTATAAAGACATATACAATCACACATACACTTCGTCTTCTCCGACAAATTCACATACTCTACGCTCCTCATCTATTCATGATGATCTCTCTCTCTCTCTCTCACACACACACACACACACTCTCCTGTCTCTCTCTCTCTCTCTCTCTCTCTCTCCCTCTCCTTCTTCCTTTCTTTCCCTCTCCCCCTTTACTAGCCATCGTCGATTTTTCTTCTTCGATCACCATGTTCAAGAACAACGGTACTGGATGTTGATGAAACAATGCCGTGATTGCAATTAGTGGTGCGATGTTTCAATTTTGCAAGAAATAAAATTGAAAGTAAATAAAGAATGTGAAATGGATGTGTGTTTGAAATCGCAGGTGTACGTCAGAATTAGGATAAGAAAAAGGAAAGGAAAGATGGGTGGCTATGATTAAAGTTAATTATAAAAAACGTAGGGCTGAGATTAATTCTCAATTCTCATAATAAGGGGGTCTCATTTGAGCACAAGCCATATATATATATATATATATATATATATATATATATATATATATATATATATATATATATATATATATATATAGGGTCTTGTTCTAATAGAAACTAAATTAGAATAGAAACTAGAAACTAAACATAAATTAAATATTTCAAGCTAATCTAATGACCAAATTAGGGGTACCCCAATACAAAAAGTTCATAATATTCTTGGCTCCATCCAGCAAAAAAAAAAATAAAAAAAAAAAAAAAATTACTGTCCACTGCTGACGTGGCAGTGACGTCAGCGTGAACAGTATTTTTTTTTTTTTTTTTTTTTTGCTGGATGGAGCCAATAATTTTAAACACTTTTTGTGAAGGTGCCCCTGGCGGGGCCATTAGAATGAATGAAATATAATTTATTTAGTGTTGGTTTCTAGTTTCTATTCTAAGATTGGTTTCTATTTGACAACTAGCCTATATATATATATATATATATATATATATATATAGAGTCCTGTTCTAATAGAAACCAATCTTAGAATAGAAACTAGAAACCAAACCCCAGCCCAACAGAAATCACTAATCTGTACAATAAAAATCACTAATTTAAAATTATAATAAAATGTATAATAATTCAGTCCCCACCCCACCCCACCCCACCCCACCCCACCCCACCCCACCCCACCCCACCCCACCCCACCCCACCCCACCTGAAATCACTAATATATACAACTAAAATCACTAATATCCACCCCCAGCCCGACCCCACCCCACCCCACCCCACCCCACCCCACCCCACCTGACCTGAAAATCACTAATATATATAGCCAAAATCACTAATACCTACCCCACCCCCACCTTCACCTGCCATTTCCACCACCACCTGCTATGGCTGCCATCGATCACCACACCACCTATCAACGCCACCACCATCTGCCATCGCTACCATCAACCACCACAACCATGATTGTTTACATACATACATACATACATCGTTACATACACACATACATCGTTACATACACACAAAATACACATATACATACACAAATACATCGTTACATTGTATAGATCTGGAAAGTCATCACCGGAATGATTTCACCGGATTCAGACCACCGATGACGATCTGAAGTTAGAAATCACTAAATCATATTTTTAGTAGCAGAATTAATGATCGGGAAGAACAGATCTGGAATCGGAATCGGAAATTGGTGGTGAAATCGGAGCCCCTGCGGGGCCAGTGGCCGGAAAGGAAGATGGCGGTGCGTTGGTTGATCGGATGAACTGATCGGAGAAGGAGGGGTTGATCGGAGAAGGAAGAGGTCGTCGGAGGTTGGTGGCGGGGGTGGCAGGGGGTGGGGATGGCGGCCGTGGTTGTGGGGGGTGGGGGGTGGGGGGTGGGGGTGGGTGATGTCATATAGGGGTGGAGATAGTAAAATATGGTGGGGAGATAATAAAATAGGGTGTGGAGATAGTAAAATAGGGTGTGCAGATAGTGGTTTCTAGTTTCTATTCTAATATTGGTTTCTATTTGACCACTAGCCTATATATATATGCCTTTTACAAGTCATTGGGGAGAATTTGAGAGATCGTTTGAGAGCTAAATAGCTGCTTAATGAGGCGGTGTCATCTCAAGCATAAAGCTAAGCTAAATTTGATCTAGTTATAACTCCCAGGATATTGGAGGCTCTTGGGTGTATCTGTTGTACGTTAACAAAGAATGCAGATGATCGACAAGCTCTAAAATTGACTTTTTGTTCTATGGAAATCTGCTAAAGGCAAATTTGAGACTTGATATGTTAAATCGGATAGTACTAATTACTAGTGACACCTTAACTTATAGGACATTAGAAGTCACTGGATCCGAATTGCCAGTTGTAGTAGACCTGGGAAAATGTAGTCGGAATTCAATGAAAAATCTCAGGAGAAGTATATCTACTGCATCACAAAAGAGTTTGAGATCAGTGAAGTTTCAAGTGCTATTCTTGCTTTTTCTGCACATTTTTAGCCCGAATTCTAGATAAGATTTGCAGTTGCTCAGGTTCTCTCCTTGCCCATCTAGTGGATAACAATTTGAAGTACTTTTATACTATTTCTGATGTATTGTATAGATTTATTGTGGTCTTTCAATGAAATATATTCTACTAGTTGCAAATAATTGAGTTTTACAATGATATGAACGAGTGTCACATATATGATATATCTCACATGCATAGAACTTGTGAAAACAATAATTGAGTTTTGCAATGATATGAACTTATGAGAGTCACATATATCTCACATGCATAGAACTTGTGAAAACAAAAGCCCTGCATATTGCACCGGTTTTAGAGCGGCATTTCTGGTCAGGAAAAGATATTTGTCCAAAGCAACTCCATAGATATTCTGGTCAGGAAAAGATATAAAAACGTATATATATACTAATTGCATTCTTCACCCCGTAGCTTTGGATGATTTTCACTCTAGTAGAGACAATTTTGAAGTCGACAACTGAATCCTATACTTAATCATTCTTCATTTTGCTTTTGGCTATTTTCTGTCCAAATCAGTGTTAATGGTACAGTTAGTGAAGGTAAGGTAATAGGAAAACAAAAGAGGAGCTATGCAAGAATTATATAAAGATAAGCCTGTAGCCACAAAAATTCTACTCGAAACTCACAAAGAAAACCAGAAAACTCAAATTATTTATAACACCAACAAGAATTAGTGCCATAAATTTTGCTAAGAAAAAACCGGTGCCATTAACAAAATGAGGCATACAATATCTACATCTTCAATATCAATTTCAGACCTTTTAATACAGACGCCCTTCTCTCAATATAATTTTATGCATTATATGTACTATATTTTGATTTTGTTTGTGAAGTCTTCTCATTTATTATGTTTACAACTTCAGGCCAGTATTCACTAAAAAAATGTGAAATCATGCATCTATTGATATTTACTGTGATTTGTAAAATTGTCTTTGGAGAAAAAAATCATTTGATGAAAATAGGCGAAAGTGGTGACTGGGGAATGAGTAAAGGCTGGTGAGAGCTATTTTCTTTTAGCTTATGGCTGATGAACATTGTAATGATGAAATTAACCTACTTATTGAACATAGATATTTTTTCTACTAGACAAACAAAGCCAAAAGGGGATGAAAGTATGGGATGTCTGTTGTCAACAATTTAAGTGAATCGAAGCAAACCAAAGATAAGGATGCAACAATCAACTCTAAACACACACATGAAGCTGACAGAACAAATTGACAAGGTAAAAAACCTAAAGGTAACAGATAAACCAGGCAAAAGAAGTTGACAAGGTAAAAACTAGAAGTAACAGATAAAACCAGGCTGTCAGTTGGAATTCTAATGAGTGTGAGTGTGTGCGCCTGGCAGTGTAGCTATGAAGTTAAGGTATTTATAAGAGATTACCCGAACAGTCTTGCTGGTTTGAGCCCATGATAGCCAATATCTGCCAAAGAAAATTTGAACGCAGACAAAGAAGGGTGGAACATATGTCAATACTCTTCAGCCTCATTATGTGATTAATGTTGACTAGTTCCAGGCAAATCACACAGTTTCGTTGTCGTCGTGTCCGAATCACTTCTTTAACTAAAAATAGGCAGAAGGAACTTGAAATGATAAAGTCGTACAGGCAGACAAGTAATAAGATGATTTATTTTGCAGAAACAAAAATTACATTAGTAAATATATTGTCCTTTCCTAAAAGCAATATTAACGTCCACAGATAGTGTTCCCCAGCCACTCTTGGACGTTCAGAGTCAATGCTACTCACAGAAAGTTGTCACTTGTTGTTCCAATCAAACTTGCGAGCACAGAAATAATCTGACTTTATGACATGCAACACTTGTCGAAAATTAAACCACAAACATACTGTACCTGCTTTCTATGTTTAAGTCTCAAAAGGCCAATTATATATTCTTACTGTCCAAAACACTTTTAAAAATCCTCCGTTTAATTATTTACTTTCTGCATTTTGTTTCTAGTAGGCATGTTAATGCATAAAAGAAGCAGCTATTGATATCATATTAAATTTGTTAAGAAGAACATCTTGTTTAAAACATCCTTAGAAAATTGTCAGACGGACTAGTTAGTTTTGTTAGCATACGTAATGATGGCAAAAAAAAAACTAGAGGAGTGGAACTACAAATATATGCAAAAGTTACCAATACAAGTTAAAATTAATAAATTATCAAGTCAGGAAATATAGGTACCTGCACCAACCACAGTCTCTATCTCATCAATAAACAATATAATCTGTCCATTTGAAGCTGTGACTTCTCGTATGATATGTTTAATCCTTTCTTCAAATTGTCCAGTGTACATGGCAGCAATAAGCAATGAACCAATATCCACGGAGTAAAACTGTAACGAACAAGTAGAACTTCAAACATATGTAATAAACCCAACTCCACTGGATCTGACATTGCTTCTTCTGGTTTATCAAAAATCATATAAACATTTTGTAATTACTTTTATCAATATATCTTAAATCTAATCACCAACCATTCATGTTTAGGACTCCAGTTATATTCCACAATTATAGATCAAATTTTTGGCATTGCAGTCAATAACGTTTCACTATAATCTATCTCGGTTGAGTTCATATCACGGAAAAACCAGCTGGAAGCCAGAACTACAATAAGAAATATACTCACATAGAAATTGTATAATTCACCAGGTAAACTACTAGATCAAAAAAATCAAAAAATATCACTCTTTCCAAACTACTTGCTAGTGTGCATCATCACTTTTCAGAAATGCAAAGTAAATTACTAAAAAACTTTAGCACCACGACCACAAGTTTCTATTATAAAAAATTATTTATTTACATTCTACTAAAAAAATCTTTTTCTTATATGCATTCATGTATTTAACTCATTAAATAAGGGAGTATCTGAAAATGCAAGTCGAACCTGCCGGTTCTTCAAAGGTTCAGGAACATCTCCACGGCAAATCCTTTGAGCTAACCTGCAAATAAAAAAGTATGCAAGAAAGTGTTTGTGTTATTGGGACATAGAGAAGTGATGTACTCTCCATAACAGAAATCCTATATCAGGGGAAGTAGACAACTTGTCAACAATAAAAATATAACAAATTTTAAAATATGTGGAAAAGGGTTCAACTTCCCGCTGCCAGCCATAAAAAGAAAGTTTATGAAGCCACCAAAAGTTTTATGCCCTCTAGAAAGAGGGTTGTGTGGATGATAACAGAGAAAGTTACAAATAAAAAAATTGTCAAGCATTTTTTCTTCGTTTTAAGGAATATGTGAAACTTGAAGTCAGAAGAAAACGATTTGTCCTGCTGCAACTTCTGATAGATGGAAATTTTAAATTTGTACCATTCTCAGTTTACACTTCTTTTAAAGTTCTAGACTCCACTTCCAAAAGATTCAATAACATATTCAATTGAAATGTTTAAGGACATGGTTAGTTGACTCGATGATTAGATAAAATTAAACAAGAGAATGGAAAATATCTATAAATGTGCAATAAGAACAGATGATAACTTGAGGGTCCCTATCTTCAATAGAGAGCTTTTTCCATTAGCTTAGACAAGCTGACAAGGCTTAAAAGGCCTTATTCTTCCCTCAGGTTAAACGTCTTCTCTGTTTCCATTCCCCAATTATTTCACCCAAATCTCAGTGCCACCTTATATGAGTAGGACTGTACTCCAAATAACTCATGGTCTTATAAGTCATTGAATGAGACACTGAGTTAAGAAATAAGATATGAGTGTTGGGTCCATTCCATTTATACAAATCCTTAACTACTAGAACTGAAATACCAAGATGGTATTTACAACGGCTCCTGCCAGTGTGCTACTGTTTAGGTTTACCATGGCAGTCATCTGCTGAAAATTATACAGTGCATCATAAATTGGTTCGACTTAGCAAGATCACCACATAATAATTAATAAGAATAATCAGGGGGTAATCGGAATAAATTAATAATATACTGGTGCAAATATGAGACATAATAAAATATTAGTTAAAACATACATCTTATATACGTACAAGAATCAGATACATATTTAACCTTCTATTTACTCAAATTCTGAAGAATTACAAATAAAAACCATATTCATTTGTCACTTTAGAACACTTTATTTATTAATCAACCAGCTAAATCTTTAATAGAACTTTACACTTTATCTTTCTTCTCACATTATTATATCTTTCCACTGGTCTATAGAAAATACGACTTACACCACTGCAATGAACTTTTCTGAGAGCATATCAAGAAACTAACAATCATAAAAAGTAGAGGCATAAATGCATCTATTACAATGTAACAAGAAAATGCACTTAATCAAAGTAATCAACTTAGTATTGACTTATTGGATATCTCAAAAAAGCCTTTCGAAGATCATTAATGCTTCAGATAATTTATTTGTTTTCCTTACCTTTGGCTAACAATTAGGTAGGAAAACACAACAAGGTATACTCAATGAAAATTTTTTTTATAGAGATTACAGAATTTACCCTTCGGCTATAGCAGTTTTTCCAACACTAGTCTCACCAACGATAACTGGGTTATTCTTTGTTTTCTCAGATAGTACGCGAATGCATCGCTTGATTTCATCATCTCGGCCTTTAACGGGATCAATTATACCATGATGAGCAAGCTCAGTTAGGTCAACTCCATATGTGTCTAGTGCCCCATATCCTCCACGAACTATGCGTCATAAGCAAAACTTTTATTAATTGGCACTGATAATGAAATAAAGGGACCAAAATGTTTGCAACAACAGTCTTATAAAAACAAAGACAACCACATGGAAGTATAAAACAAAGACGTTAAAATATTATAGCACTCAATGGAAATGTACAAGTGTAAGAAACACATTTTTGTGTGCCTAATATTTTAGAACACCGCATTTTATGAAAAAAACTAAAATTTTCAAAATCTGACACCATAATTCTTCCATTTGTATTATTCCGTTAAACAGAACATTTCAGCATTACACTACATTTTACGAAAAACTAAATTTGTCAACATCTAGCACCACAGTTTCCTTTCTGTGTGCATTACTCTGTGTAACATGTGAACTTTCAGCATTTATTTTAAGTCAAACCAAGAGACAACAAGGGGATTAAAGTGATATCTCACAGATGGTTCAAATTACTGTACTAGGCTAACACTGACCAACATGTTTAGGCATAATCAACAAGTACGTTTGATCAGTGAAAAAAGAATCAAACTTACAGAAACACACTTTGTCTGATGTAGAAGAAGTAGCTGCAGATTATTTGGTAAAAAAAGGACAGGAAAATGAAATATAGATAATTGTCAATGAGTAGTTACAGGTAGTTAGTTTTTCATCGATTAATATTCAGTCATTAGTGGTCATGTTTGTAGTTCAGATTTTATTTAAATTGAAACCTCTGGAAGGGTGCAGGGTGCTTAAGTTAGTTACTGTGATCAATTTGTTGGAGACGCTTGCATTTCTTAACATGACCCATTTTATCAATACAACCTTAGTATGTTTTACTTCTGTTCTTCTGAACTGAAAACCAAATTTTTTGTAAATAAAGGTTAACCTTATGGGAAGCACTGGCAAGCGAATGAGCTGGACAGGTGACCTTAACAATGAAAAGTTTGAAGAAATTGAACCTGGCACATAATGATTCAGTGGAAAACAGTCTACGTACTCTTAAAAAATTACACTTTGAATCAGAAGCAAACAAGGATGCACATAAAAAAAAACAGCATAAAAATATTAATCGAAGTTGAAGTATTAAAGGGCTGTCATACATTGATTAGGGACCCATAGATTCCTGGGAACAGCATCTTTCGAAGGCTTCTCAGCGAGCTGTGTCCAAATATCAAACACTCAAAAGCCCAAACTAACAAACTAATGACACAATGTTATTAATACTAAAGAAATGATATATACATATGTTTAATAGTATCTGTAGTTGTCTTAAAACATTGAGGCCCTGTTTGGATCTTGGGTTCTGAACCTAGCTAACAGTAATCGGAATGAGATTGTAATACGTTTTTGTGGTACAATCTTATTCTCATTCCCAGGTTCGAATCCCATGATCCAAACTATCCCTTAGATTATATTATATATTATACATAGACATTGGCAGATTTAAGATTTTAGTTAAGGGGAAGCCAAAATTTATGATCACTAAAAGATTTCATCTACATTAGATTATTGAATTTTGTTTTCTTTCACATTAAGGTAATATATTGATCTTAAACGATAAGAAAACATATGGTGTCGAAGAAGTGCATCAACAAAACCACTAATAATCAACTAGTACTTCCCCATTTCTTATTCACGATCTTCGATTACTACCATTTTAAACGTGCATTACTCATGACTTCAAACAAAGGGCTGAATTCCAATGATCGTACCTCAGTTTCTGTCACAGAATAGTTAGCTTTGACCAATTATCAAACATCTAGCTTAGACCAAATATCAAACACTTAACATACATGGATTAATATAGGATAAAAGTAGTAGAGGAGTGCAGTAAATACCTGAGCAGGAGGAGCATTAGTAGAGTACGGGGTTATAAAGTTGAATTGTTTACGAGAAGATGAAACGGGAACAAAAGGGCTTAAAACCCTGCTTAAACCCCTTCTTGTCGCTGCCAACATTCTCTAATATTTCAACAAATGAAATGTAGTAGGTTTGTTCTGCAAATTCACCAATACTGTACAGTCACTCCGTCTCAGAATAAGTTGTTTGTTTGAAATGCCGGGAAGACAAATTATTAATTTACTTCGTACGTCTAATCTATAAGACCAAATATAGTAATGAATGATTTTGTTGGATTCGTATTTATAAGTACTTTAATACAGGGAAGTTTTTATATTTAATACTAATACGAAATTCAAGATATTAACGATCAAAAGTGTGTGTTGGCAAACGTGTCCAGTCAAAACAGACAACTTATTTAGAAACGGAGGGAGTATAATGTTGTTATTTTACCCTTATTATTTATCCTACTTCAATTTAGTCAAAAAAACATGTGTATTTTTTACCCAAAAAAAATATGTGTATTTACATAAGAGAATGATGTACCTGAGATTATCTCAGATATTTTCCCTGAGATACTTCTATAAAATCAAAGAAAAATCTCATAGTAGCTTGCTTCTTAATTCTCGTCCATGAGGAGCATACCAAGCGAGAAAAGTACCTGGAACAGGGCTAGCCTGACAAGCAATAAAACTAGATTCGAATGCGCCGTGCATTTGGCAAGATTCTCAACGAAAAAACAGAAAGTGAAATCCACACGCAATAGAGAAAAGTAAAATCATGCACATAGAAACATGAACCCTCTTGAGGCAATTGATCTAGCCCTTGAAATATATAACATGATTGATCCTAACATGATTGATCCTATAGTTGTCATTTTTGTTTTATAATATACCCGCGAGGCTCCGGACGCAGCCGCTTGCTTTTGCGCCAAGGTTACTTACGATCTTCTTCTCTTATGCAATTTCGAGTTTGATCAGAAAGTTCCACTACTAATATTATTGAATCTAAAGATTCCCTTTATTCTCATTCTAGTTGCTTTTACTTTTGTTCGTGCGCCAAGTCCATATTAATGAGGATAAGCTCTCTGATCTCATTTCTATTTCAAGATTTAAGTTTCATAAAGCAAGCACCTCTTGTGGGCTTGGGGATGATCTAAAACGATTCTACATGAAACGAGGCCCTTTGGGAATAGATTGTAGGTAAGGACATACAAGACAGATAGGAGATAAATGAGAACCAGTAAGGGTCAGGAAAAAAAAAGATATGGGCGACCCACGCCGATATGGGAAAACGCCAGGGTTAGGCAACAACTCCCGGAAACCATGCTAAACATTTAGTCGGGTTGGTCCGGTGCTCAGTCTCACTGCATATATCGCACGAAAAGAAAGGGCGGTAGCCCACCTTACGCGGCGCAGAGAAAGCTCGCCTACTCGGAGGATGCTGAAGGACCGGTAGACTTACTATGGGGTAAAATGTAGCTGCGCCTTCCCACTAATCATAGAAGAGTCCTGCTTGGAGTGAGAACTGCTTGGCGGGTGCGCAACTTACTATTCATATTACATAGATCCTAGCCTTGAACACTGAGTCCTATTCATATAGAAAGATTCTATCTTAACTGGCTCGTGAGCCACTCCCTAAAGAAGAAGTGCTATTTCGCTGAAAGTCATGTAAGCAGAAGTCTATTGTAGTAGGTGTTCAAATCCCGCCTACTAAACTCCCTTTTCTTGAGCTTCGGTTGCAGTCGTTGTTGCTATTGAGATATTGGATCTCCTCTTGCCATTGTTGGTTGAACAGGGGAAACTGAACTAGCAAACAAAAGAGGATCACGCCAGTGAAAAAAGAAAAAAGGTTTACCAAACCGAACGATGAAGAAAGTCCACTTACAGCAGTAAATGAGAGCCTCAGACGAACTAGCATTCCAGCCCAGGGACAAAGAAAGAAGAAGCCGGCCGGACTAGCTGATGACCTGGATTTGGGCTGTTTCCCCAATATCAATATCAAAAAAGGTATAAGCTTTCAGGAATCCTACACTTTATGCCTCTCCCACTTTAGCTCCGTGGATTATCAAAGTCTGGTAACTCGCCAAAGCCAATCAGATCGGTGCCTTCCCTCGCTACTAAACCAACCGGTGGAACGGAGTGTGAAAACGGTTCCTATTTCAATAGCTGGTCCTGCAATGCAAATCAAGATCGCGAGATTCATAAACCTCTTTCTTTTAATAAACACGAGTCTGGTTAGGGATTGCTACGATCGTGGGAATATCTTCACTTGTTTGCATTCCGAGTGCATGCTCTTGTCCGGCTTTTGCACTTATATCTATAAGAGTACGGGTGTTTCGTAGCTGTCTGCCGAAGGCCTCTCTTAGTCTTATAATGTTGCTGGCTAAGAACCGTCATTACCGGACTTTGTAAGATAAAGAGCTATGGAAATAAGTTTCCTTGTTTGGTTTCTTTTGATTCGGCTCTTGAACGATGGAACTGCTCTGGACATGACTTAAGAAGTATGGGGTAATTGGGCAGGAGGATATTTACCAAGCAAGTGGGGCCCCTTCTTTTTCTTTCATAGCTTGAGACAGGAGTTCGTTTCCAAGGGGCTGATCTCCCCTTTCTAGAAAAGGAATGGAGAGGTTACGCGGTAACTCGCTTGGCTTCATAAGCCGATCGATCAAGAACAAGCATTTCCGGACTAGATAAATAATTTTGCACTAAAGCCCAAATAAGACGCCTTTATTGCCACATTAGGCCTTAATAGTTATCTTGGACTTAAAATAAGCTTATTAAACTAAACAGCGCTTTTGCGCAAATCATTCCGGAACTCTGTCTTAATATCTGAGCTCTTGCGAGCCTAAGTGGCTATTGGAACTTCTGTAAGTGATTGGCTTGTCTCTGGATTTGTTAAATAATAAGACTCTCCTAGGTTTCCCCACGGATTTCCAAGCTATCCCGAGGGTGGCTGCCCTTGCCCTTGGCAAGCTTCAGTCATAGAAATGGTATTGAATAAAACCGGCTGAAAGCGGATTTCGTGACCTCGTGTGATCCGGGTATCGCGGATCGGATTTTGTCTCGAATAGGCTTTATTTCTAGCTAAATTGGCCCAAAGTGTCGAACACTAAGCAAGCAAAAGCTACCTTGGGGCACCACTTCTTTGAGTTTAATTACAGTTTTTCCGACTATCCTATGTTTCATAGATTCCCAATCCCATTCCACAATCTAGGCTTTCTCAACTGTCTTTTCTACATGTTTACCAGGCATTAATTGAAGGTTAAGGGATTAAAGAAAAGAACCGTGGTCAGCTGTTACCTCAGCCTCTGCCTTTCGAGCAATTAAGTCTTTCTCGTCGAAGCCTGATTACAGAAAAACCTTCCGTTAAAGCTGGAACAAAACTAACATAGTAGATAAAAACCTTTCTCCATCGTCTTGATGGACTGAGTTGAGGCGAGACTGGTCTAAAAAGACTTTTTGAAAGTGCCCTTCCTCAATTTAGTGATGCTAATCTTCACCAGAGTGATGATTCAGCAACTAGGGAAGGAAGCAATTGAGCCCTAATCTAAGTCAAGTATGAATGAAAGCAGAAAAGAGTCCTTCATTCATTTCTTTTTAAAAGAATTTCAAAAAATGAAAGGTTCTTCCCGGATCTATGCGAGTCGGAGACTTCGTAATGGATGGAAATTAAAGAGTTTAGCACCTCAAGTAAGTCGGCTTTGGACTCGTAAGAATGACTCTGAATCCTAGTTACCTAACCAAATGTTGGCCTGTTTGTGGTAGAACCCCGGTTCTAACCTCGGTAGAGTGGTAGCGGGACACAATCCTGTAGCACAACAACGGAGTCAACTGTTCCCTTGAGTTACGACGAAAAGAAGAAGCGAATCCCCTTCCTTATTAGGTAACAAAGTACCACCAGCACTCTTACCCGAGGAGACTGACTTCACTAGATGTCTGAACTCATTACTGACGGAATACGCCTAAGACGAAGAAGTCAACTACGACATGGATGACATGAACTCTTCTTTTTCTATAAAATAATACCAATAATTAAAAGCACGTGATGAGTAAAGTATGAAGTTCGCCCTACCAATCATCAGAATTGGGAATGCTATTGGCTAGGGCTTATTAGCGAAGAGTGAACCTTGGTTAGAAGACCTCGTTCATGGCGCTATCAAAGAGAAGCCTTCCTACATTTCGAGGAGCAGTTTCGAAGACAAAGTAAAACTTCCCTTGCTCTAAATGATCCTAAGGCTTGCTTGGCATAGTCCGATTTGGTCCCTTAGTGGTAGAACCTGGTGAACCGGACTTTGATAATAAGGCATTCGATGCTCTAGACTTTGCTATAGTTGACTTTACTCCTGGCGCAGCTCCTTTCCCTCTCACTAGTACTTACTTGGGGCGGAACCGGTTCAAACCAAATATCCAACAGCCGCTTTCCTTAATGGCTACCCGCCTTCGAGTGAACTCTTGGACTGGCTGAAAGGGAAAAGGGAAACTGTACAAGGCATTCTTCACTCGTTTACGGGACCTGTGTCAAAGGAAAGGATTAGGGATGGCAACGGGTCGGGTCGGATCGGGTTTGGTCAAATCCAAATCCAAATCCAAAGTTTTCGGATCGGATCGGGTCTGGATCCGGGTTTGAAAATCAAGATCCAAATCCAAATCTTCGGGTTTTATCGGGTTTCGGATCGGATTCGGGTCTAAATCGGGTTTTTAATTCAAAATTCAAAAATTAAAATAATCACATTAAGCAAAACATAAAAGAAAAAATATATTTAAAATTTTAAATATAAAAATATTATAGTTGCATAAAAAATATAGAATATTATAAATAAAATTTAAAAATGATAATAAAATAAAGATTATATATATGTATTTATATAAATATATTAGAATTTCAATAAAAAAAATTAGATTGTGATTCGAATAAATAAATCAAAATTGTGGATATATATATATATATATGTGATCATTTTGTATATTTGTTTGATATGTATCTCAAATATATAAAATGATATACTAAATAATAATAAATATTAAATGTATGTAAATGTGTATGTATATATATATATATATATATATATATATATATATATATATATATATATATATATATATATATATCGGGTTTTTATCGGGTTTGGATCGGGTTTCGGGTTTCGGGTCGGGTATCGGATCGGGTTACCTAAGATCCAGATCCAGATCCAAACTCTTTCGGGTCCACAAATAAGATCCAAATCCAAATCCAAATCCAAAAAATCGGGTTCGGGTAGACCCAAACAGATCGGATCGGATCGGGTATCCGTCGGATCGGGTTTTTTTGCCATCCCTAGAAAGGATTGTTGCACTCTCTTGCTTGAATGAATCAACATTTGTGGATGGTTGTTCATTAGGGAGTCTTCTATCTATATTTAGAACTACTGGATCAACTACTCCGGCTTTTAGCCTTTAGATTTGGAAACGTGGAGCTTCTTCCTCATACGGCTCCTCTAGGGATGGAGGTAGGCCCAGCCCAGGCTTGTGCGGTTAAGGTTGTTGTACACGACCTCGTTAGAAAAAGAAAAAAAAAATCTTCCTCCCTGCTCCTGTTATTAAATATTATATTAAAAAGGGTCGGACTATGTCCATCAGATCTCCGGTGAGCGGTTCTAATTCATCAGCGAGCTCAGGGGCAATCTAGATTTCACAAATATGTCCCTGCGAGGCCACTTATTTTATAAGGAGATAAGGCAACCGAAAAGATTGAAAAACAAGTCATTCTCAGGAACATTATTCTCTTTACATAAAATGATAGTCAATTTCAGCATAAAATATTTACATAAAATATATAAAATGATACACATATCATTTTATTTACATAAAATGATAGTCAATTTCAGCATAAATATTTTTAAAAAGGGTGAAGGGAGTAAAGTTAACTTTAGAAAAATTTTCTAAAGTTAACCAATAAAATCAATATAAATCATAAAAATCATTAATGCCCTTGCGGGGCCTCATAAATAAAGAAAACAAAAATTAAAATTACATAGTTTAAAAGTTAACTTTAGGAAATTCTCCTAAAGTTAACTTTAGAAACCTTTTTCTCTTTTTAAAAATATATATAATAAAAGGGTCGTTGTTCTATAGAAAACCATCTTACGTGAAATAAATTTCGTCATTGTACTACCAAAATAATCTCAACCGTCGAATCTAATATCTTTAAAAATAGACGATCAAGATTATATCATATTAAAAGAGGAAATTATAATTTAAAAATGATATAATTAGAAAAGGTTGCATTATAATTGAATTTTAAAAATAAAATTATAATCTAAAAATGATATAATTAAAAATGTTGTATTAGAAATAATTTTAAAAAGAAAATTATAATCTTGAAAGGATATAATTAAAAAAATGTTGTATTATGATTGATTTTTTTTTATTAGTATTTAAAAAAAATCATATTTACTATTTGGGCTCTATCTTGAGATCTAGAATTCTAATTTGGATGATTTTACATCATAAAATTATCTTTAATTTAGTGATGATTTAATAATTATTATTCAAAAAGAAACACTCAGAATCTCATGAGAAAATATAAATACGAATTTTTGCATTAATCCAATTCAATGTAAAAGACCTATTTTGATAATATTATTCAATGTAAAAACCTAATTGTATATAATTTAAATCATTT
Source organism: Kitagawia praeruptora (assembly GCA_037693485.1). Taxonomy (NCBI): domain Eukaryota; kingdom Viridiplantae; phylum Streptophyta; class Magnoliopsida; order Apiales; family Apiaceae; genus Kitagawia; species Kitagawia praeruptora. The sequence continues at coordinate 141,829,636 of CM075352.1, forward strand.
ACATACATCTTTTCGTATTTCAATATACATACGCTTTTTAGTTAGTTTTTTTTTTTTGAAAAGCTAGTTGAATTGATAAGACTCCAGTTGTAGTAGGAATAGATTACACAAACATGCAGAAACAGAGCGAAAACTGGAGACAAACAAGTGAAACTAGAAACAAAACCTAAGAAATTGAATGCAAAGACAACAACGCAACCTAACGAAACTAGACCCTAAATCTGTAATAGTACTAAGCTTAGAAAATTTCAAATAACTCTTCATCGTTCTCAAACACCAACTCATCCTCCCAGACCACGTTTTGCATGGGGATGCCACCATTTTCATTACCTTGAAAACCCACATTGGCCATGAAAGTTTCAGCCAGCTCGTCCCATCCTTCTACAATTGCTTCATTGAACGCTTCAATTTCTTCTTGCACCATAGGGACTTCCAAGAACTGATCACCCTGAGGACCTAACCCCATGTCCAGGTCCATGAGTTCGCCCATCCTGCCTATGAGTTCTTGAAAAAATACAAGCGAGTGAAAAGTTCATCACCTAGCAGAGAAGCGTAGTGGGCAACCATGTTGCGATTAGGATAAACAAACCTAAAAGAACATATCCAAGCATGGGAAAAGACTACGTTGCAGAATTTAATTGCAATTTTATGTCAATATCTGAATTATTGCACATCCCTGGAGAGGGCTGACAGATGGAAATGCCTTCAAGATTTTTTCGCCTCATTTTCCTTCATATGACAAAAGCAATAATATCTAAACTTTATATGAGCAGCAATAAATAAAGTTAGAACTGTGCACCATAAGGAACCTCATTTTCAGCTAAGCTACGATTAGCTAAAAAACGGTGATGTTGCCACTTTTGTTAAATAAAAGACAAAAGAGGTTATGTACCTACTCGGCTACTCCTAGTTCTCAATCAAACAAACAAATAACTTCCACAAATGTTGATCAATTTGTCGGGTATGCCAATTTACATGGGAATCTCCCTGATTGCCCAAGATGCGACACTGTGGTTACATGTGCTTTAGTTAGAATTCAATGGTTTTTTAGTATGGGGGAAACAATAGTGATGCTCCAGTGTCAGGAAATAAGATTTAATTTTATTCTTCTGGTCATAGTATATTATTTTAATATTACAGGGCAATATATGCACCTCTTGATTGTAGCAGGTATTACTCTTATCATGATATACCCTTATATGGTAATATTAAGTATCAGTTCTGGAATAAGTTGAATGAACTTGGAATTTTTTAAATTAGTGCTTAGTTATGTATTATTTGAATTAGCGTTTGATTTATGTAGAGATATTGTCTGTTCTGTTAATCTCAGGTTGGCTGTCCGAGAGGCACAGAGTTAATATTAGTGGACTAGTTTTAAGGTTTGATAACACTCATTCAATCGATATCTACAAGGGAGGTTCCAGTGTTTCATTCGTTCCCATCACTCATCTCATTTTCTAATTAGCGTTTGATTTATGTAGAGATATTGTGACTAGGTGATACCAAAGGAATGTTGAGGGAACACATGATGGTAGTACAGTTGTTCTGAACTCTAATTCTACAGTGGCAGTGGCTTCCAGAGTTGATCCTGCACATAAACCTACATCTGAAGGATATTGATTATACTCAGGATAATGATTTGGCAAATAAGATCATTATACTCAGGATATTGATTCATGTGGGCAAACTGAACTGCTCCAAAAGCAGTTCATGTTGTCTGTTTCCAATATTATGTTATTAGAGCGTTAAGGTACGCTCTACGAGTCCCAACAAGATTGCCCACAGTTAAATGCCCAAAGTGGTGGTGTTAGGAATAGTGCCTGCAATACAGGTGACCAAATTTCCAGCTGAATTCCTTAAAACAACTCCAAGCCTATGAGTGTTACCGTTTGGAACAGGAGCTAAGAGTGCTTCACCATGCGCATTGATATACATGACATCATTTGGAGGGGGGATCCGGTGAATGACATCCATATTTAGGAGAAGAATTTTTTTGAAGAGAGGTGTGAGGAGGTGAATTGAGTCAGAGAAAACGAGCTGTTATATAGCTCAACTTATGAATGAGCATGCACACTCTTGTATTTCCCATGCAGTTTGATACGAGAATTTAGAGAGAATTAGGGCCGTTCACGAACCGAGTCGAGCCGAGCTTTACCCGAAACGAGCAGAGTTTTGATCTTAACAAACCGAGCCGAGCATTGATCTTAACAAACCGAGCTGATTTCTTAACGAACCGAGCCGAGTTTTGACCGAACCGAGCCGAACTCGAGTTGTTCACGAACAGCCTCGAGCCAAGCCGAGCTCGAGTTGTTCGCGAACAATTAATTGGTTGGAGATCTTAATAAACATTTAAATTGCAAATGTACAATTTCATCATTTTAATATTTGAGATATCGATCCACATAGACTATATATTTTTTGCGTTTCCTTAATTTCTAATTTAGGCGAATTAGACCAAAGATTTCGAGGTGAGATTTTATTTAACTAATTATCAATTATTTAAAACAAAACTAAAACAATTATTTAAAATAAAATTAAAATAATTTAACCGGACATAAATAACTACTGTGATTTATGAAGCAATGGATCTATCAAGACAAACACAAATAATTGTGCAGTGATTAACTAATTAACATGGCAATGAATACCATAATAATAATTAAAATGATTTGTTAATCAACTAATTCCAAAATTTTCAAAAAATAAAAAAATAATTTGGTTGGAGATCTTAGTAGATCACTGCTATTATTCTAACTACTACTAGTAACTAATGCTTTGTCACGGATTGTTGTTTCTATATTTTAAAAAATATTTCTCGACGATTCAACCGTACGGATGTCAAGATATATCTAATTTAGTGATACCCAAATTTTCAAAAAATAAAAAAATAATTTGTTTGGAGATCTTAGTAGATCACTACTATTTTAACTAGTACTAGTAACTAATGCTTTGTTACCGATTGTTGTTTCCATATTTTAAAAAATATTTCTTGACGATCCAACCGTACGGATGTCAAGATTATCTAATTTAATTTAGTGATATTCCCAAATTTTCAAAAAATAAAAAATTAATTTGTTTGGAGATCTTAGTAGATCACTACTATTCTAACTAGTACTAGTAACTAGTGGTTTGTCACCGGTGCCAGTTTTGCAACCTTTGCAACAAAAAAACTGTATTTTTGTAATTTGTTTCAAAAAGTTAGGTAGTTTTGTAAATATCCCTGTATTTTTTATGTGATAAATACATATTAATTAATAAATAACTAATAAAATCATAATAATATACAAAATAATATTATAATATTAAAATATATTCGATTTTACTCCGATTAATCCATGGTTTAACGATTAATCCTTGCAAGATTCTCTTGTTGATCTTTTTCGATAACACTGAATATTCTATATTCGTATTATAATGCTTTTTCTTCAAAAAAAAAAAAAGAATTACGGAGTAGAATCTATACTATCATATAAAAACCGAAATATTAAAAGTTTGGTTGGTTGGTACCTGTTGATTTTACTTATTTACCCATATTTAATTACAGATAAAATCTTTTTTTATATTTTATCTAACTAAATTTTTTGCTTTACTAATCAATTTCCTTTTTCAGGTTTTTCTTTTTATCCTTTTTCAGGTAAAATATAATATCTTTTATATTTTATCTAACTAAAAAGAATATTATAATTACTATTAACTAATTAATTAATTTTTTCATTCAAATTATTTTTTCTCTTTTGTCTAACTAAAATATCTCTTTTTTCCAATTATATCACGGGTTGCCTTTTAAAAATCTTCTTTTTTACTTTAATAATCAATCTCCTTTTTCAGGTTAAACATTTTACTTTTTTTTAATAACTAAGCACTTTTCTTTTTCACGTAAAATATAATATCTTTTATATTTTATCTAATTAAAAAACAAATTATAATTACTATTAACTAATAAATTAATATTTTATCATTTCTCTTTTCTCTAACTAAAATATTTTTTCCCCACGGGTTACCTTTTTCAGCCAAAACAAGTTATTTTTTTTTTCTAACTAAAACCTCTCTTTTTCAAATTATATCACGGGCGATTCTATTTAATAAAAATAAAATCATAATATTACAATGCTATTAATTAACTGATTACCTTTTCAGCTAAAAGCGTATCATTTTTTTATTTTTTATAATTATATTATTGTTTTTAGAAATATCATGGGTAGCATTAATTTTTCATTTTCTAAAAATACTACCAGCAATTTTATTTAGTAAAATAACAATTAAATTTTAATTATTATAAACTAATCAATTACCTTTTTCACCTAAAGTATGTCACCTTTTAATTTTCACGTTATCTTTTTCTATATTTTCAAACTAAAATCTCTCTTTTTCCAATTATATCACGGACGGTTCTATTTAATAAAATTAAATAATATTATTATAATACTATTATTAACCGATTATCCTTTATAGCTAAAATGTATCATCTTTTTCCTATATTATCTAACTAAAATTCCTCTTTAGAAATATCACAGACAACATTAATTTATGCTTTTCTAAAAACATTACGAGTAATTTTATTTTGTAAAATAACACAATTAAATTATAATTACTATAAACTAATCAATTACCCTTTTCACCTAAAACATATTATCTTTTTAATTTTCTCTAACTAAATCCTCTTTTTTTCAATTATATCACGGGCATTCTATTTAATAAAACAAAATAATAATTTTATAATTACTAATAAATAACTTATTACCTTTTCAACTAAAACCTATCACATTTTCTATATTTTTAAACTAAAATAATTCATTTTCTAGAAAAATCACGGATAACATTTATATAATTATGATCATCATCTCATTTAAATATTTAAGCCTCCAAAATTCGTATTTAAAAAAAATTAATAAAAAATTTAATATAATATTAAAAAAAATCTGTGCATCGCACGGGTTTTAAGCTAATATTATATAATAAATGTTTGTAATTTTTTACGACAATTGTGGTATATATAATTTTTTTTCATTCGATTCCTGTGAGTGTTAACTCTTGTGTGCATGTAAATAAAGAGTGCAACTTGAGTACTTGACTGCTTTCCAAATACAATAATGAAAGGTGTAAATAAATAATCATTACAACTCAACAGCTCAAATAAGTCAGAGAAAAATAAGACGAAAGTTAAGTTATATATTTTGCAAAGCTGAGGAACCAAAATCAACCAATTTCTTCAATACCACCTCCTCCACCGTATTTCCTCCAACCACCAACAAAAAAAAAAATCACCCATCTCCTTCTCCACTTTCCCTCAATTCTGGCTACCCATCTCTCCCGTTCCTCCTTCACGCCACCAGCCCACCACCCTCTTTCACCACCAATCCACCCACCTCGCAATACCAACACTCCACCACAGTGCCTCCACCTCTGTTCTTCTCCTCCGCTCATCACCAATCTTCATTTGGATTTCTGTATTTTGTGAGCTTAATCGAGCCGATCTCGAGTCGAACGATTTCGAGCCGAACCCGAGTCGAGCTCACTAATAGCTCGGCTCGAGCTCGTTTTGTTATCGAACATTTTTCAGTGTTCGAGCTCGACTCGAGCTTTGAACGAGCCGAGCCGATTCAAGCTCTGAACGAGCCGAGCCGATCCGAGCCGATTCGAGCTCTTAACGAGCCGAGCTCGAACTTGTTCGCGAACAGCTCGGTTCATGAACAACCCTAAAGAGAATAGGCGGCTGTGTAGTATTCCTTTTGCTGTTTTGCATAGGCCAATGTTGTCAGAACTTGTTGCAGGGGACAATATTATTTCAAAAGCTAACAGCCTATTGGCTAGGGCTGTAAATGAACCGATACACTCGTGAACGGTTCGGTGTTTGGTTCGAAAAAATCTCGATTCGAGTTCGGTTCTATTTACAAACGAGTCGATCTTGAACATGATAAGGATCGATTTATAAATGAGCTGAAATTGATCACGGTAAAGTTCGATTCGATAGCCCGCGAACAAGTTCGATTCGATAGCTCGCGAACAAGTCCGATTAACGTGCTCGTGAACATAGTTCGTGAACAGGTTCATGAACATAGCTCATGAACATGTTCGTGAATAAGTTTGATAATTGAGCTCGTTAACATGCTCGGTATACGAGTTCATTAGCTGTTCATAAACAAATTCGATAAATAATTTCCTATATATAATATATGTTTGATTATTATAAAGTTGGTGCAAGCTTCAGAATTTTAAATGATTAAAGCTTTAATAACTTATGTTTATTTATATCAAAAGATTACGTTTTTTTGTTCTTTATTTTTAAATCAAATTTTTTTTGTTTTTTGGAATCGGAGATGTGAGAATTTTATTGGTTGATTTTATTATTATTTCTAGTGCTGAGACAAAATTTTAATTATTTAATTTTGAACTTTTTGATTTTCTTAATATTAGATTTTTGTATACAAAAATAAGGAAATAAGATTATGAGTTGTTCGTAAGTGAGCTCGTGAGCATAAGTTCACGAGCAATGTTTAAGATTTATTCATGAGCATAATTACATGAACAAGCTCGTGAACAAGCTTAATGAGTCGTTTGAAAGCAAAAATTCGTGAGTAAGCTCGTGAGACATATTCGTGAGCCGTTCGTGAACTGTTCGCGAACAACATTTTATCTTAACGAACCGAGCTCAAACGTATTTTCTGGCTCCATTCAAGTTCGAGCTCGAGTTCGATAATTTCTTAACAAACGATACATGAACATTTTAGAGTTCGGCTCGACTCGGCTCATTTACACCCGTAATTGGCTGGGTATTTAAATGTAAAATATTTTTTATGCAAGATTCAACAGTTTTCATCTATTTATTTAAAGATCTAACGGTTCTTATTTATTTTGTCATACGAAGGACCATACTACCGATTATCAAAGTTTTGAGGTTGAATTAGAATTGAATTTTATTTATTTTTTATTAGTATTTAAAAAAAATTCATATTTACTATTTGGGCTCTATCTTGAGATCTAGAAATATGATGATTTGGATGATTTTACAATGCAAGCGAAACTCATAAATTATCTTTAATATAATGATGATTTAATAATTATTATTCAAATTGAAACACTCAGAATCTCACGAGAAAATATAATTACGAATTTTTGCATTAATCCTTTTTAATGTAGAAGGCATACATCGATAATATTTTTCAATGTAGAAAACTTAATTATATATAATTTAAATCATTGACACACACATTTTCGTATTTCAATATAAATACACTTTTATTATATAACATATTAAAATATGAAATATTTTTTTTATGCTAGATCCAACAGTTTTCCTCTATTTATTTTAAGATCTAACGGTTTTATTTATTTTGTCGTACGAGGATCATACTACCAATTATCAAAGCTTTGAGGTTGTATTAGAATTGAATTTTATTTATTTTTTATTAATATTTAAAAAATTCAAATTTACTATTATTGAGTTCTAGAAATCTGATTTGGGTGATTTTACAATCGAGTGAAACTTATAAAATTATCTTTAATTTAGTGATAATTTAATAATTATTATTCAAATAGAAACACTCAGAATCTCATGAGAAAATATATTTACGAATTTTTGCATTAGTCTTATTTAATGTAGAAGACCTATATTGATAATGTTATTCAATGTAAAAAATCTAATTATATATAATTTAAATCATTGACATATACATTTTTGTATTTCAATATAAATATACTTTTTAGTTTATATCATATTAAAATATAAATATTTTTTATGCTAGATCAAACGGTTTTCTCCTTTTTTTTTGATAAACCAAATATATTAAAATAGAGCAGCAAGCTGCTAGAATTACATCAAAAGATCCAACTGAGAAGACTCAAACATGCCATAGCCAAAAGATTTAGAAAAAAGCCCATACTACTACTCTGAAAATCCTAGACCTCAACATAGATATGCCACTTAAAGCTATAAAATGAAGATAAAACAAAAACTTAAACGGACAATGATATATCATTCCAAGCAGAAACCTCGATTGCCTCTATTACTTCTCTTCCCTCGTCACTTCAGCCATCATTGCCATTTGCAGATAGAGCTCATCTATTTCCATAAAGCCTGTATCAATCAGCAAATTCTCAGCCACCTCTTCTATATTCTCTAAAACCATCTCATTTATTTTAATACCCTTCCTTGCACCTAGATTTTTCCCATGATTTGCCAACAGATTATCCAAAGTACCTCTAACTGCAGAATCTAGCACATCCTTAGCATACACTCCTTTGAAGATTTCCTCCTCCATATCAATAACAGATTTTTTGAAGACTTTAGATATTGGCACAAGGCAACCACTTTCCAAGATTTTAATCGTTGCTGGACTCAAAAGACCATCACTGGTGAAGGCATAATTCACAAGAACCTTGTTTTTGCCTGTCACCAAAACCAACCCTTACAGTGTTACTAATATTAGCTTCCAAAATAGAAGAAGAACCAATCTGAGAATTAATAACTGGAGGTATCACCTTTTCATCAACCGAAAACAAACCTAAAAAGGGTGCTGGAATAACTTCAGATTCTACCACCTCCTTCACATCCCCTGTAGCATTTCCAAAAGCTTGCACACTAACCTGCATTGCCTCTTCCGGTATTGGACTCATCCTCCAACCCTGCTCATATTCTAGTGGATCTAAAGACTGAGTCGGAGACTGAGCATGAGTAACAAAGAACTCAGGGTCTCCTTGAACCACTTCCCCTAGGCCAAAGAATGGAACCACTTCAAAAGGAAGAAAGAGACCCATGTCCCTATCCAGATGTTCCTGCAGATTACCTAAAATGCCTGGGGCCTCCGCAAACGTTGTCTGATTCTCCATTCCAAAATGAGCCATATACTTAGCTACTCTGTTTTCATTCAGATGAATCACTGACATACGGTGAACAGTTAACCCTTCCACAAAGAAGTTTGCATGTATATTATTGAACTGAGTTAATGCTTCCACTATATCATTCGGGACGATGATATTTTCTTGGAATCTGATAAAATCAAAAACATCTCTGCTAACCATCTCAATGTGTATTTTATGACGACCCATTCTCAGAGTTAGCAGAAGACTAGCTTGAATCGCCCAAAGTATAGCATGATTTTCATGTCGCCCCTGCATTGGCCCCATATCTCCCCATAACTTGACACCCAAATTATCTATGATGATTGCTGCAACACCATTTCGATTTCTATTTGGGAGAGGAGGTTCAGAACTAACGAAATGGACATTGATTTTGAGAAAATTTTCCTCCGGAGGAGACCATTGAATCTCCATCTATTAATACTCAAAGATATTAGTGATATGCTCTGAGAAAACATTCTTTCTTGCTTTATTATATAGCCTCTATACACCAAGCCCAATAAAACCTTTCAAATTCATGGCCATAAAAACAGCTATAGAAGCAACTCTTTTCAAGAAAGGTTTAATGATTTACGATGTGATGCCTCGTAAACCAAACCATTATCAAAAAAACCATTTCATAAGATCACAGAATTAAATAAAAACAATAGAAGGTATACAACTTCTATTCTGCTTAGGCCTTTCTTAAAGAAAAGGCTAATCACAAAGTTCTTACCAACCCACAGCCTAATATGCCTTTAAGTTGGGACTAGCCAAGCCCAATTTATCCAACGAGTCTGTATCAGTGTTCAAGCTCCTTGGAACATACATTACAACCACACTCAAATTAATTAGTTGACTTAGACTCTTGCCTCCTTTTAAAAAATTCAAGCACAAGTATGAATTCATTTTAATTAGATCTATTGCCTCCATCGAGTCCATAAATATAACCGACTTCATGCCTGACCACCTATCACTATTCAAAATTTCTGCCATATGAAATATCGCCCCCAACTCCGCCTCAATACTTGAATTCACTTTATATGGACCTGAAAACTTATGAATAATCAATCCTTTACCGTCACAGATCAATCCCCCAATACCTCCCATACCAATACCTTTTGAATTAATTCCCCACGCCCCATCTGTTGCACAAGTGAAATCAAATGAAGAGCCTTTAAACTGCCGAAAACATTGATTATCTAGGTGATTATGAACCGCGATAGCCCCATTAGGATTAACATGCCATAAAGGATCACTACCAAAACTCATGATTCCTGAAACCTTACCCCATTTACTGATGCGAATTCTCAAAATCTGTTCCAATGACAGCTTAGAAATTCTAGACTGATGAAAAACAAACTCGTTCCTTGATAACCAAATTGTCCACAAAGTTGCTATGACAACCAAAGTCCAAATATTCCAAGATCTTCCTTTCTCTTGCAGGATAAATAATAAGCTAAGAGAGAAATTACAAATGCTAGAAATCTTATTAGAAATACTCCACCACTTACCTATGAAATCCCAGATCCACATAGCTAAACAACAATCCCAAAATAAGTGTTTAAGATTTTCAGACTCCATAGAACACCATTTACAAATTGGTGAACAGTCAACCACCCTACGATGAAGAAAATCATTAGTTGGGAGAATGCCCCAATGAACTTTCCATAAGAAGATACAGATTTTGGGGGGGGGGACTTTGATTTTCCAGATGATTTCCCAAATATTATCTCTGGCATTTAACACCTAGGTATTAAGTGAAAACAGCTGACCAAACTTTTTTATATTGAAGACCCCTTTACCTGGCTTCCATACCAAAAAGTCACCTGTAGCATTTAGATTGATCTCTCCCAACAGGCTCAGTAATAAGTCAATCAAGACTGAATCCCTGCTTTTTTATTGGCCTAGTCCATAATGAAATATCTGCAACACCCCTTTCCAACCACATACTAACAAAGGAATTGATTGTGCAGAACTGGAGACGAGAGATCCTATATAATCTTGGAAAGAAATACATCAGCGGCCCATTTCTATGCCATGAATCCTCCCAAAACATAATAGTCTCACCATTGCCAACTTTCCATAGAAAACAATCATTCATAAGAAGATTGGCAACTTCTACACTATTCCGTAATCCCAACACATCCTTAATTGTATATGATGTTTCCCTACATTGAACAACACGACCTAAGTCAAAAGCGAGATGTTTACCATATTTTTCTTGAAGAAGTTTATTCCACAGGCTACCTCTTTCAGAATAACAACGCCACCACCATTTTGCCAGAAGAGACATGTTTTTTGACTTTAAACTGGTTAACCCCAGCCCTCCTACTTATTTTCTAAGACAAACTTTATCCCAATGAAGAAGATGCATATTATTGGTCCACGATCCACCATTAATTTTTGACCCCCAAAGAAATTGCCTCCTAGCTTTTTCCAGAATTCATAAAACTGATGATGGGATTTTATAAAGGTTAAACCAGTAAGTTGGCATACTATCCAATACTAATTTAATTAAAATAAGCCTCCCTGCCATCGAGATCGTTGAAGCATCCCAAGATTGCAGTTTGAGTTCCATTCTGCTTATTAACGGATTCAAATATGAGATCAACCTCGGTGATTTCCCAATATTTGCTCCCAGATATTTGAAATCACCTTTACCCACCTCACAACCTAAAATCTCAGCCCAACTAAGCACATTCTCAGCACAATCATTAAACCCATAAAGTTGAGATTTATGGAAATTTCAAATTTGTTTTGAGGCCCGAGAGCAATTCGAAACATTGCAAGACTTTCTTTACTCCCCTGACTGAATCTATATCATTTTCAAGAAACAGGACTACATCATCAGCATACTGAAGATGAGATATAGCCGAACTACATCCCGGCAGTGAAACACCTTTGAACAAGTTCTTTTCATTGGCAATAACAAGAAGCCTAGACAACACCTCTCCAACTAAATTGAAAATTAGAGGAGATAAAGGATCCCCCTGACGTAAACCTTTCTTTGGACGGAATTCATCTGTAGGAGATCCATTAACTAGAACTGAAATGCTAGCACTCTGAAAAATTCTCTTCATCCATCTAATCCATTTTTGATCAAAATTCATACTTCCAAATACTTTGAAAATGAAATCCCAGTTAACGCTGTCAAAAGCTTTTTCGAAATCAATTTTTAAAATCAATCCTCTACTTTTCCTAGACTTGAGAGCTTGATATACTTCCGAAGTTATGAGAATGTAGTCCGAAATTTGTCTGCCTTTGATGAAAGCAGATTGATTGTCTGAAACCAATTTATTCATAACTGAACTTAACCTACTTGCCAAAACCTTATTTAGCAGTTTTATGATGGAATTCATCAGGTTAATCGGCCTGAAATCTGAAACCACTTAAGCATCAGTTTTTTTTGGAATTAAAGATATGAAAGATGCATTATATCCTTTCGGTATTACAACCTCACTGAAGAAATTATCGAAGAAAGTCATTATGTCATTCTTCATAGTACCCCAAAGAGCATTGAGCACTCCTGCATTTATACCATCCGGGCCCGGTGCTTTGGAAGATTCTGTACATATTAAAGCCTCCTCTATCTCTCGCAACGAAAAAGACTTGATAAGAGATTCACTATCACTTGAAGAAAGAAGATTCAGAGATACATTTCCAAGTAGAAAAACTTTTGAGCTCAAAGAAGTACCCAAGAATGATTTAAAGTGATGATAGAAGGCCTGTCGAATGTCTACAGGATTAGTAACCCAGATTCCATCCACCATGATTCTAGAAATTCTGTTAGCTGCTATCCTTTTTCCAATTGCTTTATGAAAGAACTTTGTATTCTTTTCCCCATTGAGCTGCCAGTTGAGTCTTGACTTCTGACACAACATACTCGACTTTGCTTTATATAACCGTTCCAATGCAGACCTGATAGATAATTTTTCTGCAATATCAACTCCATTTAAATCTGCCTCCTCCTGTTTCCTTTCCATCAAATCAATATTGATATTGATATCCCCAAATTGATGTTTGTTCCAGTCCTTTGTGAAAATTTTAATTTCTTTAATCTTAGCACACAGATTTACCTTATTCGAGTTAATCCAAATGTTGCCTAGACTCTCCAATAACTGCTTATCTTCTAACCAGATATTGAAAAATTTGAAAGGTCTAGGACCTCAATTGCATTTAGAACTGCTGAGCACAATCGGTTTATGATCTGAATTCCTCCTTCTCAATGAGTTACAAACCCATGTCCCTAGTCCTGCCCAAGCATGATTTATCAAGAATCTATCCAATCTTCTCCTTTTATTCTTCGGTCCAAACCAGGTGAAATTCGAATTTAATATAGGTACATCAATGAGCTCATTACTATAGACAAAATCAAGGAAATTAGTCGAATCTTTTCTTCTATAAATGCAGTTCTCCCTCTCAGATTCACTTAACACACAATTAAAATCCCCTATCAAAACCACTGGAATATCCCCTTGAGCAACTAATTCATCCTCTAACTCATGCCAGACTCTCAACTTACCTAAGCTTGACTGTGGAGCATAGACATTACAACAAACAAATAGGGTGTCATCCAATTTACACTTTCCTTTTATCAAGATCCAATTTGAATGCTTTTTAATACACTCAATATCAAAAATATCCTCACTCCATACAGAAATTAATCCCCCTGATAGTCCAGCAGATGGTACTTCAGCCCACCCAAAACATCTTCCCAGTCCAATCGAAGAAAACATCTTATTAGACCACTGCAGGCACTTTGTCTCTTGAATGTAGACAAGTGTAGCCTTTACCTCATTCACTACCGATCACAGATTTACTCTATTACTCTCTTTTGAAGCTTCTCTGATACTCCAACTAATAATTAATTGTGTATCCATAAAAACCAGTCTAAATGAATGAATAATTCAGAAATTTAAAACCCCAAATTCTTCCTGATAATGTTCAATGAGGTATCCTTATCTTGTGCCAGTATTAACCCCATATGCAACCCTGTTTCCAGAATGGTTCCAGCTTCATCAACTATACTACCCATGATCCCTTGTTCAACAGGCAGTCCATTAGCAAGATCCGTTTTCCTTTTCCTGTTCCTTTTGGTTGGAATTTTAAAAATTTGTTCTCTTTGTTAGCCAAACTTTTCCTTGGCCTGCCACGATTACTACGAATCTTCATGGTTTGGAGATTATTTGGCATGGAGCACTACGAATTTTCAATCAAACCTTGCTCATCCACTAGGACACTCTTTTGTCAAACCGTCGAGAATTGTGCACTAGAGACTGTATCCCCTGATAATGATAAGTCACCCTCTTCCTTATTTCTATGAATCCATCTCCAATCTTCCTCTTGTAAATCTTTGGATGCATTGTTGGTTAAATTAATTGGTGAGATAGGATTGATGAGAGAATCCTCAATTACAGATTAAGGAGAATCCATAATAATCAAATTAACAGGAGTATGAGGATTGATAAGAGAATCCTCAACCATAGATTCAGAATCTTGGATTCTAGTATCTTTACTACCAAAATCTACTTGGACCACATCCAACTTCCCTTATGAATCACTCACCCTATTATGATATTGACACAATCGTTGCTCCTCAAACTCACTGGACTTAGACTTCTCCTCATCATTTATAAGCTCTCCCTCCATCCTTTGATTAGTCTCCTGATTGACTAAACTGTTTTCCATAAAGCTCTTATTGTTATTCAATCTCGAATCTAACTCCCCTTCATCCAACATCACCTTCTGATCCTTCAAAATATCCCCAGCAGATAGCATAAATGGAGAAGAATCCTTATCCAAATTAGTGGTCACATGAGCCTCTTGCATAAGGACATTAAAGATTACTCCTTTAACTTCTATAACCACTTCCTGACAAATATTGTGCACTATCGAAGTTTCTATCTGAATCTTTGGATACTGATAAAAACCATTCTCATTGACAATAGGAGAGAAATGTAATATCTTACCCAATGGCTTCATCAGTGCTTTGAAATTTTCCTCCGTCCATGATACAATCAACAGTCCCCTACATTCAATCCACGTTCTTCTAGAAGGATATAAATTTGTCCAATGAACTTTAGTTACTTCTGCAAAACCAATTTCAAGAAAATCTATATCTATATCCTCCAAGCATTCCACATTTGAGAAAAAAGCAAGAAAGGACTTGCTAGAAATCCCCCGAATCAGCACATTTTTAAAACCTAATCCTTAATCTATGGACTTCACAAATTCTAGATCTTCATCATTGACAGTCTTTAAGATTAAACTAGTTTTCAATTCTTCCATGAAAGCGTCATTAGTCTCACCTAGAACCACATGCTCCTTATCATCTACACTTTGGACCATTTCACCTGTTGTCTTTACTTCATTCTTTTCCCCAACCACAAATTCTTTTTCTCCCATGCCCTGCTCCTTGCCTATATTACCTTCTATGTTCAAAGCACTCCTTTGCGAAATTGGCTTCTGTGCAACTGGTAAATTTAACTTCAATTTCTCTGGAGATTTCTTTTTAATCGGAATTTGATACAATTGTGAACCACCTTTTCCCCCTTGACCCCTTTATCCTTTTTTGATTTTTCAAATGCCATGTAAAGCTTCTGATTTTCAAATTTTTTATTCTTCAGATCCATAAGAATTTTTCCAGCTTCCTTATTATTCATAGCCACCACGAAGCCAAACCGATTATTATTTTTATCCTTCTTCCTAGGTAATATGATGTCCTTCACCCTTCCCCCTTTTTTAAAAAATGCCCACACATTTATAGCCTGAGTATTCTCCGGAATACCAGAGAAAAAAAATTATATTATTAGACCCCCCTTCTTGAACTTTCGGCTTCTTGACACTAGAAATTCTCTTGATATCATCATGATCATCCTTAAGTAGAATTTCCTTAAAAGACGGCTTTGAGAACTCATTAATTCCCTTCTCCTGGTTATTTGTAAGAGAGTGATGATGAATATGACCCAAGGCTAACGATATAGCCTTATCCTCTCCTTTCAATGCATCATTTAGAATACTTGGCTCTACAAAATTCTTCATTCCACTAATAAAATCTATCACAATCTCCAACTGAGGTTTAAACTTAAACTCATGAGACTTACCCTCTACATTCTGCTTACCTGGAAACCTTTTCCCTAATGTCATTAATGACTGCCTTAGAAACTGTTCTTCCTTCCTATCATTCCATGGCGATTCTTCCTTCTTTCTCCATCTGTCCTCTCCTTTGTAATTTTTATCGTATACCCAACTATTATTATTTTCCTTAGTTTGTGCCATCTTTCCAATATTCACCACTGCCTTGAGTTCATCCATTTCCCTATATGCACTTATCGACCCGTAATGTATTTGATTCAACGCCATCCTTATATCCCCGCTCCTTCTATGACGCAAGGATTTGAGAATATTTGGATGTACAAGACTTTTATGCTGAAGTATGAAATCAATTACCCCATCTTCGTCCTTTTGAAATTGCTCTTCTGATTTTCCTATCTTTAACCCCAGATGATTAATCTTCAATTTTTGTGCTCTTCCCCACCATCCACTATTATATAAATAAGATCTTATCTGCTGCAGTGCCTCCTCATCCCCTGCTATTACTTCAATTAGTAAATCCTTACTAATGACCGGTTTTAATAAGCTAATTCTTGCTATAGCCATTGGAATTAGCTTCTTATTCCCCTTGACTATTGCATCAACTAACTCTTTATCAAGAAGAAACCAGAACTTCAATACTTCCTCCTCCTCTTTAGCAACTGATCCCTTAATTGACGATCCCTTTTCTCACTCAGCAAGAACCCTAGATCCCCTTCTCTCACACTCTCTCTCCCATTGGCATAATAGTTTTATATTGTAATACGGTTTTCTCCTATTTATTTTAAGATATAACGGTTCTTATTTATTTTGTCATACAAAGGACCAGACTACCGATTATCAAAATTTTGAACAAAATCTCTCATATACTTCTTATTAAAATTATATTTGGTTGTTAGTAGAACTATCTTCAAATAATAAGAAAGGTATTTTGATAATCAAAATGAATTATAAATAGAATTCATAAATCGAATAGAATTTTCACCATAAAAAATCGTTAATTTATTCTCTCTTTTGTTTCTGCCTACGTTTGATTGAAAAATCAATACTATTATATAAAAGCCGAAACATTAAAAGTTTGGTTGGTTGGTACGGTACCTGTTGATTTTGCTTATTTACCCTTACTTAATTATAGATAAAATTCATTCTACTAACTAATTAATTTCCTTTTTCAGATTAAACATACTATTTTTTCTATTTTTCACTAAGTAATTAATTTCCCTTTTCAGGCAAACCACAATATTTTTTACATTGTATCTAACTAAAATTTCTCCTTTCTTATAAACATTACAAGCAATTTTGTTTAATAAAATAACATAATTACATTATAATTACTATTAACTAATCAATTATCTTTTTCTGCCAAAACAGGTTACGTTTTCCCTATTCTGTAACTAAAATATCTCTTTTTCTAATTATATCACGGGTGACTATTTAATTAAATAAAATAATAATATTACAATACTAATAATTACCGATTACCTTTTTCATCTAAAACGTATCATCTTTTCCATATTTCATAATTAAAATTCTTTTTTTTCTAGAAATATCACGGACAACATTAATTTCTCACTATCTAAATACAGTACGAGCAATTTAATTTAGTAAAATAACATAAATTAAATTATAATTACTATAAACTAATCAATTACCTTTTTAGCTAAAATATGTCATCTTTTTAATTTTCACACTACCTTTTTTTATTTTCTCTAACTAAAATCTATCATTTTTCAATTGTATCATGGGTGATTCTATTTAATAAATTAAAATAACAATATTATAATATCAATAATTAATCGATTAAGTTTTTCAACTAAAATGCATCATCTTTTCTATTTTATCTAACTTAAGAGCGAGTCCAAGACTATCCTAATAGCTGCCTTATAAATATTATAAATTATTGTGTCCTAGTAATTTAGGACATTACTTTAAAACATGCACTCCAACAACAATCCTTATTCACATTCTTTATTATTAAAATAATAATATATTTCAGTAGGAAGGGGGAAGTGGGAAAAGAAAGTGGAGGGAAAATTATTTTTTATTATTAAAAGTAATGTGAGGATTATCTAGGACAGCTTTAATTTTAAGGCAAGTGATACATGTCCTAGCATTTTAAGCCATTTTTAGGACATTGTTGGATCATCATTTTTTATTAAATGCCTTATATTTTAACTTAAGACATCATTTCAGGGCACTCTTGGACTTGCTCTAAATCACCTTTTTTCTAAAAATATCACGGGTAATAATAATTTTTCCTTTTCTTAAAATTTTACGAGCAATTTTATTTCGTAAAATAACATTGAATTACAATTAATATAAATTAATCAATTACCTTTATCACCTAAAATATGTTTTCTTTTTAATTTTCTCAAAGTAAGACCTCACTTTTTCCAGCTAAATCATGACATTCTATAGTTACTATTAACTAATCATTTACCTTTTTCAGCCAAAACATGTTATCTTTTCTCTATTCTGTAATTAAAATATTTCATTTTTTCAATTATATCACGAGCGGTTCTATTTAATAAAATAAATATATTATAATACTAACTGATTACCTTTTTCAGCTAAAACGTATCATCTTTTCCATATTTCATAATTAAAATTCTTTTTTTTTTCTAGAAATATCATGGGCAACATTAATTTCTCACTATCTAAAGACAATACGAGCAATTTAATTTAGTAAAATAACATAAATTAAATTATAATTACTATAAACTAATCAATTAACTTTTTTACCTAAAACATGTCATCTTTTTAATTTTCACATTACCTTTTCTATTTTCTCTAACTAAAATATGTCTTTTTTCAATTATATCACGGGCGGTTCTATTAAATAAAATAAAATAACAATATTATAATATTTAAATTAATAAAAAAATCATATAATATTAAAAGAAATTCGTGCATCGCACGGGTTTTAAGCTAGTAATTGTTAAACCATCACTAAATTAAATTTTTTTTATTTTACGTAAATCGTCTAAGTCAAATTTTAAAAATTCAAGATATAGTACAAATATTACATTGAATTTGTAAAATCTTATATATATAAATTGTTTTACAACAATTTCATATGTAAATTAATAACATATAAAATTAAAAAAATTATATAATTATAGTTATTAAAAAAGAAGTCGTGCATTGCACAGGTGTCGGGTTATATGCTAGTATACTATATATAATAAGAATAAGTTGGATATTTGGTTGTTAGTACTGTTGTTGAGAGTCTCAGAGTTGGGTTGTCCCGATTAGCTTTGTCTTAGAGCAGTGCTTAATTATTGTATTTGTTTTTTCTATTTAACTTTTTTGATTGAGGTCTACTTTTGTCAGGGAGCTTTGCGCAGAATAGACTTATATGTTTTTAGAAGAGAGCAGCAACAGGGGAGTAACCATCATTATCTTAGGTAAGACCCATGAAGACCAAGTCATGGGCCCAGGTATGGCCTCGAACTTTTCCAATCATAAGCTTCTTTGTATATAGCACAAATTATTTTTGTTGCACACTAAGCCGGGGGTCTTCACGGAAACAGCCTCTCTACTATAAAAAGTAGGGACATGGTCTGCGTACATCTTACCCTCCCCAGACCCTGCTCTGAGCGGGATATACTGGGTATGTTTGGTTTGGTTTACTACTGCCAAACAAATATTGATCATTAGATCTAAAATTTAAATAACAACCTAGATTATATCTTATTTATTTTAATATTTAAATACTAATATAGTAACATTCTAAACTGCCATACCAGCGCATAAGCCCATTCTAATTGATGTAAAAGAGAAAAATCATGTCCTAACTGATCTAGGTGATATATAATTCCACGTAAATCAATAATCTAAATTTTGTAAAATAGTTTATATAATTGAACTAATTGAAATATAAATTTATTCACAAATTTTATAAATATCAGAGACATATATACAAATAAAATAATTTTCAAAAATCTTGATACCCACATGAGAGGAATATTTTATAAATAATATAATCTTCATAAATCTTAATATTTATGTGATTAATGATTCTCAAATAATCTAAATTTGATTCTTATTATTAATATCATATAAAAGAATAAATTTAATAAATATTAGAGGAATATAATTCAAATATATAAGTTGGTCGACAAAATATAGAACAAAAATTAAAACTGATTTAACATAATAATTTCAAAAAACCAATCAACATAGTTGAATTTGAAATCCAAATTTTAAATTTATTGAACAAATGCATAATATTATATTATGATCATGTGACATGTAAATAATATTGTATTAAGATCTTGATATAAAATTTCATAATTTTTTTCTATTTAATCTAAGTCTAAAAGAATAGTTTACCTATATTATTACGATACTATCTTAAATTCTGTGTTAATACATGAATTTTATTAAATGAATTTGATGAAAAGACTAAATTATACATATTATTATTATTATTATTATTATTATTATTATTAAAAATTTGGCCCACGTCAACCAAAGTATTTGATATATTTATTTTAATAAATAATTAAATGAATATGAATCGGGGATTAAGTATATTGTGAATATGTATATAGGTGGGATTAATTAATTAGAATTATTCTCTTATGTGATATAATCCTAACAGTTTATTTTATATTCAATGTACCATCCATTTAATTAAATCAATTTTTATTTTATAACACCCACTAATCAATCCATACATATCCACATCATCCACGTTCAATCACCACAATCAATACAATAATCACTATAATTAAATCAAATCATTACAATTAAGCAGTAATCACGCAAATCAACACAATCACCACACAACAACTACATTCGGTCACGACCTCCCAGTCACCATATCCGGCCATCACCTCTGACATCACCAATATCATACCAAAATCACTTGCTTTAAATAATAATTATAAAAAATTGAATCAAAATTACCTCTAAATTCATGTTAGAGTTGATCGGATCTGTTATCGTACACATATCACTTGCTTTAAATAATAATTATCAAAAATATTGAATCAAAATCACTACTAAATTCATGTTAGAATTGGCCCGATCTGAATTTCCTCTTCGTTAAAGTTAATAGCATAACCGTCACAATCGAATTTAGATTTCTAATCGAGTTATATGTACAACCCATATGTGTATGTATCAAGAAAGAAATAGATTAAAATTTTATAAAGAAGATTAGAGAGTGTAATTATAGGAAAATGAAACGACTAACCGGAAATTGATGGTGATAGCAGCCGGAATTTGATGGTGGTGGTCGAAGTTTGATCCAGTATGGAGGAAGAAAGACGTGGACTAAAAAGGAAAAAGAGACATGTGAGGGATAAAGGAGATAGGTGGGAAAGTGGGTAAAGTACTCATTAAAATAAACAATTAATATTAAAGGTAATTTAAAAATTGTGTGGAAAAGATTTGATTTCATATCTCATATTAGTAGTTTTTTTGAGTAAATGAGATAATTCAATAATAAAAAGCCATACGACATCTACATAAACAGTCGCGTCGAACAAACAAAATATAGAAACAATCACCGATTGATCCATTCTTCTTGGAGATAAAATCACGTGATTTATTGAAGATGATATTTACACATTCCTCACCACTTTCGCTTCCGTCATAACCAGTTTGAGCTATCGATCGAGAATGCAATTCCCTAAAAACTTTTATTACTAAATCAATCACCATACTCACACAATCGGTGAGAAAAACAAAACTTACACAAATGGTGAGAAAATAACAAAACTCACACATAAAGTGAGACATCAAAAAAACCAATCTTACAACTGCGAAAATTAAATGCTAGCTAAAACCAAGACAATTCTTAGATTTGGGGAACAAAACCACAAGAACAAGATAACTCAGACCACTTTCGAGAACAAAATGTCAAAATCACTGAGAATAACGTGAAATCCGGAGCTCCGTGGAATTGGGATCTAAGAAATTGAAGGCCAAATCGGAAAAGGCTTTGAAGCCTTAGATCTGAAACTACAAACTACTACCAAAACTTAGAAAACAGACTAATCTTACCTAACAATGAAGATTTTAGGAAAATCAAAACTTTAAAACAAGGTTTATTGAAAGAAGGAAAAAAACACAAAGAAAATGAAAATTTTTGGGGCTTTCCACCGGTGGAGATCCGGTGGAAGCCCCGACGGCTGGTAAGGAAAAGAAAGAAGAGGAACGGCTGGCCGTAGAGAAAAGGGTTCAAGAAAGTTGCTTTCTCATATTAGTAGTTGGTAGCGAAAGTTCTCACGTAAGAATTTGGCTAATTATATATGGACATAATTATGTATATGGAGTTTGTATAGATTATATATGCGATTATCACTATTTTTTATGGGATTTAGGTAAAATTTATTACTCCCTCTATTTTTTTATATTAGTCGCTACTTTTAAGTGTTTGGCTACATAGTTAAAATTAATTTTTTCAATTAATTTTTTTTATGAATTAAAATTTGGATTACATATTATTATTAAAAAAAAAGGAAAATTTCAAAAACAATAATTTTAGCTATATAGTCAATGCACCTAAAAATGTGTGCAGAAAAGTCAAAAGACTAATATAAAAAAACAGAGGGAGTATATACATTTTTATAGAGGAGAAAATATGTTTAAATATGCTATGTTTATGTATAATAGTGCATACATAATAGTTCTGTTGCACTTGATTACAAGATGAAGGTAACCAAGAAATGCAAAGATTTTTAGTGAGATTAGAAATTGAGTTAGAGAAGTCGATAAATTTTATTCTTTCGAGAAGAAATTTTAGAGTAAGAATAAATTATAGTAATGTAAAAATGTTGAATAAAAAAAATAATAATTTAGGAATATATTATATCAATTTAATATGAGTCAGTAATATAAAATATATTTAAATGAAAATGTTCAATCAAAATATATTTAATCATTTGGATTATCTTTAAAAAAAACATAAAATTAATCAATATAATATTAAAATAAAGTTTTATTAAAAACAATAAATATAAAATATTAAAAATAACCGTGCATAGAACGGGTCATAGGCTAGTTTAATTAATTCAAGTATCTTAGAAATTATACATAATTATTTTTATGATTAGAGATGCATAAAAGGTTTATCAGATTAAAATTCGGTCCAAATTTTTATTTTAGCCGGATCAAGTCCAGACTTTCGAAAAATAATTGAGTTTTTTAAAATTCTCATGACCGGCGCAAGTCAGTGAAAGTGTGTAAAAAGAGTTCATTCTAAATTTGAACACATTTTTTGTTCTGAACTTTTATTTTTAAACTATCATTTTACTCGTACTACACATCGAAAGCACAATTTCAAAACTTTAAAATAGTTACAAAAATATATAGTGTATCAAAAAATAGATTATTTTTGTATTTTGTTTTGAGAGTAACGAATCCGATGTGCATCTCAAGTAACTTTCCTCAAATTATGTGTAATTGTATGGACGCGTGTTAAACAATTTTGAAAAATTGTGTATATATAAAAAAGATTAGTATCACAACACATTCATTTGATATATGATGAAATTTACCTGAGATAATATCAATTTTCTTATTCCCTTTTATTTTTTACCCAAGTAAATTAACGACATTTTATGCTATTTTTACAGAAAGTTTGGTTAAATATAATCATGTTTTGAGGATCATGCGTAGAGAACAATAAAAACATAATTATTAATAGAAAAATAAATCAAATACATATTTTTCATTTTCGACATGGCTCTGAATGAAGATATAGTCCAGCACGGTTTGGGTGTGGAAGAGGACTTCTTTCATGCAGGAGCGATCTTCCATGCAGGGCAAGTCATCTTCAATGGGGATACTCTGATCCAGGATGTGGATTAGAAGCGAATGCAGTTCAGTGAAGCAGTTCAGTGCATCAGAAAGGACCCTTGAATCAGTGTCTAAGTTGTAATGTTTTATCGTTCAGCAGGATGCTCTTGTTGTAAGATATCATCCTCTTAGTATTAGTGTAAGAACCCAGATTTTTGGGTAGAATTAAAACTTTTTATTATGTAATAATATAGGAATGAATAGTGGTTATGACTGCGATGTAACGACTGTCTATTTAATGAATGGAATGGATTTGGATTCAATTATTATATGTCATGCAGAATACCTTTGGTTGACAACATAGATAAGAATGATCTATCTCCTAAGAATATGAGAAGATTACTCCAAGTAAGATTATTCTTGTGTCATCCAAATCAATATCTATTATAAGCCCAGCGGTTCCGTAAAAAGGTTAAGGAACACTCGAGGGTGAACCAGGTTCATTTTCCTAATTATGGGAATTAAATAAAAATAAGTGATGAATAGTGATTTTGGTGGAATTTGGAATATTATTATAATAATGTTATACCCGGTATTCGGAACGGATTTCTGAGTTCGTATTAGTGATTCAGGAGGAAAATAAGTGTATGTAAAAGCTGTCGGATTCAGAAAAATAGCACTTTTATTTTCTCCGAGATTTCCCTGGACACTGCAAGACTTAAGGATTTATAAAAGGGATTTAAGGAAATTAAATTCGAGAAGTATTAAGTAAGATGGAGGATGGTATTATAATTATTAAGAAGGTTTTCGGTAAAACCCTAACTAGAAACGAATGAGTTATTCCCTCGAACGATCAACGAATTAAGCAATAAACGGACAAAGAAACAAGCAGAGAGAGCAAGAGTCTTGTGCAAGCTACTAGGAAATATCTAGTAACCAAACTAGAATCAAGGAACTAGCATCTTAGAGAATGCAACTAAGTACTTAGCAAGCAACTACCTAGTTAAGCTCTAAACCACCACATTTTCAACACATGTCTTGCCATTTCCTCATCCAACACCTCACTACTTTAATAAAGTAGCTTTATACAAGATATTATGTTGTAAGTGGATGAGAGTGGAGGAGATTAAATCAAATAAATCAAAAGAAACCAAGCAAAGAACACAAAACTCTCCCAAGAAGCACCATTCGGCTCTTAGCTTAATTCCAAGATCAAAAACCAACTTCCCACCATTGTTTGATCTTGAAACTTTTTATGTGAGTCCTATAATTCATATAAATGATCTCCTCAAAATCCTAGCTTCAATCTCTTCTTTTTCCATTTTCAAAAAAATCATTAAAGATGAGGGTGAATAGTGATTTTCAAGAACAAAATTCTTGGATCTTGATTTCTTGGATGATCTAAGCTTGGTAAAGGGTGTACAAGGACTATACAAGGCTTAGCAAGGTCTTTAACACTCTACAAGGAAGGTATAAACCTCATGAACCCCTAGTTTGACTTTGAGTTTTAATGATGTTCTTGATAGTTTTGAATTAGTATGGTTATGGTGATGATTAAAGCATGATTAGTTAGTGGTTTAATGATTTAGTAAGAGATGATGATCTTGTTGGTTTAACATGATGTTTTTGGACTGATAAAGATGATAATCATGTGTATAAGTTGTACTGGTGCCCGGTGTGGCTTGGTTTTAGTATTACGATTAGTAGAACGCTCGATTTATAGCCGTCGTAATGCCCGATTTTCGTTTAACCTTGAAAACCGTGCATCACAGTAGGTTTAACTCACTGCCTAGCTTGGTAATCTGCCATGATAAGCTAGATTATGTTATAAGCTTCGTTTTGATATAAAGATCGTATGAAATGGACTTACGGTTTAGGAGTTATGATTAAATTCGTAAAAGTGGTTCGAAATCGTAATCGAAAGTTCGTAATTGGAATTGATTCCCTTAAATATCATTTAATCAGTGGCGAATCTTATTAATTAAATATTAGAGGTAAAAAGGAAGGTGTGGGAGAAAACCACATGTCGAACGGATCGTTTTCCGATTTTATAAAAATGTTTGAATCGAGGTTAAACGCGAACGAACCCCTTAAAAGTATGACTTTGGTTATAACTTAGAAAACGGGCGATAACACTCGAGGTATAATCTTGATTCGTAAACGACCGACCTTAGAACTTATACGACTTAAGTATATACCAAGTATAAGCATGATGACATGTCTTGATAACGAACGAATGTCGGATCGTATCGGTGATAAAAAGAGTTACACTAAAAGAGACGTAACGAGATAACTCGAAAGCACATTTCGATTTAAGTGGAGTTTATACTTAGCCTTTTAAGAAGCGTTAAGTAATTAATCTTAAATATTATGATTGTTTATAGATCGTCGAGCTGACCCGGGACACATTACCCCTACCCGCACTCGATTCTCAGGCAAGTTTCCAATACTTGGAACTGTTGTTGTGATAATATATATGATGATTGTTTTATACATATGCCATAGAATGCATGCCTACTTTCAAGTTAATATTGAATTACTTGTTCCCTGAATTGATATCGGCTTATAGACTATATATGAAATATCAGTTATAAGCCGGATTGTTTGGTTAAGACCCTTAGCGAAGGGCGTATGATATTCATACTTCAAATATAGACCGGGAGTCGGTATTTTGTAATATATAAATAGTCGTGGAAACCCGGAGGGATCCCAGCGACAAATTTATTACTTCGAGGATTTTTATTCGATTACGAATCTTTCGAGGAACGTTATTTGAGTATTACCTCAGTGAAGGAATATTTAATGAATATTATTTTAATATTCATTTAGAATGTCATTTATTTAATGAATATTATTTTGATCATTCATTGGAGATATTTAGTTAATGAATATTATTTTGAATATTCATTAGAGTTATTTGGTTGACGAATATCATTCCCAAATATTCATTTGGCTTACTTATTATTATTTGGAATATTCATTTGATCTTTATTTATTTAATGAATATTACTTTCGAATATTCATTTAAGGTTTGATTTACTTAATGAATATTATTTTAAAATATTCATTGGAAGTTCTATTTACTCAAGGAATATTACTTCGAATATTCCTTTAAAGTTTTGATTACTAAATGAATATTATTCGGATATTCATTTAGAATATTATTTGTTAAATGAATATTATTTTAGGATATTCAGTTAGAATATTATTTGTTTAATGAATATTATTTGGATATTCATTTGGAATGTTATTTGTTAAATGAATATTGTTTTCAAATATTCATTTAAGGTTTGATTTATTCAGTAAATATTATTTTAAATATTTATTTAAATTTATTTATTCAAGGAATATTATTTTAAATATTCATTTAAGAAGAGACTTATTTAATAAATAATTCTATATATTCATTCGAGGATTACTTACGAGTAATATTATGATTTAATCATATTCCTTAATTAATATTGAGTTAATAAATATTCTTGGAATATTTATTTAAATCCTTTTAAGTTCTTTTATAATGATTCATATTATTCAAAGATTATATGTCACCTTCAGATATGGCGTAAAATATTTTGGAGTAGTTTATGACTATTTTTATCAAGGGGAGGTTTCCAAAATTCTATTTTTATTTAAATCTATCTTAAAGAAGATTTAAATACTCGCTCAACTTCCAAAACGTATATAAGGGGACCTCACTTGAGAAATGTTATTTATTGGGCTGCCCGGTCCTATACTTGCTAAAACTATCTTGTCACTCCCATCTTGATTCTTTCAAGCATCGATATGAGTCTTTTGGTTACCTCCTCAACGCTCGAGGGGTATGATTGATGTAACAAGTTTATATCCATTAACAAGCATCAGCTTGGGAAATATTGGTGAATTTTCCTTTCCAATTAGGTACGACTACTTTGTGGAGTCCTATCAACAAGTGTTACACTTGGGGAAAAGGGGAACGAACTTTACGTTTCAGAGTCATGGATGATATTCGAACTAGGAGACGCGTAAGTGGCCGAGTGGCGCCGGTCCAGCAATAGCCCCACCGTTGGCTGAGGAGTTCCAGAGGGCGGTAGATAAGTAATTCCGTCGGAGCTACCTTCTACATGTAGAGAACGACTGATGAGATGCATGACATACGACTGATCATCGTAAACGTCAGGGCATCTGGCGCGGCAATGCTCCCGTATTAGTTCATCTTCTAAAAGTAAGAAATTTCTGCAACACTGTTGGTGTTGGCAAGGTGAAAAAGTGTTGAAACCGGAATTGCAATATTTTTCCTGCAAGTTCCTCTTTTATGATAATTGAGAATATCTTGCTCATCTTTGACATAGCAGATATTTATTCAAAACAAATATATTTTGAGTTACCTTGTAACTTCATCTCATACCTTATATTAGTACTACATCGTTAATGCATGGCATATGGTTTCAAAGATATTTTGGACTGTTATATATTATCACTGTTCAATTATATTTCTGGTGGGCTATTGCTCACCCTTGCTTTATTTATTTATATCACAACAACAGCTAGATCAGATGGCCGCGCAAGGTGCACACAGCGTAAGCAGGTGTCAACCGTCAGAGGTTTACCGCTAAGGTCTGGACTACCTTTGTTGAGGATGCAACTACTGGTAGGCTAGTTGTTAGCAATTGAGCCTCAATGTATTTATATTATGGTATCTATTAATGGATGGCAAAGAGTATGTAATTGTACAATTGTAATTCTTTGGGTTGTAAGAACTCACACTTGTGATTAATAATATTGTTGGTTACTCTGATTTCATCTCTGGGACTATAACGGATGTGTTTTATGTTGTTGTTTTGGGTCACAAGGTTGTAATTTAAATTATGTTGGTTTTGTGGATGGATATTTGAGACCGTAACGACCAGATCCCTGACCCCGGATCTGGGGGTGTTACAATTAGTCAGTTAAGTGCGGTAGTCTCTCGTTTGTATGGCCTAGTTATTTGCTTGTTGTTTGCTTGTGTACCCAATCTCTCCGTTTCGACTAGCCTCGAAATGTTAAGAGATCTTAGGTCTTGTAATTTTCTAATCAATACAAGTCCAGGCTTATCTAAAAAAAATGCATATAAAATAGGAAATGGGTAATTCTAGAGGTCCAAAAAAAATTCGCAAAAAAAATCCTAAAGGGTGAGTTGTCATATTTTGATTGGTTAGCGTTCTACCCGTGCTACGCACCGAATGATAAAATTAATTAATTAATATAAACATATTATTTTAATCATTACTTATATAAAAAGAAGAAGATAATTTCTTTAAAATATAAGTATAAAATTATCGTCAATTTATACCAAATGCATTAATATCATTATTATAAAACAATTATCATAACATTCACATCCCCGCTCAAACATTCTAAGCCCCCCTTTATTGTTTTTTATAATTTTATTTTTCATTTGATTTCTCTCATTTTTTAGAATCTTTCAACCTAGTTCATAAGTTTTTTTATCCATATTTTAAGTTTTATTATTTTGAAAAATTGGTATATTTAAATGTGCAGAGTGCAGTACAATGGGTTTCTATACACTTATTTCTAATAACCGTTATAAATCATTAGATTGTCTGTCAAAAAGAGGTTGCAGCGATATGAAAAAGGATCACTACTGTACAAAATCAATAAAACGAACATAATTATGATAAGGAAAACTTTCGTCTAATCTAGTTTTCTATGTGTTTGTTCCATATCTTTTTTACAAATTTTATGTTCATTTATTAGTAAATTAATTTACTGTAGAAAAATAAACATTATCAATTAACCAAACAAATCCAATATATCCCATTCTTTGAGTTAGATATGAATGTTAGAGTTTATGGTGATAGCCATCAGCTTGTTTTTAATGATAACTTAAAATGTGTATATTTAGTTTGGAAGTTTGTATATATGTTGAATTTTGTATTATTTTCTATCGGAATATCGTATATTAAATATTAGTTTTTTTAACCCATAAATAAAGAAGAAAAATTAATTCGATATGATAGTACCCAATTCGAACCATAGAATTTTAGATATACCGAACCCGAATTTCGGAATTTAGGTTTGGATATAAATTTTAAACCCAAAATAGTTTGGATTTGCATTTGGATTTAAGTTGTACCGAACCGATATCCTATCCGAAATTTGAAACCCGATCCACTATCGAAACCCGATATATAAATAATATAATATTATAATTTCAAATTATTTTATGTAATATTTTAGATGTAAGATATATTATTTTATTTATTTTTATTCAAATATTTCATTAGAAAGAGTCAATACTAATTTAGTAATTAGAACTTCTATTTCTCAATCTCAAATTTTATTGACATATTTAAGATGTAATTTTCTTTACTTTACATAAAATTTTCATTTTTGTGTATAAAAAGATTTTTTAAACATATTTTAAATTTTACTTTGTATGTTAATTCGTATATTATGTTATATTTGACTACTTTCTATAAATATAATTAATATTTTTTGCGTGTAGCAATTAATTTAATTTTGACTACATTATTACTAATTTTTTGGATACCCAAAAAATTCAAATCTAATCCGAAATCCGACAAATTTGGTTTTGGATATTGAGTTTTGGATTTGAAAATGAGTATCACCTATCTTTTTTCTATTTGACTAACATGTTAAAATAGAAAATTATACATGAAACTAAAATCAAACGTGTAATATATAAATACGTAATCATATTATTATATATGTGCCCTTGTAATTTGATTATCGAGTTAAAAAACATGAAATTCATTTTCATTTAAGAGTGAGTATTTTCATGTAGATCTGGAAAATCGTTTAAGTTGTGTAAATTCATGTCATGTGTCTTTGGGGTCTTGCATGAAAATGACATAAAATTATTTTGTGTACCCAAAATTCGAACACAAAATGCTACTAAACTACGTTTTTTTTACACGAAACAAAAATAATACATGAAAATAAAAATATGACAATTACATGTAATGTTACTCTTTGCCCAAATTATCTAAGTATGTTACTATATAATTGAAAACAACATTGAAATGCTACAAAATAAAATTAAGACTAGAGTACATAAAAATGAATCCCCTCTTTTTTTAGTTTTGTTTGTTGTTAGTAAATATCTCTGTTTGATTAAAATATATCTACCAAGTTATTAAATTTTTTACCTATATTTAAGGTTTAGTATTAAAAAACACTAAGATAAAGTTTAGGGGTTGACATCTGCGTTTTGGTTAATGATAAGCCCATTTTATTGTTTTTCTTAATTTTGCTTTGTTTTTCAATAAATATCCCTCTTTATTGAGAGTCTAGTACTACGTTGGTAGGTTTTATCTACTGATATATTGGATTTTTTACTTTATCCTTGTGAATGATAATTCCCGTTTCTTTTCCTTGATTTTATTTTGATTTTCAATAAATATATCTATTTATTTAGAGTCTAGTATCCCGTTAGTGAATTTTGACTATCCGTATATTGAGTTTTGTTCTTTCTCTTTTGAGTAAGTTCCTTTATTTTGGCATCTAGGATCTTAGATCTACATGATTTTTTTATATTGGTTCATTGATTTTGAATTTGGATAGTATAGAATCGCAGTTATGGTTAGTTGTTCGAACACGTTCTCACAAATTACATATGTATTTCCCTCATGTATTTCCCTCACGATTAGAATAAATTGTTGGATTATTTCGCGAGAAAGACTATATATTTCAAGATTTTATCAACGATTGTAGTTTGGATTAAGTAAACCTTGTTACCTTGATATGATCTATTTTAATCTGTGTTTGTCCAATCTTGATTATTTTTGCAGATGTATGACATTTATTGATAAATTATTTACCTATAAAAAATAGTGATTTAGAAGAAAATTTGAATGATTATTTGTGTAGATGACATATGCCCTTTTGTTGATAAATAAATTATCTGTAAAAAAATAGTTATTTATTAGAATTTTTGCGCTGAGTTGACCAATTTGCTATGAAATATCAAAAAAATAGTGATTTTAATAATAAGTTTAAGAGTGATTTTGTCCAAAATTTTGATAGTCAGTAATCTGGTCTTCAGTACGACAAAATAAATAAGAACCGTTAAATCATAAAATAAATAGATGAAAAACGTTTGATATAACATAATAAATATTTATATTTTAAAATGTAAACTAAAAATTGTATTTATATTGAAATACGAAAAAGTGTATGTCAATGATTTAAATCATATATAATTTGGTTTTCTACATTGAGGGGGTGTTTGGGGAATATTTTTTTCAGAATAAGTCAACTTAGTTTAAGACAAAGTTAGAGATTCCTAACTATTTTGTGAAAAAAGTTAACTTTTTTTTGCAACTTATAGAATCTCAAACATACCTTAAAATATACTTGTATAAAAAAATATCAAAATATGAAATTTTTATCCAAAATAAGTCCATAAAGACTTAAAATAAGTTTTGCCAAACAGGCCATGAATAGGATTATCAATGTAGGTCTTCTACACTGAATAAGATTAATGTAAAAATTCATAATTATATTTTCTCTTGAGATTCTGAATGTTTCTATTTTGATAATAATTGTTAAATCTTCACTAAATTACGAATAATTTTATAAGTTTCGCATGGGCTGTAAAATCATCCAAATCTATTTTTTAGATCTTGAGATAGAGCCCAAATAGTAAATATGAACTTTTTTTAATATTAGTAAAAAATAAAATAAAATTCAATTATATCCTTTTTAATTATATCATTTTCATGTTATAATTTTCTTTTTAAAATATAATTCTAATACAATTTTTTATATCGCAAAATAAATAGATGAAAAATGTTGGATATAACATAATAAATATTTTATATTTTAACATGTAAACTAAAAAGTGTATTGATATTAAAATACAAAAAAATGTATGTCAATGATTTAAATCATATATAATTTGTTTTTCTACATTGAATAGGATTATCAATGTAGGGTCTTCTACGCTGAATAGGATTAATGTAAAACTTCATAATTATATTTTTCTCTTGAGATTTTGAGTGTTTCCATTTCGATAATAATTGTTAAATCATTACTAAAATAAAGATAATTTTATGAGCTTCGCGTGGGCTATAAAATTATCCAAATCTGGTTTATAGATCTTGAAATACATCTCAAATAGTTAATATGAACTTTTTTAATATTAATAATAAAAAAAATTATACCTTTTTAATTATATCCTTTTCATATTATAATTTCTTTTCAAAATTCAATTCTAATACAAACGTTTTTAATTATATACTTTTTAGATTATAATTTTCTTTTTAATAAGATATAATCTTGATCGTCTATTTTAAAAAATATTAGATTCTACGATTGTAATTATTTTGGTAGTACAGTGACCAAAATTATGAAAAAAAACAATTTTACGCTTATTATATATAAGGATATAATATTTGTATAATCCTAATTGATTTCAATTTAAAACACTATTTATTATAAATATTTTTTGACATTAAAAAAATATATAATATATGGATATGTTAAATCAAGTTGTTACTATATTTAAATTAGAATGGTTAACTAACCTTTGTTAGAATAATAGGATGAGAATGATTTTTTTTTTATAAGCAAAGCATTGTATTAATTTGAAAAAAATACAGATGCAAAGGTATCCCCATAGGAGAGGGTTACCGAACTTGACATCTTTTACGAATCACAGACAACAAACAACCAAAACAGAAGCTACTTTAGGTAGCCATGAACGAAAAGCAACTAAAACAATCTAGAACCATGAACCACTTTTTAGGAAATTTTTCAATATAATATGATTGGTCTAAAATTTAGGAATGATTTCTGATTGAAAAAAAAAAGTACGATTTCTGATTGGTCCTAAAATAATTCAAAATTTTATTATTGGCTGACTGTATCTAACTCTATACCTGGGTAGACTCAGGTATTATGATAAAGGATATCATGATTGATTTCAAATTAAAATAGTAATATTTTATTTAAAAAATATGTATTTATGGATATATAAATATTAAAAAATATTTCTTTATGGATATGTCTAATAAAATCATTGTTGTATTTAAATTAGAAGTGTTAAATAGCCATGATTGATTAACGAGGTAGGGTGAAATTGTAAATAAGGAAAATATGTATTTATGTATGTAATAACCGAGAATTTTACTAATAAAATTAAAGTTGAGCCCTTTTACTTCTTTTCAGAGTTATTATATTTTATTTAATTCAATTTTAGAAACGCATAGGAATGTTCACTAGTGCAACATTTTTTTTTATATAATTGAGATTATTATTATATTTCTTTGCTATTATTAGTGCCACTACTATTACTATTTATTTTAATTATTTATTAAATAGGATAAATAGAGTATTTTGTGAATGGGCTAAGTGATGAGCCATTAGCCATAAAAAGGATTTGGATGGGTAGCTTTAATCAAAGACTTTGCTAATTATTTCTAAGCCCATTAGAGCCCAAGTGCCATATAAAGAGGTATATATAAAATCAACTAGGACAAAGAGATCATCTTCTCTATTTTCATTTAACCGAACCACTAAACCAAATACCCCATATTATTTTCTCCATTAACACCAAAACTTACAAAACCTATATCTCTTAAAATCTTAGCTTGATCTTGCATGCATTAACATATTCAAGAAGAGGAGATCAAACTCTATAATTTGATATATATATATAGGGTCTTACTCAAATAGAAACTAAATTAAAATAGAAACTAGAAACTAAACCCTAACCTAATATTTAAAGCTAATCTAATGACCAAACTAGGGGGACCCCAATACAAAAAGTTCATAATATTATTGGCTCCATCCAGCAAAAAAAAAAAAAAAAATACTGTTCACTGCTGACGTGGCAGTGACGTCAGCGTGAACAGTAATTTTTTTTTTTTTTTTTTTTTTTTTTTGCTGGATGGAGCCAATAATTTTAAACACTTTTTGTGAAGGTGCCCCTGGCGGGGCCATTAGAATGAATGAAATAGAATTTATTTAATGTTAGTTTCTAGTTTCTATTTAAGAGTTGGTTTCTATTTGATACTTTGCCTATATATATATATCTTTAGGGTTTCGGGAAACTTTTATTTTAATTCGAGATCAAAACCTTGATTTCTTAAGAGGGTATGATTTTATACCCTTAAAAACTCTTTTTACAGTATATGTAGTCATGTTTTGTGTGAATTGTGGTATTATGCTTTAATAAAATGTTTTGTGAATTAGGGTTTGTAATTAGCACTAATTAGGGATTTTTTTCTTTAAGTAATTGATTGTGTAAATTGTATATAATGGGTCTTGTGTGTAATTGGGGATTGTAAAATTTGTGATGGATGGTGTTGCATGTCGGGGTTTTGAGGCAGAAGCACCATCGCGACGACGACGGTGGTCAGCGGTGGTGGTCATGGGCGAAGGTGAGAGAGGACAGGAGGAAGAGGGAGAGAAAAAGAGGGGTTCGACGGAGAGATTTAGAGGAGAGGGCAGAGAGATAGAGGCGGAGAGAGAGAGGTGGAGGCGGAGGGAGATAGAGATAGTGAGAGATATGGAGGACGACGGGAGAGATGAGGGTGAGATCGAGAAATCGAGGGAGAGAGACGAGATCGGAGAGAGGGACGGCGGTCAGAGAGATCGACGGAGAGATTGTGAGAAGTATAGAGATCGAGAGGGGGAGAGAGAGAGAGAACGGGTGAGAGAGAGAGAGAGAGATCAGTGCTGGGCAGTGGTGGTTGCCGCTGGCGTCACGCGCCGCCGTGTGGTCCGGCTGGCGACCACCTAACCACGGTGGTGGTACGATTTTGATACCGCAAGGGATTGATTTTTTTGGGGTTTGTATAATAAATAATAATAAAATTTGGGATTTATTTAGATTGTAAAATAAATAATATTTGATAAAAGAATTACAAATTAATTGGATTTCTATTTTTAGAGGAGGAGTATATTAAACCATGGTCTTGTAAAAATTGAGTTCATTTCTTATAATTGACTAATTATATTGTCGATTTCATAGAATAATCGGCTTAAAATAGAGAAAAGAATTAAGGTGATTGATGAAGATATTAAAATGAGATTTGAATCGGAAAGAATTGTCAAAATGAGATTTTTGTTTAATAAATTACATTTTGTTAAAAATAGGGATATTGATTATGTACTTACAAATTAATAAAAATGGACTCGTTAATTTGAAAATAAATAAGAACTAGTATCATTAGTTCTCTAAAATAGACTTATTAAAATGAAGGATTTATAGATAAAATTTTAGAGATTTGTTACGAGCCGAGTTAAATTAGTAGTGCGAATTAAATAGTTTATTAAAACTGAGAATTTGGTTATGAAATGAGAGTTAAGGATAATTATTGATGATTTAGTACAAACTCTCTTATTTAAATTATTCGAGATGTGTTGTTCAACAAATCAAGTAATGTTGCTTATTTAGAAAGAAATAGAGACCTTATAAATTTCCCTTACGAATACATAAGAACGAGACTTTCACGTATAACCTTATTATCATATGATACCATAACACCCGACTGAATTAAAATTTATAGGGAAACGAATAGAGCCTCCATTTAAATGTAATATATTTTGTGAATAATGTGTTAGCGAGATTTTAGGAATACGAGGATGTGACACCCCCAAATCCGGGGTCAGGAGATTTGGTTGTCACGCAAAAATCCTCAAAATAAAACATCTGGTTAATAATAATCACTCACTTGTGATTGTCCAACACTGGAAATATAACATCTGTGACCCCAACATACCAAGATCTTTTAAGGTTATAGGGCTAGAAACAAGAATCCAAATTCCATTAGATAAAAAGCATTTCTTCTTCACAACATTCTCTTTGATCAAATCTTAAATCACTGGTATAACTTCGATAAGAAGTATGCCAGGCTAACTAGACCATCACATAATAATAATAAATATTAGAACTCAATTATATAAAATAGATCTTACACTAAATGCAGACATCCTGAGCCAAGTCATCTTCGAAATAGCATCACGCTTCTTCTCTTTCTGAACTGTGCGGATAAGTCTCGCCAAACTACCTTACTGAAATGTTAGAATTTACAACAGCAAGTATGAGCGAAAGAAATGCTCAGCAAGTGTATAAAAATTTTGATATAAAACCAGGATAAGTGGGGCATAAAATCAACTGAAACATAAAACAGTTTATAGAGAAACTGAATCAACAACCGTGATATAATTCAAATCATAACTGAAATCATTTGGCATGTCATAAAAATGAATCATCTGCCAATTCACAATATATAATAGCCATTCTGGCGATATGGATTGGATATATAAAAATAAAGACAAAACACCATTGCCCCCTGATCAGGTTCAAAAGCAATGGGACCCTTTATACTACCACCGGTACATTTCTATACCCGTGTGTATAACCCGGATTTCATGAGGGTACCAAAATAGGCAAGTAATGTTAGCCTATAGGAAGATGGAATGGTTACCATATCCTCCTTAAATATTGCTGGACCATGGTAGCAACCATGGCCTCCTACGCTTTCCAATAAATATTGCTGGACCATGAAATCATCATGGCCTCCTACGCTTTACCATCTTCCAATCCAATAGAGCAATTTCCGAATTCAACAGGAAATGCTTAGTTTCACATACAGTTCACATCCCTATTATTTACTACGATAATAAGGATATGAAGAGTTTATCTTAAACAATTCCCCACATCAAGGATACCAATATCAAGCAACTATTTTCGCACAAAAATATTTAAGAACCACAAATAGCTCTGAACAATAACTATTTGTCATGATATGAATAAATGAAACAGAAAATAAAAAGTGTTTAGGATGATAAAGAAAATACTTGCCTCTGGTCCTTAGCTATTACGTAACGCCGAAGGAATACAACTATCTTTTTCTTCTATCTCACGGCATCATGTCCTCTGTTTTAATCATGCTTTGGTTTACGCTTTAGCGGTTGCCACGAGTCTGATCCGCCGACATCGAGCCCGCGCGTCTACTTCTATAATCAAGCATAAGCTGGTACATCAGTCTTCAGACATCAAGTTCTACTTTTCTAAACACTTACAAACTCCATTCGAACATATTAACCCTGCTTACCAATATCTTTGCCAGAAGAAAATAATTGGAAATGTCCCCTTTGAACATAGGCGTTTTCCCGGTGTTAAAACACCTCACAAGTAAACCAGCAATTCCTTAAACAATACTTTCATCTCCAACCTTCTTCATTACAATCCACAAATAATACTGCATCCATCTCCAATCTTCTTCATAACCCACAAAAAATATTTCATCCACCTCCAACTTCCTTTATTAAACATTTACTTATCTCCGCTGACAAACCTAAGTCAATATTCACCAATTAATCCTTGCGAAAATAAACGATATCCGACCATTGTTGCCAGTAAATCAAAGAAAACATCGTCTACTCTTAATGACATCTAATATAAACCATATAAACAATTAACACACATAACTATATATATCGATCAAAACTCGATTTGTATCATAACTCTCGATACTTAATACCTTAATAATTCACATTGCACGTAAAGAGACTCAGTAAATAGATCACATAATCACATAGCACGTTGATCAGATCATAAAAAGATTTTATCTAATATTTTTAAAACAGAAAACGGTTCAAAATCTTAATTATCGGATATAATCGACTCAATAAAAAGGTTTGGTAAAAAGTCGACCAAAATTTAAAAGTTGAATTTTAACTTAAAACTATTTTTATAAGAACCGGGTCATTTTTCTAATTTTCAGAAATACTTTTCTCGTTGAAAACGGACAAACGGTTTAATTAATACGCAATTAATAAGAATAATTCAATTAATAATTAAATTAATTGAATATTCAAATTAATTATTTATTAATCAACTCAATCGATAGATAATCCTCAAAACATTTATCTTATTCTTCGATTAAAGAAACATGATAATCAATTAATCCTCAAGACAGGATTATTCCTCGAAACAATAATTAATCCTGGAGATACATCATTAATCCTCAAATCAAATACATATATACTTGTCACGTAACCAATCAACACATAGCGCGGATACGACTCACCATTAAAAGAGCACTCAAATTATTATTATAATATTTAAAAGTATTTTTAGAATAATTAAAAGAATTTTAAAAGATTTAAATAACCCTTCCCGAATCGAAAAGGATCATTAATAAACCCTCTGGTTAATTATTGAATCTCCAAAATATTTTTATAAATATTTAATCCGGGGTTATAAATAATTTTAGAATTTTAAAACTATTTTTATCACTCCCGGATTATTTTTAGGATTTAAAACAATTTTATTCTATTTTTTAATCATTTTAAATCATTAAATAAATTAATTAAGAATTAAATAACTCTAATTAGATTAATTAAAATCAACTAATAACTAATCAATAAAATTATTCAATAAATGATTTCATTTATCAAATAATTAAATTAATTAAATTATTATTCGAAATTAATTAAAATAATTAAAAGTATTTAGATCTTAATTATTTTTGAATTACAAATAAATAATAAAATAATTTTTGAAAATTAAACTTTTAATTCAGAACTAAATTCTGAATCTCTAAAATAATTTTAGAAACAATTTTCTGAATTTAAAAATTAAAATTCAGAATTATAAAAGTAATTTAAAGTAAAGAAAATAATTTCTCTAAAAGTAAATAGTAAAAGGTTAAAAACATTTTGATTTTTACCACTCTTACTCTAAACAGAATTAAAACCGGGTCGGGTATTTTCAGAAAACGGGTCACGAAGAACGGATCCGGGTCGCCAAGAACAACCCGCCGGAAACTGGGTTTTCCAGAATCCGGCCGGCGTCCGGCCACCGGAAACGCACGGCAACATCATAAAACACGGCGCACACACTTGTTTCTACAGTCTAACACCTCTGATATCACTATCACATAACAACAACGTTGTTAAACCAACAACAATGATCGAAACTCGACCGAAAACGACCAACCGTGGCCATCTCCGGCGAGCTCGACCAAAAACTCCGGTGAAACTCCGATTTGCTTAAATCGGGAACTAAACTCCACGTTTTATACACCAAAACGAAGCTAAGCACTTGTACAATCAAACCCCTAACCTCTCAAACACAACATATCATCACAAAGAACGGTATAATCATTTAAAAATTCGGTTTAAAAACTTAATTCGTATATCACCAAATTGAACACAAACGTATCAATTGAATACATCAATTAACTCCCTAGGATCATGGGAAGCTATACAAACCATCAAAACAATCAACAAATCTCTTAAACAAAAAGCCCCAAATTTTGCACATAAACCCTAGAATTTCGAATTAAAACAGAAATTTGAAATCAACACATACACGCATATACACACCAACATATTCAGGTAGTACAGCATATGAGATTCAATTTGGTTATTCATATGAAAGATTTGGATCCCGGAATCACCTTCAAAAGGCTGTTTGATTCTGAAGAACACCAAGAACAATATTCAGAGAATTTCCAGAAAATAAAATCAGAAAATCTGATTTTCTGATAATTTTAATAAATAAAAATAATTCTGTTGCTATTTATATTAATCAGAAAATAATACCCCAAAAATATTTTTAACCCCTAATTAAAATTATTAAGCCCTAAAAATAATTTTTATGGGATAAAAATGTAAAAATTTTATTTTTAAACAAATACAATATATATGTCAAAATTTTCCAAAAATTATGAACATTACAAAAATTACACAATAATGCATCTTTAAATATCCTATCACTATATAAAAAATAATTTTATCAAAATCAAGGCCTCGGATTCAGTATAGGGCTGGATCCGGAAATTAAAATGCAAAATAACTGTATTATAAAAATATAAAAATTACAGAAAAATAGAATAAAATATTCTATGATACACAGAAGTCACATAACACATATGGGATAATTTTCCTATTTAATAAAAATCATAACGCGTTTAAATGCATTAAAAATAAACTAACACACATTAAAATCAACTAAAAATATATTTTAATATAATAAATTACACGTAATTTTCCGGGTCGTTACATTTTTCCCCCCTTATAAGGATTCCGTCCTCGGAATCAGCT
The DNA here is from genome assembly GCA_037693485.1 of Kitagawia praeruptora. Classification (NCBI taxonomy): domain Eukaryota; kingdom Viridiplantae; phylum Streptophyta; class Magnoliopsida; order Apiales; family Apiaceae; genus Kitagawia; species Kitagawia praeruptora. The sequence continues at coordinate 141,870,382 of CM075352.1, forward strand.
ATGGCAACTAGTAGGGTTCCTTAACTCCTTCATCATCAATACTTGCTTTACAAAACTGGGGATAATGTTCCTTCGTAAACAACTTCTCCAAAATCTCAATTCACTTTAGGGTCTCTATCTGATACAGTTATCACTGGAGTCTTACAACCCATCATTATTCGTTTCAAATACGGCTCGACCAACTTTCCATTATCATATATAATATCCTTGAGAGAGAGAGAGAGAGAGTGAACTGATTCCATTGATATGTCACTGATATTCTAATCATTTTAGGACTCGTTCTTACTCTTGGAGATTCCGTTGCGAATCTAACTTCTATCAGCGAATTTCGCTTATCCTGACCTGATTGGCATACCCTTGAAATTCAATAGAGATATCAAGAATCATGAAATTTTGAAGAGAACAGATTCCGTATCATAGCAAATGTCCCACAACTGTGGTTATGAATTTACGAATTTTTAAAGCAACCTGATTTGAAATAAGAGAATAACTGAGAGATCAATATGATCACATGAACCCGACGTTGTGTGTCTTAGCTCCGACATTTACAATTAAAGGTGATCAGCCTTCTTGTAATACACAACACACCAGTGATGGCGTCCCATCCAACTTCTATCACACAGACAGATATACCTGGTGTCCCCTATAAATAGGGTTGTTCGTCTCAGTAGGATTAGAGAAATATGAAAGGAATTCCAAATTTGTTATTTTACGAAAAGAAGAACCAGGAAGAAAGTACCGAACAAGTGGTACTATATTGCAAATAAGGTTATTAATCATTGGAGAAAACAAAAAGTTGAAAGTCTCAGAAATTTGAAAGTAGGTTTCATAATAACCACTGAAGCAATTGAGATTCAAAATGGAGATTGAACACAAGTGTCAAAATGTCACTGTTTAGAAGAAGAGATATATCTTTTAACGAATACCTCTTTAGGAGGGATATCAAAATAATTCATTGAAAGAAAAGGTATTGCCAAGGTCACTACTTATGCCTTCTTTGCCAGTTCCTTCGATAGCTCGTCATTCGATTTTAAGCTTGTTCCTTTCCACGTTTTAAGGACATCGATATCGTACATCGTCGTCAACTCGTAAAAATCTCTGAAGATTCCACAGTAAACATCTCCATTCGCAAGGCGGTCTATCCAGTTCAGCACAACTATCTCAGACGAGTACTCCAATCTTAACTTACTAATTGGTACTATATCCAATAGTCCAACACGAACTCTACATGAGCTCTGACGTTCCTTACTTAGCTATACACACTCCTACACACTCTCGTTTCTAGTTTACTATAACCCTGCTCTGATACCAACTGTGACACCCCCCAAATCCGGGGTCAGGAGATTTGGTTGTCACGCAAAAATCCTCAAAATAAAACATCTGGTTAATAATAATCACTCACTTGTGATTGTCCAACACTGGAAATATAACATCTGTGACCCCAACATACCAAGATCTTTTAAGGTTATAGGGCTAGAAACAAGAATCCAAATTCCATTAGATAAAAAGCATTTCTTCTTCACAACATTCTCTTTGATCAAATCTTAAATCACTGGTATAACTTCGATAAGAAGTATGCCAGGCTAACTAGACCATCACATAATAATAATAAATATTAGAACTCAATTATATAAAATAGATCTTACACTAAATGCAGACATCCTGAGCCAAGTCATCTTCGAAATAGCATCACGCTTCTTCTCTTTCTGAACTGTGCGGATAAGTCTCGCCAAACTACCTTACTGAAATGTTAGAATTTACAACAGCAAGTATGAGCGAAAGAAATGCTCAGCAAGTGTATAAAAATTTTGATATAAAACCAGGATAAGTGGGGCATAAAATCAACTGAAACATAAAACAGTTTATAGAGAAACTGAATCAACAACCGTGATATAATTCAAATCATAACTGAAATCATTTGGCATGTCATAAAAATGAATCATCTGCCAATTCACAATATATAATAGCCATTCTGGCGATATGGATTGGATATATAAAAATAAAGACAAAACACCATTGCCCCCTGATCAGGTTCAAAAGCAATGGGACCCTTTATACTACCACCGGTACATTTCTATACCCGTGTGTATAACCCGGATTTCATGAGGGTACCAAAATAGGCAAGTAATGTTAGCCTATAGGAAGATGGAATGGTTACCATATCCTCCTTAAATATTGTTGGACCATGGTAGCAACCATGGCCTCCTACGCTTTCCAATAAATATTGCTGGACCATGAAATCATCATGGCCTCCTACGCTTTACCATCTTCCAATCCAATAGAGCAATTTCCGAATTCAACAGGAAATGCTTAGTTTCACATACAGTTCACATCCCTATTATTTACTACGATAATAAGGATATGAAGAGTTTATCTTAAACAATTCCCCACATCAAGGATACCAATATCAAGCAACTATTTTCGCACAAAAATATTTAAGAACCACAAATAGCTCTGAACAATAACTATTTGTCATGATATGAATAAATGAAACAGAAAATAAAAAGTGTTTAGGATGATAAAGAAAATACTTGCCTCTGGTCCTTAGCTATTACGTAACGCCGAAGGAATACAACTATCTTTTTCTTCTATCTCACGGCATCATGTCCTCTGTTTTAATCATGCTTTGGTTTACGCTTTAGCGGTTGCCACGAGTCTGATCCGCCGACATCGAGCCCGCGCGTCTACTTCTATAATCAAGCATAAGCTGGTACATCAGTCTTCAGACATCAAGTTCTACTTTTCTAAACACTTACAAACTCCATTCGAACATATTAACCCTGCTTACCAATATCTTTGCCAGAAGAAAATAATTGGAAATGTCCCCTTTGAACATAGGCGTTTTCCCGGTGTTAAAACACCTCACAAGTAAACCAGCAATTCCTTAAACAATACTTTCATCTCCAACCTTCTTCATTACAATCCACAAATAATACTGCATCCATCTCCAATCTTCTTCATAACCCACAAAAAATATTTCATCCACCTCCAACTTCCTTTATTAAACATTTACTTATCTCCGCTGACAAACCTAAGTCAATATTCACCAATTAATCCTTGCGAAAATAAACGATATCCGACCATTGTTGCCAGTAAATCAAAGAAAACATCGTCTACTCTTAATGACATCTAATATAAACCATATAAACAATTAACACACATAACTATATATATCGATCAAAACTCGATTTGTATCATAACTCTCGATACTTAATACCTTAATAATTCACATTGCACGTAAAGAGACTCAGTAAATAGATCACATAATCACATAGCACGTTGATCAGATCATAAAAAGATTTTATCTAATATTTTTAAAACAGAAAACGGTTCAAAATCTTAATTATCGGATATAATCGACTCAATAAAAAGGTTTGGTAAAAAGTCGACCAAAATTTAAAAGTTGAATTTTAACTTAAAACTATTTTTATAAGAACCGGGTCATTTTTCTAATTTTCAGAAATACTTTTCTCGTTGAAAACGGACAAACGGTTTAATTAATACGCAATTAATAAGAATAATTCAATTAATAATTAAATTAATTGAATATTCAAATTAATTATTTATTAATCAACTCAATCGATAGATAATCCTCAAAACATTTATCTTATTCTTCGATTAAAGAAACATGATAATCAATTAATCCTCAAGACAGGATTATTCCTCGAAACAATAATTAATCCTGGAGATACATCATTAATCCTCAAATCAAATACATATATACTTGTCACGTAACCAATCAACACATAGCGCGGATACGACTCACCATTAAAAGAGCACTCAAATTATTATTATAATATTTAAAAGTATTTTTAGAATAATTAAAAGAATTTTAAAAGATTTAAATAACCCTTCCCGAATCGAAAAGGATCATTAATAAACCCTCTGGTTAATTATTGAATCTCCAAAATATTTTTATAAATATTTAATCCGGGGTTATAAATAATTTTAGAATTTTAAAACTATTTTTATCACTCCCGGATTATTTTTAGGATTTAAAACAATTTTATTCTATTTTTTAATCATTTTAAATCATTAAATAAATTAATTAAGAATTAAATAACTCTAATTAGATTAATTAAAATCAACTAATAACTAATCAATAAAATTATTCAATAAATGATTTCATTTATCAAATAATTAAATTAATTAAATTATTATTCGAAATTAATTAAAATAATTAAAAGTATTTAGATCTTAATTATTTTTGAATTACAAATAAATAATAAAATAATTTTTGAAAATTAAACTTTTAATTCAGAACTAAATTCTGAATCTCTAAAATAATTTTAGAAACAATTTTCTGAATTTAAAAATTAAAATTCAGAATTATAAAAGTAATTTAAAGTAAAGAAAATAATTTCTCTAAAAGTAAATAGTAAAAGGTTAAAAACATTTTGATTTTTACCACTCTTACTCTAAACAGAATTAAAACCGGGTCGGGTATTTTCAGAAAACGGGTCACGAAGAACGGATCCGGGTCGCCAAGAACAACCCGCCGGAAACTGGGTTTTCCAGAATCCGGCCGGCGTCCGGCCACCGGAAACGCACGGCAACATCATAAAACACGGCGCACACACTTGTTTCTACAGTCTAACACCTCTGATATCACTATCACATAACAACAACGTTGTTAAACCAACAACAATGATCGAAACTCGACCGAAAACGACCAACCGTGGCCATCTCCGGCGAGCTCGACCAAAAACTCCGGTGAAACTCCGATTTGCTTAAATCGGGAACTAAACTCCACGTTTTATACACCAAAACGAAGCTAAGCACTTGTACAATCAAACCCCTAACCTCTCAAACACAACATATCATCACAAAGAACGGTATAATCATTTAAAAATTCGGTTTAAAAACTTAATTCGTATATCACCAAATTGAACACAAACGTATCAATTGAATACATCAATTAACTCCCTAGGATCATGGGAAGCTATACAAACCATCAAAACAATCAACAAATCTCTTAAACAAAAAGCCCCAAATTTTGCACATAAACCCTAGAATTTCGAATTAAAACAGAAATTTGAAATCAACACATACACGCATATACACACCAACATATTCAGGTAGTACAGCATATGAGATTCAATTTGGTTATTCATATGAAAGATTTGGATCCCGGAATCACCTTCAAAAGGCTGTTTGATTCTGAAGAACACCAAGAACAATATTCAGAGAATTTCCAGAAAATAAAATCAGAAAATCTGATTTTCTGATAATTTTAATAAATAAAAATAATTCTGTTGCTATTTATATTAATCAGAAAATAATACCCCAAAAATATTTTTAACCCCTAATTAAAATTATTAAGCCCTAAAAATAATTTTTATGGGATAAAAATGTAAAAATTTTATTTTTAAACAAATACAATATATATGTCAAAATTTTCCAAAAATTATGAACATTACAAAAATTACACAATAATGCATCTTTAAATATCCTATCACTATATAAAAAATAATTTTATCAAAATCAAGGCCTCGGATTCAGTATAGGGCTGGATCCGGAAATTAAAATGCAAAATAACTGTATTATAAAAATATAAAAATTACAGAAAAATAGAATAAAATATTCTATGATACACAGAAGTCACATAACACATATGGGATAATTTTCCTATTTAATAAAAATCATAACGCGTTTAAATGCATTAAAAATAAACTAACACACATTAAAATCAACTAAAAATATATTTTAATATAATAAATTACACGTAATTTTCCGGGTCGTTACAGAGGATATCCTAAATTATATTTTCGAAAATTATGTGGTTATTAAGGATATGATTACCGAGTTATTTTGACAATGCGTGATTAATTTCTTACCCGAGTACTAAAATTGTTTTGATAATTTATTATAGAGATTCTTTCTGAGAATTGAGATTTCCGCTCGCGGGTAACGCTTTTTAATTATTCGGTACTTTTAGCGTCGAGACAGAGGCTACCCTAACTCTCGGAAACTTGTATTTCTGTTCGTATTCTTTCATTCTTTAATTATTTTCGAGCTATCAATTATGAGATTTATCTATTGCTCCTTATGATGCAATAATTTATTTTGAGCATTATTTTTGTTAAATATTACGATACTGCTAATTTAGTTTACTTGCAAATTATACTCCTTATAAGCGTAGAAACAAATCCGTTGCTATCGGGTCGATCTCATTGATTCGAGACGACTATTATTTTGATTCAGTGAAACTAATCTCATTCGTTCGAGATAGTTAAATTCATTCTTATTAGTTGAATTTATTGTACAAATTCAACAATAATTTATTGTTTATCTTTTAGTTGGTTCATCGTTTGAATCAACCCAGAATTATAAAAACTTAGGATCGTTAGAGTATTTACTCGTTGATCAAGTGAAAAGCATTCTATGTAACGATTCATCAACTTTGGGTATTATAATCATTCGAGTGGTACTACTTGTTCAGTACGACTCATAATATTTCATTTTAGACTATTCTCATTATTTCGAGATAGTTGCCCTTTTTTTGTCAATGGTTGACACTTTGTTCGTGTTAACCAATAAATTATGTTTATTGAGAGTTACATCAATCCATTGTTCGGATTGGTGGCACATTGAGTAAAACTGGTAGTCCGCCAGATCAACCAAATATTTTCCTGTGAAGTTTATCTCAAAATATCAGTTCATTAAATGTTCGGGGATTCTGTATTCTACTGGTCAATTTTGGGAAAGAGGCCCATTATAGAGAAAGAGAGAGACTCGTGTACCGTTTTAAGGACAAGAGAATATTTTCGGCACTATGATGCCATGGTTGATATAATCACCCACTATGATGCTTGTTATGCTAATTTCACGCAAGCGCACGTAGTCACAAGTAATACAATTAAAGTTCGTTCCACAGAGATCTGGTTATGTTCTATTCAGTAAATATGCCTATGCAACAATGTATGGTTTTAATTCACTGCTAAGAAAAATAACAAATTTAAGATTTGATTATCTAAATTATACTAAGTGCAAATTATAAACTAAGAATTAAACAATTAACGAGAATAAAAATCGAATTACTTATATGAGAATAAACATGGAATCCTAGTTTCATCATCTACTTCACTTAGAGTTGCAGCCTTTAATCACTATATGCAATGGTTATGATATCTGATCGGATAACACGAAAAGAGTAAAAGTTACCTCTCGGTATACTAGTACCAATCTACACATACATCCACAAAAGAGATAGAAGATGAATAGGCACCTATTATGTTTAGACCCTATATGTCTATAGAATTTGAAAACATAACGGTTGAAGAACAAGTTATCCATAAAGATCACACAGGGCAGTATAAGTATTTTCATCTCACACCACAATCATATTGATAACAATTATGAACCTATGCTAGCATGGCAAGTTCTAAATCTCAAGATCCACTTTCACTTCACAAGAGATTAACAAATTAGATGTTAGCTACGCATCTAAATTCAATAAGCACAACCATACGAGGATATCAGATATACATCACACACAGATCTTTAAAGCAATCAAGATACTAAAGCTCCATAAATAACTCCGTCAGATCCCATGATGACGAGAGGTTCGATTATGAACTAATCGTTGTCATGGGATTCTAACGGACATTCTGTTTTTATGTTCGTATATCATGTGAGTTCATAATAGTTTGCATTTGCACCCATGCTTGATAGGAATTTTGTGTTGTTGACGCTTTTGATTGAGAAGTGATATGCTTTGTTCTTGTGCACACACATACACTAGTAAGTTGAAGCTAGTAGACTTATTGAATGTTGTAAGTGATTAGAAGGACATGAATATGTGCAAGATGATTTAGTTTGCATGCTTTGAATACAAGTCGGTGCGTTAGAGAGATTTTTGCTTGGGATTGAGTATGTTTTTCCACCAAGTGAGATTTTGAGCCTTATTGCTTATTGCATATTATTTGCAATTTATTCGTTTGCTTGAGTGTCCACGGATTGTTTGCATTGCTAGCAGTTGTTTGAGGTCTTTCTTGAAACGCATGACATTATTTGACGATTAAAATGATAAAGGCACTTAGGAATAACCACATATTTTCCCATATTACCACACCATGTTTACATGATCAATTAGTTAACCCGTTGAGCTTAATCCTATTTTTTCGGTGACATACCACATTACTTGCCTAGACCTTTTTCTTGTATTGGCCTTACATTAATTTGAACCCATATTGTCAAAGGCTAGTAGAGTGCTTAAGGGAGTAATAAGGTGTGCAAGGAAGGGTTATTGTTGGTCTTACTTTTGGGGGAAATATTGAAAATTGGGTTTGGTTTGTTTACTTGATAGTCGACATATGTAATAAATTCATTGGATCATTGTTATTGTTTATATTATTGTTTGTGTTCTATTTAGCTCTCGAAAAAAAAAAAAAAAACAAGAAAAAGAAAAAAAAAAAAAAAAAAGAAACAGAAAAAAAAAAAAAGAAAGAAAAAAAAAAAAAAATATTATGAGAGCATGTTTGTGTTTGTTGTGATCCTATTTCAGTCGACTAGTCGAGTGTTTGTAATAGTAAAATTATGTGGGGGGGAAATATGGTGTTGTGTATGATTTCTTATGGTACTTACTAGCTTTTGACACTTCACCTGTTTTGGCTTATTTGACATACCTTGTCCTTAGCCCCGTTACAACCCAAATAAAGACCTTTTGATTATCGTCATGGATGTATGTTGTGTTAAGAGTTAGATTGATACCAAATGTCAAGCATGCTTATGATTTTGTTGGAATTGAGTGATACACTTACCCTTGTTCTTGAGTGAAAATTCTTTTGTGAGTGGATTGTGAGTGTTTGCTTGTTTTTGCGTATGAGATCCCGAGTTTTGTCTCAAAGATGTACTCTTGTAGGCTTAGCATGTTTACTAACTTATTCTTACACTTGACATGGGCTTGTGAGAACTTATGCATGTTCATTGAGTAGACTATGTGAATACTTGCACTTTCGACACCAAGGCATTGCGTATTTACTTTGATTCTTAAGTTGATATGGCATGAGAGGATTTGAAGGTATGGTAGATTAGATTACTTGCATTTTCATTTAGTTGCATTCATGCATTGCATTGCATTAGGTTAAATGGATTTTGTGGGTACATTCGCTATAGGCCCTCACGAGACCTTACTCGTCCACTAGGGCTGCCTAGGGGTTTAAAGGGCTTGTTGCATATGCCAAATGCAACCGTGATCACCTACGGAAGTGGTACTAGTTAGTTAGATAGTTGTAATTGTTAATGCTTGAGGACAAGCATCGGTTTAAGTTTGGGGGTGTGATAAGTGGATTTATATCCACTTGGAACATTCTATAATGGCTTAAATTGATTGTCTTGGACTCAAGTTTCTTGTAGTTTTGATGTGTTTTGCTTAGTTGTGCAGGTTTACGAGAATGTTGACTAAGGTGGATGCTTCTATAATTTTTGGGGAATTAATTGATTAAAATTCGGATTTCTGAGACGGTTGCGCAGCTTACACTGTTTTGGCCATATCTGGAGTTCTGTAAGTCCGTTTTCAGTGATCTTACTGCCCACGCGAAGCCTGGGAGATTTTCTACAACTTAGGATAGGATTCCCACGAGCAAATTGCGCCGGGTTGGAGCAATCTGCGCGAAGAACAGACTGCTGGGCGCAAGTTGCCCTGCAAGTTGCCCCTGAAAAATACAGTTTTTACTATTTTGGCCATATCTTGAGTTCTACAACTCCGTTTGGGGCCCGTAAGCTGTCCACGCGAAGATAACGAGATTCTCTATCATTCTAAGGTGGTCCAGAAGCCCAATTACGTCTGGAACGGCTCTGGAAAATAGAAGAAAAGTCAGCTACGAATTTCCCTTAAAAAACAGAATCAGTTTAGGAAACGTATCTTGCAGAAATTCTATTATAATTCTGTTTTGGTATTTTCTTGCTGGGCAAGATGTCTAGAGCCTATATAAACACATCCAACCCTTGTAAATTAGATCATTAAGATTATCATCATTAGGAGTAGAACAATTACATATCAATTACTTAGGTTTATTTGTATATTTTCATACCTTGTTTTTATCATGGTTTCATCAGATCCCATGATGACGAGAGGTTCGATTATGAACTAATCGTTGTCATGGGATTCTAACGGAGTTATTTATGGAGCTTTAGTATCTTGATTGCTTTAAAGATCTGTGTGTGATGTATATCTGATATCCTCGTATGGTTGTGCTTATTGAATTTAGATGCGTAGCTAACATCTAATTTGTTAATCTCTTGTGAAGTGAAAGTGGATCTTGAGATTTAGAACTTGCCATGCTAGCATAGGTTCATAATTGTTATCAATATGATTGTGGTGTGAGATGAAAATACTTATACTGCCCTGTGTGATCTTTATGGATAACTTGTTCTTCAACCGTTATGTTTTCAAATTCTATAGACATATAGGGTCTAAACATAATAGGTGCCTATTCATCTTCTATCTCTTTTGTGGATGTATGTGTAGATTGGTACTAGTATACCGAGAGGTAACTTTTACTCTTTTCGTGTTATCCGATCAGATATCATAACCATTGCATATAGTGATTAAAGGCGTCAGATCTAAGCGAAGTATTTAATGAAGTTAGGATTCCATGGTTTTTCTTGCAGACGTAATTAGATTTTAATTCTTGTTAGTTAGTTAATTCTTAGTTTTGTTAATTGGTGTCTTAGTTAATTTAGTTTAATAAACCCAAAATTGTTATTGTCTTAGCAGTGCATAATAACCATACATTGTTGCATAGGCATATTTACTGAATAGAACCATAACTTGATCCCTGTGGGAAGGAATTTGGACTTAACCTTATATATTACTTGTGACCACGTACGCTTGCGTGATTTTGCATAACAAGTTTTTGCAAATTCGTAATAAAAATAAAATTAGAGAAAAAGATTTACCCAATACGTATGCTAAATAGAACACAAACAATAATATAAACAATAACAATGATCCAATGAATTTATTACATATGTCGACTATCAAGTAAACAAACCAAACCCAATTTTCAATATTTCCCCCAAAAGTAAGACCAACAATAACCCTTCCTTGCACACCTTATTACTCCCTTAAGCACTCTACTAGCCTTTGACAATATGGGTTCAAATTAATGTAAGGCCAATACAAGAAAAAGGTCTAGGCAAGTAATGTGGTATGTCACCGAAAAAATAGGATTAAGCTCAACGGGTTAACTAATTGATCATGTAAACATGGTGTGGTAATATGGGAAAATATGTGGTTATTCCTAAGTGCCTTTATCATTTTAATCGTCAAATAATGTCATGCGTTTCAAGAAAGACCTCAAACAACTGCTAGCAATGCAAACAATCCGTGGACACTCAAGCAAACGAATAAATTGCAAATAATATGCAATAAGCAATAAGGCTCAAAATCTCACTTGGTGGAAAAACATACTCAATCCCAAGCAAAAATCTCTCTAACGCACCGACTTGTATTCAAAGCATGCAAACTAAATCATCTTGCACATATTCATGTCCTTCTAATCACTTACAACATTCAATAAGTCTACTAGCTTCAACTTACTAGTGTATGTGTGTGCACAAGAACAAAGCATATCACTTCTCAATCAAAAGCGTCAACAACACAAAATTCCTATCAAGCATGGGTGCAAATGCAAACTATTATGAACTCACATGATATACGAACATAAAAACAGAATGTCCTATATGAAACAAACGTAGATAACACAAACAATAATGCATAATTTACTACTACTAATATGCAAAGCATGAATCCTACATGAACAAATAATACAATAACAACTACTCATCCCTCAAACCACCCCCAAACTTAAAATATTCAATGTCCGCATTGAATGGAAGTAAATACAAGGGATAGCAGAAACATACCTACTCGTCCTCCTCTTCGGAGGAATCAGAATCTGGCGGTGGATATTGCGTCCGAGCTCCATAGACTGGCCACCTTGCCTGAATACCCGCATCTTTCAAAGCTGTAGCCATATCTTGAGCATACTCCCTGTTACAAGCATGAATAGCATCCATCCGCCTATACAAACGCCTAAAGTGGGCATCCAAAACTCTCGGTACTCTTGAAACCCGTGGCTGAGCGCCCGCTCCATGACCACTAGCACCAACATCATCAACAATATAACCAAGCCCCCTCGGATGTGGAACCCCACCTTGCCAGTCAGGCATTCGATCAATAGTCACATCAGTAATGGTAGGCAAAGGTGACTGCAACTCCTCATCCGCACCCCAGATAACACCACTTTCCTTACATAAACCAGCTATAACAGAAGCATGGGGCATCGATGATAGCGCATGAGACTTTAAAAACCGCAGAATATTCTGATGAACAATATAAGCTACATCAATGTACTTCCCCTTTAGAATGCCCCAAAGAAGAATCGCTCTATCAGCTGTTACCTCACCCGTATGAGAAGTAGGCATAAAATTCGCACAGATAAATAAATACCATGCTCGCGTAAACTTATTCATCGCAGAAGACAGAAAATTAATCGGCTCAGTGGTTCCCAATTTATACTTCCAAACTGTACCAGGAACACATAATTCACGAACAATTGCCTCCAAATCCACCTCCTTACTAGTCTTCCTTGCCCAATCTTCATCCCCCACAAGCTTAGGTGGTTGCCCCAAAATTGCACGAATAGCATCAATACTATAACCCACCTGTTTTCCTCGAACCATACACATCTCATCCGGCTCACCTTTAGCATTAGCATAAAACTCCCTAACAATATTCACCGGAACCGGAGCAGGTGCCTTACAAATATCTCCCCAACGTAACTCACTAATCACATCAACCAACCCATAGTGACGAATTGGCAAAAATCCCTTTTCTTTCGCCACTGACCTTAACAACAATCGATTATACTCAACCTCCGCATCCGGAGAAGAAAATCTCTCCACCCTAATAGAACCACCCCTCATTCGCTTAGGCGCCATAATAATCAAAACCCCACTCAACAATAGCACCACCAACTACCACCAAGAAATATCCACCAAAAACCACCAAGAAAAATCACACCACAAATACCCAAGTAACAAGAATAATACAAAACCCCCAATTTACAAGAACACAAATCCGTAATAAAATAGAAAAAAGAAATCCCACGACGAATCAAAGAGGTGAACTTGTACTAATTTTCCCCCAAACTTGAATTTTTAAGAGATGTAGATGAGGAAGATAATGAATTGGGTGTGTATGGATGGGTATATATAGGCCATGGAGTGATAGGATGAATATAAGAATTTTAATGTGAATAGGAAAAAATTTGGTGGAAATTGGAATTTGATATGGGATAGAAAAAATATTTAATGGATAAAAGAAAAAGATTTAGAAAAGAAATAGGAATTTGAAATTTTTTTTTAGGAGAGATGAGGGGTTTTGGAATTGAAATAGGAAAAGATTTAGGGAAAAGATGGGAGTATAAATAAGAGATGGGGTGAAAGAATTTTTTTTTTTTATATATATAACACAACAGTTGATACGTACCAGCACAGAGAAACAAAAACAAATTCTGAAAAAAACTGATCCACGCAAGCTGCCCCGCGCGTCCAGGCAACCTGCTTCAATAGCAGTTGCGCAGGCGCAGCCTGCGTGACTCCCTCCGCAGCCTGCCTCACTTACAGAAACGCAGGCGCAGCCTGCGTTATGCGCCTGCAGCCTGCCCCTGTTCCAGAAACGCAGGTTCAGCCTGCGTTACAGGGCTGCAACCTGCTCAAAAATGCGATTTTTTTTTTTTTTTTTTTTTTTTTTTTTTTTACAACACTCAAAAATATATTTTTTTTTTCTTTTTTTTTTTTTTTTTCCTACACTAAAGCGCGGGTTGCCTCCCACGAAGCGCTCGTTTAATGTCATTAGCTTGACATTCTTCCGATAATTCACGTCGATGCCAAAATGGCGGAAACCTTTTCGCGATCAAACGAACCTCCATAATAATGCTTCAACCTCTGTCCATTTACTTTGAAAGTATGATCCGGTGTCGTTTCATAAATTTCAATAGCTCCATGAGGATACACCGTCTTAACAATAAACGGACCTGACCATCGTGACTTGAGTTTTCCCGGAAAAAGCTTGAGGCGAGAATTGAATAGCAACACTAGTTGTCCCGGTAAAAATGCCTTGGGCTTCAACCTTTTATCATGCCACCTCTTGACCTTCTCCTTATACATTTTATTATTTTCGTAAGCTTGCTCACGAAATTCCTCAAGTTCATTCAATTGAAGCAACCGTTTTGCACCCGCAGCCTTAATATCCAAATTTAACTTCTTCAATGCCCAATATGCCTTGTGTTCTAACTCTGCAGGCAAATGACATGCTTTACCATAAACCAACTGAAACGGAGACATACCTAGAGGAGTTTTGTAGGCAGTTCTGTACGCCCACACAGCTTCATCCAACTTCAATGACCAATCCTTACGAGACGGATTCACCACTTTCTCCAGAATTCTTTTGATTTCACGATTCGAGACCTTCGCTTGACCATTAGTTTGGGGATGATATGCAGTGGCAACACGATGCGTCACATTATACTTTGCCATCAACGTAGTAAACTGACGATTACAGAAGTGTGTCCCCTCATCACTGATTATAGCACGTGGAGTTCCAAAACGTGTGAAAATCTGCTTGTGAAGAAAATTCAGCACTACCTTAGCATCATTGGTTGGTAAGGCTTTCACCTCAACCCATTTTGACACATAATCCACAGCTAGCAAGATATACTGATTATTGCATGAAGAAATAAAAGGTCCCATGAAGTCAATTCCCCAAACATCAAAGATCTCTACCTCAAGAAGCATGTTAAGAGGCATCTCGTTCCTTCTAGAAATATTGCCAACCCTTTGACATCGATCACAACTCATTACAAACTGATGAGCATCCTTGAACAAGGTAGGCCAATAAAAACCTGCTTGAAGCACACGAGCTGCTGTCTTTTCTCCACCATAATGACCACCATACACAGTTGAGTGGCAATCTCTCAAAACACTCTCCGTCTCACTATACGGAATGCATCGTCTGATCATCTGATCTGCTCCCTGTCTAAACAAAAACGGTTCATCCCAACGGTACCACTTCACATCATGTAGAAACTTCTTCCTTTGAGCACTCGAAAAACCCGGAGGAATAACATTGCTCACCAAATAGTTCACATAATCTGCAAACCATGGCTCTTCATCTTGCACTACAAAAAGTTGCTCATCTGGAAAAGATTCATTAATAAGAGATTTGTTATGTGAATCCATACCATGGTCCTCCAAGCGTGAGAGATGATCCGCCACTTGATTTTCCGTGCCTTTCCTATCCTTGATTTCCACATCAAACTCTTGCAAAAGAAGCACCCAACGAATCAATCTAGGCTTTGAATCCTTCTTCGACATGAGATATCGAATAGCAGCATGATCCGTATACACAATCACCTTAGTACCAAGCAAATAAGATCGGAATTTCTCGAAAGCATAGACAACTGCTAGCAACTCCTTCTCCGTAGTGGTGTAGTTAAGCTGAGCATCATTGAGGGTTTTACTAGCATAGTAAACCACATGAAAAATTTTGTCATTCCTTTGCCCAAGCACAGCTCCAACAGCATAGTCACTAGCATCACACATTAGCTCAAATGGTTCCTCCCAATTAGGTGCGGTAATGACTGGTGTAGTAGTCAACTTCTTCTTCAAGAGCTCGAAAGCTGAAAGGCATTCATCATCAAATTTGAAAGGAACATCCTTCTCCAACAGATTACACAAAGGTTTTGAGATTTTCGAGAAGTCTTGAATGAATCGCCGATAGAATCCCGCATGACCAAGAAAACTGCGAATTCCTTTAACAGAGATAGGTGGAGGAAGATTTTCGATTGTCTCCACCTTGGCTCTATCCACTTCAAGCCCCTTGCTAGATACCTTGTGCCCAAGAATAATTCCTTCTTGCACCATAAAGTGACACTTCTCCCAATTAAGAACCAAATTAGTCTCCACACAACGTTTCAAAACCAAGCCAAGATTATGCAAACACTCGTCATATGAAGTACCAAAAACTGAGAAGTCATCCATGAAAACCTCCACATTAGTGCCAATCATATCTGAGAAAATAGCCATCATACACCTTTGAAAAGTAGCAGGAGCACCACAAAGTCCAAAAGAAACTCGACGAAAAGCAAAAGTGCCAAAAGGACATGTGAATGTTGTCTTCTCTTGATCTTCCGGAGCAATGCAAATTTGATTATAACCAGAATAACCATCAAGCAAACAATAATACTCGTGTCCAGCCAACCTGTCTAACATCTGATCAATGAAAGGAAGAGGAAAGTGGTCTTTTCTTGTGGCCTTGTTGAGCTTCCGATAGTCCATGCAAACTCTCCACCCCGTGACTGTCCGAGTAGGGATGAGCTCATTCTTCTCATTAGCAACAACTGTCATGCCTCCTTTCTTTGGCACACATTGAACCGGACTCACCCAAGAACTGTCTGAGATAGGATAAATAATACCAGCATCTAACCACTTTAGAATTTCCTTCTTCACCACCTCTTTCATAATAGGATTAAGTCGTCGCTGATGTTCAACAGTAGGCTTAGCTCCTTCCTCTAGCAGAATTTTATGCATGCAATAAGAAGGGCTGATTCCCTTGATATCTGCTATAGTCCAACCAATTGCTGACTTGAACTCCCTCAAAATTCGCAAGAGCTTTTCTTCCTCGATATCTGACAGATTAGAAGAAATAATAACAGGTAATGTAGAGGTATCACCAAGAAAAGCATACCTCAAGTGATTAGGCAAAGGCTTGAGTTCAAGTGTAGGAGCCTCCTCAATAGATGGTTTAAGACGGACTTGTGACTTTTCCAGCTCCTTTAAACCAAGAGACTCGAAAGGCATGTCAAATTTTCTATTCCACATATTGGCATTCAACATCTGAAATTGCATCACTTCATCTTCATCTTTCACCTCAGAGTTCCTACTCAATGCTTTTTCCAAAGAATCTGTTAGCAACAAATGATCAAGATCCTTGGCTACCACGGAATCAACCAAATCAACATTGAAACATTCTTCTTCATCAGATGGAAGCTTCATAGCATTGAACACATTAAAGGTGACAATCTGATTTTGTATCCTCATGGTGAGCTCTCCTTTCTGCACATCGATCAAAGTACTACCCGTAGCTAGGAATGGCCTTCCCAAGATTATGGGAATCTTCTTATCTTCCTCGAAATCCAAGATAACAAAATTAGCAGGGAAGATGAGTTTATCAACTTTCACCAAGACATCCTCCACTATGCCTCTAGGATAAGTAATTGAACGATCGGCCAACTGTAACGAGATGTTAGTTGGCTTTGGATCCGGTAGACCAAGTTGCAAGAAAACTGACAAGGGCATGAGATTGATGCTAGCTCCCAAGTCACACAAGCACTTCTCAAAGAATAGATTACCAATAGTGCATGGAATAGTAAAACTACCCGGATCCTTTAGCTTTGGAGGCAACTTCTGTTGCAGAACAGCACTACACTCTTCCGTTAAGGCAACGGTCTCTAATGCATCAAGCTTCAACTTACGAGAGAGAATTCCCTTCATGAACTTGGCATAGCTTGGCATCTCTTCAAGCGCTTCCGCAAAAGGAATGTTAATGTGCAACTTCTTGAACACCTCGAGGAACTTAGCAAACTTTTTATCCAAATTCTGCTTCTGGAGTCTTCTAGGATATGGAGGAGGAGGGTAGATCTGAGTAGACTGATTCACTGAAGCTTTAACAGGTTCCTTGCTCTTCTCTTTATCACCATCTAGCTCATCCACTACTAAGCCAGATTTTTCAAATTCAGGCATTGCAGATTTTTCCACTTGCTGCTTCTGCACTTCTTCATCTTCATTAGCGGTTGATTTAGGATCTGTTGTAACCTTTCCCGATCTCAAAGTTACGGCCTTCACCTGTTCCTTGTTGTCTCTCCTACCTGGATTAGTCTCTGTATCACTAGGAAGAGTTCCTTGTGGTCTACTAAGTAAGGCACTAGCAATCTGTCCCAGCTGGCTCTCGAAGATCTTTTGAGAAGCTTGCAGATTCTTCACCATCATCCTCAAATCATCAATCTCTGATTTTTCATTCGAAGATTGCCCTACCTGAGCCTGAGGCTGTTGCTGCTGAAATCCAGGAGGTTGATATGGTGCCCTTGGAGCGTAAGGCTGTTGATAGCCTTGATTAAATGGCTTCGCTTGCTGATACGACTGTTGAGTATTTTGATTGTTGCTCCAACTGAAATTGGGATGATTCCGATTATTAGGATGATAAGTGGCTGGAACTGGTGCAGCAGGTCTCTGGAAATTACTCACGAACTGTGCTGATTCAGAAGAGATAGCACACTGATTCGTCTCATGTGCGCCCGCACATAACTCACAAACACTAGCCACCTGTTGCACTCCATAATTAGCAAGAGAATCCACTTTCATAGCAAGAGCCTTCAACTGAGCCGTAATCATTGAAGCTGTATCTACTTCCAAAACTCCTGCCACCTTGCCTTGAGAAAGCCTCTGGGTTGGATTTTGATATTCATTAGCAGCCATCATCTCTATAAGATCATAAGCTTCATCATAACTCTTCGCCCAAAGAGCTCCACCTGATGCTGCATCTAGTAAAGGCCTAGACTGCGCTCCCAACCCATTGTAGAATCCATTAATAACCATCCAATCAGGCATGCCATGATGAGGACACTTCCTTAGCATCTCCTTGTAGCGTTCCCAAGCCTCACATAATGACTCACCAGATTGCTGTTGAAATTGAGTCAACTGGTTCCTTATTGCTGCAGTTTTCGCCATAGGGAAGAATTTAGTAAGGAACTTCTGAGCAAGATCTTCCCATGTAGTAATGGACCCAGGTGGCAAAGAGTGTAGCCAGCTCTTAGCCTTATCCCTCAGAGAGAATGGGAAAAGCCTCAACCTGATAGCATCATCCGTCACACCATTACACTTGAAAGTGTCGCAGATTTCGATAAAGTCCCGAACATGCATGTTAGGATCCTCCGTAGAAGCTCCCCCAAACTGGACTGAATTCTGCACCATCTGAATTGTGCCTGGCTTGATCTCAAAGTTGTTCGCTGCAATAGCTGGCCTGATAATGCTAGACTGAATGTCATTGAGTTTCGGCTGAGAATAGTCCTTCAAAGCCTTGACTGCTGCTGCTGCTGCGTCACCCATCTCTACAGTAGTCTCAGTTTCTATCTTATTCTCCAAATTCTCTACAAGATTGTCTTCTGCCAGTTCTTCCAAACGTGCTTGTAAGCGTGTTCGCATACAAACTCAAGTACCTGACACACCACAAAACAAACACACTAAGTAAGAATCCGAGTCAGTGAACGCTAACGACCACTGATGACAAGCACATAAACCAAAAATAAAACACCGATGATCCCCGGCAGCGGCGCCAAAAACTTGTTATGCAAAATCACGCAAGCGTACGTGGTCACAAGTAATATATAAGGTTAAGTCCAAATTCCTTCCCACAGGGATCAAGTTATGGTTCTATTCAGTAAATATGCCTATGCAACAATGTATGGTTATTATGCACTGCTAAGACAATAACAATTTTGGGTTTATTAAACTAAATTAACTAAGACACCAATTAACAAAACTAAGAATTAACTAACTAACAAGAATTAAAATCTAATTACGTCTGCAAGAAAAACCATGGAATCCTAACTTCATTAAATACTTCGCTTAGATCTGACGCCTTTAATCACTATATGCAATGGTTATGATATCTGATCGGATAACACGAAAAGAGTAAAAGTTACCTCTCGGTATACTAGTACCAATCTACACATACATCCACAAAAGAGATAGAAGATGAATAGGCACCTATTATGTTTAGACCCTATATGTCTATAGAATTTGAAAACATAACGGTTGAAGAACAAGTTATCCATAAAGATCACACAGGGCAGTATAAGTATTTTCATCTCACACCACAATCATATTGATAACAATTATGAACCTATGCTAGCATGGCAAGTTCTAAATCTCAAGATCCACTTTCACTTCACAAGAGATTAACAAATTAGATGTTAGCTACGCATCTAAATTCAATAAGCACAACCATACGAGGATATCAGATATACATCACACACAGATCTTTAAAGCAATCAAGATACTAAAGCTCCATAAATAACTCCGTTAGAATCCCATGACAACGATTAGTTCATAATCGAACCTCTCGTCATCATGGGATCTGATGAAACCATGATAAAAACAAGGTATGAAAATATACAAATAAACCTAAGTAATTGATATGTAATTGTTCTACTCCTAATGATGATAATCTTAATGATCTAATTTACAAGGGTTGGATGTGTTTATATAGGCTCTAGACATCTTGCCCAGCAAGAAAATACCAAAACAGAATTATAATAGAATTTCTGCAAGATACGTTTCCTAAACTGATTCTGTTTTTTAAGGGAAATTCGTAGCTGACTTTTCTTCTATTTTCCAGAGCCGTTCCAGACGTAATTGGGCTTCTGGACCACCTTAGAATGATAGAGAATCTCGTTATCTTCGCGTGGACAGCTTACGGGCCCCAAACGGAGTTGTAGAACTCAAGATATGGCCAAAATAGTAAAAACTGTATTTTTCAGGGGCAACTTGCAGGGCAACTTGCGCCCAGCAGTCTGTTCTTCGCGCAGATTGCTCCAACCCGGCGCAATTTGCTCGTGGGAATCCTATCCTAAGTTGTAGAAAATCTCCCAGGCTTCGCGTGGGCAGTAAGATCACTGAAAACGGACTTACAGAACTCCAGATATGGCCAAAACAGTGTAAGCTGCGCAACCGTCTCAGAAATCCGAATTTTAATCAATTAATTCCCCAAAAATTATAGAAGCATCCACCTTAGTCAACATTCTCGTAAACCTGCACAACTAAGCAAAACACATCAAAACTACAAGAAACTTGAGTCCAAGACAATCAATTTAAGCCATTATAGAATGTTCCAAGTGGATATAAATCCACTTATCACACCCCCAAACTTAAACCGATGCTTGTCCTCAAGCATTAACAATTACAACTATCTAACTAACTAGTACCACTTCCGTAGGTGATCACGGTTGCATTTGGCATATGCAACAAGCCCTTTAAACCCCTAGGCAGCCCTAGTGGACGAGTAAGGTCTCGTGAGGGCCTATAGCGAATGTACCCACAAAATCCATTTAACCTAATGCAATGCAATGCATGAATGCAACTAAATGAAAATGCAAGTAATCTAATCTACCATACCTTCAAATCCTCTCATGCCATATCAACTTAAGAATCAAAGTAAATACGCAATGCCTTGGTGTCGAAAGTGCAAGTATTCACATAGTCTACTCAATGAACATGCATAAGTTCTCACAAGCCCATGTCAAGTGTAAGAATAAGTTAGTAAACATGCTAAGCCTACAAGAGTACATCTTTGAGACAAAACTCGGGATCTCATACGCAAAAACAAGCAAACACTCACAATCCACTCACAAAAGAATTTTCACTCAAGAACAAGGGTAAGTGTATCACTCAATTCCAACAAAATCATAAGCATGCTTGACATTTGGTATCAATCTAACTCTTAACACAACATACATCCATGACGATAATCAAAAGGTCTTTATTTGGGTTGTAACGGGGCTAAGGACAAGGTATGTCAAATAAGCCAAAACAGGTGAAGTGTCAAAAGCTAGTAAGTACCATAAGAAATCATACACAACACCATATTTCCCCCCCACATAATTTTACTATTACAAACACTCGACTAGTCGACTGAAATAGGATCACAACAAACACAAACATGCTCTCATAATATTTTTTTTTTTTTTTTCTTTCTTTTTTTTTTTTTTTCTGTTTCTTTTTTTTTTTTTTTTTTCTTTTTCTTGTTTTTTTTTTTTTTTTCGAGAGCTAAATAGAACACAAACAATAATATAAACAATAACAATGATCCAATGAATTTATTACATATGTCGACTATCAAGTAAACAAACCAAACCCAATTTTCAATATTTCCCCCAAAAGTAAGACCAACAATAACCCTTCCTTGCACACCTTATTACTCCCTTAAGCACTCTACTAGCCTTTGACAATATGGGTTCAAATTAATGTAAGGCCAATACAAGAAAAAGGTCTAGGCAAGTAATGTGGTATGTCACCGAAAAAATAGGATTAAGCTCAACGGGTTAACTAATTGATCATGTAAACATGGTGTGGTAATATGGGAAAATATGTGGTTATTCCTAAGTGCCTTTATCATTTTAATCGTCAAATAATGTCATGCGTTTCAAGAAAGACCTCAAACAACTGCTAGCAATGCAAACAATCCGTGGACACTCAAGCAAACGAATAAATTGCAAATAATATGCAATAAGCAATAAGGCTCAAAATCTCACTTGGTGGAAAAACATACTCAATCCCAAGCAAAAATCTCTCTAACGCACCGACTTGTATTCAAAGCATGCAAACTAAATCATCTTGCACATATTCATGTCCTTCTAATCACTTACAACATTCAATAAGTCTACTAGCTTCAACTTACTAGTGTATGTGTGTGCACAAGAACAAAGCATATCACTTCTCAATCAAAAGCGTCAACAACACAAAATTCCTATCAAGCATGGGTGCAAATGCAAACTATTATGAACTCACATGATATACGAACATAAAAACAGAATGTCCGTTAGAATCCCATGACAACGATTAGTTCATAATCGAACCTCTCGTCATCATGGGCCTCTTTCTCTATGCTAGCATGGCAAGTTCTAAATCTCAAGATCCACTTTCACTTCACAAGAGATTAACAAATTAGATGTTAGCTACGCATCTAAATTCAATAAGCACAACCATACGAGGATATCAGATATACATCACACACAGATCTTTAAAGCAATCAAGATACTAAAGCTCCATAAATAACTCCGTTAGAATCCCATGACAACGATTAGTTCATAATCGAACCTCTCGTCATCATGGGATCTGATGAAACCATGATAAAAACAAGGTATGAAAATATACAAATAAACCTAAGTAATTGATATGTAATTGTTCTACTCCTAATGATGATAATCTTAATGATCTAATTTACAAGGGTTGGATGTGTTTATATAGGCTCTAGACATCTTGCCCAGCAAGAAAATACCAAAACAGAATTATAATAGAATTTCTGCAAGATACGTTTCCTAAACTGATTCTGTTTTTTAAGGGAAATTCGTAGCTGACTTTTCTTCTATTTTCCAGAGCCGTTCCAGACGTAATTGGGCTTCTGGACCACCTTAGAATGATAGAGAATCTCGTTATCTTCGCGTGGACAGCTTACGGGCCCCAAACGGAGTTGTAGAACTCAAGATATGGCCAAAATAGTAAAAACTGTATTTTTCAGGGGCAACTTGCAGGGCAACTTGCGCCCAGCAGTCTGTTCTTCGCGCAGATTGCTCCAACCCGGCGCAATTTGCTCGTGGGAATCCTATCCTAAGTTGTAGAAAATCTCCCAGGCTTCGCGTGGGCAGTAAGATCACTGAAAACGGACTTACAGAACTCCAGATATGGCCAAAACAGTGTAAGCTGCGCAACCGTCTCAGAAATCCGAATTTTAATCAATTAATTCCCCAAAAATTATAGAAGCATCCACCTTAGTCAACATTCTCGTAAACCTGCACAACTAAGCAAAACACATCAAAACTACAAGAAACTTGAGTCCAAGACAATCAATTTAAGCCATTATAGAATGTTCCAAGTGGATATAAATCCACTTATCAATGCTAGCATTCATACTATATATTATATTCGTTGATATCGGATTGTAGCCGTGATCGGGCGAAGTGCGATGTCATTGGAGGATGGTATTCCCGGTCGGATAGTTGATCGCCCCGTCGAGATACCGAGAGGTGGAAGACCGGTTTCTTCATTAATCATGAGGCATCAGAGTTACACTAATTGAGTTCTTTTCGAGTATTCTATTTTGAGACGAGTCTTGAGTAAATGTCAGATTTCTGATATCTCAATTGTTTATCAACTTTCGAGTATTTTCTTTCGGTATATTTTATTATATTTATGTACCGAGCAAGGAGAGAACTTATTGAGCACCATAGTTGCTCATTCTTGCTTTAAAACATTTGTTCAGCTATCAAGAAAGAGAAGGACGAGCCGTCCAGCCAGAGGAATAAAGGGAAGGAGAAAGCTCCAGGCTATGGAGATCGGGATTAAACCATCCAGTTGTAACCTGTTATCCTTCCTACCTTGTTGTAACATCCCGGATTTTCGGGACATTAAATCTAATTACAAAACTTAAATAAAATCAAAAACTTTATTTAAATAAACCAAATATTCCACAAAGTCAAATGCAGCGGTCAAAATTAATAATTCAAAATCATAAAAACGGAGACGCAGCTCCATAAATCCAATATTCAATAACAATCTTTATTCTAATAATGCAAAGAGTCTAATCCAATAAAGACTGCTAGCAGCTGGCACGTAAGTCCACAAAATTCACATCCTTATTCTTATTAAGCTTCCAAGATTGAAACCTGAAATATTAGAAACAGATGAGCTACACAGCTCAGCAAGTACAAATTGACTAACAATTGCTCTTAAAAATCAATGGGCGTTTCAATAAAATAATTTTCAGAATCAAATATAAGTTTACAAAACATTTACGAAAACAATTTCAACCTAAAGTTTTATATTTTCAAAATACTGAATTTAAAACAGAAGCAGAAGCAAAAACAGAAATATTACGAAATCAAAAATACCACAGTCTTGCTCTACGGCCACACTTTGCCAGTGACCGGCATCTAAAGTTCAATAATTACGCGCCCTTAATAGGTATCTAAAGTTGCACACTTGTGCGCCTACTAAGGGTATCTAAGGCTAGTTTCGGAACTATAGGGTAAATTACGAACGGGTTCGAAGCGTAGAGACTGAGGATTCTAAAATCAAATATTGTCTAGAACTAGTAGCTAGTGCTTTGTCCGAGATTATTGTTTCTATTTTTTAAAAAACATTTATTGACGATCCAACCGTACGGATGTCAATATATATCTAAAATAATGATATTTCCAAATTTTTAAAAAATGAAAAATTAATTTGGTTGAAGATCTTAGTAGAACACTACTATATTGTCAAGAACTCGTAACTAGTGCTTTGTCCCAGATTATTGTTTCTATTTTTTAAAAAATATTAATCGACGATCCAACCATACGGATGTCAATATATATATAAAATAATGATATTCCCAAATTTTTAAAAAATACAAAATTAATTTGGTTGGAGATCTTAGTAGAACGCGTAACTATTGCTTTGTCCCAGATTATTATTTCTATTTTAAAAAAACAATAATCGAAGATCCAACCATACGGATGTCAATATATATCTTAAATAATGATATTCCCAAATTTTTAAAAAATAAAAAATTAATTTGGTAGGAGATCTTAGTAGAACACTACTATATTGTCTAGACTAGCAACTAGTCCTTTGTCCCAAATTATTGTTTCTATTTTTTAAAAAACATTAATCGACGATCCAACCGTACGGATGTCAATATATATCTAAAATAATGATATTCCCAAATTTTTAAAAAATAAAAAATTAGTTTGGTTGGAGATCTTATTAGAACACTAATATATTGTCTAGAACACGTAACTAGTGCTTTGTCCCAGATTATTGTTTCTATTTTTTTAAAAACATTTATCGACGATCCAACTGTACGAATGTAAATATATATCTAAAATAATGATATTCCCAAATTTTTAAAAAATAAAAAATTAATTTGGTTGGAGATCTTAGTAGAACGCTACTATATTGTCTAGAACTCGTAACTATTGCTTTGTCCCAGATTATTATTTCTATTTTTAAAAAAACAAAAATCGAAGATCCAACCGTACGGATGTCAATATATATCTTAAATAATGATATTCCCAAATTTTTAAAAAATAAAAAATTAATTTGGTAGGAGATCTTAGTAGAACACTACCATATTGTCTAGAACTAGCAACAAGTCCTTTGTCCCAGATTATTGTTTCTATTTTTTAAAAAACATAAATCGACGATCCAACCGTACGGATGTCAATATATATCTAAAATAATGATATTCCCAAATTTTTAAAAAATAAAAAATTAATTTGGTTGGAGATTTTATTAGAACACTAATAAATTGTCTAGAACACGTAACTAGTGCTTTGTCCCAGATTATTGTTTCTATTTTTTTTAAAACATTTATCGATGATCCAACCATACGAATGTAAATATATATCTAAAATAATGATATTCCCAAATTTTTAAAAAATAAAAAATTAACTTGATTGGAGATCTTAGTAGAACACTACTATATTGTCTAGAACTCGTAACTAGTGCTTTGTCCCAGATTGTTGTTTCTATTTTTAAAAAAATATTTATCGGCGATCCAACCGTACTGACGTCAATAGATATCTAATTTAGTGATATTCCAAAAATTAAAAATAAAAATTAATTTGGATAGTGAAATTAGTAGTCAACTATTGATTTAAAATTTTAAATCATTTAAAATTTTACACATTTAAAATTTTACACATCTATCTGAGTAATAAGGTAAATTCTAAAATGTTGGGTATGTAAATTTAACATTCTAATGAATTTATAAATTATCGAGTATTTTTAATATTTATTTAAAATTATATATCAAATAAATATTTATCGTTTTCTTAAAAATCAAAGATTAATTTGGCGCCTGGTGAAATAAAGGCAAAGGTAAATTCAACGAGATACTGTTGAATTTATTTCGGTTGAATTTATTCTGTTGAATTTAACTTTTGGTGGGAATTTTGCCGCCAGATCAAATAAAGGGAAAAGTTAAATTCAACGAGATACAGTCGAATTTATTTCGGTTAAATATATTCGGTTGAATTTAACTTTTGGTGGGAATTTTGCCACTAGATTAAATAAAGGCATAAATAAATTCAACGAGATACTGTTGAATTTAATTTCGGTTGAATTTAATCGGTTGAATTTAGCATTGGTTGAATTTGTTCCGTTGAAATTGAAGTTTGGTTAAAACTGACCATAAAATCAACGGAATATGGTTGATTTTATCGTCCGTTGAATTTATTCCGTTGAATTTAGCCGTTTTTTTCAGTAGTGATTAATAGTTATAGAGTGTGCGTTTGTGATAGTGGGAGAGAAAGAGAGAGAACAGGCGGGGGAGAGCTACCAGAGTGGAGTGGAGTGAAGTGGAGTGAAATGAAAGAGAGGAGGCGGGGAAGCTTAAAGAAAAAGAGATTGTCCGAAAAAATTTGGATTGAGCGGTATATTTGCAGCTCATCCAATTTTCAATTATTTTCCTGTAAATTTGTTTTCACAAATATTATTATTCGTTTTTAATTTATAATTTTTTTAACGATTACAAAATTATAATTATTCATCTCAAATATTTGTTTTAATTCTTTTAATTAATTATTCACTTGCTTAGCATAATCTTGATTTCTATAAAAAAACATTTTAATATTTTAACAAAATTAATTAGTTTTCATGTCAAATATAAATAAAAAAATTTATTTTTAGTTAAAAAGCTAAAATAGTTTTGTTTGTTAAAAAACCGTGACCACAATATTTATTTTAATGGTAATTTAATAATAAACAACTTTATTTTTAGTAAAAAAAAGCTAAAATTTTATTTTTTAGTTAAAAAGCTAAAATATTTATTTTTTTCATTAAATATTCAATTTTTTTACATAATCTGAAATAATCTATTCAAATATTTTTAATTATATACGAAAATATTTTTCATTTTTATGATATATTAAAATATATTTTAAAAAAAATATTTTAATTTTTTTTAATAATATATAATAAATATAAAAATAAAATTACACATTATAAAATGTTTTAACATTTTTAGTGAAATATTCACTCTTTAATGGAATATTCTAGATTTTTATAAAAATAATTTTATTATTTTTATTCAAAAAAAGCAATTTTCATGTGAAAAAAGGTTAAAAATTTTATTTGTAGTAGAAAATATAAAATTTTGTTCATTGCAAAATTACGGCAACATAATTTCAGACCTACGGCAACACACAAACACTTTTATTCAATGCCAACATATTTTTGCTACCTAAGTCAACATAAAAACGATAATATTGTATTAGCCAAAAGCATGCATGGCAAAGGCAACATATGCTCTAGATGTGGACCATGTGGTCATAGGTGTAGTGGATATTATATTCTTAAAAATATTACAAAAATCAGGGTTCTTACATGAACTAATAAAGAAGAAAACTAATAAAATAATCATCATCAACTTAATTAATTATTATCAGTTAACATATTTCCGTACTAATTTTAGTATACTTATAAGTACAAAATGCATGCATATTATTAATTTATTATCGTTAAAAATAAAAAATAATTCAAAATGTTATAAAAATTATTTTTTACAAAAAAAAATCATAATAAAAAATAAATTATAAAAATATCAATAAACAACCATGCATTGCACGGATATAAAGTTAGTAATTTTTAATTGACAAAAATATCATCTCGTACCCGCGATTCAAATTGTAAAAGTCGTTATTTGTTTAATTCTTCATAAAACTCTTCCCATGATCTACATATGTAATTCTTATTATATACTCTCTCCATTCCTCTCTTTACATGGGGATGGACATGGAGACCAAGAAAATGTATAAAAAAATGAGTAAAGTTAGATGAAAAGTGGGTAAAGTGGTGGGATCTATTAATATTTAATAATAGATTCGGGCTAATTTAGCTGCCAGTGATGATGGAAATCCAGTTGAGATAGTGGAGGAAAGTAGTTGGTGTAATATTATTTTTTATTGTTAAATATATGAGATAGTGGGTATAATAATGGGAGAAACTTACTATTTTTGAAATGTAAAGAGGACAATCAATCTAAAACAATAATAACACAGTAATCGAAGGAGAAGAAGAATTGTATAGGGTTTTGACAATGAAAAAGCGGCAGCGTGGCGAGGAGGTTGATGGTGATCCCTGTCCCGATAAACATGGATCTGAAGAGGGCAAGTGTAAGAAGGGGGGCGAAATTCCAACGACGGTGATTCCGAAAGACAAAGTTTACAATGAAATATCTTAATATTCAATGCAAATACTAAATTAAACTAAAATATTTTTTAAAAAATTATGAACATGTAAAATAATAAGAATTGACAAAATATATATTAATCATCAAAACTTTATATAAAACAAGATGAACTAGCTAGCCGATGCACGGGTTATATAGGCTATATAATTTTAAAAGTAACGTATAGGGCCCGTTTGGAAATCTTATTTTTTAGAAATAAGTTACTTATTCGGGAAAAAAGTAAAGAAATATGTACTTTTTTCTGAAATAAGTAACTTATTTTTGCAAGATAACGAATATTAAAATCCCGATACATATTTTTCTTATAACTTATAAGTTGTTTGACATATTTGCCAAACAAATAAGCTAGTATAGAGCGATACATTCAATCCAAAACAGTAACAACACAATAATCGAAGGAGAAGAGGAATTAGGGTTTGACAATGAAAAAGCGGCAGCGTGGCGAGGAGGTTGATGGCGATCCCTGTCCCGATAAACATGGATCTGGAGAGAAAGTTTATAAAGGACAGTTAGGTGCTCCGAAGAACAATACAAGGCTTCCACAAAGTAGAGGAAAATTACCCCTTGGTTTTAGGGCAATATATAATATTTACGATTCATCAGAAACTCATCTCAGTATCTCTCCCATCAGAAAGGATGAACTATTCTGTCTTACTCAATTGGCTATGTGGACCTATAACTTCAAGGAGGTATGTGCTTCTTTCCCTTAATCTATTTCCTTCACCTTCTTAAATATTTTTTTATATATGCTAATCATGCATACATACATACTTGCAGGATACAAAATTTGACAATGTCAAAGTTCTCAGGGGAAATAGATTGATTGCTTCTGATTTATATTTTTATATCGCATTTCAAGCCTTTTCTCCTCAAGGGGTTGCCACTACATTCCAAACAAAAATCATTAAATATTTCCCCAGTCCATGTTCAAAAATCGAAATTATCTTTGTAAGGATCATTCCTGATGATTTTGATGTTGATGACTTTTCTCATAACTCTAAAAAATATCGCCCTTCTGTTGGTCATCCAAAGAATAGTGTCCACAGAAAACGCCTCTATCAACTCATTGAAACCAATGTATGCTTTCCCTTTTTACCTTTGGCTCTACGTACTGTTTTTATATCTATATGTGTGTGTCTGTTTTATATTTTACACATATGATTCATTTGTATTTAATGTCCGAGTATCCTTAGGATCCTCAACTCAAGCTGCCTGTTTATCTCTCCCAGTTTGCTCTCATCAATTATCACATTATCGACGTAAATCTCTAACTCTTTATCTTTATTAATTATTTTTAATTTCTCTTACTATCATCATCATCATCATCAACTAATCATTTAACACTTGACACACACAGTTACATGTACATGCTGCAAGGCATGACATTTCATCACTGAAAATTGTCAAGCCAATGGAACGTGTCAGCAAGCTGCAGACAACTTACCTTCTCACTTTTGAAGCCTCCTTGTGTGCTGACAGCAACAAAGTTGAAACCTTCGAAACAGAAATATACATTCCCAACTTCTTCCCAACTACAACAATAGAGTTTTGGGACTTCACGATCAAGACCAACTGATAACGTACAGGTCATTCTTTCCTGCTTCCCATTTAATGTATCAATTTATCATGGTTTTGTTTTTTTTGTTTGTTGACAACTTAAAGCTGAATTTCATTTTAAATACATAGCAATTTTTTTTAAGGATTTATGAGCATGCCAAATTACCTTCAGCAATAGTCTGACGAATTATTGTTGAACCGAGCTTGTATATATGAAGTTTATTGAATAGATAATGCTTCTGTACTTTTTACTTGTATATATTTGTGTGTGTGTGTGATCTTCTCTATTCATTTGACTTCCAAGTGATTTCTAACTTTTTGGTGTGCTTGAAATAACTGAAGCACGCGCATTCCACACACTGTCCTGGTCGATATTTCAACGTCAATCCAAGGGGACAATAGTTTTGTCTCCACTGAGATTCAAACCCTCAACCTCTTGTTAACAAGAGTGAGGGATATTTACTAGGATACAATTGCTAGGGATTATTGGGATAGTAGTGTTGAAAAATGAGAATGCAGATTACATAAGATTGTGATAAGAACAGAAGAAATAAACAAGAAGATGAACAAATATGTACAAAACCGGAAATGCTTTCAAGACTACATTGTGTTCTCTTAGTTATTGTTACAAACTGAATGGGGTACAATATAAATAGCTAAACCACAGCAACATAACAGACAACAAGGCATGGGTTTACAACATTCAAAATAACAAGCATGGACTACACAACCACGCATGGGGGGGACAGTTAGCATCTCCTTTTGGGCAGAGCAAAAGGGTGGTTCACGGGGCCATGCTTGGAACATGGATGGCATGTTTCAATGGGACAATATTTAATACAAGTTGGATTAAATAATTCCAACATACTCTCCCTTAATCCAAACTTGTGCCATGTAATATTTCGTCAGCCCGTATGGCTCTTGTTTGCCCATCTGGCAAATCCTTCGGTGCTTGTCTGGCATGACCTTCGTCAGCTCTTTCGGCTAAGAACATTCAGCAACACCTCCTCTGTTGCTTTCTTCTATCAGGGCGTGCAAATCTTCATTTTCTGTTGTTCTTACAATTGCCGCAACAATTGTCTCTCCACCGATTAAACCAAAGTAGCCTCTTGCCTCTTGGTTCGGTGTGCCGTTGCTTCGACCTCCTCTTTGGTCGCCACGGTTCCAGCCATGGATCCTTCATGGCCTTTTTGGGTTGTGTCAAACTCTTGCATTCTTCTGTCTTGTCTGCTTCCTTTTTAACAACCTCTGCTCCTGTTCTCAGCATCTACATTTGCACTCATGCAATCATATGCGCCATCTGCGCAACTAGCATCTAGCGCCGCCTGCGCTACTAGTTTTCCCAAGATGCTTTAACCCAAAAGCTAGCTCCCAACACATGGAAACTCTTGATTCACAATTAATCTATTGTTGAATCTGCAGACAAATACCATAATGCAACCACATGCAGTCTCATACTCTGCATACACGCCCCAAGTTATCGGGTGGTTAACTCCAATTTTAATCACTACCCCGATACATACACTGAACAACAGCTTCTCTATCACACCATCTTTGTGCCACTGCACAAACAAGAATCGGTATTATACCCAGCACTAACAACCCTGTTCCCATCTGCACCTTCATTCCTGAACTTGACTCGTTGCCACTTATCATTGACCCATAAGTCGAACACCAGTGGTGACCTGTGCCCAAAGAAGCATCCTGTCTCGCATTCTCCTAGTAGCAGTGACCCACGCCATCAGTTTGGCATCATTGAGCAACTAGTACTGCACTACATTTGTGTCCCTTTGATTTGGTAGAGAGCCAAACACCTCCTGAACAAGGCTTGTAGTAATTATCATCACTAAAGCCAAATAACCTTCCGCTGCATTCATCACTTCGTTAAACATGTTCATGTGAGAACATCTCCCACTCAAACTATCATCTGAGTATGCAATTACTCTTTTCATGCAGTTAATAAATTCCATAACAGCACTCTCCTGACTCGAAAAAGAACACAGCATAGTTGACATACCAACCAACAATTCCTGGTCCAAATACATTCCAGTGATCCAAGTTGAACATAATAATTCCAACACCACAATTACATCTGTCCCCCAATACGCACCAAACCCAAGTCCAAACTGAACCTTCTCGAGAATGGCTCTGTCAGTAACACATTGCTTTCTCCTCACTATCAAATAGGTTGTCGTAGCAATGGCGCACTCGACAACATTAGGAATTGAAACCCGTTCCATAATGAAACCAAAAACCTCTATCCGTCAAAATGACAAACACCTGAATAGCTCCGGCAAACGATTTTTTTTTAGACTTGTCAGGGACTTTTCCCGGACTTGAATACACAGTCTCCTGTACTCTTCTTCCTCGTCTTCTAGCCTCTTCTTTACTACATCCACAGCAAACTGCCACTCTGCAATGTGCTCTTTATCAATTCCACTATCTGCATCCATTTCATCCTTTTCTAGGTTCGTGTCCTTGCACCAACTGCAGCACGTGCTACAGCCCTGTCATCGTCACCCACATCTCTTGGCAGCCCTTTCTCGTCATCTGATAACACCTCATAGACAGCACCAATTTCTTTAAACTTCTCAGTAGCTCCAGGTTGCATGTTGACGTCGGGATGATACTGTGAAAACATGCCAACAGGTGTTTGTTCGCGTGACTTGACCTCTACACCAGCTGTTGTTATTTCTCTCTCAGTCTGCAAACCTCTTCTTTGCTGTTACTTTCGCACACGCCAGCTCTTTGTCAAGAGTTCTTCTTTCTTCATTCATCTCTTGAACCTTTCGTTGGTAATCCCTCACAACGTTTGCAGTAGTACCACCAGCAAGAACATCTTCTTCAAGCACATCTCTTCTCCAGCCTTCACTTGCTTGACAGTCCCATTTCTGTCTTTGATATTGGAAACCAATGTCACCGTATTCCTCAACAGGTTCAGAATTTTCTCAGAGTTAGCATTAGCTAGATGTACTTTAGCTTGTGCACTTTCCAAGTCCTTTTTCGACACTGATTGATGATTTTCCAAATCTTTAGGCTGCTACTCTTTTGATTCTTGTTTTTTCAGTCACTTTGATGCTTTCCTCAATACTCTTTTCTTTCTTCGTAATCTTTTCCATCAACTCTTTTGTACGACTAGCTTCCTGTATCAAATCCTTTCTAGCCTAATCCCTTTCAGTTGTAATTCGACTAACTTCATCCTTATGTCGACCAACTTCAGACTTCAATCCCTTTTACTTTGGCCTTCTCAGCCCTACTGGTCTTTCCAATCCATCAGACTGCTCCTTTTCTGTTCTACTGCAGGCAGTTATCGATTGATGGATGTAACATTTTTATTAACAAAGCAACATAAGTGTTTTCCATTGCAGCCATCTGCAGGCATGTCCATTTCAGCGTAAGTTGTCTCAAGATGATCTTGTTTGGCTTCCTGCACCTCCTTCTCAGTGTTCTACCTTTCTTACACTTGTAGTACATGCTCATAAAACTACCAACTGCTCCATAGTTACTCCTGCATTGCTCATAATGCTCGGCATCAAACATCTTCCAGAAATTCTTTCCACTGAGCTCGGACACAGCTTCTGCACCATCAAATTTCTCACCTCTTAACACGGGTCCGGGAGCGTAGTAAACTCCAACATCTGTGTACATCTGAGCATAGTGTGTCCCCCTGTCTGCGATGTAGCTCAAATCCTGGTTCAGGATATATCTTTGTCTTGCACGGTAGCTTGTACAGCTTGTGTGGGCAAAGCCAAAGCGGATAAAGCTCCATTTCACGATGCACAAACTCTAAAGCATCGCCAACCTTGTACAGCGGAACAAGCGTATCCTGAATGACATGCATCTCGTGGTAATAGTTTCTGATGGCTTTACCTTGAATAGCCTTAACCAACCAAGGGTATACTTAAACCACCATTGATCAGCAAATGGAAGGGTGAACTTCCCTTCCCAATACAAACATCTAGTATGCCTGTGGTAGTACTCCCTGGTTGGAATGTACTCCACAAATTCACCTTTCTTCAATCCCTTTTCGGCATGCTGATAAAACCATGGTTTAAACCACCAACTAACTTCGTTAATCTTATTGCCCTTTTTCTTCGCCTCTTCCTTTTTTTTTAACACAATTGACAACATGTTAGGACAACGACCTGGTAACACGCCTCAACGAATCGTATTATCCAAAACCACTTCACCGGAATCTCCTTCGACATCATTAAGGACTTTGAAATCCTCCTCCAAATTATCCAATCAAATTTCAAAATCAAGGACTTTGAAATCCTCCTCCAAATTATCCAATCAAATTTCAAAATCAAGAACTCATTGTGGCATTTCATCGAACAGTTGGCACGTTCTCTCAAACTGCCAAGAGTGGCAACAACAATATCCACTCCTCTGCTCAAGCTCCAGGAGCTCTTGCCTCTCCTCTAGGTCCTTCTGATATCATACAACGTTAGAGAGCACCAGCCACCCCGTGACAGTACCAGGAGTAAACATCATAAATCTCATAGTCGGACTTTTGTATTTGTAGTAGCAGCAGGTAGTGAATCTGGGTCCGAAAATGCAAAAAGATGGAGACCACCTAATTTGTTACTCTTAGGCTTTCACTAACCGTGAAGCTCTGATACCAAATGTTGAAAAATGAGAATGCAGATTACATAAGATTGTGATAAGAACAGAAGAAATAAACAAGAAGATGAACAAATATGTACAAAACCGGAAATGCTTTCAAGACTACATTGTGTTCTCTTAGTTATTGTTACAAACTGAATGGGGTACAATATAAATAGCTAAACCACAGCAACATAACAGACAACAAGGCATGGGTTTACAACGTTCAAAATAACAAGCATGGACTACACAACCACGCATGGGGGGGACAGTTAGCATCTCCTTTTGGGCAGAGCAAAAGGGTGGTTCACGGGGCCATGCTTGGAACATGGATGGCATGTTTCAATGGGACAATATTTAATACAAGTTGGATTAAATAATTCCAACAAGTAGTTTGCTTGCCCAATTAGGCACTGCGATGTCAAACCGAGGAGAACAACAGTTACTGTCCTCAATTGTCAATATCACTGAATCTAGCTAGCAATGGATTTACTATAATAGCGGGCATATGCAACGAGCCAATGGCTGATTTTGACTCATCTACTTCTGGGTACTTAAAAAGCCTCAAGATAGAAAACACTTTTAGTTAATGCTTAACCTATATCAAGGGTGGAGCTACTCACACGCGAGGGTATGCGGTGGCTCACCCCGAACTTTTGAAAACAACTACTTTTTTTTCTTATTTGCATTTTATGTTGTTTGCTAATTTGCCTGGCTCACTATAGCATCTCGGGTTGTCAAGAGATTGCCAAACGTTGACGTGATATGGCACTCGTGGTTACCCACCTATTGAAGTTGGGAGGTTGCCAAAAAGTTGTCAACCAAGGTTGCTAAAAGTTGGCAACTTCCAAATTAGCTAAAACTCATATTATTGTCCAAAAATATATATATATTTATATCCATTTTTATATTATCTCCTTCTATTATATCATTTAGGGGACCACATTGATAATTTTGAGATTGCCAACTATTGGAGCAATTTTTTTATAAAAATTGTCAAGAGTGATGTGTATGAGTGAGAAAATAAAAAAATTAATATATTTGATTATTTGTCAATGATTAGCAACCTTTGTAGCAACCTCTATTGGAGATGCTCTTATATGCCTTATTTGCCTGAGGAAAGCTGGAACAATATTTTTCTAGATCAGGTTTATTAGTAGTAAAAATGTTGTTTTCTTTCCTTCCTGTCAATGTTGTGTACTTCATTTGTATTTTTTTTTTCAGTTTTTAAATTTTTTGCCTATTAAGAGTTCTATAATTCTTTTAAAAATAAAATTCTACAAAATATAACATATATGCTATATATTTAGATTGACTATTCTAAATTTAATTTTTACAAATCAAATATTAACATTGTAAATCAGTATTATGTTTTCAAAAATTTCTATCACAAATGCAACATTTTATAACAAAAAATAATAAAAACATATTAATACATGTATTTTATTTAGAATTTTAACTAACAAAAAGTAATTATTTTTTAAAAAAAGTAACTAATTTTATAAAAAGGAAAAACTAGTGTCAGAAATTTGACTTGGTGAGATTTTGGCTCACCCTAGCCAAATTCCTGGCTCCACCATTGCGGCTAGCTATATGTAGGTTTTATTCTTCCAACATGGACATGACTCGCGAAATTTCTCCACAATATCTATTTTGGTCCAAGTTACAATCGTCTGGAGCAGTTGTAATCTGGTTGATTTGTATCAAATGGTAATTTGTTCATGAAACTAGTTAGTTACAATGTACTTGCTCAGATATTTGTTCTCTGCGAATTTGGGTGTGTCAAATTATATATTTATGCTTGTGTTTTGGTATATAATTCGAGTTAAATATAGTTTGAGTTGTGATTTACATAATTTCAAAAAATTATTTTGCATCCCCTAATTTTGAAAAAGCGGGTCAAAATGCAACCCCATCATCCTTTATCATTGATTAATTATTGTCATTAAACATTAAAAAATAACATAAAATAAAAATAACATTATTTTAGCAAGATATAATAATATTACTAACTACATGTATTGTACTTAGATCTCTGTCAAAAACACATACTTGGTTGTTACCAAAACCAAGATCACAAAATGTGGAATAGATAATGTTATTTTTAACTTTTTTGTTTTTTTATTGTTTAATGACAATAATATTCTCACAATACATAACTTTAAGGATGTTAGATAAGGCCAAGGGTCATCGGTTGCATTTGATCCCCTTTTTCAAAGTTAGGAGAAGGGAAATGATTTTTTGGAATATGCATGTTATAATTCATTTATATGTAATGCGAAGTTGTGGGTATTGCACTTATCACTACTTTATTAGTATAGCTGATCAGAGTTTACTTATCATAGCTGTTAGTTAGCTTATCATAACTGATTTTTTATTCTCTATAAATAGCTTGGTTGTTAGCCTGTGTAAGTCAAGTCATTTTTCATCATTTCCCTGTAACAAACTCTGTCTTCAACATAATGAATATACAGTGTATGATCTTAACCTCCATTGTTATACTGGTTTTTCGACTATCTTTAGATGGTATCAGAGAACAATCTTCCGCTTCTTCATCGTTCTTCATCTTTTTGTAAGTACGATCTTGTATCTACATCTTGATCACTTCGTTTGTCATCTTTATCTGATTGTTTCGTTGTTTTCTTCATCATCGATTATACATATTCTGTTATAATCCGATCAATATGATTTTCGTGATGTTTTTCGTGATCGATGTGATCTTCGTGATATTTTGTGATGATTTGTGTAGTTTTTTGTGATGATTCTTTGTAATCTCTCTCGATTTGTTCTTGATTTTCTCGATTTATCTTGATCTCTCTCGATCTCTTTCGATCTTAATCTCTCTCGATTTTTTTTTCGATCATACATCTTTTACAATCTTGAATGAATCAGCGTTATACGTATGCTAATGCTGTTCTAAGCAACACTGCTATGGCGAATTCACAAAACATTACTCGATCTACGAATCCAACTCCTACTGATGAAACTCCAATCAATGATAATGATACACACAATGATCATACACGTTCTCAAACATCTTCCTCTATCGATAATAACACACATCCTTTCTTCCTTCATAACAACGATCAGCCTGGAATGATTCTTATATCTAAGAAACTTCTAGGATCTGAGAATTATGCTTCGTGGAAGCGTTCTTTACAAATTGCTCTTTCCGCTAAGAATAAACTTGTTATTGTCAATGGTGAATATCCTGCTCCTGTTGCTAATTCACCACTGTTTGTTCACTGGAAACGTGTTAATGACATGGTCATTACCTGGATATTAAACACTGTTTCGGATGATATTAGTAATAGTATGAATTACATGGACAGTGCTCAAGCAGTTTGGAATGAGCTTAATGAACGTTTTTCTACGGTAACTGGTCACAAGTTCTATGAAACACAGCGTGCTTTGTTTAAATTGGAACAAGGCAACGATTCCATTGAATTTTACTTTCATAAGCTGAAGGGTTTTTGGGATGAACTTCGAGCTTTAGAATCTCCTATTACTTGTACTTGTGGAGCTATTGCAGAATGGGAATCTCAGATTGAGAAAACTCATTTAATTCAATTTCTAATGAGACTACACTCAAGCTATACAGCTGCTCGTGGTCAACTACTTATGATGAATCCCTGGCCTACTGTGAATCAGGCTTTTATGTTACTCAAGCAAGAAGCAAAGCAACGTCAGACACATTCTACTACTATTGCTCCTGTTGCAATGATGGTTAACACTCATTCTGGTTCTTCTGGGTATATACCTAATCGTTTTAGTGACAGACCCTCACATCCTGTTCAGGAGTGTACTCATTGTCATTTTAAAGGACATACCAGAGAGAAGTGCTATAAGCTAAATGGTTACCCAACTGGTCATCCAAATCATCCTAATAACATGGGTAAACGTAGATTTTTCAAAAACTCCTCAAAGCCTACTGTTTCGAAGTCATCTAGTGCAATGCAAGCATCTGCCTCTCAGCCTTCTCAAGGTTCTCAAAGTATTCCAGATACATCATCTACTGATCAAACATTGACCCTTAAAATGGATGCCTTGCAGTCTCAACTCAACACTTTAATGCAGTGCTTGAACTCTACAAATGCTGGCACATCTTCAACTACATCTACTACTGGTCAGTATAGTCTTGCAACCCATCTTGCATGTACTTTGTTCTCACTTTTTTCATCAGTCCATGTCCCTAATAATGTTTGGGTGCTAGACACGGGGGCCACCAATCATATGTGTTGTAATATCACATACATGACTGATGTTAAGTCTTTATCTACACCTTTAGCTGTTACTTTTCCAAATGGAAAAACTGCTATTGTTACTCATATGGGTTCAGTTTACCTTCACTTTTTGTCTACATTGGTTACTAAAGTCTTATACATTCCCACATTTACTTTCAATTTACTATCTGTCAGTAAGTTGTCCTCCCAATTATGTTCCACCATTCATTTTACCTCTCAAACGTGTTATCTGCAGGGCCAATACCAGACGACGGAATTGGTTCTTGGTAACATGATTGGAGGACTTTATCAACTTCTCAATGCACCACCTTCTTCTTCTTTTGTTCTTGCTGCTTCACACAACTCAGATTCTTCCCTCTGGCATCAACGTCTTGGACACATACCTTCTTTTGTTTTGTCAAAAATTACTGATTCCGCTGTTCATTGTTCAGCTAGTAATTCATCTTGTAATGTTTGTCCTTTAGCTAAACAATGTCGATTACCTTTTACTTCTAGTCAGTCACATGCTAGTTTACCATTTGAACTTGTACATTGTGACATATGGGGGCCATATCGGACTCCAACTCATAATGGATGTAAATTTTTCTTAACAATAGTTGATGATTGTACTCGTGGTTTATGGACCATATTGCTTCCTACTAAACAACATGTTTGCCAATCTTTAAAAAAATTCTTTGCCTATGTTCAAACACAGTTTTCTACCACTATTAAATGTCTTAGGACAGACAATGGGGGTGAATTTCTTAGTCACGATCTTATCACATTTCTTTCATCACAGGGCACCTTACATCAGACTTCTTGTCCATATACTCCCCAACAAAATGGGTGAGTTGAACGCAAACACAGAAATTTACTAGAAATGTCGCGAGCTTTACTTTTTCAAGCTCACTTGCCTACTTCTTTTTGGGGAGAGTGCATTCTTACATCTTCATACCTCATTAATCGAATACCTACTACCACTTTAGGTTACATTTCTCCATATGAAAAACTTTTTAATAAGCCTCCTTCTTATGCACATCTCAGAGTCTTTGGTTGCTTAGCCCATATGTCTGTTCATCATTCTGATAAACTTGCACCTCGTGCTATTGAAACTATTTTCCTTGGTTATTCAATGTCACAAAAGGGGTATAAACTGTACAATCCTGTTACACACCAGTTTCATATCTCAAGACATGTAGTTTTTACTGAAAACATTTTTCCTTTTGCCAATCTTTCATCACAGTCTTCCAGTCACTTATTCACTCCACCTGCTCCTATATCTGATAGTGACAACAATAGTTTTACTCTTTTAGATGATTTTACCAGTACTTTCTTTGATAATGATACTGTTTCTCCCACTCCATCTTCATTATCCATTCCCCAAACAGAACATACTGTTGATAGTACTTTTGATAGTACTGATAATCGTACTATTGATAACATTATCCAAGACAATCCAACTCCACCTACACAAAGAGTTTCTCTTAGACTGAAAATTCAACCTACATGGTTCAAAGATTATGTTACTCAAAATCAACAAAAACAAAAATCTACAATCTCTGCAGCTAATGCCATTTTACTAAATTGTCCTATTGATTCTGAGAAGTACAGTTTCTCATTTTATTCACAACCCTCAGTCTATGCTTGTGCTGTCAATTCTTCCAACACTTTACATGAACCTTTTACTTATAATCAAGCTGTAAAGGACAGTAGGTGGGTAGAGGCTATGTCAAAGGAGTTACATGCCTTGGAAGAAAACAATACTTGGACTGTTGTACCTCTTCCTTCTAATAAAAAGGTTGTGGAATGCAAATGGGTGTATAAATTGAAATATCTTGCAGATGGTTCTTTAGATAAATTTAAGGCTCGTTTAGTTGCAAAGGGTTTCACACAAGTTGAGGGACAGGATTATCATAATACTTTTTCACCTGTTGCTAAAATGGCCACAGTTCGAACTGTCCTTGCTTTAGCAGTTGTCAAACGATGGGATATCCATCAGTTGGATGTTAATAACGCTTTTCTTCACGGAGATTTAGCTGAGGAAGTCTATATGGCTCTTCCAAAAGGTCATCCTCTGTATGGTTCCAATTTTGTCTGCAAGTTAAACAAATCCATCTATGGGTTACGACAGGCATCTCGGTGTTGGTTTGAAAAGCTAGCTTCAGTTTTGCTTGACATTGGATTTACTCAAACTGTAGCAGATTACTCATTGTTTGTTTATAAAGCAGATGGTATCTTTGTCACAGCCCTAGTGTATGTTGACGACATTTTACTTACTGGTACAAGTAATGCCTTTATCAAACATGTGAAATATGTTTTACATTCCACTTTCACCATCAAAGACTTAGGTCTAGCCAAATATTACCTTGGGCTAGAAATACACAAAACTGAGGAGGGTTTGTACTTACATCAACATAAGTTTGTATATGATCTGTTAGTTGAGGCTGGCTTGGAGAATTGCAAACGATTATCTCTCCCTGTTGATACTAACATCAAGTTGTCACCTACAGAAGGTGTTTTACTTGATGACCCATCAGTTTATCGAAAATATGTTGGGAAACTTCTCTACCTTACAGTGTCTCGACCTGACATTTCTTATGTTGTTCATCACCTTAGTCAATTTTTACAAACTCCACGTGAACCTCATATGCTGGCTGTTCAACGTGTTCTTCGGTATCTTAAAGGCACTCCTTTTCAAGGTTTGTTTTATTCAGCAAATTCTTCTCTGAAGCTTGAAGCTTATTGTGACAGTGACTGGGGATCTACATTAGATTCTTCTGGTATGCTTCGAAGCATTACAGGAATTTGTTTAACCCTTGGTTCTTCTTTAGTTGTTTGGCACTCTACTAAACAGAAAGTAATTTCTCGATCCACTGTTGAAGCTGAGTTACGTGCCATTGCTGACACTGTCTGTGAAGTTTCTTGGTTGAATCTGTTGTTGTCTGAACTTGACATTCCTCAAACTCTTCCTATTACAGTCCACAGTGATAATCAGGCTGCTTTAGACATTGCTGCAGATCCCGTTTTTCATCCCAAAACAAAACATTTTGCACTAGATTGTCATTTTGTAAGGGAACAAGTTCAGTCTAACATCATCCATCCACAATACCTTCCTGGTTCTTCTCAACTCGCAGACATTTTCACCAAAGGTCTTGGTCGTCAAGCTCATTGACAGCTACTTTCCAGATTGAATGTTGTTCAACCACCTTCAATCTGAGGGGGGACTATTGCACTTATCACTACTTTATTAGTATAGCTGATCAGAGTTTACTTATCATAGCTGTTAGTTAGCTTATCATAACTGATTTTGTATTCTCTATAAATAGCTTGGTTGTTAGCCTGTGTAAGTCAAGTCATTTTTCATCATTTCCCTGTAACAAACTATGTCTTCCACATAATGAATATACAGTGTATGATCTTAACCTCCATTGTTATACTGATTTTTCGACTATCTTTAGAGTGGGATGCAAATTGTATTTAACTCAAATAATTTTTATTATTCTTTTTTAGTTTTATTAAGATAAAACATTGAATGAAATTATTTGATAATACTCTTATACCTTTTACTTGCATATATTTTTGTGTGTGTGCGCTTTTCTCTATTAATTTTACTTCCGAGTTCTTTCAAACTTTTAAGGTATGCTTGAAACAACTGAAACAAGTGTCTGCTTGCGCTTGTCACGTATTTCTATGACTAGCACAAACTTGCTTGGAGCTATAA
The DNA here is from genome assembly GCA_037693485.1 of Kitagawia praeruptora. Classification (NCBI taxonomy): domain Eukaryota; kingdom Viridiplantae; phylum Streptophyta; class Magnoliopsida; order Apiales; family Apiaceae; genus Kitagawia; species Kitagawia praeruptora. The sequence continues at coordinate 141,913,562 of CM075352.1, forward strand.
CTGAAGTCCTCGTTTGCAACTTCTCGTCGATGGACGCCTTTACAATGGGACATAGAATTTCCCGTGGATGGTAAAGATTTTGTATGCTATATATCAAGCAAGTAGACGTCTACATGCTTAAAAATACGTCTACTGGCTTACAACTTTACAAGCAACTGACACACATTTCAATAACTAAAATAGCAAGCATTGCATCCTAAAAAGCTAAATTTCCAAGATGAAGAGGCGGAAGGCATTCCACTCTTTGACAAATAGATCTGTAGAACTGCATATCTTAAAAAAAAGGGAGGAAATGGAGAATCAAATATCTGGGAACAAACCCACCAGAACAAGATAACTCGGACCACGTAGAGACCAAGATTACCTGGAAGAACGAGAAATTCGGAGCTCCGTGGAATTGAGATCTAATAAATTGAAGGCCAAATGGGAAAATGCTTTGAAACCTTAGATCCGAAAAAACAAAGCTTTATTGAAAGAAGGAAGAAAAAACAAAGAAAATGGAGATCTAAGGTTTCAAAACCTTTTCCGATTTGGCCTTCAATTTATTAGATCTCAATTCCACGGAGCTCCAGATTTCTCGTTCTTCCAGGTGATCTTGGTCTCGTAAGTGGTCCGATTTATCTTGTTCTGGTGGGTTTGTTCCCAGATCTACGGATTGCTAAGGTTCTAGTTTGGTTTTAATTTGTAGATTTATTTTGTAATCTCATTTTTAAAATTGTAAGATCGGTTTGTTTTTTGTTGTCTCACTGTTTGTGTGAGTTTTGTTATTGTCTCACCGTTTATGTGAGTTTGCTTTGTCTCACCGTTTATGTGAGTTTGGTGATTGATCACATGATCTTGGAGGATTGTACGGATATGGATAAACACTTTGATGAAGTGTTAGTGTGTTACACACATAGGTCTGCGAATATTTTAGCTAATAGCTTAGCGAGAGCGACATATTCTATGTCAGGTCCTACGGAATGAAATGTTTCTGCTCCAGATTTTATCATCTTTATGTTTGATTCTGAGAAATTTTAATGCAAGTACGGTTTTATCAAAAAAAAAAATCACAATAGTCTTATAAGTAGATATGAATAATAGTAAACACTTCACTTCTCAACCTCACCGTGCTCTTCTCTTAAATCTTTACACTCAGTAATAAGAATTCGAAGAAAATGAAAGAGCATTAACAATAACTAGAAATAGTATAAGGATCAAGGATGAATATGTGACAAGAACACTCAAATGCATTATGCATCACTTCGTTTCTATCTTTCTTTTTTCGTATCTGTTGTGGTGGCAGGTGATTTGGGAAGATTACATTTTCTGTTTGGGTTAAATATCAAATTATTATTTAAATGGAAATCATATATCACTTTATTCATTTATCTCAACAGGATATCATTTGAATTATTATTATCATAATAAATATCAAATAAATACCTTTAAATATATGTTCGGAAAATAAAAATAATTTTTCATTGAGTTATACACATTTTTCTTGAATAATACCGCAATCAAATGAAATGTTGTTGAATTCTAGTATTACATATCATATATTTAGACTTTCAAATATTTATTTACAAGTTATTTTTAGTTAAATCAAAGAAATTAACTATGAAATTAAAAAAATAATAATTAAATTTTTTAAAATCTAAATATATCATCTGAATATTAGAATTCACAACTTTTTATTTGGTTGCGGTAATATTTAAGAAAAATGTATAAAACTGAACAAAAAATTATTTTTAATTTCTGAACAAATATTTAGAGATATCTATTTGGCATTTATTATGATTTTAATGATTCAAATAATATCACATTGACATAAGATTGATAAGCAAAGTGATATATTGTCTCCTCTCAATGACCAATTTGGGGTTGTGCAATCTATGGGTTCAGTTCAGAACCGGATCGAAATGAATAAATCAAAAATTGTATTATTAATTTTTTTTTGATCTAATCAAATTAAAGTAAGATTACGGATCGAATTGGAACCAAACCGAAAAATGTTATTAGGTTTGTTCTTTCCTTAAAGACCCGAAATTTTTTCAAAAAAATGCATCTCAAATAAAATCAGAAAATATGATTTTTCTAAAATTAAAAATATTATAACATGATTTTTATAATATACTTAAAGGGATTTCCTTTCCTTACATATTCATCTTGTGCAGTATTAACTGATGTTGATTGATCCACAAAATTGGAAATAGGAGAGAATACCATTGATCCAACAGCTTAAATAGAAGTGCTATTTAGATTATACTCTGAATAGTTTAATTTTGTGCATTTAGGTACACATTGGGGGTGTTTGTCTACGGAGAAAAATGGACTTATCCGAGGATAAGTCCGTTTCAACTTATTTCGGACCGTTTGCGTGCACAAGTAGAATGGACTTATTTTGCCAAACTAGCATTTTGCCCGTACTTCGTACACGGCTTCTTATTTAATTTAAAATGATAATACCAAAAATTTAACAAATTTGATTGATTTCTTAAAACATCTTATTTAATTTAAATTGACAATACCAAAAATTTAACAAATTTGATTGATTTCTTAAAAAGATATTGTATGCAATTATATAAATAATCAATTCTTAGCAAGATATTATATACAATTATATAAGTATTTAATAAAATAATGATATGCTAAAATTTAAATAAAAAAGTAGCATACAATTCTATTTTAACAATGTTGAAAATTTATTTAATCCATCAAAATCTGCAATAAAAATAATAAATATTTTTACAAATATTGTTCTCTAATTGAAAACAATAATAAATTGTCTTCATTATTCAAATGCGGAAATAATAATTCCATCACCCCCAATGACTCCAAAACATTGAATGGCTCCAAAACATTAAACCTCATATAATATCAAGAACATGTTATATTAACTATGAGACCTCATAGTTAATATAATATGTAAATGTTGGAGAACAATGAGATCACATTTCAAGCAATTTTTAATTTTTTTTGTTAAATTTTTTTATGAATGGATAGAGGGTAGAATTATAAGACTTTTGTGTGAAAATGCCCCTAGCGGGACCCTTTAAAATAGTTTGAAATGTAGCGAATATGTGTGTTCTCACTGTTCTCATTTTAAATTTTTTTTGTTAATTTTTTTATGAATGGATAGAGGGTAGAATTATATGACTTTTTTTTGGTGAAGATGCCCCTAGCGGGGCCCTTTAAAATAGCTTGAAATGTAGTGAATATGTGTGTTCTCACTGTTCTCATTCTCACCAGAGCGTGACCATTAAACTGTATTAGTAAATTCATGTATGAAAAAACAGTGTATATATATTATTAATATAGATTCTTTTATTAAAAATAAGTAAATTATACAATTAAATAAGCAAGCCAAAATATCAGATAAATATTCTAGTAGATTTATTGTTTATGTTCAAATTAAGGTCTTTCACCATGGGTGACTTATTATATTAAAAGTATGTTCTTATTGAAATGAATATAATAATTTGAATTTGAATATATTTTTAAACTACTTATTTTGATGGGTTGTTAATTTTTTTGTGATCAACTTAGAGGGGTAACCAAAAATAAAATTAATTGGAATACATAAACCCATTACCCACGTTATGATAAACAATACCTATAAAATGGAAGTTGCTTATGTGGTTCAGGCTTGTTAATTACTTCAATACTTCATTAGCTTGATCATCATGTGGACCATCTTTCTTTTTATCACTTATGTTGCTCCTATGTAGTCTATCTATAACTAACATCTTTCTTTTTATCACTTATGTTGTTGCTATGTAGTCTATCTGTAACTAAACATCTCTCTCTGCTTGTAATCTATATTTATAAAAGCAAACTTCTTCTTGTATTGTATTTTGTTTTCAATATTTAAAATTATGTAACTGGAGGAGAAGAGAAAGGCTGGAGGTACAATCGTAGTACTACAACATTACTGAAAATAAGTACAATATCATATTAGATTTTTTTGTTCCAATCTAAATTGGGTTGCTCCAAATGCTGTGTAATGACAAAAAGGGGCATTAAATAAATAAAGAAGATTAAAAAAAATGAAGGATAATACTGTTTAGCAAAAACACAGGTCTCCGCAAGAAGCTCACTTATTCACTTTTATCTTCAAATAATGTATGATTACGAATTATAACAATCACATTTTCCATTACCTATTCTCTCTCAAAAAGCCAACTAAACTGAAAAAGGGAAAAGTTAGTGCTTTTATATTTTAATATGGAGCTCAAGTGAAAGTGCTACATATGAGATCATATATGAAGTGAAATTGAACGCGAGTAAATAAGATATTTAGAGCATAAATAAGAGCAATGTTACCTGACCCAGAGGGTGAGGCTTGTGACGTGGGTCTGAGCTTCTAAGTATGCTATTCCATATTCCCTTCGGAGACATCCGATAAAAAGTATGATATTCCATAAGACCTTCTGGTACGTAGCATGTCTACCCCATGAACATTAAGTTGAACCAATCCATAAAGAACATAAACTTGCTTGAAAACAAAATAATGTCTATAAGTATCAAATTGAGTCCCAAGATTATTTACAAATAACATGGTCCGTACTATGTCAATGTTATTAACTGGTAATCTTTCCAACTACCTTTCATATTACGACATGAAAAAGAAAAAATTGAAAGGCCAAGCAAATATTTTAAAGGTACCTTTCTGGTGTCCTGTATATTATTATAACATCGGGTAATTCATTAAAACTTTAATTCTTAAATTCCAAACCAAAATCAAAACCAAACAAATATTATCCTGTCTAATTTTTAATATTGTGAAATCAATAAAAACTTAACTCTTATGGCCAAACTGAAAACTGGAACCAAACATATATGACCCATACGGAGGTCTAGTAATTAAAATAAAATAAAAAAAAAACCACATTATTATACAAAAACATTAAAAATATTAAAAATAATATTATACAAAATATTGCAATAGGTTTGCAAACTAATAATAATATTATTATTATTAATATAATAATAATATTATTATTATTGGATGTGTATATTATTATTATTTTTAATAATAATATTAAAAATAGAGATGTTAATTTGGTGAAAAACCCAGCTTTCAAATCTGAAAAGTGCAAACATGCATCAAAATCCAGCAGTGTGAAGATTTGAGCGGCTTGGACTTGAAGGTGAAAAATAACAGAGATAGATTTGAGTAATGACAAAACGGAGAATCAAATAAATAAAGAAAGATAAAAAAAATAAAGGATAATACTATAGTAGAGGTTTAGATTTGGGTCGATCCAATTGGGTTACTCCAAATGTTGTGTAATGACAAAAAATAGTATATGTTTAGATTTGGGTCGATCCAATCTAATTTGGGTCGCTCCAAATGCTGTGTAATGGTAAAAAGGGGCATCAAAGAAATAAAGGAGATTAAGAAAATGAAGGATAATAGTATCGTTGACAGAATTCGAACCTTGAAATTTTAGTAAATAAATTTAATCATGTAACATATTTAATCATTAGATCTAACAGTTCTAATTTTAAATAAAATTCTAACGGATATTATTCGTTGTATACGAATTTTTATTATATTTTGTTAGTGGTTAGAAGATATGATGTCATATTTTTGGGTATGCAATTAGTAAATAAATTTAATCATGTAATATATTTAATCATTGAATCTAACAGTTCTAATTTTTAACTAAAAATCTAACGGATATTATCCGTTGTATACGAATTTTTGTTATATTTTGTTAGTGGTTAGAAGATATGAAGTCATATTTTTGGGTATGTATTAATTATTGCAATATTATGTTCCAAATTAAAAGTCAACGTGTTTTAATTAATAGAAAAAAAAAATTATTGATTGGAAAATATGATATTTTAGGTATTTATAAAATGTAGTATCATAATTATAAGTAAACATCTTTTAATTGAAAAAGACAATCAGCTAATTATCATTAATTATATTATTAATAAAAAATGAAGGATAATAGTAGAGGTTTAGATTTGGGTTGATCCAATTGGATCGCTCTAAATGCTGATTAGAGAGAAAAAAATTATTGATTGGAAGATATGATATTTTAGGTATTTATAAAAGGTAATATCATATCAATTATAAGTAAACATCTTTTAATTGAAAAAGGCAATCGGCTAATTATCATTAATTATATTATTAATAAAAAAATGAAGGATAGTAGTAGAGGTTTAGATCCCCTCGGATCTCCTTTATATATTTATATAATAGTTGTAATTTTTAAGTAAAAATCTAACGGATATTATTCGTTGTATACGAATTTTTATTATATTTTGTTAGTGATATTTAATTTCCACCATTAATAAAATTTAAAATGCAATTGAGTTGTATATTTAGTTTTCTCGATTAATAAAAATTTAAAATGCAATTTAGAGAAATTGATTATTTTAATATGTTTTACTTGAAAACAGAAATTGATTAGTTATTAGGAGAAATTTTATTTATATTTAAGTAAGGGTAATTAAGTAAAAACAATAGGTACCGACCAACCAACCAACCGACCGACCGGCGACATGTAATTGGAAAACTATAGATTTTAGCTAAAGGAAATAGAAAAGGTAACATTTTTTTTAAAAAAAAATTGATTATTTTAATATGTTTTACTTGAAAAAGAAAATTGATTAGTTATTGGGAAATTGTTTATTTATAATTAAGTAAGGGCGTCATTTAATTGGAAAAAAGAGATTTTAGCTAAAGAAAATAGAAAATGTAACATATTTTAGAAGGAAATTGATTATTTTAATATGTTTTACTTGAAAACATAAATTGATTAGTTATTAGGAGAAATTTTATTTATAATTAAGTAAGGGTAATTAAGTAAAAACAATAGGTACCGACCGACCGACCAACCAACTAACCGACCGACCAAACTTTTAATGTTTTAAAATGCAATTTTAAAGGTAAGGATATTGAAATTGTATATTTAGTTTCCTCGATTAGTAAAAATTTAAAATGCAATTTAGATATTTACTTTACTTCATTAGTAAAGATTTTATAGGTAAAAAATAATGAAATTATATATTTAGTTTCCTCTATTAGTAAAGTTTGAAATGAGGGATTTTAGTTAGAAAATATAGAAAAAATTATAGGTTTTACTTGAAAAGGGTAATCGGATAATTATTAGTTTTTATATAATTATTATTTTATTTCATTAAATAGAAATTGATACGTTTTAGATAAAAAATGCAATCGGTTAATTATGAATATTATAATATTATTAGTTTATTTTACTAAATAAAATTGCTCATAGTTTTTAGAAAATGAGAAATTAATGTTGCCCCTGAAATTTCTAGAAAAAAAGGAAATTTAATTAGAAAAAATATAAAAGATGATACGTTTTAGTTGAAAAGGTAATCAGTTAATTATTAGTACTATAATATTATTATTTTATTTTTATTAAATAGAATCGCCCGTGATATAATTGGAAAAAAAGAGATTTTCGTAAGAGAAGGGAAAAAAGGTAACGTGTTTGAAAAAGGTAACCGTCCATGATACAATTGGAAAAAGAGAGATTTTAGTTAGAGAAAAGAGAAAAGGTAACGTATTTTGGCTCAAAATGGTAATTAATTATTTAATACTAATTATAATATAATTATGTTATTTTATTATACAAAATTGATCGTAGTTTTTAAAAATAGAGAAATTTTAGTTAGATAAAATGTAAAAGATATTGTATTTTACCTAAGAAGTAAATTATTTAGTTATTGAAAAATAGAAAAGGTAATATGTTTAACCTGAAAAAGGAAATTGATTAATAAAGGAGATTTGGGTCGATCCAATCTAAATTGGGTCGCTCCAAATATTGTGTAATGACAAAAAGAGACATCAAAGAAATAAAGAAGATTAAAAACATAAAGGATAAAAGCTGTAATTTTCCTGTGTAATGACAAAAAAGGGCATCAAAGAAATAAAGAAGATTAAAAAAATGAAGGGTAAAAGCAGTAATTTTTAAAATACAATACTAGCAAACATTAAGAATATATTGATAAGTTGATAAGTGATAAGTTAGTAATGACGTACTTTTTTCCAACTTATTTCGTATTACTTGATTTTTTAACTTGTTTAATATTTTATATTTTTACATTTATATTTATAAATGTCATATGCATGTACTGGGATTATTATATTAAATAATTAATATTTTTAAATTTAATTTAATAAATATTTTACCAACTTATAAGTTAAACACTCAAACACGAAAATATAAGTTGTAAATCACTTATTACTTACTTCATATAAGTTACTTACTTCATATAAGTGTTAAGTAACTTATTTTAAGATTTCCCAAACGGCCCCTATAATCTTTTCTAATCTAGATAAAAGAATAACTACAAGACCGACAATAATTGTTTGATAAGAAAGATATAAAAATTTTTTGATTAAAACGGGAGCAACGATGAGATTGTTCAAGTAATGAAGACTTATCCTTTATCATTCCGTGGAACACGATGAGATAGTTCAAGTACTAAGGACTTATCTTTTATCATTTCAGGGTCATGGGTTCGATTCTAACTTACACCTGAGATTTGATTTGTTATATAGAGTCCTACTCTAATACAAACTAAAATTAACTACAAACTAAACACTAATCCAACATTTCATGCTAATCTAATGATCAAACTAGGGGTACCCCAATACAAAAGATGTCTAAAATTCTTGACACAATTCAGCAAAAAAAAAAAATTATTGTTCACTGCTGACGTGGCAATGACGTCAGCAGTGAACAGTATTTATTTATTTTTTATTTTATTTTATTTTTTTGCTGAATGGAGCCAAGAATTTTAGACATTTTTTGTAAAGGTGTCCCTGGCAGGGCCATTAGAATAAATGAAATATAAAATATTTTATGTTAGTTTGTAGTTTGTATTTAAGGATTGGTTTGTATTTGAGCAAAAATCTTTATATATATTATATAAAAATTTATTATATATTATTCAGTTTATTTGATCCAAAATTGAAATTTTTTATCAGGAACCGGATGGAATCGGAATTTATATTGATCCAAATCAATTTAATCAAATGAATCTTCAATCTGCTAATTAAATTTAAACTGAAAAATCAAATATTTTATAAATTTGTTTATTATTGTGGTACACGACGTCGTTTGCTCTTGGTAATACAGAGGAAAGAGGATCATCATCTCTTTATCCTGGCAGTTTGTGTTGCAAAAAATACAAGGTTGAGAAAGAATGGTAGATTTACTTCACCACTTTACATCGTCCCACCTACTTTTCCGACCCCAATTCGGATTTTCTAGTACTTTCTCTATCTCTATTCTTACAACACATATATACATATGTATGCACAAACACAAAATATTTAGTACATGTAAAATGATAGTTAGCCACCTTCACTATGCAAATAATAGAATTTCTTTGATGATTTTTAAATGTTTGTACTTTGTAGACTGTAATTCGAACAAGTTGGTTCAGGGAGCTGGTCCTTATCGGAGTGTTAATAATCCGATATATGTAAGAATGCATGTTGTTGGTAGTAAAGACAATAAAGATGTAAGTATTCTTGATTGGAAAAGGCTTTATCTTGGGATGGATTTTGGTACATCTGGAGCTAGGTATACCCTGATTGACAAGGATGGGATCATACACGCGGAACGAAAGCGAGAGTACCCAATGTACATGGTAATTTCTTCACATTCGTATTCAATCATTTGTACACGTAAATCATGAAATAGGTTTTCAAACAATGTTAAACTCCAAGTGACTTTTAGTAAGTTAGCTACTGGCCTACTGTCTAAGCTATCTGCTTTTCGACTTTGAAATAGTTATGCATTATGTCTCTGTTAATTTCAAATAAATTTAGACACTGTTTTTATTGTTAGAAAGAGCAAGGGCGTCATGGATTGGGTTCATTCATGGAAATTGACACTTTTTCAACTTCTGGAAGATATTCCAGATGAATTTAGAGCACTTATTTCTTCCATTTCCATTGATGGAACTTCTTCAACTACTATGATTATAGACAGGTGCTTACTAAGATTTGTGACCTGTCATTGCTTCATAAATTGCAACTCTGTTAAACTATTTATCCATTTGTACATTGCAGCACAACAGGAGAACCTTTATCTAGGCCTTTCTTGTATAATGAAAGTTGTCCGGATGCTGTGTCCGTAGTAAAATCTATTGCTCCTGTAAACCACACAGTCTGTTCCAGTACTTCTACTCTGTGCAAGCTTGTATCGTGGTGGAGCTCTTATGGATCAAGTAAAGAATCTGCAGTTCTCTTACATCAAGCAGATTGGTTATTGTGGCTTCTTCATGGCAAGCTTGGAGTTTCCGATTACAATAATGCTTTGAAGGTATTATTTCCATATATCTTTGCGTTTAATTTTCCTTTCTGTTCTATTCTACAGTCAATTGTGACTAGTGCCATAAAACATCTATAAATCTGTGACATATTAGGTTGGTTATGACCCAGAGCTTGAATCATATCCGCCATGGCTGCTCTCTCAGGCATTTTCGTATGTTTTACCTTCTGTCCAAGCTCCAGGAACTTTTGTTGGTTTGGTTAAAGAAGATATTAGAACAAAATATGGTATGGTTCTCAGTTTATATTAATTAGACTTCTGCTTATCTCAATTTTAGTCCACAACTAAAAATTCATACTGGGAATATCCTTGTGAAGATTCCAGTTTGGACAGGATATAATGAACACGACTTGCAGCTAATATGGTTGGATGCTTTGAGTGGTACTTTGTGGCTGTATACTTGAATGTTGAAAACCTTTCTAAATTGCTTCTGTGTCGATCTTTGTTTCCTACTGTAATGCAAAACATATGTCCTACACTCCAACAGTCCAACTTATGTTGCATTTCAAACTTTTACTGAAAGATTTCAGATGCTTGAACTTCACACCTTTTTTTGCTTGTAGGGTTACCGAAGGACTGTGCTATCTGCACCGGTACTACTGACAGTATTGCTGCATTTCTTGCGGCACGTGCTACTCAAACAGGAAAATCTGTGAGACATCTCTAAATAGTTTAAGAGATCCTTTTTGTTCATTAATGCAAAAGATGTAAAATTTGGCTCTTTTTTCTGAACCAATCCTTCCTTGTTCTTTTTCTGAAAATAAAGCATGTATCTCCGATTCACCATATTGTAAGATAGTCGTAAACAATTCTGTACCAGAAGCCATGGGAAGTGCTTCCTGTTGTCGCTTGCAATTGCACATGCTTTAATAACATGAAACATGTAATATTTCAAAAAAACATGAAACCTGTAATGGTTTCCTCCCCTAAAACATACAAGATTTGAAATTGACAGTGAATAGAACTAGTCATACAAGTTTTCTATGTTATCCGTTACCTTGAGTTTCTACATACTTCAAGCACTCTGTAATCAAATATGCTAATTTTGACAATTAGGTAACATCTCTTGGTTCAACACTTGCTATCAAACTCCTTAGCACTAATAGAATAGACGATGCACGGTATGGGGTATATAGCCATCGGCTTGATGATAAGTGGCTTGTAGGAGGTGCTTCAAATACAGGAGGAGCAGTCCTTAAGCAAATATTTACCGACGAGCAGCTGAAGAATTTAAGCGAGCAGATCGATCCGATGAAAGCCTCCCCATTAGACTATTATCCTCTCCAAACAGTTGGAGAAAGATTTCCTGTAGCAGACCCAAAGTTGGCTCCCAGGTACATATTTAGTCAATTGAGTTAAGAGGTTGAAGCGAGTTGTTTTGCTTGGTCTCAATTGCTGATAGTTTATGTAAAGTTCAGTTTTTTTTCTATAGAAAATTCTACAGCAAGTACAATAATCTATAGAACTTAACTTCTAATCACGGAAAAAAAAAACTCTCCTTTAGACGTATTTCACCTTTATGTATAATGTGCAATAAGTCGATCCTGGCATCCTGCGGATTGCCTTTAGGATGCGATGAGGCCATACATCAGCCTTTTTTCTGGACCAACATTATAAATACTATTACTCCTCATGAAAGTCTGCACACCTGTACTCTTTTTTTGTTTCATAATATTATGCAACTACATGAACTTTTTTATGGGGCATGCATAAGTCATAAGGGTCTTCTACTGTTGTACATGACCATTGTTCTTTGTGTTTCTGTGAGTGAAGACACTATTATACTTTTGAACCCAGTGACTAACGATTTGTTTTGGGCAGGTTAACTCCCCGTCCAAAAAGTGATGTGGACTACTTGCATGGCATTTTAGAATCTATTGCACGCATAGAGGTACATATAATCTACAATTTTGCATTAGCACTTTGTTGTTTGGTGTTCAACATTTTGTGTTCTCATCCTGCAAAAAATAAACATAATTTAAGTGGTATCAGAAAACTTTTAGTATATCTTCTTATAAATTATTATCACAATTCAACTGTATGCAAGTAAATCTAAATTTAAGATGTTTCTAAGAGTGTAGTATCTAAGTCTGAACATTAATATAACATTATGAAGAGGCAAGTAAGTAACAATGTAGAGACACGATAGCTGAGTACTAGATTAAACTATGCAGGATATGCATATTTTTAGCGTAGATATATCAGAACATATTTCACACTTAAACAGCTTTGTATTTAAAAATTATCTAGCAATATGCAGGACACTTTCTTGTGAACTAGATCTGCACAACACTTTCTTGTCAATTGAAACCTTGATGGACACAGGTTCTTGTGAATTAAAATCTGGTCTGTGCTGACATCTCTACTAGGCATAGTTATTAGACCTTTATCAGCACTTTCTTATGAATGCAATTCTTTATATTGTTATCTTAAAATAATCAAATTAATAATGATTATGTTTCCATGTCGATAGGGTGAGGGTTATAAATTGTTGACGGAATTAGGGGCAAGCCAAGTTGAAGAAGTGTTCACTGCAGGAGGTGGTGCACAAAATGAAACATGGACAAAGATAAGGGAGCGAATACTGGGTTTGCCAGTGAGTCGAGCACAACAAACAGAGGCTGCATATGGTGCTGCACTCTTGGCATTAAAAGGTGTACAATGTGATGCAAGATAGTTGGCGGAAGAGAGACAGATAAATTTGGCAGTGATGCTGGTAAACTGTTATAAATGAATTTGTTGTTAAAATGCATATACGTTGACATGATAAAATTGTAAAGCTTAAGTTGTTAGATATATACTCTTAAGTATCAACAAATAAATAATTGCTTGCATGATTAATCTTTAATTCTTTCTGGTGCTCGTTAGTCTCTTCTGTCTACTGCTTTTAGGTGAAATTTGAAAGTTGCTCTCCAATCTCATTATGTATGCCTCCACCTAAATTTGTATATAAATGTCTTGTTTATTTTATTGCTTGGTAATACACAGAACATATATTCAACTAACTGTGGTAGAGATGTATGCAAGATAATTGTAATGATATCACATACTAATATATCCAATATACTTTTTTTTTGTCAGGTATAACATGCCTAATATTTAGTTCATTAATTTGTTTTTGATCGTCACTGTGCAATTAGAGTTGTACATCTAGGCACAAATGAAATACATCCACAACTCTGGCAAATCGTCTCAGCTTAAGTTTGAATCGATTTCATTTTTGAAGTGATACACATTAACCTCTGGTATTTCTCCAGTTCTCAACATTATTATGAAGGCTCACTGACTATTTGGTCATTCAAGTTTGCACAGGGGAACAACTTAACCACTAACGTTGAAATTTGGCCAGTTCAGCTACCGTGGAATGACCACTTGTACAACCTTACCACTAGGGGTGTGCACGGGTCGGTTCGGCTCGGTTTTTACCGAAAACCGTTACCAAACCGTACATGTCGGTTCGGTTCGGTTTTTACCTATTAACCGTAACCGAACCGCTCGGAACGGTTTTTTTCGGTTCGGTTAACCGTTTGTCGGTTTCCGTTTTTTTCGGTTTTTTATTTTTAATACTTAATATCATGCTAGTAAAAATTATAAGTTTCTAATTTTCTTAAACCCACTATTCCTACGAAGGTGGCGCATGTTTTAGCTTAAATGTGGTCATAAGATCAATCAATTCATTTTTAAAATATAAAACTGTAAAATCAAATTTTTTGACATTTTTAAATCTTTTTAAGTACATAATTATTTTTTGATAGATTATTAATAATTAGTGTAAAAAATAAGAAGGGAAACTTTTGCAATTCAAGTTCTACTAGCTTTTGTCTTACTTCTTATATAAAATTCTATATTTATATAAGTATATAATATAAAAATATAAATTATTAAAATAATATATTTTCGGTTCGGTTTTTCGGTTCGGTTATTGGGATAAAACCGTAACCGTTACCAAACCGTTCCGTCGGTTCGGTTCGATTACGGTTTTTTTCGGTTTTTGTCGGTTACGGTTTTTTTCGTAAGTTACCACAATTCTAGTTATGCTTAAATTAAGGAGAAAAAAACTAGAGTGGCGTTTACTTGCTGAATATGGGAGTGGGAAAAACAAAAACCAATATCCAGCTTTCTCATCTAACTTTTGCACATTTTGTACACATCAACCACCAATTACGATTAACCGGTAAATAAGCATGTAAGCTTGCTTGGAAGTTGGAAGAGTAAAAATACATGTTTATAGGATCCTTCTCCGAATTCAATACAATCTAAACACAGTTGTACATAATAGAACACTATAATTGCTTTGCCTCTTGGCTATATCTCTGCATCGTTCTCTACTGGCGTAAGCCATAAACTAGCGTAGTTTCACTCTCCTCTGAAGTGCTACCACCGCTTACTAGGCTTCTTCCTCTTGTACTTTGGACTGAAGGCAAAACACCACAATTACAGGTTTGAGAGACAGCTTACAGGATGCGTAAAACCTACTGTGAATAAAAACACCGAAAAATCATGTTCAAAAATCCTATTTGCAAACCTACTGTCAGATGTTGAATCAGCACCAAGTATTTGAAAAGCTGCACTAAGAAGCTGCAAGACAAGTGTTGACATGGTGCAAAGGACAGAATCCACATGCAATTATGTACGCATCTTTCCATAGAGAAATAAAATTTGCCATATCTGAATGAGACCATGATAACTGCTTTGCTCAGATGTATTTTTACAAATACCAGACCAGCATCTATGGTAGGGATATCATACCACGTATGTTTGGTGAGCTTGTTTAAGCCTTCCAGGTGACTCATAATTGCCCTAGCATTCACATTGCTCAAGTCTCTGCATGAACAGACATACACAAAGACTCGCCCAATTTACCAAGCAAAAGACTGAAATGGATTGAGAGCATATAAATGTATAATTTGCGCGCTTGTACAGGTAAGCTTTTTAAGTTCAAATTACTCGTTATATAATAACAGATGCCAATACCATCTTAGAAGTTTCCAAGTAACCAGAATCCAGCATGCATCATTTCCGGCATCACTTAGCAGGAAATGAGATCTACAATGTAAACTACTTGCACGTCAATTAAACAATTAACTGAGGAAATAGCTAAATGAAACATGACACAATCTACTTTTTCCTAATCCCAACATGACCCCAAAGAACATGCCCACGTGTACTTTTTTTCGTTATCAATAAAGAATGCTTTCACCATTGCGACAAACCCATTCAAATTTAGTTTGGTATTAAGCTGAGGGGAACATAAATAAGCAATACCCGTATGCAACCCATCACTTGAACCATCTAGTGAAACAAAGACAAGAAAGATAATATTTAGCTCTGTAAACAATTTTGATTGAGAATTAGAAATTGGTTTGACAAATACTCGAAATAAATGGCAAATAAGGGTGAATGAACACCATGAGTTTACAACAAATTGAGGGAAGGAAGTATAAGTCAACCACCAGAACCTAAACTCTCGAAGATGGATGATAAAAGGCTTAACTCATCAGAAGCTTCTGTGAGCAACATAAAACCATTCAAAGGTTCCAGTACCGGATCAACAAGAGGTGACAGAAACCCAATCAACCAGTTCGGGAGATAGATCCCAAGACCATGACTAAAAACGTAGAACCCTTAACCATAATAACAACGCAGCTCATAAAGAAATGTTAAAACTGCAATTATAACCTATATTTACTACTTGGCTCTCTGCATATCTAGCCTATTATAAATAATCTTTTTACCATTAGTTAAAAGAAATGTAAAATGCATCAGGAAACACAAGCATCTGCATTCATGATTAACATAATCTGGCAGCAATTTAGAACCAGAAATGTAATGTGTTCTTTTATCAGGAGAACTTCCTTCAACAGTGAGCTAATAACAAGCAGAACAATGAGTCAATAACTTCCAGCAGAACAATGACTAAATTCAGCAATTAACAAGAAAAAAAATACCATACAATCAGAACTTCCTTACAAACGTTCAGAAACTAATTGTACAACCCAGAGAATTAAAAAGTTTCAGTATTTTTGAGCATCTCCAACAGCCTAAGAATTGCAACTTGTTCACCATAATTCCTGAAGCAATATATCTTCTTTATCAGTTTCATAGTATTGACAAATTTTAAAGACAACATAATATCAACAAGCGGCACAAGTAATTGTGCCCAAAACGTACATCATGGGTAAGGGAATTTCATGCAACTCAAATAATATGGCTGATTGGCTTAACTACTTTGATAATATTCCTTCAGAACTATGGAGACCCTGAGTGACATTCCTCCTTTAAAGATCTACGTGCTCCGAGAAATCATTTTTGTCTTTCCGCAGCCTGTCCATCACAAAATACAAGTATTAACAAAAGAAGGTTACATATATAACGAGAGACAGAGGATACAAAGTTTGCTTCAAGTTATAGCAATGTAAACTTAGTGCATGAACAATAAGCTTGGTGACTATAATAGTGTAGATTTTTCTAAAGTTGATTGACTGTGAAGTACTACATCTAAAAAGAAAATATTCATTTGCATACAATCACGACAACAGACTTATAGCAAACAGCCATAAAAATCAAGGGCCACACGGCATATTGCACGAGGAGCTACTTCCATAAGTTTATGCTGTGTACTATGACATACCAAAAGCACTTCTAGCAATAAGTTTTTACAAACGTTCCAATACAGGACATGGCGGAAAGTAAGCATATTCACATGCATATAGTGTAAATACTGAAACACGATTGTTGTTGAGATACTAACAATAATCTCATAATATGGACTGACAGACTCATCCAGAGGACGAAGACAGTCAGTATAATACTTCATCTTGCAAGTAAAATATCTGACAAAAAATGTAAACAACTTTAGATGTATATCAGACCTTTCGTAGTTTCGCCAACACTGAATCTTCGAATGCCTGGAATCCAGCACCAACAAGTTTACTTAATTCTGGAGTTTTAGATTCCAATGGTTCCTCAGCACTTGTAAAAGTAGGAGCTACAGCTGGCTGAAGAGGCAATACTAAAAGAGGATTTCGAAGATCCCCAAGGACAGTCCTGGTTGCTGTAACCTGCCAAGAGGAAAAACACAATCAACAATTAGAACCGCTTAGCACGATAAAGAGCAATCTATACATATTAACACATTAACAGGCGTCCATATTAAACATACCACAGCATCTTTTGAAGCCATTACAACAAAAGCCGATCCTTTCTTTGTAGTCGAAGATCTAAGGACCACGTCTTCAACCTCACCAAACTCCCGAAATAACTCCCTTAACCTTTGTGCACTATAATCCTCACCGCCAATTCTATCCCAAGTTACCTTAAGCACCTTTTCCTTATCCAATCCACCACCCTGACTACCCGAAGCACTACTCTCTTTCCTCTTCACATCCCCCTTCTTCACCGACACATCAGGTGTTCCCTTATTAGCATGCATAGCACGTATTCTCGCAATCTGCTCCCTAAGCTTCTTCTTAATCCTTTCCTCCTCATCTCTATCCTTCCCATTCGACTCCGAACCAAACGCAGCAGCACGCTCTCTCTCTTCGAGATCAGACATCATCTTCCTACGCTTAGAACTATGCTGCGATTGACGCAATGCCTTGTCGCGTTTAACGCGAAGCAAATCATCGAAAACAAGTCTAGCCTTTTGATCCTTGAGAATCTCATAAGAAGTCTTGAGCTTCTGGAAATTCTCGTGAGCATTCGGGTCATCGGGGCGTTTATCAGGATGCAATTCTAAAGATTTCGAATGATAAGCCTTTTTAATTTCTTTTTGGGATAGTTTAGAGCCTTGTTCACCACTAGGTAAACCCAAAACAGCATAATGATCTACTTCTACATCCATAATATTTGTTCTAATTGTTCACTATGTATTTTCAAACAATTACAATTCGAATAAAGCAAGAAATATTTAAATAAAGAAATTGAGGTCGAAAAGGATTACCAGAACAACGTGACGAGCTGAAACACAAACGGAGAGCGAGCAATTGTCAATTAGAAAAGCTAGGTTTATCGTGTGTGTATATGTACCTGAGATGAAAAAGATTAGACAATTTGGGGTTTTCTAATTGGGGTCGGATTAGGTTTTTCTATGATTGGACTGGACCGGATTCTTTCGAATTATTTGATCCGTTTCGGCTCGTGGGCAGAAACTGCAGTGTTTTTCTTCATCAAGAATACAAGGGCCTTGGATATCCGGCCCACACTAAATCGGGAATTAAGCTGCATTTAATTATCCCCGATTACAACATAATAATTTTTTTATATTAAAAATTGAAAAAATCTATAAAAATTAGAAAGATTAAAAATTAGAAAATAGAATGGAGCAATTTGAGCAGTGTCATCTCATCGTGAACATAAAAAGGGAAGTTGTAATTGTTTATGCTAAAAATTTGAAAAATATGTGGAAAATTTTTTTTTGGAAAAATTTATAAAAATTTGTAAAATAATAGAATGAAATGATTTGAGAAGCGTCACACACTCGTCTTCTCCTTTAAATAATAGCATTGATTGTATGAATATTTGACTCAAATTTGATTCAAGATCGACTCTGATAAGTTATATACATAAAAAAATTATTTTATTTACGTAAATACTATATATTATAATATATTAAAAAAAGTAATATTTAGATTACGAATTAGGTAATAGTCTTATCTCACACCATCCACAAAGTTACATTCAAAGTAAACAAGTTTAAAATATAAAAATTTAAAATTTTATTGACCACCTTGAACTCGACCCAGTTTGAGTTGATTAGTTGAAATGTTCGTCAAACTTAAATTTGATTCGTTTGTTTAACAAATTGGACTTCGAACACAACAAAAATTAATGGGCAATGGTCAAAAATGTCATTTTTTTCAAAATTTTATTACACAAATATCAATTTTAACTTTTTTGCCAAAAATATCAGCATATTACGCATTTTTAAAATGAGTAATTCTATTATGCATTTGTGGAATGGGTATCATATAAGAATTTTTCAAAAAAACGAAAAAAAACAAAAAAAAATTAAATAATTGTGATACGCATTCTGAGAATGTGTAACACCCCTATTCTGAAAGTGTTACTCATTCCTAAAATGCGTAAACAAGTAAAAAAAATTTTTTAGTTTTTTTACTTTATATGTATTACCCATTTGACAAATGCGTAACACTATTACCCATTTTTGAAATGCATAATACACTAGTATTTTTGGTCAAAAAATTCAGAAGTGATATTCTCGTCAAAAAGTTAAAAAAAATGGTAAAAATGTCATTATTTCAAAATTAGTCGTAAGATAATAAAATTTGATTCGATTTGTTAAGAAACAAATTCAAATTAAGTAAGTAAAATTTGGACTTGATTACCTCTACTTTTTCTTCCAGCCGCCTCCTCTTTTGTCAAATCGATGGGGCTTCCACGGGTTCTTGAGGTGGAAAGTAGAGCCGGCAATTTCGTAAACGACACGAAAATACAACACGAAAACGATACGAAAATTACGGGTTTGGGTTGACCTTTGCGGTACACGAACACGAAAGTATACGAACACGAAATTACACGGATGAATTTAGTGTCGGTTTTGGGTTTACCCATGGGTACACGACACGAAACGAAAATACACGAAATAAATAAATAATTAAATAATTTTATTAAAATTATATGAATACATATTTTAAAATGATATTTTATATATAATTTTTACATAAGATAAATACAAAATAGTTTCAAATTTTAGTTTCACAAGACTTAAGCACACTTCATTCCTTATGACATACAGTAAAACCTCTATAAATTAATAATGTTGGGACCGGGATATTTTATTAATTTAGCGAGATATTATTATATCGATAAATTAATAATTTATTAATTTAAAGAGGTTTTACGTATGATCTTTAAATTTCCAAGTCTAGTGTACTATTTACAATGTATATTAGTTAGAAATGAAAAATAAATTACAAAAACAAGTTCCAAGACACATTCTATTAATGTACATTCACAAATTAATTGAATTTGAGGATGATTCACTAGCTTTGGAACCGGCCACTCGGAAAGTAGCATTGCAAGCGGAAACAACTCTTTACAACTTTTTGTTGAAATACGAGAAGACAATCCCCCAACTCTTAAGTGCAATGAGAAGATATAAAGATGAACTCAAAATATATTTGAAGTTCAACAACAAATAAGTGACTATAGATTCATTTTTTACCGGACAATCATAGAATTTGGAATCTTTTAGTAATTATTAATTTATAGTTTCGTTGGGACCAATATATATACACTGGGATTTCAAAAAAGTTATTATCTTATTATTTTATCGATTAGGGTCCAATTTTGTACTGGTCCCAAGTTGGGACTCGACAAATTATTAATTTTATCGAGATTATTAATTTATCGAGTATTAATTTATAGAGGTTTTACTGTATTGACTTAAGACTCGACTAGTAAAAAATTAATATTTAAATATTTCTATTTTTATTCAAAAATTACACGAAACACGACACGAAACGTACACGAAATAAAGGTACACGAACACGAAACGAAACGAATCCTTAACGGGTCGGTTTTGGATTTGACATTACGTACACGAAATACGAAAGTACACGACACGAAAGTATACGAAACGAACGAATTGCCGGGTCTAGTGGAAAGCCCCAAATCCTTTAATTTATTTATTTTGCTTTTGTTTTCTTCAATAATCTTCTACTTTGGATTAAGGTTTTATACTCATTTAGGGTATTTGGTTTTGTTTTTTAGATCTATATCATCGAAACTTTGGATTTTCATTCTTCATCGATTCAATCGGATTTTGGATCTGTGTGTGGATCGATTATCTCTTGTTGTCGTTTTGTTTTTGCAGATTTAAGTTTTATTTTGAATTTCAGGTTGTAATTTCATTTTGATTTCTCTCATTGGTGAGAGGGTGTGGATTTCTCTCCTTTTTTTGTGAGAGTTGATTCGGATTTAACGATAAAAACTTGTTAGGGATTGCATTTGTGATCGATAGCTCAAACAGATTTTGGCGAAGATATTGAGCGTAGAGCAAGTATCTAAAGATATATCACTTTTTTCACACCGCTTATTTGTCTCATTTTGATTATGAAGACAAGCATGTCAACTTGTTCTATTTGCTCGATTCGATTATTCTTATAGATGCCGTATGTTTATTATGTATCGAATTATCTCCTTTCATAAA
Organism: Kitagawia praeruptora; assembly: GCA_037693485.1. Classification (NCBI taxonomy): domain Eukaryota; kingdom Viridiplantae; phylum Streptophyta; class Magnoliopsida; order Apiales; family Apiaceae; genus Kitagawia; species Kitagawia praeruptora. The sequence goes on from CM075352.1 coordinate 141,935,045, forward strand.
AAAAAATGGACTTGATTTGATTCGGTTTATTTATATTGCTAAAAAATTATCGATATTTTTGTTCGAATTTAATTGAAAATTTTAAAAATCTACCAAATTAATTTTTTTCACATTTATAAATGCATAATCAAACATAAAATTGATATTTTATTATTTTTAGAGAAATTGACACTTTGCACCCATTATGTTTGTCACTTTTGTCAAAATGGTACTATACCTTAAACTGTGCCACTTTGCATCCCTGATCTTATAATTTCGCTTCGATTCGCACTTTTTCCGTTAATAATCATTAATTCCGTTAAGTTCGAAATTTTTTCAAAAATTGTTAGGGGTATTTTCGGTATTTAGAAAATTGTTTTTCAGTAAAAATGAAAAAATTAAGAAAATTATATTTGTTTTAAAAAAAATAAATTTTTCGGTTTTAAAAAAATATATGGTTTTAAAAAAATATTTTTGGGGAAAAATTATACAATTCTTTCTGAAAAAAGTTATATTTGATTTTTAAAAATTCAAAAATAGGAAAAAAAATTCGGTATTTAGAAATTATATATGGTTTTTAAATACCGAAAATATGTCTAAATACAATAAATTTTTTTATTTTTTTTCTAAAAATTGAAAAAAATTCAGAAAATTATACATGTTTTCTATTTAATATTACAGAAAAATGTATGTATCTTCTGTTTTAAAAAAAAACATAAAATATTTTTTAAAAACAAATACAATTTTCTGAATATTTAAAACAGAAAATTTAAATATTCAGAAAGTATATATGATTTGTCTATATAATTATATAAATTATATTTTGAATTTTAAAAACAGAAAACATATGACTTCAGCAACAAATATTTTCTGTTTTTAATTTAAAAAAAACCATATATATATTTTTAAACACAAAAAATATTTTTAATAAAATAAATATAATTTTTTGAATTTTTTTCATTTTTTCTGAAAAATAATTTTCTAAATACCGAAAAAACCCCTGTTGAATTTTGTAAAAAAATTCAAAATTAACGGAGTTAATAATGAAAAAAGGTCCTTAATATCACAATTCTAGAATAACTAGTCCAAAATGTCACAATTTAAAATATTGACCCCAAATATCACTTTCACACATATTATCGTGTAGCGTTCTAGGATTTTTATTTTTTTTTTTATCAAACGCCAGATCGGCTAGCATTGTTGTTGGACTTGGGGAGAGAAGACACCACTTAAAGTGGTGTTTTGGAGGGGGGGGGACGCCACCTTAAATGGCGTTTTGTGTAGAGACACCACTTAATGTGGCATTTGGCGTGAGTGTTTTTTTTCCTTGTAAATATATATTTGTAAAAAATTTAAAAAATTTATAATCAAATACACAATTAAAATTGTATTTATTAAATAAAAAAACAATTTTAATTAATGTTAGGGGTTCAAAAATTAACTTTTGAGGTTCAATGTTTCCATTTTAGGTTTTAGAAATATTCAGAACGACGAATAAACCGTATACGAACTTAGGATTTAGGGTTGTTTACAACCCTAAACCCTAGAACCTAAACCCTAACTTATCCTGATTTTTAAACGTGCCAGCGTTTAAAAATCAGGTCGCCGGATTCAATTTTTTAATTACAATTTTTAAATTTAAAAATAATATAATTTTAATTAAATTTAGGTGTACAACAATTAACTTTTTGTGTTCAACGTTTCCATTTTGGATTTTAGAAATATTCAGAACGACGAATAAACCGCATACTAACTTATCCTGATTTTTAAACGCTCTAGACCCTAAACCCTAACTTATCCTGATTTTTAAACGAGTTAGCGTTTAAAAATCAGGTCGCCGGATTCAATGTTTTAATTAAAAATTTTAAATTAAAAATTTACAATTTTAATTAAATTTAGGGGTTCAACAATTAACTTTTTGGGTTCAACATTTCCATTTAGGATTTTAGAAATATTCGGAACGACAAATAAATCGTAGTCGGGCTCATTTAAAAATAAAATTGTAATTGATCATTTGATTATAAATTTTTTAAATATTGTTTGCAAATATACATTTAGGGAAAAAAAAAAAAAGTACCCAAATGCCACATAAAATGGCATTCCAAACCCCAAAACACTCTTTGAACAAGCGTCTCCAACTAAACCCAACTTCATATAGCATTTTGAAAAAAAAAAGGAGTCAAACGCTAGGAGAAGTAGCGTTTTGCTCCCCCCGTCCTATAAACGCTAAAAGCATTAGCGTTTCTAAAAAAAAGAAGAAAAAAAAACGCTACACGAAGTAGCGTTTTTACTAAAAAAATAAATAAAACACTACACGATATTATGTTTTGTAGTGATATTTTGGGTCAAGTTTTTGAGCTGTGATATTTGGGGCAATTTTCTTTCAGATTATGATAGATAGGGCCAACATCCGTTAATAATTATTAAATGAAAAAGTGCAAATTCAAGCGAAATTATAAAATCAGGAATGCAAAGTGGCACAATTTAAAATATATAACATTTTTTATAAAAGTGACAAACATAATGGAAGCAAAGTGTCAATTTCTCTTATTTTTACTAAGAAAATTGATTATTTCCGAAGTATATTACACACATCACTACATCAGATCAGACTTGTTATTCAAGGTTTTAACTTGTGGAAGAACAAGAAAATTAAAAATGGGTGCTTTATCTCTATCTTCTTCTCTTGTCCTCGGCCATTTTCTTCCACCTAAACCTCCATCTCCTCCTCTAAACCTCTTATTTAAACAACCCCTTTCCCTCTCTTTCCCCTCAACTCCTCTCCACACTTTCTTTCACTCCCTATCTTCTTCTTTATCCCAAATCCATTGTCAAACACCCTCATCTTCACTCACATTAGAAACCCACGAAAATGTAGACATTGAAGATGATTCAGAATTGAATTCTAAGGAGACCCATGTTGTCGAAACTGCGAAAGAGGCAGTAGGTGAAGTGGGTTGGGATTCTTCGAAAAAATATCAAGAATTGGTGGCTAATTTGCCTAGTCTTTCTACTAAAGAAAAAAAGGAGTTGGCTTCTTATGCACATAGTTTGGGGAAGAAACTTAAGTCTCAGCAAGTTGGGAAAGGTGGTGTTACTGATGCTGTTGCTACTGCTTTGGTTGAAACATTGGAAGCTAATGAGCTTCTCAAGGTATATATGTATATACATGATTTGTGTTATTTAATTATTTAATTTTATTGGTTTTGTATTGATTTACTGATATTGATGCTATTGCTGAGGTATGTTGGGATTTAGGGTGTCAATTTCGGGTTTTGGAGGTTAAAACGTAAAAGGTGTCAATTTCGGGTTTTCGATTCGGATTACTTGATTAGATTAGTGTCTAAAGCTTAGAGGAAAAAATATTGAATGAATAAGTTATTGTTGCCATATTCGGGTTAATCATGTCGTGTCATATTCTTAACTTGGATCATTATATGTGCCAACTGTTAAATGTTGCTTATTTTATTCATTTGTATATTGATTTGATGATGATATGCTTGCTGTGGTGTCCATGAAATTAGGGGGTTGGGGTGGAGGTGTCAATTTCATTTTTCAGGTGAAAGTTCTCAATGTTAATAATAATTACTCTGTAGTATGTAAGGCTATAACCTCAAGGGAATATAAACTAATCGTTTTGGGTCATATGCGGAGTTGTGTCATTTCATTTTCATATCTTGCCTCTTAAGTTTAAGTCAGGTAAGGAGTGGGTTCGTGTCAGACATTGCCACCCGGCCCACCGCTAGTTAAGTTTTTTATATTTTGTGGTTTTTTTTTTCCGGTAAGTTGATTTTGTAATTTAAATTTTTTTATTTTTCTTTAAATTTAATGCAAATGAGGTACAATTTATAGTGGCATTTGTGTCTGTGTTTATTCTTTCCTACTTCCCTAGTATAGTTTTAGAAAACTTTGAAATTTTTGAGAAATCAGAAGTTAGTGCTGCTGTAGATTCTTGCTGTTACCTGTTTAATGTAGATGAGAGTAACTTGTTTGTGGACTGAGTGATGTTGTTCTTCATGCACATAAGTTGACGGGGTAGAGTGTGAAGGCTTACAATCCAGGGTTTTGGGTTAAAATACGACAAGCAGAACCCAAAGTGGTGTACTCAGATTACAGTAGTCTAGTGACAGGCTTTTAATGGGCCAAAAGGGGAAGCCAGTCATATGATATAGGGAAGCTGTCCTTGGTGGATGCCGCCTTTTTGTGTACAGGGGATAAACTCGGTGGGTAAATGGGGAGTAGTGTTGGACATTGATTTGATCAACCTATATGTTTCAGAGAAATAGGATTAATCTATTGTTTTGACCAACTTATATGCTACCGACAAACAGGACTCAAGTGGGTAACTTATTGATTGAGGATGAATGGTGGGTGAGTGAGTGTGAACACCCAATGTTTACTGTAACTTTTAACACTTTTAAGAAAGAAATTGATACACAGTCAGTGGTGCATTTTTCATAAAAATATTGCACAGGTCTCATGATTTGTCTAAGAGAAAGAATTAGATAGAATATTGTAATACTAGTCGACGTATATGTTGGTATATTGTGCTTATAATTATAAACAATCAAAAAGGGTCGTAAACAGAGAATTGTGCATACGGGTAATGCTTGTAAGCGAGGACTGAAATACAGGATTCAAGGTGGATGGTTCTCTTTTGGAAAATTGTTCTTAGTGTAGTCGGTTCATTTCTAAATTTTGAGCCCCTACTCTAAATTATCATTCTTTAGCATCTTTATTAAGTACGTAACATGTATTTGGAATCTAACCTTGTCAAAAAATTGCCTAAAATCTGCAACAGGTTAAAATACATAGCAACTCTCCGGCAGAACTGGATGATGCTGTAAAGCAATTGGAAGGAGCAACGGGCTCTGTTGCCGTTGGTCGGATTGGCCGGACTGTGATTCTCTATAGGCCTAGCTTAACCAAGTTGAAGGTGGAGGAGAAAAAGCTTCAGGCTCGGAAAGTTTTCGTTCGAAGACAGGCGGCATATAAATCATCATTGCAGGTTCTTCATAATTTTCAATTTCTGTTTGTATGAAGAAACTTGCATATTTTCTACTTCTTTCCCTTTAAATTCTTTTTTTCCCATTGATACGTCTCCTTATATTGTTTTAATCTTTTGGGGAAAAAAACAGAATAAAGCACAAGCCTTTGGGAAATCTAGAGCAGAAGCTGCTGGACAATCTGGTGCACGCCGAGGAAGGAGGAGGAGTTCCTTACCATCTTAATGTCAAGTATTACCCAGGAAACTAAATTTTGATGCCTGTTACTGAAATTAATCTTAGTGTTCAAGGTATGCTTTCAATCCGTGAAGTTCTCGAAAGAAATTTGCAGATTCAGTTGACGATTATGCTCGTGCCTCGTAGTACTTGTGATAACTGTCACTTTTCCAACTCCTTATACACAAGCAATGTGGTATTGTGGTTATATAATGTTTTGTAGTTGTCCACTTTCCCAGTACAATAGCCATATTAGAAACTAGCCTAGTTTTTTTCAATCTACTTTGTGCGCATGATAGTAGCTTCTTTTTAACCATTGCCATGTATGTTGTTTGATGAATCAAATATAGTTGGTTTGTTTTCTCAATGTTGTTGGACCAGGATGTTTACATTATTTCTGCAAGGATGATATCTACACCTATACAAGAATTTCTCTGTTCAATAACTTATGTTCACATATTAGAGTCTGCTGCTTGTATGTTGATTTTTTTTTATTAGGTGAGAAACTCTATACAGGTAAAATGAATTATGGCTTCAAATGTAAATGTTGTCATGTAGTTGGCTTGTCCTCTTTTGCAGAAGGATGTTTATGTCTCTTTCTCATACAGAAAACAATTAACTTCCCAGAAAACATCAATTTACCAACTATTTCCATCAAATTAGAATTGTATAGAGAACACAGTCAAGTCTCAATCTAGTATCCTCTGCGTTTATTTTTATACAATGTACATATATTTCGAGGATGGCACTCTATGTTATCAGGACACCAATGGATGGTCAAGACTTTAAAGCTCAAACATTTCTTTTGATTATATCACTCTCATATAGAGTTAAGGCTGTATCTGGGCGACCATATTGGTCATGGAAAACATTGAGCTACGTACTTAATTCTTGTGAAGTGAGTTAAACTAGATAATTTTGTGCGTTAGTAACAGGTGGTCGGGGGTAAGAATGACATATACCTGACAATCTGATTATGAGAATCCTTTGGGATGTCACTATCAGTGCCACTGGGAATCAATTAAGGCAAGTTAGGCACATAAACTGGACATACAGTGACCAAACAAGTCCATTTCAGTTCAGTGGTTGCTGCACCAGCGTCCGGATTGTGATCAATATCTGTCCTATTTCGAGCAAGATAATATCCAATTTTCACACTTATACTGCATTTAGTGCAGATAATGGGGGTGTTTGGGGAAACTTTTTTTCAGAATAAGTCAATTTATTTTAAGACAAAATTAGAGATTCCTAATTTTCCAACTTATTTTCCAACTTATTTTTGAAACTTATTGAATCTCAAACATACATTAAATATTTGTATAAAAAAATAATTTCAAAATATAAAATTTTTACCCGAAAATAAGTCGATAAGCCATTAAAATAAGGTGTGACAAACGGGCTCAATATCTGCAAATTTGTTGAACTTAAAATAGCCAAATTATTTGAGTTGGGATCCTCTCTCCCCTTTCTCCATGTCCCCTTTGTGTCCCCTCCTTTTTCTAATACAAAAAGAGTGCCCATGCGGGACCCATTTTAATAAATAATTATTATTTATTAAAATGGACCCCGCAAAGGCACTCTTTTTGTATTAGAAAAAGGAGGGGACACAAAGGGGATATGGAGGAAGGGGACAGAGGATCCGGACCCAAATTATTTGCGGAAATGTCACTACAGCAATCACAATCTATTCCGTCCCAAAAGTCGCACCGATTGAGTTAGTGGAAAACATTTTTCTATTCGAGTAATGTTAAATATTGTAAGAATAGGTTGATTGACTGCCTGTCCAACCTTCTGTATTAATCTGAATATATACAACTTACAAGAGTAGTTTACAAGGAAAGTGAAATAATCACGGAACGATTACAACATCAAGGAGTGATTGCAGTAACATAAATCTTGACATATTTACATATTCTATTACTCCCCGCAGTCGTAGCAGGAGCTGGACGGATGCTCAGACTGGAATGGAAATCTGTGAATAAGGGAGCAGGGAGCCCTTTAGTAAAGATATCAGCATATTGATAGGCAGATGGAATGTGCAAAACACGGATATCACCAAGCGCGACTTTTTCCCGCACGAAATGAATGTCCATCTCGACGTGCTTAGTTCGTTGGTGTTGCACAGGATTGTGAGACATATACACTGCACTGATGTTATCACAATAAACGATAGTTGCTCGTTGTAGACGACAATGTAGTTCTAGGAGCAGGTTCCGTAACCAACAAGATTCTGCAACGACATTTGCTACCCCGCGGTATTCGGCTTCTACACTAGAGCGGGACAAAGTTTCTTGTCGTTTAGAAGACCAGGACACAAGGTTGTCTCCAAGAAATATACAATACCCAGAGGTAGAACGTCGAGTGTCTGGGCATCCTCCCCAATCCGCATCAGAATAAGTTACAAGATTAGAATTTGCTGAGGAAGAAAAGTGCAGGCCATAATGTATAGTGCCGCGAATATAGCGCAAGATGCGTTTGAGAGCTTGAAAATGAGGCTCTCTAGGGTCGTGCATGAACAAGCAAATCTGTTGTACTGCATAAGTGATGTTGGGTCGAGTAATTGTTAGATATTGCAGGGCTCCTGCCAGTTGACGATATAAGGTGGGATCGTCTATATGTGGTCCACCAGATGCACTTAGCTTTGATTTGGTGTCAACAAGGTTGTCTCCAAGAAATATACAATACCCAGAGATAGAACGTCGAGTGTCTGGGCATCCTCCCCAATCCGCATCAGAATAAGTTACAAGATTAGAATCTACTGAGGAAGAAAAGTGCAGGCCATAATGTATAGTGCCGCGAATATAGCACAAGATGCGTTTGAGAGCTTGAAAATGAGGCTCTCTAGGGTCGTGCATGAACAAGCAAATCTGTTGTACTGCATAAGTGATGTTGGGCCGAGTAATTGTTAGATATTGCAGGGCTCCTGCCAATTGACGATATAAGGTGGGATCGTCTATATGTGGTCCACCAGATGCACTTAGCTTTGATTTGGTGTCAACAGGGGTCTGTGCAGGCTTACAGGAGCTCATGTTTGCGCGATCAAGTATCTCTCGTGCATACTTGCTTTGACAAAGAAACATTGTGTCCTCTGTACGGGTTACAGAGATGCCAAGAAAATATGATAGTGGTCCTAGATCAGTCATGGCAAATTCAGAACGGAGCAAAGTAATAATCTATTTTCAGAGAGACTCAGATGAAGTGACAAGAAGAATATCATTAACGTACAACATTAAGTAGGCCATGTCTGTACCTTTCTTGTATATGAATAAAGAGGGATCACATTTGCTGCTTGTAAACCCAATAGAAAGAATATAACTCGCGAATCGCTGAAACCAAACCCTTGAGGCCTGCCTGAGCCCGTAAATGGATTTTCGGACAAGACATACATGTGTAGGCTTCGTGGGATCAACAAACCCGGGTGGTTGATGCATATATATAGTTTCTTCTAAATTACCGTGTAGGAAGGCATTTTTTGACATCCAACTGGTGGATTGACCATTTTCTAGACACAACCAAACTAAGCACTGTACGTATAGTTGCAGGCTTAACCACGTGACTGAAAGTCTCGTCATAATCTACTCAGACTTGCAGACCTTTACCATTGACCACCATTCGAGCTTTATACCGTTCTAGAGAACCATCAGAACGATACTTGTGTTTAAATGTCCACATACTACGTATTACGTTGATCCCTTCGGGTCGAGGAACCAATTCCCAAGTTTTATTTTTAATCAAAGCTGTATATTCATCTTGCATAGCTGCTTTCCAATTAGAATCACGCAGTGCGGCTGAGTGAGAGCGGGGAATGGGCAAAAGTTGAGGTATAGAAGTTGTATTTAGAGAGTATTTGAGATTTGGCTTAACAATGCCGCTCATACTTCTAGTTTGCATGCAATGAGATGATGGTGCTATTGAGTCACTAGTTGTGGTTGTAGGTTGTGATTGATTTGAAGCAGGTTTGGAGAGTGTCGGAGAAACTGAAGTTGTACTAAGCTGGTAAGGACTAGAAGGGGAGGGGGTAGTGGTGTTTGTGGTGGAAAAGATTTATTTCCCGTAGTGAGATAATCATGGGTGAATATTGGAGACATGTCATCATTTGATAAAAATTCATAGTGACAAGAAGATGGAGTAAAGAGAGTGGAGTAAGGAAATATTGACTCATAAAAATTACATGACGTGAGGTAATGACTTTATTGGTTGATATTGAGAGGCAACGGTAATCACGGTTATGATCAGGATAGCCTAAAAATATGCATGATGTTGATCGTGGACTTAATTTGTTAGGTACAGTGGCCGTGATATTTGGATAGCAAAGGCAACTAAATGTTCTTAAATGGGCATAAGATGGAATTTTGTTATGCAAAATGTGAGTGGGAGATTGATAATTTAGCAGACGTGTTGGACGAATATTGAGAAGATAGACTGCTGTATGTAGTGCTTCTACCCAGAAAGTTGCGTGTACTTTTATTGTCCTGAAAAAGATCACGAATGTGGATCCAAGTCACCATGGTGGTTGCGTTCTTATCCAGAATGGTGAAAAGAAGATCATGTGATATCATCCCATAAAGCCATTGGAGGACGATTGCATCAAGTCGAGTCCATAATTCATCATCTACATCAGTTGGTCGTTTGACCTTGGTATCAATATGGTCGAGGACATTATAAGCTTTGGCAGTATTGCGAAAAAGGGTAGCCCAGGAAGAATATTGTACTTTTTCTACATCAAGAGTGAGAGGAACAAGATTTTTGATATTGGTTACTGTGAGAGCAGGATGATAATTAAGTGGTGGGAGTTTTGGGAGAGGATTGTTGAGTACGTTCAAAAGAAATATCTGTTTCAGACATGGTGTGAATGAGAAAAAAACGAAAGAGAGGTTGAAGGCTAAAAGAAGATTAGGGTTAGGCTCTGATACCATGTAAGAATAGGTTGATTGACTGTCTGTCCAATTTTCTGTATTTATCTGAATATATACAACTTACAAGAGTAATTACAAGGAAAGTGATTATAGTGAAATAATCACGGAACGATTACAACATCAAAGAGTGATTGCAGTAACATAAATCTTGACATATTTACATATTCTATTAAATATCTCAAAATAAATTTCGAAAATGTTTTTAAATAAGATGTGGTACGTTTTTATTTGTGATACTAATATGTATCCATGACAGATCCATTAACTCAACTATTGGGAAGGATTTCGAAAGCTATCTTTTCTACTCCTACCTTTGACTTTCTCTTTGTGCCTTTTATTTTGTTCAAATTTTTTTTATCTAGTGACATATGTACACACATAAACTGATAAACTGATAGACAAAGAATGCAAAAATGTTGAAATGGACAAGAAGGGTTTCAACGCAGTGCAGTCTGTACATGGGAAATGAAGTAAGACGGGGAAACAACAGACACTGGGGGTGTTTGGGAGAACTTTTTTCCAGAATAAGTCAACTTATTTTAAGACAAAGTTAGAAATTCCTAACTTTCCAACTTATTTTCCAACTTATATTTGCAACTTATTGAATCTCAAACATACATTAAATACTTGTATAAAATTTTTTTATCAAAATATAAAAATTTTACCCGAAAATAAGTCAATAAGTCCATATATTAAGTTCAGCCAAACATGCCAACTATAATCCAACTTTTAATTTAATATTTCTTTCTTTCCTTTCATTTCCTTATAATTTTTATTCATTAATTTTAAGATGTATATAAAATTAGTTCCATAACTAACTTTTTTTTTTTTACAAAAATTTAAACATAAAACTTTTATTTAAAAGAAAAATCAAAATAATATATAAAAATATATTTATATAAATCTTAAAATACGTGTCAAATCCTTTAAAAAAAATATATATCCAGAGCAAAAAATTTGTTTCCAGAACAACCCACAAAAGTTGCTCTGAATATAACCAAACAGAGAGAATAATGTTATTTCTAAAGCAATTTGCTCTGGATGCAAAAAAATTGCTCTAGATATAACATTTAAAAAAACCAATGGTGGCAGCCATGGACAACAGCAACTGGCTTAAACAAATTCACTCGTAATAGGTCGACGGAGCACTTGCAAAGTTGCAAGTTGCAAAGTGCAAACAGCCGGCTTCCATTGCATGATGCTGTATCCCTCCCTTATTCAAATTGGCTTGTTCATTTTTATTTTTCTTAAATTGATCAACCTATAAATTGCTTTTAAAAATTTAATAACTCAGATTCTTAAAAATCTAAAAAATATAGGTTATAATAAATTATTTATATTTCACATCATATTGTTTTCATTTATTATATTTAATATATAATATACGTAATTTAATTTATAACATTGGTTAATTTGATCAAGAAAAATCAAATAATTCGGTTTGATTGGGATGGGGAAGTAATACTTTCAATATTTTTTTAAATTAAAAAAGAAGAAGATAAAGAGATTATTTGTATCTTCATATCATATTTTTTTGATTAATTATATTTAGTATGACATATGTAATTTAATTTACAAAATTGGTTAATTTGATCAAGAAAAATCAAATAATTCGGTTTGAGTGGGACAAGGAAGTAATACTTTCAATATTTTTAAATTAGAAAAGAAGAAGATAAAAAAGGCCTAAATTGCATGAGCAAATGACTTTAATCAAAAGAATAATTAGCAAAAAGAAAAGAAAACTTAACATGAGGAATACAGGAAGTGAAATTGCATATTTTGTTTGCTGAGTTGGGATGTAAACGAGTTGAATATATGCAGATATTAGTATGATCAGATTCGGCTCGAATTTGTAGTTACTCGTTTGGATCCGGTCTGGATTCGATTTAAAATTTAAATTTTTTGTTTAAATTTAACACAAATATAAATGTTCGTATTTAATTCGATTCGACTCGGCTGAATACCGAATTACTCATTTTTTATATTCGAATTCGAATTCATCTAGAATAATCTTAAAAAATTAAGAATTTCGAATGATTATTTTTAAAAAACTAAAATGTGCTCATGTGTATAATATTAATTTAATAACTAGCATTTTACCCGTGCTATGCACCGAAGGCACAATTTTAAAAAATATTATATAATTACAAAAAAACATATATAAGTATCAAAAAATAAGTCATTTTATCATGTTTTGTGTTTTTTTCCAAATAGTTTTACGACATTTTATGCTCCTTTTACGGAAAGTTCAGTTCAATATAGCCTTATATTAAGGACGGGTATAAAAAACAATAAAAATATAAGTATTAATAGACATATAATCATGTACACATCTTTTCTTATATAAATGCAAATAGAAAAGGAAGTGTCAACTCTTTGGTGATTGTTGAATAAACATGTTATACTCTTAATTGGATCTCTAATTGGACCTTTGGAGGTTGCCAAATGATCATCACATAGGATTGCACAAATTTCCAAAATCGGACCGAACCGAATTGATCCGGACTGACCGAAGACCGGATTTTTCCAATTTCTTGGACCAACGACCAGACCCGTTATATTCGATTTTAGGACCAAACTGGTATGCACCGGTTAGTTAATTTCTACATAAAAAATTTAATTTTTATAATGAAATATATATTTTTTAAAGTTTAAAATTTTAAATACATAAAATAAATAAACTGTTTTGCAAGTTAATATATGTTTAAAATGAAATACATATCTTATTTTTTGTGAAGTAATCGCAGTTTCGAAACATGTGAATACCAATTATTTATCATACGAAGTATGACATCTAATTATTTTGATTGTAATGTTGATCTCTACTATTTCATCAATTTATTATCTACCAATTTAGATCGTCAAATTATGATGTATTAAAATATTTAATATATATATAGATACGTATATATAAATATGTATACTATATAATTTAAGAAGTAAAGTAATATAAAAATAATTATAGACATAAAATCCAGTTCGATCCGGGTTTTTTCAGGGTTTGGACCAGACATGATCGAAGATCGGATTTTTGTATAGTTTAAGGACCGAAGATCGAACCGTTTATATACGGTCAACTTAATAATAGCCAAATTGAAATTCCGAATTTTTTAAATTGAACTTTTTACCTTAACATGGATTTAGGTGCTAATATCTCCATGCATAATCCAACATAAGCACTTAGCTGGAGTCAACTTTAGCAATACGATGGTAAATTTTAGACTTTCCTAACTATATAGTGGTCAATTTGATAATCAACCCCATAAATTTTCTCTAGTAACTTGGTTTCTTGTTCAGTTTTTCCTTTGTTTATTTCAAAAAAAAATATTCTCGTTTGAATTTAAAAAAAGTCTCAAAAGGTTGTTCATATTTTTTCCCCACGCAATGGAGAAATTATATTAGGACAATAATAAGAAATAAGTAATTATATTAGGACAATAATAAGAAATAAGTAATCGATTGAGTGACTGATTTAATAAATCTTTAATCATAAGTTTAGAAGCATTTAAATCCATGACAAATAAATATTTTCATAAAAAGTCAAGTAAAATGGAAATTTCATCGTATCGAAGTAACTCTTACAAAAAATAAACACAACATTATTCACAAACACTAACTTTTCTCAGTCTAATAATTTAAATTGGGGTTAATTACCAAATGAGCCATTGGTTCCACTTCGTAGATACACAAATACGGTAGTCTTAGTTAGTTTGATGAAGGAAAATTAATTTATCATAAATAAACAATATATTTCATATACATCAAGTTGATTAGCTTGTAAAAGATGGAGATGAAAAAGGTTAGAAGAGGAGAAAAATATAACATTTATAAATTTTGAAATAATAAAATAATTAAATGTAACTCTGAAATCAATATTTTATTTACACATGTATCACATCAAATTTATATATATTTAACTAATTGTACATTTAATTTAATATTAAATCTAATGTAAACTTACTAAGTAATTGTCTTTATATTCATCGATTTCATTTAATTAATGGTAAACCACAAATTAAATTTAAGGACAGATATTGAAAAAGACCAGTTTATATTTTTATACAAGAAACTAAAATTTTAAAAATAAGTTATGGAACTATCCTTAAAATGCACGTTAACATGCGTGTCGGACACCTCTTAAAAAGTGTAAACAATTAGATGTGACGGATGGATCGAGTAGTAGTTATTATGTTCAGTTAATTAATATGAAAAAAATAAAAATTAATTGTTATTGAGTTTAACTTGAGTTGAGTATAATCTTGGCTGAAACGTAGAATCTAGATCTAATAGAGAAACATGTTTATAAAATTTAGTAGACTCTGATTGATGTTAAAATAATTGACAATCTTCTGATTGATTAACTAAAACGTGGTAGATTCGGGTATTATATTGAAGGATGTTCGGAAACAATTCATAACTAAAAGATATGTAAATATATGTAATATACTGTTATGTGGATTTAAAAAAAATATTATTCATGGTTAGTAATAATTCTTTAAATTTAAAAACCATGTGATATACGATTTTATTAAATTAAGATGTTATTATATTTAAATTTAATTTAACAGCGATTAGTAAATTAGAATAAGCATGGTAAATAATAAAAATTCTGTATATGATTGATTGATTGCCTCTAAAATAATTAAAATTTTTTGTTTTGTAATTTATTCACCGACCAATAATAATACTTTTCTAGCGTATATTTAATAATTAAATAATTAAAATATATATAGTGTTGGCTTATATGCATTTATTAATTATTTTATTAACAAATTATGAATAAATATATTTTTAAGCCTTAAAAAAAACCGAGTCTTTTAATATATGGATTTTTTCCAATTTATTTAAAATCTGATTCCAATTCGATTTTATAGTGTTGGCTTTTATTCATTTTTTAATTAATTTTATTAATAACTTATGAATAAATATATTTTTTGATATTTAAAAAAAATCGAGTTTTTGAAGGTATGGATTTTATCCAAGTTATTTATAATATGATTTCAAATCCGTTTTTTTCAGATTTCTAGTTGAGTTAGATTATAATTATTTAAATTCGATTATAATTGTGTAATATATATTATGAAAATCAATTTATAATGTATGATAATATGATTGTGATTGACTTTATATTAAAAGAGTGGTTGATTAATGAATGATTAATTATGAAATTTAATTTAAAATATATAATATTATATCGTGATTGATTTCAAATTAAAATTGTGATTGTTTAGTAAATATTTTTTGATTTAAAAAATACTCCGTAATTTAGAAGTGTTAACTAACCATGGTTAATGAGGTAGGGTGAGAATGTAAATAAGAAAAACTCTTAATATAATATGATTGGTCTAAAATTTAGGAATTAACTCTGATTAGTCCTAAAATAATTCATATTTTCTGATTGGCTAACTCCACATTGGTAGACTCAGGTATTATAATAAAAGATATATATTTTATATATAATATATATATATATATATATATATATATATATATATATTGTATACATAATTTGCATATTCTAGTCGAATACTTGTAAGTTCGAGTATTCTAAAATTAATCGAACAACTCTGTTAGAATCCTTTATTATAATACCTGAGTCTATCCAAGTATATAGTTAGATGCAGTTAGCCAATCAGAAAACTTTGAATTATTTTAGGACCAATCAGAGATCATTCCTAAATTTTAGACCAATCATATTATATCAAAAGTTTTCCTTATTTACCATTATCATCCTATTATACTAACCATGGTTAGTTAACAATTCTAATTTAAATATAGTAATGACTTGATTTAACATACCATATATTACATATTTTTTTAATATCAATTTTTTTATAATAAATTAATATTTTAAATTAAAATCAATATAGTTACATGCAGTTAGCCAATCAGAAAATTTTGAATTATTTCATGACCAATCAAAGATCATTCCTAAATTTTAGACCAATTATATTATATTAAAAAAAATTCTTATTTACCATTCTCATCCTTTTATACTAAATAATTCTAATTTAAATATAGTAATGACTCGATTTAACATACCAAATATTACATAATTTTTTAATACCAAAAAATATTTATAATAAATTAATATTTTAAATTAAAATCAATTAGGATTATAAAAATATATAATATTAAGCGATTATTCATAGTTGCATTATTATATATTACGAATTAATTTTCATAAAAATATATAAGAGCCAATTAAAATTAACCACTAAAATTAAATTAATTATATAAATAAATCACAATTATATTATTATATACTAGCACATCTGTTCTTTGCGCCACTCTCTATGTATAGAGCCATTTTCGAAAATTGCGTATTTATTAATTGTTTTTAATACAAATATATTATTTTAATGCATGAGTCTATTTTATCTATATTATAAAATATAATATTTTAATATCTCAAACACTCGATCTACAATCAAACAAATTTGAATAAATCTACTCTTATTCAATTAAATATTTGAAAATTTTAAAAATATTTACTACACTAATCTAAATACACTTTTAAAATTTAAGTTATACAAACTTTTAAATTTATCAGTTATAAAAAAATCTAAATTCAACCAATTAAAATTTTAAAATATGAATTTTAAACCAATTATTATTAACATTTTACTTATCATACTTTTTAGTTATGCAATAATTAATGGGACAAATAAATTGACTTGACGATATATTTGAATTATTCAAATACTCAATAGACTTTCAAAAAGTATTAGAAATTATTTGTTGTACAAATTATCAATCCAAAAAATAAAATTCATACAGAGTTAATAAAAATATTATTAATGAATATTTCCATAGCAAATTGGTCAACTTAGCACAAAAATTCTAATAAATCACTATTTTTTTTATAGATATATAATTAATTTATCAATAAAAGGGCATTTGTCATCTACACAAATAATCATTCAAATTTTCACTATTTTTTATAGGTAAATAATTTATCAATAAAATGTCATACATCTACAAAAATAATCAAGATTGGACAAACACATATTACAATAGATCATGTCAAAGTAAAAAGGTTGACTTAATCCAAACTACAATCGTTGATCAGATATTAAATATATAGTCTCTCGCTTATATCACTAAAATATATAGTATTTCTGGCGAAATAATCCAACAATTTATTTTAATCTTGAGGGAAATACATATGCGATTTGTGAGGACGTATTCGAACAACTAACCATAACTACGATTCTATGTTATCCAAATAAATGAATCAATATAACAAAACCCAATATATGGATAGATAAAATCCACTAACGGGATACTAGCTAGACTCTCAATAAAGAGATATATTTATTAAAAACAAAGTAAAATTAAGGAAAAGAAACGGGAGTTATCATTCACAAGGAGAAAGTACAAAATCCAATATATAAGTAGATAAAACCCAACAATGTGGTACTAGACTCTTAGTAAAGAGAGTTATTTATTAAAAAACAAAGCATGTTAGGTCGAATACACAATATATATAATCAAGTACTGTATGAGTAAATAACAAGAACACACGTTTTAGTACTTAAAACTGTTTGGAATTAATAATTCCTCTCTCAGTGATGTAAATATCACAGAGAGCTGCTTAGGTTACAATGAATGATATTCGTTCACGATGGATACCCTTCTAGGGTTAACCTAACTGTATTTATAAGATATACAGCTACGTACAATCGTTAATTGATTCTCCTATAATTAAGCTATACAATTGATATCAATTACGATTGCTACACGTCTTCTAAGTCAACTCAATCTCTTTGACAGCTATCCAATCTTCAAAGATATTGCTTCCATATTAATCTTGAATTAGACTTCAAACTCTGTTGACTTGTAGACGCTTCCAGTAGACAGACTTTAGCAAACTCTGTTGCTCTCCTAGCTAGCAGTGTTTGTGCTTCCATGTGTTCAGCTAGCAGTGTTTACGCTTTCTTCTGTCAGCGTTTGCGCTTACAGCTATCAGCGTATACTCAAACTCTGCCGTGACTGCTTTCAATAACAAGTTAAACTCTTTTTACCTGTAACACTTAAACACTGACATTAAATCACATCAATTATATCTAACAATTTCCCCCAACTTGTTCATTAGAAAAATGTACAAGTTCACAGTAATTGATGATGTCAAAACGATCAAATAAAAACACAGTGTTTAACATATAATCAGAGTTTAATCTAGACTTAGTAAAATCTACAGAAAATTCAAATTACTTACAAATTCTGTCTACCTAACTTCCTCAAGATCTGGAGTTGTTCTGAGATAATCAATCAACAGTCTTCTCTCAGCATTTTCAAGTTCAATCTGCATAGCCTCCTTGATCTCTCTTAAATCTGGATCATTCTCATCAGTTTGAAAGATAGCAGCTCTGAGATCATAGATTTTGTTTCTTCTCATATCATTTCCCAACCTGATATATTTCACTTCTTCAGACTTCACATTAAAATCCAGAACAGTAATTCCAAGATCAGTCTTCAGCTTTGTAGTCCCCTTCTCCATTTCTATCAGATTGCCATTCCAATCTCTGTACTTGGGAACATACTTGCTGTTGTATTTCATTCCTCTTCTTGCAAGATTTTGAATCATCTTTTGTCTGAGCACATTTGCAACTGACTGAGCTCTTTGATTTCTTACTCTGAAAAGATACAGAACATATTCTAGTTCTTCCCAGTATTTTAAATCAATATCCTTCTCAGCAACCTTAAACACTGTTCCATCAGCCATGAAATATAGCAGAAAATCCTTCTCTAAACTCTTCTGATATACAAGCTGTACTGACTCCAGTCTGTCTAAACTCTCTTGAGTGACACCACGACCTGGAACAGCCAGTGAAGAAGGATCTCTGGGACCAACATGTTGTATTTTGTCCCTATGTGAGCCTATACCTCCTTTGTTGTATCCGATTTTACCAGATAAGGCTCTATCATCAGTGAAATCCATTGGAGCTGTAGATGCTAGATTTGGATCATGAAGAACTCCTTTTCCAAACTTTGATTTCAACTGAGAGGACAATAGTGGTGTGGTCACAACTTGTGTAGCAACAGAGGTTGTGTCTTCATTCTTCTGTACAACATGTGTATCAACTGAGGTTGTAACTATCATTTTACTTTTGCTCTCTTCACCCATTACCCCTTTTAACTTCAGCTTGGCATCAAGAGAAGACTTTCTTACCAACTTTCCTTCTTCTTCTTCTTTTTCTTCTTCTTCTTGAATACCAGATAATTTCTCTTTAATTTCAATCCCTTTCATTACAGGCTTTGAAGCTCTGACAGTTTTCTTCCCTTTCTTGGACTTTAGTGCCTTTAAATGCTCTTTCTGCAACAGCTTTTCTTCAGCTTGTATGTCCTCAAGTGTAGCTTCAGCATTTTCTTCACGAAAGAGTTTAGCAGCCAATTCTTCATATGTTTGTGGATTGTCAGTGAATGACAAATCCTTTGGCTTTGAAGTAGAGGTACTCTGAATATTTGTATCTGTCACCAAATTTGGCTTTGACCTTGTAGACCTTCCATGTCCATGTCTAGGATTTGCACTTCTTAATCCCTTATCAGCATTGGCACCTTCTTCATCCAGATGATCATTCTTAAACAGAGTTTGAGTTTGCTTACACTTAGTTTTAGCAATTCTCTCCCCCTTTTTGACATCATCACCATCTGGAATCAGAATTGAGGTGATTAACTCAAGAGAGTTTGCAATAGAATCAACCTTCTCAGTCAGTAAAAGCTGATTCTTTTCAACTTTGCTCAGTCTGTCATTAAGATTTTCTTGAGCTTTGGAGAATTGTTGAAAAAGCTTAGAATTAGCTCGTTGAGATTTCTCCCCATGAGTAGCAACCTCTGTTCGAAGATCAACAATGGCTTTCTGATTATCATCAAATCGGTGATTCAAGGATTTGATCTGAATCACTGTTCCTTGCAAACAAGTGAAAATATCTGGATTTGTGATCTTTGAAGAATTTGCCTTGAGAAACATAGCTGCCCTGCCAGGAGGAAAAATACACTCTGACTTGTACCAATCAGCAGTTTGTTGGGTCAAATAATTATCATCAATCTCATTAACAGAAGGTCCAGCAAAATCTGGTTTTTCTCCTGTTTTCTGACCATCAGCTTGAAATTGTGCTTTTTCAGCTCCTGTACTCTTGTCTTCAACTGAATCACTCACTGACACATCAGTAGGTGCAACTGAAGCAATGTCTTCATCTTGAGCAGCAACAGGTTCTTGTGCAACCTGTTTTCCTTTGTCATCTTGAAGATGCTCTGAAGAAATAACCTTCTCTGGTTGATCAATCTCCTCACCATGATCAGAAACATGATGGGCATCACAGTTTAATTCTGTGTGTGATGCAACCTCAGTGTCTTCAAGAACAACAGTAGGCCCATCTGCAACACCAGTATCAACAGAGTGTGTAACCTCCATGGGTGTTGGAGTAGATGCTTCATTATCAAAAGAAAATGGAGTTTCATCAAACTCTTCCATTGTAGGCAATGCATCTCTAACATCTTCATTATCTTGAACCGTAGCAAGTTCTGGTTCAGCAATCTTAGCTCCTGATTCTGCTATAGAAGGTTCTATGATAACCTCTTTCTCACCAGTAGGAATATCAGTAGAAATTTTCTCTTGAGCCTCAACAACATGCTCATCATCAGAATCAGTAAGAATGAGCCTTCTCCTCTTTGTTTGAGGTACTTCAATCAGTTCTTCTTCTTCACTAGAACTTTCCTTAACTGGTGGTGTTGAAGGTCTATTTGCCCTTTTAATGAATCTTCTGGAATAAACAGCTCTAGGAGATGTCTGTTTAGCCTTAGAATGTTTTGTGTTGAGGGCAGTATGCTTCTTCCTTTTTGGTTTAGATGTTGGTTGTGGGTGAGTAGTAGTGACAGGGTTTGTTGGCTCAGGGTTTATTGGTTCAGGTTTTGTTCGTGATGATGTAATAGGTACAGTGTCTGTTGGTGTTGGCACAGATGATGGTACAGGATGAGAGGGTATGGTGTCAGTATGATCAGTGGCTAAAGGTTCAGGCATATTTTGTGTTTCTGGTTGGTGTGTTTGGTGTGGTTCATGTTGTGGTGATTGGGAATCTTGTGGTTGGTTGAGAAAGTTCTGCAAGGCAAGTGGCAAGACAAAAGCAGGTATGTCTTTACCAACATCTTTATTAGTCATATCAGAGAATATTCTCTTATTGACTCTAAAGGGTTGAATCACATCAGCTGCATCAACTTCTAATCCAGGTACACAGGCATTGAACAAAAGTTGACAAAATCTAGCAAAATAAACTATAGTAGACTCTGACAACTTATCACCCAAATTCATTAACACATAACGACCATAATCAAAATTACTGCCATAGAGTAGAGAATACCCAATTTGCAGACTATCCATTGGAATGGCATCCCAGTTGGTGACTTTCTTCTGGAATGTCCTGGTGATACAGTCAAAGAAAAAGTTCCATTCTTTTCTAAGATTCGGCCTCCTCACACTGCCCAGCTTTGCAAGAGATTCCATATACCCAATCTCTGTTAACATTTCTCTCAGATTTTGCTCAGAGACAACATCATATGAAGTATGTGTGTCGAAATCCATGGTCTCGCGAACAGTTTGTGGAGTAATCACAAACTCTTGTTCATCATGAAAGAAGATGATAGACGGAGTTCCATTTTCTCCTCCTTCTATATACCTTGAGTTTTGCCAGAAATTTACTATCTGAGAAGCAGATAGAACAGCAGGTTCAAGCAGTGCCTGCCCAATTTCAGAGTCGCGAAGAAAATTTTACATTAGGTGAAACGCTTCAGGAGCACGATCGTTCTCGAGTAGAGCTGCAAAATTGTTAGGCACAAAACGAAGACCAAGCGACGTAAAAGGTTTTGTTGCCATTAGATCAAGAAATAAGCAAGAATCGACTGTGAAAGTGATATGTAAGAAAGGTGTTTGTAAAAATGTCAAAGTGAAAAACAAAGGAGGTCTGTGTTTTGGTAAAGTGAATATGGGTGGATGAGAAGTGATTGTAACAAAAAGTGATTTGAGTAGTAATTAAAAATTAAACTCAAACGTTTGTACATTGAAAGCACGCAACTGTTCCCTTGAGAAGTGTGAAAGTGGTACATAATGATGAGTGAGTGGGTGAAAGTGGGACATGTGTCAAACATGCAGCGATTCACTTAATCACGCGCAGTAAAAGCCATTATTACTGCTGTCTTTCCTATTATCAAGACACTTTACCACAAAATACACTCATTAACAGTTGTCAACCACTCCATTTACTCCAAAATTTTCAAATTATCTTAATGAAAATTTACCTTAGAGTATGGAACACAATCCATCAGTGTTTGTCAAATTTTCAAACTTTATCACTAAAACCCTTTCAAAAATGCACAGTCGTGATTATTTTGTGTGTGAGTAGCAGAGGTTACTAGATCAATTTTTACAGCATCTAATATTTCATAAAATCCATAAATCAAATCAATAAACACTGAATGCACAAACTCTCATATTAAACACGGAGTATGTGATGAATGCTAAACTCTGTAGTTCCTTAAATACAGAAATCCGAATATCCCTGTTCCCATTGATGTTCATGATTATCCAAGTAAGCACACAGTCATTATAGACAAAAAGATCAGGAGATAGACATCAAAGCATCATTCAGTGAGTTACATGTCAAGAATTTCCTCACAGACTCTCAAAGCACACAAGTGTTTGGGTGAAGTGTTTTCTCTCAAATTCAATCAGTAAAAGCAGATACTTCCATAGGCTTGAATTTCCACCAGATCTACACTACGTCGATTACATATATGCACAAATCAAAAGGACTTTATTCAGGGTTGAAATGTAGTAAGATCAAACAGGTGAGAAGAGATGTTTTTAACATGAGTGAATTTCGAACTGAACAATTTAACAGACCAAAGTGTTCAGTCACACTGTTAGTACATATTTGTACAAGATGATCAGTATATATACCCTTTTTTTTAATATATATACTGAGTAAACTATTTCTTTTCTTGAGAAACATTCACCTGCTTGTATTTGATTTTTCAAAAGAATATAACTGCTCTTTATATGTCTGAGTTTAAGAAAAATGAGCAGTTAATAAGGCTCAAAGGGGTTTACTAAGGGTAGTATTTATGAACAGTATTCAAAGGAGTTTTGAACAGTGTTTGAAGAAAATATGGTAAATCCTAGTGCCTTGATCATTTTCATGCACACACATATCATGTAGTCTCAAAATGGTTTAATGCAAGTTCTAGAGCAACATACTTACTGATGAACATCACACATCAATAAAATCTGATTGATATAAAATGTATCAATCACTTATTTGGCTCAAAATCTCACAGGGTGCAGACATGAATTGTTTCTCACCAAACTAAACAATGACACATCTCAAGTTTTAAGATTTTCACAAGTACAAACAAGGAATCATCAAGAACTATGTATGTCTTGGAAACAGAGTGTTACTAATCAGAGTTTAGAGTTCATCAATATCAGAAGTTATTCATGAGAGGTAATGCACACAGTATTCATAGACTCAGAGTTTAGAATCAAATAAACTAAGAGAATATGCTATAAATATGAAACAGTATCATGCTGTGTTAACTTACTGCACAATTTCTGATTAGATCACAGTGACTCAGAAAGAATCTTGACTTATTCACTGAGAATCATGCTTCATACATTTTTCTTCATTGGTATTTTCATTCAGACAAAAATCAACTCAGAATACACAGAGTTTATCAAACATATTAACAGTGTATGACCAACAAACATGCTGACAGAGTTTACCAGTGTGAGAATAGAAACATGTGAACAGAGTATGCATAACAGAGTTTAATTAACAAGGTTCACATAGCACTTTAGCAATTCACAAAAATATGAGCAGCACATTTTATAAGAAAATTTTGAGTCTAACC
This sequence comes from Kitagawia praeruptora, assembly GCA_037693485.1. Classification (NCBI taxonomy): domain Eukaryota; kingdom Viridiplantae; phylum Streptophyta; class Magnoliopsida; order Apiales; family Apiaceae; genus Kitagawia; species Kitagawia praeruptora. The sequence continues at coordinate 141,959,067 of CM075352.1, forward strand.
AACATGTTTAGTCAAAACCAGATACCATTCCTAGTTCATTGACCAGTCTTGTAAATGCTGCTTCACTCAAAGGCTTGGTGAAGACATCTGCAAGTTGTTGATCTGTAGGCACAAAGTGAAGCTCAATATTGCCTTCCTCTACATGCTCTCTGATAAAGTGATACCTTATGCTGATGTGCTTGGTCATTGAGTGTTGTACTGGATTACCTGTCATTGCAATAGCACTTTGATTATCACAGAAAATAGGTATTTTGCTATACCTCAACCCATAATCCAGCAATTGATTCTTCATCCATAGAATCTGTGCACAGCAGCTACCAGCAGCAATATACTCTGCTTCAGCTGTAGATGTTGATATTGATTTTTGTTTCTTGCTGTACCAAGACACAAGTCTGTCACCAAGAAATTGACAACTTCCACTTGTGCTTTTTCTGTCAATCTTACAACCTGCAAAGTCTGCATCAGAGTAACCAAGTAGCTTAAAATCTGATTCTCTTGGGTACCACAGCCCTAAAGTTACAGTGCCCTTGAGATACTTGAAAATCCTTTTCACAGCTGTTAAATGTGGTTCCCTTGGATCTGCCTGAAACCTTGCACACAGACATGTTGCATACATGATATCAGGTCTACTTGCTGTTAGATAGAGAAGAGAGCCAATCATTCCTCTGTAACTTGTCATATCTACTGATGACCCTGTATCTTTGTCCAATTTTGTTGCAGTTGCCATGGGAGTTGTTGCAGATGAACAGTCAAGCATGCCAAATTTCTTGAGAAGATTTCTGGTATATTTTGCTTGATTGATAAAGATTCCATCATCTGTTTGCTTCACCTGTAAGCCTAGAAAGTAACTTAGCTCTCCCATCATACTCATTTGATATCTGGACTGTATCTGAACTAAAAGCAAGTCACTTCCAGCTTTGAAAAAAAACAGAGTTTTATCAATTGTACCTCTGTTGAATCCACTTTCTAAAAGAAATTGAGCTAGGGTTTCATACCATGCTCTAGGTGCCTGCTTAAGTCCATAAAGTGCCTTGTCTAGCCTGTAGACATGGTCAGGATATTTTGGATCTACAAAACCAGGTGGTTGTTCAACAAACACTTCTTCTTCAAGTTTTCCATTCAGAAAAGCACTTTTCACATCCATTTGAAAAACCTTGAATTTCTTGTGAGAAGCATAAGCAAGAAACATCCTTATTGCCTCCAATCTGGCAACTGGTGCAAAAGTCTCATCATAATCTATCCCCTCTTGCTGTGAATAGCCTTTTGCCACAAGTCTTGCTTTGTTTCTTGTAACAACCCCTTCACTATCAGTTTTGTTTCTAAAAACCCACTTAGTACCAACAATAGATCTGTTCTTTGGTCTTGGTACTAGTGTCCATACTTCATTTCTTTCAAATTCATTTAACTCTTCTTGCATTGCTGTTATCCAGTCAGCATCTTTAAGAGCCTCTTCAACTTTCTTTGGTTCATTTTGTGACAAGAATGCATGAAACAGACATTCATTTGTTGTTGCACTTCTTGTCCTTACTCTTGCATCTGGATCACCAATGATCAAATCAGGTGTGTGAGATTTGGTCCATTTCCTAGCTGAAGGCAATTGACTTCTGTCAAAGTTGGATCCTCCCCCTCGATCCATGTTCTCCTGATTTTCTTGATATCTTTCTTCATTCTCTGAGGCTCCCCCTGAATGTGACTGCTCAGTGTGTGAACTGTCAGATTTTGGACTTTCAGAGTTTGAGTCACCAGAGTTTGATTCAGAATTTTCAGTTGAGTCATTATCAGAATTTGAATTATCACTTTGATGAGTTTCTTCATGCTCCCCCTCAACTGGTTCTTCTCTTGATTCTGGCTGAAAGGTCTCTTCAGTATTTACCAGTAGAGGTTCAGAGTTTGTCAGATCAGACTCAGCAGAGTTTAGTTCATCAGAGATTAAATCTTCATTTTCGAAGTGCAATTGACCATGTTCATCTACATCTTCAAGTCCAGTTATTTTCTTGTCATCAAAAGACACATGAATAGATTCCATGATCACTTTAGTTCTCAGATTATAAACTCTGAATGCTTTAGTTGACAGTGGATAGCCAACAAAAATTCCTTCATCTGCCTTCAAATCAAATTTGGTCAACTGTTCAGGATGAGTTTTCAGCACAAAGCATTTGCACCCAAAAATATGAAAATATTTCAGGTTTGGCTTCTTTTCTCTCACCATTTCATATGGTGTTTTTCCATGCTTATTTATCATAGTGGCATTTTGAGTAAAATAAGCTGTTTGAACTGCTTCTGCCCAGAAATAGGTTGGTAATTTTGCTTCATCAAGCATAGTTCTGGCAGCTTCTATTAAAGTTCTGTTCTTCCTTTCAACTACACCATTTTGTTGTGGAGTGCCAGGTGCAGAAAACTCTTGTTTAATTCCTTTGTTCTTGCAAAATTCTTCCATTGTTGAATTCCTGAATTCAGTTCCATTGTCACTTCTGATAATCTTCACTTGATTCTTTGACCCTTTGTCCAGTTGCATTATATGTTCTGCCAGTGTTAATGCAGTTTCATCCTTCTTTGCTAGAAAATACACCCATGTGTATCTGGTGTATTCATCAACAATGACTAGAGCATATTTCTTCTTTCCAAGAGACATAACATTCACTGGTCCAAAAAGATCAACATGTAGAAGATGATAAGGATCAACAATTGAAGACTCAGATTTGCTTTTGAAAGAGGCTTTTCTCTGTTTGGCCTTTTGACAAGAATCACACAGGCCTTCTACATTCAACAAAGACTTTGGTAGTCCTCTTACAAGATCATTCTTTATTAGCTCATTGATGTTGTTCAGGTTCAAATGAGAGAGTTTCTTGTGCCACTTCCAACTCTCTTCACTGGACATTCTTGTTGACAGACACACTGCTTTGCCATCAGAGTTTGTTGACAATTTTATTTCATAGATGTTATTTTGTCTGTTTCCAACTAGAGCAACTTTCCCTGTAGATTTACTGATGACTTGACAATATTCAGGCTGAAAATCTACATGATATCCTCTGTCACAGATTTGACTCACTGAAAGCAGATCATGCTTGAGTGCTGGAACCAGAGCTAAATTTGTGATGATGACACTTCCAAGATTAATATTGCCATATCCCAGAGTATGTCCTATGTTGCCATCTCCATAGGAAACTTTTGGGCCAGCCTTCTCCTCATACTCTGATAGCAGGGCTTTATTTCCAGTCATGTGTCCTGAACATCCACTGTCCACGACTAGGGTACTTACCCTGGTGCCCTGCAATCACAAACAATCACTGATTGTTAGTTTTAAGGATCCAGACTTGCTTGGATCCTTTTGCTTTATTGAATCTGTTAGTTTTTGCAGCGGATTTGTCATTATCAGAGTTTAAACTAACATTTTCATTCTTAGTACTTGCAGAATCAACTTTAACCCATTTCAAATTAGGTTTCAGTTCATAATAATTATGATAAATAGCATGATAATTCTTGCAAGTATAAATTGAGTGCCAACTACTTCCACAATGTTTGCACAGAGTTTGTGGTCTTGGTTTGACATTATCCTTTTTTACTCCAGGTTTGGAGGATAAAGAATTAATGTCTTTGTTCTTCCTGCAAAAACTAGCAAGATGATTAGTGCTACCACAATTACAACAAGTTTTTCTAGGTGCAAATGTAGCAAGCATTGGCTTAATTCCTGATGTTATGCCTACCTTTCCATTTCTATTTTTCCTAGGCATTCTCTGTTTGTTGACAGATTTTATTTCTTTAAGCTTATGCTTAAGTTGTTTATCTGTCATTGAACCAATATTAACCTGTTTGACACAGGTTTTTACTGGCTCATGGTCAACAGCTCCATGTTCAGTTTTAACAGTACCATGAACAAATGTTCCAAATTTCTTAGAAGAAAGAGGTGGTCTAATCTTGACTGTATTCTGAAACCTAAGCACATCATCCTCAGAATAACCTAGACCAACTGTGTCTGATTGAAAGACCTCTTGAGTGTCTTTTCCAGAATGTGTCCAAGTTTTAATAATGTGCTTTGCATCCTCCAATTCAGATTCTAGTTGCTTATATTTACCTAGCAACTCCTGTTCTATAAACACAGCATCATCTCTTTCTTTCTGAATTTTATTCATGTTTTCAAGTTGTTCCTCAACAAGTTTATTTCTTTCTTTGAGTTGAGAACACTCACTTTTGATTCTCTCATTTTCTAAAGTCTGATCCCTATAACTGATATGTAATGCCTTAAGATAAATTCTCAATTCAGTTATATTATCTGTATTATAAGCATAGGTAGTTGGAGGTACCTTTAGTTCAGAATCTTCATTCTGAGTAGAGGCCATGAGTGCATAGTTCACCTCCTCATCTGAATCTGAGGTGTCTGCCCAATCTCTGCCTTTGGTGTAGAGTGCCTTTTCAGTTTTACCCTTTTTGCACTCAGGAGCATAGTGACCCATCTCCTTACACTTGTAGCATTGAATCTCAGACTTATCTTTCTTACCAGATTTGAAGTCCTTTCCCTCAGATTTTCTGAAATTTTTCTTGTCAGACTTTGAGTAATCCTTGGAGAATCTCTTTCCCTTCTTGAAATTCTTGAATCCCATCTTCTTGAAGGTCTTTACCATCAATGCAGCCATTTGCATCATCTCCTCATCATCTTCAGAATCAGATGTTCCATCTGTGTTTGAGTCAACATCAGTGTTTGATGACTCACTTTCTGAATGAATGACCAAGGCTTTTCCTTTTTCCTTTTTCCTTGATGCTTCTTTCTTTGAAGATTTTTCTTCAACTTTCAGTGCAACAGACTTTGACTTCCTGCTTGATCTTCTGTTTCTCTGCTCCATTTCCAATTCATGAGTCTTGAGCAGTCCATAGATTTCATCAATCTCAGTATCAGCAAGGTCATAGTTGTCTCTTATGGTGGTTGTTTTTACATCCCACTTTTCAGGAAGAGAGAGAAGAAACTTGAGATTTGAATCTTCCAGATCATATTCTTTGTTAACCAATGATAGATCATTGAGCAGTTTACAGAATCTATCAAATGTTTCTGTCATGGTTTCTTCAGACTTTGCCTCAAAATGCTCATACTCCTGTGTGAGTATGTTCCTTCTATTCTTCTTAATTGCAGCAGTTCCTTGACATCTAACCTCAAGTGCATCCCATATATCCTTTGCAGTTGTGCAGTTAATCACTTTGTTAGACATAACATTGTCAAGAGCACTGTGAAGTAAGTGCCTTACTTTGGCATCCTTAGCAATAGATGAAAGATCCTCAGCAGTTAGATCTTTCTTTTCCTTAGGAACCACCTTTGATTCCTCACCAGCAGCAACAGCAGTTAACTTTGTAGGTTTATGAGGACCTTCATAAATTCTATCAAGATATTCTGGATCTGTGGCTTCCAGAAATATGGTCATCTTTACCTTCCAGATTGCATATTCTGATGGCTTGAGTATTGGAACCCTAATTGTTTCATACCTACTAACAGTAGTAGGTGCTTTCTCAGAACCTGATGGAGGAGGAATTTCTGCCATTGATTACTATTGTGTTTTGGATCTTTAACTGTAATAAAGTAACAGATTGGCTCTGATACCACTTGTTAGGTCGAATACACAATATATATAATCAAGTACTGTATGAGTAAATAACAAGAACACACGTTTTAGTACTTAAAACTGTTTGGAATTAATAATTCCTCTCTCAGTGATGTAAATATCACAGAGAGCTGCTTAGGTTACAATGAATGATATTCGTTCACGATGGATACCCTTCTAGGGTTAACCTAACTGTATTTATAAGATATACAGCTACGTACAATCGTTAATTGATTCTCCTATAATTAAGCTATACAATTGATATCAATTACGATTGCTACACGTCTTCTAAGTCAACTCAATCTCTTTGACAGCTATCCAATCTTCAAAGATATTGCTTCCTTATTAATCTTGAATTAGACTTCAAACTCTGTTGACTTGTAGACGCTTCCAGTAGACAGACTTTAGCAAACTCTGTTGCTCTCCTAGCTAGCAGTGTTTGCGCTTCCATGTGTTCAGCTAGCAGTGTTTACGCTTTCTTCTGTCAGCGTTTGCGCTTCCAGCTATCAGCGTATACTCAAACTCTGTCGTGACTGCTTTCAATAACAAGTTAAACTCTTTTTACCTATAACACTTAAACACTGACATTAAATCACATCAATTATATCTAACAAAGCAAAATCTAGAAAAACAATAAAAATGGGCTTATCATCAACCAAAACGTATATGTCAACCCCTAAATTTTAGTTTAGTATTTTTTAGGAGAGGATGAGAGAGAGAAACGACTATAGCAATCGTTTAGAAATCAATATTATTGATAATTAGATAGGTCTATACATATAAAATTATATATTGTTTCTAATAAAAGGTGTCCATTTTAATTTTGTATTCTTGAATTCAAGTAATAGTATTCAAATCTCATATCCTAATCTAAGAGCAGACATATCGAATTTGCTTGGTTGGTTAATAATATTTATTTTTAATATCAACAAAACCTTAAATATAGGTAAAAAATTTAATAACTTGGTAGATAGATTCTAATTAAACAGAGATATTTATTAACAATAAACAAAATTTTAAAAAAAGGGAGGGCTTCATTTTTATGTACTCTACTCTAATTTTTTATTTTGTAGCATCTCAATATTGTTTTCAATTATATAGTAAGATAACTTGGGCAGAGAGTAACATAACATGTATTTGTCATATTTTTTCTTTTCGCATATTATTTTCGTTTCGTGTACAAAAAAAAATTGCGTAGTTTACTAGCATTTTGTGTTCGAATTTTGGGTATACAAAATAATTTCATATCAAGACCCCAAAGACACATGGCATGAATGTACACAACAAATACGATTTTCCAGATCTGCGTAAGCGCTTTCTTTGAATATATGTTGGAAAAATATACACACTATTAAATAAAAATGAATTTCATGTTTTTTTACCCGATAATTAAATTACAAGGACACATATATAGTACTGTGAATATGTCTTTAAATATTACACATTTGATTTTAGTTTCATGTATAGTTTTCTATTTTAACATGTTCATCAAATAGAAAAAAAGATAGGTGATACTAATTTTCAAGTTTCTTATTTTACGCGTTTGGATGACAACGGGTTGGGTTTGATCCAAATTTTGTAAAATCCAAATCCAAATCCAAATATTTTTGGGTTTTAAAAATAAATCCAAAACTCAACATCTAAAACCAAATTCGTCGAATTTCGGATTAGATTTGATTTTTTTGTGTATCCAAAATTAGTAATGATGTAGCCAAAATTAAAATAATTGCTACACTCAAACAATATTAATTATATTTATAAAAAAATAAAAAAAATAAAATGATCAACTAAATAGTCAAATATAACATATTATATTTAGCATATATATATATATATATATATATATAACATATTATACGAATTAACATACTAAGTAAAATTTTAAATATGTTAAAAAATAATGTTTTTTATACACATAAATGAAAAATTAATGTAAAGTAAAGAAAATTGTATCTTAAATATATCAATAAAATTTGAGTTTGAGAAATATAAGTTCTAATTACCAAATTACTATTGACTATTTTTAATGAAATACTTGAATAAAAATAAATAAAATAATATGTCTTATATCTAAAATATTACATTAAATAGTTTCAAATTATAATATTATATTATTTATGTATCGGTTTTCGGATTTCAGATAGGATATCGGTTCTGTACAACTCAAATTCAAATACAAATCGAAACTATTTCAAGTTTAAAATTTATATCCAAACCTAAATCCAAAAATTTTTGGGGTTTGGATCGGGTACCATCAAATCGAATTAACTTTCCTTCCTTATTTATGGGTAAAATAAAATTAATATTTAATGTACTTGTTGTGGAATAAAAACTAGGTTACGAATTTGTATTTAATGCTAGGGTTCGGGAGCTTCGTGCTTTAATGGCTGTTTCCGTGTTCGAGACTAATTGGTCCTCACAGAGTGCCTACGTATCTCGTTATTGAGAATCAAGCCAAGACGTAGTTCTAAGAATGAGGGGTAAGACCTTTTATATAGGCTGAGAAGCCCTAGAGTCGTGGTAGAATTAGGTGACTTGGTGGGCAAGTCATCGACTAGAAGAAGGTTCTAGTCTCCTTCCATGTATGAATCAGTTTCCATGTTGAAGTATGTGCCTTGGAGGCTAAGTCAGGCAAGAGTTATATCCTTGTTTGACTCTTATTTGCTGAGCTGTTTATTACCCCTAATATTAATTACGAAATTAATATTATAAATAGGGTTTGGGCCTATCTGGTGGGCCCTACGTTTGGAGCATTCTAGGTCTAATTAATGCCACATTAAATGTGTCTTTAGGGCTTATTTTCAGCCCATATCATTTGCCCCCCAACTTCTAGGAAAACTGATCAGGTTTTCCTTGAAGTTTTAACAGTCCTTTCCAAGACTCGGGTCAGGGTTCATCTTTATACACTAGTGTTTCACGAGTATTGCCTTGATGTAAAGCGTGGAGCGACCGACGCGTTTACGACAATGTTAATTCGATGCTAATCGACATTAATCAGCCTTAACAACGTTTAAACAATGTTTAAACGACGTTGAATGGCATAAAACGGCACTAAACGGCACTAATCAGCGCTAAACGGTGTTTAAACGACACTAATCGGTGCTAATCGGCACTAATCTGCGATTTAAACGACACTAATCTGTGCTAGTAGAAGGAGATCCGGGACAGTTGCAGCTGGTCGGCTGGAGGATGCTCCAGGTTGCCTGGAGGATGCTTCTGGTCGGCTGGAGGATGCTCCAGGTCGGTTGGAGGATGCTCTAGGTTGCCTGGGGGATGCTCCAGGTCGGCTAGAGCCCCTTCATGGCACCAGGTCGGCTGGAGGATGCTCCAGGTTGCCTGGGGGATACTCCGGGTCGGCTGGAGCCCCTCCGTGGCACCAGGTCGGCTGGAGGATGCTCCAGGTTGCTTGGAGGATGCTCTAGGTCGGCTGGAGGATTGACGGGAGATCCATGTTGACTTCAGCGACGCTAAACGATGCTTAAACGACGTTTCAATCTATGTTAAACGACGTTGCATGGTATAAGACGGCACTACACGGTGCTAAACGATGCTAGACGGTGCTAAGTTGAAGGTCGATGTTCGTTCCGGAAAGTAAAAACCTTCAACAGAACCATCAAACAATCTAACCAACTGACGGGAGGTGCCCTAGGTGCCAGGAGGTCGGCCGGAGGATGCTCCAGGTTGCCTGGGAGATGCTCCAGGTCGGCTGGAGCCCCTTCGTGGCACCAAGTCGGCTGGAGGATGCTCCAGGTTGCCTGGGGGATGCTCCGGGTCGGCTGGAGCCCCTTCGTGGCACCAGGTCGGCTGGAGGATGCTCCAGGTTCCCTGGGGGATGCTCCGGGTTGGCTGGAGCCCCTTCGTGGCACCAGGTTCGCTGGAGGATGCTCCAGGTTGCCTGGGGGATGCTCCGGGTCGGCTGGAGCCCCTTCGTGTGTTAGGAATATGTTGTACTTGATGATAACTTCACATTCTATGCACAAAATTGTATAAGTCATGTTTTGTAACTGTCAACGGATGAGACATTATAACTCTATTCGTTGACAGGTAGCTCATCAACGGATGAGGTTTTGTAGCATACTGCAGTATCTCTATTTATCAGTTGATAGTGTTTTTATTCAGAGTCATGTTGACCATCAACGGATAGGCAGAATAGGTTAGCCAATTGTAAATAAGCTATGCTATGTAATTCTGTCTAAGTGAAAGTGTATCAACAGATGAGAACATGACTCTATCAACGGATACAACTCAAATCTACAATATCAACGGATACAGCTCAAACTACCATCAACGGATGATAGTGTACAACATCAACGGATAATCATTAACACTTTCTTCTATGCTAGCTGGGAATTAGCAGTTGATAAGGACATGTTTGACTGACAGATCACATGGGTTGATAGTAGGTATAAAAAGCAGTATGGCAGCCATACTTTGGAAACGCAGAAGAAAGAAGCATTCCATTTTACACAGTACATACAAGAAAGGTGCAAGGGACATATCTGTTCACAAGAACAACCTTTCGGCTACATGTGGATTTGGAGTGGAGTAGCAAGTCAACTTGAATTAGATTAATATTATCTTATTCCTGTAGTACTTGTAAACTTGGGATATATAACCAAGTGTAGCAACTCTTTAGAAACTAAGAAAACAGACATATTTGCTTAGGGTTTCTTGAATATTCTTAGAAGCAAAGAGTTGTAAAACAGCAGCTGTGTACTTCTATATCACAGAGTTTTCTTCGAATAAAAGTCTCAGGTGGTATATTTAACCACCTGATTTTTTATGTGTTTGTGAATCATTTCTCATTCAGCAATTATCTCCTTATAGATTTCTGTGATTCTTATCAGAAATTTATAAATATCAAGAATTGTATTCAACCCCCCCCTTCTACAATTATACAAGTGTGTAATCTAGGAATAACAATTGGTATCAGAGCAAGCTTCTAACATATTTGAAGTATAAAGATCAACACACTTCCAACATGTCTAAGAAGGATTATGGAGTAAAGATACCAGTTCTTGATAGAGAAAATTACTTTCACTGGAAAGTAAAAATGTGTCTACATCTCATGTCTATTGATTCAGGGTTTGTAGATTGCATAGAGAAGGGTCCTCATGTTCCAATGAAAACTGCATCAAGAGTTGGCCTTGCTGCAGATGCACCAGACATTTACATTCCCAAACCTGTTTCTGAGTGGAGTCCTGAAGACATCGCAGAAGTCCACAAAGATAAAAAGACCATGAATATACTGTTTAATGGCTTAGAAACAGACATGGTTGACAATGTTATCAACTGTACTACCTCCAAGGAAGTATGGGACATTGTTCAAACCCTTTGTGAAGGTACAAAACAGGTGTGGGAGAACAAGATGCAACTACTGATCCAACAGTATGAGCACTTCCATTTCAAGAATGGAGAGACATTGAATGACACATTTAGTAGATTTCAAAAGCTACTAAATGGCTTGAAACTGTATGGAAGAATCTACTAAGTGAAAGATTCTAATCTCAAATTTCTGAGATCACTGCCCAAAGAGTGGAAGCCAATGACTGTTTCTCTAAGAAACACTCAAGAGTACAAGACATTTACTCTTGAAAGGCTCTATGGAATTTTAAAGACATATGAGCTAGAAATGGAGCAGGATGAAGAGATTGAGAAGGCCCAAAAGAAAAGTGGGTCAGTTGCACTTGTTGCCAACTTGGAGCAGAAGGAGGAGAAGAGGACTGAAGCTGCTAAATCTACACCAAACAGGGAGGTTTGTGAAGGTAGAGCAGAATCAAGCAAAAGCAAGGAAAAAGTGTCTGAAGAAATGAGTGTCCTTAGCAGGATGAATTGGATGAGATAGATGAGCATTTAGCCTTTTTATCTAGGAGATTCTTTAAGATGAAATTCAGAAGAAACTTTGGGGTGGCTAAACCATTTAACAAGGATTATTCCTCAAGAAACTTTGTGGATAAATCCAAAATTAAATGCTACAATTGTGGAATTGCTGGTCACATGATAAGTGAATGCAGGAAGCCCAGATCTGAGAACAAGGCAAAGTCAACTGAAGCTGTTGACTACAAGAAGAAATATTATGATCTTCTCAGACAGAAAGGAAAGGCATTCATGACCCAAGAGTATGACTGGGCTGCTGATGGAAATCATTCTGATGATGATGTTGAGTTTGTCAACCTTGCATTGATGGCTGATTCTGAGCAGGAAGCAAGTTCAGCTAGCAATCAGGTATTTTCTACTAATCTCTCTGAGCTCACCAAAGAGGAATGCAATAGTGTTATAGATGAAATGTCTATTGAACTATATCACTTGAGTGTTACTCTTAAATCACTTACTAAAGAGAACAATAGGATTAAAGAGACTAATCTGTTTTTAAGAGATAGAAATGCTGCTCTAGAAATTCAATTTCTAAAATTTGAGAAAATGAGAGTTGATTGCAATAATGCTAAAAGTGAACTTGAAGCTGTGTTAAAAAGAGAACTAATTTTAAGAGAGCAGCTGGAAAAGGAACAAAAGATAATTGCTAAATTTCAAAGTTGTAGGAAAATCTCACAAAACATAGTAGAAATCCAGGGAATGGAATCTTTTGTGAAGGAGACCTGGGATAAAAACAAGAAGAAGCTAGAACCTTGACTTGAGGATCTAGAGACTATTTGTGAATCAACGGATAGTGATCATCCGTTGACAGATGAACCATCAACGGATGAGAGGTATCCGTTGACTAACAAAAAGTCTGTCAGTAAGAAGGAACTCAAGAAACTGAATAATCAGTATGGTCCAGTCGCCAAGAACTTTATTTCTGGTGAAAGTAGCCAAGCCAAATCAAGTGAGAAGGCTAAGGCAGGTGATTTACACAAAAAGGATGTTGGTAAATCAGATAATGAAAAGGTTGAAATTGAGGGTAAAAAGAAAAAGAACAGGAATGGTAAGATAGGCATCAACAAGAAAAACAATTACTTTCCTGACAAGTTTGCTCCTAGGAAAACTTGTGGTAATTGTAATAGTGTCAATCACCTATCTTCTAATTGTAAGTCTGTTAAAAGGACCCCTGTTCATGTACCTCAATCTATTCCAAGTATGCCTGCAGTGTCTGTTATGCCTAGTTTATATCAGAATGCTCATTTTACAAATCCATATATAAACATGCCATGTGTGTCTAATCCTTATTTTCAATCTGTGATTATGCCACAAATGTCATGGAACATTCCAAGCATGAATAACATGTATGCTAAAATTCCACAAATGCATGCACCAAATATTTATGCAAATGAGCATCTGTCAAAACCTATCACTCAAGCATCTACACCTAAAATGAAGATTGCTAAGAGTGCAAAACCAAAGGCTAACAAGAAAGGACCCAAGGAAACTTGGGTACCAAAATCAACTTGATTTGTATTTTGGAATGTGTGCCGGGAAATAGAAGGAATCTATGGTACCTAGACAGTGGATGCTCTAGGCATATGACAGGAGATTCAACCCTGCTCACAGAGTTCAAGGAGGCAGCTGGCCCTAGAATTACCTTTGGAGATGACAGCAAAGGATATACTAAGGGATACGGCTTGATTTCAAAGGACAATGTCATCATTGAAGAAGTGGCCTTAGTTGAAGGTTTGAAGCACAATTTGCTTAGTGTTAGTCAAATCTGTGACAAAGACTATGAAGTAAGGTTCACAAAAGAAGCCTGTGTTGTTTCTGCCAAGGAAGACAACAATGTGGTATTTACAGGCTTTAGAAAAGGAAATGTTTACATAGCTGACTTCAATTCAGTATGCTCAGAATCCATCACTTGTCTCTTCAGCAAAGCAAGCAAGGATGAGAGTTGGCTATGGCATAAAAAGCTGTCACATTTGAATTTTAAAGTTATGAATGATTTGGTAAGAAAGGATCTGGCTAGAGGAATCCCTCAATTGGAGTTCATCAAGGATGGATTGTGTGATGCCTGTCAATTAGGGAAACAAAAGAAATCATCCTTCAAGGCAAGACAGAGTCATCCATTGTTAAGCCACTTCAATTGCTGCATATGGACTTATTTGGTACAGTAAATGTCATGTCCATTTCAAAGAAGAAATACTGTCTGGTGATTGTAGATGATTTTTCTAAGTTTACATGGACCTTCTTTCTGCACTCTAAAGATTGTGCAAGTGAAATCATCATCAATCATCTCAGACTAGTAAACAATGGTTCTGAAGTCAAAGTACAAAGAATCAGGAGTGACAATGGCACTGAATTCAAAAATTCCACAATGAAGATTTTCTGTGAAGAGAATGGAATTGTCCATGAGTTTTCTGCTGCTAGAACACCTCAACAAAATGGGGTTGTTGAAAGGAAAAACAGAACTTTCATTGAAGCAGCTAGAACAATGCTAAGTGAATCAAGATTGCCAACATATTTCTGGGCTGAAGCTGTCAACAGTGCCTGTTTCACTCAGAATATTTCCTTGGTCAATCAAGCTAGAGGAATGACTCCTTATTAGTTATTTACCAACAAGAAACCAACTTTAGCTTTCCTTCATGTCTTTGGATGTAAGTGTTTTGTACTAAGGAATCATGAAGATCACTTGGGCAAATTTGAAGCAAAGGCAGATGAAGCTATCTTTGTTGGGTATGCAGCAGGGAAAGCCTATAGAGTCTACAATCTAAGAACCAACATTGTTATGGAATCTGTACATGTTGTGTTTGATGATCAAAAGATTCTAGGTCTAAATGATGAAGGCTTCCATGAAAAGTTGAAATTTGAAAATGAGGTAGAAGGAAGAATGTACATTGGTGATGATGAGGAAAATGAAGATCATGACCATGAAAATTCACCTAGAGTTGTTGGTCCAACTAGAAGTGATGCCGTTAACTCGAATAACTTGTAGAAGGGTGGTTGAATACAAGTTATATAATCGTGTCTGATTTTTGCTTGGTTAGATAAACAAGAATAAACAAATGAATCAAACTCTGTATTTATTAAATAAATCAAATACAAACTCTACCAAAGGTGTACAATACCTTTAGCAGCTGCTGACAAAATAAATCTCTCTCTCTCTCTCTCTGTTTGTTTCGAACTCTCGAATACAAACCTTATACAGAGCTACGCATACAAAATCAATCGCTCAACTTTCACACTCTTTTTACAATGATATAGAGAGAGTATTTATAATGCTACCTATCAACTAATCACAGAAAGATAATCTATACATGACAATGTTCTGCCGTCCAGTTGATAGTTTCCATCAATAGAAAATTCTTTCCTTCATAAAATCTTCTTGCTTGTTCCTCAAACAAAGATCCTGTTTTATAGCACTTGCCAATTTCTGTAGCATCCATAATGACATCATCAGTAACACGATTGATATCAGGATTCCTTCTTGCATCAGGATCTGACCATCCCATCAGTACTTGATCAGTATTTGACTTGACATATCAGGATTCAATCTCAGTTCCTGACATGTAGTACTCGATGCACTATTCATTCCTGACTTAAATTCTACAAACTAATATCTAACACATATCTCCTATACAAAGTGCTAATATCCTTTATAAATCAGGATATACAAGAAGTATAAGTAAAATTCTATTCTTAACATCACAACTCATG
This sequence comes from Kitagawia praeruptora, assembly GCA_037693485.1. NCBI lineage: Eukaryota > Viridiplantae > Streptophyta > Magnoliopsida > Apiales > Apiaceae > Kitagawia > Kitagawia praeruptora. Next base: position 141,974,231 of record CM075352.1, read on the forward strand.
AATTATTCCTAACAATCTCCCCCTATTTATGCTTTAAAACCTGAAGCATAAATCTGAGTTGTTGATGTCAAAACATATAACAATACAATCAGAATAGAATATATGAATTCAAAAATCATGAAGTTAAGTACCTCCTTCTTCAGATATAGACATAGTATCCAGTACTTAGAAGAAAGAATTCAACTATTTGATGCTTCTTTTCCTTTACCACTTCCCTGATAAGATTCACCTCTGTCATCCTTAGTTCTTCTTTTATCTCTCCCAATCTGCTTATCTCCTCCCCAGTCTGTTGCCTTTGAACTGTTTTTATCTCCCCATTTTTGACATCAGCAACATGAAGTCCAAGAGATTCAGTAACAGAACAAATGAGATTCATCAGAACTGCTTAATTTTCTATAATAGTGACTTGGTTATCTTCAAGTGTTTGAAGTCTTGATTTAATTTCAACTTGAGATTTCTGAATGTCTTGTAAAACATCAAAATTGACTTCAATGTTGGAAGTATTTGGAATATCTTCATATTCAAGTCTTGTAGAAGAAGTTGCCTGTGTAGAATGATATTCAAGTAATAAAACTCGATTAGAGTTACAAACATCTTCATCTTTCTGATCTGAAGCTGCAATATGATCATCTTGTCCTTCACCAGTATTCTGTGTACTAACATCTACAAATCCTGACTCATCCTTAGATTGATCAGATACTGTTGATGTCTCAATTCTGGCTGATATTGGTAGTACAAACAAAGGAATACTAGGATCATTAGGAATATCTTCTGGTACTGATGGTGTAGAAGTTTGTCTTAGCCTTTCACCTCTTCTGTTTATAATTCCTGCAAGCCTCTCTCTCTGCTTCTGAGCTTTAACTTCTGGCTTTGCATTGTGCTTTGCTAAGTCATTCTTCTCATACATCTTAATAAAAGAATAAGTACCAGCATCCATACCAAGATTGTTAGACCAAGATTCAGGAAAAACCTGATCCCAGAAATCAAACGATGGTGGTTTCCTAATTTTCTCTCCCTCACTATGGAGTTGATCATCCATACCCTCATTCTCACTATGACTATCTAAAGTCAACACTCTTTCTACCTCTCCTTTTGCCTGGTCAGGAGCCAGCCTCTCTGATTGTGGATAAATATACATCCTTTCAAGTGTATCACTCAAATTTGGATAAGTGCTCTCATGACCTACAGAAAAATAGAGTTTAGAAGAAGTTTTTATACCTGAACTCACATGGAGAGAAGGTTCCCCATTTGGCAAGGGGCTTGAGGTTTTCTCCAAGGAGTGAGCTGCTATAGTCTCTAAACCCTTACAAGCATCTTCTTTCCTTTCAGAGACTACAGGCTCCAGTATACCACTTTCAGGTTCTCTACTAGACTCTGATGCTTCAGTAATACTTCATTAGACACCCTAGTTAGTATGTCACCGTCTTTAAGTGTTGTCTGCTGAGACACACCCTCAAAGTGGATAGACTCTGACTGAACAATGTTTGCTTGATCTTCAAGAAAATCAGTCAAAGTTATTCCTCCCATATCATAGGGTTTCTCACTTGCAATTTCAGTCATCACAGAAGACCTTTCAGCATCAGCTATCACAGCTCCTGAGTCATCCGACCTCTGACTAGATGGTTCTTGTATTGCAGTGACTGTGATCTGATCTGTCCTACTATCCACCACTGGTGCAATAGTATCTTCTGTTGACTGCATTCCTCTATCTACTTCCTCCTGTTGTTCACCTTGAGCTGAAGCATCTTCAATAATGACATCCTTGTCAAATAAATATGCATGAAGTGATTGAAGTGCAACATGCTTTGAGAGTCCAAATTTCTTGACTAATTGTCTTCTGACAGATACATAGAAATACATCTTCATTAAGTCAAGTCTTTGATGTAGAAGTCCATATTCTTCTGGAAATAAAAGTTTTGGTACTCTTTCAACCAGAAAATCTAGAACAGCCTTGGATAGCTTCACTTTGATAGAGATAACTCCCATAGCCAGTCTGTATAATAATGTAGTTTCCCATAAAGAATCAATATCCAGATCTCTATAGTCATTTACTGACTTGATTGTAGCTTCATTTGTAGAGACCTGCATGATATTAGTTGGACTAGACTCTATGTGTGTAGGTGACAAATGAATCTTTCTCCTTGTTCTCCTAGTAGAGTGAGCAAAAGATTTATCCTGAGAAGACTCAAGAGGTGTAGACACAGAATTGATCTTGGGATGAGATCGTTTTTCAATAGACACAGTCTGTTGAGAGACAGTATCCAGTAACTGTTTTCCCTTTCTAAGTACTACAACCTTTTAAGAGACTGTAGCCTGGCTGTGACTAGGTGCTTCATCTCTTTGTCCTAGCTTAGAAAGTTGAATTGTAGCCTTAAATTCTTCTCTCTCAGCAAGAGATATATTATCATCATCTTCACTAGAACTACTACTACTACTTGACACAACAAATCTTCTCTTCCTTACAACTGATGTCTTTTGAGAAACACCAGAGGTTGGTTTCTTTGAAACAACAGGCTGTGGATTAAAACTTTGTTCTTGAATTGTTTCAGAGACTATAATGTTTTGGGCTACTTGGGTAGTGATAGAGTGTATTTTATATATACTTTATAGGATTTTATTCCCGCATTTACGGTGCTTTTGTGAATAATCGTGTGGATTTAATTAGTTTTTGATGAGTTTGTCGCAGGAAATAAAAAATTACCAAGTTCGAAGGAGTTTAACGATTTTTAGTTGAAGAATTGAGATTAAGGGTGTAGCTCCGTCAGTTTTTGGGAGTTGATTTATGATATGGAATGAAGAATGGAGACTAATGTCAACTACCAAGAAGTATACAAGTCATTAGGGATTAAAGACGGAAGCTTATGCAAAAGGAACGGGAAGAAAAAGCTGAAAAATCAAAGAAAAATCAAATTTCGCAGATTGGGGCCGAGCTGAGAGCTCAACTGGCGCTCTCAGCCCCGTTTTCAGCAGATTGGACTGAGGCTCTCAGCCTGAACCGCGCTCTCAGCATCGCGGTACGCTGGGAAAATTTCAGTTTTGCCCTTTTTTCGATTTTGGCCATATCTTGAGTTCTAGAAGTCCGTTTTGGACGATCTTACTGTCCACGCGAAGCTAACGAGATTCTCTATCATTCTAAAGTGGTCTAGAGGTCCAATTACAGCTGGAACGGTCCATAATTACTGAAGAAAAGGTAGCTACGAATTTTCCTTTAAAACAGAATCAGTTTAGGAAATGTAATTCTATTATAATTCTGTTTTGGTATTTTCTTGCTGGGCAAGACTTCAAGAGGCTATATAAACACATCTTGGGACACATTATTGGGGATGTAAAATTAGATTAGATAATATAGTTTAGAGTAGATTAGTATTATTAGTTGGAGATGTAGAGAAACACCATGACTCTTCTTTTGGGTGACAACATTGAAGTTTGAAGGTTTTGTTCTCTTAATCTTTTCTTTGTTCTTATTAGTTTAATTATGTTTTCTTGTTTTACTAGTTGTTTTAGTTGTTTAATTATTAGCGAGTAGTTATTTCTAGGGCTTAAAGGGAAGCCATGTTTGCACTAATATTGGCATGATTTTCATAGTGATTTGATTGGTTATGGTTAATTCTGATTGATATGTTTTAATCGTTAATTTGTGTAATCGGCCGATATCATGGATTAATTATATGTAAATAGGGGTATGGATCAAGAGATTTACTTACTAGAGGCACACATACGATTAGCAGAATTGAATTTGAGTGCGGAAGCATCATTGGATTTCTGAGAACGTTAATTCTTGGAAGAGATTAACTTGACTCTAATTACCTGATTGATTGAATTACTAAAAGTGGTTAATTGTGTTGAATGTTTCGAGAGTGTTAATGCTTGAAAGATATTAACATACTCTAGTTATAGGATCACATTGTTTGCTTTAGCTTAAGAGCCAATTGTGTAAGCATGGTGGACCTGATTGCCCTAGGTTTTAAATAATTTGTTTATCATCTGTTTAATTAGTGTTAATTTAGTTTAATTAGTTAATTAATAATTTCACATATTCGTATGACCCTTGAAACAATTAGCGATAACTGAAAAGGAATTAGTAGAACCTGTCTCCTTGTGAATTAGTTAATCAATTGTTTTGGGCTACTTGGGTAGACACAGGGGGGTTCTCCTCCAAATGAGATTCCTGAGCCATTTCACCACAAAAGAAAGAAGAATTGTAGAGAGTAGGAAGATGAGTTTTAAGAATTACCTGAACATGATGTGGATAATGAATTACAGTTATTTCATCTAGATTCTTTTCATTATCCTTCTTTGCAATGTCAGAGAAAATTCTCTTCTGCTATACATAAGAAGAAACACAATGTTCTCTACCAAATCTAGCTTCAACATCAGGAATAAAATGGTTAATAAACATTTGCATAAATCTATGATAATAAACCATTTTCCTGTTTTGATCTCTTGACCCAAGTTTAATACACATCTGACTTAAGATAATGTGACCAATGTTAATTACTCTGTCATAAAGCAAACTATAAGCAATATGTGAAGTAACAGAAGTAATTTGCTGAAAAGAACTACATTTGCCAGTAAAACATTTAGCAATTTGATCAAAGAAGAAAGACCATTCCTTCCTAAGAAAAGACCTATTTAACTGGCTCATGTTATCTAAAGGTCCACTATAACCTAATGCAGACAACATAGTTCTTACATCATCATCAGATGGTTCACTTGCATAATTATCAGTAACAGGTAAGCGAAGTACTGAATTAACAACAGATTCAGTAATGTCATAAGTATCTTGTCCTAAGTGTAGAACAATCTTACCTGATTGACTCTGAGTAAAATCAATTACCTCAGCATTCTCCCAAGCTTGTGAAACAACAGCTTGGTTTATTTCTGGAGATGCTGACAATGCATAACTTAATGGTCCATTCACTAAAAAGTCCATAATCAGGTGAAAATCAGATGACACCCCTTCCTTGTTGGTAATAGCTGCTACATGATTATTCATCATAAAATCAAAGTCACCAAACTTGAAAGCTACTGATTTAGGTAGACTTCTTTAAGCTGCCATTTTTGATATGAAATGAACTTGAGAAATCTTGAAATTGATTAGCGATTTTGAGAACTTGAATGAATGTTTTTGCCTTATGAAATACGAATTAGAAGTTAGCAATAAACAATCAGAGTCTCAAAATAAAGATATATTCAAAAATCCTTCAGACCCACTAACCCACGTTGACACGTAGGTTGACAGGTGTCAGCCCCTGAAAAATGCAGTTTACCCACGATTTTTTGAAAATAAAATCCAAAATTGATTTCAATTAAATAAATCAGGATAAAATCAAAATTAAAATCAATACTGATCAGCTTCATTTTCTGATGTGATCTTTTTCACCAAGATAATCACAACTCTGAATGTGATTAAAAATAATAAAAATAATCATCAATCCTGATGAAATCACTTTCGTTTTCCTGATCACTATCATCCTGATTTCAACGATTAAATAGAGTTCCAGGTGGCAATTTTAGAATTTAACCTGAAAAGAACATCAATAATCTAAAAAAAAAAATCTTGTTAGATTGTCAAAAATATCTTGGAAATATGAAAGAATCAGTCATACGCATAGATATATATGCCGATACATTGAATATTTAAAATGACTGTTCAGCTTCTCATGCTTTCCTTTATAAACCCTTGATGTCTTTTGCCTTTCTTAACTCCAAAAACACACAAAACCTCTGTGTAAACACAGAGCTTCCACAAAACACAATGACCTTCAACCCAATCTTTCGATTTCTCACAGATGATGAACACCAAAGATTCAATATTCGACTATTTGAAGAGATGACTTTTCTCATCGTTTTAGACATGGTTGGAGTAGATCCATATAATGTCCAGAACCTTCTCTTAGAACATCCATCTATTGGATACAATCACCCTCTAACTTCCTCAAAACTTGAGGATGAAGAATTTGGTCGAGAGTCTGAGGTTGATCTTGATGGAGATGCTATACATTCAAGTCAGCTACTCTCATTCAAGTTGCCCAAACAAGGAATCCAGGAGTAATCATCAAAGTGACTCTTGAGATGCTCCTTGTCCTGTAGTAGATCTTTGAAGACTAAGAACAGTAACAACTTTAGACAAGAATAGGATTATCAGTAGAAATTAGACAAAAAGATATTTGTATTTCATTTCCATGTATGTAATGCTTTCAATTAATGAAAATACAATTTCTTATTATCTACTTGTCTATTGTTCCCTGTTTATCGAATGATCTGACTAATGGTATAAATTATCAGCATGCACATATTAAAACTTGCTGGCATAGACTTAACAAAACTCAGAATTAGATTACTACACAAAGTAAATGTCAGGATCTGAAACAATTCTCACAATCCTGATACTGTCACAATACTGATGACGTCAGCATCCTGATAACAATTCTAATCCTAATGATTATTAACAAGTCTATCATACTGAAATTTATCAAGGCCAAGTGTTATAGCTTAAGCATTTAACAATAAAATATAGATCCTGACAAGAATATCAAGTCTATAAGCTGAAAACAACATACCTTGCTACTTTTGTAGATGTTAAAGATCTAGAAATTTAACATTCCTAACTCACTTACTAATCTACTGAATGTAGTCTCATCAAGTGGTTTTTTTAGAATATCTGCAAGCTATTTGTCAGTAGGAACAAAATAAAGTTCCACAGTACCATTCTCAATATGTTCTCTAATAAAATGATACCTGACATCAATGTGCTTAGTCCTTGAATGTTGAATTGGATTTTCTGATATTTTGATAGCACTAGTATTATCACAAAACATAGGAATATTACTAAGTGTCATACCATAATCCATCAATTGATTTCTTATCCAAAGGAGCTGTGCACAACAACTGCCTGCTGCTATGTACTCAGCTTCTGCCGTTGAGGTTGAGACAGATTGTTGCTTCTTGCTTGCCCAAGAAATCAATCTGTTTCCCAAGAATTGACATGTACCTGTAGTGCTTTTCCTATCTATTTTACACCCTGCATAATCAGAGTCCGAATAGCCAATTAGGAAGAAATCAGATTCACTAGGATACCACAAACCAAGATTTGGAGTTCCTTTGAGATATCTAAAAATTCTCTTCACAGCAATTAAATGAGATTCCTTAGGATCACTTTGGAATCTAGCACATAAACAGGTAGAAAACATTATATCTGGTCTACTTGCAGTTAGATATAACAATGAGCCTATCATGCCTCTATAACTAGTATTATCCACACTCTTTCCCTTAGGATCAGAGTCTAGTTTAGTGGCTATTGCCATGGGTGTTTTTGCAACTGCACAGTCTTGAAAGTCAAATCTTCTTAAAAGATCTTTGATATACTTTGACTGATTAATGAAAATACCAATCTCAGTTTGTTTGACCTGCAAGCCTAAGAAATAATTTAATTCACCCATCATGCTCATCTGATACTTAGACTGCATAAGCTTGCTAAACTTAGCACACAACTTTTCATTAGTAGATCCAAATATGATATCATCAACATAAACTTGAACTAAAAGCAATTCACCTTTTATTTTTCTAAAGAATAGAGTTTTGTCAATTGTACCTCTTGTGAGTCCATTTTCAAAAAGAAATTTAGACAAAGTCTCAAACCATGCTCTTGGTGCCTGCTTTAGTCCATAGAGTGCCTTGTCAAGTTTGTAGACATGATTTGGAAACTTTGGATCAACAAATCCAGGTGGTTGCTCCACATATACTTCCTCATCAAGCTTGCCATTTAGAAAAGCACTCTTTACATCCATCTGGTATACCTTAAATTTTGAATGAGCTGCAAATGCAAGAAACATCCTGATTGCTTCCAATCTTGCTATAGGTGCAAAGGTCTCATCATAGTCAATGCCTTCTTCCTGAGAGTAACCCTTGGCCACCAGTCTTGCTTTGTTTCTTACAATCATACCAGATTCATCTAGCTTGTTTCTGAAAACCCATTTTGCACCAACAATAGATCTATCTTTAGGTCTTGGTACCAGTTTCTAGACTTTGTTTCTCTCAAACTCATATAACTCCTCCTGCATTGCAATTACCCAATCAGGATCCTGTAAGGCTTCTTCAACCTTCTTAGGTTCATTCTTTGAGAGAAAGCAACTATACAAGCATTCATTTTGAATTGATCTTCTAGTTCGAACACCACTATTTGGATCACCAATAATCAAATCTTCAGTATGATCCTTTGTCCATTTTCTAACAGGTGGTAGACTGCCTCTGCTAGATTCTCCCCCTAAGGTAGTGGTATCTCTTGTAGAAGAAATCTCTCTACCTTCAATAGCTCCCCCTTGATCAGTAGAATCAGTAGATTCCATATTGCTGCTAGTTACTGATCTTTCCTTAGTAGACTCTGAAAGATCAGTTCCTGATGGAGTAGACTCTTAATAGCTAGTCTGCTCCTGATGATCACTGTGTTCTCTTTGATTCATTTGCTCCCCCTCAACAATAGCATTCCTTTGAGAAGCAATAGAAATTCCTTCTGGAGAACCTTCATCATCACTGGAGAGTATCTCAGAATTCTTCAGATTTTCAAATTCCAATTTGTCATGGTTTTCATTAGTTTACAGAATTCCAAATTTCTTGTCATCAAATGCAACATGAATTGATTCCATAACAATGTGAGTTCTGAGATTATAAACTTTGAAGGCCTTAGATGCTGAATATCCTAGAAAGATTGCTTCATCCGATTTGGCTTCAAATTTTCCAAGTTGTTCTGGATGAACTTTTAGGGCATAACATTTGCATCCAAAAATGTGAAAGTATTTTACACTTGGTTTCTTTCCTTTGATCATCTCATAGGGAGTTTTTCCATGACTATTTACCAAGGTACAGTTTTGAGTGAAACATGCAGTGTTAATAGCTTCTGCCCAAAAATAGGTTGGAAGTTTTGCATCTGCAAGCATGGTTCTTGCTGCCTCTATGAGAGTCCTGTTCTTTCTTTCCACTACACTATTTTGCTGAGGTGTACTAGGTGCAGAAAACTGTTGAGTGATTCCATTGTCTGCACAAAAATTCTCCATTGTAGAATTCTTGAATTCTGTACCATTGTCACTCCTAAGTACTTTGACTTTGTACTCAGAGTTATTCTGAATAATCTTGACAAGTTCAATGATTTGCTGAGGAGCTTCATCCTTCTTGTGTAGAAAGAACACCCATGTAAACCTTGTGAAATCATCCACTATCACTAGAGCATATCTTTTCTTGCTGATAGACATAATGTTTACTGGACCAAATAGATCAAGATGTAGCATGTGAAATGGTTCAGTAATTGAATTTGCAATCTTGCTCTTGAAAGTGGTTCTTCTTTGTTTTCCAAGCTGACAAGCATCACAAAGTCCATCTTGCACAAAATTTGCCTGAGGTAGGCCTCTCACTAAATTGTGCTTAACAAGTTTATTAAGCTTCTTGAAGTTGAGATGTGAGAGTTTCTTGTGCCAATTCCAGCTTTCATCACTTGTTGCTTTGCTGTAGAGACATCTAACAATTCCTTTAGATGTATCACTTAAGCTGGCTTCATATATGTTACCATGTCTTTGACCAGTTAGAACAATGTCTTCATTCTACATATTCAAGATTTTGCATCCTTCTCTGTCAAAGATTGATTTGTAACCTTTATCACCTAGTTGACTTATGCTTAAAAGAGTATGTTTCAAGCCTTCAACCAGTGCTACGTTTTCTATGATGACATTCCCCAAAACAATTGAGCCATATCCCAGAGTTTCTCCTTTGTTGCCATCTCCAAAAGATATTACTGGGCCAGCTTTCCTCTCAAACTTTGTAAGCAGGGACTTCTTTCCAGTCATATGTCCAGAGCATCCACTGTCCAAGATAATTGAATGCTTCTTTCCTGTGCCCTGCAAACAAAAAGTAACTAGTTAGAATTTTTTTAGGACCCAACTTTGATTGGATCCTTTCTTACTAGATTTTGAAACAACAGGCGTTAAGGATTTTGCTTTTACTTTACCTGTTGCAGAGTCAATCTTAGACTCTGATTTCACAAACTGTTTGTGACTAGGAGTTTCAGATTTCAAAGAATAATTGTCATAATACAATTCATGATATTCTCTACACATGTAAATGGAATGAAGTAAACTACCACAATGATAATAAGCTTTCTGTGGTTGGTATTGAATTTTCTGAGTCTTGGGAAATCTGGACTCAGTTTTCCAAGAAGGTTTTTTATTGCAGTCTAGGGCCAAATGATTATGATTTCCACATTTATAGCATTTTTTCCTAGGTGCATCAGGTACATTCTTGTAATTATACTCTTTATTAATACCTTATTTTCCATTCCTATTTCTTTTGATCTTGCTAGACTCTGAAAGATCATCTAATCTCTGTTTCAACTGAGACTTAGACAGAAACCCTATGTTTACATTCTTAGGTTTCTCTAACACTTTCTCATCTGAATTACTATTGTTAATCCTTTTGTGTACAACAGGGGCACCTTTTGAATCAAAAAATTTAACATGATTAGGTTCAAAAACAATTTTCTTACCTTCAGATTTAGATGTGCTAGCTTCTACTTTACTATCATCATTGACAATAGCTTAATGCCTAATGGCCGATTTTTACAAATTTTAACGCCTAATGGCCTATTTTTACAAATTTTAGGCCTAATGGCCGATTTTTACAAATTTTAAGCGTTTAACGGCCGCCTAGCGCCTAGGCGCCGATTAATCGGCCACCTAGGCCGATTTTTAGAACACTGGTGAGAACAGAATCAAGACTGTTGATAAATATATTTCTCACTTTAGCATCTTTAAGAACATTCTCCTTGTCCTTATCTGACCACTCAGATTTTGGCTTCTCTGCTGTATGTTCTGGAACAACTTGACCGTCAACAGTTGCTTGTCCAACAACCTTTGTTGGAACAAAAGGTCCATCTCTGATTCTGTCAAGATAATCAGGATCTGTTGCTTCTAGATGATGCAACATCTTTACTTCCCATAGAGTATATTCGTTTCTCTTGAGCATAGGAATCTTAGTATTCCCATCCTTGTAACCAGACATGATTGTAGATCTTTATGATTATTCGAAATCAACCTGCTCTGATACCAATTGTTAACTCGAATAACTTGTAGAAGGGGGGGTTGAATACAAGTTATATAAACGTGTCTGATTTTTGCTTGGTTAGATAAACAAGAATAAACGAATGAATCAAACTCTGTTTGTATTAAATAAATCAAATACAAACTCTACCAAAGGTGTACAATACCTTTAGCAGCTGCTGACAAAATAAATCTCTCTCTCTCTCTCTCTCTGTTTGTTTCGAACTCTCGAATACAAACCTTATACAGAGCTACGCATACAAAATAAATTGCTCAACTTTCACACTCTTTTTACAATGATATAGAGAGAGTATTTATAATGCTACCTATCAACTAATCACAGAAAGGTAATCTATACATGACAATGTTCTGCCGTCCAGTTGATAGTTTCCATCAATAGAAAATTCTTTCCTTCATAAAATCTTCTTGCTTGTTCCTCAAACAAAGATCCTTTTTTATAGCACTTGCCAATTTCTGTAGCATCCATAATGACATCATCAGTAACACGATTGATATCAGGATTCCTTCTTGCATCAAGATCTGACCATCCCATCAGTACTTGATCAGTATTTGACTTGACATATCAGGATTCAATCTCAGTTCCTGACATGTAGTACTCGATGCACTATTCATTCCTGACTTAAATTTGATAGACTACTGTCTAACACATATCTCCTATACAAAGTGCTAATATCCTTTATAAATCAGGATATACAAGAAGTATAAGTAAAATTCTATTCTTAACATCACAACTCATGAATTATTCCTAACAGACGCTAACACTGGAAATGAAGCATCCGTTGATAGTCATATTGGAGCATCAGATGCATCCATTGACAGGCATTCTCATGCATCTGTCGACAGGAAAAATGGAGCATTCGTTGATAGACAGAATGATGCATCCGTTGACAGTCAACTTCATAATTCCGCAAGGACAACAAACTCAGGGGGAGTTTCTCAAAGTCAAAACTCAATGACCAATCAACAAGATCATGCTCACTTAGATGAAGCAACCTCATCCAGATCTAATCTTCCACCTTCAAGAAAATGGACTAGAGATCACCCATTTGAGTTAATCATTGGTGATTCAAGTTCAAGAGTTCAAACTAGGAGGGCCACTCAAGTAGAATGCCTATACAGCAATTTCCTATCTCAAGAGGAACCTAAGAAACTGGAAGATGCCCTTCTAGATCCAGATTGGGTCTTAGCAATGCAAGAAGAGCTAAACCAATTTGAGAGAAATAAAGTATGGAAGCTTGTGCCCAAACCTGATGATAGAAGTGTCATAGGTACCAAATGGGTTCTCAAGAATAAGACTGATGAAAATGGCATAATTGTGAGGAATAAAGCTAGATTAGTGGCAAATGGCTATTCTCAAGAAGAAGGGATAGATTTTGATGAAACTTTTGCTCCAGTGGCAAGACTTGAGGCAATTAGAATCTTCCTAGCCTATGCAGTACATGCCAATTTCAAAGTCTATCAGATGGATGTCAAAAGTGCCTTTCTAAATGGGGAACTGGAAGAAGAGGTTTATGTCCATCAACCTCATGGTTTTGAAGATCCAAAATTTCCAGAATATGTATATCTTCTCATTAAAGCACTTTATGGTTTGAAGCAAGCACCAAGAGACTGGTATGACACTTTATCTCAATTTCTTTTGGAGAATCACTTCACTAGAGGTACAGTAGATAAAACCTTATTTCATAGAAATGTCAATGGTTCTTCAATACTTGTTCAAATCTATGTAGATGATATTATTTTTGGGTCTACAGATGAGAAGCTTTGTAAAAGGTTTGCCAAACTTATGCAAAGTAGGTATGAAATGAGCATGATGGGTGAATTAACTTACTTTCTTGGTTTACAAGTGAAGCAAGTTAATGAGGGCATTTTCATAAGTTAAACAAAATATATTTATGATCTTTTCAAGAAATTTGACTTAATGGATTGTGCCTCTGCAAAAACACCTATGGCTACTGCAACTAAGCTTGAGTTGAATACTAAGGAAAAGTCTGTGGACATCTCAAGCTATAGAGGCATGGTAGGCTCACTTCTATATCTAACAGCTAGTAGACCTGATATAATGTTTTCCACTTGTCTTTGTGCTAGATTTCAAGCTGACCCTAGAGAGTCTCACTTGATTGCTATTAAGAGAATTTTCAGGTATCTCAAGGGAACACCAAACCTTGGCATTTGGTACCCAAGAGATTCTGGCTTTGATCTAATTGGCTATTCAGATGCAGATTATGCAGGTTGCAGAATTGATAGGAAAAGTACTACAGGTTCTTGTCAATTTCTAGGAAATAGGCTTGTGTCATGGTTCAGTAAGAAACAGAACTCAGTCTCCACTTCTACAGCTGAAGCTGAGTACATTGCTGCTGGAAGTTGTTGTGCACAGATTCTTTGGATGAAAAATCAACTTATTGACTATGGTCTAAAAGTTGAGAAGATTCCAATTTTCTGTGACAACACAAGTGCTATTGCCATCACAGAGAATCCAGTACAACATTCGAGAACCAAGCATATTGACATCAAATACCACTTCATTAGAGAACATGTGATGAATGATACATTAGAAATGCACTTTGTGCCAAGTGAAATGCAGCTTGCAGATATCTTCACCAAGCCTCTTGATGAATCATCATTCACAAGATTGGTAGGTGAACTAGGTATGCTTAATTTTTCATAATTCCTAGTGATATCTAATCATACTAAATTGCAGCTCGAAATGTGCTTTGATTTACTTGAGAATTAAAAACTCTCAGAAAAATTTTCTGCAGAAATTTTGTCTAAGGCAAAATTTGCTTATCAACATACATCCTTTTAGCCGTTGGTAGTATAAACACATTACTAGATTTTCGTATGTCAACGGATAACAGGTTGTCCACGTCATCGATGGATAAACTGTTTCTCAACCGTCCATTCTATATCCGTTGATATACATCTCTTTTTAATTATAGCCGTTGGTGAACATGTATATTTAGTCATGGCTGTACTTCTTTTCTTTTCATTTATTATCTGACAGTTACTTTTGTCCAATGGAGTAATTACTTTTAATTATTTCATTTTTAACTCTTGAAAAATATAAAAGGCTGTCTTGTGCTCTCACATCTCACTTTTATTCATTTTCAAGAATCTCATAAGTTATCTGCATCTTCTTCACTAAAACTCTCCGCAACAAAAGTTCAAACACTTCAATGGCGCATATTTTTAAGATGATGTCTTCCACTGGGTTTATCTATGAGAAGAACAATTTCGCGGCCTTTGTTGATACATTGAATGCTCCAGAAGCTTATCACACCTTGATGAATTTCGTGAAGAAATGCAAACTGTCATATGCTATGACTGCCACCACTCCTCTAATCCACGAGGTAATTGAAGAGGTGTGGGCATCTGCTGAGTACATTGGCACAGACGGTACACTTGCTTTTTCTTTAAAGGGTAAAAACCATGTAGTTAATTCTGATGTGATAACTGCTTGTTTAAAATTGCCTGAGGATAACTGTCTGGAAGTACCCAGTAATGCTGAAATTGTTGCCATGCTTAATTCCATAAATTATGCCCTTAGTACTGAGAACTTAGGGAAAATTGTTAGGAAAGGTATGGTTAAAGAATGGAGTTATTTTTGTGATGCCTTCATTAAATCTTTTTCAGGCAAGATTAGTAACTTTGATGTTGTTACCAATTCAATGCTAGTTATGATGTGTATGCTTTTGACTGATAAATTCTATAATTTTGGCACACTAGTCATGTATGAGATAGCAGCAAAATTAGGTAAGAAGGAAACTAGGGGCAAGAATATCTATTTTGCTAGATTTTTGATGCTCTTAGCACTGCATGTATCTGAGAATAAGCTATCCATTGCTAACCTGGATAGCAAGTTCAATTGTTTTGTTCAGGAGAAAAGAGTCTTAAGTGATTTGATTCGAATGAACTTAAATGCAGAAGTACAATTGGTATATCTACCAATTGTTCAGGTAACTGTATCTAACCCTGAAACTCCTATCTCTAACCCCCAAATTTCTTTGCCTTCTAGTGTCACAATGGAGTCTGTAGTTGTGACCGAACAGGCTCCTACCAAAGTGACCAAATCCAAAGTTTCAAAACCACAATCTAAAAAGCAAACCTTAAGTGTCTCTCAAAAGACACCTGTTGTAAAACCTACCAAAACTCTTGAGGGGAGTGTGAAGGTGGTAGTGAGTGGTGAGGGACAGGGTGAACATCAAAGAAGCCCTAAGGATAAGGAAGGTGAGGCAGGTGCAACCAACATTTCAGTCTCTCAAAAGACTGTTAATGAACCTACAAGCCAAATTCTAGTTACATCCTCTCAACAGGGTATGACTACTGAATCAAGTTCCCCACAAGGAACACTGCACAAAAGGGTCAGAGACACAAACTAAAACCATAGGGGAATCACAGGGTACACACACAGTACAGGAAACTGTACCTTCTCAAACTCAGGTTGATGTGGATCCAATAAATGTGGAGTCACAGCCCCTTGATCTTAACATTCAAATCGAAACACTTGACAATCCATCATCACCAACTCTTTCTCTAGATGTGGACATGATATCTACATCAATTCCTGATTCTCCATCTTTAAGATTCTTGGAGAAGCCCCACTCTGCAATTGGTGGTCATCATCTTCTAGATGATTTATTGGGCCATCAATCTTCCATTCCTGAATTCATAACAACATCTGTGGCCTCATCTTTAAAATCAATCTCCACAGTTTCAGTGTTGGTTTTCACTTCAATGGATACTATCTTTCCTTCATCAACGGATATCCTTCATCCGTTGACAAGTGTTTCTCCATCAACGGATGCGCCTATGTCTAGCCATCCGTTGACAGCTATAACTACTCCATCAACGGATATTCCTTATCCGTTGATAACTCACTCTACCACTGCTATATCTGACATTCCTGTGTCAAGTGTGGAGGAGTTCTCAGTAGTTGAAACACTTTTAGGATTGAGGGAAGGGAGTGAGAGGCTGCCTTGTGAGCAGGCAAAAAGGAGAGGCAAATAATGAGAGGCTGACCATTTCTTCAGGTCAGGCAAAAGGAGAGCAAGAGAGTTCCACCTTAGTAGGTGAAGGTGAGGGTGTGAGAGGTGTGAGCCAGGGGAGCCCCTGATGCAAGAAAAGAGAGATGAATGGAGAGAAGGGACTACATGAGAAATAAGGCAAGAAGATCTAGCCATTGCAAGTGAGTTAATGGAGGTTAATGAAGCTTCTAAAGAGATGGAATTTCGACAAGAATATCAGTCAATCATTGACTCCATCTCTTTGGATCCTGAAACCTTTACTCATCCTGTTTCTGCCTATCAAGTCATGGCACAACAGGGCAATGTGGAGGAAGAGGAGGCAATGCACCTAGTGCACACCTCACAATCTCTACAAAGAGCAAAGGAAGCTTTGACAGCTCTGCCTTCAGATGCTGACAATGAAGAGTTTGGCAATAATGACAGTGATAGCACATCAAGTGATGAAGAAGTCAATGTGGAGGATACTCCAGAATGGCTATTTTCTACTACCACTGTGGTTGGTGACTTCAATGTGGAGATTATGAAGCAATATCAATCTGCTATGGTTGAGCACCAGAATGCAGACCCACAGAGGAAGGCTGTCCTTCAGCAAATACTGGCCTCCCTCAAACTTCACAAGATGCATATGGTTATTCAATGAACACGATAGGAGGAGGTCCAAACTGCAATAAGGGAAATGAAAGTAGAACTAGATGCCAGGATTGAGGCACTAGCCCCTATTACCACTCAGAAGGTGCTGACTAGCAAATTATTGAAGGAAGATAGTCTGGCCAAATCTGTTAGGCATCTTTCCTCCAGAGTGGATAGTATGGAATCTCAAATGCAGACACTCATTGTCAACCAAGCCAAACAGACTGAGCTACTGGAAAGGCTACTTGCAGCCTCACCTCCAGCCCTTGCAGCTACTTCTAGTCAAATTCCATCTTCCAGTAGCAAGATAGCACAAATTGAGGGGGAGCAACAACAAATTATAGTGGTCAATCCAACATAGTTCTCTATAGAGGCTTCCCCTGTGAAGAAGAAACAAATGGTGTTGCCTGAGATTCAGAGTCTATCAGAAATCTCAGATGGTGAAAGGCAAGCCAGAATAGAGGCCTTAGAAAAGATCAACAAGGAGGCAAATGAAAGAATTCTGAGGACAGAGAGAATGATCAATGCATCAATTGTATCAACTCTGTTCTCTACTCAGTCCTCAGCTCCAACAATATCAACTACAATTCTGAAGGTGCTCACTCCAGAGATTGTGGCTCCTACATTCTATGATGCTGAACCATCTTATGTCAGAGAATTTGAACCATACATAAGAACCAGAGCCTACTCTCCACCAAAGGCAAATGGGAAGAACAACTTACAATTGGACTTTCCATTTCCCAAGGATGATGATGAGAAGCTAATGGGAAAGACAATCAAAGAGTTCAAGGAAAAGACAAATAAGAGTGTAAGAGATTGGATGGCTGTAATAATAAGGAATGGAAAAGTGTTAAATATATCCAACAACCATCCTAGATTTGTTGAAGCAAAAAGAGAGGAGACCTCCAAACTTTTAAGGGAAGCTCATCCAAGTGAAGAAAATCAATATGAAAACTCAAATGAAAAGCAAGCCAGGCTGGCTCAGGAGTTAATGGATGAGGTAGAGGATGAAATGAGGGAACCTGAGGAAGTCCCCAAATCCAAACCTAAAAGGAGAGTGAAATCAAAGGCAAGGAGGCACGTCTCTCCAAAAATTGTAAGAAGTGAAACTGTTGGCTCATCACAATCTATTTCTACACAAGTATTCAACCCAGCTGTGAATTTCCATGGTGACCCTATAATCCCTAAAGAGGAACCAATGAATCTTGACTCCATTGAGGTTCCTTCATTCTTGCTGAAGCCTCAACAGAAGCCTAAACAGAAGAAAAGGATACCAAGGAAGCAACCTTCAAAGGAACCAATTCAAGTTGCTAGGGTACCTGCTATTGACAAGTAGCCAATCTTGGAAAACAAGGATGATTTTATCTATCAGGCAGATATTGAAGAATACTCTGGCATGAATCTGTATCTGGATGAATTTTCAGAAGTAAGAGGAATTGACAAATATAAACATTTGCCTGAGAGATTGGTCTTTGTATACAAGGGAGGAAAGGAAAGGACATGGCCACTACAGAGGGTTCTTGGAGAAAATTATCTGACCTTAACCAAAGTGTTCTCTACAATCAAGAGATACACAGGGTTCTCCAAGATAGCAAAAGGGGAGATACTGGACAGAATAGAACAGATAAGGAGAGAATGGAACTCACCATCAAGACTACCAAGGAAGATGAAGATCCCATACAATGGACAGAAAATCCACCTTCAACCTATCTGGATGTTGGAGTTCAGGGATGAAGATGGTAACAGGAGATTCTTCAGGTTAGAAGATCAACTATCAATGGCTAGTTCTCAATACCTGAGATGATTAGGGGTCGAACCTAGCTAAAATTCTTGGTGTTCTTTACTTACTGCAATTTTATGTTTCTGCATTGCATATCACAGCTAGCTGCCTATTCATTAATCTGTTGCATTTGGTTAACTCAGCTAGCTGCCTATCGTACCTAGCTAACTGCCAGTTAAATTTTTATTAAATCATTGTTAGTCATAACACCTATTCCCCCCCCCCTCTAGGTGTGTATTTTCAGTGGTGTCTCAACACTTCGAATGCCTCTCCGAGGTGCTTAATGTGGTCTGCCTTGGAAAGGCTCTTGACTAACATGTCATCCATATAGACCTCCATGGTTTTCCCAATCAGATGGGCGAATATCTTATTCACCAGTCATTGGTACGTAGCTCCTGCATTCTTTAGACCAAAAGCCATAAAAAGATAACAGAAAACGCCAAAGTCAGTTATGAAAGATACCTTAGGGATGTCATCCTTGTGCATCTTAATCTGATTGTAGTCACTGAATCCATCCATGAAGCTCAACATCTCATGCCCAGCTGTGGCATCAATCAAGGTGTCAATCCTTGGCAGAGGGAAACAATCCTTTGGGCATGCGTCATTTAAATCGGTGAAGTCTATGCACATCCTCCACTTCTCATTCGCCTTCTTGACCATCACAGGGTTAGCTAACCATTCGGGAAATTGAATCTCTTCAATGAACCCAGCCTCTAAGAGCTTATCAACCTTTTGCTTAATGGCTTCCTGTCTCTCAGGAGCAAAATTCCTCTTCTTCTGCTTTATCTTTTTCCGTTCAGGATCGACGTTCAACCTTTGAGTTATAAGTTGGGGGTCAATCCTTGGCATGTCCGCTGCTATCCAAGCAAACACATCGCTATTCTCTTGCAAGAACGTTGTCAACTCGCCCTTCAAGGGTTCCTTCAGAGATGCGCCTATATAGGTAACCTTCTCAGGGTCGCCCAGCTCTAAAAGGATGGGGATTAAATCCTCTGCTGGCTTCTCTCGGTGTTCATCATCACCACGGACATCCATGTCTTCAATCGGGAGTACCTGCCCCTCGACTCCATCAGCTCTTAAAGCGGATACATAACAACTTCTTGCCATCTTCTGGTCGCCTTTTTGTTCTCCGACCCCATTCCGGGTTGGAAACTTAATCTTCATGTGATATGTTGAGGCAACAGCCTTGAACGCATGAAGTCCAGTCCTTCCCAGGATTACGTTATAAGTTGAGGCTGCCTTAATTACCAGAAAATTCAACATCTGAGTAGCTTCTTTAGGTTTTTGCCCGATAGTCATGGGCAACTAAATAGTCCCTTCAACCATGGACTCAACTCCATTAAATCTGTAGATGGGCATGTTGGTCGGGGTTAACTGAGAATCAGTGTATCCCATTTTTACAAACGCATCATGAAACAAAATATCCACAGAAGCTCCATTTTCTATCAAGACTCGCTTCACCTTTGAGTTTCCAATTACAGGAGTTATGACCAACGGGTCGTCATGGGGGAACTTTACTGTAAGACCCCCAGATCCGGGGTCAAGGATCTGGTCGTTATGGTCTCAATTTCCATCCACAAAACCAACATAAATAATAATTAAAACCTTGCGACCCAAAACAACAACAACAACACACCCGTTATAGTCCCAGAGATGAAATTAGAGTAATTACAAATATTATTAATCACATGATTGAGTTCTTACAATCCAAAAGATTTACAATTTAATAATTACATTCTCTTTGCCATTAATTTGTATATGCCATAGAATAAATACACTGATACTCGAAAGCTAACATCTAGCCTAACAATAGCTTCTTACTCCGAAGTGGCAGCTATGATCTCAGCGGTAATCCTCTGACGGCTAGCACTGGCTTGCACCGATTGTCCCTTGCGCGGGCCACCAGATCTAGCTGTTGTTGTGATATAAATAAATAAAGCAAGGGTGAGCCATAGCCCACCAACAATAATATAAACTGAGTGACAACAATGATATATATATCAAGTCAGTAATATCGTTGAAACCATATGTCATGCATTAACGAACATAGAGCCAATATCATATAAAAGATGTAGTTACCAAGTAACTCAAAAATATATCTTTGTAGACATATCTGTTTTGCAATGATATGAGCAAGATATCGACATTTATCACAAAAGAGGAAATTTTAGGAAAGAGGTTGCAATTTCAGTTTAAACACCTTTTTCACTCTGTCAACACAATTAGTGTTGCAGGAAATTTCCAACTTTGAAATGTAAACTAATACGGGAGCATTGCCGCGCCAGATGCCCTAACATTTACGATGATCAGTCGTATGTCATGCATCTCATCAATCGTTCTCTACATGTAGAAGGTAGCTCCGACGGATCGCCCGCCCTCTGGAACTCCTGGCCAACGGTTGGGCAATTGCTGGGCCGGCGCCACTCGGCCACTTACGCAGCTCCTAGTTCGTTTAATATCCATCACTTTGAAACGTAAAGTTCGTCCCCCTTTCCCCAAGTATAATACTTGTTGATAAGACTCCACAAAGTAGTCGTATCTAGTTGGAAAGGAATATTCACCAATATTTCCCAAGCTGCTGCTTGTTAATGGATACCAACTTGTTCCAACATTCTTACCCCTCGAATAATGAGTGGGTACACAAAATTCCATGGATAATAGCAACCAAGTTGCGAATGAAATGAATAGTTTATGACCGGGCAGTCACAAGATAAATAACATTTCTCAAGTAAGGTTCCCTTATTATTTGAGCGACAGGATTGAACGAAGAATAGAGTTTTGAGAACCTTCCTTGATATAATAATATTAAATAGGCTCAGAGGAATGTACATTATACTCGAAGGTCGAAGGTAATATCCGAGGGAAGATAAATCATTTCTAAATGAGTTAGAAGAATTACATAAATATTCCAAGGAATATTTATTAAGTCAAAAATATTGAAGGAATGATCTTAGTATAAATATTACTCGGAATCATCCTCGAATAAATATCCAAAAATGATATTCATTAAATGATTAATGAATATTTAACTTAATAATACTTATCTCGAATGAATATGCGAAATAATATTCATTGAATAAATAGTGAATGTCCAAGTTAATAATAATTAACAAATGAACATGACTCGAATGAGTATTCGAAATAATATTCACTGAATAAATAATGAATATTCAAATCAATAATAATACTTATCAATTAAATAAAATCCAAACGAATATTCGAAATAATATTCACTGAACAAATAGTGAATATTCAAAGTAATAATAATATTTATTGAAGAATTAATTATCAAATGGATAATTGAGATAATATTCATTGAATAAGCAATGAATATTTAAATTAACAATATTTGGCGAAGGAATAACCCTCAAAGGAATATTCGAAGTAATATTCAATAATTGAATCGACTTTAATTGAATATTGAAGGTAATATTTATTGTCAAAAGAAAGCTCAAGTGAATATTTAAATTAATATTTATTAAATAACTTGAGTTCGAATGAATGTTCAAAATAATATTTATAAATTATATAAGGTTCGAATGAATATTCAAAATAATATTCATGATTAATCTCAAAGGAATATTCAAATAATATTCATCAGATTATTGGTGGGAAATATTTACTCAAATATTTCCTTATGAAAATAATCTCGATATATCAAGAAATACTGATTCCCGGTCTATAATCAAAGAATGAGATTCATATGCCCTTCTCTAAGGGTCTTAGCAATATCCGGCTTATAACTGATTATTCACTATTTAGCTTATAAGCCAACAATAATTCAGGGAACAAGTGTATCAATTATAACTTGAAAGTAGGCATGCATGCTATGGCATATGTAAACAGAAAACATATATATATTATCACAACAACAGCCCTTAAAAAAGGGGAATTTGAAACTTGCCTGGTAATCCTGTGTGGGTAGAGGTATTGGTAGTGTGCCCTGGGTCTGCACGGTGATCTATAAACAATCAGAATATTCGGGATTAATCACTTAACACTCTTTAAATGGCCAAGTATAAACTTCACTTAAGCCGAATCATGCTTTCAAGTTATCTCGTTATGCACCTCTCGGTGTAACTCTTTTTATCACCGATACGATCCGACATTTGTTCGCTTATTACGACATGTCATCATGCTTACGCTTGGTATACTTAATTCGTGAAAGTTCTAAGGTCGGTCGATTACGAACCCAGATTATACCTCGAGTTTTATTGCCCGCTTTCTAAGTTATAACCAAAGTTATACTTAAGTGTATTTTTAAGGGGTTCTTCGCACTTAATCTCGATTCAAACATTTTTATAAAATCGAAAAATGATCCATTTCACATGTAGTTTTCTCTCACGCATTCCTTTTCATCTCTAATATTTAATTATCAAGTTCGACACTGAATAAACAATATTAAAGGGGATCAATTTCGATCACGAACTTTCGATTATGGTTTCGAACCACTTTTAGTAATTTGATCATATCTCCTAAACCGTAAGTCCAAATGCTTCGATTTTTACGCCAAAACGATCTATGACTCGAGATCTACAAGGGTATGTCATATACGTATCAAGTCCAAAACTAATACCAACTGTTAAGATCGGTTTTTAAGGGTTTTCGAAATTTTGGCATTACGACGGCTATAAATCGGACATTTCCAAATTTATTTCAACACAACCAAGCCACACCGGGCATACCATCAATCTTACACACATAATACTCATCTTTAACAGTCCAAGAACATCTCTCATATCCATCATTATAATCATGGTTTTATAACTACTAAAACTACTACATAATCTCATAAACATGCTTGTACTAACATCATCAACTTATATCATCTAAAACCACCAAAACTTAAAGTCAAAGCTAGGTTTCAAGAGATTATTACCTTCCTTGGAGTGTGGGTAAGCATTAATAAACCTTGGGTAGCCCTTAGAACTCCTTAACAACCTTAAACTAACAAGAATCAACAAGAATATAATTAGAGGTTTTCGGATCTTCTCAAACCCAGTTGAATGATCATGAAAAACGAAGGCCTTACCAAGGTTTTCTGGATGAGGCTTCTACAGGAGAGTTGTAGAGAATCTAACCATATTTCCAACAAGCTAAAGAACACCAAATTTCATTGAGTAATGAAGGAGATATGGCCGTTTGAAATTCATCACAGAAACTGTCAAGGATCCTGGGCAGCTCGGTTATCCATCTTGGGGGGGAGTTTTGACTAGGCTACACTCATTAGAATTCCATGAAATTTTGAGCGAATATTGACCATGGAGTAGAGAGGCATGGGTTAAAATTTGGTGATTTTATCATGGATAGAAATGGAGATATGAATTTTCTTCTTTGAGGTGTTCTTGCTAGGCAGTTTGAGAGAATGAGAGAGAATTGAGTCTCTTGCTTGGTTGCTTTAGATAAGAATGCATAAAGTGATGTTGTTTAGATAATGAGCCTGTTTGGGGTTCCTTAAATTTTTTTTTAACCCACTTAAAGTAGTTTAAGGGTGTTTGGCTAACCTTTAATTTTTGCCAATTAAAGTAGAATTGAGCTTAAAAAAAAAAGTAAGCGTGAGGTACTTTTTTTCCTCAATTAAAGTACAATCTCTCTGTTCTCTCCCCCTCTCTGACTCCCTCCGTTCTCTCTTTGTCCAGTAAACACCACCAACGCAAATAAAACCACAAAACTCCATCCCCACTCTCCTCACTTCTCTCTTCTACAACATCACCACAGCCCCTCTCCCCTTTCTCCGATTCAACTCGGGTCACTACTCACAATACCCATCTCCTTTCATCTCCTCCTCTCGACCTCCCTTCTCTCTTTCTCCAACAACACCACAAACTCCCCTTTAACTCCGATTCAAACCTCTATTACCAATCACAATCCACACCACAATCGAGTCCACCCGATTAAAACATTGAAATCGACAAACAATTAACAGAAAAAAATAACTACCTGTTGTTGTTGTGCTCTGTTTTGTGTATATTTATAGTCGAGCTTTTGGGATAAAGAGACAGGAGTGTTTTGTTTTTGTATATGATCTGTGTTTTTGTTCATGGACAATAATTTAAGTTAAAATTTACCAAACACCAAAATTACTTTAAGTTAATTTACCCAAACACATGCCTTTAACTTAAAGTTAAAATTTTCACTTCTAACTTAAAGTGACTAAGTTACAATTTAAGTGATAAGTGACTAATTTTAAGTTAAGCCAAACGAGCTCAATATCTTATCTAAAGCTACTTTAATAAAGTTATGATGCAAGGGATGATGTTTTTGGATGAGCATGTGTTGATGTTTAAGTGGTAGAATGATAAAGTGAGGATAAGTACTAGTTGATTTCTAAGTGTGCTAGTTACTTGAGTGACTACTTGGTTGCTTGATAATATCTACTAGCACATGCATGCATCTTGCTCTCTGCTTGCTCTTTTGTCCGGTTATTGCTCAATTCATTGACCGTTCGTAGGAATAACTCATTCGTTTCTAGTTAGGGTTTTACCGAAAACATTTTTAATATTTATACTATCATTCTCCATCTTTCTTAATACTTCTCGCATTTAAATTCCTTAAATCCTATTAATAAATCCTTAAGTCTTTCGGTGTCCAGGGAAATCTCGGAGAAAATAAAAGTGCTAATTTTTTGAATCCGATATCGTTTACATACACTTATTTTCTCCTCGGATCACTAATACGAACTCAGAAATCCGTTCCGGGTACTTCTATATAGCGTCGTCTAACTCATATTATCATTTCCACCAAGAACACTATTCACACTTCATTCTCTTTATATTCATTATATTTATAAAAATGTCCTTATTCTCTTTCGGGCATTCCTTAACCCTTTCATGGAACCACTGGACTAATAACAGATATCGATTTGGATGACATGAGAATATTTCCTCTATTTGGAATTCCCAAATCTTACCTCCCTAGGAGATAGATTATTCCAATCTAAGTTGTCAACCCATTGCATTCTTCATGACATATAATCATTGGAATCTATATCCATTCAACATTCATTCATTAGAACTGTTAATACCTTGTAGTTGGAATCACTGTTCATTCTTTCATCAATATATAATAAAAAGTTTTAATTCTACCGAAAATTTGGGTTCTTACAGTCTCCCCTCCTTAAAAGGATTCCGTCCCGGAATCAGGTAGAAGACAATTGGGTACTTGTTGGTTATTTCACTTTCCCGTTCCCCAGTCAATCCTTAATCAAACCCAACCTTTTACAGCATCTCTCACTAGTGCTACTATATACCCTTTATCCTTTCTATCAATCTTTGTCACTTTTCGAACAACGCCCTGTCCAGGTTATGCTCTTACCCAGTCATATACTATTATTCTCATTGGTAACTGCAGTGACTTTGGTATCACTATCGCGTTGCGAATTCGGAGATAACCTCACTCGTACTATGCATTCCCCGATTGCTTTTATCTTCGCAATCTCGATGTATATATATTTAAGTAGAAAAATTTATTGAGAGATCATTATGATTAATGAACATTTGTTATATTACATAGTTAGTACAGAAGGAGGCCATCCTTTAGTACTTGACAAGCAATTAAACAATTAATGGCATTCCACTTAGACTTCTATTACACAGACATATAGTCACGTAGCAGTACCTCCCCTCCTTAAAGGGTTGTTCTTCTCAATTCATAAAGAAGATGAATAAGAGAGAAGAAAAGAAAAGAATTCCAAAGAATTATAGAAAATTTCATGATTGTAAAATATCATACTAATTTACCTCTAAACTATAGAGGTTTATCAGAGAAGAAAAATAATCGTAATCGTATCAAATACTATTCTATCATAATCTCACGTGTCATCATATCCTCTTTGCTCGGTCCATCATTCTATGGACCTATGTTCTTGTTCAATCTTAGTAACACTCACTTTTGGAAGTTCTTCCACCTCTCAGGTTGAATTTTAGATTTCTCGCTTGACATCATGGTTAATGATATTCCCCGCCACTCTACTGACTCTTTCATATTCACAATACTAACACTATCATGTTGTCATCCCGGGAGTTCAATCGAAAGTCCATTCATAACATTCCTTGCTTCACATTTCATAATTATCTTTCCAATCTTTTCTTTATCAATCACATCCTTCTTATTATCTGATTCTCATTCACTTCTGTTATTTAACTCCATCGTCATCTCATTATTGAGACGCTCGTTACCTTTACTCAATATGCGTCACTCGTTTGGGGTCAAACTTTCCTTTGTTCAACCATCTAGATTGTTGCCTTTTTCCTTATTACTCAATCAATCTATTCCAAATGTACTCGACTTCTCCCAACTTAAAGGGGTTAATTTGTATGTCATTTATGCTTATAATTCTAACTTTCCGTTTTGGCCAATAACTTATAATGTCAATCTCATACTTTTCTTACCTCATTGATGGGGTTTCTCAGGAGTCCGCATATATACTCCCTTATTGATTCCTCAACTCTTTATTCATTTCTATCAGTCACTTGGTTTCTATTTCTACTATAATCCCTCTATGAACCATCATAGCCTAATCATTTATTTCAAATACCACGTCGTTCCAAAATTAAACCATTTGAAATAAACCTTGACAACTTCTCTAACTTAGACCCGATATGATCTATTCCTGCCAACTTGTCTCTTATCACTAGCTCTTTTCTATCCGTGATTTTCAGACCAAGTCGTATATCTACCTGCTCGCACTCTATCATCTGTCGAGCATCTGCGTTTCACTAGTGTAGCCTTGCCGCATGAAACACGCTATGACCATGTTATAAGTTTTGGGGTAAAGCTGGTTCGTATGCCAACTTCCGAACACTTTTTAACTCTCAGATGGTCCAATGAATCTCGGGCTCAACTACCCTTCTCTCCAGATCTCATTAATTCTTTCCACGGGACACCTTTAGCCTCATGGACCTCCAACCTCATATTCCCTACCTTGTTTGCGCAGAACTGCACCACCATAAACTTGTTTGTCATTCATCAACATGCCATTTAGCTTATCAATAGCAGCACCATTTTTATTCTTGCATCGTCATCTAATTTCTTAGAAGAATCACCACTACATTAATGTAGTCCTTTGCTGAATCATTATCGTTTGTCGTTTACACAGCGCTTTAATAGTCATTCATACGGGTTCCCTAATTGTCGGATCAAAATCCTCTAGGTAGACAAAATAATCGCTATTCCCTATCCACGAGGAACACTTCCTGAACTTGACGTAGATAATACATGAAGCAAACAAAATCGCAGCTATGACAGGTCGATGAAATTATTAATCTTATATCTTCAGTAGAAGACTGGAAGCTTAACGGTTCACTTAATCAATTTCGAATCATGGTCGTGGTTTACCTCAAATAGGATCTCCTAATGCAGGCAATATGCTTAAGACGACATCAGGAATCAAATGTTTAGTTAAACTATTCTTATGGTTGACTCTTGCAGCAATATCAGAAGGAATGTAAATCCTCCACCACATTATGACCTTAAAGGTCCTTATCAATATCATTCTGTTTCTTTGGTATGAGCATTCATAATTACTCCTTTATACTTAAAGTGTCGGCCACCTCATTGGCCTTTCCTGATAATAATAATTCCTTGTAATCAATGTTTTCTGTGCCTATTCCAACTTAAATGTTTCTACCGCATTTACATCACTGTTGGTTGAAAGTATTTTTACTTAGACTCTGCTGAAGGAGAGAAAATATATATCATTCTTTTTCCATAAGTCATTGCTCCCACCTTTCCGTGTGGACTTTATCACAATTACTCCCAATCATACCTAGGATATTTCATTTCTTAATTCTTTCTTGTTTTAGGATAATCTTAACCATTATTGGTTCCATCCGTAATTCCTCATGGTTCACACATGCCTCCTCTGGCATTATTTGTATTATCATGTCATACTTTCCCCATCAAACTTCCATTATGGAAACTCAGAGTATCACCTTTTTCCTTGTAAGGTTTCTTAGGTCATCCTCATCATTCCTCCTGTATCTCCTAGGTACAGGGTATATCAAACCTCATTAATCAATTCTATAACACTTCTGTCTATGTACTTTTCGAGACTCCTTTCCAAAATTCCTTACAGGTTATTGATACCTTGGTTGATTCAACTTATATCGTCTGAATTCACAATGTCTTTATTTGGGGTGATTCTTTCCTTTGTGCATCCCCAGGTTCGTCTTAATTTATGAATGTTCTACCCTCAATTCTGTTTTCAAGGAATACTTACATTATCCTGAAATTGGCAATCAAATCATGTATCCTTAATAAGGGTTTGTTTTCAATCATTCTCATCTTAATAATCTATAGGTAGCTTAATGCTAACCTCTTCTTTCAAATGGATGCCAGTCTACATGGCCTTCTAAAGACAACATATGTCTATCTATCTTACAGAATTTGGTAATGGTAGGAAGGATGTTCTGGAAGATATTGGTCGTGTTCAACATAAGTCTCTTAGTACCAATTACTCCTCTTGAGGACACTAAGCTTCAGATAACATTTATGCATCACACTGCACTATCTCTGACAATCTTCATAACCTTTCATTGGTCACTAACCTCAATCCTAATACGTCCATGGTATATATAAAATCCAACATCATGTATCTTAATTCATTTTATATCAAAAGTCCTCGCTGTTGGCGCTTGGTTAGAAGCACCCCGCTTTGTCCTTACATTGCTGGTTTAGTCTCTTGATAATCCTTTGAGACTTGGCCCCAACTGGCCATGCTAAAATATGTGAGTTTAGGGGTTGGCTAATAGCATCACTTTTCTAGCAGTAGTTGGCATTGTGTCTTCTTCTTTGATACCTTTTGATCTTTTCAAAACTTTACTCCATATAAGTCTCAATCGACTTCTCGGTACCATCTCCGGTCACCTTTCCTTTACTTTTATGCTTTCAACTACTCTTATCAATTCCACGTGTCACATAAGATTAACACTTCTGGCATAACAACCTTTCCATTTAAGTCAATCCCGGAATTTCTCAGTCCGGCTTGTTTCTTAATTACATTTCCCTTTTTACCATCCAATCTCAACTTCATCCGTTTATCTCTATAATCAATCGTGATAATCGGGGTCTGTCTCCCAGCCCGCATAGCGGCTACCTTACCCAATCCACATGGTTCGCTCCAGTTCCACTCTCTTTAGTGATATCTTCTGATAATCAGAAAGACAAGGTTTTACCAAAATTCGTCGAATTTCCTTCCAGAATCAGGGAAATTTTGGGTCAATCTATCCGCCCATTGGTAACACTAAGAAGATTCATTTCGAAACCTGAAGAATAGTTCTAGGATCATCCAAATAGGTCGAACCATAAGTAGTTACAGTAACGGTATGATTGACACAAACTTGGCAATCTATCCATTGGAAAGGAACCAAACATATATACATCCCATAGAAGGAAATCAAAAGTTCCAACTGAAACATACCACATCTCCCTGATACATATACGTCCTAATGGTTGATACTATCAAATGTCAGTCTACCTAATTACTAGTCTCAGGAGGAACGCTACCGTCGGAGTTAGTCGTTCCACAAAATTGGCACTACCAAGTCCATTCGAATCTGGTGAACCGTGTTATCCAAATATATTCGAAATTACACTGCCGTGCTGCATAAGCACAGTGCCTAACCCTGTATGAGATGCATCATAAAATATTGCAAAATTCTCTTTCTTCCATTTAGGCGACGCCAGCGCTGGGTCGTTACCAATTTCATTTTTAGCTCCAGGAAGATTTTCTCCCGTTTTTCTGCCTATTCGACTTCTTAGTCCTTTGTGGGAGTGGTTGACTTTCCTTAATTGAGACTGCCTTTTAAATCGGTGGGGTCCATTAACACTACTCATTGTTGATCGCATATCCTAATAACAGAACTTCATTTGCCAGAATTCATACTCCGAGAACTTGGCAGACACTTGCTCCTTTAGGCCTCATCTTTAAAATATTTTCCATTATCTCTTAACCGCTGATCGTATTGCTCGATCCATTTATGATTCAGTGTCGGAATAAAATTAAGATACTACCGTAATCCATTCAAGGAAAAGAAAGAACTTAATATCCCTCTGAGTCTCATGCATTTAAGGTTTCTGGTTCATCATTTTCCACTATCTTTACTTTCTAAGTTGATCCCTTCATAAAATGGACATCTCACTGAATAAAATCACCTCAGCAATCTCAGTTTGGTTTCATAAATTATAACCTATGAAATCTGCCTTCTCATGGCGAATTACCATTGACAATATTCACACTAATCCCTTTTTATCAAATAGTATGGCACTTACTGCCTCCATCTCAACTGCTCCTGGAGACTCTGCTCTACGTCCTATATCGATGTCTTTGATAATCATGCATCCTTCTAACTCTTTTCTTATTAATCTGGAAGTCTCTATGGATTCTTATCTAATCCCATATAAGACCTAAAGTAATTTTTTAAATCCGTGTTACTTGTTGGTACTTCATCCGGTAGTCCAGCTATGAATTCAATATGCCTCTTTAATTCCCTTACTAACATCTCAGTTCTTTTACGCCCACTTCTCTGAGCACTATCCCTTAACTCTTACAGTCTCTCTGGCTGCAGCTCTCATATCCTCAAGGGTTAACTTCCCTGTCTTTAATAGGATTTTTCCTCCCCCGCTGGAACCTCTTCCGGGCTCTCAGTAGGGTACTCTATTGAATCCAACATCCGATCATCAGCATATCATAAAGCCTCATCGTGCTGCTGCTCGTACGCCTCAAGGTCTGTCACCTTACAAGTCGACACGAGAACGAGCTAAGTTACTATCATTATATTTAAGAGTTCCCATAAGGGTTTCATATGTCAGTACTACATTAAGTAGTCCGACTATTAACTTGGCAAGAGTTCTTATTATATTAGTGAATTTATTGTTTTAACGTCGCATCATCTCTGGGGTTTATAACGTACGCTCTGATACCATTTCTGTAACACCCCCAGATCCGGGGTCAAGGATCTGGTCGTTATGGTCTCAATTTCCATCCACAAAACCAACATAAATAATAATTACAACCTTGCGACCCAAAACAACAACAACAACACACCCGTTATAGTCCCAGAGATGAAATTAGAGTAATTACAAATATTATTAATCACATGATTGAGTTCTTACAATCCAAAAGATTTATAATTTAATCATTACATTCTCTTTGCCATCTATTTGTATATGCCATAGAATAAATACACTGATACTCGAAAGCTAACATCTAGCCTACCAATAGCTTCTTACTCCGAAGTGGCAGCTATGATCTCAGCGGTAATCCTCTGACGGCTAGCACTGGCTTGAACCGGTTGTCCCTTGCGCGGGCCACCAGATCTAGCTGTTGTTGTGATATAAATAAATCAAGCAAGGGTGAGCCATAGCCCACCAACAATAATATAAACTGAGTGACAACAATGATATATATATATCAAGTCAGTAATATCGTTGAAACCATATGCCATGCATTAACGAACATAGAGCCAATATCATATAAAAGATGTAGTTACCAAGTAACTCAAAAATATATCTTTGTAGACATATCTGTTTTGAAATGATATGAGCAAGATATCGACATTTATCACAAAAGAGGAAATTGCAGGAAAGAGGTTGCAATATCAGTTTAAACATCTTTTTCACTCTATCAACACAAATAGAGTGTTGCAGGAAATTTCCAACTTTGAAATGTGAACTAATACGGGAGCATTGCCGCGCCAGATGCCCTAACATTTACGATGATCAGTCGTATGTCATGCATCTCATCAGTCGTTCTCTACATGTAGAAGGTAGCTCCGACGGATCGCCCGCCCTCTGGAACTCCTGGCCAACGGTTGGGCCATTGCTGGGTCGGCGCCACTCGGCCACTTACGCAGCTCCTAGTTCGTTTAACATCCATCACTTTGAAACGTAAAGTTCGTCCCCCTTTCCCCAAGTATAATAATTGTTGATAAGACTCCACAAAGTAGGCGTATCTAGTTGGAATGGAATATTCACCAATATTTCCCAAGCTGCTGCTTGTTAATGGATACCAACTTGTTCCAACATTCTTACCCCTCGAATAATGAGTGGGTACACAAAATTCCATGGATAATAGCAACCAAGTTGCGAATGAAATGAATAGTTTATGACCGGGCAGTCACAAGATAAATAACATTTCTCAAGTAAGGTTCCCTTATTATTTGAGCGACAGGATTGAACGAAGAATAGAGTTTTGAGAACCTTCCTTGATATAATAATATTAAATAGGCTCAGAGGAATGTACATTATACTCGAAGGTCGAAGGTAATATCCGAGGGAAGATAAATCATTTCTAAATGAGTTAGAAGAATTACATAAATATTCCAAAGAATATTTATTAAGTCAAAAATATTGAAGGAATGATCTTAGTATAAATATTACTCGGAATCATCCTCGAATAAATATCCAAAAATGATATTCATTAAATGATTAATGAATATTTAACTTAATAATACTTATCTCGAATGAATATGCGAAATAATATTCATTGAATAAATAGTGAATGTCCAAGTTAATAATAATTAACAAATGAACATGACTCGAATGAGTATTCGAAATAATATTCACTGAATAAATAGTGAATATTCAAATCAATAATAATACTT
Source organism: Kitagawia praeruptora (assembly GCA_037693485.1). Classification (NCBI taxonomy): domain Eukaryota; kingdom Viridiplantae; phylum Streptophyta; class Magnoliopsida; order Apiales; family Apiaceae; genus Kitagawia; species Kitagawia praeruptora. Next base: position 142,007,370 of record CM075352.1, read on the forward strand.
ATCAATTAAATAAAATCCAAACGAATATTCGAAATAATATTCACTGAACAAATAGTGAATATTCAAAGTAATAATAATATTTATTGAAGAATTAATTGTCAAATGGATAATTGAGATAACATTAATTGAATAAGCAATGAATATTTAAATTAACAATATTTGGCGAAGGAATAACCCTCAAAGGAATATTCGAAGTAATATTCAATAATTGAATCGACTTTAATTGAATATTGAAGGTAATATTTATTGTCAAAAGAAAGCTCAAGTGAATATTTAAAATAATATTTATTAAATAACTTGAGTTCGAATGAATGTTCAAAATAATATTTATAAATTATATAAGGTTCAAATGAATATTCAAAATAATATTCATGATTAATCTCAAAGGAATATTCAAATAATATTCATCAGATTATTGGTGGGAAATATTTGCTCAAATATTTCCTTATGAAAATAATCTCGATATATCAAGAAATACTGACTCCCGGTCTATAATCAAAGAATGAGATTCATATGCCCTTCTCTAAGGGTCTTAGCAATATCCGGCTTATAACTGATTATTCACTATCTAGCTTATAAGCCAACAATAATTCAGGGAACAAGTGTATCATTTATAACTTGAAAGTAGGCATGCATGATATGGCATATGTAAACAGAAAACATATATATATTATCACAACAACAGCCCTTAAAAAAAGGGAATTTGAAACTTGCCTGGTAATCCTGTGTGGGTAGAGGTATTGGTAGTGTGCCCTGGGTCTGCTCGGTGATCTATAAACAATTAGAATATTCGGGATTAATCACTTAACACTCTTTAAATGGCCAAGTATAAACTTCACTTAAGCCGAATCATGCTTTTAAGTTATCTCGTTATGCACCTCTCGGTGTAACTCTTTTTATCACCGATACGATCCGACATTTGTTCGCTTATTACGACATGTCATCATGCTTACGCTTGGTATACTTAATTCGTGAAAGTTCTAAGGTCGGTCGATTACGAACCCAGATTACACCTCGAGTTTTATTGCCCGCTTTCTAAGTTATAACCAAAGTTATACTTAAGTGTATTTTTAAGGGGTTCTTCGCACTTAATCTCGATTCAAACATTTTTATAAAATCGGAAAATGATCCACTTCACATGTGGTTTTCTCTCACGCCTTCCTTTTCATCTCTAATATTTAATTATCAAGATTCGCCACTGAATAAACAATATTAAAGGGGATCAATTTCGATTACGAACTTTCGATTATGGTTTCGAACCACTTTTAGTAATTTGATCATATCTCCTAAACCGTAAGTCCAAATGCTTCGATTTTTGTGCCAAAACGATCTATGACTCGAGATCTACAAGGGTATGTCATATACGTATCAAGTCCAGAAACTAATACCAACTATTAAGATCGGTTTTTAAGGGTTATCGAAATTTCGGCATTAGGACGGCACATACCAACTAGTTGATTTCTAAGTGTGCTAGTTACTTGAGTGACTACTTGGTTGCTTGATAATATCTACTAGCACATGCATGCATCTTGCTCTCTGCTTGCTCTTTTGTCCGGTTATTGCTCAATTCATTGACCGTTCGTAGGAATAACTCATTCGTTTCTAGTTAGGGTTTTACCGAAAACATTCTTAATATTTATACTATCATTCTCCATCTTTCTTAATACTTCTCGCATTTAAATTCCTTAAATCCTATTAATAAATCCTTAAGTCTTTCAGTGTCCAGGGAAATCTCGGAGAAAATAAAAGTGCTAATTTTCTGAATCCGATATCGTTTACATACACTTATTTTCTCCTCGGATCACTAATACGAACTCAGAAATCCGTTCCGGGTACTTCTATATAGCGTCGTCTAGCTCATATTATCATTTCCACCAAGAACACTATTCACACTTCATTCTCTTTATATTCATTATATTTATAAAAATGTCCTTATTCTCTTTCGGGCATTCCTTAACCCTTTCATGGAACCACTGGACTAATAACAGATATCGATTTGGATGACATGAGAATATTTCCTCTATTTGGAATTCCCAAATCTTACCTCCCTAGGAGATAGATTATTCCAATCTAAGTTGTCAACCCATTGCATTCTTCATGACATATAATCATTGGAATCTATATCCATTCAACATTCATTCATTAGAACTATTAATACCTTGTAGTTGGAATCATTGTTCATTCTTTCATCAATATATAATAAAAAGTTTTAATTCTACCGAAAATTTGGGTTCTTACATTTACCCCTTCAAGGTCAGAATCATCAAAACCAATTACTATTTCGGTTCTAGCACGTTTCGGGGCTTCTCCCACGATGTGCATCACTTCTCTGGCATACGCCTTTCGAGAGTTTCTTGTTGTGCCGGCCGCTGTCGGGCTTCCCCAGATCATGTTGATAACTGGCCCTCGGGGCTGTGTGTTACGATCACGATCATTATCCCTTCTATCATTGTCTCTACTGTCGTAATCCCTTCTTTGGGCTCCACGATCTTCACCATTGGTGAACTTATTCAGTTTCCCTTTGCGAATCAGGAATTCGATCTCGTCTTTCAACTGTCTGCAATCATCCGTATCATGTCCCACATCTCGGTGGAACCTACAGTATTGATCCTTGTTCCTCTTAGCGGGATCACCCCTGAGTGGCTTCGGCCATCGAAAATCCTTATCCTTCTCAATTTCTAACAAGATTTGGCTCCTGGGTGCATTCAATCTTGCATAGTCAGAAAATCTTGGTCCCAAATTCTTCTTTGGTGGTGATTCCGAGTCTTTGCTAGTACGGGGATACTTGTCCCTAGTATCGTACTCTTGATTTTGCTTTCGCTTCTTGGAGTCGTTATTACCCTTGTCATTGCCTCCGACGGATTCTTTCTTCATGCTATCCTCAGCCTTGATATACTTGTCGGCTCTTCGTTGGAGCTCGGCCATATTTTCAGGAGGATTCTTTGCCAATAACCTTTTAAAGAATTCATCAGTGGTTCCGTGTTCCAGGGCTACCATGGCCACCTTGTTTTCCAAGTCTGTGATGTTCAACGTCTCCTTAGTGAACTGCTTGATGTAGTCTCTCAAGTTTTCATTCTTCCCCTGCACCACGTACATGAGAGATGCAGATCTTTTTTCATGAACTCTCCCGCTGATGAACTGGCTAATAAAAGCGGCGCTCAGCTCCTTAAAAGAGCCAACTGAGTTCGCAGGTAGGCGGCTGTACCATCTTTAAGCCATGCCCGACAAAGTTTGAGGGAACGCCCTACACTTCAAGGCATCACTTGCAGGCTGCAACAGCAGTGCGTTTGAGAACGTCCTAACGTGGTTAGCGGGATCACCTGTTCCATCATAAGACTTAATTGTTGGCATCTCGAACTTCTTTGAGATGTGAGCATTCATCACCTCCTCAGTAAACGGGGGTGTGGGATCATCAGGATACCCCAGTGGCATCAGATCCTTGGGGTTGCTCTTGGGGGTTTCCACCCTTGTTGTTCTTCCAGTTGGGGGTTTCCACCCTCCTCAGTTGAAGACCTCTCTAAGTCTATAATGGGAATCGGTCCTGAGGTTGGAAGAGGTTGGGTTTGATTCAACCTAGCTTGTTCTCTCGCAATATCTTCCTTCAACCTTAAGATCTCGGCCTCATGAGCCTTAATTCTCTCAGCAGTTGTCAAAGGAGGTCCATCATGGATGGTTTGAGTTCTCCTTCGAGGTTCTCTACTAACACGTCGCCTCCTCGGGGTTTCATCACGATCATAATCATCAGATGACGAATCATCAGTATAGGGGCCAGAGTAGTCAGCATATTCTCGATCTCGGATCTGCAAGGCGTGGCCACTTGGTCCAGGACCTTGATTGATTGGAGGTTAATTAGGTAGACCATACATCGGGTTGGTATTCATGGGGAGATCTGTAGTATGGATCTGTACTCTCGATGGTAACGGGCGATTTGGATCAACCAAAGGAGAAACAAGCGTCTGAAGAGAGCCGGTTTCTTGACCTGGATGGATGAACATAGGCAATGTTCTCTCAGCATGGGGATTCGTCCCTGGGGGTTGAGAAACCGGAGGCTGAGTGACTGTTTCAGTCGTTGGGGGCACCGGATCCGTGACGGGCGGAGCAGAGCTAAGAGGCAGAGGGTCGGTACTTGCTGGTGTTCTTCATGTTTGAACCATGGTTGATGTCTTTTCCCACAGACGGCGCCAAATGATGTGCAATAAAAACTAGGTTACGAATTTGTATTTAATGCTAGGGTTCGGGAGCTTCGTGCTTTAATGGCTGTTTCCGTGTTCGAGACTAATTTGTCCTCACAGAGTGCCTACGTATCTCGTTATTGAGAATCAAGCCAAGACGTAGTTCTAAGAATGAGGGGTCAGACCCTTTATATAGGCTGAGAAGCCCTAGAGTCGTGGTAAAATTAGGTGACTTGGTGGGCAAGTCACCGACTAGAAGAAGGTTCTAGTCTCCTTCCATGTATGAATCAGTTTCCATGTTGAAGTATATGCCTTGGAGGCTAAGTCAGGCAAGAGTTATATCCTTGTTTGACTCTTATTTGCTGAGCTGTTTATTACCCCTAATATTAATTACGGAATTAATATTATAAATATGGTTTGGGCCTATCTGGTGGGCCCCACGTTTGGACCATTCTAGGTCTAATTAATTCCACATTAAATGTGTCTTTAGGGCTTATTTTCAGCCCATATCAGTACCATATTCTGATAGAAAAGAATAAAAAATTCAACATACAAACTCCCAAACTGAATATACAAATTTTAAGTTGTCATTAAAAACAAGCTGATGGCAATCACCATAAACTCTAACAGTCATATTTTACTTAAAAAATGGGATATATTGGATTTTTTTTGGTTAATTGATAATGTTTATTTTTCTATAGTAAATCAATTCACTAATAAAAGAACATAAAATTTGTAAAAATGATATGGAATAAACACATAGGAAACTAGATTAGATGAAAGTTTTCCTTGATCATAATTACGATCGTTTAATGGATCTTGCACAATAGTGATTTTTTGTCATATCGTTGAAACATGCAACCTTTTTTTTAGAGACAATCTAATGATTTATAACGGTCGTTAGAAATAAGTGTTTATGAATATTTAATATCTATTTGAAAACTTGATCACAACCCATGCAAATATTTTGAATATTAATATAATAGAAATTATAGAAACCCATTGTACAACACATTTAAATATACCAAATTTTCAAAACAATAAAACTTAAAATATGGGTAAAAAACTTATGAACTTGGTTGAAAAAAGAATTCAAATGAAAAATAAAATTAAGAAAAAATAAAAAAGAGGGGCTTAGAATGTTTGAGCGGGGATGTGAATGTTATGATGTTTATTTGATAATATTGATATTAATGCAATTGGTATAAATTGATGATAATCATACACTTAAATTTTAATGAAATTATCTTTTTTTATAAATAATGATAAAAAATAATATGTTTATATTTATTAATTAATAAATTTTATCATTAGGTGCGTAGCACGGGTAGAACGCTAACCAATCAAAATATGCCAACTAATTTTTTGGGATTTTTTTAGGACCTCTAGAATTACTCCCTGAAATTGCTCATTTTCATTTTATTTGCATTTATAGAATGAAAAATATGTATTTGATTTGAGAATAATGCCCCTGAGGTTGACCTCAGGGATCCTACCTGAGGTTAGGTCATTTTTAGTATAAAATAATTGATGTCAATTTTGTAATAATGTAACACTTCCTTTTGTATTTACAATAGTAACCCTGGCCTTGTATGTATTTTGGTTTAATCTCAGGGTTGGTACCTGAGGATGACCTCAGGGCCATCAATCTCATTTGATTTATTTTTTTATTAATAATTATGTTTTTATTGTTCTCTATACCTGTTCCTCAAAACATGTTGAACCGAACTTTTTGTAAAAATAGCATAAAATGTCTTCAAATTATTTAGAAAAAAACAAAAGGGAATAAGAAAATTGATATGTATCTCATGTAAATTTTATCATATATCAAACGAATGTGTTTTGATATTAATCTTTTCTTTTATATACATAATTTTTTTAAAATCTATTAACATGCGTCCATACAATTACACATAATTTGAGGAATGTTATTGAGATGCATATCGAGTTCGTTATTCTCAAAACAAAATATAACAAAATATTTTATTTTTTGATACACCATATATTTTTGTAACCATTTTAAAATTGTGCTTTCGGTGCGTAGCACGGGTAAAATGCTAGTATAATATAAAGATTCGGTTGGGCCTCCCTCTAATACCTTAAGGTTTTAGATGAGTTGGTTACTTAACATGGTATCAGAGCTCTCTTCGACCAAAAAATGGCTTTCGAGTGAGGGGGAGTGTTAGAATATAATATAAAGATCCGGTTGGGCCTCCCTCTGACACCTTAAGGTTTTAGATGAGTTGGTTACTTAACATGGTATCAGAGCTCTGGTATTTGTGGAGGTCTCAAGTTTGAACCCCACCACCCCCAATATTTTCAATTTAATTTGGCACTAAGGAATTGCTCCAAAAATGGGCTCCTAGTGACCACTCTTACCCCATAGTGGGTTTGTGAGTGAGGGGGAATGTTAAATATATATGAGTATAAGATCCTTGGAAGGACCTTCCCCAACACCTTAACGTTTTGGATGAAACAGTTTCTAACAAACTCTATAAAAATAGGATCAAATATTAGAGTAGTGAAATTTGATCCGATATTCATTCGAATTATAAAACAGGATTCGAATTCGCTCATTTCTTATACGAGTACTAATTGTATTCATTTGTTAACGAGTCGAATGCAGATTCGAATCCGAATTTCTCATATTCGTTTTCTGCCATATTGCTGATAAGTTGACTACCGTGACTACCGCACTACCGCATTCTACACTCTGCAGTAAGAGCATCTCCAATGGTATTGACTAAAATGATTGGCTAAAATGATATAAAATAGTGATTATGTAAAATTTATTGAATTTGTAAGGTAATGTACTCCAATGGAGTTGGCTATAATGATTAGTTAAATTTTAAAAATAGTATGTTATTATTATTTCAAGTTGTTAAAAATAGAATATATTATTTTAATATGGTAATTGATGATGTGGAGTTTCATTACAGGTCTCTAGAGGTTCGACAAATATAACCAATATGATGGGATTATCTAAAATTTTAGATAACAGTAATGTCCCAATGGAGATGAATTTTTTTTACACAATCTCTATAATTTTTATTTAAGACATTTTTAACATATATTTAGCTAAGGGGTTAGCATGGTTGGAGATGCTCTAACCAGAATTTTCAAGGGAAATAATGGCACTGTGGTCTTTTTCTTCCTGTCCCATTAAAAAAATTCTAATTAATTTTTTTTTTTTGTATATTTCTCTATCTATTTTTATTTAAAAAAAAGGGTTCTGTGTATTATTTTTAACAAGACCCTTTAATTTTGTACATGTCTCACGTTGACATTATTTCTAGTCCACCATCCTACTATACGTAAACAAATTGATAATTTCTTTTGAATATCTTTTTTGATGATTGACACTCGGTTCGATTTAGAACCGGACCGAATCGAATAAATCGAACTTATAATTACCTTGATCAAAATATATCATATATAATAATTATCTACACATACAATTGTTATCTTTCCCATATATATCTTGGACCACCCAATCCCATAACAATCACATTGGGTTGAAACCCAACAAAATTTACAAATTAGATATTATAATTATATCTTATAAGATATATATAAAATGTATATAATATAAATATAAAATTAAAGTATATTTCATTCGGACTATTCAGTCCGGACCGATATCTTTTTTAAAGAACCGATTTTTATTTTTGTCTATTCGACCTGGATCAAATAGACCGAATTTTCAGAAAATTAGAACCGAACCAAACCGAATTTGCACGATTCGGTTCGGTTTTGCTCAGTCCTACATCCACGCATATTTATTTATTATCAAGACTCAAATTATCGATTTATTATTATTTTGTCCCAAATATTTTATTTCATTTAACTTTTTGTGATCAAATTGATTAACATTTACATATCATTTTTTTATAATTCACAAAATTTGAAAAATACATATTAAAGTAGATTAAATGTAATTTTTAATGATACAATTTTTATTATAATTTTCATTTATATTATGTATGTAATATTTGGTCAAAGGTTAATATGATCATTAAAACCAAACAGAACAAAAGATTTGATACGGAAGGAATATAAGAGCATCTCCAATGGGGAAAAACCCATAACTAAAAGTCTAGGTGAAATACCTTAAATAAAAATTATAGAGATTATGTAAAAAAAAATTGAACTCCAACAGTACAAACCCTTTGTGTATAATTTTAGCCAACCCGGTGATATTGGTTATATTTGTCGAACCATAAAGACATGTAGCGGACCTGTAGCAAAATTACACGTCATCTATTACCATATTAAAAAAATACATTATATTTATAACAACATGAAATAATAATAAAATACTATTTTTAAATTATAACCAACTATTATAGCCAACACCGTTGGAGTACAAAACCTTATAGGTTCAGCAAATACCTTACAAGTTCAGCAAATATTATTTTAGCCAAACAATTTTAGTCATCCCGTTGAAGATGCTCTAAGAAATTGACGAAAGTACCATTCAATCAGATGATCATTATTTCTTGATCAATTTTTTTCAACAAAGAGGTCATTGGTTCTTGATCAATCTTCTAAATTGGAAAAAAGAAGAATATTTTCCCCCGGGGGCATAATATTCCCGCCTAACTTTTACATTGGTAGTTTTTTCTGGACAATATTCCGTATTGGTTTCGTCTTGAATAATCCAAGCACCAGCTTGTTTGTCCAATGTCCAAATGGTTCATTGATTTTTATCAACATTGTTACTCCCAATTTATTTATATTCCTTAATTTTTTTTTATTTTTTTCCCTGCCAATTTATCCAACCTAACACAAACATAAGATAAACACGTTTAGTGAATACATCCAATCTTTAGAAGTGTAGAGTTAATTGTATCTTTGTCTTTTAATGTAAAGAAAATTAAAATGATTTGCACTTAATCGACTTAAGTAACACTTGAACTCTAAGATGTCAAGCATCAGTGTGTTTAGTGTTTACTATATATCCTATAATTTGGACCATATACTATTTGTTGTTTGCGACTTAAGTACTAAGTTAAAATCTTGGTTGAACTGCAAATTTTAATTCTTAAAAATTTTGTTTCAATTTAAAGATTAGTTCAACTATTTCAGAATTCTTTTTTCGTCATTGTTTATGCATAACCTCTAAATATTGCCACTTTATTTTGTGGTTTCGATTTTGTAAACTAACAAACTCCTGAAACAAATGGTAAATATTTTCCACGTATATGAATAGACATTATTTTGGCAAATGATTATATATATACAGGCGATTATTCTAGAGAGGACTCCTGAGAATATGAGAGAATCAATCTAAACCATTTATTTCCATTTATTTCTTAGGGCCCTGCCAGAGGCACCTTTACAAAAAAGTCTTATAATTCTACCCTCTATCTATTTATAAAAAAAATTTACAAAAAAAAATAAAAAAAATTATTTTTTTTAAAAAAAATGATGACAAGGCAGCAGTTTTTTTAGTTTTTTTTAAAAAATTTAAATTTTCTTTTTTTCGATAAATGGATAGAGGATAGAATTATAAAATTATTTTGTAAAAGGGCCCCGCCAGGGCCTTATATAAAGGACAATTTAAATGCATTTTAAGTGATTCTCTCATATTCTGTATAACAAATTCTCTCTAGAGTCTATATATATATATATAGGTATATCATAATTTTTACTTTTTTGACATGATTCTTTATTATTAATGGTTAATCTTTTTTGAATATTATTAATGGTTAATCTTGTACTTGTTGCAAGTAGTTTCCAGAGTAGTTGAGACTTGAGATAAGGTGAAGTGACGATAGAGCAAGTATTTTTCTTTCGGGTTAAATGGTTAATTCATGATTGTACTATATTTTTTTTTTCAATTTAATCATCATTTCAATCATATTTTTAGTCAAATATCTAAATTATGGATTTTTTTTAATTAAGTTAACATTGTTAGTTTCGTTAAAAATCCTAACGAAAAAGTAACTTGGATATTGACATGGCATATTAAAAAAAAGTTTAAAAGGAATTAATCACTCAACTTTGTATCAGTTTGGTCATCAACTAATTTTGATTTTAATTCAAAATTTTCAACTTAATTTTTTTTTTCTGATTTTTAACAGAAATGTAAATTTATCGAATTTAAAAGTTTTACCGAATGTTTAAAATTTAGTTAAATATAAAATAAAAATACTTATTTAAAACATATACTTTTAAATTGATACAAACAATGAAACAAATGAATCTTTATTAAATCCCACATTTTTCAATCGTACTATTTTCGTCGACTAATCGGTACAAAAGCATAAATTTTTTAAATGTTTGTTTCTTTCCAAATTATTACACTTTAATTGAATATAAAATTGCACATACTCATTTAATACATATGCTTACAAAATGATACAATTAATTTTTTTTAGAAAAGGCCTAGATCTGTTTTAAATTGTTTGGACCTCTAAACGATATTTTTTTGGACAAACTTAAAGCACAAAACTTGTAGAGAACGAAAAGATTTTTCCATATAATCCAGAATTAACGAATTCCGACTCATGATAAATTTTTTTATTGATTATAATTTAACAGAAATTAAAATGGAACATGCTCATTTAATTCATATTCTTGTAAATTGATAAAGGGAGGAAATATACTAATTGTAATTAATTTTTTTTAATTTTTGTATTGTTACAATTTAATTAAATTAAAAATAATAATTTATTATTAAAAAAATATAAATTTTCAAAAATCTATTTTTGTGACCACTGTGTAATCCATTTGAAAGTTTGTACAGTGTTTAGTGATGAACTAGGTTCAAAAATTTAAGTTCTAGCATGACGGTTGACACATCACAATTGATGTGGCATAACTTAACGATTTTTTGTTAATAATTAATTTATTTTAATAACTATGCAAGTATTTTTAAATTTAATGATACGACTGCAAGTTAATTATAATTTTATGATGTAATTACAAACTTTTTTGGGTTTGTCTAGTGTGTACCCAAGGGCACATGTTAAGAATTATGAGTTGTCAAAATTTTAATTGGTGTATATTTATGTGAATAGGGGAACCATCATTATTAATGAAATTTACACCAATCAAAATTTAACAACTAAGCGAAGACGAATTCTTAACCTATGTCCTTGCACACACTAAAAAAATCATTTTTAAAATAATGAATCACCTAAAATTTTTTGTATAGTACAACAACCAATTATCCATTTAACCCTTTTTCTTTCTTGCCGCCTATTGACATTTCTTTGGAATAAACAAAACTCAAAATTTTTACCAAAACATTTGCTTGGAAAGTTAAAACCATTGAGTAAGAATAGTCAACTTTCTTGTACCAAAATATTTAGAACTAAATATTCCACTCAAAAGTAATACGGAGTATGTAAAAAAATACACATAAAAATACAAAAAAAAAATTAACCAATAAATCACCCACCACCACCAGTGTCTCCCCCCGCAAATAATCCCCCAATTTCAGTGCCAAACGTTTACCATCCTTCCTTTATCCCTCAACCCCCATCTTCACACCTTTCTCTCTCTCTCTCTCTCTCTCTCTCTCTCAATTTTTACACACTCTCTCTCTCTCTCTCTCTCTCTCTCTCAATTTTTACACAAGTTCAGGCCGGTATACATATATATCAAACATGTGTCTATTTATTATGTGTCATGCACATGTTTTAAATTTGCATGTAATATTGTTTCAAATTAAATATGGCTTTGTGTTTATATGTACAGGGTAGAAAAGGAAATGGAGTATTGCATGGAAGCAAAAGCCTTAAAGTCAAGTTTGTTATCAGAAACTGCCATGAAATCAACTACCCAACAAGTTGTAGTTGATGATCTGTGGTGTTTGAACGGAATAAACAACGTTGGCAATTCCGATGATTTCTCCGTCGATGATCTTTTGGATTTTTCGAATAAGGACTTGGAACCATTTCTTGAAGAAAACGAAGAAAAGGTGTCGTGTCTGTCTCATGATAAAGGAATTCATGATGATAAATCTTTTAATTTTATGTCTTCTAGCTTCGGTGACTTTGACTCTCTTCCCGCCGCCGAACTCACTGTTCCGGTAATTTTACAAATGTTCATATATTATGCTTAAAAAAACTAGTCACTTGTTATGTGTGGCCAAATCAAGTTACTGCTTAGATAGTCAAAGTTGACCTTCACAATTTTATTTTTCTTATATGCAGTTGAATTTTTTTTTGTGCTCCTGAATTTTGTAAATTAGTAGAGGATAATTTGTAAAATTCATAATTCGAAATAGTTTGTACAGCCAGTCAGCCAGACCTCAAACTATTTTAGAGCAAGAACTAACTGTACACTAGCTGCATATTCAATCAAATGTCATAATGCTATAAATCACCGTTTGCTTTACTAAAACTTAATTTATTAAAGTAGTGCAAATAACTTCTTTAGTTATGAGCGCGATAACTCAAGTGATAAGGGCTTATCTTTTGTCGTTTCAAGTCCTGGGTTCGCTCATTCCGAGATTTGTTGGAACATATACTCATTTTAAGGCATATAAGCCTAATTATTAAAAAAAAATACTTCTTTTGTTGTTTGTGCGCCACTATAGATTATCATTTGTAGTAGTATAAATTACTAGAATTTTTGTTGTGAGCTAAATCATTTTATACAAGAAAACATATAGAATTTCCTACAATGCGTCTACAGATTTTCCTTGTGTAAATTTGCTTGTATTTACATAAATACTTAATAATACAGGTTGATGAAATGGAGCATCTTGAGTGGCTATCTCAGTTTATAGATGATTCTGTCTCTAGTATATCCTCATGGCTTCCCGGAAATCCAAGGGAGAAGGTTGGAAATTTCGACATGAACAGGACTGAACCCGTTGCCAAGAAGTTTACGGTCCTTGATTTACCAAAACCGGTTTGTACAAAAGCTCGAAGCAAACGGTCTAGGAGGCCTAGTGGATACATATGGTCACTTGGTTTGATATTACTCACTGAATCACTATCATCATCCTTGTATTCTTCACATTCACAAGACTCGTCTTTGACATCATCTGTCATGAACTTTAAAGTGGTTGAAAATACAGACTCATTCGATCCGTTCCAAAAGCCACCGTCCCAGAAAAGGCAGAAAAAGAATCCAGTTAGTAATGGCTCTGATTCACTCCGGGCGTGCACCCATTGTCTCGTGCAAAATACTCCTCAGTGGCGAACTGGTCCATTGGGTCCAAAAACACTTTGTAATGCTTGTGGTGTCCGGTTTAAGTTGGGGAGGTTGTTTCCAGAGTATAGACCGGCTTGTAGTCCCACTTTTGCAGGTCATATTCACTCCAATAGTCATCGGAAGGTGCTGGAAATGAGACGAAAGAAGGAAGCAGTTGATCAATATGTGATGTCCGGTTTAACACCTATTGTCCGTGGTATCGAAGTTTAGAATTGCTTGTAGATGAACCGGTCTAGTTTACACGGGTTCAGTTGTACAATTTTGCTAGTCTGTTGGAGCAGGTTTCATGTTTTTAACTTATGTTCTACTGAGTTTTATCAATGCTTGTATGTTATTTAGGGTTGCTTCTGATCATTCTTGTCGTCGTATAGTACTTGAGTCAACTAAGTAAGCACATTAATTAGTAATTAAAGTCAATTATAATCTTCGACCCTGCCTGAACTGGATTATTCAACTTTTCTTTAGAGACTGACAAAGTCAAAGTATGAAGGCTAGAAATTCTTTTCAATTATGGATTAATCTTTTCATTTTTATTATCTATACGTAAATACTAAATGTTCGAACAGGTTATCCAGCAACAATCGTGGCTGTGTCAGTTTCATTTTGGCCCATTTTAAGATTTACAATTGCATGAACCAGTTGTTGGAAACTTCACCAGATCCCGTTCTAAACGGGATATACCGGGTATTTTTGGTTTGGTTTGATTTAGTTTAGTTGTTGGAAACTCCAGACAAAATATAGTAATAGAGTTTAGAAATAATTCAACAGTACAACAAGTCAACAATAATAGGATCCACCGTTGATGCTCCATCTTGCTCTTTGACATATTTGATAGTTGGGATTGCTTCCACCACCTCTATATTAAATGGCTGGCTGTATGATTATTTCCAGACACATCCAAACCTCTTTTTTATGCTACATCCACAGAACTTCTTCCGAGTTCGATTTTTTCTGAAACCATATATAAATACATTAAATGGCAAACACAATATTTTTTGTATATGACAATCGGAGGTGAACCGGTGGGTCGCATGGAAATGGAGCTATACGCCGACGAGTGTCCTATATATTACTGCCCAGAACTTTCGTGCACTTTGCACAGGGGAGAAGGAAATTGCACGTCAGGGTAAGCCCTTGCATTACAAGGGTTCCCACATTACTCCTAAGGGTGGCTTTTGGCTTTGCGTAGGAGGTGATATTTTCAAAACGGGGAACAACTATGGAGGGGAATCTATCTATGGTGACAACTTCGAGGTTGAGAAGTCAGTGAAAACGCAAGACAAACCAGGGACTTTGTCAATGTTTACCGGAATGGGCGGACAAGGAAACGCATCACAGTTCTTCATTTCCACCACGTACATAATACTAGGAGATGCATAATACTAGGAGTCATGTGCAGTGGAGGAGATTTTGCTCTCAAGGATGGAACTGGAGGGGAGCCCATTTACGGTGCTGACAAGTTTCTTTCTGAGAATTTTGTGAACAAGCACACTGGACCTGGGATTTTGTCCATGGTGAATAGTGGAACTGGATCTAATGGATCGCAGTTCTTCATTTGCACTACGAAGGCAGATTGGTTGGACGGGAAACATGTAGTGTTTGGAGAAGTGGTACAAGGTATGGATGTTGTCCAGGCCATGGAGAATGTTTGGATCGCCAGATGGAGCTACTACTATGCCTGTAACCATTGTTGATTGTGGTGAGATTAATTTTGAATATCCCGACGAGGAGCCCTACTTAATCGTCTAAACTGACATATTTATGTACAACAGATTGCATTTTAACATTTCGAGTATGGTCTGTATTTTTTCCCCTTGTTTGTGTTTCTTTATTCTGTGAAAGTATTTGTACTTTTCTTCCTAATATGTTGTCACTTAAGTTTATCAACTCGTTTGTAATACACTATTTTGCAAAACAAATCATTTCTAGCATCATGAAAAAAGGGGGCGGACAATGGAAAAGAAATGGGAGGCGTTGGCATCTACCTCCCCACTATCAATCTGCAAATTATGCCCCATACACAAGGGTAAGAGTAGTACTTCATCTTAACAAGACAATTCAAGAAATAAAAAGAGACTGTTTAAGTTAAAACGCAACAACTCTTACCTTGGGAGATCGAGGCTGCAGAGGTTGTGTCTTATACCTCGAAAGGTAGAGACACTTTCACATTCTATACTGCCATTGTCCATTGATATACAATCAATATCTATATCATCAGAAGCTAGCTATCTACTTATTAGTTTAAGAAGTTGGCACGAGTAGCCTTGGATCTTTTAAGATTCACCGTTCATGCAAGTGAACATACATTAACTTGAAATGCTCCATTTTAGTCCAGTGAACAAGCTGCAGTTTAGTTAAACAGAAGAATGACTAGTAGCAAGAAATGTACCGTACCATTGGCTTGGCTTGGTACTGTGCTTAAATTCTAATATTTTGTTCTGTTGAATGTGTTGTACTATCAAAGATTGAAAGAATATAAGCTACACTGTGGTTAGGACAATTAAAGGTATATAAATGCATATGTACATTCAACATCATGCAAAAAGTTGTTCAAACAGCCTTATCTTTGTGATTTTATGAAGTCTGCTAAGCTGGAAAGGTTAGCAGGTAAAATTACGCATGACATACAATTTAGATATACAAGAAAACCAATGTACTCACACCAAGCTTTCGTGATCGAGGAATATTTTACCTAACTACTATGGAGCTGATGGATCCCAATTTTTCATTTGTACAACAAAGACAGATTGGTTGGGACGGGAAACATGTTGTGTTCGGACAAGTTGTACAAGGTATGGATGTCGTCAAGGCCATGGAGAATGTTCGATTGCCAGATGGAACAACTACTAAGCCGGTAAAAATCGTTGATTGTGGTCAGATCGATGTTGATTATTCTGAAAACGAGGAGCCCTATTAATTTGTCTTCACTGAGATATGTTATGTATGAGAGATTGTATTTAAGACTCGAAGGATGGTCTTTATTTTATTTCCCCATGTTTGTGTTATTTATTTTGATGGTCATGTATTAAGTCCTCTGTTCCTTATTGACACTCTTTGTAATTTACTTCCTAATCTTAAATAACCTTCTAGCGATTGAGCCTTCCCTGTAATCCAGTTCATTCAATCAAGTTCCGCCAAGCAAGCGACGGGCAAGGTGGCCTTTTGCCCTAAACAGCATTACAGCAACTGTACTATTTCAATTAGATAAGAATACTACTAAGGTTGATCAATAAATTCACGTAACATATTATTTTGCAGAACTATCAAAAGACAGGGGAGGTCTACTATTCAAAAAAATTTGGATGAGGGTCATCTAATATTTTGCCGTAATCAACGTGCAAATTATGCAAGCGGAACTGATTATTCTGCATATGGGAATGTAGAGAGTTTTTTTTTTTTTTTTTTGTGGGGTGGGAATGTAGAGAGTTAATCAACTTAGAAGAGACTATTCTCTAGTCGTACTGTTTTGTTTACATGATCTATTTTGTATAATCAAAAGCTAGCTATCTCCTTAGTTGTTCTAAAAATATATATCCATAAGTAGCCAACTAGCCTTGGTTTATGTCTGTTTAGGTTCATGCCGTCGAATATTAAGTTACTTGAAATGCTCACCAGATAGCTCGTGAGTCCCTTGAAGAAGCCGTAGTTAAAACAGAAGAATGAATAGCTAGCCAGTGACAACAAGTGTGGTTGGATTGGGGTTTTGTGTTTATAATCTGTTACTGATACAAGCCAAAATACACGAACGAGCAGAATGTGTATG
Source organism: Kitagawia praeruptora (assembly GCA_037693485.1). Taxonomy (NCBI): domain Eukaryota; kingdom Viridiplantae; phylum Streptophyta; class Magnoliopsida; order Apiales; family Apiaceae; genus Kitagawia; species Kitagawia praeruptora. The sequence continues at coordinate 142,024,479 of CM075352.1, forward strand.
CTGTAAGTGTGCGGGCAAAGTTTGTTACAATCTATTACTGTGAGAAGTTAGTTACATACTAGTTAGTCAGTAGAAATATTGGTATATGTAGCAATGTTTAGATCTGATATATTGTCTTTCGTATGACATAATTCAATAAGATTTTACTCTCTACTCTGATGTTCATCTTCTTCATTATACATTCAGTATCAATTAGCTATAAAATGACATGGTACCGGATCCCTTGCTCGATCTATAAATACATATATACATGCAATCAGCGTAGATGCGACTATATGATTAACCCACCGTTGGTGTTCCAGTTGGTTGAGATCGTGACTTAGGGGCTTACCACCCCAAGGTCACACGTTCGATCCTGTTAGAATTATGCTTTGATTTTTAAATTTGAATTTATTTTAATAATTGGTTGATGTTAACTAGGGCTGTAAATGAGTCGATACACTCACGAACAGTTCGGCGTTCGGTTCGAAAAAAAGTTCGACTCGAGTTCGATTCGATTTGTTAACGAGTCGAACATGATCACAATTTTAAGATTCGTCTCGTAAATGAGCTGAACTTGAGCACAACATAGTTCGGCTCAATAGTTCGCGAACAAGTTCGATTATATAGTTCGTGAACAAGTTCGTTAACGTAGTTTGTGAACAAACTCGTAAATATATATGGTCCATGAATGAGTTCTTGTACAAATTCGATACATATTCTCATGAACATATTTAATTAAGATTTTACAGGAGTCCTTGAATTTACGATAATTAGTAAATAATTTAGTGTTTATGAAATAATATATTAGTTTATTTTGTATATTCATTATCTTCATTTGTTAAATATATACATTATTTTTATTATAAATAATTAAATTAGACATATGTTACACTGTAATTATAACATTAGTTGGTTATTTATTAACTAAATTTATTCGAATCGTGGATAATTGTAGACTAGAAGGATATCTTTAATTTTTGAGGTTTTATCTTTTTTATTTTTAATGCATTAAAATTCTAGAATTAAATGAGGTATTTGTGAACACGAGATCATGGACAATATTCATGAGATGTTCATGAGCTAGTATTCATGAGAAGTTCGTGACCAATAGCTCGTGAGACATGTTCGTGAACTGTTCGCGAACATGTTCGTGAATAACATTTTTCTTAACGAGTCAATACACAAACAAAAAAATTGGCTCGATAAAAGTTCGAGCTCGTGTTCGAGTTCGAAATATTTTTAACGAGCCAATACATGAACAGTCAAGAGTTCGGCTCGGTTCGGCTCATTTACAGCCCTAATGTTAACCAAATTTCTAGGATAATAATTTAGGATTAGTTATGATTTAATTTTGAATATTTTTGAATTGTAGTTGTAGTGTTTTTAGGAGATAAGGTTATGTATTTGCTTATATAAGCCCAAGCCGAACAAAAATATATGCAGTTCACGTTTTCATTTCTTTTCATTTCTGTTCTATCATGCTGATACATCTACACTCATAAACCTAAAAACCAACATATGGTATCAGAGCTCTCTTCTTAACGGATCTATAAAACACCATGACCTATAACATATATCCATAACCATAACCAAAAACTATATCCATAACCACAAAATCATATGCCATGACTGAGAAGTCATATACAACCATAACCATAAAATCAAAACATATCATGGCTGAGAAGCCATACACAAAAATTATAACCAAAAATCACATTCATGAAAAACAAATGGAGACAACTACAATCTATAAGGAGTATGCACAAGAACACGATATTTTTGGAAGTACAACCGAAGATAATAAAAAAATTTAGTACAAGAGTGGCGGCTACTACCCAGAAGAATGAAGACGATAATTTGTTTTGATGACAATTAAAATATCAAAGCAAGGAGGAGTGTTAGAATTATGCTTTGATTTTTAAATTTGAATTTATTTTAATAATTGGTTGATGTTAACCAAATTTCTAGGATAATAATTTAGGATTAGTTATGATTTAATTTTGAATATTTTTAAATTGTAGTTGTAGTGTTTTTAGAAGATAAGGTTATGTATTGGCTTATATAAGCCCAAGCCCACCTATGAACAAAAATATATGCAGTTCATGTTTTCATTTCTTTTCTATCATGCTGATACATCTACACTCATAAACCTAAAAACCAACAGATCCCACTAGGAGGCACGGAAGTAAGTGGATTACGAGTGTGCAAGCAAATCCTCCAAATTAGTCGAGGTGCGTGAAAGCTGACCCGGATACCGGATTATCAAAAAAAATATGCGGCTATGTGATTCCATCATCATATGCTGCTGCTATTGCATCTTCATGCTCACAACCTCGTTCATCTTCATCTCCAATGCTTCTGCAACTGTTATCGATATCAATCATCCTTATTATTTCAGCTCTTGAGATCATCCTGGCTTATCTCAGGTTGGTGAAGTGTTAAATGATCACAATTAAGAGCTTTTCATTTGAGATTTAGTGTTAAAACGTAGAACTAGCTCCATCTATTTTAACACAAGACTTTGCTCTTATAATAGACACCTCAAGAACCTGAAGTTACAGCAGTTTACTAGCTAGACTATAAAAACTTTTAAACTTAAGAGACTAAAGCTAACTACTAACAAGCATACAACATAATTCTACTCATTCATGAATCAAAATTCTGAAATTATGTTCATATTCGTTTCGTGTAAATCAAACTTTTTTCGGAATAAATACAACAACATTTGTGAATGCGTTGACTCGTTTACAGCCCAAGTTATACCCTGAGGAGTATTAGTATAAACTCCAGCAGATACATGCGATGACATGTACAATTCCATTCATTAATGTTTCTTAGAAGCAAGTGTTTCGCGTTAGTCAACATCATTTTGTTTTATTTTGCTAACCGTTGACAATAAATTTCTACCTAATATATGAGATTAAAATAAAAATAAGATCACCCTAAAGACCAAGAACAACATGCCCAGCGATCGTGTTTGATCGAACGAACTGAATTTCTACCTAAATATAAACAATACTATATTTATAAGAAGATCTATCGTTCATTCTCTAGTGGGGTTTGACCAGTTTCACGGCTGAGATTGCTATGACCACCTCTATATATTTGTGTTCATGTTTACTTGTTATGCACATATCAGAGGCCCTTATTGTATAGAAGTACCTATTTTCTCCTTTCTTTGATCATTCTGATTCCAAAAATATAGGCATATTATACATAAATGGCAAACCCAATCGTTTTTTTCGATATTTCATTAGGTGGTGAACCGCTGGGTCGCATGGAAATGGAGCTATATGTAGACATATGTCCTATTACAGCCGAAATCTTCCGTACACTCTGCACTGGCGAGAAGGGAAATCCCTTGCATTACAAGGGTACCAGCTTAACGGTGGAGAATTCTACTGGCAGTATTTTGGGAGGTCAGACGATAGGGTCGTCTATCTATGCCAACTTCAACAAGGAGAATCAGGTGAAAAATCACCAACTTGGTGCTTTGTCAATGTTCACTGGATCAACATTCATAATTTCTCCAAATGTAATCCCGGATAACTACCAAAGAGATTACACTGTTTTTGGACAAGTTGTGACAGGCATAGATGTGCTGAATACTATAAGGACTACCACATCAAAAGCGGCAATCATTGCAGATTGTGGGCAGATCATTAATACAAAGGTGTCTGACGAGAAAGAGGTTTTATTCGATATAGCCATCGGTGGTACACCATCTGGTCGCATCATAATGAAACTTTTTGATGAGACGACACCAAAAACGGTTGAAAACTTCCGTGCACTTTGCACTGGTGACAAGGCTATTGGTAAGACATCAGGCAAAACCTTGCACTACAAGGGCACCACTTTCCAACGTATAATCCCTGGAGTCATGTGCCATGGGGGAGACTTTACTCTTACGGATGGAAGTGGAGGGGAGCCCATCACTGGAGCTGATAAGTTTCTTTCTGAGAATTTTGAGAAAAAGCACACTGGACCTGGAGTTTTGTCTATGGTGAATACTGGTAACGGAGCTAATGGATCACAGTTCTTCATTTGTACAACAAAGACAGATTGGTTGGATGGAAAACATGTAGTGTTTGGAGAAGTTGTCCAAGGTATGGATGTTGTCAAGGCCATGGAGAATGTTGGATTGCCTGATGGAACGACAACTATGCCTGTTACGATCATTGATTGTGGTCAGATTAAGTTTGATTATCCTGAAGAGACTGTTGCAGAAGACGAAGAGGAGCCCTATTAAATCATGTAAACTCGCATACATATGTTTTGTTTTTGCCCCGAGAGGATGGTCTTTATTACTCACTCCAGTACATTATATAAGGCATTTGACTTTTATGCACGTAACTCTAGGTGCTTTGATTACATAGCTAAAATAATAATTTTTAATTTTTCTTTTTTTGAATAAAAATATAATATTTTAATTTTTATTTAGAAAAAGAAATTTGTGTATTCAAAGTACCTAAACTTACGTGCAGAAAAGTCAAATGCCTTATATAATGGACCGGAGGGAGTAGTATTATTTTGTCTTGTTTTTGTGTTTTTTTACTCCGTGAGCACTTTGCTTACGAGCTGGGATCCTCTGTCCCCTTTCTCCGTGTCTCCTTTGTGTCCCCTATTGTTTTTAATACAAAAAAAATGCATGCTCTTGTGAAGCCCATTTTTATTATTTATTAAAATGGGCCCCGTAGGGACACTCTTTTTGTATTAAAAAGATGAGGGGACACAAAGGGGACACGGAGGAAGGGGACAGAGGATCCGGACCCTTTGCTTACTCGCTAATATGATGCAACTTGAATTAGTAATAAATACCATGCCATATATAGGGATGGCAATTTTTACCGATCCGATGGATACCCGATCCATACCGATCCGATTGGAGCTTACCGAACCCGAATATTTGGGTTTGGGTTTGGGTTTATTTTTTAAACCCGAACTATTTCCGGGTCGGGTTTGGGTTTTGGCCTTACCGTACCGAACCCGACCCGAAAATCCGGAACCCGTTTCAAACCCGATCGAACCCGGACCCGACCCGAAAACCCGTATTTAATATAAATAATATAATATATTTATATTAGTATAATATATTTATATATATATATATGTATTAATCTGTTTATTTTAAGTAATATATAGACATATAGTACATACTAAAGACACAACAGACAAACAAATATCTGTCTCTCCCTTCTCAATCTCTCTTAATCTTTCTCAATCTCTCTCTCTCCTAATTTCTCTCTCTCTCTCTCTCTCTCTCTCTCTCTCTCTCCCAGTTGAATTCGTTCCTTCCTCTCTCCCCTATCTCTCCTCTCTCCTCGCGGCTAGTGCTTGCTGCTATTTACCCAACCAAGTGGGGTTGCGATTTGAGGGTTTTGCTGGATGGGGGTTCGATTTTCTGCAAACCGTGTGCGTGTGTGACGAATTGAAGTGTGTGTGCGTGTGTGCGGCGTGTGGCAGCGTGAGTGTGTCGTGTGTCCGCGTGTGGCAGCGTGTGTGATGTGTGAGTCTGCGTGTGTGATATGTGTGTGATAACTGTGTGTGTGTGCTGTTAAAGGGATGTATGAGTATTCCCTGTGTTGAGTCTGGGTTCGAGACTTCAAGTAGTGGTCCGATTTCATTGTGATGTGCCTCCTGTTTGTTTGCTGTGTTTGGTGAACCAAAAAAATTAAGTTATTTGCTTCTACTTTTTCGGGTTTCGGTTAAACCCGAACCCGGTTAAAACCCATTGGGTTCGGGTTCGGGTTTAACATTTCGGGTTTTTCCTGGTTCGGGTTCGGGTTCAGCTACCAAAAGCGGGTTCGGGTTTGGATTTAGCCAAACCCGTTTCGGCCGACCCGATTGCCATCCCTAGCCATATATTGCTTTAGCATTATAAATCATTTGTAGGCCTGTAGCAGAGTTGAAAAAAAAAATATTTTGCTACTTCAGAAGATGCATACTTAATTGTTTCAGATACATAAACATAAAAGGGATTCATGTGCCTGAGGATGACCTCAAGCAGAACCCTGAGGTTAAAAACTTTCCAATACAATTTTAAGGGTATTTAGGTAAATTTACTGATAAAAAATTGATATTACAAAAATGTCCCTGCGGGGCCACTTAATCTATAGGCTATTTGTCTTATAACCTCAGGAGAACTACCTGAGGACATCCTCAGGCCCATTTTTCTCAAACATAAAATTGAATTTAATTTTTTTACGTGGAGCCGGTGGAGATAGGGTACAATAATTAACCTAGGGGTAAAACTCAGTAAACGATTAATAGAAATGGACACATTTAATAGCCTAAATTTGCATGAAAAATGCTTTTTTCATTGTTTTAACAATAACTATACTTAAATTAATATCTGATATAGAAAGACGACAGATCTAACCTATATCGAATGTACTTCACGTATATAGAGTTTTCTTTGTTGGTGTAGAGGGGCTCAGCCGGTCAGCCCCAACTCAAATGTATTTACTATTTTAAGGCTCAATCGGTAACCCACCTCTCTTACAGCATCTCTAAGATGGGGTGCTAAGAGGAGTGTCAATGCCTTGTAACATGACATGGCATAGCACTCGTTTTAATACTTCATTGTAGTTGTTGGAATGTCATCTGAATGTCAAATGAAGTGGTATGAGATGCCAATTTGAGATGCCAAATGTTAAATGCCTTGAATCTAGAAGCCGCCGGATTCGATTTATGTAGCCGCCGCCGCCGGTGGCGGTACTGTAGCCGCCGGAATTGACTTTTGGAACCACCTAACCCCTTATATTTGTCTATAAATAGAACTGCATATTTCTCTTGTAAATAACATCTGAAAAAACCTCTGTAATCTGTTTATCCTCTCAGATCTATAAAATTATTTCTCTTCTGCATATAATCTTTCTTGCTTCCGTTATAACAAATTGGTATCAGAGCTTTGGTTGAATCTGCTGAAAAAATTCTCGCCAGAATTTTTTTAAGCTCGCCGGAATTTTTTGCCGGAGTTACTGTTCATCGCCGGAGAAGACGACACTGTTCAGGCGGAGTTACTGTTCATCGCCGGAGAAGACGACACTGTTCATCACCGGAGAAGAAGACACTGTTCATACGGTACTGTTCATACGACACTGTTCATACGACACTGTTCATACGGTACTGTTCATACGGTACTGTTCACGGGTACTGTTCATAGGTACTGTTCATGGGCACTATTCACGGGTACTGTTCACATATACGGTTCTGGGAGAAAGATGTCTGGTGGTATTAATATTAAGGTCGACAAATTTACCGGGAGAAATAGTTTCAGTCTATGGCAAATCAAGATGCGTGCCCTGTTAAAACAACAGGGGCTCTGGGCGCCGTTGAACACAAAAACGGCTGTTTCTACAAGCGCTGAGATGGCCATTCTGGAAGAAAAGGCACATTCAACAATTCTGTTGTGTCTTGCAGATAGGGCTGTCAAAAAAATCCGGATATCCGGATATTCGTTCGAAATATCCGAATCCGTATCCGAAAAATTAGGATATTATCCGTATCCGAAAAATTAGGATATTATCCGTATCCGAATCCGACATATCCGTATCCGAAAATGTAATAACTGATATATATTTATATATAATATTTAAAATTTATAATATATTAATATATGTCTTTGTTCAATAATTAATATATTTTTGTTAGATATATTTAAGTGTAGACATTTTAAAAGATTTATATGTTATAAATATGATATATGAATATATTATTTTAATATATTATATTAATATATTAATATATTATATTAATAAATTATATTAATATATTATATATTATATATCATATATGAATATATTATATTAATATATTAATATATATTATATTAATATAATATATTAATATATTAATATATAATATATTATATGACATATATTAATATATTATATTAATATATTATATTAATAAATATATTAATATATTATATTAATATATTATATTAATATATTATATTAATATATTATATATCATATATGAATATATAATATTAATATATTAATATATAATATATTATATATCATATATCATATGATATATTAATATATTATATTAATATATTAATATATTATATATTATATATCATATATCATATTATATAATATATTAATATGTCATATATCATATGATATATTAATATATTATATTAATATATTGTATTAATATATCATATATCATATTAATATATTAATATATTATATTAATAAACTTTAAATATGATATATATCATCATTTATATATTGTTGTAAAAAAATATCCGAAATATCCGAATATCCGTCCGAAATATCCGTATTCGTATTCGAAAAAATTAGGATATTATCCGTATCCGAAAAAAATTACCCGTATCCGTATCCGAAATATCCGTTTGACAGCCCTACTTGCAGATGATATTATTACTGAAATCGCGGAGGAGGATACCGCGTCTGGTCTGTGGTTGAAGCTTGAAAGTCTTTACATGACGAAGTCTTTAACAAACAAGTTGTTGCTGAAGCAACGTCTGTTCAGTCTGCGAATGCAGGAAGGTATGCCTCTTCGAGATCACTTAGATCAATTAAACACAATTTTATTAGAATTGCGTAATATTGATGTTAAAGTTGAAGATGAGGATGCTTCTTTGATTCTGTTAGTTTCTTTACCATTATCGTACGAGAACTTTGTGCAATCGTTTATTGTTGGTAAAGATACTATTTCTCTAGAAGAAGTTAGATCTGCTCTTCATTCTAGAGAGTTGCGCCATAAGGCGGCTGGTACAGGTGCAGATAATCATGCCGCTGGGTTGGTAGCTAGCGGGAGTACCGGACATGGAAAGTCGGGGAAGTATAAATCCAAGAAACCAGCTTCTAAGGGTTTGAGAGCTAATGATGTCTGCAATTACTGTAAAGAAAAGGGACATTGGAAATCCGACTGTCCCAAGAAAAAGAAGCAACATGATGCTGCTGCTGTAGCTGATGTTAATTCCGAAGAAGATATTGCTCTAGTTGCTGTCAAGGACACGCATAACTCTGATGTGTGGATCCTTGATTCTGGAGCGTCTTATCATATATGTCCGCGCAGGGAGTGGTTTACAACCTACGATCGAGTAGACGGTGGAAAGATTTTTATGGCTAACAGTTTTACTTGTGAGACGGTTGGATTAGGCTCAATTAAAATTCGGACACATGATGGTAAATTCTGCACATTGAATGATGTTAGGCATGTTCCACTTATGACAAAGAATCTGATATCTTTGAGTATGTTAGACAACAAGGGTTTCAGTTTTCAAGGTGAAGGTGGAGTTTTACATGTCTGCAAGGGTTCTAATGTGGTTCTGAAAGGTGTTAAACGTGGTACCTTGTATCTTCTTCAAGGTTCTACGTTAACAGGTTTTGTTGCTGTTGCGTCTTCGAAAATTGAAAAGGAAAATATGACCAGTTTGTGGCACATGAGGCTTGGTCACATGAGTGAAAGGGGGATGCAGATTTTGTCAAAAGCTGATCTTCTTTGTGGTCATAAGGTCACAGGTCTCGAGTTTTGTGAACATTGTGTTTTTGGAAAGCTACATCGCAGCAAGTTTCCTAACGCAATCCACAGAACAAAAGGCACACTTGATTACATCCATTCTGATTATTGGGGGCCTTCCCGGATGGAGTCTTTAGGGGGTCACAGATATTTTGTGTCAATGATTGATGATTTCTCAAGAATGACTTGGTTGTTCATCATAAAGCACAAAAGTGAAGCCTTCAAGGTTTTCAAGCAGTGGAAGGCGCTAGTGGAGAAACAAACAGGGAAGAAGATTAAGAGGCTGCGAACAGATAATGGCCTGGAATTTTGCTCGTCCGAGTTTGCAGATTTCTGCAAGAATGAGGGGATTGCTAGGCATCATACAGTCAGGGATACACCACAACAAAATGGTGTAGCAGAGCGTATGAATCAGATACTTCTGGAGAGAGCAAGGTGTATGCTCTCCAATGCTGGACTAACTAGAAGATTCTGGGCAGAGGCGGTTAGTACAGCATGTTATTTGATTAATCGTGGACCTCACACAGGTATCCATCTCAAAACTCCTATTGAGAAATGGTCTGGTAAGCCTGCTGATTACTCCAATTTAAGAGTTTTTGGTTGTACTATTTATTATCATGTAAATGAGGGTAAATTGGAGCCACGAGCTAAAAAGGGAGTATTTGTTGGCTACGGGGATGGGGTTAAAGGTTATAGAATCTGGTCTCCATCTGACAATAGGGTTATACTGAGTAGAAATGTAGTCTTTGATGAAAATTCTATGTTTAACCCTACTGTGAAGTCTACGATTGTTTCAGAAAGTGGTAGTGTTGAGAAACAGGTGGAGCAGGAAGTCACTCTAGATGAGAGTGAACCACAACAAGAAGTTCAACAACCACAATCAGAATCAGAATCATCAATACCAGTAGTAAATCAGCACAGTTTGGCTCTTGATCGATCAAGGAGAGATAAGTATGGAGTGCCTCCAAAGAAATATGGTTTTGAAGATATGGTGGCATATGCACTACAGGTAGCTGAAGAAGTGGATCCTAGCTCTGATGAGCCATCCACTTACAAAGAAGCGGTGACATGTACTGACTCCACAAAATGGTTTGCTGCAATGGGAGATGAAATGGAGTCACTTCAGAAGAATAAGACTTGGGAATTAGTCAAGAGGCCTCGAGATAGAAAGATTGTTACTTGTAAATGGGTCTACAAGAAGAAGGAAGAAGAAACATCGGTTGAGGGTGTCAAGTATAAAGCTCGGTTAGTAGCTCGAGGGTTCACTCAGAAAGATGGAGTAGATTATAATGAGATTTTTTCACCAGTGGTCAGACACACTTCCATCAGGGTGCTACTAGCGATAGTTGCACATCAGAATCTGGAGCTTGAACAACTCGACGTGAAGACAGCTTTTCTGCATGGAGAGCTGGAGGAGGAGATATACATGACTCAGCCAGACGGTTTTCAGGTTCCTGGAAAAGAAGATTATATTTGCAAGTTATTGAACTCCTTGTATGGGCTAAAGCAGTCTCCGAGACAGTGGTACAAGAAATTTGATAGCTATATGATAGGTATTGGCTACACTAGGAGTCCGTATGATTGCTGTGTTTATCACAGTAAGACAGCAAATGGTTCTTTCATTTATCTGGTCCTGTATGTAGATGATATGTTGATAGCTGCAGAGAACAAGTCTGATATTCAGAAGTTGAAAGGTCTCCTCAGTGCTGAGTTTGAAATGAAAGATTTGGGTGCGGCTCGGAAAATTCTGGGAATGGAGATTTATAGGGATAAGAGCAAAAGAAAGCTCTTCTTGTCACAGAAGGGATACATTCAGAAGATTTTGTCAAGGTTTGGCATGTCTACAGCAAAGCCCATAGATACTCCTAGTGCTGCAAATGCACATCTGTCTGTCGCTTTTGCACCTAAGTCTGCTGAGGAAAAAGAGTACATGTCTCGAGTTCCCTATGCTAGTGCAGTAGGAAGCTTGATGTATGCAATGGTCTGCACTAGACCCGATCTTGCACAGTCTGTCAGTGGTGTTAGTAGGTTCATGGGTGATCCAGGCAAGGAGCATTGGCAAGCTGTAAAGAGGATATTTCGGTACTTAAAAGGTACGTCTGATGTTGGTCTCATTTATGGGGGTGATACTGAGTGTTTGGTGACAGGGTTTTCAGACTCTGATTATGCTGGAGATGTTGACAGTAGAAGATCTATGACTGGTTATGCTTTCACTCTGGGTGGTTCGATTGTCAGTTGGAAAGCTACTCTGCAACCTACAGTGACTTTGTCTACTACAGAAGCAGAGTACATGGCATTGACAGAAGCCGCAAAAGAAGGAATCTGGTTGAAAGGATTGGTCAGTGATTTAGGTCTACATCATGATCAGGCAATAGTATTTTGTGACAGTCTCAGTGCAATCTGTTTAGCCAAGGATCAAGTCCATCATGAGCGGACTAAGCACATAGATGTAAGATATCATTTTCTAAGAAGTGAGACGAGAATTAAGGTGAGAAAAGTGGGTACTGCTGATAACCCAGCTGATATGCTCACCAAGCCGGTTCCACATAGCAAGTTTCAACATTGTTTGAACTTGCTAAATGTTCGGAGTTACTGATTGCCCTTTTAGGGCAAAATCTGAGGCAGAAGAGTTTTATCTGGTACATCTGGCATTATTATGATGCATCTGGTACATCTGGAAGAGTTTTTTTTTATCTGGGACATCTGGCATTATTATGATGCGTCTGGTACATCTGTTATCTGTTTTTGTGAGAGGATTCAAGTCAAGGTGGAGATTTGTTAAATGCCTTGAATCTAGAAGCCGCCGGATTTGACTTATGTAGCCGCCGCCAGCCCGGAATTGACTTTTGGAACCACCTAACCCCTTATATTTGTCTATAAATAGAACTGCATATTTCTCTTGTAAATAACATCTGAAAAAACCTCTGTAATCTGTTTATCCTCTCAGATCTATAAAATTATTTCTCTTCTGCATATAATCTTTCTTGCTTCCGTTATAACACCAAAAATTGACATTCTATAAAGTACATGGAATGCCAACTTCATTTGTGAACCCAGTGATAATTTAAATATTATTTTTCTAATATTTTTATGTTATATATTTTTTTATAAGATTAGCATATAGGAATGCCAATCATTTGAGTATTTTCTCAAAGAAGGGTGAAAAAATGATGTGAAATATAAATAATAATTTTTATTATTATGTGATAAAGTTGGCATTCATTGAACGGTGTTTTTTTTCCAGCAAACTAATGTCTTTGATAACAAATATTGTTCACTTAAAGTTTTTAATGAGCTTAAATATGCATATTTGGGAAGTTTGGGGAAGTTGACAATGTAAATTTCATTGTCATTGACTTTCTGAAGTATTGGATCTATCGGTTCACTAGTTGGCTCTGGTTGTTTACATATTAGAACAAATTACATAGATATTTCATGAGTTGCTTATATATTGAACTTTTGTAAATAGGAATGATCATGGTTCAATTTTGTTTAAGTTGAGAGTCAAACCCAAATCAAGTTAAGTATTTAATTAACTTCAAATTTTAACTCAAATAAGAGTACATATATATGGCATCTATCTTCCAAGGATCATCAACTTGAAAATATGCACAGTGCACTTACGGGAAAGATTAATTTTACACGTGCTTGATTGGATGCACTCCAGAAGAATGCCATCTCACGGTGATGGAGTTCTGCTATCAACCTTTAGAAGTGCTCTGTTCATCCAACCCTCCAGAACAAGGAGGTGGCGATCAACCATCCACTCACTACGCCATAGATGGCCTTCGGCAACACTTCAAAAATGTTGCTAAAGACCCAAAAACTGTTGCCGTAGCCTCAAAAATCTCTACGGCAACATTTTTCGGGTGTTAGCTTTTTCGATGTTGGCGTAGGGTTAACTGCAACACTTTTTACCCCTACAATAACATGATAAATGTGTTACACCGTAGGATAGTAAATGGCATTGACATGTGGCAGGACCCATGACACGTGGCAGGACCCCAATTACACGTGGGGCCCACTGAAAGGTGGCAACACTTTGTCATAGCTATTGCAACACTTTGTCTTAGCTATTGCAACATTTTATGAACATATGCCAACACCAAATTAATCTAATACAACATTTTTTTAACAACATGGGTAACATTTTGTCATAGCTATTCCAACACTTTTGTAATGGGAAATTAAAAATACACAGCTGATAAATACAATTTCTAGTACAAAATTACTTAAAACCTGTTTTTCCATTTCACAATCAACTCCAAATTAAGACATCAAATTCAAAGCTACATTATAGCAGTCCAAAATGAAATAAACATCAACTTCCTAGTACAAAAACAGAGGTAAACTAGCTGGGAAACGCACAAACATCCATTGTTTTTCGTATGCTACGAGATGGTTCCATTCAGTTTCTCCAAGCAAGGAGAGTCTCAACTCATATAACTTCTTCTTTGGTGGTTCGCCAGCATCTTGTATAATCTCGTTTACCACCTATTTGAAACAAAAAGTCAATTATGTTGCAACAATCATAAATCTGCATTTTATTAACAAACATATTAGTGACATTTTTTATCTGTAAATAAGTGTTTTACAATTAGTCTATCATTGAGGAACACCACAAGAAAGGGTAGGCAGGTGCTGAAAACTTTCTTTCTGTGGAAAGATCGAACAATTATACATCAGAAGTAATATAAAACTAAAACAATCAGGTTCCTAAGCCGTATTTTTTCCTCTGTTTCAGACGGAATTTTTGAACTATTTGGTCTAGCAACATGAACCTAACTAAGTCATTAAGGCTAAGTGTTACACCTAATAGAAGAGAGCTCAGCAGTACCTTTAGTGCAGTACCAAGCCTCCCACTTCGTCGCTCACGTAATACCAAGAGAGTGCCATACGTTGAGTTTTTCAACTCCACCCACTTCATCAATTCTTTGAAGTTTTCTTCAAACAGATCTTGCCGAGCATCAGGTTTTGCACCTTCAGTAGCAGCAGACTCTGAAGTCTGATCACCCTCCTAAAGTTAAGCAGAGAATAGAAGTTAACCTTAGTAGCTAAGGCAATGGATAACATACAGGAAACTCTAGACAGAACATGTAAGGTATCTAAAAGGAAAAACAACCAAAGCACTGGAAGAAAGACAATTTACAACAAATATAAGATTTACCTTTTACAGATGTGCACACATTTTGTATCTGGGCCAGTAACTCTATTTTTATTTTTTATTTCTAAGTAGTAAATTTATTTTTAAATTACTAAGTTGTGCTCTATGATGTGGTAATACAGCTTTATAAAATTTGTTGATCAGCAAGAACTTATACATAATACAAAAAAGACTTTGGCTTGGAAAGTTTAACTACATAGATTGCGTTTGTGTAGATTATGCAAAACTGAAAAGCAGTATTTCTACCAAAACATAGACAGGGATTATACACTATACTAAAGAGTCGAAGGTAAAGCATATAAGCTTAACATTAGTGAAAATTTTATATTATCTTAATCCATTTACATTTTTCTTTTTAAAAAGAGTGTACTCGCAATTACTTATGTCAAATGCATAAGATAAAATCGAAAGGATGACAATAAAAAGGTCAACCATGGACCTCACTTATAACAAGTTGCAAGGCCTTATATATCACGTTAACTTAGATTTCTGTAACATGAAGTGTCCGATTTAAAAAATGAAAGATTTGACTGAGATCCCAAACCCACACCCATGTTTTCTTCACATATATGAAGACCAAATTGGAGAGTCGGAGTCCAGGTAAAGGAGATTATCTCAAAGCAGACATTGCCATTAAATGAGTCAGAAACATAACAATTTAAAAACCAATGATCATCAAAAATTGGCATACCGTCTACAAGATACTCTGGAGCTACATAACCTAGTGTTCCTGAAAGCTTTATGCTTTTATTGGTTTGGATTCCATTGGCAACCGCAAGACCAAAATCAGAGAGCTGAATTCACAGAAATTTTAACATGTAAATAAGAACTTTAGCAATTTTAACTGAGGAAAACACTTGTAGGGCTCCATGTCTTTCACTTGAAATACACTTTACCTTAGCATTAAAGTTGGAATCAAGAAGAATATTAGATGATTTGATATCTCTGTGAATCACAGGAGGATTGCAGCGTTCATGGAGAAATTCTAGCCCTCTGATTAGACGAAACAATAAATAAGGGTGTTGTCAATGTATTATTCTTCTGTCATATGTACAAAATTAAACCATAAGCAACATGACTATACCTTGCAACATCCAGAGCAACTCTCATTTGAAGATGCCAAGTTAGAGCTGATCCTCGGGAAGGTCCTATATATCATGTTAATTGTTTGATTTAGTTCTAGCAAAGTAGTGAAATTCATCATACTTGTTAAATGTCAGTATGTGGATTTTAAGGAATACCCTTACCATGCAATTGTGATTCCAAAGATCCATTATGCATCATCTCATAGACCAGAAACCTTGTATCCCCATGAATACAGTAACCCGAGAGAGAAATTACATTCTGATGATTCATTTTGCTTAAACATGCTACCTCATTCTGCATTTTCAGTCAATAACAAGTAAGCAAAAACTACAAATAAAAGAGTCATCTCTCCCAAACATAAAAAACCGGAGATTTACTTCTACACTTAATACCTCAAATTCTCTTGCAGCTTCTGGGCCACCACCCTGAAGTTTCTCTACAGCTGCAAGGTTCTGGTCACTGAAGCGAGCTTTATACACTCGTCCACATCCACCTCCACCCAAAACATTGTCTTCCCCAAAATTATTCGTTGTAGCAATTAAGAAAGATAGAGAGAGAGCGAGAGAGGGAGAGACAGAGAGAGAGGGAGGGAGAGACAGAGAGAGAGGGAGACATAAAGACAGAGAAAGAGATGGAAGGGGGTAGAGAGATAGGGAGAGAGATGCAGAGAGGGAGAGAGAGTGAAAGAGAAACACAACAAATTAACAAAACTAACAGCAAATTAAAGTTGGGAAGAAGGATACCTAAATTCGCAAGCCTTAATCCGACTCCGGTATGAGATTTTGAAGCTCTAATCCGACTCCGGTATGAGGTCTTGAAGCTCTAATCGAACGTAATTAGATCTTGAAACCCTAATTCGAACCTCCCCAACTGAAACCCTAAATCGTCATGTTTGAGAGTGTGTTTGAGACTTGAGAAGTGCGACTGCCTTTTCTTTTCTGAGAGTGTATGCCCTATTCTTTGAGTTACACAATTATTGTCCAAATTTTAGGCGGTATAATTGCCCGCTCACTCAATTTTTTATCAGCTATTTTTTTTTCTTTTGTACGTAAAAGTTTTGCTTTTATTTTAAATTTTTTTTCCTAATTGCTTTTATTTGTTTCATCAGCTGAATTTTTTAAAACTTTTTTTTAACAAAATATTTCAATTTTAGATTATTCAAAAAAATCATCATTTTTACTCCTATTAATATTTTTAATATAATAAATAAATTCATTTCACATTTTTTTAATGTTTTATGTAAAATGTTATTTATTGTGTGAATTATTTTTAATTTAAAAAAAATAAAAAAAATTAGTCATGCGGGCCCCACTGCCACATCAGCTGCCACGTCAGCAAGGGGTGGGACCCACTGCCACATCATCTGTCACGTCAGCATGCCACGTCAGTAGGGTGGGTCCCATCTGCCACATCAGCATGCCACGTCAGCAGGAGTGGGTCTCACCTGCCATGTCAGGTGAGACGTCCCCCCCCCACCTGCCACGTCAGCAGGGTTGGGGCCACTACCACGTCAGCAAAGTCCAGTCAATAGTGTGGGGTCCACTGCCACGTCGGCGCACAATCAGCATTGCCTAGTCAGCATTATAATATAAAATAAAAAAGAAAAATAAATACATGATAGTGTAATACATTATAAAACATCTACGCCAACACTTTTCATGTCTACGCTAACACAAATATTTGGTGTTGTAATAGGTAAGGATGAAAATAGCTACGGCATCACTTTTTCAGACGGTAACACCTTGCAAAAGTGTTGTGTAAAGTCATCCATGACGTAGTATAATTACATAACTAGCGTAAAAGCCCGTGCAAGGCACGGGCACTAAAATAAATTCTCGTCTGAAAATGTATACATATATTGAGATAATTTTATAATTAAAAATATGATAAAATCTAAAATTTCGATTTTATCTCATATGTTTATAATTACCTGATAATATTGCATACCAATTTCTTGAACCATATATTTTAAAATTTCATTAGATTTCTTAGATTTTGGATAAATATCAATACGATAATATTCGCATGAATACTTATAATTGTTAAATTATTAATTTAGTTTTCAATGACGTGAAATGAACTTTTTTAAATTGAACATTTGGTTATAACATAAATAATGATTTTAGTAAAATTGTCCGTGTATAACATAGGCGTCTATTAACTCATTTGATTTTGTTGTAAATAATTGATCGTATATGTAAGACTATACCTTAAGACATATTATAAAATTTCTTAATATTGAGTAAAAGTCATCATTGTGGTTGTCTCAATCAATTTTTTGTAACATATATATTTATACATTATAAACTCAAATATTTAGTTTTAGTCTAATGTTTATTATACAATTCCGAAGTTGAATTAAAAATTGGGTGAATTGAAACATGTTTTATATTATAATTTCAAATAATTTTTTTAAACTCAACTTTAAATTTTTCCAAATTTTTTAATCGATGTAAAATATGATTAGACGACTTTAATGACCCATGCATCTATATGAAATCTAAAATTAATTTCTTGATTTCATTGTATAATAATCTAAGTATATGTTATAATTTAACCATTATATATTATATTGATCAATTTACTATATTATATAAAAATTCATATGTATCATATTTTATACTTTATAGTCGAGTTATCATATTTTTAGAGTTCTCATCTTTTTAACAAAATTTCAATTTTTTTTCTTATATGTTTAAATTCTTATGTTTTTAGACCAATCATACATTTAAATCGTTGAAAGCCTAAATAGTTGGTCGACAAAAATCGTCTAATATAATTCAGATGTTTAAAATTTTATGTATCTAAAAGTTATTTGATGCAATTATTCATTATGTACGATTTGATAACTAAAATTTACATATTTCTTAAAACCAAATCTTTTTTTAAATAATTTAATATCGACATGGAATTGAATGTAAATAAATCCCCTTTTTTTTACTCGGTTACATTTATATATAATCTAAAATTTTATTTTTTACATCAATCATTTAGAATGACAAAAGAGAATTGTCAAGTATGCTCAATCGATTAGAATATTTTTTTTATAAGTTTATATCATCCAGTTTTCTAGAAATAATATAAACCAACATTTCATTTACTCAAAAATAAAAAATAGAAAAGGATGTGACACGAAGAGAAAATGTGGTTTATCTTATAAGATTTTTAAACAAAACTCAAAACTAAGTGTAGCATAGTTGGTTATGTCATAAGTTTGATGGGAGAAGGTCAGTGCTTCAATTCCCAACACTAACTTAATTTCACTATTTTTACATAATTATTAAAGGATGACATTTTTGTAATTTTTAAAAATATAGGGATAAAATAGTAACTTCACAACCATTAAAATGGTAATCTTTACCCTTGTGTTGAAGTTTAATGCAAGGCACGGGCACTCAACTAATTTCTCTTTTGTAATTAAAAATATGATAAAAGTTAAGATTTGGATCTATCAAATATTTTTATAGTTATTTTGTAATATTGCATACCAATTTTTTGAACCAAATATTTTATAATTTGATTAAATTTCATAAAATTTGGATAAATAATGTAAGAATAGATTTTGAGACATATTACAAATCTCTTAATATTTAATAAAAGTCATCCTTACCTTTTGCTTGTCTCAATCATTTTTTCTAAACATATAAATTTATACATTTTTAAACTTAAATGTTTAGTTTTAGTCTAATATTTATTACACTATATAGAAGTTCAATAAAAAATTGGGTAAATTCAATTATTTTTTATATTATAATTTTGAATTGTTTTTTTAGATCAATTTTAATTTTTTTTAAATATTTCAATCGATAAAAAATATGACAACCTTAATGACCCGTGCATATGAAATCTAAAATCTAAATATATGTTATAACTCAACCATTATATATTATATTATCTAAAATTCATATGTATGTACCAACTTTATAGTCGAGTTATAATCTAATTGATCATTTTAAATAATTATTGTACTTTTGTAATATTTATGATTCAAAAATTTATATCTTTTTTAATTTAATGTGAATGTTAATTATATTATTTTTTTTATATATAACATAGATCATCTTTTTAGAGTTTTCACCTTTTTTTTTACAACATAATTTCAATTATTTTTTGTATATATTTAAATATTTATGTATTTAGACCAATCATATATTTAAATTGTTGAAAGAATAGTTGGTCGACCAAAACTCTCTAATATGAGTCACATATTTAAAATTTTATATACGTAAAAGTTATGTGATGCAATTATTAATTATGTATGATGGAACGTATGTAAATAAATCTTTTTTCTTTTTGGACTCGGTTACATTATGTATAATCTAGTTTTTTTCTATATCAATTATTTAAAATGATAAAAGAGAATTATAGAGTATTCTCAGTCGATTAAAATATTTTTTATAATTTTATCTATCCAATATTTTAGAATTAATATGAACAACATTTCATTTACTAAAAAAAGGATGAGATAAAAAGAGAAGAGAGGTGGTTTATGTTATATGATTTTTAAACAAAGCTCAAAATTATTCGTAGCACAATTGGTTAAGGCATGAGTTTGAGATTAAATAGGTTAGTGGTTCGAATCCCAACAAAAGCATAATTTTTTTAGTTTTTACATAATTATTAAAGGATGGCATGTGGTTTATGTTATAGGATTTTTAAACAAAACTCAAAATCAATCATAGCACAATTGGTTAATGCATGAGTTTGAGAGTGAATAGGTTAGTGGTTCGAATCTCAACACAAGCATAATTTCATTAGTTTTTACATAATTATTAAAGGATGGCATTTTTGTAATTTCTAAAAAATAAGGGTAAAATTGTAATTTCACACCCATTAAAATGGTAAATTCATTAGTTTTTACATAATTATTAAAGGATGGCATTTTTGTAATTTCTAAAAAATTAAGGGTAAAATTGTAATTTCACACCCGTTAAAATGGTAAATTTTGCCCTTGTGTTGTCCTATTATATATAGTAACTAGCGTAAAAGTCCGTGCAAGGCACGGGCACTGAACTTATTTCTCGTAATTAAAAATATGATAAACTATAAGATTTCAATTTATCTAATATTTTTATAATTATTTTATAAATTTGCATACTAATTTTTTATATTACATTTTGAATTATCTTTTAACTCAATTTTAAAAATTTCTAAATAGGGCTTAATGATTCTGTAGTTAACTGTAGATATTACCTAAAGTTAAGATATATTATAATACTATTCGAATGTTATTTTTGTAAATGCATGGGATGGATTTCATTATTTCAAAAATGGCATCCACTTTTCTCTTCTAAAATTTCAGTTAATGTTATATGATAAAGCGACCTTAATGATCAACGCATGTATAAGAAATTTACAATCAATGTTTTTGATTTTATCTTATATTTATCTAAGTACTCAACTATTATATATTATATTGATCAATTTGTCAAATTATATAAATATTCATATGTACCATACTTCATAGTCGAGTTATAATCTAATTGATCAATATAAATAATTGTTGTAATTTTGTAATAATTATGATTTAAAATTTATATATTTTTTGAATTTATTGAATATTAATTATGTTACTTTTTATATATAACATAGATCATATTTTTAGAGTTCTCATATTTTTAACATAATTTCATTTTTTTTCGTGTGTGTATATATATATATACCAATCATATATTTTATTCGTTGAAAGTTTAAATAGTTGGTGGATCAAACCCCATAATATAACTCACATATTTAAATTTTTATATACCTAAAACTAATGTGATGCAATTATTAATTATATATGTATGATTTGATAATTAAAATTTTAAATTTACATATTTTTTAAAACCAAATTTTATTTTTTATTTCAAGAATTTAATATCTACATGAATCGGAGAAGCATATAAATAATTTTTTTTTGTACTCGGTTAAAGTATGTATACTCTAAAATGACAAAAGAGAATTGTAGAGTATACTCAATCTATTAGAATATTTTTTGTAAGTTTATCTATCCAATATTTTAGAAATAATATAAATCAATATTTTATTTACTCAAAAAAAAAGGTAAAAGAAGAATGGACAAGAATAGAAGATGTGGCTTATCTTATAGGATTTTTTAACAAAACTCAAAATTAAATGTAGCAAAGTTGGTTATGGCATAAGTTTAATAGAAGAGGGCTAGTAGTTCGAATCCCAACACAAACACAATTTTACCTTTTTTTACATACTTATTAAAGGATGGTATTTTTGTAATTTTTAAAAATATAAGGGTAAAATTGTATTTTCACGACCACTAAATTGGCAACTTTACCACTAAATTGGCAACTTTTGCCCTTGTGTCACCTTATAATATATAGTAATAGATAGATGGTGGTTCTGATTAGGTTCAGCCTACTTTTAAGTACTGTCACAACTTGCACCTCCTTAGTTCCTTGCTTTTTCTAAGTTCAAGACTGATACAATTAACATATCTGCCACGACTCCTCCATGCCTGAGATTATTTACGATTTGTACATACTTATTGATAAGACCATTCTGAAAAGTGAAAACTATGGAGTATAGTAGTATGTATATATGCCTACTAGGAGGCACTGTAATTCTTTCACCAACATGTCATTGTTGGAGAACGAAAAAAATTGAATTATGCACGTCTTCTATTAATACAGGAGAGTAACAACTATTTGGACAAAGTCTAGGTTGCTTGGCTCTTTTGTCATTTGATTTTTTGCTTGATGGTTAGTAGTCATTAGAGTCCATTATAAATACATTATACATCCCTGGACCCTGCCTATGTTCATTTAATATCAATTTTTTCTTTACTGCTAACCATTGACATCGAGTTTCTACCTAACATCTGCAAATCAAATATGAAAGTAAAATCACCCGAAAGGCCAAAAATATGCACACTTACAGCACACATACATCATAAGGCTGACTTGAATGCTATCATGTAATTAAAATTCCACATACTATTACTAATACATTCCTGCGGGTTGAAGCAATAATAGCATTGATTTACTTGTTATGAGATAGTTGATATACGTACAATTCTAACAATTTGCAAATAATAA
Organism: Kitagawia praeruptora; assembly: GCA_037693485.1. Classification (NCBI taxonomy): domain Eukaryota; kingdom Viridiplantae; phylum Streptophyta; class Magnoliopsida; order Apiales; family Apiaceae; genus Kitagawia; species Kitagawia praeruptora. Next base: position 142,047,264 of record CM075352.1, read on the forward strand.
GGTCCCTAATATTGTCCAAACATTGTTACGTAGTATATGTGTATGAACGAAATCCTATTACTCTTGAGATACATGGGACAGACCTTAAGGGCCTATTTGGATGGGGGTTGGGAAGGGAAGGGTTGGGTTGGGTTGGTTTAGGTTGGGTTGGCTTAGGTTGAACCCTTACCTTGTTTGGATGCAAGGTTTGAGTAAGGGTGGGTTCAACCTTACCTTATTTGGATGGAGGGTTGGCTTCCTTATTTGAACCGAGGGTTGATTTCAATATTGTACAATTAATGTTAAAAATATGAATTTTTCAAACGATGAGATAAAATTTTAAAATCTTTTACACTAAATTTTTAAATAATTAAAAAATTCAGAAAATTTTCAATAAATTGAAAATTTTGCACATTAATAAAACTTTTAATAAATAACTAAAATCCAAAATTTTCAATTCACAAATTTTAATTATTACTAAATAAATAAATAAAACAATTGTAGGGTGTGTTTGGGATTGCTGTTGCAGACAGCAACATCAGCTTATTTCTGAAAAGCAGCTGAAAAAGTGTTTTGTAAAATTTAAAAGCTGCTTTTTTGAAAAGTGTTTTTGGCTTAAAAGCTGCTTTTAGAGAAAGCAGGTCCCCCATGCTTTTGGTAAAAGCTGCTTTTCAGCTTTTGCGGAAAGCGGTTGCTGATTTAACATCAAACCTCACCAAATGCATTGTTTTTAATATATTTTTACATCAAAACATGTACATATTAAAAATATTACCAAACAGTCTTCAGCTTTTTACACAGCACTTTTTTTACCAACAATTTTTCTAACAGCACATCAATTTTTAACAGCAATCCCAAACAGAGCCGTAAAATGAAATCATGAATGAAAATGGGTACCAAAACACATGGGTATAAACACCTCTAAAAAGAAGCTAAAAATAGCAACATTCAAATCCAAAAGAACACAAATAAGTTCAATTAAAACCAAAAGAGCACTGCTACTACAAATTACTTCAAGTTACTACTACAAACCAAAAGATTAAAACCAAATGAAGGAATAACAAAGTCCGACTGAATGAACTACTCGACTCCAAGCCACCGAATCCAACAAACGCAGCAGTAGGCTAGTAGTTTGATTTTCCGCAAACACACTTCTTAATAGTTGACACATCCTGTATGAAAGAAGAGACATGGACGGTTAGTCAGGAATATGATAATAGTGATCAGGAGGGGGGTGAATATACACTATAATTTACACTATAATTAAGTCTATTGATCAACAGATACGCCAATTTGAACACTTGCTGAACTTATTATTGCTAAATTACAGGCAATGTTGGAGCAGAATTATAGAAATTTAAATTCAGCATTAATACTTGTAACCTTGTTGAACTCACCTAGGTTGAAATTATGATGATGGTTCAATTCCTAGAGCTAGTAAGAACTCATGCCAATTCAGAACCCTGTACCAGCATATTAAAACTAGCCTTTTAATAGACATTGGTTGTCAGCATAGTACGTTAGGCGGCACCAGCCTTCAGTCCAAAGTACAACTTCCAAATATAATAGTTTAATCTCTAGGCAGAAGGTAGTAACGAAAGATCTGACCTCGAACTGAGGATCTTCCACATGTAATCTCATAAATTAAATCCTTATTCGGAATAGGAATAATGAGCTGTTTGGAAAGAAGCTCTACGACAACCGACTTAACTATGGAGATTAGATGTATAACAATCACTTTCATTACTAAAAAGAACTCAGGGGTGAGGGTTACTGTTCCCACCAGATGCCTAATAGTTACGCCACTGCACTGGTGTTAACGACTTATATACCTCCAATTCGATATACTTTCTAACCGGTAAGATGGTCCAAGAATAATAGTTTTAAGAAATGAACTGGAGGCAGTCAGCATCAAATAAATTTAAAGCATTAAGATAAATACTTAAATAATTAATCTAGCAATATTAATTAAAGCATAAATAATAAATTTTATGAAAAACTCACTGGCTAAGGCTGCCTCTTTGCATCTTTCATCATTTTTTCAAGTACCAACTTGCGCAAGCCTTTAGGAGTAGACTTCAAGCCCTTTACCTGCACGGGGCTTTTTAACAGAAATACAAATGCTTCAGCAGCGGAATCTTCTTCCAACTCCATCTCATTGATTATACCCCACAACTCCTCAATAGTAATCGGAAGCTTCTCATTATCAACCATTTCTTTAAAAGCTCCTGCCATGCCTATAGAGTCATCCAACTTCGAAGTCTGTTCGTCATCAGTTTTTGCTTTCTTTGTCAATCTTTGGTACTGACTTTGAGACTTTGTACTGGACACCGGAATGTTATCAGTAGAAGCACTGTCATCAATTTCAGTTGCCAAATTTTGACGTCTCATCTCTGATAATGTCTAAATGGTTTTCTCATCCACTCATCCACCATCTCATGATAATGTCTAAATGGTTTTCTCATCCACTCATCAGCTTCTGGTTTGGCCTACATACAAAATTAAAAGTATTTTTGACTTGGAGAAGACATTGTACATATGTAATGCCTACATTTGATGTCGATAACTAAATAAATTAAGAAATTGATACCTCAATGAGCTGCTTCCAAACATCAGCCTCCGCTGTCCAGTTTTGCAAAATAGGATCCCAACCAAAACCACTAAGCCCTCCCTTAAAAATATCATAGCATCTGACCCAATTTTTTTAAATATTTTTCATCCTTTTTCTTATTTTTGCTTTGTCAAGTAGTTTCTCCGGGAACTTCTCCTGAAGATCTTTCACAATGCTAGCAAACGCTTCTTGAGTGAATTGTCCATTTGCTCTTTGTCCAGCAATATATGCATGATGATAAGAAAGTATTAAAGCATCGTCCATCTTAGTAGTCCATGAACAATTTGTGTCTGATTTTTTTTTATTTGACATCTGCGACGAAGACAAACCAAAAACCAATTTAGTTCATTACATAAATATTTAAACCAAAAACTAAAAGTACACATGGAAAAAAAAACACTGGCCAAATAGCAACTGATATTATACAACCAGACATTTGAGAGGCACATCACAACTAAAATATAATCAACGGACAATGTTATGAACATACAAGTATTATCAATGTCCATAAACATGCAAAAGAACATCCATAACATTTCTCTCTGTACACTGTCAGTACAGAGAAACCTGGTTGGATCATACTTCAATATAGGAAGCTGTTGTTTATGCCAATAAACAACACAACACAGCTTGTCCACAATCAACTAAAACCCTATAAGCAAACAATGTACATAATAAGCAAGTACATAATATATCGATGCAAACAATGTACAGGGTAAGAAAGAACTAAAGATTTCTTGCATCTTTAGTTCTAAAACCAATTATATTAAGAACTAAATGCACAATGTACAGGGTAACGAGCATTGATTTTAATCACGATCAAACTAGCATACTTTTTGAAAATTCACAACTATCTATATTTCTAGACTTATAGTACTCTATCAATTCCTATCTCTTAACCATTTCCAGAAACAAGATCAATTTATCATCCTAATCACGATCTCGTTTTAATCACAATTAACTCAGCAATTATAGTGTAAATTCAATTATAGCATCAACACAACTACACAAGTTATAATATTCAGACTTACATATACATACAATAATATAGTAATTGAGGTAGCTAAAACAATTACAAGTAATTGGGGAGAGAGGGAGGGAGAGAGAGAGAGAGAGAGAGAGAGAGAGCGAGACAGAAGAGAGACAGAGAGAGAGAGATTCGGAGAGAGAGAGAGGGCGAGAGAGAGATTGGGAGAGAGAGTGAAATTATAGAACTAACCTTTGATATGTTACTGGAGAGAGGAGCGGAGAAGCGGCGAGAGGAGGGAGAAGCGGAGAAGTGGTGAGTAAGCGAATGAAATTGAGAAAAAATACAGGGAAGCCAACACCCCGATTTGGGGTGTTGGAAATGTTCAGTTTTATTATAAGAAATGAATCCCGTCCAACCCCTCAAAAACCCTCCTCGATCAACCCAACCCTCGTTAAAAAATTATTTGCCAAACAGGGTTTTTTATAACCCAGCCCAGCCCAGCCCAGCCCAGCCCAACCCCCTCAACCCCCAACCAAACAGGCCCTAAAAGGATTCATGTATTTAAAAGGTGAATTTCATGTAGTAAAATTTAATATTCATTTCTTCAGTATTCCTGCATTTCTTATTTCAGTAGCCAACTGTAGACGTTTTCTATAAATGATACAGATATGGAGCTGGCATCAATTTTTCCTGTCTTGCTAACTTAATGTCGACCCGGCATTTATTTAATTAGCAAAGAAAGAAAATGTTTGCAAATTCTACCTAACATTTAGAATAAAAAAAACAATATGATGATTATAATAAGATCCCCCATTGATTCTCCGGCTATTTGACTTATAATTTGATAGTTGCATTTAGTTCTATCACCTCTATATGTTTGTGTATATTTACTGGCATAGGATTAATAAACTTCTTAGGCCATGTTTGTTTTAGGGGATTATAATCCTTGGAAAATTACACTATCTTTCTTAAATTTAAAGGATTATAATCCCATGGAAGTATATTGCTATCATCTTTTTGGATTCATTTCTATGGGATTATAATACCTTCTTTCACAAGGTATTATAATCCCATGGGAGTGAACTAAAACAATGATCAAAATGTGAATTCATGGGATTATAATTCCTTACGTTTGAGATTTATAAGGTAATAATTTGGGAATTATAATCCCTTGAAACAAACATGGCCTTATTGTTTATAGTACCTATATTTCCACTGCACTTCTTCCTAGCTATTTCATTTATTTTGAAACCTGCATATATAAATGGCAAATCCAGTAGTTTTTTTCGATATGACAATCGGTAGTGAACCGAATTGAATTTGAGCTATATGCTAACGAGTGTCCCAAAACAGTTGAGAATTTTCGGGCACTTTGCACTGGCGAGAAGGGAATCGGACACTCTGGTAAGCCCTTGCATTACAAGGGTTCCGATATCCACTTTGTTGGTCCTAGTGCTCCCCATGGCTATATATTGGGTGGCAGTATTACTGAAACCGGCAGGAATGGAGGGGAGTCTATCTATGGTGCCAACTTCAACAATGAGCATTCAGTGAGAAAGCATGACAAACCTGGTAATTTGTCTATGTTCACTGGTGCGAGTGGACAAGGGAACGCATCACATTTCATCATTTCCACTAGGGATGTGCCTTCCCATGAATCACGTTTTACTTTGTTTGGACAAGTTGTGAAAGGCCTGGATGTGGTGAATGCCATTGCGACTACTAATGCATCATCATACACGCCTACAAAGAAGGTGATCATAGTAGATTGCGGTCAGATCATTGACGGGAAGGTTTGTGGGCAGACAGAGGTTTTCTTCGATATAGCAATAGGAGGTACACCAGCTGGCCGCATCATAATGAAACTTTACTATGACACCACTCCCAAAACGGCTGAAAACTTCCGTGCACTTTGCTCAGGTGAAAAGGGAATCAGTAAGACGTCAGGCAAACACTTGCACTACAAGGGCTCCACTTTCCACCGTGTTATTTCAGGAGTCATGTGCCAGGGAGGAAATTTCAATGGAACTGGTGGGGAGTCCATTTACGGTAGTGCTGACAAGTTTACTGCCGAGAATTTTGTAAAATGGCACACTGGACCAGGGATTTTGTCTATGGTAAATACTGGTACTGAAGCTAATGGATCGCAGTTCTACATTTGTACAACAAAGACAGATTGGTTGGACGGGAAGCATGTAGTGTTTGGAGAAGTTGTGCAAGGCATGGATGTTGTCAAGGCCATGGAGAACGTTGGATTGCCAGATGGATTGACTACTATGCCGGTGACAATTGTTGATTGTGGTCAAATCAATTTTGATTATCCTGAAAAGGCTGTTTTAGACGATGAAGAAGAGCCTTATTAAATCGTCCAAATTTGACATGTGTGTGCACCAGAGATTCAAGACTCTGTGGATGCCATGTTTATGCACCAGAGTTTGTAACTCAAAGGGTGGTGTTTAGTTTTTCTATTCCCGTTTTGTTTGTGTTTCTTTATTTCGTGAAAACACCATCTGTAGTTTCTTTACTAATAAAGTGTAACTTAAACACTATATTCTTTTTGCTTAAAAATTGACCCGTCATTTCTTACAGGGAAGGAGTTGACAATCAAATTTTAAGGTGATGATATTATTAATCCAGCACATTACGGCTGCAGTACGTCTGCATACATGCACATCCCCTGTTTGATGAAGCTCCGCGTGCTGCGTTAGTTGACATTACATTTATTTATGTGATATTCATTTACATCAAATATCTACCCAAGGTTTATAATTAAAATGAATGTGAAATGACCCAAAGGGCAAGAAGGCGAGAACAGCAATATGCACACACCAAAGGAACGTGTTTGATCATGGGAACTCCTACCTAAATGTAAACAATGCAATACTTTTATTAATATCAATAGTTGTTCGATCTCTGGCTATTTGACAGATATAGAATTACATCTACTACATATATATGTGTGCGTATTTTCATTGTATACAATTACCTATCTACTGCATATCTTCATACTCTATACCATTAACAGTTGAGTCCTTTTACAAGAAAGCTTTAACCGAGTTACCATTCCTTCTAATTTCTTGCCTTAACCATGGCATGTCTTACCTTGTAGCTTGAAATTTATTATATAGTACCGTCTCAATCTGGTAAATATTTTATGATTTCGTCCCCAGGAGTTTATCAATTCGACTATTAATTTAATTAGTGATGTTCTCATACACATGCATTATTTGAAAGAAAACACATAGCAGATAAAGAGAATTAACAACAGAAGGCGCCCACTAGGTTACTCAAATTCTCATATATAAAGTTTATATATCATAAGATCTCAGGTTTATGCTAAGATAACTGTCAATCTGTCATCCAAACCATACCATACAATTATAATATCCACTCCCCAATATATATATATCATATGTAATACTAAATTTCAACCAGGCATTATGCAAAATTAATTGCAAGAAGCACCTCTGCCACAACCAACATTCACCTTAACATCCTCCTCATTTTTGACAGCAAGAGCGATTCCCGGCTTCTTATCCTCAACCTTGACAGAATTCAACACATTAACCTTCTTGGTTGTTTCCAGCTTAACATCTTCAACTTTTGGCGGCTTCATTGTCACCACTGGCTCCTGCTTTGGGGTAATCACAGTCCTAGTCGACGGACAACAGCTCCTTGCTGAACAGCAACTCTTCCTCTCCATTCTTTGTTAGCTTTATTCCACAATAAAACACTGAGATTTATATGATGAGATTGAAGAGAAAGATGAGGAATGAATAAACAAAATTGAGTAATTTATAAATGCATAGTTCGACTGTTGGACTCTGTCCTCATTCATGTATACTATTAAAGGTTGCCCATTGGGTTCACTGGTGCATGAATATCAGCTCCCCTTGATTTAGTATTTTAAGTTTCTTCTTTCAGTTTTAAGAGGTACATGCATTTGTAGTTGCTCCTTTCGGTACACGAAAAAGAAAAGTAAAAGATAAGAAATTTTTCGATACTGATGAAATACTTAAAATGATAACATAAAATAAATTGCTCTCTGCAAATGTTAAATACAAGAGTTTTGGTCCCTGACAATCATTTGTCAGGGACCGGTTATTTAATAATCGGTTCCTAAACCGTTGGATCGTTGATCCAACGGTCCCCTGGATTACAAATTTTTTTTACTGTCCGCTATAATTTTCCGCGGATAGGCAGATTGCCTGTCCGCGGAAATTTTCCGTGGATAGGAGATTGCTTATCCGCGGAAAATTATAGCGGACAGTAAAAAATTTTTTTTTTTAATCTCAGCCGTTGTCCAATGGCTGTGGAACCGATTGTTAAATAACCGGTCCCTGACAAATGATTGTCAGGGACCAGGACCCTAAATACAAATGTCAATTTCAGTAATTTTTAGGCGTGGGTGTAAATGAGCCAAATTGTTCGTGAGCTACTCGAGTTCGGCTCGTAAAATATTCGAATTCGGTTCGATAATAATCGAGCCGAGCTCGAGCTATTCGAATGGTTGACCGAGCCGAGCTCGAGCTTCATATTACTCGATTCGTATGGCTCGCGAGCCTAATCGAGCTTATATATATTTTATTATTTATATATATTTTTTATTATTTTTATGTAATTTATATATTATTATATAAATATTTAATATTTTTATATATTAATCGAGTCGAGCTCGAGCCGAACTTAAGGTATTCGAGCTTTTGTTGATAATTAGTTAAATTGATTCGAACTTTCGAGCCGAGCTCGAACATATCACATATGTGTCGAGCCGAGCTTCGAGCTTGAATTTTATGGTTTGGTCGAGCTCGAGCCCGAACTCGAGCCCGGACTATTTAATCGAGCTCGAGCCGAGCCTGGTCAGTGTTCGGCTCGGCTCGGCTGGTTTACAGCCCTAGGCGTGCATCTCTTCTAGAGTTGCACCAACAACTAGAAAATACATGAAGTGCTTATTATCATTTACTTAAAATAAGTTTTATTGGTTTTTATTTACAATTTCCACACTGATATAGAGCAAAACTGGAAATGAGAGCTAAAATTTAATTTGTTCAAAATCCGGAGTACAATTTCATGAATGTACAGATATAATGCAAAAAACACAGGTTTAAAGAAAATTAGAAATTATAGTTAGATAAAATATAAAAGATAATATTTTTTTACCTAAAAAGGTAAAATGATTAGTTATTAAAAATATTAAAGGTAACATGTTTTATAAAATAGAATTGCCCATATTACAAAATAAGTATGTAGCAAAATAAAAGAAATTAAGTTAAAAATAACTAAGTAGAGGTAATTAACTAAAAACATAAAGTACTGACCGACCAAATTTTCAATTTTTCGGTTATTATTATATAGTATAATAAATATGTATCAAAATAAAAAAAATTAAATAAAATTAACTAAGTAATGATAATTAAATAAAAACAAAAAGTACTGTACTTACCAACCGACCAAACTAGCTTTCAATATTTTGGATTAAAAATCGAAAATCAAAACTTTCAACTTTTCGATTTTATTATAACAGTATAGATATGTTTCGCATTAAAACTATTTAAAAGGTAATACGTTTTAGCTAAAAAAATGTAATCTATTAATTATTAATAATTATGATGTTATTATGATGCTCCATTCTCCCTAACATTCAATTTCTTCATATTTCTCATCATAAAAGTTTTTGTACCTATTCATTTTTTTTTTTTTCTAAATCTTCCCTATACCTCCATTTTTTTCTTTTAATTTCATTGATTTTATCCATTCCATTCTCCACAACCAAATGGTGCAGACCAGATCAACTGATACCAAGACTGCTACTGATTCCAAGAGTGTTGTGAATGACAAAGTTGCTGAGACAGCAAGCAAGCAAACAAGGAGAAAGGCTAGAAAGAATGCAAAAGGAAAAAGGCTATTTCAAACGCCCGACAAAAATAGACTCTGAAGCAATGTCCATTTTCATGGAGGACTATGTGATTCGACATCAACATGTGCCTCTAAACACCGAAACCATACCACTTAAAGCGGTACCCGGTAGACTTTGCTGGACAGGTAGAATGGAGAGAAATGAGTGCTCTTGAAAAAGCTCCGTTTATTAATTAACATGGTCATGGAAAGGAGGGAAAAGATTGCTAAGCTCCGTTTACATTGATTAGGGATGAATTCTAGACTTTTCAGCTTGTTTCCTTATTAAAATCTGTTTATGCTAGTTTTATCTTTGCTGCTGTGTTGAAATCGTCTTTTTAAAATATTGTACCCTGTCATTTTTCATGTGTCGTGTTAAAAGAACTAGTATCAAAATGCCAAAATTGTAGAAACCATGGCTCCACTAAGTCCGAATTTGTACTTCACGGTTAAGAGCCACGAGAGGAAAACATGGATTGCCAGTGAACATGCTGACAAGTATGCAATAATTAGAACTCTGTGCTTGGGGGAACATTTGGCAAGTGAAATTTAGCAAAAAAATAAAATATTTTGCAGGTGAAAGATACAATGAAGGAAAATATCACAGGGATTAACCAGAGTGAAATGGTTCCTGCCACTTCGGCAATGGATTCATTCTGGCCTAGAGCTATTAGAATTGTAATAAACTGTGTAAACTAATCTGTATAACACTTCATCAAGAACAATCTGTATATTCTATAAAATGTAGAAGATGAATTGTTTGTTACAAAACTCCATTGTTACAAGATGAAATGAAAGACTGGAGAGAGAGAGAGAGAGAGCAGAGAGAGTGTTTGAGTCTATATATATACAGTACAAATGTAAACCGTGAACACAAGAAATGGAGGGAAAGTTAGTTATGAAACAGCTGTTTGAGTCTCTGACGTGGAGCTTCTGACGTGTCAACTAATAGCCTCCCTCAAGTTGGAGGATGGTGAGATGTCAGACATAGACATACCCAACTTGAACAATAATTCTTTGAACTGTGGACTTGGAAGAACTTTAGTCATTACATCTGCAAGTTGATGTTGAGTTGGTAGATAAGACAATTGCAGAAATCCTTCAAGAACCTTGTCACGTGTAAAGTGGCAATCTATTTCAATGTGCTTAGTACGTTCGTGGAATACTGGATTTTTAGCAATGTGGAGAGCAGATTGGTTGTCACAATGTAGGGTAACTGGAGTTAAATTGGTGACACCTAACTCTTGTAACAATCGAACTAGCCAAGTGACTTCAGAAGCAGCTGAGGCCATGGCTCTATATTCGGCTTCAGAAGAAGATCGAGAAACAGTACTCTGTTTCTTTGATTTCCATGAAACAGGTGAGTTTCCAAATAACATGACATAACCAGTGAGTGACCTTCGAGAATCTGGGCAAGATGCCCAGTCAGAATCTGAAAAAGCCTGAACAGTAAGAGAATTAGATGCTTTGAGAAGAATTCCTTGTCCAACAGATTGAGCAACATATCTAAGTGTATGTGTTAATGCTTCAAGATGAGGAGCTCTTGGACAATGCAAGAACTGACTCAATGTTTGGACCACATAGGATAAATCTGGACGAGTATTGGTTAGATAGTTTAGTTTTCCAACCAATGATCTGTAATGCTCTGGATCATCAAGTAAGCATCCATCTGTTGCTGTCAATTTAAGATGCAAAGGAAGAGGTGTGACTGCAGGCTGAGAAATGTTCAGATTACAATCCTTTAACAAATCAGATGCAAATTTCTTCTGGGAAAGTAATATGCCCTCTTGGACATAACCAACTTCCAATCCTAGGAAATAGTGTAAAATTCCTAAATCTTTAATACTAAACACCTTGTCCAAATGTGCTTTCAAAGATTCAGTTTCTTGTAAATCATCACCTGTGACTATGATGTCGTCAACATAAACAGCTACAATGGTCATAAGACTGCCATTATGCTTTATAAACAAACTGTAATCATTCTTGGACTGCTCATACCCTTGAAACACAAGTTCCTGAAGTAGTTTAGAAAACCATTCTCTGCTGGCTTGCTTAAGTCCATATAACGATTTCTTAAGCCTACATACTTGATTAGGAAGATGAGGAACACCTTGAGGAACTTGCATATAAACTTCTTCCTTTAAATCTCCATGTAAAAATGCATTATTTACATCTAATTGAAACAGTTTCCAGTTTCTGCTAGCAGCCAAAGCAAGTAAGCATCTTACTGTAGTCATTTTCACAACTGGTGAAAACGTTTCAGCATAATCTACCCCAAATTTCTGATTAAAACCCTTGGCTACTAAACGAGCTTTGCATCTCTCAAGAGAACCATCTGCTTTGAGTTTCACCTTAAAAACCCATTTAAAACCAATAGCCTTTTTATCAGGTGGGAGATCAACTAAATCCCATGTATTATTATCAGATAAGGCTTTAAGTTCCTTTTGCATAGCTTCAACCCATAAAGGATGCTGAGAAGCTTCCTCATATGATTGAGGTTCAGAAATGACAGAAGTAGAAGCTAAAAAAGCTTTATGAGAAGAAGGAAATCTGTCAAATGTGACTAGATTACACCAATGAGATGGGCCAGATAAAGAATCTAGATGACTGACATTGCAGTGATAAGATGACAAATATGATGGTTTATTTCTTATTCTGGTAGACTGTCTAGTTTGTGGAATAAGAATAGAATCTGATGATTCTGAGTTTGAATTTGAAGATGACTGACTGTTTGAAGTTGAATAGCTATTTGACTGATTATTATCAGAATGATCAGAAGATTCAGAATTATTAACATCTCTGCTGTCAAATTGGCCAGTATGATCAGGATTGTTAACAGGAGGAGTTATAAGTCTGAGATTTATTCTGAAAGTTTCTCTTGTCTGCAACAAAAGCTAAGGTATCATTCTGATTCTCAGTCTGATAAAAATCTTTATGAGTCTCCTCTTGAGCTATCATTCTATATGCTTGAGCCAAAGATGGTAAAGGTACCATCATTAAGATGTTTGCTCGAACCATAGAAAACTGATCATTCAACTTCATTAAGAACTGCAGAACTCTGTGATCTTGCTGCATCTTCAGAATTCTACCAGAGAGTGTACATGTACATTTATCACAAGTACAGTTAGGTAATGGATCAGCATCATCCAAAGAATCCCATACAGTTCTAATCTGTGTATAGAACTCAGACACAGATTGTTGACCTTGTTTCATCTCAGATAACTTTTGTTCAAGAGAAAACACTTGTGTAACAGATGCAAAACCAAACCTAGCCTCCAAATCATTCCAAATTGCTTTTGCTGTTTTCAGAAATAATACACTTCGTGCTATGTTTTCTTCAAGATTGAATAAGATCCATGATATTACTAAATCATTGCATCGTTCCCATGACTTATAGTTTGGATCAGAAACAGCAGGCATCTCTATAGTACCATCAACAAAGCCTAATTTGTTTTTCGCTGAGAGAGTTAGCATCATGCTCCTTTTCCAATTGTTAAAACCTTGTCCATTGAACTTAACGGAAACAAGTTGATTCGCACTAGAATCAGAAGGATGAATGAAGAATACACTAGTAGGATCTTGAACCACTCATGTTGCCATATCTAATCACTCAATGTCTACAGATAATCAGGAAATTTCTAGATATGATCAAGAAGATGTGCCAAAGCAAATCATCAAACAGGTTGTGTATATCATCAATCTGAGAAAATTTTGCAGAAATTCGAATAATAGACTAGCCAGAAATTCACAAACTTACTGATGTAACGAAACAATCAGCTCAATCAACCAATCAGATTCTTAGAATGCAACAGGAATCAAAAAATATCAAGATCGTTAATCAAGACGATCTAAAACAATCAATCGATTAATCAATACACAAACTCAAATTCAATCGATCGATTAATCAGTATATGAACAGAACACTAACCACCAGATATAACAAACATTAGATGATCAAGATGTACGGAAGAATAACACCTGAAATCAATGAATCTGACGTGTTGAATGTGATTAAAACCATCTCTGATACCATAATAAACTGTGTAAACTAATCTGTATAACACTTCATCAAGAACAATCTGTATATTCTATAAAATGTAGAAGATGAATTGTTTGTTACAAAACTCCATTGTTACAAGATGAAATGAAAGACTGGAGAGAGAGAGAGAGAGAGCAGAGAGAGTGTTTGAGTCTATATATATACAGTACAAATGTAAACCGTGAACACAAGAAATGGAGGGAAAGTTAGTTATGAAACAGCTGTTTGAGTCTCTGACGTGGAGCTTCTGACGTGTCAACTAATAAATTGGGGTGGTAAAGATAAAAATTGGTGATAGAACAATTGAGCTTAAGAACAAGGTAAGCCATGATGTTTGAAGATATAAGCATGCATGTCATATTGTTTTGCACCATATGACTGGCCACATGGCTCTAATTTTTATTACAATAGGCGAAAATTGTTAAATTTCTGTCCACGCATCCGAAATCAAATTATACCGGTGAAAGGAATAAATAGTAAGTAATTAGAATGAAAAATTAAGATGAAAAGATAGTTAAGACTAGCATAGCTAGCTAAATTATTTTCTAGTTTTCATAACCATAGATGGTGTTTAGTTTTGCTTCTTTTTTAGGACAAGTACAAATATTAACTTAACCCAAAAAAGATTAACTAAACTATAGAATTTCTCAAAAAAAAAAAAACTAAACTATAGAGATTCCATAACATAACTCATCCGGAAATCTATTACTCCCTCGTCTAATTATACATGTTACTTTTAATTTTTAATTGAAGTTGATTGAAATTTATATGTGTTATATAATTGAGAAAAATAAAAAAAATTATGTCATCAAAAAGTATATATAATCTATTTTAAAATGAAACTTTCGATTTTTAAATATAATAATTAAATAATTTTTATTATTTGGTCAAAGATTAGTGATCATTAAAAATCAAACAAGACATGTAAATTGGGACGAAGGGAATATTTTTTCTAGGAGAACCACACTTTGAGATTCATGATCTCCACCATGGATTCACGTAAAAAGATTGTCAAAGTAAATTTTAAACAGGACTTGTACTGTAAGAAAACAACTATAAGATCCTATGTAACTTTATAAAGATTTGGAACTTCCATAAGAATGCTGCACATGAAAGAATTCAACTTAAAAGATTGTTCCATTAGTGGAAAAAGCTTTTAAAACAGAAGATAAATATAATAAATGGCATACCAGGTCCTTTTTGACAATTATTATGTCAAAGTAACAAGATTTCTTGCTCCCTCCGCCAACTACGATGGAAAGAAGTGTATATATTCCTGTCGAAGATCTCATATAAAATTAATTATCACCAAACATTTCTTTCTTGCACCACTTACTGTGGCTGCATTCCTTGTTAGAATTGGCTTCGGATTATTATCTTAAAGTCATGGATGAGAGATTGGATGAGGTTGCTCGGACGGGCACTATTGATGCATTATATCATTTGATTCGAGAGGATCCATCTCTGATAGGGCGTGTGGATGAATTACAATTCGTCAACACGCCTTTGCATATAGCGGCAGAGTCAGGAAACATTCATTTTGTACTTGAAATGATGAGGCTGAAACCATCTTTGACTCGAAAGCTGAATCAGAACGGGTTTAGTCCTATCCACCTTGCCCTGCAGAGTAATAAAGATGAACTTGTGATCCGTATGATAAACATAGATAGGGAACTAGTCCGAGTGCAAGGGAAAGAATTCTCTACTCCACTGCATTGTGTGGCTAAGGAAGGAAATGTTAAGCTTATGGTTGAATTCTTGTTGGCTTGTCCGGAGTCGATTCTGGATGTTAACATCAGGAAAGAGAGTGCTCTGCATATTGCTGTTTTGAACGATAAAGTCGATACTGTTAAGGTCCTGTTGGAATGGTTAAAATTGCTTGATTCTGAATTTATTTTGGGGTGGACTGATGAGGAAGGCAATACCATACTGCATATTGCAGCCTCCACAAATGATGTTCAAGTAAGTAGATGATCTTATGCTGGCTTTTTATAATCAGATCGAAATGCAAAATCAAAGTCATGTGATTTTTTTTATTAAATTTTATTATTACAGAAGAGTTATTTTCAATATGTAAACAACTTGAACTTTTTGCATACTGGGGACTTGCAAAAGTTTATTCGAGAAAGCAGACCCACTATAGATACTAATGATCTACATTGCTAGCAGATGATAAAGATGTTGATTCCAATGGTAGACATCTACGCAAGGAATTCAGGTGGCGAGACAGCTCTTGACAAAATCCAAGCTCAAACCTTAAATTTGATACAAAAGGATAAGAAACTGAAAATAATACACTGGTTGTTTAGGAAAAGATCACATTACAATGCAACACTTTATTGTGATACTAACAATAGTTCATTGGTAGCGGAGTCATTGAAAAGAGGATTTCCATGGTACAAAAGATGGATATTAGCAAACTATCGGCATATGTCCCTAGTAAATAAAGATGGGATACTAGTAGTTGCTGTGCTTATAGCAACAACTGCGTATCAAGCTATAGTTGCCCTTCCCACCGTGTTCGACAACAGATTGATAGCTGTGGCGTCGCATTATTATTTTCTCGTTTTCCAGTTTTTCAATACTGCAGCTTTTGTTGCCTCTATGTCCTTGATTTACATACTACTGCCTCCTGGCATTTCCTATATGCTACAACTGATTATTCCAATTGTTGTATGCTACTTTGTTGGGATATATCTCACTAACCTTCAGACAGGGCTCTATATGTTTACACTTATCTTATTTCTTTGGCAATTAGTGAGGTTTGGCAGATTGGATAGAAATGGCAGAAGGGAGAGACATTTTTTACTGAAGCACTGCGCAAGCTTTCGCAAGGAATTAGAGAACAAAGGATATAAATATCAGCTGTAGTCCCAGATGTTAATACGAAGTATTGGAAACTAACGCTATTTGTACTGAAAGTTATCGGACACTAATGGTATTAGTACCAAAGGCATAACACTGACTAAGCGAAGGAACTGGAGTGAGATAGTCAACAATGTAGTTTGATCATACAAACATGTCATGTTATTCACATTGAGCACATGCTTTTCACAATAACAATTAAGTTTAGCAACAAATTTTTGTAACTCATAATTGAATGTTCTAACCTGGTATAAATAGAGGTAACTGTCGTCGTACCAGCATTCCATCGATTAACTTTCCTCTATATTCAGATTTAGTAGTTTCTGAAGGTTAATTTGAATGCACAGATTTTGTTGCACACAGTGAAACAGAGTTCAAAATCAAGGAAATTACCATGTGATTGTAATAGGAGTATTTCGGAAGCACTAGTAATAGAAAATTTGTGCCTAGATAGAAATGGCAGAAGAAAGCAAGTTTCTTGGTAAAGCACTGTGCAAGTTTGGCAAGGATCTACTAGAACTAGCTAGTGATGCATATATGAGTATTATTGTATACTGTGTACTACTTTCTGTCTAGCTTTCATTGTTTTAACCATTGGCAAAAAAAATAAAATAATCATCTTTACATTCCATATTTTTTCTAAAACTATACACAAACGTATATACAATATAAAATGCTTCTAAAAATTTTGGTCTTACTAAAATGAATAATATTATTGATATGGGCTAAAAGTAAGCCCTAAAAACACATTTAATGTGACATTAATTAAACTAGAATGGTCCAAACGTGGGACCCACCAGATGGGCGCAAACCCTAATTATAATATTAATTTCGTAATTAATATTAAGGGTAGTAAAACAGATCAGCAAATAAAAGTCAAACAAGAATATGATTCTTGCCTGACTTAGCCTCCAAGATACATATCTCAACATGGAAACTGATTCATACATGGAAGGAGACTAGAACCTTCTTCTAGTCGGTGACTTGCCCACCAAGTCACCTAACCCTACTACGATTTTAGGGTTTCTCAGCCTATATAAAGGGTCTGACCCCTCATTCTCAGGACTACGTTTGTGGCTTGATTCTCAATACGAGATACGTAGGCACTCTGTGAGGACCGATCAGTCTCGAACACGGAAATAGCCATTAAAGCAAGAAGCTCCCGAACCCTAGCATTAATTGCAAATTCGTGACCTAGATTTTAATCCACAACATTTGGCGCCGTCTGTGGGACCCGAACATCAACCATGGTTAACACACGAAGGACACCAGCAACTACAGAGTCAATCGCAACCGAGGCTCTACCTCTTAGCTCTGCTCCGCCTCTCACTGAACAAGTACCTCCAGCATCCGGGACTATCGTTCCGTATCAAGTTTCTCAACCCCTAGGGACGACTTCCCATGTTGAGAGTACGCTACCTCCGATCGTCCACACAAATCCAGGGACTAACCCCCTCCAGGTGAGGGTTTCTTCCTTGATTGTAGATCCCAACAACCCTCCACAAGGGGTTCAGATCCACACTACGGATCTCCCCATAAGCACCAATCCGATGTACGGGCTGCCTAACTACCCTCCTACCCAAGGAGCTGGATCAAGTGGTCATGCCCTGTATATCCGAGATCGAGATTATCACGATTTTTCTGGTCCTTATATGGATGAGTCATCTTCTGACGATGATTACGAACGTGATGAAGCTCCAAGGAGGCGACGTGCAAGTAAAGAACCTCGAGGAAGAACTCAAACTACTCATGATGGACTCCCTTCAACAACTACTGAGAGGATTAAGGCTTATGAAGCCGAGATCTTAAGATTAAAGGAAGATATGGCAAGAGAACAAGCCAGATCAAATCAGGTTTTACCCCCTCCAACATCAGGACCGATTCCCTTTATAGACTTGGAGAGGCCTTCAAGAAGGTAAAGAAGGGCTGCCGCCCCAACTGGAAGAACAACGAGGGTGGAAACCCCCAAGAGCAATCCCAAGGATCTGATGCCACTTGGGGATCCTGATGATCCCACACCCCCATTTACTGAGGAGGTGATGAATGCTCGTATCTCAAAGAAGTTTAAGATGCCGACAATTAAATCTTATGATGGAATGGGTGATCCCGCAAACCATGTTAGAACATTCTCAAACGCTCTTCTGTTGCAGCCTGCAAGTGACGCTTTGAAGTGTAGGGCATTCCCTCAAACTCTATCAGGAATGGCTCAAAGATGGTATAGTCGGCTGCCTGCAAACTCAATTGGTTCCTTTAAGGAGTTGAGTGCTGCTTTCGTTAGTCAGTTTATCAGTGGAAGAGCGCATGAGAAAAGTTCTGCATCTCTCATGTATGTGGTACAAGGGAAGAACGAAAGTCTCAGAGACTATCTTAAGAGGTTCACCAAGGAGACTCTGAACATCACTGATCTGGACAATAGGGTTGCGATGGTAGCCTTGGAGCATGGCACCACCGACCTATACTTTAAGAGGTCATTAGCAAAGCATCCTCCCGAGAATATGGCTGAGCTCCAGCGGAGGGCTGATAAGTACATCAAGGCCGAGGATAGCACGAAGAAGGAGGTCACAATAGGCAATGGTCGGGGTAACAATGATACAAAAAAGCGCAAGCAAGAGCAGGAGTATGATGCTAAGGACAAGTATCCCCGAACTAGCAAAGACTCTGATTCTCCGCCAAAAAAGATCCTGGGACCAAGGTTCTCTGACTATGCAAGGTTAAATGCTCCTAGAAGTCAAATCTTGTTGGAGATTGAGAAAGATAAGGACTTCCGATGTCCGAAGCCTCTCAGGGAGACCCCGCAAAGAGAAACAAGGATCAATATTGTCGGTTCCACCGAGATGTGGGGCATGATACAGACGATTGTAGGCAGTTAAAGGATGAGATCAAATTCTTGATCCGCAAAGGAAAGCTAAGTAACTTCACCAAAAGTGAAGATCGTGGAACCCAAAGAAGGGACTACGATAGGAGAAATAATGATAGAAGGGATAATGATCGTGATCGTAACACACAGCCCCGAGGGCCAGTTATTAACATGATCTGGGGAGGCCCGACAGCGGCTGGTACGACTCGAAACTCTCGAAAGGCATACGCCAGGGAGGTAATGCACATTGTGGGAGAGGCCCCGAAGCGTGCTAGAACTGAAATCGTAATTGGTTTTGATGATTCTAATCTTGAAGGGGTGAAATTCCCCCATGATGACCCGTTAGTTATAACTCCTGTGATTGGGAACTCGGAAGTAAAGCGAGTCTTGATAGACAATGGAGCCTCTGTTGACATTTTGTTTCATGATGCTTTTATGAAGATGGGATATACCGATTCTCAACTGACCCCGACTAACATGCCCATCTACGGATTCAATGGAGTTGAATCCAAGGTTGAGGGTACTATCCAGTTGCCCATGACAATCGGCCAGGAACCTAAAGAAGCTACTCAAATGTTGAATTTTCTGGTAATTAAGGCGGCCTCAACTTATAACGCAATCCTGGGAAGGACTGGACTTCATGCGTTCAAGGCTGCTGCCTCAACATATCACATGAAGATTAAGTTTCCAACCCGCAATGGGGTCGGAGAACAAAAAGGTGACCAGAAGATGGTAAGAAGTTGTTATGTGTCCGCCCTAAGAGCTGATGGAGTCGGGGGGCAGGTACTCCCGATTGAAGACATGGATGTCCGTGGTGATGATGAACACCGAGGGAAGCCAGCAGAGGATTTAATCCCCGTCCCTCTGGAGCTGGGCGCCCCAGAGAAGGTTACATATATAGGAGCATCTCTGAAGGAAAACCTGAAGGGCGAGTTGACATCATTCTTGCAAAAGAATAACGATGTGTTTGCTTGGACAGCAGCGGATATGCCAGGAATTGACCCCCAACTTATAACTCATAGGTTGAACGTCGATCCTGAACGGAAGAAGATAAAGCAGAAAAAGAGAAATTTTGCTCCTGAAAGGCAAGAGGCCATTAAGCAAGAAGTTGACAAGCTTTTGGAAGCTGGATTTATTGAGGAGATTCAGTTCCCTGAATGGCTGGCTAATCCCGTCATGGTCAAGAAAGCAAATGGAAAGTAGAGAATGTGTATCGACTTCACAGATTTAAATTATGCATGCCCAAAGGATTGTTTCCCTCTACCAAGGATTGACACCCTAATAGATGCCACAGCTGGACACGAGATGTTGAGTTTCATGGATGGATTCAGTGGTTACAATCAAATTAAGATGCACAAGGATGACATCCCAAAGGTATCTTTCATTACTGATTTTGGTGTTTTCTGTTATCTTGTTATGGCTTTTGGTCTCAAGAATGCAGGAGCTACTTATCAACGATTGGTGAATAAGATATTCGCTCATCTAATTGGAAAAACCATGGAGGTCTATGTTGATGACATGTTAGTCAAGAGCCTACTTAAGGCTGACCATATTGAGCACCTCAGAGAGGCATTCGAAGTGCTAAGGCACCACAAGATGATGTTGAATCCAGCCAAGTGTGCTTTTGGTGTTGGATCAGGAAAATTTTTGGGATTGATGGTCTCGAAGAGAGGCATAGAGGCCAACCCTGATAAGATCAAAGCAATCTTGGACATGGAACCACCACGCTCTATACGAGATGTACAGAAGCTAACTGGCCGATTTGCGGCTCTAGGGAGATTAATCTCCAAGTCCGGTGATAAGTGTCTGCCTTTCTTCCAAACACTGAAGAAGGTGAAAAATTTTGAGTGGACCACAGAGAGCCAAGAGGCCTTTGAGCAGCTGAAGAAATACATGGCTGAAGCCCCGTTGTTGACTAAACCTAGTCCTGGGGAGACTCTTTATCTGTACCTGGCGGTATCTGAACAAGCATTGAGTGCTGTCCTTGTTCGAGAAGAGAAGAAGGTTCAGAAACCCATATACTATGTAAGCAAGGTGTTGCATGGGGCGGAGTTGAATTACTCTCCCATTGAGAAGTTTGCCTTGGCATTAGTTACTGCCTCAAGGAAATTGCGACCGTATTTCCAGGTCCATAAGATTGAAGTCTTGACCGACCAACAGTTGAGAAGCATCTTGCACAGCCCGAAAGCAAGTGGAAGATTGATCAAATGGGCAATTGAGCTCGGAGAGTTTGACATAACGTACAGGCCTCGGACGGCCATCAAGGCTCAGGCATTGGCTGACTTCGTGGTTGAATATACCATTAGCAACCAAGAAGTCGGGGGGCAAGAGATAATACCCAGCCAAGGAAGTGAGAATAAAGATGAAGAACTTGTACCTGATCTGAAGGAGTATTGGGTGCTCTATTTTGATGGAGCATCAAAAACAAAATCCAGTGGTACAGGTTTAGTTTTGCAAAGCCCCGATGGGTTCACAGTTGAATATGCTTTAAAGTTGGACTTTCCGACAACCAACAATGAAGCTGAGTATGAAGCCTTGATAGCCGGTTTAGGCTTGGCCAGAATCATGAGAGTCAAAAATCTCAAAGTTTGTGGAGATTCAAGATTGGTAGTCTCGCAGGTGAATGGTGAGTTTGAGGCCAAGGATGAAACTATGGCAAAATACCTCAGAGTCGTGAAAGCTGTTATGACTCAGTTTGAGGTGTGGTATGTGGAGCACATTCCTAGGGAAGAGAACGTTAAGGCCGATTCCCTCTCTAAGTTCGCTTCTTCTGAGATAGAGAATTATGCAGGAAGTGTTTACTTCCAGGTCTTGAAGGCCCCGATCGTCAACTCTAAGTTGGTAGCACCAATCGATGTTGGAAGCTATTGGATAGATCCTATTGAAGCTCATCTAGAAACCGGATGGCTCCCTGACAATGCCTTGGAGGCACGAAAATTGTCAGTGAGGGCATTGAGATATGCCTTGATTGAAGGCATCTTATACAAGAGATCGTTTGTCGTTCCCTACTTGAAGTGCTTAAGGCCCCAAGAGGCAAGAGAAGCATTGGAAGAAGTTTATGAAGGGATATGTGGGCAGCACCTGGGGGGCAGGGCCTTGGCTCACAAAATAACTCGTCTGGGATTCTATTGGCCAGAGATGCTGGCCGATGCACAGAATTATGTCAAGAGGTGCGATAGATGCCAAAAGCACGCTCCGTGTTAGGAATATGTTGTAGTTGATGATAACTTAACATTCAAGCAAAATTGTATAAGTCAAGTTTTGTAACTGTCAACGGATAAGACCTTATAACTCTATCCGTTGACAGGTAGCTCATCAACGGATGAGGTTTTGTAGCATACTGCAATATCTCTATTTATCAGTTGATAGTGTCTTTATTCAGAGTCATGTTGACCATCAATGGATAGGCAGAATAGGGTAGCCAATTGTAAATAAGCTATGCTATGTAATTCTGTCTAAGTGAAAATGTATCAACGGATGAGAACAGGGCTCTATCAACGGATACAACTCAAATCTACTCGATCAACGGATACAGCTCAAACTACCATCAACGGATAAGTAGACACAACATCAACGGATAATCATTGTCACTTTATCCTATGCTAGGAATTAGCAGTTGATAAGGACAGGTTTGACTGACAGATCACATGGGTTGATAGTAGGTATAAAAAGCAATATGGCAGCCATACTTTGGAAACACAGAAGAAAGAAGCATTCCATTTACACAGTACATACAAGAAAGGTGCAGGGGACATATCTGTTCACAAGGACAACCTTTCGGCTACATGTGGATTTGGAGTGGAGTAGCAAGTCAACTTGAATTAGATTAATATTATCTTATTCCTGTAGCACTTGTAAACTTGGAATATATAACCAAGTGTAGCAACTCTTTAGTATGCAAGAAAACATACACATTTGCTTAGGGTTTCTTGAATATCTTTAGAAGTAAAGAGTTGTAAACACAGAAGCTGTGTACACTTGTATCACAGGGTTTTCTTCGAATAAAAGTCTCAGGTGGTACATTTAACCACCTGATTTTTTTTATGTGTTTGTGAACCATTTCTTATTCAGCAATTATTTCCTTATAGATTTCTGTGGTTTTTATCAGAGATTTATAATAATCAAGAATTGTATTCAACCCCCCCCCCCTTCTACAATTATACAAGTGTGTAATCTGGGAATAACACTCCGATTGTAAGGCAGCCGCCTGAGATGTTAACGTCAATCAGTTCTCCCATCCCGTTTGCAATGTGGGGGATGGACATCCTTGGTCCTTTCCCTATGGCTTCAGCACAAAGGAAGTTTTTGATAGTCGCCATTGACTACTTCACCAAGTGCATTGAGGCTAAGCCTTTAGTAAAGATAACCACCAAGCAAGTTTCCCAGTTCTTTTGGGAGAACATAATCTGTAGATATGGCATCCCGCGAATCCTTGTGACTGATAATGGGACACAGTTCAACAATGAGGAGTTTAGAAAGTACTGTGAAGAGAATGCTATTGAGCTTCGTTTTACTTCAGTAGCACACCCGCAAGCAAATGGACAGGCTGAGGTCACCAATCGGATCATCCTTGATGTACTAAAGAAAAGGGTCGAACGCTCGAAGAACACTTGGGTGGATGAGTTGCTGCCTATACTCTGGGCTTATCGCACTACTTGTAAGGTGACAACCGGAGCAACCCCGTTTCTGCTAGCTTATGGAGCTGAGGCAGTTGTGCCGCTGGAGATCATGCACGCATCACCTCGGATTGAGGGATTTGAACCTGAGACTAATGAAGAAGGCATGAGGCTCGCCCTAGATCTGATTGATGAAGTCAGGGACGAGGCAAACGCCAGAAATACGGAGCATCAAAAGAAAGCGTCATTCTATTACAACCACAGGGTTAAGGAGAGGTTATTTCAGCAAGGTGACTTGGTTCTTAGGAAGATAGAGGCTTCTGGAGTTGGCCAGAAGGGAAAACTAGCCCCAAACTGGGAAGGGCCGTATCGAGTTAGGAAGACATTGGGACGAGGATCATATAAGTTGGAGACCTTGGATGGGGTTGAGGTGCCCCGTACTTGGCATGCCTTGAACCTCAAGATTTATTATATTTAAGCTGCCTCTGCGATGATGTAGCTTTTTATTTATCTAGTAGGAGAAGTAGAAATAAGGTTCGATGAAACCATTCCAGGGATTAATGCCCCGAGTAGTACAATAATAAGCTATGTAAGGGTTGAACCCATTTGAGTTATTAATGCAAAGTTTGTTTTCCATTCTGTAAAGTCTATGTTTTGTTTAAGTACCTAGCACCTGCTGAGTGAAAATCTAGAAAGATCAAGTACCGAAAAATAAATGAACATACGAATGGAAAAAACGAGTGCATAAATAAAGACCCCGAAGGGCCGACAGTTAAGTTACATCACTTAGCCAAATAAAAGTTTGATCCCGAAGGACCTTGATTGAAAGCTAAAAATACAAAGCCACATGCGTACAATCTAGGCCATGTAAGGCCACCGAGCAATCCCAACTACTCATCAGAATCCTCCTCCTCACCACTCTCTTCTTCATTGCTATCTTCCTCACCGCTCTCTTCCGCCGAGCTTTCCTCGTCAGGGCCCTTATCTGGTTCGGCTACCACCATTGGTTGAGGCACAACCTCTTCCTCCTCAGAAGATGACCTATCCTCGATCTGAGCCACTCTTCCTTTCTGCACGGTCATAGGCCGTTTCCCTCGAGGGTCCGAGGAAACTGAATCGTCCATCTTGGCTCGGACACCTCTCGAACCAGAGCCAGCACGGCTACGACTTCCCCTAGAGCCTGAACCCGAAGCCTGAGCTACTGGGTTGGCTTCTGAACCCGAAGCAACTTGATTATAAGGACTTGGAAAGTCCCTCGGGTTAACTACAGTAGGGTGCCTCTTGCTCACAGCATTGATGGCTCGATCCCAACCAACAGACATAATACCCGGGCGAACTTCATCGTCATGCTCATCTATAAGACGGAAGAAATCCTCGGACTCCTGGTAAGCTTTCACCACCAGCTTGTAATCTGCCGCCCTTTTGTTATACAGGGAGTCATACTGTCTCTGGAGAGAATGAGCATCAGCTTCGGCCCGGATGGCCCTAGACTCCAAGTCTTGACGTTTTTCATCAAAAGTTGATTTCTCCTTCTTCAAGGCCACATTTTCCTCTCGATATGCACGGCCTATGCGAGTGCTGGCCTGGAACTGGGCATTGGCCTGGAACAAAGAATTAATGAGACATTTAAAATCATAAGTTATGTGAAAATACTACATCTAAGATGAAAAGTTGGGAACCTGGTACAGGGCTTGAGCTCCTAGTTTCTCCGCCTCATCAAATTTGTCCCCAGCAGTCACTGTCAAAAGATCGGGGGGAGTGATGCAGAATTTGGACCAATCCAAGGCCGACTCTGGGCATCCCAAGACAGAATCTTGCTCATATATGCCCCAACAAGGGACGAAAGGGGTCTTGACTCTCCCGTCAGCATCTCGTGATCTCTTTGAAGAACACCCCGACAGGAACTGCGGGATCTTTGGCTCAGGTTGGATGCCAGCCTGAGCCTCGGCTCTCTTGGTCATCCTTCTAGTAACTTTCGGCTGGTTCTCGGGCCGGCTGTCTAGCTCCTCCGCAACTAAAATGGCAACAGAAAAAATATCGGAATAAGAACAAACAGAGTTCATAATGTGCAAATAAAAAATTACCCTCAGCAGAAAGTAAGCTAAGGCCAGCTTCTACAAGTCTCTTCTCGGTTAAGAAAACTTTGTGTGAGTACGGCCGTTGTCAGCAAGTAATCTATCACGATCAAGAAGCTCTTTCACGTCAAGATCACATATAAAGTGTGTCGCGTCATGCACTTCCCCAAACTTAGACACAAAGAATTGGCCCCAGTCGCCACCACTCCATACCAGAATCACGAACTCTCTATCCCAGGAGTGATGGGAATCTGGGAATGAAAATGCATTCACAATATGTGGAACATTAGTTCGGTGCTGAATAGATACCCATCCCTTTTGAAGCTCAGATGAGTTCTTGATGGCGAATATACTCCGGAACATTGTGGTAGTCGGTTCAATATCTAGATCCCGACACCTCAGCATAAAGATGATGATAGCCCGCCATGCATTAGGACATAATTGGCAAGGATGAACCTGAAACTATGCTAGAAGCCTTATGATGAACTGATCGACAGGGAATCGCAGGCCTGCTTCAAGGGCGCCTTTGTAGACACATAGCCTCTCTGGGTGCCAATTACAGGCTCTATCAGCTAAGCCAGGAAGGCGAACCTTAATCACATCCGGGAAGCCATAAAGCTCCTTGATTTTGTTAACATCCTCCTTGTTAAACTTACACGGGCTATGATATGCAGCTAACTCAGAGTTGTTGGGAAATGCATCCCTCATGGTACTCAACAAGTCATACAAAGAATCAAATCTACGATCAATATACGAAGGGGGATTTAGTCTAAGATTACCTCGCAATGTCTTGGCCAAGGTTCTCTTGGCCATCGCCTCCGACATAGAGACTGACGAAGCCGAAGCGCGGTTGCCATCTGCCATCTTGAAGCTCGAACTTGAAGCTAGAACTTGAAGCTTTAAAGCTTGAGAGCTTTAGAGAGAATTTTAGAAGTAAAAAGAAGTGAAGTGAATGAAATGAAGGCTCCCCCCATTCTTTTATAGAAGATGGGTGACCTCCTATATCAGGTTGAAACACAGCTCGGTTCGTGTTTGCAGGTCATCTATCGTTTATGCATGAAAGAAAATGGAACTCATCTGCTATATCTGGCAAAAGTTATATCAGTTCGTATGATTCCGGGAAAGAAAAGAAGTATCTACACAGAGAAATAATAATTAGTTCTGCTCGGACACTCATCTAAGCTTAAGAAGCTGATTACGTTTAAGGAAGATAAAACACAATCATTTAGTCTTTGTTAATAAAGAGACTGATTATGCCCTGAAAGGGAGTATACAACATACGAATGTCAAGGACGTGATTCAAGAACAAGATTCCAAGCATTGCGAAAAGCTCTGAGAGGCACGACAAAGCAGCCAAGGGGCACCTGGTAGGCATCCAGGATCACCTGCAGCCGACCAGGTGCCAGGGGAAGGGTCTGGCCGACCAGGATCTCCTGGCAGCCGACCAGGATCTCCTGGCAACAGACCAGGATTTCTTGCAGCCGACCAGGTGCCAGGGGAAGGGTATGGCCGACCAGGATCTCCTGGCAGCCGACCAGGATCTCCTGGCAGCAGACCAGGATCTCCTGCAGCCGACCAGGTGCCACATAGGAGCTTCATCCGACCTTCTGACACCTCCCGTCAGTTGGTTGAATCATTTGATGGCTCTGTTGAAGGTTTTTCACTTTTCGGAACAAACATCGACCTCCAACTAAGCGTCGTTCAAGCATCGATTAGCACCGTATAGTGCCGTCTTATGCCATTCAACGTCGTTCAACGTAGATTGAAATGTCGCTCAAGCACTCCCGGGCAACCTGGCAGGCAACCAGGATCACCTGCAGCCGACCAGGTGCCACAGAGGGGGTCAGGCCGACCAGGATCTCCTGGCAGCCGACCAGGATCTCCCGGCACCCATCTTGGCATCTCCCGTCAGTTGGTAGGATCGTTTGATGGCTTTGTTGAAGTTTCCTTACATTCCGGGATAAACATCGACCTTCGACTTAGCGCCGCATAGAGACTATTAGCACCATGAAGTGCCGTTTTATGCCATTTAACGTCGTTTAACAAACATTGAAACGTTGTTTAAACATCGTGTGGCATCATTAAAAGTTAACATGGGTCTCCCATCGAGGAGCACCTTCAGCCACCAAGACGCACTTGTCAGCCACCAAGGCGCACCTGTCAGCCACCAAGGATCTCCTGCAGCCGACCAGGTGCCACAGAAGGGGGTCTGGCCGACCAGGATCTCCTGCAGCCGACCAGGATCACCTGGCAGCTGACCAGGACCCTTGTCGGCTGACTAGCTGCCCGGAAGAGGCTGCAATTGTCCCGAGTCTTCTCCGATAAGCACAGATTAGTGCCGGTTAAGCACAGATTAGTGCCGATAGGCACAGATTAGTGCCGATAAGCACAGATTAGTGCCGGTTAAGCACAGATTAGTGCCGATTAGCGCAAATTAGTGCCGGTTAAGCACAGATTAGTGCCGATTAGCGCAGATTAGTGCCGGTTAAGCACAAATTAGTACCGATTAGCACCGTTTAGTGCTGTTTAAGCACTGATTAGTTCCTGTTAGCACAAATTAGTGTCGTTTAGCGCTGTTTAGCACCGATTAGTGCCCTTAGTGCCATTTCATGCTATTTAACACAGGGACGGACCTGGGGGGTCCAGGGGGTCCCTGGCCCCTCCTAGGTTGGGGGAGAAATTTTAAAAAAATTTTTTTTTTTGAAAGATCTAGTTATACCCTATAATTTACTTATCCATGGCCCTCTTAGATGGTTTATTTGTCTTCTTTTATATCCATTTTTGTATGATTTAGTGGAAAATATCATTTTTTGTATGATTTAGTGAAAAAAATTCATTTTTTGCATGATTTAGTGGGAAAAAAATCCGCGCTTCGCGCGGTTCGAATTTTTAAAAAAAATTTGGACCCCCCTCCCATTTTGCTCTAGGTCCGTCACTGATTTAACATTGTTTAATACTGTTTAAACGTTGTTTATGGCTAATTAAGCACTGTCTAGTGACATTTAACACCGCTTAGTGTCGTTAAACATCGTCGTAAATGCGTCGGTCGCTCCACGCTTTACATTAAGATGATATTGTTGAAAGTACTCACGTAAGAGCAATAAATCCTGACCCAAGTCTCGAGTAAGGCCGTTATAACTTCAAGGAAAACCTGATCAATTTTCCTAGAAGTTGGGGGGCAAATGATATGGGCTAAAAGTAAGCCCTAAATACACATTTAATGTGACATTAATTAAACTAGAATGGTCCAAACGTGGGGCCCACCAGATGGGCCCAAACCCTAATTATAATATTTATTTCGTAATTAATATTATGGGTAGTAAAACAGCTCAGCAAATAAGAGTCAAACAAGAATATGATTCTTGCCTGACTTAGCCTCCAAGATACATATCTCAACATGGAAACTGATTCATACATGGAAGGAGACTAGAACCTTCTTCTAGTCGGTGACTTGCCCACCAAGTCACCTAACCCTACTACGATTTTAGGGTTTCTCATCCTATATAAAGGGTCTGACCCCTCATTCTCAGGACTACGTTTGTGAGGACTACGTTTGTGGCTTGATTCTCAATACGAGATACGTAGGCACTCTGTGAGGACCGATCAGTCTCGAACACGGAAACAGCCATTAATGTAAGAAGCTCCCGAACCCTAGCATTAATTGCAAATTCATGACCTAGATTTTAATGCACAACAATTATGTGTATTTTTTAGCAATTGAACATGACATAATTGACATTACATAACGATCTTTTGTGGAAGACTGTCATCCACGTTGAAATCACAAAACGAGTTTTGTATAAAAATTACTACAATATGTGATTGGTATCATTGTGTTTCTATTGAAATCATTGTGTTTCTATTAAAATTGTTGTTTTGTTTTATGGAAGACAAATAAAAATCGTTGTCTGCATTGAAATTACACTTGAGGAACAAAAGCCATCATTTTGTGATAGGAAGTAGACCGGCAAAATGGGCTTGGATTCAATGAATAGAACTGAAATTCATGAAAATTGAATCCGATTTTATAGTCGAATTAAAAATTCCGATAATTATTCAAAAATCAATTTGATTCGATCCGGAAAAAAATTCGAATCGAAAATTTAACTAAAACTAATTCAAAATACTATATCCGATTATGACCTAGAATTGATCAAAATTGAATAATAAATTATCTAAATCGAATATTACTCGATGTACTGGATCCAATATAGATTCGAATCCCAAAAATGATAAATTAAGAAGTTATTATAATTTTAACGAATTATAACGAATATGTTGGATATATAATTACCGCACATTTCATTTAATATTTAACCATTCAAAAGTAAGATGCACATAGTTATTCATCTCTCTCTCTATCTCTCTCTCCCTTCTAACTCTAACCTCCATTAAAGATTTTTGAGGGGGCTTTCATCGGGTTTCACCGGTGGAAAGCCCAAATTCATTTTTCATTTTTCGTGCTTTCTTCTGTTTCTTTTCAATAAAGTTCCCAATTTAATTGGGTTTCAATAATTCCCAAGTTATTTGGGTTTTGTTAATCTCTTATTGTGAGAGTTTGGTTTTTAATTTGTTTGGATTGGATTTGGGAGTTTTCCAAGGCCGAGGTTATAGATCGGCAAGTTTTCATGATTTTGATTCAGAGATGGAGGTTACTATGGAATCGCATATATGGTCGTCGCTCCAGAACAGTTCGATGATAGTTGTTGCAGTAAAAACATGTATATATCAATCATCTTCAAATCGCTTGGTTGCCTATAGGAAGGATTCAACAGCGATCCCCTTAAGCGTCTGTTCTTACGATTGTATTTGTAGATGCCGTATGGTTTTTGATTAATGGATTGGTTTCTTTTTGTTTCAAAAAAAAAAAAATAAGATGCACATTTAAAATAATTTCATATCAAATATATCATAATTACTTAATCATCTTTTTTCAATAAGTACATAATTTTATACTAGAAATATAATATTCAACAGTTAGGTACTTTTTAAAATGTCATAAATTAAAATAACGAATCCGAAAGGATCCGAAACAATTCTGATCTGAACCGAATTTCATCTAATTTTAATCCAAATTTATCTAATTTTAATCTAAATTAGACCCGAACTAAATCAAATCCGATCCGATCCAAACTCTATTCAAATATATCATAACTAAAAGTTAATCGATCCAAAATTGATCCAATCTAAAATCGATCCGATTATCCGAATTGTCAGATCTATTAGTAAGTCACATGTTCACATTGTTTTAAAACAATGTACAAAGTCGTGGAAAAAAAAAACAATGTACAAAGCATATTATAATTTGTGAATGTATCGATGTATTAGTTTAATTAAAACATAATTTACAGTGTAATATCATATATATTCACACAATGATATTATAACATAGTACAAATTATAATATCATGTACAAATTGTAAATATCATAAATTATAATATCATGTATAAATTATGATATGTAAAATAATTTATACAATAATATCATAATTTATACTATATTATAATTTAAACTAGTTTTAAAACATCTATCTATCTATCTATCTATCTATACTATTATACTAAAGCCGAAAAATTGAAAATTTGTCGGTTTAGTTATCCTAATTATTAAAACAAATAATAACATAATATAATTAATGGTAATATTCAATTTCATTTTTCTCATTTATTTTTAGTCAAAGATATTAAAACTAATCTTACAATCATTAATATATACTCCAAAATGTCACACCATATTTTCCAATTATTAATAAAATATATTAAAAATTCATATACGTTGTTTATAATAATCAAACATTAGTATATAATCCGTAAACATGAGTATATTAAAATATATTAAATTAAAATTTAAACAATTATTAAAAATAATGATGATACAAAAAAAATAATTGTAATATTAATAAAATTTATAACATAAGAAAGGAAACCCGTGCATCGCACGGACATTGAAAATTTGCCGGTTTGATTTTCGGCACGGTTATCCTAATTATTAAAATAAATTATAAAATAATATAATTTCTGATAATTATAAAAAAGATATATATATATATATATATATATATATATATATATATTGTGGTTCTATTGGACTCTATATGATAGTTATATGTTAAAGAAAATACATGTGTTTCACTACTTTTAACAGTAAAAATATATATAACTGAAATTATAATAGAATGATAAAATTTTTTTATACAAATTTAAAGAACTACAATTAAAAGTAATAAATTTAAATAATTTATAAATCTAGTAAAAATTATTATTATATATTAAACTTCAACACAAAGGCAAAAATTGTCATTTTAATAGGTGTAAAGTTACGATTTTATCCCTATTATTTTAAAAATTACAAAAATACCATCCTTTAATTATTATGTAAAAAATAGTGAAATTATGTTTGTATTGGAATTTTAACCACTAACCTTCCCCTCTCAACCTCAGGCCTTAACCAATTGTGATACAATTGATTCTGAGTTTTATTCAAAAATGATATAATATAAACCACATCTCTTCTATTTTTGTCTCATCCTTTCTTTTTTTAACTAACTCTACAATTCTCTTTTGCCAATTTAAATACTTAATATAGAAAAAACATTAGATTATACTAAATGTAATCGAGTACAAACAAACAAATATATATATATATATATATATATATATATATATATATATTACATGCATCTCCATGTAGATGTTAAATTATTTAAATAAAAAATAATATTTGATTTGAAGAAAAATGTAAATTTTTAGTTATCAAATCATACATGATTAATAATTGTCTCACATAACTTTTAGGTATATAAAATTTTATATATGTGACCAACTATTTACACTTTCAACAATTTAAATATCTGATTGGTCTAAAGACATAAATAATCAATATATATATATATATATATATATATATATATTGTTAGAAATGATTGATGAGAACAGTGTTTGGAAGCTAAAGTGACAAAACAGAGTTTAGCTGGAAGCAGTCAGAGTTTAGTTAAACACTGACTGGAAGCGCAACAGAGGTTGTTAAACTCTGTAGCGGTATTGTCTGAAGAGTCAACAGTGTTTGAAGATTGATACAAGATAAGTATGGAAGCAATATCTTTGAAGATTGGAAAGCTGTCAAAGAGATTGAGTTGACTTGGAAGACTGGAGCAATCGTGATTGATATCAATTGTATAGCTTAATTGTAGGAGAATCAATTACTGATTGTACGAAGCTGTATGTTTTATAAATACAGTTAGGTTAACCCTAGAAGGGTATCGAACATTGAGAAATTCATTGATTGTAACCTAAGCAGCTCTCTGTGATATTTTACATCACTGAGAGAGGAATTGTTAATTCCAAACAGTTTTTAAGTGTTAAACAGTGTGTTCTTATTAAGTTACTCATACAGTATTTGATTAACTATTGTGTATTCGACCTAACAAGTGGTATCAGAGCCTAATCTGTTACTTTCTTACAGTTAAAGATCCAAACACAATAGTAATCAATGGCAGAGATACCTCCACCATCTGAGAAAGCCCCTACTACTGTTAGTAGGTATGAAACAATAAGGGTTCCTATACTTAGGCCATCAGAGTATGCAATCTGGAAGGTAAAGATGACCATGTTTCTGGAAGCCACAGATCCAGAATATCTTGATAGAATATATGAAGGTCCTCACAAGCCTACAAAGTTATCTGCTGCTGCTGCTGGTGAGGAATCAAAGGTCATTCCAAAAGAAAAGAAAGATCTAACTGCTGAGGATCTTTCATTTATTGCAAAGGATGCAAAAGTGAGACATTTACTTCACAGTGCATTAGACAATGTTATGTCTAATAAAGTGATTAACTGCACAACTGCAAAGGAAATATGGGATGCACTTGAGGTAAGGTGTCAAGGAACTCCTGCAATCAAGAAAAACAGAAGAAATATACTCACTCAGGAGTATGAGCATTTTGAGGCAAAGTCTGAAGAAACCATGACAGAAACATTTGACAGATTCTGTAAACTGCTCAATGATTTGTCATTGGTTAACAAAGAGTATGATTTAGAAGACTCAAATCTCAAGTTTCTTCTTTCTCTACCTGAAAAGTGGGATGTGAAAACAACCACTATAAGAGATAATTATGAACTTGGTGAAACAGAGATTGATGAAATCTATGGAATGCTCAAAACCCATGAATTGGAATTGGAGCAGAGAAACAAAAGATCAAGTAGAAAGTCAAAGTCTGTTGCTCTTAAGGTTGAGGAGAAACCATCAAAGAAGGAAGCATCAAGGAGAAAGGCAAAAGGGAAAGCCTTAGTCATACATTCAGAGAGTGAGTCATCAAACACTGATGTTGACTCAAACACAGATGGAACATCTGATTCTGAAGATGATGAGGAGATGATGCAAATGGCTGCATTGATGGTAAAGACCTTCAAGAAGATGGGATACAAGAACTTCAAGAAGGGAAAGAGATTCTCCAAGGACTACTCAAAGTTTGACAAGAAGAATTTCAAGAAATCTGAGGGAAAGGACTTCAAATCTGGTAAGAAAGATAAGTCTGAGATTCAATGCTACAAGTGTAAGGAGATGGGTCACTATGCTCCTGAGTGCAAGAAGGGTAAAACTGAAAAGGCACTCTACACCAAAGGCAGAGATTGGGCAGACACTTCAGATTCAGATGAGGAAGTCAACTATGCACTCATGGCTACTACTCAAAATGAAGATGATGATCTCAAGGTACCCCCAACTACCTATGCTTATAATACTGATAATATAACTGAATTGAGAATTTATCTTAAAGCATTGCATATCAGTTATAGGGATCAGACTTTAGAAAATGAGAGGATAAAGAATGAGTGCTCTCAACTTAAAGATAGAAATAAACTTGTTGAGGAACAGCTAGAGAACATGAATAAAGTTCAGAAAGAGAGAGATGATGTAGTGTTTATTGAACAGGAGTTGCTAGGTAAGTATAAGCAACTAGAATCTGAATTGGAGGATACTAAACACATCATTAAAACTTGGACACACTCTGGTAAAGATACTCAAGAAGTGTTTCAGTCAGATACAGTAGGTCTAGGTTACTCTGAAGGAGATGAACTTAGATTTGAAAATTTGGTAAAAGTTAGACCACATCGTTCATCTGAAGGTAATGTTATGGGAACAGGTAGACCTAAGACTGAAGCTGAGAAAAAGGCTGTTAAAGAATCATATGCTAAGACTTTTGTTAAAGAGGTTAACATTGGTTCAATGACAGATAAACAACTCAAACATAAGCTTAAAGAGATAAAATCTGTCAATAAACAGAGAATGCCTAAGAAAAACAAAAATGGAAAGGTAGGCATAAC
The DNA here is from genome assembly GCA_037693485.1 of Kitagawia praeruptora. Lineage (NCBI taxonomy): Eukaryota > Viridiplantae > Streptophyta > Magnoliopsida > Apiales > Apiaceae > Kitagawia > Kitagawia praeruptora. Next base: position 142,082,489 of record CM075352.1, read on the forward strand.
ATCAGGAATTAAGCCAATGCTTGCTTCATTAGCTCCTAGAAAAACATGCTTTAATTGTGGTAGCACTAATCATCTTGCTAGTTTCTGCAGTAAGAATAAGAACATTAATTCTTTGCCCTCTAAAACTGCAGTTAAAAATGATTATGTGAGGACTAGACCACAGACTTTATGTAAACACTGTGGAAGTACATGGCATTCTATTTACACTTGCAGAGATTATCATGCTATTTACTATAATTACTATGAACCCAAGCCAAATTTGAAATGGGTTAAAGTAAACTCTGCAAATGTAAACTCTGAAAAAGTTAGCTTAAACTCTGATAATGTGAATTCCGCTGCAAAAGCTAACAGAATTAAGAAAGCCAAAGGATCCAAGCAAGTCTGGATCCTTAAAACTAATAATCAGTGATTGTTTGTGATTGCAGGGCAACAGGGTTAGTACCCTAGTCGTGGACAGTGGATGTTCAGGACACATGACAGGAAATAAAGCCCTGCTATCAGAGTATGAGGAGAAGGCTGGCCCAAAAGTTTCCTATGGAGATGGCAACATAGGACATACTCTGGGATATGGCAATATTAATCTTGGAAGTGTCATCATCACAAATGTAGCTCTAGTTCCAGGACTCAAGCATGATCTGCTATCTGTGAGTCAAATCTGTGACAGAGGATATCATGTAGATTTTCAGCCTGAATATTGTCAAGTGATCAGTAAATCTACAGGGAAAGTTGCTCTAGTTGGAAACAGACACAATAACATATATGAAATTAAATTGTCAACAAACACTGATGGCAAAGCAGTGTGTCTGTCAACAAGAATGTCCAGTGAAGAGAGTTGGAAGTGGCACAAGAAACTCTCTCATTTGAACCTGAACAACATCAATGAGCTAATAAAGAATGATCTTGTAAGAGGTCTACCAAAATCCTTGTTGAATGTAGAAGGCCTGTGTGATTCTTGTCAAAAGGCCAAACAGAGAAAAGCCTCCTTCAAAAGCAAATCTGAGTCTTCAATTGCTGACCCTTATCATCTCCTACATGTTGATCTTTTTGGTCCAGTGAATGTGATGTCTCTTGGAAAGAAGAAATATGCTCTAGTCATTGTTGATGAATATACCAGGTACACATGGGTATATTTTCTTGCAAAGAAGGATGAAACTGCATTAACACTGACAGAACATATATTACAACTGGACAAAGGGTCAGAAAATCAAGTGAAGATAATCAGAAGTGACAATGGAACTGAGTTCAGGAATTCATCAATGGAAGAATTTTGCAAGAGTAAAGGAATCAAACAAGAGTTTTCTGCACCTGGCACTCCACAACAAAATGGTGTAGTGGAGAGGAAGAACAGAACCTTGATAGAAGCTGCCAGAACCATGCTAGATGAAGCAAAATTGCCAACATATTTCTGGGCAGAAGCAGTTCAAACTGCTTGTTTTACTCAAAATGCAACACTGATCAACAAGCATGGCAAAACACCATATGAAATGGTGAAAAAGAAAAGGCCAAATCTAAAATATTTTCATATTTTTGGATGCAAGTGCTTTGTTTTGAAGACTCATCCTGAACAGTTGACCAAATTTGACCTAAAGGCAGATGAAGGAATTTTTGTTGGCTATCCACTGTCAACTAAGGCATTCAGAGTTTATAATCTGAGAACCAGAGTGATCATGGAATCAATTCATGTGTCATTTGATGACAAGAAAATAACTGGACTTGAAGATGTCAATGAACATGATCTACTCCACTTTGAAAATGAAGATTTATTCTCTGAGAAAGTAAACTCTGATCAGACTGATTTGACAAACTCTGTTGATCTAAACTCTGAACCTCTACTGGTAAATACTGAAGAAACTCTTCAAAAAGAAACAAGGGCAGAATCAGTTGAGGGGGAGCATGAAGAATCACATCAAAGTGATAATTCAAACACTGAAAGTGACTCAGTTGATAATTCTGAATCAAACTCTGTTGATTCAAACTCTGTTGATAATTCTGAGCAGTCACATTCAGGGGGAGCATCAGAAAATGAAGAGAGGCACCAAGAAAATCAGGAGAGCATGGATCAAGGGGGAGGATCACATGATGACAGAAGCAATCTGCCTTCTGCAAGAAAATGGACTAAGTCACACACACCTGATTTAATTATTGGTGATCCAGATGCAAAAGTAAGGACAAGAAGTGCAACAACAAATGAATGTCTGTTTCATGCATTCTTGTCACAATCTGAGCCAAAGAAAGTGGAAGAAGCTCTTAAAGATGCTGACTGGATAACAGCAATGCAAGAAGAGCTAAATGAATTTGAAAGAAATGAAGTGTGGACACTTGTACCAAGGCCCAAGAACAGATCCATTGTTGGTACTAAATGGGTTTTCAGGAATAAAACTGACAGTGAGGGTGTAATCACAAGAAACAAAGCAAGACTGGTTGCAAAAGGCTATTCACAACAGGAAGGAATAGACTATGATGAAACATTTGCTCCAGTGGCTAGATTGGAGGCAATCAGAATCTTTCTAGCATATGCCTCTCATAAGAAATTCAAAGTGTTTCAGATGGATGTAAAAAGTGCATTTTTGAATGGAAAACTTGAATAAGAAGTGTTTGTGGAACAACCACCAGGTTTTGTAGATCCAAAATATCCAGACTATGTCTACAGGTTAGACAAGGCACTCTATGGACTTAAGCAGGCACCAAGGGCATGGTATGAAACCCTTTCCAAATTTCTACTAGAAAGTGGATTTCACAGAGGTACTATTGACAAAACTCTGTTTTACTTCCAAACTGGTAGTGACTTGCTTTTAGTTCAGATATATGTAGATGACAGCATTTTTGGATCTACTAATGATAAACTCTGTAAGAAGTTTGCCAAACTCATCCAGTCAAGATATCAAATGAGTATGATGGGAGAGCTTAGTTATTTTCTAGGCCTACAGGTGAAGCAAACAGATGATGGAATTTTTATAAATCAAGCAAAATATACCAGAAATCTTCTCAAGAAATTTGGTATGCTTGACTGTTCATCTGCAACAACTCCCATGGCAACTGTAACAAAATTGGACAAAGATGCAGGGTCATCAGTAGATATGACATGTTACAGAGGAATGATTGGTTCTCTACTCTATTTAACAGCTAGCAGACCTGATATCATGTATGCAACTTGTTTGTGTGCAAGGTTCCAGGCAGATCCAAGAGAACCACATTTAACAGCAGTAAAGAGGATTTTTAAGTACCTCAAGGGCACTATAACTTTGGGGCTGAGGTATCCAAGAGAATCAGAGTTTAAACTACTTGGTTATTCAGATGCAGACTTTGCAGGCTGTAAGATAGACAGAAAAAGCACCAGTGGAAGTTGTCAATTTCTGGGTGACAGACTTGTTTCCTGGTACAGCAAGAAACAGAAGTCAATATCTACATCTACAGCTGAAGCAGAGTATATTGCTGCTGGTAGCTGTTGTGCACAGATTTTATGGATGAAGAATCAACTGCTGGATTATGGATTAAGGTATACCAAGATACCTATTTACTGTGATAATCAAAGTGCTATTGCAATGACAGGTAATCCAGTACAACATTCAATGACAAAGCACATCAGCATAAGGTATCACTTCATCAGAGAGCATGTAGAGGAAGGCAACATTGAGCTTCACTTTGTGTCTACAGAACAACAACTTGCAGATATCTTCACCAAGCCATTGAGTGAAGCTACATTTACAAGACTGGTCAATGAACTAGGAATGGTCTCTAGTTTTGACTAGAGATGTTGGTTAGACTCAAAAACTTATTGCTCATGTTATGCAAATTGTTAATTGCTATGTGATTCTTAGTATTAAATTCTGTTATGCATGCTTATGTTTAAATCTTGTTAAACTCTGTCAGCATGTCTGTCTGTTAAACACTGTTAACATATTGGATACACTCAGTGAATTCAGAATTGATTATTGTCTGAATGAAAACACCAATGAAGAAAATGTATGAAGCATGATTCTCAGTAATAAAATCATGATTCTTTCTGCTTCACTGTAATCTAATCAGACTTTGTGCAGTAAATCAACACAGCATGATACTGTTTCATATTTATAGCATCTCTTAGTTTATTCAGTCCTAAACTCTGAGTTTATGAATATTGTGTGCATTGCCTCTCATAAATAATTTTGGTTATTGATGAACTCTAAACTCTGATAAGTGACATTCTGTTTCCAAAGGTATGGTTCCTGATGATTCCTTGTTTGTACTTGTGAAAACCATAAAACTTGAGATGTGTCATTGATTAGTTTGGTGAGTTCAAATTCATGTCTACACCTTGTGAGAGTTTGAGCCAAATCAGTGATTGATACATTTTCTATCAATCAGTACTTATTGTTGTGAGATATTCATCAGGAAGTATGTTTCTCTAGAACTTGTATTAAACCATTTTGAGACTACATGATATGTGTGTGCATGAAAATGATAAAGGCAATAGAATTTACCATTCTCTCAAACACTGTTCAAAAATTCTTTTGAACACTGTTCAAACACTGTATAAACACTGTTCATAAATTCCACCCTTAGTAAACCCCTTTGAGCCAAATTAACTGCTCATTTTTCTTATACTCTGAAGTATTAAGAGCAGTTATATTCTTTTAAAAAAAAAATCAAGCAGATGAGTGTTTCTCAAGAAAAGAAAAGTTTACTCAGTATATATGCTAAATAAAAAAAATATAAATAAAAAAAAGGGCATATATACTGATCTTGTACGAATATGTACTAACAGTGTGACTGAACACTTTGGTCTATTAAAATGTTCAGCTTGATATTCACTCATGAATAAAACATCTCTTTTCATCTGTTTGATCTCACTCCATTTAAACCCTGAATAAAGTCCTTTTGATTTGTGCATACATGTACTCAAAGTAGTGTAGATTTGGTGGACATTCAAGCATATGGTAGATTCTGCTATTTCTGATTGAATGTGAGTGTAAACACTTCACCTAAACACTTGTGTGCTTTGAGAGCTTGTGAGTTTATCAAGTTCATGACTGGTATTCACTGAATGATGCTCTGATTTCTATCTCTTGATCTTTTTGTCTTCAAAGACTGTGTGCTTACTTGGATAATCATGGACATCAAAGGGAATAGAAGTTTTCAGATTTTTGTATTACAGTAACTACAGAGTTTAGCATTCATCAAACAATCAGTGTTTACTATGAGAGTTTGTGCATTCAGTGTTTATTGATTTTTGTTATGGATTTTATGAAATATTAGATGCTCTAAAAATTGATTTTAGTAAACTCTGCTTCACACACACTCATATTCACAACTGTGCAATTTTTGAAAGGGTTTTAGTGATAAAGTTGGAAAATTGATAAACACTGTTGAGTTGTGTTAAGTACTCTAAGGTAAAAGTTTCATTGAGATGATTTGACTATTTTGGAGTAATTGGGGTAGTTGACAACTGTTAATTAGTGTAAATATGTCAAAGTGTCGTGGTTATAGGAATGACAGCGGTAATTATTAAGTGATCCATTGGTTGTTTGACACGTGTCCCATGATAGTGTCCCACTCACACATTACTCTACAATCAGTTGCGCGCTTTTACTGAATAAACGATTGAGTTTTAGTATTACTCTAATCATTTTTTTGTTCTCTCACCTCACATCGATTCATATTCACCCACTCACAGTTACTTGCATACTCATTCACTTTCAAAATTCTCATACACTCTCCTTCACATTTTGGTAAACACTTACCATACATTTTTTCTCTGAATATCTTCGTATCATATCTTACTAATGGCAACTAAAGCGTTTGATGCAGCAGGGTTAGTTTTTCTTCCTAGCAACTATGCAGCACCACTTGAGAATGCAAATGCTCCAGAGGTGTTTCATTTGTTCCAAAATTTCTTGAAAGATTCTGAAATAGGGAAAGCTTTAACTGCACCACCAACACTCTATGCTTCACAAATTTCTACTTTCTGGACAAACTCTGTGTATGATGATGGAGAAGAGTCTGGCACTCCAACAATCACTTTCACTCATGATGAATCAGAGTATATCATTACTCCAACTACGGTTAGGGATGCTCTGGATTTTGAGACACACACTTCTTACAGTGTTGTTGGTCATGATCGCTTAAGGACAATGTTGCAGCAAATTGGATGTGCAGGCAATTTGAATAAGCTGGGGTCTTTGAGAAGGCCACTTTTGAGAAAAGAATGGAGCTTCTTTTTCGATTGCATTACAAGGGCTTTTGGAAAGAAGACAACAAACTGGGATGCACTTCCTCTTGACACTCTCCAAATTGGTCATGCTCTACTGTATGGAGGTAATTTTGATTTTGGTAGACTAGTGCTAATGAACTTGGGAGAGCGTTTGTCTGAGCCTACTTCTGTTTATTTTGCTCGTTTTTGTCAAATGCTATTTACTGCTTGTGTGCCTAACATTCCAATTGATGAAACTGATGTGATTCAGCCTTTTCAAGTTGCTAAAAGAATGTTTTCTGATTTGACAAACAAAGATGTCACTAAACAGCAAATACCTGATATGTTTATGCCATTAGCCTTACAGAACTATGTAAATCAACCTCAAGATTCTCAGTCACCACAACAAATGCCTGAACCATTAGACACCATACATTCTGAACCAACACCCACAACCACTGTACCTACTACATCTCATCAACCACAACCAGAACACATAAACTCTTCACCAATAAACTCTCCAACAATAAACTCTCCACCACTAAACTCTGAAACCTTAAACACTGAAACCTTAAACTCTGAGCCAACACCTACTGAAAAACCCAAAACCAAACCAAAAAGAAAAATACACACCGCCCAAAACACTAAACACTCAAAAGCTAAACAGACATTACCTGGAGCTGTTTATACTAGAAGAAAGAAACAAAAGGCAAACAGACCTTCATTTTCACCACCTAAAGAGAGCTCAAGTGAAGAAGAAGAGGGGATTGTAGTGCCTCCAGTCAAGAAGAGGAGATTAATTCTTTCAGATTCAGATGAAGACAATGTTGTTGAAGCTCCAGAGGTTGTTTCACAGCAAACACCTACTGTTGAGGTTGCAGAGAATGTTGCTATACCTGCAGAGGTTGAAATGCCTGCAGAGGATATTGTGGCTGTCAATGTTGAAATACCTGTAGAGGTTGAAATACCTGCAGAGAATACTGTCAATGTTGAAGTACCTACAGAGGATAACATGCCTGTAGAAGAGGATCACAGAGATGGTTTTTCACCAGTGAATGATGTTCTTGATTCATTTCAACCAATCCTTGATCCTATCTCACCTGTTGTTCATACTGAAGCTCCTGGTGTTGTTGATGAGCCTGCAATTAATTTAACTGAAGCTGCAGCATCACACACAGAGCTGATATCTAATGCTTCTCTTATTCCAGACAAAGGTGATGAGGTTGATCAGGCAACTAAGATAATTTCTGAATCTATGCCTGTTGAAGATACAAATATAAACTCTATTGCAGAGCCTGTGCAACATGAAGAGATTATTGAAAAGATTGCAGAAGTTGTTGCAGAAACTGTGGCTGACACAGCTCAGCACAGTGGTTCTTTAAAAGATGCTCAAGCTAATGATGCAAGTGCTGAAGATGAATCTGACAACAGTGCAAACTCTGATTCTTTTCTGAGTGCACCAGCACAGACAGAGAATAAACATAAACCTTTTGATCAGCCTTGTCCATCTCATGCAATTGAAGTAGAACACCTTGCTAAATCTGCTGCTAATTGGTATAAACAAGACTGTATTTTTCCAAAAGGGAGAGCAGCTGATTTTGTTAAGCAAACTGCAAAGCAAATTTCAAATCCAGATATTTTATCATGTTTAAAGGCAACAGTGGTACAAGTCAAAACTCTGGATGGAAATTTTGCTGATACAAAACAAGAAATTGATTCTTTGAAGACTGAGATACAGTCAAGAGAAATGAAGATGGAAAGAGAGTCCAAAATTAAAGCTGCACAGCTGTCTAAAGTTCAAGATACTCTCTTTGCCAGGCTAGGAAAGGTTGAAGAAAATCAAACTGCATTGTTTGCTGAGGTTGATTCCATTGCTAACTCTTTGGAGCTCATTACATCTATACTCATTCCTGATGATGTCAAAAAGGGGGAGAGAGTTGCTAAGTCTAAATGCAAAGTTTCTCAAACTCTGTCTCAAAAGGATGATGCTGGAGATGGAGGGGCAAGTGATAAGAGTAAAGTTTTAAACTCTGAAACACTAACTCTGAGATCTGGTAAATCTCTTAAGTCACAGTCTGTTGGAATAAACACTGAAACTCAAGGTACTTCAAAAACCAAGAGTTTGGAATTAATATCAAATCCAAAGACTGATGAGGAGTTAGCTGTTAAGCTTTTCATGGAAGAGAATGCAGAAGGAGTTACTATAGAAGATGCTAAAGCTGAAGAGAAAAGTCTGCAAGAAAAGCATTTGAAGGCTTTAAAGTCTGATAAATTGAAGAAGAATGTGAAAGTTGCTAAAGCTGCAAAGCCTGTTCTTAAAGGCATTCAAATCAAAGAACCAGTTGGTACAAATCAAAGAATGCAAGTGTTCAGAAAACCAACAGATGCAGAAGCTAAGCAAAAGCTGAAAAGTATTGTTACAACCTCTGTTGATACACATGTTGTACAGAAGAATGAAGACACAACCTCTGTTACTGCACAAGTTGTGACTACACCATTATTGTCTTCTCAGTTGAAATCAACATTTGGAAAAGGTGTTCTTCATGATTCAAGGCTAGAAGCTACAGTTCCAATGGATTTCACTGATAGTAGAGCTTTATCTGGTAAAGTCGGATACAACAAAGAAGGTATAGGCTCACACAGAGACAAAAGGCAATATGTTGGTCCCAGAGATCCTTCTTCACTGTCTGTTCCAGGTCGTAGTGTCACTCAAGAGAGTTTAGACATACTGGAGTCAGTACAGCTTGTATATCAGAAGAGTTTAGAGAAGGATTTCCTGCTATATTTCATGGCTGATGGAACAGTGTTTAAAGTTTCTGAAAAGGATATTGAATTAAAATACGGGGAAGAACTTGAATATGTCCTGTATATTTTCAGAGTGAGAAATCAAAGAGCTCAGTCAGTTGCAAATGTGCTTAGACAAAGGATGATTCAGAACCTTGCAAGAAGACAAATGAAAATCAATAGTAAGTATGTTCCTAAATACAGAGATTGGGATGGCAATCTGATAGAAATGGAGAAGGGAACTACAAAGCTGAAGACTGATCTTGGAGTCACTGTTCTGGATTTTAATGTGAAGTCTGAGGAAGTGAAATACATCAGGCTGGGAAATGAGATGAGAAGAAACAAAATCTACGATCTTAGAGCTGCTATCTATCAAACTGATGAGAATGATCTTCAGTTGAGAGAAATCAAGGAAGCCATGCAGATAGAACTTGAAAATGCTGAAAGAAGATTACTTATAGACTATCTCAGAACAATGCCTGATCTTCAAGAGATTAGAAATTAAAGTCTGTAAGAATTTTCTTATTTTCTGTAGAAATTGTTAAGTAATAGCTTAAACTCTGTTTGTATGTTAAACACTGTAAACTTTGTATTTGTTTTGACATCATCATTTACTGTAAAACTTGTACATTTTTGCTAATGGACAAGTTGGGGGAGATTGTTAGAAATGATTGATGAGAACAGTGTTTGGAAGCTAAAGTGACAAAACAGAGTTTAGCTGGAAGCAGTCAGAGTTTAGTTAAACACTGACTGGAAGCGCAACAGAGGTTGTTAAACTCTGTAGCGGTATTGTCTGAAGAGTCAACAGTGTTTGAAGATTGATACAAGATAAGTATGGAAGCAATATCTTTGAAGATTGGAAAGCTGTCAAAGAGATTGAGTTGACTTGGAAGACTGGAGCAATCGTGATTGATATCAATTGTATAGCTTAATTGTAGGAGAATCAATTACTGATTGTACGAAGCTGTATGTTTTATAAATACAGTTAGGTTAACCCTAGAAGGGTATCGAACATTGAGAAATTCATTGATTGTAACCTAAGCAGCTCTCTGTGATATTTTACATCACTGAGAGAGGAATTGTTAATTCCAAACAGTTTTTAAGTGTTAAACAGTGTGTTCTTATTAAGTTACTCATACAGTATTTGATTAACTATTGTGTATTCGACCTAACATATATATATATATATATATATATATAAAGGAGGATACGCGGGAATTTAGGTAGCGCTCTAAGATCGTCTCAATCTATTTTTCTAATTTTCTGGAATTTTAGAATTTTAAACACTTATAAATATAAAATATCATTTAACATATTAGAAGTAGAATAGGTGTTCGAATTTATAGCGGAGAAGAGTTCGAATTTATAGGAAGACATATGATTAGAAGTTCTACTGGAAGTAGTAGAATAAGTATTTATAAAGCATATGATTAAAAGTTCTATTGAAAGTAGAATAGGAGTTCGAATTTATAGAGAATAAGAGTTTAAATTTATAGAAAAAACATATAAATAAAAGTTTCTATTGGAAGTAGAATAATTATTATTTATAAAGCATATGATTAAAAGTTCTATTGGAAGTAGAATAGGAGTTCAAATTTATAGGGAATAAGAGTTCGAATTTATAGAAAAAAATATATCAATATATAAAGGAGGATACGCGGGAGCTTAGGTGGCGCTCTAAGATCGTCTCAATCTATTTTTCTAATTTCCTAGAATTTTAAACACTTATAAATATAAAAATATCATTTAAAATATTAGAAGTTGAATAGGTGTTCGAATTTATAGAGGAGAAGAGTTCGAATTTATAGGAAGATATATGATTAGATATTCTATTGGAAGTAGAATAAGTATTTATAAAGCATATGCTTAAAAGTTCTATTGAAAGTAGAATAGGAGTTTGAATTTATAGAGATAAGAATTCAAATTTATAGAAAAACAATATAAATAAAAGTTTCTATTGGAAGTAGAATAAGTATTTATAAAGCATAAGATTAAAAGTTCTATTGGAAGTAGAATAGGAGTTCGAATTTATAGAGAATAAAAGTTCGAATTGATAGAAAAACATATAAATAAAAGTTCTATTAGAAGTAAAATAGGTGTTTGATTATATAGAGCATCCATATAACTAAATATTTTATAGAAAGTACGATCTTCTTAAATTATATATTTTTTATATAAGTTAATTATACTTCTATTAGGAAAATATATTCATAAATCCAATACTATTATCATAAAAAAGTCATCGTATTTAAAAGAAAAGAATTGATGTGTTAACATTATAAAAGAACATTCTCATGCAGGAATCCTAAATAAAAATAGGAGTATTTTTAATATAAAGAGAAAATAAGATGTATTTTCATTTTCTAAAACTCCATAAATTTTAGAAAGTCTAGATAAAGTATAAATTGGAATTCACTCTATTTTTTAGGTTTTAATTTTAAGGAAAAAAGTTGTTGTGTAAGATAAGTATCATTAATAATATGTAATGAATTTGGAATTTCGACCCAAATGAGAACGGCTCGAAACGTGTTTAACGGGAAGACGATTCACTATAAAAGATTGTTTTAGCTTTCAAAATATCATTTTGATGTTTTAATTTTATTTTATTTTTAGGATTTGATTTTTATGGATAAACATTATCATACAAGTGATATATGTAAAAGTTAGGTTTTTGGTCTTAACGAGAGAGCGGATAAATAGTAATAACCGTGTTTAACGAGAAAGCGATTCATTACAGAAGACTGTATAAAGATGTTTGAATATATAAGGAATACATAAAATAAAATGTTTTATTAGAAGTATAATATGAGGACTGTGGAGACGTCTTACGCGATTTTTAAAACTATATATCTTTTTTCCTAGAAATCCTTTATTTTATCTTTTTTATACAAGTTAATTATACTTGCATTAGAAAAATATATCCATAAATTTAATATTATTCCCATAACGAAAAGTCTTCGAATTTAATTTCTTTTATATGTTAACATAACAGAAAGACATTCTCATGCGGAAGTTGTAAATAAGTACATGAATATCTATAATATACAGAAAATATAAGATGTATTTTCATTTTTAAAACTCTATAAATATTAGAAAATTTAAAGAATATAAAAATTAAAATTTACTTTCTTTATATAATTAGTTAGAATTTCGGTTCCAAATAAGAGCGGCTCAAAACGTATTTAACGGGAAGACAGCTCAGTAGAAAAGATTGTATTAGCTATTAGAATTTGTTATTGATGTCATGATATTTTTTATTAATTTTTATTGTTCGATTTTTTGGATAAAAAATATTATATAAGTCTTTATAATATATGTTAAAGTTGAGATTTCGATTTTAACGAGAGAGCGGCTCAATCGAAAGAATCATGTTTAACAAGAAATCGATTCATTAGAAAAGAATATTTAATTATTAAAATTTAATATTAATATTATAATATAACGTAAATGTATTAAATTTTTTTAAAAATATTATAACGCCGCCGCGAAGCGCAGCTTTATGTACTAGTTAAACTAGGAAATTTATCCGCGCTTCGCGCGGTTCATAAATTTTATTTTAAAATATTGAAAATATATGATTTATATTTAAAAATTTATTGGTCTCTTAAATTGTTTTACAAAAAATTGAATCAAAACAATTTACTTGAATTATAAGTTTAAAAATACTCTCTTTATATATCTAAAATTTTCATAATTTCAAAAATATCATAAACATAAAAAAGTAACAATTATAATACAAACGTAACCAAAAGTTAAAATATTATATATAATAATACTTTTTAAAGCCGACGCCCCTCTCATAACATACATGTTCAATAGTAATGTAAGAATTTATTTAAATAGAATGTTAATTTATTTCAACACAACATAATGAACAACGGGTATATAACTTTTTTAACTATTTAATCTATCATTAAAGTTGGATTTTTTCAATTAAATTGCTTTGGTCATAACCCATGTGTAATTTATGCATGCGTAAAAATAAAAACTCTTTGTTTGATTTTTATTATAGGTGTTAAGCGAAAATTTATATACTTCTATAATTTATTACGATCATAATTACTAATATTGAAGATTGCTTGAGAAGTTAAGGATCGTCTGTATTACAATTATTCGAAAAATAATTAGAGTGTTATTCGACAGAAAATAAAAAAGACGCAGTGTAAATAATTTTCAGTCGTCATTTTACCTAAAAATAAACTTAATTATAAATGTAATTACTTTTACTATTAAAATAATAAATATAATGCTCAAATAAAGTTTTATAACTGTTTAATTAAATAAAATAAAATAAAATAATTATATATTTATTAGGTATAATTAATTACTAATTAATATGTCATTAAGAGCTGTTTAATGCAGGAAAATAATTTTAATAAAAAAAACCAAAATTCAAGAAAGCCATTTTAAACGCTTCTATTAACTTTCTGATCTCCAGGCATTGTAATCCGCGCTTCGCGCGGTTTATAAACTTATATTTGAAAATATTGAAGTTAGATAAAATAATTTTTATTATTTTTAAAAATTTATTGATCTCTTAAGAATTTCCTAAAAAATTGATTTAAAACAATTTATATAAATTATTAATTAGAAAACTACTCTCATCGTATAAATAAAATTTTGATAATCTTAAAAATAGAATAAGCATAAAAATTAGCAATGATAATATGAACGTAATCTTTCCGATTAAAATTATAAATATTAAATAGAATAACATTTTTTAAAGCCGACACCCCTCCCATCACAAAAATAATCAATATTAGAGTAAGAATTTATTTAATTAGAATATTAATTTATTTCGACACAATATAATGAACAACAGGCGTAACTTTTTTATCCATTAATCCGCTGAAAAAATAGTTTGGTTGGTTCAATTTAATCGGTTTGGTCATACTCCATGTATAATTTATTAATGTGCAAAAATAATAATAGTTCGTATTTTTTTTATACAAATTTCAAATGTTAAGCGAAGATCTATATATTTTCATAATTTATTACGATTTCTAAATGAGTTATAATCAAAATTGTTTGAGAAGTTAAGATCATATTTACTACTTACGATCGTTCGAAAAGAAATTAATGTAGTCTTATAGGGAATGAAAAAGAATGCGATATAAACAATTTTCGGTCATTATTTTACCTAAAAATACACTTAATTATAATTATATATATATATATAATGTTGAAATAATAGTTATATGCTCAAACAAAGTTTTCTAAATTTTTAAAAATGTGAAATAAAGTAAATTTTATATAGATTTAATAGGTGTAATTAATGACTAATTAAAAAGTCATTAAGAGTTATTTAATGCAAGAACATATTTTTAATAAAAAATAAAAAAATTGAAAATTCAAGAAAAATATTTAAAACGTTTCTGGTACATTTCTGATCTGCTGGCATTATAATATATATAGATATAAACTGAAAATAATTGAAATATGTAAAAAAAGATGAAATCGTTGGTACAACAATGTAGTGTTTATGTTTTTCCTTTTCACTCTGCCCAAGCTAACATGTATAAATTCCAGAAGCTCATTGTTTTAACAATGTTACCTTGCCGGCTACTTACATAATTTCTTTATAGTTGCCTCCGTCGTTGCTCTCAACTAAACTACTACCTTCACATTATGTTGGACAATTATTATGTGAGAGTTTCGGCACAGGACTGAGATTTCGATAATTAATCCAACCAAAAAGATGATAACAGGGACGGAATTTATGTTGTAGTGCCGCCTCTGCCTACTATATATGGTAGTTATGAATTTATCCGTCTTATCTATTACTCCATCTGCAAACACTTTTATTTCCTTGCACAGCTTAGTTTCCATGGATTGTTGAACAGTGACAAGTTACTTTCCATCAAATTACTATGAAGTCCATTATGAAGTCGATTGAGAAGCTGAATGAGGTTGCTGAGGAGGGAGATATTGAAAAATTATATCATTCAATTCGGAAAGAACCATATATCCTAGAGAATATCGATAAAATACCTTTCGTAGACACGCCTTTGCATAAAGCTGCCAAGGCAGGAAAAACTTCTTTCACAATTGAAATGATGAGGCTCAAACCATCTTTTACCCGAAAGCTGAATCCAGACGGATATAGTCCCATCCACCTCGCTGTGCAATGGAATCATGATAATCTTGTGATTCGTATGATAAACATTGACAGAGAACTAGTCCGCGTGCAAGGGAAAGAATGCAACACTCCCTTGCATTGTGCGGCTAAGAAAGGAAATACAGATCTTGTAGTTGAATTTTTGTTGGCTTGTCCCGAATCAATTCTTGATGTTAACGCCAAAAAACAGAGTGCTCTACATATTGCTGTTGAGGCCAATAATTTTGACACTGTTAAGTTTATGCTGGAATGGTTAAGATTGCTAGATGCTCAATTTGTGTTGGGGTGGACTGATGAGAAAAGAGATTCTATTCTGCATATAGCAGCCCGCAAAAAGAACGTTGAAGTAAGTAACTCAGCTTAATTGTGTTAGCTTTGATTTAATCACAGTTAAAAAAATCAAAATCAAGTAAATGTCATGCATATTGTGGACTTGCAAAAGAACGTTCACTGAAGATACTAATCATATACATTGCTTGCAGATGATAAAGATTTTAATTCCAAAGATGGACATAAACGCGAGGAATTCAGATGATGAGAGTGCTTTTGACATTATCCAAGCTCTAAACCCAGACCTATTACCGAATGAAAAGAAAGTGAAAATGATTCATTGGTTAACTAGGAGAAAATCGCATTACAATGGGACACTTTATTGTGATACCAACGATAATACATCACTCAAAGAATCCTTAAAAAGAGGATTTTCATGGCGAAAACGGTGGATATTATCAAACCATCGGCATATATCCTTGGTAGATAAAAATGGGGTACTAGTAGTTGCTGTGCTTATAGCAACAACAGCATATCAAGCTGTAGTTCAACTTCCAAAAATTTTCAACCCCAAAATAGCTCCAGCCTCACATTATTATTTTTTCATCTTCCAGTTATTCAATACTGCAGCTTTTGTTGCAGCTATGTCCTTGATTTATATACTAATGCCTCCTGGCATTTCTTATGTGATACAACTGATTATTCCGATTATCGTATGCTACTTTGTTGGGGTATATCTCTCTAACCTCGAGACCGGGCTCTTTATGTTTTCACTATTCGTGTTTCTTTGGCAGTTAGTAAAATTTGGCAGACTGGATAGAGATGGCAGGAGAGAAAGACACTTCTTACTGAAGCACAGTGCAAGTTTTAGCAAGGAATTAGAGAGGAAAGGCTATAAATATGAAACTGCTATCTGATTTTGTACTATTTAAAGACTAGTTTTATCTGAATGTCAAGAACAATGGCTGAATGTTAAAAATGAGTGTTGATAGCAATTTGATCATTTTTTTTTTTGATAATCCTGTGTTCGAGTCAGCTTTCCAAATTTGATCATAATTGCTTTAGTTGGGAAGTGAAAAGGTTTTGTTGAATGCTTTGTTTTTTGACAATTTTTCATTTCGTCTGTGAATTTTTAAAGAATCGATCTTGTTAGTTGACTCTAGGCCTATTTTGTGAGAAGAATAACTGAATATATTTTTTTAAAAGTCAAAGTTTGAGAAAAAAAATTAAATTTATCAAATTAATAGTTTATAAAAATGTTTCTTAATAGTTTATAAAAATGTTCCTTAACTGTAGAAAAATTACCTAAAATCATTTATATTTTATATACAAAAGTTAGATGACATTTTTGTAATAATAGAATTCATCTCTATATTTACAAAAATATTCTTACTTTTATATTAAAATATAAATTAATTTTAGGATATTACCTATATTTAACTAATTAACCCCTTATCATTATCAAATGGGCATAGAGTTTCTAAAGCACACTATAGAGAAGTTCTTGCACCTTAAATATTGTATTTTATTATTATTTTTGATAATCCAACCGTACGTATGAAAAGTTAATGTTGAAATAACACTGTATACAAATTTTTATTATACTAGCTTATAACCCGTGCATTGCACGGGTTTCTTGTATTATATTATAAATTTACTTAATAGTATAATTATGTTTTTATATAATCATTATTTTTAATAATTTTTTAATTTTAATTTGATATAATTTAATATACTCATGTTTACGGATTATACTAATGTTTCCTTATTATAAACAACGTATACGATTTTTAATATATTTTATTAATAATTGAAAAATATGGTGTGATATTTTCGGGTATATATTAATGATTGTAAGATTTGTTGTAAATTAAAAAAGGTAACATGTTTTAATTAGAAAGAAAATATTAATGATTGAAAGATATGATATGACTGAGAGATATGATATGATTGATTTTTCTAAGTGTTTATAAAAGGTAATGTATTCAAGTAAATGTGAAAAATGTAATCGACTAATTACCAATAATTATATTATGTTATTATTTATTTTAGGTGTTATGTTTTTCTTGAAAATTATGGTGTTATATTTTCGGGTATATATTAATGATTATAAGATTTGTTTTAAATTAAAAAGGTAACGTGTTTTAATTCGAAAGGAAATATTAATGATCAAAAGATATGATACGATTGATGTTTTTAGGTATTTATAAAAGGTAATATGTTCAACTAAAAGTAAATGTGAAAAAGGCAATCGACTAATTACCATTAATTTTATTATATTAATGTGAAAAAGGCAATCGACTTATTACCAATTAATTTTATTATGTTAATCGACTAATTACCATTAATTATAACGTGTTTTAATTCGAAAGAAAGTATTAATGATGGAAAAATATGACATGATTGATGTTTCTAGGTGTTTATAAAAGTTAATATCTCGACTAATTACCATTAATTATATTATGTTATTATTTATTTTAAGTGTATTTAATTTTCTTTATAATAATGAAGGGTAAATAATTAAATTCAAGAAATACCAAAAAACAGGTACCAAAAACAGTATTGTAAAAAGCGGGAATCAGACTTAAACGGTAGAGGCACTGTCCAGGGATTAATCGAGGATTAATCGGGTATTTGGGAATTAATCGGAATGATTAATCGAATAATCGGATTATTAATCAGTTCGGTAACCCATGGAACAAGGATTAATCGGTGATTAATCGTGATTAATCACCGATTTTTAGAACAGAGACCAAAACTTTCAATGTTTCGGCTTTTATATAAGAGTATAGATTTGAAATAGTGGAACATCACTTTTATAATAATACTATTTTCTATATATATTCAACGACACAGATTTATCATAATCTTGTTGTTATAAATTTATAGTTCCAAATAATTAAATTATACGAAAATTTGTACATTCACATATTTTTGTATGAATTTAACATCCGTACGGTTGAATTGTTCAAATAATAATTAATTTATCATATTTTAAACCGCGCTAATAGAGAATTTCTCTGAGTGTTGGCCCCAAATATCACAAATTTAACCTAATTGGTCCCAAATATCACATCCTGAAATGTTGGCCCTTAACATCACTCCAACACACAGTTTCGTCCAGCGTCTTAATTTTTTAAACAAAAACGCTATATCATCTAGCGTCTATGACGTGTACCAGCAGTTTGGAAGAAAACGCGAACTAAAGAAGCGTTTAAAACTCTATTTAAAGCTCTGCTTTGTTCTGAAAACGCTATTTCAAACACTGTCATGAGTTAAAACGCAAATAAAACTTTGTTTTGACTGAAAACGATACTTCAAATTTTGTTTCAGTAAAACCCTGACTCGTGCTCTCCACAGAAACGCTAATTAGAACTATTTTACAAAAGGAAAACGCTAAATAATACCTTGTGTCAGCCCAAACGCTAATTTATGCATCGTTTTTGCAAGAAAAGTAAGAAATCATACATTAAATTCCATGATTTTGCAGATTAATATGAATTGGGAAAGCCCCAATTTCGTCGCAGCAGGTGCCTTTGAATTCTCCAACAGTCTTTGTCTATCTCCCTCGCTCACACTAATTCATCGCTCTTTACTCTCTCGCTGGGTGTCCTTCTCAATCTTTGAATGTATATGTTAGTTATGTGGTGGTGTTTAATTTAATTTAAGAAAGGGAAAAATGCTGGATTATTTAGCGTTGTTGGGTTAAATTATGACGGTACACGATATTATGTTATAGAGTAATATTTGGGGCCAAATTTTCAAGTTGTGATATTTAGAACCAATTAGTTTAGAATTGTGACATTTGGATCCTTTTTTCAATTTATCTATTGTGTGTTTTAGATACTTTTTTCCCTTTTCAAATTTATCAAACATTTTATTTTCCAGCAACACATATCGCACTCGCAGTTGAGAGCCTCAGAGTTGGGCTCTCTCGGTTAGCATTAGCTTAGAAGCTTGGCTTTTCATCCTCATATTGTCTTCTGTTTTCTGTTTTTGCAGGCGCAGCGCAGGGAGCTTGGCCGGAGGTCTTCCTAGATCAGGAGAGGAGTGCCCCTTGCCCGACTAGGTAAGCCCCATGAGATCCAGGCCATGGGCCCAGGTTCGGTCGACTACTTTACTCACCATTATCATCTTTGTATAAAATTCACTTTGCTATTCGGTGCACTAAGCCGGGGGTCTTCACGGAAACAGCCTCTCTACTGTAAAGTAGTAAAGTAGGGGTATGGTCTGCGTACATTTTACCCTCCCCAGACCCTGCTTCATGCGGAATATACCGGGTATGTTTGGTTTGTTTTGGTTAGCAAACAAAAATGCCCCTAATTTACGAACTTTTACCAATTGGTTTCAACTAATCAAACCCACCACCATGTCTCTCCGCCGGCGATTCAATCTCGCCACCGTTACACGCTCCCTCTCCACCTTCTCCGCCGCCGCCGACCCATTCCTCAGCCACCCATCTCACAACCATCTCTCCACCATCAAATCCAAAGACCAACTCTTAAAATCCTACACTGTTACTCCCCCTATTAAACCCTGGCCTCAAAATCTCCACCCTAAACGCCTCGTCTCAATCATCACTTCCCAACAAAATCTTGACCTGGCCCTCCAAATTTTTCACCACGCAGGTAAATATCATCCCAATTTTTACCATAATTATGATACTTATCTTGCTATAATTACTAAATTAGCTCGTGCTAGAGCTTTTGATGAAATGGAGAGTTTAATGTTGGAGTTAAAGAAGTTGAATGTGAAATGTGGGGAGAATTTGTTTATTGTTGTTATTCGAAATTACGGGATTGCTAGTAAGCCTAAACGAGCACTTGAGACTTTTTTGAGGATTAAAGAGTTTGGTGTTGAGACTTCGGTCAGGTCGTTTAATACTTTGTTGAATGCTTTGATTCAGAATAAACAGTTTAAGTTGGTGCATTTGTTGTTTAAGAATTGTAAGAAGAAGTTTGGTGTTGTTCCGAATGTGTTTACTTGTAATATTTTGTTGAAAGGGTTTTGTAAGAGTGATGATATTGAGGGTGCGCTTAAGGTGCTTGATGAGATGCCGGGGATGGGAATGGTTCCGAATGTGGTGACTTATACGACGATTTTAGGAGGGTTTGTGTCGAGAGGGGATATGGTTGGTGCCAAGAAGGTGTTTGATGAGATACTTGATCGAGGGTGGATTCCGGATGCCACTACGTATACGATTTTGATGGATGGGTTTTGTAGGACGGGGAAGTTGATTGATGCGGTTAAGGTGATGGATGACATGGAAGAGAATGGGATTGAACCGAATGATGTGACTTATGGAGTGATGATTGAAGCATTTTGTTTGAATAAGAAATCAGGGGAAGCGGTTAATTTGCTTGAGGATATGCTTGAGAAGAAGTATGTACCTGATTCGGTCTTATGTTGTAAATTGATAGATCTTTTGTGTGAGGAAGGGAAGGTTGAGGATGCTTGTGAATTGTGGAAGAAGTTGTTGAGGAAGAATGTTACACCTGATAATGCAATATCGAGTACACTTATATATTGGCTTTGTAAGAAAGATAAGATTTTGGAAGCAAAGAAGTTATTTGATGAGTTTGAGAAAAGTTCCTTTCCTAGTGTCTTGACGTATAATACACTCATTGCGGGCATGTGTGAGAAGGGAGAATTGTGTGAGGCCGGGAGGTTGTGGGATGACATGGTGGAGAAAGGATGCAGCCCAAATTCATTTACTTATAATATGCTAATCAAAGGATTTTGTAAAGTTAGTAAAGCCAAGGATGGTATTAGAATACTGGAGGAAATGTTGGATAAAGGTTGTTTGCCGAATAAATCCACTTACTCTATCTTAGTTGAGGGACTTTATGACTCTGGACAGGAAGCAGAAGTTTCTCGGGTACTTGCTATTGCTGCTTCAAGTGTGCAAGGAATTGATACAGCCACTTGGGAAATTATTGTAAGTAGGTCATTTGCTAATTTTGATAGGAAGGAAGAGGTTATTGATAGGTTATTGTTAGATCACAGTACGGAGATGTCCATCACTAAAGTTTGAAGTGTAACTTTCAGACTTATATGCTGGCATTTTACTGCTAGTTCTTGTAATCTTTTAGCTTTGAATAATTTGAGAACAAAGAGCTCCACATTGGCTTCTTAAGAGAATTTGGATTATAAAGTTTTCGGTTTCTCTAAATAGGAGAAACCTAAAAATTGTTCTAGCTTTCAGGGAAGCTTGAGGTTCATTTTAGAACTATTTTCTTTGCAAAAGCTTGTCAGTAATGGCTCCCGGTCCCTGGCAAACGTATGCCAGGGACCTCTTATTCAACATACTGTTTCTGGATCGTTGGATGGTTGATCCAACGGCTGTGATTTAAAAAAAAACAATACCGTACCACATTAACTTTATGCGGTACGGAGTAATTACCAAAATGCCCCCCTGTTTTCACATAAAAAATCTACTGTTCACCGTACCGCAGAAAGTTTCTGCGGTACGTGAACAGTAGGGACATTTTGGTAATTACTCCGTACCGCATAAAGTTTATGCGGTACGGTGCGAATTTTTTTTTTAAATCAGAGCCGTTGGATCAACGATCCAACGGCTCTGAAATAGTATGCCAAATAAGGGGTCTGTGGCAACCGTTTGCCACAGACCGGACCCCGTCAGTAATTAATAGCATGTTATCGTCTCTGATGTATGGCAATCTGGCTTTGTTTGGTTTGCTAAAACTCAGCCCTGTCAATTGAAGTACATGGACAAAATAAACTACGGTGTTTGGTTTGTAAATTATAAAGCAGAACAAAGTATCCTTAAGTACCTGGGTGCCTAGTAGATCAAGGAGATGGATAAATTTTGTAGATACAGGAACCCACTCGCACACTGTACCCGTAATTACCGAGAGTTACTGTTGTTGCCCAATTGCCCTTTTACCTCCAGAAAATAGGTGCTAACACCTATATCTCTTGCTACCAATTCCATTCTAGATTATGCATTTTTTCTCTCTATCAGTATATCTCTTATCATTATTTCGGCAACACATCTCAAAGAAGGCTCTGACTCTCGCATCTCTCCAGGTATGCATCTATGCCAGCTTATTTAATTCATCAACAGAAGTAATTAAATATTTTATTTATCTATTGCTAGGGGTCGTGATAACGTAGCCGAGTAGGAGTTACATGTGAAGTAATGAGTACTGAAAATAGTAAAATCTTATTAGAGCTATCGGTTATGTTACTGGTCTGTGTTTTTCTGCATATAGTAAATTTCTAGTTATCCACTTTATTCATAAAGCATAGGATATTTGTTAAATGGAAATTACTTTTAAATTTGACAGTATATTCATATCCCTTTATGGAAGACAAAATGCGCAGCACGCACTAACTCCTTGCAATATTTATGAATTAGACTACTCAGCATAAAAAAAACAGCAATAGTAGACTTACTCCCAAACACTCCATCATCTAATAATAAGCTCCACCATACAGAGTGGTATGACCTCTTTGAGACTCTGAGAACCATTTAGTCCTAAGTAACATCAAAATCTTCAGTGAGAAGATGTGCCTTATAATTGTAAATAGCTATTCAGCAAGGGAAACAAGTTTTATTTATTAGACAAGAGGGAGAAGCATTTATAGACTTTGCCATGTACCATTCTTGCAACCATGCCTTGAGTCCAATTCCTTATGCTGCAGAATCAAAAGATGAACCTAACATGAGATATACGGGATTATCAAAATTTTCAGCAAGATGCGTCCAAAGCTTGATAACTAAAGACTTGCATAGGATGAAAGGCGCCATGCAACCTGTTGCATAATTCCAGGAACAAGGGGATAACATAATAATAAAATTGGCATATGTAATGTTGACCAAAACAATCACAAGTACGTTGCAATCATCTTTTAAAAGTTGACTGATTGATATATTTACGAACCTGAATTATTTTGTTTTATCATGTGTTGTCGTGTTCACAAGCAAAAACTCATTTCCTGTTTCTGTTATATAATAAAATCTTAGTATTTTCCTCATAAGGCTGTCCAGCTATGAAAAATGAAGTGTAAAGATAACATCATATAGTTCTGCAACTTCAAATTAGAGCTTTAGAAGTGGCTCTGTCTAGGAGGCGTAATGTACTTCTCTCTTACAGTTATCTATAAAGCATACTTGCTATACACTTTGTTAATTTGTTTATAAAAGCGTAGGATAGAAATGAGATTACTCAAACATAAACTCAAACACAAGTTAAGTGTCGTAATAAAATGCAAATATATTATGACTCGCAGTTTCTTGTAGTTATTGCTTCGTTCTCATTTTTTCCCATCCTTATATATATAATATGGAATTTGAATCATGTAATGTGTTCGGAAACTCGGAACATTACTGTTATTGATCTTAATGTATTACAATTGTACATTATGTGAAATAGAACAACTTTTTTTTAAAATTTGAAAGTAAAAATGAACTATTTTTCTGTATATGTTATGTAACCTTTTTTCTCTTATCTATAGCTGCTGGCACAATTCTTCTATGATGATATTTATTAGCAGAAATTGTATTTTGCTTGTTGGTTTGTCAAGAGCTTTGTTTAGAGTACCACAGCATCTTCCGGCAAATCAATACATATTCCTTTTTTACACCGTACTTGTTGTCTTCTTTACGATAGCTTGATTTCATACCCTTGGCCATGGTTGTAATTGCATCTGTAGTAAATTGACTCACGGATTACCACTCTCCTTGAAATTTTTAAAAGTAGCTTAACCTTGCTTACATAGAAAGAAAGAAAGAGCGCTAATGACAGTTGATTAACATCAGAACTCCCCTTATAAAAAACTAACTGATTAATTCTAGAAATTAACTGTTTCTTCATCCTTAGGCATCATCTTAGAGTAGATTTTCTGCTAGGCTGGATGTATTATTATAGAAGAACCAGAAATTAGCAACTTATAGTTTATTCATGGTGCTTTAATACTTAATTCAGAACCTTTTCTGCTAGACATGGTTCGTCGCCATCAGAGAAGCTTCAGCAGTAAAATAGTTTCAGATTTTGGTGACTGGCTAAGATTTTTTTTCAAGGACTTCCTACTTTATTCGATAGGCCACGCTTTTGTTTCCCTTTGTACTCAGCCTCTTAAGTGTTAAATGAGAAGGTCTTTATACGAATTGTTTACGACTTGAAAGAGCTCATAAACTTTTCAGCAATATTTCAATATGATATGCTTACAGTATTTAAGGGTATCACTATCTATTATTTAAGGGTATCACAATCTATGTAGACAGTATTTTGCTTAGTCATTAAATGGTAATTCTATCATTTTCTGCTAGTTCAGTTATTTATGAACACAATCTGTCTTGCAGTCCCTAGTTTCTTTTTTTTCTTTTTTTTTTTAATTTCAGCAATGAGATACATAGTAAATTTAGCTTTTCTATGTTTAATCAAATTGAACTGCTTCTTGTTATTCACTTGTTGGCACACATTATAAGTGTTTCCATTTCATTTCTTTCTCTGTGCAGCAGTAGCTAATTCCTGGTTTGCAATTCATGTTAGTGGAATAATCTTTTATTATCTATATAATACTGCAACGTACAACTTCGGTGAGACATTTAATTCCGGCTCAGTATGCTATGTCAGCAATTAACACATGAACCCTGTCCCCCTCCGTCACATTAATACAGATCTATGAACGTATATCACATGTGTGCCCTCATATATCCAGCTTCCAGTTTTTGATCTACCCACTCTCACTTGTATACAAAGGAACAGCGTATATATAGATTTACATATGAACATGTACATATGTGTGTCGATATCACAGGATCAACCAATTGCATGAACGCAATGCTAGGTATTCCTGTACCTTCTTATTTATTTTTGTTGTCAATTGATTTAGCATGAAGCATTCATGTTTGCCATGACTTGAATGCCTTGTGTTGTTGATTGTCGTATTCCTAAGTGATCAGAGTTCACCTTCAAATTTAACATGTACATGATATGTATAAATCAATCTGTTTTGTTTTTTCTTAGTGACATCAATCAAGACTTTTATATTTCCCCTTTGGGTTGTTGACACGTGTTTGTCTTCCAAGAATGGACTCGATGTGTTGCGTGTCATGTCTTTAATGGCCTATTCTTTGCTGGGAGAATATTTCGTTAGTCGAATATTCCTTACTTTGTTAGCCACTATTCCTATATTTGTTAAGCACTTGCTTGAACTGAGTTTGATGGTTGCATTTGATTTCATTGCTCATAGCCTTGTTTTTATAGTTGTGTTAGTATTATGACATTGATTTTAGTATTTTACATTGCTCATAGCCCTGTTTTCCTAGTTGTATTTGAACTGAGTTTGAATATTAATGAGTCCTTAAATATTACTACAGCGTAGCAGATTATTTGAATATCCAGCTCATGTCTAGTGTAAGCATTTACTTCAGTAGGGTTTGCAGGTAAATTAGTATCTGTCTAGTTTCGAATCTGTAGTCATCATGATAAAATTAGTTAGTGAAAAATATTAACCAGATTAGCACACATTACCAACTTCTTTGCACAACTGACTAAATGTGCCTTTATGAATGACATCTATATTTGTTAATGGCCATGTATACATTTTTTTTTTGTATATAAGATGTATTCGAGGTCAGATTATGGTATTCTTTGAAACATAAGGATGCCACTTTCAATCATGATCTATGGAATTATGATCACTTTACTTCTCAACGCTTTCTTTCTTTCTTTCTTTCTTTCTTTACATGTTAAAATTGAGTGTGACGTAACTTTAGTTTTAATGTTATATATATGTATGTATAATTGTGATGTACAATTATGTTTTGTGTTCTCACTTGGATTTGGGGAGACTACTTCACATGTGGTGTCAACTCATCGGCTGGCTCTCGATGGCCTTGCACCTTCTCACTTTATATGCAGTCATATTCTGAGTTTCTTGCCACGATGCCTGAGCACATTATAGATGGCAGTACTCTTTGGTGCTATAAGGGCCCATTGATCTGTTTCTACATTGTAGAGCCACCCTTACCCAATAGATGCATGTGTCAATTTGGTTTCATACAAGACATACCAACAAATCGAAACACCTTCACGATATTAATTTGCAGGGGAAGCATGATACTAACTGGATTATTATGCATCGTGAATATTTATTACATTGGGAGAGCCGTGCAGAATATGTAGTCGGTGCTGGTGCAACATTGGTGCTGGTGTCGTTGACGGTTATGATCAGTGGTATACCAACATTACTCGTATCTATCATACACGGGTTGGTGGTTCACATTATTTGCAGTAATTTTAATGTAATAGTATTGATCAAGTAATTTTTTACTATGTGGTTTTCTTTTTGTGATGCTTACGTTTGTTGTCTTGTTTTCATTTTTGCAGATTCATTTTCTCAATCAGATTTCTTTGGTAGCCAGGGGCGAGATTGACGGAGATATGAGCTATGTAGACTTTATTGCCTCTAATGGTAGACTGCTCATACAGGATCAATTCAACAAAGGTGTTTTTCTAGATTTCCCAGTTGTGGAGCGTCGACAAAAAGAAATTGAGTTGAAAGCGAAGCCCAAAAAAGCTGGCCACAGAGGAGGTCGTGGAGGTCAATGCTCCACGGAGACCGGGGAAGCAGGTCGCTGATGTGGGAGATAGTGGTGTTTGTTTGGATGATGGAGGTTTTCACATGGGTAATGGCGGAGCTGTTCCTTTAGGTGACGAGTGAGGGAATGTTGGGGAGAATTTGACTTATGTGCATGAAGATCAGGCGGCGCGGATTGATTCTGATACAAGAGTTTTTCCTACATCACGATGAATATCCTAGGTGGAACTCATTGCCTTGTGATGACTCTGTATAATGCTAATAATGCAGTTGCAGATCATTTGTCATCTCCACATGTGCAGGCTGACATTTATGAGACACCGCCTTAATCATATCCGACATTTTTCTTATTGACTCAGTCCCCCCCCCTCAAGCAGTAAAACAGCCATTGCAGCGGCAACTTTCAGAGGGCCAGCTGGAGCAGCACCAGCCTGCCCAGCAGCTACAACAGAATCTACCTCTGGTGCTGCTGCTGCTGCAGCAGCAGCAGCAGCAGCTGGAACTCCCAGTCCACCAACAGGTACCAGAACCACGCATATGCAGTTGCAAGAGCGTAATCGACATACGAGATGTGGAACCACTGGTAGAAAGATACCTGATTGCAGACGGCTCAGGTATGAAATTGTTGCATAGTTCGTTATGATACTTTTGTTGCATTGGATTCAAAATTGGGCATACCAATCTAGTGTGCAAGTTTGGTATTTTTTTTCTAAAGTCTTGTTGGTGTAAAGTACTTTAGCTGTTGATATATGGGATTTTGTGAGGGTTGCGTTAGGGGGGCAAGAATGAGATGGGGTGTTTTTGTTCTGTGCTACTGCAAAATTATAGAAATATACTATGAAGAAATCTGCTAGTAGACATGTATTTCAGTTGCTTGCTGTAGTTTTAGATATGTGTTGCTGAGTTATTATTGCACACACACTGCTTTGGAAATGTAGCCTCTTTTAGAGAACCACCTTCTATCTTTTGTCGAAGACACCCATATTTGGTTCCTACTTCAGTTCTATAACGCAAATTTGGTTCCTTCTATCTTTTGTCGAAGACACCCAATTTTTTTTTAGCATATCTTCCAAATCTATAATGCAGTAACAAACCCCAAATTGTAAATCACAGAATATACCATTAACTCTAAACATCAGTAACCGAGGTATATTGTATTTATTATGTTTCTTATTCCTGAAGTCATTAATGTTAGTAGGGGGCTTCCATTACCTGCTGCCCTAGCTTGAAACTGTATTTATTATGTTTCTTAGTCCAGAAGTCATTAATGTTAGTAGGGGGCTTCCATTACCTGCTGTCCTAGCTTGAAACTTGTCCTCTTGATGAAGAAATTTCTCCATATTGACCTGATAATTTCCTCAAAATTTTAAATTCCCTCTGGAGAATAAGAACTTCTGTATCCTCTGGTGAGGATGACAGGAAAAAGATGGAAAAGAAGACACCAACTACTTCTCATGGTCTTACTAACATCTCCTTGTTTAAAGGAAGTTTTTCATGTCCACCAAGTTAGATAGTGCAAATTAGTGCATGCAATGGAACTATACGTGGGCTTGTAGGGTCACCTTGCAATTGTACACTTATACCTCCAAAAATGTCAACCAGTGGTACCCCAATATGACCTCCTAAATGCCAACTAGAGAGGGAGGGGGGGGGGGGGGGGGGGTCAACAAGAACAGTGCCTTTAATTCAGTGATTGACAGTGCCTGAGTGTTTAAGGTTTCCAAACCTCCAAAAACTGCCGGAGATGGCTCAGTAGCTTCATTTGACCGGCAGTCTAACTTTTTATTGAAGCAACTATTATTTCTTTGTAATTGAACTTGTTCTGCAGCTGCTTGAAGTTTTTGGTATATAATTTGAACCTTTTCATGCATGTAATTGGTGAGGAATGATAGTGCTTTTGTGATAAGATATACATAACATTCAGGTGAAAGTGTGATAACTGCGTGTCTGCGTGAGCCAAAGGTTTAGCAGAACATTAGGTAATAAGATATATATGTATAACATTCAGGTGAAAACGTGATAGCTGCGTGTCTGCGTGAGCCAAAGGTTTCGCAGAACATTAGGTAAAATCGAAGTACACAATCTTAGGAAAGCAAATTAGAATTGAAGTAAAATCAGAAGTTGAAACTCTTCTAAATAAGCACAAATCTTAGGTAATATTCGAGAGACACTAACATATAATGTCTTGTATGTCCCTAAAAAACATTTCTATATATAATCCCAACATCAATTCCTTTCATTTCCAAGCTGAAACTGAAAAACAATCAAATTCCAACAAATTCTCCATTTCAAAACTTTAACTGACTGAATGTACCATTTACTCCCGTACATCAACCATGCTAAATAAGTAAAGGAGAAAATAATTACTGTGTTTCTTATGCTTAAAGTAAATAACATAAATCGGGCTCTAACAATGCGACCTTGTTACTTTCAAGTACTTGTGTAGGGGACACAAAGGAGACACGGAGGAAGGGGACAGAGGATTCCAGCTCCTATTATTAGGGTTACACCAAGGAGCTGGGATCCTCTGTCCCCTTCCTCCGTGTCTCCTTTGTGTCCCCTGTTGTTTTTAATACAAAAAAATGTTCTTGTGGAGCTAAAAAGAGCAGGGGACACAAGGGGGACACGGAGGAAGGGGACAGAGGATCCGGACCCTAATAATAGTTATTTTATTAATGGCCTTCTTCAACAACCCCACATTTAGGAAAGCACCCCGCTGTTGCACAAGGAATGGATGCATTTAGTTTAATATGGATATTTGTAATCCAAGTGACAACTATTTATTTCTGATAGGGCCTCAATCAGATACACATATTCGAGACGTAATAGAAGGGATGTCTAGGCTGTCTATTAATTGATAGTACTAAATAAATTAGAATATTAAAATATATGCTATAATTAATTAGTAGGAAATCTCTGAGAATAAATGAAAATGTTCTTCTATATTTGGAAAGTACAGAATGTGCAGAATATATTGTCAAGAGGGGAGTGTGAGAGAGGCAGGCAGAAATTAATTTGTACTGAGCTACTTATGCTCTAGGGAGAGTACCAGGTCTCTCGAATACCTGGGTATTTATCTTTCTGATATTATAAACAATAAAACACATTCGAATCTCTTATATTTTCGGCTATTGTTGATGTTGTTGCTGATTTAAATCAAGGGTTCTACCAATTTCTTTTCGAAATAATACAAATTTAGATGATTCTGTTAACATGCACAACCTAGTTTGAAGGCCACCTTAAATCTCATTGACGATTTGACCTTAAAAGTTCGTGGAGACGTCAAATAAGAGTAACCGACTTTTGTGTTGGAAGGGAAGACATTAAGTGGGCGTTTAATTGTTTACCCCACCTTAGTGTTCTTTTTGGTAAAATTGAAAATCTGATCGATGGCCTGAGGAAACTGCTTATAAATAATTTATTTGTGCACATTGTGTGTGAGCAGCAATTAAAACATCCTACCCTGCTTCTATCTCGTACCAGGCGTACTCCTTTGCCCTGATAATTACCACCACTGCTGCTTTGATTTCTCTGGCCTGGGGACACTTCTCCTTTACTTGACCTTTTCATCCATTCTTCTCTTGTAAGCAACAATTGTCCTTCGTTACCCTCTCGTTTCCTCCACTCTTCTTCAGTCAACAGTAATTGTCTGCCAACTGAATCATTCTGTCCACGAAGTCTCTCTTCGTGAGCCTTGAGGGAGCCCACTGCTTCCTCGATTGTCATAGTCTCTAGATTTCCGAACTGCTCTATCGTTGATGTTATTTGCAAAAATTTCAATGGAACAGCCCGAAGAAGCTTCTTCAACACATGCCTCATCAACTGTTTCTCCCAAGGCACGAATATTAGTCACTAGACCATTTAACCTCATGCAAAAATCATCAATCAGCTCCGTGTCCTTCATATTTAAGAACTCGAATTCAGCCTTCAATGTCTGAATTCTCGCCTTCTTTACCCGATCAGCGCCTAAGCACATAGTAGCTTTCACTCTTCTAATATTGTTGAAATTGTTTTTTAAGTTATATGAATTTGTACAACGGGGAAGGGAGTGAGAAATTAAAACATAACCATAATCATGGAGGAGGCTTGCTTGAATCACCATGATAAACCTCCAACATGAGTTACTTGTTACAAAATTTATAATTATTATGCGGCCTTTTGGATCATGAGATTCCAACCCGGTTATCGGGAATGGGAGATTTTAATATAAAAAAAATGTAATTGAACCTCATTCGTGTTCTCGTTAACCTGGAAACAGGCTTTCAGATTTTGTCCCTTGGAAACAGGCTTTCTCCCATGACAGATAGCAGTAATTAGTGCGTCGTGGTACTTTTTTAGCTGACTTGAATTCCAAGTAAAAATATGCATGCTAGTATTATGTACTAGAATAATGCTAGTATATGTGTGCCTCGAACAAATTGCTACTAAACAAAAATGTGTGTTTATCATGAATACCCACCGCTCTTCAAATAACTATTTAACATGTCATATGCATGTGTATTTGTCTCAGAAAACAAGTAACAGAACGTATAAATATGAAAATCAGTCCTTGAGAGATGAAGAGGCCAATGACATTCTACCTGGTGAGATGAGGTCATCTGGACATGATTTTGTTGCGACTGAATTCTTTGCTCATCCAAGGCACAGCAAGTTAATGAAACGTCATCAAGTTGAAGGCTTTAATTTTTTGGCAAGAAACCTTGTAAATGATAATCCAGGTGGCTGCATCCTGGCCCATGGTCCAGGATCTGGAAAAACTTTTATGATGATCAGTTTTATACGGAGTTTCAGCAAGACCACTCGTGGTGCTACCCAAAGGTATCTTGCAAACTTGGAAGAAGGAATTCCTCAAATGGCAAGTAGATGATATTCCTTTACTTGATTTTTATTCTGTGAATGCTCGGATCTCAGCAACTGGAAGTTCTGAAACAGTGGGCTACGACATGAAGTATTCTCTTCCTGAAGTTCCTGGGATATATGCAGTTTTCTTCAATTATATGTGACTCTAATGACAATGAAAGTAATTCTGCCTGTGAGAAAATTCTGGTAAAGCAAAGGTCAATTCTCATAATGGATGAAGGTCACACTCCTAGAAATGAGAATACTGATCAGTTGGCTGCCCTTGAAAGGGTCGAGACGCCTCGGAAGGTCGTGCTTTCTGGAACGCTTTACCAGAACCATGTTAAGGAGGTCTTCAACATTCTGAATCTTGTACGACCAAGGTTTTTGGAGCTGGAATCATGCAAGGATGCTAAAAGGCGTATATCGAGTATAATAGAAACCACAAAGAAAGGAAACTTGTTGAAGAAAAGTAATCATGAGTTTTATGAGATGGTAGAAGTTTCGCTCCTGAGGGATGGCAACTTTGACCGCAAGGCACACGTCATACAAGGTCTTAGGGACATGACTATCAAGGTTCTTCACTTCTACAAGGGTGATTCCCTGGACGAACTGCCCGGCCTTGTTGATTTCACATTGTTTCTGAATCTAAGCCCGCAACAGGAACTTGAAGTTGTAGAACTGAAGAAATTAAGAGGAAGATTCAAAATTAGCTCTGATGGAGGTTCAATTTATGTGCACCCAAAGTTAAAAAAACTTATAAAGTACAGTGAAAGAAAAGACAGACTTGATGAGGTCAAGATTGACAAGATGCTTCAGCGTTTGGATATTAATGCAGGAGTAAAAGCCAAGTTTTATCTTAATCTGCTTCGTTTGTGTGAGTCGACGGCGAGAAGCTCCTAGTGTTTAGTCAATACCTTCCTCCCATGAAGTTCCTAGAAAGATTAACAGTGAAGGTAAAAGGTTGGAGTCCGGGAAAGGAGATCTTTATGATCACAGGTGATTTAGATAATGATGCTCGAGAATTGAACATGGAACACTTTAACCACTCTTCAGATTCCAGAGTTTTATTTGGATCTATTAAAGCCTGTAGCGAAGGTATATCACTTGAGGGGGCTTCTCGAATAATTGTACTGGACGTTCATCTAAACCCATCAGTCACTCGCCAGGCAATTGGGCGTGCATTCCAACCAGGCCAGGTGAGAAAGGTGTACACATACCGACTGGTTGCTGCAGGATCACCGGAAGAGGAAGACCACTCCACTTGTTTTAAGAAGGAGTCTATTCCGAAGCTGTGGTTTGAATGGAATGGGGTCTGCTGTCCAGAAGATTTCCAGCTGGAGAACGTTGATGTGACAGATTGTGGCGATAATTTCCTGGAAACCCCGAGTTTACATGAAGATGTTCTTTCTCTTTACAGAAGGTCACTAAAAGGTTTTGCTTTTGCTTTTTTTTTTCCCCCCCTGTTTTTTGAATAGTGCAATTGCATGATAACCAGTTTACTGGTGCAGGCTACATATATTATGTGTGTCTACATATATATTTTCATTTTCTTGTTATCAGTTCTAATCAGTTTTAGCATATATTAATTTTACTAGGTTTCCTGCACATTTAAAATTTTGATTATTCAATTTAGTATGATAATGTATTTACTGCTACCTTCTGGAGGGCCAAGGCCTTGTTTACAAGTTTGATTGAGCTGGACAATGAAGTCCATGAATTTACCGTAGTAGACAAATCTCACCCCAAATCAGTGAGTCCATGATTGTTTTTTTTTTTGTGGTAAATGTCTGTACACTTGGATTAAACAGAGAGATGTGAGGCCTTCCCTCTTTACAATGATTAGTGGATAGAAGTTGTAATTAGTCACAAAAGTTCTTAGATAAATATGAAAACAACATTCCGGGAGAGTTTTTGTTCTCTTCAAAAATTGGTACATTGTAGTTTCGTACACTTTACAGTTGAATTGGAGAAAATTTCTTGGACTTCCGATTAGCTTATTATGTTTGATATACAGGTAATGTGAATACAAGATGCAACAAGCAATGAAATGCTATAAAAGAGTGTGATAAGTGTTTATAGGAATCAGCTCGTAATCATCATGAACTTTGACAAATTTTGCTAGCCGGTGCAACTATGTCTAGTGTATCATCATGCTCTGTTATCATCCAGAAAACCACAAGCTCAGCTTAGTTGCAATTTTGAGGTTGTTAGTATTACTAGTAACTGTTTTAAAAGTTTTTCTGTATGATATATTATGGAGATTCTGCTATTGCAAATCAGTAGAGCTGGAATTCAAGTCAGGTTGTTTGCAAGCTTAGCTCAGTAAGACAGGCTCAACAGTATAGGAGGTCGTCAATTTGTCGAGTTCAATTAAGAAATTTTGTTTCATTAGATTTTTAACCTTGACTTGGAATTGTTGAGGTAAACTCGGTATGATCGGCTAATGCATGTCAAAGCCTCAGCTTGCATGGTTTGGCTGGAGTTGAATATAAAGGATCTCAGCGCAAGCTCTATTGCTCAAACTAATTTTATGAAAGATTAACATATCAATCGTGCTTCGACTCAGCTTATTTAAGAGAAGCTTGATCACTAGCTCAATGAGCAATAACTAGATCAACTCCGAGTTACAGATTTTATACTTGTAAATACCCCTTAAATCATTGGGTTTACCATCATCCTCATCAGGAGACGAGGACAAACCTTTTGTTGATGCTGATTGGCGATCATTCAGAGCAAGGCTAATTGCTGGAGAACAATCTTTAAGACAGGGACAAGATGCTTCCTTAGTAACTGATCCTGATACTGTGGTGAATCAGCCTCCAACCATCTCAATCGGTAACAAGTGGGCACACACCATCCATGAGCCTGAGAAAGGTTGCTTACTCATTGCCACTGAAAAGCTCAATGGGGTGCATATCTTCGAGCGAACAGTGGTCCTACTTTTATCAACTGGTCCAGTTGGTCCAACTGGCATAATACTCAACCGGCCTTTTGCTTATGTCCATTAAGGAAATGAGATCAACTGCACTAGACGTTGCGGGAACATTCTCTGAGGTCCTTTAGAAGAAGGATTGTTCTTGGTGAGTCCTAACCGAGGGCCAGGGAGTGATGGGGTTGGAAATAGTGGGTTTTTGATGAAGTAATGAAGGGGTTATAAACTTATACTATGGAACTAAAGAGAGTGTGGGTTGTGCTGCTGAAATGGTAAAGAGGAATGTGGTTGGAGTTGACAACTTTAGGTTCTTTGATGGATACTGTGGGTGTGAAAAAGAATAACTCAGGGATGAGATGGAAGCAGGTTACTGGACAGTTGCTGGCATGCTGCTTGTAGTCCAGGTGTGATTGGGCTGAGCAGTGTAGGTAGTGTTGGACTCTGGGAGGAGATTCTTGGGCCATAAAAAGGTGTTATGATTTGGTTATTTGCTGCTGGTGCATTTACACGATTACTGGAGCTAGATTCATGTGGAATTGTAGAAGACTTCTTGCTACTTCTAGTCTTCTATGTAGCTTAGTGCAAAGTAGGCTGCAACAAATAAGTCTGCACACTAGGGCATTTGGGCCACTTGATCTAGTTTAAATCTCAAGCGTGTTTGTATATTACTGATAACTAATGACTTTGTTTAACATTAACCCTGTATCTGTAATGACTTTGATTTTGAAGCAATTTGTACAACTATGAACAATGAAACTACAAGGATAGAACATTCATCTTCACTTTTACCTTATCTCATAGAATCTGTGTATATTATGTAGGAAGGAATGCTTATTTTGTTGTTGCAAAGAAGGTTACTTGGAAACATGGCATCCTTAAATTTTTCAAACATTAATTATCAAAACTTTAGGATAACAAATTAGAAAGATAAAGGTAAATAAGAGAAGAGAACATGAAATTAAGTTAAAAATTATTTTAAATATTTCATTATTATTTTATGTACAATATTTTTGTAATTATTTATAAAAGCTAATAAAATGAGAAAGATAAATTTTTGCAATTAATTATTGCCAATTTTTAGAATGATATATGAAAGTTTGATTATCCACTTTATTTCTCACTATTGCTCTTTTAAGTATAACTAGGGTACCCGTCTGCATGGCCCTATTTGTAAATGTCCCTAATATTTGTTCTAAAGAAGAAAGTACCGGTTGGTTTATTAATTTATGGATTGGAAACTTGTAATTATGAAATTTTAATATGAGTAGTGGTATGTGTTAATAGTGAATGCCAAGGATTGTATATAAACGCAAATAATATTGTTGAGTATGATGTTATGAACGGGAATCGCGTAATTATAAATTTGAGATAGTAAGATGATAATCTTAGTCATAGACACTGCTTTCCATATCAATACGATTACAACCATCCATGATTTGATATGTTTGGATGGTGAGGATGATGCTGCAACTATAGAATTAAATGATCCACTGATACCGGGTGCTATAGAATTAAATGATCCACTAATACTGGGTGCTAATTTTTTGGGAGCTGCCAATAGGAGATTTCGGAAATGAAATGCATCGGTAATAAGTTTAATTATTATTGAATAAAGTTTAAAAAGAAAATAGGGGTGGGCTAGTTTAATACTAATGTGAACGAGGTATAGTTCAGCCTCTAACATTATACATTAAAACTGATCATTTGGTTCATTTGTTTCATTATAGGAGCCTTTGATCCTTGGAATTGGATAGTTTATTTGCAATAGTGCTTCAAAGATTGACAATTTTTGTACGAGTAATATTTCAACCAAAGAAACACCATGTCGTTCATGATAACCTGATAAACTACTGTGTCTCATTACATTTGCTCTCCAGATTTATTCTGTACTTCGAACATGATAACTGTAACAGCAACCTCATGTACTAATAAAAGTTAATCAATTCGTCACTGTATTTTTGCAACTTGGATATTGTAATGCTTCAACAAACCTATCTTCTCGCATTATGTATACATTCATGAAATTGACTCCGAATTCGGAGCCGATACCTATAAAATACAAAACAGTGAAGGAAAGGGATGGACAGATGAGGGGTAGGAAAAATTAGACGTGATCTGGTGTATGATATTCTGGAGCCGATCGGCCCGTCGTCTACTACATATTATCCAAAACCCACAGCAGAAGAAAATGAAAAGTTGTCAAAAAAGAAGACAGTGAAGAAAGTGAAGAGTCAGAAGAATGGGAAAGTCGGCTAAAAGGCAGCGCAAAAATTTAAATCTTTCACGAGGCAGAGTATGTTTTTTCAAAAAAAAAATAATTTTCATTTAATAATTCGCATTGTTTAATGCAAAACAATATGTTTCCTAAGTGTATGTGATTTGATATATATTTAAAGAGTGAGAAGGGCGTGAGTAATTTATTTTATGGACAATTAGATTTTCTGATCTTTGAACTTCCATGTTCCAATTCTTTATCTCAGATCGTATTCTAATTTGTATATATAGATAGTTGAAAGATATTGTTTTTCTTAACTTCTTTTTAAGCTTGTTATATTTAGTAGATGTAACTTAATTAATGCTTAGTTGATTCACAATACAATGTGCACTTATATTATCCCACATACATTATAATGGCACCCTCTTATGGTTTTCTGCATAGGCTTCTAAGGAAATTCACCATGGGAAAAAGGAAATTCACCATGGGAAGAAGCCTCCTGCGGAAGACATTGCTTGAGGTCACTTCCCAAGAGCTCAATTAGCCTGTAAAGCAGCAACTGTAATATTTTTATTCCATTATGTGATATAACTAGGTGACATCTTTATTCATATTATATTCTTATATGTAATAAGTGTAAGCGTAAGATGGATCTAATTCAGAATAAAGGTCCCCAATATCACAATTTGGAAGGAAATTGCCCTAAATATCACAACTTAAAAACTTGGCCCCAAATATCACTTCAAAACACATTATAATATATCGTTTTTATTTTTTTCTTTTTTTTTTCCCAAAACGCCAATGCGTTTAGCGTTCATGGGGATTGAATTTTTTTTTTTGTGTTGCAACGCTAGTTCAGACTATGTCCTTAGTTCAAACGCCACTTTATGTGGCGTTTTGGTGCTTTTTTTAAAATTCTTTTTAATTAAAATTGTATTTTTTTAATTTAAAAAGTACAATTTAATTAAATTTAGGAGTTCAACAATTAACTTTTGGGGTTCAATGTTTCCATTTTGGGTTTTAGAAATATTCGGAATGACGAATAAACCGTATACGAACTTAGGGTTTAGGGTTTGGGGTTTAGGGTTGTTTACAACCCTAAACCTTAAACCCTAACTAATCTAACGCGTTTAAAAATCATGCCGCCGGATTCAATTTTTTAATTAAAATTTTTAAATTTAAAAAAATACAATTTTAATTAAATTTAGGGGTTCAACAATTAACTTTTGGGGTTCAACGTTTCCATTTTGGGTTTTAAAAATTACCCAAAACCAAACTTAAAGTAACGTTTCAAAAAAAAAAAATTACCCAAAACCAAACTTAAAATAGCGTTACTAGCCCAAAACCGAACTTAAAGTTGTGTTACTAGCCCAAAACTAAACTTAAAGTAGTGTTTTCAGTTAAAAAAAAAAATTACCCAAAACCAAACTTAAAGTAGCGTCACTAGCCCAAAACCAAACTTAAAGTTGTGTTACTAGCCCAAAACCAAACTTAAAGTAGCGTTTTCAGTAAAAAAAAAAAAAAAAAAAAAAAAAGAAGTCAAAACGCTACACGATGTAGCGTTTTCATATAAAAAATGAAAACGCTACACGATGTAGTGTTTTAGAGTGATATATGGGGCCAACTTTTCAGATTGTGATATTTGGGGCCATTTTCTTTTCAAATTGTGATATAGGGGGCCAACACCCTCTAGGTCACTGTACTACCAAAATAATCTCAATCCTTGAATCAAATATTTTTAAAAATAGACGATCAAGATTATATCATATTAAAAAAATTATAATCTAAAAAGGATATAATTAAAAAAGATTATTATTAAATTGAATTTTAAAAAGAAAATTATAATATGAGAAGGATATAATCATGATTGAACGTGTAAAACCTAATATATATCAATTTTGTAACAAATTGATATGTAATAACATATATATATTAAAAAAATTAATATATTTAACAGATATTAAAAAAAGCCCGTGGGGATTGTAAGTAAAAAAGAAATATTTGTCATGTGTCCATCAGCAGTGATGCATACACATACAAATTCAGACAACAAAATTGAACAATGTTGTACGTAGATTAGATCCAAATTAAATTCATATATAATTATTAATATCTTAATACTGATATTCAACTCTAACCATGAAATATGTATAAACAACTAATATCAATTATAAATAAACAAACAAAAAAAATCAATAGAATTAATTGGAAAAGAAATCTTAATACAACCATAGATAAAATTAAAATTACATTATTCTATCTAGCAAAAATCTATACATACAAGACCATTAGTTACAAATGAAAAATAAAAAATTAAACGTAACAAGAGACGTCGTGAACGATATGTAGAAGCTAGAGAAGAAGAACGGGGCCAAAGGAGGAAAAAAGGATGTGAAGAAAATAATGAAAATTAATTTTAAAGAAAATTGATCACTTATATTGGTTTAACGTTGCAATGATTTTTACAAAATTTGAAATCCTTAACTTAACATTGATAAAAAATATATATAATTATTTAAGGATTTACCTTTGTAAAATATTATTTATAAAATTAAAATCGTGCTGTAAACTATTTAAAAATTTACTCTAAAATGTAATGAAATAATTTTGGTGACGCAATACATAAAAATAGCAATTTTAAAATAAAACATACAAAAATTAATTTATTAAATAAAGAAAATTAAAAAAAAGTGTATCGCACGGGTTATAAGCTAGTATATTCAATTCTAATAGGATTATGTTGTGCTTGCCCCATTTTTGGTTTTTTAACGAAATAATGACACTTTTACCATTTTTTTTAAAGTTTTTGATGAAAATATCATTTTTGAATTTTTTGGCCAAAAATACCATTCTATTACGCATTTTAAAAATGGGTAATAATGTTACTCATTTGTCAAATGGATAATACATATAAATTGGAAAAAAAATTAGAAAAAAAATTTAATTGTGTTACGCATTTACACCTTCAGATTTGATGTGTTTCGCATTTCCAAAATGCGTATCATAATTTTTTTATTTTTTTTCGTTTTTTTTTGAAAAATTCTTACATGACACTCGTTCCTCAAATGCGTAATAGTATTGGCCATTTTGAAAATGCGTAATAGGATGGTATTTTTGACGAAAGAATGACCCAAAATGCCTAAAATTTCACTACCCACTAACCAAAATATCCAAAAATGAAAAACCAGACATCTGTACCCACGGGATGCGCCTCCCCCGTGGGCGTGACCGGTTTCACTGTAGCACGCCAGAATTTCCTCTCCCTTCTCCTTTCTCCTTGCCGGCGACTTCGACGGAAAACTGAGCTTGCTTCGTTCGCGTACCTTGCATCGTTTACCGCCCTCCAAATCATCACCACAGCACAAGCGAATCGTCCCTGTCCTTATGCACATATCCGTTTATCTCTTTTGGCCCCGCAGGGGCATGAACAAAGCTCATCGGAAAGTGTAATCGGGGAAATAGCTCGATTTGGGGTTTTCAAATCGGGGGATTTAAACGTAATAAACTTATTATGGATGTGTAGAGAATTGAATCACGATTCGATTGGTATATGGCATGTGAATCAAAAGTCACGGATGTGGACGGTGGAACAAATCGAAAACTAACGCCGGAATCGCCATTGTTGGCGCCGTTGCAGAGCTCTGGGACGATGGGTGATACGCATCTTCAAGATGCGTATCTACTGTTACGCCACATCAGAAGGCGTATCTCTAGGCGTTGTCAGAAGGCGCATCTGCTGTTACTCCTTTTCAAACAACGTATGTGGCCCTGTTACTCCTTTTCTATGGGCGTATCAAATGGTTACTCCTTTTCTGTGGGCGTATCCAACGGTTACTCCTCTGTCATGGGCGTATCTCGTGGGTAATTTGGGCGGTACTTCCGGATTCTGGGTATTTTGGTGAGAGAAAGCTGATTTTTGGGTATATAGGGCAATCACCCATTTTTGACTAAAAAATTTAAAATGGTATTTATGTAATAAAATTTTGAAAAAATGTCATTTTTAGCCATTACCCTTTCTTAACAAAATAGTGAGGTGGGATTTTCCATGTAAGAATTTTATATTTCTAGTATAATAATAATAATAATAATAATAATAATAATAATAATAATAATAATAATAATAAATAGTAATAATAATATTTATTTTTGAGCTGTATCCCCACAGTAGGAGTTGGTGAAAATTCTATTACTAGTAAATAGACAGTGTAGCTCAAGGAATATACAATGGTCATATGGTTTTTGGCTTAACAATTTGAGTATACTCCGTCCGTCCCATTTTGTAAGACATGGTTTGACTTTCACTGAGATTAAGAAAATACTATTTGACTTGGTAGGTGTTAGCATGTGATTGGTTGATTATGAAAGTGGGTGTATAAAAAATGGGTAAAGTAGGAAAGTAGTGGGTGTAATACGGAGTAGTATTTATTTAATAAAAAGGAAGTATAAAATAGAGAAGTAGTGACTGTAATAGTGAAAAGTAATGTTCAAAAATAGTAAGTTTAGTAGGTTCATTCTTTATGGGACGTACCAAAAAGGAATAAGTGTCACGTAAAATGGGACGGAGGAAGTACTATTTATATAATTATGTTATTTTGGCGATTATAACCTTGTTCCTTCATACAATATTGCAGTGGGAATTTTTTATACCAGAGGACTTGGGGCTCAGCTTGCACATGATGTACCTTTCTCCGCGCTCTGTAGGAGAACCCTCAAACATGTAAACTTCTGTACACAATTATATCATCTTGGTATAAAAGTTTTGGATTCCTCTGGCCCAGAATACATTACTAGTGTTAAGTTATCTTATAAGTGGATTGTTTGCTAATTGTCTTTTATAAGTGGATGTATGTATCTTATGCAGTGCTGCTTATTTATCTAATCTTTGTGTTATGTATCTCTAACAATCATTATTTGCCTCCACTGTCATGGAAGGTTATAGTGGTGCCTATAACATTTTGGAATAGTTGGTGGTAATAATCCTTTTTTTTTGTCATGCTTACGTTTTAATCTCTAATGCGATCAGTTGTTGTGGTGTCAATTGCGCATTGATAGAATAGCTTGCGAAACTGTAGTCCTTTCCGGCATATGATGGTAGAAAGAGTTTTTATACAGCAGGGCCTCTTACCTTGTTAAAAAAGAGAGTTTAAAATTGTTCTCCCTGATGAAAATGATGGATTGGGTGCAAGGTATATACTGGATGTACTTCCATGTACTCTAGTTTCTTAGACGTTTGAGTAAGCATTGTCTCTAAATATTGGTCTGTGCTTTTAATGAAGTTAGTATTGATATTATACATGATTCTCCAAAACCAAACAGTTTTATTGACATTATACATGAAGGTTCTCTAATTCCAAACACGTTTTAAATGATCCTACCAAATGTATCATCATATAACTTTTTTTTTTTTTGAACATGTATCATCATATAACTTAGGGGTCTGGATCCTCTGTTCCCTTCCTCCGTGTCCCCTGCTCTTTTTAACACAAAAAGAGTGCCCCTGCGGGGCCCATTTAAATAAATAATAAAAATGGGCTCCACAAGAGCATTTTTTTGGTATTAAAAACAACATGGGACACAAAGGAGACACGGAGGAAGGGGACAGAGGATCACAGCTCATAACTTAGTTCCAAAGAATTCTAAGTTATCCAAGTACAAATTGGGAAAGTAAACGAAGCCTTTGAAGTTCTAATATACTTGGAAAGTGTAATAGTCTTCAGTCTTCACAGTAGATTTGACAAAAATCAAGCAAGCAAGTAATATTGCCTAATGAGTGAATTTTATTGGGAAAATATTAAGGGAATTTGTATAATATGTCCCAAATTAAATGACCATTTTACAAATATGTCCCATCATATTGATTTATTAATTATATGTCCCATTATCAGTTTTTAGGTTTTATAAAGACTAATATACCCTTTTTTTATTAATTAGTTATTATTTTAAGTATACTACAATTTTAAAATTTTATTAATTGAAAAAAATATTTTATATTTTTTTTAGTACAGGACCAAGGGTGCTTTTTTTTTAATTTTAACCATAAAATTAATATTTTTTTTATTTTTTTTCTTACACTGGCCCCGCCAGGGGCACCCTTAACCAAATAAAATATTAAAATTTATAATTTAAATTAATCAAATTATGTTCTTATGAGACATTATATTTTAAAATAAATTTGATTAAAAAGGGTATAATGGTACTTTTCTGTTAAAATTTGAATGAAAAACTGATTTTAGGATAGATTTGAAATTTCAAATATATATAGGACATATTTACAAACCATGTTTTAAATTGGGATATATTATTAAAAAACCCAATATTAAGAGCACACAGAGTTCCTGACATTCCCAAAGAACGCAAAACACATGAAGGTAATTGGTTATATCCAAGGTAATACATCCAGGTGACTTGCACAAGGCAAAATAAGATTCAACCAGAATGAATAATAATATTGATTTGGTAGTGTCTGGCCATATCCTTACGGAACTTCCATACACTATGATTTTATATTCAACAGATCCTTCGATTCTGGTTTCGTTAATAACTTGTAAACAGAAGCAGATTTGAAACAGGGCTTATTCATTGTGCAAAGAAAGTCTTCCCGACACTTACAGCCAACACCAAAAATACTTTCATAATATTGTTACAAAACAATGAGTTTGCAATGAAGACTCAGGACTCTGGCACACAAAATCTGATATAATCTGACAGACCACCAACTCCTTCTATAACAGCAAACAATATTACTCAAAATTATGTATGAAAAAAATAACGAATTTAACTTAGTCAGCTCTGGATTGGCCAGCTCTTGAAGACAAAATGATGCCAACAATAAGACCATACAAGGCTAGAGCTTCAGCGAAAATTAGAATAAGGATCATTCCAACAAAAAGCTTCGGCTGCTGTGCATTAGCCCTGCAAAACACAATAACTTTTAGAGGACAAATCAATTAAAGCAAACCAGAAACCATCTTCCCTTCCCCTAAATAACACACTATATCAGGTTTTTCTTCCAGTCACCGCATTGGCTATCCCTATTTCCATTTTAGATAACAGTGCAATTGACATCCCTTTGTGTGCGCTATATGTTTGTGTCGATGCATAGTGTGTATAAAGCTTATTTCGATATTCACAAATGAATCACCATATTTCCTTGTCATGAATTAAAAACATTGCCCACACCCGATTCTTAGAGTTTGTACTAGCTTCTCTTTGAATTTAAAGAGATAGCCTAACTAAATTTGTACAAAGCTCAAGCATAAGATGTATTTACAACATCTTGACACAACTACGATAGAGTATTAACTTTCGAATCAAAAAGGAAAAAACAGCACCTGACACCCGCATCACCAACAATTCCAATTGCCATACCAGCAGAAAGTCCAGCAAGACCACAAGCAAGACCAGACGAGAGATGCGCATATCCATCAAAAAGATAATATGATTTAGCCTTGGGGTTAATTCCTGTACTAATAATGACAGCGATAATCAAACCATAGATACCCAACACACCAGCCATAACCACGGGCACAATTGACTTCATTACCAACTCGGGTCTCATCACTCCCATGGACGCAACTCCTACACCACTCTTAGCCGTACCATATGCTGCCCCCATACCTAACCAATAATATCCCAATTCAAGTAAAAAACAGAAAACAGAAAAAATACCTTCAAAAATTATTACAAGAAACTGAGTTTTGTGTTTTAATGCTCAATTAAATAACTACATGCATCCTTAGGAAGGTTAGTTTCTCCTGAT
The DNA here is from genome assembly GCA_037693485.1 of Kitagawia praeruptora. Lineage (NCBI taxonomy): Eukaryota > Viridiplantae > Streptophyta > Magnoliopsida > Apiales > Apiaceae > Kitagawia > Kitagawia praeruptora. Next base: position 142,127,149 of record CM075352.1, read on the forward strand.
ATATTTTTAATATCGTAAATTATTTGTAGGTTGATGTTATGTTTATCAACTTCTTCAGTGTCTACTTTGAGTCTCTTATTATGTTTTGCTTAAATTTAGTTTTGGCTTGTTTTTTTTTTCTTATGGATTGATTTAATTTGATTTAATTTGTATTTTACGGGACTGACTAAGTAGTCTTGTTTGGTGGTTCCTAAAAGAAAGGGCTGGTTCTCTAGTGTCGGAACCATTGAATTGATGTCTTTAATCAGTTTCACTTATGTACACATAGATATATAAGTCATATCTGTAGAACTAAATAAATTTCTTACTCATCCATTTCATCACAACTAGACAATAACAGATACAATACAAATATGTACACACACCGACCCTAAATTATTGGAATTCGAATGCTGTGAGAAGCACATGTACTGGTAAAGTAGGGTAAGGAAACATACTAAAAAGATAATCAAGAATGAAATCCACAAGTAAACAAGGATAATGACAAAACATGAGAGAATCAAATGAGATAAGGATGTAGAGGAATACTACATACAGGAGAAAACTAGGGCAGCAGCAGCACCAAGAAATCCGAAGAAGGGGGCAGTTTCATCACCACTGAATGCTGCTGTTGACATCTTTCGCTGATTCACAAACACACTGCCTATTATTATTATTATTGATTGATTGGATCTGAGGAGGAGGAGGAGAAGAAGAAGGAACAATTATGGATTTCAAGATGAGCTCTTTCAAGATTTTAGACACCACCACGGATCTCTTACGTTGTTCCTTTTTTTTTAGCACGTTGTTCCTTTTAGTAGAAACGTCAATTTCGTGCACGACACGAAAATGATACGAAAATTACGGGTTTGGGTTGACCTTTGTGGTACACAAATATGAAAGTACACGAACACGAAATTAAAAAAATACAACACAACACAACGTACTCAGTATATCCCGCATGAGCAGGGTCTGAGGGGGTAGGATGTACGCAATCATGCCCCTACACAAAGGTAGGGAGATTGTTTTTGGTTTTTGACCCCCGGCAGGAATCGAACCCGTGTCAATTTTGGGTTTACCTTTAGGTACATGACACGAAACGAATATACACGAAATAAATAAATATTTAAATAATTTTATTAAAATTATAATACTACATATTTTAAAATGATATTTTATATATAATTTTTACATAAGATAAATACAAAATAGTTTCAAATTAAGAACAGTTCATTTCTTATGATATATTGACTTAAGACTCGATTAGTAAAAAATTAATATTTAAATATTTTTATTTTTAATCAAAAATAACACGAAACACGACACGAAACGTACACGAAATGAAGGTATACGAACACGAAATGAAACGAATCCTTAACGGATCGGTTTTGGATTTGACATTACGTACACGAAACACGAAAGTACACGACACGAAAGTATACGAAACGAACGAATTGCCAGGTCTACTTTTTAGCCTTTTCGTCATCTTCCTCTTATTAATTTATTATTATTATTATTATTATTATTATTTTATAATATTGGACAAATGGATTATTTTAAAGAGATATATATTCCGGTATATAGTAAAACCTCGATAAATAAATATTCGATAAACGAAAAATCTCATCAAATAATTAATTTTTTCCGGTCCCGACATAATAGAGACAACGTATTTTTGACCTCGATAAATGAATAATTTCGACTAATGAATAAAATTTTTATGGTCCTGATTGTATGCATTTATCAATGTTTTTTTTTTACAAATTAACGGTTTCATTATTGAATTGTATCCGGTAAAATCATTGTTAGCGAGTTTTTAAATACAAAAAGTTTATCATCTAACCGATCTAACCGAAGGTCATGCAAGATGTTCCCGGAAATTTAGACAATAAAACTTAATATCTGAAAAGAAGAAACGCCAAAAAAATATAAGTTATAAATCTTGAAAAAGTTATATCCACATCTTGCATCTTGCTTGCATTTATCAAGATTTAACTGTATGTTCATACATACTCACGTTTTCTCAGTATCATACACACGTATTCAAAAAAATTCATATAAAGCAAATATTATTATTTTATACAAATATTCAGGTACTTTTTGTAACGTAAAATTACTCAAAAAATTCATGTAAGCAAAAAATGTTATGTTAGTTATCCGGATCATTATCGTTTATCATCTTCTAATATTATTATTGATTATTGATGATCTTGGTGCTTTCCAAATTTTCTTTTTTTTTTTTATATTTTTGATATAGAACATTTTTCGTTATCAAATAGCAATGAATAAGGTAAATAAAAAAGTTGCAAAAAGAGGATGAATACTGAATATTGATTAAAAAAATAAATGGAACTTGTGACAAGTGAGTATTGGCATAAAAAGCCAGCATAGTCAAGAGAGCAAAAACCCAAGGGCAAAGCAAACAAACCAAGCATCCAAAGTTCACACTTCAGATAATTAGCTAAAAAAAGTTCACACTTCACTACTTCAGAGTTCAGATCCTACAAACACAATTTGAGTTGAAAAGTTACAAGCCATTAGGACAACAAATTCTGAAACTGCTCCAAAATATACCTCGAGTAGTAACAAATAGTAATAAAAAGATGTGGAGCATCTTCTATTCCCTCCACACAAATTGATGTATGCGTAGCAATTCCAGACCAAGATAATCGAACCAATGTATTCACCCTCTTATGACAAAGAAGCCATGATAGAAAAGCGTACCGTGGCACACTTCTCCATACCTGTTTAATTCTTAATACTCTACGAACGTTCTTTTTAGAAAGGGAAATGATCTGCATCCCTAATATTTAGGCTGCTAGAATATAGGGATGTAATGATTTGATTACTGTGCCTTGTAGGATTTTGTTGTTAATTTTGGTATAAACCCTAATAGTAGATGGAAGAACTTGAGAATGGTTGAAGCATGATTATATATGGTACAATAGTTTAAATATAAACTGTGAGTTGACTGTTAATGCTTGAGAACTTGAGAATTTTTGTAGCATACATCTTATATTCTTATTTGTTTTTAATCTCTAAAAATTCTGAGTTTCAGTTTAACTGTTGATACACCAATCTCTTTAAACATTTGAGTAGTCCTTCAATACTTGAGACTTTGCCAATGCAGAGATTAATTGATTAAGAAGGATATTGAGGGTAAATGATTGATGCCAGCCCCCTTGTTATCAAGGTTCCAGGGCCACGGAGGTGCTTCCTAGTGTAAGCCAATCCTTTTTATATGTCACAGATTGGTCTAAAGAACACTTGGCTACTGTCAAGGAAACCAGGGTCGCGAACCGCCCAGCACTGTTTCTACTAGTGAAAGGAAATATCATACTCCCTCCGTCCTTTTTGATTGTTAACATTTCACTTTTTCAAAACTTTCTGGCACGCATTTTAAGGTGCATTTTAAGGATAGTTAAATAACTTTTTTTTAAAATTTTCTTTTTCTGTATAAAAATTTAATGTTTAAATTTTTATACAGAAAAAGAAAATTTTAAAAAAAAGTTATTTAACTATCCTTAAAATGCGTGCCAGAAAGTTTTGAAAAAGTGAAATGTTAACAATCAAAAAGGACGGAGGGAGTACCTTTTTTTGCTACGAGACCTATCTTAGATCAATAACATCTATCTATACTTTTTATTAAAAGCAGAAACCCCCTTTAAATGGTATGATAACCCTTTAAAGGGTTATCGGCTAGTATTCTATAAAACTGGATCTCTGACTTGTCTGGTTCAGAAAACAATATTTTTTGCTCTCCCTTGGCATTTTAGCAGTGGGAAAGGACAATATGTAGAGACGACCTTCATATCTTACATAATGGTTCAGTTCATTAAGTTGTGGAACTAGATAGTGAAATGAAGAGAGAGACGGCTAATAAAGAGCTGAGAACTAATTAGCACAATAAAGATTTAGTACATCGTTCAGAGATGGCTACACAAATATGTCCAGTGACCACCCTATGCATATATCTACATGTCGCTTGCATGACATGTACTACTACGTTTATATTAGTAAACAAATGGTATAATGGCCAACAGGTGGCTGGGATAATCCTCAAATTTTCGAAGATACCATCTGTGTGTTTCTACCGCTGCAAGCAAAAGATTTGCAACCTGCAATCGAAATTACTATGTAAAACATATTTTTAGCATTAGTACTTTATTAAATATCAAAACTTTTGAAAATCTGAAAGTTACTAAAGGATTAATTTTTTTTACCACAAATGCAAAAAGTAACCAGATTGTGAGATCTGTGCATCCACTAGCAACCAGAAGACCGCCATATATAACCTAGATCGCACAAAGTTTGGTTTAAAATTGTAGGGAAAGAATATGAAATTCTATGTAGTGCCCTTAAATTTGTACAGGACATTATTAACCTATAAGTGGAAGTACTGAGAACCAGAAATATACAAGTCCAAGAAGAGTTGGTGAAGGTACACATGAACCATATACTTACAATTTCTGCGAGGTAGTGAGGAGATGAAACATGATTAAACCAATCACCTTCAGGAACTACATAGGCTTCAGCTTCTGTTTTGTTCTCTCGCAACATGCCCTACAATTGACCATAAGAGTGAGCTTATGAAATACTAAAATAAACTGAGAAGTAAAGTACAGTCAGTCTATTCCGACCAAAGTTAACATGCATAACAAATAAGATGATGAAATTGTTCCACTACTTATAGATAATTCAAGTAACATGTTGTTTGCTTTTCCATAGTTTTATGGTACCTTACTGTGCCATATAATAGGAACCAAATTATAATGCAAAATGCATACAGAGTGTTCCTTTATAAAACTTAAGCAATTGACAAGCGAAATCAACATTAAGAAAAATGACATTGCGTTTAATCAAGAGGAGCATCTACAACAAAAACTTACAAGGATTGCATGACATCGTCGTTGATGAACCCAGCCCCACAAAAAGAGACCCGCACCAATCCATGTATACCATCTCTGTCTAATGAGAGGAAGTACACATCCCCATTCATTGAATTCTGTGATTGTCATCTGATTCTTTCCTTTGACAATGAACTCCTCGATCCAGTTTGTTGTAAATTTAAAAACTTCGGGTGCACAAGTACAGCTAAGAGACAGAGGAGCAGCCGTATAAAAGCTAATACAAAAATGGTCACGAATGTCAGCAATACATGTATGTGATTCAGTTTTAAGTTTAACTAGGAAGGGATCCAAATAAAATCCTGGTAGTAATCATCCAGAGTACAACAAACCTTCACCGAAACTTTTGGTTGGATTTAGTCATAATTTTAGAGCAGTTTGGCAATCAATCAATCATACACATAACAGACTAATCAATATCTTAATTTCAAGTCTATGAATTACCAGTTACTAGTACACTAATTAAGAACCTAACTTCGATAATTGTAATATCAGACTGCATCACAAACCAGAAATTGAAATTCATCCTTCAAACTCTCTAAAGTGTAAGAAAAAATAAGAAATTTTACGACAAAGCAGGGGAAGTTTGCAACCAGCATAAGCAGCAAAAAAAATAAATTGTCCCGCCAAAAAATTGACCCATGTCTCTTGATCAACAATTCAGTGGTAACACTTAACTGACATTGCTTGTTTGAAGTATATATTACAACAGTTTTACAAGATATACGAATTATGCTATGGATAAAAGTGGCAAAATCTCCAGAACTTTAACAAGTTTGGAAAAAATAAGAATCAAAGAAATCTTATTGAATAATCAAATAACTTACTATAGGCCAGTAAGATAACCAAAAATGTGCATCCGAGCTGATGGACTATACTTAAAAACGTATATAGTATCAAAAAGGCGTCGCAGGACATGAGCTTCCATTAGCAACAGAAGAAAAACAGATTGCCAGAGCTTATATCGCTGTCTTGTTGATCTTGAATGGAATTCGAAAGAGGATGTATCCGAGATTCCTGTCAAATAACTGACAGTAGAAGAATATAACATTGGTTCTGAGTTGTATGGTGTCATTCTATATGCATAGTACCAAGTCGCCACGAGCAGAAATGTTGTCCACAGGACACCGACAACATAGAAGTGACCAAAGAATTTTTGTGGGACAGTGAATCTCTACAAGAACCAGGTATCGTATCAAATCTAATGTATAACTAAAACACAAATTTTTTCGCTTCCTAAAGAAAGAAATTATATTATATACATAAGATAACTAAGACAGGATGGAGAAAATTTTGCAAACCGTCTAACCCTGGTACTGACAAATCTAATTCTAACAGTTAAGTAAACTTCCACTAAAATTCGTAATTACGAAGCTGAACAAGAACACTTAATTTATCACCTGCTTGAAAACTCGTAAAAATTAAATTGGGTAATATAACATTTGATTATTTTACTTTGATGTTCACTTTCTTTCATTCGATAATTTTCAGTAAAAACTCTAACAAACGAATTTCAGTAATAACTATAACAAGTCAATAAATCAAAAAAGCTCTGAAACAGCTTAAAAATAAACAAATGTGTGCATGTACAATCCATAGACTTAGGGTCTGTTTGGCAACTCCTTTTCTGACCAACTTATGCCTTAAAAGTTGATAAGTCCTTATGGGGGGTGTTTGTCAAAGGGGGTGTTTGGGGAAACTTTTTTCCAGAATAAGTCAACTTATTTTAAGACAAAGTTAGAGATTCCTAACTTTCCAACTTATTTTCAAACTTATTTTTGCAACTTATTGAATCTCAAACATACATTAAATATTTGTATAAAAAAAATTATCAAAATATAAAATTTTTATCCGAAAATAAGTCCATAAGTCCTTAAATTAAGGAGAGCCAAACAGGCCAAAAATAAGTTTTGACTCAACTTATAACTTATAACCACATAAGTTGAATGTTAGGAAATCCTAACATTCAACTTATGCTTATAACTTATTTCTCGATATACGCAATATATAATATCCTTCAAATCTTCAAAACCATATATTTCTCGATCCATTCATTAGAAAATTGATATGTATATCTCAAATTTTTCTACTCATCGAGATCTATCTATTGACATCCATTGTTATATATAAAAAACAAATATTTTGAAAATTATAAAAAAAAGTTAACTTATAAGTTCTAATTTACCCAAAGAGTCTACTGATTATAAGTTCTGATTTATCAAACACTTTACTGACTTATAAGTTATGCTCTACTTATCACTTATATGACATAAGCGCTTATAAGTCATAAGCTACTTTTTTTAAGATACCCCAAACACCCACTTAGAGTTGAGGAAGATTGCATAATTTTGCCTCTGTTTGCGAAGCCAGATATAAATTGACGAAATGAGGTGAGTCGAGAAGAAGGAATCAAGGCAATGAGAATTTGGAGAATCCCAACTGCCCAACCCAGTCTCAATAATCCAGATATCTCCATTTCCATCAATTTCTCTCTTTTGTCATCACAATTTAATTTTTTGGGAAATTAGGGTTGTGTAAAGTGAGGCGGGAATGTTCAAACCATGATAGATAACATGAATTTATGTTATTTTATAATTAAAATGGTGCTTGCAACATGCTAATACTTAGTGTATAAAATATACCTAAAAGGGTTGATTCAAATGAGAAACATTGGGCCTGTTTGGCTTACCTTAAAATAAGTAACTTATAACTTAAAGTGATAAATATCATATAAGTGATAAGTAAATTAGAACTTATAAGTTAATAAAGTATTTGGTAAATCAGAAATTATAAGTCAGTAGAGTGTTTGGTAAATCAAAACTTATAAGTTAAATTTTTTAAATATTTTCAAAATATTTGTTTTTTAATATATATAAGTGGATATCAATGGATAGATCTCGATGAGTAGAGAAATTTGATATATACATATCAATTTTTTAATGAACAAATCAAAAGATATATGATTTTGAAGATGTGAAGGATATTATATATTGTGTATATCGAGAAATAAGAATAAGTTGAAAGTTGAAAGTTAGGATTTCTTAACATTCAACTTATCCCATATAAGTTCTAAAAGCGAGCTTTTGCTTATTTTGTCAAACACTCTAAATAAGCTGGAAACGGAATTTGGCCATATAAGTTGACTTATATGATTAGCCAAACATGCACATTATCTAAATGGGAACCAGAGAACCATTGGATCCTACTGCAGATCTTATTTTGTTTCGTAATAAAAATATAGTATTCTGTTATTGAATTTTAAAGTTATGCACATGAAATTAAAATTTCTACAATTGAACTTGCTTCTTCTACAAATTTCTATAACTGAATTTACTTACCATTAAATTCTACTACTAATCTACTTTGTTACGTATCAAAAATTTAGTGTTCTGCTACTGAATTTCAAAGTTATGCACATGAAATTAAAAGTTCTACAACTGAACTTGATTTTTCTACAAGTTATACAAATGAACTTACTTTTTTAACAAACATTCTGCTGCTAAACTTAAAACCTGAATTTAAAGTTATGCACATGAAATTATAATTTCTACAAATGAACTTGCTTCTTCTACAAATTTCTACAACTGAACTTACTTACCATTGAGTTTTAGTGCAGAATCAATTTTGTTTCGTACTAAAAATATAGTGTTCTACTACTGAACTTCAAAGTTATGCACATGACATTAAAAGTTCTACAACCGAACTTGCTTTTTCTACAAATTTCGAACTTGCTTTTTCTACAAAGTTCTACGCCTGAACATACTTTTTTCAACAAATATTCTAATGCTGAACTTAAAAGTTGTGCATCTGAATTTTGAAGTCAAACACATGAATTCTAACATTGTGCTACTTAACTTATTAGAGTTCTCAGGTTCTCAATTTAGTGTGGTTCTCCATAGAGCGTGACTATATCTAAAATATTATATATTCATCATGTATATACAACTAAAAATAATTAAATTTCAATGTGATAATATCTTTGAACGAATGTTCAAATGGTCGGATCACCTAAATCCATATCCGACTAAAATATTTTGGACTCGGATCGGATCAGGAGTCGAATATTTTTTAGATCGATCCATTCCGATTTCGGGTTATCGGATCGGAGGTCCGATCCGTTTAACAAATTTAAAAAAATACTTTTTTTTATTTTTCAATCAATAATATAGTTTTTATCATCCTTTATTATAATATCTAAGTCTACCACATGTCAGTTAACCAATCACAAAATTTTGAATTATTTTAGGACCAATCGGAGCTCATTTAAAAATTTTAAACCAATCATATTATATTAACAGTTTCCTTATTTAACATTCCCATCCTACCCACTAACCATGATTAGTTAACAATTATAATTTAAATATAGTAGTTACTTGATTTAACATATTCATATATTATATAGTAATTTTTTAATGCGCGAAATATTTTTCATAAATTAATATTTTAAATTAAAATCAATCAGGATTTTACAAATATATAATATTAAGCGATTTAGCAATATTAATTTTCCACTTTTTTGATTTACAATTAATCATAATTACATTATTAGGGTATTCCCTCCGTCCTAGAATACATGTCCCTCTTGACTTTTTATTGGTCAAATTGACCAATCTTTGACTACATATTAAAAATTATTCAATTATTATTTTTGAAAACTAAAAGTTGTACTGTAACATAGACAATATGTACTTTTTAATGATATACTCTCTTGTTTTCAAATATGTAATACATATAAATTTCAGTCAAATTTTGGTCAATTTGACCAATCACAAGTCAAAAGGAACATGTATTTTGGGACGGATAAATTATCAATCAAAAAATGAAATTCATTATAATGTCAATGAAAACATTGTTAGTGAATATATCTTACATTAAATAAATTATATATCTTACATCTAAAATTGTACATATAATAATTTCAAATTATGATATTATATTATTTATGTATCGGGTGAGGGCAATCACCATAAACTCTGTTGGATATTTTAGTGTAATTGGATTGACTAGTTGATCAATGTAATCGTAATGTTACATCGAACAAGTCGGGAGAGTGCGGAGTGCACGCTTTGTTCGAGTTTGTTATGATTTCAGTATTATTGTTTATGAGGCATGTCCATTGGCATCAGACACACCTGTTGGGATAAGCTTATGAGGCATGTCCATTAGCATCAGACACACCTGTTGGGATAAGATATGTCTATTAGCATTAGAAATGACTATTAGAATGAGGTGTGACTGTTGGGAAAAGACTGAGATGTGTCTCTTGGCAAAAGACACATCTGTTGACATCTATAAATAGGTGTTGCATTGATCATTTTCATACATAGGTTCATTTGAAATTCACAACAAAAGACATTCTCTCTTCTTGCAGTGTTTCTAACTTAATCCGATTGAATTATTTGGGTGAATCACAAATAACTTCAATCTGAAAGTGTTCACACGACTTCAGAAAAATCCAAGTAATTACCATATTTCCCCAACAAAGATTGAAGTTAGTTTGTTTCTGAAGATGACGAACGGAGAATCTGCAAAAGATATGACAAGCAAGTTTGCAAAACTTGACAAGTTTGATGGTCAGAATTTTAGAAGATGGCAGAAGAAGATGCATTTTCTGTTCACCACGCTAAAAGGTGTGTATGTTCTGAGTACCCCATGCCAGAAGTGATTGATAATGAAACCACTGAACAGACAAAGAAGCGCTGCAAATGGGAAAACGATGACTACATCTGCCGCGGTCATATCTTAAACGGTATGTCTGATTCCCTTTTCGATGTATATCAAAATGTTGAGTCAGCGAAAGAATTGTGGGATTCTCTTGAATCCAAGTACATGGAAGAAGATGTTTTAAGAAGTTTCTGGTTAGTAATTTTATGAATTATAAAATGGTCGATTCTAGACCGGTGATCACTACACCATAGATGGCCTATAACAACCTTTTGGCATGGGTGTTACCACTATGGATGTTACCATAGCTATGAAAATTTTGACTTATCGCAACCTTTTGATTGTGGTGTTACCATAGGCACAAAAGTATGTTACTTTAGTTATAAAAGGTGTTACAGTGGGTTAACACCATGAGATGTGTTACCATAGAGTATTCATTAACAAAATTTTTATTTAATTTAAAATTAATGATTTAATAATTATTTGACTTTAAAAATAATTAATTTTAACAAAATCATCGAAATAATCATTTTAAAACGTAACATTCCATCAAATAATTAAATTATTGATTTTTCATAAATATTAAATTTTGGGAATATTACTAAATTAGATATATATATTGACATTCGTATGGTTGGATCATCGGCTTGAACGATATTTTAACAAAAACGTAATCAATAAATTAAGAAAATGTATTAAAGAAATTTTAAAAAATTTTATACATAAATACCTAAAGTATTTATTTATTCATTATTTTTAAGTTAATAAATTATAATTATAATAATTGAATTAAAAACTTGAAATAAAAAGTAAATCAAAAATTAAAAATTGAAAGGAGCGGGGCCTTTTTTAGCAGCGCAAAAACATCCCCCCAAAATGAAATTTTAGAACTAAACTTTCCCCAAACACAACTTTCTAGATCTCAACTTTCCCCAAACACAACTTTCTAGAACTAAACTTTCCCCAAACACAACTTTCTAGATCTCAACTTTCCGCCACAATCCCTCCCTCACCTAAACTCTCTTGACCTAAAATTTCATTTCATTTTGATAAAGTTAGCTGGGGAGCGGCAAATACTACCGCCTCTCTCTTGTAAAAATTTGTGAAAGACAATTATTGGCTCAAGTTAAAACTAATCTTTGGTCAATATTGTCTCAAAAGATACAACACCTTCCTCTCACTCCTATACAATCTAGATTGATAAGTTTAGGTCAAATAGGATTTGCAGGTAACGGGCTTCAAGATGAAAAGTTTAATTAGAGCTTCAAAATCGATTTATAAATTAGGGGTTCAAGATTAGGATTTCAATTTATAAATTAGAGCTTCAATACAGGTTAAATTATGGCTTAGAAATTCGGGTTTAAACTGAAGGTATCATTCTCTCTAACTTTAGTCTGATGTAATTCTTTCTATTAAATCATATTTTTGTTTTGTATGTTGCATATTTTTGTTGATTCGTGGTATCAATTTTGTATTTTTCATGGGTATATATATGTATGCGTATGTGGATATATGTATATCAATCTCACTTGCGGCTTCTTCTCTTTGTCTCTTTTCTCTCTGTCTCCCTCTCACACTTTGTCTCCCTCTCACACTCTGTCACTTAAGTATGCTTGTTTCTAAGTCATTGTAGGAGTATTAAGTTTGTCGTTATTTGTACCTATTTAATTTAATGGTGTATCTAAATTATCCTGTTGTATCTGTATTAGCTTGAATAAACATTTTACTTTGTTTGGGAAATCTTGATATACCATGCGGACAAGATGGCTGCTTGTGCTTTGAGAAGCTTCATATTATCATCAACAATACCTAGCAGCTTCAGGAGATGTGTCTTTATAAGAAAAAGAAGAATCCTTAATTATTACATTGCTCCAACAACCCATCTCCGCTATTATTGCTCGTACCATCAACACCCACCTTAACAAGATCCTAATATTTCCTCTTTACGTATAGAAACCGTTGCAGCCTATGCCTACCTGTTTTTTGTCCGATTTTATTAATGTACGTGTGTTGATTGTTTTTCGTTTTCTTGACAGCTGGTTTTCAATTTAGGTAGGGTAGAATTCAATCAGACCTTACTACTGTTAAATGTTAAGACGTTAACAGTTCAAAAATAATAATAAACCGCAGGTATTATTGTGCCTGTGAAAGATGAAAAATCTTAATCACAACCACTTGTGCATTCCAATGGTACGATTTAGCTGTCCTCTCTACAGCAGCTTGCTTATGTGCTCCACTCCATGTTCTTTCAAAAATCATGAAGTTGCATTTTATTAAGTTCACCATGTTGATTAATTTTTATATCTTGCATATTTCTTTTGTTATATACATTATACATTTTTTAATAGTCTAAATAAGTAGATTGTATGATCTCTGATTAAAGTCAGTAACCAAATCTCAGGGAAGCATGACCTTAGATTGCAACCTCAAATAGGAATGTATTGACATGAAAGTAATGGTCTTAACTAATTCTTAAGTTCTAGCTCTATTTCATGCAAGATATATGCTACACTTACCTCACTAGGTTACAATTTAAGGTCTATATTATAGAGAAACTAGTAACACAGTTGTTGATGTCCCTTGTTCCACTAGATGAAGTTAATAATCAGATGTCGAATATTTTCTAGGTAATGTGTACCGAAAACTTACAAGAAAGACGAGAGCTTATTGAAGCATTACACAAGGACAGAAAATTATCTGATCTTCCAAAGATTACTCAGGTTGCTATGTCTTTCCATTAACTAATATTTTTTCCTGCACTTTTACCTATCTGCCTGCCTTTTACATTGTACATATAAAGTACTTGCATTTTTTGTTCACTGACATATAAAGTACTTGCATTTTTCAGGTTTTGGAAGAATCGGAAGGCTGGTGTTACGAGTAGCAACTTTTAGGGATGATATTGATGTTGTAGCAGTCAATGATCCATTTGTCGATGCTAAATACCTGGTAACCAATGGTCATCAGCTGGTGCCATTACCTAGTTCTGTTTGCTAGATGATAGCACTGTGATAAAGTTCTGGCTGACTTTGCATTTGATTCAAGTTATATACATTTTTCAACCTTTAGTCTTAAAGTTAAACTTTGTTAACTTACCCAATTTGATTTACATGCAATGCTGCAAGCCTGCAACGAGATTTTTCCGTAAGGATTTTTAGCCGTGATCACTCTGATCATTATTAACAGTAAGAGTAGTCACTTGTAAACTATTACACTTGTCCTAATAATCTCTCTAACTATTATAGTGTTTCCATTTCCTTGTAAACTATTATAGTGTTTCCATTACACTGAGTGAATGGTTCTGAAACAATCAAGTACCTGAACGACTATCATGAGGTTTGTGATATGTCACCGTCTCTTTTTTTTTAAGAAGATCACCTCTTTTATTATACATATGTTTTTTCTTTCTATTGGAGCTGTATTAGATACATTAGAATGAGATCTTTAAATGCATTGGTGGCAGCAAATAAAGTGGGAATATGTTCTTTTAGAGGAACAAAGTGATGAAGCTATTGACGTTGTGAAAAATCCCAAGTGGACAACTATTAAAGCTGTAATACTGTTGATGCTTGGGACTCTTCTTGCAGCTATTTTTGCTGATCCCCTGGTAGATGTTGTAGATAGTTTCTCCAGTGCCACGAGTATTCCTCCTTTCTTCATATCATTCATTGCTCTTCCCTTGGTAACTAATGCTAGTGAAGCAGTGTTAGTAGTTATATTTGCTAGCGGAAAAATTTGAGATCTGCATCCTTAACTTTTTCTGAGGTTTCACTACGCCATAGATGGCTTTTGACAACACTTAAGGGGGGTGTTACCTTCTTGGGTGTTACCTTAGCTATGAAATTTTGGACCTACCACAACACTTTAGTTTTGGTGTTACCATATCCTTAAAGGTATGTTACCACAGTTATGGAAGGTGTTAAACTTAGTAACACCAGGAGCTGTGTTACCTTAGAGTATAATTAACATATTTTCGAATTTTATTTATAATTAATGATTTAATAATTATTTAAATATAAAATTCAATAATTTTAAACAAGTCATTGAATTTATTATTATAAAAATACTATTCTATCAAATATTTGAATAATTTATATTTTTATAATATTAATATATTTTTTTTCATAATTTTATTTAAAATATCATAAAATAAAGTAATATTCAAAAATTATTAAAATTTGATTAAATTCATTAATAAAATTATTGGAAAAAATAACAGTGTACGATAAGTTTAAATTATTATTCAATAATTGAAATAATAAATTTGTAATCATACAATTTTTTATAAGAAAATTAATAATTTTTGTAATATTAGAAAATTAAAAAAAAGTAACTGGATGAAAAATTGAAAAAAAAAAAAGGGAGGCTGGGCGGCAAATGAAAATGTAAGCGGGCAAATCAAAATTGGGTCAAAATTGGTCTCTCTCCCCACTCTCTCTGTCCCTTTCTTCATTTTCTCCTCTCTCTGTCTCTCTCCCTCTTTCTCTCTCTATCTCTCTCTCCCTCTCCTCTCTGTCTCCCCTCTCCGCCTCTCTATTCCCTCTCTTTCTATCTCTTCTCCATCTTTCTCCCCTCTGTCTCTCACTCTCTGTCTATCTCTCCCTCTCTCTCATGTATGTATGTTTTTCTTAATTTACGAGTGTTTCTTAAATTTTTGTATTGTATTGTATGTGGCTGTTGAATATACTCGAGAACTGTATGATTTTTTTAAAAAAAATATTTGTATTAGTATTAAGTTTGTTGATTCTTGATTAAATTTAAAGTATATGTGTTAATCTAAATTGGATGAGAAGATCATTCCGTGTATCTATCTAAGTATTGATTCAATAAAAGTTTATAAAAGTTCCGAAATGCTCTGAATTTTTGTAGGTATATATTGCGATTCTTTAAGATTATTGGCATGGGAGGTGGCAAAGCGATTGAACAATGCAAAAGTTTCGTGTGATCTTATAACTGGACAAGAAAAAGACCAAATTGATGGCGCGAAGCATAAAGTTGTGACCGTAAAAATGGCTGATCTGGCCTCTGACTTTAAATGTGCAAGGAACGCCCTTAGATTAGTGAATGATGTTGCCTTATTCCCATTGTTTTGGAGTAGTTGTTATGTGTTCTCAACTTTCAATTCTGGGTGTCCTGTAGACAAGAACAAGGATGAAAAGCCAAAACAGAGTACAAGCTGACAAACACACACGCACACACTCTATCTCTCTCTCATTACAAGCTGCTTTAGGGTTCAATTGGGGCACGAGTTCAATTGGGGTTCAACGGAATTAGGGTTCAATTGGGCTTCGATTTGAATTATATTAAAATCTTTGCAGGTGGATATTTTCCCGCAGAATGTATCTCATGTTGAGTATTGAATACGGTAAAAGAATACAGAGGGGGGGTGAATGGATTCTTGAACTTTTGTTGGATTGAGTCTATGTAGCAGATAAGTGCCTGTGTGTGTAGAAGTGAAGGTACGGATAAATAAACAACACAAGACACAATATCACTTTAATCTAATGTATTATTAGATAAAGGTTGCTACAATCTGTGAATACAAATGGTAGTATTCTCAGCTTCGTTTTTCTCAGAGAGATATGGCTTACAGTGTATGAAAAACTTGACTCACAAAAGTTACTAAGTTATGAAGTGAGGCTGTGTCCTTATAGAACAGGGATACAGCCTACTTACTGCAAATAAGGTAGCTAAACAAATTACTTTCTAGTCTGTCTATCCTTTTTGAGTAAGTGTCCAAACGGTTACAGATTTGACTTTGCAAAGCCTGTTTAGATCTACTTCTTTAGCTCCTTGTCTCTTCTATATCTCTCCAAGCTTCCTTGTAGGCTTTCCAGAGCACGTTACAGATTGTGGTCCATAAAGTGCATTGGCTTGTTGCAGGTTTCTGACTTGTACAATTTCTTCAGTATTTTGTCTCCAAGAATGTATTCGAGAAGTGACTAAGTAAGTGATTCGAGAACTAGAATTGACTTGATCGATAACTCTGAGTTCTCGAATACTGTTATAATGACATATCGAACCACTTCTCGAATAGCTCTTTTCCATCAGGATTCCTTGAGTTGTCGAATAGAACATTTGACTTATCGAATCCTCGAGTTGTCGAATAGCTTTCTGAGTCCTTGAGATATCGAATGGAACTTTGACTTGTTGACTCTTTGAGAACTCGAATACCATCTTGACTTGTTGACTTCTTGAGTTCTCGAATAGAGTAGTAGACATATCGAATCCCTGAGATATCGAACAGTGTATTCAGAGATATCGAATAGTGTCTTGAGATATCGAATCTCTGACTTCTCGAATGCTGGACTTCTCGAATAGACAAATATACTTCTCGAATTGGTACTTAGGCAAATTCTTCATTTCTTCAAATCCCAACTATGATTATTTGACAGTCTTTAACTCCTTGCTTGAGGCATGAACCTTGGAACTTCTTTCAAGCATTATTCTAGACTCTATTTGTACAGATACACAACTAGGATTTGATGCCTACTACAAGTACAATACAAACAGAAACTCTACAACTAGAGGTTCCCTCAGTTAAGAGGTCATGTAAGTAATGCAAAGCATTACAAACAATTAGGCTTGTTATTAGATGTGTACAGGCATGCCTCTGTAACTAACAATCTCCCCCAAATTGTGAGTGAGACCCTTAGTCACAATTTCATGTCTGATAACAAGCCTAACATACATAAAGATAAAGCTTTAAATGTACAGGTATGTATTTTGATTGAACACATAAATGAAATTACAAGATAAATACTCTTACAGTATGATGAGGTACTAGCCATTTTCTTTTGATTGCATCTCCATTGCTTTGGCTTGTAGATCATCATATGCTTTCTGTTTCCTTTCTTTCTCCTTTCTTGCAATCTCATCTACTGCTCTCATGATTTCTGTCATAGCATCCAATTCTTCAATCATAATAGAGTTTTTGAAATCTTCAAGCACTGGCTTCAGAATGTTGGCAGGATAGTGACTGAGTAGGTCCATTCTTATATTGACATTGTCTCCATTTCTTCTCCTATACTTCACCACATAGGGATCCAACTGAACTCTACACAATCCCTTTGCCCTTAGCTTTTCTGCTTCAATCTCCAGTCTATCAATTTCTTTCTCCCTTTCTAACCATTTCTCATAGCAGCCCTTTCTTATCTTCTCAGCATATTCTTTCTTCATTTTCACAAAGTCAATCAATTCCAGCTTCCATACTTTCTCCACCTTGTCTTTAGAATCCAGCAATGCAATGATTCTTTCTATCTCATACAATTTACCCCAATGTTGACAACCCCCTTGTTTGAATTTCATTTCTTTCCCATCAGTGTACTTGATTTCAAGGTGATCATCCACAATTGCAGCATAGCATATCTTTTGAGCTCTTAGAAATTGCAGTTGCTCTTCATCAAAGTCTTCATCAAGTGGCTGGAGTTTCAATCCTGGAATGATTGTTAGGGCTCTTGATTTGGATAGCTTCACTCTTCTTGCAGCATGTTTAAATTTCATCCTCTTGACATGATTGCTTGGCAGAAATCTTTGACCTTGGTTGGTAGACCATAGTAGTATTCCATTAGCAGATTGCTTTCTGAAACATACACATGGTTTCTTGTCTTGAATCTTCTTCTCTTCTTGAGGTGGTAAAACAGTTGCAGAAGCCATAGACGTAGATTTTGCTAGGTCACTACTAACAGTATTCACCCTAGACTTAGAGTCTTGTGTTGTGGTGAGGTTACTGCTAGCAGTGCCTAAGGCTTGCTGTCTTCCACTTTTCCTCTCATAGATTTTACCTTGGTCATCATCATTCTTTTTATCCTTGTCCCCCTTTTTCTTCTTGTCTTCATCACCCTTATCTCTCCTGTGATGTCTTCTCCTCCCATCACCTTTGTCTTCAGAATCATCATCCTTATTTCTCCTAGGTTGAGCCATCTCTGGAATTTCACCAGTTGCAATATAAGTTCTGAGGATGTGCAGTGCCTCAGTTTCTTCAGCATTTCTGGCTCCAACCTTCTTCTGTAATTGATCAATGATAGCAATGATCAGTCTGTGATTTCTAGTGGTGAGATCATGGGGAATGACCAATTGCTTGATATCTTCAATTCTGGTGCCAGACTGATAAATGATTGTCCATGGCTTCTTGATCACTTCTGGTAGCCTTGAAGGTTGGCCATTCCTCAAATCATCAAACAGACTTTTGCTGTTCTCATTCCTCTTCTCAATGAGCTCAAGAATGGCATCTATCTCTGAGTGTTTTAGGTCTTGTAGAGTCTGGTATGTTAGATGCCATATCTTTAATTTGGAAACCATCACTATCTCCTTGACCCATAGATTATTGACTTTCTTGGGGATGACAGTGATGTAGTCAATCTGCTTCTTCACCTCCCTCAGATAAAACTGAGTGTCACCAACCTGTTCCCTTATGGCTTTCAGAAACTCCAAGAAGGCTTTATCATGATAAACATCTGAGTTGGCAACTTCTTGCAGCTTGGCCTCAGTAACAACTTTAACTTCTACAGGCTTGGCACTCTCAGATATAGAGGTTGGAGGTTTGTCAGATGGCATACTCCCTTCAACCACTGTGGTAGTTATGGATTGCTTTTGTCCTCCAGGAGTAGTGATGTGCACAGTTGGTAGAGTGACAACTGGCAAGGTAGATGGAGGCTCATCCACTTTGGATTTTCCTTTGCCAGGCACATTTGGTAGAGACTTTGAAGCCCTTTGATGACCACCCTCTTTTAGTATTATGCCTTTCTCCCCCTTTGTATTTGAGTTCCTTGCCTTCTTCTCCCCCTTAGGCTTGTTGTCAGGCACAGAGGCTGTAGAAATGTCCTTTGGGATTGAAGATTCATCAGGTAGAGGGAGACCCATATGCTTCATCATAGCAGCTAACATGGATTGTTGATGCAGAAGGACATCAGCTGTAGTGGATGCTTGAGTGTCCAACTGGTCATTTAGCAGTGCAACTTTATCTATAAGATGAGCATTGGACTTGGTGAGAGTAGCCACCTCCTTCTCAAGTGCATCTACTTTGCTGAATAATTCAGTAGATTTGAAGCCAGACAAGGATTGGTCTTTGAGTCTCTGCACTTCAAATCTAGTCATGTCATGTACTGGGACCTCAGTGAGCAGTCTGTCTCCATATAAATTTTTGAACATGGTCCTCAGCATGACATTGGCATCTGTGGTCTGATCAGATAGAATTTGAAATTGATGCCCCAGACCTGTGACAGTATCCTTTAGCAGAGCTAGCCCATTATCCATCTTGGTGCAGGTAGAGTTGCAGTGTTTGATGTCCTTGAACACACTATCTAGCTGAGGGAATTTGGCATCAAAGGTCCTCTTGATTGCTTCTATTGTGGTGGTGGTCTTATCACACACTCTATTGACCTCAGTCTTAACACCTTTTCCAAGATAATGAGCAACCTTGAGGAATCCCTTGTGAGTATCATTTATAGCCTCATACACTTCACCAGGTGTCAGAGATTTGGCATTGGAGCCTAGTGAAGTGAGGTATTCCTCCCTGAGATACTGAAGTGCTTCATCGAGAGTAATATCATATTTTCCTTGCAACCAGGTATCTATGTTGCCATCTCTCTCAGCATCATCAATGATCTTTGACTTCTGCACCTCCACATCATCCCTATGGCATAACAGAATAGCCTCATAGTCTGGATTAGGCATGTCTGCAGTGAGAAGGTTCTGAGCAATCTTTGTGAACTCAGGAATCTGATCCACAATTAAGCTTTGAAGTGCTTCAACCGTCAATTGTTGTGGAGCAGACCCTGATCCTGAAGCACTGTCATGTTGCACAGGCTTCAGCCATTGTGACATAAAGTCAGAGCTAGAGCTAGGCAAGCTAGACTCCTCAGTTACAGATGCAACTTCTGTAACCGGATGGATTGACTCTACTACTGGTGTCACCACAGAAGTGGGATGAATTACACCAGCAGTTGACACAGGCACAGAGTCTCTAGTAAAGACTAGTGGAACCTCTGTGTTTGTGATGGTGTCATTAGGAGATGCCTCAGCATGCATTCCCTCACCATCTAAATGTGGGTTCTGAGTGGTGAACAAAGTGTCATGCACTAAGTCACTTGAAATTATTGGCTCATCAAGAGAAAAGAATTCTTGATGATCAATACCTTGCATCTCAGTTGCCTGAGTTGCAGGTTCTAAAGAAATTTCAGAGTTAGATTCTGGAAGAGAAGTGTGTTTAAGAGTAGATTTTGGCAACTCCCCCTGAGAGATAGAGGGAGTTTCAAATGTGATGTGCTCTCCACTCAGTGTTGTGCCAGCCTTATCACTCCCATGTGCTGACTTTATACAAGAAGGTGCATTGGGGATGATGCTTGATTCTATAGGTGCACCCTGTTGAGAGGATACACCTAGTGAGCTGTGTGCCCCTGATTTTACAACTTCAGCCAGTTGTGTGACTGAAGAGGTGGTCTTAGTTTTCTTCTTCTTTGTCCTGTGTAAGGGTAACTCAGGTTCCTCACTTCCTAGACCTAATTCAACAGCTAATGCTGCTTCAGATAAGATGTTTAATGGCGCAGACATTACTTCCTTTCTCTTCTTTTTACTAACATCACCCTTTTGAGAGGATGATGCAGTTTGCTCAGTATGTGGTAGAGTGTTTGGTTGAGAGGGTTGGCTAGCAGGCCCTGGGTTAGCATTTTGTTCTACTTGCTTGGGCTGTGCTAACTTAGATTTTGCATCAAATGTTGGCATGTTGTGGGGATAAGTCCTAAACAAACTCTCCATATGGGGAGTTATGTTCAGTCTTACATCCACATCATTCCTAGTCTCCAAATTACCAAAAATGAGTTTGGTCATGGACTTAGGATAGCCTATTTTATTTTTATCAATCCCAGGCAATTCAATCAATGAAGCATTTTTATAATTAAGTACAGATTGAATAAAGCGAGGGAAGAAAATATCAGTACCTCTCTTGGTTGTGTTCTTACCAAGTCTCCCATATAATTCTTGGAGGATGATTTGGCCAACATCAATCTTCTTTCCATAGGCCAAAGCATATCCAATTTGCTGCACAGGTGCATTGATTTGATCAAAGCTTGATTTCCTGGCAGTGAAGACTTGGAGAAGAGTTGCAAACACATAACTCCACTCCTTTCTCAGATTCTTTCTGTTTAGCTTTCCAAGGTTAATCCCATCTGAGTAGTTTATGAACTCAAAGAATTCCTCCAACTCTGCATTAGTGGCCATTCTGTCAAATGACTCTTGTTGTAGGCCTAGTGCTTGGTTCATGTCTGCAGTAGTGATAGTGATTTCCTTATCTTGAACCTTGCAGTAGATGACATATGAAGTGATTGCATTTTCCAGAGCTACAACCTCCACAATAGCAGTACTCCAGAATTGTTCCAGAATATCTAGATACAGAGTTGGGTTGGCAGAGAGTGCATCCTTGATATATGACTCAGCCATCCATTTCACAAAGCACTTGAAATTGGCATTGGGTGCTTCAACATCACTAGTGAGAGCGATGAAGTTGGTGTTGAACTTTACTGTTGCCATTTGTGTAGAAGAGAGGAAAGAAATTGAAGGTTGAAGAAGAAATTTGGCTTTTCGTAGCTAGGGTTTCAGGGGTTTAGAGAGTGTAGATGCTTGAGAAATCGAATGAAATGAATCGAATAGATGTGAAATTGTATAAGTATGAAGTACTTGAATTGTCGATTAGCAGAAAGTTTTGTATCGACAAGTCAGGCATTCGAGAAGTAGAAAACAACTATTCGAGAAGTCAAGAATGGCTTAATCGATAACTCAAGCAGATAGAAATTCACAGCTGGCAGTTATCTAACTTAGAAATAATTCTAAATTAAATAATATGTATTTTTATGAGTGAATTAAACTTTTAGACAAAAGTCCAAAATCGGTTAAAATTCAGCGAGAATTCAGCCTTTTCAAATGATTTGAGAACTCAAATATAGTGTTCGAGAACTCAATCATTCGAGAACTCAGTTACTATATTCGAGAAGTCAAGAATTCCTCTATTCGATATCTCAGAAAGACTCTATTCGAGAACTCAAGAGTACTCTAATGAGACTTATTAGAGATGTCGAATAGTGAATCATTCGAGAAGTCTGAGTTATCGAACTATACCCATCACACATAAAAATTTGATTTTCACTATCTTTTAAAATTTACCAGACATATTCATTGAAAAATATCCTAGCAAATTAAATAGTGATTTTCTCAAAATTTCATAGAAATCTTAAGTTAATAGAAATATGATTTTCAACATATGCAACAGATTTGAAATATTTATAAATCATATTTCAGCCAACACTTACCCCAAAAATATTGAGAATTCAGATAAAGTAAGTGTTTACTGCTGCAACAATCTAGATGGTGTATTTACTTAGCCAGAATCTGAAGAATTCAGCATTCCAATCTCACTTACCAACCTTGTGAAGGTGGCTTCATCTAATGGCTTAGTGAATATATCAGCTAGTTGTTTATCTATAGAGACATAATGCAACTCAATGGTTCCATTAGTTGCATGTTCTCTTATGAAATGATATCTGATGTCAATGTGCTTTGTTCTAGAATGATTGACAGGATTGGCAACTATAGAGATTGCACTTGTGTTGTCACACATGATTGGAATTCTTTCCAACACAAGTCCATAATCTCTAAGTTGATTTCTAATCCAAAGCACTTGAGCACAGCAACTTCCAGCAGCTATGTATTCAGCCTCAGCTGTAGAAGTTGACACAGATTGTTGCTTCTTGCTATACCAAGAAACTAACCTTTGTCCAAGAAACTGGCAGCTTCCTGAGGTGCTTTTCCTATCCACTCTGCATCCAGCATAGTCAGCATCAGAATAACCAACCAGATTGAACCCTGTGTCCTTAGGATACCATAATCCCAAGTTAGGAGTGCCCTTCAGATATCTAAAGATCCTTTTTATTGCAATCAAATGTGATTCCTTTGGATTTGATTGAAACCTTGCACACAAGCATGTAGCAAACATGATGTCTGGCCTACTTGCAGTGAGGTAGAGTAGAGAACCAACCATGCCTCTGTAGACTGAGATATCTACTCTCTTGCCTTTAGCATCTTCATCCAGTTTAGTGGCAGTGGCCATGGGTGTCTTGGCAGGTGAACAATCTTCCAAGTCAAACTTCTTCAATAAATCCTTGATGTACTTGGTTTGATTGATAAAGATACCATCCTTCCTTTGACTGACTTGCAACCCTAGAAAGAATGTCAACTCTCCCATCATACTCATCTCATATCTGCTCTGCATGAGTTTAGAGAATTTCTCACACAGTTTCTCATTTGTAGAACCAAAAATGATATCATCCACATAGATTTGAACTAGGATCATATCATCACCATGCTTCTTGTAAAACAGTGTCTTGTCCAATGTGCCTCTAGTGAATTGATTTTCAAGAAGGAATTGTGATAAAGTATCATACCATGCTCTTGGAGCTTGCTTAAGTCCATACAATGCCTTAAGCAATCGGTAGACAAATTCTGGGAAATGTGGATCCTCAAAGCCAGGTGGTTGTTGCACATAAACCTCTTCTTCCAACTCTCCATTTAGAAATGCACTCTTGACATCCATTTGATAAACTTTAAAGTTTGAATGAGCAGCAAATGCCAAGAATATTCTAATGGCTTCCAATCTAGCAACAGGGGCAAATGTCTCATCATAATCAATGCCTTCCTGTTGAGAGTATCCTTTTGCAACCAGCCTTGCTTTGTTTCTTATTATTACACCATCTTCATCCATCTTATTCTTCAGAACCCATTTTGTTCCAACAATGGTTCTATTCTTTGGTGCAGGCACAAGTTCCCATACTTTGTTCCTTTCAAATTGATTCAGCTCCTCTTGCATGGCAATAATCCAATCTGGATCCAACAGTGCATCATCAAGTTTCTTAGGCTCAACTTGTGATAGAAAACATCCATAGAGGCACTCATTTTGAGTTGCTCTTCTAGTCCTTACTCCTTGTAATAACCCAAATTTTTGTACTTGAGATTTTTTTTATAGATGAATAGTAGTTTGCATGGATGAATAGTGATTTTGAGGGTTAAGAAATTTTTCACGTTACCATATGTACGGGACAGGAAATGGATATTTCGAAGTTATACGAGTAATCAGTGATGCAAATGAGTGTATGTAAACGCGATCAGAATTCAGATAATCCAAAGTTTATTTTTATGGAATATTGGACCGGGCAGTGAATTATATATCAGTATTATCAAGAAATGAGATATTATATTTGAGGATTTAATATTTTAGAAATTTTATTATATTTGATTTGAGAATTTAGAACGAAAATCACTGAGACAGTGAAACTTTAACAACGAGATTAAGTGATAACCGAGCAGCGCAACATTTAATCGATCAAGTACATGTTAAGGAACATAAACAAGAGAGCAACCAAGCATGGATGCAACATTTGGAGCATTAGTGTGAAACCAAAACAAGTGTGGAAAGCTTCCTTAAGAAGCTTTGTATTTTTAGCAAACTTGAGGGGTTAACTTGCACTTTGACAAACAAATATCAACCAAGCTTCTTAAACACACCTAGCACAAGAATCAAGGGATTGAGCACAGCCATAACAACTGATAATATCAAGATATTATCATCAAAAGTAGAGTGGACAAGTCAAGATTGGAGGGAGAGAAAGAAAAGCAAGCAAAAACACCATTTCTCCAAAAACTGTCCACCATGAACCAAGCTCAAAGAAAAATTTATATCTTAAGATCTAAAACTTCAAAAATCACCAAATTTGAACCATAGCTTCCTCATTGTATGGAGAACACACGTTTAAAATTTCATGGCCAACAAAGGAGTGTAGCCTAGTCAAATCCCCTCCCCAAGTTGAAGAACCGAACCTGCCTTGCCTTCACAGTTTCTGTCCAGCGGAAAGATAGGGCTCAAAACCCTATATAGGAAGCTTCAAATTTGATGATCTAGGACTCAAAACAAAGATTATGAAGAGGCCAAGATGTGGTAAAAATTTGAGAGCCAAACTCTTAATTTTCGATTTTCTATGATTTTTACAAAAGTGATGATGAATAGTGTTTTAAGATTGTTTCATGTTTTGTTCATAGCTTTTAGGCTTTGTTGAAACTATCCAAGACCCTACCAAGGTGTGACAAGCTCTGCTAGAGTTCCTAGAGTGTCAAGGAAGGTAAAACCCTAACCCACCCTTTTGAGTTTATATGAGTTTTAGTATAGTTCTGATGATATGTAGAGATAAGTGCATGTTAAGGAGTTTTATGATTGTTTGATGTGTAAAAGGGTTGGGTATTGAATTTGAATGTTAACACTGCCCTTAGAAGTGTGAAATGAATGTTGGTTGATGTTATGGATATATGGTATGCCCGGTGTGGCTGGGTTATGTTGTAACGAAATGGTAATGTTCGATTTAGAGCCGTTATAATGCCCAAATTTCTTGAACAATATTGACAGTAGCTACCCGAGTCCTTAAACATGTTTAAATTGCAACCACTGACCATATTGGGTAGGTTTTGGATTCTAGTTTATGTGGCCGCAAGAATCGTGTCAAAAGAGTTTACGGTTTGTGAGTAATGACCGTTTTAGTGAAAGCGATTCGAGAAACCATGTCGCAGAAATGTATCAACTTTGAGGTTAAGTTTGAGACCCTTAAAAATTGAATTAGAGTATGATATTTTGAGGATAAATACTAAGGTCAGTTAGAAAGTTTTGTACGAAGGTTTTGAGTTAAAAAGATTATTTTCCGATTTTATAAAAATGCGTCAGCTGAGGTTGCGCAAGTGAAAAAGCCTTTTAGGGGATGGTACTATTCATTGAAAAACCACTGCCCTGTTTTGTAAAATTCCGAAAAATAGGTCTTCTGACTAGAGCCATGTCTTGAGTTGGTTACCTTCTAGACATTCTCTAGATCGTGCACGCGAAAACGGTGCGTCATTTGAGTTAACGGTTATCGAGTTATGAAGGTTTTAGTAAAAGTGGTGCAAATATTAAGAATCCGCAGTTGACCCAACTTTGAAAATACATTTCACCTATCTAGACCCGTGTTTTCGAATCAAGATTTTTATGATAAATACTACAAATACCAAAGATGATTTTAGAAGTGGTTTCGTATTTAAATACGTTTCCAGTGATTTATTAAAAGTGTTGGAGTGCAAGTCAAGGAATAGTGATTCTAAGGAAAGTCAACTCTAGAGGTGCTACTTTGACCATCCGTTTTGGCTAAGTTAAAAGAGGAATTTCGAGTCGACTAAAACACGAAACTTGTTAAGGATTATCAAGGCAACGTATTGGTGTAAAGAACGAAGTTATAAATGGTTAAGTACAACAAGGATTCGAGGATTGGTTTCGAACCAAACTTATGACTTAAGTGTTTGTCGATTAACGTGGACTTAGTACGAGCCTATAGGGACCCCTTAGTGCCTTGTTTGTGATTGGCTTAAGTGTCTGAGTGTTGAGTTATAAGTGGATCGTATAGGGGATTAATCGTGTGTTTTCTTGACTTTGTTTAGATTGTCGGATCCCGCTACGAGCCCCTACTACCTCCGGAGCACCAGGCAAGTATATTAAACCTACTCTATTGTTCAGAGTATATATGTTTCAATGTATGGTATATGTTGTTCAAAGTGTTTCCTTACAAGTTGCAAGTATTTCATCTCATTACTCAAATACCGGATATTGATGCAATTGAATGCATGTATATATATTATTGTTGTGAATGTTATCCGGATAGTATATAAGTATAGTAGTATGTATAAGAGTTATTGGTCTATATGATTGGGACAAGTATCGAGGTACATTGTTCGTACTCAAAGGGAGATAAATGTTTTGAAAAAAATTATCTTGTTAATTATTGGAGATAATGAGAGATTTGATCTGGATCATTTTATTCGAATCCATGATCAAAGCAGTCATTCATATTTCTCCTCTTATATTTCGAGAGGAGAGTGATTTATTGGAAGTAGTAATCGTTCGTTGTTTCGGAACGGTAATAATTATTATAAGTTGAGGTGCACGTGGAATTATACGTGTCATCTAAGATAAGGAGTATATTGAGGTGCACGTGGAATTATACGTGTCATCTAAGATAAGGAGTATATTGAGGTACACGTGGAATTATACGTGTCATCTAAGGTGAGAAGTATTAAAGGTGCCCAGGTGTACTCTGGTACCCCAGGTTCTGGACTGGAGATAGTGTAAGAGACTGGTACGGCGGCCAGCCCAACAAAGGTGTATAAAAGCCCGGATGCGGCTTAGGGTGTGATAGGCGGATCATCCTTCTACCGGTAGTAAATTGCAAAAATGTATGGACTGATCATCCATTACAGCCCAGCGGATAAGAATCTCCTGAATATAGTCCATCAACAGTGTAATTAATACCATAGGCGGGTATTAATTACAGTATGAATATTATATCCTTACTCAATTTTTTTCGGGTAAATTTCAGTATGATGAGGAAATTTGGGAGTCATTTCTCGAAGAAGTTTGTAGTATATATCTATATGAGTAATATCCAAAGTGGGAGAGTTTAAGGGTTCAGTTGTTTATTGTTAATCCAAATAGGAATATATTTTCGAAATGATTTTGAATCGTACATTGTTGAAGCCCAAATTATATTTTTGAGTATATATATATATATATATGATTCTGGTGTATAAAACTTGCTGGGCATTTTTTTTTGGCTCATTCTTGCTATTTTTAAATATTATAAAACAGAGGAAATCAGAGCTGGCACTAGTGCGGCGAACTGTGATAAGGGTAAAGGTCCTGCAACGGACGCATCACGCTAGAAGAAAGGTTCCGGATATGAGAATAAGCTGACAGAAGTGTTATGTAGTATAAAGCAGACGCGTTGTAGAGACTGTTATGTATTATATTAAGGTGTATTGTAGAGACGCGTTGTACAAAGATTCTGGAGGTTACTCTGATATTGTAATATTTTGGTTAATGTAAGTGAAAGTTCTAAGACTATAACCTGTGGAGTTAGATGCATGGAGATTACTTTTATTGTTGTAGTAGAATATATTGAGAACAGGTATTGCTCTATGAGGATGGATGAAGACGTGGCGACCCAAATTCCTTGTACGGAAGTTGGGGGCGTTACACTCCTGCATTAGGATCTCCAATGATTTGCTCTGCAGTGTGTGATCTATCCCATTTCCTCGAGTGTTCAGCCTGACTTCTCATTCTTGATGTTGCTTCATCATCCACATCATGGTCATCCTCATTTCCTCCCCCTGTGAAGTTGCCATTACTCACAGGTGTGTCTTGGATGCTTGTTTCTCCACTATTGATTGGCACAAATTCTTCTCTTGTATCATTATTCACTCGAGTTTGTTGAACTTGAGTTTCAACTCCAGTTTCAATCTCTTCATCAGAATCATCTAGATTATCAAACTTCAATGGATCTTTGTCTTCATCATTGGCTTCTTCTAGTCCAGGTAGTTTGCTGTCATCAAATGTTACATCTGTGCTTTCCATAACTTTCTTTTGACTGATGACATAAACCTTGTATGCAATTCTTTCCATAGAATAGCCAAGAAAAATTCCTTCAAATGCTTTTGCATCAAACTTTCCAACATATTCAGAATTATCCTTAAGTACAAAGCATTTGCTTCCAAAAGTATGGACATACTTTAGTGTAGGCTTCTTTCCAGTCATCAAGTTGTAAGGTGTCTTTCCAGTGTTTTTGTTGATGAGGGTCCTGTTCTGAATATAGCATGCAGTGCTCACAGCCTCAGCCCAAAAACATGTAGGCATTTTTGCATCAAGTAACATTGTTCTAGCAGCCTCAATTAGAGTTCTATTCTTTCTCTCAACAACTCCATTTTGTTGTGGAGTCCTTGGAGCTGAGAATTGCTG
This sequence comes from Kitagawia praeruptora, assembly GCA_037693485.1. Lineage (NCBI taxonomy): Eukaryota > Viridiplantae > Streptophyta > Magnoliopsida > Apiales > Apiaceae > Kitagawia > Kitagawia praeruptora. Next base: position 142,156,546 of record CM075352.1, read on the forward strand.
AGAAATGCCATTCTCTTTGCAGAATGCTTCAAGTGTGGCATTTCTGAACTCTGTTCCATTATCACTCCTCAGTGCAATCACACTTGCATCGTTTGCCTTTGCTTCCTTGTCAACTTTCTTTATATGCTCAATAATTACTTGTGGAGCCTCATCTTTTGATGCCAGAAATTCCACCCATGTATACCTTGAAAAATCATCAACCATTACCAGGGCATACTTCTTTCTTCCAAGTGACATTATGTTGACATGCCCAAACAAATCCATATGGATAAGTTGTAATGGCTTGGTTACTGATGTCACTGTCTTTCACTTGTGGCTTGATCTCTTCATTTTTCCTTTTTGACAAGCCTCACACACTCCTTCTTGACAGAATTCAAGTGTGGGCATGCCTCTCACTAACTCTCTTTTGACTAGAGAATTAATGGCCTTGAAGTTCAGGTGTGATAGTTTCTTGTGCCACAGCCAACAATCTTCATTTGATGCTTTTGAGTAAAAGCAACAAATTTTGTCCTTGTTTGCAGAGTCCATATTGGCTACAAACAGGCTTCCCTTCCTTACTCCAGATAGAGCAAAATCACCAGTCTTCTTGTGGGTGATCAAACATTCATCTTTGTCAAAATTCACTTTGAATCCTCTATCAGTAAACTGACCAACACTTAACAGATTATGCTTGAGCCCCTTGACTAGTGCTACATCTTCAATGATGACATTTCCAACTTTCATCTTGCCATATCCCAATGTGTTACCCATGCTGTCATCTCCAAAAGCAACCATTAGGCCAGCCTTTTCCTCATACTGTGATAGCAGGGCCATATCACCAGTCATATGATTTGAGCATCCATTGTCCAAAATCCACATGACCTTCTTTTCACTTTCTTTGCCCTGCAAACACAAAGGTATTACTTTTCCTTTGGTACCCAAACAAGTTTGGGTCCATGTGACTTAGAGACAGTTTTATCATAAACAACATGCTTGTTAACTTTCTTAGTGTTAGTCTTCTTGTCACTGTTGGAAGTCTTAGAACCTGAGGTTTCAGACTTAGGTGACAAAGGTACCTTCCTAGCTTTAGGAGGACTTGAAGACTTTGACCTTGTGTAGTGTGTGTGAGAATTGTGACTGATACAACCATCAATGAACTGCCTTCTTAAATTAAAACAACTAGTCATAACATTCATATTGCATGGCATACAGTCAAATTTATCACAGAAAGGTGCATCTCTATGACTTAGAGGCACAGAACAATCATAGAAAGGTTTAGACACACTACCAACAGGTTTCTTGCATGCATGAGTTAGATGATTGGTACTGAAACAGTTCTGACAAGTTTTCCTAGGGGCATTAGGCATATAAGCATAGTTGTTATCCTTGTTAATCCCTAACTTGCCATTTCTGTTCTGTTTCTTCTTAGTCACTTCCTTTTCTGATTCACTCTTCCCAGCTGAGACAAACTTAACAAACTTCTTAGGTCTTGGCCTATCAACTACTGGCTTCTTGGTATTTGACTTGACACTCTCACCCTTAGAGGATGCTTGCTATTCACTAGATTGTGCCTCATCCTCATCATTCAACATTTGCTTGATGAGTAAGGCATCCTCATCAATTTCAAATGTTGATTCCTTAAAAATTGGATTTTCAGTTTTTCTCAAAATGTGAGGCACCTTCTCATGAACAGCTGTGTCCTCTTCAATGACAGCATAGCCTTTCCTTTGTTTGAGAAAGTCATAGTCAAGTCCAATAGCTACTTTGGGTTTAGCTTCAATTTTCTCACAGTAGGATTGCACTAAACCAGATGATTTCTTGAAAGTTTTTAGTTTGAATTCATTCTCAGCTAATTCATCCCTAAGAGCCTTCTCTACTTGACTAGCACATAAAACCTTGTTCTTCAAATATTCAACTTCTTTCTTAAGGTTTTCTACTTGCATAGTAGTTAGCTCAAGTTCCTCATTCTTTTTGGTTAATATTTCATTTCTAGTAGACAATTTAGCAATCTCCTCATTAGCAGCAGTCATACTAGTATGAATATTAAACATTTCTACAGATAATTGTTCAATCATGCATTTGTATTCAGAAACAGACATGTCTATAGTAGTGAGAGATGGTACCTGAGAATCAGATGAAGATGAGTCATCCTTGGAGTTGGCCATCAAGGCATAATTGCAGAATTCTTGTTCCTCTTCATCACTCTCAGAATCATCCCAACACTTCCCTTCAGCTATGTAGGCCTTACCATGTGTCTACTTTTTCAGAAGGGCCTCATACTTAGCTTCGAGCTCAAGATAATCTCTATCCTTCTTTTTAGTCTTCTTGCATTCACTGGCAAAATGCCCTAGGTCATTGCATCTATAGCACCTTACAGATGACCTATCCACATAACCGGTTTTGAACTTATTTCTGTTTGGTTTCACAGGTGCCTTGTTCTTGTTGGCTGAATGGTTTTGAGTTTTGGGTTTGAAGGGTTGATTTCTTTTAAATCTGATGTTTGGAAATTTTCTGGCCATGAAGGCATATGAAGTATTTTCCATCCCATCAAGTTCTTCCAGAGTGTAAAACTCGTCTTCTTCTTCCTCCTTTTCCTCAACAGGTTCACTTACCCCAGCTTCAGTTTCTTCATCATCTGCCACCTCCTCTATCCTTAGTTGGCTTGTAGATGCTTCTAGGTCCAGAATGGATTTGTTGACAATCAAGGCACATGATGTGTTTATCATCCTACCTTGGTTGGCTTGGATAGCCCTTTTCTGAAGCAACTCAAGTTCATGAGTCTTTAGGACTCCATAGAGCACATCATAGGTGACTTTGTTCAAATCTCTCTCTCTTAGAGAAATGACTCTTTGCTCCAGATGATTTGGTGAAGACAACAGAAATTTCATATTTAACTCCTTGGTGCTGTAAACCTTTCCATTCATCTGCAACTCAGTAACTAGCTTGTGAAACCTTTCAAACATTTCAGTGATGCTTTCCTTGGGCTGTGCCATGAAAGCTTCATACTGTGTGACCAGTATCTGTTTCCTGTTTTCCTTAACCTCATCAGTCCCTTCACACAACACCTCAATGTGATCCCACATCTCTTTAGCAGACGTGCATGATGCAATGTTTGCAAACATTGACATGTCCATGGAATCAATGATAAGCAACATGAGGTGGCTGTCAAGAGCAACCTTCTCCCTTTCTGACTCTGTCCACTTTGATGGATCCTTGGCCTCATAAGTTCTTGGGATAGTTATGGTTCCAACAGTCTTCTCTGGTATCTCTTGTTGTGGAACAAAAGGACCATTCTTGAGAATCTCAGGATACAAGGGATGAGAGGCTTTAATGAACAACATCATCTTTATCTTCCAGAGGTTGAAGTTGTCTTTATCAAACTTAGGGACCTTCACCGTTCCTGTAGTCTTTGGTGTATTCGAACTCATGATCGTTTCTCTGTTTTTGAATAAACAGCCCGCTCTGATACCACTTGTTGAGTATTGAATACGGTAAAAGAATACAGAGGGGGGGTGAATGGATTCTTGAACTTTTGTTGGATTGAGTCTATGTAGCAGATAAGTGCCTGTGTGTGTAGAAGTGAAGGTGCGGATAAATAAACAACACAAGACACAATATCACTTTAATCTAATGTATTATTAGATAAAGGTTGCTACAATCTGTGAATACAAATGGTAGTATTCTCAGCTTCATTTTTCTCAGAGAGATATGGCTTACAGTGTATGAAAAACTTTACTCACAAAAGTTACTAAGTTATAAAGTGAGGCTGTGTCCTTATAGAACAGGGATACAGCCTACTTACTGCAAATAAGGTAGCTAAACAAATTACTTTCTAGTCTGTCTATCCTTTTTGAGTAAGTGTCCAAACGGTTACAGATTTGACTTTGCAAAGCCTGTTTAGATCCACTTCTTTAGCTCCTTGTCTCTTCTATATCTCTCCAAGCTTCCTTGTAGGCTTTCCAGAGCACGTTACAGATTGTGGTCCATAAAGTGCATTGGCTTGTTGCAGGTTTCTGACTTGTACAATTTCTTCAGTATTTTGTCTCCAAGAATATATTCGAGAAGTGACTAGGTAAGTGATTCGAGAACTAGAATTGACTTGATCGATAACTCTGAGTTCTCGAATACTGTTATAATGACATATCGAACCACTTCTCGAATAGCTCTTTTCCATCAGGATTCCTTGAGTTGTCGAATAGAACATTTGACTTATCGAATCCTCGAGTTGTCGAATAGCTTTCTGAGTCCTTGAGATATCGAATGGAACTTTGACTTGTTGACTCTTTGAGAACTCGAATACCATCTTGACTTGTTGACTTCTTGAGTTCTCGAATAGAGTAGTAGACATATCGAATCCCTGAGATATCGAACAGTGTATTCAGAGATATCGAATAGTGTCTTGAGATATCGAATCTCTGACTTCTCGAATGCTGGACTTCTCGAATAGACAAATATACTTCTCGAATTGGTACTTAGGCAAATTCTTCATTTCTTCAAATCCCAACTATGATTATTTGACAGTCTTTAACTCTTTGCTTGAGGCATGAACCTTGGAACTTCTTTCAAGCATTATTCTAGACTCTATTTGTACAGATACACAACTAGGATTTGATGCCTACTACAAGTACAATACAAACAGAAACTCTACAACTAGAGGTTCCCTCAGTTAAGAGGTCATGTAAGTAATGCAAAGCATTACAAACAATTAGGCTTGTTATTAGATGTGTACAGGCATGCCTCTGTAACTAACATCTCATACATGTCTCTTTTTTGAATTATATTCTTAAAACTGTAATAAACTTTTTAGGCTATTCAAATGGTCATTATGTATGCATCAGATAGGGTGATACGGATGATGGCTTTCAATGCATTTAAAATGGTAAGAAATTTATATCTATCTATCGACCTACCTTGTAGTTGCAAATATCCTCGTGCTCTAATATGTATGAGCTCTTCTGATGGTCACGTAAATCTTGACATGCTACTTAACTACTGGGAACAAATTTAAGGCACTACTTTATCACATTCGGTTGCAACTTTCTTGTAATCTGTTTGGAGGAAGATTTGAGTACATTGTTGTGCCATTGCAATTTCACATATATTTTAAAAAGCCTAAGATTTGGTCTGAAGAGATAAAAGGGTTCTGTTTATTCTTTTCTAAAAGAATTTAATAAATTAGATTTTTTGAACTTTCGGTGCTAAAATTCTATTTACTTTGCTATTTTAATTTTCCAACCTGCCTTTTCAGGATCTTAGTGGCTATGTTGACAGTTACGGAGAAGGTAGGGGATGTACAGTGAAGCAAAGCTGTTCTTTTTTATATACTTGTGGTACCTTAAAATGAAGGTAAGATTCTGCTGCAAGTTGTAATGATTAGACTCCTTATGAGTTATTTGTATGTCTTACCATTCTAATATATAGAAATTTTTCCTGTTTCTTTAAGAACCCGAATTTTCGGTAGAATTAAAACTTTTTATATATTAAAGAAAGAATGAACAGTGATTCCGACTACAAAGTATTAGCAGCTCTAATGAATGAATGCGAATGGGTATAGATTCCAATGTTTACATGTCATGAAGAATGCAATGGGTTGACAACCTAGATTAGAATAATCTATCTCTTGTAAAATAGGATATGGAGATTCTAAGTGAGGAAGAATATTCTCATGTCGTCCAAATCAATATCTGTTGTTAGTCCAGTGGTTCCGTGAAAGGGTTAAGGAACGCCCGAAAGAGAACAAGGACATCATTATAAATATAAGGAATAAAAAGAAAATAAGTGATGAATAGTGTTTTTGGTGGAAATTGGAATATTATTAGACGACGCTATATAGAAGTATTCAGAACGGATTTCTGAGTTCGTATTCATGATCCAGGGGCGAAATAAGTGCACTTTTATTTTCTCCGAGAATTCCCTGGGCACTAAAAGACTTAAGGATTTATTAAGAGGATTTAAGGAATTTAAATTCAAGATTTATGAAGGAGGATTGAGAATGATGGTATTATTATTAAGAAGGTTTCCGGTAAAACCCTAACTAGAAATCCTTGAGATATTCTTCCGATCGATCAATCAAATTGAGCAATAACCGGACACAGGACAAGCAGGAAGCCAAGATACATGCATGTGCTAGTGGATAAGAGCAAGTAACCAAGTTAGTTACAAGAGGAACTTGCAACATTAGAATCAAACTAGTACTTAGCTTCATCATCTCATTCAAACCACAAGAACACAACACTTGTCCACTCCAAATACATTGTTGACAGTATTTTTGTGAAGATCGTTCGCAGGGAAGGACTATTAATTCAAGTCTAAGTTCTAATTTCTTACAATTTAAAAGTGTAAAAAATAATTGGTGTGTTCAAAGAAACTAATTTTAAACAAGTACAAATAAAATTTAATTGATGAGGAAAAGCAATCCGAGAAATAGGGTTCTTCAATTGGTTCAATAATATTGTTTTAATGTGATATATATTTTTCTCATATTTTGCTAAAAACAATTCTTCTAATTTTTATAATGTTCTCTCCCAAGATACAAAATAATGTCTAAAACCATATTTCAAAAGTCACTCCCATGATTAATCGAAATACAATTTTAGATTTTAAGACCGGAGAATTATAAGTTTCATAGTCCTCTTATTAATCTCCCGATTAAATAATTAAACTATGTCTATCAAATCATGAACAAGAATTATGACTCATCTCCCGATTTATCACAATACCTATGAATACAATTAAAGGTTAGCTACGCCCTTAATTGGGTTAAGCCCTCAATGATAGATTAGCAAAAATAGAGAATTATTATCACAATCAAACAAACATATATCACCAACGAATACTACCAAATTCTCGGATTATGAAATTAGTTAATCATGCTAGACAAATAAAATAAGCATATAATAAATGATAAAATCATAATTAAAAGAGTTTAGAGTAAAGAAAGTACAACTTGAAGAATTTATCCTCCCGAAATAATTTCCAATGAAATGAATGAGCACTCCAAGCAATTCCCTTACAATCTTCAACCGAAATAGAACTTGCAGAAAATTAAATCTAAATTTACAAAACAAACTTGAGAGAATACAGCTGAATGTTTTGTACATGAATTGATGCCTAAACTTTATTGCCAAAGCTTCTATTTATAGGCCAATCAGCACACCACTAATGAAAGTATTCGTCAAAATAAGGAACTGGAAATCAAAGAAGTACGGTTGGGTTTGTTGAATTGTGCAGACTTTGCTTTTGATTTTGATTACTTAATTCATTTGTAATGTCAACTTCTGCCGACACTTCACTTCATTCAACACCAACTTCAATTCATTTACACCAACTGGGCCTTATTTTGTTTTACATGGATGGGCTTCGTAGAAATGCTTTTTAACCCGCACAGCTTGTAATTTTTAATTAATAAATAATTAGTTAAATCCAGAAATTATAAAAATAAATATCTAATATTATTAGATATTTATAAATATAATTTTCTAAATAAATTAAATATTTATTAATATAAATAAATCCTTAAATCCTAAGCTGCGGACAATTGAGGGCTTGGAACCGGACTCCTTTCGCTTCACAAAAATTATATTAATTCCAACCGGGATTCCTGCTTTAAGAATATATCACTTTCCATATTTTAGTGACAATTCTTATTTCCTCCTTGTTCGTCCAGGATTAATCTACGGTCTCTTGGTGATGTGCAATCGGGCTCCTTTTTCTTCCAAAATTATCCTTAAAAACATTCAAATTCATTTTAGCATCCAATCCAAATTAAAATGCTACTAATAATACTAATCAAGGACAAAATTATTACAAACTAAGGATAATTGAGAGATAACATGCTATAAAATGTACATAAAATTAGCATGTATCAAATACCCCCCAACTTAACCTTTGCTCGTCCTCGAGTAAATCAATATAAAATAACTACTTACTACTACCACTTCCGTAGGTGATCACAGTTGCATTTGGCATATGCAACAAGCCCTTTAAACCCCTAGGCAGCCCTAGTGGACGAGTGAGGTCTCGTGAGGGCATATAGTGAATGTACCCCCAAAATCCATCTAGCTCATGTGAAAGATCAAATGCCAATACACACCACACATGCAAGTCCTCTCACGCCACATCAACTTAAGAATCAAAGTGAATTATGCAATGCCTTGGTGTCGAAGGTACAAGTTTTCACATAGTCTACTCAAAGAAGATGCATAAGTTCTCAAAAGTCCATGTCAGATGCAAGAATAATTTGGTAATCATGCTAAGCCCACAAGAGTACATCTTTGAGTCAAAACTTGGGATCTCAAATACAAAATACAAGTAATAACTCACCTTTCACTCACAAAAGAATATTCACTCAAGAACAAGGGTAAGTGTATCACTCTATTCCAACAAAATCATAAGCATGCTTGACATTTGGTATCAATCTAACTTTAACGCAACACACACCACTGATGATAATCAAAAGGTCTTTATTCGGGTTGTAATGGGGCTAGGGACAAGGTATGTCAAGTAAAGCCAAAACAAGTTAAATGTCAAAAGCTAGTACCCAACAACATAATTCATTCAACTCCACCCTATTATCCCCACACTTGAATCTTTTTATTCTCTTTTAACAAGTACTTTGACTAGTCGAATGAAAAAGGATCATAGAAACATAAGTATGCTCTCATATAAATAATTATTATTATTATTATTTTTTGAGAGAGAGCTAAATATAAACAAGAACAATGATCCATTGATATAATTACAAACTTCGACTTACAAGAAACAACCAAACCCAATATTTCCCAAAAGTAATGATCATCAATAAACCCCCCCCTTTTATGAACACCTTATCACTCCCTTAAGCACTATACTAGCCTTTGACAATTGGGTTCAAGTTAATGTAAGGCCAATACAAGAAAAAGATATAAGCAAGTACTGTGGTGTGTCACCGAAAGAATAGGATTAAGCTCAACGGGTTAACTAATTGATCATGTTTAAAAGGTGTGGTAATATGGGAATTATGAGGTTATACCTAACTGCCTTTATCATCTTATCATCAAATAGTGTCATGCATTTAAAGAAAGACCTCAAACAAGTGCTAACAATGCAAACAACCTGTGGACACTCAAGCAAACGAATATAAGATGCAAAAGATATGCATATAGGCTCAAAAGCTCACTTAGTGGCAAAACATAATCAATCCCAGGTAAAAGTCTCTCTAATGCACTTACTTGTACTCAAAGCATGCAAACCAAGTCATCTTGCACATATTCATGTCCTTTTAATCACTTACAACCTTCAAAAAGTCTACCAGTTTCAACTTGCTAGTGTATGTGTGTGCACAAGAACAAAGCATATCACTTCTCAATCAAAAGCGTCAATAACACAAGATTCTTTTAGCATGCATGGATGTATCAAGCTACTTACAACAAGTAATCTACACAAGGCTAGAATTATTTTTGTGATTTTTAATTTTTATTATATTTTTTTATATAACATCACAATGAACACACACACCCCCCAACTTATCACGTTTCTTGTCCACAAGAAACAACCACTAACCACATATAACCTAAAGAAACAAACTATATATATAAATGACAACACAATGGACTAATATGCAAGGAAGAAAAGAAAGAACTCCCCTGAGTTATGGTCGAGGTTGTAGTGTGCAACCAAGAACTGCCATTGTGGCATCCATCTTTAAATGAAGATCCTCCTGCATAGTCCAAACACTTAAAACTATTACATATAGTTAAACCTCACATAATATAAATAATAGTGAAATTCCTTGGGTTGCCTCCCAAGCAGCGCTTGTTTAACGTCATTAGCTCGATGCCTCTGTTGATGAACTTAAGCTTGAGGATTATCGAGAAGAACAAGATCTCTTCTCTCCATATCATCTCCAATAAAGTATGGCTTCAATCGCTGCCCGTTTACCTTAAACACGTCTGATCCCTCTCTAGTAATCTCAACAGCACCATGAGGATATACCTTCACAATCTTAAATGGTCCTGACCATCTTGATTTCAGCTTGCCCGGGAAGAGTTTGAGCCTTGAATTGAATAATAGAACTTTTTGCCCCACTTCAAATTCTTTCTTTTGGATGTGCTTGTCGTGCCATCGTTTTGTCTTTTCCTTGTAAACTCTAGCACTCTCATAAGCTTGGAGCCTAAATTCCTCGAGCTCATCAAGTTGTAGCAAATGCTTCACTCCCGCAGCTTTCAATTCTAGATTCAAATTTCTTGTTGCCCAAAATGCCTTGTATTCTAGCTCAACGGGCAAATGACAGGCTTTCCCGAATACCAACCTATATGGAGACATTCCAATAGGCATTTTAAATGCTGTCCTGTACGCCCAAAGAGCATCGTCAAGCTTTGTTGACCAATCTTTTCTTGAAGTCGCCACTGTTTTCTCCAAAATTGACTTAAGCTCGCGATTTGAGATTTCAACCTGGCCACTCGTTTGTGGATGATACGGAGTCGCCACTTTCTGTGTCACGCCATACTTCTTCAAAAGATCCTCCACCTGTTTATTGCAAAAGTGTGAGCCCCCATCATTGATAATAGCCCTTGGCACTCCAAACCTGGTGAAGACACACTTTTGTAGGAACTTTTTCACTACTCTAGCATCATTTGTAGGAGATGCAATTGCTTCAACCCATTTTGACACATAATCCACTCCCACCAAAATATACTTGTTCCCATAAGAAGATGGAAATGGACCCATGAAGTCCATCCCCCCACACATCGAATATCTCTACCTCAAGAATAGATTGTAAAGGCATCTCGTTCCTCCTCGAAATATTTCCAACTCGTTGACATCTATCACATTTTGCCACAAAGTCTCTAGCATCCTGATGCATGGTTGGCCAATAGAATCCTGACTGTAAAACTTTCGCCACTGTCTTCATGCTACTGTTATGACCTCCACACTCTAGAGAATGACAATGCCTGAAAATATGAGGAACTTCGTCATAAGGTACACATCTACGAAACATTCCATCAGCACACTCCTTGTAAAGTAGCGGTTCCTCCCAATAGTAGTGCTTCACATCATAAAAGAATTTCTTCTTTTGGTTATAAGAGAGATTATCCGGCACAACTCCTCCCACAATGTAGTTCACAAAATCTGCATACCATGGTGTAGACAAGGATACACCTAGAAGCTGCTCTTCCGGAAATTTATCATTGATAGGCTTTTCACCTCCTACCTCTCCATCTCCTTGGTCCAACCTAGATAAATGATCAGCTACAAAGTTCTCGGACCCCTTCTTATCTCGAATTTCAAGATCAAATTCCTGGAGTAAGAGAACCCAACGAACTAGTCGAGGCTTGGCATCCTTCTTTGTCATCAAGAAACGAATCGCAGCATGATCCGAATAGACAATCACCTTAGACCCAACAAGATAGGATCTGAATTTATCAAGTACAAATACCACTGCGAGTAGCTCTTTCTCCGTAGTGGAATAGTTGATTTGTGCATCATCAAGAGTCTTGCTTGCATAAGCTATCACGTGCATACGCTTATCCTTCTTTTGCCCAAGAACAACACCCACAGCATAGTCACTAGCATCACACATAAGCTCAAATGGCAAGCTCCAATCGGGCGATGTAACTATGGGTGCAGAAGTAAGTTCCTTCTTCAGCCTGTTAAAAGCAACAAGACAACTTTCATCAAAGTCAAAAACACGATCCTTTTCGAGAAGATTGCAGAGAGGCCGAGCTAACTTGGAGAAATCCTTGATGAACCGTCGATAAAAACAAGCATGACCAAGAAAGCTTCGAATACCTTTCACAGATGAAGGCGGTGGCAATTTTTAAATAACTTCAATTTTTGCTCTATCGACCTCAATGCCTTTACTAGAGATTTTATGCCCAAGCACAATGCCCTCCTTCACCATAAAGTGACATTTTTCCCAATTAAGAACAAGATTAGTTTCCATACATCTCTGCAACACCTTTGACAAACTGGCTAAACAGGATTCAAAGGAAGAACCATATACCGTGAAGTCATCCATGAAGACCTCCATGTCTCTCCCTATAAAATTTGAGAATATGTGGTTCATAAGCCGTTGAAACGTCGAAGGGCCATTACACAAACCAAAAGGAAGTCTCCGATAAGCAAAAGTACCATAAGGACAAGTAAAGGTGGTATTCTCTTGATCTTCGGGTGGAATAGGAATCTGAAAATAACCCGAGAAACCATCCAGAAAGTTGTAATACTCATTACCCGCCAACCTTTCGAGCATTTGATCAATGAATGGGAGGGGAAAGTGATCTTTGCGAGTAGCGTTATTCAACTTCCTATAATCGATTCAAACTCTCCAACCTGTTACTGTTCTCGTGGGAATTAATTCATTCTTCTCATTGTGTACAACAGTCATCCCACCTTTCTTAGGCACAACATGAATAGGGCTAACCCATTTACTGTGTGGATCCGAATATATGATACCCGCATCCAGCAACTTAGTGATTTCTTTCTTCACCACCTCTTGCAAATTCGGATTCAATCTTCTTTGTCCCTCAATCACAGGCTTATGATCATCTTCTAAGGCAATTCTATGCATGCAAAGAGCAGGGCTAATTCCCTTGATATCTTGAATTGTCCAACCAATAGCTGTTTTATATTGCCGAAGAACATGTAATAATTTGTCTAGCTCATCATCACGAAGCAAAGCAGAAACTACCACAGGATATGTATCATTAGGACCCAGAAAAGCATACCTCAAATTAGCAGGTAGAGGTTTAAGTTCAACCTGTGGGGCCTCGGAAAGTGTAAAAGCCATCTCAATTTCTGTGTCTCGTACAACAAGTGCTTCTTCTTCTACTACATCATCCAACACCCGTTCTGCTCCCATGAAGTGTTCATTTTCGAGCTGCACAATATCATCCACTATGTCAACAGTAAAACAAGTTGCTCCAAAAGGAGGCATCTTCATTGCTTTGTTCAGATCAAATTCCACTTTGTCCTCGCCAACATTCAATGTCAATTTTCCAGCTTTAACATCGATTGTAGTGCCAGCAGTAGCCAAGAATGGCCTTCCCAAGATAATAGGCATTTCAACATCTTCATCCATCTCTAACACCACAAAATCAAAAGGTATGACAAATTTATCCACTTTTACTACCACATCTTCAATGACCCCCAACGGATACTTAACAGAATAATCCGCTAGCTGAAGTGAAATCCGTGTCTTTTTAAGCTCTCCAAGACCAAGTCGTTTGCAAATTGAATATGGCATCAAACTCACACTAGCCCCTAAGTCACACAAGGCTTTCATGTTCTCCATCTTCCCGATAGTACAAGGTAAAGAAAAGCTTCCCGGATCTTTCAATTTCTGAGGAATGGCCTTTTGGATGACTGCACTGCATTCAGCATTGAGAGTAATGGTTTTCGCATCCTCAAGTTTCCTCTTCTTTGTCAACATCTCCTTAAGAAATTTAGCATAAAGTGGCATTTGATTCAAAGCTTCAGCCAAAGGAATATTAACATGCAACTGTCGGAACATAGTCAAGAACTTCTCGTGCTGCTTCTCTAACTTCCTGTTATGAAGTCTCTGTGGAAATGGAATAGGAGGAACATAAGGTGGTGGAGGAATATACGGCTTTTCTGGTTCTTCTTCCTTCTTCTTCTCATCTTCTTTTTCTAACTTTTCTGCATCAATCACTACTATCTCATCTTCTTGTTCAGCATCCCTCTCTTTAGGCTTAAGAACCTCAACGTCGGGCAACTCTTTTCCACTCCTCAAAGTAATTGATTTACATTGTTCCTTACCAGTCTGGTCGGGTTGACTTGGAAGAGAACCTTGCTCACGAACACCCATTTTGGAGGCAATCTGTCCAATCTGTGTTTCTAGCATCTTTTGAGATGAGGCCATCTGATCTATTCTTGATTCCATATTAGCCAATGCCCCAGAAGTTCCTTGCATAATCTTATTTAATGCAACCTTCCAATCAGCTGGTTCTTTCTTTGGCGGAAGTTGATATTGCTGCTGTGCTTGATACGGTGGTCGTGACTGAAAACCAGAAGGTTGATTCTGCCTTAGAAATGAATAAGAAGGATTAGCCGCATGATTATTACTGTAAGAAAGATTGTTGTTTGGCCTTTGATTTGGATTGTAGTAGGAGTTGTTCTGAATAGGCCACGGCTGTCTTCCCTGGATAAAAGATGCTTCTTCTGGAAATTATTGAACATAAGAGTTTTGACTAGCACCAGAATCATTATACCCTTCCATAGGTGAAGAAATAGCATTCACATTTGCCCTTTGTCCTCGCATCTCCTGAGTTAGAGTATCCAATTTGAGAGCCAGCATGTTGATCATCTCAGAATCTTGTGCTGCTTTTGCTGAGCTTGTCCCACTAGGTGCCCATGAATAATTATTAGATGCCAATTCCTCAAGGAGTGCTTTAGCCTGTGTAATTGGTGCCTTCTTAAAATTTCCACCAGCAGCCACATCCAAACTCAAACGAATATCTGCATTCATGGCCCCATAAAAAGTACTAATGACCTGCCAATCTTGCAAACCATGATGTGGACACTTCCTCAATAATGCCTTAAATCTCTCTCATGCCTTATATAGACCTTCACCCGGTTGTGCTTTAAAACTCATAATCATAGTCCTCAATTGTTGCGTCTTGTCAGAAGGATAATATTTGGACAAGAATGTAATAGAAAGACTCTCCCATGTAGCAACTGCGGTGTCTGGAAGTTGTTGAAACCATTCCAAAGCTCTTCCCTTAATAGAGTAGGGAAACATATGGAGACGAATCTTGTCACTCGTAACACCATTGATTCTGAATGAGCCACACATCTGCACGAAACGCTCTAGATGTCTGTGTGGGTCCTCTAGTTCAATATCTCCTTCAAAAGCTTGATTGCTGATCGTCTGAATTAAGCTTGGATTAATGTTGAATTGGGCTGCGCCAATCTCTGGAGTTTTGTACATACAATTAGCAGGATTTGGTGTCTCATGGTCCCAAATTGAAGTCTCATTAATAATAGCAACTTCACGATCTTCGTCAGCCATCTTAGCTTTTTCTTTCTTTTGCTTTGCCTCTCGCCTTAAGATTCGAGCAGTGCGATCGATTTCCGGATCAAATTCTAGATTTCCAGCACTTACTGTACGTCGCATGCAAGAGTTTGTGCACCTGAAACGAAAACACCAATTTTAATTATTTTCAAACAACAAAACCGTAAATAAAAGAAAATTTTAAATTAATCCGAAATATGTATATATTTTATCAGGAAAATCCACAACTCTCAAAACAACTTTTAAAATTTAAACTATTTTAAACTAATGAAGTAAAATGAAAGGATCTAAAAACTATTTAAAATCTAAATTAAGTCCAGAAATTTATTTATTTATTTATTTTTTTATTTTTTCAATAAACAGAAAATAACAAAAACCAAATTATTATATTAAAATTAAAACTAAATTTTATTCTAAAACTTTTTATTTATTTATATTTTTTTTTACTTTTTTTTTTTAAATTTAACAAATATTATTACGGAAATTTTTTAAGAAAATTCGGACAGGACTTGTTTGTAAAGATAACTAGGCCGAAATTAACACAAGCATCAATACAAATGACTTAAACACACAATTCGACTCAGTTAGCAAAACTCGGCTCTAACCAACTGTAACAAAATAGGACTCAAGCAACAAAATCGACTTGAATTTAAAATCACTACACAACTATTTGACAACAGTTAAAAAGAAACAGCAACTCGGCTTCAATCATCAAAACTCGGAACTCGACACTGGACTCGTACACTACAAATAGACTTGGCTAACAATCCGCCATTGGAATGCTTAGACTTGCCAATTCATAGACTTGCAACAAAACTCAAATGCAGGATAAATAAAACTCATACAGTACCAACGAAACCAATTCAAAACACTAACTAAACTGAACTCGGCTATCTCAGCGTACTACACTTACAATCCACGAACTCAGTATTTGAGATTAACATCGCAACTCGGCATTGAACTCGACAAACATACTCAACCATCGCAAACTCCAGACTCGGAAACTCAACGAACTACAACACAACTCGGAACAATCCACGACTAACAAGAACCATTTACTTCGATAACACTTTTACAACAATCAACCAGTACATTAACAAGTCCACAACCGCGCAATCTCAGCAACAAAACGTAACTAGAACTTAGCTAAAACCAGAAGAAAACTTAGAACTCGTCAATCGAACCAGCGACTCGCCTACTGAATACAAAGCTAAAAAAAATGACTCTAATACTGCAGAAAACAGAACAATAAATTGACATTCATAAAACTCTTTTCACAGCAACAAACCACCACCCAAAATTCACCAATTGGACAGCATCAAACTCGAACTTAGTAAACACCCAGCAAAATCCACACCAGTTCATCAAACGAGAACAGAGCAGTACAACCTTAATAGAACTCGGAAAACACAGCAAATGACTCGGCTAATCAGTATAAAATCAATAGAAGATGGCGATTCAGACTCATAACAGCGAACAAAACCACGCAGACAAACTAAAAACTCATAGAAAAACTCAGTAGAGACTCGGAGAATATAACAACTACACGCAGATAACTCGATCTAGGCAGCCACTTAGCGATTCTAAAGCAAAAAGAAACTGGGGAAATGGGTTTTGGTTGGAAAGAGAGAGGAGGAGGGGAGATTGATAAACAACAAAACAGGAGAAAGGTGATGGCGCGGTGGAGGGTTTATTCGAGACGATCGAAGACAGGGAAGGGGGTGCGGTGAATGTTGAAGGGGAGGATGAGTATAAATGTGTTTGTGGTGAGTGTTTGTGGTGGAAGGCAATGAATCGGGAGATTGGGATGATGGGAGGAGGCGTGGTGGAGGTATGAAGGAACTGCAGGGGGTATGGTGCTGGGTTTGTTACAAAAGAGATGGTGCTGGGTTTGTTAAAAAGAAAAAAAGAGGGATAGAGCTGGGTCTTCGAATAAAACAGGGGAGCTGGGTTTGCTTCGAATTTAAACAGAAAATATGAATAAATACGTACTGAAATTTAAAACTATTTTTTTTTTTAAATAAAATAAAATCTAAATTATAAGAAATAAATAACCCAAACTTAATATTGATGCCTTCCCCGGCAGCGGCGCCAATTTGTTGACAGTATTTTTGTGAAGATCGTTCGCAGGGAAGGACTATTAATTCAAGTCTAAGTTCTAATTTCTTACAATTTAAAAGTGTAAAAAATAATTGGTGTGTTCAAAGAAACTAATTTTAAACAAGTACAAATAAAATTTAATTGATGAGGAAAAGCAATCCGAGAAATAGGGTTCTTCAATTGGTTCAATAATATTGTTTTAATGTGATATATATATATATATATTTTTCTCATATTTTGCTAAAAACAATTCTTCTAATTTTTATAATGTTCTCTCCCAAGATACAAAATAATGTCTAAAACCATATTTCAAAAGTCACTCCCATGATTAATCGAAATACAATTTTAGATTTTAAGACCGGAGAATTATAAGTTTCATAGTCCTCTTATTAATCTCCCGATTAAATAATTAAACTATGTCTATCAAATCATGAACAAGAATTATGACTCATCTCCCGATTTATCACAATACCTATGAATACAATTAAAGGTTAGCTACGCCCTTAATTGGGTTAAGCCCTCAATGATAGATTAGCAAAAATAGAGAATTATTATCACAATCAAACAAACATATATCACCAACGAATACTACCAAATTCTCGGATTATGAAATTAGTTAATCATGCTAGACAAATAAAATAAGCATATAATAAATGATAAAATCATAATTAAAAGAGTTTAGAGTAAAGAAAGTACAACTTGAAGAATTTATCCTCCCGAAATAATTTCCAATGAAATGAATGAGCACTCCAAGCAATTCCCTTACAATCTTCAACCGAAATAGAACTTGCAGAAAATTAAATCTAAATTTACAAAACAAACTTGAGAGAATACAGCTGAATGTTTTGTACATGAATTGATGCCTAAACTTTATTGCCAAAGCTTCTATTTATAGGCCAATCAGCACACCACTAATGAAAGTATTCGTCAAAATAAGGAACTGGAAATCAAAGAAGTACGGTTGGGTTTGTTGAATTGTGCAGGCTTTGCTTTTGATTTTGATTACTTAATTCATTTGTAATGTCAACTTCTGCCGACACTTCACTTCATTCAACACCAACTTCAATTCATTTACACCAACTGGGCCTTATTTTGTTTTACATGGATGGGCTTCGTAGAAATGCTTTTTAACCCGCACAGCTTGTAATTTTTAATTAATAAATAATTAGTTAAATCCAGAAATTATAAAAATAAATATCTAATATTATTAGATATTTATAAATATAATTTTCTAAATAAATTAAATATTTATTAATATAAATAAATCCTTAAATCCTAAGCTGCGGACAATTGAGGGCTTGGAACCGGACTCCTTTCGCTTCACAAAAATTATATTAATTCCAACCGGGATTCCTGCTTTAAGAATATATCACTTTCCATATTTTAGTGACAATTCTTATTTCCTCCTTGTTCGTCCAGGATTGATCTACGGTCTCTTAGTGATGTGCAATCGGGCTCCTTTTTCTTCCAAAATTATCCTAAAAACATTCAAATTCATTTTAGCATCCAATCCAAATTAAAATGCTACTAATAATACTAATCAAGGACAAAATTATTACAAACTAAGGATAATTGAGAGATAACATGCTATAAAATGTACATAAAATTAGCATGTATCATGCATCATCCATGACATAGCACCTTTAAAAAAACTACTTTATGATAGATATTTTCATAATAATACATTTTAGATGAGAGCAAAGCAAGAGAAGGAAGCCAACCACCATTTCTTTCTTTCTCCCCCATTTCCATCAGTTTGGATTTTCCAGGACAGGGGGTTTTTGCGATTTTTTTTCACCTAGTTCTACTCATCTAAAAATCATGAAAAACATCACGGAGCTTCTACACATCAAGATGAAGTTGTGGATTTAATTTCGTAATTTTTAAAGCTCTTTTGGATGGGTAAATAAATTCGGGTGGTTCACTCTGTTTTTCCCCTTGAAAAGCACCACTTTGAATTTTTGAGATTTTAATATTTCAACACCCAACTTCTACCCCTTGTTTGATCTCCAAATTTTTATCCTAGATCCTATATTTCAAGAAAATGATACCCTAGAAATCTAAGCCTCAAACACCACTTTTTCCATTTTCAAATAAATCCTTGAAGATGAGGGTGAATAGTGATTTTTAAGAACAAATTCTTGGATCTTGATTTTTGGATGATCTAAGCTTGGTTAAGGATGTTCATGGACTATACAAGGCTTAGCAAGGTCTTACACTCATCATGGAAGGTATATCTCACCAAAATCCTAGCTTGTAATTTGAGATTTATGATTGTCTTGATTGGGTTTAGATTAGTATGATATTGATGATGATTATAAGCATGATTATGTAGTTAGTTACGTGATTTAAGAAGCATGATGATCTTGATAGTAAAATCAGTAGCTATTGGACTTATGAGATGAGTTATATGATGATAAGTTGTTTAGATGCCCGGTGTGGCTTGGTTGGATTGATTCAATTTTTGGAATGTCCGAGTTATAGCCGTCGTAATGCCTGATTGTTGTTAACCTTAAGAAACCGTGTTTGACAGTAGCATGAACTCAATCTCTAGCTTCATATTCTTCCATGTTTGGATAGATTATGTTATAAGATTCGTTTTGATATAAAGATCAAGTGAAACGGACTTACGGTTTAGGAGTTATGGTTTAATTCGTAAAAGTGGTTCGAAACCGTAATCGGAAGTTTGTAACTGATATTGAACCCCTTTAATGTTGTTAAGTCAGTGGCAAAGCTTGATAATTAAATATTAGAGGTGAAAGGGAAGGTGTGAGAGAAAACCACATGTCGAATGGATCATTTTCCGATTTTATAAAAATGTTCGAATCAAGGATAAACGCGAACGAACCCCTAGAAGCATACTTGGTTATGGCTTTGGTAAATGACTTAGAAAACGGGCGATAAATCTCGAGGTATAATCTTGGTTCGTAAATGACCGACCTTAAAATTTATATGACTTAAGTATATACCAAGTGTAAGTATAGTGACGTGTCTTAGTGGTGGACGAATGACGGGTCATAGCGATAATAAAGAGAATTGCACTAAAGGGTGTTTAACGAGATAACTCGAAAACGTGTTTCGACTTAAGTTAAGTTATACTTAGCCTTTTAAAAAGTGTTAAGTGATTGACCTTGGTTATTGTGACTATTTATATATCACCGGATTGACACGAGGCACACTACCCCTACCGGATTGCCAGGAAAGTTTCCAATACTTGGAACTGTTGTTGTGATAATATATATGATGATTGTTGTATACATATGCCAAAGCATGCATGCCTACTTTCAAAAATCTATTGAAATACTTGTTCCCTGGATTGTTATTGGCTTATAGACTAGATAGGGATTATCAGTTATAAGCCGGATTGTTTTGTAAGACCTTTAGTGAAGGGTATATTATATTCATTCTTTTAATATAGACCGGGAGTCGGTATTTTTGAAATATAGATGTAGTCCTGGAAACCAGGAGGGATTCCAGCGACAGATTTTATTCCTTTTGAGGAATGTTACCTATAAACATTAATTATATTTCCATAAAGTATTAATTACTTGGAAATCTTTCGAGAAATGTTATTCGAGTATTATCTCAGTCGAGAAATATTAAATGAATATTATTTCGAATATTCATTTAGAGTTTGATTATTTAATGAATATTATTTTGATATTCACTTAAAATATTATTAAATGAATATTACTTTTGGATATTCATTTAAGGTTTTATTTACTTAATGAATATTATTTTAAAATATTCATTCGAAGCTCTATTTACTTAAGGAATATTATTTCGAATATTCCTCTAAAAGTTATGATTACTAAATGAATATTATTTCGATGTTCATTTAGAATATTAATTATTAAATTGAATATTATCTTCGAATATTCATTTCAGGTTTGATGTATTTAGTAAATATTCTTTTAAATATTTATTTGAGTTTACTATTTAATGAATATCACCTTGAATATTCATTGGAAGTCTTATTTATATAATGAATGTTATTTTGAATATTCATTTAAGAAGATATTTATTTAGTAAATAATTCTATATATTCACCGAGGATTACTTATGAGCAATATTATGATTTAATAATATTCCTTAATTATTATTGATTTAATAAATATTCTTGGAATATTTATTTAATTCTTTTAAATTCTTTTTATAATGATTTATATTATTCAAAGATTATCTGTCACCTTCAGATATGGTGTAAAATATTTCGGAGTATTTTATGACTATTTCTATCAAGGGGGAGGTTCCCAAACTTTATTTTCATTTAAATCTATCTTAAAGAAGATTTAAATACTCGCTCAATTTCCAAACATATATAAGGGGACCTCACTTGAGAGATGTTATTTATTGGACTGTCTGGTCCTATACTTGCTAAACTATCATGTCACTCACATCTTGATTCTTTAAAACATCGATATGAATCTGTTTGGTTACCTCCTCAACGCTCGAGGGGTAAGAATTGATGGAACAAGTTTATATCCATTAACAAGCATCAGCTTGGGAAATATTGGTGAATTTTCCTTTCCAGCTAGATACGACTACTTTGTGGAGTCCTATCAACAAGTATTATACTTGGGGAAAGGGGGAGGAACTTTACATTTCAGAGTTATGGATGTTAAATGAACTAGGAGATGCGTAAGTGACCCAGTGGCGCCGGTCCAGCAAATGGCCCAACCGTTGGCCGAGGGGGTTCCAGAGGGCGGTCGACAAGTAAATCCGTCGGTGCTTCCTTTTACATGTAGAGAACAAGAGGTGGGGAGCATAACATGCGACTGATCATCGTGTAAATGCTATGTCTCCTGGCGCGTCAAACTCCAGTATTAGTTCATCTCCCAAAATGGGAATTTCCTACAACACGTATCGAAGAGACTTCTTTCAGGTTGACGGGTATCTCCCGCAACACGTATCGAAGAGACTTCTTTCAGGTTGGCAGGGGTTCGAATAAAACGTTCAAAACTGGAATTGCAATATTTTCCTGCAATTCCCTCTCTTATGATTTCTGATAATATCTTGCTTATCTTTGGCATAGCAGATATTTCTTCGGAACAATTTTATTTTGAGTTACCTTGTAACTTCATCTCATACCTTATATTGGTACTACATTCATTAATGCATGGCATATTGTTTCAAGGATATTTTGGACTGTTATATATTATCACTGTTCAATTATATTTTTGGTGGGCTATTGCTCACCCTTGCTTTATTTATTTATAATCACAACAACAGCTAGATCAGATATCCGCGCAAGGCGTACCCAGCATAGGCAGGTGTCAGTCGTCAAAGGATTAACCGCTGAGGTCATAGCTACCATTGCTGAGGATGCAGCTTCTGGTAGGCTAGTTGTTAGCATTTGAACATCAAATGTATTTATTATATGACATATACAAATGGATGGCAAAGAGTATGTACTGGTTAATTGTAAACCTTTTGGGTTGTAAGAACTGAATCTTGCGATTAATAATATTTGGTAATTACTCTGATTTCATCTCTGGGACTATAACGGGTGTGTTTTGTGTTGTTGTTTGGGTCACAAGGTTGTAATTTATATTATGTTGGTTTTGTGGATGGATATTGAAACCGTAACGACCAGATCCCTGACCCTGGATCTGGGGGTGTTACAGTTTCCCTCTTAATTTACTTTAGGGAACAACCTATGTTTATGAATCCTTCTTTAGACCATACATTGCAAAGCACGAAACGGACATTGACCATAATTTGTTGGAACTAAAGACTAGGGCTGGAGATTATGTGGTATTATACTGGCAAGAGCTGCGAGCTACGGTCAAACGAGAGTTTTTGACATTCTTCAATATATTGCATCCCGGTCGATACCTAGATTATGTAGTATTATACTCAGGCATGTATTTCTCAAAATTATTCCTACATTAATACTGGCATTCATGTTGATCTGCTCACCTATATGCCTATTACTACAGTTGTCCAGAATTTTTTTTGTCATCTTGTTGTGCGCTACGAAAATTATTGATTAATGTGAAATTGTAGGATAACAGAGGAAATGCTCGTGTCCATGATGGATAACAGAGGAAATTGTAGGGTTGACTTGTCTAATTGTCTACACATCAAAAATATCTTGTTCTTGTCCTTCCTCTTGTGCATAAGCATAAAGTAAAGATTTTTCTTACCGATTCTGAGCATTCTGCATTATTTCAGGAATGTTAGCTACAATAATTTTGTTAAATTTGTTTTGATCACTTTATGAAAGTGACTCACAGTACCATGCTAGCTGCAGTTATAGCTTATAATACCAGTTCTGTTGTGGATGACTGTTATTGTTACTGATAATACCGAGGATCCAGATTGCATATTATTTCTCATGAGCTACGTGGGATTAGATGAAGGCAAAAGAATGCAAGCTACATGGGTTAGATGAAGGATTTGCCAGGGGAGGAGCTCCATCATCTTGGTTAGTTGTATATAAAGTCTATTGGTCTACTGGAGGCTGCAGCTCGATCTACTTGCTACATTTGATGATGCTATATTTGATGATGTTGGCTGAAACCAAAAAAAGCCAAGGGGATTTAGATCTTATTAACGTGGTGAAATTGTTAATATTTGTGGGGGATAGATTAGTTTTTGTTTAGATGTTTAAGTAAATGTAATCGGTTGTACCATTTGTAAATTTTTATTCAAATTAATGATATTTTTGAATATTAGGGAAATTTTTGTTTATGAATATTATAGGAAGAAAATGGTAGAAAAATAATTAAATTTGAATCATTAATTTTAAAATAGATAATGTCTGTAGGGCCCACATGTGGGACCCACATAATTAATTAATAATTTTGAAAAATTATAACATCTGAGGTAACATAGATTTGGTGTTGCTATAGAATTTCTTAGTGTGTTACCTTATAGGTCTATGGTAACGAATTTGCCTATGTTAGCTTATGTGTGTCGAGGTGTTACCTTAGACCCCAAAGGTTAAATAGAACAAAACTATCTCAGCTAAGGTGTTACCTTAGCCTTTTTTTGGCCTTTGGTAACATTTTTTAGGGTCTAAGGTAACACAGTTGTGGTGTTACCGTAGGTTGTTTATGGCGTAGTGAATTTGTTCTTCATTGTTTAGTATATCTATCCCTAAGTCCATTTGTTCTAATCTTCCTGCTAGGTGCATTAATTATTCAATACTTGTCATATAAATTTTCTTAGTATTCCACTGGTCTGGCTAATGAATATTTTAGAAATTGAAAGTTTAGAATTAGGACTTGTTTATTTATATGCATATTGAGCTTTGGTGCACTTGGAAGAGATCTACACATATCCAGACGTGCGTATTGGTCGGAATATATAAGTTGCAATCTATCTATGTACTACATAAATCGTGATTTCGTTAAAGAGGTACTCTCAAGAGATTTTTCTTGTTAAAATGAAATGTGAGGAGCTGGAGATACTTATTAATTTGAGATTGTATCAGATAATAATTTTGTCTTAATTTATATTTCTATACAGAATTGTTGTGTAATTTATAAATTGTTAGATCTACAACTGCATTAATGAGGAATCGGAACTAATGAGTTTCTACATGAATTAGGTATTAATCGACTAATTGGAAATAAAATGAAATGACAATCCAATTGTTAGGAATAATTCATGAGTTGTGATGTTAAGAATAGAATTTTACATTATACTTCTTGTATATCCTGATTTATAAAGGATTTAGCACTTTGTATAGGAGATATGTGTTAGACAGTTATCTGTAGAGTTAAGTCAGGAACAGTGCATCAAGTACTACATATCAGGAACTGAGATCGAATCCTGATATGACAAGTCAAATACTGATCAAGTACTGATGGGATGGTCAGATCCTGATGCAAGTTGGAATACTGATATTACTCGTGTTACTGATGATGTCATATGGATGCTATAGAAACTGGCAAGTGCTATAAAATAGGATCTTTGTTTGAAGAACAAGCAAGAAGATATCATGAAAGAAAGAATTTTCTATTGATGGAAACTATCAACTGGAAGGCAGAACATTGTCATGTATAGAATTATCTTTCTGTTATTAGTTGATAGAAAGCATTATAAATACTCTCTATATCATTGTAAAATGTGTCGTGTGAGTCGAGCAATTGTGAGTTTGTATGCGTAGCTCTGTATAAAGTTTGTATTCGAGAATTCGAAACAAATAGAGAGAGAGATTTATTTTGTCAGCAGCTGCTAAAGGTATTTGTACACCTTTGGTAGAGTTTGTATTTGATCTTATTAATACAAACAGTTTGATTCATTCGTTTGTTCTTGTACTATTTATTCGAGAAAAAAATCAGACACGATTATATAACTTGTATTCAACCCCCCCTTTTACAAGTTATTCGAGTTAACAATTGGTATCAGAGCAGGTTGATTTCGAATAATCATAAAGATCTGCAATCATGTCTGGTTATAAGGATGGGAATACTAAGATTCCTATGCTCAAGAGAAACGAATATACTCTATGGGAAGTAAAGATGTTACATCATCTGGAAGCAACAGATCCTGATTATCTTGACAGAATCAGAGATGGACCTTTTATCCCAACAAAGGTTGTTGCACAAGCAACTGTTGATGGTGAAGTTGTTCCAGAACATACAGCACAGAAGCCTAAATCTGAATGGTCAGATAAGGACAAGGAGAATGTTCTTAAAGATGCTAAAGTGAGAAACATATTATTCAACAGTCTTGATTCTGTTCTCACTAACTATGTTCTCTCTTGTAAAACTGCTAAGGATATATGGGACAATCTTAATGTTCACTGTGAAGGAACTAAGCCTGTCAGGAAGAAAATGAGGACATTACTTATACAACAGTATGAGTACTTTGAATCCAAGTCTGGTGAGTCACTTACTGATACCTTTGATAGGTTTACAAAACTCATCAATGAGATGGCCATGCATGGTAAATATTATGACTTGGAGGATATGAATACTAAGTTCAAGAAAGCCTTGCCTGATTTCTACAATGAGAAGATATCTGCAATTGAGGAAGCTAATGATCTGGATGAGATATCATTGGAGGCAGTATATGGAAAACTGAGGGCTTATTAACTTGACAAGCAGCAGAAAAAGAGCAGGAGTGAAGGAAAGATGAAGACTGTTGCACTCACTGCTCAATCTGAATCAAAGAAGCTTCCAGAGGAACAGCATGATGAGACTGTTATAAAGAACTCAAGGAAGAAGAAAAGCAAACAAAGTTCTGAGTCAGAGACTACTGACATAGACTCTGACAATAGTAATTCTGAATCAGATATGCAGGAACTCTTTGCTATGTTTGCTAAAGCTTTCAAGAAAGGAAGATTCAACAGGAGAAGATTTTGCAAAGGACCTTTTCAAAAGAAAGATGAGAAGAAGAGTGACAAAGGTAAAAGTACAATTGTCAAGCTTGATAAGGCCAAGATCAAGTGCTTTAACTGCAGCGAGCTTGGACACTTTTCTAGTGAGTGTACGAAGCCTAGGAATTCAGGAAAGGGCAATGCACTTATGGTCACACAGAAGGATTGGGCTGATTCCAGTGATTTTGAAGATGAATTGGATTATGACAACATTGCATTGATGGCAAATCTTTCAGACAAACCTGGATCTCCAAAGAAAACTTCTCCATTTTCTGTTAAGGGCACAGGAAAGAAGCATTCAATTATCTTGGACAGTGGATGCTCTGGACATATGACAGGAAAGAAGTCCCTGCTTACAAAGTTTGAGAGGAAAGCTAGCCCAGTAATATCTTTTGGAGATGGCAACAAAGGAGAAACTCTGGGATATGGCTCAATTGTTTTGGGGAATGTCATCATAGAAAATGTAGCACTGGTTGAAGGCTTGAAACATACACTTTTAAGCATAAGTCAATTGGGTGATAAAGGTTACCAATCAATCTTTGACAGAGAAGGATGCAAAATCTTGAATATGCAGAATGGAGACATTGTTCTAATTGGTCAAAGACATGGTAACATATATGAAGCCAGCTTAAGTGATACATCTAAAGGAATTGTTAGATGTCTCTACAATAAAGCAACAAATGATGAAAGCTGGAATTGGCAAAAGAAGCTCTCACATCTCAACTTCAAGAAGCTTAATCAACTTGTTAAGCACAATCTAGGGAGAGGCCTACCTCAGGCAAATTATGTTCAAGATGGACTTTGTGATGCTTGTCAGCTTGGAAAACAAAGAAGAACCACTTTCAAGAGCAAGACTGAAAATTCAATTACTGAACCATTTCACATGCTACATCTTGATCTGTTTGGTCCAGTAAACATTATGTCTATCAGCAAGAAAAGATATGCTCTAGTGATAGTGGACGATTTCACAAGGTTCACATGGGTGTTCTTTCTACACAAGAAGGATGAAGCTCCTCAGCAAATCATTGAACTTGTCAAGAATATACAGAATAGCTCTAAGTACAAAGTCAAAGTACTTAGGAGTGACAATGGTACAGAATTCAAGAATTCTACAATGGAGGAGTTTTGTGCAGACAATGGAATCACTCAATAGTTTTCTGCACCTGGTACACCTCAGCAGAATGGTGTAGTGGAAAGAAAGAACAGGACTCTCATAGAGGCAGCAAGAACCATGCTTGCAGATGCAAAACTTCCAACCTATTTTTGGGCAGAAGCTATTAACAATGCATGTTTCACTCAAAATTGTACCTTGGTAAATAGTCATGGAAAAACTCTCTATGAGATGATCAAAGGAAAGAAACCAAGTGTGAAATACTTTCACATTTTTGGATGCAAATGCTATGTCCTAAAAGTTCATCCAGAACAACTTGGAAAATTTGAAGCCAAATCGGATGAAGCAATCTTTCTAGGATATTCAGCAACAAAGGCCTTCAAAGTTTATAATCTCAGAACTCACATTGTTATGGAATCAATTAATGTTGCATTTGATGACAAGAAATTTGGAATTCTGCAAACTGAGGAAAGCCATGACAAATTGGAATTTGAAAATCTGAAGAATTCTGAGATACTCTCCAGTGAGGATGAAGGTTCTCCAGAAGGAATTTCTATTGCTTCTCAAAGGAATGCTACTGTTGAGGTGGAGCAAATAAATCAAGGAGAACACAGTGATCATCAGGAGCAGACTAGCTATTCAGAGTCTACTCCATCAGGAACTGATCTTTCAGAGTCTACTGATGAAAGATCAGTAACTAGCAGCAGAATGGAATTTAATGATTCTACTGATCAAGGAGGAGTTTTTGAAGGTAGAGAGAGTTATTCTACAAGAGATACCACTTACTTAGGGGGAGAGTCTAGCAGAGGCAATCTACCACCTGTTAGAAAATGGACAAAGGATCATACTGAAGATTTGATAATTGGTGATCCAAATAGTGGTGTTCGAACTAGAAGATCAATTCAAAATGAATGCTTGTACAGTTACTTTCTCTCAAAGAATGAGCCTAAGAAGGTTGAAGAAGCCTTACAGGATCCTGATTGGGTAATTGCAATGCAGGAGGAGTTAAATGAGTTTGAGAGAAACAAAGTCTGGAAACTGGTACCAAGACCTAAAGATAGATCTATTGTTGGTGCAAAATGGGTTTTCAGAAACAAGCTAGATGAATCTGGTATGATTGTAAGAAACAAAGCAAGACTGGTGGCCAAGGGTTACTCTCAAGAAGAAGGCATTGATTATGATGAAACCTTTGCACCTGTAGCAAGATTTGAAGCAATCAGGATGTTTCTTGCATTTGCAGCTCATTCAAAATTCAAAGTATACCAGATGGATGTAAAGAGTGCTTTTCTAAATGGCAAGCTTGATGAGGAAGTGTATGTGGAGCAATCACCTGGATTTGTTGATCCAAAGTTTCCAAATCATGTCTACAAACTTGACAAGGCACTTTATGGACTAAAGTAGGCACCAAGAGCATAGCATGAGACTTTGTCTAAATTTCTTCTTGAAAATGGCTTCACAAGAGGTACAATTGACAAAACTCTATTCTTTAGAAAGATAAAAGGTGAATTGCTTTTAGTTCAAGTTTATGTTGATGATATTGTATTTGGTTCTACTAGTGAAAAGTTGTGTGCTAAGTTTAGCAAGCTTATGCAGTCTAAGTATCTGATGAGCATGATGGGTGAACTAAATTATTTCTTAGGCTTGCAGGTCAAACAGACTGAGACTGGTATTTTCATTAATCAGTCAAAGTATATCAAAGATCTTTTAAGAAGGTTTGATTTTCAATATTGTGTAGTTGCAAAAACACCCATGGCAACAGCCACTAAACTAGACTCTGATCCTAAGGGAAAGAGTGTGGATAATACTAGTTATAGAGGCATGATAAGCTCATTGTTATATTTAACTGCAAGTAGACCGGTCATAATGTTTTCTACCTGTTTATGTGCTAGATTCCAAAGTGATCCTAAGGAATCTCATTTAATTGCTGTGAAGAGAATTTTTAGATATCTCAAAGGAACTCCAAATCTTGGTTTGTGGTATCCTAGAGAATCTGACTTCTCCCTAATTGGCTATTCAGACTCTGATTATGCAGGGTGTAAAATAGACAGGAAAAGCACTACAAGTACATGTCAATTCTTGGGAAATAGATTGATTTCTTGGGCAAGCAAGAAGCAACAATCTGTCTCAACCTCAACTGCAGAAGCTGAGTACATAGCAGCAGACAGTTGTTGTGCACAGTTCCTTTGGATAAGAAATCAGTTGATGGATTATGGTATGACACTTAGTAATATTCCTATGTTTTGTGATAATACTAGTGCTATCAAAATTGCAGAAAATCCAGTTCAACATTCAAGGACTAAGCACATTGATGTTAGGTATCATTTTATTAGAGAACATATTGAGAATGGTACTGTGGAACTTCATTTTGTTCCTACTGACAAACAGCTTGCAGATATTCTAACTAAACCACTTGATGAGTCTACATTCAGTAGGTTAGTAAGTGAGTTAGGAATGTTAAATTTCTAGATCTTTAACATCTGCAAAAGTAGCAAGGTATGTTGTTTTCAGCTTATAGACTTGATATTCTTGTCAGGATCTATATTTGATTGTGAAATGCTTAAGCTGTAACATTGTATCTTGATAAATTTTAATATGATAGACTTATTAATAAACATCAGGTTCAGGATTGCTATCAGAATGCTGACATCATCATGATTTTATCGTCAATATCAGGATTGTGAAATTTGTGTGTTTTATTGTTTCAAATCCTGAAGTTCGTTTTATATAGTGATCTAATTCTGAGTTCTGTTAAGTCTATGCCGGCAAGCTTTAATTCATTCATACTGATAGTTTATATTGTTTTTCAGATCAATCAATAAACAACAACAGACAAGTAGATAATAAGAAATTGTATTTTCATTAATTGAAAGCATTACATACATGGAAATGAAATACAAATATCTTTTTGTCTAACTTCTACTGATAACCCTATTCTTGTCTAAAGTTGTTGTTGTTCTTAGTCTTCAAAGATCTACTTTAGGACAAGGAGCATCTCAAGAGTCACTTTGATGATTACTCCTGGATTCCTTGTCTGGGCGACTTGAATGAGAGCAGCTCAAAAAGATATTTTAAGATCAACCTCAGACACTTGGCCAAATTCTTCATCCTCAAGTTTTGAGGAGGCTAGAGGGTGATTGTATCCAACATATGGATGTTTTAAGAGAAGATTCTGGATATTATTTGGATCTACTCTAACTATATCTAAAGCGATGAGAAAAATCATCTCTTCAAAGAGATGAACAATGAATCTTTGGTTATGAACAATTTGTTCATCATCTGTGAGAAATCAAAATATTGGGTTAAAGGTCATTGTATTTTGTTGGAAGCTCTGTGTTTACAGAGAGTTTTATGTGTTTTTGGAGTTAAGAAAGGCAAAAGACATCAAGTGTTTATAAAGGAAAGAGTGAGAAACTGAACAGTGATTTTGAAGTGTTTAATGTATCAGTGTATACATCTATGCGTATGACTGGTCCTTTCATATTTCCAAGATATTTTTGATAATCTAACAAGATATTTTTGTTTGGATTATTGATGTTCTTTTTAGGTTAAATTCTAATATTGCCACATGGAACTCCATTTAATCTCTGAAATCAGGATGATAGTGATCAGGAAAACGGAAGTAATTTCATCAGGATTGATGATGATTATTATTTTTAATCACATTGAGAATTGTGATCATCTTGGTGAAAAAGATCACATTAGAAAATGAAGCTGATCAGTATTGATTTTATTTTAATTTTACCCTTATTTATTTAATTGAAATCAATTTTGGATTTATTTTCCAAAAATCATGGGTAAACTGCATTTTTCAGAGACTGACACCTGTCAACCTACGTGTCAACGTGGGTTAGTGGGTCTGAAGGATTTTTTTTTTTTGAGACTCTGATTATTTATTGGTAACCTCTAATTCATATTTCCAAAGGCAAAAACATTCATTCAAGTTTCCAAAATCTCTAATCAATTTCAAAATTTCTCAAGTTCTTTTCAGATCAAAAATGGCAGCTCAAAGAAGTCTACCTAAATCAGTAGCTTTCAAGTTTGGTGACTTTGATTTTATGACTAACAATCATGTTGCAGCAATCACCAGCAAGAAAGGAGTATCAGCTGATTTTTAGCCTGTGATGGATTTTATCGCTATTGGACCTTTGCGTTATGTATTGGCAGCATCTCCAGAAATAAATCAAGCTGCTGTTTCACAAGCTTGGGAGAATGCTGAAGTAATTGATTCTACTCAGAGTCAAACAGGTAAGATTGTTCTACACTTAGGACAAGATACTTATGACATTACTGAATCTGTTGTTAATTCAGTACTTCATTTACCTGTTAATGTGAATTATGCAAGTGAACCATCTGATGATGATGTAAGAACTATGTTGTCTACACTAGGTTATAGTGGACCTCTAGACAACATGAGCCAGTTAAATAGGTCTTTTCTTAGGAAAGAATGGTCTTTCTTCTTTGATCAAATTGCAAAATGTTTTACTGGTAAATGTAGTTCTTTTCAGCAAATTACTTCTGTTACTTCACATATAGCTTATAGTTTGCTTTATGACAGAGTAATTAACATTGGTCATATTATCTTAAGTCAGATGTGTATCAAACTTGGGTCAAGAGATCAATATAGGAAAATGGTTTATTATCATAGATTTATGCAAATGTTTATTAACCATTTTATTCCTGATGTTGAAGCTAGATTTGGTAGAGAACATTGTGTTTCTTCTTATGTACAGCAAAAGAGAATTTTCTCTGATATTACAAAGAAGGACAATGAAAAGAATCTAGATGAAATACCTGTAATTCAATATCCACATCATGTTCAGGTAATTCTTAAAACTCATCTTCCTACTCTATACAATTCTTCTTTCTTTTGTGGTGAAATGGCTCAGGAATCTCATTTGGAGGAGAAACCCCCTGTGTCTACCAAAGTAGCCCAAAACATTATAGTCTCTGAAACAATTCAAGAACAAAGTTTTGATCCACAGCCTGTTGTTTCAAAGAAACCAGCCTCTGGTATTTCTCAAAAGACATCAGTTGTAAGGAAGAGAAGATTTGTTATGTCAAGTAGTAGTAGTAGTTCTAGTGAAGATGATGATAATATATCTCTTGCTGAGAGAGAAGAATTGAAGGCTGCAATTCAACTTTCTAAGCTAGGACAGAGAGATGAAGCACCTAGTCACAGCCAGGCTGCAGTCTCTCAAAAGGCTGTAGTACTTAAAAAAAGAAAACAGTTACTGGATACTGTCTCTCAAAAGACTATGCCTATTGAAAAAAGATCTCATCTCAAGATCACTTATGTGTCTACACCTCTTGAGTCTTCTCTGGATAAATCTTTTGCTCACTATACTAGGAGAACAAGGAGAAAGATTCAATTGTCACCTACACACACAGAGTCTAGTCCAATTAACATCATGCAGGTCTCTACAAATGAAGCTACAATCAAGTCAACAAATGACAATAGAGATCTTGATACTGATTCTTTATGGGAAACTACATTATCATACAGACTGGCTATGGGAGTAATTTCTATAAAAGTAAAGCCTTCTAGGCATGTTCTACAATTTCTACTTGAAAGAGTTCCAAGACTTTCATTTCCTGAAGAATATGGACTTCTACATCAAAGACTTGACTTAATGAGGTTGTATTTCTATCAATCTGTTAGAAAGGAATTAGTCAAGAAATTTGGACTTTCGAAGCATGTTGCACTTCAATCACTTCATGCATATTTATTTGACAAGGATGTCATTATTGAGGATGCTTCAGCTCAAGGTGAACAACAGGAGGAAGTAGATAGAGGAATGCAGTCAACAAGAGATACTATTGCACCAGTGGTGGATAGTAGGACAGATCAGATCATAGTCACTGCAACACAAGAACCATCTAGTCAGAGGTTGGATGACTCAGGAGCTATGATAGCTGATGCTGAAAGGTCTTTTGTGATGACTGAAATTGCAAGTGAGAAACCCTGTGATATGGGGGGAATGGCTTTGATTGATTTTACTGAAAATCAAACAAAAATTGTTCAGTCAGAGTCTATCCACCTTGAGGGTGTGTCTCAGCAAACAACACTTAAAGATGGTGACATACTAACTATGGTGTCTAATGAAGTATTACCGAAGACATCAGAGTCTAGTAGAGAACCTGAAAGTGGTATACTGGAGCCTGTAGTCTTTGGAAGGAAAAAGATGATTGTCAGTATTCAGAGACTATAGAAGCTCACTCCTTAGAGAAAACCTCAAGCCCCTTGCCAAATGAGGAACCCTCTCTCCATGTGAGTTCAGGTATAAAAACTTCTTCTAAACCATATTTTTCTGTAGGTCATGAGAGCACTTATCTAAATTTGAGTGATACACTTGAAAAGATGGATATTGATCCACAATTGGAGAGGCTGGCTCCTGACCAGGCAAAAGGAGAGGTAGAAAGAGTGTTGACTTTAGATAGTCAAAGTGAGAATGAGGGTATGGATGATCAACTCCATAGTGAGGGAGAGAAAATTAGGAAACCACCATCGTTTGATTTCTGGGACCAAGTTTTTCCTGAATCTTGGTCTGACAATCTTGGTATGGATGCTGGTACTTATTCTTTTATCAAGATGTATGAGAAGAATGACTTAGCAAAGCACAATGCAAAGCCAGAAGTTAAAGCTCAGAAGCAAAAAAGAAAGGCTTGCAGGAATTATCAACAGAAGAGGTGAAAGGCTAAGACAAACTTCTACACCACTTGTACCAGAAGATATTCCTAATGATCCTAGTATTCCTTTGTATGTAGTTCCAATATCAGCCAGAATTGAGACATCAATAGTATCTGATCAATCTAAGGAAGAGTCAGGATTTGTAGATGTTAGTACACAGAATACTGGTGAAGGACAGAATGATCATATTTCAGCTTCAGATCAGAAAGATGAAGATGTTTGTAACTCTACTCGAGTATTATTACTTGAATATCATTCTACATAGGCAACTACTTCTATAAGACTTGAATCTGAAGATATTCCAAACACTTCCAACATTGAAGTCAATTTTGAAGTTCTACAAGACATTCAGAAATCTCAAGTTGAAATTCAATCAGGACTTCAAACACTTGAAGATAACCAAGTCACTATTATGGAAAATCAAGCAGTTCTGATGAATCTTATTTGTTCTGTTACTGAATCTCTTGGAATTAATGTTGCTGATGTCAAAAAGGGGGAGATAAAAACAATTCAAAGGCAACAGACTGGGGGAGATAAATAGACTGGGAGAGATAAAAGAAGAACTAAGGATGACAGAGGTGAATCTTATCAGGGAAGTGGTAAAGGAAAAGATGCATCAAATAGTTGAATTATTTCTTCTAAGTACTAGATACTTTGTCTACATCTGAAGAAGGAGGTACTTAACTTCATAATTTTTGAATTTATAAATTCTATTCTGATTGTACTATTATATGTTTTGACATCAACAAGTCAGATTTATGCTTCAGATCTTAAAGCATAAATAGGGGAGATTGTTAAGAATAATTCATGAGTTGTGATGTTAAGAATAGAATTTGACTTATACTTCTTGTATATCCTGATTTATAAAGGATTTAGGACTTTGTATACGAGATATGTGTTAGACATTTATCTGTAGAGTTAAATCAGAAACAGTGCATCAAGTACTACATATCAGGAACTGAGATCGAATCCTGATATGACAAGTCAAATACTGATCAAGTACTGATGGGATGGTCAGATCCTGATGCAAGTTGGAATACTAATATCAGTCGTGTTACTGATGATGTCATATGGATGCTATAGAAACTGGCAAGTGCTATAAAATAGGATCTTTGTTTGAAGAACAAGAAAGAAGATATCATAAAGGAAAGAATTTTTTATTAATGAAAACTATCAACTGGAAGGTAGAACATTGTCATGTATAGAATTATCTTTCTGTTATTAATTGATAGGAAGCATTATAAATACTCTCTATATATCATTGTAAAACGTGTCGTGTGAGTCGAGCAATTGTGAGTTTGTATGCGTAGCTCTGTATAAATTTGTATTTGAGAATTCGAAACAAACAGAGAGAGAGAGAGATTTATTTTATCAGCAGCTGCTAAAGGTATTTGTACACCTTTGGTAGAGTTTGTATTTGATCTTATTAATACAAATAGTTTGATTCATTCGTTTGTTCTTGTACTATTTATTCGAGAAAAAAAATCAGACACGATTATATAACTTGTATTCAACCCGCCCCCCTTTTACAAGTTATTCGAGTTAACACCAATTGACTCTGTGAGTGTGCCTTTCTGATATTTCGATTTGTATATGACCCATTTTTTTTGTGTTATAAAGATAGCTCATGGTGTTTGATTATGCTACTATTTTGTAATTTTCGTGATAATCAAGTGGTTGCAAATTTCTTTTTAAATCTTATTTTTAGAGGAGGATGTTCTAAATCAGGGGAAGATTTTCTGGACCTACTGTTACTGTTTTAGCAAGTGGTTACAGCTTCAAAAACTATGTTATTAGATTTGATTAGTTAAATGTATAAGGATTGATCCTGACAACCTAGATGTGTTTAATACATAATGACTTGAAGAGTCATGTTTGCTGGCACGTTTACGGTCTCTTATACCGGTCAGACAGGAATTATAGAGAGGCGATTAAATGCTATCCGAATGCATTAAGGATTGATCCTGGCAACCTAGAAATACTCAGGGACCTATCCATTTTACAGGTACACTACATTTGCAAATTATGTTTTTAATCTCTTGGCATCTTCATGATGTATATCAGTTAAAGAAGCAATGGCAAAAAAATCCTACAGATCAGAAAAGACCATATTTTAATGGAAGTATTGTGATAGAACAAACTGCAGATATAAAGCCTGATTGTGCATAATATTATGTTTATCATGCCTACTATCCGATTAAGAGCGATGCACCTGCATTGTTCAGCTATATCAAATATAACAGTAATGATTGTTTGTTCTTAATATATCATGAGATTCTACTTACATGTCAGTTTTAGAATATATCTAAAGAATATTTTCCAACTTTTTGAACTTAGATATCAGTTAAGCCCTACTTTCGTTATTTTTTTGTTTTCACTTGTCGTGTAACTACTCTGTTTCGGTTACGCAGTGTCTCTGTCACATACTCACATTGATTTTCTGTCCATCAAAAGTTGATGGAATTGTTGAAATATTGCTGATACGGAAGTTTTTTGTTACAGGCACATATACGGGATCTGGAAGGTTTTGTGGAGACCAGGCAACAGTTGCTGACGTTGAAACCAAGTCAACGGATGATCAATAAATTGATCTTTGAGTGTTTGAGTCTTTGATGGACACCGGTTGTCTTTTGAAATTTACCATGTTATTAGCTCTAGTACTTGTACGTTTTAAGTTTTGTTCATTAGCTAGTGTTGGTAGATATTTTTGGATGATTTGGTTGGTTTTGTACTAGACGATGTTATTGAAATGATGTTGGATGATGTTATTGAAATTTAATTTATTTGGTTCTTGAATATTTAAATGTCATAATTTTTTTTGTTATTAAAATTAGTTATAAATGATTTTAATTATGTAACACTCAATGTGTTACAATTGGTAAAAGGGGGTGTTACAATAGATTGTGGACCCCACCTAGATGTGGGCCCCACAATTGTCCATGTGCAAAATTATATCCTCTATTGTAACACACAAACTATGTTGCTGTAGAGTGTTTAAGATGTTGCTATAGAGGTCTTTAGTAACCACATTTGCTATGTTACCTTAGGCTGTGTTTTGATGTTACCTTAGATATCTATAGTTACTGCTGAGAACCTAACACAGCTGAAGTGTTACCATAGCCCTATTTTGGCCTATGGTAACTTCAAACAGGGGTCTATGGTAACAAAGTTTGGGGGTTACAATTAGCAATATATGGCGTAGTGTGATGGAACAATACAATGAATTGCTAAGGATTCTAGGACAGTTTGTTCAACACATCTGAAGATGGATGAATCTATCTCCATTTATGGTGTTATAGTAGACAAACTACCACCATCATGGAAGGATTTTAAACACACCTTGAAACATAATAAAGATGAGATGACGTTGGTTGAACTTGGAAGTCACTTCTGAATTGAAGAGGCTTTGAGGACTAAAGAAATTGAGAATAATCCTAAGGGCATGAACCAAGTCGGAAACTCTTCTATGAATATGGTTGAATATGGTGGATCTTCTAAGAATTCCAAGAATGGCAAGGGTGATAAACGGAAGTTTAAAGGAAACAACAACAACTCTTCCAACAAAAAGCCTAAGATGGCATGTTGGAAGTGTGGCAAACCTGGACATTTCAAGAAGGATTGTCGGGTTGGTAAAGGCAAGCAAGAAAAGCAAAATGCTGGTCCAAGTGGATCCAAGGATCCAGAAAAGCAACAAGGTCAGATTTTAATGCAAAATTGTAATTCTTGTCAGAATTATGTATCACTAATATCTGATTTTATGTGCAGGATGATAATGTTGCTTGGTGGATTGATTCAGGAGCAACGAGTCACGTATGTAAAGATCTTCGTTGGTTCATAAATTTTCAACCAATCGAAGATGGATCTATCTTAAAGATGGGAAACGTTGCAACTGAACCGATCAAAGGACTAGGAAATGTCAAGTTGATTTTTACTTTTGGAAAATGTATATTATTAAATAAAGTGTTGCATGTTCCTGGGATTCGAAAAATCTCTTGTCTGGTGTTGTAATGAACAATTATGGATATAAACAAGTTTATGAAAGTGACAAGTATACTTTGTCAAAACATGGCACTTTTGTTGGCTTTGGCTACTTATGTAATGGTATGTTTATGTTGAATGTAAATATTCCTTTTAATGACGATTCTGCTTGCATGGCTTCTACTAGTACTAGCAATAATTTGAACAAACCAGAATTATGGCATGCTAGACTAGGACATGTACATTATAAAAGAATAAAGGATATGTCTAAAATGAGTATCATACCTGCTATTGATTTAAACTATGAAAAATATAAAACATGCATGTTAACAAAGATAACTAGAATGCCCTTTAAGGAGGTTAATAGGGTGTCTGATGTATTAGAACTAATACATAGTGATTTATGTGATTTTCACTCTACACCATCATTAGGAAATAAAAAGTATGTAGTTACTTTTATTGATGATGCTTCTAGATATTGTTATGTATATTTACTGCATGCAAAGGATGAAGCTCTTGACTTCTTTAAAATATATAAAGAATAAGTAGAGCTACATCATAGTACCATGATTAAAAATCTACGTACTAATAGAGGAGGTGAGTATTATGATCCGGTATACTTTCGATCTACTGGTATAATACATCAAACCACGGCTCCTTATACACCACAGCAAAATGGTGTGGCTGAAAGAAAGAATAGGGCTTTGAAAGAAATGGTTAATTCCTTGTTATCCTACTCGGGTTTGAGTGAGGGTTTTTGGGGTGAGGCTATGTTAACAGCCTGTTATTTATTGAATCGAATTCCTAGTAAGAGGAATAAGATTACCCCTTATGAACTTTGGTATAAAGAGTCACCAAAATTGAGTTTTTTGAGAGTTTGGGGATGTAGAGCAGTTGTAAGACTCACTGAACCCAAAAGAAGAAACTTGGGTGAACGAGGTATAGATTGTATCTTTTTCGGTTATGCTGAGCATTCCATCGCATATAGATTCTACGTGTTAGAATCTAATGACTATGTGTCTGTGAACTCGATTATCGAGTCAAGAGATGCTATCTTTGATAAAAACATATTTACATCTATACCTAGACCAAGGGACATGCTACAGAATTCTTCTAGTAGGAACTCTGTTTCTACTGAAGATGTTCATGGACCGTCTGAACCAAGGAGAAGCACTAGAGCTAGAAAAGCAAAGTCTTTTGGAGATGATTTTCATCTTTATCTAGTTGAAGGTTCTAGAGATGAAATTGAATATCAATATCAATATTGTTTTGTTATTGAGGAGGATCCAAATACTTTTATCGAAGAAATGACGTCAAGGGATGTTGCATTCTGGAAAGAAGCTATCCAGGATGAAATGGATTCTATCATGAATAATAATACATGGGAATTGAGTGATCTGCCCCATGGCTGTAAAGCATTGGGAAACAGATGGATCTTCAAAAGGAAAATGAAGGTGGAAGGTACAATAGATAAGTTTAAAGCCAGATTGGTTATCCAAGGCTTTAGACAAAAAGAAGGGATTGATTATTTTGATACTTATGTTCCTGTTGCTAGGACTTCCACTATTATGTTGTTAATAGCACTTGCTGCTATACACAACCTTGTCATTCATCAAATGGATGTGAAAACTACATTCTTGAATGGTGAATTAGATGAAGAGATTTATATGAAACAACCCGAAGGGTTTATTATGCCTGGTTGTGAGAACAAGGTGTGTAAATTGAAGAAATCAATTTATGGTCTAAAACAAGCACCGAAGGATTGTCATGATAAATTTGATAATGTGGTCTTGTCTAATGGTTATTTTCTTAACCAAGCAGACAAGTGTGTATATAGCAAATATGATGCTTCTGGTAAAGGAGTTATAATTTGTTTATGTGGATGACATGTTGATTTTTGGCACTGACCAAAATCAAGTGGTTAAAACCAAGAAGTTCTTGTCATCTAATTTTGATATGAAAGACATGGGGGAGGTTAAGGTGATTCTTGGTATAAGGATCAAGCGTGAGAACAATGGTATTTCAATTTCTCAATCTCATTATATTGAGAAGATTCTGAAAAGATTTAACTTTAAGGATTGTTCTCCCATTAGCACTCCTCTTTATCCTAGTATTAAACTCCTACCTAATACATGTGTTGCAATATCTCAACTTGAATACTCAAGGGCTATTGGTAGTCTCATGTATGCCATGGTAAGCACTAGGCCAGATATTGCCTATGTTGTTGGAAAGCTTAGTAGGTACACTAGCAAACCAAGTTCACATCATTGGCAAGCCTTAAGCCGAGTGTTCAAGTACTTGAAAGGAACCATGGATTATGGTTTGTCATATACTGGATTTCCTTCGGTGATTGAAGGTCATTCAGATGCAAGTTGGATTTCCAATAAGGAAGATCATTCTTCCACAAGTGGATGGGTATTCCTTTTTGGGGGAGGTGCTATCTCATGGGCATCAAAGAAACAGAGTTGCATTACTGATTCAACGATGGAATATGAATTTGTGGCATTATCAGCGGCTGGTAAAGAAGCTGAATGGCTAAGAAATATGATTTATGAGATTCCATTGTGGCTTTAACCGATATCACCCATACCTATCAGATGTGATAGTGAGTCTGTCTTGGCTAATGCTTATAGACAAGTGTTCAAAGGCAAGTCTAGACACTTAGGTGTTAGACACAGCATGATTCATGAGCTTATCACGCATGGTTTTATATCAATGGAGTTTATAAGAACTCAACATAATTTAGCCGATCATCTAACCAAAGGGTTGAGTAGAGATCTTGGCAGGCTGTGGGATGGGATTAAAGTCCATCAAAAACCTCTCATGTTGAGATACCCAATTCCCATCTAATATGACATTAGGTGCTGAATTTAATGTGGAAAGCTTAACATTTAGAGATTGGAACACATTAAAGCATCATCCCAAGGTATGTGTTCAGACCTGCAAGTTAAGGAGGTTGAATTTTATCTTCTTAATAGTTCTTTTGAAAAATTGAAAATGCAAGTGCGAGAATAAAAGAACTACCCATTTGAGCATGAAGTTTAGCCGCTTCAAGAAGCTTGGACTTGGCTTTGATATGCTTAAGAAGGATTAGGACACTAGGCTAGTAAAATATAGTGTCGAGTAAGAACATTTGAGGATGTAAATTTATGTGTATATTATCTTCATGTATTCACTATGAATAGTAGAGGTTCAATCCATAGTGATACCTTGATATTCGAATATTTGAAATGTGTAATATACTAATGTGAAATTCAATCGTCATGATATTTCATTTATGCATAACTTTGTTATTTGTTGTGATTTTGTTTAGTTAATCATGGATTACGCTAAAATGGGGAAGGATTGTTGGATATTTTAGTGTAATTGGATTGACTAGTTGATCAATGTAATCATAATGTTACATCGAACAAGTCGGGAGAGTACGCAGTGCACGCTTTGTTCGAGTTTGTTATGATTTCAGTATTATTGCTTATGAGGCATGTCCATTGGCATCAGACACATCTGTTAGGATAAGCTTATGAGGCATGTCCATTAGCATCAGACACACCTGTTGGGATAAGATATGTCTATTAG
Organism: Kitagawia praeruptora; assembly: GCA_037693485.1. Classification (NCBI taxonomy): domain Eukaryota; kingdom Viridiplantae; phylum Streptophyta; class Magnoliopsida; order Apiales; family Apiaceae; genus Kitagawia; species Kitagawia praeruptora. The sequence continues at coordinate 142,198,322 of CM075352.1, forward strand.
CATTAGACATGACTATTAGAATGAGGTGTGATTGTTGGGAAAAGACTGAGATGTGTCTCTTGGCAAAAGACACATCTGTTGACATCTATAAATAGGTGTTGCATTGATCATTTTCCTACATAGGTTCATTTGAAATTCATAACAAAACACATTCTCTCTTCTTGCAGTATTTCTGACTTTATCCGATTGAATTATTTGGGTGAATCACAAATAACTTCAAATTGAAAGTGTTCACACGACTTCAGAAATTTCCAAGTAATTACCATATTTCCCCAACAAACTCTAATTGTCATGTTTTACTCTAAGAACGAGATATTTTGGATATATTTAGTTGATTGTTATGTTAATTTTTCTATAGTAAATCAATTCACTAATAAAAGAACATAAAATTTTTAAAAAATATATTCAACAAACACATTGGAAAGTAGATTAGATGAAAGTTTCCTTTATAATAACTACGTTTGTTTAATGGATCTTGCAGAATATAGATCATTTCTCATATCGTTGAAACATGCAACTTTTTTTTTGAAACAATCTAATGATTTATAACGTTGTGAGAAATAAATGTTTATGAATATTTAAATGTATTCGAAAAATTGATCGCGATCCATACAAATTTTTTGAATGAATTAATAAAATATAAAATCTATAAATCCACGGTACTACACATTTAAATATACCATATTTCCAAAATAACAAAACTTAAAATATGGTTAAAAACTTTTGAACTTGGTAGAAAGATTCTCAAAAAAAGCGAGAAATCAAGTGAAAAAACAAAATTAACAAAAAACAATAAAGAGGGCCTTAGAACGTTTCAGCGAGGGATGTGAATGTTATGATAATTGTTTGATAATATTGATAAAATTAATGAAATTGGTAAAAGTAGGCGAATAAGTAATTTTATACTTAAATTAAGTACATCCGAATTAAATTTTTTTCTTTTTAAATAATGATTAAAATAATATTTTCATATTAATTAACTAACAAATTTTACCGTTCGGTGCGTAGCACGGGTAGAACGCTAGTATATATATATATATATATATATATATATATATATATATATATATATATATGTATATATATATGTATATATGTATATATGTATATTAATTTTGTTTACTAAAACAAAAAACCTCTTAAAATTAATAATCGTGAACCACGTTCGAATTTATATAAAAAATGTTAAAACTATAGATACACGAACTAAAAACATAATTGTAGATCACACAAGCAAAATAATTGTACCTTTGTTTTCTCTAGTTTTTCTCTTTCTTCTGTTGTAGTGGCACATCCTCGTTGATCTTTAAAAGATTCTCGGTGAATAAAAATGAATTAAACTCAACATGAATCCCACGAATCTCCACCTTCTTGATTGTGTTGTTGTGAAGATTATACCGCAGTAGCTTTTTCTCATTCACCTTAAAATTAGTGCATCAGTAAAACTCTTAGAAAAAGCAATAGGCTTAAGGAACCTAGAATATCTAATGGTACTGCCTTGCTCCACACTGAGTACCTTGTACCAGGTTCGATTTCTACAATCTTTCATTAGCCACACATCCATATAAGTACTAATCTAGCGGTCAATAACACAAAGAAATCCTTGAAGATCAACCAAGTACCAATTATTATAATGTTTAATTTCTCGAATAATAGGAGGTAGAGGGACCTCCTTGAACTATTGAAGTTCAAAATCAAAAGCGATGATGACGTTCATGCACTTGTTTGATGCATTTAATATGAAAATATTACATGAGTTCTCATGATTTAGTCAACAGGAAGCATTAAATTGATGAATATGTTGGTATATTGTGTTAATGATAAATAACAAAAAAAAGGGTTGTAATCGTGAAGTTGTGCATCTCGGGTAATATTTCATGGTTTTAGGTGAATGGATTTCTTTTGTATAATTGTACTTGGTGTAGTCCGTTCATTTTTAGAAAATTAACCATATACTCTAAATTACCATTCTTTGGCTTGTTTATTAAGTACCTAACATGTATTTGGGATCTAATACTGTCTAAAATTGCCTAAAATCTGCAATAGGTTAAAATACATAGCATAGTTATACACATGCATAGTTGCATTTATGTGAATGTATTACAAACTAATCTTACTCTAGTAAATTTATCACAATAAGTTAAAAAGAACCTAACCAACTTTAATAACGCAAATATTTTGAAATGCTTATTGTGAAGAAGGTACCGTGTATTTTCTTGATTATAACTTGCTTATAACTATATTATTTAGAAATTGGTGAGCAAAATGGACAAAAATGGTCTTCCAACCAAATTCAAAATTGACATATGTATAAACTATCATGTTATTTCCTTGTCTATAGGGTTTTGTGGTGCGATGCCTCGTGTGAATTGGTTCGAGAAAAGGCCTGAACTTAGGGGGCATGTTAAGGACCAAGAATTGACATGTAAGTATTTTAATCTGGTAATTTGGATTACATGATATATTGTAAATTACCTATGTTTAAGAACTGATAATTATATAAATATATGTTCATGTTTTGCAGTATACTGTTGGGCTATAGTTATAGCACTCGTTGTTGGAGCTCGAAATTTGATTTTGAACAACGATATTTCTAAGAGACTTTGGATGCTCTCAGCACAGGATCTTGTCGATAATGTGATTAGACTTTACTATGATGATTTACCGAAAGAAGGTGTTGAGGTTAAAATAGCTGACGACAATAGCTATGCAGCATTTGCGGAGACTGGAATGAAGTATTGCATTCATGAGTGCCGGGCCTAGCATATGAAAGTGAATATCCATACACGGGTAAGAGAGACACCCGGGTCAGCCAAAAGGCAGTTAAGGTAAGATTTTATCATCCTTATCAGTATTTAAGATGCTTACTCTTTTTTTTTTGGAATATTCAACTTATCCTTCTGCTGAACTATATTGGACATGGGATACTTGCACAATCCCACATTAAATATTTTTTTGTTAGTCGTAATTAAATTTGGTATTAATTAGTTCTTTACACAAGCATAATTTTGGCGTTAATTAGCAAGTAAAAAAAATATTTATATTAGTATTCACTTTTGCAAAAATGAAATTTCTAACTAGAATTCTTGTGTTTTAGATGGTTAACTTATGTTTGCATAAGTTCTTGGTTTTGTTGATTGGTTTATCATACATAGCAAACATGACATCAAACATAATGTTGGTAGGAATCTAAACATGTGTCCAAGAATTTTGTTTTGAGACAATATATGAGTATGCCAAAAACTCATAACGACAATTTGAAATATTGACCACCTTGTAATCATCATTAACCACATCATATCCAAATCCAAACTTAAAATTCTTAGCCCAACTAAATTATGTAGGAAATTCATGTGACCAGTGGGGTATGTTTCTAAATTTCCTAGTTGTAGGATTGATTAGAAAAACGTCATGCATATTATTCTTAAATACACAAACCAACCCATTACAAGCACCTACATACATAGAATCAGCCAGCAAAGACTTGATTGGCTCCTTAATTTGTACAACGCAAGAAAAAATATCATCCAATATATCAAAACCAACTATGAAAGAGTTATTACCATCACTAATAACGAGTGCAGAGCCGATATTGCATTCGAGTGTTTTCATAAGATGTTTCTTGATTAATGTCCTGCTATCGATTCGAGAGCACCACCCCTTGAATACACATCTGAAAAGAATGAGAGATTTTACAGGTACTCGACACAGTACTTCATTCATCACATTATGAGGCAAAACCATCAAGAAATGTTGTCTCCCAAATTTAAGCAAAACTTTTTGTGAGCAAGCAAGCAATTGTTGTTTCCGATCCGTACAAAGGAAATGAAAGACAAAAAGTAAATTTTGGGATCTCTTTCTATGTTGGCTTAAATTGAAAGTTTATGTTTATTATAAATCAAGATTGTATCTTTAAAATGCACCTAGCTAATACATAAGTAATTATAAGACTCTGAAAAAAATTAAGGGGTACTTACGTTAATGTGCCCTCAAGAAATAAAAATTATAAAAAATAAAAATTATTTCAAGTATATATTATACCTTAAAATACTAGTGAATATATCACATTGTTGAAACATATAGAATACAACTACATAAATTAACATCTTTTTAATATTGAATTATTTGTAATATAATACTTTACTCGTTTACATATTTTTAAAATAAGATAATAAGGAAATATATGAAATATTAGAAAAAGAAATTTAAGATGGTGAGTATTTATATTTAAATAATATGTTATTTGAATTACACTTTACTAAAGTTGCTGTAAACTAAGTATTATAAAGTGTATGATCATATTTCATTTATGAACAAAGTTGAATAGGAGATTTAGAAGATGGATATTATAATGAAAACAATAAATAATTTTTGTGAATTTTAAGACATTTTTTCAACATCCAATAAAATTGAAATATTCATTATCTTAAAATTCTAGAAATCGAAGTTAATTTGAATTATTCACACCTTTTCTAGTACTTTCCGTAAAAAAAAATATTTTTTTTGGATGTCGTTTTTCTTTGTATTCAGTTAGTAAACACAATAATGCACTAAAATATTGAAGAAATTTAAATTCTCATCTAATAAATGATCCAGTGATCCAAGTATACAACCATAATAAATTAAAATGAGAGGTTATATTATCATCATTATTTTCAAATAATATTCCTTCAATTATAATTATATGTTAATATTTATTTATCTATTTGTTATTCGAACACGATTATATTTTGTTAAATGAGGGTATTTATGATGTATTAACTGAATATTTACGTAGAAATTTGTTTGATAAGATCATAAGAAGATGTAGTTAAACTATAAAGTTTCAAAATAAAAGTGTAGTTTAGATTTTAGACTTAAGATTGTGATTACATGAAGAAAATGTGTATATTATAATTATTAAAGACGTTAAAAATTAATGAAGTTGCATAACAATGAAATTTAAGTGTGTAAATTTTGGTTTGGCATAGATATACTAAATAGTGCCCTTATAAACTATGTTCAATTTAAGATTTAGAAAAATAGTAAATTATATTAATCATCAATCTATCTATACTATTATATTAAAGCGAAACATTGAAAATTTTGGTGTTTGGTTTTTGGTTCGGTTATCTTAATTATTAAAATAAATAAATAATAAAATATTGTAATTAATGTTAATTAGCTGATTGCCTATCTTAATTAAAAGAAGTTTACTTTCAGTTGAACATATTATCCTTACAAACACCTAAAATATCGCATTTTCAAATCATTAATATTTCTTTTATAATCAAAACATGTTACCTTTCAATTTAAAACATGATCTTGCAAATCATTAATATATAATCAAAAATATAACATCATATCTTTCAATCACTAATAATATATGAGAAAGGGACCTTAAGATTGATCCCAGGGAACTTTTCCTGAGATACTAACAAAATATATTTTAAACCTGATTGGGCTCGATGGGCTAAATAAAAAGTTCTGATTTTACAAAAATGACCACCCCATACAAATTCTGATTTGCATATAAATCTCATGTATCTCAGGGAATTTACCTGAGATACATCTTAGACTCCCTAACATCATAATATATATAAAAAAATCTCTATAAATTGAATGATGATCATTAAATTTTTATTAATAAATAAGAACCGTTAGATCTAATGATTAAATATTTTATATGATTAAAGTACTTTACTAAAAATTCAAGGTTCGAATTCCGTCAACATATTTAATTCAAAATTTCATAATATAAGTTTTAAACCATTTATCTTATTAATTAAATTTATATAAATTAATATTAAAATAATTATTGAAAATAACGATTATATAAAAATAAAATTGTAACATAAAATAAAATTTATTACTTATCAAAAAAAAATTGTGCACCGCATGGGTTATAAGCAAATATATATCTTAATTCCCACTAGCGAAGAAAACAAGAATTTTATCAACATACCCTTTTCTTCCTTCGTATTTTTAACATTTTTAAGGTCATTGTAATAAATATCCAACAAAAAAGGGTTACTGGGCTCCATAACACAACCCAATTCACAAATCATTTAAATATTTGTTTTCTATTTTTTATTATAATTTTAGATTTATGATAGAGTATATTTTTTATATATATTTTAGATGATTTAATTCTCATATTTATTGTGTTTTGCACGAATTTGGATATATATTTAATAGATTTTAATGTTTTATTGTAGGATACAAGAAATTTTTGAACTTGGAAGGATTTGAAGAAAAAGATCAATTTTGGAGCTAAATTAGAAGAAAATTCGGAATTATTGGACTACACAGACTCTTGACGTTGTTTGGGCCATATCTTGAGTTCCAGAAGTCCGATTTTAGCGATCTTACAGTCCACGTGAAGCTTGTGGAATTCTCTTTAATTCAGAGGTAGTCTAGTAAGAAAAATCCAGTTGGAACAGATTTTATTAGAGAATCCTATTCGGTTTAGAAGGCAGACTTGTAAATTTATTTAAACATTAAAATACTTTATTAGGAGGATCAGATTTTATTATTACTTATTATTAGCTTTGACATAGAGAGGAGAACGTACTTTTACTTTGTTCTAGGAGCTAGGGTTACTTTCTTCATCTTTTTCATTACTTTGTTAAGGTGGATACTTTGTTCTTCATTAATACAAGTTAAAGGTACTTCTTTATCATTTTGCTTTAATATTGTATGTTTTATATGGCTTTCTTAATTGCTTTCCTTGTTTTAATTCCTAGCATGAGTGAGTAGTCGTTCTCTAGGGCTCAAGGGGAAACCATGTTTACACCATGATATTGGATTGATTTTCACAGTAGTTTGACTGGTTTAAGTGATTCTAATTGATATGTTTTTATTTTTGACTTGTGTAATTGGCCAATATCACAAATTAATTGTATGCAATAATGGTAATGGATCGAGAGATAATGTACTAATTAGAGGCACACATACCATTAGCCGAATGAATGTGAATGCGAGAGCATCATTGGATTTCTGAGAACGTTGATACTCGAGAGAGATTAACACATGTTCTAATTACTTGACAAGTTGAATTACTAAAAGTTATTACTCCCTCCGTCCCAATGAATTATATACATTGGGGAACGGGGGCGTGACACGCATTTTAAGGCTCCTAACTACTATAGTTACATAACTTATTTTTACAATTTTCTTTTTTTTGTATAAAAATTGAACAATCCTATTTTTAAACAAAAAAAGAAAATTGTAAAAATAAGTTTTGAAACTATACTAGTTATGCACCTTAAATTGCGTGTCAAACACTCTAAAAAAGTGTATAAAAATGAATGGGACAGAGGGAGTATTGTGTAAGCATGTTTCGAGAGTGTTAATACTCGAGAGAGATTGACATACTCTAGCTACGTGACCACTTTAGTTGCTTTAGCTTAAAACCAATTTGGTGTGAACGTGGTGAACCCGATTGCCCTAGACTTTAGTTAGTTGATTTATAAACATATTTATTTGCATTATTTAGTTAGATGAAACCTTCACCAATCGTTAATCTCTAGAAACAATTTGCAATAATTAGATTAAATTTCTTTAAACTTGTCTCCTTGTGGATTCGACCCGTACTTGCTAGTATTTGCTAATAACAGACATCGTGCACTTGCGGACATATATAATAAAACATATCAATTTACGTTCACGCTGCTTCAACCCGGTAATTATGCAACAATCTTCCAAACTTTGCAACTGGATTCTTCGTTCAGCAGCAAGAATTATGTATCAAAACTTTTATTTTTCAAATTTGAATCCACGCTTCTAACCATGACATAAAAAAATACAAACGATCAATAGATATCATGGTATATGAATTCAATCTCGATCCATGATGGTTGATAGACTTTTAGTTCTTTGTAGAAAGAAATTTATACAGGAATGGTAGATGTGCCAATTAAGAACAATAGATGTGTTCAATAAAAGCAAAATTTTGGGAACTTCTATTAATTCAAAAGATATATTAGTGTTGTGGAGTTACCTCTAGATTGTTTCTTGAGTGAGACTAAATTAGTCGGCATTTTCCTTCGTTTGATGAAACCCGTCGAGTGAAACAAGTGTTTCCGTGTATTTGAGAGTTGCAAGAATGTTATGAACTCCAACTGCATTGTACTTAGTCTCTTTCTTCTCACAATCATACAAAACTTCATACATGAATAATTCTCTCTTTAGCACCTTCTTTCCATAAAACTGTCCTGCACCCAAATGATAAGATAGCCACATATTCAACTTGGGATTGGGCGCAATACTGAACATTTTGGTCCAAGAAGACACCTGTCCAGAAACATCATCTTCCATCGTCCATATATCAACTCCTAATACAGATTCAAAAACCATAGCAACATAACCCTTGAAATCCAAAACATCCGACCACTTTTTTTGAACAAAGCTAGGGAAAGGAATTGGTCGAAAAACCTCTTTACACAGATCAAATGTGATTAGCTACTGTTCATCCGGATTCATAAAATACAGTATCCCGCTCACAACAATAAAATCATTTGGCTCAAATTTCCTCTTCACCAATTTTTTTCTACAAACAGGACCCTGAAATTCTTTCCAACTATCAGCACTTGTTGAATACACCTGCATCTTAAACGTCACTTTATGTAAATTTATTTCATACAAAGTCCTAAAAACCTTGTAATCATTTAAGCCAGAATCATAACAAAAACCTATCTCCACATGACTCCATCTCGATAAACACACTTCCGGAACACAAACTTCTTTGCACATCCTAATCGACGGATTCCAAAAATAAAAAACATTCCTGCAACCATCAATCAAACATATAATGCCATTACAAGCAATCTTACCAACAATTCCCAAACCTCAAAAAACACTTGGCAGCACAACAGGATCATAGCAAATATGACGGCTAGCAAACTCATGTCCGTTTATATCTAGAAACGTTTCGAGTTCCACAATGTACAACATATCAGGGTGTTCCAGTGTGCCTTGGTTAAAAGGCGGTTCTTCGGGCACAGTGTCTACAGGAGCTAGAATGTCGAGTAACATGGGATTATTATTGTTGTTGTTGATGGCATAGTGGAGGCGTGATTTTATGAAATTAGGGTTTGAGATTAATGAATGCCAGAGTTTAGAAACTGACTTACAGACTAGTAATGTTTTTACTGGGAGTCGAACAAGTACTTCTGTCACTAATTCATCTGGTAATAGGCCCACGTTTGTTGTCTTCTTCTTCACCATGTCTGAAATGCCTCCTCGGACTCTCAGAGTCTTGAGTACAGTGCGATAGTGGTCATCCGTATTAGGGAAGTCGATGTCGTACCCTAGACGAGTTCTCCCCCATTTGACTTTTAGTTCATGATGTTTATCAATCATACGTATATACAGTAACTAAAATTTTTTATTGTTGATATATTGGATGAAAACATTAAAAATGACACAACATCTAAAATACAACAATGTATTGTCCCCTTTACAATATGTATGCACATCAGGAATTTTTACATTTTGTTTGCATTTGAACCTTTCACCGCGTTATTGATATTTTGTTATCTGTTACGTCACAAACGTATACCTTTTTCTTAACAGTTATCTCCATCTTCGTTAAAATATGGTATTATTGATTTTTTTTTCAACAGTTTTAGTTGATGTCTATTTTGTATTTTGTTAATTTTGATTATCCGGTTACTTGATTGTGTTATTATCTACTAGATGGTGTATAAATTCTATTGAAAATTTTGCAGCTCCAGTTAGTTTTCTCAACATTAATGTTCTGAAAATTCATTTTATAGAGTTAATTCATTCTAAAACATTTTATAAAAGTAGTTATTAGTAAATGATCTAGATTTTAAATGTAGTATTAAACAATCCTTTTGCATTTGTTATTATAAGTAGTTATTAGTGTTTTTGTTATAAGTCAATTCAACCCAAAAATATAACACATATCCGAAAAGTGAGAAAAAATTATTATGTCAAATATTATATATACATAATTAGGGTCACGTTACATGGAGAACCACTCTAAACTAAGAAATAAACAATTGTAAAAAACAATAAAGATACACAATACATAAATACAATAATGATAAACTTACCATATTTATAATATAGATTAAAATTGTAAATTAAAAAAGGAAAGAAATCAGCAAAATTTGTAGTGAATCTCTATCAATTATTTTCCCAAAAAATTAAATATTACACAATTTCATATCTTCCAAGAATCACGTAATAAAATCAAAAGATTGAATATAATCAATTTCCAAGTTCAAATTTGAAAAATAGGGAAGTTCACATGTAGAACTTTTAAAGTTCATTTGCTGAACTTATTTAATTCAATAAAAATAAATATGATCTCCATATGAACTTTTATATTTGCACTACATGTTCTACACATGAACTTTCTATATCTCCGAATTCACATGTAAGACATAAACATTAAATGTTGACCTTTCAAAGTTCATGTGCAGAACTTATATAATTTAATAAAAATAAGTACGTTTTGCATATGAACTAACGTATTTGCACTACATGTTTTTCACATGAACTTTCAATTTTAGTTCCTTAATTAACATTCAAAATTCAAGTGTTGAACAAGGAGAAGTAATATTGTGTGTAAAAAAACACGTACAAATACGTAAAAGAAGAAACATACAAATATTTTGTATTTTACAGAAAATATTACAATTATTTGGTTACCTTTTTTATTGATTTGTGAATATTGTACATTAATTGCTTCTGAAAAAAAAATCTTAGCCATTAATGAAATATTGATCCAACGGTGATGAATGGATCTCCGGTTCTGTTTTAGGTAGTGATTCTCGTTTGAATCAACCCCTACATAATTATAGTTTGTTCTTAATAAATATTATTTTTAATTTATTAAAACATGCTAATATTATATGCCTGCTAAAATTTTAAAATAAAAAATTATGGATAGTTCAGGAAAAACATGATGGATAATGGTGGCCCAATAACACGAACATGCAAAATGTAAAAGCCCAAATAACTCGTTTTTCCTTGTATTTGAAAGGACTAAATTCTTGAATAAAATATTTCTTATTTCATGCTTTGCGAGAAGACCTTCCCCAATTCAAACTAATTATATCCTCGGGGTTGGCCCTAGGGCTGTCAAACGGATATTTCGGATACGGATACGGGTAATTTTTTTCGGATACGGATAATATCCTAATTTTTTCGAATACGAATACGGATATTTCGGACGGATATTCGGATATTTCGGATATTTTTTTACAGCAATATATAAATGATGATATATATCATATTTAAGGTTTATTAATATAATATATTAATATGATATATGATATATTAATACAATATATTAATATATCATATGATATATGACATATTAATATATTATATAATATGATATATGATATATAATATATTATATATTAATATATTAATATAATATATTAATATAATATATTAATATATCATATGATATATAATATAATATATTAATATATTAATATAATATATTAATATATGTCATATAATATATTATATATTAATATATTAATATATTATATTAATATATTAATATAATATATATTAAGATATTAATATAATATATTCATATATGATATATAATATATAATATATTAATATAATTTATTAATATAATATATTAATATATTAATATAATATATTAAAATAATATATTCATATATCATATTTATAACATATAAATCTTTTAAAATGTCTACACTTAAATATATCTAACAAAAATATATTAATTATTGAACAAAGACATATATTAATATATTATAAATTTTAAATATTATATATAAATATATATCAGTTATTACATTTTCGGATACGGATATGTCGGATTCGGATACGGATAATATCCTAATTTTTCGAATACGGATAATATCCTAATTTTTCGGATACGGATTCAGATATTTCGGACGGATATCCGTATATCCGGATTTTTTTGACAGCCCTAGTTGGCCCTGAGGGCAAGCAATACAAGCCATGGCATGGGGCATCCAACATTTAAGGGGCAATTTTGTTTAAAAATAATTTAGAGAGTAGTTTTAAAAAAATTACAGAAGAACTTAGAATTAAAAAGCAGAAATAAAAAAATGTCATTTTATCAATCGAACAATCTTTTAAAGTGAATTACTTCATATGTTTCCTAGATCATGTTGATACATCACTCCAATTCAGGTTTGAACAATTTCAAATATATGAGCAGATTTTTGGGTTTCTATTTAATTTGACAAAGTTGAAGTGCTTAAGTGACGATAGTTTGAAGACCTCTTGCATAAATCTTGAAGAATTTTTAAAGCATGATTTTGCTTATGATATTGATGGAAATGTCATGTTTCTTGATTTAAGAATTATAAAAGAATGCTTACCTATTGAAGTGAAAAAGGTGATTTATATGTTGAATTTTTTTAAGAGCATGGAAGGTTGTTATTTGACTGCCACAATTGCTTATAGAATATTATAATTAACCATTCCGGTTACAGTGGCTTTTGCAGAATGGAGTTTTTCAAAGTTAAAATTCGTACCTTCGCTCTAGGATGTCACAAGAACGATTGAAATGCTAGGATGTCACAAGAACGATTGAAATGGTTGGCTATGTTCTCAATCGTGAGGGATATGCTTGCAAATTCTAATTTCGAAGGCTTGATTGATGATTTTGCTAGCAAAAATGAAAGAAGAATAATTTTTAAATCATGAATTATCATTTTTTTTTGTTAGTTACTAAAACGAGATGGCTTATTTTATTACAGGGGCAAAAAAAATTTAAGATTGCATGGTGCATCTTCCAACTCAGGACCGTCCCTGATATCCTTATATATAATAAGCGTAAGAGTGATCTTATCCATAACTTTGGTCGCTGTACTACCAAAATAATCTCAACCGTCGAATCTAATATTTTTAAAAATAGACGATAAAGATTATATCATATTAAAAAGGAAATTATAATCTAAAAAGGATATCACTGTACTACAAAAATAATCTCAACCGTCGAATCTAATTTTTTTAAAAATAGACGATCAAGATTATATCATATTAAAACGAAATTATAATCTAAAAAGGATATCACTGTACTACCAAAATAATCTCAACCGTCGAATCTAATATTTTTAAAAATAGACGATCAAGATTATATCATATTAATAAGGAAATTATAATCTAAAAAGGATATCATTAATAAAGGTTATATAAATTTATTTACTTTTTTTATTGCTTTTAGGTGTTAATATCTAAAAAGGATATCATTAAAAAAGGTTGCATAAATTTATTTACTTCTTTTTTATTGTTTCTAGGTGTTAATATCTAAAAAGGATATCATTAAAAAAGTTATAGAAATTTATTTACTTCTTTTTTACATTAAAAAAGGTTGTATAAATTTATTTACTAAGGATATAATGTTGCGGTTTTTATTGTTTGACTATATCAGGGACCTTGCTGAATTTGGGATGGGTTTTAATCGTGGCGGTGGCTGAGCAGAGAAAAATTTGAAGCTCGCAAACCCACTATAATGTATAAACGGGATTTTGAGAGAGGCGGAGGAAGGTATTAACTTCTTTTCAAATATTATATATCCTGTACGAGTGATGAACTGTAGATGACTGTATAAATTTATACTCCCTTGCATATTTTTGGGTTGCTCACCATGAAATATGTATAAAATCATGATCAATTACAAATAAATAAATTAAAAAGATCTCTACAATGAATTGGAAAAGAAATCATAATACAATAATAGATAGAATTATAATTACATTATCCTATCAAGAAGAAATCTAGCTACAAATACAAGACCATTAGTTACCTCCAAAATAATTCTTCTACATTGCTTCCAACTTCATCCCATGTCAAAATATTGAGATATTAAAATATTATTAGACAAACTTCTTTAACACAAAAAAAACCCAAATATTGAGTTATTGATTTGTCTACAAATGAAAAATAAAAAATTGAGCGTAACAACTAACAAGAGACGACGTTGTCAATGAACAGATACTCCTTGTAAAAGGGTATAAGCCAAAATATTCAAAAAAAAAAAAAAAAGAAGAAGAAAAGTAAACAATGATCACATCTCATTCTATGTCTTTTTTAATACATTATATATGTACACGTATGTTTCCTGTGTGTGCATAAATTTTATCAATGCCGCCATATGATATTTAAATTTATTTATGTAGAATCTATGATTTGAAAACCACCTCAAAAGACAAGTAATAAATATACATCAATGTTAATTAACCTAATTTAAAATAATTTCGATGACGCCAAACATAAAAATAACAATTATCAAAATGAAACATACAAAAATAAATTTATTAAATAAAAAAAATTAAAAAAAACCGTGTATCGCACGGGTTATAACTAATATAACTAATATGCATATTACATGAGGTCGGAATTACATTAATAAATGAGTAATGTTAGAGAAATCAAATATATTTTTCAAAAATTGTACAAAATAATATATCTAATAAAGGGCATATTTTAATGTATATGCGTATAGATATATATGTATGGAGTGACTGGAGTCTCATATTTTGTAGGCATAGATATTTTGGGATTATTTTTTGATTTTTCTAGCATTTTTCTTAATTTATTGATAACATTGTTTTGTTTCCATTTTAATTTCAAGGAAGTACAAGAAAACATATTAATTCCATTTTAGTAGCTTAAAGAAAAAAGACAAGAAATATACTCCGTATTAAACATGGAAAATTATAAAATACGGAAAATAAAGGAGAAAATTGCTCCACAAAAAGCGGAAATAACATAGGAAAATGCGGTCGGAATGAAATCGAAATTTCACAAAAATGCAAATTTCCTTCATTTTATTACTACTACTAAATAATAGTGAGTCATGAAATCCGTGTAATATATCATCGTCATCATCACTCTAGAGAGAGAAAGCTGGTTCGCAGAATACAAAGTGTGTGTGTATTTTCTAGAGAGAGAAAGCTTCGCCCCCTCCTCGTTTTCTCCGTTTACAATTCAACCCATTTGCTCCTCCTATGCTTTCTTTTGGTAATTCATCTTTCTTTTAACTCTAATTTATAGTAAATATTATTACCATCTTTTTTAATTTTAATGTGATGTTTGTTTTGTGTTTTTATTTGCAGACAGTGGCTAGGGTTTTGGTTTGTTGTGTTTTTGTGTAATAAAGTTTGTAGCTTTATTTTTTTTAGTTAATAAAGGTAGTGACTTTTTAGGGGTTTTGGTTTTGTGGGCATTGTGAAATTGGATAGATTAATTGTTGTGATTTTTGAATTGGAGTAAGAATGGGTGATAATGAGAAAGGGAATATTGATATGATGCATAGGACATTGGGGAAACAAGCCTTTTCGAGTTCGAATAATCAGCTTGATTTGTCTCAGTTTAATACAGCACAGCTTCGTGCTCAAATGAGACAGTTTGCACCTAGTTTTAATGTTGAGAGTGCTAAGAGGGTTGGTATCCCCCCGTCTCACCCACAAATGCCACCTGTTTCGCCTTACTCGTTGACCCCGGGAAGAGGGACGGGTAGTTTGCAAGGGGGGACACAGAATTTTGGTACTGGTTCTGGGCCGTCTCATGCTCGGTCTTTGTCACAACCGTCTTTCTTTTCTCTTGATTCTTTGCCTCCGTTGAGCCCTGTTCCGTATAAGGATTCCCCTCCAGCAAATAATTCTGGTGGTTTAAATGCTGATTTACCTATGGAGGATAAGGGTGCAAATGCTAACTTTTTATTACCGCCTTCGCCTTTTACTAGTTGCAATCCATTGCGGGTTGGGGAGAGTCTGCCTCCTCGTAAAGCACACAGGCGGTCCAGCAGTGATATTCCTTTTGGGTACTCGACTATCATGCAGTCATCACCTCCTTTAATCCCGTTACGTGGCCTAGGTGGTTCAGAACGGTCAGCATTGGCAAAAGATAATGCAGGGCTGCAACCAGCAATGCTGGTTAAGAAAGAATCGAGTTGGGATAAAGGAAGTGAGGGCAATGCTGAAGGGATGGGGGATGGGAAATCTGAAGGAGAAGTTGTGGATGACCTGTTTTCTGCATATATGAATGTGGATAAACTTGAAATGCTAAACTCTTCTGGGCCTAATGATCGTAAGATATTCGAGAATCGTGAAGATTTAGATAGTAAAGGCAGCGGTACAAAGACGAATGGTGATAACAGCGATAATGAAGCTTCTAGTAGTAGTATAAGTAAAAGTGGTACCAGTATGCAGATTGCAGGAATTTCTTCTTCTGCAGAGAAAAGAGAAGGCATGAAGCGACATGCAGTGGGAGATATTGCTCCAACTACTAGACACTATAGAAGTATTTCAATGGATAGTTTTATGGGGAAAATGAACTTTGGTGAGGAATCGCCTAAGATGCTCCCTTCTCCTGGATCAGGCCCTGGACAACTATCTCCAAGCAATTCAAATGATGAGAATTTAAACACATTTAGCTTGGAGTTTGGAAATGGTGAATTTAGTGGAGCTGAACTCAAGAAAATCATGGCAAATGAAAAGCTTGCGGAAATTGCGTCAAGTGACCCCAAGCGAGCAAAAAGGTATCTTCATTTAATTATTGATACCTAAGTGGCTTATTTTAGGTGTATAATGTACAGTGCCTCAGTAATGGTTGATATTTACAGGATTTTGGCCAATCGTCAGTCAGCTGCACGTTCCAAAGAAAGGAAGCTGCGTTATATATCAGAATTGGAGCACAAGGTTCAAACGCTGCAGACTGAAGCAACTACATTGTCGGCCCAGCTTACACTTCTGCAGGTGGGAATCTATAATGGTTTATATCTACTTTTTTACTACCATATACTCAGTGTTGCCTGTTTTACCTTTTACAGAGAGACTCTGCTGGACTCACAAATCAAAATAATGAGTTGAAATTTCGCCTGCAGTCAATGGAACAGCAAGCACAACTTCGTGATGGTAAGGCTCTATGAATTGCAAGTTGCACATGCAATAACTTTTATGAATATATATTGATGTTGCAGTGGAAATCAGTAACTTCTAAATGAGCATATATTTCTTAAAATGCTGTATTTTGTTTTATATAATACTCCGCTGTGACATTCTGTTAAGGGATTAATTCATATTTATTTTCTAGGAAGAGTTTAGATAATAGTATATTATTCTGTTTGAAAACATTTGAGTTCGTTCTATAACACTAGCTTCACTTATTGTTAATTCTTTTGTGATTTCCCTAGAGTTCTTGAATTTTTGTGCACACACATGTGTCTAAAGTAAAGAACTGTATAGGGTTTAGTCTAGGTAGGGGTGAAACATTTAGCTTCAGACAATTTGATTAAACTGACAGTGGTTGGATCAAATATTACCTAGTTTATTATACATATATCTTAACTTGATCCTGATCGGAGAGGTTTAATACTTCATGTAGGCAACTAGGCATCTTCCATGGAAAAATGATTAAATTGGATCGTCATTTTTAGACTACACAGTACGTGTTAACAATAGTTTTCAGGCTATGTTTACTGTGCAAGTTGGTTTTACATTTTGTTTTCAAATTTCATCCACATCTACTATAAGTATATTAGAGAAGAGAACTATGTTGCATTTACTTAACATCTATGGAGATGTTGATATACAAGAATTTAGCTCGAAAGTATATCTGTAGATTTTTAATCATCTGGGCAGCAAAAATTGATACTTGTCTTTGATATTGTTGCCACAGCTCTAAATGAAGCTTTAACTTCGGAGGTTCAGCGACTTAAAATTGCAGCAGCTGATCTGAGTGGAGAGTCCTCTAAATTCCAGCAGCTGTCTCTTAATTCACAGATTTTCCAGTTCCACCAGCAGCAACAACCTAATCAACTCAGCGTACATCAGTTTCAACAGCAACAACAACAACAATCGCAGCTGCAACAGAATGGCCGCACAAACAGAAACCATGAATCTGCTGAATAGATTTCTTAATCAATGAGGTGGAAGTTTTTGGTTCTCTTATGGCTTTTGGTTCCTTAAATTCTTAATACTAAGTTCTTTGTTCTCTGTACTTCCCAATTGCATTCATTCATTAGTTACAAGACACACAAGTTCAATATCGTTAGTTGCAAGAGTCTTTCATGTTTATCCCAACTTAGACCAGCATTAAGCTTTACAGAGTTTTATTTAAGTGCTATTATATTATTTTGGATTTAAAGATATTCTTTTTGGTTTGTCTTTATGTATATATATGAGAAAGTTGAAAGATGGTTGGTTTTGCCGAGTCATTTTCATACTGGTGTGGACATGTGTGTGGTACTTGATATTTGGCACTTTGCCACATTTCACACCTCAGCTGTATTAGCTTTAGATTAAGCTGGAGCCATGTGGATATTCCAATGGTTTAGGTAAATATATTTTAAATATTGGCTTTGGCAACTGCCTAGGTGGGCTTATGTTGCATAATAATTTCAAAACATTTCTGATCATAATCTTCGTGTAATAATAGGATAAAGACGCATCAGATTGATATTCAAAATGATATGAAAACAAAAATTTTAAACAATACATGTACGTGTTCTCGAAAGTTGAATGATGTATGGTGTTCCCAATTCATTTTGCATACTTGTGCAATTAGTCTGTGTTTCTCATCTTATGTGACATTCAGCATTTTTAGCTTGATAAATCTTAAGCCATGTGGATTATTTTCTTCTTGGATTTTGTTATATGTAGCACCTTATAATTAGGACTAATGTTAGACCATGTATTTTTATGTATGTAATGTAGTGTGTGTGTACTACACATTATTTACACAACTTGGAAGTACATATATAAAAAGGGGAACGGTCCCTGGCAAACATTTGCCAGGGAACTGTTTCCCAACATATGGTTTCTGGACCGTTGGATCGTTGATCCAACGGTCCTGATTTAAAAAAAAAATTACACCGTACCGCAGAAACTTTCCGCGGTACGGAGTAATTACAAAATTGCCCTCACTGTTCACGTACCGCAGAAAGTTTCTGCGGTACGGTGAACAGTAGATTTTTGATGTGAAAACAGGGGGCAGTTTTGTAATTACTCCGTACCGCGGAAAGTTTCTGCGGTACGGTGTAATTTTTTTTTTAAATCAGGACCGTTGGATCAACGATCCAACGGTCCAGAAACCATATGTTGGGAAACAGCCAGGGACCGTTCACCATATAAAAATTACCTGATCTAACAGTAGTCCTAACTACTACATTGATCTTTTGCCTTATTTTCATTTGTTTTTTCCCCTAATTCATTCTCCTCGGTTGTTTCTTTGTATGCTTGTGGAGTAGTTTTTTTCTCCTACTTCTATCTAAGCTTTGAGGAGTAATCTAAAAGCATTTTCGGGATACATGTGTTGGTATCTTTTATTTGCCTTCTAAAAGAGATGCAGTTGGTATTTCAACTTTACACACAAGTTTGTTGTAAAATCTTATTACAGATGTTTGTCCGTGACTGCAATAGAATGAGAATGTTGAGCAATAGAGGCCGTATAGTAAAGGCAAAATACTAGTCTTTTAATACTCTTTTTTTCCCTACCGTTTATAATAATCCTGCTTATGTAAAGGTGATTTTTATGAAAAAAATATATATATATATTAGATTTATTTCAAATTTAATATGACACAATTATTTTTCCTAAGAAATAAACTTAGGGGTGCATTCAATTTAGATTGTGAAAGATTTTTACGAATAGATAATAATCGATGGATTTTTAAATATTGTTATTGATTTTAATTCTATACGGAGTTTGTCAGATTTGATGTGAAATTCCGTTAAATTTACTTAGAGTTTCGCTGATTTTAGTAGAATCCTTCAAAACTCATAAAATTTGACCGGATTTCAAAAAATATAAAAAAAAATACTACGAAATTCATCAAAATCTATCACTTTTAGAATCCAAAAAAATCCACATTTTTTGAATACCATGAGATTTTAAAGGATTATTTTAAATTTTAATCGAATACCATCAGATTTTAAAGTTGTTTTTAAAATTCTGATTGAATACCTCAAAATTTTAAAGGACTTTTTAAAATCTTAAATGAATATCTTCATATTTTGATGTATTATTTAAAATTTTAATTGAATACTCTTGAATTTATTGTGAGGATTTTTGAAAAATATTTATTGTAGAATTTTTTTATAAAAATATCTTTTAAATTTTGCAAAAATACTTTTTCAATTTTGCAAAAATTTTTGTAGGTAAAAGCGTATTTTTCGTTTTTGACGAAAAATACGCTTTTACCTACAAAAATTGTAAAAATATCATAAATGAAAATAATGTGCCAAAATATGGTTTGTAACTTTACAATCCTATATGTAACTGATTGCAACCACATATGTAACTGTTTGCAACTTGCTATGCAACCACATATGTAAAATCCACATATGTAAAATCGTAACTCGAAAAACAACCGCTAGCAGCCTAGCAATCAAGAACAACCAAAATCAACCTCAATTATTGTCAATTCTTACCTGTTAAGCAAAAACTAACCTTCGTGTTTCATTATAATTGATCTACTCATCGTCAAAGAAATCTCATCATTCATTTCATCTATATAATTAAACCACACAAGTCAATTTACAAATTAGTACGTGTGTATACTATAATATATCTATACTATTTATAATAACCAAAAGGATATAATTTGTAGTTGGTTACCCCTTTTTTGGTTATCCCCATTTTTTGTTATCCCTTATTTATCACAGTTAGATCAGCAACTCAAATAGATCATGACCGTTAGATATAATAATACTAAAAGTTGTTATATGCAGAGGTTCAAGATTCGATTCCCGTCAATAACTATTAATTTATATTTAATACTAAGCAAAATGGGGTATAATTTGTAGTTGGTTACCCCTTTTTTGGTTATCCCCATTTTTGGTTATCCCTCATTTATCACCGTTAGATCAGCAACTCAAATAGATCATGACCGTTAGATATAATAATACTAAAAGTTGTTATATGCAGAGGTTCAAGGTTCGATTCCCGTCAATAACTATTAATTTATATTTAATACTAAGCAAAAGGGGTATAATTTGTAGTTGGTTACCCCTTTTTTTGTTATCCCCATTTTTTGTTATCCCTCATTTATCACCGTTAGATCAGCAACTCAAATAGATCATGACCGTTAGATATAATAATACTAAAAGTTGTTATATGTAGAGATTCAAGGTTCGATTCCCGTCAGTAACTATTAATTTATATTTAATACTAAGCAAAAGGGGGTATAATTTGTAGTTGGTTACCCCTTTTTTGGTTATCCTCATTTTTGGTTATCCCTCATTTATCACCGTTAGATCAACAACTCAAATAGATCATGACCGTTAGATATAACAATACTAAAAGTTGTTATATGCAGAGTTTCAAGGTTCGATTCCCGCCAATAACTATTAATTTATATTTAATAATAATAATTTATATTATAATAACCAAAAGGGGTATAATTTGTAGTTGGTTACCCCTTTTTTGGTTATCCCTCATTTATCACCGTTAGATCAGCAACTCAAATAGATCATGACCGTTAGATATAATAATACTAAAAGTTGTTATATGCAGAGGTTCAAGGTTCGATTCCCGTCAATAACTATTAATTTATATTTAATACTAAGCAAAAGGGGGTATAATTTGTAGTTGGTTACCCCTTTTTTGGTTATCCCCATTTTTGGTTATCCCTCATTTATCACCGTTAGATCAACAACTCAAATAGATCATGACCGTTAGATATAACAATACTAAAAGTTGTTATATGTAGAGGTTCAAGGTTCGATTCCCGCCAATAACTATTAATTTATATTTAATACTAAAAATTATTATATATAAATATGTAAGGTTCGAATCAATAACATATTTAAATTAATGTTTATAATATTATATTATATTATAAATAAATTATAAAAAATTAAAAGTAACTCGTGCTTTGCACGGGCTATAAACTAGTATATATACTATAATAAGCGAAAGAGATATAATTTGTAGTTTGGTTACCCCCTATTTTGGTTCCTCAATTTTGGTTCTCCATTCACAACCATTAGATCTTCAACTCAAATAGATCATGACCATTAAATAAAACAATACTAAAAGTTGGAGGTCTAAGATTCGAATCCCGCCAACGACATTTCAATATAAAATTAATACTAGATTATGTTATGTTATATAGAAAGGTTTAAGGTTCGATTTCCACCAATAGCATTTTAATTTAGATTTAATAATAAAAAATATTTATATACAAAGGTTTAAAATTTAAATTCTCTCAACATATTAAAAGTAATGTTTATAATATTTTATATACTAAATTGTAAGTAAATTAAAAAAAATTAAAAGTAACCCGTGATTCGCACTGGAGAACCGTGGAGAACCACTTAAAATGCATTAAAATTGCTTTATATATAAGGGCCCCGCAGGGGCATCTTCACAAAAAAGTCTTATAATTCTATCTTCTATCTATCTATAAAAAAAATTAACAAAAAAAAAAATTAAAAAAATGATGACGTGGCAACATTTTTTAAATTTTTTTAAAAATTTTTTTTTAATTTTTTTTTTTTGATGAATGGATAGAAGGTAGAATTATAAGACTTTTATGTGAAGGGGCCCGCCAGGGGCCTTATATAAAGAGCAATTTTAATGTATTTTAAGTGGTTCTCCACTATTCTCCACGTAAGATGGTTCTCCATATAGTGGAACTCTATATATATATATATATAGACAAAGTATCAAATAGAAACCAACTCTTAAATAGAAACTAGAAACTAACATTAAATAAATTCTATTTCATTGATTCTAATGGCCCCGCCAGGGGCACCTTCACAAAAAGTGTTTAAAATTATTGGCTCCATTCAGGGGAAAAAAAACACTGTTCACGCTGACGTCACTGCCACGTCAGCAGTGAACAGTATTTTTTTTTTTTTTTGCTGGATGGAGCCTAGAATATTATGAACTTTTTGTATTGGGGTCCCCCTAGTTTGGTCATTAGATTAGCTTTAAATATTAAATTAGGGTTTAGTTTCTAGTTTCTATTTTAATTTGGTTTCTATTTGAGTAAGACCATATATATATATATATATATGTGAGTTGCATTCCATAACAAACAATAAAGAACACTTTAGATCTAATAGATCCAATGCCCCTGGCGGGGCCACCCAATACAAAAAGTTCTTATTTTTTACCCTCTATCCATCCATCAGCTCAAAAAAAAAAGTTATTGTTCATGATGATGACGTCATCAGTGATGTCATCATGAACAGTAAACTTTTAATTTTTTTTTGCTGGCTTGATAGAGGGTAAAAAATAACAACTTTTTGTATTGGGTGCCTAAGGTGGTGTTCTTTATTGTTTGTTATATAAGAGTGTTCTGTATGGAGCAAAGGCATATATATATATATATATATATATATTTATATATATATATATATATATATATATATATATATGGGTTGGACTCCATAGCAAACACCTTATATAACAAACAATAAAGAACACCTCATATCTAATAGATCCATTGCCCCTGGCGGGGCCACCCAATACAAAAAGTTCTTATTTTTTTTACCCTCTATCCATCCATCATCTCAAAAAAAAAAAAAAATTGTTCATGACGATGACGTCATCAGTGACATCATCATGAACAGTAAATTTTTTTATTTTTTTGCTGGCTTGATAGAGGGTAAAAAAATAACAACTTTTTGTATTGGGTGCCCCTGGCGGGGCCAAAGGATCTAATAGATCTAAGGTGTTCTTTGTTGTTTGTTATATAAAAGTGTTCTGTATGGAGCAAAGGTCTATATATATTAGATATGAGGTGTTCTTTATTGTTTGTTATATAAGGTGTTTGCTATGGAGTCCAACCCATATATATAACCTATATATGTATATGAACATAAATTGGTTGAGTTAAAATTAGAATTGCTTCAATTGTTTAAGGATATGTAAAAAAAAATGTAATCAAACATGAATGTAATGAGATAGTTAAAGTGGTAAAAGATTTTTATTTTATCATCTCATATCATGATTTGATTCTCGCTCGCACAAAATTTTATGAAAACAAATACTTATGGTAAGATATATAAGCTTATTTATTTAAAAAAAAAAAAAAAAGAACCTTGAGTAGTAGATCATACGAAAGAAAGATAATTTAGCAAAAAGAAAAAAGAAACCAATATTTGGGCTTGGGCTATTCAGCTATGGGCTTATCAACCAGACCAATAGTGGAAGAAAATAACACATATCGAAAAGGCACTGATCAAACTAAACGACACCGTTTCACGTTGTTTCTTTATTTTACAGCTCAACCCCCACCACTCAAGCAAAACCCTAAAAAAAAAAGCTAAACCCTCATCTCCATTACAACCCCATGTCTACGCTACCTGAACCAACCACAAACGGGTCGGATCCCATTGTAGAACAACCCGAAAATCTTGGTGACCCACCATCCCAAAATGCAGCTATAGATACAGAAAAACCTTTAGCTACAGCTGAAGAACTCATAGCTAAAGCCATAGCTCCTGTAAAGAAACAATTTTTATGCTCCAATCCCATTAAATCTTCAATTAAAGAACCCACTAACGACGTCGTTTCGGATGCTAAGCCTTCTTCAAATGCTTCTGTTGTTAAAGAGAAGAAATCTAAACGCCAGGCCAAAAGGGAACGCAAACAGGTACAATTTACATGTTTTGTATAATGTTATTATTTAAATGTGTGTGTGTGAGTTTTGTATGAATTGTTGAGTGAAAATGGAATCTTTTTTGTTTTGAGAATTTCCCAATTTGTAGAAACTTGCGTTTTTCGAGAAATGTTATTATTTTTTATGTTTATTGTGAAATTGATAAGAAATTAGTGATATGATGATGAGTATGTTTTTTAGTTTATGTTATTTTTTGGAGAAAATGAGCTAGTTTGCAAAATTAATATCTTTGCTTTGAGGTATGGAATTATATAAGTTATTATGTTTGTGTTGCTCGAGGCAGTTGAATGTGCGTAAATTGTTTGTAATTATTTGATTAGCTTTTAGATTTACATGGTTGTTATTTTGAGGGGTAAGTCATTAATGTGGACTACTAGACCCCAGAAGAATGTAATTTAGTTGCTTATCGTATTTAGTTTAATGAAAAGATAAATGATGATCTTTCAAAGATGGTGTTGTAGTTTTCTCAGTAGAAATTGTTTCTGTTGTGACCCTTTTTTTGTCTACTTGCGGAGTTTGTACTTCTCACAAGTGATGTTTCTCTCTCTGTACGCTAAGATGTGTTTTTATTTTCATAACTTTATATCTTATAATGAATTAATGGCAATAAACTTTGCAAACCTCACAGGAGCAGAAGTCTGTCCTTCATTTATGTCCTGTGATTGCAAAATCTGGAAATGTTAGTTCATGTCAATATGCCGACAAGTGCCGTTTCAGCCATGACATAGATGGTTTTAAGTCTGTGGTAAAAGCAACATCCCAAACTAAAATATTTTTCAAAGCCAACTCTTTGTTTTGAGTTAATGTTCCTAAAATGCAGAAACCAGAGGATTTGGAGGGAAAGTGTCCTTTTCTGAAGGAGGAAGGTCCGTGCCCTTATGGGCTGGGCTGTAGATTTTTTGGTACACATAAAGCTGAGGCTGGGACAATCAGTACTCGAACAAGGGAATCTGAGATTAACGGACTGAGAAAAGATGTTCAGAAGCTCTTGTGGAAAAATAAAATGAAATTTCCTAAGGCTGATGCCCAACTGAAAATGCTCGGACTTTTGGTATAATCATACACTTATAAACCTATCCCTAGTTCCACATCAATCATATATAGTTATTACACTGTGGTGAATGAATGCTTTCTTCAGTTTACACAACCAGTGAACTTACTTTGACCCACTAAAAAATATTTGATCTTATTTGTGATAGCAAAAACAGGTTAATTCAAAGAAGAAAGATTTGGCAGATGATGGAGAAGAGGATCTTACAGTTTCAATTGTTTCACATGTTAATGAAGGAAATGGTTGTGCTGAAGTGGACATGACTCTTAGATCTGAATGTTGTCCTGAAGTGGTAGAAGAAGATGTCAAGATGGATGAAACTTCTATGCCCGATGAGCTCAGACCTTTAAAAAAATCCAAGGCATCAATTCATGGGAGTCAGTCATTTGAAGTAAATAATGGTCTGTCTTTCGAAATTGTCTCTATGGCATTTAACTATACTG
Source organism: Kitagawia praeruptora (assembly GCA_037693485.1). Lineage (NCBI taxonomy): Eukaryota > Viridiplantae > Streptophyta > Magnoliopsida > Apiales > Apiaceae > Kitagawia > Kitagawia praeruptora. The sequence continues at coordinate 142,224,426 of CM075352.1, forward strand.
GTGTCTATCAGAGCATTTGTATAATCTTGGTGTTTATATTTGCAATAGGTTCAAGTGTCCAGGAGAAAGATCTAGAGGAATGCGGGAAACCTACAAGTACAGACAGTCATATTGCTACAGAAACAGACCAAAGTCTAAAAACACACGCTCGAGAAAAGAAGCTTATTGATTTCAGTGACAAGCTCTATCTTGCACCTCTTACAACTGTTGGAAATCTTCCTTTTCGAAGGGTTTGCAAGGTGTTAGGTGCTGATGTAACATGTGGTGAGATGGCTATGTGCACCAACCTCTTACAGGTTTGTAGTAATGTAACTAATATTTTTAATTGGTCATTGAAGTCAAAAGGACAGCTAGTGGAGTACAAATTCTTTTGAATTATGTTTTTGGGTATATGATTTGCTTCAGCATATGAAAAAAATTAATGAGTAAATTTTACTATGAAATCTACCTTTAACGAGTAAATTTTACTATGAGATCTACTTGTTTCTTGCATGAAGCAGTGTTTTTCCTGACAAGTATTAAGCAGCATCCATTGTATGCTTCCCTTTGATTTAATTCTCTGCTCTGTGCCTTGTCTATGCTTATTAAGATAATGTTACTAGTTATTTTGTTGATCGAGAAGCGTCCCAGTATTAATAAACTATTAATGTTCTCGAAATAATTGTTACACATCTCTGGTCCTTCGCAAAAATTTGTGCAAAATTGATTTTTAACTACTTAAGTATGATTACAGGGTCAAGCATCTGAATGGGCTCTGCTTAGACGACATTCGTCAGAGGACATTTTTGGTGTCCAAATCTGTGGGGCATATCCAGACACGGTTTCACGAGCTGTTGAACTTATAGATCAGGAGTGCGCTGTGGACTTCATTGATATTAATATGGGGTGTCCAATTGACCTTGTAGTTAACAAGGGTGCTGGGTCAGCTCTTCTTACTAAACCAGTGAGAATAAAAAATGTCTTACAGGTAGCTTCATGCACTGTGGACAAGCCGATAACTGTCAAGGTATGAAGTAATATTACCTTGATGTGTATTAAGGTTAATGTTGTTTGTTTTGCTAATTAGTTTTCCCAAAAATTAGATTTGTACACTTACAATTTTGCAATGTTTTTACTAGTAGGTTTGCATTCCTCTTAAATATGTTTGTACAGAAGCTGTGCAAAAGTAGGTCACATTTGGTTTAAACTGATGTACAAATTTTAAATTTTAACCTGCATTTCAGCCACCAACTACACCCTCACTAATTATGTAGTCTTTTACAGTTACTGTTTTCTTATTTAACTCACGTGTCATGTCTTTTTAATAAAACAGTTATGAAAAAGATTGCATCAAATTAATGTTTTTTTTACAATAATGGTAAAGGACTGACAGTTGTTTTTACTTTTTAGACTAAATTGCATTGTAGTGGCCAAATTATTTTCAATTTTGCACGGAGATGGCTAAATTTTAATTCATGCCAGCGTAATGGCTAAATTTTAATTTTTGACGCGAAAAAGGTGCTCCGCCTCCCTTCCGTTAAATCGACATTGACGGTGTTAGTTAATATCGTGTATAATTGTAGAAATACGTACAATCGTGTATAATATAAAACCCAGCTTGTTTTCTGTTTTCTTCTATTTATCTCTTCTTCTTCTTCACTTTAAACACCCACAAATCCCCTATTTAGCTCGATTCAAACCCAGTTGAACAAACCCATTTCTTTATAATATAAAACACAAAAACCCTCAAATTTCATATATTCATCTAATATAAAATCATCAAGATCACTACCATAAAAAAAAGTGCTAATATCAAAAGATAAGTACATCTTCAATATTTTTCTATAACTAACACTCACAGTTGACAAACACTCATCAAATTGCAAATCGATATACCAAAAGTACCAATAATCCCGGAACCGCAGACCTAGTCCGGTCTATCTCTTCCAACTGGACCCTAATTGATTTGGCCTTTTTGAGCACCAACACAATATTTGAATTGATCTTGTTTCGTATCGATTTTAAAGCTTCGGGCTTGTGAAGTGACTTGCTTCTTCACTGGATTGTTGAAGCTGATTCAAGATTTCCCTGATTGTATTAATCTCTGTTTTGACAGTCTCTGCTTCAGATAAAAATGATGTGAGGTTTTGGGTAGTCTTGGACATTTCGATATCGTCATTGAGGCCAGCTTCGAGGTCTTTAAAAGCTTCTTTCTTTAGATTTTTGTAGCTCTCCCATGATTTTGTCATTAGATCATTCATCTTGGGTGAGTTGAGAGAGAGAGAGACAATTATTGAAAGTAAATCAATAAATCCAAAATAAACCCTGAAGCTCAATAAACCACAGAATTGTACCTTTTCTACATACAACAATTAATCGAAACAAATTCACATATACTGAATCAAATAAGTGAATAAGCAGAAAATATAAATAGATACGAGAGAGAGAGAGAGAGGGGGGGGGGGGAGGATTACAGTGAGGGGAGTGCGAGGAGGGGGTTTATTCTGATTCCGTGACGCCATATCGACGGAAGTGAAGATAGATACAAGAAGGATGTATGTATAATTGGAAGTGAATTACAGAGACGTTGAAATTGAACCCTAGATTGGTGGATTTGGGGGGGGAGAGTGAAAGTAAGAGAGAGAGAGAGGGGTTATCAGATTTGGAGTGAAGATGGTGTGAGGTTATACGACTGTACAGTACGTATTTCTACAATTATACACGATATTAACTAACGCCGTCAATGTCGATTTAACGGAAGGGAGGCGGAGCACCTATTTCGTGTCAAAAATTAAAATTTAGCCATTACGCTGGCATGAATTAAAATTTAGCCATCTCCGTGCAAAATTGAAAATAATTTGGCCACTACAGTGCAATTTAGTCTACTTTTTAAGTATCTGATGTTTTGGTGCAGCATGAAATCAAAATACAGAAATGCACAAAAATCGCACCTTGACCTGTATACCGTGATACACCTGTTTTATATTTTGGTCACTTTTAGCATGAAAATTCATTTGTTAGAACTTAGATTTTAAGAATTTCAAAGTTGTGCTAGTCAAATACTTTGAAGTGTGAACTCTAGTTTTCTCTTTTAAATACTTAATAGCTCTTTTTTTACCCCAGGTACGAACAGGGTACTTTGAGGGGAGAAACCGCATAGAGGGTTTAATAAATGATATTAGTAACTGGGGAGCTAGTGCTGTAACTATACATGGCCGATCACGTCAGCAACGTTATAGCAAGCTTCCCGATTGGGAGTATGTGTACGGGTGTGCTAGAAAAGCTCCTGATGCATTACAAGTCATAGGAAACGGTGATGTTTATTCTTATTTGGATTGGAACAAGCACAAGACTGCCTGCCCCAAGCTTTCCACTCTCATGATTGCTCGAGGTGCACTGATGAAGGTTTGTAGCTATAGCATTAGTTTGGGAAAATTGAAATACATTTTGGATGTCTTTGTCATATTGCCTATCGTTATATCCATTATAATGTTAATAAACTTTTGTGATTGCAGCCATGGATTTTTACTGAAATCAAGGAACAGAGGCATTGGGATATTAGTTCTGCAGAGAGACTCAACATATTAAAAGATTATGTGCATTTTGGCCTTGAACATTGGGGTTCTGATACAAAAGGTATGTTCAGTGCATTGATATTTCCATTTAATTATTTTCGACATTGGTGAATAATAAAGCTTAGTGCTTAATAGATAAACTACGTATGGCCCTAAGATTACAGAAATTTAAATATTGAACTGTTTGGAAGAAGTTGCTGTTGGTGGTAGTTGTAACTGCATCTTTTTTTTTTTTTTAATTGTATTCGTGCTATATTTACCAAAGTAAGCAACATTATCATACTTGTTACAACAGCTACTGCAAAGCTATTTTGCCTGGAGTGGTACGTTAGCTCCCTATATCATACATCTCTGGATTTCATAGGGCGCATGAGTAATGACCGAGGATGATAAAACTGCTTGATTCCTTGATATTTTCGACAGTTGTATCAAGGGTAACGTGTTTTTAGGTCGACAAGGATGATAAAATAAAAAATTTTAGAATACATATCTGTCGAATGTCACTGGTATATTCTATATAAATTAACTGTTAAGAGTTGTAGTATTTGATTCATGCAAACCTGTTTAACTTATGGATTGCTACCCAGAAGACTGAGATTCCTAATATTTGATTAATGTTGGTACAGGTGTAGAGACAACCAGACACTTCTTGCTAGAATGGCTTAGTTACACATATAGATATATTCCAGTTGGTCTGCTAGACGTCGTCCCTGCTCAACTGAATTGGCGATCCCCTTCATACTTCGGTCGCGATGATCTTGAGACCTTGATGGCCTCGGATTCTGCTGCAGACTGGGTAAGCAATCTTTTAAGTTTGCTTGGAGCCAGCACTCTTTTGTAATTTGTATAATCTTAAATAAATACTAATGCAGAGTCCGCTGTTTTGTTTTGTGTCTCTTTTTGTTCCACAGATCAGGATATCCGAAATGTTGCTGGGCAAGGTTCCAGCTGGATTCACATTTTCACCAAAACATAAATCAAATTCTCATGACCGGGCAGAGAATGGCTAATTCGGAGTAATAATACGTTGTACTTCTTGACATAAGGAATTTTACAGTTACCAATTCACCCTATGTGCTCACAAAATTTTTGTCTTTTTTTTTTTGAATGGAAAGACAATTTTTGTTTAAATAGGTGAATAAATGTAATGTGACTGACTGATCTTCAGAGTAATTTATTTCTGTCTTGGACATGTACTATGTCTATATCAAGTTATAATATTTTTTTCATAATATAAGAATCCTTTAAATTTAACCGGGGCAAGCCGGTGTCCTGTAATACGCCTTTTGACAAAGAATCCTTTAAATCCTGTGCTAATTGCTGTGGTGTGGTGTTAATAATCCCCGCCTTTTGGTTAAGGTGATGAAAAATTGTTCGGATGTACCACCCACTTTCTCAATTTCAATTTCAATCCTGTTTAATATATTTTTTTAAAAAATACTATAATTAAGATTCTTCTACTTGAATGCATTTTTTTTAAGAAAACAATGTAATTATTTTTAAACATAAGGGTTTGAAAAAATATCTTCAATTTGAATTAATTTAGAACATAATGGCTTCAAAAAAAAAATTTAAAAAACATATGTGTAGTGAAAAATTTGAAACTCATGGCGGGAAAGATCTCCAGTTTAATGTTGAATGTGGCACATACACACACATAATACACGCACTCCAAAACCTGAGCTTGAGAAAAGATGTCAAAATTTGACTACCCTCGCCTCCCACTCAACGAAATAGTGTCAGTACTGGCCGAATTTCAGATCGCCAGCGTTTCCGACTCCGATTTACTCCACCCCAACCCCGATTTCATCTTCAATCTCTACAAGCGTATCCTCCATTATGTCGATTTGTTCCCGTACTAAGCCTCTCTCTCTCTCTCTCTCTCTCTCTCTCTCTCCCCCCCCCCCCCTCTCTCTTTCTGTCTCTCTCTCTCTCTATGTTATATGTATATGCATTCTCTTAATTTAGGGTTTTGTGTTGAATTTTGGTTGCAGGGAAGATGATGGGCAAATCAATTTTGAAGCACTGCAGCACTTTGAGAACCCGGATCTCCATTTGGAGTCGGTTCAAATTATGAATTTGTTGCAGAAAATTAGGGATTTTGTTGCTGCTGTTTATTGCCCTAGAAAATTTAATCTTAAGGATCTCGTTAGGCCTGATCCTGATCGTACCCAGTTTTTTCTCAGTGCCATGATCAATTATGTTCTCTACAGGTCACTTTTTTTACCCTAACTTTGGATTATTACAAGTTATTAACTACTCTCGGGATTTTATTGAAAATTATTAGTATATGATTAAGCTTGGTAACCAATTGAGTAATAATTTATAAAAGAATTTATTGATGTGTTCCTGTTGTTTATTTTCGTAAATTTTCAGTTGGTTTATTGAGCGTATGGAAAACTGATGGTTATTATCTTCTTTTAAGTAAAGTTTAACCATAGACGAGTTGCTAATACTGAGAATAATTATTCTGGTCTAGGCATCGGACCGGTGATATGTTTTTTAGACTTATAGCCTTTAATTGCTTTTACACGTTCTTATGAACATTGTCCAATAATTAGTATATATCTCATTTTATTTCCATTTACCACCACATCCTATTACTTCCAACCAAATGGAGTAGTTACTTTTGGCATCATTTTTATGCTAGAACTGGAATGATAATTACTTTTACCAGAGGCCGCTTAAACTTCAAATATGCCTCAGAGATTTAAGAAAATTCAGAAATCTTCTCCTAAGCTTAAAACTTCTAGCTTATGTTCCTTAAAGCTACCTAAATGGTTAAAGTTAGGAACTGAAAAAGTATTTCTTCAATTCCTCGTTGGCAAGTTAAAATGAATGTCGATTTGTTAGGTGAAGACTGTGAGGAACATATATAAAACTGAAATTTGGGGTAGAGTTTCTTTTTTTGGAAGCCTTAAAGAAAAGCTATGCAGTTGCGTAATTTAAGAAGTTGTTTTGGAGTCTTGTTATTGTGGCAATTTCCGTCTTATCCAGGGCAGGTCACTGTTATTTTGGAGTCTTTGATAACTTAAGAAGTTGCGTAATGTTGATTTTCTGATTTCTTATGTTGGGTTTCTCTTTCTTTTTGATTGTCGGGCTGTACACGGTTTAAATTCCTTAGTGTCTAAAAATAATTTTATAAGTTTATCAAGAAAAAAAAAATCAAATTTAGTGAAGCAAACCTGAGCAGTTATTTTTGTAACTTAACAAGTTATTCAATCAGTAGTATTGTTTAATCATTTATGTTTGTAACCATACACATGAATTACATCATTAATTTTCTTTATAGTTACAATAGTATTTAACATATTTAAAAGTAAACATCTTCCAGAGCAACAAAACTGGATATTCTGAATCCAATAGTGGAGAAGATGATGCTGATTGATGAGCAACGAAAAGAGTTGGAGGGCAAAATTTTAGAGGTGTATCTAATTGTCTGTAATTTATTGAATAGAAGATCAGTGCTCAAAGTGTTAATATGTTGACTTACTAGTGTCCTGCAGTTAAATGCAGAGATAGAAGAATGCAACAAAGCTAGAGAAAGTGAGGTCCCACTTGTTCAAGAAGTTGAAGCCAAAGTTAAAGAATTGCGTCAGACTATCCCTGGTCTTAACAATCATCAGATGTCTTTGAAGGCTTCAATTAAGAAAATGAAGGAGAATGCAAAAGAAATGGATGAGAAGGTTGAACTCGTGCTTCTTGAGCGCCTCCTGAAATTGAATACTTAAGTTAATGTGCAAACTGCAAACAGAATATAACTATGTCTGTTGATAACTATTTGGTGTTGAAATCTGTTCCTGATTATTCTAAATAATTAAAGTCAATAATTAGCTAATATAGAATGATTTGAAGATAAACACATTGATGTTGGTTCGAATACTAGAGACATTTAGCTTTTATGTATGTTTTGACTGCCTTCTCGATTTCCTGTGGCAGATTTCCAGTGCGGAGTTTTCTTTGGTACAAGCTGTCCAGGAAAATGGCAATCTACATTCTAAAATCGTTCAGTCACCAGATAAGTTGCAGGTACTTGTAAATTGTAATATTGATAAATATTTAGTATTCTAATATCTTTTTATTTTGGTAAGTGTTTTTTCAACATATTTTCTGATATTTAGTATTCTAATATCTTTCTCAATATTAAAGAGAACCTTAGAGGAGCGAAAAGCAATCCTAGCAGAGGCAAAGAATTCTGAAAGGTCAGCAATGCTATCTTTTCATGAGAAGACTTCCACTTGTGAAGTTTACACAAAGGTATTCTACTGATTCTTCTTTGTTGGTGTGTCTGAGCTACACTAGTAAAAGTCTGTACATGTGTTTCTTCACTTGTGTAGCTACCCGGGGATTTAATTTGAGGGCTTGGTTAGTTGAGTCGTGTGATATTTCTGTTCCTTTTTTTGGTTATCTCTGGCTGGGGTCAAAGTTTGCTTATCTTGAAAACAAACTCCAAGTTTGATTTTGAAGATTAAACTATGTGAACTCTTCTTGCATCCACATATAATTCTCGAAATATAATTGAAATTTTATAAGCCTCCAACTTCCAGTTCTATTGGCTCTAGTCAAATTTAATTATTTACTACATGATAGGTTTAGGACAATAAGGCCAGGTGATGAAACGGAACTAGGAAATCAGTTTTAGTAACTGTATATGATAGTTTCATCTAGATTAGCTACTGCACATTAGTAGAATAACGGCAATGCAGTGTATAATCTAGAAATTTCTGTGGAGTTTCTCATATGTAGAAAAAATGTTTATAGCAAATGTAATATGAAATAGGCCGTTTATTAATGCATGAAATAATTTGAATTATAGAAGTGCTTGTTTTTTAGTTTAATGAAATAACAGTCTAACACTAATTACTGAATTTGGAAATCTTGTTTAGTGTTCATATGTGCATTCCACTGCATATAACTTTTATGCAATAGCATGAACAAAATCCATTCCGGTCAAGGCATAAATCCATTATCCAGCTTGTACATTCATTGTGATCCGAGGTACATATTTTCCATGTCCACTAATCAGCTTGTAAGTTAGACATGTAATTTTGTATCACTTAGTTCATGGTTAAGCTTGCATAGCTTAGGTATCATTATATTGTAATGTAATTTTCATTTTCTAAAAATTAAAAACTGAATAGTCAACCGAACCGAAAAAACTGTATAAAATGGTTTGGCTACAGTTAAAAGCTAGGAACCGAACTAAACTGATATATTCGGCTTGGTAACGGCTTTCGAAGTAAACCGAACTGACTCGACTCATCACTCATGCACACCCCTAATTAAAATATTTGAGCCCAACCATGTTCTAAAATTATTAAAAAGAAAATAAATTAAATTGCTGTCCCGAGCAAATTGAAATATTTTAGCCCGGAATGTTTTGTAGTACTGGTTTCACCAAAGGTTGTATCACTGTAAAATCATCATTATTCACTTGAAACAAAGACAATATATCAGTTCTTGACTGACCACAAATCTCTTAGGAAGACGAGTTCATGCCAAATAATACTTGAGGTGTTATTCCCAATGCATTTTTAGCTGCTAAAATGGTTGCACTGTATGGTAGTTATGATGATATTTGTTCTGTAGTCAAATGTTTGATTAAATTACTGAACCGTCTGTTCTTTTTTATAACTCTGTTGTCCGTGCTTTTACTAATTCTGGGTGTTGTGGTAAGACTCTAGAGGTTCATAATCAAATGCATTTCTTGGGTTTCATGTTGATCATTTTGCTTCGCCTTCTGTGTTTAAGTCATGTGCTGAGTTTTTAGAGTTGGATTGGGGGAATGCATGCCTGGGATAAGTTTGAGGAGTGGGTTGGAGTTGGATGTTTATGTTTGGTCTTCTTTCATTAATATGCATGTGAAATGTGGAAAAGTGAGGGAGGGGAGGAAGGTGTTTGATGGGATGTCTATGAGAGCTTGACTTTTTCTGGTTATCTCTAGTTGCTAATTTCTCCATTTTTAGAATGGCTACGTGGCTACATTTATGTTAAGTCTGGTCGCTCGGGCCATTGTACCTTTTGATTATGGTATGGTATTGTCAGATCCGAACATAGGGCTACTTTATTTGTTTGCCATATCTTCGCTAGGTGTTTATGGAATTATTATACCAGGTCGGTCTAGTAATTAGGGGGTGGCAGTTCGGTCGCCTATGATACTAGGACCAATAGGTCAAAAATGGGTTTGTGCGGTCAAAGTTCAATTATTTTGAAAACAAAATTCAAATTTGATTTTGAAGATTAAGCTATGCAAAGTCTTCTTGCAACCTTTTATAATTATGTTATAATGATCGAACTTTATGAGCCTCCACCTTCCAGTTCGATCGCTCTGGTCATATTTAATTAGATTTATACTACATGATAGGTTGTGTAAAGTCGGGTGACAAAACAGTACTTGGAAGGGTTTTTCTTTTGGTTCCAACTAAAAGAAAAGAAGTAATGATAATTTGGATTTTTTTTTTCTGTGTCAGGCGTGTGAGAAAATGTTAAAGCACTTCGCTCAGATGCAGGACATACAAGAACAGGTTTGATACTAAACCGGTTATATTTGCCTGTTTAGTTGTCCATCGCTTATTCACTTTGTTTGTGGGTTTAAAGGGTATAGTTAAATAGAAGTTGGTCTTTGCTGTTAGATAGATGAGTAATTCCTATTATTTTCTCTGGAAAGTGAAAAATTACCCATGTATTCAGCACTTCAACCTTATCATTTTTTTAAAAAGAAAATCCAGTTTACGAGATCTAATATGCAATATACTGCTTCTTTAAAGCCCATTCCACATTAGCCAAGGCTACAACTTTTGACAGTAGTTATCTTTTATCAACCATTAAACCATTAGTATTGTGATCTAAAGAACTCCTTTTTCAAATAGGTGAGCTCTGCAAAAGCAATTGAAAAGGAAGTGAAGGTTCTAAAATTAAAGCTGACTGATGATGGAGTATTGGACAAATCTCTTGAGGCTAAACTGGTGGAACGACAAGGCAAAGGTTGCGCTCTTTACTTTTTAGTTCAGATTTAGTCTTTTTTTCTCCTGGTAGTAACTAATGCGACATGTCTTAATCAGCGGACCAGTTGGATGAACTAAAAAAGCAGTTAGAAAAGGATAGAGAGCTCAACTGTGAGGCAGCTAGTAAAGAATTGACAAATGTGAAGCTCGAAGTAGAATCGAGAACGCATCGCATTGAATCAAGGCAGAGAAATGTTGAAGCACTACTTACTGAGGTACACTCATAATCTTTTGATAATTATATTGTTTGGTTTGTATTCCTTATATCAATAGCTGTTCAACTAAAACATTGGTATCTTCTTGTGTTTGATTGCTAGGTGGATGTTATAGAGGCTAAGATCAAATCAGCAAAAGATTCTTCAGCTGCTAAACAGCAAGAGCTAGGCTTGAAATGTGAAGAGATTGTACAAGAGGTATAATCTGTACCTTGTATGCTTCGGTACATATTAGCTTTTCATCCATAACTCATGCTACAATTTATGGGCTTGGCAAGTCTCTTTGATCTTTCTTTCTTAAATTCAGTTTGCTGACAGTTTTGAATCATAAACGATCTTAAGTTTTGAGCTGTTATATTTTTGATACAAGGTCTTAATATTGTTGCATGTTGGTACAAGTGCGCCATATATGACTTGACTTTACTGTTATGCTGTGCAGTTTTACCAATATAAAAACCGGCTTGAAGACTCATGGACACCCCTAGACGTTTGGCGGTAGTTCTTTATGGAAGAAGCTACCCACTCTAGCCTTAGCGGCCTATGAGGTTCAGCAACTGCAATATATTATGTGTGTACTTGAGATTTTGTAAATCTATTTGCTTTACCAGATCTTGTTTTGTAGTACAAATCTATATGTATATAACTCAAATTAGTATTTCAACTTTCTGGTTTTGTAGTGCACATCCATTTTTATCTAACTGTAATTAGTATTTCAACTTTTTTATGAGCTCCAAATGAAGAAACAAAACCCATGTCTAATTTCTTTTTTAAGACATTCATATGATCAAACACACTTATTACTGACAAGGTTTAACCTTAGTTAAGGGGATGAAGTCGATACTAATGGAATGCCATTAGGCAAAGAGTACTTTGTTGTCAAGGTCTATATGTGCTCCTCAATTAGAGTTCAAAAGCAGCAATATTCACAGACTTTTAGTTTGGGTCATCCTCCAAGCCAGGTGCAGAAATCTTCCCTACCAGCTTCACTTTTATTTTCATTGAAATTGATTCCCTTTATTCTTGCGCGAGAGTTGCTGGAAGGAATTTTCTGGACCAAATCATGGAAAATTATTTACAACTTCCACAATGTGTGGTAGCGATTGGTCCTGCACCGTCTCAGTAGCCTCTCACACTGGTTATGTGGCAAGAACTTTCGCCTCTCAGACCGTTGTAGCATTTATTGTCGATCTTAGCTGGTTACTGCTGGCTGGAATCAGTCGAAGTATCAACTGGTTTTTTATGTTTGTGAGTTTTTTCTAAAGGATAATATGTTTGTGAGTTTGTCTACCAAGTTCTATTTATTATAAACTCTAGAAATATATTACCATGTTTCAGTTGGACCGAAGCTGACCCAAACTTGTATGAATGAGTTGAACAATAATACCCGGGACTTTACTTTTGCTTCATTATTTTCACTTTTCAGTGAGCACTTGTTGCGGCTTAATATATTGTTATCCAAACTAAAAAAATGAGTTTCTCCAGTTACCAAATGTTCGATTGTATGCCTTAATTATGTGATTTCTTTTATGATCCAACTTCGCAGATCCCCGTTGAAAAACAATGATGCGACCTTGTGAACTTGCAGTCATCAGCACTTGCACAATACAGGAGTGAACTTGCAGTAATATATGGAAGGTGTGTTAGTATTTACAAGATTTTTTTAGGAAATCCTATATTCCGTGTGTAAGATGAAAGCCCCCATTCTGTAATTGAACGTATCAAAAAGAACAGAGATTTAAGGAACCGTCTTTAATTTTCATCAAATCTTCAAGGTTATATATCCTCATGAGCCTTGACATAGACATCCCCAAATTGATCAATGTGGATTAAAAACACATGATACAAGTATAATCAGCACAATTTAGAAGAAACGACAAAAGTTTCGGTAGATAAAAGTCATCTGATATTAATCAACTTTAGGTCATTACCTCTCTTATTTTGATGCTTCCTTTAGGCTACAGCCCCTGTTTCCCTCGCTACAGAACACGAGTAAAGTGAACATAAACCAACCCACAAAGACGAGGATGGTATTTCATACAACATTCATCATGACACTAATGCAATGCATACAAAAATTCCCAGAACAGAATAAACAGTACAAAGTTCACCAGAACTGACCTAAAGTAACAGTAAATAAACTACTCTCATTCTACCGCCCATGTAGAAACCCTGAGGGTTCACTTCTACTATCCGTTGACTAGCAGCATCACATAAATTATAACCAGCAATCATGCAACAACTTCATCTTCTTTTACCGAGTTTATAGTCTTCCCGACTTCATTTTTAGTTCCATGGATCCATCCTTCATCGAAGGAATCTATACTTCCACTTAGTCCATCATCCAAAAAGTCACCAACTCGTTTCACTTTACCAGTGGGCAGAACAGGGTAATTCCCAGAAAAACAAGCATAACAGAAGTTCTCAGAATCAGTTCCCATGAATTTTTTCATGCTGTCGATTGGAAGAAAGGCTAGTGAATCACACCCAATAAAATCCCTGATTTCCTCCACACTCATTCTATTGGATATCAACTCCTCCGAACTAGGTGTGTCCACCCCATAATAACAAGAAGCAATTATGGGTGGACTTGAGATCCTCATGTGAACTTCTTTGGCTCCTGCCTCCTTTAACAACCTAACAATTTTGGAGGAAGTTGTCCCCCTTACAATTGAATCATCCACAACGACAACCCTTTTCCCCTCCAAAACCGCTCGAACTGGAGACAACTTAAGCTTAACCCCAAAATCCCTAATTTTCTGTGAAGGTTCGATAAAAGTTCTCCCAACATAATGCGACCTGATCAACCCTTGTTGAAATGGAACCCCTGCTTTTGTAGCATAACCAAGAGCAGCTACGACCCCCGAATCCGGGACAGCAATCACAACATCACAATCAGCAGGTGCCTCAGTAGCAAGTATTTCCCCAAACTTCCTACGAGACTCATAAACAGACCTCCCAAAAACTACCGAATTAGGCAAAGCAAAATAAATATGCTCAAAGATACAAGCCTTCGGCACCACATGTTTCATCAAACAAAGCGAAGACTCAATCCCCGTCCTATCCACCATAATAACCTCCCCAGGCGCAACTTCCCTCTCATAAGTAGCCTCAATCAAATCCAACGCACAAGTCTCCGAAGCAAACACAACAGCCCCATTACTCCTCCTACCCATCACCAAAGGCCTAAACCCATACGGATCCCTAACCGCAACCAATTTCTCTTCAGTCAAAAACACCATCGAATACGCCCCCTCAAGCTTCCCACAAGCCTCAACAATCCTCAAAAAGAACGGCCTCGCTTTACTAATAGCAATCAAATGCAAAACAACCTCCGTATCACTACTAGTCGTAAAAATCGACCCATCTTCCTCAAGCTTAACCCTAAGTTCTTCATAATTAACCAAATTACCATTATGAGCTACACCAACAGAACCATACCTATATCTAGTAACAAAAGGCTGAACATTTTTTAACATAGAAGCACCAGCAGTAGAGTACCTTACATGACCAATAGCCGAATCACCGGGCAGCTGATCGAGCTTGGACTGATCAAACACTTCCGAAACAAGGCCAACACCAGTAACAGAATGCAACACATTGTCATTATTAGTAACTATTCCAGCACCTTCTTGACCCCGGTGTTGTAAAGCATGTAAAGCTAAATAACACAGTCTTGAGGCTTCTTGGTCACCATAAATCCCAACAACACCGCACTCTTCTCGGGGTTTTTCATCATTATCGGTAAAATCTTCATCTGGGTTGTGATAATTGGAGGTGATAAGGGTGGAAATGGGGTTGTTTGAGAGAGATTTAAAGAGGGTTTTGGAGAGAGAGGGGATTGGGGGTAGGGTTTTAGAGAGGTATAAGAGGGGTTTTTGATATGGGCTTTTGGAGATGAAATTGTGGGCTTTTTGTGAGGGTGGTGAGAGTGTTCGTAGATTGGCGGCGGCGACGGCCATGGTCACAAGGGGGGAGGACAAAGATTACACACAAGAACACACAGTTAAGACACACGCCGCTATGTGGTTGCAACTTGTAATTTGGGTTGTGACTGATTGTTAAAGAGTAGTAACGCCTAGGAGCGTAGAATAAAAGATGATTAGTACAAGGATATTTGATATACTTTCGAGCATTTCAAGGAATAACGTAAGAAAATGGAGGATTTTGAAATGAAAAATCATATCTTTTGCTTTTTCATGAAAAAAGGTTGGTGTTTCCTTAAAAAATAATAATTTATAACTGGAATTATATTTTTCCAGATATGATAAATATAAAAAGGATAATAACTTTAAATATAATAACAATGTAATATTATATGCAATTTAAAATGTAACTAAGGTAATTTTATATAGAGTAAATTGCAGTTTGGTGGCCTAAACTAAAATTTTTTTGTACTTTGATGATCGATGTATTAAATTCGTAAATATGGTATCCGAATAATTAATTTTAAAGCGACTTGGGGGTTCCGCTCAAATCGAACTAACAGAGCTAACGTTGTTAGGAGCAATCTCGTCTTTTAACAATAGTTTAGTATTTTAACAAGTATTCAACCCATTTGCTTACTCTTTTAACCTCTGTTTTGAAAACCGGACCGGACCGGCTGGTTCGACCGGTCGAACAGCTAACCGGTGGCAGGTCCGGTTCGGTTCACCCCTAAAACCAGTCTCCCGGTTTTCCTGTTAAGAACCGGTAAGAACCGGCCAAAAACCGGACAAAATCAGGATCGAACCGGATCGGAGGCCGGTTTATTGAAAAAAAACCGGTTTATCAGAAAAAAACCGAATTATCAGAAAAAAATCGGTTCGGGTAAAATTTTTATATTTGAATTTATATTATATATTTATAATTTTTCATAATATTATATATTATCTCTAAGTAAAATGCAGATTATTCATAATTTTTCAGATTATATTATATATTTATATATATATATATATATATATAATTATATATATATATATATATTTATAATTATATATTACATAATTATGACGTCATCCGGTTGAACCACTGATCGAGCCGGTTGAACCAATCAAACCAGTAACCAGTAGGGCTTCCGGTTCGATGTCCGGTCCGGTTTTGAGAACACAGCTTTTAACCCATTTTTAACAAGTATTGGAAGGAAGAAGGTTGTGGGTTGCAGACGAAGGGGAGATGGGTGCTTGATGGAAAAGATGTTTGGGAGATAGGAGATTGAAATGGGGTGGTGGTAGGTAGTGGTGGAGGGAGAGAAAGGTGAAAAGCTGGTGAAGATGTGGTGTAGAGTTGTTGATGAGGGAAAATGAGAAATGGGTGGCGGTTGCTGGTGAAGATGGGTGGAAGCGTGGAATGGCGGCGCGGCGGAGGTGTGTTGGCGAGAAAGGAGGCAGCAACGGGTGGAGGAGAAAGGTAGTTGATTTTCCCCTTAACACTGGGTTGATAATATCATTTATCATATGGTCATAGAATTTAGAATTTTGTTTGATTGATGGATAGTAATTCTGTCTTAGGTGATTGCAATTGATGGTGAAGACTTTTGTATTTTAAGATAATAAATACCAACACAAATGTGTTTAGAACATTATTGAAGAACAGAGAAGTAGTAGGGTATATACAACCATGTTTATTGATAATACCAGAGAGAATACACGGCAGCAACAAGGGACTACATTGTGTACTCTAACTTGTCTACAATAAGAGTAAATGAGGCTTTATATAGAGCCAAATTCTCTTTACACATAATTACTAAATTGCCCTTACATCTATTCTCAATACTCCCCCTCAAGCTAAGAGCGGAAACATAGTGAAGCTCTTGGCTTGGCTTGAACTCCAACGATATCAACAAAAAAAAAACTCATAATCCTTTGCAGTCACAAAACCACAATTTCTAAGACTATTTTTCTTGAACAATTGGAGCACATCAATTCCTGACAGGGACTCCAAATCCGACCAGTAGGAGCACATCAATGTCCTGACAGGGGACTCCAATTCCCTGCCATTCGAGGACTTGTTGTTGGAGCACGTCAATGTCCTGACAAGGGACTCCAATTCCTTGCCATTAGAGGACCATTTCAAGTCCTGACTCTGTTTGTCATTAAAGGACTATTGCTCACAGAGCTCAATAACTGGAATTCACATCAGCTTTTCACCTTTAAAAATCTCCATCGATCTCTTTTTCCTTGTCATCCAATAACATCTGTTTTCAAAAGGCTACTTCAAGGCTAATGACCTACTTCAGGGGTCATGGCCGCCTCAACAGAATTTGGCACCGGAATTTAAATGGAGAATCGAGGCACAATTATTGAGGAGTGATTTGCGACTTGACAAAGCAAGACAAGCTGAGCGACTTGACAAAGCAAGACAAGCTCATCACCCTCATTCAGTCAACTTGACGCTATGCAAGCTCAACTCCAAATAAGCATGAGTGAATGTCCCTTCAATGGAGAGACCCCTCAGCTTTAACAATCTTCAATAACCCATAAAGAAGGGCATATAAAACTCACAACGGAGCAACAAGCTTCTATACAGCCATATCATTAATTACCTCACTCTCGGCAACAAATGAAGATTCATCAAGTTGATTCAATTCTTCTCCAACTGCATCAACTATTTATACCAGGAACATACTTTAACCAAACAGGAAAACCTCCAAAATTCCATTCTCCACAAATGTAAGGTCCAATTCGAAGATGTAAATATAGACCTGCAATCTGGAACAACTTAATGAACCGAACCAAATCATACCTTCCCTCAAAGTTATAATTGCCAGGTGAAGGTTCATGCACATTCCAAAAAAAAAAAACACATGTATCAATAGCATCCAATCCATCAGCTTTAGCCTTTTGTATAAGATCTTCCAACATTTCAGGAGTGCTTCTTCGATAATGTATGGAGCCAGAAAAAAGAATCATTCTCGGTCCATTGATGACCAAAGCTTTCTACAACACTTCAGCAATAAGATACTGTTGAGAGGAGGACCCCTCCAAGTGATATCTACCCATCTGTACCAGTCTCTATGGGTACCGACATGCTGCAGAGCAAAGAGGCCAACCAGTATGACACAAGAAATAATTAGAACTTCACCTTGAGCCAAATTACTATGGGCAGCTTCAAGTCCTGATACTGAGGATATAACAGATACTCCCTCCGTCCTATTTTATATGACACTTATTCCTTTTTGGGACGTCCCAAAAAGAATGAACCTACTAAACTTACTATTTTTTAACATTACTTTTCACTATTACACCCACTACTTCTCTATTTTATACTTCCTTTTTATTAAATAAACACTATTACACCCACTACTTTCCTACTTTACTCATTTTTTATACACCCACTTACACCCACTTTCACAACCAACCAACCACATGCTACCACCTAGCAAGTCAAATAGTATTTTCTTAATCTCCGTGAAAGTCAAACCATGTCTTACAAAATGGGACGGAGGGAGTATTACTGGAGTGAGCACACCATTACCAATAACCATGTAAGCCCCCACTAATACCACTGTAAGCAGTGCTACACGCAACTTCCTATGCTTTTCAATAAATCGCTTAAGTGGTGAAGACGACGGATACTGGCCACATTTGTAAGCAGACAACTCCTCATCAGCTGCTTGTTGGTTGGGAAGTAAACTAAATTTTGCCTGTCAGCATAGCAGAGAGTAAAGAGCAAAAGTCCCACCTTCACCATTATTAGCAGCACTTAATACAATGAGGACATACTTGAGCAAAGGAATTAATGTAAGGGTCCAAAAAATCATAGAGAATGCACCAAATATTGCATCATGATTTTGATGCTTTTCAAGTTTCCGATGAATGTACTCTTATAGACATAAAGAGGTGAAGTGCTCAGGTCTCGATAAACCACACCAAAGCTTTGGTATGCTAATATTAGATGTCTTGAGAAGCTCATCCAAGAAACCTGAGAAGGATTACGAGATAGAGACTCGGCGTCCATGGCACTACCACTAGTGCTTCTTCACTAACAAGCTGTACCTGCACAACTCATCCTACTGGTTCGCTTCATGGAGCCAAACCTTCCTCCTCATGACGTCTCTTATTTGTTATACTCATCATACTCCAACATTCTATTATCTACCGTTTTCGCAGTCGCATAAACTTCCTCATCACTACTGTACCCGACATTCATCACTTCACTTACTAACGCTAATCCAACATCCTTCTTCATTTTCAAATAACTCTCCATCAGATCATCCTTCTTATCGTCTCGATACTTCTCCAACACTTTCCCTTTCGCTTTCCACTTTCATCTCCTCATGAATACCTTCCATAAACGCATCCAATGGATCTATGTCATCACCACAACTGGCATATTCTTATTGCAAGTCTCTGCCTCCCCCGTCCGCCTAATTCAGAGACATGGATGATAAACAAGCAACAACATTGTTGTAAGCATCCAGAGTTGCACCATAACTACTGATGTGCTAAAAATATGACAATTAAAATCGCAAGCGCACGATCATCGTTTTAATATTTGTGATTCGATCCACAGAGACTAATATTTTCGCAAAACTTAATTTTTTATTTAATCAGATTAGAACAAATTTGGGATTTTTGAGATTTTAATTTTTTACTAACTAATCACTAAATGGAAAACTAATTTTAAACTAATTAATTAAAAGTGAAAATAATAAGAACTAAATTATTATTATTATTATTATTTATTTTTTTTAAAAGAAATTTAAATTAATCTAACAAAAACTGCATTTTGAATTACACTAATAGAATTAAAAGTGGATTTTATTTACTAAAATTCGGCATGACTCAGTAAGGCACAGACTCCGGACTCGTACACTACAATAGCTACGAAGTGTTAACAACTCAGCAACATTATTGACTCGACAGCAACAACCTTTAAAGCTGTAACACCAATGAACAAGATTTGGACAACCTAGAACTCAAACCACAGCAATCCCAGAAAAACCAACAAATATTCAGACTTAACTAACGAGGAAATCTCAGCAAACACAACTCAACGCAATTTAGAACAAAAGCCAACCGGAAATTCGAACAAAAGCCTCAACTTGCACACAATGATTTCAGCAAAACTCAGTGATTACAACGATCAACAAAACACAAAATCTCGGTAAAAGAACTCGGAAAGACGACTTAGCTAACGCGAATTACAAACTCAGCAACTAATCCACATTGACAAACTCAACACTCCGATTAACTAGACGCAACCAGTCGACTCAACAACTAACGAAGGCTGACTCTAAACTCCAAGAAAAATGCAGCATTTAACACTTGAACTTAGTAAATTCAGAACAATTACTTCACCCGAATCAAACAACAATCGAAACCCGGTCGATGACAGCAAACTCAGAGAACAAAACTCAACAAGACAATAACAACTCGCAAACAACTACAGCAAATTAACTCCTGGAATTAGCAACTCACAACTCAGTATTTCACATTCACATTACAATGACCCATTAAATTGCACCAATTCAAAGGAGACTAAACAAACTCAACGAGAAGACGAACTAACAGCAAAACAGAACAGAGACAACACGAAACCCGCGAAAACCAACTCTGAAAATCGGACACAATACTACAACTAAGCGGCCAGAACTCGGAATTCACAGAAAATGCAGACAAACTACAAACACGAAATCATTATAGATGAATGAGTCAAATCGGCACTACAAAACCCAGGAATTCAACGACATAAACAATGAACACTACAATTAATTAAAACAGGGGAAGGGAGGATAGGTGCTTGAGAACGAAAAGAAGAGGTGAAGGAGGCTAGCTGGGTGTTGTTCGTGGGGAGGTGCAGCGATGGCTGGTGACGGAGGAAGGAGGGAAGGGAAAATAGAGGTGGAAATGAGAGAGAGATTCGCTCGGCATAATCGGGAAAGGAAAGAAAATATGAACTGGGTTTGTGCTTGTGTGTAAAAAGAAAGAGACAGGGGAGTTAAGGGAATAAGAACTGGGCTTTTGTTTCTGTATTATAACTAAAACCGGGAATAAGATCGAAGCTTTGAATAAAACAAGGGAGAAATATCATGCTTTTACTTAACAGAAATAAATGCAGGAAAAATATGAACTGAATAAAAATGTTTACAACAGCTACAAGAAAAATTACAACTACTAATTTAAGAGATGAACTAGGTCCTAATCTATTCTAAGGGGCTATTCCCCGGGGTCTCCCTTTTCTCTATTTTGTCTGTTCTATTTATAGCACTTTGCTCACCAATTGTTTTCATGTGAAAACATAATTAAAGTCTCAAAAATCATGCTATACTTTTTCAACATGGCTGCATTATTTTTTTGTCAAAGATGTTGTCTGCAGAACTTGTTGAAATATAAAACTTCGCTGTTGAATATAAAGTCAGAAGGTTTTTGGGGTGTGTTTGAAATGTTCCAATTTGCTCCAAACTCCTAATTCTTCGTCTTTTATTTTAGCACTTTTTCTTCATCTTTTGTCCTTCTTTGCACTTTATTTCTTTATTTTGTAATTTCTTTATTTTCCTCGAATTTCCTGAAAGGCAACAAAATAATTTATTAAAATACGAGTTCAAGCAATAAATAGGCAATAAAAATATGCAAAAATATGCACTTATCAAATGCCCCCATACCTATCTTTTGCTCGTCCTCGAGTAAAACAAAAAGAAAAATGCAGAATAAAACCTATACTCACTGTCGTAGGAATCACGGGTAATTTTAGGTTTACCAACCCGTTAAACCCATAGACGATCTCTACAGGAGGAGTGCTGTCTCCTAAGGGTTTACAGAAGATATACCCATAAAATCTATTTTTTTCCTGCCAAGTCTCAAGTATGCAACATATCATAGTACTCCACACAAGTAAACCTCAATCGCACAATACTGAAAGTCTGTTCACTTACACATCATATGTACAAGACTATCCAAGTAAGCACACAGTCTAGATAGACAAAAAGATCATGAAATATATATCAATGCCGCATTCAGTGAGTAACATGCTATGGATAGAAAATCTCACATAACTCTCGAATCACACAAGTGTTTAGGTGAAGTGTAATCGCTCAAGTTCAATTAATTAAGTCATGTGCTACCATATGCTTGGTTGTCCACCAAATATCCACTACTTTAAATACATGCATGCACAAATCAAAAGGTCTTTGTTAAAGGTTGTAACGTGGCTTAGGTGAAGGGTAGGGAATCAAGAAAATGGTTAACAAGTGGCTAACTTGACAAACTAATAGAGCACAATGTTCATTTCTAATTAAAGCACTTAACATGAAATTTCGATCATGTAAAAGGTGATCAGACTCTCACAAGCATTAAACCCCAAGCACATATTACCATGTACTTTTCCATTTTCATATTGCACAAACCCATGAACACAACTCTACTCGACCCTTTATTTATTTAATTTTTTCTTTTTTTTCTTTTTTTCTTTTTTTTCTTTTTTTTTTCTTTCTTTTTTTTAATACTCCCACCCAATTTTCACACTTTAACAAAGAAATCCCCACACTATGCACTCACCAACCCTCAAATGAATCAAAATGCTCTACTTGTAAATCAAGAGAAGAATAAACAAGTAGGCTCAAGAATTTAGATTGGTGATACAAAAATAAAGGATATAAAGCTCAAAGGGGTTCACTAAGGATATATGATTCAAGGGTACTGTTTGGATAGATACGGTTAATCCTAGTGCCTTTATCATTTTTATGCATACAAATATCATGTAATCTCAAAATGGTTTAAACCAAGTTCTAGAGCAACATGCAAAATGATGAACTACACACAACAATAAAATTTGATCGATATAAAATGTACCAATCATAAATTAGGCTCAAGATCTCACAAGGTGAAGGCATGTTTTAGTACTCACTAAACTTGACAAAGACACATCTCAAGTTTTATAATTTTCGCAAGTACGTACAAGGAATCATCAAGTAACAAATAACTTTCAGAGATATGACTTGTCAAATAATCATGCAAAATAAGCTCACAAGATGTGTACCTATCCCTGTTAACACACTATGAGACGAGGCAATTAATTTTAAAATTTTTCCATTTTTTTGGATTTTTCAATTTTTTATGTATTTACACTAAGAACTCTCCCCCATACCTAAATCATGCATTGTCCTCAATGTATGCAAATAAAAATGAGGTATGAAAGAGTGAACGAAAACTCCCCTGAAAATGAGCAAGACAATTGTTCCTCTAGACTGAACATATCTTCAAGTTTTTCTTGCTTAATCCTTTCCACATAGCACGAACACTCCTCTTAGCTTTTCCTGCCTAAAAATAAATTTAAATCCGTGTCATCAACCTTTTTCTTGCCTTTATTACGCCTTCTAGCTTCTTGCTCATCCACCTGCTCCCCCTCAGTTGGGTTATCCTCCGGAATAGTTGGATGTGGAGTTGGGATATTAGAAGAAGCTGTCTTCACCAAGGAATTAATTGCATGACTAAATTGGGTTGCCATGGAACTCAATTGAGCCTGGAATACATCATTCTGACTAAGTTGCAAATTTTTAATTTCCGCAATGGACTCACGGATATGTGGCAACTCATTCTCCAGTGATTGGACCCGTGCAAGGAGTCTGTTGTATCCCGCTCTGGTTATAGGTGCATGTGGTTGAGTTTGTTGCCCACTCTCATGTCCTGCAGGTGTATCTCTCGGTTCTTGTCCAGAACTTCCACCGAGATGCGTATTTGCAAATGAAATCATTCTAGCCCCTTTGTCGGATGGTGCAATGAAAGTCCGGGAGCTTCCCTCCTCTCGTGAAGCAAGATGCCTGCCACTGGTGACGAGTGGTAAATCTGGAAAAAGATCAAGAGATTTTCTCCCTGGAAGGTTGAACTTGAATGGATTGAGTGGTACAAGACCCAAGTTTCCCTCGACTGTCTCGGGTTCGCTAGGTTTACTCCGTTTAGCATGAGGTAGATTGGATGATGTAGCAAACTCCATATGTGGTCCTGCTCTGACTGATCTTGGTAACAACGGAAGTGGGACAGTCTTCAGATATTCCCTTAGGACTGTAGGCACATCCGTATAGTTCTTATTGCTAATGTAATTAATTACATTCGCCTTCATGTAAGAACATTCCACATCTCTACCATGGTCCAAGCGTAACATGTCTGCATCACTCAAAAAATCATTTAATATTAGTTGCAGAAATCTTGGGTATAGACATTTTACCCCTTGAGTTTGGACATCCCTGGTTCCTAGTTGCTTCATCTTCAAAATAATTTGACCAAGCACTATCTTACCAAAATTAATCCTCAAATTATTGGCAACCGAATACCCTATTGTTTGAATAAATTCAGATATTCGATCTAGATTTGTTCTTTCTGTGGAAAAAACATGGTTAAGAATGTGGAAGAAGAAATTCCAATACTGGGTTAGATATGATCTAGAGAGATTACCAGTATTAAAATTACCATCTTGGTACCTTATAAGACGAAAGAACCTTTTGATCTGGTCAGGTGTAGGATCAGAAACGAGATTTTCCACATGAAAATGAAGAATTCGATTAACATCTCGTTCAGTGACCCTAATCGACCTACCAAACAGTTGATAGGTGATTGCACACCCGTCCTCTCCAGAAGTGTTAACCGCACTGCAATATAATTCACGCAAGGCATCATGGTTAAGCGGCACTGGTGTAACTAGAGCATAACGAATGACTGAATGTTCATTCAGAAATTTTGCCCAAGCTCGAAACTGCTCATCCCGGATGGTGTTGATTTCTAGAATGGAAGTAGGATTAACTCTAGCAATCGAGAAACTTCCCTGCAATGCCATTTTCCAGACAGCTAGATTTTGAGTTTTTTTTCCTTGGGAGGTTGAAGTTTTCAGCAATTTTGTGTGAATACGCTCTGTATATCTGAAATGATGAATTAACACAGACAAAAACTCATTGATTATAAGGGTTCAAAAATTAGCGGTTAGGTGATATAGTACAAGCTATGCACTAGTCTTTCCGCTTCCTTTTCTTTTTAGCTCCAGCCCTACTATCTCTTTTTACCTTCAAAGTCCTCCTCGAGCCACACAATGCTCCTTCTGTTTTCAACGACAAAAAATATCTGCATGGTACTATTAAATCAGTTCAGTGGGGATGAGTTCTAGATGAAAAATTCTATAAAAGAGGAAAAAAAAAACACAACAAATCCTTAAAAATTACAGAATAAATAAAAAAAAGTAAAAATAAAAAATAAAAATAAAAAATTGGAAAACTCCCCTAATGCATAAGCATGAAGTGTCGTGTCGAGGTCCAAGATGTCGAAGCATGGTGCGACACTCCACAAAGACCAAAAACATGTGGCACGAGACTACCACTAGCATCATCAGTTGTTTTAATCCTGCACAAAATTTCCAAACAAGCATTAGCAAATTTAGTTACTACATCGATAAATAACAATTGATCACGACAATCTGTAGTTTTGAAAAATTTTGTGATAAAGCAACGGTAAAATTCGACACCACGAAAACGCCGAACTCCCTTAATATTCACGTGAGGTGGAGGCTCGGGTGGTGGTTCTTCTCCCTTCCTTAATTTCTCTGGAGTTAATTTATCCTCTTGGCTTTTTAAATCAATGAATAAGGAATACTTGTCAGGATCTCCTTCTTCCGAGAATTTAAGCGTAAGAGCCGTTTGGAATGGATTATCAAGCAAAATTGGAGAAAGATCTTCTTGAACAATCTTTGACATCACGTCAACCTTGAAGCACAGATTCTCGCTCATACTCATAACATCCTCAACAATAACAACATCATCGACCTTAACATCGGTGGAAAGCTCTTCTTCCATTTTAATAAGTACATCATCAACACACACCGAAAAACTATTTTCCTCTTGATTACTTGTAAGAATGATCGATTCCATTTCATCTTCTGGTGGTATAGATGGTGGCGGTGTAGAGTCGGGTTGACATGTAGTAGAAAAGCTAGCCAATTCCGCAATTTCAGATTCCATCAGCTTGTTACGAGTGTTTATCTCATTCAAAATTTTCAAGGACTCCTCTTGATCCTTTTGAGTTTGCATAAGAAGTTTCAACGACTCGCTCAATAATCGATTAGATAGCGCATTTGCATTGGTTTGATGAACCTGTAAATTTTGCGGTGAAGGATACTCATATTGTTGCCATGATGATTGCTCAAATTGTTGCTGGAATTGTTGTTCATGATATGAGAAATTCTGGAAATTATTTTCCGTGTACGAAAAATCCGGTTGACCCGTCCAATCTTGATCATATGCATTATAGTATGGATTGGACTCGTATCTTTCTTGATAATCATTCACTTGTCCGAATTGAGCATTGTAAGAGCATTCAAAATCAAGGTGACCATAAATACCACAAATTTCACAGTATATGTAAGTTTCAGGGGTCATCCGTGACATTGCATTATTACTCATCGGACATGTAGTGCACAAATAAATTCAAACACACAAATAAATGGTGAAAAATTAAAAGAAAAATATAACCTAGGGTTCCTAAATAAACAAACTAGACATTGCTCCTAACTTAAGGACCACCAAAAACTCGATAAATCAGAATTTATTCGGACCGATTTGGCCAGGTAGGTGCAAGCATTACCAAGAGGCTAAACACCAGCCTAGACACCAAATCCTAATTGGCCAGGTAAGCTTTCGCTTGCCTAGACACCAAAGAGTCGGAATAATTAATGATTACTTCGTTTCTTAGGTACCTTCCTAATCGAGCGCGAAAATTTCTAGGGGCATACGTCTAATTAATTTTTATTAAAGCTAACAAACAACGAGATATATACAAAAGCGGTAAACAAATATGGATGCCTTACACTACGTGTCCTAATCTAAAAGAAAGAAGAATTTAACGTACCTTGGGGTCCTCCAGCATTCACCACAATTTGTAAGGTACGAAAAATAAAAAACAAAGAAATAAAAATCTAGATGATGTGCTCCTAAGTGATTAAATGCAACAATTATGTATTTACGACTATTTTTTTTTTTGGATTTTTGAATTTTCAATTTTTTTGGATTTTTTTTTTGTGATTTTAAAAAAAAAGTAAAAATGCGAAAAGAGTGAGATACGGGTTACCGAAGCATGCTTCCAAAAATTGCGATTTACTCCAAGCTCCGTGAGAAGATTACCGAAATTTCAAACTTTCCTAAAAAAACGAAATAAAAATAAGACAAGAAATAAAACTAATCCGAAAAATTAAAAATTAAGGCGCGAAAAATTATAGTACCCGGCAGCGGCGCCAAAAACTTGATGTGCTAAAAATATGACAATTAAAATCGCAAGCGCACGATCATCGTTTTAATATTTGTGATTCGATTCACAGAGACTAATATTTTCGCAAAACTTAATTTTTTATTTAATCGGATTAGAACAAATTTGGGATTTTTGAGATTTTAATTTTTTACTAACTAATCACTAAATGGAAAACTAATTTTAAACTAATTAATTAAAAGTGAAAATAATAAGAACTAAATTATTATTATTTTTTTTATTTATTTTTTTTAAAAGAAATTTAAATTAATCTAACAAAAACTGCATTTTGAATTACACTAATAGAATTAAAAGTGGATTTTATTTACTAAAATTCGGCATGACTCAGTAAGGCACAGACTCCGGACTCGTACACTACAATAGCTACGAAGTGTTAACAACTCAGCAACATTATTAACTCGACAGCAACAACCTTTAAAGCTGTAACACCAATGAACAAGATTTGGACAACCTAGAACTCAAACCAAAGCAATCCCAGAAAAACCAACAAATATTCAGACTTAACTAACGAGGAAATCTCAGCAAACACAACTCAACGCAATTTAGAACAAAAGCCAACCAGAAATTCGAACAAAAGCCTCAACTTGCACACAATGATTTCAGCAAAACTCAGTGATTACTACGATCAACAAAACACAAAATCTCGGTAAAAGAACTCGGAAAGACGACTTAGCTAACGCGAATTACAAACTCAGCAACTAATCCACATTGACAAACTCAACACTCCGATTAACTAGACGCAACCAGTCGACTCAACAACTAACGAAGGCTGACTCTAAACTCCAAGAAAAACGCAGCATTTAACACTTGAACTTAGTAAATTCAGAACAATTACTTCACCCGAATCAAACAACAATCGAAACCCGGTCAATGACAGCAAACTCAGAGAACAAAACTCAACAAGACAATAACAACTCGCAAACAACTACAGCAAATTAACTCCTGGAATTAGCAACTCACAACTCAGTATTTCACATTCACATTACAATGACCCATTAAATTGCACCAATTCAAAGGAGACTAAACAAACTCAACGAGAAGACGAACTAACAGCAAAACAGAACAGCGACAACACGAAACCCGCGAAAACCAACTCTGAAAATCGGACACAATACTACAACTAAGCGGCCAGAACTCGGAATTCACAGAAAATGCAGACAAACTACAAACACGAAATCATTATAGATGAATGAGTCAAATCGGCACTACAAAACCCAGGAATTCAACGACATAAACAATGAACACTACAATTAATTAAAACAGGGGAAGGGAGGATAGGTGCTTGAGAACGAAAAGAAGAGGTGAAGGAGGCTAGCTGGGTGTTGTTCGTGGGGAGGTGCAGCGATGGCTGGTGACGGAGGAAGGAGGGAAGGGAAAATAGAGGTGGAAATGAGAGAGAGATTCGCTCGACATAATCGGGAAAGGAAAGAAAATATGAACTGGGTTTGTGCTTGTGTGTAAAAAGAAAGAGACAGGGGAGTTAAGGGAATAAGAACTGGGCTTTTGTTTCTGTATTATAACTAAAATCGGGAATAAGATCGAAGCTTTGAATAAAACAAGGGAGAAATATTATGCTTTTACTTAACAGAAATAAATGCAGGAAAAATATGAACTGAATAAAAATGTTTACAACAGCTACAAGAAAAATTACAACTACTAATTTAAGAGATGAACTAGGTCCTAATCTATTCTAAGGGGCTATTCCCCGGGGTCTCCCTTTTCTCTATTTTGTCTGTTCTATTTATAGCACTTTGCTCACCAATTGTTTTCATGTGAAAACATAATTAAAGTCTCAAAAATCATGCTATACTTTTTCAACATGGCTGCATTATTTTTTTGTCAAAGATGTTGTCTGCAGAACTTGTTGAAATATAAAACTTCGCTGTTGAATATAAAGTCAGAAGGTTTTTGGGGTGTGTTTGAAATGTTCCAATTTGCTCCAAACTCCTAATTCTTCGTCTTTTATTTTAGCACTTTTTCTTCATCTTTTGTCCTTCTTAGCACTTTATTTCTTTATTTTGTAATTTCTTTATTTTCCTCGAATTTCCTAAAATGCAACAAAATAATTTATTAAAATACGAGTTCAAGCAATAAATAGGCAATAAAAATATGCAAAAATATGCACTTATCAACTACCACTGCCAAACTCATATCCCCAATTTCCATACCAAGAAACAAGACTCCTCTCAGACATTTCATCAAACACTTTGTGGTCATCACTAAAAATATCATGTTCTACAAATTCTACACTACATAGTGGCTCAAATTGAGGCATTTGGGCATCATTAGGAAATGGGTTTGATGAATCTTGAGGAAAAAATCTAGGGTTCTTCTGGAAAAATATTTGGGAAGCAAGAAAGGCATGAAATGGGTTTGTAAAGATTTGAAATATTCTGGAAAAAGGACACAAGAACACACAGTTAAGACGTACCCCGCTATGAGGTTGCAACTTGTAATTTGTGTTGTGACTGATTGTTCGATGATTATGGGGATGAGGGACTAAAAGACATTAACAAAAATGATGCGGAAGAAATCAATAACGAAGAAATCAATAGCCTCAAAGATCGGTGGCTCTGATACCATGAAGACTTTTGTATTTTATGATAATAAATACCAACACAAATGTGTTTAGAACATTATTGAAGAACAGAGGAGTAGTAGGGTATATACAACCATGTTTATTGATAATACCAGAGAGAATACACGGCAGCAACAAGGGACTACATTGTGTACTCTAACTTGTCTACAATAAGAGTAAATGAGGTTTTATATAGAGCCAAATTCTCTTTACACATAATTACTAAATTGCCCTTACATCTATTCTCAATAGATTGAAATTTTCCGGGTCCCATTCTTGAAGTTACAACAAACTGGAATGTTGTTGTCAATGTCAAAAACAATCTTGATGAGCCTCTTCTTCTCACGTGGTATCCACATGCACTCTGTACTAGAGACAAGCTACCGATGTATTGCTACTTGTATTGATTCTAATGTATATGCAGGAATGGAATTCAGCACAGAAGAAACTCATGGCAAGATGGTGTAGCAGGAACAAATTGTCCTATTCCTTCCGGTTGGAATTGGACATGTGTTTTTCAGGTTAAAGATCAGATAGGCAGTTTCTTTTACTTCCCTTCCCTGAATTTCCAGAGAGCTGTTGGTGGATATGGAGGAATTATCATAAACAACAGAGATGTAATTCCAGTTCCATTTACACCACCAGATGGAGATATCACACTCTTTATCAGTGATTGGTATATAAAG
Organism: Kitagawia praeruptora; assembly: GCA_037693485.1. NCBI lineage: Eukaryota > Viridiplantae > Streptophyta > Magnoliopsida > Apiales > Apiaceae > Kitagawia > Kitagawia praeruptora. The sequence continues at coordinate 142,254,683 of CM075352.1, forward strand.
AGTCACAAGGTTGGTTCAACTTTTCTATTGCCCATTATTTGTGGTTATTAGGTGGATTAAGTTTGTAATCGGGTAAGTCATTAGTCATTGACATAATTAATGGCTAACAGGATCTTAGGAAAGATGTTGAGAATGGGATTGGCCTTGGTGCTCCTGACGGAATTTTATTTAATGGGTGGGGGGCGAGTTGCGGTGTTGTGGCGGCTGAGTTAGGAATTGAGAAGAACGGAGAGAGGAGGTGTGGTGGTCAATGATTGCGAGGCGGTGGAAACGAAAGATGGGGTGAAGGGAGAAAGTGGCTGACAGTAGGGATAGGAGATGGTGTGGATTGTTGGAGGAGATGGCGGTGGACGGAAAGGAAATAAACGGGGGGAGGAGATTGAGTGAATGGCTGAGAGGAGATGAGAGTGGCGAACGGACCAAATTACCCTTCATTTAATTGACGAATTTGAGGCGGAGCCCTCACATTGTTTTAAAATTAATTGTTTTGGTACCATATTTACGAATTTAATACATCGGCCATCAAAGTGTAAAAATTTTTTAGTTTAGACCACCAAACTGCAATTTACTCTTTTATATATTTATGTGTAATTGTTTTCGATGTACAATTTTATATGCAATTTTTGTTGTTATTAAAATTTTTTTTATTGAAAACATCAATATTTTTGAAAATGTTCTTAACATTTATAACCTGATAGCAAAAGTTTAAATCTCAAGTCACACAACGTCTTACTAAAATGAGAAAAATGGGCATGAAGTTGCTCTTTGGGATTTCTCCTGAGGCTATAACACACATAGCCTATAAATTAAATGGTTTCGCAGGGGAACTTTTGTAAATATTATTTTTTTTTTCTCAATAAATTTACCTAAACACCCCTTAAATTTTTATTGAAAATTTTTAACTTCAAGGAGAACCCTGGGATTATCCTCAAACATATGAATTCCTATTAAAATATAGCATTTATAATATCAACTTAAAAAATTATTGAAGAATGTTAATAAAATATATTCAAACCAACGGTGTTTACAAGGGACAAAAACTAGGACAATGGTTGATAAAAATAAATGTAGTTCATGTATATATATTAACTTATGCAATTCTATGATGAGATAATTTAAGTGGTAAGATTTAAGAGTTTATTTGTTATTTTTGGATTTAATTTTCTTTCATTTCAATTTTTTTTAAAAATAATAACTAAATTATAAGACATATAAATCTATTTATTCAAAAAACTTATGAAATCATTAATTAGACAAGCAATATGATCGTACCGAATAAGTCACTAGATCAACATATACTAACTAACATCATACAATATACTAAGGGCCCGTTTGAGAAATATTATTTTTCAGAAATAAGTTACTTATCCTGGAAAAAAGTTTGAAAATATGTAATTTTTTCCTGAAATAAGTAACTTATTTTTGCAAGATAACGAATATTAAACTTCCGATACACATTTTTCTTTAAAAAAATGTATGTAAATACGAAATATTTTCTGAAAAAAGTAATTTATAAGTTGATGGATAGATTTGCCAAACACCCCCTAATACTTACATCAGTATTAGTTAAAACCATATAATTACATCATGCTTCAAAGCTGTATCCTTTTAATATATTTCAGTAGGGCTGTCAAAAAAATCCGACAAATCCGATATCCGTCCAAAATATCTGCATTCGTATTCGAAAAAAGCGGATATTATCTGTATTCGAAATAAAGCGGATATTATCCGTATCCGAATCCGGAGTATCCGAATCCGAAATGGAATATATATAATATTTAAATTATATAATTTAAGATTTCTTTTTCTATTAGCATGTAGTGTTTATGTGTGTTTATTAATTAAATAATACATTTATACAATTTTATATAATTGTAACAATATTATAGACATATATAAAAATTTCATTTGAGTTTAATATTTTAAAGATAAAAAAATTAGATATTTAGTACGGCATTCACAATTTTATTTTTTATAAATGAAAAAAATTTTGTTTTGAAATCATCAATACGCGTCAAAAAAATCTGAAAAATCCGATATCCGTCCGAAATATCTGCATTCGTATCCGAGAAAAAGCGGATATTATCCGTATCCGAAACAAAACGGATATTATCCGTATCTGAATCCGATAATTTCGGATACAGATACGGATATAGACATATCCGTATCCGAATTATCCATTTGACAGCCCTATACTTCAGTTTATGATGAAATTTGAAGGTCACTTTCTTGTCATCAAACTTGATCTTGATTAAACATATTTATTTGTAAAATGAGTAAAATGAATATTAATTTAAAATCATATCGTGTTTGATTATTAAATTTAATACTCATGATAAATGAAATCAATGAATTAACAAAAAATTGGGAATATTTGTATATAGATGCCTTTATTATTTATTATATAATTCATTCGTCCCATCCAATTGTTTATACTTTTCAATGAGTGTTCGATTTAAGATAGTTTCATAACTTATTTTTTAATTTTTTTTATATAAAAGTTTAATCCTGTGTACATGGATATATGTATCATAAAATATAATTTAGGAGGTAGTAATAAAGACTTTGTTGAAGATGATAAAAAATTGGGCTTTTTTCATAAATAAATAGGAAAGAGTAAATTTTTGCAAATTTACTATCTTTAAGAATAGCTATTTGCAATATTACCAACCTAAGTTTCAAAATTGCAAAAATACTAGGTCCCCCCTCCTCCCTCACTTTCTCTCTCCTCCTGTCCAGGTAAGTCGGCGACTTGTGTCCTTTTTTTTTTTTTTTTTTTAAGGTGGGGGTGCTAATTTGGTTGCAACCACATTCAACTCTTGCAACCACCACATTCAACCACATTCAACTCTTGCAACCACATTCAACTTTTTTTTTTGTTTTTTTTTAAGGTGGGATGATTTTGGGTTGCATGGCCCCGCAGGGGCATATACAATTGAATGCAACCACATTCAACCACATTCAACTAAATGCAACCACATGCAACTAAATTTCTGATTTCAAGTTCCATTTTTCGGTTGTCATTTTCGACCTCTTTTTTGGACTCTAATATATATATATATATATATATATATATATATATATATATATTAGAGTCCAAAAAAGAGGTCGAAAATGACAACCGAAAAATGAAACTTGAAATCAGTAACAGTTGAATATGCTCCTACAACTGAAAAATGGAACTTGAAATCAGTAACAGTTGAATATGCTCCTGCTGGGCCTTGCAACCCAAAACCACCAAAATTAAGGTGGACTGCTTTTGGGTTCCAAGGCCCCGCTGGGGCATATTGAACTAAATTTCTGATTTCAAGTTCCATTTTTCGGTTGTCATTTTCGACCTCTTTTTTGGACTCTAATATATATATATATATATATATATATATATATATATTAGAGTCCAAAAAAGAGGTCGAAAATGACAACTGAAAAATGGAACTTGAAATCAGTAACAGTTGAATATGCTCCTGCTGGGCCTTGCAACCCAAACCCACCAAAATTAAGGTGGACTGCTTTTGGGTTCCAAGGCCCCGCAGGGGCATATTCAACTAAATTTTAATGTGGTTGCATTTGGTTGAATATTGTCCCTGGCGGGGCCATGCAACCCAAATCCACCAAAATCACCCACCTTTAAAAAAAGTTGAATGTGGTTGCATTTGGTTGAATATTGCTCCTGGCGGGGCCTTGCAACCCAAATCCACCAAAATCTTAAAAAGTTGAATGTGGTTGCATTCAGTTGAATGTGGTTGAATGTAGTTGCATTCAGTTGCATATTGCCCCTGGCGGGGCCATGAAACCCAAATAGCATCCCGCCTTAAAAAAAAAAAGTGGTTGCATTCAGTTGAATGTGATTGAATGTAGTTGCATTCAGTTGCATATTGCCCCTGGCGGGGCCATGAAACCCAAATAGCATCCCGCCTTAAAAAAAAAAAAAGTAATAGGCGGCTGAAAGCAGGAGGGAGGAAGGAGGGAGGAAGGATGGAGGGGAATTGGAAAGATGGTATTTTTGTAATAAATCTTTTTTCTTTTTGAAAAGATGGTATAATTGCAATTTAATTAGAAAGATGGTATTTTTGCAAAAATCATTTAAAAAATTGGTATTTTTGTCAAATTCCCTAAAAAAATTATATTTTATTTTCTTAAAAGATTATATAATAATATTATTTATAAAAAAAATTTAGGAACTTATTAGAGTTGCTATAAAAGCCCCGATTTTTTCTCCTCCTCTCCTCTCCTTTCTCGTCTCTCTCCCTCATATCTCGCTGAGCTCTAACTGTAATTTTCAGTCTCTCTCTAAATGTCTTTAATTTCTAAATATATACACAATCTCTCTCTCTCTCTCTCTCTCTCTCTCTCTCCACACACACACACACACACATATATGTAACTGTTTGAATTGCGTTTGAGAACAATCTGTAGATATTTGTGATTGACATTAGTTGATCTTGATTTGTTATATATGAAAACAAACACTGTAACACTATGTGAATTTCACAAGCTATTGAAAAAGTATCGAAATCATCGCAACCAAATAGATTTGTTATTAGTAGTATGATTAACTATCATAACTATGTTAATGTGCAAGTAGTGATGTTTACTCTTATATACTAGGCGGCATTGTGTATACTGTAATTTGTTCGAAATAGAAATCAGTTATGGTAAATTTGAGTAACTGTTTGTATTCTGTTATATTGTAAGGGGCGTAATGTGTAATATGAGCTAGTACATTCGCACGAATCACTCCCTGTGAGCTTTGGAAATTGTAACTGGTTTTACGTTATATATGTAGCTTAATTTAATTTGATGAGTTGATGTATTATTAATCTGCGTGCTTGTTATTAACGCATTGTACTCTAGGACATGTCTAATTCTAGTTTGCAAAGTTCTATAAGACCTGTTAAATGTTTATCAAGTTGATCTTCAAGTAATGGTATTAGGAAGATCTTAAATCTCGAAAATACAATACCTCTATAAGAGTATGCATCTTAACAACTATTTGGTGCAGAGAGTTCCCCCAATTCTCTTTACGAAGCAATGACATTGTCATTTGTTAAACGCTTTTCCTATGAATAAACCCAATGTTTGATAAATGCGAATATAGTCACTAATATCAGCAATGAACGGACCAGTTGGATCCTTCTAAATGTGTTAACCGCCAAAGTAAACCTGTGTTATAGTGTAGTTAAATGTGATCTTATATGTCTAGGTATTTAAGCTTAATCTTTTACTTTTAGTCCCACTGTAGTCTTATGATTTATGAATCTTAGCTGTGCACACATGTGTGAGTGTTTTAATTAAGTTGCGGGTGTGCTTGTTTCAGTTAAGTTGAGCTGAACTGGAGTGCAGCTATGTATATGTAGTTGTATATGTTAATGATTGAATATGTGGATGTATAGAAATTTGCAATTTCAAGATGTGTTGATATGTTATTTTTCGATATATAGAAATTTGTAATTCGATATTTTTCAGATCTGGGTATCCGGTATTTTTAATTCTTGATTTTTTTTTTCTGTTTTTTTTTGTTTGCTTGTGTTCTTGAATTTTAGTTTGTGTTAAATAAATATATAGACCTTGTTTGAATCTACTGTTTTATTGTTTTTATGATGTGTGATATGTAACTGTATTGAGGGTTGTGTTTGGTTTTGTGTTTTTATTAGATTCTGTGTTTTTCTTGGCAGTGAAAGTTGTGGGAAGAAAGAGAGTAGAGAGATGGGATATATAGGGGCTCATGGTGTTGCTGCTCTACATAAGCATAAGTACAGTGGGGTTGATCACTCTTATGTTGCTAAATATATCTTGCAACCCTTTTGGACTAGATGTGTTGCCTTCTTTCCGCTTTGGATGCCGTAAGTGTGCTTACTCTTTCGAGTTTTGTTCAATGTTGTTTGGGTTTTATGATTGTGGTTTGGGGGTTTATGATTGTGTTTATGTGTAGTATTTTGGGACAGTACTGGGACTACCCGTGTCGGATATTATGGTTTGTTTGTTGGTATTGGGTTTTTCTCCCCCAATTGGATGTTGTACCGTGTTGTATTTTTGCGCTAAAGTTGCTTCATATATTAGTTGGATAGCTGCAAAGTTGTTAAGTTAATGTGGATTAACTTTATATCCATATACGTTTAAGGAAAAGAAAATGCTACAATCGAATTGGATATATTAGTGTCCGGTCGAAACATGAACTGTGGAAGTTGGTTGATGTAGGACAATAGATGTAATTATACTTAAAAATCTTTAGATGTTTTCTTAAATATCTAATATTCTTTATATTAAAGTATTCAGTTTAGATTCATAATGAGAATTAGAAGAGTAAAATATCTAATGAGTTTTTAATGAAAAGAAAATCAATCCTTACCATGGTTATTAATTCGTCCTACTAGTATATGACTAGTTCAAAAGTCAGAAAGCTGGAGGCGACTAGGTTGAGCATGTAGAGGGAAAGTCGGTCCGCTTATCGCGGAAGCCTTTGATTCTTATGATCTTATCTATATCTACTTTCTACTACTATGTACTACCATGAACTACATTTTTTATGTTTTATTACCACAAATGTAGAAGATCCTTGATTAATGTTATTAAAACATCTAATCAATTTTAATCAGTTTCATTGCTGAATAATATATAGTATATACCTTATACAAAATTATTTATTTATTAATCGCTTTAGCAGTATCTTATGGCAGTCACATGGAGTTTTCAGCTACTGTGTTCCATTTCATCTTTTCTTTGAAAATTCATTTAGGAACCATATATGTTGGTTTGTTCACCTGGATTGATAGCACTCCATGGTGGATTTTGTATATTATTACAGTTTTTGCTTTTGTCTTGATGGTTAGATGTTTATCACGCCTTCTATTGTGCATCTCTTGTTTTCCCTATTAAATTTTTTCATTGCGCTACGTTTTCAACTGATTTTTATATTATTTTTCTGTAACATTTTCACATAGGTGGATACATCTTAAGTGGATATCTAAGTTGCAAGTGTAATTTAGAATGCGAATTTCCAGAAGACTAGATATCTAGCTGAACAGTTTTATATCGTGTAGGAAGAATAAAAGTGTGTTACCCTTTCCCACCATATCATAGAAATTTAGGAAGCTTTAAAATTGGCTTGCGACTTGCAAGTTGGCTGAACTTGATTGCCGTTATGTTTAGTAACTTTAGTTGTGCTTGCTTGTTTAATGATCAGCCTATATCACTTAAATTCTTCCTTCCTAACACCATAGAACACCTTTAACATGGTAACTTGATGAACTTAGCACCTACCAGTACCATGCTTTGTGATTTTTTGGTTTTCATGACTTTGCTTTGTACTTGAGTAAAGAGAAAAAACCCTGCTTGAAATGAGCACGAGCATGACATTAGCTAGACATGCTACTACACTGATATCTGATGCAGGACAAGTGTTAAAAAAAAAATGAAAGGATAGATATTTGTGGATTAACCGCAGAAAACCCACACCTAAGGTGTTGCCCTAGGATTTCTCAACCGCAGAAGAGAAGTTGTTAGGATCGCAACCCATAACAAAAGAGAAACAATTCTCAATTTCAATAATAATTCCACTCCTCAATAATGGAGATTACAACTGTTTATATAGAAAACCTAAAACTTAGCCATCAAGTAAAGATCTTCTAATAAAGGAAACAAATCCTTTTTATTATTCTATTCCTATAATCTAGAATCTTCATATAAATATACCTAAATTAACTAAACTACCGAATCAATTATAATCACTTTAAATCTAAATAATAATGTAAAATATACACAAACTAATTTAATGATTCCTTGCTCCGCATCATTCTCCTCGCCTTTGAAGAAAACTCGTCCACGAGTTTTATAAAATTTGAGAATCAACGAACAAAGAGATGGTTTAAAGTAGCACTTGACAACATCCGATTCTAACTCCATAAGCAAAATCTTTGGAAGCAACATCGAAAGAACAACATATTTTGATGCAATAGCGGTTGTCAATATGTTACCAACGCCTAAAAAGTCAATATGTCTCGGCAATATAATATTGTTCTCCTTCACAACTTCTTCGACGTTAGACGCTTTCTCTGCCTCTTCCTCTTCCTCTTCCTCTTCAATATTAAAACATTGAATAGACGCCTGTTCTGCCTCCTCTTTTTCATTGTCATTACACTGAATTGTAAGAAGTTTACCAATCTGATTTTCTTTTACCATCTGATTTTCTTCAACCATCACAAGTTTCCTATGTGATTTAATATCCTCGTGGTGTTGAAGAGGCTCCCTTGACACTTTTTTCCCACCGCATTTTACTACTAAGTCATCGACCATAACAAGAATATACTTAAGATCCTCCTTAATACCAGCGGCGGTCACTATCATCTCATCAAGATGCTCTATAATTCTGGCCATGGAAGTTTTTTTTTTGGCTGATGAACAGTGCTGTGAATAGTGTTTGATAAATGGTTTAGCTGATTTAATGGCTGGTTGGGGATGTTCGTAGGCTGCTGGAGGTAGGATACACTGGCTGGTGGCTACTGGCGGCTTCTGGTGGTGGCTGATGTTGGCTGCTGGTGGCTGCCAGAGGCTGGTGGTGGTTTCCGGTGGCTGTTGGAGGCTGACGGTGGTAGGAACCTGCTGTTTGAATGGAGGAACGGTGGCTGGAGGCTTTGGCGGCTGTTGGTGATGGTGTTTGGCTGGAACGGTGGCTCTGATACCACTTGATGCAGGACAAGTGTTAAAAAAAAAATGAAAGGATAGATATTTGTGGATTAACCGCAGAAAACCCACACCTAAGGTGTTGCCCTAGGATTTCTCAACCGCAGAAGAGAAGTTGTTAGGATCGCAACCCATAACAAAAGAGAAACAATTCTCAATTTCAATAATAATTCCACTCCTCAATAATGGAGATTACAACTGTTTATATAGAAAACCTAAAACTTAGCCATCAAGTAAAGATCTTCTAATAAAGGAAACAAATCCTTTTTATTATTCTATTCCTATAATCTAGAATCTTCATATAAATATACCTAAATTAACTAAACTACCGAATCAATTATAATCACTTTAAATCTAAATAATAATGTAAAATATACACAAACTAATTTAATGATTCCTTGCTCCGCATCAATATCAGGTGCTATTCTTAGATTAGTTACCAAGTTTTTTTGTTTTCCTATATATAGAGGCAAACCCTCCTTGTAATACTTATAGTAGTGTAAATGTGTAATGTTTTCAATGATCTCAATAACATATTTATGTTTTCTCATAGTTTTTGTGAAAATTTCATATTGAGGTGCTGTTTCAATGCTCACATGATTCGTTTATAATTTTTATTTTAATATTATAGTGTTAAACATGGATATAAATCAATTTTAGGAATATGAAAGTACTGAGATTCCGCATGTTTAAGTGAAGGCATTATGTCTAAGTTCATTTAGAACATGGTGCTTATCCTTTGTTATTTGAGTCATATCATATTGTATGCTGTTACCTTTTTTTTTCTTTTGTAAACCAAGTAACTAACTATTCTGTTTCCGTTTCTTTTGCATGGTAATCGATTGCTATTCCAGACCCAATATGGTATACATCTTTTCCGAGTATGTTTGATTTTCATGATTTGTAAGCTCGAGGAATGCCGTTTCGGTTCACTTACCTGTACATATTTTGAATGTCTTTTGCCAGATTACTCTCATAGGATCTATGTTCTTGGTCACATCTGCTTCCCTTGGCTTTGTAAGTGGAAGTTTTTTTTTTTCATTTCCTTAAATTACTTTCATCGAGTCAGTCGGTCCTTCAAGCTATTAGTATATGCTAAGCATCTGCATATAATCTTCTAGCATAGGCATTTCATGTTTTGTTCTTTTTTGTTTGCCTAGCAAACTAAATTGTTTTCTTTGCTTCTCTTGTTTTCTTTGCTTCTCTTGTCATTAAATCTAGTATAGCTTGTAGATGGTTTGTGTAATTTGTATTCTTTTTAAGAGAATCGAACTCAATTCATGATCATTGTTTACAGATTTATTCACCTCACTTAGATTCACCTCCACCCAGATGGGTACATCTTGCTCACGGAATACTTCTATTCCTGTACCAGGTATGTTAAAGACTCGGACATTTATGTAAATTTGTTATGTATTTTTTGCCTTCTATCTATAGTTTTTACATGGTTAATGATTGCTGTCTATGCATTCTGCTTTTGCTCTTTGTCCCTTGTTCAAATTATTTACTGTCCGTCAGTAATGTATATTTGTTAAATATGTATGTTGAATATCAGCAATAACTATGACATAAGCATGCTTAGGTCATCAAGATGACATCATCTAGTACTTGGTTACTGTAGCAAAAGTAGCCACCAAGTTTCATGTTTTCTATATATTGAGGCTCCTGCCTCGTTTGTAATATGCAGTAGACAATATATAATATATACAATTTTAGTTCTCTGCCTCTCTTTCTCTCCTCTCTACTATGATCCCTGTTATATTTTCTTAGTATTCTCATATAATCTGAGATGGTATCAGAGCGGGAGTAGAGAGGAGGAGATTTCTAAGTTGAAGCTTATGGTTTTTCAAGGAAAACATAAGCTGCCCAGACCCAGATATATATTTTCAACCAATAGCCCCAAAAAACATAACCCAAACCAAGATACGAACACCTACTAGTGTAGAGCTTTAAGGGGCAATTCACTGGTTGAATTGCAGCTTGTAAGCACTACCATACATGCTGTCACGTGCCACCTGTATCTCGACTCTGGTCCACGTGCCGCGTATGGAGACCTTACAAGGCAGATCCGACCAGTCTTCTTAAGGGAAGGCGGATTCATCTCCTCCAACCGATTCAATTCATACAACGACCTTAAAATTTCAGTGAGTTTATTTCTTACCCCCAATAGCAGCAGAAGCAATATGTTATATATATGTATATTCATATACAGTTCACTCAAAGGGGATGGAGATATTTAATTAGCGACTGTTGTTGTTCTGTTCTGTTCAGTTCACATTTTGCGTGTATGTTATCAACTTATCATATATAACTATGTGTAAATACACATGTATACTGTAAGAAGAGGATGAAATACGGAGAGGAGGAGAAGAAGAAAAAGAAGCTGTAAGAAAAAAAGGGTAAAAAAAACACTTACACGCCTTTCTTTTCTTTTGTCTGTGTTTAGTTGGGTAGACTATTGTTGGTTCTGATCTGGTCATAAAGGGGATAGTTGGACAGCCTGTGTTAAATGGTCTAGGCTGTTCTAACAGTCGCAGGAAGGAAGTCAGTTTCATTATAAATTTTTATAGCTAGAGTTATTATATTCTTAAATAGAGTGATGATATGCATTTAGATCCGTTTTCTGAGAGTTATTTTAAGGGCAAATGCTGATATTTGGTACAAGCATATCACTCTGGTATAAGAGTTTTGTTCCCGTTAAAGATAAAGGTTTAATTTTGCAGCATACAACAGGTTGGTAGATATCATGATATCCCACCAGATTATTATGTTGCTGCAAATAAAATTGTTGGGGCTAGGACTCTAGGTTCAGGTGATGTTCCTTGTCAATGTGAGTTCATTCATCAAGAAAAGAGCAAAGCAGCAGACATAGTAGTATATATAATTATATACAAATATATACTACCACAAAATCAAAGCAGCAGAAGTAGTTGTATTTTATACAACACAGTTCATTGCTATATCTTGCATTCAATCTCGTAGAAGGACCAGTTCGTGGATGATCTTAATTCTTAAGTGATCCATTCTACCAAACCTATCGTTCCAGTTGCTCTCCATTCGAATGCAAATTCATCTAGTGCTGACAGCAGCACCTCCTATGTTCAGACATATGCTTATTTAAACCGAATGATCACAAAGTTGAGTCTCAGTATCGTCAACAATTATCAGTTCAAGAACTGATAGGTCGACATCCACCGTAGTTCTAACAGAGCACCTCTTATGATTTTTGACATAGCCTAAAATGTATTGTGTGGTCGCAAAGTCGAGTCTCGATATACCCAAAATTCTTAGATATTTAATCCCAAGATAAGGTCAATTCCAAGATGGGTCAATCTCAAGATGGATCGTTAACTCCAAGATGAGTCAATCCCAAGATGGATCAATCCTAAGATGGGTCAAGTTGGATGCTCAGGTTTTTCATCCCAAGATGGGATTTCGAGTGAGGGGGCGTGTTAAATATCAGCAATAACTATGACATAAGCATGCTTAGGTCATCAAGATGGCTCATATAGTACTTGGTTACTGTAGCAAGAGTAGCCACCACGTTTCATGTTTGTTTTCTATATATTGAGGCTCCTGCCTCCTTTGTAATATGCAGTAGACAATATATAATATATACAATTTCAGTTCTCTGCCTCTCTTTCTCTCCTCTCTACTGTGATCCCTTTTATATTTTCGTAGTATTCTCATATAATCTGAGAGTATTAACTGTTGTAATGTACTTAGTTGGAGTAATCTAGATAATTATTTTAATTACCTTTTGACGGTTCTATTTCGTATAAGACTTTTGATGGTTTTTTTTTTTTTTTCCATTTTAGACTTTTGATGCTGTGGATGGTAAGCAAGCAAGAAGGACCAATTCTTCTAGTCCATTGGGAGAGCTTTTTGATCATGGTAATTATTTCTATGCATGCTGCTCTACTCATTCTTTTCTTTCTTGCTTGAAACACACTACTGATACATAAATTAATGTTGCAGGATGTGATGCACTTGCATGTACCGTAAGTACCTGTATGTTATATCTGTTCCTAAATAGTGTTCCTTTCTACAATTCTTAGACAAATTGACTTTTTTGATAACATTTTTTTGAATTACATTCTTATACGTTGTACAAACTAGATAATTTTCATCTGAAAAATGTTTACCGTGACTGTTTAAAAAATAAATGTATGTATCTTTCCTTTTCAATTATTTAATGGACTAGCAAGTATTAGCAGACAGTGTCATCTTTTTCCTACAACTTTTCAGTTTGAGGCATTAGCCTTCGGGAGCACTGCCATGTGTGGGAAAGATACCTTTTGGTTCTGGGTGATATCTGCTGTTCCATTTTATGGTGCCACATGGGAACAGTAAGTGTTCTTTATCAAACTGGCTTGTTTCATTTGGATTTGCATTGTTTTTTATGATCAGCCCGTATGTTTGGGGTTAGATATCAGCAGATGCGGAGGGACATACTAACATGCCTGCGCCACCACGCACCCTTACTTTCCAAATAGGTTTCAGAGAATTTTGTGATAAATTTTCGTGTATAAAATTGTATGTCAACTGTATCTGTATGGTAAATTGCCACACTGTTGAGGTGTCGTTAGATGGTAGAATAAGAATGTGATTTAATTGCTTAATTACGTGATAGTACTGGCTAATTATTGGTGCTCATCTGTTTTGCAGCTTTTTTACCAATACACTAATCCTTCCCGTAGTTAATGGACCCACGGAGGGCCTCATGCTGATATATGTGGTCCATATCTTTACAGCTATAGTTGGTATGTTCACTTGGCCAGACATGTATCATGTTCTTAATCATAGACTTAAAATTTACTACATTACACCCTTCATGTCAGTGTAATATATCTTGTCATTTTTTTAGGGGCCGAGTGGTGGGTCCATCAGTTTGGAAAATCTTTGCCGTTCTTGAGTTGGGTCCCAATTTTAAGTGGTAATGCATCAAATTGGTGTGTTTTTCTGAATTATCCACTACTATAGAAATTCATTTATTATTATTATTATTATGTACTTGGCGAACGCTGAACAGTGCTTATGCACAATTTTAACTCTGCTTCAACCGCTTTGCTGTTATATCTGATTAGTGACCTTGATCTATAACCATGCAAAAGAATTGGATTTTTAATATTAATTTTGCTTCTTGTTTATGTGTCTCGTACTGCAGAAGTTCCAACACATCGAGCCGTATTGTATTTGATGGTTGCTTTTGCTGTTATTCCGACGTTGACATTCAAGTAATTTTCTATACTTTATTACCACTATTCTAAGATTAGGAGTCAATTATGAAAAATGCAGAACATACTTTTTGCTGACTACAGAGGCTTTCTGCCAAACCTTGTATGACAAACAATTCAAGAGATTATGCGTATCTTACATGGTGATGTGTTCTGTGCAGTGTGCAAAATGTTTATAAAGTTGTTCAGGCAAGAAAAGGAAGCATGCTTCTAGCTTTAGCAATGGTATGCTTATTACATGACACATCTATTTTGTTGTATTGCTCATATCTTTCTAAGAAATTGGTCTTTTTCCCCAGCTTTACCCATTTGTGGTGCTAATGGCAGGGATCTTGATCTGGTACGTCTCTCTGTACTAATTTCTCCACATAGGATTTTTTCTTCTTCAAAGTACTAACCATCAACATGTGATTATACGATGTCTTTGACAATATACACATTTTTTATTTTATATTAAGGAGAGGCTCAACACCGAGGTTTGTGAATTTCAATAAACTCATACTTAACCAGATTACAACTAGTATTTATTCAGAGAGTTTCTCAACTTGTATTTAGAATTTTAAAAAAAATGCATGTAACGCAAGTGAAGTGGATGAGTATTATTCATTAATTAATAATGTGTTACAGAGATCTATGAGCATAAGTTTAATATATGAGTACATTTTTTTACTTAAAAAATGCTTTACTGAGATTCACGAACCTTAATTTGTATAGATGCATGCATATATAGATCTGTAGAGGACCATCTTTTTTGCAGGGATTATCTTTCTCCATATGATATAATGGTGAACTATCCATATATGGTTGTGTTGGGAACTGGACTTGCTTTTGGATTTTTGGTGGTAAGACACGAGCTCCCAATATAATTATTGCCTAATCCTAAAATGTTAGGCTTTGTTCCCCTCAAATGCAAATGTAGAGCAAGTCCAATGCATAGATTTAATTGTTCTTTAGCTATAATATAGAACTAAAACTACAAAAATACAGCTTCGATGCATAGCATATTAGCATAGTTCAATGGGAAAATGCATGATGGGTAAGTGGTTGTATGTTTAGAACCAAAGATGCTATAGCCATCCTTGCCATATCATTAACTAGAAATGGGGTGCAGGTCGGTCCACTTCAAATGAAAGTGAAAGAGTTGGATAAAATGTTAGTTAAACTTGGAATTACTTGGTTGCATTTTGCAACTAGCATTGGGGTGCGAGTTTCATTTTCGCACCAAAAAACACTTTTTGGTGCCAAATCATAGTAATGGCTAGTGATTTTGCATTTAGCATAGGACTTGCTCTTAACATAAACTAAACATCTGAAAGCATTCTCTAGGATTCCACACAGTTTTCTCTTTTTCTTTTTGTTAAAGCCAAAGAAGTTACCCATCTTCACTTATGGCCACTTTTTACTTAGGTTGACAATTATTTGACTCCTTGCCCGGTGAAACTCAGGTGTATTTTGCGTGTGTGGAATTGGGTGGTTTATTATTACTTCGTAACTTCGCAATGTAGTAATAGTGGGTTCTCCTATAAAAAATATTGTTATTGATTGCTCACTTGGTATTCTGATACGTTCTTGGCAGGGGAGAATGGTTCTGGCTCACTTGTGTGATGAACCAAAGGGATTGAAAACGAATATGTGCATGGTATGTTCTACTATTTAAGTAGGTTATGCTTTAATGAATGATTACTAATCATTTATGGTCCGTTGGTTTATAATTTTGTTAGAAATATTACGACAATAGGTGTATATTTGATAATACGAGAATCTAGGTAATTGTCTTGATGGTACAAAAATTTGGTGACTTTAATTCTCCTTCATTCGTAACCAGCTGACCTGTCTGTCATATGTAACAAATTAATGACTGAAATGCACTGAATTCTTATACTCAAATGAATTCCAACTTACTCCGATTACAACCAAGATAAAAGTACGAACTGATAATTAAAACACTACAAGGATAATCTGGGCTTTCGAGAGGCCAGTCTCTCCACAATAAAATAAAGAGGCACAATACTAAACAATTGATAAAATCCTAATGTCCATCCTCGATCCCTTTTTGTTCTCCTTCCCACTTTCCACCTTTGCCCTTTGACTGTCCACTCTTGACTTCAAGCTGTGCAATCCCCTTTTTACCCCTGGGCTTTTGTCTTGCATATGTTATTATAGCATTGGGCTGTTTTGGGCTCATCACATTACCCCTCTCCCAAAGACGCACCTTGTCCTCAAGGTGAAAGTCGGGAAATTGTTGCATAATGGTTGTCAAATCTTCCCATGTAGCCTCATAGCTGGGTAACCCCTTCCACTGCAATAGCACTTCCTGTCTTACCTTGCCTCCTTCCTGCACCTGCCTCACTTCTACTAATTCCTCAGGCTCCACCACTAACTCCATTTCAGCCGTGAGTTGTGGGGGAATAGTTGTCCCTACCCTAGCTGCTCCAATATAGCGTTTTAGCTGAGATATATGAAAGACAGGATGGAGTTTACATTCTGAGGGCAGCTCAAGCTTATAGGCCACCCTGCCTATTCTTTGCAGAACCCGAAAGGGCCCATAATAGCGTGCTGATAGCTTCTCACAGGGTCTCAAGCCAGGGTGTGTTGTCGATAGGGTTGAAGTTTAAGGAACACCCAGTCATTTACCTCAAATGAATCCTCTCTACGCTTGGCATCAGCAGTCTGCCTCATATGTTGCTGAGCCAGTACCAGGTTGTAGTGGAGTTCGTCCAATATTGCATCTCTCTCCTGCAAAAATTCTTCTAGACTGTCCATTGGAGTTTGCCCCCTACCTAGTCTCAGCACATGTGGAGGGTCACGCCCATATAACACTTTAAAGGGGCTCATCTTTGTTGAACAGTGTGGTGAAGTATTGTAAGAGAATTCAGCCCAAGCTAACCATTTTGCCCAAGTTTTAGGCTTATCCCCCACAAAACATCGTAGGTAGGTTTCCAACCCTTTGTTCACAATCTCAGTCTGCCCGTCCGTTTGGGGGTGATAGGCGGTGCTGCGTTTCAGGGCTGTTCCTTGGAGTCGAAATAGCTCTGTCCAGAATTTACTCATAAAAATTCGGTCTCTATCTGTGACAATGGAGGCAGGAAACCCGTGAAGTCTGACCACCTCCTGAATGAAAACCATGGCAACCATAGATGCATCAAATGGATGTTTGAGGCCAATAAAGTGTGCGTACTTCGACAATCGATCTACTACCACTAAGACTGAATTGACTCCCAAGGACAGGGGAAGGCCTTCGATAAAATCCATTGAAATGTCTTCCCAAACCAGGGTGGGAATGGGGAGAGGCTGGAGTAATCCTGCAGGTGATTGTTGAGAAGCCTTGTGTCGTTGACAAATAAGGCAATGCTGAACGTACTTCGAAACTTCCCTTCTCATTCCCCACCAGTACCAGTCTTGGGCCAACCTCAGATATGTTTTTAACTCACCAGAATGTCCTCCAACCAACGAGTCATGGTACTCGTGTAGTAACACCGGAATGAAAGTAGAAGATCTGGGCACCACCACTCGCCCTTTGTACATTAATCTCCTCTCAACCAGACTGAACCCAAAATGCTCTCTTTGTCCCGATAACAGATCATTTATAATCTGTTGTAGCTCTTTGTCATTAGCTATCTCCTGCTCCAATTGAGCCCAATCCACCCCGTACGACGAACTCATAGAATTTAAGATGACTTCACCCACCTGCTTCCTAGACAGCGCATCAGCCACTTTGTTGGCGGACCCTGGTTTGAACTGCACCTCAAAGTCAAATCCCAGCAACTTGGTGACCCATTTCTGATAATCCTGGTTTATTTCATGTTGCTGGGTGATGTACCTCAGGCTTTGTTGGTCTGTTCTTATCACAAAATGTCGCCCAAGGAGATAGTGTCTCCACTTTTGCACAGCCAAGCAGATGGCGATTAATTCTTTTTCGTAAACTGATTTTTGTTGGGTTCGTGCTCCGAACAGCTTGCTGAAATAAGCTATGGGCCTGTTGCCTTGCATAAGTACAGCCCCGATCCCGAACCCCGAGGCGTCCGCCTCAATCACTAATTCTTTCTGAAAATCAGGCATAATGAGCACGGGAGTGGTGGTCATGGCTGTTTTTAGTTCTTCAAAGGACTTGGTAGCTGTAGTAGTCCATCCGAAATTATCTTTCTTGAGTTGTTCAGTGAGGGGCTGAGCCAGTTGAGCATATTTCGAGACAAATTTTCTGTAGTACCCCGTAAGGCCTAAAAACCCTCGTAATTCTCTTAGGTTTCTAGGCTGTGGCCACTCTCTAACCGCCTGTACCTTCTCCTGATCGACCTCAACCCCTTGGGCAGAAATGATATGCCCCAAGTAGCCAATCCTCTTCTTTCCGAATTCACATTTTTTAACATTTGCGTACAACCTGTTTTCCTCCAGTTTGGCCAACACTAATCTCACGTGCTCCTGGTGCTCCTTTTCCCCTTTACTATAAATCAGGATGTCGTCAAAGAAAACGGATACGAACTTACGTAAAAAGGGTCTAAAAACATCGTTCATTAATGATTGGAAGGTGGCCGGGGCATTCGTCAACCCGAATGGCATGACTAGAAACTCATAGTGACCATCGTGGGTGCGGAAGGCCGTCTTATGAATGTCTTCGGCTCGTACCAAGATTTGGTGGTACCCCGCCTTAAGATCCAACTTCGTGAACCTTTTAGCACCATTCAACTCGGCTAACAGTTCATCAATCACCGGAATGGGATATTTATCCGGGATTGTCTCCTTGTTTAGGGCTCGGTAGTCCACACAAAACCTCCACGACCCATCTTTTTTCTTCACAAGTAAAACCGGACTGGAGAATGAGCTTTGAGAGGGTCGAATAATCCCGGCAGCTAACATTTCAGCAATCAGCCTTTCGATTTCATCCTTCTGGCTTTGGGGATATCTATAGGGTCTAACCCCTACTGCATTAATCCCCTCCTTTAATTTAATGGCATGTTCATGGTTCCTCTTTGGAGGCAGGCCTACGGGTTCGTCAAACACTGCTGAATACTCGTTAATGGTGCTCTGTAAGAACGAGGGTACTCTCTTTGTATAGCTGCCTGGTACTTCAACCTGGGTTTCAGCGTTTTCCATCCTCTTACATTCAACCCAATACCCTTGTCCTTGTTTCCGAAGGGTCTTCAACATGGCTTTAAGAGAAATTTGAGACCTCACTAGTGTTGGATCACCCACTATTGTCACCTGCTCACCCCCTAAGTTAAAGCTCATAACCTGTGTCTTCCAGTTAGTGGTAACGGTTCCAAGTTTCTCCAACCATTGTACCCCAAGTATGATATCTGAACTGCCTAATTCGAGAGGCAGGAAATCCTCTACCAACTCCATTCCTCCATCTAATTGAACACATACATTCTTACAAATCCCTTCTCCCTTAATGGCTTCTCCATTTCCCAACGATACCCCAAAACTGCCCGAATTGGTCACAGTTATATTTCCCTTTTGAACTGTTTGGAGGCTAATAAAATTGTGGGTTGCCCCTGGGTCCACCATTATAACCACCTCTTGACTACCAACCAACCCTCTCAGCTTCATCGTTTTAGGACTAGTTATACCAATGACAGAGTTGAGAGATACCTCTGAGTTGACTTCCTCTGTTGGGCTGGGCAACGACTCGCTACTTCCACCCTCGAAGTCCTCCTCTTCATCATCAATCAGCAAGACACTTAACTCTTTCCTTCGGCATCGGTGGCCCTGTACCCACTTGTCGTCGCACCGATAACACAGACCCCGAGCCCTTTTTTCCTGCAATTCCTTGTCGGTAAGACGACGTACTTCACCCACAGTTTTTACCGGAGGGGATACAGATTTCAGTGATGGTGACACCGATTTAGGTGATTGGGCCGATGCTTGAGACTCAGTTGATCCCCAATTCTTAAACGAGGTTGCCCCACTGGATGGCGCCCATGAGTAAGGGCTAGTGGCTGAGGTTCCTTTACTGTAAGCAGTAGTGCTGGTTTTAATCGTGCTCAAACTCCATTTCTTTGCCCCTGTGATTCTCAATTTATCCTCCACTCTCACTGCCATCTCCATAGCTTGCTCCAGCGTCACAGGGTTTAACAGCCTTAGTTCAGCCTTTATATCATCCTTAAGACCATTTATAAACTGCCCCATAAGCACCTCTTCTGAAATCCGGTCTAGGGGTGCCGCCATTTCTATAAACCTCCTTCGATAATCCGCCACGGTGGTGGTTTGTACCGTGGCCAACCATTGTTCGTACAGTGTTCCCCCACTCACAGAT
Source organism: Kitagawia praeruptora (assembly GCA_037693485.1). NCBI lineage: Eukaryota > Viridiplantae > Streptophyta > Magnoliopsida > Apiales > Apiaceae > Kitagawia > Kitagawia praeruptora. The sequence continues at coordinate 142,274,852 of CM075352.1, forward strand.
CGAAACTCCCTCAAAAGGCTCTCTTTCAAGTCGACCCAACGACGGATGGGGCGCCGGTTATTTGCCCATTGGTACCATCGCAACGCGTCCCCATCTAGTCCCACAGCCACAGCTTCTAACATCTCCACCTCAGACATTTTATAAAACCCAAAATAACGCTCCACCCTTAACACCCAACCATCCGGGTCAGTGCCATCGAAGATCGGCATATCTAGCTTCCGAAACCGCCAGTTGCCAGACCCTCCGCCAGAGCCACCCCCAACAAAACCTCCACTCGCAAGGACCCCTGTATCTACAAACTTATTTCCCAAACTCCTCCTAGTTTCGTCCAACCCCCCAAGTCCAGAATTCATACCTGAAGCCGATGACCCAGGAGGGTGAGTTATTACCTCCGCCTTGTGATGTTGCAGACCATGGCTCGATTGCAAGTTCGTAAGACTTGATTTGAGATCTGTTTGGAACTGAGCCTGTTCACTCCTCATTGTATTGATTAGCGCCTCCTGATACTCACGACTCCGATTGATTCGCCCTTCCAAACGCTCCACCAACGACTCTATATCGACACCAATTTTTGTTGTCATCGTAGCCTGATTTTCCATGACCATTTCAAGCATCGACTGTCTCATCTCTTCCATTGCTCGATCGACGGTTTTAGACACCATCTCATTCATGTTTTCAGTCACCGTCGCCGCCCTTTCTTCCAAATGGTCGAGTCGTTGATTCACTGTTGGCGGTCCCATGGAAAGAATGCTCTGATACCACTTGAAATGCACTGAATTCTTATACTCAAATGAATTCCAACTTACTCCGATTACAACCAAGATAAAAGTACGAACTGATAATTAAAACACTACAAGGATAATCTGGGCTTTCGAGAGGCCAGTCTCTCCACAATAAAATAAAGAGGCACAATACTAAACAATTGATAAAACCCTAATGTCCATCCTCGATCCCTTTTTGTTCTCCTTCCCACTTTCCACCTTTGCCCTTTGACTGTCCACTCTTGACTTCAAGCTGTGCAATCCCCTTTTTACCCCTGGGCTTTTGTCTTGCATATGTTATTATAGCATTGGGCTGTTTTGGGCTCATCACAATGACCTTATTATTTTATGTGTCAAATTAAAAATGTGAACTCTCAGGTTTTTTGTTTAAATTGTTTTATGTACAGCTCAAATATGCAGAACCACCTTCTCCCCTCTACAATCTGATATGAGATATTACTTGCTTATTTCTGTTAGTGCATGCATTAGATAGTCTAGGATTAAGCTTTGCTTATATGGAATGCAAAATCCTTGATAAGTTTGTTGCATTATGGTGTCTTCAGGTGTTATGTTGCGAATATATTTTTAATACACAGAATATATCTAGGGTTTATTAAGATACATAGCAAAATTGAGAAGATGATAGGTGCTTGTCAGTAAGGCAAGCTAAAATATGTCTACCACTTAATTGTCAGTGTAGTTTATATAAGCATCAGGTTACCTTTTGAGTAGCTATAACAGTTTTCAGTTTTAAAGTTTTTTTTAAGATAAAAGATGTCTCCTTTGAGAAATGTTGAATATATAGATTGTATTTCCTTACTATTGACTAATCTTTTATTATGAACTATGTTACAATTTGCAGTCACTGGTATATCTCCCGTTTGCCATTGCAAATACACTCACTGCCAAACTAAATGATGGGTATGTGCTAACATTCCATTAATCTGAGTACTAACACAACTAAACCTTTTAAGGGAAAGTTTCCATGTACTCTCAAAGTCGTAAGTGTTATCAAGACTAGTGATTGTTCTACTTCGTTGTTTTAAAGTTGTACTTCAATGCAGAATTCCATTGGTCGAAGAGAAATGGGTTCTCGTTGGTTATTGTGTATACACGGGTATGAATACTTTTAACTTGCTCCTTTTTTTTTTTTGCTAAGCAACTTGCTCCTTAACCTTACATAACCTGCTTCTAGTGACTACACTATCCAACTTAAAGAAATCATTGAAAATAATGTGCGTCAACTTAAGTTGGTGCACATCTGTTACTTTTTGCCTTGGAAGAAAAATGCAGGCTTGTAACTGTATTTTGACTGTTTTTTTCTTAGTTTACGTTTTTACTATCACTAGTTGTTATTGTCAGAAGCGTGATAGATGCTCGTCTTTCATGGACCTAAGAATTAGTTTTTAACTGAATGCAGGTGCGCTCTATTTACATTTTGCAACATCAGTTATCCATGAAATAACAACTGCTCTAGGAATCTACTGCTTCAGGTGACAAATTTGGTGTTTTAGATCATTTTGTTTTTCAAATTATTAGGGGTATTTTCCACCTTACAAATAGGGGTACGTGTACGTCCCATCTTATAATTTGCAGAAAGCTGACTTGTTCTTACTAGTTGTCTGATAATGTACAGGATAACAAGAAAGGAGGCTTGAGACTTATTCTTTAGTCGTCTCAAATTCAGGTATTGTGCTTATGCTTGAGCATTACCCATTGTTATGTTTTACAACTTTGGAGTTGCTTTCTATGTATCTGCAGACAGGAGGTATGAACATTTTTGCTTGCCCTTATTACTATCAGGTGGCAGATTAGTATGGAAGGTTAGTATGGCAGATTAGTATGGAAGGTTTATTTGTGAAATCAACTGGAGAAGTATGTTGGTCGATCGATTGGGTTCTTGCAGGATGCAGTAGAAAACCAAGCACAATTACTTGACCTAGTTGATTTTGCGATTCATTATATTTATACTTAGCTTTTGCTTCGGGCATAGAGGTAGAAGTGGTGATGAAAACTGTCCTTTGTAATCCCTTCGGAAAGTAGCTCCGGCTGAAACCCGATACATTCGTCGCCAATATTATCCTTCTTTAATATATTTTTGAATGGTTCACTACTTTTCACATAACATTTATAAAATTTGTAAACAGCCTAACAGGCGTGGCTTATAAGTTACCCGGTGCCTCTTACCAGCAGACAGGTGTAGTGACTAGTGATGGTGTGTGTTTATTTACTTTTGCCAGTGACATAAGATAGCAATTTTACCTGAGTTTAGCAATTTTACAACACATAGGACTACGAATTTTTTTTACTAGCACATATTTTAACGAGGTTCCCCTTCTCATTGAGTTACGTGGTGCCACTGTTCGTTTAGACAATAAAATTCATTTACAGTGCAGTTCAAGTGACAAAATTTATAGACAAGTTTTAATATATTTCAAACTTTTTCTTTAGAAATCCTCTCTTCTTCAGTTGATCAAGTAAATTTCTTTTACATCATATTGCCTTGTCCAGCCATTCTGGCAAGCTTAGTGATTCTTTCATTCCAAGTCGAGTGAAGAATGCCGAATATAGAAGATGGAGCAGAAACACGATGATTAAAACCTGTTGGAAAAGAGGAAGAGAGCATTGACAAAACACAATGAAATGAAGAGAATGATATCTGATGATAGATAATGTAAGCAGACATACCAGGGTTTCAAAGATGACGACGTATATAGTGTTCATTGATGGAATTGAGAAAAATCCTAATGATGTAAGGATATGTGTGAGAGAAGCATGAACAAATTGTGATCTACAAACAAAGAAAGGAAAGTCAGCAAGGGAAAGATTGGCCTCTCAGTCTAGGAGTCTTGGCTATAAAAGTAGGGAAAAAGGTCCCAATACCAGAGCAAAAATGTTCTCTCTGATTAGGAACGATAACATCACAACGTACGCTGAGGCACCCAAAGCCCGAGCCTGCAAATGAAATAGACCTCGATATTTATCGAGCATTACTGGTTTAACCTATAACAGCTTCAAAGAAGTGCATAATTAATTGATGGTGCAAGGAAGAAACACTGCATATAATGTTTTCGTTCTAGGCAGGTATCTGTTTATATGTAATTATTATATAGTCCTAGTTTTTTCCTTGGGGCTTCACTTTTCTTGCCTTTCTGGCCACTGTCTTGATTTTTAGCCTTTGCATCTTGTCACTAGGAGCACCAATAACTGTAGAAGTTTGGCCGCTTCTTCAAACCTCAAGCCTATCGACTGTCAGAAGACCGGTTCCACGGATTGGCAAAATCCTCAAAATTAATTTGGAAAACATCATAGTTGCCAAATCCATTCTGGAGAAATACATTTGCTCGATTAATGACTGTCTGAGGGGAATCAGATGCTGAGTAATACACGTCCCACCTCGTACTCAAAGCAGTACAGAGATCGATCCGAAAAAGCAGTCTAGGCAGGTGAGCATTCCTTCACTCTTAGGCTGTCTGAATCCGCAGTCTGGATACGACAGACCGGAAAAGGGCATGTCTGACATACCATTGAAGGTAATTGAGGGGCTTCGGTTCTTGAACTCTCTTCCATTTTTAGGGGTTAAATGAACAACCTTGTTTCCCGGACAAAGTTCCTGCATTTTTACAAAGTAATCATTAGCAATTATTAATAACATAAGCTGTGTACAAAGTAATCAGTGTTTATTTTTCGCTGATAACTGGCTATCAGCGCTTTCATTGTGCTGGTTAGCTCAAACTTTTGGTCTAATCTGGATGTATGTAGACAGAGTAGAAAAAAATAAACATCACAACTGTTCAGTAATCACTGCAGAAGAGCATAATCAGCAGGAACTGGTAGTAATATACTTGGGATTTAAAGTAAAAGGATTGAAACAATCAAGAAATCATTAAGCTCACATTATGCTTCCAGGAAGATACCAGATTTACAAGGAATGATATTTACATTAAGAAAAACCAAGTCATAAACTAATTAGGGATCTATTCATATTTAATTACTCCAAAATCGAAATTACAATCTTTGACCAGGGCTGAGAGAAATATACAAAGAAGGTATATTTAGTCCATGGTTATCCAAGTGTATCACAATGATGAAGGTATATTTTTCATTTTAAATCGACTTCCAAAAGCTAAACATATTATAATATTTACAAAGGTCATTTTTTGTAAACAAATTTTGTGAAGTTTTTGAGACAATTATCTTCTTCAAACAGTTCAGCAACAGTTTTATGTAATTGCAAGACAAATGAACACTGTATAAACCACTTCAATTCACAATTAGTAATCACTAAATAATTAAACAATGTATGTTCACACATCAAACAAACACCAGACTTGAAACATAATTTACAACAGACAACTAACCAGTAGACTATCAGCTGCAGCAATTAGCAAAAGAGGGAATCGTTTATTTTCGCTCTGATCTAACAATACATGCCAGGAAGCTAGTTTGACACAGCAGGACTATTTACATAAGATGAAGATTAAATCTTTTGAAATCCAAAATATACATAAAAACAACTCAATAAACTGTCCACAAAATCTAATCCTAATCCTTGATTAAAAAAACCCTTCTACTGCTGCTTAAAAAACAAACAAACTAGTGACAAAATACAGAACAGATTCAAAAGTTTGGGTTGAATGCAAAATGCAAATCAAGCATAACTAAATATTTGGAAGAGCTATATAAGGTTGTAAGAGCAACAATCAGCAAACGAGGAAGTTGTCCTTTATATTCACTAATCACTGTAATCCAGCAGAACATACAAGATATAAACCAGGAATAACACAACACCTAATCATTCGCTAACGAAGCGGAAAACAGTAAAACTTTGAACAAAATACATCTTAAGTTTTTTATAAAGAAACAACCATAGTAACTACAAAGAATCAAAACTTCACACAAATACGGAGCAGATCAAGATTTTGATTTACAGGGGAGATAACCAGGGATTTTCAATTGACAAGTAACAGCATATCTCCCATGCTGCGAGCTTCAGACTTAATTTCCTCGTACGATTTCTCCACCGCTTCATGAACCGCAACTCTTTCACCAATACAAGTCTCCACAATAGTCAAAACCACAACCAAACCCTTCTTCTTCTCTTTGCCAACACTCTCATATCGTCGCCCAAACGCCATCACTTCTTTGAAAATCCTGCCAAACATTGATTTCTTGACCCCCAAGGAACCAAGAACCGTCTCAACAACATTACGAGAATTCTCCTCCTCTTCAACTTTAAAGAAAGCTCCAGCATCTTCACAAATAGTCTTTTCATCACCAACTTCTTGACAGTACTCTCCTATAATCGCAGATGAACCCGTAATTCCACGGGGTTCCAAGAATTGTCGCTTGACATGAATGTGGAAGGTAATGTGAAGAGGAGAAGCAGAGCAAGAAGTACAAAGAGGACGATAATCATATGAAAAAGCTTGCCTAACTCGAACTTTTAACTTTGTTTTGTTGAGTTTAAGGATGCTGAGATGTGGATAACGTGCCATGATTGGTACAAGAAATCTTTGGAAGAAAGTTAAAAAAATTAGGGTTGAAGAAATTATATGGTAATGTAATGATCTAGAAAATTATGTAATTACTAGTGTGTTATAATTGTATTCTGGGGGTAGGGTGTTGTATATATAGGGTAAAATGTATGCTCTCCCTTACCGCCTAGGATTAGGATTATGAAATTGGATGTACTCCTTTACGCGTTATTTACGGTGTAATTGAAGTCTTATAGTAACTAACTATCCCCTGTTTCTTCAAGAAAGTGACAAAGCGAAGGGTTTTCTAATTTGTTGATAACAATATGTTTATTTATTAATTTATATTTAACAAAATTTAAATAAAATAAAAAAATATCATATGCAAATGTAAATGTAAACGATAAAACATAATTTATATTAAAATTTAAATTAAATAAAAAGTATCATATGCAAATATAAATATTTTTTGTCTAAATCTACAAATATATATTAAATACACTTTTTTATATTAACATTTTGGAAATCTTTATTAGAACATTATAATTGTTGTTGTTTAAAAAAAAAACATTATAAAGAGCATCTCCAATGGTATTACCTAAAATGGTTGGCTAAAATTATATAAAATAACGATTATGTAAAATTTGTTGAATCCGTAAGGAATTATACTTCAATATAGTTGGGTATAATGATTGACTATATTTTAAAAATAGTATGTTATATATATTTCAGTTGTTAAATATAGAATATATTTTTTCAAATATGGTAATTGATGATGTGGAGTTTTCTTACAGGCCAATATGTAGGGCTTATCTATAATTTTAGATAACAGGAATGTACCATTGGAAATGTAATTATTTTACATATTCTTTAAAATATTTAATTATGGTATGTAATATACACTTTTAGCTAAGGGTTTTCAACGATTGAAGGGTTTTCAACGATTGGAGATGCTCTTGTACTAAGATAAGATATTAATCATCTATATAAAAGTACAATTATTTTAAGGTAAACCAATAAAAATTAATTATTTAGATCGTCCATTTCTAATCCTTATTCAAAATCATTACAATTTTGTTCGACAACAATAAATAAACGCTTTAAACTTTTCGATAAATTCGTAATCAGTGATCATGAGAATAATATGAGAATAATGATAAGATACGGAAGTATATAAAATTTTCCAATTAACATCCACAATTTAAATACAAGTAATATTATAGAATTTGCTTTTACACATAAACAAATTACATACTGTGACCAAAATCTCTATATGCACCTCAATTAGCCGTTGAAGAGAGGTTTCATAAACACCTCTGTATACACATATGTGGTAGTCCATTATTTAACTAATACGTGAAATAGGTTGTTCTTGCTGAAGATGCTACACATGCATTTAATTTTATTCTCAAGGATCGTGTTGCAAAGAAAGTCATCGGCCATATTGCAACAAAACTAATTGCTCATAAGAATAGTGAAATCCATTTGTAAAAAATGTTTCAAAAATTTATATGTTTTTTGCTACCAGTTTCTTTGTTATTCTGTATTGAACGAATATCATTAGAAAGGAAGATGCAATTGTTATCCCAGCCAAATTATGCAATATCTGGAAAGAATACACTTTTAAAATCTAGATATGTGGAGACAAGGTTTTACTTAATAGTAAAATATTCATCGTCACTCATGCTTATGATAGCCTAGCAAGCCTAGCTTCAAGTTCATCAACCTCAGATGCTACAATGGCTGGGTGTACTGCAACCACCTTCTCAGAAGCAAGCATAAAATCAATGAGTTCGTCTCATGGTTGAAGAAGATTAAAATGGTTAATAATCTTTTTTGTTCTTAACATATATATAAAAAAATAAGTACGATTATGTCCAAACTCATTGTCTTCGCTAATTCATTTTGTCTGGCTTCTTTGTTTAATGCAGGAAGTGTGATGATGTTGCAGTTGGTAATTGGTTGATTTCAACGCTTCTGCCAATGTTGGATGCTTCCTTCTTTTCATTTCCAAAATAAATTGTTTTTCTTTTGCAATGTTTACATGAGTATGGTTTTAGTCTTCTATTTCAGTTGGTTTGTAATCAAGAACTATACTTCATGTTTAAAGTGCTTTATTCGTATTATAAAATGTGCAATTTAGACGTAAATATCTACATTTCTAACAATTAATAGAATTTTATTTAGCCCTTTTATTTTTTTTAGATAAGCATGATTAATATTAAATAGAAATCAAAATCCAACAGATACAACATAGAGTAGTAAATGAAGCCTACTCCAACAAAATATAAAAAATAGGTAGACCAAACAGCTTAAACAAAAACAAGCAAATAACTTTCACGTCATTTCTTCTTCCTGACTTGGTAGAACTTGGAGAACTTCTTTCACATCCGCTCACCTGAAACACTTTCAACCACTTTTGAAGTGGCTTCCCTATCAACCTTCATAGAGTGAGAGACGCCTGGAAACTTTCGAGGGACAGGAGATTTCATATCTAGAATTGAGTTTTGCGTTAACCACTATCTAGAATGTCCATCATGGGATTTTTTTTGTAAAAATAGAAAATTCATTACCAATTGACGCGTAGATAGGACCAATATGAGAAGAGATTGGGCCTGATCATTCTTGCATTTGCCATTGAATATGCCTCTATCATGTATTCTGAAGCAACAACCATGCGTGACACCACTTATGAACTTGAACTCCTCATGAGACCTAATAATGTAGATAAATCACTTTAGAACTTGAACTCCTCATGAGACCTAATAATGTAGATAAATTAAATGTAGGTTGGGAGAACAGGTTATTTGATGCACTCCATCATGATTTTTACAAATTCCCAGCACCATTTTGCTAATGAGCAGGACCAAAATAGATGGTTATACGTCTCAACTTCTGTTTGGCACCAGGGCCAAGTTATTTAAGTACAAGTTATACTAAAAAAATGCCAAACCTTTTTTATATTTTATTTTAAAAAAATAATTATAGAAATAACCATCACCACGTGCGAAGCACGGGCATATTGCTAGTGTTCCATACTAGGACAACTAGTGAATCTGCCAAGTATTCCAACAACATATGTAATGTCCGGTCTAGTGCAATCAGTAGCATATCTAAGACTTCCAATTATACTGGCATGCTCATTTTATCTTACAGCTAGCCCTTGTTCTTAAGTAATTTAACAACGGGATCAAATGGAGTGCATACAGGTTTATGATCATAATAGTTGTATTTCTTGAAGATCTTTTCTATATACCGAGATTGATCTATTGATATGCCATTAGCAGTTCGAGTAATTTTAATGCCTAGAATTACATCCGCTTCACCTAAGTCTTTAATTTCAAAATTACTACTTAGCGTGTTTTGTCTCATTGACAACATCAATGTTGGAGCCCAAAATAAGCAAATCATCCACATATAGGCAAATTATGGTGCACACATTATTCATAAATCTAAAATATATGCATTTATCACTTTTGTTGTGATGAAAATATGTAACAACACCCCGAGAGAATATCGCTGGAATAACCGATTTTATCGTTGAATATCGGATAGATGAGCAGGCCCGAAAGTTGTAGCTGCAGCTCCAACTGCCGGAGCGGGTGGAGAATTTGGTGTTTTTGGGGCTGAGTTAGCAAGGTCACCGAACAAAATGGCTATGAACTCCGGCCAAATATGCCTGGTAAATGTTTTACTAAGGGTACATGTGTCTTATGTGTGTAGAAGTGAATATCCGAACCCCCTTGCCAATTGCCTACATATCCTATTTATAGGAATCAAGCCCTGATGTAGTTCTTTAGGTCATGGGCTCCTTTCTTGATCAATAAGCCACGTTTTGATGTGTTTTATCTTCCCTCCAATGCTGATCCAAGTATTTTGTGGTGAGCTTTTACTGTCCTAGTCCAAGCACAACACTAGAAACTCATACATCCATAAATAACCTATATTTATCCAAGTATATACACATATATATTATGTATATAATGTTGTTATCACGTTTATAGTGATAGAATCCAGTTAGAAGTCCATTCCTTGAAGATATTTCCGTGCTCCTAAAGTTTAGGAGATTGAGTCCTACGCCAACTACTCCACCTAAAACCTATCCACAAATATATATGTATATATATATATATATATATCGTATATATCCAGTATTTATCATGTTAGGAACGTAATCCATGATGAAACATACTGTTATAGAGAGGTACTCGTTCCCCCTAAAATTTAAGAGATAATCCTTATCCAAACAACGAATGTGACAGATGGAAACCTCCACAGCTGAACTCATTTGGGCTCCCAAATATCCATGGACCTGAAATTAAATCCATTACACATTTTGGGCATAACAACTTTCATTAATCCGATATCTATTAGCAATAACAAAATCGTCAAACTTATCGTGCCATTTCTTGGAAGACTGTCTTAGACCATATATTGCTTTATTTAGCCTACAGACTTTATGTTCTTGACCACTTACTACAAAACCTTTAGGTTAGTCTAAAATGATTTTTTCATCTGAATCACCATTTAAAAAAGCGATTTCACGTTCATTTGATACACAATTAAATTATGAACAACATGCAAACATCTTTTTGCTTCATTAAACTAATATAGCTAGTGTTTCTTACTTGCTAAATTGTAGTAATGTAAAACAAGTCTTTGTTATATAATTACATAGCAATCTTCAACTTCGCCAAATTTTCATGCATCACACAACTGTTTAGAAAGGTCACGAATGATAATAAAACTACACATTTACAAAATCACAACCCTGGCCTCTAGATTGTTTTTTAGTACAATGTTAAGCATAGGCACAATATATTATATGTGATTCAAGTATTTAATTTTTAAAGGAGTGTTTGATATATAACGTCAAATCTCCCGTAGTAATATTCGATGTTTTTCTCAAATTTTTCTTTCGATTCCATTTTTTATTATAAGATTTTACCAACCAAAATATTTAAACATTCACTCTCAATCATTTTATAATCATACTTATTTTGTAATATTTAATCATCCAAAATATTAAAATTTCATCATACTATTCATGAAAATGATATTTTAAATTGAGAAAACCGGTTTTGAGAATGACATCAGAGTATTTAATGAGATTATATTAGTTTGTAATACAAATTTTAAGTGAGATTTTGTGAATATCAATTTCTCCTACCTTATATTACATAAATTAGCTGGTCTTTTGAGGATAAGAATTAACGTATAAGTGCTTTTGCCCGTGTAATTGTGATTAATTGAACGAATTGATATCCAAATCTCTCTTTTCTCTTCTTCCTACAGGAGATCGTGGGAAGTTCCCCCTTCGTGGTGAACATGTGCCCAACAGTCCACGATCGATGCCTTCACGATTTCATGGGCCTTCGGCCTACTTGGGCCCATCGGTCTTATCAAAGATGGGCCTACTCGTTTGGGCTTACAACGTTTGGTCCACCAATCTTTGTCTTGGGCCCAAATAAACGGGCTAGAAAGATGGAACTCCAACATGTCCCTGGGCTTCAGTCGGAGTTTGCATGAATGAAGGCCACCTCTTTCGGTCCATCTCCGGGAAGCTCCCTAGGACACTCTAGACTCTGTCTGAAGAATCAAAAACTCTGTTATCCCCGACATCAGACACGCGCCCAACTTAATGGGAGACATCTGTCCTCTAATTAAGATAGGTGCGAATCTCTAGGCCAATCTACACCGTGAATTTCAAACATCTCTCATCTCGTCCGTTAATCAAATACAAACCGCCACATATATATATATAAATAAGAAATTGGTCTGGAGCCCCGACGTATATCCTCCTGCCCTCAATGTTTCATTACGGGTGCCCACAATGAAACATTGAGGGCACCCTCAATGATTCATTGCGGGCATGAATTCTGATAATTAAATGAAAAAGGGAAAAAAGTCAAAAAATTAAATAAAAATAGGAAAAAAAAATCCTAAATTTAATTTAAAATTTATGTACATCCAAGTATTCATGATAACTATTTTGTGATGAATATTACATAATTTTCTAATAATTTGATTTTCCCCTTATTTTTAAGTAGTTTATAGAATTACTTGATACATTTAATAAAATTAGGAAAAAATGTCAAAATTTGATTTAAAATTCATACACAACCAAGTAGTCATACTAAAATTCATACACAACCAAGTAGTTTATATAATGTTGTTATATTTGTTTTTGGGCGTGTGATGGGTATGGTTTAGGCAAATAGGGTATAATCTTCCTAGTTTTCTAGGGAAAAGGAGGTTAAGAGTTAGCCTGTAGATGAAGAACATTCTTCGAAATGTTTGAATCCTAAGAACAAGGTTCGGCCTCCCTGGAACCGTCTTTGGCTACCACCGGGATTCCGACCCTCAGTACTCGGCTCTTAGTTGAATAGGTCCCCCTCTTTACTATTTCCGAGTATGCAGCTAATCCATTCGTTTCTGAATGCAGGGTATGGATCGATCTGAAACGGGGAATAGCTGTCCCATTTTAACTCCGATCGATTCCCCGCGGCGAATCTGATTTCTTGGAGTCCCAGGGGAGCGTTGAGAAGATTCCACACAAATACATTATCCCTTCGTGCTGGGAGGTATATTCGGCCGAAGAAGTCGACCTTATCTACCATAAACCACACATTGAATTGCAGTATGGGACGGTCGGGGTAGGTGTGTCCGAACGAGTTTTTTCTATGGACTTAGGCTGCCACTCCTTCCTATCCTCAAAAAATTCTTAAAGTACACCGGGATAGCTCTAGGCAAGCTAGATTCGAACAGTTTTATTCACCTCAACGTCTTCTAGAATCGTTGCCTGAAGGCGGGGTAAGGCCTAGATTGTCCTTTTTCTTCCACCATTATGACTTCAAGAGAAATGCCAAATCTACGAGTTTCCACACAGTAGCCCGAAGGGGTGGTCGGGTTGACCGGGTTGTTACAAACTCTAGCAATGAGGGGACGCACAACCATTGGTTCTATATCGGTGGTCCTGCGTTAGTTAAGTTTTCAGTCTTGAGGGAGATCGATCCCAACAACGTGCATGCTCCAGCAATGTCTAATGCGGACATGGATGATTATACTAGGATCTATCATCCGTAGGTCCCGGATCAGATTTCTCTCATTTTGAGCTGCGATAAACGTGACTTTTGGCTCTCTAGGGTAGCGATAACACGGTTGTCTTCTTCAGCTACTTTGTTATCATATCTGCCCCATTTTCTGACTTGTGTGTTTTCTTATTTGCATATTTGCAGTGTCTACCAGGACTGAGATGGTCAGGAGACAGCAGGAGAAGGCAGCCTAAAGGAGGGCTGAGTTGGCTGCCAAGCAAAGCCAAGACCATCCCTCAGCCAGTCGTTCTCCACCTAGGGAGATTATTGATACCACGGTCGATCGAGAGGAGGCTTCAGTCAACCTGGAAATTGGAGATGTTGGGGGAAATGCCCATAAGAGAGTGCACGAAGTACTGATGAGGTCGTTCGCACATATCGCCCAGCTTGGTCCGTTCTGGACACGAATAAGTTTGCGGCTCGTGCGCCGATAGAAGCCAAGAAGGTAGCAGTCGACCTTTGTAGGGCCTTGATCCTCCCAACGGAGCTCCTCGGTCACCTCACCATGATAATTTTCCCTTCTAACTTTTGTAATAATTGTATTTGTTTTTCTTTGGCCTTTAACCTTCTCGTTGTTCTTCTAGGCTGTCTTTTGTAGGGCTTTCAATGGATCGGATATCCGGTCCGATCCAAAGGCTAATGAAGCGGATAAAAAAAATCTGATCCGGGAAAAATCCGATCCGAAAAAAATCCGAAAGCTAATGAAGCGGATATGGATTTGATACGATCCGATCCGTTAAAGATCTGATCCGGTTTATATATATATATATATATAATTTATTTTATATATATTTAAAATTTATTTTATATATATTTATATATTAAAATTTTAAAAAAAGAAAGAATAGAAGGCAGTGGGCTTACTGTAATTTGACTAATACTATTGGACCGTCTCAGACTTTTAGTAATGGGTCGTCTCAGACTTTTACTGTAATAGAAGGCAGTAAGCTACTGCTGTAAATTTCAGAAAACAAGTAGTGAAAATTATTCATATATTTCATTATTTCAGATTTACAAGCTTTCTTGATTTTGCCTCCACTAACTTGTTATTTATTCTTCTTAACGGTTAGTTACCTAATTCAATGAACTTATAATTCTCTCAAAGATCATATTTTGACAGGTGGGTTGTAGCTAAAATTTAGTTTCTTGATTTGGGTGTCTTTGTATGTTGATCAGTTAGCTCTGTAGTTTAAATTTCATGTATTACTAATGGTAATTTCTAAGATTATGTCAAATATTTATAATTTTTTAAATGTATTGCAATGTTCTAAGTTTCTCGAATTTATAAAGACTCGTAATATTTTATTTGTGTACTTTACATTTCAAAATGTTGCTATTATTATTCGTAAATTGTTGAATTAAATTAAAGATTTTTTTTCTCTACATATAAACGGATCGGAGCTCCGATCCGATAATCCGTGATCCTAACGGATCCGGATATGGATCATGTTGAAAAAAATCCGGCTATGATCCGATCCGAATCTGAATCCGGTAAAATTAAATAGATCAGGATATGGATCATGCCTGATCCGATCCAGATCCGATCCATTGACAACCCTAGTCTCTTGGGCTGCTGCCATCGAGGAGAAGGACAAGGACTTGGACTCCCAGCTGAGGCAAGTGGGGACTCTTCAGGAGGAGATCAGGGTACTTAAACAGCGGGTGTCCTCTTTGGAGATCGACCATAATGTAGTTATCGCCAAACGAGAGAACTTTAAGAGCCGATCTGAGAGGAGGACCGAATAGCTCAGGTTAAACCACAAGAGGGAGAAGAAGGTTAACAAGATTTTGACTCTGGTCGAAGATCGAAGCTACTCCATCGGGTTCGATGATGTGGTGAAAAAGGCTCATTCTATCGACCTCGACTACAAGCTTATCTTGGGCACAGAGCTGGAGGATCCCGTGACTCGTTCGGAGGAACCCGACGAGCCTCTTGTGGTTAGCTCAGATCCCGAATCGAGAATGTCTGAATGATGTAAGCCTTCGAGCATAAATTTAGTATTCTTTTTGTTGCCTTCGGGTGTAAATATTATGTTGCCTTCGGGCATATACTGTTTCTATTTTGGGCCTCCGGGCGTAACTTTTAATTATCTTTAGGCTTTAATTTTAATTTATACATCTTAGGCTTTTTCTTAGTTGTCTTAGCATATTTTTGTTTGTTTTTATGCATCTTTGGTTGGTTTTTTCACCTTAGCATAACTTCTTGTTTATTTTTATGCATCTTCGGTTAGTTTATTCACCTTAGTATAATTTCTTATTTGTATTTATGTATCTTCGGCTTATTTTTTGCCTTAGCATTTTTGGTGTTATGCCTATTTGGGGCACAAGCCCTAGCATAGCTATCCTCCAGTATTTAAGGGTTTCATAAATAATTTAGGTCTTGTTCAATCGGTCGAACTTTTCCTCCTGACCTTAATAATAAACGTACTTTTAAAGGATGCATGTTTATTTCGGCCGACCCTAAACATGGGTCCGTTAAAGTAATTAAATGTACTCAATCCTATGATTATCAATGTACTGGCTATCCATAATACTTAATTGAAGCAAGCAATCTTTCATTAATGAGGCATAAAATGCATTGTAATTGGATACAGATTGATGCTTTTTAAATAAAACCAAATGAAATCAAGTTGCATAAAATAATGAAAGATTGAATTGAACTAAATGATGAATCAAGATAAAAAGACTTCCAGTAAGCGTACTGGTAGAATCGGCAAAGACGTGCTGTGTGCCAACTATTTTTGATCGGTGTGATTCGAACCATCCAACTTGTATGTCCCCGGACGAACAATCTCAATCACAATGTAGGGACCCTCCCAGTTAGGCATCAACTTGCCTTGCTTGGCTGGCATAAAGGTGGCCAATTCCCGAAGGACTAGATCTCTAACCCAGAATGATATTTTCTTTACTCCATTAGTATTTTGTCGCCTGAAGTTGATATCAGATGTTTCTCTGATATGTTGTTTTCCTCTCTTCTTCCAGCAACTCATCAAGTCCATGTTCACCCGTAATCCAAACTCATTAGCCTCCACATTGAATACTTATGTTCGGTAGAAATCTAAACTCACCTCTGCTGGTATTAGCGCATCTGTGCCAAAAGCGAGTCTGAATGGTGTCTCTCCAATGATGACCTCAGAGTCGTTCGGTATGCCCACAAGACACAGGGTAAATTTTCGGCCCAAAGTCCTTTAGCTTATTCCAGTCGCTTCTTGCTACCATCAAAGATTATCTTGTTAGCTACTTCGATTGTCCCATTGCCCTGCGAATGGCCTACAGAACTGAATTTCTTCTGATTTCCAAACTTGGCTAAAAACTTCTTGAACTTACTTCCAATGAATTAGGTCTCATTATCGGACACGCATACCATCGAGATCCAGAACCATAGAATGATTTGTTCCAACACAAACTTTTTGGCTGCTTCCTCAGTGATGGCGGACAAGGGTATAGCCTCCACCCACTTAGGGATGGGTGTCGGGTCACTTCGGGGTCGGGGAATGCAATCCCCGCCCCCGATCCTCGGACCCAAACCCGCTCCCCGATCCCCGAACGGGGAATATTTTGCTCCCTGATCCCCGTCCCGAACGGGGAACGGGGATCTCGCGGGGAATCGGGGATTTTTTAATATTGTAAAAAAATAAATTTTATACCTTATCTAATAAATTTTTTAATAAAATTAATTTGCTAAATCATATTTATTTTCTAATAAAGATATAATTAAATTATTATAATTAAATTTAAATTTTATTATTAAAACTTTGAATCTATGAAATGAACTAAAATTTTTATACAATAATAATGTATATGAATATATTTACTTATAATTTAATTATATACATATATAATAAATTTTTAAATAATACTAAAATCGGGGATCGGGGCGGGGATCCTCTAACCCCCGACCCCGCCCCGATCCCCGAATTTTTTACAAAATATTCCCCGCCCCGAACCCGAAAAATTCCCCAAATCCCCGACCCTGACGGGACGGGGATCGGATCGGGGTCGGGCGGGGCGGGTGAAATGCCCATCCCTACACCCACTTGGTCATGTAATCGATGGCGACTATGCAGTATTTGGCTTGTTTAGTGCTGGTCGGCAAAATTCCCATTATATCGACTGCCCACATGGCAAAATGTATGGGGGCGAGTACTACAGTCATTTCTTCTGGAGGCTGTTTTGGCATTGTGCTAAACAGCTGGCATTGCCTACATTTCTTGGCATAGTCTGCGGCATCTTTCCTTATGGTCGGTCAGAAGAATCCCTGCCTCAAGATTTGAAGGCATGCGATCGTCCGACCAAGTGTTCTCCATAGATTCATTTATTAACAGTTTTCAATGCCAGCTTTTGCTCTTCGGGATCAAGGCATCGGAGCAATGGTTGAGTGGCTGATCTCCTAAACATTTTCCCTTTGGCCAGTGTGTAGCTGGCCGACCGATATCTCGCCTTTTGGGCTTCCTTTTTGTCGAGTGGTAGAATCCCCTTTTCCAAGAAAGCCCTGATCGGGGTCCTCCCGTTGATTCCTTGGTGTATTTACATGCAATGTTGCTTTTCAATAGCTGGGGCCTTGACTTCGGTTAGATAGATTGAACTTATAAGGCTCTAAGTTTCGACCGAAGCAAGTCTAGTTAGTGCCTCTGCCCGGCTGTTGTTTTTTCTGGCTACTTGGATTAATTTAAAAGATTCAAATAATAGAGTATTTTCATGTACCTTGATAGCATAAACATTTGTTCAGGGGTCTTTTGTTAGTACTCCCCCGTGATTGCTTCACCACTAACATTGAGTCATTGAAGGCTCTCAAATGCCTTAATTCCAAATTTTAGCTAAATTCATGCCTGTTAGTAGTGCTTCATACTCAACTTCATTGTTGGTTAAGGGAAAAATGAATCTGAGGGCCTGACATATTTCAAAACCATCGAGACATGTTCCACACTTTGACCCAACTACTAAACTATCTATCAAAAGCTTCCATTTTTCCATTTTTCGGATGAACAAATTAATTGTTCTACGAAATTAATGCACGAGGGGCAAGTTTATAATTGCAAAACTTGATTAATGAATTACTACAATTTTACGACTCATCTAACTCCAAGTATGTACTTTGGGCATTTTTCTCTTTTAATACCCCTACAAAAAAATATTTTATGTAAATAAAATTCTAATATTGAAAATAAAACAAAAAGTTATGTTTTTAATTTAGCTAAATAGGCTAAAGTGGACTGGGCTTAGAAGTGGGCTTGATGATCTTCAAGTCTCTCCAAAATCCAAATCATGTGGTGGGCAAAATTGTTATGTTACATCAAAGCAAGTTAAAATCTAAAAAGAACAAAACCAAGTGTTTACAGAATACTACAAACAATTCAGAGGATTGATTTATAACCCACATCTTTCTATCTATCTATCTATCTATCTATCTATCCTCCGATCAAATGGCCCCGCCGCCACCAGGACCTTATTCAGGAACCAGCACACTCGCTCTGGTATTTTCTTATCATTTTTCAAGATTAAATGTTTTTTTAAAATAATTTTTCAAGATTTAGTTTTTAACCCAATCTATATAGTTGTCTTTAGATTAATGTTGTTGTGTTTGTATCATCAGGTGGCTCGTGTATCAGCCTTTTCATTTGGACTTGTTTATGGAAGCATGAAGCTCAAGTATCTCAAGGTAGAATTGTTTTACCTTTTTTTTTTTTTTTTTTTTTGCAAATCTTTAGTCAATTTAATGTATGTGGTCTTAAAAAGGGTCTGACTTTATGTTTGATTATATCATCAGTGATTTTGGGTTTTTGCTAAAAACTAAAATGGTGTTGGGTTACACTGGTTGTCTTAAAGAGCGTTTTCCTTGTATTTTGCAGCTGCTGATGAAATGATCCTTTGTGTAATGTGCTTAGTTAGTAATTACGCAGTTCGTAGACATACAAATTGTATATGATACCATGATATGTTACAATACCATGATATATTAGGGCCAGAATTCGAACCAAGTAACTTGAGTCAAGTTTTTGTTTATCCAGTTTGAGTGTTTTTATTGAGTTGAGCTTATAAATTGTGTTCAAACTCAACTCATGTATAAGCCTTGAGCCTGTTAACGAGTTGTTTTTGAGGCTGAGTCAAGCTCGAACTACTCAAAGTTTTAAAGTGCATCGATGAACACAATACAAAGTTCAACCAAACACTTTCAACCCCAATCCATTATATTATGTAATAATATGTTATCAAGCTACTGTGTAGTCGAGGTCTAGCCGTGTTTAAGTCAAGTTCCAGCCAAACGAGTCAAGCTTGTTTAAAACTTGGATCAACTTGAAATACATATTGAGCCCTAATATTTGTTCTAACTCGAGCTTGAAATCGAATTCAAGCCGAGTCCAGCCTGTTTTATTGCGTTCCAATCGGTGGAATCACAGCCCTATACAAATACTTGAGGACCTGCGACTTTGTTGTATTGTGTACTTGCTCCTACTTGATTAGAAACTCCAGTTTAGCTGCGGTGTTTAATGTTATATTTTGTTTGTAAAGTCCCACAGATTGAATATTGAGATAGCTTGTGCTTTTCTATATTATATTCAGCCTCTGCCATTAACACAGTGTTCACAGTATCATCATGTATATTGTGATTATTCAACTGGAGGTGCAAATTTCAGTCTTTGACACATATAGTTTGCAAAATTGTTTGTTACAGTATGAATCTTAGGCAATGTTATCAAATGTGCGAGCTTTCTTGCGATTATGTACTGCAAGATTTGTGCATTAAAACTTAGCAATTCTGCTCAGTTTTTTAAATTGGTAAAACAGCACACAATAATAGTTAATGCAAAGTAATTGCCCTTAATGAAAAAAAACAGCCAAAAATAGAACCCTTATTACATGTCTCACTCTCCTAAAGATAGAACCTTATGACTTCCACTTTATTTCTCTCTTCCCTCTCACTTTATTGGGACAACAATGGGAGTCTCATAACCGCTGTAACATATCAGGCGCTTCATGAATGAGGCATTCATCTTAAATGTAAGTATGTAACCCATTGTAGTTTCTTTTTAAGTCTTCCACACAGATGGTAAAGAGGATGAAAGTGATAATACTAGGGCCCGAGCTCCACCTAAATGTCATTGCTGAAGTTGGCTGACATCAGTTTATTGTGTAGTGATCTGTGTCTATCAGTGTTGTTAAACGCGATATGCGCACAGAAGCGCAAAAGCCTCCTGGGGCATAAGCGCAACGCGCGACGCGCGGATTCATCGAAGACAACTAAATATTCATATATATATGATATATAATGCAGAATATTATAAATTTATAGATAAGAACGCATTTAAAAGCAAAACTAAATCTCATAAACTCATAAATAAGATGTTCCTTCATCCTAAATAAGATGTTCCTTCATCCTAAATACTCCTCCAGTTGTTTCTTTTCCACAGAAATTACAATGAAGTCGAACCGAACTACCCTCACCCCTGTGCATATTTCCATGCCACATCTTTTCTATCAGCCATCACTTACTGAAATTAAACGAAGAGCAGTTGTAATTAGTATGTAATTACATACTATAATCAGTTAATAAGTTTAGTTAAGGAAAGAAATTTAGTAAAAAATCGTATGTATACAAGAATCGTATGTACAAGAATCGTATGTATATATACAAGAATCATATATAATTGTGTATGTGTGTGTATATGTGTGTATATATGTGTGTATATATGTGTGTGTATGTGTGTGTGAAGATAAAAAGATAAGAAGATAATTACCACGAAGATTTCTTTGTCTGCTGCTGCTCTATGTATATCTGTGTGTATATGTCTCTCTCTTTATTCTGGTGTACTGTATATGATGGCTGCTCTGTCTATTTAGGGTTTTTTGACCTGTTTCTTATAATTTTTTTTATAAAAATGACCCGGTCAACGAACCCGGTCAACATCTTAACAAAGGCGCGCTTTTCTTGCGCATTTCGCACTGCGCATAATCGATAGAAGCGCACAAAAGCGAGCGCATCACTGAAGGCGCATCGCATCTCCAAAGCGATGCGCTTCAGGTGCACATCGCGTCGCTTCTCGCATATGCGCGCATTTGACAACACTGGTGTCTATTACTATGTTTATGGTCTACTCCTCGACAGTCCTCATACTATAGTATTACTCCCTCCGTCCCAAATCTTTTGTTTTATTTGACTTTTTTGTGGTCAAATTTTTCGAACTTTGACCAAATATTACATATATAATATAAATAAAAAATTTGATAAAAGTTATATCATTAGAAAGTATATTTAATCTAGTTTAAGACATATTTTTCAGATTTTGTAAATTATTAAAGGATAATATGTAAATGTTGGTCAAAATTCGGTCAATTTAACCACAAAAAAGTCAAATGAGACAAAAGGTTTGGGACGGAAGGAGTATATTGTTAACTGTTAAGTAATTCTACCTAGTATGTATATATATTAAAATTATTTTCCTAGTTCTATTTTATTTCCTCTGAAGTATATAAGGTGGCAAGGTGCAATGTGCAAATAATCGTGCTTCACGAGTTGTGGTATGAAATTAGATCTAACGGTTTTTGCGAGTTTGTGCCTTCAGCAATAGTGATATTAGGTGTATGTGGATTACTCCAAAAGTCGAACTTCTATCCTGGAACAGTGGGAGTACCTAGGTTACATGTAATGTTGACTATAGGTTTAGGGAAGAATCTATAATTGATTTACCACATAGTTCCCTGTTGTAAGCAACTGTAAACTACCAGCTTCATTCGATTTCCATATCTCCAAAGCCTGCCATTTGTAAAATTACCTGCCATTGTGCTTCTTATTTTGCCTTGTTTAACATAATGAACTTTTTTGATCTTTCCTTTTCCAAGTGTACTTAAAACTTTAATTATCCCTTTCTCGTAGCATAACTCACTCCTGCCAAAGACCTTTCAGACTTGTATAAAGATGATATGTTTACACATCTCTGTATTTATTATGTCAATGTTACGAATTTAGTGAAATCAGTTATAGACTTATAGTTCTAATTTGTTCTATGTGAATACATTCTTACTATTTGTCTCTGGTTGGAAATGCTATTTTTTTTTCTATGGTGTGTAAAATGAGAGAACCAATAAGTGCAATATACAAGGTTTTCTAAACAATCCCCTTCCTTGTGCCTCTGTATTTCAGGATGAATTTAATGAAATGTTATATGTTTCTTTAACTCATAATTTCACTAATTAAACTTGCCCATCTCACTTTGATACTTATTGATATTTTGTCATTTATAATGGATGCACTGATTCTTTTTATTGACTTGTTTTTTATTTTTTCCATCCAGGCAAAAGCCAAGTCTGCAGCCAAGGCACATCATTGATACACAAAATGAGGCTGTCTTTTTTTGGAGTCCGAATATCTGAAGAGAGAAATAACTCACAACGACAAAACTATATCGATTTTCTTTAAACATTCTGTGTAGTAACTCTCGTATCAGTGTTTATTTTTGAAAATTTCTGACATGATTTCCATTTCTTCATCCACATTGTCTGTGGTTCTGATGCTCCAAAATTTCCCTTGCGGATATGACAAGTACACGAGTAATTGTGTCCTCATGGCAGAAAATAATACCTCATTGAATGAAACATCCTTGTTTACAAATTCATCAAGGCTCTTGTTTCTTTGTCTGTCCCAAGTTGTGCATGCTTGGTGCTGGGTCAATGGATTCTGGGAATAATTGGTTTGTGGATGATCATACTAATATTTTATAGTCATTCTTAATGGAAACACATATTTTGTTTTTCAAAACAAATAAAAACCAAACAGGATACGACTGGGAAAGCCTGCACAAACCCGAGAATTAAGTTGTCCATAAATTACCAGATATATGCAAGAAACTGTAGGTTTTAAGATTTATTTACGAGCATATTTTCTATCAATTATCCCATTCTCGAATTCAAATTCTCAATACATGCAATATACTACCATGTTTTATGTGCATTATGTCCTAAAATACAAACTTTGGGGATAAGCACTTTTGGGTTGAAGTGATATTGTTTTCTGTACTGGTCAGGCTCTGTAGCAGGGGATGGGAAATCTTTTTACCAACAGTTCAAATCTTGGTGAGGGCTGAAGAGTAAAGTCTGTCGGAGAAATATGGAGCTTTTTCACCAAAAAGACAAACTCATAAGCATGGAGGATCTTGTGTAACAGGATTTTCCAGTCTCCAATGATGTTTTTTTCTGTCGCACTTTTGAGAAGTGAGAAACAAAAAAACCACACCGTTTTTAAATAATTACCATTTTCATGCATCTATCTCGTCTTTAACAGGATTTGAATCATCAACCTCTCGTAAGTAGTAGATATAATAACTAGACCAAACCTTTAATACTAATATGAAATTATATTAATGATTAGAAATGTATGTTGACAAACGTGTTCAACCCAAACAGAAAAAGTAATAAAAGACGGAGGGAGTATAACGTATAACTATGTTCAGTTTGGCAGTTATCGGGAGAGAATCAATTTGACCAAAACCTGAGCCTCAGGCTATATAATATACTCCACGATGGTGGTTGGAATCTCTGTTAACATAATTGAGCTCCATTTCCATTGGCTACCTATTCATAAAACTAACGTTTATAATAATGTACAGATTACTAAAGTGTAAAAGGGCTTGGGTCATGATTCCCTTCCACCATGCTAGGTGCATTTTATTTTACACATACATTATACAGTACCATTTATGTATACAATGACACAACAGGGAATAGAATAGCACTAGAAAAAAGTCGACTAAATCCTGACTGGGGAAAGATTACTGTTAATCTCTCTTAGGAATCCTAAATCATTCATAGATCTAACTTCTAAGTGATTAGTTGAAAGCAGGACCCAACAATATATTCCCAAATCTTGTTTTATATTTTGTTCATCTAATCAGGATTACAGTGTTTGAAAGATACTGGGGAACACTAAATCACATCTGATTGGAAAATTTGGTTCTTCTTTGGCACCTTGTTAATACATTATTCAGTTATTTATTAATATAACCTTCAGATTTTAGCAGATTAATAGGAACTTAACTGTTTAATCATTTGTTATTTTTTTTTTTTTTTGACGAAGATCATTTGTTATTATAATAACTAAAAATTGATAACAAACAATTTAACTAGTGTATGCTAAACTGAACTAATTAGTCACTAACAATTGATTAGTACTCCGGTTCTAAATATGTTTTCTGTTTATTCTGGACACGTTTGCTAACACACATTTTTAATTGTTAATATCTTTAATTTTTTATTACTATTAAATATAAAAACTTTACTGTATTAAAATACTCATAAATACGAATCCAATAAGATCATTCATGACTATATTTTATCTTATAAATTATACGTAAAATAATAATTTGTCATATGTTATGAACAGTCCCAACATTTTAAATCAGAAACACAATACGAGACGAGGAAGTACGTGTTTATACAACTATTTGAAGCAATCAATTATTTGATGCCATCGTATAAATCCCAGATAATAAAAAAGTTTTTTTGCAAAAAAAAAATAAATAATAAAAATGTTTATATTATAGAGTAATGTTGCATACTCTCGTAAGGATTCCAAAAAGTTTTTGTTCCCGTGTCATCCTTCTATTTCAGAAATTAATATTAATGCACGAAGAATTTATCTTATATATTAAAAAATAATTAATTATATAATGATAAGTAACCATTTAAAAAAGAAATCAAATAAATTCGAGAACTCAAACTTTTCTCTTATATTTATTTATATGAATTATGAACCAGAGCCTAACATAATAGTTAGGATTAGTAATAGCATAATCAGGGGTGTAATAGGAGAGGGCATAATCCAAACTAAAGTCCTAACCGATTTAAAAAAAATTCAACTATTCTCTTTTCTTTTAAACTCATAAAAAAGGTTTTGATACAAAATGTATTAACCTTGGTCGTTTGTTATTCTGGTCTGCCATCGAATAAAAATAATTATTATTTTCCGATTTTGTCGAGGACACAACATGCATGTAAATTTATCATATATACTACTCCTCTGTCTCTAAAATTTTTTCCTATTTCTCCTGGACACGTTTGCCAACGCACACTTTTAATTATTAATATCTTTAGTTTTGTATTAATTTTAAATATAAAAACTATACTTATTATTAAATGAAGAGTCTGTGGCACTGCGGTAACATTTTACATTATTATTATTATACCAAAGTACACCTTGTTATATAATTTACAGTATTCTTTATTGCAGCAATAAAATTATACTAATAAAGATGTTACTGAATCTTCTCAGAATAAAGCTAATGCCTGTATTGCTATATCAAAAAATGGTACAGAGTCACAATACAAAGCCTCGGTAGCTCTTGCTTTACAGTCTCAAGTGAATGCTGAATTAGTACATTGTGTATGGACCTAGCTGAGTTGTCATTTGCTGAGTTATCAATTGTAGTCAATCTTTGACTTCTTGTTTTAGTATAAATACTCTCCTGAAACAAACTTTCATTTCAAGTAATTCAATATACAGCTTTTCCCTCTCTTTTCTGTTATGAATCTATACGTACAAACAGCATATATCTATAATTCTATAATGGTATCAGATCTCTCATGACTGATTTGCGTATCTCTCGAGCAACGGTACTGGTAATCGTTCGTCTTCTTGCTATCGTTAACTCTTTTCTAGTTTTTCAATTGTGTTTGTCCTTGTGGATTGGAGTTTTATCGATTTAGGTCGATTTAGAACCCTAATTTTGTTCAGATTTATCGATTGAGATCGATTTTGAACCCTAGATTTACGAATCTCCTTTAGAATTGTTCAATTTCAATCAGTCATGATGCGTAATAGTTTCTCGAATGTCGTACAAGGTAAAAATGATTCGTCGAGTAGTACAGCTCCACTAAATGATATGGACGATGTATCTACGCCGGTTAATCGTTCTGATTTGTCACAAAAGAACAAGGCGATTGTTGATAATTCAAATCGAGCTTCATGTAATGTGAATTTTGTTGATAATAACACACATCCGCTTTACTTGCATAACAACGATCATCCTAGAATAGTTTTAATTGCGAAGAAGTTGTCAAGACCTGATAATTTCGGTCCTTGGAGTCGTTCTATGCAGATTGCTTTGAGTGCCAGAAACAAATTTGTGTTGGTGAATGGTACTTTACCAAGACCTGCAGTTGATTCTCCATTATATGCTCAATGGGAACGAGTCAACGATTTGGTCATTACTTGGATTCTCAATTCTGTTGCTGATGACATAAGTGATGGTCTGAGTTATGTTACTACTGCTGCTGAAGTGTGGAAAGAGCTTCGTGAGCGTTTTTCTGGTACTAATGGACATCGAATTTATCAAATTATGAAGGAGATGCACAATTTGGAGCAAGGTAACAAATCAGTTGAGGTGTACTTTCATAAGCTTAAAGGTTTGTGTGATGAGTACATGATGTTGGAGCCTACTATTTTGTGTACTTGTGGTTCTCATAAAGAGCAGTTGGAAAGGGATCAAAAAAGAAAGCTCTTGCAGTTTCTTATGGGACTACATGAAAGCAATGCCAATGTTCGAGGCCAGATTTTGATGATGGATCCTTTGCCTTCTGTATCTCAGGCATATGCCTTTGTCAAACAGGATGAAAAGGCTAGACAAGGCAGCCATAGTTTTCTTTCTGATGCACACATGACAGCTAATTCACTGGTTGTTGACTCAGATGCTGGAGCCAATTCTACTGCTAAGAAACCTACCTTTGTTAAAGGAAATTCTGCCAAACCAGTTTTGAAGTGTGCCTATTGCAACTTTAATGGTCATACAAAGGAGTTTTGTTACAAACTCATTGGCTATCCTGCAAATTGGAAGAAGAAGGAGAAGTCTACTGCTCCTAATGCACAATTTAGGCCTTTACCTAAAGCTAATCAAGCAGCTACAGTTGATGATGATTCTTCTCCTCAATTTACTCAAATACAGAACCAAATTAATCAGCTTAGTCAGATGGTCAGCATGTTTGTTGGTACAAGATCTACTCTTAAGAGTCCTGAGGATCACATGGCAGGTATGGTGACTTCAAACTTGGTTTATTCTAGTGATTCTAAGGATGCTTGGCTCATTGATACTGGTGCAACTGACCATATGTGTTGTTCTCTGCCTTCTATGCATAATGTTAAAATCTTACATAGTCCTGTACATGTTTCTTTGCCCAATGGATCATCTCTAGCTGTAACTCAAATTGGTTTTGTCCATCTTACTGATACAGTGACTTTGCACAATGTGCATTTTGTTCCATTTTTTCATTACAACTTGTTTTCAGTTCCCAAATGGACTCAAGATACTGGACACTTGGTTACTTTCTTTCCTGACCATTGTGTTTTTCAGAGTTCAAATCTTTAAACCACTATTGCTACTGGCCTTGTCAATAATGGTTTATATCATTTTCAGAGTAAACAGTCATCTGTTCCACATTCTTTTAAGTCTGTTTCTTTTGTTAATAGTGCCATGACCAAGAAACAATTAAGTGCTATTTGGCACATGCGTTTAGGTCATGTTTCTTCTCCAATTTTACACAAAATTCCTCATCTGACTGGTTGTTCGTTTAAAGAATGTTCTAAGAGTTGTCCTATTTGTCCATTGGCTAAACAGACTTCTTTACCCTTTTCTCTTAGTACTTCTCATGCTGAGCATATTTTTAATTTGATACATGTTGACTTATGGGGTCCGTATGTTCATGAGACCACTCATGGTTGTCGTTTTTTCTTAACCATTATTGACGATCACTCTAGGGCAGTGTGGACTTTTTTACTTCCTACTAAACAACATGTTTACCAGCAACTTATTCATTTCTTTACCTATGTCCAAAATCACTTTCAAACCACTGTAAAAACCTTTCGAAGTGATCATGGCACAGAGTTCTTTAACCATTCTTTAACTTCCTTTTTACTCAAAATGGAAGGGTTGAACGCAAACACAGACAATTGTTATCAATTGCTCGTTCTTTAAGATTTCAATATGGTTTGCCTATTAAGTTCTGGGGGGATTGTATTTTAGCAGCTACTTATATCATCAATAGATTGCCAACACCTGTTTTAGACCACAAAACTCCTTATGAATGTCTCTATCGTACTCTACCAGATTATGATAATTTTAAGGTGTTTGGTTGTCTTTGTTTTGCTTCCATTCATGAGTCTAACAAGTTCTCTCCTAGAGCCCAACGATGTGTTTTCATTGGCTATCCACATGGACATAAGGGTTTTAAACTTTTTGACTTGGTTACTCATAAAATCTTTATCTCAAGGCACGTTGTTTTTCATGAGACTGTTTTTGCATTTTTGGATAACTCTCATGCTGATGATGTTACTGATTCTTCTCTTTTACATCACTGGCTTCATTTTGACACTACTAATGTGTCATCTTCATTTGAGGTTTCTGCTAGTTCAGATTCTTCTTTAGTTTCTACACCAGATGTTTCTTTGTCACAGTCATCATCACCTGAGATTTCTTTATCCACAAATCATCATTTACCTTCAAATATTTCATCTATGATGCCTCAGGAGTCTGTTTCTGATACATCTTATTCAGATTCTTTTGATAATCTACCTCCAGACAGTGATGCTTTAACCAATATTCCTGTTGAGAATTCCATTGATGATATTCCTCGACATTCTACTAGATCCAGGGGTCGACCAGTTTGGTGGTCTGACTATGTTATTCCTGGTCATCACTCTACTAATACAGTTTCCAAATATTCCATGGCCAATTATCTATCTGGTCATTCATTCTCTCCTTCTCATTTTGCTTTTCTTGCCAAGCTGTCTACTCAAACTGAGCCTAAGTCCTTTGCTGAGGCTGTTTTAAATCCTAATTGGGTTCTTGCCATGAACAAAGAATTAGAGGCATTGGAGGCTAATTCTACTTGGATTCTTGTGCCCCTGCCTCTTGGCAAACAAACTGTTGGCTGTCGATGGGTATATAAGATAAAATACCATGCCAATGGTGAGATTGAACGTTATAAAGCCAGGTTGGTGGCCAAAGGGTACACACAAGAGGTTGGTGTCGATTTTCATGACACATTTGCTCCGGTTGCTAAGGGGGTGACTGTTAAATCTGTTATTGCTCTTGCTGCTTCTAAGAATTGGTCTGTTTTTCAGCTTGACATTAATAATGCCTTCTTACATGGGGACCTTGAGGAGGAAGTTTATATGAATTTGCCATTAGGGTATCAAGTTCATTTTTCTGCTGTTCCTTTAGTTTGCAAGTTGTTAAAATCTATCTATGGTTTACGACAAGCTTCCAGATGTTGGTTTACTAAGCTTTCAGATTTTTTGCTTGCTTATGGTTTTTGCCAGTCTTTAGCTGATTATTCTTTGTTTACCTATACCAAAGATGGCATTTATGCGTGTGCTGTGGTTTACGTTGATGACATCTTGCTAACTGGGAATAATGTACTGTTCATTCAAGGACTTAAAGATGCTTTGCATCGAACTTTTAGCATAAAGGATCTTGGTGAGGCTAAGTATTATCTGGGTCTAGAAATTTCCAGAACTGAACTAGGCATTACCATGAGTCAGAAAAAGTTCATTTTGGATATGTTGGGGGCTGCTCATTTGTTAGATGCTAAGCCTTTGTCTATTCCTTTAGACCAGAATATATATTAAGCTTTATGACAGTGTTAAGTCAGGCTCTTTGATATCAAATCCATCTCTGTACAGAAGCCTTGTTGGGAAACTTCTTTATCTTACATTCACTAGACCAGACATCAGTTTTTCAGTCCATTTATTAAGCCAGTTTATGAAATCTCCTCGTGCTAAGCATTTAGATGCTGTTTTTCGAGTGCTTCGTTATCTGAAGTGTACTGTTGGTCTGGGTCTCTTTTTCCCTGCTAATAATGCTTTGGTTCTTCGTGGTTTTTGTGATAGTGATTGGGGTGGTTGTACTACCACTGGTAAATCTGTAACTGAGTATTGTCTTTTTCTAGGCAATGCTTTGGTTTCTTGGCAAGCTAAGAAACAAAGTGTTACCTCTTTGAGTACAGCAGAGGCTGAGTATAGGGCTCTTGCTACTATCACTACTGAAATCATGTGGTTGAAATACTTGTTCGCTGATTTACAGATTCCTGTTTCTTATGTAATCTCTGTGTTTTGTGATAATCAGGCGGCCATTGATATTGCCCTGAACCCAGTTAATCATTCTCGTACTAAGCACATTGAGTTAGATTGCCATTTTATTCGTGAGAAAGTTCGTGACAAAGTCATTCTACCTACGAAGATTTCTACAAAGTTTCAGTTGGCTGATGTCTTTACTAAGGCTTTAGGTGGATCTGTTCACTAGTTCATTTGTTCCGAGTTGGGTTTACACAATTCTTGTGTACCTCCAACTTGTGGGGGGAGTAATAAAGATCTTACTGATTCTTCTTAGAATAAAGCTAATGCGTGTATTGCTATATCAAGAAATGGTACAGAGTCACAGTACAAAGCCTCGGTAGCTCTTGCTTTACAATCTCAAGTGAATGCTGAATTAGTACATTGTGTATGGATCTAGCTGAGTTGTCATTTGCTGAGTTATCAGTTGTAGTCAATCTTTGACTTCTTGTTTTAGTATAAATACTCTCCTGTAACAAACTTTCATTTCAAGTAATTCAATATACAGCTTTTCCCTCTCTTTTCTGTTATGAATCTATACGTACAAACAACATATATCTATAATTCTATAATATACTTTTGGCTTTTCATCTACTACTAGATATAGTACGTACAAATAAGTAATTCGACTTGATCTAAACAAAGCCAATTTGAATTTTATTCAAATTAACCTTTATGTCGTAATGAACTCTTCACGTAAACCAACGGTTTGCATATCTTATTATGTAATCACACGCCATTAAATTTAATTAATCCCCCCACATGGCCGTGGCAACCTTTCAATCAACACATAAATCACGTAAATATCTCTAATCCTAAGGGCATTCTAGTCATTTAATTTACTAGACTTTCTATAAAATATGCATCTCTTCACCACCTTTTCCACAAAATTCTCACACACAAAATCACTCTCTCTCACTCTTCCTCTCTCTCTCTCTCTCTCTCATTAATTCTCTCCACAATGTCGCCGGTGATCGGAAAAGGCAACAAAATCCGGCACATAGTGAGGCTCCGACAAATGCTCCGTAAATGGCGCAAGAACGCAGCCTTATCACACAACCGTATCATACCGTCCGATGTACCTGTCGGACACGTGGCAGTCATGGTGGGTAGCGGCTGCAGGAGATTTGTGGTGCGCGCGACGTACCTGAACCATCCCGTGTTCAAGAAACTACTAGCTCAAGCAGCTGAAGAGTATGGGTTTACAAATAATGGCCCATTAGTTATACCATGTGATGAGTCGTTTTTTGAGGAGATTCTTAAACTCGTTTCTAAGTCTGAGTCAAGTAACTCAGTTAAACTCGAGGATGTTAAGAGATGTTGCCACGTGGATTATAAGAGTGCTTGTGATGCTAGGCCTGAGGCCTTGCCGTTGTTGCATGGCTTGTGAGCTGAATCGGTGTGTTAGTGAAAAGTACCGAGTTGGTGAGCTGTGTTGAGTCAACTCGGTTGAGTAACTAAGTTTGGTAGAAGCTAACTATAGGTGAAAGAAATATTTTGAGTTTATTTAGATAGAGTGGCGTTTTAGGAGATGGCTAAGAATGGGTTGTAACTCAACTGAGTCGTCCCGAGTTGAGTGGGAAGGACTGATTAATTAGATATACTTGGTATGATATTAGGATAATACTTTTTTTTTTGCTAAGTATATTAGGATAATCCTGTGAATTATTCTAATTTAGAATTTCCAAAGTGTATTTATGATGGAAGAAATTATAATATAAGATGAGTTCTAGTTAACTGTTTCAGTACATCATTTTCAATTTTACTATACCTTTAATGTAAATGGTAGTAACATTTAATTAAAATTTACCTTACTTACAAATACTGTTCTAAATATCGTTCAATTTTTCAAAAATCGTCAATAAATTGTTAAAAAATATTCAACCGATTCGATTTTTAAAATTCGATTTATCGTTATGAAATAATTTAAAATGGTATATTATTTTATAAATTAGATTAATATATTAAATATTATTAAAAATATTAGAATTTATTCAATTTTTTCCCCGATTTATTATTACGATAAATTCCGATTTATAGATAAATTATTACTAGATAGTTAAACCGATTTATTTCGATTCCCGAAATCTACATTCATAGTTACAAATGCGAGAGAATGAAAACAGGTCGACGATATTAGTTTTGCTATTTTATAAATAAAGTTAATAATGGCCATTTTTTAATCAACTTGTACATTGTCGTACTTCAGATATAAACGCAATTTTTTCTATCACAAGACAAGCAAAAAACTACAAAAAGCAAAGCCAAATAACCTTTTTAGGAATGATTATTAATCGTAAGTATTCTGGTACGTGACTACAACGTACACAAATGATGAAATGATCGCCCACTTTTATTTAAGCTTTACTTGTATATCGGTGAATTAAAATGCCACTGATTTACCCACATAGTTCGAACTTAAAAGACTTCACAAATATTATATATGTTCCTTTCTTTTTATACGAGTCACTTTTTTTTTTAATAAATAATCTGAAAAAAATGAATTTATTTTTCAGATATTAATTTAAAATTAGTATAAATATAAATTCATTATTTTATTCATTTAGGTGATTATAAATGAATGTCATTAGAGTATTTTTACTTTTTTAAATAACAGAAAATATTAACTAATTTATATGAATTGAGACGGACGGAGTAGCTAATACTCCGTACTCACTATACTATCAGTATCATGCAAGAAAATTATAGTTAAATTGCACCGTGTTTGGCAAATAACTGAACTTTTTATAGCAGGAGTGCAGGACTTGTAACTTAATTACTTTGATCCAGATGGCTAATTAGTAGGATTAGGATAGTTAAAGAAATAGTAATTAATTAAATTAAACTAGACGCAGCTGGTCTTTTAGTAAGTGCAGATAGGGTGGTCACTTTTCACTAACATGTGGAAAAAGTAAAGAGGCGCAATAATTTAGGTGGTGTTTGGCTGGGCTTATAAGCCCGGACTTATAACTTATTTTCGGGTAAAAATTTCATATTTTGATAATTTGTTTTTATGGTTGTATTTAATGTATATTTGAGATTTCATAAGTTACAAAAAAAAGTTGAAAAATAAGTTGGAATGTTAGGAATTTCTAACATTGGCTTAAAATAAGTTGACTTATTCCGGAAATAAGCTCCCCTAAACACCCCTTAGTTTGAGTATGCTTTACTCAATTTCTACTAATTTTAATTATTATATCTGTCGCTTTTACTTTATTTGTCTAACATTAACAGGGGTCAATTAATCTCTTTTCCTGATGCTGTATCCAACTGGAAAGGCAGTTGATTTTTTTTGTGTAATGAGAGTGCCCTTTCATTTTCGTATTAAAACTTCCAATTCAATAAAGGGTGTTGCTTGCCATTTCTATGTTTTGATACATACAGTAAAAATGACTAATATTTCTATGTTTATGAATTAATGTATTAATTAATAATTCGAATATTTGATTTATCATTTCTCAAATAACTGATTAATCCTTCAACAATATCTCTATGATTAAATTCGATTTTCACTTTTTACAACATTATTCATAAATAATTATTCAATGAATAAATTTGACAGGAAGTATATAACAGGTTATATCGGTCAAACAAAAAATAGATGGAGAATATGCAAATAAACAGTGTTTATTTGCCCCTGCTATCTGCGCACTATATTCTTTTTGAAGCCTATACATTTTGAATATCAATATGATCATACTGTCATAATTCTATTACTCATTTTCTTATAAATAATTTTGTTACTTATTCTTGTATGTTATTTGTTATAGGGAGAATATTGTATAACAATATTTTGGAGGTTCCTGGATTTATGGAGCAAAATACGGATATTCTGCTATGAACACGAAGAACACGGAGAGATTTGTAACTGTTTGTGGCTGATCTTGTCTATTGATATTTAGTGGTGAGCTGTTTCTCTAATCTTTACAAGATGCCTACGTACCCTGTTTATAGGGATCAAGCCATACGTAGTTCTCTTAGAGAAGAAGTTATCTAGACGGGCTAGGGTTTCTATGGGCTCGGCCTGGCCCAAATCCACTAGTCGTCTCCTTGGGTTGGTACCCACTTATACTGCTCATGACCCATGGCCCATAAAAGGGAACCCACGGCTAGCATGATGCTATAATTATTATTATTGGCGATACTGTCTAGATGGCCTCGCATGCGACCTCGCTGGGCTAGTCATGCGAGGCGATCCTCACTGTATGGAGATAACCTACTCACGCGACCTCGCTGGGCCTGACCGTAAGCCTTCGTAGTAAATATGCTCTAGGCCATGCTGGACCTCTAGGCCTCGTTGGACCTCGTGAACTGCGACCCCATCCCTTAGGGCTCGCTGACGATCCTGCTTTACAGAATAATGTGATGAATCTCCCTGAGATGGCGGACTTTAATGACCCATTCTTAATTTCTAGGCCCATTATGTGTGATGTACTGATATTCTAGCCCATTAGGCCTACTTAGGACTTATGCCAAATTCGGGCATAACAACTACCCCCGAGTCCATATTGCAATTAGAAATGCGATGTGGACTCAAAGAATATCTTCCCAGGAATTTTAACGCGAGGCCAAGGCCCATAATATACTCCTTTGGGCTCTCATCACAGGCCCAATAAACTTGAATAGTTGCTAACAACTCTCGCGTCCCGAGATCTGCTCATGGCTGCTGAGTGCATCCTTCTCTCTCCTAACCACTATATAATCTTCAGATTTCAAATCATTTGTCACTTTCCTTATTAACATCATACCGAAGTGCTGCCAATTTGCTCTCAGATCAAACAAAGGCCCAGCTCGCTTTCAATCAAGGACGACCCCAAGATTTCTCAAGATCTTCAACTTTTCTTCATCAAAAAGTAAGTTTCTCTCTCTTGTTCTTCATTTTGAATACATGTGTAGCTTATAATTTCGTATTTATTTGTTGATAATTTTATGCGATGCGAGCCTGATTAACTGCGACCCCACACACTTAATTTCACGCTGCGAGCCTTGCCTCGCTAGACTAGAGAATGCAACCCCTTTAGTAAGTAGATATACGACCTCAAATTTAGAATAGTTGCGCGACCCCCATATTCTTCATGTGTGGAGTGAGAACACTTAGAGCCTCCTATTGAATCTTTTCTTCTTTTATCTCCTTTGATATTCTGTAAGTGCACACACTAATAATTCTAACTGCGATAGCTCGAGGACCCCCTCGCCCCTTCCACATGTATCTATCAGCAAACGGGCAGCGGCAAACATAGCTAAAGCTGCAAGTGCGAGTGACAGCTCGTTCAAATTATATATGGACCCCCAATGGTCGCAAGAGGAATTCACCAGAGAGACCCCTTTAACAACATGGAGAACCCGGCGTCCTTCCGGCTCGCAGAGCCAATCTGTTGATATCTCAACCGTCCCACAGAGCCATCCAATCACAACAATACCCTCCTCTTCAGTTCAGGATGATGTCGACAAACTACTAAAGAGAGGGGAAGAATTCTTCTCTAGCGTCCCCAAACTTCTTTCACCCTTGAACAGAAATCTCCTCCATATAAGCCCCATAATACTCACCAGCAATTCTTCAATAGACTCCCTTGGCCATGCCTACTACGAGCTTGAGGGTGGAGATGATAACGAGGCCAATTCCGATGACTCTGATTATGAGGAAGCCTCTTCTGATGATGGCGGCCTCGATGAAGTGACCAGGGTCGTTAATTTTGAAGATTATAACTATGTACCCGAGGCCTCGCCTCAACCTTACATACCAACTCCCCAACCTGAGCTAGAGGGAGTAATATATGTTGGAGGGCCTCGCCCTGAGGATATTGAACCGGGCTCCAAGGTGAAACCAGGCCAACCTCGCACCTTAGCCTGTAAAGATCTATCCACGACCCTGAATCTGGAATCCTTGACAAAGGCTGTTAACAAATTCAGACCTGAAGGCAAAATCATTCTCCCCAAATGAGCAATGCGATGCTATCGCTTCAATCATGAATAAAATGGTGGCAGGGTGCCTCGAATGGTCTTGACATCTGCCATGATGAAAATAGGTGTCTCTTCGCCTCTTCACCCTTTTATTAGGGACGTTTGCGAGACATACCACCTAGCTCCAATTCAAATCAACCCCAACGGCTATAGGGCCATGATCTCTTTGTATATTCTCTACTACAAGCTTGGATACCCCAGATTGGACGCGAGGATAATGGGTTATTTCTTGCAACTGAAGCGATGTGGGGCTTCAGACTTCGGTTACGTTTATTTCTCAATGTGGCCGGAGTTCAACAAGAAGGAACTTTATCATGGTGGCCCAAGCAATGCGGGTTCGTGGAAGGGACCTTACCTCTACGTCCACGAGGTGCCCAGAGTAAAAACTTCCTTTAACTATCTCCCAGGTACGAAGCTGTCCTTTAGATTCTATTCTTAACTCAATCCATCTCCTAACTTATTCCCAATGGGATCGCAGTTGGCCAAGTGCGAACTGTCCTGAAGGGCGAGGAGAAGAAACGTGCCGACGACGTACTGAAGTCTCCTCGCGAGGATAGGAACGTCAAAACCCTCCTGACCTTATAAAATTTAATTGAGTGTGGGTTTTTGAAAGAAGGGATCGAGCTTCCTACTGAGGCGGGGCCTTCTCGTGCGAAGAAGGCTTCACGAAAAAGAAAATTGCGAGAGGAAGCCTCGTCCTCTAGAGTAGTGGTCGCAGAGAGTGAGAATATTTTTGCTGTTGTAGTTCAATAACTTCTTTAGATTAACTGTCTTTATTGTCTTCGCATTTTCACCTTTCATAATTATAATCTCTAACTACTTTCTACTCCCGTTTTGCAGGCATGTCGTGCAAAGGTCGCAGACCTCCATTCTTGAAAAGCAAGGAGCTTCAAACTGTGAACCCAGCTGTAACCGATACTCAGCAGAAAATCAGCGATATCCTGCCGCCTCCACCACCATCAACACAGGTTGAAATTCCGGATCAATCACCCCGAAGTCATCCTGAAGAACATGTTTCAAAGAAATCCAAGAAGGATGGTCCCCTGCTTCAATTAACCAAGCCTCCAGCAGCGACGCTAGTCTACCATCTTTATGCGAGGCATGGGTATACTCATGCTACTGAACAGGAATGCACACAATGGGTGGGTGCTGAATTGGTGGAGAATTCTGAGTCCGTTTCCAAGTGTCTAGCTGAAGCATTCATCCGGCAAGCCTCATATCTTCGAGAATTAAAGAACGTCGTGACTGCTAACACAAGGTTGGAGAAAGAGGTAAAAGTTCTTAATGTCCAGCTTGAGGAAGATAAGAAATCTCTGATGGAAACTCACAAGCGGGCCTTGGATACCGAGACGGCCAGCCTTCGCTCTGAGCTGAAGAAAGTAAACAATGAAAAGACAGCCCTGCATAAATCCTTAAAGGATGCGGAGCTGCACGAGGAAGAGCTGACTAAGAGGCATGAAGAGGAGGTGGATAAGTTGAAGAAGGAGCTCGCTGCTGCCCAGTCTGATCGTGAGGCCGTGGAAGAGGCTGCTCAGACGGAATTTATGAAGGGATTCATAAGAAAGATTCCAGATTTTGATTGGTCCAGGCTCGGGCCCGGTAATGCTGAGTTTTCCGCCGATCTTTGTAAGGAGATTGAGGAGGAAGACGCCAAGGAAGCAGCCAGGCTCGCTAGCGAGGCTACCAAGGCGAACGCTGCTAACCAGGAAAAGCCTAAGGAGACCGCTACATGATCCTTTATTCTGATATCTTGAACTGGGGATGCAGACACCCTTTGAATGTCTCGCAAGTTGTAATATTCTTTTGATAACTGTTTTTGATAACTCTAAAGTACGTTGGGCTCGCATGGCGACCTAGAATTACTTGGTAACTTTGCTGACGATGATATGATCATAATTGCTTATCCTCATTTTTTCATATAATATCTTGTGCTTGCTTTAAATTCATAAATTTAATGTTTCCATCCTTTATGTATCTGAAATATTAGCAAGTAGATTAACCTCGCAACTGCGAAGCTTCCCTTGTAATCATTCGTAGCTTTTCCTTTTCAATTTGCTTAACTTCAAGGTGTACCCCATCTCTTTAGAATCAAGACATGCGATGCCTTCCTTGCGAGGTCGCAGACACGATCCGGAGATGAAGGTCTCACCTTGACTTCTTTTACTTTAAACTTTGAACTTCTTTAAAGAGATATACTTCTTGTTAACTAAACTTTGAAGACATTCCCTCAGGTCGCAGTAAGTGCACGCTCGCGACCTCATTAATCTGAGGGGTGTTCGGCCTCGCATACGCTATGCTGGCCTAGTCCTGAAAATTTTAAATATTGACAAAAGAACAAAATTGCAAAACTTCTTGGAGAACAAACTTCATATATAAATACTAGGGACGAAGCCCAACTTTCAATACATCATAACGAGGAGGTGTCTATATGATCACTACCCCCGAGTACTTTGTATGAATTTATTCATGCTAAGTAGTAGTAGATAGAGACTACCAGGGGCGAGGCCTCTACTGATAGTATTTCCTCAAATGTTCTGCATTCCAAGCTCGTGACATGACCTTATCATCCATATCAGTTAGATAATAAGTCCCTTCGTTGATGACACCATAGACCTTATAGGGCCCTTCCCAATTGGCTCCAACGACCCAATGAGACGAGACCTAGTGTTAGGCATCACTCTTCTAAGCACCAAGTCCCCCACGCGGAGATGTGGCACACGAACCTTCCCATTATAGTACCTCGCAGCCCTTCTTTGATAAGCTGCGAGCCTCAACTGAGCTTCTTCCCTTGACTCTTGTATCATGTCTAAGTAGAGCCTATGATTGACCTCGTTTGCCTCGGGGTCGTAGTGTTCTCTTCTGAACGAGCCTGAACCTACCTCCACGGGCACCATAGCCTCGCACCCATATGTCAAAGAAAATGGAGTCTCGCCTGTGGTAGATCTTGGGGTCGTGTTGTATGACCACAAGGCCTTTGGCAACTCTTCGGGCCAACTACCCTTACTCTCCTCCAACTTAGCTTTTAGGGTATGCTTGATTATCTTGTTGATGGCCTCGGTTTGTCCATTTGTCTGAGGGTGGCTCACAACAGAGAAACTTTTCTTGATTCCCAAACTCTCACATAATTCTTTCACTTCCTTGCTATCAAATTGCTTCCCATTATCTGAAATAAGCTGATATGGGATCCCATAGCGACACACAATCGCCTGTACACGAAGTCCTTTAATTTTTTTGCCGTGATGGTAGCAAGGGGTTCGGCCTCGGCCCACTTAGTGAAATAGTCCACGACCACGACTGCATACTTTACTCCTCCCTTAGCTTTGGGGAGTTCGCCAATAAGATCTATTCCCCACATAGCAAAGGGCCAAGGGCTCATAAGCGAGGTGAGGTGGGCAACTGGAGCATTACTGAAATTTGCATTTCTTTGACATTTGTCACATCTCCTAGCGAACTCAAAAGCATCCCTTTTTAACGTGGGCCAGAAATACCCTTGTCGAAGAATTTTTTGGGCTAGGGAACTACCCCCCGAGTGATTGCCACATATTCCCTCATGGACCTCCCTCAAAATTAGTTGCACTCTTCACTATCTACACACCTCAAGAGTGGGGTGTTAAATCCTCTTCGATATAACACTTCATCATATATCACATAACGAGCTGCCTGATACTTGAACTTCCTCGCTTCTTTTTTATCTTGAGGAAGAGCCCCATTCTTGACATACTCCTATATGGGGGTCATCCACGTCGACCCCTGGCCAACTATTTCCATAACACTTTCTTCTGGAACACTGGGCTTACTTTGGATTTCCAACGGAATTATCCCAAGTAAAGTGGCCTCGCGTCGCGAGCCCATTTTCGCGAGGGCATCCGCTACTTGATTTTTTGCCCTTCTGATAAACTCTACCTTCACTTGCTTGAATGACTTCATAAGCCTTTGAACACATTTTAAATATAGCTCGATCTGAGGTCCCCTGGCCTGCCATCCACATCTGACATGACCTGTAACTAACATAGAATCGCTGTATGCATTGAGATTCTCCACCTTCATTTCTATTGTGAGCTTGAGGCCAATTATGAGAGCCTCGTACTCCGCTACATTATTAGAGGCCTCGAAAGCGAAGTGCCCGACACTTTTCAATTTGTGACCCTCTGGTGTAACGAGCTCGATCCCAGCTCCGGTTCCTTCCTTTTTAGATGCCCCGTTAACATATAATTCCCACCATGAGGCTGAATTTTCATCTTTTATTTTGGGGCCAACCACTTCTGGGATCGCCACAAGAGCCCAGGCATCTTCCTTAGATTGGGAAGGAAATTCCAATATGAAATCCGCTAAAGCTTGCCCCTTTATTGCACCTCGAGGCTTGTACTCAATATCGAACTGGCCCAACTCTATGGTCCACTTTAAAAGTCTACCCGAGGCCTCGGGTTTATGCATTACCTGCCTCAGAGGATATGCAGTGCGAACCTGAATGCTATGAGCTTGAAAGTAAGGCCTTAGTTTTCGCGAAGCCAGGACTAATGCATAGGCCAGCTTCTCCATGTTGGTGTAGCGAGTCTCAGCATCTAGAAACCTTTTGCTGACATAATAAATGGGGAACTGGGCCTTATCCTCCTCGCGAACGAGAATAGCACTGATTACATGTTCTGAAACAGTCAGGTAAACAATAAGGACTTCTCCCTCCTTAGGCTTAGAAAGTAGTGGGGGCGAGCCCAAATGCTCCTTTATTCTTTGAAAAGCCTCCTCGCATTCAGGGGTCCATTCAAAATTTTTTCCCACCCTCTTAATTGCTTTAAAGAACTCGTGACACTTGTTTGATGATTTGGAAACAAACCAATTAAGCGCTACGATCCTTCCAGTCATACTTTGTACCTCCTTGACACTTCTAGGCGACCTCATCTCTATCAAATCTTTTATCTTGGCTGGATTAGCCTCAATACCTCTGTGGTTAACAATGAACCCCAAGAATTTTCCAGACTCAACCCCAAAAACACACTTCTGGGGGTTGAGCTTCATTCTGTACTTCCTTAATATGGTAAACATTTCTGCGAGGTGGGCTACATGATCCTCAGCTTCCTTAGACTTCACAAGCATGTCATCCACATAAACCTCCATTGTCTTCCCAATTTGCTTCTCAAACATCATATTAACGAGCCTCTAATAAGTGGCACTGCATTGAGGAGGCCAAAAGGCATCCCAATATAGCAGTAGAGACCTCTGTCCGTGATAAATGAAGTGTGCTCCTGATCGGGGCCATACATGGGTATCTGATTGTACCCAGAGTAGGCGTCCATGAAACTTAGGAGTGCATGGTCCGCTGTTGCATTTACCAACTGATCAATCCTTGGAAGTGGGAAACTATCTTTTGGGCAATGCTTGTTAAGATCAGTAAAATCCACACACGTCCTCCACTTGCCATTTGGTTTCTTCACGAGGACAGGATTAGCGAGCCAATCAGGGTAGAATGATTCCCTAACGAGCCCGACCTCTAGAAGCCTGTCCACCTCTTCTTTAAGAGCCTCGGCTTGCTCTCCACTTATCAGTCTTCTTTTCTGCCTTACTCCCTTTTTGTTAGGATCAAGATTAAGTCTATGACACATCACATTGGGATCGATCCCAATCATGTCTTCGTGAGACCATGCAAATACATCCAAATTAGCTTTAAGAAACTTCACGAGCCTCCCCCTAAGATCAGGGCTTAACTGCGACCCGGCCTTCAACACCTTATTTGGATCCTTAGCATCAACAAGAACGGAGCGGAGATCGTATCTTCTGCGGCTCCAGCCCACTCCACATGTTCAGGGATGCGAGGATCTAGATCAATTTCCACATCACGAGCCCTACTAGACTCTGCTTCATCCTGCCTCATGACTCCTGCTATAGAGGTTGGGGTCGCTCCAACATGGCCATACTCATTCACGATTATTGTTTCTCGTGTGACCCCATTAGGAAAATCTACCAATGTTTATGTTTCCTTGCGAACCCATTTCCCCTTACAAGCTCGCACAGCTGCATGTTCTGGACTCTCCTCAACATCACTAGCTTCCTCGACAATTTCTT
Organism: Kitagawia praeruptora; assembly: GCA_037693485.1. Lineage (NCBI taxonomy): Eukaryota > Viridiplantae > Streptophyta > Magnoliopsida > Apiales > Apiaceae > Kitagawia > Kitagawia praeruptora. The sequence goes on from CM075352.1 coordinate 142,317,297, forward strand.
CTTGTAGAACCAACACAGGTTGCGAGGCCTCCATCATAATAGCCCCTGGCACAAGCTCTACCTGTATACCCAAACTGTCAAAATAATCATCAGGCAATTCCTCGATAGATATTATATTGCACCCAACTGAGGGTTGCGAGGCCGATTTGCGAGCCCTTTCTTCCTCTTCGCATTCCATATAACTTCTTCCCCTTTCTGCTTATTTAAGAGCCTGATTATAACATTCTCGAGACTCATGATGAATTCCCCTAACACACCCTACACCTTGTGGGGTAGGGAACTTCATCGAGAAGTGGTAGATAGAAATCACCACCCTCATTTCTTTCAAGATGGGTCTCCCTACAATAGCATTATAAGCAGATGGCTGATCCACGACCCTGAAATCAGCGACCTGCGTAGTATGAACCCATAGAGGTGACCTACTGATAAGTGGATTTTATATCCACTTGGAGCATTCTAAATCGGCTTAAATTGATTGTCTTGGACTCAAGTTTCTTGTAGTTTTGATGTGTTTTGCTTAGTTGTGCAGATTTACAAGAATATTGATTAAGGTTGATGCTTCTATCATTTTTGGAGATTTAATTGATTAAAATTCGGATTTTCTGGGAAGGCTGCGCAGCTTACACTATTTTGGCCATATCTGGAGTTCTATAAGTCCGTTTTCAGCGATCTTACTGCCCACGCGAAGCTTGAGAGATTTTCTACAACATGGAACAGATGTTACACGTGTAATTTGCGCGTGGTGGGGGCAGGAAGCACGACAAACAGAATGTTAGGAGCAGGGAAATTACTATTTTGCCCTTTTCAAGTTCTAATTGTATTTTAGGCAGCTTTTAGCACTTTAATTAAATTCTAATTGTAATAGAAGATAAATTCTTGCTGGGAAAGAAATCTAGAGCCTATAAAAACACATCTAGGCATTGTAATTTGTATCATAGTTTTATTATTGTAACCTAGCTTAGATCTGCAAGGGAGAAAAGGAGAGAAGGATTCAACGCTCGTGACAAGCAACGGATCTAGATCTACTTCATCTTTTGTGTTACTTTGTGTTAACTCGAATAACTTGTAGAAGGGGGGGGGTTGAATACAAGTTATATAATCGTGTCTGATTTTTGATTGATTATATGAACAAGAATAAACGAATGAATCAAACTCTGTTTGTATTAATAAGATCAAATACAAACTCTACCAAAGGTGTACAATACCTTTAGCAGCTGCTGACAATACAAATATCTCTCTGTTTGTTTCGAACTCTCGAATACAAACCTTATACAGAGCTACGCACTCGAACTTACAACTTCGTCGCTCTTTACAATGATATTGAGAGAGTATTATAATGCTACCTATCAACTAATAACAGAAAGATATAATCTATACATGACAATGTTCTGCCTTCTAGTCGATAGTTTCCTTCAATAGAAAACTCTTTCCTTCATAATATCTTCTTGCTTGTTCTTCAAACAACGATCCTGTTTTATAGCACTTGCCAGTTTCTGTAGCATCTATAATGACATCATCAGTAACATGACTGATATCAGGATCTGTACACTGCATCAGTATCTGATCAACCATCAGTATTGGACCGTCATCAGGATTTGCTCTCTGTTCCTGACATGTAGTCTCCGATACACTGTTCATTCCTGACTAAACTATACAGATAACTGTCTTACACATAAAACCTATATACAGTGCTAAATCCTTTATAAGATCAGGATTACAAGAAGTATAATGTGTAAATTCTATTCTTAACATCACAACTTATGAATTATTCCTAACAATCTCCCCCTATTTATGCTTTATAATCTGAAGCATAAATCTAAGTTGTGGATGTCAAAACATATAACAATACAACCAGAATAGAATTTATGAATGTAGAATTATGAAGTTTAAGTACCTCATTCTCAGATGTAGACGCTTATCTAGTACTTAGAAGAAAGAATTTTAACTATTAATGCTGCTCTTCCTTTACCACTTCCTAGCTGAGATTCACCACTGTCACTCCTGGTTCTTCTTTTTACTTCCCTTTGTCTGATATTTATCTCCCCCAGCTTCTCCTTCAGTCTGGTGGTGTTGTTGTTGTCTTTGAATTGTCTTTATCTCCCCCTTTTTGACATCAGCAACATTAATTCCAAGAGATTCAGAAACAGAACAAATGAGATTCATAAGAACTGCTTGATTTTCCATAATTGTGACTTGGTTATCTTCAAGTGATTGAAGTCTTGTTTGAATAGCAATTTGAGAATTCTGAATATCTTTCAAAACATCAGAATGAACTTCAATATTGGAAGTGCTTCTAGTATCATCAGTATCAGAATCAGAAAGAACTGTATCTTCAAGTTGCTTGAGTTGTATGATATTCAAGTAATAAAACCTGATTAGAAGTATCAACATCTTCCTCTTTCTGTTCTGGAACTGAAACATGATCATCATCTCCTTCACCAGTATTCTGTGTACTAACATCTTCAAATCCTGACTCCTCCTTAGAGTGATCAAAGACTGTTGATGTCTCAATTCTAGCTGATATTGGAAGTACATACAAAGGAACACTAGGATCATTAGGATCTTCATCTGGTACATATGTATCAAGAGATTGCTTTATCCTGGCACCTCTTCTGTTAATGATTTCTGCAAGCCTCTCCTTTTGCTTCTGAGCTTTAACTTCTGGCTTTGCATTGTGATGTGCTAGGTCATTCTTCTGATACATTTTGATGAATGAATAAGTACCAGCATCCATACCCAAATTTTCAGACCAAGATTCAGGAAAAACCTGATCCCAGAAATCAAATGATGGTTTCCTAATTTTCTCTCCCTCACTATGGAGTTGATCATCCATACCCTCATTCTCACTTTGACTTTCTAAAGTCAACACTCTTTCTACCTCACCTTTTGCCTGGTCAGGAGCCAGCCGCTCAAATTGTGGATCTAAGTCCATTTTTTCAACTGTATCACTCAAATTTAGATAAGTGCTCTCATGACCTACAGAAAAATAGGGTTTAGAAGGAGTTTTTATACCTGAACTCACATGGAGAGAGGGTTCCTCATATGGCATGTGGCTTGAGGTTTTCTCCAAGGAGTGAGCTGCTATAGTCTCTGAACCAATACAATCATCTTCTTTCCTTTCAGAAACTACAGGCTCCAGTATACCACTTTCAGGTTCTTTACTAGACTCTTATGTCTTCAGTAATACTTCATTAGACACCATAGTTAGTACATCACCGTCTTTAAGTGTTGTTTGCTGAGACACACCCTCAAGGTGGATAGACTCTGACTGAACAAAATTTGTTTGATCTTCAGAAAAATCAACCAAAGTCATTCCTCCCATATCATAGGGTATCTCACTTGCATTCTCAGTCATCACAGAAGACCTTTCAACATCAGCTATCACAGCTCCTGAGTCATCCTTCCTCTGACTAGATGGTTCTTGTGTTACAGTGACTGTGATCTGATCTTTCCTACTATTCACCACTGGTGCAATAGTACCTTCTGTTGACTGCTTTCCTCTATCTACTTCCTCCAGTTTTTCACCTTGAGCTGAAGCATCTTCAATAATTACATCCTTGTCAAATAAATATGCATGAAGTGATTGAAGTGCAACATGCTTCGAGAGTCCAAATTTCTTGACTAATTGTCTTCTGACAGATACATAGAAATACATCTTCATTAAGTCAAGTCTTTGATGTAGAAGTCCATATTCATCTGGAAATAAAAGTTTTGGTACTCTTTCAACCAGAAAATCTAGAACAGGCCTTAACAACTTCACTTTGAGAGAAATTAGTCCCATAGCCAGTCTGTATGATAATGTAGTTTCCCATGAAGAATCAATATCCAGATCTCTCTTGTCAAATACTGACATAGATGTAGCTTGATTTGTAGAAACCTGCATGATATTAGTTGGACTAGACTCTGTGTGTGTAGGTGACAATTGAATCTTTCTCCTTGTTCTCCTGGTATAGTGAGCAAAAGATTTATCCTGAGAAGACTCAAGAGGTGTAGACACAGAAGTGATCTTGGGATGAGATCTTTGTTCAATAGACACAGTCTTTTGAGAGACAGTATCCAGTAACTGTTTTCCCTTTTTAAGAACTACAGCCTTTTGGGAGACTGCAGCCTGGCTGTGACTAGGTTTTTCATCTCTTTGTGCTAACAAAGAAAGTTGAATTGCAGCCTTCAATTCTGCTCTCTCAGCAAGAGTTAAATAATCATCATCTTCACTAGAATTACTACTACTACTTGACACAACAAATCTTCTCTTCTTTACAACTGATGTCTTTTGAGAAACACCAGAGGTTGGTTTCTTCGAAACAATAGGCTGTGGATCAAAATTTGGTTCTTGAATTGTTTCAGAGACTATAATGTTTTGGGCTACTTGGGTAGACACAGGTGGGTTCTCCTCCAATTGAGATTCCTGAGCCATTTCACCACAAAAGAAAGAAGAATTGTAGAGAGTAGGAAGATGAGTTTTAAGAATTACCTGAACATGATATGGATAATGAATTGCAGGTATTTCATCTAGATTCTTTTCATTGTCCTTCTTTGTAATGTCAGAGAAAATTCTCTTTTGCTGTTCATAAGAAGAAACACAGTGTTCTCTACCAAATCTAGTTTCAACATCAGGAATAAAATGGTTAACAAACAATTGCATAAATCTATGATAATAAACCATTTTCCTGTTTTGATCTCTTAACCCAAGTTTAATACTCATCTGACTTAAGATAATATGACCAATGTTGATTACTCTGTCATAAAGCAAACTATAAGCAATATGTGATGTAACAGAAGTAATTTGCTGAAAAGAACTACATTTGCCAGTAAAACATTTAGCAATTTGATCAAAATAAAAAGACCATTCCTTTCCAAGAAAAGACCTATTCAACTGGCTCATGTTATCTAGAGGTCCACTATAACCTAATTCAGACAACATAGTTCTTATATTATCATCAGATGGTACATTCTCATAACTATCAGTAACAGGTAAGCAAAGTACTGAATTAACAACAGATTCAGTAATGTCAAATGAATCTTGTCCTAAATGAAGAACAATCTTACCTGATTGACTCTGAGTAGAATCAATTACCTCAGCATTCTTCCAAGCTTGTGAAACAGCTACTTGATTAATCTGTGGAGATGCTGTCAATGCATAACTTAATGGTCCATACACCAGAAAGTCCATGATTGGATGAAAATCAGATGATACTTCTTCCTTGTTGGTGATAGCTGCAACATGATTGTTTGTCATAAAATCAAAGTCACCAAACTTGAAGGCTACTGATTTAGGTAATCTTCTCTGAGCTGCCATTTTTGATCTGAAAAGAAACTTGAAAAATTCTTGAAATGGATTAGTGATTTTGAAAACTCAAGAGTGATTTTTGCTTTAGAGAAAGCAATTACACGATTAGAGTTTCAAAACAAATATATTTCACAAATCTTTCAGACCACTATCCCACGTTGACACGTAGATTGACAGGTGTCAGTCCCTGAAAAATGCGGTTACCCACGATTTTTGGAAAATAAAATCCAAAATTGATTTTCATGAAATAAATCAGGGTATAAATAAGCAATACTGATCAGCTTCCTTTTCCTGATGACCTCTCATCAAAATAATCACAAAATGCAATGTGATTTAAAAATATAATTTTCAAATCCTGATGGTCACACATGAAATCCTGACCAATATTATCAGCGACTTAATATGGAGTTTTTTCACGTGGCATTTTTCTTTTATCTGAAAAAGAAAATAAACAATTAATCTGGACAGAAAATCAATTGGTTATATATTTTCAATATTTCTTGAAACAAGAAATACAGTCTCATGCAATAATTAGCATTTGACTTCATTAAAACTTCCAAGTGACTGCTCAGCTTCTCACGTCTTTCTTTAAAAGAACCAAACGCCTTATGCCATTCTCCATAACCTTTCAATTTCTTTTCTTCTCAACAATGCTTCTCAAACCAAAAATCCCTTCAAACCCATTTTCCAGATTTTTCTTGATCGATGAACATCCTGTTCTTGATCATCTCTTTGAACAAACGACTCTTCTCGTCGAACTAATTATGAATGGATTGGTTTTCGACAATATCCAGAAGTTTCTCCTAGAACATCCATCTGTTGGATACAATCTTCCCCTAACCTCCTCAAAACTTGAGGATGAAGAATTTGGCCGAGAGTCTGAGGTTGATCTTGATGGAGATGCTATTCATTTAAGTTAGCTGCTCTCATTCAAGTCGCCCAGACAAGGAATCCAAGAACAAACGAGACTTTCATCCCCTGATGGATTTCTTGAGATGCTCCTTGTCCTGTTCCTCAGAGTTCATATCAATAGACAAGTATAGAATAGAAATTTAGACAAAAAGATGTTGTATTTCATTTCCATGTAATAATTTCTATTAATGAAAATACAGTTTCTTGTTATCTGCTTGTCTTTTGATTTTTGAATGATGTATAAATTATCAGTATGCAAATATCAAAACTTGCTAGCATAGACTTAACACATCACAGAATCAGATTACTACACAAAGTAAACGTCAGGATCTGAAACAATTTTCATAATCCTGATACTGACACAATACTGATGACGTCAGCATCCTGATAACAAATCTAATCCTGATGATTATTAACAAGTCTATCATACTGAAATTTATCAAGGCAATGTGTTATAGCTCAAGCATTTAACAATCAAATATAGATCCTGACAGGAATATCAAGTCTATAAGCTAAGAACAACATACCTTGCTACTTTTGCAGATGTTAAAGATCTAAAAATTTAACATTCCTAACTCACTTACTAGTCTACTGAATGTAGTCTCATCAAGTGGTTTAGTTAGAATATCTGCAAGCTGTTTGTCAGTAGGAACAAAATGAAGTTCCACAGTACCATTCTCAATGTGTTCTCTAATAAAATGATACCTGACATCAATGTGCTTAGTCCTTGAATGTTGAACTGGATTTTCTGCAATTTTAATAGCACTAGTATTATCACAAAACATAGGAATATTACTAAGTGTCATACCATAATTCATCAACTGATTTTTTATCCAAAGGAGCTGTGCACAACAACTGCCTGCTGCTATGTACTCAGCTTCTGCAGTTGAGGTTGAAACAGATTGTTGCTTCTTGCTTGCCCAAGAAATCAATCTATTTTCCAAAAATTGACATGTACCTGTAGTGCTTTTCCTGTCTATCTTACACCCTGCATAATCAGAGTCTGAATAGCCAATTAGAAAGAAATCAGATTCTCTAGGATACCACAAACCAAGATTTGGAGTTCCTTTGAGATATCTAAAAATTCTCTTCACAGCAATTAAATGAGATTCCTTAGGATCACTTTGGAATCTAGCACATAAACAGGTAGAAAACATTATATCTGGCCTACTTGCAGTTAGATATAACTATGAGCCTATCATGCCTTTATAACTAGTATTATCCACACTCTTCCCCTTAGGATCAGAGTCTAGTTTAGTGGCTGTTGCCATGGGTGTTTTTGCAACTGCACAGTCTTGAAAGTCAAACCTTCTTAAAAGATCTTTGATATACTTTGACTGATTAATGAAAATACCAGTCTCAGTCTGTTTGACCTGCAAGCCTAAGAAATAATTTAGTTCACCCATCATGAAATACCAGTCTCAGTCTGTTTGACCTGCAAGCCTAAGAAATAATTTAGTTCACCCATCATGCTCATCTGATACTTAGACTGCATAAGCTTGCTAAACTTAGCACACAACTTTTCATTAGTAGAACCAAAAATAATATCATCAACATAAACTTGAACTAAAAGCAATTCACCTTTTATCTTTCTAAAGAATAGAGTTTTGTCAATTGTACCTCTTGTGAAGCCATTTTCAAGAAGAAATTTAGACAAAGTCTCATACCATGCTCTTGGTGCCTGCTTTAGTCCATAGAGTGCCTTGTCAAGTTTGTAGACATGATTTGGAAACTTTGGATCAACAAATCCAGGTGGCTGTTCTACATACACTTCTTCATCAAGTTTGCCATTTAGAAAAGCACTCTTTACATCCATCTGGTATACCTTGAATTTTGAATGAGTTGCAAATGCAAGAAACATTCTGATTGCTTCCAATCTTGCTACAGGTGCAAAGGTCTCATCATAATCAATGCCTTCTTCCTGAGAATAACCCTTGGCCACCAGTCTTGCTTTGTTTCTTACAATCATACCAGATTCATCTAGCTTGTTTCTGAAAACCCATCTTGCACCAACAATAGATCTATCTTTAGGTCTTGGTACCAGTTTCCAAACTTTGTTTCTCTCAAACTCATTTAATTCCTCCTGCATTGCAATTACCCAATCAGGATCCTGTAAGGCTTCTTCAACCTTCTTAGGTTCATTCTTTGAGAGAAAGCAACTATACAAGCATTCATTTTGAATTGATCTTCTAGTTCGAACACCACTATTTGGATCACCAATTATCAAATCTCCAGTATGATCCTTTGTCCATTTTCTAACAGGTGGTAAATCAACTCTGCTAGTCTCTCCCCCTAAGTTAGTGGTATCTCTTGTAGAAGAATTCTCTCTACCTTCAAAAACTCTCCTTTGATCAATAGAATCAATAGATTCCATATTGCTGCTAGTTACTGATCTTTCCTCAGTAGACTCTGAAATGTCAGTTCCTGATGGAGTAGACTCTGAAACATCAATTCCTGATGGAATAGATTCTGAAAGACTAGTCTGCTCCTGATGATCACTGTGTTCTCTCTGATTTATTTGCCCCCCCTCAACAGTAGCATTCCTTTGAGAAGCAATAGAAATTCCTTCTGGAGAACCTTCATCATCACTTGAGAGTATCTCAGAATTCTTCAGATTTTCAAATTCCAATTTGTCATGGCTTTCATCAGTTTGCAAAATTCCAAATTTCTTATCATCAAATGCAACATGAATTGATTCCATAACAATGTGAGTTCTGAGATTATAAACTTTGAAGGCCTTAGATGCTGAATATCCTAGAAAAATTGCTTCATCCGATTTGGCTTCAAATTTTCCAAGTTGTTCTGGATGAACTTTTAGGACATAGCATTTGCATCCAAAGATGTGAAAATATTTCACACTTGGTTTCTTTCCTTTGATCATCTCATAGGGAGTTTTTCCATGACTATTTACCAAGGTACAGTTCTGAGTGAAACATGCAGTGTTAATAGCTTCTGCCCAAAAGTAGGTTGGAAGTTTTGCATCTGCAAGCATGGTTCTTGCTGCCTCTATGAGAGTCCTGTTCTTTCTTTCCACTACACCATTTTGCTGAGGTGTACCAGGTGCAGAAAACTGTTGAGTGATTCCATTATCTGCACAAAACCCCTCCATTGTAGAATTCTTGAATTCTGTACCATTGTCACTCCTAAGTACTTTAACTTTGTACTCAGAATTATTCTGAATATTCTTGATGAGTTCAATGATTTGCTGAGGAGCTTCATCCTTCTTGTGTAGAAAGAACACCCATGTGAACCTTGTGAAATCATCCACCATAACTAGAGCATATCTTTTCTTGCTGATAGACATAATGTTTACTGGACCAAACAGATCAAGATGTAGCATGTGAAATGGTTCAGTAATTGAATTTTCAGTCTTGCTCTTGAAAGTGGTTCTTCTTTGCTTTCCAAGCTGACATGCATCACAAAGTCCATCTTGCACAAAATTTGCCTGAGGTAGGCCTCTCACCAAATTGTGTTTAACAAGTTGATTAAGCTTCTTGAAATTAAGATGTGAGAGCTTCTTGTGCCAATTCCAGCTTTCATCACTTGTTGCTTTGCTGTAGAGACATCTAACAATTCCTTTAGATGTATCACTTAAGCTGGCTTCATATATGTTACCATGTCTTTGACCAGTTAGAACAATGTCTCCATTTTGCATATTCAAGACTTTGCATCCTTCTCTGTCAAAGATTGATTTGTAACCTTTATCACCCAGTTGACTTATGCTTAAAAGAGTATGTTTCAAGCCTTCAACCAGTGCTACATTTTCTATGATGACATTCCCCAAAATAATTGAGCCATATCCCAGAGTTTCTCCTTTGTTGCCATCTCCAAAAGATATTACTGGGCCAGCTTTCCTCTCAAACTTTGTAAGCAGGGACTTCTTTCCAGTCATATGTCCAGAGCATCCACTGTCCAAGATAATTGAATGCTTCTTTCCTGTGCCCTGCAAACAAAAAGTAACTAGTTATAATTTTTTAGGACCCAACTTTGATTGGATCCTTTCTTACTAGATTTAGAGACAACAGGCTTTGAAGATTTTACTTTTATTTTACCTGTTGCAGAGTCAACTTTAGACTCTGATTTCACAAACTGTTTGTGACTAGGAGTTTCAGATTTCAAAGAATAATAGTCATAATACAGTTCATGATATTCTCTACACATGTAAATGGAATGAAGTAAACTACCACAATGATAACAAGCTTTTTGTGGTTGGTATTGAATTTTCTGAGTCTTGGGGAATCTGGACTCAGTTTTCCAAGAAGGTTTTTGATTGCAGTCTAGGGCCAAATGATTATGATTTCCACACTTATAGCATTTTTTCCTAGGTGCATCAGGTACATTCTTGTAATTATTCTCTTTGTTAATACCTTCTTTTCCATTCCTATTTCTCTTGATCTTGCTAGACTCTGAAAGATCATCTAATCTCTGTTTCAACTGAGACTTAGACAGAAACCCTATGTTTACATTCTTAGGTTTCTCTAACACTTTCTTATCTGAATAACTATTGTTAATCCTTTTGTGTACAACAGGGGTACCTTTTGAATCAACAAATTTAACATGATTAGGTTCAGAAACAATTTTCTTACCTTCAGATTTAGATGTGTTAGCTTCTACCTTACTATCATCATTGACAATAGCTACTTTTTCTTCTTGTCTAGCCTTATCAAAACCTAAACCATTAACTTTACCACGAATTCCACTCTCAAAGATTTCTATTGTCTTCTTACTGGAATTATTAATGGTCTTAATCACATCTCTCTCTTCTTCTAGTTCTTTTCTGACATAGTCATAAGCCTCAAGAATAACACTATAATCATGCTTAGCTTTATCAGAACTCAACTTGTATTCTTCCATTTGAATTAATTCAGATTCAAGAAAATTATTTCTATCAACTAATTTATCATTCTTAACCTTAAGTTCATCTCTTTCACAAGTAAGAATTCTAAAATTAGTCATAAGATTCTTAAACTCAGCATGGATAGATCTAATTTCATCAGAATTTAAGCTATCAAATGAATCAAGAGAGTGAAGTGATACCTTAACAGAGGATGGAGAAGTTTTCTTTGGAGATCCAGGTTTGTCTGAACTATTGGCCATCAATGCAATGTTGTCATAATCCAATTCATCTTCAGAGTCACTGGAATCAGCCCAATCCTTCTGTGTGACCATAAGTGCATTACCCTTTCCTGAATTCCTAGGCTTCTTACACTCACTAGCAAAGTGTCCAAGCTCGCTGCAGTTAAAGCACTTGATCTTGGCCTTATCAAGCTTGACAATTGTACTTTTGCTTTTGTCACTCTTCTTCTCCTCCTTCTTTTGAAAAGGTCCTTTGCTAAATCTTCTCCTGTTGAATTTTCCTTTCTTGAAAGCTTTAGCAAACATAGCAAAGAGTTCTTGCATCTCAGATTCAGAATCATTGTTGCCAGAGTCCATATCAGTAGTCTCTGACTCAGAACTTTCTTTGCTTTTCTTCTTCCTTGAATTTTTTACAGCAATCTCTTCATGCTGTTCTTCAGGAAGCTTCTTAACTTCAGATTGAGCAGTAAGTGCAATAGTCTTCATCTTTCCTTCACTCCTGCTCTTCTTCTGCTGCTTGTCAAGTTCATAAGCGTTCAATTTTCCATATACTGCCTCTAATGAAATCTCATCCAGATCATTAGCTTCCTCAATTGCAGATATCTTCTCATTGTAGAAATCAGGCAAAGCTTTCATGAACTTTGTATTCATGTCCTCCAAGTCGTAATATTTACCATGCATGGCCATCTCATTGATGAGTTTAGTAAACCTATCAAAGGTATCAGTAAGTGACTCACCAGACTTGGATTCAAAGTACTCATACTGTTGTATAAGTAATGTCCTCATATTCTTCCTGACAGGCTTAGTTCCTTCACAGTGAACCTTAAGATTGTCCCATATATCCTTAGCAGTTTTACAAGAGAGAACATAGTTAGTGAGAACAGAATCAAGACTGTTGAATAATATGTTTCTCACTTTAGCATCTTTGAGAACATTCTCCTTGTCCTTATCTGACCATTCAGATTTTGGCTTCTCTGCTGTATGTTCTGGAACAACCACACCATCAACAGTTGCTTGTCCAACGACCTTTGTTGGAACAAAAGGTCCATCTCTGATTCTGTCAAGATAATCAGGATCTGTTGCTTCCAGATGATGCAACATCTTTACTTCCCATAGAGTATATTCGTTTCTCTTGAGCATAGGAATTTTAGTATTCCCATCCTTGTAACCAGACATGATTGCAGATCTTTATGATTATTCGAAATCAACCTGCTCTGATACCAATTGTTAACTCGAATAACTTGTAGAAGGGGGGGGGGGTTGAATACAAGTTATATAATCGTGTCTGATTTTTGCTTGATTATGTGAACAAGAATAAACGAATGAATCAAACTCTGTTTGTATTAATAAGATCAAATACAAACTCTACCAAAGGTGTACAATACCTTTAGCAGCTGCTGACAATACAAATATCTCTCTGTTTGTTTCGAACTCTCGAATACAAACCTTATACAGAGCTACGCACTCGAACTTACAACTTCGTCGCTCTTTACAATGATATTGAGAGAGTATTTATAATGCTACCTATCAACTAATAACAGAAAGATATAATCTATACATGACAATGTTCTGCCTTCTAGTCGATAGTTTCCTTCAATAGAAAACTCTTTCCTTCATAATATCTTCTTGCTTGTTCTTCAAACAACGATCCTGTTTTATAGCACTTGCCAGTTTCTGTAGCATCTATAATGACATCATCAGTAACATGACTGATATCAGGATCTGTACACTGCATCAGTATCTGATCAACCATCAGTATTGGACCGTCATCAGGATTTGCTCTCTGTTCCTGACATGTAGTCTTCGATACACTGTTCATTCCTGACTAAACTATACAGATAACTGTCTTACACATAAAACCTATATACAGTGCTAAATCCTTTATAAGATCAGGATTACAAGAAGTATAATGTATAAATTCTATTCTTAACATCACAACTTATGAATTATTCCTAACACTTTGGATTATAGATTTGTTTTCTCAACTCTTTGTTTTATTAATATTATTGCTTCTTTTATTCATATTTTGTTTATTATCATGTTTTCATCAAATCCCATGACGATGAACGGTTCAATTATGGGCTAATCGTTGTCATGGGATTCTAACAGAGTTGTCTATGTAGCTTAGTAGTTTGATTGCTTTAAAGATTACGTGTGGTGAATTCTTGATATCCTCGTATGGTTAATCTTAATGCTTTTAGATGCGTAGCTAACATCTAAATTGAATTGTTAATCTCTTGTGAAGCGAGAGTGGATCTTGAGATTTAGAACTTGCCATGCTAGCATAGGTTAGGTTGATGTTTTAGCATCATGATTTGTGGCATGAATAGAGATATTATGCTGCCCTATGTGATCTATATGGATAACTTGTGCTTAAACCCTTATGTTTTCAAATTCTATAGAGATATAGGGTATAAACATAATAGGTGTCTACCCATCTTCTATCTCTTTTGTGGATGCATGCGTAGTTTGGTACTAGTATACCGAGAGGTAACTTTTACTTGTTTCGTGTTACCCGATCAGATATCAAATCCCACATGTGTATTGATTAAAGGCATCAACTCTAAGTGAAGTAGATAATGAAGTTAAAGTCCCATGTTTTTATTCTCATAAGTAATTCGATTTCAATTCTCATTAGTAATTAATTGTTAGTTTAATATTTTACATCTTAGTTTAATTTAGTTAATCAACCCTAATTTGTTAATTGTCTTAGCAGTGAATTAAAACCATACATTGTTGCATAGGTACTAAATTGAAGTAAAAACCTGATCTCTGTGGGAACGAACTTGACTTATATCCATATTACTTGTGACCACGTGCGCTTGCGTAATTTAGTGCAAACAAGTTTTTGGCGCCGCTGCCGGGGATCATCGGTGTTTTATTTTTAGTTTATGTGCTTGTCAATAGTGGTCGTTAGCGTTCACTGACTCGGATTTCTTACTTAGTTTGTTTGTTTCGTGGTGTTTCAGGTACTTAAGTTTGTATGCGAACACGCTTACAAGCTCGTTTGGAAGAACTGGCGGAAGACGATCTTGTAGAGAACATAGAGAATAAGAACGAAGAATCTGAAACTACAGTAGAGATGGAAGATGCAGCATCAGCAGCTAAGGCTTTGAAGGAGTATTCTCAGTCGAAGATCAATGATATCCAGTCTAGCATTATGAGGCCGGCCATCGCGGCTAATAACTTCGAGATCAAGCCGGGCACTATTCAGATGCTACAGAATTCGGTTCAGTTTGGGGGAGCTCCTACGGAGGATCCAAACATGCATATTCGAGACTTTATCAAGATCTGTGATAATTTCAAGTTCAATGGTGTTTCGGATGATGCTATCAAGTTGAGGCTTTTCCCATTCTCTTTGAAGGATAAGGCTAAGGGCTGGTTACACTCTCTACCACCTGGTTCCATTACTACATGGGAGGATCTTGCTCAGAAGTTTCTTACTAAATTCTTCCCTATGGCGAAAACTGCAGCACTAAGGAACCATCTAGCTCAATTTCAACAGCAATCTGGAGAATCTTTGTGTGAGGCTTGGGAACGTTATAAGGAGATGCTTCGTAGGTGTCCACATCATGGTATGCCTGACTGGATGGTTATCAATAGTTTCTACAATGGGTTAGGAGCAAAATCTAGACCTATGCTAGATGCAGCATCAGGTGGAGCTCTATGGGCTAAGAACTACGATGAAGCTTTTTGTTAGGTCCAAATGTGTTGTAGAGGGGGGGTGAATACAACTTTTCGAATATGAGAAGCAATAAATACGATGCAATAAATGAACACGCAGATTCAAGGAATATATTTCTTATATATAACTTGAAATGGTTGCTACAACATTCATTACAAAGTATAACAGAAGTTCAAAGAGAAGTGAATGATACTAAGCTTTGTGAATGCACTCTCTCTCTCTTTCTTGTATTTTCCTTAACTATTGCTCTCTGAAATAAAACATTACACAAGTACTTCTATTTATACTACATGTAATCTATGTCCTGTAGTCTTCAAAGACTAAGATATACGTGGCCCAATGATGTCCACATAAATCTTGCCTTATCTTGAAAACTTGGAAATCTGCCAATCAGAAGATGCCATGTGTCATGTTGAAGCTGCACTCTAAGTAGAACTTCTACTTGAGAATTTCTACTTAGCCATCTCGAATTTCTAAGTAGAACTTCTACTTAGAAATATTCTACTTGGTCATCTAGAATATTTAGTACTTAGAAAATATTCTGGTCTTCAACTTGAAACTTCAATGCACATCTTGAACTTGTGATATCTTCATGTCTTCTTTATTCTTCAGCAAGCTCTTGAACATGGATCTTTATTACTTACATAAACTTGCTATCAATGTCCTGACACTTGATGCACTGGTCTGGTTCATAAGTGACTAGTCTTGATAGTGTTTCTGCTTCTCGAATAAATTACCATATTCACTTAGTAACATGGCTTTCCAATGTTCGCTTTCCTTCTTGTTCACTTGAAATCAATTGGTCTTGTTGATACTGATAGTTATGATCTTGATTCTCGATTTCTCAAATCACTGAGGCATGAACAACTTTGACTTGAACTTCTCTCAATGATTTCTTCTTGGCTTGATCATAGTTAACATGTTCAATTGTATCAATTACCTTGTCTTCATTTAGTGTTGATTTCTTGTGGCTTCTTGTTCTTGATTGTCTTCTGGTTAAGTATCTTTTCCTTTAATTGAGTTACATTACTTATAGTGTTACAAGTTTACACACTCTGCCTTTCAATCTCCCCCTATTTGATTGTCTAACAATGACATTCAAATTAATGAAGGATAACTCAACTAAACAATGAGACGAAAAAAGATAATTAACATTAAAGTCTTGAATAATATACAATTGAAAAGTACTTGAAAACAATACAAAGAACTTAAACTAGAAACAGAATTCGAACCTCGAATTAAAGATCATTTGAATGATTCCTATCACCTGGATTATTTCATACCTTTTAGTCAAACTTATATCACCTTATTAGATTCACTCTAAGGTGAATTTTCCTCAAGTGAGTTAAAGCAACCGAAAGATATGAAGGTTTTCCAACTTCAAGTTCACACCACTCTGACCTTTAATCCTAATTCCGTTTCCTCTTCCTAGATTCAGCAGCTTGGCCATTCTCCTTTTCCTGCTTTCTGCGCTTCTCTTTCTGCTGCTGTTCTTTCTTATATACTGGATCACGAAGCTGCTCCCACCTAGCATTCAACAAACTTACTGCTTCCATTTCTAGAGGATTCTTTGGCTCTGGATAAGGATGTCTGAAAAGCCTTCTGAGTTTGTCCACCTCCTGAGTAGTCCTGATCTTTGGAATGTCCTCAAAGTTCTTCATTATGAGCTGAGGTTTCCAATGTGCTTTATCAGCTTTAAACTAACAATAGATCATTTTGGGATAGCCCTTGACACGGTTAGTATTGTGGACACTAGCCGCCTCTCGCTCCATCCGCTTCTTTTCCACCACTACCTCAGACAAGTAACTCACGAGTCTCTGCTTTTCTTCCACATACTCATTCTCCACTTCGCCCCATTTGAACACATATAATACTCTCTCCAGAAATGCAGCATCTTGATTCAATAGCAGCCATTTTCTACTCATATGCAAGAGTGTTTGATTCTGGTCTGCATCTATGAATACTAAGGCATCAGCTGTATCATCAACATAAGCGTGTATCCAGTATACACTATCTCTTCCTGGAACGCCAACTGTCTCCCTTATCTCTCCTTGTTCCAGTGCTCCAGAAGGAAGAGTCAAAGCTACATCTACATTCTTCATTGCTTGAAGAATATTCCATTTCTTCTCTATCAGCTCCGGCTCAATCTTCACGTTATCGAGAGGGTTTGGAGCAATGATATCACACTTCCACACCTCATTGCTCTTCTTGAATATGACTCTTTCAATGATCTTCACAGATTTTTCTTTAAGCTCAGAAGCGAACCCCTTACTCATCATTTGTCTACAGACAGCTTTAAGAGATTCCACTGAAAGATCAATTAAATTCTTTTCCTCCATGCTAACCCTCTTCATTTTCCCGTCAACTACCATCCGGACAACATTAGGATATGCTGAGATTTTTGGACCCTTGTCCTCTGCTAGCTGCATTAACTGATCCCTATACAGAATGCTTAGCTCCTCAGATTGAGAGTATTGAATTTTTGTTGCTAGCAAGAACAACTCTGACGCAGATCTTCTCGTTATGAATTGGTCATCCACATATAGGAAAGACATTGGGACTCCTTCTACCAAAGACAATATAACCTGCCACTCCTTAAGCATCGAATTGTATCCAACCCTGACTTTAGAAATTAATCTCTTTAATGCACTTATGTAGTCCGCAGTCATTGGATTCTGCAAATTCAGGTTGTAGAACAGGTCATCTACCTCCTTGTTATGAACTCCTTTCGCACAGGGTCCCATCAATATCTTCCTTGCTTCATCCCACTTCTGCCCTATCCTTCTCTTGTCCAGATCAACTTGAGGATCAGCCAGCCTTGCAAGCTCATGATCGTACTTCTTCCCTTGTAGCTCCACTTTCTTTTCTAGGAACGCAGCACGTTCTTGCATCATCTTCATTTTATAGAACTGAGCTTGTTCCAAGGCTAACTGTTGAGACTCAAGTGTTTCCTCATCAACAGGAACTTCTTCAGGCATTCCGAAAGACATCCCAGCACCTCCACCTTGTTCCTTCAAAGATATCTTTATAGCATGTGCCAAAGGTACGTCTTCCATATCAGAATCTGAGTCAAGTACCTCCTGTACTGTTTCCTGATGACTCAGGTCAACGAATGGCTCATCTTGCTCAACCATTATTGCCTTACCCTTTCTCTTCCTCAGAGCCTCTTCATCAACATACGGCTCAATTTCTATTTCCTTGACAAGATCAGCATGTTCTTCAATTTCTTCGATATGAACTGCCTGCTGTCTCGTCTCCTTTCCACTCTCCCCCTTAGGTGAGTTATCCTGAACTCCACCTTGGTCTTCAGATCCACCAGCTGCATAAGAACCTCCAAAACCAGAACCAGAGGCTCCCGCTCCACTAGCACCACCTGCACCAGCATCGGGGGGAGGTTGTTGCGGCTCGAAACACTCCGGGGGCACAAAACTCCTGAATGCGAACATCATTCTACTGATCTCCACAGCCATTGTATGCATTGTAGTCTCTATTGCTCCCATCCTCTCATTCAGAGTGCTTCCCAAGACACCACCAGCATGGCCCAAGTCATTGACCTTGTTTGTCAAAGCATCAAACACTGTAGCTTGACTTGCCATTCGTGCTGCGTAGTCATCAAGAGCCCTTTGATTGTTTCAAATGTTAATCCCTAACTGCCCCATCGTCTGCCCGAACTGCTTCATCTGATTTTCCATAGAAGTCATACGTGTATCAAGATTTTCAATGTTAAGGGACGGTGTTTGGTTTAGGTGACCTCGCTCTAATACTCGTTCTGTTAGTATTTGGCGCTCGGTTTCGGGCCTTAAAAATGAAGGTCCCTCTCTCCCTAACCTCTCACACACACTCCCTGTCTCACACTCGTGTATGTCTTCAATGATTGATCCAAAGTATGAAGCAGTACCTGCAGAAACTGGATAAGCAATATAATTGGCAGTTATGGGATCAATTTCTGTTGGTTCCTGAGTTGGAATCTCAGGCTGAGAGGCTGCAAAGTGTTCTTGTACAACATCAGAACCGATCCTCTTTGCAGCATCAGTACATACCGGTGAAGGTACGGCTGAAGTTCTTAAAACTTCATGTCCTTTTGAAGCAACAGTATCTTCAAAAGGTACATAATCCTCACCAAAATCCCTATGTGCAGATTGTTCAAGGGGAGAACCACTCTCGTGAGGTGGAGTGGTTGTGTGTGACACACTAGGGTTTGACTGGGGTTTGGAAGTAGCAGAATGAGAAAATTTGGCTTTCTTTCGAATAAGAGGCTGCTCTTCGGGGTGACTCTCCTCATCATTTCGTACATCTACATGTGCTGGCTTTCTGGATTCCGGTAACAGGGGTGAAAGAGAATAAGAATGTGGGTCAGACTCAGAAATATAGCTCTCACCCTGGGATAGATCCTGCGGGCTAGCAGTCTCTTGGGTCTCGGAATCAGATACATAGGAAGAGGAATGAGTAGTATGCAGGGAGAGATTACCTGATTCATTACCTTGTTCGTCATCGCTTTGCTCATCAGGAATCCCTTCAAATGCCTCAGCATGAGTAGACGGATTCTGAGCATATGATGAAACTTGCGATGATTCCGCCAAAGTGGTAACTCCTGCATCATATGTAAGCCACAATTGAATGTTTTCAGGAATTGACATCGGTTTACCTTGATGTTTATCCTGATTAGCAATTGTTGAAAGTGACTTAGTGCCCATCCCTAGCGGTGCAGATGTTGGGCTTCTGGCAAATCCCTGTCTAACAACAAGAGCATCCTTCGGTATTAAATCATTAATCAGCATTTGTAGAAACCGAGGAAACCAGCAGACAACATCAGTTGTGGTGAGGTCTTTGCTTGCATGAGATCCCATTACAGCCACTATCTCAGAGAGAACTATGCATCCATAATTTATATCCAGTTCTCTTGCTAGGGCAATTCCAAAGGTTTGCATGGGAATGGGAATTTGATGGAAATCTCTTTCTCGTGCCCGAAAACATCTTGTGATGGCTTCAAAAAAGTAATTCCATTCCACATGGAAGAATTGTTTTTGAACATTTCCTGTGATCCGGCCAGTCGGAGGATAACATCCAATTTCTTCAAAGAATCTGAGGCATTCTGCAGCTGTAGGTTCTGGATCATAAGCATCTTTGATCGGGAATCGCAGAACCCTGTTGACAATTTCTTCAGTCACCTCATATTCCTGACCCGCTAAGGTAAACCTGAAACCGTAGGGGGTTGATTTGCTCCCAAAAATAATCGCACTAGTCCATAATTGCTGTAAAGCATCATGTACTAATGTAGGTTTAGCAGTAAAAGCATGGGTAGCTTTGGAGTACAAATTGAGAAATCGTATCCAAAACTTAAAGCGCGGGAGTTGATCACCAATTTCCGTAGAAATATTATAAAAATTGTTTTTAGCAAGTGAAAATTGGTGAGCCATTTTAATTAAATGTTTTTCTTTAAAAAATGTGATATTTTTTTTATTTTGAAAAACAAGTAATTAACGAATTAAAGGTTGTATCCCTTTTAATTTCCCGAGAAGATCAAAAAGCACTCTAAGAAATTAAACTACGGGATTCAAACAGTAGCCAATTACTAAATCTGAATAGTCAATGAAAATGTATATTCATGTGTGTATACCAGTGAAATCGTGTGTGGATATAGATAGAGAATATAGAAATCGTGTTTTGAACAGTTACACAAACACTTGATGTTCGTGTGTATGTATATGCGCGTGTATATGAACGGGTACAAAACACACCAACACAAAGATTAATGATAACACAGACAATAGTAGTCTAAAAATTGGCAGTAATTCGTGATATGTATGAGTTTAATCACAAAAACACGGATTAATGATAAGAAATTGTGAAATCGCCTTGTTTTTTTAAAGAGGCTGCTGTAAAAATGAAATTAGGTAAAGTGAATGATGCATCGAGTTAGAGATGTATATATAGATGATTGTGAAATGACAAAAATGTCCCTGTTAAAAAGAGTGAAAATTACTAAGTCCATACAGGGAACACTTAAGTCGAACTCTATCTCGAACTTCTTAAGTCGAACTCTATCTCGAAAATTATCAAGTCGAACTTCGAGATGAATTTCGAGATAGGTTAACTCGAACAAACACTTTTTGAACTATTTAAGCAGCAAAACCACCAGGGAAACCTATCTCAAACTTCAAGCTGAAATTCGAGATAAGTTTCGAGTTAGGAGTTAACTCGAAAAGTCCCTGTAACCAACTGAGAATTCTATCTCGAACATCAAGTCGAACTTCGAGATGAATTTCGAGATAGAGATTAACTCGAAGTTATTCTCAGTTCTTTTCAAAATATCCCCCAAATTGGAACCTCATCTCAACCTTCGAGATAAAGTTCGAGATAGACCTTATCTCGAATATTTTGAAGATAGAACTAGGCACACTGGTAACTCGAACTCGAACTCGAAGTCGAATTTCGAGATGAAGTTCGAGATAGACACTAACTCGAAATTCTTCCTAGACTTAGAATTTTTCAAAACTTCACTCTGGAAGCTCAAGTCGAAATTCAAGTCGAATTTCTAGATGAGTTTCGAGATAGAAACTAACTCGAAATTTTGAAGAAATTAAATTCTAAGGCCTCTAATTACATGAAAATCATAGGTAAATTCATCTAAAAATCATGCAAAAATTTAGAATATTATGAATTTAACTCCCCCTATGATCATGCAATCTAACAAGCATAAATTCAAAGATTTGTGCTATAAAAGACACTTAAAACACAATGAATTCATGTAAAATGACATTATATGCACCCTATAACAATCAATAATTAGGCATTTTAAAGTGTAAGCACATAATGATTAAGTAGCTTGCATATACAAACATAAACATGGATTTTACAGATAGAAGGCTTTACTAACTTGTGTTAAGCATTCCCAATTCACCAACCAATCTATTGAATGTTACTTCATCAAGCGGTTTGGTGAATATATCTACAATTTGTTGCATTGTGGGCACGAAATGTAGCTCCACAGTTCCCTCCTCGACATGTTCTCTTATGAAGTGATACCTGATGTCGATGTGCTTGGTTCTTGAGTGATCTACAGGATTGTTAATTATGGCAATGGCACTTGTGTTGTCACACATAATTGGAATTTTCTTGTGCTCCATGCCATAATCCTTCAATTGGTTTCTCATCCACAGTATTTTAGCTACACAGCTTCCAACAACAATGTACTCAGCTTCAGCAGTAGAAGTAGATACTGTATGTTGCTTTTTACTTTGCCAGGACACCAATCTTCTGCCAAGAAATTGACAAGCACCAGATGTGCTTTTCCTATCAATCCTGCAACCTGCATAGTCTGAATCCGAATAGCCAATTAGATTAAAACCTGTATCTCTTGGGTACCAAATCCCTAGATTTGGTGTGCCCTTGAGATACCTAAAAATTCTTTTGACGGCTACGAGATGTGATTCTCTAGGATCCGCTTGGAATCTTGCACATAAACAAGTCGCGAACATTATATCGGGTCTACTTGCAGTTAAATAGAGAAGTGAGCCAATCATACCTCGATAGCTTGTGATGTCAACTGGTTTACCTGATTTGTCTTCATCAAGCTTCGTGGCTGTTGCCATGGGAGTCTTAGCTGCTGATGCATCTTCTAGATTGTACTTCTTGAGTAAATCTCTGACGTACTTGGATTGACAGATAAAGATACCATCTTTTCTCTGACTGATCTGTAATCCAAGGAAGAAGGACAGCTCTCCCATCATGCTCATCTCATATTTTTCCTGCATTAGCTTAGCAAATTTCTCGCACAAGCGCTCATTAGATGACCCAAAAATAATATCGTCCACATAGACTTGAACAAGTATTAAATCATTCTTTACATTTTTATAGAACAATGTTTTATCAATTACTCCCCTAGTAAAACCACTTTCAATTAAGAATAAGGATAGGGTTTCATACCATCGCCTTGGGGATTGCCTGAGGCCATAGACAGATTTGAAGAGAAGATACACAAAATCTACAAGTTCTGGATCAATGAAGCCAGGCGGCTGTTCCAGATACACTTCTTCTTCTAACTCTCCGTTCAGGAAGGCACTTTTCACATCCATCTAAAAAACCTTGAAGTTCTTATGTGTTGCAAATGTCAAGAACATCCTGACTGCCTCAAGTCTTGCAACCGGTGCATAGGTTTCATCATAATCAATTCCTTCTCGCTGAGAATAACCTTTTGCAACCAAACGAGCCTTGTTTCGTGTTACAAGTCCATTTTCATCCATTTTATTTCTGAATACCCACCTAGCTCCAATTACTGATATGTTCTTTGGTCGGGGTACCAGTTTCCAAACTTTCTGCCTTTCAAACTGATTGAGTTCCTCTTGAATTGCAATCACCCAATCAGCATCACCAAGAGCTTCTTCTATTTCTTTAGGTTCAAGCTTGGATAAGAACCCAGAATATAAGCAAATATTAGCCAGGTCAGCTCTTGCAGTTCTTCTAGTAGTCACACCAGCATCTGGATCACCAATAATTAATTCAAACGGATGGTCTCTATTCCATACCCGTTCTCTTGGAAATTGTCTTGATGATTCAGCTTGACTTTCTGAGGTGTGGTGTTGACTACTTTGATTATTTTCACTAACTCCCCCTGAGTTAGTGCCACCTCCTACAGAACTAGTGTCATCTCGTCTCGAGCCTTGAACACTTGTACTTGATCTGCTATTTACTCCCCCTGAGTTGTTGCCGGTTCGTACTGAAGAAGTCTCTTCTGATCTTGTAGAATTAGATTGTCCACTAGACTCAGGTTCTTCACGTACACTTGGAACATTTAATGGGACAACTAACTCAGGTTCATCTTCAAGTTCATCCAAGTCCAGATTCTGAAATTTTAGGGACTCAGGTTCACTAGAATCTCTAGAAATTGATGGGAGTTTGGTATCGTCGAATCTGACGTTGTAGCTTTCAGTCACTTTTCGATCATTCACTAAGAACACCCTATAAGCTGCCACCACATCTGTGGAGTAACCAACAAAGATTCCTTCATGAGCTTTTGCTGCAAACTTGCCTAGATTTTCATCATCTATAAGTACATAGCATTTTGCTCCAAAGACATGAAAGTATTTGATTGTTGGTCTTCTGCTGTTCATTAGCTCACATGGTGTCTTTTCTTTATCTTTTATGATCAAGGTTCTATTTTGAGTGTAACACACGGTACTCACTGCTTCTACCCAGAAGTACAGAGGAAGTTTCGAATCATACAACAAAGTTCTTGCTGCTTCAACCAATGTTCTATTCTTCCTTTCAACTACTCCATTTTGCTGTGGAGTTCTCGGGGCTGAATACTGACGACGTATTCCCTTAGATACACAGAAGTCATTCGGCACTGCGTTTTTGAATTTAGTGCCATTATCTGATCTAATCGTCTTCACAGTAAGTGTTGAAACATTCTCAATTTGATTGATGTGATCAATGATTAAGAAAGATACTTCGTCTTTCGCCATTGCGAACAATACCCATGTATACTTGGAGAAGTCATCCACGATTACCAATGCATATCTTTTCCTAGACAAAGATAGGACATTCACTGGGCCAAACAAATCCATATGAAGAAGTTGCAGTGGCTCAGTAATACTAGAAATTTCTTTGCTTTTATGCGATGCTCGCTTCGACTTTCCCATTTCACAAGCTTCACAGAGTCCTTTAGGGGCGAACTCCATTTGAGGTAGATCTCTCACCAATTCTCGTCTCGCGAGAGCATTCATCGTTTTGAAGTTTAAGTGAGATAGTTTTTTGTGCCATAATCAGCTTTCATCATCCGAAGCTTTGCTGTAGAAACAGGTGACCTCATTCTGATTTGCTGAATCCATGTCCGCAACAAAAAGATCTGCCTTTCGAACTCCTCTCAAAGCCAATGAGCCTTCCTTGATGTGAGTGATTGATACACCTTTCTTGTTGAAAACAATTTCGTAACCTTTGTCACAGAATTGATTGATACTCAACAGATTGTGCTTCAGTCCCTCAACATAGAAAATATCTTCAATGATGACATTACCAGTCTTCAGTTTGCCATATCCCTTTGTCACACCTATGCTGTCATCTCCAAAGGTAACATAAGGGCCAGCCTTCATAACCAACTCTGTAAGCAGGGACTTGTTTCCAGTCATATGCCTCGATGCTCCACTCTCTAGCACCCATATAACTTTATTTCTATTCTGCTTAACGCCCTGCAATGACAGATTGGTTAGACATTCTTCTGAACCTAACTTTGATTGGGCCCGGCTTTTCGATAAGATCGAGAATCAACAGATTTAACAACAGGAGATGCACTTTTCTTAACATTACTAGAGCTTTCGACTTTCTCCTTTCCTTTCTCAGACTTGACAGATTTGTCAGTCTTAGGAGAAGGTTTGTCACTCCTAACTTTAGGAGGACTGACAGTCTTGGCTCTCACATGTTTTTTCTTGATGTTTGAACTAGCAATAGTATTTGAGCATGACTGGCTAGTTGCATTCATTAAATTCACAAAAGTTTGCGTGATGTTAAAAGTGCATGGCATACAATTAGGTTGACCACACTGTGCATGATTCTGATGCAGATTATTCATTGTATGTGTGGCAGGCATGGCATGTGTAGCAGGAACATTTATATTAGCTTTACATGCATAAGAAAGATGTTCAGTAGATTTACAGTGATAACATGCTTTCTTTATTCGTTCAGCCTTAACCTCTTTTATGCCTTTTTCTTTCTTTCCTTGTTGTTTAACAGCCTTAGCTCCTAATCCTGGTCTAGATTCATCTCTAGGGAAATTGATTTTAACTTGTTTGATAGGAGTTATAGGTTGTGCTTTCTGGCGATCTTCCATCTCAATCTCATATCTAGCTATTAATTCAGTCTCTTCTTCTTCTATTCTAGGAACAAGGTGTTTGTAGATAGGTTTGATAGCTGATTTAAGAGGGCTAGAAATTTCTTTTTTAAGGTTACTGGAACTAGTGTCGATAGGTCTCTTTCCATCTTTCTTAGGAAGGTCAGAATAATCAAGTCCTATACCTACTCCAGTTATCTTCTTAAATGTGTCATTATCTACATACACTTTACTAGCAGCTAGTTTGTAAGCTTCGCATTTAGTTTCTAACTTAGCTAGTTTGTCCCTAAGACATGCTTATATTTCTCCCTTAAGGATGAGCTTGTGTTCCAAAGATTTAATAAAATCTCTTAGGGAAGTATCTACAGTGCAAACAGCTTCTAACTCTTCCACTTTTGCCTCAAGCATTCTGCTTTTGGCGACAAGTGTTTTCTGTTCCTTTTGAGAAGTGTCTAGGCTTTTGCACAACATATAGATCTCTTCACTAAGAGCCCCGTTCTGTTCCTTATAATCATCAATGGACATTTCTACTTTAAGGGTTAGAACTGGTACCTCTGGTTCCTCTGATGTCTCAGCCATGAGGGCAAAGTTTGCTACATGAGTAACATCTTCCTCATCTGAATCATCCCAAGCTCTTCCTTCTGTTACTAATAAAGCTCTTTTTCCATGTCTTTCCTTCACCAGCGATTCATACTTGCTTTTGAGGGCTTCATATGTCTCTTTTGGATAAGTCTGATTAGGCTTTTTGCAGTCCGTAGCAAAGTGTCCAGCTTCACCACAGTTATAGCATTTGAACTTCATTTTAAAATCCAAAGGAGATTTGTAGCTGGTACTCTTGCCTTTACCTTTGTAGCCTGACGAACTACCACCACCCCTAGCAACCCGATAGTAAGATGAAGAAATTCTCTGAGGTCGGTTGCTCTTTCTGAATCTCATGTTGCTGAACTTCCTTGCCATGTATGCCACGACACTATCGTCCATTTTGTCCAGTTCTTCTTGGGTGAAGTAGTCATCATCACTGTTAGATGTGCACTCGTCATCATTATCAACTTGATGTGGTGTAGGTGATGATTTAGACTTTTCTGCAATCATTGCCTTCTTAGACTCTTCCTCATCAGCAACTAATCCTGATGCAATTTCTTTTCCTTTTGAATCATTGTCCCATGCTTCATCTTGAAGTGTCTCCAGCTCTTATGTCTTTAGTATTCCATAATATTCTTCCAGAGAAGTTGTATTCAAATCTCTGGTTTCTCTTACTGCGTAGACCCTATGTTCAATGCTCTTTGGCTGGTTCCTCAGATATCTCGTATTGGTCTCAACCATGGGGAGAGTTACACCTCTCAGATTCAAATCCAATACCAACTGACTGAATCTTAGATAGACGTCTGTTATGCCTTCTCCTTTTCTTATTCTGAAGGTGTCATACTCCATCTTGAGTATAAGTGTCTTGTTGCTTCTAACCTCTGCAGATCCTTCCATGACAACTTCTATCTTGTCCCAAATCTTCTTTGCTGTAGTCAGACCTTCGACTATGTTGAACATTTCATGATCAAGGGATTTCATCAAGGTTTGTCGTACGGAAGTATCATAAGCTATTTGCTCCTTGTCAGCATCTGAAAAGTCGGCTGCATTTTTAGGCTCAGACCGAGATGGTATAACCTCGTCTCCTTCCGTACGTTCAGGAATAGCCACCATTGGAACAAATTTACCCTTGTCAAGGACTTCCAGATATTCAGGGTTAACTGTCTCTAAGTAGAGTCTCATTCTGAAAACCCATTCTTCATAGTGATCTCGGTTGAACATTGGGATCTTGAATGCATTTTTAGGAGCCATTTTAATTCTGGTCACTAAAAGTTTCTAAGTACCCAAGACTAGACTATGTAGAATATATATGTAGAACTTTTGCCTAAGTCGAAATTTCTCTAAGTAGAAATTTTGCTCAAGTCGAACTTCACCAAGTAGAAATTGTCCAAGTCGAAATTCTATGTAGAAAATCTCAAGTATAAATTCTATGTAGAACTTTTGTCCTTAGAATAAATTTTCTGCAGATTACTTTAATATTGAATAAACAATATTATCTCTTTAACACCTTTTTGACTTTAATGCTTTACTCACCTAACCCACGTGCTAGGTACTGAGTATGTCTTGTTACACTTTCGGCCTTGAATAATGCAAATCAAAAGTCCAAAAACACCTTTTTATTCTTTTACTATTTATCTGTTTGAAAAGGAGATCAAAAAGTTGTTGGGTTGTCTTCTTTGATAAGAACAGATGATGAACACTCAAGAACACCAAATATCAACGAACCCAGATTAATTCACAAAAATTAATTAAAATACCCCCAAGCTAAATAATCACACCTGGAGTATTTAAATAATTTTTCGGATGAGTTTTCACTACCTACGAATTAAAGCACACTTTTCGAGAAAATGAAAAGTAGATCTAGAAAATGAAAACTCATGATTCTTCTACCAAACACAAGGATCTATGTTTTGTGTGTTAAACATCCGCTCTGATACCAATTGTTAGGTCTAAATGTGTTGTAGAGGGGGGGGTGAATACAACTTTTCGAATATGAGAAGCAATAAATACGATGCAATAAATGAACACGCAGATTCAAGGAATATATTTCTTATATATAACTTGAAATGGTTGCTACAACATTCATTACAAAGTATAACAGAAGTTCAAAGAGAAGTGGATGATACTAAGCTCTGTGAATGCACTCTCTCTCTTTTTCTTGTGTTTTCCTTAACTATTGCTCTCTGAAATAAAACATTACACAAGTACTTCTATTTATACTACATGTAATATATGTCCTGTAGTCTTCAAAGACTAAGATATACGTGGCCCAATGATGTCCACATAAATCTTGCCTTATCTTGAAAGATTGGAAATCTGCCAATCAGAAGATGCCATGTGTCATGTTGAAGCTGCACTCTAAGTAGAACTTCTACTTGAGAATTTCTACTTAGCCATCTCGAATTTCTAAGTAGAACTTCTACTTAGAAATATTCTACTTGGTCATCTAGAATATTTAGTACTTAGAAAATATTATGGTCTTCAACTTGAAACTTCAATGCACATCTTGAACTTGTGATATCTTCATGTCTTCTTTATTCTTCAGCAAGCTCTTGAACATGGATCTTTATTACTGACATAAACTTGCTATCAATGTCCTTACACTTGATGCACTGGTCTGGTTCATAAGTGACTAGTCTTGATATTGTTTCTGCTTCTCGAATAAATTACCATATTCACTTTGTAACGTGGCTTTCCAATGTTCGCTTTCCTTCTTGTTCACTTGAAATCAATTGGTCTTGTTGATACTGATAGTTATGATCTTGATTCTCGATTTCTCAAATCACTGAGGCATGAACAACTTTGACTTGAACTTCTCTCAATGATTTCTTCTTGGCTTGATCATAGTTAACAT
This sequence comes from Kitagawia praeruptora, assembly GCA_037693485.1. Classification (NCBI taxonomy): domain Eukaryota; kingdom Viridiplantae; phylum Streptophyta; class Magnoliopsida; order Apiales; family Apiaceae; genus Kitagawia; species Kitagawia praeruptora. Next base: position 142,346,518 of record CM075352.1, read on the forward strand.
GTTCAATTGTATCAATTACCTTGTCTTCATTTAGTGTTGATTTCTTGTGGCTTCTTGTTCTTGATTGTCTTCTGGTTAAGTATCTTTTCCTTTAATTGAGTTACATTACTTATAGTGTTACAAGTTTACACACTCTGCCTTTCACTTATGAACTTATTGAGACGATGACTGCTAATGAATATCAGAATCCAACCCAGAGGCTTTCTCAAGGCAAGGTAGCAGGTTTGTTTGAGGTGGATACAGCTTCCGCTATTGCAGCTCAGTTGAAGGCGTTGACTATGAAGGTGGATTCTCTTGCAAATTATGGAGTTCAGCAGGTGGCTAGTGTTTTTGAGTTATGTGCGGGCGCACATGAGACGAATAAGTGTGCTATTTCTCCTGAATCAGCACAGTTCGTGAGTAATTTTCAGAGACCTGCTGCACCAGTTCCAGCCACCTATCATCCGAACAACAGGAATCATCCTAACTTCAGCTGGAGCAACAACCAAAGTGCACAACATCCTTATCAGCAAGCAAAGCCATTCAATCAAGGTTATCAGCAGCCTTATGCTCCGAGGGTACCATATCAACCTCCTGGATTTCAGCAGCAACAGCCCCAGGCTCATGCGGGGCAAACTTCTAATGAAAATTCAGAGCTGGATGATTTGAGGACGGTGATTAAAAACCTGCAAGCTTCTCAAAAGATCTTAGAAAACTAGGTGGGACAGATTGCAAGTGCCTTATTTAGTAGGCAACAGGGAACTCTTCCTAGTGATACGGAGGCTAATCCAGGTAGAAGGGAAAGCAAAGAACAGGTCAATGCAGTTAATTTAAGATCTGGAAAAGTCACAAGTGATCCTAAATCAGCAACTGAGGAAGATGAGGATGTTCAGAATCAGCAGGTTGAAAAATCTGCTGTGCCAGTAATTGAGAAATCTGATTTAGTGGTTGATCAGCTTGATGGTGAGAAGAGCAAGAAACCTGTTGAAAAGTCTACTCCGGAGCAATCTTCAAAGAATAATCAGATCTATCCACCTCCTCCATATCCTGGATGCTTGCAGAAAAGTCAAGAGAAACAGTTTCAGAAATTTATGGATGTCTTTAAGAAACTGTCTATTAACATTCCTTTTGTTGAAGCATTGGAGCAGATGCCAAGATATGCAAAGTTCATGAAGGATATTTTGTCACGGAAGAGAAGGTTGGAAGATTTTGAAACAGTGGCTTTGACGGAGGAGTGTAGTGCTGTTTTGCAACAGAAGTTGCCACCTAAATTGAAAGATCCGGGAAGTTTCACTATTCCATGCACTATTGGCAATCTTTCATTCAGCAAGTGTTTGTGTGATTTGGGAGCTAGCATTAATCTTATGCCCTTGTCTGTTTTCAAGCAACTTGGTCTACCGGAGCCGAAGCCAATTAACATTTCTTTGCAGTTGGCTGATAGGACGATCACGTATCCGAGGGGTATAGTGGAGGATGTCTTGGTGAAGGTTGATAAGCTCATATTTCCTGCCGATTTTGTTATCTTGGATTTCGAAGAAGACAAGAAGATTCCCATAATCTTGGGAAGGCCTTTTCTAGCTACGGGTCGTACTTTGATCGATGTGCAAAAAGAAGAACTTACAATGAGGGTGCAAGATCAGAATGTCACCTTTAATGTGTTTAAGGCCATGAAATTTCCAACAGAGGATGAAGAGTGTTGCACTGTGGATATAGTTGATACGGGTTAGAGAAAGAAGTTTGATCAGTTATTGGGCGAAAAATCGGATATGCGCGTGCTAAAGCATCCTATCAGTGATTCCATTGACAGTTCTTCTATTCGAGATCTTTCGAGTGTAAAGCTTGGGAAACTTCCACCACATTTGAGGTATGTCCTTTTGAATAATGAGCTAGTGATTTTTGAAGAGGGGCATGATAACGTGTTGCGGAGGTGGAAAACCGATGATAAGGAAGAAGAAATTTTTGTTCAGCCGATAGAGTCAGAGAAGCACCTTAGAGGTGTGAAGAAGAAAAAGAAGAAGATTTGGCCGTTGGGTAGTAAAATTAGGTTGAAATCTGACGAAAGAGTTTTGTGGAAAGCAAGCAACCAAGATGTCAACGTTCGTATGAATGGTCTTTCTGTTGAGAACGGGTCAGTTATTCTTTTGAAACCGTCATGATTTGAGGAAGTAACGTCAAGCTATTGACGTTAAAGAAGCGCTTCGTGGGAGGCAACCCACGCATTAGTATAGGGGAAAAAAAATCTGTGAAAAAAAAAAATCGGATTTTTGGTGTGTAACGCAGGAGGAGCCTGCGTTTCAGGGCAAATTGCGGCTATATAACGCAACTTGCGCATGCGTTACTGCCTTTAGCGCAGTTTGCGCTCCAGACACGCAAGTTGTGCTAGCGTAACTGGACTTAGCGTAGATTGCACTGCACGCGCGCAACTTGCGCGTGTCCGCCAGTGGTTGTCAGAATTGTCAGCGGCTGTGCTCCTGTTTGTGCGTGTTGTATATTATAAAAAAAAAAAAAAAAATTCTCTACACCCCATTCTATTTATACTCCTATTTAATCATCTCTCCACCTAATTCTTTTCCTATTTCAATTCCAAAACCTCTCATCTTTTCTTCAAAGTTCTAAGCCTATTTCTATTCTAATTATTATTTATTATTATTATTTATTATTATTACTATTATTATTTTTATTTTTATTTTTTTATCCCTAAATCCTATTTTTAGCCTACATCAATTTCATACCCTCTCCCAAATTTTTCCTACACACTTAAATTTTTATTCATCCTATCACTCCATTATATATACCCACCTAGCCATACAAATCCAATTCCTCTTCTATTTATTTAACTCTCTAAAAATTCAATTCTAAAGAGGAATTAATTGCAAGTTCACCTCTTTGATTCGTATTGGGTAAATCTTTTTCTCTAATCTTATTTTTATTACGAATTTGTGTTCTTGTCAATTGGGAGTTTTGTAGTATTCAGGCAAGGTGGCCAGTCTATGGAGCTCGTACGCAGTATCCACCGCCAGATTCTGATTCATCTGAAGACGAGGCTTTGTAGGTATGTTTTCTACTATCCCTTGTATTTACTTCCATTCAATGCGGACATTGAATATTTCAAGTTTAGGGGTGGTTTGAGGGATTAGTAGATGTTGTTGTATTATGTGTTCATGTAGGATTTCATGCTTTGCATATTAGTAGTAGTAAATTATGCATTTATCTTCGTGATATCTACGTTTGTTTCATATAGGACATTCTGTTTTTATGTTAGTATATCATGTGAGTTCACAATAGTTTGCATTTGCACCCATGCTGGATAGGAATTTTGTGTTGTTGACGCTTTTGATGGAGAAGTGGTATGCTTGATCTTGTGCACACACATACACTAGTAAGTTGAAGATAGTAGACTTATTGAATGTTGTAAGTGATTAGAAGGACATGAATATGTGCAAGATGATTTAGTTTGCATGCTTTGAGTACAAGTCGGTGCGTTAGAGAGATTTTTGCTTGGGATTAAGTGTGTTTTTCAACCAAGTGAGTTTTGAGCCTTATTGCGTATTTGTAATTTATTCGTTTGCTTGAGTGTCCACAGATTGTTTGCATTGCTAGCAGTTGTTTGAGGTCTTTCTTGAAACGCATGACATTATTTGACGATTAAAATGATAAAGGCATTTAGGAATAACCGCATATTTACCCATATTACCACACCATATTTACATGATCAATTAGTTAACCCGTTGAGCTTAATCCTATTTTTTCGGTGACATACCACATTACTTGCCTAGACCTTTTTCTTGTATTGACCTTACATTAATTTGAACCCGCATTGTCAAAGGCTAGTAGAGTGCTTAAGGGAGTAATAAGGTGTGCAAGGAGGGGTTATTGTTGGTCATACTTTTGGGGGAAATATTGAAAATTGGGTTTGTTTACTTGATAGTCGGCATATGTAATAAATTGTGGGACCGTTATTATTGTTTATATTATTTTTTTATTTAGCTCTCGGAGAAAAAAAAGGAAAGAAAAAAAGAAAGGAAAAAAAAAGAAAAAAATTATTATGAGAGCATGTTTGTGTTTGTTGTGATCCTATTTCAGTCGATTAGTCAAGTGTTTTTGTTGGAAGAAAAATAGTAAAATTATGTGGGGGGAAGTAGGGTGTTGTGTATGATTTATTATGGTACTTACTAGCTTTTGACACTTCACCTGTTTTGGCTTATTTGACATACGTTGTCCCTAGCCCCGTTACAACCCAAATAAAGACCGTTTGATTATCGTCATTGATGTATGTTGTGTTAAGAGTTAGATTGATACCAAATGTCAAGCATGCTTATGATTTTGTTGGAATTGAGTGATACACTTACCCTTGTTCTTGAGTGAATATTCTTTGTGAGTGGATTGTGAGTGTTTGCTTGTTCTTGCATATGAGATCCCGAGTGTTGTCTCAAAGATGTACTCTTGTAGGCTTATCATGTTTACTAACTTATTCTTACACTTGACATGGGCTTGTGAGAACTTATGCATGTTCATTGAGTAGACTATGTGAATACTTGCACTTTCGACACGAAGACATTGTGTATTTACTTTGATTCTTAAGTTGATATGGCATGAGAGGATTTGAAGGTCTGGTAGGATTTTAGTATTAGATTAATTGCATTTTTCATATTAGTTGCATTCATGCATTGCCTTGCATTAGGTTAAATGGATTTTGTGGGTACTATAGGCCCTCACGAGACCTTACTCGTCAACTAGGGCTGCCTAGGGGTTTAAAGGGCTTGTTGTATATGCCAAATGCAACCATGATCACCTACGGAAGTGGTACTAATTAGTTAGTTGTAATTGTTTATGCTTGAGGACAAGCATCAGTTTAAGTTTGGGGGTGTGATAAGTGGATTTTATATCCACTTGGAGCATTCTAAATTGGCTTAAATTGATTGTCTTGGACTCAAGTTTCTTGTAGTTTTGATGTGTTTTGCTTAGTTGTGCAGATTTACAAGAATATTGATTAAGGTTGATGCTTCTATCGTTTTTGGAGATTTAATTGATTAAAATTCGGATTTTCTGGGAAGGCTGCGCAGCTTACACTGTTTTGGCCATATCTAGAGTTCTATAAGTCCGTTTTCAGCGATCTTACTGCCCACGCGAAGCTTGAGAGATTTTCTACAACATGGAACAGATGTTGCACGTGTAATTTGCGCGTGGTGGGGGCAGGAAGCACGACAAACAGAATGTTGGGAGCAGGGAAATTACTGTTTTGCCCTTTTCAAGTTCTAATTGTATTTTGGGAAGTTTTTAGCACCTTAATTAAATTCTAATTGTAATAGAAGATAAATTCTTACTGGGCAAGAAATCTAGAGCCTATAAAAACACATCTAGGCATTGTAATTTGTATCATAGTTTTATTATTGTAACCTAGCTTAGATCTGTAAGGGAGAAAAGGAGAGAAGGATTCAACGCTCGTGACAAGCAACGGATCTAGATCTACTTCATATTTTGTGTTACTTTGGATTATAGATTTGTTTTCTCAACTCTTTGTTTTATTAATATTATTGCTTCTTTTATTCATATTTTGTTTATTATCATGTTTTCATCAAATCCCATGACGATGAACGGTTCAATTATGGGCTAATCGTTGTCATGGGATTCTAACAGAGTTGTCTATGTAGCTTAGTAGTTTGATTGCTTTAAAGATTACGTGTGGTGAATTCTTGATATCCTCGTATGGTTAATCTTAATGCTTTTAGATGCGTAGCTAACATCTAAATTGAATTGTTAATCTCTTGTGAAGCGAGAGTGGATCTTGAGATTTAGAACTTGCCATGCTAGCATAGGATAGGTTGATGTTTTAGCATCATGATTTGTGGCATGAATAGAGATATTATGCTGCCCTATGTGATCTATATGGATAACTTGTGCTTAAACCCTTATGTTTTCAAATTCTATAGAGATATAGGGTATAAACGTAATAGGTGTCTACCCATATTCTATCTCTTTTGTGGATGCATGCGTAGTTTGGTACTAGTATACCGAGAGGTAACTTTTACTTGTTTCGTGTTATCCGATCAGATATCAAATCCCACATGTGTATTGATTAAAGGCATCAACTCTAAGTGAAGTAGATAATGAAGTTAGAGTCCCATGTTTTTATTCTCATAAGTAATTCGATTTCAATTCTCATTAGTAATTAATTGTTAGTTTAATATTTTACATCTTAGTTTAATTTAGTTAATCAACCCCAATTTGTTAATTGTCTTAGCAGTGAATTAAAACCATACATTGTTGCATAGGTACTAAATTGAAGTAAAAACCTGATCTCTGTGGGAACGAACTTGACTTATATCTATATTACTTGTGACCATGTGCGCTTGCGTGATTTAGTGCAAACACCTACTGTAGGAATGAGGTCTTTATCTACATATCCCATTTTCTTGTAGATGTCATACATTAAAACATTCACAGCACTTCCATTATCCACTAGTACTCTGTAAATATTCTGTGAGCCAATGCGAACTCGAACCACTAGGGCGTCGGAGTGAGGATGATGTACCCACTTCGCATCTTCCTCAGTGAACATTATATTTGTGTCTTCCCCCTTAAAAAGCTTTGGGGGTCGCTCTTGCAAATGATGCACATTGGTGAGGGGCCGATCCCTGGCCTCGCGAGCATAACTTTCTCTTACCTTGTTGCTGTCTCCTCCAATATGTGGCCCTCCAATGATCACATGATTGCTATTGCCTTGCTCTTCTCTCTCCTTGCGAGGTTCTGTATTCTGACCTGTATGAGGTACAACATTATATCCTAGCCCTGACTTGCCAGAGTTCTCTTGATGCTTTTTCACTTCACGAACCGCCCACTCAGTTAACTTCCCTTCTCGAATTAACCGATCAATTTCTTCTTTAAAGTTCCAACAATCCGTTGTATCATGCCCCTTCTGTTCATGAAAATCACAATACTTCGTAGTGTTCCAAGTTCCCTGTGCACCCATGGCAGGAGGTTTTGTGAACATCCCTTTGTTAGCATTTACAGAATAAATATGATCAACTGAAGCCACTAATGGTATGAACTTGTCTTCATCTCTAGCCGGACGGGACCGAGGTGGGGACCGTCTTGGGGGATCGCGATCCCTTCTCTTCGGGCTCGTGCTACGATCCTGTCTTCGCCTGGGACTTCTAGAATCCTTTCTTTTTACCTCTTTGCTTTTACCTCCATTACTGCCAGACCCAATATTCTTCTTGAGGCCCTCCATTGACTTCTCTACCCACTTAAAAGGCTCAGCGTCCTTGTAGAATTCAGCAAGGGTATTAGGTGTGTGGGCCAGTAGATGCTTCCAGAACTTTGTGCCTTATCTTAACCCAGCGGTTAGAAAGTTCTTAACGGCCTCGTCGTTTGCACCTCGCACCCTAGGGACCTCAGTATTAAACCTCTTGAAGTAGTCCTGTAGGCTCTCTCCCTCCTTTTGCTTTATATTGGCTAGAGTAGACACAGGAGGTGCATAGAGCATCGAGGATTGAAATTGCTTAATGAAGATGTCTACAAATTGCTCCCATGAATCAATGGTGACCAATGCTCCAAGTTTCGAAAACCATTGCTGAGCGCTCCCTCTCAGCGAGGCTGCAAACAACCTGCACCTCGCTAGTTGCGAGACCTGATAAACATCCATCTCATTATTGAACCGGACAACAAACTTTGCTGGGTCAGTTTCTCCGTTGTAGGTCATGTCTGAATGATGGCCTCGAAATACAACAGTGAGTGGAGCGGTTCGGATTTCATGAGTAAAGGGCGAAGACGAACCCATAGTACTGAAAATCCCTTTCTCATTATTCATCGCATCCAAGGCCTTTTTTAATTCTTCCAGCTTATAATCACCGATCTTAGCTTCCTTGTCTTCCTTTTTTTTTCTCTCCAGTACTCCCATGATGAGATTGAGTCTTTTTTGGGGCACTAGACTCCTCTTGATCATTTCTACGATCCTTCTTTTTGTGTTCTTCCTCGTAATGGTGGGATCGTTCCCGATCTTGATGGAAAGGGGGTCTGTCATCGCGATGATAGGACCCCTCACGCTCTCTACGAGGAGAGGGGGTCTGTCATTTCGACGATGTGATCGCTCACGATCTTTTCGAGGGGACAGAGGGTGATGAGAGCCCTTGGTTTTGTTCTTAGACCCTCCATCTTTACTAGCTTTAAGTTTCTCTAGTTTGAAGCGGAGATCATGCTCGCTGAGTTTCTTTCCAACTCGATCAAAGACACTCACAGACCTTCCTTCAGATGAGGCAGGCTTCTCTTTCGACTCCCCCTTCCCGATAGTAGCCTCCTCCTCGCTCCAATAAGGGTTCGTTTGGTCTGTTACCACATCGTCAAAGTCCCCTATTAACTGCTTGGTGGGGCCTTTACTACCCCCTGTCCTCGTATTCCTCTTGAAACCTCTAGAACTGTGTCGCTTCTCCATCTTAGCCACCCCACCCTGTACCTCCATCATTTGATCACCGAGGCCCTTTAGAAGTGACATGACTTCTCCAGTCAAGGCCACTTGTTGGACAACAGGGGGTGTTTTCTCCTTCTCGAATCCTTCCTTGGTCCCATCTTCCACCGCCTCGCTTTCTGGTCGATCCTTCCTCTAGGGGTCGTCTCTGTCTCTCTTGTGTGACCCCGGGGTTTCCCCCACTCCGTTTTTCTTCTTGTTCGATTTAGTCATTGTTCTCCCAACTCAATGACTAGCCCCTCTATAACATCCCACATCGATTAGAATAAGAGTGTTTGGGTCCTTTATAGATACAAGTCAATAGCTAATGTATACCAATTTGCTAGCATTTTTGGAATGACCTGTGGTGGGTTGTTGGGTCCGGTATACATTCGGTTATGGGCTTGGATGTTATAAATGGTATCAGAGCTCTGCCCGGCCGGAAGTGCAGAGGCACTACCCGGGTTTAGTAAGTTTGTGTGTGGGCTCGACGAGGACGTCGACCCTATAAGAGGGGGTGTTTGTAACATCCCACATCATTTAGAATAAGAGTGTTTAGGCCCTTTATAGATACAAGTCAATGGCTAATGTATACCAATTTGCTAGAATTTTTGGGCTGGCCTGTGGTGGGTTGTTGGGTCCGGTATATATTCGGTTATGGGCTTGGATGAAAAAAAAATTAAAGATAAGATTTGTTATTATAGGAAAGAAGCGTGAGAATCTTTTAGAAGATTAATATCGTAAATAGAATATTTTATTTTAGGAATTATTTGGAGAAGTTGCAAATATTTTAGGAATAAGTTTTAGAATTACTTAATTTAAATAGGGTTTAGGTGTCTATCTATATAACAACTCGTTTAGATAATTAAAAGTTGTACAGCAGTCGTGTCCCATGTCCAAGAGGTATGTTTTCTTCTCTATAGTTTCTTTAGTTATTACATCTTGATAATTATACATGTGCTTTTAATTGTGAATTAATTTCCGTGTTAATTGTTATATGCTCATATTATCAATATGAAGAACTTGATATATATGTCAACAGGGTTTTCCATGAATGAATTAATTAGAACGTTTTTGTTTTCCTGGCTTTTCAATGTGAATTTGTCCAATTATAGTTTGAATATAATTTAGCTCTTAATATGCATATAAAATGTACATAAAGGAGACTAGATTTAATATTGTTTTATTTTATTAACGAAGCCCGACCTCTCTCCGCCATTACCGAAGAAGCAGCAAAGAAATTCATGTTAGAGCAGGTAATCCTAAGGTTTGGTATTCCGATGGTATGTGTATCGGACAATGGAACTCAATTCATTGGAAGCAAGTTCAGAAAGTTTCTGGCACAGTTTGGAATTAGACAGAGGTTCAGTTCAGTTGGGCATCCCCAAGGAAATGGGGCCATCGAAGCAGCCAACAAAATTATTTTTGATGGAATCAAGAAAAGGCTATGTGAAGCTAAGGGGCTTTAGGCAGAAGAACTACCTTGGGTCCTATGGGCTTACCGAACCACTACAAGATCTTCAACCGGAGAAATGCCCTTCAAGCTGGCCTTCGGGACGGATGCCCTTCTACCTGTGGAAGTTGGTTTAGAATCCTACCGAACAGAAGTGTTTAACGTGGAAACAAATGAGTTCGGACTCCGAGCGAATGTGGATTTACTGGAAGAAGAAAGAGAGGCTGCCCACCAAAGAAACTTAAGGTACCAACTACAGGCAGCACAGTACTATGATTCGGGGGTGAAGAAGAGGTCGTTCCGAGTCGGGGATTTAGTGCTTCGAGAGTTAGCCACCTCCATGCCAGCTAAAAAAGGCAAGCTTATGCCCAACTGGGAAGGTCCATACGTGGTAATTGAAGTGGTCCGATCGGGCACCTACAAATCGGCTCATCCGGATGGCAGCCCAATCAAAAACACCTGGCATGCCGCTCGCCTTCGCCGTTTTTACCAGTAAGCTTACTGGACAAATTTTATTGCTTTTTACTTCAGTACTCTGTTTTATGCAACTTCATTCTGAATTCCCTAAGCTAGCATCAATCTGTAATCAAATCTATATAAGAGGTGCATGATTAATGAAAAGATTGTTTTGCTCCATTTTTTATCCGTTATTATTAAGCTAAGTACATTTGTAGCCAAAAAGCTAAGTACACAATATTAAGCTTAATGGACCCATGTTTGGGGCCGACCGAATAAAACATGCGCCACTTAACTTATTTTTAGTGTTCAAGGATATCACGAGTTAAGTTACAAATACTTGACGAATCCAAATTTGGGACCGACCGAATGAAATTTGTACCCTTGCAAAAATGTATTAGTATTTAAGTTGCTTTGACATTAATTAAGGCCGGGGGAAAAAAATTTTCAACCGACCGAACGGGACCTTAATCATTTACAAAACCCCTTAAATACTTGGGGACAGCTAGGTCACGACCAAAAATGCACATACATGCTAGGCTGAGGCCGAAGATGCACAAACATACAAGTAATTATGCCAAGGCAATACAAAACCGAAGACGCATAAAAGTTAAAGTAAATATGCTAAGGCAAAATGAAGCCAAAGATGCATAGAATTAAACAGAATCATGCTAAGGCAAATCAAAGCCCAAAATGCATGAATGGAAACAAAAGCTATACTAAGGCCGAAGCCGACAACGCATAAATAAGAATAATTATGCTAAGGCAAATACTAAAGGGCCCGAAGGCGATAAATAGAAAAGCCCGAAGGCAGAATGAAACACTACAAGCCCGAAGGCACAATAAAAAGCCCGAAGGCAAAGTTAATCATTACAAGCCCGAAGGCCATCAAAATAGAATTAAAAGACAAAGGAATCAGTCAGAAAGAGGCTCGTCCTCGCCCAAAGAGACTACTAGAGGTTCATCGGGCACTTCCCTGCCGATTGGATCCGTCATACCCATCGTGGCATCGATCATCTGAGTATGATCGAAACCGAGAGAGTGTGCCTTCACCAAAGCAGCATCGTAACCCATCTGGAAGCAACGCTCTTCGGTCACATCCAGAGTCTTCTACATCTTCCGAATGTTCTTCCTGGAGACCTTGAGTTATTGGTTTCTCCATTCAACACGCTTTTTCAGAGCATCCATCTCCTCCAGCTTCTCCTTCAGGGCATCATTATCGGCCTTCAAGGAGATAGCTTGGCCGGTGATCTTCTCTAAATCAGTGGTCGCATTGCGGAGATCCTCTTCAGCCTTGACCGCCCGGGCCTCCAGTTGATCAACCCCCTTCAGCTTAGCCTGAACCCCCTCCATCCGTTCGGCAACGTTAGCTGACCAGGAGACAGTCTGATAACAGACAAGAGAAAAAAATTAGATACTGAAGACAAGTAAAATGGGCAACACCGAGGAAAAGGCTTACCATAGAGAGTAGGTCCAGCATCTCGGTACAAGCCTCCAGGTCGTTCGCCTTGGCAATCGTCGGCCTATCGCCTGGCAGAATGAGGCCCCTGCGAAGGTCGGGGCCAACGATGGTGGAGAGTTGTGGAGCTGGGACAACAATTTTATCAGATTCAATAACCCCCCACTGGGGAGCATACACTTTCAGACCATCACATCCCGAACGGCCCCTCTTCCGAGAGTCGGTCGGAGTGACCAGGCATGTCTCATTCATCTCCTGGTCCCGAGGAGGAGAGGAGTCAAGTATAGTGGTAATAATATCCAGAGGACAGGAAGCCGTATTTTCCGCCCCATCGGGCGCCCTAGCCGCGGCTTCGGCGTCAGCTGTAGCAGCCGAAGCAAGTTGGACCGCCCTCATGCGTTTACGTTCAACGATTTCCTGAAGGGAAGACACTGCACAAAATAATAGAAGGTCAAAATATGCACGGCTGGATATAAAAGATAGTACTTAAAGGCTGAAAACAAATATGTCAGGACAAGTTAAAGATGGATGTTACCACTACCCCAAAGGGCGACCAACCAGTTGTTGTCCCGGCCGTCCGATAGCGGAACCCTGTCCATTTCAAGTTCGCAGAGCAGATGGTAATCATGTTGGTCCGCTTGCAGTAGGTCGGGATACTTTAACCTAGACGGATCGAGATCATGCCATCGGCCGTATTTCTCCATCCTCGGCCCCGAGACAAAAGCCCATTTCTCATGGGACCCTTTGTTGCTGGAGTTCGTTTGAGCCCAGTCGGCCCTACCGGTTCGACGGGCTATGGTGTAATAGCCGTTGCTTTTTATGTTCCTTCGGAGCTCGTAATGATGCCAGAACAAGGTCGTCCTCGGAGTCATCTCCTTGGCCAGGCACCGAGCTTGGAAGGCGTTGATGTGGAAGAAACTGTTTGGATCTAACTGCCCTATGGCTATCCCCAACTGCTTCAGTATCTTCTTCAGAATCGGCAACATCGGTAACCGAAAGCCGCATTTAAATGTCATTTCGGATATACCTGTCGCCACGCTTCCTCCGCAGATAGGGGAGATCTCGGGGTTGTGCTAAATGCGATCCTTCTTCCGTGGTGCGAAGAAGTACCAGACGTTTCTCTCCACTAAGTACTTGGAGTGGAACCCTTCGATTTGTTCCTCGGTCAGTTGCGACCGGAGATTAGCGGTTGGGAACTGTTTAGCGTCGCTGAAGGGCGAAACCTTCGAAGGGCCAGCACTCTCGGTTGACCGATCCATGTCCCTGCATTCGGAAATGAAGAGACGTTAGCCTTGTACTCGGACAAAAAAGAAGAAAACAGAGGGAGAAAAGGCCGAGTATAGTGAGCCAGGATCGGTCGGGGCATTCTACAACCTAGGACGAAGGGATCCGAAAGCCTAAAACTACGGGAAACTAGAAGGTTCCGAAGAGAATTTCGAGAGATCGGGATGGTCTGAAGAGTGTTCTCAAGGTTCGAAGATCCCGAAGGAAGTTCTTGCCCAGGCCATTTTTCGGACCAATTCCAGAATCTTAGGGAAAGATAATTAAGGGACAAAATGGTACATCAAAAGTAGCATAACTACTTGCAGGCATATATATAGAACATTTGAGAATCACAGGTAACTTTATGTTTATACGTATGTGTATAGATATATACGCGAATCTATGAAATGCAGGTTTATTACGATAAAGAAACAAGGATGAAGAGGTTACTTACTGGTTTGAAGATCTTTGATAAGAGTGAGTTCTCGAGGATAGACTGCCTCAACGTAAACGTCAACTAGAATCGGAGAGTTGAAAATAGCCGGCGACGAAACGTCGTTTCCAATTGCTGCTAAAATGCTTTTGTGAAGACCCTTTTGCTCCAAATATTCAAGAGTTGGTTTGTGCGTAAAGTAGAAGAAGAAAGAAATTGTGGGTTTAAGTAGAGGAGATATGACGTTTGGACAGAGCCGTTTCGAATTCAACGGCTGAGATCCTTGTGCAAATCTCGAGATTAGACAGCTGTCAATCATTAAGAGACACGACTTCCCACGAGACGTCTCAACCTTGTCCATCGCCCTTCTTATCCAAATGAGACGTCCGAAGAGTAAACTCCGAAGATGGGCCTAGGCTTTGGCCTCCGTCCTGAGGATAACTCCGAACGAAACCCAGGGACATGTTAGAGGCCCATCTCCTTAATGGGCCGAACCGACGATCCAATACCCCGAACCCGAATGAAAGCCCACATTCATCCGGTCCAGTTACCAGTAACGGTCATATGGTTCACACTCCTGTAAACGTGGGACACGTCCATACACGATGCCCACACTTCGGGTAACCACCTAGAGAAGAAGCAATATAGTCAAGTCAGGTTCATTTTCTCATCTCATATACACACAATTACACAAACTCTCTACGTTCAATATTACTCATCAAAAATCGACTAACTTATTCTCATACCGGAGGTGAATCGGGGGTCCAAACCCTCGCATTCTTCTCATTCGCAGGTCCGGCCAAGCCAGGATCTGGCAGAAATCCAGTCGTAACACACGGATTATAAGTTAGTAAATTTAGAAAGAATTTAGAATAATCGAATCTTAGAAATGGAGTTCGGAAACGCTGATTGATTTTGAGAGTACAAGTTAGGACTGAGATACGTGCCTACGGCCATTAATTTAGTTACAAAAGTTGTTCTCAGAGGCCATGTACTTGTGAGGATTACAAAAATGTACGTTTGTTCTGTTGTGTTGTTTGTAGGATGAATTAGTCAAAATTAGCTTTTGATTGTGGAGACAGGAGACGTACGAATAAGGAACATACCATACAAGCCACTTACGTCTCTTTCCGCTCCACCAAAAGGATTGCATACTTAGCTTACTCAGTTATAATATATAATATCACTAAAAATGGTGTCTGAGGAGGGTAAATGTACGCAGACCATGCCCCTATACAATAGGGAGGCTGTTTCCGAAGGACCCCCGGCCAAATACAAATACAAATACAAATATAAATAAAGGAAACTAATACAATCTAAATTTACACACACCCAGGGGTCGAACCCTTGACCTCCTGCAAAGGAGACAAGGATTCAACCCACTGCACCAACATGTTGTTGGCAAAAGGATTGTATACTCATTTTACAAATCAAAAGATACATTTTGTTACGATCATATAGTCTTGTAAAGTGTTAAGTTGTACTCCCTCTTTTTAAATAAATTTTTCATTTGAGTTGGACACGTTTGTCAACACATATTTTTGATTATTAATATCTTTAATTTCGTATTAATATTAAATATAAAAAATTCACTGTATTAAAGTACTCATAAATACGAATTCAACAAGATCAGTGATGACTATATTTGATCTTATAGATTATGCATAAATTAGTAATTTGTTTCATGTTATGAATAGTCCTGACATATGAAACGAGCAACTTGATATGAGACGAAGGAGTAGTTGTTATTTAGATAGTACTATTAATTAATCACATTAAAATTAAAATGAGTACTGAAGAGTAAAACTACAAATATTACCGGAGAAAGTATATCTTACGTACAAGATCGACTTGAATCATAATACTTACACGAAAAATGATAGAAAATTTGAAACATATCCCAAAATTTATTTCAAATATTTATGTGTAATCTCATTAATCGGTAATTGTTATAAATTTTTAAAAAAGTAATATGTTAGGGGTAAAAATGATGTATCAATAAAAATATTTTTATACTCCGAAAAGTAACTCTTTTTCTCTCCCTCCTTTCTCTCCCTTTCTCCCTCCCGTAGTCTCCTGCACATAACCGGCTGGGCTTCCATCGGTTTTTCCGGTGGAAAGCCCCAAATTCTTCCTTTTATTTTGTATTTTGTTTGTGTTGCCCCCTTTAATAATCTTTCTTTTCGGGTAAGGTTTTTTATCATTTGGTTTGCTTTGGATTTCTTTCCTAGATCTACATTATTGGAGCTTCCGGCCTTCTTTCTTCTTCGTTTTAACCGAAGATTTTGAGAGTTAGCCGCCGTTTGTCAGATCTAAGTTTTTTTTTGAAGTTTTTTGTATTTTCAATTTGTTTTTATTCGGTTGTTGATTGTATTTTTTGCTTGGTTTCTCTCCTTTGTGAGAGTTTTGATTTTCGCTCCTTAAGTGTGAGCGCGGGTTCTTGATTTGGTGATGAAAATTTATATGGGATTGCAGTTCTGGTCGATAGCTCAAGCAATAGCTCCTTTGGGGTATGATGAAGTGGGTATCAGTTATCAAACGAGGATGCACGAAGCGGGTACTTGTATTTGTAAATACATTATCTTCAAAATATCGTTTAACTGTCTCATGACAGGCGATTGCAATTTTCTGTTTGTTCGACTCGATCATTATTGTAGATGCCGTATGGCTTTTTATTATTGAATTAACTCCTTTGTTTTTCAAAAAAATAAAAATATTTTTATTGGTTTATATCAATGTGACATTGTTGCAGATTTCGGAAATCGGAACTAATTCGGTTGAGATACCGATTTACGATTTATCGGGTGATTTGGTTGAAAAATCGACAATTTATCGGCAATTTTTGAAAAATCGACCAAATCAATTCCAAAATTTTGACCAATTTTCGGCCGATTTATCAACGATTTTTCAGAAATCGGCCGATTTGTATAACAGAGCAATGTGAATGTACGTGCTTTCAATATATTTTGTTGAATAATAACTAATCATAATAAATCATCTATCATTTTGTAAATTATTTTTGCATTTAATTTGGTATCTTTAGTGTTTTTTTAAAAAAATATTCCTAAACTAGAATAAAACATGCCGTCCTAATTTAAAAAAATAAAGAATAAAAATCAACAGGATTCGTATAATTTGTTCCACCCCTGATTGGGTTTGACATACACTAATAGCAAACTAATATCTTCATACTAGCATGTGACTAATTAAACATGCAAATTTGAGCTATCACATGCTTGATATTTTCTCATTCCTGCAATTCAGACGACTTACAAGTTACAAATTCATTTGTTACAGTTTCACTTGAATTAATAGAGAATTTAGCTTTATTGGCTTGAATGGCAATTTGTGTAAACCAAGTGCCATAAGTCATACTTATCTGTTTGTTTTAGGCAAAATAATAACGTCCAGATTTGGTGTTATTGAGTGGATGTTTGGGGTATCTTAAAAAATGTAGCTTATGACTTATAAGCACTTATGTCATATAAGTGATAAGTGGAGCGTAACTTATAAGTCAGTAAAGTGTTTGGTAAATCAGAACTTATAATCAGTAAACTGTTTGGGTAAATCAGAACTTATTAGTTAACTTTTTTTTTTAATTTTCAAAATATTTGTTTTTTATATATAACAATGGATATCAATGGATAGATCTCGATTAATAGAGAAATTTGATATATACATATCAATTTTCTAATGAATGTATCGAGAGATATATGTTTTTGAAGATTCGAAGGATATTATATATTACGTATATCGAGAAATAAGTTACTCCCTCCGTTTCAATTTGTGTGTCCTGTTTTGATTTTGGACACTGTTTATTATAAATGATTGACTACTAATTTATCCATAATCTATAAGACCAAATATAGTCATGAGTGATTTTGTTGGATTCGTATTTATGAGTACTTTAATACAGTGAAGTTTTTATATTTAAAAGTAATACGAAATTGAAGATATTAATGATTAAAAGTGTGTGTTGGCAAACGTGTCCAGAAGAAACAAGACACACAAATTGAAACGGAGGGAGTATAAGCATAAGTTGAATGTTAGGATTTCATAACATTCAACTTATGGGCTTATAAGTTATAAGTTGAGCTAAAATTTATTTTGGCAAACACCCCCATAAATGCTTTTGGCCTTATAAGCCATAAATTGTCACAAAAACGGAAAGCCAAAGGCCCTGAATATGACGTCCGTAATTTAGGTTGCTACGAACATGCTACTCCTAGATTAAAGTAACATGTACGTGCTGTACACAAACAATAAACTTATACTTGAAAAAGCAATATTCATGCATGTATGGATTATTTGTGCATGCCGCCTTTCTGAAGATATAAATAAATCGTACTCCTATACAAATACTCCCTCTGTCCCATGTGATTTTTTACATGGGGTTGGGGCACGGAGATTAAGGATAATGGATGTAATATTGTTAAAATAAATGAAGTAGTGGGTGTAATAGTAATTTTATTATTAAAGTAAGTAAAGTAGTGGGTGTAATAGTATAAAGTGTTGAAAAAGTGGAATGAAATAGTGGATGTAATAATGTATTTTATTGTTAAAAGTTACTATTTTTAGTAATGTAAAGAATTTGTGGGACGTCCCAAAAAGGAAATTGTAAAGAAATGGATGGGACAGAGGGAGTATTAATTTGCCATACCCATTTAGACCATCTCCAATACAAGACATCAAAATAATGTTCTAGAAACATTATTTTGGTGATAAAAGTATATCATTCACAAAATGCACTTCAACCCATGTTAATTATACTTGACACTAAAAAGAATATTTCATCAATAAAATAAAATATTCTAATTTTGTTCAATTTTTACATTATTAATAGGTATTATTTTTTTAATTGTAATGTTATGGTCGCACAATATTAAATTTAATAATATAAAAAATCATTTATAAAAAAAATCAATATCCAAATTTTATTAAAATTTAGTCAAAAGTTTAAAAAGGAATAAATTTATTTAAAATTTAGGTTGATCAATGATCCACATTCCAGTAGCAAAGCTTACAGTGTATAAATTAATAAGTTGAAAGTTCAAGAATACGAGCCATGATCTTTTAAAGATAGCATCTTAGATATTTGTTATTTTTATAATTAAATTTGGTGTGTTGTATATAATTAATGATTAACAATTTTTTTCAAGATTTTGTGTGAAAAACCAAACCAAATCAAATCAAACCAAACATACCCAGTATATCCCGCTCAGAGCAGGGTCTGGGGAGGGTAAGTTGTACGCAGACCATGCCCTCACTTTTTAAGGCGGAGAGGCTGTTTCCGTGAAGACCCCCGACTATGTGCACGACAGATACGGTGGGTGATAAAGACACAGGAATCTTAAAGATACGAGAATGTTTAAAGCAATACCTGAGCCCATGGCGTTCTCCACATGGGACCTACCCGCCTGCTTGGAATTCTGATATTCTGATACTGAAGTCCTGATGCTCTCCACTTTTTCAACTTGTGAGAATATCTCCGCCTGCTTGTGTGAAAGTTTAAAGTAAAAAAAATAATTTTAGAATTAACAAGAGCTAAAAAGAAAAGAAGTTTCAATTGATAAAAATTTAAAGTTAAAAATTATAAGAACAATTAAGTTTAGTAAGACATAAATAGAAAAAAATTGTTTTGTTAACAAATATAGGAGCATTGTTGGAATTTTGAAAGTTACCAAATTTGGTGACCAAGAATCACCAAATGTATTTTGTCACCAAATTTGGTGACCCAAAACTCATTTGGTGATCTTGGGTCACTATTTTAGTGTTGCATTGGAGTAGGTTTGACACTATATTCATCACTATTATAGTGATTTAGTACTATTATAGTGATTTAGTGTTGGGTTGAAGTTGCTCTTAATTAACATAGTATGAACCATTACTTGTACAACTAAAAAAAGGAATTATAGAGATTACAATATTCAAATAAATTCAAGTTTTGAAGGAAGTTAATATTATTTTAGAATATTAATTTATAAAAATAAGTAGAAACATTACAAGAAAATAGGTCAAAATCGATCGTCAAAATTGGTCAGTTATAACCCATATATATCGATCGGTTTAACGCATAAAACCAACCATTCTACTAGTAGAAACACAACAAGAAAATAGGTCAAAATTGATCCGTTATAACCCATGTCGGTGGATTTAACGCATAAAATCGATCACAAAGGATGGTCGGTTTTAGGCTGGTCGATTGTAACGATTGGTCGGATTTAACCATCATAATCGATCACAGAAGTGATCGGTTATGGATGATTACAAATCCTATATTGTGGGATCATTTTTGGATAGGTATCATTACGTGTTAGCATGTGGTGACAAGTGTACATCAGCAACACAGAACCGATCAAAGGCGGTTGACTATGATTTAAAAATTATTTGACTTTCCACTAGTAACCGATCGAAGTAAAATGTACAATATCGGTCGGTTTTAGTCCGGTAACTATGTAAAATGGCAAAACCCACCGTCATGTAACGGACCACCCTGCTAAGAATACGATTAGTTTTATGTTTGAATATGATCAGTTATGTGCTTGGGTGGTCGATTATCTGGTAAATGGAATGGTAAAAAATGATCAATTATGGGCCATATCGGTCGGTTTTCTGGATTTTTTTTAAAAAAAATTGCAGCTTTTGCAGTGCAATACCTACCATTCCAATCAATTTACCACCAAATCATTTCAACATTGCAATCTGTTCAAAACAATTTCATTACCATAAACTACCATTTCGATGACAAAATCACCCACAAATTCAATAGCATTTCAATGCAAATAGAATTCATAACCATACAAACTAACCATACAAACTTAATTTTAGTCATACAAAGATTAATGTTAATTTACAACCAAGTTCAAAAGTAGCATGCCATTGCAAACACAATCCAAAACAACAAACTACGAATCATTACAACAAAGGTCATAAAAATATAATATTATAACTACCCCGACAAAGAAACTTCAAATGATTCATTATCTTCATCTTGGTCCTTTTTCCTACAGTCATTGCCACTGCCATGAGCCATCACCACCCCCATCATCATTGTCCGGATTCTCATCCTAAGAGGTAGAATATTTTTCTTCCTCGATCCTTTTCCTATGCACACATATAACCAATTAGAAAGTAAGAATATAGTGCATTAATGGCATGGATACAGATTAAAAAACAAGGATTAACTACTATCGCTTGAAGTTGAGCTTCAATTTTTTAGAGGATATCTTCAATTAAGGTTCCGAAAATGTGCACAATATCACCGTCGATGAGATTACTCTATTTCAGCCTTTGATTTTGATCGGCGGATGGATAGAGACCTCGAGGACGTTGCTTGTAAATGTTGCTAACTCTTCATTAGATAGTTGACGAGCAAATCGATTAGTATTAACAATTGGATCTCGTTAAGAACATTTCTAAAGATCAAGAGATATTCATTGTCGGGAATGGCTTCACGTTATCTCGGAGAGGATAAGGATGAGCCTACATCACCTCGGATGGAATCCCTCTATCTTGTAGCTAATGTGGGAATGAGATCGCTAGCTCGAGCATTGGGGAATCTGACAACATATTTTTTTTTTGATTTTTCACCTTCGGAGATCCCCGTTGCTTGCATCCACCAATCCCATGGCTCATCTCTCTCACTCGTTTAAGTCACCTCCACCCGCATACGCTCAAGAATAAAGGCATATCGTTCCTACACATTGTAAATTTAAATAGAATAATTAAACTTTTTAAATGCATTTTGTGTGTAGACGGGGTAGTACGTGTAAATAAAAAGCATGCTTATATTATACACCGAAAAAGCTAAAATTTGAGATTATCGCAATGCACATGACACTAAAATTTGAGATGACACTAAAATTTGAGATTACAGCAATGCGCATGGCGATCGGTATAGTGTAGATGGGGTTTTGCAGATCGGAGCCAAATTTCTTTTGACATTTGTCCCACACCACAAGTTTAGTCGGAGGCTTACAATTTTTCTTTCCAAATAATTAAATATCTTATATTAGTATATATAGTTTGTGTTATAAAATAAAATAATCTTATGTGTGTATGCATATTTAAATATTATTATCGCTTTCACGGAGTTGAATGACCGAGCACCAACACTATGCAACCTTTCAACATGTTGACGGTTGTTGGCTCCAACCTTTGCCCTATGCAAGTGTCCCTCATTCGTCTCCCAATAATTTAAAACATCTTTCCAAAACACAAGAGACCAATGAAGGGGCTTTAAGGACAACTTCAAAACCTCGATTTCCCTTGCTTTTGTTTGAACTCTCTTCATAAGCTCATTCATAATCATTTTTATTGTTTTCTTTATTTGATCTTCAATAATCCTTTTTGATTGCGAATGGGTTTATCCCTTTTGATGCCTATAATATTTCTACAAAATAGGAACAAGTGATGAGGTCAAACTCATAATCAATTCAAGCTCATAATCAAATCAAGAAAAAAATAATAATAATTCAATTTATTTACTAAAAACTCATCAACCCTATCGTCTAACCACTTTGGATAAGCTGCGTCGATGTCTGTAAAAGTGTAATAACCCATGGGCCACTTCTCAAGCAAAGTTTTCTTTGTCGTATTATATTCAATACTACATAAAACATATTAAAATATTAAATTCTTTTTTATATACTTATACTAGGACAAATTACGACAGTAGCTGAAAGAAAAGAAGTAAACAACTCATCATTATACTAGGATAAAGTACAAAATATTAGACTTAGTGCCCATCAAAGATCTTAATACATGTTGGATGAGGTGGTTCTTTAGCTCATAAAGACCACATGAATGTGATCGAGGCCTCTTTCCTCGCCACTGTCATGCCTCTGCAGCTATCATGTTTCTAATCGTCTGGTCCAAATCGTTATCTGAATTCGAATCCGTTGGCTCATCACGAAGGCCAACGTGCTCTTTTCTTTGCCCTTGCCCTTTTCCTTGCTCGATTGTTTACCTTTACCCTTACTAACACCCTTACCTTTGGCCTTATATTTTTAAACTTGCTTGCCTTTCCTTTTTCGTTCCATCATAACTACACCCTTCTAATATTTTAATCTTTATGTTCATTACTAGCCAATCGAAGCACCCCTAAAATGAAAAAAACAAACAAACATAAGTATATTTCACATAAATACAATATAAGTTAATAGTTAATCTATCTTAATACTAACATAACTAATTAAATATCATACAAATCGAATCCATAAATCTTAATACAAATTAATTTCTTATACAATTAATTATAACTAATCAGGGATGCCAATTATTATAACAAAACCAATCCAAGTATGAGCAAATAATCGATATTTGACGAGCAAATAAATACAAACAATTAACACAAGTACATATCACATAAGCATAGAATAACTGATCAATACATGCATGCACAAAATAAAAAATAAAATGGCATACGTGCATATCGCATCATCTCAATTTTCTCTATCTCTATATCACACAAGTTCATAACTGAACCAATAAATCAAACTCATAAATTCAATTACAAGTTAATTATAACAAATCAAATCCAAATAAGAGCAAATAATCAATACAAACACATATAAAACCAAGTTAAATCTAGCAAACAATACAAACAAACATGTTATTACATCAAAAAATGATCCTAATATATATGTAGGCCTTTGCTCCATACAGAACACTCTTATATAACAAACAACAAAGAACACCTTAGATATATTAGATCCTTTGGCCCCGCCAGGGGCACTCAATACAAAAAGTTGTTATTTTTTTACCCTCTATCAAGCCAGCAAAAAAAATTAAAAATTAAAATAAAAATTTTACTGTTCATGATGACGTCACTGATGACGTCATCGTCAAGAACAGTAATTTTTAATTTTTTTTTTGAGATGATGGATGGATAGAGGGTAAAAAAATAAGAACTTTTTGTATTGGGTGGCCCCGCCAGGGGCAATGGATCTATTAGATATGAGGTGTTCTTTATTGTTTGTTATATAAGGTGTTTGCTATGGAGTCCAACCCTATATATGTATGTATGTATGCCGCATATAATATAATTTCACAAACACCTCAATCGCACAAATATAATTAGGGGAACTTACATCAAATTGAGAAAATGGAGAAGTGGAAGCACGGATTTGACTTGAACAAACTGAATTCACACAGGTTTGACTTGAACGAACGAATTTTGGATAAGTAGATATTTTTTGAGAGTATAGAGAGTTGAGAGGGGGAGAGAGAGTTGAGAGTAAGTGCACTACGCCATAAACGCACATACGCAACCCCCATTTTCAGTTGCGTAAGGCCTGAAAAGCGTTGCATAAGGTCTTACGCAACGCTTTTGGGGCGTTACCAATACTGGCGTTGCGTAAGACCCCTAACACAACACTTTTCCAAGCTATTGCAACACTTCAAAAAGCATTGCATAAGAGGCCTTATGCAACACCAAAAACATACAAACGCAACACTTCATGGGGTTGCATAAGATGTTTCAGCCATGTCAGCATGCTGACATGGAAGCAAGGTGCCACGTCAGCATGCTGACATGTAAGCAAGGTGCCACGTCAGCATGCTGACATGTCATTAGTGGGGGCCCACAAGAGCCACGTCACAAATGGGGGCATGCCACGTCATCAGTGGGGCCCACCAAGGTGCCACGTTAGCACTGGGGCCCACATGCCACGTCAACAATGGGTACCCACATGCATTGTCAGCAGTGGATTCCACTATCTAACGCAACGCTATTTGAGTCTAATGCAACGCTAAATTTTTTTTTTAAGCAACACCATTCTTTTCAAATGCAACATTAACTAAAGTCAAATGCAACCCTTCATACAAAAATTTCGAAATCACCATTTTGTTCATACATGAATTCCATAAAAAATAACAGAAAACAAAATACAAATTATTTTACCATAAACAACAGCTTAATCAAAGTTACAACAGAAGTCGAACAGTGTTGTAGCTGCCTTTCTCCTTGAAAAACTGAGAAAAATGATGTTTACAATACAAAATGCCTTCAAGGGCTGCATAAGTTAATGAAGTTATGTGGCATCCACCATGAGAGCATTTGAAGCATGTTTTATGATAAGCTTCATTCTCCACTGTTACCTGACATTTTCACAAACAGAAACAAATTAACAAGACATACAAGCTACAAGCATGTTAATATCAGTAGCAAATAATGTGTTATTTGGAAATCAGAATGTGGTAACAAGACACCAAAATTGCCATGCATACTTGCTATTAAGCATAAATAAAGGCTATAAACTTAATAATTCAGAACTGGAAATGAATAAGAAGATGTACTTATTGATGGAAATCACAGAATACAATATTGACACGTTTAATTACAGCAAATAAGTAAATAAGTAAATAATTCCAAATAAGTAAATAAGCAGCACATTTAATAAGAGGAACGACCAAATAGTAAACCAGAATACCAGATATTCACACGTTTCTCTCACACAAAGGATATGATCCGCATAGAGGGACAAATGATATAATAAATCAGAATAATTATAGCTGTGACTAAGCTAGTTTCTCTAGAAGTGACAGAAACTTCAACTGGCAACTGGAAACTGGCAACTGATCAACCAGACCACAACTAGCTGTTTATGCACAAGACAAAATCATTTAAGAAAATTCTAAATATATGCTAGTAAAAATTATTTCCACAAAGTAAACATTAGCAAAAAAAATGGCAATGACAAACTGTTAAAAGGAATTGTATTAACAAATAACAGACAAGCATAATAAAACATAATAAGAAAACCCAATATAGATCATAATAAGGTGACATCAAAGATTAACTAAGTGGGAAAACAATATATCAATGGTGATAGAGGAGATACAAAGTACAACAAAGAATAAAAAATCAAAAGCAAGAACTTAGGCTACAAAGATATTAAAAGAAATCATAATCTAATACCCAAGAAAAACTATAATTACCCTCATATTTCAGTCCAATTAAGAAATCAGTTGGTTCCCCTGCAACGACACCTGCAAAGGTAAAAGGAGAGATCAATAAGTCTCTCATACGACAATACATGATTTTAATTTTTACAAAAGTCCAGTAGAAGCAAGGTACTAGTCACATTTAAAAGGATTCTTGGGAAACACGCAGACTGTTTCAAAGCCAGGAGCTTCCTGATTACAAGTATTCGTAGCTTCCTGAGAAGTATTTTTCATGATAAGGTTAAATTGTACCAACTTAAATAGAAGGATGTTGAGTATTGAATACGGTAAAAGAATACAGAGGGGGGGGTGAATGGATTCTTGAACTTTTCTTGGATTGAGTCTATGTAGCAGATAAGTGCCTGTGTGTGTAGAAGTCTAGGTGCGGATAAAGAAACAACACAAGACACAATATCACTTTAATCTAATGTATTATTAGATAAAGGTTGCTACAATCTGTGAATACAAATGGTAGTATTCTCAGCTTCGTTTTTCTCAGAGAGATATAGCTTACAGTGTATGAAAAACTTGTCTCATAAAAGTTACTAAGTTATGAAGTGAGGCTGTGTCCTTATAGAACATGGATACAGCCTACTTACTACAAATAAGGTAGCTAAATAAATTACTTTCTAGTCTGTCTATCCTTTTTGAGTAAGTGTCCAAACGGTTATAGATTTGACTTTGCAAAGCCTGTTTAGATCCACTTCTTTAGCTCCTTGTCTCTTCTATATCTCTCCAAGCTTCCTTGTAGGCTTTCCAGAGCACGTTACAGATTGTGGTCCATAAAGTGCATTGGCTTGTTGCAGGTTTCTGACTTGTACAATTTTTTCAGTATTTTGTCTCCAAGAATGTATTCGAGAAGTGACTAAGTAAGTGATTCGAGAACTAGAATTGACTTGATCGATAACTCTGAGTTCTCGAACACTGTTATATTGACATATCGAACCACTTCTCGAATAGCTCTTTTCCATCAGGATTCCTTGTGTTGTCGAATAGAACATTTGACTTATCAAATCCTCGAGATATCGAATAGCTTTCTGAGTCCTTGAGATATCGAATGGAACTTTGACTTGTTGACTCTTTGAGAACTCGAATACCATCTTGACTTGTTGACTTCTTGAGTTCTCGAATAGAGTAGTAGACATATCGAATCCCTGAGATATCGAATGAGATATCGAACAGTGTATTCAGAGATATCGAATAGTGTCTTGAGATATCGAATCCCTGACTTCTCGAATGCTGGACTTCTCGAATAGACAAATATACTTCTCGAATTGGTACTTAGGCAAATTCTTCATTTCTTCAAATCCCAACTGTGATTATTTGACAGTCTTTAACTCCTTGCTTTTTAACTCCTTGCTTGAGGCATGAACCTTGGAACTTCTTTCAAGCATTATTCTAGACTCTATTTGTACAATTACACAACTAGGATTTGATGCCTACTACAAGTACAATACAAACAGAAACTCTACAACTAGAGGTTCCCTCAGTTAAGAGGTCATGTAAGAAATGCAAGGCATTACAAACAATTAGGCTTGTTATTAGATGTGTACAGGCATGCCTCTGTAACTAACAATCTCCCCCAAATTGTGAGTGAGACCCTTAGTCACAATTTCATGTCTGATAACAAGCCTAACATACATAAAGATAAGACTTTAAAAGTACAGGTATGTATATTGAACACATAAATGGAATTACAAGATAAATGCTCTTACAGTATGATGAGGTACTAGCCATTTTCATTTGATTGCATCTCCATTGCTTTGGCTTTTAGATCATCATATGCTTTCCGTTTCCTTTCTTTCTCCTTTCTTGCATCCTCTTCTATTGCTCTTATGATTTCTGCCATAGCATCCAATTCTTCAATCATGATAGAGTTTTTGAAATCTTCAAGCACTGGCTTCAGAATGTAGGCAGGATAGTGACTGAGTAGGTTCATTCTTATATTGACATTGTCTCTATTTCTTCTCCTATACTTCACCACATAGGGATCAAACTGAACTCTACACAATCCCTTTGCCCTTAGCTTTTCTGCTTCAATATTCAGTCTGTCAATTTCTTTCTCCCTTTCTAACCACTTCTCATAGCAGCCCTTTCTTATCTTTTCAGCATAATCTCTCTTCATTTTCACAAAGTCAATCAATTCCAGCTTCCATACTTTCTCCACCTTGTCTTTAGAGTCCAGCAATGCAATGATTCTTTCTATCTCATACAATTTACCCCAATTATGACAACCCCCTTGTTTGAATTTCATTTCTCTCCCATCAGTGTACTTGATCTCAAGGTGGTCATCCACAATTGCAGCAAAGCATATCTTTTGAGCTCTTAGAAATTGCAGTTGCTCTTCATCAAAGTCTTCATCAAGTGGCTGGAGTTTCAATCCTAGAATGATTGTTAGGGCTCTTGATTTGGATAGCTTCACTCTTCTTGCAGCATGTTTGATTTTAGACTTTTTCACATGATTGCCAGGCAGTAACTTGTGACCCTTGCTAGAAGACCATTGTAGTACTCCACTAGCAGTTTGCTTATGGATACATACACCTGGTTTCTTGATTTGAATCCTCTTCTCTTCTTGAGGTAGTAAAACATTTGCAGAGGCCAGAGATGTAGATTTTGATGAATCATTACCAGTGACATCCACCCTAGACATTGAGCCTTGTGTTGTGGTAGGAGTGTCATTAGTAATGTTCATGGCTTGTTGTTTTCCAATCTTCCTCTCATAGATTTTGCCTTGGTCATCATCATTCTTCTTATCCTTGTCACCCTTCTTCTTCTTCTTGTCTTCATCACCCTTATCTCTCCTGTGATGTCTTCTCCTCCCATCACCTTTGTCTTCAGAATCATCATCCTTATTTCTCCTAGGTTGAGCACTCTCTGGAATTTCACCAGTTGCTATAAAAGTTCTGAGGATGTGCAGTGCCTCAGTTTCTTCAGCATTTCTGGCTCCAACCTTCTTCTGTAATTGATCAATGATAGCAATGATCTGTCTGTGGTTTCTAGAGGTGAGATCATGGGGAATGACCAATTGCTTGATGTCTTCAATTCTGGTGCCAGACTGATAGATGATTGTCCATGGCTTCTTGATCACTTCTGGTAGCCTTGAAGGTTGGTCATTCCTCAAGTCATCAAACACTACAAGAAAAAGTTCAATAGACATCACACTTTAGACATCAGTCGTAAATGCCGCTGATGTTAAAAGATGTAATAACATCATCCCGAATTAAACTGATGTCTTTGTTATTTGTAGACATCACTATTTTTAAAACTGATGTCTAAAGTCACTCTTTAAAAAATTAAAAAACGCGCGGCCCAATTATGTTTTCCCCCTTAGTGAAATTTTCACCCCCAAAATCAAAATTCCCCCCCCCCCTTAACCAAATATTATCCCCGCCCAAGCCCATACAGTACAATTATTGAGCTCTCAGACATATTAACATAACAAAATCTAATTTAATTAAAATTTTCAGACAAAACTCTCTCTCTCTCTCGACTCTCTCTCTCGACTCTCTCGACTCTCTCTCACTCTCTCGACTCACTCTCTCGACTGAAACTCACCTCGGTACCACTCACCACCATAAACTCACCTCCGGTACCACTCACTACTCTACTCACCACTGCTGTCTGCTCTAATCACAGGCCACTCACCTTCGGTGTACTGCTCGTGTTGAAATTGGTAAGAATCGGTAATACTCTACACGAATAAGGTCTCCTCTGGTATTTCTAGGGTCTTCTCGATCTATTGAGAGCTTCAATTTGAGGGTTTTTTCAAGTCAAAACCCTAATTTCTTAATTTGGGGCTTTTTAATTCAAAACCCTAATTTCTTAATTGTGTGTTTTTATTTACTTGGATGTACTACCCTAATTGTTTTGAATGCATTCTTTTTACAGGACCTCATTCACTTGGTTGTGGCTGTTCGTTAGGTAATTTTAATTTTTGAATTTCTTATTTGAATTTCTGATATGTGTTATATCATATGATTATTTGTATGTTATTTAATTGGATGCATGTTATTATTTGTTTATTATATTGTTGGATTTTTGGCATGTCATCTAACAGTGCTATTGTTTGAGTACTACTGTCATCAATTTCAAATTATATGAGTTGGATGTATTTTAGTTTCATACCTTGTTAATTATTTTATTGCTGGCTGGAGGTTTATGTTTTAGTTTTCGAATTTTACGAAAACCTTAAATATTGTCGTTTGAGTTTTTATTGTTTGGCTGATATTCAGGGATATTTTTTGGTTTGCGAAGAAGAAAGGATAGTTCCTAGCTGTTGTTCACGGTGTTGACCTAGTGCTTCTACTAATTAAGAGGTACTCCCGCTCCCTTTCTTGTTTATATAGCGACTTTTTCTGCTTTGTGTGTTTGATTGTCATGATTGCTTATTCCAGTGCTCCGTTCTTTATTAGAACTCAAATAGTATATGGTAGCTGTACTTTCTCTATTGCCATGTACAAATTTGAATTATAGAAATTGCATGCCTTTAGTTAAACGTTAATTACATGTTGCCTGTTATTATTAATTTAGATTAAAGATTTGTGTTCCTTTTCTTTTTCTTATGTCTATCATGTCCTATTTGTGATTATTGCTAGATATTATATGTCATACGTCCATTTTGATGAATATAAACTATTGGATTTTTATTATATGGATAAGGCTACAATAAAACTATTATAGATCAGAATACATAATAAGTAATCACTAGCTATAATTATACTAAAAACTTGACTGACATACCAGGTCGTTGGAAATTAAATGGATAAGTCTTGGATAAAAGCGGATAGGGATTCATTGCAATATGAAATTGGAGTCGAAAACTTTTTGATATTTGCTGAGGATAATGCTAAAAACCCAAAGAAAATCCCTTGCCCATGTGCACGCTGCGTTAACTTCAAGAAATATTCTATCAAAATAATCAGAGGTCATCTATATGAAGCGGGTTTTAGTTTAGGGTATTATGAATGGATTTGGCATGGAGAAGAGGTTGTTAAAAGTACTAAGTCATCAGTTGGCAGTACTTGTCCTCCCTCGAAGCCCACACTAAATTCAGAAACATTTAACGTATGTGAAGCAGCCTATAATAAGGAAGATTTCGATAATGAATCAGATGAGTTTAAGAGATTTGTTGCCGATGCGGAACAACCTCTGTTCGAGGGAAGTGAGTGCACTAAACTTGAGTCAGTGTTAACACTACATAATTGGAAGGCTAGGTTTGGAGTTAGTGATAAGGCCTTCACTGATCTGCTTGGATCTATTGGCTCTTTTCTTCCAAAAGATAATGTGCTTCCTGCTAATATGTATGAAGCAAAGAAAACCTTAACTGATTTAGGACTCGAGTATGTTAAATTCCACGCTTGTCCAAATGACTGCGTATTATACAGGGGTCCAATTCTTGAGTCTTCTTCTGAGTGTCCCAAATGTGGTCTCTCTCGCTGGAAAGTTGGGAAAGATGGAAAAATTAGGGTTAATGTGCCAGCCAAGGTTATGTGGTATTTTCCGATAATCCCCAGATTTAAACGATTGTTTAAATCTGCTTCTACTGCTAAATTAATGAGCTGGCATGCAGATAATCGATCTGAAGATGGGAAGATGCGTCATCCATCTGATTCTCCTTCTTGGAGAAATGTAGATTACAGGTGGCCTGAGTTTGGTAGGGAGGCTAGAAATATACGCTTAGGATTAGCGGCTGATGGTATAAATCCACACAGTAATGGATTAAAAAACCGGTACAGTTGTTGGCCAGTTATGTTAGTAATATATAATCTTCCTCCATGGTTATGCATGAAGAGGAAGTTTATCATGTTATCAACATTAATTTCTGGCCCGCATGAGCCTGGTAATAATATTGACATATATCTACAGCCACTGATTGATGATTTAAAAAAATTATGGGAGGAAGGGGAACCGAACGTGTACGATGCGCATACAAAATCTTTTTTCACCTTAAGGGCAGTTCTGATGTGGACAGTAAATGACTTCCCAGGATACGCAAATCTGTCGGGCTGCATCAATAAGGGTTATAAGGCTTGTCCAATATGCGGCGATAAAACTGTGGCTAAATATTTAAGTCATAGTAAGAAAATGTGCTACCAAGGTCATCGTCGGTATTTAGATAATGATCATCCTTTTAGGAGGCAGAGGGCATCTTTTGACGGAGAACAAGAATTTGGTCATGCACCTGAACCGCTTAGTGGAGAAGAAGTGTTGGCGCAACAACAACAACTCAAATTCAGTTTTGGGAAGGGGGGAAGTCAAAAAAGGTGGAATCTGCATGGAAAAAGAAATCGATTTTTTTTGAGTTAGAATATTGGAAGTTTCACCACGTTCGTCATTGTTTAGATGTTATGCACATCGAGAAGAACGTGTGTGATAATTTAATTGGGACACTTCTTAATATGAAATACAAGACTAAAGACAGCACTGCCTCTCGTCTTGATATGGTTGAGATGGGATTAAGGGCTGATTTAGCTCCTCAAGTAGGTGAGAAAAGAACATACTTGCCTCCTGCCCCTTTTAATTTATCCAAGAAAGAAAAAAAAATTATGTTGTCATCATTGTCCAATATAAAACTCCCATATGGACATGCATCAAATATTAGAAATTGTGTATCAATGACTGATCTAAATTTGAATGGGCTGAAGTCCCATGATTGTCATATCCTCCTCCAACAGTTACTACCAGTTTCTATTCGTTCTGTTCTTACATGCAAAACCAGGTGCCAAAGTGCCGAAGGGCTTTAACTTACTGTATAAACATGTAACCAGCTGGATGGAAACTGCTGGGCTTTCGATACAGGTTGACTGCAAGTCAGAAGTGTTTGGGCAAGAAAAGACAATTTATTTGTTACATGAGAATGTTTTGGCGTTGTTGGAGTTTGATATGCTAGGGCAAGCTGTAATTTCAGCGTACATGGCGTAAGTTACAATTTTTTTTTCCTGATATGCATTCTAATGTTAGTATTTTTCCAATTGCATGTCTCTACTTCTAATGTTGGTATCTTTTTTTGGTAGGCATTTGCATGATGAGATAAGTGGAAGACCAGAACTGGCAGAAACATTTGCTTTTATTCACCCTGGATCCTTATATAATTTGAATGCTGATTTTGAAGCTGGAATTGTTGAGCGCTTGAAAGAGGGCAACCCGGATCGGCTGTTCTTTTTGCCGTATAATCAGGAGTAAGTTCTAGCTTATATTAAGTTACGATACTAAAAAACTGGATAGAGTACTAAAAATCTGTCTTTGGTATGTTTTTTTAATGAAAACAGTATGCATTGGATTTTGGCTATTATATGGGAAGGTGAAATTTATTTTCTCAATCCACTCCCTCACCCAACACAGTTTACATTACTAGAACTAGCATTATCAAGGTAAGGGCAGTGAAATTTTGGACACAGTTTTCATGATTTTCTGTGTACATTGGATCAGTTTTTATAAAACTTACATGAAAGAAATTGTACTGAATGTGAAACTGTACATTCAGGGCAGTGAAAAGTTACAATTGTGAAACTGGTAGGGGCAATCGGAAGCCGGCCAAGGCAAAGTTTCTGAGTGTAAGTACTTTTACACTTCAACACTTCAACTGATCAGTTCTAGTAAATTTATTTTTCTGATGCATTTTATTTTTTGGAATTAATAGGGATCCCCCAAGCAACCCGGTGGTACTGAATGTGCTTATGTAGTAATGCGCTACATGAAAGAAATTATCAGTGATACAAAATTGACTTTTGCTACAAAGGTGTGCGTCTTTGTGTTTAATTGTGTTTCTGATGCATTTTAATTGTGTTTGTTTCTGATGCATTTTAATTGTGTTTGTTTGTTGCCTTTAGTGGCTGCCGAAGACTCGAAAGACGTACACCGAGGCCGAGCTTGATGAAGTACGTATCCAGGCTCTCAAGTTCATCCAAGACAAGATCTGATAGTTTCTAGTAGGTCTCTTTAAATTGACGTAAACATTTGGTTAACCGCTTGAATTGCTAGTTCTGCGCTTTTGGTAATCTGTCTTGGAGATGTAGTTTGTGATGTAGTAATTCAAGCTGTTATGCTTTTTATGTTTACGTTTGGTTGCGCACTTAGTTAATTCTAGTGCCCAGTGATGTTTGGTATCTTGTTAATGGAACAGATACATTGTTGGTGTATTTTGTGACTGGTTTAATCTAAATGCATGGTTGGATATATTGTGAATGGTCCATTTTTTTATTTTTTGGTATGCATTGAAAGACAACGGTTTTTTTAGTTGCACTCAGAAACTAATGTCTAATTGTAACAAAGACATCAAAAGTTTTACAAAATAATGATTTCTAAAACTATTATATACATCACTTGTTTCTACGGTTTCTGATGTCTAAAATAAATGAGTTTTTTCGGACAGACCAGATGTTTATACCTACATTAGACATCGGTCTAGGATGATGTCTAAGGTCACTATACACTTCAGTTTTTTAAATAAGAAACTGATGTCTATAACAGAATTAGACATCAGTCTAGAGTGATGTCTAAGCTCACTATAGACATCTTTTTCAAAGAAAAAAGGTGATGTGTATGTGAAAAATAACTTAGTTTATTATATGTTTTCTAGAATATATGGCATGCAAGTTCTTTATAAAATTAATTTTATCTAACCTATTTTGTAGAACAACTGATGTGTATTGACTGAAAAACCGATGTCTATGTTAGCATAGACATCGGTTTCTGACTGATGTCTAGAATAGACATCTCCAACCTAGACATCACATCCAAAATAACATAGACATCAGTCAGAAACTGATGTCTATTGACCCTTTTCTTGTAGTGAAACAGACTTTTGTTGTTCTCATTCCTCTTCTCAATAAGCTCAAGTATGGCATCTATCTCTGAGTGTTTTAGGTCTTGTAGAGTCTCGTATGTTAGATGCCATATCTTTAATTTGGATATCATCACTATCTCCTTGACCCATAGATTATTGACTTTCTTGGGGATGACAGTGATGTAGTCAATCTGCTTCTTCACCTCCCTCAGATAGAACTGAGTGTCACCAACCTATTCCCTTGTGGATTTCAGAAACTCCAAGAAGGCTTTATCATGATAAACATTTGAGTTGGCAACTTCTTGTAGCTTGGCCTCAGTAACAACTTTAACTTCTACAGGCTTGGCACTCTCAGATATGGAGGTTGGAGGTTTGTCAGATGGCATACTCCCTGCAACCACTGTGGTAGTTATGGATTACTTTTGTCCTCCAGGAGTAGTGATGTGCACAGTTGGTAGAGTGACAACTGGAAAGGTAGATGGGGGCTCATCCACTTTGGATTTTCCTTTGCCTGGCATATTAGGTAGAGATTTTGAAGCTCTTTGTTGACCACCCTCATTTATTTTTATGCCTTTCTCCCCCTTTGTATTTGAGTTCCTTGACCTCTTCTCCCCCTTAGGCTTGTTGTCAGGCACAGAGGCTGTAGAAATGTCCTTTGGGATTGAAGATTCGTCAGGTAGAGGAAGACCCATATGCTTCATCATAGCAGCTAACATGGATTTTTGATGCAGAAGGACATCAGCTGTGGTGGATGCTTGAGTGTCCAACTGGTCATTTAGAAGTGCAACCTTGTCTGTAAGATGAGCATTGGACTTGGTGAGAGTAGCCACCTCCTTCTCAAGAGCATCTACTTTGCTGAATAACTCAGTAGATTTGAAGCCAGACAGGGATTGTTCTTTGAGTCTCTGCACTTCAAATCTAGTCATGTCATGTACTAGGACTTCAGTGATCAGTCTGTCTCCATATAGATTTTTGAACATGGTCCTCAGCATGGCATTGGCATCTGTGGTCTGATCAGATAGAATTTGAAATTAATGCCCCAGACCTGTGACAGTATCCTTTAGCAGAGCTAGCCCATTGTCCATCTTGGTGCAGGTGGTGTTGCAGTGTTTGAGGTCCTTGAACACACTGTCTAGCTGAGGGAATTTGGCATCAAAGGTCCTCTTGATTTCTTCAACTTTGGTGGTTGTCTTATCACACACTCTATTGACCTCAGTTTTGACTCCTTTTCCAAGATAGTGTGCAGCCTTGAGGAATCCCTTGTATGAATCATTCATAGCCTCATACACTTCACCAGGGGTCAGAGATTTGGCATTGGAACCCAGTGAAGTGAGGTATTCCTCCCTGAGATACTGAAGTGCTTCATCAAGAGTAATATCATATTTTCCTTGCAACCAGGCATCTATGTTGCCATCTCTCTCAGCATCATCAATGATCTTTGTCTTCTGCATCTCCACATCATCCCTATGGCATAACAGAATGGCCTCATAGTCTGGATTAGGCATGTCTGCATTGAGAAGGTTCTGAGCAATCTTTGTGAACTCTGGAATCTGATCCACAATTAAGTTTTGAAGTGCTTCAACCGTCAATTGTTGTGGAACAGATCCTGATCCTGAAGCACTGTCATGTTGCACAGGCTTCAGCCATTGTGACATAAAGTCAGAGCTAGAGCTAGGCAAGCTAGACTCCTCAGTTATAGATGCAACTTCTGTAACCGGATGGATTGACTCTACTACTGGTGTCACCACAGAAGTGGGATGAATTACACCAGCAGTTGACACAGGCTCAGAGTCTCTAGTAAGAACTAGTGGAACCTCTGTGTTTGTGATGGTGTCATCAGGAGATGCCTCAGCATGCATTCCCTCACCATCTAAATGTGGGTTCTGAGTGGTGAGCAAAGTGTCATGCACTAAGTCACTTGAAATTATTGGCTCATCAAGAGAAAAGAATTCTTGATGATCAATGCCTTGCATCTCAGTTGCCTGAGTTGCAGGTTCCAAAGAAATTTCAGTGTTTGATTCTGGAAGAGAAGTGTGTTTAAGAGTAGATTTTGGCAACTCCCCCTGAGAGATAGAGGGAGTTTCAAATGTGATGTGCTCTCCACTCAGTGTAGTGCCAGCATTATCACTCCCATGTGCTGACTCTGTACAAGAAGGTGCATTGGGGAGGATGTTTGATTCTATAGGTGCACCCTGTTGAGAGGATACACCTAGTGAACTGTGTGCCCCTGATTTTACAACTTCAGCCATTTGTGTGACTGAAGAGGTGGTCTTAGTTTTCCTCTTCTTTAGCCTTTGTAAGGGTGACTCAGGTTCCTCACTTGCTAGCCCTAATTCAACAGCTAATGCTGCTTCAGATAAGATATTTAATGGTGCAGACATTACTTCCTTTCTCTTCTTTTTACTAACATCACCCTTTTGAGAGGATGATGCAGTTGGCTCAGTATGTGGTAGAGTGTTTGGTTAAGAGGGTTGGTTAACAGGCCCTGGGTTAGCATTTTGTTCTACTTGCTTGGGCTGTGCTAACTTAGATTTTGCATCAAATGTTGGCATGTTGTGGGGATAAGTTCTAAACAAACTCTCCATATGGGGAGTTATGTTCAGTCTTACATCCACATCATTCCTAGTCTCCAAATTACCAAAAATGAGTTTGGTCATGGACTTAGGATAACCTATTCTATTTTTATCAATCCCAGGCAATTCAATCAATGAAGCATTCTTAAAATTAAGTACAGATTGAATAAAGCGAGGGAAGAAAATATCAGTACCTCTCTTGGTTGTGTTCTTACCAAGTCTCCCATATAGTTCTTGGAGGATGATTTGGCCAACATCTATCTTCTTTCCATAGGCCAATGCATATCCAATTTGCTGCACAGGTGCACTGATTTGATCAAAGCTTGATTTCCTGGCAGTGAAGACTTGAAGAAGAGTTGCAAACACATAGCTCCACTCCTTTCTCAGATTCTTTCTGTTTAGCTTTCCAAGATTGATCCCATCTGAGTAGTTGATGAACTCAAAGAATTCCTCTAACTCTGCATTAGTGGCCAATCTGTCAAATGACTCGTGTTGTAGGCCCAGTGCTTGATTCATGTCTGCAGTAGTGATAGTGATTTCCTTTTCTTGAATCTTGCAGTAGATGATATATGAAGTGATTGCGTTTTCCAGGGCTACAACCTCCACAACAGCAGTACCCCAAAACTCTTCCAGGATATCTAGATACAGAGTTGGGTTGGCAGAGAGTGCATCCTTGATGTATGACTCAGCCATCCATTTCACAAAGCACTTGAAATTGGCATTGGGTGCTTCAACATCACTAGTGAGAGCGATGAAGTTGGTGTTGAACTTTACTGTTGCCATTTGTGTAGAAGAGAGGAAAGAAATTGAAGGTTGAAGAAGAAATTTGGTTTTTCGTAGATAGGGTTTCAGGGGTTTAGAGAGTGTAGATGCTTGAGAAATCGAATGAGATGAATCGAATAGATGTGAAATTGTATAAGTATGAAGTACTTGAATTGTCGATTAGATGAAAGTTTTGTATCGACAAGTCAGGCATTCGAGAAGTAGAAAACAACTATTCGAGAAGTCAAGAAAGGCTTAATCGATTACCCAAGCAGATAGAAACTCACAGCTGGCTGTTATCTAACTTAGAAATAATTCTAAATTAAATAAAATGTGTTTTTATGAGTGAATTAAATTTTTTAGACAAAAGTCCAAAATCGGTTAAAATTCAGCGAGAATTCAGCCTTTTCAAATGATTCGAGAACTCAAATATAGTGTTCGAGAACTCAATTATTCGAGAACTCAGTTACTATATTCGAGAAGTCAAGAATGCCTCTATTCGATATCTCAGAAAGACTCTATTCGAGAACTCAAGAGTACTCTAATGAGACTTATTAGAGATGTCGAATAGTGAATCATTCGAGAAGTCTGACTTATCGAACTATACCCATCACTCATAAAAAATTGATTTTAGCTATCTTTTGAAAACTTACCAGACATATTCATTGAAGAATATCCTAGTAAATTAAATAGTGATTTTCTCAAAATTTCATAGAAATTTTATTAATAGAAATATGATTTTCAACATATGCAACAGATTTGAAATATTTATAAATCATATTTCAGCCAACACTTACTCCAAAAATATTAAGAATTTAGATAAAGTAAGTGTTTACTGCTGCAACAACCTAGATGTTGTATTCACTTAGCCAGAATCTGAAGAATTCAGCATTCCAATCTCACTTACCAACCTTGTGAAGGTGGCTTCATCTAATGGCTTAGTGAATATATCAGCTAGTTGTTTATCTGTAGAGACATAATGCAACTCAATGGTTCCATTAGTTGCATGTCTATTATGAAATGATATCTGATGTCAATGTGCTTTGTTCTAGAATGATTGACAGGATTGGCAACTATAGAGATTGCACTTGTGTTGTCACACATGATTGGAATTCTTTCCAACACAAGTCCATAATCTCTAAGTTGATTTCTAATCCAAAGCACTTGAGCACAGCAACTTCCAGCAGCTATGTATTCAGCCTCAGCTGTAGAAGTTGACACAGATTGTTGCTTCTTGCTATACCAAGAAACTAACCTTTGTCCAAGGAACTGGCAGCTTCCTGAGGTGCTTTTCCTATCCACTCTGCATCCAGCATAATCAGCATCAGAATAACCAACCAGATTGAACCCTGTGTCCTTAGGATACCATAGACCCAAGTTTGGAGTGCCCATCAGATATCTAAAGATCCTTTTTATTGCAATCAAATGTGATTCCTTTGGATTTGATTGAAACCTTGCACACAGGCATGTAGCAAACATGATGTCTGGCCTACTTGCAGTGAGGTAGAGTAGAGAACCAACCATGCCTCTGTAGACTGAGATATCTACTTTCTTGCCTTTAGCATCTTCATCCAGTTTAGTGGTAGTGGCCATGGGTGTCTTGGCAGGTGAACAATCTTCCAAGTCAAACTTCTTCAATAAATCCTTGATGTACTTGGTTTGACTGATAAAGATACCATCCTTCCTTTGACTGACTTGCAACCCTAGAAAGAATGTCAACTCTCCCATCATACTCATCTCATATCTGCTCTGCATGAGTTTAGAGAATTTCTCACACAGCTTCTTATTTGTAGAACCAAAAATGATATCATCCACATAAATTTGGACTAGGATAATATCATCACCATGCTTCTTGTAAAACAGTGTCTTGTCCAATGTGCCTCTAGTGAATTGATTTTCAAGAAGAAATTGTGATAAAGTATCATACCATGCTCTTGGAGCTTGCTTAAGTCCATACAGTGCCTTAAGCAATCTGTAGACAAATTCTGGGAAATGTGGATCCTCAAAGCCAGGTGGTTGTTGCACATAAACCTCTTCTTCCAACTCTCCATTTAGAAATGCACTCTTGACATCCATTTGATACACTTTAAAGTTTGAATGAGCAGCAAATGCCAAGAATATTCTGATGGCTTCCAATCTAGCAACAGGGGCAAATGTCTCATCATAATCAATGCCTTCCTGTTGAGAGTATCCTTTTGCAACCAGCCTTGCTTTGTTTCTTACTATTACACCATCTTCATCCATTTTATTCTTCAGAACCCATTTTGTTCCAACAATGGTTCTATTCTTTGGTGCAGGCACAAGTTCCCATACTTTGTTCCTTTCAAATTGATTCAGCTCCTCTTGCATAGCAATAATCCAATCTGGATCCAGCAGTGCATCATCAAGTTTCTTAGGCTCAACTTGTGATAGAAAACATTCATAGAGGCACTCATTTTGAGTTGCTCTCCTAGTCCTTACTCCTGCATTAGGATCTCCAATGATTTGCTCTGTAGTGTGTGATCTATCCCATTTCCTCGAGTGTTCAGCCTGACTTCTCATTCTTGATGTTGCTTCATCATCCACATCATGGTCATCCTCATTTCCTCCCCCTGTGAAGTTGCCATTACTCACAAGTGTGTCTAGGATGCTTGTTTCTCCACTATCGATTGGCACAAATTCTTCTCTTGTGTCATTAATCACTTGAGTTTGTTGAACTTGAGTTTCAACTCCAGTTTCAATCTCCTCATCAGAATCATCTAGATTATCAAACCTCAATGGATCTTTGTCTTCATCATTGGCTTCTTCTAGTCCAGGTAGTTTGCTGTCATCAAATGTTACATCTGTGCTTTCCATAACTTTCTTTTGACTGATGACATAAACCTTGTATGCAATTCTTTCCATAGAATAGCCAAGAAAAATTCCTTCAAATGCTTTTGCATCAAATTTTCCAACATATTCAGAATTATCCTTTAGTACAAAGCATTTGCTTCCAAAAGTATGAACATACTTTAGAGTAGGCTTCTTTCCAGTCATCAAGTTGTAAGGTGTCTTTCCAGTGTTTTTGTTGATGAGGGTCCTGTTCTGGATATAGCATGCAGTGCTCACAGCCTCAGCCCAAAAACATGTAGGCATTTTTGCATCAAGTAACATGGTTCTAGCAGCCTCAATTAGAGTTCTATTCTTTCTCTCAACAACTCCATTTTGTTGTGGAGTCCTTGGAGCTGAGAATTGCTGAGAAATGCCATTCTCTTTGCAGAATGCTTCAAGTGTGACATTTCTGAACTCTGTTCCATTATCACTCCTCAGTGCAATTACACTTGCATCATTTGCCTTTGCTTCCTTGTCAACTTTCTTTATATGCTCAATAATTACTTGTGGAGCCTCATCTTTTGATGCCAGAAATTCCACCCATGTATACCTTGAAAAATCATCAACCATTACCAGGGCATACTTCTTTCTTCCAAGTGACATTATGTTGACAGGCCCAAACAAATCCATATGGATGAGTTGTAGTGGCTTGGTTATTGATGTCACTGTCTTTGACTTGTGGGTTGATCTTTTCATTTTTCCTTTTTGACAAGCCTCACACACTCCTTCTTGGCAGAATTCAAGTGTGGGCATGCCTCTCACTAACTCTCTTTTGACTAGAGAATTAATGGCCTTGAAGTTCAGGTGTGATAGTTTCTTGTGCCAAAGCCAACAATCTTCATTTGATGCTTTTGAGTAAAAGCAACAAATTTTGTCCTTGTTTGCAGAGTCCATATTGGCTACAAACAGGCTTCCCTTCCTTACTCCAGATAGAGCAAAATCACCAGTCTTCTTGTGGGTGATCAAACATTCATCTTTGTCAAAATTCACTTTGAATCCTCTATCAGTAAACTGACCAACACTTAGCAGATTATGCTTGAGCCCCTTGACTAGTGCTACATCTTCAATGATGACATTACCAACTTTCAGCTTGCCATATCCCAATGTGTTACCCATGCTGTCATCTCCAAAAGCAACCATTGGGCCAGCCTTTCCCTCATACTGTGATAGCAGGGCCATATTACCAGTCATATGATTTGAGCATCCACTGTCCAAAATCCACATGACCTTCTTTTCACTTTCTTTGCCCTGCAAACACAAAGGTATTACTTTTCATTTGGTACCCAAACAAGTTTGGGTCCATGTGACTTAGAGACAGTTTTATCATAAACAACATGCTTGTCAACTTTCTTAGTGTTAGTCTTCTTGTCACTGTTGGAAGTCTTAGAACCTGAAGTTTCAGACTTAGGTGACAGAGGTACCTTCCTAGCTTTAGGAGGACTTGAAGACTTTGACCTTGTGTAGTGTGTGTGAGAATTGTGACTGATACAACCATCAATGAATTGCCTTCTTAAATTAAAACAACTAGTCATAACATTCATATTGCATGGCATACAGTCAAATTTATCACAAAAAGGTGCATCTCTATGACTTAGAGGCACAGAACAATCATAGAAAGGTTTAGACACACTACCAACAGGTTTCTTGCATGCATGAGTTAAATGATTGGTACTAAAACAGTTCTGACAAGTTTTCCTAGGGGCATTAGGCATATAAGCATAGTTGTTATCCTTGTTAATCCCTAACTTGCCATTTCTGTTCTGTTTCTTCTTAGTCACTTTCTTTTCTGATTCACTCTTCCCAGCTAAGACAAACTTAACAAACTTCTTAGGTCTTGGTCTATCAACTACTGGTTCCTTGGTCTTTGACTTGACACTCTCACTCTTAGAGGATGCTTGTTGTTCACTAGATTGTGCCTCATCCTCATCATTCAACATTTGCTTGATGAGTAAGGCATCCTCATCAATTTCAAATGTTGATTCCTTAAAAATTGGATTTTCAGTCTTTCTCAAAATGTGAGGCACTTTCTCGTGAACAGCTGTGTCCTCTTCAATGACAGCATATCCTTTCCTCTGTTTGAGAGAGTCATAGTCAAGTCCAATAGCTGCTTTGGGTTTAGCTTCAATTTTCTCACAGTAGGATTGCACTAAACCAGATGATTTCTTTAAAGTTTTCAGTTTGAATTCATTCTCAGCTAATTCATCCCTAAGAGCCTTCTCTACTTGACTAGCACATACAACCTTATTCTGCAAATATTCAACTTCTTTCTTAAGGTTTTCTACTTGCATAGCAGTTAGCTCAAGTTCCTCATTCTTTTTGGTTAATATTTCATTTCTAGTAGACAGTTTAGCAATCTCCTCATTAGCAGCAGTCATACTAGTATGAATATTAAACATTTCAACAGATAGTTGTTCGATCATGCATTTATACTCAGAAACAGACATGTCTATAGTAGTGAGAGATGGTACCTGAGAATCAGATGAAGATGAGTCATCCTTGGAGTTGGCCATCAAGGCATAATTGCAGAATTCTTGTTCCTCTCCATCACTCTCAGAATCATCCCAACACTTCCCTTCAGCTATGTAGGCCTTACCTTGTGTCTGCTTTTTTCAAAAGGGCCTCATACTTAGCTTCAAGCTCAAGATAATCTCTATCCTTCTTTTTAGGCTTCTTGCATTCACTGGCAAAATGCCCTAGGTCATTGCATCTATAGCACCTTACAGATGACCTATCCACATAACTGGTTTTGAACTTATTTCTGTTTGGTTTCACAGGTGCCTTGTTCTTGTTGGCTGAATGGTTTTGAGTTTTGGGTTTGAAGGGTTGATTTCTTTTAAATCTGATGTTTGGAAATTTTCTGGCCATGAAAGCATATGAAGTATTTTCCATCCCATCAAGTTCTTCCAGAGTGTAAAACTCTTCTTCTTCTTCCTCCTTTTCCTCAACAGGTTCACTCACCCCAGCTTCAGTTTCTTCATCATCTGCTACCTCCTCTATCCTTAGCTGGCTTGTAGATGCTTCTAGGTCCAGAATAGATTTGTTGACAATCAAAGCACATGATGTGTTTATCATTCTACCTTGGTTGGCTTGGATAGCCCTTTTCTGAAGCAGCTCAAGTTCATGAGTCTTTAGGACTCCATAGAGCACATCATAGGTGACTTTGTTCAAATCTCTCTCCCTTAGAGAAATGACTCTTTGCTCCAGATGATTTGGTGAAGACAACAGAAATTTCATATTTAACTCCTTGGTGCTGTAAACCTTGCCATTCATCTACAACTCAGTAACTAGCTTGTGAAACCTTTCAAACATTTCAGTGATGCTTTCCTTGGGCTGTGCCATGAAAGCTTCATACTGTGTGACCAGTATCTGTTTCTTGTTTTCCTTAACCTCATCAGTCCCTTCACACAACACCTCAATGTGATCCCACATCTCTTTAGCAGACGTGCATGATGCAATGTTTGCAAACATTGACATGTCCATGGAATCAATGATAAGCAGCATGAGGTGGCTGTCAAGAGCAACCTTCTCCCTTTCTGACTCTGTCAACTTTGATGGATCCTTGGCCTCATAAGATCTTGGGATAGTTGTGGTTCCAACAGTCTTCTCTGGTATCTCTTGTTATGGAACAAAAGGACCATTCTTGAGAATCTCAGGATACAAAGGATGAGAGGCTTTAATAAACACCCCGCTCTGATACCACTTGTTGAGTATTGAATACGGTAAAAGAATACAGAGGGGGGGGGTGAATGGATTCTTGAAATTTTCTTGGATTGAGTCTATGTAGCAGATAAGTGCCTGTGTGTGTA
The DNA here is from genome assembly GCA_037693485.1 of Kitagawia praeruptora. NCBI lineage: Eukaryota > Viridiplantae > Streptophyta > Magnoliopsida > Apiales > Apiaceae > Kitagawia > Kitagawia praeruptora. The sequence goes on from CM075352.1 coordinate 142,390,726, forward strand.
GAAGTCTAGGTGCGGATAAAGAAACAACACAAGACACAATATCACTTTAATCTAATGTATTATTAGATAAAGGTTGCTACAATCTGTGAATACAAATGGTAGTATTCTCAGCTTCGTTTTTCTCAGAGAGATATAGCTTACAGTGTATGAAAAACTTGACTCACAAAAGTTACTAAGTTATGAAGTGAGGCTGTGTCCTTATAGAACATGGATACAACCTACTTACTGCAAATAAGGTAGCTAAACAAATTACTTTCTAGTCTGTCTATCCTTTTTGAGTAAGTGTCCAAACGGTTACAGATTTGACTTTGCAAAGCCTGTTTAGATCCACTTCTTTAGCTCCTTGTCTCTTCTATATCTCTTAAAGCTTCCTTGTAGGCTTTCCAGAGCACGTTACAGATTGTGGTCCATAAAGTGCATTGGCTTGTTGCAGGTTTCTGACTTGTACAATTTCTTCAGTATTTTGTCTCCAAGAATGTATTCGAGAAGTGACTAAGTAAGTGATTCGAGAACTAGAATTGACTTGATCGATAACTCTGAGTTCTCGAACACTGTTATATTGACATATCGAACCACTTCTCGAATAGCTCTTTTCCATCAGGATTCCTTGTGTTGTCGAATAGAACATTTGACTTATCGAATCCTCGAGATATCGATTAGCTTTCTGAGTCCTTGAGATATCGAATGGAACTTTGACTTGTTGACTCTTTGAGAACTCGAATACCATCTTGACTTGTTGACTTCTTGAGTTCTCGAATAGAGTAGTAGACATATCGAATCCCTGAGATATCGAATGAGATATCGAACAGTGTATTCAGAGATATCGAATAGTGTCTTGAGATATCGAATCCCTGACTTCTCGAATGCTGGACTTCTCGAATAGACAAATATACTTCTCGAATTGGTACTTAGGCAAATTCTTCATTTCTTCAAATCCCAACTGTGATTATTTGACAGTCTTTAACTCCTTGCTTGAGGCATGAACCTTGGAACTTCTTTCAAGCATTATTCTAGACTCTATTTGTACAATTACACAACTAGGATTTGATGCCTACTACAAGTACAATACAAATAGAAACTCTACAATTAGAGGTTCCCTCAGTTAAGAGGTCATGTAAGTAATGCAAAGCATTACAAACAATTAGGCTTGTTATTAGATGTGTACATGCATGCCTCTGTAACTAACAAAGGACGTTAATGCAGCTCACATAATTATTAAATTGTTATGAAACACCCAATATAAGAAGAAATAATGATTGTTCATGTAAACAAAAATTAATCATGATTTGTGTAATTGCATTAGGGTCTACAAATATTTGGATGATTTATATTATAAAGGACCAAGATTTTTCTGCCAACTGCTGTATCCAATAAGAAACCATACCTTCAGCTTCTTGGCATCTTTTCTGGAGGTAACCTCGCAAAGAATAAAATTTGAGCAACTTGGATATGGATTCAGAAAGAGTACTTTTTCCAATAGCCTGAATAGCCTCTCTCTTTCTTGAACCAACGCTACTTCGACAGTCTATCGAGGATAATTAGCAGATACCCCTTGCTGAGTAACCTTTTCTGCATTTTCTCTACCGCTACTTCTGATATATCAATACAGGTTAGCTCAGTGACACCATCATTATACAAATTCTCACATAACTGCGAATTTCCGCAACCCAGCTCCAACACCTGCATTTACTTGTTTAAAGAAATCTATGTTCAGTACATTAGACATTAGTCAACTAAAAGTACTTCACTCGAATAGGTAAATTGTCAAGGGTAAAGTTATTCAACCAGCCAACAATACCTCTAAAAATGTGGGATTACTTAACGCTAACTTTTAGTATTCAAAATCCATATCGGCAGCCAACAAAGAGGATCTGGTATAAGCACAGTCTATTTTTGCTGGACAAGGGAGAAAGAAAGGTGCACATAGATAGTTCTCTACTCAATAAAAATCTTGGTTTGTAAAGTAAGCATTTAAATATATACCAGCTCTCTTGCTAAATGTCTGGATGCTTATAAGATTTTCATGTTTCTTCACCCATTGCATTCTCGATTTGATTCCTGAAAATTCGATGTATGCTTCGTTACCGAATGAGGAAGCAGAGAATCATATCATTGTTCCAGAAAAAAATCTTTTATTAAGGAACAGGGTATATCATTTTGCATTATAAAGAATGAAGTTAATGTAAAGCATGTATGTACATTAGTACAAAAGATGCTACAAGCAAAAGAACAGAAACAAGCAATTTACAGTTTCAAGGGGGAGAGACTCATCTGCAACTCAAAATATCTACAAGATTATGCACACGGATGGGTCATTGATCATCTCTGTAAGTGGTAAAAGTGTTGATGCAAGCTCAGATCCAAGTTGTGCAATTTGTAGATGCAAGCCACGAAGCTCTTACCCCTTTGAGTTGCTGCAAAATAAGTATCATTAGCACTCTTACCACATACAAAATAAGTATACACACATACAGACATATATTTCTCTAAGGACTTTCATCAAACACTTAACAGAATTACTCAAACCCTACTTAAAACCCATCAAATACCCAAAAATGAAACCTGTGTATCCTTATTTACATAACCAACAACACCAAAACACAAAAAAAATCAAAGATTTAACTGCCCAAAAAATGAATTCAAGAACAAAAAAGCATATAATATTTTGAATATATGAGATGGTGTAAATTAGGGTTTCGGATTGTTGGAGAGAGAGAGAGCCGTGAGAAGGAGATGGTGAGAGAGAGACCGCGCAGAGATGTAAATATTTCCATCCCAATCGAACAATTTCCAAATCCACCTTCACCGAGCAAACACTCTCGGCCCTGAGGAAAAGAGGGAGGAGAGTTGTGTGTGAGATGAGAAAAAGAGGGAGGAGAGTTGTGTGCGAGTTTGTGAGTGTGTGTATGACACAGAGATTGGGCGATGAGAGAAAGAGAGAGATGGAGGCGGAGAGTATAAGTTTGTGTGAATTATTTCGTTTGGGGGGAAAATATCTGCCCAAAATTTTCACCTAGGCACATGTGCAAGACCACGTATACTAACTACCTTTTTATATAAAAAAAATTGCTTCTTATATTTTTTTGTATAATATGATTTTAATTTTTTTATTTTAAATTTACAAAATTTTACAAAATGAAGAACATGATTGGATACTTGTAAAAAATCTAGGAAATTTTTAAAAAAATTACCACATCACTAAAATCGTTATATCTTGACACCTGTGCGATTTGAATGTAGAAAAAATAATTTAAAAAATAGATTCATCATTCGGGAAAAGACTAGTTAAAAGGAAGGTCGACTTTGACCGGTTTGACCGTTATAAAACCAAACCAAATACATCTAGGAAATTTTTTGAAAATTTACCACATCACTAAAATCATTACATCTTGACACCCGTGCGATTGGAACGTCGAAAAAATAATTTAAAAAAATAAATTCATCATTCGGGACAAGACTAGTTAAAAGGAAAGTTCACTTTGACCGGTTTGACCGTTATAAAACCAAACCAAATACATGTATGATTTTTTTTGAAAAATTAACACATCACTAAAATTATACGGATGTCAATATATATCTAATATAATGATATTCCCCAAGTTTCAGAAAATAAAAAATTAATTTGATTGGAGATCTTAGTAGATCACTACTATTTTCAATACGACTCGTAACTAGTGCTTTGTTACGGATTATTATTTCTATTTTTTTAAAAAAAATTTGAACGATCCAACCGTACGGATGTCAATATATATCTAATATAATGATATTCCCCAAGTTTCAGAAAATAAAAAATTAATTTGATTGGAGATCTTAGTAGATCACTACTATTTTCAATACGACTCGTAACTAGTGCTTTGTTACGGATTATTATTTCTATTTTTTAAAAAATATTTTTGAACGATCCAATCGTACGGATGTCAATATATATCTAATATAATGATATTCCCCAATGTTGTGACCAAAATCTTGCATGGATCAGATTTAGGCCCATGATGAGTTTTGGGTCCAATCCACAAGGAAAGAGGATGTTTTAGAGGGCTTCCAAGGTACCCATGGTAAGCCATGAAAACTGATAACAGGGCTCCCAAGATAATAGGGCTCCCGGGTAGAAGGGCTCCCGAATGGCATGGCTCCCGGATAACAGGCTTCCAAGAGCCTATGACAACCCATATGGGCTACATTGAGATGGGTAGCAGGTAAATATGACGATAAGGGTCCTGGGAATGGCCTCCCATGGATGATCCACAACCCATAGACATCATTACATAGCTTCCAGTACAGCTACCAGACATGGCTTACAAGAATATCTTCCATAACCGGCTTACCCCCAGTGGGGCTACCTTGCGATGAACATTGAAAGAATATAAGGCTTATGGTCCTAAGGATAGTCTCATCCATAGCCAATGACAACCATCAGAGAGGGCTTCCAGCATAGCTTCCGTAACTGGGTTACCGGAGGGTCTACCGGGTGGTACCCCCAGCTTCCCCGGAAGCCTGGCAGAAACACATATTCATACTAGGACAGCCATCAGATAAGGCTTCCAGTATGGCTTTCATACTTGGGCTATCGGATTCAGGTTACCGGGGGGGTACCGGAGCCAGGCTACCGGGCGGTACCCCCAGCTTCCGCCGGAAGCCTGATTAGGCTGCCAATTCAGATAAGGCACACTTCCTACTTTTTAGGAGCACGTCTCTACAGCTGAAATACACCTCTAAACGGATAATTATTCAGTTATTCGAGGATATACATCACATATACATGATAAATCCTTCATTCTTGAGATAAACATCATGAGATAGGCTTCCAACAGTCCTAGTACGGCTTGGAAACCTGATAAACACACCACAATCAGTTGATAAACGAAAATATCAATCATTATCTCATCAGATACGAGATAACTCATCACAAACAATCAAACTTATCAATCAAGAACTACATCGGGGCTTGATCCACTATAAATAGTGGTATGTAGGCAGTCTATGGGATCTTCTTCGACACTTTACACTCCTTGAGTAGCTAGAGCACGTGCACTCTTGTGTGACACAGTCAAATTAGGGTTCTTGGCTGGCCAACAGATGGTCCTTGAACTCTATCCCGTAGATTAAGTCCCAATCATCACAAAAACACCTTCCCGTGTTCTTCGGTAACCCCTAGCCGTGTGCCTTCCTGGGCGGCTAGCCTCAAATCTCCGATTGCGAGCCTTTCCGGGCAGTTGAGAGATTCCATATTTTACGGCGATATTCCAGCAATGGTCTCCACGTAGTTGTGCTAAAATCCTCCCACAACAATTGGCGCTAGAAGGAGGGGCCCTTTATTATCGTCTTTTGGAGGAAAAGATGTTTGACGGCTCCGGCAATGATAAAATGCCGTCCAACGGTGTCGATAAAGAAAATGGTGATAAAAAAGCATATTGTTACCATCGATGAAATGTATCAGTGCATCAAACGAATGGAAGAAAAATTGGACTCCCTTGAAAGAGCTTCTGAATTGATGAAAAAGTACGAAATGGAGCTTAGTCCATTGTCAAAACAAGATGAACAAGAAACGATTCCAGGACAAAACTCGCATGAAGAAGGGCCTGGAGATATTTTTCGAGATGATATGCAGGGGAATGAAATTCCGTTAAAATATGAGATGATCAATAGTGGCATCATTGGTGCACAAAATGAGCCAAATACGGGATTGGATGGCTTAATTATTGGCCGGAAACCGCAAAGAATAGGATAAATTTCCCTTGAAAGAAGTAATCTGAAGAGATCTCAGATGGGGGCTCAAAAAGGCTTTCGAGGATGAATGCAATCAGGGTGCCAAGGGGGCTTCCACCTGGGATCCCGCCTAGGGGTACCATGGCATCATCATGAAAGGTGGGCGAAATTTCCCCTGAAAGAAGTAATCTGAAGATATGTCAGATGGGGGATCAAAAGGACCTCCGAGGACGAATGCAATCAGGGTGCCAAGCGGGCTTCCACCTGGGATCCCGCTTAGGGGTACCATGGCATCATCATGAAAGAATGGGAGAAATTTCCCCTAAAAGAAGTAATCTAAAGAGATCTCAGATGGGGGCTCAAAAAGGCTTTCAAGGATGAATGCAATCAGGGTGCCAAGGGGGCTTCCACCTGGGATCCTGCCTAGGGGTACCATGGCATCATCATGAAAGGTGGGCGAAATTTCCCCTGAAAGAAGTAATCTGAAGAGATCTCAGATGGGGGATCAAAAGGGCCTCCGAGGACGAATGCAATCAGGGTGCCAAACGGGCTTCCACCTGGGATCCCGCCTAGGGGTACCATGGCATCATCATGAAAGAATGGGAGAAATTTCCCCTGAAAGAAGTAATCTGAAGAGATCTCAGATGGGGGCTCAAAAAGGCTTTCGAGGACGAATGCAATCAGGGTGCCAAGGGGGCTTCCACGAGGGATCCCACCTAGGGGTACCATGCCATCATCAGGAAAGAATGGGCGAAATTTCCCCTGAAAAAAGAAATCTAAAGAGATCTCAGATGGGGCTCAAAAGGGCCTTCGAGGACCAATGCAATCAGGGTGCCAAGGGGGCTTCCACCAAGGATCCCGCCTAGGGGTACCAAGGCATCAGCATGAAGGACTCCCGCTGGAAACCCATCAATACCTAGGCCAGAACGAATCTCAAGCGTATAGCCATGTCAGTGAAGGAAAGTTCTTACCCTTTGGAAGCCCAGTAGCTGGATGGATAAAGCATAAGTCAGGCTTCCGACATACTTTCAGCCTTGGAGGCAACCAGGAAATGAATCCAGACAATATGGATGAAGAATATATACCCTCCAACAGGCAACCGGACCCATTTATTGTTGAAAGGCTGAGCAAAGCCTGGGAGGCAGATGGGCCACCACTCCCCAGGTTCTGTGCAACGAGTGGCAGCCCCGAATATGATGGTAACCCTGGATCCGGTAGCCCTGAAATCCGGTAGCTCTGAACTTGATCTCCTCCAAGCTTACGATTCGAAATCCCGGGATCCGGAAACCCTGGATCCGGTAGCCCTGAATCCGGGAGCCCTAAAATTCGGAAGCCCTGGATCCGATAGCCCCGAAGACAAAACACCAAGGAGCCAGACTGACCAGTCAAATGATTGGATTGGGGTCCCAAGGAAGACACCCTAAATTGCCACCCATCAGGAAGCCCCATCGGAAGGCCTCTGTTGGGCATAGGCTCAATGATATACAACTTATTAGTTGTAGTTGTGCAACTTTGAACTCAGTGATCATGAATTTTGTCATTCGTAGACACTCGGGGGGTAGCGCATATGCACCACTCGAGGTAGTAACAAAATGTTCTACAAATTGAATATCTATAAAGCTGGAAACAGATTCCTATTCACTGTCTTCATAAGCAAAATGCCTGATACAATTGACAAATGATGATGATGTTCTAAAAAAGTCAATAGAAAGAAGATGTGCACTTATAGTGTGGGGCTTCCATCATGGAAACCTCATGTCAAGGTTTCCAATTTGTTCGGGGGGTAGCACCACCGATAACCCCATGCTGCTAACAGAGAACAACTCAAATGATGAGAAGGTCCTCAGGTATTACTTTAGGAAGCTGAACTAAAGCATATCCTATAATCTTGTTAAAGGGTTACTAGCTAAAAAGGAAAAGTGAGTGGTAGCCTCAATTGTCATTTGACCATGAGGCTTCCCATCCAAAATAAGAACGGTTGCCTAAAGGGCTACCAACACAACTCTGAAGAGTACTACCAAGTCTCTCACCAAAAGGAAAAGGCCTATAAGCCCTTGAGAAGAGCTAATTAACGGGGGTGCCAATACCAAAAATATAAAGGAAGCTCTTGGAAAAGGGGCAACCATGTTCCTAACAGCTCCAGGCATCACAATCATGACCACAGCCTGACCAGAAGCCCCATGAAAATGGCAAAAATGGCTAAGTTCTAAATGCTCCCAGATAAAGAAGGCCTATATATCATGGCCGCTTCAGGTTCCCAAAGAGTTATGAACTAGAAACTTCACTCACAAGATGTTCCTATGAAAACCACTTCAAGAGCTGAAGCTCAAATCATGAGATATCATTGGAAAAGAATTATGAAAGCAAACAAAATCCCGGAAAGCTATCACAAGAATATTAACGGGATATTGATGATCACTCTACCGAAAAGGAAGTGATATGAAGCCCACGAATGGCATGCCATCGGGGTTGCCACATATTAAGGCTACCAACTATCTGGCAAATATAGGATGGAAGGTTATCCTGAGAGTATGCAAGGAAACCAGAGGCAATTAAAAAGACCTCATAATCAAAGAAAAACCTCTCGAAGAGGTCGCTATGAGAAAGGGATGGCTTCCCCTTGGGAAATATAGCTAGCAGCTTCCCACATGAGAGATGGAGAAAATCCAAAATTAATGAAAGGAGGCTTCCTATCAAGAAGAAAATGGGTATTGGACTTCCAATTATGAAAAGAAATGTGGCTTCCCAATTAAGATTTATGGACCTGACAAAAAGCTGCAACAAGTTATGATACAATACCCAGCTTCCCGGGTATAGATTCAAACCTTCTAAGGAAAGAAGTGAAGATATCAAAAATAGAGCTAAACCAGAGGCTCGGGGGGTAGTAACAATCATGCTACCAAAACTTATTACAAAAAATGCTCAACTTTCAGAGGATTGATCGGATAATCAATCCAGGTTTCATGTCCATAGCCAACTGGAGAATTGAGCTTCACAAACTTCAGAGTTCTGGGTCCTGTATTGTCAGGGTACATAGGAGGCTTCCCCATACTTTACTTGATGAGCTTCACTGAAATATACTCAGAGCGATAAGAGAATTGAGATGATAGCAACTAGATTGGTGATAAGATGAATTAGTTCTCCACCACAGACAAGCTGTCATGAAGAACTGGGGGGTAGTGGATAATATACTTCTCAGAGTGGCATCTTGAAAATGCCAAGTTTTAAAGCAATGGAGCGGATAGTATACTTCTCAAAGTGGCATCTTGAAAATTTCAAGTTCTAAAGGCTTCATGATTATTACCAGACATGTACGGAAACTTGAGTGGTTCACATGGCTTACTTGGTTAGTAGGAGAAGTCCTCCAAATACTCATTTTAGGAGAAGTCCTCTGAATACTCATTATTAGACATGTATAGGATCTTGAGTGATTCACATGGCTTACTTGGTTACCGGGACATGTATGGTACCCTGTTCGGCATACATGAATCCCTTCATTTTTTGGGCTTGTGTGGTACCCTGTTCGGCACACATGAATCCCTTTATTACCAGACGTGTATAGAATCTTGAGTGATTCACATGGCTTACTTGGTAACTGGGACATGTACGGTACCCTGTTCGGCATATATGAATCCCTTCATTTTTTGGGCTTGTGTGGTACCCTATTCGGCACACATGAATCCCTTTATTACCAGACGTGTATAGAATCTTGAGTGATTCACATGGCTTACTTGGTTACCGGGACATGTATGGTACCCTGTTCGGCATACATGAATCCCTTCACTTTTTGGGCTTGTGTGGTACCCTGTTCGACACACATGAATCCCTTTATTACCAGACATGTGCATAGCCTTGACTAGCTCACATGGCTTACTTGGTCACTAGGGCATGTATGGAACCCTGATTGGCATACATGGTTCCCCTCATTACTTGGGCTGGTGTGGTACCCTGATCGGCATACCTGGATCCCTTCAATACCAGACATGTACGGAACCTTGAGTGGTTCACATGGCTTACTTGGTTACCAGGGCATGTATGGAACCCTGTTCGGCATACATGGTTCCCCTCATTACTTGGGCTGGTGTGGTACCCTGATCGGCATACCTGGATCCCTTCAATAGCAGACATGTACGGAACCTTGAGTGGTTCACATGGCTTACTTGGTTACCAGGGCATGTATGGAACCCTGTTCGGCATACATGGTTCCCCTTCATTATTTTTGGGCTTTTGTGGAACCCTGATCGGCATACATGGTTCCCCTCATTACTTGGGCTGGTGTGGTACCCTGATCGGCACACCTGGATCCCTCCAATACCAGACATGTACGGAACCTTGAGTGGTTCAGATGTCTTACTTGGTCACTAGGGCATGTATGGAACCCTGATCGGCATACATGGATCCCTTCATTATTTGGGCTTGTGTGGAACCCTGATCGGCACACATGGATCCCTCTATTAATTAGCAGACATGTGTGGAACCTTGACTGGTTCACATGGCATACTTGGTTATTTGGGCATGTATGGAACCCTGATCGGCATACATGGATCCCTTAATTTTTCGGGCTTGTGTGGTACCCTGATCGGCACACCTGGATCCCTTCCTTTTTAGTCATGTATGGAACCCTGATTGCCATACATTGCTTCCTTTGTTATTAATCATGTATGGAACCGTGATTGGCATACATCGATCTTTCAATCACTAACCTACGTGGTTACAAGAGTTAACTCGTATGGATTATCAAAGATTTTACTAATGTAGCCTTGCAGGAATGGCTTACATGGCATTATCACACTCGATTTCATAAAATAATTGGGGCTCCCGGAATGAAGGCTCCCAGGTCGAACTTCCGGCACCCAGGCTACCAGTAATGGGTTACCGCCAGTAAGGCTCCCAGAGCCAGGTTTCCATACTGCGGGCTTCCAGGACCTATAGGGTTACCGGACGGTACCCCCACACCCAGGGTGGCAACCACGCGGACTAAGGATAGGGCCCCAGAACAAACGTTTCCAGGTTGGGCTGCCGGTGCTAGGCTTCCACAAGCAGGGCTCCCAAAGTCAGGCTTCCGGGTGACAAGCTCCCGCAACGGAAGCCCCTAAGATGGAAGTTGCAACCTCAAGGGATAAGGTACATGCAACCCCATATGCTTTTGAGCAACCTACACGGGTATGTGAAGACTAAACTCACCCCCTTTGAATTATGGTAATGCTCATACACTCTATTACTCTTCCATGCTTGCTATTAAAAGAATTAGCTTATCCATTGATGTTTAGTTAAAGAACTCATATGCGTACCTTATGGCTATAAAAGAAAAGTGAGTAAGCATTTAGGAGTAGATCTATGATCCCCTTTAATGACTTGCAAAGGTTACCTCCTGTATGGAAGCCTAACTTGATTACCATTTTTACTTGTAGAGTAGTATTCTCTTCATAGTACACAATCCTATCAAACTTCGAACACCTCGCTTACTTAGGAAAGCATTCACTACGATACTAAGTAAATGGTTAGCCCCTAATAATCATATTTAGGCTTTGCTAGAATGCCTTAGCCTGAATATAACTGCTTAAACGTACTAGAATTTGAATGGTAGGCCTAATGCCTAAACATGTTTTACTAAGTTGCTTATGCGCTAGATAGTAACCCATGCACTTTAAACGTTAAGTGATAGAAAGAGGTTACCTAGTGATGGATATAGATGCCATTAACATATGTCTAAGGCCAATAATAAGATGACCCTATCAGATGCAATATGCATACATTCATAAAACCAGATAACAATTAGTTTATAAACCAACCAACCTAATGATTAAATTTTAAGGTTCCTGTTGGTAGAATTCACAAAGTTTTGCAGGATCAGCTTTCGAAGCTAAGCAGATTTTAGAAGATGAGCAGATTCCTACCCCAAAAATGGTTCCTGAATATTGGGGTTCCAGAACGGAAGCCCTAATACTTTTTACACCAAACAAGGTTCCTGAACCAAAAGCGCTTCCAGGATGAAGGTTCCGCTGAACCTAGGGCATCCACGATAGAGCTTCAAGGACGAAACATCCAAGATGGGAACCCTAGGATGGAACTTCCAGAATAAAACATCTAGAGTGAGGATCCCAGGATGGGGTTTCCAAGATGAAGCATCCAGGATGGGTATCCCAAGGTAGGGCTACCAAGATGATATGTCACGGTGGAAGCTCTTAGATAAATACTGCAATCCAGAAGGGCAGGGTTCCAGTCACCCACAATGCATGTGAACAATCACTACGGGTTACCGTTGAAACAGTTGAAGGTTCCAAAGTTGGAAGCTCCTTCGCTACTCCTATGATGAGGACGATGTAATATTTATGATGCGTCTGAATACACACGTCATAACCAAATTACACAGGTATGTGAGAAACTAAACCCTCTTTAATTGCATGAAATTGCACTCTATGATAAGTATGTGAAATGATTATCCCTTAGGTTTAAGATTATTACTTATCGATATGCTCAATTCATTGAAATCCTTGCATGAATAGGAGAATTTGATATACTAGAGGTATTAAGTCAAGATGATTAGCAAGACCTACGAGATATCTTTCGTTAAGAATTGTATGTGACTCTACCACATGAATATCTGCATGATGCTAAATGACTCTTGCCTATTAAAATTCAAATATGTTATTAACATGTCTAGATACCGCCTGAATAATACATATGTGTCACTCACTTAGGATACATGAGATGAACATAAGGCATGCACAAGAATATATATTGTGAGATAAGTAATGTTTGAGGTTAATATGTTCCTTGAATGTTTATATGTAGCTAATGGCTAGCCTATATCTTTAGTGTTCACCTGCAATGGATAGCATGCAAGGTTAATGTTATTCACCTGTAACTAACAGCTTGCAGGTTCCTTGCTGTTTACCTACTACTAATAGGTTTCATGCTATATACCTAGTGCTGACTGTTTACATATTATTTATATGCAATTAATAGCTTGCAGGATGATTGCTATTCACCTGAAGCAATTGGCTTCCGAGTTCCATGATGTCTACCTATGGCTAACAAGTTTCCTTGTTATTTACTTATAGCTAACGACTAATGATTTCTTTGATATTCATCTGCAACTAATGGTATGTAGGTTCCTTGATACTTACTTGAAACTTATAGCTAACAGCTTCCAACTAATAGCTTCCAGCTTGTAGCTTCCTTTCTGCATCTTCTGTCTAACAGCATGCAGGTTCATTGATGATCGGCTACAACCAATAGCTTCCAGATCTCTCAAGAAAAATAAGATTAAAGCTGGAAGAGGCTGACATATTATATGAGAAAGAGACCTAAGGGCTCGGGGGGTAATCTGGTTCCCCAACACCTACCACAAAGCGGAAAAATGGGTTTCCATCAGAAGTTCACATGAAACAAGGGGCTTCCACCCTCCATGTTCATCAACGGAAACCCGAATCCGGATCGACACGATAAGAACAAAGATAAGTTCTACTCTATTGCCTTTGCATTTTCACTATCATGCATGTTTTCCGCACTTATAAAGAAGATTTTTCAACATTCATCTGAAAGCTTTGCTGAGATGCATGTTCTGTCAAAAAGATCATTGTTTTGCCTTGCATAAATTCACAAACATATGAATATGCCTACATGATCTGAATTATACATGAACCAATACATGAAAATCATCATGATTTACACAATGCATGTGTTTTTATAAACATTTTTTCGAAATTGCTAGCTGAAACTGTCGAGTAGGTACCTAGGCACGCTATATGCCCCACATGTTACCACTTGGAAAGACATGGCAGCGATTGAAGGTGTCTCCATGACCTTCCATTGGTTCCCCTTGAGACACGCATACAAGATTATTAATTATATAAGCGCACATATGAGATTATGTGTTGCCTCCTGAAAATTCATGCGAGTACAAATCACTTACAACTTATAGGAGAAGTCCTCAAAATACTCATTATAGGAGAAGTCCTCAAAATACTCAACAATTTCTTTGGGGATCTAATGCGTTGGAATAATGGAAACATCTTAAAATTGTGGCACAATGCCTAAAAAAGTGTGTTCGCCAAGGTCCTACTTGATTGGAGAAGCGACAACATACATGTTTTACAAAATCATTTGCACTAGCATATTCATACTTTCCTGTATGCATCAAATATGTGTGATCTTGTGCATTATCTTTAAGGGCTACTTAGCCCTCGTTACTTATCTCTTTTTCTAGTTGTCTTGGTAGCCCAGGTTTTGGACGCTTGAGGCATCCCTGCAACCACAGAAGCTTCTAGACATCAAAAGATTCTTATATGAAGGCCAATTTGGTAGAGAAAGCAAGCATCTCATAACGTAAAGTCATGATGTTTAAAAAAGAAATGCCAGAAGCCGGTAGCCCCATGATATGATGCCAACCGGAGTACCACGAATGATACGAAGTGAATAGAAGATATCCTTGATTTGAAAACTCACATTGAAATATGCATGCAGAAGCAGAGTGTTTCCTGTTTCTTACGCCGAGTTAGCTCATGTAAGCTTGGGAACACGATGTGGAAGATGTGTAATTCTCCGAGAGAATATTAAGAAAGGATTGGACCTTACCTTGTTCTGGTTCCTCTTGCACTCATGCTTCAAGGAACCGGGGGGTAGTTGTTGTGACCAAAATCTTGCATGGAACATTGGTTCCTCTTGCACTCATGCTTCAAGGAACCGGCTTACCAAAGGGGCTGCCATAGTTTGGGTTACCGGGCGGTACCCCCAGTGGGGCTACCTTGCGATGAACATTGAAAGAATATAAGGCTTATGGTCCTAAGGATAGTCTCATCCATAGCCAATGACAACCATCAGAGAGGGCTTCCAGCATAGCTTCCGTAACTGGGTTACCGGAGGGTCTACCGGGTGGTACCCCCAGCTTCCCCGGAAGCCTGGCAGAAACACATATTCAGACTAGGACAACCATCAGATCAGGCTTCCAGTATGGCTTTCATACTTGGGCTATCGGATTCAGGTTACCGGGGGGTACCGGAGCCAGGCTACCGGGCGGTACCCCCAGCTTCCGCCGGAAGCCTGATTAGGCTGCCAATTCAGATAAGGCACACTTCCTACTTTTTAGGAGCACGTCTCTACAGCTGAAATACACCTCTAAACGGATAATTATTCAGTTATTCGAGGATATACATCACATATACATGATAAATCCTTCATTCTTGAGATAAACATCATGAGATGGGCTTCCAACAGTCCTAGTACGGCTTGGAAACCTGATAAACACATCACAATCAGTTGATAAACGAAAATATCAATCATTATCTCATCAGATACGAGATAACTCATCACAAACAATCAAACTTATCAATCAAGAACTACATCGGGGCTTGATCCACTATAAATAGTGGTATGTAGGCAGTTTACGGGATCTTCTTTGACACTTTACACTCCTTGAGTAGCTAGAGCACGTGCACTCTTGTGTGACACAGTCAAATTAGGGTTCTTGGCTGGCCAACAGATGGTCCTTGAACTCTATCCCGTAGATTCAGTCCCAATCATCACAAAAACACCTTCCCGTGTTCTTCGGTAACCCCTAGCCGTGTGCCTTCCTGGGCGGCTAGCCTCAAATCTCCGATTGCGAGCCTTTCCGGGCAGTTGAGAGATTCCATATTTTACGGCGCTATTCCAGCAACGGTCTCCACGTAGTTGTGCTAAAATCCTCCCACAACACCCAAGTTTCAGAAAATAAAAAATTAATTTGATTGGAGATCTTAGTAGATCACTACTATTTTCAATACGACTCGTAACTAGTGCTTTGTTACGGATTATTATTTCTATTTTTAAAAAATATTTTTGAACGATCCAACCGTACGGATGTCAATATATATCTAATATAATGATATTCCCCAAGTTTCAGAAAATAAAATATTAATTTGATTGGAGATCTTAGTAGATCACTACTATTTTCAATACGACTCGTAACTAGTGCTTTGTTACGGATTATTTTTTCAATTTTTTAAAAAATATTTTTGAACGATCCAACCGTACGGATGTCAATATATATCTAATATAATGATAATGATATTCCCCAAGTTTCAGAAAATAAAAAATTAATTTGATTGAAGATCTTAGTAGATCACTACTATTTTCAAAACGACTCGTAACTAGTGCTTTGTTACAGATTATTATTTCTATTTTTTAAAAAATATTTTTGAACGATCCAACCGTACGGATGTCAATATATATCTAATATAATGATATTCCCCAAGTTTCAGAAAATAAAAAATTAATTTGATTGGAGATCTTAGTAGATCACTACTATTTTCAATACGACTCGTAACTAGTGCTTTGTTACGGATTATTATTTCTATTTTTAAAAAAATATTTTTGAACGATCCAACCATACGGATGTCAATATATATCTAATATAATGATATTACACGTCACCCTTGTGGGTCCCACACTGCCACGTCAGCAGTGGTGGGTCCCACATCTGCCACGTCAATTTTTTTTAAAAAGTATAAATTTATCTAATGCAACACTTCAAATAGCAAATGCAACACTACAGGTATCTAATGCAACGCTTTCTGCCACGTCAGCAAAGGTGTGCCCCACTTCTGCTACGTCAGCAATTGTGGGTCCCACAATTGCCACGTCAGCATGATGGGCCTCCTGCCACGTCATCCTTGTGGGTCCCACACTGCCACGTCAGCAGTTGTGGGGCCCACATCTGCCACGTCATATTTATTTTTAAAAATATGAATATATCTAATGCAACACTTCAAAGAGCAAACGCAACACTATTGGTATCTAATGCAACGTTTTTTGCCACGTCAGCAAAGGTGGGGACCCACATTTGCTGAGCAAAGGTGGGCCCCACTTTTGCCACGTCATCAAATGTGGGTCCCACATGTGCCACGTCAGCAAATGCCACGTCAGCACATGTGGGTCCCACTCCTGCCACGTCACCATTTATAAAAATAAAAAATTATCTAACGCAACGCCATCAGTTAGTGTTGCATAATGTGAAACACTGTGGGTAATACGCAACGCTAATCTATATCTAACGCAACACCAATTCAGCTCAGTTGCAAAAGACCCAAAACTTCTATCTAACGAAACGCTTTCTGTGCAACGCTTTGTAAAAAGGGTTGCGTATGCTCACTTATGGCGTAGTGATGATAAAAAAGAGAACGTGAGTAGTTTTATTTATTTATACACAGAATTTAACCGACCGACAACATGGTTGGTTATGTCATTGCGCATTCTGACACATGCAAAACGATGTCGTTCTAGTAAGGACGTGATTTTTAATTTTTAGTGAAATATTTTCCTGCCTAAAAAAATAATCAATCGATTATGATAGAATATAATCGATTTAGCAGACTATAAAATCCTAACAGTCGCTTATAATCGATTGACGAAATGATCGGTTATGTCCACCCATATAGAACGACATCGTTTTGAACAAACTAAGTACAAATTTTTTAATTCAAAGTACTTTTCTAAAAGAAAATTTAGATCAATCAAAACCGACCATGAGATCTATTACATGAGTGCCATGTCACCATTTAAACCGATTGATAGCTGTTAATCAATTTTAATATATATTGCCACGTCATCAAAAGTGGTTTTATTTCTTGGAACAGTTAAAATTGACCAACATCGTTATCAATCGGTTTTAACAATTCTATTTTCGTCGTTCAGTTTAAATTGATCGATTTTAATCAAAATTCTTGTAATAAAATTAGCATTTAATATTAGGGTTTTGTTGGAAAAAGTGAGCAACTTTAGTTCACTATTGCTCAGACAAAATTTTGCTCCGACATGGTTGATTAAGAGATGATTACTCGTAAATATCCTCCATTTAGCTGGAAAAGGGTAAACAAGATAAGATAAGGAAAATGTTAGAGTCCATAAATTGGAATCCAAAAAAATTCTCAAATGGCAAGTAACATCTTCTAATAGGTCATATTACAATGGACCGATTCACATTAATTAAAATATTTCATATTGTCAAATCACTAATACATTGGAACTCTTTTTGGGTTCCAATTTAGGATCCCTAGCACTACTCATAAAATAATATGTAGATTAGATTTGATTAGATTCCTTTAATTTTTCCACTCACTTGTCTTTATGTTGGGAAAAAGATAAGGATAAGAACGGGTCGGGTTCGGCTCGGGTTTTGTAAAATTCAAATTCAAATCCAAATATTTTTGGGTTTTGGGTTTCGGATCGTATCGGGTTTCGGATCCAAAACTCAATATCCAAATCCAAATCCGTCGGGTTTCGGATCGGATCGGGTTTTTTTCGGGTATTCAAAATTAAAAATAGTGTAAATAAGTTGCTTAACAAAAAAATAAAAAAATTGTATAAGTAAGTTAAAAAATACCGTTACATCCATGACAATTTATTTTCTCGATCTTTCCATATCTTGTGTCTCAAAGATATGTGTATGTATAATATGTATTTATAATATACATTTATATAATATATATATATATATATATTATATAATAGTGTATGTATAATATGTATTTATAATATACATTTATATATAAAATATAAAATATAAAATATAATAAATAAAAGTCGAGTATTTTTCGGGTTTCGGGTTCGGCTCGGGTTTTGATCGGGTTTCGGATCAGGTTTCGGATCGGGTTTCATGAAATTCATATCCAAAATCTTTCGGGTTTAATATTTAAATCCATATCCAAATCCAAAATATCGGATTCGGATCGGATAAAAAATCGGATTTCGAATCGGGTATCCGTCGGATCGGATTTTTTTCCCATCCCTAGAAAAAGACTCGAAAATCTTGACATAAAGCCACTCACTCTCTCACACACATGTACATATCGGTGAAATAATTAATATATTCACATACATTTTTAGGGAAATTTTGTTCTTTTAATTCAATAATTAATATATTCACAACATTTTTTTTAGTTTTATTTGAAATATGCTACAAAATAATGAAAATTAAAATATTGTGGAATAAAAATTATAAAGTTGAAATTTTTTAAACAAATATAATTTATAATTACCATACAAAAAAATGCTGAACTTCTTATATGAGGGTGTTTGGGATTGCTTAAAATAAGTTACTTTTGACTTAATGGAGGTGTTTTTAACTTAAAGGAGAAAGTAAAGTTGTTTGCTTTAAGTTGAATGAAAGTGTTTGGGTAATTTTGCTTAAAGTTAAATGGAGTTTTAATAATTTTGACTTAAAGTGAAATTTAACTTAAAAATTTTTTTAATTCATAATATTTTAACTTTACAAGAATTGTAAAAAAAAAAAAAAACACCATAAGTCATAAGTTAAAAGTACCTAAATGGAACTTCTGACTTAAAGCAGTTTTTTAACTTAAAACGGGCTTAAAGCCATGGTAGCCAAATACACTAAAAACGACTTAAAACCATAAGGACTTCTAAAAAGTCGTCGCCAAACAGGCTGATAATCACGATTCTGTGATTTTCTACGGAATTTGACATGCATCATCGTATTACAAATCCATTATTCTTCTTTCTCGGTTTCTCCATTCCATACCGTAAGTTATAACATCAAAACCTTTAGGGTCTATTTGGATTGGGGGTTTGGGAGGGATGAATTGGGTTGAGAGTGGTTCAAATTTGACAACCCTTATTCAAATAAAAATTTAAAATGGAGGGTTGGGTTCATAGAGGTTGGCTAGGGGTTGGGGGAGGGTTTTAATATAATAGAAATGGAGGAGTTTTTTTTTTTTGCCAACAACATGTTGGTGCAGTGGGTTGAACCCTTGTCTCCTTTGTAGGAGGTCAAGGGTTCGACCCCTGGGTGTGTGTGAGTTTAGATTGTATTAGTTTCCTTTCTTTGTATTTATATTTGTATTTGGCCGGGGGTCCTTCGGAAACAGCCTCACTATTGTATAGGGGCATGGTCTGCGTACATTTACCCTCCTCAGACACCACTTTGAGTGATATTATAACTGAGTAAGCTAAGTTTTGATGTGTCAAATTATACCTAACCGCAAGCGCACGGTATCTATTGTAGTAGATATTAGCAAATACGGGTCGAATCCTCAAGGAGACAGTTTCAATTTCAATTCAATTGCTATCAATTGTTTCTAGTCACAACGATTGTTTGAGAATTTTATTAACTACTAAAACAAATTTAACAAAGGTTTTAAATCAATTAATTAAGGGATCTAGGGCAATTCAGGTTCACCATGTTTACACCAAACAAATCACAAAAGTATAGCTTTTGTATGGGATTAAGTAATTAAAGCAATGGTTAATCTTTCTCAAGCATTAACGGTTAATCTTTCTCAAGCATTAACACTCTCAGAATATCTAATGATGTTCTCACACTCACCTTCAATTCTGCTAATTGTATGTAAGCCTCTAGTAGTAAAATCTCTCGATCTATTACTCCTATTGCAATCAATTAATCTGTGATATTGCGCAATTACACAAATTAAGAATTATAACATATCAATCAGAATTACTCTTTACCCATCAATCTACTAATCAAATTAAGCCCAAATCATGGTGCAAACATGGCTCCCCTTAATACCCTAGAATTAAACTACTCACTCATTCTAGGATTAAAACTAACAATAATAATCAAGAAAGCCATAATAAACATGTAATTAATAAAAAAGATGAGATAAAGAGTACCTTAAACTTTGTATAAACGAAGAACAATAAAGATCCAAATTAAACCAAGTGCTTACAAAGGAAGAGATGAAGAGAGAAAAAACCAAAACCCTAACTTATGTAAAAACGTATGTATATGTCTATCTATCTCTCTATATCACGTTTTCTCTTCCTTTTATAATAAAAACCCTTAATAAAATCTGATATCTATCTCCTAATAAAAGTATTTTTAATATCCTAATCAATTTACAAAAAGATATCCATAATTGAATAGAATTTTCTTGTAAAATTCGTCACTAATTTTGCTCCTCTGTTTCTGGGCTCTTCCAGTTGGATTTTGCTTACTGGACCACCTCTGAATTAAAGATAATTCCCTAAGCTTCGCGTGGACAGTAAGATCGTCAAATTCTGACTTCTGGAACTCAAGATATGGCCCAAACAGTGCAGGCAGCCCGTATAGCCCAATATTACGAATTTTCTCCTATTTTATCTCCAAAATAGCTCTTTTTGCTCCAAATCCTTCCAAGTTATGAATTCTTTATTTCCTACAATAAAACAATAAAATCTATTAAATAAATATCCAAATCAATGCAAAACACAATAAATATGAGAATAAAATCATCTAAAATATATATAAAAATATACTCTATCAAACATCCCCACACTTAGGGCCTGTTTGGATCGGGGGTTGGGGAGGGATGGGTTGGGTTGGGAGGGGTTCAAATTTGACAACCCTTATTTGGATAGAAAATTTAAAGTGGAGGGTTGGGTTTATAGTGGTTGGTGAGGGGTTAGGAGAGGGTTCTAATATAATGTAAATGAGGGAGCATTTCAACACCCCGATTTGGGGTGTTGGACATGGTTGAAAAAATATTTCAATAATAAAAAAAATATTTCCTAATAAATCAATAAAAAAATATTTCTGGATCAGTATTTCTGAAAAAATATTTCTGAACCAATATTTCGGGAAAAAATATTTTCGAACCAATATTTCGGAAAAAAATATTTTCGAACCAATATTTCGGGAAAAAATATTTTCGAACAAATATTTCGGGAAAAAATATTTCTGAACCAATATTTCTCAAAAAAATATTTCCGAACCAAAATTTTGGGAAAAAATATTTCTGGATCAGTATTTCAGGAAAAAATATTTCCGAACCAATATTTCGGTAAAAAATATTTCCGAAACAATATTTCGGAAATATTTTTTTCCGAACCAATATTTCGGAAAAAAATATTTTCGAACCAATATTTCGGAAATATTTTTTCCCGAACCAATATTTCGGAAATATTTTTTTCCGAACCAATATTTCGGAAATATTTTTTTCCGAACCAATATTTCGGAAATATTTTTTTCCGAACCAATATTTCGGAAATATTTTTTTCCGAACCAATATTTCGGAAATATTTTTTTCAGAACCAATATTTCGGAAATATTTTTTTCCGAACCAATATTTCGGAAATATTTTTTTCGGAACAAATATTTCCGAAATATTTTTTTCCAAACCAATATTTCGGAAATATTTTTTTCCGAACCAATATTTCGGAAATATTTTTTTCGGAACCAATATTTCCGAAATATTTTTTTCCGAACCAATATTTCGGAAATATTTTTTTCGGAACCAATATTTCGGAAATATTTTTTTCGGAACCAATATTTCTGAAATATTTTTTCCCGAACCAATATTTCGGAAATATTTTTTTCGGAGCCAATATTTCCGAACCAATATTTCGGAAATATTTTTTCCAAAATATTCGTTCAGAAATATTTTTTCAGAAATATTGGTTCGGTAATATTTTTTCCTAAAATACTGATCCAGAAATATTTTTTTTCGAAATATTGGTTCGAAAATATTTTTTTCCGAAATATTGGTTCGGAAATTTTTTTTTCCCGAAATATTGATTCCGAAATATTTTTTTCGAAAATATTGATTTGAAAATATTTTTTCCCAAAAAAATAATAATTAATTATATTATAACCCTTTTCAACCTAATCCTCCATCCAAATAAGGTAAGGGTTGAACCCTTCATTACTCAACCCTTACATCCAAACATGGTAAGGGTTCAACCCAACCCATCCCTTCCCAACCTAACCCATCCCATTCTAACCCAACCCAACCCATCCCTTCCCAACCCTCAATCCAAACGGGCCCTTAGCATTTGCACGTCCTCGGGCAAATAAGTGAAATAAAAACTAAGTCCTAACAAACATCACTTTCGTAGATGACACGATTGCATTGAGCGTATGCAACAAGCCGTTAAACCCCTAGGCAGCCCTAGTAGGATGAGTGTTGTCTCGTGAGGGTTTATAGTGAATGTACCCACAAAATTCATCCAACCATGCAAAAGATCAATGCTAACACAACACCACACACACAAGTCCTCTCATGCCACATCAACTTAAGAATCAAAGCAAACATACGATGTCTTGGTGTCGAAAGTGCAAGTATTCACGTAGTCTACTCAACCAGCATGCAGAAGGTCATAAAAATTCATGTCAAGTGTAAAAATCGTTGGTAATCATGCTAAGCCCACAAGAAACACATCTTTAAGTCTAAACCTGGGATCTCCTATGCCAAAACAAGTAATAACTCACCTTTCACTCAAAAACGAATATTCACTGAAGAACAAGGTTAAGTGTATCACTCAATTCCAACAAAATCATAAACACAACTTGACACTCGCAATCAATCTCACTCTCAACACAACATACATCACTGATGACAATCAAAAGGTCTTTATTCGGGTTGTAGCGTGGGCTAGGGACCAGGTATGTCAAGAAAAGCTAAAACAGGTTAAATGTCAAAAGCTAGTACCCAACAATATAATTCATTCCATTCCCTTTCTATTAAAACCACAAATACTTCCCCACACTTGGATTTTTCAATATCCCTTACATAATAACTTGACTAGTCGAACGAAAAAGGATCATACAAACATAAAAATGCTCTCAAATTTATTCATTTTTTTTTTCTGTTTTTTTTTCTTTTTTTTCTGTTTTTTTTTTCTTTTTTTTTTTTTTTTTTTGAGAGCTAAGGAATAAGCACAATGATCCACAGATTTTATTATGAATTTCGACTAGCAAGCATCAACCCAAAATCAATATTCCCCAAAAGTATGATCATCAATAACCCCCCCTTTTATGAACACCTTATTACTCCCTTAAGCTAGCCTTTGACAATTTAGGTTCAAATTCAATGTAAGGCCAATAGAATAAAAAGGATAATGGCAAGTAACGTGGTGTGTCACCGAAAGAATAGGATTAGGCTCAAAGGGTTAACTAATTGATCATGTATAAAAGGTGTAGAAATATGGGAAATACGAGGTTAAACCTAAGTGCCTTTATCATCTCATCATCAAGTAATGTCATGCATTTCAAGAAAGATCTCAAGTAAGTGCTAGCAGTGTAAACAACATGTGGACACTCAAGCAAACGAAAAATCATGCAAAAGATATGCATATAGGCTCAAAACTCACTTGGTGTGACAAAACATAATCAATCCCAAGTAACAAGACTCTCTAACGCACCTACTTGTACTCAAAGCATGAAAACCAAGTCATCTTGCACATATTCATGTCATTCTAATCACTTACAACATCCAATTAAGTCTACCAGCTTCAACTTGCTAGTGTAAGTGTGTGCACAAGAACAAAGCACGTCACTTCTCATACAAAAGCGTCCCTAAACACAAGAATTCTACGCATGCATGGGTGTATCAAGCAAAATACAACAACTAATCAAATTGCATGGCTAGAATTATTTTTGGTATTTTTAATTTTTTAAATTTTTTTTTTTTTTTTGAATTTTTTTTTTAAACAAATAATACACTATGTTGAGAACACCTCCCCACACTTAAGCGGTTCATTGTCCCCAATGAACTAATAAACAAGATATAAAACTACAACTAAAAACAAAATAAAACTACACTAAAAAGAAAAGAAAGAAAACTCCCCTGGAATCCATGTAAGCTCCACCTTTAAATTCAACCTCCGCCGTCGGAGACGAAAATTGCACAACACTAGAATCACCTCTCCCACGCTTAAGAGCCATAAGAATCATTACCCAACTCCCAAGAAGCTCCACCAATAATTTCCAAGCAATATCACACCAAAAATAGCCCAAATTCCAAGAATAATACAAAATCCCAATTTACAAGAACACAAATTCGTAATAAAAATAAAATTAGAGAAAAAGATTTACCCAATACGAATCGAAGAGGTGAACTTGCAATTAATTCCTCTTTAGAATTGAATTTTTAAAGAAGTAGAAAAGGAATTGGATTTGTATGTATAGGTGGGTATATATATTTGGGGGGAAAATAATAATAAAAATAAAAATAAAAAAAATAAAAAAAAATAAAAATAAGAATAAATAAAATAAAATATGAAATAAGATATGGATTGGGAATAATTTGGAATTAATATGGGGCTAGAATTAGGATTTTAAGTGGAGAAAATAATTAGAAAAGGGGTAGGAATTAATTTAGGAGATGAATTGAATTTAATATATATTAAAACATATAAACTACTCACGTACAAATCAAACTAACATATACTTTAACTAACCTGTACAATTGTGAGTCTGGCGCATGTAGCACGGACGGCCGCGTCACGCGCGGGGGTCTTCTGTCCATCCAGGCGCAGGTGCGCGTGTGCTGGCGCATGACGCGCTGGCGAGTACTGTTCCGACTTTTTTTTTTCTTTTTTTTTGAACAACACTCAATTTTTTTTTTTTTTTTTTTTTACAAATACAACACAAAATTTTTTTTTTTATAAGAAAATGAAATAAAAAATCTACTAACCTTATGAAAATCATGGGTTGCCTCCCAAGCAGCGCTTCTTTAACGTCAATAGCTTGACGTTCTCAAAAATACTCCGATGGAGACGGAATATTCAATTTCTCGATCCTAAACTCGCCACCACAAAAAGTATCAAGAGTGTTAGTGGTTGTCTTTATCCTGCAGAAAGTCTCCAAACAAGCATCAGTAAAATAAAATATGTCATTAATAAGCAATAAAGAGTATGCTTGTGCAGTTTTGGAAAACTTTGTGATAAAACAGCGATAAAATTCAACACCATGAAAATATTGAACTCCCTTGACATAAGGTGGAGGTTCTGGTGGTGGCTTTTCTTCACTCCTCACTTTCACTGGAGTCATTCGGACATCTTGGCTTATCACATCATTGGCTAATAAGACACTTCCATCTTCTCCCTCTCCTCGAGCTTCAAACGTAGGAGCCACTTTGTATGGATCCTCAACCAGAATTTGAGAAATATCATCTTGTACAATATTTGTTATCACATCAATCTTGAAATAAGTGTTCTTGAGCAAAGAAGCCTTGTAAGTAGAGGCTAGATCGAGAGCAAATTTATCAATACATGGTAGCTTAGGCACAGGTTGTGGAAGAGAAACAACAACCATCTCTGTATTGCTTTCCTTTGTAGCCTCATTATCAGTCACATTGTTCTCGGTAACAGCAACATCATTGATCTCGTCATCGGTGGCATGCTCCTTCTCTTTATCAATGGCCTCATCATCAACATACATGGAGAAACTATCATATTCCTGATCGCTTGTGAGATTGATAGCAATCAGGTCCTCTTCGGATCGGATAGATGATGATGGTAAATAGTCAAGCTGCCCTGTGTTAGTAGTATTTTTATGTGTTCGTTCTCAGGGAAGGACTGAATTGTAATATCAAGTTCAAGTTTTTATCTCTCACAATTTAGAAGTGTAGAAGAATGTTTGGTGTGTTTATAAACTAAATTAAACTAAACAAAATTAAACTAATTATCAATCGAGAATAAAATATATATGAGGAAAACAATCTAAGAACTGGGGTTCTTCACTTGGTTTCAATGCACATTCAATATCTATGTGATGTCTACGTTCTTACTCTGCTGAAAACAATTCTTCTAAGGTTATAATGTTCTCTTCCAAGATACAATATAATGTCTACAACTATACCCTAATTGTCACTTCCGTGATACAATCAAAGACAATCATAAACTATTAAGCTCCAAGAATTATAAGTCTCACAACTCTCCTATTAATCTTCCAATCAAATATTCGAGTTATGTCTGTTAAATCATGTACTAAAATTGCAACTCCTCTTCCAAGTTATTACAATCCCTAGAATACAATCAAAAGTTAGCTACTCTTCTAATTGTGTTAAGCCCTCAATAACAGATCAGCAAAGCAAGAAAATCACAGATAATTAAACACACATGAATACCAAGGAATACTACCCAATCCTCAGATTAAAGATTTAGTTACACATAATTAAAGAAGAAAACAAAATAATAATAATGAATGAAAACATAATATTGAAGAAAGAATTAAAGATCGAAAGTACCTTAATACAATTGTTAGCTATCAATTGTTAGCTATTTACAATGGTAGGATGTGTTTATATAGGCTCTACAAATCTTGCCCAGCAAGAAAATACCAAAACAGAATTATAATAGAATTTCTGCAAAATACGTTTCCTAAACTGATTCTGTTTTTAAGGAAAATTCGTAGCTGACTTTTCTTCAGATATTCTGGAACGTTCCAATCGTAATTGGACCTCTGGACCACTTTATAATGATAGATAATCTCGTTATCTTCGCGTGGACTGCTTACGGGCCCCAAACGGAGTTGTAGAACTCAAGATATGGCCAAAATAGTAAAAACTATAATTTTTCAGGGGCAACTTGCGCCCAGCAGTCTGTTCTTCGCGCAGATTGCTCCTACCCGGCGCAATTTGCTCCTGGGAATCCTATCCCAAGTTGTAGAAAATCTCCCAGGCTTCGCGTGGGCAGTAAGATCGCTGAAAACGGACTTCTAGAACTCCAGATATGGCCAAAACAGTATAAGCTGCGCAGCCTTCCCGGAAAATCCGAATTTTAATCAATTAAATCTCCAAAAACGATAGAAGCATCAACTTTAATCAACATTCTCGTAAATCTGCACAACTAAGCAAAACACATCAAAACTACAACAACTTGAGTCCAAAACAATCAATTTAAGCCGAACGGAGGCATTCCAAGTGGATATAAAATCCACTTATCAAACCCCCAAACTTAAACTGATGCTTGTCCTCAAGCATAAACAATTACAACTACCTAATTAGTACCACTTCCGTAGGTGATCACGGTTGCATTTGGCATATGCAACAAGCCCTTTAAACCCCTAGGCAGCCCTAGTGGACGAGTAAGGTCTCGTGAGGGCCTATAGCGAATGTACCCACAAAATCCATTTAACCTAATGCAATGCAATGCATGAATGCAACTAATATGAAAAATGCAATTAATCTAGCCTACCATACCTTCAAATCCTCTCATGCCATATCAACTTAAGAATCAAAGTAAATACGCAATGTCTTGGTGTCGAAAGTGCAAGTATTCACATAGTCTACTCAATGAACATGTATAAGTTCTCACAAGTCCATGTCAAGTGTAATAATAAGTTAGTAAACATGCTAAGCCTACAAGAGTACATCTTTGAGACAAAACTCGGGATCTCATACGCAAAAACAAGCAAACACTCACAATCCACTCACAAAAGAATATTCACTCAAGAACAAGGGTAAGTGTATCACTCAATTCCAACAAAATCATAAACATGCTTGACATTTGGTATCAATCTAACTCTTAACACAACATACATCAATGACGATAATCAAAAGGTCTTTAATTGGGTTGTAACGTGGGCTAGGGACAAGGTATGTCAAATAAGCCAAAAACAGGTGAAGTGTCAAAAGCTAGTAAGCACCATAATAAATCATACACAACACTCTATTTTCCCCCCCACATAAATTTTACTAAGAACACTCGACTAGTCGACTAAAGTAGGATCACAACAAACACAAACATGCTCTCATAATATATTTTTCTTTTTTTCTTTTTTTCTCTTTTTCTTTTTTTTTTTCTTTTTTTTTCTTTTTTTTTTCTTTTTTTTTTTTTCGAGAGCTAAATAAAACAATAATATAAACAATAACAATGATCCCACAATTTATTACATATGCCGACTATCAAGTAAACAAACAAACCCAATCTCAATATTTTTCCCCAAAATTATGACCAACTATACCCCTCCTCGCACACCTTATTACTCCCTTAAGCACTTTACTAGCCTTTGACAATGTGGGTTCAAATTAATGTAAGGCCAATACAAGAAAAAGATATAGGCAAGTAATGTGGTGTGTCACCGAAAAAAAATAGGATTAAGCTCAACGGGTTAACTAATTGATCACGTAAACATGGTGTGGTAATATGGGAAAAATATGTGGTTATTCCTAATTGCCTTTATCATTTTAATCATCAAATAATGTCATGCGTTTCAAGAAAGACCTCAAACAACTGCTAGCAATGCAAACAATCCGTGGACACTCAAGCAAACGAATAAATTGCAAAAAATATGCAATATGGCTCAAAAACTCACTTGGTGGAAAAACATACTCAATCCCAAGCAAAAATCTCTCTAACGCACCAACTTGTATTCAAAGCATGCAAACTAAATCATCTTGCACATATTCATGTCCTTCTAATCACTTACAACATTCAATAAGTCTACTAGCTTCAACTTACTAGTGTATGTGTGTGCACAAGAACAAAGCATATCACTTCTCAATCAAAAGCGTCAACAACACAAAATTCCTATCAAGCATGGGTGCAAATGCAAACTATTATGAACTCACATGATATAAAAAAAATAAAAACAGAATGTCCTATATGAAACAAACGTAGATAACACAAACATAAATGCATAATTTATTACTACTAATATGCAAAGCATGAAATCCTACATGAACAAATAATACAACAACAACTACATATCCCTCAAACCACCCCCAAACTTAAAATATTCAATGTCCGCATTGAATGGAAGTAAATACAAGGGATAGCAGAAAACATACCTACTCGTCCTCCTCCTCGGATGAATCTGGTGGAGGATATTGCGCACGAGCTCCATAGACTGGCCACCTTTCATGAACACTACAAAATCCAATTGACAAGAACACAAATT
The DNA here is from genome assembly GCA_037693485.1 of Kitagawia praeruptora. Taxonomy (NCBI): domain Eukaryota; kingdom Viridiplantae; phylum Streptophyta; class Magnoliopsida; order Apiales; family Apiaceae; genus Kitagawia; species Kitagawia praeruptora. Next base: position 142,420,049 of record CM075352.1, read on the forward strand.
CGTAATAAAAATAAGATTAGAGAAAAAGATTTACCCAATACGAATCAAAGAGGTGAACTTGCAATTAATTCCTCTTTAGAATTGAGTTTTTAGAGATTAAAATAAAATAGAAGAGGAATTGGAGTTGTATGTATAGGTGGGTATATACAAATAATAATAATAATAATAATAATAAAGATAATAATAAAGAAAATAATAATAATAATAAATAATAGCTATAATAATAATAATAAAGAAATAATAATAGTAATAATAATACATATAAATAAATCCCCGGCAGCGGCGCCAATTTGTTAGTAGTATTTTTGTTTGTTCGTTCGCAGGGAAGGACTGAATGTAATATCAAGTTCAAGTTTCTTATCTCTCACAATTTAGAAGTGTAAAAGAATGTTTGGGTTGTTTATAAACTAAATTAAACTAAAATAAATTAAACTAATTATCAATCGAGAATAAAATATATGAGGAAAACAATCTAAGAACTGGGGTTCTTCACTTGGTCTCAATACACATTCAATATCTATGTGATGTCTACGTTCTTACTTTGCTGAAAACAATTCTTCTAAGGTTATAATGTTCTCTTCCAAGATACAATATAATGTCTACAACTATACCCTAATTGTCACTTCCGTGATACAATCAAAGACAATCATAAACCATTAAGCTCCAAGAATTATAAGTCTCACAACTCTCCTATTAATCTTCCAATCAAATATTCGAGTTATGTCTGTTAAATCATGTACTAAAATTGCAACTCCTCTTCCAAGTTATTACAATCCCTAGAATACAATCAAAAGTTAGCTACTCTTCTAATTGTGTTAAGCCCTCAATAACAGATCAACAAAGCAAGAAAATCACAGATAATTAAACACACATGAATACCAAGGAATACTACCCAATCCTCAGATTAAAGATTTAGTTACACATAATTAAAGAAGAAAACAAAATAATAATAATAATGAATAAAAACATAATATTGAAGAAAGAATTGAAGATCGAAAGTACCTTGATACGATTACAAGCTATCAATTGTTATGATTTACAATGGTAGGATGTGTTTAAATATGCTCTACAAGTCTTGCCCAGCAAGAAAATACCAAAACAGAATTATAATAGAATTTCTGCAAAATACGTTTCCTAAACTGATTCTGTTTTTAAGGAAAATTCGTAGCTGACTTTTCTTCAGATATTCTGGAACGTTTCAATCGTAATTGGACCTCTGGACCACTTTAGAATGATAGAGAATCTCGTTATCTTCGCGTGGACTGCTTACGGGCCTCAAACGGAGTTGTAGAACTCAAGATATGGCCAAAATAGTAAAAACTGTAATTTTTCAGCACCGCGCGCGTGCAACCTGCGCCCAACAGTCTGTTCTTCGCGCAGATTGCTCCTACCCGGCGCAATTTGCTCGTGGGAATCCTATCCCAAGTTGTAGAAAATCTCTCAGGCTTCGCGTGGGCAGTAAGATCGCTGAAAACGGACTTTTAGAACTCCAGATATGGCCAAAACAGTATAAGCTGCGAAGCCTTCCCGGAAAATCCGAATTTTAATCAATTAAATCTCCAAAAACGATAGAAGCATCAACTTTAATCAACATTATCGTAAATCTGCACAACTAAGCAAAACACATCAAAACTACAACAACTTGAGTCCAAAACAATCAATTTAAGCCGAACGGAGGCATTCCAAGTGGATATAAAATCCACTTATCAAACCCCCAAACTTAAACTTATGCTTGTCCTCAAGCATAAACAATTACAACTAACTAACTAACTAGTACCACTTCCGTAGGTGATCACGGTTGCATTTGGCATATGCAACAAGCCCTTTAAACCCCTAGGCAGCCCTAGTGGACGAGTAAGGTCTCGTGAGGGCCTATAGCGAATGTACCCACAAAATCCATTTAACCTAATGCAATGCAATGCATGAATGCAACTACTATGAAAATGCAAGATCTAACCTACCATACCTTCAAATCCTCTCATGCCATATTTGTTAGTAGTATATCTATAAACTGTTAAGTGCCAAGAATTATATGTCTCACAATTCTCCTATTAATCTCCCAATCAAATATTCAAATTATGTCTGTTAAATCATGTACTAAGATTGCAACTTCTCTCCCGAGCTTATTACAATCCCTAGAATACAATCAAAAGTTAGCTACTCTTCTAATTGTGTTAAGCCCTCAATAACAGATCAGCAAAGCAAGAAAATCACAGATAATTAAACACACATGAATACCAAGGAATACTACCCAATCCTCAGATTAAAGATTTAGTTACACATAATTAAAGAAGAAAACAAAATAATAATAATGAATGAAAACATAATATTGAAGAAAGAATTAAAGATCGAAAGTACCTTAATACAATTGTTAGCTATCAATTGTTAGCTATTTACAATGGTAGGATGTGTTTATATAGGCTCTACAAATCTTGCCCAGCAAGAAAATACCAAAACAGAATTATAATAGAATTTCTGCAAAATACGTTTCCTAAACTGATTCTGTTTTTAAGGAAAATTCGTAGCTGACTTTTCTTCAGATATTCTGGAACGTTCCAATCGTAATTGGACCTCTGGACCACTTTATAATGATAGATAATCTCGTTATCTTCGCGTGGACTGCTTACGGGCCCCAAACGGAGTTGTAGAACTCAAGATATGGCCAAAATAGTAAAAACTATAATTTTTCAGGGGCAACTTGCGCCCAGCAGTCTGTTCTTCGCGCAGATTGCTCCTACCCGGCGCAATTTGCTCCTGGGAATCCTATCCCAAGTTGTAGAAAATCTCCCAGGCTTCGCGTGGGCAGTAAGATCGCTGAAAACGGACTTCTAGAACTCCAGATATGGCCAAAACAGTATAAGCTGCGCAGCCTTCCCGGAAAATCCGAATTTTAATCAATTAAATCTCCAAAAACGATAGAAGCATCAACTTTAATCAACATTCTCGTAAATCTGCACAACTAAGCAAAACACATCAAAACTACAACAACTTGAGTCCAAAACAATCAATTTAAGCCGAACGGAGGCATTCCAAGTGGATATAAAATCCACTTATCACCCTGTAGTAGAAGAGTTAGCCAACTGTGCAATTTGAGATTCAATCGCCAAACTTTGAGTTTCTAAGTCTTCAAAACTCTTTAGCATTTTATTCAAGATATCCCACATCTCATTTGTCTGATCAGCTTGCACATCTACACTGGATTGAGAAACATGTAGATCTTCTAGTAGAGGAGGATATTGATATTCTTGCTGTGGCGGCTGCTCATATGACTGATAATATTGTTGCTCAAACTGTTGCTGATTATGATATGAAAAATTTTGAGCACCATTGTCCTGGTAGTAGAAATCTGGTTGATTCACGCATTCTTGATCAAAAGTGTTTGAATACTGATTGTACCCATATCCTTCTTCAAAAGAATTCATTTGTCCCAACTGAGCACTCTGAGAATTATAGACATTGTAATAGCATTCCAAACCATAATGACCCTGGACACCACAAATTGGACAGAAGTTGTAAGTTTTAGGGGCCACTTGTGACATCTCATTGATACTCATTGGACGCATAGTGGGCTCTGTATAGTTGAATGAGGCAATTTCTTGAGTGCGTGCCTCTACTCGGGAAGATAAGAGTGCAAAAGTATCAACTTCACCCATTGCAAACCTGTAAACTCTCAACAAAGCCAAGAAAACGTAAAATCTGCCTCAATTGGAACAAAAGTTCCAATGAGACATTGGAAACAATCTAAACAACTAAATTAAAATCAATAGAAACTCGCTGTCTCCCCGGCAGCGGCGCCAAAAACTTGATGTATTAAATTATACCTAACCGTAAGCGCACGGTATCTATTGTAGTAGATATTAGCAAATACGGGTCGAATCCTCAAGGAGACAGTTTCAATTTCAATTCAATTGCTATCAATTGTTTCTAGTCACAACGATTGTTTGAGAATTTTATTAACTACTAAAACAAATTTAACAAAGGTTTTAAATCAATTAATTAAGGGATCTAGGGCAATTCAGGTTCACCATGTTTACACCAAACAAATCACAAAAGTATAGCTTTTGTATGGGATTAAGTAATTAAAGCAATGGTTAATCTTTCTCAAGCATTAGCGGTTAATCTTTCTCAAGCATTAACACTCTCAGAATATCTAATGATGTTCTCACACTCACCTTCAATTCTGCTAATTGTATGTAAGCCTCTAGTAGTAAAATCTCTCGATCTATTACTCCTATTGCAATCAATTAATCTGTGATATTGCGCAATTACACAAATTAAGAATTATAACATATCAATCAGAATTACTCTTTACCCATCAATCTACTAATCAAATTAAGCCCAAATCATGGTGCAAACATGGCTCCCCTTAATACCCTAGAATTAAACTACTCACTCATTCTAGGATTAAAACTAACAATAATAATCAAGAAAGCCATAATAAACATGTAATTAATAAAAAAGATGAGATAAAGAGTACCTTAAACTTTGTATAAACGAAGAACAATAAAGATCCAAATTAAACCAAGTGCTTACAAAGGAAGAGATGAAGAGAGAAAAAACCAAAACCCTAACTTATGTAAAAACGTATGTATATGTCTATCTATCTCTCTATATCACGTTTTCTCTTCCTTTTATAATAAAAACCCTTAATAAAATCTGATATCTATCTCCTAATAAAAGTATTTTTAATATCCTAATCAATTTACAAAAAGATATCCATAATTGAATAGAATTTTCTTGTAAAATTCGTCACTAATTTTGCTCCTCTGTTTCTGGGCTCTTCCAGTTGGATTTTGCTTACTGGACCACCTCTGAATTAAAGATAATTCCCTAAGCTTCGCGTGGACAGTAAGATCGTCAAATTCTGACTTCTGGAACTCAAGATATGGCCCAAACAGTGCAGGCAGCCCGTATAGCCCAATATTACGAATTTTCTCCTATTTTATCTCCAAAATAGCTCCTTTTGCTCCAAATCCTTCCAAGTTATGAATTCTTTATTTCCTACAATAAAACAATAAAATCTATTAAATAAATATCCAAATCAATGCAAAACACAATAAATATGAGAATAAAATCATCTAAAATATATATAAAAATATACTCTATCAAGTTTTTTAGAAATGGAGGAGTTTTTCAACACCTCGATTTGGGGTGTTGGTACTTGTTGCCATTTTTTCATCTTTTTGTTTTTTATATTTTCTTTTCAATTATGTATATATAACACAATAACAGTAGTAAGCATATAAATATTTCAGAAAAAATATTTTCGAGAAAAATATTTTTTAAAAAAGAATATTTCCGAAGAAAAATATTTTGGAATTAATATTTCGGGGAAAAATATTTCCGAATCAATATTTTGAGAAAAAATGTTTTGAAAAAAATATTTGTGCAAAAAAATTTTCGGAAAAATATATTTCTGAAAAAATATTTCGGAAACAATATTTCGGAATAAAATATTTCCGGATCAGTATTTCGGGAAAAATTATTTCAAAACAAATATTTCCGGATCAGTATTTCTGAAAAAAATATTTCCAAACCAATATTTCGGAAAACAATATTTCCGGATCAGTATTTCGGGAAAAAATATTTCCGAACCAATATTTTGGAAATAAATTCCGGATCAGTATTTCGGAAAAAATTATTTCGGAACCATTATTTCTGAAAAAAAATATTTCTGGATCAGTATTTCAGGAAAACATATTTCCGGATCAGTGTTTCGGAAAAAAATGTTTCCGAACCAATATTTCGGAAAACAATATTTCCGGATCAGTATTTCGGGAAAAAATATTTCTGAACCAATATTTCGGAAAACAATATTTCCGGATCAGTATTTCGGGAAAAAATATTTCAGAACCAATATTTCGGGAAAATAAATATTTTTGAACCAATATTTCTGAAAAAAATATTTCCAAACTAATATTTCGGAAAACAATATTTCCGAACCAATATTTCGGAAAACAATATTTCCGAACAAATATTTTTGAAAAAATATTTTGAGAAAAAATATTTTGAGAAAAAATATTTCTAAAAAAAAATTTCGAGAAAAAATATTTCTAAAAAAATATTTCGAGAAAAAATATTTCTGTAAAAATTTTTTGGGGAAAAAAATTTTGGAATTAATATCTAAAAAAAATAATAATTAATTATTATATAACCCTTCCCAACCTAACCCTCCATCCAAATAAGATAAGGGTTGAATCCTTTATTACTCAACCTTTAGATCCAAATAAGGTAAGGGTTCAATCCAACCCATCCCTTCCCAACCTAACTCATCTCATTCTAACCCAACTCAACCCAACCTCTTGTAACCCCCTATCCAAATAGGCCCTTAGTATTTTTATACTCAAATAAGTTGTTACATTTTGGTTCTGCAACAGTAAATCTCATAATAGCGTGCTATTAACTTTTAATACAGCTTGATAATTAATCAATAGGATATTATCTGTGGTGGCATGATGAAAGAAATATCTTTGTAATTATTCCAGCATTTTTTTGGGGGGAAATTATTTATATTTTCTTTACCTCATATTAACGAGCTAGTATTTGCTTTTCTATACAAAGCCCATTTATATAGATATCAGAGAGCTTCTTGGTTAAAAAAATGCATGCCCGTTAAGTAGCAATTATAACTACATAACTATCAGCTTGTGCCCAGCCCAAATATTCATGTCAGCTATTTGGACTGTAACCATTTTGTAATATCTTGATCAAGTACATAATTAACTATAGACATTATAATAGGTTAGGTTCAAATTATATTAGCTCTTTGGATTGTAGCCATTTTGTAATTAATATCTTGATCAAGTCTATACTGTTATTATGTAATAATAATTAAAATATTTAAAATTTGACGAGTCATAAATATTACTTAACAGTACTTGTAATTTTTACTTAATTATCCTCATTTATAGGTACTAATAATTAAAAATTTACTTTTTCAAATAAAACATGTTACATTTTCAATTTTTCAATTAATAATCAATTTTTTTTTCAACACACATTATCTTTTTTTTTTCTAATCTTATTTTCCTTTCTATTTTTCAATAAATAATCAATCTTCTTTTCACGTAAAACAAATTATTTTTATATTTTATCCAACTAAAACTATTCATTTTCTAAAATACTATGGACAATTTTATTTAATAAAATAAAATATTATAATTATAATTACCATTACTTAACCAATTACCCTTTTCAGCTAAAACAAGTTACATTTTCTATTTTTTTCACGTAGCTTTATTTACTATATTATAATATCCCAAATATTAATAGTTTGGTCGATTGATCGGTCGGTAAAATACCTGTTCTTTTTACTTTATCATTCTTACTTAATTACAGATAAAATCTAGGGAAATTACCCCATATACTACCTTTTTAAAACTATTTTAAAAAATACTATCACTTTAAAAGTTATCTACAAAAATACTATCTTTTAAGTTTTATTTTAAAAAATACTACCTTTTTAAGTTTTATTTTCAAAAATACTATATGCAACCTTTTGTATATATGGGTAGTGCTAGCCGCAAATTTTAATTTTTGGTTGCAAAGGTTGGAAAGGTTGCAATGGTTGGAACGGTTGAAAAGTTTGCAAAGGTTGCATATGAATTTCCGATTTCAAGTTCCTGTTTTCAGTTGTCATTTTCGACCTCTCTTTTGAAATCTATTATGTATACTTGAACTTCCATTTTTTAGTTTTCAGTTTTCGGTTGCATATAAGGTTGCATATGAGGTTGCGACAAATTTTCGATTGCAAGTTTCAGTTTTCAATTGTCATTTTCGACCTCTGTTTTAAAATCTATTATATATATATATATATATATATATTTCAAAACAGAGGTCGAAAATGACAACAAAAAACTGGAACTTGAAATTCCAATTTTCAATTTTCAGTTTTCGGTTGCATATAAGGTTGCATACGAGGTTGCGTAGCAACCTCATATGCAACCTTATATGTTATATAGGGGAGCAAACGAATTTCCAACCTTTGCAACCTCTGGTTTTCAGTTGCAACTTTTGCAACCTTTGCAACATTTGCAACATTTGCAACCTCATTTGCAACTCACACGGCTGTGCCGCCAGAAGTTATAAATGTGGTTGCACCGGTTGCAAAACGTATTTTTAAAAAAAGAATCTTAATAAAAGGTATTTTTATAAATAGTTTCAAAAGTGGTAGTATTTTTAAACAAATAATTTGAAGGATGGGTATTTTTGAAAAAACTCCTAAAATCTATCCTAACTAATTATTTTAAAAAAAATAATTTGAAGGATGGGTATTTTACCTTTTTTCTATTTTTAATTACTAATTAATTTTTGTCACGTAAAACATAATATATTTTATATTTTATTTAACTAAAATTTCTCCTTTTCTAAAAATAGTACGGTAATTTTATTTAAAAAAATAAAATTATTACATTTTAATTACTATTAACTAATCAATTATCTTTTTTAACTAAAATACGTTATCTTTTCTATTTTATCTAACTAAAATCTTTATCTTTCCAATATTATAATAAATGAAAATAGTAATTTTATATTTAATAATATTAACCAATAACCTTTTTCCAACTAAAATGTACAATCTTTTCTTTATTTTCACACAAATTTAAGCTAGTATCTATACTAATATATAATAAGCAAACTAGCCTATAATTGTTGGTGTAATAACCCTAACTTCAGTAATGCTACAGTGGTTACTTGAATAGTAAATTTCGAGGATTTAGAGAAATGGTATATAGGTACTCTATAATGGAAACATAAAATGAATAAACAGAAACCATATTAGTGTTATACAATGGGAATAAGTGACTCGAAATGACGATAGATTCCAGAAATTCCTGAAACATGGATTTTGAGGATTTTGATTTCGAATAAGCTTCTATTGGACATTAAGGAGCATGGAAACATTATAAGAATTATATATTGAGGAATTAGTGAATTTAGATTTGAGCCAGGGGATTATTAAGTTAGGAGAATACCAAAGGAAATTGGATTGTTAAATGGTTTCAAAACCACTGAGATAATGAGATTTACTCGAAACGAACCACAATTAGACGAGTATGGAATCCAAGCAACCAAGATTAGCGATATAACAAGGATACATACCACATTATTATCTACCAATGTGATTGGCATTTTACTTAGGAAAACAAGAAAAGAGGTTATTGAATTATCAAAGTGGTGTCATTAGTCATTAACTTGTTTTTAAGGGTAAATTAGTACTTTAGCATGGCTTTTAACCACAAAATATCTTTAAGGCTTCCATAACACTCTAGAATAATCAAGATTAAGGCAAGATAAGAGCTAACCAACACAAAACAAATCTCATCTTCTTCATTTCATCAAAATTCGTAGGTCACTATTCATCAAGAAAAAAATCAATTTCAAAACCCTAGCTAGAATCAACTAAAAATCAAGGGAAAAATCATGGAGGTTACTTGAGGATATATAGAGACATCCACCAAGTTTCATAGCAATCAAGCATCGTTTGATAAGGTAATAAAATCATGGAAGTTGATGGTGAATAGTAGTGAATAGTAACTTCAAGAAACTAACCTTGTTTTTATGGTTCCTTTAGTTGATTCAAGCTATTATAAGGTTGTTTAAGGCTATCCCAAGGATTGTTAAGTGTTGTCAAAGCTTCAAGAAGGTATAAACATGCTTGCCCTTTTTATATTATGATGGATATTGTTTGGTTTGGTGATTAAGTGGTGTAAAGGTTAAGATTATGATGTTATATGTGTTTGTAAGTGATTAAAGTTGAATATGGAAGTGTTTGGGATTGTAACCATGGCTGGTAATGAAGACCACATGGTGTAGGTGATGATTATTGTGTTTGATAATTGATTTGGAGGAGTTGGATATATGGAAAGTATGAAATTATAGCCGTTATAATGCCCGATTTTCGTTAGGATGTAATCTGCCCTGTTTTGGACCCCTGTATCCGGACGGTACCCTACTGTTTAGAATACCAACTGATAATGAGATGATAGATCTTGGTTCATAGATCGTTTTGATATAAAGTGCGTTAAAATCTGATGAACGGTTTAGGAGAAAAGTCAGTTTTAGTGAAAGACATTCGAAAGTCGAGAAACCGTAATTGTGTTAACTTTGGAACTATAACTACCATACTTAGACATTTTTAAAAATTATGAAACTTTGGGATAGTGTAGTAGGGTGTTCAGAGGACCCTTGACAGTTGACCTTGCATTAAAATTCGAAATTTATATTTTCTGAGAATTTTTACAGTTAAGTGTGGTCATTAGGGGAAATGGTGAAAACCCCTGAAACTTCGATTGAGCTTATAAATGGTTAAGTCCTTGAACCTTTGGGGTAATAATAATACGTTAAACATATGTTGAAGTGTAAAGGGTTTTGTTATACATGAGGGTAGTGAGTAAGAGATGTGGTATTCTAATGACGGTCCTTTTGTGTTTATAGAAATTCCGGAGGAGGGACCAGTCATACTATCAGGATACAGAAACCAAGGCAAGATTTTTCTATCCCTACTTTGAAAATTATTTATCCTTGGAATAAAAATGACATTATGGAATATATATATATATGATGCTATTGTTGTTATGTTGCAAAGAATATATTTCCTTGATTTTGGGAAACTAAAGAGGTATGGAAGAGAATGGTATCAGTTGTTATCCAGGGTTATATGGCGTATAGTACTATATTAAAAATATTCTTTTCAGTGTTAGTGGTATTATAAATATTATTTGATTATTAATTACTACTCTTTCAGTAGACGGAATATGTTATGTATATAAAAGCATATTTGAATTCTTGAATATAAAAGAGATGTCTGAATCATAATCAAAGTATTATGTTGTGCATATATTTTATAGAAATAATGTGCGAGAATGGAAATGAGATGAGTAAATGATATGTGGAAATGAAAGTGAGAAAATGGAAATGTAGAATAACGATTTGGCAAAGGGGGATAGCAACAAAAAGCGTAAGAGGCTGTGTGCTGCACAGTCCAGCAATCAATATTTTAATTCGGCCCAAGAGTTGCCGAAGGAGGATGTAGTGGTGGACCTTCCTCCAGGAGGATGTAGTGGTGGACCTTCCTCCTTCTACCGGTAGTAAAAAGGGACGGATACGGAGGGCGACTGATCATCGTGCCTCACGTATTCGGCAACAGTGAAAACCCCCATAATAATTGAATGAAGAATAAATGATAAAGTCAGACTGGTATACTGAAAAGGGAAAATGATATGAAAGATGGAATTATTGTTATAGATGAAGAGAAACTGATTTTATATTAATTGATATAATTGTTGCATAAGAAGGAAATGAGAAGATGATAGAGAGAGATTTATTCAAGTTTTCATTTTATTTTGAAATATTACACTGAAAGATTATATGGATTGTTATATTATTTAAGAAGAGAAACTGATACTGTATTATTCTAGATTTCTTTCTTATAATAGTAAGTGGATGATGTATTATTAAATAAGAGTTTTATTCTTTCTTAAAGTTTATAGTTGATTTCCGTTTACATATGTATATACATGTATACTTGGTTACATTTTTAAATTCTAGTTTATAATAATATCTTGCTGAGCTATTATAGCTCACTCTTGCTACTTATCTATATACAGCTAGGTATGCCAATACTACGCAGAACGCCCCGCAAGAGGGTAAGGGAAAGGCGACCTTCTGAGAGCTCGTTAGCATCAATCCCCGAGGTAGATGACCAGCGCAAGGGGTTTAGTGGTCTTATGTATATTAAGTGTGTAAGTGTGTAAGGTTGTAATAAATTTGGTTGTTGAAATGCTTCTTGTAGAAGCATCACTCAACAATGTACTTAAGTATGATTCTGGGTTTGTAATAACTGTTTAACTCTAAACTTTTATTATGGTGAATGTTGTTCTCTGAGCATATGACTGGTGTGTGTGTGTGTATTACTGTGGGGTCAATTGCATAAGTATTAATTATATAAAAAAAACCCAAGAGATATTGATTTTGAATGGAAGTTGGTCCGTGATGGCCCAGATTCATGACCCCGGATTTGGGGCTGTCACAGTTTGGTATCAGAGCTAAGAGTCATAATGCTCAGGAACAAGAGTGATAATAATAAATGTATTAGTTATAATATAAAATTGTGAACTTCCATCGAGTTCAAGGGGGGGTTTATCGAACGAAGCGTTTATTCTAAGTAGTGAATATGATTTTATAGATTATTGCTAATAAAGGTTATTATGCCAAAAGTGTCAAGTTTATGTAGCATATGGGACTGATATGAGAAAAGGGAATAATTGAGGTAACAGGAAGTGTACGTTAGAAAATATTGTGAGTATGTGTGGTATGTTAGAATATACAATTTAGAAGTATAATTTTAAGGGTCCTTGATACCGGAGCAGTGTCAGGCTAAGACGATCAATATTACGTAAGTATATCGATTAGAGGGTTGTGTTCTATTATGGATAAAGGCAGAAAGTATCGAGCCAAGTCAAGACTAGGTAAATGACGATAACGGGGAATATAAGACGATAGTTTAAGGCTAAAGGATAAGTGCCAAATTTAAGAAATTTTGGAGAGTACGCAGACTTAGATATATATGGTATTTGAGGAAAACCTTCCATTACTTGGGATTTGAAATTGGGCGGAGGCTATTAACGGTACCTATTCTTAAATTTTCTAAATCCCTGCTAAATTATGTTATTGAGTTTCAAATTTTCCTCTACTGTGGGTAAATCCAGTTGTGATCTGGCACCTCTTATTCATTAAGGGTCGGTATCTTTTCAAAATTTTCTGGTACCTCTGGAATGTATTTCAAAATTCTATTCGATCTATCTTAGTCAAAATATTCCTCTAAGATTATTTTTGAAAGGTGGTATTTATCATTGTGATTCAAAATTTTCTTTATACTTCTTATTCCAACTAAGAGGAATAGCCCTATATGTATACACGGGGACAATCTGTCTGTGTGATAGAAAGTCGGAGGGGACGCCCTCACTTGTGTTACGTACAGGTTCTTCCATCATATTGATTTCCCAAAATATTCTTTTGTTTCAAATAAGAGTTATTTAAAACTCTTAATCCTATAAATTGTTGTGGGACACTTGCTGGTTTCTGGGTTCGTTTCAATTCAAAGTTTCTTAAATTTTATAAATCGTTTCGAATATAGAAGATTTCAGTAATGGATGGGATAATAGAAGCAAGGTTTAGAGTATACGTGATTGTACGAGGAAACTCGAGACTTCAAGGGAAATTTCAATAAGAGATAATTAGAGCTAGAAGCGTTTCGATATAAGAGATGAAGGAATTTCGCGAGAAGAAATGGGTATATTTGATGATTAGTAAGAGAAAAGAATATGAGGAATTTTAAGTTATAATTGAGAGTTACTATTGAGAGTAAGGTGTATTTTGAGGAAAAAGTCAGAATAAGGATAAACAAGGGAAGTGAGATAATTAATGAAGTTTGTGTACTCTGTCTAAATTCTATCGTATTTCGATATTAAATGTTGAGGTTCCAGAATATTGATGTATATAAGGTGATTAACTTAAATGAAAAGGGTATTGTGCTAAAGGTGATACGCTTAATTGTTAAAGTGGAGTTGAGAATATTATGGTATATAAATGAGTTAACTGGTGATATAATTGTGCATATGAGAATGATGTATATATACCCTAAATTTGGGTAATTAATGAAGAATATTGCTATATACAGAATCATGCCGCCTAAGCGTAATAATAGAGCAAATGCAAAGGAAAATGAGAGAAATGAAGGAAGTCGAAATAGACAGAATGAAAATGCTCATAACGAACAAAATCATATAGGGCGAGAAAGTAAGAAAAGGAGATGTGAGGGTCAGAAAGGAGGTTCAAGCGAAGGAAGTTACTTTAACAAGGTTGGTAAGGGACAAAAATCTCAGTTTGTGGGAAAGACAAGGAGTAACAAGACTGTTAGTGAGACTGTGAATCAAGGTGGTAAGACCTCAGGAACGTTTCAATCCCATCAATCACGACCACCCTTACCAGATTGTAGCAAGTGTGGTAGAAAGCATACGGGAGTGTGTAGGAGGTCGGAAGTAACTTGCTTTAAGTGCGGACAGAAAGGACACTATTATAATCAGTGCACATCAACTGACAAGATTGATATCAAGTGTTATCAATGTGGGAAACTAGGACACTTTGCTAGAGATTGCCGTTCCGGTGGGTCATCTGCACTGGGACAAAGTATGATTGTTTCAAATAAACCTACTGCCAGGGTGTACAATATGACTTTAGGAGAGGCATTGAGAAAGCCGGATACAGATGAAGGTGAACATTTTTCTAGTATTTAAATTTTTAGTGTAAATGTTTGGTTAGGAATCAATGTGGTCAATGAATGGTATAGGTAGGTTGATAATCTAGATAAGGAAAATCAGTATCTGTTGGGGGTTAGAAATTCTATGAAAAGGAGAATGATAGTATTTTGAGGGTAAACCAAAGACTTATTTAAATACGAACAGGAAATATATATTATAGGTAATATTTTCTTACAATTGTTTCAAAGAATCTTATTCTAACCGGATTTCTGGAAGATTTTACAGAGACAAGATATAATAAGAGCGAAATATGTATATTTTATGTCATGATAGAGATCAACATAGGGATAAACCATAAGTGAGATACACTACCATTCAGGAGAGGCCAATGTGGTGGCCGATACCCATAATTAAAAGAGGAATGTTGATGAATGACAAGCAAGTTTATGTTGGTGTATTTTTGCCCAAACAAGATAGAGATGTTATGAAGGAAAAAGGATGGAGAAAGTGATATAGAAGTTATAAGGTGTAGATGAAAAGGTATCTATGGACATTTCTAACGTGATTCCGGGACGGAATCCTGTTAAGGGGGGAAGGATGTAATAACCCTAACTTCAGTAATGCTACAGTGGTCACATGAATAGTAAATTTCGAGGATTTAGAGAAATGGTATATAGGTACTCTATAATGGAAACATAAAATGAATAAACAGAAACCATATTAGTATTGTACAATGAAAATAAGTGACTCGAAATGACGTTAGATTTCAGAAATTCCTGAAACATGGATTTTGAGGATTTTGATTTCGAATAATCTTCTATTAGATGTTAAGGAGCATGGAAACATTATAAGAATTATATATTGAGGGATTAATGAATTTAGATTTGAGCCAGGGGATTATTAAGTTAGGAGAATACCAAAGGAAATTGGATTGTTAAATGGTTTCAAAACCACTGAGATAATGAGATTTACTCGAAACGAACCACAATTAGACGAGTATGGAATCCAAGCAACCAAGATTAGCGATATAACAAGGATACATACCACATTATTATCTACCAATGTGATTGGCATTTTACTTAGGAAAACAAGAAAAGAGGTTATTGAATTATCAAAGTGGTGTCATTAGTCATTAACTTGTTTTTAAGGGTAAATTAGTACTTTAGCATGGCTTTTAACCACAAAATATCTTTAAGGCTTCCATAACACTCTAGAATAATCAAGATTAAGGCAAGATAAGAGCTAACCAACACAAAACAAATCTCATCTTCTTCATTTCATCAAAATTCGTAGGTCACTATTCATCAAGAAAAAAATCAATTTCAAAACCCTAGCTAGAATCAACTAAAAATCAAGGAAAAAATCATGGAGGTTACTTGAGGATATATAGAGACATCCACCAAGTTTCATAGCAATCAAGCATCGTTTGATAAGGTAATAAAATCATGGAAGTTGATGGTGAATAGTAGTGAATAGTAACTTCAAGAAACTAACCTTGTTTTTATGGTTCCTTTAGTTGATTCAAGCTATTATAAGGTTGTTTAAGGCTATCCCAAGGATTGTTAAGTGTTGTCAAAGCTTCAAGAAGGTATAAACATGCTTGCCCTTTTTATATTATGATGGATATTGTTTGGTTTAGTGATTAAGTGGTGTAAAGGTTAAGATTATGATGTTATATGTGTTTGTAAGTGATTAAAGTTGAATATGGAAGTGTTTGGGATTGTAACCATGGCTGGTAATGAAGACCACATGGTGTAGGTGATGATTATTGTGTTTGATAATTGATTTGGAGGAGTTGGATATATGGAAAGTATGAAATTATAGCCGTTATAATGCCCGATTTTCGTTAGGATGTAATCTGCCCTGTTTTGGACCCCTGTATCCGGACGGTACCCTACTGTTTAGAATACCAACTGATAATGAGATGATAGATCTTGGTTCATAGATCGTTTTGATATAAAGTGCGTTAAAATCTGATGAACGGTTTAGGAGAAAAGTCAGTTTTAGTGAAAGACATTCGAAAGTCGAGAAACCGTAATTGTGTTAACTTTGGAACTATAACTACCATACTTAGACATTTTTAAAAATTATGAAACTTTGGGATAGTGTAGTAGGGTGTTCAGAGGACCCTTGACAGTTGACCTTGCATTAAAATTCGAAATTTATATTTTCTGAGAATTTTTACAGTTAAGTGTGGTCATTAGGGGAAATGGTGAAAACCCCTGAAACTTCGATTGAGCTTATAAATGGTTAAGTCCTTGAACCTTTGGGGTAATAATAATACGTTAAACATATGTTGAAGTGTAAAGGGTTTTGTTATACATGAGGGTAGTGAGTAAGAGATGTGGTATTCTAATGACGGTCCTTTTGTGTTTATAGAAATTCCGGAGGAGGGACCAGTCATACTATCAGGATACAGAAACCAAGGCAAGATTTTTCTATCCCTACTTTGAAAATTATTTATCCTTGGAATAAAAATGACATTATGGAATATATATATATATGATGCTATTGTTGTTATGTTGCAAAGAATATATTTCCTTGATTTTGGGAAACTAAAGAGGTATGGAAGAGAATGGTATCAGTTGTTATCCAGGGTTATATGGCGTATAGTACTATATTAAAAATATTCTTTTCAGTGTTAGTGGTATTATAAATATTATTTGATTATTAATTACTACTCTTTCAGTAGACGGAATATGTTATGTATATAAAAGCATATTTGAATTCTTGAATATAAAAGAGATGTCTGAATCATAATCAAAGTATTATGTTGTGCATATATTTTATAGAAATAATGTGCGAGAATGGAAATGAGATGAGTAAATGATATGTGGAAATGAAAGTGAGAAAATGGAAATGTAGAATAACGATTTGGCAAAGGGGGATAGCAACAAAAAGCGTAAGAGGCTGTGTGCTGCACAGTCCAGCAATCAATATTTTAATTCGGCCCAAGAGTTGCCGAAGGAGGATGTAGTGGTGGACCTTCCTCCAGGAGGATGTAGTGGTGGACCTTCCTCCTTCTACCGGTAGTAAAAAGGGACGGATACGGAGGGCGACTGATCATCGTGCCTCACGTATTCGGCAACAGTGAAAACCCCCATAATAATTGAATGAAGAATAAATGATAAAGTCAGACTGGTATACTGAAAAGGGAAAATGATATGAAAGATGGAATTATTGTTATAGATGAAGAGAAACTGATTTTATATTAATTGATATAATTGTTGCATAAGAAGGAAATGAGAAGATGATAGAGAGAGATTTATTCAAGTTTTCATTTTATTTTGAAATATTACACTGAAAGATTATATGGATTGTTATATTATTTAAGAAGAGAAACTGATAATGTATTATTCTAGATTTCTTTCTTATAATAGTAAGTGGATGATGTATTATTAAATAAGAGTTTTATTCTTTCTTAAAGTTTATAGTTGATTTCCGTTTACATATGTATATACATGTATACTTGGTTACATTTTTAAATTCTAGTTTATAATAATATCTTGCTGAGCTATTATAGCTCACTCTTGCTACTTATCTATATACAGCTAGGTATGCCAATACTACGCAGAACGCCCCGCAAGAGGGTAAGGGAAAGGCGACCTTCTGAGAGCTCGTTAGCATCAATCCCCGAGGTAGATGACCAGCGCAAGGGGTTTAGTGGTCTTATGTATATTAAGTGTGTAAGTGTGTAAGGTTGTAATAAATTTGGTTGTTGAAATGCTTCTTGTAGAAGCATCACTCAACAATGTACTTAAGTATGATTCTGGGTTTGTAATAACTGTTTAACTCTAAATTTTTATTATGGTGAATGTTGTTCTCTGAGCATATGACTGGTGTGTGTGTGTGTATTACTGTGGGGTCAATTGCATAAGTATTAATTATATAAAAAAAAACCCAAGAGATATTGATTTTGAATGGAAGTTGGTCCGTGATGGCCCAGATTCATGACCCCGGATTTGGGGCTGTCACAGTTGGTAGTTGGTTCAACCATATAATATATGTGACAGCCCCAAATTCGGGGTCATGAATCTGGGCCATCACGGACCAACTTCCATTCAAAATCAATATCTCTTGGTTTTTTTTTTTATAATTAATACTTATGCAATTGACCCCACAGTAATACACACACACACCAGTCATATGCTCAGAGAACAACATTCACCATAATAAAAATTTAGAGTTAGAAAGTTATTACAAACCCAGAATCATACTTAAGTACATTGTTGAGTGATGCTTCTACAAGAAGCATTTCAACAACCAAATTTATTACAACCTTACATACTTACACACTTAATGTACATAAGACCACTAAACCCCTTGCGCTGGTCGTCTACCTCGGGGATTGATGCTAACGAGCTCTCAGAAGGTCGCCTTTCCCTTACCCTCTTGCGGGGCGTTCTGCGTAGTATTGGCATACCTAGCTGTATATAGATAAGTAGCAAGAGTGAGCTATAATAGCTCAGCAAGATAATATTGTAATTAGAATTTAAAATGTAACCAAGTATACATGTATATACATATGTAAGTAGTAACCAAATTATAAACTTTAAGGGAGAATAAAACTCTTATTTAATAATACGTCATCCACTTAATATTATAAGAAAGAAATCTAGGATAATACAGTATCAGTTTCTCTTCTTAATAATATACAATCAATATGACCTTTCCATGTAATATTCCAAGGTAATATGAATACTTGAATAAATCTCTCACTAGCACCTTATCATTTCCTTCTTATGCAACAATTTATAAATTAATATAAAATCAGTTTCTCTTCATCTATAACAATAATTCTATCTTTCATTTCATTTTCTCTTTTCAGTATACCAATCTGACTTTATCATTGATTCTTTATTCAAATATTTGGGGGTTTTCACTGTTGCCGAATACGTGAGGCACGATGATCAGTCGCCCTCCGTATCCGTCCCTTTTTACTACCGGTAGAAGGAGGAAGGTCCACCACTACATCCCCCTGGAGGAAGGTACACCACTACATCCTCCTTCGGCAACTCTTGGGCCGAATTAAAATATTGATTGCTGGACTGTGCAGCACACAGCCTCTTACGCTTTTTATTGCTATCCCCCTTTTTGTCAAATCGTTGTTCTATTTACTAAATGTCATTCCACATTTCCATTTTCTCACTTTCATTTCCACATATCATTTACTCATCTCATTTCCATTCTCGCACATTATTTCTATAAAATATATACATAACATAATACTCTGATTATGATTCAGACATCTCTTTTATATTTAAGAATTCAAATATGCTTTTATATCATATTCCGTCTACTTAAAGGGTAGTAATTAATAATCAAATAATATTTGTAATACTACTAACACTAAAAGGAATATCTTTAATATAGTATTATAAACCATATAACCCTGGATAACAACTGATACCATTCTTTCCATATCTCTTTAGTTTCCCAAAATCAAGGAAATATATTCTTTGCAACATAACAACAATAACATCATATATATATATATATATATTCCATAATGTCATTTTTATTCCAAGGATAAATAATCTTCAAAGTAGGGATAGAAAAATCTTGCCTGGATCTCTAAAGCGAGTATGTGAAATCCTGAGTTCGTCTCCCGTTTCTATAGGAACAAAAGGATCACTATTAGTATATATCCCACTTAATCACTTAATCTCTACACCATAACACCCTTAACTCATATTATAAGTTTAACATGGTTTTTATGCACCAAAAGTTTACATGCACTTAACCATTTTTAAACTCAATCTAAGTTTTAACATATTCCACCATTCCCCTTAATAACCACACTCGACTGTAAAAATCCTCATAATTCATAAATTCCAAAATTTGACACAAGGTCAGTTGGTAAGGGTTCTTTGATCACCCTATTATAACATCCCAAAGTTTCATAATTTTTAAAAATGTCTAAGTAGGTTGATCTTAGCCACAAAGTTAACACACTTACATTTTCTCGGTTTCCGAACGTCTTTCAATAAAATTGACTTTTCTCCTAAACCGTTCATCAGATTTTAACGCACCTTATATCAAAACGATCTATGAACTAAGCTCTATCATTTCATGATCAGTTGGAAACCTAGACAGTAGGGTACCGTTCGGATACAGGGGTAAAAAACATGGCAGATTTCTATCCTAACGAAAATCGGGCATTATAACTGCTGTACTTTCGTACTTTCCATAAATCCATCTCCTCCAAATCAATTATCAAACACAATAATCATCACCTACACCATGTGGTCTTCATTACCAGCCATGGTTACAAGTCCAAACACTTCCATATTTAACTCAAACCACTTACAAACACATAATCATCATAATCTTATCATTTACACCACTTAATCACTAAACTTTCTATAATCCATCATATATTCAAAGTAATACTAAAGGGTCTTGAGATTTATACCTTCTTGAAGCTTTGATAACACTTACCAAGCCTTGGGATATGCTTAAACAACCTTACACTAGCTTGGATTAACTAAGGAAACCATAAAAACAAAGTTAATACTTAGAGTTACTAAACTGCAGCTGAAAGAAGGTGAAAAACGAGGCCCTTACCAATCTTTTCTGGACAAGGCTCCTAAAGAAGAGTTGTAGGGCATCTCAATACCTTTCCAAAAAGCTAAAGAACACAAAATTCCATTGAGAAACGAAGGAGTTATGCTCATTTTACTGAGCTGCTGCTGGTTTGTCCGAATTGAAAGAAATGGATGGGGGAGAGATTTTCTTTTGGCTTTTGATCTTATCTTGGCTTAGTCTTGTAATATCTAGAGTTTTGTAGAATGGTGTGGATATTTACATGGTTAAATGACTCATCTACCCCTTAAACTTGTGTTAGTGGAATGTGATGTAAGGAATGATGTCATTGGATGAGTTAATCATCTCATTTCTTTGGTTTTCTTAAGTATAATGCTACTAATTCTTGTAAATGATAATGTGGGATGTATCCTTGTTATTTTATTAAATCTTGGTTGTTTTGTTTCCATACTCGTCTAATTGCGATTCGTTTCGAATATACCTCGTTATCCAAGTGGTTTTGAAATCGTTTAACAATCCAATTTCCTTTGGTATTCTCTTAACTTAATAATCCCTAGGTTAAATCTAAATTCACTAATTCCTCAATATATAATTCTTATAATGTTTCCATGCTCCTAAATGTCCAATAGAAGCTTATTCGAAATCAAAATCCTCAAAATCCATGTTTCAGGAATTTCTGGAATCTATCGTCATTTCGAGTCACTTATTTCCATTGTACAACACTAATATGGTTTCTGTTTATTCATTTTATGTTTCCATTATAGAGTACCTATATACCATTTCTCTAAATCCTCGAAATTTACTATTCATGTGACCACTGTAGCATTACTGAAGTTAGGGTTATTACAATATATATATATAGGGTTGGACTCCATAGCAAACACCTTATATAACAAACAATAAAGAACACTTCATATCTAATAGAACCATTGCCCCTGGCGGGGCCACCCAATACAAAAAATTATTATTTTTTTACCCTCTATCCATCCATCATCTAAAAAAAAAATAATTAAAAAGTTACTGTTCATGACGATGACGTCATCATGAACAGTAAAATTTTTAACTTTTTTTTTTGCTGGTTTGATAGAGGGTAAAAAAATAACAATTTTTTGTATTGGGTGCCCCTGGCGGGGCCAAAGGATCTAATAGATCTAAGGTGTTCTTTGTTGTTTGTTATATAAGAGTGTTCTGTATGGAGCAAAGGCCTATATATATATATATATAGTACCATATTCGATGATAGTTACTACGACATACACACTAGTATTCTAATCTAATACAAACACTCTATAGGAATACTAATATATAATAAGCAAACTAACCTATAATTGTTGGTAGTTTGATTGTTTGGTTCAATAATTTATATAAAAATAATGCTATATTCGATGATAATTACTACGATCAACATATTTAGACAACAATATTATAATCTAATACAAACATAGCTTTTCTGTCAAAACAAAAATTTCACACACATAGCTATTTAACATCGTTTATCACCTATTTAGGCATCTGCTTCATTTGAAATTTGGTGCACCCCTACTAATAATAATGGGTTTCAGGTGCCTGAGGTCACCCTCAGGTAATACCTGAGGTTAAAATAATCTCCATACAAAATTACGGGTATTTGTCTAATTTACTAAAAAAAAAGTTACATTACAAAAATGCCCCTGCGGGGCCCTTTATTTTGTAAGTACAATTATATTACAACCTTAGGAGAGGGACAACCTCAGGGCCAGTTTTCTCAATATTAATTTATATTAAACTATAATTGGTTCAATAGTTGAACCGTTAAAAGAATAATGACCATTAGATATTGAGTAAATAGATGATAATCGTTAGATCTAATAATAATGAATATTCTAAATTTAAACCTCTGTTCTAAAGATCCAAGGTCCGAATCCGTCAAACGTCAACAACAAAGTTATATTAAGAGCCTGTTTGGCTCAACTTCTTTTAAGTATTTATGGACTTATTTTCGGGTAAAAATTTTATATTTTGATAAAAAAAATTTTATACAAATATTTAATGTATATTTGAGATTCTATAAGTTGCAAAAAAAGTTAACTTTTTTCAAGAAAAGTTAGGAATCTCTAACTTTGTATTAAAATAAGTTGACTTATTCTGGAAAAAAGTTCCCCCAAACACCCCATAAGATTTCATATTATTAGTTCTAAATAATACATGCCATTCATTAAATAAGTATTATTATTACTAATAATTTATTAATTAATATTACAAAGTTAAATTATATTCATAATAAATTTTTATACTCTATTTCGTTTAATTACATAATTTTAAAAATATTTAAAACTAACCCGTTATTTGCACGGACTATAAGTTAGTATTATTAAAGATGAAACGTTAAAAGTTTGTCGACAATTGGTTGGTACGGTACCTCTTTCCTTAATTATTTATGTTTTCCAACTACAGTAAATTGTCTTTTATTTTTTTTAATAACTAAAATGTCTCATTTTCTAAAAATACAACGAGCAATTCAAATAACTAACCAAATAATTTGTGCATACCTCTTTCCTTTATTATTTATCCTTTTTAGCTTAAATAAATTAGCCTTTATATCTTTTTTAACTAAAATCTTTCATTCTCTAAAAAATATTACGAGCAATTCTAATAACTAACTTGTTAATTTTTGCATCTAAAACAATGCAGTGCTGATTTGAAGGATATTGGGGAACTCATTTTAAGGGATTTTATTGAAGGCAACAAAGATATAGTGGATAGTGAGGTTATGAACAGATTTAAATTGGGGGATAAGCAAGCAATAACGGAGGCTTTAAATCAGATTCATTGGAGGAGTCTAAAGGTGAATAAAGCTGCTGACATAAAAGATACAAGAGAGATTCTCAATGGATCAGGGGAAGTGGTTCTTATGACTAACAAAACATTCGCTGAAGTAGTGAGATCAAAGATTGATACTAAAACAAGAAGTAATATGAATGTTTGGGTTAAAGTTTAGAGAAAGAAGAATAAGGAGAAGAGAGAGACCATTTCGGAGGTTTGTACTATTTTCATGGTTAATATTCCATTAGAGATAAATTTAAAGGATCTTTGGGAGTTCTTCAAATCATGCGGTCAAGTAAAAGACATCATTTTGCCTAGGAAAAGGGATAGAAATGGAAAGCGTATAGGTTTTTATTAAGGTTGCAAATGAATCTGAAGCTGGTTTGATTATTATAATGCTAAGGAGAAAAGTGGATTGGCAAGTAGAATATCAATGATTATAAATAAAGATAGTATGAAAGTGGACGACAAGATCAATATGAAAAGCAAAGGAGGAGGTAAAATCAATGGGGTCAAGGGTCAATTTGAAGATCTGAATACAAATAAAGGTAATAGAGTGGAAGATAAGTGTTGAGTATTGAATACAGCAAAAGAATACAGAGGGGGTTAATGGATTCTTGAACTTTTCTTGTTCTTGAATCTATGTAGCAAGATAAGTGTTTGTGTGTGCAAATGTGGTGCGGATAAAGAACAACACAAGACACAATATCACTTTAATCTAATATATTATTAGATAAAGGTTGCTACAATCTGTGAATACAAATGGAAGTATTCTCAGCTTCATTTTTCTCAGAGAGATATATCTTACAGTGTATGAAAAACTTGTTTTTAACTGAAGAAGTGAGATTGTATTTTTATAGAACATGAATACAACTCAGTTACTACAAATAAGGTTACATGATAAATTACTTTCTTGTATGTCTATCCTTTTTAAGTAAGCATCCAAACGGCTACAGATTTGACTTTGCAAAGTTCTGTTCAGATCCACTTCTTTAGCTCTTTGTCTCTTCTATATCTCTCCAAGCTTCCTTGTAGGCTTTCCAGATCACGTTACAGATTGTGGTCCATAAAGTGCATTGGCTTGTCGCAGGTTTCTAACTTGTACAATTTCTTCAGTATTTTGTCTCCAAGAGTGTTTCGAGAAGTGGCTAAGTGATTGATTCGAGAACTAGGATTAGATAACTCTGAGTTCTCGAATACTGTATGATTGACATATCAAATAACACTTTTCTTCAGGGTTCCTTGAGTTGTCGAATAGAACACTTGACTTGTCGAATCCATGAGATATCAAATAGCTTTTCTGAGTCCTAGAGATATCGAATGGAACTTTGACTTGTTGACTCTTTGAGAACTCTAATACCACTTTGACTTGTTGACTTCTTGAGTTCTCGAATAGAGTATTTAGACATGTCGAATCTCTGAGATATTGATGTGCTAAAAATATGACAATTAAAATCGCAAGCGCACGATCATCGTTTTAATATTTAAGATTCGTTCCACAGAGACTAATATTTTCGCAAACCTTAATTATTTAATTTAATCGGATTAGAACAAGTGGGTTTTGGAAAATTCAGATTTTACTAATTAATTACTATAAGGAAAATTTAGCTAAAAAAAAATAAAATCTAAATTTTAACAAAATTGGACATGAACCGCTTTGAATTGACAACTAGGCAAAAAAATAAAATCAAACACAAGGATACAAGATTTAACCATTCTACAATCTCACTAATTGTCTCGACCAGTTAACTTTACAAATAAATAAACTGCATTTGACTCGGGTATCCCACTAAAACTACACAACAACTACTCAGGACTACTACTATCAAGACAGACTCGACACTACAACAGCGGCACACTCGACTTACATAACCAAGGCGGCAACGACAAGACTTAGAAATAACAACGAATTTCATCGATACAACTCACGAACACCAGTAAAGATTCGAAACAAGAAATCGAAACATTCGGACACAACAACAACAAATGCATTCATCGACTAGGTGACTCGGGGACTCAGCAAGGGAAACTCGGAGATTACAAAACTCCAAACCACAGGACTTCCAACTAATTGGACAAACAAGAAGACTCAACTTTATTTAGACTACACTGCTTCGAACTAAAATCGAAATAACACGGCTAAACCGAAGGAACCATAAAACCACCCAGAACAAATAAACAGCAACGGAACTTAGCACATCTACGAACTCAAAAACTCAACTAACAAACGAAACTCGCAGCTGGACTCTGTGATTCTAACACGAACTCATAAACTCATTGATTCTAAATCGAAAATTAGGGAAAGGAGAGGCGGACGCGCATATAGATTTAAGAAATAACAAAGATGAGGGGTGAGGTTGTTTGCGATTCGAGCAAGAAGAAGATGGGGGTGATTTGCGCGTGCTTGATCGAATGAAAGAATGAACGAGAGAGGGGAAAGCAGCTGAGCTTTGGTTTAGAGTAATAAAACGAGAAGAAACATGAGTAAAATAGGGCAAATAAAACAGAGGAAATTAACGTACTACAATTTAAGAGATGAACTAGGTCCTAATCTATTCTAAGGGGCTATTCCCCGGGGTCTGTGGTTCTAATAAATATTGGGTTCTATTTATAGGCTATACTAATAAACTAATTTACATATGAATGTAAAAGTTGATTACATGAAAAGGAGGCCAAGATCTTGCTCCAAAATTTTTTCAAGATTCCCTGCTAGAAATTAAGACAGGCGGCTACTTTGACTTGTAAAATGGGCTTCGCAGAAATGCTTTTTAACCCGCACAACTTATAATCTTTAATTAATAAATAATTAATTTAATTCAAAAATTATAAAAATAAATACCTAATATTATTAGACATTTATAAATATAATTTTCTAATTTAAATAAAATATTTATTAACAAAAATTAAATTCTTATATTCCGAACTGCGGTCTACTGAGGGTCTGGACCCGGACTCATTAAGCTTTCCCTTTTTCACCAAACTCCTAATTCTTTTGCCTTTTTGCATTTTGGTCATTTTCTTCTCTTTTTGGCCCTTCCTTGCTCTTTATTCTTTTATTTCGCCATTTCTTTATTTTTCTTCAAATTTCCTGAAATGCAACAAAATAAATTATTAAAATACGAGTTCAAGAATTAAATAGGTAATTGAAATATGCAAAAATATGCACTTATCAAATGCCCCCATACCTATCTTTTGCTCGTCCTCGAGTAAAACAAAAAGAAAAATGCAGAATAAAAACCTATACTCACTGTCGTAGGAATCACGGGTAATTTTAGGTTTACCAACCCGTTAAACCCATAGACGATCTCTACAGGAGGAGTGCTGTCTCCTAAGGGTTTACAGAAGATATACCCATAAAATCTATTTTTTTTCCTGCCAAGTCTCAAGTATGCAACATATCATAGTACTCCACACAAGTAAACCTCAATCGCACAATATTGACAGTCTGTTCACTTACACATCATATGCACAAGACTATCCAAGTAAGCACACAGTCTAGACAGACAAAAAAGATCATGAAATATATATCAATGCCGCATTCAGTGAGTAACATGCTATGGATAGAAAATCTCACATAACTCTCGAATCACACAAGTGTTTAGGTGAAGTGTATTCGCCCAAGTTCAATTAATTAAGTCATGTGCTACCATATGCTTGGTTGTCCACCAAATTTCCACTACTTTGTATACATGCATGCACAAATCAAAAGGTCTTTGTTAAAGGTTGTAACGTGGCTAAGGTGAAGGGTAGGGAATCAAGAAAAAGGCTAACAAGTGGGTAACTTGACAAACTAATAGAGCATAGTGTTCATTTCTAATTTAAAGCACTCAACATGAAATTTCGATCATGTAAAAGGTGATCAGACTCTCACAAGCATTAAACCCCAAGCACATATTGCCATGTACTTTTCCAATTTCATATTGCACGACAAATGAACATAACTCTACTTGACCTTTTATTTTCTTTTTTCTTTTTTTTTTCTTTTATTATTTTTTTTATATTCCCACCCAATTTTCACACTTTAACAAAGAAATCCCCGCACTATGCACTCACCAACCCTCAAATGAATCAAAATGCTCTACTAGTAAATCAAGAGAAGAATAAACAAGTAGGCTCAAGAATTTAGATTGGTGATTCAAAAATAACGGATATAAAGCTCAACGGGGTTCACTAGGGATAATTGATTCAAGGATACTGTTTGGATAAATTCGGTTAATCCTAGTGCCTTTATCATTTTTATGCATACAGATATCATGTAATCTCAAAATGGTTTAAAGCAAGTTCTAGAGCGACATACTTAATGATGAACAACACACAACAATAAAATTTGATCGATATAAAATGTACCAATCATAAATTAGGCTCAAGATCTCACAAGGTGAAAGCATGTTTTAGTACTCACTAAACTTGACAAAGACACATCTCAAGTTTTAAAATTTTCGCAAGCACGTACAAGGAATCATCAAGTAACAAATAACTTTCAGAGATATGACATGTCAAATAATCATGCAAAATAAGCTCACAAGATGTGTACCTATCCATGTTAACACACTATGAGACGAGGCAATTAATTTTAAAATTTTTCAATTTTTTTGGATTTTTCAATTTTTATGTATTTACACTAAACCCTCCCCCATACCTAAATCATGCATTGTCCTCAATGTATGCAAATGCAAGATAAATGAAGAGAATGAGGAGATAATACCTGATAAGGGATGACGGAGACTGAAAACTTCTAAAAATTACAAAAGAAAAACAACTCACGCACACAACAAATACAAAAGAAACACACATACACACACACAATGTAACTCCCCCATACCTACATTCTACTATGGGAGGTACAAAACAAATATTTACTAACCAATACCTGCTATGGGAATAACTATTTTTGTTATACAACCAACATAATTCAGAAATTCACCCACACAAATAGCATAGACCACTCGATTGATCAGATTATGCGCAAGAATAAAACTCATATTACTAACATCATTCATAGACCAATTAGACGCTTCTTTATGTTGTTTGAGCAAATTGATTACTTGAAATTCTTGGTTATGAATATCATGAGTTTCGATGAAAGACGGAGCACGAGTGGAAAATGAAGAAATAGAAACGGGTGGGGGTGGCTCTTCGAAAAATGTTTTACCAACAGAATTAGGATCACAATAACTATCCTTATGTTGGGTTTCCCATTTGGAACAAATATTCTTCATCTCTTCAAACATTTCTTCCGAGGTCAAATCCATAAAAGATTCGTGAAACTCTCGATTGGTCTCGTAATGCAATTCAAAATCTTGTTTAAGAAGAGACTCAATCTCATGATCGTCCAAATTTGACCTGAAAACAACCTCCTTAACTAGATTAGCTTCTATCGGTTGAGTATGATGTTCTTTGGTTCTTTCGGGAAGAGGTTTGGAAGATGAAAGAAAAAGTTCACTAGAAGAAGATAATGGTTGTCTAGGTGAAGCCACAAACTCAGAATCATCGGGATTCTTCGTTTGACCTAGAGAAAGAATAATGTCAGCATTAGAATCTTCTTCGTCGGAATCACCACCGAAAGGAGTGTCAACTTGAACATTAGACCTAGGAGAAATGATATCATCGAAAGTATCGATAGGTCTTTGAGTGATAAGAAATTCAGGGTTGACCTCGGGTGGATTTGGAAACTCATTTTTTTCTTGCTCAGCAAATGTGTTTACTAATTCTCCCAATTGAACTTCTAACTTAGATAAGGCATGAACATTGGAATTCAACAGTTGCCTATCTTGATCTATGGTTTGCATGAAGTAATTTTGAGAAATCAATAAAGCTTCGATACTCTTTTCTAAGGTATTAGGTCGCTCATCCGAATCGTTAAACCCGGGAGGGTTCAATGGTGCTTGAATCGGGTGAGGATAATGACCTTGGTTTGGAATCGGGTAAGAGTTCGATTCTTGAAAATGCGGTGGCTGAGATTGGTAGCTATGACCTTGGTTCCATGAGAGATCGGGATAATCTCTCCAACCGGAATTAGTAGACGATGTAAAATGGTCATTTCGAAAGGTTGGTTGAATCATGGCGTTGACTTGTTGAGAGTCGGGGCCAAGTTGAAAATCGAGACTCGGAGAGTTGAAATTTGGGTGCCAAGACGTGTGTGAAGGGCCATTAAGGGTTTCTAAGGCTTCGAGTCGTCTATTAAAAGCATCTAATTCAGAGTTTATTGCAATATCGTTTTCACTATAATGCAAATCACTAAAAGTACTAGACGACTCGTTATACACACTAGGTTCCCTAATTGACTCACACCACATCGTATTATCCGCTAACTCCTCGTCATAATCCCTTGAGAAATTTGTGTGATTCCCCCACCCGGGATTGTAGGTAGGTACAAATGGGTCATTCCTAAGGGTTTGTTGACACATAAAATTATCTTGCTCAAATTCATAACAATTTGCAAACCCTTGAGTATAAGAATTATAATTTGACCACATTATTGACTAACTATTTATTTTTATTTTTATTTATTTTTATTCTATTTTTTTATTATTCTTTTTTGAAGCACGAATTTTAATCACACAAAATAAAGGGTGAAAAATCAAAAGAAAAATCTAACCTAGGGTCCCTAAATAAAATAACTAGACATTGCTCCTAACGTTAAGACACACTAAAAATTCCGTAAATTAAGAATTATTCAGACCGATTCGGCCAGATTAGAGCAGACATTGCCAAGAGGCCAAACTCGTCACTTAGACACCGAATCTTAACAGCCAGGCGAACCTTAGACACTGAAGGTCGTGAATAAGTCTTAATTACGTTTATTTTTAGGCACCTTCTAATTGAGCGCAAAATCCTAGGGGGCAAATGTCTAATTAATTTTATTAAGGCTACAAACGATGCAACAAACAACAAGATATATACAAAAAACGGTAAACAAATATGGATGCTTAACTACGTGTCCTAATCTAAAAGAAAGAAGAATTTAACGTACCTTTGGGTCCTCCAGCAATCACCACAATTTAATAGGTACGAAAAATTAAAAACAAGAAAATAAAATTTAGATGATGTGCTCCTAAATGATTAAATGCATGATGCAACAATTATGTATTTACAACTAATTTTTTTTTTGGATTTTCAATTTTCAATTTTTTTGTGATTTTTAATTTTTTTAATTTTTTTGTGATTTTCTAAAATAAAAAGGCGAAAAGAGTGAGATACGGGTTACCGAAGCACGCTTCCAGAAATTCCAATTAGTTCCGAGCTCCGTGAGAAGATTCCCGTAATTCAAAACTTTCCTAAAAAAAACGAAATAAAAATAAGGCAAGCAAAAGAAAACTAATCCGAAAAATTAAAAATCAAGGCGCGAAAAAATATTTAGTCCCCGGCAGCGGCGCCAAAAACTTGATGTGCTAAAAATATGACAATTAAAATCGCAAGCGCACGATCATCGTTTTAATATTTAAGATTCGTTCCACAGAGACTAATATTTTCGCAAACCTTAATTATTTAATTTAATCGGATTAGAACAAGTGGGTTTTGGAAAATTCAGATTTTACTAATTAATTACTATAAGGAAAATTTATCTAAAAAAAAAATAAAATCTAAATTTTAACAAAATTGGACATGAACCGCTTTGAATTGACAACTAGGCAAAAAAATAAAATCAAACACAAGGATACAAGATTTAACCATTCTACAATCTCACTAATTGTCTCGACCAGTTAACTTTACAAATAAATAAACTGCATTTGACTCGGGTATCCCACTAAAACTACACAACAACTACTCAGGACTACTACTATCAAGACAGACTCGACACTACAACAGCGGCACACTCGACTTACATAACCAAGGCGGCAACGACAAGGCTTAGAAATAACAACGAATTTCATCGATACAACTCACGAACACCAGTAAAGATTCGAAACAAGAAATCGAAACATTCGGACACAACAACAACAACAAATGCATTCATCGACTAGGTGACTCGGGGACTCAGCAAGGGAAACTCGGAGATTACAAAACTCCAAACCACAGGACTTCCAACTAATTGGACAAACAAGAAGACTCAACTCTATTTAGACTACACTGCTTCGAACTAAAATCGGAATAACACGGCTAAACCGAAGGAACCAAAAAACCACCCAGAACAAATAAACAGCAACGGAACTTAGCACATCTACGAACTCAAAAACTCAACTAACAAACGAAACTCGCAGCTGGACTCTGTGATTCTAACACGAACTCATAAACTCATTGATTCTAAATCGAAAATTAGGGAAAGGAGAGGCGGACGCGCATATAGATTTAAGAAATAACAAAGATGAGGGGTGAGGTTGTTTGCGATTCGAGCAAGAAGAAGATGGGGGTGATTTGCGCGTGCTTGATCGAATGAAAGAATGAACGAGAGAGGGGAAAGCAGCTGAGCTTTGGTTTAGAGTAATAAAACGAGAAGAAACATGAGTAAAATAGGGCAAATAAAACAGAGGAAATTAACGTACTACAATTTAAGAGATGAACTAGGTCCTAATCTATTCTAAGGGGCTATTCCCCGGGGTCTGTGGTTCTAATAAATATTGGGTTCTATTTATAGGCTATACTAATAAACTAATTTACATATGAATGTAAAAGTTGATTACATGAAAAGGAGGCCAAGATCTTGCTCCAAAATTTTTTCAAGATTCCCTGCTAGAAATTAAGACAAGCGGCTACTTTGACTTGTAAAATGGGCTTCGCAGAAATGCTTTTTAACCCGCACAACTTATAATCTTTAATTAATAAATAATTAATTTAATTCAGAAATTATAAAAATAAATACCTAATATTATTAGATATTTATAAATATAATTTTCTAATTTAAATAAAATATTTATTAACAAAAATTAAATTCTTATGTTCCGAACTGCGGTCTACTGAGGGTCTGGACCCGGACTCATTAAGCTTTCCCTTTTTCACCAAACTCCTAATTCTTTTGCCTTTTTGCATTTTGGTCATTTTCTTCTCTTTTTGGCCCTTCCTTGCTCTTTATTCTTTTATTTCGCCATTTCTTTATTTTTCTTCAAATTTCCTGAAATGCAACAAAATAAATTATTAAAATACGAGTTCAAGAATTAAATAGGTAATTGAAATATGCAAAAATATGCACTTATCAAATGCCCCCATACCTATCTTTTGCTCGTCCTCGAGTAAAACAAAAAGAAAAATGCAGAATAAAAACCTATACTCACTGTCGTAGGAATCACGGGTAATTTTAGGTTTACCAACCCGTTAAACCCATAGACGATCTCTACAGGAGGAGTGCTGTCTCCTAAGGGTTTACAGAAGATATACCCATAAAATCTATTTTTTTTCCTGCCAAGTCTCAAGTATGCAACATATCATAGTACTCCACACAAGTAAACCTCAATCGCACAATATTGACAGTCTGTTCACTTACACATCATATGCACAAGACTATCCAAGTAAGCACACAGTCTAGACAGACAAAAAAGATCATGAAATATATATCAATGCCGCATTCAGTGAGTAACATGCTATGGATAAAAAATCTCACATAACTCTCGAATCACACAAGTGTTTAGGTGAAGTGTATTCGCCCAAGTTCAATTAATTAAGTCATGTGCTACCATATGCTTGGTTGTCCACCAAATTTCCACTACTTTGTATACATGCATACACAAATCAAAAGGTCTTTGTTAAAGGTTGTAACGTGGCTAAGGTGAAGGGTAGGGAATCAAGAAAAAGGCTAACAAGTGGCTAACTTGACAAACTAATAGAGCATAGTGTTCATTTCTAATTTAAAGCACTCAACATGAAATTTCGATCATGAAAAAGGTGATCAGACTCTCACAAACATTAAACCCCAAGCACATATTGCCATGTACTTTTCCAATTTCATATTGCACGACAAATGAACATAACTCTACTTGACCTTTTATTTTCTTTTTTCTTTTTTTTTTCTTTTTTTTTCTTTTATTATTTTTTTAATATTCCCACCCAATTTTCACACTTTAACAAAGAAATCCCCGCACTATGCACTCACCAACCCTCAAATGAATCAAAATGCTCTACTAGTAAATCAAGAGAAGAATAAACAAGTAGGCTCAAGAATTTAGATTGGTGATTCAAAAATAACGGATATAAAGCTCAACGGGGTTCACTAGGGATAATTGATTCAAGGATACTGTTTGGATAAATTCGGTTAATCCTAGTGCCTTTATCATTTTTATGCATACAGATATCATGTAATCTCAAAATGGTTTAAAGCAAGTTCTAGAGCGACATACTTAATGATGAACAACACACAACAATAAAATTTGATCGATATAAAATGTACCAATCATAAATTAGGCTCAAGATCTCACAAGGTGAAAGCATGTTTTAGTACTCACTAAACTTGACAAAGACACATCTCAAGTTTTAAAATTTTCGCAAGCACGTACAAGGAATAATCAAGTAACAAATAACTTTCAGAGATATGACATGTCGAATAATTATGCAAAATAAGCTCACAAGATGTGTACCTATCCATGTTAACACTCTATGAGACGAGGCAATTAATTTTAAAATTTTTCAATTTTTTTGGATTTTTCAGTTTTTATGTATTTACACTAAACCCTCCCCCATACCTAAATCATGCATTGTCCTCAATGTATGCAAATGCAAGATAAATGAAGAGAATGAGGAGATAATACCTGATAAGGGATGACGGAGACTGAAAACTTCTAAAAATTACAAAAGAAAAACCACTCACGCACACAACAAATACAAAAGAAACAAACACACACACACACAAATGTAACTCCCCCATACCTACATTCTACTATGGGAGGTACAAAACAAATATTTACTAACCAATACCTGCTCTGGGAAAAACTATTTTTGTTATACAACCATCATAATTCAGAAATTCACCCACACAAATAGCATAGACCACTCGATTGATCAGATTATGCGCAAGAATAAAACTCATATTACTAACATCATTCATAGACCAATTAGACGCTTCTTTATGTTGTTTGAGCAAATTGATTACTTGAAATTCTTGGTTATGAATATCATGAGTTTCGATGAAAGACGGAGCACGAGTGGAAAATGAAGAAATAGAAACGGGTGGGGGTGGCTCTTCGAAAAATGTTTTACCAACAGAATTAGGATCACAATAACTATCCTTATGTTGGGTTTCCCATTTGGAACAAATATTCTTCATCTCTTCAAACATTTCTTCCGAGGTCAAATCCATAAAAGATTCGTGAAACTCTCGATTGGTCTCGTAATGCAATTCAAAATCTTGTTTAAGAAGAGACTCAATCTCATGATCGTCCAAATTTGACCTGAAAACAACCTCCTTAACTAGATTGGCTTCTATCGGTTGAGTATGATGTTCTTTAGTTCTTTCGGGAAGAGGTTTGGAAGATGAAAGAAAAAGTTCACTAGAAGAAGATGATGGTTGTCTAGGTGAAGCCACAAACTCAGAATCATCGGGATTCTTCGTTTGACCTAGAGAAAGAATAATGTCAGCATTAGAATCTTCTTCGTCGGAATCACCACCGAAAGGAGTGTCAACTTGAACATTAGACCTAGGAGAAATGATATCATCGAAAGTATCGATAGGTCTTTGAGTGATAAGAAATTCAGGGTTGACCTCGGGTGGATTTGGAAACTCATTTTTTTCTTGCTCAGCAAATGTGTTTACTAATTCTCCCAATTGAACTTCTAACTTAGATAAGGCATGAACATTGGAATTCAACAGTTGCCTATCTTGATCTATGGTTTGCATGAAGTAATTTTGAGAAATCAATAAAGCTTCGATACTCTTTTCTAAGGTATTAGGTCGCTCATCCGAATCGTTAAACCCGGGAGGGTTCAATGGTGCTTGAATCGGGTGAGGATAATGACCTTGGTTTGGAATCGGGTAAGAGTTCGATTCTTGAAAATGCGGTGGCTGAGATTGGTAGCTATGACCTTGGTTCCATGAGAGATCGGGATAATCTCTCCAACCGGAATTAGTAGACGATGTAAAATGGTCATTTCGAAAGGTTGGTTAAATCATGGCGTTGACTTGTTGAGAGTCGGGGCCAAGTTGAAAATCGAGACTCGGAGAGTTGAAATTTGGGTGCCAAGACGTGTGTGAAGGGCCATTAAGGGTTTCTAAGGCTTCGAGTCGTCTATTAAGAGCATCTAATTCAGAGTTTATTGCAATATCGTTTTCACTATAATGCAAATCACTAAAAGTACTAGACGACTCGTTATACACACTAGGTTCCCTAATTGACTCACACCACATCGTATTATCCGCTAACTCCTCGTCATAATCCCTTGAGAAATTTGTGTGATTCCCCCACCCGGGATTGTAGGTAGGTACAAATGGGTCATTCCTAAGGGTTTGTTGACACATAAAATTATCTTGCTCAAATTCATAACAATTTGCAAACCCTTGAGTATAAGAATTATAATTTGACCACATTATTGACTAACTATTTATTTTTATTTTTATTTATTTTTATTCTATTTTTTTATTATTCTTTTTTGAAGCACGAATTTTAATCACACAAAATAAAGGGTGAAAAATCAAAAGAAAAATCTAACCTAGGGTCCCTAAATAAAATAACTAGACATTGCTCCTAACGTTAAGACACACTAAAAATTCCGTAAATTAAGAATTATTCAGACCGATTCGGCTAGATTAGAGCAGGCATTGCCAAGAGGCCAAACTCGTCACTTAGACACCGAATCTTAACAGCCAGGCGAACCTTAGACACTGAAGGTCGTGAATAAGTCTTAATTACGTTTATTTTTAGGCACCTTCTAATTGAGCGCAAAATCCTAGGGGGCAAATGTCTAATTAATTTTATTAAGGCTACAAACGATGCAACAAACAACAAGATATATACAAAAAACGGTAAACAAATATGGATGCTTAACTACGTGTCCTAATCTAAAAGAAAGAAGAATTTAACGTACCTTTGGGTCCTCCAGCAATCACCACAATTTAATAGGTACGAAAAATTAAAAACAAGAAAATAAAATTTAGATGATGTGCTCCTAAATGATTAAATGCATGATGCAACAATTACGTATTTACAACTAATTTTTTTTTTGGATTTTTCAATTTTCAATTTTTTTGTGATTTTTAATTTTTTTAATTTTTTTGTGATTTTCTAAAATAAAAAGGCGAAAAGAGTGAGATACGGGTTACCGAAGCACGCTTCCAGAAATTCCAATTAGTTACGAGCTCCGTGAGAAGATTCCCGTAATTCAAAACTTTCCTAAAAAAACGAAATAAAAATAAGGCAAGCAAAAGAAAACTAATCCGAAAAATTAAAAATCAAGGCGCGAAAAAATATTTAGTCCCCGGCAGAGGCGCCAAAAACTTGATGTGCTAAAAATATGACAATTAAAATCGCAAGCGCACGATCATCGTTTTAATATTTAAGATTCGTTCCACAGAGACTAATATTTTCGCAAACCTTAATTATTTAATTTAATCGGATTAGAACAAGTGGGTTTTGGAAAATTCAGATTTTACTAATTAATTACTATAAGGAAAATTTATCTAAAAAAAAAATAAAATCTAAATTTTAACAAAATTGGACATGAACCGCTTTGAATTGACAACTAGGCAAAAAAATAAAATCAAACACAAGGATACAAGATTTAACCATTCTACAATCTCACTAATTCTCTCGACCAGTTAACTTTACAAATAAATAAACTGCATTTGACTCGGGTATCCCATTAAAACTACACAACAACTACTCAGGACTACTACTATCAAGACAGACTCGACACTACAACAGCGGCACACTCGACTTACATAACCAAGGCGGCAACGACAAGACTTAGAAATAACAACGAATTTCATCGATACAACTCACGAACACCAGTAAAGATTCGAAACAAGAAATCGAAACATTCGGACACAACAACAACAACAAATGCATTCATCGACTAGGTGACTCGGGGACTCAGCAAGGGAAACTCGGAGATTACAAAACTCCAAACCACAGGACTTCCAACTAATTGGACAAACAAGAAGACTCAACTCTATTTAGACTACACTGCTTCGAACTAAAATCGGAATAACACGGCTAAACCGAAGGAACCATAAAACCACCCAAAACAAATAAACAGCAACGGAACTTAGCACATCTACGAACTCAAAAACTCAACTAACAAACGAAACTCGCAGCTGGACTCTGTGATTCTAACACGAACTCATAAACTCATTGATTCTAAATCGAAAATTAGGGAAAGGAGAGGCGGACGCGCATATAGATTTAAGAAATAACAAAGATGAGGGGTGAGGTTGTTTGCGATTCGAGCAAGAAGAAGATGGGGGTGATTTGCGCGTGCTTGATCGAATGAAAGAATGAACGAGAGAGGGGAAAGCAGCTGAGCTTTGGTTTAGAGTAATAAAACGAGAAGAAACATGAGTAAAATAGGGCAAATAAAACAGAGGAAATTAACGTACTACAATTTAAGAGATGAACTAGGTCCTAATCTATTCTAAGGGGCTATTCCCCGGGGTCTGTGGTTCTAATAAATATTGGGTTCTATTTATAGGCTATACTAATAAACTAATTTACATATGAATGTAAAAGTTGATTACATGAAAAGGAGGCCAAGATCTTGCTCCAAAATTTTTTCAAGATTCCCTGCTAGAAATTAAGACAGGCGGCTACTTTGACTTTTAAAATGGGCTTCGCAGAAATGCTTTTTAACCCGCACAACTTATAATCTTTAATTAATAAATAATTAATTTAATTCAGAAATTATAAAAATAAATACCTAATATTATTAGATATTTATAAATATAATTTTCTAATTTAAATAAAATATTTATTAACAAAAATTAAATTCTTATGTTCCGAACTTCGGTCTACTGAGGGTCTGGACCCGGACTCATTAAGCTTTCCCCTTTTCACCAAACTCCTAATTCTTTTGCCTTTTTGCATTTTGGTCATTTTCTTCTCTTTTTGGCCCTTCCTTGCTCTTTATTCTTTTATTTCGCCATTTCTTTATTTTTCTTCAAATTTCCTGAAATGCAACAAAATAAATTATTAAAATACGAGTTCAAGCATTAAATAGGTAATTGAAATATGCAAAAATATGCACTTATCAGATATCGAATGAGATATCAAATAGTTCATTCAGAGATATCGAACAGTGTCTTCTCAGATATCGAATCTCTGACTTCTCGAATGCTAGACTTCTCGAATTGACAAAAGTACTTCTCGAATTGGTACTTAGGCAAATTCTTCATTTCTTTAAATCCCAACTGTGATTATTTGACAGCCTTTATCTTCTTGCTTGAGACATGAACCTTGGAACTTCTTTCAAGCATTATTCTTGACTTTATAAGTACAGTTACACAACTAGGGTTTGATGCCTATTACAAATACAGAACAAATAGAAACTCTACAACTAGTGGTTCCCTCAGTTAAGAGGTCATGTAAGTAATGTAATGCAAAGCATTACAAACAATTAGGCTTGTTATTAGATGTATACAGGCATGCCTCTGTGACTAACAATCTCCCCCAAATTGTGAGTAAGACCCTTAGTCACAATTTCATGTCTGATAACAAGCCTAACATACATAAAGATAGAACTTGAAAAGTACAGGTATGTAGATTGATTGAGAACATGAATGAAATTACAAGTTGAGTAATCTTACAATATGGTGAAGTACTATCCATTCTCATTTGATTCCATCTCCATTGTTTTGGCTTGTAGATCATCATATTCTTTCTGTTTTCTTTCTTTCTCATTTCTTGCATTCTCATCCATGGCCTTTATGATCTCTGCCAAAGCATCCAATTCTTTAAGCATGATAGAGTTTTTGAAATCTTCAAGTACTGGTTTCAGAATGTTGGCAGGATAGTGACTGAGTAGATTCATTCTTATATTGACATTATCTCCATTTCTCCTCCTATACTTCACCACATAGGGATTGAATTGAACTCCACATAATCCTTTTGCCCTTAGCTTTTCTGCTTCAACTTCCAGCCTATCAATTTCCATCTCCCTTTCTAGCCATTTCTCAAAGCACCCCTTCCTTATCTTCTCAGCATAGTCTCTCTTCATTTTCACAAAGTCAATCAACTCCAGCTTCCATACTCTCTCCACGTTGTCTTTAGAATCCAATAATGCAATGATTCTTTCTATTTCATATAGCTTGCCCCAATTTTGACACTGTCCTTGTTTGAATTTCTTTTCCCTTCTATCAGTATATTTAATTTCAAGGCAGTTATTCACAATGGCAGCATAGTAGATTCTTTGAGCTCTTAGATATTGTAATTGGTCTTCATCAAAGTATTCATCAAGTGGTTGGAGTTTCAGTCCTGGATAGATAGTTAGGGTTCTAGACTTGGGTATCTTCATTCTTCTTGCAGCTTGTTTGAATTTGACCTTTTTCACTTGGTGGCTTGGCAGAAACTTGTGACCTTTGCTTGTAGACCATTGTAGTACTCCATTAGCAGTTTACTTTTGGAAACATACACCTGGTTTCTTGATTTGAATCCTCTTCTCTTCTTGAGGTGGCAAAACAGTTGCAGAAGCCATTGAATCAGATTTTGGTAGGTCATTACTAACAGTATTCACCCTAGACTTAGAGTCTTGTGTTGTGGTGAGTTTACTGCTAGCAATGCCTAAGGTTTGCTGTTTTCCAATCTTCCTCTCATAGACTTTGCCTTGGTCATCACCATCTTTCTTGTCTTTGTTGTCCTTTTTCTTCTTCTCATCTTTATCACCTTTATCACTCCTGTGATGTCTTCTCCTCTCATCACTTTTGTCTTCATCTTTATCATCCTTATTCCTCCTAGGTTGGGTCATTTCTGGAATTGCACCAGTTACTATGAAAGATATGAGAATGTGCAGTGCTTCTATTTTTTTAGCATTTCTAACTCCAACTTTCTTCTGTAGTTGATCAATGATAGCAATAACAAGTCTGTGATTTCGAGGAGTGAGATAATTGGGAATGACCAATTATTTAATGTCTTCAATTTTGGTGCCAGACTGATAGATGATTGTTCATGGCTTCTTAATCACTTCTGGCAGCCTTGAAGGTTGGCCATTCCTCAAGTCATCATACAGACTTCTATTGTTCTCATTTCTCTTTTCAATAAACTCAATCAGTGCATCTATCTCTGAGTGTTTCAGGGCTTGTGATAAGTGGATTTTATATCCACTATTTTGCATTCCATTCGTACTTAAAACGATTGCGAGTTCTCAAGTTTCGTGTTAGTTTGATGTGTTTTCATCTAATTTGTGTAGGTTGCATAGTAGGGTGGCATTGGTGTTGTTGGTGAAGAAATGGTGGTAATCTGTGAGTTTAAAGTAGAAATTACAGGAAGTCCAGGGCATGAGAACTCAGGAATTTGAGCACAATGCGCATACTTCACTGTTTTGGCCATAACTGGAGTTCCAGACATCGGAATTGGGCGATTCAAAAGCCCACGCGAAGAGGAGAGAATTCTCAACAATTCTGGACAGGGAGTGGAGGCGCTCCTGCGCGATGCCAGGCGCTGCAGCGCTGTTTCAGGCGCTGTTGCGCTGATTTAGGAGCAACGGCTCTAGGAATGGCGCTATTGCGCGCGCGAGGGTGATTCCAGGAGGCTGCGAGCGCTGTTGCGCGAGTTGGGGGCTGTCACTAGGCGCTCTTGCGCGTTGTTCATGCGCTATGGCGCTGTTGGGTCGTTTTTTGGGCAGATTTCTGTGCCTTGTTCCGGGTCAATTGTTTTGGGCCTATTTTTAGGGCATCTTTATATGTAATATCGAGACCTAAAAACATATCTATCGTTGTTCTTAGTTTTTCTTAGCAACTATCAACAATTTTTCATCTAGTTTTCAAGCATATTTTCAAGGAATTTCTCCAAGCTAGTGACAAGCAAGGATTATTCTTGGAACATTTGTACTCTTCTATTTTGGGGATTTAATTCTAAACCTTCTTCTTTTCTTCTATATTTACTTGTTTATTTTAGAATCATGTTTTCATTGGAACCCATGATGATGATTAGTTCGATCATGAACTAATTCGTTGTCATGGGGGTTTAGTGGACTTATTCATGAATTCTATGTGTTGAATCTTCTCGATGCCTATAGTGTGATTGATGTGATACCCTATCATGGTTGATTTAATTCGTTATAGGAGAGTAGCTAACTCCTGTAATTGTGTGTTAATTCTTGTTGAAGCGAAAGTGGAATTAAGAGTTTAGAACTTGCCATGTTAGCGTGGGTTTATGCGTGATATTATCATTCGTAATTAGCGTCGTAACTCTAATCGTTTTATGACGACTATGTGATCAATTGAATGCTTGCACCTCAACCATTATGTTTTATTCTTTATAGACATATGAAGACTTGGCATAATCGGGAGACTAAATGATTTTTATCTTTATTGTGGATATTGTTTAGGATGGTATTTGTTTAACGGAAGTTGGCTTATATCAGTTTTGTGTGTTCGATCAGGTATTAATAAATCACATGAACAAGGCTAGGGATTTGGAGACTATAGATGGATTGTTTAAAGAAACTAAACTCCCATGTTATATTTGCATAAGTAATTCGATATAATTCTCAGTTCAAGTAGTTGATAATTAGTTATATTTCTTAGATAAATTTTAGTGATAACAACAATCCACTTATTTATTTGTTTTAGCATCGGAAAACGATCATACATTGGTGAGTGAGTAGCTA
Source organism: Kitagawia praeruptora (assembly GCA_037693485.1). Taxonomy (NCBI): domain Eukaryota; kingdom Viridiplantae; phylum Streptophyta; class Magnoliopsida; order Apiales; family Apiaceae; genus Kitagawia; species Kitagawia praeruptora. The sequence goes on from CM075352.1 coordinate 142,462,336, forward strand.
GACAATACAACGAGTCCCTGTAGGAACGAACCTTATTTGCTATCTGTATTACTTGAGATCACGTGCACTTGCGTGTTGAGTTGGTCGTAACAAGTTTTTGGCGCCGCTGCCGGGGACTCGGTTCATTGTTTGTTTAGTTTATGATCTTGTCATCAATTTGGGTTAAATTCACTGACTCGGACATTTTTTTTTTCTTTTTATTAGATGGATTATTGGGAGCAGGAATTCGTAATTGTTTGTGAGCTGTGTGCAGGTGGACATTACACTCATCAATGTGAGTATAACAGAAACCGGCCAAATTTCAGCTGGAACTACAATCAGAGTGGTATGGAGCAATCCCAATATCCATCATACCCGCTCCAAAATCAGCAGTTTGAAGAAGAGCCATACAATCCAGGGGGAATTCAGCAGCAACAGGGGCAACAATTTCAGCATCAGTATGCCCCAGTGCATCAACACTTTCAACCTCCTGAATTTCAGCAGCAGCAATTTCAGACTTGGTCTATCCAACAGTCGACCGAAGAAGCTGAATTAGAAGAATTGAGGTTGATGGCTAAAAGCAATGCATTGTCTCTCCAGAGAATAGGATATCAGATTGGTCAAATTGCAAATGCATTACAAACATTGGATCAAATTGCAAGTGACACAGAAGGCCTAGATGTAGAGGAGGAGGACAAGAACCTTACTATCAGTCTTGACTGGCCTTTCTTAGCCACGGGTGAGACCATGATCGAAGTTCAGGAAGGAGAGTCTGAGGGCAGAGATGGGGAAGAAGCAGAACATGAAGCTGATAAGGAAGCAGAGTCGGAGGCAAACCAATCAGAAAATTCAATTCTGAATAATCAACCGCAACCACTTCCTTTGCAATCTGAAAATTTTGAAGAATCAGCCCAAGATCAAGAAAATTCCAAGGCTCAAGCGGCTATGCTAATTCCTTCGAAGGATGAAGAGTGTCTCAGTGTGGAAGATGATGAATTAGAAGAGCATGTTCAGTTGTTGAATGCCGCTTCGTTGCAATCTGACTTCGACCAGCTGGAGGCCGAAGAGGGAAAGAGTATCACTCCTGTTGACAAATCTACTCCGGAGAAGACTACAGAGATCGTCCAAATCAATTTTCCTCCTCCATATCCACAGAGGCTTCAGAAGCAAACTCTAGCCATGAATTTGACGGCGGAGGATGAGGAGTGTTTTAGCTTGAAATTGGTTGATGCAGGGCAGAGTAAAAAGTATGACACGGAGAAGGAGAAGGCAAAGCATGGCCAACTGAGGATTACAGTGCCTTGGTTAATGGGGCTACGTATTCCACATAAGTTGCTTGGAGTGGAAGATCTCTGGAATTCTCAGGTGCGCCTTAAGCCATCATTTGAAGGAGCTCCCGAACTTGAGCTAAAAACATTGCTAGTTCACTTGGGGTATGTTTCTTGTAATTCAAATCCTTTGCTTGCTATTGTTATTGCCGCTAACTTTTCAGGTAGGCGGGAGAATGTTGTTAAGAGATCTTGTGAGGAGCGAATACGGGTAAAGCTTGTTGTTGAAGATGTCGCTCCAGAAAAGATCATTAAATGGCCTTATAGAGATGCGGTGTAGGAAATTTTCAAGATGAAAATCGTGGCCAAGTCTAGCTAAAGACGTTAAAGAAAGGCGCTTCGTGGGAGGCAACCCATGATTTCTTGCTTTCGAATAAAACAACAGTTGTGTTGGAGACACCACGTCTATCCACCACCAGACACACCACCCGAGGAGGGTGACGATGCCGACGACTAGGGGAGTTTCTCTTGTACCCTTTTATTTTACCTTCAATGAGGACATTGAAATTTTTAAGTTTGGGGGTGATTTTAGGGTATCAAGAGTCATTGCATTGCATATAGTTGCATATTCATGCATATTCATGTTAGTATTTGTGCATTTAGTTTTGCCATGCCATTTAGATTGCATTTAGGATGCCATGTCATATAGTTTATTTAGGTGTGTAATATCATTTGGTTCATGCATTTTATATGATTCCATATGAGTGTCTGTTTCTGGCTCGATAGGTCGACGTTAATTTGGGTGTGATGACAATGAATAGAGGGTTGATTTAAGTACTTATGAAATTGACTTGCATGTGTCGGGAACACAATCTTTTCACGGTCTCACTGTTTGCTTTTGAGCTAGATCGAGTCATACCTGGTTTGGGTGTTGAGATTTAATCACTTATTTATATTTAGAATTTTCGTTATTCCCTTTATAGCGTAGGAACATTAAAGTCTAAGTTTGGGGGAAACCAGGAATTTTCATGCTAGTTGTTAATATGTGTCAATAAAGGCTAGGCGTCAAATGGCTAGTAGCCAGCTCATATTTATATGAGTAGTCTAGGGTTGGAAATGAGAAAGTCTCATTCCAGATTCTAAAAAAAAAAAAAGAAAAATATAAAAAAAAAATTAAAAGAAAAAAAAAGAAAAAAGGAAAAAAAAAAAAAAGTCAAGTATTGTTTGTTAATGCAAAATTAACCAGAGTGAGCTCTTTAATACTCGAGTAATTAAGTTTGAGGGGACTTAGTCCTAGTGACCTAAGGCTTTATAGTCTGGGATCCACTGACCCAACACTCGCTACATGGGTATTATTGTATAAGCCTTTTGGGGTCTCATTCATTGCACGGTTAAATAAGCATGTGTATTGTATATGTAGTGTCGTAGTATAGTAATAAAGCATGAGTTTCTGTCTACCTTGGATGAGGGTGGAGGTGTTCCTAGGTTATGGAGTGTCTAAAGTCTATTCTGTTTATAAACATGTGATTGTCTTGGCGAAGAATTGGTTATGCCTTTGATCTAGTTTCGGGAGTATATCTAGTGAGAAATGCACACACCACGTTTCCGAGCAGGTATTGTTAGTATACGGGGCCTTAGTCGAGCTCTGTTTGGAGTTGTTGCATTCTTTGAGGCGTTTGCTTGTTGAGTTGGTTTCGGTAACTTTTGTGGGATCATTGCATTAGGACATCGCATTATCATGACATTTAATTTTTAGTTGCATTCATTCATCATTTTAGGGTTGAGTTTGCATTGCTTGAGGACAAGCAACGGTTTAAGTTTGGGGGTTTGATAAGTGGATTTTATATCCACTATTTTGCATTCCATTCGTACTTAAAACGATTGCGAGTTCTCAAGTTTCGTGTTAGTTTGATGTGTTTTCATCTAATTTGTGTAGGTTGCATAGTAGGGTGGCATTGGTGTTGTTGGTGAAGAAATGGTGGTAATCTGTGAGTTTAAAGTAGAAATTACAGGAAGTCCAGGGCATGAGAACTCAGGAATTTGAGCACAATGCGCATACTTCACTGTTTTGGCCATAACTGGAGTTCCAGACATCGGAATTGGGCGATTCAAAAGCCCACGCGAAGAGGAGAGAATTCTCAACAATTCTGGACAGGGAGTGGAGGCGCTCCTGCGCGATGCCAGGCGCTGCAGCGCTGTTTCAGGCGCTGTTGCGCTGATTTAGGAGCAACGGCTCTAGGAATGGCGCTATTGCGCGCGCGAGGGTGATTCCAGGAGGCTGCGAGCGCTGTTGCGCGTAGTGGGAGCGCAGTTGCGCGAGTTGGGGGCTGTCACTAGGCGCTCTTGCGCGTTGTTCATGCGCTATGGCGCTGTTGGGTCGTTTTTTGGGCAGATTTCTGTGCCTTGTTCCGGGTCAATTGTTTTGGGCCTATTTTTAGGGCATCTTTATATGTAATATCGAGACCTAAAAACATATCTATCGTTGTTCTTAGTTTTTCTTAGCAACTATCAACAATTTTTCATCTAGTTTTCAAGCATATTTTCAAGGAATTTCTCCAAGCTAGTGACAAGCAAGGATTATTCTTGGAACATTTGTACTCTTCTATTTTGGGGATTTAATTCTAAACCTTCTTCTTTTCTTCTATATTTACTTGTTTATTTTAGAATCATGTTTTCATTGGAACCCATGATGATGATTAGTTCGATCATGAACTAATTCGTTGTCATGGGGGTTTAGTGGACTTATTCATGAATTCTATGTGTTGAATCTTCTCGATGCCTATAGTGTGATTGATGTGATACCCTATCATGGTTGATTTAATTCGTTATAGGAGAGTAGCTAACTCCTGTAATTGTGTGTTAATTCTTGTTGAAGCGAAAGTGGAATTAAGAGTTTAGAACTTGCCATGTTAGCGTGGGTTTATGCGTGATATTATCATTCGTAATTAGCGTCGTAACTCTAATCGTTTTATGACGACTATGTGATCAATTGAATGCTTGCACCTCAACCATTATGTTTTATTCTTTATAGACATATGAAGACTTGGCATAATCGGGAGACTAAATGATTTTTATCTTTATTGTGGATATTGTTTAGGATGGTATTTGTTTAACGGAAGTTGGCTTATATCAGTTTTGTGTGTTCGATCAGGTATTAATAAATCACATGAACAAGGCTAGGGATTTGGAGACTATAGATGGATTGTTTAAAGAAACTAAACTCCCATGTTATATTTGCATAAGTAATTCGATATAATTCTCAGTTCAAGTAGTTGATAATTAGTTATATTTCTTAGATAAATTTTAGTGATAACAACAATCCACTTATTTATTTGTTTTAGCATCGGAAAACGATCATACATTGGTGAGTGAGTAGCTAGACAATACAACGAGTCCCTGTAGGAACGAACCTTATTTGCTATCTGTATTACTTGAGATCACGTGCACTTGCGTGTTGAGTTGGTCGTAACGGCTTGTAGAGTCTTATAGGTTAGATGCCATATCTTAGACTTGGACACCATTAGTATTTCCTTGATCCATACTCCATCTATCTTTCTGAGTATCACAGTGAGATAGTCAATCTGATCCTTCAAGCTCCTTAGATATAGTTGAGTGTCATTGGCCTGTTCCCATGATACTTTCAGAAACTCCAAGAATGCTTCATCATGATAGACATTTGAATTGGCAACTTCTTGTAGTTTGGCCTCAGTAACCACCTTTACTTCTACAGGCTTGGCACTTTCAGATTTGGAGGATGGAGGTTTATCAGATGGCATGCTCCCTGCAACCACTGTGGTTGTGATAGATTGTTTCTGACCACTTGGAGTAATGACATGCACAGTTGGTAGATTAACAACTGGCAGAGAGGTTGGAGGCTCATCAATTGGATTTTCCTTTGCCTGGCACATGGGTTATAGATTTTGGAGCCCTTTGTTGACCACCCTCATTTATTTTGATGCCTTTTTCTTGAGGTTTCTCCCCCTTTGGATTTGAGTTCCTTGATGTCCTCTTCTCCCCCTTAGGCTTGTTTTCAGGCACAGAGGTTGTAGAAGTGACCTTTGGGGTTGAAGATTCTTCAGGTAGAGGGAGGCCCATGTGCTCATCATTGCAGAAAGCATCTGTTGTTGATTGAGAAGAACCTCAGCATGAGCAGTAGCTTGAGTGTTCAACTTTTCATTCAGAAGATTGACAGATTCTTTCAGCTCAGCAATGAAGACTTTTAGGTCAAATACTTCTTTGTCCAATTTTTCCACTGATTCCTTGAGATGTTCAGCTCTAAAAGAGGAAAGTGATTATTTATGGAGCCTTTCCACTTCATACTTGCTCATGTTGTGCACAGGTACCTCAGAGATGACTTTGTCACCATATTGATTATACCACATAACCTTGAGTAGGGCATTGGCATCCCGAGTTTGAGATGATAGAGTGGCCATTTTACTTGTGAGCTTTGTAAGGCTGTCTTTCAAAGAAGGTAGTTCATGGTCCACAGAGGTGCAAGTCTTTTTACATTCCCTTATCTCTCTGAGTGTGGATGCCAGGGGAGGGAATTTAGTTATGAATTTACTTTTGAGCTCACTCACTTCCTTGGTTGTATCTCTGCAGATATTGGCAAGTTCAGTTTTCATTCCTTTTCCAAGATAGTGAGTAGCTTTTAGACTTCCCTTGTATGATTCATTCACAGCTTCATAGACATCAGTAGGTGAGAGAGTTCGAGCATTTGAGCCAAGAGTAGTTATATATTCTTCTCTCAAGTACTGCAGAGCCTCAGCCAGTATGCATTCTTTGGTGGTGCTCATCCATGCATCTATATTTCCATCTCTCTCAGCCTCATCTGCTATTTTCTCTTGTTGATTTTCAACATCTTCTTTGTGACAGAGCAAAATAGCTTCATAATTGGCATTTGGTAGATTTGCTGTGAGGAGATGTTGGGCTATTTTAGAGATCTCATCAAGCTGTTCCACATTTAAACAATGAAGTGCTTCATCCGTCAATAGTGGTGGAACAATTGATGATCCTGAGACACTGTCATGTTGCACAGGCCTCAGCCATTGTGACAAGGTGGCCTGAGCCAAGTTAGTGCTAGAGCTAGGCAAGCTAGACTCCTCGGTTACAGATGCAACTTCTGCAACCGGATGGAATGACTCTACTACTATTGTCTCCACAAGAGTGGGATGAGTTACAACAGTAGTTTACACATACACAGAGTCTCTAGTATAAACTAGTGGATCCTCTATGTTTGTGATGGTGTCATCAGGATATGCCCCAACTAGCATTCCCTTACCATCTGAATGTGGTTTCTGGGTGGTAAGCAAAGTGTCATGCACTAAGTCACTTGAGTCCATTGGCTCACCAAGAGAAAAGAATTCTTGATGATCAATGCCTTGCTCCTCAATTAATTGAGTTGTAGGCTCCAAAGAAATTTGAGTGTGAGATTCTGAAAGAAGAGTGTCTTGTAGATTGGATTTTGGCAACTCCCCCTGAGAAATAGAGGGAGTTTCAAGTGTGATGTGCTCTCTACTCTGTGTTGTGCCAGCCTTATCACTCCCAGGTGCTGACTCATTATAAATAGGTGCATTGGGGAGGATGCTTGATTTTATAGATGCACCCTGTTGAGAGGATACATCTAGTGAACTGTTTGCCCCTGATTTTACAACTTCAGCCATTTGTGTGACTAAAGAGGTGGTTTTAGATTTCTTCTTCTTTGGCCTTGTCAAGGGTGACTCAAGTTCCTCACTTTCTACACCTAATTCCACAGCCAATCCTGCTTCAGATAAGATGGTTAAAGGTGCAGAAGCTATCTCCTTTCTCTTCTTTTTACTAACATCACCCTTTTGAGAGAATAATGCAGTTGGCTTAGTGTTTGGTAGAGTGTTTGGCTGAGAGGGTTGGTTAGCAAGCCCTGGGTTAGCATTGTGTTCTACTTGCATGGGCTGTGCTAACTGAGATTTTGAATCAAATATTGGCATGTTGTGGGGGTAAGTCCTAAATAGACTCTCCATATGGGGAGTTATTTTGAGTCTTACATCCACATCATTCCTAGTCTCCAAGTTACCAAAAATGAGTTCGGTCATGGATCTAGGGTAGTCTATTCTAGTCTTATCTATTCCAGGCAATTCAATCAATTTATTATCTACAAAATTGAGTGCAGATTGAATAAAACGAGGAAAGAAAATTGCAGTACCTCTATTGGTTGTGTTCTTACCAAGTCTCCCATATAATTCTTGTAGAATGATCTGTCCAATATCTATCTTTCTACCATAGGCCAAGGCATAGCCAATTTGCTGCGCAGGTGCACTGATTTGGTCAAAACTAGACTTCTTGGAAGTGAAGACTTGAAGGAGGGTTGCAAACACATAGCTCCACTCTTTTATCAAATTCTTCCTGTTCAACTTTCCAAGATTGATCACATCTGAGTAGTTGATAAATTCAAAGAATTCTTCTAACTCTGCATTTGTGGCCAGTATGTCATACGCCTCTTGTTGTAAATCCAGTGCTTTATTCATGTCAGATGTAGAGATAGTGATATCCTTTCCTTGAATTTTGCAATAGACTACATATGAGGTTATAGCATTCTCAAGAGCAATGACTTCCACGGTGGCAGTCCTCCAAAACTGTTCTAGTAGGTCCAGATACAGAGTTGGGTTGTAGAACGCCTTAGAAATTTCGATTTTTTAAATTATTTATTTATTATTTATTATAAATAATATTATGTGAATATTGTTGTAAAGGTGGAGTATATGTGAAATTGTGGTTATGTGCTTCCGTGATGATTTGTGTATGCCATGTAGGTTGGTGTATTTTTATTTGTATTTTTGAGGATTTAAAAATATTTAAATCATGCATTTTTGACCCTCTGTAAATTTTATAAAATTATCGGAGGAATTAAAAATCATGAAATCTTTTGTAATATTATCTTTATAATATTATTTAGTTTTTAAAATGGTTGGGTGAATTAATTTGAATGTTTCGGTATTTTAAAGGTAATTTAAGAGTTTATTGCATTTAAAGGATCAAAATTTGTAAAATTCGTATTTAATTCATTTTTGATCCGAAAAATATTTTAAAAATATATTGGTGCTCATAATTTTATATTCTTTAATTTCAAAAGTGAAAATTTTAATTTTCACAATTTTCTATTTAATTCCTATTTGTGTTATATATTTATTAGTTTTAAAATCAAATAAGAGGTGTAGCAATGTTTATTGTTATTGGGCCAAGCCCAATAAGTTACTAACTAGCAGCACAGCAATAGAACTCTCTGGAGTAATCGAGGGGGGGGGGAAGAAGAGAGATTTGGGGATAGATATATATATATATACTAAATTCGTGTGTGTATGTGTGTTTATATACATGGGTGTGTGTGTCTTATGCGTGTATGTATAAGTGAGGTGTATGTATCGTAGGTGGGTTGTTGTAGAGAAAGAGGCTTGCTGGTGGTGTTCGACTGTGGTGATGGTAGAGTTGATGGGTTCGGCTATATATGATTTGTGTGTGGGTTTTTGCAAAGGCGAGTGAGTAGTGCTGATGGGTGTGATGTGTTAACGATGAAGGGGGGGCAGTTCAGTTGGTTTGTGTTGAGGTCGTGGGGGATGGAAGGAGACAGGGGTGAATAAGGTTGTACAGGGGAAGAGGTGGTAGAGGCTGTGTGAGTGGTTGGGTATAAATAGGACAGGTTTTGTGTAATCTGGGTGTAAGGCTGAGAGATATGTGCTTATGGTGTTTATGAGGCTGTACGTACATGCGTGATGTGGGGTGTGGATGTGCAGCGAATTGGGTGTGTCAGTAATTGGGGATATTCACTGTTATGGTTCGGCTTGAGCTTAGTGTTGCTGTTGAGTGTTTCTCGAGTTTGTTTGTGTTGATTGTGCGGACCAGTGTGGCGTGCTGCTGTAGAATGGTGGTGTACAGAGTGCTTGCGTAAGTCTATGGTTGTGGTTGATATCTTGATGGTAATTGTGATGTTAATGTATGTTGATTACTAGCTAGCTTACTTGCATTTTTGATTTGCGATTGTTATAAATTAAATTATGATGTTTGCTTGATAATTATAGATTATAAGATTGTTAAATGTTAGTTAAGTGGTAAATGCCTTTGCAATGTTAATTAGTAAGAAAATTATCTGTATATGTTAATTTAAAAGCTATATAAGGAATAAAAGTGGTTGTATGCATAATCTACTTGATTAACATGTTTAAAGGATTGTTAAGTGGTTACTAATTTACTTTGATAATTGTTAGTAATTATCGGATATGTTACATGATTAGTAAATTGTGTGTTGGATTTGAAGTGACAATTATACTTGGAAAATCGCTATTTATGGATATGGGTTTTCAGGATAAAAGAAGTTATATGTACATTTTTAATTGGATTGTGATATATGTCCGTAATATGAAACTATCTCCTGATTGTATAGTTTTCAAATGTAATCTATAGTAAAGTTAAACTATTATTTAATTTTCTTTATGTGTTTATCTGCGAGGAGTTGCAATGAGATCACAAGTCTTAAATGTCAATATTTAAAGACTTGTGTAGTTCTCTTCAACTAGTTCCTCGGGCTTACGAATATCAATGATTAACTATCACGAGTATAATTAATATACTTGAGTGATGTGATCATCGATATAGCGTAAGTAATAGTTAGTGCTAGGGGTTGTTCCCTAGGGCTTACGAACATCAATGATTGATTGTCACGTGTATCATTAAAATGCGTGAGAAATACGATCATTGGTGTAGCATAAGTAGTAGTGTTAATGTAAATTATTATGTGCTAGGTGCCGCATGTCTGGGCGAGTACTTTTCTTACGTGTTTATTTTTATGTTGCTGCAAGTTGAGGCAGCTTTATTTTTGCTAAAGCAGGGTTGAATTGTATTTGAGGGGCTGTGCCCATAGTCCGATAAACGAATACTTCATGCCGAAATTTTCTAAAAATCCCCTGCAAATTTATTTAAAAATCTATTTAAGTTATTTGATGTGGTGATTTAAAAGTATATGGTGATTTTCGAGAGTCAAGGTAAATGTTATAGTTGATATGTATTGTTGTGAAGTGGTTGCCTAGATGGTATCTAAGTGTCGAGTAATCATATGTGTTAAGTATTTATGTGGAGTGAGTATTTGATTTAGTGGTTGTCTTGAAACTATATTATGAATGTGATTAAGTATGTTTGTATAAGTTATATAAGTAAGCGTTATAGAGAAAACGATAAGGTTTTGCTTGAATTAGTCTTGAAACTGTATCTGACCTTGTAAAGGTTCAAGTAGGAGACCTAGTCGAGAGCAGTGCGTGGGAAAATGGAAAGACGAACAGAAAAACAAATATCAAAGCCAACGGGTGAATTGATATGAAAGTGGTGAGTTACGAAGTAGAGTTGGAAGTTGAGCCGAGTAAGAGGTCAGCATATAAATAAGTAAAGACTGACGTGAAATTGAGTCGAGGATCCATGTTAGGGTCGAGAACTTCGTATAACAAGGCAAGTGTTCTTGCTATTCACCTATTGTTCAAGTGATGCAATTTAGTTTATTTGTAGTACGTGATGATTTGGTCAAGTATGGAGGGCAGATGACTCATATACTTTTCAAATAAGTGTGGTGTTGTTTATCTCCCCTACCCTTAATTTAAATATTCGATTTGTAAAGAATTTTACAAATAACTTTCTCGCTCACTATCCTATCCCTGAAATGCTATTTCATCTATTTCTGTCAAAATAGTTTAAGAATTCCATAAATAAAGGAAATCCAAGATTTTAAACTCTTATGAAAGCTTGCTAGCAAAACTCTTAATTCTAGCATATTTCACCAATGGACCTCATTTAGAAAAATGTTTTCTTTCTAATTGATCTGAACCTTTCCATATTGAAACTGTTTTGCAAATATTTATTCTACGTTATTTCATCCGCTTATGGAAGCTCAAACTCTTCATTGTGCTTAAGTTTTAGTAAAGGCCCAATACTTGACCATATCTTTGCTTTAGTCTAGAATTTCAATTGTTGAAAATCTTATTGCAATTCATACCCTTATTCTTGCTCAAATGAAATTTTCTTTAGATAAGTTGCTGATGTTATAAATCTATTTATTCGTATCGAACTTGTTGATATCAGTTGAGAATCTTGGTTCGTTTATTCCCTTTGTTGTATCGAACTTGTCGATACCCTTTGAGTTGTTATTCTTTAATTATTACCCACTTGTTGTGTCGAACTTGTTGACACTTGATGATCTTGAATCTTTCATTGACTCTTGGATTATGAGTCGTTATTCTGGAACGTGAGTTTTCCAGTTATTGGTTGGCAAAGGTTGTCGATTGTTCCGACACCTAGTGTGGATGACTTAGAATTGAAAATGTCTTTAAATAGATGTCCCTTCGGGGAGACCATATTATGGTCAACAGATGTCACTTCGGGGAGACCAGATTCGTGGTAAGAAGTTAAGGCCAATGTGTGCCGTGGATCCATTAAAGGACATTGATGTGTGCGTTTGTCCGGGGTTAGTGCGTGACTGATCAGCAACCTAACCTTGATGATGTTTTTTTTAATATATAAAAATTCCAATTCTAGCCTATACTCTGATATTGAGATGTTGTTTCTTGACTCTTTGGAAGTCCGTTTTTATAATATTGATATCGAAACTCTTATCAGTTTTAGTTTCTGTTGCACCTTATTAATGGTGAATTGCTGGCCCTCGTGGCAATTTAAAAGTTGATGTCACTGATTCTTTCATAGAATGAGATGAAACTCTTTTGTTTATCAAAATTGTCGTCGTTATTGAAATTGTCATCACTATTTACACTTGTTGAGCATTGTTGGCTCACTCTTGCTTCTGTTTATTTCTCCAGTTGTTAGAGATGATCAGAAGAACTAGTGGTCAGTTGGTATTACTCTATAGGCAGCGAGAGCAGACGTTCGAGTCATAGATTTCGCCAGACAGTGGATTGCGAATTGTCAAGGTTGGATACGTAGTTAGTGGTTTTGAATATTCACAGAATTGTATAATAATTTTATTCTGAGATTGAGTTGTATTAAAGTAATTCGATAGTTTGTTTCACACCATAACTTGTATGCGATCTTGGTTAATGGGTTTATATTATTAAATTTTGTTTATATTCAGAGATGTACAATGTTGATTTTGGTTGGTGGCCCCCAAATCTGTACCCCGGATTTTGGGACCGTTACAAGTTGGTATCAGAGCTACAGGTTATGGTCACTGAAACAGATTAGGAGGGTTAGGTGTACGTGTATAAGATAGATGTCGGGTAGAACGATTTAGGACAAGGATCGCATTAGGGTACTTCGACAAGTATTGCAACGTTATACGGTCTTCGGTATATCGCACGAGTGGGAGTTCGAATAGTTTAAGGATTGGGCTATGAGTGTAAGAACCCAGATTTTTGGTAGAATTAAAACTTTTTCTTATGTAATAATATAAGGAGTGAATGGTGGTTATGACTGCAATGTAACGAATGTCTATTAAATGAATGGAATGGATTTGAATTCCATTATTTATATGTCATGCAGAATACTTTTGGTTGACAGCATAGATAAGAATGATCCATCTCCTTAGGGATATAAGTTATATTATTCCAAGAAAGATTATTCTAGTGTCATCCAAATCAATATATGTTATTAGTCCAGTGGTTCCGTAAAAGGGTTAAGGAACGCCCTAGAGAGGACCAGGGCATTATTATTATATATAAAGAATAAAAAGGAATAATGAAGTGTGAATAGTGATTTTGGGGGGATATGGGTATATTATTGGATGACGCTATATAGAAGTGTTCAGAACGGATTTTCGAGTTCGTATTCATGACCCAGGGGCAAGATAAGTGTATGTAAACGATATCGGATTCAGAAAAATAGCACTTTCATTTTCTCCGAGATTTCCCTGGACACTGCAAGCCTTAAGGAATTATTAAAGGAATTTAAGGAATTTAAATTTGAGAAGTACTAAGAAAGATGGAGAATAGTATTATAAATATTAAGAAGGTTTTCGGTAAAACCCTAACTAGAAACGAATGAGTTATTCCTCCGAACAAGCAAGGAAATTGAGTAATAACCGGACAAAGAAACGAACAATTAACCAAGAGACAAACAAGTTCAATTGGTGGAAAAAGGAGAAACATAAGTGACATGTTTGTAAGTCAACTAGAAGCTAGGTGGTATAAGTGCACTTTTGCAAAAATGGACTTGTTTAATGTGGAGCCAACACTTGGACAAGTAAGAGATTGACAAGTGGCACCAATAGATGGTTGACAACACAAAAGGAAGAGATGCATTCAAGATATATACATAGAAACACATGCATTAAGCCATTTACACAACAAAAACACAAACAAACACCACCATCTCTCTTGTTCATAAAAACTCTCGGCCAAGAAAAAGGAAAAAGGGGGGAGAGCTTGCCACCATCCATTCACTTCAACCTATAGCTTAAAATGAAGCTTGAGTCTAGGTGAAGGTAAATCCAAAACCTTAGCATCATCCTTTAAGGTTTCCATTTTCAAAAGATTTATGAAAGTTCTTGATGAATAGTGTTCTTATGAACTAACTTTTCTTTTCTTGATTTCTTTGGATAGATCAAGCTATATTAAGGCTAGATAAGGACTAACCAAGGTTTAATAAGTTCATACATACACCAAGAAAGGTATACCACTCTTGAAAACCTAGCTCTTAGTTAAGTTTTGGTATTTTAGATGAGTTATATGGATTTAATGCATGTTTATGACCTTAAGATTATGCATGGGCTCTGTTAAATGTTAAATTAGTATAGATGAACGGAAAGACATTGCTTGGTCTTAGTTCATGGATAAATAACATGTATATGATGTTTGGGGTGTAAACCATGATTATTGGATGGTTTGAATTTTGGAAAACGTGTAAACATAGTCGTCGTAATGCCGAAAATTCGTTAACCCTTGAAATCCGTGCATAGCAGTAGCATGTATACACTGTCCAGTCTCGGATTTTGCCATGATAAGCTAGATTATGTTATAAGCTTCGTTTTGATATAAAGTTCGTATGAAACGGATATACGGTTTAGGAGATTTGGCCGATTTAATAAAAGTGGTTCGAAACCGAAAACGAAAGTTCGTAACTGTATTTAAACCCCCTTAACTCGAGTAATGCAGTGGTGAATAATGATAATTAAATATTAGAGGTAAAAAGAAAGGTATGGGAGAAAACCACATGTCTAATCGATCGTTTTCCAATTTTATAAAAATGTTCGAATCAAGGTTAAACGCGAACGAACACCTAGAAGCATGCTTGATTATGACTTTGGTTAATAACTTAGAAAACGGGCGATAAAACTCGTAGTACAATCTTGATTCGTAATTAATCGATCTTATGACTTACATGGCTTAAGTATGTATTAAGTGTGGGTGCAATGACGGGTTATAATAGCAAACGTACGTCGAACCGCATCAGTGATAAAAGGGTTACACTAAGAGGTGTATAACGAGATAATTCGAAAACGTGTTTCGACTTAAGTGAAGTCTATATTTAATCTTGTAAAGTGTTAAGTGATTAATACCGAATCCCTTGGCTATTTATAGATCATCAGGCTGACCCGGGACACGCTACCACTACCCCTACCCGCACTCGATTTCCAGGCAAGTTTCAAATCCTTTTTAAAGGCTGTTGTTGTGAATATATATATGTGTGATTTCTGTCATACATATGCCATAGCATGCATGCCTACTTTCAAAGTCTTATTGATATACTTGTTCCCTGAATTATTGTTGGCTTATGAGCTAGATAGTTATTATATCAGTTATAAGCCGGAAATTTCTAAGACTCTTAAACGAAGAGCATCTGAACCTCATTCCTTGATTATAGACCGGGAGTCGTTATTTCTTGATATATTGACATTATTTTCAGAGGAAAATAATTAAGTAAATATTTCCCATTTATTATCTGGTGAATATTATTGAGATATTCCTTTGAGATTATTTGATAAATATTATTCGGGTTATTCATCAGATATTTATTTATTCGATGAACATTATCTTTAATGTTCATCTAAAGCCGATTTAATATTCGAATATTATTTCGAACCCTCAGTTAAGTTATTCACTTAGAGAATATTCATTCTTATTTCTTCGATAAATATTATCTGGAATATTCATTCGAGTTTATTTATTTAATGAATATTATTTTAATATTCATTCGAGCCTTATTTATTTAAATGAATATTATTTCGAATATTCATTCAGCTCTATTTATTTTATAAATATTAGCTGAGCATTGATTCGAACTCCAGTTATTCGATAAATATTATCTTCGACGTTCATTTAAAGACAATTCTAATATTGAACATAATTTTAAATATTCATTCGATAATCATTTCTTCGATAAATATTATTAAGTCGAATATTCATTATTTGTTTAATGAATATTGTCTCAAATATTCAGTCGATAATTATTTCATCAACAAGTATCATTCTTAAGTTGAATATTCATTATTTATTCAATGAATATTATTTCAGTTATTCAGTTGACGATTATTTCATCAATAAATACCATCATTATTAATTTGAATATTCATTATTCGTTCAATGAATATTATCCTGAGTATTTATTCAAAGATTATTCCGAGCAACACTTTTCCAATATCTGTGACTTAATAAATATTCTTGGAATATTTATTTAATTCTTCTAACTCGTTTCGAAAATGATTTACTTTATTCACATAGTATAATTGACCTTCGAATATTATATAAATTATTTCAGAGACTTAATACTATTATTATATTATCAAGGAAGGTTCTCAAACTCTACTCTTCGTTCAATCCTTCCTCTCAAATAATAAGGGAACCTTACTTGGGAAATGTTATTTATCTTGTTACTGCCCGGTCATAAATTATTCGTTTCATTCGCAACTTGGTTGCTATTATTCATGGAATTGTGTGTACCCTCTCATCATTCGAGGGGTAGAATGTTGGAACAAGTTGGTGTCCATTAACAAGCAACAGCTTGGGAAATAGTGGTAAATTTTCCTTTCCACATTAGATACGACTACCTTGTGGAGTCTTATCAACATGTATCATACCTGGGGAAAAGGGGAACGAACATTACATTTCACAATGATGGATGTTAAATGAACTAGGAGACGCGTAAGTGGCCGAGTGGCGTCGGTCCAGCAATAGCCCAACCGTTGGCTTAGGAGTTCCAGAGGGCGGTAGACAAGTAAATCCGTCGGAGCTACCTTCTACATGTAGAGAACGACTGATGAGATGCATGACATACGACTGATCATCGTAAACGTCAGGGCATCTGGCGCGGCAATGCTCCCGTATTAGTTCATCTTTCAAATTTGGAAATCTTCTGCAACCCGATCTGTGTTGGCAGTGTTGAAACATGTTGAAAACTGGAATTGCAATATTTTCTGCAAGTTCCTCTTTTACGAAAATGATGCTATCTTGCTTATCTTAATAGAGCAGATATTTTCACAGAACTTATTTATTTGATGTTCCCTGTAACTTCATCCTTTATATTGATCTGGCATTATTTTCGCTTATGCATGGCATATGGTTTCAAAATATATTTTTGAACTGTCATATATATATATATATATATATATATATATATATATATATATATATATATATATACCTATACAGTTACATTATTGTTGGCGGGATATTGCTCACCCTTGCTTATTATTATGTCACAACAACAGCTAGGTCACATGGCTCGCATAAGGCGCACTCGGCGCAAGCAGGTTACCCGTCCTACAGGACTCCCCGCTGATATTGTTGCTGCCATTGATGAGGTAACACAAATAGTCAGCTTTTGCTTCCAGTTTAATTATATGTATCAATAATGCTAATCAATGGCAAGAACTTTAAACTTATGATGTTATCCTTTTGGTTTGTAATAACTTTTATTCGTAAACCCATAATGTGAGACTTATTTCAATTGTGTGTGTGTGAGTGAGTGGATTATTGTGTGTGTGTGAGTGAGTGGATTATTGTGGGGTCACAGCATGTGAATTTTTTATTGTGGATTCAAGTAAAGTATCAATCATGGAAAATAAGACCGTAACGACCCGATCCCGGACCCCGGATCTGGGGGTGTTACAGAAATGGTATCAGAGAGAGAGTTATAAATCCCAAGAGATGATGCGACGTTATACAATAATAAATTCACTAACATAATAAGAACTCTTGCCAAGTTCATCTAAAACCCTTATGGGAACTTTTAATTATCATGATAGTAATATAATTCGTCATTGTGTAGGCGAGCGACATCTCTGATCCGGAGGAGTATGAGAGATAGCACGATGAGGCGATCCAGGCCGTCGAGGACTCGGCGATGGTAGATGCAGATACTGAGGTGATTGAGTCAGAGGAGGAGGACCCTGAGGAGGTCCAGGTTGATGCTGATATTGATGTTGTTGAGTCAGAGGAGGAGGACCCTGAGGTCCAGATTGATGCTGATACTGATGTCATTGAGTCTGAGGATGAGGAGGACCCGGAGGGAGGAGGACCCGGAGGAGGTCCAGGCAGGGCAGGACGTTTAGTTAGTTGATGAGGGGGAGGATTTCTGGTATGTATCTGAGATGAGGACTTTGGGGGAAGATACTGAGGTAGTTGTTGAGGATGTTTATGTGGAGGACCCTGAGGAGGCCCAGCTTGTTCATGATGTTAGGGTGATGGAGGAGGATACTGACATGACCACAGAGCAGGTGATGGCTGCTGTTTTAGGCCAGGATGTAGATGAGGGTGCCGAGGGAGATGTTGATGAGCCCGTGGCTGATGTTGTAGGGAGTTCCGGACTTCATGTGCCACCCCTCTCTGATGAGAGAGCCCCTACCCCGCCACCACTACCTGTGAGCCCATTATCAGATGAGTTTGAGGCATTGACCCCAGAGCCGCAGCAGGCAGAGGCTGCCCTTCCAGCAGATCCAGCCCCTCCACCCCATGTTCCGACTAAGGGAGTCCCAACATGTTTTCACCACTACGTTGTGGCCAGACTTACTACTGAGGTAGCCGTGGCTGAGGCCAGGCTGGCAGAGTCCCGCAGAGAGCTAGCAGCGGAGAGAGAGGCCCGGTTGAGGCACCTGGGTGGTAGGCGTGCCAGAGCTAAAGAGATGTATAGGCAGGTGACCGGCATAGAGCTGAGGGCCCGTGTGAGGGTGCGACAGTTACCCAGTGATGGGCATGGCATGGTATCCAGGGCTGATGCAGAGGAGATTTTCTGCCTTGCTATGAGGAGGGTTCGAGCTTTGGCCCGCCGTCATGGCTGACTGCAGTGTTAGTGATGTATTGGTCTAGTTGTCTAGTCTTGTACGGTCATAGTAGTGCTGACTTTTGGTAGGGATAGTTTCAGCTTGTAGTTCCCTGTAGCAGACTAGACGGATAGACAGCTTATCTCACTTTTGACTAGTTATTATTCGGATGGTTGTATTTCTTTTAAAACTATTGTTGTATGTCGGATATTGTACCGTTTGGTACTTGGTATATATTTATTTCCCTTTTCAGTCATTTCAGTTTCATTGTGACGCGATCACTAGTTTATTATATTATATATGTCCGTACTGCTTTCGATTAAAACTGCCATGATATATAGAACTGTGGGATCCTAAATCCATTTATGCATCGATATTGTGAGGAGAAACCCTCTAAAATAGGTGAATAAACCTAATGTATATTGTCCAAATTTTCAGTAAAATGTCTCCGAGAAGAATGGGTACTAGGGCTAACCCTCATGAGTCTACTGACCAAGAAAGTCACAATCAACCTGAGGAAGACCTTGAGTATAATGAAAAACAGGACCAGGATTACCATGAACAAGAAGATTCCCAGTATGGGATGGGGGATGAAACTTTTTATACTGCAGATTTTGAAGAGGAAATAGAAGAAGGGGAAACCGAAGTCGAGCATCAGGGGGAGAACCAGGGCGGAAACCCCATGGGACAATCTATGGATCTGCTAAGACAAAATTTGAACCAATATCCCCAACCACCCCAAGGAAACAATACCACTGTGGCCAATTCCTTTAGGGCCTTCAAGTCCCTCAAACCCCCAGAGTTTCACGGATCGGCTGACCCCGTAAGGGCAAGGGCCTGGGTTAAGAAAATGGAGAAATCTTTCGAGATTCTGAGTATTGAGGAGGCCCAAAAGACTGTCTTTGCTACCTACTTGCTAAAAGGAGAGGCCAATTATTGGTGGGAAGCTAAGAAGAATATGGAGACCGATGCTATTGTAACCTGGGATAGGTTTAAACAGTTGTTTCTAGAGAAGTATTTCCCAAAGTTTATGAAAACCCAGATGGAGCTTAAGTTTCTAGAGCTAAAACAGAAT
Organism: Kitagawia praeruptora; assembly: GCA_037693485.1. Lineage (NCBI taxonomy): Eukaryota > Viridiplantae > Streptophyta > Magnoliopsida > Apiales > Apiaceae > Kitagawia > Kitagawia praeruptora. Next base: position 142,481,876 of record CM075352.1, read on the forward strand.
AACTTGTCGGTGGCCGATTATGAAGCCAAGTTTACTGAGTTATCAAGGTTTGTACCGGAATTTGTGGATACTGAAGAGAAGAAGGCTAACAGGTTTCAGCAGGGGTTGAAGCAGTGGATTCAGAACAGAGTGGCAGTTTTAGAGATTACCGATTATGCCACCTTGGTGCAAAAGGCAACCATTGTGGAAGCAGGGAGTGATCAGATGCAAAGAGAGAAAGAGAAGGGGGGATTAAAGAGAAAGCATGCCAGCATGGGCAGAGGTTCCGCAGGGGGAAGACCCCCGAATAGGTTCAACCGAGGAGCAGTTTCGCTACCTGGGAGGAGTGTTGGGTTTAAACCATCTGGGAGTGCAACTGTGAGCCAGGGCGGCCAACAAGCAGGAGTGTCCCGTTCTCATCATTCCAGACCTCCACTACCAGTATGTGCCACTTGTGGGAAGAGACATTCCGGGGTGTGTACTCAGAAACAAACGGTCTGTTATAAGTGTGGGCGAGCAGGCCACTATGCCCACCAGTGTACCGCGATTGCTCCTACTGCCAGCAAAGGCACTACTTGTTTTCAGTGTAGTCGTCCAGGTCACATGAGGAGGGATTGCCCGATGAACCAGCCAGTAGCATCAGGGGCAAGCAGAGCTGCCTCCAATAGGCCAACAACTGCTAGAACTTTTAACATGACAGTGCAAGATGCCGTGAGGAACACGGATGTGATAGCAGGTACATTTTCCCTCAATTCAGTCAGTGCAAATGTTTTGTTTGATTCTGGAGCAACTAATTCTTTTATATCTAGAGATTTTGCACATAAATTGAAACTTAAAACCCAATCGCTAAGGGAATCCTTACAAGTAGAGATAGCTAATCAGGAAGTCGTTCCAGTTAATCAGATTCACCCCAATTGCAAAATAGAAATAGGAGGACAATCCTTCTGTGTGGATTTAATTCCTTTTAAGATAGGGGAATTCGATGTTATTTTGGGAATGGACTGGTTGTCTCGTAATAATGCGAAAATAGATTGTAAAGGGAAAAAGGTTAAGTTGAAAACCCCAGAGAAGAAGGAAATAGTGTTTAAAGGGCTACGACAGACCCAGACTATTCTAACCATGGCGCAGACCAAGAGACTACTACGAAAAGGGAACGAAGCTTATTTAGCTTACGTTATAGACACCCAGAAAGAGGCACCTAAGATACAAGACATTCCGGTAGTTAAAGAATTTGAAGACGTGTTTCCTCAAGATCTTCCCGGACTACCACCAGATAGAGTAATTGAGTTTGCTATCGAATTAACCCCGGGGACGGCGCCAGTTTCCAAGGCCCCGTATCGATTGGCGCCAGTGGAGATGAAAGAGCTAGCCAAGCAATTGCAGGAATTGTTGGATAAGGGTATGATAAGACCCAGTGTGTCGCCTTGGGGCGCACCAGTGTTGTTTGTCAAGAAAAAGGACGGGAGTATGAGGTTATGCATCGACTATCGAGAGTTGAACAAGCTAACCATAAAGAATAAGTACCCGTTACCCAGGATTGATGATTTGTTTGACCAGCTAAGGGGAGCTGTGTATTTCTCCAAGATTGACTTGAGAACCGGATATCACCAACTAAAGATTAAACCTGAAGATATTCCAAAGACTGCCTTCCGTACTAGGTATGGGCATTATGAATTCTTGGTGATGTCGTTTGGACTGACCAACGCCCCAGCAGCTTTCATGGATCTAATGAATAGAGTGTTCAAGGAATATTTGGATCAGTTTGTTATAGTCTTTATTGATGATATTCTGATCTACTCAAAGACGGAAGAAGAGCACGCTGAACATTTGAGGATAACTTTAGAAACGCTCCGGAAGGAGCAGTTATATGCCAAATTCTCAAAGTGTGAGTTCTGGAAAAATGAGGTGCAATTTTTAGGGCACGTAATCAACAGAGAAGGAGTGCTAGTTAACCCCACCAAAATAGAGGCTGTTTCAAATTGGGAACGACCAACCACTCCAACAGAGGTAAGGAGTTTCATCGGACTAGATGGATATTATAGACGATTTGTTCAAGATTTTGCAAAGATTGCAGCCCCGTTAACTCTACTTACCCGTAAAACTGAGAAATTTGAATGGACTGAAAAATGCGAGAAGAGTTTTCAAAAGCTGAAGAAGAGGTTGGTAACGGCCCCAGTGTTGGTGTTGCCTGATGGAATAGGAGATTTCGTAATTTACAGTGATGCTTCGCATAAAGGATTGGGATGTGTGCTTATGCAGCACGGTAAGGTAATAGAATATGCGTCAAGGCAATTGAAGGATTACGAGATCCGATACCCCACCCATGATCTAGAATTAGCAGCAATTGTTTTTACCTTAAAGATATGGAGGCACTACTTGTATGGAGAGAAGTGTGAGATTTACACTGACCATAAGAGCCTCAAGTACATTTTTACGCAGAAAGAGCTTAACATGCGTAAGAGAAGATGGCTAGAGCTAATCAAGGATTACGATTGTGAGATTTGCTATCACCCGGGTAAAGCCAATATGGTGGCTAACGCCCTTAGTAGGAAAGAGAAGCTCAAAATGATAACTACAGAGAAGGAATTGATAAAGGACTTTGAGAAGCTGGAAATTGAGATTAAGATACCTGAAGAAGGTCAGGAAAAGTTGATGGAAATTCGAATCCAGCCTCCATTGTTGGAAAAGATTAGGCTATGCCAAGAGCAAATGATGGAAGTAGAAAAGAACTCGACTAAGGAGTTAATGACTGGGGAAGAAATCAAGTGTGAAAAAGATAAAGGAGGGATCATGAGATACATATGGAGGATATGGGTCCCAAATGATTAGGAACTCAAGGAAGAAATTCTTTACGAGGCACACAACTCAGGATACTCAGTGCACCCCGGTAGCACCAAGATGTATAGAGATTTGAAAGAGTACTACTGGTGGCCCAACATGAAAAAGGATGTGGTAGAGTGGGTAAGCAAATGCTTGACCTGCCAGAAAGTGAAAGCAGAGCACCAGAGACCCAGTGGACTTCTACACCCCTTGGAGATTCCCAAATGGAAATGGGAACATATAGCTATGGACTTCGTAGTCGGTTTACCAAGGACCAAAACAAATCATGACGCCATATGGGTAATTATAGACCGGCTAACCAAGTCAGCCCACTCTTCCTATTAATGAAAGGTACACGGTCGATAGGCTGGTAGATATCTACCTTAAAGAGATAGTGGCGCGACATGGAGTCCCAGTCGCCATAGTATCCGACAGAGATCCCAGATTTAACTCCAGGTTTTGGAGGAGCTTTCAGGAATGTGTGGGAACCAGGCTAAACATGAGTACAGATTACCATCCCCAAACAGACGGGCAAAGTGAAAGGACCATCCAGACACTAGAAGATATGTTGAGAGTCTGTGTTATAGACTTTAAAGGAAATTGGGATGATCACTTGCCATTGATTGAGTTCTCCTACAACAATAGCTTTCATTCAAGCATAGGAATGCCGCCTTACGAGGCCCTTTATGGAAGAAAATGTCGATCTCCCCTATATTGGGATGAAGTTGGAGAGCGAAAGATGCTCGGACCTGAGATGGTCCAACGGACAAAAGATGCAGTGGATCTAATCAGAGGACGGCTGGTAGCAGCCCAAGATCGACAAAAGAAATATGCCGACTTAGCTCGGAAAGGAAAAGAATATGAGGTGGGAGACCTAGTGTTCTTGAAGGTATCTCCTTGGAAGGGTTTAATGAGGTTTGGAAAGAAAGGGAAGCTGAGCCCTAGATATATTGGACCATTTGAGATCTTAAGACGTATTGGAGAGCTAGCTTATGAACTGGCATTACCCCCGAACCTGCAGCAAGTGCACAATGTGTTCCATGTCTCAATGCTGAGGAAATATAACCCAGATGCCAAGCACATAGTGGAATATGAGCACGTGGACATGCAACCAGATTTGACCTATGTAGAGCAACCGGTGGAAATCATAGACAGAAAAGATCAAGTGCTCCGAAACAAGGTCATTAAGCTTGTCAGAGTTTTATGGCAGAACCACAACATAGAAGAATCAACCTGGGAGCTAGAAAGTGCAATGATGGAAAAGTACCCCCATTTGTTTTCAAGCTAATTCCGGGACGGAATCCTTTTAAGGAGGGGAGACTGTAAGAACCCAGATTTTTGGTAGAATTAAAACTTTTTCCTATGTAATAATATAAGGAGTGAATGGTGGTTATGACTGCAATGTAACGAATGTCTATTAAATGAATGGAATGGATTTGATTTCAATTATTTATATGTCATGCAGAATACTTTTGGTTGACAGCATAGATAAGAATGATCCATCTCCTTAGGGATATAAGTTATATTATTCCAAGAAAGATTATTCTAGTGTCATCCAAATCAATATATGTTATTAGTCCAGTGGTTCCATAAAAGGGTTAAGGAACGCCCTAGAGAGGACCAGGGAATTATTATTATATATAAGGAATAAAAAGGAATAATGAAGTGTGAATAGTGATTTTGGGGGGATATGGGTATATTATTGGACGACGCTATATAGAAGTGTTCAAAACGGATTTTCGAGTTCGTATTCATGACCCAGGGGCAAGATAAGTGTATGTAAACGATATCGGATTCAGAAAAATAGCACTTTCATTTTCTCCGAGATTTCCCTGGACACTGCAAGCCTTAAGGAATTATTAAAGGAATTTAAAGAATTTAAATTTGAGAAGTACTAAGAAAGATGGAGAATAGTAGTATAAATATTAAGAAGGTTTTCGGTAAAACCCTAACTAGAAACGAATGAGTTATTCCTCCGAACAAGCAAGGAAATTGAGTAATAACCGGACAAAGAAACGAACAATTAACCAAGAGACAAACAAGTGCAATTGGTGGAAAAAGGAGAAACCTAAGTGACATGTTTCTAAGTCAACTAAAAGCTAGGTGGTATAAGTGCACTTTTACAAAAATGGACTTGTTTAATGTGGAGCCAACACTTGGACAAGTAAGAGATTGACAAGTGGCACCAATAGATGGTTGACAACACAAAAGGAAGAGATGCATCCAAGATATATACATAGAAACACATGCATTAAGCCATTTACACAACAAAAACACAAACAAACACCACCATCTCTCTTGTTCATAAAAACTCTCGGCCAAGAAAAAGGAAAAAGGGGGGAGAGCTTGCCACCATCCATTCACTTCAACCTATAGCTTAAAATGAAGCTTGAGACTAGGTGAAGGTAAATCCAAAACCTTAGCATCATCCTTTAAGGTTTCCATTTTCAAAAGATTTATGAAAGTTCTTGATGAATAGTGTTCTTATGAACTAACTTTTCTTTTCTTTATTTCTTTGGATAGATCAAGCTATATTAAGTCTAGATAAGGACTAACCAAGGTTTACTAAGTTCATACATACACCAAGGAAGGTATACCACTCTTGAAAACCTAGCTCATAGTTAAGTTTTGGTATTTTAGATGAGTTATATGGATTTAATGCATGTTTATGACCTTAAGATTATGCATGGGCTTTGTTAAATGTTAATTTAGTATAGATGAACGGAAAGACATTGCTTGGTCTTAGTTCATGGATAAATAACATGTATATGATGTTTGGGGTGTAAACCATGATTATTGGATGGTTTGAATTTTGGAAAACGTGTAAACATAGCCGTCGTAATGCCGAAAATTCGTTAACCCTTGAAATCCGTGCATAGCAGTAGCATGTATACACTGTCCAGTCTCGGATTTTGCCATGATAAGCTAGATTATGTTATAAGCTTCGTTTTGATATAAAGTTCGTATGAAACGGATATACGGTTTAGGAGATATGGCCGATTTAATAAAAGTGGTTCGAAACCGTAAACGAAAGTTCGTAACTATATTTAAACCCCCTTAACTCGAGTAATGCAGTGGTGAATAATGATAATTAAATATTAGAGGTAAAAAGAAAGGTATAGGAGAAAACCACATGTCGAATCGATCGTTTTCCAATTTTATAAAAATGTTCGAATCAAGGATAAACGCGAACGAACCCCTAGAAGCATGCTTGATTATGACTTTGGTTAATAACTTAGAAAACGGGCGATAAAACTCGTAGTACAATCTCGATTCGTAATTAATCGATCTTAAGACTTACATGGCTTAAGTATGTATTAAGTGTGGGTGAAATGACGGGTTATAATAGCAAACGTACGTCGAACCACATCAGTGATAAAAGGGTTACACTAAGAGGTGTATAACGAGATAATTCGAAAACGTGTTTCGATTTAAGTGAAGTCTATATTTAATCTTGTAAAGTGTTAAGTGATTAATCCCGAATGCCTTGGCTATTTATAGATCATCAGGCTGACCCGGGACACGCTACCACTACCCCTACCCGCACTCAATTTCCAGGCAAGTTTCAAATCCTTTTTAAAGGCTGTTGTTGTGAATATATATATATATATATATATATATATATATATATATATATATATATATATATATATATATATATGTGATTTCTGTCATACATATGCCATAGCATGCATGCCTACTTTCAAAGTCTTATTGATATACTTGTTCCCTGAATTATTGTTGGCTTATGAGCTAGATAGTTATTATATCAGTTATAAGCCGGAAATTTCTAAGACCCTTAAACGAAGGGCATCTGAACCTCATTCCTTGATTATAGACCGGGAGTCGTTATTTCTTGATATATTGACATTATTTTCAGAGGAAAATAATTAAGTAAATATTTCCCATTTATTATCTGGCGAATATTATTGAGATATTCCTTTGAGATTATTTGTTAAATATTATTCGGGTTATTCATCAGATATTTATTTATTCGATGAACATTATCTTTAATGTTCATCTAAAGCCGATTTAATATTCGAATATTATTTCGAACCCTCAGTTAAGTTATTCGAATATTATCCTGAGTATTTATTCAAAGATTATTTCGAGCAACACTTTTCCAATATCTGTGACTTAATAAATATTCTTGGAATATTTATTTAATTCTTCTAACTCGTTTCGAAAATGATTTACTTCATTCACATAGTATAATTGACCTTCGAATATTATATAAATTATTTCAGAGACTTAATACTATTATTATATTATCAAGGAAGGTTCTCAAACTCTACTCTTCGTTCAATCCTGCCTCTCAAATAATAAGGGAACCTTACTTGGGAAATGTTATTTATCTTGTGACTGCCCGGTCATAAATTATTCGTTTCATTCGCAATTTGGTTGCTATTATTCATGGAATTGTGTGTACCCTCTCATCATTCGAGGGGTAGAATGTTGGAACAAGTTGGTGTCCATTAACAAGCAATAGCTTGGGAAATAGTGGTAAATTTTCCTTTCCACATTAGATACGACTACCTTGTGGAGTCTTATCAACATGTATCATACCTGGGGAAAAGGGGAACGAACATTACATTTCACAATGATGGATGTTAAATGAACTAGGAGACGCGTAAGTGGCCGAGTGGCGCCGGTCCAACAATAGCCCAACCGTTGGCTTAGGAGTTCCAGAGGGCGGTAGACAAGTAAATCCGTCGGAGCTACCTTCTACATGTAGAGAACGACTAATGAGATGCATGACATACGACTGATCATCGTAAACGTCAGGGCATCTGGCGCGACAATGCTCCCGTATTAGTTCATCTTTCAAATTTGGAAATCTTCTGCAACCCGATCTGTGTTGGCAGTGTTGAAACATGTTGAAAACTGGAATTGCAATATTTTCTGTAAGTTCCTCTTTTACAAAAATGATGTTATCTTGCTTATCTTAATAGAGCAGATATTTTCACAGAACTTATATATTTGAAGTTCCCTGTAACTTCATCCTTTATATTGATCTGGCATTATTTTCGCTTATGCATGGCATATGGTTTCAAAATATATTTTTGAACTGTCATATATATATATATATATATATATATATATATATATATATATATATATATATATATATATATATATATATATATACCTATACAGTTACATTATTGTTGGTGGGCTATTGCTCACCCTTGCTTATTATTATGTCACAAGAACAGCTAGGTCACATGGCTCGCGTAAGGCGCACTCGGCGCAAGCAGGTTACCCGTCCCACAGGACTCCCCGCTGATATTGTTGCTGCCATTGCTGAGGTAGCACAAATAATCAGCTTTTGATTCCAGTTTAATTATATGTATCAATAATGTTAATCAACGGCAAGAACTTTAAACTTATGATGTTATCCTTTTGGTTTGTAATAACTTTTATTCGTAAACCCGTAATGTGAGACTTATTTCAATTTCATCTCTGGGACTATAACTGTGTGTGTGTGAGTGAGTGGATTATTGTGGGGTCACAGCATGTGAATTATTTATTGTGGATTCAAGTAAAGTATCAATCATGGAAAATAAGACAGTAACGACCCGATCCCGGACCCCGGATCTGGGGGTGTTACAATGAGCGAAGCAGCGAACCCGAAGCGACATAAGCTAAGTGGGCAGCTGGAGCTATCAGTCCGGGGACATTATCTCGAGATTTTTGCGTAGAATTTAGGACATTCTACGATATTAGTTTCGATGTGAACGTTTCGGAGATGGTACGAGAAGGTTAAGAATGCGAAGTGAGAAACGATTATTAGCAAGAATTGGAAGTTAAGCATAGCTGTGCACCCTTAATCGTTGATTCCGTTCAGTTTATTGTCTAGAGAAATTTCATATTCTTTCTTTGAATTGTAGTAAATTAATTCCCGATTGGTATCATTGCTGAGGCATTCGTTGCACAGTGACGGTCTAAAATCGAGAATGAATTGAGATCTTCTTATTTATTCAACTCATTATTGTCAGGCTGGTTTGGCAGCTAAGTATAGTAGTGCTTAGTCGACAAGAGTGAGACTGAATAATTAGGAATTTCTTAAATGTTTGCCTAATCCGTAGTTGATGCTACAGTTGAAAAGTCTAACACCCATCAATTGATGATGAGTTTCGTACATCAAATTTATTCGAACTCAATTCCATTCTTTTAGAAATATTTACATTTCCAGATGATACTTGATCCATCTTTATAGATTTTTTTTTTGAAACTCTTGAATCCTTTCCATTAACATGAGTACTTGATTTTCTCTGTTCCAGCTGAGATGAACAACCTATGCAGATAGGGGATTTAGGGACATCTTATCTTTGTGATAGAAGTCCAGTGGGACGCCACTGATTGTGTTTGTCATGAAAGTACTAAGGACTGGCCATCCTTATGTACTATGGTGGTTAACCAAGTGACAAATGCAACCTGAAAATAGTTCAAAGATCATATTGATCTCTCGGATAAATTCCTTTATAAAAGTTTTGTCAAACAAACTCAGTCCATATTCATATTTGATGCCCCATTCAATTCGTTGACCTCCTTTGTCGGAGATTCGATGATTTCAGAATTACTAACAACGAAAAGATGTGTAGATAGACGCGACGACGTCTCAAGTGATTGAAACTACAATTATGCTGAAGGAGAACTGGTTATGTAAGTTCAAAAATTTGGTGGTTAAGACGGATGTGTTATGTCAAATGGGAATAAGTACTGATTCAAGGAATCATGAACAGGAGTTTAGACTAATAAGAAGTGAATAGCGGAAAAGAGCAGTACATGAGAGCACATTATCGCAGATATAGTAAAAGGGCGAAAAGAGAATAATAATGAAAGTGTTGGTATAAGACATTCAATGTTAAAGAATGATTGTTTTAGACCTCTATTGTAAGGTAGAGGTAGTAAATGGAATACCATAAAATGGTAGAATCAAGGAGAGATGATTTGAGTAAAACAGAGGAAGGCAGAACGGAAAGGTTGGTAAGAATTATCAAGGGTTAAGATTGAATGAGGGGTAAGGTGAATATGTGGAGTAAATGATTTATGCAAAGCCATTGTGAGAAGTCATGGTTAACAAAGATGGTAGAAAGTTAACCGGGATGAAGTAGAATGTCAGTAAGGTGGAAGGCAGAGAAATCAGAAAGTTTCCAGAAGTGACTAAATAAGACATGCATAATTTAGTTTAAAAAGAATGTGGAATCCCGAAGATGTGGAGTTAGAAGAGAGGGCACCGTGGTTGCCTATAGAAAGAGAATTAGCAGAAATTAACGAGATCCCATGGTCAAAAAATAAGATTGCGGGAGTAGAATCCCTAGAGATTTTATTAAGAGAAATGTGGGAAGTTGTGGCTGTAACCAGAAGGGCGGTATGATGACAAGTAGTAGAGTCAGAAGTCAAAGCTATGCGTTATGAGCTTGGAAAGATGGCAATTTTACCAGAAATAGTATCATATTAATCTTAGTGGAATTATGAAGAGAGTAATAAGGCTACTGTTATAATTATCAAGAATCGAGAAATTCAATGCATTTATAAAGGAAGTTATCAGGGATTCAGGATTAGATTTTATTTCCTATCAATGAAGGGGAGATTTTGATTTTAAGAAATGTGAAAGTGATGTTTTGAAGCCGAAAGCAGATGTAAGAGTCTTGGCTATCAAGTAAATCAATAAATTGTTATATCAAAGGAATGAAGTCGTTTTGTATAAGAAGGAGGTAGCAGAAAGGAGATGATTAAGTCAAAGCATATTCCAAGGAATAAGATTGCAAGCGACGTTCGGACGAAGAATTTATTATGATCGTAGATCACATAAGAAGATGATCGAAGATTCAGGAAGCGTATGCAAATCAATTGAGAGTGATTTTAAGAGTTTACAAGAAAAAGAAGAAAGTTATGCATAAGAGTTTTAGTGTGAATTTCGAATGACATGATTTTGTAGATAATGAGAGTGGCGTTAAATGTTTAAGTCGCAAGATGTAGAGACAAACTTGAGGACTCGTCAAGTATATAAAATTGTGATCCGAAAGTGATTTCGGAGGTTACGGGACAGTGAAGTCACAAAAACAAGTTTTGTTATTGGAGGAAGTTATGTCAAAGCTAAGGTTATGGAGTTTATTATTTTTCAAAACTGTAAATGTCAGGGATAAAATGTTTTCAAAGATATTTTGTTTCAAAAGCTTTTTGTTTAAAACTTCATTATTTTAAATGTTTTTAAAATGATTTTCAAAAATTTGTTTTCAAAAAGGATTTTCAGTGGACAAAAATGATTTTGACTTGTTTTAAACCAACAAAATTGTAATAACCCGAATTTTCAGAAAATGATTTTATTATTATTTTAAGAATATTAATGTTTTTCCTAAAATGAGGAGGAAATTTTTATTTTATTTTATTGTTCATTATTCCAGTTCAAGGAATTTCAAAAGCGAATTATTTAATTATTGTCTGGTTCAGTGTAATTATGAACTATATTATGTGATTATTGTTGGAAGATGGAATATATGTGAAGTTGTGTTTATGTGTTTATATGATGATTGTGTGAGTTATGAAGGCTGATGTATTTTATTTATATTTTTGAGGATTTAAATATATTTAAATCATGCATTTTGATCATCTGTTAATTTTATAAAATTATCGGAGGAATTAAAAATCATGAAATCTTTTGTAATATTATCTTTATAATATTATTTAGTTTTTAAAATGGTTGGGTGAATTAATTTGGATGTTTCGGTATTTTAAAATGATTTTAAGAGTTTTATTGTATTTAAAGGATCAAAACTTTGAAAATTCATATTTAATTCATTTTTGATCCGAAAAATATTTCGAAAATATGTGGGAGTTCATAATTTTATATTCTTTATTTTAAAAATGAAAAGTGTAATTTTCCGGAAATTTTATTTAATTGTGATTTTTAAGTCGTTTATTAGTTATAATTGGGTTGAGTAGTAGTGTTATCAGTTAATAAAGGTTTGGGCCAAGCCCATTAGTAGATATTATAGTAGCCCAGCACAGCAGACATATTCAGGATATACACACACGCAGGAAGTTTCGAGAATGGGGGAGAAAAAGAAAACGCAGAAAAAAAAAAAGAGGGGGAAACGGGAAGAGAGGGGTCGCCGGAGAGGAAGGAGAACAGGGGGGGGGCTGAGGGCGGCGTCAGGTAGGTGGTGACCGAAGCTGTCAAGCGTTGCTGCTGGCGTCGCAGTCGCGGACGAGTTGAAGACGAGAGAAAGGCTGTGTATATCTCTGTGTGGGTGTGTGTATCGTATGTATACGCAGAGAGAGAGAGAGACAGTAGAGAGAGACAGAGAGAGAGAGAGAGAGAGAGAGAGATGCAGGGGAGAGAGGGAGAAGACAACGGTGGTGGCTACCATGGTGGCTCACCGGAGGTATAAATTCGGTATACATACGTTTATGTGCATATTTTAATTGAATTATTATTGTTTTAATTTAATTAGATTTAATTGCTAATATATTTGTTAATTTCCGAAAATTAATTTCGGAGAGTTTAGTTGCTAATTATAATTGATGGGAGTAATTGTGAGTTTAATGTGTTAATTGTAGTAGTTTAATTATTAAATTGGTATGGTTACAATTTGATTAATTGTGAAATTCGAGTATTGTCTAATTGGCATAATTGTAATTAGATATAAGTTGTGAGTTAAATATGTGGATTTTCGTAATTGAATTAAAGTGGAAAATTGTGGATATTACTATGTTATGTGAATTAAATTGGTAAATAAAGTTGAGTATTATTACTATTTGTTAATTAATGGTAAGTTAAGTTGCTATTTGTAATTGTTGGGATTAGTTGTGTGTCGAGCTATATGATTTTGTTGTTCGGATTAGTGATTACTGATTTGTTAATTGTTGTTGTCTTATAAAGTGTAGATATAAGGGTTGGTTAAATTGTAAAGGTTTATGTGCTAAATGGTAAATGTTTATGTGTTAAATCCTAAATGGTATAAATCAAGTCTTAGTATTTGTTGAATGTATAATCGTCAATTACTTGGTGTTGGTAAGTATGGAAATACGTGGTACATGTTAATTGTTAGAATTTTATAATAATTAGAATTGTGCTAGGGGTTATGAGAAGATCACAAGTTTTTAAATGTCAATATTTAAAGGACTTGTGTAATTCTTTTCGACTAATCCCTAGGGCTTACGAATATCCATGATTAGCTATCACGAGTATAATTAATATACTTAAGTGATGTGATCATTGATATAGCGTAAGTAATAGTTAGTGCTAGGGGTTGTTCCCTAGGGCTTACGAACATCAATGATTGGTTGTCACGTGTATCATTAAAATGCGTGAGAAATACGATCATTGGTGAAGCGTAAGTAGTAGTGTTAATTATTATGTGCTAGGTGCCGCATGTCTGGGCGGGTACTTTTCATTATTTGTTTACTTTTATGTTGCTGCAAGTTGAGGCAGCTTTTATTTTATCAAAAGCAGGGTTATAAATTGTTTTGTTGGCATGGAGGGGCTGAGCCCATAGTCCGATAAACGAATACTACATGCCGAAATTTTCTAAAAATCCCCTGCATTTTTAATTTATTTAACTTATTTGATTTCAATGGTTTAAAGGTATGATTGGGTGTTAATTGTTTATGTGTATATGTGCTAAGTGATTTATTTCGAGGATTTATGTGTTAATTCAAGGATTTATGTGTTTCGGGGATTAAATACGTTTTGAGGATTAATTATAAACTTAGTTTTGTCATAGAATGACAATAGTATTATAATTGTATATGTTAAGTGAAGTTGACTAAATGTGTTATGTGCATTAATTGGTATTTGAGTAGTCAGCTATAGGGATAACAACTATAGTACGACTTTAGGTGACTCAGTGGTAATTCTGAACTGTGTCTACTCGATATACGAGGTTGGACTGACGCGTGATCGTAACTATTTCGGTACCATTAGGGCGTGATCAAGTGGAGCAACGTGTATCAAAAAGGAAGGATCGAGGCGTCGTGTAAAGTTCATGGAACTACTTTGGCGAAACGCCAAGGATTTATTCGCGCTGTTCTGTCTGGTGCTAAGGACCAGAGGCAAGTTTATTTATACATACTCTATCGTTCAGAGTATATTTATTTTAAAATATATGAATGTGTAGAGAATAAGACCTCAGTCCATATTTGCAAGATTTCTTCTATCTTTATCTTGATAAATTGTTTACTTTTAAGTAAAATGGTTTGATTGAAAATATATGTGATATGGAGAGAGTGATATATTATAAAGGGTAAAGTGATATGGGAAGGAATGGTATCAGTTGTTATTATGGTTATTTTTATGATATTATGTTATCAGTTGTTATCTAAAGTTATTTTGTAATATTACCGTTATGTGTAAATTGAGGATATTTGAGTTCTAAACTCTTTCAGATGTTATTAATAAATATTTTGTTATATAAGGGGACAAGGGTTGAGGTTTGCAGATTTTCGTAAAAAGGGATTTATATATGAACTATTTTAGTTGATGTAATTTAAATGTATGGATATAGGAATGGAAAAATGGAAGTGGTTATCTTGAGAGGTATATTTTCGAAAACCCGGACAAAGTTTTTAGAAAGAATTTCGCAATAATTAACCTAATGGCAACATCACCAATAAACTAGTGTTTATTTAATTATTAGATACCTCTCGAAGCATCTACTAATTAAATAAACCTTATTCGTCTAATTAAATTTATTTAATTAGATGAATATTATTTTTAAAATGTTTTCTTAAAATCGCTTTGTTCTGGAATAATAATAATAAAGATATTTTGATGGTTATAAATGAGACATTTTTGGTTAAAAATGTCTGGATTGATAATGATAAACTTTATTTTAATGGTTATTTAATTCAATGAATATTAATTATAATATTCATTTAAAAAGGGATTATTGAATGGTTATTCTTTAGATATTCTAAGTGTTCTACGGGTGATTGAATATTGTTAAAAGATTGATTTAGGAATTTCATAGTGAAATGAATGTATGTCTTGAATTGATATACCTGTATATATGTTTTCAAATGATTATAATACGGATATGAAAATGGAAAGGTGAAATGTGAAATGGAAATGAAAATAATGTGCGAGAATGGAAATGTGAAATGGTGTTGATAAATTGAGTAATGATCTTATAACAAGGGGGATTAGCAACAAATTTGCATAAGAGGCTATGTCAGGGCTGTGTGCGACATAGTCTAGTATTCATGATTCGGCACGAAGATGCCAAGGGAGGATGTTATGCAGGTGGCCTTCCTCCAGGAGGATGTTATGCAGGTGGCCTTCCTCCAGGGATGATGTTATGCAGGTGGCCTTCATTCCTTCTACTAGTAGTAAACAGAGAGCAGATACGGTCAGGCGACTGATCATCGTCCTACGTATCTGGCGCCAGTAGATATCCCCAAAACTTGAAAGAAAGAATTGAAAATGGTTTTCAGATTTCTATAACTGAAAACAGAAAAGTGATATGAAACGATGAAATTATTATTATAGATGAAGAGAAACTGATTTCATATTACTTCTATACATAATTGTTGTATAAAAGGAAATGGAAAGATTATATTGAGAGCTTGATTTAAATGTTATATTACCCTGAGATATTAGACTAAGATGACGTATTAATTATTATCTTGTTATAGATAAGAACTGACATTATATTATCAATAAGTAAGTGATTTCATATTGAGTAATCAGTAATAACTTGCTGAGCAATTCTTTCGCTCATTCTTGCTTGTTTTCATATATTAACTTTTCAGTGGAAGGTAGCCGGACGAAGTTATCTGCATGGCTTAGATGAAACGAGCAGTATGCCCTTATGAAGATATGATCTAGAAAGTTTATAGCTAGAGTAAGTATATTGATGTGTAATATATATGTTACTTTGCATAATATAGTACTAGTTGCTGGTGTACTTCTCAACGAAGTTATACTAGTAGTAAGGAGTTGATTCTTGTTTCTAGCCCTATAACCTAAAAGATGCTTGGTGGTTGGGGTCTCAAATGATGTAACTTAATTATTAATGACTACAGATGGTTTAATGTGATTAAACAGGTGATTTGTTATTAAGGTTTTCCGCGTGACGACCAAATCCCTGACCCCGGATTTGGGGGCGTTACAGTTTGGTATCAGAGCTCAGGTTATAGTAAACTAGAAACGAGAGTGAGTAAGAGTGTGTATAGTTATGTGAGAACGTCAGAGCTCATGCAGAGTTCATGTTGGACTACCGGGGGTAGTGCCAATGATTAAGTTAAGATTTGAATGATATGTTGAAGGATATGTTGAAATAGAACTCCCTGCGATTATTAATGTCGATGATTGAATCCGTAGTGACTATTACAAGTCGACGATGACGTAAGTTATCAAGCACCTTGGGTGTGCATGGAAAAGAACAGCTCCGGGATCGAAGGATTATCCGTCAGAGGAGCCGACATAAAAGGCATCTGTGGAGACCTTGGCAATATCCCCATTGTTGAATCTTTTTGATTACCTCCCCAACCTATGAATTATTTGACATATCTCTAAGGGAGAATTTTGATAAAGGATATATTTCCTCTTCGAAGTTATTCTTTAATACTCGTGTTAAGCCATATTAAATTTCAATGGTGCCAGAAGCTGTCATTATCCCTACCTTCAGGTTTTCGAAGCCCTATCGAATGATATTATTTCAAACTTCCACTTTTCTTCAATAGTGGATAATTCAATGGTGATATAGCACCACTTGTTTGTTGAATACCAGTATCTTTCTGGTTATCCTTTTCTTTGGAAATCGCGCCTTGGAAATTGTTCGATTTTAATCCAAGGTGTCCCTTTGATAATTAATTGTCAGAAGATGATTATTATTGACTTGACTTTGAATTTCTTTCATAATTCTCAACTTTCACTGAGACGAACAACCCTATACATAGAGGGGCCACAAGGACTATCTGTCTGTGTGATAGAAGTCTGATGGGACGCCATCACTTGTGAGTTGTGAAATACAAGAAGGCTAATTACCTTTAGTAATGTCTTATCAGAGACACGCAACGTGAGTTCTTATGATCATATTGATCTCTCAGTAAATTCTCTTATTTCCAATAAGGTTTGTTTCGAAACTCATAATCCTATGGTCACCAATGGGTGACATTTGTCTTGATATGACAGCTATCTTTTCAAAGCTTCATGATTCTTGTTATCTCTAATGAATTTCAAGGGGATGCCAACCAGATCGGTCAACTCGAAAATTCGCTGATAGAAGTTAGATTCGAATGGAATTGCCAAGAGCTGGAGCGAATCGCAAAACGAATAGAATATCAGTGGCGAATCGATAGAATTAGTTCAATCTCTCTCTCAAGAGTGTTATGTTAATGGAATCAGTGAACTCTCTCTCAAGGATAGGATGATAATGACAAGTTTGTCGACACAAATATGTGAAGGGAATAGTGATGTGTCAGATAGATACCCTATAGTTGAATTGAGGTTTCGGAGGAGTTGTTTACGAAGGGACACTATCTCCGATATTGTAGAATAAGTGTTGATGGTGAAGGAGTTAAGGAATCCCAGTAGTGGCCTTAGCTGATTCCGTGGACGGAATCCTTTTAAGGGGGGTAGACTGTAATAACCCGAATTTTCAGAAAATGATTTTATTATTATTTTAAGAATATTAATGTTTTTCCTAAAATGAGGAGGAAATTTTTATTTTATTTTATTGTTCATTATTCCAGTTCAAGGAATTTCAAAAGCGAATTATTTAATTATTGTCTGGTTCAGTGTAATTATGAACTATATTATGTGATTATTGTTGGAAGATGGAATATATGTGAAGTTGTGTTTATGTGTTTATATGATGATTGTGTGAGTTATGAAGGCTGATGTATTTTATTTATATTTTTGAGGATTTAAATATATTTAAATCATGCATTTTGATCATCTGTTAATTTTATAAAATTATCGGAGGAATTAAAAATCATGAAATCTTTTGTAATATTATCTTTATAATATTATTTAGTTTTTAAAATGGTTGGGTGAATTAATTTGGATGTTTCGGTATTTTAAAATGATTTTAAGAGTTTTATTGTATTTAAAGGATCAAAACTTTGAAAATTCATATTTAATTCATTTTTGATCCGAAAAATATTTCGAAAATATGTGGGAGTTCATAATTTTATATTCTTTATTTTAAAAATGAAAAGTGTAATTTTCCGGAAATTTTATTTAATTGTGATTTTTAAGTCGTTTATTAGTTATAATTGGGTTGAGTAGTAGTGTTATCAGTTAATAAAGGTTTGGGCCAAGCCCATTAGTAGATATTATAGTAGCCCAGCACAGCAGACATATTCAGGATATACACACACGCAGGAAGTTTCGAGAATGGGGGAGAAAAAGAAAACGCAGAAAAAAAAAAAGAGGGGGAAACGGGAAGAGAGGGGTCGCCGGAGAGGAAGGAGAACAGGGGGGGGGCTGAGGGCGGCGTCAGGTAGGTGGTGACCGAAGCTGTCAAGCGTTGCTGCTGGCGTCGCAGTCGCGGACGAGTTGAAGACGAGAGAAAGGCTGTGTATATCTCTGTGTGGGTGTGTGTATCGTATGTATACGCAGAGAGAGAGAGAGACAGTAGAGAGAGACAGAGAGAGAGAGAGAGAGAGAGAGAGATGCAGGGGAGAGAGGGAGAAGACAACGGTGGTGGCTACCATGGTGGCTCACCGGAGGTATAAATTCGGTATACATACGTTTATGTGCATATTTTAATTGAATTATTATTGTTTTAATTTAATTAGATTTAATTGCTAATATATTTGTTAATTTCCGAAAATTAATTTCGGAGAGTTTAGTTGCTAATTATAATTGATGGGAGTAATTGTGAGTTTAATGTGTTAATTGTAGTAGTTTAATTATTAAATTGGTATGGTTACAATTTGATTAATTGTGAAATTCGAGTATTGTCTAATTGGCATAATTGTAATTAGATATAAGTTGTGAGTTAAATATGTGGATTTTCGTAATTGAATTAAAGTGGAAAATTGTGGATATTACTATGTTATGTGAATTAAATTGGTAAATAAAGTTGAGTATTATTACTATTTGTTAATTAATGGTAAGTTAAGTTGCTATTTGTAATTGTTGGGATTAGTTGTGTGTCGAGCTATATGATTTTGTTGTTCGGATTAGTGATTACTGATTTGTTAATTGTTGTTGTCTTATAAAGTGTAGATATAAGGGTTGGTTAAATTGTAAAGGTTTATGTGCTAAATGGTAAATGTTTATGTGTTAAATCCTAAATGGTATAAATCAAGTCTTAGTATTTGTTGAATGTATAATCGTCAATTACTTGGTGTTGGTAAGTATGGAAATACGTGGTACATGTTAATTGTTAGAATTTTATAATAATTAGAATTGTGCTAGGGGTTATGAGAAGATCACAAGTTTTTAAATGTCAATATTTAAAGGACTTGTGTAATTCTTTTCGACTAATCCCTAGGGCTTACGAATATCCATGATTAGCTATCACGAGTATAATTAATATACTTAAGTGATGTGATCATTGATATAGCGTAAGTAATAGTTAGTGCTAGGGGTTGTTCCCTAGGGCTTACGAACATCAATGATTGGTTGTCACGTGTATCATTAAAATGCGTGAGAAATACGATCATTGGTGAAGCGTAAGTAGTAGTGTTAATTATTATGTGCTAGGTGCCGCATGTCTGGGCGGGTACTTTTCATTATTTGTTTACTTTTATGTTGCTGCAAGTTGAGGCAGCTTTTATTTTATCAAAAGCAGGGTTATAAATTGTTTTGTTGGCATGGAGGGGCTGAGCCCATAGTCCGATAAACGAATACTACATGCCGAAATTTTCTAAAAATCCCCTGCATTTTTAATTTATTTAACTTATTTGATTTCAATGGTTTAAAGGTATGATTGGGTGTTAATTGTTTATGTGTATATGTGCTAAGTGATTTATTTCGAGGATTTATGTGTTAATTCAAGGATTTATGTGTTTCGGGGATTAAATACGTTTTGAGGATTAATTATAAACTTAGTTTTGTCATAGAATGACAATAGTATTATAATTGTATATGTTAAGTGAAGTTGACTAAATGTGTTATGTGCATTAATTGGTATTTGAGTAGTCAGCTATAGGGATAACAACTATAGTACGACTTTAGGTGACTCAGTGGTAATTCTGAACTGTGTCTACTCGATATACGAGGTTGGACTGACGCGTGATCGTAACTATTTCGGTACCATTAGGGCGTGATCAAGTGGAGCAACGTGTATCAAAAAGGAAGGATCGAGGCGTCGTGTAAAGTTCATGGAACTACTTTGGCGAAACGCCAAGGATTTATTCGCGCTGTTCTGTCTGGTGCTAAGGACCAGAGGCAAGTTTATTTATACATACTCTATCGTTCAGAGTATATTTATTTTAAAATATATGAATGTGTAGAGAATAAGACCTCAGTCCATATTTGCAAGATTTCTTCTATCTTTATCTTGATAAATTGTTTACTTTTAAGTAAAATGGTTTGATTGAAAATATATGTGATATGGAGAGAGTGATATATTATAAAGGGTAAAGTGATATGGGAAGGAATGGTATCAGTTGTTATTATGGTTATTTTTATGATATTATGTTATCAGTTGTTATCTAAAGTTATTTTGTAATATTACCGTTATGTGTAAATTGAGGATATTTGAGTTCTAAACTCTTTCAGATGTTATTAATAAATATTTTGTTATATAAGGGGACAAGGGTTGAGGTTTGCAGATTTTCGTAAAAAGGGATTTATATATGAACTATTTTAGTTGATGTAATTTAAATGTATGGATATAGGAATGGAAAAATGGAAGTGGTTATCTTGAGAGGTATATTTTCGAAAACCCGGACAAAGTTTTTAGAAAGAATTTCGCAATAATTAACCTAATGGCAACATCACCAATAAACTAGTGTTTATTTAATTATTAGATACCTCTCGAAGCATCTACTAATTAAATAAACCTTATTCGTCTAATTAAATTTATTTAATTAGATGAATATTATTTTTAAAATGTTTTCTTAAAATCGCTTTGTTCTGGAATAATAATAATAAAGATATTTTGATGGTTATAAATGAGACATTTTTGGTTAAAAATGTCTGGATTGATAATGATAAACTTTATTTTAATGGTTATTTAATTCAATGAATATTAATTATAATATTCATTTAAAAAGGGATTATTGAATGGTTATTCTTTAGATATTCTAAGTGTTCTACGGGTGATTGAATATTGTTAAAAGATTGATTTAGGAATTTCATAGTGAAATGAATGTATGTCTTGAATTGATATACCTGTATATATGTTTTCAAATGATTATAATACGGATATGAAAATGGAAAGGTGAAATGTGAAATGGAAATGAAAATAATGTGCGAGAATGGAAATGTGAAATGGTGTTGATAAATTGAGTAATGATCTTATAACAAGGGGGATTAGCAACAAATTTGCATAAGAGGCTATGTCAGGGCTGTGTGCGACATAGTCTAGTATTCATGATTCGGCACGAAGATGCCAAGGGAGGATGTTATGCAGGTGGCCTTCCTCCAGGAGGATGTTATGCAGGTGGCCTTCCTCCAGGGATGATGTTATGCAGGTGGCCTTCATTCCTTCTACTAGTAGTAAACAGAGAGCAGATACGGTCAGGCGACTGATCATCGTCCTACGTATCTGGCGCCAGTAGATATCCCCAAAACTTGAAAGAAAGAATTGAAAATGGTTTTCAGATTTCTATAACTGAAAACAGAAAAGTGATATGAAACGATGAAATTATTATTATAGATGAAGAGAAACTGATTTCATATTACTTCTATACATAATTGTTGTATAAAAGGAAATGGAAAGATTATATTGAGAGCTTGATTTAAATGTTATATTACCCTGAGATATTAGACTAAGATGACGTATTAATTATTATCTTGTTATAGATAAGAACTGACATTATATTATCAATAAGTAAGTGATTTCATATTGAGTAATCAGTAATAACTTGCTGAGCAATTCTTTCGCTCATTCTTGCTTGTTTTCATATATTAACTTTTCAGTGGAAGGTAGCCGGACGAAGTTATCTGCATGGCTTAGATGAAACGAGCAGTATGCCCTTATGAAGATATGATCTAGAAAGTTTATAGCTAGAGTAAGTATATTGATGTGTAATATATATGTTACTTTGCATAATATAGTACTAGTTGCTGGTGTACTTCTCAACGAAGTTATACTAGTAGTAAGGAGTTGATTCTTGTTTCTAGCCCTATAACCTAAAAGATGCTTGGTGGTTGGGGTCTCAAATGATGTAACTTAATTATTAATGACTACAGATGGTTTAATGTGATTAAACAGGTGATTTGTTATTAAGGTTTTCCGCGTGACGACCAAATCCCTGACCCCGGATTTGGGGGCGTTACAAAAATATTTGAGGCTTTCTTTCAAATGTTTTAGCAAATCTATGTTGCAAGAAGGTAGAAATTGAGTATTAAACCGAATGGTAGTTGGCGCGAATGCCCTGCTATAAGAGTTGATCGTGTCGTTCGCGTTCAAATTGCGATTGGAAATAGATGATATAGGGTTAAATTTCCAGGATAGGTACTCAGTGAAACAATGAGATGAAGGATGGATAGAAGTTTCCGATTATTCCCTTCTCGAGCAACATTGCACGTGAAAGAGGAGTAAGAATGATCGGGGAATTTCTTGATGTTCCTTTTCTCAAAGTTTTAATTGAGAAAGATTTCGTTTTAAGATATATCAATAAGCGATGATGCGTATTAAGTTTTATATGCGTGTTGATAAAGCGGGAGCTTGTTGAGAATTTTTAAAGAATTGTATCATGATTGGTATCAAGTGAAGTTCTGACCTCAGGAATTGTTCTTGTATAGAGTGAAGTCACAGTCAAGGTGACGGGTGTATTAGTGGTCAAGAGCTGCAAATAATCAAGGCTATATCTCAAAAGATTTAGCAAACCAAAATATTTTATAAGAATGAGAATCGAGTTGTTAAATAAATTATGCTTGAGGTGCATCTAAGGACGTCTGGGTAATTGTAGTATCTGATTGCAAGGATGCGACTGAGAATGGACGGTATGCTGTTAAGTTTTAAGATTAGGTACTCGGTAGAATAGTGGGACTAAAGTCAGAAAGAAATTTCTTAATTATTTCCTTTTCGGTCAACATAGTACTAAAAGTGGAGTGGAAGCGATCGGAGGATTTCTTGAGATTCGGTTCTCGTAGTTCAATTTGAAATCGTGTGGTAATACGTAAAGCGTGAGAATGGTACCAAGTGTAGATCGTTGTGAATCAAGGCAAATTGTGCGATTGCATTATGTCAAAGAATTGGCGTGGTGATATAAGTTTTGACGCGGGGTATAGTTCGTTATACGAAAAGGCCATGTTGATTTCGAAAAATAAGATATTCTTTCACGTGTGATTAACGTTTGGAGTTAATAAGACTCGGAGACCAAGTTTAAGATTGTTTCGGGAATTGAGGGCTCAAAGAATGAGCTTATAAATTTATGAGATGGTACGATGGAATCCTAAAGGTTGAGAGATACAACCTGGGAAGTGGAAGTAAGATGTTTGATGAGAATTGTTATTTGTGTCCTTAGGATTGATTCTGAGGACAGAATCCTATTAAGGGGGGAAGGATATAACGCCTTAGAAATTTTGAGTTTTTAAATTATTTATTTATTATTTATTATAAATAATATTATGTGAATATTGTTGTAAAGGTGGAGTATATGTGAAATTGTGGTTATGTTCTTCCGTGATGATTTGTGTATGCCATGTAGGTTGGTGTATTTTTATTTGTATTTTTGAGGATTTAAAAATATTTAAATCATGCATTTTTGACCCTCTGTAAATTTTATAAAATTATCGGAGGAATTAAAAATCATGAAATCTTTTGTAATATTATCTTTATAATATAATTTAGTTTTTAAAATGGTTGGGTGAATTAATTTGAATGTTTCGGTATTTTAAAGTGATTTTAAGAGTTTATTGCATTTAAAGGATCAAAATTTGTAAAATTCGTATTTAATCATTTTTTATCCGAAAAATATTTGAAAAATATGTGGGTGCTCATAATTTTATATTCTTTAATTTCAAAAGTGAAAATTTTAATTTTCACAATTTTCTATTTAATTCCTATTTGTGTTATATATTTATTAGTTTTAAAATCAAATAAGAGGTGTAGCATTGTTTATTGTTATTGGGCCAAGCCCAATAAGTTACTAACTAGCATCCCAGCAAAAGAACTCTCTGGAGTAATCGGGGGGGGGGGAGAAGAGAGATTTGGAGATAGATATATATATATACTAAATTCGTGTGTGTATGTGTGTTTATATACATGGGTGTGTGTGTCTTATGCGTGTATGTATAAGTGAGGTGTATGTATCGTAGGTGGGTTGTGGTAGAAAAAGAGGCTTGCTGGTGGTGTTCGACTGTGGTGATGGTAGAGTTGATGGGTTCAGCTATATATGATTTGTGTGTGGGTTTTTGCAAAGGCGAGTGAGTAGTGCTGATGGGTGTGATGTGTTAACGATGAAGGGGGGCAGTTCAGTTGGTTTGAGTTGAGGTCGTGGGGGATGGAAGGAGATAGGGGTGAATAAGGTTGTACATGGGAAGAGGTGGTAGAGTCTATGTGAGTGGTTGGGTATAAATAGGACAGGTTTTGTGTAATCTGGGTGTAAGGCTGAGAGATATGTGCTTATGGTGTTTATGAGGTTGTACGTGCGTGCGTGATGTGGGGTGTGGATGTGCAGCGAATTGGGTGTGTCAGTAATTGGGGATATTCACTGTTATGGTTCGGCTTGAGCTTAGTGTTGTTGTTGAGTGTTTCTCGGGTTTGTTTGTGTTGATTGTGCGGACCAGTGTGGCGTGCTGCTGCAGAATGGTGGTGTACAGAGTGCTTGCGTAAGTCTATGGCTGTGGTTGATATCTTGATGGTAATTGTGATGTTAATGTATGTTGATTACTAGCTAGCTTACTTGCATTTTTGATTTGCGATTGTTATAAATTAAATTATGATGTTTGCTTGATAATTATAGATTATAAGATTGTTAAATGTTAGTTAAGTGGTAAATGCCTTTGCAATGTTAATTAGTAAGAAAATTATCTGTATATGTTAATTTAAAAGCTATATAATGATTTTCGAATTTCACTTGTAACTAGTTGATACGATTCGAGGAATAAAAGTGGTTGTATGCATAATCTACTTGATTAGCATGTTTAAAGGATTGTTAAGTGGTTACTAATTTACTTTGATAATTGTTAGTAATTATCGGATATGTTACATGATTAGTAAATTGTGTGTTGGATTTGAAGTGACAATTATACTTGGAAAATCGCTATTTGTGGATATGGGTTTTCAGGATAAAAGAAGTTATATGTACATTTTTAAATGGATTGTGATATATGTCCGTAATATGAAACTATCTCCTGATTGTATAGTTTTCAAATGTAATCTATAGTAAAGTTAAACTGTTATTTAATTTTCTTTATGTGTTTATCTGCGAGGAGTTGCAATGAGATCACAAGTCTTAAATGTCAATATTTAAAGACTTGTGTAGTTCTCTTCAACTAGTTCCTCGGGCTTACGAATATCAATGATTAACTATCACGAGTATAATTAATATACTTGAGTGATGTGATCATCGATATAGCGTAAGTAATAGTTAGTGCTAGGGGTTGTTCCCTAGGGCTAACGAACATCAATGATTGATTGTCACGTGTATCATTAAAATGCGTGAGAAATACGATCATTGGTGTAGCGTAAGTAGTAGTGTTAATGTAAATTATTATGTGCTAGGTGCCGCATGTCTGGGCGGGTACTTTTCTTACTTGTTTATTTTTATGTTGCTGCAAGTTGAGGCATCTTTATTTTTGCTAAAGCAGGGTTGAATTGTATTTGAGGGGCTGTGCCCATAGTCCGATAAACGAATACTTCATGCCGAAATTTTCTAAAAATCCCCTGCAAATTTATTTAAAAATCTATTTAAGTTATTTGATGTGGTGATTTAAAAGTATATGGTGATTTTCGAGAGTCAAGGTAAATGTTATAGTTGATATGTATTGTTGTGAAGTGGTTGCCTAGATGGTATCTAAGTGTCGAGTAATCATTTTTGTTAAGTATTTATGTGGAGTGAGTATTTGATTTAGTGGTTGTCTTGAAAATATATTATGAATGTGATGAAGTATGTTCGTATAAGTTATATAAGTAAGCGTTATAGGACGCGCATGGGTAGAATAGAGCAAACGATAAGGTTTTGCTTGAATTAGTACTGAAACTGTATCTGACCTTGTAAAGGTTCAAGTAGGAGACCTGGTCGAGAGCAGTGCGTGGGAAAATGGAAAGACGAACAGAAAAACAAATATCAAAGCCAACGGGTGAATTGATATGAAAGTGGTGAGTTACGAAGTAGAGTTGGAAGTTGAGCCGAGTAAGAGGTCAGCATATAAATAAGTAAAGACTGACGTGAAATTGAGTCGAGGATCCATGTTAGGGTCGAGAACTTCGTATAACAAGGCAAGTGTTCTTGCTATTCACTTATTGTTCAAGTGATGCAATTTAATTTATTTGTAGTACGTGATGATTTGGTCAAGTATGGATGGCAGATGACTCGTATACTTTTCAAATAAGTGTGGTGTTGTTTATCTCCCCTACCCTTAATTTAAATATTCGATTTGTAAAGAATTTTACAAATAACTTTCTCGCTCACTATCCTATCCCTGAAATGCTATTTCATCTATTTCTGTCAAAATGGTTTAAGAATTCCATAAATAAAGGAAATCCAAGATTTTAAACTCTTATGAAAGCTTGCTAGCAAAACTCTTGATTCTAGCATATTTCACCAATGGACCCCATTTAGAAAAATGTTTTCTTTCTAATTGATCTGAACCTTTCCATATTGAAACTGTTTTGCAAATATTTATTCTACGTTATTTCATCCGCTTATGGAAGCTCAAACTCTTCATTGTGCTTAAGTTTTAGTAAAGGACCAATACTTGACCATATCCTTGTTTTAGTCTAGAATTTCAATTGTTGAAAATCTTATTGCAATTCATACCCTTATTCTTGCTCAAATGAAGTTTTCTTTAGATAAGTTGCTGATGTTATAAATCTATTTATTCGTATCGAACTTGTTGATATCAGTTGAGAATCTTGGTTCGTTTATTCCCTTTGTTGTATCGAACTTGTCGATACCCTTTGAGTTGTTATTCTTTAATTATTACCCACTTGTTGTGTCGAACTTGTTGACACTTGATGATCTTGAATCTTTCATTGACTCTTGGATTATGAGTCGTTATTCTGGAACGTGAGTTTTCCAGTTATTGGTTGGCAAAGGTTGTCGATTGTTCCGACACCTAGTGTGGATGACTTAGAATTGGAAATGTCTTTAAATAGATGTCCCTTCGGGGAGACCATATTATGGTCAATAGATGTCCCTTCGGGGAGACCAGATTCGTGGTCAGAAGTTAAGGCCAATGTGTGCCGTGGATCCATTAAAGGACATTGCTGTGTGCGTTTGTCCGGGGTTAGTGCGTGACTGATCAGTAGCCTAACCTTGATGATGTTTTTTTTAATATATAAAAATTCCAATTCTAGTCTATACTCTGATATTGAGATGTTGTTTCTTGACTCTTTGGAAGTCCGTTTTTATAATATTGATATCGAAACTCTTATCAGTTTTAGTTTCTGTTGCACCTTATTAATGGTGAATTGCTGGCCCTCGTGGCAATTTAAAAGTTGATGTCACTGATTCTTTCATAGAATGAGATGAAACTCTTTTGTTTATCAAAATTTTCGTCGTTATTGAAATTGTCATCACTATTTACACTTGTTGAGCATTGTTGGCTCACTATTGCTTCTGTTTATTTCTCCAGTTGTTAGAGATGATCAGAGGAACTAGTGGTCAGTTGGTATTACTCTATAGGCAGCGAGAGGAGACGTTCGAGTCATAGATTTCGCCAGACAATGGATTGCGAATTGTCAAGGTTGGATACGTAGTTAGTGGTTTTGAATATTCACTGAATTGTATAATAATTTTATTCTGAGATTGAGTTGTATTAAAGTAATTCGATAGTTTGTTTCACACCATAACCTGTATGCGATCTTGGTTAAGGGGTTTATATTATTAAATGTTGTTTATATTCAGAGATGTACAATGTTGATTTTGGATGGTGGCCCCCAAATCTGTACCCCGGATTTTGGGACCGTTACAGGTTGGCTGAGAGTGCATCCTTGATATATGATTCGGACATCAATCGAACAAAGCACTTGAAGTTTGCATTTGATGCTTCCACATCGTTTGTTATAGCAATGAAATTGGTTTGAGTGGGTATGGTGAGTTGAGTGTTTGTCATTTGTATAGAGAGAGAAGGAGAATGAAGATTGAAGAAGAAATTAAGTTTTTGCAGTTAGGGTTTTCAGAGGTTTTGGGAGTTTAGATGCTTGAGAAATCGAATGAAATGAATCGAATATATGTAGAATTGTATAAGTATGAAGTACTTGAATTGTTGATTAGATATATGTTTTGTATCGACAAGTCAAGCATTCGAGAAGTAGAAAACAACTATTCGAGAAGTCAAGAAAGGCTTAATCGATATCTCAAGCAGGTTGAAAACTCACAGCTGGCAGTTATCTAACTTAGAATAAATTATAAATTAGGTAAAATATGTTTTTATGAGTGATTTAAAAATTTTGAATAAAAATCCAAAAATGGTTAAGATTCAGCGAGAATTCAGCCTTTTCAAATGATTCGAGAACTCAAACATAGTATTCGAGAACTCTGTCATTAGAGAACTAAAATACTCTATTCGAGAACTCAAGCATTTCTCTGTTCGATTTCTCTAAAGACTCTATTCGAGAACTCAAGAGTGTCCTGAATAGACTTGTTGGAGAAGTTGAGCATTAAAATAAATGAATCATTCGAGAAGTCTGACTTATCGAAATGCTCTTTTCACTCATAAAAATTCAATTTTCACTATCTTTTAAAATTCACCAGACATATTCTATAAAGAATATCCTAACAAATTAAATAGTGATATTCTCAAAATTTCATAGAAATTTCAAGTTGATAGGATATGATTTTCCAACATATGCAACAAATTCGAAATATTTATAAATCATATTTCAGCCAACACTTACTCCAAAAATATTGAGAATTTAGATAAAGTAAGTGTTTACTACTGCAACAATCTAGGTGATATATTCACTTAGCCAGAATCTGAAGAATTCAGCATTCCAATCTCACTAACCAACCTTGTGAATGTGGCTTCATCTAATGGCTTAGTGAATATGTCGGCTAGTTGTTTATCTTTAGAGACATAATGCAACTCAATGGTTCCATTAGTTGCATGTTCTCTAATGAAATGATATCTGATATCAATGTGCTTTGTTCTAGAATGATTGACAGGATTGGCAACTATAGAGATTGCACTTGTGTTGTCACACATGATTGGAATTCTTTCCAACACAAGTCCATAATCTCTAAGTTGATTTCTAATCCAAAGCACTTGAGCACAGCAACTTCCAGCAGCTATGTATTCAGCCTCAGCTGTAGAAGTTGACACAGATTGTTGTTTCTTGCTATACCAAGATACTAACCTTTGTCCAAGAAACTGGCAGCTACCTGAGGTGCTTTTCCTATCTACTCTGCATCCAGCATAATCAGCATCAGAATAACCAACCAGATTGAACCATGTGTCCTTAGGATACCATAATCAGCATAATCAGCATCAGAATAACCAACCAGATCGAATCACTTCTCGAATAACACTTTTCTCCAGGGTTCCTTGAGTTGTCGAATAGAACACTTGACTTGTCGAATCCCTGAGATATCGAATAGTTTTTCATAGTCCTTGAGATATCGAATGGAACTTTGACTTATTGACTCTTTGAGAACTCGAATACCACTTTGACTTGTTGACTTCTTTAGTTCTCGAATAGAGTATTTAGACATGTCGAATCTCTGAAATATCAAATGAGATATCGAATAGTTCATTCAGAGATATCGAACAGTGTCTTCTCAGATATTGAATCTATGACTTCTCGAACGCTAGACTTCTCGAATTGGTACTTAGGCAAATTCTTTATTTCTACAAATCCCAACTGTGATTATTTGACAGTCTTTATCTTCTTGCTTGAGGCATGAACCTTAGAACTTCTTTCAAGCATTATTCTT
The DNA here is from genome assembly GCA_037693485.1 of Kitagawia praeruptora. Taxonomy (NCBI): domain Eukaryota; kingdom Viridiplantae; phylum Streptophyta; class Magnoliopsida; order Apiales; family Apiaceae; genus Kitagawia; species Kitagawia praeruptora. The sequence goes on from CM075352.1 coordinate 142,511,855, forward strand.
GACTTTATAAGTACAGTTACACAACTAGGGTTTGATGCCTATTACAAATACAGAACAAATAGAAACTCTACAATTAGTGGTTCCCTCAGTTAAGAGGTCATGTAAGTAATGCAAAGCATTACAAACAATTAGGCTTGTTATTAGATGTATACATGCATGCCTTTGTGACTAACAATAAGAATAATCTCAACAAAAAGGGAGAAGGAGGTCAAGTTGAAGACTGTAGTAAGAAAATGTTTGAATATACTGAGGTTGTAGTAGATGAGGAAGTGGAGACTGGTTTGTTGTAAAGCTTGGTAGGTCTGACATGGTTGAATGAAACTGCTGAAAATCTGCAAGGAAAGATATTGGAGTTGAGAATCAAGCATATTAAAGTTTTTGGTTTAACAGAGAGGAAGTTTGTGATGAGAAATGAAAATGATGATAATTGGGAGGGGCTAGACTTTAAAGTCTTATCGAGCTGGTTTTCGGTAATTAGAAAGTTCAAGCACGAAGATATGATAGTTCCTAGAACGACTTGGATTGAGTGCACGGGTTTGCCAATGATAGCTTGGTTGGAAGAAAACCTAAAAGCATTCACAACAATGCTTGGAGAATGGGTGACATGGTCATACCAAAGAGATAACAGTAATGCCTTTTTTAATCCTCTAATATGTATTCAGACGAAGCATATGGATAGAATTAATGATGATTTAAAGGTACTGGTTAAGGGAAAGGATTTTTTGATAAGATTCAAGGAAGTTGATAGTATTGAGGAGTATTTGGATAAGCTAGAGCCTATGAATGTAAATTGTGTTCATTCTGAGGAAGCCTTTGAAGACTCTGATGCATCACAAAATTCTTCGTTACTTCACAGTAACTCCTTGAATTCGGAAAAATGTAATGCTGAGGTTAGGATTGACATTACTAAAGGTGAATTAAAGGAAAAGGTGACTAGTCCAGTAGATTCATTGGCTTCCAAGATTCAAGAGTCTGAAGTAGGTGCAAACAATAATGCCTTAATAGTTGTGAGTAAACCTGCCCTATCTGACAACAAATTTTCTCAAGACAGCTTAAAGACGCAAGAAAGTACAATTGAAACTTCTTTTGAGTTTGACAAAGAAGAGGAAGGTCCAAGTTTACAGAGAAGCTCACAAATTTCATTATGCAATAATGTTTGAAAAATGAATATGGGTGGGAGGAGAGGTAGGCCTAGGAATAAACCTAGGTTGCTTAAAAATCCTTTTGATTTGGGATTCAACATAAAGAAAATAGGTTGTGGGATCATTAAAAAAAAGTGTTCAACATCGCAGAAAGATTCAGATAGGAAGCTTAAATTGGATGGAAATGCCAATTCCAAGATGAATAACAATGCAGCAGTTAGTGTGGACAAGCATAAAAGTAATCCAGAGGTGGATGAGATTGATGCAATTTTAGAATGTGCCAAGAATCTAGGACTCCCTTTGGTCAATGATCTAACTGACATCAGGGAAAAGATTGGGGAGATGGTTCATAAGGGGGAACTATAGTTTTTCCTACTATAGTGTGAGACTGGTACTAGTTTATAGGTTTTTTATGGATTGTACGATTCTAGTTTGGAATATAAGAGGATTAGGTAGTAAGGGTTCCTGTCGTTTTATTAGGGAGGCTATGAGGGATAATAAGATTAACATTGTATGCTTACAAGAGACTTTGTGTGACTCATGGAACTCTAGACTGAAGAATGCAATATGGGAAGTGGATTCTCATGGTTGGTTTTAGGGCTGGCAATTTTGGATCCGCGACACGAACCCGACCCGAACCCAACCCGCCTGGGTCGGTTTCGGGTTTATATTTTTCGAGTTCGGGTCGGTTTCGGGTTGACCCTAACTTGACCGGAAAAAACCGGGTTGGGTTCGGGTTACCCGAAACTGACCCGAAAATATATATATAATTATTTTTAATATATATATATATAATTTATATTATTTTTAATATATATATTATTTTTAATACATATTATTCTTAATATATATATTATAAATATATATTATTTTTAATATATATATATATATATTATTTTTATATTATTTTATATATATATATATATATTATTTTTAAAATTTTGAAAAATTAAATTTTCGGGTCGGGTTACCCGAAACCCATTCGTGTCGGGTTCGGGTTGAGCACCTGTACCCATTAAATTTTCGGGTCGGGTTCGGGTTGGGTCAAAAATGCGACCCGAGTCTGCTGACCCGACCCGAACCCGACCCGAAACCCGAAATTGCCAGCCCTAGTTGGTTTACTCAAGATTCTAAATTAAAGGCCATTTAGGTGGATTGGTAATAACATGGGATAAGGAATCTTTTACTGGTTTGGGGTTAGCTCAAGGTGATGGTTGGTTGTGGGTGCAAATGGAGTGCATCATCTCAAAGGTTAGATTTAATGTGGTTAATGTATATGCACCTCACAATATCCATGAGAAAATTTCTTTGTGGAATAATCTGAGTCTGTTAAAATCATTGGTTAATGATGAACCTCTTTGCTTAGCTGGTGACTTTAACTGTGTTATATGGGAAAATGAAGTGGCAAACTGTTTGTATAGAAAAAAGGACCCTGTCTATTTCATTTCGTTCATTTCAATTCAAAATTTGCATGATGTGGAGCTTTCAAATACAAGTTATACGTGGATTGGTCCCAAAGATAAGAAGAGCAAACTGGATAGGGTTCTAGTGAATTCAGAATGGTTCAGCAAAGGAGAGTGGCTGTTAGTGGCTCTACATAAAAAGAAGTCAGACCACAAAAGATTAGTTTTGAGAAATGTTGCAGTCAACTGGGGGCCTAAACCAATGAAAATTTATAATTGTTGGTTGAAGGAGGAATCCCTAATTAAACTATTGGATAATTTCTGGTTGCATGCATCTAAAGACCAAAATAATATCCAAGCTGTGTTGAAGGAGGTGAAGAAAGTTATTAAAGTTTGGGCAGTCAACATAAAGGATAGGACTAAAAGAAGAATTGAAGAGCTAGAATTGTTTCTGGATATGATAATCAAGTCTGTAATAACATTGAGGCAGTTTTATCACAAAGGAAGGAGTTGGAACATTTGTATGATTTAAGAGATGAGATGCTCAGACAGAAAGCTAGAATTAAATGGCAAACTCAAGGTGATCGTAACACTAAATTCTTCCATCAATCTATTCAGAGGAGGAGAAGAAAAAATTCAATCCTCAAGATACAATGTGATTCAAGATTGATCAATGATCCAAATGAAATAAATGATGTCTTTTTTAAACACTTTAGACATCTATTTGATGAAAACAAGCATGGCAATTTTTGGTATTGGTGACCTGGTGGATTCGAAAATTTCTGAGTATGAGTCAAAATGGCTAGAGAGGGATTTCATAATTGAAGAAATCGATAATGCACTCAGTAGTTCTGTAAATGACAAGGCGCCAGGCCCTGACGGTTTCAATATGGGATGTATTAAAGCTATGTGGAGCCATCTAAAAGGAGGTAGTGCTAAATGTTTTGAGCAATTTGCCAGATATCTTTCATTCCCTCCAGGTTTTAATTCATCGTTCATCACCCTCATCCCAAAGAAAAAAAATCCTGAATTTGTCTCTGATTTCAAACCCATAAGCTTGATAAATAGTACAACAAAGCTCTTTACGAAGGTATTAGCATTAAGATTAGGAGAATTAATTGGAAATATCGTTGGCATGAACCAATTTGCTTTTATCAAAGGTAGGCAGGCATCTGAAATCATCCTAATTGAAAATGAAGTTATTCATCATATTAGAAGTTCGAAAAAGAAGGATTTGATTCTAAAGCTTGATTTCGAAAAAGCATTTGATTCGGTCAACTGGGATTTCCTTCTACAACTGTTAAAAGTGATGGGGTTTGGATTAAAATGGACTGATTGGATTAAGGAGTACTTAGACTCGATGAGGGTATCTGTACTTGTAAATGGATCGCCATCCAAAGAATTTTCTCCGAAAAGAGGTTTGCGGCAAGGCGATCCACTTTCGCCTTTATTGTATAACATTGTGGCAGAAGTTCTAAATCTAATGATCAGGAGAATAGCTTTGAAAGGTATGATAAGAGGTATTGTTTTAGATGGATATTTAGAGCAATTGACCCACTTACAGTTTACGGATGACACATTGTTATTCATAGAAGGCTCTGTAAACTCAATCCTAGCAGTTAAATGTATCCTGCAATGCTTCCAGTTACTCTCTGGTTTGAAAATAAATTTTCACAAAAGTAGTTTATTTTCATGTGAGAAGGATAGTATTTTAGTTTATGAAGGTGCTACTCTGCTGGGCTGTGCGGTTGGCACTTGGCCTTTGATTTATCTAGGAGCACCTTTAGGAGTTTCAGTGAGAAGAAAAATGTTTTGGAATCCTTTGATTAATAAATTTGAAAATAAATTAGCCAATTGGAAGTGTTCGTCTAGAAGACTTGTTCTCTTAAAATCTACTCTAGACAGTCTTCCGGTCAATTGGTTTAATTTATTCAAGGTTCTTAAAGGAGTTTGTGCAGAGATTGAGAAATTAAGAAGAAATTTTTTCTGGGGACATCAAGGTGATAAAAAGAAGATGCACTATTTAAGGTGGAAGAAGATTACTCAACCAAAAAGAAATGGAGGTCTTGGCCTTTCTGACATCAATCTGAAAAACATCTCGTTGTTAGGAAAATGGCATTGGAAGTGGTTCAAAGACAGAGGTAAGTTGTGGAACAGTTGGGTTAGAGCAAAATACAAATGTTCAATGGGTGATTCAATGGGAAAAATCAAGCAATCAAACAAGATTTCAGAATGTGTAGCAGGAATCGTTGATGTTGCAAGTAGCTCAAGGTTAAATGGATTACTAGGTTTGGAGAATTTCAGGTGGAATTTAAAGGATGGTGAAAGAGTGCTTTTTTGGGAAGACCTTTGGTTGAATGAAGGTACTCTAATGTCTATTTTTTCAAGGCTGTATAAAATCTCTAAGCTTTAGTACAATTCTGTTAGAGTCTTCAAAGACTTGTATGACTGCTATAATTTTCATGATGAGGTTTTTTGGAGTAGACAGCTCAGAAACTGGGAGATAGAACAAGTTGATAGATAAGGGGAGTATTGTTCGAGAATTCATCTGAAAGATGGTATGAATAGTGTTTTATGGCTACCAGTGAATAATGAGTATTCTGCAGCAAATAGCTATGCTCTTCTAGGAAAGAATAGTTTGGATAAAGAGGTTAACTGGATGTTTATTTGGAAGTTGAAAGTCCCCCCCCCAAAAGTTCATATCTTTTTATGGAATTATTTTCATAAAACCCTTCCTACATGTAGTTTTTTAGCTATCAGAATCAAGTCAGTTGCTGCTTCCTCTCGATTGTGCTTGTGGTGTAAAATTGAAGAAGAAACTCAATCACATCCCTTCTGGAAATGCGAATTAGCCTCTTGGGGTTGGAACTTTGTTTCTCAGTGGTGGAGTATTAGATTACATGTCAAAATCTTCATTCATCTTCTATTTCTAGAAGTCCTAGTATCAAAATTGCATGGGAAGTAACTTGGTCTGCAACCATGTGAACTATCTGCCTTTGCAGAAACCAAGCTATTTTTCAGAATATTAGAACAAGTAAATCAGAGTTGATTTTTCTTATAATCCATAGGTCTCAGTTGTGGTGTCAAGCTGGTAACCTCATTGATAACTCCCCTCTATGGAAGTCTAATCCAATAGGACATGTTCTGAAATCGAGTTGCCTAATGAAGAAAAATCTGATTATTAATAATGCTGAGCTAGTTGGATTTGTAGATGGAGCTTGGAGGATCAATGAGAATTCGGAATTTGAAGCTGGTATTGGGGGATATATTTTAGATTCAAATGGAAATTTGGTTTTAATTTTCTCAGGACCAGTGAAAGCTTCCTCCCCATTTCTATGTGAAATGGAAGCATTGTTTTTTGTAGTTAAAAAAATAGCCACAAGTGAATGGAGCAACAGTCGTAGTATTATCTATACTGATTCGACAGAGTTGATAAAGGAATTGTAGAAGATCAAATTCTCCATTCATCAAAACTTGGATAAGGAGCTTGAGGATGTACTTCTGCATACTAAGGTAATGTTCAAAAAGGTGGATAGAGTGCTTAACTGTGAAGCAGATAACTTAGCAAAACAGGGTATGAGGAGAAATAAATTAATTTTTGCATGGTGTTAATGTGAGTATGGCTTTTATTTTTGGGATAACGTGATTGGAGTGGTGTTAATTCTGGAGTGTTGTTGGGCCTGGGCAAATTTATATTGGTTTTGGGGCGTATATTGGAGTGATAGTTTGAGAGATTGGAAAACAAATATTGGGAAAATAAGAATTAATTCAATAGAATTCCAACATGAAAAAGAATTATTGTCACTACACCATAAACAGCCTGCGGTAACCCAAAAATTCTGTTACCTTAGGGTGCTAAAATGTTACTATAGACCCATTTTTGGGCTAAGGTAACATAAATTATAAGTTACATATTTCGATGTTACCTTAGGGTACCTAAGGTAACTTATTTCACCCCTAGGGTAACATGCCCTTTCTGGATACCTTAGAGGTCTACTTTAACATAAAAATGTCATATTGCATAATAAATATTCGGTTACCTTAGAGTGCTTCAATTTTTTTTAAAAAAATGGACCACACCAGTGGGTCCCACCAGTAGGGGTGTGCATTCGGTTAACTGAAACTGAAACCAAATTTTATTTCGGTTAATCGAAACCGAATTGTAGGGAAATGTTCTACCGAAAACCGAACCAAAATTATTTCGGTTTTTAAACGAACCGACCTTTTTTTTGGTTTTAACCGAAAACAGAAATGTAATAAAAGTCAAAGAAAATTGCAGGAAAAATAGAAAATATAGTACACAACTGTTAGTAGTATTTTTATGTGTTCGTTCGCAGGGAAGGACTGAATGTAATATCAAGTTGAAGTTTCTTATCTCTCACAATTTAGAAGTGTGGAAGAATGTTTGGTTTGTTTATAAACTAAATTAAACTATTTATAAATCGAGAATAAAATATATGAGGAAAACAATCTAAGAACTGGGGTTCTTCACTTGGTCTCAATACATGCTCAATATTAATGTGATATCTGTGTTTCTACCTTGCTGAAAACAATTCTTCTAAAGTTATACTGTACCCTCCCAGGTTACAATATAGTGCCTACAGCTACACCCTAATTGTCACTCCCGTGATACAATCAAAGTATATCTATAAACTGTTAAGTGCCAAGAATTATATGTCTCACAATTCTCCTATTAATCTCCCGATCTAATATTCAAATTATGTCTGTTAAATCATGTACTAAGATTGCAACTTCTCTCCCAAGCTTATTACAATCCCTAGAATACAATCAAAAGTTAGCTACTCTTCTAATTGTGTTAAGATCTCATTAACAGATCAGCAAAGCAGAAAATCACGTAATCAAGCATGCATGAATACCAAGGAATACTACCCAATCCTCAGATTAGAGAATTAGTTACGCATATTTAATAAAGAAAACAGAATAATAATGATAATTAATGAAAACATAATATTGAAGAAAGAATTGAAGATCGAAAGTACCTTGATACAATTAAAAGCTATGAATTGTTAGCTATGAATTGTTATAAGCTATGAATTGTTATGATTTACAATGGTAGGATGTGTTTATATAGGCTCTACATATCTTGCCTAGCAAGAAATTGTCTTCTATTACAATTAGGATTTAAAGAAGGTACCCAAAACTGCCCAGAATACAACTAGAATTAGAAAAAGGGCAAAACAGTAAATTCTCAGCCTTCTTTAACAAGATCACGTGCGCGACTTTATTCAGATTATTTCTTGCACTTGTTTCCTATCTCAGGTTGTATAAAATCTCTCAAGCTTCGTGTGGGCAGTAAGATCGCTGAAAACGGACTTCTAGAACTCCAGATATGGCCAAAACAGTATAAGCTGCGCAGCCTTCCCGGAAAATCCGAATTTTAATCAATTAAATCTCCAAAAACGACAAAAGCTTAGATATTCTTGCAAACCTGCACAACTACACAAAACACATCAAAACTACACAAACTTGAGTCCAAAACAATCAATTTAAGCCGATATAGAATGTTCCAAGTGGATATAAAATCCACTTATCAAACACCCCCAAACTTAAACCGATGCTTGTCCTCAAGCATAAACAATTATAACTACCTAATTAGTACCACTTCCGTAGGTGATCACGGTTGCATTTGGCATATGCAACAAGCCCTTTAAACCCCTAGGCAGCCCTAGTGGACGAGTAAGGTCTCGTGAGGGTCTATAGCGAATGTACCCACAAAATCCATTTAACCTAATGCAATGCAATGCATGAATGCAACTAAATGAAAATGCAATTAATCTAGCCTACCATACCTTCAAATCCTCTCATGCCATATCAACTTAAGAATCAAAGTAAATACGCAATATCTTGGTGTCGAAAGTGCAAGTATTCACATAGTCTACTCAATGAACATGCATAAGTTCTCACAAGCCCATGTCAAATGTAAGAATAAGTTAGTAAACATGCTAAACCTACAAGAGTACATCTCTGAGAAAAAACTCGGGATCTCATACGCAAAAACAAGCAAACACTCACAATCCACTCACAAAAGAATATTCACGCAAGAACAAGGGTAAGTGTATCACTCAATTCCAACAAAATCATAAGCATGCTTGACATTTGGTATCAATCTAACTCTTAACACAACATACATCAATGACGATAATCAAAAGGTCTTTAATTGGGTTGTAACGGGGCTAGGGACAAGGTATGTCAAATAAGCCAAAAACAGGTGAAGTGTCAAAAGCTAGTAAGTACCATAATGAACCATTCACAACACCCTATTTCCTCCCGCATAAATTTTACTAAGAACACTCGACTAGTCGACTAAAGTACCAGAGTGCAAGGCATGTTCTAAGAGGCATACCGGAGCGTGTGTGAAGGCAGATATTGTTTGTTTCAAGTGTAATCAGAAAGATCATTATGCTAATGAGTGCAGGAATTCGAAATCGAGTGTGACTTGTTACAAGTGCGGTAAGGTAGGACACATGGCTAGGGAGTGTAGATCGCCTGTTCCAAACAATAACTTGATGAGATTGACTACCTCTACCCCAGTGAACCAAATGGCAAAATCTCAGATTCCAACTCAGATTCTAAGTCCACCTATACTTCAACAAGTCCCAGCTTTTCAAGCTCAGAGTTATCAAGCTTCAGCCTATCCAATTCATGCCCGGACCTTCAACATGAACATGAACGACGCAGTGAGAAGTTCGGATGTAGTGGCAGGTACGCTTTTCGTGAACGCCATTAGTGCAAAAGTGTTAATTGATTCGGGTGCTACTAGATCGTTTGTTTCTAAAGATTTTGTGAATAAGTTGAAGTGTGATACTCGTATGTTAAGTAAAGCTTTGAATATTGTGTTAGCTAATCAGGATCAGATACCAGTAGATAGGGTATGTTCACCTTGTGCAATAGAGATTTCAGGTTATCTTTTTCCCGTCACCTTGATACCTTTCCAATTAGGAGATTTTGACATAATTTTAGGAATGGATTGGCTTGCCGAGTATGATGCGCATATTGATTGTAAGAGTAAGAGAGTGTCATTGAGATCTCCAGAAGGCGATAGAGTTATCTTTAAGGGGCGTAGGCAGACTAGTACGTTTCTTACCATGATGCAAACCAAGAGATTGTTAAGGAAAGAATGTGAGGCTTATCTTGCTTTTGTGATAGATAAGAGTCGAGAAGGAGTGGAATTAGAGGATATTCCTGTAGTTAATGAGTTTCGAGATGTTTTTCCCAAAGAACTACCCGGTTTACCTCCAGATCGTCAGATCGAGTTCGCGATTGACTTAGCACCAGGAACAGAACCTATTTCCAAGGCTCCATATAGAATGGCACCGTCTGAAATGAAGGAACTCGCCAATCAGCTTCAGGATTTATTGAACAAAGGAGTTATAAGACCAAGTGTATCACCCTGGGGAGCGCCAGTATTGTTCGTGAAGAAGAAAGATGGAAGTATGAGACTTTGTATCGACTATCGATAGTTGAATAAGTTGACAATCAAGAATAGATACCCGTTACCAAGGATCGATGATTTGTTTGACCAGTTGAAAGGAGCGGCATGTTTTTCGAAGATAGATCTAAGATCAGGATATCACCAGCTGAAAATTTAACCAGAGGATATACCGAAGACTGCTTTTCGAACAAGGTATGGTCACTATGAATTTTTGGTTATGGCTTTTGGATTGACGAACGCACCAGCAGCATTTATGGATTTGATGAACCGAGTGTTTAAGAAATTTTTGGATAAGTTTGTGATAGTTTTCATCGACGATATTTTGATATACTCTAAGACGGAAGCAGAACATGCAGAGCATTTAAGGATAGCATTGGAGATATTGAGAAAGGAGAAGTTATATGCCAAGTTTTCCAAGTGTGAGTTTTGGTTGAAGGAAGTCCAATTTTTGGGACATATTGTGAGTAAAGAAGGAATTCGAGTCGACCCGGCAAAGATTGAAGCAGTTGTGAATTGGGAAAGACCAAGGACACCAACAGAAGTAAGAAGTTTTATGGGACTAGCAGGATATTATCGCAGATTTGTTAAGGATTTTTCTAAGATTGCGGTACCATTGACCAAGTTGACACGGAAGAATGAAAAGTTTGAATGGACTGATAAGTGTGAAAAGAATTTTCAAGAGCTTAAGCAAAGATTGGTAACTGCTCCAGTGTTAGCATTACCGGATGATAAAGGAGAGTTTGTAATCTACAGTGATGATTCGCATAAGGGTTTAGGGTGTGTGTTGATGCAGCATGGAAAGGTGATTGCGTATGCTTCAAGGCAACTAAAACCTCATGAACAGAGATACCCTACCCATGACCTCGAGCTAGCAGCGATTGTGTTTGCATTGAAATTGTGGAGACATTATCTTTATGGTGAGAAGTGTGAGATATTCACGGATCATAAGAGTTTAAAGTATATTTTTACTCAGAAGGAACTCAACATGAGACAAAGAAGATGGTTAGAACTGATAAAGGATTATGATTGTACCATTAGTTATCACCCGGGAAAAGCGAATGTCGTAGCAGATGCGCTAAGCAGGAAGGAAAGATTGAATACGTTGACAATGACTCAAGAATTGTTTAGAGAATTCGAGAAGTTAGAGATTGAAGTTTGTGCAATAGAGATACCAGCAGAGCAAGTCTATACCATGACATTTCAACCAGTATTGTTGGACAAAATTCGGAAATGCCAAGAAGAAATGATGAATCAGAGATTGAACGAATTGACCGGAGAAGAAATTTGTACGCAGAAAGATAACCAAGGTATTTTAAGATTTTCCTCAAGGATATGGATTCCTGATGTGAAAGAGTTGAAAGAAGAGTTGTTGTGTGATGTCCATAGTTCTAAATTTTCATTACATCCTGGAAGCACGAAAATGTATCAAGATTTGAAGAAGAACTTTTGGTGGCCAGACATGAAAAGAGAAATTGCAGAGTGGGTAAGTCGTTGTTATACATGCCAAAGAGTGAAAGCAGAACATCAAAGACCAAGTGGATTAATTCAACCATTGGAGATACCTGAGTGGAAATGGGAACACATTGCAATGGATTTTGTAGTAGGTCTACCAAGATCGAAGGCTAATCATGATGCGATTTGGGTTATAGTTGACCGATTGACGAAATCAGCTCATTTCTTGCCGATTAACGAAAGATTTTCGCTAGATAAGTTGGTGCATTTGTATTTGAAGGAGATTGTGACTCCTCATGGAGTTCCAGTATCTATAGTATCGGACAGAGATCCACGTTTTAACTCAAGATTTTGGAGACAGTTTCAAGAACATCTCGGAACGCAACTCAGAATGAGTACTGCTTATCATCCTCAGACAGATGGTCAGAGCGAAAGAACGATTCAGACAATTGAAGACATGCTTAGAGTTTGTGCCATAGATTTTAAAGGCAATTGGGACGAGCATCTACCTTTGGTGGAATTTTCTTACAACAACAGCTATCATGCTAGTATTGGGATGCCTCCGTATGAATCTCTCTATGGAAGGAAGTGTAGATCTCCTGTGTGTTGGGAAGAAGTTGGTGAGCGGAAGATAGTAGGACCAGAATTGATTCAGCAGACGAAAGAGATAGTGGAAATAATTCAGAAAAGATTACGAGCTGCTCAAGATAGACAGAGAAAGTATGCAGATCCAGCAAGGAAGAAAGTAGATTTCGAAGTAGGTGATCCAGTGTTGTTAAAAGTTTCGCCATGGAAAGGATTAACCAGATTTGGGAAGAAAGGAAAGTTGAGTCTAAGATTTGTAGGACCTTTTGAGATTCTGCGACGTGTAGGCAAAGTAGCTTATGAATTAGCTTTACCGCCTCAGATGCAGCATATTCATAATGTTTTCATGTATCGATGCTTAAGAAGTTTCATCCTGACACTAAGTGTGTAATAGAGTATGAGCCAGTAGAAATTCAGCCAGATTTGTATTATGTAGAGCGGCCGATCAGAATAGAAGATCGCCGAGAGAAAGTGCTTAGAAATAAATCAGTTGCGTTAGTTAAAGTTTTGTGGAGGAACCCTAAGGTTGAAGAGTCAACCTGGGAGTTAGAAAGTGATATGTTAGATCAGTACCCTCATTTGTTTACATAGCTGATTCTGGGGACAGAATCCTTTTAAGGGGGGAAGGATGTAATATCTGGGAATTTCGTACTCTATAAATAATATTATTTGGCATTAAAATATTATTATGTGCTTAATTGATGAGTCATTACTTGTTTTGTGATTGTGAATATGTGTTATGTGTCTAACTGCTAGATATGTTAGCGTGAAATTTTATTAAATTCTGTATAGCTTTTAAATGTGAAAATATGATTTTATTTGTGCTTAAACATTTTTATAAAATTCTTGGAGTTAGTAAAAATCATGAAATTTCTTGTTTTATTATCTTCATGTATTTAAAGACTTTTTAAAAATAAAAGTTTAATTTATTTTCGCATTAAAATATTTTACAAGGATTTTTCCAATTATTTTCCTTTTTAAAAACATTAAAACTTGTAAAATTCAAATCTTTTCATAAAATGATTTTAAAAATGTTTTAAAAATATATTGAGGAAGAGAATTCCATATTTTAATTTTATGTGTCAATAAATTATTTTTGGATCCAAAATATCTTGTAAATAGAATTATTTTTACAAGCCTTTTATTTAATTAAAAGATGTATCATTAAAATGTGATTTAATTAGATGTGTGTGTGTGTAGGCTTGGACAAAACCCTCCCCTCCCCTTCTTTTTTTCATTCGGCCGAGACACCCCCCCCACTGTCTTCATCTTTTTCTCTCAAGAACTCTCACAACCTCCATTGATTCTCAAGCTTTAATCAAGGTAATTCCTCCATTAAAACCCCACACTATTATACATAAAAACACTCCTCTTGTCATCCTCTACAAACCCATGGTTTTAAATTTCAATTTCTTCACTCTTCCAATTTAGGGTTTTTCGAAAATTAAAGAATCAAGGTAAGTTTGTGGGTGTTGATGATTGGGTATACTCCTTGGAAGAGACCCACGAATTTTCGGGCTCTCCGGAGGACCCCAAACCTTCGGCCATGAATGAAAGTGAGCCGAAGGGTTGCATGCAAGTGTTAATTTTATGATTTTACATGATTAGTAGGTGATATGTGATTGCATGTAAGTTTGTATAACTTTTTAAGTTGATTTTGATGATGGGTTTGAGTTTTTATAAGATTTCAAGTTGTGGGTATGCTTGTTTTATTAGTTGATGATTGTTAGTAGGTGTAAAATTAAAAGGGTTAGTGATTTTGATGATTAAATGTTATGAACTTTGATGGGTTAAGTTTATAATTTAATTTTGATTGTAAAATTTATAAGTAACATTGGTGGGTATGTGAGATTATGGTTTTGTGAATTGATATGCATGTAAGTCATTATGTAAGTGTTGTGTGAGGGTTTGTGTGTGATTGTTGGTGAAGAAAGGGAGAGGCCGAGAGAGAGATTGATGGAGGAGGGAGAGAGACCGAGAGGGAGAAAGAGAGAGATAAAGAGGGAGAAGCCGGGAGAGAGAGGAGAGAAAGAGAGAGAGGCCGAGAGGCCGAGAGAGGGAGAGAAGAGAGATTGTGAGGAGAGGTTGTGTTCTTGAGTTGATTGTTAGTCGTTTAATTGCTTAATTTAATTGTTACTTGATTTAATTGTTTTAAGGATTGAATTGCTCTGTGAAATTGATTGATGAATTGCTTAACGAGTCGTCGTGGAGATAGTAGGATGACCTAGGATTTGCTTGGTGATTGTAGTAGTCGATTGTTGATGGAGTTGTAGTCATTGGTGGTGTTTGGTGTTGGATGGTGATTGCTTGAGACCGATTATATTCGGTATGGTTTGACGACTATACAAAGGAGATGCCGCCGAAATTTCTAAAAATATAATAAGCGATTTCCAAAACCCTAAAGGCACATCTCCAATGTTAAGTCGTAGAATCATTATAGTACTATACCATACTACATTGTATGTTAAGTGAATTACGTGCTAAGTGACTTACATGACTTATGTGTTAACATGTATATATGAATATATGTATATAGCATGGTTATATCGATGGGGCGTTAGCATTATTAGGATTGCTTTGTGATATGTAAACAAAAGAGGGGAAAATAAGATATTGTTTATTATTATTATAGGTCCGAGTAGGAGGCCTGGCAAGGAGCCGATTGAGGAGGACGCTATCTAGTTTGATCTCGTGATTAAGGCAAGTGTACTATCTTACCTTGTTGATACCATATATTGAATGCCATGAAATATCGAATCGCTAGATTGTCACAAATTAGTACCTTATTCCTTCCGACCTTAATATTGTCATATACCTTGTGATTGAATCATATTCTTTGAACTTGAACTTGACTTGTCTTGTTAATCGATGACCACATTGCTTGGAAACCTTTTCGTATTTTCTTGAATTCTTGAACCCTTGAATCAACTATATAAACGTCGTCTTGTTTGATGAATTCTTTTCTACCTTAAAACACTGATTAATTCTTGACTTATTTTCTTGACTTGACCAAAGTACTCGAAACAGAATCCCAATTTCTAAGAATCCTAATTGATTAACTTTCTTCTTTTGACCTTGTCATTTATTCGAAATTGAGAATCATATTCTTGTTGATTTACCACTTGATGTAACATTGATAATCTTGTTTCTTTGAGATGAATTGAAATTGATAAACATTGTTTAACCTTAATGGAATTGGATGGAATGTTACTTTGACCGAGGCGCCGGTCCAAATCATGTTACTATTATAGGCCAATGTGTGCCTGGGATCCCCTTATATTTGATGAACACCGTATTGGATATGCGGGTTCGGAGCTCTGTCGTGGGCTGATCACCCAGCGTTGCTCGTAGCGTCTTATCAGATATTCCAATTCCTTCTCATTTTATTTTGATATTGATTCAGTTGATACAGTTCATTTGCAGATTTTTATATCTTGCTTTACAGTTGAATTATTTTGGCAGTCTTATATTGTTGTTTATGCACTTGCTGAGCAATTGGCTCAATGATATTATTTTCCTTAACCTTTCAGTGAAACTCGAAGATGGTAAGGACTCTTGAGACTACGCGTAAGAATTGTGGTGGTTCAGGTGTAGCCTATAGGAGGCAGTTCCAGGTAGAAGGGAGTGACGATCTGATGGATCTTGTTTTTGCTAGACTTTTGAACTTAGTCTGTAATCTTTTGACTTAGAATAAATTGTGGTTTGTAATAATAAATGGTTTTGAATTGGTAGTTTATATTGTTTCAAACTCTTACCTGTTGGCGATCTAGGCGTGGGATTGGTAATGTCTAATTAATTAATATGCATGCTTTACCATTATCTAGTTAAATTTAATTAAGGGATTTGGGGCCGTCACAATTGCAGTAACTGATGGGAACGGAACGTGGTAGGACTTGTTAAGCTTGCCACATAAGTTCAAGATGCTTTTGTATTCTACCCGACAAAAGAGGTCTGTTGCAACTTGTAAACTCACTATATACTTGCTTCTTTTTTCCATATATTATTACGGTTCGCCTATATATAAATTTCCCGTGAAACGCTAAAGATATAGTTTGCTTGTTCATAAAAATTACAGGAGTTCGAAGATACTTTAAAATATATTGCAAGCATACATCGTAAAGCAGAGGCATATGATATTTGTCGTATTGTGCCAACTCCTTCATGGAAACCTCCTTGTCCCCTTACGCAAAAAGATAAATGGGAGACATCCAAGTTCAGTACCCGAGTTCAGAGGGTTGACAAACTTCAAAATTGAAGTTCGATGAGTAAGATACTGAAATTTAATAACCAAAAGAGGAAGAGGAGAAGATGCACGAAAACTGCAATAGATCCTGGGTCTCATTGCACTGGTATGCCTGATGTCAGTGAAGCTTCAAACTATGAGGCTGGATTCGGGTTTGAAGCTAGTCCAGAGTTCACTTTGGATTCATATCAGAAGTATGCTTATCATTTTAAAACACAAAACTTCCGTGGAAATATTGCAAATGTGGAAGGTAACAAATCAAAGCTACAAGAGCAGCGGGAACCAACATTAGAGAACATAGAGGGTGAATATTGAAGATTGGTAGAAAAGCCAACTGAAGAAATCGAGGTATCATAAGTGCGGTATAGCATTTTCTGTTTCTTTATTAATTTTATTAATTTTGATGATTTCTGTTTCTTTCTGTTGGGTAAGGAAATCAATATTATATAGCTTTCATAATGTCTGCATTTGGTGTCTGTTGAGTATAATCTAATCTGTCAGATGTATGTGGTTGCTCAGTTCTTGCATAGAGTTTTAATTTTATTCAAATTCTTGACAATCAGATTAGGAACTTTTAAGTTTTAATTCTGTTTAAATTTTTGATAGTCAAATTACAACAGAAGTGACTGTTTTGCCGAGCAGGCTAGCACTAAGTGGAGGCTGTTCTTTTTTGCTTATCTAGATGTTCTTTTAGCCTTTCCTACTACTGTGACTTGACTGTTGATGTTGTGTAACTGTCATGTGCAGGTTACTGGAAAACTTGTAGCCTTAAAGGGACTGGATGCTCGGCTACGAGGGATACGGAGTTATCTTGATCTTGTTATCTTCAACGAACTGAAAATGATGAGCACTATTGGAGATGCTCTAATTTCCTTAAATTTCACATTTTATGCACCATATGCATATGTATTAAAGTTAGAAGAGAGATGGATAAATAAATACGAAATACCTTCTTGTTAAAGTTGATTCTTGAGTATTATTTCTTGTAGATATGGTTTTTGGTTGTACAAAACTTTGTTATAATAGGTTTATACATTGTTCAACAGGTTCATGGGAATGGGTACAGAGAAATTGAAAAATTAACATTTTTTTAAATTTTTTGACAATATACGTCGGTTCTTATATTTAACCGACGTAAAAGGTCATTTTTGTACTAGTGACATTATACGTCGGTGTTTTTGAACATTTTACGTCAGCTTTTTTTTGACTTTTTTCTACATTATACGTCAGCTTTTTCAACATTATACGTCGGCCTTGTTCGACATTATACGTCGGTCTTCGTCGACATTATACATCGGCTTTTTAGCGACATATATTTAGACTTTATACGTCGCCTTTTTAACCGACGTAAAAGACTCATGACTTTATACGTCGCCCCTCTATACGTCGCCATTTAACCGACGTATAAGACCTATTTAACCGACATAAAAAGCCAATTTTGTACTAGTGAAAGCTCAAGGGATGAATCCAAAAGAATATGGCTAGAAATTTTTTATGTATGTTAGGCTTGTTATCAGACATGAAATTGTGACTAAGGGTCTTACTCATAATTTAGGGGAGATTGTTAGTCACAGAGGCATGCCTGTATACATCTAATAACAAGCCTAATTGTGTGTAATGCTTTGCATTACTTACATGACCTATTAACTGAGGGAACCTCTAATTGTAGAGTTTCTACTTGTTTAGTACTTGTAATAGGCATCAATTCCTATATGTGTAATTGTACTTAAAAGTCAGAGAATAATGCTTGAAAGAAGTTCCAAGGTTCATGCCTCAAGCTTGATGAACAAGACTATCAAATAATCACAGTTGAGATTTGAAGAAATGAAGAATTTGCCTAAGTACCAATTCGAGAAGTATGTTTGTTATATTCGAGAAGTCTAGCCTTCGAGAAGTCAGGGATTTGATATCTCAAAAGACACTATTCGATATCTCTGAATACACTGTTCGATATCTCAGAGATTCGATATGTCTACTACTCTATTTGAGAACTCAGTAAGTCAACAAGTCAAAGCATCATTCGAGTTCTCTAGGAGTCAACAAGTCAAGGTCCATTCGATATCTCAAGGACTCAGAAAGCTATTCAACATCTCAGGGATTCGACAAGTCAAGTGTTCTATTCGACAACTCAAGGATCCCTGGAGAAAAGAGTTATTCGAGAAGTGATTCGATATGTCAATTATACAGTATTCGAGAACTCAGAGTTATCTAATCCTAGTTCTCGAATCAATCACTTAGCCATTTCTCGAATACAATCTTGGAGACAAACTACTGGAGAAATTGTACAATTCAGAAACCTGCAGCAAGCCAAAGCACTTTATGGACCACAATTTGAAACGTGCTCTGGAAAGCCTACAAAGAAGCTTGGAGAAATGTAGAAGAGACAAAGAGCTAAAGAAGTGGATCTGAACAGAGTTTCACAAAGTCAAATCTGTAGCCGTTTGGACACTTACTCAAAAAGGATAGATATACACAGAAATAATTATACTGTAACCTTATTTGTAGTAAGTAGGTTGTATTCATGTTGTGACGCCCCCAAATCTGAGGTCGGAGATTCAGGTCGTCACATCACCATCCAACCATATCATACCTGTATTAACTTTACAACTCAACAATACATCCATCCAGACCTCAATCTTACGCACATACAAGTTAGAGCCTCAGAAACGATAATCAAAAGTAACACTAAATATTACAATTCATCTGTACAATCCAGAATCTTACGCACTTCCACTTATACAACTACACTTGAAGACAAGTCTTACTATTACAGTTGAAAACCTATCAGACTTACTCTGTAGTATTTTTCAGGAACTAAATCATCTCGGGATAAATCTTCTACTCCTCTTCTGCTGGTACGGAGTTAACTGACCAAATTCTTCTCTTTCTAAAATGTTTTTATAAAGCAAGAATGAGCTACATAATGCTCAACAAGTTCGCCATTTTGAAAAATAATAATGTGGTTTATTTCGAAAACGTTCCCTACTGTATGGGTATATATCTCAGATTTCAAAACATAATTCGACAATATATATGTCCAAGTTTGAATAAAACATTTATACTCGCTAAGGAGCTTTAAGAATAACATATGAAACCTTTATAAGGTTCCCATTTCAATATATCTCAGGTTTGAAAATATATACATATTAGTATATCATTTTCGGCAAAACACTCTACGGTTAACATACTGTACAGGGAATACATTATAGCAAAACCTCTTTCCTTCCATTAGCTTAGAAGGTTTCTCATTCAAGAACATTTCATTCTTTGGAATAATTGCAAGAGTGCACTAACACGTGCCAATCTTTATAGAAAATCTTGTAGTTCTAGATACTGCACGATGTCAATATTTTTCTTATCAAAACCACACTATCGGCAACTTGGCACTTAGGCCCAAGAAGCAGTGTTTGAGTATTTTTCCAAAGTGGAGGATGGGACTGGAAGAAAACATAAAAACCTGACAAGGATTGACGATGATCAGTCGCCACAACCAAGTCCAATAATCCGCGGGTCTTCTCTACCGGTAGAAGGATAGAAACTACATCCGTAACTATCCTCGGGTGAAAACTACATCCGTAATCACCCTCGATGAAAACTACATCCGTAATCATCCTTCGGCAACACCTAGACCGGAATAATAATTGATGGACCGCCTGGCTCACGGCCGCTTACACATCCCGGGAATCGTTCGTCAACGATTCCCACACCTGCCAGAGTCCCCTTTTTCTTTTCTTTTCAAAAATCATTTTGATAGAAAATTCGAGTAGTTGAAGTTCGACCTCAGTCGACCAATAATTCTTGAAAAACGTACAAGAAGCAAAACCTGACCGGGGTTTTCAAAAATGTTTTGGGTTCGAAAGAGTTCGAGTTTGAAAATGCTAAAGGTATCTTGGATTAGTTTTGTCTTTAAAATAATGAACGATAATTAATAAATAATATTTTGAGATTTAATATAAACAATTAATAAAATAATTATTTAATTAAAATAAGCTTTTAATCCAAGATAGATATTTTTGAGTATTTTTATCAACGTAAAAATAATAATTACTTAGGTATACGATACTTCCCGAATGACTCTTCGGGTTTTCGCAATTTAATCACGATACAACAATATACCGCTCCACGGTCAATAGTATATTTGGACCGCTACGACCTCTATTGCTAGAGTCGTTGTCCGAAGAAAACACTTTCATTCTAAGTTCAAGGGTGTACAAACACATATGCATATATCTCAAACTTCAACATAATATCGTAAAGCATAAGCATATAATACATTTGGAAGCTATAAACACAACAGTGAAAATCCTTATATATAAGTTTTGAAAAGTAAACTTGCATAGGTAAAATCAAGAATATAATCTTTTGAAAATAAATACTTAGGGTCGGAAAACTTGCCTTGGTGAGGTTGGGGTGGTCGGCTCGCGAAGTGGAATGGAAATCTATACATAATCAATATTCGCTCGTTAGTACCTTAACAATACCTCTTAATCACAAGTTTTAGAGAATACATACTAACTTAAGGACTCCGTCCTATGACTCTCTAGCCCTCCTATAGGTCCATGCCATAACTCGATTACGCTCGTCACTTATTCGACTTAATTTAGTTACCACATTCGAACCATAACCATTACTCCTAGAATTATGCTCCACTAACGACTTTTTCCCTTGCGCGAAATTTACTCTAGCATTTTTATAAAATTCAAATATTCATAATTTAATCCAATTCTTTTTGGGTAGCCTTCATCACTGTATTTCCTAGCTTCTCTAATTTTTCCATGATTCCAAATAAATTTTTAGGGGTTTAAACAAGGTTCACAAGGGGGTCACTTAGTGCAGTCCATAGTCCAGAAACACAATTCACTCCTCCGGCCATAACTTAAAATCCACACATCACCTAGCCATGAACCTTACATTTCCAGAAACTACATTCAATTATCTTTCCAACAATATAAGGTAGGACATCAGGGGACAAGATTTGGGGGTTCAAAACCATGTCACAATACAGGTCATTGCTCCTGGAAAAACTCAGCATGAACATACTACTTAGATCAATCATTTTCCACAATTCAACCATACAACCAACACTTAATACACTCAAATCATGGTTCATAACACTCATGGTGATATATATATTATCCATAGTCATAAAAGTCATAATCTCAACATCAAAATTCAAGATCCATGCTATCCAACACATATACAACCAAGATTAGCTCATAAATACATGGATCCACTACCAAATATCATAAATACTACATAACCAAGAGGGTTTGTGATTTTATACCTTCTTGAGCTCCTAGGGGCCTTGGGTAAGCTTTTCACAACTCAACAACACCTTAGATGGTCTCCTACAACACTTATAATGCAAGATCTAAAGGAAGAACAAACTTGGTTACTATTCATCCAAACTTTAACAATTTATAACTTGAAATTGGATGGATGAAATGGAGTGAAATTGCTAGCATACCTTGTCTAGATGATGTAGATGACCTAGGAATTATGGTGTGAATTATGAGTGATGGGAAAGGGGGAAGAAGAATTTTTCTTCTCCACCTTTATTCTTGGCCGAGAGTTTTTGTTCAAAGGGGGGGGGGAGAGTGTTTTTGTGTTTTGATTTTTGTATTGGGTGAATAAGTGATATGAGATGAGGTTGGGTGATACATATCATGTAAGTATGGGTTAGTACTAGCAAGCATGGCTCCTTGTACTTCTTGTCCCCTTTCTTGAAAAAGTAAGTAACTAGGTACTATTCATCTTCCAATGGCTAACTAGTTTGCTTGATTTCTAACCACTTGGTTGCATGGGCTTGCATGCAATACTACTCCTTGTATTATTATTCTTCCACCAATGCTTGTCACTTAATCTTTAATTCATATCGTATCTTAATTAATCTCTCATAATAATATTTTATCGCGTAGAGATTTCCTTTGTAATTCCTCAAGTACTTAATTGTGTAAATTCCTTAAATATCCATAACTCCTTGTCATAGTCTCTTAAAATCTTTTGATACTCTAATAACTCTCAAATCCCAAGTTTTTTTTATAAATCTTAGTAGCAGTAGGCCTCTTGCCTTCAACAATCTTCCCTTTTTCTTACACAGTGAATGTAACAACATAAATTTCTCAGATAATCAATTCCATTAAACAACATGGGTGACTCAAAAGGTCCCGAATTCCCAATGTCATATGATATTATATTCTTAAAAATATTACAAAAATCAGGGTTCTTACAGCCTCCCCTCCTTAAAAGGATTCCGTCCCGGAATCAGGTTGAAAACAGTTGAGGGTACTTTTCACGCATCGCGTCTTCTAGTTCCCATGTTGATTCTTCGATGTTCTAGTTCCTCCACAAAACTCTCACTAGCTTGACAACCTTGTTTCTCAGCACTTGCTCTTTTCTATCCATGATTTCCACGGGTTGCTCCACATTGGTCAAGTCTGGTTGTAGGTCCACTTGGTCGTACTCTATCACTTGCCGATGGTCGGTGTGGTAGGGTCGTAACATAGACACATGGAACACATTACGAATTTGCTGCAAGCTTGGGGGCAAGGTTAACTCGTAGGCTAACTTCCCAATACGCCTCAAAATCTCAAAAGGTCCAATAAACCTCAGACTTAGCTTTCCTTTCTTACCAAACCATATCAATCCTTTCGATGGGGATACCTTTAGCATCACGAAGTCTCTCACCTCATACTCCTTTGATATCTCATAAAATTTGACCATTCGAAATAATGGGTTTCGTAAAAAAAAACTAATGACTTTTACATACACTCGTCTGCACCGTAAAGGCGTAATATCAATTCGAAATCTTCATTTAATAATTCGTACATATCGTGATTGCAAAAATTTCTCATCCACCCATAAAATTAATTTTCATCCAGGTTCGAATATTCACGAAAATTAGGGCTATTGCAGCCTCACCGACGCTTTAATGTTGCTTCTCAACGCATGCTCTCCTCGACCTGTATTCCTTATCGGTTGTTTTATAAGTGAAAAGTCCTATCCCACTACTTATACGTTCCTCTTCTACCTTGTTCATAGTATCCGTGTTGAGTCCTTGTATCGTTGGGCCGTGAATACTTTGTGGTCGTGTTCTATAATCTGAGACAACGTCAATACGCACGGTGTTCCTCATTTTCCTTGGCTTGATTAGCACGCATGTGTTGCCTCCCGTCAGTCGTTACCACTTGCTATGGATAATATATAGTCTTCGGTATACGTCGAACCAGTTCAGCTACTATATCCCTCGTTCATTGACTTCTTCGTAACGCAAGAAAAGCGAAACTTCTTCTTTCGTAGTACGCTTTACAAGAGACGTCCTTACGTCCGCATGGTGCCGATCGTGATAACAACATTCGTTTCATGGATAAGTTTTTATTCTCGACTGTCCCGTGAAATCTAAGGCATGACACTAAATATAAATTCGATCGTCTGGATAATTCTTCTTCCCTGTCCGTCAGCCACAGATCAAATTAGTACATACGCTCAATCTCTTTATTAATTATACTTGAAAGCACCTTCAATATTCGAAGTCTAACCTTAAGTCTCTATCTGACGTAATCACTGCAGAAGTTTTATATTGCACCACCATCTCTTCCGTATATAAATCGATAATCTTCCAAATGGAAAGTCTCTCGTAGGTAAATCACTTGGTCTAGCAATTATAAATCAACTAGGGCCATCTCTTGGCTCGGTCTTCGGTGACCTACTCATGAAATTCATTATAATTCTGTCCACGTTCAAGATTTTCTACGGGCAGAATTGATCCACTAGATCTTTATCATTTTGTTTTTGACATGTTGCGTTTATACTTAATAGCTTGCCAATACAATTCTTCATATCCGTTTGCCAAACATTCTCTTAATTCTCTGTACATCTTTGTCCTTCCCCATAATTTAGTCATTTTCCTCTAACATTATTCTTTATTGTATATACTCTATTTTCTTGGCCAATACTGACTGAATTCCAATTTTGAATAATCCTCTCTATAGGTATCGGCCACTACACTGGCCTTTCCTGGGAAATAACAAATTTCTCCATTATACTCCCTGCTCCCTTTCGTCGCCTTCTCTTTCTTATGTTTAGTTCTAATATGAAGATATACTTATGACACTTGTGGAAAACTTTCACACTTTCCTCATAAGGTTAACGTCTCAGTTTTATGCGTGAACGCTATCATGACAAATCCCTGACTCACGGTTAGTATATCCTATCCCGTAACCTTTATGTTGTTTAGAAGTATAGGCTATCATCCCCTTTCTACTGCATCAGCACACCTCTTAAACTCTTGAAAGACGCATCATCGTGACTCTTAAAGTCCTCTTTTTATCATCAAGTATAGCTAACAACGAGGTTGTTGCTAATATCTCATTTCATTCCAAAACTTTGTTCATTAATCCATAAAGGCTTCTAACTCATTAGTCCACTCAAACGATACTACCATAATTTTATAATGTTTATATCAGTGTGAAATGCCAACTTTGGCACAGTACAGAGGTCGATCTTGAGTTGGTGAAACCCGCTTTTTGACCTTATCTTTGAAAAACAACTACGCGTTTTAACTGGTCAACAATTCCTACATCTCCGGTTAGGGGTATCGATTCTCGATGGTATATGTAAGATGTCATACTCTCGTCCTCTTTCACAACTGGCACCAATCGGCCTGAGGCCTGTATGCTGCTGCGATTCCCAATAAACTTGGTTAGGTGGTAATCTCGAAGGATCATTGGGATATATCCATGCATCCATTTGCTATTAGGGGCCTTTTAATCTTTATGTCTTGCTATGTGCATCAATCCCTTTTAGCTAAGTAAAGCTTCACATTCTTGCCACGATATTTCTTCCTTTCTTGTCCATCTCACTTCCATGTTAGTTTCCTCTAAGGATATGTCTTACATCGCAATCGATTTGAATTTCTTGGATCAGGAAAAGGCTTGGTAACTCCAGAATCCATTACTATAACATCCTGACAACGGTTGGTAGGAACGTACTCCCAACCACCTCATCATTTCCTATAACTTTCCTCACACTAATATTAAAGGTCTTGTATTATGCCCCGACATGTTATTCCTACTTTAAATAATTACTCGGCATCACGCTCTGGCTGCACAATTACAACATTTGGTTTTTGATCTCATATTGGTGCAACGGTTCACAATTGTATCTCCCGTTCACCTTAGAGTAATGACTTTTGAAAGGAATGGTTTCAAAATAACAAGGTCCAATAGATAATTTCAATAAGAATTCCACATTGGATGTTCCAAGAATGTTGATGGTTCCAAATACTAGGAGTCTCGATTTTCGGAGATGTAAGGATGGACAAAAAGAATACAACAAGGTTTATTCCTTCATGTCCTGAAAATTTGGTAATGTGATATCATAGAGAATGTTGCACGAGGGCAATGATTGCTGGATACAAAAGTCATAAAGACGGTCTTTATACAATTCTTACATCTGGGGAATACTTTTCCTCTTGAAAAATAGAGGATCTAAAAAGTCCCATTGATAAAGGTCAACCGATCGAAATAAATTCTACTATGTGATGATAAAAAAATGAAGCAGTTTATCATTCAAGCAATCTATGGTTTCCAATGAATCTTCATTGTATGAACGAAAGAACAGAATATTCAAGTGACATAAAGTCTGATACAAAGATGGGTAGAATTCAAAATGCATTACGGAATTGCTGAATGAATTAAATTGGGAGTTGGACCAGTGAAACAATAACTAGTCCTTTTCAAGAAACACTAGCAACTAGCTAGGCAAAATTTGCTAGTTCGCCAGTTTGAGACATCACCACTAGCTAGGACAATTAGCTAGGTGTTCTTCACAACATTACAATTTTGACTAGTTAGTTAATCAACTAGTCATTCATATTGACATATCAGCTAGCCAGTTTCAATTGGCTAGAACGGAATTTCAACATCGTAGCCACTGAAGAAACTTTAGGCTACTCGGACAACGAATGGAAGTAAGAAGTTATTAAGTTTGAAAAAAAAAGAAAACTATAAAATATGAAGAGAGTGTTCTAGGTATCGGAACAATTGATAACCTCTCATCAAATATTACTTATCAGTGAAATGGTCCACCCAATGGTGCCTCCGTACACATGCTTTATCAGATCTTACAGTAGAATGAAATTCAGAATACTAGTATCAAAATGATATCCTTACTATGATTTCAATGTACGACGCACAATCTCATTTTGAATAGAAGAAAGGATTCATTAGGAATATCTGGATGTTAGATCATCCCTGTTCTCAACAAGTTGATAAATATTTATGGGCTCGACTGAAGAGTGCAAGTATGAAAGAAGTAGTCAAATATCAATATTCGTTTAGGAATATTCATTGATTGATTAAGGAAACAGTTGTTGAACATTCTTTGGATAATTGAAAGGAAGTGTAAATAGTCCTGAGCAGAATGAAATAATTATAAACTTCAAATAGAACACTCGGGGATCAAATAAGATACTTTGGATGAGTCCCAGTTTAGAGAAAGTATATCACTGGTGGTTATTCCACAAGTTTGAAGTAGAAAGCTAGAAGGATTACTTGATATAAACTAATCGAGGTAACATGGTTAATGAAAAGTTTAAAATGAAGTAGTGCACCAGCCGGTAGTTACCAAAATAAGTTAATAATCATTCGTGCATCTCATTATCACCACTATGAGGGTAACTCCATCTCTTCGTCTTCGTAATACAAGACACCAACTAGTGTGTCTCTCAATCATCATCTTAAAGTCATTTATCGAGTTAGGGTTTCACAAATATATCTGTCATTTTCATGCTTTATCTTGAAGACCAAGCTTCACATCATTTCGGGGACACCTGCTAAGTCCATAGGGTCCTACTTCATGCCTTTCGACATGAATCATAAGTGGCCAGTTCCCCTTGGGAACAGATCAAAGAGATCTCTCAGGGATCTCAGTGCAGTCCATAGGTTCAGTGGCGGGTGTGTGCATGTGAACATATACCAAAATATTGAGGTCTACAACACATATATACGTAGTCCCTGATAACATCTCTATCAAAGGATCCCACTCTAGACCCAATGGCCTTTTCTTTTGGTAGACTTTGAGATCACTGTATCGCTCGTTGCAACCATATTCAACTTCACTTGAGTCCCTTTGTTAATTCTACTTGTTTGTTCTCTAAGTTGAACTACCATGCTCTAGCGCCCTAACCATGCGCGGAATTATCTAGCACGCTCGTCTTATGATAACATTCTCGTATAACACATGTAAAATTTGCCATAAAGGGTAATGAAATCCACAACGGCATAGTAACCACCTTTCAGGTAAACCCGTTACTTATCGAAAATCGGATCTTATAGCCAAAGTAAAAGACTGTCATTATTCCAAGTACTAAGTACCCTTAATTATGTAGGGAAGTCTAAACTTCTTGATTCTTAAAATGCTGCCTCCTAAACTATGGAGGACTATGGGCCACAAAATTTATGCCAGCCTAGTCATCCGATCATATTGGCAATATCGCCTCCATCTCAGCTGCTCTGAGATTTCGCTCTGCTTCCTATATCATTACCTATGATAGGTCATGTACGACTCTCAAACCTCTATTCATCATTCTGAAAGTCTCTAAGGATTCTATCGACCCTAGTATAATACCTCCAGTAAACACTCCAGTTCATTCTACTCACTGGTACCTCTTCCGGTAGTCCAATAATAAGTTTACTACGATCTCTTATGTCATTCTCATACTTAGACTTAACTCTCCACACTCTCGTTTCTGAGTACTGTAACTTATCTCTCTGATACCATTTCTGTGATGCCCCCAAATCTAAGGTCGGAGATTCAGGTCGTCACATCACCATCCAACCATATCATACCTGTATTAACTTTACAACTCAACAATACATCCATCCAGACCTCAATCTTACGCACATACAAGTTAGAGCCTCAGAAACGATAATCAAAAGTAACACTAAATATTACAATTCATCTGTACAATCCAGAATCTTACGCACTTCCACTTATACAACTACACTTGAAGACAAGTCTTACTATTACAGTTGAAAACCTATCAGACTTACTCTGTAGTATTTTTCAGGAACTAAATCATCTCGGGATAAATCTTCTACTCCTCTTCTCATGGTACGGAGTTAACTGACCAAATTCTTCTCTTTCTGAAATGTTTTTATAAAGCAAGAATGAGCTACATAATGCTCAACAAGTTCGCCATTTTGAAAAATAATAATGTGGTTTATTTCGAAAACGTTCCCTACTGTATGGGTATATATCTCAGATTTCAAAACATAATTCGACAATATATATGTCCAAGTTTGAATAAAACATTTATACTCGCTAAGGAGCTTTAAGAATAACATATGAAACCTTTATAAGGTTCCCCTTTCAATATATCTCAGGTTTGAAAATATATACATATTAGTATATCATTTTCGGCAAAACACTCTACGGTTAACATACTGTACAGGGAATACATTATAGCAAAACCTCTTTCCTTCCATTAGCTTAGAAGGTTTCTCATTCAAGAACATTTCATTCTTTGGAATAATTGCAAGAGTGCACTAACACGTGCCAATCTTTATAGAAAATCTTGCAGTTCTAGATACTGCACGATGTCAATATTTTTCTTATCAAAACCACACTATCGGCAACTTGGCACTTAGTCCCAAGAAGCAGTGTTTGAGTATTTTTCCAAAGTGGAGGATGGGACTGGAAGAAAACATAAAAACCTGACAAGGATTGACGATGATCAGTCGCCACAACCAAGTCCAATAATCCGCGGGTCTTCTCTACCGGTAGAAGGATAGAAACTACATCCGTAACTATCCTCGGGTGAAAACTACATCCGTAATCACCCTCGATGAAAACTACATCCGTAATCATCCTTCGGCAACACCTGGACCGGAATAATAATTGATGGACCGCCTGGCTCACGGCCGCTTGCACATCCCGGGAATCGTTCGTCAACGATTCCCACACCTGCCAGAGTCCCCTTTTTCTTTTCTTTTCAAAAATCATTTTGATAGAAAATTCGAGTAGTTGAAGTTCGACCTCAGTCGACCGATAATTCTTGAAAAACGTACAAGAAGCAAAACCTGACCGGGGTTTTCGAAAATGTTTTGGGTTTGAAAGAGTTCGAGTTTGAAAATGCTAAAGGTATCTTGGATTAGTTTTGTCTTTAAAATAATGAACGATAATTAATAAATAATGTTTTGAGATTTAATATAAACAATTAATAAAATAATTATTTAATTAAAATAAGCTTTTAATCCAAGATAGATATTTTTGAGTATTTTTATCAACGTAAAAATAATAATTACTTAGGTATACGATACTTCCCGAATGACTCTTCGGGTTTTCGCAATTTAATCACGATACAACAATATACCGCTCCCCGGTCAATAGTATATTTGGACCGCTACGACCTCTATTGCTAGAGTCGTTGTCCGAAGAAAACACTTTCATTCTAAGTTCAAGGGTGTACAAACACATATGCATATATCTCAAACTTCAACATAATCTCGTAAAGCATAAGCATATAATACATTTGGAAGCTATAAACACAACAGTGAAAATCCTTATATATAAGTTTTGAAAAGTAAACTTGCATAGATAAAATCAAGAATATAATCTTTTGAAAATAAATACTTAGGGTCGGAAAACTTGCCTTGGTGAGGTTGGGGTGGTCGGCTCGCGAAGTGGAATGGAAATCTATACATAATCAATATTCGCTCGTTAGTACCTTAACAATACCTCTTAATCACAAGTTTTAGAGAATACATACTAACTTAAGGACTCCGTCCTATGACTCTCTAGCCCTCCTATAGGTCCATGCCATCACTCGATTACGCTCGTCACTTATTCGACTTAATTTAGTTACCACATTCGAACCATAACCATTACTCCTAGAATTATGCTCCACTAACGACTTTTTCCCTTGCGCGAAATTTACTCTAGCACTTTTATAAAATTCAAAAATTCATAATTTAATCCAATTCTTTTTGGGTAGCCTTCATCACTGTATTTCCTAGCTTCTCTAATTTTTCCATTATCCCAAATAAAGTTTTAGGGGTTTAAACAAGGTTCACAAGGGGGTCACTTAGTGCAGTCCATAGTCCAGAAACACAATTCACTCCTCCGGCCATAACTTAAAATCCACACATCACCTAGCCATGAACCTTACATTTCCAGAAACTACATTCAATTATCTTTCCAACAATATAAGGTAGGACATCAGGGGACAAGATTTGGGGGTTCAAAACCATGTCACAATACAGGTCATTGCTCCTGGAAAAACTCAGCATGAACATACTACTTAGATCAATCATTTTCCACAATTCAACCATACAACCAACACTTAATACACTCAAATCATGGTTCATAACACTCATGGTGATATATATATTATCCATAGTCATAAAAGTCATAATCTCAACATCAAAATTCAAGATCCATGCTATCCAACACATATACAACCAAGATTAGCTCATAAATACATGGATCCACTACCAAATATCATAAATACTACATAACCAAGAGGGTTTGTGATTTTATACCTTCTTGAGCTCCTAGGGGCCTTGGGTAAGCTTTTCACAACTCAACAACACCTTAGATGGTCTCCTACAACACTTATAATGCAAGATCTAAAGGAAGAACAAACTTGGTTACTATTCATCCAAACTTTAACAATTTATAACTTGAAATTGGATGGATGAAATGGAGTGAAATTGCTAGCACACCTTGTCTAGATGATGTAGATGACCTAGGAATTATGGTGTGAATTATGAGTGATGGGAAAGGGGGAAGAAGAATTTTTCTTCTCCACCTTTATTCTTGGCCGAGAGTTTTTGTTCAAAGGGGGGGAGAGTGTTTTTGTGTTTTGATTTTTGTATTGGGTGAATAAGTGATATGAGATGAGGTTGGGTGATACATATCATGTAAGTATGGGTTAGTACTAGCAAGCATGGCTCCTTGTACTTCTTGTCCCCTTTCTTGAAAAAGTAAGTAACTAGGTACTATTCATCTTCCAATGGCTAACTAGTTTGCTTGATTTCTAACCACTTGGTTGCATGAGCTTGCATGCAATACTACTCCTTGTATTATTATTCTTCCACCAATGCTTGTCACTTAATCTTTAATTCGTATCGTATCTTAATTAATCTCTCGTAATAATATTTTATCGCGTAGAGATTTCCTTTGTAATTCCTCAAGTACTTAATTGTGTAAATTCCTTAAATATCCATAACTCCTTGTCATAGTCTCTTAAAATCTTTTGATACTCTAATAACTCTCAAATCCCAAGTTTTTTTTTATAAATCTTAGTAGCAGTAGGCCTCTTGCCTTCAACAATCTTCCCTTTTTCTTACACAGTGAATGTAACAACATAAATTTCTCAGATAATCAATTCCATTAAACAACATGGGTGACTCAAAAGGTCCCGAATTCCCAATGTCATATGATATTATATTCTTAAAAATATTACAAAAATCAGGGTTCTTACACATGTTCTATAAGAATACAATCTCACTTCTTTAGTTAAGTTATGTTTTTCACATACATTGTAAGAGCACATCTCTCTGAGAAAAACGAAGCTGAGAATACTATCATTTGTATTCACAGGCTGTAGCAAATATTTATCTAATAAAATATTAGATTAAAGTAATATTGTGTCTTGTGTTGTTCATAATCCGCACTTACACATCTACACACACAAACACATATTGTGCTACACGGAATCAAGAACAAGAAAAGTTCAAGAATTCATTCACCCCCCACTTTGTATTCTTTAGTCGTATTCAATACTCAACATGTAGATGCAGCTATATCGTCGGAGAGAGGCTTTAGTGCTTTTGGTTGTCTAATAAGGGATGATCAGGGGAATTTTCTAGCAGGGTATGGGGGAAGGTTTCTGGGTGATTTTGACCCTAAGATAGCTGAAGCCTTGGCATTTCGAGAGGCCCTATCATGGATAAAGGACAATAATATGGCACATGTGTCTTTTGAGCTTGATTCCCTTCTAGTTGTCTAAGCCATGAGGCATACTGGTAAGGACCTATCTTATTTTGGAGATGTTATAGCTGATTGTTGGAGTATTATTAAGGACTTGAGGTCCTACTCTATTCATTTTGTTAAACGTTCAGCGAATATAGCTGCTCATAGTATTGCTAGAGAGGCTATTTTTGTAATAACCCTAACTTCAGTAATGCTACAGTGGTTATATGAATAGTAAATTTCGAGGATTTAGAGAAATGGTATATAGGTACTCTATAATGGAAACATAAAATGAATAAACAGAAACCATATTAGTGTTATACAATGGGAATAAGTGACTCGAAATGACGATAGATTCCAGAAATTCCTGAAACATGGATTTTGATTTTGAATAAGCTTCTATTAGATATTAAGGAGCATGGAAACATTATAAGAATTATATATTGAGGGATTAGTGAATTTAGATTTGGGCCAGGGGATTTTTAAGTTAAGAGAATACCAAAGGAAATTGGATTGTTAAATGGTTTCAAAACCACTGAGATAATGAGGTACACTCGAAACGAACCACAATTAGATGAGTATGGAAACCAAGCAACCAAGATTAGTAATATAACAAGGATACATACCATATTATTTACCAATGTGATGGGCATTGTACTTAGAAAATTTAGAAAATAAGAGATTAGAAAATCCAAGTGGTGTCATTAGCCATTATTTTGTTTTTAAGGGTAAATGAGTAACTTTGCAAGGTGTTAACCACAAATATCTTTCCAATGCTTCCATAACACTCTAGATTAAACAAGATTAGCCAAGATAAGATCAAATAAGCAAGAGAAAAACCTCTCCCCCATCCATTACATCCATTCGGCCAAAGCTTGAAAAATAAGAAAAATAAAAACAAAACTCCTAGCAAACATCAACTATAAATCAAAAGAAAAATCATGGAGCTTCTTGGAGGATAGATTAAGACAAGCACAAAGTTTCATAGCCATCCAACATCATTTGCCAAGGTAATAAAATCATGAAAGTTGATGGTGAATAGTGATGAATAGTAACTTTAAGAAACTAACTTGGTTTTTATGATTCCTTTAGTTGATTCAAGTTAATCTAAGGTTGTTTAAGGAGTGCCCAAGGTTTATCAAGGATTTTTAAAGGTTATCAAAGCTTCAAGAAGGTATAATCATGCTTGCCCTTTTGTATTTATGGTAGATATTGTTGTGTTTAGTGATTAAGTGGTATAAAGGTAATGTTTATGATGTTATAAGTGTTTGTAAGTGGTTTGAGTTGATTTTGGAAGGAGTTTGGGAGTGTAACCATGGCTGGTAATGAAGACCACATGGTGTAGGTGATGATTATTGTGTTTGATGATTGGTTTTGGAGGAGTTTGATTTTGGAAAGTATGAAATTACAGCAGTTATAATGTCCGATTTTCGTTAGAACGAAAACTGCCCTGTTTTTTGACCCCTGTATTCATACGGTACCTCACTGCCTAGGTTACCAATTGACCATGGAATGATAGAGCTTAGTTCATAGATCGTTTTGATATAAGGTGCGTTAAAATCTGATGAACGGTTTAGGAGAAAAGTCAGTTTTAGTGAAAGACGTTCGATAACCGAGAAAACGTAATTATATCAACTTTGAGGTTAAAGTTACCATAGTTAGACAGTCTTATAAGCCACGAAATTTTGGGATAATGTAGTAGGATGGTCAGAGGACCCTTGACAGTTGACCTTACATTAAAATTCGAAATCCATATTTTCTGAGAATTTTTACAGTTAAGTGTGGTCGTTAAGGAAAATGGTGAAAACCCCTGAAACTTCGATTGAGCTTATAAATGGTTAAGTCCTTGAACCTTTGGGGTAATAATAATACGTTAAACATATGTTGAAGTGTAAAGGGTTTTGTTATACAAGAGTGTAGTGAGTAAGAGATGTGATATTCTAATGACGGTCCTTTTATGTTTATAGAAACTCCGGAAGAGGGACCAGCCTTACTGTCAGGATACAGGAACCAAGGCAAGATCTTTTCTATCCCTACTTGGAAATTATTTATCTTCAAAGAAACTTGATTTCATGAAATATATATATGTGAGGCTATTGTTACTATATTGTTAAGAAATGGTTTTCCTCGATTATTGATGTAAAAAGGGAGGGTATATGAGTATGATATGAATATGGATATGGGTATGAGTATGAGATGGATATGAATATACATAGAGATGATTATGCATGAAGTGAACATGCCTTATGATTAATGGAATATGAAGGAATGGTATCAGTTGTTATCTAAAGATATATAAAGGAATGGTATCAGTTGTTATCTAAAGATATATAAAGGAATGGTATTAGTTGTTATCTAAAGATATATAAAGGAATGGAATCAGTTATTATCTAGGGTTATATGATTTATAATATTATATTCTTTCTAAGAATTGTGATTTAATAAATATTATTGAATGGTATTTAATACTTTTGAGATAAATGGAATACTCTACGTATATAAAAGCATATTTGAATTCTTGAATATAAAGGAGATGTTTGAATCATAATCAAAGTATTATGTTATATATATATTTTATAGAAGTAATGTGCGAGAATGGAAATGAGATGAGTGAATGACATATGGAAATGAAAGCGAGAAAATGGAAATGTGGAATGATATTTTGTAAATGGAATAATGATTTGACAAAAAGGGGGATAGCAATAAAAAGCGTAAGAGGCTGTGTGCTGCACAGTCCAGCAATCAATATTGCTCGAGTATTAAAGAGCTCACCTTGGTTAATTCTGCATTTAACAATTAAACTTTTGACTCTTTTTTTTTTCTTTTTTTTCATGCAATCTGGAATGAGAATTCTCATTTCCAACCTTAGACTACTCATATAAATATGAGCCGGCTACTAGCCATTTGACACCTAGCCATTATTGACAATTATTTACATTTAGCATGAAATCCCTATTTCCCCCAAACTTAGACTTTAGTGTCCCTACGCTATCAAGGGAATAACGAAAATTCTAAATATAATCAGATGATTAAATCTCAAAACATCCAAACAAGCATGACCCTAACCTAGCCCAAAAGCACCCAATGAGACTGA
Source organism: Kitagawia praeruptora (assembly GCA_037693485.1). Taxonomy (NCBI): domain Eukaryota; kingdom Viridiplantae; phylum Streptophyta; class Magnoliopsida; order Apiales; family Apiaceae; genus Kitagawia; species Kitagawia praeruptora. Next base: position 142,547,205 of record CM075352.1, read on the forward strand.
AAGGCATATGATACAGCCTATTTGTATTTCGAGGATACAACTCAACTTAAACAAGATTGTAGTAGTAAATAGTATATAGACTGTCACAAGGAATCTCGGATTGTATAATCTGTCAGAAGAAAAAGATCAAGGTCAATCTACATACTTGAAGAATTACTACATTGAAAGAAGCTCAGTCATCTGATCAAGCCTCAGTGGAGTATTCGTTAAGAAGTGGATTCATTTAAAGTGATAGAGATTTCAAAGGTGATAGAGACATTACAGAAGATTAAAGAGAGAGATGAGAAAAGAAAAGGAACCAGATTTAAAAGTCAATATATGAAGAACAGTCATTGCGGTTAGTCACTCATGAACCAGACAGTACATCGAGTGTCAACATTAAACAATGGTTGTTCGTCATTAACTTCAGTGGTTCAAGCTATCAAGACTGGTATGTGAGAAAATCATTGTGCAAGCAACAGAAGGGTTAAATTATTTAATCACAATGATTTTATTATCAAGTGGACTGGCTACGAGGAAAAATAATTATCATAAAGAAATTCTAAATGATATATTCTTAATGCTGAAACCCCGGTTAGAATTGTTGTATTTTTTGCTAAGCAAAAGGAGTCCGGTTTCACATCCTCAAGAGACCACAGCTTACACCTGGACGAATTATGAGAAAATAGAATTATCACAAGAATATGGAAAGTGATATATTCTTAAAGCTCGAACCCCGGTTGGAATTGATATATTTTTTGTTAATCAAAAGGAGTCCGATTCCAGACGCTCAGGTAACCGCAGCTTAGGACTTAAGGATTTATTTATATTAATAAATATTTTATTTAATTAGTAAATTATATTTATAAATATCTAATAATATTAGATATTTATTTTTATAATTTCTGAATTAAATTAATTATTTATTAATTAAAGATTATAAGCTGTGCGGATTAAAAAGCATTTCTACGGGCCATAATTCATTTGATTTTGAAAAAGGTGGCAGGTCATTTGATTTGTTTATAAACAAACGTGTGACAGTAGTTGATTGATTAAATTGAAAAAGTGGCCAGGATGAATATGACTCAATTGTCTTACCGATTGTAATATTGGTTTAATTGTCATATTAGTCTCATTTGTTAAACTGTCATAGTGGAGCTGATTGAAACTGTCATAGTGGAAACTGTCATAATGAAGACTGTCATAGTGAAGTTCAGTGAAACTGTCATGATGCTGACTGTCATAGAGGAACTGTCATGATGCTGACTGTCATAATGGAACTGTCATGATGCTGACTGTCATAATGGAACTGTCATGATGCTGACTGTCATAGCAACCTTGCAAATGTCATAGAAGCTCAAGGAAGTGTCATAATAGTATTAAACAGGCATTATGACAGTTGGTAGTTTTGGTGTTAAAAGGAGCAGAAGGCATCAGACTACAATACAGACACACGCAAAACATCCAGGAAGAACAAAAAGCTCCCATCTCTTTCATCTTCAAGCAATTAAATTGCCATAAATTCTTGAGTTCCTTGTAACAAATATTGTATCCATTGGAACTTAATTATTTATGATTCTTGTACTACTAGCGAATTAAGTTTCCTAGTTCTTGAATTGATATCTTGATTTTTATTAACTAAATTAGAAAAGTTCATGTTGAATTTTCTAATTAGTTATTAATTTCTTGATAATCACTTGTACTGATTTTGTAACACCCATCAAGTTAATATATTGTTATATTCAACTTGAAATTTGTGTTATTTTATTCCGCACAAATTTGTTTGAATTAAATTTTATTTAAAGGACAAATTTGGAGAAAATGATATAGATTGTATTCAACCCCCCCTTCTACAATCTTATTGGACCTAACAATTGGTATCAGAGCCTATTGATTGATACACAAATCAAGATCCTATTTTTATTCAATCAAAAATTTATCTCGAATTTTTAACTCACTTAAAAATTCATCATGTCTTCAAAAGCCATTGTTATTTAATAAGGATAATTATGATATGTGGAAAAATAAAATGGAGTTGTTTCTTGATGTTACAAATCCAAAATATTTGTGGGTTTTGAAAAATGGACCAAAAATTCCTATGGTTCATGAAGAACAAGTTGTTACTGATGGAGCTGTTACAACACCTGCTAGAACCTATGAAAAGGATCCTAAGCTATTTTCTGAAGATGAAAAGGAGGATGCTGGATTGGACAAAAATCTGAGACTCATTCTATTAGATTCCCTAGATGCTGTAATGTATAGTCATGTAATGAATTGTAAAACTGCTAAGCACATCTGGGAAACTATTGAGACTATTAATGAAGGGACTGATGAAGTCAAGGAAAATAGACTTCAAATTTTGACCTCTGAATATGAACACTTTAGAGCTGGCCCTAACGAAGGCATTCAGGAAGTGTTCGAAAGGTATAACAAAATAATCAACAACTTGCAAGTTCATGGCAAGCAATATACCCAGAAGGAGATCAACATGAAGTTTTTACTGACTATGCCTACTCACCTGGAGCATAGAATAACTGCCATCAGAGAATCCAGAGATTTAAATAAGATTGCTCTTGACAGGCTGTTTGGTGTTCTGAAGACCTATGAGTTGGAACAAGAACAGCAGAAAGAGATTTCTGGCAAAGGCAGAGTGGCAAGTTCTTCTACAGCTCTAGTAGTTGAGGTTCCTAAGGAAGTGGAAGCTAAAGTTGTTCAACCTAAAAGTTTCACCAAGGAACAAACTGAAGTTGAACATGGCCAAACTCCAGCTACTCAGGATGGTAGTGAATTCTATTCACTAGAAGAGCTGGATCAATTAGAAGATGAGTCAATGGCAATGATGGTGAGGCAATTCAGTAATTTTAGATTCAGGCAAAATCCAAAGTTCAGGTTTAAGTCTAAAGCAGATTCCAAAGAGGAGGTTCTTCATCCTCTAGTAACAGGGGAGGATACAAAACTGGAACTGTTGACAGAAGCAAGATTCGTTGCTTTAATTGTAATGAATTGGGACACTTTGCTACTGAGTGTCAAAAACCCAAACAAGCACAGAAAAGAGACTATGCTTCTGAAAAGAAGAAAACTGGAAGAGCTTATGTAGCTGCCGGTAAAAGCTGGGATGACACAGATAGCGAAGACGAAGAATATGGAAATTTTGCGCTGGTGGCAAATGCTGAAACATCAAATCGTTATACTACACCGGTAATTCTTACTGATGCTGAGTTGATTGATAGCTTATATAATTCCATGGGTAATGCAAAGAAACAAATTGAAAGAATAACTCTGTTAAACACTAATCTTGAAAATGAAGTGTTAGAGTTAAAAAAGGTGCCTGATAATCAAGATCAGCAAATAAAAGAAATAGCTCGACTTAACTATAGAGAAAAGTCGATATCAGAATACATGCATAAACAAATTGCTAAAGTTGTTGAACTTGAAACTAAGATAAAGGAACAGAATGTCAAATTATCTGCTTGTTTTAATTCTGTGAAAATTTCTAAAGAGTTATTCAATAAACAAGCTGTAGAACAAACCGTAGGAATAGGGGTTGGCTACAACGAAGCTGTTGGAATGTTAGGCATAAATTCCCCTAATCCTGTTAGTGCTAAAGAAAGGGGAATACCACATGTGCTTAAGAATGTTGAAGATCCACTCTTTAAGAAGTCTGTTGCAGAGCCTCTAGATATGACTTCTCTTGTTATTCAAGAGGAGATGCGTACTGAGGACATTGCTAGTGGTAGTGTCCAACTTAATGAAAAATCTGTTAAGGCACCTACAACCAAAAATGTTAAATCTAATAAGGTTAATTCTATGAAACCAGTGAAGTTTGTTCCCAGTTCATCTAAAATTGAGTTAGGTGATAACAATTTGGAGCAGAATGATAACATGTCTAACATGAATACCATGCCTATTATTGATACTAAACATAAAGCATGTGGTGTTGTCAATTGTATGTCTTATGCTTTTAATGTGATGTCTGCTTACTTTAATGGTAATCATGCATGTGCTAATAAGACTGCTCCTCGACAACACATGAACAGGAATAATAATGTTAGATCAAAGACTGTTAGTCCTCCTCAAGTTAGGAGAGAGACATTTGTACCAAAGCCTAAACAAAGTTTTACTAAGGCTGTCTACAAGGTCAAATGTCCAGTCACTGAAAAGAGTGTTCTTGCTGCTAAACAAACATGGATACCTAAAATGAAACAAAAGATTATCAAATCTGTTTATAGGGTCAAATGTTTGTTGACTAATGGTGTCAAGGTTAAAAAAGTTGTTTTGCCTGACAAATGTCAATTCTTTAAGTACTCTGGACCCAACCAAACTTGGGTTCCGAAGAAAGTTTAATCCGTTTGTCATTGCAGGGTGTTGAACAGGTTGAACGAGTAACCTGGATCTTGGACAGTGGATGTTCAAGGCATATGACTGGTGACAGAACCCTGCTGACAAATGTGGTGGAGAAGGCCGGCCCAGTAGTTACATTTGGAGATAACAGCAAAGGTAGAACTGATGGATATGGCAGACTTGAAGCTGGAAATGTTATCATTGATGAAGTCTCTTTTGTGAAAGGACTTGAGCACAATTTGCTCAGTGTTAGTCAATTCTGTGACAAAGGATATGGAGTTTATTTCAACAAGAAGAATTGTCTAATTTCACACAAGAGAAATGAAAAGCCACAACTGACAAGAGTTAGAAAAGGCAATCTGTACGTAGCCAATATGAACTCAGGAAGCACTGCAGAAATTACTTGCTTCTACACTAAAGCATCTAATGACGAGAGTTGGCTATGGCACAAGAAACTTTCTCATCTTAATTTCAAGACAATGAATTCTCTAGTTAAAAGAGAATTGGTGAGAGGTTTGCCTTCAATGGAATTCACTCAAGAAGGACTGTGTGATGCATGTCAAAAAGGCAAGCTAAAAAGGGCAAGTCACAGGAGCACTGACACATCTTCAATAACTGAACCATTAAAATTACTTCATATGGATTTGTTTGGTCCAGTTAATGTGATGTCTATGTCAAGGAAGAGATATGCTCTAGTGATCGTTGATGATTTTTCGAAATACACATGGGTCCTGTTTTTGAATTCTAAAGATGAGACTCCACAACTGGTGATTGATCACATCAAATTAATTGAGCGAGATTCTACGTATCCAGTGAGAGCTATAAGATCAGACAATGGAACTGAATTCAAGAATGCAGTTCTAAATGACTTCTGCACTGAGAAGGGTATAACTAGACAATACTCAGCTCCAAGAACTCCTCAGCAAAATGGGGTAGTGGAAAGAAAGAATAGAACCTTGATTGAAGCTGCACGTACTATGTTAAGTGAATCAAGGCTTCCATTGTACTTTTGGGCTGAAGCTGTCAACACTGCGTGCTATACCCAGAATCGAACTCTAATCAATAAAGACCATATGAAGACACCCTATGAAATTATAGCTGATAAGAAACCGTCACTCAAATACTTTCATGTATTTGGGGAAAAATGCTTTGTGCTTAAAGAAGGTGATGATCAAGGTGGTAAATTCGATACCAAAGCATTTGAAGCAATTTTTATTGGTTATTCAATGAGGGCATACAGGGTGTATGTGATTGATGAACATAAGATGATGGAAAGTGTCAATGTAACATTTGATGACACTAAAATCCCTAGTATCCAAACTGAGGATCCATCTGAAAAGCTATCTTTCGATGACATGACAGATACAAATTCAGATGATGACAATTCACCTGAGATTTTTGCTGATGCTAATGACAACGATGATGATCAGAGTAATGGTGGTGAAAACAATGAGAATAATGAAGATACACCTGACACTCCTGAACAATCATCTAGTCAACCTGGCAACAACTCAGGGGAGATAATGAAGGATCAACTAGTCATACACAACATCACAATGAAGAACAAGGCGAATCATCAAGATCTAATTTTCCCAGACAGACTTTTTGGAATAGAGCTCATCCTTTTGAGTTGATTATTGGTGATCCAGATGTTGGTGTCAAAACTAGAAGTGCTACTCAAAATCAATGTAACTATTCAGGGTTTCTATCTGAAATGGAACCTAAGAAAACTGAGGAAGCTCTTTATGATCCTGATTGGGTGATTGCTATGCAAGATGAACTTAATCAATTCAAACAACAAGAAGTATGGAAGCTGGTACCCAGACCCAAAGATAGGAAAGTGGTTGACACAAGGTGGGTATTCAGAAATAAGCTAGATGAAGATGGTACAGTGACGAGAAATAAAGCAAGACTGGTAGCAAAAGGTTATTCACAAGCTGAAGGCATTGATTATGATGAAACCTACGCTCCAGTGGCAAGACTTGAGGCTATCAGAATATTCTTGGCATTCGCAGCATTCTCAAACTTTAAGGTTTATCAAATGGATGTCAAGAGTGCTTTTCTGAATGGTAAGCTAGATGAAGAGGTAAATGTAGAACAGCCCCCTGGCTTTGAAGATCTAGAATTCATGGATTATGTCTACTTTCTCTTCAAGGCTATCTATGGTCTTAAGCAAGCACCAAGAAAATGGTATGACACTCTCTCTGAATTTTTACTTGAAAATGGTTTTGTTAGAGGTGTCATAGACAAAACTCTCTTCACAAAGAAACATAAGAATGATACGATACTAGTCCAAATATATGTGGATGATATAATATTCGGGTCTACTAATGATCTTCTTTGCAAGAAATTTGCTAAGTTAATGCAGGGTAAGTTTGAAATGAGCATGATGGGTGAGCTGAAGTTCTTTCTTGGATTGCAAGTAAGTCAAAGGACAGATGGGATATTTATCTGTCAATCCAAGTATGTCAGAGAGCTCCTCAAGAAATATCAAATGGAGGACTCATCTTCAACAAGAACACCATCATCTACAGCTGTTAAATTTGGAGCATGTGAAAATTCTGCTAAGGTAGATATCACAAGCTACAGAGGTATGATAGGCTCATTACTTTACCTTACTGCAAGTAGACCAGATATTATGCATGCTACATGTTTGTGTGCAAGGTTCCAATCGGATCCTAGAGATGTTCATCTCATTGCTGTTAAACGAATCTTGAGATATCTTAAGGGTACGCCTAACTTAGGCATCTGGTACCCTAAAGATTCTGGTTTTAATCTTGTTGGATATACAGATTCTGATTATGCAGGAAGTGTTGTAGATAGGAAAAGCACCTCTGGGAGTTGTCAATTCCTAGGTGGCAGGTTGGTTTCCTGGTACAGCAAGAAACAGCAAACAGTTTCCAACTCAACAGCTGAAGCTGAATATATAGCTGCTGGAAGCTGTTGTGCACAGATCTTGTGGATTAGGAATCAGCTAAGGGACTATGGCTTTGTACTTGACAAAATTCCTATCTTGTGTGACAATACAAGTGCCATAGCAATCTCCAACAATCCTGTGCAGCATACGAGGACAAAGCACATTGATATCAGGTATCATTTCATTAGAGAGCATGTCATGAATGGTACCGTGGAGTTACATTTTGTACCCACGGAAGAACAAACAGCAGATATTTTTACTAAGTCTCTTGACGAATCCACATTCACCAGAATTGTTGGTGAATTGGGTATGTTAAATAGTCCTAGTAATTAAACTAGTTAATATGTGAGGTTTGCTCTTTAATAATTTATAAGTGATTACTTTGTTAATATTTGTTATTAAAATCACTTGTATAATTATTTTATCAACTTATCTTCTTGCTTGTTAATTCTCAAATCAGTGTCATTATCTTCTTAATATATTCCTACTTACTTCTTTTAATTTTAGAATATTTTAATTTTCTCTAAAAATATTTTTCTCAAATTTTACAAGTTGAAATTAGTGAGAAATCTATTTTTGTTGAAAATTACTTTTGAATATTTGTGTTGATTTAATAAGTCATATTTTCTTTTTAAATGGTTTTCTATAAGAAAGTTATTTTATTAAGAAAATATATAGATTTATTAATTTACTACAAATATTTATGTAAATAGTTAATAGTTTATTTAATATTTTGTAGTGTTTGTCCTTTTGTTATTAATGTCTGATTTCGTAAAAAGGATAACCTATGGTATTTTTATTATTTTCTATTTAGCTATTTTTAAGTAATTTTATTGTTGTAAATATTTTTATAAATTATTTTCTTTTATTTCTAATATTCTGTAAATATTATTAATACAGTTATTTTTGAATAATAATAAAAAAATAATAATAATAAATAATAATAAAAAAAATCGTAATTTTCTTTTCTTTTTAGTTTTTATTTAATTTTATTTTTATGTATGTTATTTCTTATTTTGTATATTATTTTTTTTATGTGTATATAAATAGTTTGTATAGTTTTTCAGTTTAGTCACTATACTTGCAAAACTTACAAACAGGTCACTGTATTTGGTTCTTTTGTTGTTCTTCTGTTTAACACACACATAACCTGCAGTTTTAATTCTAAATCTTTGTTGTGTTGTTGTTATTAACAGAATTTCTTATTAAGGAACTTTGTTGGTATCAAAATGGTATATGTCAATTCAATTGGTTAGGAACTAACGTTTGATTTTCAGGTTCTAACAATTGGAAGACAAGACCTAACAAGTGTTAACAAGTGGTAACAGTTGGTATCTAACATACAGGATCTAAAACATGATAAAATAGTTTTGTTTGTATTGGTTTGAACATTAACTTACATTAATTCGATTAATTTATTAATTGAATTTTTGCTTATGTTTTTGTTTAGTAAAACCGGTTCAAGATCTATATCTTTCCCATAACTCAAAATCTCTTTATATAGTTGTGATTGCTTATATTTTAAATCTTTTGAAATCACAACTGTATATCATTCTATCTCTATTGCACATATTCTGTGATGCAGATTCATCTACATGGAATTTTGTTTTCTCACATGATTAGTCATAAGATTGTAAACCCAACAACTTTTATCCCAGACTACAGTCAAATCAAACACATTCTATCTTACACCCTAAAAGGAAGTTACCTATCAGGCTAAAGGTCATCAGAGAGTAACTGCACATGATGCAGCAAATAAGGATGTGTGGGATATTCAGTTGGAGAGTCACTACCTTATACACTAACCAAAATATTTCATACGCACAAAGTGAGAATGCACACACTAAGGATGAATTGAGGGAAACCTGTAATCCAACCATTTTACGATTAGGATTATAAGTTAAAGGTTCCTTAATGAACTAAGTGTCTTCACAGACATTAGAAGGAAATCTTGATCTCAATGCTAAATTTCTAGATCATTGTTTACCTTTTCAGAATTCAAATCTGAAAACCCTAAAAAGGGAAAATTAGCAACTTGTAGATTATGACTCAGATTCGTCTGACGAGTCTAACGAGGATTTGGGATTTGCGAACTCCCATTGCACCACCATTGACCTCTCTTGAAGGGGCTAGGGTGATTTTTCCTTGCAGGTACACTAAAGGATGTTGGAGCTATGAGTGATATGAGTGATACACTAGTGAGCAAGAGTGTAAACACAGAGAGAAGTGAGACACTCAACACAAATGAGTGGAGAGAAGAGTGAAACACTTGTGAGGTACACTAAACACTATCACACACTCACAGTGAGGAAGAAAATGAAACTTCCTTTCTAACAAAGAACTCTATAATTGGTACAACTACTTTGTCAACTAGTTGATTGGAGGATTCCTCAACTAAGGGGGAGAAGTAAAGGGGGTACAAGAAAAAGGAGGGGTAGGTTAGAAAGGGGGAGCATTTACAGACTGTGCTTAGGAGGAGAAGCGAGTCAAGTTACTAAGGGGGAGATTTAGATGGAAAAGTAAGGGGACTTTCAGTTGAAATGAAAGTGGAGATATAAGGAGAAGATTACATCACAATACTATTCTATTAGTCTTTCAATGTACTATGTATAAAGGCTAAGTGGAGGAGTAGTAGATTTCCTAGAAGTTATAGAAATGGTATTGATTCACCATTGTCTACATAGTAGGAACAGTTGTTTTTCTTAAGTGAGAATAGCTGTGTCAGATAAGGGAAGTGATTGTAAATCAAGAACTGCTGATAATCATCAATGTAAGATGTGAAGGATTATTAGGCAGAGATATGAAGAATCAGAAATGAAGATGAGTTATCTATTGAAGATCAGTTCAGTGCTAGAGGAACAATTATCTATCATTTCATCAACTGAGGATTCTGGAATTGTTAAATTCAAACCAGAGAAATTTTTTAATGTACTATTTGCTAAGCTTCTAAATGCTTAATCTTTTTCTTGTTTAAGTGAGTTAGTTGAGTTATCCTCTAGGTATTTGCTTGTTATTGTCTAACAAACAAATAGGGGGAGATTGAAAGGCATATGATACAGCCTATTTGTATTTCGAGGATACAACTCAACTTAAACAAGATTGTAGTAGTAAATAGTATATAGACTGTCACAAGGAATCTCAGATTGTATAATCTGTCAGAAGAAAAAGATCAAGGTCAATCTACATACTTGAAGAATTACTACATTGAAAGAAGCTCAGTCATCTGATCAAGCCTCAGTGGAGTATTCGTTAAGAAGTGGATTCATTTAAAGTGACAGAGATTTCAAAGGTGAAAGAGACAGTACAGAAGATTAAAGAGAGAGATGAGAAAAGGAACCAGATTTAAAAGTCAATATATGAAGAACAGTCATTGCGGTTAGTCACTCATGAACCAGACAGTACATCGAGTGTCAACATTAAACAATGGTTGTTCGTCATTAACTTCAGTGGTTCAAGCTATCAAGACTGGTATGTGAGAAAATCATTGTGCAAGCAACATAAGGGTTAAATTATTTAATCACAATGATTTTATTATAAAGTGGAATGGCTACGAGGAAAAAGAATTATCATAAAGAAATTCTAAATGATATATTCTTAATGCTGAAACCCCGGTTAGAATTGTTGTGACAGCCCCAAATCCGGGGTCATAAATTCGGGCCATCACGGACCAATTTCCATTCAATATCAATATCTCTTGGGTTTTTTTTTTCTTTACTTATGCAATTGACCCCGTAATAATACACACACACACTAGTCACATGCTCAGAGAACAACATTCACCATAATAAAAGTTTAGATTTAAGCAGTTATTACAAACCAGGATCATACTTAGATACATTGTTGAATAATACTTCGACATGAAGCATTTCAACAATCAAAAGTTATTACACCAACTTACACACTTAATGTACATATTCTATCAGTACCCAACCGTCCGATAGCTACCTTGGTAATCGTTACCAACACTCTCTCAAAAGTTCGTCTTTCCTGTACCCTCTTGCGGGGTGTAGTGCAGAGTATCGGCATACCTAGCTGTATATAGATAAGTAGCAAGAATGAGCCAAAATAGCTCAGCAAGAAAATTTCTATCTACTAACATCAAAGGAAAATAAACCGTTATATATATAATAGACAAAAGCAAACTTCAGTTATTATGGAAGAATTTTATTTCCATTCAATATGTATATACACTTTCCAATTATCCTTGTACGTAAGAAATATATAGTATCATTCCATCAGTCTCGCTTCTAACATCATATCATATCAGTTCCTCTTCTTGAATGCTATAACCATCAATATACCATTTCAGTGTAATCTTTTAAGATAATATAAAAACTTGAACAAATCTCTCACTATAATCTTCTCATTTACTTCTTATGCAACAATCATATAGATTAATATAAAATCAGTTTCTCTTCGTTCGTAACAATAATTCCATCATTTCATATCACTTTTCTGTTTTCAGTTATAAAAATCTGAAAACCATTTTCAATTCTTTCTTTCAAGTTTTGGGGATATCTGCTGGCGCCAGATACGTAGGACAATGATCAGTCGCCTAACCGTATCCGCTCTCTGTTTACTACTAGTAGAAGGGATGATCCCTACCTGGTAATCAACCCTGGAGGAAGGCTACCTGCTACATCCTCCCTTGGCATCTTCGTGCCGAAATAAAATATTGGATGCTGGACTGTGCCACTACCACACAGCCTCTTATGCTTACTGTTGCAATCCCCCTTTTTCAAATCATCAAATACCATTCACATTTTCCATTTCCATTCACATTTCCATTCACATTTCCTTTCACATATATCATTTCCATTTCCATTTATCATCACCTTTAAAAATTATATATATGTCATAATACTTTGATTATGACTCAGACATCTCCTCTGTATTCAATGAAATCAATATGCTTTTATATACGTAGAGTATTCCATTTATCTCAAAAGTATTAAATACCATTCAATAATATTTATTAAATCACAATACTTAGAAAGAATATAATATTATAAATCATATAACCCTAAATAATAACTGATACCATTCCTTTATATATCTTTAGATAACAACTGATACCATTCCTTTATATATCTTTAGATAACAACTGATACCATTCCTTTATATTCCCTTAATCATAAGGCATGTTCACTTCATGCATAATCATCTCTATGTATATTCATATCCATCTCATACTCATACTCATATCCATATTCATATCATACTCATATACCTTCCCTTTTTTTTTACATCAATAATCAAGGAAAACCATTTCTTAACAATATAGTAACAATAGCATCACATATATATATATATTTCATGAAATCAAGTTTCTTTGAAGATAATAATTTCCATGTAGGGATAGAAAAGATCTTGCCTCGGTTTCGGTATCCTGACGGTATGGCTCGTCCCTCTTCCGGAGTTTCTATAAACACAAAAGGACCGTCGTTAGAATACCACATCTCTTACTCACTATACTCTTGTATAACATTACCCTCGACACTTTAATATATGTTTAACGTATCACTATTACCCCAAAGGTTCGAGAACTTAACCATTTATAACCTCAATCGAAGTTTCAGGGGTCTTCACCATTTCCCCTAACGACCACACTTAACTGTAAAAATTCTCAGAAAATATGGATTTCAAATCTTATCACAAGGTCAACTGGTAACAACTCTTTGACTACCTTACTACAATATCCCAAAGTTTCATAATTTTTAAAAATGTCTAAGTAGGGTAATTACAGTCTCAAAGTTGGTATAACTACGTTTTCTCGACTTTCGAACGTCTTTCACTAAAACTGACTTTTCTCCTAAACCGTTCATCAGATTTTAACGCACCTTATATCAAAACGATCTATGAACCAAGATCTATCTCATCATGGTCACAAGAGGGTCTGGACAGTAAGGTACCGTCCGTGTATAAATGCTAAAAACAGGGCAGTTTGGAAATCTAACGAAAATCGGACATTATAACGGCTATATTTTCGTACTTTCCAAAATCAAACTCCTCCAATTCAATCATCCATCTTATACACCATCACCTACACCATGTGGTCATCTTACCAACCATGGTTACAAGCACATACTCCTTCCAAAATCAACTTTAATCATTTACAAACACTTATAACATCATAATCATAACATTTACACCACTTATTCACTAGACCAAACAATATCCATCATAAATAAGAAAGGGCAAGAGCATTTATACCTCTTTGAAGCTTGAATAACACCTTGTAAGCCTTGGGTTATGCTTAAACCACCTTATAATAGCTTGAATCAACTAAAGGAACCATGAAAACAAAGTTAACAATTCGGAGTTACTAAACTGCAGCTGAAAGAACATGAAAAACGAAGGCCTTACCTACGTTTTCTGGATGAGGCTTCTAAATGAAAGTTGTAGGGCATCTTAACAGCTTTCTAACCATATAAAGAACATAAAATTTGGCTGAGTAACGAAGTCTCTAGAGCGGTTTTACTGGGCTGCTGGAAATCTGGCCGAAAATGATGATAATGGAGGGGGAGAGATTTTTGCTCTTGTTTCTTGATCTTATCTCATCTAAATCTTGGTTTGTCTAGTGTCTTGTGGAAGCTTTGCAAGATATTTGTGATTAAAACCTAGAAAAAGTACTAATTTGCCCCTTAAAACAATTTAGTGGAAAGTGATGTCATGCTAGTGATTTCATAATTCTCTTTTCTTGATTTTCTTTTCTAAATGTAATGCTAGTACTCTTGGTAATTATAATGTGATACAATCCTTGTTATTCTACTAATCTTGGTTGTTTGGTTTCCAGACTCGTCTAATTGTGGTTCGTTTCGAATATATCTCACTATCCAGTGGTTTTGAAATCGTTTATAAAATCTAAATTCCCTTAGCATTCTCTTAACTTAAAAATCCCTTAGTTTAACTTAAATTCACTAATTCCTCAATATATAATCCCTTTAATATTTCTATGTTCCTTAATATCCAATAAATAGAAGTTCGTTCGAGCTCAAAATCCTCAAAATCTAAATTCAGGAATTTCTGAAATCCATCGTCATTTCGAGTCACTTATTTCCTTAGTATATCACTAATATGATTTCTGTTTATTCATTTTCTGTTTCCCTTATAGAGTACCTATATACCATTTCTCTAAATCCTCAGAATTTACTATTCATGTGATCACTGTAGCATTACTAAAGTTAGGGTTATTACATCCTTCCCCCCTTAAAAGGATTCCGTCCCGGAATCACGCTGAAAATATCCATAGATACCTTTTTCATCCACACCTTCTAACTTCTATACCACTTTCTCGATCCTTTTTCCCTTCATAATATCTCTATCTTGTTTGCGCAGAAATACCCCAATATAATCTTGCTTGTCATTCATCAACTTGCCATTTAGCTTATCAATAGTAGTGCTTTTCATTATCTTCCCTTACTAATCTCTTTCTGTACTTAATCGTTCTATTTTATCTCCTCATTCTCTTCCCCTTTTTACTAGTACCTCGGCCACCACATTGGCCTTTCCTTACATGGTAGTGTATCTCACTATGGTTTATCTGTATTTTGATCTCTATCATGACATAAAATATGAATACTTCAATCTTATTATATCTTGTCTCTGTAAAATCCTCCAGAAATTTGACTAGAATAAGATTCCTTGAAACAATTGTAAGAAAATTCTACCTATAATATATATTTCATGTTCGTGCCTAAACAAGTTTGTGTTTTTCCCAAAATACTCTTATTCTCCTTTTTATAGAATTTCCTGGCCCCTAACAGATACTGATTTTCCTTATCTAGATTGTCAACCTACCTACACCATTCATTGACCAAGTCGATCCCTAACCAAACATTTATACTTACAAGGGTAAATAATTAAAGAAAATATTTCACCTGCATCTGTATCCGGCTTTTTCAACGCTTCTCCTAAGGTCATATTGTACACTCTGGTAGTAGGTCTATTTAAAGCAGTCATACTTTGTCCCGGCGTAGATGACCCACCGGAACGGCAATCTCTAGCAAAGTGCCCTAGTTTCCCACATTGATAACACTTGATATCAATCTTGTCAGTTGATGTGCACTGGTTATAATAGTGTCCTTTCTGTCCGCACTTAAAGCAAGTTATTTCCGACCTCCTACACACTCCCGTATGCTTTCTACCATACTTGCTACAATCTGGTAAGGGTGGTCGCGCTTGATTAGACTGAAAAGTTCCTGAGGATTTGCCACCTTGATTCACAGTCTCACTAACAGCCTTGTTACTCCCTGACTTTCCCACAAACTGAGATTTTTGTCCTTTACCAACCTTGCTAAAGTAACTTCCTTCACTTGAACCTCCCTTCTGGCCCTCAAATCTCCTTTTCTTACTTTTTCGACCTATCTGGTTTTGTTCACTCTCAGCTTCTATAATGGATGCCTTTTGAACTATCGCAGCATAATCAATTAACTCAAACGGTGCCACTCTCGTCCGTAGCCATGGTTTCAATCCTTGTTGGAACCTTTTTGCTCGTTGTTCCTCAGTACGCACAAATTCTGGAACAAACCTAGACAATTCAGTAAATTTTGTTTCATACTCGGCCACTGATAGATTATCCTGCTTTAATTCCAGAAATTTTATCTCCATTTGGTTTTCCAAATACCTAGGGGAGTACTTCTCTAAAAACACCCTAGTGAAACGTTCCCAGGTTATCACTCTCGCTCCTTCTAGGTTCTTCTTAGCTTCCCACCAATAATTTGCCTCTCCCTTTAAGAGATAGGTTGCAAAGATCGTTTTCTGATCCTCTTCGATCCTCAACATCTCAAAAGCTTTCTCTATTTCTTTCAGCCATGCTCTGGCTACTACTGGGTCAACAGTTCCCTCAAACTCTGGGGGTTTCAATGACTTAAAGGCACGAAAGGAGTTAGCTGCCTGATTAGGAAGAACAGGTGGTGGTTGAGGGTTCTGTGGATTAGCCAAATTCTGCCTTAATAGTTCCATGAATTGGTTAAAGGGATCACCGCCCTGATTTCCTTGTTGGCCAGTTGATTCATTTTCTTCTTCATGATTTTGTTCATTATGAGCATTTTCACCCTGCCTATTATGACTACCTTCCTCACTCTCATTCTCCCTTGCATTCGCTCTATTATTACGTT
The DNA here is from genome assembly GCA_037693485.1 of Kitagawia praeruptora. Lineage (NCBI taxonomy): Eukaryota > Viridiplantae > Streptophyta > Magnoliopsida > Apiales > Apiaceae > Kitagawia > Kitagawia praeruptora. The sequence goes on from CM075352.1 coordinate 142,563,561, forward strand.
TAGGCGGCATGATTCTGTATATAACAATATTCTCCATTAATCACCCAAAATTTAGGGTATAATATACATCATTTCTATATACACATTCTTATATACAAAATTATATCACTAGTTAACTCATTTATTTCTCAATTCAACTTTAGCAAGTAAGCGTATCACCTTTAGCACAATAACCTTTTCATTTAAGTCAATCACCTTATATACATCAATATTCTTGAATCTCAACATTTAATATCGAAATACAATAGAATTTCGACAGAATACACAAACTTCATTAATTATATCACTTCCTTTGTTTATCCTTATTCTGACTTTTTCCTCAAAATACACCTTACTCTCAATAGTAAATCTCAATTATACCTTAAAATTCCTCATATTCTTTTATCTCACTAGTCCTCAAATATACCCATTTCTTCTCACAAAATTCCTTCCTCTTTTATATCGAAACGCTTCTAGCTCTAATTATCTCTTATTGAAATTTCCCTTAAAATCTCGAGTTTCCTCGTATAATCATGTATACTCTAAACCTTGCTTCCATTCATTAATGAAATCTTCTATATTCAAAACAATTGATAGAATTTAAGAGACCTAAAATATAAACGAACCCAGATATAAGCAAGGGTCCCGCAACAATTTATAACATTAAGAGTTTTAAATAACCTTTATTCGAAACAAAAGAATATTTGAGAAATCAATATAATGGAAGAACCCGTATGTCACACAAGTGAGGGCGTCCCCTCCGACTTTCAATCACACAGACAGATCGTCCTTGTGTATACATATATGGTTGTTCCTCTTAGTTGGAGTAAGAAATATAGAGGAAAATTTAAATCACAATGATAAATACCATCTTCCGAAAATAATCTTAGAGGAATATTTTGACTAATACAATTTTGAAACACATTTCAAGGATACCAAAAAGTTTTGAAAAGATATCGGCCCCTTTTTGAATAAGAGATGATAGATCACCCTGGGATTACTCACGAGGTTATCTAACGTACGCTTCCCGATACATCAAGTATTCCCTTTCTCATATCGATCTCGTGTGCTACATAAACTTAACACTTTTGGCATAATAACCTTTATTAGCAATAATCTATAAAATTATAATCACGACTTAGAATAAATGATTCGTTCGATAAACCCCCCCTTGAACTCGATGTGAGTTCACAATTTCTATTATTACTGATATATTTATTATTATCACTCTTGTTCCTGAGCATTATGACTCTTATCTCTGATACCAAACTGTGACAGCCCCAAATCCGGGGTCATAAATTCGGGCCATCACGGACCAATTTCCATTCAATATCAATATCTCTTGGGTTTTTTTTTTACTTATGCAATTGACCCCGTAATAATACACACACACACTAGTCATATGCTCAGAGAACAACATTCACCATAATAAAAGTTTAGATTTAAGCAGTTATTACAAACCAGGATCATACTTAGATACATTGTTGAATAATACTTCGACATGAAGCATTTCAACAATCAAAAGTTATTACACCAACTTACACACTTAATGTACATATTCTATCAATACCCAACCGTCCGATAGCTACCTTGGTAATCGTTACCAACACTCTCTCAAAAGTTCGTCTTTCCTGTACCCTCTTGCGGGGTGTAGTGCAGAGTATCGGCATACCTAGCTGTATATAGATAAGTAGCAAGAATGAGCCAAAATAGCTCAGCAAGAAAATTTCTATCTACTAACATCAAAGGAAAATAAACCGTTATATATATAATAGACCAAAGCAAACTTCAGTTATTATGGAAGAATTTTATTTCCATTCAATATGTATATACACTTTCCAATTATCCTTGTACGTAAGAAATATATAGTATCATTCCATCAGTCTCGCTTCTAACATCATATCATATCAGTTCCTCTTCTTGAATGCTATAACCATCAATATACCATTTCAGTGTAATCTTTTAAGATAATATAAAAACTTGAACAAATCTCTCACTATAATCTTCTCATTTACTTCTTATGCAACAATCATATAGATTAATATAAAATCAGTTTCTCTTCGTTCGTAACAATAATTCCATCATTTCATATCACTTTTCTGTTTTCAGTTATAAAAATCTGAAAACCATTTTCAATTCTTTCTTTCAAGTTTTGGGGATATCTGCTGGCGCCAGATACGTAGGACGATGATCAGTCGCCTAACCGTATCCGCTCTCTGTTTACTACTAGTAGAAGGGATGATCCCTACCTGGTAATCAACCCTGGAGGAAGGCTACCTGCTACATCCTCCCTTGGCATCTTCGTGCCGAAATAAAATATTGGATGCTGGACTGTGCCACTACCACACAGCCTCTTATGCTTACTGTTGCAATCCCCCTTTTTCAAATCATCAAATACCATTCACATTTTCCATTTCCATTCACATTTCCATTCACATTTCCTTTCACATATATCATTTCCATTTCCATTTATCATCACCTTTAAAAATTATATATATGTCTTAATACTTTGATTATGACTCAGACATCTCCTCTGTATTCAATGAAATCAATATGCTTTTATATACGTAGAGTATTCCATTTATCTCAAAAGTATTAAATACCATTCAATAATATTTATTAAATCACAATACTTAGAAAGAATATAATATTATAAATCATATAACCCTAAATAATAACTGATACCATTCCTTTATATATCTTTAGATAACAACTGATACCATTCCTTTATATATCTTTAGATAACAACTGATACCATTCCTTTATATTCCCTTAATCATAAGGCATGTTCACTTCATGCATAATCATCTCTATGTATATTCATATCCATCTCATACTCATACTCATATCCATATTCATATCATACTCATATACCTTCCCTTTTTTTTTTACATCAATAATCAAGGAAAACCATTTCTTAACAATATAGTAACAATAGCATCACATATATATATATATATTTCATGAAATCAAGTTTCTTTGAAGATAATAATTTCCATGTAGGGATAGAAAAGATCTTGCCTCGGTTTCGGTATCCTGACGGTATGGCTCGTCCCTCTTCCGGAGTTTCTATAAACACAAAAGGACCGTCGTTAGAATACCACATCTCTTACTCACTATACTCTTGTATAACATTACCCTCGACACTTTAATATATGTTTAACGTATCACTATTACCCCAAAGGTTCGAGAACTTAACCATTTATAACCTCAATAGAAGTTTCAGGGGTTTTCACCATTTCCCCTAACGACTACACTTAACTGTAAAAATTCTCAGAAAATATGGATTTCAAATCTTACCACAAGGTCAACTGGTAACAACTCTTTGACTACCTTACTACAATATCCCAAAGTTTCATAATTTTTAAAAATGTCTAAGTAGGGTAATTACAGTCTCAAAGTTGGTATAACTACGTTTTCTCGACTTTCGAACGTCTTTCACTAAAACTGACTTTTCTCCTAAACCGTTCATCAGATTTTAACGCACCTTATATCAAAACGATCTATGAACCAAGATCTATCTCATCATGGTCACAAGAGGGTCTGGACAGTAAGGTACCGTCCGTGTATAAATGCTAAAAACAGGGCAGTTTGGAAATCTAACGAAAATCGGACATTATAACGGCTATATTTTCGTACTTTCCAAAATCAAACTCCTCCAATTCAATCATCCACCTTATACACCATCACCTACACCATGTGGTCATCTTACCAACCATGGTTACAAGCACATACTCCTTCCAAAATCAACTTTAATCATTTACAAACACTTATAACATCATAATCATAACATTTACACCACTTATTCACTAGACCAAACAATATCCATCATAAATAAGAAAGGGCAAGAGCATTTATACCTCTTTGAAGCTTGAATAACACCTAGTAAGCCTTGGGTTTTGCTTAAACCACCTTATAATAGCTTGAATCAACTAAAGGAACCATGAAAACAAAGTTAACAATTCGGAGTTACTAAACTGCAGCTGAAATAACATGAAAAACGAAGGCCTTACCTACGTTTTCTGGATGAGGCTTCTAAATGAAAGTTGTAGGGCATCTTAACAGCTTTCTAACCATATAAAGAACATAAAATTTGGCTGAGTAACGAAGTCTCTAGAGCGGTTTTACTGGGCTGCTGGAAATCTGGCCGAAAATGATGATAATGGAGGGGGATAGATTTTTGCTCTTGTTTCTTGATCTTATCTCATCTAAATCTTGGTTTGTCTAGTGTCTTGTGGAAGCTTTGCAAGATATTTGTGATTAAAACCTAGCAAAAGTGCTAATTTGCCCCTTAAAACAATTTAGTGGAAAGTGATGTCATGCTAGTGATTTCATAATTCTCTTTTCTTGATTTTCTTTTCTAAATGTAATGCTAGTACTCTTGGTAATTATAATGTGATACAATCCTTGTTATTCTACTAATCTTGGTTGTTTGGTTTCCAGACTCGTCTAATTGTGGTTCGTTTCGAATATATCTCAATATCCAGTGGTTTTGAAATCGTTTATAAAATCTAAATTCCCTTAGCATTCTCTTAACTTAAAAATCCCTTAGTTTAACTTAAATTCACTAATTCCTCAATATATAATCCCTTTAATATTTCTATGTTCCTTAATATCCAATAAATAGAAGTTCGTTCGAGCTCAAAATCCTCAAAATCTAAATTCAGGAATTTCTGAAATCCATCGTCATTTCGAGTCACTTATTTCCTTAGTATATCACTAATATGATTTCTGTTTATTCATTTTCTGTTTCCCTTATAGAGTACCTATATACCATTTCTCTAAATCCTCAGAATTTACTATTCATGTGATCACTGTAGCATTACTAAAGTTAGGGTTATTACAATTGTTGTATTTTTTGCTAAGTAAAAGGAGTCCGGTTTCACATCCTCAAGAGACCGCAGCTTACACCTGGACGGATTATGAGAAAATAGAATTATCACAAGAATATGGAAAGTGATATATTCTTAAAGCTCGAACCCCGGTTGGAATTGATATATTTTTTGTTAATCAAAAGGAGTCCGGTTCCAGACGCTCAGGTAACCGCAGCTTAGGACTTAAGGATTTATTTATATTAATAAATATTTTATTTAATTAGTAAATTTTATTTATAAATATCTAATAATATTAGATATTTATTTTTATAATTTCTGAATTAAATTAATTATTTATTAATTAAAGATTATAAGCTGTGCGGATTAAAAAGCATTTCTACGGGCCATAATTCATTTGATTTTGAAAAAGGTGGCAGGTCATTTGATTTGTTTATAAACAGACGTGTGACAGTAGTTGATTGATTAAATTGAAAAAGTGGCCAGGATGAATATGACTCAATTGTCTTACCGATTGTAATATTGGTTTAATTGTCATATTAGTCTCATTTGTTAAACTGTCATAGTGGAGCTGATTGAAACTGTCATAGTGGAAACTGTCATAATGAAGACTGTCATAGTGAAGTTCAGTGAAACTGTCATGATGCTGACTGTCATAGAGGAACTGTCATGATGCTGACTGTCATAATGGAACTGTCATGATGCTGACTGTCATAATGGAACTGTCATGATGCTGACTGTCATAGCAACCTTGCAAGTGTCATAGAAGCTCAAGGAAGTGTCATAATAGTATTAAACAGGCATTATGACAGTTGGTAGTTTTGGTGTTAAAAGGAGCAGAAGGCATCAGACTACAATACAGACACACGCAAAACATCCAGGAAGAACAAAAAGCTCCCATCTCTTTCATCTTCAAGCAATTAAATTGCCATAAATTCTTGAGTTCCTTGTAACAAATATTGTATCCATTGGAACTTAATTATTTGTGATTCTTGTATTACTAGCGAATTAAGTTTCCTAGTTCTTGAATTGATATCTTGATTTTTATCAACTAAATTAGAAAAGTTCATGTTGAATTTTCTAATTAGTTATTAATTTCTTGATAATCACTTGTACTGATTTTGTAACACCCATCAAGTTAATATATTGTTATATTCAACTTGAAATTTGTGTTATTTTATTCCGCACAAATTTGTTTGAATTAAATTTTATTTAAAGGACAAATTTGGAGAAAATGAAATAGATTGTATTCAACCCCCCCTTCTACAATCTTATTGGACCTAACAGAGACTGTGAAAAATTTTTGTTCCTGAAACATGCAAGTCAATTTAATAAGGACTATAAATCAACCCTCTACTCATCATTACCACACACAATTAAACATCTACCTATCAATCAGAATTAGCTCCTCCTAAGTGATCATGAAAAATGCATGCTATGCAAATGCAACTATATGAATTTACATGATATACGAAAACAAAATAACAAAATGTCCTATATGCAACACACATAAATAATACGAACGAAACATGCATGAACTACCACTAACATGCAAAATATAATATCCTACATGAACACAATGACTCACAATCATAAATAACTACCTATACACTACTCATCCCCCAACCACCCCCAAACTTGAAATATTCAATGGAAGGTAATACAAAGGATAGTAGGAAACATACCTAAATAAAAATGCTGAAAAGCGTGGGTTGCCTCCCACGAAGCGCTTGTTCAGAGTCAATTAGCTTGACTACGTCCAAGCCTCCATTAGTTGGTCTGGTCATCTCTTCATGAAACTTCATCGTCATCACGGCGGCACACTTTCTACCCCTTCTCCTCGCTTGGCCTATTCGTATAACAACTATATCATATTCCAATGCCTTCATCCGTTGACCCAAAATCTGTCAATTTGTAGAACAACACACATTCGCGGGGTTTGCTTGAATATAATGGAGGAGGGTAAATGTAAGTTGCTGAAGCCTTTGGTTCCTCAAAGAGAACTTCCTCCATTGGATCTAATGCGCTATCTCCATCTTCATACTCTAAGACAAGTAGAAGACCTGCATCTTTCCCATGTTCATCAACCTCTTGGTACGTACATACCAATTCTTGAAATTTATGTAGCTCATCAGTGTCTGTCCCAAATAGTGCCCTTTCCAAGTCATCCACCATTCTAGCATGATCAAATTCCTCACATGGCTTGCGAACGCTCACCTCACCTTGGAATTTGTCTTCCTCAATTATGCATGCAGTACCTTGCTCCAAGTCACCGTTATTTTCTGGAATTGCATCTAGTACGAATTGCTGTTTCTCTTGTTCCAAGACACTCAATACTTGAGCAACTAGTGTCTCCAAAGATTTGATAGACTCCTTATTACTCTCTGCAAGCATCTTAATCTCCTCCATAACATCAACCTCATCTGAATGAAAAGTAGGAGTAGGTTGCTGATGTTGAAACTCTTAACTACCAAAGAAATATGACATATTTGGAACATCTTGCTGGTACTGTTGAGGATGGTATTGAAAATTATGGTTGCTCCTCATAAGTGACATATGGATCAACTCCTTCGTAGTAACAATATTGTGAGGTCTCATGAACGCCCAAACATTGCTCACATTGCTGAGGCATGGATGTCCTCGAATATGCCCTCCATGGCAACTCCTCGCCTGCCATTTTCAAACACTCAAGTACCTGAAACACACCGAACTAAACAAGATATGTAAGTAACTAATCCGAGTCAGTGAACGCTAACGACCACTGATGACAAGCACATAAACTAAAATACAACACCGATGATCCCCGGCAGCGGCACCAAAAACTTGTTAGCACTAAATCACGCAAGCGTACGTGGTCACAAGTAATATAGAATAAAGTTTAGTTCGTTCCCACAGAGATCTGGTTTAGGTTTCGATTCAGTTAATGCACCTATGCAACAATGTATGGATTTTATTCACTGCTAAGACAATTAACAAATTTGGGTTTTAATTAATTAAATTAACTAATAAGTAAATTAATAAACTAAGAATTAACTAACTAAAGAGAATTGAAATCAAATTACTTATGCAAGAGAAAACATGGGATCCTAACTTCATTAAATACTTCGCTTAGATCTGACGCCTTTAATCACTATATGCAATGGTTATGATATCTGATCGGACAAAACGAAACAAGTACACGCTACCTGTCAGCATACGTATACCAAACTACTCATACATCCACAAAAGAGATAGAAGATGAATAGACACCAATTATGATTAGACCCTATATGTCTATAGAATTTGAAAACATAACGGTTGAAGAACAAGTTATCCACAAAGATCACATAGGGCAATATTAGTATTTTCATCTTACACTACGAATCATGTTGATAAACAATCATGAACCTATGCTAGCATGGCAAGTTCTAAATCTCAAGATCCACTTTCACTTCACAAGAGATTAACAAATTAGATGTTAGCTACACATATAACAATTAAGCACAACCATACGAGGATATCAGATATACATCACACACAGATCTTTAAAGTATCATGATACTAGAGCTCCATGAATAAATCCGTTAGAATCCCATGACAACGATTAGTTCGTAACTGAATCTCTCGTCATCATTGGATCAAGTGAAACCATGATAATGAAACAAGATATGAATTCTATTTTACAATATGCTAAGTAATGATACAAATTACAATGATAGGATGTGTTTAAATAGGATCTAGAAGTCTTGTCCAGCAAGAAATTACCTAAAAATACAATTAGAATTCGAAGAAACTACCTAAAATACAATTTAATATCGAATCAGGGCAAAATCATAATTTCCAGCAAATTCTGCCCGCTCGGGCGCTCTCAGCGCGCTACAGGGCGCTCTATAAGAACCCAAATTTTTGGTAGAATTAAAACTTTTCTTATTTGGATTAAGTGCATCAGTGAATAGTGTTTCCATACGTGAATAGTATTTTTCATGGATGAATAGTGATTTTGGGAACCAAGAAATTTTTCACTCCACCCTATGTACGAGACATGGTATGGATATTTCGAAGTCATATTAGTGATTTACGGAGTAAATAAGTGTATGCAAAGACGATCGGAATTCAGAAACTCCAATTTCTATTTTGGTATAATATTTGACCAGACACTTAATTATATATTATTATATTCAAGAAATGAGATATTAAATTTGAGGATTTGAGGATTTAGAATTTTATTATATTTTATTTGGGGATTTGGAACGAAAACCGCAGAAATAGTGAAACGAGCGTTCTAGAAACCGTTGAAACTTTACAACGATATTAAAAGATAAAGCGAACGAATTATGAAATTTGGATGGAGTTCATTACAAGATTAAATATCCTACATGATCATCAAGAGAATTATATAAAGTGGTCATATGAGTAACCAATGCACTTAGTGATTTCAACCTTGTACTTAGCACAAACAATCTTTAATCCGCCAAGCTTCCAAGATAAGCTTCCAAATGTATCATCCCTTACCTCATTACTTTAATAAAGTAGGATTGGATGAGATAATATCTAGTTCCACTCACCTTGTGCATTATTGATCAAACAAAGCAAAACAAAGGAAGCAAAGCCAAGAACTCCATGAAGAGCAAAAAAAATCTGCTCATTTTTAGCAAAATCAAAGTCCAATCTCTTGATCTTTAATGGCCATGAAATAAATCATGTAAGTTCCTTACTATATCAACATGATCTCCTAGAAATTTGAGCTTCAAATTCCATCTCTACCATAGTTTTCAAAAATCATCAAAGTGATGATGAATAGTGTTTTCAAGATCTAATCTTTGATTTCTTGATTTGTTTGAATGATCTAAGCTTGGTTAAGGATATGCAAGAGATAATCAAGGCTTTTTAAGGTCTTAGAACACTTCAAGGAAGGTATGTACATCTCAAACCCTAGGTTTTATTTTGAGTTTTATCATGTTCTTGGTGGGTTATAGCTTAGATATGATTATGACATGGTCATAAGCATGTAAGTATGATTAATTAGTTGGTTTGGTTGATTTAATAGAATGATGATTATGATGATAAAGGGACATGTTCTTGGACCTATTAAGTTGATAATCATGTGTATAAGTTGTATGGATGCCCGGTGTGGCTTGGTGTTGATGTAACGAATTTAGAAACGTTCGATTTATAGCCGTCGTAATGTCGAAATTTCGATAAACCTTATAAACCGAGCATCACAGTAGATATAACTCACTCTCCAGTTTCATATTATGCCATGACAAGATATATTATGTTATAAGCTTCGTTTTTATATAAGGCTCATGTGAAACGGACTTACGGTTCAGGCGTTATGGCTAAATTCGTAAAAGTGGTTCGAAACCGTAAATGAGAGTTTGTAACTGATATTGGACCCCTTTAATATTACCAAATCAGTGGCGAATCTTGATAATTAAATATTAGAGATAAAAAGGAAAGTGTGGGAGAAAACCTCATGTCAAACGGATTGTTTTCCGATTTTATAAAAATGTTTGAATCGAGGTCAAACGCAAACGAACCCCTTAAAAGTATGACTTTGGTTATAACTTAGAAAATGGGTGATAAAACTCGAGGTAAAATCTTGATTCGTAAACGACCGACCTTAGAATTTATACGACGTAAGTATATACCAAGTGTAAGTATGACGACGTGCCTTAGTAGCGAACGAATGACGGGTCATAGCGATAATAAAGAGAGTTGCACTAAAGGGTGTTTAACGAGATAACGTGACCACGTGTTTCGACTTAAGTTAAGTTTATACTTAGCCTTTTAAAAAAGTGTTAAGTGATTGACCTCAGTTATTGTGACTATTTATAGATAACCGGATTTGTTATTTCCAGATTACACACTTGTATAATTGTAGAAGGGGGGGTTGAATACAATTCTTGATATTTATAATTTCTGATAAGAACCACAGAAATCTATAAGGAGATAATTGCTGAATGAGAAATGATTCACAAACACATAAAAAATCAGGTGGTTAAATGTACCACCTGAGATTTTTATTCGAAGAAAACTCTGTGATACAAATGTACACAGCTTCTGTTTTACAACTCTTTGCTTCTAAAGATATTCAAGAAACCCTAAGCAAATGTATCTGTTTTCTTAGTTTCTAAAGAGTTGCTACACTTGGTTATATATCCCAAGTTTACAAGTACTACAGGAATAGGATAATATTAATCTAATTCAAGTTGACTTGCTACTCCACTCCAAATCCACATGTAGCCGAAAGGTTGTCCTTTTGAACAGATATGTCCCCTGCACCTTTCTTGTATGTATTGTGTAAATGGAATGCTTCTTTCTTCTGCGTTTCCAAAGTATGGCTGCCATACTGCTTTTTATACCTACTATCAACCCATGTGATCTGTCAGTCAAACATGTCCTTATCAACTTCTAATTCTCAGCTAGCATAGAAGAAAGTGTCAATGATTATCCGTTGATGTTGTACACAGTCATCCGTTGATGGTAGTTTGAGTTGTATCTGTTGATAGAGTAGATTTGAGTTGTATCCGTTGATAGAGTCATGTTCTCATCCGTTGATACACTTTCACTTAGACAGAATTACATAGCATAGCTTATTTACAATTGGCTACCCTATTCTGCCTATCCGTTGATGGTCAACATGACTCTGAATAAAAACACTATCAACTAATAAATAGAGATATTGCAGTATGCTACAAAACCTCATCCGTTGATGAGCTACCTGTCAACGGATAGTGTTATAATGTCTCATCCGTTGATAGTTACAAAACATGACTTATACAATTTTGATTGATTGTGAAGTTATCATCAAGTACAACATATTCCTAACAATCTCCCCCAATTTATACTTGATGGCAATAAATCATAAATTTAGGACCTTGATTATAACAATACATTCCTAAGGATATATATAGAACTATGCACAAATTGTATTAAGCTACAAAAATTAAAACATAGCAAGTTTGAGAAATTTACAGAGAAATGCTCCTCTAGTCTGAGCAGATTAATATTGTTTCTTCTCTCTGGTTGGCATCACCCTTGATTTTCCTTCTTTGGCAGAGTTGGACTCAATTTCCATTTGGAGTTGCCTATAGAAGGCATCTTCTTCAACAACTTTTGGATTTAGCTTTTGTTGTAACCATCTCAGGTATTGAGAACTAGCCTTTGATAGTTGGTCTTCTAACCTGAAGAATCTCCTGTTACCATCTTCATCCCTGAACTCCAACATCCAGAAGGGTTGAAGGTGGATTTTCTGTCCATTGAATGGGACATTTATTTTCCTTGGTAGTCTTGATGGTGAATTCCATTCTCTCCTTATCTGTTCTATTCTGTCCAGTATCTCCCCTTTTGCTATCCTGGAGAACCCTGTGTATCTCTTGATTGCAGAGAACACTTTGGTTAAGGTCGGATAATTTTCTCCAAGAACCCTCTGTAGTGGCCATGTCCTTTCCATTCCTCCCTTGTATACAAAGACCAATCTCTCAGGCAAATGTTTATATTTGTCAATTCCTCTTACTTCTGACAATTCATCCAGATACAGATTTATGCCAGAGTATTCCTCAATATCTTCCTGATAGATAAAATCATCCTTGTTTTCCAAGATTGACTGCTTGACAATAGCAAGTACCCTATCAACCTGAATTGGTTGCTTTAAAGGTTGCTTCCTTGGAATCCTTTTCTTCTGTTTAGGCTTCTGTTGAGGCTTCAGCAAGAATGAAGGAACCTCAATGGAGTCAAGATTCATTGGTTCCTCTTTAGGGATTATAGGGTCACCATGGAAATTCACAGCTGGGTCGAATACTTGTGTAGAAAAAGATTGTGATGAGCCAACAGTTTCGCTTCTTGCAATTTCTGGAGTGACAGGCCTCCTTGCCTTTGATTTCACTCTCCTTTTAGTTTTGGATTCGGGGACTTCCTCAGGTTCCCTCATGTCATCCTCTACCTCATCCATTAACTCCTGAGCCAGCCTGGCTTGCTTCTCTTCTGAGTTTTCATATTGATTTTCTTCACTTGGATGAGCTTCCCTTAGAAGTTTGGAGGTTTCCTCTCTTTTTGCTTCAACAAATCTAGGATGGATGTTGGATATATTTAACACTTTCCATTCCTTATTATTACAACCATCCAATCTCTTACACTCTTATTTGTCTTTTCCTTGAACTCTTTGATTGTCTTTCCCATTAGCTTTTCATCATCATCCTTGGGAAATGGAAAGTCCAATTGTAACTTGTTCTTCCCATTTGCCTTTGGTGGAGAGAAGGCTCTTGTTCTAATGCATGGTTCAAATTCTTTGACATAGGATGGTTCAACATCATAGAATGTAGGAGCCACAATCTCTGGAGTGAGCACCTTTAGGATTGTAGTTGATGTTGTTGGAGCTGAGGACTGAGTAGAGAACAGAGTTGATACAATTGATGCATTGATCATTCTCTATGTCCTCAGAATTCTTTCATTTGCCTCCTTGTTGATCTTTTCTAAGGCTTCTATTCTGGCTTGCCTTTCACCATCTGAGATTTCTGATATACTTTGAACCTCAGGCAACACCATTTTCTTCTTCTTCATAGGGGAAGCCTCTATAGAGAACTCTGTTGGATTGACCACTATAATTGGCTGTTGCTCCCCCTCACTTTGTGCTATCTTGCTACTGGATGCTGGAATTTGACTAGAAGTAGCTGCAACCTCTTCTACCTTTTTCTCCCCCTTTTTGTTAGCATCAAGGGCTGGAGGTGAGGCTGCAAGTAGCCTTTCCAGTAGCTCAGTCTGTTTGGCTTGGTTGGCAATGATTGTCTGCATTTGAGATTCCATACTATCCACTCTGGAGGAAAGATGCTGAACTGATTTGGCCAGACTATCTTCCTTTAATAACTTGCTAGTCAACACCTTCTGAGTGGTAGTAGGGGCTAGTGCCTCAATCCTGGCATCTAGTTCTACTTTCATTTCCCTTATTGCAGTTTGCACCTCCTCCTGTTGGGTTATTTGAATAACCATATGCATCTTGTGAAGTTTGAGGGAGGCCAGTATTTGCTGAAGGACAACCTTCCTCGGTGGATCTGCATTCTGGTGCTTAGCCATAGCAGATTGATATTGCTTCATAATCTCCACATTGAAGTCACCAACCACAGTGGTAGAAGAAAATAGCCATTCTGGAGTATCTTCCATATTGACTTCTTCATCACTGGAGGTGCTAGCACTGTCATTATTGTCAAACTCTTCACTGTCAACATCTGAAGGCAGAGCTGTCAAAGCTTCTTTTGCTCTTTGTAGAGATTGAGAGGTGTGCACTAGGTGCATTGCCTCCTCTGCCTCCACATTGCCCTGTTCTGCCATGACTTGATAGGCAGAAACAGGATGAGTAAATGTTTCAGGATCCAAAGAGATGGAGTCAATAATTGACTGATATTCTTGTCGAAATTCCATCTCTTTAGAAGCTTCATTAACCTCCATTAACTCACATGCAATGGCTGAATCTTCCTGCTTTATTTCTCTTGTAGTCCCTTCTCTCCTCTCATCTCTCTTTTCTTGCATCAGGGGCTCCCCTGGCTCACACCTCTCACACCCTCACCTTCACCTACTAAGGTGGAAATCTTTTGCTCTCCTTTTGCCTGACCGGAAGAAATGGTCTGCCTCTCATTATTTTGCTCTCTTTTTGCCTGCTCACAAGGCAGCCTCTCACTCCCTTCCCTCATTCCTAAAAGTGTTTCAACTACTACAAACTCCTCCATAGTTGACATGGGAATGTCACATTTTGCAGTGGTAGAGAGAGTTGTCAACGGATAAAGTGTATCCGTTGATGTAGTAGTTATTGCTGTCAACGGATGATTAGTTGTGACACATCTGTTGATGGAGAAACACTTGTCAACGGATGAAGGATATCTGTTGATGAAGGAAAAGGAGTATCCGATGAAGTGAAAACCAACACTGAATCTGTGGTGATTGATTTTAAGAAAGAGGCCACAGATAGTGTTGTGAATTCATGAATGGAAGATTGATGGCCCAACAAATCATCTAAGAGATGATGACCACCAATTGTTAAGTGGGGCTTCTCCAAGAATTTTAAATATGGAGAATCAGGAATTGATGTAGATATCATATCCACATCCAGAGATGGAGTTGGTGATGGTGGATTGAAATGTGTATCGATTTGAAGGTTAAGATCAAGGGGATGTGACTCCACATTTATTGAAGTCACATCAAACTGAATTTGAGAAGGTACAGTTTGTTGTACTGTGTGTGCACCCTGTGATTCCCAAATGGTTTTGGATTTTACTCTTCTACCATAGGTTTTTGAGTGAGAGCTATCTGTGTCTCTTGCCCTTTTGTGCAGTGTTCCTGCAGTGGAACTTAAATTAGTAGTCACACCCTGTTGAGAGGATGTAACTAAAATTTGGCTTGAAGGTTCATTAACAGTCTTTTGAGAGACTGAAATGTTGGTTGCACCTGCCTCACCTTCCTTATCCTTAGGGCTTCTTTGATGTTCACCATGTCCCTCAGCACTCACTACCACCTTCACACTCCCCTCAAGAGTTTTGGTAGTTTTTGCAACAGGTGCCTTTTGAGAGACACCTGAGGTTTGTCTTTTAGATTGTGGTTTTGGAATTTTGGATTTGGTCACTTTGGTAGGAGCCTGTTTGGTCACAGCTACAGACTCCATTGTGATACTAGAAGGCAAAGAAATTTGGGGGTTGGAGATAGGAGTTTCAGGGTTGGAAATAGTTACCTGAACAATTGGTAGATATACCAATTGTACTTTTGCATTTAGGTTCATTTGAATCAAATCACTTAAGACTCTTTTCTCCTGAACAAAACAATTGAACTTGCTATCCGGGTTAGCAATGGATAGCTCATTCTCAGATACATGCAGTGCTAAGAGCATAAAAAATCTAGCAAAATAAATATTCTTGCTCCTAGTCTCCTTTTTACCTAATTTAGCTGCTATCTCATACATGACTAGTGTGCCAAAATTATAGAATTTATCAGTCAAAAGCATACACAACATAACTAGCATGGAATGGGTAACAACATCAAAATTACTAATTTTGCCAGAAAAAGTTTTAATGAAGGCATCACAAAAATAACTCCATTCTTTAACCATCCCTTTCCTAACAATTTTCCCTAAGTTCTCAGTACTAAGGGTATAATTTATGGAATTAAGCATGGTAACAATTTCAGCATTACTGGGTACTTCCAGACAGTTATTCTCAGGAAATTTTAAACAAGAAGTTATCACATCAGAATTAACTACATAGTTTTTACCCTTTAAAGAAAAAGCAAGTGTACTGTCTGTCCCAATGTACTCAGCAGATGCCCACACCTCTTCAATTACCTCGTGGATTAGAGGAGTGGTGGCAGTCATAGCATATGACAGTTTGCATTTCTTCACAAAATTCATCATGGTGTGATAAGCTTCTGGAGCGTTCACTGTATCAACAAAGGCCGCGAAATTGTTCTTCTCATAGGTGAACCTAGTGGAAGACATCATCTTAACAATAGGCGCCATTGAAGTGTTTGAACTTTTGTTGCAGAGAGTTTTAGTGAAAAAGATGCAGTTAACTTATGAGATTCTTGAAAATGAATAAAGGTGAGAAGTGAGAGCACAAGACAGCCTTTTATATTTTTTCAAGAATTAAAAATAAAATAATTAAAAATAATTACTCCATTGGACAAAAGTAACTGTCAGATAATAAATGAAAAGAAAAGAAGTACAGCCATGACTAAATATACACGTTTATCAACGGCTATATAAAAAAAATTGTATATCAACGGATATAGAATGGACGGTTGAGAAAACAGTTCATCCATCGATGACGTGGACAACCTGTTATCCGTTGACATACGAAAATCTAGTAATGTGTTTATACTACCAACGGATGAAAGGATATCCGTTGATAAGCAAATTTTGCCTTAGACAAAATTTCTGCAGAAAATTTTTCTGAGAGTTTTAAATTCTCAATTAAATCAAAACACATTTCTAGCTGCAATACAATATGATTAGATATCACTAGGAATTATGAAAAATTAAGCATACCTAGTTCACCTACCAATCTTGTGAATGAAGATTCATCAAGAGGCTTGGTGAAGATATCTACAAGCTACATTTCACTTGGCACAAAGTGCATTTCTACTGTACCATTCATCACATGCTCTCTAATGAAGTGGTATTTGATGTCAATATGCTTGGTTTTCGAATGTTGCACTGGATTCTCTGTGATGGCAATAGCACTAGTGTTGTAACAGAAAATTGGAATCTTCTCAACTTTTAGACCATAGTCAATAAGTTGATTTTTCATCCAAAGAATCTGTGCACAACAACTTCCAGCAGCAATGTACTCAGCTTCAGCTGTAGAAGTGGAGACTGAGTTCTGTTTCTTACTGAACCATGACACAAGCCTGTTCCCTAGAAATTGACAGGAGCCTGTAATACTTTTCCTATCAATTCTGCAACCTGCATAGTCTGCATCTGAATAGCCAATTAGATCAAAGCCAGAATCTCTTGGGTACCAAATGCCAAGGTTTGGTGTTCCCTTGAGATACCTGAAAATTCTCTTAATAGAAATCAAGTGAGACTCTCTAGGGTTATCTTGAAATCTAGCACAAAGACAAGTGGAAAACATTATATCAGGTCTACTAGCTGTTAGATATAGAAGTGAGCCTACCATGCCTCTATAGCTTGAGATGTCCGCAGATTTTTCCTTAGTATTCAACTCAAGCTTAGTTGCAGTGGCCATAGGTGTTTTTGCAAAGGCACAATTCATTAAGTCAAATTTCTTTAAAAGATCATAAATATATTTCGTTTGACTAATGAAAATTCCCACATTAACTTGCTTCACTTGTAAACCAAGAAAGTAAGTTAATTCACCCATCATGTTCATTTCATACCTACTTTGCATAAGTTTGGCAAACTTTTTGCAAAGCTTCTCATATGTAGACCCAAAAATAATATCATCTACATAGATTTGAACAAGTATTGAAGAACCATTGACATTTCTATGAAATAAGGTTTTATCTACTGTACCTCTAGTGAAGTGATTCTCCAAAAGAAATTGAGATAAAGTGTCATACCCGGCTCTTGGTGCATGCTTCAAACCATAAAGTACTTTCAGGAGAAGATATACATATTCTAGAAATTCTGGATCTTCAAAACCAGGAGGTTGATGGACATATACCTCTTCTTCCAGTTCCCCATTTAGAAAGGCACTTTTGACATCCATCTGATAGACTTTGAAATTGGCATGTGCTGCATAGGCTAGGAAGATTCTGATTGCCTCAAGTCTTGCCAATGGAGCAAAAGTTTCATCAAAATCTATCCCTTCTTCTTGAGAATAGCCCTTTACCACTAATCTAGCTTTATTTCTCACAATTATGCCATTTTCATCAGTCTTATTCACCCATTTGGTACCTATGACACCTCTATCATCAGGTTTGGGCACAAACTTCCATACTTTATTTCTCTCAAATTGGTTTAGCTCTTCTTGCATTGCTAATACCCAATCTGGATCTAGAAGGGCATCTTCCACTTTCTTAGGTTCCTCTTGAGACAGGAAACTACTGTATAGGCATTCTTCTTGTGTGGCCCTCCTAGTTTGGACTCTAGAGTTTGAGTCACCAATGATTAACTCAAAAGGATGCTCTCTGGTCCATTTTCTTGAAGGTGGAAGGTTTGATCTAGATGAGGTTGCTTCATCTAAATGAGCATGATCTTGTTGATTGGTCATTGAGTGTTGACCTTGATAAACTCCCCCTGAGTTTGTTGTCCTTGCGGAATTATGAAGTTGACTGTCAACGGATGCATCATTTTGTCTATCAACGGATGCTCCATTTTGACTGTCGACGGATGCATGAGAATGCCTGTCAACGGATGCATCTAATGCTCCAGTATGATTGTCAACGGATGCTTCATTTCCAGTGTTAGCATCACTTCTAGTTGGACCAAAAACTCTAGGCGAATTTTCATGGTCATGATCTTCATTTTCTTCATCATCATCAATGTGCATTCTTCCTTCTACCTCATTTTCAAATTCCAACTTTTCATGGAAGCCTTCATCATTTAGACATAGAATCTTTTGATCATCAAACACAACATGTACAGATTCCATAACAATGTTGATTCTTAGATTGTAGACACTATATGCTTTCCCTGCTGCATACCCAACAAAGATAGCTTCATCTGCCTTTGCTTCAAATTTGCCCAAGTTATCTCCATGATTCATTAGCACAAAACACTTACATCCAAAGACATGAAGAAAAGCTAAAGTTGGTTTCTTGTTGGTGAATAACTAATAAGGAGTCATTCCTCTAGCTTGATTGACCAAGGAAATATTCTGAGTGAAACAAGCAGTGTTGACAGCTTCAACCCAGAAATATGTTGGCAATCTTGATTCACTTAGCATTGTTCTAGCTGCTTCAATGAGAGTTCTATTTTTCCTTTCAACAACCCCATTTTGTTGAGGTGTTCTAGCAACAGAAAACTCATGGACAATTTCATTCTCTTCACAGAAAATCTTCATTGTGGAATTTTTGAATTCAGTGCCATTGTCACTCCTGATTCTTTGTACTTTGACTTCAGAACCATTGTTTACTAGTCTGAGATGATTGATGATGATTTCACTTGCACAATCTTTGGAGTGCAGAAAGAAGGTCCATGTAAACTTAGAAAAATCATCTACAATCACCAGACAGTATTTCTTCTTTGAAATGGACATGACATTTACTGGACCAAATAAGTCCATATGCAGCAATTGAAGTGGCTTAACAATGGATGACGCTGTCTTGCTCTTAAAGGATGATTTCTTTTGTTTCCCTAATTGGCAGGCATCACACAGTCCATCCTTGATGAACTCCAATTGAGGGATTCCTCTAGCCAGATCCTTTCTTACCAAATCATTCATAACTTTAAAATTCAAATGTGACAGCTTTTTATGCCATAGCCAACTCTCATCCTTGCTTGCTTTGCTAAAGAGACAAGTAATGGATTCTGAGCATACTGAGTTGAAGTCAGCTATGTAAACATTTCCTTTTCTAAAGCCTGTCAATACCACATTGTTGTTTTCCTTGGTAGAAACAACACATGCTTCTTTAGTGAACTTTACTTCATAGTCTTTGTCACAAATCTGACTGACACTCAGCAAATTGTGCTTCAAACCTTCAACTAAAGCCACTTCTTCAATGATGACATTGTCCTTTGAAATCAAGCCATATCCCTTAGTATATCCTTTGCTGTCATCTCCAAAGGTAATTATAGGGCCAGCTGCCTACTTGAACTCTGTGAGCAGGGTTGAATCTCCTGTCATATGCCTAGAGCATCCATTGTCTAGGTACCATAGATTCCTTCTATTTCCCTGCACACATTCCAAAACACAAATCAAGTTGATTTTGGTACCCAAGTTTCCTTGGGTCCTTTCTTGTTAGCCTTTGGTTTTGCACTCTTAGCAATCTTCACTTTAGGTGTAGATGCTTGAGTGATAGGTTTTGACAGATGCTCATTTGCATAAATATTTGATGCATGCATTTGTGGAAAATTGGCATACATATTATTCATGCTAGGAATGCTCCATGACATGTTTGGCATATTCACAGATTGAAAATAAGGATTAGACACATATGGCATGTTCACATACGGATTTGAAAAACTAGCATTCTGATACAAACCAGGCATAGCAGGCATACTTGGCATGGATTGAGGTACATGAACAGGAGTCCTTTTAACAGACTTGCAATTAGAAGATAGGTGATTGATACTATTACAATTACCACAAGTCTTCCTAGGAGCAAACTTATCAGGAGAATAATTGTTTTTCTTGTTGATGCCTATCTTACCATTTCTATTTTTTTTCTTCTTACCCTCAGTCTCTACCTTTTCATTAACTGATTTACCAACAGCCTTTATGTTATGTAAGTCACCTGCCTTAGCCTTCTCACTTGATTTGGCTTTGCTACTTTCACCAGAAACAAAGTTCTTGGCTACTGGACCATACTGATTATTCAGTTTCTTGAGTTCCTTCTTACTAACAGACTTTTTGTTAGTCGACGGATACCTCTCATCCGTTGATGGTTCATCTGTCAACGGATGATCACTATCCGTTGATTCACAAATAGTCTCTAGATCCTCAAGGCAAGGTTCTAGCTCCTTTTTCTTTTGAGTCCAGGTATTCTTCACAAATGTTTCTATTCCCTGGACTTCTATTATGTTTTGTGAAATATTCCTACAGCTTTGAAATTTAGCAATTATCCCTTGTTCTTTTTCAAGCTGGTCTCTTAAAATCAGTTCTCTTTTTAACACAGCTTCAAGTTCACTTTTAGCATCATTGCAATCAACTCTCATTTTCTCAAATTCTAAAAATTGAATTTCTAGAGCAGCATTTCTATTACTTAAAAACAGATTAGTCTCTTTAATCCTATTTTTCTCTTTAGTAAGTGATTTAAGAGTAACACTCAAGTGATATAGTTCAGTAGACATTTCATCTATAACACTATTGCATTCCTCTTTGGTGAGCTGAGAGAGATTAGTAGAAAATACCTGATTGCTAGCTGAACTTGCTTCCTACTCAGAATTAGCAATCAATGCAAGGTTGACAAACTCAGCATCATCATCAGAATGATTTCCATCAGCAGCCCAGTCATACTCTTGGGTCATGAATGCCTTTCCTTTCTGCCTGAGAAGATCAAAATATTTCTTCTTGTAGTCAACAGTTTCAGTTGGCTTTCCCTTGTTCTCAGATCTAGGCTTCCTGCATTCACTTATCATGTGACCAGCAATTCCACAATTGTAGCATTTAATTTTGGATTTATTCACATAGTTGCTTGTGGAAAAATCCTTGTTAAATGGCTTGGCCACCCCAGAGTTTCTTCTAAATTTTAGCTTAGAGAATCTCCTAGATAGAAAGGCTAAGTGCTCATCTATCTCATCTAATTCATCCTGCTGAAGGACACTCATTTCTTCAGTCACTTTTTCCTTGCTTTTGCTTGATTCTGCTCTACCTTCACAAACCTCCCTGTTTGGTGTAGATTTAGCAACTTCATTCCTCTTTTCCTCCTTCTGCTCCAAGTCGGCAACAAGTGCAACTGACCCACCTTTCTTTTGGGCCTTCTCAATTTCTTCATCCTGCTCCATTTCTAGTTCATATGTCTTTAAAGTTCCATAGAGCCTTTCAAGAGTAAATGTCTTGTACTCTTGAGTGTTTCTTAGAGAAACAGTCATTGGTTTCCACTCTTTGGGCAGTGATCTCAGAAATTTGAGATTAGAATATTTCACTTGGTAGATTCTTCCATACAGTTTCAAGTCATTCAGTAGCTTTTGAAATCTACTAAATGTGTCATTCAATGTCTCTCCATTCTTGAAATGGAAGTGCTCATACTGTTGGATCAGTAGTTGCATCTTGTTTTCCGTTACCTGTTCTATACCTTCACAAAGGGTTTGAACAATGTCCCATACTTCCTTGGAGGTAGTACAGTTGATAACATTGTCAACCATGTCTGTTTCTAAGCCATTAAACAGAATATTCATGGTCTTTTTATCTTTGTGGATTTCTGCAACATCTTCAATACTCCACTCAGAAACAGGTTTGGGAATGTAAGTGTCTGGTGCATCTGCAGCAAGGCCAACTCTTGACGCAGTCTTCATTGGAACATGAGGACCCTTCTCAATGCAATCTACAAAACCTTCATCAATAGACATGAGATGTAGACGCATTTTTACTTTCCAGTGAAAGTAATTTTCTCTATCAAGAACTGGTATCTTTACTCCATAATCTTTCTTAGACATGTTGGAAGTGTGTTGATCTTTAAACTTCAAATATGTTAGAAGCTTGCTCTGATACCAATTGTTATTCCCAGATTACACACTTGTATAATTGTAGAAGGGGGGGTTGAATACAATTCTTGATATTTATAATTTCTGATAAGAACCACAGAAATCTATAAGGAGATAATTGCTGAATGAGAAATGATTCACAAACACATAAAAAATCAGGTGGTTAAATGTACCACCTGAGACTTTTATTCGAAGAAAACTCTGTGATACAAATGTACACAGCTTCTGTTTTACAACTCTTTGCTTCTAACTATATTCAAGAAACCCTAAGCAAATGTATCTGTTTTCTTAGTTCTAAAGAGTTGCTACACTTGGTTATATATCCTAAGTTTACAAGTACTACAGGAATAGGATAATATTAATCTAATTCAAGTTGACTTGCTACTCCACTCCAAATCCACATGTAGCCGAAAGGTTGTCCTTGTGACCAGATATGTCCCCTGCACCTTTCCTGTATGTACTGTGTAAATGGAATGCTCCTTTCTTCTGCGTTTCCAAAGTATGGCTGCCATACTGCTTTTTATACCTACTATCAACCCATGTGATCTGTCAATCAAACCTGTCCTTATCAACTGCTAATTCTCAGCTAGCATAGAAGAAAGTGTCAATGATTATCCGTTGATGTTGTACACAGTCATCCGTTGATGGTAGTTTGAGCTGTATCCGTTGATAGAGTAGATTTGAGTTGTATCCGTTGATAGAGTCCTATTCTCATCCGTTGATACACATTCACTTAGATAGAATTACATAGCATAGCTTATTTACAATTGGCTACCCTATTCTGCCTATCCGTTGATGGTCAACATGACTCTGAATAAAAACACTATCAACTGATAAATAGAAATATTGTAGTATGCTACAAAACCTCATCCGTTGATGAGGTACCTGTCAACGGATAGAGTTATAATGTCTCATCCGTTGACAGTTACAAAACATGACTTATACAATTTTGATTGATTGTGAAGTTATCATCAAGTACAACATATTCCTAACAGGATTGACACGAGGCACACTACCCCTACAGGATTTCCAGGCAAGTCTTCAAAACTTTGAAGCTGTTGTTGTGATAATATATATATATATATATATATATATATATATATATATATATATATATATATATATATATATGCTTCTGTTTACATATGCCATAGCATGCATACTTGTTTTCAAAGTATATTGGATTACTTGTTCCCTTAATTAATATTGGTCTATAGACTAGATATGAATTATCAATTATAAGCCGGATTGTTGTTTTAAGACCCTTAGTGAAGAGCTTATGATATTCATTCTTTAAATATAGACCGAGAGTCGGTATTTTGAGATATAAAGATAGTCGTGGAAATCCGGAGGGATTCCAGCGACAGATTAGTATTCATTCTGAGTATTGTTATTTATGAACATTTTTTATATTTCCATAAAATATTAATTACTTGGAAATTATTCGAGGAATGTTATTTGAGCATTATCTCAATCGAGAAATACTATATGAATATTATTTTGAATATTCATTCGAGTTTATTTATTTACTGAATATTATTTTAATATTCATTTGAGCTTTAATTATTTAAATGAATATTAGTTTCGAATATTCATTTAGAGTTTGGTCATTTAATGAATAATTACTTTGATATTCATTGGAATTTTTATTTATTAAATGAATATTACTTCGAGAAAATTACCAAAATACTCATATTTGAGCTTGTCTGGCCCAAAATACTGATCCAACATGTCAAATCGTGTACCGTGATATAAGGGGTAATACGGTACTTCGTCTTCCGTAACATAGCATGATACGGAACACCGTGTTCCGTATTATGCATGATACGGAACACCGTGTTCTATGTTAGGTGGGTGCGCAGCACTAACACGGAACACCGTGTTCCGTAACATGCATAATACGTAACACGATGTTCCGTATCATGCATAATACGGAACACGGTGTTCCGTATCATGCTAATACGGAGGCCGAAACTCCGTATCCCGTCGGTATTTCGGGCCATTTTTTTTCAGAATCAATATTTTGGGTCACTAGATCCCAAAAATGATTATTTTGGGCCATCACCCTATTACTTCCAAATATTCATTTAAGATTTTATGTACTTGATGAATATTATTTTTAAATATTCATTTGAAGTTCTACTTACTTAGGGAATATTATTTCGAATATTCCTTTACAGTTTTGATTACTAAAAGAATATTATTTGGATATTCATTTAGAATATTATTTATTAAAGGAATATTATTTTTAAATATTCATTTAAGGTTTGATTTATTTACTGAATATTATTTAAAATCTTTATTTGAGTTTATTTATTTAATGAATATTATTTTGAATATTCATTTAAGAAGAGATTTATTTAGTAAATAATTCTATATATTTATTCGAGGATTACTTACGAGCAATATTATGACTTAATAATATTCCGTAATTATTATTGACTTAATAAATATTCTTGGAATATTTAATTAAATTCTTTTGAATTCTTTTTATAATGATTTATATTATTCAAAGATTATCCTTCACCTTCAGATATTATGTAAAATATTTCGGAGTCTTTTATGACTATTTTATCAAGGGGAGGTTCCCAAAACTCTATTTTCATTTAAATCTATCTTTTAAGAAGATTTAAATACTCGCTCAAACCTCCAAAAACATATAAGGGGACCTCACTTGAGAGCTGTTATTTATTTGACTACCCGGTCATATACTTGCTAAACTATCTTGTCACTCACATCTTGATTCGTTCAAACACCGATATGAGTCTTTTGGTTACCTCCACAACGCTCGAGGGGTAGGATTGATGGAACAAGTTTATATCCATTAACAAGCATCAGCTTGGGAAATATTGGTGAATTTTCCTTTACAATTAGATATGACTACTTTGTGGAGTCCTATCAACAAGTGTTATACTCGGGGAAAAGGGGAACGAAATTTACGTTTCAGAGTCATGGATGATATTCGAACTAGGAGACGCGTAAGTGGCCGAGTGGCGCCGGTCCAGCAATAGCCCAACCGTTGGCTGAGGAGTTCCAGAGGGCGGTAGACAAGTAAATCCGTCGGAGCTACCTTCTACATGTAGAGAACGACTGATGAGATGCATGACATACGACTGATCATCGTAAACGTCAGGGCATCTGGCGCGGCAATGCTCCCGTATTAGTTCATCTTCCAAAGTGAGAAATTTCTGCAACACTGTTGGTGTTGGCAAGGTGAAAAAGTGTTGAAACTGGAATTGCAATATTTTTTCCTACAAGTTCCTCTTTTATGATAATTGAGAATATCTTGCTTATCTTTGGCATAGCAGATATTTTCTCAGAATATATATTTTGAGTTACCTAGTAACTTCATCTTTTAATTTAAACTGGCATCATTTCCGTAAATGCATGGCATATGGTTTCAAAGATATTTTGAACTGTTATATATTATCATTGTTCAATTATATTTTGGTGGGCTATTGCTCACCCTTGCTTTATTTATTTATATCACAACAATAGTTAGATCTGATGATCGCACAAGGCGCACTTGGTGCAAGCAGGTGATATCCGTCGGAGGATTAACCGCTGAGATCCTAGCTGCCACTATCGATTAAGAAGCTATTGGTAGGCTAGATGATTGGCTTTCAAGTATCAATGTATTTATAATATGACATATACCCATGGATGGCAAAGAGTATGTGATGGTAAAATTGTAATTCTTTGGGTTGTAAGAACTCAAACTTGTGATTAATAATATTGATGGTTACTCTAATTTAATCTCTGGGACTATAACGGGTGTGTTCTATGTTGTTGTTTTGCGTCACAAGGTTGTAATTTAAATTATGTTGGTTTCGTGAATGGTTATTGAGTCCGTAACGACCAGATCCCTGACCCCAGATCTGGGGGTGTTACAGAAATGGTATCAGAGCGTTACGTTATAAATCCCAGAGATGATGCGACGTTAAAACAATAAATTCACTAAGATAATAAGAACTCTTGCCAAGTTCATAGTCGAACTACTTAGTGTAGTATTGACATATAAAACCCGTATGGGAACTCTTAAGTATCATGATAGTAACTTAACTCGTTCTCGTGTCGACTAGTAAGACGACGGACCTTGAGGCGTACGAGCAGCAGCACGATGATGTTTGATTATATGCTGACGATCAGATGGTGGATTCGATAGAGTACCCTACTGTGGACCCGAAAGAGGTTCCAGCAGAGGAGGAGAATCCTGTTAAATACAGGGAAGTTTACCCTCGAGGATATGAGAGCTGCAACCAGAGAGACCGTAAGAGTTAAGGTTTAGTGCTCAGAGAAGTGAGCGTAAAGAGCTGAGATATTACTAAAAGAACTAAAGAGGCATATTGGATTCATAGCTGGACTGCCGAATAAAGTACCATCAAATAAAACAGATTCGAGGAATTACTTGAGATCTTATATGGGGTTAGATTATAATCCTTAGAGACTTCCAGATTGAAGGGAAAAGAGTGAGAATGATGCATGATTATCAAAGACATCGATATATGTCGGGAAGCAGAGACCCAGGAACAATTGAGATAGAGGCAAGAAGTGTCATATCATTTGATAAATGGGTTAAGCTTGAATATTGTTAATATTAATTCGCCATGAGAAGGCAGATTTCATAGGTTATAATTTATGAAACCAAATTAAGATTGATGTTATGCAAAATTTACGCAAGCGCACGTTGTCACAAGTAATATATGATTAAATCAAGTTCGTTCCCACAGAGATCTAGAATGGTGTTCAATTCAGTAAATATGCCTATGCAACAATGTATGGTTTTAACTCACTGCTAAGACAAATAATAAATTTAAGATTTATTATCTAAATTAACTAAGTGCAAATTATAAAACTAAGAATTAGACAATTAACTAGAATAAAAATCGAGTTACTTATACGAGAATAAAACATGGAATCCTAGTTTCATCATCTACTTCACTTAGAGTTGCAGCCTTTAATTAAAACATGCGATGGGTTTGATATCTGATCGAATAACACGAAAAGAGTAAAAGTTACCTCTCGGTATACTAGTACCAATCTACACATACATCCACAAAAGAGATAGAAGATGAATAGGCACCTATTATGTTTAGACCCTATATCTCTATAGAATTTGAAAACATAAAGGTTGAAGCACAAGTTATCCACTTAGATCACATAGGATAGCATAATATCTCTATTGATGCCACAAATCATGATGTCAAAACACCAACCTATCCTATGCTAGCATGGCAAGTTCTAAATCTCAAGATCCACTCTCGTTTAGCAAGAGATTAACAATTCAATTTAGATGTTAGCTACGCATCTAAAAGCATTAAGATTAACCATACGAGGATATCAAGAATTCACCACACATAAATCTTTAAGGCATGAAAACTACTAAGCTACATAGATAAATTCACTAGGATCCCATGACAACGATTAGTTCATAATTAAACCTTTCGTCACCATGGGATTTGATGAAAACATGGTAAATACAAGATATGAATAAAAGACGTAATTATATTAAATAACAAGAGTTTGAGAAAAAAAATCTATAATCCAAAGTAACACAAAGGATGAAGTAGATCTAGATCTGTTGCTTGTCACGAGCGTTGAACCCTTCTCTCCTTTTCTCCCTTGCAGATCTAAGCTAGTTACAATAATAAAACTATGATATTGTGTATCTATTACAATGGTAGGATGTGTTTATATAGGCTCTAAAAGTCTTGCCCAGCAAGAATTTATCTTCTATTACAATTAGAATTTAATTAAGGTGCTAAAACCTGCCCGGAATATAATTAGAACTTGAAAAGGGCAAAACAGGAATTTCCCAGCCATGCTTCACAAAGAATACGCGCGCGATTTTATTCATCACTTTACTTGCACGTGCTTCCTATCCCAGGTTGTAGAAAATCTCTCAAGCTTCGCGTGGGCAGTAAGATCGCTGAAAACGGACTTACAGAACTCCAGATATGGCCAAAACAGTGTAAGCTGCGCAGCCTTCCCAGAAAATCCGAATTTTAATCAATTAATTCCCAAAAAATTATAGAAGCATCCACCTTAATCAAAATTCTCGTAAATCTGCACAACTAAGCAAAACACATCAAAACTACCAGAAACTTGAGTTCAAGACAATCAATTTAAGCCAATTTAGAATGTTCCAAGTGGAGATAAAATCCACTTATCACACCCCCAAACTTAAACCGATGCTTGTCCTCAAGCATTAACAATTACAACTAACTAACTAACTAGTACAACTTCCATAGGTGATCACGGTTGCATTTGGCATATGCAACAAGCCCTTTAAACCCCTAGGTAGCCCTAGTGGACGAGTAAGGTCTCGTGAGGGCCTATAGCGAATGTACCCACAAAATCCATTTAACCTAATGCAATGCAATGCATGAATGCAACTAATATGAAAAATGCAATTAATCTAATCTACCATACCTTCAATTCCTCTCATGCCATATCAACTTAAGAATCAAAGTAAATACGCAATGTCTTGGTGTCGAAAGTGCAAGTATTCACATAGTCTACTCAATGAACATGCATAAGTTCTCACAAGCCCATGTCAAGTGTAAGAATAAGTTAGTAAACATGCTAAGCCTACAAGAGTACATCTTTGAGACAACACTCGGGATCTCATACGCAAGAACAAGCAAACACTCACAATCCACTCACAAAAGAATATTCACTCAAGAACAAGGGTAAGTGTATCACTCAATTCCAACAAAATCATAAACATGCTTGACATTTGGTATCAATCTAACTCTTAACACAACATACATCAATGACGATAATCAAAAGGTCTTTATTTGGGTTGTAACGGGGCTAGGGACAAGGTATGTCAAATAAGCCAAAACAGGTGAAGTGTCAAAAGTTAGTAAGTACCTTAATAAATCATACACAACATCCTATTTCCCCCCCCCCCACATAATTTTTACTAAAACAACACTCGACTAGTCGACTGAAATAGGATCGTATCAAACACAAACATGCTCTCATAATATATATTTTTTTCTTTTTTTTTTCTTTTTTTTTTTCGAGAGCTAAATAGAACACAAACAATAATATAAACAATAACAATGATCCCATAATTTATTACATATGTCGACTATCAAGTAAACAATCAAACCCAATTTTCAATATTCGCCACAAAAGTAAGACCAACAATAAACCCCTCCTTGCACACTTTATTACTCCCTTAAGCACTTTACTAGCCTTTGACAATGTGGGTTCAAATTAATGTAAGGCCAATACAAGAAAAAGGTCTAGGCAAGTAATGTGGTATGTCACCGAAAAAACAGGATTAAGCTCAACTGTAAGAACCTGTATTTTTATTTGTGGTAATATATGTTTAATCGTGGATTTATAAGACGAGTTGATATTTTTATATTTGCCGTTAAGTGGATTTACGAGAAGAATTAAACGTTCTCGTATTTTGAGCTGTTATATTACTTAAATTTATTGATAAGTGGATATACGTGTTAACTGGTTAAAAGAAGTCTTTTATATGCTTTAGATGTATTATGTGTTGTTTTAAAACGATCGTCTCGCTTTTTCGAAAAGTACAGTGGTGAAAACGTTTTTTCGGCGGGCCGCAGGCCCGAAACCCTATTTTCTGCGTTTTTAGAACTCCGTAACTTCAAATTCGTTCGAACAAGTTTTAAATGACTTGTTATTTAAATTATAATTTATTTCTAGAGTTTTGAAATCGCTCGAATTCGAATCGTTTCGTTTGGAGCAAAACTCGTCATTCGTTCGACGTACAGAAAGGCTGTTATTCGACAATTAACGGAGCAGACAGCACGCCAGACAAGAATCACTATTCCAAAAAGTTAAAGTTTGCTTTTCCCTTATTTCCTCCAGCTTTTCCAGATTTTTCTCAGCACATCATCTGATCAATCATATCATTTTTTTTTCTTAAAAATTAAGAAATGCTCTCCAAAAATAATTCAACATAAACATTTATCAATTCAATCTTCAATTTGGAGGCTTTCCCAGAATTGAAATTCAACGTTCTTGGGCTCAAATTAAAGGTATGAAAATCTAGTTTCTAAATATGTACCCAGAATTCGTGGGGGATCAATATTTCATTTTATATGATTTTTACAAAATTCGAATTTAAAGATTCAAAATTATGATTTTTCGTAAACTTGATTGTTTATGTGATTTGATGATTCCATGTTGTAGATAATTTTCTCCTGGTCAGTTTGGTATATCATATGTTGATTTTTGAGTTCCATATCAAGTAGCAATCGAGGTTTGATTGTTGTGTTCTTCGTGTTCTTCGTGTTCTTCGTGTTCTTCGTGTTCTTGAGAATCAAACCAATAATTGGAGGTGTTATCGGAGTCCGATTTCGACGATCTTACAGTCGAATCGAAGCTCACATCATCTAGTTTCTAAATATGTGCCCAGAATTCCTGGGGGATCATTATTTGATTTTATATGATTTTTACAAAATTCGAATTTAAAGATTCAAAATTATGATTTTTCGTAAACTTGATTGTTTATGTGATTTGATGATTCCATGTTGTAGATAATTTTCTCCTGGTCAGTTTGGTATATCATATGTTAGGTTTTGAGTTCGTTAAACATGTTTAGACGTGGTTTGATTATTTCGAAATTGTTCTTGAGTGTTCTTGGTGTTCATCGGAAAATGTTGACTTTTTGAACGGAATTTTAGTTCGAGTAATTGTTTGGAAATTCCGGGTTGGCGAAGTTGTAGATCGTTCAAAGACAAAGCTTGTGTTGAGTTTGGGTCATGTTTGACTAGATTTAGAGTGTCGCCGGAGTTGCGCCGCCGGCCGGAGCTGCCTTTGCCGCCGGTGGTGGAGCTTGAAGAAGAAGACGATGAATAGTGCTGATTATTTCTGATTTTTATTTTAAATTGTTTTAATTTTCGAAAATTCATATTTAATTCAATAAAAATCAGAAAAATACAAAATCAGTTTCTAAATTTTCAGAAAAATATTTTCTGTATTATTTTAAAACAAAAATCGGATTTATCCAAAATTATTATTTATTTTAAGATTTTTGGAATCATTTCCTTAATTATTTAAATGTAGAATTTAATACTTTAATTATATTAAATCATTTCGAATAATAATTTAAATTGATTTAATTATTCGATAAATGAGATCATTTATCGAATAATTTTATTCATTAATTATTGTTTAATTTAATTAATATAATTGAGGTTATTTAATTCCAAATTATCCCATTTTGAGTTTTAAATGCTTTAAAAACATTAGAAAAATCCCAAAAATTATGAAAATTATTTTAAAAATATTTCGAAGCGAGATTTAATTTATGACGAGGTTTGGACTTGTGTTAAAAATAATTGTAGAGTTCCATTAATTGATTACGTGATTTGAATGTGTCTGCTAGGGCAATATAAATGTTACGTGCTAAATGAATTATGTAAATTATGTGAATTACATGAAATACGTGGAATGAATAGTGAGATGTATTAGTATTTGATTCGAGACGTTTATTATAGAGTCGAGTCAGAGGAGCAAAGGAAAAGCTAAAGCAGAAGGTTACGAGAATATTTAGACGGACTTGACCTTATTATCAGGCAAGTATTTTTCTACCACTTGTTATCCTATTAAATATACAAATGCTATGCCATGTATCCCTTTAAATTATTGTTCAAGAAATCATTTTTAAATTATTCACAGCATGAATCCATTGAATTATTCTTATCAACTTTGACGAGATTCATTTAAATTATCATTGACGATTCATTTCAACCTTTTTAGGCATTCGCTCTAGTCGATGCCTTATTACTCTTGATTAATTATTATTACCCAGATGGTGGCGTTCGAATTCATCGACGCCTATAATATCGTTGCATTCGATTTACCCATTTCTTGTATCGATCTAGACAACACTTATTGTTACTATTGTTGATTCTTCATTATCACCCCATTGTTGTATCGAACTCATCGATACTAGATGTTGTACCATTTGTTATCGTACATTCACTTTGAGTTGTTTTTCCTGGAACGTGAACTTCCAGTGATTGTTGTGATCAAGGTTGTCAATCTTCCGACACCTAATTATGATTTAAAAGTTGTCAATTGTATCGACACCTGAACGTAAGGTTAGAATTGGTGGATTTATATAAAACTTGACCTTAATTGGTCTGACCATGTATTGGTCGATGTGTAAGGCCTTTCAGTGCCTTGGATCCGATGAGGACTTTGCTTTGTGCACTGTCCGGGTTAGAGCGTGACTGATCAGCATGCCTAACTTTGTTTTTAAAATTATGAGATGGACCAGTTCTAACATTCTGAGTATTTGACTCTAGTTGATGTTGAGCCACTTTCTTATGGCATTATTGATCGTCGGAACTTATCCGAATTTATCTGTTCATATCACTGAACTTGATTCACCTTTCAGATATTCCAGTATGGCTTGTAGTTA
Source organism: Kitagawia praeruptora (assembly GCA_037693485.1). Taxonomy (NCBI): domain Eukaryota; kingdom Viridiplantae; phylum Streptophyta; class Magnoliopsida; order Apiales; family Apiaceae; genus Kitagawia; species Kitagawia praeruptora. The sequence goes on from CM075352.1 coordinate 142,596,574, forward strand.
ATACTTGGAACGATTAAAAGTTTATTATTTATTTATACATTGAAGGATATTCTTGTTGAGCTTTCTGGCTCACCTTGCAATGTAATGTTTCTTTTCCAGTTAAGATCGAGGATGTTTAGACCTAGTGGCTCGGCAGCCAGGGGAGTGATGTTTGATGATTGAGAGTGCAGATGGTTTAATTTCGTGTATTGTTGTAATAAGTGGATTGGATAGACTAGACATTTAAGATCTATCAGATTGTATTAAATTATATTTGAGGTTTGTAATAGTAATTAGAAGTGTTTGTTTCATACTTTAGCCTGTGCTCGTATCTTGGATGAGGGATTGTATTATTATTGTTCCGCATTTATAGGTTTGTATTGTTTAACTGAGTTGTGAGCCCGGATCTGTATCCCGGATCTGCGAGGCGTCACATCAACGGGTTAACTAATTGATCATGTAAACATGGTGTGGTAATATGGGAAAATATGTAGTTATTCCTAAGTGCCTTTATCATTTTAATCGTCAAATAATGTCATGCGTTTCAAGAAAGACCTCAAACAACTGCTAGCAATGCAAACAATCCGTGGACACTCAAGCAAACGAATAAATTGCAAATATGCATTAAGGCTCAAAACTCACTTGGCGGAAAAACATACTCAATCCCAAGCAAAAATCTCTCTAACGCACCGACTTGTATTCAAAGCATGAAAACTAACTCATCTTGCACATATTCATGTCCTTCTAATTACTTACAACATTCAATAAGTCTACTAGCTTCAACTTACTAGTGTATGTGTGTGCACAAGAACAAAGCATATCACTTCTCAATCAAAAGCATCAACAACACAAAATTCCTATCAAGCATGGGTGCAAATGCAAACTATTATGAACTCACATGGTATACGAAAATAAAAACAGAATGTACTATATGAAACAAACGTAGATAACACGAACAAACATGCATAATTTAATACTACTAATATGCAAAGCATGAAATCCTACATGAACAAATAATACAACAACATCTACTAATCCCTCAAACCACCCCCAAACTTAAAATATTCAATGTCCGCATTGAATGAAAAGTAATACAAGAGATAGTAGAAACATACCTGCAAGTCCTCATCCTCGAATGAATCATGTGGGAGACGAAAATTTCACAACACTAGCACCACCTCTCCCACGCTTAGGAGCCATAAGAATCAATACCCAACTCACAAGAAGCTCCACCAATAATTACCAAGCAATATCACACCACAAATAGCCCAAATTCCAAGAATAATACAAAATCCCAATTTACAAGAACACAAATTCGTAATAAAAATAAAATTAGAGAAAAGATTTACCCAATACGAATCAAAGAGGTGAACTTGCAATTAATTCCTCTATAGAATTGAATTTTTAAAAAAGTAGAAAAGGAATTGGATTTGTATGTATAGGTGGGTATATATATATATTTGAGGGAAAAATAATAATAATAAAAATAAAAATAAAAAAAATAAAAATAAAAAAAATAAAATAAAATATGAAATAGAAGATGGATTGGGAATAATTTGGAATTAATATGGGGCTAGAATTAGGATTTTAGGTGGAGAAAATAATTAGAAAATGGGTAGGAATTGATTTAGGAGATGAATAATATTTAATATATACTAATATATATCTACACATAAACAATTCGTTATAAGACAACAACATGGCCAAAAAACAAAAACTTACCTGGCGCCTGATGCATGGGAGGGCGCGTGATGCGCGGAGCATGCCTGCTCATCCGGGCGCACTTGCGCGTTGTGGCGCTTCATGCGCTGAAGCTTCCTGCGTGTTGTGGCGCACCTGCGCTGGTGCTGGCGCATGATGCGCTGGCACACACTGTTCGAACTATTTTTTTTTTTTTTTGAATAAAAGACTCAAATTTTTTTTTTCCTACACTAATGCATGGGTTGCCTCCCACGAAGCGCTTCTTTAACGTCAATAGCTTGACGTTACTTCCTCAAATCAAGGCGGTTTCAAAAGAATAACCGAACCGTCTTCAACAGACAAACCATTCATACGAACATTGACATCTTGATTGCTTTCTTTCCACAAATTTCTTTCATCAGACTTCAACCTAATTTTACTTCCCAACGGCCAAATCTTCTTCTTTTTCTTCTTCACACCTCTAAAGTGTTTCTCCGACTCAACCGGTTGAACAAAAAATTCCTCTTCCTTATCATCTGCTTTCCACCTTCGCAACACGTAATCATATCCTTCTTCAAAAATCACTAGCTCATTATTCAAAAGGACATACCTCAAATGTGGTGGAAGTTTTCCAAGCTTTACACTCGAAAGATCTTGAACCGAAGAATCGTCAATGGAATCACTGATCGGATGTTTTAGCACATGCATGTCAGATTTTTCACTCAATAACTCATCAAACTTCTTTCTCTGACCTGTATCAACTATTTCCACACTGCAACACTCTTCATCCTCTGTTGGAAATTTCATGGCCTTGAACACATTAAAGGTAACACTCTGATCTTGCACCCTCATTGTAAGCTCTCCTTTTTGCACATCAATCAAAGTCTTTCCTGTAGCCAAGAACGGTCTTCCCAAAATTATGGGAATCTTCTTATCTTCTTCAAAATCCAAGATAACAAAATCAGCTGGGAATATTAGCTTATCAACCTTCACCAGAACATCCTCCACTATACCCCTCGGATAAGTGATAGATCGATCAGCCAACTGCAAAGAGATGTTGGTTGGCTTTGGCTCTGGTAGACCAAGTTGCTTGAAAACAGACAAGGGCATAAGATTAATGCTAGCTCCCAAATCACATAAACACTTGTTGAAAGAAAGGTTGCCAATAGTGCATGGAATAGTGAAACTTCCTGGATCTTTCAGTTTAGGAGGAAACTTCTGTTGCAGAACAGCACTACACTCCTCCGTCAATGCCACTGTTTCAAAATCTTCCAACCTTCTCTTCCTTGACAAAATATCCTTCATGAACTTAGCATATCTTGGCATCTGCTCCAACGCTTCAACAAAAGGAATGTTAATCGACAGTTTCTTGAAGACATCCATAAATTTCTGAAACTGTTTTTCTTGACTTTTCTGCAAACGTCCAGGAAATGGCGGAGGTGGATAGATCTGATTATTCATTGAAGATTGCTCCGGAGTAGACTTTTCAACAGGTTTCTTGCTCTTCTCACCATCTAGCTGATCAGCCACTAAATCAGATTTCTCAAATACTGGCACTGCAGATTTTTCAACCTGCTGATTCTGAACATCTTCATCTTCTTCAGTTGCTGATTTAGAATCACTTGTGACTTTTCCAGATCTCAAAGTCACAGCTTTCACCTGCTCATGGACCTCCCTCTTGCCTGGATTACCCATTGTATCACTTGGAAGAGTTCCTTGTTGCATATTTACCAATGCACTTGCAATCTGCCCCAACTGGGTTTCCAAAACTTTCTGGCCAGCTTGTAGGTTCTTTACCGCTATCCACACCTCATCTGATTTATCATTAGATGATTGCCCCATATGAGCCTGAGGTTGTTGCTGCTGAAATCCCGGAGGTTGATATGGTGTCCTTGGAGCATAAGGCTGTTGATAGCCTTGATTGAATGGCTTTGCTTGCTGATAAAACTGTTGAGTATTTTGATTGTTGCTCCAGCTGAAGTTAGGATGGTTCCTGTTGTTAGGATGATAAGTGGCTGGAACTGGTATAGCAGGTCTCTGAAAATTACTCACGAATTGTGCTGATTCAGAAGAGATAGCACACTGATTCGTCTCATGTGTGCCCGCACATAACTCACAAACACTAGCCACCTGCTGAACTCCATAATTAGCAAGAGAATCCACCTTCATAGCAAGAGCCTTCAACTGAGCTGTAATCATTAAAGCTGTATCTACTTCCAAAATTCCTGCTGCCTTGCCTTGAGATAGCCTTTGGGTTGGATTTTGATATTCATTAGTAGCCATCATCTCAATAAGATCATAAGCTTCATCATAGCTCTTTGCCCACAGAGCTCCACCTGATGCTGCATCTAGCAAAGGCCTAGATTGTGCTCCCAACCCATTGTAAAAACCATTAATAACCATCCAATCAGGCATGCCATGATGAGGACACTTGCGTAGCATCTCCTTGTAGCGTTCCCAAGCCTCACACAAGGTCTCGCCAGATTGTTGTTGGAATTGAGCCAACTGGTTCCTTAATGCTGCAGTTTTCGCCATAGGGAAGAATTTAGTAAGGAACTTCTGAGCAAGATCCTCCCATGTAGTAATGGAACCAGGTGGTAAAGAGTGTAGCCAGCTCTTAGCCTTATCCCTCAGAGAGAATGGGAAAAGCCTCAACCTGATAGCATCATCCGTCACACCATTACATTTGAAAGTGTCGCAGATTTCAATAAAGTCCCGAACATGCATGTTGGCATCCTCCGTAGAAGCTCCCCCAAACTGAACTGAATTCTGCACCATCTGAATTGTGCCAGACTTGATCTCAAAATTGTTCGCTGCAATAGCTGGTCTAATAATGCTAGACTGGATATCATTGAGTTTCGGCTGAGAATACTCCTTCAAAGCCTTGACTGCTGCTGCATCTGCCATTGCTACTGTAGTTTCAGATTCCTCTTCCTTATTCTCTAAGTTCTCTACAAGATCGTCTTCCGCCAGTTTTTGTAAACGAGCTTGTAAGCGTGTTTGCATACAAACCTAAGTACCTGAAACACCACGAAACAAACAAACTAAGTAAGAAACCGAGTCAGTGAACGCTAACGACCACTGATGACAAGCACATAAACTAAAATAAAAACACCGATGATCCCCGGCAGCGGCGCCAAAAACTTGTTATGCAAAATTTACGCAAGCGCACGTTGTCACAAGTAATATATGATTAAATCAAGTTCGTTCCCACAGAGATCTAGAATGGTGTTCAATTCAGTAAATATGCCTATGCAACAATGTATGGTTTTAACTCACTGCTAAGACAAATAATAAATTTAAGATTTATTATCTAAATTAACTAAGTGCAAATTATAAAACTAAGAATTAGACAATTAACTAGAATAAAAATCGAGTTACTTATACGAGAATAAAACATGGAATCCTAGTTTCATCATCTACTTCACTTAGAGTTGCAGCCTTTAATTAAAACATGCGATGGGTTTGATATCTAATCGAATAACACGAAAAGAGTAAAAGTTACCTCTCGGTATACTAGTACCAATCTACACATACATCCACAAAAGAGATAGAAGATGAATAGGCACCTATTATGTTTAGACCCTATATCTCTATAGAATTTGAAAACATAAAGGTTGAAGCACAAGTTATCCACTTAGATCACATAGGGTAGCATAATATCTCTATTGATGCCACAAATCATGATGTCAAGTTCTATAGAGACATCTCTATTGCACAAGTTATCTATATATCTCTATTGATGCCAACTTATCCTATGCTAGCATGGCAAGTTCTAAATCTCAAGATCCACTCTCGTTTAGCAAGAGATTAACAATTCAATTTAGATGTTAGCTACGCATCTAAAAGCATTAAGATTAACCATACGTGGATATCAAGAATTCACCACACATAAATCTTTAAGGCATGCAAACTACTAAGCTACATAGATAAATTCACTAGGATCCCATGACAACGATTAGTTCATAATTAAACCTTTCGTCACCATGGGATTTGATGAAAACATGGTAAATACAAGATATGAATAAAAGACGTAATTATATTAAATAACAAGAGTTTGAGAAAACAAATCTATAATCCAAAGTAACACAAAGGATGAAGTAGATCTAGATCCGTTGCTTGTCACGAGCGTTGAACCCTTCTCTCCTTTTCTCCCTTGCAGATCTAAGCGAGTTACAATAATAAAACTATGATATTGTGTATCTATTACAATGGTAGGATGTGTTTATATAGGCTCTAAAAGTCTTGCCCAGCAAGAATTTATCTTCTATTACAATTAGAATTTAATTAAGGTGCTAAAACCTGCCCGGAATATAATTAGAACTTGAAAAGGGCAAAACAGGAATTTCCCAGCCATGCTTCACAAAGAATACGCGCGCGATTTTATTCATCACTTTACTTGCACGTGCTTCCTATCCCAGGTTGTAGAAAATCTCTCAAGCTTCGCGTGGGCAGTAAGATCGCTGAAAACGGACTTACAGAACTCCAGATATGGCCAAAACAGTGTAAGTTGCGCAGCCTTCCCAGAAAATCCGAATTTTAATCAATTAATTCCCAAAAAATTATAGAAGCATCCACCTTAATCAACATTCTCGTAAATCTGCACAACTAAGCAAAACACATCAAAACTACCAGAAACTTGAGTTCAAGACAATCAATTTAAGCTAATTTAGAATGTTCCAAGTGGATATAAAATCCACTTATCAATTGATAAGATAGTTTTATTCAGTAAGGTGTCCATTTTATGAAGGGATCAGCTTAAAAAGTATAGATAGTGGAAAGTGATGGCCTGAATGGATAAAGTTACATAAGGAAGTAGTAAGCGAGACAATGATCTCAGAACCTACCAGAGGAAAAGACCCGTAAGTCAATGATAAACTCGTAACGAGGTTATTGTCAGAGACTAAGTATAAGGTTATTTTAACTCAGTGGAATGATGAACTAGAAGCGTTGGATGCATGTGATTTAGAGGAATATTAAATTCTTTCTCTTCCTTGAATGGAGTATGGCAGTTACCTTAAGTTTATCCCGACACTGAATCGTAAATGGATTAGGTAAGGCAATCAGTGGTTAAGATGTAATTGAGAATGCTTTTAGATGAAACCTGAAAGTTCTCGAAGTAAGAGTTTTGTCAAAATAAAGTCCAGTCATTAGGACATATGATCAGTAGTGAGTAGTATTGGTCGACCCCGCCAAGTTAAAGATAGTTTCAAATGGAGAAAGGCCAACCACACCAGCAAAGGTGAGAAATTTCATAAGATTCACAAGGTATTATCAAAGATTTGTGCAGGACTTTACAAAGATTGTAGTCCCGTAACTCGACTTATTTGTAAGACTAAAAGTTAGAATGGACAAGATAAATGTGAGAAAATCTTCCTGGAGCTAAAAATGAAATTGGTGACGACCCAGTACTGGCATCGCCTAAATGGAAGAAGGTGAATTTTGTAATATTTTATGATGCATCTCATACAGGGTTAGGCATTGTGCTTAGGCAGCACGACAGTGTAATTTCGAATATATTTGGACAACACGGTTCACCAGAGTCGGGGGGCCTTGGTAGTGCCAATTTTGTGGAACGACTAACTCCGAATGTAGTGTTCCTTCTGAAACTAGTTGTTAGGTAGACAGGTATTCGGTAGTATTGATAAGTGGATTTTATATCCACTTATTATGCGCTAAATAGACCTAAATTGGTGGTTTATCCTTAAGTATTTTGTATCTTTTAATTAGTTTCATGTTGTTTCAAGTCTTTGTAGTGCAGAACTCACAGCTTCAGGTATCCTGGCGATAAAAGATTAAAAGACGGTGGATTTCTTGCTCAGATGGACTGGCTACGAGGAAAAGGAATTATCATAAAGATGTTCTGAGTGATATATTCTTAAAGCAGGAATCCCGGTTGGAATTGTTATATTTTTTTCTAAGCAAAAGGAGTCCGGTTTTAGAACCTCAAGAGACCGTAACTTGCATATGGACGAACAATGAAGAAATAAGAATTATCACAAAAAAATGGAAAGTGATATTTTCTTAAAGCTGGAACCCCGGTTGAAATTGATATATTTTCTGTTAAGCAAAAGGAGTCCGGTTCCAGACGACCAGAGACCGCAGCTTAGACAATAAAGATTTATTTATATTATTAAATAATTTTATTAATTTAGAAAATTATATTTATAAATATCTAATAATATTAGATATTTATTTTTATAATTTCTGGATTAAAATAATTATTTATTAATTAAAGATTATAAGCTGTGCGGGTTAAAAAGCATTTCTACGGAGCTGAATATTACAATTCAACGACCGCGTGGAGAAGAATTGCAAGTTGCTGGAAGCGTGTGCAATTGTCTACGGAGTTGTTAGAAATTAGGCAAGCATTAGACTTTAAAACATCTGACTTTTACTTTGTAATAGGTGTGATGGATGTATTATAAATAGGTGTAGGAAACCAATTGATGAGACGCAGATTACCCAAGGAAAAAGCATTCATTCATTCTCTCTCTCAACAAAACCTCCTGTATCCTGTTTTCAGCAATTTATTTTTATAAACAGATCATTTTATACATTTTAATTCTCTAGAATTTTATTATATTTTATATACTTAAAATTTTCTGCAAATCAGTTAATTTATATACTTCGAATTTCAGTAATTTTATTTTATTTTATACATTTTAAATTTTTGTAAAATTAGTATAAATTTATATTTTGGTTAAAGAATTAAGGGAATTATTAGTAGGGTCTTGTTTTATTCGGAAGAAAACTGAATTACTACAAATTGACAGACATAGCAACAGACGACAGAAGCAGGAAGGCGCCACACGCGCAGAGAAATTTCTGTTTATATCTAGCGCGTGGTCTTCACGCGCAAGGATGGAGAGTGGCCCAGAATTGTCAGGAAGAACATCATCATTACTTGTACAGAGGCAAGCCGATGTGATTATTTCGGTTGCTTTTTGAGTTTGTCCGTGTCCTTTTATTATTCAGCTGGTCTTGGAGTGCTCCTGTTCAACAATTCATTCGGTTCTATTTCTAAACTCGGGTAATTTCATATTTAATTTCTCGTAATTTTTAATTTAGTTATTATTATTATTATTATTGTTGTTATTATTATTATTATTATTCGGTTCTAATTCTTTTATTTTAATTTTTAATTTTTCGTAATATTCTTAAATAAATTGTAAAATTTTCTACCATGATTTTATTTAATTCCATAAAGTCACCTAGTTTAATTATGAACTAAATACTTTCATGGGGTTCTAATGTAATGAATTGTTAATGCTCATGTTAATTTGATAGATAATTTGTGTTTACAATTTCTATATAAGATTGCCTTGCATGGTTGTTTTAATTGAATATAGGTGAATAGCTAACATCTATTGTGCCAAATCTCTAATGATTGCGAAAGTGGATTTAGAGATTTAGGGCTTGCCATGCTAGCATAGGTATGTCGGCTTCTCCGCATTTCGGATTATAGTTTCGAAAGAACGTTATTCCCCTATGTAGTTAATTGCGGAACTTGTGATTAAATTGATTGTATCACCCATTCACATAGACATATAGTGTATTGGATATAATTAATGCCCTTATAACTTCTATCTCTTTTGTGGATGTTTATTTGGAATGATGTGAGTTATTTGAAAGATGGCTCATATTAGTTTCGTGTTCCCGCTAGCATTCTTAACAATTGTAACACATTAATTCTTGATAATTAATAAGAGTTAAAACATTCATGAAATTAGGACCCCATGCCTCTATCATATTATTTTAAACAAATTAGCCGTTACTTCATTAGTTAATTGTTATCTGCAAATAAGCCATTTTAGTTCGTTCATGCTTCTATAATTAACCAAACATTGTTGAATAGACATATTTACTAAAATAACCGAGTCTTCGTGGGAACGATCCTTATTTCCCTATATTGCTTTTGGACTGCGTACACTTGCGTAGAGAAAATAGCGAACAAGTATCGACTATTAGGACGAATATGTCTTGGGAAGATGTGGCATGTTTTAGTTTGAAAACTTTTGATTTTCCTTCTAGGGGAGGTACATATATTTGTTTTCTTTCCAATGATTAAACTCCCAACTTCATGTCAAGCATTTGGTTATTATAACTGTTTATGGTTCCACCCGCTTGGATGTTTCTAGAAATATTCTTCGGGTATCGAAATGGATCTTCTTAGTGTTACCAGTGGGTGGATAGATTGACTGAAATTTCCCTAATTCTGGAAAGGAATTCGACGAATTTTGGCAAACCTTGTCTTTCTGATTATCGAAATACGTCACTGAAGAGAGTGGAAACTGGAGCGAACCCTATGGATTGGGTAAGGTAGCCGCTATACGGGTTGGTAGACAGACCCCGATTATTACGATTGATTATAGAGACAAAATTATGAAGTTGAGATTGGACGGAAAAAAAGGAAAATGTAATTAAGAAACAAGCCGGACTGAGAAATTCTGGGATTGACTTAAATGAAAAGGCTGTTATGCCAAGAGTGTAAAATTTTGTGGCACATGGAATTAATAAGAATAGTTGAAAAGATAAAAGTAAAGGAAGGTGACCGGAGATGGTACAGAGAAGTCGACTGAGACTTATATGGAGTAAAGTTTTGAAAAGATCAAACGGTATCACAGAAGAAGGCACTATGCCGGTAATTTCTAGAAAAGTAATGCTATTAGCCAACCCCTAAACTCACATTTTTTAGTGTGGCCAGTGGAAGCCAAGTCACAAAGGATTGTCAAGTGACTAGACCAGCAATGAAAGGACAAAGCGGGGTTGCTTCTAACCAAGCGCCAACCGCGAGAACTTTTGATGAAAAATGAATTGAGGCACATGGTGATGGATTTTATAAATACCATGGATGTATTAGGACTGAGGATGGTGACCAATAAAGGTTATAAAGATTGTTAGAGATAGTGCAGTGTGATGCAGAAATGTTATCTGAAGCTTATTGTCCTCAAGAAGAGCAATAAGTACTAAGAGATTCAAGTTGAACACGACCAATATCTTCCAGAACATCATATGTTGTCTGTTGGAAGGTCATGTAGACTGACATTCGTTTGAAAGAAAAGGTTAGCATTAAGCTACCTATAGATTATTAAGATGAGAATGATTGAAGACAGACCCTTATTAAGGATACATGATTTAATTGCCAATTTCAGGATAATGTAAGTATTCCTTGAAAATAGAAATGAGGGTAGAACATCCATAAATTAAGATGAACCCTGGGGATGTACAAAGGATATCATCACCCCTAATAAAGACATTGTGAATTCAGACGATATAAGTTGAATCGACCAAGGTATCAATAACCTGTAAGGATTTGTGGAAAGGAGTCTCGAAAAGTACATAGACAGAATTGTTATAGAATTGATTAATGATGTTTGATATACCCTGTACTCAGAAGATACAAGAGGAATGATGAGGATGACCTAAGAAACCTCATAAGGGAAGAGGTAATATTCTGAACTTCAAAAGGGAAGTTTGGTAAGGAATGTATGACATAGTAACAATAAGGTCAGGTGAAGCATGTGTGAAACCATGAGAAAGTATGGATTGAACCAATAAGGTTGAGATTATCCTAAAATAAGAAAGGACTAAGATAAGAAATATCCTAGGTATGATTGGGAGTAATCGTGTTAAAGTTCACACAGAAAGGTGGAAGCAATGACTTTTGGAAAAAGACTGGAATATGTTTTCTCTCATTTAGCAGAGTTCAAGGGAGGATGCTTCCACCCTGAGTTGGAATAGATCCAGAAAACATTGATTTCAAGAAATTATTATATTCAGGAAAGGCCAATGAGGTGGCCGACACTTTAAGTATAAGGGAGTAAGTATACATGCTCATACTAAAGAAATAGCATGAAAATGAGAAGGGCCTTGAAGGTCAGATTGTGATGGAGGAATTTACGTTCTCCTGATGATTGTGCGATGAGCAACTATAAGGATAGTTTAAGTAAACATTCGATTCCTGATTTTGTCTGCAGCACATTACCGACACTAGAAGGTTCTGCGACAAGCCAGACCAAATTCCCCACTGACTCTCCTTTATTTTAGAAAGAAAGAGGAGAGATGAGGTAATAAGGGATGACTGAATATAGAAGATAGATTGGTATTGATATTGATAAGCTAATTGGCATGATGATGAATGACAAGCAAGTTTATGTTGGTGTATTTCTGTGCAAACAAGATAGAGAATTATGAGGTTGGCAAGTGATTAAGCAAACCGCTAAGCTTCTAGTCTTCTACTGGAGATATATGATTAATAATCTCACCAACCTGTTCCAGCTGCGATGCTGGAAGCTCTTTTGCAATTTTATCTTCTTCATGTAATATCTACGTCAAGTTCAGGAAGCGTTCCTTATGGATAGGGAATAGTGATTATTTTGTTTTCCTAGAAGATCTTGAATTGAAAATTATGAAACCCGTATGTTTAGCTATTAAAGCACTGCGTAAACGATAAGCGATGGTGACCCTTCTGAGAAATTAGGTGATAACGACTGTGGAAATGTCGAATTGAATCTAAGTTAGAGAAATCGTCCAGGTTTATTTCGGATGGTTAAATTTTGGAACGACGGGATATTTGAAATAAATGATTAGGCTATGATGGTTCATAGAATGATTATAGTAGAAATGAAGACAGGTGACTGATAGAGATGGAAATAGAGTTGAGAATCAATAAGGGAGTCAGATAGGCGGACTCATGAGAAGCTCCAGTAATGAAGCGAGAAAAGTATGGAATTGGCAGGGCAAGGGTATTGGCCAAAACGGAAAGTTGGAATGAGAAGCATAAATGACATACAAATTGACCCCTTCAAGTTGGGGGAAGTCGAGGAAATTTGGAATAGATTGATTGAGTAATAAAGAAACTCATGGAATGAGAAAGTGAAAATCTAGATGGTTGAACAAAAGAAAGTTTGACCCTAATCATGTAACACGTATTGAATAAAGGTGACGAGTGTCTCAACAATGAGATGACGGTGGAGTTAAACAACAGAAGTAAATAAGAATCGGATAATAAGAAGAATGTGATTGAAAAAGAAAAGATTGGGAGATAATTATGAAATGTAAAAAAACAAGGAATGTTAAGAATGGGTTTCCTAACGAGCTCTTGGAATGACAACCTGATAGTGTTAGTATTATGAATATGAAAGAGCCAGTGTCGTGGCGTGGAAGGTCAGTAATAATAATGTCAAGCGAGAAATCCAAGATTTAACCTGAGAGGTTGAAGGATTTTCAAAAGTAAGTGATGCTAAGATCGAACAAGAGTATAGATCCATAGAATGATAGACAGAGCATCAAGGACATGTGATACGTGAGATTACGATAAAGTAGTATTTGATACGAATATGATTATTTTTCTTCTCTAATAAACCTCTATAGTTCGGAGGTAAATTATAAGTATGATATTTTTGACCATCATGAAGATTTTTTTATATAATTCTTTGAAATTCTTTTCTTTTCTTCTCCCTTATTTATCTTCTTCTAAATTGAGAAGAAAAACCCTTTAAGGAGGAGAGGTATTGCTACATGACTATATATCTCTGTGATAGAAGTCTAAGTGGAATGCCATAACTTGTTTGATTGCTTGTCAAGTACTAAAGGATGACCACCTTCTGTACTAATTAACTATGCAATATAACAAATGTTCAATGATTATAGTGATCTCTCAATAAATTTTTCCACTTCTATATAATAATCGAGATTGCGAAGATAAAAGCGATTAGGAAATGCATAGTACGAGTAAGGTTATCTCTGAATTCACAACGCTAGTGATACCGAAGTCACTGCAGATACCAATAAGAGTACAGGTATACGACTAAGTAAAAGCATAACCCGAATAGTATGTTGCACGAAAAGTAGCAAAGTTGATGAAAAAGGATAAAGGATGGATTATAGCACTAGTGAGGCGTGCTGTAAGAGTATTGGAATGATTAAGGATTGACCGGGGAACTGGAAAGTGAAATGACAGACAAGTAACCCTTTGATTCTACCTGATTCCGGGACGGAATCCTTTTAAGGAGGGGAGACTGTAAGAACCCAAATTTTTGGTAGAATTAAAACTTTTCTTATTTGGATTAAGTGCATCAGTGAATAGTGTTTCCATACGTGAATAGTGTTTTTCATGGATGAATAGTGATTTTGGGAACCAAAAATGTTTTCACGCCACCCTATGTACGAGACATGGTATGGATATTTCGTAGTCATATTAGTGATTCACGGAGTAAATAAGTGTATGCAAAGACGATTGGAATTCATAAATTCCAATTTCTATTTTGGTGTAATATTTGACCAGACACTGAATTACATATTATTATATTCAAGAAATGAGATATTAAATTTGAGGATTTAATAATTTAGAATTTTATTATATTTGATTTGGGGATTTGGAACGAAAACCGCAGAAATAGTGAAACGAACGTTCTAAAACCATTGAAACTTTATAACGAGATTAAAAGATAAAGCGAACGTGTTAGGTCCCGTAAGAGGGCTATATTAAGCTAGAAGGGGGGGTTGAATAGCTTAATTACCAATTTAAAAATTATTATGGCGTTTTAAAATAATTTTCCATTTTTAAAACTTTACCGAGTCGTTATGCAGTTTATAAGTGTAGAAATAAAAGACAAGGAAAGAAAATACCACACAGGAGATTTTATCCTGGTTCGCGATGGCGCAACCCCTAATGGATTCGCTCACCCCTACTCCAGTCCCCGAGCTCCTCTCCTGACTCTAGATTTTCCCTTAAAAATAACTCACTCCTTTAGTAGGCGGAGAAGCCTTTACAACCCTATAAATATTGGTCTTGATACGTATCTCCAAGATACTACCTCAGAATAAATATAAAGACCCACAAGACTCGTCTTGGGTAGTAACTCCCCGTTACACCCTCAAAGTCATTGTGAAAAACCTACACAACTTATCTTAGACAGCAACTCCCCGCTACTTCTTCAAAGTTGATGTAGAATCCTTGGTGTAGTCTTTGAATTCCTCGCCTTTGCCGGTTTTGGATCTTAGATGAAAGGTCTTGGGTCTTTCCTCTTCTTCACGGTGCAAAGGCCACTAACTCCCCGCTAGTGCCTAGAACTTGGGTCTTAGAACGAGAATCACCTCACTTCAACTTCACCTCACTGCAAAACTTAGAAAACAATATCTACGAAACAAACCGTAATATAAAGAGAGGTTTTGGACTTAATGTCCTAGGGTGACTATAATATTCTTACACGAATATTAATTATGATAAGTTCTATAAGCTTTTATTAACTTATGACTTTATGTGTATTCTTTAGTCGATATGACTTGTAGATCGAAGAATACTTTTAATACAATACTCCGTATAGTGAGATTTAAATATATCTCGGAGTTTGTAAATGTTGATTACGTCCTTTAAGCTCGTAGGCTTATAAGGTTTATAATCGTATACTTTGATTCGACTTTTTGTAAATGTCGAATTATACTTACAATTACTTCTTTATTGAAAATACGTCTATTTTCGAAGTAATGTATAAATCAAGTCCTTGTAAACGCTTTATAGCTTAAGGATCTTTGATAAATAACTTCTCGTTCGATATAGTCTTGGTTTAGACTATTCGTATTTATATTTAAACGAGAGTTACAATATTACTTTAAGAATTTGCACTTTAATATTAATTTGGCCAAATAAATACAACACACAAATATAACACAGCACAAATAAAACAACACACAGATAAAACACACACGTGCAGAAAAGTAGCTCACTTTATCTATAGGATAAAATGAGGGTCGCTATTATGCGTTAAATTAGTGTGAAAAGTAAAATCACTCACAAGTGTGAGGACGAGAAGAAAAAGTGCGGAATATATATAAAAGGCTTGCGCCACGCTATTACGCGTTAAGAATAATATCACTCACAAGAGTGAGGACGAGAAGAAAAAGTGCGGAAAGTAAAATCACTCACAAGTGTGAGGACGAGAATAAAAAGTGCGGAAAATTTATAAAAGGCTTGCGCCATGCTGTTACACGTTAAGATTAACACACACGTACAAGTAATTAAACACACCACACAACAATAAAATATTAATGGCCAAAGTAAGTGCGTTAAAGTTTTAATTAAGGCTTTGAGATTCTTTTCCCCCCGGATCACTAAGGTGATAGAAGGGAATCAAATCAAGCTCGATGTAAATATTTGACTGTCGTCAAATATAGATCCGATATAAGAGCTTATTAAAGAAGATAAGATGAAGGTATAGAGCTCTTATACGTATATAAAAATGGTCGGTTAAGACTCGAATAATGAATCAAAAATTACCACTTTTGGAGATCGCCGGAAAAAGTTCGTCGGAAAAATTCGTCGGGGGTTCAGCCGGATTTTGGCTTATGGTCGAACTTGGGCAACCCTTCGGGAGGCCGGATAGTAGTGGTAGAGGAGCTTGCTAGGTGGGAGAGAGCTTGGTTGAAGGAACTAAGCTTTTTGGAACAAAAACCTTGTATATATTTAAGTATATATAAGAAAGAGAAGGTTTTTGAGATGAAGTGGATGTAGAGAGTGTTTGGATATATTGAGAGAGCTTCCACTTCTAAATTCCCAGAACTTATTTGGCTCTTTAGCTTGGTAAAAATGGTTGGGGGAAGGGGTTTATTTATAGGAGGAGTTGGGTGGAAGGAAGGGTGGAGATTGGAGGAAAAAGGAGTGGTTGAGATGAAAAGCACTTGGATTGATGAGGTGGAAAGTGATTTTGTGTTTCTTTGGAGTAGTTTTGTGTTTCTTCCAAGTGGTTTGTGGTAAAGTATCCCAGCTGTGTTTGGGCTTCTATTTAATGTATCATACTCGTATCAATTAACGATTAAATACGTAACATGTTTCGTTAATTAAATACCCGATTAATACGAAAATTCCCAATAAATAATTCTAAAATTATGGAACATTTAGGAATATCATAAAATGAAATTCTGGAAGTTTTGATAAAAAATGGTCAACGTTGACTTAGTCAAACATGGTCAACTGTGGACCCACTACCTCGATTTTCATGCCCGGACCAAAATAAACTTTTGAAGTTCAAGCATCAGCACATAGTAGCACAAAATATGCAGTAAACAGATCAATTCCCAACAGGATCAGAGGCAACACCTCCCAAATCTTCACCTAGATCAGGCAAAGAAGCATACACCTTTTCCATTTCATCACTCTTACCAACAGAGACCATCTCACCAACCAACTTACCTTCATCTTTCTTAACAGATTCATCAACAACCATAGGCTCAACAGTTTTACCCTTGTTCTTATGGATTGTACCCTCTAGGTTTTCAACCCTAATGTGAAGCTCATTGTTTGACTCTTTAAGTATGTCCATATCTAGGCTAAGTTTGTTAAACTCTTCCCTAAGAATAGCATAAGCATCAGATTTTGGTGCAAGGGATGGGATAACAATCCTATTTGGATGACTAGTTTGACAGTTCTTGAGAGAGAGTTTAGGTTGAACTAAACTATCAATAGCACAATAGTCAATTTTATTCAAATGCATCCTAGACATGTGTATGTAGTGAGTTTCAAAAACAGAGGTTAAGAGTAATCCATAGGGCATGTAGTCCACATTAAAAGCATTTATCATGTTAAGCACAATCACATAATTGCGATTAAAATCAATGGAGTTGGACACAATTTTAAACATCACTTTGAGGTCAACAAAGTCAAAGAATTTGTCATGTTTAGGCTTAGGCAGAATGTTTGACCTTAGGACTATATCAAGTTGTTGAAACCTAGGCAAGAAATGTCTAAAATTGATAGCAAATTCCCTAACACAAAGACCCTCAGGCACATCCTCTTCACAGAATAAACCAAGAAATAACTCAAATTAACTTTGGTTGAAAACAAACTTTTCAAAGATATTGACACAAGGCAACTCAGATGGTTTGTTTCCTAACCTTAGAGACTTATTAAGAACATTGTGATCCACATAAACATTCTTACCATTCACAAATGAACTTAAGTAGAAAATCCCATCAACCCTTTGTTGCACTTCCATGTTACCATAAAATTCAGCAATTAGATGAGTGTAGTAGTTTTGACCTCTATAAAACACATAATTTTCCCATCTATCTGAAGTGAGTAAACTATGAATGTCTCCATTAGGTGGAACAAACACCATCATTCCAGGTTGGTTATTGTTGAGCATTCTATTAAGTTTGCCAGTGTTTGACAGCCTTACTAGAGTGGGACTAGGGGGTTTGATGTTTGTCCTTGGCATATGAGAATTAACAGATTTCTCAGAAATGGGCATAGCTTGAAACATAGGGTTAGGGTTTGGATGTCTAAAAACAGGTAGCTTATTACTATGAGAGAAATAAGCAAACTCATTTAGGTTTGAGGGGGGTTCTTATTCGATTTTCTTGTGATAATGTTCCTTTGAGTTATCAGGGTGACAGTATGGTGTGAAGGGAGCAAATAGGTTGTGGTTAAAGTTTTTCTTATTCATGGTAGGAATAAGGGAAGAAGTTGGATTGGGTTTCAATGGTGTGTATTCCATGAAATGGAGACTAAGTGCAGTTGTGTGTGTTAATGTTTATGCATGCATGGATATATATAGTCAGTCTACTCAAGTAAGAATAGATAAGCATGCACACATTTTTATCTACACAGAAGAGATGATGTAGGTTGGTTAACACATAGTACACTTAATAAATAACTTGTAGTGCATGCACAGACAAGATTTCATGCTTATAATTAGATGGAATGCAGCTGTAAACCATGAGTATTTTACACATATGTGTGCATGTATGTAAGAACCCTAATTTTTAGTAATATTTTCTTTTATTTAATATCTTGTGACAATGTCAATATGGAACCTTTCTGGACATCCCTGTTGATTAATAGAATTGATTGTCTGAGAAACTGTGTTGTTGCATTCACTATGTAAGATAAAAGGAAGATGGTGAAGGCAAGAGTCTTATTGTTAGTAAGATTTATAAAACTTGGGATTTGAGAATGATTAGAGTGTTAAAAGATTTATTAAGGATTATGACAAGGAATTATGGATATTCGAGGAATTTACACAATTAAGTACTTAAGGAATTATAGGGGAAATCTCTACGCGACAAAATATTATTACGAGAGATTAATTAAGATACGATACGAATTAAAGATTAAATGACAAGCATTGGTGGAAGAATAATGATACAAGGAGTAGTATTGCATGCAAGTCCCATGCAACCAAGTAGTTAGGAAAAGCAAACTAGTTAAACCAAATGGCAAGAGGAATAGTAAATAGTTGCATTTCTTTTTCCAAGGAGGGGACAAGAGTACAAGAGGCCATACCTAGGTTGTACCATGCATATAATTACACTAATATGTATCACCCAACTACTACTTTACAATTATTCAACCACACAAAAAAATCAAAACACTTCTCCCCCCCCCCCCCTTGAAGGAAGCTCTCGGCCAAGACCAAAAAGGAGGAGAAAAATTTCTTCTTCCTCCATTTCTCCTCACTCATAATTCAAGGCATAATTCCTAGGCTCTCTACATCATCTAAGAAATGTATACTAAGAGTTTCAAGCCCTTTCATCCATTAACTTTCAAGATATTAATTGTTAAAGATATTGTGAATAGTAACCATGTTAAGTTTTCTTATAGATCTTGGATTATAAGGATAGCAGGAGCTTATTCAAGGTGTTCTTGAGTTTTGTAAGGCTTACCCAAGGCTCCTAGGTACTCAAGAAGGTATAAAAATCATAACCCCTCTTGGCCATGTAGTGTTTATGATGTTCAATGATAGATCCATGTATATTTGTGTTAATCTTGGATGTTCAAGTGATGGATGATATAGATCTTGAGTTTAAGTGTTGTGATTGTGATTTTTATGATTGTGGATAGTATATGTATCTCCATGAGTGTTATAAAGTATGAACTAAGTGAATTAGGTGTTGGTTGTGTTGTGGAATTGAGAAAATTGGTTGATCTAGTGAATACATGCTTGCTGAGTTTTCCAGGAACTTTGACCTGTCTTGTAAAATGGTTTTGAACCCCCAAATCTTGTCCCCTGAGGTCCTACCATATATTGTTGGAAAGATAATTGAATTTAGTTTCTGGAAATGTAAGGTTCATAATGTATAGAATTTAAGTTATGGCCGGAGAAGTAAATTGTGTATCTGGATTCCTGACTGCACTAAGTGACCCCCTTGTGAACCTTGTTTAAACCCCTAAATAATAAATGTGGGATCATGGAAAAATTTGCGAAACTAGGAAATGCAGTGGTGAAGACCACCCAAAAAGAATTGGATTAAAATATGAATTTGTAAATTTTATAAAAATGCTAGAGTAAATTTCGCGCAAGGGAAAAAGTCGTTAGTGGAGCATAATTCTAGGGGTAATGGTTATGATTCGAATGTGGTAACTAAATTAAGTCGAATTAGTGACGAGCGTAATCGAGCGATGACATGAACCTATAGTGGGGCTAGAGCGTCATAAGACGAGGTCATTAAGTTAATTTCATACCCCCTAAAACCCCGTAATTAAAGAGATAATGTTAAGGTACTAACGTACAAATATTGATTATGTATAGATTTCCATTCCACTTCGCGAGCCGACCACCCCAACCTCACTAAGGCAAGTTTTCCAACCCTAAGTATTTATTTTCAAAAGATTATATTCTTGATTTTACCTATGCAAGTTTACTTTTCAAAACTTATATATAAGGATTTTCACTGTTGTGTTTATAGCTTCCAAATGTAATATATGCTTATGCTTTACGAGATTATGTTGAAGTTTGAGATATATGCATATGTGTTTGTACACCCTTGAACTTAGAATGAAAGTGTTTTCTTCGGACAACGACTCTAGCAATAGAGGTCGTAACGGTCCAAATATACTATTGACCGGGGAGCGGTATATTGTTGTATCGTGATTAAATTGCGAAAACCCGAAGAGTCATTCGGGAAGTATCGTATACCTAAGTAATTATTATTTTTACGTTGTTAAAAATACTCGAAAATATCTATCTTGGATTAAAAGCTTATTTTAATTAAATAATTATTCTATTAATTGTTTATATTAAATCTCAAAATATTATTTATTAATTATCGTTCATTATTTTAGAGACAAAACTAATCCAAGACACCTTTAGCGTTTTCAAACTCGAACTCTTTCGAACCCAAAACATTTTCGAAAACCCCCGGTTAGGTTTTGCTTCTTGTACGTTTTTCAAGAATTATCGGTCGATTGAGGTCGAACTTCAACTACTCGAATTTTCTATCAAAATGATTTTTGAAAAGAAAAGAAAAAGGGGACTCTGGCAGGTGTGGGAATCGTTGACAAACGATTCCCGAGATGTGTAAGCGGCCGTGAGCCAGGCGGTCCATCAACTATTATTCCGGCCCAGGTGTTGCCGAAGGATGATTACGGATGTAGTTTTCATCGAGGGTGATTACGGATGTAGTTTTCACCCAAGGGTAGTTACGGATGTAGTTTCTATCCTTCTACTAGTAGAGAAGACCCGCGGATTATTGGACTTGGATGTGACGACTGATCATCGTCAATCCCTGTCAGGTTTTATGTTTTCTTCCAGTCCCATCCTCCACTTTGGAAAAATACTCAAACAATGCTTCTTAGGCCTAAGTGCCAAGTTGCCGATAGTGTGGTTTTGATAAGAAAAATATTGACATCGTGCAGTATCTAGAACTGTAAGATTTTCTATAAAGATTGGCACGTGTTAGTACACTCTTGCAATTATTCCGAAGAATGAAATGTTTTTGAACGAGAAGCCTTCTAAGCTAATGGAAGGAAAGAGGTTTTGCAATAATGTATTCCATGTACAGTATGTTAACCTTAGAGTGTTTTGCCGAAAATGATATACTCATATGTATATATATTTTCAAACTTGAGATATATTGAAATGGGAACCTTATAAAGGATTCATATGTTATTCTTAAAGCTCCTTAGCGAGTATAAATGTTTTATTCAAACTCGGACATATATATTGTTGAATTATGTTTTGAAATCTGAGATATATACCCATACGGTTGGGAACGTTTTCGAAATAAACCACATTATTATTTTTCAAAATGGCGAACTTGCTGAGCATTATGTAGCTCATTCTTGCTTTATAAAAACTTTTCAGAAAGAGAAGAATGTGGTCAGTTAACTCCGCACCAGCAGAAGAGGAGTAGAAGATTTACCCCGAGATAATTTAGTCCCGGATAAATACTACAGAGTATGTCTGATAGGTTTTCAACTGTAATAGTAAGACTCGTCTTCAAGTGTAGTTGTATAAGTGGAAGTGCGTAAGATTTCGGATTGTACAGATGAATTGTAATATTTAGTGTTACTTTTGATTATCGTTTCTGAGGCTCTAACTTGTATGTGCGTAAGATTGAGGTCTGGATTGATGTATTGTTGAGTTGTAAAGTTAATACAGGTAGGATATGGTTGGATGGTGATGTGACGACCTGAATCTCTGACCTCGGATTTGGGGGCGTCACAATGTATAACATACAAATCTCTGTATTTGTATAAGTTATCAAGACCAAATCCGGATTAGTATATAGATGAGTGACAGCTTCAGTGAAAGAA
This sequence comes from Kitagawia praeruptora, assembly GCA_037693485.1. Lineage (NCBI taxonomy): Eukaryota > Viridiplantae > Streptophyta > Magnoliopsida > Apiales > Apiaceae > Kitagawia > Kitagawia praeruptora. The sequence continues at coordinate 142,618,769 of CM075352.1, forward strand.
TGTGTAGCTTGTGATGCACTTATGGTACACAACACAGTGTTTTAATTAAATGAAAGATTTTTGAAAGGAGATAGATAGAAATATTTGTCAGGCATGTGTAGTAATGTAACTCAGTTATGTTCACAGAATATTATCTTATAGATATGCATTGTATTTAAAGAAGAGAATGCAAAGAGCATGACAGGTTTGATTTTTCAGAGTATGCAAATAAGGGGACACAAGACTGATTTTACAAAAAGGTTATTCCCTAAAGATAAAACTAGTATCCTTTAAAGTCCTGATGATGTCATTATCATTTAATGCCAAGTTACTACTTTTAGTATTCTTAGGAATATATTAATAACACCAGGTAATATGTATGACAAATGATTGATTGAAAGAGACTCTGCACATCAGAACACAATCTTCCATTCATTTAAGAAGCACAGATATCATTTTGACTAAGTCACACAAGATAAACAAGGATGTATCACAAAACAGGACACATACACCTCTTTACAGAACATAGTTTTGGAGTAAACAAGTAATGCAGAATATGAATCCTAATTCATCTAAGTGGCCGTTGCACCCCAGTGTCCAGATACTAGGCCTCTCTAAGGGAGTCCTAGCCAGGGCTTTGAGTGAGGGCTAGTGTATGAGTGTATGCATGAATGTATCTAGTTACAAGCTCCTTAAAACTTCTCAACTGAGTATAACCAGCTCATTTGGTTTGAATTAAACATTCAAGATACAATTAAATAGAGAACAAGCATACTGTTACCATCATCTATATTATCCCATATGAAGCACACACATTGGAATTAATCCACTCAATCACAGAGATGTATTTTAATCTGTTTCTTTGGATTATAAAACAAACATATCAAATCATTGACCAAGTCAACTTACAGATTTCCAATGTCAACAGTATCCCGAATTGTAACTCACAATACACTCAATTTTGCTTTATCCTTAAGTTTCAATTTTAATTAAATAACAAGCAAATATATCATCTCTCCACATCAATAAAAAGTTACAAATCAAGATTCACTGTTTATATGAATCAAGTAATGGCCAGAGGCTATCGATTACACACAAATCCAGCACATACTTCTCATTAAAATAAGATAATAACCCAACTGACTAGTTTCACACATTCGAATCACAATATATAGTACAGACAAGTATCATATGAACTCGATCTTTCAAGAAATTACTAAGAGTTTACATATCATCGTCACATACACATAAGTTCTTCGATTTATCCACATCAAAGACCCGAGAGTTCAAGTCAAGTTAAACAGGCCTCAAGAACATACACATTCAAAACTGGTTATTAAGTTTTAATCTCGAATAATACCTGAGCTCAAGGCCTCGTAGTCATCTTGAGTACTTACCGATCCAATATTCCTGAACTCGCATGAGTTCCGAGTTGACCCGCGAGTTGACTCACCGAGTCGAGAACGATTCCACCGATTTAAGTCATTTCGACGCTCGATCTAAAGCTTAACATCACCATAGAGTCGCTAATTTGAGTAACCTTTATTTTTCCTGCATAAAATGCTCAAGAACAAGTTAGGGTTTTGAATGAATCGCAAATAAACTTGAAAATGAAGTGCTTGAGTGTGTGTATAAGGTGTATATATGTATATATCTGTCGATTTTGAACAATAAATCGATATCAATTGAGATGATAACAACTTAATTTTCAAAATCATTTCGATCTATCCTAACTCAGCTTTGATTCGTACAGATTATGAGATTAATCGGTACAAAGGATGAAAAATAAACTCGATTTAGTGTTTAGAGGCTTGAAATCGATCAAGAAATTAGGGTTTAGATCGAAGTTTTTGAGAAATCGGCGAGAGAGACGAAATTAGGGTTCGAGATAGAGAAAAGAGCTCACGCGGCTTGAACAGTACTCGCACAAAATGAGTTTTGTGTGTAACATTAGTATATGTATTTTGCAAATAAACGATCAGGATTAATCCATCCTTAAAATGAATGATCAAGATTGTAAGGTTTTTAGGTATTGGACTGGGTCAAGCTGAGTTGGGCTGGTCCAATTAGATTGACTGGGTCAAAAATATAATGATATTCTGAAAATATTATATATATATATATTTTCGAAAATATTTTTGGAAAATAATTATTATATATATATATATATATATATATGTATCGATATATAATAATTTACTACGAATATATATCAGAAATTATACTAATGTGTTGATTCTTTGTATTTAGATAAATATCATTTATTTAGTATCTCAAAAATATTTCCGAAATTAATTCCGATAAATATTTACTCGAATAGTTTTATCTTTAACCAGTGGGAAAATTAAGTTCTCGATAAAACCTGATCGATAAAGTTTCATATGTTATCATCATCGATGAATCTGAGTTTTAGAGAATTAATTATCCGGAAAGATATCTTTTTCGTGAGATGACTATAAATAATGATAAATATTCTCACAAAAATATATAAATATTTATAATATTTATATATCAATATAAACCACTATTTTGGAATTTCCAACATTTCTAAATCCAAACGGAGTTTAGTGAATCGTTCGGAATTCAATGGTTTCGTGAATATGTCTGCGAGATTGTACTCAATTTCGATATGAGTCATTTTTATATCGCCTTTGTTGACATGATCACGTATGAAATGATGTCTCACATCTATATGCTTAGATCTTGAATGTAACACAGGATTTTTGCTAAGATCAATAGCGCTCGTGTTATCGCATAAGATTGAGATTACATCAAATTTAGTATTATAGTCGGCTAATGTTTGCTTCATCCATAATATTTGAGCACAACATTTTGCGGCCGCTATATACTCGGCTTCCGTAGTGGAAATAGATACCGAATTTTATTTCTTGGAAAACCAAGATACTAGGCATCCACCCAGAAACTGACATGTACCACTTGTACTTTTTCTGTCGACTAAATGCCCGGCATAGTACGAATTAGAAAAATACACTAAGTCGAAAGGTACTCCTTTTGGATACCAAAGACCTACGTCAGTTGTTCCTTTTAAATATCTCAATATCCGTTTTACCGTGGATAAGTGAGATTCTTTTGGTGCTACTTGGAATCTAGCACACTTACCAACACTATATTGAATATCGGGACGACTTGCGGTAATATATAGCAAGCTACCAATCATGCCTCGATATTTCTTAGTGTCAACGGGTATTCCGTTGGGATCTTCTGTTAATTTATCAGAAGTCGACATAGGAGTAGATGTGGGTTTTGAATTTTCCATTTCAAATTTCTTTAGAATTTCTTTACAATATTTCGATTATGAAATATGTATGCCTTCATCCGATTGCTTTAATTGCTATCCTAAAAAGAAATTTAATTCACCCATCATACTCATTTCGAATTCTTTGCTCATATTATGAGAGAATTCTTTACATAGTGCGTCATTGGTTGAACCAAAGATTATGTCATCTACGTATATCTGTACAAGCAAGATATCATCTTTTTCTTGTCTTGTAAATAAGGTTTTATCGGCCGTTCCCATTTTAAAGTTATTTTATAATAGGAACTTGCTCAACCTTTCATACCAAGCTCTTGGAGCTTGTTTTAAGCCGTATAAAGCTTTGTATAATTTGTATACATACTCCGGATGTGTGGCATCTTCAAAATCGGGAGGTTGTTTGACATAAACTTCTTCTTCTAATATCCCGTTTAAGAAAGTCGATTTGACATCCATTTGGTATACTTTGAAATCTTTATGACACGCGTATGCTAATAGCATTCGAATTGATTCAATTCATGCTACGGGTGCATAAGTTTCATCAAAGTCTATCCCTTCCATTTGGGTATAGCCTTGAGCGACTAATCTCGCTTGATTTCTAACAACGGTTCCGTTTTCATCTAACTTGTTTCTAAATACCCATTTGGTTCCAATTATGGAAGTATCTTTGGGTTTTGGAACAAGTTCCCAAACTTTGCTACGAGTGAATTGTAGTAATTCATCTTGCATTGCCGAGATCAAATCTTCGTCTAGCAAAGCTTCTTTAGTGGTCTTAGGTTCTATTTGTGATAGAAAACTAAGATGATTCACAACGTTTTGAACTTGTGACCGCGTTTGAACTCCTTTATTTAAGTCTCCAAGAACATTTTCTAGTGGATGACTTCTAATAATAGGAATTTCTTTTGGAAGTTCTACTTCCGTTTCGGCTATTTCTAGTGGATTCCTTGGAATCGGGGTTCCGAGGTCCATATTTTCGAATTGTCAAATAATGTTTTCTACATCATCTTTTTCAATATTTTTGTTTTCAACAAGATCTTTATATTTCGATGGTGGTTTGCTTTCATCAAATGCTACATTCATTGATTCTTCCACCACAAGAGATTTAATATTGAATACTCGATAGGCTTCGCTATTTGTAGAGTATCCAAGAAATATACATTCGCTATTTGCATCCGAATACTCGAAAGTAACTTAGTTTCGGCATTTTACCAAAATAAAGCTCGTAAGGAGTCTTTTGTGTAATTGGTCGTAACAAAACCCGATTAAGAATATGGCAAGAAGTTGACATTGCTTCAGCCCAAAAATATTTTGGTCGACGATATTCATTATGCATAGTGCTTGCCATTTCTTGTAATGTTCTATTTTTCCTTTCTACAACTCCATTTGATTGTGGAGTGTATGGTGCAGAAAAATTATGTGTGATTCCATTTTCATCACAAAAGTTTGTAAAACTAGAATTCTCAAATTCTTTACCTTGATCCGTCCGTATATAGATGATGGCACTATTTTGTTGATTTTGAATCTTTTTACATAGAAAAGAAAAAGATTCAAAAGCATCACTTTTTGATTTGAGAAATTCTGTCCACGTGAATCGTGAATAATCATCAACGATTACTAACGTGTATGAACAATCTCCGAGACTTTGTATTGGAATCGAACCAATAAGATCCATGTGTAAAAGCTCGAGAGGTCTAGAGGTTGATACCTTGAATTTATCTTTGTGAGAGGCTCGAATTTGTTTTCCAATTTCGTAAGCTTCACAAGTATGACTTTTTGATAATTCAATTTTGGTATACCTCGTACATGCTCTTCAGTTGAGATATTTTTAATCAACTTCATGTTGGCATGTCCTAATCTTCGATGCCATAACCAAGGGTCATCGTTTGTTGTGATTAGGCATATATTCTCATTCTTGCTCATGTCACATGTGTAGACATTTTTGTTTCGAGGGCAAGTGAGAATCAATTTCCAATCTTTATCCAAAATACAACAATGAGTAGTATAGAAAATTACCTTGTAATCATTGTCGCAAAGTTGACTTATTGAGAGAAGATTGTATTTTAGTCCCATGACTAGTTGTACATTTGAAATCTTGAAGCGACTATTCCCGATGTCTCCGATGCCGACAATGATGCCTTTACTACTATCTCCAAATGTGACACTTCCCGCAGTGACCTTTTTAATGTTGTTCAATAGTGACTCATTACCGGTCATGTGTCTCGAACAACCACTATCAAGGTACCACATGTCTTGCTTAGCGGCAAGACACACCTAAAAAATAAATCAATTAAATTTATAGGTACCCTTTTGTCTTGAGGGTCCTGGGGTTAGTTCATCATAAATAATATTCGAATTTGCATGATAAAATCTAGGCATAGAATAATCATTGTTAGGCATGTAAATATTTCTCGGTGCATGATGTCTAACATGATGTTGTGGATATCTAGTATTATCATAAAATCTAGAATTAACACGATGCATATTATTTCTAGCATTTGCAAAGTTGGGAGCATTTTGAGGATAGAAATTTCGAATGGGAGCATGTTGATTTCTAGATGCATACATGCTAGCATTGTTATAGTGCATTGTGTTTCTATTTTGAGACAAAATAGGTTGTTGAAACTTTTGTTGCTTTTTACCATTATAAAAAACTTTGTTAAATGGTACTTGTTTTTCAACCTTCTTGTATGGTCTTGATCCCTTATGAATCCATACATGTTTCCCCTTAAATTCACCACTCTTGAATTTGCAATAGAGAACCGAATGTCCATCTTTGTTGTAGTAAGTACATTTTAAAGATTGTGGTTTTGGAGGAGCGATTATAGGTTGCACTCTTGGCTGAACAACTTCTCTAGGAGGAGCGTTTCTATCATATCCTAGACCTTCACGGTTATAGGAGACCTTTGAGTGTACCATTTTATCTAACATCTCATTGCCTTTAGTAAATCTTTGAACGACCGTTTCAAGATTTTCTTTTTCATCTTGTAAGGCATTAATCTTGTTGTTAAAGAATCTTTCTTGATCCATAACTTGAGATATGAGCTTGAAATTTTCTTCTTTTAATCTTTGAGTTTCTTGTTGTAATTCTTTTTCTTTTAACTCAAAGATTTTTTATAGCTCATTCTCTTTTTCAAGATTTTTTTCTTGAGATTTAGATGTTGCACTATTTTGAACTATAGATTCGTTTATAATCTTTAGGTTCAATAGATCAACATGAAGTTTGCTCATGTTGTCGTTGAGTTGCAACTTATCATTTTCTAACTCTTCTACTTGAAGTACTAAAGCTATATTTTCCACTTCAAGATTGAGAGCGTTGTCTTTGAAGTTGTTTACTTCAACTTTCAAGAGATGATTTTGATAATTTAAGAATGTCATCTCATTCTCATTTTGAGTTTGTATATCCATCATCCGAGTGAACTCTTTACTTTGATTGTGATGCATTTCTTCGAGTTTCATTTTCTCGGACCATAATAGATGGAATCGCTTATCAACATCTTTATATTTATTGTTGATACCTACTACAAGCTCAATTAAATCATACTTACTCATATCAACTAGAATCAAATTAGATTCATCTAATTGTAATTTATTTTAGATGTAGTTGAGATTAGAACTTACCTCTTGATGAGAAGTGGAGGCACCCGTTGAAGTAGCTTCATCCCCGATAGCCATCAAGCACAAGTTGACAACTTCTTGTTATGCAAAATTCACGCAAGCGCACGTTGTCACAAGTAATATATGATTAAATCAAGTTCGTTCCCACAGAGATCTAGAATGGTGTTCAATTCAGTAAATATGCCTATGCAACAATGTATGGTTTTAACTCACTGCTAAGAAAAGTAACAAATTGGGGTTGATTATCTAGATTATACTAATTATGCGAATTATAAAATTAAGAATTAAACAATTAATAAGAATGAAAATCGAATTACTTATATGAGAATAAACATGGAATCCTAGTTTCATCATCTACTTCACTTAGAGTTGCAGCCTTTAATTAAAACATGCGATGGTTTTGATATCTGATCGGATAACACGAAAAGAGTAAAAGTTACCTCTCGGTATACTAGTACCAATCTACACATACATCCACAAAAGAGATAGAAGATGAATAGGCACCTATTATGTTTAGACCCTATATCTCTATAGAATTTGAAAACACAAAGGTTGACGCACAAGTTATCCACTTAGATCACATAGGGTAGCATAATATCTATATTCATGCCACAAATCATGATGCTTAACAACAACCTATCCTATGCTAGCATGGCAAGTTCTAAATCTCAAGATCCACTCTCGTTTAGCAAGAGATTAACATATTAGATGTTCGCGACGCACCTAAATACCATAAGCACAACCATACAAGGATATCAAGAATTCACCACACATAAATCTCTAAGGCATGCAAACTACTAAGCTACATAGATAAATCCACTAGGATCCCACGACAACGATTAGCCCATAATTGAACCGTTTATCGTCATGGGATTTGATGAAAACATGATATAAAACAAGATATGGAAGAAAGAAGTAATAATATTATTAAAATTAAGAGTTGAGAAAACAAATCTATAATCCAATGTATACAAAAGATGAAGTAGATCTAGATCCTTGCTTGTCACGAGCGTTGAATCCTTCTCTCCTTTTCCCTCTTGCAGATCTGAGCTGGTTACAATAATAAAACTATGATAATTTGTATATCTATATTACAATGGTAGGATGTGTTTTTATAGGCTCTAGATTTCTTGCCCAGCAAGAATTTTATCTTCCATTACAATTAGAATTTAATTAAGGTGCTAAAACCTGCCCGGAATATAATTAGAACTTGAAAAGGGCAAAACAGGAATTTCCCAGCCTTCTTTAACTAGAACAGGCGCGCGATTTTAATCAACATATTACTTGCACGTGCTTCCTATCCCAGGTTGTAGAAAATCTCTCAAGCTTCGCGTGGGCAGTAAGATCGCTGAAAACGGACTTACAGAACTCCAGATATGGCCAAAACAGTGTAAGCTGCGCAGCCTTCCCAGAAAATCCGAATTTTAATCAATTAATTCCCAAAAAATTATAGAAGCATCCACCTTAATCAACATTCTTGTAAACCTGCACAACTAAGCAAAACACATCAAAACTACAAGAAACTTGAGTCCAAGACAATCAATTTAAGCCGATTTAGAATGTTCCAAGTAGATATAAAATCCACTTATCACACCCCCAAACTTAAACTGATGCTTGTCCTCAAGCATAAACAATTACAACTAACTAACTAGTACCACTTCCGTAGGTGATCACGGTTGCATTTGGCATATGCAACAAGCCCTTTAAACCCCTAGGCAGCCCTAGTGGACGAGTAAGGTCTCGTGAGGGCCTATAGTGAATGTACCCACAAAATCCATTTAACCTAATGCAATGCAATGCATGAATGCATCTAATATCAAAATGCAAGATCCCCTTCAAACTCACCAAAACCAACTAACAAGCAAATATCTCAATGAATGTAACAATTCCAAGCAGAGCTCGACTAAATCCCCGTATACTAACAAATACATGAACAGAAACGTGCGTGTGTGCGATGCTCATCAGAAATACTCCCAAAACTAGGTCAAAAATCATACATGCTTTCCGTCAAGACAATCACAGGTTTATAATCAGAATAGACTGTAGACACTTCATAACCTAGGAACATCTCCACCCTTATCCAAGGTAGACAGAAACTCATGCTTTATTACTACGACACATAATACTATATACAATACACATGCTTATTTAACCGTGCAATGAATGAGACCCCAAAAGGCTTATACAATAATACCCATGTAGCGAGTGTTAGGTCAGCAATCCCAAACCACAAGGCTTTAGGTTACTAGGACTAAGTCCCCTCAGACTTAATTACTCGAGTATTAAAGAGCTCAATCTGGTTAATTTTGTATATAAACAAATAACTTATTGACTCTTTTTTTTTTCTCTTTTTTTCTTTTTTTTTTCTTTTTTTTTTCAATCTGGAATGAGCCTTTCTCATTTCCAACCCTAGACTACTCATATAAATATGAGCCGGCTACTAGCCATTTGACGCCTAGCCATTATTAACAATTATGAACAACTAGCATGAAAATTCCTGGTTTCCCCCAAACTTAGACTTTAATGTTCCTACGCTATAAAGGGAATAACGAAAATTCTAAATATAAACAAGTGATTAAATCTCAAAACATCCCACAGGCATGACCCTAACCTAGCCCAAAAGCACCCCAATGAGACTGTGTAATAAATTTTGTTCCCGTAACATGCAAGTCAATTTAATAGAAACTATAAATCAGCCCTCTACTCATCATCATCACACCCAAATCAACATCCACCTATCAATCAGAATCAGCTCGTCCTAAGGGATCATGAAATATGCATGCCATGAAAATGCAACTAAATGAAAACTCACATGGTATACGAAAATAAAACAAAATGTCCTATATGAACACACGTAGATAATACGAACATAACAATCATGCATGAACTATCACTGCTATGCAAACATGATATCCTATATGAACACAAAATACAACAATATATATACAACTACTAATCCCCCAAATTACCCCCAAACTTAAAATATTCAATGCCCTCATTGAATGGAAGTAAATACAGGGGGTAGCAGAACATACCTACTCATCCTCGCTAGCAGCACCCTTGTCATCCTCAACATCCTCATCAGAAGAATCCGGTGGAGGGTACGGAGTCTGAGCTCCAAATATAGGCCACTGCATAGGAGTACTAGGTGACTGAAACTTCGCCTCCAAAGCTATGCCCATGTCCTCAGAATACTGGCGACTGCTAGCATGCATAGCATCCATCCGCCTAGTCATTCGACGAAAATAAGATTCAAAAACGGACACATCCACCTGACTCTGCGAAGAACCTACTCTAGCCACCTTCGGTGCCCTCGAAACATGTGGCGGAACGCCCGTTCCCTGACCACTAGCACCATTAACAACAAAGCCTAATCCCCTAGGATGAGGAGTGCCGCCCGACCACTCCTTCAACTTCAACCGATCAATGGTAGCATCCGTAATAGAAGCCATAGGTTTTTGCACCGGCTCACCTTGATAGAATTTAACTTTCGATGCATCACACAAGTACGCAACAATAGAAGCATAAGGAATATTCACCGACGAATTGCTTCCCAAAAACCGAAGAATATGTTGATTGATAAGATGCCCAATGTCGACATACTCGCCCTTGAGAATACCCCATAACAAGATGGCTCTATCAACAGTAACATTGGAAACATGGTTTGTAGGAATGATATTAGAGCTTATGAAAAAAAACCATGCCTTTGCAACACTAGACAACGATGAAGCCGGGAAATTACACTTTATGTCCGTACCTATCTTACATTTCCATTCCGTTCCCGGAACACAAAGCTCATCAATGAGTTCATCAAGATCAACATCATCATTAGTCTTTTGTCCCCAATCCGTAGCATCTCGAGGTTTAGGCGGTTGCCTAATCAAATTACGAATAGCACGAGGTGAATAATCCACCTTCCGACCCCTCACAATCGTGGAATTATTCCTTGCTATTGATGCATTAGCATAAAATTCCCGAACCACATCCAACGAAGCATCATTAGCAAATTCACAAAATAACGTCCAACCCCTCTCAGTAATCATAGCTCTCATCTCTGTATACTTATGGGGCACAAGCCTCCGTTCCTGAATAACCCCCCTTGAAACTAACCGAATATACTCCGCCTTAGCCTCCTCATTAACAAACCTTTCCACTCCATCTCCCACAACATCATTCTCATCCATAGATGGATGAGCACTACTACCACTACCCATTAACCGTTGCCTTTTAGGAGCCATGATCAACAAATAACAAGCAAGGCACAAAAATCTCCAAACAATTCACCAAATAAAGAACCCCCAAATTACACACCAAGAACCCTAATTTGCAAAATTCACAAATTCAAATAAAAGATAAGATAGAATGTTACCCAATTGAATCAAAGAGGTGAACTTGCTAGTTGAATCCACACAATTTTGAAATTAAATCCCCCTTGCACTTTGAATGGATAAAAGTTGAGAATTTGGGATTTATATAGATGGTTTTGTGTATGTATAGATGAGGTGGGTGTATATATAGGAGATGTAAATAATAGAGATGAAATTAGATGTAGAAAAGGATTTTTGGGTGTTTTTAGGATTTGATTTGTAGTTAGAATAGGAGTTGGGAGGCTAGGTTTAAGATTGAGAGATGAATTAGAAATAGGATAATAAAATAAAAGAGAGGAGAATTGGGGATTTAAGAAACCAAAAAAAAAAAAAAAAAAAAAAAACCTGCACAAACAGATGGTTCGGGCGCATGAGGCGTTGATGAGCGTGTGAGGCACGGGAAGTGGCTGGAACTGCTGGCGCACTTGCGCGTGTTGGGCGCTTCTTGCGTCGATCTCTCCTGCGTTACCTGGCGCACTTGCGCGGTGCTGGTGCATGATGCGCTGGCGCGTACTGTTCGACTATTTTTTTTTTTTTGAAAGAAAACAATAATACTACATCTCTAAAATAAACAACCAAATTTTGGGTTGCCTCCCAAAAAGCGCTCTTTTAATGTCATTAGCTTGACATTCTTCCGGAAAATCACGAACAAGATAAAACCGCGGCAACCTTCTCGCGGTTCACCATTCCTCCAAAGTATGGCTTAAGTCTTTGACCATTAACTTTAAAAGCATCATCAATAGAATCCCTATAAATCTCCACCGCTCCATGTGGAAATACCGACTTGATTGTAAATGGACCCGACCATTTTGACTTGAGCTTACCCGGAAAAAGTTTGAGGCGAGAATTGTAAAGCAAAACCTGTTGGCCCGGCACAAAAGACTTATGAACCAACTTCTTGTCATGCCACCTCTTGACCTTCTCCTTGTACATTTTAGTGTTCTCGTAAGCTTTCTCACGAAATTCCTCAAGTTCATTCAACTGAAGTAGACGCCTCTCACCTGCAGCCGTGATATCCAAATTTAACTTCTTCAACGCCCAATAGGCCCTGTGCTCTAGCTCGGCAGGCAAATGACATGCCTTACCAAACACCAACTGATAAGGTGACATCCCAAGAGGTGTCTTGTAAGCAGTTCTGTACGCCCAAACTGCCTCGTCTAACTTCAACGACCAATCCTTACGAGATGGATTTACCACTTTCTCAAGAATTCTTTTGATTTCACGATTAGAAACCTCCGCTTGACCATTAGTTTGGGGATGATAAGCAGTGGCAACACGATGCGTCACATTGTACCTTGCAATCATAGCAGTAAACTGACGATTACAGAAGTGTGTCCCCTCATCACTTATTATAGCTCTTGGAGTTCCAAAACGCGTGAAAATCTGTTTGTGAAGAAAATTCAGAACCACCTTAGCATCATTGGTCGGTAAGGCTTTCACCTCAACCCATTTAGACACATAATCCAAAGCTAGCAAGATGTACTGATTATTGCAAGACGAAATAAACGGACCCATGAAATCAATTCCCCACACATAAAAAATCTCCACTTCAAGAATAGTATTCAAAGGCATCTCATTCCTCCTAGAGATATTACCAACCCTTTGACATCGATCACAATGCATCACGAACCTATGCGAATCTTTAAACAGAGTCAACCAATAGAATCCTGCTTGAAGTACTTTCTGAGCTGTTTTATCACCACCATAATGGCCTCCATATGTGGTAGAATGACAATCATGCAGAATACTCTCCGTCTCACTATAAGGAATGCACCGTCTCAAAATCTGATCCACACCACGCTTGAACAAGAATGGCTCGTCCCAACGGTACCACTTCACATCATGTAAGAACTTCTTCCTTTGAGCATAAGAGAATTCAGGAGGGATGACATTACTAATAAGATAGTTCACATAATCTGCAAACCATGGCTCTTCACCTTGCACCCCAAAAAGTTGCTCATCTGGAAAAGATTCATTAATTAAAGATTTAGCATGTGAATCCTTACCTTGGTCCTCCAAACGTGATAGATGATCAGCTACTTGATTTTCCGTGCCCTTCCTATCCTTGATTTCCACATCAAATTCTTGTAACAGAAGTACCCAACGAATCAATCTAGGCTTCGAATCCTTCTTCGACATGAGATATCGAATAGCAGCATGATCCGTATACACAATCACCTTCGTACCAAGCAAATAAGATCTGAATTTCTCGAAAGCATAGACAACTGCTAGTAATTCCTTCTCTGTAGTAGTGTAGTTAAGCTGAGCCTCATTGAGGGTTTTACTAGCATAGTAAACCACATGAAAAATTTTGTCCTTCATTTGTCCAAGCACAGCTCCAACAGCATAGTCACTAGCATCACACATTAGCTCAAACGGTTCCTCCAATTGGGTGCGGTAATGATAGGAGTAGTAGTTAGCTTCTTTTTCAAAAGCTCAAAAGCCGCCAGACATTCATCATCAAACTTGAAAGGAACATCCTTCTGTAACAGGTTGCACAACGGTTTAGAGATTTTTGAGAAGTCTTGAATGAATCGCCTATAGAATCCTGCATGACCAAGAAAACTGCGAATTCCTTTAACTGAAATAGGTGGAGGAAGATTCTCTATTGTCTCCACCTTGGCCCTATCCACTTCAAGTCCCTTGCTAGATACCTTGTGCCCAAGAATAATTCCTTCTTGCACCATAAAGTGACATTTTTCCCAATTAAGCACCAAATTCGTCTTCACACACCTCTTCAAAACCAAACCAAGATTATGCAAGCACTCATCATAAGATGTACCAAAAACTGAGAAGTCATCCATAAAAACTTCCACATTCGAGCCAATCATGTCTGAGAAAATAGCCATCATGCACCTTTGAAAAGTGGCGGGAGCACCACAAAGTCCAAACGAGACTCGTCGAAAGGCAAAAGTGCCAAAAGGACATGTGAATGTAGTCTTCTCTTGATCTTCCGGAGCAATGCAAATTTGATTATAGCCGGAATAACCATCAAGCAAACAATAATACTCGTGCCCTGCCAACCTGTCTAGCATCTGATCAATAAAAGGCAGAGGAAAGTGATCTTTTCTTGTGGCTTTGTTGAGCTTCCGATAGTCCATGCAAACTCTCCACCCCGTGACTGTTCGAGTAGGGTTGAGCTCATTCTTCTCGTTAGCAACAACCGTCATGCCTCCTTTCTTTGGCACACATTGAACCGGGCTCACCCAAGAACTGTCTGAGATAGGATAGATAATACCCGCATCAAGCCACTTTAAAATTTCCTTCTTCACCACCTCCTTCATAATCGGATTGAGTCTTCTTTGATGTTCAACAGTAGGCTTAGCTCCTTCCTCTAACAGAATTTTATGCATGCAATAAGAGGGGCTGATTCCCTTGATATCTGCTATAGTCCAACCAATTGCTGACTTGAATTCCCTCAAAATACGCAAGAGCTTTTCTTCCTCGACATCTGAAAGATTAGAAGAAATAATAACAGGTAGTGTAGAGGTATCACCAAGAAAAGCATACCTCAAGTGATTAGGCAAAGGTTTGAGTTCAAGTGTAGGAGCTTCCTCAATAGATGGTTTAAGTCGGACTTGTGATTTTTCCAGCTCCTTTAAACCAAGAGACTCGAAAGGCATGTCAAATTTTCTATTCCACGAATTTGCATTCAACATCTGAATTTACATCACTTCATCTTCATCTTTCACCTCAGAGTTCCCACTCAATGCTTTTTCCAAAGAATCTGTTAGCAACAAATGATCAAGATCCTTGGCTACCACGGAATCAACCAAATCAACATTGAAACATTCTTCTTCATCAGATGGAAGCTTCATAGCATTGAACACATTAAAGGTGACATTCTGATTTTGTACCCTCATGGTGAGCTCTCCTTTTTGCACATCGATCAAGGTACTACCCGTAGCTAGGAATGGCCTTCCCAAGATTATGGGAATCTTATTATCTTCCTCGAAATCCAAGATAACAAAATCAGCAGGGAAGATGAGTTTATCAACTTTCACCAAGACATCCTCCACTATGCCTCTAGGATAAGTAATTGAACGATCGGCCAACTGTAGCGAGATGTTAGTTGGCTTTGGATCCGGTAGACCAAGTTGCAAGAAAACTGACAAGGGCATGAGATTGATGCTAGCTCCCAAGTCACACAAGCACTTCTCAAAGAATAGATTACCAATAGTGCATGGAATAGTAAAACTACCCGGATCCTTTAGCTTTGGGGGCAACTTCTGTTGCAGAACGACACTACATTCTTCCGTTAAGGCAACGGTCTCTAATGCATCGAGCTTCAACTTACGAGAGAGAATACCCTTCATGAACTTGGCATAGCTCGGCATCTGTTCAAGAGCTTCCGCAAAAGGTATGTTGATGTGCAACTTCTTGAACACTACTAAGAACCTAGCAAATTTGTTATCAAACTTCTGCTTCTGGAGTCTTCTAGGATATGGAGGAGGAGGATAGATCTGAGTAGACTGATCCACTGAAGCTTTAACAGGTTCCTTGCTCTTCTCTATTTCACCCTCAAGCTCATCAGCTACTAAGTCAGATTTTTCAAATTCAGGCATTGCAGATTTTTCCACTTGCTGATTCTGCACTTCTTCATCTTCTTTAGCGGTTGATTTAGGATCTGATGTAACCTTTCCCGATCTCAAAGTTACGGCCTTCACCTGCTCCTTGAAGTCCCTCCTACCTGGATTTGCTTCCGTATCACTGGGAAGAGTTCCTTGTGGCCTACTACCTAAAGCACTTGCAATCTGTCCTATCTGAGTTTCCAAGAGCTTCTGACCAGCTTGTAGGTTCTTTAATGCTATCCATATCTCATCAGATTTATCATTAGAAGATTGCCCCGCATGAGTCTGAGGTTGTTGCTGCTGAAATCCCGGAGGTTGATATGGTGCCCTATAAGGTTGTTGATAGCCCTGATTGTATGGCTTCGCTTGCTGATAAGATTGTTGAGTATTCTGATTGTTGCTCCAACTGAAGTTAGGATGATTCCGATTGTTTGGATGATAAGTGGCTGGAACTGGTGCAGCAGGTCTCTGGAAATTGTAACAGCCCCAAATCCGGGGTCATGAATCTGAGCCATCACGGACCAACTTCCATTCAAAATCAATATCTCTTGGGTTTTTTTTTTATAATTAATACTTATGCAATTGACCCCACAGTAATATACACACACACACCAGTCATATGCTCAGAGAACAACATTCACCATAATAAAAGTTTAGAGTTAAAAAGTTATTACAACCCAGAATCATACTTAAGTACATTGTTGAGTGATGCTTCTACAAGAAGCATTTCAACAACCAAATTTATTAAAACCTTACACACTTACACACTTAATATACATAAGACCACTAAACCCCTTGCGATGGTCATCTACCTCGGGGATTGATGCTAACGAGCTCTTAGAAGGTCGCCTTTCCCTTACCCTCTTGCGGGGCGTTCTGCGTAGTATTGACATACCTAGCTGTATATAGATAAGTAGCAAGAGTGAGCTATAATAGCTCAGCAAGATAATATTGTAAACTAGAATTTAAAATGTAACCAAGTATACATGTATATACATATGTAAGCAGTAACTAAATTATAAACTTTAAGGGAGAATAAAACTCTTATTTAATAATACATCATCCACTTAATATTATAAGAAAGAAATCTAGGATAATACCGTATCAGTTTCTCTTCTTAATAATATTCAATCAATATGACCTTTCCATGTAATATTCCAAGGTAACATGAATACTTGAATAAATCTCTCACTAGCACCTTATCATTTCCTTCTTATGCAACAATTTATAAATTAATATAAAATCAGTTTCTCTTCATCTATAACAATAATTCTATCTTTCATTTCATTTTCTCTTTTCAGTATACCAATCTGACTTTATCATTGACTCTTTATTCAAATATTTGGGGGTTTTCACTGTTGCCGAATACGTGAGGCACGATGATCAGTCGCCCTCCGTATCCGTCCCTTTTTACTACCGGTAGAAGGAGGAAGGTCCACCACTACATCCCCCTGGAGGAAGGTCCACCACTACATCCTCCTTCGGCAACTCTTGGGCCGAATTAAAATATTGATTGCTGGACTGTGCAGCACACAGCCTCTTACGCTTTTTATTGCTATCCCCCTTTTTATAAGATCATTATTCAATTTATCAACACCATTTCACATTTCCATTTTCTCGCTTTCATTTCCATATGTCATTCACTCATCTCATTTCCATTCTCGCACATTACTTCTATAAAATATATATATAACATAATACTTTGATTATGATTCAAACATCTCCTTTATATTCAAGAATTCAATATGCTTTTATATACGTAGAGTATTCCATTTATCTCAAAAGTATTAAATACCATTCAATAATATTTATTAAATCACAATACTTAGAAAGAATATAATATTATAAATCATATAACCCTGGATAATAACTGATTCCATTCCTTTATATATCTTTAGATAACAACTGACACCATTCCTTCATATTCCCTTAATCATAAGGCATGTTCACTTCATGCATAATCATCCCTATGTATATTCATATCCATCTCATACTCATACTCATATCCATATTCATATCATACTCATATACCTTCCCTTTTTACATCAATAATCAAGGAAAACCATTTCTTAACAATATAGTAACAATAGCATCCCATATATATATTTCATGAAATCAAGTTTCTTTGAAGATAAATAATTTCCAAGTAGGGATAGAAAAGATCTTGCCTTGGTTTCTGTATCCTGATAGTATGGCTGGTCCCTCTTCCGGAGTTTCTATAAACACAAAAGGACCGTCGTTAGAATAACACATCCCTTACTCACTACCCTCTTGTATAACAACACCCTTTACACTTCAACATATGTTTAACGTATTATTATTATCCCAAAGGTTCAAGAACTTAACCATTTATAAGCTCAATCGAAGTTTCAGGGGTTTTCACCATTTTCCCTAACGACCACACTTAACTGTAAAAATTCTCAGAAAATATGGATTTTGACTTTTACTAAAAGGTCAACTGGTAATATCTCTTTGACTACCCTACCATATTATCCCAAAGTTTCATAATTTTTAAAAATGTCTAAGTAGGTTGATCATAGCCTTAAAGTTGATACAATTACAGTTTCTCGGTTTTCGAACACCTTTCACTAAAACTGACTTTTCTCCTAAACCGTTCATCAGATTTTAACGTACCTTATATCAAAACGATCTACGAACTAAGCTCTATCATGTCATGGTCAATTGGTAATCTAGACAGTAGGGTACCGTACGGAGACAGGGGTCCAAAACAGGGCAGATTACATCCTAACGAAAATCGGGCATTATAACGGCTATAATTTCATACTTTCCAAATTTTTCTCACCTCCAAATCCATCACCAAACACATACATCAAACCTATACCATGTGGTCATCATACCAACCATGGATTTCCAACACAAAACACTTCCATATTTAACTCAAACCACTTACAAACACATAATCATCATAAATCATCACTTATCATAACTTAAATCACCAAGTTTTCTATAACCAAGCATATATATTCAAAGTAATACTAAAGGGTCTTGAGATTTATACCTCCTTGAAGCTTGACAACACTTAACAAGCCTTGGGTAGTCCTTAAATAACCTTATACTAGCTTGGATCAACTAAATAAATCATAAAAACAAAGTTAGAAATTCGGATTCACTGGACACCAGTTGAACGAATCGCAAAAACGAAGGCCTTACCTACGTTTTCTGGATGAGGCTTCTAAAGGAGAGTTGTAGAGCATCGCACCAGCTTTCCAACCATATAAAGAACACAAAATTCCATTGAGTAATGAAGGAGATATGGCCGTTTGAAAATCAGCCCAGAAACTGTCAATCCTCCTGGACAGTTTGGTTTCTTCAACTTTAAGCATGGATTTGACTAGGCTATACTACTTGGATTGCTATGAAATTTGGAGCGACTCATGCCTATGGAGTGGAGAGGTTGTGGTTAAAATTTGGTGATTTTATCGTGGATAGAAATGGAGATATGAATTTTCTACTTGAGAGTGTTCTTGTTTGGCAGTTTTGGGAGAGATTGATATTTTCTTTGTTTTCTTTTGCTTTTCTTCTTGGATAATGCCCACAAATGTGATATCTATCTCTTAACACCAGTTAGGCAAGTATTTTTTAGTGTATTTGATGTCCACCAATGAGATTAAAACAATTGTTGGTGATCTAAACACCTTACCATGCCAAAATGCTACTTAGTACTCAAGTTTGACAAGTTTACTCCTCTTCCACTTTGGTTTCAATGTTTGCACCAATGGGATTCCTTCCTTTACACTCTAATATCACTTAATATCAGCTCCATACTTGGGTTGGGCCGAATTTGGGCTTCTCCCCATGTCCTTGGGCTTTTGTTTGGGTTTTGTACAAAGTTCTCTCGTCATCTGATTCATCGAACGATTTCTTCGATCGTCTCAGTGGTTTTTCTCTTGTAAATCTCTTGAATATATTTTATCCTTTCCCACATCATATGTTAATGTGTTAGGGTGATTCTAATCCTCAAGTAGGTATTAGATCCAATATCCTTGGTATATTCTCTTTTTCTCAGAAGTTGCTCTCCCGGTTATCTTTTGGGTTCTCAAGCATTCTCAAACTCGTTTAACAATCTAAATTCCCTTGGCATTTCCTTGACTTGATCACTCCTTGGTTTAACCTAATCCCACTATTTCCTCAAGATATAAACCCTTTAAATTTCTATACTCCTTAATATCACATTCAATAGAGTCTCAATCGAAATCAAAAATCCTTAAAGTCCATATTCAGGAATTTCTGAAATCTGTCATCGTTTCGAGTCACTCATTTTCATAGTACATCACTAATATAGTTTTCGATTATTCATTTTCCATCTCCAATATAGAATACCTACACACCATTTCCCTAAATTCCTCAAGATCACTATTCATTTGGGCACTGTAGCCTTTCTAAAGTTAGGGTTATTACAGAAATTACTCACGAACTGTGCTGATTCGGAAGAGATAGCACACTGATTCGTCTCATGTGCGCCCGCACATAGCTCACAAACACTAGCCACCTGCTGAACTCCATAATTAGCAAGAGAATCCACTTTCATAGCAAGAGCCTTCAACTGAGCCGTAATCATTGAAGTTGTATCTACTTCCAAAACTCCTGCTACCTTGCCTTGAGCAAGCCTCTGGGTTGGATTCTGGTATTCATTGGCAGCCATCATCTCTATAAGATCATAAGCTTCATCATAACTCTTCGCCCACAGAGCTCCACCTGATGCTGCGTCTAGCAAAGGCCTAGATTGTGCTCCCAATCCATTATAAAAACCATTAATAACCATCCAATCAGGCATGCCATGATGAGGACATTTCCTTAGCATCTCCTTGTAGCGTTCCCAAGCCTCACACAATGACTCGCCAGATTGCTGTTGAAATTGAGTCAACTGGTTCCTTATTGCTGCAGTTTTCGCCATAGGGAAGAATTTAGTAAGGAACTTCTGAGCAAGATCTTCCCATGTAGTAATGGAACCAGGTGGTAAAGAGTGTAGCCAGCTCTTAGCCTTATCCCTCAGAGAGAATGGGAAAAGCCTCAACCTAATAGCATCATCCGTCACACCATTACATTTGAAAGTGTCGCAAATTTCGATAAAGTCCCGAACATGCATGTTTGGATCCTCCGTAGAAGCTCCCCCAAACTGGACTGAATTCTGCACCATCTGAATTGTGCCCGGCTTGATCTCAAAGTTGTTAGCTGCAATAGCTGGCCTAACAATGCTAGACTGGATGTCATTGAGTTTCGGCTGAGAATAGTCCTTTAAAGCCTTAGCTGCTGCTGCATCTGCCATTGCTACTGTAGTTTAGATTCCTCTTCCTTATTCTCTAAATTCTCTACACGACCGTCTTTTGCCAGTTCTTGTAACCGAGCTTGCGAACATGTTTGCATACAAACTCAAGTGCCTGAAACACCACGAAACAAACAAACTAAGTAAGAATCCGAGTCAGTGAACACTAACGACCACTATTGACAAACACATAAACTAAAATAAAAACACCGATGATCCCCGGCAGCGGCGCCAAAAACTTGTTATGCAAAATTCACGCAAGCGCACGTTGTCACAAGTAATATATGATTAAATCAAGTTCGTTCCCACAGAGATCTAGAATGGTGTTCAATTCAGTAAATATGCCTATGCAACAATGTATGGTTTTAACTCACTGCTAAGAAAAGTAACAAATTGGGGTTGATTATCTAGATTATACTAAGATGCGAATTATAAAATTAAGAATTAAACAATTAATAAGAATGAAAATCGAATTACTTATATGAGAATAAACATGGAATCCTAGTTTCATCATCTACTTCACTTAGAGTTGCAGCCTTTAATTAAAACATGCGATGGTTTTGATATCTGATCGGATAACACGAAAAGATTAAAAGTTACCTCTCGGTATACTAATACCAATCTACACATACATCCACAAAAGAGATAGAAGATGAATAGGAACCTATTATGTTTAGACCCTATATCTCTATAGAATTTGAAAACACAAAGGTTGACGCACAAGTTATCCACTTAGATCACATAGGGTAGCATAATATCTCTATTCATGCCACAAATCATGATGCTTAACACCAACCTATCCTATGCTAGCATGGCAAGTTCTAAATCTCAAGATCCACTCTCGTTTAGCAAGAGATTAACATATTAGATGTTCGCGACGCACCTAAATACCATAAGCACAACCATACAAGGATATCAAGAATTCACCACACATAAATCTCTAATGCATGCAAACTACTAAGCTACATAGATAAATCCACTAGGATCCCACGACAACGATTAGCCCATAATTGAACCGTTCATCGTCATGGGATTTGATGAAAACATGACATAAAACAAGATATGGAAGAAAGAAGTAATAATATTATTAAAATTAAGAGTTGAGAAAACAAATCTATAATCCAATGTATACAAAAGATGAAGTAGATCTAGATCCTTGCTTGTCACGAGCGTTGAATCCTTCTCTCCTTTTCCCTCTTGCAGATCTGAGCTGGTTACAATAATAAAACTATGATAATTTGTATATCTATATTACAATGGTAGGATGTGTTTTTATAGGCTCTAGATTTCTTGCCCAGCAAGAATTTTATCTTCTATTACAATTAGAATTTAATTAAGGTGCTAAAACCTGCCCGGAATATAATTAGAACTTGAAAAGGGCAAAACAGGAATTTCCCAGCCTTCTTTAACTAGAACAGGCGCGCGATTTTAATCAACATATTACTTGCACGTGCTTCCTATCCCAGGTTGTAGAAAATCTCTCAAGCTTCGCGTGGGCAGTAAGATCGCTGAAAACGGACTTATAGAACTCCAGATATGGCCAAAACAGTGTAAGCTGCGCAGCCTTCCCAGAAAATCCGAATTTTAATCAATTAATTCCCAAAAAATTATAGAAGCATCCACCTTAATCAACATTCTTGTAAACCTGCACAACTAAGCAAAACACATCAAAACTACAAGAAACTTGAGTCCAAGACAATCAATTTAAGCCGATTTAGAATGTTCCAAGTAGATATAAAATCCACTTATCACTTCTTCACTAGCTTCCGGAGCTTCTTCATCTTCACTTAAATCTCAACCGTTTTCCGCCATGAGAATTCTTTCTTTAGAGAGCTTAGGACATTCTCTTTCTGTAATCATTAAAACTGAAATATAACTCTGCGACCCCAACCACCAAGCATCTTTTAGGTCATAGGGCTAGAAACAAGAACTAAAATCTTTACATCTTTATTACATCCATTCTATTACATCGCACTATGTCTTAAAAATCTTATACTACTAGTATAGCTTCGTTGGGAAGTACACCAGCAACTAATATTACTCAGCACAAAGTAATATATATTACACATCAATGTACTTACATATAACTTATTCCAGCTATAACTTTTCTGGATCATATCATCTTCGTAAGGGCGTACTGCCTGCTTCTTCTGAGCCATGCAGATAAGCCTCAATCATCTACCTTCCTCTAAAAGGTTAATATTTAAAACAAGCAAGTATGAGCGAAAGAATTGCCCAGCAAGTATTAATAGAGCACAACAATATATATCAGTATACACATGGAGTTTTCGAAATATAACGATACTTAATATCAATTTCGAAATATTTACAACAATGAAACCTCAGTAGGGAATATATGACATTTCGAGTAACACCAGATAAATAAAGTAAGTTCATGTCAACAGTAGTAATCCTCATACCTTAGCGAAATAGTGTACACTACCGTATTGCTAATATTTTAGAAAGCTTTTCAAAATACGCAGTTCAATATGCTGCTAAGATAGTTATTACCACCCTTCATAAACCAAACCATTATAAAGTTCCCTTTTTAACACTCCTCAAGTTTGTAAGTATATACACATGAGTATATCATTATCATCAAAACCCCTTACAGTTCAAGATTCTGTACAGGATATAAGTTCATTACCACTTGATAAGTTAAACTCAGAAATAACTGATAGGAAGAGAGTCAAAGCTCTTGAAGCAAAACATTTGGGATTTAACATCAATAACCGATGAACCATCTTTCACCTTTTGAATAATTGCAAAAGTGCACAAGTACGTGCCATTATTGTTAGAATAAACTTGCAGTTCTAGATACTGCATGAATTCATCATCTTTCAAAATTGAAAACAACACTATCGGCTACTTGGCACTTAGGCCTAAGAAGCAGTGTTTGAGTATTTTTCCAAAGTGGAGGATGGGACTTAAAGAAAACATAAAAACCTGACAAGGATTGACGATGAGCAGTCGCCACATCCAAGTCCAATAATCCGCGGGTCTTCTCTACCGGTAGAAGGATAGAAACTACATCCGTAACTATCCCCGAGTGAAAACTACATCCGTAATCACCCTCGATGAAAACTACATCCGTAATCATCCTTCGGCAACACCTGGGCTGGAATAATAATTGATGGACCGCCTGGCTCACGGCCGCTTACACATCCCGGGAATCGTTCGTCAACGATTCCCACACCTGCCAGAGTCCCCTTTTTCTTTTCTTGTCAAAATCATTTTGATAGAAAAACTTGAGTAGTTGGAGTTCGACTTCAGTCGACCGATAATTTCTTGAAAAACGAGCAAGGGAGTAAAACCTGACCGGGGGTTTTCGAAAATGTTTTGAGTTCAAAAGAGTTCAAGTATAGATATACACTTGTACCGATATCAATCTTGACACAGGGTTTTGTGATCACACATGGAAAATGGTACGCATAAAGCTTGTAACCACAACAGGGTAACTCCATATATATATAAGTTCTTGAAAAGTAACTTACCTAGATAGATTCAAAATATAATATTTTAAATGACTATGAAAGTCCTTAGACAACCTTTAAATAGTGTTTTATAACCTTCAAAACACTTAGAGTATTTAATAAATATTTGACTACTATGTAACAAATAATAAATATTCAATAATCCCTTTTTAAAAGAATACTCAAATTAATATTCATTTATTAAGTAATATTCAAATAATATTTACTATTAATACTGGAATATTTAATAACATCAAAACACCCAAATACAACTCTTGGGATGTTTCTAATCAAAATCAAGACACAATCTCTCCAGCAGCCTCCAAACTATAGCCACTTTATCAAATAACTACTACTGACTCTCGGTCAATAAGAAATAATTAATAAGCATGAAATCCTTCTTCTCTTTCCTTTTTTTTGTTTCTTAATGAATATTATAATTAATATTCATCGAATTAAATAAGCATTCAAATAACATATATCGATATCAATCTAGCTGGTTTAAGCTGAAAGTAACCAATTTATAACCATTGGAATATCTTTAATCCGTATTGAAAATAAACTATCTCCGATAAATAATATACTAGATAGAATCACTCCATTAAATTGTTTTATTATTTTTCCGGGACAAAGTGATTTTAAGAAAGCGTTTTGAAAATGATATTCATCTAATTAAATAAATTTAATTAGGCGAATGAGGTTTATTTAATTAGTAAATGCTTTCAGGAGCATCTATTAATTAAATAAACACTGGTTTATTGGTGATGTTGCCTTTAGCTTAATTATTGCGAAATTCTTTTTAAAAGCTTTGCCCGGGTTTTCGAAAACATACAATACAAAATAGCCCCGCCACGCGGGCTAAGTTCGATAACTCAATACACGCTCTACCCTCGGAGCCTTTACCACGTAGTTCCATATATACGTATATGTATCTATATATACCTCATAACATATAGTCCTCTACCACATTACAAAAGTTTATAAATATACAACATATAAATCGAGATGTAGAACCATAAGAATGTCACCGCCCATCGACTGTATTATAAGTCATGGGTTTTGATTATTGCACGAGAATAATTTAATATCGCTAGCAAAGTCAAGAATAAAATGATTTGGAAGGAGGAGCACAAGATTAAAAACTCGCAATTAGGGATTGAAAACCTTTTTCCGCACATTTTATATAATTCAAAATAGGTATACTCTGAACGATAGAGTGTGTGTAAATAAACTTGCCTCTGGTCCTTAGCAGAAAACAGAAACCGCGAAAAAATCCTTCGCACCTCGTCCAAGTAATTCCATGGACCTTACCCGACGTCTCGATCTTCCTTTTTGGATGCACGTCGCTCCAATTTGATTTTGCCCTAATGGTACTGAAATGGTTACGAGTACGTGTCAGTCATACCTCGTATATCGAGTAGACACAACTCAGGATTATCACTAAATAACATAAAGTCAAACTATAGGTGTCCTCCCTATAGTTGACTACTCTAATACCACTTAATGCACATAAGACATTTAGTAATAGCAAACAACAGGGGAAGAGTCCCCTTATATAAAGTGAACATTTCCTAGTACCAACATATCATAACCCTATACCACCATTTAGTCAACTTCACTTAACCTATACATTTATAATACCATTGACCTTCTTTGACAAAACTTGATTAATAGCTAATCCTCAAAACACAATTAATCCTCGAAACACATAAATCCTTGAATTAAATCACTTAGCACATATACACATAAACAGTTAACACCCAAATCATACCTTTAAACCCTTGAAATCAAATAAGTTAAATAAATTAAAATGCAGGGGATTTTTAGAAAATTTCGGCATGTAGTATTCGTTTATCGGACTATGGGCACAGCCCCTCCATGCCAAACAAAACAATTTATAACCCTGTTTTTGATAAAATAAAAGTTGCCTCAACTTGCAGCAACATAAAAGTAAACAAATAAGAAAAGTACCCGCCCAGACATGCGGCAACTAGCACATAAGGAAAAGTACCCGCCCAGCCATGCGGCAACTAGCACATAAGGAAAAGTACCCGCCCAGACATGCGGCACCTCAACATTTAAGGAAAGTAAACTAAGTTTATCCACATTTAAGCCAACACCACGTAGTTGGCACTTATACTATCAACATATACTATAACTCGATTTATAACATCTAGCACATAGACATTTACAACTTATCCAACTTTTATGACTACTTTACATGGCGATAACAATTAGCACTTAACACTTAGCAATTAACAATTTCAATTGGAAACTAACAATTAGCAATTAGCACTTAACAATTACTTGACAACTAACCCGAATATATTATCCGACAATTAATAATTACTCACTAACAATTAACAATTAGCAATTTAACAATTAACAATCACTAACCCGAACCTTTAATCGGACTCATAATTAAACTCAACAATTATAATTACAAACATACCTTCCGAATTAAATATCGGAAATTCAACCAATAATCATAATCTTACAATTTTAGTCTAATTATACCCATTACCACATTAAGCTTTCCATTTAAACTAATTAAACCACCATAATTAACCTCACAATTTAAACTAACTAATTACCACAATTAGCTAATTAAAATCATAACAATTAAACTATATCAATTTTACCACTAATTAGCTCATAACAATTAACTAATTAATATACTACAATTAGCTAATTAAATACATAATTTAAAAATACGAAGAAATTATACCATTTTCGTTTCCGATTCAACCCGCAAAATTCATGTCACCGGAAAATCAATTCTCTCTCTCCCTCTCTCTCTCTCTCTCTCCCTCCCTCTCTCTCTCTCTCTCTCTCTCTCTCTCTCTCTCTCTCTCTCTCTCTCTCTCTTCTGTGCGCCAACTGCCCAGCCACCACCAGTTCACCGGAGTTTCCTCCTCCCACCACTGCGCACAGCCCCCCACCTGGCACCTCCGCCCGACGCCGCCGCGCCTCCGCTGGCCGCCACCCTCTGCACTCGCGACTCCTCTCCACTGCAAACACACACACGCGCGAATATATATATATATATATATATGTATGTATAATCAGCTAATTAGAGTTGCAAGATGAAACCCCCAATTTCTCTTTTCTCTTCCCCGATTTCTTCCCCCCGCTGGTTTTCTTGTGCGGCGTTGTGTGTGTTTTGTGTGTATATGTCTGTAGTCGTGTGTGTGTATGTCTCTGCTGTGTGTTTTTAACCCTAATGGGCTTGGCCCAATAACATTTAAAATCAATACAATTAAATACTACACACCTTAAAGTAATATTTGGAGTAAATAAATCTAATTTGTAAAAATAAAATTTCTAGCATAATTAAATACTAGAATACTTTTAAAGATTTTCGGAGAAAGAAATAGAATTATGTTAGGAATATGTTGTAGTTGATGATAACTTAACATTCAAGCAAAATTGTATAAGTCAAGTTTTGTAACTGTCAACGGATAAGACCTTATAACTCTATCCGTTGACAGGTAGCTCATCAACGGATGAGGTTTTGTAGCATACTGCAATATCTCTATTTATCAGTTGATAGTGTCTTTATTCAGAGTCATGTTGACCATCAATGGATAGGCAGAATAGGGTAGCCAATTGTAAATAAGCTATGCTATGTAATTCTGTCTAAGTGAAAATGTATCAACGGATGAGAACAGGGCTCCATCAACGGATACAACTCAAATCTACTCGATCAACGGATACAGCTCAAACTACCATCAACGGATAAGTAGACACAACATCAACGGATAATCATTGTCACTTTATCCTATGCTAGGAATTAGCAGTTGATAAGGACAGGTTTGACTGACAGATCACATGGGTTGATAGTAGGTATAAAAAGCAATATGGCAGCCATACTTTGGAAACACAGAAGAAAGAAGCATTCCAATTACACAGTACATACAAGAAAGGTGCAGGGGACATATCTGTTCACAAGGACAACCTTTCGGCTACATGTGGATTTGGAGTGGAGTAGCAAGTCAACTTGAATTAGATTAATATTATCTTATTCCTGTAGCACTTGTAAACTTGGAATATATAACCAAGTGTAGCAACTCTTTAGATGGTAAGAAAACATACACATTTGCTTAGGGTTTCTTGAATATCTTTAGAAGCAAAGAGTTGTAAACACAGAAGCTGTGTACATTTGTATCACAGGGTTTTCTTCGAATAAAAGTCTCAGGTGGTACATTTAACCACCTGATTTTTTATGTGTTTGTGAACCATTTCTTATTCAGCAATTATTTCCTTATAGATTTCTATGGTTTTTATCAGAAATTTATAATTATCAAGAATTGTATTCAACCCCCCCCTTCTACAATTATACAAGTGTGTAATCTGGGAATAACAATTGGTATCAGAGCAAGCTTCTAATATATTTGAAGTTTAAAGATCAACACACTTTCAACATGTCTAAGAAGGATTATGGAGTGAAGATACCGGTTCTTGATAGGGAAAATTACTTTCACTGGAAAGTAAAAATGCGTCTACATCTCATGTCTATTGATGTAGGTTTTGTAGATTGCATTGAGAAGGGTCCTCATGTTCCAATGAAGGCTGCTTCAAGAGTTGGTCTTGCTGCAGATGCACCAGACACGTACATCCCAAAACCTGTTTCTGAATGGAGCGCTGAGGATATTGCAGAAGTCCACAAGGACAAAAAGACCATGAATATTCTGTTTAATGGCTTAGAAACAGACATGGTTGATAATGTTATCAACTGTACTACCGCCAAGGAAGTATGGGACATTGTTCAAACCCTTTGTGAAGGTACAGAACAGGTAAGGGAAAACAAGATGCAACTACTGATCCAACAGTATGAGCACTTCCATTTCAAGAATGGAGAGACATTGAATGATACATTTAGTAGATTTCAAAAGCTACTGAATGGCTTGAAACTGTATGGAAGAATCTACCAAGTGAAAGATTCTAATCTCAAATTTCTGAGATCACTGCCCAAAGAGTGGAAGCCTATGACTGTTTCTCTAAGAAACACTCAAGAGTACAAGTCATTTACTCTTGAAAGACTCTATGGAACTTTAAAGACATATGAACTAGAAATGGAGCAGGATGAAGAAATTGAGAAGGTCCAAAAGAAAAGTGGGTCAGTTGCACTTGTTGCCAACTTGGAGCAGAAGGAGGAAAAGAGGACTGAAGCTGCTAAATCTACACCAAACAGGGAGGTTTGTGAAGGTAGAACAGAATCAAGCAAAAGCAAGGAAAAGGTGTCTGAAGAAATGAGTGTCCTACAGCAGGATGAATTGGATGAGATAGATGAGCATTTAGCCTTTCTATCTAGGAGATTCTCTAAGCTAAAATTCAGAAGAAACTCTGGGGTGGCCAAGCCATTTAACAAGGATTTTTCTACAAGCAATTATGTGGATAAATCCAAAATTAAATGCTACAATTGTGGTATTGCTGGTCACATGATAAGTGAATGCAGGAAGCTTAGATCTGAGAACAAGGGAAAGTCAACTGAAACTATTGACTACAAGAAGAAATACTTTGATCTTCTCAGACAGAAAGGAAAGGCATTCATGACCCAAGAGTATGACTGGGCTGCTGATGGAAATCATTCTGATGATGATGCTGAGTTTGTCAACCTTGCATTAATGGCTGATTCTGAGCAGGAAGCAAGTTTAGCTAGCAATCAGGTATTTTCTACTAATCTCTCTGAGCTCACCAAAGAGGAATGCAATAGTGTTATAGATGATATGTCTACTGAACTATATCACTTGAGTGTTACTCTTAAATCACTTACTAAAGAGAACAATAGGATTAAAGAAACTAATCAGTTCTTAAGTGATAGAAATGCAGTTCTGGAAGTTCAATTTCTAGAATTTGAGAAAATGAGAGTTGATTGCAATGATGCTAAAAATGAACTTGAAGCTGTGTTAAAAAGAGAATTGATCTTAAGAAACCAGCTTGAAAAAGAACAAGGAATAATTGCTAAATTTCAAAGTTGTAGGAATATTTCTCAAAACATAATAGAAGTCCAGGGAATAGAATCATTTGTAAGGGATACCTGGACTCGGAAGAAAAAGGAGCTAGAACCTTGCCTTGAGGATCTAGAGACTATTTGTGAATCAACGGATAGTGATCATCCGTTGACAGATGAACCATCAACGGATGAGAGGTATCCGTCGACTAACAAAAAGTCTGTTAGTAAGAAGGAACTCAAGAGACTGAACAATCAGTATGGTCCAGTAGCCAAGAACTTTGTTTCTGGTGAAAGTAGCCAAGCCAAATCAAGTGAGAAGGCTAAGGCAGGTGATTTACCCAACAAAAAGGCTGTTGGTAAGTCAGTTAATGAAAAGGTAGAGACTGAGGGTAAAAAGAAAAAGAACAGAAATGGTAAGATAGGCATTAACAAGAAAAACAATTATTCTCCTGACAAGTTTGCTCCTAGGAAAACTTGTGGTAATTGCAATAGTGTCAATCATCTATCTTCTAATTGCAAGTCTGTTAAAAGGACTCCTGTTCATGTACCTCAATCTATGCCAAGTATGCCTGCAATGCCTGTTATGCCTGGTTTGTATCAGAATGCTAGTTTTTCAAATCCATATGTGAACATGCCATATGTGCCTAATCCTTATTTTCAATCTGTGAATATGCCACAAATGTCATGGAGCATCCCCAGCATGGATAATATGTATGCCAATTTTTCACAAATGCATGCATCAAATATTTATGCAAATGAGCATCTGTCTAAACCTATCACTCAAGCATCTACACCCAAAGTGAAGATTGCCAAGAGTGTAAAACCAAAGTCTAACAAGAAAGGACCCAAGGAAACTTGGGTACCAAAATCAACTTGATTTGTATTTTGGATTGTGTGCAGGGAAATAAGAGGAATCTATGGTACCTAGACAGTGGATGTTCTAGGCATATGACAGGAGATTCAACCCTGCTCACAGAGTTCAAGGAGGAAGCTGGCCCTAGGATTACAGCAAAGGTTATACTAAGGGATATGGCTTGATTACAAAGGACAATGTCATCATTGAAGAAGTGGCTTTAGTTGAAGGTTTGAAGCACAATTTGCTGAGTGTCAGTCAGATTTGTGACAAAGACTATGAAGTAAAGTTCACTAAAGAAGCCTGTGTTGTTTCTACCAAGAAAAACAACAATGTGGTTCTGACAGGCTTTAGAAAAGGAAATGTTTACATAGCTGACTTCAACTCAGTATGCTCAGAATCCATTACTTGTCTCTTCAGCAAAGCAAGCAAGGATGAGAGTTGGCTATGGCATGAAAAGCTGTCTCATTTGAATTTTAAAGTAATGAATGATTTGGTAAGAAAGGATCTTGCTAGAGGAATCCCTCAATTGGAGTTCATCAAAGATGGACTGTGTGATGCCTGCCAATTAGGAAAGCAAAAGAAATCATCCTTCAAGAGCAAGACAGAGTCATCTATTGTTAAGCCCCTTCAATTGCTGCATATGGACTTATTTGGTCCAGTAAATGTCATGTCCATCTCAAAGAAGAAATACTGTCTGGTGATTTTGGATGATTTCTCTAAGTTTACATGGACTTTCTTCCTGCACTCCAAAGATTGTGCAAGTGAAATCATCATCAATCATCTCAGACAAGTAAACAATGGTTCTGAAGTAAAAGTACAAAGAATCAGGAGTGACAATGGCACTGAATTCAAAAATTCCACAATGAATATTTTCTGTGAAGAGAATGGAATTGTCCATGAGTTTTCTGCTGCTAGAACACCTCAACAAAATGGGGTTGTTGAAAGGAAAAACAGAACTCTCATTGAAGCAGCTAGAACAATGTTAAGTGAATCAAGATTGCCAACATATTTCTGGGCTGAAGCTGTCAGCACTGCCTGCTTCACTCAGAATATTTCCTTGATCAATCAAGCTAGAGGAATGACTCCTTACCACTTATTCACCAACAAGAAACCAACGTTAGCTTTTCTCCATGTCTTTGGATGTAAGTGTTTTGTGCTAAGGAATCATGGAGATAACTTGGGCAAATTTGAAGCAAAGGCAGATGAAGCTATCTTTGTTGGGTATGCAGCAGGGAAAGCCTATAGAGTCTACAATTTAAGAACCAACATTGTCATGGAATCTGTACATGTTGTGTTTGATGATCAGAAGATTCTAGGTCTGAATGATGAAGGCTTCCATGAAGAGTTGAGATTTGAAAATGAGGTAGAAGGAAGAATGTACATTGATGATGATGAGGGAAATGAAGATCATGACCTTGGAAATTCACCTAGAGCTGTTGGTCCAACTAGAAGTGATGCTAACACTGGAAATGAAGCATCCGTTGACAGTCATACTAGATCATCAGATGCATCCGTTGACAGACATTCTCATGTATCCGTCGACAAGCAAAATGGAGCATCCGTTGATAGACAAAATGATGCTTCTGTTGACAGTCAACTTCATAATTCCTCAAGGACAACAAACTTAGGGGGAGTTTCTCAAAGTCAAAACTCAATATCCAATCAACAATATCATACTCACGTAGATGAAGCAACCTCATCTAGATCAAACCTTCCACCTTCAAGAAAATGGACCAGAGATCATCCTTTTGAGTTAATCATTGGTGACTCAAACTCAAGAGTCCAAACTAGGAGAGCCACACAAGAAGAATGCCTATACAGTAGTTTCCTGTCTCAAGAGGAACCTAAGAAAGTGGAGGATGCTCTTCTAGATCCAGATTGGGTCTTAGCAATGCAAGAAGAGCTAAACCAATTTGAGAGAAATAAAGTATGGAAGCTTGTGCCCAAACCTGATGATAGAGGTATCATAGGTACCAAATGGGTTCTCAAGAATAAGACTGATGAAAATGGCATAATTGTGAGGAATAAAGCTAGATTAGTGGCAAAGGGCTATTCTCAAGAAGAAGGAATAGATTTTGATGAAACTTTTGCACCAGTGGCAAGACTTGAGGCCATCAGAATTTTCCTAGCCTATGCAGCACATGCCAACTTCAAAGTCTATCAGATGGATGTTAAAAGTGCCTTTCTTAATGGGGAACTGGAAGAAGAGGTATATGTCCATCAACCTCCTGGCTTTGAAGATCCAGAATTTCCAGATTATGTATATCTTCTCTTGAAAGCACTTTATGGTTTGAAGCAAGCACCAAGAGCCTGGTATGACACTTTATCTCAATTTCTTTTGGAGAATCACTTCACTAGAGGTACAGTAGATAAAACTTTATTTCATAGAAATGTCAATGGTTCTTCAATACTTGTTCAAATCTATGTAGATGATATTATTTTTGGGTCTACAGATGAGAAGCTTTGTAAAAGGTTTGCCAAACTTATGCAAAGTAGGTATGAAATGAGCATGATGGGTGAATTAACTTACTTTCTTGGCTTACAAGTAAAGCAAGTTAATGAGGGAATTTTCATAAGTCAAACAAAATATATTTATGATCTCTTAAAGAAATTTGACTTAATGGATTGTGCCTCTGCAAAAACACCTATGGCCACTGCAACTAAGCTTGAGTTGAATACTAAGGAAAAATCTGTGGACATCTCAAGCTATAGAGGCATGGTAGGCTCACTTCTATATCTAACAGCTAGTAGACCTGATATAATGTTCTCCACATGTCTTTGTGCTAGATTTCAAGCTGACCCTAGAGAGTCTCACTTGATTGCTATTAAGAGAATTTTCAGGTATCTCAAGGGAACACCAAACCTTGGCATTTGGTACCCAAGAGATTCTGGCTTTGATCTAATTGGCTATTCAGATGCAGACTATGCAGGTTGCAGAATTGATAGGAAAAGTACTACAGGCTCCTGTCAGTTTCTAGGGAATAGGCTTGTGTCATGGTTCAGTAAGAAACAGAACTCAGTCTCCACTTCTACAGCCGAAGCTGAGTACATTGCAGCTGGAAGTTGTTGTGCACAGATTCTTTGGATGAGGAATCAACTTATTGACTATGGTCTAAAAGTTGAGAAGATTCCAATTTTCTGTGACAACACTAGTGCTATTGCCATCACAGAAAATCCAGTGCAACATTCGAGAACCAAGCATATTGACATCAAATACCATTTCATCAGAGAGCATGTGATGAATGGTACAGTAGAAATGCACTTTGTGCCAAGTGAAATGCAGCTTGCAGATATCTTCACCAAGCCTCTTGATGAATCCTCATTCACAAGATTGGTAGGTGAACTAGGTATGCTTAATTTTTCATAATTCCTAGTGGTATCTAATAATACTGTATTGCAGCTAGAAATGTGTTTTGATTTACTTGAGAATTAAAAACTCTCAGAATAACTCTTAGCAGAAATTTTGTCTAAGGCAAAATTTGCTTATCAACGGATATTCTTTTATCCGTTGGTAGTGTAAACACATTACTAGATTTTCGTATGTCAACGGATAACAGGTTGTCCACGTCATCGATGGATAAACTGTTTTCTCAACCGTCCAATCTTTATCCGTTGATATACATATTCTTTTTATATAGCCGTTGATAAACGTGTATAATTAGTCACGGCTGTACTTCTTTTCTTTTTATTTATTGTCTGACAGTTACTTTTGACCAATGGGGTAATTACTCTTAATTATTTCATTTTTAATTCTTGGAATATATAAAAGGCTGTTTTGTATTCTCACATTTCACCTTTATTCATTTTCAAGAGTCTCATTAGTTAACTGCATCTTCTTCACTAAATCTCTCTCTGCAACAAAAGCTCAAACACTCCAATGGCGCCTATTGTTAAGATGATGTCTTCCACCGGGTTTACCTATGAGAAGAACAATTTCGCGGCCTTTGTTGATACTGTGAACGCTCCAGAAGCATATCACACCATGATGAATTTCGTGAAGAAATGCAAACTGTCACATGCTATGACTGCCACCACTCCTCTAATCCATGAGGTTATCGAAGAGATGTGGGCATCTGCTGAGTACAATGGCACAGACGGTACACTTGCTTTTTCTTTAAAGGGTAAAAATTATGTAGTTAATTCTGATGTGTTAACTGCTTGTTTAAAATTACCTGAGAATAACTGTCTGAAGGAACCCAGTAATGCTGAAATTGTTACCATGCTTAATTCCATAAATTATACCCTTAGTACTGAGAACTTAGGGAAAATTGTTAGGAAAGGTATGGTTAAGGAATGGAGTTATCTGTGTGATGCCTTCATTAAAACTTTTTCTGGCAAGATTAGTAACTTTGATGTTGTTACCAACTCCATGCTAATTATGCTTTGTATGCTTTTAACTGATAAATTTTATAATTTTGGCACACTAGTCATGTATGAGTTAGCAGCTAAGTTAGGTAAAAAGGAAACTAGGGGCAAGAATGTTTATTTTGCTAGATTTTTAATGCTCCTAGCACTGCATGTATCTGAGAATGAGCTATCCATTGCTAACCCGGATAGCAAGTTCAATTGTTTTGTTCAGGAGAAGAGAGTCTTAAGTGATTTGATTCGAATGAACCTAAATGCAGAAGTACAATTGGTATATCTACCAATTGTTCAGGTAACTGTTTCCAACCCTGAAATTCCTATCTCCAACCCCCAAATTTCTTTGCCTTCTAGTGTCACAATGGAGTCTGTGACTGTGACCAAACAGGCTCCTACCAAAGTGACCAAATCCAAAGTTCCTAAACCACAATCTAAAAGACAAACCTCAGGTGTCTCTCAAAAGGCATCTGTTGCAAAAACTACCAAAGCTCTTGAGGGGAGTGTGAAGGTGGTTGTGAGTGGTGAGGGACAGGGTGAACATCAAAGAAGCCCTAAGGATAAGGAAGGTAAGGCAAGTGCAACCAACATTTCAGTCTCTCAAAAGACTGTTAATGAACCTACAAGCCAATTTCTAGTTACATCCTCTCAACAGGGTGTGACTACTAATTTGAGTTCCATTTCAGGAACACAGCACAAAAGGGCAAGGGACACAGATAGCTCTCCCTCAAAAACCTATGGTAGAAGGGTAAAATCCAAAACCATTGGGGAATCACAGGGTGCACACACTGTACAGCAAACTGTACCTTCTCAAATTCAGTTTGATGTGACTTCAATAAATGTGGAGTCACAGCCCCTTGATCTTAACCTTCAAATCGATACACATTTTGATCCACCATCACCAACTCCATCTCTGGATGTGGATATGATATCTACATCAATTCCTGATTCTCCATCTTTAAAATTCATGGAGAAGCCCCACTCAACAATTGGTGGTCATCCTCTTTTAGATGATTTGTTGGGCCATCAATCTTCCATTCCTGAATTCACAACACTATCTGTGGCCTCTTCCTTAAAATCAATCACCACAGATTCAGTGTTGGTTTTCACTTCAACGGATACTCGTTTACCTTCATCAACGGATATCCTTCATCCGTTGACAAGTGTTTCTCCATCAACGGATATGTCTTCAACTAACTATCCGTTGACAGCAATAACTACTACATCAACGGATACACCTTATCCGTTGACAACTCTCTCTACCACTGCAAAATGTGACATTCCTATGTCAACGGTGGAGGAGTTTGTAGTAATTGAAACACTTTTAGGAATGAGGGAAGGGAGTGAGAGGCTGCCTTGTGAGCAGGCAAAAGGAGAGAAAATCAATGAGAGGCTGACCATTTCTTCCGGTCAGGCAAAAGGAGAGCTAGAGAATTCCACCTTAGTAGGTGAAGGTGAGGGTGTGAGAGGTGTGAGCCAGGGGGAGCCCCTGATGCAAGAAAAGAGAGATGAGAGGAGAGAAGGGACTACAGGAGAAATAAGGCAGGAAGAATCAGTCATTGCAAATGAGTTAATGGAGGTTAATGAAGCTTCCAAAGAGATGGAATTTAGACAAGAATATCAGTCAGTTATTGACTCCATCTCTTTGGATCCTGAAACCTTTACTCATCCTGTTTCTGCCTATCAAGTCATGGCACAGCAGGGCAATGTGGAGGCAGAGGAGGCAATGCACCTAGTGCACACCTCAGAATCTCTTCAAAGAGCAAAAGAAGCTTTACAAACCCTGTCTCCAAATGCTGGAAGTGAAGAGTTTGGCAGTTATGACAGTCAAAGTTCAGATGGTGAAGACATAAATGAAGATGAAACTCCTGGATGGATGTTTTCCAATGCCACTGAACTTGGGCATCTCAATGTGGAAATCATGAAGCAATACCAATCTGCTAAGGCTGAGCACCAAACTGCAGAACCACAGAGAAAGACTGTTCTTGAGCAAGTAATGGCCTCCCTGAAATTACAAAAGATGCAATCTGTTATTCAAAGAACACAGCAAGAGGAGGTCCAGTCTGCAATTAGAGATATGAAAATAGCACTAGATGCCAGGATTGAGGAACTAGCTCCTACTACCACTCAGAAGGTGCTTTCTAGCAAACTTCTCAAAAAAGATAGCCTGGCCAAGTCTGTTCAGCTTCTTTCCTCAAGGGTGGATAGTATGGAATCTCAATTGCACACCATCATTGCCAATCAAACAAAACAAACTCCACTACTGGAAATGCTACTTGCAGCTTCAACACCAACCCTTGATGCTAACAAAAAGGGGGAGAAAATGGGAACAAGCACAGAAGAGGCTGCAACATCTACTGGCCAATTTCAAGCTACCAGTAGTGAGATAGCACATATTGAGGGGGAGCAACAGCCAATTGTAGTGGTCAATCCAACAGAGTTTGAGATAAAGGCTTCCCCTGTGAAGAAACAAGTGGTTTTGCCTGAGATTCAAAGATTAGAAGACATCTCAGATGGTGAAAGGCAAGCCAGGATAGAAGCTTTGGAAAAGATAAACAAGGAGGCTAATGACAGAATTCTAAGGACAGAGAGGATGATCAATGAATCAATTGCATCAACTCTGTTCCTTAATGCTCAATCTTCTGCTCCAACAATATCAACCACAATCATGAAGGTGCTCACTCCAAGAGTTGTGGCTCCTACATTCTATGATGCTGAGCCATCATTTGTCAAAGAATTTGAACCAGCTATCAAAACCAGAGCCTACTCACCACCAAAGGAAAATGGGAAGAACAAGCTTCAATTGGACTACC
Organism: Kitagawia praeruptora; assembly: GCA_037693485.1. Classification (NCBI taxonomy): domain Eukaryota; kingdom Viridiplantae; phylum Streptophyta; class Magnoliopsida; order Apiales; family Apiaceae; genus Kitagawia; species Kitagawia praeruptora. Next base: position 142,657,316 of record CM075352.1, read on the forward strand.
CATTTCCCAAGAATGATGAAGTAAAGCTAATGGGAAAAACAATTATGGAGTTCAAAGTTCAGACAAATAAGAGTGTAAGAGATTGGATGGCAGTAATCATGAGGAATGGAAAAGTATTAAATATATCCAACAGTCATCCTAGATTTGTGGAAGCTAAAAGAGAAGAAGTCTCCAGAATCCAAAGGGAAGCCCATCCAAGTACAGAAAATCAACATGAAAACTCAGAAGAGAAGCAAGCCAGGCTAGCTCAAGAGTTAATGGATGAGGTAGAGGTTGAAATGAAGGAACCTGAGGAAGTTCCCAAAATCAAACCTAGAAGAAGGAAAGCTAAAACCAAGAGGGTTCTTTCTCCAGAACCCTCTCCAGAAAAAGAAACAATTGGTTCACCAGTACCTATGTCTGCAATAGTAATCGACCCAACTGTAAACTTTCATGGTGACCCCATAAGGCCTAAAGAGGAACCAGTGAATTTTGATTCAATTGAAGTTCCTTCATTCTTGTTAAATCCAAAACAGAAGAAAAGGGCTCCAAAGAAGCAACTTTCAAAGGGACCAGTTCAAGTTGCTAGGGTACCTGCCATTGTCAAACAACCAATCTTGGAAAACAAAGAAGACTTTATCTATCAGGCAGAAATTGAAGAATACTCTGACATGAATCTATTTTTGGATGAATTGTCAGAAGTAAGAGGAATTGACAAGTACAAGAATCAGCCTGAGAGATTAGTGTTTGTCTACAAGGGAGGAAGTCAGAGGACATGGCCACTAAAGAAGGTTCTTGGAGAAAATTATCATACATTGACCAGAGTGTTCTCAGCTTTCAAGAGACACACAGGGTTCTCTGAGATAGCCAGAAGGGAGATAATTAGCAGAATAGAAGAAATAAGGAGAGAATGGAACTCACCCTCAAGTCTACCAAAGAAAATGAAGATCCCTTATAATGGATAGAAAATCCACATTCAACCCTTTTGGATGATGGAGTTCAGGGATGATGAGGGCACTAGGAGATTCTTCAGGTTAGAAGACCAACTGTCAAAGGCTAGTTCTGACTACCTGAGATGGTTACAACTAAAGCTAAATCCAAAGGTTGTTGAAGAAGATACCTTCTATAGGCAACTTCAAGTGTAAATTGAGTCCAAATCTGCCAAGGAAGGAAAGTCAAGGGTGCAGCCAACCAGAGAGAGGAAACCTCATTAATCTGCTCAATCTAAAGGAGCACATCTCTGATAAGTTTCTTAAAGCTTTCTGTTTTTAATTTTTGTAGCTTAATACAATGTTTGCATACTGAAGTGTGTATATATCGTTAGGAATGTTTTGTTATCATCAAGGTTCTGAATTTATGCTTTATAGCCATCAAGTATAAATTGGGGGAGATTGTTAGGAATATGTTGTAGTTGATGATAACTTAACATTTAAGCAAAATTGTATAAGTCAAGTTTTGTAACTGTCAACGGATAAGACCTTATAACTCTATCCGTTGACAGGTAGCTCATCAACGGATGAGGTTTTGTAGCATACTGCAATATCTCTATTTATCAGTTGATAGTGTCTTTATTCAGAGTCATGTTGACCATCAATGGATAGGCAGAATAGGGTAGCCAATTGTAAATAAGCTATGCTATGTAATTCTGTCTAAGTGAAAATGTATCAACGGATGAGAACAGGGCTCCATCAACGGATACAACTCAAATCTACTCGATCAACGGATACAGCTCAAACTACCATCAACGGATAAGTAGACACAACATCAACGGATAATCATTGTCACTTTATCCTATGCTAGGAATTAGCAGTTGATAAGGACAGGTTTGACTGATAGATCACATGGGTTGATAGTAGGTATAAAAAGCAATATGGCAGCCATACTTTGGAAACACAGAAGAAAGAAGCATTCCATTTACACAGTACATACAAGAAAGGTGCAGGGGACATATCTGTTCACAAGGACAACCTTTCGGCTACATGTGGATTTGGAGTGGAGTAGCAAGTCAACTTGAATTAGATTAATATTATCTTATTCCTGTAGCACTTGTAAACTTGGAATATATAACCAAGTGTAGCAACTCTTTAGATGGTAAGAAAACATACACATTTGCTTAGGGTTTCTTGAATATCTTTAGAAGCAAAGAGTTGTAAACACAGAAGCTGTGTACATTTGTATCACAGGGTTTTCTTCGAATAAAAGTCTCAGGTGGTACATTTAACCACCTGATTTTTTATGTGTTTGTGAACCATTTCTTATTCAGCAATTATTTCCTTATAGATTTCTGTGGTTTTTATCAGAAATTTATAATTATCAAGAATTGTATTCAACCCCCCCCCCTTCTACAATTATACAAGTGTGTAATCTGGGAATAACAAATTAAATCTCAATTTTCTAAATTGATACGTATTTTACAAATATTAATAATTTATAAAAACAAATCATAAAAATAATAATTGTGATTCATAATTCACAATTTACAGGGCTTTATAAAAATACTACAAACACTATTGTTTTAGTAAAACCTCAAATTCTTGATTTTATATATTAATCAAGTAATTTCTGCAAATCCTCGAATAATTAAAATAATCATTTTCTAAGGATTTTAAAATCTCTAAATTATTCAATAATTTAAAATAAAATCTTTACTGAATAATTTCACATTCCAAAATTAAATCTTTGCACAAATAAACTATTGACTCGGGGTATCTACTCAGTCAATAAAATTTTAAATAGGAGCACCAGGCTCCACTTAACCGAAAATAATTAAATAGTTGAATAATAAAATAAAAAAAAATTCCTCCTCATTTTAGGAAAACATTATTATTATTGAAATAATAATAAAATCATTTCTTGAAAAATCCGGGTTATTACAGTCTACCCTCCTTAAAAGGATTCCGTCCACGGAATCAGCTAAGGCCACTACTGGGATTCCTTAACTCTTTTATCATCAACACTTATTCTGCAAAACAGGAGATAGTGTCTCTTCGTAAACAACTTCTCCAATATCTCAATTCAAACCTCGATTCTCTATCTGACACAATTATCGCTGGAGTCTTATAACCCACCATTATTCCTTTCACATATACGTCTTGCCCAACTTTCCATTATCATACTATCCTTGAGAGAGAGTTCACTGATTCTATTCACATAACATTCTTGAGAGAGAGAACGAACCAATTCTAGCTATACATCACTGATATTCTATTCGTGTTGGGATTCGCTCCTGCTCTTGGCGATTCCGTTGTGAATCTAGTTTCTATCAGCGAATTTATGACTTGGCCGACCTGGTTGGCATCCCCTTGAAATTCATTAGAGGTAATAAGAATCAGGGACCTTTGAAAAGACAACTGTCATATCAAGGCAATTGTTACACACTGGTGATCATAAGATTATGAGTGTTAAAGTCAACATTATTTGAGATAAGGGAATTTACCGAGAGATCAATATGATCCAGAGAACTCACGTTGCGTGTCTCAGTTGAGACATTACTAAAGGTAATTAGCCTTCTTGTATTTCACAACACACAAGTGATGGCGTCCCATCACACTTCTATCACACAGACAGATAGTCCTTGTGGCCCCTATAAATATAGGGTTGTTCGTCTCAGTGGAAATTGAGAAGTATGAAAGCAATTCAAAGTCAAGTAAGTAATTATCGTATTTTGACAATTAATTCTCAAGGGACACCTTGGAGTTGAATTGAACGGATTCCAAAGGTGTGATTTCCAAAGAAAAGGATAACCAGAAAGATACTGGTATTCAATAATCAAGTGGTGCTATACCACCATAGAATCATCCACTATTGAAGGAAAGTGGAAGTTTGAAATAACATCATTCAACAGGGCTTCAGAAATCTGAAGGTAGGAATAATGACAGCTTCTGGCACAATCGAAATTAAATATGGTTTAACACGAGTATTGAAGAACAACTTCGAAGAGGGAGTATATTCTTTATCAAAATTCTCTCTTGGAGAGATGTCAAGATAGATCATAGACTGGGGAGGTAATCAAAATAATTTGCAAATGAGGAGATATCAAATAATTTAGATATTGGGGAAGTAATAAAAATGATTCCTAAATGGGGAGGGTAATGCCAAGGTCTCCACGGATGCCTTTCATGTCGGCTCCTCTGACGGATAATTGTTCGATTGTAGCGCTCTTCTTTTCCACGCACACCCTAAGGTGCTCGATAACCGACGTCATCGTCGACTCGTAATAGTCGCTAGAGATTCAACCATCGGCATTTCACGATATTAAGGAGTTATATTCGACTCGGCGCAAGCATCTCACGCAAGCGTTCTATTCTTTGAGAAGACTTCGATACCTGTGTCGCCCCTAGCAACGACGAATTCCACGTGTCGAATGGGCGATATTCCGGAACATTGCTGGAAATACATACTTAGATCCAATCACCATTATAACCATATTTACACCACATGTTCCTGTCCTCATGACAATTCCGTGTGCTACTTAAGCTTATCCCTCTTTGGCATAACAGCCTTCGTACTAGTCCTTCTTAGACTTTCTCAGTCCGTCTTGATTCTTAAAACATTTCATCTTTATTGATCAATCTCATCTTCACCATTTTACTTCTATAATTTTGAGACAATCGGTGTCTATCCACCAATCCATTCATAATATTACCTTAAACTATATCAAGCTCGAGAGGGTTTTAAATACCCGCAACTTCGACTGATAAGCTTTCATAGTGATCTTGTTTTACTTCCCTTTTTGGAATTTTAACAGTACAGATACTATCTCAACTCATCATTGTCATAATACTGGATGTCAGCTTTTCATCCTTCATCATCATATTGAAATTTCCTATCATTCGGGGAATACATAACTGCCTCCATGAATCCCCTAAAATCATCTTAAATTTAGGCCTCGGGCGCTCTAAGCCCCTGCCAACCAACACTTGTCTCTAAGAGTTCTTTAGCAGACATCCATCACCACAAGAAGTAAAGTCTACCTCAACATATTCCTCAAAATCTTATCTTAATCATTGGTACTATATCCAATAGTCCAACATGAACTCTACGTGAGTTCTGACGTTCTCACATAACTATACCCACTCCTACTCACTCTCGTTTCTAGTTTACTATAACCTCAGCTCTGATACCATTTCTGTAACGCCCCAAATCCGGGGGTCAGGGATTTGGTCGTCACGCGGAAATCCTTAACATCAATAACCTGTTTAACAACATTAAACCATCTGTAATCATTAAAACTGAAATATAACTCTGCGACCCCAACCACCAAGCATCTTTTAGGTCATAGGGCTAGAAACAAGAACTAATCTTTACATCTTTATTACATCCATTCTATTACATCGCACTATGTCTTAAAATCTTATACTACTAGTATAGCTTCGTTGGGAAGTACAACAGCAACTAGTACTACTCAGCACAAAGTAATATATATTACACATCAATGTACTTACATATAACTTATTCCAGCTATAACTTTTTTGGATCATATCATCTTCGTAAGGGCGTACTGCCTGCTTCTTCTGAGCCATGCAGATAAGCCTCAATCATCTACCTTCCTCTGAAAGGTTAATATTTAAAACAAGCAAGTATGAGCGAAAGAATTGCCCAGCAAGTATTAATACATCACAACAATATATATCAGTATACACATGGAGTTTTCGAAATATAACGATACTTAATATCAATTTCGAAATATTTACAACAATGAAACCTCAGTATGGAATATATGACATTTCGAGTAATACCAGATAAATAAAGTAAGTTCATGTCAACAGTAGTAATCCTCATACCTTAGCGAAATAGTGTACACTACCGTATTGCTAATCTTTTAGAAAGCTTTTCAAAATACGCAGTTCAATATGCTGCTAAGATAGTTATTACCACCCTTCATAAACCAAACCATTATAAAGTTCCCTTTTTAACACTCCTCAAGTTTGTAAGTATATACACATGAGTATATCATTATCATCAAAACCCCTTACAGTTCAAGATTCTGTACAGGATATAAGTTCGTTACCACTTGATAAGTTAAACTCAGAAATAACTGATAGGAAGAGAGTCAAAGCTCTTGAAGCAAAACATTTGGGATTTAACATCAATAACCGATGAACCATCTTTCACCTTTTGAATAATTGCAAAAGTGCACAAGTACGTGCCATTATTGTTAGAATAATCTTGCAGTTCTAGATACTGCATGAATTCATCATCTTTCAAAATTGAAAAAACACTATCGGCTACTTGGCACTTAGGCCTAAGAAGCAGTGTTTGAGTATTTTTCCAAAGTGGAGGATGAGACTTAAAGAAAACATAAAAACCTGACAAGGATTGACGATGATCAGTCGCCACATCCAAGTCCAATAATCCGCGGGTCTTCTCTACCGGTAGAAGGATAGAAACTACATCCGTAACTATCCCCGAGTGAAAACTACATCCGTAATCACCCTCGATGAAAACTACATCCGTAATCATCCTTCGGCAACACCTGGGCCGGAATAATAATTGATGGACCGCCTGGCTCATGGCCGCTTACACATCCCGGGAATCGTTCGTCAACGATTCCCACACCTGCCAGAGTCCCCTTTTTCTTTTCTTGTCAAAATCATTTTGATAGAAAAACTTGAGTAGTTGGAGTTCGACTTCAGTCGACCGATAATTTCTTGAAAAACGAGCAAGGGAGTAAAACCTGACCGGGGGTTTTCGAAAATGTTTTGAGTTCAAAAGAGTTCAAGTATAGATATACACTTGTACCGATATCAATCTTGACACAGGGTTTTGTGATCACACATGGAAAATGGTACGCATAAAGCTTGTAACCACAACAGGGTAACTCCATATATATATAAGTTCTTGAAAAGTAACTTACCTAGATAGATTCAAAATATAATATTTTAAATGACTATGAAAGTCCTTAGACAACCTTTAAATAGTGTTTTATAACCTTCAAAACACTTAGAGTATTTAATAAATATTTGACTACTATGTAACAAATAATAAATATTCAATAATCCCTTTTTAAAAGAATACTCAAATTAATATTCATTTATTAAGTAATATTCAAATAATATTTACTATTAATACTGGAATATTTAATAACATCAAAACACCCAAATACAACTCTTGGGATGTTTCTAATCAAAATCAAGACACAATCTCTCCAGCAGCCTCCAAACTATAGCCACTTTATCAAATAACTACTACTGACTCTCGGTCAATAAGAAATAATTAATAAGCATGAAATCCTTCTTCTCTTTCCTTTTTTTTTTGTTTCTTAATGAATATTATAATTAATATTCATCGAATTAAATAAGCATTCAAATAACATATATCGATATCAATCTAGTTGGTTTAAGCTGAAAGTAACCAATTTATAACCATTGGAATATCTTTAATCCGTATTGAAAATAAACTATCTCCGATAAATAATATACTAGATAGAATCACTCCATTAAATTGTTTTATTATTTTTCCGGGACAAAGTGATTTTAAGAAAGCGTTTTGAAAATGATATTCATCTAATTAAATAAATTTAATTAGGCGAATGAGGTTTATTTAATTAGTAAATGCTTTCAGGAGCATCTATTAATTAAATAAACACTGGTTTATTGGTGATGTTGCCTTTAGCTTAATTATTGCGAAATTCTTTTTAAAAGCTTTGCCCGGGTTTTCGAAAACATACAATACAAAATAGCCCCGCCACGCGGGCTAAGTTCGATAACTCAATACACGCTCTACCCTCGGAGCCTTTACCACGTAGTTCCATATATACGTATATGTATCTATATATACCTCATAACATATAGTCCTCTACCACATTACAAAAGTTTATAAATATACAACATATAAATCGAGATGTAGAACCATAAGAATGTCACCGCCCATCGACAGTATTATAAGTCATGGGTTTTGATTATTGCACGAGAATAATTTAATATCGCTAGCAAAGTCAAGAATAAAATGATTTGGAAGGAGGAGCACAAGATTAAAAACTCGCAATTAGGGATTGAAAACCTTTTTCCGCACATTTTATATAATTCAAAATAGGTATACTCTGAACGATAGAGTGTGTGTAAATAAACTTGCCTCTGGTCCTTAGCAGAAAACAGAAATCGCGAACAAATCCTTCGCACCTCGTCCAAGTAATTCCATGGACCTTACCCGACGTCTCGATCTTCCTTTTTGGATGCACGTCGCTCCAATTTGATTTTGCCCTAATGGTACTGAAATGGTTACGAGTACGTGTCAGTCATACCTCGTATATCGAGTAGACACAACTCAGGATTATCACTAAATAACATAAAGTCAAACTATAGGTGTCCTCCCTATAGTTGACTACTCTAATACCACTTAATGCACATAAGACATTTAGTAATAGCAAACAACAGGGGAAGAGTCCCCTTATATAAAGTGAACATTTCCTAGTACCAACATATCATAACCCTATACCACCATTTAGTCAACTTCACTTAACCTATACATTTATAATACCATTGACCTTCTACGACAAAACTTGATTAATAGCTAATCCTCAAAACACAATTAATCCTCGAAACACATAAATCCTTGAATTAAATCACTTAGCACATATACACATAAAAAGTTAACACCCAAATCATACCTTTAAACCCTTGAAATCAAATAAGTTAAATAAATTAAAATGCAGGGGATTTTTAGAAAATTTCGGCATGTAGTATTCGTTTATCGGACTATGGGCACAGCCCCTCCATGCCAAACAAAACAATTTATAACCCTGTTTTTGATAAAATAAAAGCTGCCTCAACTTGCAGCAACATAAAAGTAAACAAATAAGAAAAGTACCCGCCCAGACATGCGGCAACTAGTACATAAGGAAAAGTACCCGCCCAGACATGCGGCAACTAGCACATAAGGAAAAGTACCCGCCCAGACATGCGGCACCTCAACATTTAAGGAAAGTAAACTAAGTTTATCCACATTTAAGCCAACACCACGTAGTTGGCACTTATACTATCAACATATACTATAACTCGATTTATAACATCTAGCACATAGACATTTACAACTTATCCAACTTTTATGACTACTTTACATGGCGATAACAATTAGCACTTAACAATTAGCAATTAACAATTTCAATTGGAAACTAACAATTAGCAATTAGCACTTAACAATTACTTGACAACTAACCCGAATATATAATCCGACAATTAATAATTACTTACTAACAATTAACAATTAGCAATTTAACAATTAACAATCACTAACCCGAACCTTTAATCGGACTCATAATTAAACTCAACAATTATAATTACAAACATACCTTCCGAATTAAATATCGGAAATTCAACCAATAATCATAATCTTACAATTTTAGTCTAATTATACCCATTACCACATTAAGCTTTAAATTTAAACTAATTAAACCACCATAATTAACCTCGCAATTTAAACTAACTAATTACCACAATTAGCTAATTAAAATCATAACAATTAAACTATATCAATTTTACCACTAATTAGCTCATAACAATTAGCTAATTAATATACTACAATTAGCTAATTAAATACATAATTTAAAAATACGAAGAAATTATACCATTTTCGTTTCCGATTCAACCCGCAAAATTCATGTCACCGAAAAATCAATTCACCCAACCATCTCTCTCTCTCTCCCTCTCTCTCTCTCTCTCTCTCTCTCTCTCTCTCTCTCTCTCTCTCTCTCTCTCTCTTCTGCGCGCCAACTACCCAGCCACCACCAGTTCACCGGAGTTTCCTCCTCCCACCACTGCGCACAGCCCCCCGCCTGGCACCTCCGCCCGACGCCGCCGCGCCTCCGCTGGCCGCCACCCTCTACACTCGCGACTCCTCTCCACTGCAAACACACATACGCGTATATATATATATATATATATATATGTATGTATGTATAATCAGCTAATTAGAGTTGCAAGATGAAACCCCCAATTTCTCTTTTCTCTCCCCCGATTTCTTCCCCCCGCTGGTTTTCTTGTGCGGCGTTGTGTGTGTTTTGTGTGTATATGTCTGTAGTCGTGTGTGTGTGTATGTCTCTGCTGTGTGTTTTCAACCCTAATGGGCTTGGCCCAATAACATTTAAAATCAATACAATTAAATACTACACACCTTAAAGTAATATTTGGAGTAAATAAATCTAATTTGTAAAAATAAAATTTCTAGCATAATTAAATACTAGAATACTTTTAAAGATTTTCGGAGAAAGAAATAGAATTAAATCTCAATTTTCTAAATTGATACGTATTTTACAAATATTAATAATTTATAAAAACAAATCATAAAAATAATAATTGTGATTCATAATTCACAATTTACAGGGCTTTATAAAAATACTACAAACACTATTGTTTTAGTAAAACCTCAAATTCTTGATTTTATATATTAATCAAGTAATTTCTGCAAATCCTCGAATAATTAAAATAATCATTTTCTAAGGATTTAAAAATCTCTAAATTATTCAATAATTTAAAATAAAATCTTTACTGAATAATTTCACATTCAAAAATAAAATCTTTGCACAAATAAACTATTGACTCGGGGTATCTACTCAGTCAATAAAATTTTAAATAGGAGCACCAGGCTCCACTTAACCGAAAATAATTAAATAGTTGAATAATAAAATAAAAAAAAATTCCTCCTCATTTTAGGAAAACATTATTATTATTGAAATAATAATAAAATCATTTCTTGAAAAATCCGGGTTATTACAGAAGTTGTCTCTTTAGTAAAGCAATTTCGCTTTCATCGAGATCTTGGAGGTCTTCGTTCAACTCCTCGTCATTTTCATTTTCATCAATTAATATAGCTTTTAAAGCCATATTTTTCTTTTTGTCTTCCATTTTAGGAATGACTTTATCCGGAATATTGTCTTCTTCGTATGCACGAAGATTCCCGAATAAACTATCAATGTCATAATCATTTAGATTATGCATTTCTTTTATTGTAGTAACTTTAACCTTCCAACTAGGAGGTAAGGATTTAAGAACTCTTCGGTTCTTTTCATTTCGAGTATAACTCTTTCCGAGTTGAGATAATTCATCGATTATGCGAGTAAATCTTGTTTCCATATCAATGATATTTTCTCCCTCTTGGAGTTTAAAGTTCTCGTATTCGTGGATTAAAGTATCCATTCAAAAATCCTTTATATCGATGGTTCCTTCGTAGGTAACCACTAATTTGTTCCACATTTCTTGTGCGGACTTGCAATTGTTTACTCTTTTATATTCTTTTTCTGCAAGTGCACTTGTGAGAACCATCACTACTAAAAAAACGCTAATAGACATCGGTTTCTGGCCGATGTCTTTGAAAAATTCAGACCGATGTCTTTGTCGGTGATGTCTAAAGTCTGAACGCTTAGACATCGGTTTCTGGCCGATGTCTTATAGCGTATAATACATCAGTTTTAAACATATTTCTGATGTTTATGAACTATCTTCTTGAGTTAACTGCATGAGGTTATCTTTTGAATTGTTATATTAGAGGTCTTAGCTATTATTTAACATGTAGCAAACATAGAATAATTCGACATAGACATCTGTTGATTTCCAAATACTGATGTCTAAGCCTTTATTAACATCGGTAAATATTGAGAGAACCGATGTATAAAGTTCTGATAGACATCGGTTTTAGACGATGCTGAAGATAACTATTGCATTGGTTAGCTAATTTTAAAACCGATGTCTGAGGTCCATAAGACATCGGTTTTAGACGATGCTGAAGATAACTATTGCATTGGTTAGCTAATTTTAAAACCGATGTCGGAGGTCCATAAGACATCGTTTTTCTTGTGTCTAATCGATGTGTAAGTTCCAAGTAGACATCAATTTATATTGACAATTGGCTGTGTATGTAGTTATTAGACATCAATTTTCTTTATTTGACATTTCAAAACTAATGTCGTTTTTCATATTGATACAAACAAAACTACCAGGCCACCTGCCATCAACATGTACAAAATTAAGTAGACATTCATTCAACCAATGTCATTCATTTACAAGCATCCATAGTTCATTCAAACATACATTCCTAGCTTCCAGCCATAATCGAAAACAAGCATAACTTGCAATCTAGAATGTATACAGAATCAACCAGCTATATATAGCCAAATTCAAACATTACAGTACTAGACATTAAATCCGCAAAACATAGAAATTCGCAAAAACCAACTGGAAGGTACAAGTACTATAAATCCAGAAACCAACATGCACTAGTACTGAATATCCATCCAACAAAACCTGATCCGACAAAAGTAAAGTCAAATACGATCTTGAATGAATTCGAGTGCCTCAACACGCACCTCATCCAGCTCCGCATCAGTGTAAGTTCTTCTAGTCTTGTTCAGCCACTACAATGTGCAAAAAACAATATCATTTAACACAAACAGAAATGGCCTGCAGCAGGTTCATAACCTTACTATATAACTAGGCATATAAAGAGATGCATGCATCGAAGATAACAGATATAACTACACTGAGTGTACGAGAAGCAGACAAAATTTTACCTTCGTGGCAAAAGTCAATCCCGGATCCTTTGTGATCTCTTTCATGTAGCGCATTACAACGTAACCGCATTCATGACCACCAGGTTGTTTCGGACATCCCTGTTTCAATTTTTGAAAAAAAAGGCATATTAGGCCTTGGCAAATTAACCAACATTTTTAATTACACTGGATTGGAACGAAATGTAAAATTACTTACAGCGAGAAACTTTACTTTCGGCATCTTGCTGCTCCTACCAGTTTCGGCATTGAAAGATTTCAAAGCACTGCAAAAAAATTATAAAAAATTAATTAGTACTCCATGTCAAAATCGAGGAATTAATGCTTCCAAACTCATCACAGTGCTGGAAATTACCTTGTTAATGCTTTTTCTACTGGAAACTGAACTACATGAGCCAATGGATTGAGAATGTAAATCTCACCATCCCAAATGATTATTAAAATCCAATGCATACTATTTTCAATTAAAAAAAGGCATCACAGTCAGAAATTAAGAAAATAAGAATGAGAAGTGTTGGCATTTATCAAAGTTGAAAATTAGATCCAATAAATTAACTTATCTAAAGAGTTCACTTACTTGTGATTATGTGGCATGAAGAACAGACGATCAGCATTACCCTCTTTGAGCCGTTTTATAATGTAGGCTTCAAATTCAGCATTGACCTTATATGTCAATCCTGGATCAACAAAAGCAAATGTATCTGATTCATCCGTCTCACGTAACTCAGTATGCAGGTGCCTAAAAAAATTAGCATTATAAATTGCACATGCAGAATGAGAAAATTTATAAACAAAAAAATATGTACTTACAGCATATAAGCTGAGACTACAGCTTGGCCAATCATATTGTACTCCAATAATGATATAATATTCTCATCTAACAAAAATATGGTTTTTTCATGTCCAAACACCTCCTGACCACATTGAATCTGTATTGACATCCCATATTTTTTCATCCAGACTGTTACGTGTTTAAACAATAAATTAAAGCCTTTCGGCACTTTCACAGTAGGCTTTGCATCAGAAAACATGGCCTTCATCTTCTGCAGAATGAGAAAATTTATAAACAAAAAAATATGTACTTACAGCATATAAGCTGAGACTACAGCTTGGCCAATCATATTGTACTCCAATAATGATATAATATTCTCATCTAACAAAAATATGGTTTTTTCATGTCCAAACACCTCCTGACCACATTGAATCTGTATTGACATCCCATATTTTTTCATCCAGACTGTTACGTGTTTAAACAATAAATTAAAGCCTTTCGGCACTTTCACAGTAGGCTTTGCATCAGAAAACATGGCCTTCATCTTCTGCATCTCACCCTTCAAATTCTCACCCTTCGAACTTTCACCCTTCTCACCCTTCTTCCTTGACAGCACCGGTTCTTTTTTCTTACTCTGTAATTAATCAACTCATAAAAACATAAGCACATATAAGTTTCGATAGATCATGCATGCATCGGAAGTGAAAATGAAAAATTATCCCGTAAATCATACCACACCAGCAACTGGGTAGATTATTAATTCCTCGGGCCATGCTACATGTGAGCCAACAGCTTGCAGGACAGTCTCGATTTCTCCGGGTACTGGCACTGGAATTAGTGCCTCTTCTTTGATAAAACCTTCAACAGAGACTCGTAGACATCCGGGTGGCATAGCCTTTCCATGAATTTTCTCACCGAATTTAGAAGGGGGGAAAACAACACCAAAAGCAACCTTGTTGTTGATGTCGTTTACCGCGAACTCACATTTTTGACCATCCTAGAAATTTGAATAAAAAACGTAAAACCAGTTAATTGCTAATTTTAATTAATTTCACTTTTTTTTTATTTTTTTACCAGATTTTCAGGAGATGGAGGAGGAGTCTCAACAGCGACACGGTCTTGTTCATCACCACCCAACACCAATCCTTTTGCAGCTGCCGGTTTTGTCTTAGCTTCTGCTAAAGCTGCAGCTTGTTCGACACTTGCTTTGTCGGACATCATTGGTGAATGAAGACTGGATTGGGAATTAACCAATGCCTTTAATTGAGCAATCTCCGACTCCAGATTCTGCATCTTCTCAGACATATTTCGATCACGAGCCATCAACTCTGACTTTGAGATTCGAACCTTTTTCTCTCTTGGTAATTTGAAGAATTCTTTTGGAGTGATGAACCCTCCAACTGCTCGGACCCTTCCCGAATGCTCAGGAGTTTCCAATGCAATTGTCAGAACATCTTCACCTGCACCGTGGTGAAGTTCACCCTTTTCCTTGGCTTCCAGTAGGGTATCCTATATATAGACATGAGAGGTGTCAACATAAAGCATCATGTTATTGAGAATAAAATTATCATAAATAATTATCATAAATAATTATCATGACAGGAGGCTTACAATTCTTTCGCACACTTCTGCCAGTTCTGGATCCATCACACCGTCCTTTGTTTTTCGAGCCTTCTTCCAAAAAATTGCCCTGTCAGGATCTTCTTCGGGATCCAACCTTTCAGCCTTAATCTGTTAAAAATGAAGCAACAAATTAAAAATATAAAAAAAGAAATAATAGTATGAATAAAAAAAGACTATTGTTATTGCCTCTTCCTCCTTCAAGCCAATGTAGCCCTTTCTTGACAAACGATGAGGATATTTTCTCTTACCAACTCTGCCACTTTGTAAATCATGAATTTCCTAAAACCAAATTTACATGATTAAAAATAATCACAATTTGTCATGCAAAACAATCATTAATGTATGTAATTGTGAACAACATAAATTAAAGAAAAAAAATATCACATTTACCTCCCAGCTTTCAGCAGACCTCTATGCAACAAACCTTTTCCAGGCTGACCTACCAACAAACTCATATTGCTTTGGCGGCCTACTCAACTTCTTCTTCTCAGCAAGATATGGTAGCACAAATTTATTCGTTAAACTGGTCTTAAATTGTCTCCATTTAATGCCTGCAGACTTCAGGATAAAGTCCTCTAAATGTGGTTTAATTTTGAATGTATCCTGGACAACAGAAATACAAGATCAATAGTTGTAATAGAAAACACAGAAATTTAATACTATCTCAACAGAAATAGATAAAAATTGGAGAATACCTGAACATCGAGCCAAAGCTTTGATTTCAATTCAGGTTCCACATGTGGCCATCTTCGAATATTAATAGGGATCATTGTCCTAGCCAACATGCCAACATATGAAGCCAATTTAGCCCTATTACTCCCATTAGGAGCTCCCAATTCATTGCACGTGACTTTAAACTTTTTCCCGCGAACTTTCTTCACAATGACTTTGTACATGGCACTTACACTTCGTTTACCTCCGGGTTTTTTTGGAACAGTTTCAGTAGTTGTATTTCTGGGTTGCCCTGAGTCTGATTGTGGAGCTTCAGATGCGTGTGCGGACTGTGAGACTTGAGGTTCTACTGCTTCGACCTCTATCTCCAGATGCTTCTTGGCTTCAGAGGTCATTTCAACATTTTTCCTTTCTGATTTCTTTTGCTTCTTAGGTGCCATTTCTCTTGTATGTTTTCAATCTGCAAAGTTGACATATATGCTAAAAACAAATTAGGGACATATATGCAAAAATATGCTATAAGGACAACGAAGAACAAATTAGAGAAATCAACTCTAAGGACAACTAATATGAAAAATGATTGTAATATTGTCCAACATAAAACAGGTCTCACAAAATCACACACAAGTTTAAAACAAACAGTTGTAGGAACAAGATCAAACACTTGTTTATAGCTTTTTCACCCAAATCCCCTTAATATTTTGTCTTATATTGCTAACACTAGCTTCATCATCATTACTAGGATCACATCTAGGGATCGCAGAGCAGAATGGGGGATGCTGTAAAATGGTGTCTCCTAGGTCGTCATCGTAGTACACATCACGATAGTCTCTTGTCGTCGATGTTAGCACAATAGACCAGGTTGGGTCAACAGGGTCTTCAACATAAAAAACCTGTTTCACTTGGTCAACAGACACGTATTTGTCTTTCTTGTGACCCTGTCGACTAAAGTCGACAAGTGTGAAACCAAGTTCATCAATCTTGATACCCCTATCATTTGCTGCCCATTTACACAAAAACAGAGGGGCCTTGAAAGTGTGGTAATCTAACTCCCATATTTCTTCGATTATCCCATAAAATTTCATATCACTCTCCACGGGATTTAAATCCTTAGCACTAGCGACTTGGACTGTCCTAGCAACTAATGACACCCCACTATTCTGAACAACCCTTGCATTATCTCGCTCCTTTGTGTAGTATCGAACCCCATCAACTAGATAACTTTCAAATGTCAAGACTGAAAATGATGGTTTTCCTGCCAACCATCTAATCGTTTCGGAAACAGCTTCACGATTCTCCATCATTTCAATACTTACCTACACACATAATCGTAATGCGTTAAAAGATAATTCAACTTAAAAAATTTAAAAATATACAAAACAACAAAAATGAAGAAGAATATAAACTAACTTTTTTTTCAAACCAATCAGCAAAGAGCCGATTGTGCTCTCCCAACAGCCACTGAGCAGTCTTCTTTTTTCCTCGATAAATCCCTTCCAAATACTCCTTATGCATCCTGTCAGTAAGTACATTACATAAGATTAATTACAAATGCAAAAAACCACAGCAAGCATAAAGAAACTTCTGTATTTGACTTACACAACATAGGGTTCCACTTCAGGATTATTAAGAAGAACATGGAGATGCGCCTCGTCTCGTTCTTTTTCCTCTACTGCCTTCATTGTGGCAACTGATAATGGACCGGAAAGCCTTCCTTCATCCTTTCGAAGACCAGGTGTTGTGCCAATATCACTACTAAATTCTGAGCAAAATTCTATTGATTCTTCTTTGAGATAACTTTCTACGATGCAACCTTCCGGATAAAAACGATTTCGTACATAACTTTTTAAAACTTTATTGAACCGTTCAAATGGATACATCCATCTATAAAAAAACCGGTCCACATAAACGCAATTTTCTAACCAAGTGGATCGTGAGAAGAATCATGATATCGAAAAATGATGATGGAAATATTTTTTCCAACTCACACAAGGTCAAAATCACATCTGATTGTAGTTTATTCAGTTTTGACGAATCTACAACTTTGTTACACAGAGAGTTGAAGAAAAAACACAATCGTATTATACTAACCCTCACATTTTTCGGTAGAACAGAGCGGATGGAAACAGGCAGTAACTGTTGGAGGAGGACATGACAGTCATGGGACTTCAGCCCATACAATTTCATATCGATCATTGATACACAATTTTTAATGTTTGACGCATGTCCATATGGAATTTTCATATTGGACAATGATGACAACATTTTTCTTTTTTCTGCCTTGGACAAATTAAAAGCAGCAGGGGGTAAGTAGGTTTTCTTATCTCCTACTTTAGGAGCTAAATCAACCCTTACACCCATGTGAACCATATCAAGACGAGAGGCGATACTATCTTTGGTCTTATACTTCATATTAAGTAGTGTCCCAATCAAATTATCGCACACATTTTTCTCAATATGCATGACATCAAGGCAGTGACGTACGTAGTGATACTTCCAATACTCCAACTCAAAAAAGATTGATTTCTTCTTCCACGCAAATTCCACTTTCTTTGACTTTCCCCCCTTCCCCAAACTAAACTTTATTTCTTCTTGTTGCGCCAACACTTCCTCTCCACTAAGCGGTGCAGCCGCGCGCCCAAACTCTTGCTCTCCATTAAAAGCTGCCCTTTGCCTTCTATAAGGATGATATTCATGTAAATACCGACGATGACCTTGGTAACACATTTTCCTACTATGACTTAAATACTTAGCTACGGTATCATCACCACAAATTGGACAGCCCTTATAACCCTTGTTGATACAGCCTGACAAATTACCATAAGCCGGGAAGTCATTTATTGTCCACATCAAAACAGCCCTCAAAGTAAAGTAAGACTTAGTGTGCGCATCATATACATTAGGTTCGCCTTCTTCCTAAAGTTTCTTTAAATCATCAATAAGTGGTTGTAGATACACGTCAACATTATTACCAGGCTCATGCGGGCCGGAAATTAATGTTGTTAACATCATAAACTTCCTTTTCATGCTTAACCATGGAGGTAGATTATATGTTACTAATACAACCGGCCAACAACTATACCTATTGCTTAAGCCATTACTGTGCGGGTTAATGCCATCGGACGATAAAGCTAAACGGATATTTCTTGGTTCACTACCAAACTCAGGCCACCTATAATCTACATTTTTCCAAGAAGGCGAATCAACTGGATGACGCATGTGCCCATCTTTACTTTGGTTATGTGCATGCCAAGTCATTAACTCAGCGGTTGGAGCAGATTTAAACATTCTTTTAAATCTGGGGATTATGGGAAAATACCACATTACCTTAGCTGGTACGTTAACTCTATATTTACCATCCTTCCCAAGCTTCCAACGGGATAGACGACATTTAGGACACTCTGAAGCCTGCTCATTTATACCTCTGTATAACACGCAATCATTCGGACACGCATGAAATTTGATATAATCAAGTCCTAAATCAGCTAAGGTTTTTTTCGCTTCATATGAACTCGGTGGCAACAAATGATCTTTAGGAAGAAGGGAGCCAATATTTTGAAGTAAATCAGTGAATGCGCTATCACTAATACCAAACCTAGATTTCCAATTGTGTAATTTTAAGACCGACTCTAGTTTATTGCACTCACTTCCCTCAAACAGAGGTTGCTCTGCATCAGCAACAAACCTCTTAAAGTCGTCTGTATCAACATCGTAATCACCCTTATTGTAGGCTGCTTCACACACATTCACTGTTTCCGAAGCAGGTGTTGACTTCGGAACAGAAGAACTACTACCAACAGAAGATTTATTACTCCTAGAAGACTCTTCTCCATGCCAAATCCACTCAATATAGCCCAAACTAAAACCGGCTTCATATAGATGACCTCTAATTATTTTTACCGGAAACTTTTTAAAATTAGAGCAGCGTGCACATGGGCAAGGAATTTTCTTAGGGTTTTTTTGCATTTTCCTCAGCAAATATCAAGAATTTTTCGACGCCAACTTCATATTCTAAAGAATCCCTATCGGCTTTGATCCATGACTTATCCATTTCAACCCACCTGATATGTTACTAAAATGTTCAATACGTAACCACTAGTTATGAAATACAAAGCAGTATGACCTATAACTTATCTAATATCTTCTTATAACTATAAACTATAACCAACAACAAAGACACATGCATTTATATGTCAATTTGTTGTCACATTATACGTACACACTTAAGTTCAGAATAGAGACTAATTTGCCAATTAACATACAAATGTACACAAAACAAACAGGAGGCACATAAACACAATAAATTATCATAAACACAATCAAAATTTATCGAAAAATTAAATAAGTAACTGATAAAAAGCCTATAAAATGAAAACAGACAAAGCATCATACAATTCAGTTAGACTACAACACATTAATACATGCTATGTCACTTTATAATCCAACAGATGCAAAAGATATACATCCAACAGTTAACAATTATTACATAAAAATGCTTACAACAAAGAAAAATACATAAAATGCATATAAAAATGCATATAATCAAGCATTGGTAAATACTAAATGATTAAAAACAAAAACCCCCAATTTTAAAAATTAGGGTTTTGATTTTTAACAACCCCAAATTGATTTTTAACTAAATGCATGCATTGATATGATTAACATACATACAAATCTATAAACAAATCTATTGAGTTTACCAATTCGAGCTTCAAACAGATCTATTGAGCTTTGGAGCTTTTCTTCGAACTGAGCTTCGAACTGGCCGGGCTTCGAACTGAGCTTCTTCGATTGAGAGTGTAGAGAGCCAGGAGAGAGGAGAGACAGCTGGTGAGAGTGGAGAGAGAGAGAGAGATGATAGTCGAGAGAGAGGTGAGAGTGGAGCGAGCTAGAGTGGAGAGAGATGTGAGAGTCGAGAGAGAGTGGAGAGAGGTGAGAGAGAAAAAGTAATTTTTATGTTTAATTTGTTTTAATTTGTCTGAATGATAGTATTAGAAAGGGAGGGGGAATTACAAAAAATTTGGTTAAGGGACCGGGAAACAAAATTTGGTATATAGCGTGCAAATAAAACACTAAAGGGGGGAAATAAAAACTAAGGGGGGGAAATATTTGAGAGGCGCGTAGTTTTATTTTTTTTAAAAGAGGTTTATACATCGGTTAGTAAATGAAGTGATGTCTAAATGTTTTTAAGGAAAGGTTTAGACATCGGTTGATAAATGAAGTGATGTCTGAATGTTTAAAAGACATCAGTTTTAAAACGAGCGATGTTAATTTGATTTTTAACATCGGTTTTATTGAAATCGATGTTAAAAATGGTGATGTCTATTAACAGATTTTTAGTAGTGCATTTCCGCTTTAGCGGCTATATTCATCATATTTTCCTCGGCGAGAGTGTATTCACTAACCTTCTTTTCAACAATGACACCGTCAACTGTTTCGGTAGGAATAACAACTCCGTCTTCTATGGCCATCCACACTTTGACTCCTTGAGATCTAGCATAGATGCGAAACCTCGTTTTCCATGTTGCAAAGTTGGTACCATCAAATAGAGGAGGGCGAGAGGTAGATAGGCCTTCACCGCAACCAATGGTATTTAGATACGCCATGTAGGATCACTTTTTGTTGTGCCTGTAAATCTGTAAATCACTCAACAAACACGTTAAAAATCACCGCTCTGATACCAATTGTTAGGTCCCGTAAGAGGGCTATATTAAGCTAGAAGGGGGGGTTGAATAGCTTAATTACCAATTTAAAAATTATTATGGCATTTTAAAATAATTTTCCCTTTTTAAAACTTTACCGAGTCGTTATGCAGTTTATAAGTGCAGAAATAAAAGACAAGAAAAGAAAATACCACACAGGAGATTTTATCCTGGTTCGCGATGGCGCAACCCCTAATGGATTCGCTCACCCCTACTCTAGTCCCCGAGCTCCTCTCCTGACTCGAGATTTTCCCTTAAAAATAACTTGCTCCTTGGGTATGTATCTCCAAGATACTACCTCACAATAAATATAAAGACCCACAAGACTCGTCTTGGGAAGTAACTCCCCGTTACACCCTCAAAGTCGTTGTGAAAAACCTACACAACTTATCTTAGACAGCAACTCCCCGCTACTTCTTCAAAGTTGATGTAGAACCCTTGGTGTAGTCTTTGAATTCCTCGCCTTTGCCGGTCTTGGATCTTAGATGAAAGGTCTTGGGTCTTTCCTCTTCTTCACGGTGTAAAGGCCACTAACTCCCCGCTAGTGCCTAGGACTTGGGTCTTAGAACGAGAATCACCTCACTTCAACTTCACCTCACTGCAAAACTTAGAAAACAATATCTACGAAACAAACCGTAATATAAAGAGAGGATTTGGACTTAATGTCCTAGGGTGACTATAATATTCTTACACGAATATTAATTATGATAAGTTCTATAAGCTTTTATTAGCTTATGACTTTATGTGTATTCTTTAGTCGATATGACTTGTAGATTGAAGAATAATTTTAATACAATACTCCGTATAGTGAGATTTAAATATATCTCGGAGTTTGTAAATGTTGATTACGTCCTTTAAACTCGTAGGCTTATAAGGTTTATAATCGTATACTTTGATTCGAATTTTTGTAAATGTCGAAGTATACTTACAATTACTTTTTTTATTGAAAATACGTCTATTTTCGAAGTAATGTATAAATCAAGTCCTTGTAAACGCTTTATAGCTTAAGGATCTTTGATAAATAACTTCTCGTTCGATATAGTCTTGGTTTAGACTATTCGTATTTATATTTAAACGAGAGTTACAATATTACTTTAACAATTTGCACTTTAATATTAATTTAGCCAAATAAATACAACATACAAATATAACACAACACAAATAACACAACACACAGATAAAACACACACGTGCAGAAAAGTAGCTCACTTTATCTATAGGATAAAATGAGGGCAGTTATTATGCGTTAAATTAGTGCGAAAAGTAAAATCACTCACAAGTGTGAGGACGAGAAGAAAAAGTGCGGAATATATATAAAAGGCTTGCGCCACGCTATTACACGTTAAGAATAATATCACTCATAAGTGTGAGGACGAGAAGAAAAAGTGCGGAAAGTAAAATCACTCACAAGTGTGATGACGAGAATAAAAAGTGCGGAAAATATATAAAAGGCTTGCGCCACGCTATTACGCGTTAAGATTAACACACACGTACAAGTAATTAAACACACAACAATAAAATATTAATGGCCAAAGTAAGTGCGTTAAAGTTTTAATTAAGGCTTTGAGATTCTTTTCCCCCCGGAACACTAAGGTGATAGAAGGGAATCAAATCAAGCTCGATGTATATAGATCTGATATAAGAGCTTATTAAAGAATATAAGATGAAGGTATAGAGCTCTTATACGTATATAAAAATGGTCGGATAAGACTCGAATAATGAAGCTAAAAATTACCACTTTTGGAGATCACCGAAAAAAGTTCTCTGGAAAAATTCGCCGGGGGTTCGGCCGGATTTTGGCTTATGGTCGAACTTGGGCAGCCCTTCGGGAGGCCAGATAGTAGTGGTAGAGGAGCTTGCTAGGTGGGAGAGAGCTTGGTTGAAGGAACTAAGCTTTTTGGAACAAAAACCTTGTATATATTTAAGTATATATAAGAAAGAGAAGGTTTTTGAGATGAAGTTGGTGTAGAGAGTGTTTGGATATATTGAGAGAGCTTCCACTTCTAAATTCCCAGCACTTATTTGGCTCTTTAGCTTGGTAAAAATGGTTGGGGGAAGGGGTTTATTTATATGAGGAGTTGGGTGGAAGGAAGGGTGGAGATTGGAGGAAAAAGGAGTGGTTGAGATGAAAAGCACTTGGATTGATGAGGTGGAAAGTGGTTTTGTGTTTCTTTGGAGTAGTTTTGTGTTTCTTCCAAGTGGTTTGTGGTAAAGTATCCCAGCTGTGTTTGGGCTTCTACTTAATGTATCGTACTCGTATCAATTAACGATTAAATACGTAACATGTTTCGTTAATTAAATACCCGATTAATACGAAAATTCCCAATAAATAATTCTAAAATTTTGGAGCATTTAGGAATATCATAAAATGAAATTCTGGAAGTTTTGGTAAAAAAATGATCAACGTTGACTTAGTCAAACATGGTCAACTGTGGACCCACTACCTCGATTTTCGTGCCCGGACCAAAATTCTCAGAAAATTACGAAACTTTTACCATGCATATAAAATAACATTTAAGTGACCCATATCAAGTTTCAAGTCATTCTAGCAAGTGAAAGTATTTTATTTGGATTTAATACGATTAAATCAGCTTTCGGTTCCGAATAAAATACGATTGGTCTTTCCGTGAAATATATATATCTTTTGACCAATGTTTTGACTTAAATAAATAATTAGAATATATTTCCTAATATATAAAATATGTGAGAGTGTAGGAAATAAATATTTTTCTCCAAAAATAAAATAAATTTACGAAGTGGGAGAAAAATTACTTTAAATATTTCTGGCACGAGATAACAGTGAGTATTAATATTCTACCACTGAATATTAATATTCTTGAGGATAAAAGTATTTTGAGTGCTAAGGCGGAATATTTTTGAATAAAAACTGATCGTTTTTCAATATAGCACGAGTTCTCTAAAGAATATTAATCCTCAAATATTCTTTGTTCGAGTCTGTCGCCTTATTAATTTTGCAACGGAGATCTAAAAAATATCAAATATCAATATTTATTTTTCGATCTTATTGCCTTAGTGTAGAGATATATTCCATAAAAATATAATTTAGTTTTTCGCAATAATGGAATATCTCTTATAATTAAAATTAGATATTGCTAGAATTGACTTTTGACTTTTGACGGAATCAATTAAATTAATGACCTAGTGGAGAGGATAACTAAGTGTAATTAAATTTTATGTTAAATCGTACAAATACTAAAATAAATAATATATCGAAGATATCCTTTCAGAACGAATTATGGAATTTGGATGGAGTTCATTACAAGATTAAATATCCTACATGATCATCAAGAGAATTATATCAAGTGGTCATATGAGTAACCAATGCACTTAGTGATTTCAACCTTGTACTTAGCACAAACAATCTTTAACCCACCAAGCTTCCAAGATAAGCTTCCAAATGCATCATCCCTTACCTCATCACTTTAATAAAGTAGGATTGGATGAGATAATATCTAGTTCCACTCACCTTGTGCATTATTGATCAAACAAAGCAAAACAAAGGAAGCAAATCCAAGAACTCCATGAAGAGCAAAAAAAAAAATCTGCTCCTTTTTAGCAAAATCAAAGTCCAATCTCTTGATCTTTAATGGCCATGAAATAAATCATGTAAGTTCCTTACTATATCAACATGATCTCCTAGAAATTTGAGCTTCAAATTCCATCTCTAGCATAGTTTTCAAAAATCATCAAAGTGATGATGAGTAGTGTTTTCAAGATCTAATCTTTGATTTCTTGATTTGTTTGAATGATCTAAGCTTGGTTAAGGATATGCAAGAGATAATCAGGGCTTTCTTAGAACACTTCAAGGAAGGTATGGACATCTCAACCCTAGGTTTTATTTTGAGTTTTATCATGTTCTTGGTGGGTTTTAGCTTAGATATGATTATGACATGATTATAAGCATGATTAATTAGTTGGTTTGGTTGATTTAATAGCATGATGATTATGATGATAAAGGGACATGTTCTTGGACCTATTAAGTTAATAATCATGTGTATAAGTTGTATGGATGCCCGGTGTGGCTTGGTGTTAATGTAACGAATTTAGAAACGTTCGATTTATAGCCGTCGTAATGTCGAAATTTCGATAAACCTTAAAAACCGAGCATCACAGTAGATATAACTCACTGTCCAGTTTCATATTATGCCATGACAAGATATAACTCACTGTCCAGTTTCATAATATGCCATGACAAGATATATTATGTTATAAGCTTCGTTTTGATATAAGGCTCATGTGAAACGGACTTACGGTTTAGGAGTTATGGCAAACTTCGTAAAGGTGGTTCGAAAGCGTAAACGAGAGTTTGTAACTGAGATTGGACCCCTTTAATATTACGAAATCAGTGGCGAATCTTGATAATTAAATATTAGAGATAAAAAGGAAGGTGTGGGAGAAAACCTCATGTCAAACGGATCGTTTTCCGATTTTATAAAAATGTTCGAATCGAGGTCAAATGCAAACGAACCCCTTAAAAGTATGACTTTGGTTATAACTTAGAAAATGGGTGATAAAACTCGAGGTATAATCTTGATTCGTAAACGACCGACCTTAGAATTTATACGACGTAAGTATATACCAAGTGTAAGTATGACGATGTACCTTAGTAGCGAACGAATGACAGATCATATCGATAATAAAGAGAGGTGTACTAAAGGGTGTTTAACGAGATAACGTGACCACGTGTTTCGACTTAAGTTAAGTTTATACTTAGCCTTTTAAAAAAGTGTTAAGTGATTGACCTCGGTTATTGTGACTATTTATAGATCACCGGATTGAGACGAGGCACACTACCCCTACAGGATTTCCAGGCAAGTCTTCAAAACTTTGAAGTTGTTGTTGTGATAATATATATATATGCTTCTGTTCACATATGTCATAGCATGCATACATGTTTTCAAAGTATATTGGATTACTTGTTCCTTGAATTAATATTGGCCTATAGACTAGATATGAATTATCAGTTATAAGCCGGATTGTTGTGTTAAGACCCTTAGTGAAGGGCGTATGATATTCATTCTTTAAATATAGACCGGGAGTCGGTATTTTGAGATATAGAGATAGTCGTGGAAACTCGGAGGGATTCCAGCGATAGATTAGTATTCATTTTGAGTATTGTTATTTATGAACATTATTTATATTTCCATAAATTATTAATTACTTGAAAATTATTCGAGGAATGTTATTTGAGCATTATCTCAATCGAGAAATACTATATGAATATTATTTTGAATATTCATTCGAGTTTTTTTATTTACTGAATATTATTTTAATATTCATTTGAGCTTTAATTATTTAAATGAATATTAGTTTCGAATATTCATTTAGAGTTTAGTCATTTAATGAATAATTACTTTGATATTCATTGGATTTTTATTTATTAAATGGATATTACTTCCAAATATTCATTTAAGATTTTATGTACTTGACGAATATTATTTTTAAATATTCATTTGAAGTTCTACTTACTTAAGGAATATTATTTCGAATATTCCTTTATAGTTTTGATTACTAAAAGAATATTATTTGGATATTCATTTAGAAAATTATTTATTAAATGAATATTATATTTAAATATTCATTTAAGTTTTGATTTATTTAGTGAATATTATTTAAAATCTTTATTTGAGTTTATTTATTTAATGAATATTATTTTGAATATTCACTTAAGAAGAGATTTATTTAGTAAATAA
Source organism: Kitagawia praeruptora (assembly GCA_037693485.1). Taxonomy (NCBI): domain Eukaryota; kingdom Viridiplantae; phylum Streptophyta; class Magnoliopsida; order Apiales; family Apiaceae; genus Kitagawia; species Kitagawia praeruptora. The sequence goes on from CM075352.1 coordinate 142,684,277, forward strand.
TTCTATATATTTATTCAAGGATTACTTACGAGCAATATTATGATTTAATAATATTCCGTAACTATCAAAAAGGGACATCAAAAAAATAAAAAAGATTAAAAATATAAAGGATAAAAGCTGTAATTTTCCTATGTAATGACAAAAAGGGGCATCAAAGAAATAAAGAAGATTAAAAAAATGAAGGGTAAAAGCAGTAATTTTTAAAATGCAATACTAGCAGACATTAAGAATATATTGATTTCTTTGATATCCTTTTTTGTCATTACACAGGAAAATTACTACTATTGTCCTTCATTTTTTTTAATCTCCTTTATTTCTTTGATGTCCTTTTTTGTCATTACATAGCATTTGGAGCGACCCAATTTAGATTGGATCGATCCAAATCAAAACATCTACTACTATTTTTTGTCATTACACAGCATTTGGAGCAACCCAATTTAGATTGGATCGATCCAAATCTAAACCTCTACATTATCCTTCATTTTTTTAATCTTCTTTATTTCTTTGATCAAATAAATTATATATTATATAATTTATATTATATATTATATATTATATTTTTATATTATTTGAAGTAATTATTATTATATACTTATGTTTGCGTAATCAATAATTTTTGTATTCATAAAATCTAAATTGGTGCTTTCGTCGATTAACTATATTGATGATTTTTTGTTTTGTAAAATTATTATATATATTTAACAAATATATATATAATTTTTAAGTATCATAGGTGGTTAATTTTGTTTTTTAATATTTTTTCTTTATTTCTTTGATCTTATTTTAAAAAAATAAAAAAGTGTTTTTTAATTATGGAGCCAAAACATGAACAAAATAACTAAATAATATCTTTATTCATAATTTTCAATATACACGACATCATCTATTATCATTGTTTTGAAAATTTCGGATTTAGTCGACAAAAACACCGTCTGGTTACTAATAAAAAATTAATCGATATAATAATGAAAGATAACTTAATATTATTAATTATTTAAATTTAACACACTTATTTATTTCTTTGATTTTTTTATGTCTTTTTTTGTCATTACACAGCATTTGGAGAGACCCAATTTAGATTGGATCGACCCAAATCAAAATCTCTACTATTTTTTGTCATTACATAGCATTTGGAACGACTCAATTTAGATTGGATCGACCCAAATCTAAACCTCTGCTATTATCCTTTATTTTTTTAATCTTCTTTATTTCTTTGATGTTCTTTTTTGTCATTACACAGCATTTGGAGCGACCCAATTTAGATTGGATCGACCAAAATCTAAATCTATACTATTTTTTTATCATTACACAGCATTTGGAGCGACCCAAATCTAAAGCTCTACTATTATCCTTCATTTTTTTATTAATAATTTAATTGATGATAATCAGCCGAGTACCTTTTTCAATTAAAAGATGTTTACTTATAATTGATATGATATTACCTATTATAAATACCTAAAATATGATATCTTCCAATCAATAATTTTTTTTCTCTCTAATCAGCATTTGGAGCGACCCAAATCTAAACCTCTACTATTATTCTTCATTTTTCTATTAATAATATAATTAATGATAATTAGCCGATTGCCTTTTTCAATTAAAAGATGTTTAGTTATAATTGATGATATTACCTTTTATAAATATATAAAATATCATATCTTCCAATCAATAATTTTTTTCTCTCTAATTAAAACACGTTGACTTTTAATTTAAAACATAATATTGCAATAATTAATACATATCCAAAAATATGACATCATATCTTCTAACCACTAACAAAATATAATAAAAATTCGTATACAACCAATAATATCCGTTAGATTTTTAGTTAAAAATTAGAACTGTTAGTTCTAAAGATTAAATATATTACATGATTAAATTTATTTACTAAATACATACCCAAAAATATGACTTCATATCTTCTAATCACTAACAAAATATAATAAAAATTCGTATACAACGAATAATATACATTAGATTTTTAGTTAAAAATTAGAACTGTTAGATCTAATGATTAAATATATTACATGATTAACTATATTGATGATTTTTTGTTTTGTAAAATTATTATATATATTTAACAAATATATATATAATTTTTAAGTATCATAGGTGGTTAATTTTGTTTTTTAATATTTTTTCTTTATTTCTTTGATCTTATTTTAAAAAAATAAAAAAGTGTTTTTTAATTATGGAGCCAAAACATGAACAAAATAACTAAATAATATCTTTATTCATAATTTTCAATATACACGACATCATCTATTATCATTGTTTTGAAAATTTCGGATTTAGTCGACAAAAACACCGTCTGGTTACTAATAAAAAATTAATCGATATAATAATGAAAGATAACTTAATATTATTAATTATTTAAATTTAACACACTTATTTATTTCTTTGATTTTTTTAATGTCCTTTTTTGTCATTACACAGCATTTGGAGAGACCCAATTTAGATTGGATCGACCCAAATCAAAATCTCTACTATTTTTTCTCATTACATAGCATTTGGAACGACTCAATTTAGATTGGATCGACCCAAATCTAAACCTCTGCTATTATCCTTTATTTTTTTTAATCTTCTTTATTTCTTTGATGTCCTTTTTTGTCATTACACAGCATTTGGAGCGACCCAATTTTGATTGGATCGACCAAAATCTAAATCTATACTATTTTTTTATCATTACACAGCATTTGGAGCGACCCAAATCTAAAGCTCTACTATTATCCTTCATTTTTTTATTAATAATTTAATTAATGATAATCAGCCGGGTGCCTTTTTCAATTAAAAAATGTTTACTTATAATTGATATGATATTACCTATTATAAATACCTAAAATATGATATCTTCCAATCAATAATTTTTTTTCTCTCTAATCAGCATTTGGAGCGACCCAAATCTAAACCTCTACTATTATTCTTCATTTTTCTATTAATAATATAATTAATGATAATTAGCCGATTGCCTTTTTCAATTAAAAGATGTTTAGTTATAATTGATGATATTACCTTTTATAAATACATAAAATATCATATCTTCCAATCAATAATTTTTTTTCTCTCTAATTAAAACACGTTAACTTTTAATTTAAAACATAATATTGCAATAATTAATACATATCCAAAAATATGACATCATATCTTCTAACCACTAACAAAATATAATAAAAATTTGTATACAACCAATAATATCCGTTAGATTTTTAGTTAAAAATTAGAACTATTAGTTCTAATGATTAAATATATTACATGATTAAATTTATTTACTAAATACATACCCAAAAATATGACTTCATATCTTCTAATCACTAACAAAATATAATAAAAATTCGTATACAACGAATAATATACATTAGATTTTTAGTTAAAAATTAGGACTGTTAGATCTAATGATTAAATATATTACATGATTAACTATATTGATGACTTTTTGTTTTGTAAAATTATTATATATATTTAACAAATATATATATAATTTTTAAGTATCATAGGTGGTTAATTTTGTTTTTTAATATTTTTTCTTTATTTCTTTGATCTTATTTTAAAAAAATAAAAAAGTGTTTTTTAATTATGGAGCCAAAACATGAACAAAATAACTAAATAATATCTTTATTCATAATTTTCAATATACACGACATCATCTATTATCATTGTTCTGAAAATTTCGGATTTAGTCGACAAAAACACCGTCTGGTTACTAATAAAAAATTAATCGATATAATAATGAAAGATAACTTAATATTATTAATTATTTAAATTTAACACACTTATTTATTTCTTTGATTTTTTTTATGTCCTTTTTTGTCATTACATAGCATTTGGAGAGACCCAATTTAGATTGGATCGACCCAAATCAAAATCTCTACTATTTTTTGTCATTACATAGCATTTGGAACGACTCAATTTAGATTGGATCAACCCAAATCTAAACCTCTGCTATTATCCTTTATTTTTTTAATCTTCTTTATTTCTTTGATGTCCTTTTTTGTCATTACACAGCATTTGGAGCGACCCAATTTAGATTGGATCAACCAAAATCTAAATCTATACTATTTTTTTATCATTACACAGCATTTCGAGCGACCCAAATCTAAAGCTCTACTATTATCCTTCATTTTTTTATTAATAATTTAATTAATGATAATCAGCCGAGTGCCTTTTTCAATTAAAAGATGTTTACTTATAATTGATATTATATTACCTATTATAAATACCTAAAATATGATATCTTCCAATCAATAATTTTTTTTCTCTCTAATCAGCATTTGGAGCGACCCAAATCTAAACCTCTACTATTATTCTTCATTTTTCTATTAATAATATAATTAATGATAATTAACCGATTGCCTTTTTCAATTAAAAAATGTTTAGTTATAATTGATGATATTACCTTTTATAAATACATAAAATATCATATCTTCCAATCAATAATTTTTTTCTCTCTAATTAAAACACGTTGACTTTTAATTTAAAACATAATATTGCAATAATTAATACATATCCAAAAATATGACATCATATCTTCTAACCACTAACAAAATATAATAAAAATTCGTATACAACCAATAATATCCGTTAGATTTTTAGTTAAAAATTAGAACTGTTAGTTCTAATGATTAAATATATTACATGATTAAATTTATTTACTAAATACATACCCAAAAATATGACTTCATATCTTCTAATCACTAACAAAATATAATAAAAATTCGTATACAACGAATAATATACATTAGATTTTTAGTTAAAAATTAGAACTGTTAGATCTAATGATTAAATATATTACATGATTAACTATATTGATGATTTTTTGTTTTGTAAAATTATTATATATATTTAACAAATATATATATAATTTTTAAGTATCATAGGTGGTTAATTTTGTTTTTTAATATTTTTTCTTTATTTCTTTGATCTTATTTTAAAAAAATAAAAAAGTGTTTTTTAATTATGGAGCCAAAACATGAACAAAATAACTAAATAATATCTTTATTCATAATTTTCAATATACACGACATCATCTATTATCATTGTTTTGAAAATTTCGGATTTAGTCGACAAAAACACCGTCTGGTTACTAATAAAAAATTAATCGATATAATAATGAAAGATAACTTAATATTATTAATTATTTAAATTTAACACACTTATTTATTTCTTTGATTTTTTTAATGTCCTTTTTTGTCATTACACAGCATTTGGAGAGACCCAATTTAGATTGGATCGATCCAAATCAAAATCTCTACTATTTTTTGTCATTACATAGCATTTGGAACGACTCAATTTAGATTGGATCGACCCAAATCTAAACCTCTGCTATTATCCTTTATTTTTTTTAATCTTCTTTATTTCTTTGATGTCCTTTTTTGTCATTACACAGCATTTGGAGCGACCCAATTTTGATTGGATCGACCAAAATCTAAATCTATACTATTTTTTTATCATTACACAGCATTTGGAGCGACCCAAATCTAAAGCTCTACTATTATCCTTCATTTTTTTATTAATAATTTAATTAATGATAATCAGCCGGGTGCCTTTTTCAATTAAAAAATGTTTACTTATAATTGATATGATATTACCTATTATAAATACCTAAAATATGATATCTTCCAATCAATAATTTTTTTTCTCTCTAATCAGCATTTGGAGCGACCCAAATCTAAACCTCTACTATTATTCTTCATTTTTCTATTAATAATATAATTAATGATAATTAGCCGATTGCCTTTTTCAATTAAAAGATGTTTAGTTATAATTGATGATATTACCTTTTATAAATACATAAAATATCATATCTTCCAATCAATAATTTTTTTTCTCTCTAATTAAAACACGTTAACTTTTAATTTAAAACATAATATTGCAATAATTAATACATATCCAAAAATATGACATCATATCTTCTAACCACTAACAAAATATAATAAAAATTTGTATACAACCAATAATATCCGTTAGATTTTTAGTTAAAAATTAGAACTATTAGTTCTAATGATTAAATATATTACATGATTAAATTTATTTACTAAATACATACCCAAAAATATGACTTCATATCTTCTAATCACTAACAAAATATAATAAAAATTCGTATACAACGAATAATATACATTAGATTTTTAGTTAAAAATTAGGACTGTTAGATCTAATGATTAAATATATTACATGATTAACTATATTGATGATTTTTTGTTTTGTAAAATTATTATATATATTTAACAAATATATATATAATTTTTAAGTATCATAGGTGGTTAATTTTGTTTTTTAATATTTTTTCTTTATTTCTTTGATCTTATTTTAAAAAAATAAAAAAGTGTTTTTTAATTATGGAGCCAAAACATGAACAAAATAACTAAATAATATCTTTATTCATAATTTTCAATATACACGACATCATCTATTATCATTGTTCTGAAAATTTCGGATTTAGTCGACAAAAACACCGTCTGGTTACTAATAAAAAATTAATCGATATAATAATGAAAGATAACTTAATATTATTAATTATTTAAATTTAACACACTTATTTATTTCTTTGATTTTTTTTATGTCCTTTTTTGTCATTACATAGCATTTGGAGAGACCCAATTTAGATTGGATCGACCCAAATCAAAATCTCTACTATTTTTTGTCATTACATAGCATTTGGAACGACTCAATTTAGATTGGATCAACCCAAATCTAAACCTCTGCTATTATCCTTTATTTTTTTAATCTTCTTTATTTCTTTGATGTCCTTTTTTGTCATTACACAGCATTTGGAGCGACCCAATTTAGATTGGATCGACCAAAATCTAAATCTATACTATTTTTTTATCATTACACAGCATTTCGAGCGACCCAAATCTAAAGCTCTACTATTATCCTTCATTTTTTTATTAATAATTTAATTAATGATAATCAGCCGAGTGCCTTTTTCAATTAAAAGATGTTTACTTATAATTGATATTATATTACCTATTATAAATACCTAAAATATGATATCTTCCAATCAATAATTTTTTTTCTCTCTAATCAGCATTTGGAGCGACCCAAATCTAAACCTCTACTATTATTCTTCATTTTTCTATTAATAATATAATTAATGATAATTAACCGATTGCCTTTTTCAATTAAAAAATGTTTAGTTATAATTGATGATATTACCTTTTATAAATACATAAAATATCATATCTTCCAATCAATAATTTTTTTCTCTCTAATTAAAACACGTTGACTTTTAATTTAAAACATAATATTGCAATAATTAATACATATCCAAAAATATGACATCATATCTTCTAACCACTAACAAAATATAATAAAAATTCGTATACAACCAATAATATCCGTTAGATTTTTAGTTAAAAATTAGAACTGTTAGTTCTAATGATTAAATATATTACATGATTAAATTTATTTACTAAATACATACCCAAAAATATGACTTCATATCTTCTAATCACTAACAAAATATAATAAAAATTCGTATACAACGAATAATATACATTAGATTTTTAGTTAAAAATTAGAACTGTTAGATCTAATGATTAAATATATTACATGATTAAATTTATTTACTATAATTTCAAGGTTCGAATTTTTATAAATACCTAAAATATCATATCTTCCAATCAATAATTTTTTTTCTCTCTAATTAAAACACGTTGACTTTTAATTTAAAACATAATATTGCAATATTTAATGCATACCCAAAAATATGACATCATATCTTCTAACCACTAACAAAATATAATAAAAATTCGTATACAACGAATAATATCTGTTAGATTTTTAGTTAAAAATTAGAACTGTTATATCTAATGATTAAATATATTACACGATTAAATTTATTTACAAAATACATACCCAAAAATATGACATCATATATTCTAACCGATTTTGACGCATGTTTGCACTTTTCAGATTTGAAAGCTGGGTTTTTCACCAAATTAACATGTCAACCCCCTGAAGTAGGAACGGGTCATATATGTTTGGTTCCGGTTTTTAATTTGGCCTTAAAAGTTAAGTTTTTATTGATTTCACAATATTAAAAATTAGATAGGATAATATTTGTTTGGTTTTGATTTTGATTTGGCATTTAAGAATTAAAGTTTTAATGAATTACCCGATGTTATAATAATATACAGGACACTAGAAAGGTACCTTTAAAATATTCACTTTATATTTAAATTTAAATAAAAATTTGTGGACAATCAGTTACAACCAATCATGATGTCACGTTACTTGCACCATGTTATTTGTAAATAATCTTGGGACTCAATTTGATTCATCTAGCATTATAGACATTATTTTGTTTTCAAGCAAGTTTATTTTCTTTATGGATTTGTTCAACTTAAGGTTCATGGGGTAGACATGCTACGTACCAGAAGGTCTTATGGAATAACATACTTTTTATCGGATGTCTCCGAAGGGACTATGGAATAACATACTAAAAAGCTCAGACCCACGGCACAAGCCTCGCCCTCTGGGTCAGGCAACATTGCTCTTATTTATGCTCTAAATATCTTCTTTAGTCGCGTTCAATTTCACTTCATATATGATCTCATATTTAGCACTTTCATTTGAGCTCCACATTAAAATATAAAAGCACTAACTTTTTCCTTTTTCAGTTTAGTTGGCTTTTTGAGAGAGAATAGGTAGTGGAAAATGTGATTGTTATAATTTGTAATCATACATTATTTGAAGATAAAAGTGAATAAGTGAGCTTCTTGCGGAGACCTGTGTTTTTGGTAAACAGTATTACCCTTCATTTTTTTTAATCTTCTTTATTTCTTTAATGCCCCTTTTTGTCATTACACTGCATTTGGAGCGACCCAATTTACATTGAAACAAAAAATTCTATTATGATATTGTACTTATTTTCAGTAATGCTGTAGTATTACGATTGCACCTCCAGCCTTTCTCTTCTCCTCCAGCTACATAATTTTAAATATTGAAAAAAAAATACAATACAAGAAGAAGTTTGTATTTATAAATATAGATTACAAGCAGAGAGAGATGTTTAGTTATAGATAGACTACATAGCCACAACATAAGTGATAAAAAGAAAGATGTTAGTTATAGATATACTACATAGCAGCAACATAAGTGATAAAAAGAAAGATGGTCTACATGATGATCAAGCTAATAAAGTATTGAAGTAATTAACAAGCCTGAACCACAGAAGCAACTTCCATTTTATAGGTACTGTTTATCATAACGTGGGTAATGGGTTTATGTATTCCCATTAATTTTATTTTTGGTTACCCCTCTAAGTTGATCAAGAAAAAATTAACAACCCATCAAAATAAGTAGTTTAAAAATATATTCAAATTCAAATTATTATATTCGTTTCAATAAGAACATATTTTTAATATAATAAAGTCAATAAATAAAAATTCAACAATTTCAGAAAGCGAGAGCCATGGTGAAAGACTTAATTTGAATATAAACTATAAATCTACTAGAATATTTATCTGATATTTTGACTTGCTTATTTAATTGTATAATTTACTTATTTTTAATAAAAGAATCTATATTAATAATATATATACACTGTATTTTCATACATAAATTTACTAATACAGTTTAATGGTCAAGCTCTGGTGAGAATGAGAACAGTGAGAACACACATATTCACTACATTTCAAGCTATTTTAAAGGGCCCCTCTAGAGGTATCTTCACAAAAAAAGTCTTATAATTCTACCCTCTATCCATTTATAAAAAAAATTAACAAAAAAAATTAAAATGAGAACAGGGAGAACACACATATTCACTACATTTCAAGCTTTTTTAAAGGGCCCCGCTAGGGGCATCTTCACAAAAAAGTCTTATAATTCTACCCTCTATCCATTCATAAAAAAAAATAACAAAAAAAAAATTAAAAAATTGCTTGAAATGTGGTCTCATTGTTCTCCAATATTTACATATTATATTAACTATGAGGTCTCATAGTTAATATAATACGTTCTTGATGTTATGAGGTTTAATGTTTTGGAGTCATTGGGGGTGAAGGGATTATCATTTCCGCATTTGAATAATGAAAACAAATTATTATTGTTTTCCATTAGAGAACAATATTTGTAAAAATATTTATTACTCTTTTATTGCAGATTTTGATGGATTAAATAAATTTTCAACATTGTTAAAATACAATTGTATGCTACTTTTTTATATAAATTTTAGCATATCATTATTTTATTAAGGAAAAAGAGTTTCCACCTGACACTGTAGGAAACTTTTATACAGTATCGCCTTAAATTAAATCTGGACCATAGATTAATCTAATCCAATGGCCCCGCTAGGGGCACCACACACAAATCGAATACACCCTTACACACATAATCCCACCTAATTTCCTCCATTTTTAATTTGATTTTTCCCGTTAATTAGTGATTTTTTTTTGAAATCTGACTTCACTGTATTTTTCTCCATCTCTCAACGATCAGTTTGCATATCATATGTGCAGCAAAATCGTGATTTTAAGGTGACACTGTAGAAAAATTTCCTACAGTGTCAGGTAGAAACTCTTTACCCTTTTATTAAATACTTATATAACTATATAGAATATCTTTCTAAGAATTGATTATTTATATAATTGCATACAATATCTTTTTAAGAAATCAATCAAATTTGTTAAATTTTTGGTATTGTCGATTTAAATTAAATAAGATGTTTTAAGAAATCAATCAAATTTGTTAAATTTTTGGTATTATCATTTTAAATTAAATGAATGCCGTGTACAAAGTACGGGCAAAATAACTAAATAATTTACTTCTTAGGTAAAATACAGTATCTTTTACATTTTATCTAACTAAAATTTCTCCATTTTTAAAAACTACGATCAATTTTGTATAATAAAATAACATAATTATATTATAATTAGTATTAAATAATTAGTTACCTTTTTGAGCCAAAATACGTTACCTTTTCTCTTTTCTCTAACTAAAATCTCTCTTTTTCCAATTGTATCATGGACGGTTATCCAATTATATCACGGGCGATTCTATTTAATAAAAATAAAATAATAATATTATAGTACTAATAATTAATTGATTACCTTTTCAACTAAAACGTATCATCTTTTATATTTTTCTAATTAAATTCCATTTTTTTCTAGAAATTTCAGGGGCAACATTAATTTCTTATTTTCTAAAAACTATGAGCAATTTTATTTAGTAAAATAACATAATTAAATTATAATTACTATAAACTAATCAATTACTTTTTCACATAAATTATGTCATCTTTTTAATTTTCACGTTACCTTTCAATTTTTTAAAACTAAAATCTCTATTTTTCTGATTTTATCACGGGCGGTTCTGTTTAATACAACAAACTAATAATATTATAATATTCATAATTAACCGAATGCATTTTTTATCTAAAACGTATCAATTTCTATTTAATGAAATAAAATAATAATTATTTAAAAACTAATAATTAGCCGATTACCCTTTTCAAGTAAAACCTATATTTTTTTCTATATTTTCTAACTAAAATCCCTCATTTTCTAGAAATATCACGGATAACATTTATATAATTATTATCAAATCACATATAAAAATTTAAGGCTCCCAACTTTATATTTTAAAAAAATTAACTTAAATTAATGAAAAATTCATATAATATTAAAAAAAATTCGTGCATTGCACGGATTTTAAGCTTGTATAATAAAAACTCTTATACAACGAATAATATCCGTTAGATTTTTAGTTAAAAATTAGAACTGTTATATACTTATATAAAGGAGAAACGAGGGGAGGTAAAGTGGCGCCGGTCAAATAGCTCGGTTCTATTTTGGTAAATTTCTCAAATTTTTGAATTAATAATTCCAATGATTAAAAAAAATCTCAATTCCATTTTAAAACTTTACTAATAGAGGAAACTAAATATATAGTTTCATTATTTTTACCTATAAAATCTTTATTAATGAAGTAAAGTAAATATCTAAATTGCATTTTAAATTTTTACTAATCGAGGAAACTAAATATACAATTTCAATATCCTTACCTTTAAAATTGCATTTTAAAACATTGAAAGTTTGGTCGGTCGGTTAGTTGGTTGGTCGGTCGGTCGGTACCTATTGTTTTTACTTAATTAACCTTACTTAATTATAAATAAAATTTCTCCTAATAACTGATCAATTTATGTTTTCAAGTAAAACATATTAAAATAATCAATTTCCTTCTAAAATACGTTACATTTTCTATTTTCTTTAGCTAAAATCTCCTTTTTCCAATGAAGTGATGCCCTTACTTAATTATAAATAAACAATTTCCCAATAACTAATCAATTTTCTTTTTCAAGTAAAACATATTAAAATAATTAAAAAATTTTAAAAAAATGTTACCTTTTCTATTTCCTTTAGCTAAAATCTATAGTTTTCCAATTATATGGTGTCGGTCGGTTGGTTGGTCGGTACCTATTGTTTTTACTTAATTACCCTTATTTAAATATAAATAAAATTTCTCCTAATAATATATAAAGGAGATCCGAGGGGATCTAAACCTCTACTATTATCCTTCATTTTTTTTTTATTAATGATAATTAGCTGATTGCCTTTTTTAATTAAAAGATGTTTACTTATAATTGATACTAGCTTATAACCCGTGCGATGCACGGGTTTATTTTGATATGTTATAAATTTTATTTTATTCTATAATTATCTTTTTATATAATTATTAATTTTAAAAATTATTTTAATATTAATTTAATGAAATTTGAAGTAAATTTAATAAATGATTTGCATGATTTAAAATTTATAAAATAAAATTTTAAGTTAAATATGTCGTTAACAGAATTCGAACCTTGAATATTTAGTGAATTAATTTAATCATTAAATATACCTTATAATTACATCTAACGGCTCTTATTAATTACTTAAAAACTAACAGTAATATTGTGTCATATTTTTTGGTATAAATTAATGATTGTAAATTTTTTTTGAAATTAAAATGTATTGTATTTAATTAGAAAAGAAATATTAATGATTGGAAGATTATGATTGCAAAATTATGTTTTAAATTAAAAGGTAACGTGTTTTAATTAGAAAAGAAATATTAGTGATTGGAAGTTAGGATATTTTAGGTACACATAAAGGGTAATATGTTCAATTAAAAGTAAATGTATTTTAAATTGATTGAAAGATAAGATATTTTAGGTATTTATTAAATTTTAGTTAATAGTACAATTTTTGTTTTATATAATTATCAATTTAATAATTTTTTAAATTTTAATTTAACATAATTTAATATACTCATATTTACGTATTATATTAATATTTTCTTATTATAAACAATGTACATGGATTTTTAATATGTTTTATTAATAATTGAAAATATGTTGTGATATTTTTTAGCATATATTAATGATTGTAAGATTAGTTTTAAATAAAAAAGGTAATGTATTTTAATTAGAAAGAAAATATTAATGATTTGAAAATATGATACGATTGATGTTTTTACAAAATGTAATATCTTGAATTAAAGGTAAATGGGAAAATGACAATAACTAATTAACATTAATTATATTGTGTCCGTTTGGCAAATCTACCGATCAACTTATAAATTTCTTATTTCAGAAAAAATTTCGTATTTACATACTTTTTTTAGAGAAAAATATGTATCGGGCCCAAACGGTTCTTGCAAAAATAAATTACTTATTTTAGAGAAAAGTACATATTTCCTAACTTTTTTCCATAATAAGTAACTTATTTCTGAAAAATTAGATTTCCCAAACGGGCCCATTATGTCATTACTTTTTTTAATAATTATGATAACCAAAGCGAAAACCAAACCAACCAAACTTTCAATCTTTCAGTTTTAATATATTAGTATTGATATACATTAATGATTGTAAATTTATGTTTTAAATTAAAAGGTTGTGTATTTAATTAGAAAAGAAATATTAATGATTGGAAGATTATGATTGCAAAATTATGTTTTAAATTAAAAGGTTACGTGTTTTAATTAGGAAAGAAATATTAATGATTGGAAGATACGATATTTTAGGTGTGTATAAAGGATAATATGTTCAATTAAAAGTAAACGTCTTTTAAGTTTTAAATTGATTGAAAGATAAGATATTTTAGGTATTTATTAAATTTTAGTTAATGGTACAATTATGTTTTTATATAATTGTCAATTTAATAAATTTTTAAATTTTAATTTAATATAATTTAATATACTCATATTTACATATTATACTAATATTTTCTTATTATAAACAACGTATAGGGATTTTTAATGTATTTTTTTAATAATTGAAAATATGGTGTGATATTTTTGTTTATATATTAATGATTGTAAGATTAGTTTTTTTTTTTTTTTTAAAAAAAGATAACGTATTTTAATTAGAAAGGAAATATTAATGATTTGAAGATATGGTACGATTGATAATATTAATGATTTGAAGATATGGTACGATTGATGTCTTTATAAAATGTAATATTTTCAACTAAAAGTAGATGCATGTGAAAATGGTAATGACTAATTACCATTAATTATATTATGTCATTATTTATTTTAATAATTAGGATAACCAAACCGAAAACCAAATAACCAAACCAAAACCAAAACTTTCAATGTTTCGGCTTTATAAAATGTAATATTTTCAACTAACAGTAGATGCATGTGAAAATGGTAATGACTAATTACCATTAATTTTATTATGTCATTATTTATTTTAATAATTAGGATAACCAAACCGAAAACCAAATAACCAAACCAAAAACCAAAACTTTCAATGTTTCGGCTTTAATATAATAGTATAGATGATATTACCTTGTATAAATACCTAAAATATCATATCTTCCAATCAATAATTTTTTTTCTTTCTAATCAGCATTTGGAGCGATCCAATTGGATCAACCCAAATCTAAACCTCTACTATTATCCTTCATTTTTTTATTAATAATATAATTAATGATAATTAGTTGATTGTCCTTTTCAATTAAAAGATGTTTACTTATATGACAGAAAACTAATGAGAGTCGGCCGCCGATTTCCATAGTTCCGATCTCCTCCTTTTTCTTTCTCCCTCCTCCTTCTCCAACCAAGCCTTCACCCACCTTCACAATTCCATTTCATCCCTCCATAAATCGGAATTTTTTCCTAAAAATTTTGAAAAACCCATTCGAGTTTTTTTCAGATCTGTTTTGATTTAGAACTCGAAATATCAGATAAACACATTTCTTAGACTCAAAATCTCCTGCTTAACATCATATCAGAATTTGGTGTCAATCCGAGATCTTTGACTTTTCGAATTGTATATGTCCCTCCATTTGGAGTGGTTGTTTGTCTCTCCTTTTGGAGTGTTTGTTATGTTTTTGATTAATTATGTTTTGTTCTGTTCGATGTTGGATCTGTTGAGAATGCTTTTGCTGATGTCTTGGGGGATCTGGAAAATCCGCATCGAAGCTGGGACGGTGATGATTATTGCAAGAGCTCACCACTCACAACCAAAGATTGTTCATCATATTTTGGGGGTTTTCACTTTCGGCATGTCTATAGCTGGTATCCGGCATGTAGATAGCTGGGGTGCTGCTCACCCTTTGGGGGTTTTCATGTTCAGCATGTCTATAGCTGGTATCCGGCATGTAGATAGCTGGAGTGTCATTCCTCTAACCTCAGCTTACGCAATTGGGGCTTCTGAACACTGGGGTATCAATGGATGTTATGTGATGTGGTCAATTGTGATACCGCCGCTTTCAGGGATGTTGGCGCAGTTTGGATCGCTTGGGAAGTCTTCGAATTCGTTTTTAGTTTCAAGAACTATTAAGTTCATTATGTTAAACGATCTGGAAACAATTTATTTGTTTTTCAACCTGGTCGTATCGACAGTCGGGGGTTTGTCCCGCTGTTTTATATTGTATTGGTTTGGTTCAGTAATATAATTCTATGCATTTCGTCAAAAAAAAAAGAAGATGTTTACTTATAATTGATGATATTACATTTTATAAATACCTAAAATATCATATCTTCCAATCAATAATTTTTTTTCTATTAATTAAAACACGTTGACTTTTAATTTAAAACATAATATTGCAATAATTAATACATACCCAAAAATATGACTTCATATCTTCTAACCACTAACAAAATATAACAAAAATTCATATACAACGGATAATATCCGTTAGATTTTTAGTTAAAAATTAGAACTGTTAGATTCAATGATTAAATATATTACATGATTAAATTTATTTACTAATTGCATACCCAAAAATATGACATCATATCTTCTAACCACTAACAAAATATAATAAAAATTCGTATACAACGAATAATATCCGTTAGAATTTTATTTAAAATTAGAACTGTTAGATCTAATGATTAAATATGTTACATGATTAAATTTATTTACTAAAATTTCAAGGTTCGAATTTTGTCAACGATATTATTATCCTTCATTTTCTTAATCTTCTTTATTTCTTTGATGACCCTTTTTACCATTACACAGCATTTGGAGCGACCAAAATTAGATTGGATCGATCCAAATCTAAACATATACTATTTTTTGTCATTACACAACATTTGGAGTAACTCAATTGGATCGACCCAAATCTAAACCACTACTATAGTATTATCCTTTTTTTTATCTTTCTTTATTTCTTTGATTCTCCGTTTTGTCATTACTCAAATCTATCTCTGTCATTTTTCACCTTCAAGTCCATGCCGCTCAAATCTTCACACTGCTGGATTTTGATGCATGTTTGCAATTTTCAGATTTGAAAGCTGGGTTTTTCACCAAATTAACATCTCAACCCCCTGAAGTAGGGTTAAGGTATGTGTACTAGACCTCCGTACGGGTCATATATGTTTGGTTCCAGTTTTTAGTTTGGCCATAAAAGTTAAGTTTTTATTGATTTCACAATATTAAAAATTAGACAGGATAATATTTGTTTGGTTTTGATTTTGGTTTAAAATTTAAGAATTAAAGTTTTAATGAATTACCCGATGTTATAATAATATACAGGACACCAGAAAGGTACCTTTAAAATATTTGCTTGGCCTTTCAATTTTTTATTTTACATGTCGTAATAACAAAGGTAGTTGGAAAGATTACCAGTTAATAACATTGACACAGTACGGACCATGTTATTTGTAAATAATCTTGGGACTCAGTTTGATACTTATAGACATTATTTTGTTTTCAAGCAAGTTTATGTTCTTTATGGATTTGTTCAACTTAATGTTCATGGGGTAGACATGCTACGTACCAGAAGATCTTATGGAATAGCATACTTTTTATCGGATGTCTCCGAAGGGACTATGGAATAGCATACTTAGAAGCTCAGACCCACGTCACAAGCCTCGCCCTCTGGGTCAGGTAACATTGCTCTTATTTATGCTCTAAATATCTTCTTTACTCGCGTTCAATTTCACTTCATATATGATCTCATATTTAGCACTTTCACGTGAGCTCCATATTAAAATATAAAAGCACTAACTTTTCCCTTTTTCAGTTTAGTTGGCTTTTTGAGAGAGAATAGGTAATGGAAAATGTGATTGTTATAATTTGTAATCATACATTATTTGAAGATAAAAGTGAATATGTGAGCTTCTTGCGGAGACCTGTGCTTTTGGTAAACAGTATTATCCTTCATTTTTTTAATCTTCTTTATTTGTTTAATGCCCCCTTTTGTCATTACACAGCATTTGGAGCAACCCAATTTAGATTGGAACAAAAAATTCTAATATGATATTGTACTTATTTTCAGTAATGTTGTAGTACTACGATTGTACCTCCAGCCTTTCTCTTCTCCTCCGGCTACATAATTTTAAATATTGAAAACAAAATACAATACAAGAAGAAGTTTGCATTTATAAATATAGATTACAAGCAGAGAGAGATGTTTAGTTACAGATAGACTACATAGCAACAACATTAGTGATAAAAAGAAAGATGTTAGTTACAGATAGACTACATAGCAGCAACATAAGTGATAAAAAGAAAGATGGTCCACATGATGATCAAGCTAATGAAGTATTGAAGTAATTAACAAGCCTGAACCACATAAGCAACTTCCATTTTATAGGTATTGTTTATCATAACGTGGGTATGGGTTTATGTATTCCAATTAATTTTATTTTTGGTTACCCCTCTAAGTTGATCACAAAAAAAATAACAAACCATCAAAATAAGTAGTTTAAAAATATATTCAAATTCAAATTATTATATTCATTTCAATAAGAACATACTTTTAATATAATAAAGTCAGTCATGGTGAAAGACCTTAATTTGAACATAAACAATAAATCTACTAGAATATTTATCTGATATTTTGGCTTGCTTATTTAATTGTATAATTTACTTATTTTTAATAAAAGAATCTATATTAATAATATATATACACTGTTTTTTCATACATGAATTTACTAATACAGTTTAATGGTCACGCTCTGGTGAGAATGAGAACAGTGAGAACACACATATTCACTACATTTCAAGCTATTTTAAAGGGCCCCGCTAGGGGCATCTTCACCAAAAAAAGTTATATAATTCTACCCTCTATTCATTCATAAAAAAATTAACAAAAAAAAATTAAAATGAGAACAGTGAGAACACACATATTCGCTACATTTCAAACTATTTTAAAGGGCCTCGCTAGGGGCATCTTCACACAAAAGTCTTATAATTCTACCCTCTATCCATTCATAAAAAAATTTAAAAATTCCTTGAAATGTGATCTCATTGTTCTCCAACATTTACACATTATATTAACTATGAGGTCTCATAGTTAATATAACATGTTCTTGATATTATATGAGGTTTAATGTTTTGGAGTCATTGGAGGTGAAGGAATTATCATTTCCGCATTTGAATAATGAAGACAATTTATTATTGTTTTCAATTAGAGAACAATATTTGTAAAAATATTTATTATTTTTATTGCAGATTTTGATGGATTAAATAAATTTTCAACATTGTTAAAATAGAATTGTATGCTACTTTTTTATATAAATTTTAGCATATCATTATTTTATTAAATACTTATATAATTGTATATAATATCTTGCTAAGAATTGATTATTTATATAATTGCATACAATATCTTTTTAAGAAATCAATAAAATTTGTTAAATTTTTGGTATTGTCAATTTAAATTAAGTAAGATGTTTTAAGAAATCAATCAAATTTGTTAAATTTTTGGTATTATCATTTTAAATTAAATAAGAAGCCGTGTACGAAGTACGGTAAATAAATTTAATCATGTAACATATTTAATCATTGGATCTAACAGTTCTAATTTTAAATAAAATTCTAACGGATATTATTCGTTGTATACGAATTTTTATTATATTTTGTTAGTGGTTAGAAGATATGATGTCATATTTTTGGGTATGCAATTAGTAAATAAATTTAATCATGTAATATATTTAATCATTGAATCTAACAGTTCTAATTTTTAACTAAAAATCTAACGGATATTATCCGTTGTATACGAATTTTTGTTATATTTTGTTAGTGGTTAGAAGATATGAAGTCATATTTTTGGGTATGTATTAATTATTGCAATATTATATTTTAAATTAAAAGTCAACGTGTTTTAATTAATAGAAAAAAAATTATTGATTGGAAAATATGATATTTTAGGTATTTATAAAATGTAATATCATCAATTATAAGTAAACATCTTTTAATTGAAAAAGACAATCAGCTAATTATCATTAATTATATTTTTAATTAAAAAATGAAGGATAATAGTAGAGGTTTAGATTGGGTTGATCCAATTGGATCGTTCCAAATGCTGATTAGAGAGAAAAAAATTATTGATTGGAAGATATGATATTTTAGGTATTTATAAAAGGTAATATCATATCAATTATAAGTAAACATCTTTTAATTGAAAAAGGCAATCGGCTAATTATCATTAATTATATTATTAATAAAAAAATGAAGGATAATAGTAGAGGTTTAGATCCCCTCGGATCTCCTTTATATATTTATATAATAGTTCTAATTTTTAACTAAAAATCTAACGGATATTATTCGGTGTATACGAATTTTTATTATATTTTGTTAGTGATATTTAATTTCCACCATTAATAAAATTTAAAATGCAATTGAGTTGTATATTTAGTTTTCTCGATTAGTAAAAATTTAAAATACAATTTAGAGAAATTAATTATTTTAATATGTTTTACTTGAAAACAGAAATTGATTAGTTATTAGGAGAAATTTTATTTATATTTAAGTAAGGGTAATTAAGTAAAAACAATAGGTACCGACCAACCAACCAACCAACGGACCGGCGCCATATAATTGGAAACTATAGATTTTAGCTAAAGGAAATAGAAAATGTAACATTTTTTTTTAAAAAAAATTGATTATTTTAATATGTTTTACTTGAAAAAGAAAATTGATTAGTTATTGGGAAATTGTTTATTTATAATTAAGTAAGGGCGTCATTTAATTGGAAAAAAGAGATTTTAGCTAAAGAAAATAGAAAATGTAACATATTTTAGAAGGAAATTGATTATTTTAATATGTTTTACTTGAAAACATAAATCGATTAGTTATTAGGAGAAATTTTATTTATAATTAAGTAAGGGTAATTAAGTAAAAACAATAGGTACCGACCGACCAACCAACCGACTAACCGATCGACCAAACTTTCAATGTTTTAAAATGCAATTTTAAAGGTAAGGATATTGAAATTGTATATTTAGTTTCCTCGATTAGTAAAAATTTAAAATGCAATTTAGATATTTACTTTACTTCATTAGTAAAGATTTTATAGGTAAAAAATAATGAAACTATAAATTTAGTTTTCTCTATTAGTAAAGTTTTAAAATGGAATTGAGATTTTTTTAAATCATTTGAATTATTAATTCAAAAATTTGAGAAATTTAACAAAATAGAACCGAGCTATTTGACCGGCACCACTTTACCTCCCCTCGTTTCTCCTTTATATAAGTATATAGCAGTTCTAATTTTTAACTAAAAATCTAACGGATATTATTCGTTGTATACGATTTTTTATTATACAAGCTTAAAACCCGTGCGATGCACGAATTTTTTTTAATATTATATGAATTTTTCATTAATTTAAGTTAATTTTTTTAAAATATAAAGTTGGGAGGCTTAAATTTTTATATGATATTTGATAATAATTATATAAATGTTATCCGTGATTTTTCTAGAAAATGAGGGATTTTAGTTAGAAAATATAGAAAAAATTATAGGTTTTACTTGAAAAGGGTATTAAGCTAATTATTAGTTTTTATATAATTATTATTTTATTTCATTAAATAGAAATTGATACGTTTTAGATAAAAAATGCAATCGGTTAATTATGAATATTATAATATTATTAGTTTATTGTATTAAACAGAACCACCCGTGATAAAATCAGAAAAAGATAGATTTTAGTTTTAAAAAATAGAAAGGTAACGTGAAAATTAAAAAGATGACATAATTTATGTGAAAAAGGTAATTGATTATTTTATAGTAATTATAATTTAATTATGTTATTTTACTAAATAAAATTGCTCATAGTTTTTAGAAAATGAGAAATTAATGTTGCCCCTGAAATTTTAGAAAAAAAAAGGAATTTAATTAGAAAAAATATGAAAGATGATACGTTTTAGTTGAAAAGGTAATCAGTTAATTATTAGTACTATAATATTATTATTTTATTTTTATTAAATAGAATCGCCCGTGATATAATTGGAAAAAGAGAGATTTTCGTAAGAGAAGGGAAAAAGGTAACGTGTTTGAAAAAGGTAACCGTCCATGATACAATTGGAAAAATAGAGATTTTAGTTAGAGAAAAGAGAAAAGGTAACGTATTTTGGCTCAAAAAGGTAACTAATTATTTAATACTAATTAT
This sequence comes from Kitagawia praeruptora, assembly GCA_037693485.1. Classification (NCBI taxonomy): domain Eukaryota; kingdom Viridiplantae; phylum Streptophyta; class Magnoliopsida; order Apiales; family Apiaceae; genus Kitagawia; species Kitagawia praeruptora. Next base: position 142,706,107 of record CM075352.1, read on the forward strand.
AATATAATTATGTTATTTTATTATACAAAATTGATCGTAGTTTTTAAAAATAGGGAAATTTTAGTTAGATAAAATGTAAAAGATATTGTATTTTACCTAAGAAGTAAATTATTTAGTTATTGAAAAATAGAAAAGGTAATATATTTAACCAGAAAAAGGAAATTGATTAATAAAGGAGATTTGGGTCGATCCAATCTAAAGGGTCGCTCCAAATATTGTGTAATGACAAAAAGAGACATCAAAGAAATAAAGAAGATTAAAAACATAAAGGATAAAAGCTGTAATTTTCCTGTGTAATGACAAAAAAGGGCATCAAATAAATAAAGAAGATTAAAAAAATGAAGGGTAAAAGCAGTAATTTTTAAAATGCAATACTAGCAGACATTAAGAATATATTGATATTGATTCCGTAACTATTATTGACTTAATAAATATTCTTGGAATATTTAATTAAATTCTTTTGAATTCTTTTTATAATGATTTATATTATTCAAAGATTATCCTTCACCTTCAAATATTATGTAAAATATTTCGGAGTCTTTTATGACTATTTTATCAAGGGGAGGTTCCCAAAACTCTATTTTCATTTAAATATATCTTTTAAGAAGATTTAAATAGTCGCTCAAACCTCCAAAAACATATAAGGGGACCTCACTTGAGAGCTGTTATTTATTTGACTGCCTGGTCATATGCTTGCTAAACTATCTTGTCACTCACATCTTGATTCATTCAAACACCGATATGAGTCTTTTGGTTACCTCCACAACGCTCGAGGGTAGGATTGATGGAACAAGTTTATATCCATTAACAAGCATCAGCTTGGGAAATATTGGTGAATTTTCCTTTCCAATTAGATACGACTACTTTGTGGAGTCCTATCAACAAGTGTTATACTCGGGGAAAATGGGAACGAACTTTAAGTTTCAGAGTCATGGATGATATTCGAACTAGGAGACGCGTAAGTGGCTGAGTGGCGCTGGTCCAGCAATAGCCCAACCGTTGGCTGAGGAGTTACAGAGGGCGGTAGACAAGTAAATCCGTCGGAGCTACCTTCTACATGTAGAGAACGACTGATGAGATGCATGACATACGACTGATCATCGTAAACGTCAGGGCATCTGGCACGGCAATGCTCCCGTATTAGTTCATCTTCCAAAGTGAGAAATTTCTGCAACACTGTTGGTGTTGGCAAGGTGAAAAAGTGTTGAAACTGGAATTGCAATATTTTTCCTGCAAGTTCCTCTTTTATGATAATTGAGAATATCTTGCTTATCTTTTGCATAGCAGATATGTCCTCAGAATATATATTTTGAGTTACCTAGTAACTTCATCTTTTAAGTTATACTGGCATCATTTCCGTAAATGCATGGCATATGGTTTCAAAGATATTTTGAACTGTCATATATTATCACTGTTCAATTATATTTTGGTGGGCTATTGCTCACCCTTGCTTTATTTATTTATATCACAACAACAGTTAGATCTGATGGTCGCACAAGGCGCACTTGGTGTAAGCAGGTGACAACCGTCGGAGGATTAACCGCTGAGATCCTAGCTACCACTGTCGATTAAGAAGCTATTGGTAGGCTAGATGATTGGCTTTCAAGTATCAATGTATTTATAATATGACATATACCCATGGATGACAAAGAGTATGTGATGGTAAAATTGTAATTCTTTGGATTGTAAGAACTCAAACTTGTGATTGATAATATTGATGGTTACTCTGATTTCATCTCTGGGACTATAACGGGTGTGTTCTATGTTGTTGTTTTGGGTCACAAGGTTATAATTTAAATTATGTTGGTTTCGTGAATGGTTATTGAGACCGTAATGACCAGATCCCTGACCCCGGATTTGGGGGTGTTACACACTCTCAGCGGGGTCTGTTACTATTCAGAATTATAGAAAATATCGTAGGCTTCGCGTGGACAGTAAGATCGCTGAAAACGGACTTCTAGAACTCCAGATATGGCCAAAATAGTGTAGACTGCCCGGAAATCCGAATTTTCCACAATTTGCTCATTTTTCATCCGTTTTCTCTTCCTATTCTTTTGCCACTTCCCGTTCTTCATTCCAATGCTAAATTTCAACTCCAAAGTCGATGAAAAACACCAACCCTAGCCGAAATAACTAAACCTGCATAACTAACAAAAATGCATCAAAACTACAATAAACTTAAGGCCAAGTGAATCAATTTAAGCCGATATGGAACGCTCTAAATGGATATAAAATCCATTTATCACTTGTTTGAACTTGGTCTTTTTCACTTGGTTGATTGGCAGAAACTTGTGACCTTTGCTTCTTGACCATTGTAGTATACCATTAGCAGTCTGCTTTTGGAAACATACAATTGGTTTCTTGAACTTACTCTTCTCTTCTTGAGGTGCCAAAACAGTTGTAGAAGCCATTGGCTCAGATTTTGGTAGGTCATTACTAACTGTATTCACCCTAGACTTAGAGTCTTGTGTTGTGGTGAGATTTCTGTTAGTAATGCCTATGGCTTGCTATTTTCCACTTTTCCTCTCAAAGACTTTTCCTTCATCTTTTCCATCATCTCCCTTCTTGTTCTTATCATCTTTCTTTTTCTTGCCTTCATCATCCTTATTGCTCCTGTGATTTCTTCTTCTCCTATCACTTTTATCTTCATCTTCATAATCCTTATTCCTCCTCTCTTTGGCCATTTCTGGGACAATGCTAGTTGCAATGAAAGATTTGAGAATGTTCAGTGCTTCCAACTCTTCAGCAATTCTGATTCCTTGCTTTTTAGTTAGTCTTTCAATGATGGCAATGATGAGACTAGGATTCTGAGGGATAAGATTCTTGGGAATGATCAACTGCTTGATGTCATCAATTCTTGTTCCAGATTGGTAGATAATTGTTCTTGGATCTGTAATCACTTCAAGCAATCTGGCAGGTTGCTCATTCCTTAAGTCATCATTTAGACTTTTGTTGTTCTCATTTCTCTTCTCAATCAGTTTGATCAGCACATATGAATATCTTAGGGCTTGTAGGGTTTTGTAGGTTAGATGCCATATCTTGGATTTTGACACCATCATTATCTCTTTGAACCATACGCTATCTATCTTTCTAGGTATCACAGTGAGATAGTCAATATGATCCTTCAAGCTCCTTAGATATAATTGAGTGTCACCAGCCTATTTTCTTGAGACTTTCAGAAACTCCAAGAATGCATCATCATGATAAACATTTGAGTTTGCAATTTCTTGTAGCTTGGCCTCAGTAACCACCTTTACTTCTACATGCTTGGCACTTTCAGTTTTGGAGGATGGAGGTTTGTCAAATGGCATACTCCCTGCAACCACTATAGTAGTGATAGTTTGCTTTTGGCCACTTAGAGTAGTAATGTGCACAGGTGGTAGTGTAACAACTGGCAGAGAAGATGAAGGTTCATCAATTTTAGCTTTCCCTTTGCCTTGAACATCAGTTGTAGATTTTGAAATTCTTGGTTGGCCACCCTCAGTTATGACAATGCCTTTCTTCTTAGGTTTCTCCTCCTTAGGCTTCTCCCCCTTAGGTTTTGAGTTCCTTATGGTCCTCTTCTCCCCCTTAAGCTTGTTGTCAGGCACAGTGGCTTTGGTAGGGGCCTTTGGTTTGGAAGAGGTGGGATGGACAGATTCATCAAGCAAAGGGAGCCCCATGTGCTTCATCATAGTAGACAGCATCAGTTGTTGATGAAGAAGGACATCAACTGTGGTGGTAGCTTGAGTATCCAACTTGTCAGTGAGAATTGCAATAGTGTCTATAAGCTGAGCATTTGATTGCTTGAGTGAGGCCACTTCTTTCTCTAGAGCATCCACCTTGGTGAATAACTCAGTAGCTTTAAAACCAGAAAGTGACTGTTCCTTGAGCCTCACGACTTCAATTTTTGTCATATCATGCACAGGGACTTCAGTCACCAGCTTATCTCCATATTGGTTTGCAAAAAGAGTCCTTAGCATGGCATTAGCATCAGTTGTCTGACCAGATAGATTTTAGAATTGAGTGGCTAGATTCTTGACAACACTTTGAACTAATATCAATGAACTATCCATCTTAGTGCAGGTGGTTTTGCATTCCTGAATGTCCTTGATGACAGAGTTTAAAGAGGGGAACTTGGAAGCAAAATCCCTTTTGATATCATTCACTTCCATGGTTGTAGCTGCACACACTTCATTGATTTCTGTCTTAAGGCCTTTGCCAAGATAGTGTGCAGCTTTCAAGGTTCCTTTGTAGGTATCATTGACAGCTTCATACACATCACCAGGGGTAAGAGATTTAGCATTGGACCCTAGTGAGGTGATGTACTTTTCTCTTAGGTATTGAAGACCTTCTGAGAGAGCAATGTCATAAGCACCTTGCAGCCAAGCATCTACATTGCCATCTCTTTCAGCCTCATATGCTATTTTCTCCTTTTGCATTTCCACATCTTCTTTATGACATAGCAGAATGGCTTCATAATTTGGATTTGACATGTTTGAGGTGACTAGATTTTGGGCTATTTTTACAAACTCGGGAATCTGATCCACAATTAAGCTTTGAAGTGCTTCTACAGTCAATTGTGGTGGAACTATCATGTAGAGAACGACATAAAGTCAGAGCTATCATGTTGCACAGGCTTCAGCCATTGTGACATAAAGTCAGAGCTAGAGCTAGGCAAGCTAGACTCCTTAGTTGCAGAGGCAACTTCTACAACCTGATGGATTGACTCTACTACTGTTGTCTCCACAGAAGTGGGATAAGTTACAACAGTAGTTGACACAGGCACAGAGTCTTTAATGAAAACTATATGCCCCAGCTTGCATTCCCTCACCATCTAAATGTGGTTCATGGGTGGTGAGCAAAGTGTCATGCACTAAGTCACTTGAATCCATTGGCTCACCAAGAGAAAAGGATTCTTGGTGATCAATGCCTTGCTCCTCAATTGCTTGAGTTGCAGGCTCCAAAGAAATTTCAGTATTAGATTATGGAAGAAAAGTGCCTTTTGGAGTAGATTTTGGAAACTCCCCCTGAGAAATAGGGGGAGTTTCAAGTGTGATGTGCTCTTCACTCAATGTAGTGCCAGCCTTATCACTCCTTTGTGCAGACTCTATACAGGATTGTGCATTGGGGAGAATGCTTGATTCTATAGATGCACCTTGTTGAGAGAGTATATCTAGTGAGCTGTTTGCCCCTGATTTTACAACTTCATCCATTTGAGTGACTGAAGAGGTGGTTTTGGATTTCTTCTTCTTTGGCCTCTGTAAGGGTGACTCGGGTTCCTCACTTTCTATACCTAGTTCTACAACCAATGATGCTTCAGATAAAATGGTTAAAGGTGCAGAAGCAACCTGTTTTCTCTTCTTCTTTTCCTTTTTACTAACATCACCCTGTTGAGAGGATGGTGAAGTTGGCTCAGTATTTGGTAATGTGGTTGGTTGAGGGGGTTGGTTAGCATGCCCTGGGTTAGCATTTTGTTCAACTTGCCTGGGCCTAGCTAACTCAGATTTGGAGGCAAATATTGGCATGTTGTGGGGGAAGACTCAAATAGCCTCTAGTCCAAATTACCAAAAATGAGTTTGGACATAGACCTAGGGTAGCCTATTCTAGTTTTATCTAAACCAGGTAATTTAGTCAATTTATTATCTAAGTAATTAAGTACAGACTGAATGAATCTGGGAAAGAAAATATCATTACCTCTCTTGGTTGTGTTCTTACCAAGTTTTCTATAGAGCTCCTGCATTATGAGCTTTCCAACATCTATCTTTCTGTCAAAGGCCAATGAGTACCCTATCTGTTGAACAGGTGCACTCAATTGCTCATAGCTGGATTTCCTTCCACTGAATACGTGCAGAAGTGTGGCAAACACATAGCTCCATTCTTTTCTCAGATGCGCCCTTTTCAAGTTACCAACATTGATAGTGTCTGAGTACCTAATTAGTTCAAAGAATTCCACCAGTTGACCATCTTAATAGATCACTATATTCAGTCTGGTGAAGACCCAACGTCTTGCTCATGTCCTCAGAGGTGATGTTGAACTCTTTACCCAGAACCTTACAGTTAATGACATAGCCTAGACTGCCATCTTTAAGATCAACCGTTTCAGTAATTGCAGTGCTCCAAAACTGTTCTAGAATGTCTAGATATAGAGTTGGGTTGGCCGTAACTGCTCCTTTGATATGCGATTCAGACATCCATTTGACAAAACACTTGTAATTAGCATTTGGAGCTTCGACATCACTTGAGAGAGCGATGAAGTTGGTGTTGAATTTCACAGTTGCCATTGATACAGAGAAAAGAGAGAAGAGAATGAAGGTTGAAGAAGAAATTTAGCTTTTTGAGATTAGGGTTTTCAAGGGTTTTGGAACTTTAAATGCTTGAGAAATCGAATGAAATGAATCGAATAGATGTAGAATTGTATAAGTATGAAGTACTTGAATTGTCGATTAGATATATGTTTTGTATCGACAAGTCAGGCATTCGAGAAGTAGAAATCAACTATTCGATAAGTCAAGAAAGGCTTAATCGATATCTCAAGCAGTTTGTAACTTACAGCTGGCAGTTATCTAACTTAGAAATAATTCTAAATTAAATAAAATATGTTTTTATGAGTGAATTAAAATTTTAGACAAAAATCCAAAAACGATTGAAATTCAGCGAGAATTCAACCTTTTCAAATGATTCGAGAACTCAAATACCGTATTCGAGAACTCAGTCATTAGAGAACTCAATTATAATATTCGAGAAGTCAAGCATGCCCATGTTCGATATCTCAAAAAGACTCTATTCGAGAACTCGAGAGTACTCTAAAGAGACTCTTTAGAGAAGTCGAGCATTGAATCATTAGAGAAGTCTGACTTATCGAAATATTCTTTTCACTCATAAAAATTCAATTTTCACTATCTTTTTAAAATTCACCAGAATTATTCAATGAAGAATATTCTAACAAATTAAATAGTGATTTTCTCAAAATTCCATAGAAATTTCAAACTACTAAAATATGATTTTTCAACATATGCAACAGATTTGAAATATTTATAAATCATATTTCAGCCAACACTTACTTAAAAAATATTGAGAATTTAGATAAAGTAAGTGTTTACTGCTGCAACAATCTAGTTATGTTCACTTAGCCAGATTCTGAAGAATTCAGCATTCCAATCTCACTAACCAACCTTGTGAAGGTGGCTTCATCCAATGGCTTAGTGAATTTATCAGTTAACTGTTTATTTGTGGAGACATAATGCAACTCAATGGTTCCATTAGTTGCATGCTCCCTAATGAAATGATATCTCATGTCAATGTGCTTTGTTCTAGAATGATTGACAGGATTGGGCAACTATAGAGATTATTGCACTTGTGTTGTCACACATGATTGGAATTCTTTCCAACACAAGTCCATAATCTCTAAGTTGATTTCTAATCCAAAGCACTTGAGCACAGCAACTTCCAGCAGCTATGTATTCAGCCTCAGCTGTAGAAGTTGACACAGATTGTTGTTTCTTGCTATACCAAGAGACTAACCTTTGTCCAAGAAACTGGCAGCTACCTGAGGTGTTTTTCCTATCCACTCTGCATCCAGCATAATCAGCATCAGAATAACCAACCAGATTGAACCTTATGTTCTTAGGATACCATAAACCCAAGTTTGGAGTGCCCTTCAGATATCTAAAGATCTTCTTGATATCTATCATATGAGATTCCTTTGGATTTTATTGAAACCTTGCACACAGACATGTAGCAAACATGATGTCTGGCCTACTTGCAGTGAGATAGAGTAGAGAACAGACAATGCCTCTGTAGAATGAGATATCTACCTTCCTGCCCTTAGCATATTCATCCAATTTAGTGGCAGTGGCCATGGGTGTCTTAACAGGTGAGCAGTCTTCTAAGTCAAACTTCTTCTGTAAATCCTTGATATACTTGGTTTGACTAATAAAGATACCATCCTTCCTTTGACTAACTTGCAATCCAAGAAAGAATGATAACTCTCCCATCATGCTCATCTCATATCTACTTTGCATGAGCTTAGAGAATTTTTCACACAGCTTCCCATTAGTAGAGCCAAATATGATATCATCCACATAGATCTTAACTAGGATAATATCATCACCATGTTTCTTGTAAAACAGTGTCTTGTCCAATGTGCCTCTAGTGAATTGATTTTCAAGAAGAAACTGTGATAGAGTGTCATACCATGCCCTTGGAGCCTGCTTAAGTCCATACAATGCCTTAAGCAATCTGTAGACAAATTCTGGGAAGTGTGGATCCTCAAATCCAGGTGGTTATTGCACATATACCTCTTCTTCCAACCCTCCATTCAGAAATGCACTCTTGACATCCATTTGATAGATTTTAAATTTGAATGAGCAGCAAATGCCAAGAATATTCTGATGGCTTCCAATCTAGCAATAGGGGCAAATGTCTCATCATAATCAATGCCTTCCTGTTAAGAGTATCCTTTTGCAACCAACCTTGCTTTGTTTCTTACAATTACACCATTTTCATCCATCTTATTTTTCAGAACCTATTTTGTTCCAACTATGGTTCTATTCTTTGGTGCAGGCAAAAGTAGGGTTGTAAACGAGCCGAGCCGAACACTGACCAGGCTCGGCTCGATTAAATAGTTCGGGCTCGAGCTCGGGCTCGAGCTCGACCGAGCCATAAATTTCAAGCTCGACTCGACACATATGTGATATGTTCGAGTTCGGCTCGAAAGCTAGAATCAATTTCACTAATTATCAACAAAAGCTCGAATACCTTAAGTTCGGCTCGAGCTCGACTCGATGAATATATAAAAATATTAAATATTTACATAATAATATATAAATAACATAAAAATAATAATATATATATATATATATAATATATATATATATAATAAAATATATATAAGCTCGATTAGTCTCGCGAGCAATACGAATCGAGTAATATGAAGCTCGAGCTCGGCTCGGTCAACTATTCGAATAGCTCGAGCTCGGCTCGATTATTATCGAACCGAATTCGAATATTTTACGAGCCGAGCTCGAGTAGCTCACGAACAGTTTGACTCATTTACACCCCTAGGCACAAGTTCCCATACTTTGTTTCTTTCAAATTGATTTAGCTCCTCATGCATAGCAATATTTCAATCTGGATCCAACAGTGCATCATCAAGTTTCTTAGGCTTAATCTGAGATAGAAAGCAACCATAGAGACACTCATTTTGAGTTGCCTCACTCCTGCATTTTGATCTCCAATAATTTGCTCTGCAATGTATTATCTATCCCATTTTCTTGAATGCTCAGTTTGATTTCTCAACCTTGATGTTGCTTTATCATCCAAGTCATGATCATTTTCATTTCCTCCCCCTGTGAAGTTGCCACTATTCACAGGTGTGTCTTGGATGCTTGTCTCTTCACTATTGATTGGCACAAATTCTTCTCTTGCTTCATCATTCACTGGAGTTTAATTGTTGGATTATAGTCTCAACTTCAGCATCAATCTCCTCATCGGAATCATCTAAATTTTCAAATCTCATTGGATCTTTATCTTCATCATTGGCTCCTTCTAATCCAGGTAGTTTGCTATCATCAAAAGTCACATATGTGCTTTCCATAACTTTCTTTTGATTGATGACATAAATTTTGTGTGCAATTCTCTCCATAGAATAGCCAAGAAAAATTCCTTCAAATGCCTTTGCATCAAATTTTCCAACATATTCCGAATTATCCTTCAACACAAAGCATTTGCTTCCAAAAGTAAGAACATACTTCAGAGTAGGTTTCTTTCCAATCATCAAATTGTAAGGTGTCTTTCCAGTGATTTTGTTGATGAGGGTTCTGTTCTAAATATAGCATGCAGTGATCACAGCCTCAGCCCAAAAACATGTGGGCATTTTTGCATCAAGTAACATTGTTCTAGAAGCTTAATCAGAGTTCTATTCTTTCTCTCAACAACTCCATTTTGTTCTGGAGTCCTTGGAGCTGAGAATTGTTGATAAATGCCATTCTCTTTGCAAAATGCTTCAAGTAAGGCATTTCTGAACTCTGTTCTATTATCACTTCTCAATGCAATAACACTTGCATTGTTGGCCTTTGCTTCCTTATCAATTTTATTTATATGCTCAATGATCACTTGTGGAGCCTCATCCTTTGATGCTAGAAATTCCACCCATGTATACCTTGTGTAGTCATCAACCATTACCAGGGCATACTTCTTCCTTGAAAGTGACATAATGTTGACAGGCCCAAATAAATCCATATGAATAAGTTGTAGGGGCTTGGTTATTGATGTCACTATTTTTGACTTATGGCTTGATCTCTTCATCTTTCCTTTCTGATAAGCCTCACACACTCCTTTTTGACAGAATTCAAGTGTGGGGATGTCTCTCACTAACTCTCTTTTGGCTAGAGAGTTAATGGCCTTGAAGTTCAAGTGTGATAACTTCTTGTACCACAGCCAGCAATCTTCATTTGATGTTTTTGAATAGAAGAAACAAGCTTTGTCCTTGCTTGCAGAATCCATATTGGTTACAAACAGGCTTCCTTTCCTTACTCCAGATAGAGCAAAATCACCATTCTTCTTGTGGGTGATCAAACATTCATCTTTGTCAAATTTCACTCTGAATCCTCTGTCAGTAAACTGACCAACACTTAGCAGATTATGCTTGAGTTCCTTGACTAGTGCTACATCTTCAATGATGACATTACCAACATTCAATTTGCCATATCCCAATGTGTTACCCATGCTGTCTTCTCCAAAAGCAACCATTGGGTCAGCCTTCTCCTCATACTGTGATAGTAGGGCCATATCACCAGTCATATGGTTTGAGCATCCACTGTCCAAAATCCACATGACTTTCTTTTCATGTTCTTTGCCCTGCAAACACAAAGGTATTACATCTTCTTTGGTACCCAAACAAGTTTGGGTCCACCTGGCTTAGAAACAGTTTTATCGTTAACAACATGCTTATCAACTTTCTTGATGCTAGTCTTCTTGTAGTGTGTGTGAGAATTGTGACTGATATAACCATCAATGAATTGTCTTCTCAAATTGAAACAGCTAGTCATAACATTCATATTGCATGGCATACAGTCAAATTATCACCGAATGGAGCATCTCTATGTCTTAAAGGTACAAAACAATCATAGAAAGGTTTTGGCACACTACCAACAGGTTTCTTGCATGCATGTGTTAAATGATTAGTACTAAAATAGTTTTGACAAGTTTTCCTAGGGGCATTAAGCACAGAAGTATAGTTATTATCTTTGTTAATCCCTAGTTTGCCATTTTTGTTATGTTTCTTCTTAGCCACTTTCTTCTCAGATTCATTCTTCCCAGCTGAAACAAATTTCACAAACTTCTCAGGTCTAGGTCTACCTCATACTGGCTCCTTGGCTTTTGCCTTGACACTCTCACGCTTAGAGGATGCTGGTTGTTCACTAGTCTATGCATCATCCTCATCATTCAACATTTGCTTAATGAGTAAGGCATCCTCATCAATTTCAAATGTTGGTTCTTTAAAAATTGGAGAATTAATCTTTTTCAAAATGTGAGGCACTTTCTCTTGAACAACTATGTCATAGTCAAGTCCAATGGCATCCTTTGGTTTAGCTTGGTTTCTCTCATGGTAGGACTGTAATAGACTAGAGGAGTTCTTAAAAGTTTTCAGTTTGAATTCATTTTCAGCTAGTTCATCCCTAAGAGCCTTCTCAATCTGACTAGCACATAGAACCTTATTCTGTAGATATTCAACTTCTTTCTTAAGATATTCTACTTGCATAGTAGTTATCTCAAGTTCCTCATTCCTTTTGTTTAACAATTCATTTCTAGCAGACAATTTAGTAATCTCTTCATTGGCAGCAGTCATACTAGTATGAATATTAAACATTTCAACAGATAGTTGTTCAATCATATCCTTGTATTCAGAAACAGACATGTCTATGGTAGTGAAAGATGGTACCTTAATGTCTGATGGAGGTGTCTCATCCTTGGAATCAGCCATCAAGGCATAGTTAAGGAATTCTTGCTCTTCTCCATCACTATCAGTATCATCCCAACACTTCCCTTCAGCTATGTAGGCCTTGCCTGGTGTTTGATTTTTTGAGAAGGGCCTCATACTTAGCTTCTAGCTCAAGAAACTCCTTATCCTTCTTTTTAGGCTTCTTGCATTCACTAGCAAAATGCCCTAGGTCATTGCATCTATAACATCTCACAGATGACCTATCGACATAGTTGGTTTTGAATTTATTCTTATTTGATTTCACAGGTGCTTTACTCTTGTTGAATGAATGACTCTGAGTTCTAGGTTTGAATGGCTGCTTCCTCTTGAATCTCATGTTTGGAAATTTTCTAGCCATGAAAGCATATGAGGTATTTTCCATACCATCCAACTCCTCAAGAGTGTAGAACTCATCTAATTCTTCTTCCTGTTCCTCAGCAATAGTCTCAGGCATCTCCACTACTGGTTCTTCATCCACTACTTCTTCAATCCTCAAATGGCTTGTAGAGGCCTCAAGTTCTTGCATAGATCTATTCACAATCAAGGCACATGATGTGTTTATCATTTTACCCTGATTTGCTTGAATAGCCCTCTTTTGTAACAACTCAAGCTCATGAGTTTTTAGTACACCATAGAGCACATCATATGTGACTTTGTTCAAATCTCTTTCTGTGACGCCCCCAGATCCGGGGTCGGAGATCTAGGCGCTCACGGTCCATTTTTCATTAATAACATACTTGTTCTTGCACATAATATAAATAAACAGCCATCGACCCCACAATAAACTCACACCGCACACACACACACACAGGTTAGAGTCTCAGAAACGTCATACATATGAATAAGCAAAAGTAACAATTTTAGAGTTATTACAGACCGAATTAAATAGCATTTATGCTACCAGCAACACTTCGATATGAAGTGAAGTTGGCGGCTTGAAAGTTTGTTACGGTACACTGCCTTGCACATGTCATACTTATAGATAAAACGTACTAACAAAAGTTGCCAACCAATCCGGCTAATGGGGCCTACCGGTGGAATCTCAACTGCAGCCTGGGGTCTAGTCACCTGCTTTCGAACAGTCTGACAGGTTCTTGCCATTTCTCTTAGCTGTTGTGTTTGTAAAATTTGAAAACAAGCAAGAGTGAGCAACTATAGCTCAGCAAGAATATAGGTATAAGATAAGCAATATAACATTTCATATGTATAACAGTCATTAAACTTGTTGTATCAATCAGTTATAAAATCACTTGTCATTATTGGTAAATTTCAAAGGTGCACCAGTACGTGCCCTTGTTTTCAAAATAACCTTGCAGTTCTAGCTACTGCATAAAGTCAACATCTTTCTCATCAAAATAGGACACTATCGGCAACTGGCACATAGGCCTAAGATGCAGTGTCAAAGCATTTTTCCAAAGTGGAGGAATGGGACTTAAAGAAAACATAAAACCTGACAGGGATTGACGATGATCAGTCGCCACATCCGAGTCCAATAATCTGCGGGTCTTCTCTACCGGTAGAAGGATAGAAACTACATCCGTAACTATCCCCGAGTGAAAACTACATCCGTAATCACCCTCGATGAAAACTACATCCGTAATCATCCTTCGGCAACACCTGGGCCGGAATAATAAGTGATGGACCGCCTGGCTCACGGCCGCTTACACATCCCGGGAATCGTTCGTCAACGGTTCCTACACCTGCCAGAGTCCCTTTTTCTTTTTCTTTTAAAAACTTGATTTTGATTGAAAACAGAGTAGTTGTGGTTCGACATCAGTCGACCGATAATTCTTGAAATCATACAAGAAGCAGAACCTGACCGGGGGTTTTCGAAAATGTTTTGAGTTCGAAAAAGTTCGAGTTTGAAAGTATTAAAAGGTATCTTGGATTAACTTTGTTTTTAAAATAGTGAACAATAATTATTAAATGATATTTTAAGATTTAATATCAATAATTAATAAAATAATTATTTAATAAAATAAACTTTTAATCCAAGATAGGGTTTCGAGTATTTACGAAGATATAATAATAGTTATTTGAATATACGATACCACCCGAATGACCCTTCGGGTTTTCGCAATATAGATACGATATAATAATATACCGCTCCCCGGTCAATAGTATATACGGACCGCTACGACCTCTATTGCTAGAGTCGTTGTCCGAAGAAAACATTTCAATCTAAGTTCAAGGGGTAAAAGCATACATGTACTTGTTCAATCTCAATTGCATCAATACTTCGATAAACATAGCATTTGATATAATTTGAAAACTACAAACACAACAGTGAAAATCCTTGTATATGTATAAGTTTTGAAAAGTAAACTTGCCTTGGTTTGGTTGGGGTGGTCGAGCGTGCGAATTCGAACGATCTATACATAAACAATAATCGTTCGTTAGTACCTTAACAATTTCTTTCTAATTACGGGGTTTTAAGGGGATACGAAATTAACTTAACGACTTCGTCTTATGACTCCCTAGCCCCACTATAGGTCCATGACATCACTCGTTTACGCTCGTCACTTACTCGACTTAATTTAGTTACCACGTTCGAACCATAACCACTAACCCTAGAATAATGTTCCACTAATCGACCTTTTTCCATTGCGCGAATTTTACTCTAGCATTTTTATAAAATCCAAAAATTCATATTTTAATACAATTCCTTTTGTGTGGTCTTCACCACTGCATTACCTACATTCTCAAATTTTTCCATGATCCCAAATATTTTTTAAGGTGTTTAAACAAGGTCCACAATGGGGTCACTTTATGCAGTCCATAGTCCAGAAACAAAATTCACTCCTCCGGCCATAACTAAAAATCCACACATCACCTAGCTATGAATCTTACATATCCAGAAACTACATTCAATTATCATTCCAACAATATAAGGTAGGAGATCAGGGGACATCATTTGGGTGTTCAAAATCGTGCCAAAACACAGATCAAAGTTCCTGGACAAACTCAGCATGCTCAAATCACTTAGATCAACCATTTTTCATGCTTCCATAACATAAACACCACTTAAAACACTTAGATCATGACTCATAACACTCATGGAGATATATATATTCACCATAGTCATAAAATTCACCATCTCAACATCAAAACCCAAGATCCATGTTATCCAATACATATACATTCAAGATAACCCCTAAAATGCATGGATCTACAACCATACTACATGAACAACACATAACCAAGGGTGGTTTGAGATTTCATACCTTCTTGAGCTCCTAGAGACTTTGAACAATCTTTATACAACTTAAAAACACCTTAGATGGCCTCCTACAACACTCACAATGCAAGATCTAAAGGAAGAACAAACTTGGTTACTATTCATCCAAACTTTAACAATTTATATCTTGGAATTGGATGGATGAAATGGAGTGAAATTGCTAGCATACCTTGCTTAGATGATGTAGATGACCTAGTAATTATGTTATGATTTATGAGTGATGAGAAGTGGGAGAAAGAAATTTCTTTCTTCCTTGTTCTTGCTTGGCCAAGAGCAATAAGCAAGGGGGGGGGAGAGAGCTTTTGATTTCTTTTTGTGTTTGTGTTGGTTGAGTAATTGATTGGGTGATACATATTATTGTATGTATTAGTATGGTACAATCCTAGGTATGGCTATAGGTATGGCTCTTGGTACTACATGTCTCCTCCTTTTTCAAAAAGCAAGTAACCAAATACTATTCATCTTCCAATGGCTAACTAGTTTGCTTGGTTTCTAACTACTTGGTTGCATGGGCTTGCATGCAATACTACTCCTTGTAATATTATTCTTCCACCAATGCTTATTATTTAATCCTTAATTCGTATCGTATCTTAATTAATCTCTCGTAATAATATTTTGTCGCGTAGAGATTTCCCCTATAATTCCTTAAGTACTAATTGTGTAAATTCCTCTAATGTCCATAATTCCTTATCATAATTCTTAATAAATCTTTTAACACTCTAATCATTCTCAAATCCCAAGTTTCATAAATCTCACTAACAATAAGACTCTTGCCTTCACAATCTCCCTTTTTATCTTACATAGTGAACACAACAACACAGTTTTCCAGGCAATCAATTCCATTAATCACAGGGATGACCAGAAAGGTTCCATATTGACATTGCCACAAGATATTAAATAAAATAAAATATTATCAAAAATTAGGGTTCTTACAGCCTCCCCTCCTTAAAAGGATTCCGTCCCGGAATCAGGTTGAAAACAGTTGGGGGTGCTTTTCACGCATTGCGCTTTCTAGTTCCCATGTTGATTCTTCGACATTCTGATTCCTCCACAAGACTCTCACTAGTTTGACAACCTTGTTCCGCAGTACCTGTTCTTTTCTATCCATGATTTCTACGGGTTGCTCTACATATGTCAAGTCTGGTTGCAGATCCACTTGATCATGTTCTATCACATGTCGGAAGTCGGTATGGTAGGGTCGTAGCATGGACACATGGAACACATTATGTACTTGCTGTAAGCTCGGAGGTAAAGCCAATTCATAGGCTAACTTTCCAACTCGTTTCAAGATCTCAAAAGGTCCAATAAATCTCGGGCTTAGTTTCCCTTTCTTACCAAATCTCATCAATCCCTTCCACGGTGATACTTTTAACATCACAAACTCTCCTACCTCATATTCTTTGTCCTTGCGGGTCTGGTCCGCATACTTCTTCTGTCTGTCTTGGGCCGCTACCAGCCGTCCTCTTATGAGCTCGATAGTTTCTCTTGTCTGTTGGACCAGTTCAGGCCCTAAAATCTTCCGCTCTCCAACTTCTTCCCAACACAAAGGAGACCGACATCTTCGTCCGTACAAAGCTTCATATGGGGGCATGCCTATACTCGCATGGTAACTGTTGTTGTAGGAAAATTCGATCAACGGCAAGTGGTCGTCCCAACTTCCCTTGAAGTCTATGGCACATACTCTCAACATGTCCTCGATGGTCTGGATGGTTCTCTCGCTCTGTCCGTCTGTTTGGGGATGGTATGCAGTACTCATGTTTAACTTAGTCCCCACACAATCCTGAAAACTCCTCCAGAACCTGGAGTTGAATCTTTGGTCTCTATCTGATACAATGCTCACAAGAACCCCATGTCTAACCACAATCTCCTTTAAGTAAATATCTGCCAGCTTGTCGACAGTATATCTCTCGTTGATTGGAAGAAAATGTGTTGACTTGGTCAACCTATCGATAATTACCCAAATGGCATCATGATTCGTCTTGGTCCTTGGTAATCCGACCACAAAGTCCATCGCAATCTGCTTCCACTTCCACTCGGGTATCTCTAAGTGTTGCAACAATCCGCTGGGCCTCTGGTGTTCGGCCTTTACTCTTTGACATGTCAAACACTTACTTACCCACTCTGCCACGTCCTTTTTCATATTAGGCCACCAATAGTATTCTCTTAAATCTCTATACATCTTAGTGCCTCCAGGGTGGATTGAGTACCTTGAACTATGAGCCTCTTGCAAAATCTCGTCTTTTAACTCTCGAACGTTCGGAATCCATATCCTAGATGCGTACCTCATAACTCCATTCCCGTCCTTCTCACACCTAATTTCTTCGCCAGTCAAAATTTTCTCCATGGAATTCTTTTCTTCCTCTATCTTCTTTTCCTGGCATAACTTAATCTTTTCCAATAGCGGTGGTTGGACTTTTATTTCCATTAGACTCTCTTGGCCAATTCCTGGCAACCTCACCTCAATCTCCAGCCTCTCGAGGTCCTTGATCACTTCGTCCACTGACGTTATCATCTTAAGCTTCTCCTTTCGGCTAAGTGCATCGGCCACTACGTTGGCCTTCCCTGGGTGATAATGAATCTCACAATCATAATCCTTGATTAGCTCTAACCATCTTCTCTACCTCATGTTTAACTCTTTCTGAGTGAATATGTACTTTAAGCTCTTGTGATCCGTGTAGATTTCACACTTTTCTCCGTAAAGATAGTGTCTCCAGATCTTCAAGGCGAAAACTATCGCTGCTAACTCCAAATCATGGGTGGGGTATCTTACCTCATATTCCTTAAGTTGTCTGGACGCATACGCAATCACCTTACCGTGCTGCATAAGCACACACCCTAAACCTTTACGGGATGCATCGCTATAAATCACAAAATCTCCCTTATCATCCGGTAGGGCTAGTACTGGTGCTGTCACCAACCTCTTTTTCAACTCTTGAAAGCTCTCTTCGCATTTTTCAGTCCACACAAACTTCTCGGTCTTGCGAGTTAGCCGGGTCAAAGGGGCTGCTATCGTGGCAAAGTCTTGGACAAATCTTCTATAGTAGCCGGCCAATCCTATGAAACTTCTCACCTCTGTCGGAGTGGTTGGTCTCTCCCAATTTGATACAGCCTCTATTTTGGCTGGGTCCACTAGGATGCCTTGTTCGCTAATCACATGCCCCAAAAACTGAACTTCCTTCAACCAAAATTCACACTTCGAGAACTTAGCGTACAACTTTTCTTCTCTTAGCGCTCCCAATACAATCCTCAAGTGCTCTGCATGTTCCTCTTTCGTCTTGGAATAAATTAAGATGTCATCGATGGAGACTATAACACACTTGTCCAGGTACTTCTTGAAGACTCGAT
The DNA here is from genome assembly GCA_037693485.1 of Kitagawia praeruptora. Lineage (NCBI taxonomy): Eukaryota > Viridiplantae > Streptophyta > Magnoliopsida > Apiales > Apiaceae > Kitagawia > Kitagawia praeruptora. The sequence goes on from CM075352.1 coordinate 142,724,652, forward strand.
TCATTAAATCCATGAAAGCTGCGGGTGCATTCGTTAACCCAAACGACATTACTAAAAACTCATAGTGTCCGTACCGGGTGCGAAAGGTCGTCTTTGGTATATCTTCTGGCTTAATCCTTAACTGGTGGTACCCGGTTCTCAAATCGATCTTGGAAAAATAAACCGCGTCCTTTAGTTGGTCAAACAGGTCATCTATTCTGGGCAAAGGATACTTATTCTTGATGGTCACCTTATTCAACTCCCTGTAGTCTATGCATAATCTCATACTGCCATCCTTCTTTTTCACGAATAGCACCGGGGCTCCCCACGGTGACACACTAGGTCTTATCATTCCTTTATCCAACAGCTCTTGCAATTGGGTGGCCAACTCTTTCATCTCCACTGGGGCTAGCCTATACGGGGCCTTTGAAATTGGGGCCGTGCCCGGAACTAAATCTATAGCGAACTCGATGTCTCTATCAGGTGGTAGTCCTGGAAGATCATCCGGAAATACGTCCGCGAACTCATTAACGACTGGGATTTCCTGTAGGTTTGGCGCCTCCTTCTTGGTATCCTTTACATAGGCTAAATAGGCCTCGCATCCTTTACGTAACAGCCTTTTTGCTTGAATCATAGTCAGAAACTTTTGGGTTTGTCATTTTCCACTAAACACTACTTCCTCATCCCCTGGCAATCTTAAACTTACTTTCTTCTTCACGCAATCAATCTGAGCTCCGTGGGTTGTCAACCAATCCATACCTATTATTACGTCAAACTCTCCTAATTTAAAAGGTATTAAATCTACCCGAAAGTGTCGCCCTTCTATTTCTAGGTCACAACCTGGGCATACTTGGTTAACAGGAATAATTTCATGGTTTGCTATCTCTACTTGCAGTCTGTCTCTCAGTGGTTCAGTCTTAAGGCCTAACTGACTTACAAAATCTAGAGATATGAAAGACTTGGTAGCTCCCGAATCAAATAAAACATTCGCATTAACTGAGTTGAGTAGTAGGGTACCTGCGATCACATCCGTGTTCCTCACGGCATCTTGCACAGTCATGTTAAAAGTTCTTGCAGTCGGGGCTCTGTTAGAAGCAGTTCCACTCACTCTTGATGCAGCTGGCCCAGAGGACATACATTCCCTCATTCGGTGCCCTGGTTTCCCACACTTAAAGAAATTACCTCCGGCACTGGTGTTGTTACTAGTCCCTCGACAGGTGTTAGCATAATGTCCCGTCAGCCCACACTTGAAGCACTTCACATCTTGCAGGTTACACACGCCCGCATGTTTCCTTCCACATTTATTGCATTCCGGGAGTGGGGCCCGGGGTGGGGTAGAGTACGATGATCCCTGAGGTCGGCCGCCCTGGCCCACACTCCAACTTTCGGCTCTCTTGGTTCCAAAGTTTCCGCTGGGTTGGGACATTGTTCCTCTCTTAAATTTGCTCGGAAAGCTACCTCCCGCAGAGTTCCCCTTTAGACTATCAAACTTCCTCTTCCTTCCCTCTCTCTCCTTCTGCATCTGTTCACCTCCAGCCTCAACAATCGATGCTTTCTGTACCAGGGTGGCATAGTCTGTCAGCTCAAGAACCGCCACACGATTCTGAATCCATTGCTTTAGCCCCAATTGAAACCTTCGGGCCCTCTTCACCTCAGAGTTCACATATTCCGGCACAAACCTTGACAGCTCAGTAAATCTTGCCTCATACTCGGCCACCGTCATGTTGCCCTGCTTTAGTTCCAAAAATTTCAGCTCCATTTGTGTTTCCATGAACCTAGGGAAATACTTTTCCAAGAACAACTCGCTAAACCTCTCCCAGGTCACCACACCTCTCCCCTCCAAATTCTTTTTAGCTTCCCACCAGTAGTTTGCCTCACCCTTCAGCAGATAGGTGGCGAAAACAGTTTTCTGCTCTTCAGCGACTCCTAGTATCTCAAAAGATTTTTCCATTTCTTTCAGCCAGGCTCTTGCCTCGACTGGGTCCGCAGTTCCCTTAAACTCCGGGGGTTTCAGGGATTTGAAATTCCGAAAGGCATTGGCATTCGCATTGTTGAGTGGTGGCTGAACCGGGGGACGGTCCAAGTTTTGCCTGAGTAGGTCCATGAATCGCTCCATAGGGTCTCTCCTTGGGTTTTCCACCTCTAGGGTATCATCTTCAGCTTCCTCTTCATCATACTCAGAGTTATCAAGCAAGTTATAGTCACTACCTTCATCCTCGCTCAGGTTCTGATCCTCTCTCTCTCGGTTTTGGTGGCCTTCCGGCCCATGGTGGCTACCCTGGCCTTCAGAGCTGGCCGGGTGAGCTCGAGTGTTCATTCTTCTGGGTGGCATGATTCTGATAATAAGACAAAAATGGGTTAGGGTTTTCAATTTATTTGACCGTATTTAGAGAAGTCAGGAACGTATTGTTCCTTCTTATACAGGGTTAAAATTTCGAACTCGCAGTGCCCTTATGATGGCGATAAACTGTAAAACCTTTTTAGGAAAGTCGTTACGTGGTTCGAAAACATTTGTAGGAATTTCCAAAATTTCGAAACTTCGCAATCTGTAGAAATATTTTTAGAATTTTAAATAAACTAAAACCTTTTTTTTTTTTTTTTTTTTTGAAAGGTTTATGTTAGAAAAATTATAGGAACATTTTGGAAAATGTGGAGAACAATTTGAAATCGCATATCGTAAGTTTGAAACAGCATGGTTGTATTTGTGGCTTGTAGCAGTTGTATAATCACAGTTGTATATCAAAACAGTAGAGCATGGCATCGGAAAGTAAAGCAGTTGAGACAACATCAAGGAAACTGAAACTAAATAAGTACGTACAAGGGTGGTCACAAAGTTTGGATGTTAGAGCCAAATACATAGTTCCGATGTCAAAGTCTAGCAAAAGTGGAACAAATACAAGTACATAATCCGAATAGTCAGGGCTACACAAAAGTAGGGCTACATCCGTACATACTATCCGAAGTCACATCTACACATATGTAGGTCAGTCTACTCATCCACTGGTCAGAAAGGACGCCACTGCACAAGTCAACTATCCCGCAAAATCGACATACTAATGTCATCTGAACCTAGGGGACTGAGCTATCAGTAACACATCACGGGGCCGCACCGCGACGGAGCAAGGTCCTCACTCGGGCAAATGCACGACGCACAACACGTCTAACATCCCTAGCCTGGATCACTCCGCCCCCGCGGATCCCTAATCCGAGAACCCTCTCGCGACTCCTCCTCTCAATCTTGTGGAGTCGAGCTCTAGTCCTCCTAGCAACAGTAGTCCTCATCTCAGCCTGGATCCTCAAGCGCGCCTCGCGCTCCTCCACTATCACCCTCCTCGCCTCGTTAAATCGGGCCTCCGCAGAAAGTAAGTCTCGGGTCAGGAACTGCACCACATAGGCGTGCTCGGCGCCCGATACTGGGGGTAGGTCCAGTGGTGGGGGTGGCATAACAGGGGCAGGAGCAGGGGTAGGGTCACGCTCCTCCTCGCTAGAAGTATCCTCCTCGAAGTCATCATCTGAAGAAGTGGGGCTCAATGACTGTGGAGAGGGTGGGGGTGACACAACACGGTCCTCACCGGATCGCACACTCTCCTCATTAGTGGCCACAGGAGAGGGGGTAACAGGCTCAGGCTCAACAAAGGGCTCCTCATCGGGATCCTCCTCCTCAGTGTCCTCTATCAGCTCAATCACAGGGTCAGTCTCAGAGTCAGTATCAGTATCCTCAACAGGGTCCTCAGTCTCTCTCAGTAGTGCCTCATCATGCTCCCTCTCATAGGCCTCAGGGTCTGGTATCTCCTCCATCTACACAAGGGAAACAAGCTAGGTTACTAACCAAAAAGAAGGGTTTAAGGAGTAGTTCCCTCACGGGCCTTTGAAGTCAGGCTATATCCGATAACCCGACTGTGAACTCGATGAGAGCTCTAGGTATTAATGGGATTATTATTATTGTTATTATTATTAGTATCGTTATGGTTGCTTCCCTAAGTTACTATCGTTTCTGAGAACTGTAACCTTCTCTCTGATACCATTTCTGTGACGCCCCCAGATCCGGGGTCGGAGATCTAGGCGCTCACGGTCCATTTTCCATTAATAACATACTTGTTCTTGCACATAATATAAATAAACAGCCATCGACCCCACAATAAACTCACACCGCACACACACACACACATAGGTTAGAGTCTCAAAAACGTCATACATATGAATAAGCAAAAGTAAGAATTTTAGAGTTATTACAGACCGAATTAAATAGCATTTATGCTACCAGCAACACTTCGATATGAAGCGAAGTTGGCGGCTTGAAAGTTTGTTACGGTACACTGCCTTGCACATGTCATACTTATAGATAAAACGTACTAACAAAAGTTGCCAACCAATCCGGCTAATGGGGCCTACCGGTGGAATCTCAACTGCAGCCTGGGGTCTAGTCACCTGCTTTCGAACAGTCTGACAGGTTCTTGCCATTTCTCTTAGCTGTTGTGTTTGTAAAATTTGAAAACAAGCAAGAGTGAGCAACTATAGCTCAGCAAGAATATAGGTATAAGATAAGCAATATAACATTTCATATGTATAACAGTCATTAAACTCGTTGTATCAATCAGTTATAAAATCACTTGTCATTATTGGTAAATTTCAAAGGTGCACCAGTACGTGCCCTTGTTTTCAAAATAACCTTGCAGTTCTAGCTACTGCATAAAGTCAACATCTTTCTCATCAAAATAGGACACTATCGGCAACTGGCAAATAGGCCTAAGATGCAGTGTCAAAGCATTTTTCCAAAGTGGAGGAATGGGACTTAAAGAAAACATAAAACCTGACAGGGATTGACGATGATCAGTCGCCACATCCGAGTCCAATAATCTGCGGGTCTTCTCTACCGGTAGAAGGATAGAAACTACATCCGTAACTATCCCCGAGTGAAAACTACATCCGTAATCACCCTCGATGAAAACTACATCCGTAATCATCCTTCGGCAACACCTGGGCCGGAATAATAAGTGATGGACCGCCTGGCTCACGGCCGCTTACACATCCCGGGAATCGTTCGTCAACGGTTCCCACACCTGCCAGAGTCCCTTTTTCTTTTTCTTTTAAAAACTTGATTTTGATTGAAAACAGAGTAGTTGTGGTTCGACATCAGTCGACCGATAATTCTTGAAATCATACAAGAAGCAGAACCTGACCGGGGGTTTTCGAAAATGTTTTGAGTTCGAAAAAGTTCGAGTTTGAAAGTATTAAAAGGTATCTTGGATTAACTTTGTTTTTAAAATAGTGAACAATAATTATTAAATGATATTTTAAGATTTAATATCAATAATTAATAAAATAATTATTTAATAAAATAAACTTTTAATCCAAGATAGGGTTTCGAGTATTTACGAAGATATAATAATAGTTATTTGAATATACGATACCACCCGAATGACCCTTCGGGTTTTCGCAATATAGATACGATATAATAATATACCGCTCCCCGGTCAATAGTATATACGGACCGCTACGACCTCTATTGCTAGAGTCGTTGTCCGAAGAAAACATTTCAATCTAAGTTCAAGGGGTAAAAGCATACATGTACTTGTTCAATCTCAATTGCATCAATACTTCGATAAACATAGCATTTGATATAATTTGAAAACTACAAACACAACAGTGAAAATCCTTGTATATGTATAAGTTTTGAAAAGTAAACTTGCCTTGGTTTGGTTGGGGTGGTCGAGCGTGCGAATTCGAACGATCTATACATAAACAATAATCGTTCGTTAGTACCTTAACAATTTCTTTCTAATTACGGGGTTTTAAGGGGATACGAAATTAACTTAACGACTTCGTCTTATGACTCCCTAGCCCCACTATAGGTCCATGACATCACTCGTTTACGCTCGTCACTTACTCGACTTAATTTAGTTACCACGTTCGAACATAACCACTAACCCTAGAATAATGTTCCACTAATCGACCTTTTTCCATTGCGCGAATTTTACTCTAGCATTTTTATAAAATCCAAAAATTCATATTTTAATCCAATTCCTTTTGGGTGGTCTTCACCACTGCATTACCTACATTCTCAAAATTTTCCATGATCCCAAATATTTTTTAAGGTGTTTAAACAAGGTCCACAAGGGGGTCACTTTATGCAGTCCATAGTCCAGAAACAAAATTCACTCCTCCGGCCATAACTAAAAATCCACACATCACCTAGCTATGAATCTTACATATCCAGAAACTACATTCAATTATCATTCCAACAATATAAGGTAGGAGATCAGGGGACATCATTTGGGTGTTCAAAATCGTGCCAAAACACAGATCAAAGTTCCTGGACAAACTCAGCATGCTCAAATCACTTAGATCAACCATTTTTCATGCTTCCATAACATAAACACCACTTAAAACACTTAGATCATGACTCATAACACTCATGGAGATATATATATTCACCATAGTCATAAAATTCACCATCTCAACATCAAAACCCAAGATCCATGTTATCCAATACATATACATTCAAGATAACCCCTAAAATGCATGGATCTACAACCATACTACATGAACAACACATAACCAAGGGTGGTTTGAGATTTCATACCTTCTTGAGCTCCTAGAGACTTTGAACAATCTTTATACAACTTAAAAACACCTTAGATGGCCTCCTACAACACTCACAATGCAAGATCTAAAGGAAGAACAAACTTGGTTACTATTCATCCAAACTTTAACAATTTATATCTTGGAATTGGATGGATGAAATGGAGTGAAATTGCTAGCATACCTTTCTTAGATGATGTAGATGACCTAGGAATTATGTTATGATTTATGAGTGATAAGAAGTGGGAGAAAGAAATTTCTTTCTTCCATGTTCTTGCTTGGCCGAGAGCAATAAGCAAGGGGGGGGGGAGAGCTTTTGATTTCTTTTTGTGTTTGTGTTGGTTGAGTAATTGATTGGGTGATACATATTATTGTATGTATTAGTATGGTACAAGCCTAGGTATGGCTATAGGTATGGCTCTTGGTACTACATGTCTCCTCCTTTTTCAAAAAGCAAGTAACCAAATACTATTCATCTTCCAATGGCTAACTAGTTTGCTTGGTTTCTAACTACTTGGTTGCATGGGCTTGCATGCAATACTACTCATTGTAATATTATTCTTCCACCAATGCTTATTATTTAATCCTTAATTCGTATCGTATCTTAATTAATCTCTCGTAATAATATTTTGTCGCGTAGAGATTTCCCCTATAATTCCTTAAGTACTAATTGTGTAAATTCCTCTAATGTCCATAATTCCTTATCATAATTCTTAATAAATCTTTTAACACTCTAATCATTCTCAAATCCCAAGTTTCATAAATCTCACTAACAATAAGACTCTTGCCTTCACAATCTCCCTTTTTATCTTACATAGTGAACACAACAACACAGTTTTCCAGGCAATCAATTCCATTAATCACAGGGATGACCAGAAAGGTTCCATATTGACATTGCCACAAGATATTAAATAAAATAAAATATTATCAAAAATTAGGGTTCTTACACTTTCCCTTAGAGAAATGACCCTTTGCTCTAAATGGTTTCGTGAAGATAGTAGAAACTTCATATTCAATTCTTTGGTACTGTAGACTTTTCCATTCATCTGCAATTCAGTAACCAGCTTGTGAAATCTCTCAAACATGTCAGTAATGATTTCCTTAGGCTGTGCCATGAAAGCTTCATACTGTGTGACCAGTATATGTTTCTTATTCTCCTTGACCTCATCTGTTCCTTCACATAAAACCTCAATATGATCCCACATCTCTTTGGCAGATGTACAGGATGCAATGTTTGCAAACATTTACATATCTATGGAATCTATGATTAACAGCATGAGGTGAATGTCAATAGCAACCATCTCCTTCTCTGATTCTGTCTATTTGGATGGTTCCTTGGCCACATAAGATCTTGGATAGGTTGTGGTTCCAACTTTCTTTTCAGGGATCTCTTGTTGTGGAACAAAGGGACCATTCTTGAGAATCTCAGGATACAGAGGATGAGAGGCTTTGATGAATAACATCATTTTTATCTTCCAGAGGTTGAAATTGTCTTTGTCAAACTTAGGGACCTTCACCGTTCCTGTTGTCTTTGGTGTATTCATATTCATGATCGTTTTCTGTTTTAATCAACAGCCTGCTCTGATACCACTTGTTGAGTATGAATATACCGACAATAAAATACAGAGGGTGGGTGAATGTGTTTTCAAACTTTTATTCGAATAAGTATGTTGAAGTGAAGATTGTTTGAATCTGATTGTGTAGAAAGAGTGTGTGTTCGTGTTCTTCAATGTGTGTAAATGCGGAATAAACACTTAGAACAATGTCACTCACTTTAATCTAATATTTTGTTAGATAAAGATTTTTTACAAACTGTGAATACAGATGATAGTATTCTCAGCTTCGTTTTCTCAGAGAGATGTGTTGAGATATGTTCTTACAAAGATTAACTGCTAAAGAAGTGAGATTGTACTCTTATAGAACATGAGTAGACCTACTTACTACAAAATAAGGCGACAAGAGGTGTTGTATTGGGATATTTGTATTCGATATAGAGATTCGCTCGCAACGCATGTCATAAGAGGTTAAAAAGAATGAGAGATCGAGAGAAAGAGATATAGCAAGATGATTCAGAATGGAAATATAAATGAAAAAAGACCTACTGGAAGAGGTTCCCGAAACCAGAGGTCTCCCCCCTGTACACAAGAATTTTGCTGATGAGCACATACTTGAGTAAGAAGGCCAAAAAAAAATGAGGTCTCGAGAAGAATATACCTCACTTATGAGATCATATGACAAAGAAGAAATTAGAGGAAAAGTTGAAGCTATTAGCAGGATTGATGCGAAGATGTTACAGTGTCGATTGAAGCATTAGAGAAGATTCAGCATGATTTGAAGAATAGATTAGGTCACTAGCAACCTCAGAAAAGGAACCTCATTCAGTGACCTGATAGACATAGTTGATGTTGATTTATGAAAGTTTTAGATACACAAGAGTAACTTTGATAAGGTTAAACAGTTCAGGTCCCTCAATAGATATAAGGGAACCTCTTGAAAAGGAAAAGAAGTGAAGCTCAAGCTGAAGAAATCAAAAATTACTAAGCTTCACAGATGAATATTCAGCAACTTGTTAGAGAGCAGTTGACATGACGATCAAAAGTGATTTTGGCAAGACTAGAGAAGTTGACATTTGTTATGATGAGAGAAATTGAGCGCGTTACCTCAAGATTAATGAAGAATTATGGAGCTTCCAGAATATAGTTCTCCACCGAAGACAAGCTTCCTTGAAGAACTGGGGGGTAGTATAACTACTATTGCAAAAAATTGAGGATTTCAGTTTTTTAAGAATTCAGGTCTAGGAACCTCATGATCAGGTTCGGGAACCTCATATCTTAGATTTGGTTTAGAAACCTTGCGGATTGAGTTGGTCTAGTACCTTGAAGAGCAACATGCTTGCATCATGAACACGTCAATGAGTTTTCAAAGCTTAACGGAGGCTTACACTTCACAGCAGATCAAATCTAGAGAAAGATCCAGGTGATACCTCTCCATTTATGCTTACATATTCGTAGAAACCTCCCAGGTACGCGCAACAAACTCTTTCTATACATAAAGCATGCATAAGCATCTATGCTGTTGAGGTCTTACATGAGATAAATCTATGATTATGTCTTGATTATGTTTCTAGATGTTAGAATGCACATTTACCTGCAGCTCGCAGGTTCCTTGATATTTACCTGCATTTAGTAGATTCCTTGCTATTTACTTGCACCTCGCAGGTTCCTTAATGTTTACCTGCAGATCGCGGGTTCCTTGATATATACCTGTAGCTTCCAGGTTTAGTTATATTTATCTGTAGGTCACAGGTTATGCATTACTCATATGGAAATTCTGGTAATAGCTTCCAGATTTAGTTGTTTTACTAGCATCTAGTGGATTATTTGCTATTTTCCTATAACTAACATGTTGCAGGATCATTCATATATGCCTGGAGCTTGTATGTGACAGCTTCCAAGATCATTGATATTGCTTAGAAGCCGGTTGTAGACAGCTTTTGATTAGCAGCTTCCAGCTAGAAGTTTTTAGCCAGTCGATACTTGAGTAGAAGAAAGTGTGTTTTGCTGCAAAGATATTATGTATCTGTAGTTAACAGATTTTATGTTGTTCACCTGTAATTTTCAGGTTCATTTGTATTTTTCCGAAGCTCATAGCAATAGCTTCCAAGTTCACTTGTAGCCAACAGGTTCATATGAAGAGATTCCGGTGCACATACCGTGAGAGCTTTCTATCCATAAAGGATCAAATAATATCCAATTGGATTCACGTAAGTCTTTGCCAGCTTAGTATTCTGATTAGACAGCATGACATTTCTTTTAGCAAGCATTGATGATAGTAGAAGAAGATCTATTTTGATTATGATAAGGTTAGTCTTCCTTATTCTTAGAATGACGATGATGATTATAGCTTCCTTATTGTTCTTTTACGTAACAGTAATTACCCAAAAGAACTGGGGGTAGTATTCCTACTTAGACAGTATTGTGCATGATATGATTAGCCTTTTTCATATGCCAATTTGAAAATTTTAAGTGCTTGTTTTAGTACTTGTATTGTGGAACAGGTTACCTTGACTAACAGGTTCCTGTAGCATTGACAGTATTTGCAGGTTACCGTGACTAACAGGTTCCTGTAGTTTTGACAGTATTCACGAAGTATGAGTATGAATTGACAGAATGTGCAGAGACAGAATGTGCAGACTACGATTGATTGATCAGAATTAGCTTGTAGACAGATTGTGTTGAGAAAAGTATTAAGCCTCGGGCAGCTTCCCGAGCAAGCATTGAATTAAGCCTCAGGCAGCTTCCTGAGCAAGAGTTAAGTCTCAGGCAGCTTCCTGAGCAAGTATTAAGCCTCGGGCAGCTTCCCGAGCAAGCATTGAGTTAAGCCTCAGGCAGCTTCCTGAGCAAGAGTTAAGTCTCAGGCAGCTTCCTGAGCAAGTATTAAGCCTCGGGCAGCTTCCCGAGCAAGCATTGAATTAAGCCTCAGGCAGCTTCCTGAGCAAGAGTTAAGTCTCAGGCAGCTTCCTGAGCAAGTATTAAGCCTCGAGCAGCTTCCCGAGCAAGCATTGAATTAAGCCTCAGGCAGCTTCCTGAGCAAGAGTTAAGTCTCAGGCAGCTTCCTGAGCATGAATTAAGCCTTGGGTAGCTTCCCGAGCACGCATTGAGAAAGCCTCAGGTAGCTTCCTGAGCACATTTTATTGAAAGCCTCAGCTGACTGAGCAAAACTTTTTAGCCAAAAGCCTCAGGTAGCTTCCTGAGCACGATTGAAAGTCTCAAGTTCCTTGAGCACGTGATTTAAAGTCCTGACAAAAGGCACCTAAAGTCCTGACAAAAGGCACCTAAAGTCCTGACAAAAGGCATCTAAAGTCCTGACAAAAGGCACCTAAAGGAACCTGTGTGGAGCCTAGACCGGCACACTTGTTCTTAAAGAGAAGCCTAATAAGCTCTCCCTCATGTGGAACCGCCTTTGGCACATGGAAAGAAGGGATAAAATCCTTAGCATTTACCTTCATAAGATGTCTAGCCTGACACATGAAGAAGAGGAATCTGTGTGGACTCCCAGAACGGCGCATAGGTTCCTAGAATCGCCTTGAGGCACAAAAAGGAACCAACATGCCTCGAGGCATGTTGGGACCTAGAGAATAGGATTGGGAACCAAGCAGGTTACCTTTCCAAGAGAAAAAAGGAACCAACATGCCTCGAGGCATGTTGGGACCTAGAGATTAGGATTGGGAGCCAAGCAGGCAACCTTTCCAAGAGTTTACCCGAATTGAACAAGAAAATTTTTACTAACATTAACTGGTTTCTGTTTTATGTTCTTTGCTTTGCAGGATTAGTAGTCATCAACAGCTATTCACAAGGAACCTGGTCTAGTTATTCAGCAATGAAAAGTTAAGAAGTTATCAAGAAAGATTATGGTTTAGATTATGGTTTTGAAAACAGTACTCGAAGTATGAAGACAAGAGGTTCTAAGTTTACAAAGGTTTGAAAGTTCCAAGTAGAGCGAGCAACTGAGGTTTCTGGGAAGCTATTTAGATGGTTCAAGAGGTTCCAGGGTTGTTTCATCCTACGAATAATGGACATTCCTGGGGTTATAAGCAAGCTTCCAATGTATTCTATGAAAGCATTGGATGAGAAATCAGTTCATACAAGTCAGTTCGGAAGAAGAAAGAAGTATTGCTTGAACAATTAGAGAGTATTTACGACGAGTTTTGCAGTCTAATGATAATGATCTGCGAGAAGACGGCTTCAGAAAAGTTTCCAGGTTAGTTTGATTTTTGATTTGAGGATTTAATTTGGAATTTGCATACAGAAGCGTAGTGTATCCTGTTTCTTACGCCGAGTTAGCTCATGTAAGCTTGGATGCACGATGTGAAAATTATGCATTTTCTCAAAAGGAGTAAATAAAGGGTGAACCTCTTGATTGGAAGCTGTTGAGGTGCCACTCGCTTTTCAAGACTTCTAGATATACAAAAGACATGTGAAGACATTGAAGACAAAGATTACCTAAGAAGATACAAGAGTAAGCAGAAGTATGATGACATCCTAGAAACCTCAGAAGTGTCCTTGGAAAGATTTTGAAAAATTATTAGAAGAATGTATAGAGAATGACTAGCAGTTGAAGAAAGAAGATTTGTCATAAGAATGAGTTTCGAAGAAGAAAGAAGAGAACATGTTCCTTACTAAGAAAGAAGTTGATCAATATTACGTTTACTAAAACATTATGTGTCCTGTTTCTTACGCCGAGTTAGCTCATGTAAGCTTGGATACGTGTTGTTGAAGTAATACATTTTAAGGGAAGTGATTAAGCATTGGACCCCAGATTAGAAAGTTGAACAGGTTCCTTTCGCATTGCATGACTTCAAGGAACCGGGGGGTACTTGTTGTGCCCAAAATCTCCATGGGCTAGATTTAGGCCCAATAAGCTATAGGGTCCAATCCATACGAGCCAGAAAATAGATCCATTACAAGATATGAAGACTAGACATGAAGAAATGAGCACTCGCTGAGTAGATAGTCAAGAAGCTACAAATATTATGAGGTTCCTGATGAACCGGAAGCTGAGTAGATTACGAATGGACCAGGTTCCTCCCTGCAGAAGAGTTCAAGACAGCCTAGCAGCAGTAATGAAGATAGCAAGAGCATATGGGAACCACAAAGAGGCTCCCCAAACTAATATATTTGTTATTTGTGTAGGTACAAGTACCTATAATGAGGTCCCTAAGCAATATGTCCCGAAATAAGGAGGTTCCTGAGAAACAGGTTCCTAGACAGAGGTTCCTGAGAACCAGGTTCCGAAATACAGGTTCCTGAGCACCAGGTTCCTGAGACATAGGTTCCTGAGCACCAGGTTCCTGAGCGTAGCCAATCAGAAAGAGACCGAATTATTATTGGAGTGTAATTCTATGGCGCAGTTGATCCTAGAATGCCTCTAATAGACATGAGAATTATAGTATGGTACGAACTCGAGTTCTACTCTACTTAGCCAACTAGTTCGTGAAAGGCTCTAAAGGAACCTGAGTCCTACACGAATTAGACAACCGAATACAGCTGGTCAAGCAGAATCAGCTTCGCATTAGAACTACGTGAGCTTGATCCCTATATAAACAAGGGTACGTAGGCACCATGAGAGGACGACCACAGATCTCGCTAATGGAACCTGCGATGATTCTCGTAACCTCTCAAGCTCAGCTCACCCCCACCATCAAATCACACCCAAATCACCAAAAACAACCAATTACATGTGTTACACTTGTAAATTCCAGCGAGCCTCCGAAAATCACGTTGATTACGAAAATCCTCCATCAACACCTTCCTTCATCACCAAACGTTCAGCACAAAAGAATGTTCCCAAATCACCCGTACCCCCGTCTTCTGTTGAGAGAACCCCTGTTCCATCTACAAAAATCAACCCAACTTCTATGGAGAAGAATGTTTCCTTAAGGAAGAGGCCCACACAGTACACTCCTGAGGCATCTGGTGCATCTGGTTCCCGTAGGAGTAAACGTCCCAGGCATGAGATTGAACTGAGTCCCTCTGACACCATTTCTCCTGCTCCCCTTACTACTTTCATAGGTGCTATCAAGGATAGATTCCCTGTACGTTCTATCTCAGAGTGGGACAACCTGAGCTTTGAGGAAGCTGCAAACAAGATATCCCTAGTGAATGCTGAAAGACTCTTCCTCTCTCTGAAGTATAGCAACCAGATTCTTGGGGCTTCCAAGGCTATTGAAGAGCTCGATAGGGTACGTTCAGAGCTGAAAACCTTCCAAAATGATAAGAAGAAACTACTGGCTTCGAACAAGAAGCTTTATGAGAATGAGGGTACTCTGATCCAGGAGAGGGATAAATTGCTGAGGGAGAGAGAGTCCATGGATGCCATTATCCTCAAGATGGATAAGGAGAAGGAAGATGCAAATGCCACCAGCAAAAAGGAGAAGGAGAAACTTGAGTTGAAGGTCCGAACCCTCCAGGGTGCAGTTGCTAAGTATAAGACTACCATGTCCAGACAAGGTGACAAGGAATACAATCTGGGTTACAAGGCTGGGATCAAAGATTATATGACTTCCACATATGAGGCTTTTCCAAACTTGGAGTGAAGTATTCTGGGCCAGGATGCAGTTGAGGCCATAGAATCAATCAAGGAGGAGCAGGCTGTTGCTGCCATGCAGGTGAACCCCCCTGAGGTGCGTATGGAGGAAGCCCCCCAGGAAGTGGCTGTAGAGGTTCCTACCGAGGCTATTGCAGGGGATGCAATCGAAGCTATAGAGATCCAACCAGGGGAAGCTACAGATGGGGGTCCAACCGGGGAACCCCAGGTGGAAGCCCCCTCATCCAATCCTGAAATTCCGAAGGCTTCTCCAGTCAACGAGGACCCCTCCCCCTTTCCGCCTGAATCAGACCAGTAATTTTATCATCAGCCCTTTTAAGCAGACTTTAATGAATCCTTTTCTGGCCTTAATTGCCTTAAACTTGATATTTTGAGGGTGCGGACTCCTCCGAAGGTCTCGCAAGATGTAATTTCTTTAACTTGGTTTTATCTCGGATCCTTGCTAAGGTTTTTAATGCTTTATCTGCTTTTGATCAGTATATGCTTGCCATGCAGTTAAATTGCACGTGCACACACCTTTATTTAATCCCATACTTAGCGTCTTTTGCTTGATATGCCATGTCCTGTGTGACAACCATGTCACGAGTTGCCTTGTTGGGAGTTGATGCCGTGTTTCGTCTTAAGATAGTTAGGCATTCGCTGTATTCGGGGTCCACCTGTTATACCCCTGGATGTTAATATCCCTTCCTTAAGATCAATAGGTATTCCACCTGCTACATTCCTATCATGGTCTTTTTGGATTTTCAGATCCGTAGGCCAAACGAAATCCTTCGTGAGTTTGCCATTTCCACCCCAAGTCCTCAACCAGCAACCAGTCCTTTCTTAACCATAAATCCCCGGGCGATCGGTGTTCCACTGATCGTACCCCTAAATTAGACCATTTCCATGTGATTTCCTCACAAGAGCATTTTCCTTAGCCATTCCACTTTCCCAAAAGATAAAGTCTCACTTACCCAGTTTCCCTGGGATCGTAGCGGGGTTATTTTTCCCTTGTGCACTTGGCTTCCATAGCCATGCCCAAATCCTCCAATGAAGCCAGTTATCCACCATACTGATTACACAGTATTTTGGGGTTCGAACGGTTGAACCTCCGCATGCGAGAACCTTGTGATCCTAGTTACCCTAGAACTTTCCTACTATGGGATTCCATCCCATTTCATGCATGAGCCATACATGTCCCAATCCATGTGCACATAATCCCCGTATGTTTCCATCCATGTATCCATATAATCCATATTTATATAACCCGTGTAATCCATTAACATACATTCCATATGTTTTCCATCCATGTTCATATAATCCATATGCTTCCATCCATTATATAATCTTGATTTTAAAATTTTATCCATTTTTAAGTTAAAATATCCTTCCTTTAATCGATGTATACCTATTACCCCCCGAGTTCTTTAATATAATTCTACTTATAATGAAGAACTAGGTTCAACAGTCGTATCCTTGATTTTTTTTTTTTACGTAGATAAAACAGGTTACACATAGCATGCATTCATCCACATAAATCCATATATTTTTAAACATAAAACGGAAATGAGAGAAAAAACAAGTCGATTTCAATTCCATTAAATCACATCACAGTTGGTGTTCAACAGGTAGGCGTACAGTCACAACCCCCCATGCACTTTATTAACATAAAAGAAAGATTTCTGACCGACTGATCCTAATATGATGGTAGCTACAACTAATAAGCCACTTTTATTTTCCTACACCTGAAAGAGGTCTACAAGAAACGTTACCTGGGTTCAACTACTGGTAATATTTCTTAAGGTGTTCGGCGTTCCACGCCCTCGGGATTAGCTTCCCGTCCAAATCCTTCAAATGATAAGTTCCTTCCCATAAGACCAATTTGATCACATATGGGCCTTCCCAATTTGCCTCAAAGGCCCCGTATCCCGGATTCCTCATGTTAGGCATCATCTTCCTTAAAACCAGATCACCAACCTTTAAAGGTCG
The DNA here is from genome assembly GCA_037693485.1 of Kitagawia praeruptora. Classification (NCBI taxonomy): domain Eukaryota; kingdom Viridiplantae; phylum Streptophyta; class Magnoliopsida; order Apiales; family Apiaceae; genus Kitagawia; species Kitagawia praeruptora. The sequence continues at coordinate 142,741,287 of CM075352.1, forward strand.
TGCTCGAACCTTGCCGTCAAAGTACTTGCGAGTCCTTTGTTGATAGGCTGCAAGCTTTAGCTGAGAGGTTGTACGAACCTCTTCCACCAAATCCAATTACAAACGGTGATTAACTTCATTTTCCATGGGATCGAAGTTATCTCTCCTAAATGAACCGGCACCGATCTCCACGGGTACCATTGCTTCGCACCCATAAGTTAATGTGAATGGGGATTCACCAGTTGTAGTCCTAGGTGTTGTGTTGTAAGACCATAACACCATGGGAAGTTCCTCTGGCCAGCAACCCTTCTTATCTTCCAGCTAGAGAGTGGCTTTAATGGCACAGCATGATTCCTATTTGAGTTGGCATACCTTTGGCATCGATCACATTCCTTTGAGAATTTGTGCGCATCCTGCTGTAGGGTTGGCCAGTAGTACCCTTGTCGAAGTATTTTGTGAGCCAATGAGGTTCCTCCAGAGTGGTTTCCACATATGCCTTCATGCACCTCCCTCATAATATATTCACATTCATTGCCTGCTATACATCGTAGAAGCGGTTTGTTGAAGCCCCTCTTGTACAGCTTTCCATCGTACAGGGCGTAACGCGTAGCCTTATACTTCATTCTCCGGGCTTCATCCTTTTCAGCTGGCAGAACCCCTTTTGTTATGTATTCCAGAATGGGAGTAATCCATGTGTCCTCTACTTGAACCTCAATATCCATACAATCGAACCTTGGAATGCTAGGTTGTTGTTGTACTTCCAACGGTATCACCCCTAGCATAGTTGCTTCCCTATTAGAACCCATTTTTGCCAAGGCATCTGCACTTGAGTTTTTCGTCCTTGGAATTTGCACCAGATTGATTTCTCCAAACTTGTTCATCAGCTCTTGAGCGTACCTCATGTACAGGTTAGTGCGTGGACCCCTAGATTGAAAGTTACTTTTGATATGTCCAACTACCAACATAGAGTCACTATACATAGTCATGTTTACAACATTCATTTCAAGTGCCAGTTTCAGCCCCGCAATCAGGGCTTCATATTCGGCATCGTTGTTTGTAGCCTTGAATGTAAAATGAATTAAGCTTTGCAGCTTGTGGCCTTCGGGGCTTATCAGGACTATACCAGCACCTGCCCCATTTCCATTCACGGCTCCATCCACATAGAGGGTCCACCATGGTGCGCAATTTTCTGTTGGGGCTTCCTTCTCCAGAGGTTCCCTCACGGTTTCCTTGGTCTGAACCTCAAAGGATGGTGGGAATTCCAATAAGAAATTAGCAAGTGCCTGTCCCTTGATAGCTGTTCTTGGCTTGAATTCAACGTCAAATTGGCCTAACTCCACAGCCCATTTCATCAACCTTCCTGAGGCTTCAGGTTTGTGCAGGACCTGCCTCAGTGGGAATGAGGTTCGTACCTCTATCGTGTGCGCCTGGAAGTATGGCCTTAACTTTCTTGATGTCAGAATCAACGCGTAGGCTAGCTTCTCCATGTTTGCATATCTGGTTTCAGCATCCAGAAGCCTCTTGCTCACATAATACACAGGGTACTGGGTTTGATCTTCCTCACGAACCAAAACGGAACTAATAGAGTGCTCAGAAATCGCCAAATACAAAATCAGGGTTTCACCCTCTATTGGCTTCGCCAGCAATGGAGGGCTTCCTAATTGTTCCTTCAATTTAGTGAAGGCAGCTTCACATTCAGGCGTCCATTCAAAGCCTTTTCTCTTCTTGATAGCTACAAAGAATTCTTGACATCTGTCAGAGGACTTGGAGATAAACCTGTTCAAGGCTGCCACCCGTCCGGTAAGGCTTTGAACTTCCTTCACACTTCGGGGGGATCTCATTTCAACTAGTGCCTTTATTTTAGCAGGATTGGCTTCGATTCCTCGATGATTCACAATGAAACCCAAGAATTTTCCAGACTCCACCCCAAACACACATTTTTGGGGGTTCAACTTCATCCTATATTTCCTTAGGATGCCAAACATTTCAGTGAGGTGAGCAACATGGTCGCCTGCTACCTTGGATTTTACCAGCATATCTTCCACGTATACTTCCATAGTTTTTCCAATCTGGTCTTTAAACATCTTGTTGACCAGCCTTTGGTAGGTTGCTCCAGCGTTCAACAGCCCGAAAGGCATCCCGATATAGCAGTAGAGTCCTCTATCTGTGATAAAGGAAGTATGCTCCTGATCGGGTTCATACATTGGAATTTGATTGTAACCTAAATATGCATCCATGAAACTTAGCAAGGCATGACCAGCCGTAGCATCGACTAGTTGATCAATACGCGGGAGCGGAAAGCTATCCTTGGCACATGCTTTATTCAAGTCAGTGAAATCAACGCACGTACGCCATTTGCCATTGGGTTTCTTTACCAAGACCGGATTTGCCAACCACATGGGGTAGAATGATTCCTTTACTAGCTTGGCCTTCAACAGTCTGTCTACCTCTTCTTTCAGGGCGACGGCCCTTTCCCCACTTATTGCTATCCTTTTCTGCCTTACAGCCTTCATGTCTGGATCAATGTTCAAGTGGTGACACATCACCATTGGATCTATTCCCACCATGTCCTCATGGCTCCATGCAAATACGTCTAAGTTGTTTCTTAGAAATACCACCAGTGCTTTCTTGACTTCAGGGTTCAACTGTTTACCAACCCTCAATTCCTTAGTAGGATCAGCTGCATCCACCAGGATAGATAAGGTGTCTTCGGTCGCCCCAGTCTTTTCCTTTGTTTCGGGCATTCGAGGATCAAGATCAATTTCCACTGGGTTCACCTGTTTTGCACCCTGATGGGGTTCCATCAACTGACCATCGGACTTCATTGACTCCTTCATATCGTTTTCATTATCTACACTTTCAAAATCACTGTCACGAACTTCTTCAACTATGCCTTCGATCAATGGCTCCTCAAGAGTTTCCAGCATTAGTATCCCGTTAGGGGTACCTACCCCCCGAAAAGGTGCAACATCTGTATAGGGCTCCTCGCCTGGATGTTGTACAATCATGACAACATTGCACATGTCTCTTTCTGGTCTTGCTTCCTTTCGACGCAAAGATTCATCTCCCTTCCCCGTGTCGGGGTCCAGGTAACGATAGCATTGTTCCGAGGTGCCCCCATCCACCAACAATAGATGTTTACAAGCTTGTTCAGCTGTATGCAGGGCTTTACTATAGCACTCCCTTGAATCTGATTGACATCCTTGAACACACCCAATTCCTCCGGGAGTTGGGAATTTCATTGACAGGTGATAAATGGACGTCACTACTCGCATTTCCTTTAACATCGGCCTTCCAAGTATCCCATTATAGGAAATGTCTTCATTTACCACCATGAATTCTACCACCTGTGTGGCTGACCGGGGTTCCTCTCCCAAAGTGAGAGGGAGTTTCACCCGTCCCACAATTTGTATAGGGTTTCCAGTAAATCCGTACAATTCATTGTAAGAAGGAGCCATTTCTTTGTCAAGTAACCCCATTTTCTGGTAAGTGCTGTACGCTAAGATATTCACCGAGCTTCCATTATCCACCAATACTCGGTGTACGTTCAAACCTCCGATTGCAGCTTTAATTACCAAAGCATCGTTATGCGGGTGATGCACGTGCCTGGAATCCTCCTTGGTGAACGTTATGTCAACTGCCTCGCCCTTAAAGAGTTTGGGCGGCCTTTCAGACAGGTTGTACACATTCGTGAGGGGTACGCCCCTTGCTTCCTGGGCATAATTTTTCTGGGCGTTCCTGCTAGTACCCCCGATATACGGTCCACCCATTATAGTGCGGATACTGTTGGTTCTTGTAAGGCGTTCAGGATTCACCTTTTCAGTTTCTTTGTGAATTCTGTCATTCTTGTCCCCTTTAGCTTCTGGAGCCACGAACTCGGTGAGGTAACCCCTTCTTATAAGGTCTTCGATGTGGTCCTTTAGATGACGGCATTCCGCCGTTTCATGTCCATTGGCATCGTGAAAAGCACAATACCGTCCTTCATTTTTATTCCCTGAAGGCCCATTTCTTACTGGCTTTCTAAACAATCCCGCCTTGTTCCCTACTTCATACACCTGTTCAATGGGAGCTGTAAGCGGGGTGTACTCAGTGTACCTGCCTGAACCCTGAGAGTCCTTCCTAGTGGGATATTTATAATTTACTGTCCTTCCTGTATTGGTTGCATTCACCGTTATAGGGGTTGTCTTTTCATCACGATGGGTGTTTCTGGTAGAGGAGCTTCCACCATAGGAGGTTCGTTTGTGGTACCCCCTATCTTTCGGGCTGTATGACCTACGCCTCTTGCTCCCGCTCCATTCCCTTGAACTTCGACTCTTCTCAAGTTTAGCCATTGACTCTTCAACCACCTTGTGAGTTTCTGCCTTGGCGTAGAAATCTGCCAAAGTCTTGGGCTCCGCCCCTTGTAGCTCTTTCCAGAAATCAGTGCCTGGGCGTACGCCCGCAATCAAGAAATTCTTATAGGTTTCATCTGTGGTCTTCCTCACCTTAGGAACCTCTGCATTAAACCGTTTGAAATATTCAGTGAGGGTTTCATTCCTTTCCTGCTTGATGTTCGCCAAAGTGTTAGCTGGGGGTGCGAACGCAACCGAAGCCCGAAATTGGGTCACGAACATTTCACTCATTTGCCTCCAAGATTGGACAGAGTTTGGCCATAGCCTCTTGAACCATTGATGAGCACTGTCTCTTAGTGTAGCAGCCAATAAGCGACACTTCATTAGGTTTTTCACCTGGTATACTTCCATTTTCGTATCAAATCGGCTGAGATATTCCACTGGATCAGTGGTTCCACTGAATTTTAGGTCTCCCACCCCCCGATATTTTGGTGGGAGTGGCGAATCCCTCACCCTCTTGGTAAAGGGTGAAGCCACTGTCAAGCCTTCCAGTGATTGTTTTTCCACCTTTAACTTCCTTAATGCTTCACGCAGATCCTTTACCTTGTAGTGCTCATTCTCTTCATCTGTGAATTTGCTGTCATCATCGCTAGAAATTTCATTTAACTCATGGCCATCATCATTATTTTTGGGGTTATGCCGAGAACTACAGCTTCGCTCAGCTTCAACCCCTTTGGATGGCCTAATAGACTTGGAAACATATTTATCCTTTCTATAACTCTGAGACCCTTGTGATTTTGTCTCTGGGGCTTTCCTGGTTTGTTTTTCCTTCTTCCCATCAAGTTTGTAACGCAGGTCCTTAGCGTCCACCTTGTTACCCAACCTGTCAAAGACACTCAAGCTACGGGTGGGTGAACCCCGTGACTGTCGTACCTCTTCTTCTCCTTCAGTCCAATCTGGATCTGTTTGGTCAGTCTCCACATCAGAGAATCCCCTCTGTGAGGCCTCTTTTTTAGACCCCCCATCACTGTCAAAATCCAACCGAACAGGTGTGACCACCTTCTTTTTAGTCTTTCGATCCATGGAACCATGCCTTTGCTTCCATTTCTTTAGCTTTTCAGATTTCTTTTCCAAAGTAGCGATTTTCTTCTCCATCTTCTTAATCTTATCCTTCAGCTCCTGATTCATTTTCTCCTCGTCCCGCTCCTCATCATCACCACTTCGTCCATCTTCCGGTGTGTAATCATCACCAGATTTTCGAGACATCTCTTCCCTCAAGAGATAAAACCAGCCCCTCCTTCTAGCGCCACAAATGTTGTGAGGGAAAAATGGTACAACACTTCAATGAAATAAATACAAGAATAAACCAAGGAAATCCAGAAATATCAATTAAATAATCGAATTTCAAGCCAAAAACCCTAATCTCATGAACCCTAATCCGAGAGGGAGAAGAGTGATTTTATGGACTGAGTTTGCCAGGTACCCCAGGCTGTGATGATCGAATATGACCTATTCAATCCAATGTTCACAGCTAGGAGCAAGTGCTAGAGGTGTGTATGTATCCAACCCCTTGCAAAGTGCCTACATACTCTTATTTATATAAGAGATCAAGTCCTCATGTAGTTCTTTGATAATCCCCACGATCTGATAAGCCTCATCATCCCTAACCAACCTGCAACGATCGTTTATCACCATCCACATGATTATCCTGGTTGTTGACTCCAGAATAATCCGCATGTTTTCCTCGTATATCCATATATACACGTGTATATATATATATATTCCCTGTATATATGATGCTAATCTTCCGTATATATTGCTGTTGATTCATTCCTATTGTTTAGGAGCTATCCAGAAGGTTGTTACGACGTATATTATCCAATCTCCTACAATATAGGCGATTCTGAGCCCGCTGGTATATTTTCTGGAAACCTTCGGGGTTCATGCACGTACCCCTAACCTGGCAATCTGCTACCCGGTTGAACCCCTGCCTGGCCTTCACACAGCTTTACCCTTATCCGGGGTTCACATGCACGCACCCCTGTATGAACATACCTTGAACTAGATGCCAGAATCCTGTCCTCCAGTTTATTTATAAGGCATGCTAAATTACCATACTTACTCCTTAGCCCAATCTATCCGTCCATATCCACCTGATTCGAGTCCATAACCTTAGTGGACCTTAAATCAAGCCCAAGGCGGATTTTGGGCACAACATATGTATATGTGTATGTACGTATGCATGTATAGTTATTTATTTATGTATGTATGTATGTATGTATGTATGTTTGTATGTATGTATATGTGTACGTATAATTATTGGGATTATACATTATACAAATATTTATGTATGTTGCTAATGATTTTTAATATTAACTCAAATGCCCACACAGCTCAACTGGTTATGGTGTTGCATTTAGTTATCCAAGGTCATGGATTCAAACCCTTTGAATAACATTATTTTTACAAATATTTAGAGTGAGGTTCGGAGGGACCGAGTCTATGAATTAATTTGCTCAAGGAAACCTCTTGTTGGTGTATTAGATATATAACTAGCATAATAACCCGTGCGAGGCACGGGTCATCTATAAATTATGTGTATTTTTACGATTTAAAGAATATTTTTGAATTCAATTGTGCCTTTTCCGTTCATACATATTATAATATCATTATTTTAATTTATGGATTATTTTATTTATGTATATATCATAAGAGCACAATTTTTTAAGTTAGAGGATGTTTTGTTGCATGTAAATATATTATATAGGTTATAACACAAATTTTTTTTAAAATAAAGATAAAAGGACATAATAAAATTTGATATTAGAAATCTATAAAAATTGGTTGTATACATAATCATATATGATATTTTTTGATAATTAAAATACAAAATTTTATAAACAATATAAGTCGTCATTAACATATTTACGCAAAAGTTAAATTGATAGTAAATATAGGAAAAAGGCGAGACCATAGGTTTAAATAATATGTTTTTTAGTTCAAACACAAAAGCTTATTTAGCTCAATGGTTATAAGGATGAGTTGACTTGAGAAGGGCATGAGTTTAATTCCCCACAAGAACATAATTTGTCTAAATTTTTTGTTTGAATAAGAAATCAATGGCAACTTCATGTAATTTTTCAATATTCAAGGGCAAAACTGTACTTTCACAGGGGTTCATTGGCATCTTCTAACAATCGATATAAATTTTGTGTATTTTTACGATTTGAAGTATATTTTTGAATTCAATTGAACATTTTTTGTGCATACATATTATAATATCATTATTTTAATTTATAGATTATTTTATTTATGTATAAATCATAAGAGCACTAAAAAGAGAATGTTTTGTAGCATATCTTTCTATATATAATAGGAGAACACGTTCGGTTATCCTGAGCAAATTTATTCATTCCAAGCCTACTTCCAAACCTAACATGAAGTCTTTGAAAAAATAAAAGCCTACTACCAAACCTAACATGAAGTCTTTGAAATGTACAAGGATTTGAACCCAAGACCTCACATAGGTAAATTCATCCCTCCAACCACTGAGGTACATGAGCATTTGAGATAAAATGAAAATTCATTAACTACATACATAAATGTTTTTTTTTCTTTATGTTCTATTTCACTATTTATTTAAGATGGATCAAGTGTTTCACTAAATTTCTAGCCGATTGAGCTATGTTTCACTAAATTTCTAGCCGATTGAGCTATGTGATCATTTGAGTTAATACTAAAATTCATCAACTACATACATAAATATTTATTTATTTATATTTTATTTTACAATTTATTTAAGATAAAATAAGTGTTTCAATTAAGCCTCACATATTATTTGCATGATAACTTGTGTGCATTGATTCTCTTTATAATCATACTAGATTAGAATGCGTGCATTGCACGGGTGATTTTTAATATTGGTTATCATACTACTTGTGTTGTAATATTTTATTTTAATTATATTAGATTTAGATTTGTGTTTTAATTAAATAAAATAGTTATATATGGTGTGATTAAAATAATTAGTCATGTTCAAATAGAATTTTAATTTTTGCCCCAAGATGTTTAGTTAGAATGGATTTTTAGTATAATTAGTCTGGTTATAAAATAGGATTCTAACTTAGACCTAATAAGTCCAAGTATCAAACTTTTTATATTCTCTCAAATATTGTATAGATTTATTTTGGGTTTAAGAATATGTTAATTAAGTCCGATCCAAGTATTTATTATTTTTTTTACTTAAGAATATGTTAATCAAGCCTGACCAGAGTACCGACCGGCTACGAAACTTTTAATGTTTCGGTTTAATAGTATAGTATAGATGTAGGCCTATAATTATTCTTTTGTGATAAATTATTTACTTTTGTTAACAATATCATAAATGGAGCGCATAATTGTTTGTAACTAATTTTGGTATGACATTTTTATATGAATTAAACTATATTAACTATTGTTAGTGAAACTAGAAACAACTAATATATATGAATAGTACATATTAATAAAAGTATGAATAGTAAGAAAATTATCCATAATATATAATATACAAATAAGATTGGATAACATAACCATTATTTATAAATAATTACATAGAATATGTGGTTTATATATAAGATGAAATTATGAGTTACTCCCTCCGTCCCTTTTGATTCTTAACATTTCACTTTTTCAAAACTTTCTGGCACGCATTTTAAGGTGCATTTTAAGGATAGTTAAATAACTTTTTTTTAAAATTTTCTTTTTCTGTATAAAAATTTAAACATTAAATTTTTATACAGAAAAAGAAAATTTAAAAAAAAAGTTATTTAACTATCCTTAAAATGCACCTTAAAATACGTGCCAGAAGGTTTTGAAAAAGTGAAATGTTAAGAATCAAAAGGGACGGAGGGAGTTTCAATTATTGGCTAAATACTTGGATGAAATATATAGTTGAATTATAAGGATATTTTACAATAATATATTGCAATAAATTGTATATAACATTTGACAAAGTATAATGATGAATTCAATGTCAAAGTATAGGGAAATGAGACATGAACAATTTTAGCTCATGATGTTGGAAGCACGAAAAATATCTATCGAGATGTAATTCATCAATTCTCAAGCGCATAGGTCAAAAGAATGATAAGTTTGTTACGCAAGCTAGATCTGTTAAGTCAATTATTCATAATTGAATTTTTTTGATATGTTGAAAGATAAATAGATGTCGAAAAAAAAAACAAAGACAATGAATTCTTAAATATCAAGAGATTAGAAGAAAAGAGAGGGAAAAGTTAGAAAAAGAGTTTTAAGAACTTAAAGAACAAGGCATGGGCAGAGTTTTCAAAGGATTGTTATTAAAATCAAGACCAGAACTTACACTTTCGGAATGGAATAGTTTGAAGGATATTTAGATTTTACCTTAAAAATCTATACTATATTATTATAAGCAAAATAGAGATCTTTTGTAGTTTGTAGTTTGGTTAACCAAGCTATTCATAACTGTTAGATCTTCAACTCAAATTAAATCATGACCGTTAGATACAACAATATTAAAACAAATTATATTTAGTAGTCTAAGATTCTATTCCCATTTAATTTAAAATATTACCCTTTATAAACAACTAAAAACATAAATCATACAATATCTTTCCTTCATTAATATTTCTATCTAATTAAAACATGTTACCTTCTATTTAATTAAAACACGTTACCTTTTATTTTAAAAATAATATTGCAATCATTATACGTATATCCAAAAATATTGCACCATATCTTTCGACCATTAATAAACACCTAAAAATATGAATCATACCATATCTTTCAATTATTAATATATTTTTTTTAATTAAAACACGTTACTTTTTATTTAAAATTAATCTTGCAATCATTAATATATATCCAAAAATATCATATCATATCTTTCAATTTCTAATAAAATATATTAAAAATCAATGTACATTGTTTATAATAAAAAAACATAAGTATAATCATTAAACATGAATATATCAAATTATAATAAATTAAAAATATTAATCATACCATATCTCTCAACCATTAATAAACACCTAAAAATATCGATCGTACCATATCTTCCAATCATTAATATTTTCTTTCTAATTAAAAAACGTTACCTTTTTTTTATTTAAAACTAATCTTAAAATTATTAATATATAGCCGAAAATATCACACTATATTTTCCAAATATTAATTAAATATATTAGAAATCCGTAACATAAAATAAAATTATTATATATCAAAAAAAAACTCGTGCATCGCACGGGTTATAAGTTAGTGGTTATAAATTAGCTAAAGGGATGAACCATTTAATTTTGAAGAACCAACGGTTAGAATTGTAAGTGTTCTGAAAAGTCATCTTAAGTAGAAAGCACCCACCGAATACTCCAATCATATTCTATGATCCACAACAAATTAAAAAAAATGTTATGATTGCTATCAATACTACTTGTATCAAATTTCAAATTATATACTTGCACATACTTAACTAACGACATTAACATAATTTGATTTATAAATATATTTAAGCTAACGGCCCGTGCCTTGCACGGGCTTTTATGCTAGTATAAATATTATATAGGTTATAACACAATTTCTTTTAGAACAAAAATAAAAGAACATAATAAAATTTGATATTAAAAATATATAAAAATTGGTTGTATACATAATCATATATGATATTTTTGATAATTAAAATACAAATTTTATAAATAATATAAGTCATCATTAATATATTTACTCAAAAGTTAAATTGATAGCAAATATAGGAAAAGGACGAGACCAGAGGTTTATGTAATACGTTTTTAAATTTAAACTCAAAGGCTTATTTAGCTCAATGGTAATAAGGATGAGTTTCTTTAAGGAAGGCATGAGTTCAATTCCCCACAACAACATAATTTGTCTCATTTTTTTGTTTGAATAAGAGAGCAATGGCAATTTAATGTAATTTTTTAATATTTAAGGGCAAAACTCTACTTTCACAGGGGGTTTATTGGCTCATTTTACCCCTATGTTGCTCTATTATATATAGAAAGAGATAATTGATATTAAATAAAATAATAAAATAATATTAATAATTATTATTTGAAATATATAGATAATTATAATAAATTTATTAAATATTTTTTTATTAAATTTAAATGCATGTTTTTTTTAATACCCCCTTGTTGGTGTATTAGATATATAATAGATATTAAATAAAATAATAAAATAATATTTATAATTATTATTTGCAATACATAGATAATTATAATAAATTTATTAAATATTTTTTTATTAAATTTAAATGCATGTTTTTTTTAATACCACAACATGTCACATTTTAATCCATTTAATTTTTTTTTCAAAAAGTTATTGCTGGTGAGAATCGAACCTAGGTCTTTCCATTCATTTGCACACCACCTTATCACTAGGCTAACAAATCACATGTGTTATAAGTCATAAATATGCTATGTATGTTGGGTGATGATTGAAGAATATTTTGTATTTTGATTTCTAAATATTTTAATTATTTTTCTTCCTTTTACATTTACATTTACATTTACATATTTATATTTTATTATGTTATAGTTTATAAATTTGTGATATATGATATTTAGTGAACTTAGATATTTCAAAATCATTCGATTTAATAAAATAATATTAATAATTAGTATTTACAATACGTAGATAATTATAATAAATTTATTAAATTTAAGTGCATGTTTTTTTAAAAAAAATGGTTAATGAACACGTAATAATCTGACCACCTTAAATGCATACCACAACATGTCACATTTTAATCCATTTAATTTTACAAAAATGCCCCTAAATGTCAGTCAAGTAAAAAAAAGTATTATGATATATATGACGATCAAACCTTTGACATAAGGAATCTACTAATCATGAATTTTTACCATTATGACCATTCAGCTACGCATGTATATTTGATTAAATTTTATGATTCATTAGACACATTCACCAGTGTGAAAGTGTCCTATATTATGTCATATATTATTTACCTCATTTACCTACGAATCATGAATCATGTGTTTTTTGATCAATATTTGTTTTATAATTTACATATAATTATTTATATATAAACAAAAATCTCTATGTCTACTTCATTTTAATAAAATTTGAATTATTTTATTTCATACGAAAGTTGAAAATGTGATTGGATCTTACATAAAATATTTGAAGGATATTTTGCGGAAATAAAATCATCATTATTCTAATTGTTTATGAAAGTGTTCGCACTTATTCACGCAAGAGAACGTGGTCAACAAGTAATATACGGTAAATAGGATTCGTTCCCACAGAGACTCAAATTGTTCGTTTTGTTCACTTATACACCAGCTTATGATTTACACTCACTGCCAAGACAATCACAAAATTGGTTTTAATTAACTAATGACTAATTGCATGCTATGGAAATTACGAGGAAATAACTTAACTTTAACTTTATAATTAACAAACATGGGATTTCAATTTCATTAACTACTTCATCTAGAATCTTATGCCCTTTAACCCAGTATGTGACAGAGTTGATTACTGATTAGATGCACTAAACTGATACACACCAACTTTCGTTGTGCATATACCATCCTACTGATCATCCACGATTGATAGAAGTCAAGTAGTCACCAAATATGTGTAGTTCCTATATGTCTATAGCAAATGAACACATACCGGTTAAAGATCAAGCATCCATTAAACCACATAGTCAATGCAAGACGGTTAGAATTACACCACAAATTAATACATGTTCTTCACATGCAAAAACCTATGCTAGCATGAATTATTCTAAACCCTAGATCCACTTTCGCATTCACCAGGATCAAATACACAATTACAGATGTTCGCGACTCACCCATAATGAATAAGCATAATCATACTAGGCAATCAATTCAAACCATCACACACCAAGGCATAAGAACACTTAATTACTAGAATCCATAGAAAAATCCATTAAAATCCCATGATAATGATTTAGCCCATAATCGACCTCATCGCCATCATGGGTTCAATTGATAACATAATTCTAGAAAACAAATAATAATAAAAGAGAAATAGAGATAGAAATAAATCCCCAATAATGAGAAAGAGTATCCAAAGATTAAGCCTCCTTGCTTGTCACTAGCTTGGAGAACTCCCCTTGAAAAATTGTTCTAAGAAAAATAATGATCGATGATCTCCAATTCCAATCTCTACTGATGAAAGATATGTTTTTTAGGTTCCTAACGATACTCAAATAGTCTCAGGAAAAGCCCCAAATAAAATAGGCCCAATACAAAGTGACCCGATAAAAACAATCTAACATTAACCCGAAAAATAAATCGAGCGCAACTGCCCCTTGTTGGAGCGCCATTGCGCTTGTTTTCTCCTAGAAACGCACACACGCAGCGCCCTTGCGCTCTCCCCAAGCGCCGTTGCGCCTTGCACTGCTGCGTCACAGCGCCTCCAACAGCGCTGTTGCGCCTTATACTTCCTGGAATACATCCGTTGCAGTGCTGCTGCGCCCAGAAACCGCGCTGCTGCGCTTGTACACCCCTGGACAGATTTGTAGACATTTCTCTCCTCTTCGCGTGGACAGCTTACGGGCCTCAAACGGACTTCTAGAAGTCAAGATATGGCCAAAACAGTGATGAATGCCCATTGAGATCAAATTCCCGAGTTCTCTTGCCCTGGACTTCCTGTAATTACTACTTTAAGCTCACAGAATACCACCAATACTTCACCAACACCACCAATGCCGCCCGACTATGCAACCTACAAAAATTAGATGAAAACACATTAAACTAACACGAAACTTGAGAACTTGCAATCGTTTTAAGTACGAATGGAATGCCAAATAGTGGATATAAAATCCACTTATCAAACCCCCAAACTTAAACCGTTGCTTGTCCTCAAGCAATGCAAACTCAACCCTAAAATGATGCATGAATGCAACTAAAAATTAAATGTCATGATAATGCAAAAATGTCCTAATGCAATGATCACACACAAATTAACGAAACCGACTCAACACGCAAGCGCCTCAAGGAATGCAACAACTCCAAACATAGCTCGACTAAGGCACCGTATACTAACAATACATGCTCGGAAATGTGGTGTGTGCATTTCTCATTAGATATACTCTCGAAACTAGATCAAAGGCATAACCAATTCTTCGCCAAGACAATCACATGTTTATAAACAGAATAAACTTTAGACACTCCATGACTCAAAGACACCGCCATCATCATTTAAGGTGGACAAGGACTCATGCTTTACTACATAAAACATCACAAAACACAAAACACACATGCTTTTGACTGTGCAATGGGTGAGACCCCTAAAGGCTTATACAATAGCACCCTTGTAGCGAGCGTCAGGTTAGTGGATCCCAGACCGGAAAAGTCTTAGGTCACTAGGCATAAAATCCCCTCGAACTTACTTGCTCGAGTACTAAAAAGCTCACCCTAGCCAATTAGCATACACACACTCTCACAATTCCTCATTTTTTATTCTCACAACTCTTTTCTTTCTTTTTTTCTTCTTTTTTTTTTGACTCTTTTTCTTGCCTTTTTTTTTTCACATGGGTGCACTGTCTCACCCCCCTAGACTACTCATATCAAATATGAGCCGGCTACTAGCCATTTGACGCCTAGCCATTATTACACTACGACACGACACTTAGCATGAAATCCTTGTTTTCCCCCAAACTTATACTTAAGTGCTCCTACGCCATCGAGGGAATAACGAAAATTCTAGATATAAATAAGTGATTAAATCTCAACAGCCAAACAAGGTATGACTCGATCTAACCCAAGAGCAAACAGTGAGATCGTGAAAAGATTGTGTTCCCGACACACGCAAGTCAATTTCATAAGTACTTAAATCAACCCTTTATTCATTGTCATCACACCCAAATTAACGTCGACCTATCGACGCAGAAACAGACACTCAAGTGGAATCATGTGATATGCATGAACAACATGATATTACACTCCTAAAAAAAACTATATGACATGGCATCCTAAATGAACTCTAAATGGCATGGCAAAGCTAAATGCAAAAATACTAACATGAACTAGCATGAATATGCAACTATATGCAATGCAATGACTCTTGATACCCTAAAATCACCCCCAAACTTAAAAATTTCAATGTCCTCATTGAAGGTAAAATTAAAGGGTACAAGAGATACTCCCCTAGTCATCGGCATCGTCACCCTCCTCGGGTGGTGTGTCTGGTGGTGGATAGACACGGTGTGCTCCTGCGCGTTCTGGGGCGCTGCTGCGCGTTCTGGACCCTGTTTTTTTTTTTTCACTTTGCATTTTTTTTTCAACTAAACAAAAATAGGAATACCAAAGCGTGGGTTGCCTCCCACGAAGCGCTTCTTTTACGTCAGTAGCTTGACGTTACGTCCTCAACTCACGGCGGCTTCCAAAGGATAATATGATCGTCCTTATTAGAAAAACCATTCACACACATGCTAACATTTTGTTTGCTTCCTCCCAACACAACTTTTCTTTCACTCTTAATCTTGATTTTTCCTCCCTTCAACTTCTTTGCCTTCTTTTTCTTCCTCACACCTCTAAGGTGTTTATCCCTCTCAGCCGATTGAACAGAACACTCTTCAACCTCATCATCAACTATCCACCTTCTTAACACATTATCATAACCCTCTTCAAAAATCACTAACTCATCATTCAAAAGGACATACCTCAAATGTGGTGGAAGTTTTCCGAGCTTTACATTTGAGAGATCTTGTATGGAAGGTTTATCAGTATCAAATTCCTCGAGCATCTTAACTGAGTGAGAGCCTTTCGAAAAATTTGTAACACTAGGCAATGCATCCAATTGTACATCACCTGTTTCTTCTCGGAAAGACAATGCAAGGGATTCCACAGAAAAACACACTTCTGGATCATCTGAAATCTTCGTAGGAGCAAACACATTAAAGGTGGCCTTATCATCTTTCACCCGCATAGTTAGCTCCCCTTTCTGCACATCAATCAAAGTTCGGCCGGTAGCTAGGAATGGCCTCCCAAGAATGATAGGGATTTTCTTATCTTCTTCAAAATCAAGTATGACGAAATCCGCTGGAAAGATGAGTTTGTCCACTTTCACCAGAACATCTTCTACAATTCCTCGAGGATAGGTAATCGAGCGATCAGCTAACTGGAGTGACATGTTTGTAGACTTAGGCTCCGGAAGACCAAGTTGCGAGAAGACCGAATAGGGCATGAGGTTGATGCTTGCCCCTAAATCACACAAACACTTGTCAAAAGACAAATTCCCAATGATGCACGGTATGGTAAAACTCCCCGGATCCTTCAGCTTGGGTGGCAACTTTTGTTGCAAGACAGCACTGCACTCCTCCGTTAAAGCGACAGTCTCTAACTCCTCGAGTTTCAATTTCCTCGAAAGTATGCCCTTCATGAACTTGGCATAACTTGGCATTTGTTCAAGTGCTTCAGCAAATGGTAGATTTATGTGCAACTTTTTGAACACTTCCAAGAACTTTGCAAATTGCTTATCACACTTCTGTTTCTGAAGCCTTTTAGGGAATGGCGGAGGCGGATAAACTTCTTTGCTAGCTTCCGTACTTTCTGAACTTGTTTTCCCAGCTGACTTCTCCTTTTCTTCCTCACCTGATGCCTTCTGAATGACCGGAAGAGCAGAAATTGAAGACCGGATAGACCCCTCAGGCGCGCCCGCGCCCAAGTCACTGTTCACAGCATTTTCAAATTCTTCGTTAAGCTGCTTTTTGACCCCCAGATCGTCTGTAACCTTTCCAGAACGTAACGTGACAGCATAAATCTGTTCCTTGACCTCCTTTTTACCCAGATTTGCTTCCGTGTCACTAGGTAATTGCCCTTGAGGTCTGTTCAAAAGAGCATTGGCCAGTTGGCCCATTTGGTTTTCAATAGTTTTTAGAGATGCTGCTTGACTCTTGTACATCATTCACAATTCTTCTATTTCTGACTTCTCATTAGATTGCACATGACTTCCTAGTTGTTGTTGATGAAATCCAAGTGGATTGTATGGTGGCCTTTGGGTATAGGGTTGTTGATAACCCGAATTGTTGAACTGCTTTGAACCATACTGCTGACTCTGAGATGGTTGTTGCATAGCATTCTGATTGTTGCTCCAACTGAAGTTAGGATGATTCCTATTGTTGGGATGATATGTATTAGGAGCAGGTTGTGAAGGCCTCTGATAATTGCTGACAAAATGTGCCGACTCACTAGAAATTGAACATTGATTAGTATCATGAGCCCCCGCACACAATTCACAAACCATGGCGACTTGTTGAACCCCCACCTTAGCCAATGAATCCACTTTCATGGTTAGAGCCTGTAGCTGAGCTGCTATAGCTATTGTGGCATCCTTTTCAAGTACACCTGTAACCTTACCTTATGGAATACGCTGTGTCGGATTCTGATACTCGTTTGCAGCCATCATTTCAATCAAGTCATAGGCCTCTTCATAGCTTTTGGCCCACAGAGATCCTCCAGATGCTGCATCGAGCATTGCTCGAGAATGACTTAACCCATTGTAAAAGCTGTTGATGACCATCCAATTTGGCATCCCATGATGAGGACATTTCCGAAGCATCTCCTTGTACCTTTCCCAAGCTTCACACAGTGATTCACCAGAATGCTGACTAAATTATGTAAGAGCATTCCTCATGGCAGCAGTTTTTGCCATAGGAAAGAATTTAGTTAAGAACTTTTGTGCCAGATCTTCCAATGTATTGATGGAACCTGCTGGAAGTGAATGCAACCAACTTTTTGCTTTGTCTCTCAAAGAGAATGGGAACAACCTTATCTTGACAGTGTCCTTAGAAACTCCGTTGGTTTTGAAGGTGTCACAAATCTCAATGAAATCCCTGATATGCATGTTGGGATCCTCAACAGGTGAACCCCCAAACTGGACTGAGTTCTGGACCATTTGGATCGTGCCCGGCTTGATCTAAAAATTATTTGCAGCAATAGCCGGCCGCACAATACTCGACTGAATATCATCAATCTTGGGCTGAGAGTATTTCTTCAGCGCCTTGTTAGCTGCCATTTTTTCAGTAACTTCCAACTCTTCTTCACTTTCTTCCACTAATTCCTCTTCGTGCTTCTCTTCTTCTAGATTTTCTTGACGAGCTTGAGATCGAGTAAGCATACACGCTCAAGATAGTACCTGAGAAACCCAAAGTAAATGAGTGAGAAAAACGTCTGAGTCAGTGAATTTAATCCAAATTGATGACAAGATCATAACTAAACAAACAATGAACCGAGTCCCTGGCAGCGGCGCCAAAAACTTGTTCGCACTTATTCACGCAAGAGAACGTGGTCAACAAGTAATATACGGTAAATAGGATTCGTTCCCACAGAGACTCAAATTGTTCGTTTTGTTCACTTATACACCAGCTTATGATTTACACTCACTGCCAAGACAATGACAAAATTGGTTTTAATTAACTAATGACTAATTGCATGCTATGGAAATTACGCGGAAATAACTTAACTTTAACTTTATAATAAACAAACATGGGATTTCAATTTCATTAACTACTTTATCTAGAATCTTATGCCCTTTAACCCAGTATGTGACAGAGTTGATTACTGATTAGATGCACTAAACTGATACACACCAACTTTCGTTGTGCATATACCATCCTACTGATCATCCACAATTGATAGAAGTCAAGTAGTCACCAAATATGTGTAGTTCCTATATGTCTATAGCAATTGAACACATACCGGTTAAAGATCAAGCATCCATTAAACCACATAGTCAATGCAAGACGGTTAGAATTACACCACAAATTAATACATGTTCTTCACATGCAAAAACCTATGCTAGCATGAATTGTTCTAAACCCTAGATCCACTTTCGCATTCACCAGGATCAAACACACAATTACAGATGTTCGCGACTCACCCATAACGAATAAGCATAATCATACTAGGCAATCAATTCAAACCATCACACACCAAGGCATAAGAACACTTAATTACTAGAATCCATAGAAAAATCAATTAAAATCCCATGATAATGATTTAGCCCATAATCGACCTCATCGCCATCATGGGTTCAATTGATAACATAATTCTAGAAAACAAATAATAATAAAAGAGAAATAGAGATAGAAATAAATCCCCAATAATGAGAAAGAGTATCCAAAGATTAAGCCTCCTTGCTTGTCACTAGCTTGGAGAACTCCCCTTGAAAAATTGTTCTAAGAAAAATAATGATCGATGATCTCCAATTCCAATCTCTACTGATGAAAGATATGTTTTTTAGGTTCCTAACGATACTCAAATAGTCTCAGGAAAAGCCCCAAATAAAATAGGCCCAATACAAAGTGACCCGATAAAAACAATCTAACATTAACCCGAAAAATAACTCGAGCGCAACTGCCCCTTGTTGGAGCGCCATTGCGCTTGTTTTCTCCTGGAAACGCACACACGCAGCGCCCTTGCGCTCTCCCCAAGCGCCGTTGCGCCTTGCACTGCTGCGTCACAGCGCCTCCAACAGCGCTGTTGCGCCTTATACTTCCTGGAATACTTCCGTTGCAGCGCTGCTGCGCCCAGAAACCGCGCTGCTGCGCTTGTACATCCCTGGACAGATTTGTAGACATTTCTCTCCTCTTCGCGTGGACAGCTTACGGGCCTCAAACGGACTTCTAGAAGTCAAGATATGGCCAAAACAGTGATGAATGCCCATCGAGATCAAATTCCCGAGTTCTCTTGCCCTGGACTTCCTGTAATTACTACTTTAAGCTCACAGAATACCACCAATACTTCACCCACACCACCAATGCCGCCCGACTATGCAACCTATACAAATTAGATGAAAACACATCAAACTAACACGAAACTTGAGAACTTGCAATCGTTTTAAGTACGAATGGAATGCCAAATAGTGGATATAAAATCCACTTATCAGAAAGCACCAATATAAATGTAAAAATATTAAAGATATTTTGTAATTATACAATGGGATATTCCAAATGGTACCACTGTACAATTGACTTTTCCATTTGGTACCATCCAACATTTTTTACTTCCAAGTGGTACCACTCTACTTTTGGCTTCATCTATTTTATACCATTCTGTCAAGCAAACGTTAATCAGACGTTAGATTATTCTTAATGGTACCACTATACAATTGGTTTTTCCACATAGTGTCATTCAATATTTTTGACTTCTACGTGATACCATTTTTCTCACTAAAATCAATTTTTTCTTGGAATTTTCACAACTTATCTATATGCTTTGTCGGTAATAAGTCATTGATTCTCTAACTATCACTACTTCTGATAAACAATCAAGTCATTCATTAGACTCGGATCCAATTGTCCAATCATAATAAACTTTGATCAATAGTTCAAAATATTAAATTAATATATAATATATAGAATCAACCCGTATGAACATATGCATATATAATGTGTGCTAGTGAGAGAATCAATGACTTATTATAGAGTATAAATATATAGATAAATTGTGAAATTCCGAGGAAAATTTGATCTAAGTGAGAGAAAAATGGTACCACGTAGAAGTCAAAAATATTGAATGGTACCATATGGAAAAACCAATTGTATAGTGGTACCATTAAGAATAGTCTAACGTCTCACTAACGTTTGCCTGACAGAATGGTATAAAATGGATGAAGCCAAAAGTACAATTGTACCACTTGGAAGTCAAAAATGTTGGATGGTACCAAATGGAAAAGCCAATTGTACAGTGGTACCATTTGGAATATCCCTTATACAATTTGTAATATCCGAATTAGAAATGTGATAATAAAATCTTAGTACACATTTAAATTCTGAATGATCTTATTTTTTGCTATTGCTTGTCTTCTTAGAAAATATATTTTTTACAATATTTTCAAACTACCGTCCTAACTGACCGATGCATCGCTTTCTCCCGAATCTTTTTGGGAGATTCAAATAATTAATCGATACATGTGATGTGAATTGCAATTTGGGAGAGTTGATCGATGCATATTAATTATGACCTAACACGTTTATAACTCGTATATGGTCGAACCTTTTATAACAAATTCTAGGCAAGTATCCCAGATAATTAATCGGACATGTAGTTATTACAGTATATGAGGCTCGAGATAACTAGTGGATATGAAATGATAAATTATGATAGGGCAACATGTCACATTTTAATCTATCAAAATTTACCATTATGTTTCTCAATTTGTCATGATTTACCATAGCGTCCTCTGAAATTAAAATCTACAATATATTAAAATTGTGTCACATATGTGAGAACTGAACCTTTAACATCTATAACAATAATATAAGAAAAAAAGAAGACAGAACAGCTATTTCATCAGCTCTGGGACTTGAAGGCAGAGAAGAAGACGGAAAAGCAGAAGAGGATATTGGTTTTATAAACTCAAAGGAGGACGAGCATGACAGAGTTTGGCAAGATCCTTCGTTCTTGTAAAAAAAATGTAATCATGAAAAAGTGTGTAGTTCAACATGCCTTATAAAACATTAAAGTGTTTTCAATGTACAAAAATGTGTCTTTACCGGGTAGTGAAAGTGATGGAAAAACGAATAAGGTCTCGTATGTTGATAGAACCAATATGATAAAATCACCATTGTTATATAACGTACTACCCCCCTCTTTCTATGGTAACACCAGTATGTTTAGTAGTCTTATGACTAGCATTAAAAGCTCTCCACATATGATGTCAATAAAGAAAGAAGTCCAAAGTCCCTTAGTGGGAAGACCGGGTTTGCTAGATGATAGGTTGAACAAACTATGTATAACTTATCGCTTTTTTCCTCTCCATCAAGATTCATTCATTCTAGAAGAATTGAGGTTACCAAAATCATTGTCGTCTTTGACGTAATTGTTTCAGTCTCTAGGTCAATCATCTTATAGATGCCCCTTATCAAGGGACTCCTTGTTACCATATAACAATTCTGGTCTAGGTTTGCGTAGCATATCGAACAATCAATTTTCAACAACATTGGAGATATTCACTTATCACAAAGGTATGTATGGTCATTTCAGAATTCTTGTCTGATTAGGCGTAGGTGTTACAATTTGGTATACGTTTACGCCCGGTCTTGAACACGTGGCTCTAGCTAGCATGTTAAGGTCTATAGATGATTATAACACCTTTCTGAACATGGATCGTTGTAATTCTTCATTCAAGAGAATGGGATTCGTTGAGACTCACGACCTCTCATCTGAGATAGAATCCGCCTTTGCCAATGTTCCCCCATTATTGTCTATAAAGATCCCAGCTGGTGGTTCTGCGCTAATGGTTGTTGGTTTAGATTTGATGTTAGGAATCTTTCTCTCAATAGGTATTATTCCTCTCCCAGCGGATGGGCTTACAATAACCTTATTTTTATGAATTCATATTTTATAAATCCATAAACGAATTATTGAAGCTTCAATAATACTTAGTAGTAGTATTAAGGGCATGTTTGGCTTAGCTTTATTTATGGACTTATTTTCGGGTAAAAATTTTATATTTTGATAATTTTTTTATATAAGTATTTAATGTATGTTTGAGATTCAATAAGTTGCAAAAATAAGTTGGAAAATAAGTTGAAAAGTTAACTTTCAACTTAAAATAAGTTTACTTATTCTGGAAAATAAGTTTCCCCAAACACCCCCTAAATCAAAAGTCACATTCATATAATCCTATAATATATAATTGTATGCAAATATAAAAGTTCAATAGATTAAGAGATGATCATCCTAATAAACTTTTGCAAAATGGTGAAAGTACATTCGTCAATTATTTTTCTAACTCTAATCGCAAGAAAGACATTAACACTCTAAAAACAACAATAAAAAGATAGAGACACAAAATATCGGCCTTTTTAGATACATATTTCAAAAAATTTATGCATGCCTAAAAAGATTTTTATTATCACAATAGGATTATCGAACACTAACATCAACTAGAGTAATCTCGTGCCTTGCACGGGTATTGAGGCTAGTATATTCATAATTCATCAAGCTCAACAAATTAAATTACTTTTATAAAATATTTAAGGCACATACAAATTTCATATATTAGTTATTTACTAGCATTTTACCCGTGCTATGCACCGAAGGTACAATTCTAAAAAATATTAAATAATTACCAAAAAAATATATAAATATCAAAAAATAAAATTTTTACATTTAATTATTTAGATCGTAATGTTGAACTCTACTATTTCATCAATTTTTTATCTACTAATTTAGTTTGTTAAATTATGATGTATTCAAATATTTAATATCTATATTATATAAATAAAGTAATATAAAAGAATTACATACACAAACTTCGATCTGATCCGAGTTTTTTCTGGGTTTGGATCGGACATGAAGGAAAATCGGTTTTTTTTTTATTTTAAGGACCGGAGACCGGACTGCTTATATACGATTCGGTCCGGGTCTTGGACTGACAGACCCGGTCTAGTCTAATTTACCTGTCTAGATCGAAATGTTGTGAAGCCCTAATAGCACTACACATAAATTACTTCTAGTAACTTGGTTTCTTGTTCAGTTTTTAAGTCGTTAATTTCATAAAAAAGTCTCGTTGGAATTCAAAAAAGGTCTCAAAATCATCAAAAGCTTGTTTATAATTTTTTCCCGTGCAATGGATAAATTATATTAAAGATAATAAAAAGAAATAATAAATTGAGTGAGTGAGTGATATAATAAATCTTAAATCATTAAAGTTTAGAAACATTAAAACCCATGACAAATGAATATTTACATTTAAAGTCAGTGACCTAACACACTGTTACGCCATATTTTCGGTTGCCTCTAATATCTCCCAAATTTCAAATATTATTAATTATTAATTCAGATTAATAATTATAACTTAACCCCCAAGTTAATTATTTCCTCTCTCTGAAACGAGGAAAGAATCAATCCCAAACAATTTATGATAGAAAATATCTCTAAACGATATCCTTCAAATCATGAAGGTATCCCAACACGAATATAATTTAAAGAGATAAAATCTACTAATTCCCAAAATACATCCCTTAACAATCATAGGGATTAAAAATCAATCCTTTTTTAACAGAACTGCGTTGGCTTAATCCTTATAAATATAAGGTACGCAGGCATCTTGGAAAAGGATCCGACACATCTAATAAGTCGAGACACCTCTCAAGTCCAGCCCCAAACATCCAAAATCCCAAATCCCCTATTTTCATGGGTTCGTTATTCCAGCAACCTCCGAAATCTGTTATCACCAAATTCCTCCGTTAACAATTGGCGCTAGAAGGAGGGGTCTTATTTATTGATTGTGGAGGATAGTCAATTCAAAGACACGGGGGGTTATATTGGATTTTAGGCCGTTTTTAATGGAGGTACGGTATGGTGGAGACAGCGGGTTTATTTTAAATTTTATAGATTCGGCGACAGAGCTTCACCAACAGCAGCACATTGGTCAGGCAAATTGGTTGAGTACAAAATTAATTAGTTGGTTTACAGAAAAAAAAAACAAAAACCTCAAAGCCTTGTACGTGAAAGAGACAAAGGTGATGCCTGCAAAGATAACATGTTCGTGGGACCCACATGATTGATAAGAAAAAAAGAGAGCAAGCAAATAAAAACGGGACAAGTTGGCTGTTGCAGGTTGGAGCTGGCATCGGAAAAACGAGTAAAAATCGGTGCACAACAGATCGGGAAAAAAAAAGTTCAGCAGCACTCGACTCCTTAAAAAATCGAGATAAGTTTTCTGTTTAATTAAATTTCTGCAATTTAATTAATATTTATGTCGTGTAAATTATATTATTATTATTATTTAAATATTCATATGATATATATTTTATATTTATATTTTGCGCATCCTTAAAAATTTATATGTTTATTGTACATAAATTATGTCATAAAATTTTGCATATATTATTGCATCATATATGTATGTCAGAAAAGTAATTTTGGATTTGCGGATTGAATTTGTCAAAAAAGAAGACCCTCAGGTATATTATTTTTGGAAGGTCCTCCTTTGTGGGGTTAATATTTTGGAAGGTCCTCCTTTGTAGGGGTAATATTTTGGAAGGCTCTTATTCGAAGAGTTAATTATTTAGGAAGGCCCTACTTTACAGGGTTAAATTTTGAAGGGCTCTTATTCGAAGAGTTTATTATTTTAGAAGGTACTCATTTGTATGGGTAATATTTTGGAAGGCTCTTATTCGAAGAGTTGATTAGTTTTGAAGACCCTTTGTGATGAGGATATTTTTTATATTTTTAGAAGACCTTTTATGTGTTGCTGATATTTTTTAGAAGACCCTTCAAGTGTAGCTGATATTTTTTGGAAGAATATTGGGATATTGATATTGCTTTGGGATGATAACCTCCTTTAAGAAGGGTCTCCCTTATTTTTTGTGTTAGACGACCTCCTCTAAGGAGGATCTTCGTAATTTATATATATATAAAAAAATGGTCTCCTTTGAGGAGAGTTAATGGAATAAACTTCGGAAAATCGACCTCCTGTGAGGAGGGATATTTCTGGAATGGGGAACGACCTCCTTTGAGGAGGGTATCCCAAATTACCAAAGTCCTTGCAAAAACCGTATTTCCGGGGGGGATGTCCGTACTTCCGGCACCTCATCAAGGCACGAACTTCGGGAAGTCCACCTCCTGTGAGGAGGGATATTTCTGGAATGGGGAACGACCTCCTTTGAGGAGGGTATCCCAAATTACCAAAGTCCTTGCAAAAACCGTACTTCCGGGGGGGGATGTCCGTACTTCCGGCACCTCATCAAGGCACGAACTTCGGGAAGTCCACCTCCTGTGAGGAGGGATATTTCTGGAATGGGGAACGACCTCCTTTAAGGAGGGTATCCCAAATTACCAAATCCTTGCAAAAACCGTACTTCTGGGGGGGGATGTCCGTACTTCCGGCGCCTCATCAAGGTTCGAGCTTCGGAAAATCCACCTCCTGTGAGGAGGTAATTCTGGACAAAAATGGTCTCCTTTGAGGAGAGTACTAATGATCTCCTTTGAGGAGAGTATTATAAAATTCTGAGGAAAATGACCCCCTTTGAGGGGGATACCCTCTAGAAGACATGGTAGATATGACCTTTTTCGACTGGATGTTGCCCAAAATGCTTTGCACGACTCTCCGAATAATGCTTGGATGATTCTACAAGATACATTCTCTCACACCTACAAAACTTATTTTTTACATATTGCATATTGTCTTGTTTACATCTACATGCATATTACGGGCACCTAGGTGCTCCATATTATTTATTAATCTTCCCCTCCTAACTGTTTCAGTGACTTAGGAAATTTGGAAGATCGAAGCATGCTTAGTTCTCCACTGCAGCAAGCTACACTGAAGAATTGGGGGGTAGTTGTTACGCCATATTTTCGGTTGCCTCTAATATCTCCCAAATTTCCAATATTATTAATTATTAATTCAGATTAATAATTATAACTTAACCCCCAAGTTAATTATTTCCTCTCTCTGAAACGAGGAAAGAATCAATCCCAAACAATTTATGATAGAAAATATCTCTAAACGATATCCTTCAAATCAGGAAGGTATCCCAACACGAATATAATTTAAAGAGATAAAATCTACTAATTCCCAAAATACATCCCTTAACAATCATAGGGATTAAAAACCAATCCTTTTTTAACAGAACTGCGTTGGCTTGATCCTTATAAATATAAGGTACGCAGGCATCTTGGAAAAGGATCCGACACATCTAACAAGTCGAGACACCTCTCAAGTCCAGCCCCAAACATCCAAAATCCCAAATCCCCTATTTTCATGGGTTCGTTATTCCAGCAACCTCCGAAATTTGTTAACCGAGCAATCTTGTTATATATAGATGTAACTTCCTGATTTAATGTATCTATAAAACCGTAAAGATCTTATAAGACATACATATAGTTAGTTAATTTTCTATCATAATATGTCAGATATCAACATGTCTATTATGTTACTAATAGAGACTATAATAATAGATTTTAATTAAATAAGAAAGTTATACTCCCTTTGTCCCTCTCATTTCTTTACAGTTACTATTTTGAGGTGTCCCTCTAATTTCTTTACATTCCAAAAATAGTAAGTTTCTCACACTATTACACCAACTATCTCATATTTTTAACAAAAAAAAACACTATTACACCCACTACTTTCCTCCACTATCTCATATCTATAATTAAATATTAATAGGTCCCACCACTTTACCCACTTTTCATCTAACTTTACTCATTTTTTACACATTTTCTTGGTCTCCGTGTCCATCCCTCATGTAAACAACCATGAGGGACGAAGGGAGTATATATTATTCAACAATTTTCAAATTTTTCTTACTTTTTCGAATGCGAATGTGGTAACAAAAGTTTGTAGCCATACAGCATAAAGCATTTTATTGAGGGTACATATCCCATTAATAACATATCGTTGTTTACCTTGTTTGCGTATGTTCTGGTGACCAGCCAATAAAGTAAACTGAAAAATTTAGTTTCTAAAAATTTAAAATAAAATTCACCTTATATTCTCGGATAAGCAATAGCAATCATTAACTACGGCATGAAATTCATTCATATTTAGGATCCACCAACAATTATGTAAATTCATAAAATATAAGAAAAGACTAAAATTGAACATCTTTTGAGGGAGTAAGCAGTGGTAAAATTTATTCTCTTAACAGGTTATATAATTTCGTGACTTGAGCTTATAGAGTACCTATGTTAAAGTTGACTACCAAATTACAAAAATGATTTTGGAGAATATATAGCCCTAGGTTGTAGCACGTTCGGCCGTTAACTCCTCTCAATTATCAAGATTAAAGCTACTTTCTGCTTTTGCTCGCCGCGCTAGAGCGCTAGCGCGCGTACTCTTCCTCTATCTATAGAGCGAGACTCCACCCAAATCTGCCATTTAGGTGGTTTTTATAACTATTCTGACAACAACAAAATTGTGGCATAATATGTATTCGACATACTAACAATTGTATTAATATAAGTATTTTTAAGTTGAGAAAATTTATATGATTTAATTTGGAGTATGCATGTGTGTGTGAATAAGTGTGTAGGTATTTTTGTTAGTAAGAACATCAAAAATAGATACAAAAAGTGATTAACTCTTAAAAAATAACAGCATCATTCATAAACATTAACTTTTCTCAATCTATAATAATTTAAATTGACAAATAAAAACACTTCTTAGATATACAACTACGGTAGTCGTACTTAGTTTGAGGAAGGAATAAGGATGTTCACCGGGATGTGATATAAAAAAATAGAGAGACTAATTTTTTGCAGTAGATTTTTCTGTTAGTCTCACAACAAACTGTAAATAAAATTTACAATGATATAATGTAACCTTATTTTAATTTGTCAAGTTAACGCATATATTTCATATACATCAATTTGATTAGGTTGTAAAATATGGAAGTGAAAAAAAGTTAGAAGCGGAGAAAAAAATGAGACATAAAAAATATAAAATTTAGAAATTTAGAAATAATAAATTAATTAAATATATCTTTGTAATTAATATTTTATTTACACATGTATCACATCAAATTTATATATATTTAACTAATTGTACATCTAATTTAATATTATATCTATTGCGAACTTACTAAGTAATTGTCTTTACATTCCTGGATTTCATTTAATTAATGGTAATCCACAAATTAAATTAAGGACAGATATTGAAAATGCTAAAAATGAAAAAAATGGTTGGTTCTTATTTTGAAAGATAATTATAAAACGTTTATTTAACTATTAGTAAATCTAATTTAATATTAATTTTAATGTGGACTTACTAATTAATTGACTTTACACTCTTTGATTTTTTTAAATAATAGGAAACCACAAAATAAATTTAAGGACAGATAATCAAAATGATAATTATAGAAAAATGAATGGGTTTGATTTTAAATGATAATTATATTTAAAAATTGGTTCAAAATAAATGACAATTAATGGTTTTAAGATTGTTTCCGTACCTTTTGTCATTGATTCGTGTTGTAAATTCAAGATGCCTTCGGAATGATTATGGCAATTCATGATGTACCTTTGAATATTAAGTTGGTGAAATAGCAATATATAATATTAAAGTTATTAACAATTAAGTTGATGAAGGAAAGAGATTTTTTATTGATGTATTAAAGAATACAAAAATCTGTTGTTAATGATTTTAACTTGAGTTGAGTTTAATTTTGGCAGAAACGTAGAATCTAGATCCAATAGAGAAACATGTTTCATTAAGTTTAATTGATCTAGACTCTGATTGATACTAAAATAATTCACAATCTTACGATTGTTTAGCTAATACGTGGTGGGTTCATGTATTATAATAAAGGATGTTAAAAAAAATTCATAACTAAAAGATATATAAACATCTATAATTCACTGTTATGTGGATTTATGGAAAATATTATTTACGGTTAGCAGTAATTTTTTAAAATTAAAAACCATGTGATATACTAATTTATTAAATGAAGATATTATTATATTTAAATTTAATTTAACTGCAATTAGTAAATTAGAATAAGTATGACAAATAAAAAAAATTTGTATATGATTGTTTGATTGAAAATTTTGAAGTGAATTCTTATTGTCTCTAAAAAAATTTTATTTTTTGATTTGTAATTTATTCACCAACCAATAATAATACTCTTCTAGCATATATTTAATAATTTAAATCATTAAAATATAGGGATATCTACATAAATAAATAAGATTTTAATAATTATTTCCAATTTTACTACCACCCAACTATCTTTTCACTTCTATAAAATCATTTTTTCAAAAATACTACCTCATTATACTTTTATGTTTTCAAAATTCCAAAAATACTACATTCCTCAATTGCAACTTTTGCAACCTCATTTGCAACTTCTAGTTTTCAAATTTCTGATTTCAAGTTCTGGGGTTCAGATGTCATTTTCGACCACTTTTTTGGATTCTATTATATATATATATAGTTAGAACAATGTCTTCATTCTGCATATTCAAGATCTTGCATCCTTCTTTGTCAAAGATTGATTTGTAACCTTTATCACCCAGTTGACTTATGCTTAAAAGAGTATGTTTCAAGCCTTCAACCAGTGCTACATTTTCTATGATGACATTCCCCAAAACAATTGAGCCATATCCCAGAGTTTCTCCTTTGTTGCCATCTCCAAAGGATATTATTGGGCCAGCTTTCCTCTCAAACTTTGTAAGCAGGGACTTCTTTCCAGTCATATGTCCAGAGCATCCACTGTCCAAGATAATTGAATGCTTCTTTCCTGTGCCCTGCAAACAAAAAGTAACTAGTTAGAATTTTTTAGGACCCAACTTTGATTGGATCCTTTCTTACTAGATTTAGAAACGACAGGCTTTGATCACTCTAAGGAGGAGTCAGGATTTGAAGATGTTAGTACACAGAATACTGGTGAAGGAGATGATGATCATGTTTCAGCTACAGATCAGAAAGATGAAGATGTTGATACTTCTAATCAGGTTTTATTACTTGAATATCATACAACTCAAACAACTTCTTCTACAAGACTTGAAGATACAGTTCTTTCTGATTCTGATACTGAAGATACTAGAAGCACTTCCAACATTGAAGTTCATTCTGATGTTTTGAAAGATATTCAGAATTCTCAAATTGCTATGCAAATAAGACTTCAATCACTTGAAGATAATCAAGTCACAATTATGGAAAATCAAGCAGTTCTGATGAATATCATTTGTTCTATTTCTGAATCTCTTGGAATTAATGTTGCTGATGTCAAAAAGGGGGAGATAAAGACAATTCAAAGACAACAACAACAACACCAGACCGGGGGAGATAAAGAGCAGACAAAGGGAAGTAGAAAGAAGAACTAGGAGTGACAGTGGTGAATCTCAGCTAGGAAGTGGTAAAGGAAGAGCAACATTAATAGTTAAAATTATTTCTTCTAAGTACTAGATAAACGTCTACATCTGGGATACTTAACTTCATAATTCTACATTCATAATTTCTATTCTGGTTGTATTGTTATATGTTTTGACATCCACAACTTAGATTTTTGCTTCAGATTTTAAAGCATAAATAGGGGGAGATTGTTAGGAATAATTTATAAGTTGTGATGTTAAGAATAGAATTTACACATTATACTTCTTGTAATCCTGATCTTATAAAGGATTTAGCACTATATATAGGATTTATGTGTAAGACAACTATCTGTACAGTTTAGTCAGGAATGAACAGTGTATCGGAGACTACATATCAGGAACAAAGAGCAAATCCTGATGATGGTCTAATACTGATGATGATCAGATACTGATGCAAGATGAAATCCTGATATCAGTCGTTTTACTGATGATGTCATTATGGATGCTACAGAAACTGGCAAGTGCTAAAAAACAGGATCGTTGTTTGAAGAACAAGCAAGAAGATATTATGAAGGAAAGAGTTTTCTATTGAAGGAAACTATCAACTGGACGGCAGAACATTGTCATGTATAGATTATATTTTTATGTTATTAGTTGATAGGTAGCATTATAAATACTCTCTCTATATCATTGTAAAAAGTTGTAGTCGAACAAACGTGTGTTGTGAGTTCGTGTGCGTAGCTCTGTATAAGGTTTGTATTCGAGAAATCGAAACAAACAAAGAGAGAGATTTGTATTGTCAGTAGCTGCTAAAGGTATTGTACACCTTTGGTAGAGTTTGTATTTGATCTTATTAATACAAACAGAGTTTGATTCATTCGTTTATTCTTGTTCATATAATTAAGCAAAATGCCACGTGTATAATAGAATCCAAAAAAGTGGTCGAAAATGACATCTGAACCCCAGAACTTGAAATCAAAAATTCGTAGCATCTCAGTTGCAAATGAGGTTGCAAGGCCCCGCCAGGGGCACTCATAATTGGTGAATTTCTGATTTGCAACTTTTAGTTTCAGTTGCAACTTTTGCAACCTCAGTTGTAACTTTTGCAACCTCAGTTGCAACTTCTCAGTTGCAACTTTTGCAACCTCAGTTTTCAGTTGCAACTTTTGCAACCTCGGTTGCATTTTTGCAACCTCAGTTGCAACTTTTGCAACCTCAATTGCAACTGCGGTTTGCAACCTGAATTGCAACTTTTGCAACCTCAGTTGCAACTTTTGCAACTGAAAACTGAAAGTTGCAAATAAGAAATCCACCAATTATGAGTGCCCCTGGCGGGGCCTTGCAACCCAAATTCACCAATTATGAGTGCCCCAGGCGGGGCCTTGCAACCCAAATTCACCAATTATGAGTGCCCCTGGCGGGGCCTTGCAACCTCATTTGCAACTTCCAGTTTTCAAATTTCTGATTTCAAGTTCCATTTGTCAGATGTCATTTTCGACCTCTTTTTTGGACCCCAGAACATGAAATCAGAAATTTGAAAACTGGAAGTTGCAAATGAGGTTGCAAAAGTTGCAGTTGAGGAAGGTAGTATTTTTGAAATTTTGAAAACAAGGTCGGTATTTTTAGAATTTTAGAAAGATTGGTAGTATATATTTAAAAATCTAATAGTTCACATGGGTAGTTTTGAAACTATCCCTAAAATATATGCAGCGTTGGCTTATATGCATTATTAATTAATTTTAGTAACAAATTATGAATAAATAAATTTTTGTGTTTTTTAAAAAGAGCTAGTATTTGAAGGTATGGAAATTATCCAAATTATTTAAAATTTGATTTCAAATTCAATGTCTTTTATATTTCTATTTGAGTTATATTATACTTAAAATCAGTTATAATTATACAATATATATTATGAAAATCAATTTATAATGTATGATAATATGATTGTGATTGACTTTATATTAAAAAGTGGTTGATTAACGAATGAGTAGTTATGAAATATAATTTAAAATAAATAAAATTATATAATTTCAAATTAAAATAGTAATTTTTTATTTAAAAAATATGTATTTATGGATATGTAAATATTTAAAAATATGTA
This sequence comes from Kitagawia praeruptora, assembly GCA_037693485.1. Lineage (NCBI taxonomy): Eukaryota > Viridiplantae > Streptophyta > Magnoliopsida > Apiales > Apiaceae > Kitagawia > Kitagawia praeruptora. Next base: position 142,774,493 of record CM075352.1, read on the forward strand.
TTTATGGATATGTCTAATAAAATCATTATTTTATTTAAATTAGAAGTGTTAACTAATGATATGGGCTAAAAGTAAGACCTAAAGACACATTTAGTGCGGCATTAATTAGGCCCAATATGGTCAAAACGTGGGGCCCATTAAATAGGCCCAAACCCTATTTATGATATTAATTTCGTAATTAATATTAGGGGTAATAACCAGCTCAGCAATAAGAGTCAAATAAGGATATTACTCCTGCCTGACTTAGCCTCCAAGGCACCTACTTCCACAAGGAAACTGATCCCTACAAGGAAGGAGTCTTAAACCTTCCTCAATGCGATGACTTACCCACCAAGTCACCTAATTCTACTACGATTCTAGGGCTTCTCAACCTATATAAATGGTCTGACCCCTCATTCTCAGAACTACGTTTTTTGGCTTGATCTTTGATATTCATCAAGGTACGTAGGCATCTTGTGAAGGCAGATTCAGCCACGAGCACGAGAGCAGCCATTAAAGCACGAAGCTCATGCACCCTAGCATTAAATACAGCAAACCCTAGCCGCAATCTAATAACCTAGTTTTTATTCCACAACATTTGGCGCCGTCTGTGGGAAGAAGACTTCAACCATGGTAACTACACGAAGAACAACACCAAGCTCTACCGAGGCTTTACCAATTAGCTCTGCGCCGCCCACCACGGATCCGGTGCCCCCAATGACCGGGACGATCGTTCAATATCAAGTTTCTCATCCCCTAGGGACGACTTCCCATGTTGAGAGTACGCTACCTCCGATCGTTCACACAAATCCAGGGACTAATCCCCTTCAAATGGTGGTTTCGCCCTTGATTATAGATCCTAACAACCCTCCACAAGGGGTTCAGATCCACACTACGGATCTCCCCGTAAATACCAACCCGATGGAAGTTTTAATGAAGTCAAATGCTAATTATTGCATGTGACTGTATTTCTTGTTTTCAAGAAATATTGAAAATATCTAACCAATTGATTTTTTGTTCAGATTAATTGTTTATTTTCTTTTTCAGATAAAAGAAAAATGCCACGTGGAAAACTCCATATTAAGTCTCTGATGATATTGATCAGGATTTCATGTGTGACCATCAGGATTTGAAAATTATATTTTTAAATCACATTCATTTTGTGATTATTTTGATGAGAGGTCATCAGGAAAAGGAAGCTGATCAGTATTGCTTATTTATACCCTGATTTATTTCATGAAAATCAATTTTGGATTTTATTTTTCAAAAATCGTGGGTAACCGCATTTTTTTTAGGGACTGACACCTGTCAATCTACGTGTCAACGTGGGATAGTGGTCTGAAAGATTTGTGAAATATATTTGTTTTGAAACTCTAATCGTGTAATTGCTTTCTCTAATTTTACATTATCTAAAGCAAAAATCACTCTTGAGTTTTCAAAATCACTAATCCATTTCAAGAATTTTTCAAGTTTCTTTTCAGATCAAAAATGGCAGCTCAGAGAAGATTACCTAAATCAGTAGCCTTCAAGTTTGGTGATTTTGATTTTATGACAAACAATCATGTTGCAGCTATCACCAACAAGGAAGGAGTGTCATCTGATTTTCATCCAATCATGGACTTTTTGGCATATGGACCATTAAGTTATGCATTGACAGCATCTCCACAGATTAATCAAGTAGCTGTTTCACAAGCTTGGGAGAATGCTGAGGTAATTGATTCTACTCAGAGTCAATCAGGTAAGATTGTTCTACATTTAGGACAAGATTCATTTGACATTACTGAATCTGTTGTTAATTCAGTACTTTGCTTACCTGTTACTGATAGTTATGAGAATGTACCATCTGATGATAATATAAGAACTATGTTGTCTGAATTAGGTTATAGTGGACCTCTAGATAACATGAGCCAGTTGAATAGGTCTTTTCTTAGAAAGGAATGGTCTTTTTACTTTGATCAAATTGCTAAATGTTTTACTGGCAAATGTAGTTCTTTTCAGCAAATTACTTCTGTTACATCACATATTGCTTATAGTTTGCTTTATGACAGAGTAATCAACATTGGTCATATTATCTTAAGTCAGATGAGTATTAAACTTGGGTTAAGAGATCAAAACAGGAAAATGGTTTATTATCATAGATTTATGCAAATGTTTATTAACCATTTTATTCCTGATGTTGAAACTAGATTTGGTAGAGAACATTGTGTTTCTTCTTATGAACAGCAAAAGAGAATTTTCTCTGACATTACAAAGAAGGACAATGAAAAGAATCTAGATGAAATACCTGCAATTCATTATCCACATCATGTTCAGGTAATTCTTAAAACTCATCTTCCTACTTTCTACAATTCTTCTTTCTTTTGTGGTGAAATGGCTCAGGAATCTCAATTGAAGGAGAACCCACCTGTGTCTACCCAAGTAGCCCAAAACATTATAGTCTCTGAAACAATTCAAGAACCAGATTTTGATCCACCGCCTATTGTTTCAAAGAAACCAACCTCTGGTGTTTCTCAAAAGACATCAGTTGTAAGGAAGAGAAGATTTGTTGTGTCAAGTAGTAGTAGTATTTCTAGTGAAGATGATGATGATTTAACTCTTGCTGAGAGAGCAGAATTGAAGGCTGCAATTCAACTTTCTTTGTTAGCACAAAGAGATGAAAAACCTAGTCACAGCCAGGCTGCAGTCTCCCAAAAGGCTGTAGTTCTTAAAAAGGGAAAACAGTTACTGGATACTGTCTCTCAAAAGACTGTGTCTATTGAACAAAGATCTCATCCCAAGATCACTTCTGTGTCTACACCTCTTGAGTCTTCTTAGGATAAATCTTTTGCTCACTATATCAGGAGAACAAGGAGAAAGATTCAATTGTCACCTACACACACAGAGTCTAGTCCAACTAATATCATGCAGGTTTCTACAAATCAAGCTACATCTATGTCAGTATTTGACAAGAGAGATCTGGATATTGATTCTTCATGGGAAACTACATTATCATACAGACTGGCTATGAGACTAATTTCTCTCAAAGTGAAGTTGTCAAGGCCTGTTCTAGATTTTCTGGTTGAAAGAGTACCAAAACTTTTATTTCCAGATGAATATGGACTTCTACATCAAAGACTTGACTTAATGAAGATGTATTTCTATGTGTCTGTCAAAAGACAATTAGTCAAGAAATTTGGACTCTCGAAGCATGGTGCACTTCAATCACTTCATGCATATTTATTTGACAAGGATATAATTATTGAAGATGCTTCAGCTCAAGGTGAACAACTGGAGGAAGTAGATAGAGGAATGCAGTCAACAGAAGATACTATTGCACCAGTGGTGAATAGTAGGAAAGATCAGATCACAGTCACTGTAACACAAGAACCATCTAGTCAGAGGAAGGATGACTCAGGAGCTGTGATAGCTGATGTTGAAAGGTCTTCTGTGATGACTAAGAATGCAAGTGAGATACCCTATGATATGGGAGGAATGACTTTGATTGATTTTTCTGAAGATCAAACAAATTTTGTTCAGTCAGAGTCTATTCACCTTGAGGGTGTGTCTCAGCAAACAACACTTAAAGACGGTGATGTACTAACTATGGTGTCTAATGAAGTATTACTGAAGACATCAGATTCTAGTAAAGAACCTGAAAGTGGTATACTGGAGCCTGTAGTTTCTGAAAGGAAAGAAGATGATTGTAAGGGTTCAGAGACTATAGCAGCTCACTCCTTGGAGAAAACCTCAAGCCACATGCCAAATGAGGAACCCTTAAAAACTCCTTCTAAACTCTATTTTTCTGTAGGTCATGAGAGCACTTATCTAAATTTGAGTGATACACTTGAAAAGATGGACTTAGATCCACAATTTGAGCGGCTGGCTCCTGACCAGGCAAAAGGTGAGGTAGAAAGAGTGTTGACTTTAGTAAGTCAAAGTGAGAATGAGGGTATGGATGATCAACTCCATAGTGAGGGAGAGAAAATTAGGAAACCATCATTTGATTTCTGGGATCAGGTTTTTCCTGAATCTTGGTCTGAAAATTTGGGTATGGATGCTGGTACTTATTCATTCATCAAAATGTATCAGAAGAATGACCTAGCACATCATAATGCAAAGCCAGAAGTTAAAGCTCAGAAGCAAAAGGAGAGGCTTGCAGGAATCATTAACAGAAGAGGTGCCAGGATAAAGCAATCTCTTGATACATATGTACCAGATGAAGATCCTAATGATCTTAGTGTTCCTTTGTATGTACTTCCAATATCAGCTAGAATTGAGACATCAACAGTCTTTGATCACTCTAAGGAGGAGTCAGGATTTGAAGATGTTAGTACACAGAATACTGGTGAAGGAGATGGTGATCATGTTTCAGTTCCAGAACAGAAAGATGAAGATGTTGATACTTCTAATCAGGTTTTATTACTTGAATATCATACAACTCAAGCAACTTCTTCTACAAGACTTGAAGATACAGTTCTTTCTGATTCTGATACTGAAAATACTAGAAGCACTTCCAACATTGAAGTTCATTCTGATGTTTTGAAAGATATTCAGAATTCTCAAATTAATATTCAAACAAGACTTCAATCACTTGAAGATAACCAAGTCACAATTATGGAAAATCAAGCAGTTCTTATGAATTTCATTTGTTCTGTTTCTGAATCTCTTGGAATTAATGTTGCTGATGTCAAAAAGGGGGAGATAAAGACAATTCAAAGACAACAACAACAACACCACACCACCAGACTGAGGATGATAAAGCTGGGGGAGATAAAGATCAGACAAAGGGTAGTAAAAAGGAGAACTAGCAGGAGTGACAATGGTGAATCTCAGCTAGGAAGTGGTAAAGGAAGAGCAGCATTAATAGTTAGAATTCTTTCTTCTAAGTACTAAATAAACGTCTACATCTGAGAAGGAGGTACTTAGCTTCATAATTCTACATTCATAAATTCTATTCTAGTTGTATTGTTATATGTTTTGACATCCACAACTTAGATTTATGCTTCAGATTGTAAAGCATAAATAGGGGGAGATTGTTAGGAATAATTCATAAGTTGTGATGTTAAGAATAGAATTTCCACATTATACTTCTTGTAATCCTGATCTTATAAAGGATTTAGCACTGTATATAGGATTTATGTGTAAGACAGTTATCTGTATAGTTTAGTCAGGAATGAACAGTGTATCGGAGACTACATGTCAGGAACAAAGGGCAAATCCTGATGACGGTCTAATACTGATGGTTGATCAGATACTGATGCAGTGTACAGATCCTGATATCAGTCGTGTTACTGATGATGTCACTATGGATGCTACAGAAACTGGCAAGTGCTATAAAACAGGATCTTTGTTTGAAGAACAAGCAAGAAGATATTATGAAGGAAAGAGTTTTCTATTGAAGGAAACTATCAACTAGAAGGCAGAACATTGTCATGTATAGATTATATCTTTCTGTTATTAGTTGATAGGTAGCATTATAAATACTCTCTCAATATCATTGTAAAGAGCGAGTGAGTCTAACAAGTGAATGTGCGTAGCTCTGTATAAGGTTTGTATACGAGAGTTCGAAACAAACAGAGAGAGAGATTTGTATTGTCAGCAGCTGCTAAAGGTATTGTACACCTTTGGTAGAGTTTGTATTTGATCTTATTAATACAAACAAGAGTTTGATTCATTCGTTTATTCTTGTTCATATAATCAAGTAAAAATCAGACACGATTATATAACTTGTATTCAACCCCCCCCCCCTTCTACAAGTTATTCGAGTTAACAAATTATAATTGTTGAGTTTAATTATGAGTCCGATTAAAGGTTCGGGTTAGTGATTGTTAATTGTTAAATTGCTACTCCCTCCGTCCCTTAATGTTTTTCCTGTTTTGACTGGACACGTTTGCCAATGCACACTTTTGATCGTTAATATCTTGAATTTCGTATTAGTATTAAATATAAAAATTTCACTGTATTAAAGTACTCATAAATACGAATCCAACAAGATCACTCATGACTATATTTGGTCTTATAGATTAGACGTAAATTAGTAATTTGTCTCATGTTATGAACAATCCCGACATATGAAACAAGAACAATATTAAGAGACAGAGGGAGAAATTGTTAATTGTTAGTGAGTAATTATTAATTTTCGGATAATATATTTGGGTTAGTTGTCAAGTAATTGTTAAGTGCTAATTGCTAATTGTTAGTTTCCAATTGAAATTGTTAATTGCTAAGTGCTAAGTGCTTATTGTTATCGCCATATAATGTAGTCATAAGAGTTGGATAAATTGTAAATGTCTATGTGCTAGATGGTATGAATCAAGTTATAGTATATGTTGATAGTCTAAGTGCCAACTACGTGGTGTTGGCTTAAATGTGGATAAACTTAGTTTACTTTTCCTTATGTGCTAGTTGCCGCATGTCTGGGCGGGTACTTTTCCTTATGTGCTAGTTGCCGCATGTCTGGGCGGGTACTTTTCCTTATGTGCTAGTTGCCGCATGTCTGGGCGGGTACTTTTCTTACTTGTTTACTTTGCTGCAAGTTGAGGCAGCTTTTATTTTATCAAAACCAGGGCTATAAATTGTTTTGTTTGGCATGGAGGGGCTGAGCCCATAGTCCGATAAACGAATACTACATGCCGAAATTTTCTAAAAATCCCCTGCATTTTAATTTATTTAACTTATTTGATTTCAAGGGTTTAAAGGTATGATTTGGGTGTTAACTGTTTATGTGTATATGTGTTAAGTGAATTAATTCGAGGGTAATTGTTGTCTCGAGGATTTATGTGCTAAGTGATTTATTTCGAGGATTTATGTGTCTCGAGGATTAATTATGTTTGAGGACTATATATATACTAAGTTGATTAAGTGGTATGGTTTGAGGTGTTTAGCACCAGGAATTGTCCACTTTAAAGAGGGGACTTTTCCATTTCTTTTCTTTACTATAGTATGTTATGTGCAATAAGTGGTATTCAAATAGTCAACTTAGGGAGGACACCTATAGTTTGACTTTATGTTATTTAGTGATAATTCCGAGTTGTGTCTACTCGATATACGAGGTAGGACTGACACGCACTCATAACTATTTCAGTACCATTAGGGCATAATCGAGTTGGAATGACGTGCATCAAAAAGGGAAGATCGAGGCGCCGTATGAAGAAAGGTAAGCTACCTCCAGGGAATTGCTTGGACGAAGTGCGAAAGGTTTATTCGCGGTTTCTGCTTTCTGCTAAGGACCAGAGGCAAGTTTATTTACACATACTCTATCGTTCAGAGTATACCTATTTTGAATTATATAAAATGTGCGGAAAAAGGTTTTTAATCTCTAATTGCGAGTTTTTAATCTTGTGCTCCTTCCAAATCATTTTATTCTTGACTTTTCTAGCGATATTAAATTCTTCTCGTGCAATAATCAAAACCCATGACTTATAATACTGTCGATGGGCGGTGACATTCTTATGGTTCTACATCTCGATTTATATGTTGTATATTTATAAACTTTTGTAATGTGGTAGAGGACTATATGTTATGAGGTATATATAGATACATATACGTATATATGGAACTACGTGGTAACGGCTCCAAGGGTAGAACGTGTATTGAGTTATCGAACTTAGCCCGCGTGTCGGGGTTATTTATATCGTATGTTTTCGAAAACCCGGACAAAGCTTTTAAAAAGAATTTCGCAATAATTAACCTAAAGGCAACATCACCAATAAACCAGTGTTTATTTAATTAATAGATGCGCCTGAAAGCATTTACTAATTTAATAAACCTCATTCGCCTAATTAAATTTATTTAATTAGATGAATATCATTTTCAAAACGCTTTCTTAAAATCACTTTGTCCTGGAGAAATAATAAAACAATTTAATGGAGTGATTCTATCTAGTATATTATTTATCGGAGATAGTTTATTTTCAATACGGATTAAAGATATTCCAATGGTTATAAATTGGTTACTTTCAGCTTAAAATAGCTAGATTGATATCGATATATGTTATTTGAATGCTTATTTAATTCGATGAGTATTAATTATAATATTCATTAAGAAACAAAAAAAAAGGGGAAAGAGAAGTAGGATTTTCATGCTTATTAATTATTTCTTATTGATCGAGAGTCAGTAGTAGTTATTTGATAAAGTGGCTAAAGTTTGGAGACTGCTGGAGAGATTGTGTCTTGATTTTGATTAGAAACATTCCAAGAGTTGTATTTGGGTGTTTTGAGGTTATTAAATATTCCAGTATTAATAGTAAATATTATTTGAATATTACTTAATAAATGAATATTAAGTTGAGTATTCTTTTAAAAAGGGATTATTGAATATTTATTATTTGTTACATAGTAGTCAAATATTTATTAAATACTCTAAGTGTTTTGAAGGTTATAAATCACTATTTAAAGGTTGTCTAAGGACTTTCATAGTCATTTAAAATATTATATTTTGAATCTATCTAGGTAAGTTACTTTTCAAGAACTTATATATATATGGAATTACCTTGTTGTGGTTACAAGCTTTATGCGTACCATTTTCCATGTGTGATCACAAAACCCTGTGTCGAGATTGATATCGGTACAAGTGTATATCTATACTTGAACTCTTTTGAACTCAAAACATTTTCGAAAACCCCCGGTCAGGTTTTACTCTCTTTCTCGTTTTTCAAGAAATTATCGGTCGACTGAAGTCGAACTTCAACTACTCAAGTTTTCTATCAAAATGATTTTGACAAGAAAAGAAAAAGGGGACTCTGGCAGGTGTGGGAATCGTTGACGAACGATTCCCGGGATGTGTAAGCGGCCGTGAGCCAGGCGGCCCATCAATTATTATTCCGGCCCAGGTGTTGCCGAAGGATGATTACGGATGTAGTTTTCATCGAGGGTGATTACGGATGTAGTTTTCACCCAGGGATAGTTACGGATGTAGTTTCTATCCTTCTACCGGTAGAGAAGACCCGCGGATTATTGGACTTGGATGTGGCGACTGATCATCGTCAATCCTTGTCAGGTTTTTATGTTTTCTTTAAGTCCCATCCTCCACTTTGGAAAAATCCTCAAACACTGCTTCTTAGGCCTAAGTGCCAAGTAGCCGATAGTGTTGTTTTCAATTTTGAAAGATGATGAATTCATGCAGTATCTAGAACTGCAAGATTATTCTAACAATAATGGCACGTGCTTGTGCACTTTTGCAACTATTCAAAAGATGAAAGATGGTTCATCAGTTATTGATGTTAAATCCCAAATGTTTTGCTTCAAGAGCTTTGACTCTCTTCCTATCAGTTATTTCTGAGTTTAGACTTATCAAGTGGTTAAAGAACTTATACCCGGTACATGATGTTGTTCTGTAAGGTGTTTGATGGAAATGACATACTTATATGTATATGCTTTCAGATTGAGAAATACTAAAAATGAAACCTTCTAATGGTTGGTTTGTATATGATGATAAGCAACTGTCTTAGCAGCATATTGAACTGCGTATTTTGAAAAGCCTCCTAAAAGATTAGCAATACTGTAGTGTACACTATTTCGCTAAGATATGAGGATTACTACGATTATTATAAACTTATCTGTTCATTGGATGTTGCGTTAAACGTCATATTTTCTTTATTGAAGTTTCATTGTTGTAAATATTTCGAAATTGATATTAAGTATCGTTATACTTCGAAAACTCCATGTGTATATTGATATATATTGTTGTGCTCTATTAATACTTGCTGGGCAATTCTTTCGCTCATACTTGCTTGTTTTAAATATTAACCTTTCAGAGGAAGGTAGATGATTGAGGCTTATCTGCATGGCTCAGAAGAAGCAGGCAGTACGCCCTTATGAAGATGATATGATCCAGAAAAGTTATAGCTGGAATAAGTTATATGTAAGTACATTGATGTGTAATATATATTACTTTGTGCTTAGTAGTACTAGTTGCTGGTGTACTTCCCAACGAAGCTATACTAGTAGTATAAGATTTTTAAGACATAGTGCGATGTAATAGAATAGATGTAATAAAGATATAAAGAATGTAGTTCTTGTTTCTAGCCCTATGACCTAAAAGATGCTTGGTGGTTGGGGTCGCAGAGTTATATTTCAGTTTTAATGATTACAGATGGTTTAATGTTGTTAAACAGGTAATTTGATGTTAAGGATTTCCGCGTGACGACCAAATCCCTGACCCCGGATTTGGGGCGTTACATTTTGCTTGATTGATAAAGATTCCATCATCTGTTTGCTTCACCTGTAAGCCTAGAAAATAACTTAGCTCTCCCATCATACTCATTTGATACCTGGACTGCATGAGCTTGGCAAACTTCTTACAGAGTTTATCATTAGTAGATCCAAAAATGATGTCATCAACATATATCTGAACTAAAATCAAATCACTTCCAGATTTGAAATAAAACAGAGTTTTATCAATTGTACCTCTGTTGAACCCACTTTCTAAAAGAAATTGAGCCAAAGTTTCATACCATGCTCTTGGTGCCTGCTTAAATCCATAGAGTGCCTTGTCTAGCCTGTAGACATGGTCTGGATATTTTGGATCTACAAAACCAGGTGGTTGTTCAACAAACACTTCTTCTTCAAGTTTTCCATTCATAAAAGCACTTTTCACATCCATTTGAAACACCTTGAATTTCTTGTGAGAAGCATAAGCAAGAAACATCCTTATTGCCTCCAATCTGGCAACTGGTGCAAAAGGCTCATCATAATCTATCCCCTCTTGCTGTGAATAGCCTTTTGCCACAAGTCTGGCTTTGTTTCTTGTAACAACCCCTTCACTATAAGTTTTATTTCTGAAAACCCACTTAGTACCAACAATAGACCTGTTCTTTGGTCTTGGTACTAGTGTCCACACTTCATTTCTCTCAAATTCATTTAACTCTTCTTGCATTGCTGTTATCCAGTCAGCATCTTTAAGAGCTTCTTCAACTTTCTTTGGTTCATTTTGTGACAAGAATGCATGAAACAGACATTCATTTGTTGTTGAACTTCTTGTCCTTACTCTTGCATCTGGATCACCAATTATCAAATCAGGTGTGTGAGACTTGGTCCATTTCCTAGCTGAAGGCAATTGACTTCTTTCAAAGTTGGATCCTCCCCCTCGATCCATGTTCTCCTGATTTTCTTGATATCTTTCTTCATTCTCTGAGGCTCCCCCTGAATGTGACTGCTCAGTGTGTGAACTGTCAGATTTTGGACTTTCAGAGTTTGAGTCACCAGAGTTTGATTCAGAATTTTCAGGTGAGTCATTATCAGAATTTGAGTTATCACTTTGATGAGTTTCTTCATGCTCCCCCTCAACTGGTTCTTCTCTTGTTTCTGGCTGAAAGGTCTCTTCAGTATTTACTAGTATAGGTTCAGAGTTTGTCAGATCAGACTCATCAGAGTTTAATTCATCAGAGATTAAATCTTCATTTTCGAAGTGCAGTTGATCATGTTCATTTACATCTTCAAGTCCAGTTATTTTCTTGTCATTAAAAGACACATGAATAGATTCCATGATCACTCTGGTTCTCAGATTATAAACTGTGAACGCTTTAGTTGACAGTGGATAGCCAACAAAAATTCCTTCATCTGCCTTCAGATCAAATTTGGTCAACTGTTCAGGATGAGTTTTCAGCACAAAGCATTTGCACCCAAAAATATGAAAATATTTCAGGTTTGGCTTCTTTTCTCTCACCATTTCATATGGTGTTTTTCCATGCTTATTTATCAGAGTGGCATTCTGAGTAAAACAAGCTGTTTGAACAGCTTCTGCCCAGAAATAGGTTGGTAATTTTGCTTCATCAAGCATAGTTCTGGAAGCTTCTATTAAAGTTCTGTTCTTCCTTTCAACTACACCATTCTGTTGTGGAGTGCCAGGTGCAGAAAACTCTTGTTTAATTCCTTTGTTCTTGCAAAATTCTTCCATTGTTGAATTCCTAAATTCAGTTCCATTATCACTTTCAACTCTCTTCACTGGACATCCTTGTTGACAGACACACTGCTTTGCCATCAGAGTTTGTTGACAATTTTACTTCATAGATGTTATTGTGTCTGTTTCCAACTAGAGCAACTTTCCCTGTAGATTTACTGATGACTTGACAGTATTCAGGCTGAAAATCTACATGATATCCTCTTTCACAGATTTGACTCACAGAAAGCAGATCATGCTTGAGTCTTGGAACCAGAGCTACATTTGTGATGATGACACTTCCAAGATTAATATTGCCATATCCCAGAGTATGTCCTATGTTGCCATCTCCATAGGAAACTTTTGGGCCAGCCTTCTCCACATACTCTGATAGTAGGGCTTTATTTCCAGTCATGTGTCCTGAACATCCACTGTCCACGACTAGGGTACTTACCCTGGTGCCCTGCAATCACAAACAATCACTGATTGTTAGTTTTAAGGATCCAAACTTGCTTGGATACTTTTGCTTTATTGAGTCTGTTAGTTTTTGCAGCGGATTTGTCATTATCAGAGTTTAAACTAACATTTTCAGTTTTAGCACTTGCAGAATCAACTTTAACCCATTTCAAATTAGGTTTCAGTTCATAGTAATTATGATAAATCGCATGATAATTCTTGCAAGTATAAATTGAGTGCCAAGTACTTCCACAATGTTCGCACAGAGTTTGTGGTCTAGGTTTGACATTATCCTTTTTCACTCCAGATTTGGTGGGTAAAGAATTAATGTCATTGTTCTTCCTGCAAAAACTAGCAAGATGATTAGTGCTACCACAGTTATGACAAGTTTTTCTAGGTGCAAATGTAGCAAGCATTGGCCTATTTCCTGATGTAATGCCTACCTTTCCATTTCTGTTTTTCCTAGGCATTTTCTGTTTGTTGACAGATTTTATTTCTTTAAGCTTATGCTTGAGTTGTTTATCTGTCATTGAACCAATATTAACCTGTTTGACACAGGTTTTACTAGCTCACTTTCAACAGCTCCATGTTCAGTTTTAACAGTACCATGAACAAATGTTCCAAATTTCCTAGAAGAAATAGGTGGTCTAATCTTGACTGTATTCTGAAACCTAAGTATATCATCCTCAGAATAACCTAGACTTACTTTGTCTGATTGAAAAACCTCTTGAGTGTCTTTTCCAGAGTGTGTCCAAGTTTTAATAATGTGCTTTGCATCCTCCAATTCAGATTCTAGTTGCTTATACTTACCTAGCAACTCCTGTTCTATAAACACAGCATCATCTCTTTCTTTCTGAATTTTAGTCATGTTTTCAAGTTTTTCTTCAACAAGTTTATTTCTTTCTTTGAGTTGAGAACACTCATTCTTGATTCTTTTATTCTCTAAAGTCTGATCCCTATAACTGATATGTAATGCTTTAAGATAAATTCTCAGTTCAGTTATATTATCAGTATTATAAGCATAGGTAGTTGGAGGTACCTTAAGTTCAGAATCTTCATTCTGAGTAGAGGCCATGAGTGCATAGTTTACCTCCTCATCTGAATCTGATGTGTCTGCCCAGTCTCTGCCTTTGGTGTAGAGTGCCTTTTCAGTTTTACCCTTCTTGCACTCAGGAGCATAGTGACCCATCTCCTTACACTTGTAGCATTGAATCTCAGACTTATCTTTCTTCCCAGATTTGGAGTCCTTTCCCTCAGATTTTCTGAAATTTTTCTTGTCAGACTTTGAGTAATCCTTGGAGAATCTCTTTCCCTTCTTGAAGTTCTTGAATCCCATCTTCTTGAAGGTCTTTACCATCAATGCAACCATTTGCATCATCTCTTCATCATCTTCAGAATCAGATGATTCATCTGTGTTTGAGTCAACATCAGTGTTTGATGACTCACTTTCTGAATGAGTGACCAAGGCTTTTTGTAAAGTATAATGAAATGTAATATGTAATGGAGGACATATATAACTCAACTAGGATAAAAGATAAATAATATTAACTCTATACAGGGATCATGAAATTTGAAGAACAGGCACCAACAAGGATCAAGTCGCTGAAAGAAGTTCATTAACATGATCAAGCCTCAGTGACATAATAAGATGTACAGATGATTCAGTTGAAGAGCCAAAAGATTTCATGTATTTGAAGATATTGCTGCAGGCTAATAAATTGGAATGTAACGAAGGTGTGAAGATCAAGATCAGTGATAGTCACTTGTGAACCAGACCAGTGCACCAAGTGTCAACACATACGGGAAGGATCAACACATTAATTCATAGAAAGAATTGCCAAAGCCTATTGACGATCAAGGACAGACATAATATCTCAAGGTATTGTCAAAAGTTAATTTACTCTGAAAATTAAATAAGTAACAGATTAATTAATTATTTATAACAAAATAATTAAATTAATCTGGTACTTGAATTATTTTCTGAGGTGAATTAAAACAGCAGAATAAACAGAAGAGAGAAAATGAATAGTATCCAAAATCACTATTCATATGAATAGTAACCGAAATCACTATTCACATGAATAGGAACCGAAATCACTATTCATATGAATATTACTATTCATATGAATAGTAACCGAAATTACTATTCATGAATAGTACCCAAAAGTACTATTCATAAAGTAAGAAACATGTGGGGCCCACATGAATTAAAAAATCAAAGTTTAAAACTTTGAATTGAAAAATGCATTGTTGAAAGTTTGATAGTTAGGCAGGTGTTGAAAACCATCAGTTTAATATACGTAATTAGTTACGTATATTAACTGCATAGTGACTTTCTATAACCTATAAATAGGCCTGTTGTATTTCATTTTAAAACACACCTCAACACACAACTTTCTCTCTCTCTTAAATATCTTCTCTGTGTAAGCTGCTAGACAGTCCAACTAGTAGGAAAGCCGGCTTAGCCCGCTTTCAGGAAGTGTCGGATAGAAGGTCCTCGTGCCTAAACTATCCTTAGGAGTGTTCGAGTTTTTGAAGCTAATCCGTTGGATTAGAAGTTGTAACACCCCTTGGGTTTTTATCAGTTCAAAGATATTTTCCCGAACCAGTTGTGTTATTTCGATTTAGTATTTTTGATTTCATATCCACATCAAAAATCGAAATATTTTTAAATAACGTATTCAACCCCCCTTCTACGTTATTCCGGACCTAACAATTGGCATCAGAGCAAGTTTATCGATATACAGATCAGATCCGGTGTTGTACGTCACTGTTCACAGATACGGTACTGTTCACAGATACGGTACTATTCACATATACGGCACTGTTCACAAATACGGTACTATTCACAGATACGGTACTGTCCACAAATACCGTACTGTTCATTTTGAGCCACTCTGTTACTATACAAAAAGCCATACAATCATGACAGAGAAAACACAAACTCCAACAACAAGCAGATATGAATCAATTAGAGTTCCAATACTCAGGGCATCAGAATATCCCATATGGAAGGTGAAAATGGAAATGTTTCTGGAGGCTACAGATCCAGAGTACTTAGACAGAATCCATGATGGTCCACATAAGCCTACAAAATTGTCTGTTGCAGTTGCTGGAGAAGAACATAAAATGATTCCAAAAGAGAAGAAAGACTACACTCCTGAAGATATCTCCTCTATTAGCAAAGATGCTAAAGTAAGTCATTTATTACATAACTCCCTTGACAATGTTATGTCTAACAGGGTCATTGGATGCAAAACTGCTAAGGAGATTTGGGATGCTTTGGAAGTCAGATGTCAAGGAACCAAAGCCATCAAAAAGAACAGGAAAACAATACTCACACAGGAGTACGAGCACTTTGACTCAAATGCTGATGAGACATTAACAGACATATATGACAGATTCCTGAAATTGTTGAATGATCTATCACTGGTAGATAAGGAGTATAATCTTGAAGACTCCAATCTGAAATTCTTGTTGGCTCTTCCTAAGAAATGGGACTTAAAGGCCACTACCATCAGAGACAATCATGATCTAGAAGACATGTCCCTTGATGAAATCTATGGAATGCTTAAGACTCATGAGCTTGAGATGGAACAAAGAAGCAAGAGGCATGGAAGCAAGACCAAGTCAATTGCTCTTAAAGCTGAGGAGAAAGCTTCTAAAGAAATTGCTGTGAAAAAGAGTCAATCCAAAGGAAAGGCTCTTATTACAAAGTCTGATACTGAGTCATCAAATTCTGATGATGACTCAAACTCTGACAATCTCACAGACTCTGATGATGATGGTAGTGATGCGGAGATGATACAACTTGCAGCCCTAATGGTGAAAGGCTTCAAGAAGATGGCTTACAAGAACTTCAGGAAGGGAAAGAAGTTCACACGAAGAGATTCAAATTTTGACAAGAAGAATTTTAGAAAAACTGAAGGAAAGGAAAGCAGGTCTGGGAAAGTCGACAAGTCCAAGATCACATGCTATAATTGTGGTGAGAAAGGACATTTTGCACCTGAGTGCAAGAGAGCCAAAGCTGATAAAAGTCAAGCTTACATCACAAAGAAGAAGGACTGGGCTGACACTTCAGACTCTGAAGATGAGGTGAACTACGCCTTGATGGCAAATGTTGATAGTATCTCTGAAGCTACTGAGACCAAGGTACCTCACTCTATTCTAGCTTTTGATACTACTGATATATCTGAGTTAAGACTCTTTCTTAAAAACTTGCATGTTAGCTATAGAGATCAGACTTTAGAAAATGAAAGAATAAAATCTGAAAGTCTAGACCTTAGAAAGAGAAATGATTATTTAGAATCAGAATTAGTCCAGATGTTAGAAATTCAGAAAGAGAGAGATGATGCTATTTTTGTTAAAAATGAATTATTGAAAAAGCATGCTTATCTTGAATCTGAACTTGCTAAAGAAAGAAACATTCTTAAAATTTGGACTAACTCTGGTAAGAAAACTCAGGATATCATAGACAATGATTGTTGGAAAGAAGGTCTAAGTTACACTGATAAAAAGAAAACTGTCAACCTAGAAGCTGAGACCTCTAAACCTGTATTTACTGAAAAAGCTGCAAAACCCAAAATTAATCATGTGAGGTTTGTACCAAAATCTGACAAACCAAAACAGGATAAAGCCAAATCAGTAGATATTAGTTCAATGTCTCAGAAACAGCTTAAACACAAGCTGAAGGAGTTAAAAAGAACAAACAAGGTAAAAGAACCTAGGAAAAACAGAAATGGAAAGGTAGGCATCAGTAAAAGCAATAACTATATGCCTATTCTCAATGCTCCTAGGAAGAAATGTTATAACTGTGGAAGTCCTAACCATCTTGCTGCTTTTTGCAGGAAGAATAAAAATATAAACTCTATACCTCCTAAGTCAGGAGTTAAGAGTGGTTCAGTTAGGTTTAAGCCATAGAATCCTTGTTTTCACTGTGGCAGTATTTGGCATTCTATTTATACATGCAAAGAGTATCATAAGTTGTATTATGATTATTATGAACTTAAACCCTCTTTGAATAAATTCAAGATTGATTCTACATGTATAAATTCTGATAAAAAGAATGTTAGCACAAACTCTGATAAGACTTCTGCTGCAAAAGCTAACAAACTTAATAAGACCAAAGGATCCAAGCAAGTCTGGGTCCTTAAAACTAATCATTAGTGGTTTTTGTGATTGCAGGGTAACAGGAAAAATATCCTTGTTCTGGACAGTGGATGCTCAGGACACATGATTGGAAATAAAGCCCTGCTATCAGAATTTGTGGAGAAGGCTGACCCAAGTGTTTTTTTATGGAGATGGCAACATAGGAAGGACTCTGGGATATGGCAATATCAAACTTGGGAATGTCATCATTGAATCTGTAGCTCTAGTCTCAGGACTCAAACATAATCTACTAAGTGTGAGTCAAATCTGTGATAGAGGTTATCATGTGGATTTTCTTGAAGAACACGGTGAAGTTGTAATCAAATCTACAGGAAAAGTTGTTCTGAAGGGATACAGGCATGGTAACATTTATGAAGCCAAGCTTTCAACAAACTCTGGTGGCTCTGCAATCTGTCTACTGAGTAGAGCATCAATTGAAGAAAGTTGGGATTGGCACAAGAGACTTTCTCATCTGAATTTCAACAACATTAATGAGCTAGTGAAGAAAGATCTTGTGAGAGGATTGTCCAAATCAGTTTTTACTCCAGATTGCCTATGTGACTCATGTCAAAAGGCAAAACAAAGAAAAACTTCATTCAAAAGTAAGACTGAATCCTCAATTCTTGAGCCATATCACTTATTGCATGTTGATTTATTTGGTCCAGTAAATATAATGTCTATTGGAAAGAAAAGATATGCTTTGGTTATTGTTGATGAATACACCATATATACATGGGTATATTTCATGCACAAGAAAGAAGAAACTGCATCAATCTTAACAGGGCATGTCAGACAACTGGACAAAAGATCTAAGCATACAGTGAAAATCATAAGGAGTGATAATGGCACTGAGTTCAAGAATGTAGTCATGGAAGAGTTTTGTAAAGAAAATGGAATAAAGCAAGAATTCTCTGCACCTGGAACTCCACAACAAAATGGAGTAGTAGAGAGAAAGAACAGGACTCTCATAGAAGTTGCAAGGACCATGCTTGATGAAGCAAAGCTGCCAACTTACTTCTGGACTGAAGCTGTGCAAGCTGCTTGTTTCACACAGAATGCTACACTCATAAACAAGCATGGTAAAACACCATATGAGACGGTGAAAAAGAAGAAGCCGAACCTGAAGTACTTTCATGTGTTTGGATGTAAATGTTTTGTTCTTAAGACTCATCCAGAACAGCTTTCCAAATTTGATTTAAAAGCTGATGAATGAATCTTTGTTGGATACCCACTATCAGCAAAAGCATTCAGAGTGTATAATCTGAGAACAAAAGTGGTCATGGAATCTATCCATGTGTCTTTTGATGATAAAAAGATAACAGGACTTGAAGATTTTGATGAACATGACCAGCTGAGATTTGAGAATGAAGAAATAAATGCTGATCTACAAACTTCTGATATTATTTCAGACTCTATTGTTCAATCTATACCAGTAGATCAGACAGCAACACATGTTGAGGGGGAGCAAGTGAACGATGAAAATGAACCCCAATCAAGTGAAGAAACAACAAAGAATGCATCTGCTGATTCATTAAACTCTGATTCATCAAACTTTGAAAGCAACAGCTCAGGGGGAGCAAACAATAATTTTGGATCTACTAGTCATCACGCTCAACACAATTATGAACTTGGGGAATCATCAAGATCAAATCTGCCGAGACAAAGGGTATGGAGTAGAGCGCATCCCTTTGAACAGATCATTGGTGAACCGGACACGGGAGTACAGACTAGAAGAGCAACACAGAATGAATGCAATTTCGCAGGATTTTTATCTCAAATTGAACCTAAAAAGGTTGATGAAGCTCTTGATGATCCAGATTTGGTAACTGCAATGCAGGAAGAACTCAATCAGTTCGAAAGGCAGAAAGTATGGAAGCTGGTGCCAAGACCAAAAGATAAATCTGTAATTGGCACTAGATGGGTGTTTAGAAATAAACTGGATGAAAATGGTATTGTTACGAGGAACAAGGCTCGATTGGTAGCAAAGGGTTATTCTCAAGAAGAGGGAATTGATTATGATGAAACCTATGCTCCAGTTGCAAGGCTTGAAGCAATCAGGATGTTCTTAGCATTTGCTGCACACTCCAACTTTAAGGTTTTTCAGATGGATGTGAAGAGTGCATTTTTGAACGGAGATCTAGAGGAAGAAGTCTATGTTGAACAACCCCCTGGGTTCGAAGACAAGGAATTTGAAGGTTTTGTGTACTTTCTCTTCAAAGCTCTCTATGGTCTCAAGCAAGCCCCTCGAACATGGTATGATACTCTCTCCAAGTTCTTACTTGAAAATGGTTTTACAAGAGGTATCATCGACAAAACTCTCTTTCATAAAAAGCATAAAAATGATATAATTCTGGTGCAAGTATATGTGGATGATATAATATTTGGTTCTACTAATGATTTGCTATGCACGAGATTTGCTAAGCTAATGCAGAGTAGGTACGAGATGAGCATGATGGGTGAGTTGTCCTTCTTCCTTGGACTTCAAGTTGTTCAGAAGCCTGATGGTATTTTCATCTGCCAATCAAAATACATAAAGGATCTTCTGAAGAAGTATGGGATGGAAGAAGCAGCTACTGCCAAGACCCCGATGCCAACTGCAGTCAAGCTTGATGAAGACAAATCTGGTAAGTCAGTTGACATCACGAAGTATCGAGGTATGATCGGCTCTCTCTTGTACTTAACTGCTAGTAGACCAGATATTATGTTCGCAACTTGTCTATGTGCTAGATTCCAGGCTAACCCTAAAGAGTCACATCTTATAGCTGTTAAACGTATTTTCAGATACCTTAAGGGAACCCCCAATCTTGGGATTTGGTACCCTAAAGGAACAGGTTTTGACCTAATTGGCTATACAGATTCTGACTTTGCAGGTTGTAAGATTGATCGGAAAAGTACTTCTGGAAGCTGTCAGTTTCTAGGAAGAAGGTTGGTATCTTGGTACAGCAAGAAGCAACACTCAGTATCTACCTCGACAGCCGAAGCAGAATACATTGCGGCAGGTAGCTGTTGTGCTCAGATCCTGTGGATGAGGAATCAACTTCAGGACTATGGACTCATGTTGGACAAAATTCCAATTCTGTGCCACAACACGAGTGCCATTGCCATTGCCAACAATCCAGTTCAACACACCAGGACTAAGCATATTGATATCAGGTATCATTTCTTACGAGAGCATGTCATGAATGGAACTGTGGTATTATATTTTGTTCCTACAGATCAACAAATTGCAGACATCTTTACTAAACCACTGGATGAATCCACTTTCTCCAGGTTAGTTGGTGAACTTGGGATGTTAAATCTGTCTAATTAATTTTGGATAATCAATAACTGCAATTTGTTATAAGTTCACATGTATTTTAAATGTCCATATGTTTAGTACTTGTAAATTTGTTTTGCATCCAGTCATCTTTTTATAGGTATCTCTATATTAATTACCACGCTTATAAATGCTATATTTTATGGTAATTAGTTAGTAAATCATTGAGTTAATTGTAGCATAATTAAATAAATATTTTATTGACATATATCAATTAATGATATTTTGTTAATTTTATGTCTATTTAAATGTGAGTTTATCTGATTATTGTGGATTAATTCTTGATTTACTGTGTGATTATTTTTAAATCCATAATAGTTAGAAGTATTATATGTGTATGCGTATAGACTGATAGGTTTCAGCGATAAGATGTTTTTTCGGCCGACAGGTTTCGGTGATAATATGTTTTTTCGGCTAATTAGGTAGTTAGGTGAGAAATTATGGAGCGGTGTTATTTTTCAAACATAACATGTCACTATTACACCTAACCCACTAATACTTGAAACCTTATAAATGATGAGTTTTTGTTTGTGTTTAACATCATCAATTTTTAGATATACATAGCATACACACACAATTGCTGAATATTTCAAGCTTTGACCGGAAAGATCTCACAATCTAGTTTGTGGTTTTTAGAGCGGATTTCATATTCTTGTTATACGCACTAACCCTTGTTTTTGAATTTCCTCAAAGTTTTTGAAAATGGCATTGCAGGGAAGCTTTTTAATTGCTAAAGTTAATCCTGTTTCTATTCAGCAAATCGAAACCATTCAGGATGAGCAATTTCGGGCTTGGACACAATTTCTGAATGAACATTCATTAATCCGTTATGATTTAGTTACACAGGTGCAGCTTAACCATGATGCATTGTGTGAACTATATTGCAGTGCGGTTAACACTTCTGGACAGGACGGGTGTGCATTCACATATCGACTATTTGGTAGGTCGATTAGGGTCACTGAACGAGATGTTAATCGAATTCTTCATTTTCCTATGGAAAATCTCGTTTCTGATCCTACACCTGAACAGATTGAAATGTTCTTTCGTTTTATAAGGTACCAAGATGGCAATTTCAATACTGGTAATCTTTCTAGAACGTTTCTAACCCAGTACTGGAATTTCTTCTTTCACACTCTTAACCATGTTTTTTCCTCAGATAGAACAAATCAAGATCGAATACCTGAATTTATTCAAATAATAGGGTATGCGGTCGCCAATAATTTGAGGATTAATTTTGGAAAAATAGTGCTTGGTCAAATCATTTTAAAAATGAAACGCTTTGGAACAAGAGATGTTCGGACTCAAAATGTCAAATGTCTATATCCAAGGTTTCTACAGTTAATATTAAATGATTTTTTGATTGATGAAGACAGGGTACACTTGGAAAATGGTCAAAAGGTGGAATGTTCTTCCATAAAGACAAATGTAATTAATTCTATAAGCAAAAAGAAATATATGGATGTGCCTACATTCCTAACTGAATATCTAAAGACTGTCCAACTTCCGTTGTTACCACAACCAGTGAGAGCAGGTATACGACAAGGTAATATTTCAATCTCTGCTATTCCAACCTCTGTATTCCCTATTGTGTCACAGGAAATACAGTTTCTACAGCCTCCAGTGGCCATCTTACCCGACCAAGAGCAGGAAATCCCACCGACTCTAACACCGGTCGAAGAGCCCATTCTACAAATGCAAACACAAACACAACAAACTCCTACACCTCAATTGTCACTTAAACGACCAGTCATCCATATTATTGAGGGAGATAGTGCCTCAGCAGCACCACATAAGGAGTTAGTTACATTAGCCGCTCTATCTCATTCTAAACGGAGTAAACCCAATGAACCTGAGGTAACGGCAAATGTTAGTGAAACAATTCTTTCTTATCCAATGAGTGAAAATATAAATAAGGTTGAATTGACGGGAGCAACTGGTAAATCTTCCATTTTACGGAAAGATCCATCGGTACGAGGTTCTTTTATGAACCAAGTGTCTTCACAGACATACGAGGGAAACTTGGGTTTTGTGCCATTTAATCGATTCAAGTTTAACCTCCCAGAAGGAAAATCTCTGGATCTCTTTCGAGATTTACCACTCTTTACCAGTGGTCGGCAACTCGTTTCACGCGAGGACGGAAGCTCACGAACTTTCATTGCACCATTCGTGACCTCTAAAAAAGGGGCTAGGATGATTTCATTTGCAGGTACACATATCGGTGGAAGCTCTGGACGAGAGTTGAGGGAAACACAAACAGAACATGTAAGTGTAACCCAAACCACTAAACCGAGTGAATATAGAGTGTTGAGTGAAACACCTGCAGAACGTACGAGTGAGCAACCTACTCAACCACATGCACCTGTAACCAGAAAGGAATACAGCAGACTCCTTACACGGGTCCAAACAATGGAGAAAGAGTTGTCAAATATCTGTAAGTCCATTGCAGAAATCAAAAATTTGCAACTTATTCAACATGATGCATTCCAGGTTCAATTAAGTTCCATGGCAGCCCAGTTTAGTCATGCAATTAATTCCTTGGTGAAGATAGCTTCGTCTAAATTACCGACTCCACCTCCTACTATTTTGAAGGATAACCCAACTGTGGGGGAGAAGGTGGATGGGCAAGAAGCTACTAGGCGTAATAAAGGGAAGGAAAAGATTGTTGACACGGAATTAACTTTATCTTGGGAAAGGAAAAGCTAATGGGAGTATTAGTGCTATGTGGAAAGAAAGCAAAGGCAAACTTGAAGATATGTTCAGTCTACAGGAACAATTGTCTTGCACTTGGTTAATTTTTAGAAATCTGGAAAATGTATATATATGATCCAGAATGCACTTTAATATTATTTATCTTTGTATTTTATTTTGTATCAGTTGAGTTATCCTCTAGGTATTTGCTTGTCAAACCCTAACAATCAAATAGGGGGAGATTGTAAAGTATAATGAAATGTAATATGTAATGGAGGACATATATAACTCAACTAGGATAAAAGATAAATAATATTAACTCTATACAGGGATCGTGAAATTTGAAGAACAGGCACCAACAAGGATCAAGTCGCTGAAAGAAGTTCATTAACATGATTAAGCCTCAGTGACATAATAAGATGTACAGATGATTCAGTTGAAGAGCCAAAAGATTTCATGTATTTGAAGATATTGCTGCAGGCTAATAAATTAGAATGTAACGAAGGTGTGAAGATCAAGATCAGTGATAGTCACTTGTGAACCAGACCAGTGCACCAAGTGTCAACACATACGGGAAGGATCAACACATTAATTCATAGAAAGAATTGTCAAAGCTTATTGACGATCAAGGACAGACATAATATCTCAAGGTATTGTCAAAAGTTAATTTACTCTGAAAATTAAATAAGTAAAAGATTAATTATTTATAACAAAATAATTAAATTAATCTGGTACTTGAATTATTTTCTGAGGTGAATTAAAACAGCAGAATAAACAGAAGAGAGAAAATGAATAGTATCCAAAATCACTATTCATATGAATAGTAACCGAAATCACTATTCACATGAATAGTAACCGAAATCACTATTCACATGAATAGTAACCGAAATCACTATTCATGAATAGTACCCAAAAGTACTATTCATAAAGTAAGAAACATGTGGGGCCCACATGAATTAAAAAATCAAAGTTTAAAACTTTGAATTGAAAAATGCATTGTCGAAAGTTTGATAGTTAGGCAGGTGTTGAAAACCATCAGTTTAATATACGTAATCAGTTACGTATATTAACTGCATAGTGACTTTCTATAACCTATAAATAGGCCTGTTGTATTTCATTTTAAAACACACCTCAACATACAACTTTCTCTCTCTCTTAAATATCTTCTCTGTGTAAGCTGCTAGACAGTCCATCTAGTAGGAAAGCCGGCTTAGCCCGCTTTCAGGAAGTGTCGGATAGAAGGTCCTCGTGCCTAAACTATCCTTAGGAGTGTTCGAGTTTTTGAAGCTAATCCGTTGGATTAGAAGTTGTAACACCCCTTGGGTTTTTATCAGTTCAAAGATATTTTCCCGAACCAGTTGTGTTATTTCGATTTAGTATTTTTGATTTCATATCCACATCAAAAATTGAAATATTTTTAAATAACGTACTCAACCCCCCTTCTACGTTATTCCGGACCTAACACATTTCCTTTTGCCTTCTTCCTTGATGCTTCTTTCTTTGAAGATTTTTCTTCAACTTTCAGAGCAACAGACTTTGACTTCCTGCTTGATCTCCTGTTTCTCTGCTCCATTTCCAATTCATGAGTCTTGAGTAGTCCATAGATTTCATCAATCTCAGTGTCAGCAAGATCATAGTTATCTTTTATAGTGGTTGTTTTCACATCCCACTTTTCAGGTAGAGAAAGAAGAAACTTGAGATTCGAGTCTTCTAGATCATATTCTTTGTTAACCAATGATAGATCATTGAGCAGTTTACAGAATCTGTCAAATGTTTCTGTCATGGTTTCTTCAGACTTTGCCTCAAAATGCTCATACTTCTGTGTGAGTATGTTCCTTCTATTCTTCTTGATTGCAGCAGTTCCTTGACATCTAACCTCAAGTGCATCCCAAATTTCCTTTGCAGTTGTGCAATTAATCACTTTGTTAGACATAACATTGTCTAAAGCACTATGAAGTAAATGCCTTACTTTTGCATCCTTAGCAATAGATGAAAGATCCTCAGCAGTTAGATCTTTCTTTTCCTTAGGAATCACCTTTGATTCCTCACCAGCAACAGCAGCAGTTAGCTTTGTAGGTTTATGAGGACCTTCATAAATTCTATCAAGATATTCTGGATCTGTGGCTTCCAGAAACATGGTCATCTTTACCTTCCAGATTGCATACTCTGATGGTTTGAGTATAGGAACCCTAATCGTTTCATACCTACTAACAGTAGTAGGGGCTTTCTCAGAACCTGATGGAGGAGGAATCTCTGCCATTGATTACTATTGTGTTTTGGATCTTAAACTGTAATTAAAGTAACAGATTGGCTCTGATACCACTTGATAGGCCGAATACACAATATATAATCAAGTATTGTATGAGTAAATAACAAGAACACACGTTTTAGTACTTAAAACTGTTTGGAATTAATAATTCCTCTCTCAGTGATGTAAAATATCACAGAGAGCTGCTTAGGTTACAATGAATGATATTCGTTCACGATGGATACCCTTCTAGGGTTAACCTAACTGTATTTATAAGATATACAGCTACGTACAATCGTTAATTGATTCTCCTATAATTAACTATACAATTGATATCAATTACGATTGCTACACGTCTCCTAAGTCAACTCAATCTCTTTGACAGCTATCCAATCTTCAAAGATATTGCTTCTATATTTATCTTATATTAATCTTCAAACTTTGCTGACTTGTAGACGCTTCCAGTAGACAGACTTTAGCAAACTCTGTTGCTCTCCTAGCCAGCAGTGTTTGCGCTTCCTTCTGTCAGCCAGCAGTGTTTACACTTCCTTCTATCAGCGTTTGCGCTTCCAGCTATCAGCGTATACTCAAACTCTGCTACGACTGCTTTCATTAACAAGTTAAACTCTTTTTACCTGTAACACTTAAACACTGACATTAAATCACATCAATTATATCTAACACCATAAATTTTAAAAAGTCTAGATAAAGTATAAATTGGAATTCACTCTATTTTTTAGGTTTTAATTTTAAAGAAAAAAGTTGTTGTGTAAGATAAGTATCAATAATAATATGTAATGAATTTGGAATTTCGACTCAAACGAGAGCGGCTCGAAACGTGTTTAACGGGAAGACGACTCACTATAAAAGATTGTATTGGCTATTAAAATATCAATTTGATGTTATAAATTTTATTTAATTTTTAGGATTTGATTTTTTTGGATAAACATTATCGTACAAGTGATATATGTAAAAGTTAGGTTTTTGGTCTTAACGAGGGAGCGGATAAATAGTAATAATCGTGTTTAACGAGAAAGCGATTCATTAGAGAAGACCGTATAAAGATGTTTGAATATATAAGGAATACGTAAAATAAAATGTTTTATTCGAAGTAGAATACGAGGACGGTGGAGACTTCTTACACGATTTTTAAAACTATATATCTTTTTTCCTAGAAATCCTTTATTTTATCTTTTTTATACAAGTTAATTATACTTGCATTAGAAAAATATATCCAAAAATTTAATATTATTTCCGTAACGAAAAGTCTTCGAATTTAATTTTTTTATGTTAACATAACAGAAAGACATTCCCATGTGGAAGTCGTAAATAAGTACATGAATATCTATAATATACAGAAAATATAAGATGTATTTTCATTTTTAAAACTCTATAAATATTAGAAAGTTTAATTTAGCAAAAAAAAAAATATTAGAAAGTTTAAAGAATATAAAAATTGAAATTTACTTTCTTTATATAATTAGTTAGAATTTCGGTTCCAAATAAGAGCGACTCGAAACGTATTTAACGGGAAGACGACTCACTAGAAAAGATTGTATTAGCTATTAGAATTTGATATTGATGTCATAATTTTTTATTTTTTTTATTGTTCGATTTTATGGATAAAAAATATTATGTAAGTCTTTATAATATATGTTAAAGTTGAGATTTCGATTTTAACGAGAGAGCGGCTCAATCGAAAGAATCATGTTTAACAAGAAATCAATTCATTAGAAAATGATATTTAATTATTAAAATTTAATATTAATATTATAATATAAATTAAATGTATTAATTTTTTAAAAAAATAGTATAATGCCGCCGCGAAGCGCGGCTTTATTGACTAGTATTACTATAATCCGTAAACATGAGTATATTAAATTATATTAAATTAAAATTAAAAAATTATTAAAAATAATGATTATATAAAAACATAATTATAATATCAAATAAAATTTATAACATAATACAAACCGTGCATTGCACGGGTTGTAAGCTAGTGTATTTAAAGTTTTGTTTACAACAATTGACGGATTTTGTTCGCTACATTTTCTCCAAGTGATACGCATTCTGTTCACCTTCTTTCAAGGCCTAATACTCAATGAGTTTTTGTCACTAGGAGCAGGTGGGTTCATCATTTGCGAGGTGTTTTCGTGTCATACTTGAATATTACTTTTGCAACTTTTGTGTGCATTGCTTTTAAACATTTAGAAAATGCAGTCTCGGGTTTTTGCAGGATAGGTTTGTTTAGTCTTAACATTTTTTGACGCAGGAAAAGAAAGTGCAATATGATAAATATGAAGTAGTAGTAGGGTGTTGGTCCTCTTTATCACAATTTTGAAGTAAATGCCTCCAAATATCAAAACTCAAAATATTGGTCCCAAATATCACTCCAAAACAAAAGATCGTTTAGCGTTTTAATTTTTTTTATAACGCTATGGCGTCTAGCGTTTTGTAGGATTTTTATATTTTTTTCTTTTAAACAGCTAGCTAATTCAGCGTTTACACACTTAAAACAAAGGTTGATGTAGCGTTTAGGTGTTGTGGGGACAGGTGTTGAAAGCAGAGTTGGCCCGACACGCACGGTTCAACCGGCCGCTTAAACTCTTTGAAAAATAGGGGGCTTTGGGAGGAACGCCAGTGGTGTTTTGGATGTTTTTTATTTTTATTTTTATTTTACTTTTTTTTTTGTTTTTTTCATAAATATATATTTTAAAAACATTATTAAAAAACTTTTTAACAGATGGTTAATTAAAATATAAACTTATATTTTTTAAAGTTCCGAATATTTCTAAAACCAAAACGGAATTATTGAATCTTAAAGATTAATTGTTGAAGCCCCTAAATTTAATTAAAATTGTTTTTTCTAAATTTAAAAATTTTAATTCAAAAATTGAATTCGGCATCCTGATTTTTAAACGCTACGCGTTTAAAAATCAGGATAAGTTAGGGTTTAGGGTCTAGGGTTGTAAACAACCCTAAACCCCAAACCCTAAGTTCGTATACGGTTTATTCGTCGTTCCGAATATTTCTAAAACCCAAAATGGAAACGTTGAACCCTAAAAGTTAATTATTTAACCCTAAGATCAATTAAAATTATATTTTTTAAAATTAAAAAAATACAATTTTAATTAACATTTGTTTATTTTTTTTTATATTATTTACAAATATATATTTAAAATTAAAAAAAAATCACTCACCATTTATCACAATTTGAAAAGAAATGGTCCCAAATATCATAATTTAAAACATTGGTCCTAAATATCACTTCATAACACAATTTAAAGCAACGTTTTTTTTACAAGAAACGCTATATCGTCTCGCGTTTTAGGTTGAAAACGCTACCTTAAGTTTAGTTTTACTTTTTTTTTTTTATGGTTGAAGACGCTAGTTGAGACTGGTTTCAGGAGGAAAACGCTATTCTATCTAGCGTGTAAGCATATAAAAAATAAAATAAACAGGTAACGCTAAACGTACTAGCGTTTTGTGTAAAAAAAAATTAAAAAACTCAAAACGCTAGACGCAACTTGGTTTTGAAATGATATTTGGGACCAACTTTTTGAATTGTGATATTGGGGGCCATTTACTTCAAAATTATGATATTTGGGGCCTTTTTTCCTTGTAGTACATTAAAAACCAAACCAAACCAAACATACCCAGTATGTCCCGCTTTGCGCAGGGTCTGGGGAGGGTAAGTTGTACGCAGCCATGCCCCCACTTTTTAGAGCAGGGAGGCTGTTTCCGTGAAGACCCTCGGCTATGTGCATACAATAAATCAGGTGTGTGCTAAATATACAGGAATTCAAATGATACCGAAATAATCAATAGAAATACCTGGGCCCATGGAGTTTTCCACATGGGACATACCTGTGGGCATTATGCTACTCATGCCTTGGTGGGTTCCACTCTACCAGTTTTCGAGGGATAGCTCCAGTCCGACTCCCTGCAAAGAATCAAACACAAACAAATAGAGAAACCGAAGACACTGTAAGCAAATAAGAGAACGAAACAGCTGAACTTCTAAGCTAAAGCTAACCGAGACATCCCAACTCTGAAGCTCTCCACAACCGAACCACTCCCTAGAAGAGAATCCACCACTCTGATACGGCGCCTCCACGAACATCTGTCAGCAATCATGGTCTTAAAATATTTGAATACAAACACAATGCCAAGCAGGGCCAAAATGTTTTAACTCCTCAAGATGTAATCTTATAGAAGTTTTCTAGAAGGGGGTAGTAATTGGAGATGGAGGGAACCATCCTGTAGCAGGGCTCTACGAAGTAAAAGGTTTCATCTCTGGAAACTTCGTCTGCACTTCACCAAGCGCTTTGACATAGCATGGATGGAAGATCTTCGAAAGCCTTTTCTCGTGCTCCTCATCCAATCTTTTAGTAAAGGCCGGAGACGCCAATTACTCGGCTATGACGGCCTCCTTGCTCCTAGTCACATGAGCAAGCTCCTCCCTCAATTGGTTGATAGTCTGGGTAGCCTCGATCTTCTCCAACTCAACAGATCTCTCTCTCTCAATCCAGCTCTTCATATCCTCTTGAACACATTTGACATCTTTGCATATTAACTGCGTTGATTTCTCCCACTCTTCCATCTTGTCAAGAATGGACTCAAGGTTCGGCTTCACCTATGTAGAGACAATTAAAATTAGCAAAGTACAAGTAAATTCATGGGAAACAGATTGGAAGGGATCAAAGGAGGTACATGATTCATAAATGAGGACTGTCCGATTGTAGGGGGCGTCACCGTTGTGGCAAATGGATTGGACGGGACGGAAGGAAGTAGAGGACCACGATATACTGTTGGATCGGAAAGAGGTATAGGATTCAGAAGTGGGGACTGTCCGCTTGAAGGGGTCGTCGCTGTTGTGGCAAATGGACTGGACGGGACGGAAAGAGGTACATCATTGTGAACAGATCCAAAAAGATTGCTACTTTGGCCAAATGATTTGTTTATGCAATGTGCAAAAATTGATGATTTGCTGTGATCCATTGGAAAGTCTTTAAAAAAATTTCTTCAGTTGTCGCAACCTCCTCCATCATATCTACACCATGGATCCAATAATTTGATTTTAGAAGAAACCAACTACAATGTTGCAGAGATGGAAGCAGATTGCCAAAATTTGTTGGCCAACTGTACTGAAGAGCAGCTGAATGTTTACAGAGAAATCCTAGAGTCAATTAAGAAAAAGCAAGGAGGTTTGTTCTTTGTTTATGGGAGTGGAGGTTGCGGGAAAACCTATTTATGGAGGACAATTATTTGTAAACTGAGATCTGAAGGTGACATAGTCTTGCCAGTTGCGTCCTTCGGAATTGCAGCTACCCTACTTCCTGGCGGCCGTACAGCTCACTCAAGGTTCAGAATCCCAATTGTACTTGATGAATTCTCCTTATGTAGTATTGGTCATAAAACAGATATTGCTGAACTTATAAAACAAACCAAATTAATTATTTGGGATGAGGCTCCTATGCAACACCGGTTTGCCTTTGAATGCTTGGATCGATCTTTAAGAGATATTATGAAATCGGTTCATCCTGAAAATGGAAATTTACCTTTTGGAGGAATAACAGTGTTACTCGGTGGTGACTTTAGGCAAATTCTGCCTGTTATTTCTCATGGTGAACGAGGTGAAATTCTTTCAGCATGCATAACTCGATCACGATTGTGGAGTCATTGTAAAACTTTTATGCTCACAAAGAATATGCGTCTTAACAAAGGGAATTCTCAAGAAGAAATTGACGAGTTACGTGATTTTGCCCAGTGGGTACTGGATATTGGTGACGGAAAAGTGGTGGCTTCATTATCTGAAAACACTGACTTTGTTGAAGATCAAATTGTTATTCCTCCTCAGTTTTGTAATGTCTCCAGTGTGAATTCTGTTGATAACATGATTAACAGTACATATCCAGATTTTATCCAAAATTGCAATATTCCCAAGTATTTGAGTGAAAGGGCTATTTTGACTCCTACAAACCAGACTGTTGGCCATCTTAATGAACTTATTGTTGAGAAGATTCCTGGTGAAAGTATATCTTATTATAGTGTTGACAGTGCAGAAGATTTTGGTGGAACGGATGAAGATTTAAACAGTGCTTTTCCAATTGAATACCTCAATTCGATCACTATTCCAGGTTTGCCTTTACATGAATTGAAGTTAAAAGTTGGTTGTTTAGTAATGTTGATGAGAAATTTAAATCAAACTCTTGGTTTATGCAATGGAACGCGGATGATTGTTACCAAATGTTTAAAATTTTGTGTTGAATGCGAGGTTATTTGTGGCTCATTTGTTGGAACAAAGCATTTCATACCACGTATGGAACTTTGTCCAAATGTAAAATTACATTCGTCCATTCTTATCAAACTTATTCAGAAAGAAAAAAAAACACAATGCCCTAACTAAATCTACTCAATGCACTAAATATATTTCGAATCTTAACAAATTTTTCCTAAAAATTAAAACGCCCAGCATGGCGGGCATAAATACTAGTTATGATAACGATTTCTTTTTGACATTGAATTCAAATTGGATTTATGAGCATTATATAGGTAATCATTAAATAATTAGAGCACTTCTTTTTATTAGAGCTGACAATTCGTTTCGTGTCGTGTACTCCGTGTCGTATACTTTCGTGTTTCGTGTACCAAGAGACCAAAACAAAAACGAAATTAAATAGATTCGTGTACTCAAATTCTAAAACGAACACAAAACGAAATATTTCCGTTTACATGAAAATGAAACGAAAAACGTGTACTTTTCGTGTACTTTTCGTGTATTTTCTATTTATTTTGTAAAAAATTAAATATCTAATATCTATCTATAATATATATTTATATAATTTAAAATATTTATTTAAATATTTATTTATTTCGTGTATTTTCGTTTCGTGTACCCAAGGATAAACCCAAAACCGACACTAAATTCATCCGTGTAATTTCGTGTTCGTCTACCGCAAAGGTCTACCAAACCCGTAATTTTCGTGTCGTGTACGAAATTGCCGGCTCTACTTTTTATATATAATACCATAGTCAAAAAAAAAGTTTTATATAATTTTTATTAATATTATATCAGATAGAGGTAATTTAACATTAATAATTTTATTAACTAACATTACTAATTAGATTAGACTCAAAAAAGTGTTCTCTAATTATAACCTTGAGGTAAAGTTATATTATTTTTTTCATATTATAAATAAAATTATTCTCGAAATATTATCTCTTTCTGATTGCTAGTGCATATTTATAGTGTTTGAATAAAATGAAATTACGGTAGTAACTTATATATAATAATAAAATTTAAAACCCTAGCGAACATCTACTGTAAAAATTAAATTGACATAGTAATTCTTTTTGAAAATATTTACAAAAATACTATTTCCAATGAGGTTGCAACGCTGGAATCACAGGTGAAAATCGATTGCAAATGATGTTGAAAATGTTGCAAATTGCAACCGTATTTTTGAAAATAAATAAATTACAACTTGGGTATTTTTCAAAAAAAAAACCATTTTATTTAATGCAATTGAGTTTAATCTTGGCTAAAAGGTTGAATAGAAAATAAATAAAAGAAACATGTCAAATTTAATTTGATAGGTCTAAAATTTAGTAGTAAACTCTGATTGGTGTTATAGTAATTCACGGTTTATTAGTATTTTTTTATAATTAAAAATCATGTAATATATGAATTTATTATATTTAAATTTTATTTAACCGTGATTAGTAAATTAGAATAAGTAGTGTAACCATTAAAAATTTTGTATATAATTGACTCATATAGAATTTAGAACTGATTTCTTATTGCCTCCGAAAAACATTTAATTTTTAATTGTTAATTAATCCTCTCCAAACAATGCTATTACTTTATTAGCATATAATTATTATTTTAAAAACTTAAAATATATGTGGTGTTGGCTTATGTACAATATTTATAAATACATATTAATAATAAATTATGAATAAATTGCTTTTGTGCCTTTAAAAATAAATCGTGTCTTTGAGATTATGTATTTTATCCAAATTATTTAAAATTTGTGTTCAAATATGAATTTTTCTAATTTTGGGTTGAGTTTGATTATAAATATTTAACATCGGTTATTATAATTATATAATACATATTATGAAAATTAATTAATAATGTTTAATAATATAATTGTTATTGGATTTATATCAAAAGAATGATTAATTAATAAATGTTTAATTATGAAAATTTATATATAATATATAACTAGCATTCTACCCGTGCTACGCACCGACCGATAAATTGTATTAATAAATTAATATAAATATATTATTTTAATTTTTATTTGTAAAAATATATAATTTTATTGGAATGTTAATTAACATAAGTATAAAATTACTTATCCGTGAATTCATACCAATTGAATTAATATTAATATTATGAACCACTCATCAAAACAAATACAACCTCCGTCGAAAAATACAAAATCCCTCTTTATTGTTTTTTTTTTAATTTAGCTTTCGCTTTATTTCTCTCTTTGTTAGAGAATATTTCTACGTATCATGTTAAGAAAAATTCACTCATATTCTAAGAATTCGGTATATTTATTAAATATTGAATCCTTAAAATATTTATTATATTAATTTTTTGAAAATATTTGTATGATCGTGGTTAATTTTTTATTACATATTAAAAATGTGTAGAAACTTAATCCTCAAGACTCTATAAATCATTAGATTGTCTATCAAAAAAAAGTTGCAAGTTTCAGCGATGTGAGAAATGATATCTATTGTGCAAAATATATGAAACGAACGTATATTAATAGAAACTTTCATCTAATTTAGTTTGCTATGTGATTGTTCAATATCATTTTTACAAATTATATGTCCTTTTATTAATGAATTGATTTACTATAAAAAAAAATATCAACTAACCAAACAAATTCAATATATCGCGTTATTGGAGTAACATATAATTGTTAGATTTTATGGTTATTGCCCTTAGTTTATTTTTAAAGACAACTTAAAATGTGCATTTTCAGTTTGGAAATTTGTATTTTGTTTTTTTCTTAATAAAACATGGAATAATAAATTTTAGTTTTGTTTTATTCTTAAAATAAGACATATGAAAATGAGTATCACCTTGACAAACTTGTGAAAATAAGCTACTGTCCATAAAATTGAAATCAAGTGTGTAATATATAAACACATAATCATATTATTATATATGTGTCCTTGTAATTCAGATTTTGGGTTAAATAACATGAAATTCATTTTCCTTTAACAGTGATTATATTTCTCCTATATATATAAAAGGAGAAATAGCTTATGTAGACTTGACAAATCGTTTTGTACATTCATGTCATGTACTTTAGGGTCTTGAACGAAAATGCCATGATATTAAATCGTGTACCTAAAATTTGAACACAAAATGATACTAAATTACACAAATTTTTTCGTGTACACGAAATGAAATACGCAAATAGAAAAAATATAACAATTATATGAAATATTACTATATATCCAAGTTATGTAATGTTATTCCCAGATTACACACTTGTATAATTGTAGAAGGGGGGGTTGAATACAATTCTTGATAGTTATAAATTTCTGATAAAAACCACAGAAATCTATAAGGAAATAATTGCTGAATAAGAAATGGTTCACAAACACATAAAAAATCAGGTGGTTAAATGTACCACCTGAGACTTTTATTTGAAGAAAACTCTGTGATACAAATGTACACAGCTTCTGTTTTTACAACTCTTTGCTTCTAAGGATATTCAAGAAACCCTAAGCAAATATGTCTGTTTTCTTGGTTTCTAAAGAGTTGCTACACTTGGTTATATATCCCAAGTTTACAAGTACTACAGGAATAAGATAATATTAATCTAATTCAAGTTGACTTGCTACTCCACTCCAAACATGTAGCCGAAAGGTTGTCCTTGTGAACAGATATGTCCCCTGCACCTTTCTTGTATGTACTGTGTAAGTGGAATGCTTCTTTCTTCTGTGTTTCCAAAGTATGGCTGACATACTGCTTTTTATACCTACTATCAACCCATGTGATCTGTCAGTCAAACCTGTCCTTATCAACTGCTAATTCCCAGCTAGCATAGGATAAAGTGATAATGATTATCTGTTGATGTTGTGCACAGTTATCCGTTGATGGTAGTTTGAGCTGTATCCGTTGATAGAGTAGATTTGAGTTGTATCCGTTGATAGAGCCATGTTCTCATCCGTTGATACACTTTCACTTAGACAGAATTACATAGCATAGCTTATTTACAATTGGCTACCCTATTCTGCCTATCCATTGATGGTCAACATGACTCTGAATAAAAACACTATCAACTGATAAATAGAGATATTGCAGTATGCTACAAAACCTCATCCGTTGATGAGCTACCTGTCAACGAATAGAGTTATAAAGTCTTATCCGTTGACAGTTACAAAACTTGACTTATACAATTTTGCTTGAATGATAAGTTATCATCAACTACAACGTATTCCTAACAATCTCCCCCAATTTATACTTGATGGCAATAAAGCATAAATTCAGAACCTTGATGATAACAAAACATTCCTAAAGATATATACACACTACAGTATGCAAAAGTTGTATTAAGCTACAAAAATTAAAAACAGAAAGCTTTAAGAAACTTATCAGAGATGTGCTCCTTTAGATTGAGCAAATTAATGATGTTTCCTCTCTCTGGTTGGTTGCACCCTTGACTTTCCTTCCTTGGCAGAGTTGGACTCAATTTGCACTTGAAGTTGCCTATAGAAGGTATCTTCTTTAACAACTTTTGGATTTAGCTTTAGTTGTAACCATCTTAGGTAATCAGAACTAGCCTTTGATAGTTGGTCTTCTAACCTGAAGAATCTCCTGGTGCCCTCTTCATCCCTGAACTCCATCATCCAAAAGGGTTGAATGTGGATTTTCTGTCCATTATATGGGATCTTCATTTTTTTTGGTAGACTTGAGGGTGAGTTCCATTCTCTCCTTATTTCTTTTATTCTGCTAATTATCTCCCTTCTAGCTGTCTCAGAGAACCCTGTGTGTCTCTTGAATGCTGAGAACACTTTGGTCAATGTATGATAATTCTCTCCAAGAACCTTCTGCAATGGCCATGTCCTCTGACTTCCTCCCTTGTAGACAAACACTAATCTCTCAGGCTGATTCTTGTACTTGTCAATTCCTCTTACTTCTGACAATTCATCCAAATATAGATTCATGCCAGAGTATTCTTCAATTTCTGCCTGATAGATAAAGTCTTCTTTGTTTTCCAAGATTGGTTGTTTGACAATAGCAGGTACCCTAGCAACTTGAACTGGTCCCTTTGAAAGTTGCTTCTTCGGAGCCCTTTTCTTCTGTTTTGGATTCAGCAAGAATGAAGGAACTTCAATTGAATCAAAATTCATTGGTTCTTCTTTAGGCATTATGGGGTCACCATGAAAGTTCACAGTTGGGTCGATTACTGTTGCAGATATAGATACTGATGAGCCAGTAGTTTCTTTTTCTGGAGAGGGTTCTGGAGAAAGAACCCTTTTGGTTTTAGCTTTCCTTCTTTTAGGTTTGGTTTTGGGAACTTCCTCAGGTTCCTTCATTTCAACCTCTACCTCATCCATTAACTCTTGAGCCAGCCTGGCTTGCTTCTCATCTGAGTTTTCATGTTGATTTTCTGTACTTGGATGAGCTTCGCTTTGGATTCTGGAGACTTCTTCTCTTTTAGCTTCCACAAATCTAGGATGGCTGTTGGATATATTTAATACTTTTCCATTCCTTATAATTACAGCCATCCAATCTCTTACACTCTTATTTGTCTGCTCTTTGAACTCTATGATTGTTTTTCCCATTAGCTTTTCTTCATCATTCTTGGGAAATGGGTAGTCCAATTGAAGCTTGTTCTTCCCATTTTCCTTTGGTGGTGAGTAGGCTCTGGTTTTGATGACTGGTTCAAATTCTTTGACATATGGTAGCATCATAGAATGTAGGAGCCACAATCTTTGGAGTGAGCACCTTCATGATTGTGGTTGATATTGTTGGAGCAGAAGATTGAGCATTAAGGAACAGAGATGATGCAATTGATTCATTGATCATCCTCTCTGCCTTTATAATTCTTTCATTAGTCTCCTTGTTGATCTTTTCCAAAGCTTCTATTCTGGCTTGCCTTTCACCATCTGAGATTTCTTCTAAACTTTGAATCTCAGGCAAAGCCACTTGTTTCTTCACAGGGGAAGCCTTTATTTCAAACTCTGTTGGATTGACCACTACAATTGGCTGTTGCTCCCCCTCAATCTGTGCTATCTTACTACTGGTAGCTTGAATTTGACTAGATGATGTTGCAGCCTCTTCTTTGCTTGTTCCCATTTTCTCCCCCTTTTTGTTAGCATCAAAGGTTGGGGTTGAAGCTGCAAGTAGCATTTCCAGTAGTTGAGTTTGTTTTTGCAATGATAGTTTGCATTTGAGATTCCATACTATCCACTATGGAGGAAAGAAGCTGAACAAACGTAGCCAGGCTATCTTCTTTGAGAAGTTTGCTAGTAAGCACCTTCTGAGTGGTAGTAGGAGCTAGTGCCTCAATCCTGGCATCTAGTGCTATCTTCATATCTCTAATTGCAGACTTGACCTCCTCCTGTTGTGTTCTTTGAATAATAGATTGCATCTTTTGTAATTTCAATGAGGCCATAACCTGCTCAAGAACAGTCTTTCTCTGTGGTTCTGCAGTTTGGTGCTCAACCTTAGCAGATTGATATTGCTTCATGATTTCCACATTGAGATCCCCAAGTTCAGTGGAATTGGAAAACATCCATCCTGGAGTCTCCTCCTCATTGATTTCTTCACCATGTGAACTTTGACTGTCATCACTGCCAAACTCTTCACTGTCAGCTTCTGAAGGCAGAGCTGTTAAAGCTTCTTTTGCTCTTTGTAGAGATTCTGAGGTGTGCACTAGTTTCATTGCCTCCTCTGCCTCCACATTGCCCTGTTGTGCCATGACTTGATAGGCAGAAACAGGATGAGTAAAGGTTTCAGGATCCAAAGAGATGGATTCACTAACCTCCATTAACTCACTTGCAATGGCTGAATCATCCTGCCTTATTTCTCCTGTAGTCCCTTCTCTCCTCTCATCTCTCTTTTCTTGCATCAGGGGCTCCCCCTGGCTCACACCTCTCACACCCTCACCTTCACCTACTAAGGTGGAACTCTCTTGCTCTCCTTTTGCCTGACCGGAAGAAATGTTCAGCCTCTCATTATTTTTCTCTCCTTTTGCCTGCTCACAAGGCAGCCTCTCACTCCCTTCCCTCATTCCTAAAAGTGTTTCAACTACTACAAACTCCTCCACAGTTGACATGGGAATGTCACATTTTGCAGTGGTAGAGAGAGTTGTCAACGGATAAAGTGTATCCATTGATGTAGTAGTTATTGCTGTCAACGGATGATTAGTTGTAGACACATCCGTTGATGGAGAAACACTTGTCAACGGATGAAGGATATCCGTTGATGAAGGAAAAAGAGTATCCGTCGAAGTGAAAACCAACACTGAATATGTGGTGATTGATTGTAAGGAAGAGGCCACAGATAGTGTTGTGAATTCAGGAATGGAAGATTGATGGCCCAACAAATCATCTAAAAGATGATGACCACCAATTGTTGAGTGGGGCTTCTCCAAGAATTTTAAAGATGGAGAATCAGGAATTGATGTAGATATCATATCCACATCCAG
This sequence comes from Kitagawia praeruptora, assembly GCA_037693485.1. Classification (NCBI taxonomy): domain Eukaryota; kingdom Viridiplantae; phylum Streptophyta; class Magnoliopsida; order Apiales; family Apiaceae; genus Kitagawia; species Kitagawia praeruptora. The sequence continues at coordinate 142,813,875 of CM075352.1, forward strand.
AGATGAAGTTGGTGATGGTGGATTAAAATGTTTATCGATTTGAAGGTTAAGATCAAGGGGCTGTGACTCCATATTTATTGAAGTCACATCAAACTGAACTTGAGAAGGTACAGTTTGATGTACAGTGTGTGCACCCTGTGATTCCCCAATGGTTTTGGATTTTACTCTTCTACCATATGTTTTTGAGTGAGAGCTATCTGTGTCTCTTGCCCTTTTGTGCAGTGTTCCTGGAATGGAACTTAAATCAGTAGTCACACCCTGTTGAGAGGATTTAACTAAAATTTAGCTTGAAGGTTCATTAACAGTCTTTTGAGAGACTGAAATGTTGGTTGCACCTGCCTCACCTTCCTTATCCTTAGGGCTTCTTTGATGTTCACCCTGTCCCTCACCACTCACTACCACCTTCACACTCCCCTCAAGAGTTTTGGTAGTTTTTGCAACAGGTGCCTTTTTAGAGACACCTGAGGTTTGTCTTTTAGATTGTGGTTTTGGAACTCTGGATTTGGTCACTTTGGTAGGAGCCTGTTTGGTCACAGCCACAGACTCCATTGTGACAGTTACCTGAACAATTGGTAGATATACCAATTGTACTTCTGCATTTAGGTTCATTCGAATCAAATCACTTAAGACTCTTTTCTCTTGAACAAAACAATTGAACTTGCTATCCGGGTTAGCAATGGATAGCTCATTCTCAGATACATGCAGTGCTAGGAGCATCAAAAATCTAGCAAAATAAACATTCTTGCTCCTAGTTTCCTTTTTACCTAATTTAGCTGCTATCTCATACATGACTAGTGTGCCAAAATTATAGAATTTATCAGTCAAAAGCATACATAGCATAACTAGCATGGAATTGGTAACAACATCAAAGTTACTAATCTTGCCAGAAAACGTTTTAATGAAGGCATCACAAAAATAACTCCATTCTTTAACCATACCTTTCCTAACAATTTTCCCTAAGTTCTCAGTACTAAGGGTATAATTTATGGAATTAAGCATGGTAACAATTTCAGCATTACTGGGTACTTTCAGACAGTTATTCTCAGGCAATTTTAAACAAGTAGTTATCACATCAGAATTAACTACATAGTTTTTACCCTTCAAAGAAAAAGCAAGTGTACTGTCTGTGCCATTGTACTCAATAGATGCCCACACCTCTTCAATTACCTCATGGATTAGAGGAGTGGTGGCAGTCATAGCATATGACAGTTTGCATTTCTTCACGAAATTCATCATGGTGTGATATGCTTCTGGAGCGTTCACTGTATCAACAAAGGCCGCGAAATTGTTCTTCTCATAGGTAAACCCAGTGGAAGACATCATCTTAACAATAGGCGCCATTGAAGTGTTTGAACTTTTGTTGTAGAGAGAGTTTTAGTGAAGAAGATGCAGTTAACTAATGAGATTCTTGAAAATGAATAAAGGTGAGATGTGAGAGCACAAGACAGCCTTTTATATTTTTCAAGAATTAAAAATGAAATAATTAATAGTAATTACCCCATTGGACAAAAGTAACTGTCAGATAATAAATGAAAAGAAAAGAAGTACAGCCGTGACTAATTATACACGTTTACCAACGGCTATAAAAAGAAATATGTATATCAACGGATAAAGATTGGACGTTTGAGAAAACTGTTTATCCATCGATGACGTGGACAACCTGTTATCCGTTGACATACGAAAATCTAGTAATGTGTTTATACTACCAACGGATAAAAGGATATCCGTTGATAAGCAAATTTTGCCTTAAACAAAATTTCTGCTAAGAGTTTTTCTGAGAGTTTTTAATTCTCAAGTAAATCAAAACACATTTCTAGCTGCAATACAGTATGATTAGATACCACTAGGAATTATGAAAAGTTAAGCATACCCAGTTCACCTACCAACCTTGTGAATGAAGATTCATCAAGAGGCTTGGTGAAGATATCTGCAAGCTGCATTTCACTTGGCACAAAGTGCATTTCTACTGTACCATTCATCACATGCTCTCTAATGAAGTGGTATTTGATGTCAATATGCTTGGTTCTCGAATGTTGCACTGGATTCTCTGTGATGGCAATAGCACTAGTGTTGTCACAGAAATTTGGAATCTTCTCAACTTTTAGACCATAGTCAATAAGTTGATTTTTCATCCAAAGAATCTGTGCACAACAACTTCCAGCTGCAATGTACTCAGCTTCGGCTGTAGAAGTGGAGACTGAGTTCTGTTTCTTACTGAACCATGACACAATCCTGTTCCCTAGAAATTGACAGGAGCATGTAGTACTTTTCCTATCAATTCTGCAACCTGCATAGTCTGCATCTGAATAGCCAATTAAATCAAAGCCAGAATCTCTTGGGTACCAAATGCCAAGGTTTGGTGTTCCCTTGAGACACCTAAAAATTCTTTTAATAGCAATCAAGTGAGACTCTCTAGGGTCAGCTTGAAATCTAGCACAAACACATGTGGAAAACATTTTATCAGGTCTACTAGCTGTTAGATATAGAAGTGAGCCTACCATGCCTCAATAGCTTGAGATGTCCACAGATTTTTCCTTAGTATTCAGCTCAAGCTTAGTTGCAGTGGTCATAGGTGTTTTTGCAGAGGCACAATCCATTAATTCAAATTTCTTTAAGAGATCATAAATATATTTTGTTTGACTTATGAAAATTCCCTCATTAACTTGCTTTACTTGTAAACCAAGAAAGTAAGTTAATTCACCCATCATGCTCATTTCATACCTACTTTGCATAAGTTTGGCAAACCTTTTGCAAAGCTTCTCATCTGTAGACCCAAAAATAATATCATCTACATAGATTTGAACAAGTATTGAAGAACCATTGACATTTCTATGAAATAAGGTTTTATCTACTGTACCTCTAGTGAAGTGATTCTCCAAAAGAAATTGAGATAAAGTGCCATACCAGGCTCTTGGTGCTCGCTTCAAACCATAAAGTGCTTTCAAGAGAAGATATACATAATCTGGAAATTCTGGATCTTCAAAGCCAGGAGGTTGATGGACATATACCTCTTCTTCCAGTTCCCCATTTAGAAAGGCACTTTTGACATCCATCTGATAGACTTTGAAATTGGCATGTGCTGCATAGGCTAGGAAAATTCTAATTGCCTCAAGTCTTGCCACTGGAGCAAAAGTTTCATCAAAATCTATTCCTTCTTCTTGAGAATAGCCCTTTGCCACTAATCTAGCTTTATTCCTCACAATTATGCCATTTTCATCAGTCTTATTCTTGAGAACCCATTTGGTACCTATGATACCTCTATCATCAGGTTTGGGCACAAGCTTCCATACTTTATTTCTTTCAAATTGGTTTAGCTCTTCTTGCATTGCTAAGACCCAATCTGGATCTAGAAGGGCATCTTCCACTTTCTTAGGTTCCTCTTGAGACAGGAAACTACTGTATAGGCATTCTTCTTGTGTGGCCCTCCTAGTTTGGACTCTTGAGTTTGAGTCACCAATGATTAACTCAAAAGGATGATCTCTGGTCCATTTTCTTGAAGGTGGAAGGATTGATCTAGATGAGGTTGCTTCATCTATGTGAGCATGATCTTGTTGATTGATCATTGAGTTTTGACTTTGAGAAACTCCCCCTGAGTTTGTTGTCCTTGAGGAGTTATGAAGTTGACTGTCAACAGATGCTTCATTTCCAGTGTTAGCATCACTTCTAGTTGGACCAACAACTCTAGGTGAATTTCCAAGGCCATGATCTTCATTTTCCTCATCATCATCAATGTACATTCTTCCTTCTACCTCATTTTCAAATCTCAACTTTTCATGGAAGCCTTCATCATTTAGACCTAGAATCTTTTGATCATCAAACACAACATATACAGATTCCATAACAATGTTGGTTCTTAGATTGTAGACTCTATAGGCTTTCCCTGCTGCATATCCAACAAAGATAGCTTCATCTGCCTTTGCTTCAAATTTGCCCAAGTTATCTCCATGATTTCTTAGCACAAAACACTTACATCCAAAGACATGAAGAAAAGCTAACGTTGGTTTCTTGTTGGTGAATAACTGATAAGGAGTCATTCCTCTAGCTTGATTGATCAAGGAAATATTCTAAGTGAAGCAGGCAGTGTTGACAGCTTCAGCCCAGAAATATGTTGGCAATCTTGATTCACTTAACATTGTTCTAGCTGCTTCAATGAGAGTTCTGTTTTTCCTTTCAACAACCCCATTTTGTTGAGGTGTTCTAGCAGCAGAAAACTCATGGACAATTCCATTCTCTTCACAGAAAATCTTCATTGTGGAATTTTTGAATTCAGTGCCATTGTCACTCCTGATTCTTTGAAGTTTTACTTCAGAACCATTGTTTACTAGTCTGAGATGATTGATGATGATTTCACTTGCACAATCTTTGGAGTGCAGAAAGAAGGTCCATCTAAACTTAGAAAAATCATCCACAATCACCAGGCAGTATTTCTTCTTTGAAATGGACATGACATTTACTGGACCAAATAAGTCCATATGCAGCAATTGAAGGGGCTTAACAATGGATGACTCTGTCTTGCTCTTGAAGGATGATTTCTTTTGCTTCCCTAATTGGCAGGCATCACACAATCCATCCTTGATGAACTCCAATTGAGGGATTCCTCTAGCAAGATCCTTTCTTACCAAATCATTCATAACTTTAAAATTCAAATGAGACAGCTTTTTATGCCATAGCCAACTCTCATACTTGCTTGCTTTGCTGAAGAGACAAGTAATGGATTCTGAGCATACTGAGTTGAAATCAGCTATGTAAACATTTACTTTTCTAAAGCCTGTCAGAACCACATTGTTGTTTTCCTTGGGAGAAACAACACAGGCTTCTTTAGTGAACTTTACTTCATAGTCTTTGTCACAAATCTGACTGACACTCAGCAAATTGTGCTTCAAACCTTCAACTAAAGCCACTTCTTCAATGATGACATTGTCCTTTGTAATCAAGCCATATCCCTTAGTATATCCTTTGCTGTCATCTCCAAAGGTAATTCTATGGCCAGCTTCCTCCTTGAACTCTGTGAGCAGGGTTGAATCTCCTGTCATATGCCTAGAACATCCACTATCTAGGTACCATAGACTCCTCTTATTTCCCTGCACACATTCCAAAATACAAATCAAGTTGATTTTGGTACCCAAGTTTCCTTGGGTCCTTTCTTGTTAGCCTTTGGTTTTACACTCTTAGCAATCTTCACTTTGGGTGTAGATGCTTGAGTGATAGGTTTTGACAGATGCTCATTTGCATAAATATTTGATGCATGCATTTGTGGAAAATTGGCATACATGTTATCCATGCTAGGAATGCTCCATGACATTTGTGGCATATTCACAGATTGAAAATAAGGATTAGGCACATATGGCATGTTCACATATGGATTTGAAAAACTAGCATTCTGATACAAACCAGGCATTGCAGGCATACTAGGCATAGATTGAGGTACATGAACAGGAGTCCTTTTAACAGACTTGCAATTAGAAGATAGGTGATTGACACTATTGCAATTACCACAAGTTTTTCTAGGAGCAAACTTGTCAGGAGAATAATTGTTTTTCTTGTTAATGCCTATCTTACCATTTCTGTTCTTTTTCTTTTTACCCTTAGTCTCTACCTTTTCATTAACTGATTTACCAACAACCTTTTTGTTAAGTAAATCACCTGCCTTAGCCTTCTCACTTGATTTGGCTTGGCTACTTTCACCAGAAACAAAGTTCTTGGCTACTGGACCATACTGATTATTCAGTTTCTTGAGTTCCTTCTTACTAACAGACTTTTTGCTAGTCGACGGATACCTCTCATCCGTTGATGGTTCATCTGTCAACGGATGATCACTATCCGTTGATTCACAAATAGTCTCTAGATCCTCAAGGCAAGGTTCTAGCTCCTTTTTCTTTTGAGTCCAGGTATCCCTCACAAATGATTATATTCCCTAGACTTCTATTATGTTTTGAGAAATATTCCTACAACTTTGAAATATAGCAATTATCCCTTGTTCTTTTTCAAGCTGGTTTCTTAAAATCAGTTCTCTTTTTAACACAGCTTTAAGTTCACTTTTAGCATTATTGTAATCAACTCTCATTTTCTCAAATTCTAGAAATTGAACTTCTAGAACTGCATTTCTATCACTTAAGAACTGATTAGTTTCTTTAATCCTATTGTTCTCTTTAGTAAGTGATTTAAGAGTAACACTCAAGTGATATAGTTCAGTAGACATTTCATCTATAACACTATTGCATTCCTCTTTGGTGAGCTCAGAGAGATTAGTAGAAAATACCTGATTTCTAGCTGAACTTGCTTCCTGCTCAGAATCAGCTATTAATGCAAGGTTGACAAACTCAGCATCATCATCAGAATGATTTCCATCAGCAGCCCAGTCATACTCTTGGGTCATGAATGCCTTTCCTTTCTGTCTGAGAAGATCAAAATATTTCTTCTTCTAGTCAACAGTTTCAGTTGGCTTTCCCTTGTTCTCTGATCTAGGCTTCATGCATTCACTTATCATGTGACCAGCAATTCCACAATTGTAGCATTTAATTTTGGATTTATCCACATAGTTGCTTGTAGAAAAATCCTTGTTAAATGGCTTGGCCACCCCAGAGTTTCTTCTGAATTTTAGCTTAGAGAATCTCCTAGATAGAAAGGCTAAATGCTCATCTATCTCATCCAATTCATCCTGCTGTAAGACACTCATTTCTTCAGACACCTTTTCCTTGCTTTTGCTTGATTCTGCTCTACCTTCACAAACCTCCCTGTTTGGTGTAGATTTAGCAGCTTCAGTCCTCTTCTCCTCCTTCTGCTCCAAGTTGGCAACAAGTGCAACTGACCCACTTTTCTTTTGGGCCTTCTCAATTTCTTCATCCTGCTCCATTTCTAGTTCATATGTCTTTAAAGTTACATAGAGCCTTTCAAGAGTAAATGACTTGTACTCTTGAGTGTTTCTTAGAGAAACAGTCATAGGCTTCCACTCTTTGGGCAGTGATCTCAGAAATTTGAGATTAGAATCTTTCACTTGGTAGATTCTTCCATACAGTTTCAAGCCATTCAGTAGCTTTTGAAATCTACTAAATGTGTCATTCATTGTCTCTCCATTCTTGAAATGGAAGTGCTCATACTGTTGGATCAGTAGCTGCATCTTGTTTTCCCTTACCTGTTCTGTACCTTCACAAAGGGTTTGAACAATGTCCCATACTTCCTTGGCGGTAGTACAGTTGATAACATTGTCAACCATGTCTGTTTCTAAACCATTAAACATAATATTCATGGTCTTTTTATCTTTGTGGACTTCTGCAACATCCTCAGTACTCCACTCAGAAACAGGTTTTGGAATGTAAGTGTCTGGTGCATCTGCAGCAAGACCAACTCTTGAAGCAGCCTTCATTGGAACATGAGGACCCTTCTCAATGCAATCTACAAAGCCTACATCAATAGACATGAGATGTAGACGCATTTTTACTTTCCAGTGAAAGTAATTTTCTCTATCAAGAACCGGTATCTTCACTCCATAATCCTTCTTAGACATGTTGGAAGTGTGTTGATCTTTAAACTTCAAATATATTAGAAGCTTGCTCTGATACCAATTGTTATTCCCAGATTACACACTTGTATAATTGTAGAAGGGGGGGTTGAATACAATTCTTGATAGTTATAAATTTCTGATAAAAACCATAAAAATCTATAAGGAAATAATTGCTGAATAAGAAATGGTTCACAAACACATAAAAAATCAGGTGGTTAAATGTACCACCTGAGACTTTTATTTGAAGAAAACTCTGTGATACAAATGTACACAGCTTCTGTTTTTACAACTCTTTGCTTCTAAGGATATTCAAGAAACCCTAAGCAAATATGTCTGTTTTCTTGGTTTCTAAAGAGTTGCTACACTTAGTTATATATCCCAAGTTTACAAGTACTAAAGGAATAAGATAATATTAATCTAATTCAAGTTGACTTGCTACTCCACTCCAAATCCACATGTAGCCGAAAGGTTGTCCTTGTGAACAGATATGTCCCCTGCACCTTTCTTGTATGTACTGTGTAAATGGAATGCTTCTTTCTTCTGTGTTTCCAAAGTATGGCTATCATACTGCTTTTTATACCTACTATCAACCCATGTGATCTATCAATCAAACCTGTCCTTATCAACTGCTAATTCCCAGCTAGCATAGGATAAAGTGATAATGATTATCCGTTGATGTTGTGCACAGTTATCCGTTGATGGTAGTTTGAGTTGTATCCGTTGATAGAGTAGATTTGAGTTGTATCCGTTGATAGAGTAGATTTGAGTTGTATCCGTTGATAGAGCCCTGTTCTCATCCGTTGATACACTTTCACTTAGACAGAATTACATAGCATAGCTTATTTACAATTGGCTACCCTATTATGCCTATCCATTGATGGTCAACATGACTCTGAATAAAAACAATATCAACTGATAAATAGAGATATTGCAGTATGCTACAAAACCTCATCCGTTGATGAGCTACCTGTCAACGAATAGAATTATAAAGTCTTATCCGTTGACAGTTACAAAACTTGACTTATACAATTTTTCTTGAATGTTAAGTTATCATCAACTACAACATATTCCTAACATGTAAATATATCATTATATGTCTTAGAACAACATTGAGATGTTACAAAACAAAATTAAGAGTAGCACGCATGGTGTAAAGTCTCCCAAACAAAGTGAAACCCTCCTTTTTATTTTTTCTTATTTCTCGTTAACAAATATCTTTCTTTGTGTAGAATCTTTCTACCAAGTTATTTAGTTTTCTTAGCCAATTTTTATGCTTTGTTGATATAAAAAAAATATAGTCAACCAACCAAGCAAATGTAATATATGCTCTTAGGCTACGATATGGGAATTGATACTATTACTTTAATTCAAGAATACAAAATTCAAAAAGGCACCCTTTTATTAAAAACAATATATAATTTTAAGTGTACCAACCTTTTTATTTATCATTATTAATAATTTTTATAACAAAAACTGTAGCTGCTGCTCTCTTTCTCTCTCTCTTCACCTTTCCCAAAAGATGCAAAACAAAAGTTTAGGAGCTGATATCAGTTTTTTAAGTTTTTTTTTTTAATTTTTCTATAGATTTTTCTTTATTTTTCAATAAAAATATCATTGAGAGTCTAGTACCATGTTGCCTGTTGGTGGATTTTATCTACCAAAATATTAGATTTTGTACTAAATCCTTGTAAATAATATGCCCTATCTTCTTTTCTTTGATTTTACTTTGGCTTTCACTAAATATCTCTCTTTATTGAGAGCCTATAATATCCTGTTCGTGGATTTTGTCTACTCATATATTAGATTTTGTTATATTAGTTCATTGATTTGGATAGTATAGAATCACAGTTCTGGTCGGTTGTTTGAATACGTTATGACAAATCAGATATACATATTCCTCATATTTATAACAAATTGTTAGATTATCTCGCCGAAAAGACTGTATAATTTAGTGACATAAGCTAGAGATGTACCCTAACTGAAGATCTGTTCAATGATTGGATAAAGGAAATTAGTGAATAATTTACTATGTGTTTGTTCAATTTTAATTGTTTTTGTAGATGTTGTATGACCCTTTTATTGATATTTTTGCAGGTTTGATTATTTTTGTGTATGGCATATGTCCTTTTACTGATGAATTAATTATCAATAAATAAATAGTGATTTATAAGAAAATTTGTGCTAAATTGACCAATTTATTATGAAAATATTCACTAACAAAATTTTCATTGACTGTGTAATATTTTTAATTTTTTGATTAATAATTTATACACCAAATAATGTAAAGTACTATTTAAGAGTGTATTTAATATTTTGAATAATTCAAATATATTGTCAGATCAAAATTTGTTTCCATTAATTAATGCATAGTTAAAAAATTTCGTAATTAAAATGTTAAAAGATGATTGGTTTAAAAATTCAATCTAACATTTTAATTGGTTGATTAGCTTTTTTTATGACTGAATTATTTAATACATTACATAACTTAAAATTTGAATGTATATTTAGAATAGTGTGGTAAATAGTTTTATATTGTTAATAATTTTTAATTCATGATTTTAATTATTCCTTGTGATTTTGAATTGAAAGTTTGAGATATCAAAATATCTATTATAAATATAATGGAATCATGTATTAACGTATAAATTTTTAAATTAAATCATTATTGTCTTTAGAATAAAATTGTTAAGTAATCACTAAATGACATTGACAACTGAATGACATTGACAACCCAACACTGTAAAAAAATATTTATCTATAGGGACACCTAATAATGTAAACAAATCAGTGTAATATGATAAGGATTGTTTACCAAAAAAAAATATATGATAAGGATTGATGCCTACAATTTAGTAAGTCGCTGAATTATATATTGAGGTTTGATACTGAATATTCTAATGGGAAGTAACTTTGAGAGAATCTGGACCGGGGATGATGATAACCTAAATCGTTTTCTTTTTTTTTTTGTCAGAAACGTTTTTCTAGTTGAATTTATTGGGCAATTAAAACATGACACATATGATACATATATACAATCGAAATAAAAAGATAATTTGTCCAAGTATAGAATGCCATATAATAAAAAGATATAAAGTAGTACCTTAACCGAAATTAATATGATTTAGTCATGAGAAGAATTGATGCATACACTTTGTTTATCATAGTTGGTTAAGTCTGATGGGGAATAGGGAATAAGCGTCTTAGATTTTCGGTAATGTTTAAATTGATATAATAATTATTTTTTTAGTTTGTAAGAATTTTATTTTATATAAATTGTTTATTATAAAAATTAGTTGTTATTTTGTTCATTTAATTGATGTGAAAAAATAAAAAATAATTGTTACCGAGTGTAACTTTATTTGAGTTTAGTCTTGGCTGAAACGTAGAATTTAGATCCAATAGAGAAACATGTTACATTAAGTTTAATTGATTTAAATTTAATAGATTCTGATCGATGTTAAAATAATTCAAAATCTTGTGATTGGTTAACTAATACATGTTAGATTCGAGTATCCTGGATTATAATAAAGAATGTTAAAAAATAATTCATAACTAAAAGATATATAACCATATGTAAAATACTGTTATCTGGATTTATAGAAAATAATATTTAAGGTTTAGTAGAAATTTTTTAAAATTAAAAACCATGTGATATGGGAAGTTATTAAATCAAGATATTTTATATTTAAATTTAATTTAACCGTAATTAGTAAATTAGAATAAGCATGGTAAATAAAAAAAAATTGTATATGATTAATTGATTTAAAGTTTAGAAGTAAATTCTGATTGTCTCTAAAATAATTTTAATTTTTTGATTGGTACTTTATTCACCAACCAATAATAATACTCTTATAGCGTATATTTAATAATTAAAATAAATAAAATATATATAGTGTTCGTTTATATGAATTTATTAACTATTTTATTAAACAAATTTTGAATGAATATAATTTTGAACCTTTTAAAAAATCGTTTTTTTTAAGATATGAATTTTATCCAATCTATTTAGAATTTGTTCAAATTCGATTTTGTAGTGTTGGCTTATATGCATTTATTAATTAATTTTTTTAACAAATTATGAATAAACATATTTTTGAGCTTATAAAAAAAATTCAAAATTTTGAAGATATGGATTTTATATAAGTTATTTAAAATATGATTTCAAATTCGATTTTTTCAGATTTTTAGTTAAGTTGGATTATAATTATTTAATATCGGTTATAATTGTACAATATATATTATAAAAATCATATGATAACACGATTGTGATTAAATTTATATTAAAAGAGTGGTTGATTAATGAATGATTAATTATGAAAATTAATTTAAAATATATAATAGTATATTGTGATTGATTTCAAATTAAAATTGTGATTTTCTAGTAAATATTTTTTGATTTAAAAAATATGTATTTATGGATATGTTTAATAAAATCAATATTGTATATAAATTCGTTTATATGAATTTATTAATTATTTTATTAACAAATTGTGAATAAATATATTTTTGAACCTTTCAAAAAATCGAGTTTTTAAAAATATGGATCTCATCCAAGCTATTTAAAATTTGTTCAAATCCGATTATGTAGTGTTGACTTATATGCATTTATTAATTAATTTTATTAACAAATTATGAATAAATATAAAAAATCAAAATTTTGAACGTATGGATTTTATCCAAGTTATTTAAAATCTGAGTTCAAATCCGATTTTTTCCGATTTTTAGTTAAGTTAGATTATAATTATTTAATATCGATTATAATTGTACAATATATAATAAAAATCAATTTATAATGTATGATAATATGATTATAACTGGCTTTATATTAAAAGAGTGGTTGATTAATGAATGATTAATTATAAATTTTAATTTAAAATATATAGTTGTATATCAAGATTGATTTCAAATTAAAATTGTGATTTTCTAATAAACATTTTTTGATTTAAAAAATGGATAGTTTCAAAACTACCCATGTCAACTATTAGATTTTTAAATACTAGCTTATAACCCGTGCAATGCACGGTTCCTTTTTTAAATTTTAAAATAATTTTACTTTTTTTAATTTTATATGTTATTAATTTACATATAAAATTATTGTTAAAAAGTTGATAATACATAAGATTTTACACTTTCGATTTAATATTTGTACTCTACCTTGAATTATTAAAATTTGATTTGAAAGATTTTACAGCCCACGTGAAATTAACAAAAAAAATCTTTAATTTAGTGATAGTTTAACAATTATTTTCCGATTAAACCTACTCAGAAACAAATAAGAAAAGAAATTGGCGCTTTTTTACATAGAAAATTCTATTCGATTTATGAATTATACTTATAATTCGTTTTGATTTTCAAAATACCCTTGTTATTATTTGAAGATAGTTCTACTAATAATAAAATATAACTAATTTTAATAATAAGTGTATGAGAGATTTTGTCAAAAACTTTGATAATTGGTAGTATGGTCAAAATAAATAAGAACCGTTGAATCTTAAAATAAATAGATGAAAACCGTTGGTGTTTCCATTTGAATAATAATTATTAAATCATTAATAAATTAAAGATAATTCTATAAGTTTCGCGTGAATTGTAAAATCATCCAAATCTGATTTATAGATCTCAAGATAGAGCCCAAATAGTATATATGAATATTTTTTAATAATAAAAAATAAATAAATTTAATTCTAGTGCAACTTTTTTTTAATTATATCCTTTTTCAAATTTTAATTTTTAACGTCATATTGATTCGTGGTACGATCATTGCTCATAATCAGAAGTTTGCCATATTTAACGTCTACGCCCCTCAATCGACAATGGAGAAAGCAGAGTATGTCAAAATGATGAATTCTGAGTTTACTTGGTGTGGTAGGCAGGGTAAGAAGAGTAAATTGGATAGAGTACTGTTGAATTGGGAGTGGTTTGATTTAGAAGACTGGGTTGTTCAAGTTCTAAATAGAAAAAAATCAGATCATAAAACCATAATGCTATCAGTAATTCGGAGAGATTTTTCAATGTTGGAACTAGAGGAAGCTCTCAAACTAAGTCCATTGGACAAGGCTCCTGGCCCAGATGGATTGAGTATGGGTGCTCTAAAAAAACTCTGCCCATTTGTGAACGAAGATGTAATCACCTTTGCTGTCAACTTTGAACAAGGCAGGGGTATTCCTACCGGTTTAAACTCTTCGCGGGTCATTTTATTTAATGAAAGAAACTAATAATATTATAATTATTAATAACTAATTGATTACTTTTTTTAGCAAAGGTTAAAACGTAATATCTTTTCTAATTAAAAAATCTCCTTTTCTAAATATATTATGATTTAATAAAATAAAATAAATATATTATAATTACTATCTACTAATCAGTTACCTCTTTCAACTAAAGCACATTAGCTTTTCTAATTTTTCTAACTAAAAACTCTCTTTCTCCAATTATATGTCATGTTAGCCTAAAATTATTGCTAAAGAGAATGTTTCATTGTAGTACATTCTTTTTTACATAATTTCTAAAAATTTTATTTATAACATACTACATTGGTTTGAAAATTGGAGATACTGTTAGGTTGTGTTTGATTTGGGCCTTTGGGGGTAGAGAAGGAAAGTGTTGGGTTGGGCCACGGAGGGAGGGGTTCAGTCGGTAAGGGTTAGATTGGGTTGAATCTTAGCTTGTTTTGACTGATTGAGTAAGGGTTGTTCATTTTTTATTTGGATGGAGGGTTATACTTGTTTCGTCCAATTTTATATGTCCCTTTTGTAAAAAAACGAGCCAGGATCCTCTGTCCCCTTCATTGTGTCCCCTTCTGTGTCCCTTATACAAAATGGGTGCCCCTGGCGGGGCCCATTGTAAGATAAATGGAAATAAAATATTTTATTTCCATTTTTCTTATAATGGGCCCCGCCAGGGGCACTCATTTTGTATAGGGGACACAGAAGGGGACACAATGAAGGAGACAGAGGATCCTCACCCGTAAAAAACACACATAGGGGTGTTTCAAAATTAGAGGTTTGGGATGAAATTAGAGGTTTGGGGGTAGATTAGAGGTTTGACCAAATAAAACCTCTAATGTGAGTGTTTGATTGTTAGAGGTTTGAGTTAGAGGTTTTGGATCAAAAAGCTAATTTTGAAAAAGCTCATTTTAGGAGCTTTTTCAATTAAAGGTTTGCTATGTGTCACAAAAAGTTATTCAAAAAGCTATTTACCAAATACTTTTATTCAAAACAGCTAATTTAAATCCGCTAGTCAAAATAGCTAATTCAATCCGCTAGTCAAAACAGCTAATTCAATCCGCTATCAGCTATCAGCTAATTGCCAAATAGGGCCATATTAATATAAAAGTTAGTTGAATAAAATTTTCCAACTAATACCCTTATTTAATATATTGAAAAATGAGAATAGAGTTAAGTTTGAAAAAGTCAAATTTTAGATACAATAAATGTAGGGATAGTTTTGTAAAACTACCTTTAAATTTGCATTGAAAGAAGAAAAGGGATATGTAATTTGGGACAAATTTGTTTCAAAATGGACATGTATTTTGGGACAGAGGGAGTAATGTTAAGTTTGAAATAGAAATATTTGAAAATCTGTTTATTTTGTGAATTTAGGCCTAAAACACAATTTATTTGATATTTAATAATTTGTTATATATTTAAAATAGTATACTATGTTATAAAGATTATAAAATAATGTTTTATTATTGAAAATATGTTAATATTATATTGTCAAATATCAGTATATATAGATTTTTACAATTTTAATTTTTAATAATAAGTTTAAATAGAAAATGTTGTGGAATAAAAAGTAGGGTATATTTATTGTGTATTAACTACTAGGGTTTGTGGGAGCTTCGAACTTTAATGGCTGCGCTTGTGTTTCGTGACTCAATTCTGGTCCTCACAAGATGCCTACGTATCTCTGTATTCCTAGAGAATCAAGCCAATACGTAGTTCTGAGAATTAGGGGTCAGGCCCTTATATAGGCTGAGAAGCCTTAGAATCGTAGTAGGGTTAGGTGACTTGGTAGGCAAGTCACCGCCTTTGAGGAAGGTTCTAGACTCCTACCTTGTAGGAGTCAGTTTCCATGTATGACTGTGTGCCTTGGAGGCTACTAATAAAGATATTGTATCCTTATTTGACTCTTATTTGCAAGCTATTAATTAGCCCATAATATTAATTACGAAATTAATATTTAATTGGGGTTTCAGGCCTCATTAATGGGCTTCATCTTTGGACCAGGCTGAGTCTAATTAATGCAACATTATTTGTGTCTTTAGGGATTATTTTTAGCCCATATCATTTGCCCCCCAACTTCTATGAAAACTGATAAGGTTTTCGTAGAAGTTATATTTGCCTTAATCGAGACTCGAGGTCATTTTTATCCCTTACCTGGGACTTATTAATCTTCCTACCCTTATATGGGGATTTTGGTTTACACTAGTGTTTCACATATATCGCCTTATTGTAAAGTGTGGAGCAACCTACACATTTATGACTATTTGCCTTATTCGAGACTTTTAAGTAGTGCTTGCTTTTAGCAATTTCGGCACTTTCATAGGGCTTTTATGCATTATTAGCATAAATTATTGCTCAATTTGTCAAGAAAATATTTCTATAGTTTTCCTCAAATTTTTCTGTACTTTTCCTAATATTTGAGGAATTTCCATGTACCCACCGGTATTTATTTCAATTATTTCTAATATTCTAGAAATTTTCTTGCACCCACAGGTATTTTTCTTTATTATTCCTAATAATTTAGACTTTTTTTATATACCCACAAGTATTTCGTAATTTTTCCTTATATTTTAGGAATTTTATTGTACCCACGGGTATTTTTATTTTTATTCCTAATATTTTAGGAATTTTTATATACCCACAGGTATTTTTTTGGATCATTCCTCACAATTTAAATATGTCATTCATGAATTATTTGGTCTTATACGAGACTTAAAATAATTTATGGGATCTCAATCCTACAAAATTTAAAAATTTCGTAGTTTCTTGGTGTCATCGGACAATTTCTTGAAAAAAAATTCGAATATTTTAATCGAAAATATTAGATTTGTGTAACCGTACATTTTGTAGGTCATTTTCGCAATTTTGCAGGGATTTTTCTATCAATTAGAAAAGTCCAGGGGGCTTTTGTTAAATTGTAAAGTTGAGGTTGAACTCTATCAATTTTTAAACTTCAGGGAAGAATCTATAAAATTTAAAACTCCAAGGATCATTTGTCATATTGACAATAATTCGGGTACCAAACAGAACTTTACCAGGAGAACCATTCATTTTGGCGGAGTGGTCGTAGGAATTTTCAAGGTCAATTACGACCTCATTTCAGGTCGTCTAAGCATCCAATTGGGGTGTGGTCGTCCACTTTTCGAGCTGAGCTGAATTTTTATTCTTTTTTTAAATAATATTATTGAATAATATTATTTATTTTATTCAAATTTTGAATAACTTTCATACCCAAGTCAGGGTGTCCTACCCGGATAAAATTTCACTTGAATAAAGCCCGATCGGATTTTATTATTAAATAATAATAATTTGTTTACAAATTATCATTAAATAACAATTTTTCCTTGTAATTTTGTGTGGGGGTCCTAGCCCTGATATACCTGAATCGAGGTCTTGGGATGCTCAGGCCTCAATTACGACCTGTATTGAGGTCTTGAAGTGCTTAAATCTCAATTCAAGAACTGGATTGAGGTCTTGAAATGCTCTCATTTTGACATGGTCGTGGAGCTTTACACCTCAATCCAAGAGCTGGATTGAGGTCGTGTATTGGCCCAATTTTTCGGAGATCATGAAGTTTTAAGCCTTAATCCAAGACATGGATTGAGGTCGTGTATGGCCTCTATTTTGGCTGGTCGTGAGGTTTACGACCTCAATCCACGACCTGGATTGAGGTCGTGTAAGACCTTCTTTTGACACTGATCGTGAGATTTTAGACCTCAATTCAAGACCTGGATTGAGGTTGTATAAAGACCTAAAATATCAGTGGTCGCGAGGTTAACGATCTCAAACCACGACCTGGATTGAGTTCGTGTAAGGACACATAATATTAATGGTCGTGAGGTCTACTATCTCAAAGCACGACCTGGATTGAGGTCTTGGAATGACTCAATTTTACCCAGGTCTTGAGGTTTTACGACCTCAATTACGACTTGAATTTAGTTCGTCACAAGGTTTCATTTTTTGCTATAAGGATTGGTGGAAGTCCATATCTACGTATCACACTTTCCCACAGGAATTGTATCATTTACTTGGTGGTTATCCAGGCTTGGATTTTGGCCTCAGTCTACTTCATGAAGGTATCAATTGCAACTATCAGGAACTTCCTCTGGGCATTTGCCACTGGGAATGGTGGAACTGATGGTTTTCAACATTTCAGGGGATTGATCAACAGTTGCGTGTTTTTGTATATCGATCGCATATAAAATCTAGCATCAGCCATCATGCCTGGCTAGTAGAATCCAAATCGGGTCATCTTTTGGGCAAGGGTCCTTCCCCCCGAGTACTGCCTCCATATTTCCAGATGAGTTTCTTTCAATGCTAAATTCGCGTTTTGAGGCCTCAGTGTTCTTATTGACAAATTTCGTGCCTCCAAGGCATTATCGGGTAACCAACCGGTTTCCCAGAGAGCCTCTGTAGGATCTATCCAATGGCTTTTCATACCTATAGGTGTTATCATCTTTTCTATCAACGCTTCGGGTCTCCAAGACTTGGAAGTAAGAACTTTCAACATAATTCTCTATCTCTGAGGAGGCAATCATCATTTGGCAGGACTCTTCGGCGTAAGTTACTTGGCTTGATAGGACATCAGCCTTTACGTATTTTGTCACGGTTCCAGCCCTGACCTCAAACTCACCATTCACTTTTGGTACTACTGATCTTGAGTCTCCACAGACTTTAAGGTTTTGACCATCGGGACTCCAGCCAAACCAAGTATGGCTATCACGGCTTTGCGTTCAGCCTCATTGTTTGTCGTTGGGGAATCATGAACCCATCGGGGTATATTCTCACTTAATTTTGTTTTTGATTCTCCATCAAAATTGATCCAATACTTATTGAGTACCGCTTCTGGATTCTCCTTCTCTAATCCTTTGCCCTCCTGGGGTACTACCTCCTGCCCCCGACTTCTTGGTTGTCAATGGTGTATTCAACCACGAAGTCAGCGAGTGCTTGGGGATTTATTGTGGTTACTTTGTCTCATACAAGACCTTTCACACGTAACAGATGGGGTTCCGAACCTTGTCTTCCCCTTTCACGAGGATGACACTCAAAGCCGTGTCAAATACAGCCAAGTATAGAAACAGTAACTTTCCGTAATTTGGTTATGTCAACACGTGGAGGTTCCGTGTCAAGGATTACTCTACTCTTATCGGGGTTGGCCTCAATTTCCATGTTTGGAGATCATAAAACCCAAACCAATTCCTGATCCTATGCTGAAGGTGCATTAGCCAGATTCAATATCATCGTGTGGTGCCTTTACACCTCAAATGCCTCATAAGAATGCTCGATGTGATGTGCCTTATCGAGGCTATTGATTAACACATCATTTCCACACTACTAAAAAAATGCTAATAGACATCAGTTTCTGGCCGATGTCTTTGAAAAATTCAGACCGATGTCTTTGTCGGTGATGTCTAAAGTCTGAACGTTTAGACATCGGTTTCTGGCTGATGTCTTATAGCGTATAATACATCAGTTTTAAAAATATTTCTGATGTTTATGAACTATATATCTTCTTGGGTTAACTGCATGAGGTTATCTTTTGAATTGTTATATTAGAGGTCTTAGCTGTTATTTAACATGTAGCAAACATAGAATAATTCGACACAGACATCTGTTTTTTTCCAAATATTGATGTCTAAGCCTTTATTAACATCGGTAAATATTAAAAAAACTGATGTATAATGTGACCATAGACATCAGTTTTAGACGATGTTGAAGATATCTATTGCATTGGCTACCTATTTTTAAAACCGATGTCTGAGGTCCCTTAGACATCGTTTTGAGATGATGTTTAAGACTTCTAATATAACAGTTTTTTATAAAGATAAACAATGTGCAAACATATGTAGTATAGAAAATGATGCATTGAAAAACAAAAATAACCAGAATTTACTCAATTGTTATTGACAACTATAATCCAAACATTCAAGCACTATCATTCAAACAACCATAATCCAAACATTCATTCATGTGTACCTTAGTACAAAACATCCATACCAATCCGAATCAATCTACAACTAATATTTGTGGAACTAGCCAAACTCAAAGCATTATAAAAAAGATATGAAACTATTTCCTGATTACTTCATCCATTCTTTTCCAAATTACATACATGAACTTGATTAAATGAGGAGTTAAAGAATTTTGAATCCCAAACAGGAACAATAGATATCCATATGAGCTCCAGTGATCAGGTATTCAACCTCTTTATAAGAGAATATAAGAGGCACGGAGACCATGTGTTCTTGCAGCGAGGACTCCAAACATATCAACTTCCCTGTAATCATATACAACCAATGTATTATCATATACAGGCACTGTAATCATATATCGCTGCTAAAGAATGGATCATAGAATCATGTAATAATAAATAAAATTGTGTTCTGGAATGAGTAAAACATGAGGACAAATCAACTTCTTAAAAGTTTAATGTGTAGAAGAAAATATGACATGATAAAATAGGTACTGTGACATTCATATTAAACATGCAATGCGTGGCTATATAACCTGGCTGGTTGCAGCAATACAAATTTTCTCTTCAAATCTCACAGCAATTTTCTCGATCTCTTGCAATCCCTCTTGTCTAGAGACTGGAAGATGCCTCTTCAAAGTGTCATTTCTACACAAAAAATATTAAAACATTACATTGTGTCAACAAACTGAGAAAATTAATAATATAGGTCTAACAGAACTTTGAACCCTCACATTAAAAGAATAAAGATTCAAAAGGCCATAATCATTAATCACGATCCTGGAACTGAATAAATTCAATAAATTCAAAATTAGCAACTGATATTCATACTGAAAATAGATCTGGACGACCACGGTTGTAAGAAATTGAATGCAGGACACCCACTTCTCCTTCTCAAGGGTGATAACAAGTAGGTGAAGAAGCCCATTACGATCACCAAGCAAGTACCTCGAACCATCAGCAACAACTCTTCCATAGGATCTTGTAATGGCCTATAAAAGACATGACATGGTTTATGGTAATTAATCGATTATTAAGCATATGGAAGTTAAATATTATAACTCTTGTAAAGAAACAAAACAAAGATCAGTGGAAAGAACTAAATTAAAGTTAACCACTTCGGAGTCAAATAATCAATTCAATCAAGTTATACAGGACCTGTAGGGTACGATATGCAGTTTGAGTAAGAAGAGAATTATAAAAACCAGTGTCAGCCAATCAATTCATGAATATACAGTTTTTAATCAGCATCCAGCAAAATAGATTGACAACTTTAATTTTGGCATTAAAAGGATTCTTGCAAGAAGTACATCTTTGTACCTTAAACTGAATTCCATGCGTATAAGTTTTATGAAAGGAGTTGTGAACCTTCTCATCCTCTTGGTCACCAGTAGCATACTTGGACCCACATGTACTACATGTATGCAATAGAAAATTAGATTGACCAAACTCCAAATGGAACTGCGCATAATTTACATATAAACAATGAATCAGATGCAGATGCAGAATTAATACTGCTTATTTAAACAAAGAAAATTATGTAATATATAAAATAGATAATTAGAGATTAAGATTTTTGTAGGCTATACTTCCTTGGAGATCAAAATAGCATTAAAAAGTAAATCACCCCTACATGAAACTACATTTGCAATCATAACAATATTGAACTAAATATAGACGCTGGTAGCAATGAAATCAAAAACAACAAAATTTGATACAAATAAAAAAATAGAAAAGAGCGGGATAATTATTAATAGGACCTAAGAAATCAAAAATAAAGGGGCCAGGCCTGGTATTAACTTGCTTCCAGATCTAACAAGACTTGTTTGTCACTTCTCCAAGGAAACGACATGAAAAATCATTATGCATCATATTAAAAAAGGATAATAAGACCATGAAAGTAGTAACCATAAAAAAACACTAACAAAAGGTTATATGTGTACAACTCTTTCAACTTTTATGATGAATGTAGAAGAAAATACATGGCTATCGAACATATTAATAGCTCAAAAGCATTGTGGTTTGCGAAATCTTCAAACTACAACACATCAATTAGAAGATACACTAGCATTAGGACTTCAGAAGAAAAATAGAAATTAGGAAACACGAACCAGAATATAAACATATTTTCTTTTTGTAAAGTCCATTCCTTTCCAACTTTTGTAATTAGAACACTAGTAGAATGAGTACCTGATTGTATAAATGATAGAACATTCCAATCCAAAATAGATCAGACACGAATTTGTATAGACCCACTTTAGCAAATTGCATCCTGGAAACCGTATTGCATCAGCTTGGGCCCCTCGATCTAAAAGCAAAGCAAGTTAAAGCATTCATTCATTTTGGAATTTAGAGCAACCATTTTCATTTTGAAGTAAAGAAATAGTATAACCGTCGGTGAACAAAATAGATAAGATCTTACCATTGCTTTCTTAGAGTAGATGCTACGGTAGGTGAACAAAATATTTGAAATCATTGCACTAATGAATCCCAACCAGTTGAAAGAAAGCTCAGTCAGTGATGCCATTGATAAAATATTGGGAACTTGAGTTACATTATTAGATCAAAAATATGAAAAATAGTTCTGGAAATCTAGTTGTCGTTCTGATAACGTTCATTTAATATTTTGCGTAGAACTTGGACATCACATAGACGATGACCAAATGCTTTACCTAGAACAACAGGGGCCAATGATAGCCACAAGGGAAGCGAGATCTGTTGGCCTAGAATGAACTGAGAAGCAGCTGCATTAAAGAATGGCTCCAAGGCTGCAAGTAAAGAAATTTGAAAATATTTAGCATTAAAATGAGCTAACTCTGCCCAAAGATCTTAGGGACCGACGAACTGACCCTAATTTCCCGTCTTTCTGACTTACTTTTTGTGTGAAAAAGGCAAAGCACACAGTTACTAAATTCTAGTAATGATGATAAAAAAAACTTCTATCTGAACTTATGTATACAGATGAAGAGTCAAAGTGTACTGGAAACCATGCATCATATAAAGCTTATCACAATGAAATGACTGAGTTAAGTTGTCTTGGTGTTTTATACCTTTTATTGTATTTGTGAATGACACTGCAACGGCTGCAAATGATACATTAGACATAACATGTCCAAGGGCATGGCTGCTACTGGAGTGAGTAAACCTAGAAGTTCCTTGTTAACTGGCTGCAAATATGCAAGCGAGTGACTAAGTGGTTATATAAGACAACTTGTGACATGGTAAAAAGTAAATCGCACAACAAATTAGCCTTACTGCACATTTTGGAAGACCAACTGTCCAACTAATGAGACAGTACACAACACCAACTAGGAGGTGGACAACTAAATATAACAAAATATTCAACTAAAACATAAAATGGAATATAAACGTATATTAAGAAATTAGGGGATTAGGGTTTCAAGAGCACTTACAGACAAGGGAAGTCTGAGACGCCGATCGTCCACTTCTCTCTCTCTTGTAAAAGATTAGGCCATAACCTAAAGCCATAAACAAATTCCCAAATAAACATTCAAGTTTACATACAAATAAACTAAAGCTATGCAACTTTACAATTCTCCAATTAAAAACATTAAAGCATTCAACCTAAACATGGAAGCTATACAAACAACTAAACATTCAATCTAAGAACCAATTAAAAAAATTATGGCTTCGTGCTCAAAAATCCCCAATTGAAAACTAAATCCAACTAATTAAAATCAAACACAAGCTTACTCACTTACCAATTTGAGCTTCAAACAAATCGAATTGAGTTCACAGTTTTGTATCTTCAAATCGATCTGAGAGAGAGTCGAGACAGAGAGGAGAGACAACTAGTGAGAGTGGAGAGAGAGGTGATAGTCGAAAGAGAGAGGGGAGAGTGGAGAAAGGTGAGAGTCGAGAGAGGTGAGAGTCGCGAGAGAGAGATGTGAGGTTAGGTCATCTGTCGAGAGAGAGAGAGTGAGGTGGGTTTTGTTTTGTTTTTAATTTTAATGAATAAATTTGTGTGAATGTAGTACAAAAATAAAACTAAGGTAGGAATAATTCAGATTGGGGAGGGGGAAATACAAAAATTTTGTTAAGGGGGGAACAGATTTGGCAAGTAGGTGGGCAAATGAAAGTAAAAGGGGGAAAATAAAACTAAGGGGGGGAATAATTCGGAGGGAACGCGCGTTTATTTTTTAAGTAGACATTTAGACATCGGTTCATAAATGAAGCGATGTCTAAAATTTTTTAAGAAAACATTTAGACATCGGTTGATATGTCAAGTGATGTCTGAATGTTTAAAAGACATCGGTTTTAAAACGGGCGATGTTAAATTGATTTTTAACATCGGTTTTTTGTAATCGATGTTAAAAACATTGATGTCTATTAACAGATTTTTAGTAGTGCCATGGACTTATTAGGGGTCAGGCCCTTATATAGGCTGAGAAGCCTTAGAATCGTAGTAGGGTTAGGTGACTTGGTAGGCAAGTCACCGCCTTTGAGGAAGGTTCTAGACTCCTACAGGTAGGAGTCTGTTTCCATGTATGACTATGTGCCTTGGAGGCTACTCATAAAGATATTGTATCCTTATTTACTCTTATTTGCAAGCTATTAATTAGCCCCTAATATTAATTACAAAATTAATATTTAATTGGGGTTTCAGGCCTCATTAATGGGCTTCATCTTTGGACAGTCAAATTTATCACATAAAGGTGCATCTCTATGACTTAGAGGCACAGAACAATCATAGAAAGGTTTAGACACACTACCAACAGGTTTCTTGCATGCATGAGTTAAATGATTGGTACTGAAATAGTTCTGACAAGTTTTCCTAGGGGCATTAGGCATATAAGCATAGTTGTTATCCTTGTTAATCCCTAACTTGCCATTTCTGTTCTGTTTCTTATTAGTCACTTTCTTTTCTGATTCACTCATCCCAGCTGAGACAAACTTAACAAACTTCTTAGGTCTTGGCCTATCAACTACTGGTTTCTTGGTCTTTGACTTGACACTCTCACCCTTAGAGGATGCTTGTTGTTCACTAGATTGTGCCTCATCCTCATCATTCAACATTTGCTTGATGAGTAAGGCATCCTCATCAATTTCAAATGTTGATTCCTTAAAAATTGGATTTTCAGTTTTTCTCAAAATGTGAGGCACTTTCTCATGAACAGCTGTGTCCTCTTCAATGACAGCATAGCCTTTCCTCTGTTTGAGAGAGTCATAGTCAAGTCCAATAGCTGCTTTGGGTTTAGCTTCAATTTTCTCACAGTAGGATTGCACTAAACCAGATGATTTCTTGAAAGTTTTTAGTTTGAATTCATTCTCAGCTAATTCATCCCTAAGAGCCTTCTCTACTTGACTAGCACATAAAACCTTGTTCTGCAAATATTCAACTTCTTTCTTAAGATTTTCTACTTGCATAGTAGTTAGCTCAAGTTCCTCATTCTTTTTGGTTAATATTTCATTTCTAGTAGACAGTTTAGCAATCTCCTCATTAGCAGCAGTCATACTAGTATGAATATTAAACATTTCAACAGATAGTTGTTCGATCATGTATTTATACTCAGAAACAGACATGTCTATAGTAGTGAGAGATGGTACCTGAGAATCAGATGAAGATGAGTCATCCTTGGAGTTGGCCATCAAGGCATAATTGCAAAATTCTTGTTCCTCTTCATCACTCTCAGAATCATCCCAACACTTCCCTTCAGCTATGTAGGCCTTACCATATGTCTGCTTTTTCAGAAGGGCCTCATACTTAGCTTCGAGCTCAAGATAATCTCTATCCTTCTTTTTAGGCTTCTTGCATTCACTGGCAAAATGCCCTAGGTCATTGCATCTATAGCACCTTACAGATGACCTATCCACATAACTGGTTTTGAACTTATTTCTGTTTGGTTTCACAGGTGCCTTGTTCTTGTTGGCTGAATGGTTTTGAGTTTTTGGTTTGAAGGGTTGATTTCTTTTAAATCTGATGTTTGGAAATTTTCTGGCCATGAAAGCATATGAAGTATTTTCCATCCCATCAAGTTCTTCTAGAGTGTAAAACTCTTCTTCTTCTTCCTCCTTTTCCTCAACAGGTTCACTCACCCCAGCTTCAGTTTCTTCATCATCTGCTACCTCCTCTATTCTTAGCTGACTTGCAGATGCTTCTAGGTCCAGAATAGATTTGTTGATAATCAAGGCACATGATGTGTTTATCATCCTACCTTGGTTGGCTTGGATAGCCCTTTTCTGAAGCAACTCAAGTTCATGAGTCTTTAGGACTCCATAGAGCACATCATAGGTGACTTTGTTCAAATCTCTCTCCCTTAGAGAAATGACTCTTTGCTCCAGATGATTTGGTGAAGACAACAGAAATTTCATATTTAACTCCTTGGTGCTGTAAACCTTGCCATTCATTTGCAACTCAGTAACTAGCTTGTGAAACCTTTCAAACATTTCAGTGATGCTTTCCTTGGGCTGTGCCATGAAAGCTTCATACTGTGTGACCAGTATCTGTTTCCTGTTTTCCTTAACCTCATCAGTCCCTTCACACAACACCTCAATGTGATCCCACATCTCTTTAGCAGATGTGCATGATGCAATGTTTACAAACATTGACATGTCCATGGAATCAATGATAAGCAACATGAGGTGGCTGTCAAGAGCAACCTTCTCCCTTTCTGACTCTGTCCACTTTGATGGATCCTTGGCCTCATAAAATCTTAGGATAGTTGTGGTTCCAACAGTCTTCTCTGGTATCTCTTGTTGTGGAACAAAAGGACCATTCTTGAGAATCTCAGGATACAAGGGATGAGAGGCTTTAATGAACAACATCATCTTTATCTTCCAGAGGTTAAAGTTTTCTTTGTCAAACTTAGGGACCTTCACCGTTCCTGTAGTCTTTGGTGTATTCGAACTCATGATCATTTCTCTGTTTTTGAATAAATAGCCCACTCTGATACCACTTGTTGAGTATTGAATACGTTAAAAGAATACAGAGGGGGGGTGAATGGATTCTTGAACTTTTCTTGAATCGAGTCAATGTAGCAGATAAGTGCCTGTGTGTGTAGAAGTGAAGATGCGGATAAAGAAACAACACAAGACACAATATCACTTTAATCTAATGTATTATTAGATAAAGGTTGCTACAATCTGTGAATACAAATGGTAGTATTCTCAGCTTCATTTTTCTCAGAGAGATATAGCTTACAGTGTATGAAAAACTTGACTCACAAAAGTTACTAAGTTATGAAGTGAGGCTGTGTCCTTATAGAACATGGATACTGCCTACTTACTGCAAATAAGGTAGCTAAACAAATTACTTTCTAGTCTGTCTATCCTTTTTGAGTAAGTGTCCAAACGGTTACAGATTTGACTTTGCAAAGCCTGTTTAGATCCACTTCTTTAGCTCCTTGTCTCTTCTATATCTCTCCAAGCTTCCTTGTAGGCTTTCCAGAGCACGTTACAGATTGTGGTCCATAAAGTGCATTGGCTTGTTGCAGGTTTCTGACTTGTACAATTTCTTCAGTATTTTGTCTCCAAGAATGTATTCGAGAAGTGACTAAGTAAGTGATTCGAGAACTAGAATTGACTTGATCGATAACTCTGAGTTCTCGAATACTGTTATATTGACATATCGAACCACTTCTCGAATAGCTCTTTTCCATCAGGATTCCTTGAGTTGTCGAATAGAACATTTGACTTATCGAATCCTCGAGATATCGAATAGCTTTCTGAGTCCTTGAGATATCTAATGGAACTTTGACTTGTTGACTCTTTGAGAACTCGAATACCATCTTGACTTGTTGACTTCTTGAGTTCTCGAATAGAGTAGTAGACATATCGAATCCCTGAGATATCGAATGAGATATCGAACAGTGTATTCAGAGATATCGAATAGTGTCTTGAGATATCGAATCTCTGACTTCTCGAATGCTGGACTTCTCGAATAGACAAATATACTTCTCGAATTGGTACTTAGGCAAATTCTTCATTTCTTCAAATCCCAACTGTGATTATTTGACAGTCTTTAACTCCTTGCTTGAGGCATGAACCTTGGAACTTCTTTCAAGCATTATTCTAGACTCTATTTGTACAATTACACAACTAGGATTTGATGCCTACTACAAGTACAATACAAACAGAAACTCTACAACTAGAGGTTCCCTCAGTTAAGAGGTCATGTAAGTAATGCAAAGCATTACAAACAATTAGGCTTGTTATTAGATGTGTACAGGCATGCCTCTGTAACTAACAATTTTTACTCAAGCTAAATCCTCGGTTTGACCGTGATCCTGACTTACATGAGCTCCTACCTTTACCGCAAAGACCGAAACAGCGGAATTGTAATGATTGCGGTGTTTTTGTCATGAAATACATGGATTACATGTTGTAAGGTTATGATATAACCTCGCTCACATCTTGGCCACAAAAATTAGTTGATACGTTCCGGTATAGAATAGCGAGGGATCTTTAAGCGGGAAAGGCAAGAGGGATATCCGGTGTTCGTATGCGTGAACGTCATCAACTAGTAGAGTAGTAAATCATGGGTTTTAGTTTAATTTTGTTGTAATTTTTAGTCTAATTTTCCTTCTACTTTAGTTGGAATTTAGTTGTAATTTAGTTGGAATTTTAGTTGTAATTTAGTTCGAATTTACTTGTAATTTAGTTGGATTTTACTTGGTTTTTAGTTGGATTTTACACGGTTTTTACTTGGATTTTGCTTGGTTTTTAGTTAGATTTTTCTTGGTTTTTTAGTGACTTATTTGTTGTTTTAATCTTCCCTTTTTGGTTGAATTTCACTACGGCCTTGACTTGAAATGTACTTGGAATCTCGATTCATCTTGGTTTTTATTGTTGCCTTGGTTGTGTTGGAAATGTATCACAGCACTGTGGTCTGGCAGGTTTCAGGTGTTTGTGGTTTTCTTACATCACAGGATTGTTGTCTGATAAATCTACAGGTTTTGCAGTCTCTAGACCGTACCACGGAAAGTTTCTACGGTACGTGCACGTACCGCAGAAACTTTCCGCGGTACAGTCTGGAGCCTGCAAACCCAAAACAGAGCATTCCCAGCAAAACAGAGCAAAATAGAGTTTTTTGCTACTGCCCAAACTGCCTCTAGTCACTAATTATTGGAAGTTAGTGCCAAAATCACTCCAAAAAAATATGTTAGACTTCCTAAAATCTTAAAATGTTCTAATAAGTGAACTTTTGAAAAAAAAAAACATGATTTAATTTTATTTTAAAGAAATTTCATAATACTTTATAAAATACATGAAAAAAATAAGTTTTTTGGAAGTTAGTGACAAAATCACTCCAAAAAAATATGTTAGACTTCCTAAAATCTTAAAATGTTATAATATATAACTGAACTTTTGAAAAAAAAAACATGATTTAGTTATATTTTAAAAATATTCATAATTTCTTATAAAAAACATGAAAATAATAAGATTTTGGAAGTTAGTTAAAAAATCACTCCAAAAAAATATGTTACACTTCCTAAAATCTTAAAATGTTATAATAAGTGAACTTTAGAAAAAAAACATTATTTACCTTTATTTAAAAAAAATCATAATTCCTTGTAGAATATATGGAGGTAATAAGTTTTTTGGGTGATTTTCAAATCACCTCTAAACCCTTTACATTTTATTGGACCACGTAGTACATTCTTCAAACATTATAATAACATGGGTTTTCAATAAATTTCAAACATTTGAATGGAATTATAATTAATTACATTAATTTCGTTAAAATTAGAATAAATTCATTACAAATCCGAAAATGCTACATGCATATTACATTTGAATGGAGTGAACAACTCCTAACCAAACAAACATAATATATTGGAAAAGCCGACAGACAAACGGTGAGAGGGTGTTCCGGGAGGAGCCTCCAAATTCACAAACGCGGCAACGTGATACAAGATAACAACACAACCCTCGCGGATGACACCTTCACTAATGGCTTTGTGCGTGCTAGTGTCGTTCCAAATGGACACTTTTATAGACATCGATCCATCGTAGAGATTAAATGTGGCCCAACAACGAGGATGAGGAGAATCTTTTACGTGGGAAACCCATCCCTTCACATATTGCACGCGCATTTGATCTCGTGTGCAACCTTCCCGAGGTCTCAATTTGTAAATGTCACTAATGTTGTCACAATACTAAAAAAGTCCACCATCCCAATCGGAAATCCGCCACTTGCCTTCGGTGTCCTTGCCCAAGTTCAAAACTAGAAAGAAGTAAGGATCCACATTATACGCTACCCGCTCCATCATTTCTTCGGTGTCTATCCAACGACATGCTTCGATCCAATTTTTTGACGTATAAGCCTCTTCCTCCGGAGAATATAACTCATCCTCCTCCTCCTCAACAATCGGTGGGGGCTCAATGGGTTCCCCCATTATGTCATAGTATTCAGGTAAATTGCGACATATTTCATCTGCGGCATTGTCCGATATATCACTAATATGTGACTCACTTCCCCCGGAAGAAGCCGAGAGTGAATCACTAACATGTGAAACATCCGAAACATCACCACCATCCATGTTACCTACACATGACAATAAAGAGTTATAGCAAAAGGAAGACATGTGAGAAGGACATAAAGTAAATGAAAGAACGGATAAGTAAAGAGTTATAGCAATTACAATTGTTCACTTTCACTTTGAGGCATGTGAGCATTTTGAGCCATTTGGGCATTTTGAGCCATTTGGGAATTTTGAGCCATTTGAGCATTTAAAGCTTCTAGCCTTCGAGGACAATTTCTTTTGTCATGTCCTTCAAAATTACAATGTGTGCATTTTCTTTTCGGCTTCCCTTTACCAAGCGATTCGACGGGACTTTTAAAACGAACGGTTTTTTTCCTCCCTTTCGTTTGGGACACAATAGGGTCGAGAATTGGTTCATCATCATGTGTTGCATCGTGAGAATCTACATTGCTTTCATGAAATTGAACTCCATCAACCCTCATACTTTCGAGAATTGGTATTTCTCGATTCATCACCTCGACGACATAGTCATATCGTTCCTTAGATGCAATGCTACTATGACAAAAACTCATCGTGAGCATTGTCATGCTATTAAATCTATCGGTTGGGGTCATCTCATTAGATTCTCCAATGTTCAACTCGTAAGGCAACAAACTGTTTACTCTATTAGCATGCATAGTCCACCGTCGAAGTATGAAATGGTCGGGAATCTTGGAAATTCATTTTTTATTCAAAACCGCCAAGATGTGTCGACACGGAATCCCTACATGTTCAACCATTCTGCACATACACATGCCCTTCAAAGCTTCTTTGTTGAATGCAACATAATTTAGTTTTGATGTTGGTCCCAAATTTTGCCTATAAAAACAATAATAGGTATTTTCGTCCCCTTCCCTCTCCCCTTCTTCACAAGCTTTTTTGTCTTTGACCACAAAGTATTGGTAGGATTCAACCAATTTATATTGAAATTTTCTAAACATCTCCTTGGTATAAATTTTTGAACCATGAATCTCCAAGGCGGTATGCATTTTATAGAACGCTTTAAAGTACATGACACATAATCTTCTTCTTTCTCCCGTACAAATTGTCTTGCCAGTGCCTTTTGGGCATTTTCAATGAATTCTTTCAATCTCGTGGCGGAGCTCACATAACTATCAAAGAAAGAATTCATCCCCTCACTCTTTGAAGTAGTGTTTTGACCCACTGAAAATGTGTTCCTAGTATATGCAATGATCCATTTCTCCTTCAACTCATATAACCCCTATAACCATTTATTATCTTGTAACTCATACTTCTCCATCAAGGATTCCCATCTAGCCTCGAATTCATTTTCGGTCAAAGAGTTATAAATACAATGGTTAAAGTCCACTTTAAAGTCCGGAAAGGTGGAATAATAATGTGCTAGTTTTTCCGGAAATTTGTTACTAATGTGCCATGAACACAACAAATGGGTAGTATTTGGAATTACAATTGCAATAGCGTTTGCCATGGCTTGATCTTGATCGGTATTATAGTCTTTGGATGTTTATTCCCTATAGCTTCAAGCCAAGTACTTAGAAACCACTCAAAAGTTGTTGTGTGTTCATCTCGCATTAGTGCAAAACCAAATATCACTGAATGATAATGGTGGTTTACGCCGGTAAAAGGGACAAATGGCATGGCATATCTATTTGTCCGATATGTCGTGTCGAATGCCACAACATCACCAAAAATTTTGGTAGGCCATTATACATCTAGGATCAACCCACACAAGACATTTCAAACGTTGTTTTTCATCAACTGGTGTTCTAATTAAGAATTTTGAACCACTTTCTTCATTGAATCTATGTAACAAGTATAATGCGGCTTGAACATCACAACTTTCAAACTTTTTTTTCCTCTCATCCCATATGACATTCCTAACATATTGAGTACCAAACCCTACTTTGTCATTACCTCCATGCATATTACCGATAATATTCATTACTTGAAAATCACGAATTCCCCCACCACGAAGAGTTTTGATCAAACTACGAGTAGCGGTATTCACATGCCTTTCTCGTTGTATCAAATTCATCTTCGAAGGAGTGACACATACGTGATTGTGATTTAACTCAAGACTAGTTACCTCCCAAAGACTTAAATTCTTCGAATAATTCACATACATTCTTACTTTGCAATCGCTCTTAGAAAGATTTTCTCTGCGTCGTTTAGGATTACTACTACTGTTGGTCCCGGAATGTATTGCAGAAGGGGGGTTGAATGGAATACTAATAAATTTCAAAAACTATTTCAACAACTTAAATAGAGTTTGTAATTTACTAGTAGAAGAAATGCAATCACAAGTAATATTTAACAAGATGTTTCACAAAATAATTGTTTTATTTATTTTGCAAAGTTTTGCTACAACCTTGAGAACAAAATAATTCTCAAGCTTCAAATACTCAAGAGATTACAGTTGTAGAGTTATTTTTTTGTATAAATAGAGTGCTCTATTTATAGTGTGATAGTCTACTGTACTACCACTATCAGCATGGGTTGTTGAGTTGCTGTTATATTCCTTTTGCAGCTCATTCCATGATTTATTCCCATGTGATCATCACAAAGTAACTTTAAGATACTTTCCACATTTGAGCCACCCAGATCTAGCCGTATTCAATTTTATCTGCTCTAGACTTTACAGGTTGCTCCATGTGATCTCTCAAGCTTCAGTTATAGACTTTCCAAGCTTGCTGTAAAGGTTGAATATTACAACACGCCTGCTTCTTTTGAACATGTACTCTGTCGCTTAATTTGACTTAGAAAATTCCTAAATCAAGTTGATTCTATATGACAGTGTGTTTGCCACAAAGTTTGCTGTCAATGGATTATGCTTTGGTTGACAGTATGAATTTCCCGCAGATATTACTGTCAAGGATTGTGCTTTGGTTGACAGTATGAATTCCCGCAGAGATTGCTGTCAAGAATTGTGCTTTGATTGACAGCATGTATTTCCCGCAGAGATTACTGTCAAGAATTGTGCTTTGATTGACAGCATGTATTCCCGCAGAGATTGCTGTCAAGAATTCCAAACTTACTGTCGCAAACTATATATCAAAGTTGCTGTCATCAGAATCTCAGCTAATGTTGCTGTCAAGTCGAAACTTGCTGTCGACTCCATGAAACTTGCTGTCGACCTAGGCAACATGTTGTTTCCTTGTAACCTTACTGTCAGGGCTTGACAGTAACTTTTATTCCTTCTATCGAACTTATGTATTTCTTGAGGCTTGAACATAATCGAACTTCTTCCAAGAATTACACTTATTACATGACAGTATTTATTTTAAATTACAAGAATACTTTCAGACTGTGATAGTATGTTCTACTTAATAAAACTAAGTATACCAATAAAACTAGTTAAGTTGTCTATTCCATCACCCATAAATCCCAACAATCTCCCCCAATTTGTTTTTATGGACAATAAGGACAAATTTACAAATATCATGCTGACAACTTAACTAACATAGATCAGAAAGAATAAACTCTTCATTTCTGAACAATGATTAAACTGGATTGTTTTCAAAAAATGTATCATAAAAGTTCATAATTAAAAATCAAGAAAAAAAAATCTTTACTTAGCTTGATTTGAACTTTCGCCTTGCTCCTTTTCCCTCAGAGCTCTTTTGAGATTTTCAATTAACTCCTTTTCTTCAGGGGACTGTGCATCATCTTCATTTTCCACGATGTACTTTCTGATCATTGATGAAGTAGTGTTTAATACATCTCTGAGTTCCATCCAATAAACATTTTGCTTTACGATTGATCTGAATTTCAACACATCTCCCTCCATCTTGAATCTTCTGCCAGGAAGCTGATTTAAAGTTACCCTTCTTTGTCTGTCCAAACTGGGATTCTCTCCTTTCCTTTGATCAAAAATCATATCTAGCTCCCAAGAACATAGTGCTTCAAGTTTGTTAGATGATCCTATCACTTGCCAGTACAGTTCTTTTAGCACACTGGTCTTCAACTTAGAAAAGCTGTCTATGTAGATTTCTTCTTTGCCGTATTTGATTCTTAGAGGATTGTCCAGTACAATTGGCTGATAGTTTAATTCACTGCTGTTGACCTTGTTGAGTTTACTCCAACTTTCCTTCATTTGAGCTTCAATCTCTTCTTCTATCTGTTGACGAGATTTTTGTCTTGAAGCTAATTCTTCTCTGAATTTCTGTTCTGCCTCATACCTATCCATCTCTTGCTTTGAATAAGGTTTTTGCATTTCAATCCAGTTATACTCAGGGATAGGATTGTCTTCTTCATTTTCCAGACCTAGAGCTTCAAAAACATCTTCATCATTTTGAAGTGTCCAGTCACCATGCTTTTCAGTGAATTCAGCATTTCTGATTGCAAAGTACTTTCGAACAGGATCCATGATCTTTTCAGAGATATCACCATAGCTTTCCAGGAGTTCAACCATTCTTTCCAAATTGAAATAATCAATTCTTCTTCTTACATGTGTTTGGGTTTGAACTAGACTGTTGGATATTACTTTTGATTTTGATATCTGAGTGAAATCAGGTTCTACCATAATCAATCTTTCTTTGTTCTCCCATAGAATGTATCTTGTGACTTTTTCGTTTGACTCATCAAATTCTATGGATACAGAAGTGATTGATTCTTTGGCTTTCTCTTGAAGTTGTTCCAGGCTGTTCATTCTTCTGCTCAGGATTGGTTTCTTAAGCCCTAGACCTGTAGCTTTTCTTTGACCAGAATAGACAGTCTTTCCCCTTTTTGGCCTGTTTGACTTTCTTTTGATTCTTACTGTCTTGGATGATTTGATAGTAGGATCATTGACAGCATCTTTGGTAGGGCTTCTGATTGTGTCTTCTTTGACAGCATCTTTCATGACAGTGTCTTCATCTTCCCTGTTAGCATCTTTGACAGCAACTTCATTTTCCTTGACAGCATCTTTGTTGACAGTATCTTTTTCAGAATACATACTGTCAATTTCCATTTCTGCTTGGTTAATTTCTAATGCTTCAAGTATCTCCTCTTCTTTCTCCTTTTCTTTATTTTTCTTGCTTGTTCCAGGAGATTCTGAAGTTTCATTTGGCTCAGCTTCTTTAGCTTGGGATTGCTCTTTTAAAGAGTTTCCCTTTTCTGACTCTTTAGCTCCTCCAGCTTTACCTCCATCTTCATTATCATCACCATCTTTATCCAAGGTGTCATCAAAGGAGCATTTTCCACCTTGAGAATTTCTGCTTTCGTTTGCTTTGGCAATGAGCTTCTTAATTTTGACACTGTATTCCATATCTCTCTTTGCCATTATCTTGTGGATATCTTTAACTGCTTGAATCCTTTCCTTGGTGATGGGTGCTTTCAGCAACAACTTAAGGACATCCATGATGACTTTGCTTTGTAGAGATGTTTTGCCTTCAAGAGTTAAGAACCCAAGTCCTTTAGTTCCTTTGGCTGTTGTCTGTTTAAAGCTTACACCATATGGCTGGAGACATACTTCTGGAAGTTTGCTGTTAACCATTGTGCTCAGTTGCATATAGAGACTTTCATCAAAGATGGTAGAGTTTTTCTTAACAAGAATCCCAAGGATGTATTGCACTCTGGCAGAGAAAGTTTCTAGCAGTTGAGTTGTTATGAATATTGAATGTCCATTCTTCAGGTACACTTCAATTGCCCACCTCTTCTCTGAGCTAATCTTCACAGAAAGATTTACAATCTTTTCTTTCAAAGCTTCTGCCAATTTAGCATGTTTTCCTTTAGATTCTGTGATTGTTTCATTCACCAGATTGTTGAATTCCTCATCCTTATTGTTCAAGGTGCTCTCCATATGAATTACTGTTATAGAATCAGCTTCTTCTTGAGAATATGTGATTCCATCAGTCCAGGTAACCAACTATGAAGAAGTGATATATTCAGGCAGCTTGCCCTTGCCTTTACCCATCTTGTTAGACTCCTCCTTTTCTCTCCAAAGCCTCTCCAAAGTCGATTCTTTCTTTTCAGGAACTGGTTCACTAATTCTGATGGAAGATGCTTTATTTCTTTGTATCATTTTCAATACTTCCTCAGATACTAGCATTTTCTCCCCATCTACTTCAGTTTCAAACAGTTGTTCACCAGTTCCAGTTCCAGATGCTATGACAGTATCTTTTTGCTCCCTCTTACTCCTTTGCTCCCCCTGACTTTCAGCTTCCCCTTGTAACCCCATTTTCCTTTCTGGTTGCTCAGCCTTTTTCTGATCTATTACTTTCTCCCCCTTAGTTAAGTTGGCAGCTTGAATGAAGGAAGAAAGTGACAGCAGGGTGGCTTGAATTTCAGCAAAACCAGTCTTTACAGAAGATGACAGAGTGTCCAGCTTGCTCTCCATTTTAGCACATCTATCTTCAATAGCTTGGAGTCTGTCATTTGTGGATGCAGAAGGACCACCAGACCTAAGCCTCTTTGGAGGTTGAGGATAAGTCTGGGGCATGGAAGTTGTTGGGGTTCTCACACTCTCATTGTTTTTATAGATGATCTCATCATCTCTCACAGAAATT
This sequence comes from Kitagawia praeruptora, assembly GCA_037693485.1. Lineage (NCBI taxonomy): Eukaryota > Viridiplantae > Streptophyta > Magnoliopsida > Apiales > Apiaceae > Kitagawia > Kitagawia praeruptora. Next base: position 142,850,525 of record CM075352.1, read on the forward strand.
CCCTCAAGTAATGCCTTTTGTTTACTGGCTCCCTCAAGATCACTCTGGACATGCTCAAGTCCCTCTCCTTTTGCCAGCACATTTGGCTGCCTCTCATTTTTATCCTCACTTCTCTGTTCTTTTATCTCTCTTTTATTTTTCACTCCCTCACTCATCCTAGATGCATTAGTATGAGCAGTACTAACATGCAAAAGAGTAGATTTTACCTTGAAGGCCTTGGAAAGAGGCAAGTCATCATCAGAGATATCTTCAACTAATCCTTCTGGTAGTTGTGGTTGAATAGTGATGACAACATCTTTAGAAAGACCTTTGACAGTATCTTTTGTCAGAATGGTACTGTCACTTGATTGATTGACAGCACCTTCTGGTTTGTCATTGACAGCATCTTTGGCTGTGACAGCAACTTCCCTAGGGTAAGATGCTTTGAGGGAATCGATCAAGATGCTGGTTGTTTCAATTTCTGGCAAATTTGCATCTTGATCTAATCCAGTGTTTGATGGAGTGGTATCCATTTCACTTTGAGAAATGGGTTCTTGTGGACCACTAGATGGGGGCTCATCCATGATTTGAGATGGATGATCAAAACCTGAGGGGTTGGTACTGTCCCCCTCTCTAGGTTGTTCAGAAGAAACAACAGATGTAGGAATGAAAGAAGAAGATTGAACTTCAGATTGATTAATTGGTTGTTCCACAGAAGAAGAGTGTGGAACATCAACAGTATGAATGAATTCCTCACTGTGCTCTATCTCTATGTGTGTATCTTCAAATACAGGTTCCTCAAGAGTGAGTTCTTGAGTTTGTACAGACTCTTTACAAGGTGCCTTGAGAGACAGGCCAATTTCAATAGATGCCTCTTGTTGAGAAGAAGCACCTAGAGATGAGTTTATTTCTCTATCATCCTCTACAGTCTTTTGGGAAACTGTAGAGTGGCTGACAGTAACCTTGGCCCTTCTAGCTCTCTTCTTCTTAGGCTCAGAAGGTGCTACTGTGGGTTCTATTCCACTACCATCCTTATTTGCTGCACTAGGTGCAGTAACTCCCTCTTGACTCACCACATTGTCACCAGTTTCACTCTCTAGGGATCTTTTCTTGGATTCCTGTTTGGCAATTTTAATGGCTTTTGGTAGTCTAGAGTCCCTAGGTGGAATGTATGGTGTAGAATGTGGGTTAACTGAATTTGGGTCTAATTCAGCTTCATTCTCAATTGTGAAAACAGTGTAATCTGTTGGAAATAGAAAACCAAGGTTGGGCACTTGATTAACCATGTGTTGTGTGAAACATAGTGGAATATGTGCATTCAAATTCTGTGTGTTAAGAGATGTGTGTGTGCTTTTCTTTAAAACAGGACATTCTTCAAAATTAGAAGTATCTACAACATTTCCACAAATATTATTAATACACATAGTTAAAAAGCGAGGATATATTGATACCTTTTTGCCTATGGCGCTTTTCAACTGTGCCATAATTAGCTTTCCAACGTTCACCTTGTATCCATGGACTACAGAATGAGTGAGTTTCTTGATGTATGATGGTATTCCATTCCAGCCTGTAGACTTGGTAGAGAACACCTTCACCATAACATCAAAGATCATGCTCCACTCTTTTCTCAGATATTTCCTGTCCATTTCTCCCATTTGATACCATTTATCAGAGGTTTCTTCAAGTTTGGAGCCTGAATATCCAATCTTCAGAAAGAACCTCTTTAGAGTATCATCAGTTGCTAGTTCCTTAAAGCTTTCTTCACTTGCCAACACAATACCCAGAGCCTCATTGATATTCTTTACTGAAAGAGAATGGTTTGCATCATCTATATTGAACTTAATTGTTTCATTCTCTCCAGTTCCTTGAGCACTTGCAGATTTCCAGAATTTTTCAATTCTAACAACATCAATTTTGGGGGAAGAGGTTATTGCATGACCTAGGTAGGATTTATTTAAGAAGGAAATAAGTCCTTTGAAGTTTTCACCAGCATCACTAGGAGAGTAGATACCAGCAAAGTTGGTTTGAGCAACACTTTGTTTAGGTGCCATTGTTGAATGCTTTAAAAAATGAGAGAGAAAATGCGGTTTTTGGATGCAGAAGGTTGAAAGGTTTTTGCAAATGAAAGTGATAGTAGATTAAACGGTAGATTCAGTTTATAAGATGAATCGATTTAACCTGTCTTAATTGAACGTGTGATAATGATTTTACCCATTAACTTCACTTGCTATATTACGTGGCAGTTGCTATTAGATCGTGGATTGGTGGATTAAAAATAGATATATATATATATATATATATATATATATATACATTAATGTATATATATATATCTCCACTATCTTTGACAGCAACTTCCCGTGACAGCAACTTTCATTGACAGTAACCTGTGCGCTTTTCTTTCTTTCTTCTATTTTTGACAGCAATTTCTCGTGACAGCAACTTTTATTGACAGTAACCTGTGCGCTAACAACATTTCTATCAATCAGTTTAATGAGTGACAGTAAGTTTATCTGACAGTAAACTAAGCGTAAAATCATGATGTCACTGTTCACACATAACTTAAGTTAAGAACACTTGATTTCTTAAAACCGTATTAAGACAGACATGTAAAACTATTTTAGCATAGTCATAGCAAGCATGATATCTAAAAATCCTTTTAGCATAGTCATAGCAAACATGATATCTAAAAAAATCCTTTTAGCATAGTCATAGCAAACATGATATCTAAAAATCCTTTTAGCATAGTCATAGCAAACATGATATCTAAAAATCCTTTTAGCATAGTCATAGCAAACATGCTGTCTGAACAAGTAGCACATAGTACCTTGAAAGTTTCTGTCATGAGCTGCGATTTCTTAGAATTGATAAACCAGTTAGATTATCATACCTGATTTAGCATTCCTAATTCATTCACCAACCTGGTAAATGTTGCTTCATCCAGTGGCTTGGTGAATATATCTGCAAGTTGCTTATCTGTTGGAACATAAACCAATTTTACATCTCCCTTTTCAACATGCTCCCTGATGAAATGATGCCTTATATCAATGTGCTTTGTTCTGGAGTGTTGAACTGGATTGTCTGATATGGCTATGGCACTAGTGTTGTCACAGTAGATAGGAATATTTGACAACTCTAGTCCATAATCCATTAATTGATTCTTCATCCAAAGTATTTGTGCACAGCAACTTCCAGCTACAATATATTCAGCTTCTGCAGTTGATGTAGAAACTGAGTGTTGCTTCTTACTGAACCATGACACCAATCTCCCCCCAAGAAATTGACAGCTTCCTGTAGTACTTTTTCTGTCAATCTTGCAGCCAGCATAGTCTGAATCAGAATATCCAATTAGATCAAATCCAGTCTCCTTAGGGTACCAAAGACCTAGATTTGGGGTGCCTTTGAGATATCTAAAGATTCTTTTAATTGCAACTAAGTGTGATTCTTTTGGATCAGCCTGAAACCTTGCACAGAGACATGTAGCAAACATTATGTCTGGCCTGCTTGCTGTTAAGTAAAGCAATGATCCAACCATGCCTCTGTAGGTACTAGAATCCACTTTCTTGCCTTTAGGATCTAACTCTAATTTGGTGGCTGTTGAGATAGGTGTCTTGGCAGGTGATGAATCTTCTAAGTTAAACTTCTTGAGAAGTTCTTTGACATACTTAGATTGACAGATGAAGATTCCTTCCTTCTTCTGATAGATTTGAAGACCAAGAAAGAATGCTAATTCTCCCATCATGCTCATTTCATACTTGTTTCTCATTAAAGATGAGAACTTTTCACACAATTTTTCGTTTGTTGAGCCAAAGATTATGTCATCAACATATATCTGCACAAGAATGATGTCTTTGCCATGGTATTTATAGAATAAAGTTTTATCCACCATACCTCTTATAAATTGATTTTCCAGGAGAAAAGTGGATAGTGTGTCATACCAGGCTCTTGGTGCTTGCTTTAAGCCATATAGAGCCTTGAACAGCTTGTAGACAAAATTATGCAGTTTGTCATTTTCAAATCCAAGAGGCTGTTCAACATATACTTCTTCTTCTAATTCTCCATTTAGAAAGGCACTTTTGAAATCCATCTGAAATACCTTGAATTTGCAGTGTGCAGCAAAGGCTAAGAAAATTCTTATGGCTTCAAGTCTGGCAACAGGTGCAAATGTTTCATCATAATCTATCCCTTCCTATTGACAGTAACCTTTGGCCACTAGCCTAGCTTTATTTCTTGTCACATTTCCACTTTCATCTATCTTGTTTCTGAAGACCCATTTTGTCTCAATGACTGATTTTCCCTTTGGCCATGGAACCAGCTTCCAAACATTGTTTCTTTCAAATTGATTGAGCTCTTCCTGCATAGCCATCACCCAATCAGAATCCAACAATGCTTCTTCAACTATTTTTGCTTCCATTTGAGATAAGAAACATGAAAACAAGCTTTTAGCAGAGATATTCCTCCTTGTCCTTACACCAGTGGTAGGATCTCCAATAATTAGATTACTGGTATGATCTCTATTCCACTTTGTTGATTGAGGCAAGCTACTTGTTTGATGAGATTGTCTTTCATCAATATAAGGATTTGATTCTCCACCATTTTCATTGTTTTGCTCATTTAGCTCAAATTCTCCAGTCTCACAGTCTTGTTGATTGATGCCTGAAATTGTCTGTGATTGGGTTGAGGTTTGATTTAGATTATGAGTATTGACAGATTCTTTCTCATATCCCATTGATTGAGTGAGACTTGGTTCTTCATCAACATATTCTTCTTTTTCCAAGTATCCTTGATTCTCAAATCTGAAGGGTTGCATTTGACCATCCTCATGTAACCCTGGAAACTTGGTTTCATCAAACGTGACATTGACACTTTCTTCAATTGTCTTGTGCTCCATGATATAGACTCTGTAGGCAGTCCTTTCTATCCCATATCCCATGAAAATGCCTTCATATGCTTTAGTATCAAACTTGCCTTTTCTTTCATGGTTGTCTTTCATCAAAAAGCACTTGCTTCCAAAAATATGAAAGTACTTGACAGTAGGTTTCTTTCCTGTCAAAAGATAGTAAGGAGTATTGCCATGAGCCTTGTTGATTAGTGTCCTGTTCTGTGTGTAATAAGCAGTGTTGATGGCTTCTGCCCAGAAATATGTTGGTAATTTAGCATTGCTCAACATAGTCCTTGCAGCTTCAATAAGTGTCCTATTTTTCCTTTCTACAACTCCATTTTGTTGTGGAGTTCTTGCAGCAGAGAATTGTTGAACAATCCCTTGATCTTTGCAGAAGTTTCCAAGTGTAGCATTTCTGAATTCAGCTCCATTGTCACTTCTTAGAAATTGAACTTTTGCTTCAGGGGACCTGTCAAGTACCCTTATGTGATCAATGATTTCTTGAGCAGCGTCATCTTTTGATTCTAAAAATTTCACCCCAAGTGTACCTAGAATAGTCATCTATCATGACCAGTGCATATCTTTTTCTGGATAGTGATTGAACATTCACTGGTCCAAAAAGATCCATGTGAATCAACTTGAGTGCTTTAGTGTTAGTGTTGACTTGCTTTGATTTATGCATTGCTTTCCTTAGTTTTCCCATTTGACAATCTTCACACAGTCCTTCTTGACAGAATTCCTGTTGAGGTAGTCCTCTCACCAATTCCTTCTTCATTAGCATGTTCATTGTTTTGAAGTTGAGATGGGAAAGTTTCTTGTGCCAAAGCATGCTATCTCCAACACTTGCTTTGATGTAGAAGCAAAATATTCTTTCCTCATTTGTTGAGTTTAAGTCTGCAACAAATAGGCTTCCTTTCCTTACTCCTTTCAGAGATAGGCTTCTATCCTTCTTGTGGTGGATTGTGCATTCCATCATGCCAAAGTTAACTTTGAATCCTTTGTCAGTGAATTGACTGACACTGAGCAGATTATGCTTCAAACCTTCCACAAGAGAGATTTCTTCAATGACAACATTTCCAGCTTTTAAACAGCCATATCCCACAGTGTAACCTTTGTTATTGTCTCCAAAGGTTATTGTTGGGCCAGCCTTCTCAACATATTGTGATAGCAAGGATATATCACCAGTCATGTGTTTGGAACATCCACTGTCGATTATCCACATGACCTGTTTACATTTCTTTCCCTGCAAGACAGAAAGAGTTTAATTTGCATTTGGTACCCAAGTCTTGTTGGGTCCTGCATACTCAGTATCATCAGAAACTCTATCAATATTTGAAACAATATTATCAGAAGATGGTTCCTTGACTTATTTTATTACCCACTTAGTTTTAGACAATGACTTAGACTTTTTCTTAGTGAAAGTTGTCTTCTCACTTTCTTTAGTAGGTTCAGAAGTCTTTGCAGATTACATATAAGAACATAATTCATTTGATGAAATTTGAAAATTAAAACATGTACTCATAGCAGTAATTTTGCATGGCATACAATCAATGTTATTACAAACTACCAATTTTCTTTGCATAATGGGGGTTCTGTGTAAGTTCCCTTTCAACTCTGTTGCATTAGATATGCTACTAGTTGATTTCTTACAAACATGAGTTAAATGATGTGAGGAGCCACAATTATTGCAAAGTTTCCTGGGTGCCTGCTTAACATACGCATAATTATTCTTTTTATCAATGCCTAGCTTCCCATTTCTGTTTTTGGACTTGGAGACAACTATCTTGACAATCTGTTCAGAAGATACTATCGAGCTATTTTTGACAGTATCTTTTGTACTTGCTATCTTGACAGTAGGTTTGAAAGTTACTGTCTTGATTGACTTCTTGACAGTATCTTTGAGAGTTACTGTCTCATCCTTTGTGACAGTTTCTTTTGAACACTTGGTTGGGCTGTTTAATACGGTTTCTGTCATAGTCATTTTGACAGAATCTTTTTCTTTCTTAGATACACTGTCAACCCTCTCATCTTCATCACAGAGTTCTTGATTAATAATTAGGGAATTTTCATTAACCTCAAACTCTGTACTTTTGAAGATTGGATTGCTCACATTTTTGAGGATGTGAGGTCTTACAGTATTGTTATCATCATTGTTCTGTATAACAGCCTCTTTACCAGGTCTCCTACTATAATCATAGCCTATGCATATCTTCTTACTTTCAGTATGTTTCTCATGATACTCTTGAACTATCTTAGAAGAATTTCTAAATGCCTTTAGCTTAAATTCATTTTCAGAAATTTCTTTTCTTAGATATTCCTCTATCTCTTTAGCACAGATTAAATCATTTTTTAATCTTTCGTTTTCCTGAGCTAAAGAATCAATAGAACTGGTCTTAAGCAACAACACATCATTGTTGGATCTGAGTACTTCATTTTCTTTAGTTAATCTAGCAATTTCTTCATTTGCAGCAGATAAACTAGTATGAATATTAAACATTTCAGTACTCATTTCCTCAATGGTTTGCTTATAGTCATTTAAAGACATATCTAGTAATACTAAAGATGGTACCTGACTTGTCGAGGTTGATGCTTCTTCATCCTCTCTAGCCATCAAGGCTAGATTCACAAATTCCTCTTCTTCTTCATTATCAGATTCATCCCAGCATTTTCCTTCAGCCACATAGGCTTTTCCTTGTCCTTTCTTAAATTGACTTCCAGTTCCTCTCTCCATTCTTTGTATTTGCTTTGGTCTTTTGCATTCAGTAGCAAAGTGACCAAGTTCATTGCAATTGTAGCATCTTAACTTTGATCTATCTACCATTCCTGTTTTGTATCCTCCCTTGGTGCCAGTAGCAGGTTTTGATGAGCTTCCTTGGTTATATTTTGGAAATTGACCTTGAGGCTTATATGGCTTGTTCCTCCTGAACCTTATATTCTTAAATTTTCTTGCCATAAAAGCCATGGTTGGATTATCCATTTTCTCCATTTCTTCTAGAGTGAAGAATTCTTCATCTTCAACATCTTCTAGTTGAAGAACAACCTTTTCTTCATCTTCAACCACCTCTTCAATTTTCACAGATGAAAATTGAGGTTGTTGATCATTTTGAATTTGCTCACTTGCTTGAAAATATGATGGTCCTAGAACAACTAGAGCACCAGCCATGTTTGCCATCAATCCTTTGGATCCACTTTGTATGGCTTTCTTTTGATAATATTCAAGTTCATAAGATTTTAGAACTCCATACAATGTTTCAAGAGAAACAGAGTTTAAATCTCTTCCTTCTATTATGGCTGTTACTCTATGCTCAAGGTGTTCTGGAAGAGTTAGCAGAAACTTGATATTGACTTCCTTCTTTTCATAAAACTTTCCATGAATCTGAAGCTCAGCTATCAATTTGCTAAATCTTTCAAACATGTGAGTTAACTCTTCTCCATGCTTGCCCATAAACGCTTCATATTGTGACACCAGTATTTGTTTTTGATTTTCTCTGACCTCTTCACTTCCTTCACATAACAGTTCTATCTTTTTCCACATATCCCTGGCAGAGTTGCATGCTATTATATTTCCACTCATAGCTTTGTCCAGGGTAAGTGCATCTAGTAGAATGAGTTGCAGATGATCATCCAGTGCTACCTTTTCTTTTTCTGAGTCATTATACTCAGAAGGCTTCTTAGCAACCCAATGAGCTGGGATTACTACATCATTAACTGTAGCAGATGGAATTTCCTTTTGAGGAACGAAGGGGCCATTTTCCAGAATACCTAGGAATAATGGATTCTGAGCTTTGATAAATAACATAATCTTCTTTTTCCATATGTTGTAGTTTTCTTTATCAAAAGTTGGAATCTTGATATTACTTGACCTTTGAATACTTGCCATTTGGATCTCAGATATGTGTATTAATCTGATTGCTCTGATACCAGTTGTTGGTCCCGGAATGTATTGCAGAAGGGGGGTTGAATGCAATACTAATAAATTTCAAAAACTATTTCAACAACTTAAATAGAGTTTGTAATTTACTAGTAGAAGAAATGCAATCACAAGTAATATTTAACAAGATGTTTCACAAAATAATTGTTTTATTTATTTTGCAAAGTTTTGCTACAACCTTGAGAACAAAATAATTCTCAAGCTTCAAATACTCAAGAGATTACAGTTGTAGAGTTATTTTTTTTGTATAAATAGAGTGCTCTATTTATAGTGTGATAGTCTACTGTACTACCACTATCAGCATGGGTTGTTGAGTTGCTGTTATATTCCTTTTGCAGCTCATTCCATGATTTATTCCCATGTGATCATCACAAAGTAACTTTAAGATACTTTCCACATTTGAGCCACCCAAATCTAGCCGTATTCAATTTTATCTGCTCTAGACTTTACAGGTTGCTCCATGTGATCTCTCAAGCTTCAGTTATAGACTTTCCAAGCTTGCTGTAAAGGTTGAATATTACAACACACCTGCTTCTTTTGAACATGTACTCTGTCGCTTAATTTGACTTAGAAAATTCCTAAATCAAGTTGATTATATATGATAGTGTGTTTGCCACAAAGTTTGCTGTCAATGGATTATGCTTTGGTTGACGGTATGAATTTCCCGCAGATATTACTGTCAAGGATTGTGCTTTGGTTGACAGTATGAATTCCCGCAGAGATTGCTATCAAGAATTGTGCTTTGATTGACAGCATGTATTTCCCGCAGAGATTGCTGTCAAGAATTGTGCTTTGATTGACAGCATGTATTTCCCGCAGAGATTGCTGTCAAGAATTCCAAACTTACTGTCGCAAACTATATATCAAAGTTGCTGTCATCAGAATCTCAGCCAATGTTGCTGTTTAGTCGAAACTTGTTGTCGACTCCATGAAACTTGCTGTCGACCTAGGCAACATGTTGTTTCCTTGTAACCTTACTGTCAGGGCTTGACAGTAACTTTTATTCCTTCTGTCGAACTTATGTATTTCTTGAGGCTTGAACATAATCGAACTTCTTCCAAGAATTACACTTATTACATGACAGTATTTATTTTAAATTACAAGAATACATTTCAGACTGTGACAGTATGTTCTACTTAGTAAAACTAAGTATACCAATAAAACTAGTTAAGTTGTCTATTCCATCACCCATAAATCCCAACAACTACTTTCACCACTTCTACCCGCAAGTCTACAAACATACATACGAGCATATATTTCACTACTTTTAGAACGCCTATGGGTTGATTGAATTCTAATACCAAATCCATTTTTTAGGGCACATGCCCTAAAAAAAATTTCCCCTTGTTCCAAAGTATGAAATAATTGATGCATATATTGAACGCCATTTCCATCTTCACACTCTACATTATCCTCATTTTCATTTTCAACATCTAAATCATCATCTAGCTCCTCATCTTCCTCAACACTAACAAATTCATCATTTTCATCCACATTAATGAACTCATCAATATTAACAAATTTGGGGGTGCTAGGCTCATCACTACTTTCATCGATAACTTCATTCATACTTAAATCATCAAGATGTAAGGAATCTTCAATTTTTTTTTATTTTTTTCATTATAATTTTTTTAAAACTAAACATACGAGAAAATAATCTATCCGCCATTACAAAGATCACAAATAAAAGAGATAGATTTTACCTCAAAGTTGATGAAGATCTCACTATTATTTCTTCCCACTTTTGGATTTCGGCAGAGACAAAGAGAGATAAACAAGTTTTTTGGTTTTTTGTGGTCTTGTTTAAATGGAGATATTGGAGCGGCCTCGGTTGGGAAAAAGGGAGCAGTACTGTACCGCGGAAACTTGTTGCGGTACGGGGGTAGGGGTATTTTTGTAATTGCCCCGTACCGCGGAAACTTGTTGCGGTACGGTTAAAATTTTTTTTAATCAGGGTCGTTGGATGGTTGATCCAACGGTGGGGGAAGCGTATGTTGAGTAACGGTACTGGTGCATACGTTTGCACCAGACCGGGGGCCTCTAAACAAATGTACAATTTGTCCTCAGCCATCTGAAATTATTAAACCAAAATGTATAATTTGAAAAATGTAAAGTGTAATCCAGATTCAACATACAACAAATATCAAACAACAAATTTGGCAGAGCATTAACAAATAAAATCATATGAAAAGACTAAATTATACATCCAATAGCATAAAATATTTAATATTAACCTAATCGTATGAAGAAACAGATAAATCGAGAGAAATACTATCATCCATGAATCCTTTTCTACAACAAAGACTACATAATAATATGGACACACAAATTACTACGACTATCGGAGATAAGAGCCTTTAAATGCTACCGAAATCGGAGTAGCAGCGGCGTAATTAGGTGTCAACAAGTCAAGTTCTAATTTATTCAAAGGAAGAGGAGATAATACGTTTTTTTTCAGAGTGTGTAACACTCATTTAAAGGTGTAACTACTATAATTTCATAATTTTGAGTTATTGGATGAATGTGAGGTTGAACCTAGAGGGAAAAAGATTTAAAAAAAATTGTTAGACCAAAAAATGTCTGAAATTTTGATTGAAGGTAAACCTCAAAACTTGAGAGAAGCTATGAGAATTCTCTGATGATCCTATGAGAAAATGGAGGTCAATAGAGAAATTGACTAGAATTATGTGTTTCTATGAGACGAAGTGATTCTATGTGATAGAATGGTGTTTAATAAATATATGGATGGATCTTCTTGCGAGATAGATGTCATTGGGGCCCAAACGAATTTTCCAAATAGAAAATAAATATATGGGTCAAAGAAAAGTAAAAGGTCAGACTAATAATTAAAAGATTATAGTCAAAAGTGAAGACCTAACTGACTTTATGATATATTCTTGAGTTATAAGAATATGGTTCATCAAGATGATACTTAAATTGTAGGCATTATGAAATTTAGAAGTACATCAATGAACTTTGGAACAGTCTTTCTTGGTTTCTCTGGCTAAGGCAAGAGCAGAAAGTCTGTATTTTGGTGATTATGTTGATTTGAACAACATAGATACGAAAATTGGCATATAAAATTGGATATGTTATGACTTCATAATAAATGATATAGTTGCCATTTTTTAGGACGCTCAAATTTGGTAACTGAGTGAATGCGTGTTGCCAGTTTAAGGACGATTAAACTTGGTAATGAGATAAATTGATATTACTGATTTTTGGGACGCTAAAAATTGGTAATGTCAATGATGAATTGAAGCCTTAGCTGATGACTGGTAAAGTGATTACCAAAATGTACATATGCCAAAGTTAAGATGCACGAGTATAGCGAAAAAGATTGTAATGGAATGTCGAAACATCTTTGTCGTCGACACAATTCCGTTAGACAACTACTCTCAACTGAAGTTATCACTATTGATCATATTAGGTCAAAGATAACATTGTGGATCCGCTAACCAAAGGGTTAATAAGAGAGTTAGTTGAGAAATCATCGAAAGGAATGTGACTAAAGCCCATAATAAAAGTCGGTACAAAGGAAACCCAACCTTGTTGACTGGAGATCCCAAGATCTTGGTTAAATGGGACAACCTAACTGTAAATACTTAGTGAGATCACTGTGGGGGTTTTACTCCTGGGTTCATTCCTATGATGAAAAAACAGTGATAAAATTTGGATAAGGCTAAGCTATGCTTTTAATGATCCTTATGTGTCGATATGTCGAACAAATAATACTTTTGTATTGTTAAAGAGATCACCTATGTGAGTGAAGTGGGGTCGCTTCAAGAAGGAATTGTGGGGCCAATTCTGGGAAAAACTCACAGAACCAGGCTAAAGCTCAGGACCAAAATGGGCTTAACAGTGAGAACTGAACAAATATAGGGAAAGACTCCAGTGGGGGATGTATCATCATTTCACAAAACAGAAGGGCAGTTCAAGGTCAACGCGACTACTGAAATTCTAGAAATGTAAATATATTCTTACAAGGGAAGGTTCAAGGGTGTACACCAACCTATCCTATGCTGGTTTCTACCGCGCGCTCTATCTCCATCTCAAAATGTTGTTTTGCAATGTCATTTTTATTCATGTGGGGGATTGTTGGAGTTTTGAATAAAAATAAATTGCAATATATTATTTATTTGTAACTTATGAAATTAATTTTGTAACTCCTCACTAATGATCATCATTATTGTATGGAGGTTACAATATTAATTAATTTGTAGGTTACATATTTTGTACTCATATATAAGGAGCCATTTTGCCTCTTTTTGATATACCAAAAATCCCAAAACTTTTCCATACCTTCTTGCATTCTTCTTAGAGTTTGGGGTTTGGTTTCTGTGAGATAGCTGCGGTGTTTGTTCGGTTCGTAGGAGGCGGATCTCTAGTGCTTAAGATCACCTCGTTTCGTTGTATCCTGGGAGACGGAAGCCACAAACAACCTTCAAGCACCACGTGGAAGGGGTTTATCTATTTTAAGGATAGCGTGGTTTTCACGTGCCTCGAAACATTTTCCGGTATTTTTCTTCTTGTAATTGTGATTTCAGGTACAATCTCTTACTAAACTTCCTACAAATTATTCCTCCCAATCACAAATCATTTACACTCAAACATCTCTTCTCCTACAGGTTAATAAACGGTTTGTTAATAAACGGTTTATAGACTCACTCTTTCTTCTCAACTTTTAAGCAAACGGTTGTTTTAATCTGTGATTCAGAATCTTCACCACATCACATTCATCAAGACTAATCGGGTTTTCCAAGAAAATCACCAACACTCAATTCCTTTTCAATACAAGTTTTTCATTTTGTGCAAAACGCAAACCGCAAGTGGTGGCGATCAGAATCGCTAGTACTCATTTGTGTCGGGGCCATTTCATTACACAGGTTTCAGGAATTTCTTCTTCGATAATATTCTTGTTATTCAAATTCGTCGTCTTCCTACCGTGATTATTATTATGTGTAGAATATAATACCAATACACACAATCCTACACATATCATATTTATTAAATAGTAGTACATTAAGTTGCATATACATTGTAGTCCCATTGATAAATCCAAGTGACGGTCCTGGAAAGTGGATTGTTAAGGGTTAGATTTATGGATAGGGGGTCTTTACGGAGGCATGGAGTTCGAATGGCTACTTTGAATATAGGATCTTTGACTGGCAAATTTTTAGAATTGGTTGATGTACTACGGAAAAAGAAAATAGATATTGCTTGTATACAAGAAAGAAGAAACCAAGTGGAAGGGGGAACGATCGAAGGAGGCAAATGGGTATAAGTTGTGGTATTCGGGGCTAGTTAATTCCCGTAATGGTGTTGGTATTTTGTTGTGTTTAGCATTAAAATACAATGTTGTGGAGATTAAGCGTTTTGGTGATAGAATTCTGTATATTCGTTTAGTTGTTGCGGGAATTGTTGGGACTGTGGTTTGTGCTTATGCGCCTCAAGTGGGTTTGGGGGACCTTGCGTCCGAGACTTTTTGGGGTTGTTTAGATAATTTGGTTAGAAACATTCCTCAAGATGACTTTTTATTTGTTGGTGGTGACTTTAATGGTCACATTGGTGCAAGAGTAGATGGTTACCATGGTATACATGGGGGTTTTGGTTATGGTTTTAGCCTTTTAGGAATACAAGTGGTTCGACACTTTTGGAATTTGCGCGGGCTCATGAGTTGGTGATTGTTAACTCTTGTTTTCGTAAGAGGGATGATCATCTTATTACGTTTAGGAGTGGCGGTCATACCACACAAGTTGATTATCTTCTTATTCGTAATAGGGATCGAAAATTTTGTACAGATTGTCAAGTTTTTCCAAAAGAGGCATGTGTTTCTCAACATCGTCTTCTAGTAATGGATTTATCTGTGCATAGTCAATCACTAGAAAGAAGGAGAGTGAGTACACCAAGAATCCTTTGGCGTAATTTACGTGGAGAAAAAGTAGAAGAATTTAAAGCAGGTCTAGAGGGTTGTTTTCATACTATGGAAGATGTTGAGCAAATGTGGGCAATCATGGCAAATTCAATTAGAAGCGTGGCAAGAAGGGTGTTGGGGGTGACATCAGGCAAAGTACATGCTTATAAAGAATCTTGGTGGTGGAATGCGGAGGTTCAAGCGAAGATACAATTCAAGAAGGGTTGTTATATGGAGTTTTTGTTATGTTCATATGGGCCCGACAGGATCATAAAAAAAGCGTTGTATCAACTTGCAAACAAAATGGCTAAAACAGCAGTTGCCGAAGCCAAAGCTAAGGCGTATAAGGATATGTATAGGCGTCTCAACACTAAGGAGGGGGTGAATGAAATTTTTAAACTTGCGAAGGCACGTAATAGGAGGCGCCAAGATATTAATTCGGTTCATTATATTAAGGATGAGGAGGATCGTGTGTTACTACAGGATGAGGATATTAAAGCGCGGTGGGGTAGGTACTTTTCTGAGTTATTTAATGCAGCTAGGGGTAGAGATTTTGCTTTTGCTCAAGATAATTTTCAATTTACTGAGACGGATGTGGGTATTCTTTAACCTATTAATGTTATAGAAGTGCGTACAACATTGGGTATGATGGGTAAAGGTAAATCCGTTGGTTTGGATGAGATTCCAATTGAGGTGTGGCAGTGTCTAGCAGAATTGGGTTTAAGATGGTTAACAACTTTCTTCAATGTTATATTCCGGACAGCAAAAATGCCGAGTGAGTGGAGGTTGAGTGTTGTTGTACCTATTTATAAAGGTAAAGGTGATGCCCAAAGTTGTAGTAATTACCGTGGTATTAAGTTACTTAGTCATACGATGAAACTCTGGGAACGAGTTATTGAATGCAGGTTTAGACGGTTCATTGATATTTCAGCGAATCAATTTGGATTCATGCCTGGAAGGTCAACAACTGACGCTATTTATCTTGTTCGCTGTCTTATGGAAAAATATCGAGAGCGGCGTAAGGATCTTCATATGGTGTTTATTGATCTTGAAAAGGCTTATGATAGTGTGCTACGGGAGGTAATTTGGCATTGTTTGGAAGCAAGAGGAGTTTCAGGTGTGTTTCTAAGACTCATTAAAGATATGTATGCTGAGGTCGGGACATGTGTTAGAACTCCGATTGGAGATACTCCGTTTTTTCCAATTGAGGTAGGACTTCATCAGGGATCGGTGTTGAGTCTTCTGCTTTTTATTGTTGTTTTGGATGTGATTACCCGTGACATTCAAACTCTTGTGCCTTGGTGTCTGCTTTTTGCTGATGACATTGTGTTAATAGCAGAGACTAAGGGTGAGGTTAACACACGTTTAGAACAATGGCGAGCAGCATTGGAGACTAAGGGCTTACGTTTGAGTCGTTCTAAGACCGAGTACCTTTGGGCAAATTTCAGTGAGGATAATCATTCGACTGATATTGCAGTTTGTATTGCTGATGATGTGGTGCTACAGACTGATAGTTTCAAGTATTTGGGGTCTATCATACAGAGCAATGGGGATATTCGTGCTGATGTCATGCATCGTATTAAAACAGGTTGGGTAAGATGGAGGGCTGCTACCGGAGTGTTGTGTGATAAGAGTGTCCCTTTGAAGTTGAAAGGTAAATTCTATAGAGTTGCAATTAGGCCCTCATTATATGGTTCGGAATGCTGGCCATTGTGGCAGGCTCAGGAGCGTTTGCTGGAGGTGACAGAAATGCGTATGTTGCGGTGGATTTGTGGTTGCACAATGTTTGATTATATACCGAATGATGCTTTTAGACGAGTTTTAGGTGTTGAGTCTATTTCCAAGAAATTGAGGGAGGGGCGCTTACGTTAGTATGGGCATGTGAGGCGCAGATGTGCTTCAGCTTCGGTTCACAGGGTTGAAAGTATTTTGGTTAGGGGGAAGAGAAAGAGAGGTAGACCACGTAGGACGTTGCAAGATCAATTGAGTTTGGATATGACAGCTTTGAATCTTATAGGTGATATGACATTTGATAAGGCTGCTTGGAGACGACGTATTCGTGTATTCGAGGTTGCCTCAAGTGGGTCTCGGCGGGGTTCATAAGTAAATTATCATCTTTGGCATGCAAACGTATGGACTTGAGGTTAGTCCCGTGTGTATAATGCCACGGGCTCAGGTATTGTCCAATACATCACTCATTTTTATGCACTTTGCACTAAGCCGGGGGTCTGCACGGAAACAGCCTCCCTACTTTCAGGGTAGGGGCAGGGTCTGCATACAATCTACCCTTCCCAGACCCCGTTTTAAACGGGATATACTGGGTCTGTTTGGTTTGGTTTGGTTATTCTCTGCCCTTTTGCCCCTAATTGTCCAGATCTCAATTTTTCAGTTTTCCCCTTTCCACCCTTGTGTCTCTCTCCCGGTAAATTTACATATTTATATGATTTCTCTTCTTACCCGCCCAAAATCAAAATTCCCCATCCCATTTTCAGACACACAAACACACACATAGATAATTTTCTGAATTTCACATTTGCAACTATATAAAGGCTGGATTTTTCTTGTTTGGTTGATTTGTATGGCTTTTTCAGTGATCTCTGTGGGTTTGGTTTCATTTGTGCAGGTTAATTTGATCTGGGTACTTTTCATCTCTTGTTTGGAGCCACCATCTGCATCACATTTCAAGATTTTATCTTTGCAGTTCTGGGTGAGCTTGCTTTTCTTGTAAAGTGTCATTTTTATTTCTTTAGCTTTAATTGTATAGCTGTTTTGTTTGTTTACTTGTAAATTGGATCAAGACTAGTTGAAAAATGAGAAAGTTTGAATCTTTTGTTTGGTCATATCTCATTTTCTTTCCTTCTTCTTAGTATTATATGTTTTTATGAATGTATTGATGATAAAGGGTGGATCTTTAAGCTTGAATTGTTCTTTTTTTGGAGTGAAAAGTGTTTGGTAGTCTTGTGTTAGTATGATGAACTGAGGGTGACTACTTGTTTCATTTGATTTTGTTATAACAGGTTTCTTTCTTTAGTATTTTGTATTGTGTTTGCGAGCAAGAAGTTTTGGAGGTCATGTCTTACCATGATCTTGTTCTTGGGCAAGGACGGGATATGCCAATGGTTCAAAATCAGCATTTGGGATCAAGTCATAATCATAATTTAGTTATAGGGGGCCAGGACAAGCTCATGAACATGAACACGAACACGATCTAGATTTAGGGCAGGGTGGTGATAATGATTTTGGACTAGAGCATGGTCATGATCGTGAATTACTGCTGGACCATGAAATTGGTTTTTCGCATGGTGAGAGCAAAGGCCGTGGACATGAAAATGGATATAATCACCACGAAGAAAATGATAGTGGATATGATCACCATGAAGAAAATGATACTGGATATGACCATGAGAATAGTAATGGGAATGTCCTAGATCCAGGAGGAGAAGATGGCCATGATATTGACCCAGATGACACTAGGATGGATCCCCATGATCATCAAATGGTTGTCTCTGTAGAAAACCACGAGCTAGATTTGTCAGAGAATCATGATTTAACTATTGTAGAGAACCATGAACTTGATGACCACTTGGATCTTGTTGTGCACCAAAACCATGATATGGATATGTCTCAGCTTGTGGTTACTACTCCAATCATGCAAAACCGAACCCTTGTTCCTGCTCCTACCTATGAATTGACTGTTGGGCAAGAGTTTTCTGATGTCAAGAGCTGTCGTAGGGCGCTAAGGGACTGTGCAATTGCTCTCCATTTTGAGATACAAACAGTTAAATCTGATAAAACTCGCTTCACCGCCAAATGTGCTAGTGATGGATGCCCTTGGAGGATTCATGTTGCAAAACTACCAGGTACCTCTATATTTTGTCTTTTGTAAATATTTTGTTCAGCTTTCGTAGGTGTTTACCTTGCATGTGTTTCGAAGGTTCGGTCTCTTTACATGTTTCCTCCAGTTAGCAAGATGTGATTGTCCTCATAATTGCCTATGTATGAACTAATTCTTTCTGATGAAAAAACATATGTTGCAAAATTTTTAGGTGTTCCTACCTTCACGATTAGGACGATACATGCTGAACATAACTGTGGTGGAATTGCGCATCTTGGACATCAACAAGCCTCAGTCCAGTGGGTTGCAAGTTCTGTAGAACAACGCCTTAAGGAAAATCCTCAATGCAAGCCAAAGGAGATACTAGAATTCATCGTGTTCATGGAATCACTTTATCATACAAACAAGCCTGGAGAGGGAAAGAACGTATCATGGCTGCCCTACGAGGGTCATTTGAAGAAGATTATCGTCTGCTTCCACAATACTGTGAACAAATCAGAAGGACCAATCCAGGAAGCATTGCATCAGTTTATGTGAATACTATGGATAGATGTTTCCAGCGCCTGTTTGTTTCATTTCAGGCATCGATATATGGGTTTTTAAATGCATGTCGGCCACTTACAGGGCTTGATCGGACTGTTTTGAAAAGTAAGTACCTCGGAACATTGCTATTTGCTACTGGTTTTGATGGTGAGGGTGCACTCTTTCCGTTGGCATTTGGGGTAGTGGACGATGAAAATGATGATAACTGGATGTGGTTCCTTTCTGAGCTACATAACCTGTTAGAAATCAACACTGAAAACATGCCAAAACTTACAATATTATCTGACAGGCAGAAAAGCATTGTTGATGGAGTTGAAGCAAACTTCCCAACTGCGTTCCATGGATTCTGTATGCTTCATCTCACAGAGAGTTTCAGAAAAGAGTTCAACAACACCGTGCTTGTTAACCTTCTATGGGAAGCAGCTAGTGCTCTTACTGTCATAGAATATGAAGGAAAGATTTTAGATATTGAAGAGATATCACAAGAAGCTGCTTATTGGATCCGTCGCGTTCCGCCTCGTTTGTGGGCCACTGCATATTTTGAGGGTACACGATTTGGGCACTTGACTGCTAACATTGTTGAATCATTAAATACATGGATACTTGAGGCCTCTGGGCTTCCAATAATTCAAATGATGGAGTGCATCCGCATGCAATTGATGACTTGGTTCAACGAGAGACGTGAAGTTAGTATGCTGTGGACATCTATACTCGTCCCTTGTGCCGAGAGACGTGTGTCAGAAGCTCTTGAGCATGCACGAACTTATCAAGTGCTCCGAGCTAATGAGACAGAATTTGAAGTCATTTCTCATGAAGGAACAAATATTGTGGACATTCGAAATCGGTGTTGTCTATGTCGGGGATGGCAGCTATATGGTCTTCCATGTTCTCATGCTGTTGCAGCTCTCCTTTCTTGCAGACAAAATGTTCATCGATTTATTGAGAGTTGTTTTACAGTAGTAAATTACCGCAAAACGTACTCTCAGACAATAGACCCAGTTCCAGACAAGTCCCTTTGGAGGGAGATGTCAGAGGGATCTCAAGCTGCTGATATTCTTATAAACCCACCAAAGTCACTTCGACCACCAGGTAGGCCAAGGAAAAGGCGGGTTCGTGCAGAAGATAAAGGCCGAGTGAAGCGAGTTGTGCATTGCAGCCGATGCAACCAGACTGGACACTTTAGAACAACTTGCTCAGCCCCTATTTAGGTGTTAATGATACATAAATCTGCAATTTTCTTATTCTTGTAAAAAAAATAAGGCTTTCTGTATCGGTAAGGTTTAGATGAATATGTTTTTTGCTACTTTATTATTGTTCATAATGAGACTGAATTGCTTATGTATTGGTACAACATTAGTCATAAGAACTTGCTTCTTGTGTTCATGATGGGTGCCTTGCTTGTGATTATAATGAGACTGGTGTGCTGAGCATGTACCCTGGTGGCTACATGACTGACTTGGTCAAACAGTCTGCTGTGTGCTAGTTACTCATCCTTGGGCGTCCGATTACGCGAAACAACATTATTTTTTGAACATGGGCAGAAAATGATGTTGCTGGGTATATAGGGTATCCAGAATAGGTGCATTCTAGTAATAGGATGCCTAACTCGGCACTCTTTCATATACCATGGTGCTGGGTATATACAAGGTCTTGCACATTTTGAACTGGTTTGCCGAGGAGATAGCTTTGACAGTTGTCAAAAGGCTGGTTCTTCACAAGTTGTAAT
The DNA here is from genome assembly GCA_037693485.1 of Kitagawia praeruptora. NCBI lineage: Eukaryota > Viridiplantae > Streptophyta > Magnoliopsida > Apiales > Apiaceae > Kitagawia > Kitagawia praeruptora. The sequence continues at coordinate 142,871,335 of CM075352.1, forward strand.
ACATAGGGAGGTCTATGAGTGAGTTGTAATAATTGTTGAACACACAAACCTGAAATGTGCCTTGAACTTGGAAGTTTCGCTTTGAACATATATCCTTGAATATATCTAAGACTGGCTATATCTAGCCAGTGAACAAATTTTTGAAGTTAGTTCAGAACCAGATTTCAAACATTGGTTCACCAAGATATGTTGAAAGGCAATACAATTTGTTTTCACGCAATTCCGGCATCTATTCTAACTTTAAATTATTTAGAAAACTGACCAACAATCTACAAATTAATTTGTTTTCATTTTGTTTCTTATCTACAAATTAATATTTCATTTTTATGAATCATTTTGAAGACATTGTAACAAGTCTTTGAACACCAACACATTAATAATGCTAGAAGATATCATCTGAAAAAGAGAGCAAATGAACAACACATTTGGTGTATTTTTTAACGATTATCATTTTATAATTTCACAAAGTCGAAACATAATAAATCAAACTCATCACATGCAAAACGCGAGCATTATTAGAGTTATATGTTGTTTTATTGTTAGCCCGGATTTATTAATTTGGGAATTTTTTGGACTGTGTTTTGTAAATAAAATACCTTACTACTGTTCTCTTCACCTAAGTAAATTGTTTTATATGAGAATTCAGCTCTTTAAGGATAAAAACCTACTCTAAATTGTACATTGGAACCCAAACTTTCGGATCGCATGCGTAACGCGGGCAAACTCCCTAGTTTGTTAAAAAATGCACTAAAAAATTGAACATTAATTAGTGCTAATGGTAGAAAATTGAACAAAAGATGCTGGTTTCAGCATGGATTAAGGAGTCAACTGTCTCCGAGTCTAACTTGAATTGAATCATACCCTAATATACATTGGTAAGTTTAAACCCAAAGTGAATGATCAATCCAAACCTTCAATATCAATCATGTGACTAGCAAATGACAGTGAAAACATTGTAAGTAAAGAATGCTTTGACACTTATGCGAAAACACTGATAGGCAATAGTAATCAAATTTTTTTCCTTCTTCAAGGCTTCCAAAGAATGGTCGTCTCAGCAATCATTGAAGTGACAATGTAAGGATCCATGTTAGATGCAGGTCTCCTGTCCTCAAAATAGCCTACCACAATATACATGTATAAATAATCATTTAAGTTTAATTGCACCAACATTCAGAAACAACTGTAACATTTGTGACATAAATCTGTTGAGATTCGAAAAGCTAGACTGAACAAATTGATTGTCAAAGATTTGTTGAACATCTACTCACCTTTGCCATCTTTTTCAGTATCCCGCCCCACACGAACAGAAGCTCCTCTGTTTGCAACACCCTGTTTTGTGCGCGATAGAAACATTAATGTTACACAAAGATCAGCAAGGTGCACACATACATACAAGCAGTTGAATAGAAAAATTGCGAAGTATTACACTTTATTAGATGTTGTAGTTAAAGCTATTGTTTTATTTGAAATATCCAGTTGCATAAATTTAAATGGTTGCGCAATAAAATTTAAATCTCTGTTTCTGGGGTTGAAAACGAATTATGTGCTATCCCTAAGAATATGAATGGAGGGAGCAGACCAGGTAGGCAGGTATAGAGTCAAGATCTCAATCAAAAGCCTTCGGGATAAGTCACAAGTTAAGACGACCTGAAAGTTCACAAGCTAGTAGGGTTGAATCTATAGTTAAAAAAAATGGTTCTCAGTCAATGAGAGAAAAGTCAGACAAGGTATATTCAGACAATAGGATTAGATGCAGGTAGGGCTGGCAGAATTTAAAAACTTTATAGTTCAACTTATGTCTGAAATCTGAGTTAAGAATGAAATTGACATTTATTTCGAAAAGTGGACTTCTACTGTGAGCTCTATGGACTATGGAGATGCAAAAAAAAAAAGGTAACAAGCACCTGCGTATACAGTAAGGACTAAGAACTTGAAGCCAACCTGCAGCACCTATCGCTTGAGAGTAAATTGTCCTCGCGCAAACCAAACCGATCATGCATAACAAGAGTAACAACCACCTGTGTATACAGTGGTCTTAGCTGAGCTGGTATTTTGCTTAAAGACACCCTGAGTGACATTCCTCTTTTAGAGATCTTGATGCTTCGGGATATCATTTATGTGTTTCGGCAACTTGGTCATCACAAAAAGCAATATTTTACAAAAGGCAAGCATAAATAGCAAAAAGTAGAGATTAGCCAAACGAAAAGAATTCCTAAAGCTTTTGTTGCTTCTCAAGGACATAGTAGATAAGCATAATATTGTCAAGTAACAGTTAATTGAAGCTACGATACATAAAGTTACAAACCAAAACATCATCCAGTAATACATTTAGGTGTAGCAACTAATATTTCCCCATCACATATATGCACCAAAAGGTCCATAATAGTAATCAAAACAACCACCATCAATGACTTCATCCGGGAACTGCAAAGATTGAAAAGATAACCAATTAAGCTCATCTTATAACAAGTCATTTTCCAGAAACAATGACGCCAATTTCAAAGGATTCACTGATAACAAAATAATGCTTAACATACAGGGTATCTTTCTCCCTCAAATTCAAACATCTTGGGGTCATCGTCACATCTCCATCCACATCTATACAAGGCAAAATTACAAAAAAGAAAGAAAATAACAGCCGTCAGTAACATGGGAAACGACCAATATCACCATACCCCAAGAATCGATTCGAAAATGTAAATAAATCAAAAATTACTGAACAACTTTTTATGAGCATAAGAGCTTTCTATTTTTTATGAAGTAAAAAATAATAAAAAATTACTCCCCCAAGTATACAACTAGTTAGTTTCACGATCCATGTAATATGAACACATAGATCCCTAGCATGTTCAAAAATCTTTGACGATACACTAAATTAGAGTGACCTCACCTTCTCATATACTTATTGAAAGCCTCATCTGCAGATTTGAATGTCTGATGATTTGGAGATCTGCAGAAGAAAAGGAAAGAAAATTGCATGTACCAGTTCAGCACTAGTGTGGGTTTCACAACTTTAAAGAGGGAGGGGGGGGGGGATGTAAAATCAATCAATCAATCTGAAGTGTAAAGAGATCTTACGAGGCGAAGCAGCCAACAACGCCAAGTATGTCGGTTTCATGAAGTAAATGTTTATATTCTATCTGGTAGTGAGACAACAAAGAGGACTTGACCTTCATAGTCCTATCAGATCCCTCCCCGATAATAGAAAAATTAAATGTGTAGACATGGAAGCAGGACTTATCAGAGACGGAAAGGCTGAAGATGCCACCTTGGAAATCGGCAAAACGGCTAGAGATGTCTGTGTTGGATTCAGAGGTCGTGATTTTGAAAAGCTCTATGGGGTTTCCCCAATAGCCTTCATGTACAACAAATTGATGTGCTCTTACGACTCCGTTGTCCAAAGAGATAGTCATACTATCCCTAAAACCCTCCTGACGGTAACAAGTGGCCACACCAGAGAAGGGATGGATTTCATTGAGAGGCAACCAAGCATTGTATATGTAGTTGGGATGATGAAAATATGCTAAGGCGAGTGGTGGTGTATGAAAGCAACATGTGTTGCCCATAAGGACAAAAGAGCAGTCACGACTGTTTTCCGGTTCTTGAAGATTATGACGGATAATGAAGTCTTGGTCAGGTAGAGGTAGTTCGTGCCATTGATTTTCAGGGGGATAAAAGTACTCGATTGCCCTTTCACGAATGCCAGAACTAAAATCCATGACATATAGCCTTTTATTGAGCTCGAATACAATAGGCTTGACTTTGGGAGTTTGCATGGGAGGAAATGTGTTGGAAGACAACGTATGAGTGTTCAAATCAAAGGTAATGAAGTCATTTTGTTTGGCAAACCTGCCGCCAGCGAAAACGAGTTTGGATTCGAAACGACCACAACCCATAGATCGAGGGCCATCAAAAACTATCTCAGTTTTGAGTTGAGGTGCATCTGGTAGCTGTGTTGTTAAGTCACTCAATCTGACGGATAATATCATGTACTGATTATTATTACCTTTGTTATTACCTTGGTTCTTCTTCTTCTTCTTCTTCTTCTGTTTTTTACTAACAGATTGGTGGAGGATACCTTTTGCTTCTAAACAAATGTACAATTTGTCCACAGCCATCTGAAATTATTGAAACAAAATGTATAATTTGAAAACTGTAAAGTCTTGGTATGTAATCCAGATTCAACATACAACAAATATCAAACAACAAATTTGGCAAAGCATTAACAAATAAAATCATATGAAAAGCCTAAATTATACATCCAATAGCATAAAAGATTTAATGTTACCCTAATCGTATGAAGAAACAGACAAATCGAGAGAAACTACATATACTATCATCCATCAATCCTTTTCTACAACAAAGACTACATAATAATTAATATATGAACACACAAAATACTACAACTATCGGAGATAAGAGCCTTTAAATGTTACCGTAATCGGAGTAGCAGCGTCGTAACGGAGGGTGAGAGACTCAGATCTTGTGTCAACAAGTCGTCAACCACAGATATTGGGGCACCTAATTCTATTTCTATTTTTTTTTAGAAAAAACACATTAGTCGGGCTGGACTTACAAGATTAGTTGGGCCGCAGCAGATTTTAGTTTGGGCCTATTCAATACTACGAATCAATAAAGACCCGTTAATTGTCATAACCCCAAGGCCCAAGCTAGTGGTATAAGCACAATATGCTTTTTTTTTTTTTTTTGCAAAATGAAAATAATTTCATTTAATGAAAAAAGATACATAATCCGGTAGGGACAAAAATGAGACATTCTTTCATCTATAAAAACTAATCATCTAACCGAAAGGTATGCTTAACCAATCCATGGGTCGTAACCTAAATTGCGACTACCATGAGAAAGAGATTCCTCCGGAAGATTAGACAATATCACCCCTATATCCGAAAAGAAGACTCCATACAAAGGCAGGCCTCGTTAAAAACCCCGAAAGAGCAAAACCCAATGGGAAAAAAACTCAAGTGGGGAAAAAAGAGTGCCCCACCCTCCAACAATACATCAATATTTACTCAATTGAAAGAACTGTCGAATTCTCCTTAATGCTCTCATAACCTTAACTCTGCCTCCATCCATCATCTTCTTTACTTCCCATTCCAAAAACCTGAAAGCTCATAAAAGCCACATACAACAAAGCTATTATAACAACCCTTTTTTTAAAAACAAAGACAAAATTAATAAAAACAGAACCTGAAATAAAATAAACAAAATTTATACATCTAACCAAATTATACCACTTTGGTTAGTTGTATAATAATTCGACAAAAAAACGGACCACCCCGATAAAAATCTTGAAAGCCCTAAATTACACCGTTTCTGCTATAAAAGGATACTATCTATCTTAGCTAACGAAATATTATTATAAACCAACCAAAGGATAATCCTTTGGTTAGACACTTTAACTATTAACCCGTAAAGGTTGTTATTTAAACTAATTAATTTTACTTTTAAAATAGTTATTTTCCTTTTAGTTATATTTCGACAAAAGAATGGAAACATTGAGACAAAATAGAAAAAAGTATTTAGCATTTATACCAACTCAGATTGTAAAGATACCTCACTATTTATAATCACTAAAAAATACGTATGTTACTGCGACATTAATTATGTTACCTATAGAATGTATTTATAACCTCAAAAGTCAAACCCACAATTACCATAATTACGATATTAATTATGTTACCTATAGAATGTATTTATAACCTCAAAAGTCAAACCCACAATTACCATAATTACTTCCCCTATGCAACCCAACAGAAACCTACATTAGAGCGTAGTGATATTGGCTAAAATTTAGTTAAATTAAAATCACTCCCTTCAAAATTAATCTTTATTTTTACCATATCAATTCATTTAATGTATTCAGATTACATATGCTTAAAACCTGCATGATCTATAAATTACTAAAATTACTCCTTATACTGAAATTTTGATACACACTAAATCAATTCCAAAATCCTAGAAATCAGCCCCAAATGAAGATATCAGGAATTCTTTCAAATTTACACGTATTTTTGATAAGCAACTTCCCTTTACTCATATCTCCCTCAATCATGCAAAGTAATTCTACCTCCATAAGATTGGCTTTATTAATAGCTTATATCAGGGGTGTTTGGGAGAACTTTTTTCCAGAATAAGTCAACTTATTTTAAGACAAAGTTAGAGATTCCTAACTTTCCAACTTATTTTTGCAACTTATTGAATCTCAAACATACATTAAATACTTGTATAAAAAAAGATTATCAAAATATAAAATTTTTATCCGAAAATAAGTCCATAAGTCCAAAAAATAAGTTCTGCCAAACAGGCACATCATCATTTAAGACTTAAAAATTCAAAACTTATACCAATTATTACATAGATTAATCTTCTATACCCAATTATGTTTTCCAACACTCCGTAAACTTATAATTCACCCAAACCAATTAATACCAATTTTTTCAACTTTTGGAAAATTTATTTTTTCTTTGGTATCATACCTTTTGCAATCCGACAAACAAATCTTACTATATTAAACTATTAGATTAAACACAATTCTTGAGCAAAACATCCTTCTTTCTTATTGTAATGTAGTATCCATACCTCAAACTAGGTACCATAATCCAGACTACCCTTTCCAGGCACAAACATATCATTCACGATAATATATTACCTCTATAAGGTACAGAAAAACACGCCATCCACCATGGCCACCATTAACAATAGTACTTCAATACTAATTAATCTAAACTAAGACATACAGCCATTCCATCCAGCAACATACTAATAAAATCAAAACACACTCACCAGACAAACTCATACCAACCTCCGTGATTACATCACATCTAAATGTAAAACTCGAATCTAAACAGATACAACCACACAAAGGTAAATCCGAATCATCTTCCAGCACTCAATCAACTAAACCTTAATTTAAACACAACCTCACTAAACACCTAATAAATCCAATCAAGTAATCAACAACTCCGACAATAGAACCCGGCCACTCAGGACTCAACAAATACAACCTTCGATAAAACCTACCATTTCAACCGGACCCATTTCGAACTCAGCCTCTAAGTATTCATCCAACCCAAATCCATCAAACTACCCTCGCCTACAGAGACGGCAATTAACAAATCAACTACTACAGTAACGGTTTCTAAACTCAATCCGATTATACATATTAACAATAAACACACCGCCTACACAATCACTAACTCGTCCGACGCCAAACCCACAACCCATCAATCTAACTCACCAACCCCCGAATCAAACAGAGGAAAGAACAAAATAAAACCCAAAAGAAAAAACAATCTATAAAAATAAAGGTATACCTTCGGATTGCAATAATTATCTAACTCTTTGATCGCACAAACTCACCAGTATCTTCCTCGATCTCCGTCTTTTTTCCAACGCCGAGACCATTTTTGTGGGTCAGTTAGATAATGGGTTTCACATCTTCTATATTTGGCTAATGTCTATGAATTATAGATATGAAATTGTGAACTTTGATTTATGAAAATTTGTAAAATATTTTTGTGAAACTTACTTGATCCACTGGTTGAAGTCACCCCTATACTTGTCCTAACTCATTTTTAACAATAAAAAATTAACTTCCCTTTTTTTCTACACTTCTCTCTCCTCTTTTTTTCCCTTCCCTCCAATTCTAATTCAAATATATTATTATCTATTATCTATTTAATAGCACAATATGCTTTTTAAAGAAAGTTAATTAGAAGAAAGTTAATACCCATTTGGGAAATCTTATTTCTCAGAAATAATTTACTTATTTTTTTTAAAAAAAGTACGTAAGTATATATTTTTTTCTAAAATAAGTAACTTCTTTTTGCAAGATAACGAATGTAAAATTTCTCATACACATTTTTCTCTAAAAAAAATATGTAAATATGAATTTTTTTCCAAAATAAGTAACTTATAAGTTCGAGTTAAGATTTGTCAAACGAGGCCTTAATTAGAGTTTTGTTATAAGTATGGGACATATAACTTTTTGAATCTTATCTTGTAACTGAAGGATAATATCTCATTCTCTCTTTCTTTTGTTCTGTAATTCTTCTTCTTTCCTTTCTATAATCTTAGTTTAATGTATAAATACAAGCAAGATCGTGTCAATTGATATCAAAATTTTTGATTTTGGGTCAACATACATGGCGAGTAAAACCAGATCAAGATTGAGTGATGATCCCTGAAAAGATTTAGAGCAAAAAATCCAACAAGAAATCAATGGGAAGTGTCAACAACAAATCAAAGCAAGTCAAGTTGCAATCGAAGACAAAATCGTTGGTAAGATGGACCAGTTAATATCTACTGTGGCCGGTTTTGAAATAAGATTTGAGAGGCAACCAAGCATTGTATATGTAGTTGGGATGATGAAAATATGCATAGACGAGTGGTGGTGTATGAAAGCAACATGTGTTGCCCATAAGGACAAAAGATTAGTCACGACTATTTTCCGGTTCTTGAAGATTATGACGGATAATGAAGTCTTGGTCAGGTAGAGGTAGTTCGTGCCATTGATTTTCAGGGGGATAAAAGTACTCGATTGCCCTTTCACGAACGCCAGAACTTAAATCCATGACATATAACCTTTTATTGAGCTCGAATACAATAGGCTTGACTTTGGGAGTTTGCATGGGAGGAAATGTGTTGGAAGACAACGTATGAGTGTTCAAATCAAAGGTAATGAAGTCATTTTGTTTGGCAAACCTGCCGCCAGCGAAAACGAGGTTGGATTCGAAACGACCGCAACCCATAGATCGAGGGCCATCAAAAACTTTCTCAGTTTTGAGATGAGGTGCATTTGGTAGCTGTGTTGTTAAGTCACTCAATCTGACGGAAAATATCATGTACTGATTATTATTCCCTTTGTTATTACCTTGGTTCTTCTTCTTCTTCTTCTTCTCTGCTGTTTTTTACTAACAGATTGGTGGAGGATACCTTTTGCCAACAAGGCCCCCGGTCTGGTGCAAACGTATGCACCAGTACCGTTACTCAACATACGCTTCCCCCACCGTTGGATCAACCATCCAACGGCCCAGATTAAAAAAAAAATTTAACCGTACCGCAACAAGTTTCCGCGGTACGGGGCAATTACGAAAATACCCCTGCCCCCGTACTGCAACAAGTTTCTATGGTACGGTACTGTTCCCTTTTGTTTTTTATTTCGCCAGTAGCAGTTTAAAACACAAAAATCACAAAATCATCACCATATATTGCACTTCTGAGGCGATTTCTTGCGTTTGAGAGGCGGGTGGGAACACGAGAGGGCTGTTCTTCATCATTTTCGAGGTATTTTGTTCATTATTCTTGTTTTCTTTCTTGGTATAATGTGTGTACATATGATTTTGTATGTATGTAATTTAGAGTGCGATTTATTGTATGTTTGCTGCATATTGTTGTGCCATTGTTGTGTGTAATGCGAATTAGGGGCATATAAATGGTGTAATTCGAATTTCCCCGTACTTTAGTTTAATTAGGGTTTAATTTTTTTTAAATTATGTGTATAATTGAACTAGGGTTTATGTGTAATTCGAATTAGGTCTTTGCACTAGGAATATTTTTGTTAATTTTACAGGGAAAGTTTGTTGTATTTAGGGTATATTCTTGTGAAATTCGAAATGAGTATTTCATTTTGATTATTAATTTAGTTCTTATGATTTTTAGATAATATTTTTTGAATACTATTTGAGCTTGTTTTTAGTGTAATTTAATTTCTTATCTAATTGGCAGGTATGGATAATTTTAACGATGACTTACTTGATACTTTACCGGGTCCTAGTAGAGGGAACATCATTTGGGATAACCGCTATCATGTTAGCGAGGATGTGTGGGATGGTAGTGGGAGGGAGGATTTGGAGTGCATTTGTGGTAATAGGGCGATGCGGGAGTGGAAGTTAAGAAGACCACAGAGGGAGCTTATACATATGATGGGGTTTGGGATTTTTACCAACCCCCATGTTGTGTTGGGTAATGACGCGAGACTCATTTCTGCTATGATTGAGCGGTGGAGGCCTGAGACCAACACCTTCTTCATGAGGCAAGGGGAGATGACAGTTACCTTGGAGGATGTTGGGTACATATTAGGATTGTCGGTTGTTGGTGAGGCTGTGACATGTGGTCTCACAGAGAATCGGAAAGATTTCTTTATTCGTAATTGGTTTGAGCCGTTGACAGATGAGGAGGTGGAGGATGCTTTGTTCAGAAATCATATCAAGTTGACATGGCTATTTGAGAGATATGGTAGACATAAGCCGGAGAAACATAATGTCGAGGTAACTATTGTACATACACATGCATACTTGGTATTTCTGTGTGGTTTCATTCTATTTCCTACGAAGGACAAAGCCTATGCACATGTCAGATACATTGTGCTTGTGTCCAACATCCGAGAGGTTCATAATTATGCTTGGGGTGCAGCGGTGTTAGCACATTTGTACAGAGGGTTGGAGATTGCTGCGAGGAAGAATAGTAAGAGTGTTGCTGCTTGTGTAGGGATATTGCATATTTGGTCTTATGAGAGATTTCCTCGTATTGGCGTGCCTCAACGGGACCTTGGTCATCCTGATTTTCCGGTTGTGGAGGGTTGGGCTTATTCGTCGCTTCAGGGTATTAATAGGAAGCGGCGTCAGTCCGGTCCTCACCACAGCTTACCATTTTATAGGGGTGAGTTTGATGGAATTGCTGGTGATGATGTGGTTTGGAGGCCATATGCTCGATTTGACGAGGTTGTTGATTGGGAGATGCTACAGGCACAGCTAGCTGGTAATGCTCGAGTCTCCTTGGTATGCTTTGTTGTGGTTGAGTGGCAGCATCCGGAGAGGGTGGTCAGGCAGTTTGGTAATTTGCCAGTGATTCCTCAGCCTCCTGTTAACATGCTCTCGTATAGGCGACGTAAGGAAGCCACTTTTGCCCCTGAGGATTGGTTGATTAGGTGGTTTGTTGATATTGGGAGGTGGGCTAGATTCTGCTCAGATTTGGAGGGTTTGGTTGATTGCACTTCTAATATTGCATCCAAGGCGGAGTACATGGCTTGGTATGCAGAGATTACCCGTGCACGTGTAGGGAAGCCACAACCTGTCCCCCGTTCAACCTACCAAACGAGGGAGCTCTATGATGGCGTCGAGGGATACCGAGTTGTAAGTATCCTAACTTTCCTACATTTCAATTACACAGTGCACACCTAATATGTTTATTTATTAACATTGTTTTATCTTGTAGATGGTAGTTGCACTTGATATGCTGAAGCAGTTGGATTCTATGGCTCCCGTTGAGTTTTTGGAGGAACTTGGGACGATTTCAGATACCTTTCTCACGCCTTTCATAAGGTTGATGAAGAAGGTCAGAGGGCCAGCTTATAAAGCTCCAAAATTTGAGAACATACGTCCACTATCACTGTGTGAAGAAGATCCCGAAGGTATTGCTACAACCATTACTTCGCACGATGTCATTCACATGACACAGCCATCCCAACATGTGTATCAGCCTCCCATTCCCAGTGGTACTGCCTCTTCTAGTAGGCCTTCAAAACTACCAACCCGGAGAATGAGGGGGGAGAAGTGGAGTATCATGAAGGAGTTGGATGTGAAGAAGCGAAATACAATGTATGATGAGTGGGGGTGGGGCATTGGGCAAAGGCCTAAGTTGAAAGGAGGAATTCAAGTATGTGGCTATCATGTATCAGAGAAAGCAATGCAAAGCTTAGCTCCAAGTGCATGGGTTGATGACAGGATCATTTATTGCTATATGGTAAAATCTTATGCTTCTCCTTGTTTTACATCTATTGTATTTGTCCTTCTTTATATGACCCTAGTTATGTGTTTGTTTTTAGGCATTGCTACGAGAGCGAGAGGAGGATATTCATAACTCCAAAATTTGGAAGAGAAAGCCGGTTTACTACTTCATGGATCCGTACTTCATTGTCCTCGGGTGGGAACAATTGAAAAAAATCCGACGAGCGGTTAGGAAGGGTGAGAATGTGGAGAAGAAGGCTTGGGGTGAAGCACTCCGAAGTTTAAATGGTTTTGCCACTTCAAGCATTGGTCCCTCCGTTATCGAGGCGGATTACATATTCATCCAATGTAATGTGGACGGTAATCATTTGATCTTATTCATGGTTTGTACGAAGACGTTTGATGTTATCATTATAGATTCGATGAACGATGAGCCGACATGTCCAAGGGCAATACAAGTTGTGGTAAGGATCTTTATTTTTTTTAAGTAGGTGGTCGTAAATTTTTTCCTTTAGTAGTTATCAACAACTGTGTTTTTCTTATAATTTATGCAGTCATGGTTACTGCCAAGATTTTTACTCAAGCTAAATCCTCGGTTTGACCGTGATCCTGACTTACATGAGCTCCTACCTTTACCGCAAAGACCGAAACAGCAGAATTGTAATGATTGTGGTGTTTTTGTCATGAAATACATGGATTACATATTGTAAGGTTATGATATAACCTCGCTCACATCTTGGCCACAAAAATTAGTTGATACGTTCCGGTATAGAATAGCGAGGGAGCTTTAAGCGGGAAAGGCAAGAGGGATATCCGGTGTTCGTATGCGTGAACGTCATCAACTAGTAGAGTAGTAAATCATGGGTTTTAGTTTAATTTTGTTGTAATTTTTTGTAATTTTTAGTCTAATTTTCCTTCTACTTTAGTTGGAATTTAGTTGTAATTTAGTTGGAATTTAGTTAGAATTTTAGTTGTAATTTAGTTCGAATTTACTTGTAATTTAGTTGGATTTTACTTGGTTTTTAGTTGGATTTTACACGGTTTTTACTTGGATTTTGCTTGGTTTTTAGTTAGATTTTTCTTGGTTTTTTAGTGACTTATTTGTTGTTTTAATCTTCCCTTTTTGGTTGAATTTCACTACGGCCTTGACTTGAAATGTACTTGGAATCTCGATTCATCTTGGTTTTTATTGTTGCCTTGGTTGTGTTGGAAATGTATCACAGCACTGTGGTCTGGCAGGTTTCAGGTGTTTGTGGTTTTCTTACATCACAGGATTGTTGTCTGATAAATTTGCAGGTTTTGCAGTCTCCAGACCGTATCGCGGAAAGTTTCTACGGTATGTGCACGTACCGCAGAAACTTTCCGCGGTACAGTCTGGAGCCTGCAAACCCAAAACAGAGCATTCCCAGCAAAACAGAGTTTTTTGCTACTGCCCAAACTGCCTCTAGTCACTAATTATTGGAAGTTAGTGCCAAAATCACTCCAAAAAAATATGTTAGACTTCCTAAAATCTTAAAATGTTCTAATAAGTGAACTTTTGAAAAAAAAACATGATTTAATTTTATTTTAAAGAAATTTCATAATTCCTTATAAAATACATGAAAAAAATAAGTTTTTTGGAAGTTAGTGACAAAATCACTCCAAAAAAATATGTTAGACTTCCTAAAATCTTAAAATGTTAGATTTTGGCAACTCCCCCTGAGAGATAGAGGGAGTTTCAAATGTGATGTGCTCTCCACTCAGTGTTGTGCCAGCCTTATCACTCCCTTGTGCTGACTCTATACAAGAAGGTGCATTGGGGAGGATGCTTGATTCTATAGGTGCACCCTGTTGAGAGGATACACCTAGTGAGCTGTGTGCCCCTGATTTTACAACTTCAGCCATTTGTGTGACTGAAGAGGTGGTCTTAGTTTTCTTCTTCTTTGTCCTGTGTAAGGGTAACTCAGGTTCCTCACTTCCTAGACCTAATTCAACAGCTAATGCTGCTTCAGACAAGATATTCAATGGTGCAGACATTACTTCCTTTCTCTTCTTTTTACTAACATCACCCTTTTGAGAGGATGATGCAGTTGGCTCAGTATGTGGTAGAGTGTTTGGTTGAGAGGGTTGGTTAGCTGGCCCTGGGTTAGCATTTTGTTCTACTTGCTTGGGCTGTGCTAACTTAGATTTTGCATCAAATGTTGGCATGTTGTGGGGATAAGTCCTAAACAAACTCTCCATATGGGGAGTTATGTTCAGTCTTACATCCACATCATTCCTAGTCTCCAAATTACCAAAAATGAGTTTGGTCATGGACTTAGGATAGCCTATTTTATTTTTATCAATCCCAGGCAATTCAATCAATGAAGCATTTTTATAATTAAGTACAGATTGAATAAAGCGAGGGAAGAAAATATCAGTACCTCTCTTGGTTGTGTTCTTACCAAGTCTCCCATATAATTCTTGGAGTATGATTTGGCCAACATCAATCTTCTTTCCATAGGCCAAAGCATATCCAATTTGCTGCACAGGTGCACTGATTTGATCAAAGCTTGATTTCCTGGCAGTGAAGACTTGGAGAAGAGTTGCAAACACATAACTCCACTCCTTTCTCAGATTCTTTCTGTTTAGCTTTCCAAGGTTAATCCCATCTGAGTAGTTTATGAACTCAAAGAATTCCTCCAACTCTGCATTAGTGGCCATTCTGTCAAATGACTCTTGTTGTAGGCCTAGTGCTTGGTTCATGTCTGCAGTAGTGATAGTGATTTCCTTATCTTGAACCTTGCAGTAGATGACATATGAAGTAATTGCGTTTTCCAGGGCTACAACCTCCACAATAGCAGTACTCCAGAATTGTTCCAGAATATCTAGATATAGAGTTGGGTTGGCAGAGAGTGCATCCTTGATATACGACTCAGCCATCCATTTCACAAAGCACTTGAAATTGGCATTGGGTGCTTCAACATCACTAGTGAGAGCGATGAAGTTGGTGTTAAACTTTACTGTTGCCATTTGTGTAGAAGAGAGGAAAGAAATTGAAAGTTGAAGAAGAAATTTGGCTTTTCGTAGCTAGGGTTTCAGGGGTTTAGAGAGTGTAGATGCTTGAGAAATCGAATGAAATGAATCGAATAGATGTGAAATTGTATAAGTATGAAGTACTTGAATTGTCGATTAGCAGAAAGTTTTGTATCGACAAGTCAGGCATTCGAGAAGTAGAAAACAACTATTTGAGAAGTCAAGAATGGCTTAATCGATAACTCAAGCAGATAGAAACTCACAGCTGGCAGTTATCTAACTCAGAAATAATTCTAAATTAAATAATATGTGTTTTTATGAGTGAATTAAACTTTTAGACAAAAGTCCAAAATCGGTTAAAATTCAGCGAGAATTCAGCCTTTTCAAATGATTCGAGAACTCAAATATAGTGTTCGAGAACTCAGTCATTCGAGAACTCAGTTACTATATTCGAGAAGTCAAGAATTCCTCTATTCGATATCTCAGAATGACTCTATTCGAGAACTCAAGAGTACTCTAATGAGACTTATTAGAGATGTCGAATAGTGAATCATTCGAGAAGTCTGACTTATCGAACTATACCCATTGTAACGACCCGAAAAATTACGTGTAATTTATTATATTAAAATATATTTTTAGTTGATTTTAATGTGTATTAGTTTATTTTTAATGCATTTAAACGTGTTATGATTTTTATTAAATAGGAAAATTATCCCATACGTGTTATGTGACTTCCGTGTATCATAGAATATTTTATTCTATTTTTCTGTAATTTTTATATTTTTAGAATACTGTTATTTCGCATTTTAATTTTCGGACCCAGCCCCTGTATTGAATTCGAGGCCCTGTTTTTCATAAAATTATTTTTATATAATAATGGGATGTTCAAAAATGTATTATGTTGTAATTTTTGTAAAATTCATAATTTTTGGGGAATTTTGGCATTTATATTATATTTGTTTAAAAATAAAATTTTTACATTTTTATCCCATAAAATTTTTTTTTAAGGCTTAATAATTTTAATTAGGGGTTAAAAATATTTTTGGGGTATTAATTTTCGATTAATATAAATAGGAATCAGAATTATTTTTATTTATTATAAATTCATAAAAATCAGATTTATATAAATTAATAAATATAAAAATATATTTTCTCTCCTGTTCTTGAGGATCAAATCCAAATTTGAAGGTGTTATTGATATCGGATTTTTGTGTTCTTATACTCAAATCGAAGCTCTTGACATCTAGTTTCAAAATCTACAATCAGTTTTCGTGTTGGGTAAATTTCTGATTTTATACGAATTATCTTTTGAATCTGCGTTTTAGGGTTCTTCATCAAATTTAGGGATTTTTGATTCGTTGTTTGTTCAGTCAAATTGATTGTTTGTATAGCTTCATAATGATTCCAGGAGTTCAATTCCATGTTCAATTTCATCGTTATATTGCTAGTTTGCTCAATTCGAAAATTAGGGTTCTTGATTCATAAATTGGGGGTTTTGATTTCGTTGATTGTGCAGTCGATTTGATGGTTTGTATAGCTTCTATGGGTCCTAAATAACGTGTTTATGTGCTCAATTTCTTGGTTGATGTTCATTTTTGTAGAAAACGAGTTTGTAAGTTTATGTTCGTTTTTCAAATCATTCGTCCGTTGTGTGTGATGATTGTTCGTATTAGAGGTGTTAGGGGTTAGTTTACTCGTGTTCATAGCTTCATTTTGGGGTATAGAACACTCGATTTGGTGTCCGATTTGTTGAAAAACGAATTTTTGACCGGATTTTGGTTGAAGCTCGCCGGCGACGAGTTTTTCTTCAACTTTCGGTCATTTTGGTCGCGTTTTTGTTGTTTTCGTTGGCACGGTTGAGTTTGTCATGAAATTTTAGTCAAGATCCATGTTTCACACGCTTGATTTGGTTTAGTATTGTGGAAGTTATGGTCGCCGGGAATTCGCCGGATTTGTTTCCGGTAACCGGATTCTGGAGAAACCTCCATTGTTGGAGGTGGAGTTCTTCGAAGCATTCATACGAAGAACAGCGTAGGTGGTGATGAATAGTAACGTTTTGATCTTTAAAATCTTAAAACTTTTCAGAAAAATGTTTTTGGGTCAAAATTTTATAAAATTTTTCTAAAATTCAGATTTCTTTTAATTATTATTATTTTAACTTCTAAAAATTAAATTTAATTAGTTAATTATTTTTAAATAATAATTTAATTGATTTAATTAATTGATTAATTCATTTTAATTGATTAATTATATTAATTAATTATTATTTAAATATATAATTGACTTCATTGAATTTAAATATTTTTATTATAAAAGATTTATTATTTTTATGAGTTGATTAATGAATAATTAATTTGAATAATCAATTAATTTAATTATTAATTGAATTATTCTTATTAATTGCGTATTAATTAAACCGTTTATCCGTTTTCAACGAGAAAAGTATTTCTGGAATTAGAAAAATGACCCGGTTCTTATAAAAATAGTTTTAAGTTACAATTCAAATTTTAAATTTGGATCGACTTTTTACCAAACTTTTTTATTGAGTCGGTTATATTCGATAATTAGGGTTTGACTCGTTTTCTGTTTTAAAAATATTAGATAAAATCTTCTTATGATCTGATCAACGTGCTCTGTGATTATGTGATCTACTTATTGAGTCTCTTTACGTGCAATGTGAATTATTAAGGTATTAAGTATCGAGGGTTATGATATAATTCGAGTTTTGCCCGATATATATTTAATTGGTGATTAATTGTTTATATCATTTATGTTATAAGATGTCGCTAAGAGTAGACGATGTTTTCATTGAATTACTGACTAGGATTGTCAGAGTTATATTTCTTTTTGAGGACGAAGTGTTTGTTTCGAGGGTTAAGTGTTATATTTATATTTCTATTTCTTTATCGAGGATTAGAATAAATCTTTCAAGGATTAATTGGTAAATATTGATTTAGGAATGTCAGCGGAGTTAAGTTGGTATGAGACGAAGAAAGTTGGAGATGGATGCAGTATTGTGTGGATTGTAATAAAGAAGGTTGGAGATGAAAGTACTGTCTATGGAATTGCTGGTTTACTTGTGAGGTGTTTTAACACCGGGAAAACGTCTATGTTCAAAGGGGACATTTCCAATTATTTTCTTCTGGCAGAGATATTGAAGTAGACGCGCGGGCTCGATATCGACGGATCAGACTCGTGGCAACCGCTGAAGCGTAAAGCAAAGCATGATTAAAACATAGGACATGATGACGTGAGATAGAAGGAAAAGATAGTTGAATTACTTCGGTATTACCCAACAGCTAAGGACCAGAGGCAAGTATTTTCTTTATCATCTTAAACACTTTTTATTTTATGTTTCATTGATTCATATCATGACGAATAGCTATTGTTCAGAGCTATTTGTGATTCTTAAATATTTTGTGCGAACACAGTTGCTTGATATTGGTACCCTTGATGTGGGGAATTGTTTCAGATAAACTCTTCATATCCTCATTATCGTAGTAATAATGGGATATGACCTGTATTTAAAACTAAGCATTTCCTGTTGAATTCGGAAATTGCTCTATTGGATTGGAAAATAGTAAAGCGTAGGAGGCCACATCGAGTAGTTGGTCCAGCTATATTTAAGGAGGATATGGTAACCATACCATCTTCCTATAGGCTAACATTACTTGCCTATTTTGGGTACCCCAGAAATCCTCGTTATACCCACGCGGATAGAAAGGTATTCGGTGGTTGTATAAAGTGGTCCCATTGCTTTTGAACCTGATCAGGGGGCAATGGTGTTTCAGTTATATAAGTGTATCCAATCCATATCGCCCGAATGGCTATTATATATTGTGAGTTGGCAGATGATTCATTTTTATGACATGCCAAATGATTTCAGTTATGATTTGAATTATATCACAGTTGTTGATTCAGTTTCTCTATAAACTGTTATACATTTCAGTTGATTTTTATGCCCCACTTATCCTGGTTTTATATCAAAAATTTTATACGCTTGCTGAGCATTTCTTTCGCTCATACTTGCTGTTGTAAATCCTAACATTTCAGTAAGGTGGTTTGGCGAGATTTATCCACTCAGTTCAGAAAGAGAAGAAGCATGATGCTATTTCGAAGATGACTTGGCTCAGGATGTCTGGATTTAGTGTAAGATCTATTTTATATAATTGAGTTCTAATATTTATTATTATTATGTGATGGTCTAGTTAGCCTGGCATACTTCTTATCGAAGTTATACCAGTGGTTTAAGATTTGATCAAAGAGAATGTTGTAAAGAATGAATGCTTTTTATCTAATGGAGTTTGGATTCTTGTTTCTAGCCCTATAACCTTAAAAGATCTTGGTATGTTTGGGGTCACAGATGTTATATTTCCATTGTTGGACAATCACAGGTGAATGATTATTGTTAAACAGATGTTTTATTTTGAGGATTTTCGCGTGACAACCAAATCTTCTGACCCCGGATTTGGGGGGTGTCACAGTTGGTATCAGAGCTGAGGTTATAGTAAACTAGAAACGAGAGTGTGTAGGAGTGTGTATAGCTAAGTAAGGAACGTCTGAGCTCATATAGAGTTCGTGTTGGACTATTGGATATAGTACCAATTAGTAAGTTAAGATTGGAGTACTCGTTTGATATAGTTGTGCTGAATTGGATAGATCGCCTGGCGAATGGAGATGTCTACAGTGGAATCTTCAGAGATTATTACGAGTTGACGAAGACATACGATATCGATGTCCTTAAAACGTGGAACGGAAGAAGCTTAAATTCGAATGACGAGCTATCGAAGGAATTGGCAAAGAAGACATTATAAGTAGTGACCTTGGCAATACCTTTTCTTTCTATGAATTATTTTGATATCCCTCTGAAAGAGGTATTCGTTAAAAGATATATCTCATCTTCTAAACAAGTGACATTTTGACACTTGTGTTCAGTCTCCATTTTGAATCTCAATTGTTTTAGTGGTTACTATGAAACCTATTTTTAAATTTCTGAGACTTTCAACTTTTTGTTTTCTCCAATGATTAATAACCTTATTTGCAATATAGTACCACTTGTTCGGTACTTTCCTTCTGGTTCTTCTTTTCGGAAAATAACACCTTTGGAATTCCTTTCATATTTTCTACTCCTACTGAGACGAACAACCCTATTTATAGGGGACACCAGGTATATCTGTCTGTGTGATAGAAGTTGGATGGGACGCCATCACTGGTGTGTTGTGTAATACAAGAAGGCTAATTACCTTTAGTAATGTCTTAACTGAGACACGCAACGTTAAGTTCTTTTGATCAAATTGATCTCTCAGTTATTCTTTTATTTCAAATCAGGTTGCTTTAAAATTCATAAATTTATAACCACAATTGTGGGATATTTGATATGGAATCCGTTCTCTCCAAAATTTCATGATTCTTGTTATCTCTATTGAATTTCAAGGATATGCCAATCAGGTCAGAATAAGTGAAATTCGCTAATAGAAATTAGATTTGCAACGGAATCGCCAAGAGCAAGAGCGAGTCCTAAAATGATTAGAATATCAGTGATATATCAATGGAATCAGTTCACTCTCTCTCTCTCTCAAGGATATTATGTTAATGGAAAGTTGGCCGAGCCATATTTGGAACGAATAACGATAGGTTGTAAGACTTCAGTGATAACTGTATCAGATAGAGACCCTAAAGTGAATTGAGATTTTGGAGAAGTTGTTAAGGAACACTATCCCCAGTTTTATAAAGCAAGTGTTGATGATGAAGGAGTTAAGGAACCCCACTAGTTGCCTTAGCTAATTCCGAGGACGGAATCCTTATAAGGGGGGAAGAATGTAACGACCCGAAAAATTACGTGTAATTTATTATATTAAAATATATTTTTAGTTGATTTTAATGTGTATTAGTTTATTTTTAATGCATTTAAACGTGTTATGATTTTTATTAAATAGGAAAATTATCCCATACGTGTTATGTGACTTCCGTGTATCATAGAATATTTTATTCTATTTTTCTGTAATTTTTATATTTTTAGAATACTGTTATTTCGCATTTTAATTTTCGGACCCAGCCCCTGTATTGAATTCGAGGCCCTGTTTTTCATAAAATTATTTTTATATAATAATGGGATGTTCAAAAATGTATTATGTTGTAATTTTTGTAAAATTCATAATTTTTGGGGAATTTTGGCATTTATATTATATTTGTTTAAAAATAAAATTTTTACATTTTTATCCCATAAAAATTATTTTTAAGGCTTAATAATTTTAATTAGGGGTTAAAAATATTTTTGGGGTATTAATTTTCGATTAATATAAATAGGAATCAGAATTATTTTTATTTATTATAAATTCATAAAAATCAGATTTATATAAATTAATAAATATAAAAATATATTTTCTCTCTCCTGTTCTTGAGGATCAAATCCAAATTTGAAGGTGTTATTGATATCGGATTTTTGTGTTCTTATACTCAAATCGAAGCTCTTGACATCTAGTTTCAAAATCTACAATCAGTTTTCGTGTTGGGTAAATTTCTGATTTTATATGAATTATCTTTTGAATATGCGTTTTAGGGTTCTTCATCAAATTTAGGGATTTTTGATTCGTTGTTTGTTCAGTCAAATTGATTGTTTGTATAGCTTCATAATGATTCCAGGAGTTCAATTCCATGTTCAATTTCATCGTTATATTGCTAGTTTGTTCAATTCGAAAATTAGGGTTCTTGATTCATAAATTGGGGGTTTTGATTTCGTTGATTGTGCAGTCGATTTGATGGTTTGTATAGCTTCTATGGGTCCTAAATAACGTGTTTATGTGCTCAATTTCTTGGTTGATGTTCATTTTTGTAGAAAACGAGTTTGTAAGTTTATGTTCGTTTTTCAAATCATTCGTCCGTTGTGTGTGATGATTGTTCGTATTAGAGGTGTTAGGGGTTAGTTTACTCGTGTTCATAGCTTCATTTTGGGGTATAGAACACTCGATTTGGTGTCCGATTTGTTGAAAAACGAATTTTTGACCGGATTTTGGTTGAAGCTCGCCGGCGACGAGTTTTTCTTCAACTTTCGGTCATTTTGGTCGCGTTTTTGTTGTTTTCGTTGGCACGGTTGAGTTTGTCATGAAATTTTAGTCAAGATCCATGTTTCACACGCTTGATTTGGTTTAGTATTGTGGAAGTTATGGTCGCCGGGAATTCGCCGGATTTGTTTCCGGTAACCGGATTCTGGAGAAACCTCCATTGTTGGAGGTGGAGTTCTTCGAAGCATTCATACGAAGAATAGCGTAGGTGGTGATGAATAGTAACGTTTTGATCTTTAAAATCTTAAAACTTTTCAGAAAAATGTTTTTGGGTCAAAATTTTATAAAAATTTTCTAAAATTCAGATTTCTTTTAATTATTATTATTTTAACTTCTAAAAATTAAATTTAATTAGTTAATTATTTTTAAATAATAATTTAATTGATTTAATTAATTGATTAATTCATTTTAATTGATTAATTATATTAATTAATTATTATTTAAATATATAATTGACTTCATTGAATTTAAATATTTTTATTATAAAAGATTTATTATTTTTATGAGTTGATTAATGAATAATTAATTTGAATAATCAATTAATTTAATTATTAATTGAATTATTCTTATTAATTGCGTATTAATTAAACCGTTTATCCGTTTTCAACGAGAAAAGTATTTCTGGAATTAGAAAAATGACCCGGTTCTTATAAAAATAGTTTTAAGTTACAATTCAACTTTTAAATTTGGATCGACTTTTTACCAAACTTTTTTATTGAGTCGGTTATATTCGATAATTAGGGTTTGACTCGTTTTCTGTTTTAAAAATATTAGATAAAATCTTCTTATGATCTGATCAACGTGCTATGTGATTATGTGATCTACTTATTGAGTCTCTTTACGTGCAATGTGAATTATTAAGGTATTAAGTATCGAGGGTTATGATATAATTCGAGTTTTGCCCGATATATATTTAATTGGTGATTAATTGTTTATATCATTTATGTTATAAGATGTCGCTAAGAGTAGACGATGTTTTCATTGAATTACTGACTAGGATTGTCAGAGTTATATTTCTTTTTGAGGACGAAGTGTTTGTTTCGAGGGTTAAGTGTTATATTTATATTTCTATTTCTTTATCGAGGATTAGAATAAATCTTTCAAGGATTAATTGGTAAATATTGATTTAGGAATGTCAGCGGAGTTAAGTTGGTATGAGACGAAGAAAGTTGGAGATGGATGCAGTATTGTGTGGATTGTAATAAAGAAGGTTGGAGATGAAAGTACTGTCTATGGAATTGCTGGTTTACTTGTGAGGTGTTTTAACACCGGGAAAACGTCTATGTTCAAAGGGGACATTTCCAATTATTTTCTTCTGGCAGAGATATTGAAGTAGACGCGCGGGCTCGATATCGACGGATCAGACTCGTGGCAACCGCTGAAGCGTAAAGCAAAGCATGATTAAAACATAGGACATGATGACGTGAGATAGAAGGAAAAGATAGTTGAATTACTTCGGTATTACCCAACAGCTAAGGACCAGAGGCAAGTATTTTCTTTATCATCTTAAACACTTTTTATTTTATGTTTCATTGATTCATATCATGACGAATAGCTATTGTTCAGAGCTATTTGTGATTCTTAAATATTTTGTGCGAACACAGTTGCTTGATATTGGTACCCTTGATGTGGGGAATTGTTTCAGATAAACTCTTCATATCCTCATTATCGTAGTAATAATGGGATATGACCTGTATTTAAAACTAAGCATTTCCTGTTGAATTCGGAAATTGCTCTATTGGATTGGAAAATAGTAAAGCGTAGGAGGCCACATCGAGTAGTTGGTCCAGCTATATTTAAGGAGGATATGGTAACCATACCATCTTCCTATAGGCTAACATTACTTGCCTATTTTGGGTACCCCAGAAATCCTCGTTATACCCACGCGGATAGAAAGGTATTCGGTGGTTGTATAAAGTGGTCCCATTGCTTTTGAACCTGATCAGGGGGCAATGGTGTTTCAGTTATATAAGTGTATCCAATCCATATCGCCCGAATGGCTATTATATATTGTGAGTTGGCAGATGATTCATTTTTATGACATGCCAAATGATTTCAGTTATGATTTGAATTATATCACAGTTGTTGATTCAGTTTCTCTATAAACTGTTATACATTTCAGTTGATTTTTATGCCCCACTTATCCTGGTTTTATATCAAAAATTTTATACGCTTGCTGAGCATTTCTTTCGCTCATACTTGCTGTTGTAAATCCTAACATTTCAGTAAGGTGGTTTGGCGAGATTTATCCACTCAGTTCAGAAAGAGAAGAAGCATGATGCTATTTCGAAGATGACTTGGCTCAGGATGTCTGGATTTAGTGTAAGATCTATTTTATATAATTGAGTTCTAATATTTATTATTATTATGTGATGGTCTAGTTAGCCTGGCATACTTCTTATCGAAGTTATACCAGTGGTTTAAGATTTGATCAAAGAGAATGTTGTAAAGAATGAATGCTTTTTATCTAATGGAGTTTGGATTCTTGTTTCTAGCCCTATAACCTTAAAAGATCTTGGTATGTTTGGGGTCACAGATGTTATATTTCCATTGTTGGACAATCACAGGTGAATGATTATTGTTAAACAGATGTTTTATTTTGAGGATTTTCGCGTGACAACCAAATCTTCTGACCCCGGATTTGGGGGGTGTCACAGTTGGTATCAGAGCTGAGGTTATAGTAAACTAGAAACGAGAGTGTGTAGGAGTGTGTATAGCTAAGTAAGGAACGTCTGAGCTCATATAGAGTTCGTGTTGGACTATTGGATATAGTACCAATTAGTAAGTTAAGATTGGAGTACTCGTTTGATATAGTTGTGCTGAATTGGATAGATCGCCTGGCGAATGGAGATGTCTACAGTGGAATCTTCAGAGATTATTACGAGTTGACGAAGACATACGATATCGATGTCCTTAAAACGTGGAACGGAAGAAGCTTAAATTCGAATGACGAGCTATCGAAGGAATTGGCAAAGAAGACATTATAAGTAGTGACCTTGGCAATACCTTTTCTTTCTATGAATTATTTTGATATCCCTCTGAAAGAGGTATTCGTTAAAAGATATATCTCATCTTCTAAACAAGTGACATTTTGACACTTGTGTTCAGTCTCCATTTTGAATCTCAATTGTTTTAGTGGTTACTATGAAACCTATTTTTAAATTTCTGAGACTTTCAACTTTTTGTTTTCTCCAATGATTAATAACCTTATTTGCAATATAGTACCACTTGTTCGGTACTTTCCTTCTGGTTCTTCTTTTCGGAAAATAACACCTTTGGAATTCCTTTCATATTTTCTACTCCTACTGAGACGAACAACCCTATTTATAGGGGACACCAGGTATATCTGTCTGTGTGATAGAAGTTGGATGGGACGCCATCACTGGTGTGTTGTGTAATACAAGAAGGCTAATTACCTTTAGTAATGTCTTAACTGAGACACGCAACGTTAAGTTCTTTTGATCAAATTGATCTCTCAGTTATTCTTTTATTTCAAATCAGGTTGCTTTAAAATTCATAAATTTATAACCACAATTGTGGGATATTTGATATGGAATCCGTTCTCTCCAAAATTTCATGATTCTTGTTATCTCTATTGAATTTCAAGGATATGCCAATCAGGTCAGAATAAGTGAAATTCGCTAATAGAAATTAGATTTGCAACGGAATCGCCAAGAGCAAGAGCGAGTCCTAAAATGATTAGAATATCAGTGATATATCAATGGAATCAGTTCACTCTCTCTCTCTCTCAAGGATATTATGTTAATGGAAAGTTGGCCGAGCCATATTTGGAACGAATAACGATAGGTTGTAAGACTTCAGTGATAACTGTATCAGATAGAGACCCTAAAGTGAATTGAGATTTTGGAGAAGTTGTTAAGGAACACTATCCCCAGTTTTATAAAGCAAGTGTTGATGATGAAGGAGTTAAGGAACCCCACTAGTTGCCTTAGCTAATTCCGAGGACGGAATCCTTATAAGGGGGAAGAATGTAACGACCCGAAAAATTACGTGTAATTTATTATATTAAAATATATTTTTAGTTGATTTTAATGTGTATTAGTTTATTTTTAATGCATTTAAACGTGTTATGATTTTTATTAAATAGGAAAATTATCCCATACGTGTTATGTGACTTCCGTGTATCATAGAATATTTTATTCTATTTTTCTGTAATTTTTATATTTTTAGAATACTGTTATTTCGCATTTTAATTTTCGGACCCAGCCCCTGTATTGAATTCGAGGCCCTGTTTTTCATAAAATTATTTTTATATAATAATGGGATGTTCAAAAATGTATTATGTTGTAATTTTTGTAAAATTCATAATTTTTGGGGAATTTTGGCATTTATATTATATTTGTTTAAAAATAAAATTTTTACATTTTTATCCCATAAAAATTATTTTTAAGGCTTAATAATTTTAATTAGGGGTTAAAAATATTTTTGGGGTATTAATTTTCGATTAATATAAATAGGAATCAGAATTATTTTTATTTATTATAAATTCATAAAAATCAGATTTATATAAATTAATAAATATAAAAATATATTTTCTCTCTCCTATTCTTGAGGATCAAATCCAAATTTGAAGGTGTTATTGATATCGGATTTTTGTGTTCTTATACTCAAATCGAAGCTCTTGACATCTAGTTTCAAAATCTACAATCAGTTTTCGTGTTGGGTAAATTTCTGATTTTATATGAATTATCTTTTGAATATGCGTTTTAGGGTTCTTCATCAAATTTAGGGATTTTTGATTCGTTGTTTGTTCAGTCAAATTGATTGTTTGTATTGCATCAGAATAACCAACCAGATTGAACCCTGTGTCCTTAGGATACCATAATCCCAAGTTAGGAGTGCCCTTCAGATATCTAAAGATCCTTTTTATTGCAATCAAATGTGATTCCTTTGGATTTGATTGAAACCTTGCACACAAGCATGTAGCAAACATGATGTCTGGCCTACTTGCAGTGAGGTAGAGTAGAGAACCAACCATGCCTCTGTAGACTGAGATATCTACTCTCTTGCCCTTAGCATCTTCATCCAGTTTAGTGGCAGTGGCCATGGGTGTCTTGGCAGGTGAACAATCTTCCAAGTCAAACTTCTTCAATAAATCCTTGATGTACTTGGTTTGACTGATAAAGATACCATCCTTCCTCTGACTGACTTGCAACCCTAGAAAGAATGTCAACTCTCCCATCATACTCATCTCATATCTGCTCTGCATGAGTTTAGAGAATTTCTCACACAGTTTCTCATTTGTAGAACCAAAAATGATATCATCCACATAGATTTGAACTAGGATCATATCATCACCATGCTTCTTGTAAAACAGTGTCTTGTCCAATGTGCCTCGAGTGAATTGATTTTCAAGAAGGAATTGTGATAAAGTATCATACCATGCTCTTGGAGATTGCTTAAGTCCATACAATGCCTTAAGCAATCTGTAGACAAATTCTGGGAAATGTGGATCCTCAAAGCCAGGTGGTTGTTGCACATAAACCTCTTCTTCCAACTCTCCATTTAGAAATGCACTCTTGACATCCATTTGATAAACTTTAAAGTTTGAATGAGCAGCAAATGCCAAGAATATTCTAATGGCTTCCAATCTAGCAACAGGGGCAAATGTCTCATCATAATCAATGCCTTCCTGTTGAGAGTATCCTTTTGCAACCAGCCTTGCTTTGTTTCTTATTATTACACCATCTTCATCCATCTTATTCTTCAGAACCCATTTTGTTCCAACAATGGTTCTATTCTTTGGTGCAGGCACAAGTTCCCATACTTTGTTCCTTTCAAATTGATTCTGCTCCTCTTGCATGGCAATAATCCAATCTGGATCCAACAGTGCATCATCAAGTTTCTTAGGCTCAACTTGTGATAGAAAACATCCATAGAGGCACTCATTTTGAGTTGCTCTTCTAGTCCTTACTCCTGCATTAGGATCTCCAATGATTTGTTCTGCAGTGTGTGATCTATCCCATTTCCTCGAGTGTTCAGCCTGGCTTCTCATTCTTGATGTTGCTTCATCATCCACATCATGGTCATCCTCATTTCCTCCCCCTGTGAAGTTGCCATTACTCACAGGTGTGTCTTGGATGCTTGTTTCTCCACTATTGGTTGGCACAAATTCTTCTCTTGTATCATTATTCACTTGAGAATGTTGAACTTGAGTTTCAACTCCAGTTTCAGTCTCTTCATCAGAATCATCTAGATTATCAAACTTCAATGGATCTCTGTCTTCATCATTGGCTTCTTCTAGTCCAGGTAGTTTGCTGTCATCAAATGTTACATCTGTGTTTTCCATAACTTTCTTTTGACTGATGACATAAACCTTGTATGCAATTCTTTCCATAGAATAGCCAAGAAAAATTCCTTCAAATGCTTTTGCATCAAACTTTCCAACATATTCAGAATTATCCTTGAGTACAAAGCATTTGCTTCCAAAAGTATGAACATACTTTAGTGTAGGCTTCTTTCCAGTCATCAAGTTGTAAGGTGTCTTTCCAGTGTTTTTGTTGATGAGGGTCCTGTTCTGAATATAGCATGCAGTGCTCACAGCCTCAGCCCAAAAACATGTAGGCATTTTTGCATCAAGTAACATTGTTCTAGCAGCCTCAATTAGAGTTCTATTCTTTCTCTCCACAACTCCATTTTGTTGTGGAGTCCTTGGAGCTGAGAATTGCTGAGAAATGCCATTCTCTTTGCAGAATGCTTCAAGTGTGGCATTTCTGAACTCTATTCCATTATCACTCCTCAGTGCAATCACACTTGCATCGTTTGCCTTTGCTTCCTTGTCAACTTTCTTTATATGCTCAATAATTACTTGTGGAGCCTCATCTTTTGATGCCAGAAATTCCACCCATGTATACCTTGAAAAATCATCAACCATTACCAGGGCATACTTCTTTCTTCCAAGTGACATTATGTTGACAGGCCCAAACAAATCCATATGGATGAGTTGTAGTGGCTTGGTTACAGATGTCACTGTCTTTGACTTGTGGCTTGATCTTTTCATTTTTCCTTTTTGATAAGCCTCACACACTCCTTCTTGGCAGAATTCAAGTGTGGGCATGCCTCTCACTAACTCTCTTTTGACTAGAGAATTAATGGCCTTGAAGTTCAGGTGTGATAGTTTCTTGTGCCACAGCCAACAATCTTCATTTGATGCTTTTGAGTAAAAGCAACAAATTTTGTCCTTGTTTGCAGAGTCCATATTGGCTACAAACAGGCTTCCCTTCCTTACTCCAGATAGAGCAAAATCACCAGTCTTCTTGTGGGTGATCAAACATTCATCTTTGTCAAAATTCACTTTGAATCCTCTATCAGTAAACTGACCAACACTTAACAGATTATGCTTGAGCCCCTTGACTAGTGCTACATCTTCAATGATGACATTTCCAACTTTCAGCTTGCCATATCCCAATGTGTTACCCATGCTATCATCTCCAAAAGCAACCATTGGGCCAGCCTTTTCCTCATACTGTGATAGCAGGGCCATATCACCAGTCATATGATTTGAGCATCCACTATCCAAAATCCACATGACCTTCTTTTCACTTTCTTTGCCCTGCAAACACAAAGGTATTACTTTTCCTTTGGTACCCAAACAAGTTTGGGTCCATGTGACTTAGAGACAGTTTTATCATAAACAACATGCTTGTCAACTTTCTTAGTGTTAGTCTTCTTGTCACTGTTGGAAGTCTTAGAACCTGAGGTTTCAGACTTAGGTGACAAAGGTACCTTCCTAGCTTTAGGAGGACTTGAAGACTTTGACCTTGTGTAGTGTGTGTGAGAATTGTGACTGATACAACCATCAATGAACTGCCTTCTTAAATTAAAACAACTAGTCATAACATTCATATTGCATGGCATACAGTCAAATTTATCACAGAAAGGTGCATCTCTATGACTTAGAGGCACAGAACAATCATAGAAAGGTTTAGACACACTACCAACAGGTTTCTTGCATGCATGAGTTAGATGATTGGTACTGAAATAGTTCTGACAAGTTTTCCTAGGGGCATTAGGCATATAAGCATAGTTGTTATCCTTGTTAATCCCTAACTTGCCATTTCTGTTCTGTTTCTTCTTAGTCACTTCCTTTTCTGATTCACTCTTCCCAGCTGAGACAAACTTAACAAACTTCTTAGGTCCAGGCCTATCAACTACTGGTTTCTTGGTCTTTGACTTGACACTCTCACCCTTAGAGGATGCTTGCTGTTCACTAGATTGTGCCTCATCCTCATCATTCAACATTTGTTTGATGAGTAAGGCATCCTCATCAATTTCAAATGTCGATTCCTTAAAAATTGGATTTTCAGTTTTTCTCAAAATGTGAGGCACTTTCTCATGAACAGCTGTGTCCTCTTCAATGACAGCATAGCCTTTCCTTTGCTTGAGAGAGTCATAGTCAAGTCCAATAGCTGCTTTGGGTTTAGCTTCAATTTTCTCACAGTAGGATTGCACTAAACCAGATGATTTCTTGAAAGTTTTTAGTTTGAATTCATTCTCAGCTAATTCATCCCTAAGAGCCTTCTCTACTTGACTAGCACATAGAACCTTGTTCTTCAAATATTCAACTTCTTTCTTAAGGTTTTCTACTTGCATAGTAGTTAGATCAAGTTCCTCATTCTTTTTGGTTAATATTTCATTTCTAGTAGACAGTTTAGCAATCTCCTCATTAGCAGCAGTCATACTAGTATGAATATTAAACATTTCAACAGATAATTGTTCAATCATGCATTTGTATTCAGAAACAGACATGTCTATAGTAGTGAGAGATGGTACCTGAGAATCAGATGAAGATGAGTCATCCTTGGAGTTGGCCATCAAGGCATAGTTGCAGAATTCTTGTTCCTCTTCATCACTCTCAGAATCATCCCAACACTTCCCTTCAGCTATGTAGGCCTTACCATGTGTCTGCTTTTTCAGAAGGGCCTCATACTTAGCTTCTAGCTCAAGATAATCTCTATCCTTCTTTTTAGGCTTCTTGCATTCACTGGCAAAATGCCCTAGGTCATTGCATCTATAACACCTTACAGATGACCTATCCACATAACCGGTTTTGAACTTATTTCTGTTTGGTTTCACAGGTGCCTTGTTCTTGTTGGCTGAATGGTTTTGAGTTTTGGGTTTGAAGGGTTGATTTCTTTTAAATCTGATGTTTGGAAATTTTCTGGCCATGAAGGCATATGAAGTGTTTTCCATCCCATCAAGTTCTTCCAGAGTGTAAAACTCTTCTTCTTCTTCCTCCTTTTCCTCAACAGGTTCACTCACCCCAGCTTCAGTTTCTTCATCATCTGCCACCTCCTCTATCCTTAGTTGGCTTGTAGATGCTTCTAGGTCCAGAATGGATTTGTTGACAATCAAGGCACATGATGTGTTTATCATCCTACCTTGGTTGGCTTGGATAGCCCTTTTCTGAAGCAACTCAAGTTCATGAGTCTTTAGGACTCCATAGAGCACATCATAGGTGACTTTGTTCAAACTTAGAGAAATGACTCTTTGCTCCAGATGATTTGGTGAAGACAACAGAAATTTCATATTTAACTCCTTGGTGCTGTAAACCTTTCCATTCATCTGCAACTCAGTAACTAGCTTGTGAAACCTTTCAAACATTTCAGTGATGCTTTCATTGGGCTGTGCCATGAAAGCTTCATACTGTGTGACCAGTATCTGTTTCCTGTTTTCCTTAACCTCATCAGTCCCTTCACACAACACCTCAATGTGATCCCACATCTCTTTAGCAGACGTGCATGATGCAATGTTTGCAAACATTGACATGTCCATGGAATCAATGATAAGCAACATGAGGTGGCTGTCAAGAGCAACCTTCTCCCTTTCTGACTCTGTCCACTTTGATGGATCCTTGGCCTCATAGGATCTTGGGATAGTTGTGGTTCCAACAGTCTTCTCTGGTATCTCTTGTTGTGGAACAAAAGGACCATTCTTGAGAATCTCAGGATACAGGGGATGAGAGGCTTTAATGAACAACATCATCTTTATCTTCCAGAGGTTGAAGTTGTCTTTATCAAACTTAGGGACCTTCACCGTTCCTGTAGTCTTTGGTGTATTCGAACTCATGATCGTTTCTCTGTTTTTGAATAAACAGCCCGCTCTGATACCACTTGTTGAGTATTGAATACGATAAAAGAATACAGAGGGGGGGTGAATGGATTCTTGAACTTTTCTTTGATTGAGTCTATGTAGCAGATAAGTGCCTGTGTGTGTATAAGTGAAGGTGCGGATAAATAAACAACACAAGACACAATATCACTTTAATCTAATGTATTATTCGATAAAGGTTGCTACAATCTGTGAATACAAATGGTAGTATTCTCAGCTTCGTTTTTCTCAGAGAGATATGGCTTACAGTGTATGAAAAACTTGACTCACAAAAGTTTCTAAGTTATGAAGTGAGGCTGTGTCCTTATAGAACATGGATACAGCCTACTTACTGCAAATAAGGTAGCTAAACAAATTACTTTCTAGTCTGTCTATCCTTTTTGAGTAAGTGTCCAAACGGTTACAGATTTGACTTTGCAAAGCCTGTTTAGATCCACTTCTTTAGCTCCTTGTCTCTTCTATATCTCTCCAAGCTTCCTTGTAGGCTTTCCAGAGCACGTTACAGATTGTGGTCCATAAAGTGCATTGGCTTGTTGCAGGTTTCTGACTTGTACAATTTCTTCAGTATTTTGTCTCCAAGAATGTATTCGAGAAGTGACTAAGTAAGTGATTCGAGAACTAGAATTGACTTGATCGATAACTCTGAGTTCTCGAATACTGTTATAATGACATATCGAATCACTTCTCGAATAGCTCTTTTCCATCAGGATTCCTTGAGTTGTCGAATAGAACATTTGACTTATCGAATCCTCGAGTTGTCGAATAGCTTTCTGAGTCCTTGAGATATCGAATGGAACTTTGACTTGTTGACTCTTTGAGAACTCGAATACCATCTTGACTTGTTGACTTCTTGAGTTCTCGAATAGAGTAGTAGACATATCGAATCCTTGAGATATCGAATGAGATATCGAACAGTGTATTCAGAGATATCGAATAGTGTCTTGAGATATCGAATCCCTGACTTCTCGAATGCTGGACTTCTCGAATAGACAAATATACTTCTCGAATTGGTACTTAGGCAAATTCTTCATTTCTTCAAATCCCAACTGTGATTATTTGACAGTCTTTAACTCCTTGCTTGAGGCATGAACCTTGGAACTTCTTTCAAGCATTATTCTAGACTCTATTTGTACAATTACACAACTAGGATTTGATGCCTACTACAAGTACAATACAAACAGAAACTCTACAACTAGAGGTTCCCTCAGTTAAGAGGTCATGTAAGTAATGCAAAGCATTACAAACAATTAGGCTTGTTATTAGATGTGTACAGGCATGCCTCTGTAACTAACAGTATTATCAAAGATTTGTTCAGGACTTTACAAAGATTGCAATCCCGTAACCCGACTTATTTATAAGACTAAAAGTTTGAATGGACAAGCTAAATGGGGGAAAATCTCCCTGGAGTTAAAGATAAAAACTGGTGATGACCCAGCATTGGCGTTACCTAATGGAAGAAGGAGAATTTTGGAATATATTAGGATGCACCTCGTACAGGTTTAGATGTTGTGCTTGTGCAACATGACAACATAATTTTCGAATACAATTGGACAACACGGTTCACCAGATTCGGATGACCTTGGTAGTGCCAATTCTGGGAAGCGACTGGCCCCGATGGTAGCGTTCCTTCTGAGACTAGTTGTTAAGTAGACTGGTATTCGGTAGTATCGACTATTAGGACAAGCATGTATCGGGGAGGTATGGCATGTTTAGTTTGAAACTTTTGATTCCCCTTCTAAGGACGATGTATATTTGGTTTCCTTCTAATGATTAAACTCCCAGCTTTATGTCAATCATTTCGCTACTGTAACTGTTTATGGTTCGACCAGCTCGGATGTTCATAGAAATATTCTTTGGGTATCGAAATGGATTTTCTTAATGTAACCAGTGGGTGGATAGATTGACTGAAATTCCCTAATCCTGGAAAGGAATTGGACAAAATTTGGCAAACCTTGTCTTTCTGATTATCTGAATACATCACTGAAGAGAGTGGAAAATGAAGCAAACCCTATGAATTGGGTAAGGTAGCCGCTACACGGATTGGTAGATAGATCCCAATTATTACGATTGATTGTAGAGACAAAATTATGAAGTTGAGATTGAACGGAAAAAGGGAAATGTAATTAAGAAACAAGCCGGACTAAGAAAGTTCAGGATTGACTTAAATAAAAAGGTTGTTGTGCCAGAAATGTTGAGCTTTGGTGGCACGTGAAATTGATAAGAGTAACTAGAAGAATAAAAGAAAAGTAAGGGTGACCGGAGATGGTACCGAGAAGTCGATTGAGACTTATATGGAGTGAAGTTTTGAAAAGATCAAAAGGTATCAAGTAGAAGGCACTATGCCAACAATTGCTAGAAAAGTAATGCTATTAGCCGACCCCTAAATTCACATATTTTAGTGTGGCCAGTTGGGGCCAAGTCACTAAGGATTGTCAAGTGACTAATCCAGCAATGTAAGGACAAAGCGGGGTGCTTCTAACAAAGTGCCAACCGCAAGAACTTTTGATGAAGAATGAATTGAGATACATGATGATGGACTTTATAAAAACCCTAGATGTATTAGGCACTAAGAGATTCACGTTGAACACGACCAATATCTTCCAGAACATCCTTGCTACCATTACCAAGTTCTGTAAGAAAGACAGATAGACATACGTTGTCTTTTGGGAAAGTCGTATAGACTGACATTCGTTTGAAAGGAGAGGTAACATTAAGCTACCTATAGATTATCAAGATTGGAATGATTGAAAAGAGACCCTTATTATGGATATATGATTAAATTGCCACGTACAGGATGTAAGTATTCCTTGAAAATGGAATTGAGGATAGAATGTCCATAGATTAATACGAACCCTGGGGGATGCACAAAGGATAGCATTACCCCTAATATAGACATTGTGAAATCAGACGATATAAGGTTAATCGACCAAGGTATCAATAACCTGTAAGGATTTGTGGAAAGGAGTCTCTAAAAGTACATAGACAGAATTGTTATCGAATTGATTAATGATGTTTGATATACCCTGTAACCAGGAGATACAGGAGGAATGATGAGGATGGCCTAAGAAACCTTACAAGGGAAGAGGTAATATTCTGAACTTCAAAAGGGAAGTTTGGTAAGGAATGTATGACATAGTAACCATAAGGCCAGAGGAATCATGTGTGAAATCATGAAAAAGTATGGATTGAACCAATAGGGTTGAGATTATCCTAAAACAAGAAGGGATTTAAGTAAGGAAATATCCTAGGTATGATTGGGAGTACCGGTAGTAAAGTTCACACTAGAAAGGTGGAAGCAATGACTTTTGGAAAAGACTGATAGATGCTTTTTCTCATTCAGCAGAATTTAAGGGAGAATGCTTCCACCCTGAGTTGGAATAGATCCAGAAAGCATTGATCTCAAGAAATTATTATAATCAGGAAAGGCCAACGAGGTGGCCGACACTTTAAGTATAGGGGAGTAAGTATAAATGCTCATACCAAAGAAATAGAATGATAATGTAAGGACCTTGATGGTCATAATGTGGTAGAGGAAATTATATTCCGTCTAAAGATTTTGCCATGATCAACTATAAGAATAGTTTAAGTAAATATTCGATTCCTGATGTTGCCAGTAGCACATTACAGACATTATGAGGCTCTACGACAGGCCAGACCAAATTCCCCAAGAGACTCGCCTTTCCTTTGGAAAGGGTGGGGGAAAGTTAAGTAACAAGGAATTGGTAGTAAGATGACCAGAAGCAAAGATGGTACAAATACTGATAAGCTAAATGGCACGATGATGAATGACAAGCAAGTTTATGTTGGTGTATTTCTGCGTAAACAAGATAGAGTACATGAAGTTAAAGATTCGTGATGCTAAAAGGTATCCCTGTATTAAGGATTATCAAGATTCGAAAGTGATTAAGTAAGACGCTGAGCTTCCAGTCTTCAATTAGAGATGTACGATTAAAAATCTCCTCAACCTATCATAGCTGCGAGGCTTGAAGCTTCTCTGCAATTTTATCTGCTTCATGTAATATCTACGTCAAGTTCAGGAAGCATTCCCTATGGATAGGGAATAGTGATTATTTTGTTTTCCTAGAGGATCTTGAATTGACAATTATGAAACCCGTACGTTTAGTTATTCAATCACTGCGTAAACGATAAGCGATGGTGATCCTTCTGAGAAATTAGGTGGTAACGACTGTGGAAATGTCGAATTGAATCTAAGTTAGAGAAATCATCCAGGTTTATTTCGGATGGTGTAATTTCTGGAATGACGGGATATTTGAAATGAAGAATTAGGTTATGATGGTTCATAAAATGATTATAGTAGAAATAAAGACAAGAGACTGATAGAGATGGAAATAGAATTGGGAATTAATAAGAGAGTCAGATAGGCGGACTCATGAGAATCTCCAGTAACGAAGCGAGAAAAGTATGGAATTGGCAAGGTAAGGGTATTGGCCAAAACGGAAAGTTGGAATTAGGATCATGAATGACATACAAATTGACTCCTTTTAAGTTTGGAAAAATCCGAGGAAATATGGAATAGTTTGATTGAGTAATAAAAGAGACTCATGGAATGAGAAAGTGGAATCTAGATGGTTGAACAAAGGAAAGTTTGACCATAAACGTGCCAAGTATATTGAATAAAGGTAACAAGTGTTCCCCTAATAAGATGATGGTGGAGTTCAATAACAGAAGTGAATGAGAACTAGATGATAAGATGGATGTGATTGATAAAGAAAAGATAGAGAGGTAATTATTAAATGTGAAGCACGAAATGTTATGAATGGATTAATGAATGGGTTTTCCTAACGACGAGCTCTCGGAATGACAACCTGATAGTGTTAATATTATGTATATGAAAGAGCCAGTGTTGTGGCGTGAAATGTCAGTAGTAGTTACGTGTTCGCACTTATTCACGCAAGAGAACGTGGTCAACAAGTAATATAGAGTAAATAAGATTCGTTCCCACAGAGACTCAAATTGTTCGTTATGTTCACTTATGCACCAGCTTATGATTTACACTCACTGCTAAGACAATCACAATTTTGGTTTTGCTTTACTAAAGATTAATTACCAACTAAGCCAATTACGAGGAAATAACTTAACTTTAACTTTATAATAAACAAACATGGGATTTCAATTTCATTTACTACTTCATCTAGAATCTTATGCCCTTTAGCCTAGCATGTGATAGCGTTGATTACTGATTAGATGCACTAAACTGATACACACCAACTTTCGTTGTGCATATATCATCCTACTGATCATCCACAATTGATAGAAGTCAAGTAGTCACCAAATATGTGTAGTCCCTATATGTCTATAGCAATTGAACACATACCGGTTAAAGATCAAGCACCCATTAAACCACATAGTCGATGCAAGACGGTTAGAATTACATCACAAATTAATACATGTTCTTCACATGCAAAAACCTATGCTAGCATGAATTGTTCTAAACCCTAGATCCACTTTCGCATTCACTAGGATTAAACAAACAATTACAAGTGTTCACGACGCACTTATAACGAATAAGCATAAACATACTAGGCAATCAATACATTCAATCACACACCAAGGCATAAAAACACTCAATTACTAGAATCCATGGCAAAATCCATTAAAACCCCATGATAACGAATTAGCCCATAATTGACCTAATTGCCATCATGGGTTCTATTGAAAACATAATTCTAAAATAAACAAGTAAAAATAGAGAAGAAGAAATAAGGTTTAGAATCAAATCCCACAATAGAAGAATACAAAAGTTTCAAGAATAATCCTTGCTTGTCACTAGCTTGGAAGAATTTCTTCTCCTTTTCTCTCTTCTCAAAAACTAGGTTATAATACGTAACGTGTATATGTTATGATTACAAGGGTTGGATGTTGATATAGGCTCTCCCCCTCTCTTGCCCAATAAGAAAAATACCTTAAAATACAACTAGAATACGATTTTTGTGTCAAAAACCACCTAAAAATACAATTTAATTCGAAACATGATAGAATTTCAGAATTTCCAGCGAGTTCGGGCGCACCCTGCGCGGTATCAGCGCAGTCTGCGCGGTCTGTTACTGTTCAGAATTATAGAAAACTTCCCAGGCTTCGCGTGGACAGCTTACGGACCTCAAACGGACTTGTAGAACTCCAGATATGGCCAAAACAGTGAAGACTGCGCAACCATCCGAATTTTACACAATTTGCTCCTTTCTCCTCCGTTTCTTTCACATTAGCTAACATCTTTAATACCATGACACATGTAACTCCTTGGTAGCATAACACAAGTGTACCATCTTCATTCCAATACTTAATTCCGCTCTAATATCGATTAGAAACACCAACACTAACCGATAGCTACAACCCTGCACAACTACACAAAACACATAAAAAATACAACAAACTTGAGACCAAGTCAATCAATTTAAGTCGATATGGAACGCTCCAAGTGGATATAAAATCCACTTATCACACCCCCAAACTTAAACCGATGCTTGTCCTCAAGCATAAACAACTACACTATCTAATTAGTACCACTTCCGTAGGTGATCACGGTTGCATTTGGCATATGCAACAAGCCCTTTAAACCCCTAGGCAGCCCTAGTGGACGAGTAAGGTCTCGTGAGGGCCTATAGCGAATGTACCCACAAAATCCATTTAACCTAATGCAATGCAAATGCATGAATGCAACTAATATGAAAAAAATGCAAAGACCCCCTTCAAACTCACCAAAACCATCTAACAAGCAAATATCTCGACGAATGCAACAAATCCAAGCAGAGCTCGACTAAGTCCCCGTATACTAACAATACATGAACAGAAACGTGCGTGTGTGCAATGCTCATCAGAAATACCCCCAGAACTAGGTCAAAAATCATACATGCTTTCCGTCAAGACAATCACAGGTTTATAACTAGAATAGACTGTAGACACTCCATAACCTAGGAACACCTCCACCCTTATCCAAGGTAGACAGAAACTCATGCTTTATTACTATACTACGACACTACATATACAATAAGCATGCTTATTTAACCGTGCAATGAATGAGACCCCAAAAGGCTTATACAATAATACCCATGTAGCGAGTGTTGGGTCAGTGGATCCCAGACTATAAAGCCTTAGGTCACTAGGACTAAGTCCCCTCAGACTTAATTACTCGAGTATTAAAGAGCTCACTCTGGTTAATTTTGCATTAACAAACAACACTTGACTATATTTTTTTTTTTTTTTTTCTAATCTGGAATGAGCCTTTCTCAATTCCAACCCTAGACTACTCATATAAATATGAGCTGACTACTAGCCATTTGACGCCTAGCCTTTATTGACAAATATTAACAACTAGCATGAAAATTCCTGGTTTCCCCCAAACTTAGACTTTAATGTTCCTACGCTATAAAGGGAATAACGAAAATTCTAAATATAAACAAGTGATTAAATCTCAAAACATCCCACAGGCATAACCCTAACCTAGCCCAACAGCACCCCCAATGAGACTGTGTAATAAATTTTGTTCCCGTAACATGCAAGTCAATTTCATAGAAACTATAAATCAGCCCTCTACTCATCATCATCACACCCAAATCAACATCCACCTATCAATCAGAATCAGCTCGTCCTAAGGGATCATGAAATATGCATGCCATGAAAATGCAACTAAATGAAAACTCACATAGTATACGACAATAAAACAAAATGTCCTATATGAACACACGTAGATAATACGAACATAACAATCATGCATGAACTATCACTACTATGCAACATGATATCCTATATGACCACAAAATACAACAATACATACAACTACTATCCCCCAAATCACCCCCAAACTTAAAATATTCAATGCCCTCATTGAATGTAAATTAAAAGGGTACAAGAGATACTCCCCTACTCGCCGGCATCTTCACCCTCCTCGGGTGGTGTGTCTGGTGGTGGATAGACGTGGAGGCTCCAACACAACTGTTGTTTTATTCGAAAGCAAGAAATCATTGGTTGCCTCCCACGAAGCGCCTTTCTTTAACGTCTTTAGCTAGACTTGGCCACAATTTTCATCTTGAAAATTTTCTGCACCGCATCTCTATAAGGCCATTTAATGATCTTTTCTGGAGCGACATCTTCAACAACAAGCTTTACCCGTATTCGCTCCTCACAAAATCTCTTAACAACATTCTCCCGCCTACCTGAAAAGTTAGCAGCAATAACAATAGCAAGCAAAGGATTTGAATTACAAGAAACATACCCCAGGTGAACTAGCAATGTTTTGAGCTCGAGTTCGGGAGCTCCTTCAATTGATGGCTTAAGGCGCACCTGAGAATTCCAGAGATCTTCCACTCCAAGCAACTTATGTGGAATACGTAGCCCCATTAACCAAGGCACTGTAATCCTCAGTTGGCCATGCTTTGCCTTCTCCTTCTCCGTGTCATACTTTTTACTCTGCCCTGCATCAACCAATTTCAAGCTAAAACACTCCTCATCCTCCGCCGGCAAATTCATGGCTAGAGTTTGCTTCTGAAGCCCTTGTGGATATGGAGGAGGAAAATCGATTTGGACGATCTCTGTAGTCTTCTCCGGAGTAGATTTGTCAACAGGAGAGATGCTCTTTTCCTCTTCGGACTCCAGCTGGTCGAAGTCAGATTGCAACGGAGCGGCATTCAACAACTGAACATGCTCTTCTAATTCATCATCTTCCAGACTGAGACACTCTTCATCCTTCGAAGGAATTAGCATAGCCGCTTGAGCCTTGGAATTTTCTTGATCTTGGGCTGATTCTTCAAAATTTTCAGATTGCAAAGGAAGTGGTTGCGGTTGATTATTCAGAATTGAATTTTTTGATTGGTTTACCTCCGACTCTGCTTCCTTATCAGCTTCATGTTCTGCTTCTTCCCCATCTCTGCCCTCAGACTCTCCTTCCTGAACTTCGATCATGGTCTCACCCGTGGCTAAGAAAGGCCAATCAAGACTGATAGGAAGGTTCTTGTCATCCTCCTCTACATCTAGGCCTTCTGTGTCACTTGCAATTTGATTCAATGTTTGTAATGCATTTGCAATTTGACCAATCTGATATCCTATTCTTTGGAGAGACAATGCATTGCTTTTAGCCATCAACCTCAATTCTTCTAATTCAGCTTCTTCGGTCGACTGTTGGATAGACCAAGTCTGAAATTGCTGCTGCTGAAATTCAGGAGGTTGAAAGTGTTGATGCATTGGGGCATACTGATGCTGAAATTGTTGCCCTTGTTGCTGCTGAATTCCCCCTGGACTGTATGGCTCATCTTCAAACTGCTGATTTTGGAGCGGGTAGGATGGATATTGGAATTGCTCCATACCACTCTGATTGTAGTCCCAGCTGAAATTTGGCCGGTTTCTGTTATACTCACATTGATGAGTGTAATGTCCACCTGCACACAGCTCACAAACAATTACAAATTCCTGCTCCCAATAATCCATCAAATAAAAAGAAAAAAAGAAAAAAACGTCTGAGTCAGTGAATTTAACCCAAATTGATGACAAGATCATAAACTAAACAAACAATGAACCGAGTCCCCGGCAGCGGCGCCAAAAACTTGTTCGCACTTATTCACGCAAGAGAACGTGGTCAACAAGTAATATAGAGTAAATAAGATTCGTTCCCACAGAGACTCAAATTGTTCGTTATGTTCACTTATGCACCAGCTTATGATTTACACTCACTGCTAAGACAATCACAATTTTGGTTTTGCTTTACTAAAGATTAATTACCAACTAAGCCAATTACGAGGAAATAACTTAACTTTAACTTTATAATAAACAAACATGGGATTTCAATTTCATTTACTACTTCATCTAGAATCTTATGCCCTTTAGCCTAGCATGTGATAGCGTTGATTACTGATTAGATGCACTAAACTGATACACACCAACTTTCGTTGTGCATATATCATCCTACTGATCATCCACAATTGATAGAAGTCAAGTAGTCACCAAATATGTGTAGTCCCTATATGTCTATAGCAATTGAACACATACCGGTTAAAGATCAAGCACCCATTAAACCACATAGTCGATGCAAGACGGTTAGAATTACATCACAAATTAATACATGTTCTTCACATGCAAAAACCTATGCTAGCATGAATTGTTCTAAACCCTAGATCCACTTTCGCATTCACTAGGATTAAACAAACAATTACAAGTGTTCACGACGCACTTATAACGAATAAGCATAAACATACTAGGCAATCAATACATTCAATCACACACCAAGGCATAAAAACACTCAATTACTAGAATCCATGGCAAAATCCATTAAAACCCCATGATAACGAATTAGCCCATAATTGACCTAATTGCCATCATGGGTTCTATTGAAAACATAATTCTAAAATAAACAAGTAAAAATAGAGAAGAAGAAATAAGGTTTAGAATCAAATCCCACAATAGAAGAATACAAAAGTTTCAAGAATAATCCTTGCTTGTCACTAGCTTGGAAGAATTCCTTCTCCTTTTCTCTCTTCTCAAAAACTAGGTTATAATACGTAACGTGTATATGTTATGATTACAAGGGTTGGATGTTGATATAGGCTCTCCCCCTCTCTTGCCCAATAAGAAAAATACCTTAAAATACAACTAGAATACGATTTTTGTGTCAAAAACCACCTAAAAATACAATTTAATTCGAAACATGATAGAATTTCAGAATTTCCAGCGAGTTCGGGCGCACCCTGCGCGGTATCAGCGCAGTCTGCGCGGTCTGTTACTGTTCAGAATTATAGAAAACTTCCCAGGCTTCGCGTGGACAGCTTACGGACCTCAAACGGACTTGTAGAACTCCAGATATGGCCAAAACAGTGAAGACTGCCCAACCATCCGAATTTTACACAATTTGCTCCTTTCTCCTCCGTTTCTTTCGCATTAGCTAACATCTTTAATACCATGACACATGTAACTCCTTGGTAGCATAACACAAGTGTACCATCTTCATTCCAATACTTAATTCCGCTCTAATATCGATTAGAAACACCAACACTAACCGATAGCTACAACCCTGCACAACTACACAAAACACATAAAAAATACAACAAACTTGAGACCAAGTCAATCAATTTAAGTCGATATGGAACGCTCCAAGTGGATATAAAATCCACTTATCATTACGCCAAGAGAGAAATCCAAGATTTAACCTGAGAGGTTGAAGGATTTTCCAAAAAGTTAGTGGTGCTAATATCGAACAAGAGTTTAGGTCCATAGAATGATGGACAGAGCAGCAAGGACATGTGATATGTGAGATTACGAAAAAGTAGTACTTAATACGAATATGATTATTTTCTTCTCTAATAAACCTCTATAGTTCAGAGGAAAATTCTAAGTATGATATTTTGACAATCATGAAAACTTTCTTAAATGATTCTTTGGAATTTGTTCTTTTCTTCTCCCTTATTTATCTTCTTCGAGAAGAACAACCCTTTAAGGAGGGGAGGTAATACTACGTGACTCTCTGTCTGTGTGATAGGAGTCTAAGTGGAATGCCATTAATTGTTTAATTGCTTGTCAAGTACTAAAGGCTGGCCCCCTTCTGTACTAGCTATGCAATATAACAAATGTTCATTGATCACAGTGATCTCTCGATAAACTTTTCCACCTAAATATATATACATCGAGATTGCGAAGATTAAAGCGATTAGAAATTGCAAAATTACGAGTGAGGTTATCTCCGGACTTCGTAGCGCGTTAGTGATACCGAAGTCACTGCACGTACCAATAAGGTTAATAGTATAAGAACGGACAAGAGCGTATACCG
The DNA here is from genome assembly GCA_037693485.1 of Kitagawia praeruptora. Classification (NCBI taxonomy): domain Eukaryota; kingdom Viridiplantae; phylum Streptophyta; class Magnoliopsida; order Apiales; family Apiaceae; genus Kitagawia; species Kitagawia praeruptora. Next base: position 142,915,035 of record CM075352.1, read on the forward strand.
GATGATGTGTTGTGCGAAAGTATCAAAGAATTGGTAGAACGGATAAAGGATGTATTGTAACACCAGTATGATGTGCTTTAGAAAGATTGGAATGTGTAAGGATCGACCAGAGAATTGGAAAGCGAAATGACCAACAGGTACCCCATTTGTCTTCTACCTGATTCCGGGACGGAATCCTTTTAAGGAGGGGGGACTGTAAGAACCCGAATTTTCGGTAGAATTAAAAACTTTTTATATATTGATGAAAGAATGAACAGTGACTCCGACTACAAGGTATTAACAAAGAATGTGAATGAGTATAGATTTAAATGATCATATGTCATGAAGAATACTTTTGGTTGATAGCATAAATAAGAATAATCTATCTCCTAAGGATATAAGTTATATTATTCCAAGAAAGATTATTCTTGTGTCATCCAAATCAATATCTATTATAAGTCCAGCGGTTCCGTAAAAAGGTTAAGGAGCACTCGAGAGTAAACCAGGTTCATTTTCCTAATTATAGGAATTAAATAAAAATAAGTGATGAATAGTGATTTTGGAGGAATTTAGAATATTATTATAATAATGCTATATCCGGTATTCGGAACGGATTTCTGAGTTCGTATTAGTGATCCAGGAGGAAAATAAGTGTATGTAAAAGCTGTCGGATTCAGAAACAGAGCACTTTCACTTTCTCCGAGAATTCCCTGGACACTGCCAGACTTAAGGATTTATTTAAGGGATTTAAGGAATTTAAATTCGAGAAGTATTAAGAAAGATGGAGAATGTTATTATAAATATTAAAAAGGTTTTCGGTAAAACCCTAATTAGAAACGAATGAGTTATTCCCACGAACGATCAACGAATTAAGCAATAAACGGACAAAGAAACAAGCAGGGAGCCAAGAGATAGTGATGTGCAAGAGGATAAGGTCAAGTAGCCAAGATAAATATCTAGTAACTAGCTCCATTAGAAACCAAACCATCTAGTTAACACATTACTCCATCTTATCTTACATAACAAGATTTGCTAGTGGAAGATGATGCATTGGATGAGCCTAGCACTTTATTAAAGTAGCTTTAGCTAGATATTATCTCAAATAATTCATTTCATCACATAACCAAGCAAGCAGCCAAGCCAAACTCCACCTCTCTCTCTCATTAGAACCATTCGGCTTTATGCCTAAATTCAAGAAGAGAAATCAACCTTCCCACCATCATTTGATCTCCAAATTTTTGTCATGGATCCTATATTTCATAAAAATGATACCCTAGAAATCTTAGCCTCAAAATCCATTGTTTCCATTTTCAATTAAATCATCAAAGTCTAGGGTGAATAGTAACCTCAAGAACATAACTTTTGGATCTTGATTTTGGTTGATGATCCAAGCTTCATGGAGGCTATACAAGGACTATACAAGGCTTACTAAGTGCATACACACCCCAAGGAAGGTATAACACACTTGAAAACCCTAGATCTTACTTTGAGATTATGCATGTTCTTGGTGATTTAAGCTTAGTTATGTTATTAGTGATTATAAGCATGATTATGATTTGGTTTTAGTAAATGTTAAAAATAGCTTAGATGAACGGAAAGGCATTGCTTGGCCTCAGTTCATGGTTATAAATCATGTATATGTTGTTTGGAGTAGATATCATGATTATTGGGAGTTTTGGAATTTGGTAAATATCCGATTTATAGTCGTCGTAATGCCGAAATTTCGTTAACCTTAAGAACACGAGTTTGACAGTAGGTATAATTCACTGATTAACTTCGATTTCTTCCATGATAAGCTAGATTATGTTATAAGCTTCGTTTTGATATAAAGATCGTATTAAATGGACTTACGGTTTAGGAGTTATGATTAAATTCGTAAAAGAGGTTCGAAACCGTAATCGAAAGTTCGTAACTGAAATTGGAATCCCTTAACATGACTAAGTCAGTGACGAATCATGGTAATTAAATATTAGAGGTCATAAGGAAGGCGTGAGAGAAAACCACAGGTAAAATGGATCGTTTTCCGATTTTATAAAAATGTTCGAATCGAGGATAAGTGCGAAGAAACCACTTTTCGGAGGTAACATTATTCATTAAAACCTCCTGCCCTGTTTTGGCAAAATTCCGAAAAATTAATCTTCTGATCTAAGTCCAATTTTGAGTTAGCTACCTTCTAGACATTCTCTAGATCATGTACGCGAAAACGGTGCGTCATTTGAGTTAACGGTTACCGAGTTATGAACGTTTTAGTGAAAGAGGTGTGAATAGTAAAGATCCGTAGTCGACCGAACTTCAAAAATACAGTTCACCTATCTAGACCCGTGGCTTCGAATTGGAAATTTTATGATAAATATTACAAATACCAAAGATGATTTTATAAGTGGTTTCGTAATTAAATACGTTTCCAGTGATTTATTAAAAGTGTTGAAGTACGAGTCCCGGAATAGTAATTCCCAGGGAAGTCAACTCTAGAGGTACTACTTGGACCACCCATTTTGGCTAGATTAAAAGAGGAATCTCGAGTCGACTAAAGCATGAAACTTGTTAAGAATTATCGAGACAACATATTGGTGCAAAGAACGAGGTTATAAATGATTCAGTAAGATATACGAAAGATCCGACATTAAGGATAGGTCCGAGGTGTGTTTGGACTAAGCTTACATGACTTAAGTTAAGTTATACTTAACCTTCGAAATGTTCAGTGATTGACCTCGGTTATTGTGACTATTTATAGATCACTGGATTGACACGAGGCACACTACCCCAACAGGATTACCAGGCAAGTTTCCAATACTTGGAACTGTTGTTGTGATAATATATATAATGATTGTTGTATACATATGCCATAGCATGCATGCCTACTTTCAAGTCTATTGATATGCTTGTTCCCTGAATTGATATTGGCTTATAGACTAGATATGAATTATCAGTTATAAGCAGGATTGTTTTGCTAAGACCCTTAGTGAAGGGAATATGATATTCATTCTTTCAATATAGACCGGGAGTCGGTATTTTGGGACATAGAGTTAGTCGTGGAAACCCGGAGGGATTCCAGTGACAGTTATTTGAGGAATGTTATTTATGAGCATTATTTATATAAAGTATTGATTACTTGGAAATTATTCGAGGAATGCTATTTGGATATTATCTCAATCGAGAAGTACTATATGAATATTATTTTGAATATTCATTCGCGTATATTTATTTGCTGAATATTATTTTAATATTCATTCGAGCTTTAATTATTTAAATGAATATTAGTTTCGAATATTCGTTTAGAGTTTGATTATTCAATGAGTGATTACTTTAATATTCTTGGAAATTTATTTATTAAATGAATATTATCGTGAATATTCATTTAAGATTTTATGTACTTGATGAATATTATTTAAGATATTCATTCGAAGTTCTATTTACTTAAGGAATATTGCTTCGAATGTTCCTTTAAAAGTTTGATTGCTAAAAGAATATTATTTGGATATTTATTTAGAATATTATTTATTAAATGAATATTATTTTCAAATATCCATTTAAGGTTTGATTATTTAGTGAATATTATTTTAAACATTTACTTGAGCTTATTTAATTAATGAATATTATCTTGAATATTCATTTAAAGAAGAGAGTTATTTAGTAAATAATTCTATATATTCATTCGTGGATTACTTACGAGCAATATTATGATTTATTCATATTCCTTAATTATTATTGATTTAATAAATATTCTTGGAATATTTATTTAAATTCTTTTAAGTTCTTTTTATGATGATTCATATTATTCAAAGATTATCTATCACCTTCAGATAAGGTGTAAAATATTTTGGAGTATTTTATGACTATTCTTATCAAGGGGAGGTTCCCAAACTTTATTTTCATTTAAATCTATCTTAAAGAAGATTTAAATACTCGCTCAACTTCCAAACAGATATAAGGGGACCTCACTTGAGAGATGTTATTTATTGGACTGCCCGGTCCTATACTTGCTAAAACTATCTTGTCACTCACATCTTGATTCTTTCAAGCATCGATATGAGTCTGTTTGGTTACCTCCTCAACGCTCGAGGGGTAAGAATTGATGGAACAAGTTTATATCCATTAACAAGCATCAGCTTGGGAAATATTGGTGATTTTTCATTTCCAACTAGATACGACTACTTTGTGGAGTCCTATCAACAAGTAATATACTTGGGGAAAGGGGGAGGAACTTCACGTTTCAAATTTATGGATGTGAAATGAACTAGGAGATGCGTAAGTGACCCAGTGGCGCCGGTCCAGCAAATGGCCCAACCGTTGGCCGGGGGGTTCCAGAGGGCGGTAGACAAGTAAATCCGTCGGTGCTTCCTTCTACATGTAGTAAACAAGAGGTGGGGAGCATAACATGCGACTGATCATCGTGTAAATGCTATGTCTCCTGGCGCGTCAAACTCCAGTATTAGTTCATCTCTCAATGTTGGAAATTTCCTGCAACCTTATCATTATTGGCAGGTTTGAAAAGTGTTTGAATTGGAATTGCAATACTCTTCCTGCAAGTTCCTCTATTATGAAAAGTTGATAATATCTTGCTCATCTTTGACATAGCAGATATTTATTCAAAACAAATATATTTTGAGTTACCTTGTAACTCCATCTCATACCTTATGTTGGTACTACATCGTTAATGCATGGCATATGGTTTCAAAGATATTTTGGACTGTTATATATTATCACTGTTCAATTATATTTTTGGTGGGCTATTGCTCACCCTTGCTTTATTTATTTATATCACAACAACAGCTAGATCAGATGGCCGCGCAAGGCATACTCAGCATAGGCAGGTGTCAGCCGTCAGAGGATTAACCGCTGAGGACATAGCTACCATTGCTAAGGATGCAGCCTCGGGTAGGCTAGTTGTTAGCATTTGTGCATCAAATGTATTTATATATATGGCATATACCAATGGATGGCAAAGAGCATGTAATTGTAAAATTGTAATTCTTTGGGTTGTAAGAACTCAAACTTGTGATTAATAATATTGATGGTTACTCTGATTTCATCTCTGGGACTATAACGGGTGTGTTATGTTGTTATCTTGGGTCACAAGGTTGTAATTTAAATTATGTTGGTCTTATGGATGGATATTGAGACCGTAACGACCAGATCCCTGACCCTGGATCTGGGGGTGTTACATGTTCCCTCAGTTAAGAGGTCATGTAAGTAATGCAAAGCATTACAAACAATTAGGCTTGTTATTAGATGTATACAGGCATGCCTCTGTAACTAACACTTGTGTTCATTACTTGCTATTATTATCAAATGTGTTACTTTATGTGTGTTTCTCTTCATTAAAACTGCTAATTACTTAACTGAGATATTTTAACATGAATCTTCAAAGTGTGATCATGATTTAACAGTGTCAAGAAAAGGTTTCCACATATTACTGAATATCACACATTTTCAATGACAAGCTTACTTTTGCTTGATTTACTGAACTCAAGAAAACACTTTTCAATCAGGATGATTTCAAATTGAGGTAACTATTTCTAACCCTCTTCCTACTACTCAATCTCAAGGTTCTTTGCCATTGAGTGTTGCTATGGAGACTGAGTCTGAGAACCCACAGTCTTCTACCCAAGCAACCAAACTTAAATCAAAATCCAAGTCAAAGAAACCAACCTCAAGTGCTTCTCAATAGGCACTTGTTGTACAACCTACCATAACCTCTGAGGGGAGTGTTCAGGTGGTAGTGAGTGGTGAGGGACAGGGTGAACATCAAAGAAACCCTAAGGATAAGGTTGGAGAGGTAAGTGTGTCCTAGCCTAGCCAAATTGCAGTCTCCCAAAAGTCTATTAATGCTGAAAGGATTTAAACACATCCCTAACAACATCCTCTCAACAGGGTCTTGTTATTGAAAAGAGTTCCCAACCAGGAACATTGAACAAGAAGGGAAGGGACACCACTAGCCAAAAATCACCAACCAAAACCTTTGTCAGAAAGAAGAAACCTAAAGTTACTTTGGGTGAACAAGGGTCACACACTGTTCAATCTCACATGATTGAACCTTCTCAAACTCAGTTTGATGTGGCTCCAGCAAATGTGGAGTCACAGCCCAATTCTCAATCTCTAATCACACAACCAACTCAAAATTCACCATCTCTATCTCTGAATGTGGACATGCTTTCCACATCACAAGCAAATTCTCCCTCTTTACATCTAAGGGAGGAGCCCCACTCAGACCCTGTTGGTCATCATCTTTTAGATGATTTGTTGGACCAACAGCCATTTCTTTCTGAAACTATGACTGAATCTGTGTCGCCCACTTTAAAATCATTATGTACAGATTCTATCATAATTTCCATATCAACTGCTATCCCTTCTACTTCATCGATGGATATTTCTCATCCGTTGACAAGTGTTTGTTCATCGACGGATATTCTTAACAGCAATCATCCGTTGGTAGCTCTAACTACAGGATCAATGGATACATCAAACTCATTGATCAATGTGTTCCCTGCATCAATAGCAGAAGTCACACTTGTAGTTTAAACACTTCTAGGATTGAGGGAAGGGAGTGACATCACTGAGAGTGAGAGGCTGCTTTGTGAGCAGGAAAAAGGAGAGAATGAGAGTGAGGGGCTGGAAATTTCTTCCTGCCAGGCAAAAGGAGAGACTGAGAGTTCCACCTTAGTAGGTGAAGGTGAGGGTATGAGAGGTGTGAGCCAGGGGGAGCCCTTGATGCAAAAAGAGAGAGAACATGAGAGAAAAGCAGGTACAGAAGACATAAGGGTGGATGAAGCCATTGCTTGTGAGTTAATGGAGGTTGAGGATGCCCCTAGAACAAGTTTCTATCAACAGACATCTCAAAACATCATTTATAGACTAGTTCTTGGAGCTGAAACCTTTACTCACCCTATCTTTGACCTAAACTCTCGGGCAGAACAGGGCAATGTGGAGGCTGAGCAACAGCTGAACTTGGTACAAAACTCAGAATCTATGCAAAGAGTCATAGATGCTCTTACCAAGCTTCCACCAAGTGCTACTGAAGTGAATCAGCCTGACTCTGAATTCACAGATGAAGGTGGAGATGTAGAGCCTTCACAACAACCTGGAGACTTACCAAAATGGCTAGTATCTAAAGATTATATCTCCAATGATGCTTTCACTGAGCTAGTAGTGCAGTATGAGAAGATTGCAACTACTCTACAAGATGCTGAACCTGCTCTAAAGCTTGTGCAAGAGAATTTTCTGGCTACTCTTAAACTGCACAAGTATCTTCTCAATCAAAGGGTGGTAGATAAAGATGACTTCAAGCTGGAAATTAAAAATGCTCTAGAATCTCAGCACAAAGACTTGGAGCTTCTTTTTCCTCCCCGAATAATGCAGCACCTTAATCAGAAGCTGAAGAAATATGCAGAAACAGAAAAGAAAGTTGACATTTTGTCTGCAAAAGTTGATAAGTTAGAGCTTCAAATGGGCACTATTCTTGAAAATCAAAAGCTCATTATTGAAGCTCACAACAAACAAAATGCTCTCCTTGCAAGTCTGTTGACTCTACCTACTCCTCAAGCCCTTGATGCTAACAAAAAGGGGGAGAAGTTTGGAGATAAGGGGTCAGCAAGTGAGGGGGAGCAACTTCATTCTACTCTACCTCCAACAGCTCCAACAATTTCAACTAGTGAGGAAGAACCAGCCATTCAACCTGAAGACTCTATAGCCATGAGGCTGGGTGCTAATCCTCATATTTCTCAAGTGCAAATTCCTCCCATAACCACATCAATCAGACAAGTCCTAATTCCAGATTTTGTGCTTCCTAAATCTCTAGCCAGAGAGGAGCCATCTTGTCTAAATTCAAGCCTGTGCTCAAGCCCAAGAAGTCACCTGTGAAGAAGAATGGTAAAAACACCTTGAGAGTAGAATTTCCAATGCCAAAACCTGATGAATTCAAGCTAATGAGCAAACATCTTGCTGAATTAAAACAGAAGGCTAAAGTTGATGTGGGACTCAAAGAGAATCTAGCATTCATCTACAGAGAGGGAATGGAAATTTGTGTTCCTGCAGGTTACCCTGACTTTGTAGCTGCCAAAGCTGAAGAAACTGCAATGTTACTTCAAGCTGGTCAAATTGTAAGAAAACCTGCAGAATCTACTGAGAAGGAAGCTAGATTGGCTGATGAGCTTGTAAGAGAGTTAGAAGAAGAAATGGAGCAAGAGGCTGAAGAAGAAGAGGCCAAATTTTAGAAGAAAATGAACACAAAGTCTGCGTGCAAGAAAAGAAAAAGCATGGTTAAAGTTCCTGCTAAGAGACCTTTGAGCCCAGAACCAGAAGTTCAAGTTGAATCAGTACCACCTCCAACACAAAACACTCAGGCACTCAACACCTTGGAACTTGTAAAGGAAGAACCTATGGAATTTGACTTTGACATCAACAGCTTGGTATTTCCAAAGATCAGGCTCTCACCTGAAAAGAGGAGAACCAGAAGAAGGAAACAACCAATAGCTAGACCATTTCAATTCACTAAGGTTCCTCAAGTTGCAAAGGTTGCCACCAAGAAAGAAACTGAACTATACATTGCAGATATTGAAGAGTATTCAAGCATCAATTTCTTCTTGGATGATGTGGACAATGTGAGTGCTGCAGATAGGATAGCCAGGCTTCCAAGAAGGTTAATTTTCACCTATAAAGGAGGGAACAGTATAGCCTGGCCCCTAGACCAAGTGTTAAATGAAGGATACAGCAAACTCTGGAGGATTTGGTCATTAATGAAGAAAACTGGAGGATTCACTCCAGAAGCGAGGGGAATAATTTTCAAAAAGGCCAATGAATTGAGAAATAGCCGGATTTCAAAGGAGGGTTTGCCCAAGACACTTAACATTCCATATGAACCTGGCAAGAAGGTTCACTTTTATCCATACTGGATAGTGGAATTCAGAGATGATCAAAATTGTAGAAGATTCTTCAGGATAGAAGATCAGCTAGAAAAGGCTAGCAATGAGTACTTGCAATAATTAATGTCTATGATGGATCCAAACCACTTAGAAGAAAAGATCATCTACAGATCTCTGGAAAATCAGCTTGAGGCAAACAGAGAGAAAATCCATGGTATGAGGACTGCAAGGGGAAGAAAGCAATGATATGCTCAGACTAGAGGAGCATCCCTTGTAGAAGTATGATTCTGTCACTTAACTCAGTTCATTTCTTCAAAATTTTGTAGCTTGTACAATTCATATGTTTTTATAGAATATCACGATCTTTGCAAAGCTGTTTTGTTATCATCAAGGTCCTTAATTTATGGTTGTAGTTCTATCAGTCATAAATTGGGGGAGATTGTTATGAATTATGTTTTCCTTGATGATATACACCCATAAAACACCTTGAAAATCATATGAGTACAAGATTAAGTTTTGTAACTTATCAACGGATATCCAAGCTATGTACATCCGTTGATGAGGCAGCTTAACTGATAAGTCTGTAGCATACCTTGTATTTAAGTTTAAGTTTGTTTGTTAATATCATAGTTGCTAGAAATCCAAAGTCATGTTGACTATCAATGGATATGCATAATAGGGTAGCTAATTGTAAATAGGTTGTGTTATGTAATTTTGTATAAGTGAAGTGGTGATCAACGGATGAGGATTCTACACCAACGGATATGATATTCTCAACAAGCAGAAATCAACCTATCGATCCATGTCTACACCAACGGATAAATGCTTCAACCAATAATGTCTTGGGATTAGAGGTTGATGGCGACTTGACATGCCTGACAGATCACATGGGTTGATAAACTTAAAAGAGGTATGGGAACCAGTATTGGAAACGAAGAAGAAAAAGAAACATTCCTTATTCTCACAAACAATTTAGCTAGTAAATCTAGTGCATATCTGTCTAAAACAACCAGACAAAATTGTATCACATGGAGACAAGGAGTGGCAGCAACCCTGCAGAATACTTTGACTTGTAATATTCGTTTATTTTGTAGGGTTTATAATCTTGGAGTATTTATATACTTCAAGTGTAGCATAGCTAAAATAGAGAAGAGAAACACTGAGCTAAAAAGCCATAAGCATTAGGTTCTCTTGGAATAGTTTTAGCCTTGTATTCGCAGTTGTGTACTTACATTACACAAAGAAGTTTTCTTCAATACAACCCTCAGGTGGAGTCGAGAAAACCTCACCTGAAATTTTTAAGTGTGTTGCGTGATTGTTGTTCATTTTCTGTTTCTTTACGTTTTAGTCTTCGATTTATCCACCTGTTTCCATTGAAGTTCACTTGTTATCTTAGTTAAAGTCGAAAGAAATTTACAAGATTGTATTCAACCCCCCTTCTACAATCTTGAAGTGTGCTATTGGGAAATAACACTTATTTTATCCTAAGAGAGCCACCTAATTTCTTTAGAATTATTATTTGCGCTCCACCACAAACCATTTAACATCCTCTTAATTTTTTGACCGAACGATTTTGGCATTAGAAAATAGGACATGATGTAGGAAGGAATAGTTTGAGCAGCACTTTTTATTAGAACGGCCTTGCCAACACGAGAGAGCAACTTGGCATTCCAATTCTGAATTTTCTTCCACACATTCTATTTGACAAAATTAAAAACAGAGTTTTTAGATCGTCCCACCAAAGATGGAAGACCCAAATACTTGCTTTTGGTCAGGTCATTCGAAACACCCAACATGCTTGAGATTTCAAGTTGTTTGTCCCTTCTTACATTAGAACTAAAGAAAATACCCTATTTCTGATAATTTACAGTCTGACCTGACATTAGCTCATACGCATTCAAAATGTCCTTAATTCGATGTGTCTTTGCACTTGTTGCTTGAAAAAATAAGAAACTATCATCTGCAAAAAGCAGATGTGTAATTGAGGGAGCAATTCGACTTACTTTATAGCCATGAATGCTACCAGATGACTCAGCTTTCTTGATAGAACTAGAGAGACCCTCCACACACAACGAAAAAAGGTATGGTGACAACGGATCCCCTTGACGCAAGCCACGCTTTGGTGTTATTGGACCAAGCTGAGAGTCATTAAAGCACACATTGTATTGTACTGTTGTGACACATAACGAGACCCATTTAATTCAAGTCTCGCAAAAACCAATCTGTTGTAATCTCTTTTTTAAATAAAGCCAATCATCACGATCATAAGCTTTACTAATATCTAACTTTAATGCAACCTCACCCCCCGACTGTTTCCTCTTCATGTAATGAATTACTTCAGAAGCCACAAGCACATTATTCGAGATATTTCTACCCAGAACAAAAGCTGATTGATTTTCTTATACGAGCCCTAGAAGGATCAGTTTTCAATCTATTTGCCAAAACTTTTGCAAGGATTTTGTATAGAAAATTGCACAAAGCAATCGGTCTCAAATCCTTCAGGTATTCAGCATTTTCCTTTTTTGGTATAAGCACAATATTTGTGTCATTTAGTTTTGCAGGAAAAGAATATAATCTGAGCCATTCCTTACAACTAGAAAACACCTCCCACCCTAGACTTGACCAGAAATTCTGAAAGGATGTAAGGCTTAACCCATCGGGGCTAGATGCGTTGTCTGGATGCATTTGTTTCACCGCCTCCATGAATTCTACAAAAGAAATGTCAGCCACTAGCTTCCTACTCTGGTCCTCCATCACTTGTTCTCCTTCTCCCTCATCCTCGTACGCATTATTTAGCCTCTATTCCGTAAAAACTTTATGAAAATACTGAAGCACCATTGTTTCCATGTCCTCATGTTAAAAAAAAAAATTCACCCATATTATAAGAATTCGGTATATTTGTAAAATTTCGAATCCTTAAAATATTCATTTTATTAATTATTGAAAATATTTGTATGGTCGTGGTTAATTTTTCGATTACGTATTAAAAATGTGTAGAAACTTAATCCTCACGACTCCAATAAATCATTAGAATGTCTATCAAAGAAAAGTTGCATGTTTCAGCGATATGAGAAAGGATATCTACTGTGCAAAATATATGAAACAAACGTAGTTATATTAATAGAAACTTTCATCTAATCTAGTTTGTTATGTGATTGTTCAATATCATTTTTACAAATTATATGTCATTTTATTAATGAATTGATTTACTATAAAAAAAATTATCATTTAACCAAACAAATTCAATATATCGCGTTATTGGAGTAACATATAATTGTTAGATTTTATGGTTATTGCTCTTAGCCTTATTTGTAAAGACAACTTAAAATGTGCATTTACAGTTTGGAAGTTTGAATTTTGATTTTTTTTTCTTAGTAAAACATGGAATAATAAATTTTAGTTTTGATTTATTCTTAAAATAAGACATATGAAAATGAGTATCACCTTGACTAACTTGTGAAAAAAAGCTACTGTCCATAAAATTGAAATCAAATGTGTACTATATAACAGTGTTCTAAAACTCGGAACTCGGTTCGGCTCGGCGAAGAGATGGAGTAATGAGTACTCGAAGTACTCGAAGAGTACTCGGAAAGAGTACTCGGTTAAAAAATCGGATTTAATAAATTATAATTTTAGAATGTATTCAATGCACCCAAATAATAAAATCAATTGCAACACTTAAGAATTAAGAGCCTTAAGAGTTAAGATTAATTGCAAGCACAATAGCACATACAGTACAATATTTAAACTCCATAACAAGCAAATAAAATTCTGTTTTTAGTCCAGAACCTTTTACAAAACAGTTAGCAATGCCACTATTTAAAATTTCACCAAATCTCTTGATCAGATTCATCAAATATGATGTCATCATCTACTTCATCTTCAGACTGGAAATCATCCTCATCAAGCTCTCTAACAGCTCTTTTAGAACCGACATGGGGCAGTCCAACAAATTCACCTTCATTATCATCCACATAAATGGGTGATTGGGGAACTTCTTCATCATCGTCACAGCCTTCTACAATCCAACTTTGAGCCATACTTGCGTCACTAGCTAGTAAAACATCACGTTTATCCTTCATCTTATTCTTTTTGTTTGCTAGCTTTGCATTGAATTGCACATAAACAAGATTATGCAATCTCTCAACATCTAGTCTATTTCGTTTCTTGGTATGAATCTATAGAATAGATGCGATAGTTAGTAAAGAAATAAACAAGTTATAGAGAGAATATATAAAAGAACATGTAAGTAAATTACCCCCTCAAAAGTGCTCCAATTTCTTTCACATCCCGAAGAACTTGAAGTTTAACTGGACTTGGGTTTCAAACTATCTGTTGATTCCGTATTTGGTGTTGAATTTGAATCCACATTTGGTTCCATCCTAGTTCCTAAAAATTAAAAAAGAAAGAAGCACTGAGCTTAAAATTATTAATTATATGACTAGCATTCTAATTTCTAACAAACACTTGGGGAGGTACAAACAAATTATATGACAAGCATAAAATAAATTATCAATTTTTAATTTATAGCAAAAATTATCATACTATAAGTCTATAACTATTAACTATAATGACTATCATGATAATTGATTAACAATATAACAAAAAAATTACAGGAACTGAACAAGTAAACAACACAAATTTGGGGTTAAGACTTAAAAATCTAAGATTGATTGAGTCATTGAGAACATCATAATATTTTTGAGAAAAGCGGACCTGAAACTTGTCTGAGATGAATCGCAGTGTATTGTTGAATGTTGAGAGACCTGAGAGGCTGAGACTTGAGAGAGTGAGATGAATCGCACTAATTGCCCTAATTCGTAGAGTTCAGAAGACAGAACTTAGAAGTATGGTTAGGTTATTAAGTTTCTTTATTGGGCTTTTGCTATTTGGCCCAAAACACAATTCTCGGCATTTTTTTTCTCTGCCGAGTACTCCGAGTACTCCGGTCAAAACCCGAGTTTGACCCGAGTCATGTACCAAACCGGATTAAGCAGCGAGTACACTGAAACCGGTTCGGAAGCGTGCCGAGTCCGAGTACTCCCCTGAGTACTCGGCCGAGTTTTCCGAGTTTTAGAACACTGCTATATAAGCAAATAATCACATTATTATATATATGTCCTTGTAATTTAGATTTTGGGTTAAATAACATTAAATTCATTTTCCTTTAACCGTGAGTATATTTTTCCTACATATATAAGAAGAAATAACTTATGTAGACCTAACAAATCGTTTTGTACTTTCATGTCATGTACTTTAGGGTCTTGAACGAAAGTGACATGATATTAAATCGTGCACCTAAAATTTGAACACAGAATGACACTAAATTACACAAATTTTTTCGTGTACACAAAATGAAATGAAATACGCGAATAGAAAAAATATAACAATTATATGAAATATTACTATGTATCCAAGTTATGTAAATATATAATTATTTGTCTTAGAACAACATTGAGATGTTACAAAACAAAACTAAGAGTAGCACGCATGGTGTAAAGTCTCCCAAACAAAATGAAACCCTCCTTTTTATTTTTTCTTATTTTTCGTTAACAAATATCTCACTTTGTGTAGAATCTTTCTACCAATTTATTTAGTTTTCTTAGCAATTTTTTATGCTTTGTTGATATGAAAAAAATATAATCAACCAACCAAGCAAATTCAATATATGCTCTTAGGTTAAGATATGGGAATTGATACTATTACTTTAATTCAAGAATACAAAATTCAAAAAGGCACCCTTTTATTAAAAACAATATTTAATTTTAATTGTATCAACCTTTTTATTTATCGTTATTAATAATTTTTATAACAAAAACCGTAGCTGCTGCTCTCTCTCTCTACCTTTCCCAAAAGATGCTAAACTAAAGTTTAGGAGTTGATATCAGTTTTTTAAGTTTTTATTAAAAATTTTATATTGATTTTTATTTAATTTTCAATAAAAATATCATTGAGAGTCTAGTACCCCGTTGCCCGTTGGTGGATTTTATCTACCAAAATATTAGATTTTGTACTAACTCCTTGTAAATGATAAGCCCTATTTTCTTTTCCTTGATTTTACTTTGGCTTTCACTAAATATCTCTGTTTATTGAGAGCCTAAAGTATCCTGTTTGTGAATTTTGTCTACTCATATATTAGAGTCTGTTATATTAGTTCATTGATTTGGATAATATAGAATCACAGTCCTGATCGGTTGTTTGAATACGTTATGACAAATCAGATATACATATTCCTCACGTTTATAACAAATTGTTAGACACTACAAGGAAAACAGGCTCAGACAACGGTTTTTGCCCGTTGTCTGATGCCCTGCTTTCTTGTTGTCTATTGAGGCGCCGTCTGATGCCTATATCAGACAACGGTACCAAAACCGTTGTGTGAGCCTTCTTCGACAATAGTCAGTATTTACTGAAACGTTGTGTGAATACCAGAAACAACAATAGTATGCTTTTAAAAAGTATTGTACAAACTACATTACAACAATGGTCCTTAACTCAGAAACCGTTGTTCTAGGCATGTTTAGACAAGGGTTTCTTGTTTTGGTTGTGTTGTCTATTTCGTTTGCATCCAACACAACATTAATTGGTTGGGTTGTTAGAACTCCAACACACAACGGTGTATTCCTTCCAAATGCTTGTATTTATTGTAGTCATACAATGGTTTTTCTTTTTATGTGTTGTGTGAGTTCTCTTTAAACAACGGTTTTTATTTGTGTTTCTTGTAATCAGACAATGATTTTTTCTTTTTATGTGTTGTATGTGCAAAGAATAGACAATGGTTTCTTGAAACATGTCCATTGTGTGATGATATTTTCCGTAAGTGTTTTTAAAAGATGATAACATTGGCTAATGATAGATGAAACAACAATTTTATTTACGACAAAAATAAGTACTAGCAAGTAGCAACTAACAAATATTCATAACAAAAACTACGTACCAATCAATATTCATCGCTACAAAGCTACTACCGGTACCGATTCCCAACAAAGTACCACTACCATCGTCTAAATTACAATGTTTGAATGAGATAACTCAATTTCTTTACCTACTTCTCTAGCTCTATGTTAGAGTGATCCAAACAATAATTGTATTATTGACCATAGGCGCAAGAAAGCTGTTGAGAAGTTTGTCCATAGACTTGATGCTATCCTGCCTTGTAACATGCTCTGCAACTCTGAAACATAAGAACAAAAAGATAACCCCATGATAACAATTATCAGGATCAACATACATGTATTTTTTCTAAATAGGAGTTTCAAATGCACAGAACAGAGTCTTCAAGGTTTAGAGAGAATACAAAACATATTCACACTTTGTGGCAATTATAGAGAGCTATATCAGCACAGCAATACTCCATATCCTAGTAAAAAAAGCTCTCCATCATCATCTCCAATAAAGAAAGCTACGAACGCCCCTGTAGTTAACCTATTCTCTACAGATCTGGTGGCATCTGTAAAGAAGCAGAATGTAACATAAAAGATTATTGAAGAAATAATTCTGGACTTCAAGGAGAACTGCAACCCATTAGTCACATCTTTGTGAGTACTGAGGAGTAAAACAAGTTTATTTTACTTTTGCATGCAAGTCTAGTAAGGAAAATATGATGATTTTCCTATCAAGTTTGCGTTAAGTTCTATGCATCTGATAACTACAAATTTGTTAGATATGTGGTAACATTGTTATATGTACGAATACATGTTAGTTGAATTCTATCTCTGTGTTCTAGAAAAGGCAATGTTACTTGTCCTTTCCTTTGCAAGTTTCATCTTTTTGATAAGGCAAATCTGTCTGATGATCTAACACCAGTTTCTAGTTATCTTCAAACTAAGGGCATCACAAGTTAGAGATAAAAACATGTAAAGAATACGGCGTAGAATAATTCATCATTACCAACCTGAAGTTGTAGGTAGTCATCTCTTTTAAGAAAGTCGACAAAGTGGGGAACAACACCAGTTTTAATAACTTCCTCGATTGGAGGATTGCGTTCTATTAACGAGAAGGTGGAGTTTACATTAACAAAATGCACAAGTACATAGATATATTATATAAAAGCTTAGTGAACCAAATAAACCTATAGAAAGCAGCTTTCGAAAATGAGCAGTTGCTTCAAGCCACAAATTTCAATCATCTGAAAATACACCAGCCACCATTGCTGGAATAGATTCTAACTGCACATATATCGTTAATACACCTTATACATACTGTTTTTATGTTTTACCTCACATAATATAGAAATTCAAAACAGACTAACATAGCTAAAGGAATTAACATGGAATATACTTCTCTGAGCACTAGAAATCATAAACACTGCAACAGTTAATAAAAAGATTGAGCCTTGTGGGGGTATTGGGTCATGCTTCAAATATTGTGAGTATCCTAGTCGATTGTCCTGTTAAAAACAGAACTAGATCAGCTCTTCAAAGCTAGGAACAATGAAACATATAACAAAACCATTGATGTAAAATATTATACTGCAAATCATTTTAGATTATAGCTTACCGAATTTGATTCAGATAAAATCGAGATGCAAATGTAGGGCACAAAGTGAACAAACTCCTGAATTGAAATCCCAGGTGAACAAACTCTTGAATAAAAAATGACAACTACGAAGAAGGAACAGTGGAGAATAAAAAATGACAACTACGAAATGAAGTACTAACCTTAAGTAAAGTAACCAATCGTAACCTTAAGATTCGGTTGTGCCGCTGTGTGTGGTGGTGAAGGACGACGTTGTCGCCTGAAGAGAGAGTGTGAGAGAGAGAGGGAGAGAGAGAGAGAGAGATGGAGAGAGAGATTTGGTGCGAGGGGAACATCAGGATGTGCGAGGGGAAAGAGAGTTCAGTGGCTAATGGGAATTCCTTGGTTTCCCAGAAACATCAACACATTCAGCTTAAAATTAATGATGAAAAATTAAAACTTGAAGATTATAAATAACAGCGCGATATGAAATGGGTCAAGTGTAAGTAGAGATTTAGCAGATAAACAAATCTAAGAATTAGAAGGAGGTGTTTTGTCTTTGTTTACTCATTAACATCAGAGAGAGGGATTGAAGGATAGAAGGATAAGAGTAAGGTTTAGAAAATGTGGACAAGAGCAAAGTTTGGGGATAAGGGGGAGTGGGGGAGAGGGGGAAAATGAAATGCTGGAAATTTTCGGTTGGGGGGAATTTGTGCGCCTTAACATTTTAAGTTTTTCAATGTGTTATTTCATATCATTTCATTTTTTAAATATTTTGTTAAAAATTCTACTTTTATTTTAATTTTATCAAGAGTTTATTAGATTTCAATTTTAAAATTTTAAATTTTACATATATGTATGTACAAGTAAAAAGGTCGGGTGGTACGTGATTTTAACGAAAACGTAGTATAAGTTTTGCTTCCTATAACGGGGCACAATCAAGATTAACTGAATAATTTTTTTGAATGATTTCTTCGACTATCCAATCGTACGGATATTAATAAACATTCATTTTAGTGTTGGGAAAAAATAATGAAAAAATAAAAAGGTCTGGTGGTACAGGATTTTAACAAAAACGTAGTATAAGTGCTCATTCCTATAACGGGGCACTGAATAATTTTTTGAATGATTTCTTCGATGATCGAACCGTACGAATGTTAATAAACATTCATTTTAGTGTTGGGAAAAAATAATCAAAAAATAAAAAGGTCGGGTTGTACGGGATTTTAACAAAAACGTAGTAAAAGTGGTGCTTCCTATAACGGGGCACGGTCCAGATTCACTGAATGATTTTTTTGAATAATTTCTTCGACGATCGAACCGTACGAATGTTAATAAACATTCATTTTAGTGTTGGGAAAAAATAATCAAAAAATAAAAAGGTCGGGTTGTACGGGATTATAACAAAACGTAGTAAAAGTGTTGCTTCCTATAATGGGGCACGATCCAGATTCACTGAATGATTTTTTTTAAATGATTTCTTCGACGATCGAACCGTACGGATGTTAATAAACATTCATTTTAGTGTTGGGAAAAAATAATCAAAAAATAAAAAAGTCGGGTTGTACGGGATTTTAACAAAAAAGTAGTAAAAGTGTTGCTTCCTATAACGGGGACACGATCCAGATTCACTGAATAATTTTTTTGAATGATTTCTTCGACGATCGAACCATACGGATGTTAATAAACATTCATTTTAGTGTTGGGAAAAAATAGTCAAAAAATAAAAAAGGTCGGGTTGTACGGGATTTTAACGAAAACGTATAGTACAAATTTTGGTAACGGTGCGTGAGCCAAATTCACTGAATGATTTTTTAAAATGATTTCTTCAACGATCGAACCGTAAAGATGTTAATAGATACTTATTCTAGTGTTGGGAAAAAATAAACAAAAAATAAAAAGGCTCGGTCGTGCCGCGTCTTAACGAAAACATTGTAATAGTATAGATTCTGGTAACAGGGCGCGTGCTAGATTCACTGAATGATTTTTTTAAATGATTTCTTCAATGATCGAACCATACGGGTGTTAATAGATACTCATTCTAGTGTTGAGAAAAAATAATCAAAAAATAAAAAGGTTGGGTTGTACGGGATTTTATAAACAAAAACGTAGTAAAAGTGGTGCTTCCTATAACGGGGCATGGTCCAGATTCACTGAATGATTTTTTTGAATGATTTATTCGATGATCGAACCGTATGAATGTTAATAAACATTCATTTTAGTGTTGGGAAAAATAATCAAAAAATAAAAAGATCGGTTGTGACGCATCTTACGAAAACGTTGTAATAGTCTAGATTCCGGTAAATATTGTTCTTGAAGATCAAAGTCCAATTCGAAGATGTTATTGAATTCGAATTTTGACGCTCCCGTAGTCGAATTGAAGCTCTCAACGAACCCTACGTGTTTTTGCCAACAGATGTGGTGCAGGTGATTTCGATTTTTTTCTAAAATTCGATTTATTTTCGAAATTATTAGGATTAAAAATAAAAATATTTTGCAAAAATATTTTTTTGTGAAATCTGAAGATGCCATGTTGTAGATCTTGTCTTTCTGGTCAATTTCATATATCATATGTTGGATTTTGAGTTTCATAACATATAGAAATTGGAGATTGATTATCGTGTTCTTCGTGTTCTTGGTGTTCTTGGAATGAAAGCTTGAAGATGGTGATGAATAGTTTTACTTGATTACTTGTTTTTAAAAATCATTTACCTATTTACTTTAATCGGAAACAATTAAGGATTAAATACACTATAGCCTAAAAGAGTTGTCTGAATCAACAATAGACAATTAGCCTAAAAGAGTTGTCTGATAGCTTTAACTCAGACAACACTATAAAAAACTGTTGTTTGAACAAATGTTACACAACAGTAACAGAAAAACTGTTGTCTGATTCCAACAACAGTCCCAAAAACCGTTGTATGAATAGCGAGAGTCAGACAACTGTATTTTCTCTGTGTTGTTTGAATTAAACTCAAACAACGGATCAGAAAAACTGTTGTCTCCTTCTAACAACAGTTTTGTGTGCTCTTGTCTGAAACATTTTCAGACAATGGTTTCGGAAAACTGTTGTCTAAATATGAAATCTGTGCAACACTACATTTTAAATACCGTTGTCTGACTTCATCTAATAGACAATGGTTTTTTGCTCGTTGTAAAAACTGAGATCAGACAATACTTTTTTTCTTGAACACGGGAATCGTTGTCTGATCTTTTCGGGCAACACTTTTTTTGCAGAGTGTTGTCTGATAGCAGATTTGGTGTAGTGAGATTATCTCGCCAAAAAGACTGTATAATTTAGTGACATAAGCTAGAGATGTACCATAATTGAAGACCTGTTCAATGATTGGATAAAGGAAATTAGTGATATAATTTACTATGTGTTTGTTCAATTTAAATTGTTTTTGTAGATTTTGTATGCCCTTTTATTGATAATTTTTGCATGTTTGATTATTTTTGTGTATGACATATGTCCTTTTATTGATTAATTAACTATCAATAAATAAATAGTGATTTATAAGAAAATTTGTGCTAAATTGACAGGTAAAATTTTGTTCCCATTAATTATTGCATAGTTAAAAAATTTCGTAATTAAAATGTTAAAAGATGATTGGTTTAAAATTCATTCTAACATTTTAATTGGTTGGTTAACTTTTTTTATGACTGAATTATTTAATACTTTGCATAACTTAAATTTTGAATGTGTATTTAAAAAAGTGTGGTAAATAGTTTTATATTGTTAATAATTTTTAATTCATGATTTTAATTGTACCTTATGATTTTAAATTGAAAGTTTGAGATATCAAAATATCTATTATAAATATAAAAGATTCATGTATTAATGTATAAATTTCTAAATTAAATAATTATTGTATTTAGAATAAAATTGTTAAGTAATCACTGAATAACATTGACAACCCAACACTGTAAAAAACATTTATCTATAGGCACACCTAATAATGTAAACAAATCAGTGTAATATGATAAGTATTGATGCCTACAATTTAGTAAGTCGCTGAATTATATATTGAAGTTTGCTACTGAATATTCTAATGGGAAGTAACTTTGAGAGAATCCGGACTGGGGATGATGATAACCTAGATCGTTTTTTTTTGTCAGAAACGTTTTTCTGTTGAATTTATTGGACAATTAAAACATGACACCTATAATACATATATACAATCGAAATAAAAAGATAATCTGTCCAAGTATAGAATGCCATATAATAAAAAGATATAAAGTAGTACCTTAACCGAAATTGATATAATTTAGTCATGAGAAAAATTGATGCATACACTTAGTTTATCGTAGTTGGCTAAGTCTGATGTGGAATTAATATGGAATAAGCGGCTTAGATTTCCTATAATGTTTAAATTGATATAATAATTATATTTTTTTAGTTTGTAAGAATTTTATTTTATATAAATTGTTTAGTAGTTAACCGTTAAAATAAAAATTAGTAGTTACTAAGTTCAGTTAATTGATGTGAAAAAATAAAATTTAATAGAATCTAGATCCAATAGAAAAACTTGTTACATTAAGTTTAATTGATTTAAATTTAATAGATTCTGGTTGATGTTAAAATAATTCATAATCTTGTGATTGGTTAACTAATACATGTTAGATTCGGGTATCCTTTATTATAATAAAGGATGTTAAAAAAACAATTCATAACTAAAAGATATATAACCATATGTAATATAATGTTATCTGGATTTATAGAAAATAATATTTATGGTTTTTTTTTTGAAAAGCAGGGGAATATATTAATAGGAAATACGATTACATACTCGATGCAAAATCGAGAAAAAATCCAGAACGCCCCAACAACAAAAGCTCTAAACCAAAAAAAGAAAAACATGGAGCCTGGACACTAGCAACAGAACTAGTATCATGAAACAAGACATGGAACTAGTAGCATGAAACAGAGCTGCGAGCTATACGGACTAGCTTTCGGAACTCAGGAGCAGAAGAAAACGGTTGTTGAGAAACTGCAAGGTAGCTCAACACCAAGCATAAGTCATATAATTCCTTTTGGCACCTTGGTTTGCAAGACTATCCGCTTCCTGATTAAGCAGGCGATTAATCTTAGCAATTCTGACGTTAGGATTCCTTAACTTGTCTCGCAGATTAGGACTAATAAACCAGTAATCCGCCTTTGAGAATCTGAGATCGTGAGCTGCATTCACTAATTCCGAGTTATCGGTGAAAATCTTGACTTGGTTTTTTTTGCCTGCAAAACTAAGGATGTGTTTCAGCAAGAAATCTAAGGCTTCAGTTTCACATGATAAGATGGAAGTTGCTTTTGAGGGGCCAGAAAAAATGAATAATAAGTTTCCTGCAGCATCCGATAGATAACCTCCCATACCCGCGAGAATCAAACCTTCTTTAGATTTCTTCCAAGAAGCGTCAATAAAACCAACCAGGTCTGATTGATCCTGCATCAGGTTCTTTATTGCTGAATTTCTATTGAGAAGGATGGTGCCAATTGGGTTAACCTCCCACGTTTTTTGCAACTTATGATCAACTAGGCCAGAAATCTCACACCATTTTAAAGAACGTAACTTGATGAGTATCTTCAGGGATTCTCTGCTAATTCGTTTTCTTTCGAATAGTATTTGGTTTCTATGCAACCAAACAGACCAAAGAGTAGCAGATATAGTGATACCCCATGCCATTCTCACTGAAGGACTTCTGATCGCTAAGAATGATTGCCAACAAGTTTCTTTCGAGATGTTAATGTTCCACCAACTGTTGATAAATTCCCAGATCCATCTAGAATCTTCACAATCCCAGAAGAGATGCTCTTGCGTTTCCAGGTGTATTGTGCATCTACTGCAAGATGGCGGAATTAAACTATCTTTAATTCTCGAAGATAGTAAGGATGCAGTTGGGAGGGAATTCGTGATATAGCACCATAAAAAGAACTGGATTCGCGGAGGGATTTTGAGTCTCCAAAGAAGTCTGAGTTCTACAGAGATAGAATTTTGCGGAGGTAGAATAATTTGGTAACAGTCCTTTGCAGAAAAGGGTTTACCAGAGGGACACCAAATCAATTGATCATCCCTGAAAGAGAATTTTACCTTACTGATTATTCCCCACAGTTTCTTAACTTCTTCTAGCTCCCAAGGCCTGAGTGGTCTCTTCCATAAGGATTTGTCAAACATGCCATGAATGTTTACATACTCAACAAATTCCTTCAACTGAACATTCTTCCATAAGGATAAAGAGTATAGTCTACTAGAGATGTCACAGAGTATTCCCTCTTCCAACCAAAAGTCTAACCAAAAAAGAATGTTATCACCTTTGCCTACTATCCACATGAAATCATTTTTTGACAGCTTGAGATCTTGATTTGCACTTAGTATACTCTGTATGCTCGATAAAAAACATGAGGGATTTTTTAAAACACTACAGCTTTCTAATGTAGCACCTAGTGGGATCACATATTTACTTCATACCACTTTATTCCATTTTTTGGACCTCTCAGAAATCCATTTACCTATCCATTTGCTCAGCAGCGAAATATTTCTTATTTGCAGATTTGCAACTCCCAAACCCCCTTGAGCCTTCGAACTTGAGATATGATTCCAACCTATTGTGTGTAAATTTCTGGAAGTGTTCAAAGAACCTTTGCTCCAAAAGAAATTTCTCCTGATCTTGTCTATTTGCTTACATACCCCAATTGGAATTTTAAAGAGACTCATCCAGTAGATTGGCATGCTATCCAGAGATGATTTCAATAATACCAGCTTGCCTGCTTTGTTAAGAGAAGTCGATTTCCATTTTGCTAACTTATCACACATTTTTTGAATCAATGGAATCCAAAAATTTTTTTTCTTGGGTGAGCATCCTATCGGAGCACCTAGGTACGACAAAGGCCATTTACCAATATTGCACCCCAATATTTTTGCACCCACAACAACTATGTTATCATTTTCCTCACAGGAGTAGAGGTGACTCTTTCGAAAATTGATTTTGAGGCCGGTTAAAATCTGGAAACATTGCAGGATTCTTTTAACTGATCTAATAGACTGTAAACTAGCCTCCACGAAAATAATTGTGTCGTCAGCGAATTGCAGGTGGGTTACTTGTTCTGTGTCATTTCCCAAAGAAACCCCTTTGAACATGCCTATCTCACTTGCTTTTTTGAGCATAAGGTTCAGCACTTCCGCCACTAAGTTATACAGAAGCGGAGAAAGAGGATCTCCTTGTCTCAACCCTCTCTTAGGCGAGAATTCTTTGGAAGGGCTACCATTTACAAGAACAGAGACCTTGACTGAGCTAAAGTAGTTTCCGATCCAATTGATCCATCTAGAGCCAAACCCCATCTTCTGAAGCAGTTCAAAAAGAAAATCCCAATTCACGGTATCAAACGCTTTTTCGAAATCTAATTTTAAAATCAGATCTCCAGTTTTTCTTGATTTAATGTGATGGAACACCTCACTTGCTATCAGGATGCTCTCCGAAGCTTGTCTGCCTTTGATAAACGCTGATTGAGTATCATCAATAAGACCATGCATAACTTGACCCAGTCTATTAGCCAAAACCTTTGTTAGAATTTTCACTGTTGAATTAAGTAGACTGATTGGTCTAAATTCAGAAACACTCGTGGGATTATTCACTTTTGGAATGAGCACAATGAATGATGAATTGATACCATTGGGAAGAGACTCACCTTGGTAAAAGTCTAGGAAACATTTGAAGACTTTTTCTTTAATGTTGGGCCAGAACTTTCTTAAACATCCAATGTTAAATCCATCCGGACCCGGAGCTTTGTCAGCTCCTAGCTGAGCTAGTGCCCACTCAATTTCTTCCAGGGTAAAAACCTGTTCCAATCCCTCACTGTCCGCTGCCGGAAATTGTTGAGTAATCAGCGTCCCTAATTTGAAAACTCTTTGTGGAATGTGGTTCTTAAAAAAATTTTCGAAATGAACATAGAAGATATTTCTAATTTGAGAAGGATTAGAAAACCATTTGCCCTCCCACAATATCTTAGAAATCTTGTTCCTGTGTTTTCTTCTTTGGACCACTTGGTGGAAAAACCTAGTGTTCCTATCACCCTTCAGACTCCACGTCATCCTGGACTTTTGTTTGAGCATTTCGTCGTTGACTTCATATAGATGTTCTAATTCTTTTCTTAGTTGGGCAGTCTGCGGTCCGGGGATTTCTTTTTGTTCTTCCGAGTCCAAGTGATTCTCCAGCCATTGAATTCTCGTGTTAGACTCATTCTTGAAAGTTTTAGACCACTGCTTAATTAAAAGTTTAACTTTTTTCAGAGTAGCTTGGATATTATCTACAGACCCCTTGCCATTCGTCCAAAAAAGATTCAGGATCATTTGTAGAGATTCTTCATTGAGCCAAATGTTGAAAGTTCTGAATGGTTTAGGCCCCGAGTTGTCAATCTTGAGGAAGAGCTTTAGTGCTTTATGATCTGAAGATTTTCTGCTAAGGGTAACAAGACCCCAGTCTCCCAAATTAAGCCACTCCGAATTCACCATTGCTCGGTCAAGTCTGCTCTTCTTGTTACATGCCCCAAACCAAGTAAACCGGCCATTTTCTGCCTCCATGTCAAAAAGATTATTTTGCAAAATGAAATCATTAAACTCGGTCGCACCTGCTCTAGCGTAGATACAGTTTGCAGATTCTCTATCGTTTCTTATGCAATTAAAATCCCCTACTAAGCAAATAGGGTCACCTTGAGCCGCCTCAATTATTTTGTATAACTCAGACCATAGCAGCCTCTTTGCTTTAAGTTTTTGTGGAGCATAAACATTGACAATGTTTATTCTTGTTTTATCCTGTAGTGATTCCATGACAGTCCATATCCAGTTGAAGTCCTGAGCAGAGCTAATACATTTGAAAGTTGATTTGTCCTATATCGACACCAGGCCTCCAGATAGTCCTAAAGAACCTTGCCCAATCCAACTGTACAGATTAGCATCCCATAATTTCTTCTGCATTTTGTCTTCCCAACACTGTACCTTTGTTTCTTGAATACACATGATTTGTATTTTGTGCATACCCATGAATTCTCGCACACATCTTTTCGCAATTGCATTGTTCAAACCTCTAACGTTCCATGATATCAAAACCAGCTCCATCTTTGAACATCAACTATTTAAACTTTCCAGAGTACAAAGAAGTCCTTAGATGACACCTGCTTCCATTAGAGAAGTTACAATCCCCTTGGATTGCTCCAAATCTTGTTGTATATCCAGCCCTATCTTGAGTGCAGTTTCAACGACGATTCCTGCATCCTCCTGGAAAGATAACATATTATCATCCGATAAAACCTCCAACTTGGTTTTTCTGCTGGTTTTTAAGAAGTCCCTCCTTTTCGGTTTAGCAGCTAGAGGTTTGCTACGCCTAAGTCCTAAGTCAAAAGGATTTTTAACACTTCTTGTCTTCTTTTTTGGTCTTCCCCTTGCCTTTCCCATCTTTAGAGAGAGAATCGACTTGCATAGTTTCTCTTGAGAATTATTCAGTTCTAAAGGATTTTGATTAGCAGTGACCTCTACACTACTAGATGAATTCTCATTACGAGATACTTCTAATACACTTACCTCTGAACTAAGGTTAGGAGGAGATCTGTACTTGTGTTTTGTATTGTCCAGCACAAGTGTGTCATTTTGAAGATTATTTGACAATTCCTCTGAGCACCCGAAATCAGGAGTTGTATTTACCTTCGATCTCGAAGAGACTTCCTTCCTACCAACATCTTCCTCATTGTTTGACAGGGGCTCCTTTTGTTTGAATGAACTAGAATCTTGAGGAGATTTCTGGACTTCCTTTTTATTGCTGTTCCTTTTTGGCACACTTGTTTCTCCACTTACTACGTTATGACTTTGAGGGACAATGTACGAGTCTAATTTGTCCCGCATCAAGAGGTTCTTGTCAGTGATAAATTGTTTGATGTCCTTCACCTCTTGAAATTTGATTGGAAAGTTTTTCCCCCGGACTAAAACAATTAGCTCATCATGAATTGTTTCTTGAATGGTCGAAGCTAAGCAAATTACTGGGTTGATGAAAGAATTTGACTCATCAAGTTCATAGGACCAAGAGATCCATTCGCCCAATCGTTTTGTGAATGCCTTTAGATTTTCCTCTAACCAGGCATTCATAGGAAGACCAGTGCATTCCAGCCATACCGTTCTTGGTAGCATAAGATCACTTTCATTGAATTTTCTAATTACATTGAACCATTTGTTCAATCTGTTGAAATCGAACGCAGTCCAATCAGCACTCTCTTCATTTCTCAACAGAAATTTCCTAGTTGTAAGGCCCACTATTTTGATGTGTTCCAATCCCACTTTGTCCAATTCCTTTTGTATTTCATCAGCCGTGGCCTCTTTCCAGGATATTCCCACCATATTCTGAAACAGACCCTTTTCAATATCCTCATCAACAACCGCTTCAGTGAAAGAAAACATTTTTTTGCTGAGCTCAGTATCCACTCCTTTCACATCTGGGTTTTTCCTGCTAACTGATCGAAGGTTTTCTGCTTGTTTTTTCGGATCTGAGTCATCTTTAGTAGGTTTTTTCTCTTTAGTGCCATTGATGGTCATTGCAAATCTTCTGCCCCACCCTCCTAGCTCTTTAGCGTTGTTGATAATACGACCTGCTTCAGATTCGCTCGAAGTCTTAATAAAGCCATATCTTTTGTTATTCTTGTCTCTTTTCATTGGCAGGATGACATCCTTTATTACACCACACTTTTTGAAGAAGTCCCATATCGCCTTGGCCTTTGCTTCACTAGGGATGTTTGCTACGAAAATCGTGACTTCCTCTATCTGAACTGTATTCAAATTTCTGACCTTTTTACGTGGTTTTACAACTTCCCATTTTCCAGATTCAAGATGCTCTGAATCCTTACCTGTTCCTACCACCTCCGCATAAGATTTCTTGATTTTTAGGCTTCTCCAATGGATTTGATTAAGTGCATCCGTGATGGCTTGGTTGTCTCCCTTGAGGAATTTCTCCATAACTTCGTTATCCACCAAATGATTGTGGGCTGCAATGAATTCATTCAACGGAGATCTGTTTCCAGTCTTAGAGTATTGGCCTTCGGTCTCCCCTTTCCTCGAATAGCTAGCCGACGAAAATCCGCTGAAAATTGAATTTTGAGCTCCTCCTAACCCTTCGTCCCTTTCCCCCAGTTGATCAGTTTTCTTAATCTTTGTGTTCAAGCTTCTCAAGTGTATTTGCTGAAGTGCTGTCGCAATTGCTTGCTTGTCTCCCCTATTGAAGTTTTCCAGAACTTCAATATCCACCAAATCTTCATAAGCCCCTATAAAATCACGCAATATAGCTTCGCTTTCACCATCCTTACTAGCTTTTCTAGTTCCTGAACTGTATAATCTGCCTTCCACAAAGTTCCTTTCTAGATCTAGGGTTGAATTTTGAAAAACCCTACCTCGGTATGCGCTCCTTCTGCTCTCCTAGAAATTTTTTAAAATTAAAAACCATGTGATATGCGAAGTTATTAAATCAAGATATTTTATATTTAAATTTAATTTAACCGCGATTCGTAAATTAGAATAAGCATGGTAAATAATAAAATTTTTGTATATGATTGATTGATTTAAAGTTTAGAAGTAAATTCTGATTGCCTCTAAAATAATTTTAATTTTTTGATTGGTACTTTATTCACCAACCAATAATAATACTCTTATAGCGTATATTTAATAATTAAAATAAATAAAATATATATATACTGTTCGTTTATATCAATTTATTAACTATTTTATTAACAAATTGTGAATAAATATATTTTTGAACCTTTTAAAAAATCGATTTTTAAAAGTTAAGAATTTTATCTAAGCTATTTAAGATTTGTTCAAATCCGATTTTGTATTGTTGATTTATATACATTTATTAATTAATTTTATTAACAAATTATGAATGAATATATTTTTGAGCTTATAAAAAAATCAAAATTTTGAAGATATGGATTTTACCCAAGTTATTTAAAATCTGATTTCAAATTTGATTTTTTTTCAAATTTTTAGTTAAGTTGGATTATAATTGTTTAATATAGATTATGATTGTACAATATATATTATAAAAATCATATGATAATATGATTGTGATCGACTTTATATTAAAAGAGTGATTGATTAATGAATATATAATAGTATATTGTGATTGATTAAAATATATAATAGTATATCGTGATTGATTTCAAATTAAAATTGTGATTTTCTAGTAAATATTTTTTTATTTAAAAAATATGTATTTATGGATATTCTTAATAAAATCAATATTGTATTTAAATTCGTTTATATGAATTTATTAATTATTTTATTAACAATGTGAATAAATATATTTTTGAACCTTTCAAAAAATCGAGTTTTTGAAAATATGGATTTTATCCAAACTATTTAAAATTTGTTCAAATCCGATTTTGAAGTGTTGGCTTATATGCATTTAATAATTAATTTTGAATAAATATATTTTTGAAGGTATGGATTTTATCCAAGTTATTTAAAATCTGATTTCAAATCCGATTTTTTCAATTTTTTAGTTAAGTTAGATTATAATTATTTAATATCGATTATAATTGTACAATATATATTATAAAAATCAATTTATAATGTATGATAATATGATTCTAACTGGCTTTATATTAAAAGAGTGATTGATTAGTGAATGATTAATTATGAAATTTAATTTAAAATATATAGTGGTATATCGTGATTTATTTCAAATTAAAACTGTGATTTTTTAATAAATATTTTTTGATTTAAAAAATAGTTATTTATGGATATGTTTAATAAAATCATTATTGTATTTAAATTAGAAGTGTTAACTAACCATGGTTAAAGAGGTAGGGTGGAATTGTAAATAAGAAAATGTCTAAATTTTAGGAATTAGTTCTGATCGGTCCTAAAATAATTTCTCGATTTTTATTGGTTAACTAACGTGTGGTAGACTCGGGTATTATAATAAAGGATATAAGGGTATGATTCAGGTGAGAACACGTATATGTTGGAGAACAATGAGAACACCACATTTCAAGCTATTCTAAAGGGCCCCGCTAGGGGCACCCAATACGAAAAAATATTATAATTCTACCCTCAATCCATTCATCAAAAAAAAATTTTAAAGATTATTTTTTAAAAAAATTAAAAATGATGACGTGGCAGCAGTTTTTTTGTTAATTTTTTGTTACTTTTTTTTTGTTATGAATGGATACAGGGTAGAATTATAAAACTTTTTTGTGAAGGTGCCCCTAGCGAGATCCTTTAAAATAGCTTGAAATGTGATGAATATGTATGTTCTCACTGTTCTCACGCTAACATGTGTTCTCACTGGAGCGTGATCCAAGGATATAAATTAGACGTAACGTGTATGCTATTTTTTTCCAGTTAATTAAACACGTTAATTTATTTCAAAAAAACACGTTCATTGATTTAATTTGAGAATCTTTGTAATTGAATCAAATTAAAACGGTTAAAATCAATTTCAATAGTTCATATATCTATCTATATATCTATATCTATATCTATATATATTATAATGCCAGGAGATCGAAAAGTTACCAGATTCATTTAAGATAGTTTTCTTGAATTTTCGTATTTTTGATTTTTTTATTAAAATTCTTTTGTTTGTTTTGCATTAAATAGCTCTTGATGATATCTTAATTCGTCATTAATTGCACCTATTAAATAGATATTAATTTTACTTCACTTTTTTTATTTAAAAATTAGCAAACTTTGTAAAGAAAATTAGTAAACTTTATTTGTGTACTATAATTATTATTTCAATATATAGGGTGATGGCCCAAAATATTCATATGGGAGTCATGCTGGCCCTTCTTACTAGAGCCGACAATTTCGTACACGACACGAAAACACGACACGAAAACGACACGAAAATTACGGGTTTGGATTGACCTTTACGGTACACGAACACGAAAGTACACGAACACGAAATTACACGGATGAATTTAGTGTCGGTTTTGGGTTTACCCTTGGGTACACGACACGAAACGAAAATACACGAAATAAAATACATATTTAAATAAATATTTTAAATTATATAAATATATATTATAAATAAATATTAGATATTTAACTTTTTTACAAAATAAATAGAAAATACACGAAAAGTACACGAAAGTACACGTTTTTCGTTTCATTTTCGTGTAAACGGAAATATTTCGTGTACTTTTCGTTTCGTTTCGTTTCGTGTTTACACGAAATATTTCGTTTCATGTTTGTTTTAGAATTTGAGTACACGAATTTATTTCGTTTCGTTTTCGTTTTGGTCTCTTGGTACACGAAACACGAAAGTACACGACACGAAGTACATGACACGAAACGAATTGTCAGCTCTACTTTTTACTGACGGGACACGATACATCGTGTACCGTGATATGAGTGGTGTTGCGGAACACGATCTTCCGTAATAGGGTATGATACGGAACTGAGTCTTCCGTGTTATGCATTATACGGAAGACCATGCTCCGTGACTGTGCTGCGCACCCACCTAACACGGAACACGGGACACCGTATCGTGCATAACACGGAAGACTCAGTTCCGTATCTACGTAATACGGAGGACGATTCTCCGCATCATGATAACACGGAGGACGATTCTCCGTATCCCATCGGTATTTCGGACCATTTTTTTCAAAATCAGTATTTTGGGCAAAAACTTAGCAAAAATAGGCATTTTGGTAATTCTCTCCAATATATAATTATTTATTAAATAAAATTATTTAAATTTATTTTAAGGTAAAATGACGACTTAAAATTGACTACATTTTGTCCTTTTTATTTCCTATTTAAGAGCACTGATTCTCTGCAATTTTTTTTCAGACGACTATAACACAGACGACCTTAAGTTCTCAAACAATCTTTATTATTAATGATTGTGGAAATTGTAATAAATTAAAAAAGTATATAGATCTTTGCTTAATAATTGAAATTTGTATACAAATAATACATATAAATTTTTACCTTTGCACATGATTAAATTACACATTGATTATGACCAAATCGGTTAAATTAAATAAACCCAACCATTTTTATCGGTAATTAAATTGATAAAAAGTTATATACCCTTTGTTTCATTAAATTGTCTCGACACAAATTAATATTTGAATTAAATAATTTTTACATTGTTATTAAATATGTATATTTTGATATGGGTGTCGACTTTAAAAAACGTTATTGAGTTACATTTAATATTTATAACCTTTGATCGTAAAGATTGTGTTCGTATTGTAATTACTATTTTTTATGTTTATAATTTTTTTTAAGATTATCAAAACTTTAGATATATAATGAGAGTCTTTTTTCAACTAAAAATTCATGTAAATTGTTTTAAATTAATTAAGTTACCAGATTCATTTAAGATAGTTTTCTTGAATTTTTGTATTTTTGATTTTTTTTACTAAAATTCTTTTGTTTGTTTTGCATTAAATAGCTCTTGATGATATCTTAATTCGTCATTAATTGTACATATTAAATAGATATTAATTTTACTTCACTTTTTTTATTTAAAAATTAGCAAACTTTGTAAAGAAAATTAGTAAATTTTATTTGTGTACTATAATTATTATTTCAATATATAATTATTTATTAAATAAAAATATTTAAATTTATTTTAAGGTAAAATGACGACTTAAAATTGATTACATTTTGTCCTTTTTATTTCCTATTTAAGATCACTGATTCTCTGCAATTTCTTTTCGGACGACTATAGCACAGACAACCTTAAGTTCTCAAACAATCTTTATTATTAATGATCGTGGAAATTGTAATAAATTATAAAAATATATAGATCTTTGCTTAATATTTGAAATTTGTATACAAATAATACATATAAATTTTTACCTTTGCACATGATTAAATTACACATTGATTATGACCAAATCGGTTAAATTAAATAAACCTAACCATTTTTATCAGTAATTAAATCGATTAAAAAGTTATATACCCTTTGTTTCATTAAATTGTCTCGACACAAATTAATATTCTAATTAAATAATTTTTACATTTTTATTAAATATGTATATTTGATATGGGTGTCGGCTTTAAAAAACGTAATTGAGTTACATTTAATATTTATAACCTTTGATCGTAAAGATTGTGTTCGTATTGTAATTACTATTTTTTATGTTTATATTTTTTTTAAGATTATCAAAACTTTAGATATATAATGAGAGTCTTTTTTCAACTAAAAATTCATGTAAATTGTTTTAAATTAATTTATTCAGAAAAATTCTTAAAAAACCTATCAGTTTCTAAAACGACTTAGAATTGTATACATTAAGTCCTTTTTTATTCCGTATTCAAGATCACTCATTCACTACAATTTTTTTTAGACGACTATAGCATAGACGATCTTAATTTCTCAAAAAATCTAATCTTTATTATCAGTGATTGTGAAAATCGTAATAAATTATAGAAATATTTAGATCTTCGCTTAACATTTGAAATTTGTATACTAATAATAGAGACAAATTTTTACCTTTGTACATTAATAAATTACACATAAATTATGATAAACTGATTAAATTAAATAAACACACCCATTTCTATCGATAGATTAAATCGATTAAAAGTTATACACCCGTTATTTCATTGTATTGTGGTGACATACATTAACATTCTAATTACATAATTTTTTACACTATTATTGGACATGTATATTTGAAAGGGGTATTGGCTTTAAAAAACGTTATTAAATTATATTTAATATTTATAACTTTTGATCAAAAAGATTATGTTCCTATTGTAATTGGTACTTTTTATGTTATCGATATTTTTAAGATAATCAAAACTTTAGATATGTAATGAAAGTATTTTTTTTAAAACTAATTATTCATGTATACTGTTTTAGATCTTTTCATTTTAGGAAATTCTTAAAAAACCAATCAATTTTTAAAAGTAAACAAAATTAAATAATCTATTTTTAATATTTAAAATAAGAATTTATAAACCGCGCGAAGCGCGGATAAGTTGCCTAGTATATTATAATGCCAGGAGATCCGAAATGCATCAAAAGTGTTTAAAATATTTTTCTTAAATTCTCACTTTTTTGATTTTTTTTATTAAATTCTTTTTTTGCATTAAGTAGCATCTTAATGGAATATTAATGACATCTTAATAATCATTAACTACACTTATGAATACATATATATATATATATATATATAATAAATTTACTTCACATTATTTATAGAAAAGATTGACAAACTTTATTTGAGCATTATCATTATTATTCAAATTTAGAATATTAATTATGTGTATAAAATTATGATTATTTTTCATGTAAATTAAAGACTTAAATTTGTTCGCATTGCGTCATTCTTTATTACATATTGAAGATTTTTGAAAACTTTTTTCAAACGATTATAGATAAATGATCTTAACTTCTCAAACAATTTTAATCAATAATTGTGAAATTTTTTATAAATTATGGAAGTATAATCTTTTAGTTAAAATCTGGAATTTGTATAAAATAATATTGACATATTTTTATTTTTTACATAATAAACTCAACCATTTTATTGACCGATTAAGTTGATAAAAATGTTATATACATATTATTAAATTATATTTTGTCAAAATAAATTACTATTCTAATTAGACTTAATTGCAGGAGGATGGGCTCAACTATTTTTTTTTGCACAAAAATGGTCCAAATTTAAAAATAGACAATGTGATGACCTAACTATTTTTAAAAACATATGAATGTATTCAATTTATGATTTAATTACAACATGATGGCTGAAAAATGTATTTTTAACACAAAATGGCCCAAAAATAAACAACAATATTTAGACTAATTTAGACGGAATGCAAGCATCTGCTTAAAAAAATATTTGGGTCATTTTTGTGTAAAAAAAAATAGTTGAGGCCATACTCCTATGATTAAATCTTCTAATTATATAAATTTTTATGCTACTATTGAGCATATATTTTATGAGATGGGTGTCGGCTTTCAAAACGTTATTTAGTTATATTTAATATTGTAAGAAGTCTCCAGAATCCAAAGGGAAGCCCATCCAAATACAGAAAATCAATATGAAAACTCAGATGAGAAGCAAGCCAGGCTGGCTAAAGAGTTAATGGATGAGGTAGAGGTTGAAATGAAGGAACCTGAGGAAGTTCCCAAATTCAAACCTAAAAGAAGGAAAGCTAAAACTAAGAGGGTTCTTTCTCCAGAACCCTCTCCAGAACTCCTTAAACACCTTTTACTTTTTTTCCATACCTACAATGTCAACATAATTCCTATAATAAAAATTTGTAAATATTAAATATAACTAATTAACGATTTTAAACAATGTCTCCCATCTCATAACATACATGCATGATTAAATGATTAGTAATTGTATAAGAATGTGTTTAATTAGAATATTAATTTTTTCAACAAAAAATAATCAAACAACGAATGGGTAATTTTTTTAAAATTCTTTTCTTGCATTAAATAACTTTTAATGGCATCTTAATGACATTTTAATAATCATTAATTGTACTTATTAAATAAATATATATTAAATTTACTTCATCTTATTTATATTAAAGATTGACAACCTTTATTTGAGAATTATAATTGCTATTTCAATATAAAATATTAATTATATGTATAAAATTAAGATTATTTTATGTAAATTAACGACTTCAAATTATTCACATTGCGTCATTTTTTATTGTGTCAAAATGTTATACACATGTTGTTTTATTATATTGATTCAAAATAAATTAATATTCTAATTATATAAATTCTTATACTTTTACTAACCATGTATATTATGAGAAGGTGAAGGCCCTAAATAATCTATATATATTATAATACCAGGAGATCGGAAAGTCACCAGAAGCGTTTAAAATAATTTTCTTGAATTGTCATATTTTTTATTTTCTTATTAAAATTCTTTTCTTGCATTAAATAACTTTTAATGGCATCTTAATGACATTTTAATAATCATTAATTGTATTTATTAAATAAATATATATATTAAATTTACTTCATCTTATTTATATAAAAGATTGACAACCTTTATTTGAGAATTATAATTGTTATTTCAATATAAAATATTAATTATATGTATAAAATTAAGATTATTTAATGTAAATTAACGACTTCAAATTATTCACATTGCGTCATTTTTTATTGTGTCAAAATGTTATACACATATTGTTTTATTATATTGAGTGAAAATAAATTAATATTCTAATTATATAAATTCTTATACTTTTACTAACCATGTATATTATGAGAAGGTGAAGGCCCTAAATAATCAAAAATAAATAGTAATGGCTCAAATATTGAAAAGCGGAACAACAGTCCTTTTTACGGACTTTATGCGTCACGTTAAATCGTCTTCGTGTTACAAAGAATACGTTGTCTGGAACGGAGCAACAAGTAGACACGCTGTTTGTAGGCGTCCACTGAGCTGAAGATACGTCGTTGCCAAATGCGCATCTGAATATACGCATTTGCCAGTGGTGTATCCTGCGTCTTCTCCAAAATCGTAGATATGGTGATTTTCAGGCAATTTCGATCAAAACACGGCGGAGCTCCGTTCGTTCGATTCCGTCATCCGTGTATGTTCTATACACCATTCGAAATATCATTCGACGATCTACAACCTTATACTTATTTCAAACCATTTGTTTCGCCTGATTTTAAACCCCCAAATCGAACCCTCTCTCCTCCCCTCAATTTTTTTACGAGTTTGTAGAAGCCCTTGCGGAGCCAAATTCTCATAAATCAGTTAGGCAAAACGAAGAGGAAGGCGCGTTGTTATTTTGGTATACTCAGAAGGGATGGAGGTGGCCGGAAAGAGACTAGAGAGGCGGAGAGTGTTCGGGAGAGGCGGAGAGATTGGGAGAGAGAAGAGAGAGACATGAGAGAAGAGAGATGCTACAGTTGTTGGGATGCGCTACACGCAGTAGCGTGTCTCCTGGGTAGTCAGGGTTAGCCTTCCGAAAATCAGTATTTTGGGCAAAATATCTCCAAAAATAATTATTTTAGTAATTTTCTCATTATGAGAGGGGTGTCGGCCTTAAAAACATAATTTAGTTATATTTAATACTGTAATTGCTATTTTTCATGTTTATAATATTTTTAAATTATTAAAATTCTTGATATATAATGAGAGTATTATTCCAACTAATAATTCATACAAGTTGTTTTAAATCACTTTTTCTAGGAAATTTTAAAAATAATTATTAATTTATCTATTTTCAATAACTAAAAACAAAATTTTATTAACCGCGCGAAGCGCGGCTAAGTTGCCTAGTCAAAAATAGTACCAGGAGATCGGAAAGTCACCAGAAGCGTTTAAAATAATTTTCTTGAATTGTCATATTTTTTATTTTCTTATTAAAATTCTTTTCTTGCATTAAATAACTTTTAATGGCATCTTAATGACATTTTAATAATCATTAATTGTACTTATTAAATAAATATATATATTAAATTTACTTCATCTTATTTATATAAAAGATTGACAACCTTTATTTGAGAATTATAATTGTTATTTCAATATAAAATATTAATTATATGTATAAAATTAAGATTATTTTATGTAAATTAACGACTTCAAATTATTCACATTGCGTCATTTTTTATTGTGTGAAAATGTTATACACATGTTGTTTTATTATATTGAGTCAAAATAAATTAATATTCTAATTATATAAATTCTTATACTTTTACTAACCTTGTATATTATGAGAAGATGACGGCCCTAAATAATCAAAAATAAATAGTAATGACTCAAAATATTGAAAAGCGGAACAACAGTCCTTTTTACGGACTTAATACGCTATTGCGTGTTCCATATCATGTGTCACGTTAAATCGTCTTCGTGTTACAAAGAATACGTTGTCTGAACGGAGCAACAAGTAGACACGCTGTTTGTAGGCGTCCACTGAGCTGAAGATACGCTGTTGCCAAATGCGCATCTGTAGATACGCATTTTCCAGTGGCGTATCCTGCGTCTTTTCCAAAATCGCAGATCTGGTGATTTTCAGGCGATTCTCGATCAAAACACGGTGGAGCTCCGTTCGTTCGATTCCGTCGTCCGTGTATGTTCTATACACCATTCGAAATATCATTCGACGATCTACATCCTTATACCTATTTCAGACCATTTGTTTCGCCTGATTTTAAACCCCCAAATCGAACCCTCTCTCCTCCCCTCAATTTTTTGACGAGTTTGTAGAAGCTCCTGCGGAGCCAAATTCTCATAAATCAGTTAGGCAAAACGAAGAGGAAGGTGCGCTGATTATTTTGGTATACTCAGAAGGGATGGAGGTGGCCGGAGAGAGACTAGAGAGGCGGAGAGTGTTCGGGAGAGACGGAGAGATTGGGAGAGAGAAGAGAGAGACAGGAGAGAAGAGAGATGCTACAGTTGTTGGGATGCGCTACACGCAGTAGCATGTCTCGTGGGTAGTCAGGGTTAGACTTCTGAAATTAGTATTTTGGGTAAAATATCTCCAAAAATAATTATTTTGGTAATTTTCTCATTATGAGAGGGGTGTCGGCTTTAAAAACATAATTTAGTTATATTTAATACTGTAATTACTATTTTTCATGTTTATAATATTTTTAAAATTATTAAAATTCTTGATATATAATGAGAGTATTATTCCAACAAATAATTCATACAAGCTGTTTTAAATCATTTTTCTAGGAAATTTTAAAAATAATTAATAATTTTTATATTAATTTATCTATTTTCAATAACTAAAAATAAAATTTTATTAACCGCGCGAAGCGCGGCTAAGTTGCCTAGTATATTATAATGTCTGGAGATCGGAAAGTTACCAGAAGCTTTTAAGGTATTTTTCTTGAATTTTCATTTTTTTGATTTATTTATTAAAATTTTTTTTTTGCATTCAATACCTCTTAATGACATATTAATTAGTCATCAATTATACCTAATAAATGTGTATTAAATTTGTTTATTTTATTTATTTACAAAATTATAAAACTTTATTTGAGCATTATAATTATTATTTTAATAAAAATATTAATTACATATATAATTAAGTTTGTTTTTAGGTAAACGACGAATAAAAATTGTTTACATTGATTCCTTTTTTTATTCCTTATCGAATAATGCTCCGATTTCTTTTCGGACAATTGCATTGCAGACGATCCTTAACTTCTCAATCAA
Organism: Kitagawia praeruptora; assembly: GCA_037693485.1. NCBI lineage: Eukaryota > Viridiplantae > Streptophyta > Magnoliopsida > Apiales > Apiaceae > Kitagawia > Kitagawia praeruptora. The sequence continues at coordinate 142,954,479 of CM075352.1, forward strand.
TTTTTATGATTAGTGATTATGGAAATCAAAATAAATTAGAGAAGTATATAAATCTTCGCAAAACACTTGTAATAAAAATAATACAAATAGTTTTTTATTTTTACGCATGGTAGACGATCCTTAACTTCTCAATCAATTTTTATGATTAGTGATTATGAAAATCAAAATAAATTATAGAAGTATATAAATCTTCGCAAAACACCTGTAATAAAAATAATACAAATAGTTTTTTATTTTTACACATGAAAAAATTACATGGGTTATGACCAAACCGATTAAATTAAAAAAAGCCCAGTTTTATTGGTAGATTAAATCGATAAAAAAGTCGTACACCCGTTGTTCATTATATTATATCAAAATAAATTAATATTCTAATTAAATAAATTCTTACACTACAACTGAACATGTATGTTATGAGAGGGGCGTCGGCTTTAAAAAGTGTTATTATATAAAATATTTATAAATTTTGATCGTAAAGATTACATTTTTATTATAATTGCTACTTTTTATGTTTATGATACTATTGAGATTATGAAAAATTTAGATATATAAAGAGAGCATCTTCAAACTTATAATTTATGTAAATTATTTTGAATCAATTTTTTAAAAAATTCTTAAGAGACCACTCAATTTTTAAAAATAATAAAAAATAATTTATTTATTTTTAATATTTTAAAATGAAAATTTATGAACCGCGCGAAGCGCGGATAAGTTACCTAGTATATTATAATGCCTGGAGATCGGAAAGTTACCAGAAACTTTTAAGGTATTTTTCTTGAATTTTCGCTTTTTTGATTTTTTAATTAAAATTATTTTCTTGCATTAAATAGTTCTTAATGACATATTGATTAGTCATTAATTATACCTAATAAATATGTATTAAATTTATTTTATTTATTTAAGAAATTATAAAACTTTATTTGAGCATTATAATTATTATTTCAGTATTAAATATTAATTACATATATAATTAAGTTTATTTTTAGGCAAAATGACGATTAAAAATTGTTTACATTGCGTCCTTTTTTATTCCCTATCGAATACCACTCCAATTTCTTTTCGGATAACTGTAGTATAGACTACACTTAACTTCTCAAGCAATCTTTATCATTAGTGATTATGGAAATTGTAATAATTTATAGAAGTATGTAAATCTTCGCTTAACACCTATAATAAAAATAATCCAAATAGTTTTTTTTATTTTTACACATGAATAAATTACACATGGGTTATGACCAAACCGGTTAAATTGAAAAAAAATCCAATTTTATGGATAGATTAAATCGATAAAAAAGTTATACACCCGTTGTACATTAAATTGTGTCGAAATAAATTAATATTCTAATTAAATAAATTCTTACACTACAATTGAACATGTATGTTATGGGAGGGGTGTCGGCTTTAAAAAGTGTTATTGTATATAATATTTATAACTTTTGATCGTAAAGACTACGTTAGTATTATAATTACTACTTTTTATGTTTATGATATTTTTGAGATTTTAAAAAAATTAGATATATAAAGAGAATACCTTCAAACTTATAAATTTATGTAAATTATTTTGAATCATATTTTTTAAAAATTCTTAAGAGATCAATCAATTTTTAAAAATAATAAAAAATAATTTATCTATTTTTAATATTTTGAAAGGAAAATTTATACACCACGCGTGTTAGGAATATGTTGTAGTTGATGATAACTTAACATTCAAGCAAAATTGTATAAGTCAAGTTTTGTAACTGTCAACGGATAAGACCTTATAACTCTATCCGTTGACAGGTAGCTCATCAACGGATGAGGTTTTGTAGCATATTGCAATATCTCTATTTATCAGTTGATAGTGTCTTTATTCAGAGTCATGTTGACCATCAATGGATAGGCAGAATAGGGTAGCCAATTGTAAATAAGCTATGCTATGTAATTCTGTCTAAGTGAAAATGTATCAACGGATGAGAACAGGGCTCTATCAACGGATACAACTCAAATCTACTCGATCAACGGATACAGCTCAAACTACCATCAACGGATAAGTAGACACAACATCAACGGATAATCATTGTCACTTTATCCTATGCTAGGAATTAGCAGTTGATAAGGACAGGTTTGACTGACAGATCACATGGGTTGATAGTAGGTATAAAAAGCAATATGGCAGCCATACTTTGGAAACACAGAAGAAAGAAGCATTCCATTTACACAGTACATACAAGAAAGGTGCAGGGGACATATCTGTTCACAAGGACAACCTTTCGGCTACATGTGGATTTGGAGTGGAGTAGCAAGTCAACTTGAATTAGATTAATATTATCTTATTCCTGTAGCACTTGTAAACTTGGAATATATAACCAAGTGTAGCAACTCTTTAGATTGTAAGAAAACATACACATTTGCTTAGGGTTTCTTGAATATCTTTAGAAGCAAAGAGTTGTAAACACAGAAGCTGTGTACATTTGTATCACAGGGTTTTCTTCGAATAAAAGTCTCAGGTGGTACATTTAACCACCTGATTTTTTATGTGTTTGTGAACCATTTCTTATTCAGCAATTATTTCCTTATAGATTTCTGTGGTTTTTATCAGAAATTTATAATTATCAAGAATTGTATTCAACCCCCCCCTTCTACAATTATACAAGTGTGTAATCTGGGAATAACAATTGGTATCAGAGCAAGCTTCTAATATATTTGAAGTTTAAAGATCAACACACTTTCAACATGTCTAAGAAGGATTATGGAGTGAAGATACCGGTTCTTGATAGGGAAAATTACTTTCACTGGAAAGTAAAAATGCGTCTACATCTCATGTCTATTGATGTAGGTTTTGTAGATTGCATTGAGAAGGGTCCTCATGTTCCAATGAAGGCTGCTTCAAGAGTTGGTCTTGCTGCAGATGCACCAGACACGTACATCCCAAAACCTGTTTCTGAATGGAGCGCTGAGGATATTGCAGAAGTCCACAAGGACAAAAAGACCATGAATATTCTGTTTAATGGCTTAGAAACAGACATGATTGACAATGTTATCAACTGTACTACCGCCAAGGAAGTATGGGACATTGTTCAAACCCTTTGTGAAGGTACAGAACAGGTAAGGGAAAACAAGATGCAACTACTGATCCAACAGTATGAGCACTTCCATTTCAAGAATGGAGAGACATTGAATGATACATTTAGTAGATTTCAAAAGCTACTGAATGGCTTGAAACTGTATGGAAGAATCTACCAAGTGAAAGATTCTAATCTCAAATTTCTGAGATCACTGCCCAAAGAGTGGAAGCCTATGACTGTTTCTCTAAGAAACACTCAAGAGTACAAGTCATTTACTCTTGAAAGACTCTATGGAACTTTAAAGACATATGAACTAGAAATGGAGCAGGATGAAGAAATTGAGAAGGTCCAAAAGAAAAGTGGGTCAGTTGCACTTGTTGCCAACTTGGAGCAGAAGGAGGAAAAGAGGACTGAAGCTGCTAAATCTACACCAAACAGGGAGGTTTGTGAAGGTAGAACAGAATCAAGCAAAAGCAAGGAAAAGGTGTCTGAAGAAATGAGTGTCCTACAGCAGGATGAATTGGATGAGATAGATGAGCATTTAGCCTTTCTATCTAGGAGATTCTCTAAGCTAAAATTCAGAAGAAACTCTGGGGTGGCCAAGCCATTTAACAAGGATTTTTCTACAAGCAATTATGTGGATAAATCCAAAATTAAATGCTATAATTGTGGTATTGCTGGTCACATGATAAGTGAATGCAGGAAGCCTAGATCTGAGAACAAGGGAAAGTCAACTGAAACTATTGACTACAAGAAGAAATACTTTGATCTTCTCAGACAGAAAGGAAAGGCATTCATGACCCAAGAGTATGACTGGGCTGCTGATGGAAATCATTCTGATGATGATGCTGAGTTTGTCAACCTTGCATTAATGGCTGATTCTGAGCAGGAAGCAAGTTCAGCTAGCAATCAGGTATTTTCTACTAATCTCTCTGAGCTCACCAAAGAGGAATGCAATAGTGTTATAGATGATATGTCTACTGAACTATATCACTTGAGTGTTACTCTTAAATCACTTACTAAAGAGAACAATAGGATTAAAGAAACTAATCAGTTCTTAAGTGATAGAAATGCAGTTCTGGAAGTTCAATTTCTAGAATTTGAGAAAATGAGAGTTGATTGCAATGATGCTAAAAATGAACTTGAAGCTGTGTTAAAAAGAGAATTGATCTTAAGAAACCAGCTTGAAAAAGAACAAGGAATAATTGCTAAATTTCAAAGTTGTAGGAATATTTCTCAAAACATAATAGAAGTCCAGGGAATAGAATCATTTGTAAGGGATACCTGGACTCAGAAGAAAAAGGAGCTAGAACCTTGCCTTGAGGATCTAGAGACTATTTGTGAATCAACGGATAGTGATCATCCGTTGACAGATGAACCATCAACGGATGAGAGGTATCCGTCGACTAACAAAAAGTCTGTTAGTAAGAAGGAACTCAAGAGACTGAACAATCAGTATGGTCCAGTAGCCAAGAACTTTGTTTCTGGTGAAAGTAGCCAAGCCAAATCAAGTGAGAAGGCTAAGGCAGGTGATTTACCCAACAAAAAGGCTGTTGGTAAGTCAGTTAATGAAAAGGTAGAGACTGAGGGTAAAAAGAAAAAGAACAGAAATGGTAAGATAGGCATTAACAAGAAAAACAATTATTCTCCTGACAAGTTTGCTCCTAGGAAAACTTGTGGTAATTGCAATAGTGTCAATCATCTATCTTCTAATTGCAAGTCTGTTAAAAGGACTCCTATTCATGTACCTCAATCTATGCCAAGTATGCCTGCAATGCCTGTTATGCCTGGTTTGTATCAGAATGCTAGTTTTTCAAATCCATATGTGAACATGCCATATGTGCCTAATCCTTATTTTCAATCTGTGAATATGCCACAAATGTCATGGAGCATCCCCAGCATGGATAATATGTATGCCAATTTTTCACAAATGCATGCATCAAATATTTATGCAAATGAGCATCTGTCTAAACCTATCACTCAAGCATCTACACCCAAAGTGAAGATTGCCAAGAGTGTAAAACCAAAGGCTAACAAGAAAGGACCCAAGGAAACTTGGGTACCAAAATCAACTTGATTTGTATTTTGGATTGTGTGCAGGGAAATAAGAGGAATCTATGGTACCTAGACAGTGGATGTTCTAGGCATATGACAGGAGATTCAACCCTGCTCACAGAGTTCAAGGAGGAAGCTGGCCCTAGGATTACCTTTGGAGATGACAGCAAAGGTTATACTAAGGGATATGGCTTGATTACAAAGGACAATGTCATCATTGAAGAAGTGGCTTTAGTTGAAGGTTTGAAGCACAATTTGCTGAGTGTCAGTCAGATTTGTGACAAAGACTATGAAGTAAAGTTCACTAAAGAAGCCTGTGTTGTTTCTACCAAGAAAAACAACAATGTGGTTCTGACAGGCTTTAGAAAAGGAAATGTTTACATAGCTGACTTCAACTCAGTATGCTCAGAATCCATTACTTGTCTCTTCAGCAAAGCAAGCAAGGATGAGAGTTGGCTATGGCATAAAAAGCTGTCTCATTTGAATTTTAAAGTAATGAATGATTTGGTAAGAAAGGATCTTGCTAGAGGAATCCCTCAATTGGAGTTCATCAAAGATGGACTGTGTGATGCCTGCCAATTAGGAAAGCAAAAGAAATCATCCTTCAAGAGCAAGACAGAGTCATCTATTGTTAAGCCCCTTCAATTGCTGCATATGGACTTATTTGGTCCAGTAAATGTCATGTCCATCTCAAAGAAGAAATACTGTCTGGTGATTGTGGATGATTTCTCTAAGTTTACATGGACTTTCTTCCTGCACTCCAAAGATTGTGCAAGTGAAATCATCATCAATCATCTCAGACAAGTAAACAATGGTTCTGAAGTAAAAGTACAAAGAATCAGGAGTGACAATGGCACTGAATTCAAAAATTCCACAATGAATATTTTCTGTGAAGAGAATGGAATTGTCCATGAGTTTTCTGCTGCTAGAACACCTCAACAAAATGGGGTTGTTGAAAGGAAAAACAGAACTCTCATTGAAGCAGCTAGAACAATGTTAAGTGAATCAAGATTGCCAACATATTTCTGGGCTGAAGCTGTCAGCACTGCCTGCTTCACTCAGAATATTTCCTTGATCAATCAAGCTAGAGGAATGACTCCTTACCACTTATTCACCAACAAGAAACCAACGTTAGCTTTTCTCCATGTCTTTGGATGTAAGTGTTTTGTGCTAAGGAATCATGGAGATAACTTGGGCAAATTTGAAGCAAAGGCAGATGAAGCTATCTTTGTTGGGTATGCAGCAGGGAAAGCCTATAGAGTCTACAATTTAAGAACCAACATTGTCATGGAATCTGTACATGTTGTGTTTGATGATCAGAAGATTCTAGGTCTGAATGATGAAGGCTTCCATGAAAAGTTGAGATTTGAAAATGAGGTAGAAGGAAGAATGTACATTGATGATGATGAGGAAAATGAAGATCATGACCTTGGAAATTCACCTAGAGCTGTTGGTCCAACTAGAAGTGATGCTAACACTGGAAATGAAGCATCCATTGACAGTCATACTAGATCATCAGATGCATCCGTTGACAGACATTCTCATGTATCCGTCGACAGGCAAAATGGAGCATCCGTTGATAGACAAAATGATGCTTTTGTTGACAGTCAACTTCATAATTCCTCAAGGACAACAAACTCAGGGGGAGTTTCTCAAAGTCAAAACTCAATATCCAATCAACAATATCATACTCACGTAGATGAAGCAACCTCATCTAGATCAAACCTTCCACCTTCAAGAAAATGGACCAGAGATCATCCTTTTGAGTTAATCATTGGTGACTCAAACTCAAGAGTCCAAACTAGGAGAGCCACACAAGAAGAATGCCTATACAGTAGTTTCCTGTCTCAAGAGGAACCTAAGAAAGTGGAGGATGCTCTTCTAGATCCAGATTGGGTCTTAGCAATGCAAGAAGAGCTAAACCAATTTGAGAGAAATAAAGTATGGAAGCTTGTGCCCAAACCTGATGATAGAGGTATCATAGGTACCAAATGGGTTCTCAAGAATAAGACTGATGAAAATGGCATAATTGTGAGGAATAAAGCTAGATTAGTGGCAAAGGGCTATTCTCAAGAAGAAGGAATAGATTTTGATGAAACTTTTGCACCAGTGGCAAGACTTGAGGCCATCAGAATTTTCCTAGCCTATGCAGCACATGCCAACTTCAAAGTCTATCAGATGGATGTTAAAAGTGCCTTTCTAAATGGGGAACTGGAAGAAGAGGTATATGTCCATCAACCTCCTGGCTTTGAAGATCCAGAATTTCCAGATTATGTATATCTTCTCTTGAAAGCACTTTATGGTTTGAAGCAAGCACCAAGAGCCTGGTATGACACTTTATCTCAATTTCTTCTGGAGAATCACTTCACTAGAGGTACAGTAGATAAAACTTTATTTCATAGAAATGTCAATGGTTCTTCAATACTTGTTCAAATCTATGTAGATGATATTATTTTTGGGTCTACAGATGAGAAGCTTTGTAAAAGGTTTGCCAAACTTATGCAAAGTAGGTATGAAATGAGCATGATGGGTGAATTAACTTACTTTCTTGGCTTACAAGTAAAGCAAGTTAATGAGGGAATTTTCATAAGTCAAACAAAATATATTTATGATCTCTTAAAGAAATTTGACTTAATGGATTGTGCCTCTGCAAAAACACCTATGGCCACTGCAACTAAGCTTGAGTTGAATACTAAGGAAAAATCTGTGGACATCTCAAGCTATAGAGGCATGGTAGGCTCACTTCTATATCTAACAGCTAGTAGACCTGATATAATGTTCTCCACATGTCTTTGTGCTAGATTTCAAGCTGACCCTAGAGAGTCTCACTTGATTGCTATTAAGAGAATTTTCAGGTATCTCAAGGGAACACCAAACCTTGGCATTTGGTACCCAAGAGATTCTGGCTTTGATCTAATTGGCTATTCAGATGCAGACTATGCAGGTTGCAGAATTGATAGGAAAAGTACTACAGGCTCCTGTCAGTTTCTAGGGAATAGGCTTGTGTCATGGTTCAGTAAGAAACAGAACTCAGTCTCCACTTCTACAGCCGAAGCTGAGTACATTGCAGCTGGAAGTTGTTGTGCACAGATTCTTTGGATGAGGAATCAACTTATTGACTATGGTCTAAAAGTTGAGAAAATTCCAATTTTCTGTGACAACACTAGTGCTATTGCCATCACAGAAAATCCAGTGCAACATTCGAGAACCAAGCATATTGACATCAAATACCATTTCATCAGAGAGCATGTGATGAATGGTACAGTAGAAATGCACTTTGTGCCAAGTGAAATGCAGCTTGCAGATATCTTCACCAAGCCTCTTGATGAATCCTCATTCACAAGATTGGTAGGTGAACTAGGTATGCTTAATTTTTCATAATTCCTAGTGGTATCTAATAATACTGTATTGCAGCTAGAAATGTGTTTTGATTTACTTGAGAATTAAAAACTCTCAGAATAACTCTTAGCAGAAATTTTGTCTAAGGCAAAATTTGCTTATCAACGGATATCCTTTTATCCGTTGGTAGTGTAAACACATTACTAGATTTTCGTATGTCAACGGATAACAGGTTGTCCACGTCATCGATGGATAAACTGTTTTCTCAACCGTCCAATCTTTATCCGTTGATATACATATTCTTTTTATATAGCCGTTGATAAACGTGTATAATTAGTCACAGTTGTACTTCTTTTCTTTTTATTTATTGTCTGACAGTTACTTTTGACCAATGGGGTAATTACTCTTAATTATTTCATTTTTAATTCTTGGAATATATAAAAGGCTGTTTTGTATTCTCACATTTCACCTTTATTCATTTTCAAGAGTCTCATTAGTTAACTGCATCTTCTTCACTAAATCTCTCTCTGCAACAAAAGCTCAAACACTCCAATGGCGCCTATTGTTAAGATGATGTCTTCCACCGGGTTTACCTATGAGAAGAACAATTTCGCGGCCTTTGTTGATACTGTGAACGCTCCAGAAGCATATCACACCATGATGAATTTCGTGAAGAAATGCAAACTGTCACATGCTATGACTGCCACCACTCCTCTAATCCATGAGGTTATCGAAGAGATGTGGGCATCTGCTGAGTACAATGGCACAGACGGTACACTTGCTTTTTCTTTAAAGGGTAAAAATTATGTAGTTAATTCTGATGTGTTAACTGCTTGTTTAAAATTGCCTGAGAATAACTGTCTGAAGGAACCCAGTAATGCTGAAATTGTTACCATGCTTAATTCCATAAATTATACCCTTAGTACTGAGAACTTAGGGAAAATTGTTAGGAAAGGTATGGTTAAGGAATGGAGTTATCTTTGTGATGCCTTCATTAAAACTTTTTCTGGCAAGATTAGTAACTTTGATGCTGTTACCAACTCCATGCTAGTTATGCTTTGTATGCTTTTAACTGATAAATTTTATAATTTTGGCACACTAGTCATGTATGAGATAGCAGCTAAATTAGGTAAAAAGGAAACTAGGGGCAAGAATGTTTATTTTGCTAGATTTTTAATGCTCCTAGCACTGCATGTATCTGAGAATGAGCTATCCATTGCTAACCCGGATAGCAAGTTCAATTGTTTTGTTCAGGAGAAGAGAGTCTTAAGTGATTTGATTCGAATGAACCTAAATGCAGAAGTACAATTGGTATATCTACCAATTGTTCAGGTAACTGTTTCCAACCCTGAACTTCCTGTCTCCAACCCCCAAATTTCTTTGCCTTCTAGTGTCACAATGGAGTCTGTGACTGTGACCAAACAGGCTCCTACCAAAGTGACCAAATCCAAAGTTCCTAAACCACAATCTAAAAGACAAACCTCAGGTGTCTCTCAAAAGGCATCTGTTGCAAAAACTACCAAAGCTCTTGAGGGGAGTGTGAAGGTGGTAGTGAGTGGTGAGGGACAGGGTGAACATCAAAGAAGCCCTAAGGATAAGGAAGGTAAGGCAAGTGCACCCAACATTTCAGTCTCTCAAAAGACTGCTAATGAACCTACAAGCCAATTTCTAGTTACATCCTCTCAACAGGGTGTGACTACTAATTTGAGTTCCATTTCAGGAACACAGCACAAAAGGGCAAGGGACACAGATAGCTCTCCCTCAAAAACCTATGGTAGAAGGGTAAAATCCAAAACCATTGGGGAATCACAGGGTGCACACACTGTACAGCAAACTGTACCTTCTCAAATTCAGTTTGATGTGACTTCAATAAATGTGGAGTCACAGCCCCTTGATCTTAACCTTCAAATCGATACACATTTTGATCCACCATCACCAACTCCATCTCTGGATGTGGATATGATATCTACATCAATTCCTGATTCTCCATCTTTAAAATTCATGGAGAAGCCCCACTCAACAATTGGTGGTCATCCTCTTTTAGATGATTTGTTGGACCATCAATCTTCCATTCCTGAATTCACAACACTATCTGTGGCCTCTTCCTTAAAATCAATCACCACAGATTCAGTGTTGGTTTTCACTTCAACGGATACTCGTTTACCTTCATCAACGGATATCCTTCATCCGTTGACAAGTGTTTCTCCATCAACGGATATGTCTTCAACTAACTATCCGTTGACAGCAATAACTACTACATCAACGGATACACCTTATCCGTTGACAACTCTCTCTACCACTGCAAAATGTGACATTCCTATGTCAACTGTGGAGGAGTTTGTAGTAATTGAAACACTTTTAGGAATGAGGGAAGGGAGTGAGAGGCTGCCTTGTGAGCAGGCAAAAGGAGAGAAAATTAATGAGAGGCTGACCATTTCTTCCGGTCAGGCAAAAGGAGAGCTAGAGAGTTCCACCTTAGTAGGTGAAGGTGAGGGTGTGAGAGGTGTGAGCCAGGGGGAGCCCCTGATGCAAGAAAAGAGAGATGAGAGGAGAGAAGGGACTACAGGAGAAATAAGGCAGGAAGAATCAGCCATTGCAAGTGAGTTAATGGAGGTTAATGAAGCTTCCAAAGAGATGGAATTTAGACAAGAATATCAGTCAGTTATTGACTCCATCTCTTTGGATCCTGAAACCTTTACTCATCCTGTTTCTGCCTATCAAGTCATGGCACAGCAGGGCAATGTGGAGGCAGAGGAGGCAATGCACCTAGTGCACACCTCAGAATCTCTTCAAAGAGCAAAAGAAGCTTTACAAACCCTGTCTCCAAATGCTGGAAGTGAAGAGTTTGGCAGTTATGACAGTCAAAGTTCAGATGGTGAAGACATAAATGAAGATGAAACCCCAGGATGGATGTTTTCCAATGCCACTGAACTTGGGCATCTCAATGTGGAAATCATGAAGCAATACCAATCTGCTAAGGCTGAGCACCAAACTGCAGAACCACAGAGAAAGACTGTTCTTGAGCAAGTAATGGCCTCCCTGAAATTACAAAAGATGCAATCTGTTATTCAAAGAACACAGCAAGAGGAGGTCCAGTCTGCAATTAGAGATATGAAAATAGCACTAGATGCCAGGATTGAGGCACTAGCTCCTACTACCACTCAGAAGGTGCTTTCTAGCAAACTTCTCAAAGAAGACAGCCTGGCTAAGTCGGTTCAGCTTCTTTCCTCAAGGGTGGATAGTATGGAATCTCAATTGCACACCATCATTGCCAATCAAACAAAACAAACTCAACTACTGGAAATGCTACTTGCAGCTTCAACCCCAACCCTTGATGCTAACAAAAAGGGGGAGAAAATGGGAACAAGCAAAGAAGAGGCTGCAACATCTACTGGCCAATTTCAAGCTACCAGTAGTGAGATAGCACATATTGAGGGGGAGCAACAGCCAATTGTAGTGGTCAATCCAACAGAGTTTGAGATAAAGGCTTCCCCTGTGAAGAAACAAGTGGCTTTGCCTGAGATTCAAAGATTAGAAGACATCTCAGATGGTGAAAGGCAAGCCAGGATAGAAGCTTTGGAAAAGATAAACAAGGAGGCTAATGACAGAATTCTAAGGACAGAGAGGATGATCAATGAATCAATTGCATCAACTCTGTTCCTTAATGCTCAATCTTCTGCTCCAACAATATCAACCACAATCATGAAGGTGCTCACTCCAAGGGTTGTGGCTCCTACATTCTATGATGCTGAGCCATCATTTGTCAAAGAATTTGAACCAGCTATCAAAACAAGAGCCTACTCACCACCAAAGGAAAATGGGAAGAACAAGCTTCAATTGGACTACCCATTTCCCAAGAATGATGAAGTAAAGCTAATGGGAAAAACAATTATGGAGTTCAAAGTTCAGACAAATAAGAGTGTAAGAGATTGGATGGCTGTAATCATGAGGAATGGAAAAGTATTAAATATATCCAACAGTCATCCTAGATTTGTGGAAGCTAAAAGAGAAGAAGTCTCCAGAATCCAAAGGGAAGCCCATCCAAGTACAGAAAATCAACATGAAAACTCAGAAGAGAAGCAAGCCAGGCTAGCTCAAGAGTTAATGGATGAGGTAGAGGTTGAAATGAAGGAACCTGAGGAAGTTCCCAAAATCAAACCTAGAAGAAGGAAAGCTAAAACCAAGAGGGTTCTTTCTCCAGAACCCTCTCCAGAAAAAGAAACAATTGGTTCACCAGTACCTATGTCTGCAATAGTAATCGACCCAACTGTAAACTTTCATGGTGACTCCATAAGGCCTAAAGAGGAACCAGTGAATTTTGATTCAATTGAAGTTCCTTCATTCTTGCTAAATCCAAAACAGAAGAAAAGGGCTCCAAAGAAGCAACTTTCAAAGGGACCAGTTCAAGTTGCTAGGGTACCTGCCATTGTCAAACAACCAATCTTGGAAAACAAAGAAGACTTTATCTATCAGGCAGAAATTGAAGAATACTCTGACATGAATCTATATTTGGATGAATTGTCAGAAGTAAGAGGAATTGACAAGTACAAGAATCAGCCTGAGAGATTAGTGTTTGTCTACAAGGGAGGAAGTCAGAGGACATGGCCACTAAAGAAGGTTCTTGGAGAAAATTATCATACATTGACCAGAGTGTTCTCAGCTTTCAAGAGACACACAGGGTTCTCTGAGATAGCCAGAAGGGAGATAATTAGCAGAATAGAAGAAATAAGGAGAGAATGGAACTCACCCTCAAGTCTACCAAAGAAAATGAAGATCCCTTATAATGGACAGAAAATCCACATTCAACCCTTTTGGATGATGGAGTTCAGGGATGATGAGGGCACTAGGAGATTCTTCAGGTTAGAAGACCAACTGTCAAAGGCTAGTTCTGACTACCTGAGATGGTTACAACTAAAGCTAAATCCAAAGGTTGTTGAAGAAGATACCTTCTATAGGCAACTTCAAGTGCAAATTGAGTCCAACTCTGCCAAGGAAGGAAAGTCAAGGGTGCAGCCAACCAGAGAGAGGAAACCTCATTAATCTGCTCAATCTAAAGGAGCACATCTCTGATAAGTTTCTTAAAGCTTTCTGTTTTTAATTTTTTGTAGCTTAATACAATGTTTGCATACTGAAGTGTGTATATATCGTTAGGAATGTTTTGTTATCATCAAGGTTCTGAATTTATGCTTTATAGCCATCAAGTATAAATTGGGGGAGATTGTTAGGAATATGTTGTAGTTGATGATAACTTAACATTCAAGCAAAATTGTATAAGTCAAGTTTTGTAACTGTCAACGGATAAGACCTTATAACTCTATCCGTTGACAGGTAGCTCATCAACGGATGAGGTTTTGTAGCATATTGCAATATCTCTATTTATCAATTGATAGTGTCTTTATTCAGAGTCATGTTGACCATCAATGGATAGGCAGAATAGGGTAGCCAATTGTAAATAAGCTATGCTATGTAATTCTGTCTAAGTGAAAATGTATCAACGGATGAGAACAGGGCTCTATCAACGGATACAACTCAAATCTACTCGATCAACGGATACAGCTCAAACTACCATCAACGGATAAGTAGACACAACATCAACGGATAATCATTGTCACTTTATCCTATGCTAGGAATTAGCAGTTGATAAGGACAGGTTTGACTGACAGATCACATGGGTTGATAGTAGGTATAAAAAGCAATATGGCAGCCATACTTTGGAAACACAGAAGAAAGAAGCATTCCATTTACACAGTACATACAAGAAAGGTGCAGGGGACATATCTGTTCACAAGGACAACCTTTCGGCTACATGTGGATTTGGAGTGGAGTAGCAAGTCAACTTGAATTAGATTAATATTATCTTATTCCTGTAGCACTTGTAAACTTGGAATATATAACCAAGTGTAGCAACTCTTTAGATTGTAAGAAAACATACACATTTGCTTAGGGTTTCTTGAATATCTTTAGAAGCAAAGAGTTGTAAACACAGAAGCTGTGTACATTTGTATCACAGGGTTTTCTTCGAATAAAAGTCTCAGGTGGTACATTTAACCACCTGATTTTTTATGTGTTTGTGAACCATTTCTTATTCAGCAATTATTTCCTTATAGATTTCTGTGGTTTTTATCAGAAATTTATAATTATCAAGAATTGTATTCAACCCCCCCCCTTCTACAATTATACAAGTGTGTAATCTGGGAATAACAACGCGAAGCGCGGATAAATTGCCTAGTTAGATTAATAACAAATTAATCATTTATGGCCCAAATTAGTAATAAAATTTAGCAAAATTGGCCTAGATTTTGTTACATTCGATCGGCAATTGCACGCAAAAGTCCAAAACTTACAACGCTTCAAATATTTTACTCGAAAGGCCCCAATTCGCACACCCTTCCCTGCACCAACACTTGGCCAATATAAGTGAATATAAAAAGAGTGCATTGCTATATTAAACTCATAAAAAGTTCTTAACAAGAAAAAAATGTTTGTAAGTAGGTACTTAGGATACTTATATGAATACATATTATATATATATATATATAAGGATGTGTTCAAATGAGACCCCTCTTATAATGAGATCCTCTCTTATAATGAGTCCCCTCATATTTCATCTAATTTAAAGGGTCCCGCCAAGGGCACCCAATACGAAAAAGTCTTATAATTCTACTCTCTATTCATTCATAAAAAAAAACATTAAAAAAATATTTTTTTTCCCAAAAAAAAATGATGACGTGGCACCCAGTTTTTTTATTTTTTTTTTGATGAATGGATAGAGGATATAAGTATAAGCATTTTTCGTATTGGGTGCCCCTGACGGGGCCATTTAGAATAAAAGAAATATGAGGGGGACTCATTATAAGAGAGGGTCTCATTATAAGAGGGGTCTCATTTGAGCAGCCCCCTATATATATATATAGGCTTGTGCTCAAATGAGACCCCCCTTATTATGAGAACTGAGAATTAATCCCAGCCCAACGTTTTTTATAATTAACTTTAATCATAGCCACCTATCTTTCCTTTCCTTTTTCTTATCCTAATTCTGACGTACACCTGCGATTTCAAACACACACCCATTTCACATTCTTTATTTACTTTCAATTTTATTTCTTGCAAAATTGAAACATCGCACCACTAATTGCAACCACGGCATTGTTTCATCAACATCCACTACCGTTGTTCTTGAACATGGTGATCGAAGAAGAAAAATCGACGATGGCTAGTAATTAAGGGGGAGAGGGAAAGAAAGGGAGAAGGAGAGGGAGAGAGAGAGATAGGAGAGTGTGTGTGAGAGAGAGAGATCATCATGAATAGATGAGGAGCACAGAGTATGTGAATTTGTCGGAGAAGACGAAGTGTATGTGTGATTGTATATGTCTGTATAATTAGTTAAAACTGAGTCGTCGTTTTCGGATCTCGCTTTGCCACCACGCACCACTATTACAGCCTCAGATCTGTAACTTTTTGATGATTTGTCTTTAAACTTTTGGTGATTTATATTCAAGATTTTGGTGATTTGTATATAAATTTTAGTAATTTCAGTTATATTTTTAGTGATTCGAGCTTGATTTTAATGATTTTATTAATGGTGATGGCGGCAATAGCATCTGTGTGGTTAAGAATTTTGTAATTTCAATTTGTGTTTGGTGATTTTACGTTGACTGATGGCGCGATGATGATGACGAAGACCACAATTGTATGTTGGGTAGCGGTATAATACTGTGAGTGGAGGTGATAGTTTAGTGTTGTAATAATGGGATGATAGTAAAAAGCGACGATAAGAGTGAGGATGATACAGAAGCTCTGTTGGTGGAGCTTCAACAGATGAAGAAGGAAAGAGCCGAGGAGAGATTAAAGAAAATGCAGAGAAGAATGGGGAGAGATGCGCGCGTGTCTTTTTTTTATTGGGCTTTTTTTAGGTGGCCCAATGTGCAGTTCTCATTCTAACAGGGTCTCATCACTAGAGTAGCCCTCTATATATATATATTTTGCTATTTTTTTAAGTATATATTTTTACCAGGTATCCGGGTCAACTTGCGCGCACCACGATTAAATCTGGGTGTCCCGCTTATCTCCATGCGCTCAGCTGGAATCGAACCTGGGACCTCGGGGTGGTAAGCCCCAAAGGTCCTGGCCTTAACCAGCTGAGATACCGATGCGAGACCATATTATATATTTAATGGTATGATTGTAATTATATGATCAAGTCCTACGATTAAAAAAATATTCTGAGATTTATTCATATGAAAACTCCCTTTATCGTGCTATCTCATCGCGCGTTGTATGTTTCTTTTATATTTAATTAAAATGTTGACAAAACTAGATGATTTAAAAATTGAAGAAAAAACTTAGCATTATGGAAAGTTTTAACAAAGAAAAGCATCAAATGACTTCATCTATAAATGTATATACACTTGCCCAAAACGGGAAAAAATATAATGTTTTTCAGAATAAATCAAAATATAATTTTTTTTAGAATAAATCAACTTATTTTAAAATAAAATTAGAGATTCCTAACTTTTTTCTGAAAAATGTTAATTTTTTTATAACTGATAGAATCTCAAACATACATTAAATACTTGTATAAAAAGTATTTATCAAAATATGAAATTTTTATCCGAAAATAAGTCCATAAGAACTTAAAAAAAGGTGAGCTAAATAGGTTCTATATCTTCTATAGTTCTATTTTACATATTGTCAGAAAATATATTATTCTGTTCCACAATTATTGACCACCTACTTTTCGTTATATATTTTTAGATGTAACTAAAATGTAATCCAAATTTTTGCCAATATTAATGAAATGGACGGAGTATTACCATAGTTATAAATTCGTCATATCGCTCCATTTCGGTCGTGAACCGAGATATAGATATTTCGTCGATATATCGACGAGATATTGATATTTCGTTGATATTTCGATATATTTCGATATTGTTGTCAGAGCGAGATGACGATATTTCGTCGATATATCGACGAGATATCGACGATTTAATAACTATGAAATTACATTTTCACATAAAATTTTTCTATAAGATTCATCTTAAATCCTAAATTCTAATCATTTTAAAAATAAATTAATCAGATGTTAGTATCTCGCTAACAAGGAATTTTATAGAAAACCCATTTTTGTTATAATTTCAGCGCTATTACTTATATTTATAATAAAATTTTGATAAATTAATAATTCATCATAAATTAATATTTTTAAAATAAATTTTTAATCCCAATATTGTAGCATTAATATATAGGAGTATTTAATTAACCATGATTATCTAATAATCTCTTTAAATTAATACGGAGTAAAATTTATCGATTCGTATATCATATAAAAAACACTATGCCCCTATCCATGTTACAAAAGGTAGTCGACTCGACTTTGGGAGTGAGCAGAAAAAAAAATACGTGAAAAATTAAGCAATTTTTGGAAGAACAGCCTAGCAAAAATAAAATGAAAACCAAAGCTTACCAACAAAGAAAGTCCAAGCATATAAATTAGGATTTGATTGATGCATACACATGGTTGAGGATAGGCTTTAATTGTCCTTGGATTTCATTAATTTGGTACTTAACGTCCTTGCATGCATGTTACTTTTGCTGGCTCAATAATACTGCAGCTGCGACTCCGACTTCTATAAGTCGTCAACAACATGACGGCCATGGGTCAAGCAGATCACGTGATAGGCATTTCAATAATATCGTTACATGAAAACGGGCCCGCTTTGAAATATTTATATAAACTTTTTGTGTATATTATATAATTATAATAATTTTTGAGGAGCAAAGGAAACTTGATCAACTATAATATTATTTTCATATAAAACTAGTCGATAAAGCCGCGCTTCGCGGCGGCGTTACAATATTTTTAAAATAAATTCAATACACTTACGTTATATTATGATATTAATATTAAAATTTAATAATTAAATAATCTTCTCTAATGAATCGATTTCTTGTTAAACATTATTCTTTCGATTGAGTCGTTCTCTCGTTAAAATCGAAATCCTAACTTTAACATATATTATAAGGACTTATATAATAATTTTTATCCATAAAATCGAACCATAAAAATAAAAAAAAATTATGACATTAGTATCAAATTCTAATAGCTAAAATAATCTTTTCTAGTGAGCCGTCATCCCGTTAAATACATTTCGAATCGCTCTTATTCAGAATCGAAATTCTAACTTCATTATATCAAGAGAGTAAATTCCAATTTTTATATTATTTAAACATACAGCTTTCGCATAAGAATGTCTTTCTGTTATGTTAACATATCAAAAAAAATTAAATAAGAAAACTTTTCGTTACGGGAATAATATTAAATTTATGGATATATTTTTCTAATGAAAATATAATTAACTTGTATAAAAAATTTAAAATAAATGATTTCTAAGAAAAAACTATATAGTTTTAGAAAATTGTGTAAGATGTCTTCACTGTACTCATATTCTACTTCCAATAAAACATTTTATTATATGTATTCCTTATATATTCAAACATCTTTTATACGGTCTTCTCAAATGAACTGCTTTCTCGTTAAACACGGTTGTTACTATTGATCTGCTCTCTCGTTAAAACCAAAAACCTAACTTTTACATAAATCACTTGTATGATAATGCTTATCCATAAAAATCAAATACTAAAAATTAAATAAAATTTATAACACTAATATGATATTTTAATAGCTAATACAATCTTTTATAGTGAGTCATCTTCCCGTAAAATACGTTTCGAGCCGCTCTCATTTGTGATCGAAATTCCAACTTCTTTACATATTATTGATAATACTTCTCTTACACAACAACTTACTCCTTAAAATCAAAACCTACAAAATAGAGCGAATTCCAATTTATACTTATTCTAGACTTTCTAAAAATTATGGAGTTTTAGAAAATGAAAATACATCTTATTTTCTCTTTTTATTATAGATACTCCTATAATTATTTAGGATTCCTACATGATAATGTTCTTTTATTAGGTTAATACATCAATTATTTTCTTTTTTAAAAACGATGACTTTTTTAAGACAATAGTATTGGATTTATGAATAAATTTTCCTAATAGAAGTATAATTAACTTATATAAAAAAGTATAATTTAAGAAGATCGTACTTTCTATAAAATGTTTAATTATATGTATGCTCTATGTATTCAAACACATATTCTACTTCTAATAGAACTTTTATTTATATGTTTTTTCTAAAAATTTGAACTCTTATTCTCTATAAATTCGAACTCCTATTCTACTTCAAATAGAACTTTTAATCATATGCGTTATAATTACTTATTCTACTTCCAATAGAATTTTTAATCATATGTCTTCTCTATAAATTCGACCTCTTCTTCTCTATAAATTCGAACACCTATTATCAATCTAATATGTTAAATGATATTTTTCTACTTCTAATAGAACTTTTATTTATATGTTTTTTTTTTATAAATTCGAACTCTTATTCTCTATAAATTCGAACTCCTATTGTACTTCCAATAAAACTTTTTTTTTTTTGTAAAGTACTTCCAATAAAACTTTTAATCATATGCATTATAAATACTTATTCTACTTGCAATAGAACTTCTAATCATATGTCTCCCCTATAAATTCGAACACCTATTCTACTTCTAATATGTTAAATGATATTTTTCCATTTGTTAATGTTTAAAATTCTAAAATTCTAGAAAATTACAAAAATAATTTGAGACGATATTAGAGTGCCACCTAAGCTCCCGCGTATCCTCCTTTATATATATATATTGATAGCATAATTTTTTGAAAATATTGAATAATTAACTATGTTAATTGTTTTACATGAAATTATTTTTAACATAAATTTTGCTTACAAATGTATTAATGAAAAATGAGTCAACGTATATAGAATATGAGATGATCCACTAAATTATAAACATACTACTAAGATTTAATTCATCATTCTTTTCAATTGAAATTTAACAGCAAATCTTGTATTTCGAGTGATATTCGATTTAAATAATTTTCCATTTTATTTTGACATCAACATCAAGTTTAAAATTTTGAATTATTTTTAGATCAACTTAAATCAATTATCGAATGATCTAATTAAGATAAAAAAAAAAATTAGAACCAAGTTTCATGTTTTTATTCCTTTTTTGATCTGAATTTTTAATATGATTAAGTTGAAAGAAAGTAAAATAAAAATGTTTTTATGCTTAAAATGTATGGCGTAGCTCATGTGATAAATGAGTATTATGCATTGTCGAATCATCAATGTTCGATTCTTCCCTACTTTTAGTATCACAACAGATACTAAAATAATAGAATGACTGTGGCAAAAAAAAAAAAAAAAAAAAAACTCTTCTTATGCTTAATAAACACAAATCGGGTCACTAGCTTACATTGAAAGTAATGTATATGTTGATATTTACTACTAATTTTTTTAACTTATCGTAATTGGAGTGTAAGTAATGTTCACATCGATCTTATATATTAATGTATTGAATAATGGTTTAAAATTTTAATGAAAGTTCCCATTTTGACAAAAAAATAATATATTTTATTAGAGTTAAGTTCTATGAAGATCAACATTTGAGTGTAGACCCTGGAGATCATATACATTATGCACTCAAAACATTACAAAACATATTGTTGTGGAACAAAAATTAGGGTGTATTTAATGCTAGGGTTTATGGGAGCTTCGAGCTTTAATGACTGATCTTATGTTTCGTGACTTAGATCGGGTCCTCACAAGATGCCTACGTATCTTGCAATTATCAAGAATCAAGCCAAAAAACGTAGTTCTGTATGTGAAGGAGCAGGTCCTTATATAGGTGATGAAAACCCTAGAATTAGGGTTAAATTAGGAGATTTGATGGGCAAGTCACAGCTTAGGCCCAATTCTAGAGCCTTCTAATAGATAAGAAGATAAGTATTGGAGATATGTGCCTTGGAGGCTACTCCTAATAAGATTTAGTTTCCTTTCTGGACTCAATTTCAAAGTCTTTTGTTTAGCTGATTTATCAGCTACGAATTTGCCATTTAATTGGGGTTTCGGGCCTCATTAATGGGCTTCGTATTTGGATCAAACTAGGTTTAAATAATACCACATTAAATGTATCTTTAGGGCTTACTTTTAGCCCATATCACATATATATTTGCAAAGAATGTTCACTAGACATTATTATTTTATTCAAAATCTTAAAAATCATACATGATTTACAAGCAGAACATGTTTTGGAGAACACTACGTTCTGTAATATTTTGTTTGCAGGACATACATAATTTTCAAGATTTTTAATGAAATTTACATATAAAACATACTCCCTCCGTCCCACCCAATTCTTAACACTTTTTTTGTCACTTTCTGGCACGCATTTTAAGGTGAATTTTAAGGATAGTTCCATAACTTATTTTTGAAATTTTCTTTTTTTGTATAAAAATAAGATTGTTCTATTTTTATACAAAAAAAGAAAATTTCAAAAATAAGTTATGGAACTATCCTTAAAATTTACCTTAAAATGCGTGCCGGACACCCTATTTTGAAATGTTAAGAAATGGCCGGGACTGAGGGAGTATATGATTTTCAAGATTTTCAATGAAATAAACGAAATAATGATTTTCATATAACATGATTTTTAATATATATATTTTTACAATGTTTTGATTGATCTACTAAAATTTTGATCTTCATAAAACTTAACTCTATTTTAGTATTTACATTTAAGTCATTATATATAGTTGAAGGGTTAAGTTATACATTTGTATTTTTTGGTTCAATTCTTACCCATTTAAACCATGATTCTAAAAATTCCCAATTTAGAAGATAATTTCGATTTTTAAAATTTGATTAATTCGATGAATTTATTTAAGATGATATGTTTGATTGTAAATTAGATTAATATATTAAATATTATTATAATATCCGATTAATACTACGATTAGTCCTTTCGATTAATCCCCGCTTACTCGATTAATTTTAAATCGGTAACTCAACCGATTTATACCAATTACCGATTTTTACAACCATGATTTAAACAGATATTAATGAGTATCTTCATATTTAAAAAAAAATCGTGTAAGAAAATTATGATTTCTTTTTTAATTTTTTTCAAGTAAAATTTAATTCATTAATTATACATCATGCGACATCTACAAACATAATCGAGTCGAATCAAACGTAAACAGAAACAATAGCTTATTATTCCATTCTTTGAGATATAGTCACACGATTTGTTGAAATGATATATTTACAAGTATCTTTTTCATCGCATCCATATGGAACTCGCTATGTTGTGACCTCCATCTGGATCTAATCATATTTGAGTTATCGACCATATATGCTATACCATAAGAACCTTAATCTATGAATCAAAATCAAGAAAATCTTGTCGATCTATAACCTCGGCCATGAAAAACACTAAAATCCAATAAAAAAACCCAACTCTTACTAGGAGAGACTAAACAAAACCAAATAAATTGGAAACTTATTGATATCCAAATAAGTTTGAAAGTTTATTGAAAAAACAAGATATGAAAGCAGAAAAAAATGAAAAAGAATTGGAACTTTCTACCGATAAAAATCGATGGAAACCCCACAAAATTCTTTAATAGAAGCTAGGGTTAGAAGAGAGAGAGAGAGATAATGTGTGTATTCCACTCTGGCTCGGTTCCACTTACATATTTTTTTTAAAAAAAAATTTTAAAAGAAAAAGTTTTCTTATACCGTTGTCACCGTACATTTATAAAATATGGGAAAAAAATATCTAAAACACATAATAGAAAAGTTCTATATTAGTACGGTTTAATGATAAATTAATTATTATTTGAACAATCCAATCGTACGGATGTTAAATTCATACAATAATATGTGAATGTACAAATTTTCGTGTAATTTAATTATTTGGAACTATAAATTTATAGCAATAATATTATGATAAATATGTATCGTTGAATATATATAGAAAATAAAATTATTAATAAAGTAATGCTCCACTATTTCAAAAATATTAAAAATTTGTATACAATTTTATTTTAACATAAATTTTTCATCCGTACAATTGTATTATCAAAAATAATAATAAATGCAAAATTTAAATTGCACTAATAAAAAACTTTTTATGAGAGGGAGAATGAGGGAATTGTTATCAACCACCGATTAAATCCGACAAGCCCCGCGTGGCCAACATAACTTCCCCACAACGGAGTTCATTCACGTACGAACATCAATGGGTCTCCTTCAATTTTTTTTGGGGTTAATTATCAAACTAGTTACCGATTGGAGCCAAATATATCAAGTAGGTCACTTATTGCAAAAGTGACTTAACTTATTAGAAAATTTGTATCAGTTCGTTAATTGAATATAATAGAAACTGTTTTGGAGATGTTATTGACCTCCAAATCATGAGTTTGAGTAACCAAACTGAATCCCACATGCTAGACTACCCAAAATCAACCTCAGATTCATTGTTGGGTAAATTCTGCAAAAAATTGTTCTTGATGTTCTTGAGTTGTTCTTGAGGATCAAAGCACTTTTGAAGGTGTTGCTGAACTCCAATTTTGATGTTCTAGTAACCAAAATAAATCCTACATGATGTTCTGCACAAATCCATTCTCCGTTTCATTGTTGGATAACTTTTACAATTTTTGATAATATTCGATTAACGGACCGATACAAATTTTCTAATAAGTGACTTAAATGAGTCATTTTTGCAATAAGTGACCTACTTAATACATTTGGCTGCAATCAGTGACTGATTTGATAATTAACCCATTTTTTTTGGGGTCCGGTCTGGTGCAACCCGTTGCACCAAATTGTTTACGGAATATATGGTTCCAGAGCCGTTGGATCGTTGATACAACGGCTCTGATTTAAAAAAAAATTGTATCGTACCGTAGAAACTTTCTGCGATACGGAGAAATTATCAAAATGCCCCTACTGTTCACGTACAGCATAAAGTTTCTGCGGTACGGTGAACAGTAGATTTTTTATATGAAAACAAGGGGTATTTTGGTAATTTTTCCGTACCGTAAAAACTTTCTGCGGTATTGTACAATTTTTTTTAAAATCAGAGTCGTAGGATCGTTGATCCAATGGCTCTGAAACCGTATGTTTCGTAAACAGTACTTACCATACGTATGATAATGACCTGGAACCATTTTTTATTTATACATGTTCATTTTAATTTAATAGTGGTACATATTATGACAACAACGAACAATGCAATCGATTTTTATTAATCAAATAATTACATTTAATTAATAAATGGGTTAATTATCAAATCAGTCACTGATTGCAGCCAAATGTATCAAGTAGGTCACTTATTGCAAAAATGACTCATTTTAGTCATTTATTAGAAAATTTGTATCGGTCCGTTAATCGAATATTATCAAAAATTGTAAAAATTATCCAACAATGAAACGGAGAATGGATTTGTGCAGAGCATCATGTAGGATTTATTTTGGTTACTAGAACATCAAAATTGGAGTTCAGCAACACCTTCAAAAGTGCTTTGATCCTCAAGAACAACTCAAGAACATCAAGAACAATTTTTTGCAGAATTTACCCAACAATGAATCTGAGGTTGATTTTGGGTAGTATAGCATGTGGGATTCAGTTTGGTTACTCAAACTCATGATTTGGAGGTCAATAACATCTCCAAAACAGTTTCTATTATATTCAATTAACGAACTGATACAAATTTTCTAATAAGTGACTTAAATGAGTCACTTTTGCAATAAGTGACCTACTTGATATATTTGGCTCCAATCAATGACTAGTTTGATAATTAACCCATTAATAAATTGTATCTCAGATAAAAGATGATGATGACTATGGTGCTGTTTGGCCTAGATTAAAATAAGTTAATATGAACTCATTTTCGGGTTAAAATTTAATATATTGATAATTTTTTTTGTACAAGTATTTAATGTGTTTGAAATTTTATAAGTTGCAAAAAAAAAGTATTTTTGTTGAAAAATTAAAAAAATTAGTTTATTTCGTCAATTTTTCTGGAAAATAGGTTCCAAAATACTTAACAAAGTTTAGAGATTTAGATATTATCTGTTTAAAAGATGCTTGATCACACGTATACAATTGCTCAGTCTGGTTTCTTGAGGAACTTGCACTTATTTTATGCAAATAAGATCTTAATTAGTCCAACATATGTGATGCAGATTTTTAAGAAATGATTAATGAGGTAATTAACTAAATCATATATAATTATATGACAATAAAAAAATATGTAAGAAGATTTTTGAGATCCTAGATCTAGAGATGCACAAAAAGCCCATCGGGCCGGGCTTCTGTGAAAAATGTGAGCCCGTTTAGGCTCTTGAAGCGGGTCGCGGTGGGCTTTTTTCCGTGCCTGAAGCGGGCCGGGCCGGATTGGGTTTTTTCCGAAATCAAATGGGATCGAGATTTTATGTTATATAAGAATGTTTTTTTTTATGTAATAATGGCAGTCATGTGTTAAACAATCTATTTTGCCGATACAAATATTACATTTATCGATTTAATTTTTGATTTGATGATATATTAATTGGTTACACGTTTTTTATGTAATAATGGCAGTCATGTGTTAAACAATCTATATTGCCTATATAAATATTACATTTATCGATTTACTTTTTGATTTGATGATATATTAATTGGTTACACGTCTACTTAACTTGTTTTCGTTCATGTATAGTAATATATGCATATAAATAATCTTATTATTAATAATGAATATGTAAATATATATGTACTTAAATTATTTTTATATTTGTAGGAAGTGTAAATACATAAATATTTATGTAAGTATACTAGAATAATCGAATTTTACCCGGGCTTTTTCGGGTCGAACCGGGCTTTTAATCGGGCCGGGCCGAAGACCGGGCTTTTTAAAAGACCAGGCTAAGACCGGGCTTTTGCCGGGCCGGACTTTGGCAAAAAATATAGGGACCGTTCAAGGCCCTCGGACCGGGCTTGACCGGGCCGGATTTTAATCGGGCCGGGTTTTGACCGGGTTTTGCCAAATCGAGCCGGGTCAGATTTTCGAGCTCGGACTTTTTGTGCATCTCTACCTAGATCCCATGCCAGGAAAAGAACGTAAAACCGTTGGGGACAATTTGGGAACAAAAGTAACATGTATTGATGAACTTTTGTTGTTTTTTAAATAAATAAGATCTCAACTATTCCATTTTTTATACTTGTGAAAATATCAATTTGAAAAAACTGCTGCTTATTGTTATAGGGCCCTTTTTTGTTGATTTATCATAATCGACATGACGACATCTACACATATGTAATTATTATTATAACATGTAACGAATTTTTTGCATGAATATAAGAATTTATTTGGTGATTTTTATCTATAATCATAGATTAATAAGTAGAATACATTTCGAGCACGATTGGATAACCCAAAAGATAAGTGTTTATCCTCTGTTGTTTTAGGATTGGGTTCGACTCTGACTCATCCGAAAATTTTCCTAGAACAGATACTCAATTGTAAGGTTATATGCCTAATTATTAAAAAAAAAAAGAGTAGAATACATTTCTAG
Source organism: Kitagawia praeruptora (assembly GCA_037693485.1). Lineage (NCBI taxonomy): Eukaryota > Viridiplantae > Streptophyta > Magnoliopsida > Apiales > Apiaceae > Kitagawia > Kitagawia praeruptora. The sequence continues at coordinate 142,981,427 of CM075352.1, forward strand.
ATAAATCTCAATCGAAACCACATTACATTACAGTTTCTTCACTCAGAATAGAACTAAATTATATTTTAGTTAAATATCAGAACGTATAATATAAAACAAACGGATGGATAATCATTAAATCCCGTAAATATTATATATACGGTGATATTAGTGGCACCAACCTTTTGTGCAGTTAGTGAAGTAAAAATTTGGAATAAAAAGATAATTTTTGTTGAATAGGTAGATTTATTCTCAAATTTTTTTGGGATAAATCAAAATCGGATTTATGAAACAATGATAAACTCTTTCACTTGAATTATCTCATTGACGTTAGAATTTGTTATGCCCAAATCTGGCATGGCAGCTAAATTGATTTGATTGGCTAAATTAAAGGCTCATAATCTATGATGGGCCTAGAAGATAGCAATTGGGTCATTAAAGCCCACTACTGGAATCAGCCCAGCATAGCTACAGGGCCACCTCGTTCTTGATCCTTTCCTAGGGATCGCCTCGCTGACATATCCCGTCAAGGGATCGCTTCGCACTATCATCATATCTACAAACTATGTTGGGATCGCTGTCTCAGTCTTTATTGGAAGGCTCATGGCCAGACCCAAGGTCGCATGAGTAGCTGGACGTAAGGGATCGCTTCGCATGGCCAGATCCCTCGAGGTCGCATGCTAGGTCCTGATTGATCCTCTATTGGCCAATTCTATCCGTTCGAGACCATGGGCTTACACAGCAATGTCATGGATCACGGATAGGGTTGATGATTCACTGCCACGTCAGCCTTAAACAAACGAGTGGGCTTGGACTTTGGCTTATCTCTTAAAACCCTAGCCCGTCTAGGTAACTTGCTCTCCAAGAACTACGTCAGGCTTGATCCCTATAAATAGGGTACGTAGGCACCTTGATATGGATGAGAAACAGTTTACCTGAAAAACACCTATCAAGTTCAGCCACACCTATACACATAAACCCTAATCCCTATTCTGCTTATAGTAAAATATCCGTACTTTGCTCCGTAAATCCAGCAACCTCCAAAAACATTGTTATAAAATATTCTCCAGATAACATTTGGCGCTAGAAGGAGGGGATCAGTCATTGATTGGGAGAACGATGACTAAATCACACAAGAAGAAAAATGGGGAAGGAGAGACCCCGTGATCGCATAAGAGAAATTAGGACGAACCCCAGAAGAGGAATCTACCAGAAAGCGAGGCCCGTAATGAAGGGATCGAGGATGAATTTGAGAAGGAGAAAACACCCCCTGTTGTCCAACAAGTGGCCTTGCCTGGCGAAGTCATGTTATTTTTGAAAGGCCTCGGTGATCAAATGATCGAGGTAAAGGAAAAGGTTGCCAAGATGGAGAAGCGACATAGTTCTAGAGGCTTCAAGAGGAATACAAGGACAGGGGATCGAACTCATCAAGCAGAAAGTAGCAAGGGCCCCGCCAAGAAGTTAATTGGGGACTTTGATGATGTGGTGACAGACCAAACGAACCCCGATTGGAACGAGGAGGAAGCTACTATGAATAAGGAGGGGTCGAAGGCGAAGCCCGCTGACAAGGCTGTCGCGTGCCTATCAAATAATAATATCTAACAAATCCTTCTAACTATGTAGTAGGGTAAGTCAGAGTCGATCCCACAGAGACAAACGTGTCAATCACCAGTTGTTCTCGATTCAATTCAGCCAAGCAAGTAACACAATAAAATATCAAAGATTATTAAACTAATTTTATACTAATGCAATTAATCAATTAACTAAAACTTCCAGAATTAAGTATCCCCACTAGCATGAATTAATGCAATCGTGAATTCCCTCCCCAATCAATCGTATAATACTCAACAGGAAAAGTGCGCCCTATAAATTACCAATAACCTCTCTCGAGTATTAATGGCTTCTCTAAAATACAATCAAGCCTATTCTCATGGTATCATGCAATTCAGAGACATTAATCACAACACCCTAACTTCCTAACAATCCGTTCTACCTATTCTCATGGAGAAGTTCATGTCCTCATTGGATAAATCACAACCATCTAAATCCAACTCTCGTTGATAAATAGACAATGGTTCAAACAATAAACATAATCACGTCTGATTTGTAATTGCTAATTAAAACAACTCAATAAGCAAGAGCAATTAAACAATCAAATTGGGGGAATTGGGAAATTCACACATCAATCATAACTAGGGTTCTACTTAACCCTAGATTAATTATCTACTCATACATAATTAAACTAATAAAGCAAGAGATATAATATGAACACGTAATATTATAAAGAATAGAGAAAAACCTTCAATCTCCAAAGAAAAGTGAATAGCTATCTCCAATCTCTCTATACTAGAATATACAAGTTATGTACAATAATTTTTCGATCCCTAGATTAATATCCTAGATGTGTTTATATAGGCTCTAAAAGTCTTGCCCAGCAAGAAAATACCAAAACAGAATTATAATAGAATTTCTGCAAAAATACGTTTCCTAAATTGAATATGTTTTATTAAGGAAAATTCGTATCTTCTTTTCTTCTGTTTTTCCGAACCTTTCCAGTTGTGCTTGGACGTCTGGGCCTCTTTAGAATGATATAGACTCTCGTTATCTTCGCGTGGACTGCTTACGGGCCCCAAACGGACTTCTAGAACTCAAGATATGGCCAAAACAGTGTAGACTGCGCAACCCTTCTCAGAAATCCGAATTTTAATCAATTAATTCTCCAAAAATAATAGAAGCATCCACCTTAATCAACATTCTCGTAAATCTGCACAACTAAGCAAAACACATCAAAACTACAAGAAACTTGAGTCCAAGACAATCAATTTAAGCCGATTTAGAATGCTCCAAGTAGATATAAAATCCACTTATCAAACACCCCCAAACTTAAACCGATGCTTGTCCTCAAGCATTAACAATTACAACTAACTAACTAACTAGTACCACTTCCGTAGGTGATCACGGTTGCATTTGGCATATGCAACAAGCCCTTTAAACCCCTAGGCAGCCCTAGTGGACGAGTAAGGTCTCGTGAGGGCCTATAGCGAATGTACCCACAAAATCCAATGCAATGCAATGCAATGCATGAATGCAACTAATATGAAAATGCAATAAATCTAGTACTAATATCCTACCATACCTTCAAATCCTCTCATGCCATATCAACTTAAGAATCAAAGTAAATACGCAATGTCTTGGTGTCGAAAGTGCAAGTATTCACATAGTCTACTCAATGAACATGCATAAGTTCTCACAAGCCCATGTCAAGTGTAAGAATAAGTTAGTAAACATGCTAAGCCTACAAGAGTACATCTTTGAGTCAAAACTCGGGATCTCATACGCAAAAAACAAGCAAACACTCACAATCCACTCACAAAAGAATATTCACTCAAGAACAAGGGTAAGTGTATCACTCAATTCCAACAAAATCATAAGCATGCTTGACATTTGGTATCAATCTAACTCTTAACACAACATACATCAATGACGATAATCAAAAGGTCTTTATTTGGGTTGTAACGGGGCTAGGGACAAGGTATGTCAATAAGCCAAATCAGGTGAAGTGTCAAAAACTAGTAAGTACCATAATAAATCATACACAACACCCTATTTTCCCCCCACACAATTTTTACTAAAACAAACACTCGACTAGTCGACTGAAATAGGATCGCAACAAACACAAACATGCTCTCATAATATTTTTTTTTTTTTTCATTTTTTTTTTTTTCGAGAGCTAGGTAAAATAATAATATAACAATAACAATGATCCAATGAATTTATTACATATGTCGACTATCAAGTAACAACAAACCCAATTTCAATATTTCCCCCAAAAGTACGACCAACAATAAACCCCTCCTTGCACACCTTATTACTCCCTTAAGCACTCTACTAGCCTTTGACAATGTGGGTTCAAATTAATGTAAGGCCAATACAAGAAAAAGGTCTAGGCAAGTAATGTGGTATGTCACCGAAAAAATAGGATTAAGCTCAACGGGTTAACTAATTTATCATGTAAACATGGTGTGTAATATGGGAAAATATGTGGTTATTCCTACATGCCTTTATCATTTTAATCGTCAAATAATGTCATGTGTTTCAAGAAAGACCTCAAACAACTGCTAGCAATGCAAACAATCCGCGGACACTCAAGCAAACGAATAAATTGCAAATATGCAATATGGCTCAAAAACTCACTTGGTGGAAAAACATACTCAATCCCAAGCAAAAAATCTCTCTAACGCACCAACTTGTATTCAAAGCATGCAAACTAAGTCATCTTGCACATATTCATGTCCTTCTAATCACTTACAATATTCAATAAGTCTACTAGCTTCAACTTACTAGTGTATGTGTGTGCACAAGAACAAAATAATAATATCTAACAAATCCTTCTAACTATGTAGTAGGGTAAGTCAGAGTCGATCCCACAGAGACAAACGTGTCAATCACCAGTTGTTCTCGATTCAATTCAGCCAAGCAAGTAACACAATAAAATATCAAAGATTATTAAACTAATTTTATACTAATGCAATTAATCAATTAACTAAAACTTCCAGAATTAAGTATCCCCACTAGCATGAATTAATGCAATCGTGAATTCCCTCCCCAATCAATCGTATAATACTCAACAGGAAAGGTGCGCCCTATAAATTACCAATAACCTCTCTCGAGTATTAATGGCTTCTCTAAAATACAATCAAGCCTATTCTCATGGTATCATGCAATTCAGAGACATTAATCACAACACCCTAACTTCCTAACAATCCGTTCTACCTATTCTTATGGAGAAGTTCATGTCCTCATTGGATAAATCACAACCATCTAAATCCAACTCTCGTTGATAAATAGACAATGGTTCAAACAATAAACATAATCACGTCTGATTTGTAATTGCTAATTAAAACAACTCAATAAGCAAGAGCAATTAAACAATCAAATTGGGGGAATTGGGAAATTCACACATCAATCATAACTAGGGTTCTACTTAACCCTAGATTAATTATCTACTCATACATAATTAAACTAATAAAGCAAGAGATATAATATGAACACGTAATATTATAAAGAATAGAGAAAAACCTTCAATCTCCAAAGAAAAGTGAATAGCTATCTCCAATCTCTCTATACTAGAATATACAAGTTATGTACAATAATTTTTCGATCCCTAGATTAATATCCTAGATGTGTTTATATAGGCTCTAAAAGTCTTGCCCAGCAAGAAAATACCAAAACAGAATTATAATAGAATTTCTGCAAAAATACGTTTCCTAAATTGAATATGTTTTATTAAGGAAAATTCGTATCTTCTTTTCTTCTGTTTTTCCGAACCTTTCCAGTTGTGTTTGGACGTCTGGGCCTCTTTAGAATGATAGAGACTCTCGTTATCTTCGCGTGGACTGCTTACGGGTCCCAAACGGACTTTTAGAACTCAAGATATGGCCAAAACAGTGTAGACTGCGCAACCCTTCTCAGAAATCCGAATTTTAATCAATTAATTCTCCAAAAATAATAGAAGCATCCACCTTAATCAACATTCTCGTAAATCTGCACAACTAAGCAAAACACATCAAAACTACAAGAAACTTGAGTCCAAGACAATCAATTTAAGCCGATTTAGAATGCTCCAAGTAGATATAAAATCCACTTATCACCCGCCTCATCTGAAGGAAGATCCGTTAGTGTCTTTGACCGAGTTGGAAAGAAACTCAGCGAGCACGATCTCCGTCTCAAGTTGGTGAAGCTCAAAACTAAAAAGGATGGAGGGTCTAAAAATAAAAGCAAAGGCTCTTCCCGACCTTTGTCTCCTCGTCGAAATCGCGAGCGGTCACATCGCCGTGATGACAGACCCCCCTCTCCTCGTCGAGAGCGTGAGCGGTCCCATCAGCGCGATGACAGACCCCCGTCTCATCGAGATCGCGAACGCTCCCCACACCGAGAGGAGGAACATAAAAAGAAGGATATTAATGATCAAGAAGAGTCTAGCATCCCAAAGAAGACTCAATCTCATCATGCGAGCACTGAGAAAAGAAGGATGGGGACAAAGAGGTCAGGATCGGGGATTATAAGCTGGAGGAGTTGAAAAAGGCTTTGGATGCAATGAACAATGAGAAAGGGATCTTTAATACCATGGGTTCTTCTTCGCCCTTTACTCACGAAATTCGAACTGCTCCACTTCCTGCGGTGTTTCGAGGGCATCATTCGGATATGACCTATAATGGAGATACTGATCCAGCTGAGTTTGTAATTCGGTTTAACAATGAGATGGATGTCTACCAGGTCTCTCAGTTGGCGAGGTGCAGATTGTTTGCAGCCTCGCTAAGAGGAAGTGCTCAGCAGTGGTTTTCGAAGCTAGGGGCATTAGTTGTCATCGATTCTTGGGAGCAAATTTTGGTGGACATCTTCATCAAACAGTTCCAATCCTCGATGCTCTACGCACCCCCTGTGTCTACCTTGGCAAACATAAAACAGAAGGAAGGAGAAACTCTTCATGATTATTTCAAGAGATTCAATGCTGAGGTGCCTCGCGTACGAGGTGCAAATGATGAAGCTGTAAAAAATTTCCTCATTGCTGGAGTGAGGGAAGGGACTGAATTTTGGAAGAAGTTACAAGAACAAACCCCTAGTACGCTTTCTGAATTGCATAGGGTCGCTGAGCCTTTCAAGCGCGTTGAGAAGTCACTTGCAGATCTGAAGAAGAATAATGAAAGGAGTAGCAGTTGGAGTAGGAACAGGGGATTAAAAAGAAAGGACTCCAGAAGTCCGAGGCGAAGACGGGATCGAAGTCGAAGCCCCAGCCCAAAAAGGAGAGAACGCGATCCTTTGAGGCGATCCCCTCCTCGAGCTCGTCCTGCGAGGAGTGAAGACAAATTTATTCCTCTGGTCGCCCCAATTGATCATATCTACGCAGTCAATGCAAACAAGGGGGTATTTAAGAGGCCTCCACAGATGGGTCCGAAGGGAACTGCAGACACTAGCAGATATTGTGCCTTTCATGAACAAACAAGGCATGATACAATGACTTGCCGGGAGCTCAAACAGCAAGTGGTTTAGTTAATTCGTGATGGAAAGTTAATTGAGTAGGCAGTTCGCGAGGTGAAGAAACATAATCCCAAGTCTGGCCTTGGTTATAACCAAGCTCCGCCACCTGAACAGAATCCAGTCGTTCAAGAAAGGGAAACGCGAGGCGAAAGTATCCATGTGATAATTGGTGGACCCCACCTCGGGGGAGACAACAATAGGGCCAGAGAGAGGTACGCTCGCGAAGCTCAAGGGCGACCCCTCACTAGTGTTCATCACCTGCAGGAGCGACCCCCAAAGCTCTTCAAGGGGGAAGATACGAATATCATGTTCATTGAAGAAGATGCGAAGTGGGTCCACCACCCTCACTCAGATGCCCTCGTTGTCCGAATTCGCATTGGATCGCAGAATGTTCACAGGGTCCTTGTGGACAATGGAAGTGCAGTGAATGTTCTAACATACGAGGTCTATCAAAAAATGGGGTTCGTGGATAGAGACCTTACCCCTACCGTGGGGCATCTTTACGGTTTTACTGGAGCTTCAGTCAATGTCAAGGGCCTCATAAGACTCCCCGTCACTTTAGGGGACGAGCCCTGTATTACTACCCAGATCGCAGACTTTATGGTGGTTGATCAACCTTCAGCCTATAATGCTATTGTAGGGAGCCAATACTTAAATAAATGAGGGTGGTCACTTCTATTTACCATCTCTCTATGAAGTTCCCTACCCCAAATGGAGTCGGATGCGTTAAGGGAGCACAACCTGAATCTCGTGAGTGCTATAACAAGGCCCTCAAGTCAGCAGAAAGAGGGAGTAATTTTGTGACGGATAAGATGGAATGCGAGGAGGAAAGCAGGCCTCGCAAGACAACCTTTGTACCTCCAACAGATTGTAACATGATCTCAATTGAGGAACTCCCAACTGATTATTTTGATAATTTTGGAATTCAAGTAGAACCAGTACTAGGTGCTTTGATGATGGGAGCCTCGCAGCCAGTAATGGTTCTCCAGGAAGGGATCGTTGAAGAGGCTACGGATAGTGATAGCGAGGAGAGCCCAGAGCAGACAGCTGTGCGAGCTCGAAAGAGAAAATGGGTTCGCAAGGAAACATCTACACTGACAGAACTGCCAAATGGAATTAAACAGACAACAACTGTTGTTAAGGAGTATGGGCACGCGAGTAACAACCACTGCGAGGCAGAATCATGTCGGGCTCGTGAGTATGATCTAGACCTTGATCCTTGCATCCCAGAACATGTGGAGCGTGCCGGGGCAGCTGAAGACACAATTCCTGTCCTCGTTGATGTGCAGGATCCTTCAAAGGTGTTGAAAATAGGGTCGCAACTTAGCCCTGATTTGAGAGAAAGGCTGGTCACTTTTCTGAAGGCCAGCCTTGATGTGTTCGCCTGGTCGCATGAAGATATGGTTGGGATCAATCCTAATGTGATGTGTCATAAGTTAAACTTGGATCCAAGCAAGAAGGGAGTCAGACAGAAAAGATGACCTATAAGTGGAGAACGAGCTGAGGCTCTCAAAGAAGAGGTGGATAGGCTCCTCAAAGTCGGGCTCGTTAGGGAATCATTCTACCCTGATTGGCTCGCGAACCCTGTCCTCGTGAAGAAGCCAAATGGAAAGTAGAGGACATGTGTAGACTTTACCAACCTCAACAAACATTGTCCCAAGGATAGTTTTCCACTACCAAGGATCGACCAGTTAGTGGATGCAACAGCAGGACATGCACTTCTTACTTTCATGGATGCTTATTCTGGGTACAACCAAATACCCATGTATGGTCCTGATCAAGAACACACCTCGTTCATCACGGATAGAGGTCTTTATTGCTACATAGGGATGCCCTTTGGTCTCCTTAATGTTGGGGCTACCTACCAAAGGCTCGTTAATATGATGTTCGAGAAACAAATTGGCAAGACAATGGAAGTCAATGTAGATGACATGCTGGTCAAGTCTAAGGAAGCTGGGGATCACGTCTCTCACCTCGCAGAGATGTTTGATATACTAAGGAAATACAAAATGAAGCTCAACCCCCAAAAGTGTGTCTTTGGAATCGAATCTGGAAAGTTCTTGGGGGTTCATTGTCAACCACAGGGGAATCGAAGCAAACCCTACAAAAATAAAGGCTTTAATGGACATGCGATCCCCAAGAAGTGTGAAAGAAGTTCAGAGTTTAACAGGAAGGATCGCAGCTCTCAATCGGTTTGTTTCCAAATCATCAGATAGGTGCCATGAGTTCTTTAAGGCCATTAAAAAGGTAGGAAAAAACTTTGAATGGACATTGGAATGCGAGGAGGTTTTTCAGAAAATAAAGGAACACCTGGGCTCGCCACCACTTCTCTCGAAGCCCCTTAATGGCGAGGTCCTCATTGTTTACCTCGCTATCTCTGAACATGCGATCAGTGCAATGTTGGTACGCGAGGAGGGGAAAATTCAGCACCCAGTGTATTACATCAGCAAAAGGATGCTAGATGCAGAAAAGAGATATACAAACATGGAGAAGCTCGCCTATGCCTTGGTATTGGCCTCGCGAAAATTAAGGCCATATTTTCAGGCTCACAAAATTGAGGTTCGCACATCTTATCCTCTAAGGCAAGTGATGCAGAAACCAGAAACATCAGGAAGGCTCTTGAAGTGGACTGTGGAACTAAGCCAATTTGACATTGAATATAAGCCACGAGGGCCTCTAAAGGGTCAGGCCCTAGCAGATTTCATACTTGAGTTTCCTCCGTATATTGAGCAAGACTCTTGAGCTCTCATACCGATCCCTGAAAAGGTCAGTAGCGAGGTCAAAACTGAAAATTCAGCCTCGTGGTGGGAACTTTATGTGGATGGTGCCTCTAATAAGGAAGGAGCCGGAGCAGGGATCGAACTTGTTACTCCTGAGGGTCGCAAGATAAGCAGTGCGATTCACTTCATGTTTGGAGCATCTAACAATGCAGCTGAATACGAGGCCCTGATTATTGGCCTCAAACTTGCAATTGAAATGAAAGTCAAAAATCTTAATGCATACAGTGATTCTATGGTAGTTACGGGTCACATTGGATGAGGATGGTAGGCCAGGATGCCCCAAATCGAGCTCTATCTGCGATGTGTGCAGAGATTGATGAAATTATTCAAACAAGTCAAGGTGGAATTTATCAGGAGGGCAAAAAATCAAGGTGCCGATGCCCTAGCAAAATTGGGCTCGCGTCGCGAAGCCACTTTACTTGGGGTCATACCATTGAAAATTCAGAACAAGCCTTGTGTCCCTGAAGAGTTTATTATGGAAGTCGCGAACTCAGAACCAACTTGGATGACCCCTATATGGGAGTATGTGAAAAATGGGACTCTACCACAAGATAAAAGAGAAGCTAGGAAGGTCAAATATCAGGCTACTCGTTATGTCATTTACGATGAGGTCTTATATCGAAGAGGGTTCAACACCCCGCTGTTGCGATGAAAGGCATATGATGTAGCCTATTTGTATTTCGAGGATACAACTCAACTTAAACAAGATTGTATTAGTAAATAGTATATAGACTGTCACAAGGAATCTCAGAAAGTATTATCTGTCAGAAGAAAGAAGAAAGTCAATCTATAGTTTTGATATCCTACACTGGAAGAAGATTCAGTTTACTGATCATGCCCCAGTTCAGCATTGAAGCAATTGGATTCATTTAGAGTGACAGAGATTATTATTGAGACAGCATCAGTACAAGAAGAATTAAAGAGTGTTAATAAAGTACATGGATCACAACTGAAAGTCAAAGTGAAGAACAGAGATTGGAGTTAGTCGTTCATGAACCAGACAATACATTGAACGTCAACAATTATCCGGTGGAAATTTTTCACTACTTACAGTGGTTCATTGAGGTAAATTAAGTATTTATTGATTTTAATTAGTTCACCTTTAATTGATATAAATCATTACAGTTTATTTAATTAATAAATTAATTCTAAAAGAATTAATTTATTTATTAAATTACTTATTATGTCAATTAAGTCTGAATTAATTAATTAATCATTACATAGTTAATATGGTTTATATGACTTAAAAGAATGATTTAACAAAGCTGAATTATGTCATATTGAAAGAGAACAGCTGAATTATGTCATATTGAAAGAGAACAGCTGAATTATGTCATATTGAAGGAGAACAGCTGAATTATGTCATACTGAACTGAAGACAAGATTATGTCATGTTCAGATTATGTCATGTTCAGATTATGTCATGTTCAGATTATGTCATACCGAGCTGTTCAGATTATGTCATACCGAGCTTAACAGGTTATGTCATGACACAGATTATGTCATGACACAGATTATGTCATACCGAGTTTTTCAGATTATGTCAGGACACAGTTTATGTCATACCGAGCCCAACAGATTATGTCATGGAGCAGTTTATGTCATGGTGACGACAAAAGATCAACTTGGCTATAAAAAGAAAAACAATCAGAAGGCATTATAACAACACAGAGATATACACGGACACACTTACAGAAAGAAAAAGAAGAACAAAGCATCTCATCTCTTTCATCTTTAAGCAATTTAATTGCCATAAATTCTTGAGTTCCTTGTAACAAAAATTTTATCCATTGGAACTTAATTATTTGTGATTCTTGTACTACTAGCGAATTAAGTTTCCTAGTTCACAACTTGATATCTTGATTTTTATTAACTAAATTAGAAAAGTTCATGTTGAATTTTCTAATTAGTTATTAATTACTTGATAATCATTTGTACTGAAATTGTAACACCCATCAAGTTAATATATTGTTATATTCAACTTGAAAATTTGTTTCAATTAATTCCGCACAATTTTGTCTAAACTAAATTTTATTTAAAGGACAAATTTCGAGAAATTGATATAGATTGTATTCAACCCCCCCTTCTACAATCTTATCGGACCTAACAATTGGTATCAGAGCCTATTGATTGATACACAAATCAAGATCCTATTTTTATTCAATCAAAAATTTATCTCGAATTTTTAACTCACTTAAAAATTCATCATGTCTTCAAAAGCCATTGTTAAGATTCCCATATTTAATAAGGATAATTATGATATGTGGAAAAATAAAATGGAATTGTTTCTTGATGTTACAAATCCAAATTATTTATCAGTTTTGAAAAATGGACCAATAATTCCTATGCAACATGATGCTGAAACGGTTACAAATGGAGTTGTAACAATACCTGCAAAAGATTATCCAAAGGACTCTAAGAACTTTACTGCTGAAGAAAAAGAGGAAGCTGGACTGGACAAAAATTTGAGACTCATACTAATAGATTCCCTAGATGCTGTAATGTATAGCCATGTAATGAATTGTAAAACTGCTAAGCACATCTGGGAAACTATTGAGACTATTAATGAAGGGACTGATGAAGTCAGGGAAAATAGACTTCAAATTTTGACCTCTGAATATGAACACTTTAGAGCTGGCCCTAACGAAGGCATTCAGGAAGTGTTTGAAAGGTATAACAAAATAATCAACAACTTGCAAGTTCATGGCAAGCAATATACCCAGAAGGAGATCAACATGAAGTTTTTGCTGACTATGCCTACTCACCTAGAGCATAGAATAACTGCCATCAGAGAATCGAGAGATTTAAATAAGATTGCTCTTGATAGGCTGTTTGGTGTTCTGAAAACATATGAATTAGAACAAGTACAGCAGAAGGAGTTCTCTGGCAAAGGCAGAGTTGCAAGTTCTTTTACAGCTCTAGTAGCTGAGGTTCCTAAAGAAGTGGAAGCTAAAGTTGTTCAACCTAAAAGCTTCACCAAGGAACAAACTGAAGTTGAACATGGCCAAACTCCAGTTACTCAGGATGGTAGTGAATTCTATTCACTAGAAGAGCTGGATCAATTAGAAGATGAATCTATGGCAATGATGGTGAGACAATTCAGTAACTTCAGATTTAGAAGAAATCCAAAGTTCAGGTTTAAGTCAAATAACAGATTTCAGAGAGGAGGTTCTTCATCCTCTAGTAACAGGGGAGGTTACAAAACTGGTACAGTTGACAGAAGCAAGATCCGTTGCTTCAACTGTAATGAGTTGGGACACTTTGCTACTGAGTGTCAAAAACCCAAGCAAGCACAGAAAAAGGACTATGCTTCTGAAAGGAAGAAAACTGGAAGAGCTTATGTAGCTACCGATAAAAGCTAGGATGACACAGACATCGAAGATGAAGAATATGGAAACTTTGCGCTGGTGGCAAATACTGAGTCATCAACTTATTACACCACACCGGTAATTCTTACTGATGATGAGTTAATTCGTAGCTTACGTAATTCCTTGAATAATGCACAAAAGGGATACGAGAGAATAAGTCTTGTTAACACTAAACTTGAAAACGAACTGTCCGAATTAAAAAAAGTACATGTTAATCAAGATAAGCATATAGAAGAAATAGCTCGACTTAACTACAAAGAAAAGGGTCTAGGAGAATACATGATAAAACAAATTGATAGGATTGCTGAACAAGACATCAGGATTAGAGAACTTGAAACACAGATTAGAGCTTGTTATAATTCTGTTAAAGTTTCCAAAGAGCACTTCAACAAACAAGCTGTAGAACGAACTGTAGGAATAGGTTTTGGTTACAAAGAAGCTGTTGGTTCTTTGATCAATCATTCTGCTAATCCCATTCCTGCTAAAGAAAGAGGTATACCATATGTACTCAAAGATGTTGAAAAACCTATGTTTAAAACCTCTGTTGCTGAACCACCAAATATGTATTCTATTGTGATTCAAGAAGAAATGAGAAATGAGGACAGTGCTAATGACATAGTCATTGATAATGAAAAATCTGTTAAGGCACCTACAACCAAAAATGTTAAATCTAATAAGGTTGTTTCTATGAAACCAGTGAAGTTTGTTCCCAGTTCATCTAAAATTGAGTTAGGTGATAACAAGTTGGAGCAGAATGATAACATGTCTAACATGAATACCATGCCTGTTATTGATACTTCTCATAAAGCATGTGGTGTTGTCAATTGTATGTCTTGTGCTTTTAATGTTATGTCTGCTTACTTTAATGGTAATCATGCATGTGATAATAAGACTACTCCTCGACAACACATGAATAGAAATAAAAATGTTAGATCAAAGACTGCTAGTCCTCCTCATGTTAGGAGAGAGACATCTGTACCTAAGCCTAAACAAAGTTTTACTAAGGCTGTTTATAAGGTCAAATGTCCAGTCAATGAAACAAGTGTTATTGCTGCTAAACAAACATGGATACCTAAAATGAAACAAAAGATTATCAAATCTGTTTATAGGGTCAAATGTTTGTTGACTGATGGTGTCAAGGTTAAAAATGTTGTTTTGCCTGACAAAGGTCAATTTTTTAAGTACTCTGGACCCAATCAAGCTTGGGTTCCGAAGAAAGTTTAATCCGTTTGTCATTGCAGGGTGTTGAACAGGTTGAACGAGTAACCTGGATTTTGGACAGTGGATGTTCAAGGCATATGACTGGTGACAGAACCCTGCTGACAAATGTGGTGGAGAAGGCCGGTCCAGTAGTTACCTTTGGAGATAACAACAAAGGTAGAACTGATGGATATGGCAGACTTGAAGCTGGAAATGTTATCATTGATGAAGTCTCTTTTGTGAAAGGACTTGAGCACAATTTGCTCAGTGTTAGTCAATTCTGTGACAAAGGATATGAAGTTTATTTCAACAAGAAGAATTGTCTAATTTCACACAAGAGAAATGAAAAGCCACAACTGACAGGAGTTAGAAAAGGCAATCTGTACGTAGCCAATATGAACTCAGGAAGCACTGCAGAAATAACTTGCTTCTACACTAAAGCATCTAATGACGAGAGTTGGCTATGGCACAAGAAACTTTCTCATCTAAATTTCAAGACAATGAATTCTCTAGTTAAAAGAGAATTGGTGAGAGGTTTGCCTTCAATGGAATTCACTCAAGAAGGACTGTGTGATGCATGTCAAAAAGGCGAGCTAAAAAGGGCAAGTCACAGGAGCACTGACATATCTTCAATAACTGAACCATTACAATTACTTCATATGGATTTGTTTGGTCCAGTTAATGTGATGTCTATGTCAAGAAAGAGATATGCTCTAGTGATCGTTGATGATTTTTCAAAATACACATGGGTCATATTTTTGAATTCTAAAGATGAGACTCCACAACTGGTGATTGATCACATTAAATTAATTGAGCGAGATTCTATGTATCCAGTGAGAGCTATAAGATCAGACAATGGAACTGAATTCAAGAATGCAGTTCTAAATGACTTCTGCATTGAGAAGGGTATAACTAGACAATATTCAGCACCAAGAACTCCTCAGCAAAATGGGGTAGTGGAAAGAAAGAATCGAACCTTGATTGAAGCTGCACGTACTATGTTAAGTGAATCAAGGCTTCCATTGTACTTTTGGGCTGAAGCTGTCAACACTGCGTGCTATACCCAGAATCGAACTCTAATCAATAAAGACCATATGAAGACACCCTATGAAATTATGGCTGATAAGAAACCATCACTCAAGTACTTTCATGTATTTGGGGCAAAATGCTTTGTGCTTAAAGAAGGTGATGATCAAGGTGGAAAATTCGATGCCAAAGCATTTGAAGCAATTTTTATTGGTTATTCAATGAGAGCATATAGGGTGTATGTGATTGATGAACAGAAGATGATGGAAAGTGTCAATGTAACATTTGATGAAACTAAACTCCCTAGTATCCAAACTGAGGATTCATCTGAAAAGCTATCTTTTGATGATATGACAGATCCAGATTCAGATGATGATAATCCACCTGATGTTTTTGCTGATGCTAATGACAACAATGAAAATGGTGATGATGATGATCAGGGTAATGGTGATGAAAACAATGATAATAATGAAGATACACCTGACACTCATGAACAATCATCTAGTCAACCTGGCAACAACTCAGGGGGAGATAATGAAGGATCAACTAGTCATACTCAATATCACAATGAAGAACAAGGCGAATCATCAAGATTAAATCTTCCAAGACAAATAGTTTGGAATAGAGCTCATCCTTTTGAGTTGATTATTGGTGATCCAGATGTTGGAGTCAAAACTAGAAGTGCTACTCAAAATCAATGTAACTATTCAGGGTTTCTATCTGAAATGGAACCTAAGAAAACTGAGGAAGCTCTTTCTGATCCTGATTGGGTGATTGCTATGCAAGATGAACTCAATCAATTCAAACAACAAGAAGTATGGAAGCTGGTACCCAGACCCAAAGACAGGAAAGTGGTTGACACAAGGTGGGTATTCAGAAATAAGATAGATGAAGATGGCATAGTGACGAGAAATAAAGCTAGACTGGTAGCAAAGGGTTATTCACAAGATGAAGGCATTGATTATGATGAAACCTACGCTCCAGTGGCAAGACTTGAGGCTATCAGAATATTCTTGGCATTCGCAGCATTCTCAAACTTTAAGGTTTATCAAATGGATGTCAAGAGTGCTTTTCTGAATGGAAAGCTAGATGAAGAGGTGTATGTAGAACAACCCCTGGCTTTGAAGATCCAGAATTCATGGATTATGTCTACTTTCTCTTCAAGGCAATTTATGGTCTTAAGCAAGCACCAAGGAAATGGTATGACACTCTCTCTGAATTTTTAATTGAAAATGGTTTTGTTAGAGGTGTCATAGACAAAACTCTCTTCACAAAGAAAAATAGAAATGATACAATATTAGTTCAAATCTATGTGGACGATATAATATTCGGGTCTACTAATGATCTTCTTTGCAAGAAATTTGCTAAGTTAATGCAGGGTAAGTTTGAAATGAGCATGATGGGTGAGCTGAAGTTCTTTCTTGGATTGCAAGTAAGTCAAAGGACAGATGAGATATTTATCTGTCAATCCAAGTATGTCAAAAAGCTTCTCAAGAAATATCAAATGGAGGACTCATCTTCAGCAAGAACACCATCATCTACAGCTGTTAAATTTGGAGCATGTGAAAATTCTGCTAAGGTAGATATCACAAGCTACAGAGGTATGATAGGCTCATTACTTTACCTTAATGCAAGTAGACCAAGATATTATGCATGCTACATGTTTGTGTGCAAGGTTCCAATCGGATCCTAGAGATGTTCATCTCATTGTTGTTAAACGAATCTTGAGATATCTTAAGGGTACGCCTAACTTAGGCATCTGGTACCCTAAAGATTTTGGTTTTAATCTTGTTGGATATACAGATTCAGATTATGCAGGAATTGTTGTAGATAGGAAAAGCACCTCTGGGAGTTGTCAATTCCTAGGTGGCAGGTTGGTTTCCTGGTACAGCAAGAAACAACAAACAGGTTCCAGCTGCTGGAAGCTGTTGTGCACAGATCTTGTGGATTAGGAATCAGCTAAGGTGTTAGGTCGAATACACAATAAGTAATCAAATACTGTATGAGTAACTTAACAAGAACACACTGTTTAACAATTAAAAACTGTTTGGAATTAATAATTCCTCTCTCAGTGATGTAAATATCACAGAGAGCTGCTTAGGTTACAATCAAAAGATTTCTCAATGTTCGACTACCCTTCTAGGGTTAACCTAACTGTATTTATAGAACATACAGCTTCGTACAATCAGTAACTGATTCTCCTAAAATCAAGCTATACAATTGATATCAATCACGATTGCTTCAGTCTTCCAAGTCAACTCAATCTCTTTGACAGCTTTCCAATCTTCAAAGATATTGCTTCCATATTTATCAATCTTCAAACACTGTTGACTCTTCAGACAATACCACTACAGAGTTTAACAAACTCTGTTTGCGCTTCCAGTCAGTGTTTAACTAAACTCTGACTGCTTCCAGCTAAACTCTGTTTTCTGACTTTAGCTTCCAAACACTGTTTCCATCAATCATTTCTAACAATCTCCCACAACTTGTCCATTAGCAAGAATGTACAAGTTTTACAGTAAATGATGATGTCAAAACAAATACAAAGTTTACAGTGTTTAACATACAAACAGGGTTTAAGCTATTACTTAACAAATTCTACAGAAAAATAAGAAAATTCTTACAGACTTTAATTTCTAATCTCTTGCAGATCAGGCATTGTTCTGAGATAGTCTATAAGCAACCTTCTTTCAGCATTTTCAAGATCTATCTGCATAGTTTCTTTGATTTCTCTCAACTGAGGATCATTCTCATCAGTTTGATAGATAGCAGATCTAAGATCGTAGATTTTGTTTCTTCTCATCTCATTTCCCAGCTTTATGTATTTCACTTCTTCAGACTTTACATTGAAATCTAGAACAGTAATTCCAAGATCTGTTTTCAGCTTTGTAGTTCCCTTTTCCATTTCAATCAGATTGCCATTCCAATCTCTGTATTTAGGAATATACTTACTGTTGAATTTCATTTGCCTTCTTGCAAGGTTCTGAATCATTCTTTGTCTGAGCACATTTGCAACTGACTGAGCTCTTTGATTTCTCACTCTGAAAATATACAAGACATATTCAAGTTCTTCAGCAAATTTTAATTCGATATCCTTTTCAGAGACTTTAAATACTGTTCCATCAGCCATGAAATATAGCAAGAAATCCTTTTCTAGACTCTTCTGATATACAAGCTGTACTGACTCCAGTTTGTCCAAACTCTCTTGAGTGACACCACGACCTGGAACAGACAGTGAAGAAGGATCTCTAGGACCAACATATTGTCTTGTGTCTCTGTGTGAGCCTATGCCTCCTTTGTTGTATCCAACTTTACCAGATAATGCTCTACCATCAGCAAAATCCATTGGAATTGTAGCTTCTAGTCTTGAATCATGAGGAGCACCCCTCTTAAATGTTGATTTCAACTGATAAGACAATAATGGTGTGGTCACAACTTGTGCAGCAACAGAGGTTGTGTCTTCATTCTTCTGTACAACATGTGTATCAACAGAGGTTGTAACTATACTTTTCAGCTTTTGCTTGGCTTCTGCATCTGTTGGTTTTCTGAATACTTGCATTCTTTGATCTGTACCAACAGGTTCTTTGATTTGAATGCCTTTAAGAACAGGCTTTGCAGCTTTAGCAATTTTCACATTCTTCTTTGCTTTTTCAGACTTTAGAGCTTTCAGATGCTTTTCTTGTAAACTCTTCTCTTCAGCTTTAGCATCTTCTATGGTCACTCCTTCTGCATTCTCTTCCATGAAAAGCTTAACAGCCAACTCCTCATCAGTCTTTGGGTTTGATGTTAATTCCAAACTCTTGGTCTTTGAAGTACCTTGAGTTTCAGTATTTATTCCAACAGACTGTGATTTAAAAGATTTGCCAGATCTCAGAGTTTGCTTTTCAGAGTTTAAGACTTTGCTCTTATCACTTTCCCCTCCATCTCCAGCATCATCCTTTTGAGTCAGAGTTTGAGAAACTTTGCATTTAGACTTAGTCACTCTCTCCCCCTTTTTGACATCATCAGGTATAAGTATGGATGTAATGAGCTCTAAAGAGTTTGCAATTGAATCCACCTTAGAAAACAAAGCAGTCTGATTTTCTTCAACTTTTCCTAGCCTGGCAAAGAGAGTGTCTTGAACTTTAGACAGCTGAACAGCTTTTATTTTAGACTCTCTTTCCATCTTCAATTCTCTTGACTGAATCTCAGTCTTCAAGGAAGCAATTTCTTGTTTGGTTTCAGCAAAATTTCCTTCCAGAGTCTTGACTTGTACCACAGTTGCCTTTAAACAGGATAAGATTTCTGGATTTGAAATTTGCTTTGCAGTTTGCTTAACAAACTCAGATGCTCTCCCTTTTGGAAAAATGCAGTCTTGTTTATACCAATTTTCAGCAGATTTAGCAAGATGCTCTACTTCAACTGCATGTGATGGACAAGGCTGATCAAAAGGTGTATGTTTATTATCTGTCTGTGCTGGTGCACTCACAAAAGAATCAGAGTTTGCATCACTGTCAGATTCATCTTCATTACTTGCACCTTGAGCTTGACCATCTTTGAAAGAACCACTGTGCTGAGCAGTGTCAGCCACAGTCTCTTCAATAACTGCTGTAACCTTTTCAAGAATCACCTCATGTTGCACAGGCTCTGCAACAGAGTTTGCCTTTGTAGCTTCAACAGGCATGGATTCAGAAATTATCTTTGTTGCCTGATCAACTTCATCACCTTTGTCTTCAATAGGAGAAGATACCAGCTCTGTGTGTGATGCTTCAGCTTCAGAAACTTTTACTGCAAGATCATCAGCTACACCAGGAGCTTCAGTATGAACAATAGGTGAGATAGGATCAGAGAATGGTTCAAATGAGTCAAAAACATTATCAATTGGTGAAAAACCATCTCTGTTATCCTCTTCTACAGGCGTTTTATCCTCTGTAGGCATTTGAACATGAACATTATCCTCTGCAGGCATTTCAACCTCTGCAGGTATTTCAACTTTGTCAGTCATAATATCCTCTGCAGGCATTTTAACCTCTGCAGGTATAGCAACATTCACTGTAATCTCAACAGTAGGTGTTTGCTGTGAAACCACCTCTGGAGCTTCAACAACATTCTCTTCATCTGAATCAGAAAGAATTAATCTCCTTTTCTTGAGTGGAGGCACCACATTCTCCTCTTCATCTTCACTTGAGCTGTCTCTTGGTGGTGAAAGTGAAGGTCTGTTTGCTTTCTGTTTCTTCCTTCTTGTATAAACAGCTCCAGGTATTGTTTGTTTAGCCTTTGAGTGTTTAGTGTTTTGGGCAGTGTGTTTCTTTCTTTTTGGCTTGGTTTTGGCTGGTTCAGTAGGTGCTGGCTCAGAGTGTAAGGTGTCAGTATTTAAGGTTTCAGTGTTTAATGGTTCAGAGTTTGGGGGTTCAGTGTTTGAGGGTGGAGAGTTTATTGGTGAAGAGTTTAAGGTTTCTGGTTGTGGTTGTTGAGATGTAGTAGGTACAGTGGGTGTGGGTGTTGTAGATGTTGGTTCAGAGTTTATGGTGTCTATTGGTTCAGGTATTTGTTGTGGTGATTGAGAGTCTTGTGGTTGGTTTACATAGTTTTGTAAGGCTAAAGGCATAAACATCTCAGGTATTTGCTGTTTAGTGACATCTTTGTTTGTCAAATCAGAAAACATTCTCTTAGCAACTTGAAAAGGCTGAATCACATCAGCTTCATCAATTGGAATGTTAGGCACACAGGCAGTAAATAATATTTGACAAAAACGAGCAAAATACACAGTAGTAGACTCAGACAACCGCTCTCCCAAGTTCATTTGTACTAGTCTACCAAAATCAAAGTTACCTCCATATAGTAGAGCATGACCAATTTGGAGAGTATCCAGAGGAAGTGCATCCCAGTTTGTTGTCTTCTTTCCAAAAGCCCTTGTTATACAATCAAAGAAGAAACTCCATTCCTTTCTCAAACTTGGTCTTCTCAAAGACCCTATCTTATTCAAATTTCCTGCACATCCAATTTGTTCCAACATTGTCCTCAACCGATCATGACCAACAACACTGTAAGAAGTGTGTGTCTCAAAGTCCAAAGCATCCCTAACAGTAGTTGGAGTAATGATATACTCTGATTCTTCATGAGTGAAAATGATTGTTGGAGTGCCAGACTCTCCTCCATCATCATATTCAGAGTTTGTCCAGAAAGTAGCAATCTGTGAAGCAGATAGTGTTGGTGGTGCTGTTAGAGCCGTCCCTATCTCAGAATCCTTCAAGAAGTTTTGGAACAAATGAAACGCCTGTGGAGCATTTTCATTCTCCAATGGTGCTGCATAGTTACTAGGGAGAAAAGCTAACCCTGCTGCATCAAACGCTTTAGTTGCCATGAGTAACAAGATACGAAGATATTCAGAGAAAAGATGTGTATGCACTGTAAGTGTTTAGCAAAATGTGAAGGAGAGTATATGAGAAGTGTGAAAGTGAATGAGTATGCAAGTAACTGTGAGTGGGTGAATGTGAATCGATATGGAGTAAGAGACTAAAGACGATTCGAGTAAAATTAAAACTCAATCGTTTATTTAGTAAAAGCGCGCAACTGTTGTAGAGTAGTGTGTGAGTGGGACACAATCATGGGACACGTGTCAAACAACCAATGGATTACTTAATAATTACCGCTGTCATTCCTATAATCACGACACTTACACTAATTAACAGTTGTCAACTACCCCAATTACTGCAAAATAGTCAAATCATCTCAATGAGATTTTACCTCAGAGTACTTAACACAACTCAACAGTGTTTATCAATTTATCCAACTTTATCACTAAAACCCTTTCAAAAATTGCACAGTTGTGAATTAAGTGTGTGTGAAGCAGAGTTTACTGAAATCAATTTTTAGAGCATCTAGTATTTCATAAAATCCATAACAAAAATCAATAAACACTGAATGCACAAACTCTCATTTTAAACACTGATTGTTTGATGAATGCTAAACTCTGTAGTTACTGTAATACAGAAATCTGAAAACTTCTATTCCCTTTGATGTCCATGATTATCCAAGAAAGCACACAGTCTTTGAAGACAAAAAGATCAAGAGATAGAAATCAGAGTTTCATTCAGTGAATAACAGTCATGAACTGGATAATCTCACAAACTCTCAAACACACAGGTGTTTAGGTGAAGTGTTTACACTCACATTCAATCAGAAATAGCAGAATCTACCATATGCTTGAATGTCCACCAATTCTACACTACTTTGAGTACATGTATTCACAAATCAAAAGGACTTTATTCAGGGTTTAAATGGAGTAAGATCAAACAGATGAAAAGAGATGTTTTATTCATGAGTAACTTCAAGCTGAACATCTTAATAGAATAAAGTGTTCAGTCACAGTATTTGTACAAGATCAGTATATATGCTCTTTTTTTTATTTTATTTTATTTTATTTTATTTTATTTTTTTTTTATTAATTTATTTAGCATATATACTGAGTAAATTTTTTTCTTTTCTTGAGAAACACTCATCTGTTTAAAAAAAAAATATTTAACTGCTCTTAACACTTCAGAGTATAGGAAAATGAGCAGTTAATAAGGCTCAAAGGGGTTTACTAAGGGTGGAATTTATGAACAGTGTTTATACAGTGTTTGAACAAAGTTCAAAAGAATTTTGAACAGTATTTGAAGAAATGGTGAATCCTATTGCCTTTATCATTTTCATGCACACACATATCATGTAGTCTCAAAATGGTCTAATACAAGTTCTAGAGAAACATACTACCTGATGAATATCACACAACAATAAATACTGATTGATAGAAAATGTATCAATCACTGATTTGGCTCAAACTCTCACAGGTTGTAGACATGAATCTGAACTCACCAAACTACTCAATGACACATCTCAAGTTTTATGGTTTTCACAAGTACAAACAAGGAATCATCATGAACCATACCTTTGGAAACAGAATGTCACTTATCAGAGTTTAGAGTTCATCAATAACCAAAATTATTTATGAGAGGCAATGCACACAATATTCATAGACTCAGAGTTTAGGACTGAATAAACTAAGAGATGCTATAAATATGAAACAGTATCATACTGTGTTGATTTTCTGCACAAAGTCTGATTAGATTACA
Source organism: Kitagawia praeruptora (assembly GCA_037693485.1). NCBI lineage: Eukaryota > Viridiplantae > Streptophyta > Magnoliopsida > Apiales > Apiaceae > Kitagawia > Kitagawia praeruptora. The sequence goes on from CM075352.1 coordinate 143,004,911, forward strand.
GTGACTCAGAAAGAATCATGATTTAATTACTGAGAATCATGCTTCATACATTTTTCTTCATTGGTGTTTTCATTCAGACAATGATCAATTCTGAATTCACTGAGTGTATCTAACATGTTAACAGTGTTTAACAGACAGACATGCTGACAGAGTTTAAAAAGTTTTAAACATAAACATGCATAACAGAGTTTAATACTAAGGTTCACATAGCACTTAACAATTTACAGAAAAAGAAACATGAGCAATAAGTTTTTGAGTCTAACCAACATCTCTAGTCAAAACTAGAGACCATTCCTAGTTCATTGACCAGTCTTGTAAATGTAGCTTCACTCAATGGCTTGGTGAAGATATCTGCAAGTTGTTGTTCTGTAGACACAAAGTGAAGCTCAATGTTTCCTTCCTCTACATGCTCTCTGATGAAGTGATACCTTATGCTGATGTGCTTTGTCATTGAATGTTGTACTGGATTACCTGTCATTGCAATAGCACTTTGATTATCACAGTAAATAGGTATCTTGGTATACCTTAATCCATAATCCAGCAGTTGATTCTTCATCCATAAAATCTGTGCACAGCAGCTACCAGCAGCAATATACTCTGCTTCAGCTGTAGATGTAGATATTGACTTCTGTTTCTTGCTGTACCAGGAAACAAGTCTGTCACCCAGAAATTGACAACTTCCACTGGTGCTTTTTCTGTCTATCTTACATCCAACAAAGTCTGCATCAGAGTAACCAAGAAGTTTAAACTCTGATTCTCTTGGATACCACAGCCCCAAAGTTATAGTGCCCTTGAGGTACTTGAATATCCTCTTTACTGCTGTTAAATGTGGTTCTCTTGGATCTGCCTGGAACCTTGCACACAAGCAAGTTGCATACATGATATCAGGTCTGCTAGCTGTCAAGTAGAGCAAAGAACCAATCATTCCTCTGTAACTTGTCATATCTACTGATGACCCTGCATCTTTGTCCAATTTTGTTGCAGTTGCCATGGGAGTTGTTGCAGATGAACAATCAAGCATACCAAATTTCTTGAGAAGGTTTCTGGTATATTTTGCTTGATTTATAAAAATTCCATCATCTGTTTGCTTCACCTGTAGTCCTAGAAAATAACTAAGCTCTCCCATCATACTCATTTGATATCTTGACTGCATGAGTTTGGCAAACTTCTTGCAGAGTTTATCATTAGTAGACCCAAAAATAATGTCATCCACATATATCTGAACTAAAAGCAAGTCACTACCATTTTGGAAGTAAAACAGAGTTTTGTCAATAGTACCTCTGTTAAATCCACTTTCTAGTAGAAATTTGGCAAGGGTTTCATACCATGCCCTTGGTGCCTGCTTAAGTCCATAGAGTGCCTTGTCTAACCTGTAGACATAATCTGGATATTTTGGATCTACAAACCCTGGTGGTTGTTCCACAAACACTTCTTCTTCAAGTTTTCCATTCAAAAATGCACTTTTTACATCCATCTGAAACACTTTGAATTTCATGTGAGAGGCATATGCTAGAAAAATTCTGATTGCCTCCAATCTAGCCACTGGAGCAAATGTTTCATCATAGTCTATTCCTTCCTGTTGTGAGTAGCCTTTTGCAACCAGTCTTGCCTTGTTTCTTGTGATAACACCTTCACTGTCAGTTTTATTCCTGAAAACCCATTTAGTACCAACAATTGATCTGTTCTTGGGCCTTAGTACAAGTGTCCATACTTCATTTCTTTCAAATTCATTTAGCTCTTCTTGCATTGCTGTTATCCAGTCAGCATCTTTAAGAGCTTCTTCCACTTTCTTTGGCTCAGTTTGTGACAAGAATGCATGAAACAGACATTCATTTGTTGTTGCACTTCTTGTCCTTACTTTTGCATCTGGATCACCAATAATCAAATCAGGTGTGTGAGATTTAGTCCATTTTCTTGCAGAAGGCAGATTGCTTCTGTCATCATGTGATCCTCCCCCTTGATCCATGCTCTCCTGATTTTCTTGGTGCCTTTCTTCATTTTCTGATGCTCCCCCTGAATGTGACTTCTCAGAATTATCAACAGAGTTTGAATCAACAGAGTTTGATTCAGAATCATCAATTGAGTCACTTTCAGTGTTTGACTTATCACTTTGATGTGATTCTTCATGCTCCCCCTCAACTGGTTCTTCCCTTGTTTCTGATTGAAGAGATTCTTCAATATTTACCAGTAGAGGTTCAGAGTTTAGATCAACAGAGTTTGTCAAATCAGTCTGATCAGAGTTTACTTCTTCAGAGAATAAATCTTCATTTTCAAAGTGCAGTTGATCATGTTCATTGGCATCTTCAAGTCCAGTTATTTTCTTGTCATCAAATGACACATGAATTGATTCCATGATCACTCTAGTTCTCAGATTATAAACTCTGAATGCCTTTGTTGACAGTGGATAGCCAACAAAAATTCCTTCATCTGCCTTTAGGTCAAATTTGGTCAACTGTTCAGGATGAGTCTTCAACACAAAGCATTTGCATCCAAAAATATGAAAATATTTTAGACTTGGCTTTTTCTTCTTCACCATTTCATATGGTGTTTTACCATGCTTGTTGATCAGTGTTGCATTTTGAGTAAAACAAGCAGTTTGAACTGCTTCTGCCCAGAAATATGTTTGCAACTTTGCTTCATCTAGCATGGTTCTGGCAGCTTCTACCAAGGTTCCGTTCTTCCTCTCCACTACACCATTTTGTTGTGGAGTTCCAGGTGCAGAAAACTCTTGTTTTATCCCTTTACTCTTGCAAAATTCTTCCATTGATGAATTCCTGAACTCAGTTCCATTGTCACTTCTGATTATCTTCACTTGATGCTCTGACCCTTTTTCCAGTTGAATTACATGTTCTGTCAGTGTTAATGCAGTTTCATCCTTCTTTGCAAGAAAATATACCCATGTAAATCTGGTATATTCATCAACAATGACTAATGCATATTTCTTCTTTCCAAGAGACATCACATTCACTGGACCAAAAAGATCAACATGTAGTAGATGATAAGGATCAACAATTGAAGACTCAGTTTTGCTTTTGAAGGAGACTTTTCTCTGTTTAGCCTTTTGACAAGAATCACACAGTCCTTCTACATTCAACAAGGACTTTGGTAGACCTCTTACAAGATCATTCTTGATTAGCTCATTGATGTTGTTCAGGTTCAAATGAGAGAGTTTCTTGTGCCATTTCCAACTCTCTTCACTGGACATTCTTGTAGACAGACACACTGCTTTGCCATCAGTGTTTGTTGACAATTTGATTTCATAGATGTTATTGTGTCTGTTTCCAACTAGAGCAACTTTCCCTGTAGATTTACTGATCACTTGACAATATTCAGGCTGAAAATCCACATGATATCCTCTGTCACAGATTTGACTCACAGATAGCAGATCATGCTTGAGTCCTGGAACCAGAGCTACATTTGTGATGATGACATTTCCAAGATTAATATTGCCATATCCCAGTGTATGTCCTATGTTGCCATCTCCATAGGAAACTTCTGGGCCAGCCTTCTCCTCAAACTCTGATAGCAGGGCTTTATTTCCTGTCATGTGTCCTGAACATCCACTGTCCACAACTAGGGTACTGACCCTTGTTCCCTGCAATCACAAACAATTACTGATTATTAGTTTTAAGGATCCAGACTTGCTTGGATCCTTTGGCTTTCTTAAATCTGTTAGCTTTTGCAGCGGAATTCACATTAACAGAGTTTAAGCTAACTTTTTCAGAGTTTACATTTGCAGAGTTTACTTTAACCCATTTCAAATTTGGTTTGGGTTCATAGTAATTATAATAAATAGCATGATAATCTCTGCAAGTGTAAATAGAATGCCAAGTACTTCCACAGTGTTTGCATAAAGTCTGTGGTCTAGTTCTCACATAATCACTCTTTACTGCAGTTTTAGAAGGCAAAGAATTAATGTTCTTATTCTTACTGCAGAAACTAGCAAGATGATTAGTGCTACCACAATTAAAGCATGTTTTTCTAGGAGCTAATGAAGCAAGCATTGGCTTAATTCCTGATGTGATGCCTACTTTTCCATTTTTGTTTTTCTTAGGCAATCTCTGTTTGTTGACAGATTTTATCTCCTTAAGCTTATGCTTGAGTTGTTTATCTGTCATTAAACCAATGTTAGCCTCTTTAACAAAAGTTTTAGCATATGACTCTTTAACAGCCTTTTTCTGTGCTTCAGTCTTAGGTCCACCTGTTCCCATAACATTACCCTCAGATGAACAATGTGGTCTAACTTTTACCTGATTTTCAAATCTAAGTTCATCTCCTACAGAGTAACCTAGACCTACTGTATCTGACTGAAACACTTCTTGAGTGTCTTTACCAGAGTGTGTCCAAGTTTTAATAATGTGTTTACTATCCTCCAATTCTGATTCTAGTTGCTTATACTTACCTAGCAACTCCTGTTCAATAAACACTGCATCATCTCTCTCTTTCTGAATTTTATTCATGTTCTCTAGCTGTTCCTCAACAAGTTTATTTCTCTCTTTAAGTTGAGAACACTCAGACTTTATCCTCTCATTTTCTAAAGTTTGATCCCTATAACTGATATGCAATGCCTTAAGATAAATTCTCAATTCAGTTATGTTATCAGTGTTATAAGCATAGGTAGTTGGAGGTACCTTGAGATCATCATTTTCAGTCTGAGTAGTAGCCATGAGAGCATAGTTGACTTCCTCATCTGAATCTGAAGTGTCTGCCCAATCTCTGCCTTTGGTGTAGAGTGCCTTTTCAGTTTTACCCTTCTTGCACTCAGGAGCATAGTGTCCCATCTCCTTACACTTGTAGCATTGAATCTCAAACTTATCTTTCTTTCCAGATTTGAAGTCCTTTCCCTCAGCTTTCTTGAAATTCTTCTTGTCAGACTTTGAGTAGTCCCTTGAGAATCTCTTTCCCTTCTTGAAGTTCTTGTATCCCATCTTCTTGAAGGTCTTTACCATCAATGCAGCCATTTGCATCATTTCCTCATCATCTTCAGAATCAGATGAACCATCTATGTTTGAGTCAACATCAGTGTTTGATGACTCATTCTCTGAATGGATGACTAAGGCTTTTCCTTTTGCCTTTCTCCTTGATGCCTCCTTCTTTGATGGTTTCTCCTCAACCTTGAGTGCAACAGACTTTGACTTTCTACTTGATCTTTTGTTTCTCTGCTCCAATTCCAATTCATGGGTTTTGAGCAGTCCATAAATTTCATCAATCTCTGTTTCACCAAGTTCATAATTATCTCTAATAGTGGTTGTTTTCACATCCCACTTTTCAGGTAGAGAAAGAAGAAACTTGAGATTTGAGTCTTCTAAATCATACTCTTTGTTAACCAATGACAAATCATTGAGCAGTTTACAGAATCTGTCAAATGTTTCTGTCATGGTTTCATCAGACTTTGCCTCAAAGTGCTCATACTCCTGAGTGAGTATGTTTCTTCTGTTTTTCTTAATTGCAGGAGTTCCTTGACACCTAACCTCAAGTGCATCCCATATTTCCTTTGCAGTTGTGCAGTTAATCACTTTATTAGACATAACATTGTCTAATGCACTGTGAAGTAAATGTCTCACTTTTGCATCCTTTGCAATAGATGAAAGATCCTCAGCAGTTAGATCTTTCTTTTCCTTTGGAATGACCTTTGATTCCTCACCAGCAGCAGCAGCAGATAATTTTGTTGGTTTGTGAGGACCTTCATATATTCTATCAAGGTATTCTGGATCTGTAGCCTCCAGAAACATGGTCATTTTCACCTTCCAAATTGCATACTCTGATGGCCTAAGTATAGGAACCCTTATTGTTTCATACCTACTAACAGTAGTAGGGGCTTTCTCAGATGGTGGAGGTATCTCTGCCATTGATTACTTTTGTGTTTGGATCTTTAACTGTAATAAAGTAACAGATTAATCTCTGATACCACTTGTTAGGTCGAATACACAATAAGTAATCAAATACTGTATGAGTAACTTAACAAGAACACACTGTTTAACAATTAAAAACTATTTGGAATTAATAATTCCTCTCTCAGTGATGTAAATATCACAGAGAGCTGCTTAGGTTACAATCAAAAGATTTCTCAATGTTCGACTACCCTTCTAGGGTTAACCTAACTGTATTTATAGAACATACAGCTTCGTACAATCAGTAACTGATTCTCCTAAAATCAAGCTATACAATTGATATCAATCACGATTGCTTCAGTCTTCCAAGTCAACTCAATCTCTTTGACAGCTTTCCAATCTTCAAAGATATTGCTTCCATATTTATCAATCTTCAAACACTGTTGACTCTTCAGACAATACCACTACAGAGTTTAACAAACTCTGTTTGCGCTTCCAGTCAGTGTTTAACTAAACTCTGACTGCTTCCAGCTAAACTCTGTTTTCTGACTTTAGCTTCCAAACACTGTTTCCATCAATCATTTCTAACATAAGGGACTATGGCTTTGTACTTGACAGGATTCCTATTTTGTGTGACAATACAAGTGCCATAGCAATCTCCAACAATCCTGTGCAGCATACAAGGACCAAGCACATTAACATCAGGTATCATTTTATTCGAGAGCATGTCATGAATGGTACCGTGGAGTTACATTTTGTACCCACGGAAGAACAAACAACAAATATTTTTACTAAGTCCCTTGATGAATCCACATTCACCAGAATTGTTGGTGAATTGAGTATGTTAAATAGTCCTAGTAATTAAACTAGTTAATATATGAGGTTTGATCTTTAATAATTTACAAGTGATTATCTTTGTAAATATTTGTTATTAAAATCACTTGTGTAATTATTTTATCAACTTATAATCTTGCTTGTTAATTCTCAAATCATTGTCATTATCTTCTTAATATATTCCTACTTACTTCTTTTAATTTTAGAATATTTTAATTTTCTCTAAAAATATTTTTCTCAAATTTTACAAGTTGAAAATAGTGAGAAATCTATTTTTGTTGAAAATTACTATTGAATATTTGTGTTGATTTAATAAGTCATATTTTCTCTTTAAATGATTTTCTATAAGAAAGTTACTTTATTAAGAAAATATATAGATTTATTAATTTACTACAAATATTTATGTAAATAGTTAATAGTTTATTAAATGGTTTGTAGTGTTTGTCCTTTTGTTATTAATGTTTGATTTCGTAAAAAGGATAACCTATGGTATTTTTAGTATTTTCTTATTTTCTATTTAGCCATGTTTTTAAGTAATTATATTGTTGTAAATATTTTTATGAATTATTTTCTTTTATTTCTAATATTCTGTAAATATTATTAATACAGCTATTTTTGAATTTAAAAAAAAGTATTTTTCATTTATTTTTAGTTTTTATTTAATATTATTTTTATGTATATTATTTCTTATTTTTGTATATTATTTTTCATGTGTATATAAATAGTTTGTATAGTTTTTCAGTTTAGTCACTATACTTTCAAAACTTACAAACAGGTTCCTGTACTTGGTTCTTTTGTACCTATTCTGTTTAACACACACATATCATGCTGTTTTAACTTCTAATCTTTGTTGTGTTGTTATTAACAGAATTTCTTATTAAGGAACATTGTTGGTATCAAAATGGTATATGTCAATTCAATTGTTTAGGAACTAATGTTTGATTTTCAGGTTCTGACAATTGGAAGACAAGACCTAACAAGTGGTAACAGTTGGTATCTAACATACAGGATCTAAAACATGATAAAATAGTTTTGTTTGTATTGGTTTAAACATTAACATACATTAATTCGATTAATATTTATTAATTGGATTGTTGCCTTTGTTTTTGTTTAGTAAAACCGGCTCATGATATCTTTAACTTCCTAACTCAAAATCTCTTTCTATAGTTGTGACTGCTTACATTTTAAATCTTTTGAAATCACAACTGTATATCATTCTATCTCTATTGCTCATATTCTGTGATGCAGGTTCATCTACATTGAATTTTGTTTTCTCACATGATTAGTCATAAAGTTGTAAACCCAACAACTTTTATCCCAGACTACAGTCAAACTCAAACACATTCTATCTTACACCCTAAAAGGAAGTAACCTATCAGACTAAAGGTCACCAGGGAGTAACTGCACATGATGCATCAAATAAGGATGTGTGGGAGATTCAGTTGGAGAGTCACTATCTTATACACTATCCAAAATATTTCATATGCACAAAGTGAGATTGCACACACTAAGGATGAATTGACGGAAACCTGTAATCCAACCATTTGATGGTTAGGATTATAAGTTAAAGGTTCTTTAATGAACTAAGTGTCTTCACAGACATTAGAAGAAAATCTTGATCTCAATGCTAAATTAAATAGATCATTGTTTACCTTCCCAGAATTCAAATCTGGAACCTTTAAAAGGGAAAATTAGCAACTTGTAGATTATGACTCAGATTCGTCTGATGAGTCTAACGAGGATTTGGGATTTGCGAACTCCCATTGCACCACCACTGACCTCTCTTGAAGAGGCTAGGGTGATTTTTCCTTGCAGGTACACTAATGGATGTTGGAGCTATGAGTGATATGAGTGATACACTAGTGAGCAAGAGTGTAAACACAGAGAGAAGTGAGACACTCAACACAAATGAGTGGAGAGAAGAGTGAAACACTTGTGAGGTACACTAAACACTATCACACACTCACAGTGAGAAAGAAAATGAAACTTCCTTTCTAACAAAGAACTCTATAATTGGTAAAACTACTTTGTCAACTAGTTGATTGGAGGATTCCTCAACTAAGGGGGAGAAGTAAGGGGTACAAGAAAAAGGAGAGTAGGTTAGAAAGGGGGAGCATTTACAGACTTTGCTTTGAAAGAGAAACAAGTCAAGTTACTAATGGGGAGCTTTAGATGGAAAAGTAAGGGGTGATTCAATTGAGAAGAAAGGGGAGATATAAGGAGAAGTACAGTTACATCACAATACTATTCTATTAGTCTTTCATTGTACTATGTATAAAGGCTAACTGGAGGAGTAGTAGATTTCCTAGAAGTTATAGAAATGGTATTGATTCACCATTGTCTATATAGTAGGAGCAGTTGTTTTTCTTAAGTGAGAAAAGCTGTGTCAGAGAAGGGAAGTGATTGTAAATTAAGAACTGCTGATAATCACCAATGTAAGATGTGAAGGATTATCATGCAGAGATATGAAGAATCAGAAATGAAGATGAGTTATCTACTGAAGATCAGTTCAGTGCTAGAGGAACAATTATCTATCATTTCATCAACTGAGGATTCTGGAAATGTTATATTTAAACCAGAGAAATTTTTTTATGTACTATTTACTAAGCTCTTAAATGCATAATCTTTTTCTTGTTTAAGTGAGTTAGTTGAGTTATCCTCTAGGTATTTGCTTGTTATTGTCTAACAAACAAATAGGGGGAGATTGAAAGGCATATGATGTAGCCTATTTGTATTTCGAGGATACAACTCAACTTAAACAAGATTGTATTAGTAAATAGTATATAGTCTGTCACAAGGAATCTCAGAAAGTATTATCTGTCAGAAGAAAGAAGAAAATCAATCTATAGTTTTGATATCCTACACTGGAAGAAGATTCAGTTTACTGATCATGCCCCAGTTCAGCATTGAAGCAATTGGATTCATTTAGAATGACAGAGATTATTATTGAGACAACATCAGTACAAGAAGAATTAAAGAGTGTCAAGAAAGTACATGGATCACAACTGAGAGTCAAAGTGAAGAACAGAGATTGGAGTTAGTCGTTCATGAACTAGACAATACATCGAACGTCAACAATTATCCAGTGGAAATTTTTCACTACTTACAGTGGTTCATTGAGGTAAATTAAGTATTTATTGATTTTAATTAGTTCACCTTTAATTGATATAAATCATTATAGTTTATTTAATTAATAAATTAATTCTAAAAGAATTAATTAATTTATTAAATTACTTATTGTATCAATTAAGTCTGAATTAATTAATTAATCATTAGATAGTTAATATGGTTTATATGACTTAAAAGAATGATTTAACAAAGCTGAATTATGTCATATTGAAAGAGAACAGCTGAGTTATGTCATATTGAAAGAGAACAGCTGAATTATGTCATATTGAAAGAGAACAGCTGAATTATGTCATATTGAAAGAGAACAGCTGAATTATGTCATATTGAAGGAGAACAGCTGAATTATGTCATACTGAACTGAAGACAAGATTATGTCATGTTCAGATTATGTCATGTTCAGATTATGTCATACCGAGCTGTTCAGATTATGTCATACCGAGCTTAACAGGTTATGTCATGACACAGATTATGTCATACCGAGTTTTTCAGATTATGTCATGACACAGTTTATGTCATACCGAGCCCAACAGATTATGTCATGGAGCAGTTTATGTCATGGTGACAACAAAAGATCAACTTGGCTATAAAAAGAAAAACAATCAGAAGGCATTATAACAACACAGAGACATACACGGACACACTTACAGAAAGAAAAAGAAGAACAAAGCATCTCATCTCTTTCATCTTTAAGCAATTTAATTGCCATAAATTCTTGAGTTCCTTGTTTTAAAAATTGTATCCATTGGAACTTAATTATTTGTGATTCTTGTACTACTAGCGAATTAAGTTTCCTAGTTCACAACTTGATATCTTGATTTTTATTAACTAAATTAGAAAAGTTCATGTTGAATTTTCTAATTAGTTATTAATTACTTGATAATCATTTGTACTGAAATTGTAACACCCATCAAGTTAATATATTGTTATATTCAACTTGAAAATTTGTTTCAATTAATTCCGCACAAATTTGTCTAAACTAAATTTTATTTAAAGGACAAATTTCAAGAAATTGATATAGATTGTATTCAACCCCCCCTTCTACAATCTTATCGGACCTAACATGCGATGTCTAGATGGTGAAGAATGTACTTATATTCTGAGGGAGGTACATGAAGGAATATGTGGAAATCACTCGGGGGGTAGTTTGTTGGCCCAAAAGATTATTCGCAAAGGGTACTATTGGCCCATACTAAAAAGGGATGCATTTGAGTTTTCCAGAAAATGCGATGCCTGTCAGAGGATCGCTAAATTCAGCAACACACCGGTCTCTCCACTCACTTCGCTTACGAGCCCATGGCCCTTTGCTATGTGGGGTATTGATCTAATTGGGGAATTACCCAAAGCTAAAGGGGGAGTTAAGTACGCAGTGGTGGCAGTGGATTATTTCACCAAGTGGGCCGAGGCTGAGCCACTCGCAACAATCACCGCCAAGAAGCTAAAGGACTTCGTATACAGAGCAATCGTGTGTCGCTATGGGATCCCTTATCAACTCATATCAGATAATGGGAAACAATTTGACAGCAAGGAGATGAAGGAATTCTGTGAGAATTTGGGGATCAAGAAATGTTTTTCAGCTGTTAGCCATCCTCAGACAAATGGCCAAACCGAGGCCGTCAACAAGATAATCAAGCATACTTTAAAGGCGAAGCTAGAAGAAAGCAAGGGTAATTGGCCTGAAGAATTACCAAAGGTCCTGTGGTCATACAACACGACCCCAAGGAGCACTACTGGAGAGACCCCATTTTCTCTAACCTATGGGTGCGAGGCCATGGTCCCAGTGGAGGTTGGTTCGGGATCGTTCAGAAGGAAACACTATGACCCTGAGAGTCTAATGAAGTCAATCATAGGCTCTATCTGGATATGATTGAAGAAACAAGAAGCGAGGCCCAACTACGCCTCACAGCTTACCAACAAAGGACCGCAAAGTATTACAATGGAAAGGTCAAGGTGCGATCCCTACGTATGGGTGACCTAGTACTTAGAAGGGTCATGTCTAACACTAGGGTCCCGGGACATGGAGTTTTCGGTGCTAACTGGGAAGGACCCTACAAAATCTATGCAACTCTGTCAGAGGGAACCTACTATCTCACTGATATGGAGGACAAAGTTATTCCGCGAGCCTGGAACGCAGAACACTTGAGAAAGTACTACCAGTGAAAGCTTTGTTTTTGGTAGTTTCTATCTATTACTACTACTTAGCATGAATAAATTCATACAAAGTACTGGGGGGTAGTGATCATATAGACACCTCCCCTTTATGATGTAATGATTTTTTAGGCCTCGCCTCACAATTCATTTTAGGGCATCGCCCCTACTTATCAAACTTGGGCCATGCCCGACCCTATCAATAAAACTTTGGGCATTGCCCCTACTTTTTTCATTATAAGAGTTCGTTTGCTTACGAATTATTTGACAAGTACGTTCACAATAAACTTGCTTGTATGTTAGCATTTACATTTTAAGGTCCAAGCCATTTCAACGATGCTGGGATCGTACTTGAAACTATCTCAAGGTAACAGTTCATAACTGCTACAACGAGTCTAAGCAAAAGGAATACAAATCTAAAACTATTCAAGGCACTTCGCACCTGCGAACACAGATTACATCTCAACATTTTGAAGGATGAAGTAATTACGAAGCTAATACTACTACATATCTCAACGAAGCTGAACAACTTGGGAATAAAAAGCAAACAGGAGAAATTAAATGTTTACAAATCGCTATACGATCCCAAAAGACTTGCAGTTATCAGAGTTAATAAAAAATATGGATACATCTTGCGAGGCATTAAAAGGGAGCCCGCATCCCAAATTCAAGAATGCAAATTATAACTACAAATCTCAAGCATCCTTGTCTTGATTGGCTTTGGCGGCCTCCTCTGACAACCTGGCCTCCTCTACAAGCTTCGCTTCTTCAGCGGCGTCCTCCTCCGCGATCTCTTGTTTGACGAGCTCGGCATAGTTAGCATTACCTGGTCCAAGTTGATCCTAGTCAAAGTCGGGGATCGTTCGAATGAAGCCCTTCATAAAGGTGACTTGACCCTTGGCCAGAAACTTCTCTTCAGCAGTCGCCAGCGAAGCTTGTGCAGTAGCCAGATCGCTCTTAAGCTGGGTGATCTCCTCATCTTTTTTCTTCGCAGCCTCCTCGCTGGACTTCTGCAATTCCCTGAGAGATTTCTCAAACTCATTCATTTCTCTCTGAGCAGCTTTTAAGTCTGTACGGATCTGAGCAGTGTCATGGGAGAGTTTTTGTTTGTAGGTCTCCTCCAGGGATCGCTTATCCTCAATTTTCTGGAACTCAAGCACCTTATTTTTCTTTTCAAGTTGGAGAGTTTTTTGTGTGTGTAGCCTGGCGAATGAAGGCCTCAGCAAGGCATCTAGTCAAGGCATTAGCATTCTCCTCTGGGGGCGCCTTCCGCCAGTTGGAAGTCTCAGCCTCCTTCGTGTACTTCTCTCCCAATGCCGCGAACAAATGTTGAGAGGGGGTAGCAGCAACGACCCCAGAAGGTAGTTGGGAAAGTGCGTCTATATGCCCATCCTTTCTTACCCACTTGAGGGGGGTCTGGTCAACGAGGTCTAAGCTTTTGTTGAGTATGGAATACAGTAAAAGAATACAGAGGGGGGGTGAATGGATTCTTGAACTTTTCTTTGTGAGTCTGTGTAGCAGATAAGTGTTTGTGTGTGTAAAGATGTAGGTGCGGATAAAGAACAACACAAGTCACAATATCACTTTAATCTAATGTATTATTAGATAAAGGTTGCTACAATCTGTGAATACAAATGATAGTATTCTCAGCTTCGTTTTTCTCAGAGAGATATTGCTTACAATGAGTATGAAAAACTTGACTCTCTAAAAGTTAACTGCTAAGGAAGCGAGGCTGTATCCTTATAGAGCATGGATACAACCCACTTACTACAAATAAGGCAGCTAAAACAAATTACTTTCTAGTCTGTCTATCCTATTTGAGTAAGAGTCCAAACGGTTACAGATTTGACTTTGCAAAGCCTGTTCAGATCCACTTCTTTAGCCCTTTGTCTCTTCTATATCTCTCCAAGCTTCTTTGTAGGCTTTCCAGAGCACATTACAGATTGAGATCTATAAAGTGCATTGGCTTGTTGTAGGTTTCTGACTTGTACAATTTCTCCAGTGTTTTGTCTCCAAGAGTGTATTCGAGAAGTGACTAAGTAAGTGATTCGAGAACTAGAATTGACTTGATTGATAACTCTGAGTTCTCGAACACTGTTATATTGACATATCGAATTACTTCTCGAATAGCTCTTTTTCATCAGGATTCCTTGAGTTGTCGAATAGAACATTTGACTTCGAATCCTCGAGATATCGAAAAACTTTTCTGAGTCCTTGAGATATCGAATGGAACTTTGACTTGTTGACTCCTTGAGTTCTCAAACAGAGTAATAGACATATCGAATCTCTGAGATATCAAATGAGATATCGAACAGTGTATTCAGAGATATCGAATAGTGTCTTGAGATATCGAATCCCTGACTTCTCGAATGCTAGACTTCTCGAATAGACAAAACTACTTCTCGAATTGGTACTAAGGCAAATTCTTCACTTTCTTCAAATCCCAAATGTGATTATTTGACAGTCTTTATCTTCTTGCTTGAGGCATGAACCTTGGAACTTCTTTCAAGCATTATTCTTGACTTTACAAGTACAGTTACACAACTAGGATTTGGTGCCTATTACAAGTACAAAACAAGTAGAGACTCTACAACTAGAGGTTCCCTCAGTTAAGAGGTCATGTAAGTAATGCAAAGCATTACAAACAATTAGGCTTGTTATTAGATGTAAACAGGCATGCCTCTGTGACTAACAGCTTTGATTTCCAGCGAGGCTAGTTTGAGGAGGTGGATCGTTGATTACTTTTTGCTGAGAAGCGGCTATTTTTGAGGGGGTAGGAGCTTTCGGTATAAAGGCCGTTTTCGAGCTTGGATGTTTTTTGGCGCCTGGTTGAAGGAATGGAGGAATTTGGCCAGTTCGGTTTGACATACCTGTACAGAAAAGAGAGGACAAGTTAAAAATAGATTAGCGAGTTACAACAAAGTAAATGTAGGGACAAGTAACATGCATTTATGTAGATGTGAAAATATGCGATGTAATATACAACAATTAAGGATCGTGTCACTGTTAAGAAATACCCTCATTGTTAACTATTTCAACATGAGAAAAGGAGGCCTCTTCTCGCAACATTCTCTTCCGCGAGGACCGCTTCGCGGTGGAAGGCCCCGCTTCAGGGGTGGCTCCAATTCCCTCCTTCAGAAATCCACACTCAACCAGGTTTTCCAAGGACATTAGAGTTCTAATGTTTCTTTCTTCCTTGGTCGATTTCGTTAGCACCTCATCGGCACGTTTCTTCTCATCGCCTTTGAGAACAGTGCGAATCGGACCAACTGCGATGCCGAAATGGTTGTTAATTTTTATAACGTTTTGAGAGGATAAAGGAGTACAATTTGGATAAATAACTCACCAGGAAGATAGTTGAAGCTTGTCTTAACTCTGGGAACTTCGTGTATATACAAAAATGGCTCTTTCCACGAACCGGCATTACTGATCCCTCCAGGCAGGAGATTCTTCTTATTGAACTCAAGCCAAATTGAGAAATACACATAGCCGAAGTCTTTGACTCCGCATCGTTTAAGCTGAAGAAAGTAACCCATCGTCCTTGCATCCATGGGTGGATATCCGAGCTTGTGGTAGAGAATATATAGGGCAATCATGGATCTATATCCGTTTGTACTAATCTGAATGGGGGCTAGAAAATAGGTCTCGCAGATATCTCGTATGAAAGGATGCAAAGGCGAGGAGACACCAATTTTCATTAAAGGGATCGTTAGTACCATTCTTGGAATCCTTTCACCATTCTCCTCGTTATTGAAGCGATAGCATCGCATTCTTCTTTTAGGGAGGATAATCTTGCCTTCGGGTCGGTATCTTTCGACCCCTTCTCTAATTTTCTTTTCTGTCAAAGTGGAAGACATGTCTCGACATGCGAGGACACGGGGTTCACCTGGCTTCACCTTCGAGCCAGACTCGATATCTTCCGGACGGGCCCCATTAACGTATATAACCCCCTCTAGCTCTGGTTGAGGGGTTGGCACATAGGGCTCTGGCGATGCTTTAGGAATATAGGTGTAATCTCTAAAATTAACAACTCTGGCCACCTCGTCGAGACCCCCGTCGTCTGATGAAGGCTCCTCATAATCATCATCATCGGAATTGGCTTCGTTGTCTGCGCCTCCTTCGATGTCATAATAGGCCTCGCCTAATGAGTCTACTGGAGAATCACTTAAGACAATGGGTGAATTGACTCGAGTAGGAGGCATTTTAGCGAGGATTTGTGCTACCTGCGAGCTAAACTCTTCTCCCTTTCTCTTCAACGCTTCTATCTCTTGTTCAGTATCAGTCATCTCAATTTGAGGCTCATCTTGGGCTGGGAGTACATCTATGGATTGATCTCGCGAGCTCGAGGCATGCTTTTTTCGCCATGAAGTTAAGGGTACCTCTCTGGTATATTCTTCATTTGACCACAAGGGATCGAAGTATAACTTGACCGAGCTTTCACTAGTGCTCGTAGCTCGCGCGATATTAGCTGCTGCAGCATCGCTAATTTGTACATGAGGCATCGGAGAAGGCGTCCTTGAACTGTCGTCTTGCGACATCTGAAAAGGGTGAAATGATTAAGTGTGTGCTCTTACAGAAAGCAAATGAAGGAAGAGAAAAGAATAAATAAACAGAAAGGCTCTATGTGTTCCTAGGGGATCGCCTCTTATTCTCTGGAGGGATTGCATCTATATTCCTATGGGAGAGATCGCATTTCTATCGCAACGAGGACGGGATCGCACAGTCAAATTAACATTATGGGATCGCATTCAAAAGGGTTCGCATCGCATACAATTAAAGTTATCTAATCATGCAATAATGATGAAGAACGATAATTTAAATTCAAAAGAGGAATGAAGACTTACTTTTTCTTGAAGAAGGTTGAAGAAATCTGAAGAAAGTTGAGGTCGCTGGTGGAAAAGCCTGAGAATTCCTTGCGTTTGATCTGGGAGCAAACTGACAGCACTTCAACAATGTGTTAATAAGATAAAAGAGGAAATGATAGTGACAGGGGTATATATAGCCCATCAGGAGAGAGAAAGACATGGACATGTGTCAAGATCTCAGCCGTTGAATACACATCTCGAGACACAACAGCTGTCAAACCTCTTCAAATTCTTGGGGTCGCGACTATTCCAATGATCATATTCATATCAATAGCGAGCCATGGCCTCGCATTGCGGCATCACCTGATTGATACTTGAGTCCACATCGCATCTCTAATGGCAACATGGACTCGGGGGGTAGTTGTTATGCCCAAATCTGGCATGGCAGCTAAATTGATTTAATTTGCTAAATTAAAGGCTCATAATATATGATGTGCCTAAAAGATAGCAATTGGATCACTAAAGCCCACTAATGGAATCAGCCCAGCATAGCTACAGGGCCACCTCATTCTTGATCCTTTCCTAGGGATCGCCTCGCTGGCATATCCCGTCAAGGGATCGCTTCGCACTATCATAATATCTACAAACTATGTTGGGATCGTTGTCTCACTCTTTATTGGAAGGCTCATGGCCAGACCCAAGGACGCATGAGTAGCTGGACGTAAGGGATCGCTTCGCATGGCCAGATCCCTCGAGGTCGCATGCTAGGTCCTGATTGATCCTCTATTGGCCAATTCTATCCGTTCGAGACCATGGGCTTACACAGCAATGTCATGGATCACGGATAGGGTTGATGATTCACTGCCACGTCAGCCTTAAACAAACGAGTGGGCTTGGACTTTGGCTTATCTCTTAAAACCCTAGCCCGTCTAGGTAACTTGCTCTCCAAGAACTACGTCAGCCTTGATCCCAAATAGGGTACGTAGACACCTTGATATGGATGAGAAACAGTTTAACTGAAAATACCTATCAAGTTCAGCCACACCTATACATATAAACCCTAATCCCTATTCTTCTTATAGTAAAATATCCGTACTTTGCTCCGTAAATCCAGTAACCTTCAAAAACATTATTATACAACATTTTCCCAATAACAGGATTCATACAATTTTATGTTATATATTAAATACGCTACTACGCTAGCATGAGGGTCACAACGTACATACTAATATACTCCCTCCGTCCCTTTTGATTCTTAACATTTCACTTTTTCAAAACTTTCTGGCACGCATTTTAAGGTGCATTTTAAGGATAGTTAAGTAACTTTTTTTAAAAATTTTCTTTTTCTGTATAAAAATTTAAATATTAAATTTTTATACAGAAAAAGAAAATTTTAAAAAAAAGTTATTTAACTATCCTTAAAATGCACCTTAAAATGCGTGTCAGAAAGTTTTGAAAAAGTGAAATATTAAGAATCAAAAGGAACTGAGGGAGTACTATCTATTCGAGTTCATACCTACCAAATTACGGATAGATATGTGTCCATATATACAAGGTGAGGGTTGGCGGGAGAGACACAGACAGAGGGGCCGGGGGGACGGACTAGCTAAATAGAGGCACACTTCGGTTCTTCTCCGGTCCCCGTATCAAAATAAATCTTGTTTTGTACCCTACACAAAATTATCTCATTAACGGTGGTCGATCACTCAATCTTATGTTCTAAATCATCTCCGTCAAAAGAAAATTTGTGTGCGTGGAGTGTGTGTAAATGTACAAACCATAGGAGTATATATCGGGTTCTAGTGATTCAAATGATATCGTTTTTGAATGAATGGTCTAATTGATAGTTTTGAGTGGAACGGGTGACCAATTTAATATAAAACCCTATATATATCCCAGTAATATTGGTAATTTTCAAATGGGGGAATTCCATGGTGAGGTAGAACTTAATTAAAACCCTAAAATTAATTTGTGATTAGAGTGATAAAATCTCATTCTAATAGCATTGTACACATCAATCATTATAAATTCTTGTAGTACCCTCATACAGGGAAAAAGGAGAAAATGTAAGGCTCAAAGTAGTTGAAGTTGACTTGCATGTGAGATATGAGTAAAGTTGATACTCCCTCTGTCCCATCCATTTGTTTACACTTTCCTTTTTGGGATGTCCCATCCAATTCTTTACATTTCTAAACTTTCCTAAAATAGTAAAGTTTAATAATATAAAAATCAACTACATCCACTAATTTTCTCCACTAACTCATTTTATACATTATATAGTGATGGGTCCCACCACTTTACTCATTTTTCCTACTTCTCTCCTCCTTCTTTATATTTTTTCTTGGTCTCCGTGCCCAAACCAAATGTAAACATTTGGTTGGGACGGAGGGAGTAACATATGAACAAGAATATCTATCATGGTTTCTTTCCTTTTAAATTTGTTATTATGCCCGGGTCCTATGGGGCTATGCTATGACTAACTAGGCCTGGTCCTTCCTTGCATGCATCTTCATCACCCTTGACGCCTTACTTCAAATATGATACTATCAATATTTTTAATTGTATGTTGAAAAAGAATAAATTAAAAAGGATGGACCTGCATTTTTCTTGTTATTTTATGTTTTTCGAGTGCAATAAGACAATAATATAATAAATGGACGAGATATTGGTGCAGCCAATGAACATATATAGCAGCTTGGATGGACCCAAGGACAGGGCGTAGCCAGGATTTTGATTCACTAGGGTCAAAATCTCCGGTCGTCATCTCCGACGACTGGTCATCTTTTTTTACGGCCCCGTAGGGAAATTTTTTTTACCAAAAATTATCAATGTATAGATTTTTCCTAATTTAATACATATAAATATGCATCAGTTATACATCTTGGAGCGGCAATTACAGGGTTTCACTGTCAAAATTAAAAGTTAGTGGAGTCAAAAATGAAACTAGTTACAGTAATTATTTTTTTCAGTGGGGTCAAAATTCAAATTTACTACTATAAATATTTTTTCTAAAAAAATATATACATAAAAATTTTGTTTTTTAAAATTTCAGTGGGGTCAGATGACCCCACTCGCCATACACTGGCTACGCCCCTGCCCAAGGATCATGCCTAAAGAGGATTGAAGTTTATTTGAGATAAAAATATTGGTCTTCTTTTAGAAAATTATCTAAGATTATATCAATTTAGTAAATGAAATTAATAATAATTTTATAAATTTAGACTCACCCACCATATTTACAATTATATTCTCTTAGTCTCTTACTCTTTTAATAATTACGTGAGAATACTCGGACGAACATCAAGTTCTAATTATAAAAACAGAATTGTGTATGTATTTCTTTAGTTAAATTAAAACACCCGGGATCGGAGGGCGTCAGGACTGACATATGCGCGCAGCTGCTGCAAGTCTTTTTTCCCGTTCGAGTTTGCAAGCCTTAGAGTAACTCCTTTGGTGGACTAAAAATCAAAATTTAAAACAGTTTTGTCTCAAATCATTCCAACCACTAATTAAAAAGTGATTCAAATTTATATTAGTGAATAATACTGATCCAATTATCCAATTCTTTATATTATTATAATATTGTTATCTTTTCTATTTTATTGATTTTGCTAATATTGTTATCACGACAATTTCTAAAATAAAACTTTAAAATACATAAAAATTCAAAATACATTAAATTTAAAAATACATGAAAATTAAAAACATAAAATAAAGCAATACAACATAGAAAATCTCACGATATATACAACTTCAAATAAAACAAAGTAAAAATTAAATAAAAATGTTTTATTTATTTCGAATATACTTTG
This sequence comes from Kitagawia praeruptora, assembly GCA_037693485.1. NCBI lineage: Eukaryota > Viridiplantae > Streptophyta > Magnoliopsida > Apiales > Apiaceae > Kitagawia > Kitagawia praeruptora. The sequence continues at coordinate 143,025,467 of CM075352.1, forward strand.
TAATTGTTGGTTTTTTATGGTTTATAGATAAGTAAGTAGAGAGACATAGTATGAGAAAACATGTGCATGAAGATGGATATATATTTGATATAGGTTTTGTACATCTTATTGTCTAAGGATCAAGTGCTTTATATAGGCTTACAAATTAAAAACTAAAATTTAGAAATAAATATAAACATTATTGAAATTTATTCTTGACTTGATTCTTGCCACCAAATCAGTCTTCAATAAATATTGAAGCATATTCCAACACTCCTCCTTGTTTCAATATTTTTTTATTGCCTTGTCCACATCAACAAAAAATATCATCTTCATACTATAGTACATTGCTTTTGTTTTTGTTTTTGTTTTTTTCTTGTTTCCTTGTAGATTCTTTTCATGTATATCGACCACGAATTATAGTCGTCTTCATCATATAATTCAGGAGCAAACTCTAATTTTATTAGAATCAGCTTCCATGACTTAGAATATAGACAAGGTTTATGTTTATTGTTATGGTTATATATGGTTATGGTTGTGTATATGGTTATGGTTATGGTTATGGGCATTGTTTTTGCATATGGTTATGGGTCATGGTGTTTTTATCAAAAGCATAGGTCCCTTAAGAAGAGAGCTCTTCATACCATGTTGGTTTTTTATGATTTATAGATAAGTAAGTAGAGAGGCATAGTAGGAGAAGACATGTGCATGAAGATGGATATATATTTGATATAGGTTTTGTACATCTTATTGCCTAAGGATCAAGTCCTTTATATAGTCTTACAAAATAAAAACTGAAATTTAGAAATAAATAGAAATATTATTAAAATTTATTCTTGACTTGATTCTTGCCACCAAATCAGTCTTCAATAAATATTGAAGCATATTCCAACAGTAATGTTTTATTTTTATTCAAATATATTTTAGTTATAATTTAGTTGTTGTTGATATTATTATAATTTATAATAAAATTAATTTTTTTTCAAAATACTTGAAATCAATATATATAAATATATTAATAATGATTGATTTTGCATTTATGTTTGAACCACGTGATTGGAATTGAATTTGGATCCAATCCAAATTTGGATCCAAATTTGAATCCCATGATTGGAATTGACCTTAGCTTTCCGAGATATGAATTTCATCTGATACTTAGAATAAAGTGGTTAACGTTAAATAGTTACGTTTTAATTATTGGCCCCCGGTCTGGTGCAAACGTATGTACCAGTACTATTACTCAACATACGGTTCCAGAGTCGTTGATCATCCAACGGCTCTGATTTAAAAAAAAATTGTACCGTACCACAGAAACTTTACGCGATACGAAGAAATTACAAAAATGCTTCCCTTTTTTCACATAAAAAATCTACTGTTCACGGTACCGCAGAAAGTTTCTGCGATACGTGAACAGTAGGGGCAATTTGGTAATTTCTCCGTACCGCGGAAAGTTTCTGCGGTATGGTACAATTTATTTTTTTAAATCAGAGCCGTTGGATCAACGATCCAACGGTTCTGGAACCGTATATTGAGTAACAGTACTGATGCATACGTTTGCACCAAATGCTGTAATTCGAGTCGGGTGGCTCGCGAGCCTACCCGGCTCGAACTCGTTTAACCCAACCCGGCTCGACTCGAGCTCGTAAACGAGTCGAGCTCTGCAGTGATTTTAGGCTCGTTTATATAAACGAGCCGGTCCGGGTATGTGCCGTGCTCGAATGAAACCCAGCTCGAAAACTCGAACTCGACCCGGCTCGAGCTCGTTTACAAATTTTTTTGTTATTTTTCAAAATATTGTTTCTATATTTTTTAAAAATATTTCTCGACGATCCAACCATACGGACGTCAAAATTTATCTAGTTAAATGATATTCCCAAATTTTCAAAAAATAAAAAATTAATTTGGTTGGAGATCGTAATAGAACACTACTATATTGTCTAGTACTCGTAACTAGTGCTTCATCCCAAATTATTGTTTCTATTTTTAAAAAAATATTTGTCGACGATCCAACCGTAAGAATGTCAAGATATATCTAATTAACTAATATTCCTAAATTTTCAAAAAATAAAAAATTAACTTGGTTGGAGATCTTAATAGAACACTACTATATTATCTAGTACTCGTAACTAGTACTTCGTCCCAAATTACTGTTTCAATTTTTTTAAAAATATTTCTCGACGATCCAACCGTACGGATGTCAAGATATATCTAATTAAATGATATTCCTAAATTTTCAAAAAATAAAAAATTAATTTGGTTGAAGAACTTAATAGAACACTAGTATATTGCCTTGTACTCGTAACTAGTGCTTTGTCCCAGATTATTGTTTCAATTTTTTTAAAAATATTTCTCGACGATCCAACCGTACGGATGTCAAGATATATCTAATTAAATGATATTCCTAAATTTTCAAAAAATAAAAAATTAATTTGGTTGAAGAACTTAATAGAACACTAGTATATTGCCTTGTACTCGTAACTAGTGCTTTGTCCCAGATTATTGTTTCTATTTTTTAAAAAATATTTTTCGACGATCCAACCGTACGGATGTCAAGATATATCTAATTAAATTTATTCCCAAATTTTCAAAAAATATAAAATTAATTTGGTTGGAGATCTTAATAGAACACTAGTATATTGTCTTGTACTTGTAACTAGTGCTTTGTCCCAGATTATTGTTTCTATTTTTAAAAAATATATTTCGACGATCCAACCGTACGGATGTCAAGATATATATAATTAAATGATATTCTCAAATTTTCAAAAAATAAAAAATTAATTTTGTTGGATATCTTAATAGAACACTAGTGTATTGTCTTGTACTTGTAACTAGTGCTTTGTCCAAGATTATTGTTTCTATTTAAAAAAAATATTTTTCGACGATCCAACCGTACGGATGTCAAGATATATCTAATTAAATGATTTTCCCAAAGTTTGAACAAATAAAAAATTAATTTGGTTGGAGATTCTATAGAACAGTACAATATTTTCTAGTACTCGTAAGTCGTAACTAATGCTTTGTCCCAGATTATTATTTCTATTTTTTAAAAAATATTTTCGATGATGCAACGTACAGATGTCAAGATATATCGAAATAAATGATATTCCCAAATTTTGAAAAATGAAAAATTAATTTGGTTGAAGATCTTAATAGAAACTCGTTAGGCTCGTTTAACAGCTCGTTTGGCTCGGCTCGTTTAACAGCTCGTTAGGCTCGGCTCGTATAACAAAACTCGACCCAACTCGTATAACAAAACTCGACTCGACTCGTGAGGGACTCGCGAGTAGCTCGACCCGACTCGTATAACAAACGAGCCGAGTTCGGCGGGGATTTTCCGCTCGTTTAATAAACGAGCCCGGCTCGATTCGTCAGAAAAAGCTCGATTCGATTTAAAGCTCGGCTCGAACTCGTCCGACTCGACTCGAATTACAGCCCTATTTGCACCAAACCGAACCCCTTAACTATTTTTGTTAACCATGTGAGCCTGGGACCATCATACCAATACCCCGGGCCAGCTGAATTCATATATTTTTATATATGGTAAAAATACTCCCTCCGACCAACGTGTTCTTGACATTTTAAAATGGTGTGTTTGACATGTATTTTAAGATAAATTTTAAGGATAATTTCATAAATTATTTTTGAAATTTTCTTTTTTTATATATAAAAGTAGAACAATTCTATTTTTATACAAAAAAAGAAAATTTCAAAAATAAGTTATGGAACTATCCTTAAAATTAACCTTAAAATGCGTGCCAGAAAGTGACAAAAAAATGTTAAAAATTGGATGAGGCGGAGGAAGTATAATTTGTAACTTGGTTAATTCATTATCCATCATTCATAATATTATCGGGATCTTCGATTCAAACAAATCATATTACTAAAAAATATAATATATATCAAATAGGTTCAAATTTTTTCAATAACATAATAAAATTAATATTTATAATATCAGATGACACTATAAATAACTATAAATAAGTAAGTGTTGGAGTACACACTGGCACCGTGGTTCAAGTTTATACGGACCATAAATCACATAAGAAAAGAAACCATCACAAAAGAAAAATAATTCAAATTAAATAATTACAAAGAACAACCATTATTTAAAATTCAAATAAAAAATAATTCAACAAAACAAAATAAAAATGAAAATAATTCAAATTAAGTCGTTTTTATTAAATGTACAAAGAAATAATTGAAAAATGTATTGATTTTAAAAATAGATGAAATCAGGAATTTATCTTACTCCAAAGTATAACATTAACTATAACAATATAAATTTGTTAAAGAAAATATATATTATCAACTATAGTAATTATTAAAAATTTATAATATTGAAATTAAAGTGGATTGATATTTTATAAAAATATAAAATATTGATAATTAAATAAATTAGAAAAAACACGTACGCAAATTTTATGAAATTTCTCTTACATTGCACAAGATAGTTCTTACTCCCTACAATTTTTTTTATATGACGTTTGACTTTTTGCACACATTTCCAAGTGCTTTGACTGGGTACTTAAAATTATTATCTTACTCCAAAGTATAACATTAACTATAACAATATAAATTTGTTAAAGAAAATATATATTATCAACTATAATAATTATTAAAAATTTATAATATTGAAATTAAATTGGATTGATATTTTATAAAAATATAAAATATTGATATTTAAATAAATTAGAAAAAACACGTACGCAAATTTTATGAAATTTCTCTTACATTGCACAAGATAGTTCTTACTCCCTCCGTTTTTTTTATATGACGTTTGACTTTTTGCACACATTTCCAAGTGCTTTGACTGGGTACTTAAAATTATTATTTTTAATTTTTTTTGTGAATTAATTGTGTATTTTAATTCAAAAAAAGAAAATCTTAAAAATAATAATTATAAGTGCCCGGTCAAAGCACTTGGATTTGTGTGCAAAAAATCAAGTGTCATATATAAAAAAAATAGAGGGAGTATTAACTCCACTGTGTTCCAGAAACAAATTTTGGAAAGAAAAAAAAAGAAACTTGAAGAATAATTTCCACAAGTTGTTCCAGAATGATTTTTTTGAAAAGAAAAGAAAAGAAAGCTAAACATTAATTAGGGAAGAAGTTCTCTTTGTATTTGTCTTTAAAATTTTCTTCCCATTTTTGAAAAGATTTGGAGAGAAGAGAAAATGAGTCATTTTCCATTCTTTTCTTTTCTTTACTAACGTGTTCCAGAAACAAATTTTGGAAAGAAAAGAAAAGAAAGCTGAAGATTAGGGAAGAAGTTCTCTTTGTATTTGTCTCTAAAATTTTCTTTCCATTTTTGAAAAGATTTGGAGAGAAGAGAAAATGAGTCATTTTCCATTCTTTTCTTTACTAAATTCGGGAACACAGCTTAAATTCGGGAACACAGCGTTAGAGTCCATGAGTTTAATGCAGTCCATAATTTTTAATTAATAATGGCAAATGGGTAATGGGTTGTGATGCGGAAGAGTCTCTTTACACATGATCGAAAGTTTGCTGAAACCCTAGTTGGATAATCTGTTAAGTTGTATTTTACTTATAGGATTATGATAAGAACTTCATTACTTTAACATTTAGTTTTGATTACATCTTTGTTTTAGCAAATCAGATATTTCCTTTACAAAGATTAGTATGGATATAGCAAGTAATACCAAGTTTACAATAAATATGTTAATTGCAAAACAAAAGTAAGGCATGTCAGATCTGAATACCAACATACAGAAACAAATACCCTGCACACACACATGCATGGATGTACACAGTACACTACACTGCACAAAGCCACAAACACATGCACACACAGATAGACATATAGTGATATAGTCTACAGAGAAATTATAAACAGAGAGGCACTAATTAAGCCATCTTTCATTAACATAAAGTTCCACTCACAGGGCATAACAAATCAACACCTCTATATATGAGGAAAATACAATGCTTAACTTTTTTACAAACTAATCAAACCCTGAAAAAATCTATGGGTCTTCTTGGGTTAGAGCTATCCGGCCAAGAGAGATATCCCTTAAGAAAAAAAACTAAAATGATCGATGGCTTCAGGAATCAGGACCAAAGCAAAAACGAAGAAAGATGTTAAAAAAAGAGAAGCAAGAGATAGTTAGCATTATTGGTAATGCCACAGCTGCTTCGTCTTGACCATCTTTCTTGTTTTACAAACGTAACCATGGAGCATCCTTAAAGTTGTACGCCATAAAAAAAAGAGTTTTAACATCTGAGCATGGAAGTCAAGGACTTGAAAACTACTTCTTCACATGGAATGGTGAGTCCCATATCATGTACAAACCCAAATTCTTCTTCAGCTTGTTGAAGGAGACATTGAAACTCCGGATGTGTCAAAAATGATATTGGAACAATGTATCTACTTCTGTTTTCTCCAACATAAACTGCAAAGTGGCCTTTCGGTACGTCGACTGGAAGGCCACAGACATCGTTGCACCCATGTTTCTTTCCTAAGCTAGAACATCTCTTGAGGATTTGTTTGAGAACTGCGGTCTGTGGCATTTTGTTTGATTTTCTAATAGCCATGTTTGTTTATATTTTGAAAGATAGAAAAAAGTATGGGAAGTTTGTAAATGTTTTAGTGGAAGTGGTGAAGAGAATAGAGGCTTGTGAAGGGTATTTAAGAAGACTTGGCTACAGACTAAAGAGAGATTAAGAGAGGAGGAGAGGGGTCAACATGTGGGGTTGTGGGGGAGGGGGGCAAAGGCCACGGATAGACCATGGGTGTTCTCAGTTTTATGTGTGTGCATATGTATATCTAGAGGGACACTATGGGGCCAAAAATTTAATAGGTTTTTCTTTGTGTTGCCCCTACAAAGGCATTTTGGACCCTCCCCAAATTTCTATATGTGACAAATGCAATGTCTTTATCTTAAATTAGCTGTAGGTATTAGTAGATAATGAAATTTGGAAAGTTGTTTAATTGATTAAGAATTGGGTCGGGACCTTGGTGATGGGAAGGACTCTTAAGAGACTATTCCGTATCGGCAACTGCACTGCACATATTACCCATACATCATAATTAGTTTTACGATTCACCAAAGATGATGTCTATATTCATTACCAAGGTTAGATTATATTACAATGTTTGAATGAACAATTATTCACTGATTACAAGCTCTGAATTACAGAAAATCTGGAACTACATTACTGATTCTTAAGCTAGGAAGAAGATGAACTGGAGAGACAAGAATAACAGAGATGAGAAAGATAGAGAGAAAGAGAGATCATCGAGAGAGAGATCTCGCTAACAAACTCTCTAAAACTAATTAAAGAAAAAATGTATTCTTTCTGCTATTTATATACAAGCTATCAATGCTGCAACTAGTAGTTAGTTATAACTAACTTCTTAGCTGTCAATCCTAGTCATCATGCTGAGCTGGAAATTCATCTGATTAATAATCAGAATTCATATTCGTCATATTCTTCATTCTCAACAGTCCCCCTCAAACTGGAATGACATTGTGACATTCCAAGTTTGATTAGCAGCTCCTTGAATTGAGCAGAAGGAAGTATCTTTGTGAACACATCTGCAATTTGACTATTGGTTGGTAGATATGTCAATTGAATCAATCCCTCCAGAACCTTATCCCTAGTGAAATGCACATCAATCTCTATATGCTTTGTTCTTTCATGTTGCACTGGATTTTTAGCTATATGCAAAGCACTCTGGTTATCACAATGCAGTACAATTGGTTCCAAATGTCTGACTTCCAGTTCCTGTAAAAGTCTCACAATCCAAGTTATTTCTGAGGCAGCAGCAGCCATTGATCTATATTCTGCTTCTGCAGAACTTCTGGATACTACATTTTGCTTCTTTGATTTCCAACTTATTGGAGAGTTACCAAGCTTCATTACATAGCCAGAAATTGATCTTCTACTATCTAGACAAGATCCCCAGTCTGAGTCAGAAAAAGCTTGTAGTACAAGTTGTGAAGTTCCATTAAGGATTATACCTTGTCCTGCTGTACCAGCCACATAATTGAGTGTATGAACTAAAGCTTGATAATGAGGCACTCTAGGACTTTGTAGAAATTGACTCAGATGTTGTACAGTGAATGACAAATCAGGCCTTGTATGAGTTAAAAAATTTAACTTTCCAACTAGACATCTGTACATACTTGGATCTGAATATAACTCTCCTTCTTCAGCACTTAACTTTGTATTTATAGGAAGTGGAGTCACAGTTGGCTTAAACTGAAAAATTCCAGATTCTGCTAATAGCTCCAATGTAAACTTCCTTTGAGACATTGTAATTCCAGATTCCAAATAACCAATTTCAATTCCTAGAAAATAACTAAGTTTTCCCAAGTCTTTGATACTAAAGGTTTTATCCAAATGTTGCTTCAGACCTTGAATCCCCTTAACATCATCACCAGTTAGAATGATATCATCAACATATACTGTAGCAACTGTCATTAAACCTCCAGACCTTTTAACAAACAAAGAATAATCATTCTTTGATTGTATAAAACCTTGAGCTGTCAATTCCCCCACTAACTTAGCAAACCACTGTCTAGAGGCTTGCTTTAATCCATACAGTGATTTGATAAGTTTGCAAACAAGATTATATGGATTTGAAAAACCAGGGGGTGGAGTCATATAAACTTCTTCAACTAAATCCCCATGTAAAAACGCATTATTTACATCAAGCTGATGTAAAATCCAACCTCTATTAGATGCAATAGCAAGTAAACATCTAACAGTTGTCATCTTAACCACTGGTGAAAATGTTTCTTCATAATCAATCCCCCACTTTTGATTGTAACCCTTTGCCACTAATCTAGCTTTATACCTTTCAACACTTCCATCAGCCTTTAATTTTATTTTAAAAACCCACCTGCAACCTATAGCTTTCTTGCCTACTGGTAAATGTACCATTTCCCAGGTGTGATTTGCTTGTAAGGCTTTAATTTCAGCATTCATTGCTTCTACCCACTTAGGATCAAGAGAAGTTTCCTCATAGGAATGTGGCTCAGTAAGTGTGTTGGTTGTGGCTATAAGGGAATGAGATAGGGGAGAGAGGTGATTAAAAGACACAAGATTGCACCAGTGTTTTGTTTCAGGAATATCAAGCATACTCAAATGACAAATATAATCATTTAACTGAACTGGTGGTTTATGAGTTCTTGAACTTCTTCTAACAACAGGTAAGTCATTAGAATGATTATTAGGATGATCATTAGAATGAGTAGTAGAATGATGAGTAGAAGATGATGAAGATGTTGGTGAATCAGAATGTGAAGTATGATCAAAAGAATTAATACTAGAAGTAGGAGTATGATCATAAAACACATCTGGTACACATGAAAAATCAAAAGAAATTGAAGTAGAAACCTCTGGTAGAAAAAATGGTGTCATAGAATGTGAATTAGAGTGTTTGACATGAAATGGAAAATATTGTTCATGAAAAACAATATCTCTGGCTATATGAATTTGTAGAGTATCAATGTGTAAGACTTTAAAACCTTTTTGACCAATAGGATATCCAAGAAATACATAAGGATGAGCTCTAGCATCAAACTTGTGTTTACTAGGTTTTAAATCAGACACATAACAGAGACAACCAAACACTCTAAGAGAAGACAAATCAGGAGCAACACCAAAAAATTTCTCATAAGGACTCAAGTAATTGAGAGTTTGTAAAGGCATTCTATTGATTAAATGAACTGCACAAAGAATGCACTCACCCCAGAATTGCAGAGGTAATTTTGACTGAAAGAATAAAGACCTTGCAGTGTTCAGAATATGCCTATGCTTTCTCTCAACAATACCATTCTGTTGAGGTGTATATGCACAAGTCTTTTGATGTTGAATTCCCTTTTCTGCATAAAACTGTTTCATACCACCATCACACAGTTCTGGTGCATTATCGGTTCTTAGTATCATGACAGATGTCTTGTATTGGTTTTCAACAAAAGATATAAAGCTTGGAAAAATTTTAACAACATCAGACTTGCATTGCATTAAAAATACCCAGCACATCCTTGAAAAATCATCAACAATTGTAGCAAAGTATTTACACTTGTTATAAGTTGGTTCCTTGAATGGACCCCAGATATCTAAATGAAGTAACTCAAGTCTTGAAGAACTTATAGTTGAGCTATGTGGAAAAGACTTCCTAACTTGTTTTGCTGCAGGACAAATTTGACAGAAGTGAGATAAAGTACAAGGTTTATCAAATACTGTCTTCAAATGCTGTAACATTGGTACTGGTAGATGTCCCATTCGTAAGTGCCATAGCTTTATCTTTGTTTGATCAGAACTAATGACTGAAGCTGCTACCGATCCTTCAACACTAAAAGAGTCTCCCATTTCATCAAGATAGTAAAGACCATTTCTGAAATTACCAAGAAGCTGTGGTGCCATCAAAGATCTCTGAAGAAAACACTTATTGTCAGTAAATGTGACAAAACTTTGTAAATCTTTACATAATTTTGGAATAGATATCAAGTTAAACTTGAAATCAGGGACATATAGAACATCCTGTAACACAATGTTGTTCTTAAGTTGCACAATACCAACATGTGTAATCTCCACTTGTTTGCCATTTGGGATTGTAATATGATTACCAGTACCTTGTGCTTGCTTTATTTCAGAAAACAAAGACATATCATGACACATGTGGTCTGTTGCTCCACTGTCCATTATCCATGTACTTCCTGTAGAAAGTAAACAAATTTTACCTGCAACATGTGCAGACTTAGAATTGCCATCCTCCATTTTCTCCTTACCAAGCAGCTGAAGTAACTGTGAATACTGAGCTGGTGTAAACCCCATGTTGTTGTTGCCAGTAGAACTCTCATCATAATTCTCATTATCTGTCATTTCACCATGAACATTAGCAGCAACTTTTCTATCCTTGTATTGTGAAGGATATCCATGAATCTTATAGCATCTCTGAATAGTGTGTCCTGGCACCTTGCAATGATCACAATAGAAATTGTTTCTTCCTCTGAAATCAGTTTGACCAAAACTCTGTCGATTACCATTATATCCAGGTGGCCTGTATTTATCCTGAAAACCTCTTCGATTAGCTGCAAATTCCATAATCTCCTCTGTATTAGTTGAAGATTGATAAAGCCTTTTGTGATTCTCTTCCTGAAGCAACAATCTGTATGCATGAGAAATTGCAGGAAGTGGATTCATTACTAAAATACTTCCTCTTATAACCTCAAAGCCATCATTAAGTTTCATCAGAAATTCCACAAGTCTTCTGTCTTCTTGAGACTTAACCATTTTTGTTCTGATATCACAAGCACAATTTGTACATTGACAAAGTGGAATTGGATCAATTGCATCAAGCTGATCCCAGATCATCTTCATTTTAGTGTAGTATCCAGAAATACCATCTTGTCCTTGTTTCATCTCAAACAAACTTTGTTGTAAAGAAAACAACAATGTACCAGAAGATTGTCCATACCTTTCTTCAAGATTTAGCCAAATATCTCTAGCTGTATTAAAATACAATACACTTCTAGCAATATCTTGATCCAAAACACCTAGAATCCATGAAATTAGCATGTTGTTACACCTATCCCAGGCCTTATAAACTGAATCAGTAACGAGTGGTTTTACAATCGTTCCATCAACAAAACCAATCTTATTTTTAGCTGATAAACTAATAAGCATAGATCTCTTCCAATCACCATATCCTTTTCCATCAAACTTCAACGAGACTAACTTCATCCCAGGGCTATCAGATGGATGAATATAATAAGGAGATACAGGATTCTGAGATGGATCTGGAGTTTGTGAATTTTCAGCCATTCTCAACAACAAGATTAACAATCTTTACGTCTTTCAAGAAGATACTGAGAACAATTAAGATGATTTCACAAAGAAGATAACAAACAGTGTTTGATCAATGAAGAAAAGATTCAATCTCAAAAGAATGATATACTCAAGATCAAGAACAAGACAAGAATGATATACTCAAGATCAAGAACAAGACAAAATATCAAAGAAATCGCTTCATTTCAACTGAAAATCAATATATTTCAACAAATTTCAACAGATTTGATAAGAATCAACGATATATCTTTCGAGAAATAAAGCTTGATTTGAACGAAGAACTAACCGATTGTGATTTAGACAAATAACAGAGAAATAAGCTTCGAAAAATTCACATCAAACCGATCAAGATCGCAACCTCGTGCTCTGATACCATATTACAATGTTTGAATGAACAATTATTCACTGATTACAAGCTCTGAATTACAGAAAATCTGGAACTACATTACTGATTCTTAAGCTAGGAAGAAGATGAACTGGAGAGACAAGAATAACAGAGATGAGAAAGATAGAGAGAAAGAGAGATCATCGAGAGAGAGATCTCGCTAACAAACTCTCTAAAACTAACTAAAGAAAAAATGTATTCTTTCTGCTATTTATATACAAGCTATCAATGCTGCAACTAGTAGTTAGTTATAACTAACTTCTTAGCTGTCAATCCTAGTCATCATGCTGAGCTGGAAATTCATCTGATTAATAATCAGAATTCATATTCGTCATATTCTTCATTCTCAACAGATTAGATTAGATTAGTACGTAGTACTTGATCAGTGTTCCCCTTAACAAACTAAACAAAGTACAAACTACTGTATCTTGTTGTGATTTAAACCAAAATGACTTGTGCTAGTGGGTTAGTTTGTATTATAAGTTTTGAATTATAAGTTGGCTTGCTGGTATTTAAAAATCATCCTGATTCGACATGTATCTAGGTAAATTACAGAACTGTAGTTACAGATGTAAAACACTTCTCCTGATATAGTACTTGGCAGTTGGCACTCTAAATTATTTCAAGTTTCAACATCACCGTTCCCTGCAGAAGTTAAGTATTTATATTTCCAACATTCTGTCTCCATTTTAGAAAATTATTGTTGAATTATTATATATATATACTAGTGTACTCCCTCTGTCCCATCCATTTCTTTACAATTTCCTTTTTGGGCCGTCCCACCATTTCTTTACATTACCCAAAATAGTAAGTTTTAACACTATTACACCCACTACTTCACTTATTTTAACAATACTTTACACTATTTCACCCACTACTTAACTTATTTTAACAATAAAATCACTATTACACCCACTACTTCACTTATTTTAACAATAAAATCACTATTACACCCACTACTTCATTTATTTTAACAATATTACACTCACTTTACACCCACTATCCTTGACCTCCGTGCCCAGTCGCCATGTAAAGAACCGGCTGGGACGGAGGGAGTATTTCATTTCCAAAGAAAGCATCTATACATGTATAGTGTGTGGCTGACACAAGCTCAGCAAACCAGTCAAAAGTTTACCTACAGAGTCTGTGACTGTTTGCCACTACTATTTAGAGTTGAAAAATGGCAAACGTTCGACTTCAACGTTTGCTGCTAGAACTTTTTGGCAACAAATGGTTTCTTCATTATTGGATCAATCATCTAACACTTGTGATTTAAAAAAAAATCTGCATTGTATCATATAAATTTTCCGTGATACGAGCAAATTACTAAAATACCCCTTTTCTCTTTTCACACCAAAAATCTATTATACACTTGTATCACAAAAACTTTCCGTGATACGAGACGGACCATTTGTTGAGATAAACGTTTGTTGTAGACCGAACCCCTTCAAACATATACTCCCTCTGTCCATTCCTTTTCTTATCATTTTAAAATAGGGTGTTTGGCACGCATTTTAAAGTGGATTTTAAGGATGGTTCCATAACTCATTTTTGAAATTTTCTTTTTTTGTATAAAAATAGAACAATCCTATTTTTATACAAAAAAAGAAAATTTTAAAAATAAGTTATAGAACTATACTTAAAATTCACATTAAAATGCGTGCCAGAAAGTGACAAAAAAAGTGTAAAGAAATGGATAGGACGGAGGGAGTAGTAGAATATATTCACTCTCCATCTCTTTTTTCACTCTCTTTTTACGTGCATACATTGTTACACACTTAGACTTGTATTACAAGTTGTAATGTTGCATACTTGCATACATAGTCACTCCCAAGTCCCAAATGATTTCAATAATGTTAAATGTAACCAGACCTTAAAATAAAGGTACCAATAGTTTCTGATCATTATCTTCCTTGTATAATAAATATCTTCCTTGTATAATAAAATGTTCCAATAATTATATATTGGCTAGGTGTTTCACTATATTTCTCTCTACCATACAAACTTGCATTGTAATGTCGGTCATCATGGTATTTGTTATCTGTATTGGTGGATCTTTACTTAGTTTTATATTGTGTCCGCGTCTATAAATATGTAGAAAGAGAGGGGAGAGACACATTGCAAGCACATATATGTAGATAATTAGCTTGTATCTTATCTTAAGTTTATGATCATGCATAGAATATGTAATTGGGTTCAGACTCTCAAACGTCTTGTTTTCATGTTAGCGATGAAATTGAAATTCCAAAGTTCATTGTTATCCCAACACGTATCGATTAAGCGTTACACGTGCTTAGTTAGAAAAGATCAAAATTTAAAGTTACATGATACTTTGACACGCATATCCCTTTCAAATACCTGACTCAAGTCTTAAAAAGAGTTTTACTAGTAAGCAAGGAAATGTTGCAAGTAGATTACCAGTTAGATGCTTTTTAAAACATGTAATCTGTCATTGAAATGAAGTTTATGATGAAACTCTTGTCAAAATAATGGAGCTTTCAAGGTGGTCCTCCTAATGAATAACGAAACAACCACCGTACTTACATATCTATACATACATTGATATATATAATCTACAATCCGCAGAAAATGAACCCACTTCCAAGCAGCACCACTTATGCCAACCTAGCTATTTGCAAGAAAAAGTAAGATTTGCATGTTCTGAGGCTCAGAGAAGTGATCTGCAAATGCTCAAAAACTATTAATTGCATGATACGGAGCTGTCCTGCATTTCTGTCTTCTCTTTTTGTTTTACTACCGCAGCCCCCCCAACAAGTCCTTTCGAGTACAAACACCCCCACAAGCTTTACATCAACCATACGTAAATTGTTGTATCAAAATATATGATATGACGATATTGTGAAGTGTTTGTGTCGTATCCTACCCATTCCTGATTTTTTTGCTGTTGCTTAATTTTTCACACTGATTTTTTTTTTTTTTGAATATTTTGGCTTATAGCCCTTTAGAATGAGTATCTGTTCATTGACAAATCTCGTGATAAACGAGTATCGAACCAAGAATCTCTGGGTCGGGTCAACTAGAGGTAAATATCAAGAATTCCATAAATCTTCCTATATTCATTGGCCTCATCTCCAACCAAGTTATCTGCAAGTCTAAACTTAATTGAATATAAATAAATATGAACGAAAGGACGGGTGGCTATAGCAATTAAGCAAGGACTCCTTATTGACAGGGCACTGTCCGCTGAGTTCAAAGATAAAAAATTCTTCCTGCTACTGAATAATAAATACATAAAAACAAACATATATATCAATGAGAATCTATTGGAGTCTTTCTTTATAGACAGGTTTCAGTATGCTTGTGAGTTTCTAGATTCGAATTCAATTTAGCAACAGACTAACAAATTTTCGATTATATTTTAAAAGACTTTAAACTCCTGGTTAAGATCATTCTAAACACTTGCCTCACAGACCAGGGAAATCAGAACTTGAAGCTATAATATCGTCCAACATAACAATAGTATAAACTTGGTGGCTACCATTACAAGTACGCATAGCTCAAGGACTGTGTGATTGGCAACGCTACATGTTAGTTTTAGCTACTCCAATCAACCTACATTAACAACTAGTAAAGTGGGAACATGATCCGCAAATTTCAGGCGCCTGCAAGTCATGGCGTTCATCAAATTTCAGCTAGCAAAAGAATGATTTTTCACTATTAACAAATACTCCAGTATTCACAAAATTCGATGCTGCCTACAGTTTTCATGTTGTTCAGTACAAACTACTGGTTAATCCATCTGAGAAGATTTACAAGGTAAGTAACGACAAAGGAAGAAAAAAGATGCAAGATAATTTTCTATTTGGAGTAGGAGTACACCATATTTTTATCAAGTCACAACAGATTTTTATGAGATAGCATATCTTAAGATTATGCATCCTTGATTATGGGAGCTAAAATGTACGTTTACATATCAGATGTAGATTTTAACTGTGATTTTGGCCCGTCTATAAGCTCAACTGTCTCCTCATGACTCTTGCAATATGGGCTTTTAACTGTGATTTTGGCCCGTCTATTGAAGTTTTCCTTTATAGACAGGTTTCAGTATGCTTGTGAGTTTCAAGATTCCAATTCAATTTAGCAACAGACTAACAAATTTTCGATTATATTTTAAAAGACTATATACTCCTGGTTAAGATCATTCTAAACACTTGCCTCACAGACCAGGGAAATCAGAACTTGAAGCTATAATATCGTCCAACATAACAATAGTATAAACTTGGTGGCTACCATTACAAGTACGCATAGCTCAAGGACTGTGTGATTGGCAACGCTACATGTTAGTTTTAGCTACTCCAATCAACCTACATTAGCAACTAGTAAAGTGGGAACATGATCTGCAAATTTCAGGCGCCTGAAAGTTACGGCGTTCACCAAAGACATGTATAAACTCACGAGTGGATGTCATGGGGAAGAATGCAGCTAGCAAAAGAATGATTATTCACTATTAACAAAGAGTATTCACAAAATTCTAATGCTAATTACCTACAGTTTTCATGATGTTCAATACAAACTACTGGTTAATCCATCTGAGAAGATTTACAAGGATATAAGTAACGACAAAGGAAGAAAAAAGATGCAAGATAATTTTCTTTTTGGAGTAGGAGTACACCGTATTTTTATCAAGTCACAACAGATTTTTATGAGATAGCATATCTTAAGATTATGCATCCTTGATTATGGGAGCTAAAATGTACGTTTACATATCAGATGTAGATTTTAAGCTCAACTGTCTCCTCATGACTCTCGCAATATGGGCTTTTCACCTATTACGAACAATCCCAACGTCTCTAGTTTACAAGGATTCAACATAAAACGTAAAAGGAGAAGGAAATGTACTAAACAAAACACATAACAAAGTAGACTGTAACATTATTGAAGGTAAAAGAATTAACCTCAAGGCTCCATTTTGCTTTCAATGTAGAATACCCTACAGGATGTTAAGGTCTTGGTATATAAACAAACAAGTAAATAAGTGGGGAACAAAAGCATTGGTAATAGTAAGCCAATATAAGGTCTTCCTAGCATGAAGTTTTACTATCCATGGGTTATTTACTTCCTGTCCCTCCTTATTCCTGTTCTTGACTTCTGCATCATTTCCAGCCAAGTATCTATTCACCCGATATAAAGCTATTCACCTTGTACAGATAATAAAATTTATCATGTTTATCCTTGTCCCCTGAAATCTAAGTAAATAAGACCTATAAAGTAACATAAACCATGTCCTGTTACTCTCCATTCTGCACACTGCAAAGCGAGCACTAGACAATATATAGTTGATGTTTGGGTTAACAACATACATCTAACTGTGTTACATACCACATCTTTCTCAAACAACCAGTGTTCAAAGTTTGAAATGTAGAGCCTGTAGTAGTTCTTTTTTTGATGGTTGACATAATTTTAAATATTCCATTTTAAGAATAGGGGGAGTAAGGGGTGAGATTCAAACTCTAGACTTCTTCGAGCACTAGGAGTCTAGGGCCGCGAAACCCGAGAAATGAAACCCGCGGAACGCTTGCTAAAGACTAATTCATCATATGATTCCAATTTCCACAACAGACCCTCATAGGAGACATGGAACTAGATTCATCTTCGGGATATAACTTCAAAGGGTAACAATTGTAAAATGTTAAAACTTCAAAACATAATATAACTTCAAATTGTCTATACACCTTTAAACTTCACCGTAAGAAATTATCAACATTTACATAGAACTTTGGCATATTGTTCATTAATTAATACGTTAGTGAATGATACTACTAACACTCCCAGACCACTAGTTGTTTCGCTCCATGCCTCCACACTAAATTACGAAATGGCATAGTGTACATGTTTGTGCTAAAATAAATTAGCATGATAAGCCATATAATCAGGTTTCGGTCAGCATAAACATTGGAGTGTAATTAGCTTCACATTTTATCTAGCAAGCATTCTATACTCATTACACACTCAAGCACTCTCTTGCAACTCTGAACATAAATCTCAGTCAGCAAAATGATTGAGTATAAGCATTTTAAGGTCCAGGACAATGCAACTAGCCTTTCCTTGTGCCATATTAAAGAAATCCATTGGTAATTATTCAAGAAAAAATAACTTTGCTACTAGTTAGTTGTTTCTTGCGGATGTATCACAATGAAAATCGGATACTAAACTACAAAATTTAAGCAGTCATTGCTTCCGGTTTATTGGTTTCTTAAGTAATGTAATATACACTATGAAAGAAACTTTCCCGTTTGTAGCCTTTTCTCTCTTTGTTAATGTCTACATGTGTCAAATATCAAATCAGCAAACAAAAAGGCATAAAAATTAGAAGAAGATTCAAGCTTACACATAAACAGGTAAACAGTATGTAGGAATTTAAATCTGAATGACTGGATGTACAGACTCTATATATACCTTCTTCATAAACGCATTAATAGATTTTCTCATTCATGCATACTTCAATTATCCAGCACACGCGACATGTCATAGTTCTTAGAGCATCCCCATCCATAATTCCATCCATTATCGACCTTCAATTCGTAAGTTCTCATCACATCAAATTTATTTGATGAATTTATTAGTATGCAAAAAAAAATTAACTATTTTTTTATGTAATAGTACAATTCTAAATATTTTCATGCATATGCCTCATCAAGAAAGAAGAAAAACTCGATCCACCAGCTGAAGGATAAAGATGACATTTGGCGTGATTAGTCTGTTAAGTAACAAGTCCATCTAAAATCAACATGATCTTATACTATAACAAGTATTATTTAACATTCCCCTCAATCGTACGATACGTTTCGTACCGATTGACCAGACAACGACAACATATATAACCAATACCAATACAAATATCAACAACAAATATTTAAATTAAATAAATGGGGGTGGAGGGACTCGAACCTGAGACCCTCCTAAACCGAGCTCTGATACCATGTTAAGTAAACAGTCCATCTAAAACCTTAAGATATTAGAGGAACGCCCAACAGTATTGGATGTTGGAGCTTCTTGTTGATTTATCATCTTTTCGTTTGAGTAGTTCTTCATCATATTTTTATCTTTGGCATTCCCGTTTGGGCCATGTTTCTGTCCCTCGTTTACAGTATCTGGTTTCTACTGGAGTTTTAGAACATTTGAAAACTCATGATATTTCTGATTGTAGTGGTTGTAAACTGGCTAAATTTGCTGCTTTGCCTTTCTATAAAAGTATTTCTATACAGTTGCTCTTTTTGAAATTATACATTCCGATGTGTGTGGGAACCATCACCCGTACCCACAAAGGGGGGTTCTCAATATTATGTGTCTTTTATTGATGATTATACTCGTTGTACATGGGTTTATATGATAAAACGTAAATCTGATTTTCTTGATATATTCAAGGAATTCGTGCTCTTATACATACTCAACATTCTGCTATTATTAAATGTTTTCGTTGTGATTTGGGGGGTGAATACACTTATAATGAATTTTGCTAGTTACTTGCTGATAAGTGGAGTTTATATCCACTTGGAGCGTTCCATATCGGCTTAAATTGATTGTCTTGGACTCAAGTTTGTGGTGGTTTTGATGTGTTTTGTTTAGTTGTGCAGATTTACGAGAATGTTGATTAAGGTTGATGCTTCTATCGTTTTTGGAGGTTAAATTGATTAAAATTCGGATTTCTGAGACGGTTGCGCAGTCTACACTGTTTTGGACATATCTGGAGTTCTAGAAGTCCGTTTTCAGCGATCTTACTGCCCACGCGAAGCTTGGGAGATTTTCTATAATATGGGACAGGTGTTGCACGCGCGCGGTGCTGAAAAATTAAAGTTTTTACTATTTTGGCCATATCTTGAGTTCTACAACTCCGTTTGAGGCCCGTAAGCAGTCCACGCGAAGCTAACGAGATTCTATATCATTCTAAAGTGGTCCAGAGATCCAATTACAGCTGGAACGGTCCAGAATTACTGAAGAAAAGGTAGCTACGAATTTTCCTTAAAACAGAATCAGTTTAGGAAACGTAATTCTATTATAATTCTGTTTTGGTAGTTCTTGTTGGACAAGACTTCTAGAGCCTATATAAACACATCCAACCCTTGTAATTTGTATCATTAGGAGAAGAACCATTACATATCAATTACTCTAGTTTATTTGTATTTTTTTCATACTTTGTTTTTATCATGGTTTCACTTGATCCCATGATGACGAGAGGTTCAATTATGAACTAATCGTTGTAATGGGATTCTAACGGATTTATTTATGGAGCTTTAGTATCTTGGTGCTTTACAGATCTGTGTGTGATATATATCTGATATCCTCGTATGGTTGTGTTTCATGTATTTAGATGCGTAGCTAACATCTAATTTGTTAATCTCTTGCGAAACGAGAGTGGATCTTGAGATTTAGAACTTGCCATGCTAGCATAGGATAGGTTGATGGTTAAACATCATGATTTGTGGCGTAAATAGAGATATTATGCTGCCCTATGTGATCAATGTGGATAACTTGTTCTTCAACCGTTATGTTTTCAAATCTTATAGAGATATAGGGTCTAAGCATAATTGGTGTCTATTCATCTTCTATCTCTTTTGTGGATGTATGTTTAGTTTGGTATTCGTATACTGAGAAGTAGCGTATACTTGTTTCGTGTTATCCGATCAGATATCATAACCATTGCATATAGTGATTAAAGGCGTCAGATCTAAGCAAAGTATTTAATGAAGTTAGGATTCCATGTTTTCTCTTGCAGAAGTAATTAGATTTAAATTCTCATTAGTTAGTTAATTCTTAGTTTGTTAGTTTACTTCTTAGTTAGTTAGTTAATTAAAACCCAAATTTTGTTATTTGTCTTAGCAGTGATTAAAAACCATACATTGTTGCATAGGTGCATGAACTGAATTGAAACCATAACCAGATCTCTGTGGGAACGAACTCGACTTATATCTGTATCACTTGTGACCACGTACGCTTGCGTGATTTAGTGCAAACAAGTTTTTGGCGCCGCTGCCGGGGATCATCGGTGTTTTATTTTTGGTTTATGTGCTTGTCAATAGTGGTCGTTAGAGTTCACTAACTCGGATTTCTTTTTCTCATCTATTCTTGTATAGTTCGTTGGTGTTTCAGGTACTTGTCAGAGAGTGTGGGCGTTGAAGATGGATTTTCTAACTTACTATGGAGTTCAGCAGGTGGCTAGTGTTTGTGAGCTATGTGCGGGCGCACATGAGACGTATCAGTGTTGGAGCAACCAAGGTGGTATTCAACAGCCTCAGCAATGTGAGCGGTGTTTGGGCGTTCATGATCCCTCACAATATTGTTACTACGAAGGAGTTGATCCATATGTCAGTTATGAGGAACAACCATATTTTCAATACCATCCTCAACAGTACTAGCAAGATGTTCCAGATATGTCATATGTCTTTGGTAGTGAAGAGTTTCAACATCAGCAACCTATTCCTACTTTTCAGTCAGATGAGGTTGATGATTTGAAGGAGATTAAGAAGGAGATTAGGATGCTTGTAGAGAATCATGAGAAGTCTATCAAATCTATGGGGACACTTGTTGCTCAAGTTTTGAGTGCCTTGGAACAAGAGAATCAACAATTCATGCTAGAGGCAACACCAGAGAATAACGGTGACTTGGAGCAAGGTACTTCATGCTTAATTGAGGAAGACAAATTCCAAGGTGAGGTGAGCATTCGCAAGCCATGTGAGGAATTTGATCATGTTAGGATGGTGGATGATTTGGAAAGGGCACTATTTGGGATAGACACTATTGAGCTGCGCAAATTTCAAGAATTGGTATGTGCATTCCAAGAGGCTGATGAACATGGGAAAGATGAAGGTCTTCTACTTGTCTCAGAGTTTAAAGATGGAGGTAGCGCATTAGAGCCAATGGAGGAAGTTCTCTTTGAGGAACCAAAGGCTTCAGCAAATTACATTTACCCTCCTCCATTATATTCAAGCGAAGCCCGCGAGTGTGTGTTGTTCTACAAATTGACAGATTTTGGGTCAACAGATGAAGGCATTGGAATAGGACATAGTTGTTACACGAATAGGCCAAGCGAGGAGAAAGGACAGAAAGTGTGCCGTCGTGATGACGATGAAGTATCGCGAAGAGATGACCAGGCCAACTATTATCATCCTTAATGGAGGTTTGGAAGTAACGTCAACTTTTCGGCATTTTTATTTAGGTATGTTTTCTACTATCCCTCGTATTTACTTCCATTCAATGTGGACATTGAATATTTTAAGTTTGGGGGTGAGGTTTGAGGGATTAGTAGTTGTTGTATTATGTGTTCATGTAGGATTTCATGCTTTGCATATTAGTAGTAGTAGATTATGCATTTATGTTCGTGTTATCTACATTTGTTTCATGTAGGACATTCTGTTTTTTTGTTAGTATTTCATGTGAGTTCATAGTAGTTTGCATTTGCACCCATGCTTGATAGGAATTTTGTGTTGTTGACGCTTTTGTTTGAGAAGTGATATGCTTTGTTCTTGTGCACACACATACACTAGTAAGTTGAAGCTAGTAGACTTATTGAATGTTGTAAGTAATTAGAAGGACATGAATATGTGCAAGATGATTTAGTTTGCATGCTTTGAACACAAGTAGGTGCATTAGAGAGATTTTTTTGCTTGGGATTGAGTATGTTTTTCCACCAAGTGAGATTTTGAGCCATATTGCATATTTTTTGCAATTTATTCATTTGCTTGAGTGTCCACGGATTGTTTGCATTGCTAGCAGTTGTTTGAGGTCTTTCTTGAAACGCATGACATTATTTGACGATTAAAATGATAAAGGCATTTAGGAATAACCGCATATTTTCCCATATTACCATACCATGTTTACATGATCAATTAGTTAACCAGTTGAGCTTAATCCTATTTTTTCGGTGACATACCACAATACTTGCCTAGACCTTTTTCTTGTATTGGCCTTACATTATTTTGAACCCATATTGTCAAAGGCTAGTAGAGTGCTTAAGGGAGTAATAAGGTGTGCAAGGAGGGGTTTATTGTTGGTCGTACTTTTGGGGGAAATATTGAAAATTGGGATTGTTTACTTGATAGTCGGTATGTGTAATAAAATTGTGGGATCATTGTTATTGTGTATATTATTGTTTGTGATATATTTAGCTCTCGAAAAAAAATAGAAAAAAAAGAAAAGAAAAAAATAGAAAAAAAAATAGAAAAAATATTATGAGAGCATAGTTGTGTTTGTTGTGATCCTACTTCAGTCGACTAGTCAAGCATTTTTGTTGGAAGAAAAATAGTAAAATTGTGTGGGGGGGGAATAGGGTGTTGTGTATGGTTTATTATGGTACTTACTAGCTTTTGACACTTCACCTGATTTAGCTTTATTTGACATACCTTGTCCCTAGCCCCGTTACAACCCAAATAAAGACCTTTTGATTATCGTCATTAATGTATGTTGTGTTAAGAGTTAGATTGATACCAAATGTCAAGCATGCTTATGATTTTGTTGGTATTGAGTGATACACTTACCCTTGTTCTTGAGTGAATATTCTTTTGTGAGTGGATTGTGAGTGTTTGCTTGTTTTTGCGTATGAGATCCCGAGTTTTGTCTCAAAGATGTACTCTTGTAGGCTTAGCATGTTTACTAACTTATTCTTACACTTGACATGGACTTGTGAGAACTTATGCATGTTCATTGAGTAGACTATGTGAATACTTGCACTTTCGACACCAAGACATTGCGTATTTACTTTGATTCTTAAGTAGATATGGCATGAGAGGATTTGACGGTATGGTAGGATATTAGTACTAGATCATTTGCATTTTCATATTAGTTGCATTCATGCATTGCATTGCATTGGATTTTGTGGGTACATTCGCTATAGGCCCTCACGAGACCTTACTCGTCCACTAGGGCTGCCTAGGGGTTTAAAGGGCTTGTTGCATATGCCAAATGCAACGTGATCACCTACGGAAGTGGTACTAGTTAGTTAGTTGTAATTGTTTATGCTTGAGGACAAGCATCGGTTTAAGTTTGGGGGTGTGATAAGTGGAGTTTATATCCACTTGGAGCGTTCCATATCGGCTTAAATTGATTGTCTTGGACTCAAGTTTGTGGTGGTTTTGATGTGTTTTGTTTAGTTGTGCAGATTTATGAGAATGTTTATTAAGGTTGATACTTCTATCGTTTTTGGAGGTTAAATTGATTAAAATTCGGATTTCTGAGACGGTTGCGCAGTCTACACTGTTTGGACATATCTGGAGTTCTAGAAGTCCGTTTTCAGCGATCTTACTGCCCACGCGAATCTTGGAAGATTTTCTATAATATGGGACAGGTGTTGCACGAGCAGGTTGCGCGTGGTGGGTGCAGGCTGCGCGACAAACAGACTGATGGGCGCAGGTTGCACGCGCGCGGTGCTGAAAAATTGCAGTTTTTACTATTTTGGCCATATCTTGAGTTCTACAACTCTGTTTGAGGCCCGTAAGCAGTCCACGCAAAGCTAACGAGATTCTATATCATTCTAAAGTGGTCCAGAGATCAAATTATAGCTGGAACGGTCCAGAATTACTGAAGAAAAGGCAGCTACGAATTTTCCTTAAAATAGAATCAGTCTAGGAAACGTAATTCTATTATAATTCTGTTTTGGTAGTTCTTGTTGGACGAGAATTCTAGAGCCTATATAAACACATCCAACCCTTGTAATTTGTATCATTAGGAGAAGAACCATTACATATCAATTACTCTAGTTTATTTGTATTTTTTCATACTTTGTTTTTATCATGGTTTCACTTGATCCCATGATGACGAGAGGTTCAATTATGAACTAATCATTGTCATGGGATTCTAACGGATTTATTTATGGAGCTTTAGTATCTTGATGCTTTACAGATCTGTGTGTGATGTATATCTGATATCCTCGTATGGTTGTGTTTCATGTATTTAGATGCGTAGCTAACATCTAATTTGTTAATCTCTTGCGAAACGAGAGTGGATCTTGAGATTTAGAACTTGCCATGCTAGCATAGGATAGGTTGATGTTTAAACATCATGATTTGTGGCGTAAATAGAGATATTATGCTGCCCTATGTGATCAATGTGGATAACTTGTTCTTCAACCGTTATGTTTTCAAATCTTATAGAGATATAGGGTCTAAGCATAATTGGTGTCTATTCATCTTCTATCTCTTTTGTGGATGTATGTTTAGTTTGGTATTCGTATACTGAGAAGTAGCGTATACTTGTTTCGTGTTATCCGATCAGATATCATAACCATTGCATATAGTGATTAAAGGCGTCAGATCTAAGCAAAGTATTTAATGAAGTTAGGATTCCATGTTTTCTCTTGCAGAAGTAATTAGATTTAAATTCTCGTTAGTTAGTTAATTCTTAGTTTGTTAGTTTACTTCTTAGTTTGTTAGTTAATTAAAACCCAAATTTTGTTATTTGTCTTAGCAGTGATTAAAAACCATACATTGTTGCATAGGTGCATGAACTGAATTGAAACCATAACCAGATCTCTGTGGGAACGAACTCGACTTATATCTGTATTACTTGTGACTACGTACGCTTGCGTGATTTAGTGCAAACACTTGCTTCTGATGGGACTATACGTCAAACCTCATGTATAGACATACCTTAGCAAAATGGTGTTGCAGAAAGGAAACATCGTCATATTGTGGAAACAACCCGCTCATTCTTGTTGTTAGCTCAAGTTTCTAGTGTATTTTGGGGGAAGCAGACCTTACTGCTACATATGTGATTAATATGATTCCTACTTCCCATAATTTAGGTTTGTCTCCTTTTTAGAACCTATATGGAGATGTGCCAGATTATTCCTCATTGCGTGTTTTTGGTTCTACTTGTTTTGTTCTTCTCCCTCATGTTGAGCGTACAAAATTATCCCCTAAATCTGCTTTGTGTGTTTTCTTGGGTCATGGTATCAGAGCAAGTTTATGGGATTTGTCTTCATCGTTCGTTATTGATTTTTGATTGTACCGTTTCTAAATTGGATTCTGTTTTTGTTAGTTATTTATTCTATATTATCTGAATTTGTTTGCTTGTTCTGATTATTCGGAGTTATTTGTGTTTTCATCATGGCTTTCGGTAAAGAGGATTCTCTTCAGTCGATTAGTGTTCAGTTGGATGGTACAAATTATTCGTATTGGAGTTATGTCATGAAAAAAATTTTGCGTGGTAAAACTTTGTGGAGTTATGTTCGTGATAAGGATGCTAAAACTAAGCCGAGCTCTGATACCATGATAAAAGTAAAGAGATAAAAGAAAGTAACTAGGGTTTTATTATATCGACATAACGTTTGTAATACATGGCTCGATATTTATATAGTAAACCTTTATAATCTAAAGAACTAAATTACCCTTAATATTAATTATCACTAATATATAATAATTATATATATTCTAACATGGTCAAATGGTCTAGATGGCTTATTGGTTCTTTTTATGACGAGCTTTTTCAAACACAAGGAAGTGATATGCAGGAAGTGCTGGACTGTATAATGACTCGCATCAGTACTGAGCAAAATGAGTCACTAACTCAGGCATTCACAAAAGAGGAAATTAAAGCGGCAATTTTTTCTATGCATCCGGACAAAAGCCCTGGACCTGACGGTATGAATCCAGCATTTTACCAACGGTTTTGGAATATCATTGGTGACAATGTTTTTCAAATATGCACTCACATTCTCACTTCTGGTATTATTCCTAGTAAGCTTAATGATACACTGGTTGTCTTGATTCCTAAGAAGCAAAATCCAGAGTTTATCACTGATTTGTGTCCGATTTTTCTTTGTAATATCCTGATGAAAGGGGTTACCAAAATGTTAGCGAACAGGCTGAAGAAAATGCTTCCAGATATTATTTCAGAAACTCAAAGTGCATTCATACCCGGAAGATTAATAACGGATAATGTCATAGCAGCGTTTGAGATTAATCATGGGATGAGGAGGAAAAAACAGGGCATAGAAGGCTATTCAGTTCTAAAAATCGATATGAGCAAAGCATATGATAGGGTGGAATGGGAGTTTATTAGGGGAATCTTGCGAAATATGGGATTTGCAGAAAAATGGGTGGAATGGATTTCTCTATGTATGACGACAGTGGAGTATAAATTTCTTGTTTTAGGAAGGGAGGTGGGTCCAATTATACCATCAAGAGGATTACGTCAGGATGACCCGATATCCCCATATCTGTTCTTACTATGTGCAGAAGGTCTTTTAGCTGTAATCCAGCGGAAACAGGATATTGGAGTGCTTCACGGGTGTAAAATTGCAAATAGAGCCCCTATAGTCACTCACCTTTTTTTTCGCAGATGATTGTTATTTGTTTTTTCGAGCTAATTTGACTGAAGCCCAAGGTATCAAAAACTGTCTTCGTTTATATGAAAAGTTACAGGTTAGCAAGTCAATTTTCAAAAATCTTGTATCCATGTTAGTCGTAATACTCCTAATTCTATGGCTGAGTCAATTAGTCAATTCCTAAATGTTCAGTTGAGTTATGCGACCTCTCCTTATTTGGGTTTACCAAGCAGTGTGGGAAGAAATAAATGGGAGATGTTTCGATATGTGAAGGATAAGGTATGGAGCAGGATACAAAGCTGAAAAGGAAAGACTCTCTCTGGGGGGGGGTTAAAGAAATCCTTATCAAGTCCGTTGTGAAAGCTATTCCCTCCTATGTGATGAGACAGTTATTGCTTCCCAAAAAACTCTGTGAAGAAATTGAAGTTTTAATTAATAGTTTCTGGTGGGTCTCTAACATGGAGAATACCCGGGGAATTAGTTGGATGAGCTGGGGTAGGTTGTGTTTTCCGAAAAAATTTGGAGGAATGAGGTTTCGTAAAATAAGGGAGATGAATCTAGCTTTGCTTGGAAAACATGCTTGGAGGTTGCTGAATGACTCAAACTCTTTTGTAGCAAGACTCTTGAAAGCTAGGAATCACCCTTCAATATCCTTTTGGGAGGCTCGATGTGGAAGTAACCTAAGTTTCATTTGGCGAAGCGTTTTTTAGGCCAAAGACCTATTAAAGGCGGGGTGTAGACTAAAGGTTGGCAGATGTGAGTCCATAAAACTTCGGCAAGATCCTTGGATCCCTAAAATTTCAAATGGTTATATAACCACTCCCATCATTCCCGAATTACAAAAGGCAAAAGTAAGCAGCCTTCTCAAAGTAGATGATGTGGAATGGGATCAAGAAGTGGTCCGAGATATATTTAACGACCATGATGTTAAAAATAGAGTAATTAGCATTTTGCACCCTTTATCTTTGGGCATTTTTTCAATTTGGTCTCAAACTATGTTTTTTGGCAGATTGCACCTCTATGGTTTCAAAATCTCTTCAATTTGCACCCTTTTGATCAAATTTTGTCCACTTTGACTGCTGTATATGAAAAATAAGATTTTTCAAACGGGTCAATATGTACTTGGCCGCTGGGGCACATATATCCTTCACTTGCATCCTTTAACTTGACCATCTCATGGGGGAACGGTTGACGATAAAATGGAGGGCAAAAGGTGAGGTGATCTGTTTACGTACCAAAAATGTGCAAATTTTATTTAGGAAGCAAAAGTACCAGGTACAAATACAGTTTCCATAACCAACAACGAAACGAAATCACCATCAAAATAAAGAACACAAATAAAACAGGGTAAGACATGATAAGCCACATGATCTGAGACATATAGATTATACTGTAGGAAGTATAGTAAGAGATTGTACCTGAAATCAAGATTATAACAAGAAAAATACCGAAGAATTATTCGAGGCACGTGAAAACCATGTTGTCCTTAAAACTAATAAGCCCCTTCCGTATGTGCTTGAAGGTGTGTTGTGGCTTCCGTCTCCCAGGATACAACGAATAGAGGTAGTCTTAAGCACCTTAGACCCGCCTCCTACGAACCGATCAAAATATGCTCTCTATCTCACAGAAACAGAACCTATATAGCTCTAAGAAGAATGCAAGAAAACTATATAAACTTGAGTGATTTTTTTTTTTGTGTATCAAAACAATGAGCCAAGGCCTCATTTTATAGGAGTACAATTATGTAACTCCCTTAAGTCATAACTTTGTAACCTCCTAAAGCCATAACTTTGTAACCCCCAAAATAACATTATTACATGAGTTACAAAATTAAAAGAGGAGTTACAAAATTAAAAGAGGAGTTACAAATCAAATAATAATATATAACAATTTTTATTCAAAAATAGTGTAACAATCAGATATACATTGAGAGTCTAATATCCTGTTCGTGTATTTTGTCTACCCATATATTAGATTTTGTTATATTATTTCATTGATTTGGATAGTATAGAATCACAGTTCTGGTCGGTTGTTTGAATACGTTATGACAAATCAGATATACATATTCCTCACGTTTATAACAAATTGTTAGATTATCTCACCGAAAAGATTGTATAATTTAGTGACATAAGCTAGAAATGTACCGTAATTGAAGATCTGTTCAATGATTGAATAAAGGAAATTAGTGATATGATTTACTATGTGTTTGTTCAATTTTAATTGTTTTTATAGACGTGTATGCCCTTTTATTGATAATTTTTGCAAGCTTGATTATTTTTGTGTATGACATATGTCCTTTTATTGATGAATTAATTATCAATAAATAAATAGTGATTTATAAGAAAATTTGTGCTAAATTGACTCTGTAATATTTTTTATTTTTTGATTGATAATTTATACACCAAATAATGTAAAGTACTATTTAAGAGTATATTTAATATTTTGAATAATTCAAATATATTGTCAGGTCAAATTTTTTTTCCATTAATTATTGCATAGTTAAAAATTTTCGTAATTAAAATGTTAAAAGATGATTGGTTTAAAATTCATTCTAACATTTTAATTGGTTGATTAGCTTTTTTATGACTGAATTATTTAATACTTTACATAACTTAAATTTTGAATGCGTATTTAGGATAGTGTGGTAAATAGTTTTATATTATTAATAATTTTTAATTCATGATTTTAATTGTACCTTATGATTTTGAATTGAAAGTTTGAGATATCAAAATATCTATTATAAATATAATAGATTCATGTATTAATGTATAAATTTTTAAATTATAATTATTGTATTTAGATTAAAATTGTTAAGTAATCACTGAATAACATTGACAACCCAACACTCTAAAAAAACAATTATCTATAGGCACACCTAATAATGTAAACAAATAGGGATTTATGCCTACAATTTAGGAAGTCGCTGAATTATTGAAGTTTGCTATTGAATATTCTAATGGAAGTAACTCTGAGAGAATCCGAACTGGGGATAATGATAACCTAAATCATTTTCTGTTTTTTTTCTCAGAAAAGTTTTTCTCTTGAATTTATTGGACAATTAAAATACGATACATATAATTATATACAATCGAAATAAAAAGATAATTTGTCCAAGTATAGAATGACATATAATAAAAAAAATATAAATTAGTACCTTAACCGAAATTGATATGATTTAGCCATGAGATGAATTGATGCATATACTTAGTTTATCAAAGTTGACTAAGTCTGATGGGGAATAGGGAATAAGCAGCTTAGATTTCCTGTAATGTTTAAATTGATATAATAATTATATTTTTAGTTTGTAAAAATTTTATTTTATATAAATTATTTATTAGTTAACCGTTAAAATAAAAATTAGTAGTTATTATATTTAGTTAATTGATATGTAAAAATAAAAGTAATTGTTATTGAGTGTAACTTGATTTGAGTTTAGTCTTGGTTGAAAGACCAATAGAATCTAGATCCAATAGAGAAACATGTTACATTAAGTTTAATTGATTTAAATTTAATAGATTCTGATTGATGTTAAAATAATTCATAATCTTGTGATTGGTTAACTAAAATGTGCTCGATTCGGGTATCCTTTATTATAATAAAGGATGTTAAAAAACAATTCATAACTAAAAGATATATAACCATATGTAATATACTGTTATGTGGATTTATAAAAATAATATTTACGGTTAATAAAAAAATTTTAAAATTAAAAACCATGTGATATACGAAATTATTAAATCAAGATATTTTATATTTAAATTTAATTTAACCACGATTAGTAAATTAGAATAAGCATGGTAATAATAAATTTTTTTTATATGATTGATTGATTTAAAGTTTAGAAGTAAATTTTGATTGCCTCTAAAATCTATTTAATTTTTTGATTGGTAATTTATTCACCAACCAATAATAATACTCTTATATCGTATATTTAATAATTAAAATATATGTAATGTTTGTTTATATGAATTTATTAATTATTTTATTGACTAATTGTGAATAAATATTTTTTTGAACCTTTTAAAAATTGAGTTTTTGAAGATATGAATTTTATCCAAACTATTTAAAATTTGTTCAAATCCGATTTTGTAGTGTTGGCTTATATGCATTTATTAATTAATTTTATTAACAAATTATGAATAAATATATTTTTGAGCTTATAAAAAGAATCAAATTTTTGAAGGTATATTTAAAATCTGATTTCAAATCCGATTTTTAGTTAAGTTAGATTATAATTATTTAATATCGATTATAATTGTACAATATATATTATAAAAATCATATGATAATATGATTGTGATTGACTTTATATTAAAAGAGTGGTTGATTAATGAATGATTAATTATAAAATTTAATTTAAAACATATAATAGTATATCATGATTAATTTCAAATTAAAATTGTGATTTCTAGTAAATATTTTTTGATTTTAAAAATATGTATTTATGGATATGCTTAATGAAATCAATATTGTATTTAAATTCGTTTATATGAATTTATTAATTAATTTATTAACAAATTGTGAATAAATATATTTTTGAACCTTTCAAAAAATTGAGTTTTTGAAGATATGGATTTTATCCAAGCTATTTAAAATTTGTTCAAATCCGATTTTGTAGTGTTGACTTATATGAATTTATTAATTAATTTTATTAACAAATTATGAATAAAAATATTTTTGACCTTATGAAAAAATCAAAATTTTGAAGGTATGGATTTTGTGTAAGTTATTTAAAATCTGATTTCAAATCCGATTTTTTTTCAGATTTTTAGTTAAGTTAGTTTATAATTATTTAATTTCGATTATAATTGTACAATATATATTATAAAAATCAATTTATAATGTGGGATAATATGATTGTGACTGACTTTATATTAAAATAGTGGTTGATTCATGAATGATTAATTATGAAATTTAATTTAAAATATATAGTGGTATATCGTGATTGATTTCAAATTAAAATTGTGATTTTCTAGTAAATATTTTTTGCTTTAAAAAATAGGTATTTATGGATATGTTTAATAAAATCATTATTGTATTTAAATTAGAAGTGTACTGTACTAGAAGTTCACACCAGAAACATGAAGTATCTAAAATAAAGATAATAATTCACACCAGAAACATTAAGTATCTAAAATAAAGATAATAATTAATCCGTAAATATTAAGATATTTGCTGAATGATTGTGGTCATCTTCATGTAAGATTCTTGTCTTGGAGCTGCAGGCTCAGCTGTGGCTAGCTTCCTTTCAGCACCTGTCCCAATTCCTTGGTCCTGTACCTCAATTGTTGCATGGTTCTTATCAGCAGCAGACTCTGGAGTTTCCCGGTAAACACAAAAGAGTGCGAGATGCCACACTCCAAAAAAAAATCCAAAACCACATGGAATCTACAACAAGAGATTATAATTAATTAGGAAGCTTGAAATAAAATATATAACACCTGAAAGCTACATTCATACTTTATAGATATATTACCGCAATGATATGGTAAGATCTGAGAAAGGTATAGATGAACCAGCAAAATGCATTAAGGGTGTCGCCCAAAGCATTAAGAAACTGCGTGCGATCTAAACTCCTCTTTGCGCCTATTTCCAACTGTTATGTTCCACAATATATATATATATATATATACATATTCATCAGAGATACAGAGTAGGTATACAATCAGCATTACTATAGTTTTGCACACGCAAATTTGGTAATACAATTATGAGATACGCCTATTAATTTTGACATACACACCAAACGTACCACGACCATCCCACGAGGAATGTTCATCGAAAGACCGATACAATAGCAAAAGACCCCAACAGTTACTCCTCTGTCATGAGAAGTCGGTAAAAGTCCAATCACCAATAAAGCAAAGCCCAACATCCCCAACTCAATTAGAAATATATTTCGGATCTGCAATATACACATATATGATAATTACACGACAGGGAGTTATACAGTTTTAGTAGTAGAGAAGGAAGATGATAACGTAAGGTACTTGCCCATTGATCAGTATCCTTGGTGTAGAAAAGGAAGATGACGACGTAAACAATATTTATAACAAGGCCAGTGCCATAAGCAGGTAGCATAAGAATGCTTCCAGGATGAATGAATGGCAAACCATATAACATGAAGAAGAAACAGTACAGGGTATTGGCAAGATAATAGTAAGGATTGACATCTCCCGCCGATTTATTTTTTAATATCCGATAGAATATTGGCCTATCAGAGCAACAAAGGAATTAATATTTTTTTTAAAAAAAATCAGAGAGAGAGAGAGAGAGAGAGATTACCCCGTAGAAGCAATGAAGCCAAAAGAGGTGAAATTCCCTGTCCAAAGAGAATCAAAGAAAAAGGA
Organism: Kitagawia praeruptora; assembly: GCA_037693485.1. NCBI lineage: Eukaryota > Viridiplantae > Streptophyta > Magnoliopsida > Apiales > Apiaceae > Kitagawia > Kitagawia praeruptora. The sequence continues at coordinate 143,059,278 of CM075352.1, forward strand.
GAGGCCAATGAAATTATATTAAACAAGCAGCATATGTTAAACTACACGCAAAATTCGTTGTGAATATTAATTAGTATACCTAGCTCTGTAAGTTATCAATCATAGTAATACATTAAAATATAAGTGGTTCAACATTTTTGTTAGATATGTTGATTGCTGATGTTGGGGCTTAATCCAGAGAAGAAAGGTAGTAATACATAGGGAAACGGAAGGAATTATTTCTTTTGGCAGGGAAGCTGAATTATATGGAGTCAATCTATTGTAATCTAGGGTTTCCGATTGAACTTCGAAACATAACACAAAGTTAATTATTAATTAATTGCATAAATATCAGTTATCAAGCATCAACATAAACACGACAACTTCATGTATATACACAAGAATCTACCAATTTTAATGAAATTAGCAGCAGACAGAACTCTTCAATTGAAGCCGTATGAAATCACTTAATTTGAAAAGTATAAACACAGAACATGTGAAATTAGCAATATATATATACACCATATTGTTAAGTTTTACTAACCAATTATACCGAAGACAGTGCTGATGATTTCGACATTCACCATGTTATCGAGAGAGATTAATCGTATGACTTGTTTACAAGACTTAAAAAGAAACCGAGTCGGTGTCCATGCACTTATACCGGCCCAACCCGATCTTCTGTCGGCCCAAAAATACCTACATTCAAATTCGAATGAAATCATAGTGTCCCACCTATTGTTTGCCGACGACGGTTTCCTTTTTTCCGAGGAACAGTTGAGGAAGCAAGAAATGTCAAAAATTTGCTCGTTAGCTATGAGAAGTGTTCTGGTCAATTGATTAATTTTCACAAGTCGGGAGTTTATTTCGGTGCTAATGTACTCATCAGGACATGCAGAGAGAAATTTCTGATATTTTGGGAGTACATAATGGGATAACAGACACCAAGTATCTTCGATTGCCGTTTCAAAGATAAAGCTAGAAAGCGTATTCAATCTTGGCAGGTTAAACCTATGTCTCAAGTAGGTAAAACTGTTCTTATTAGGAATGTAGCTCAGGCTATACCTTCGTACACTATGTCTTGCTTTTTGTTACCTAAAACTTTATGTCAAGAAATTGAGCACCATCATTTGTGCCCCTTGATAAAAACTTCATGCAAACGGAGGCTTCCCCCAGCCAAAGCCAAGATTGAACTTGGCAATGCCCATATCCCATCTCCACAGATCAAGCCCGGTGCGACTGCGGGGCCAAATGAATCAGCGTGAACTTTGTCTCTCTTCTCCCATATGAAAAGAATCAAGCTTCCAACACACATGTCAATAGCAAAGTATGGTCCTAGATAGAATGGAATAGCCATTGCCAGTGGGAGTGGAATGTACTTGGCCCATCTCTTCGGAGTATAATCTCGAACAGCATTCACTATGATTGCTCCAGTAAACAATATGTAGCAGATCGTTAGGCAATTTTTTGGCAATGAATCAAATCCCTCCACTCCTAAGATTGCAATGCTTCTGTACAATTGTGCATAGGGTGCTGAGTATTCGGAGTCTGGAATCCCTATACAGGGCCGGTCCTAGGGTAAGGCCACCAAGGCATATGCCTAGGGCACCACATGAAGGAGGGGCACCAAAACATTTATATAAGTGATATATAATGTGTACATATGTATATTTTATATTTTAAAACATTTTAATATATATAGAAAAAAATTTAAGAATTTAGGAAAAAAAATATTAAAAAAATAAAGGATGTGGACAATAAATTAACCCAAATTCAATTTTTATTTTATTTTTTGACAAAAAATAAGTTTTAAATTAAAATAACTATTCCACTACTATTTTTATTTTAACTCTTATTTAGCAATTTTATTAACAATGCTCTGTTCATCTCCCAATTTCCTATCACGTTAATTCCTCTTTTAACTAGGGTTTTAACATCTTTAACATTCAAATCCTTTTCTGAAATATTTCAATCAATAATCAGTTTAGAATATCAAGATTCAATCTTTCTGGATACAAGTGACAGGTCAAGCATCAAGCTTCAGGTTTAAATTTTTTTTGTCTCTGTCTCAATCTCACATTTTTATGGATATCATGAAAATGTACACCTAGAGGGGGGTGAATAGGTGTAAATGGCTAACTATATGCAACTAAGTCCGATTTTAAAAATTACCAGAAACAGCTTACTGATTTCGTTTTAAGCAGAGACAGTATGCTGAATGCACAGACAACAAGTACAGTAATGTGCAGAAACAGTAAGCTAAATGCAAGCAGAAAATAAAGAGCAGAAAATAAATAACACAGAGACTTTTAGCCAGGTTCGACCCCTAACCCCTATGGTCTACGTCCTGGTCCCTTACCAACCCGGTAAGAGAATATATTATTGATCAACGAAATAAACCAATTACAAGATACAATAATATATCTCCCTTAATCCCAGCTGCTGACAAATGGCTTGCTGAACACCTGTTTCTGAACCTGCTCTCTAAGCTATACTTCCCAAGTATACTTCTCTAGCAACGTTCACCAAACCCTTGTTCCTTAGCCAATATGCCCAGCAACTCAACCTTACCAATCCTGCTGACAAATAGCTTGCTGTTTGCTGTGCTGAACCAACTCTCTAAGCAATACTTCCAAAGTATCCTTCTCTAGTCTAGTTCAACCCACCCAAACCTGTAAGCCAAACTTGTACAGCAACTATTCAATACAAATTGAACAATACAATGTTTGAATCAATACAACTCAACCTAATGAACTCTCTAAGATATAGCACGTATATAATATATTAAGAGCTCGAGAGAATTAAAAGATATAGCAATGAAAAACTGAGTTGTTTGAAATCTTGTGTGCTTGAATATTTTCTCTGAAGTGTTGTAACGAATGAACACAAGAATAAACTATATATAATCTTACAACCAACGTTCGGAAAATCAATCAACCATTATTCGAACGATTTAGAAATCAATTTCTAACGTTCAAATGATCACAGAGATCTTACCAACGTTCTTGTGAACGTTTGACAGAGGGTTTGGAAGAGATGAATCGTAGAAAACTTAACCCTTCTGATTTGTATAGATATAAAAACGCGTATAGGAGATTTTGTAGAAAGAAATCTTTTAAATAAGGAAACTCCTATAAGTTTTATAAAAATAATTTAAATAAGGATATTTGAAAAGATTTGAGCTCTAAATATATTGTATACGTATTATATGATAAAGATATCTTACAATATATTTCCTGAATAAAATCCATGAGAATTAATCTTGATATATGTCTTCAGGATTTCTGTCAGTTGCGAATGGCTTGCTGTTTGAGTCTGCCAGTTGTGAAAGTCTGCTGTTTGAGTCTGTTGTAGCACCAGATAGCTTGCTGTTTGTATATTCTCTGTAAACAATCAGTACACTTAATATACCCTGCAAAACCAAGTTAGTACTACCATAACACAATGTTTTATATTAAACTACAAGCAAATAGCTTGCTGAAAGTGATCATCAAAACCATAGGAGTATCAATCTCCCCCTTTTTGATGATTACACAATATTTAGGAGAAATAAGAACTCCCCCTAAATCCCTGCATATTAGTACATTTTGATATAAAACTGATTCAAGATAAACAAGCATAATTAATCATATCCACATCGAATATCTTGACCAAACAAGCAAATAAATACTCCTAAATTTCTCCCCCTTAATCCATCAAAAAATCTAACAAAAAGAATATTAGTCCAGGTCTGGAATAAGCATAGAGAAATAATTTTAAATCATGGTAATGGCATATAAACAGTTCAGATACAAATGGTAAGCCAACGTTACCAATTCTGTGCTTGTCAGCTTGCTTACTACACAGTACACATGCCAAGTTCCATTCGAATAGCTGCAAATCTTTCTTCAACCAATGGCTTTGTGAAGATATCTGCTAGTTGAACTTCAGTTGAGACAAATATAAACTCAATCTTCCCCTTTGCTGCATTATCTCTTAAGAAATGGTGACGAACGTCAATATGCTTCGTTCTTGAGTGATTCACAGGATTCTTGGAGATATTGATAGCACTCGTGTTGTCACAATATATTGGAATTTTGCCACACTTGATATTGAAATCCCTTAGAGTCTGAATCATCCATAAAATTTGAGAGCAACAGCTACCAGCTGCTAGATACTCTCCTTCAGCCGTTGAAAGAGCCACAGAAGCTTGCTTTTTGCTTTGCCATGAAACCAAGCTGTGTCCAAGAAATGTACAAACACCACTTGTACTCTTTCTATCAGTTTGAGACCCTGCATAATCTGCATCACTATACCCCACGAGATCAAAAGTATTTGTGATAGGATAGAACAAACCAAGATTGATAGTACCACTTAAGTATTTAAAAATCCTTTTAACCGCATTTAAGTGAGACTCTTTAGGGTTGGATTGAAACCTTGCACAAACACAAACACTATACATGATATCAGGTCTTGAGGCAGTTAAATATAATAAACTTCCAATCATACCTCTATACCTTTTGACATCCACATCCTTACCATTCTCATCTGCAAACAGCTTGCTGTTTTGAGTCATAGGAGTTGTTTTTGCTTTGACATCTTCATAACCAAATCTTTTGAGCAGATTCTTTGTATACTTGGATTGATGCACATAAATACCATCAATGGTTTGCTTGATTTGAAGACCCAAGAAATAATTGAGTTCCCCCATCATGCTCATGTCAAATTCATTGTCCATGCACTTAGAAAACCACTCACACATAGATTCATTAGTAGCACCAAATACAATATCATCCACATATATTTGTACAACAAGAATATCTTTACCATTTTGCTTTGTAAATAATGTGGGATCGATATTACCTCGAATGAATCCATTTTTGAGAAGAAACTTACTAAGCCTCTCATACCACGCTCTAGGGGCCTGCCTTAAACCATATAATGCCTTCTTGAGCTTGTAAACATAGTCATGAAACTTCTCATGTTCGAATCCAGGAGGCTGTTTGACATAGACTTCCTCATCCAGCACGCCATTTAGGAATGCACTTTTTACGTCCATTTGATATAACTTGAATTTCTTGTAGCATGCATAAGCAAGAAGCATTCTGATTGATTCTAACCGAGCTACAGGTGCATATGTTTCTTCAAAATCAATTCCCTCTTGTTGATTATAGCCTTGAGCCACGAGCCTTGCCTTATTTCGAGTAACTGTTCCAAATTCATCCACTTTGTTCTTGAACACCCATTTGGTTCCTATGATAGAAGCATCTTCTGGTGGCTTTACAAGTTCCCAAACATCACATCTCTCGAATTGGTTGAGTTCCTCTTGCATTGCCATGATCCAATTTTCATCTTCTAATGCTTCTTTGATATTTTTGGGTTCTTCTTGAGCTAAAAAGGTAGCATAAGCACAAAAGTTTGTTTTTCCTCTCCTTGTTGTGATTCCATCTGAAATATTTCCAATGACAAGTTCTGGAGGATGATTCTTTACTGTCCTTGTAGCCTTTGGTAGAGAATGTTGAGCAATTTCTTCATTTGATGTGATTCTGGCCACTTCAGCTTGCTGATTTGCAGTTCCAGCTTGCTGTTTTCCATTCTCAATAGTGTTTTTGGCTTGCTGACTTCCAGCAACTTGAGGTTGTATGTTATCACCTGCAAATTCTTCCTCGTCTCTTGGCAGATCATTGTTAGGTTCTTGAAAAGTAACATCAATAGATTCTTCAACTATATGTTTATTTAAGTTATAAACTCTATATGCTCTACTAGTTAAAGAATAGCCAAGAAAAATAGCTTCATAAGATTTAGCATCGAATTTACCATCATTATCAATTGTCTTGAGCACAAAACACTTTGAGCCAAAGATTTTGAAGTAACTAATGTTTGGCTTCTTTTTCCTCAACAATTCATACGGAGTTTTGTTCAAAATAGGCCTGATTATGACTCTGTTCAACAAATAGCACGCTGTATTCACTGCTTCTGCCCAAAAACTTCTAGGCAGCTTGCTTTCTTGCAAAAGAGTCCTTGCTGTTTCTTGTAGTGACCTGTTCTTCCTTTCTACCACTCCATTTTGCTGTGGAGTCCTTGGTGCAGAAAATTCATGTGTAATTCCTCTTTTTTCACAATAATCAATGAAGTCTTTGTTGAGAAATTCACCTCCTCTATCACTTCTTATACCTACAAGCTTTGTATTCAACTTGTTCTCAAGTAACTTGATTAGCTTCTTAAACTCATCAAAAGCACAATCTTTAGTACGAAGAAATAATACCCATGTAAATCTAGAATAATCATCTACAATCACAAAACCATATTGTTTACCTCCAATACTCTTGTAAGCTTCTGGACCAAATAAGTCCAAATGCAGAAGCTCTAAGGGTTTAGAAGTAGATACCATTTTCTTTGATTTGTGAGTACTTCGAAGCTGTTTGCCCAATTGGCAAGCTGAACATACTTCTGTTTTGACATACTTTAGCTTGGGCAGCCCTCTCACTAGTTTCTTGCTTGATAACTTTCTGAGCAAATCCATGTGTGCATGTCCCAATCTTCTATGCCAAATATATGGGTCATTATCTACTGCAGCCAAACAGCATGCTGTTTCCTCCATATCAAAGTCTAATACATATATATTTCCTTCCCTTCTAGCAACTAGGGGGATTTTGTTAGTGCCAATAGTAATAATAGCTTTATCAATGCCCAATTCAACATGATGTCCATCATCAAATAATTGAGTGACACTAAGCAAATTATAAGAAAGACCTTTGACATATTGAACTTTATCAATTGAAATAATACTATTACCAATAGAACCGGTACCAAGGATTTGAAGAGTTTTTCTATTCCCAATTGTCACTCTTCCACCCTTTTTCATTTTGAGATTCATAAACTGAGATTTTTCTCCACACATATGTCTTGTGCATCCACTGTCCAAGATCCATTGCTTTGACTTGACCTTAGCAGCAAGGCACATCTACAAAACAAACAAAAATACCTCAATGTTTTGGTACCCATATAGGTTTGGGTCCAGGTTGGTTAGTAGCAAGAATATATAAAGCATTTAAATCAGATTTCTTGATCCACATTTGGACCACTTTTGGGGACTGATTATTCTGTTGGTAAGCTGTTTGTCTCCTGCTATTTGTATTCTGGTATGCTGTTTGTCTCCTGTCTGGTCCATTCTGGTAAGCTATTTTCTGTTTGCCTGATCCATTCTGGTATGCTGTTTTCGTCTTATGATATACTTGAACCACACAATTCTTTTCCAGATGTCCTTTTCCACCACATTTGTTGCATGTCTTCCAAGGCATAGCATAATTGTAGGGAATGCCATTCCTTCCATCATATTTGAGCACCTTATCTTTCTTGTTGAAGTTTAGGCCAACACCTTCTCTGACTAAGGGGACATTTGCCTTCTTCATCATTGTCTTTAAAGTGTCTTCACCTTGAACAAAAGTTTCCATGCCCTTCTTGAGATCTTTGACTTCTGTTTCTAGGAGAGTGATCACTTCAGCTTGCTGTTTGATGAGTTCAGCTTGCTGAACTCTCTTTTCAGCAGTTTTTGAGGATTCGGCTTGGCTAGATTCCTTCATTTTGTATGATTCCAATGCTTTAGCTTTAGTTTTGACATCAGACCTTAGCTCTTTGATTTCTTCAGTCAAGGTCTTGTTTCTCTTTTCAAGTATGTTAGAAATGATTGATGAGAACAGTGTTTGGAAGCTAAAGTCAGAAAACAGAGTTTAGCTGGAAGCAGTCAGAGTTTAGTTAAACACTGACTGGGAGCGCAACAGAGGTTGTTAAACTCTGTAGCGGTATTGTCTGAAGAGTCAACAGTGTTTGAAGGTTAATGCAAGATAAGTATGGAAGCAATATCTTTGAAGATTGGAAAGCTGTCAAAGAGATTGAGTTGACTTGGAAGACTGGAGCAATCGTGATTGATATCAATTGTATAGCTTGATTATAGGAGAATCAGTTACTGATTGTACGAAGCTGTATGTTCTATAAATACAGTTAGGTTAACCCTAGAAGGGTAATCGAACATTGAGAAATCTTTTGATTGTAACCTAAGCAGCTCTCTGTGATATTTACATCACTGAGAGAGGAATTATTAATTCCAAACAGTTTTTAATTGTTAAACAGTGTGTTCTTGTTAAGTTACTCATACAGTATTTGATTGCTTATTGTGTATTCGACCTAACAAGTGGTATCAGAGCCTAATCTGTTACTTTATTACAGTCAAAGATCCAAACACAAGAGTAATCAATGGCAGAGATACCTCCACCATCTGAGAAAGCCCCTACTACTGTTAGTAGGTATGAGACAATAAGGGTTCCTATACTTAGGCCATCAGAGTATGCAATTTGGAAGGTGAAAATGACCATGTTTCTGGAGGCTACAGATCCAGAATACCTTGATAGAATATATGAAGGTCCTCACAAACCAACAAAATTATCTGCTGCTGCTGCTGGTGAGGAATCAAAGGTCATTCCAAAGGAAAAGAAAGATCTAACTGCTGAGGATCTTTCATCTATTGCAAAGGATGCAAAAGTGAGACATTTACTTCACAGTGCATTAGACAATGTTATGTCTAATAAAGTGATTAACTGCACAACTGCAAAGGAAATATGGGATGCACTTGAGGTCAGATGTCAAGGAACACCTGCAATCAAGAAAAACAGAAGAAACATACTCACTCAGGAGTATGAGCACTTTGAGGCAAAGTCTGAAGAAACCATGACAGAAACATTTGATAGATTCTGTAAACTGCTCAATGATTTGTCATTGGTTAACAAAGAGTATGATTTAGAAGACTCAAATCTCAAGTTTCTTCTTTCTCTACCTGAAAAGTGGGATGTGAAAACAACCACTATTAGAGATAATTATGAACTTGGTGAAACAGAGATTGATGAAATTTATGGGCTGCTCAAAACCCATGAATTGGAATTGGAGCAGAGAAACAAAAGATCTAGTAGAAAGTCAAAGTCTGTTGCTCTTAAGGTTGAGGAGAAACCATCAAAGAAGGAGGCATCAAGGAGAAAGGAAAAAGGGAAAGCCTTAGTCATACATTCAGAGAATGAGTCATCAAACACTGATGTTGACTCAAACACTGATGGATCATCTGATTCTGAAGATGATGAAGAGATGATGCAAATGGCTGCATTGATGGTAAAGACCTTCAAGAAGATGGGATACAAGAACTTCAAGAAGGGAAAGAGATTCTCCAAGGACTACTCAAAGTCTGACAAGAAGAATTTCAAGAAATCTGAGGGAAAGGACTTCAAATCTGGTAAGAAAGATAAGTCTGAGATTCAATGCTACAAGTGTAAGGAGATGGGTCACTATGCTCCTGAGTGCAAGAAGGGTAAAACTGAAAAGGCACTCTACACCAAAGGCAGAGATTGGGCAGACACTTCAGATTCAGATGAGGAAGTCAACTATGCTCTCATGGCTACTACTCAGACTGAAAATGATGATCTCAAGGTACCTCCAACTACCTATGCTTATAACACTGATAATATAACTGAATTGAGAATCTATCTTAAAGCTTTGCATATCAGTTATAGGGATCAGACTTTAGAAAATGAGAGGATAAAGACTGAGTGTTCTCAACTTAAAGAGAGAAATAAACTTGTTGAGGAACAGCTAGAGAACATGAATAAAATTCAAAAAGAGAGAGATGATGCAGTGTTTATTGAACAGGAGTTGCTAGGTAAGTATAAGCAACTAGAATCAGAATTGGAGGATACTAAACACATCATTAAAACTTGGACACACTCTGGTAAAGACACTCAAGAAGTGTTTCAGTCAGATACAGTAGGTCTAGGTTACTCTGTAGGAGATGAACTTAGATTTGAAAATCAGGTAAAGAAAAGACCACATTGTTCATCTGAAGGTAATGTCATGGGAACAGGTGGACCTAAGACTGAAGCACAGAAAAAGGCTGTTAAAGAGTCATATGCTAAAACTTTTGTTAAAGAGGCTAACATTGGTTTAATGACAGAGAAACAACTCAAGCATAAGCTTAAGGAGATAAAATCTGTCAACAAACAGAGATTGCCTAAGAAAAACAAAAATGGAAAGGTAGGCATAACATCAGGAATTAAGCCAATGCTTGCTTCATTAGCTCCTAGAAAAACATGCTTTAATTGTGGTAGCACTAATCATCTTGCTAGTTTCTGCAGTAAGAATAAGAACATTAATTCTTTGCCCTCTAAAACTGCAATAAAGAGTGATTATGTGAGAACTAGACCACAGACTTTATGCAAACACTGTGGAAGTACATGGCATTCTATTTACACTTGCAGAGATTATCATGCTATTTACTATAATTACTATGAACCCAAGCCAAATTTGAAATGGGTTAAAGTAAACTCTGCAAATGTAAACTCTGAAAAAGTTAGCTTAAACTCTGTTAATGTGAATTCCGCTGCAAAAGCTAACAGAATTAAGAAAGCCAAAGGATCCAAGCAAGTCTGGATCCTTAAAACTAATAATCAGTGATTGCAGGGCAACAGGGTTAGTACCCTAGTCGTGGACAGTGGATGTTCAGGACACATGACAGGAAATAAAGCCCTGCTATCAGAGTTTGAGGAGAAGGCTGGCCCAGAAGTTTCCTATGGAGATGGCAACATAGGACATACACTGGGATATGGCAATATTAATCTTGGAAATGTCATCATCACAAATGTAGCTCTGGTTCCAGGACTCAAGCATGATCTGCTATCTGTGAGTCAAATCTGTGACAGAGGATATCATGTGGATTTTCAGCCTGAATATTGTCAAGTGATCAGTAAATCTACAGGGAAAGTTGCTCTAGTTGGAAACAGACACAATAACATCTATGAAATTAAATTGTCAACAAACACTGATGGCAAAGCAGTGTGTCTGTCTACAAGGATGTCCAGTGAAGAGAGTTGGAAGTGGCACAAGAAACTCTCTCATTTGAACCTTAACAACATCAATAAGCTAATCAAGAATGATCTTGTGAGAGGTCTACCAAAGTCCTTGTTGAATGTAGAAGGACTGTGTGATTCTTGTCAAAAGGCTAAACAGAGAAAAGTCTCCTTCAAAAGCAAATCTGAGTCTTCAATTGTTGATCCTTATCATCTACTACATGTTGATCTTTTTGGTCCAGTGAATGTGATGTCTCTTGGAAAGAAGAAATATGCTCTAGTCATTGTTGATGAATATACCAGGTACACATGGGTATATTTTCTTGCAAAGAAGGATGAAACAGCATTAACACTGACAGAACATATATTACAACTGGAAAAAGGGTCAGAGAATCAAGTGAAGATAATCAGAAGTGACAATGGAACTGAGTTCAGGAATTCATCAATGGAAGAATTTTGCAAGAGTAAAGGGATAAAACAAGAGTTTTCTGCACCTGGCACTCCACAACAAAATGGTGTAGTGGAGAGGAAGAACAGAACCTTGATAGAAGCTGCCAGAACCATGCTAGATGAAGCAAAATTGCCAACATATTTCTGGGCAGAAGCAGTTCAAACTGCTTGTTTTACTCAAAATGCAACATTGATCAACAAGCATGGTAAAACACCATATGAAATGGTGAAGAAGAAAAAGCCAAATCTAAAATATTTTCATATTTTTGGATGCAAGTGCTTTGTGTTGAAGACTCATCCTGAACAGTTGACCAAGTTTGACCTAAAGGCAGATGAAGGAATTTTTGTTGGCTATCCACTGTCAACAAAGGCATTCAGAGTTTATAATCTGAGAACTAGAGTGATCATGGAATCAATTCATGTGTCATTTGATGACAAGAAAATAACTGGACTTGAAGATGTAAATGAACATGATCAACTGCACTTTGAAAATGAAGATTTATTCTCTGAAAAAGTAAACTCTGATCAGACTGATTTGACAAACTCTGTTGATCTAAACTCTGAACCTCTACTGGTAAATACTGAAGAAACTCTCCAATCAGAAACAAGGGAAGAACCAGTTGAGGGGGAGCATGAAGAATCACATCAAAGTGATAATTCAAACACTGAAAGTGACTCAGTTGATGATTCTGAATCAAACTCTGTTGATTCAAACTCTGTTGATAATTCTGAGAAGTCACATTCAGGGGGAGCATCAGAAAATGAAGAGAGACACCAAGAAAATCAGGAGAGCATGGATCAAGGGGGAGGATCACATGATGACAGAAGCAATCTGCCTTCTGCAAGAAAATGGACTAAATCTCACACACCTGATTTGATTATTGGTGATCCAGATGCAAAAGTAAGGACAAGAAGTGCAACAACAAATGAATGTCTGTTTCATGCATTCTTGTCACAATCTGAGCCAAAGAAAGTGGAAGAAGCTCTTAAAGATGCTGACTGGATAACAGCAATGCAAGAAGAGCTAAATGAATTTGAAAGAAATGAAGTGTGGACACTTGTACCAAGGCCCAAGAACAGATCCATTGTTGGTACTAAATGGGTTTTCAGGAATAAAACTGACAGTGAGGGTGTTATCACAAGGAACAAGGCAAGACTGGTTGCAAAAGGCTACTCACAACAGGAAGGAATAGACTATGATGAAACATTTGCTCCAGTGGCTAGATTGGAGGCAATCAGAATTTTTCTAGCATATGCCTCCCACATGAAATTCAAAGTGTTTCAGATGGATGTAAAAAGTGCATTTTTGAATGGAAAACTTGAAGAAGAAGTGTTTGTGGAACAACCACCAGGGTTTGTAGATCCAAAATATCCAGATTATGTCTACAGGTTAGACAAGGCACTCTATGGACTTAAGCAGGCACCAAGGGCATGGTATGAAACCCTTGCCAAATTTCTACTAGAAAGTGGATTTCACAGAGGTACTATTGACAAAACTCTGTTTTACTTCCAAACTGGTAGTGACTTGCTTTTAGTTCAGATATATGTAGATGACATCATTTTTGGATCTACTAATGATAAACTCTGTAAGAAGTTTGCCAAACTCATGCAGTCAAGATATCAAATGAGTATGATGGGAGAGCTTAGTTATTTTCTAGGCCTACAGGTGAAGCAAACAGATGATGGAATTTTTATAAATCAAGCAAAATATACCAGAAACCTTCTCAAGAAATTTGGTATGCTTGACTGTTCATCTGCAACAACTCCCATGGCAACTGCAACAAAATTGGACAAAGATGCAGGGTCATCAGTAGATATGACAAGTTACAGAGGAATGATTGGTTCTTTGCTCTATTTGACAGCTAGCAGACCTGATATCATGTATGCAACATGTTTGTGTGCAAGGTTCCAGGCAGATCCAAGAGAACCACATTTAACAGCAGTAAAGAGGATATTCAAGTACCTCAAGGGCACTATAACTTTGGGGCTGTGGTATCCAAGAGAATCAGAGTTTAAACTTCTTGGTTACTCTGATGCAGACTTTGCTGGATGTAAGATAGACAGAAAAAGCACCAGTGGAAGTTGTCAATTTCTGGGTGACAGACTTGTTTCCTGGTACAGCAAGAAACAGAAGTCAATATCTACATCTACAACTGAAGCAGAGTATATTGCTGCTGGTAGCTGCTGTGCACAGATTTTATGGATGAAGAATCAACTGCTGGATTATGGATTAAGGTATACCAAGATACCTATTTACTGTGATAATCAAAGTGCTATTGCAATGACAGGTAATCCAGTGCAACATTCAATGACAAAGCACATCAGCATAAGGTATCACTTCATCAGAGAGCATGTAGAGGAAGGCAACATTGAGCTTCACTTTGTGTCTACAGAACAACAACTTGCAGATATCTTCACCAAGCCATTGAGTGAAGCTACATTTACAAGACTGGTCAATGAACTAGGAATGGTCTCTAGTTTTGACTAGAGATGTTGGTTAGACTCAAAGACTTATCTCTAAAATATATTGCTCATGTTTTCTGTAAATTGTTAAGTGCTATGTGAACCTTAGTATTAAACTCTGTTATGCATGCTTATGTTTAAAACTTTTTAAACTCTGTCAGCATGTCTGTCTGTTAAACACTGTTAACATGTTAGATACACTCAGTGAATTCAGAATTGATTTTTGTCTGGATGAAGACACCAATGAAGAAAAATGTATGAAGCATGATTCTCAGTAATTAAATCATGATTCTTTCTGAGTCACTGTAATCTAATCAGACTTTGTGCAGTAAATCAACACAGCATGATACTGTTTCATATTTATAGCATCTCTTAGTTTATTCAGTCCTAAACTCTGAGTCTATGAATATTGTGTGCATTGCCTCTCATAAATAATTTTGGTTATTGATGAACTCTAAACTCTGATAAGTGACATTCTGTTTCCAAAGGTATGGTTCATGATGATTCCTTGTTTGTACTTGTGAAAACCATAAAACTTGAGTTGGATCATTGATTAGTTTGGTGAGTTCAGATTCATGTCTACACCCTGTGAGAGTTTGAGCCAAATCAGTGATTGATACATTTTCTATCAATCAGTATTTATTGTTGTGTGATATTCATCAGGTAGTATGTTTCTCTAGAACTTGTATTAAACCATTTTGAGACTACATGATATGTGTGTGCATGAAAATGATAAAGGCAATAGGATTTACCATTCTTTCAAACACTGTTCAAAATTCTTTTGAACTTTGTTCAAACACTGTATAAACACTGTTCATAAATTTTTTCCTTAGTAAACCCTTTTGAGCCTAATTAACTGCTCATTTCTCTTATACTCTGAGGTGTTAAGAGCAGTTAAATTTTTTTTCTCAAGCAGATGAGTGTTTCTCAAGAAAAGAAAAAGTTTACTCAGTATATATGCTAAACAAAATAAAATAAAATAAAATAAAAAAAGGGGCATATATACTGATCTAGTACAAATATATACTAACATTGTGACTGAACACTTTGTTCTATTAAGATGTTCAGCTTAAAGTCACTCATGAATAAAACATCTTTTTCATCTGCTTGATATTAACTCATTTAAACCCTGAATAAAGTCCTTTTGATTTGTGAATACATGTACTCAAAGTAGTGTAGATTTGGTGGACATTCAAGCATATGGTAGATTCTGCTATTTCTGATTGAATGTGAGTGTAAACACTTCACCTAAACACTTGTGTGTTTGAGAGTTTGTGAGATTATCCAGTTCATGACTGTTATTCACTGAATGAAACTCTGATTTCTATCTCTTGATCTTTTTGTCTTCAAAGACTGTGTGCTTACTTGGATAATCATGGACATCAAAGGGAATAGGAGTTTTCAGATTTCTGTATTACAGTAACTACAGAGTTTAGCATTCATCAAACAATCAGCGTTTAATATGAGAGTTTGTGCATTCAGTGTTTATTGATTTTTGTTATGGATTTTATGAAATATTAGATGCTCTAAAAATTGATTTCAGTAAACTCTGCTTCACACACACTCATATACACAACTGTGCAATTTGTGAAAGGATTTTAGTGATAAAATTGGAAAATTGATAAACACTGTTGAGTTGTGTTAAGTACTCTGAGGTAAAGTCTCATTGAGATGATTTGACTATTTTGCAGTAATTGGGGTAGTTGACAACTGTTAATTAGTGTAAGTGTCGTGATTATAGGAATGACAGCGGTAATTATTAAGTGATCCATTGGCTGTTTGACACGTGTCCCATGATTGTGTCCCACTCACACACTTCTACACAACAGTTGCGCGCTTTTACTAAATAAACGATTGAGTTTTAATTTTACTCTAATCGTCTTTAGTCTCTTACTCCATATCGATTCACATTCACCCACTCACAGTTACTTGCATACTCATTCACTTTCACACTTCTCATATACTCTCCTTCACATTTTGATAAACACTTACAGTGCATACATATCTTTTCTCTGAATATCTTCGTATCACTTTTTACTAATGGCAACTAAAGCGTTTGATGCAGCAGGGTTAGTTTTTCTCCCTAGTAACTATGCAGCACCATTGGAGAATGCAAATGCTCCACAGGCATTTCATTTGTTCCAAAATTTCTTGAACGATTCTGAGATAGGGAAGGCTCTAACTGCACCACCAACACTATCTGCTTCACAAATCGCTACTTTCTGGACAAACTCTGAATATGATGATGGAGGAGAGTCTGGCACTCCAACAATCATTTTCACTCATGAAGAATCAGAGTATATCATAACTCCAACTACTGTTAGGGATGCTCTGGATTTTGAGACACACACTTCTTACAGTGTTGTTGGTCATGATCGCTTGAGGACAATGTTGGAGCAAATTGGATGTGCAGGAAACTTGAATAAGATAGGGTCTTTGAGACGGCCAAGTTTGAGAAAGGAATGGAGTTTCTTTTTCGATTGCATAACAAGGGCTTTTGGAAAGAAGACAACAAACTGGGATGCACTTCCTCTGGATACTCTCCAAATTGGTCATGCTCTACTATATGGAGCCTTACAGAACTATGTAAACCAACCACAAGACCCTCAATCACCACAACAAATGCCTGAACCAATGGACACCATAAACTCTGAACCAACACCCACAACACCCACACCCACTGTACCTACTACATCTCATCAACCACAACCAGAAACCTTAAACTCTCCACCAATAAACTCTCCACCATTAAACACTGAAACATTAAACACTGAAACCTTAAATACTGACACCTTAAACCCTGAGCCATCACCTACTGAACCAGCCAAAACCAAGCCAAAAAGAAAGAAACACGCCGCCCTAAACACTAAACACTCAAAGGCTAAACAGACATTACCTGGAGCTGTTTATACTAGAAGAATGAAGCAACATGCAAACAGACCTTCACTTTCACCACCTAAAGAAAGCTCAAGTGAAGATGAAGAGGAGATTGTAGTGCCAATCAAGAAGAGGAGATTAATTCTTTCTGATTCAGATGAAGAGAATGTTGTTGAAGCTCCAGAGGTGGTTTCACAGCAAACACCTACTGTTGAGGTTACAGTGGATGTTGATATACCTGCAGAGGTTGACATGCCTGCAGAGGATATTATGGCTGACAAAGTTGAAATACCTGCAGAGGTTGAAATGCCTGCAGAGGATACTGTTAATGTTGAAATACCTACAGAGGATAAAATGCCTGTAGAAGAGGATCATAGAGATGGTTTTTCACCAGTGAATGATGTTCCTGAATCAATTCTTGATCCTATCTCACCTATTGCTAACACTGAAGCTCCTGGTGTAGCTGATGAGCCTGCAGTAAATGTTCCTGAAGCTGCAGCATCACACACAGAGCTGGTATCTTCTCCAATTCAAGACAAAGGTGATGAAGTTGATCAGGCAACAAAGATAATTTCTGAATCTATGCCTGTTGAAGATACAAATATAAACTCTGTTGCAGAGCCTGTGCAACATGAGGAGACTGTTGAAAAGGTTGCAGAAGTTGTTGAAGAAACTGTGGCTGACACAGCTCAGCACAGTGGTTCTTTAAAGGATGCTCAAGCTAAAGATGCAAGTGCTGAAGATGAATCTGACAGTAGTGCAAACTCTGATTCTTTTGTGAGTACACCAGCACAGACAGATAATAAGCATACACCTTTTGATCAGCCTTGTCCATCTCATGCAGTTGAAGTAGAGCATCTTGCCAAATCTGCTGAAAATTGGTATAAACAAGACTGTATTTTTCCAAAAGGGAGAGCATCTGAGTTTGTTAAGCAAACTGCAAAGCAAATTTCAAATCCAGAGATCTTATCCTGTTTAAAGGCAACTGTGGTACAAGTCAAGACTCTGGAAGGGAATTTTGCTGAAACAAAACAAGAGATTGCTTCTTTAAAGACTGAGATACAGTCAAGAGAGTTGAAGATGGAAAGAGAGTCCAAAATAAAAGCTGTTCAGCTGTCCAAAGTTCAAGACACTCTCTTTGCCAGGCTAGGAAAAGTTGAAGAAAATCAAACTGCTTTGTTTTCTAAGGTGGATTCCATTGCTAACTCTTTAGAGCTCATTACATCAATACTAATTCCTGATGATGTCAAAAAGGGGGAGAGAGTTGCTAAGTCTAAATGCAAAGTTTCTCAAACTCTGACTCAAAAGGTTGATGCTGGAGATGGAGGGGCAAGTGACAAGAGTAAGGTTTTAAACTCTGAAAGGCAAACTCTGAGATCTGGCAAATCTTTTAAACCACAGTCTGTTGGAATAAACACTGAAACTCAAGGTACTTCAAAAACCAAGAGTTTGGAATTAACATCAAACCCAAAGACTGATGAGGAGTTAGCTGTTAAGCTTTTTATGGAAGAGAATGCAAAAGGAGTTACTTTAGAAGATGCTAAAGCTGAAGAGAAGAGTTTACAAGAAAAGCATTTGAAAGCTCTAAAGTCTGAAAAAGCAAAGAGGAATGTGAAAGTTGCTAAAGCTGCAAAACCTGTTCTTAAAGGTATTCAAATCAAAGAACCAGTTGGTACAAATCAAAGAATGCAAGTATTCAGAAAACCAGCAGATGTAGAAGCTAAGCAAAAGCTGAAAAGTATAGTTACAACCTCTGTTGATACACATGTTGTACAGAAAAATGAAGACACAACCTCTGTTGCTGCACAAGTTGTGACCACACCATTATTGTCTTCTCAGTTGAAATCAACATTTAAGAGGGGTGCTCCTCATGATTCAAGACTAGAAGCTACAATTCCAATGGATTTTACTGATGGTAGAGCTTTATCTGGTAAAGTTGGATACAACAAAGAAGGCATAGGCTCACACAGAGATAAAAGGCAATATGTTGGTCCCAGAGATCCTTCTTCACTGTCTGTTCCAGGTCGTGGTGTCACTCAAGAGAGTTTAGACAAACTGGAGTCAGTACAGCTTGTATATCAGAAGAGTCTGGAAAAGGATTTCTTGCTATATTTCATGGCTGATGGAACAGTATTTAAAGTCTCTGAAAAAGATATCGAATTAAAATATGCTGAAGAACTTGAATATGTCCTGTATATTTTCAGAGTGAGAAATCAAAGAGCTCAGTCAGTTGCAAATGTGCTCAGACAAAGAATGATTCAGAACCTTGCAAGAAGACAAATGAAAATCAACAGCAAGTATGTTCCTAAATACAGAGATTGGGATGGCAATCTGATAGAAATGAAGAAGGGGACTACAAAGCTGAAGACTGATCTTGGAGTTACTGTTCTGGATTTCAATGTAAAGTCTGAAGAATTGAAATACATCAGGCTGGGAAATGAGATGAGAAGAAACAAAATCTACGATCTTAGAGCTGCTATCTATCAAACTGATGAGAATGATCCTCAGTTGAGAGAAATCAAGGAAGCTATGCAGATAGAGCTTGAAAATGCTGAAAGAAGATTGCTTATAGACTATCTCAGAACAATGCCTGATCTGCAAGAGATTAGAAATTAAAGTCTGTAAGAATTTTCTTATTTTCTGTAGAATTTGTTAAGTAATAGCTTAAACTCTGTTTGTATGTTAAACACTGTAAACTTTGTATTTGTTTTGACATCATCATTTACTGTAAAACTTGTACATTCTTGCTAATGAACAAGTTGGGGGAGATTGTTAGAAATGATTGATGAGAACAGTGTTTGGAAGCTAAAGTCAGAAAACAGAGTTTAGCTGGAAGCAGTCAGAGTTTAGTTAAACACTGACTGGGAGCGCAACAGAGGTTGTTAAACTCTGTAGCGGTATTGTCTGAAGAGTCAACAGTGTTTGAAGGTTAATGCAAGATAAGTATGGAAGCAATATCTTTGAAGATTGGAAATCTGTCAAAGAGATTGAGTTGACTTGGAAGACTGGAGCAATCGTGATTGATATCAATTGTATAGCTTGATTATAGGAGAATCAGTTACTGATTGTACGAAGCTATATGTTCTATAAATACAGTTAGGTTAACCCTAGAAGGGTAATCGAACATTGAGAAATCTTTTGATTGTAACCTAAGCAGCTCTCTGTGATATTTACATCACTGAGAGAGGAATTATTAATTCCAAACAGTTTTTAATTGTTAAACAGTGTGTTCTTGTTAAGTTACTCATACAGTATTTGATTGCTTATTGTGTATTCGACCTAACAAAGTAACTTGACATTAGCCTCTAAATGTCTGTTCTTAGTATTGAGTTCCTTGATCTCTGTAGCTTTACTGAATGAAGTTGAATCCCATTCTTCCATTTTTGGCAACAGATCTTTTACCATTTTGGATAAATAGGCATTTTTATCAGTCAGCTTGCTGATTTCAGCCTTTAGTGCCATGTGTTCTTCAATTGTAACACTATTTTGTTCCTGCATGATTAGTGATTCCATAATAATATTTTCAGAAGATTTCCAGGAGTGAAAAGAGTTTACCTCACTAGAATCTGATTCTGAATCAGACACATCACTATCTACAAGAACTTCTTTCGTGTTTCCTGTATCATCAATGCCAACAAATGCAGAGTTTATTATCTCTTCACTTGGGACTTCACTAGAAATAGCTTTTTCATCATTCGAAGTCAATTGAGCCTTTGACTTCCTTTTATCTTTCAAATCAGCACGCTGTTTTGTTGTTGTAGCTTTATAATGCATTTTTAATGTATCCCATATGTCTTTTGCTGTGCTACATGAAGAGACCTTATCAAAATCTGACTCTGAAAGACCACATATTAATGTGTACTTTGCTCTTCCATTATAGCCTGATTTTATCAATTCTGAATCTGAGAGATCATCAACGTCTTTTGGCTTGCCGTCTTTGTCCAGAAAAGTGAAAGGACCCTTTTTAATGACTCTCCATTCAATTGCATCATCTCTATTGAGAAGCACCTTCATTCTCTGTTTCCAAGCATCATAATTTTCAATCCCATTGAGAAGTGGTGGCATGTCTAAATAGTCTCCTTCTACATAAGCGGGTGCCATAGGATCTGTACTTTCCTGTTACAGAAATGTTAGTACACCAACGCTCTGATACCAAATGAAAATGTACACCTAGAGGGGGGTGAATAGGTGTAAATGGCTAACTATATGCAACTAAGTCCGATTTTAAAAATTACCAGAAACAACTTACTGATTTCGTTTTAAGCAGAGACAGTATGCTGAATGCACAGACAACAAGTACAGTAATGTGCAGAAACAGTAAGCTAAATGCAAGCAGAAAATAAAGAGCAGAAAATAAATAACACAGAGACTTTTAGCCAGGTTCGACCCCTAACCCCTATATATGGTCTACGTCCTGGTCCCTTACCAACCCGGTAAGAGAATATATTATTGATCAACGAAATAAACCAATTACAAGATACAATAATATATCTCCCTTAATCCCAGCTGCTGACAAATGGCTTGCTGAACACCTGTTTCTGAACCTACTCTCTAAGCTATACTTCTCAAGTATACTTCTCTAGCAACGTTCACCAAACCCTTGTTCCTTAGCCAATATGCCCAGCAACTCAACCTTACCAATCCTGCTGACAAAAAGCTTGCTGTTTGCTGTGCTGAACCAACTCTCTAAGCAATACTTCCAAAGTATCCTTCTCTAGTCTAGTTCAACCCACCCAAACCTGTAAGCCAAACTTGTACAGCAACTATTCAATACAAATTGAACAATACAATGTTTGAATCAATACAACTCAACCTAATGAACTCTCTAAGATATAGCACGTATATAATATATTAAGAGCTCGAGAGAATTAAAAGATATAGCAATGAAAAACTGAGTTGTTTGAAATCTTGTGTGCTTGAATATTTTCTCTGAAGTGTTGTAACGAATGAACACAAGATAAACTATATATAATCTTACAACCAACGTTCGGAAAATCAATCAACCATTATTCGAACGATTTAGAAATCAATTTCTAACGTTCAAATGATCACAGAGATTTTACCAACGTTCTTGTGAACGTTTGACAGAGGGTTCGGAAGAGATGAATCGTAGAAAACTTAACCCTTCTGATTTGTATAGATATAAAAACGCGTATATGAGATTTTGTAGAAAGAAATCTTTTAAATAAGGAAACTCCTATAAGTTTTATAAAAATAATTTAAATAAGGATATTTGAAAAGATTTGAGCTCTAAATATATTGTATACGTATTATATGATAAAGATATCTTACAATATATTTCCTGAATAAAATCCATGAGAATTAATCTTGATATATGTCTTCAGGATTTCTGTCAGTTGCGAATGGCTTGCTGTTTGAGTCTGCCAGTTGTGAAAGTCTGCTGTTTGAGTCTGTTGTAGCACCAGATAGCTTGCTGTTTGTATATTCTCTGTAAACAATCAGTACACTTAATATACCCTGCAAAACCAAGTTAGTACTACCATAACACAATGTTTTATATCAAACTACAAGCAAATAGCTTGCTGAAAGTGATCATCAAAACCATAGGAGTATCATATCACAATATTTATCATGATCATTTGGTGATTTGATCTCAGTTTATTAGTTTCTGAACTCAAATTAATTGTACACTTTTACAAATTGAGATCAGTGTGTATTGTTTTGGGTCAAATGTTAATTAAGAATATAACAAGTCTTGATATATTGATAACTAATTGTTGTCACTTATTTATGTGTAGAGCAGTAGAGAATTTGAGAATGAAACGACAACAACCATCTGGATATCAAAAAAGACAAAAGAAATTAAAGGCAAAGGAGGCAGAAGCATTGCAAGTGGGCTCGCTTGATAAGTTTTTTGGAAAAACAAATGTTAAAAATTCAAATATTGGGGTTGTTGGTGGTGAAGATACAGAAATTAGAGAAGAGCCTGATCATCAAGAGATACCTGTTGAAGTTGAGCAAAACATTGAGATAGAAGAATTAGAAAATCAAAATGTTGAAAATAATGCCGAGGAGGTTCAGAGAGATAATGATGCTGAAGAAATCAAAAATGAAAGTATTAATTATGATCCTGCAACTTTGGTGAAAATTGATCAAAGTCTAAGAGATTCATTGGTAAGAAAAGGTCCCATAAGAATAGTTCTTGAAAAGTTTCCAAAAGATTCTAGTAAGAGGCATTTTTCTTCTATGAATTGCACTCGGGTTTTGCCTAATGGAGATATACAAGATAGAAAATGGCTTGTTTATTCAATTTCATCAAACAAAGTATTTTGTTTTTGTTGCAAATTATTTAAACGTGAAGTAGCCAAGACAAGTTTTGCTGAAGATGGAATTGATGATTGGCATAATCTAGCTTCCAAGTTGAAATCTCATGAAAGCAGTCATGATCATCTTTTGAATATGAGTGCGTGGATTGAGTTGGAAGTGCGGATGGAGAAAAATGAAACAATTGATAAGATTGAGCAGGAACAAATCAGAAAAGAGATAGAGCGTTGGAAAAAGGTCTTGGTTAGGATAATTGCAGTTGTGAAAACCCTTGCTTGCAATAATTTAGCATTTCGTGGAGATGAAGAGAAGCTTGGTAAATGCAAGAATGGGCTATTTTGTAAATTCATAGAGATGCTTGCAGAATTTGATCCAATAATGGAAGAGCATGTTAGATTTGTCAAGGAAGATATATTACATACACATTATCTGAGCCATAGAATTCAAAATGAGTTAATAATGACACTGGCAAATGAGATCAAGGGGGTGATCATAAAGAAAAATCTAGAAGCAAGATACTTTTCTGTTATTTTAGATTGTACACCTGATAAAAGTCGTGTGGAACAGATGTCTCTTGTGATTCGGTGTGTTGATGTTTCTGTGACTCCAATAAAAGTTGAAGAGTTCTTCATACAATTTGTGATTGTTGATGATACGACAGGTTTTGGACTCTTTAGCAAGCTTGAAGAGGTTCTTAATGATCTTGGACTTGATATTGATGATGTTAGAGGACAAGCATATGATAATGGGGCAAACATGAAAAGAAAGCATAAAGGTGTTCAAAGAAGATTACTTGACGTGAATCCTCGAGCCTTCTATACTCCTTGTGGTTGCCATAGTATAAATCTTGTACTTTGTGACATGGCAAATTGTTGTACCAAGGGGTCTAGTTTTTTTGGTGTGATACAACGATTATATACTTTACTTTGTTTTCTTCTTCAACGCAAAGGTGGGAAATTTTTCGGAAGTTTGTGACAGGCTTAACATTAAAGCCATTATGTGCAAGAAGATGGGAAAGTCATATTGAAAGTGTAAAAGCTGTAAGATTTCAGACTTCTAAACTGAGAGATGCATTGGTGAATTTTGCTAATTCCACTCAAGATTCCATGATAAAGTGTGAAGCTAGGAGCCTAGTTGAAAATGAAATTGAGAGCTTCGAGTTCTTGTTTTCTATGTGCATTTGGTATAACTTGTTGAATGTCATCAATAGTGTGAGCAAGTTTCTACAACTTGAAGACATAGATATTGATATTGCATTGTCAAGGTTAGAAGAGCTTATGAATTTTTTAAAAGAGTTTAGAGAATCTGGTTATGACTTATGTAAGGATGAGGCAAAGGAGCTTGCATTGGAGTTAGATGTTGAGCCAATATTTCCGGAAAAACGAAAAATCCGAAGGACTGTACATTTTGATGATCTTGGGGTTGGTTCAGCTGATGATGATGTGAATTTGAGTTTCGAAGAAAAATTTAGAAGATATTATTTCTTGTACATTGTTGATCAGGGGGCATTTTAGCTTAAAGAAAGATTCAAACAATTTCAAGATTACAAGGATAAATTCGGTTTTTTATTTAACCTCAAGAAGAACATCTTTGGCGATGATGAGAAGTTAAAAGATTGTTGTATGAAACTTGAAGGTTATCTAAAGAATGATATGAAATCTGATCTTATAGGTGCAGAGTTATTTAATGAATTACGAGTACTACGGATGGTTATACCTGATGAGATAACAAAAGCCATAGACGTGCTTAATTATCTAAGCTCTCGTTCAAGACAACTAAATTATCCAAATGCTTGGATTGCCTATAGAATTGTTGTAACCATTCTCGTTACAGTCGTGGAAGCGGAAAGAACTTTTTCGAGATTGAAGTTGATCAAAACATATCTCCGTTCTTCAATGACTCAAGAAAGGCTTAATGGATTAGCATTATTATCGATTGAAAGTGATTTGGCAAATTCTCTTGATTATGATAAAATTATAGAGAATTTTGCATCTCAAAAGCCTAGAAAAAAGATTCCAAGACAATGAAGGTAAGACTATTTTGCTTGTTTCTTTTTAGCATATGTCATTGCATTAGATATATATTGACATCCGTACGGTTGGATCGTTCAAAAATATTTTTTTAAAAAATAGAAACAATAATCTTTAACAAAGCACTAGTTACGAGTCATATTGAAAATAGTAGTGATCTACTAAGATCTCCAATCAAATTAATTTTTTATTTTCTAAAACTTTGGGAATATCATTACATTAGATATATATTGACATCCGTACGGTTGGATCGTTCAAAAATATTTTTTAAAAAATAGAAACAATAATCCGTGACAAAGCACTAGTTACGAGTCATATTGAAAATAGTAGTGATCTACTAAGATCTCCAATCAAATTAATTTTTTATTTTCTAAAACTTTGGGAATATCATTGCATTAGATATATAATGACATCCGTACGGTTGGATCGTTCAAAAATATTTTTTAAAAAATAGAAACAATAATCCGTGACAAAGCACTAGTTACGAGTCATATTGAAAATAGTAGTGATCTACTAAGATCTCCAATCAAATTAATTTTTTATTTTCTAAAATTTGGGAATATCATTGCATTAGATATATATTGACATCCGTACGGTTGGATCGTTCAAAAATATTTTTTTAAAAATAGAAACAATAATCCGTGACAAAGCACTAGTTACGAGTCATATTGAAAATAGTAGTGATCTACTAAGATCTCCAGTCAAATTAATTTTTTATTTTCTGAAACTTTGGGAATATCATTACATTAGATATATATTTACATTAAAAAGTAGTTTTAACATTTGAATATATATATATATATATATATATATATATATATATATATATATATATATATATATATATATATATATATATATATCCCAAGATTCTCCGTAATTCCCGTGCGCAGGGAAGTACCTTAACTGGATGTACAAAGAGCGGTAGCGAAGGCACTCTCGGGGAGAGGCTTTGTTGAGAGATACGGGGCGAGTGCGGTCACAACTGGATGAATGACAGACAGGAGTTCACAGTGGGGGATGGATTAAAAAAGGATGCAGCAGAAGGCTCGATCTCGACATCCTAACCAGGGCCGGTGATTATATTAGTGTTCATTGGACAATTTATATATATATATATATATATATATATATATATATGTAATTGAAATTATATATATAATCCACAAAATTAAATGAAATAGGAAATATATGTAATTTAATAAAATAAAAATAAATGTGTAATTTTTGATAGAAACAAAATGAAATCAGATGGGCGGCTAATTATCCCGCTCTCTACTTTTTCACATCCCGCTCTTTTTTTGAACGCCCAAATCTCAAACACACACACCAAATATCTATCCTCACCCACTCTTTCCCTCTTCACTTCCTGCATTCTTTCTTGCTCCCAATATTTTCTTCCCTTATATACATGTTCTTCGATCTATATTGTATCTAGATCGGCGATTCTTGCTTTTTTCGAACAATTTCTTCTATTCTTCCGATGATATTCAATCATTCGATTATCATAAACACCTTTTCTCAAACAATAATCGTTACTACACTCAACAAATCATTCATATCATATGATTTACTAAGATTTTGGATCGGGAACAAAAAAATTGAGTTTTAGATGCAATTGTACTCGTGATTTAATAAATAAATCTCGAGTTTATCATCTAATCGATAGAAGATACATGTATATATCATGATTTCAGTTGTTTAAATTGGGGCTTTTTCAAAACCCTAGCTTGTGCACTACAATCGATTCATGAATTTGATATATATAGTCTAATCGATTCGATTATACATATACATATCGAATGTGAGTCATGTATCTCTATTATCACTCAAAACCCTAACTGTTTTAAGGAGTTTTCATGCAGATTCATGAAGAAATGATAAGATGCGAAAAGGAATCGAGGAAAAACGGAGGGAACAAATGAAAATGACCATCAACTCGTGTAAACTCAGTGAGTCGCCGAGTTAACTCAGTGAGTCAATCGTTCGAGTTCAACCGAGTCAAGCTGGTTCTGTAATAAAAGGTAAGATTCCAAGTGATTCGAAACCTTGGACTCAGGTTTTGTATCAAAATTGTCTGTTTAATTCATTTACAGTTGTAGAATTCGGATTGATGTGATGATTAGAAATTGATAAAACTGATTCTTGAATGCACTTAGTAATATAGGATTCATTGTGCTCAATGTCAACGTTTTGCCTTGTGTATTGTTAGCAGCACTTTTAGGAGTTCATCTACGTAGCAGCTTCTAGAGTATGATATTTGTGCTACTGGGGATGACGAAAACAATCCAGGATATGCTGATATATTATTACAAACTTACACACACCACCCTACGACTCATACTGTGGGTTGCTTTATTTTACATTCCGTATGGCCCTCTCTTAAACTGCCTGTAATGATTTATCTATACGTGCAAAAATGTTAAAAGGACACACTCTGTCTGCAACCATTGGTCTACATAGTGAGAACTTCTGTGTTGTCTAGTGAATTACTTATTAAACCATATATCACCGACGATGTTGGGATGCCTTATGTTAGAAGCTATTACTTAATGCTATTGTCTTAGTTTAATTTTTTATATCCAAAAACTTTGGAATTCTGAACAAAACCTCTCTGCTTTCAGCACTGATCCTCAGTCATCTGTCCAACAATTGACATCTCACAATCACGAGGGAAATGTTGAGATGACTGAAAAATCCAAATTCGTTATAACATCTACCAATGTAAGTTGCATAGATTTAAAAGACAAGACCAGTAATGAATGGTTAAGTTATTTTATTCTATATGTGTTATTTATTCCCTCGTTTACGTTTCTGCGGAAGCATATTGAAGAAAATGATGGTAATATCAATCATTCCTATCACATTGAGTATGATCAGGCTCCACGCACTCCTGGATTACTTGAAGAGCCAGATTTGTCAAATATTCAAGATACTTCTGCATGTGATGATCATCTGGAAACCGAAAATTATAATTTGACAGAATTTGCAGCGAGGGAGAACTTGGAAAATTCTTCTCTTAATTCTGATATATATCTTGCTCATAAGAATGTAATGAATGGTTTGTCGCGCAGTGGAGTGGATCCTGATATAGCATCTGCGTTCTCCTCTACATTAGGCTATCATGTTGGAGCAATAGCTGTGGAGAATGATTCATTCATTAATACTTTACCAGATCCTATATTACTAAGTGCACAATGAATGCACTTAGTAATACTGATTCTTGAATGCACTTAGTAATATATGATAATTATTAAGAGTTTTGTTAGCTGTCATATTAATCCATGTCAATCTATACTTCAATCTTTTAACCCACAGGCTGCATCACAATGCAGAATGGATGAGATGCTGCGTGGAGACAGAGGTTGGCGAGAGCTTGCGACCATTGGAGATACAATGGAGCAAATTAATAATAGAATTGAAGGATTTTTATGGCTCCACTTAGTAATTTTTGTAGCTTTAACTAGCTATTATTAGAACTTGGTATTTTTGTAAACTGTCAAGTATTTTTGTTGGCCGCATCATTGCCTTGTGGTTGGTTTGGACCAGTAGTTGGCTTGGTTTGGACCATATTATTTTATGTATAAACAGCTCAGCCATTTCAATTTTTTTGTAAAAACGTGTTGCATTTGATTATATATGATGTTGCATTATGGTATATTTAGTGTTGCTTAAAAAAAAAATAGCGTTGCATTAGACTCAAATAGCGTTGCGTTAGATAGTGGTACCTACTGCTGACGTGGCATGTGGGCCCTACTGATGACGTGGCATGTGGGCCATACTGCTGATGTGGCATGTGGGCCCCAGTGCTAACGTGGCACCTTGGTGGGCCCCACTGATGACGTGGCATGCCCCCACATTTGTGACGTGGCACTTGTGGGCCCCACTAGTGACATGTCAGCATGCTGACGTGGCACCTTGCTTACATGTCAACATGCTGACGTGGCACCTTGCTTCCATGTCAGCATGCTGACATGGCTGAAACATCTTATGCAACCCTAGGAAGTGTTGCGTTTGCATGCTTTTGGTGTTGCATAAGGCCTCTTATGCAATGCTTTTCGAAGTGTTGCAATAGCTTGGAAAAGCGTTGCGTTAGGGGTCTTACGCAACGCCAGTATTGGTAACGCCCCAAAAGCGTTGCGTAAGACCTTACGCAATGCTTTTCAGGCCTTACGCAACTGAAAATGGGGGTTGCGTATGTGCGTTTATGGCGTAGTGTGGATTGCTTGTTTTGATGTTCTATTAATTGGTCTCATGTTGTATAGTAGGTATTGCAGCAGGCTATGAGTAGGTAATACATCTGTGAAGCAGACTGGTAATAAGCACTCTAAGAAACACAAGTTGAATGTAGTTTTTGAGAGAGGTATTTCCTATTTATATGTTATCTTTTCCACTCTTTCTTTTTCTTGTGTAATTCATCATTTATATTGCTGATTATTAATTGTTACTACCATTTCACTTAATGAAAATGCACAACTTGAGTACTTATATTTTAGTGTCCGTTATTTTTAGAATAGATGATAAATAATATTTTAAAAGGGGCACCATTTTTAAAGTTCGCCTAGGGCACCCAAAACTCTAGGACCGGCCCTGTCCCTATATCACGGAACGCTTTGTAGAAGAGCCAAAACACACAAGGAGAGATAACACATCCCATTGCAGTACCAATGACTTGGCTCACAAACATGGACCTTGGTGAAGCAAGGGTCAAGTATGTTTTGCTTGTTGGAGGCCCTTAATAATGATCTTTTAGTGTGAATGGATTCTTGTTTTATTTCAAAAAAAAATTATTAAAATTATCGTGTATTGTTTTAGGTGTTTGGTTTTAATCCTTAAGCCAAATGAAATGTTATATCATAATTATTCTTGATTAACAAAAATTAAATCAAAAATCACTTTTTACTTTTTTAAAAAAAAATTACATATGAATTTATTTTTTAATAATTTAAAATATGAATATCACGTATTTATATTAAATGTGGATTATATGATGTTGATATGTTGGAGAAGGTCAGTTATATAGTTATATTTGGTATTGTGTTTACGTGTTTAAATGATGAATTGTGTGTGCCGTGTAATTCTGTGTATTTTTATGCGAATTTTTGATGATTTAAATGTATTTAAATCAAGCATTATTAATTTTCTGAGAATTTTATAAAATCATCGAAGTTATTCAACTACAAACCATTTTTAAATACAAACTAGAAACCAAACCCTAATTTAACATTTCAAGCCAATGACCAAACTAGGGGCTAATCTAATTACTGTTCACTGTTGATGTGGCAGTGACGTCAGCAGTGAACAATATTTTATTTTATTTGTTATTTTTTTTCGCTGAACATTGGTGAGTTAATTTATGACATTTTTTGTGAAGGTGCCCCTGGCGAGGCCCTTAGAATAAATGAAATATAATACATTTAGTGTTGTTTTGTAGTTTGTATTTAAAGATTGGTTTGTATTTGAACAAAAGCCTATATATATATATATAGTTGCACTCCATAACAAACACCTTATATAACAAACAATAAAGAACACCTTAGATTTAATAGATCCAATGCCACTGACGGGGCCACCCAATACAAAAAGTTCTTATTTTTTTACCCTCTATCCATCCAGCATCTCAAAAAAAAAAAAAGTTACTGTTCATGACGATGACGTCATCATGAACAATAATTTTTTTTTTTTGCTAGCTTGATAGAGGGTAAAAAAATAAAAAAAATTTGTATTGGGTGCCCCTAGCGGGGCCAAAGGATCTAATAGATCTAAGATGTTCTTTATTGTTTGTTATATAAGAGTGTTCTGTATGGAGGAAAGACACATATATATATATATATATATATATATATATATATATATATATATTGTAATGATAAATTTGGATTGTGTTATTAATGAACAAATACAAATAAGGTAATTATCTCATCCAAATCATGTAATTACATTTAAGTCAATATTTAATAATGGTAACTGTATAATGACATTCAATTTAAGATATATTTTGATTTCAAATAAGATCCTTGTAACGTGATATTTTATAGTATTAGTATGTGGTGCAATTTGAATCTATAAAATGTATCTACAAAGATTCTAGGTGTTCTTCTAGTTGTTCTAAGTAAGATTATATTAAATATTTCACTATTTTTTTATAATAAAGTTATTTATGTAATTATTAAATATAATTAATTTAATTAATTTAAAAAATTACAATTTTATTAAGTGTTCTACTAATGTACCATTATGTGTTCTATTAGGTGTTCTCTAATTTTAGTTAAAATTACATTAAATGTTTTATTGAGTAGAAAAATATTAAATTTAGAGATATATTTTAGTAGGTGTTCTACTACTATATATTCAACTAAAATTATATTAAATATTTCACTAATACTTTTAGAACAAAATTAACTAAAATATTTAACTAAAATATTTTAGTAGGTGTTCTACTAGATGTTTTACTAGGTGTTCTATATATTTAACTAAAATTATATTAAATATTTCACTATTACTCTTAGAACAAAAATATTCTTTGATTATTTTTAATAATATTTCATATATTAAACTTTATTAAATAAAAAATTTACAATTCTATTACGTGTTCTACTAATTGCAATAAGTGTTCTACTAGGTATTATGTATCTTTAGCTAAAGTTACATTAAATATTTCATTAAATAGAAAAAGATTTAATATAGAGATATGCTATTATATTATAGTAGTGTTCTACTAGTGTTCTATTTATTTAACTACTAGTGTTCCATTTAATAATGTAATTACATAGAAATTACACTAGATGTTTTACTAGATGTTCTATATATTTAACTAAAATTATATTAAATATTTCACTATTACTTTTAGAACAAAAATATTCTTTTAGAACAAAAATTTTATAATAAATTTACAATTCTATTACGTATTATACTAATTACAATAACTGTTCTACTAGGTATTTTAGAACAGTTAAGAGAACAAAAAAATTATTAACTTCAATTATACATATTATTTAGAACACTTATAAAAACGTTTAGTAGAATCTTAAAAATTTATATTTAGAACACCTAAGAGAAGTGGACTTTAGGTATGCATTTTAGAACACTTAAGAAAACAAACAAGTTATTAAATTCAATTATACATATTATTTACAACACTTATCAAAACGTTTTTTAGAATAGTAAAATTTATACTATATTTAGAACACCTAGAAGAACACCTAGTATAATTTAGAACACCTAAGAGAAACCCTAGTTTAATTTTAAATATACATTTTTAGAACACTTTAGAGAATAAAAAAGTTATTAAATTCAATTATACATATTTATTTCGAACAATTACAAAAACATTTAGTAGAATCTTAAAATTTTAGAACACCTAATAACATCTAGTCGAATTTTAAATATACATTTTTTACAACAATTAAAAGAACAAAAAAGCTATTAAATTCAATTATATATATTTATTTAGAACACGTATCAAAACTCTTAGTCGAATCTTAAAATTATTATTTAGAACGCCTACGAAAATACCTAGTAGAATCTCATATATATGTGTTTCTTCTTTATTAGAATTAAAAAGCTATTAAATTCACTTATTTATATTTTAGTATAGCTGTTACAATAAATATAAAGTTCAAGAAAATTTGTTAAATCCCGTTGCACATACTTCATAAAGTAAATGAGAAAATATCAACTTTTTCTGAGAAAAAATTACTCAATTCGGTCAAAGATAATTGATTGTATCAACATGTTACTGAATAGACTAAATAATTATATTATGAATGAGATATTTTTTTATTAATTGATTGATTAGCTGAGAAAAATATTAGGATGATTTTATTGAATATGGTAGATAAAAGTAAATATTTAATTTAAGGAAATTATTTGAAACATGCATTTATAATTTACATTTATATAAGGAAATATTTTGAAGTATGCATTTATTGTTCAGAAATATATATGTTTCTAAAATGAAATTAAAACAAATCTAGTGAAATATTAACAACCGTCGGATTGATGTTCAATCAAGGGACTACAAAGGTACCTTGGTTTCCTCTCAAAAAAGGTTCTCTTTTGAACCATTCCCTATATATATATATATATATATATATAATATGTTGTATGTATATATGAGTTATGGTGGTTTGTAATTGGGGCTTAGTCATGAGGGGGTTAGCTTAAAAACATTTTAAAAATATGTGGGTGTTCGTAATTTTGTACTCTACGTTTTAAAATTTTAAAATTTTAATTTTCACCCATTTTCTAGATTGATTTCGATTTTTGAGGTGATTTAAAATGAATTTTAAATTATTTTCAGTTGTGTGAAAGGACAGAACTGTGCCTGGATATATTTTTAAGAGACAGCCACCCCTCTTTTTTTCTCAGTCGATGGTTATCTCTCTCTCCCATATCATCCCAATCTATCTTTTAAATCTCTTTCAATCTCTCCCTCAAAAATCACTATCGGTTGTCTCTCTAACCTCTCTCTCAATGGGTGAAAGCCCTCAATAACCAAAATTTAAAGTGGAGTGCCCAAAATAACCATGCGCGGGAACATTGCCCGAAATAACATGGGGCTACACATTTGCGTTGTGCGTACAGGGTATACGCATTTCAAAAATGCGTATAGGCTATATATGCATATTGGTTGTGCGTGGGTTGTGTTAAATTCACTTCTGCACTTGTGAACAGTGCCCTCGGATACGCATGTTGAGCATGCGTGGCTTGGGATACGCATGTTCAACATGCGTATATGGCATTGTTCATGTGTATATGCGTATATATATATATATATATATATATATATATATAAGAAAGACGAACCGTCATTGCCCCTTGATCAGGTTCAAAAGCAATGGGACCCTTTATACTACCACCGGTACATTTCTATACATGTGTGTATAACCCGGATTTCAATGAGGGTACCAAAATAGGCAAGTAATGTTAGTCTATAGGAAGATGGAATGGTAACCATATCCTCCTTAAATATAGCTGGACCAATTATTCAACGTGGCCTTCTACGCTTTACCATTTTCCAATCTAGTAAAACAATTTCCGAATTGAACAGGAAATGCTTAATTTTAAATACAGGTCACATCCTTATTATTTACTACAATAATAAGGATATGATGAGTTTATCTGAAACAATTCCCTACATCAAGGGTACCAATATCAAGCAACTGTGTTCGCACAAAATTTTTTTAAGAATCACAAATAGCTCTGAACAATAGCTATTCGTCATGATATGAATCAATAAAACATAAAATAAATAGTGTTTAAGATGATCAAGGGGAAACTACTTGCCTCGGGTCCTTAGCTATTAATTAACGTCGAAGTAATACGATTTTCTTCATCTTCTTTTATCTTACGTCATCACATCCTCTGTTGTAAGCATTCGTTGGTTTAACGATTTAGCGGTTGCCACGAATCTGATTCACTGAAATCAGATATGCGCGTCTACTTCAATATCTCTGTTGGGAGAAAATAATTGAAAATGTCCCCTTTGAATATAGACGTTTTCCCGGTGTTGACACCTCACAATAAATCCAATAACCAAAAACAATCATGCATCCATCCCCAACCTTCTTCGTCTTATACCAACTTAAATTTGGTGACATTCCTAAGTCAATATTCACCAATTAATCCTCGAATTAAACAAATAAAACCTCGATTTAAATAAATAATCCTCAAAATAGATACCTTATTCCCCGAAAGAGAACGTAAATAACCAATCAATCCTCAAGACACGATTAATCCTCGAGACAATAATTAATCCTCGAAATAAGTCATTAATCCTCAAGACAATAATTAACCTAGAGATAAATCATTAATCCTCGAATTAAATACATATATACTTGTCACGTAACCAATCAACACATAGCACGAATAGTACTTAAGCAAGTAACTTTCACAAAACAGATCAAATAACTCACTTTAATAACTAACTGATCTCAAGATATATTTTAAAATCATCTTCAATCTTTGTTTTTGAATAAAAATCCAACTCGGAATATTTGAAAGTATTTTTAAAATATTTTCAGAATTTTTCTACTATTTTTTAAAGCATTTAAAATAGAAAAAGGATTAAATAAAATTACATAATCTTAATTAAATTAATTAAAATCAACTAACAATAAATGATTACATTTATCAAATAATTAAATAAATTAATTATTATTTGAAATTAATTAAAGTAATTAAAAATAATTAATTCTTAATTATTTTGAATTAAAAGTAAGTATATAAATGATTTTCAAAATAACGTAATTAAATAAATAATTCAGAATCTGAATTTTTAAAATAAAATTTTGGAGAATAATTTTCTGAATTTTAAAATAATGATTTAAAGTAAAAGTAGAAATAAATTACCTTTTTAAAGTAGAAAGGTATTTACTTTTCAAAGGTAAATGGTAATTAATTTAAATCATTTCTATTTTACCACCATACCTGCACAATAGATCGAAACCGGGTCAAAAAACGGGTTTGGGATGAATGTTCCTGGTTCCCAAGAAAACCCGCCGGGAAACTTGGTTTTCTAGTTTCCGATGAGTTTCCCGGCCACCGGAAAATCGCCCCATCCCCTCCGCAAACACACAACAACTGAGAATACAATGCCCCGAAAAACCACAACAAAACAACTCTGATACCATTCAAAATGTTAATAACACCATAAACTTAACAGAAACGTTCCAACAGTGACCAAAACCAAAGAATCCGGCGAGTTCGGTCGCAAATCCGGCCAAACAAACGATTTCAGTCATTTCTACATCAAACTCAATGTTTAATAACTCAAAATAAAGCTGAGAACATCATAAAACTAACCCCCCATAGCCACGTATACGAAAAATCAATGAACATCATGAACAATCAAATTAAACTTCGAATAAATATCCGAAAATTATGAAATTATGCACCAAGCATATTCGAATACACACACACACACATAAACATGTAGTAAAGATCATGAGATTCAATTTTATTACTCATATGAAGGATTTGAATTTCATAATCACCTTCAAAAGTGAGTTTAATTCTCAAGAACACCTTCTTCAGAGAATTTCCAGAAAATAAATAAAAAAATCTGATTTTCTGATTTTTTTTTTAAATAAATAAATATAATTATGCTGCTATTTATATTAATCAAAAATTAATACCATAAAAATATTATTAACCCCTGATTAAAATCATTAAGCCTTAAAATAATTTTTATGGGATAAAAATGTAAAAGTTTTATTTTTAAACAAAAATAATATAAATGCCAAAATTCCCCAAAAATTACGAATATTACATAAATTAAAAAATAATGCATTTTTAAATATCCCATGATTATATAAAAATAATTCTATCAAAAACAAGGCCTCGGATTCAGTACATGAGTTGGGTCCGGAAATTAAAATGCGAAATAACTATATTCTAAAAATATAAAAATTACAGAAAAATAGAATAAAATAATTTATGCTACACAGAAATCACATAACACGTATGGGATAATCTTCCTATTTAATAAAAATAATAAAGCGTTTGAAGGCATTAAAAATAAACTAACACACGGTAAAATCAACTAAAAATATATTTTAATATAATAAATTACACGAAATTTTCCCGGTCGTTACAATATAGGGTACTGATTTATGCATACCCTAAAATTATTCATGCACACCATTTTCTATGCATTTTACTAAAATACAATTAGTCTCTTATTTTGTTTATTATAATATTGATCGATTTATATCCTTTACTTGCTTAAAAAGGAGGGTAGAAAGATAACTATGTTAGGTGACTTCTTTTATTTTTGTAAGCATCTTTTTATTATTACTATAAACATGAGTTGAAAAATAATAATTATTATTATAAGAACAAATTATATAAATTTATTAAAATTTGTCAACTTTCTTTTCTTGAAATAAAATAAAAGAAAACAATAATTAGTAAATGTGATTAGAAGCGAGTAAATTGTAACTTGAAAGGGCTACTCATTATTTTACTTTTGTAGATAATGAAACATATCTAAATTTACTTTTCTTTTACATATTTTTCTATTGGTTATTTTTTGAGTTGGATATTCATATTTATAGTAAGTCATGGATATAATTGAGCTAATAAAATTAAGATAAATAATAAACTTTTAATAATAATAATTTAATTTCAAAACATATAAAACATTTTAGTAGAAAAGAAAATTTAAGATTATGCTAGGGAAAAAAAAAGCATACAAGATTAACATGTGAAAATTAAGGTTATTTTGGTCTAAAACAAGTTTATGGTATGCATAAATAAGTTTAGGATGTGCATAAATCATCATCTCCTTTATTTATTGTTTTTATTTAAATACGAGTCTGGAGATGCCTCTAAAACGTTCAAGGTTGCTATTCTTAGTTGTTAGTGTCAGGGTTAAGATCTGTGAATTTAGTTAGACTTTTTCTAAACACAAGGACATTTTTCTAATTGTTTAGGTATTGCAATTATTTCAATTTTGAGAATAAGAAATACTCGTATCAGGTTAACTTGACTTACTTAATTTCATGAAATCATGAACCACGTTTTACACTTAAACTACTGTTTGTCCAACCCAATAAGGCTAAGAGTGTCTAGTTGTCTTAGATCAGATTAATTTGATATACACTATTCTCTTCAATTTTTACGTTTATAAGAAATCATACTTAGAGTTTAATTTTTACGTTCAATTTTTACAATTATTTTTATGTTCCTGAATTGTTTAGGAGAGAAGAAAAGATAAGAGCAAAGAAAAAAATTTAATTTTTTTTTAGAAAGTTTTATCCCTATTTTTGTAATGATTCTAAATAATTCTATCATATAACATTTGTCATATTTCCTCAATTATCCTTTTTTAATTTTTTTTTTTTTCATCAGGAATGAATTTCATTCATGAAAAAGATGATACATCAGAAGAGATAATAAAAGCTTCATCATCTAACCGAAAGGTATGCTTAATCAATCCATGAGTCTAAACAACCCATAAGAAAGAGATTCCTCCGGAAGTTTAGATAATTACACCTTTATATCCACCAAAAAAGGCCTCGTTAAAAACCCCACAAGAGCAAAACCCTTTGGGAAAAAAGCTCAAGCGGGGAAAAAAGAGTGCCCTACTACAATAAATGGATACATTAATTTAACCAAAACCTAAAAATCAAAAGACTTTAACTTCTTGATTCTTCAATTTGATTCTTCCATTGTAATAATCCAAAATCTCGCTACCAGTGACTTCTTGTTGTTTCCATTATACACATCCAAAATTCTGCTTCCCTATCAAAGAAAATTAAAGAAACACGACCCATCCATCTTGCTCCTGCCCACAAATACAAAATTTCGAGATAAACAAAAGAGTGTATAGTAATGTATTATTTAGTAATAAATTCAATATACAGTGAAATGATATTAATAAAAATATAGTAATTAAAAATACTAAAACTTTTAAAAATTGTAAAAGATGATTTTCACTCCTAACCAAAGGGGGTCCCTTTGGTTAGACATGCAATTCAATATCAAAATAAAATAAAAAATTGTATTTTAAAACTCTTTATTTATAATTAATAATTGTCAATTACGAATATGACAAAACAATAATCATCAATAATGACCCAATTCGTCAAATAGACGACACCAAAAATAACCCCAAAATTGGTCCAAAAAGCCACACTCTAAGGCACGCCCTCAAAGGTACAAAAACCATATAAAATGGAACCATATAAAAAGGTACAATGATACAAATTATCTTTACATAAGAAGAATCAAATCAAAGTCAAAATCATAATCAACTATCCCACTGATTACGCTAAATCTCAATCAAAAAACAAGAATCAATTAACAATAAATAAAAATAATTGATTTCAATTATCTCATTAATGCTATTAAAACTAATTAAACAAAATTTAATAAAAAACAGTTGACGATATTATCACCATCACCATGCTGAACACATTTAAACAATAAAAAATTAAAATCTAATTTGGCAACCAATAATTTTTCAATCCAATAAACTGTTTACTATAATTACGACAATTACAGGGTCAACACAAAATAAATAAATATTAAGTATTGACAGTTACAATAAAAATCTAAAAATATAAGACCCAACAAATACCACTAATTAAGCAATTAAATTTAAATAAAGCACATTTAAAATTCAGCCAATCATGCAAAACAAGTTACTAGAATTATGCTCGTAACTTACTCTCATTTATATGCATTAACAGCCAACCATCCCCACCATCACCAACGGAGGCCACCGGCCGGCCGACCATGACAGCAACTTCACCACCCACTATAACTAAACCCAAATCAACAAGAGAACATTCTAACTACTGATAATCACAAAGATCCAATTACAAAATTAAACCTTATATCTAAATTAAACACCTATAAGAACACAGATCTATATAAATCAAATACAAACAAACTAAAAACAACACGTAAAACCCAAATACGAAAACCCCCAAAATTAATCTAAACCCACAAAAATTAAAAAAGGGAAAATTTATGATATACCATAAGACAAATGATAATGAAGATGTTATGAAGTGAGTGGAGAGATCGCAGACATATAAAAGGCAAGAGATATAGATACAATTGTATAAGAGTAATGCTAAAAAGAAGAAAAGATACTGATTCATTAATCGATCCACTTTGACGACGGCGACGACAACGACGGACGGAACGGTGGCACCATCAACAACAGTGCCCTCAGCATCAAGGACAGACTTGTTTTTCAAACACCGAGAGACTAGTGTTTACTCTTGTGTATACTGTATCCAGAAATTTATCCCGAGCCTATGGAGTTCAAAACCTATTTCGAGCCATATGCAAGTGCAGAGTAACTAGTCTGCGCCCGCTCACAAATGGAGGCATTGAATTACTCGACATTAACCAATTTTAGTAGCTGAAAAATCAGAGCTTTAACCATAGTCTGTTCGTAATGTCTTTAGATAGTGAGAAATTAATGTTACCTGTGATATTTCTAGAAAAAAGGAATTTGATTTATAAAAAATATCCTTTTTTAAATTAAAAATAAGCTCTATGCAAAATTTGTGAGCATGCTAGAAATGTCGATCTCATTTTTTTTCGCTTCTATTTAATTTTTTCTTCAATTCCCTTTTTTATTAATTTTAAAAAATCGGGAGCACGTAAGTCTTGGGAAAACTTCAACTTCAATGATATCACGTTCTATATTTCACGTTAGAATTACAATGTCAACTGGCCAAAATATTTTTTTTTTTTTTTGTCAAGAACTGGCCAAAATATTTAAATAATAAGCTTATTAGAAAAATGAATAATCATTTTTGGTGACGCGAATTGAGTGACGTGAGCAAGAGAAGAAGAGGAGTTTGTAAAAGAAATCGTTCACAATTTTGAAAGTGATAGAAATTGTTGGACCTAAATTCGAATCAACTCACAGTTCAGCCTTTTTAAACACCAACATCACCAATTGATTGAAATCTATTTTCGTCAGATCGGTCTCAAGCCCAGTTAACATGTGCCCATTAATCCCTAGCGTAAATACTATGGACCGTAGAGTACACAGTACAAGCACTAATTTTTCGAATCACGCAATCTGACATGTTATCATAGGTGACTTTGTGGTATGGTGAAATACGTAGAGACATTCCCTCTTCAAAAAGAAGCTAATGACAAAATATCGGTTCTATTTCTCTGAAAATATCAGGGGCACCATATATATAATTATTATAATTAGATCATATCATTTCAAAATTTTAAACCTACAAAACTCATATCTTAAATTACCAATTCAAATTAAAGAAAAATTATATAATATAAAAATATTTGTGCCACTAAGCTAGTACTCCCTCCGTCCAATCCATTTCTTTACATAAAAAACTGCGTATCTGACACGCATTTTAAAGTGCATTTTAAGGATAGTTATATAACTTATTTTTGATATTTTCTTTTTTTGTATAAAAATAGAACAATCCTATTTTTATACAAAAAAAGAAAATATCAAAAATAAGTTATAGAACTATCCTTAAAATGCACCTTAAAATCCGTGCCGGAAATTGGTCCGCAAATGTAAACTATTGAAAAAAACAGAGGGAGTAATACTTAAGATCCCACTAGGAAAATCAACTAGTAAGTATGCACTTAATTAACATTTCCGTCAACCTTGCATGCATTATGTTAGCCATAAAAAAAACTTTATTTAGTAATTCATCAAAATTCACCAGCTTTTAAATTTAGTGTTCACTATATTTGACCATTATTTTCTATATCCTTAAACCTTGAATTAAGAAATGCAACCATATTTTAATATAGACTAGTACAGACAATGTATATTGAAATGAAGGGGCGGACGCAGAAAGTTTCGTCAAGGGGGGCCAAAATATAATATATAATTGAGCACACATAAAAAAGAGATTGTTTTAATACATTAAAATTGAGACTGTTGCTCTTTAAAGTCACGAAAGTCATCTTTAATAGCATTTATACTAATACAACGAGCAATTTCTTTCTCAATATATAACATCAAACAATCTGAGAGATATTCGTTTTTTATTTTGCTTCAAAGTTTTATTTATATATGTATTTTACTTTTGTTTTGATTTGTGTTGTAAATTGAATCCATAATTATGTAAGTTTCTAAGTTGTGGACTTAAAGGCTTTAGGCTTATATAATTGGGCCAAAATAAGATAGGGGCCATGTGACTAATGCTACCAAATTATAGCCACACACACACACATATATACATACACACACACACACACATATATATATATATAGGGGTTGATTCAAATGAGAACCATTATCTAAAAGAGAACCGGAGAACCATTGGATCCTACTGTAGAACCTATTTTGTTTCGTAATAAAAATATAGTGTCCTACTATTGAATTTCAAAGTTATGCCCATGAAATTAAAATTTCTACAATTGAACTTGCTTCTTTTTCAAAGTTTTGCACATGACATTAAAAGTTCTACAACCGAACTTGTTTTTTCTACAAAGTTCTATGACTGAACTTATTTTATTCAACAAATATTCTGTTGCAGAACTTAAAGTTCCGCTGCTGAATTTAAAGTTCCGCTACTGAACTTATTAGAGTTCTCCGGTTCTCAGTTTAATGTGGTTCTCCATAGAGCGTAACCCTATATATATATATATATATATATATATATATATATATATATACATACATACATACTTATACTACCCCTTCTGCTGAGAGGTTGGTGGGGGCCACGACCACCATTGGCCATAGTATGTGTCCGTCGCTACTGAAATGAAACGGTAAAAAAATAAATGTTTGGCAAATTAATTAGCTGAAAAAATAAAAAGAAGTCGTGTTTTGAAAATTTCCATTTTAAAATTTTCAATCAGATCTCAATTCCAGCTTGGCTACTACGTACTAACAAATTTATTTATCGTAAATTTAAATACTCAATCACTCTTGTACGAAAATGTACGTTTCTTCTGCTCTGTTGTTCATAAGCTGGATTAGTCAAAAATGGATTTTTATTGTGGAGTCCCAAAAGCATGACTAGCATTTTTTGGAACATTTAACTTGAAATGTTAGTTACTAGGTGTAGATTTTATTTGTCTCTTCATACTAGTTTTTGTTAATACTGTCCGTACCAATGAAGAATGTAAGAATATCCCATGACTTAATTAAATTAAGTAGGCTATAAAGTTTTATTTGTAATTGTTGCACTAGAGATTAGAAGAATAAGGAAGTAGAGGTATCAGTTTAATCCATTAGCCCATTAATTCCTAGTAGTTTTTGTTAAGACTATCCGTAACAATGAAGAATGTAAGAATATCCCAGGACTTAAGTTTCCTTTTATAAAGTAAGTAGGCTACAAAGTTTTATCGAATTGATTGTAATTGTTGCATTGGAGATTTGGTAGTAGAGAGGTTGTAAGTATCGGTTTAGTCCATTAGCCCATTAATTCCTAGTTTTTAGCTTACTGTTTTATAGTTGTTACATGATATATATATTGTGTACTCGTATTCTAATTTATATATATATATATATATATATATATATATATATATATATATATATATATATGGGGATTAATTCAAATGAGAACCATTATTTAAAAGAGAACCGGAGAACCATTGGATCCTACTGTAGAACCTATTTTGTTTTGTAACAAAAATATAGTGTTCTGCTATTGAATTTTAAATTTATGCACATGAAATTAAAATTTTTACAATTGAACTTGCTTCTTTTTCAAAGTTTTCCACATGACATTAAAAGTTCTACAACAGAACTTGTTTTTTTACAAAGTTCTACGACTGAACTTACTTTTTTCAACAAATATTCTGTTGTTGAACTTAAAGCTCCGCTGCTGAACTTATTAGAGTTCTCCGGTTCTCAGTTTAGTGTGGTTCCCCATAAAGCGTGACCCATATATATATATATATATATATATATATATATATATATAAGGTGTGTTGCTTTGATTTGAAAGATTTCGTTTTTTTGTAGTTGAACCGTAGAGAGCTGTTCCAGCTAATTCTGACCTTTTTGCTATTTCTACTTTCATCCATGACTATCAAATACCCAACTGAAAGTCCAGAACTGACTCTTAAGAAACTTGTGATTTCTGCCTATATCTTTGGAATACCTAAATACCCATTTAGCTATATATTTATATATATATTTATATATATATATATATATATGTATATATGTCATTAGTCCATGAAGAACACCTTTATATAAAGAATAATAAAGAACGTCATATAATCTTTTATATCGCATTTAGATTCT
This sequence comes from Kitagawia praeruptora, assembly GCA_037693485.1. Classification (NCBI taxonomy): domain Eukaryota; kingdom Viridiplantae; phylum Streptophyta; class Magnoliopsida; order Apiales; family Apiaceae; genus Kitagawia; species Kitagawia praeruptora. The sequence continues at coordinate 143,102,951 of CM075352.1, forward strand.
AATCTTCACATCAAAAATGTTGTTTTATGGATATATATATATATATATATATATATATATATATATATATATATATATTCTGACAAAAAATTAAAATCAAATATGACATGATTACACATAATTTTATTGTTACAAGAATATATATAAGATTCTATAGTGGATTCTATGTAACATTTGATTTTGAAATTTAGATGAGATTTTACGTTAGATTCGATATGTTAAGTTTAATTGTTGTTAAAATTTGTGATTCTTATCATAACAAATCAATTTTTTCCTGAAAAATAAAGCTTGATGATGGTGTTCTTAAAATTTCTAATTGTGTTCATGATTAAATTCATTGAATCTCCTCATAATTGATAATATTGATAGGTTGATTAGGCCTATTGAGTACCTTTTTTTATCTTCAGTGTTGTATATCTTTAACATCGTCATTGTTTAAATTTAAATTTGAGTTATTGGACCCGTTTCTTCTTCTCTTGCCAAAATCAGTTCTTCCATTGTTACTACTACTATTTTTAGTTGTTTTGTAGTGTTCATAGTGAGTATGAATACTTGGATGTGTATGAATTTATGTTCAAAACTTGGTCTTTTTCCTATTTTTATTAAACTTTTTAAATATATTTTATAAACTACTTAAAAATGGATGGACAATCAAATTATTAGAAAATTAGCGGAAGTAAGGTAATCACAAAAATAAGTTAGTATATGTGGTTGCATCCGGATTACAGTTCACAAACATGAACTATTCTTTGTAATTTGTTTTATTGAATATATGTAACGTTGTATAAGGTAGATGCCACCATGTGGTTAACTGGTTATTGAGTAATGCATGGAATCAGCTTTTACTATCATTTTCCACATGGAAAGAAAGCATCATGAAAATGATGTAGGCCATTAAGATGCTAGTGGTCTGTTGCTTAGTTAGAACATAAGAAAATCTAACCGTTGGTCTTGCCACTGACTTACATTGCTTATTTGTCTTCATATATTCTAATGATGTTTCCAAAGTTGAAGGACTTATGCTGTCAATGAATGTTTGACATCGATAATATCAGAATGTTGCTTTCGTCGTTAATCAATTCGTAAAGATCCTAATCTTATCTCATATGTTGCTTTAACCAATCCACCATGACTGAGTCCAAGAGATATGTAGTTTAACATTTCTCAAGTATTGCGATATTCTCTGATGTTGATGTTATTAGTTGGAAATTAGTCCACTTTTACAGGCATCATCTTGCTTTTCCTTCTTTCTTTTATTTCAACTTTCCATTATTGACAACATCATTTCGGTGATCAAATGTCTTTGGCTCTTTGCAGACTGCTATGATCCCTTGGATCCAAATGGATATATCGCAATTACCTTTGACATGACATAGTATACGGATGATGGCTATGTGGTTGGTACAATATTTTTTTACAAACTTCTATTCTATTGTGAAATGATTTTGATTAACATGTCTCAGTCTCAACTCCTGACAAAAATTCAAATTTGATGTATCTTGTGAGTCGCATCTATGACAGGATGCCTTCCAGTGGTGGACCTTGGGCTGGGCTAGGGTTGGCTCCAGCCCAGGTCAAAATCTAGGGACCTATATAACATATAACCTTCCATAAGATCCAGTCCTGGTAGAAAAAATTCCAGCCATATTAATATATATGTCCAGGCCCAACCCATGTCTTCAATTGTCCAGAAATCCAAAATTTTTATATGGTATTTTTGTGTCTTTCAGTCTTTGAGTAGGAAAAAAACCCCAATTGAAATCAATTAGGGATTGCTCAGCATCTCTTCATCAAACCTTGCTTCAATCCTTCAATCGATAATGTGAGTATTTTATTTTTTTAATTTATATTTGAATGTAATGTTATTACTAATCTATTTGTTTGTAGTGTCTAATTTTGTAGTCTTGTTAGAGCAGAATATAATATATAGTTGTTGTGATTTGTGATTTGTGAACTTGTGACCCTACCCAATCCCACAACTTACGTAAGATACCATGCAGAACATTTGAATAAAGTAATCATAATAAAGTAACCACTAACCCAGACTATTAAAAATCAATAATAAGCACAATTATATTGACAAATACTATCACTTCTTTTAGATGTTCATTAATAAAAAGGTATTTTAAAGATAAAAATTGACACTTTATATAAACAGTGGTGAATTTCTTTTGTCTTTACATGAGTGTAAGAATTTGTTTTAGATTCTTATATTATTTTGTATATTTTCTTCAGCTTATATGTACAGGAAGAATTACAAAATTTCAGTTCATTTACTTTGATGCTCACCTTATTTTATTTGATTTGTTACAGGAGTCAAGATAAAAAAAGGAAAACATTGTTCTCCTATTTTTCTAGTGGTACGGCTACACTTACACATACTCCAAATGTTGTTTCTACACATACTCCTAGTGATACGGCTACCCCAACACCTACTCCAAATGTTGCTCCTACACATACTCCTAGTGCTACTCCTACAATTACTTCTAGTGGTACTGCTGCTACTCCTAGTACTACTTTAAAATTTGATCTTGCAACCCTTGAACGTGATCCGGGTCTTCGTCGTCCAATTTGGAAGTATCCACCTAATGATCGCGATGACATTAGACGTGAATACATAAGATTGGGACCATGTCAACCTCAACTTCGTAAAGAAGATTATCCACCTACTTATTTTGGAATTCAACGTCGTCGGTTTCAAGCATCTTGGTTCAACACATTCACTTGGCTAGACTATTCAGTTGCAAAAGATGCAGCACTCTGTTTTCCATGTTTTTTATTTGAAAATGATGCATCTTCACAGCATGCATTTACTAACAATGGCTTCAGAAATTGGAAAAGAGTTAATGATAATGAGAGATGTGCTTTCTTGGTGCATTTTGGAGGTTGTAATTCACCACATAAAAAGGCACTGAAATCTTTGGAGGGGTTGAAGAATGTTATGATCCATATTGACAAGGTCATATATTGTCGATCTTTGGAAGATATAAAGAAGAATAAACTACGTTTGAGAGCTACTATAGAAGCTGTTCGATGGATGAGTTTACAAGCATGTGCATTATGGGGTCATGACGAATCATCAACTTCTCGCAACAGAGGTAATCTTATTGAGATGGTCAAACTTTTCGGAAGATTGAATGTTGATATTTCAAATGTTGTTTTGGAAAATGCATCAAAAAATGCTCAATACATTTCTCCAAAAGTACAAAAAGGTATTTTACACATCCTTGCTTCTAAAGTAAGAAATAAAATTCGCAATGAGGTAGGAGATTCAAAGTTCTTCATTTTAGTTGATGAAGCAATAGATGCATCACATAAAGAACAAATTGCTATTGTTCTTAGGTTTGTTGATGTTCACGGTGTTGTACGTGAGCATTTTTTTGATATTGTTAATGTGAGTGATACAACCTCATCAACTCTTAAGAAAGAAATATCTGATGTTCTTGCACGGTATAACTTAAGCATTCATAATCTGAGAGGTCAAGGGTATGATGGTGCTAGTAGTATGCGTGGTGCATTTAATGGTTTACAGGCTTTGTTTCTTAGAGATTGTCCATATGCTTATTATGTACATTGTTTTGCTCATCGTTTACAACTAGCATTGGTTGGGGCTACTGAGAAACAAGATTATGTATGGGATTTCTTTTCTATGTTGCCTAATGTTGTGAATATTGTTATTGGTTCTTCTAAACGTCTCGTAGAGTTACAAACTGCACATGGAATTGAGGTTGATCATTCTATGGCTAGTGGAGAACGTGAGATTAGAGGACTTAATCAGATTGGAAATTTACAACGAGCTAGATCTACCAGGTGGAGCTCTCACTTTAATTGTTTTTGTAGTTTGATTGATAAGTACGGTTCAATAATTGTTGTGTTGGAAAGCATTGCTAGTTGTAGTACTTCTTCGAACTCTATGCGTGGAGAAGCTAGGGGTTCTTTAAAGGCACTGAGAACATTTAATTTTTTATTTGTACTACACTTGATGCATAAGATCATGGGCATTACAAATTTGCTTTATTGAGCCTTACAAAGTAAATCAATTGATATCTTGAATGCCATGGATTTAGTTGTTAAATCAAAAGAATTACTACAATCTTTGAGAGATGAGGGCTTTGATGTCCTTTTGTATTATGTCATATCAGTATGTGAAAAGTTAGGAATTGATGTGCCAGATATGAGTTCTCGTTATATGGATGTTATTCGTTCTGTAAGACAAAGAAATGATATATCAGTTGAGCATCATTATCATTATGATGTGCTTAATTCTGCAATTGATTTTCAGTTAGAAGAGCTACAATATAGGTTCAATGATAATGTCGTGGAGATTTTGAGATTAAGTTCATCTTTGGAACCGAAAATAAATTTTAGTTTGTTTGACAAAGAGCAGATTTTTACTCTAGCTAGTACCTTTTATCCAGCTGATTTTAGTCATCAAGAGATGTACCATCTTCAACTCCAACTTGATCATTACAACATTGATGTGGTTAAGCATGCTAAATTTCAGAATTTGTCAACTATTTCCGAGTTATGTCTACGATTGGTTGATACAGGAAAGGTTGAACATTACAATTTGATTTATAGGTTGATTTGTCTTGTGTTGACTCTCCCTGTTTCTATAGCAACCACAGAATGGGTTTTTTCAGCTATGAAATTAGTGAAGACCGTTCTTCGAAATAAAATGGATGAAGAGTACTTGAGAGATTTTATGGTCATCAACATTCAGAGGGAGTTTGCTAAAGATATTGATCACGATGAAGTGATCGATGAATTTTATGGTCAAAAGAATCGTCGAGTACAACTAAAATAATGTGAGTAAATCTTTTTCTATTTTTAGTTGTAAACTAGTAGTTTATTACTTATTTTATGCATATATTGAATTTCTAGTTAATAGAATGGTTGAACTTTGATAGAATATATTTTTATATATATTTTAGATGATTTTATTCTCATATTTATTGTGTTTTGCACTGATTTGGATATTTATTTAATAGATTTTATTGTTTTATCGTAGGAAATAAACAATTCATAACTTGGAAGGATTTGGAGCAAAAAGAGCAAATTTGGAGATAAAATAGATGAAATTTCGGAATTATTGGACTAGATGGGCTGCTACACTGTTTTGGCCATATCTTGAGTTCTAGAAGTCCGTTTGAGGCCCGTAAGCTGTCCACGCGAAGCTTGTGGAATTTTCTTTAATTCAGAGGTGGTCCAATAAGCAAAATCGAGCTGGAACAGCCCAGAAACAGAGGAGTACATATAGTTACGAATTTTAATTAAGGAATCCTATTCAGTTATGGAATCCTACTTGTAATTTATTTAGAGTATTAAGATACTTTTATTGGGCAAGACTTTTAGAGCCTATATAAACACATCTAGGGTATTATTTTATGGGGGGAGAAAAGAGGATGTAATATTAGATCAGATAATATAGTTTAGAGTAGATTAGTATTATTAGTTGGAGATGTAGAGAAACACCATGACTCTTCTTTTGGGTGACAACATTGAAGTTTGAAGGTTTTGTTCTCTTAATCTTTTCTTTGTTCTTATTAGTTTAATTATTTTTTCTTGTTTTACTAGTTGTTTTACTTGTTTAATTATTAGCGAGTAGTTATTTCTAGGGCTTAAAGGGAAGCCATGTTTGCACTAATATTGGCATGATTTTCATAATGGTTTGATTGGTTATGGTTAATTCTGATTGATATGTTTTAATCATTAATTTGTGTAATCAGCCGATATCATGGATTAATTATATGCAAATAGGGGTATGGATCGAGAGATTTACTTACTAGAGGCACACATACGATTAGAAGAATTGAATTTGAGTGCGGAAGCATCATTGGATTTCTGAGAGCGTTAATGCTTGGAAGAGATTAACTTGACTCTAATTACCTGATTGATTGAATTACTAAAAGTGGTTAATTGTGTTGAATGTTTCGAGAGTGTTAATGCTTGAAAGAGATTAACATACTCTAGTTATAGGATCACATTGATTGATTTAGCTTAAGAGCCAATTGTGTAAGCATGGTGGACCTGATTGCCCTAGGTTTTAAATAATTTGTTTATCATCTGTTTAATTATTGTTAATTTAGTTTAATTAGTTAATTAATAATTTCACATATTCGTATGACCCTTAAAACAATTAGCGATAACTGAAAAGGAATTAGTAGAACCTGTCTCCTTGTGGATTCGACCCGCTTGCCATTTGTACTAGCAATAGACATTGTGCGCTTGCGGTTAGGTATAATTTGACACATTAAACTTCTAATATCCATTTGACATTTTTAAGCTAGTTTGTGCATTTATCATTTTTATTAAGTATGCGGAAAAAAAAATCACTCCAGCCCCAGTAGAAGAAAAATCCTGGGTCCGCCCCTGATGCCTTCCTCCAGTACCCTACTGTAACATGGATACTGACTAATCGCTCCATTCTTCATTTGGTGTCTGCCTCTTCTGTTTTCTTAACAAAGTTGTAAATATCATTGGAAATGGCATATCTACATGTCCTAAACTCCTACCTCCTGAATAAATAAATTGGATTGACCATACTTACCACCTTTGTGCTACTTGTCCTAAACTCCTACCTCCTGTCTGCAGCTTACGAGTGCTGGCAATAATGCTTAAAAAAACCTGGAATGTACCTCATTCTAAATGTTTGTGAAAAAGCCAATTTTCATCTTCTAGAAAAATTCTACAAGTTTTAGTCATAGAGAAATTCTGAATGACTTTTGTGGCCATGATATTTTAAAGGACATGTACAGTATGTATTATTCTTGTACAGCACAGGTTTCATAATAGTTAGTGGATTACTATCTATCTGAATTACTAACTGTTCTGACCTTCTACTTTGAAAGGAATTGATGTTTATTTTAGCTATATGTCACTCACATTTGACCTGACTCTCCCATGTAGGCTAGGGTGACCATCCAAAACTTCTATCAGTATCGTCTTGTAGGCAAGCCTGGGTGGAAGATAAGGTGGACGTGGGAAAATGATGAGGTTATCCAGTCAATGTCTGGTGCTTTTGCTACCCGACAAGGGAATTGCACAGCCTTCAAATATCAACAACCACATTGCTGCATGAAAACCCCCTCCATTGCTGATCTCATGTCTGAGGTTTTGCCACAGAACAGGTCAGATGGATGTTGTCGTGGTGGTGTTTTAGCTGCCTCGGCTATTGTTGGAAGCCCATCGGCCCAATATGAAAGCCCATTACTGTACACCTAGCAAAGGATCCAAGACATAGAGATCCTTTGGTGGATTCGGTCCAATCAATAAATGACACCTCAGAATGTGGGACATGATTGTTCAATCTTTTCCACATCCCAGTGGCCCACTGCCGATTGCTATAAATAAAAGAGAGCAAAACAACAAGAGGACAGACATTATTCATTACTACTACTCAAGTATTCTCTAAACACAATCTCTTTACGTTTACCTTACTCTATAAATAACCAGAAAACTTACTCTTACGCCGGAGGTGAATCGAGGGTCAACACCCTCGCATTCTTTTATCTTATAGGATTGACCGAAGGATCCATTCGGAGAAATCTGGTTCCAACATTTGGCGCCGTCTGTGGGAACGTAGAGATACATTTGTGTTGAGATACACCAGAAGTCATGACGGTTGAAGATACACCCTTAGTAGATGGCAGCACCGTGGCTGGAAACAGCCCCATTACTCCCTCCATCATCCAAAGAATTACTCCTGTGTCCCAGAAGACTCCCTCTGCCACCCGAAGGATACTGAATTTTGATGAAGCAGGGGATATGCCCACTCCCGAAGAGCAGTAAGAGATGCTAATAAAATGGAGAGAGCAACAAAAGTCCAAGGGGAAGCAGAAGGAAACAGAAAAAGAAATGAGCAGTAGAGAAGCCGAAAGGTTAGCTAAGAAGAAGGAGGCCGACCGACTGAAACTACAAGCCCTCAAGCTCTAGAGAGAAGAGATCGAGTTGCAAGAAAAGGTGCTCTGTGAGGCCCTAGAGGACGAAAATCCGGAAGCCGAAGATGAAAAAGAAAAAAGGACTAGAGATGATGAGGACGAATCCTGGAATTCTGAATCACAACCTAAGAGAACCAAGTCCAAAATAGCCTACTCCTCGGATTCCGAAGAAGAAGGTCGTCATACGGATGACCGAATCCGAAGGCTAGAGAAGGTGATGTTCGGAGAAAAGAAGATGAGCCACGAACCTGTGGTGACCAAAGATGTAGAACAATAACGACCCCCACCGGGGAGACAATTTCCGAAGATGAATGAGTTTAATGGGAAGGGTGATCCCGAAGACCACTGCGAGAAGTACGAATCACTCATGACTGGTATGGGACACTGTGATGTCATGTTGTGCAAGATGTTAAAAACATATCTGAAAGGATCGGCCTCAATGTGGTATCGTTCGTTAAAGCCAAGGTCGATCGGTTCATACGGACAAATCAAAAGAAAATTCGTAAGGCACTACTCGCATATGTGCCAAAGAGAAAAAAATACGGAAGCCTTGATCCACTGTAGGCAAAGACCGAGTGAAGAGCTGGGAGAATATTTGGCCAGATTCAAGGACGAAGCAGGAACGGTGACAAACTTTGACAAAGTCAAGGCTACTGGGTTCCTCTCGGCCGGACTCGATCCCATTAAAGGTAAAAAGATTCAATCCTTCCTTTATGATATACCTCCGAAATCTTTGAACGATATATATCTGCGGGGAGAAGCTATCCGAAGAAAGTTAGAATCACTCGGTGGATATAAAGATAAGAAAATTGATAAAATTGAAAGAAGAGATGATAGAAGGGACGACCGAAGGGATCGTGGGGATGTCAGGAGCAGGCTGAATGACACGAGGCCTAATACTATGTTCACACCCCTGAACACTCCTATCTCAAAGATTCTCCATGAAATTAAAAGCAAACCTGGATTCGCTCGTCCACCTAAGATGAGAACTCCGGAATTCCGAAGAAACGAAAATAATTTCTGTGATTACCATCGGGATAAAGGTTAAAACACCGATGAATGTTATCATTTAAAGAAACTGATAGAAAAGATGGTCAAGGATGGAGATCTAGCACAATTCATCGGAGATATGAGGGATAAGTTGGACAACAAAGAAAAGAAAAAAGATGCCGAAGTATTTGAAAAATACCGAGGTGAAGTAAGGACCATCTCTGGAGGAACAATTCTTGATCGGGACAGTAAAACCCCCCGAAAGAAGTATGATAGGCAAGTTTACAACCTTTATCAGGCAAACACAGCCAAACAACCCCTACCTATATCCTTCACCGAAGACGACTATGAAGACATAATCTGGCCGCACGAAGACCCACTTGTCATAAAGCCAGTCATCGGGGAAAATATAATTTGGAGGGTGCTAGTAGATGAAGGTAGTTCGGTAAACATTCTGTACCATCGTACATACTGCAAGATGAATCTTGGAGGGGGGCAATTAGAACCCTGTCATGAGGCACCATTGTACGGTTTCGGAAACCAACCCGTACCGATCGAAGGAACAATTACTCTCTCCGTCTTGCTAGGAAAAGCCCTTTATACGGTGACGAAGGAAGCAAAGTTCTACGTGGTTCGGGTTAAAAGTCCATACAATGGGATCCTCGGAAGGCCGGCTTTATCTTCATTCCAAGCTGTTTCTTCCATCCCTCATTTAAAGTTAAAGTTTCCAACCGAACATGGAGTCGGAGAAATGAGATGTTAGGTCCGTTAAGATTGTAGAAGGGGGGGTTGAATACAATCTATATCTTTTTATCGAAATTTGTCCGTTAAATTAAATTTAGTTTAGACAAATTTGAGCGGAATTAATTGAAACAAAATTCAAGTTAAATATAACGATATATTAAACTTGATGGTTGTTACAAAATCAGTACAGAGTATTATCACGTTAATAAAAACTAATTAGAAAATTCGACATGAACTTTTCTAATTTAGTTAATAAAAATTGAGATAAGAACTAGGAAACTTAATTCGCTAGTAATACAAGAGTCACAAATAATAAAGTTCTATTGGATCAAATATTACAAATGAGTTGAACTTGATTTTATGTGAATTAATTGAGATGGTCAGTGGCTTTAAAGATGAGAGAGATGTAATGTTTTTGGCTTCTGTCTTTAAAACTCTTGTCTCGTGTGTCTTGTCTCTGCTGCCTTCTGTCTATTATGTAGTTATCATGTGTAAAATATCTCCTGTCTCTTTTTAACACTTCATCAGACTATCATTAGACTGTCAAATGGCTTGCAGACTATCCAGGGAACATATAGACTATCGGTATGACTATCAGTCCTCTTGCAGACTACCGGTTTGACTATCTGTCCTCTTGCAGACTACCGGTGTGACTATCTGACTTGGCAGACTACCCAACTCTTTCTCCAGACTATCAGAATGACTATCCTGATAGTCTTTAATACATGTTTTTTTCTGGCAGACTACCATGCAGACTTTCTGGTAGATAATCACCTTAGCAGACTATCAGCCTGGGCAGACTATGCTTTGCAGACTATCTCACAAACTATCAGAGATAGACTTTTAATAATAAAACCATAGACTTAATAAATATATATTAATTCCAAATTAATTACTTCAATAATTAACTTAATAAATAAATTAATTCTTGAAGAATTAATTTATTAATTAAGTTAACTAAATACTTTAAATTAATTAATAGAGAATTAACATAATTTATTTGATAGTCTAACCTTCACTTTTAAACCACTGAAATAAACAAAGAACCTCCACTGAATATTTGTTAACGCTCGATGCACGGTCTGGTTCATGAACGACTAACTTCAACTTCTGTTCTTCATTTTGACTTTAAGCTGTGGTCTATTTGTTCTCTCAACTTTCTTTAAATATTCTGTACTGATACTGTCTCTTGTCACTTGTAGAAATCTCTGTCCTTCAAAATTAAATCCATGACTTTGAATACCATACTGAGGCTTGATCAGAAGACTGAACTTCTTCCAGTGTAAAATATCAAAACTATAGATTGACTTGTAGATTTGTTTCTTCTGATAGATAGCATCTTCTGAGATTCCTGTGACAGTTAATGTTATTTACTTATTACAATTTACTTTAAGTTGAGTTGGATCCTCGAACTACAAATAGGCTGAGTCATATGCCTTTCATGAGAGGCGACCAGAAAGCTACACGGATAATCATGTTGGAGGATATGGAGAAAGACAAAGATGTGGAGATGATCGAAGCCAGCAAAAGAAAGAGGAACGAGAATGACATTGGGGGCAGCCATCAGTTGTTAAATATAGAATTGGAGAAATTTGGAGCCGATTTGTCTAGTCCGATTGCCGAACCAGTGACCGAGACCGAAGAGGTGGAGCTGTACGTAGGCCAATCGGGTAAAATGATCCAAATAGGCAAGAATATAGTGCCCGAGATGAAGAAGAGAGTTATCGAAGTCATTAGGGAATTCCATGACGTATTCGCTTGGAATCCCGAAGACATGCCAGGTTTAGACCCATCGGTCGCTAAACATTGCCTCTATGTGAAACCCGATGCCCAACCCGTGAAGCAAAAGAAGCGAAATTTTGCTATGGAAAGACAAAAGGTAATCCAGGCGGAAGTCGAAAAACTTCTAGAAGCTAGGTTCATTGAGGAGATAGACTACCCTGACTAGTTGGCGAACGTGGTGGTGGACAAAAAATCAAACGGCAAATGGAGAATGTGCGTCGATTACACCGACCTGAACAAGCATTGTCCGAAGGACCACTACCCTTTGCCGAATATTGATCAGCTGATAGATGCCACTTCGGGGCATCAAATACTCAGCTTCTTGGATGTTTTTCCCGGATACCATCAGATCGCCATGAATGCCGAGGACATCCCTAAGACAACATTCATCACCCCGAATGGAACTTATGCCTACATCAAAATGCCCTTCGGACTAAAGAACGCAGGGGCAACTTTTCAAAAAATGATCAACAAGGTCTTTAAAGCACAAATAGACCGAAACATGGAATGTTATGTAGATGACATGATCGTCAAGTCTCTCTTCAGGTATCATGCCGAAGACCTGAAGGAATGCTTTGAAACGCTCAGGAAAAACAACATGAGAATCAACCCGAACAAATTTACATTCGGAGTTAGTAGTGGAAAATTTCTAGGTTATATGGTCAGCGCCCAAGGGATTGAGGCGAATCCAGAAAAAATCAAGGCAGTTATCGACATGGAAGCACCGAAGACAATAAGGGACATTCAGAAACTGACCGGACGAATGGCAGCCTTAAGGAGGTTCATTTCTCAATCAGCCGAAAAAGCTCTTCCATTTTTTGAGGTGCTTCGGGGATCGAAAAACTTCGAATGGGGACCGAGTTGCCAAAAGGTGTTCGAAGAATTGAAAGAATATATAATGAATACTCCACTCTTAATGAGACCAAGCCCGAACGAAAGTCTTCAGTTATACCTACACAGATATACTATTTAGTCACCTCTATCCAAAAATCTTCTATTTTAACAAAGCCCCTTTCTATTTACGCATACATACACAGATATATACAATATACACAATACATCAAAGAAACAAAACCCTACATATCATTCATCTCATTCACAAAATGCAGAAGCAAACAAAAGAAGATTGTAAAGAAGGAAACTTATTATTTTGTTAAAAGTAGATGAGACCGGTTTCCTGGGGATAGAATTCTTGAAGATGAACCTCTACCGGAACCGGAGAATTGATGTTAGTCGCGGATGGGATGACGTTTCCAAACGCTTTGAAAGAAAGTAAAAGAAAACGAAAAAGCTCCACTGAGAGAAATTTTTCACTTTGAGACTGTTTGTTATGAAAAGTGAAAAGTGAAAAGACAAAAGGAAGAAAAGAGTTTTGAGGGTTTGAAAAAGACGTGACTTTTGGTTGACGGACGTTATAGCTTCAACGATTGAGATTTTAGCGTAAATCTCGAGATAAAAACAGCTGTCCATATTAAATGGACGCGACTCCCCGTGCGATACCTCGTCACCAATAGCTGTCATCCTTATCCGAGAGAAGGTATCCAAAGAGGTATTCCGAAGATGGGCTGTAGGTTTTGGCCTTTGTCCTGAGGATGCCTCTGACCGAAGACCAGGGACATGTTGGAAGCCCATCGACCCAATATGAAAGCCCATTACTGTACACCTAGCAAAGGATCCAAGACATATAGATCCTTCGGTGGATTCGGTCCAATCAATAAATGACACCTCAGAATATGGGACATGTTTGTTCCATCTTTTCCACATCCCAATGGCCCACTACCGATTGCTATAAATAGAAGAGAGCAAAACAAAAAGAGGACAGACACTATTCATTACTACTACTCAAGTATTCTCTAAACACCATCTTTTTACGTTTATCTTACTCTGTAAATAACCAGAAAACTTACTCTTACGCCGGAGGTGAATCGAGGATTTACACCCTCGCATTCTTTTATCTTGCAGGATTGACCGAAGGATCTTTTATCTTGCAGGATTGACCGAAGGATCCATTCGGAGAAATTTGGTTCCAACAGCTATAAATCCTCACCAATCATATTCATCGTTTGAGGTTCGAGTTGGAAACTTAAATAGAAACAGTACTGAAGGCAAACCTTTAAATCTCACATTATTAGCACCAGGACCAAGATACACTTGTGGCGCTGTTGAGGATACGAATCCCACAATTTCCTCTGTAATTGGAGGAAGGAGAGAAGAACAGGTTTTCAGTAAGTACTCTCGTCTCAATTTTGATCTGATAAATGATAATTAAGATGTGATCACTTGAGAAATGCTCTAATCTATATTTGCTTTTTAGAATATATGACCCGTGGCTCATTATTCTACTATTTCATACTTCCCAGGAACCTGGAAATCAACATGTACATACTCCACTTAGCTAACAAAATGCCAGTATGTTGTGCTTCACTGTCAACATTTTATAGTGCTACCATTAGTTCATGCCCAAATTGTACATGTGGATGCAGACCACAGGACAGAATACAACCGAATGTGTAAGGTTTGTTAGATTTACTGTTGTTGGCACATGTACTTTTTAAAACGTACGCATGATGCAAAATGCTTTTACAATGTTTCTTGGTATCATGTAATTTATACCTTTATGTTCTTTTGTTTTATAGAGACGACAAAACCAAAGTGCGATGCACTAATCATATGTGCCCTCTTCGAGTTCACTGGCATGTTAAGAACAACTACAGGGATTACTGGAGGGTGAAACTGACCATCTCTAACTATGACTATAACCAAAGTTACTCAGACTGGAATGTGTTGATTCAGCATCCTGGCTTTAGTAAACCTGCATTGACTTATAGCTTTAATAGTACCATTCTTTCAGATGCTGGAATTCCAGGTACTTGCATGTCATTTCGAGAACCAGATTTTTGACCTCTACCCGATAATATTTTCTAATAAATGTTGCAATAATATGATTATAAAATTTGTATATATGTATCATTGTTCGATGCAATATTAGTTATTTCTTCATCGTAATCTCTTGAATGTAATTGCAGATGATGTAGCTCTGTTTTGGGGGCTAGAAAACTACAACAGTGATGTACTTAATGCTGATAAAAATCAAGTTGGTTCAGTGACAACAGACATAATACTGGAGAAGGACACCAAATCATTCACACTTAGTAATGGATGGGCATTACCAAGAAAAGTATATATCAATGGTGAAAACTGTGAAATGGCTCTTCCAGACACTTTCCCCATGCTTCCAAATGATAGTTCCAAACCAGCTGTAGCTACTAATACACACTTCGTGCTTCTGTTTATGCTTCTGCTTCATTTGATTTTATATTTAAAACGTGTTTGATTCGGACAGCCAGCTTTAGTATATCATGCCAGTATAATGACCTGACCAATTTGGTTATGCCTGACGAAACGGAATCCTAACTGTCGGCTGCTTTAAACCACTCGTGTAGTAGATTGATGTTGTATTTCTAATTGTACATCCAATTCCCCATTATTTATTAGTCATTCTGTTAAATGGTAATTTTTCTTAATAATAAAAGTTGTTATTTTCCAGAACCATTGATGTAAACAGATATATTTATTTTTCTGTGGATGTATGAGCTTGAGTGGATTCTGTATGCAATCATATAGTAAGACAATGTAATAAAAATGGCAAAAATACTACAATACTGACATGCGCGAACTATATATATGACATGTTCAGAGGATGACAGAAAATTCATTGCACTCAAAATGTGTCTGTGAATACTGAATAGTCTCGCTTGTCTAAACTATGCGATGAGTGACAATTTATTTACTACTAAGTTTGGTGGTCGGCTTTCTGTGTGGGTTATATATGAGTGATCTTCTTGTAGTGATAATTAATTTGACTACGAGTATAATTTTTTTTAACGCAAATCAATTTGAAAGGATATCGATAGTAAAAATATTATCTTTATGGCAATCACCTATATGAAGTGGATACAAAAGCATCATAATTTAATTTAAGCTGCAAGTGAGTATTTATTAAAGCCAATCACTTGAAGACAGTGTAAAGATACAATCGAAGGAACACAAACATCTCAGTACCAGATCATCTCTGATCAAATTAAAGAAAACAAACAAAGAGCATAAAATAAAATAAAGACCATGGCTCCGACTCTTAATATACCATTTTTAAACATCAATTTCAACAACTTAATAGGGCTCGATGTCATCCTCGTCTGTTTCTTTAGAATTGTCTTCAGCGGCAGCAGTCTCCTTAGAACTAATCTGACCATAACCAACAATTGCGACCGGAATCAGTTCATCTGCCAATGAAACATTCTTAATAGTCTTAACAACATCCATGCCTTGTAAAACATTCATTATGATGCGACCAGATGGTTCACCAGCTATGGCAATATCGAAGAAAATCTTTGTACTGATGTTCTCCTCTGAAACATTGGTATTAATTAGGATCCCACAATTTGAGATGGTCACTGGTATTGTAGGCCTGCGTGATGTAACACTAGTCTTTATAGTATTCAGCACATCCAAGCCTTTCAAAACTTGTCCAAACACAGAACAACCTTGTGATCGAAGAAAAGGACTGTCCTCTGTGGAAATGAGGAACACGGAAGAGAATTTCCCTCCACTCACTCCAGTCAACATTGACAAAGCTCCCGGTCTGTCTTGCTTTGTCAATGAAGTCTCCTGGTCGAAGTCGGCATCATAAATAGACTCACCCTCATCGTTGTCCTCGTTGATAATAGCACCTCCCACAATATAGCCACGAGAATCCACTACGGAGATATTGGAACCCTTATAATGCAAGGGCTTCCCACTGCGTCCGTTTCCTTTCTCTCCTGTGCAAAGTGCGCGGAAATTTTCGGCGGTAACTGGACACGTGTGAGCATAGAGCTCAATTTCCATGCGACCTATTGCTTCACCACCGATCGTCATATCCAAAAATACTATTGGGTTTGCCATTTTTATATCTGGGGAAAAGAATGATTGGATATTTTGGAAGAGGAGTACTAGCAGTATTCAGTAATTAGGGCTTAAAACAATAGCTTAGATGTGTATGTGTTTACACACATGCACATATATATACTGAAAGGTGGCAGAACTGTACAAGTCAACTCAGCCATCAAATTGTGACGGACAGATCTTCAGATGTGATGATCAACGGTGGATCCTCATTTTGATTAGGTAGAAAGTAACCCAATTATTTAATTCAAGTTACTTCTAAATATTAGGTAGAGATTCATTAATTTTTACGCCCAATCCGGAGTAACTAGATCGATATACTCATCTTTGTGCTGGTGCTGGAGCTTCTTCCAACTTGTCTAAAAAAGTCCTTGCTTCTCTCTCTCTCTCCAATTTGTTAGGTTATGTATCTTTTAATGCCAATTTGTGTGAAACTGTGAATTATGTTAAGAGTAATGCTAGATATTCTAAATTGGTATCCAAAAAATAATCTCAAATGATATGGCAAGGTTTACATGGCATAGTGAACATTTTTGACACTTTTGATTGGGTGGTTGGGTGAATGCAGGGGGGTCCACTATTATTATAACCAATTTTTTTTTGCTAAATATTATTATAACCAATTAATTTGCTACACTTGGCATTTGGAAAAAATTTTGGATACCAATTTGGGGTACCTAGCATTTTCCTTATGTTACGGATTTAAGATCTTTCGACTGCGTTAATTATGATTTTGCTCATTTTACATTATGTGTTGTTGGAAAATTTTCATAACAACATGAAATAGGAGGTTTGTGGGGGGCTGTTTAGGAGATTAGGATTTATGAAAAATAGAGGTAAGGTTGTTTCAGGGGATTATAATTTATGAAAAATAGAGGGACTGAACTTGGTAGGTGTCTCTACTTATCGATCCCTTTTGCTGAGATATCTACGTACCAATTTATATTCGATCAAGTCTACTTGTGCAATTTTGTCTATCCAGGAGAGAATTTAGAGATAAACTTCGTTAATGTGGGCTGTTAATAATTTTATCTGATTTAATCTTGGCGTTGTGATATCTTCCTGATTTGAAGAATATCGTTTGGATATATTTTTCGTTATTCATTGATTGATATTGATTCTTTACACGTTTCAGAGAAAGGATAAAATTTAGTGGTTAAGCGATAATTATTAATTATTAATCTAAATTATGATTAATAATATTAGAAATTTGGGAGATTATTAGACATGCCAAAAATATAGCATAACAACTAGCCCCCAGCTTTTGAGTGTTGCTTGCTGCAGTTGAGAACTAAGCAATCACTTCCAAATTTCGGGAATCGTTGAAAAAACTGAAAACATATGATTAAAAAAACATTTAGAGCACCACAGTATTCGTTAGGCATATGCGAATGTAAGTGTGACACCTTGTGATGACCAGTATAAAATTTACATTTGTCAAGATTTTTAAATGTGCGAGCATAAATAATTTGTTTAAAATCCATTGCGATTATTATTGTCAACAACTATTAAAGTGTCTGATGCAACCATGTAAGGATGTGTTTGGCGGAGTCTTCAATAAGAGATGGAGATATAATCCTGCTAAACCTCGCACGTGTCCCCTGTTGGGCTGAATGTGCTATGAGTTCGTAAAGATATTATGCATAGAGATACCTCCACCCATGCGATCTTGAGAGATCTCTTCATGGACCTTCAGTAATCCAGAGGATGCTACACTTTACTCAAACATGTAGTATTGCGAGATTTATAGCTTGTTCAGGCTATCCTGCTTGACAATTTCAATTTGAAAGTTTGAAAATATTTTTGACATATATGTATTATCGCGACGATATATGAAAAATATTTTATAAATCCAAAAGTAATAATAAATATGCTCTTTTAAGAAATATATGTATCTCTCTTAAAAGAGAGATATAGACGAGATAGATAAGATGGAGGAAGGGAGAGGAGACGGTGGTGTTGTGTGATAAAAGAGAGAGAGAGACGATGGTGGTGGTGATGGAGACAGACAATGGACTGATGGAGGAAGTGAGGGACACAGCACACGTTGTATATAGTAGCATGTCCAGTGGGTATTTAGGACATGATATTCCGAAAATCAATATTTTAGGCCATGAATAGTGAAAATGAGATATTTTGGTCACTTTCTCTTTATGTTTGGATGTACTCTCAATTTTTTAACATTTCAAAAATAATAAAATTTATTATAAAAAAGTAATTACATCCACTAATTTCTTCTCCTATACTCACTTTATACATTAAAAATTGATTCTATCATTTTGCTTATTTTTCTTCCTTTTCTTCAATATTCTTAAATTCCGTGCCCAACTCATTTAAACTCATTCCTTTAGTGATCTTTAGAGATCATTCCTTTTTTGCCGAATAAATTTTTTGGAACAAATTACAAAAATCAAATTTTCACATTTCTTTTTTAAAAAAAAACTTTCTAGAACACAACGTAAATGTAGAGAATAGAACAGAAAGATAAAAGAAAAATTTAAAATCTTCTTCAATAATCGTGCTCCCGAATTTTTTAGGAGGGAAGAAAAGATAAGAACAATGAAAAAAATTAACTTTTTCTAGAAAATTGTATCCCCATTTTTGGAATGATTATAAATAATCCTATCATATACTGTAACATTTTTCATATTTTTTCACATTTATCCTATTTTCAAAAAAAAAATTATCTCTAAGTAAAATTTGAGAGCACGCCAGAAATTTCGATCTCAGTTTTGTTCACTTCTACTGTTTCACCTAATTTTTTCTTCTATTCTCTTTTTTATTTTTAAAAACTCGGAGCACACGCACATAAATAAGTCTTGGGAAAACTTCAACTTAAATGATGGGCCTTTTTGACTCAGGTTTTAATAAATTTTTATGAACTTATTTTTGGGGAAAAAAATTCATATTTTGATAAATATTTTTTATACAAGTATTTAATGTATGTTTGATATTATAAATTGCAAAAAAATTTAACTTTTTTTAGAAAAATGTTAAAAATTTCTAACTTCATCTTAAAATAAATTGACTTATTCTGAGAATCCCTAACATCCCCGATATCACGTTCTCTACTGTATTTCACGTTAGAATTACAATGTCAACTCGTCAAAATATTTAAGTAATAAGCTCATTAGAAAAATGAATAATCATTTTTGGTGACGCGAATTGAGTGACGTGAGCAAGAGAAGAAGAGGAGTTTGTGAAAGAAATGGTTGACAATTTTGAAAGGAGAAATGTTAGAATTCCCAAAAGTATTCCCAAATTGGGTATCAAATGATTAGGTGACAATGTTTGATTGGATAATAATAATAATGATGATGAGGGCCCCATGCATTCACACCAAAAACACCAATTAAAACAAGACACTTGGCATTTGGGAACAAATTTTGGATACATTTTGGGGTCTGGAGCACTACTCTTTTGAAGGTGATAGAAATTGTTGGGCCCAAATTCGAATCAACTCACAGTTCAGCCTTTTTAAACACTAACAGCACCAATTGAGTGAAAGCCTTTTCGCCAGGTCTGTCTCAAGCCCAGTTAAGATGTGCCCCATTAATAGGGATGACAATATGTCCCGACCCGATGAATATCCGATCCGTTCCGATTCGATTTGGTCTAACCGAATCCAAAATTCTGGATCTAGATCTAGGTTTGAAATTTATTTTTAGGTCCGAATAAATTTTGGATTGAGTTTGGGTTTTATGTTAACCGAATCGAATCGGAACCAAAACCCAAAAAAATTGAATCGAACCCGTATCAAACCCGGATCCGAAGTATAAATACATATAGATTTGTGTATAATATAGTGTATATATAATATTTTTTAAATTATTAATGTTTTAATAGTCTAATTATTTTAATGCTATTAATTTAAGCCCCATTCAGCTTAAAGTTACTATATAGTTTCTTGTAATCTCGTCAATAGTATTTGTTCATTCATAAATTTAAAAAAACTCATCTTATAAAGCATTCAAGTCAATTTGTGGCATATAAATGTTACAAATTGAAAGACATATCTTTATTATTCATCTTTTAGTTGTATATATTTGGATGATGCATGCGCTTATTTAGTTATTACATTTATATTGTTCTAGTGAATTAATTATTGTTTCAAAAAAAATTATTGATAAATAATTGGATATTTACCAAGAATACTAGATTTAAAGTTTCTTTTTGCAAAAATACCACCTTCCTTAATAAATTGCAATTTTACCAAAACAAAGTTTCAAATTGCAAAAATACTAGGCCCCTCCTCCCTCAACTTTCTCTCTCCCCCCCCCTTGTCTCAACACAGACGCCGCCGATTTGTACTCTTTTTTTTTTTTTAAGATGGGGGCTATTTGGGTGGATTTTTGTTTGCAATCACATTCAATCAAATTCAACCAAATGCAATTTTTTTTAAAAAAGGTGGGCTGATTTTGGTGAATTTGGGTTGCAAGGCCCCGCCAGGGCAATATTCAACTAAATGATTTTGGGTTCCAAGGCCCCGCCAGGAGCAATATTCAACCAAATCAACTATTTTCAACTGTTTTCAAATATTTTCAACTAGTTGCAACCATTTTCAACTACTTTCAACTAATTACAACTAGTTGCAACTACATATTATTGGTTTGAGTGATTTTGGGTTCCAAGGCCCCGCCAGGGGCAATATTCAACCAAATCAACTATTTTCAATTGTTTTCAACTAGTTGCAACTATTTTCAACTACTTTCAACTAGTTACAACTAGTTGCAACTACATATTATTGGTTTGGGTGATTTTGGTGGACTTGGGTTGCAAGGCCCCGCAGGGGCATATTCAACTGAATGCAACTGAAATCAGAAATTAAGTTGCTGATTTCAAGTTCCATTTTTCATTTGTCATTTTCGATCTCATTTTTGAACTCTATTATATATATATATATATATATATATATATATATATATATATATATATATATATATATATATATATATATATATAATATAGGCAAATGATCAAAAGAGAACTCATTTTTTGAAGAAAACTAAGGTACTAATCCTAACCATTGGATGTATTATAATCAATGGCCCCGCCAGGGGCACCCACACACTAATCAAATACACCCTCACACACACAATCCCACCTAATCCCCTCCGTTTTTAATTTGATTTTTCCAGTCAATCGGTGATATTTTTTTAAAATCTAATTTCACCACATTTTTCTTCATCTCCCAACGATCAGTTTGAATACCATATGTGCTATATTTTAATCTAGATCCCTACTCTATATATATATATATATATATATAATAGAGTTAAAAAATGAGGTCGAAAATGACAACTGACAAATGGAACTTGAAATCAGAAATTTAGTTGCATTCAGTTGCAATTAGTTGCAAATTTAGTTGAATATGCCCTGCGGGACCAGGAAACCTAAATCCACCAAAATATCACCCTTCTTAAATATATATGGGTAAGGTTCTAGGGAGAACCTCCTTAGCAAGAGAACCAGAAGACTCAATCCTGACCATTGATTATTATAAAATATTAATTAGAAGATTATGGAAAATATAGTGGCAGTTTTGTGGTTATTTTGAAGATACATGGGCATAAATACAACATTTTCAATCTTTTCTATATCTCCGATTCTGTTAATTTTGGAAACAATCACAATTAGTTGATCTTGACGGATACCAATCATAATCATTGTGAAAATGGAAAGAATTAACCGATAATCTTTCCTTTTAATAACATGATTGCGATTTGTTATTACATATCATTACATCCGTTGAAAAGAAAAGCAGATCAAGAACACCGGAGAAAATCAACACTATGAGTAGGTGACATTTTTTTATATTAATATTTACGATTCTTAACCATTGAAATCTTGTGATTATTTAGTGTTCTTTTGTGTATTCTTGTATATATGATTATGATTAACTGATCTAGGGTTTTTTTGTGATTTTAAGGTTTATTGTTCAGTTCTTGTAAATATATTGAGTGTTCTCGATGATAAGGATTCTACAAAGTGTTTTATTGATGATAGGGATTCTTTGTAATAAAGATTTTAGCTGACCCGATGATTCTTGGTGAATAAGAGATGAAAGTAGTTAAGAGATCACTGTCCTCTTCATTTACCTATGACTTCCATGAGACAGCTAAACACCATGTGTTCCACTCTATTTGTATTTATATTTGTTCATGTTACTTTACTGTTCTGTCCATGTTTTGACACAATTAAGAAAGTGATATGACTTGTGGAATTATCAGTATTCTGAATGTGTATGTAATCAGTTTGAGCTATGCGCTTTATATTATTTCCTTCTCTTAGGGTTTAAATAATGTGTTATCTTGTACCATGGTGTCGTGTCTTTCCAAATGCAGTCTTCGATCTTGCATATGATGATTCATCCTTTTTTCTCAGGCAGGTAGTATCTTTTAAAGCGTCACTACATTCCAGGACTGAATTTACAAAAGGCTGATTGCAGCTAAGGTTGATGAGAATATTTTTGTCTAAAAATTGCTCAAGAGTGCGCCCAAAACGCTCACTTGAGCGTGGCTGTTGTGAAGGCAAAATTGCTCAAGAGTGCGCCCAAAACGCTCACTTGAGCGTGGCTGATGTGAAGGCTTAGATATGCTGTCCAATTCCAAGCGCCTAACAGTTGATCATGATCACCTGATGCGGGTCTACAGCGTGATTGGTTTTTCATGGTAAAGAGGTTGTTAACTGTACAGAGAAGAGACCTAGAAGAAAGATTGAAATGCGACCACCAAAACTGATTAGAGATGTTGTATTCATAAGAATGGGGCCAGATAGTTCTCCTCAGGAAATGCTATTCTGAATAAGCAGGTTTCATCATTTGAACCTTGTAAAGATTCTCGACCTTCACATATTCAAATAGAGAATATATTTTGCAAGTAAACTCCTGGAAAACTAGATCATATTTCCTCTTCCCGATGTGAGGTTTTGAGCAGTGGAAAGTATGCGACGGAACGCAGACCCTTGGTGGAGATGAGATGTATGGATAAGGTTTAAGATCATTATAATGAAGGTATGAAGATTGGGTTTAAGGTTGAGGAAGCTGCTCTAAAAGTTTCAGAGAATGATTTAAGAAATAAAATAGGTCTTAGTATTGCTGAAAGTATAAACTTAAAAGTCTTAGCATTGACTTGAGGAGGGATATTTTGTATGATCCTCTGTTGGTTGAACCTAATTTTGGTTTAGGCGAGGTTATTGATGGTCCTAGGTCGGTGTTTCCAGAAAAGGTCAGTATTGACAAAATTAAGCTAACTGAATTCTCTCCAAGCTCAAACTGCCCCGACTAGAACTTTGGAACAAGCAATAAGGAGCGCTTTGAAATGTTTGCAATTGTCGTTTTGTTTTGAGGTGTTTGTTAGTTGATATAATACCCTGCAGCATACCCTGCAGCATGTACTGAGCTGTGTAAGTTGCAGCATGTAGTTGCAATGATATTTCCTGTTTACCAAAAAAAAGATTTGCTAAGATTTTTTAAAGTGTTCTTGTAAAAATTTTAAAAATCTTTTTAAGTATGTTGCAACAAATCTTTTTTTTTGTGTAACCTTAATTTTATTTTTTTTGTCACTTCATTGACCTTTTTTTAGGTATCCTTAAAACCATGGGTTGACCAAATGAGATTTAGTCGAATATTTTGCATATTATTTGGTTTAGTTTTATAAAACACTTAACAGAATCGTGAATAAAGTAATAATAACACTTAACAGAATCTTTAACAAATTAATTAAAACACTCAATGGTAACTTTAATAAATTAGTAAAACAATTTAACGAAATCTTTAATAAATTAATGAAAACACTTAACAAAATATTTAATAAATTACTGAAAACACTTGATGAAATCTTTAGTGAATTAAAAAAACACTTAACATAATTTTTGATAAATTAATATAACACATATTAAAAAGTTTGAATTATAATAATTTTGAATTGATCATTGAAAAATTATTATGAAATATCTTTACAAAATCTAAGATATAGTAGAAAATCGAAAAAAATCTAAATAAAACTAAAAAACATCTAAGAGAATCTTGGTCTATTACATAATATTTCTATATATTTATTTTTTCAAAAGAAAAATTTTCCATATTTTTTAAAATTAAGTTATAGGTAGAAATATTATAAAAGCCACCAAGATTTTCTTAAGTGTTTCAAATCAATATATCAGTTGATTTACTTTTATTATCTTTTGACATTCTTTCGAGAATTGTTTTAAAATGCATATTATAAAAATTGAATTTTAATTTAGAAACTTATTTTTTAAATTTTCTTAAATATTGGATAAATTATTTATAGTGCTCTACTTGTACATAACTATAACGAAACTTATTTTATATATTTAGTAGAATCTAAAGGTAAATATCTAATAAAATTATATTACAATTTTAAAATAATTAACAAAATACCTAAGGGAATCTTGGTATATTATATAATATTTTAATATATTTTTTTTCCTAAAAAAATAAACATTTCTTTTAAAATTAAGTTACATATAAAAAAATCATCTAACTTACCAAGATTCTATTGCGTGTTTCAATGTATTAATTTATTTCCTTTTATTATCTTTTCGAGATTCCTTCGAGAATTGTTTTAAAATGCAAATTATAAAAAATTTAAATTATAATTCGAAAAACTAGAATCTCGGTATTAAATAATAGTTATATATATATATATATATATATATATATATTTTAAAAATAATTGCACAATTTTTTTAAATTTAAGTTGCATATAAAAATATTATGTAATACACCAAGATTCTTTTACGTGTTCCCAATCAATAAAATCTAAATAAAACTGAAAAACACCTAAGAGAATCTTGGTGTATTAAATAATGTTTTTATATACTTATTTTTTCAAAAGAAAATTTATACATTTCTTTTAAAATTAAGCTACATGTAGCAATATTATAAAAATTCATCAAAATTCTCTTACGTGTTTCAAATTAATATTTCAATTTATTTACTTTTATTATCTTTTTGAGATTTCTTCAATAATTATTTTAAAAGACATGCTATAAAATTTGAATTTTAATTTGGAAAAACATTATTTAAATTTTCCTAAATGTTTGATAAATTATTTATAATGCTCTACTTGTACATAATTATACGGAAACTTATTTTATACCAATAAAATCTATAGTAGACTTTAAATGTAAATATTTAATAAAATTATATTACGATTTTAAAATAATGAAGAAAACATCTAAGAAAATCTTGGTGTATTACATAATTTTATATATTTCTTTTAAACAAAAACCAAACATTTCGTGTAAAATTAAGTTACATATAAAATTATCATCTAAATGTATAAATTTATTTCCTTTTATTATCATTTTGAGATTCTTTCAAGAATTGTTATAAATGGCAAGATATAAATTTTTTGAATTATAATTCAAAAAATATTCTTAAATGTTCCATGAATTATTTATAACATTGTACTTGTACATAACTATATTCAAAATTTATTTTAGATGAGTAAAAATATTTAAAAGAATCTTAATGTAAATATTTGATAAAGTAATATAATGATTTTAAATAATTAATTACATATGCTAAAGTGTTGTGCCAAACCAATTTAATAGAGATTATATATAACTAATTATAAAATTCAATTTTTCACAACAATTCAATTGTGTTGATATATATTCAAAATTTTATGTAAAGTTCATATTATGTAAAAAATTAAATAAGCATAATTTAATTTCATAAACACCTTACAGAATCTTGAAAAAACTTTTAAAAAAATTAATGAAACACTTAAGAGAATCTATGCAGAATAAATGCACAAAATTTCAAAACATATTTTAGTTCAATAAAATATTTAGTAGAAACTTAACATAAATATTAATTAAAATAATATTACAATTTCATTGTTTATTAATAAAATACCTAAGAGAATCTTGATATATTACACAATACTTTTATATATTTCGTTTTTTAAAAGAAAAATTATACATTTTTTTAGAATTAAGTTATATAGTATATAACTTAATTAAGTTATATAATAAATCAAGATTATTTTACATGTTTCAAATCAATTTGTCAATTTTTTTATCTTTTTGAAATTTATTCGGAGTAATTAACAAAATACCTAATTGAATATCAGTATATTACATAATAATTCTATATATTTCTTTTTTTCAAATAAAAATTATACATTTCTATAAAAATTAAGTTATATATAGAAATCTCTGGTAATACACCAAGATTCTTTTACGTGTTTCAAATTAATATATCAATTTTTTTCATATCTTCGAGATTCAATATATATTACCTAAATATATCAATATATTTGTTAAGTATTTTTTAAAATTATATTAAGTAATGTTGAAATTCTATCAAATTATATGTAGAAACGTTAGGTAATGCACCAAGATTCTTTTACGTGTTTCACATCAATATGTCAATTTTTATTATATTTTCGAGATTCTTTTGAAAATTATTTTAGAAAACTTTCTATAAAAAATTGAATTTTAATTCGAAAAAAATATTCTATAGATTTTCTTAAATGTTTGATAAATTATTTATAGTGTTGTACTTGTACATAACTATATTCGAAACTTATTATAGATCAATAAAATATTTTTATAAAAAATTTATATTTTAAGCAATATTTATTTATAGTATTGGATAAATTATCTTGTACATGAATTATTTATAGTGTTGGATAAATTATCATGTAATATCATTTTTCAATAAAAATAATTAGTATAACACCTTAGATTCTACTCTTTTGGTATTTATTTGGAAACAATTTCATTTTGTAATTTTTGACAATTTGTTTATATATTTACTTATCTTCGATTATTTTTTGAAAAATATTTTGAATACGTATCATGTAAAAAAAATTATAAAAAGAAGTTATTAAATTATAAAAATAATTACAAAATCTTACACTCCAAATTCTACTAGGTGTCTTTATATTTTACGATTTTATTAAGTATATTTTTAAAATTCTATTAAGTAATGTTAAAATTCTATCAAGTTATATGTAGAAACGTTAGGTAATACACCAAGATTCTTTTACGTGTTTCAAATCAATATGTCAATTTTTTTTATTATATTTTAGAAATTCTTTCAGCGTAGTTAACAAAATTCCTAAGAGAATATTGGTATATTACATTATTTTTCTATATATGTAATTTTTTAAAAGAAAAAGTATACATTTCTTTTGAAATTAAATTATATATAGAAATCTTAGGTATTACACCAAGATTCTTTTACGTGTTTCAAATTAATATGTCAATTTTTTGTTATATTTTCGAGATTCTACTAGGTTTTTCGAGACTCTACTTGATTATATGAGTGAATATATATCTTTACAATTTAATATGATATATGATTATATTTGGTTCCTTTCATACAAAAATGTATTGTAAAGATTTTTGATGATATGCTTTGATTTGTTTCCTTTTGCAAATTAGAAAAGGGTGTATTATAAATCATTGATAAATTCCTAATAAATAGGTTTTCAATGTATTTTTTGGAAAGTCAATATAAATGAGATTGTACATACCTAGACCATTTAACATGATCGGAAATTTTGAAATTTTGAAGGAAACACAATTTTTTCCTTACATGTTCTATAACATGTTCTTTGGGAAAAAAAATAAAAAGTTAAAAATATTTTTATAGATTATGCCATTTTTCAACCAATATAAGTGTGTTTATTTGCTCATATTCATCATCAGATAATCAATTGAAACACTTAACAGAATCTTCGCTAACACAATTATTAGGCTAGCAAGAACACTGAGATCACCCATAATACTCTATGGCTCGATTTGTAACATCCTAAAAAAACACCCATCACCCATAATACATTTCTTTTATAATTAAGTTATATATAGAAACCTTAGCTAATACACCAAGATTCTTTTACGTGTTTCAAATCAATATGTCAATTTTTTATATAGAAACCTTAGATAATACACCAAGATTCCCTATGTTATATGAATTATTTTCTTGACTTGTTTTCTTTTAAAAGAGATGTATTAAATATGCTTTGATTTCTTTCCTTTTAACATACTTGTATATTATTTTTATGATGGCGCAAGATTCTTTTGAGAATTATTTTAGAAAAATTGCTATAAAATTATTAGGCTAGCAAGAACACTGAGATCACCCATAATACTCTAGAGATCTATTTGTAACATCCTAAAAAAACACCCATTTGATCGGCTAAATACTTGGATTACATGACTTGAGCGGAAAGAGCATATAACTTGATCGTTATGTGTTTTAATCCCGGGTCTTGGGGTGTATGCAGGACCTTCCAGATTAAAGGGAGAATCACTTTAAACGTAAAACACATTCTAATGTAGAAAACGTTATGGTCTTTCACTAGAATCGCAATTATGAATGAAAGATCTGTAAATGATACATAATACATGAATCGTGTATAAAATGTGATTATATTTTATATTTTGTTACTATATCTGATTCATGATTATGATATGGAAAGATCGATGGTTAATCGGTGCAAATTTTCTCTTTAAAATGGTAACTAAATTAAAATTATGTTGATTGATTAAAAACATATATGGAGTAATATGTGATTTGTCTGCATGTTTTACGTTTCCCACCCTACCCTTTGGGACTAAAAAAGGAATTGATACTATTTTTCCTTAATTAAAACCTGATTTATCTAAGCCATCTGATCAGATTTAAATTAATGGCTAAAGATCGGGTCTTCTGGTTCTCTTCCTAAGGAGGGTTCTCTTTTGAACCTCCTCCTATATATATATATATATATATATATATATATATATATATATATATTAGAGTTCAAAAATGAGGTCGAAAATGACAACTGACAAATGGAACTTGAAATCAGAAATTTAGTTGCATTCAGTTGCAATTAGTTGCAAATTTAGTTGAATATGCCCCTGCGGGGCCAGGAAACCTAAATCCACCAAAATATCACCCTTCTTAAATATATATATATATATATATATATATATATATATATTAAAGTTCAAAAATGAGGTCGAAAATGACAACTGACAAATGGAACTTGAAATTAGAATTTTAGTTGCATTTAGTTGCAATTAATTGCAAATTTAGTTGAATATGCCCCTGCGGGGCCAGGAAACCCAAATCCACCAAAATAGCCACCACCTTAAAAAAAAAAAGTACATAAGTCGGCAGCGTATGTTAATGGGGGAGGAGAGAGAAATTGAGGAAAGGGGGAGGGGGAGAATTAGGGTTAGTATTTTTGTAATTTGAAACTTAGTTTAGTAAAATTGCAAATAGTCTTTCTTAACAAAAGTAAATGTGCAAAAATTTACTTTTTCCTATTTATTTTTCAAAAGAGCCCTAAATAATTATATAAATCAATTGAGACCCGATTAAAACCCGAACCAAACCGAAACCCGATGGATCGGGTATGGGTCCAGGAATTTGGGTTTCAATCGGATTGGATCTGGATCTGGGTCCAATATACATATTTAGATCCAAGTCCGGTTTTTACAAAACCCGAACCGACCAACCCGTTTGTCATCCCTACCAATTAAGCTCTAGTTTGAATACTATGGACCGTAGAATACCGAGTACATGCACTAATTTTTCGAAAAAAAATAAAAATTAGAACATAATTAAGTTTCGCTTATAAAAAACGGATGCTCATTTATAAAATATATAAATTTCATTATCTTAAAAAAAATTGCGTGCATATTCTATTTTTTGCAAAAGTTTTGCAGTAGTATAATGTAAGCGTAGTGACTTTTACAAAATTCTGCATGCAGTGCTCTATTTACTTCAAATATAAATGAGTTTGCTCTGTGCTGTTAGATCCATGATAATTCGAATCAACTTTAAATTGTTACACTTCCTTTTACTATGAAATTGTTTTAATAAAATATTAAATCGCAAGAAGCACAAAATCAATAGTACATGTATACAAAGTACATGCTGTTGGGATTTCTTTGATCAGTAGTTTTGCTTTTTTATATAAGACACATGGTTGGGTATGCATATCCACATAGTAATTAGCAATGAGTTGATTAAATATTACTTACTTGTTCATTCTTCTACTTCTGAGTTTACAAACTGCAACTTAATGATTTTTAATACTGGTTATTGAGCTTTGGGGATTAGTTTGGAATCAATAGTGGTTGTTTTACTTGTTACAAAAGGAAAATGAAGATATGGCTTGTTAATCTAGTGAACACCCCTTTTCCTTTCGATAACAAGATGTCGAAGATTAAAGTCTTAGAGCAAAGAGGTACGAGCACAATTAATCAAATTCCGAAAAACCATTAGTGTAGTTTTCGACATAAGTTAACTTGGGATGCGACTGGGACGTAGTTTGTGTGTGCAATTCAGACGAGTCTGAGATACCTTTGTGGGTGCATCCGGATTACAGTTCACAAACATGAACTGTTCTATGTAATTTGTTTTATTGAAATATGTAATATAAGGTAGATGCAACCATGTGGTACTTTTTGATCGAGTAAGGCATGGAATCAGCTTTTTAGATCAATTTTCACATGGAAAGAAAACATCATGAAAATGAAGTAGGCCATTAAGATGCTAGTGATCTGTTGCTTAGTTAGAATATAGGAAAATCTAACCGTTGGTCTTGCCGCTGACTTCCATTACTTATTTGTCTCCATATATTCCAATGATGTTTCCAAAGTTGAAGGACTTATGCTGTCAATGAATGTTCGACAATATTAGAATGTTGCTTTCGTCGTTAATCAATTCGTAAAGATCCTAATCTTATCTAATATGACCATAAATGCTTTAACCAATCCACCATGACTATGTCCAAGAGATATGGAGTTTAACATTTCTCAAGTATTGCGATATTCTCTGACGTTGATGTTATTAGTTGGAAAGTCCACTTTTACAGGCATCTTGCTTTTCCTTCTTTCTTTTATTTCAATTTTTCATTATTGACAACATCATTTCTGTGATCAGATGTCTTTGGCTCTTTGCAGACTGCTATGATCCCTTGGTTCCAAATGGAAATATCGCAATTACCTTTGACATAACACAGTATACTGATGATGGCTATGTGGTTAGTACAATATTTTTTTACAAACTTCTAATCTTCTGTTAAATGATTTTGATTAACATGTCTCAGTCTCAACTCCTGACAAAAATTCAAATTTGAGGTATCCTGTGAGTCGCATCTAATGACAGGATGCCTCCTCCAGTACCCTACTGTAATATAGATACTGACTAATCGCTCCATTCTTCATTTGGCATCTGCCTGTTCTGTTTGCTTAACAAAGTTGTAAATATCATTGGAAATGGCACATCTACATGTCCTAAACTCCAGAATAAATACATTGGATTGACCAAATTTACCACCTTTGTGCTACTTGTCCTAAACTCCTACCTCCTGTCTGCAGCTTACGAGTGCTAGCAATAATGCTTAGAAAAAACCTGGAATGTACCTCATTCTAAATGTTTGTGAAAAAGCCAATTTTCATCTTCTAGGAAAAATTCTACAAGTTTCAATCATAGAGAAATTCTGAATGACTTTTGTGGCCATGATATTTTAAAGGACATGTTCTGACCTTCTACTAAGAACCGAAGACTACTTTGAAAGCAATTAATGTTTATTTTAGCTATATGTCACTCACCTTTGACCTGACTCTCCTGTGTAGGCAAGGGTGACCATCCAAAACTTCTATCAGTATCGTTTTGTAGGCAAGCCTGGGTGGAAGATAGGGTGGACGTGGGAAAACAATGAGGTTATCCAGTCAATGTCTGGTGCTTTTGCTACCCAGCAAGGGAATTGCTCAGCTTTCAAATATCAACAACCACATTGCTGCATGAAAACCCCCTCCATTGCTGATCTCATGCCCGAGGCTTTGCCACAGAACAGGTCAGGTGACTGTTGTCGTGGCGGTGTTTTAGCTGCCTCGGCTATAAACCCTCACCAATCATTTTCATCGTTTGAGGTTCGAGTTGGAAACTTAAATAGAAACAGTACTGAAGGCAAACCTTTAAATCTCACATTATTAGCACCGGGACCAGGATACACTTGTGGCGCTGTTGAGGATACGAATCCCACAATTTCCTCTGTAATTGGAGGAAGGAGAGAAGAACAGGTTTTCAGTAAGTACTCTCGTTTCAATTTTGATCTGATAAATAGAGTAGTAATTAAGATGTGATCACTTGAGAAATGCTCTAATCTATATTTGCTTTCTAGAGTGACCCCTGTGGCTCATTATTCTGCTATTTCGTACTTCCCAGGAACATGGAAATCAACATGTACATACTCTACTTACGTAGCTAACAAAATGCCAGTATGTTATGCTTCACCGTCAACATTTTATAGTGCTACCATTTGTTCATGCCCAAATTGTACATGTGGATGTAGACCAACAGGACAGAATACAATGGAATGTGTAAGGTTTGTTAGATTTATTGTTGTTGGCACATGTACTTTTTAAAACGTACGCATGATGCAAAATGCTTTTACAATGTTTCTTGGTATCATGTAATTTATACCTTTATGTTCTTTTGTTTTATAGAGACGACAAAACCAAAGTGCGATGCACTAATCATATGTGCCCTCTTCGAGTTCACTGGCATGTTAAGAACAACTACAGGGATTACTGGAGGGTGAAACTGACCATCTCTAACTATGACTATAACCAAAGTTACTCAGATTGGAATGTGTTGATTCAGCATCCTGGCTTTAGTAAACCTGCATTGACTTATAGCTTTAATAGTACCATTCTTTCAGATGCTGGAATTCCAGGTACTTGCATGTCATTTCGAGAACCAGATTTTTGACCTCTACCTGTTAATATTTTCTTATAAATGTTGCAATAATATGATTATAAAATTTGTATATGTGTATACATTGTTCGATGCAATATTAGTTATTTCTTCATCGTAATCTCTTGAATGTAATTGCAGATGATGTTGCTCTGTTTTGGGGGCTAGAAAACTAGAACAGTGATATACTTAATGCTGATGAAAATCAAGTTGGTTCAGTGACAACAGACATAATACTGGAGAAGGACACCAAATCATTCACACTTAGTAATGGATGGGCATTACCAAGAAAAGTATATATCAATGGTGAAAACTGTGTGTTACAACCAGTTTCCGTCAGCGTATCCGTTCGGTCGGACCTGCAAGTGAAGAAGAATGCGAGGGCGTTGCCCCCCGATTCACCTCCGGTGTGAGAATAAGTTAACTGGTTTTTGAAAATGAGTAATATTGAACGTAGAGTGTTTGTCCTGTGTAAATTGTGTTAGGCACCGGCCTAACATTTTTCTTTTGACAAACTCACCACCTCACCACCTACCCCCCCCCCCCCCCCCCACCTACTACCCTCCATCCTATAAATACCCCCCTCCCTTCATTACCAAAATACACCAAAACATCTTACTCTCTTATCTCCCTCATTTCTTAGTTTATAGCTGCTAGATAGTCCGTCTAGTAGGAAACTTACCTTGCGGTAGTTTCAGGCAAGTCAGGATAGGGGGCCCTCGTGCTACTCTATTCTTTCGTTTCGGGTGAGTTAGTGTGAGAGTTTGGTCGGGCTGTAGCCATCTGGGTTTACAGCATTAGGAGTTCGTCCAGCTATTGCAGCCGCAACAAGGGGAGTCCTCCAGGTTATCCGGTCAAGTACCGAAGGGATAGTTCTGTCCAGGTTATCTGGTCCAGTACCGAAGGAGTAGTGAATCGCTGTATTTCTATTCAGTTGTGCCTCAAGTGTTACTTCGTAAACTTGAGAGAGAATATTGTAACCATTATTATCATTATAGTGGAAACATTCGGAGCAGGTCCCGTGGTTTTTACCTCTTTGGCTTAAGGGGGTTTTCCACGTATAAATCTTGGTGTTCATCTGTCAATATCTGCTATTATTATTGACTGTTATAATCTCCGTATTTAATTTACGCAAAGACAGGAAACGGGAATTCCTAACAGTTGGTATCCGAGCTGGGGCCACGTTGTTGGTGTCTAGGAAAGTGCTTTGTACGCAGTGGTTACTTGATAAAGCGCCGTACTAATACGGAAGGCTCCCCAAACACATCCACTTTCCTGGCCAACTTGTGTGGTTCTAAGTGAGATTCCCATAGTCTTTGGTAATTTAAAATGGATGATTCTTCCAGTGTAATGGTAAGCTTAACAGCTTCAAATTATCCGATGTGGAAAAGCAGAATAAAGGATTTGCTTTATAGTAAGGACTTGTTTGATCCGGTGGAGCTGAAAGGAGTCAAACCTGCAGCAAAGTCTGATGCTGACTGGAAGAAGATGAACATGAAAACTATCAGTCTCATTCGTCGATGGATTGATAATTCGGAGTATCATCATGTCTCTGAAGAAGAAGATGCTTATACACTTTGGACGACATTAGAGTCTACGTTCCATGAGAAAAGTTCACAAAATGTAACTTTTCTAGTTCGTCAGCTGGTGAACATGAGGTACCAGGATGGGAACAACATGTCAGAGCATATGAGCGAATTCCAAGGGTTGTTAAATCAACTATCAAATATGAAGATGGAGTTTGAACAGAAATTCCAAGCAATATTTCTTCTCAATACTTTACCATCAGGTTGGGATACGCTAGTGGTGACAGTAACTAATGCTGTACCAACTGAGCAACTAACTTTGCGATCAATTAAGCAGAGTATCCTTAGTGAATCCATGAGAAGAAAGGTACAAGGAGTCAGCCAAGATTCCCAGGCTCTTGTTACTGAGAACAGGGGTAGAAGCAACTACATGGAGACAAACCGAGGGCGTAGTAAAAGCAGGAATTTTAGGAATTCCGGTGGCAAATCAAATTCCAATGTTGAATGCTACTATTGTAAGAAGAAGGGTCATTACAAAAAGGATTGTAGGGCCTGGCTAAAGCAACAAAACAGTGGTCAACAAGGGAAACATGTCGAGAAAAGTACAACAGTTGCTATGACAGAAGATGTTGTGATCCTTTCTTCTGGGGAAGAAGAATGCTTACATGTTGATGATCAGAAGGTCGAATGGGTGATAGATACTGGAGCAACGTATCATGCAACACCCACTCAGGAATTCTTTACGACGTACAAGTCAGGGGACTTTGGTACTGTAAGAATGGGTAACTCAGATCAGTCAAAGATCATAGGCATTGGTGAAATCTGTATTGAGACAAACACGGGTTGTTCAATGACTTTGAAAGATGTCAGGCATGTTCCGGACTTACGGCTCAACTTGATTTCCGGCATGGCGCTAGACAAGCAAGGGTACGTAAATACCTTCGGTGGTGGAAGGTGGAAGCTTACTACGGGTTCGTTGGTGGTTGCAAGAGGTTCCACTTGTGGCTCTTTGTACAAGACACAAGTGACGATGTGTTCAAATGAGTTGAATACAGTTGAAAATGAAGCTTCAGCAAGTTTGTGGCACAAGAGGCTTGGTCACATGAGCGAGAAAGGGTTGCAGATTCTAGCAAAGAAATCCCTCATTCCGTTTGCTAAAGGAACTGCATTGCAGCCGTGTGAATATTGTTTATTCGGAAAACAACATAGAGTATCTTTTAGCAGTCCACTGAAGAAAAAGTCGGAGCTGTTAGAAAGAGTTTATTCTGATGTATGTGGTCCGTTTGAGGTGGAGTCCTTAGGCGGAAATAGGTACTTTGTTACCTTCATTGATGAAGCATCTCGAAAGGTGTGGGTTGAGATACTCAAATCCAAAGATCAAGTGTTTGAGTACTTCCAGAAGTTTCATGCCATGGTTGAAAGATCAACAGGGAAACAACTAAAGTGCCTTCGTAGTGACAACGGGGGGGAGTACACTTCAAAAGAGTTTAAAGAGTATCTTGCAAAGCATGGTATCCGGCATGAAAGAACAGTTCCTGGCACCCCACAACAGAATGGCGTTGCGGAAAGAATGAACCGCACCATTGCTGAACGAGTCAGATGCATGTTAAAAATGTCTAAACTGCCGAAGTCATTTTGGGGAGAAGCTGTAAGAACAACTTGCTACTTGATCAATCGATCTCCATCGGCACCTCTGAATTTTGAGATTCCAGAGAAGATCTGGTTAGAAAAGGATGTTTCCTATTCCTACTTGCGGGTGTTTGGATGCAAGGCTTTTGCACACATCCCAAAGGAGCATAGAACAAAGCTTGAAGATAAAGCAACTCCGTGTATTCTCGTTGGCTACGGGGATCCAGAGTTCGGGTATCGGTTGTGGAATCCTGAATCGAAGAAGATATTCAGGAGCAGAGATGTGGTTTTCCATGAGTCTCAAAATTATGAGAATTTTGGGAGCACTCAACAACCAAGGCAAGCTAGGAATCCAGATACATTAGAAGATGATGGAGATGATATGGCAGATGATGAGGCTGCTGAGCAGGGGGAGCTACCGCCTCAGCCTGAAGCTGAAGAAACTCAGCCACGACGTTCTAGGAGAGAACGGAGACCATCAGGAAGATATCTTTCATCCGAGTATATCTTAATTGCTGATGAGGGGGAGCCCGAGACCTTTGAGGAAGTCAAGTCTCATAAAGAAAGCAATTGCTGGTTGAAAGCAATGCAAGAGGAGATGGATTCTTTAAATAAGAATGAAACTTATGAGTTGACTACACTTCCGAGAGGACGAAAGGCTTTGAGGAACAAATGGGTCTTCAAAGTAAAAAGGGATGATGAAAAGCTTGTAAAGTATAAAGCACGCTTGGTGGTTAAAGGCTTTGCACAGAAGGAAGGCATTGATTTTGATGAAATCTTTTCTCCGGTTGTAAAGATGACATCAATCCGAACAGTTCTTGGATTAGCGGCTAGCATGGATCTTGAGCTTGAGCAGTTAGATGTGAAAACTGCATTCCTTCATGGAGATTTGAAGGAAGAGATCTACATGCACCAGCCAGAAGGATTTGAAGTGAAAGGGAAGGAGCACATGGTTTGTAAACTCAAAAAGAGTTTATACGGGCTTAAGCAAGCGCCAAGACAGTGGTACAAAAAGTTTGATTCATTCATGAGGAATCATAAGTTCAAGAGAACTGCATCCGATCACTGTGCTTATGTGCAAAGGTTTCCTAACGGTAACTTCATTATCCTGCTGCTTTATGTTGATGATATGTTAGTGGTCGGTCAAGATGCTAACATGATCCGCAAGCTGAAAGAAGATTTGTCCTAGTTCCTTGATATGAAAGATTTGGGTCCAGCAAAACAAATCCTAGGGATGAAGATTGTTCGTGACATAACAACTCGGAGGTTGTGGCTTTCACAACAGGGATATATTGAACGGGTATTGAAAAGGTTCAATATGGATGATGCTAAACCAGTTAGCATACCACTGGCGGGACATTTTAAACTGGATAAGAAAATGTGTCCGTCAACAGACAAGGAGAAGAAGGATATGGAGGAAGTTCCCTACTCATCCGCAGTGGGGAGTCTTATGTATGCATTGGTTTGTACAAGACCAGATATTGCTCATGCTGTTGGAGTTGTGAGTAGATATCTGTCAAATCCAGGAAGAAAGCATTGGGAAGCAGTTAAGTGGATTCTCAGATATCTCAAGGGCACTTCCGGGTTATGCTTGAAGTATGGACACGGTGAACCAGTCTTGGAAGATTTTACAGATGCTGACATGGCAGGACATCCAGATGGGATGAAGTCCACGTCAGGGATGCTTTTCACTTTTGCGGGGGGAGCTGTAGCATGGCAGTCCAAGTTGCAAAAGTGTGTTGCGTTGTCAACAACCGAATCAGAGTATATTGCTGCTTGTGAAGCAGGCAAGGAGCTGGTTTGGTTAAAGCGGTTTCTCCAAGAATTGGGTCAGAAGCAAGACAACTTTGAGTTGTATTGTGATAGCCAGAGTGCTATTGACTTGAGCAAGAATGCTACTTGTCACAGTCGTACTAAGCATATTAATGTACGTTACCATTGGCTACGGGAACAGGTTGAAGATGGGGTGATACAGATAGAGAAGATACACACGGAGAAGAATCCGACTGATATGATGACGAAGGTCGTTCCACGGGAAAAGTTGGAGCTGTGCAAGCGGGGTGCAGGTATGGAGTGCAAGTGATTAAACTGTGAGTTTGGAAAGAGGGGGAGATTGTTAGGCACCGGCCTAACATTTTTCTTTTGACAAACTCACCACCTCACCACCTACCCCCCCCACCTACTACCCTCCATCCTATAAATACCCCCCCTCCCTTCATTACCAAAATACACCAAAACATCTTACTCTCTTCTCTCCCTCATTTCTTAGTTTATAGCTGCTAGATAGTCCGTCTAGTAGGAAATTTACCTTGCGGTAGTTTCAGGCAAGTCAGGATAGGGGGCCCTCGTGCTACTCTATTCTTTCGTTTCGGGTGAGTTAGTGTGAGAGTTTGGTCGGGCTGTAGCCATCTGGGTTTACAGCATTAGGAGTTCGTCCAGCTATTGCAGCCGCAACAAGGGGAGTCCTCCAGGTTATCCGGTCAAGTACCGAAGGGATAGTTCTGTCCAGGTTATCCGGTCCAGTACCGAAGGAGTAGTGAATCGCTGTATTTCTATTCAGTTGTGCCTCAAGTGTTACTTCGTAAACTTGAGAGAGAATATTGTAACCATTATTATCATTATAGTGGAAACATTCGGAGCAGGTCCCGTGGTTTTTACCTCTTTGGCTTAAGGAGGTTTTTCACGTATAAATCTTGGTGTTCATCTGTCAATATCTGCTATTATTATTGACTGTTATAATCTCCGTATTTAATTTACGCAAAGACAGGAAACGGGAATTCCTAACAAATTGTGTGCAAGTGATTGAATGAATGAACTCAAACCTCTCTTAACCTCTTATCCTCTATGCTGGCAGTTATCGGAGAGTGGGACGAGTGGAGAACGTGTCCCACGTTCCCACGTTCCCAGGATATACAACTGAATGGACCGTTACAAATAACTGGGCCGAATGATATGGGCCTTCGCCAGTCTGAGCCTCTCGAAACCAATACTCCTCATTCGGTGACTGGGCCTTCGGTCCAGCCCAGTAAGAAGTTGGGCCTCTAACACTGTGAAATGGCTCTTCCAGACACTTTCCCCATGCTTCCAAATGATAGTTCCAAACCAGTAGCTACTAATACACACTTCGTGCTTCTGTTTATGCTTCTGCTTCATTTGATTTTATATTTAAAACGTGTTTGATTCGGACAGCCGTTAGTATATCATGCCAGTATAATGACCTGACCAATTTGGTTATGCCTGACGAAACGGAATCCTAACTGTCGGCTGCTTTAAACTACTCGTGTAGTAGATTGATGTTGAATTTCTAACTGTACATCCAATTCCCCATTATGTATTAGTCATTCTGTTAAATGCTAATTTTTCTTTTCAAATTCTAAATGCTTAACTGTAAAGGCATCTCTATAACACATTCTTGCCTCATAGTTCTTTGCTCTTGTGTTTGGAGCACAAGACCAAATCAAATCTTTTAAAGCTCTGCTTCTTCCATCAATCAATCTTTCAGGCACTGTCACAAGATTTTTTCTATCAGTTTCTGAGTCTGCAGACATTGAACCAAGCAATTTGACACGGTTTGAAATTGAAG
Organism: Kitagawia praeruptora; assembly: GCA_037693485.1. Taxonomy (NCBI): domain Eukaryota; kingdom Viridiplantae; phylum Streptophyta; class Magnoliopsida; order Apiales; family Apiaceae; genus Kitagawia; species Kitagawia praeruptora. The sequence goes on from CM075352.1 coordinate 143,142,827, forward strand.
CAACCTATCAGAATCCTCTTTGATTAATTGTTGTTTCTTTCATCCTCTGCAACTCAAAGTCCCAAACGTGGTACAAATTTTTATCCTTTGATTTTGGCATCTCCCTCACATTTTGTCTTGAGAAGATACTTTTCGTCGTTTTTTACGACATAATACGACTGATGATTTTTTAAGAGACTGCAGCAAACAACCATGCTATTATGTTGTTCGCTAAGATTTCTTAAACTTCTATTTCTGTGCTTCGATTTGTGCCATGGTTCAAGTTATAGTATTTTTTATGCTAGAATTCCCTGCAAATAAGTCAGGGAGATATTTACATGTACCAAAACATTTCTATAGTTGTAGACATCGTAGCACTCTTATAAACAACTGCTTATTTCTGGGTTAGGGAGCTGCAGTTGCTTTGGTAGCTGATCTTCTGAAAGTCCCTGCGATACTTATCAAAGCTGTCACTGACATGTGGATGGTGAAGAACCAACTCTGAATGATACTTGGAAACTTTGTCCTGGGTGACTGCTGCTCTGGTCTAGCAGTTTCCAAGGTATTGATTACCTCGATAAAATATGCATCTCAGAATTGTAATTGTAATTTGTTTTCCAACTCATATCCGCTTGCACACAGGGACAGATATAAGGACATTTTGCAGCCATGTTACCCATGTCGCACTCCCAACCATACAGATCATCATGTAAACAATTATAAGAGTACCAAATGTTCATGCACGTGTTAGATCAATGTATTTAGAAGATTTTGTAAAGATTTGGCCAAAATAGAATCTGTCGAAGAAGAACTTAAATTTTTATGCATATTTGAGACATATCTTGATTTTTTTTTTTACACTTAGCAGATGTTCTATATCATGTCATTAGTTTCAGTCATTAGTAGGGCAAAATGTTAATACACTGCTGTTGCCTGGTGAGTAGCTGAATAACAATTCATCAAGCTCCAGTTTCAAAAAAAAAAAAAAATAATTCATCAAGCTCATGTAGTTTTTGTTGTATAGAAACACTTTGTAGTCAGTTTAGTATAAACTAAAATAACATATCAATCATGCAGAACATATATATATATAGGGGGCTACTCCAATACAAACCTCCTTAAAATACAAACCTACAAACCAAGCATAATCTAATATTTCAAGCTAATCTAATGACCAAACTAGGGGTACCCCAATACAAAAAATGCTTAAAATAATTGGCTCTATCCAACAAAAAAAAATAAAAAAAAAATCACTGTTCACGTGATGACGTGGCAGTGGATTTCACTGGTTAACGGTGCTTCGCACCTTCTTGTACGGCGCTTCGCGCCTTTATCATTCTAAAGTTGTAAGGAATGGCAATCAATGGTAAAGGCAATAGACGATTGACGGGTGTGTCGAGGGCCTGCGGCCCTCATGACTACCTAACTCATCCGTTTACTGTCTTAAATGCTTCGCATTTCCACGGCAGTGATTTTTTTTTTTTTTTCAAATTTTTTTTTTTTTTTTGGTGGATAGAGCCAATTATTTTAAGAATTTTTTGTGAAGGTACCCTTGGCGGAAACCTTAGAATACATGAAATATAATTAATTTAGTGTTGGTTTGTAGGTTTGTATTTTAAGATTGGTTTGTATTTGAGCACTTGCCTATATATATATATAGGGTTGGACTCCATAAAGAACACTTTAAATAAAGAACAACAAAGAACACCTCATATCTAATAGATCCATTGCCCCTGGCGGGGCCACCCTCAGTGACGTCATCATGAACAGTAAAATTTTCAATTTTTTTTTTTTTTTTTTGCTGGATGGATAGAGCCTAAAAAAATAAGAACTTTTTGTATTGGGTGACCCTGGCGGGGCCAATGGATCTATTGGAATAAATGATTTTATAGTGTTCTTTATTGTTCTTTATATAAGAGTGTTCTTTGTGGAGCAAAGGCCTATATATATATATATATCATAAACAAACCTATACCAAATATTCACCAACAAGCCCAAAATTTATGCATGAACATCTTACTTCTCAACTGAACCTCACAAGTGATTAAACCTTTTAACTCGTAACTATATAAATGGAATCCCATGCTTAATACCTTGAAAGTGAAGAAGTCAGGACCAGGGAAGGACACAGGATCAAGCAATATTTGGAAGTTGTGCTTAAGCAATAGCAGGAAAAAATGGTGAGTGCGGAAATGATGCAAGAATCGAAGAGGGCCAACCCTGGAAAAGCTACTATTCTAGCGCTTGGCAAAGCATTTCCACACCAGCTTGTTATGCAGGAGTTTCTTGTCGATGGTTACTTTAAAAACACCAACTGCGATGATCCGGAGCTCAAGCAGAAGCTTACTCGACTCTGTAAGACAACTCTTCATTTTCTTCACAAATTTAAAGCATTTATTATACTGATAGGGAAATTCACAGGTAAAACTACCACTGTGAAGACAAGATATGTGGTCATGTCAGATGAGATCCTAGAGAACTACCCTGAGCTCGCTGTAGAAGGCGTTCCTACCATTACCCAGCGTTTAGATATATGCAACAAGGCTGTCACTCAAATGGCCATTGAAGCTTCCCAAGATTGCATCAAGAAATGGGGCAGACCTGTATCAGACATAACCCACTTGGTTTATGTTTCCTCAAGCGAAGCTCGTCTACCGGGGGGCGACATATACCTAGCAAAAGGGATCGGGCTAAAGCCTGAGACTAATCGAGTTATGCTTTATTTTGCAGGCTGCTCGGGAGGCGTGGCTGGTCTACGAGTAGCCAAGGACATAGCAGAGAACAATCCAGGGAGCAGAGTTTTGCTTGCTACTTCTGAAACAACCATAATAGGATTCAAACCACCAAATGTTAATCGACCTTATGATCTAGTGGGAGTTGCACTGTTCGGAGACGGAGCTGGAGCCATGATGATTGGCTCAGATGCGATCCCCTGGGTTGAAAGGCCTCTCTTTGAGTTGCATACCGCAATCCAGCATTTCTTACCGGACACCGAAAAGATAATAGATGGACGTCTCACAGAAGAGGGGATAAGTTTTAAGCTCGCAAGAGAGCTTCCCCAGATAATCGAGGATAATATTGGGGATTTTTGCAACAAGTTGATGAAGGTTGCAGGAAATGGTGAAAGAGACTATAACAATATGTTTTGGGCAGTTCATCCTGGGGGACCTGCTATTTTGAATCGTCTGGAGAAGAAGCTCGACTTGTCGCCCGACAAACTGAATGCCAGCAGGCGCGCACTTGAAGACTATGGCAATGCTAGCAGCAACACCATTGTTTATGTGATGGAGTACATGATGGAAGAGAACTTGAAAGTGAAGAAAGAAGGGCAAGGTGATACAGAGTGGGGATTGATTCTGGCTTTTGGGCCAGGGGTCACATTTGAAGGTATTCTTACAAGGAACCTGATTGTCTGATTGTAATACCATCCAGACATATTCCTCAATTCAAGTAGCTTGCCAGTAACCCATAAGAAGTTGATGAACAATCTAATTTGAGCCAGTTATATAGCAGTATGTTTCCACATATTTAAAAGTTGGATTACTCCATGATCGTGTAGCTACATTTTATGTTTAATGTTGCATTTTATTTGAGCTAAATGATTAACCGAGTAAAAGATGCCAGCCCACCAGCAAAAAGTAAAACTTAATTTAAACATTTTCAGACATCAAACATTCAAACTCTTGTTTGTTTCCTGTTTAGATATTAAACATGGAACTAGCTTAACGCCTTTACCAATTTAATCAACTCATTCATAAGTGTTACTGAAACCATGTTCACAGAGGAGCTATAATATCATTCACAACAGAGAGTCGAGACGCTGCTAATTGCACTCAGCTTCAAATGACATTCAATATGTATGGATAAATAGCTATCTAGATTGGCACAACAAGGTTAAGTCATTTAAATTCTGGTTAACGTCAGATACAACTAATATTTCCATTAACATCCTACATCACCATCTTTTACATACCATTCTTGTAACTGATTCTCAGTCATCATACAGTGGAACAACCCTCAGCTACTATGGACTCTGTGGAGAGTTAAAATATAAATATTGCTCATAAAGAGTAAACCACCATTGTGAGTTAACTTTCTGATAAATCACATCCTTCATTAGACCACTCCAGATGGAAGGCGCAACACAAGTTGTCCACCAAAAACGCTGCATGAATAAAGAAATCACAATCTGTTGAAGAAAAATTTCCGATAATATGTAAACAATATATCTTCTTATAAAACTTGTCATATTTACCTTAATACGTAGTAGTAACAAAAGTCTGCTAATATGAATGTTTGAACAATTTCTGAAATAAGAACCATGGAAGGCCAGAGTCCATATCCCAGAGCTGTAAGCAGATGGCCACGAGTGTCCAAAACCTGTCAAACAAAGCATTAATATTTTGATACTTAGACATAAATATAAGTGGGTTGGTTACGTTTCTCCTGAGCCGCATCAAAACTTTATTGGACTAATCCAGTATACAATTTAAGATTCCATGTGGCGCTATCTTGTGATTCCAACATATACTAAACAACGAACAACTACATATCCTAATACATATTAAGAAGCAGAAGTACTTCATATTCTAGAATAAGTAAAACTCACAAGTCATGCCTGACAATCATATTCGGCTATTTGCGCATCAGATGATCAACACACTAAGATGATGCTTCTCTCAATCAAACTTCCAAGAGTTATATAGCTGAGGTGTTTGTAGTTATCTTAACATACATTACCAAAATTGTTCACCGCAGAGTCAAACACCTATTTAATTGTTCAAGTTTAGAAAACAAACCTGGAGAACCCAGTGAGCACAGCTCAAGAACCTTGCAACACCCAAAGCAAACACATAATGAGCTGTGAATGGTTCTACAATCTGCAAATACAGATGATAAACTACAAACGGTCAAAAAAATTACAGGGCACACTACTTGACGTCATAAATAAGAAAGAAAAGACTAGGAGTAGATCATGATTCTGGTACAGTAGACAACCTTTGTATTCTGCATGACCCGCAACTGGGGCAAAACGGAAACAGATTCAAGATACACACAGAACCCCCAGAAGATTCTATTGATGACATGATGTGATGTAGATGGATGAATCAACAAAGCTAATATCGCACAAGGAGCCACCTACGCCAAGATTCCAACCATAATTAAACTTAGAAGTGTATATACACAAAAAAGGGTGGAAACATAGAGAACCTGAAGCAACAGGTTTTAGAAAGTATAACAAGAAATTCTGTTCTGAAAAGCAAGCTACTTAGACAAAGAAAACAAGGTCCAACCCACTCCTGCATGACTACCAGTCTAAAAATGATTAAAAAACGTAGTTATACTGCATAGTACAAAGTTTTCTACTCAGTAGATTCTTTGCTGACCAGATATTACTGAACAACACTGACTAATGACTAGAGATGCACAAAAGGCCCATCGGACCGGGCTTTGAAAAGCCCGTTTAGGCCATCGAAGCGGGCCGCGGTGGGCTTTTTTCCGGGCCTGAAGCGGGCCGGGCCGGGCCGGACCGGATCGGGCTTTTTCCGGGATCAAATCGGATCGAGATTTTATGTTACATAAGAATGTTCTTTATGTAATAATGGCAGACATTTGTTAAATAATCTATTTTGCCGATATAAATATTACATTTATCGATTTACTTTTTGATTTGATGATATATTAATTGATTACACGTGTACTTAACTTGTTTTCGTTCATGTATCGTAATATATGCATATAAATAATCTTATTATTAATAATGAATATGTAAATATATATGTACTTAAATTATTTTTATATTTGAAGAAAGTGTAAATACATAAATATTTATGTAAGTATACTAGAATAATCGAATTTTACCCGGGCTTTTTCGGGCCGAACCGACCTTTTAATCGGGTCGGGCCGAAGACCGGGCCGAAGACCGGGCTTTTTAAAAGACCGGGCTTTTGCCGGGCCGGGCTTTGCCCAAAAATATAGGGACCGTTTAAGGCCCTCGGGCCGGGTTTGACCGGGCCGGGCTTTGCCGGATCGGGCCGGGCCAGATTTTCGGGCTCGGGCTTTTTGTGCATCTCTACTAATGACTATCATCACTAATTAATTTAAAGAGTAATGCTACAGCCACCAAATTGGGTACCAAATTTTGACACCAAATGATGTGGTACTAATTAGTTGGCATTTTGTGATATTTTAATTGGATGGCCCTAGCGGGCCCATTATTGTTATAACCAATCAAATTAATGCCATGTCATTTGGTGTCAAAATTTGGGAACTAATTTGGTGGCTGTAGCAAATTACTACATGATGTATTGCAAAGTCCTTACCACATGATGTATTGCAAAGTTGTCCTTTTCCTCCATATAACTTGATCGCAGTTTATAGCGCATCATATATATGACCCACAAGGTAGCACCTAATGTTGCTAAATCAAGCAAGGTGTGTATATCATATTCCATCACGAAACTGCAATACAGTCTAACAGCCAAAAACAAGGCTGTCAGTTCCTGCGATTTGAGTGACAGCCCTACAATAAGGTAAAAAATATTAGAGGTCATTAGAAGTAGGCCCTAAAAAGAAAGAAACTGTACAACTTTCCAACTAAAGAAACTAAGAACACGACAGTATGCTATTATAAATATGTAACATTTTCTAGCAGCACTAAAAAACTTGAACAGTTTAGCTAGCATACTATTTCACATTTTTCATGAGAGTTTAAAACAGAATTACACTAATCATTTTGAAATTACTGCCAATCTTACCTCGTAAAGAGCATAGGACAAGTATTAGTGATGCAGGACAAAATTTATGAACGATCGATTTATTGTATGAAAACAATTAACAGACTAAACTAGGGTGATTTAACCGCAGAAGAATCACTTCCCCTAGGTTCCCAGCCCGTAAAGGAGGAGAGACTCAATTCAATAATTTCAATAATCCAACAAAGTCTTGGAGAATAAGTAGGATTATACAAACTAATATAGGGAACAAAAAACCCAATAAATAACTTAATGGACTAAGGGCAGGCTTATTTCAAATAACTAAAATAATTATCTATACAAGAAGACGTCACACATAACTATTGTATTGACTAAACTGTTTACAAAATAATAAAAAAGTTTCCTTTAATGTTTACTCTCATTCCCCATCAAATTAAGATACAGTTTCTCCATTAATCCAAATAAATTTTAGTACAAAAAATTGAAAACCGGTGCAATCAAAATTCTTTCAACTAATCAAAATGAAGTGCATTTCCTGTTACTGCTTCGTGTTTCTATTTTTTCTAGAATTTGAGATAGCAGTAATTGATGAAGAGCAAGGATTCAAAAATCAATTTTTATTTACTCTATATTTAGGAGTAAAAATGAATCAATTATCATAAAGTTATAAAATAGATAAGTAGATTATTATGAATATTCTATAGTTTTGACATATGGCAATAGTCTATCTATTAGGAATATACGTAATCGTAATAATTAGGATTTTACCAGTTACTTAAAGTTTAGGGTTCTACACTTATATAAGGAGATGTAAATTTTTATTGTTAAAGACTTTTATTGATCATTGAAATCGAGAATGGCATGTTGCTACGGCAGTTGAGGAATTCCAGGGGTAGTGGTTCTTTTGCGCTAAAGTTGAGATAGTGAATTTTTCTCCAATTATCCACAAGCTTATCTTTTCATTGTTTTTATTCCATTTTCCTTAATTTTAGTTTGCGTCCTGCATAGCGGAAAAATGACACAGATCTTAGCACGTCTCAATCTTATTCACAAGCACTAGATATGCTTGTGAAGCACAATATTAAACATTCTCTTAAAATCTAAACTCAGCCATGTCATTCATTGGAAGAACCTACCACACATTTACATACAACATAAACTTTTAATTTTTTGACAATAAAAAACAAACTAAAGCGTGTCTTTGCCAAAAACGACTGAATCTATCTCACATAAGAAATCTGAATATCTTATTAGTACATCTTCCAAGTAAAATAACTAAAACATCAATTGAATGTATGTAGATGGACCAATACAAACATTGTTTGTGAATTTTAAATGCATGTAATGGAAAATAAGTAGATGGAAAGTCGTAGATTATTGCCTTTTCCAGCTAACTGCTTTTGTTTGCAAGCTTTTAAACCAGAAAAAGGAAAAATGGAAGCAATACACTCTTTATCCTTTTTCCTAATGCATTATGTTGAAAAATATACAAATTCAAGGAAAAATAACAAGTACCACGACCTAAGCATTTTACACCAATAAATTACCTCTATAAAACTTATAATCCTAACAACAAAAAATATTGAATGTAAGAATCCCAAGGTATGTAAACTTTTTTCTTTACCTTTATACAAACTTTCATGTTTACTCTTACAAAACCTCACCACTGACCCAATACATAATAATATCCTAAATCCTAATCAAATAAAAACTAAAGGGGACAACACAAACTACAATCAAAATGAGGAAAACCTTAAATTGAGCAACAAGCTTAGCATAGAATCAGTATTAAATGTCATAACCAAAACACAATCAATTAACAACACCCAATTTATAAAACTACTCAAAACATAAATTACAACATTAAATACAAGTACATGACAAAATCAAACACAATCTTTCTCAATCTAGCAGCATAAAAATCCAATCTTTTCACTTACCCATCAATAAACAGCACATAAACAATCAAAACACCCACAAAAAACAAAAAAAAAAATATTCAAATTCAAGAAAAGGGCACATTATTTTTACCCATTTGCATGTAATTGTAAATAATATCATATAAAATATAAAATTAAAATAACCTGCACAAGTTTTCTCCTTCATTATTTTATAAATAAGAAGGGAGATTCCAACAGAATGAACAGCTTCAGCGGCAACAAAAAGATTGTCATGATCGTGAACGATGGCTCTGAGCACAACCAACGCAGACATTCCGGCGATGACGGCCAGAAATGCTTTCACCTTGGGTGGTTGTCGCCGGACCCATGTCGATATCACGTGAATCGGCCTCTTCGGTGGCCTCATGTTTTTACTGTGTGTGTATGTATTTTATTTTTATTGTTCGATGACAATAAATATTCAGAGAAATACAGGGGACGTGATGATTTTAAATTTACAGGTATTATTTATTATTTTCCTGCAAAAGAACTCAACTAGGGATGTGTGACATTTATGTATACTTTCTATATATGGGAAAAATGACAAAGGTTTCCTATTGTCATTTTTCCCATAGGTGACTTGAATTTGTTTTCTTCCTACTTCCTAGTCAATTTTACAATATAAATTTTAATTTAATATATTATTACTAATTTGTATTCCCTGGAAATTATTTTTAAATGTTTTGCTATATAAATTTAGTATTTTTAGTTTAATATTAATTGTATATAGAATATAATGTATAATATATCATGAAGAAAATAATATATAATAATATATGTTTGCTAAGTTTTATCTTTATTTATAGTTTTAGAGCTAATATTTTAAATAACAATTTTGATATGTTTTTAGTGACATTCAAACCTTAAACCATTTTATATAATAATTTTTATTATTATATTTAGAGAAAATGCCAAAATAACTATTCTTGAGAACACTGGGTCCTAAATGCCCACAATGAGGATTGTGGCCTTTGTTGTGGTCAAAATCTTCGTGGGCTAGATTTAAGTCCATTAAATTATACCAATCCATGAACAGAATATGAGCTATAAGATAGATCTAGTGTGAGAAATGAAGCTCAAACATGAGAAAATTAGTATCAGCCAAGAAAATTGTCAAGAGATTATGCACATCAGGAGGTTCCTTATGGGCTAGCTAAAAGCTAAACAGATTACGAATGGATCAGGTTCCTCCTCAAAGAAGAGTTCGAGTCAGCCCAGCAGCATCTATCAAATCAATAAAGAATATGTGGAACCACAGAGAGGCTCCCCAGACTAATGTATTTGTTCTTTTTATAGGTACAGCTTCCCGTAGAGAGGTCCCTGAGAAACATGTTCCGAGATATAGGTTCCTGAGATAGACGACAGAAAGGTCTAGAAGCCAATCATAGAGAGACAAACTTATTATTGGAGAGTATTCCTAAGACGCAGCTGATCCTAGATTACCTCTAATAGATAGATAACTTATGGTCGAGTTAGAACTCGAGTTCTACTCGACCTAGATAACTTGTTTATAGTTGGTTGTAGAGGAAAAAGAGACCAACTTGGACATGGACTTCGATTTAATAGCTGGTCAAGTAGAATCAACATAGATTTAGAACTACGTGAGCTTGATCCCTATATAAAGGGTACGTAGGCACCTTGAGAGGGTACCGAGATTTTTGCATTCTAGCTATCTCTAAGAGAACCTGAGATCGTTGGAAGCACTCTCAAGAGCAGCTTACCCCACATGTACAACCTTCATTCTCCATAGCATAGTTGATCGTTAGCTTTACAACTCACCGTAAACCTCTTATTAGTTATTACGAAATCCACTCATCAACATTGGCTCTAGAAGGAGGGTAGTTATCATCTTAAGATTGGAAAGATGGCAGGCAATTCGGATAGCGATGCAACCCATTCTATTAAGAATACACCCAACGAAGCGAAGAATATCACACCATCATATATTTTTGATGGCCTTAAGTCCATTGGAGAAAGACTGTCAACTCTATAACAGGTGTCCAATAAGAAGAAAAGAAGTCGAAGTCTACCTTGGGAAAGAAGGGCAAAAAGACTAAAGTTACCCCGAAGTAGCTGGATTTCGAGGAGGAGGAACATGAACCTGAGGTTGAAGCTGAGCTGAGGTCAAGGATGAGGGCCCCATTAAGGATGATGATGATGTAGATAGAGAAGACCTCGAGAAGGAGCAGACCCCGGTTAGGCGAACCCCTTCTCAGACCCAGGCAGATTCCAAGGGCAAGAAGGTTGTTAAGGCAGGAGGTTCCTCATAGAAAAAGAAGAAGGTAAAGGAACCATATGTGGAGATAGTAAAAGATGAGGAATCTGATTCTGAGGAAATAAGTGATGATTCAAGCACTGCAGAATCTTATAGAAAGGAAGGTACCAGCAAGCAAGAGGTCAAAAGCTGAAACGTCTGGAGAGGTAACTATTGAGGATATCGGGAAGATTTTGGCGAAACTTAGAGACGAGAAGCAGCTTACTGCTAGACTTATCTCTCTTACTCTTATTATATAATAGGATATAATACCAAATTTAGGGTATCCAATCAAACCAACTAAATATCTTATGTTTTGTTCATAGTAGTATTATATAAGTATATGGGTTTTTGATATATCTATACTATTATATAAATTCTGGAACATTAAAAGTTTGGTTGGTTGGTTGGTTGGTACCTGTTGATTTTACTTATTTACCCTTAACTAAAAAAACATGTTATTTTACTTAATTATCCTTACTTAATTATTATTTATAATAGTATAATAAATAGTTATTAGCTGATTGCCTTTTTAACATTTACTTTTAATTGAAGAAACTACCTTTTATAAACACCTAAAATTGTACCATATCTTACAAACACTAATATTTGTTTTCTAACTAAAACATGTTACCTTTAAATTTAAAACTAATCTTGGAATCACTAATATAAACCCAAAAATATCACACCGCATCTTACAATCATTAATAAAATATAATAAAAATCTATATACATTGTTAATAATAAGATAACATGAGGATAATCCTTGAACATGAGTATATTAAATTATATTAAAAATAAAAAAATTATTGAAAATAATGATTATATAAAACCTAATTATTATATCCTTATATATAATAAGCATAAGAGAGATTTTATCCATAATTTTTGTCACTGTACTACCAAAATAATCTCAACCGTTGAATCTAATATTTTTAAAAATAGACGATCAAGATTATATCATATTAAAAAGAGAAATTTATAATCTAAAATGGATATAATTAGAAAAGGTTACATTAGAAGTGAATTTTAGAAAGAAAATTATAATCTAAAAAGGATATAATTTAAAAAAGGTTGTGTTAGAATTAAATTTTAAAAAAAAAAATTATAATCTAAAAAGGATATAATTAAAGAAAGTTGTATTAGAATTGAATTTTATTTATTTTTTTATTAGTGTTAAAAAAATTCATATCTACTATTTGGACTCTATCTTAAGATCTAGAAATCAGATTTGGATGTAATTACAATCCACGCGCATAAAATTAGTTTTAATTTAGTGATGATTTAATAATTATTATTCAAATGGAAACAATCAGATTCTCAAGAGAAAATATAATTACAAGTTTTTGCATTAATCCTATTCAATGTCGAAGACATACATTAATCTATTCAATGTATAAAACCTGATCATATATGATATAAATCATTGATATACACCTTTTCGTATTTCAATATAAATACTTTTTTTAGTTTATAACATATTAAAATAGTAAATTATTTTTATGTTAAAGCCTATAGTTTTCATCTAATTATTTTAAGATCTAACGGTTCATATTTATTTTGTCGTACGGACGACCAGACTACGGATTATTAAAATTTGGATATAATCTCTCCTACACTTATTATTAGAACTAGCTTATAACCCGTGCAACGCACGGCTCCTTTTTAATATCTACAATTATATTACTTTTATGAAATTTTATAAGTTATTAATTTACATATAAAATTAGTGTTTAAAAATTGATATATATAAGATTTTACATGTTCGATTTAATATTTGTACTCTATCTTGAATTTTAAAATTTGATTTGGACGTTTACAGCCCACATGAAATTAACAAAATAATCTTTAAATTAATGATGGTTTAATATAATTAAATCTACACAGAAACAAAAAAGAGAAGAAATTGACGATTTTTTAAGTTAAAAATTCTTTTTGATTTATGAATTTTACTTATAATTTGTTTTGATTATCAAAATATCCTTATAATTATTTAAAGATAGTTCTACTCACAACCAAATACAATTTTAATAATAAGTGTAAGAGAGATTTTTTTCGAAATTTTGATAAACGGTAGTCTATTCCTCCGTATGACAAAGATCTTAAAATAAATAGATGAAAATCGTTGGATCTAGCATAAAAAATGTTTTATATTTTAATATGTTATAAACTAAAAAGTACTCCGTATATTTATATAAGATAGATTTTGTCCAAAATTTTGATAATCGTCTATTCCTCCGTAAGACAAAGATCTTAAAATAAATAGATGAAAATCGTTGGATTTAGCATAAAAATTGTTTTATATTTTAATATGTTATAAAATAAAAAGTATATTTATATTGAAATACGAAAATGTATATGTCAATGATTTAAATCATGTACAATTAGGTTTTCTACAATTGATACCATTATCAATGTAGAACTTCTACATAGATTAGGATTTATGTAAAAATTCGTAATTATATTTTCTCTTGATATTCTGAGTGTTTCTATTTGAATAATAATTATTAAAGCATCAATAAATTAAAGATAATTTTATGATGTTCGCATGGATTGTAAAATCATTCAAATCTGATTTTTAGATCTCAAGATAGAGGCTAAATAGTAAATATGAAATTTTTTAATACTAATAAATAAAAAAAATTCAATTCTAATACAACTTTTTTTAATTATATCCTTTTTAGAATATAATTTTCTTTTTAAAATTCAATTATAATACAACCTTTTTTAATTATATCCTTTTTAGATTATAATTTTCTTTTTAAAATTCACTTCTAATACAACCTTTTCTAATTATATCCTTTTTAGATTATAACTTTTTTTTATGTGATCTAATCTTGATCGTTTAGTTTCAATCGAACGGATCATATAATTTTGGTAGTACAGCGACCAGACCAAAAAATTGGATAAGATCCCTCTTATAAAGATATTTTTAAATTAAATTTACTTCTAATGATGAAGAAAAAAACAAATCGATCAAATCGATGAAGAAAGATTATTATAGTAAATTAATAAAGTGAAAATTATAAATAAATATGTAAGGATATAATTTATAATCCAACGGATGACTTTTAATCCAACAGATCATATGCTTTTGGTGGTACAGCGACGACGACCAAAAATTTGGATAAGAACTCCCTTATGCTTATTATATATAAGATATTAATTGTATTTGGTTGTTAGTAGAACAATTTTCAAATAATTATAAGGGTATTTTGATAATCAAAACAAATTATAAGTAGAATTCATAAATCGAATAGAATTTTCAATGTTAAAAAATCGTCAATTTTCTTTTCTCTTTTGTTTTTGTGTAGGTTTAATTGGCAAATAATTATTAAATCATTACTAAATTAAATTTTATTTTTTTAATTTCACGTGGGCTATAAAATCATTCAAATCAAAATTTAAAAATTCAAGATAGAGTATAAATATTAAATCGAATGTGTAAAATCTTATATATATTAATTTTTTAACAACAATTTTGATATTTAAATTAATAACATATAAAATCAAAAAATATTAATATAATTATAAATATTAGAAAAGGAACCGTGCGTTGCACGGGTTATAAGCTAGTTTTAATTAATGACTGGAAGATAAGATATGATATGATATTATTGGGTATATAGTAGTGATTGTAAAATTATGTTTTTAATTAGAAGATAACATATTTTAATTATTAGAAAATATTAATGATTGTAAGCTCATAGCCCGTACGATGCATGATGATTTTTAATATTTTTTTCATCTTATTATTCATATATTAATATATATTCTTTAATTAGTAGGATAACAAATTAAACGAAGATAATAAAATATATATAATAATGTTTAATAATATTATAAACGATTTTGCTTTGCTTGTATTTGAAAATAGATAATATAAAATTTTAAACATGACATCTCAAAAAATAGTTTAACAGATTATATAAATTTTTAATAATAATATCGTGAAAATAGATAATTATTTTTAATTATATTATGTTATTAGCAGGAATTGTAATATTATAAACGATTTTGCTTTGCTTGTATTTGAAAATAGATAATATAAAATTTTAAACATGACATCTCAAAAAATAGTTTAACAGATAATATAAATTTTTAATAATAATATCGTGAAAATAGATAATTATTTTTAATTATATTATGTTGTTAGCAGGAATCGAATCTTGAACTTTCGTAAGTAATTTATAAGAAAACATTAATGTTAATAATAATGGGATTGGAACCTTGAACCTATGAGAGTTTAAAATTTTTAAAAAATGATTACTTTCTTAGCATTACATTTAACGATTCTCATTCATCTTAGCAAAAAAAAAACGATTCTCATTTATCTGTCTTCAAATCTAACAGTTGTCATTTAGTATATCAAATTTAATGCATTAAACCAATAACCAAATATCTTAAGTTTTTTTTACTTATAATAGTATAGTATAGACAGATGGGTTTTTCATATATTTTTTTTTGAGATTGGAAGATATGCTACATATTAATGCTTGCAACAGTATGTTTTATATTAAAAAGTAACGTGTTTTAATTAGAAAAGAAATATTAATAATTGTAATAGGGTTAAATATCAAAGTGGTCACTGAAGTGAAACCGATATATCATTTTATTCACCGATCTCAACGAGATATCATTTGAATCATTAAATTTATAATAAATATCAAATAGATAACTCTAAATTATGTGTTTGAAAACTTAAAAAAAAAAAAAATTGTTGATCTGCACATTTTTCGTGAATGCTACCGCAACCAAATGAAAAGTTGTTAAATTCTAGTATTTCAGATAATATATTTATTTTTAAATCATTTACTATTTATTTTTAATTTTATAGTCATTTTCCTTGTTTTAATTTTATAGTTGGTAAATAAACTTTCAAAATTCTAAAAATATTATCTGAAATACTAGAATTTACCAACTTTTCATTTTTTTTGCGATAGCATTTCAAACAAATGTGCAGAATCAACAAAAAATTATTTTTATATTTTTAACACATATTTAGAGTCATCAGTTTGATATGTTATGACTTTAGTGATTCAAAGGATATCCCGTTGAAATCGGTGAGTAAAATGATATATGGACTTTACTCCAGTGACCACTTTGATATTTAACTCAGTTATGATATATGGTATAGTTGATGTTTTTAGGTGTTTAGAAAAGGTAATTTTTTTAATTAAAATGTAAGGTGTTTATAATTTTAAAAAAACAATCGACTTATTATTATTAATTATAGTATTTTATTATTTATTAATTAAAATGATAGATCGAAAATCAAAATTTTCAATATTTCGACAATAGATTTAGAGAGATATAGAAGTGATTATTTTTTGGATGGCATTGTAATTTTATCAGTTAAATGATGGTTGGCGTTGTAATTTTTTTTCTTTGTATTTTTTATGAATTCAGTTATTATTTATTTTTTCTGAAAAAGAGGAATTAATTCATTAGTTAAAAGACATACGACATCTACAAATACAATCAAAATTGGACAAACATTTTAGTATATTGCTGTTGAATCCTTCCTTCTTTGGAGTTATTGTTTATTGCTTGGTTTCGACTTACCAAGGATTGTTACCAATGTGGAAATATAATTTTTATGTATCATCATACAAGGAATGCGCGTAAATGTGTATAGAACAAAATCTTTATCATGGAGGAATAAGATTAGATCTCAATTAATTTGGGATTCTCATCTCAACAAGACATTTCACTAACAATTAACAAGATAACTTGTATGTTGTACTACATCAACTACTACAATATTTAGGATTTGGTTTAGGCACACGTTTGGACCTCCTCACTCATCTGTCACATCTTCAGTTCGGGCTTGAACAAATTTTGATTGGAATTTTACTGAATTCATCCCTTACCACCCTTATATATTCCCTCGCTTCGGAGTACACCTGTCAATAAATCGGATATCTGATCCGGCCAAAAAATGTCTGATTCGTTAATGATTCGATCCGGTAACGAGTGGATATGGATTTTGTATGATCCGATTCGATAACGATCCGAATATATTATATTTATTATATATTTATGTAATATTTGATATATATTAAATATATATAGAACATATTATAATATAAAAAAATTTATATAAATAATATTATTTTGAAATATAAATTTGGATTTCAACGTATATGTCATAATTTTTATTTTGTCAAAAAAATTAAAATGCTATTTTTTCATTAAAAAAATTAAATTTTTAAAATTTATTAAACGGATCGGAGGTCCGATCCGATAACCCAAAATCTGAATGGATTGTATATGTATCGACCTAAAAAATATTTGACTTCTAACCCAATTCGATACGAATTCGAAAAATCTCAACGAATTTGGATATGAACTAGATTATAGCCTATGCTACGCATACGGGTATTTCAAAAAGAAAATTCTATAAAATTTATAAATATAAGAAAATCATTGATTAATTGAAAAATTGTATATTTCTAATTGTAATTGTGAAAGAAATAATATCAATGAAATATAAGGTTATTTTTGTATTATAACAAATCTATACTATTATATAAAAGACGAAACATTAAAAATTTGGTTGGGACGAAACATTAAAAATTTGGTTGGTCGGTAAGTGTTGATTTTACTTATTTACCCTTACTTAATTACCGATAAAATCTTTTTTTATATTTTATCTAACTAAAATTTTTGCTTTACTAATCAATTTCTTTTTTCAGGTTAAACATATTACCTTTTTTTTAATAACTAAGCAGTTTCCTTTTTTTTTTAAATAACTAAGCAGTTTCCTTTTTTTTAATAACTAAGCAATTTTAAGCATATTATAATTACTATTAACTAATTAATTAATTTTTTTCATTCAAATTATTTTTTCTCTTTTCTCTAACTAAAATATCTCTTTTTCCAATTATATCACGGATTACTTTTTAAAAATCTTCTTTTATATTTTATTTAACTAAAATTTTTACTTTACTAATCAATCCCCTTTTTCAGGTTAAACAGATTACCTTTTTTTTAATAACTAAGCAGTTTCCTTTTTCAGGTAAAATATAATATCTTTATATTTTATCTAATAAAAAAACAAATTATAATTACTATTAACTAATAAATTAATTTTTTCTCTTTTCTCTTTTCTCTAACAAAAATATTTTTTTTCCAATTATATCACGGGTTACCTTCTTCAGCCAAAACAAGTTACCTTTTTATTTTATCTAATTAAAACCTCTCTTTTTCAAATTATATCATAGGCGATTCTATTTAATAAAAAAAATCATAATATTATAATGCTATTATTTAACCGATTACCTTTTCAGCTAAAAACGTATCATCTTTTTTATTTTTTTCTAATTAAATTCCCTTTTTAGAAATATCATGGGAAACATTAATTTCTCATTTTCTAAAAATACTATCAGAATTTTATTTAGTAAAATAACAATTAAATTATAATTACTATAAACTAATCAATTACCTTTTTCACCTAAAGTATGTCACCTTTTAATTTTCACGTTATCGTTTTCTATTTTTTCAAACTAAAATCTCTCTTTTTCCAATTATATCACGGAAGGTTCTATTTAATAAAATTAAATAATAATATTATAGTACTAATATTAACCGATTATCCTTTTTAGCTAAAACGTATCATCTTTTTCCTATATTATCTAATTAAAATTCCTTTTTAGAAATATCACGGGCAACATTAATTTCTCCTTTTCTAAAACCATTACGAGCTATTTTATTTTGTAAAATAACATAATTAAATTATAATTACTATAAACTAATCAATTACCCTTTTCACCTAAAACATATTACCTTTTTAATGTTCTCTAACTAAATCATCTCTTTTTCCAATTATATCACGGGCATTCTATTTAGTAAAACAAAATAATAATTTTATAATTACTAATAAATAACTTATTACCTTTACAACTAAAACCTGTCACATTTTCTATATTTTTCAACTAAAATTATTCCTTTTCTAGAAATATCACGGATAACATTTATATAATTATGATTATCATCTCATTTAAATATTTAACCTCCAAAATTCGTATTTAAATAATTTAATATAATATTTGAAAATTTCGTGCATCACACGGATTTTAAGCTAGTACATTTAAAGATTATTTCAATTAAAATATTTTATTGTATATATTGTATGATGATATGCATTGAAAAACTTACTTGAATTAAAATTTTAATTCAAATTTTTATTAATGAGCTTACCATAAATATTATACTTGACATTAATGATATTTAAATTTATATGTAGATTTTCTATAATTAAAAATGGATCAAATAAAAACAAGGATTTTTACAAACCTAAATATGTATACCAAACCTGAAAAATAGATAGTCCATAAATTAAAATATAATTAAAAAATTTGACCGAACCTAAATATGGATCATGAAACTGAGGAAAGGGTTATTTAGCAATTTATAATAGATTTGGTCTACTTGGAAAAGGGGAAACACAAAATTTATATTGATACATCAGAACCCTTTATACCCCGTATTCGTTATGTTTGTAGCCTATAGGCAGCTTGCACTTCATGGTAGGCGCAGTTTTGGGAGTCTACTTTGCCCAAAACTACGACGTTCCTAAGCTTTATGAAACAATAGAACAGGATATTTTTGTCATCGCCAAGCAGTACAAGGAGAATTATAGCAAATCAAACAACAAAACAGGATCATGATTCGTCTAGCTAGATAGGTTCCGAATTTTATGGGCGATTTTTTGTAAAGTTTTGTGGAATTTGACTCTTTATTGTTAAAGAATTGAATGATATGATATTTGAAGAATTGAATGATATAATATTTTAATATTTATTGTTAGGGAATTGAATTGTTTGTATCTGTTATTGCCGGTCTAGATTGATTTTATAGTTTAGTGTTTCGGTACATGAGTTGATTTAATTTTGCGGATAGAGTAGAACCTCCCTATAATAATAATACTAAATTATGGTCCCGCGTAACTGAGAATAACCTCTTTACAATAAAAAATTTTTCGGTTCTAAAGGTATTACATAGAGGTTTTACTGTAACTAGTTTTGAGACAATTTGTTTAGAGATGGGACTACAGGTAAACTTGGATGAAATAAAATAGTAGAATTCATTGATAAATCTGTGCTAAAATCATTTACATTAATTCTTTGTGTCCTTCAACGCGCGAAGAGCCGTTGCTTCAGATTCACCTTCTAGTAGTCGTTCTATAGTACATAAATTGCATAACACTTTGCTAATACAAGTTGGGAAAAGGAGAATGGAGGCTTTAATTACGTTGCTCCGATATGTTATCCGATCTTTTGGATTTCGACGAGTTTCGATCTGTTCTTCGATCTGTTTTTTCAGTCATATTTTTTTTTTAATTTTAGATGAAGTTGCTTTTGGTTGATTTCAGTTGTGTTTGGTTGATTTCTGTTGATTTGGGTAGCTTTGATGAATTTGGATTGAAATAATTAAGTTGTAATTAGTTGATTTGGGTTGCTTTCAGATTTACTAAATTGTTAAAAAAGTTGCATCTCTTTGATTGTAGTTGCATCCCGTATTTTTGTAATTTTTTTCAAAAGATGGTATTTTTGCAAATAGAACTTTAAAATAACAGTATTTTTGCAAAAAGATTTATATGGTGGGGTATTTTTCAAAAAAAAACCCTTTTTTAATTAAAATGTAAGGTTTTTTTTTAATTTTAAAAAGATAATCGACTTATTACCATTAATTATAATATTTCATTGTTTATTAATTAAAATGACAGATCGAAATTCGAAAACAAAATTTTCAATATTTCAGTAATAGATATAGAGAGATATAGAAGTGATTATGAATTGATTTTTTGTGGATGGCGTTGTAATTTTATCCATTAAATGATGGATGGTGTTGTAATTTTTTTGCAAAATTAATGGTCATAATGAACTGTTAAGTTATTTATTCAAATTTTTTTAATATATTAATATGTTATAAAAATCTTATAATGCTTTGTATTTTTTATGAATTCTGTTGAGTATTGAATACAGTAAAAGAATACAGAGGGGGGGGTGAATGGATTCTTGAACTTTTCTTGTTCGAGTCTATGTAGCAAGTCAGTGTTTGTGTGTGCAAGAGTGAAGGTGTGGATAAAGAACAACACAAGACACAATATCACTTTAATCTAATTTATTATTAGATAAAGGTTGCTACAATCTGTGAATACAAATGATAGTATTCTCAGCTTCGTCTTTCTCAGAGAGATATAGCTTACAGTGTGTGAAAAACTTGACTCACAAAGTTAATGACTAAGGAAGTGAGGCTGTATCCTTATAGAACATGGATACAACCTACTTACTCCAAATAAGATAGCTAAACAAATTACTTTCTAGTCTGTCTATCCTTTTTGAGTAAGTGTCCAAACGGTTACAGATTTGACTTTGCAAAGCCTGTTCAGATCCACTTCTTTAGCCCCTTGTCTCTTCTATATCTCTCCAAGCTTCCTTGTAGGCTTTCCAGAGCACGTTACAGATTGTGGTCCATAAAGTGCATTGGCTTGTTGCAGGTTTCTGACTTGTACAATTTCTTCAGTATTTTGTCTCCAAGAATGTATTCGAGAAGTGACTAAGTAGGTGATTTGAGAACTTGAATTGACTTGATCGATAACTCTGAGTTCTCGAACACTGTTATATTGACATATCAAATTACTTCTCGAATAGCTCTTTTCTTCAGGATTCCTTGAGTTGTCGAATAGAACACTTGACTTGTCGAATCCTTGAGATATCGAATAGCTTTCTGAGTCCTTCAGATATCGAATGGAACTTTGACTTGTTGACTCCTTGAGAACTCGAATAATACTTTGACTTGTTGACTTCTTGAGTTCTCGAATAGAGTACATAGACATAACGAATCTCTGAGATATCGAACAGTGTATTCAGAGATATCGAATAGTGTCTTGAGATATCGAATCCCTGACTTCTCGAATGCTGGACTTCTCGAATAGACAAATATACTTCTCGAATTGGTACTTAGGCAAATTCTTCATTTCTTCAAATCCCAACTTGTGATTATTTGACAGTCTTTATCTTCTTGCTTGAGGCATGAACCTTGGAACTTCTTTCAAGCATTATTCTTGACTATATAAGTACAGTTACACAACTAGGATTTGATGCCTACTATAAGTACAAAACAAATAGAAACTCTACAACTAGAGGTTCCCTCAGTTAAGAGGTCATGTAAGTAATGTAAAGCATTACAAACAATTAGGCTTGTTATTAGATGTATACAGGCATGCCTCTGTGACTAACAATCTCCCCCAAATTGTGAGTGAGACCCTTAGTCACAATTTCATGTCTGATAACAAGCCTATCATAAATAAAGATAAATCTTGACAGGTACATGTATGAAATTGATTGAATAGTATTACAAAGAAAGCATTCTCACAGTTATGAAGAAATACTAGCCATTTTCCTTTGATCCTCCTTTTTGAGATTTGGCTTGTAGATCCTCCTTTTCTTTTTCTTCCTTGGCTTTCTTTGCATCACTCATTGCTTGGATGATGTCTTCCATGGCAGTGAGTTCTTCAATGAGAGGTGAGCCAGATAGGTCTGTGATGACTTCATTCAGTTTGGCTTCAGAGTAAGAGCTAATGTAATCCATTCTAATCTTCACATTTCTGCCATATTTCATGTATTCCACAATGTAAGGATTATACTTGACTCTGCATAACCCTTTAGCTCTCAATTCTTCAGCTTTGGCTTCTAGAGCAGCTAACTCTTCTTCTATCTTTTTCTTCAAAGCTTCATACTTCTTTCTCAACTCTTCCTCATGATCTCTTTTCATCTTGATAAAATGAGATATCTCAATTTTCCACCTTCTCTCCTCTTCATTCTCAAGGTTGAGTAGCACCATTATTCTTTGTAGATCATGTAACTTGCCCTAGTGTTCACACATGCCTGCTTGAATCTTTTGAATTTCACATTAGTGTATTTGAACTCCAGGCAGTCATCAACTATAGCTACATGATAGATTCTCTGAGCCAGTTGATATGCTATCTCATCTTCATCATAGTCTATGTTGAGACAGGGCAAGTCTAGTCCAGGAATGATTGTGAGTGCCTGAGATGTAGATGTTTTCACCTTTCTTGCCCTTCTGGCTGACATCTTCCATTTCAGCTTCTTTCCTTTGTTGCTTGAGAAAAATTTAAGACCTTTGTCTTTGGACCATTGTAGTATACCATTAGCAGTATGCTTTTTGATATACACAAGTGGTTTCTTGATTAGCATCTCCTTTTCTTGAGGTAGTGAAACATTTGCAGAGGCCATGGAATTTGGCTTTTGTAGGTCACTACTAACAGTATTCACCCTAGACTTAGAGTCTTGTGTAGTGGTGAGGATACTGTTAGCAATGCCTATGGCTTGCTGTTTCACACTTGTCCTCTCATAGACTTTCCCTTGGTCCCTGCCATCTTTCTTTTCTTTGTCATCTTTCTTCTTTTTCTTGTCATCATCTCCCTTATCACTCCTGTGATGTCTTCTCCTTCCATCACTCTTGTCATCATCTTTATCTTCATCCTTATTTCTCCTGGGCTTGGCCAATTCTGGAATTGAACCAGTTGAAATGAATTCTCTAAGGATGTGCAATACCTCAATCTCCTCAGCTGACCTTATCCCCTTCTTCTTTTGCATTTGATCAACTATGGCAATGATCAGTCTGTGGTTCTTAGAGGTGAGATCATTGGGAATAACCAATTGATCCACATCTTGAATTTTGGTACCAGACTAATAGAGGATGATCAGTCTGGCTTGTTGACCATTTCTTAGTTCAGTATACAGACTCTGATTGTTCTCCCCTTTCTGCTCAATTAGTTCCAAGATGGCATCAATCTTAGTGAATTTCAGTGTTGTCAAGGTATCAATAGATATGTGCCATATCTTGCCTTTTGTCACCATCATGATTTCCTTGAGGTAGATCTGACTGAGCTTTCTTGGAATAACTGTTAAATAATGGATTTGATCTTTCAGGCTTCTTCTGTATAACAGGGTATCTCCTCCAACCTTTGCTTTTGAGGCTTGCAGAAACTTCAAGAATGCAGCATCATGATAAACCTCTGAGTTTGCTACTTCTATCAGCTTGGCCTCTGTAACCACATTCACTTCCACTGGATCAGCTTCATGTTTAGAAGGTTGGACTAGATCACTTGGCATGGATCCTGCCACCACTGTAGTGGTGACAGTTTACTTTTGGCCACTTGGAGTAGTGATATGCACAGGTGGTAAAGTGACCACTGGCAGAGAAGATGGAGGCTCATCAACCTTTGATTTGCCTTTGCATGGCACATGAGTTAGAGATTTAGTGACCCTTTGGTGATCACCCTCACTTAACTTTATCCCTTTTTCCTTAGGTTTATCCCCCTTTGTATTTTAATTCCTTGTCCTCTTCTCCCCCTTAGGCTTGTTGTCAGGCACAGAGGCTTTAGAAGTGACCTTTGGGGTGGAAGATTCTTCAGGGAGAGGAAGACCCATATGCTTCATCATAGCAGCCAACATAGATTGTTGATGCAGAAGAACATCAGCTGTGGTGGTTGCTTGAGTGTCCAACTGATCATTGAGAAGTGCAACCTTGAGTGTCCAACTGATCATTGGACTTAGTGAGAGTAGCCACCTCCTTTTCAAGAGTATCCATTTTAGTGAATAGCTCATGTGCCCTGAAACCAGAGAGTGATTGATCCTTGAGTCTTTGGACTTCATACTTGGTCATGTCATGAAAAGGGACCTCAGTTACCAGCTTATCCCCATATTGATTCTTGAACATTGTTCTCAACATGGCATTTGAGTCTGTGGTTTGATCAGATAGAGATTGAAACTTATGCCCCAGCCCTGTGACAATATCTTTGAGAAGGGCCAAGCCATTGTCCATTTTGGTGCAGCTAGACTTGCAGGCTAGAATTTCCTTGACCACAGTCTCCAGTTGAGGGAATTTGGAATCAAAAGCCCTTTTTAACTAATGCACCTCCTTGGTTGTGGCTGTAGACACTTCTGTGACTTCTGTCTTTAGACCCTTGCCAAGGTAGTGTGTAGCCTTGAGAATTCCCTTGTAATTGTCATTTATTGCTTCATACACATCACTAGGGGTGAGAGATTTGGCATTGGACCCTAGTGAAGTGATGTACTCTTCTCTGAGGTACTGTAGGCCTTCTGAGAGAGGAATGTCATATTTTCCTTGAAGCCAGGCATCTACATTGCCTTCTATCTCAGACTCATCCACAATTTTGGCCTGTTGTAGCTCCACATCCTCTTTATGGCACATGAGAATAGCTTCATAGTCAGGATTAGGCAGGTTGGCAGTGAGGAGGTGCTGTGCAATCTTTATGAACTCAGGGATCTGATCCACAATTAAGCTTTGAAGTGCTTCAACCGTCAATTGTTGTGGAACAAACCCTGATCCTGAAGCACTGTCATGGTGCACAGGCTTCAGCCATTGTGACATAAAGTTAGAGCTAGAGCTAGGCAAGCTAGACTCCTCAGTTACAGATGCAACTTCTGTAACCGGATGGATTGACTCTACTACTGGTGTCTCCACAGAAGTGGGATGAGTTACACCAGCAGTTGACACAGGCACAGAGTCTCTAGTGAAAACTAGTGGAACCTCTGTGTTTGTGATGGTGTCATTAGGAGATGCCCCATCATGCATTCCCTCACCATCTAAATGTGGGTCCTGGGTGGTGAACAAGGTGTCATGCACCAAGTCACTTGAGTTCATTGGCTCATCAAGAGAAAAGAATTCTTGATGATCAATGCCTTGCTCCTCAATTGATTGAGTTGCAGGCTGCAAAAAAATTTGAGATGAAGGTTCTAGAAGAGAAGTGTCTTGTGGAATAGATTTTGGCAACTCCTCCTGAGAGATAGAGGGAGTTTCAACTGTGATGTGCTCTCTACTCATTGTTGTGCCAGCCTTATCACTCCCATGTGCTGACTCTGTACAGATAGATGCATTGGGGAGGATGCTTGATTCTATAGATGTACCCTGTTGAGAGGATACATCTAGTGAACTGTTTGCCCCTGATTTTATAACTTCAGCCATTTGTGTGACTGAAGAGGTGATTTTAGTTTTCTTCTTCTTTGGACTGATAAGAGGTGACTCAGGTGCCTCACTTTCTAACTCTACAGCCAATGCTGCTTCAGACAAGATGGTTAAAGGTGCAGAAGCAACCTGTTTTCTCTTCTTCTCCTTTTGACTAACATCACCCTTTTGAGAGGATGATGCATTTGGCTCAGTGTTTGGTAGAGTGTTTGGTTGAGAGGGTTGGTTAGCAGGCCCTGGGTTAGCATTTTGTCCTACTTGCTTGGGCTGTGCTAACTGTGACTTTGAGTCAAATGTTGGCATGTTGTGGGGGTAAGTCCTAAACAAACTCTCCATATGGGGAGTTATGTTCAGTCTTACATCTACATCATTCCTAGTCTCCAAATTACCAAAAATGAGTTTGGTCATGGATTTAGGATAGCCTATTCTATTTTATTCATCCCATCTAATTCAATCAATTTATTATCTAAGAAGTTAAGTACAGATTGAATAAAACGAGGGAAGAAAATTTCATTACCTCTCTTGGCTGAGTTCTTACCAAGTCTCCCATACAGCTCCTGCAGAATGATAAGGCCAACATCTATCTTCTTTCCATATGCTAAAGCATAGCCTATCTGCTGTGCAGGTGTACTTATTTGGTCATAGCTGGATTTTCTTGCGGTAAAGACTTGAAGAAGTGTAGCAAACACATATCTCCATTCTTTCCTCAAATTCTTCCTATTCAGATGCCCAAGACTAATTTTGTCTGCATATTTGATGAAATCAAAGAAGTCTTCCAAATCAGCAGTTGTAGCTGGTGGGTCATACACCTCTTGTTTGGTGCCCATCCCAAGTGCTTCATTCATGTCTTCTGTGGTGATAGTGATATTCTTGTCTTGAATCTTACAGTAAATGATGTACGAGGTTATTGCAGAGTCAAGAGCCACCACCTCCACTGTAGCAGACTTCCAGAACTGTTCTAGAATGTCAAGATACAGAGTAGGGTTAACAGATAGAGCATTTTTTATGTATGATTTAGACATCCACTTCACAAAGCACTTGAAGTTGGCATTGGGTGCCTCAACATCACTAGTTAGAGCAATGAAATTGGTGTTGAACTTTACTATTGCCATTTGTGTAAGAGAGAGAGGAGAAATCGAAGGTTGAAGAAGAAATTTAGCTTTTTGCAGTTAGGGTTTCAGAGGTTTTTGGAGTTTGGATGCTTGAGAAATCGAATGAAATTAATCGAATAGATGTGAAATTGTAAAAGTATGAAGTACTTGAATTGTCGATTAGATGTATGTTATGTATCGACAAGTCAGGCATTCGAGAAGTAGAAAACAACTATTCGATAAGTCAAGAAAGGCTTATTCGATAACTCAATCAGGTTGTAACTCACAGCTGGCAGTTATCTAATTTTGAGGTAAATCTAAATTAGGTAAAATATGTTTTTATAAGTAATTCTGAATTCTGAATAAAAATCCAAAATCGGTTAAAATTCAGCGAGAAATCAGCCTTTTCAAATGATTCGAGAACTCAAATATAGTATTCGAGAACTCAGTCAATCGAGAACTAAAACACTATATTCGAGAAGTCAAGAAAACCTCTATTCGAGAACTCTAAAAGACTCTATTCGAGAACTCGAGAGTGCTCTAATGAGACTTATTAGAGATGTCGAATAGTGAATCACTTGAGAAGTCTGACTTGTCGAATTATACTCATAGAAACTCAATTTTCACTATTTTTTTTTTAAAAAATTTACCAGCCATATTCATTCACGAATATTCTAGCAAATTAAACATTGATTTTCTCAAAATTCCATAGAAATTTCAAGTTAACAAGAGAATATGATTGTCCAAATATGCAACAGATTTGAAATATTTATAAATCATATTTTAGCCAACACTTACTCCAAAAATATTGAGAATTTAGATAAAGTGAGTGTTTACTGTTGCAACAATCTAGATGATGTATTCACCTAGCCAGAATCTGAAGAATTCAGCATTCCAATCTCACTAACCAACCTTGTGAAGGTGGCTTCATCTAATGGCTTAGTGAATATATCAGCTAGTTGTTTATCTGTAGAAACATAATGCAACTCAATGGTTCCATTAGTTGCATGTTCCCTTATGAAATGATATCTGATGTCAATGTGCTTTGTCCTAGAATGATTGACAAGAATGGCAACTATAGAGATTGCACTTGTGTTGTCACACATGATTGGAATTCTTTCCAACACAAGTCCATAATCTCTAAGTTGATTTCTAATCCAAAGCACTTGAGCACAGCAACTTCCAGCAGCTATGTATTCAGCCTCAGCTGTAGAAGTTGACACAGATTGTTGTTTCTTGCTATACCAAGAGACTAACCTTTGTCCAAGATGTTGAGTATTGAACACGATAAAAGAATACAGAGGGGGGGATGAATGGATTCTTGAACTTTTCTTGGATTGAGTCTGTGTAGCAGATAAGTGCCTGTGTGTGCAGAAATTAAGGTGCGGATAAATAAACAACACAAGACACAATATCACTTTAATCTAATGTATATTAGATAAAGGTTGCTACAATCTGTGAATACCAATGGTAGTATTCTCAGCTTCGTTTTTCTCAGAGAGATATAGCTTACAATGTATGAAAAACTTGACTCACAAAAGTTGCTAAGTTATGAAGTGAGGCTGTGTCCTTATAGAACATGGATACAGCCTGCTTACTACAAATAAGGTAGCTAAACAAATTACTTTCTAGTCTGTCTATCCTTTTTGAGTAAGAGTCCAAACGGTTACAGATTTGACTTTGCAAAGCCTGTTTAGATCCACTTCTTTAGCTCCTTGTCTCTTCTATATCTCTCCAAGCTTCCTTGTAGGCTTTCCAGAGCACGTTACAGATTGTGGTCCATAAAGTGCATTGGCTTGTTGCAGGTTTCTGACTTGTACAATTTCTTCAGTATTTTGTCTCCAAGCATGTATTCGAGAAGTGACTAAGTAAGTGATTCGAGAACTAGAATTGACTTGATCGATAACTCTGAGTTCTCGAATACTGTTATAGTGACATATCGAACCACTTCTCGAATAGCTCTTTTCCATCAGGATTCCTTGAGTTGTCGAATAGAGCATTTGACTTATCGAATCCTCGAGTTGTCGAATAGCTTTCTGAGCCTTTGAGATATCGAATGGAACTTTGACTTGTTGACTCTTTGAGAACTCGAATACCATCTTGACTTGTTGACCTCTTGAGATCTCGAATAGAGTAGTAGACATATCGAATCCCTGAGATATCGAATGAGATATCGAACAGTGTATTCAGAGATATCGAATGGTGTCTTGAGATATCGAATCTCTGACTTCTCGAATGTTGGACTTCTCGAATAGACAAATATACTTCTCGAATTGGTACTTAGGCAAATTCTTCATTTCTTCAAATCCCAACTGTGATTATTTAATAGTCTTTAACTCCTTGCTTGAGGCATGAACCTTGGAACTTCTTTCAAGCATTATTTTAGACTCTATTTGTACAGTTACACAACTAGGATTTGATGCCTATTACAAGTACAATACAAACAGAAACTCTACAACTAGAGGTTCCCCCAGTTAAGAGGTCATGTAAGTAATGCAAAGCATTACAAACAATTAGGCTTGTTATTAGATGTATACAGGCATGCCTCTGTAACTAACAATCTCCCCCAAATTGTGAGTGAGACCCTTAGTCACAATTTCATGTCTGATAACAAGCCTAACATACATTAAAGATAAAACTTTAAAAGTACAGGTATGTGATTTGATTGAACACATAAATGAAATTACAAGATAAATGCTCTTACAGTATGATGAGGTACTAGCCATTTTCTTTTGATTGCATCTCCATTGCTTTGGCTTGTAGATCATCATATGCTTTCTGTTTTCTTTCTTTCTCCTTTCTTGCAATCTCATCTACTGCTCTCATGATTTCTGTCATAGCATCCAATTCTTCAATCATAATAGAGTTTTTGAAATCTTCAAGCACTGGCTTCAGAATGTTGGCAGGATAGTGACTGAGTAGGTCCATTCTTATATTGACATTGTCTCCATTTCTTCTCCTATACTTCACCACATAGGGATCAAACTGAACTCTACACAATCCCTTTGCCCTTAGCTTTTCTGCTTCAATCTCCAGTCTATCAATTTCTTTCTCCCTTTCTAACCATTTCTCATAGCAGCCCTTTCTTATCTTCTCAGCATATTCTTTCTTCATTTTTACAAAGTCAATCAATTCCAGCTTCCATACTTTCTCCACCTTGTCTTTAGAATCCAGCAATGCAATGATTCTTTCTATCTCATACAATTTACCCCAATGTTGACAACCCCCTTGTTTGAATTTCATTTCTTTCCCATCAGTGTACTTGATTACAAGGTGATCATCCACAATTGCAGCATAGCATATCTTTTGAGCTCTTAGAAATAGCAGTTGCTCTTCATCAAAGTCTTCATCAAGAGGCTGGAGTTTTAATCCTGGAATGATTGTTAGGGCTCTAGATTTGGATAGCTTCACTCTCCTTGCAGCATGTTTAAATTTCATCCTCTTGACATGATTGCTTGGCAGAAATCTTTGACCTTGGTTGGTAGACCATAGTAGTATTCCATTAGCAGATTGCTTTCTGAAACATACACATGGTTTCTTGACTTGAATCTTCTTCTCTTCTTGAGATGATAAGACAGTTGCAGAAGCCATAGATGTAGATTTTGCTAGGCCACTACTAACAGTATTCACCCTAGACTTAGAGTCTTGTGTTGTGGTGAGGTTACTGCTAGCAGTGCCTAAGGCTTGCTGTCTTCCACTCTTCCTCTCATAGGTTTTACCTTGGTCATCATCATCCTTTTTATCCTTGTCCCCCTTTTTCTTCTTATCTTCATCACCCTTATCTCTCCTGTGATGTCTTCTCCTCCCATCACCTTTATCTTCAGAATCATCATCCTTATTTCTCCTAGGTTGAGCCATCTCTGGAATTTCACCAGTTGCAATATAGGTTCTGAGGATGTGCAGTGCCTCAGTTTCTTCAGCATTTCTGGCTCCAACCTTCTTCTGTAGTTGATCAATGATAGCAATGATCAGTCTGTGATTTCTAGTGGTGAGATCATGGGGAATGACCAATTGCTTGATATCTTCAATTCTGGTACCAGACTGATAAATGATTGTCCATGGCTTCTTGATCACTTCTGGTAGCCTTGTAGGTTGACCATTCCTCAAATCATCAAACAGACTCTTGCTGTTCTCATTCCTCTTCTCAATGAGCTCAAGTATGGCATCTATCTCTGAATGTTTTAGGTCTTGTAGAGTCTGGTATGTTAGATGCCATATCTTTAGTTTGGAAACCATCACTATCTCCTTGACCCATATATTGTTGACTTTCTTGGGAATGACAGTGATGTAGTCAATCTGTTTCTTCACCTCCCTCAGATAAAACTGAGTGTCACCAACCTGTTCCCTTATGGCTTTCAGAAACTCCAAGAAGGCTTTATCATGATAGACTTTGGAGTTAGCAACTTCTTGTAGCTTGGCCTCAGTAACAACTTTGACTTCTACAGGCTTGGCACTCTCAGATATAGAGATTGGAGGTTTGTCAGATGGCATACTCCCTGCAACCACTGTGGTAGTTATGGATTGCTTTTGTCCTCCAGGAGTAGTGATGTGCAAAGTTGGTAAAGTGACAACTGGCAAGATAGATGGAGGCTCATCCACTTTGGCTTTTCCTTTGCCAGGCACATTTGCTAGGGGCTTAGACTTCGAAGCCCTTTGTTGACCACCCTCTTTGATTATTATGCCTTTCTCCCCCTTTGACTCCCCCTTTGAATTTGAGTTCCTTGCCTTCTTCTCCCCCTTAGGCTTGTTGTCAGGCACAGAGGCTGTAGAAATGTCCTTTGGGATCGAAGATTCATCAGGTAGAGGGAGACCCATATGCTTCATCATTGCAGCTAACATTGATTGTTGATGCAGAAGGACATCAGCTGTGGTGGATGCTTGAGTGTCCAACTGATCATTTAGCAGTGCAACCTTTTCTGTAAGATGAGCATTGGTCTTGGTGAGAGTAGCTACCTCCTGTTCAAGAGTGTTCACCTTAGTGAATAACTCATTGGCCTTGAAACCAGATAAAGATTGATCTTGCAGCCTCTTCACTTCATATTTAGATAATTCATGCACAGGGACATCAGTCACTAGCCTATCTCCATAAAGATTCTTGAACATTATCCTCAGCATGGCATTGGCATCTGTAGTCTGGTCAGATAGATTCTGAAATTGGTGCCCCAGACCTGTGACAGTATCCTTTAGCAGAGCCAGCCCATTGTCCATCTGAGTGCAGGTAGAGTTGCAGTGTTTGATGTCCTTGAACACACTGTCCAATTGAGGAAATTTAGCATCAAAGGCCCTCTTGACTTCTGCTACTGAAGTGGCTGTCTTGTCACACACCTTGTTGACTTCAGTTTTGACTCCCTTGCCAAGATAGTGTGCAGCCTTGAGGAAACCCTTGTAGGAGTCATTTACAGCTTCATACACTTCACCAGGTGACAAGGATTTTGCATTGGATCCCAGTGAAGTGATGTATTCCTCCCTGAGATACTGAAGTGCTTCATCGAGAGTAATATCATATTTTCCTTGTAACCAGGCATCTATGTTGCCATCTCTCTCAGCATCATCAATAATCTTTGACTTCTGCACTTCCACATCATCCCTATGGCATAACAGAATAGCCTCATAGTCTGGATTAGGCATGTCTGCAGTGAGAAGGTTCTGAGCAATCTTTGTGAACTCAGGAATCTGATCCACAATTAAGCTTTGAAGTGCTTCAACCGTCAATTGTTGTGGAACAGACCCTGATCCTGAAGCACTGTCATGTTGCACAGGCTTCAGCCATTTTGACATGAAGTCAGAGCTAGAGCTAGGCAGGCTAGACTCCTCATTTACAAATGCAACTTCTGCAACCGGATGGATTGACTCTACTACTGGTGTCACCACAAAAGTGGGATGAGTTACACCAGCAGTTGACACAGGCACAGAGTCTCTAGTAAAAACTAGTGGAACCTCTGTGTTTGTGATGGTGTCATTAGGAGATGCCTCAGCATGCATTCCCTCACCATCTAAATGGGGGGTTCTGAGTGGTGAACAAAGTGTCATGCACTAAGTCACTTGAAATTATTGGCTCATCAAGAGAAAAGAATTCTTGATGATCAATACCTTGCATCTCAGTTGCCTGAGTTGCAGGTTCCAAAGAAATTTCAGAGTTAGATTCTGGAAGAGAAGTGTGTTTAAGAGTAGATTTTGGCAACTCCCCCTGAGAGATAGAGGGAGTTTCAAAAGTGATGTGCTCTCCACTCAGTGTTGTGCCAGCCTTATCACTCCCATGTGCTGACTCTATACAAGAAGGTGCATTGGGGAGGATGCTTGATTCTATAGGTGCACCCTGTTGAGAGGATACACCTAGTGAGCTGTTTGCCCCTGATTTTACAACTTCAGTCATTTGTGTGACTGAAGAGGTGGTCTTAGTTTTCTTCTTCTTTGTCCTGTGTAAGGGTAACTCAGGTTCCTCACTTCCTAGACCTAATTCAACAGCTAATGCTGCTTCAGACAAGATATTTAAAGGTGCAGACATTACTTCCTTTCTCTTCTTTTTACTAACATCACCCTTTTGAGAGGATGATGCAGTTGGCTCAGTATGTGGTAGAGTGTTTGGTTGAGAGGGTTGGTTAGAAGGCCCTGGGTTAGCATTTTGTTCTACTTGCTTGGGCTGTGCTAACTTAGATTTTGCATCAAATGTTGGCATGTTGTGGGGGTAAGTCCTAAACAAACTCTCCATGTTGTGGGGGAAGAAAATATCAGTACCTCTCTTGGTTGTGTTCTTACCAAGTCTCCCATATAATTCTTGAAGTATGATTTGGCCAACATCAATCTTCTTTCCATAGGCCAAAGCATATCCAATTTGTTGCACAGGTGCACTGATTTGATCAAAGCTTGATTTCCTGGCA
Organism: Kitagawia praeruptora; assembly: GCA_037693485.1. Lineage (NCBI taxonomy): Eukaryota > Viridiplantae > Streptophyta > Magnoliopsida > Apiales > Apiaceae > Kitagawia > Kitagawia praeruptora. The sequence continues at coordinate 143,176,706 of CM075352.1, forward strand.
GTGAAGACTTGGAGAAGAGTTGCAAACACATAGCTCCACTCCTTTCTCAGATTCTTTCTGTTTAGCTTTCCAAGGTTAATCCCATCTGAGTAGTTTATGAACTCAAAGAATTCCTCCAACTCTGCATTAGTGGCCATTCTGTCGAATGACTCTTGTTGTAGTCCTAGTGATTGGTTCATGTCTGCAGTAGTGATAGTGATTTCCTTATCTTGAACCTTGCAGTAGATGACATATGAAGTGATTGCGTTTTCCAGGGCTACAACCTCCACAATAGCAGTACTCCAGAATTGTTCCAGAATATCGAGATATAGAGTTGGGTTGGCAGAGAGTGCATCTTTGATATATGACTCAGCCATCCATTTCACAAAGCACTTGAAATTTGCATTGGGTGCTTCAACATCACTAGTGAGAGCGATGAAGTTGGTGTTGAACTTTACTGTTGCCATTTGTGTAGAAGAGAGAAAAGAAATTGAAGGTTGAAGAAGAAATTTGGCTTTTCGTAGCTAGGGTTTCAGGGGTTTAGAGAGTGTAGATGCTTGAGAAATCGAATGAAATGAATTGAATAGATGTGAAATTGTATAAGTATGAAGTACTTGAATTGTCGATTAGCAGAAAGTTTGTATCGACAAGTCAGGCATTCGAGAAGTAGAAAACAACTATTCGAGAAGTTAAGAATGGCTTAATCGATAACTCAAGCAGATAGAAACTCACAGCTGGCAGTTATCTAACTTAGAAATAATTCTAAATTAAATAAAATGTGTTTTTATGAGTGAATTAAACTTTTAGACAAAAATCCAAAATCGGTTAAAATTCAGCGAGAATTCAGCCTTTTCAAATGATTCGAGAACTCAAATATAGTGTTCGAGAACTCAATCATTCGAGAACTCAGTTACTATATTCGAGAAGTCAAGAATTCCTCTATTCGATATCTCAGAAAGACTCTATTCGAGAACTCAAGAGTACTCTAATGAGGCTTATTAGAGATGTCGAATAGTGAATCATTCGAGAAGTCTGACTTATCGATCTATACTCATCACTCATAAAAAATTTGATTTTCACTACCTTTTAAAAATTTACCAGACATATTCATTGAAAAATATCCTAGCAAATTAAATAGTGATTTTCTCAAAATTTCATAGAAATTTTAAGTTGATAAAAATATGATTTTCAACATATGCAACAGATTTGAAATATTTATAAATCATATTTCAGCCAACACTTACTCCAAAAATATTGAGAATTTAGATAAAGTAAGTGTTTACTGCTGCAACAATCTAGATGATGTATTCACTTAGCCAGAATCTGAAGAATTCAGCATTCCAATCTCACTTACCAACCTGGTGAAGGTGGCTTCATCTAATGGCTTAGTGAATATATCAGCTAGTTGTTTATCTGTAGAGACATAATGCAACTCAATGGTTCCATTAGTTGCATGTTCTCTTATGAAATGATATCTGATGTCAATGTGCTTTGTTCTAGAATGATTGACAGGATTGGCAACTATAGAAATTGCACTTGTGTTGTCACACATGATTGGAATTCTTTCCAACACAAGTCCATAATCTCTAAGTTGATTTCTAATCCAAAGCACTTGAGCACAGCAACTTCCAGCAGCTATGTATTCAGCCTCAGCTGTGGAAGTTGACACAGATTGTTGCTTCTTGCTATACCAAGAAACTAACCTTTGTCCAAGAAACTGGCAGCTTCCTGAGGTGCTTTTTCTATCCACTCTGCATCCAGCATAATCAGCATCAGAATAACCAACCAGGTTGAACCCTGTGTCCTTAGGATACCATAATCCCAAGTTAGGAGTGCCCTTCAGATATCTAAAGATCCTTTTTATTGTAATCAAATGTGATTCCTTTTGATTTGATTGAAACCTTGCACACAAGCATGTAGCAAACATGATGTCTGGCCTACTTGCAGTGAGGTAGAGTAGAGAACCAACCATGCCTCTGTAGACTGAGATATCTACTTTCTTGCCTTTAGCATCTTCATCCAATTTAGTGGCAGTGGCCATGGGTGTCTTGGCAGGTGAACAATCTTCCAAGTCAAACTTCTTCAATAGATCCTTGATGTACTTGGTTTGACTGATAAAGATACCATCCTTCCTTTGACTGACTTGCAACCCTAGAAAGAATGTCAACTCAAGATACCATCCTTCCTTTGACTGACTTGCAACCCTAGAAAGAATGTCAACTCTCCCATCATACTCATCTCATATCTGCTCTGCATGAGTTTAGAGAATTTCTCACACAGTTTCTCATTTGTAGAACCAAAAATGATATCATCCACATAGATTTGAACTAGGATCATATCATCACCATGCTTCTTGTAAAACAGTGTCTTGTCCAATGTGCCTCGAGTGAATTGATTTTCAAGAAGGAATTGTGATAGAGTATCATACCATGCTCTTGGAGCTTGCTTAAGTCCATACAGTGCTTTAAGCAATCTGTAGACAAATTCTGGGAAATGTGGATCCTCAAAGCCAGGTGGTTGTTGCACATAAACCTCTTCTTCCAACTCTCCATTTAGAAATGCACTCTTGACATCCATTTGATAAACTTTAAAGTTTGAATGAGCAGCAAATGCCAAGAATATTCTAATGGCTTCCAATCTAGCAACAGGGGCAAATGTCTCATCATAATCAATGCCTTCCTGTTGAGAGTATCCTTTTGCAACCAGCCTTGCTTTGTTTCTTATTATTACACCATCTTCATCCATCTTATTCTTCAGAACCCATTTTGTTCCAACAATGGTTCTATTCTTTGGTGCAGGCACAAGTTCCCATACTTTGTTCCTTTCAAATTGATTCAGCTCCTCTTGCATGGCAATAATCCAATCTGGATCCAACAATGCATCATCAAGTTTCTTAGGCTCAACTTGTGATAGAAAACATCCATAGAGGCACTCATTTTGAGTTGCTCTCCTAGTCCTTACTCCTGCATTAGGATCTCCAATAATTTGCTCTGCAGTGTGTGATCTATCCCATTTCCTTGAGTGTTCAGCCTGACTTCTCATTCTTGATGTTGCTTCATCATTCTCATCATGATCATCCTCATTTCCTCCCCCTGTGAAGTTGCCATTACTCACAGGTGTGTCTTGGATGCTTGTTTCTCCACTATTGATTGGCACAAATTCTTCTCTTGTATCATTATTCACTTGAGTTTGTTGAACTTGAGTTTCAACTCCAGTTTCAGTCTCTTCATCAGAATCATCTAGATTATCAAACTTCAATGGATCTTTGTCTTCATCATTGGCTTCTTCTAGTCCAGGTAGTTTGCTGTCATCAAATGTTACATCTGTGCTTTCCATAACTTTCTTTTGACTGATGACATAAACCTTGTATGCAATTCTTTCCATAGAATAGCCAAGAAAAATTCCTTCAAATGCTTTTGCATCAAACTTTCCAACATATTCAGAATTGTCCTTAAGTACAAAGCATTTGCTTCCAAAAGTATGAATATACTTTAGTGTAGGCTTCTTTCCAGTCATCAAGTTGTAAGGTGTCTTTCCAGTGTTTTTGTTGATGAGGGTTCTGTTCTGAATATAGCATGCAGTGCTCACAGCCTCAGCCCAAAAACATGTAGGCATTTTTGCATCAAGTAACATTGTTCTAGCAGCCTCAATTAGAGTTCTATTCTTTCTCTCAACAACTCCATTTTGTTGTGGAGTCCTTGGAGCTGAGAATTGCTGAGAAATGCCATTCTCTTTGCAGAATGCTTCAATTGTGGCATTTCTGAACTCTGTTCCATTATCACTCCTCAATGCAATCACACTTGCATCGTTTGCCTTTGCTTCCTTGTCAACTTTCTTTATATGCTCAATAATTACTTGTGGAGCCTCATCTTTTGATGCCAGAAATTCCACCCATGTATACCTTGAAAAATCATCAACCATTACCAGGGCATACTTCTTTCTTCCAAGTGACATTATGTTGACAGGCCCAAACAAATCCATATGGATAAGTTGTAGTGGCTTGGTTACAGATGTCACTGTCTTTGACTTGTGGCTTGATCTCTTCATTTTTCCTTTTTGACAAGCCTCACACACTCCTTCTTGGCAGAATTCAAGTGTGGGCATGCCTCTCACTAACTCTCTTTTGACTAGAGAATTAATGGCCTTAAAGTTCAGGTGTGATAGTTTCTTGTGCCACAGCCAACAATCTTCATTTGATGCTTTTGAGTAAAAGCAACAAATTTTGTCCTTGTTTGCAGAGTCCATATTGGCTACAAACAGGCTTCCCTTCCTTACTCCAGATAGAGCAAAATCACCAGTCTTCTTGTGGGTGATCAAACATTCATCTTTGTCAAAATTCACTTTGAATCCTCTATCAGTAAACTGACCAACACTTAACAGATTATGCTTGAGCCCCTTGACTAGTGCTACATCTTCAATGATGACATTTCCAACTTTCAGCTTGCCATATCCCAATGTGTTACCCATGCTGTCATCTCCAAAAGCAACCATTGGGCCAGCCTTTTCCTCATACTGTGATAGCAGGGCCATATCACCAGTCATATGATTTGAGCATCCACTGTCCAAAATCCACATGACCTTCTTTTTACTTTCTTTGCCCTGCAAACACAAAGGTATTACTTTTCCTTTGGTACCCAAACAAGTTTGGGTCCATGTGACTTAGAGACAGTTTTATCATAAACAACATGCTTGTCAACTTTCTTAGTGTTAGTCTTCTTGTCACTGTTGGTAGTCTTAGAACCTGAGGTTTCAGACTTAGGTGACAAAGGTGCCTTCCTAGCTTTAGGAGGACTTGAAGACTTTGACCTTGTGTAGTGTGTGTGAGAATTGTGACTGATACAACCATCAATGAACTGCCTTCTTAAATTAAAACAACTAGTCATAACATTCATATTGCATGGCATACAGTCAAATTTATCACAGAAAGGTGCATCTCTATGTCTTAGAGGCACAGAACAATCATAGAAAGGTTTAGACACACTACCAACAGGTTTCTTGCATGCATGAGTTAGATGATTGGTACTGAAACAGTTCTGACAAGTTTTCCTAGGGGCATTAGGCATATAAGCATAGTTGTTATCCTTGTTAATCCCTAACTTGCCATTTCTGTTCTGTTTCTTCTTAGTCACTTCCTTTTCTGATTCACTCTTCCCAGCTGATACAAACTTAACAAACTTCTTAGGTCTTGGCCTATCAACTACTGGCTTCTTGGTCTTTGACTTGACACTCTCACCCTTAGAGGATGCTTGCTGTTCACTAGATTGTGCCTCATCCTCATCATTCAACATTTGCTTGATGAGTAAGGCATCCTCATCAATTTCAAATGTTGGTTCCTTAAAAATTGGATTTTCAGTTTTTCTCAAAATGTGAGGAACTTTCTCATGAACAGCTGTGTCCTCTTCAATGACAGCATAGCCTTTCCTTTGTTTGAGAGAGTCATAGTCAAGTCCAATAGCTGCTTTGGGTTTAGCTTCAATTTTCTCACAGTAGGATTGCACTAAACCAGATGATTTCTTGAAAGTTTTAAGTTTGAATTCATTCTCAGCTAATTCATCCCTAAGAGCCTTCTCTACTTGGCTAGCACATAGAACCTTGTTCTTCAAATATTCAACTTCTTTCTTAAGGTTTTCTACTTGCATAGCAGTTAGCTCAAGTTCCTCATTCTTTTTGGTTAATATTTCATTTCTAGTAGACAGTTTAGCAATCTCCTCATTAGCAGCAGTCATACTAGTATGAATATTAAACATTTCAACAGATAGTTGTTCAATCATGCATTTGTATTCAGAAACAGACATGTCTATAGTAGTGAGAGATGGTACCTGAGAATCAGATGAAGATGAGTCATCCTTGGAATTGGCCATCAAGGCATAATTGCAGAATTCTTGTTCCTCTTCATCACTCTCAGAATCATCCCAACACTTCCCTTCAGCTATGTAGGCCTTACCATGTGTCTGCTTTTTCAGAAGGGCCTCATACTTAGCTTCTAGCTCAAGATAATCTCTATCCTTCTTTTTAGGCTTCTTGCATTCACTGGCAAAATGCCCTAGGTCATTGCATCTATAACACCTTACAGATGACCTATCCACATAACCGGTTTTGAACTTATTTCTATTTGGTTTCACAGGTGCCTTGTTCTTGTTGGCTGAATGGTTTTGAGTTTTGGGTTTGAAGGGTTGATTTCTTTTAAATCTGATGTTTGGAAATTTTCTGGCCATGAAAGCATATGAAGTATTTTCCATCCCATCAAGTTCTTCCAGAGTGTAAAACTCTTCTTCTTCTTCCTCCTTTTCCTCAACAGGTTCACTCACCCCAGCTTCAGTTTCTTCATCATCTGCCACCTCCTCTATCCTTAGTTGGCTTGTAGATGCTTCTAGGTCCAGAATGGATTTGTTGACAATCAAGGCACATGATGTGTTTATCATCCTACCTTGGTTGGCTTGGATAGCCCTTTTCTGAAGCAACTCAAGTTCATGAGTCTTTAGGACTCCATAGAGTACATCGTAGGTGACCTTGTTCAAATCTCTCTCTCTTAGAGAAATGACTCTTTGCTCCAGATGATTTGGTGAAGACAACAGAAATTTCATATTTAACTCCTTGGTGCTGTAAACCTTTCCATTCATCTGCAACTCAGTAACTAGCTTGTGAAACCTTTCAAACATCTCAGTGATGCTTTCCTTGGGCTGTGCCATGAAAGCTTCATACTGTGTGACCAGTATCTGTTTTCTGTTTTCTTTAACCTCATCAGTCCCTTCACACAACACCTCAATGTGATCCCACATTTCTTTAGCAGACGTGCATGATGCAATGTTTGCAAACATTGACATGTCCATGGAATCAATGATAAGAAACATGAGGTGGCTGTCAAGAGCAACCTTCTCCCTTTCTGACTCTGTCCACTTTGATGGATCCTTGGCCTCATAAGCTCTTGGGATAGTTATGGTTCCAACAGTCTTCTCTGGTATCTCTTGTTGTGGAACAAAAGGACCATTCTTGAGAATCTCAGGATACAAGGGATGAGAGGCTTTGATGAACAACATCATCTTTATCTTCCAGAGGTTGAAGTTTTCTTTATCAAACTTAGGGACCTTCACCGTTCCTGTAGTCTTTGGTGTATTCGTACTCATGATCGTTTCTCTGTTTTTGAATAAACAGCCCGCTCTGATACCACTTGTTGAGTATTGAACACGATAAAAGAATACAGAGGGGGGGGTGAATGGATTCTTGAACTTTTCTTGGATTGAGTCTGTGTAGCAGATAAGTGCCTGTGTGTGCAGAAATTAAGGTGCGGATAAATAAACAACACAAGACACAATATCACTTTAATCTAATGTATATTAGATAAAGGTTGCTACAATCTGTGAATACAAATGGTAGTATTCTCAGCTTCGTTTTTCTCAGAGAGATATAGCTTACAATGTATGAAAAACTTGACTCACAAAAGTTGCTAAGTTATGAAGTGAGGTTGTGTCCTTATAGAACATGGATACAGCCTGCTTACTACAAATAAGGTAGCTAAACAAATTACTTTCTAGTCTGTCTATCCTTTTTGAGTAAGAGTCCAAACGGTTACAGATTTGACTTTGCAAAGCCTGTTTAGATCCACTTCTTTATCTCCTTGTCTCTTCTATATCTCTCCAAGCTTCCTTGTAGGCTTTCCAGAGCACGTTACAGATTGTGGTCCATAAAGTGCATTGGCTTGTTGCAGGTTTCTGACTTGTACAATTTCTTCAGTATTTTGTCTCCAAGCATGTATTCGAGAAGTGACTAAGTAAGTGATTCGAGAACTAGAATTGACTTGATCGATAACTCTGAGTTCTCGAATACTGTTATAGTGACATATCGAACCACTTCTCAAATAGCTCTTTTCCATCAGGATTCCTTGAGTTGTCGAATAGAGCATTTGACTTATCGAATCCTCGAGTTGTCGAATAGCTTTCTGAGCCTTTGAGATATCGAATGGAACTTTGACTTGTTGACTCTTTGAGAACTCGAATACCATCTTGACTTGTTGACCTCTTGAGATCTCGAATAGAGTAGTAGACATATCGAATCCCTGAGATATCGAATGAGATATCGAACAGTGTATTCAGAGATATCGAATAGTGTCTTGAGATATCGAATCTCTGACTTCTCGAATGCTGGACTTCTCGAATAGACAAATATACTTCTCGAATTGGTACTTAGGCAAATTCTTCATTTCTTCAAATCCCAACTGTGATTATTTGATAGTCTTTAACTCCTTGCTTGAGGCATGAACCTTGGAACTTCTTTCAAGCATTATTTTAGACTCTATTTGTACAGTTACACAACTAGGATTTGATGCCTATTACAAGTACAATACAAACAGAAACTCTACAACTAGAGGTTCCCTCAGTTAAGAGGTCATGTAAGTAATGCAAAGCATTACAAACAATTAGGCTTGTTATTAGATGTATACAGGCATGCCTCTGTAACTAACACAAGAAACTGGCAGCTACCTGAGGTGCTTTTCCTATCCACTCTGCATCCAGCATAATCAGCATCAGAGTAACCAACCAGATTGAACCCTGTGTCCTTAGGATACCATAGTCCCAAGTTTGGAGTGCCCTTCAGATATCTAAAGATCCTTTTTATATCAATCAAATGTGATTCTTTTGGATTTGATTGAAACCTTGCACACAAGCATGTAGCAAACATGATGTCTGGCCTACTTGCAGTGAGATAGAGTAGAGAACCAACCATGCCTCTGTAGACTGAGATATCTACTTTCTTGCCTTTAGCATCTTCATCCAATTTAGTGGCAGTGGCCATGGGTGTCTTTGCAGGTGAGCAATCTTCCAAGTCAAACTTCTTCAATAAATCCTTGATGTACTTGGTTTGACTGATAAAGATACCATCCTTCCTTTGACTGACTTGCAACCCAAGAAAGAATGTCAACTCTCCCATCATACTCATCTCATATCTGCTCTGCATGAGTTTCGAAAATTTCTCACACGGCTTCTCATTTGTAGAACCAAAAATGATATCATCCACATAGATCTGAACTAGGATAAGATCATCACCATGCTTCTTGTAAAACAGTGTCTTGTCCAGTGTGCCTCTAGTGAATTGATTCTCAAGAAGAAATTGTGATAAAGTATCATACCATGCCCTTGGAGCCTGCTTAAGTCCATACAGTGCCTTAAGCAGTCTGTAAACAAATTCTGGGAAGTGTGGATCCTCAAAGCCAGGTGGTTGTTGCACATAAACTTCTTCTTCCAACTCTCCATTCAGAAATGCACTTTTGACATCCATTTGATACACTTTAAAGTTTGAATGAGCAGCAAATGCCAGTAATATTCTGATGGCTTCCAATCTAGCAACAGGGGCAAATGTCTCATCATAATCAATGCCTTCATGTTGAGAGTATCCTTTTGCAACCAACCTTGCTTTGTTCCTTATAATTACACCATCTTCATCCATCTTATTCTTCAGAACCCATTTTCTTCCAACAATGGTTCTATTCTTTGGTGTAGGCACAAGTTCCCAAACTTTGTTCCTTTCAAATTGATTCAGCTCCTCTTGCATGGCTATAATCCAATCTGGATCTAGCAGTGCATCATCAAGTTTCTTAGGCTCCACCTGAGATAAAAAACAACCATAGAGACACTCATTCTGAGTTACTCTCCTAGTCCTTACTCCTGCATTAGGATCTCCAATGATTTGCTCTGCAGTGTCTGATCTATCCCATTTCCTTGAGTGCTCAGCCTGATTTCTCATTCTTGAAGTTGCTTCATCATCCAAATCATCATCCTGATTTCCTCCCCCTGTGAGGTTGCCACTACTCACAGGTGTGTCTTGGATGCTAGTTTATTCACTGTTGATTGGCACAAATTATTCTCTTGTATTATCATTCACTTGAGTCTGTTGAACTCGAGTTTCAACTTCAGTTTCAGTATCTTCATCAGAATCATCTAGATTATCAAACTTCAATGGATCTTTATCTTCATCATTGGCTTCTTCTAGTCCAGGTAGTTTGCTGTCATCAAATGTCACATCTGTGCTTTCCATAATTTTCTTTTGACTGATGACATAAACCTTGTATGCAATTCTTTCCATAGAGTAGCCAAGAAAAATTCCTTTAAATGCTTTTGCATCAAATTTTCCAACATATTCAGAATTATCCTTCAATACAAAGCATTTGCTTCCAAAAGTATGAACATACTTTAGAGTGGGCTTCTTTCCAGTCATCAAGTTGTAAGGTGTCTTTCCAGTGTTTTTGTTGATGAGGGTTCTGTTCTGGATATAGCATGCAGTGCTTACAGCCTCAGCCCAAAAACATGTAGGCATCTTTGCATCAAGTAACATTGTTCTAGCAGCTTCAATTAGAGTTCTATTCTTCCTCTCAACAACTCCATTTTGTTGTGGAGTCCTTGGAGCTGAGAATTGCTGAGAACTACCATTCTCTTTACAGAATGCTTCAAGTATGGCATTTCTGAACTCTGTTCCATTATCACTTCTCAGTGCAATCACACTTGCATTGTTGGCCTTTGCTTCCTTGTCAACTTTCTTTATATGCTCAATGATTACTTGTGGAGCCTCATCTTTTGATGCCAAAAATTCCACCCATGTATACCTTGTAAAATCATCAACCATCACCAAGGCATACTTCTTTCTTCCTAGTGACATAATATTGACGGGCCCAAACAAATCCATATGAATGAGTTGTAGGGGCTTGGTTATAGATGTCACTGTCTTAGTCTTGTGGCTAGATCTTTTCATCTTTCCTTTTTGACAAGCCTCACACACTCCTTCTTGACAGAATTCAAGTGTGGGCATGCCTCTCACTAACTCTCTTTTGACCAGAGAATTAATGGCTTTGAAGTTCAGGTGTGATAGTTTCTTGTGCCACAGCCAACAATCTTCATTTGATGCTTTTGAGTAAAAGCAACAAATTTTGTCCTTGTTTGCAGAATCCATATTGGCTACAAACAGGCTTCCCTTCCTTACTCCAGATAGAGCAAAATCACCAGTCTTCTTGTGGGTGATCAAACATTCATCTTTGTCAAAATCCACCTTGAATCCTCTTTCAGTAAACTGACCAACACTTAGCAGATTATGCTTAAGTCCCTTGACCAGTGCTACATCTTCAATGATGACATTTCCAACTTTTAACTTGCCATATCCCAATGTGTTACCCATGCTGTCATCTCTAAAAGTAACCATTGGGCTAGCCTTTTCCTCATACTGTGATAGCAGGGCCATATCACCAGTCATATGATTTGAGCATCCACTGTCCAAAATCCACATGACATTCTTTTCATTTTCTTTGCCCTGCAAACACAAAGGTATTACTTCTCCTTTGGTACCTAAACAAGTTTGGGTCCATATGACTTAGAAACAGTTTTATCATAAACAACATGCTTGTCAACTTTCTTGGCATTAGTCTTCTTGTCACTGTTAGAAGTCTTAGAACCTGAGGTTTCAGACTTAGGTGACAGAGGTACCTTCCTAGCTTTAGGAGGACTCGAAGACTTTGACCTGGTGTAGTGTGTGTGAGAATTGTGACTGATACAACCATCAATGAATTTCCTTCTCAGATTGAAACAACTAGTCATAACATTCATATTTCATGGCATACAGTCAAATTTATCACAAAATGGTGCATCTCTATGTCTTAGAGGCACAGAACAATCATAGAAGGGTTTAGATACACTACCAGCAGGTTTCTTGCATGCATGAGTCAAATGATTGGTGCTGAAACAGTTCTGACAAGTTTTGCTAGGGGCATTAGGCGTATAAACATAGTTGTTATCTTTGTTAATCCCTAACTTGCCATTTCTGTTCTGTTTCTTCTTAGTCACCTTCTTCTCTGATTCACTCTTTCCAGCTGAAACAAACTTAACAAACTTCTTGGGTCTTATCCTATCAACTACTGATTCCTTGGCTTTTGACTTGACACTCTCACTCTTGGAGGATGCTTCTTGTTCACTGGATTGTGCCTCATCCTCATCATTCAACATTTGCTTGATGAGTAAGGCATCCTCATCAATTTCAGATGTTTCTTTAAAAATTGGGTTTTCAGCCTTTTTCAGAATGTGAGGCACTTCCTCATGAACAACTGTGTCATCTTCAATGATAGCATAGCCTTTTCTCTGTTTAAGAGAGTCATAGTCAAGTCCAATAGCAGCTTTTGGTTTAGCCTGAATTTTTTCACAGTAGGATTGCACTAGACCAGATGAGTTCTTAAATATTTTCAGTTTGAATTCATTTTCAGCTAATTCATCCCTAAGAGCCTTTTCCACTTGACTAGCACATAGAACCTTATTCTACAGATATTCAACTTCTTTCTTAAGGTTTTTTACTTGCATAGCAGTTAGCTCAAGTTCCTCATTCCTTTTGGTTAACATTTCATTTCTAGTAGACAATTTAGTAATCTCCTCATTAGTAGCAGTCATACTAGTATGAATATTAAACATCTCAACAGATAGTTGTTCAATCATGCATTTATACTCGGAAACAGACATATCTATAGTAGTGAGAGATGGTACCCGAGGGTCTGATGGAGATGTTGTTGGTCCCTTTGGATCATAGTGATATGTGTTTAACTAGTTTAATGATTTACCTTAATCGCTACGGCGCAAGCGATTCAAATCCACGATCTTCTATTGTATTCCCTTACTCCCTTGAACGAAGTGTGGCCTTCGATCCTCCAAGGTTTAGCCTCCAAGCTCTAGAATTCCGAACCCTTATTCTTGGAGGCATAAAGAGTATTTATAGGCTACAATAGGGATCAAGGAGAAAATTAGGTCGGGCCTTCTAATGATAACTTGGGCCAAGCCCTTTATCATTAATATTAATTAATTCCACTAAATAATTAATATTGCACCACCCACCTAATTCCGGTAATTTATTTAATTAATTAAATCGGCTCCTTTATTATTTGCTTATTAAATTCCCCATGTTTAAAATATTGCATGTCCATTAATTAAATAAACTAGCTTCAATACCCGTGCAAGGCACGGGATTGCTCTAATTTACGATATGAATTTTTTTTCTTCATTGTGCGTTATGTTAATGCCCGATGTTTCTATTGTGACGATAAAAATCATTTTATATAGAGTAAACTTCAAAGTGGTGGCCAGATTTTACGCTCATTTTCAAAAAAGTGGTCAGATTTTCAATTTTGCAAAATAGTGGCCAGACTTACCTTTTTCCTTTAAAAAAGGTGGCTGCAAAAAGGTGGCTGCAGGCGATTTTCAATTTTTTGACAGGGGTAAAATGGGAAAAAAATGCTAGAAATTCCAAAAATTATCCACAAAAATTCCCAAATTAATATGTATCACCATATGATTGGTTATATTCGTAATAATAATAATAATAATGCCCCCCATGTATACACATCAATTCACCAAAAAATCCACAAATATGAGTTGTCAAGATTTAATTATTCAATTTATGTGCATGCATGGGGGGCATTATTATTATTATTACGAATATAACCAATCATATGGTGACACATATTAATTTGGGGATTTTTTGGATAATTTTCATGATTTTAGCTTCTTTTTTTTTAGTAAAATAACATATTTCCCCATTTTATCCCTGCTAAATAAGCTGATAATCGTCTCCAGCCACTGTTTTGAAAGGAAAAAAGACAAGTCTGACCACTATTTTACAAAATTGAAAGTCCGGCCATTTTTTTGAAAATGAGTGTAAAATCTGGCCACTTTTTTGCAATTAACTCTTTTAGATATGCATATTTTTTTTGAAATATGTATCTAAAGAGACCGATATTTTGTGTCTCTATCTTTTTATTGTTGTTTTTAGAGTGTTGATGCCTTTCTTGCGATTAGAGTTAGAAAAATAATTGACGAATGTACTTTCAACGTTTTTCATAAGTTTATTTGGATGATCATCTCTTAATCTATATTAAACTGTTATATTTGCATACAATTATATATTATGGTATTATATGAATGTGACTTTTGATTTAATACTACTACTAAGTATTATTGAAGCTTCAATAATTCGTTTATGGATTTATAAAATATGAATTCATAAAAATAAGGTTATTGTTATAGATGTTAAAGGTTCAGTTCTCAATTATGTGACACAATTTTAATATATTGTAGATCTTAATTTCAGATGACGCTATGGTAAATCATAACAAATTGAGAAACATAATGGTAAAATTTGATAGATTAAAATGTGACATATTGCCCTATCATAATTTATCATTTCATATCCACTAGTTACCTAGAACCTCATATACTGTAATTACTACATGCCCGATTAATTATCTAGGATACATGCCTAGAATTTGATATAAAAAGTTTGACCATACACGAGTTATAAACTTGTTAGGTCATAATTAATATGCGTCGATTTAGTAGCCAACCCTCCCAAATTGCAATTCAAATCACATGTATCGATTAAGTATTCGAATCTCCCAAAAAATTCGGGAGAAAGCGATGTGCCGGTTAGTTAGGACGGTAGTTTGAAAATATTGTAAAAAACGTATTTTCTAAAAAGACAAGCAATAACAAAAAATAAGATCATTCAGAATTTAAATGAGTACTAAGATTTTATTATCACATTTCTAATCCGAATACTATAATTGTATAATTATACAATATCTTTAATATTTTTTACATTTCTATTGGTGCTTTTATAAACAATTAGAATAATGGTGATTTGTTTCCGCAAAATTCCCTTCAAATATTTTATTTAAGATCCTGTCACTTTTTTCAAATTTCGCATGAAATAAAATAATACAAATTTTATTAAAATGAAGTAGACATAGAGATTTTTGTATATATATACAACTAATAATATGTAAAATTATAAAACAAATACTGATAAAAAAACACATGATTGATAGGTAAATATGGTAAATAATATAGGACATAATATAGGACACTCTAACACTTGTGAATGTATCTAATGAATCATAAAATTTAATCAAATATACATGTAGCTGAATGATCATAACGCTGAATTTGAATTCATGATTAGTAGATTCATTATGGCAAAGGTTCGATCGTCATCTATATCGTAATATTTTTTTACTTGACTTGACATTTAGGGGCATTTTTGTAAAATTAAATAAATTAAAATGTGACATGTTGTGGTATGCATTTAAATATTTAGATTATTACGTGTTCATTAACCATTTTTTAGAAAACATGTATTCAAATTTAATAAATTTATTATAATTATCTATGTACTGCAAACTCTGTTATAGAAATCGGCCGATTTCTGAAAAATCGCCGATAAATCGGCCAAAAATCGGTCAAAATTTTAGAACCGATTCGGCCGATTTTGCAAAAATCGCCGATAAATCGCCGATTTCTCAACCGAATCACCCGATAAATCGTAAATCGGTACCTCAACCGAATAGTTCCGATTTCCGAAATCTGTAACATTGACTGCAAATAATAATTATTAATATTATTTTATTAAATCGAATAATTTCAAAATATCTAAGTTCACTAAATACCATATATCACTCATTTATACTAAACTATAACATAATAAAATATAAATATATAAATGTAAAACGAAGAAAAATGATTAAAATATCTTAGAAATCAAAATACCAAAGATTCTTCATTCATCACCCAACATACATAGCATATTTTATGACTTATAACACATGTGATGTGTTAGCCTAGTGGTAAGGTGATGTGCAAATGAACCTAATGAGCAACAATTTTTTGAAAAAAAATTAATCCAAGTGGATTAAAAAGTGACATGTCAACAATTTTTTGAAAAAAATTTAATCCAAGTGGATTAAAATGTGACATGTTGTGGTATTATATATATAATAGATAATTATCTATGTATTGCAAATAATAATTATTAATATTGTTTTATTAAATCGAATAATTTCAAAATATCTAAGTTCACTAAATACCATATATCACTCATTTATACTAAACTATAACATAATAAAATATAAATATGTAAATGTAAAACGAAGAAAAATGATTAAAATATCTTAGAAATCAAAATACCAAAGATTCTTCATTCATTACCCAACATACATAGCATATTTTATGACTTATAACACATGTGATGTGTTAGCCTAGTGGTAAGGTGATGTGCAAATGAACCTAAAGACCTAGGTTCGATTCTCATGACCAACAATTTTTTGAAAAAAATTTAATCCAAGTGGATTAAAATGTGACATGTCAACAATTTTTTGAAAAAAATTTAATCCAAGTGGATTAAAATGTGACATGTTGTGGTATTATATATATAATAGATTACTGATAATTCATTTAATTAATATCTTTTATCCTTGATCATCCACTCAACCTTTATTTAATTATGCTGGAATAAATCCACCTGCAGGGTTTCACATAATTAAATCTTTTTGAGCTTTCAAGGGGACATCATTAACCCGAATATTATCAGGACATGGATTCCTTCAATAAATAATATCCACCATATATATTATTCCATCACCCAAAATATATTGATATAATTCAAAAGAATTATTTCATATATAAATCAAAGCATGTAAATAATATACACGTGTCAATTACTATATCGGGATTAAGAACCTAAGCATTAATAATAACATAGAATCTTAGTTCTCCTTCTTAATCAGTATAAGGGAACAATTCTAAATTTGATCCTGTTCAATATACACAAAGTATACTAGTATTATTTATTAGTCAATATAAACTAATCTAAATAATACTACAGCCATACCAGTGGATTGTCAAACACCACCTGTGCTGTGAACCTTATTATATTATATAAACCGTATTTAACAATCTAATATTCTGTATCCCATTTGATACTAGATTGTCCACAATATATAATATTAGACAGCATGTAAACATTCAAATGATTCTCAATAAAACTGGGCCAGAAATAAATGTATATACTTCAAATAAATATTTTCAGTATACACTAACAATCTCCCACTTATACTCAAAATATTATATGAGTATATCAGTGTTTATTTAATCCACTATTACATAAAAAAACTATGTGTCCATCCATCTGACTCCTATCGCTTCCACATGCCTGTCAAAAACCTTTGCTGGCAAGCTCTTCGTGAAAAGATCTGCCTGGTTGTCTTCTGATGATATGTGAGCCACAACTATATCTCCTCGCTTTACGATTTCACGTATGAGATGATACTTACGTTCAATATGTTTAGCTGCTTTGTGGTCTCGCGGTTCCTTTGAATTTGCCACAGCACCAGTGTTATCACAATACACTGTCAAGCTTCTAGGCAAATTAGGTACCACATCTAAGTCCAAAAGGAAGTTCCTGAACCATACAGCCTCCTTAGCAGCCTTAGAGGTCGCTACATACTCGGCTTCCATGGTGGAGTCTGCAATGCATTTCTGCTTTACACTCCTCCATATAACGGCTCCACCTCCCAAAGTAAAAACATATCCCGAGGTTGATTTCCTCTTATCCCTATCTGATTGAAAATCTGAATTAGTATATCCCAAAGGAAATAGATCTGAGGCCTTGTAAATTAACATATACTCCTTAGTCCTTCTCATGTACTTGAGTATAGTTTTTACTGCACTCCAATGTTCCTGACCTGGGTTCGACTGATATCTACTAACCATGCCTACAACAAAGCAGATGTCAGGCCTCGCACATAACATAGCATACATTAAGCTTCCACAAGCCGAGGCATAAGGAACTGCTTTCATGCTCTCTATATCCTTAGGTGTCGAAGGACACTGCTCCTTGGATAGAGCAACTCCATGTTTAAAAGGTAGAAAACCTTTTTTAGAGTTCTGCATGTTAAAACGAGCTAATACTTCATCAATGTAGGGCTCTTGAGATAAAGCCAACATCCTTTTCTTGCGATCCCTTATTACTTTGATCCCAAGGATGTATGCCGCTTCACCTAAGTCCTTCATGTCAAATTGTTTGAACAACCATGCCTTTACTGATGATAACAACTTAACATTGTTTCCAATGAGTAAAATGTCATCTACATATAGTACTAGAAAAACCACTGCATTACCCTCACTTCTCTTATACACGCATGATTCGCTTGGACTTTGATCAAATCCATATGACTGGACTGCCTGATCAAAATGAATATTCCAGTCCCTTGAAGCTTGTTTAAGTCCATAAATAGACCTCTTAAGCTTACATACCAGATGCTCTTGGCCTTCCTTAATGAATCCTTTTGGTTGCTGCATATAGATGGTTTCTTCAAGACTTCCATTAAGGAAAGCTGTCTTGACATCCATTTGCCAAATCTCATAATCGAGATGAGCTGCTATAGACAAAAGAATCCGGATCGACTTAAGCATAACAATCGGTGAAAAGGTTTCCTCATAATCGATCCCTTCTTTCTGAGTATACCCTTTCGCAACAAGTCGTGTTTTCCAAGCTTTCACCTTTTTGTCAGATCCTCTTTTCTTCTTGTAGATCCACATGCATCCAACTGGTTTTACACCTTTAGGTGGTTCCACGAGCCCCCAAACTTGATTGGAATACATAGATTCCATCTCAGATTCCATTGCCTTTTTCCAAAGATCTGCATCTTTATCTAGAATTACCTCTTCGTATGTCCTGGGATCCTCATCATGTTCACCAGAGACCAAGTCCGAGGACTCTCCCAAAAACATGAATCTTTCTGGTTGTTGAACAACCCTCCCACTACGACGAGGGGGTGTGGTACTAGTGTCAAGTTGTGCATTTTCTTGTGGTTGTTCTACTTGTACTATTGGCACTTGTGGATTATCTGTCCCTCCCACTAATTCTTCTAAAACGATACTACTCATGGGTTTATGATTCATAATATAGTCTTCCTCTAAGAATCTAGCATTGGTGCTAACAATGATATCTCGATCCCTAGGACTATAAAATGAATAACCTTTCGTTCCCATGGGATAGCCTACAAACAACCTTACTTCGGTACGAGATTCTAGCTTGGTCGCGTTCTTGTTCAGCACATGTGCTGGACAACCCCAAATCCGAATATGTCTTAGACTTGGTTTGCTACCAGTCCACAATTCTATTGGAGTCTTGGGAACCGACTTAGAAGGTACCAAGTTCAGAAGGTAAGCCGCTGTTTCTATAGCATATCCCCAGAATGACTTGGGTAAATCTGAATAACTCATCATCGATCTAACACTCTCTAAAAGAGTCTGATTCATTCTCTCTGCTACACCATTCTGCTGAGGTGTGCCAGGTGCAGACAACTGGGATGTAATCCCATTTACTGATAAATATTCCCTAAATTCTCCAAGCAAGTATTCGCCACCACGATCTGATCGTAGTGACTTGATACATTTTCTATGTCGTTTCTCCGTTTCAGCTTTGAATAACTTAAATTTGTCAAAGCATTCTGATTTACGGCGCAACAAATAAATGTATCCATATCTAGAATAATCGTCAATAAAAGTGACAAAATATTCATAACCACCTCTTGCTTGGATATTCTTAGGTCCACATAAATCAGTATGAACCAATTCTAACACTTCTTTGGCTCTATTCCCCTTTGCTTTAAAAGGCCTATTAGTCATCTTACCTTCCAAGCAGGATTCGCAAACTGGAAATGGCTCCACTGCCAACGAGTCCAATGGCCCATCTACTACCAGTCTTTGAATCCTCCTCAAGTTAATATGACCTAATCTTAAGTGCCAAAGATATGTTTGGTTCAATTCAGAAGGATTCTTTCTTTTGTTTGAGCTAGAAAGAATGTTATTAGATTCCTTTTGTTGCAGCATGTTCGCTATTTTCTCTACGCAAGTGTACGCAGTCCAAAAGCAATATAGGGAAATAAGGATCGTTCCCACGAAGACTCGGTTATTTAAGTAAATATGTCTATTCAACAATGTTGGTTAATTATAGAAGCTTGAACGAACTAAAATGGTTTATTTGTAAATAACAATTAACTAATGAAGTAACGACTAATTTGTTTAAAATAATATGATAGAGGCATAGGGTCCTAATTTCATGAATGTTTTAGCTCTATTAACTATCAAGAATTAATGTGTTACAATTGTTAAGAAAGCTAGCGGGAACACGACACTAATATGAGCCATCTTTCAATTAACTCACACCATTCCAAATAAACATCCACAAAAGAGATAGAAGTTATAAGGGCATCAATTATATCCAATACACTATATGTCTATGTGAATGGGTGATACAATCGATTTAATCACAAGTTCCGCAATTAACTACATAGGGGAATAATGTTCTTTCGAAACTATAATCCGAAATGCGGAGAAGCCGACATACCTATGCTAGCATGGCAAGCCCTAAATTTCTAAATCCACTTTCGCAATCATTAGAGATTTGGCACAATAGATGTTAGCTATTCACCTATATTCAATTAAAACAACCATGCAAGGCAATCTTAAATAGAAATTGTAAACACAAATTATCTATCAATTTAACATGAGCATTAACAATTCATTACATTAGAACCCCATGAAAGTGTTTAGTTCATAATTAAACTAGGCACCTTTATGGAATTAAATAATATCATGGTAGAAAATTTTATAATTTAATTAAGAAATTACGAAAAATTAAAAATAAAAATAAAAGAATTAGAACCTAATAATAATAATAATAATAATAATAATAATAATAACTAAATTAAAAATTACGAGAAATTAAATATGAAATTACAAGAGTTTAAAATAATAAGAACAAGAAAATCGAAACGAAATAAAATGGTAACATGCAGTTGATTTTATTGCAAAAGAAATTAACCCGCATAATCATATAAAAAGAACAATCGGACAAAAACAATTTGCAAAAATAAAGTATTATATATAAATAAAAAGCTACAGACAAACTAAAGTAAAAAAACTTACCTTCTGCAAAAGCTGTCGGCTGGAATCACTTGTTTCTCCCCTGCTGTGCGCGTGGAGGGCAAGCTCTCACTCTCCTCCTGCGCGCGAGGCGTGCACGCGCCTGGCAGAAAATAAAAACTGCCGCGCGTGGCAGGCACGCGCCCTTCCTGCGACTGTTTAACTGCTGGCAGCTGTGGTGTTGTTGATAAAATTCAAACCCTTTCCTGTTGTGTTATTATAATTCGGTTCTTCCAACAATTAAAAAGTGGCCCACTAATAATTCCCTTAATTCTTCAACCAAAATATAAAATTATACTAATTTTACAAAAATATTAAAATGTATAAAATAAAATAAAATTACAGAAATTCGAAATATATAAATTAACTGATTTGCAGAAAATTTTAAATATATAAAATATAACAAAATTCTAGAGAATTAAAGTGTATAAAATGATCTGTTTATAAAAAGAATTTACTGAATTTAGATACAAGAGTGTTTGATCAGAGAGAGTGAATGATTGTTTCTCTTCCCTGGGTGTCCTTTCTCTTGTATCTCCTCTCATCTATTTATAATAGAACAGCCTACACCTACTACAAGTTTCAAAGTCAGATGTGTCTTTAAAGTCTACTGCATGCCTAATTTCCAACAACTCTCCAAGAATTTTACACACGTCTTCAAGTCAAATTGCAATTCTCCACGCGGTCATTGAATTCTAAATATGCAGCTCCGTAGAAATGCTTTTTAACCCGCACAGCTTATAATCTTTAATTAATAAATAATTATTTTAATTCAGAAATTATAAAAATAAATATCTAATATTATTAGATATTTATAAATATAATTTTCTAAATTAATAAAATTATTTAATAATATAAATAATTCTTTATTGTTAAAGCTGCGGTCTCTGGTCGTCTGGAACCAGACTCCTTTTGCTTAACAGAAAATATATCAATTCCAACCGGGGTTCCAGCTT
Source organism: Kitagawia praeruptora (assembly GCA_037693485.1). Classification (NCBI taxonomy): domain Eukaryota; kingdom Viridiplantae; phylum Streptophyta; class Magnoliopsida; order Apiales; family Apiaceae; genus Kitagawia; species Kitagawia praeruptora. Next base: position 143,198,421 of record CM075352.1, read on the forward strand.
TAAGAAAATATCACTTTCCATATTTTTGTGATAATTCTTATTTCTTCATTGCTCGTCCAGATGCAAGTTACGGTCTCTTGAGGCTCTAAAACCGGACTCCTTTTGCTTAGAAAAAAATATAACAATTCCAACCGGGATTCCTGCTTTAAGAATATATCACTCAGAACATCTTTATGATAATTCTTTTTCCTCGTAGCCAGTCCATCTGAGCCAGAAATCCACCGTCTTTTAACCTTTTATTGCCAGGATACCTGAAGCTGTGAGTTCTGCACTACAAAGACTTGAAACAACATAAAACTAATTAAAAGACACAAAATACTTAAGGATAAACCACCAATTTAGGTCCATTTAGCGCATAATAAGTGGATATAAAATCCACTTATCACACCCCCAAACTTAAACTGATGCTTGTCCTCAAGCATAAACAATATAACTATATACAACTAACTAGTACCACTTCCGTAGGTGATCACGATTGCATTTGGCATATGCAACAAGCCCTTTAAACCCCTAGGTAGCCCCAGTGGACGAGTTAGGTCTCGTGAGGGCCTATAGCGAATGTACCCACAAAATCCATTCTATAATGCAACTAACATGCAACTAACTATATGTATGCAACTACTTGAAAAATGCAAGGATCCCTTTTAAACTAACCAAAACCAACTAGGAAGCAAATATCTCAAAGAATGCAACTAAATCCAAATAGAGCTCGACTAAGTCCCTGTATACTAACAATACATGACAGAAACGTGCGTGTGTGCAATGCTCATCAGAAATACTCCCAACACTAGGTCAAAAACCAAACATGCTTTCCGTCAAGACAATCACAGGTTTATAACTAGAATAAACTGTACACACTTCATAACCTAGGAACACCTCCACCCTTATCCAAGGTAGACAGAAACTCATGCTTTATTACTATACTACGACACTACATATACAATACGCATGCTTATTTAACCGTGCAATGAATGAGACCCCAAAAGGCTTATACAATAATACCCATGTAGCGAGTGTTATGTCAGCAATCCCAAACCACAAGGGCTTTAGGTTACTAGGAATAAGTCCCCTCAGACTTAATTACTCGAGTATTAAAGAGCTCACTCTGGTTAATTTTGCATATAATTAATTGGACTTCTGACTCTTTTTTTTTCTTTTTTTTTTCTTCTTCTTTTTTTTTTATATCTGGAATGAGCCTTTCTCATTTCCAACCCTAGACTACTCATATAAATATGAGCCGGCTACTAGCCATTTCACGCCTAGCCTTTATTGACAATTATTACCACTTAGCATGAAATCCCTTTTTTCCCCCAAACTTAGATTTTAGTGTTCCTACACTATCAAGGGAATAACGAAAATTCTAAGAATAAACAAGTGATTAAATCTCAAAACATCCAACAGGCATGACCCTAACCTAGCCCAAAAGCACCCAATGAGACTGTGTAAAAGTTGTGTTTCTGAAACATGCAAGTCAATTTCATAGGAACTATAAATCAGCCCTCTACTCATCATCATCACACCCAAATCAACATCCACCTATCAATCAGAATCAGCTCGTCCTAAGGGATCATGAAGAATGCATGACATGAAAATGCAACTAATATGACATACATGGTAAAACAACAAACAATAACAGAATGTCCTAAATGAAACAACATAGATAATACGAACAAATATGCATGAATTACTACTAATATGCAAAACATGATATTCTACATGAACACAATGACTCACAAAAACTACTAACACATATACATACTACTTATCCCCTAAACCACCCCCAAACTTATAATATTCAATGTCCGCATTGAATGGAAGTAAATACAAGGGATAGTAGAGAATATACCTGAAAACACCGAAACACATGGGTTGCCTCCCACGAAGCGCTTGTTTATTGTCGCTAGCTTGACTTCACTTTCGCACTTTAATCGGTAGTACCAAGAACTGCGGTTTCTGCTTTGCTATTCACATGTTCACCAAAATATGGCTTCAACCTCTGTCCATTTACTTTAAAAGCTGATTCCGGTGTTTTATCAAAAATTTCCACTGCACCATGTGGAAACACCATTTTAACTGTGAATGGTCCTGACCACCTTGACTTAAGTTTCCCTGGAAAAAGTCTGAGACGAGAGTTGAAAAGCAAAACTAACTGCCCTGGTACAAAAGACTTTTGCACCAAACGTCTGTCATGCCATCTCTTGACCTTTTCCTTGTATAACTTGTGATTTTCATAAGCCTGTAGCCGAAACTCATCAAGTTCATTAATCTGAAGCATTCTTTTCTCACCTGCTGCTGCTAAGTCAAAGTTCAACTTCTTCAGCGCCCAATAGGCTTTGTGTTCTAGTTCGGCAGGCAGATGACAAGCCTTGCCATATACTAGCTGAAAAGGTGACGTGCCCAAAGGTGTTTTGTAAGCTGTTCTATAAGCCCAAACAGCTTCATCAAGTTTTAGTGACCAGTCCTTCCTTGAAGGATTCACGACCTTCTCTAGGATCCGTTTTATCTCTCTGTTGGAAACCTCTGCTTGGCCATTCGTTTGAGGGTGATAGGCCGTAGCAATTCGATGATTTATGTTGTACCTTGCCATCAATGCTGTGAACTTGCGGTTGCAGAAGTGTGATCCTTCGTCACTGATAATTACCCTTGGAGTTCCGAAACGTGTGAAAACTTGCTTATTCAGAAAATTTAGCACCACTTTAGCGTCATTGGTCGGTAAAGCCTTCACCTCGACCCATTTAGAAACATAGTCCACCGCTAGCAAGATGTACTGATTATTGCATGAAGAAACAAAAGGACCCATGAAATCGATCCCCCACACATCGAAAATCTCCACTTCCAACAGCATATTCAGAGGCATCTCATTCCTCCTAGAGATATTACCAATTCTTTGACATCTATCGCATCTCAACACAAACTGATGCGCATCTTTAAACAGTGTTGGCCAATAAAACCCAGCATGAAGTACTCGAGTGGCTGTCTTCTCTCCAGCATAATGACCTCCGTAAGTGGTAGAATGGTAGTCATGCAAAATACCTTCAACCTCACTAAACGGAATGCACCTCCGAATCACCTGATCAGCTCCCTGTCTGAATAAGAAGGGTTCATCCCATCGGTACCATTTTACATCATGAAGAAACTTCTTTCTTTGGGCATAAGAAAATTCCGACGGGATGACATTGCTTACAAGATAGTTCACAATGTCTGCAAACCATGGCTCTTCATTTTGCACCCCAAAAAGTTGCTCGTCAGGAAAAAATTCGTTGATGAGAGTTTTATCCGCTGAGTTACCGTGATCCTCTAACCGAGACAAGTGATCAGCCACCTGGTTCTCAGTACCCTTTCTATCCTTGATTTCCAAGTCGAATTCTTGAAGCAACAGAATCCAACGAATCAACCGTGGCTTAGCATCTTTCTTCGACATTAGGTATCGAATGGCTGCATGATCTGTAAACACCACTACCTTAGTTCCTAGCAAATACGATCTGAATTTCTCAAAGCTATATACAATAGCTAAGAGTTCCTTTTCTGTAGTAGTGTAATTCAGTTGTGCATCATTGAGAGTTCTGCTAGCATAGTAAATCACGTGAAACACCTTATTCTTCCGTTGACCAAGAACAGCTCCCACTGCATAGTCACTTGCATCACACATTAATTCAAAAGGTTCACTCCAATCAGGTGCAGTGATAATGGGCGCAGTTGTCAATTTCTTCTTTAAGAGCTTGAATGCCTCCAAACAATCTTCACTAAATTTAAAAGGAATATCCTTTTCTAACAGATTGCACAAAGGTTTAGATATTTTCGAAAAATCTTGGATGAATCGCCGATAAAAACCCGCATGACCAAGAAAACTGCGAATTCCTTTAACTGAAATTGGTGGAGGGAGATTTCCAATCGTCTCCAACTTAGCCTTATCCACTTCTATCCCCTTACCAGATACCTTGTGCCCAAGAATGATGCCTTCCTTTACCATGAAGTGACATTTTTCCCAGTTGAGTACTATATTAGTCTCAACACATCGTTTCAGCACCATGCCTAGATTTCTGAGGCATTCATCAAATGATTTCCCAAAGACTGAGAAATCATCCATAAACACTTCCACATTGATACCAATCATATCCGAAAAAATTGCCATCATACACCTCTGAAAAGTAGCAGGTGCACCACAAAGTCCGAAAGAAACGCGTCGGAACGCAAAAGTGCCAAAAGGACATGTGAAAGTGGTCTTCTCCTGATCTTCTGGAGTAATACCAATCTGATTATATCCTGAATAACCATCCAGCAAGCAATAGAATTCATGCCCAGCCAACCTGTCTAGCATTTGATCAATGAATGGAAGGGGAAAGTGATCCTTCCTTGTAGCTTTATTTAGCTTTCTGTAGTCCATGCAAATTCTCTACCCTGTAACTGTACGAGTCGGAATGAGCTCGTTCTTTTCATTGGCAACTACTGTCATGCCTCCTTTCTTAGGCACACATTGCACTGGACTTACCCATGAACTGTCTGAAATGGGATAGATGATACCAGCATCTAGCCACTTGAGAATTTCTTTCTTTACCACTTCTTTCATGATAGGATTTAACCGCCTTTGGTGTTCTACTGTTGGTTTACTCCCTTCCTCCAATGGAATTTTATGTTGACAATATGCGGGACTGATTCCTTTTAGATCCGCAACAGACCAACCAATGGCTGATTTGAATTCTCGAAGAACTCTCAAGAGCTTGTCTTCCTCGGAGTCTGAAAGGTTAGCGGAAATAATCACAGGTAAAGTGGATTTTTCACCCAGGGAAGCATACCGTAAGTGATCCGGTAGTGGCTTGAGCTCTAGAGTTGGAGCTTCTTCGATAGACGGCTTTAATTGCTGATGTGGTCCTTTTAATTCTGGCAGTCCCAGCGATTCAACTGGTCTTTCAAATTTTCTTTGCCACGGCAGAGCATCCAGATATTGCAATTGTTCATCAATGTCATCTTCATCTAATGAATACTCCCCACTGAGGGCCTTTTCCAAAGTATCATTCATGAGCGTGTGCCCTAACTTTTCTTGCATCGTAGACTCAATCAAGTCTATCTTCAGACACTGCTCTTCTTCTGTTGGGAATTTCATAGCTGTGAAAACATTGAAGGTGACAATTTGATCGTGCACCTTCATCATCAGTTCCCCCTTTTGGACATCAATCAACGTTTGTCCTGTTGCTAAAAATGGCCTACCAAGAATGATAGGAATCTTCTTGTCCTCTTCGAAATCAAGAATGACAAAATCAGCAGGAAAGATGAGTTTGTCTACTTTCACCAACACATCTTCAACAACTCCCCTAGGATAGGTGATAGATCGATCAGCCAACTGAAGGGACATACTTGTCGGCTTTGGTTCAGGAAGACCAAGCTGCAAGAAAATCGAGTATGGAATAAGATTGATACTTGCTCCCAGATCACATAAACATTTGTCGAAAGATAATCTCCCAATGGTGCATGGTATTGTAAAACTCCCTGGATCTTTCAGCTTAGGCGGCAACTTTTGCTGCAATACCGCACTACATTCTTCCGTCAAAGCAACGGTCTCTAAGTCTTCAAGTTTTAATTTCCTCGAGAGAATGCCTTTCATGAATTTGGCATAGCTTGGCATTTGTTCGAGAGCTTCAGCAAATGGAATGTTGATATGCAACTTTTTAAAGACTTCAAGAAATTTGCCAAACTGCTTGTCTAATTTTTGTTTTTGCACTCGTCGAGGAAATGGTGGAGGTGGGTAGACTTGCTCTTTTTGCTCGAGGACAGTTTGTTTAGGAGTTGGCACATTTTCTTTAATCTCCTCCTTTGATTCTGATATATTGCCCATGTCCTTTGTGTCTCCCAAATCTGCTTTTTCTGTTCCGTTGTCTGGCAGAATTTTTTCTGTATCTTTTAGCTCAGCATCCTCCGTGATTCTCCCTGATCTGAGGGTAATTGCTTTGATGTGCTCGTGATTATCCTTTTTCCTAGGATTAAGTTCAGTGTCACTGGGGAGTGTTCCTTGTGGTCGGCTCATCATGAAACTAGCGAGTTGACTCAATTGAGTTTCCAGATTTTTAATGGAAGCCGCTTGGCTTTTTTGGCCCAACCTCAACTCCTCTAATTCAGTCTTTTCATTTGAAGATTGTCCAGAATTTCCATAAGATTGTTGTTGTTGAAATCCTGGGGGCTGAAATTGTCTAGGAGCATATGGTTGTTGAAAATGTTGCCCCTGTTGTTGCTGGAATCCAGATGGATTATACTGCTTAGCTCCAAATGGCTGATGATTAGATTGTTGGTAGGGCTGATGTGATTGTTGTGCTCCTCCTTGATTATTGCTCCAACTGAAATTTGGATGATTTCGGTTGTTCGGATGGTAGGAATTTGGAGCTGGCTGTTGCTGTCTCTGGAAATTGCTTACGAACTGAACCGACTCGTTTGAGATGGCACATTGATTTGATTCATGTGCGCCTGCACACAACTCACAAACACTAGCAATTTGATGAAATCCTTGTGCTGTCAAAGAGTCTACTTTCAATTTCAAGGCCTCCAGCTGAGCTGCTAAGGAAGTGGCTTTGTCGATATTAAGAATTCCTGCTACCTTCTGTTGTGGCATTCTCTGAGTTGGGTTTTGATATTCATTAGCTGCCATCATCTCGATAAGATCGTAGGCCTCCTTGTAACTTTTAGCCCATAATGCTCCCCCTGAAGCTGCATCTACCATTGGCCTTGATTGCATTCCTAGCCCATTATAGAAACAATTTATGATCATCCAGTTTGGCATGCCGTGATGTGGACATTGCCGAAGCATTTCTTTGTATCTCTCCCAAGCTTCACATAAAGTTTCACCAGACTGCTGAGAAAATTGAGTGATAGCATTCCTTATAGCTGCAGTCTTAGCCATGGGGAAGAATTTGCTAAGAAACTTTTGAGCTAGATCAGCCCAAGTGGTGATAGATCCTGGTGGTAGAGAGTGTAGCCAACCCTTGGCTTTGTCTCTTAATGAAAACGGGAAGAGTCTCAACTTCACAGCATCATCTGACACATTGTTGAATCTGAATGTGTCGCATATTTCTATGAAGTTCCTGATGTGTAAGTTAGGATCTTCCGTTGCAGTTCCTCCGTACTGTACTTGATTCTGCACCATCTGAATAGTACTGGATCTAATTTCAAATGTAGGAGCCGTAATTGCTGGCCGAATGATGCTTGACTGGATGTCATCAATCTTCGGTTGCGAGTAGTCCATTAAAGCCCTTGCTGCTGCAGGTGCAACTACTTCGCCTTCTCCTTCCATCTTGTGAATATTTGCTTATTCAAGTACTTGTTTGGCTTTTAATGCTTTAGAACGTGTTAGCATAAAAATCCAAGTATCTGCTCAACAAATAATTACTTCACAAAAATATAAGATAAAATGTTCAAGTCAAACAAATTAACTTCTATTGTAGTAAAACACATAAACAAAAATAACACCGAGTCCCCGGCAGCGGCGCCAAAAACTTGTTCGCTATTTTCTCTACGCAAGTGTATGAAGTCCAAAAGCAATATAGGGAAATAAGGATCGTTCCCACGAAGACTCGGTTATTTAAGTAAATATGTCTATTCAACAATGCTGGTTAATTATAGAAGCTTGAACGAACTAAAATGGTTTATTTGTAGATAACAATTAACTAATGAAGTAACGACTAATTTGTTTAAAATAATATGATAGAGGCATGGGGTCCTAATTTCATGAATGTTTTAGCTCTATTAACTATCAAGAATTAATGTGTTACAATTGTTAAGAAAGCTAGCGGGAACACGACACTAATATGAGCCATCTTTCAATTAACTCACACCATTCCAAATAAACATCCACAAAAGAGATAGAAGTTATAAGGGCATCAATTATATCCAATACACTATATGTCTATGTGAATGGGTGATACAATCGATTTAATCACAAGTTCCGCAATTAACTACATAGGGGAATAATGTTCTTTCGAAACTATAATCCGAAATGCGGAGAAGCCGACATACCTATGCTAGCATGGCAAGCCCTAAATTTCTAAATCCACTTTCGCAATCATTAGAGATTTGGCACAATAGATGTTAGCTATTCACCTATATTCAATTAAAACAACCATGCAAGGCAATCTTAAATAGAAATTGTAAACACAAATTATCTATCAATTTAACATGAGCATTAACAATTCATTACATTAGAACCCCATGAAAGTGTTTAGTTCATAATTAAACTAGGCACCTTTATGGAATTAAATAAAATCATGGTAGAAAATTTTATAATTTAATTAAGAAATTACGAAAAATTAAAAATAAAAATAAAAGAATTAGAACCTAATAATAATAATAATAATAATAACAATAATAATAATAATAACTAAATTAAAAATTACGAGAAATTAAATATGAAATTACAAGAGTTTAAAATAATAAGAACAAGAAAATCGAAACGAAATAAAATGGTAACATGCAGTTGATTTTATTGCAAAAGAAATTAACCCGCATAATCATATAAAAAGAACAATCGGACAAAAACAATTTGCAAAAATAAAGAATTATATATAAATAAAAAGCTACAGACAAACTAAAGTAAAAAAACTTACCTTCTGAAAAAGCTGTCGGCTGGAATCACTTGTTTCTCCCCTGCTATGCGCGTGGAAGGCAAGCTCTCACTCTCCTCCTGCGCGCGAGGCATGCACGCGCCTGGCAGAAAATAAAAACTGCCGCGCGTGGCAGGCACGCGCCCTTCCTGCGACTGTTTAACTGCTGGCAGCTGTGGTGTTGTTGATAAAATTCAAACCCTTTCCTGTTGTGTTATGATAATTCGGTTCTTCCAACAATTAAAAAGTGGCCCACTAATAATTCCCTTAATTCTTCAACCAAAATATAAAATTATACTATTTTTACAAAAATATTAAAATGTATAAAATAAAATAAAATGACAGAAATTCGAAATATATAAATTAACTGATTTGCAGAAAATTTTAAATATATAAAATATAACAAAATTCTAGAGAATTAAAGTGTATAAAATGATCTGTTTATAAAACGAATTTACTGAATTTAGATACAAGAGTGTTTGATCAGAGAGAGTGAATGAGAATCCATTCCGGTTCTACCCATGTTATGGGTTCACTTTCCCAAAGTACCCACCTTTCCGTTTAACTTCTCAAAATACCCACCTTTTGTAATCTCTCTCTTCCTTCTATTACATATATTGCATAAATATTAAAAAACTACATTACATAAACTATAAAAAGATGCATTACATAAACATAAAAATAAAATGCATTACATAGAAAACAAAATACATCACAAAACAATTAAAATACGAATAATTAATAAACATCAAATACTAATGACCATATTCAGGGCATCGTGAACTAGACCCGGCAATTTTGGACACGGCACGATTTACACGACACGAAACGACACAAAAATTTCAGTACACGACATGAAAATTTGAACTTTCGTGTATGGGCTTACATTTTCAGTACACGACACGAAAATTTGAACTTTCGTTGCTAAATCATTTCGTACACGACACGTTGAGGATTGTCCATTTCAGTACGAGGAAATTTAACAAATAAATAACACATGATAAAATGAAAAAATTAAAGTTGAGGAAATTATTATTAACCAAAATTTATGTTAGGCTAAAACTTAAATTATAATTTACAAAAAACAAATCGCTTACCAAATAAAATTACTTTAAGAAAAAATTATTTTAATAAAAATCATTAAAGATTCTATTTTTAAGTTTGACAATAAATATGTTTCTAAAATATTTTATGTAATGTAGTTTTTTAATAAGTTTGACAATAAATATGTTTCTAAAATATTTTATGTAATGTAGTTTTTTAATAAGTTTGACAATAAATATGTTTCTAAAATATTTTATGTAATGTAGTTTTTTAATATTTATGCAATATATGTAATAGAAGGAAGAGAGAGAGATTACAAAAGGTGGGTATTTTGAGAAGTTAAACGGAAAGGTGGGTACTTTGGGAAAGTGAACCCATAACATGGGTAGAACCGGAAGGGATTCAGTGAATGATTGTTTCTCTTCCATGGGTGTCCTTTCTCTTGTATCTCCTCTCATCTATTTATAATAGAACAGCCTACACCTACTACAAGTTTCAAAGTCAGATGTGTCTTTAAAGTCTACTGCATGCCTAATTTCCAACAACTCTCCAAGAATTTTACACACGTCTTCAAGTCAAATTGCAATTCTCCACGCGATCGTTGAATTCTAAACATGCAGCTCCGTAGAAATGCTTTTTAACCCGCACAGCTTATAATCTTTAATTAATAAATAATTATTTTAATTCAGAAATTATAAAAATAAATATCTAATATTATTAGATATTTATAAATATAATTTTCTAAATTAATAAAATTATTTAATAATATAAATAATTCTTTATTGTTTAAGCTGCGGTCTCTGGTCGTCTGGAACCGGACTCCTTTTGCTTAACAGAAAATATATCAATTCCAACCGGGGTTCCAGCTTTAAGAAAATATCACTTTCCATATTTTTGTGATAATTCTTATTTCTTCATTGCTCGTCCAGATGCAAGTTACGGTCTCTTGAGGCTCTAAAACCGGACTCCTTTTGCTTAGAAAAAAATATAACAATTCCAACCGGGATTCCTGCTTTAAGAATATATCACTCAGAACATCTTTATGATAATTCTTTTTCCTCGTAGCCAGTCCATCTGAGCCAGAAATCCACCGTCATTTAACCTTTTATTGCCAGGATACCTGAAGCTGTGAGTTCTGCACTACAAAGACTTGAAACAACATAAAACTAATTAAAAGACACAAAATACTTAAGGATAAACCACCAATTTAGGTCCATTTAGCGCATAATAAGTGGATATAAAATCCACTTATCACAGCATGGTTGGATGGGATTAATAATATATAAATTGTCTTGCAATGTACCAGAACATATAACTCGTTTATTCATCATAATAAAAACATTACGATCCAAACAAACATTATAACCATCCATGGCAAGTTTAGAAACCGAAATCAAATTCCTTCTAAACGAAGGTACATAAAGACAATTGTTCAAAACCAAAATCCTATCATCACCAAAAGATAACGTAATTATTCCAACTGCAAGTACTGCTACTTTCGTAGCATCTCCCATGAACACATATATCTCGCCATCTCTAAGCATTCTGGTTTGCTGGAACCCCTGCATAGAGTTACAAACATGGTCAGTGGCTCCTGTATCTACACACCAAGTGCTCGTAGATATAGCCGCTATATATGTTTCTGTAACTAGAGAAAGAGACATACCAGTATTGTTTGTCTTCTTAGGAAGAGGACAATCCTGTTTCCAGTGACCTGATTGCTTGCACCTGAAGCACTTGCCCTTAGGCTTTTTCACAGCACCTTGAACTCCCACCGCATTAGCAACCTTTCCAGCTTTCTGTGTCTGAACCTTTTTCTTCTTCTTACCTTTCGGCTTAGGGGAAGAAGCTTTCTCAGCCACATTCACTTGAACATTCTGCTTAAAGAGTCCTTCAGCTGCCTAAAGTTCTGTCAGAAGTTCCGCGAGACTATACAACCTTTTGTTCATGGTGTAATTCAAGCGGAACTGTTCAAAACTTTTCGGCAGACTTATAAGGATGATATCGATCTGGGTTTCCCCATCAATATCAGCACCAAGGATCTCCATCTCATTCAGATGAGACATCATCCTGAGAACATGATCCCTTACAGGTGTTCCTTCATTCATCTGAGTGTTCATTAAAGCCTTCATTGCTACTTGCCTAGCAGCCCTATTTTGTTCTCCAAAAAGTTCCTTGAGATTAAAGAGCATATCTGAAGCTGTGTCCATAGCCTGATGCTGATGTTGCAAAACACCTGACATTGCTGCCAGAATGTAACATCGCGACATCTCATCAGCCTTAAGCCACCGCTTATAATACTCCTTTTCACTTTTAGGAGCATCTTCAGCATGCTGATCTGGCTTGGGTTCATAAGTGCAAAATTTGTACTCCTCAACAGTCAACACTATGTCCAAATTACGTTTCCATTCAATATAGTTTGGTCCCGTAAGTTTGTTATCCTTAAGTATGGTGAATAGTGGATTAAAGCCCATAATGATCTAATCCTGAGAATCACACATGTAACACATAATCAGAGAGTTGCACAAATCTTAAAACCTATTGCTTTCCTCTAACAATTAATTAAAATTAATGCACTAATATTTAAACACCATAAGTATCTGGTACGCCACGATGGGTGACATATATACCACTTAAATTTGTTTAAATATTACTTCGGTCCTATTACTAAATAATACACCACATTAGGGTGGACTATATATTATTTTTCATAGCTAAGTGTATACCATTATTTAATCTTAAATTAATAACAATAATACCGGATGCCACCATTAAATATTTCAAATCAATAATCGATAATAGGATAATTCCCAGATCGGGGGGAGCATTGTCAAGAGGCATCACTTAAGACCCCTTTCTAGACAGAATCATCCTTTCTCAATATCGAAAATCTATATTCAATCATTGGTACCCTTCTAATTAATCGAATTCTATGAAACTTGGTACGCCACGTTGGGTGGCATGTATACCTTTCAATATTCGTAATTTAATTTAAGAATTTTGTTCTAGTAATTTCCACAACCTTTTAATAATACCGTAAATAGTACGCCACGATGAGTGATCATATATACTATCTACATTATTTAAAAGGTTATATTACATACAAAATAATGGAGACCGTGGGATTTAATTCCTAATTAATTCTCTCACCCACTTAGAATTTTTATTAAAAAATGAGGAATTTTAAAATTAAATGGGACCTATGTCGTTACAATTATGTCTAACATGCATTCAAAATACACACATAATTTAACAACATAAAATATTTAATTAAAGCAATAAATAAAAAATCTATGTCCATGTCGTCCTAATTATATTAAACATGCAATTAAAAAATTACACACATAATTAACAACACATATAATAATTATTTAAAGCAATAAATAAAAAATTAAATAACAGAATTAATAATTAAAACAATAATTAAATTCACTATTATGACCCAAATTAATCAACTGCTGCAGCCGCAACGAGAATTTAACCACGACTTTTGAATTGGACACCTGCCAAAATAAAAATCAAAACAAGTGAACAAAGTTTTGGTTCTGGCCATGTTTTTGATTTCATGACCATGCGTGTGTAGTCCACGAGCCAGGTCCCTTGCTCCTTGTGTCACGCGCCTAGGCCAATCAGCTATTTTCTGATTTTTTTTTTTTCGATGTTCGTAGCGGAAGCTTAATCTCCGCATCCAATTCCCAGTCGTACATAATTGTTACAAAAATTCCCGGATTTTTACAAAATTTATCAAACAATTACATAAAAATTAGATCTAATACAAAATTAATTTTGTAAAATCTATTCTAACACGATCAATCCTCGTGTTTACAACCACGATAAACCACGTGAAAACCAAACAAAATAACCACGATTAAACCACGTGGGATCCAAACACATAATTAAAAAAACATGGTCATAATAGTGGATAACTACCTGCAAAAAATTATTACACAAGCATACCACTATACATACACAACCAATTTTAATTACGACATGGACGTCATCAAACACAAACACAAGTCCACTAAACCTCAGGCTCTTGATGCCAATTGTTGGTCCCTTTGGATCATACTGATATGTGTTTAACTAGTTTAATGATTTACCTTAATCGCTACGGCGCAAGCGATTCAAATCCACGATCTTCTATTGTATTCCCTTACTCCCTTGAACGAAGTGTGGCCTTCGATCCTCCAAGGTTTAGCCTCCAAGCTCTAGAATTCCGAACCCTTATTCTTGGAGGCATAAAGAGTATTTATAGGCTAAAATAGGGATCAAGGAGAAAATTAGGTCGGGTCTTCTAATGATAACTTGGGCCAAGCCCTTTATCATTAATATTAATTAATTCCACTAAATAATTAATATTGCACCACCCACCTAATTCCGGTAATTTATTTAATTAATTAAATCGGCTCCTTTATTATTTGCTTATTAAATTCCCCATGTTTAAAATATCGCATGTCCATTAATTAAATAAATTACTGATAATTCATTTAATTAATATCTTTTATCCCTGATCATCCACTCAACCTTTATTTAATTATGCTGGAATAAATCCACCTGCAGGGTTTCACATAATTAAATCTTTTTGGCTTTCAAGGGGACATCATTAACCCGAATATTATCAGGACATGGATTCCTTCAATAAATAATATCCACCATATATATTATTCCATCACCCAAAATATATTGATATAATTCAAAAGAATTATTTCATATATAAATCAAAGCATGTAAATAATATACACGTGTCAATTACTATATCGGGATTAAGAACCTAAGCATTAATAATAACATAGAATCTTAGTTCTCCTTCTTAATCAGTATAAGGGAACAATTCTAAATTTGATCCTGTTCAATATACACAAAGTATACTAGTATTATTTATTAGTCAATATAAACTAATCTAAATAATACTACAGCCATACCAGTGGATTGTCAAACACCACCTGTGATGTGAACCTTATTATATTATATAGACCGTATTTAACAATCTAATATTCTGTATCCCATTTGATACTAGATTGTCCACAATATATAATATTAGACAGCATGTAAACATTAAAATGATTCTCAATAAAACTGGGCTAGAAATAAATGTATATACTTCAAATAAATATTTTCAGTATACACTAACAGATGTGCCATCCTTGGAATTGGCCATCAAGGCATAATTACAGAATTCTTGTTCCTCTCCATCACTGTCAGAATCATCCCAACACTTCCCTTCATTTATGTAGGCCTTACCTTGTGTCTGCTTTTTCAGAAGGGCCTCATACTTAGCTTCGAGCTCAAGATAATCTCTATCCTTCTTTTTAGGCTTCTTGCATTCACTGGCAAAATGCCCTAGGTCATTGCATCTATAGCACCTTACAGATGACCTATCCACATGGCTGGTTTTAAACTTATTCTTGTTTGGTTTCACAGGTGCCTTGCTCTTGTTGAATGAATGGTTTCGGGTTTTGGGTTTGAAGGGTTGATTCCTTTTGAATCTGATGTTTGGAAATTTTCTGGCCATGAAAGCATATGAAGTGTTTCCCATCCCATCTAGTTCTTCAAGAGTGTAAAACGCTTCTTCCTCCTTCTCCTCAACAGGTTCACTTACTTCAGCTTCAGTTTCTTCATCATTATCTACTATCTCCTCTATCCTTAGCTGGCTTGTAGATGCTTCTAGGTCTTGAATAGATTTGTTGACAATCAAGGCACATGATGTGTTTATCATTCTGCCTTGGTTGGCCTGGATAGCCCTTTTCTGAAGCAACTCAAGCTCATGAGTTTTTAAAACTCCATAGAGCACATCATAAGTGATTTTGTTCAAATTTCTTTCTCTTAGAGAAATGACCCTTTGCTCTAGATGATTAGGTGAAGATAGCAGAAACTTCATGTTTAACTCCTTGGTGCTGTAAACCTTGCCATTCATCTGCAACTCAGTGACTAGCTTGTGAAATCTTTCAAACATCTCAGTAATGCTTTCCTTGGTCTGTGCCATGAAAGCTTCATACAGTTTGACCAGTATCTGTTTCTTGTTTTCCCTGACCTCATCAGTTCCTTCACATAACACCTCAATGTGATCCCACATTTCTTTGGCAGATGTGCATGATGCAATGTTTGCAAACATTGACATATCCATGGAATCAATAATAAGCAACATGAGGTGACTGTCAAGAGCAACCTTTTCCCTTTCTGATTCTGTCCATTTGGATGGTTCCTTGGCCTCATAAGATCTTGGAATAGTTGTGGTTCCAACAGTCTTTTCATGTATCTCTTGTTGTGGAACAAAAGGACCATTCTTGAGAATCTCAGGACACAAAGGATGAGAGGCTTTGATGAATAACATCATCTTTATCTTCCAGAGGTTGTAATTTTCTTTGTCAAACTTAGGGACTTTCACCGTTCCTGTAGTCTTTGGTGTATTCGAACTCATGATCGTTTTTCTATTTTTGAATAAACAACCC
Organism: Kitagawia praeruptora; assembly: GCA_037693485.1. Classification (NCBI taxonomy): domain Eukaryota; kingdom Viridiplantae; phylum Streptophyta; class Magnoliopsida; order Apiales; family Apiaceae; genus Kitagawia; species Kitagawia praeruptora. The sequence goes on from CM075352.1 coordinate 143,214,496, forward strand.
GCTCTGGTACCACTTGTTGAGTATTGAATATAGTAAAAGAATACAGAGGGGGGTGAATGGATTCTTGAACTTTTCTTGTTCGAGTCTATGTAGCAAGTAAGTGTTTGTGTGTGCAAGAGTGAAGGTGCAGATAAAGAACAACACAAGACACAATATCACTTTAATCAAATGTATTATTAGATAAAGGTTGCTACAATCTGTGAATACAAATGATAGTATTCTCAGCTTCGTCTTTCTCAGAGAGATATAGCTTACAGTATGTGAAAAACTTGACTCACAAAGTTAATGACTAAGGAAGTGAGGCTGTATCCTTATAGAACATGGATACAACCTACTTACTCCAAATAAGGTAGCTAAACAAATTACTTTCTAGTCTATCTATCCTTTTTGAGTAAGTGTCCAAACGGTTACAGATTTGACTTTGCAAAGCCTGTTCAGATCCACTTCTTTAGCCCCTTGTCTCTTCTATATCTCTCCAAGCTTCCTTGTAGGCTTTCCAGAGCACGTTACAGATTGTGGTCCATAAAGTGCATTGGCTTGTTGCAGGTTTCTGACTTGTACAATTTCTTCAGTATTTTGTCTCCAAGAATGTATTCGAGAAGTGACTAAGTAAGTGATTCGAGAACTAGAATTGACTTGATCGATAACTCTGAGTTCTCGAACACTATTATATTGACATGTCGAACCACTTCTCGAATAGCTCTTTTCCATCAGGATTCCTTGAGTTGTCGAATGAACATTTGACTTATCGAATCCTCGAGATATCGAATAGCTTTCTGAGTCCTTGAGATATCGAATGGAACTTTGACTTGTTGACTTTTTGGGAACTCGAATACCACTTTGACTTGTTGACTTCTTGAGTTCTCGAATAGAGTAGTAGACATATCGAATCTCTGAGATATCGAATGAGATATCGAACAGTGTATTCAGAGATATCGAATAGTGTCTTGAGATATCGAATCCCTGACTTCTCGAATGCTGGACTTCTCGAATAGACAAATATACTTCTCGAATTTGTACTTAGGCAAATTCTTCATTTCTTTAAATCCCAACTTGTGATTATTTGATAGTCTTTATCTTCTTGCTTGAGGCATGAACCTTAAAACTTCTTTCAAGCATTATTCTTGACTATATAAGTACAGTTACACAACTAGGATTTGATGCCTACTATAAGTACAAAACAAATAGAAACTCTACAACTAGAGGTTCCCTCAGTTAAGAGGTCATGTAAGTAATGCAAAGCATTACAAACAATTAGGCTTGTTATTAGATGTATACAGGCATGCCTCTGTGACTAACAAATTCAATTATTGTTTATTGCTTGGTTTCGACTTACATAAGGATTGTTACCAAACCAATGTGGAAATATAATTTTTCTATACTATACTGTTATAAGCGAAACATGATATATTTGGTTGTCGGTTTGATACTTTCTTTTTTTGGTCATTCTTTTTTGTCACTCAATAACAATCGTTAGATTTTAAGATAAATAAATGAGAATCGTCGGATCTAATGCTAAAAAAGTCTTCCTTTTATAATATTTAAAATATTATATTATAGGTTCCAAGTTCGAATCCCATAAAAAACGTATCTCTATTAAACATTTATATTATTTTATGAACTACTTTGATGAATTTAAGACCTGTCAACAACATATTATTAATTAAAATACTATCGTTATGTATTATAATATTTTATTATCTTCTATAATTTATTTTACTACTAATTAATGTATATATATATATATATATATATATATATTTGAAAATATGGATAATAAAATAAAAAATATAAAAAAAAACATCCGTGCATCACTCGAGTAATAAGCTATATAGTAAAAAATTACACAAAATCTGGAAAACACTTACAATATAGAAAATTTTATATAAAAATCGAAAAAAGATCTACATGATTAGATAAATTTTACTTTTTCTATTAAATAAAAGTTATAAAACAATTTCTGTGTAATATTTATATCTATACGTATGTATTCTAAAGTAAAAATTCAAAATAAATAATTTTAATAATATTTATATACATGAAATTATAAAATTAAAAAATTATTTTAATAATAAAAATATATATACAACTAAAAGCTTTGATAATAAAATATAATTAAAAAGTCTAGTATCTATCATGCTTGTAAATGTGTATAGAACAAAATCTTTATCGGTGTATGTTTCTTCTTTCTAGTTTACCAATCATTAATATATGCAAAGTTTAAAGTATTGTTGTTATTTTTTTTTTCCCAAAAAAATAAGAGTTTTCATTAATTTGAACAAACACACAGCCGAAATAATTCCTCAACTGGCAGTACAACCAGGTTAAAAAACAAAGATAAGCTAAAATACTTAGCTGATTTATTTCCTGACCGTTTGACAATACAGAACTGAAAAATTTTGTTAACTGAAAATGAAATCAAAGACAAACCAATAAATCTAAATTGCACCAACATTCCTGAATACAGTATCAATGGATCAAAACCAAGACTGAAGGCCCTCCCCTACCCTCCAGATATGGTAAATCGTGAACCGCAACAAGCTTTTCAAAATTTTGGCATGTTACGTTATTTCGTACAACTTATTTGGGGGTATTGCGGAACTTCGTACAACGCATTACCTATGTTATGGCACACGAAAAAACGTGTCAGAGGCTTGTTGCGGCAAACAAAACTGCGCATCAACTGTTGCGATGGACGAAATGCAGTATTTGTGGGGTATTTAGGGCCAATTTTGTTAGGAATAACTCATGAGTTGTGATGTTAAGAATAGAATTTTACTTATACTTCTTGTATATCCTGATCTTATAAAGGATTTAGCACTTTGTATAGGAGATATGTGTTAGACAGTAGTCTGTAGAATTTAAGTCAGAAATGAACAGTGCATCAAGTACTACATTTCAGGAACTGAGATTGAATCATGATAGAGCAAGTCAAGTACTGATGGAATGGTCAGATCCTGATGCAAGAAGGAATCCTGATATCAGTCGTGTTACTGATGATGTCATTATGGATGCTACAGAAACTGGCAAGTGCTATAAAACAGGATCTTTGTTTGAGGAACAAGCAAGAAGATTTCATGAAGGAAAGAAATTTCTATTGATGGAAACTATCAACTGGACGGCAGAACATTGTCATGTATAGATTATCTTTCTGTGATTAGTTGATAGGTAGCATTATAAATACTCTCTCTATATCATTGTAAAAAGTACGTGAGTAAAAGTTGAGCGATTGATTTTGTATGCGTAGCTCTGTATAAGGTTTGTATTCGAGAGTTCGAAACAAACAGAGAGAGAGATTTATTTTGTCAACAGCTGCTAAAGGTATTTGTACACCTTTGGTAGAATTTGTATTTGATATTATTAATACAAACAGTTTGATTCATTCGTTTATTCTTGTTTATTTAATCAAGCAAAAATCAGACACGATTATATAACTTGTATTCAACCCCCTTTCTACAAGTTATTCGAGTTAACAATTGGTATCAGAGCAGGTTGATTTCGAATAATCATAAAGAATTGCAATCATGTCTGGTTAAAAGGATGGGAATACTAAGATTCCTATGCTCAAGAGAAACGAATATACTCTATGGGAAGTAAAGATGTTGCATCATCTGGAAGTAACAGATCCTGATTATCTTGACAGAATCAGAGATGGACCTTTTATCCCAACGAAGGTTGTTGGACAAGCAACTGTTGATGGTCAAGTTGTTCCAGAACATACAGCAGAGAAGCCAAAATATGAGTGGTCAGATAAGGACAAGGAGAATGTTCTTAAAGATGCTAAAGTGAGAAACATATTATTCAACAGTCTTGATTATGTTCTCACTAACTATGTTCTCTCTTGTAAAACTGCTAAGGATATATGGGACAATCTTAAGGTTCACTGTGAAGGAACTAAGCCTGTCAGGAAGAATATGAGGACACTACTTATACAACAGTATAAGTACTTTGAATCCAAGTCTGGTAGTCACTTACTGATACCTTTGATATGAATACAAAGTTCATGAAAGCTTTGCAAAACTCATCAATGAGATGGCCATGCATGGTAAATATTATGACTTGGAGGATATGAATACAAAGTTCATGAAATCTTTGCCTGATTTCTACAATGAGAAGATATCTACAATTAAGGAAGCTAATGATTTGGATGAGATATCATTAGAGGCAGTGTATGGAAAACTGAGAGCTTATGAACTTGACAAGCAGTAGAAGAAGAGCAAGAGTGAAGGAAAGATGAAGATTGTTGCACTTACTGCTCAATCTGAATCAAAGAAGCTTCCAGAAGAACAGCATGAAGAGCCTGCTGTAAAGAACTCAAGGAAGAAAAAAAGCAAAGAAAATTCTGTGTCAGAGACTACTGATATAGACTCTGACAATAGTGATTCTGAATCAGAGATGCAGGAACTCTTTGCTATGTTTGTTAAAGCTTTTAAGAAAGGAATATTCAACAGGAAAAGATTTAGCAAAGGACCTTTTCTAAAGAAGGAGAAGAAGAAGAGTGACAAAGGCAAAAGTACAATTGTCAAGATTGATAAGGCCAAGATCAAGTGCTTCAACTGCAGCGAGCTTGGACACTTTGCTAGTGAGTGTAAGAAGCCTAGGAATTCAGGAAAGGGTAATGCACTTATGGTCACACAGAAGGATTGGGATGATTCCAGTGATTCTGAAGATGAATTGGATTATGACAACATTGCACTGATGGCAAATGTTTCAGACAAACCTGGATCTCCAAAGAAAACTTCTCCATCCTCTGTTAAGGTATCACTTCACTCTCTTGATTCATTTGATAGCTTAAATTCTGATGAAATTAGATCTATCCCTGCTGAGTTTAAGAATCTAATGACTAATTTTAGAATTCTTACTTGTGAAAGAGATGAACTTAAGGTTAAGAATGATAAATTAGTTGATAAAAATAATTTTCTTGAAACTGAGTTAATTCAAATGGAAGAATACAAGTTAAGTTCTGATAAAGCTAAGCATGATTATAGTGTTATTCTTGAGGCTTATGACTATGTCAGAAAAGAACTAGAGGAAGAGAGAGATGTGATTAAAACCATTAACAATTCTGGTAAAAAGACTCTAAAAATCTTTGAAAGTGGAATTCGTGGTAAGGTTAATGGTTTAGGTTTTGATAAAGCTAGACAAGAAGGAAAAGTAGTTATTGTCAATGATGATAGTAAAGTAGAAGCTAGCACATCTAAATCTGAAGGTAAGAAAATTATTTCTGAACCTAATCATGTTAAATTTGTTGATTCAAAAGGTACCCCTGTTGTACACAAAAGGATTAACAATAGTAATTCAGATGAGAAAGTGTTAGAGAAACCTAAGAATGTAAACATAGGGTTTCTGTCTAAGTCTCAATTGAAACAGAGATTAGATGGTCTTTCAGAGTCTAGCAAGATCAAAAGAAATAGGAATGGGAAAAAAGGTATTAACAAAGAGAATAATTACAAGAATGTACCTGATGCACCTAGGAAAAAATGCTATAAGTGTGGAAATCATAATCATTTGGCCCTAGACTGCAATCAAAAACCTTCTTGGAAAACTGAGTCCAGATTCCCCAAGACTCAGAAAATTCAATACCAACCACAGAAAGCTTGTTATCATTGTGGTAGTTTACTTCATTTCATTTACATGTGTAGAGAATATCATAAGCTGTATTATGACTATTATTCTTTGAAATCTGAAACTCCTAGTCACAAACAGTTTGTGAAATCAGAGTCTAAGATTGACTCTGCAATAGGTAAAGTAAAAGCAAAATCTTCAAAGCCTGTTGTTTATAAATCTAGTAAGAAAGGATCCAATCAAAGTTGGGTCCTAAAAAATTCTAACTAGTTACTTTTTGTTTGCAGGGCACAGGAAAGAAGCATTCAATTATCTTGGACAGTGGATGCTCTGGACATATGACTGGAAAGAAGTCACTGCTTACAAAGTTTGAGAGGAAAGCTGGCCCAGTAATATCTTTTGGAGATGGCAACAAAAGAGAAACTCTGGGATATGGCTCAATTGTTTTGGGGAATGTCATCATAGAAAATGTAGCACTGGTTGAAGGCTTGAAACATACTCTTTTAAGCATAAGTCAACTGGGTGATAAAGGTTACAAATCAATCTTTGACAGAGAAGGATGCAAAATCTTGAATATACAAAATGGAGACATTGTTCTAACTGGTCAAAGACATGGTAACATATATGAAGCCATCTTAAGTGATACTTCTAAAGGAATTGTTAGATGTCTCTACAGCAAAGCAACAAGTGATGAAAGCTGGAATTGGCACAAGAAGCTCTCACATCTCAACTTCAAGAAGTTTAATCAACTTGTTAAACACAATTTAGTGAGAGGTCTACCTAAGGCAAATTTTGTGCAAGATGGACTTTGTGATGCCTGTCAGCTTGGAAAACATAGAAGAACCACTTTCAAGAGCAAGACTGCAAATTCAATTACTGAACCATTTCACATGCTACATCATGATCTGTTTGGTCCAATAAACATTATGTCTATCAGCAAGAAAAGATATGCTCTAGTGATAGTGGATGATTTCACAAGGTTCACATGGGTGTTCTTTCTACACAAGAAGGATGAAGCTCCTCAGTAAATCATTGAACTTGTCAAGAATATTCAGAATAACTCTGAGTACAAAGTCAAAGTACTTAGGAGTGACAATGGTACAGAATTCAAGAATTCTATAATGGAGGATTTTTATGCAGACAATGGAATCACTCAACAGTTTTTTGCACCTGGTACACCTCAGCAAAATGGTGTAGTAGAAAGAAGGAACAGGACTCTCATAGAGGCAGCAAGAACCATGCTTGCAGATGCAAAACTTCCAAACTATTTTTGGGCAGAAACTATTAATTCTGCATGTTTCACTCAAAATTGTACCTTGGTAAATAGTCATGGAAAGACTCCCTATGAGATGATCAAAGGAAAGAAACCAAGTGTGAAATACTTTCACATCTTTGGATGCAAATGCTATGTCCTAAAAGTTCATCCAGAACAACTTGGAAAATTTGAAGCCAAATCGGATGAAGCAATCTTTCTAGGATATTCAGCATCTAAGGCCTTCAAAGTTTATAATCTCATAACTCACATTGTTATGGAATCAATTCATGTTGCATTTGATGATAAGAAATTTGGAATTCTGCAAACTGATGAAAGCCATGACAAATTGGAATTTGAAAATTTGAAGAATTCTGAGATACTCTCCAGTGATGATGAAGGTTCTCCAGAAGGAATTTCTATTGCTTCTCAAAGGAATGCTACTGTTGAGGGGGAGCAAATAAATCAAGGAGAACAAAGTGATCATCAGGAGCAGACTAGCTATTCAGAGTCTACTCCATCAGGAACTGATTTTTCAGAGTCTACTGAGAAAAGATCAGTAACTAGCAGCAGTATGGAATCTACTGATTCTACTGATCAAGGGGGAGCTATTTAAGGCACGGAGATTTCTTCTACAAGAGAAACCACTAACTTAGGGGGAGAATCTAGCAGAGGCAATCTACCACCTGTTAGAAATGGACAAAGGATCATACTGAAGATTTGATTATTGGTGATCCAAATAGTGGTGTTCGAACTAGAAGATCAATTCAAAATGAATGCTTGTATAGTTGCTTTCTCTCAAAGAATGAACCTAAGAAGGTTGAAAAGCCTTACAGGATCCTGATTGGGTAATTGCAATGCAGGAGGAGTTAAATGAGTTTGAGAGAAACAAAGTCTGGGAACTGGTACCAAGACCTAAAGATAGATCAATTGTTGGTGCAAAATGGGTTTTCAGAAAAAAGCTAAATGAATCTGGTATGATTGTAAGAAACAAAGCAAGACTGGTGGCCAAGGGTTACTCTCAGGAAGAAGGCATTGATTATGATGAGACCTTTGCACCTGTAGCAAGATTGGAAGCAATCAGGATGTTTCTTGCATTTGCAGCTCATTCAAAATTCAAGGTATACCAGATGGATGTAAAGAGTGCTTTTCTAAATGGCAAACTTGATGAGGAAGTGTATGTGGAGCAGCCACCTGGATTTGTTGATCCAAAGTTTCCAAATCATGTCTAAAAACTTGACAAGACACTCTATGGACTAAAGCAGGCACCAAGAGCATGGTATGAGACTTTGTCTAAATTTCTTCTTGAAAATGGCTTCACAAGAGGTACAATTGACAAAACTCTATTCTTTAGAAAAATAAAAGGTGAATTGCTTTTAGTTCAAGTTTATGTTGATGATATTATATTTGGCTCTACTAATGAAAAATTGTTTGCTAAGTTTAGCAAGCTTATACAGTCTAAGTATCAGATGAGTATGATGGGTGAATTAAATTATTTCTTAGGCTTGCAGGTCAAACAGATTGAGACTGGTATTTTCATTAATCAGTCAAAGTATATCAAAGATCTTTTAAGAATATTTGACTTTCAAGACTGTGCAGTTGCAAAAACACCCATGGCAACAACCACTAAACTAGATTCTGATCATAAGGGAAAGAGTGTGGATAATACTAGTTATAGAGGCATGATAGGCTCATTGTTATATCTAACTGCAAGTAGACCAGATATAATGTTTTCTACCTGTTTATGTGCTACATTCCAAAGTGATCCTAAGGAATCTCATTTAATTGCTGTGAAGAGAATTTTTAGATATCTCAAAGGAACTCCAAATCTTGGTTTGTGGTATCCTAGAGAATCAGATTTCTTCCTATTTGGCTATTCAGACTCTGATTATGCAGGGTGTAAAATAGACAGGAAAAGCACTACAGGTACATGTCAATTCTTGGGAAACAGATTGATTTCTTGGGCAAGCAAGAAGCAACAATCTGTCTCAACCTCAACTGCAGAAGCTGAGTACATAGCAGCAGACAGTTGTTGTGCACAACTCCTTTGGATAAGAAATCGGTTGATGGATTATGGTATGACACTTAGTAATATTCCTATGTTTTTTGATAATACTAGTGCTATTAAAATTGCAGAAAATCCACTTCAACATTCAAGGACTAAGCACATTGATGTCAGGTATCATTTTATTACAGAACATATTGAGAATGGTACTGTGGAACTTCATTTTGTTCCTACTGACAAACAGCCTGCAGATATTCTAACTAAACCACTTTATGAGACTACATTTAGTAGATTAGTAAGTGAGTTAGGAATGTTAAATTTCTAGATCTTCAACATCTGCAAAAGTAGCAAGGTATGTTGTTTTTAGCTTATAGACTTGATATTCTTGTCAGGATCTATATTTGATTGTTAAATGCTTTAGCTATAACACTTTGCCTTGATAAATTTCAGTATGATAGTCTTGTTAATAATCATCAGGATTAGAATTGTTATCAGGATGCTGACGTCATCAGTATTGTGTCAGTATTAGCATTGTGAAAATTGTTTCAGATCCTGACATTTACTTTGTGTAGTAATCTAATTCTAAGTTTTGATAAGTCTATGCCAGCAAACTTTAATTCATTCATACTGATAATTTAAACCATTAGTCAGATCATTCGATAAACAGGGAACAACAGACAAGTAGATAATAAGAAATTGTATTTTCATTAATTGAAAGCATTACATACATGGAAATGAAATACAAATATCTTTTTCTCTAATTTCTACTGATAATCCTATTCTTGTCTAAAGTTGTTGTTGTTCTTAGTCTTCAAAGATCTACTTCAGGACAAGGAGCATCTCAAGAGTCACTTTGATAATTACTCCTGGATTCCTTGTCTAGGCGACTTGAATGAGAGTAGCTGACTTGAATGTATAGCATCTCCATCAAGATCAACCTCAGACTCTCGGCCAAATTCTTCATCCTCAAGTTTTGAGGAGGTTAGAGGGTGATTGTATCCAACAGATGGATGTTCTAAGAGAAGGTTCTGGACATTATATGGATCTACTCCAATCATGTCTAAAACGATGAAAAAAGCTATCTCTTCAAAGAGACGAATATTGAATCTTTGGTGTTCATCATCTGTGAGAAATCGAAAGATTGGGTTGAAGGTCATTGTGTTTTGTGGAAGCTCTGTTTTTACAGAGAGGTTTTGTGTGCTTTTGGAGTTAAGAAAGGCAAAAGACATCAAGGGTTTACAAAGGAAAGAGTGAGAAGCTGAACAGTCATTTTAAATATTCAATGTATCGGCGTATATATCTATGCGTATGACTGGTTCTTTTATATTTCCAAGATATTTTTGACAATCTAACAAGATTTTTTTGTTTAGATTATTGATGTTCTTTTCAGGTTAAATTCTAAAATTGCCACGTGGAACTCCACTTAATCGTTGAAATCAGGATGATAGTGATCAGGAAAATGAAAGTGATTTCATCAGGATTGATGATTATTTTTATTATTTTTAATCACATTCAGAGTTGTGATTATCTTGGTGAAAAAGATCACATCAGAAAATGAAGCTGATCAGTATTGATTTTATTTTGATTTTACCCTGATTTATTTAATTGAAATCAATTTTGGATTTTATTTTCCAAAAATCGTGGGTAAACTGTATTTTTTAGGGACTGACACCTCTCAACCTACGTGTCAACGTGGGTTAGTGGGTCTGAAGGATTTTTGAATATATCTTTATTTTGAGACTCTGATTGTTTATTGCTAACTTCTAATTCGTATTTCCTAGAGCAAAAACATTCATTCAAGTTCTCAAAATCACTAATCAATTTCAAGATTTCTCATGTTCATTTCAGATAAAAAATGGCAGCTCAAAGAAGTCTACCTAAATCAGTAGCTTTCAAGTTTGGTGACTTTGATTTTATGACTAACAATCATGTTGCAGCAATCACCAGCAAGAAAGGAGTATCAGCTGATTTTCATTATGTGATGGATTTTATGGCTATTGGACCTTTGCATTATGCATTGACAGCATCTCCAGAAATAAATCAAGCTGCTGTTTCACAAGCTTGGGAGAATACTGAGGTAATTGATTCTACTCAGAGTCAATCCGGTAAGATTGTTCTATACTTAGGACAAGATACTTATGACATTACTGAATCTGTTGTTAATTCAGTACTTCACTTACCTGTTACTGATAATTATGCAAGTGAACCATCTGATGATGATGTAAGAACTATGTTGTCTGAATTAGGTTATAGTGGACCTCTAGACAACATGAGCCAGTTAAATAGGTCTTTTCTTAGGAAGGAATGGTCTTTCTTTTTTGATCAAATTGCTAAATGTTTTGCTGGAAAATGTAGTTCTTTTCAGCAAATTACTTCTGTTACTTCACATATTGCTTACAGTTGCTTTATGACAGAGTAATTAACATTGGTCACATTATCTTAAATCAGATGAGTATTAAACTTGGGTTAAGAGATCAAAACAGGAAAATGGTTAATTATCATAGATTTATGCAAATGTTTATTAGCCATTTTATTCCTGATGTTGAAGCTAGATTTGGTAGAGAACATTGTGTTTCTTCTTATGTACAACAAAAGAGAATTTTCTCTGACATTACAAAGAAGGACAATGAAAAGAATCTAGATGAAATACCTGCAATTCATTATCCACATCATGTTCAGGTAATTCTTAAAACTCATCTTCCTACTCTCTACAATTCTTCTTTCTTTTGTGGTGAAATGGCTCAGGAATCTCATTTGGAGAAGAACCCACCTGTGTCTACCCAAGTAGCCCAAAACATTATAGTCTCTGAAACAATTCAAGAACCAAATTTTAATCCACGGTCTATTGTTTCAAAGAAACCAACCTCTGGTGTTTCTCAAAAGACATCACTTGTAAGGAAGAGAAGATTTGTTGTGTCAAACAGTAGTAGTAGTTCTAGTGAAGATGATGATAATATATCTCTTGCTGAGAGAGAAGAATTGAAGGCTGCAATTTGACTTTCTAAGCTAGGACAAAGAGATGAAGCACCTAGTCACAGCCAGGCTGCAGTCTCTCAAAAGGCTGTAGTACTTAAAAAGGCTGTCTCTCAAAAGACTGTGTCTATTGAAAAAGGATCTCATCCCAAGATCAACTCTGTGTCTACACCTCTGGAGTCTTATCAGGATAAATCTTTTGCTCACTATACTAGGAGAACAAGGAGAAAGATTCATTTGTCACCTACACACACAGAGTCTAGTCCAACTAATATCATGCAGGTCTCTTCAAATGAAGCTACAATCAAGTCAGCAAATGACTATAGAGATCTGGATATTGATTCTTTATGGGAAACTACATTATCATACAGACTGGCTATGGGAGTTATTTCTATCAAAGTGAAGCTATCCAGGCCTGTTCTAGATTTTCTGGTTGAAAGAGTACCAAAACTTTTATTTCCAGAAGAATATGGACTTCTACATCAAAGACTTGACTTAATGAAGATGTATTTCTATGTATCTGTTAGAAGACAATTAGTCAAGAAATTTGGACTCTCGAAGCATGTTGCACTTCAATCACTTCATGCATATTTATTTGACAAGGATGACATTATTGAAGATGCTTCAGCTCAAGGTGAACAACTGGAGGAAGTAGATAGAGGAATGCAGTCAACAGAAGATACTATTGCACCAGTGGTGGATAGTAGGAAGATCAGATCATAGTCATTGCAACACAAGAACCATCTAGTCAGAGGTTGGATGACTCAGGAGCTGTGATAGCTGATGTTGAAAGGTCTTCTGTGATGATTAAAATTGCAAGTGAGAAACCCTATGATATGGGAGGAATAACTTTGACTGATTTTCTTGAAGATCAAACAAATATTGTTCAGTCAGAGTCTATCCACCTTGAGGGTGTGTCTCAGCAAACAACACTTAAAGACGGTGACATACTAACTATGGTGTCTAATGAAGTATTACTGAAGACATCAGAGTCTAGTAGAGAACCTGAAAGTGGTATACTGGAGCTTGTAGTCTCTGGAAAGAAAGTAGATGTTTGTAAGGGTTCAGAGACTATAGCAGCTCACTCCTTGGAGAAAACCTCAAACCACATGCCAAATGAGGAACCCTCTCTCCATGTGAGTTCAGGTATAAAAACTTCTTCTAAACTCTATTTTTCTGTAGGTCATGAGAGCACTTATCCAAATTTGAGTGATACACTTGAAAAGATGGATATTGATCCACAATCAGAGAGGCTGGCTCCTGACCAGGCAAAAGGAGAGGTAGAAATAGTGTTGACTTTAGATAGTCAAAGTGAGAATGAGGGTATGGATGATCAACTCCATAGTGAGGGAGAGAAAATTAAGAAACCACCATCGTCTGATTTCTGGGATCAGGTTTTTCCTGAATCTTGGTCTAAAAATCTTGGTATGGATGCTGGTACTTATTCTTTTCTCAAGATGTATGAGAAGAATGACTTAGCAAAGTACAATTCAAAGACAAAATTTAAAGCTCAGAATCAAAAAGAAAGGCTTGCAGGAATTATAAACAGAAGAGGTGAAAGGTTAAGACAAACTTCTACACCACCAGTACCAGAAGATATTCCTAATGATCCTAGTATTCCTTTATTTGTACTACCAATATCAGCAAGAATTGAGACATCAACAGTATCTGATCAATCTAAGGAGGAGTCAGGATTTGTAGATGTTAGTACACAGAATACTGGTGAAGGACAAAATGATCATATTGAAGCTTCAGATCAGAAAGATGAAGATGTTTGTAACTCTAATCGAGTTTTATTACTTGAATATCATTCTACACAGGCAACTTCTTCTACAAGACTTGATTCTGAAGATATTCCAAACACTTCTAACATTGAAGTCAATTCTGAAGTTCTACAAGACATTCAGAAATCTCAAGTTGAAATTCAATCAAGACTTCAAACACTTGAAGATAACCAAGTCATTATTATGGAAAATCAAGCAGTTCTGATGAATCTCATTTGTTCTGTTACTGAATCTCTTGGAATTAATGTTGCTGATGTCAAAAAGGGGGAGATAAAAACAGTTCAAAGGCAACAGACTGGGGGAGGAGATAAACAGACTGGAGGAGATAAAAGGTGAACTAAGGATGACAAAGGTGAATCTTATCATGGAAGTGGTAAAGGAAAAGAAGCATCAAATAGTTGAATTCTTTCTTCTAAGTACTGGATACTATGTCTATATCTGAAGAAGGAGGTACTTAACTTCATGATTTTTGAATTCATAAATTCTATTCTGATTGTATTGTTATATGTTTTGACATCAACAACTCAGATTTATGCTTCAGGTTTTAAAGCATAAATAGGGGGAGATTGTTAGGAATAATTCATGAGTTGTGATGTTAAGAATAAAATTTTACTTATACTTCTTGTATATCCTGATCTTATAAAGGATTTAGCACTTTGTATAGGAGATATGTGTTAGACAGTAGTCTGTAGAATTTAAGTCAGGAATGAACAGTGCATCAAGTACTACATGTCAGGAACTGAGATCGAATCTTGATAGAGCAAGTCAAGTACTGATGGAATGGTCAGATCCTGATGCAAGAAGGAATCCTGATATCAGTCGTGTTAGTGATGATGTCATTATGGATGCTACAGAAACTGGCAAGTGCTATAAAACAGGATCTTTATTTGAGGAACAAGCAAGAAGATTTCATGAAGGAAAGAATTTTCTATTGATGGAAACTATCAGCTGGACGGCAGAACATTGTCATGTATAGATTATCTTTCTGTGATTAGTTGATAGGTAGCATTATAAATACTCTCTCTATATCATTGTAAAAAGTACGTGAGTGAAAGTTGAGCGATTAATTTTGTATGCGTAGCTCTGTATAAGGTTTGTATTCGAGAGTTCGAAACAAACAGAGAGAGAGATTTATTTTGTCAGTAGTTGCTAAAGGTATTTGTACACCTTTGGTAGAGTTTGTATTTGATCTTATTAATACAAACAGTTTGATTCATTCGTTTATTCTTGTTTATGTAAGAACCCAGATTTTTGATAGAATTAAAACTTTTTAGTATGTAATAATATGGGAATGAATAGTGGTTATGACTGCGATGTAACGAATGTCTATTAAATGAATGGAATGGATTTGAATTCATTTATTTATATGTCATGCAGAATACTTTTGGTTGACGGCATAGATAAGAATGAACTATCTCCTAAGGATATAAGTATATTACTTCAAGTAAGATTATTCTTGTGTCATCCAAATCAATATCTATTATAAGTCCAGCGGTTCCGTAAAAAGGTTAATAAGCACTCGAGGGTGAACCAGGTTCATTTTCCTAATTATAGGAATTAAATAAAAATAAGTGATGAATAGTGATTTTGGTGGAATTTGGAATATTATTATAATAATGTTATACCCGGTATTCGAAACGGATTTCTGAGTTCGTATTAGTGATCCAGGAAGAAAATAAGTGTATGTAAAAGCTGTCGGATTCAGAAAAAGAGCACTTTTATTTTCTCCGAGACTTCCCTGGACACTGCAAGACTTAAGGATTTATAAAAGGGAATTAAGGAATTTAAATTCGAGGAGTATTAAGAAAGAAGAGGAATAGTATTATAAATATTAAGAAGGTTTTCGGTAAAACCCTAACTAGAAACGAATGAGTTATTCCCTCGAACGATCAACGAATTAAGCAATAAACGGACAAAGAAACAAGCAGAGGGAGCAAGAGTCTTGTGCAAGCCACTAGAAAATATCTAGTAACCATTATAGTTACAAGACTAACTAGAACCATTAGAGATCAACTAGTACTTAGCAAATCAAACCACTTGGTTAAGCCTTAAACCATCCAATCTTCAACACTTGTCCTCACAAATACATCATTCTATACATCACCACTTTATTAAAGTAACAAGGATGAGATATTATCTACAACAAGTCACTTTATGCATTATTTTCAAGCAACCAAGCAAAGAACTCATCTTTCTCTCAAGAACAAAACATTCGGCCCTTTTGGAAATTCCAAATTCAAAATCCAACTTCCAACCATTTGTTGATCTTGAAACTTTTATGGTGAGACTTACATTTCATATAAATGATCTCCTCAAAATCCTAGCTTCAATCTCTTCTTTTTCCATTTTCAAAAAAATGATTTAAGAGGAGGGTGAATAGTGTTTTCATGAACTAATCTTGTTTTTCCTTGATTTCTTTGGTTGATTTAGCAAGCTTAAGCACTTCTAAGGACCATACCAAGCATAGTGAGGCTAGATCATACTCCAAGGAAGGTATAACAACTTGAAACCCTAGGCTTTACTTTGAGATTTTGCATGCTCTTGATGGGTTTTAGTATAAGATGTGTTATTATCATGATTATAAGCATGATTATGATTTAGTTTTGATAAATGTTAAAAATAGTTTAGATGAACGGAAAGGCATTGTTTGGCCTCAGTTCATGGTGATATATCATGTATATGTTGTTTGGGATGGATACCTTGATTATTGGAAGGTTTAGAATTTAGAAATATTCGATTTATAGCCGTCGTAATGCCGAAATTTCGTTAACATTAAGATCACGAATTTGACAGTAGGTATAACTCACTGTTTAGCTTCGACTTTTGCCATGATAAGCTAGATTATGTTATGAGCTTCGTTTTGATATAAAGATCGCATGAAACGGACTTACGGTTTAGGAGTTATGATTAAATTCGTAAAAGTGGTTCGGAACCGTAATCAAAAGTTCGTAACCGAAATTGGATCCCTTTAATATTGCGAAATCAGTGGCGAATCTTAATAATTAAATAATAGAGATAAAAAGGAAGGTGTGGGAGAAGACCGCATGTCAAATGGATCGTTTTCCGATTTTATAAAAATGTTCGAATCTAGGTTAAGTACGAAAGTACCCCTAAAAGGTATACTTGGTTATAACTTCGGTAAACCACTTAGAAAACGATCGATAAATATCGAGGTCTAATCTTTTGACTTTAAAACTTATACGATTTAAATACTTACCATATGTAAGTGTAATGTCATGCTTTAGTAACGAACAAGTATCGGGTAATAAAAGCAGTAATAAGAGTGAATTAGAGGGGTATAACGAAACGACTTGAAAACGTGTTTCGATTTAAGTTAAGTTAATACTTAACCTTTTGAAAGGTGTTAAGTGATTAATCCCGAATGCCTTGGCTAATTATGGATCATCAGGCTGACCCGGGACACGCTACTACTACCCCTACTCGTACTCGATTTCCAGGCAAGTTTCAAATCCTTTTTATAAGGCTGTTGTTGTGAATATATATATATGCTTTCTGTTATACATCTGCCATAGCATGCATGCCTACTTTCAAAGTCAAATTGATATACTTGTTCATAGAATTTATTGTTGGCTTATAAGCTAGATAGTAATATATCAGTTATAAGCCGGATATCACTGAGACCCTTAAGCAAAAAGGGCAGATGCATCTCATTCTTTGATTATAGACCGGGAGTCGATATTCCTTGATATATTGATATTATTTTCAGAGGAAAATATTTAAGTTTATATTTTCCATTTATTATCTGGCGAATATTGTTGGAATATTCCTTTGAGATCATTTGATAAATATTATTCGGGTTATCTATCCGATATTTATTTATTCGATGAACATTATCTTTAATGTTCATCTAAAGCCGACTTAATATTCGAATATTATTTCGAACCCTCAGTTAAGTTATTCACTTAGAGAATATTCATTCTTATTTCTTCGATAAATATTATCTTGAATATTCATTCAAGTTTATTTATTTATTTAATGAATATTATTTTAATATTCATTCGAGCCTTATTTATTTAAATGAATATTATTTCGAATATTCATTCAATCTCTATTTATTTTATAAATATTAGTTGAGCATTGATTCGAACTCCAGTTATTCGATAAATATTATTTTAAATATTCCCTTGAGGCGATGAATATTATCTTCGACATTCATTTAAAGTCGATTCAATTATTGAACATAATTTCAAATATTCATTCGATGATCATTTCTTCGATAAATATTATTAAGTTGAATATTCATTGCTTATTCAATGAACATTGTCTCGAATATTCAGTCGATAATTATTTCATCAATAAGTATCATCCTTAAGATAACATTCATTATTGATTCAATGAATATTATCTCAAATATCAATTTGACGATTATTTCATCAATCAATATTATTATTAATTTGAATATTTATTATTCGTTCAATGAATATTATTCTAAATATTTATTCCAAGATTTTTCCGAGCAAACCTTTTTATATATCCGTGACTTAATAAATATTCTTGGAATATTTATTTAATTCTTCTAACTCGTTTCAAAGATGATTGACTTCATTCACAAAGTCTCATCGACCTTCGAACATTATATAAATTAATTCAGAGTCTTGCTATTAGTATTATATTATCAAGGAAGGTTCTCAAACTCTATTCTTCGTTCAATCATGTCTCTCAAATAATAAGGGAACCTTACTTGAGAAATGTTATTTATCTTGTGACTGCCCGATCATAAATTATTCGTTCACTCGCAACTTGGTTGCTATTATTCATGGAATTGTGTATACCCACTCACTATTCGAGGGGTAAAAATGTTGGAACAAGTTGGTATCCATTAACAAGCGGTAGCTTGGGAAATATTGATGAATTTTCCTTTCCAATTAGATACGACTACTTTGTGGAGTCTTATCAAAAAGTATTATACTTGGGGAAAGGGAGAAGAACTTTACGTTTCAAAGTTATGGATGTGAAAAGAACTAGGAGATGCGTAAGTGACCCAGTGGCGCCGGTCCAGCAAAATGGCCCAACCGTTGGCCGAGGGAGTTCCAGAGGGCGGTAGACAAGTAAATCCGTCGGTGCTTCCTTCTACATGTAGTAAACAAGAGGTGGGGAGCATAACATGCGACTGATCATCGTGTATATGCTATGTCTCCTGGCGCGTCAAACTCCAGTATTAGTTCATCACTCAATGTTGGAAATTTTCTGCAACACCATCATAGTTGGCAGAATTGAAAAGTATTTCAAACTGGAATTGCAATATCATTCTGCAAGTTCCTATTTTTATGAAAATGATGCAATCTTGCTGATTTTGGCATAGCATATGCTTCCACGAAATATATATCTGTTGAGTTACCTTGTAACTTCATCCTTTATATCAAACTGGCAATATTTTCTCTAATGCATGGCATATGATTTCAAAACATATCTTTGAACTGTCTTATATATTACTGCTCAGTTATATATTGTTGGTGGGCTGTTGCTCACCCTTGCTTATTTATTATGTCACAACCACAGCTAGGTCACATGGCCCGCGTCAGGCGCACTCGGCGCAAGCAGGATACCCGCCCCACAGGGCTACCCGTTGATATCATTGCTGCCATTGCTGAGGTAGCATAGATCAGCAGCCTTTTATTACCAGTTTAATTATATGTATCAATAATGATTAATCAACGGCAAAACTTTTAAACTTATGATGTTATCCTTTTGGCTTGTAATAACTTTTATTCGTAAACCAGTAATGCAAGACTTATTTCAATTTCATCTCTGGGACTATAACTGTGTGTGTGTGAGTGGTTATCATTGTGGGGTCACAGCAGGTGATTTATTTATTGTGGACTCAGGTAAAGTATTAATCATGGAAAATAAGACCGTGACGACCCGATCCCGGACCCCGGATCTGGGAGTGTTACAGTTTATTTAATCAAGCAAAAATCAGACACGATTATATAACTTGTATTCAACCCCCCTTCTACAAGTTATTCGAGTTAACAAATTTTTTAAAATGGAACATTTTGGACCATACAAATTGAAGATGGGGCATTTTGGACCTTCACCCTCATACTTTTGTTAGTATTCCTATATTAAACCTCTTCATAAAATGTAATTAATCTCAATAACAATTAACAAGGTAACTTGCATACTGCACTAAAAATCAACTAGTACAATATTTATAGGATTTTGTTGAGTATTGAATACGATAAGAGAATACAGAGGGGGGGTGAATGGATTCTCGAACTTTTCTTTTCCGAGTCTATGTAGCAAGAGTGTTTGTGTGTGCAGGATTGAAGGTGCGGATAAAGAATAACACAAAACACAATATCACTTTAATCTAATGTATTATTAGATAAAGGTTGCTACAATCTGTGAATACAAATGATAGTATTCTCAGCTTCATTTTTCTCAGAGAGATACAGCTTAGTGTATGAAAAACTTGACTCACAAAGTTACTAAGTTCAGAAGTGAGGATGTGTCCTTATAGAACATGGATATAGCCTACTTACTGCAAATAAGGTAGCTAAACAAATTACTTTCTAGTCTGTCTATCTTTTTTGAGTAAGTGTCCAAACGGTTACAGATTTGACTTTGCAAAGCCTGTTTAGATCCACTTCTTTAGTGTCCAAACGGTTACAGATGAGACTTTGCACATAAGGTGCAAATGCCAAGAATATTATGATGGCTTCCAATCTAGCAACAGGAGAAAATGTCTCATCATAATCAATGCCTTCCTGTTGAGAGTATCCTTTTGCAACCAACCTTGCTTTGTTTCTTATAATTACACCATCTTCATCCATCTTATTCTTTAGAACCCATTTTGTTCCAACAATGGTTCTGTTCTTTGGTGCAGGCACAAGTTCTCATACTTTGTTCCTTTCAAATTGATTTAGCTCCTCTTGCATAGCAATAATCCAATCTGGATCCAACAGTGCATCATCAAGTTTCTTAGGCTCAACTTGTGATAGAAAACAGCCATAGAGGCACTCATTCTGAGTTGCTCTCCTAGTCCTTACTCCTGCATTAGGATCTCCAATGATTTGCTCTGCAGTGTGTGATCTATCCCATTTCCTTGAGTGCTCAGCCTGATTTCTCATTCTTGATGTTGCTTCATCATCCACATCATGGTCATTCTCATTTCCTCCCCCTGTGAAGTTGCCACTACTCACAGGTGTGTCTTGGATGCTTGTTCCTTCACTATTGATTGGCACAAATTCTTTTCTTGTATCATCATTCACTTGAGTTTGTTGAACTCGAGTTTCAACTTCAGTTTTAGTCTCTTCATCAGAATCATTTAGATTATCAAACTTCAATGGATCTTTATCTTCATCATTGGCTTCTTCTAGTCCAGGTAGTTTGCTGTCATCAAATGTCACATCTGTGTTTTCCATAACTTTCTTTTGACTGATGACATAAACCTTGTATGCAATTTTTTCCATAGAGTAGCCAAGAAAAATTCCTTCAAATGCTTTGCATCAAATTTTCCAACATATTCAGAATTATCCTTCAATACAAAGCATTTTCTTCCAAAAGTATGAACATACTTTAGAGTAGGCTTCTTTCCAGTCATCAAGTTATAAGGTGTCTTTCCAGTGTTTTTGTTGATGAGGGTTCTGTTCTGGATATAGCGTGCAGTGCTCACAGCCTCAGCCCAAAAACATGTAGGCATTTTTGCATCAAGTAACATTGTTCTAGCAGCCTCAATTAGAGTTCTATTCTTCCTCTCAACAACTCCATTTTGTTGTGGAGTTCTTGGAGATGAGAATTGCTGAGAAATACCATTCTCTTTACAAAATGCTTCAAGTTTGACATTTCTGAACTCTGTTCCATTATCACTTCTCAGTGCAATCACACTTGCATTGTTGGCCTTTGCTTCCTTGTCAACTTTCTTTATATGCTCAATGATTACTTGTGGAGCCTCATCTTTTGATGCCAGAAATTCCACCCATGTATACCTTGAAAAATCATCAACCATCACCAGGGCATACTTCTTTCTTCCTAGTGACATAATATTGACAGGCCCAAACAAATCCATATGAATGAGTTGTAGGGGCTTGGTTATAGATATCACTGTCTTTGTCTTGTGGCTTGATATTTTCATCTTTCCTTTTTGACAAGCCTCACACACTCCTTCTTGACAGAATTCAAATGTGGGCATGCCTCTCACTAACTCTCTTTTGACTAGAGAGTTAATGGCTTTGAAGTTCAGGTGTGATAGTTTCTTGTGCCACAGCCAACAATCTTCATTTGATGCTTTTGAGTAAAAGCAACAAATTTTGTCCTTGTTTGCAGAATCCATATTGGCTACAAACAGGCTTCCCTTCCTTACTCCAGATAGAGCAAAATCACCAGTCTTCTTGTGGGTGATCAAACATTCATCTTTGTCAAAATCCACCTTGAATCCCCTATCAGTAAACTGAGCAACACTTAGAAAATTATGCTTGAGCCCCTTGACTAGTGCTACATCTTCAATGATGACATTACCAACTTTCAACTTGCCATATCCCAATGTGTTACCCATGATGTCATCTCCAAAAGCAACCATTGGGCCAACCTTTTCCTCGTACTATGATAGCAGGGCCATATCACCAGTCATATGATTTGAGCATCCACTGTCCAAAATCCACATGACCTTCTTTTCACTTTCTTTGCCCTGCAAACACAAAGGTATTACTTTTCCTTTGGTACCCAAACAAGTTTGGGTCCATGTGACTTAGAAACAGTTTTATCATAAACAACATGCTTGTCAACTTTCTTGGCATTAGTCTTCTTGTCACTGTTAGAAGTCTTGGAACCTGAGGTTTCAGAATTAGGTGACAGAGGTACCTTCCTAGCTTTAGGAGGACTCGAAGACTTTGACCTGGTGTAGTGTGTGTGAGAATTGTGACTGATACAACCATCAATGAATTGCCTTCTCAGATTGAAACAACTAGTCATAACATTCATATTGCATGGCATACAGTCAAATTTATAACAAAATGGTGCATCTCTATGTCTTAGAGGCACAGAACAATCATAGAAAGGTTTAGATACACTACCAGTAGGTTTCTTGCATGCATGAGTTAAATTTTTGGTACTGAAACAGTTCTGACAAGTTTTCCTAGGGGCATTAGGCATATAAGCATAGTTGTTATCCTTGTTAATCCCTAACTTGCCATTTCTGTTCTGTTTCTTCTTAGTCACTTTCTTTTCTGATTCACTCTTCCCAGCTGAAACAAACTTAACAAACTTCTTAGGTCTTGGCCTATCAACTACTGGCTCCTTGTCTTTTGACTTGACACTCTCACTCTTGGATGATGCTTGTTGTTCATTTGATTGTGCCTCATCCTCATCATTCAACATTTGTTTGATGAGTAAGGCATCCTTATCAATTTCAAATGTTGGTTCCTTAAAAATTGGATTTTCAGTCTTTTTCAAAATGTGAGGCACTTCCTCATGAACAACTGTGTCATCTTCAATGATAGCATAGCCTTTTCTCTGTTTAAGAGTGTCATAATCAAGTCCAATAGCAGCCTTGGGTTTTGTTTCAATTTTCTCACAGTAGGATTTCACTAGACCAGATGATTTCTTGAAAGTTTTTAGTTTGAATTCATTTTCAGCTAATTCATCCCTAAGAGCCTTTTCAACCTGACTAGCACACAAAACCTTATTCTGCAGATATTCAACTTGTTTCTTAAGGTTTTCTATTTGCATAGCAGTTAGCTCAAGTTCCTCATTCTTTTTGGTTAACATTTCATTTCTAGTAGACAGTTTAGCAATCTCTTCATTAGCAGCAGTCATACTAGTATGAATGTTAAACATTTCAACAGATAGTTGTTCAATCATGCATTTATACTCTGAAACAGACATATCTATAGTAGTGAGAGATGGTACCTGAGAATCAGATGGAGATGGGTCATCCTTGGAATTGGCCATCAAGGCATAATTGCAGAATTCTTGCTCCTCTCCATCACTGTCAGAATCATCCCAGCACTTCCCTTCAGCTATGTAGGCCTTACCTTGTGTCTGCTTTTTCAAAAGGGCCTCATACTTAGCTTCAAGCTCAAGATAGTCTCTATCCTTCTTTTTAGGCTTTTTGCATTCACTGGCAAAATGCCCTAGGTCATTGCATCTATTGCACCTTACAGATGACCTATCTACATGGCTGGTTTTAAACTTATTCTTTTTTGGTTTCACAATTGCCTTGCTTTTGTTGAATGAATGGTTTTGGGTTTTGGGTTTGAAGGGTTGATTCCTTTTGAATCTGATGTTTGGAAATTTTGTGGCCATGAAAGCATATGAAGTGTTTTCCATCCCATCTAGTTCTTCAAGAGTGTAGAACTCTTCTTCCTCCTTCTCCTCAACAGGTTCACTTACCTCAGGTTCAGTTTCTTCCTCTTCTACTACCTCCTCTATCCTTAACTGACTTGTAGATGCTTCCAGGTCTTGAATAGATTTATTGACAATCAGGGCACAAGATGTGTTTACCATTCTACCTTGATTGGCTTGGATAGCCCTTTTCTCAAGCAACTCAAGCTCATGAGTTTTCAAAACCCCATAGAGCACATCATATGTAACTTTGTTCAAATCTCTTTCCCTCAGAGAAATGACCCTTTGCTCTAGATGGTTTGGTGAGGATAGCAGAAACTTCATGTTTAACTCCTTGGTACTGTAAACCTTGCCATTCATCTGCAACTCAATAACTAGCTTGTGAAATCTCTCAAACATCTCAGTAATGCTTTCCTTCGACTGTGCCATAAAAGCTTCATACTGTGTGACCAGTATCTGTTTCTTGTTTTCCTTAACCTCATCAGTTCCTTCACACAACACCTCAATGTGATCCCACATTTCTTTGGCAGATGTACATGATGCAATGTTTGCAAACATTGACATGTCCATGGAATCAATGATAAGCAACATGAGGTGGCTGTCAAGAGCAACCTTCTCCCTTTCTGATTCTGTCCATTTTGATGGATCCTTGGCCTCATAAGATCTTGGGATAGTTGTGGTTCCAACAGTCTTCTCTGGTATCTCTTGTTGTGGAACAAAGGACCATTCTTGAGAATCTCAGGATACAAAGGATGAGAGGCTTTGATGAACAACATCATCTTTATCTTCCAGAGGTTGTAATTCTCTTTGTCAAACTTAGGGACCTTCACCGTTCCTGTAGTCTTTGGTGTATTCGAACTCATGATCGTTTTTCTGTTTTTGAATAAACAGCCCGCTCTGATACCACTTGTTGAGTATTGAATACGATAAGAGAATACAGAGGGGGGGTGAATGGATTCTCAAACTTTTCTTTTCCGAGTCTATGTAGCAAGAGTGTTTGTGTGTGCAGGATTGAAGGTGCGGATAAAGAATAACACAAAACACAATATCAATTTAATCTAATGTATTATTAGATAAAGGTTGCTACAATCTGTGAATACAAATGATAGTATTCTCAGCTTCGTTTTTCTCAGAGAGATACAGCTTAGTGTATGAAAAACTTGACTCACAAAGTTACTAAGTTCAGAATTGAGGCTGTGTCCTTATAGAACATAGATACAGCCTACTTACTGCAAATAAGGTAGCTAAACAAATTACTTTCTAGTCTGTCTATCCTTTTTGAGTAAGTGTCCAAACGGTTACAGATTTGACTTTGCAAAGCCTGTTTAGATCCACTTCTTTAGCTCCTTGTCTCTTCTATATCTCTCCAAGCTTCCTTGTAGGCTTTCCAGAGCACGTTACAGATTGTGGTCAATAAAGTGCATTGGCTTGTTGCAGGTTTCTGACTTGTACAATTTCTTCAGTATTTTGTCTCCAAGAATGTATTCGAGAAGTGACTAAGTAAGTGATTCGAGAACTGGAATTAACTTGATCGATAACTCTGAGTTCTCGAACACTGTTATATTGACATATCGAACCACTTCTCGAATAGCTCTTTTCCATCAGGATTCCTTGAGTTGTCGAATAGAACATTTGACTTATCGAATCCTCGAGATATCGAATAGCTTTCTGAGTCCTTGAGATATCGAATGGAACTTTGACTTGTTGACTCCTTGAGAACTCGAATACTACTTTGACTTATCGCAAAGCAAACAACAAAACAGGATCATGATTCGTCTAGCTAGATAGGTTCCGAATTTTATGGGCGATTTTTTATAAAGTTTTCTGGAATTTGATCTTTATTGCTAAAGAATTTAATGATATGATATTTGATCGAATATTTATTGTTAAGGAATTGAATTGTTTGTATCTGTTATTGCCGATTCTTTGTTCAAATAGGGGTACTTTTGCAGTCTAGATTAATTTTATAGTACAGTGTTTCGGTACATGAGTTGATTTAATTTTGCGGATAGAGTAGAACCTCCCTATAATAATACTAAATTATGGTCCCGCGCAGTTGAGAATAACCTCTTTATAATAATATTTTTTTCGGTTCTAAAGATATTACAGTATAGAGGTTTTCCTGTAGTTTAGAGACAATTTGTTTAGATAAATCTGTGCTAAAATCATTTACATTCTTTGTGTCCTTCTGCGAAGGGCCGTTGCTTCAGATTCACCTTCTGGTAGTCGTTCTATTGTACTTGTTGTTTCCTCTTTTACATTCTACTCAAACGCATCAAGTTACTAATACTAGAATGATTCAGTCTATTTTACATAAATTTATATTATATTAAGATGCAAGGGTGGAACTATCCAATGTTTTTAACTTGGTTAATTAGTATTATGATACCATGATGTTGTTAGATGGTTACTCTATGATCGGGATTAAGTACTGTTCGGACTTGTAGCTTAAACTATGTTTATGC
The DNA here is from genome assembly GCA_037693485.1 of Kitagawia praeruptora. Lineage (NCBI taxonomy): Eukaryota > Viridiplantae > Streptophyta > Magnoliopsida > Apiales > Apiaceae > Kitagawia > Kitagawia praeruptora. The sequence continues at coordinate 143,240,845 of CM075352.1, forward strand.
GGTGTTATATACGAAAACTTTTTATCTTAACTACTACCTTGCCTGTTTTTCAAACAGTTCAATCCAATTGCCACTGTAGATCAAATAAAGGGTAGCCAATGGGTGGTATTATCAGCAATAGAATCATTTATAGTTGCAGTTAGACACTTAACTAGTCCTCTGTGTATAAATACATCATTAGATGAGACTATGGCATTATTAGCATCGTCATGAGCATTCCAAAGAGATTCTAAACACTAAATACCTGATTTTACCATATGCTCCTTACCTATTTTGTTGCTTGCATGCGTAACTCAGATGTATGTTATTATGACTCGTTCTTTGCAGAGATCACTCCACCAAGATAATCAACTGTTTTATTTCAGTGGGTTCTGAATCAGAACATCTTGAATTCATGACCCATGGGCATACAACATGGATTTCATAGTATAAATGTTTCTAACCAAAACTAGCTTGACTTTCAAGTTTCATCTCTGTAGGAGATTGGTCATGCTGTTATATATCTTATATTTGATGATATTAGATGATATAATTATAAGCTTTGTGGTCTTATGTGCAGGCAACTAAACTTATTGCCTATATGGCGTAGCTGCATTAAAGTTTTTGTAAAAGAGATCAGAGTTGGCAATGTTTATTGTGTATTTTGCAGTGATACGCTAATATGCAGTAAATACATTCCTTCGTCTTGTTTCCCTGTGAAAGTTTGTTCATTGACCAAAGAATCACCATCTCGTCATTATTTTATAAAAGAAAGTGTACATTTCATACTGAGTTATGCCAAGGTAGCTGATACGTGCACACCCTAATTTTATAAGTGTACATCCATTATTGTCATTGAGATCAACATTACCTTTAATCCATTTTCACTCTCTGCATCATATTTTTGGTATTTCATAAGAGTTTTAGATGCTATCATCCCTAAACCTAATTTTTATTTTCAGTCAAACTCACAAAATGGAAGAGAAAAACAATGATGAACTACTTGAACCGAATGATTTGAATGTCTAGCTTCAAGTTTTTGGGGTCAGTGAATTAGATGCATAGTTTATGTGGCTCATTACTTTCAATCATATTTGATATTCATAACATTTATGTGATTCTATAAGTAAATATATATATGTCATAAAACTTGTATAAAATGTCTCGTCTCATGCACAAATTGAAACTATATATGTGGAACAATTGATTTTGAACTTTAGAATTATTTCAGCTCCTCAACACAGCCAACAAATATATTTGATTTGTCATCTTTTGTACATATTTGACCAATAAAATATGTATTTCAGCATGTTTTTATAATTACTATCATTCTCCGTAGGCTTCATTGTAATAAACTAACAGTTTTAAGTTTTTTTAGTTGGTGTTGATGTCAATTTTCGTCATGGACAAACATCACAATAACGGGTATTCATATAGAACATCACAACTAACAGCTTTAAGTTTTGTTAGTGTGGATACATTAACAGCGAAATCTGTTTCCCATTTTTTGAGTACATATACTAAGTAGGCGACGTTCATATCAAGTACATATTTGTTTTTATCATGCTTGATTTCTTCCTTTGTTGATGAAGACCCATTTTTTTCTGGTATCCTTTGCAGCAGTCTTGTTTCCTGCAATCGTAGATTAGTGGGGGCAAAACTTGAATGAACTGGTTTTGAGAACTACTTTCTTCATTTTTCATTTTTAGTTCTTGTAATACTGAAATCCTCTTGTAGCTGCCATTGTTCCATTCGCGCAACATTTAAAACTTGGCTGGCGGTCAATGGCAATTGTTTGCCAAAGTACTATTTCGTAACAAATGGTTTCTGGACCGTTGGATCGTTGATCCATCCAACGGTCCTGGTTTAAAAAAAAAATTGCACCGTACCGCAGAAACTTTCCGCGGTATGGAGAAATTACCAAAATGCCCCCTGTTTTCATATAAAAAATCTACTGTTCATCGTACCGCAGAAAGTTTCTGCAGTACGTGAACAGTGGGGCATTTTGGTAATTTCTCCGTATCGCGGAAAGTTTCTGCGGTACGGTGCAATTTTTTTTTTAAATCAGGACCGTTGGATCACGATCCAACGGTCCAGAAACCATTTGTTACGAAGTACTTTGGCAAACAATTGCCACAAAATGAACCCCTTAAAACTTATAGTCATAGTTTTTTTTCTTCTGTTAACGATGTCGATAGAGATTTCTTGTGCAATTGACTAGGTTTGCTTCATATAAAAGCCTTGTTATTTTCTCTGTTGCCTAACAATTGCTTGAAGAATTGTAAATTCTGAAATTAAGTTACAGATAGTTCCATCCTACATATCGCGGTACAGGACCTGGACTTTGGAAGCTATTCCTCTTTTCATTTTTTTGAAATATCACCTGGTTCTGCAGAATTCAAATTCAAGCTACAACTTGTTGCATGCATGTACTGTTAAGTGCTGCTGCCTCACTTGTATTCAGATATCAACTTCAGAATACATCTACTATCTAGTGCAGTTGCCTGACTTAATTGGTTACCCTCCTTGGTGTTTGAAGTAGTTTTCTTGTAGATTCTGATGTTCAGGCCGCATCCAGATTTTCTTTCTTTGCTCACAACTTGCACGTGAGTTTCACTCTGTTTGCTGCAGCTTCAGGTTCTTTTTTGTCTTTTTTTTTCATCCAATAATTAACTTGCAGGTAAGCCAGTGTCAAGTACACCCTTCCATTATTGGATCAAAGCTGCTACTGAAAATTCCACACAAGGTCTGCTATATATCTTTAATCTAGCTAGCAGGGTGTATTAGACAATAGTGTGTGTGATCAAATAATACACAGTCGCAAAGACAAGATTAATTGCGCCACAGACACCTTCTTTATACGGGACTTGCAATTCCTCTAGGTATGGGCTGCCATATATTTTGAGGTTAAGTGAATTAGCTTGTCTTTTAGAAATTTGTTTTTCTTCTTTCTGGTGACGATACTTTAATTTTCCGCTAATAGGCCAGTGCTATTTTTCCATCTTTTTTTTTCGCATAAACACAGCCCGCAAACAAGGAACCAGTAACGAGTTCATGAAGCAAGTTATGCAGCTGGTTACTAAATTTGATCCAGTGAATTCAATTGAATTTAAGACGATTTTTTGTTGAATTACACTAAGCTGTCAAGGATCCAATGCCAGTGTTTCTGATTTTTATTCATCTCCTTGCCTTTTCCTCTCTGCTCTGAAGCTCCAAGTTTGCTGTGTGTTGCTGCTCTTGGCCTGATATTGTTGATTTAAGTGAACTTAGCAACCGCTTTACTTATTATAGTTTCTCTTGAGTACCACTGAACCACATGAAAACTAATGGTTTCTGTTGAAAATCATTACTCTATCAAGCTCAACAATGTTTCTGATGATCGAAAAGCTTCACTTCGTTTACTGCATCTCCATGTTTTTTTTTAATCTCATCACAGGACAATTTTTCATGGTTTTTAGACCAGTGTTGTGTAGTATGTGTGGTTTTCAAGTTCACATAATGTTGCTAAACATTACTCAGGAGGAATCAGCTAGTTTCGATATGATTGTGTTGTTTCATGTTGTTATGTGGTGAGTGATTCTTCTGTTTACAAATTAAGGTTCTGATTTCGTACGAGTTGCGTGCTTCATATTTTTTCTCGACTGGCTTCTATCCGTTACATAGATCATTGGATCAAGACCAGTCGATGGTTTTTTAAGCTCCAAGAATTGTTTTCATTTATATTTCTGCATGCTCTTCATGAATAAGTTTTCCAATTCAGGAATGATTTTCATCTTTACTCTTCATAACCGAGTCTAGCAGAGCATCGGGAGTGAAGTAGATGTTTGTTGCTCAGTCTTTTCTGTTTTTTTTTGAATAACCTGTTGCTTCCTGTTCTCTTCATGACATAGGCTTAACCCTTCATGTTGCATTTACGCTCATTTGTATCATGGCTTGCAGTGAATTTTTGTGGCTCTCTTGCCAACTGATTCGCAACTCCACACCATTTCATGCACAGATCAAAGAACATGATTAACAGATGTTTTTTTTTCCTTTTTTAAATTACTTATGCTTCACCAAAATAATACAGTACTGAAAAGCATATGTTTTTTTATGTGTACAAGCATTATCACAAACAAGTCAGTGATTTTGAGTTTTAACACATCAGGTAACATGTTTTCTAATGGCCACAACAGATACGAGTCATGGCAAGATCGGATTATATAAATTCCCAGATTAACCCAATAAAATTTCGAGGAATCATATCCGGCTTGAATAAAATAATGAGTCGAGGCATAAAAATTAGAATTTAAGGTATAAAATTATGATAAAAGAAGTGCATATATTTACCCCATCCAGAAGTTCATGCTCGCAAGGAGAATTTAAAAGGAACCAAAAAATTCTTCCCAAAAACATGTACCGGCAAATAAGTGGAATGTTTTAATTGGGTGGTTGGTGTGAATGCAGGGGTCCATCCCATTATTATTTTTATAACCAATTCAAAGCAAACACATGTCATTTGAAAAATCTTTTTGGGAAAATTTTTGGATACCTAGCATTTCTCTATAAATATTACTTCCCGATTACTTACCTTCCATCCAACCGTTAACATTGGAGATGGAGGGATATGTTTTATAACTTATTTTTTTTTAAAGAAAAATTTAAACATTACATTTTTATTCAAAGATAAAAATTATAATTAATGTAACTATTTAAAATATGTGCCGAACAATGTATCCCAAATGTTAATTACGGATGGTATAATTTAAACACATTTTCTAAAACCTATTTTTTATTAGTTTTTCTACATGACTAGTTATTAAAATTTTTATAATTATCCAATAAAAATATATTAATTTAGACACACTTATGAACATATTAATTGTTTAGAGTTAAGTTCTATGGAAACCAGCATTTGAATGGAGACCGTGGAGACCATATACATTATGCACTCAAAACATTGTAAAACATATATATTTGCAAGGAATGTTCAATTAACAATATTATTTCATTCAAAATCTTAAAAATCATATATGATTTGCAAGCAGAACATGTTTTGGAGAACAATAAGTTCTGCAATATTGCAGGACATACATGATTTTCCAAATTTTTAATGAAAATTGCATGTAAAACATATATGATCTTCAAGATTTTCAATGAAATTAATAGTATAGTGATTTTCATATGTTAGGTCCCAAACAAGGGACAACCCTTGACGCAGCGGAATAACACCCCAAAGAGAAGACTACGATCACAAGTTATAAGCTATAACAAGACAATAATCAAAGTAAACACACAAAGAAGAAGGAATTTGTTGGCCAAGTGAAAGAGCTTTTTTCTTGTATATATTGATACGTTTCAGTTTTCTGTATACAATATTACAAGCCTTAAACCCTAGCTAATTCACTACCGTTTACATATCATATTAACTATGGGCCTAGTTTAAGAATTAACCCAAAAACACTTTTGGGCCAAAAATACCCGCTCCAAGTCGCCTCACCACGGGGAGCTTAATCCACACCGTGGTGCAAAAGTTCCTGCCCCTACCTCAATAAACAGGCCTTCTGCACCTCCAAATCCGATCTCCACCGTTCAGAATTTAGATACATGAGTAAGGAAGACGCTGTCCAAAATTCAGGACGATCCGACCGTTGGAACTCCGGGAAACGCAAAAACAAAACAGCTAACGCAACCAGAAAAAATTACTACGAATTTTTCACATTAGCACCAAAAAACTAGCCCAACCTTTCAATCTCACAATTCTCCACCTCGTACATCATTTGATCAACCTCAAATTATGGACGAACACTGAGAATACCATGAAAGCCTTAATATGTAAACCCCAACCGACTGCGCCATATTACCATGACTGCCTACGTACCCTTAACCGGGATCAAGCCACCGTAGTTCACACCATGGGGTGAAATCTCCACCTCACCCCAACACTGCCCCGAAGGGCAATCAATATCGGATGATATTTAGCAAGTCCAAGCAATGTTGAACCTTGCTCCCTGCAGGCAATGACACTAAATCCCAAGTTTGTTTCTTTTCCAGAGTCTCCGTCTCTTCTTCCTTCGCTGCCAACCAACTCTCACTATTACAATTCCGAATAGCTTCTTTGAAGGAAATAGGCTTACCATCCTCCACCGAGAGTGCATACTCTACTGCATTAACATGCCCGTAGTGTTTCAAAGGCTTATCTGACCCAAGCTTTTGAACTTGTTTGTATGCCCGTTTTGGCCTAGCAGAAGCCAAACTTTCCTCGAACTGTTGTCGTTCGCGTGCCTGCACATTTTCTTGCTCAATAGTCTCATATTCAAACTCATCATCCTCATCATCATGAGTGTCTCCATGATCTTCCTGTTGAACATGACTAGAACCTGGATGACTTGCAGATTCTATCTCAACCATTTGAGACTTAGAAGTCTCAATGTCACCACCACTAGTCACCTTAGCTTTCGGAGAAGCTACCATAGTGTCCTCATCAAACGTAACATCCCTGCTGATTATAAACTTAGAATCATCAATAGACCAAAGACGATAACCTTTTGTACCTGTTGCATACCCCAAGAATATAGCCTTCTTGGCCTTCGCATCAAGTTTTCCCTCGTCAACATGGTAGTAGGCTGTGCACCCAAAAATTCTAAGTCTCCCATAATCTGCATGTTTTCCAGACCATACGTTATAAGGTACATCTCCATTTAGAGATGCATGAGGTGACCGGTTGACAATATAGCGAGCTGTATTAATTGACTCCGCCCACCATTCTTTACCCAAACCAGCATAGGATCGCATACACATTGATTTTTTCCGCAACGTGCGATTGAGCCTTTCCGCAACCCCATTCTGCTGTGGTGTTTTTCTAACTGTCCAGTGTCTAACAATGCCTTCCTGATCACAAAACTCCTTGAAAGCACCATCTGTATACTCTGTACCGTTATCAGATCGCAGTGTCTTCAACTTTTTACCAGTTCTGTTCTCAACCATTGTTTTCCACTTCTTGAATATGTTGAATACCTCATTCTTATGTTTCATCAAATACACCCAAACATACCTAGAATAATCATCAACAAAAGTGACAAAATACCTCGAGCCTCCCTTGGAAGTGACTGAAGCTGGACCCCAAACATCTGTATGCACATAGTCTAATATACCTCTACTTCTATGTTTACTTGCCTTGAACTGAACCCGGTGTGCTTTACCGTACACGCAATGCTCACAAAAATCCATGCAAGCCTTTTTCAAGTTCTTCAACAAACCCTCTTCACCAAGATAATTTAGACCTTTCTCCGACATATGCCCAAGCCGCCTATGCCATAACCTAGTGCATTCACATGGGTCTCCACCACTGCCAGTAGCTGCAACCGCCACAGTATCAGTCACCGTTGTACCCAAAAGCGCATAAAGATTTCCTCGAGAAATACCTTTCATCACTACCAAAGAACCACGAACAACTTTCATCTCACCGTCTTGTGTAACAATTTTGCACCCACCAGAATCCAAAGCACCAATAGAAATAAGGTTTTTCTTCAATTCAGGGACATGTCTCACATCCGTCAACGTTCTTACCACTCCATCATGCATCCTAATCCTTATAGAACCAAGTCCTACCGTTTTACAAGCATGGTTGTTCCCCATAACTACGGTTCCACCTTCGACGCCTCTATAAGTTGTAAACCAATTACGATTCGGACACATATGGTAAGAGCAACCAGAATCGAGAATCCACCTGTTTGTGATTTCTCCTTCACATGTGACAGAATAACAATCATCACTGACCCCTTCCTCCGAAGCATAACCAACCTCTTGTTTCTCTTTCTCTTGTACTTTTCTGGTATCCTTGTTGTTCTTGTTCTTCTTCCATGCAACCCTTTTATTAGGACAATTTGCTTTATAATGTCCAGACTCACCACACTTGTAGCACTTTCTCTCCGCAGGAGGTCTAGAATTTGACTTAGACTTACCTCTCCTACCTTTTCCTCGATCATTGCCTCTACCCCTTACAAACAACCCTTGTGCCTGCTCATTATTACCATTAGTATCCATACTGCTAGTTGCAATCTTCCGAAGATCATCCGCTAAAAGTGAAGTTCTAGTATCATCCATCGTAAGAGTGTCACCCACAAGCATCAATGTTTGTACAAGGTTCTCATATGACTTCGGCAACGAAAGAAGTAACAGAAGTGCTTGATCTTCATCACCTACCTCCACATCAATATCCTTCAAATCTGATATGCATCTATCAAACTTGTTGATGTAGTCCCGGATAGATGACCCTTCCTCCATCTTGCAAGTATATAGTCTCGACTTCAAATAGATCCGATTAGTTAGAGTCTTCGTCATGAAGTTGGACTCCAACTTTATCCAAACAGCCGCAGCCGTTTTCTCGCCATCAACCAAGAATGCAACATCTCTCTCGAGGCATAACATGATTGAAGCCCGTGCTTCGAGATCTAATTCTTCCCAGTCTTCATCCGACATATCCTTGCCCCCCTTTGCCTTACCCGACAAAGCTTTGTGTAACTTTTGCGAGATAAGCAAATTCTTCATCTGCATCCTCCAATAGGAAAAATCATTCTTCCCACTGAATTTCTCTATCTCGTACTTCCCAACTTTGACTACACCGCCTGTAGAAGCCATACCTAACTTGTTACACAACCAGTCTCTCTCAGGAATTTCACCAAACACCTTGTGTGCACCACACAAGACTCAACCCAGAAACACCTCAAATCGGAGCTTTACCACCCAAATCTGATTCTGGCTCTGATGCCAATTGTTAGGTCCCAAACAAGGGACAACCCTTGACGCAGCGGAATAACACCCCAAAGAGAAGACTACGATCACAAGTTATAAGCTATAACAAGACAATAATCAAAGTAAACACACAAAGAAGAAGGAATTTGTTGGCCAAGTGAAAGAGCTTTTTTCTTGTATATATTGATACGTTTCAGTTTTCTGTATACAATATTACAAGCCTTAAACCCTAGCTAATTCACTACCGTTTACATATCATATTAACTATGGGCCTAGTTTAAGAATTAACCCAAAAACACTTTTGGGCCAAAAATACCCGCTCCAAGTCGCCTCACCACGGGGAGCTTAATCCACACCGTGGTGCAAAAGTTCCTGCCCCTACCTCAATAAACAGGCCTTCTGCACCTCCAAATCCGATCTCCACCGTTCAGAATTTAGATACATGAGTAAGGAAGACGCTGTCCAAAATTCAGGACGATCCGACCGTTGGAACTCCGGGAAACGCAAAAACAAAACAGCTAACGCAACCAGAAAAAATTACTACGAATTTTTCACATTAGCACCAAAAAACTAGCCCAACCTTTCAATCTCACATCATAGAACATGATTTTCAATTAATAATTTTTGCAATGTTTTGATTGATGTTGGTCTCCGGTCTCCACTAAAAATGTTGGTCTCCATAGAACTTAACCCTAATTGTTTATAAATATATTATAATTAAAGAACATGTAATATTATAAAACAAGTATATCATTAAAATTAAATTAAATATTAAAATTTAAATAATAAAAAGAATAATTAACATCAATAATATGAAATTTACTCACATCTAGTGCTCATTAATAATTAAGTTTCAATCATATATTAATAAATACATATAATAACTTATACAATTTGATTTTTATAAATTTAATATACGATTCAAAATCTAATAAATATAAGTATGGAGTACATTTTTAGGAACTTTTAGATAATTAATTACAATTTCTAAATACATGGTTTTAAATTGATGAACAATATTAACGGAGCGATATATTTTAAATTATAAAATTATTTAGACTTCTACTAGAATTTGAATTTGAATTTTCAAAAATCCATCCTTTGCCATCCCATATATTTCCACGCTCGGGTAGGGAAACATGATTCATAAAAATAATAGAACCCTTAAATCAACAAAATTTGTTTTTGTACATCACAAACCCTCTCAAATCTCAGTTCATTATGTTTATATTCATAGACAACGTTCACTACATGTTTATTGCAGGCGCAGTTTGTGGAGTCTACATTGCGCAAAACTACGATGTTCCAAACATTCATAAACTTTATGAAAGAGGCCTTGTCATCGCCCAGGAGTACGAGGCGAATCATCGCAAATCAAACAACAAAACATGATCATGGTTCTAGTTTGATAATAGGTCTAGATTTGTTTCGAGATTTATGGGCTATTATTCATAAAGTTTTTGTGGAATTTGACTCTTTATTGTTAAAGAATTGAATGATATGATTTTTGATTATTTATTGTTAAAGAATTGAATTGTTTGTATCTGTTATTGCTGCTTTTTTTGTTCAAATTTAAGTAATTTTGCAGTTAATATAACTCTAGATTGATTTATAGTTGAGTGTTTCAGTACATGAGTTGATTTAATTTTACGGATACACTGGTTGACTATGGTTTTATTTTTCCGATTGGTTAAAGAATTTAATTGTATGTATCTATAATTGCTGATTCTTTGTTCAAATTTTGGTGAGTTCGCAGTTAAATAGCACTGTAGGTTGATTTATAGTTCAATGTTGATTTGCAGTAAATTATTGAACTGTGGTGATTTGAACTCAAAAAGGGATGAGCTCCAGATCTGTAATTCGCTATCGCTAGGCACTTTAAGCTTTTAATTTTTGTTTTAATTTTCATGCTAGTTGATTTTCTAAATATTTGATGAGATTCAGTAAACTATTGGTACATGTTTTTGTTTTAAGCTTTTAATTTTTGTTTTAATTTTCATGCTTTTAATTTTTGTTTTAATTTTCATGCTAGCTGATTTCCTAAATATTTGATGAGATTCAGTAACACCTCCAGGCTCCAGCATATTAAATTACGTTCATGTTTGATTTTTCAATAGAGATGGAAATTGAGCTTATATTAGTCTGTCACCGTTACTAACATTGAAAATTAACTTCCAAATAGTAATTTACACATTTTAGATTCGAATTCGAGTCGAAATTGTCAAATAAGCTCAACATTTTAACCCTACTGACTACTGTATTAATAGTTGCAAGTTTTATAAAAGTTGGAATTGTTTAGGAGCATCGATCAAGGCGGGATGAATTATAGAGAAAGAGAGCTTAACGTATCTCAAAGCAAAACAATCAACCTTCATATTTAGGCGCTGAACAGCCGGGGAGTTATTGGGGTAATTACCTGTGCATATGTATAGTTTGCTATAACACTGAGAGACATGGCTCAGCTTGGTTGCATTGCATCAATTTGGGCTTATATAGCTTAGACAGAGACGTGGTGGATCAAACAATTTATTGTAGTTGCAATGACGGAGTTGCCTCGCTTATATTGAAGTTAATTAGTATTATGTTATGATAATGTTATTAGATGATTTATGTGTTTAACTTGATTAGTATTATGATACCATAATGTTTTTAGTAGTCTGGCTGTCTAATACAATTACCCATTATTTGGTTCTGTTTGTTGCTGATCACCAAATATATATGATAATATGTCTTCTAGCCTTTTGTCTTTTCATATTTTTATCAACTTAAATGAAATTCATAATAATAAACAACTGATTTATAATTCGTCTCAACAATCCTGTTTAGGAGCATTTTGATACAAAGGCAAATATTTCTTCCACCACTAACTGTAGCTAACAAGCAAAACAACAAGAGACTGATATGTCAAATTATACCTAACCGCAAGCGCACGGTGTCTATTGCTAGTACAAATGGCAAACGGGTCGAATCCACAAGGAGACAGGTTCTACTAATTCCTTTTCAGTTATCGCTAATTGTTTCAGGGACAAACGATTATTGGAGAATATTAATTAACTAATTAAACTAAATTAACAATAATTAAACAGATGATAAACAAATTATTTAAAACCTAGGGCAATCAGGTCCACCATGCTTACAAAATTGGCTCTTAAGCTAAAGCAATCAATGTGATCCCATAACTAGAGTATGTTAATCTCTTTCAAGCATTAACACTCTCGAAACATTCAACACAATTAACCACTTTTAGTAATTCAATCAATCAGGTAATTAGAGTCAAGTTAATCTCTTCCAAGAATTAACGCTCTCAGAAATCCAATGATGCTTCCGCACTCAAATTCAATTCTGATAATCGTATGTGTGCCTCTAGTAAGTAAATCTCTCGATCCATACCCCTATTTGCATATAATTAATCCATGATATTGGCCAATTACACAAATTAATGATTAAAACATATCAATCAGAATTAACCATAACCAATCAAACCACTACGAAAATCATGTCAATATTAGTGCAAACATGGCTTCCCTTTAAGCCCTAGAAATAGCTACTCGCTAATAATTAAACAAGTAAAACAACTAGTAAAACAAGAAAACATAATTAAACTAATAAGAACAAAGAAAAGATTAAGAGAACAAAACCTTCAAACTTCAATGTTGTCACCCAAAAGAAGAGTCATGGTGTTTCTCTACATCTCCCACTAATAATACTAATCTACTCTAAACTATATTATCTGATCTAATATTACATCCTTTTCTATTCTCATAAAATAATACCCTAGATGTGTTTATATAGGCTCTAAAAGTCTTGCCCAATAAAAGTATTTTAATACTCTAAATAAATTACAAGTAGGATTCCATAACTGAATAGGATTCCTTAATTAAAATTCGTAACTATATTTACTCCTCTGTTTCTGGGATCTTCCAGTTGGATTTTACTTACTGGACCACCTCTGAATTAAAGATAATTCCACAATCTTCGTGTGGACAGTAAGATCGTCAAATTCTGACTTCTGGAACTCAAGATATGGCCCAAACAGTGCAGACAGTCCGTGTAGCCCAATAATACGAATTTTCTCCTATTTTATCTCCAAAATAGCTCTTTTTGCTCCAAATCCTTCCAAGTCCTGAATTCTTTATTTCCTACAATAAAACAATAAAATATATTAAATAAAATCCAAATCAATGCAAAACACAATAAATATGAGAATAAAATCATCTAGAATATATATAAAAATATATTCTATCAAACATCCCCACACTAAGCATTTGCACGTCCTCGGGCAAATAAGTGAAATAAAAACTAAGTCCTAACAAAAATCACTTTCATAGATGACACGATTGCATTGAGCATATGCAACAAGCCGTTAAACCCCTAGGCAGCCCTAGTAGGACGAGTGTTGTCTCGTGAGGGTTTATAGTGAATGTACCCACAAAATTCATCTAACCATGCAAAAGATCAATGCTAACACAACACCACACACACAAGTCCTCTCATGCCACATCAACTTAAGAATCAAAGCAAACATACGATGTCTTGGTGTCGAAAGTGCAAGTATTCACGTAGTCTACTCAACCTACATGCAGAAGGTCATAAAAATTCATGTCAAGTGTAAAAATCGTTGGTAATCATGCTAAGCCCACAAGAAATACATCTTTAAGTCTAAACCCGGGATCTCCTATGCCAAAACAAGTAACAACTCACCTTTCACTCAAAAACGAATATTCACTCAAGAACAAGGTTAAGTGTATCACTCAATTCCAACAAAATCATAAACACAACTTGACACTCGAAATCAATCTCACTCTCAACACAACATACATCACTGATGACAATCAAAAGGTCTTCATTCGGGTTGTAGCGGGGGCTAGGGACCAGGTATGTCAAGTAAAGCTAAAACAGGTTAAATGTCAAAAGCTAGTACCCAACAATAATCATTATTCAATTCCCTTTCTATTAAAACAAATACTTCCCCACACTTGGATTTTTCAATAACCCTTACATAATAACTTGACTAGTCGAATGAAGAAGGATCATAACAACATAAGAATGCTCTCAAATTTATTCATTTTTTTTTCTTTTTTTTTTCTATTTTTTTTTCTTTTTTAGAGAGCTAAAGAATAAACACAATGATCCATAGATATTTTTATGAATTTCGACTAGCAAGCATCAACCCAAAATCAATATTCCCCAAAAGTATGATCATCAATAACCCCCCCCCCCCCTTTTATGAACACCTTATTACTCCCTTAAGCACGATACTAGCCTTTGACAATTTAGGTTCAAATTCAATGTAAGGCCAATAGAATAAAAAGGATAATGGCAAGTAATGTAGTGTGTCACGAAAGAATAGGATTAGGCTCAAAGGGTTAACTAATTGATCATGTATAAAAGGTGTGGAAATATGGGAAATACGAGGTTAAACCTAAGTGCCTTTATCATCTCATCATCAAGTAATATCATGCATTTCAAGAAAGATCTCATGTAAGTGCTAGCAATGTAAACAACATGTGAACACTCAAGCAAACGAAAAATCATGCAAAAGATATGCATATAGGCACAAAACTCACTTGGTGTGACAAAACATAATCAATCCCAAGTAACAAGACTCTCTAACGCACCTACTTGTACTCAAAGCATGAAAACCAAGTCATCTTGCACATATTCATGTCATTCTAATCACTTACAACATCAAATTAAGTCTACCAGCTTCAACTTGCTAGTGTAAGTGTGTGCACAAGAACAAAGCACGTCACTTCTCATACAAAAGCGTCAAGAACACAAGAATTCTACGCATGCATGGGTGTATCAAGCAAAATACAACAACTAATCAAATTGCACGGCTAGAATTATTTTTGGTATTTTTCAATTTTTTAATTTTTTTTATAAATCATCGAGAACTCATCCCCACACTTAAAAGGTTCATTGTCCCCAATGAACTAATGAACAAGATACAAAACTACAACTAAAAACAAAATAAAACTACATTAAAAAGAAAAGAAAGAAAACTCCCCTGGAATCCCTGTCCTGCAATACGTCTTACATATCCTTCCCCATCTTTTCCAACATGCTTGTTCAGCTAAAATCCCCTTTCTGTAACAGTTTCCCAACACTAGCACCATCTCTCCCACACTTAGGAGCCATAAGAATCAATACCCAACTCACAAGAAAATCCACCAATAATGTCCAAGCAATATCACACCAAAAATAGCCCAAATTCCAAGAATAATACAAAATCCAAATTTATAAGAACACAAATTCGTAATAAAAATAAGATTAGAGAAAAAGATTTACCCAATAGGAATCAGAGAGGTGAACTTGCAATTAATTCCTCTTTAGAATTGAATTTTTAGAGATTTAAATAAAATAGAAGAGGAATTGGATTTGTATGTATAGGTGGGTATAAATATAAGATGATGGATAGATGAAATTTAAAAATTTAGTGCATAGGAGAGATTTGGGATGGGTTGGATTTGATGTATGATAAGTATAAGAATTAAGAATTGATAGAATAAAAATTAGAATAGGGTTGGGTGTGTTTTTATGTTGCAAAACAACAATTTTCGGGGAAAATAAAAAAAAATTCTGGGCAGAAGGGGTGTGTAACGCAGGCGCAACCTGCGTTACAGGGTTGCAAACTACGGCTAATGCAGTAACGCAGGCGCAACCTGCGTTACAGGGGGGGCAAACGGCGTGGAAGGCAGTAACGCAGGCGCAACCTGCGTTACAGGGGGGCTGCCTGCGCGAAAATCACTGTTCATTTTTTTTTTTTTTTTAGAGAACACACAATTTTTTTTTTAAGAATAAAGAGTAATGTACCCAACAAGGCTTGGGTTGAACAAATAACTAAACAATTCTACTATATGTGAAAGAGAAGGAAAGAAGTACTCCCCTATGCAAAAGCATGAAGTGCACCGATCCTCCAATGAAATCTTGGGTTGCCTCCCAAACAGCGCTTATTTAGAGTCATTAGCTTGACCTCCTCAAAAATACTCCGGTAAAGGCTTAATATCCACTTTCTCGATCATAAACTCGCCACCACAAAAAGTATCAAGAGTGTTAGTGGTTGTCTTTATCCTGCAGAAAGTCTCCAAACAAGCATCAGTAAAATAAAATATGTCATTAATAAGCAATAGAGAGAGTGCTTGTGCAGTTTTGGAAAACTTTGTGATAAAACAGCGATAAAATTTAACACCACGAAAATATTGAACTCCCTTGACATAAGGTGGAGGTTCTGGTGGTGGCTTTTCTTCACTCCTCACTTTCACTGGAGCCATTCGGACATCTTGGCTTATCACATCATTGGCTAATACGACACTTCCATCTCCTCCCTCTTCTCGAGCTTGAAACGTAGGAGCCACTTTGTATGGATCATCAACCAAAATTTGAGAAATATCATCTTGGACAATATTTGTTATCACATCAACCTTGAAATAATTGTTCTTGAGCAAAGAAGCCTTGTAAGTAGAGGCTAGATCGAGAGCAAATTTATCAATACATGGTAGCTTAGGCACAGGTTGTGGAAGAGAAACAACAACCATCTCTGTATTGCTTTCCTTTGTAGCCTCATCATCAGTCACATTGTTCTCAGTAGCAACAACATCATTGATCTCGTCATCGGTGGCATGCTCCTTCTCTTTATCAATGGCCTCATCATCAACATACATGGAGAAACTATCATATTCCTGATCGCTTGTGAGATTGATAGCAGTCAGGTCCTCTTCAGATCGGATAAATGATGATGGTAAATAGTCGAGCTGCCCTGTAGTAGAAGAGTTAGTCAACTGTGCAATTTGAGATTTAATCGCCAAACTTTGAGTTTCTAAGTCTTTGATCTTCTGGGCTTGTTCTTCAAAACTCTTTAGCAGTTTATTCAAGATATCCCACATCTCATTTGTCTGATCAGCTTGCACATCTACGCTGGGTTGAGAAACATGTAGATCTTCTTGTAGAGGAGGATATTGATATTCTTGCTGTGGCGGCTGCTCATATGACTGATAATATTGTTGCTCAAACAGTTGCTGATTATGATACGAAAAATTTTGAGCACCATTGTCCTGGTAGTAGAAATCTGGTTGATTCACGTATTCTTGATCAAAAGTGTTTGAATACTGATTGTACCCATATCCTTCTTCAAAAGAATTCATTTGTCCCAACTGAGCACTCTGAGAATTATAGATATTGTAAGAGCATTCAAAACCAAAGTGACCCTGCACACCGCAAATTTGACAGAAGTTGTAAGTTTTAGGGGCCACTTGTGACATCTCATTGATACTCATTGGACGCATAGTGGGCTCTGTAAGGTTGAATGAGGCAATTTCTCGAGTATATGCCTCTACTAAGGAAGATAAGAGTGCAAAAGTATCAACTTCACCCATTGCAAACCTGTAGACACTCAACAAAGCCAAGAAAACGTAAAATCTACCTCAATTGGAACAAAAGTTCCAATGAGACAATGGAAACAATCTAAACAACTAAATTAAAATCAATGGAAACTCGCTGTCTCCCCGGCAGCGGCGCCAAAAACTTGATATGTCAAATTATACCTAACCGCTAGCGCACGGTGTCTATTGCTAGTACAAATGGCAAGCGGGTCGAATCCACAAGGAGACAGGTCCTACTAATTCCTTTTCAGGTATCGCTAATTGTTTCAGGGACAAACAATTATTGGAGAATATTAATTAACTAATTAAACAAAATTAACAATAATTAAACAGATGATAAACAAATTATTTAAAACCTAGGGCAATCAGGTCCACCATGCTTACACAATTGGCTCTTAAGCTAAAGCAATCAATGTGATCCCATAACAAGAGTATGTTAATCTCTTTCAAGCATTAACACTCTCGAAACATTCAACACAATTAACCACTTTTAGTAATTCAATCAATCAGGTAATTAGAGTCAAGTTAATCTCTTCCAAGAATTAACGCTCTCAGAAATCCAATGATGCTTCCGCACTCAAATTCAATTCTGATAATCGTATGTGTGCCTCTAGTAAGTAAATCTCTCGATCCATACCCCTATTTGCATATAATTAATCCATGATATTGGCCAATTACACAAATTAATGATTAAAACATATCAATCAGAATTAACCATAACCAATCAAACCACTATGAAAATCATGCCAATATTAGTGCAAACATGGCTTCCCTTTAAGCCCTAGAAATAACTACTCGCTAATAATTAAACAAGTAAAACAACTAGTAAAACAAGAAAACATAATTAAACTAATAAGAACAAAGAAAAGATTAAGAGAACAAAACCTTCAAACTTCAATGTTGTCACCCAAAAGAAGAGTCATGGTGTTTCTCTACATCTCCCACTAATAATACTAATCTAATCTACTCTAAACTATATTATCTGATCTAATATTACAACCTTTTCTCTTCTCATAAAATAATACCCTAGATGTGTTTATATAGGCTCTAAAAGTCTTGCCCAATAAAAGTATTTTAATACTCTAAATAAATTACAAGTAGGATTCCATAACTGAATAGGATTCCTTAATTAAAATTCGTAACTATATTTACTCCTCTGTTTCTGGGCTCTTCCAGTTGGATTTTGCTTACTGGACCACCTCTGAATTAAAGATAATTCCACAAGCTTCGCGTGGACAGTAAGATCGTCAAATTCTGACTTCTGGAACTCAAGATATGGCCCAAACAGTGCAGACAGTCCGTGTAGCCCAATAATACGAATTTTCTCCTATTTTATCTCCAAAATAACTCTTTTTGCTCCAAATCCTTCCAAGTCCTGAATTCTTTATTTCCTACAATAAAACAATAAAATATATTAAATAAAATCCAAATCAATGCAAAACACAATAAATATGAGAATAAAATCATCTAGAATATATATAAAAATATATTCTATCAGAGACTGGATAAAAGTTCTAAAAGAAAGAAATCCAACAATTTAATCGCAAGTCACTAATCTTTCACCCAAAAAGGGCTGAATCTACAACAATAAATAAGCATGATTGTGAAAATCATGAGTTTTATGCTCAGATCTCTCCATCCCAGAGTTCCTCAACTGACTTGTACTGGCTCAAAGTTTCATGGACAAGAAACCTCTCAGAAGTCTTGCCTATCACCAAGGAAAGAAAACAATTTAACGATACAACTTCAAGTAACATAAAGGATACTATCAATTACGAGAGGAATACCATTCATTGGTACAACTATATATAATGCAGAGGACCATATCAATAACTAAAACCAACGACCTCACCTCCCTTCATTTACAATTATCCTAGCCGTACATGATCTTGTAATAACAAGGACATTAGCTGCTAAGAACAATTAATATTTGTTGCCTACATGCTATCAAAATAAAGAACAAGACAAAAAAATTTCTTTCCTACTCAATTTCACTGAGTTTGATGAGCAAGTCATCTAGTATTGACCAGTCATACATCTCCAAGTTCTGTTTGATTCGCGCTTCATTTGCACTCTTAGGAAGTACACTGTGACCCGTCTGTATACCCCAACGGAGAGCAACCTGTGCAGGAGTCTTACCAAGTTTCTCCGCAACCATAACCATAACTGGATTCTTGAAGACCTCACTTTTTAGCCATTTTGTTAACTCGAATAACTTGTAAAAGGGGGGTTGAATACAAGTTATATAATCATGTCTGATTTTTGCTCGAATAAATAAATAAGAACAAACGAATAAATCAAACTATTTGTATTAATAAGATCAAATACAAACTCTACCAAAAGTGTACAAACACCTTTAGCAGCTGCTCTCAATACAAATCTCTCTCTGTTTGTAAACTCGTATTCTTAGGATTACAAACCTCACAAACTCCGTACTCTTTACAATGATATAGAGAGTATTTATATTGCTACCTATCAACTAATAACAGAAAGTTATAATCTATACATGGTAATCTTCTACCGTCCAGTTGATAGTTTCCATCAATGCCTCGATTCTTTTCTTCATGCACACTTCTTTCTATCTTCTGAATACAAGATCCTAAAGTATAGCACTTTCCAATTCTGCAGCTTCGATACAGTCAGGGTCTGTCATAGTCCCTGAAAATTCATAGTCCGTGACTCCAGTCTCTGATTAAGTACTGTTCACAGTTTCTACAGATCTTGAAGTACTGATATCTCCTTAATCAAATGCTAAACCCTTTATAAGATCAGGGTATTACAAGAAGTGTAATGATACTCTATTCTACACATCACAACTCATGAATTTATTCCTAACACATTTAGTACCAGGAGAACCTAGCGGCGAATATCCCTTTAGAAATGACATAAGCAGAAAATAAATACATAAATAATTCTAGATAGAGAACTGATAACATTATTCAAAACTAATAGAACTAAACATACGAGGATATATTTTGTCCTTTTTTTAAGTAATGGTAATTGCATAATTTTCAAAAACTCAAACACACCCTAACAGAAGAGTAGTATTCATTATGCTACAATGCTAGGGATTGTGGAATCCCTGTTGTTGACTCAAGAGACATAAATAGCATAAATATACAAGTAGGATTAGATTGGAAACTCACAGACAAGTGAACTCTCTTGACTTTACAGAATTTCATCAGTTTGGCTTGCTGTCAAGAAGGATGACATTCCATTTGGTTGACTGCAGGGGCTGCCAAGAAGGATGACATTCGACCTGGTTGACTGCAAGGGCTGTCAAGAAGGATGACATTCCACCTGGATGACATTCCAATTTCTTCGTACAAAAATTGCTAACACCAATAGCTCGAGTCTTGCCAATGTTAACAAGTGTTTCCATGGCTTTCCATATGGCAGGTATATCAGTTGGGAGGAAGTTTTCAGGTTTGAAGCCAGCAGAACCCTTCTTCGTCCGGACAGGCCAATGGATCTAAAAGGTAGGAAGTTGATCAGGAAAATTAAAAACAATCGGAACTATAATATCAACATCAACAGGTTCCAACAACTCACATTACGACTTTTCAGAAAAAAAAATGTATCACAGTTTATTTTTCCTTTTTTGCTATCTTTACATTTTTATTACATAGTTCCGATTCAGGTAGATTATAACTTAATGTATTACATACCATGTACAAGTCAAGATGGTCAAGCTGCAAGTCTTTCAAAGTCCTGTCCAGTGCTGCAGGTACATCTTCAGGTGCATGATCTAAACACCTAGATAATATTTCAATAAAAAAGAACATATCAAGTATTGTGCCCACTAGAGGCGAGAAGAACATATCAAGTGGAATATAATTTCTCACAAAGTAGAAAGTGATATGTGGCAATTGTTGAATTAAAGCAGAATTTTTTTAAATATAAATATTAAATCTGCAAACATTACTAGTAATACAATCCTCGAGAAGGATGTTCCAAAAGATTCATAACATTCATCTAAATTTATTGACGAGAATGAAAACCTGTTAGGTTGGACACATATTTTCAACCGATTATAACTAACTTCAGGTTATGAACTACGAATTATGAGAATGCTAAATATATGTGAAATACTATTGAATATACATCATATTATTATATTATAGCTAGTAGTTAGTAACAGTCTCTAAGATTTAGATTCAATTTTATTAAGTTTTTTTATAAACATATATTAATATATTTTTTATTTTTTATAATTTTTATATATTAAAATAGGAACAAAAAATATTTTTTTTTAAAAGAATAATCCATACATCACACTATTATAACTAGTGCTTCCCATTTCAATTTATTTGTCTTGTCTTATTTTTCGTGGTCAAATTGATCCAATTTTGACTGTAAATTAAAAATGATTTTTTCATTAT
The DNA here is from genome assembly GCA_037693485.1 of Kitagawia praeruptora. Taxonomy (NCBI): domain Eukaryota; kingdom Viridiplantae; phylum Streptophyta; class Magnoliopsida; order Apiales; family Apiaceae; genus Kitagawia; species Kitagawia praeruptora. The sequence continues at coordinate 143,262,320 of CM075352.1, forward strand.
TTTCAAAAACTAAAATATACATATTAAAGTAGATTACATATACTTTCTAATAATATAATTTTTATAATTATTTTTTATTATATATTATATGAAAATTTCAGTAAAAATTTGATTAATTATTTAACTTAATCACAAAAAATTAGATAAAACAGATAAATTGGAATGGAGAAAATATTTAATAATAAGTAATTATAATTTGCTCTTTATTAAAAAGAGAGTAATTTACACTTTGCATCACTCTGATTTTAACTTTTTGCACTTAAGGTTCAATAGTTTCAGAATCAACATTTTGCATCCCTCTACTTTAGTACCCCGCAACATTTTCCATCCCATGTGCTAATTTCCGTCAAAATGGACCGTTAATGTTAGTTAACAGCGATATTTGCTGGGGTATTTTAGTCATTTACTTGGATAAATATTTTTAAAAAGTAAAATAAAATCAGAAAACATAATTTTTTTAAATTTTAAATTTGTAAATTTAAAACATTTACACATGTCATTGATAATATTTTTAAATAGATTCAATATAATTTTTATATGGTTTAAAAATTTTAAATTCAATTATAATAAATTAAAATTATCATACTTTCAGAAAAAAATGAACTACTTATATTGAATTTATTTAAAAATATTATTAATGACATGTGTAAATGTGTTAAATTTACAAATATAAAATTTACAAAATTTTATGTTTTCTGATTTTATTTTACTTTTTAGAAAATATTTATTTAAGTAAATGACTAAAACACCCCTGCAAATATCAATGTTGACTAATATTAACGATCAAGTTTGACGGAAATTAGCACAAGAGATGGAAAATGTTGTGAGATACTAAAATAGAGGAATGTAAAGTGTTGATTATGAAATTATTGAACCTTAAGTGCAAAAAGCTAAAATAAGAGGGATGCATATTGTAAATTACTTAGGATAAAAAAACCCTTTTATTTTTCGTTTTCCCACGTATATGGTTACCATATTTATCTAGCTAAACTTTAAAACCCCCTTTCTCCTTCTAATGTTAGGGTTTTAGCTTCACTTTTCAATCACCATCTCCTCCCAATTTCTCGACTGAACGACGACGTTTCAATGGCGACAACTACAAAGTCCGTCGACGCATCACTTTGGTGGGACCCATTCTCCACCTTACTTACCGAACTTGAAAACGCTTCTGTCACCGATGGCATTCCTCAATCCCTGGTAAGCCCTAATTCACTCACTTACTTCACAAACAGAGAGAGAGAGAGAGAGAGAGAGAGAGAGAGATGAATTACAGTATGCGAGTATTGTATAGTTGTGTGAATTAATGCATTTTAATTTGATTTTAAATTGAGATTTATATTAGACATTGAAATTGGAGAGTGTTGTTTGTTAATTAAGGCAAAGAAGCTGAATGATAATCACGCCTGGTTTTTGGACACTGTTGCTCGATTTAAATCTCCAAATCAGAAGTCGAGAGAGGCTTTGGATTCAGCTCAATTTACGGTCGGATCACATACGTTGACAGTTCAGCCTGAATTGAAAGCCTCTGCATTAGAACTTAGTTCTGTTCTGGTGAGTTATGATATTTTTAGCTAGTTTTTTTATATTACCTTCATTTTGAGGCACCTTGGGGTTTAAGAGAGAAATTTTAGTTACAATTCAACTTCCGTTTTCAAATTGAGTTGTTTATTATTAAACCTAATACTTACGTAATATCATGTACCCTATGTCTTCAGTGTTTAGATGAGGTTCAATCGTATATTCTTGTTAAAAGAACCAATGAAGGCAATACTTTAGCTTCTGCCAACACTGTTTCTGTACCTCTTCATCTGGTTAGTTTCTTGTCTCTTTTTAAACTTTAATTTCCTATGTACTTTCTAGTGTATTTTCGTACTAATATATACTGTTGATGGAGGCAAGTTTTTTAATTAGTGCGATATGTGTGGGATTGGATTGTCAAAATTTGTACGGATCTCTTAAGAGTTTTGTCGCCTATGTACTTCAGATTTCTTTCTTCCCCTACCTTACGGAAACAGTCACTTGGGACTTAAGTTTAAGTTATTATTATAACATGAATAGTACATATGACAAGTTAGGTGTTGGGAACTAGGCCTGTCAATGGATCGAATTAGTCTGAATCCATATCCAAATCCATTTAATTTATCGGATCGGATAGGATCGGATCAAGTGTTGTTTTTCGAAGACCAATCCATATTCGGTCTATTAGGATCACGGGTAATCAGATCGGATATCAGTCCAATTAATTTTTTTTTAATAAAATTTATATTAATATTAAAATCTAAAATGATGAACAAAACATTTTTAAGACGTAAGAATTAAGAGTACACTGTAATGTCCAAATGCAAAAAGCAATGACTAGAGTAAATATCTATCAAAAAAATCAGTAATAATTATCTATTAGTAATTATTTATAATTTATAATAAATAAGAATAATAATTATTATCATAACTTATTATTATTATTATTATTATTATTATTATTATTATTATTATCATCATCATCATCATTTATCATTTATTATTAATAATTTTTAAGATATAGAACATTAAAAATCAATAATAAATAACTATCAATGTACTAAAAAAATTAGAACGATATACATTTGAACTCTAAACATAAAAAATAATTGAAATTAAAACATAAATTTAACTTTAATGCCAGACAATGATAACGTATTTATTTAAACACAATTTGTTTTTAAAGCTATAGTTTAGAATATACGAAAGATTATTGGATCTTTTATGGTGTGAAAATTATATATTATTTGTCCAATTATATTAATATTACTATTACTATATATAATAATATATATAATAGTATAAATATATTCATTCGGATCGGGTTCTTAACAGATCAGATCATGTAAAATCCGTATACATATTAATCGTATCGGATTCTTATCGGATCGAATTTTTGTCGGACTGGATTTAATTTATAAAAATCCATATCCGATTACAAGGTCTTGGATTGGATCGGATCGGACCTCCGATCCATTGACCGGCCTATTTGTAACTGTAGAACTTACAAGTTATCAAATGGTAATGAAGTGACCTATTTATAACTTGTAGTAGCTATAAATAATTGCAAAATCAATTCTAACACACAAGATAACTAGTTAGTCTACAAAATAATAAGAACCACGATTTTGCAAAACTGCTTTTTTTTTACGACTATTTATTTATTAGAGTCATGGCAATTTTTGTATTAAGTATTGTATTTAGTGGAACATAAAACATATATTATGTAATTATTAATCACAAACTGATGACTATAAAAGTATAGATCTAGGAAATGAAATCACGATTAGCGTTATGTATTGTTACTACAGACTTTTATATTTAAAAATGTAGAATCTCGTTATATAGCTACGATGATAGAAAATTAGTGAAATGGATGAAGACAGTTGATATGTGTAGAGTTATATGAGAAATAAGCATATGAAGAGAGTAAAGGATAAAGGAGATGGGTTTATTAAATCTAACTAAAAGGATAAGAACTAAGTAGCTCTGCGCTACTCATTACTTTTTAACTAAAAAGCTCAATGTAAGTAAAACGGGTGGGAATGCCAATGGATGAATAAGAGAACTTGTGCTTAGACTAACTTATCTGCCACCTCAGGCAGGCTCTTACCGAAAATAAGGAAAGAACTTGGGTAATCACTGGTTTAGGTAACTGTCAGGCCCATCAGCTTCATAGGCTTGTTTGTGTTCTGACAACTCGTAATATGAGCATCAGCAATACATATGTTATATGTAGCACTAAATATTTTACATCAACATATGTAGTTTCTGAATCTGATTATTGCATATAGAGATATTATAGTCCATACCTCTAAGTTATGGTGCAGACGTCCCATATATAGTGCTCCTATACAGTTCCATCTCTCATCACATGAAAAAGAGTTAATCTTGGACAAAAAAATTGTCACTATGCCTAGCTAATAACTGTTATAATGCCCACATTTATCTCTTCCTCATCACTGTATTTAATGGTAGAAAGGAAACCAATACGTGCCCAGTCCCAAGTGGTTGCACAGATTGGTCGAGTATATTGTGTAGAAGCAACTTTACTGCTGCAAGAGTATATTATGATATTATCTTTTTTGGCTCTTTCTGTCAAAACAAGCATTGACGTTTGCTCTTCTCCTTTGTTTTCTTCTTGTTATGAAGGTGATGCTTGAGTACTACATTGAGCGACAATGCTTGTTAAAGTGCACCCGCCAGATCTTGATGTATGCTTGTAAGTCATGCAAGGCCTGCACACAAACTTAAATTTGTTGCATACAGCATATCTATCTTTAGTAAGATACAAGTGCAAATCCATGATATGTTTTTACATGTATCTGTCACAGTCCGAAACAGTTTTGGGAAATTTGTTACTAACTTTCAATATGGAAGTTCAGATCCATGATTTGTGTATGCATGCGGCCATCACAGTTCAATACTGTTTTCGGGCATTTGTTTATGGTTAACATGTGTTGTTAAATGTGTTCAAAAGCACAGATTTATTGCCTAGGGTTATGTACATTTCGTAAAAGGATGCTAAAGACTTTTCCCGCGTCTTCAAAAGTCTTAGGTAGAGACATGCTTAAAAGGACAATCTTAGCACCGTAGTTATTGCTGTCAAAAGTTGCACAAGATGATGCCAACTTTTGTTTTAAGATCTTGGAAGTTGACTTCAATTTACAGCTTATCTCTGTTCTGGGATATATGGAGTAAATAAAGCACAATAAGCTGATAACCTTAATTGGCTATGTAAGGTGTTACATATTTGTATAAGTAAACAGAGCTTTGATGTAAGGAAACCAGACCATGTATTTGACTTTTTTAAGCTTAGTTTGTTCAGATATATATCAAATTATGTGTGCGTTTTTTTTTAATTGAAAAGCTTTTCTGGCTCTTTACGTATGGACATGCCAAGTCTGAAATTTGACTAGTTCAGGACCAAGTAGTTTGTGAACAATTTTTATCTGTAAGCCTGTTGATATCATCTGTATTTTTTCTTATTTATCATTTTAAAAATGTGTCACATACTACCTGATTGTGTTCCTTTACTGTCCTTGTGGTACTCTTTTGTAGAACAAGAAAGTCTAATGGACCAATGGTCATATTGACCCACTATTTTCAGTGTTACAAACCGTTGTGTGGTACTGCCATCGTATGTTTATGGCCTCTTGGTGACTTGTTAGTCTCTTTTTGTGCCTGTCCAGATGATCAATTCGTTTGCTCCCATAATTTTTCTAACTTAATTGTGGATATATACTGCCTTATTTATTTTGTTTTTTAGGTGTTGGAATGGAATTTTGTGCTGGTTGGATGTTGTATCAGCTGTTTTTTTAACATCTGAATTTCAATTTTTTTTTTTGCATCTAATTTTAAAAGAATATATATATCCTTTTACCAATATTTTAGTTTGTTATTACTTGGTGCTTCGGAGCTTAAACCCCTACAATGTTTGCATGACTCTTGTTGTTTACTAAAACTTTATCACCATCTTTTTTAAGAATCTGTATGCTTCCTTAATCCTGATAGTAATAGTGAATTGTGATGCAGTATATGATGGAACTGGTGAGAAAGAGGTTCAAGCTATGAGGGACCAGACCCAGAAGCTGGTCGGTGATGGGCTGGAAAATAAATTACTGTCTGCTCTCCAAGACCTTCTTTCATGCACTTATCCTGAGAATATGGTTTGTACATTACTGAAAAGTGAACAAATTATTCACTCTGAATTTTTTTATTAATAAATGACCACTTGACTTAAGTGCATAGGCGATGTTAAACTTAGCAGTTCATCTTTAATTTTGGTGTTTAATTTTCAAAGTTATAATTAATTCTTGATGACTTGAAAAAGGTGCGACATGGTTGATGATTAAAGGGGGTCTCTAGAATGTTGTGGAATGCTTGATTGTATTAGGAGAGATTGAGCTTGAAGGAAAGAAGAGAAAAATAGGGGAGAAGATGATGGAGCAGGACACAACTACTTTGTTGACTGTTTTAATACTTAAAGTCACTGTCAATAACAAGGACTTGTTTCTCCATCTTCACCTCAGTTGTCCTTAACCCTATTCAGTCTCTCTCTTATTTGATGGGCTTGTCCCACATCTGTATTCCATTCATGTAATATCAATGTGGCATAGTGGTGATTAACCAAGTGAATGCAAGGGATAGGTTAGAGGAAGTGAACAAACTGTGTTTGTAAAATTTTGTAGTTTTGAATTAAATAGAGGAACAGAAAAATAGGTGAAGCAAGATGTATAATAAAAGTAAATTAGATCGTCATTCATCTGAGGAAGCTGCTATAGACATTATATTTATATAGCAGTTGTCCAAACTACATAAGTATAAACACCAAAGAGTTAAGGAATGAGTAGGCTTGCGCTTGAGTCCCAGGTTGATATATATAAGGAGTATGCTATTGGCGCAGGAAACCGTCTAAAAAACCTGACCAAGCCCGCCTGTACGGCTGTACATCCCAACAGACAAATGCTAACGCAACTGAAACAAGTTCTATCACACAAAAACAGCTATTTCTTCCTAGGCCTTAACTCGGTCCTAATTAATGAAGAACCTCCCAGAGACCTAACGTTGGTTAACACATTTAGATCATTATTCTTGAGAGTAGCAGAAACTCTTGGTTTTGCTGTGCATAGAAATACGTCCCTGTATCTGATTAGTAGTTCAGTATGAGCTACTATTGATGACGAAACTGGTGATGTTATAAGATATTCATTTACCTTCCCCCATTGTTCTGATTTTCCTTGAATTTTTTCCGAGCCTCAATATCCATATGGGTATGCTTTGCAGAGTGTTGACTTCTTCACTTTGTGGGCTGAGGAGACTCTGATTGAGGACAATCTGGTGCTGGATATTCTTTTCCTTGCTTATTACGAGTCCTTCTGCACTTGTGATGGTAAGCAGTGGAAGAAGTTGTGCTTGCTATATGAGGTAAGATGTTCTATTATCGGTATTATGTTCTAAATTATGTTGTTTTCTACTTTTTTCTAAGACAATTACTGCAGGGGATATTATCTGGTGGTTATAATTTTGGGAAACTGGCGCTTTCAACTGAAGCAATGCATTCTATTTTTCATGCAAAAATTCAACTACTGCTTATTCTTATAGAAACTCTGGACCTGGAATACGTTCTTCAAATGGTTCATGATGAAACCGCTTTCAGGTTTGCATATACTTTCTATATCCCCCTTGTGCATATCCACTGTTGTTACCTATGTTTTTAATTAATTGCTTGGAAGCGTAACACCAAAGAACTTACAAAGATAATGCGCAATACACCTTTACTTGTTGAAGTAACCGAAATAAGTATGTATAAACATCACAATGTAATTTATTATTTGAATTTTTACACCAAGTGGGAGTCACGTGTGCCTTCAGGTTGATACTTGTGGACAGTTTAAGATCTTATAATTTGTGAAAAGCTAAGGACTATCATTATCACTTCTATAAATTTTGACATACTCTTTTTGCGGTGTCTTGCGGTGTCAAGTCTGATTTCAACCTTCTACGCGTAGATTGTATGCTTGAGTTACTTGAACCTTCACATTACCCTGCTGATCATGACAAAAAGGCCTCCTGTTGCTTTATATAGTTGGACAAAGTGTGGCTCTTAAAAAATGAAATTTTGATTTTTATACTAGTAAATACTCGTAGTTCAGGTTTGCATATACTTTCTATATCCCCCCCTTGTGCATATCCACTGTTCTTACCATTTTTTAATTAATTGCTTGGAAGGGAAAACACCAAAGAATTTACAAAGATATTGTGCAGTACACCTTTACTTGTTGAAGTAACTGGAATAAGTATGTATAAACATCACAATGTTATTTATTATTTGAATTTTTACACCAAGTGGGAGTCACGTGTGCCTTCAGGATGATACTTATGGACTGTTTAAGATCTTATGATTTATTGATTTGTGAAAAGCTAAGGACTATCATCATCACTTCTATAAATTTTGACGTACTCTTTTTCGGTGACAAGTCTGATTTCAACCTTCTACGTGAAGATTGTATGCTTGAGTTACTTGAACCTTCACATTGCCCTGCTGATCATGACAATAAGGCCTCCTGTTGCTTAATATAGTTGGACAGAGTGTGGCTCCTAACAAAGAAATTTTGATTTTTTATACTAGTAAATACTCGTAGTTCTTTGTTTATTATACATTTTTACCTTTTCATAGTAGAAGTAACTGTTTTCTAGACATGCACATTGTAATAAATCTTTCTGTTGTTAATGTTTATCCCGCATTTAAGTTTTACCACAAGGAATCAAGGATTCTCTTGTATATTCGCAAAGTCTAGATTCGTTGTTGGCTTTATTCCGAAATTAGCTGTGAATTGCTACTAGAGGTTGTATCCAAGCACATGGCACAAAATAGCAAGGTTTTATTCAGTTTCATGTGTGTTTAAAGGTTTTTCAAACGAATGGATCCTTGCTATTATTAGCTGTTTCTGTTCCTTGTGTTGGTCAAAAAGACCTTACATTCTAGTGCTATACTAATACTTTTATTATAGTTTTGCCTCTTTGCCCTGTGGCTAGGGTATTTACTTACACTTCCGTTTAATTTTTGTATAATAATCCTCAGGCAGGGCATCACAACTTTCTCCTTGTCTGATATTCAAGATATAGATGCCATTATCTCCGGTTTTACTGTTTTTGAGAATAAAGAAGCGGGACCCCTAATTTTAACCTGGGCAGTGTATCTATGTCTCGCATCATCTCTTCCAAAGAAAGAGGAATATGATGCTTTGCTGGTATATCAAACTGCTATATCTATGCAGTGTTACCTTACACGTGTTTTGTTTCTCTTTTTAATTAAGCAGTGAAATACTTTTAATTAATGGTTTGAATTTTTACAGGAGATTGATCATGTTAGTTATGTTCGCCAAGCCTTCGAAGCTGGATCTTTGAGCCATTTAGTTGAAATTCTTCAAAGTAGTGTATTGAAGGATTCAGATGTGAGTTCTTCTAAGTTGATAGTTACGAGTCGATTGAGAATCTTATCAATAATGTACCTAGTTTTTCACGTGAAACTTATATTGTAGGATGTAAATGCTCGTTCTTGCAGTGTTTACAATGAACTCATTTTTGTACAATTCTTTTATCTTAACGTTGCCATTTTGAAATTATCAGGGCCCATGTGGTGGTTATCGGAGTGTATTAAGGACTTTTATGTCATGCTTTATTGCATCATATGAGATCAGTCTGCAGGTAACATCATTTCATCTTCCCAGTTAAGATAAATACATAAAAAATTATAAAAATTTCATATCCTAATTAAGCTCCTTCATTGCAGTTAGAGGACAATAACTTCAAACTGATATTGGATATACTTGGCAATATTTATCGAGGAGAGGTTTGGATTTTAATGGTTTTATTAGTGTTCATGTTGGAGAAACTCTAGTTTTATTTTTTTTCCCTAGATTATTGATGTTACTCACCTCATGGAAATCATTCATTGTAACTATGTAGGAGTCACTTTGCTGTCAATTCTGGGACAAGGACAGTTTCATTGATGGTCCAATTCGATGCCTGCTATGCAACTTAGAGGGTGAATTTCCTTTCCGGACTGTTGAACTTATCCGATTGTTGTCAGCCCTCTGCGAGGGAACATGGCCTGCAGAGTGTGTGTAAGTAGTAGCACCGTGCTTTTTAAGCTTCTACTTTTGGTTGTTTTTGGTTGCTTTGTAAGACATGATTTAGTTAGGAGCTGTTAATCTTGTACATGTTTCAGCATCCAGTCACTGATAGATGAGTTTTGGTTCAAATACGTCAATTATAGTTAGGTTCTTATCATAGAAATTAATTGGATAGTGGTATTGTAATATATCTTCTTGATTGATGTTGATTTGACGAGGCAAAATATATTGCTGATATCTTCAATTCTCTAAAATAAGCAATGATGTGTCCAATCTGCTTGAACTTCCATTATGTTCTGGCATTTCTTCTGCAGACATGCCTAAAGTTGTTTTCTTATTACCTCAACAGGTACAATTTTCTTGATAAGTCTGTTGGATTGTCATCATTGTGTGAAATAAGTGGAAGTTCTGTGGTCAATAGTGCTTCCTCGGTTGTCGAAACTCAACGGCCGTTATGTGTTCCTGGCCTTGAAGGGTTCCTCATTCCTTCTAGAACGCGTGGCCATATATTGAAACTGATTGATGGAAATACTGCTCTTGTACGCTGGGAGGTACATGATAGTAATTTTTTATTTCCAACATTCTCTTTTTGAATTTCTTTTGTGGATTTATGATTTTGTGTTATTTAAAGTGTATCCCCTGGATTTTGATATCATTGGATAATGTTGATTATATTAATTTGTGGCTTCTGATTCCACCATTTTGGAATGACTCAAATGATCAGCAGTTGTTAAAATGATTTATTGGAGTGTGCAGCATCAAATCTATGTCTTGCGAATGGGTGCAGATTTAGAAATTTTCGGAATTGACTGCAGTAGTAATGATTGCTTTAATGATCCGTGCCACTACTGATCTTATTTCTGATAAATCATCTTATGTCATTCATTTGTAACTTCTTTTTTATATGTCTGAACTTATCTTATTTTTACCTTAGCACACATTCTTTGGTATATTCTCGGTGCTTAGTATTTCTAATGGTTAAATTTGTTGTCAAAGTTCAAGAAAATATCTGTATCTTCTACCCAAAAAATTCAAATTTGTGATAATGTTATTTTCAAGTAACAGAAATGATAGAATTTTCACGTTTGATGCAGTTCAAATAACTATAAATGTAACCAATTGGTACCACCATATTTTAAAACTCATGGGCCATCACTCTGAATTTCCAAAGTAAAAAATACTTACCCCCTCCCTTCCCTGGAGTTAACACATCATAACTGCATTATCACGCAATTGGCCGTTTTTTACCATCTAATGATCTAATCATTCATTATCTAGGAATTTATGTTGAAGAAAAGTAAATGATATGTATTTCTATAATTTACTGGCCAATTGTTTCCCTTTGTGTGTTGTCATCTTATTTATTCGACTTCTGTATTGTGACTTCCTTTAATTTAGTACTGTTTTTTTTTGGCTAGAGATGATAATGGTGGTTGAATTACATATGTTTTATGTAGTGCACACAATCTGGCATTGCTGTTCTGCTGTTGCGTTTGGCACAGAAGATATATCTGGATAGCACTGAGGAGGTCCTTGTAATATTTGACTTGCTCTGTCGATTGGTCACCTTCAGCCCGGTAATTGGTTTTGTAGCACATAATGTGTGTTTATAGAATTAGTGTCGTGTTCTCCATGATATATGCTACTAAAGCTTGTTATATGTGATGCAATTGATGCACCCCCCCCCCCCTCCTCTTCTCTCTGCACTGGATATTTGGTCTTTACAGCTAATTGGCATTCAAAAAAAAAAAAAACCTTTTTGATTGTTGTTTTTTCTTTGGAGTAACATGTCATAAATATATAAATGTGCCTATCTAAATTTTTTCAGATATATATTATTGGTCTTTCTCTAAAATAGGTATCCTCTTTCTGTAATGCTTGTTAGGCTGCATGCTATGCTCTCATCAGCAGCGGAAGTACATCAGTTGAGGGAGCTATCCATGTGAATGGGAACTTACATAAGTATGTGTGTATTGAATTCACATAAATGTATATACTCTTCTGATTATTAGATATTTCAACACAATATAAACGGTTTCTAATTATCTTTCTTTACATAACCTTTTATTTTAATATGTAGGGTGAACGTGCTTGAGCTTATCTGCACATCAGTCAAAAAGTTAACTCCCAATAGTAATGGTGCATTAATGATGTCGATGGGTGTTACTATTTTGACAAAGATGCTATGCTGGTAAATAGTTTAACATTCTATGTACGTTATCATATTTGGATTGATTGTTGTTTCAACATGCAAAATCTAAATTTGATTCTGACATTCAAGCTAATTATCCAGTAAGGGAAAGAAATATTGTTATCTGCAAGTTTCTGGCATATTGTGCTACTGATTTTGCAAGCATATTTTAGCAGCATCTGTTTACATTTGTTTATTAAAAACTTATTTTGTGTTCAGCATAGTCATCAGAGTTGATTTATGCTTAATGTTTCATTTGCAGCTCTCCATCTTATGTTTCTACAATGGCTTTGAAGGCGAATATCTTTGATGTTGCCTTCAACACAAATCCTTTAGGTGTAGGCTCTAATGGTTTATCAAGGTGAATATATCTAACTATGTCTGGAAGTCCTGCATGAAGTTGATTGTGATGATGCATAGTGCACACTTAAAACATATTGATATTGTCCACTGGGAGCTTCAATATAATGCATAGGTTTTTAGTTGTACACTTGTGCAAGTCTTCACCTTATTAGAGCACTTGGCAGTTTCCTTACATCTATAATAACTATCACTTGGTATGTGAATACACGTGGCCGTTATTTATCTATCCTCCCGTTATTATTTGCATACCTTTAATTTGTCAACCTATAATATTAATGCATCCTTGGAATACCCTCAGCAGGAGGCATTATTGCAAGAAATTAGCCATAGAATTGCCACACACATTATGTTAATAGTTATGTTGTTTCCAGCTCCATCGTCTATCCTCTCACACTTAATTGAGGTGAAACTTAAAGAATAAGGTTGGAAACAAGGGGAGGAAACCTATCGCAGCAGAGAATTGGTAGGGCCACATAATAATTCAAATTCATTAAATACTTGACAATCCATAATCTGATTAATAACTATTATTGCAAAAGTTTATACAGAACCCCTGCGACTTGGAAGTTGATATAAAATTTGTTTCGTCTACATACAACCACAGTTAAATGAAGTTAACTCCTCAATTTTTTAACTTTGTTACTAAAAATCTAGAATATTATTAATAATCTACTTGGCTAATATAATTAGAACACCTAATCAGTCACAATTTATTCTATTCCCGGATGATAATATAGAAAAACTCAAATTATCTCATTAATTAATTTGTCTGTATCAAAAGTGTTGATTCCTGTTTTTGGCAAAATGTTAAATACTATTTTCTCAGCTTTGGAAGAGTTTGTCGATATATATTTACGTAATTTCTTATTGACATATGCAACTTCTTTTGCATTTGATTTTGCTTTGTTATAGCGGCTCATGGTTGTTGTCTGGAAGACTTGCTAAAATGATATTGATTGATTGTGAGCAAAATGAGAGCTGCTATCCATTGATTATTTCAGGCAAGCGAATTATTTGTTTTGGTTGTTATCTTTTTCCTTTGTAGAAAATTGTGATAATTTCTTTCTGGTCTGTCTTTATTGTAGTGTATTGTTGTCTTCCTTTGCTCATGCCAGTCATAATTTGTATCATCTCCTGGACTTTTCTTACATCTAATAACGTTTTTCCGGTCTTTCCTTTTTATTCGTTGCTCTATGACTATTGCTATGCTATATAAAATTTGTAAACTTAATTCGAAGCATGTTCTACAACATTATTTTTATTACCTAGATATGAGCGTTTTTGCTATTCTCTGTTGTCATACATGGTAATATGGTATTGATAATTAATATTTGTTGCAGTGTTGGACTTCACCATGCAACTTGTTGAGACTGGAGTAGAAGATGACGTTGTTCTGGCTCTTGTTGTTTTCTCCATCCAGTATGTTTTAGTCAATTATGAATACTGGAAATACAAAGTGAAGGATGTTCGCTGGAAGGTGATGCTAAAGGTATATCTCGGATACTTTCTTGAACTGTTTTAGTACATCTATGATTTATGTTGTGCTCTCTTCTGCCTGCCACTGAGATTTTGCAACAAGTCAGGCGTTGTCATATCTGTTACTTGTTTTGTTTGTTTTGTCGCTAGTAGATGATGTAATTAAAAGCGATGGAAAACTTGCTGGGGTTTTGAGTCTCAACTCGGCCTTTCTTGGACTCTATGACCTTGTTCTCGTTTTTGGCATGTATAACCTGTTCTTTATAGTTGGTCTGGATTCTAGTTGATCAAATAGGAAATTTGTAGAAAATTTTCAAGGTCGTTGGTAGTTTGTGGTTTAGTTATGTTGTAAACATCTCGTGTTATACTATTGATACATGCTTTTTCTTAACTAGTTGATTGTATGTATGGGGGCGTTAAGAAATACATTATCTTTAAGAATTAGAGGTGGGTGTTTGTTTAAACAATGCACAAATTGTTCTTTATCTATAAAAAAATTGGGGGAGGCTAACATTACGAGAGACACTGTTTAGACTGATATGTTATTACTAGATAGCTAAGCTCAGTATTCATAATTTGTATGGGCATATACTCTCAAATCTTCTGAGGAACTGGGTTTCTCCCATCTGAGTTCTTATCTGGGTTAATTGCCTGACGTAATTATAACTTGCTGAAACATTTAGTATTGAGGTTTTGTTGCATCTCTACTGGGAGTTGCTTCTCTACCAATGTTTAGAAAGGTATTTGGATTAATATGTTATGGGTACAAGCAGTTAACAGCATTTTCCCGTGATGTCATCAATGGATACAGGTGATTGAAGTGATAAAGAAATGCACTTCGTCAATCCCGTACTCTAGGAAACTTAGTAAAATTGTCAAGGATATCTTGCATTCCGATTCGTCTGTTCACAGTTCACTCTTTCGAATTGTATGTACAACTGCAGAAGCCCTAGAGGTCAGTGACATTCTGTTTCTTTATTTGTTTTGTTTTGTAATTCTAATTTACACAAGAGTGATACATTTTGTTGAACGATTTTGTATGTTTTTTGTAAAAAATTTAAATTCAGCTAATGGTATGGGCGTATGGCAGGAACTTTATGTTAGCCGTCTTTACGAGCTTGTGGAAATTGAAGGACTAGAGACGGCTGTAGGTTCTGTGTTGGACATACTTTTCAGCATGCTGTCGGATATTTCAAAGGTATGCTCTCAAAGTTCTTAATTATTTTTGGATAAGATCCTTTTCATGACCAAGATTGCAAATATCGAGTTATCTATGCACATGCATTTGTTTGGCTCAGAAGTAGTGGTATTTTCCTGAATGCTTGCATCTTTATGTTTTCTACTTTTCGACTGCAATGGGATGGTTTATACACTTCACCTGAAATTCTGCACCCACGTGTGCAGGGATATGAATTTACTTGTTTGGATTTTAACATGTCCACTTTCCTGTTGTATGTTCTTGTTAGTTGTTGCTGGTTTAGTGGTTATGTTTGTTTGCATACGCAGCAAGGCTTTATATTGATGGTCAAATGTAGCCATATGACCATGTAGATAACAATTGTTTTTTCCAGGAAGCGTTGCCTGGCTTCCCAGTACTTTACCAAGCAGTGCTTTCATCTACGACAAAACCTATTCCTGTTGTTGCTGCAATGGCATCCTTGACATCATACTTTCGGAATCCTGTAAGTTTAAATTTGCGTCTGTTTATTGCATCAGTTCCTGCAACCTGCGATATCTTAAGTTTAAAGCTGAGCTACTTCTCTATTGACACAACTGCTAATCTTAGTTCTTGCATTTACATGACTGTCATATCTCCCATTATTTATGTAAGCTGCAGGTATCCATCCGGCCATTTAATGAATTTGCTTCGGTTTGATTATGCACTTACCTAATATAAAAGTTGATCCTGTCATGCAATAATCTTTTTCTTCTCACTAGCTCAAGGTATAGTTTCCTATAGAGAGCAGCAATGAAGATAATGTAGATCTGGTGGACCTTCAAGCCAGAGAGTTTTTTGTTTAACATAGGGATATTTCCAAAAGTAGGTTTAGAAACCAATTCTATACACGAGCCTAGCTTTGCTGTACTTAATAAGTAAATCTCTGCAAGTTGGCAGTTCAGTTTGCTCACACCTTAACTTCTTAAGTAGGAGCTGTAGTACTGATGCCTTGTTTTCTCATTGATGCTTCAAGCGATCTTGCATGCGAATTGCTCAAATCAGCTTTGAAATTCTCTTATGCGAAGGATATATCTAATGCATGCATAAGTTATGTCTTCTTGTACTATAAACTTATTACATACCATGACTATAGATTTTATATTATTCAGGTGATTCAAGTTGGGGCTGCTAGATTGTTGTCTATGCTCTTCTTTGTCGCAGATCATTCACAACTATATATATCTGGAAATGCATGTTTTGGATTGAGTGACAAACAGGTTCATGTCATTATATGAGCTTATTATTGAACTCATTCGCCATTAGTTTGCTAGATCTAATCTTAATTTGCTATTTTGTTGGGGGCAGATTATTGATTTCCGAACTGGAATTGATAGCATTCTCTTTGAGCACTCACTGTGTAATGAAGATCTTCTCATCGCTGCAATCAAGATGCTGACATCTGCTGCAAGTTATCAGGTAGGACTATTTGAACATTCCATTGACAACTGGAATGCTTTTTAGTGTGTTTCTTGGATTTATGTGATTATACATCTAACTTTGAAAAAATATGGTTTAGAGTAGTTATCTGTTTGTAGCATTGATGGATTAGGAATATATATATTAATGTTTTCTAAATGGAAAACAACTGTTTACATGTGAACTCAAAATGTCAGTGGCTCAATATTGCTTTGAGATTAAAGATTCAAATCATCTACTCCATTCTATGTGGTATACTCACCAATCATAAACATTCACATGTAAAAGGTGTGCTCAATCTCTCAGGTCCACTTGTAAGTTAGAAAACAACAATGTGAACCCTTGGTAACCATTTTAGAATTTTTGTCTGCTAATTGTTCACTGGCTTCCAAGTCCCAAGTCTATTAATAGAGTGATGCCTGAATTGAGGATAAATCAAGAAATTGGAAAGTTATAAGACAACATGGTCGTTATAACTTAATAATATCTGCTGCTTAAGTACATAAAATGTCTCAAAGTAGCTGTCAAATCGAAATAAAGTTGTAGCTTTCTAATTGGAAGACTAAATGTTTAGTTCTATCGAGTTGGATATTCATAGTCATGCATCACCTAAGTCTCCAAATCAGTTTTTTTCAGATAATTTTTTTTTTATTGCAGCCAGCTTTCTTTGTCGCCTTCATTGCTTGCAAAGAAAATTCAGTGGCCCAAGTGACTGAGACTAATAATGGGGAGCAGCCAAAGGAAAAAAATCTAGTAGATGCAGTTCTGGAATTTGTTGAAAGATCACATGATTTGATAAAGAGGTAAACTTCCACTAATAACAACGCTGTTTGGGATGCTTTTATTCTTGTTACAATGCTTTTAAACTGTTTTCGTTATGGGGGTCTACTTCTGAGTTAACACTGTTTTCTTGTTGACCAGCAACCCTATAATATTGTTTAATGTGCTAAACTTCATGAAGGCATTGTGGCAAGGGGCTGCACAATTTGCAGATGTTTTGGAACAGTTCAGAAAATCTAAAAATTTCTGGAAACACATTTCTGTTCCTATATTATTCATCGAAAGTATGCAAAAGAAGCCATTGAAAACCTCAAATGAAAAGGAAGTTCGAAGCTTTACATACCAATTCTACTGTCAGTCTACTGTACTTGAAATAATGGCTTATGAGCTTTTCCTTCAGAAAAAGTTACTGTATGCTAGACAAACGTCCGAAGTATTGAATTCAGGGATAAACAACAATGATTTATCTGGTAAAACCAAAGATAAAGGCGACTCCTCTCTGAAAGATACTTTGTCAACGTGGTGCGGCAGTTCAGTATTAGACAATTTGATCAAGTCGTACACTTCATGTGAATTTGACAATCACAAGTACATTCGTTTGAAGGTGAACCTTATACCCCTTTTTCCGTTCTCAGCTTTTCTTCTTACTTGTTATTTTACTTATTCATTATTATCGTGTCATACTGTCATTGTGGGGTGTGGGGGGATTATACAATACTGATTTTCAGCATGTTGGTCCAGACAATTGATAATTTCTGTTATGAAAAGTTTCTCTTTAAGTAAGGGTCTAAGAGTTGAGATACGTAGCTAAGTTCCAGTAATACTAAGAAGTTATCACCATAATTCTACCTTTCAAAATTTCCAAACTTTCAAATATACTTATATGGCAGTTCACTTCTTTAAAACATATAAACAAAGTTTTGTAAACTTGCATCAAATTGTGGTATGTGAATATTTCCATGGGAAAAAAACTTTTATTTTACTATACAATGGACATGGTCTTTCTCAGTCTATGCACAGTCGCGCTTGTTCTGTGGTGCATAATGAAGCACACAAAACTGACAAAAGCATTACAATATAGCCTCTCTTTGATAGATTTAAGAAATTTGGGTTACATCTTTACAAAAAGCTCGGTATGAGTAACCAGAAGTTTATCAGGAGGTTATAAGTAATCTCTATCTTTCATCCATACATGACTTCTGTTCCTGAAATAGTATTTTGGTTACGTTAGCGGTTAAACTACAACAGAAACTAGAAGATGCATAATTGTCTTTTCCCATACTGGTTATGTGCTAAGTCCCAAGTACGCTTGAATCTGTAAATCCGTTGAGTTGTGTACTAATATTTCGGAGAATCAAACTTACGTTAGCATTTCTTCTACTGAAACAAATTATTCACTCAGAGAGTCAGAAGACAAATATTAAGTTGTAAGGGGAATCTGTAGTTGCTTCCTAATATATTGCAATATGTTTAATAATTTTTGTGAGATATTGATCTGAAACAATGCGCGATTATAAATACATACTACGAAATTACTCAATGACCATTGTTTATGTACATTTTCAGGTTGCTGCCGGTTTATTTGCAGTACATGTGATGGAGAAATTAGAAAGTGGTGATGCTGGAAATTTATGTGTATATCTAATTGAAAAGCTTAATATTCTTAAAAAAAAGGTATGATCCTGTCTTTTATTTGTGATTTGTTCTCATTTAGTCACATTTAGTTCCGTTAAGTAATCGCATGAATAAGATTTGATCACTTTCTAGTTTATATTGGGGGATTCTGTATTACCATTTCTCACAAGGTATTTTAATCCAAAGAACTAAACTGAGAATAATAGGACTGAAATCCATGCAATTGGGATAATAGTTCCTTAAATTTAGAGAAAATAAAAGTAATAGTCCGGGGATTATAATCTCTTAAACAAACATGGTCTATAGGTATTATACATGTAAACAGTGTAGTCAACTTTATCTCACTTTCCACGTTCCCTTCTCTGGCTAATGTAACTTAGTTCTTTATTTTCAATTTACAGCTAAGTGACCTACCTGCATATTCCGATCTCCTGTCTCAGTACACACAGCACGGTTACAGGTAATATAGAAACTCTAATTTTTCCAACCGAATCTTTGTTTACGATAAGGAAATCATGGGGGGGAAATGAAATTAATGTTTTCATAGAAAAAAGTTATCTTTCTTACTGAATTTTCCTTATTTAATACTTTTCCCTTCAGATTTATTTTTGCGCTTGTAGTCTGCGTAGTTACGATTCTCTATTCTTTTCCAAATTGGTTAGTTTCCCAGTAGCTGTAGTCTTTGAAGTTGTGAAAGTGCCCTTGGATATTTCTATCTAGTCTCTACCATTTTTCAGTTAAAAGCATGAATGCTATTGTTAAAAAATATAATTGACTGCTACTTTTCTATGTTGCCTTCCAATACCTAATTATAGTATGCAAGTGTGTTATTCTAAATTGCTATCAGTATATTGATGTTGCAGCTTGTTGTATACCAAATACCAAGTCTAGTTTTATGATACCTTCTGAGAATTTAAATTTACATCTGCTGAATTTCTGCGACTCTTCATTTTACATGAACATTTGAATTAATGGAATATTGAAATGTGTTTCTTTCTTAAGATGAATGTAGTATCGTTCAACATCTTTTTTTTTGTTTGGGCCTCTTAATTATCATTTCACATCTTATGTTTGACAACAGATGGACTTCTGATATGATATATAACTTATTACTTAGTATTCTTATTTATTTATAATTGGTTTTAGTGAAGGAAAGGAGCTGACCAAGTTAATACTCAGCGATCTATATTACCATTTACAAGGAGAGCTTGAAGGTCGTGCCATTGAACATAGATCAATCAAGGAGCTTTCCCAGTGTCTGCTAGAATCGAATTTCCTTCAAGTGTATCACAATAAGTATGAAAAGGACTTTTCGGTTCGTGCAAAGAATGTTTGCTTGTTCGACTATAATCGTCTACAAAAAGATTTGGGGCTACATACATGGGAATTTTCGCAGTGGAAAGCATCCGAAGAGGTTGCAGAAACAATGTTGCTTCACTTGCAGGATGTGAACTCCATGCTGATGCTTGCATATTCAAAGCAATCGGCTTTAGAAGCTCTGATAACCATTGTATCCTTGTGTCACGGAGATGTGAGTAATTAGGACTCTACTTCCTGTTCCTAGTGCTGAGCTTTAAAAAATGTTAAACCTAATTTTAGTAATAGTAGTACGTGAGGTACTGGGGTTTGACTTTCGATGTGGCTATGCCAGATATACAACTTAAAGGGCAGTAGGACTACCCTAAATAAAATTTAGTATGATTTTGTAGCATGTACATTTGGGTCAGTTCTGGAAACTGGAAAGTTTAAATTTCAAGTTTGGGGGCCGGGGGGGGGGGGGGGGGGGGTAATATGATTAGATGTTTGATTATTAGATATGTCTAGTTAAAGCTAGAAAATTTTGGATTATCAACGCATGGAATCTGCAACCTGTCTACTTATGATAAGCACTTGTATGTGCAATGTCCGATATAAAAGTGGAAAGTTGTTAATAATTATATTAGGATCTCCAGTTTTAGGGTAATTTTGTTAGCTCTATACATTACGGAAGCTAACTTAAACATCGCATCTTTGCAGTCAGCTGAAAAGAAGACTGTACCTCAATGGAAGATTCCAGAACAACTGATATTGTCCTCAGTTAAACAAATATGTCGGTGCAGTCATGACACTATAGCATTATTGACTCGTTTTCCTGACTATAGTGAGGATGCTATTGGTTTCCTTGTAGCTCAATCAGAATTACTAATCCATCTTCTTAGATGCTTGGAAAAAAAGCTCCCTCTCCCTGTCTGTGTACTTGTCATTAAATCCTCATGTTCTGGCCTTAAATCATTGAGTGACTTAGGCCCGTCAACTAACGGTATGAGAGAGGGAACAAAGGTTTTACTTGAATTGCTTCTTCTGTCAGTGGAGTTAAGTTCTAAAGGTTCCCAATCATTTGAAGTGACTGAGATGGAAACTGTGGAGTCTTATGCTGATGCATCTACTGCGAGTTTGAGTCTATTGCCTACTCTCTGCAGTTTTATGGAACCTACAGATCATTGTACACTCTCACTAGCTACAATCGACCTAATACTGAAAAGTTTTTTGGCACCTTCAACATGGTTTCCCATTATTCAAGAACATCTGCAGTTGCAACGTGTGATGCATAAGCTCCCAGAAATTAATTCATCTGCAACTATTCCTGTGATATTAAACTTCTGTCTGACACTGGCGCGCGTTCGTGGAGGTGCTGAGATGCTTCTTAATGCCGGTTTTTTGGCAGCTATACGAGTATTGTTTGCCGATACATCCGATGATAGTCCTTTCTGTGTACTTCAAAATGAAAAAAGTCTCTCAAGCTCCTTCAAGAAATCGGAGAAGCCTCGACACATTTGGGGACTTGGCTTGGCTGTGATCACAGCAGTCATTCAATCAGTAGGATTCAGCTTTTCCTGCAGGAATATTGTGGACTATGTCATGGATTACTTTCTTCTCGAAAAATCCTATATGATTTGTCATTATCTTGGTGCACCAGCTGCTCTATTAGATCTTCATGAAAAGAAAAAAGCCCATGCTCAGAATACACAAACTAGTTTGAGTGCCCTTAAGGTGACCGAACATACTCTTCTACTAATCTGTGTATTGTCAAAATATCGAAATTCATGGATAAAGGCCACGAAAGAAATTGACTCGCCGTTGAGGGAAAAATGCATCCATTTATTAGCCTTTATTTGCCGAGGAACTCAACGCCTGAGAGATTCTAGCAAGGTTCCGCCTCTCTCGTGTCATCCCGTACTAAAGGAGGAGTTTGAATGGTTTAAACTGCCATCATTTGTCAATAGCAAAAATGGCTGGTTTGCTCTCTCTCCTCTATGTTGTGGTTTAGATCCTAGGTTTTCAAATGTGTCGTCTAGGTCTGCACCTGCAGTTAAGGAACTAGCAACTGTTGACACTGGTCTGGCTCAGACATATTTCTCTGATTCCGCAGCTTTACAGATCTATAGAATTGCATTTCTTCTATTGAAATTCTTTTGTATAGAAGCTGAATGTGCTGCTAAAAGGGCGGAGGAAGTTGGATTTGTTGATGTTGCTCATTTCCCTGAGCTTCCAGTGCCTGATATTCTACATGGTTTACAGGTTAGATGCTATGGCTTCTTTCATTTGTACTCCCTCCGTTTTTTTGAGTTCCTTACATTTGCTTTTTGCACGGAAACCAAGATAGTGGATGTAATATTGTTAAAATAAATGAAGTAGTGGGTGTAATAGTAATTTTATTGTTAAAATAAGTGAAGTAGTGGGTGTAATAGTGTAAAGGGTTGAAAAGGTGGAGTGAAGTAGTGGATATAATAATGTATTTTATTGTTAAAAGTTACTATTTTTAGTAATGTAAAGAAATGGAATGAACGGCCCAAAATAGAAAGTGTAAAGAAATGAAAAGGACGGAGGGAGTATCATTTAGGACTGCTGCATCTTTTATATTCAAAACAAGGGGGTGTCAGAAATTTTTATTCTTGCGTTGGATGACCGGGTCGATACTCGATAGTCTTAATTTTTTGTATACAACTATTTTTGGTGTACTTATATATAAAGATAAAAATGTAAAGTATTGTGCAGAGAGTGTTTTAGATAATTTTAATTGCATTTAAAGAAAGTGCACACACTGTGGAACATTTGTTCACCTAGTATTAAATGCAGGATCAAGGGATTGCTATTGTCCAGGAGCTATGTGAAGCCAGGAAAACGCAGCAAGTTCCTTCTGAACTACAAAGTATCTGCATTCTACTGCTACAAATTACAGAAATGTCGTTGTACTTGGAATTCTGTGTATCACAAGTATGTGGAATAAGACCTGTTTTGGGACGCGTAGAAGATTTCTCCAAAGAAATCAGATTGTTCATTAAAGGTATGATTCTTTCCTCGCTCCTCCCAGTTGTAGACCATCTAAAATATTGACAAATGCCTTAAAAGGTCCTTATTTTGATTATCATGTGCATGAAATGAATAAATTTTTCTCCGTGGCTTTTGCTTTTTGCAGCGACTGAGGGACAAGAATTTTTGAAGGATTCTGTAAAGTCTTTGAAACAAATTATATCATTTGTATACCCTAACTTGCTTCACTGAATCATCACTCCTGACAGACATTAATCAAACATTTTGCAACCTTGTCATCACAGGGTTACATGTAGATGCCCTAAAATCTTATGATTAACATGCACATTCAGTCCTGTTTGTAGTCACAATGTGTTGTCAAGTTGGCCTTCTATTAAATTTCATTTTGGTTTATTAGCTATTTTCACCTTGCTGTTGCCTATTGGTAGTTAAATAAATCTATTTTTTTCTTCTTTTTTAGTTTTCTCTTGGCCCAGGATTAAATTTTCTTCTCATTACAGCTTTAAGTCAGATATGCGACAAGTTTTAAAACTTCAGCCCGATTTTTTGGTTACAATATTTGGTTGTATTTGTCCCAGTTTATGCAAAGGTTTTAAATGTGGTGGTGTAGATTTCTTATGCACATCGTAATTTTAAGCTGTTCAACAACTAATAGAGTAATCTCTAGGCTCTAAAAATTGAAATTTAATTTGTCCTCACCCCGAGAGGCCCGAGTTATTCAAACGTGTCGCAAATCAGTTTGATATGGATTTTGTTTTTTCTTCTTATTTAAACAATTGGGGACAGTGTAAATTGAAAATTTTAAGTGTTTGAGTTGAGTTTTACTGGTAGGTAAAGTGGTGCCCTCGAAAATATAAACGTCAATGTTCAAGAATACGAAAATTCAAAATAACTCGGAAATTTGCTTGATTTCTTGACCACCAAATAAAGACACGAACTTTTTTTCAGGATTTTAATTCAAAAATTAATATTAATTTGTTGCATTATTATGTTGTTTATTTATATAAAAAATTGGTAATTTTAATCGCAATAACAATCCCATTTAGTTAAAATTAAAGTGTTAGTTGTATTTAACATTCTTCTGGTTCAGTTTTTTTTTTTTTTTTTGAAAAAGTTCTTCTGGTTCAGTTAAAATATACTTTATCATCCATACTTTGGATATCTGCACTTGCATTTGCTTACTAATTTTGGGGCTATCATTTACATATTGTCGTTTATTTTCATCGATATGGTTAAAAATGTTAGGAATTGTATCCTTGTATGTAATTAGGAAAATTTTATTTTTTGTAGTACAGTATTGTTTTTTATTAAAATAGTATGAATCGTTAGATTTTAAAATAGATAAATGTAATTTGTTACATGTAATATTAAAAAATTTATTTGATTGATATTAGTATTATATTCAAATATCAAAAAATAAATTTAATAACCTAAATCAAATATATGTAGTTCTTTTAAATTGAATAATTACATTAAATATTAAAAAATAAATTTATTTGATTGATAGTAAAATTATATGTAAATACGAAAAAGTAATTATTAATTATCTAAACCAAATGTAAGTATGTTTTCTGAATTGAATATAGTTCTCAATATAAAAATTCGTAACTTTTTTTTCTTTTCAATTTTTGGATAGTTTCAGTTGGATAATAATTGTTAAACCATTAATATTAAGAATAACTAACTTAAAACCCGTGTGATGCACATATGTTCTTTAATATAATTGTTTTTTTTAATTTGAATTAAAAAATTTAAGACATGAATTTTATAGTGTTAAAATTTTAAATAATGTGATTTGATAATAATTATATATATGTTATACATGATATTTTTAGAAAAAGAAGGATTTTAGTTTGAAATATAGAAAAGATGATATATTTTAGTTAAGAAACGCAACCAGTTAGTTATTAGTTATTATAATATTTTATTTTGATTACTTAAATTAAGTTACCCAAATAGATTTTACTTGGAAAAAAAATAGAAAATGTGACGTATTTTAGCTGAAAAAGTAATTGATTAATTATTAGTAATTATAATTATAATATTTTATTTTATTAAATAGATTTTTTCATAGTGTTTTTAGAAAAAAAAATTTAGTTAGATAAAATATAAAAATTAATGTATTTTACGTGAAAAACAAATTTATTAGTTATTAGTAATTGTAAGTTATTAAGTAAGAATAATTAAGTAAAAGTAATATGAATCGTTAACTAAGGGTAAATAACTAAAATCAAGTATCGACCGATCGATCGATCGATTAAACTTTTAATGTTTCGACCATTAAACAATAGTAGATTTCTTGAGTTCTGCGTGACCTCTGAAATCGTCTAAATCAGATTTTTCGAACTCAAGTTATAGGCAAAACTAGTAAACTAATTGTGTTAAGTCTAATAAATAATACTTGATAAAAAAAAAGTCTAATAAATAATAATTTATTATATAATTATATTCAAAGTTAATTATTTTTTCTCTAAGTCTTTCAAATTTAAGAGTTCTTTATTTTTTCAATAAAAAAATTATATTTTATCTGATAAAAATCAAATTTAATATAAATAAATCTTAATAAATATTAATATTAAAAACATTTTATTTTAAAACATAATTTATATAATTATAAATTTTTAAAAATCGTGCACTGCACGAGTTATAAATTAGTACTTTATAAAATTAATAATATTTAGTTACACTTCAAATCTTAAAGTATAATATATATATTACACATAAACTCTTTGAAAAAAAAATTCACACATTTTAACCTCACAACAAAAAAATTGTATAAGCTAACCTTTTAATTAAAATTTCTTCTTTTATAATTATAGAATTTTTACAATATATTTAAATAAAACATGAAAAGTATAGATTATTTTATAAACATTTATGCATGATGTAATATCTCGATAATTTTAGAAGTAAATTAATGATAAAAATTTAAAATTTGATAAAGATTATAAATTAGAACTAGTTAAAATAATGAGATTCTAAATATATATTCAGTTTTTAATAATAAAAAAACATCACCTCTCAAATTCTGATACAATTTTATTTAAGCTTTTTGACCAAAAATTTTTTTTTTTAGAAAAAATTAAAAACAGAAAGTTGTAGAAAACAAAATTATTTTCGAAATGATATGAATTATGAGAAATAGAAATTAAAATGAACTAGGAATTAGATAAAAACCTACTTTGACGTTCATGAAATCTAAAAGAGTCAAAGCATAAATGTTGTCATTGATCGTTCTTAAATTTAGACCTGGCAATTCGTTCGTTTCGTATATTTTCGTGTCGTGTACTTTCGTGTTTCGTGTACGTAATACTAAATCCAAAATCGACCCGTTAAGGATTCGTTTCGTGTTCGTGTACCTTTATTTCGTGTACGTTTCGTGTCGTGTTTCGTGTAATTTTTGAATAAAAATTAAAATATTAAAATATTAATTATTTACTAGTCGAGTCTTAAGTCAATATGTCATAAGGAATGAAGTGTGTTTAAGTCTTGTGAAACTAAAATTTGAAACTATTTTGTATTTATCTTATGTAAAAATTATATATAAAATATCATTTTAAAATATGTATTCATATAATTTTAATAAAATTATTTAATTATTTATTTATTTCGTGTATTTTCGTTTCGTGTCGTGTACCCAAGGGTAAACCCAAAACCGACACTAAATTCATCTGTGTAATTTCGTGTTCGTGTACCGCAAAGGTCAACTCAAACCCGTCGTTTTCGTGTCGTGTACGAAATTGCCGGCTCTACTTAAATTACATCTTAAATAGACTATATTTTCGCATCTGCATTAGTTTTAATATTTTAATCTAGTAAATTATATTTACAAATCAATTAGCAAAAAGATAGATAAAGCCCACGGACATAGAATGGAAATCTAGAAAAAAGTAAAAATAGACCTTGAGCATATAAAATTATAAATGAACCGTCAAGCACAAATTTTATTAAGATAATTCTGCAATCGACCAAATTTCTTGAATACTCAAGAAAAAATAAGAGGAGCTTTCTTAAAATTTTAATTTAGTAAATGATATTTATCTATACATCATAATATTATTTATCTAAAGATATAAATTTTAAATTAAAATAATGATTAAAATCAAATATTAAATAAAAATAGTGTGATCAATATGCAGTATATAAGATCATGCATAATATATCTACTATTTTCAACTGTTGCTACAATAATGCTCATGCCATGCTCATGGAGTCATGCTCAAGCGCTCGTACACACCCATGATACATGTTTTAGCCTCTGTTCTAAAACAAGGCCGTCTAACCGCTTAAGCGTTGAAGGTCCCCCAACCGTCCTGATTTTATGTTAACCGTTTATTCCTCGATTTTATATAATTATTAAATATATATATACTTATGTATATAAATAATTAAATATATATTATATAATCCGTTTAATTGATCCGCATTGAAATCCGCTTAAGCGCCCGCCTAGCTGCTTAAGCGCTCGAAGATTATCTTACCGCTTAGAGCCGCTTACCGCCTTTTAGAACACTTGTTTTAGCTTAGTCGTGTAGTTCTCAGCCATGTACATTACTTATCGTCAATCCGTTGGTGTTATTTTTTTTCTCCTCATTTTCTCCGCCATTTTGCAATAACTTCATCCCACAATGGGGTGTTTGGGGTAACCTTTTTTTTAGAATAAGTCAATTTATTTTAAGACAAACTTAGAGATTCTTAACTTTTTAATGAAAAAAATCAACCTTTTTTTTTGCAACTTATGAAATCTCAAACATACATTAAATACAATTAAATACATATAATTTTTTTTTATCAAAATATGAAAATTTTACCCGAAAATAAGTGGACTTATTTTAAAGTGTACCAAACAGCCCAATTATTAAACATACACAAACCCTATGCAATGCATACACATAAACCATACGTGCGCGCACTTCTTCACCCCCATTTTCATTCAACTTTAACATCATGATCTATAACCCGTGCCCTATCTTAGTTAACTACTAATCCCTATCTAATTGTTTTCTACATTATCGATAATCAAAATTAAAGAAACCCGTTCCCAAAAGTTCAACTTTAAAAATAACTAGATCTATATTTAGTTCATGAAGATATGGTGAAGAAATTTGCTCGCAAAATTAGTAATCCAAAGTCCAGGACATATAATTTGTTTTGAGTTCTAGTACTTAAGTTCGAAAATACAAAATGAAGAATTTGGTTCAAGATGGCATTTCAGAAGAAATTTTATAAATTCTATTTGGGTGAGGAGCTGGGGGGTTTTCAAATTTTGGTTTTGTTCAAATGGTAGTAATAAGGGATCCAATAATTTGTTATTTTGTTGAATGTGTTTATTGATATTCAATAGAGAAGTCCCCGTTATTGAGAAATTGTAAGCGTGAAAAATGCATAAAGTAGTGGTATAGTTAGAGTATCTCCAACTTGTATACTAGCTTTATAGCCGTGCGATGCACGGGTAATTTTATTAATAATTTTTAGTACAAATTTTATTATTAATTTTTTCTTGAAAAATTAGTTTTATAATATTTTGAATAATATTTTTACTTTTAATGATAATAATATATATATGTTATATGATTGGTAAGTATATATTTGTTTTTTTTATTGTAAATGGTTTTTTATAATTATATTTCAAAATTTAGGTTAACATATTTTTTATTATTTAATAATTATTTTTTATTTTAGTAGATTACATAGGATATACTTTAAATATAGGTACTATATTCGTATAACAATTTATTATTATCTTTTTATATTTTTGATTATGTAATTTAATGGTTATCTTAGTTTTTTTAGATATTTTGTTATTGTGTTTTTATAGTTTTTAAATGCATTTTTTTAACCTTTTTAGAAATATGTGTGGTATTAAATTGTTTTATTTTTTTAATATTAATTCTATATTTTTGCCATGTGTGGTGTTTATTATGTGTTTTTTTAGAGTAATATTAGGGTTTCTATGTTATATTATATTTAGATATTAATATAAATTTATTTTGTGGGTATTTAGATTGCTTTCTAATTTAAAATATGATCATTTATTGATTTGTGTTCACTTTTTAATTTAAATTTATTCTTTGTAAAGTAAGAATTTGTTTATGTGTTGGTTTGTGCTTACATTTTTTTAATTTTTATTTTTGAAACATTTTTATTGTCAAACCTAAAAATAGAATCTTTAATAATTTTTATTAAAATATTTTTTTCTTAAACATTTTTATTTGGTAAACGATTTGTTTTTTGTAAATTATATTTTAAGTTTTAGCTTAACATATATTTAAATATTTCATATTTTTTGGGGAGTTTTCTATATATAATATATATTAGACATGCGAGAACTTATTGGTTTAACTATTCTTTATATATGTATATGTGATTATGTAATTGTGTTAAAGAAAGTTTGTATTATCTTTTTATGTTTTTGTGTTGGTATGTATTTGTTTTAAGTGCATTATATTAAAGTTTATTGTTGTTTTTAGTTTTTTACATTTAGATCTTTTTTTTTTGAATTGACGTTTATTTTGTATATTATATTTTATTGAATTTTGGTGTCATTTACGACACGTTTTTTGATTAATTTTTTATTATCTTCTTTTACCATATATTTTGTTTAAAACTTCTTTTTTGTTTTGTAATTAAATGTACATTCTTGTTTTTTTTAATTATTTTTTGAATTGAAATTCTAATGATATGCTTTGTTTACTTGTTTATTATATATAAAGAATGAATTTGAGACTTATTTTTAATTATGATTTTTTGCTAATTTGTCTTTTGATGTTGGTAAAGTAAATGATTTGTTTGAAAATTATATTTTAAGGTTTAGCCTAACATATATTTTAATATTTCATATTTTTTGTCGTTTTAACTTCTAATTATTAGAATATATATATAAGATTTTAGATATGTAGTAACTTATTACTCCCTCCGTCCCTTTTGATTCTTAACATTTCACTTTTTCAAAATTTTCTTGCACGCATTTTAAGGTGCATTTTAAGGATAGTTAAATAACTTTTTTTTAAAATTTTCTTTTTCTGTATAAAAATTTAAACATTAAATTTTTATACAGAAAAAGAAAATTTTAAAAAAAAGTTATTTAACTATCCTTAAAATGCACCTTAAAATGCGTGCTAGAAAGTTTTGAAAAAGTGAAACGTTAAGAATCAAAAGGGACGGAGGGAGTATAATTTAACATATATGCGAACACTTTCTTTAAACAAAGTTTATAATATCTCTTATATTTTTGTGTTGGTTTATATTTATTTTAAGTGCATTATATTAAATTTTCTTGTTGATTTTAATTTTCTAAATTTAGATTTTTTTTGTTTTGAATTAGTATTTGTTTTGTAAATTATTTTTTGTTGAATTTTGTGTCATTTCCAATTATAATATGTCTTTTAATTAAATTTTTAATATCTTGTTTTATAATATATTTTCTTTAAAAAAAATTTTGTTTGTAATTAAATGTAAATTCTTCTTTTTAAAAAAATTATTTTTGAATTGAAATTCTAATGGCATGCTTTGTATACTTATTTATTTTATATAAAGAATGAATTTGTGATTTATTTTCATTATGTTTTTTTGTATTTTATCCTTATTTGTTAATTGTATGTAAGTTTTGGGCTATTACAACTATTTTTCCTATAATAGTAATTAATTAAGTTGATGATGATGAATATTTTATTAGTTTTATTCTTTGTTAATTTATTTTAAATTTTATTGTTGATGAAATTTAATTTAGGGTTATTTGTACTTATTATATTTAGATTCTCTATTAATTATTTTATTTTATATTTTCGGATTTTTTTAAATTTATTTACAACTTTAGTACCAAATTTAAAATCTTTGCAAAGTAATAAAATGTTAATTTATTAATTTGTGTTTATTTTGTGTTTACTTTTATTAGTATAAATTTTAAAGACATGTTTGTTGTAGAATCTAAAAATAAATTTTTTTATGACATTTTTTAAAAAAATTAGGTTTTCTTGATTTTTTTGGTAAGGTTTTTGTTAAATTATATTTTAAACTTTAGTCTAAATTATTTTTTTATTAATTTTAGTTAACAATAATTTTCTCAACTATAATTTTTTCTGTTTTATCATTTGTTATTTATTTTAGTGCATTAGTTATTGGTAGCATAGTTTTAGTTTTTTTGGACCATAGTTTTAACTTTTAAACCAAGGCCCAACATCTAATTTATTCTCTAGTCCATTTCTTAAGTTACTTTACAATCCCTGACGACCAGACGACCACCTGATCCTCCTAGTCCATTTCTTAAGTTACTTTACAACCCCTAACGACCAGACGACCACCTGATTCTCCTTACGCCAATTATATATAGGATATAATTTGTTAGCTATAATATAATATATGTTGGGGAGTTTGGGTGATAACTTGGATTTTTCTGAAGTCGTGTGAACACTTTCAGATTGAAGTTATTTGTGGTTCACCCAAATAATTCAATCGGATAAAATCAGAAAATCTGCAAGAAGAGAGAATGTATTTTGCTGTGTATTTCAAAATGAACCTCTATGTAAAATGATCAATGTCACACCTATTTATAGATGTCAACAGATGTGTCTTTTGCCAATAGACACACCTCAAGATGTGTCTTTTCCAATAGACACATCTCATTTCCAACAGTCATGTCCAATGCCAATAGACACACCTCAAGGTGTGTTTTTTCCAATAGACACATCTCATTTCCAACAGATGTGTTTGATGCCAATAGACATGTCTCATAAGCAATAATTCTGAAATCATAACGAACTCGAACAGAGCATGCACTCCGCATTCTCCCGACTTGTTCGATGTAACATTACGATTACATTGATCAACTAGCCAATCCAATTACACTAAAATATCCAACAATCCTCCCCCATTTTAGCGTAATCCATGATTAACTAAACAAAATCACAACAAACGACAAACTTATGCATAAATGAAATATCGTGACGATTGAATTTCACATTAGTACATTACACATTCCAAATATTCGAATATCAAGGTATCACTATGGATTGAACCTTTACTATTCATATTGAATACATGAAGATAATATACACATAAATTTACATTCTCAAATGTTCTTACTTGACACTATCTTTTACTAGCCTAGTGTCCTAATCCTTCATAAGCATATCAAAGCCAAGTCCAAGCTTCTTGAAGCGGCTAAACTTCATGCTCAAATAGGTAGTTCTTTTTTTCTCGCACCTGCATATGCAATTTTTCAAAAGAACTATTAAGAAGATAAACTTCAACCTCCTTAACTTGCAGGTCTGAACACATACCTTGGGATGATGCTTTAATGTGTTCCAATCTCTAAATGTTAAGCTTTCCACATTGAATTCAGCACCTAATGTCATATTAGATGGGAATTGGGTATCTCAACATGAGAGGTTATTCGATGGACTTTAATCCCATCCCTACAGCCGACTTGTGCACAAGATCTCTACTCAACCCTTTGGTTAGATGATCGGCTAAATTATGTTGAGTTCTTATAAACTCCACTGATATAACACCATGCGTGATAAGCTCACGAATCATGCTGTGTCTAACACCTAAGTGTCTAGACTTGCCTTTGAACACTTGTCTATAAGCATTAGACAAGGCAGACTCACTATCACATCTGATAGATATAGGAGATATCGGTTTAGGCCACAATGGAATCTCATAAATCAGATTTCTTAGCCATTCAGCTTCTTTACCAGCCGCTGATAATGCCACAAATTCAGATTCCATCGTTGAATCAGTAATGCAACTTTGTTTCTTTGATGCCCAAGAGATAGCACCTCCCCCAAGAAGGAATACCCATCCACTTGTGGAAGAATGATCTTCCTTATTGGAAATCCAACTTGCATCTGAATGACCTTCAATAACCGAAGGAAATCCAGTATATGTCAAACCATAATCCATGGTTCCTTTCAAGTATTTGAACACTCGGCTTAAGGCTTGCCAATGATGTGTACTTGGCTTGCTAGTATACCTACTAAGCTTTCCAACAGCATAGGCAATATCTGGCCTAGTGCTTATCATGGCATACATGAGACTACCAATAGCCCTTGAGTATTCAAGTTGAGATACTGCAACACCTGTATTAGGTAGAAGTTTAATACTAGGATCAAGAGGAGTGCTAACAGGAGAACAATCCTTAAAGTTAAATCTTTTAAGAATCTTCTCAATATAATGAGATTGAGAAATTGAAATGCCATTGTTCTCTCGCTTGATCCTTATACCAAGAATCACCTCAGCCTCCCCCATGTCTTTCATATCAAAATTAGATGACAAGAACTTCTTGGTTTTATCCACTTGATTTTGGTCAGTCCCAAAAATCAACATGTCATCCACATATAAACAAATTATAACTCCTTTACCAGAAGCATCAAATTTGCTATATACACACTTGTCTGCTTGGTTAAGAAAATAACCGTTAGACAAGACCACAGTATCAAATTTATCATGCCAATCCTTTGGTGCTTGTTTCAGACCATAAATTGATTTCTTCAATTTACACACCTTGTTCTCACAACCAGGCATAACAAACCCTTCGGGTTGTTTCATATAAATCTCTTCATCTAATTCACCATTCAAGAATGCAGTTTTCACATCCATTTGGTGAATGACAAGGTTGTGTATAGCAGCAAGTGCTATTAACAACCTAATAGTGGAGGTTCTAGCAACAGGAGCATAAGTATCAAAATAGTCAATCCCTTCTTTTTGTCTAAAACCTTGGATCACCAATCTGGCTTTAAACTTATCTATGGTACCGTCCACCTTCATTTTCCTTTTGAAGATCCATCTATTTCCCAATGCTTTACAGCCAGGGGGCAGATCACTCAATTCCCAAGTATTATTATTCATGATAGAATCCATTTCATCTTGGATAGCTTCTTTCCAGAATGCAACATCCCTAGATTTCATAGCTTCGCTAAAAGTATTTGGATCCTCCTCAATAAGAAAACAATATTGGTATTGATATTCAATTTCATCTCTAGAGCCTTCTACTAGATAAAGATGAAAATCATCTCCAAAAGACTTTGCCTTTCTAGCTCTAGTGCTTCTCCTTGGTTCAGACGGTCCATTCACATCTTCAGTAGAAACCGAGTTCCTACTAGAAGAAATCTGAAGCATGTCCCTTGGTCTAGGTATAGATGTAAATCTATATTCATCAAAAATAGCATCTCTTGACTCGATAATCGAGTTCACAGATACATAGTCATTAGATTCTAACACATAGAATCTATATGCTATAGAATGCTCAGCATAACCAACAAATATGCAATCTATACCTCGTTCACCCAAGTTTCTTCTTTTGGGTTCAGTGAGTCTTACAACTGCTCTACATCCCCAAACTCTCAGAAAACTCAATTTTGGTGACTCTTTATACCAAAGTTCATAAGGGGTAATCTTATTCCTCTTACTAGGAATTCGATTCAATAAGTAACAGGCTGTCAACATAGCCTCACCCCAAAATCCCTCACTCAAACCCGAGTAGGATAACAAGGAATTAACCATTTCTTTCAAAGTCCTATTCTTTCGCTCTGCCACACCATTTTGCTGTGGTGTATAAGGAGCCGTGGTTTGATGTATTATACCAGTAGATTGAAAATAAACCGGATCATAATACTCACCTCCTCTATCAGTACGTAGATTTTTAATCATGGTACTCTGATGTAGCTCTACTTCTTCTTTAAAAATTTTAAAGAAGTCAAGAGCTTCATCCTTAGCATGCAATAAATATACATAGCAATATCTAGTAGCATCATCAATAAAAGTAACTACATACTTTTTATTTCCTAATGATGGTGTAGAATGGAAATCACACAAATCACTATGTATTAATTCTAAAAAACCAGACACCCTATTAACCTCCTTAAAGGGCTTTCTTGTTATCTTTGTCAACATGCATGTTTTGCATTTTTCATTGTCTAAATCAATAGCAGGTATGAGACTCATTTTAGACATATCCTTTATTCTTTTGTAATGTACATGTCCTAGTCTAGCATGCCATAATTCAGGTTTGTTCAAATTATTGCTAGTACTAGTAGAAGCCATGCAAGCAGATTCATCAATAAATGGAGTATTAACATTCAACATAAACATGCCATTACACAAATAGCCAAAGCCAACAAAAGACCCATGTTTTGACAATATATATTTGTCACTTTCATAAACTTGTTTATATCCACAATTGTTCAATACAACACCAGACAAGAGATTCTTACGAATCCCAGGAACATACAACACCTTATTTAATAATATACATTTGCCAGAAGTAAAAACTATCTTGACATTTCCTAGTCCTTTGATCGGTTCAGTTGCAACATTTCCCATCTTTAAGATAGATCCATCTTCGATTGGTTGAAAGTCTATGAACCAACGAAGATCTTTGCATACATGACTCGTTGCTCCTGAATCAATCCACCAAGCAACATTGTCATCCTGCACATAAAATGCCTCAGATATTAGTGACACATAATTCTGACTAGAATTACAATTTTGCATTAAAATCTGACCTTGTTGCAATTCTGGATCCTTGGATCCACTTGGACCAGCATTTTGCTTTTCTTGCTTGCCTTTACCAACCCGACAATCCTTCTTGAAATGTCCAGGTTTGCCACACTTCCAACATGCCATCTTAGGCTTTTTGTTGGAAGAATTGTTGTTGTTTCCTTTAAACTTTCGTTTATCACCCTTGCCATACTTAGAATTCTTTGAAGATCCACCATCTTCAACCATATTCACAGAAGAGTTACTGACTTGGTTCTTGCCCTTAGGATTATTCTCAATTTCTTGAGTCCTCAAAGCCTCTTCAATTCTGAAGTGACTTCCAAGTTGAACCAGAGTCATATCCTCTTTGTTATGTTTCAAGGAGTGTTTAAAATCCTTCCATGATGGTGGTAGTTTGTCTATAACACCAGAAACTGAGATAGATTCATCCATCTTCAGATTGTGTTGGGCAAACTGTCCCAGAATTCTCAACAATTCATTGTATTGTTCCATCACAGGTCTAGAATCGACCATTTTGTAATTCATAAAATTACTGACCAGAAACTTCTTACTAGAAGCATCTTCTGCCATGTATTTGGATTCAAGAGAATCCCACAATTCTTTTGCTGACTCAACATTTTGATATACATCGAAAAGGGAATCAGACATACCGTTTAAGATGTGACCGCGGCAGATGTAATCAGCGTTTTCCCATTTGCAACGCCTCCTTGTTTGTTCAGCGGTTTCATCCTCAACCACTTCTGGAATGGGGGTACTCAGAACATATACAACCTTCAGCGTTGTCAATAGAAAATGCATCTTCTTTTGCCATCTTCTAAAATCTTGACCCTCAAACTTGTCCAACTTTGCAAACTTGCTTGTCATGTCTCTTGCAGATTCTGAGTTTGCCATCTTCAGAAAATAGATAACTTCAATCTTTGTTGGGGAGTTTGGGTGATAACTTGGATTTTTCTGAAGTCGTGTGAACACTTTCAGATTGAAGTTATTTGTGGTTCACCCAAATAATTCAATCGGATAAAATCAGAAAATCTGCAAGAAGAGAGAATGTATTTTGCTGTGTATTTCAAAATGAACCTCTATGTAAAATGATCAATGTCACACCTATTTATAGATGTCAACAGATGTGTCTTTTGCCAATAGACACACCTCAAGATGTGTCTTTTCCAATAGACACATCTCATTTCCAACAGTCATGTCCAATGCCAATAGACACACCTCAAGGTGTGTCTTTTCCAATAGACACATCTCATTTCCAACAGATGTGTTTGATGCCAATAGACATGTCTCATAAGCAATAATTCTGAAATCATAACGAACTCGAACAGAGCATGCACTCCGCATTCTCCCGACTTGTTCGATGTAACATTACGATTACATTGATCAACTAGCCAATCCAATTACACTAAAATATCCAACAATATATTGATAATTATCTAAAATTATAGATAAGAGGTTCTAGGTTTACTCCAATGGTATTATGTATTATTATATTATCTAAAATTATACCTTATAGATTTAGAGGTTTTACAAATTTAGCTAGCCCAATTTTAGTTATCTAAATTTTTTTTCTAAGAAATAATGGTTGGAGTATTGAATTTTTACCCAATATCTAAAATGTGACACATAGATGCCATGTAAATGACACATAGATGAATTTAACTAACATATTTTACTTAACTAACAGGTTTTACCATTGGAGATGCTCTTACCAATCAAATCAAATGAAGGCAAAGTTTTGATGTGTTCAATTTGATATTTCAATTCACTTATTCATGACCATGGATTCAAGTATTGTTTCGATAATTTTATAAATTATGTGATCAAATTTATGTTATTTAAAATTACCACTTGACTTTTTTTTTTTTCCATGTTTATGTAATTGATGTGTCATTATTTTTACTTTTTATTTATTGCACATGAGTAATATTAGTGAATCAAAAAAATTCTTCAAAAATATTCCTAAAATAATGTAAAATGTATGATTTAAAATAGTAAATTTTAATTAGAGGATTTATATGAATGCATGCAAGATTCATTATAAAATGACATATATCATTTTAGACAATTTTTTGAAATTTTTATTTGATTTTATTTGATTCACTAGCAATTTTCATTGCACATATATAGTGTACATTGTGTAAAATTTCTGTCACTAATTATTTGAGAAAATGATCAAAATAACACAAAAATACACCCCAATTGCCCAAAATAATGATGTGCGTGAACAGATTCCAAAATAACGACAGAGCCACGCATTGGCGATCTGCGTAGGTGGGATACGCATATTGATCATGTGCATCTGGGGTAACGCAACTCTCAGATGCGCAATGACGTCATATGACGTCATTTCTTCACACACTGAACCGGAGCTCAGGCGACCAAAAATTCGCCTCAAAATCGTCCCCTCTCGTTCTTCACATTCCGACCACCTCCACAAAATCTGAGGATATCAAAATGATCCCCAGGCCTGCCTCTACACTTTGTCATATTTGTTTGTTGATTTTTGGCTCCGCAGGGCGTGCACGAACGAGTCGGAAAAGGAAATCGGAAAATGAATCTCGATTTGAGGCTTTTCAATCCGGCGAAACAAACGAAAAACGACAATTATAACCTTGTAGAGGAGGAAAAGACGAGCAATTTGGTATATCATATCCTATTGCTCGATGTCTGTAGGGAGCGAATGATTGTGTCAAAGTTTTTAATCGGAAAACGATGCCGGCGGCTGGGGGAGAACGATGAACAGTACCATCCCATATGCATGTTGGACATGCGTATCAATGCATATCCTGAGTCACGCATGCTCGACATGCGTAGCCCAGAGCACTGTTCACAAGTCCAGATGTGATTTTAACAATACCCACGTATATCCATTATGCGTATACGACCTATACACATTTTCGAAATGCGTAGCTCCCGTATGCACAACGCAAATGCGTGTTTCTCTGGTTATTTTGAACGTTGTTTTCGCCCGTAGTTATTTTGGACACCCAAATTTAAAATTTGGTTATTAAGGGCTTTCATCCTAATTATTTTGACATGTAAAAAATCGAGGATTTTCACACAATAGCCTCCGTACTCCCGATTACCTTTTACTCTTTCCAAATTTTACTCCATGTGGAATGTGCCAAATATGAAATAATTTACCATGCAGTTCTGAATATAATTTTGCATCATTACCATACTTTATCGTGAATTCGATTCACATCGATAATTATGTCCCATACTAGAATCAAATGTGTCATGAATGACGAGATTTCAATATATAATTATCCTTTTAATCAAATTTCTTTTTAATTCAAATAAATTAAATAATAAATGTCATTACTTCAAAATTATAGAACGTACTATTCTAAAATCTAATAATCAAAACCAAATTTGAATGAAGACAAAGAAAATGTTTATGAAAACCAAAATACTTGCGTGTACTACTGCACTACTATTCCTTGGCGGCATAGAATTAAATTGTCCCCATCTTTGTCAAAAAAATTTTAAAACCGATACGGCCGATTTTGCAAAAATCGCCAATAAATCATCGATTTTTCAACTAAATCATCCGATAAATCGTAAATCGGTATCTCAACCCAATAATTCCGATTTCCGAAATCTACAACACCAAGAAACCCTTATTATAAATAAAATAATTATATATCTCCTACAGTGTATCGGAAACCCTTATTATGAATAAAATAATTATATCTCCTACCGTGTATCGGATCCGAATAAGAACCCGAATAACAAAGTCCATCTCAGAACTCAATCCCAGCCGTTGGATTAATCTCACAACCCAATCTGCTTCTAATAAACGCTAGCACACCCCAAAACCTATCTTCACTTATATCCATCATCAACCCAAATTCTAGAGAGAGAAAGCAAGAGATTTGTAGAGAGATAAAGTTTAATCATGGCTGCAACAGTGACTAGTCCTTGGGGAAACAAGCCCAAATCATGGGCTTTAGATGCCGAGGAACACGAACAAGAACTCATCGAACAACACAAGTCCGATGGTGTGGCGGCGCCGTTGGCTGATTTCCCGTCGTTGGCGGCGGTGGCGACGACGAAGGCGAAGAAGAAGAAGCCACAGACGATGAATTTGGCGGAGTTTTCGACTTACGATGCGAGCAAGTTTCGTGAGAATAAAGATGTGGATGTTATGAATTTACCCAAAGGCCCTCGAGAGAGGAGTGCTGAGGAATTGGAGATGAATAAAGGGTTTAGATCTTGGGGTGTTGAGAGGAGTGAGAGGAATGATAGGAAGGGTTTCGATGAGACGAGACGCGGGGGCTTTCGAGATAGGGAGAGTAAGGAGTTTACGCCTTCCAGAGCCGATGAGACGGATAATTGGGGTGCTAAGAAGGGGAGTGTTGGTGGTGGTGGGTTTGAGAGGGGGGAGAGGAGGGAAAGGGGAGGGTTTTTCGAGAATTCGCAGAGTAAGGCGGATGAGTCGGATAATTGGGGAGCTAATAAGAGTTATGTTCCGTCGGAGAGGAAGTATGAGAGGCAGAAAGTTGGGTTTGAGTCGAGTGGAGGGGCGGATTCGGATAATTGGGGGAAGAAGAAGGAAGAGGAGGGGAGAAAGTTTGGGGCTTTCGATAGTTTGAGGGAGAGGAGAGGGGGTGGGTTTGAGAGAGATGAGAGTTGGGGGAAGAAGAGGGAGGATGTTGGGGGAGTGAGGCCTAAGCTTAATTTGCAGCCACGGAAGGTGCCGATTGGTGAGGAGGTGCAGAATGGTGGTGTTGTTAAGCCTAAGGGGTCGAATCCGTTTGGCAATGCTAGGCCTAGGGAGGAGGTTTTGAAGGAAAAGGGTCAGGATTGGAAGGAGGTTGATGAAAAGTTGGAGTCTTTGAAGTTGAAGGAGAAAGAAGCGGCCGGGTTAAGTGATGGACCGGGTTTTGGTAAGAGAAGTTTTGGTAGTGGGAATGGGCTGAGTGGTGGGAATGGTGATAGGTCTGAGAGGAGCTGGAGGAAGCCTGTTGATGCGGATGTTCGTCCACAGAGGTTGGTGAATTGCATCTTTTGACATTTATGTATTTAAATATCTTAATATACGAATATCACTGTTGTAAAATTTATGTGTTGATACTGTATGTAACTTAAAGTAGAGTAAACTGTTGTTAAGAAAAATATGAAATGTGTTTAATATTGGGAGCTTATGGTATAGTTTGTTTTCTGGGTAGGATTTGGATTTGATCCGTGTCCAAAAGCTTGAAGCCATTATTTATCTCAATCCAGTATTACAATACTCAATTATAATTAACGGGGTGGAACCCTAAACACTTAAAAGTGTAAGAGTAAGTCCTTGTTTGGTTTACCCTTCTGAGCCAAACATGTGCCTGTAATATTTGATTTTCCTCAAAGAAAACCTGACATCCAACTTTTTAAAAATATGTTTTTACTTGTAAGTCATTTTTCTTAATTGACAAAATGACCAATATATTAACCTACTTATATGTACAGCCAAAGAGCCTAAGGCCCTTAATTAACCAACTTCAAATGTTGATTTTGGTTGCTTGTCTCCTTGTTCCTTTCTAGCTAGTGTTTCATCCTTGTATGCTAAGTGGTATATTGCATGCAGCGTGCTTTTTTCATCACTGTCAACTCTGTAATGTGGATGACTTATTTTAAGGAGTCCACTGTTAAAAGTTATAAACCCATGACATGGGAAACCAAGAAGATCTATTTGCTTGTATCCCTCAATTTGTAAGTTGAGGCCCTCATTTTCATTGAAGATGCAGCATCTTCAGCTCTTCGTATACCAAAATCTCTCTTTTTTCACAGCTCTTGATTACTACCACTCACCATCACTGTCTTCATGCACAAATTCATGTCTTGAGACGATATACATGATTACATGTACATACCTTTTAAAATCAGTTGGGGAACAACATCATATATGTGACTTTTGATGTTTAGAAACTTCAAGTTTTTCTTTCTTCACACTAATTGCTTGATTCGTTGTAGATTTTTTTCCCCTTTTCGACCCTAAGCTGTAACCACAATTTTTTTTATTAGTGATGGTTAATCACTTAAGTCTTGGTTAATAAGCGGGGCATCCACTCACAGCCTAAAGGACAGGTAGAGTGGTGGGTTTGAATGATTAGGATTTTAGGGTGGGGTCATGTAAATATGCACCAGGGATGATTGGCTAATCTGTATATGTATATTCTGCCGGGTTAAATATCAAATTGGTCATTGAATAACTTGAAATATCTTAAATTGCACACTGATAAATTCGGGTCTCATTTAAACCACTTTTAAAGACATAAATATCAAATGGATACTTTTAAAA
This sequence comes from Kitagawia praeruptora, assembly GCA_037693485.1. Lineage (NCBI taxonomy): Eukaryota > Viridiplantae > Streptophyta > Magnoliopsida > Apiales > Apiaceae > Kitagawia > Kitagawia praeruptora. The sequence continues at coordinate 143,304,151 of CM075352.1, forward strand.
TGTATTCGGCAACTAAAAATAATTTTTCATTGTGTTCTACACATTTTTCTTGAATTCTACCATAACCAAATGAGAGGTTAATAATTCTAGTATTTTTGATAATATATTTAGATTTTAAGAAATTTATTTACTATTTATTTTTAATTTATGGTTATTTCCTTTGATTTAATTAAAATTAAATAGTAAATAAATTTCTTAAAATCTAAATATATTACTCCCTCCGTCCCAAAAAGATTGACACACTTTCCTTTTTGGGACGTCCCAAAACTAATGAACCTACTTTACTTACTATTTTTGAACACTACTTTTCACTATTATACCCACTACTTCTCCATTTTATACTCTTTTTTACATTATTACACCCACTACTTTTCTCCACTATCTCAAATATACAATTAAATATTAATAGGTCCCACCACTTTATCCACTTTTCAACTAACTTTACTCTTTTTCTACTACATTTTCTTAATCTCCGTGAAAGTCAAACCAGCTCAGTCTTTTTGGGACGGAGGTAGTATCAAATATACTTGAATTCATAATATTTCATTTGGTTAAAGTAGCATTTAAGAAAAATGCGTAGAACTAGATGAAAAATTACTTTTACTTTCGAGTACAATTTGAAGGTATCTATTTGATATTTATGTCTTTAAAATTGTTTTAAATGAGATCCCGAATTTATCAGTGTGCAATCTGAGATATGTCAAGTTATTCAGTGGCCAATTTGATATTTAACCCATATTCTATTTGCAAGATATTTAAGGTTGGACTATGTATTGCATTTCATGCCTTCTATAGTTTGTTACTAAAAGTTTATTTGCCTTCTATGTATTTGCTGCTCAGAGGAGAGGACGAAGCAACAAGTTAATTTCTGAAAGCATCAATTTCATGATCTGTTTGAATTTTTTTTTTATTTTGTAGCATGCTTTTGAACTCTCCAAAGACTTCTTTTGTTTGATTGTGTTACATATTGTGTTTCTTTTTAGTGCTGAGAACACTGATCGTGGTGAGAATGGGCATGCTGAAGAAGCTGAAACCAGTAATTCAGAGAATTGTGCCTGAGCTTCAGTGCATAGGAAAAGAAATGGTGTGGAAGGGGGGACGTAAGTGCGGAATCAACTATGTTCCTCATCCCTTGGTGTTACTGTTTTGACATATGGAGGTGCTATATGAACATTTTTGATAGACATGGAGTAGATTTATAGTTGTTTTAAGTTATATATATCTTTTATTAACATATTTCACATTGTTATTGCTATTTTCTTATAAATTTTGTTCTTCTACAAGTAGACACGAGTGCAGAGTTTGATTTTTACATTGTTTTGAGCAAAGTAATGCCTCTATCCTCTACATTAAGATTTGAGCGGAGATAATTTGATACTGTTAATTCTTGGTCTTGTACTTTGGGATGTACTTGATGTTTTTGTGTGTAATTTAGAATAAAATAGAGTTGTGCACTATGTTGTCCTTTTCTTTTTAAGAACAAATTAAGAAAGATTTTTATGGCATTTCAATCTACCGAAGAAGCCTCTTCACCTTTTTCTTTTTTGGGTTGAGAAAAGGAGGCAAGAGTAGTGCTGTATCAGTGTCACTAATTGATCGTAGGATTTTTTACTGAGATAACCTTTGATTAATTGAGTTGCATTATATTGGTATTGGATGGATGATTTTGTGCTTGGTTCGCCTGTCACCACTGAAGTAAAGGCAAGTCGCACTTCTATTTAATTTTGGAAGTTGGATTGTTTTGTAAGTAAATGGACTTAAAAAGGTGACTTGTGAAATTACATGGTGCTTTGTATTATTCTAAAATTTTAGTCTATGGGTCAAAACAAATGTTTTTTAATAAATATTTATTAAGCTTATATTAATCTATCTATACTATACTATTATAAGCAAAATAGGGTATATTTGGTTTGGTCCTATTTTTTTGGTCACTTTTTTTTGGTACTCTTTTTTTTGTCACTCTTTGGTTTGGTTAAATCTCTATTATTAATAAAATTAAAAAAAAACACATAAAGGCATTATAAGCAAAATAGGGTATATTTGGTTTGGTCCTATTTTTTTGGTCACTTTTTTTTGGTACTCTTTTTTTTGTCACTCTTTGGTTTGGTTAAATCTCTATTATTAATAAAATTAAAAAAAAACACATAAAGGCTAAATAATATGTATTAATATTAATATGCACCACATAAACAAATATAATAATCCAAAATACAACTATAATAATTCAAAATATAAGCAAAACAGTGTATATTTGGTTTGATACTCTTTTTTTGGTTACTCTTTTTTTGTATTCTTTTTTTGGTTACTCTTTTGGTTTGGTTAAATATCTATTATTAATAAATTAAAAAAACACATAAAGGCTAAATAATATGTATTAATATTAATATGCACCACATACACAAATATAATAATTCAAATCTATACTATACTATTATAAGCAAAATAGGGTATATTTGGTTTAGTCCTCTTTTTTGTACTCTTTTTTTTGTCACTCTTTGATTTGGTTAAATCTCTATTATTAATAAAATTAAAAAAAAACACATAAAGGCTAAATAATATGTATTAATATTAATATGCACCACATACACAATTATAATAATTCAAAATACAACTATAATAATTCAAAATATAAGCAAAACACTGTATATTTGGTTTGATACTCTTTTTTTGGTTACTCTTTTTTTGTATTCTTTTTTTGGTTACTCTTTGGTTTGGTTAAATATCTATTATTAATAAATTAAAAAAACACATAAAGGCTAAATAATATGTATTAATATTAATATGCACCACATACACAAATATAATAATTCAAAATACAACTATAATAATTCAAAATATAAGCAAAATAGTGTATATTTGGTTTGATACTCTTTTTTTGATCACTCTTTTTTTGTAATCTTTTTTTGGTCACTCTTTGGTTTGGTTAAATATCTATTATTAATAAAATTCAAAAAAAAACACACATAGCCTAAATAATATGTATTAATATTAATATGCACCACATACACAAATATAATAATTCAAAATACAACTATAATAATTCAAAATAAATAATTTTAATAATATTTATATACATGGGATTATAAAGTTATAAATTATTTTATTAATAAAAATATATATACAACTCAAAACTTTAATAATAAAATATAATTAAAAATTTACAAGCAACCGTGCATCGCACGGGTTATAGGCTAGTATTAATATAAAGTAAGTACATTCAATTGTGTTTTTTGGTTACTTAGATTGAATTTGGAATTTTTTTCTAAACCTAATAATACAAAAATTAAGTATAATGTTGCAGGATATAACTTTATTTAGAAGAAACGAAATATATTAGTTCCCGATACTTCCCGTTGGCTCCTGCGTAAATAGGCAAATTCATAATCAACTAATTCTTAACTTACAACTTGGTAATTCAACTCAAAAACCTTGCATTTACATAACTCAAGTAATTAAAACTTGTAACTGGGATACTAAACAAAAGTAAACTTGCCAACTTGCCAACTGAATAAGAATAAACTTGCAACGGGGTACTGAGCAAAATTGAGAATAAGCAAAATAAATTGATTGAGAGAGGAGAGAGACTGAGATTCAGTTAATTTTTTTATTTTAAGAAAATTCGTATTTTTTATAAATTAAAAATAGATTAATATTTAAAATGTTTGTTTTATAGTTTATATATATAAAAATTAAGATTTTAAATAAAAAACTGAACATGAAATTTTTAAGAAAATTCAATTTTTTTTATAAATTAAACAAAGATCAATTTTCAACGTAAAAAAATGGTCAATTTCTTCTCTATTTTGTTTCTGCATAGTTTTAATTGGAAAAAAATTGTTAAGTCATCACTAAATTAATAAATATTTTGCTAATTTCACGTGACCTGTAAAATTGTTCAAATCAAATTTTAAGAATTCAAGATAGAACACAAATATTAAATTGAATGTGTAAAATCATATATATATATTAATTTTTTTACCAATAATTTGATACCTAAATTAATAACATATAAAATTTTAAAAAATAATATAATTAGAGATATTAGAAAAGGAGTCGTGCATTGCACGAGTTATAAGCTAGTAAATTAAAAAAAGATTAAGATTTAAAATATTTGTTTTATAGTTTTTATATATAAACAAAAAATTAAGATTTTAAAATAAAAAACTGAATGTTTTGTTCCGGGCCCAATTTCAAGTTTATTTTTGTTCAATACCCCATTTGCATGTTTTTCATTTTTTATTCTGTTAGTTAGGTTAACGGCAGTTACCTAAATGCAAGTTTTAATTTATTGAATTATGTAATTGCAAAGTTTTTAAGTTCAGTTACCCGGTTGCAAGTTAAGGGTCAGTTTGATTATAAATTTACCTATTTACCCCTTAATCTCCACTTGCCTAATGGCTAATGTGCGTCTAATTACTTGTATCATTTAAAAAAAATTAACTGTAAAATAATAATTAAAATGTGGTTGATAGGATTAACTCAAAAACTAAAGTTCGTACAGATTCAAAGGCACCATCGTGGAGCACAAACCAGAAACATAACTGTAGTTAAAACATGAAACACTTACACAAACCAGCTACTAATAGGGCTCGACATCAGTATCATTGGTTGTCTGAGTCTTCGGAATATGCTGATGATATATCTGGCCGCAATCAACAATAGTCACTGGCTTAGTAGTCCCTCCATTTGCCAATCCAACCTTGTCTATGGCACTGACCACCTCCATCCCATTCACAACTTGTCCAAATGCAACATGCTTCCTGTCCAACCACTCTGTCTTTGTTGAAGTTATGAAGAACTGTGATCCAATACACCCGCCAGGTCCACTGCTTAGCATCGACAGAATCCCAGGTCCTGTATGCTTTCTCAGGAAATTCTCGGCCTCAAGCTTGTCAGGGCTGTAAATAGACTCGCCTAAACTTGTGCCATCCCCATCGGTGATATCGCCTCCATGACACGTGATTCCTGGAATTACACGATAGAAGCTTGATCCTTTGTAGTGCAATGGTTTACCTGAAACTTTACCAAGTCCCTTCTCTCCTGTGCAGAGTGCACGGAAGTTTCTAGCCGTCTTTGGATTCGTGTCATCGAAAAGTTCCATTATCATGCGACCGGCTTCCAAACCACCAATAGCTATATCGAAGAAGACCCTCGTACTGATGATCTGCCCACAATCTGTGATGGTGACTGTTTTTGTTGAAAAATCAGCATTGTTAATAGCAGACACCACATCTAAACCTTCCACAACTTGTCCAAACACACAATTGCTAGTATACTTGTCCATTTGCTCATACTTTTTTGTGCAAATGACAAACTGCGATCCGAGCCCTTTTGCTCCCCTGACTCCAGAATCCATTGTCAAAGTTCCCGGTCTGTCATGCTTTTTCGAGGATTTCTCATGCTTGAAGTTTGCACCATAGATCGATTCCCCTAAGCCATTGTTGTTGGAAATAATGTTGCCTCCCACCATAAAGCCACGTTCTGGATTTACGTAGTTGATAATTGAACCCTTGTAATGCAAAGGCTTACCGAAGAATCCAGTCCCCTTCTCCCCCGTGCAAAGTGCACGAAAATTCTCAGCTGTAACAGGACACATATCGGCATAAAGTTCCATGACCATGCGACCCATTGGTGCACCCCCGTATGCCATATCGAAGAAAACTACTGGATTTGCCATACCTCTCACTGAATAGAATATGTGTGTAAGTGGTTAATTGACTTCAGCTAGCTGGATGAAAACTATAGAAGAAGTGTTCATATAAATAGCAAGTTTGTGTGCTTAGTCGTCACCATGTGATGTATAGATGTGATGTTAATCTATGGTTCATGTAGATGTAATCAGTTGGTAGCATTTATCACAGTTGGTAGCATTTATCACACAACCTCCTCCTGCTCTTTCATTACTGAAGTACATCAGCTTTATCAACTTTCTTCGAAGTAATTTAATTAATTTGTAATTTCTTGATAGAAATGAGTTTGTCTAGTGTGTGCCCAAGGGTATATGCTAAGAATCCGTATTTGATGAGTTGTCAAATTTTGATTGATGGATATTTATGTGAATGCAGGGGGGATCCATCATTATTAATGAAATCTCCACCAATCAAAATTTGACAACTAAGTTAGCACGAATTCTTAACATGTGCCCTTGGGCACACACTAGAAAATTCGTTTAGGTTAAATAGAGGAGGTGCTTGGATGCTCTTGTTTTGCCCCTATATACTCGAAATTGATTTAAGAGGCCGAGTGCAGAATTTGAGTAGTCTGAACTGAATGGAAATACCGCTCAGCTCTTACTTCTGCCCTAAAAATTAGCCTCCCTGGTGGATACACTAGTACTTTCGGAATCTGCATTTCCCTTGACAATGTTTTAAAAATTATTTCATGACTAGTGAACTAACTACAATTTTAGACACCTTAAACCTCATTGTTCGGATGGTTGTAATGGTTGAGATTGTTAAAGAAAAAGAATTTCTTCTTACGTTCTCTCGCTAATTTATTCTAGAGTTTTAACGCACCAATTTGATTTTGAATGATCCATTTCTAGTAACACCACTACAATTTATTCTAGAGTTTTATACTAGAAATGATCCATTTCTAGTAACACCACTACAATTTAGACACCTAAAACCTCATTGTTCGGATGGTTGGAATGGTTGAGATTGTTAAAGAGAAAGAATTTCTTCTTACATTCTCTCGCTAATTTATTCTAGTCAAGATTTAAGGATCATAGTACAAAACACCACTCCAACAAACAATGTGTTAATGATTCCCTAAAACACTAAGGACCTCCAGCCATTCCCTACTTTTGGGGAACCACTAGCTATCCCTAACTTGATTTCTATCAATAAAAAAATTCATTTCCCCCATTTTTCAATATTTGTCCATATCTCATTTTCTAATTGATTTCAAATTTATCATTATAATAATAATTAGGTGTGAATATAGAGATTGCTGTTGGAGTTGATGTACAAAACAAATTTCTTAAATCACTAAAAACCATTATTTTATTATATTTTTAAGAATCAACTAAGAAATTATTGGACTTGCTCTTACATCTTGCTCTACTGTTAAATATATTACTCCCTCCGTCCCAATTTACATGTTCCTTTTCTAAAATACACACATATTAGGAGAAAGTTAGTTAGATAAAATTTTCCAACCAATACCCTTAATTAATACATTGAAAAAAGAGAATAGTGTTAATTTTGAAAAAAAAGTCAAATTTAGATACAATAAATATAGGGATAGTTTTGGAAAATTACTCTTAAATTTGCATTGAAAGTAGAAAAAGAACATGTAAAATGAGACAAATTCATTTTAGAAAAGGAACATGTATTTTGGGAGTGAATATTAAGTATTCACCATTGTTTCGCTGCTCCCAAGTTCCAAAAATAGAGCATTTTGATCTTATCCGACATTACATCCATGTGTTTGAAAGTTCATAGACTTTGATAAGATTTTTTTGAAGTCAAGAGCCGTATTGACAACTGGTTAAAGTACTAGAAAAAATATTCATATGCGAAGGAAATTTTAAATTCTACTTGTTCGTGAGAATGTGTATGAAGAAGGCTCCCTAGACAAAATGTAAAGAATGGGTACTTTCCTTCTCTGTCGCAAGACTGTTAAGACTAATAGCAGGGTGCTGCAATTTATAGGAATTTCTAGGTCCCAAACAAGGGACAATCCTTGACGCAGCGGAATAACACCCTGAAGAGAAGACTACGACCACAAGTTATAAGTTATAACAGCACAATAATCAAAGTAAACACACAAAGAAGAAGGAATTTGTTGGCCAAGTGAAAGAGCCTTTTTCTTGTATATATTGATATGTTTTTGTTTTCTGTATACAATATCACAAACATTTAAACCTAGCTAATTCACTACCGTTTACATATCATATTAACTATGGGCATAGTTTAAGAATTAACCCAAAAACACTTTTGGCCCAAAAATACCCGCTCCAAATCGTCTCACCACGGGGAGCTTAATCCACACAGTGGTGCAAAAACTTCTGCCCCTACCTCAATAAACAGGCCTTCTGCTCCTCCAAATCCGATCTCCACCGTTCAGAATTTAGATACATGAGTAAGGAAGACGCTGTCCAAAATTCAGGGCGATCCGACCGTTGGAACTTCGGGAAACGCAAAAACAAAACAGCTAACGCAACCAAAAAAAATTACTACGAATTTTTCACATTAGCACCAAAAAACTAGCCCAACCTTTCAATCTCACAATTCTCCACCTCGTACATCATTTGATCAACCTCAAATTATGGACGAACACTGAGAATACCAAGTAAAAGAGCCTTTTTCTTGTATATATTGATACGTTTCTGTTTTCTGTATACAATATCACAAGCATTAAAACCTAGCTAATTCACTACCGTTTACATATCATATTAACTATGGGCCTAGTTTAAGAATTAACCCAAAAACACTTTTTGGCCAAAAATACCCGTTCCAAGTCGCCTCACCACGGGGAGCTTAATCCACACCGTGAGTACCACATCGAGGAAAAAAGAGATAATTCTCTTGTATATATAGCAGCCAATAAACTCTATTAGTATGAGGCCTTTTGGGAGTGACCCAAAAACAAATCCGTGCGGGCTTGGCCCAAAGCGGACAATATCATACTATTGTGGAGTTAGGCTTGCTAGAGGCCTAACAAGTGGTATCAGAGCCCATGGTTCGGAAATTGGATCTTGGGGGTAAGGGCTGCGGTGTAGCGATGTGGGAGGTTCGCCTTGGTGCGATTGGAGATCTGTTGGGTTCCTTGTATCGAAAGTCTTCCTGAAAGGGTTCAGGCGGCGGGTTCTGCAAGGTGAATCGTGGCGGTGCAAGAGGTACACAGATTTATCGCAGGTTTAAGACCACGGGTTATGTGGTTCTTGGTTTGAGGGGAGGATTGTTGGGTGGTGTCAACCCAAGTACCACATCGAGGAGATAAGAGATAGTTATCTTGTATATAGAGCAGTCAGTTAACTCCATTAGTATGAGGCCTTTTGGGAGTTACCCATAAACAAATCCGTGCGGGCCTGGCCACGGCCCAAAACGGACAATATCATACTAATGTGGAGTTAAGGCCTGCTTAGCAAGCCCAACAATGTTATAGCTTGCTTCTTCTTTATCTGAATTTCTTTGAATTAATCTATAAGAATATAGTGCTGGTATAGAAAGCCATTTTCTTTGAATTTCTTTGGTATACTCGGTAGTAGACGTGTACTTAAAGGTGGTGAAACTTGTATCCATCTGAAATGAATTCCGTATACTTGAATGTGAAAGGGTAAAGGACAAGTTTAACCTATTTTTTAATCAAAATATTCAAAAATAATCTGTTTCAAATTTGTGGCCAATCTTAACCGATTGAATACGCATTCTGGAATGAAGTAATATGGAATACGAATTCTTTGATGGAGTAATTCTCATTAATTTACATTAAAAAATAGAATACACATTACAAAATGGGGTATTGTGTGATATGTAGCAGGGAACACGCATTTGTTGATGAAGTATATAAACTGAATACGCATTTTTAGAATGCTTATTTCTATAATTTAGAAAAGGCAGAGAGAAAGAGAAGATCAGGATGACCCCCACGTTACCATGTCTGCATCTATCTTTATCCTTGCAATTATCAACGAGCACACAGTAGTTGATTAAAAACCGCTATAATGGGCCACCTAATTAAGAATGGTTAGTTTGGTTAGAAATCCTGTAAAATAAGCTATTTTTGTCATTTATTCAATGTGAAACCCATATCCACCCGAAATGAATTCATGTATTTTCGTGTCGTGTTTCGTGTATATATTATATAAAATTAAAAATAAAATTTAGTAAAAATTTATTAGTAAATATTATATTCATATGATATATACATAAAATAGTTTACATTTCCATATATAAATTTAAATACAACTCTATGAAAACTTGTAAATATGTATATTTTGGTGTAAAATATATATTTTTATAAAAATAATATTAATCAATACATAAAATCTATAACTAGTAAATTATAAACATCTTCATTTCGTGTACTTTCGTGTATTTTCGTCTACCCGAAATGAAAACCCATATCCGACACTAAATATTTTGTGTAATTTCGTGTTTCGTGTACTTTCGTGTACCAAAAATCAAAACCCAAAATCGCATTTTTCGTGTCGTGTTCACGTGTCACGTGTTAAATTGTCATCCTACTCGGTAGTTTAGTGCTGGTATAGAAAGCCACCTTCTTTTTCTGTTAAATAAAAAAAAATATTTCAAAAGAAAAGAAGACAACATGCAAGAGGCATACCCTATCAAAGAAAGAAACTAAGAGCATATCTAATTATGTTACCTAAAATGGTTGGTTAAAATAATATAAAATAATAATTATCTAAAATTTATTGAATTTGTAAGGTATTGTACTCCAATGGAGTTGGTTATAAGGACATCTCCAACCCTCTAAAACCCTTAGGTAAAATTCGATGAATGATACCATATATAATAATTATAGAGAATATGTAAAAAAATCTCCACTCCAACCACACATTCCTCTTGTCTAGAAATTTAGCAAACCCCGTGATGTTGGCTATATTTGTCGAACCTCTAGAGACCTGTATGAAGATTCCACATCATCTATTATCATAATAAAAAAAATATATTCTATTTATAACAACTTGAAATAACAATAACATACTATTTTTTAAAAAAATAGTCAATCATTATAGCCAGTACCATCGGAGCACAACGCCTTAGAGCATCTCCAATGGGATTGGCTAAAATGATAGAAAATACTAATTATGTAAAATTTACTGAACCTGTAAGGCGTTGTGCTTCGATGGTACTGGCTATATTGATTGACTATATTTTAAAAATAGTATATCATTATTATATTAAGTTGTTATTAATAGAATATATCATTTGAATATGGTAAGAGATGATGTGGAATCTTTTTACATGTCTCTAGAGGTTCGATAAATATAGCCAACATCAGGAGGTTGACTAAAAATATAGATTAGGGAAATGTTCCATTGGAGTTGATTTTTTTTTACATAATCTCTATAATTTTTATTTATAGTATGTTTTAGTTACTTTTAACTAAGGATTCGACATGGTTGGAGATGCTCTTACAGGTTCAATAAATTTTACATAATCAATATTTTATATCATCTTAGCCAACCAATTTAGCCAACACCATTGGAGATGCTCTAATATGTTATAAATGGAATATGTTATTTTGATATGGTAACAAGTGATGTGGAATATTACTTCACCAACATACAGGTACAACAAATATTATCAACATAAGGGGTTGACTAAAATTATTGTTAAGGGAAATGTATCATTGGATTACATTTGTTTTTTTTACATAATTTTTAATTTTTTTATTAATGACATGTTAAATGTCATCCTAGGGAGGAGATGACTCCATACTTTTAAAGCTGTGGTCTCAACATATCACTTGAAGATCAAGTTCCCAACCAGGAACGATATGGGAGAACATAGAGGTGATCAGAATATGGTCGTGAGTGGTTATGTAACCGCATTAAGGCCTGATGGAGTCGGGGGGGCAGGTCCTCCCGGTTGAAGACATAGATGTCCGAGAAGACAAGAAATACAGATGTCCAAGAAGACGAGAAATATAGGGGAAAGCCAACAAAGGATTTAATTCTTATCGCCCTAGAACCGGGAGGAACCCGATAAGGTTACTTACATCAGGACTTCGTTGAATGAGCTGCTGAAGGGCAAGTTGATTACGTTTCTACACAAAAATGGTCATGTATTTGCGTGAACAATAATTGATGTACTAGGGACTGATCCCAAACTCATAACCAACAAACTGAATGTGGATCCAGACATGAAAATAGTGAAACGAAAGAAGAGGAACTTTGCTCCCAAGAGGCAAGGAGCCATCAAACAAGAAGTGGAACAGGTCTTAAAAGCTGGGTTCATCGAGAAAATTTAATTCCCAGAATATATAGTTGGTTAACCCGGTAATGGTCAAGAAAGCTAACAACAAATGGAGGGTGTGCATAGACTTCACTGACTTGACTGATTCATGCTCTAAGGATTGACACACAAATAAATGTCACTACTGGGCATGAAATGTTAAGCTTCATGGACGGCTGCAGTGGCTACAACCGAATCAAGATGCATAAGGATGACATCCAAAAGAAGTCAGGAGACATATATCAACGATTGGTGAATAAGATATTCGCCCATCTGATTGGAAAAACCATGGCGATCTATTTTTATGACATGCTAGTCAAGAGCCTTCACAAGGTAGACCATATCACATACCTCCGAGAGGCATTTGAAGTGATGAGGCACCATAAGATGATCTTGGATCCATCCAAGTGTGCCCTTGGCGTAGGGTCAGGAAAGTTCTTAGGTCTAATGGTTTCGAAACAAGGAATCGAAGCTAACCCCAACAAGATCAAAGCAATCCTAGATATGGAACCTTCGCATTCTGGATGTTCAGGAACTAACTAGGAGAATTGCATCTCCAAGTTTGGTGACAAGTGCTCACCATTCTTCAAAACCTTGAAGAAGGTTAAAGATTTCAAATGGATAGCAGAGAGCCAATAGGCCTTTTAGCGGCTTAAGAAATACATGGCTGAAGCCCCATTGTTGGCAAAACCAAGCCCGGGGGAGACTCTTTACTTGTACTTGGTAGTCTCCGAGTAAGCTTTAAGTGCTGTTCTTTTAACGGAAGAACACAAGGTGCAGAAACCCATCTAATATGTGAGCAAGGTCTTTCATAACGCATAACTGAATTATTCTGCCATTGAGAAGTTTGCTTTGGCATTGGTGACTGCTTCAAGGAAGCTACACCCATATTTTCAGGCACAAAAAATCAAAGTCTTGACATACCAATTGTTAAGAAACATACTACATTTCCCGAAAGCCAGTGGAAGGCTAATCAAGTGGGTAGTTGAGCTAGAAGAGTTCGATATCAAGTATAAGCCTTGAACATACATTAAGGCTCAGGCATTATCTACCTTCGTGGTTGAATGTAACATTGACAACCAAGAAGTCTGGGGGGCAAGAGATAGTAACCCATGAGGGTCTTGAACTGCGACGCAAGGATGAAGAACATGTACCTCATCAGAAGGAATACTATGTGCTCTATTTTGATAGAGCACCAAAAACAAAATCGAGTAGTGCATGCCTAATCTTGCAAAACCCTGATGGGTTCATAGTAGAATACGCTCTGAAGTTGGATTTTCCAACGACTAATAATGTAGCTGAATATGAAGCCTTAATATCCGGACTAGGATTGGTCATAATCCCGAACCTTAAGGTTTGTGAAGATTTGAGATTGGAAGTCTCACAAGTGAATGGTGAGTTTGAAACCAAAGATGAAACCATGGATAAGTATCGAAAGATCGTGAAAGTCATGATGACTCAGTATTGATGAGTGCTATGTGGAACACATTCTTAGAGAAGAGAATGTGAAGGCCGATGCCTTATCTAAGTTTGCTTATTTTAGAATAGATATGCTAATAAATAAGATTAGTGCTAAAGATGGACACCTCAAAATAAAGTCACGAACACTCGATAGTCAACCTTCGAAGTTCAACCCTCAACATTCAATCATCAACTAAGAACATTGATGTGACAGCCCCAGATCCGGGGTCAGGAATCCGGGCCATCAACGACCAATTTCCATTTAATAACACTTCATTCTTGGCAGCAGGAGTATAAATGCATAATAAAACTCACAATAGACCCCATACTTAAATATTAACACACACACCAGTCATATGCTCAGAAAACAACATCCACGATATTAAGAGTTTAAAGTTTTAAAGAGTTATTACAAACCAGGACCAAGCTTAAATACATTGTTGAATAATACTTCGACATGAAGCATTTCAACAATTAAAAGTTCATTACATGCTTACACAGTTAATTATACATAAGGCTACCAGAACCCGTCTGTCTCTACGCTACCTCAGGAATCGGTGCCAGCGTGCTCTCAGAAGGTCGCCTTTCCCTTACCCTCTTGCGGAGCGTGGTACAGAGTATCGGCATACCTAGCTGTTATATACATAAGTAGCAAGAATGAGCTAAAATAGCTCAGCAAGATAAATTCTATCAACTAGCACCAAAGGAAAAAAAATGTGTAGGCGTAGACCAATTTTAAGGCATATATGGCTACACTTTTGCTCGTAACACTGAAAAAAGCGTTGCTGAAGCCCATATGTGGCGTAGTGATAGATACCTTTTTCATCCACACTTCTGAGCTCTACACCACATTCTCTATCCTTTTTCCTTCATAATATCTCTATCTTGGTTGCGCAAAAATTATACCAAATTAATCTTGCTTGTCATTCATCAACATGCCATTTAGCTTATCATTAGTAGTGCTTTCACTATCTTTATCTTGCAAATTTCCTCCTATTTCCAGTCATTCTATATTATCTCATCTCTCATCTTTCTTTGGCTAAGGGTATCGGCCACCACATTGGCCTCCCCTAAATGGTAGTGTATCTTACTATGGTTTGTCTATATTTTAATCTCTATCATGACATAAAATATGAACACTTCAATCTTATTATATCTTATTTCTGTAAAATCCTCCAGAAATTTGGCTAGAATAAGATTCCTTGAAACAATTATAAGAAAATACTACCTATAATATATATTTCCTGTTCGTACCTAAACAAGTTTGTGTTTCCCCCAAAATACTCTTATTCTCCTTTTCATAGAATTTCTGACCCCTATCAGATACTGATTTTCCTTATCTAGGTTGTCAACCTACCTACACCATTCATTGACCAAGTTGATTCCTAACCAAACATTTACACTTGGAAGGTTAAATAATAAAAGAAAATGTTTACCTGCACCTGTATCCGGCTTTTTCAACGCTTCCCCTAAGGTCATATTGTACACTCTGGCAATAGGTTTATTTGAAGCAGTCATACTTTGTCCCGGCGCAGATGACCCACCGGAACGGCAATCTCTAGCAAAGTGTCCTAGTTTCCCACATTGGTAACACTTGATATCAATCTTGTCAGTTGATGTGCACTGGTTATAATAGTGTCCTTTCTGTCCGCACTTAAAGCAAGTTATTTCCAACATTCTACACACACCTGTATGCTTTCTACCACACGTGTTACAATCTGGTAATGGTGGTCGTGATTGATTAGACTGAAACGTTCCTGAGGTTTTACCACCTTGATTTACAGTCTCACTAATAGCCTTATTACTCCCTGACTTTCCCCCAAACTGAGATTTTTGTCCTTTACCAACCTTGCTAAAGTAACTTCCTTCACTTGAACCTCCTTTCTGGCCCTCGAATTTCCTTTTCTTATTCTCTCGACCTATCTGGTTTTGTTCACTCTCGGCTTCTATAATGGATGCCTTTTGAACTACCGCAACATAATCAGTTAACTCAAACGGCGCCACTCTCGTCCGTAGCCATGGTTTCAATCCTTGTTGGAACCTTTTTGCTCGTTGTTCCTCAGTACGTACAAATTCTGGAACAAACCTAGACAATTCAGTAAACTTAGTTTCGTACTCGGCCACTGTTAGATTATCCTGCTTTAACTCCAGAAATTTCATCTCCATTTGGTTTTCCAGATACCTAGGGGAGTACTTTTCTAAAAACACCCTAGTGAAACGTTCCCAGGTTATCACTCCCGCTCCTTCTAGTTTCTTCTTAGCTTCCCACCAATAATTTACCTCTCCCTTTAAGAGATAGGCTGCAAAGATTATTTTCTGATCCTCCTCTATCCTCAATATCTCAAAAGCTTTTTCCATCTCTTTTAACCAGGCTCTGGCTACTACTGGGTTAACAGTTCCCTCAAACTCCGGGGGTTTTAGTGACTTAAATGCACGAAAGGAGTTAGCTGCCTGATTGGGAAGAACATGTGGTTGTTGAGGATTCTGTTGATTAGCTAAATTCTGTCTTAATAGGTCCATGAATTGGTTAAAATGGTCACCACTCGGATTTCCTTGTTGGCCAGTTGATTCACCTTCTTCTTCCTCATGATCTTGTTCATTATGAGCATTTTCGCCCTGCCTATTATGACTTCCTTCCTCTCTCTCATTTTCCCTTGCATTTGTTCTATTATTACGCTTAGGCGGCATGATTCTGTATATAGCAATATTCTCCATTAATCACCAAAAATTTAGGGTACAATATACATCATTTCCATATATACACAATCATATCATTAGTTAACTCATTTATCCATTACAATATTTTAACTTCACGCAGTTAGTATCTAGTTATATTACAACTTTAACAAGTAAGCATATCACCCTTAGCACAATAACCTTTTCATTTAAGTCAATCACCTGACATACATTAATATTTCCAAATCCCAGCATTTATTATCAAAATACGATAAAATTAGGCAAAATACATAAACTTCATTAATTCACATAAATATTTTACAACTTGTGGATACATCCTTCACTACTAGCTAATATATACATCATAAAGTACAAGGTTCGAAACCCAAAAACATATCCGTACATACTAATCTGCTATAACAAAAGTACTACTAACTGTCCTCTAATCAGACTGGGATTAAGACAGTAAACAACTAAACTAATCCCCAAAATAACATCAACCAGATGACTAGTCTGATTAGTGACCAAAACTACTACTCCGACTCATGGTAACGCCGCTCTGACGATATCCCTGATCTGCACAACCATAGAGGTGACTATGTCTACTATCTGAGCTCGCCATGCTGGGTCCCCCTATCTCCCAACAACCTCCTAATATCACCGAGTGCTCGCAACTCAATACTAACTAAGCCCAAAGACAAACCATCAGGAATAGTACCTCCCCTCCCTCTGTCCGATCTCTGCAAAAGTGTATCTATAGTCCTACGGGACTCCTCCAACTGTCCCTGTAAGACAAAATACTCTGATAACACAATAGCTGGAAGTGGATCACCTGTCAGTATGGGTGCCTCCTGAGGGGGTATAGCAGCTGGGGGAGGTGCGTCTACAAGTGGGGGTGCATCTACTGGTGGAGGTGGTGGAGGTGCAAATGGTGGGGATGGAGGAACTGGCTCTGTATCTCCATCCTCAGAAGGGTCCTCCTCTATCTCATCCTCGGAGAAAATAAAGTTTCCTGGTGGAGTAAACTGCTCAGCTGGGTCCTCTAAAGGATCAGGACTCGGTAGAGGGGATGGAACTGGTGAGGGCACTAGGACAGGAGTAGGAATCACGTGGATATCTCTCCACTCAGTCTGCTCCTCAGCTATAACCGATAACCTGGGCCTCTTACGCAATGGCATCTCCTCCTCTGGAATATCTGACCTCACTCGGGAAGGACCTGCCCCATCAGGTCCTACATAGGGTCTACTGGTGTATGGTACCACAGCCATGGCATCTCTCTATCTACGCTCCTCCGCCTCCTCCAGTCTCACTCTGATCTCATATTTCTCCATGGCCTCCGAGCGAACTCTCCTCCGGAGGTCAGCAACAGCATAGTCTGGAACCTCTACTCCTACTGACTGCAGGTCTACAATCTCCTGCTCAGATAATCCTAGCCACTGGGGGTCCTGACTCGGCTCACCCATCTCTGCTTCCTATAATAAAACATAAAATTCTATTAGTAACAGTCTATTAAGTTATAATATATGCTTAAAATAAATGCTACATGCGATATACCACCCCTGAACTTGATGGAAGTTCAAATTTTTAAATTTTTATATTATTACTGATACGTTTATTATTATCACTCTTGTTCCTAAGCATTATGACTCTTAGCTTTGATACCAACTGTGACAGCCCCAGATCCGGGGTCAGGAATCCGGGCCATCAACGACCAATTTCCATTTAATAACACTTCATTCTTGGCAGCTGGAGTATAAATGCATAATAAAACTCACAATAGACCCCACACTTAAATATTAACACACATACACCAGTCATATGCTCAGAAAACAACATCCACGATATTAAGAGTTTAAAGTTTTAAAGAGTTATTACAAACCAGGACCAAGCTTAAATACATTGTTGAATAATACTTCGACATGAAGCATTTCAACAATTAAAAGTTCATTACATGCTTACACACTTAATTATACACAAGGCTACCAGAACCCGTCTGTCTCTACGTTACCTCAGGAATCGGTGCCAGCGTGCTCTCAGAAGGTCGCCTTTCCCTTACCCTCTTGCGGGGCGTGGTACGGAGTATCGGCATACCTAGCTGTTATATACATAAGTAGCAAGAATGAGCTAAAATAGCTCAGCAAGATAAATTCTATCAACTAGCACCAAAGGAAAATAAACCATCATATATATATCTATTAAACAAACAATCTTCAGTTATTATGGAAAGAAATTTTATTTTCATTCAATATATATATACTTTCCAATTATCTTTGTACGAAAAGAATTATATAATATTATAATATCAGTCTCTCTTCTAATATCATATAATATCATTTTCTTTTCTTAAATGCTATAACAATCAATATACCATTTCAGTGTAATCTTTCAAGATAATTATGAAAACTCGAACGAATCTCTCGCTATCATCTTCTCATTTCCTTCTTATGCCACAATTTTTTTAAATTAATATAAAATTAGTTTCTCTTCATCTGTAACAATAATTCCATCATTTCATATCATCATTTTCTGTTCTCAGTATAGAAATCTGAAAAACCATTTTCAATTCTTTCTTTCAAGTTTTGGGGATATCTGCTGGCGCCAGATACGTAGGACGATGATCAGTCGCCTGACCGTATCCGCTCTCTGTTTACTACTAGTAGAAGGGATGATCCCTACCTGGTAATCAACCCTGGAGGAAGGCTACCTGCTACATCCTCCCTTGGCATCTTCGTGCCGAAAATATTGAGTTCTGGACTGTGCCGCACATAGCCTCTTACGCTTTCTGTTACAATCCCCTTTTCAAATCATTATTCCATTCACATTTTCATTCACATTTCCATCTCTATCTATCATCACCTTTAAAATATATATATATATACCATAATACTTTAGATATGACTCAGACATCTCTTCTGTATTCAATGAAATTAAATCTGCTCTGATATACATAAAGTATTCCATTTATTTTAGAAGTATTAAATAATACTCAATAATGTTGATTAAATCACAATACTTAGGAAGAATATAATATTATAAGTCATATAACTCTAGATAACAACTGATACCATTCCTTAATATAATACTAGATAACAACTGATACCATTCCTTTATATAATTCTTAACCATAAGGCATGATCACTTTATGCATCTTGTTTTTATATCCATACTCATAATTCATAGATCATATCCATCTCTCTTTAATTCCCAGAATCGGGAAATAAATTCTTAGTAATATGGCAACCATAGATAATGTATATATATATATATATTCCATGAAAACATTTTACTTTGAAGATAAACAGTTTTCCAAAGTAAGGATAGAAGAAATCTTGCCTCGGTTTCGATATCCTGACGGTTTGGCTCGTGGCTCTTCCGAAGTTTCTATAAACACAAAAAGGACCGTCGTTAGAATACCACATCTCTTACTCACCTCACTCTTGTCTAACAATACCCTTGACACTTTAATATATGTTTAGCGTATCACTATTACCCTAAAGGTTCAAGAACTTAACCATTTATAAACTCAATCGAAGTTTCAGGGGTTTTCACCATTTCCCCTAACGACCACACTTAACTGTAAAAATTCTCAGAAAATATGGATTTCGAATTTTACCACAAGACCAACTGATAATGCCTCTTTGACTACCCTACTACCATATTCCAAAATTATATAATTTTAAAAATGTCTAAGTATGGTAGTTATAGCCTCAAAGTTAACACAATTACGGTTTCTCGGTTTTCGAACGTCTTTCACTAAAACTGACTTTTCTCCTAAACCATACATCAGATTTTAACGCACTTTATATCAAAACGATCTATGAACTAAGCTCTATCATCTCATGGTCACTTGAGGGTCTGGACAGTAAGGTACCGTACGGGTATAGTGTCCAAAAACAGGGCATTTACTTGGTCTAACGAAAATCGGACATTATAACGGCTATATTTTCATACTTTCCAAAAACCAAACTCCTCCAAATCAAACATTCACCTTATACACCATCACCTACACCATGTGGTCATCTTACCAACCATGGTTAAAAGCACATACTCCTTCCATATTCAACTTTAATCACTTACAAACACATGGATCATCATGAAACATAACTTTAATCCATAAACTTTCCATAATCTATCATATAAACAAAGTAATACTAGAGGGCCTTGGGATTATACCTTCTTGAAGCTTTAACAACCCTTAACAAGCCTTGGGATAACCTTAAACAACCTTATAATAGCTTGAATCCACTAAAGGAACCATAAAAACAAAGTTAGTTTCTTGAAATTACTATTCACTACTATTCATCATCAACTTTCATGAATTTATTACCTTATCAAATGATGTTGGATGGATATGAAACTTGGTGGGTAACTCTTTCTAATCTCCAAGAATCTCCATGAATTTTCCCTTGATTTAATCTTGATGTTAGCTAGGGTTTTGAATTTTCTTTTCTTCTTTTTTCTTTGTATTGCCGAATAGAGTAACAAGAAGGGGGAGAGGTTTCTTTTACTAATTTTTGATCTTATCTCACTTTAATCTTGTTAATACTAGAGTATCATGGAAGCTTTGTAGATATTTTTGTGGTTTAAGCCTAGGAAAAGTACTAATTTACCCTTAAAACATGTTGGTGGAAAGTGATGTCATGCATGGTGATCTCATAATCCTTTTTTCCTTGCTTTTCTAAGTATTATCCTAATACTTTTGGTAATTAATAATGTGGTATGTATCCTTGTTATATTACTTGTTGCCCAGTAAATAACAATTGTAGAAGGGGGTTGAATACAATTGTATAATATTTTCGACTAATAACACAAGTATGAATCAATAACAGCTTTATTAACTCTGATATAAAACTGTTACAAAACTCTCTTAAGAAATTCTTATGTTCTTAAGAGCTGCTAGGTTACAATATAACTCGTGTAAGCGATTACAAAATGTAAAACCTAAACTGTGTTTATATAATGTACACAGTTGCACTATCAATTACAAGATATTCTAAATCAATTACATATATCTCTGAATGCATATCTTGTATGATAGTTGCCTTCCTACAAATTAGGAACCGACATATCAATCTTCCTTGATCTCTGGTCTGATGAGAATCTTCATCAAATACTGACCAGCTTCTAATCCTGATAGTCCAATACTGACGGTGCATTCCTGATGACGTCAGCATCAGTATCTGATCAGTAATGCCCAGATCCTGATCATCTCTTGAATCAATATCTAACAATCTCCCCCTAATTTGTTCTTTATAAAACAAAGCACAAATTCCTTGATTCAAGATGTCAAAAACTCAAAACAAAATACCTTCTAAAAATCATCAGGAACAGTTTCAGAAATTCTTTGATAGAACAGATTCAGTCTCAAGAATTCAGATAACAATTCTTCTTCCTTGCTTTCAAGAATTTGAATCAGTTTCTTCTTCAGATTTTTGAGCTCTTCATCTTCCTCATTAATCTGATAAATAGCTGCCCTGATGTTCTTAATTGAGTTTCTCGGAAGATCTAAGTCACCTAGCAACACATAAGCAATTTCCTTTCCATCCGGATTTAGAGACAGTTGTTCCATGCCTAGATACACTTCTTTAACAGCTGTACCTTTCTTCATTTCAACCTCTCTATCTCTTAAATTTAAGTACATGGGAATATAATTGCCATCATACCTTGTTCCTCCATCCATGAATCTCTGTCTAATCTTCAGGTAAATCATGACACACCAATTTTGATAAACTTCTCTTTCACGAACATTTATTCTTTTACTTCTGAGAAGATACAGAACATATTTCAGTTCTTTTGCAGATTTACACAACAATTCATGAATAGGAATCTTCTTCACACTTCCATCTTTCATGAAGTACACCAGCTTCTCTATTTTCTTTGCATCAGCATGACAGTCAGCAATAATAGCAACAGCTTCAAGTTTCCAAAGATGATCTACAGTTAACTCATCCCCAATCTTGTCAACTAGAGCATATTGATCAGTTTGTGCAATGAAAATAACCAGTGCATGACTATATCCAATTCCTCCTCTTGTGCCAGGTTCCCATCCTCTCAAGCCAGATTGCATACTCACCCATTTTGGTGGATTTTCAGCAATAAAAGTAGTAGACTCTGTTTTAACAATCAGAAATTCATTGATCAAAGAAGATTCTTTTATCAATCCAGCTGATATGAATACAACTGGTTTCCTATAATCAACCTTATCCACCTCCTTCTTCTTACTCTTCTTCTTCTCATTAGTTGGATAATCCTGCCGATGTTCAGGAACAGATCTATCTCTATCATACCATAACTTCCTGTCTGATCTATGAACATTTCTTAAATAATCTCTGGTTGTTATCTTTTCTGCTTTTGTGGCTTTAGCACTGATTTCACTTTCTCTTTCAAATCTTCTGAAGTTTTCTTGTTCATACTCCAATGTATCTTCAAAAACTTCCACATTGTGAAATTCAACCACAACCTTAATAATCATAATCTTAAGTTCTTTTAAGATTTCAGAATCAGAAACAACGACTGACTTCTCATTAAATGCAGTAGATTGAGCAGCTGCCTTACTCTTCCTTTTCAAAGGCAATATCTCTTCTACAAATTCTTCAGGAGCATTGAATCTGTTGTCTGGAGTTGATGCAAGAGATAGTGGAGTTTTCTTCTTTTCACTTTCAGAAACATCTTTCAGTTTGATTCCACTAGATCTTGTTTGCCTTGAACTAGTTTGAGCAGATGATCTTCCCCGATTTCTGTATCTTCCTCCTCTGCCTCTTCCTCTTCTTGCAGCAAGAGCTTTATTCTGTTTTGCAAGCTCTCCAAGGATCCTGTTCTGTTCTTCTAAGAATTCATCAGTAGTCATGTTTGGATTTTCTTCAGTAGATAAGACAAGTGCTTTCTCAGCATGATACTGTTGAACTCTTTTGTCTTTATGAAATAATTTAAGAACACGACCATCCCCAGTGTCAAGTTCATGAAACAGATTAGCAGCATCTTCATCCTGTTCCACATAAACATCATCCTCAGGAATGGTTGACAGAGTTTGACTAGGTGTCACTGTCTTCTTTCCAGATTCAGAAACATGAGTTGACTGCTTAGTTTGAGTATTCGTTCCCTTTGTCACTAAAGCAGCATCAGAGGTTTCAACTTTATGATGTGACTTAGCACCACCATCATTTCCAGAATTATCGTCCTTTTGTACAACAGGATCAGGTGAACATTTTGTTTTGACTATCTTCTCCCCCTTTTTGACATCAGTATCGTCCTGAATGAAGAACGACAATATAAGCTTGAGGGTTTCATCGATAGTATCAACTTTAGATTCCAAGACAGTCATTCTAGAATCCAATCTCCTGTCAAGAGCTTTAATATCATCTGCAAGAAGGCGTGCTTGAGAAGCAGTAGCAGATATGGAAACAGATGTTTGAATACCCGCTTGAAATTTATCTGTTGCAGCCTTCATAGAATCAATCTCACTCCTCAATCCCTTTGCTAGAAGAGCATTGGTTTTGAGAAGAGCCTTAAGTTCAGGTGTCGGCATCCGCGTAGCAATATGACCAGAATGAAACAGAGCATTTTGAAAATTCATCTCAGAAGTTGGTTCATTCCATTCTGTATCCCATTCATGTCCCCTTGCAGCTCGAGTATCAGAAGGAATAAGTGAACTATACTCCCCTCTGAATTCTTCTTGAGTCATTGACTGCATGTATCTACTTGAAGACCCATAATTAGATTGGAGACTTGCTTTTATAGCCGCCTGCATTTGCCTTGTTTCAAGATCAGCATGATCATCATCATCATCATCATCATCTGAGCCACCACCAGCCTCAGGAAGATTATGTTCAACATCATCATCAGGAAGCATAATACCTTTCAGTTTCAAAACACCAGTAGATACAGCTGGTGAATCCTGATGACCTGCAGACAAATTAGTAACATGTCCTAAATCTCTCTTTTCTTTTAAAGTGATCTCATCACTTCTCACAATGTTACCTAAGTTGCTTTCAATAGCAACTTCTACCTCACTAGAAGTTAATAACTTCTCACTCTTTTCTACCTCTCCTTTTGCCAGTTCAGGAGACTGCCTCTCATCACTCTTCTTTTTCTCTAAATGTTCACTCTCAATCTCACAAGAAAGGTTCTGGCTCATTAATTGTGAAGAAATAAGAGGTGGCTGAGAAGAGTTGTCTGAAGTCATACAAATAGAGGTATCCCTGTTATCAGGTCTATCTGTAATCATACTATCAGTAGTAAATGAAGTAGATAAAGAGATGTTACCTGATGAAGTAGTTAACGAATCCATTGGCCGTGCTGAAATTGGCTCAATAAGCAATGGAATAAGTGAATCAGTAGTACTTTCATCAGGATTGACCACTGCAACTATAGCATGACTTGCATCAGTATTTGCTACTGATGGTTCTTGTGTAGTCTGAGGTTTTGAAGCTTCTTCAACACTTTGAGTCAAAGGTTCTTGTGTACTTCCCTCAAATGCAGTGTCAGCAATCACTCTGTCACATTCAGCAATGTGCAAATCATGAGCAGCTTTTTCTGCCAGACTTCTAGCAAGTTCAATTTCAATTTCAGAAGCTCCTTGAGCATTGTCAGGAAACTCCCCTGCTGATGTGAGTGTGCCAGCATCTTCAGTTTGAGAAGATGGTTCTTGTGGGGCAGGAATATTCTTGTCTGCACCTTCCCTTTGAGAAGATGGTTCTTGTGGGACTACTCCTTCAAAAATGTCTGCACCTACACTTTGAGTAGATGGTTCTTGTGTGACTGGATCTGCAATAGCTTCTGAACTCCTTTGAAGTTCAGGTTCTTGTGGGCTGGATCCTTTCAGAGATGACACTGTAGTCCTCTGTTTCTTATGTCTGTGAAAAACATTTGCTTCAGCAGTTTTTACTTCAAGAGGTGAAGGTTTAACACCCAGCTGAGCAGCAATAGCATTTACTTCATCAACGGACATCTCAATAATTCTTCTCTTTGGAGATGCAGATGCTGGAGAACCAGAAATCTCAACAGTCTTCACAGGTGAATTATTTGGAGTAGAGATGTCAGGATTAGCAGTAGCGTCAGGAACTGATGATCCATCCTGATTAACAACATCAGGATTGCCTTCCATATCATTAGTAAGATTCAGAAATTCTGTATGATCAACAAATTTGCCTTTTCTGATTAATCTTCTTCTTTTCTTTGGCTTTTTAGAGATAGCCACTTCCCTTGTATCAGCAACATCAATCTCCTTCTTTTTCAACAAGACTGATATAGGCATTGTATCATCATCAGAATCAGAAATAGCTCCTTGAACAACTTTCCTTTTCACTCCTGTTCCTTTATCCAAACCAGATGTTTCAACAACTCTTTGTCCACCCCCTTGTGACTTCATTTGAAAATGAGTTGGAGTGGAGAAATCCTTTGACCCTGATTGCCTCTCAGACACATCAGATCTAGCTAATTTCTTTGATTTTACAACTGATGCCTTTTGTGAGACACCAGAGGTGGTTAACTGTTTAAGTAAGTGTTTGGGTTGTGTGCTTGTGTCAGGAATAGGATGTGTAAGGTCCTGTTCCATAGCACCAGTTGCTGGGCCATATTGAATAGGCATTCTCTTTCTTAAAAGAGACCATACTTCATCAGGAATGTATGGAGATCCCACAAACTTATTTGCCTTATCAGAATTGATTAGACTCTTTATATTGTTATCTGAGATTTTACATATCGGCAAAATTGTATCATTCTCAAAAACAGCATGAGGACATAAGTGAGAAAATATTAATTGAAAAAATCTAAGAAAGCAAACATAACCACATTTATCTGCCTTTCTTTCACTTAATGCCTTCAGTATAAAGGAACTATAATCAAATGAGAGATCATGAATTAGAGAGTACCCAATTTTGGCTGAACCTGTGGGTAAGGCATCAAAGTTTGATACTTTATTCAAGAAACATCTGCTGATTGTGTCAAAGAAGAAATTCCATTCCTTCTTGAGCTTTGTCCTGTAGAGCTCTCCAAACTTCTTTGGTGTTCCATTGTAACCCAAGCTTACAACATACTCAAGAAGTTTTGCATCAGTAACTTTGAACACAGGGTTACCAATTGTTGATGGTAAATGTAGGGCTGCATTGACAATCTCAGGTGTCACATAGTATGTAACATTGTCATATTCAAAGCTCATCTGAGGATTTTCTGATGGATGACTTTTCCCAAAAACACTTGTGTTCCACACCTGCATAACAGACTTAAAAGATATCTTGGCAGGTTGTGTTAGTGCATAATTGATTGGGCTTGAGGCCAAAAAGTCCTGAATAATGTGGAAATCACTCGGCAAGTCCTGATGATCTAGAACTGCAGTGAAGTTATTAGTATTAAACGTAACTCCATTGATTACCACCTTGCTGTTCATGAATAAGTTCTCCATTGCAATTTCAAACACAAAAGATGTGTTAATTTTGAAATTAGGGTTTGATAGTGTAAAGACAAGGAGAGACGATGCTTTACTGATAGTTTGAGAAAACTAAATCAATTAGTAAACTTAATTGATTTTGGACAATACTTGTAACTTCTCAAAAACAGGTGTCAGTAAATCATTCGTTTAGGCTAAAGTAATGGACCAAATTACGTGAGAGAGTGGTGAGGATTACACGCGTCGTGACTTACATATTTAACTGTGTGTAAGCATCGAGTGTGCACACGCGCTACATATTATTCGGAAAATAAAATTGTGACCAAAATAAAACATGGTAATTTTGTTTTAAATAAAGAAATTTAAAACATCACAATTGAATAATACCTGGTACTTGCACCAGTAATATGAATCGTTTCATATTCTCGTTCCACCCTCCTCTATTTAATCTTAGAGACTTGTCCACTTATTTCTTTAACGCTTCATTCTCTCCTGTTAAGAAAAACCTTTCTCATCAAAAGTTTTAGCAATGTCGAACCTTACCATCATTGAGAAAAACCTCCATCTCTTAGATAAAAGAGATATATTTAGTTATACTCGTGAAGAGTTTGATGCTTTCGACTGGGAAAGACAACTGGAGACTCTCTGGTTGCAGATGGATGCAGGTCTCGAAGAAATCGAGAAGGAAAAACCTGCAAAAGTGATCGACATTGATGCTGCCCTCCAAACAGCATTCGCATGGCTTTCATCTAAGGCATCCTCATCCAACTCCATCAACCATTGTTAATGAATATGTCAGCAAAAATAACCTTATCCCTTTCAACTTCCACCCAAACAAAGTGGCAAAGATGGGATCTGGGATGGCTATTAACAATGGAGTGGATTTGTCTCTTATTTCCTGTTGAATAGATTAGTAGATAGAGAACACAAAAAGATGTAATCTTTGAATGTAAACTCTTTCTTATTATCAATGAAAAAATCTTGTTTTTATGTTCTATTCAGTGTTTTTCCTGATTTAACATGTTATCTGAAAATAAATATGAGGACTAATTAAAGTGATCACATTATCAGGAATTCAATAACATTAAACATAGCTTCAATCAGGAAATTGAGATAAAATGAAGACAGTTAGATTCTGACAAAATACTGATTATCGAATCGTTGCATCAGGATTCGACGTTGACCACTGTCAGGATTGACTTTCCATCAGTATTTGCAAGTTGTCAGTATCTGATGACCTCTTTTTCTCAGGAACTGCCATAGTTTACCATTCCAAGTTCATTCACCAACTTTGTAAAAGTAGCCTCAGGTAGTGGCTTGGTGAATATATCAGCTAACTGTTGATCAGTAGGAACAAAATGAAGTTCAATTGTTCCTTCCAGTACTTGTTCTCTTATGAAGTGATACCTGATGCTGATGTGCTTTGTAAGAGAGTGTTGAACTGGATTTCCTGTCATAGCAATAGCACTTTGGTTATCACAATAAATAGGTATTTTTGAAAATGACAAACCATAGTCCATTAGCCGATTTCTCATCCACATGATCTGAGCACAATAGCTTCCAGCAGCAATGTACTCAGCTTCTGCAGTTGATGTGGAGATAGACTTTTGCTTTTTACTGAACCAAGAAACTAGTCTTCCTCCAAGAAACTGACAACTGCCTGAAGTACTTTTCCTGTCTATTTTGCATCCAGCAAAATCAGCATCTGAATAGCCACACAAACTAAAGTCTGATTCTCTGGCATACCAAAGGCCAAGAGAAGATGTGCCCTTTAGATATCTGAAAATCCTTTTTACTGCAATGAGATGCGGTTCTCTAGGATTTGCTTGAAATCTTGCACATAGACAGGTTGCATACATGATATCAGGTCTGCTAGCAGTTAGATATAAGAGTGAGCCAATCATCCCTCTATAGTTGGTTACATCTACTTCAGTTCCTTGATCAGGATCAAGCTTTGTAGCTGTAGCTATAGGAGTGGAAGCTGTAGAGCTGTCTTGCATGTTAAACCTTTTTAGTAAATTCTTTGTGTATTTTGACTGATTGATAAAAATCCCTTCATCAGTCTGTTTAACTTGAAGACCTAAGAAATAGCTCATTTCACCCATCATGCTCATTTGATATCTCGACTGCATTAGCTTTGAAAACTTCTCACACAGCTTAGTATTAGTTGACCCAAAAATGATATCATCAACATATATTTGAACTAACAGCAAATCCTTACCATGATTCAAGTAAAATAAGGTTTTATCAATTGTACCTCTGTTGAATCCACTTTCCAGTAAGAATTGAGCTAAGGTTTCATACCAGGCTCTTGGAGCTTGCTTTAGTCCATAAAGTGCTTTATCCAGTCTATAGACATGATCTGGATGTTTGGGATCAATAAATCCAGGAGGTTGTTCAACATATACCTCCTCTTCCAGTTCTCCATTGAGAAAAGCACTTTTTACGTCCATCTGGAATACTTTGAATTTCTTGTGGGCTGCATATGCCAGAAAAATTCTGATGGCCTCCAGTCTTGCAACAGGAGCAAAAGTCTCATCATAATCTATTCCTTCCTGTTGAGAATACCCCTTTGCTACTAGTCTTGCTTTATTTCTCACAATTGTGCCATCTGAATCAGTCTTATTTCTGAATACCCACTTTGTACCTACAATAGACCTTCCTTTGGGTCTTGGTACAAGTTTCCAGACTTCATTTCTTTCAAACTCATTCAGTTCTTCTTGCATAGCAGTCACCCAATCAGCATCCTTAAGTGCATCTTCAACTTTCTTGGGCTCCTCCTTTGACAGAAAGTTATTATATTAACATTCATTTTGAGTTGCACTTCTTGTCTTAACACCTGCTTCAGGATTCCCAATGATTAAATCAGGAGTATGACTTTTTGTCCATTTCCTTGCCGAAGGTAAGTCATTTCTTGAACTGGATGCTCCCCCTGGATTGGTGTTTTCTTCAAAAGAACTAGAGTTGCTAGAAGCTCCCCCTGAGATAGTGCTATCTTCTTCTGATGTACTATCTTGATTGTCACTTGAGTCTGTTTCCGATGAATCTCTACTTGATGTTTGAGTTGAATCATCACTAGTGATGTCTCGCTCTTGCTCCCCCTCAACATTTGCATTATTTGAGTCATCATCAGTAACAGGTGTTTGATCAGGAATTGATCGATCGTCAGGATCTGACAGAGTATCAGTATCTGCCGTGACTTCATCAGGATTGTTGGTAGCTTCATTTGCAAAAGTCAAACTGTCATGAGAGTCTTCTTGTATTCCTGTTAACTTTCTATCATCAAAAGATACATTAATAGACTCCATGACTGTCTTTGTTCTTAGATTATAGACTTTAAAGGCTCTTGTTGTTGGATAGCCAATAAAGATGGCCTCATCAGCTTTTGTCTCAAATTTTCCTAGCTGTTCAGGATGAGGTCTTAGAACAAAGCACTTGCAGCCAAACACATGTAGATGCTTCAAACTTGGCTTCTTTTCCTTAATCATCTGATAAGGAGTTACACCATGTCTGTTGATTAGTGTAATATTTTGAGTGTAACAAGCTGTGTTGACTGCTTCTGCCCAGAAATATGTAGGTAGTTTAGCTTCTTCCAACATAGTTCTACCAGCTTCAATAAGAGTTCTGTTCTTTCTTTCAACTACTCCATTTTGCTGAGGAGTGCCAGGAGCAGAGAATTGTTGAACTATTCCTTTGTATTTGCAGAACTCTTCCATTGCTGAATTCTTGAATTCAGTCCCATTATCACTTCTCAGAATCTTGACTTTGTATTCCGTACCAGTTTCAATAAGTCTAACATGGTCCAGCAGTATTTCAGCAGTTTCATCTTTTCTGTGAAGAAAATAAACCCAGGTAAATCTAGTATATTCATCAACAATGACTAGAGTATACCGTTTCTTACTGATGGACATTATATTCACTGGTCCAAACAAGTCGAGGTGTAGCATGTGATATGGTTCATCAATTGATGATTCAGATTTGCTCTTGAATGATGTCCTTCTCTGTTTAGCCTTCTGACAAGCATCACAGAGTCCATCAGGAGTATATAGATCCTTTGGTAATCCTCTTACCAAGTCTTTCTTAACCAACTCATTTATATTGTTGAAGTTGAGATGAGAAAGCTTCTTATGCCAATTCCAACTTTCATCTACAGATGCTTTACTGATGAGGCATGTAGTTGGATTTTCAGTATTAGAGTGAATGTTGGCTTCATAAATGTTACCATGTCTTTGACCTGTTAATGCAATCTTTCCTGTAGATTTGCTGATTACTTCAAAATGAGTATCATTAAAGTTGACACGATAACCTCTGTCTGTGATCTGACTAACACTCAACAGATTGTGCTTTAGTCCTTTCACCAGAGCTACTTTTTCAATGATGACATTTCCAATTACAATGCTGCCATATCCCAAAGTTTGTCCAATGTTGCCATCCCCATAAGACACAGTTGGGCCAGCCTTTTCCTCAAATTCTGATAGCAAGGTTTTGTCTCCAGTCATGTGCACAGAACATCCACTATCCATGACTAACACATTTTTCTTTTTACCCTGCAATCAGAATCACAAAGAACTCAGTTAGAATTTTTAAGAACCCACACTTGTTGGGTTCTCTTTTCATGCAATTTAACATCTTTATCAGTAGAAGATTTTCTTGTAAAGACATTTTTATCAGAATTAACTTCATCAGAATTAGTCTTTATTTTGACAGATGCATGATTAGAATTCAAGTTCTTTGCTTTTCCAAAATTTGCACTTTTATTGAACTTTGGCAAAGGCTCATAATAATTATAGTACAAATTATGGTATTCTTCACATGTATAGATAGAATGCCATTTACTGCCACAATGGAAACAAGGATTCTGTGGTTTATAGAATACTGATTTATTCCTAATGTCAGACTTAGGAACTACAGTTGGCTTCTTTTTACTCCTCCTGCAATCAATAGCAAGATGATTAGAATTACCACAGTTAAAACATACTTTTCTTGGTGCATTCGGAATATACTTATAATTATTCTCCTTGTTTATTCCAACTTTACCATTCCTGTTCCTTTTGACAGTTGGAACTCTCTTCCTATCTGTTACCTCACAGATTCTGTCCCTCAATTGCTTTTTGGACAAAAGACCTACATTTTTGTTTTTGACAGTTCTAGACTCAGAATGATGTGTAGAAGTAGACCCCTCTTCTGAAGTAGATTTGGGAATTTCTGGATACACATAATTAACTGGCTTTAGTTTGGTTTTGGTACTGTCTGTAACATATCTGTAGGTTTTTGGATTTGTTGAGTTATTAACTATAACTCTTCCAGGGTTAGATGAAACAACCTTTCCTTTGTCCTTTTTCTCATTTTCTGGTTTATACCCTAGACACTCTTTCCAGTTTTTATCAGAAATGATTTCATGAGTTTTTGTACCAGAATGTGTCCAGGTTCTGAGTTTTTCATTAGCATCTTTAAGTTGCCTCTCAAGTTCATTACATTTAAACTCTATTTCAAGTTTCATGTGTTTAGCATTATCACATTCAGCTTGAACTTCATGCAAGAAAATTAACTCAGCTTCTAGATGATCATTTCTCTTAACAACCTCTGCCATTTCAGATTTTATTCTTGTATTTTCAAGAGATTGACTCCTAAAACTAATATGCAGAGATTTTAAGAAAGATCTTAGCTCAGAAACATTATTAGTATCAAAATCAAATAAAACTTCAGATACCTTGGTTTCACCAGCAGAAGTCTCATCAGTTTTAGCCATCAAAGCATAATTCACTTTCTCCTCTTCAGAGTCAGATGATGAGTCCATCCAATCCTTGCTTGAAGAAATGAGAGCTTTGGTTTTGGTCTTCTTGCACTCAGTTGCAAAATGACCCATCCCATCACAGTTATAGCATCTGATTTTTGACTTGTCAAACTTGCTGCTTTTGCCTTCTTTCTTCTTGTACCTGTCTTTGTCAGCATTGAAGGTTTTCTTCTGGAATTTCCCTTGCTTCCTAGCCTTTCTGAATTTCATCTTTTTGAAGCCCTTGACTATCATAGCAACCATTTCCATCATATCAGAATCAGTAGAGTCATCATCAGTATCAGGATCAGACTCAGTATCAGTATCTGATGATGAGTCATCAGGAATTGACTCTTCCACTCTACTCTTTCGGTTATAAACCTCCTCAGCTTTTCCCTTTGATTTTGATTCAACATTCAAAGCAACAGATTTTGCTTTGACATTTTTCTTGTTCTTCCTCTGTTGAACCTCAAGATCATGAGTTCTTAGCATTCCATAGACTTCATCAAGAGACAGCATCTTCAAATCATATTGATGCCTTATGATTGAAGCTTGAGTATCCCACTCTTCAGTTAAAGCTCTGAGAAACTTGGTATTTGAATCCTCTGGATCATACTCTTTGCCAACCAGTGATAGATTGTTCAGTAAAGTCAAGAATCTATCGTACATATCAGTAAGGCTTTCATCAGATTTAGCATCGAATTGCTCATACTCCTGAATTAACAGAGCCCTTCTGTTTCTTTTGATAGATTCAGTACCTTGACATTGAGTTTCCAAAGTATCCCAAATTTCCTTCGCAGTCTTGCATGCTATTACCCTGTTAGACATGACATTATCAAGACTGTTATGCAAAATATTCTTTACCTTTGCATCTTTGAGTACTTGAACCTTTTCTTCTGTCGTCCATTCATTCTTTGCCTTAATGACATAGTGTTCAGCAACAGTCTCTGTTCTTGCAACTAGTTTTGTTGGAAGAAATGGTCCAACATTGATCCTGTCAAGATAGTCAGGATCAGTTGCTTCTAGATACATTAACATTTTCACTTTCCAGGTTGGATACTCGGTCCTCTTGAGAATTGGAATTTTAATGCTTTCATACTTGCTTGTCGACATCTTAAGATCGTTACTGATTAAAATTAATCAGTTTTGCTCTGATACCAATTGTTGCCCAGTAAATAACAATTGTAGAAGGGGGTTGAATACAATTGTATAATATTTTCGACTAATAACACAAGTATGAATCAATAACAGCTTTATTAACTCTGATATAAAACTGTTACAAAACTCTCTTAAGAAATTCTTATGTTCTTAAGAGCTGCTAGGTTACAATATAACTCGTGTAAGCGATTACAAAATGTAAAACCTAAACTGTGTTTATATAATGTACACAGTTGCACTATCAATTACAAGATATTCTAAATCAATTACATATATCTCTGAATGCATATCTTGTATGATAGCTGCCTTCCTACAAATTAGGAACCGACATATCAATCTTCCTTGATCTCTGGTCTGATGAGAATCTTCATCAAATACTGACCAGCTTCTAATCCTGATAGTCCAATACTGACGGTGCATTCCTGATGACGTCAGCATCAGTATCTGATCAGTAATGCCCAGATCCTGATCATCTCTTGAATCAATATCTAACATTACTAATCTTGGTTGTTTGGTTTCCATAATCGTCTAATTGTGATTCGTTTCGAATATACCTCATTATCTCAGTGGTTTTGAAATCACTTAACAATCCAAATTCCTTTGGTATTCTCTTAACTTAATAATCCCTTGGTTTAACCTAATTCTTCTAATTCCTCAATATATAATTCCTTTAATATTTCCATGCTCCTTAATATCCAATAGAAGCTTATTCGAATCAAAATTCTCAAAATCCATATTCAGGAATTTCTGAAATCTATCGTCATTTCGAGTCACTAAATTTCATTGTACAATACTAATATGGTTTCTGTTTATTCATTTTCTGTTTCCATTATAGAGTACTTATATACCATTTCTCTAAATCCTCGAAATTTACTATTCATGTGATCACTGTAGCATTGCTAAAGTTAGGGTTATTACAATTGAAATCAGGGTTGAAAACAAGGTTGGAAGCCATAACGACCAACTTTGATCCTTGAGAATGGACCTTGTAGACCATCCTCAGCCGACCACATATAGCCGACCACCCCATTTTTGAAGGCTTCAACCGACCAGAAATGTTTGGTGGTGGTCCGGTTTTCTTGATTAATGTTATGTGGATATGAAACGCTCAAACTTGACTAAAAACCATGTGATGGTAGTCCAGTATGCTCTCTTTCATTAAGGGAGATTCAAACTTCAAGGTTAGAGCTTAAAGAACTTGTTTGAGGTTGAAAATCCTTGGTTTCGAACATCAACGTTCAACATTCGAACATCAACCTTGAACATTCAAACATAAACTTTGAATTCTAGGTTGATAATGCTATAAAAGCTTAAAATCCTAGTCTTGAGTCTTGAATCAATAACTAAGGAACTAAGTTGAAGCCGTTGAAGGACAACAAAGCAGAGAAAGCCTTAACAACTCTAAATTCATAATCAGGATTTTAAACATGATTGAATCATGTACTCAACTTCTAAACTTGAAGTCTAGAGTAATCAAGGTGATTCAACTTAAAACGTACAACCGTGAAGCCTTGAACGGATGTTTGAAACATCCCTGTGGAGGTCATATACCACAAGTGGCCGACCAGAGCTCAATAGAAGCCCCAACCGACCACCTGCAGCCGACTAGAGCTCAAAAGAAGCTCCATTCGACAACCTATAACCGACTAGGGAATTTCTTGAGCTCCAGCCAACCATCCTTGGCGGACTACACCATTCGGGGACCCTCAGCCGACCACCGCATTTTTTAGGACTTTAGCCGACTAGAGGTGGTGGCTGATGGTCTGTTATCTTTGAAACATCACCTTGATGTTCAGAACACCTCTGTCAGCCTTGAAACATCACCTTGATGTTCATAACAGCCCCTTGGCCAAAAGCCTCATTTTTTGAGGGTTTCAACCGACTGGAAGTGGTTGATGATGGTCTATTAGCCTTGAAACATCAATTTGATGTTTAGAACACCCCTGAATGACTTCAAACTTCACTGAAGTGGTCCAGAACATTGAAACATGTTAGTGATGATTCAAACATGACATTGATGATTCAATGTTTTCAAAAAATGTAAGTCGATCGCCATTTTAGCGTCATTTAGTGCCGCTTTGAACTGTTTAACATCCATGGAAGGCCTTGGCTGACCAGGCCTTGGGAGGGCCTTAGCCGACCATGATAGGTCCCAAATGAGGGTAAAATAAGCTAGAAGGGGGGGGGGGGGTTGAATAGCTTATTACCTTTTTAAAATTAGAGCTTGACGTTTTTAAATTTTCTTTCTATTTTAAAAATAATTACTTATAAACAAGTAATATAAAGTGCAAAAAAATAAAAGAGAGAAATGAGACACGATCGATTTATCCTGGTTCGCGATGCCGCAATCCCCTAACGGATTCGAACACCCCTACTCCAGTCCCTGAGCTCCTCCCGAACTCGAGATTTCTTCCACTATAAGTAAAATACTCCTTATAGTAGACGAAGAAGCCTTTACAACCACTATGTATTTATCTTAGAGCCTAACTACCCGTTACCTCTTCAAAATACTATAGCTAACCCTTGCAAGATTATCTTGGAGCATAACTCCCCGTTACCTCCTCAAATGCAATGCAAGAAAACACCTTACGAGTTTATCTTGGAGCGTAACTCCCCGACACCTCCTCACAACCACGTAAGTAAACCCTTTGCGTAGACTTCGTATCTACACCCTTTAACGATATTGGATCTTAGGTCTTAAATCTTGGGTCTTTCCTCCTCCTCACGGTGCAAAGACACCCAACTCCCCGTCGGCGTGTCTAAGACTTGGGTCTTAGAGCAAGAATCACCTCACGTCAAAGGATATAATACAAGTCGTACGACTTAAATCCCTTCTAAATTTGACGATTAAAAGTGAACTAGTACGAGGACTAGATCAAGAAAGCCAATATAAATATTAACGAGATAAACTACGTCAATATAAATAAGAGCCAAGTATATTAATTTCTATAAATATTCGGTTTAGCCGAATATAAACAAAATTAAATATACAACTTACTTGTTTTTTACAACAAAAATAAAATACAAGTGTTTAGCACTTGTAAAATGGCTTTAATATAGCCTAGGCCAAGATAGGGCCAAATATAATTATATAAAGCTCGTCTAAGTGAGGGACGCTATTACGCGTTAAATTAAACACACAAGCACATAAACACAACTCACACGTATGGAAATGTAACTCACTTATCTATAGGATAAAACGAGGGCCGCTATTATGCGTTAAACTAGTGCGAGAAAATTAAACACGTAAGTAGCAGGGAGAAGTCACACAAGGGACTTATCACACAACTAATGCAAGACAATAAATTAAACGTGGATGCAACAATATATACTATGCAAATGAAACCATACCGTTCAAGTAGCAAAATCTAGCAAAATCCGAATGGTTTTGAACTTAATTTCGGTTAAGAAATAAGTCCAAGTAGTATTGGTTAAGTCCTTAAAGATATAAACACAATTACAGTTCAAGGGACTTGTATAACCAACACTAAAAGAAGCTTTCTTTTAACTTAAGATGTACTAAGTTTAAACCACTTAGTTTATGCAAATTAAGCACTAGTTAAAAGATAGTTCTTTGCCTTATAACCAAGTATAGATCAAGTGGTTACTAAGGTCTTCAAGAGGGCTTAACAAGTTCTTGAAAGAACCTCCTCTTGGTAGCTTACAAGTTGTCTACACACACTACACGAATTAATTCAAGAACAAGTGTGTAAGGTGACAAAAGTAAGACTACTTAAGCACAAGTATATATTCAAAGAATTCGAACAATATTATGCCGAATATATAGCTTGCACAACCCACTAACTAGCTTATGACTCTTGACCTTACAAAGGCTCAAGTTCCTCTTTAAATCAAGAGAGAACTACAAGAGATACGAACTAGTTTCAAGCCTAAAAACAACACCAAAATGAGCCGAAATGAGCACCAAAAGAAATATAATCAAGATGAGTAAAAGGGTGACTCAAATGCTCAAGCAAGAACACTTATAAGGCTGTTAAAAATCGACCAAGGGGCTGCCTTAAAGTGACCTTACCGAATGTGCCAAGATGAGCAAAAACAAGAGCCAAAACACTACTAAAACAAGGCCAAATGAGCACCAAAGAAAGATATAATCAAGACCCAAAATAGCTTGGCCGAGTAGTGTATAAAATGTAAGAAATGGACCAAAAACAAAGCTTAAAAGATGATAAAAGATGAAGGAGCAAAGCTTTGTTATCCAAATATTTTTGAAGGCTCTTGGCTACTTGATATTGCTGTGTTTCTAGAGAGAAAAGAGCAGAAATTCTTTGGCACAAGAAGGCTTGGAAAAATGAGTGAGAATAGCTTGGTATTTAGAGGCATTTTTAGGGTTTTATGGACCAATGGACATAAGACAAGTGGCAAGCTACTAATAAATTAATCATTGGCATAAAGTAGCTTTTTGGCCTCTTCCTAGAAACCTCCAGCAATCAGCATGTGGGAAATATAATATAGAAAATATCTAGGAAGCTTCTTTTGGCTCGGTTTAACCGAAAAACCTGAAACGAAGCGATAAACCCATAAATATGAAATAAATCAAAAAATCACTTAAAAATTATGAAACTTGGGGAATCCTCTTGAAATGTTCCCAGAGGATTATGGTCAAAATTTCACCTTGAAATTCGTTGATCATCTATGACTTTTAAGCGACCGAAAAATCAATTACGTATCGATTTTTGGAGTCCCGGAAAAAGGTCATGCTAAAATCATGAAATTAATCCTAAAATTCTTTTTAATTATTCTAGTGACATATCCAAAGTTTCAAGTCAAAATAACATGTGGAGGTATTTTATTTAAAAATATTTTGATTAAATGTCCTTACGTGACGGAATAAAATACATTAGCCGTTTATCGTAACTTGTCGACATTTTGGCTAAAGTTTTGACTTGGAATATATTCAGATATAATATTCCTCAAATAATAATGACTATGAAGTCCTCGGAATATTTATTTTGAATATTTTAGAGTTTTATCCAATTTAAGTGAAAACTGTTAAAGGTTCCGGGATAAAATCTTCTTTTAATCTTTCGGCAAGTCTTTGAGCAAGGCAATTTGAAAATAAGTCTTTGAAAAATATATCGAACATATTTGAGAATAAAACATTTGAAATGAACACTGTTTTGAATAAAACATTTAATTTTGGTCCGGAAAATCAGTGTTCGAAATATTTCGATATTTGTGCCGTTTAGACTTTGCCTTTAAATGTATCACAAATAACTTAGACTAGGAAACATCATTTCATTGACATTCCTTATCCAAATTAGTGATTGGTACGAGAAAACGTTTCGTCAAATTGACTCGTCACTTGTTTATGTCACATCGAATAAACCTAAGGGAGGATTTACTACGTTATCTAGTAAATTCCTAAATCTAATTTAATTTTCACTTTCGAACTTGACAAAATACCAAAACCTACAAGTGAAAGACGGTCTAGCAATCTTCCCAAAAGACTATCGACTCACAATCTTCCCCTTTTTGGTATTTGTCAAAACTACTTGCGAAAATTAAATATGTGTGTGCCACTAATCTAGTGTATGCATGCTAAGCTATATGAAAAAGATGCAATCCAAATAAAATAAGCATACATGCACATAAACACACAGACATACAAACATATCACATAAAGAGTGAAATCAAGTAAGCACAAGTGATATATTGTGTGAGCAAATATGTGACTTATAATTTTTGAAAAATAACTTCCCCTTGCTATGAAAACCATTTTGAAAATTAATTCATCTTCCCCTTAAAAACAAACTCACTTTTCGAAAATTTGAAACATCTCCCTTTTTGTAAAAACATTTTTCGAAAAATTTTGCAAGGATCCGTTTGTTTTGAAAACCTATAGCACATAGTCACATAGCACAAAATTTATCTTCCCCTAGAGCATAAACATATTACAATTTCTAAGCATGCTTCCCCTAAATCACATACACATTTAGTCACACATATATAATTCATCTTCCCCTTTTTGATAAAAACCAAAAAGTGAAAAATAAATTATAAGGGATTTAGGGAGGGGGAATCATATAAGCATGCAAAGCACATAAGGGGAGGGGGATCACTACTAACTATTACATTTTAATTTCCACCAATCCACCTTATTTCTCCTAACATTCCTTCTCCACAAATCTTCACAAAATGTGGATTGTTTTTAATTTACAAACCAACAATCCTAACTGAATTACAGAACTAATTCTCCCATACAAGAACAGAAATGAATAAATAAATTACAATGTAGTACTTAGTTCTTGAATTCAGAAGAAAGTGCAGAGCTAGATTGATTAAGAGCATGCAGTGAATGTCACCAAGAATCAGCACGAGCTGAGTGACCAGGGTGTAGTGCACAATTCACCAAGCAATCCAGAGATGCAACCTGCAAGGTTAGCACTCGAGTAACAATGTCAATGTAAATGTGTATAGAGCATTAAGTATAAATTGACAAAGTTAAGAGTTTAGAGATACAATACAGTGCAGTCAGGTTACAATGTCTTAGAGTCAAAAATTCCAACACACCTGTCAAGTCATAGTTCGAACAACAATGCACCTATATGACCTAATTGTGGCCAGTTTCCCTTGGGTTCAGATCAAAGAGATCTCTAAGGGATCTCAAAGCAGTCCATAGGTACGGTGGCATGTGTGTGCTTGGAGTCTAAAAATGCAATGTAGTAACTAGAACTAATAGGACATCATTAATAAAGCAAGCCAACTGCAATTTCATTAATACCAGGCAAAAGGTACATCATAGATAACTTCTAAATCCAACTAAGACTTGAAAACAGTTGGAGATAGAACTACACACACACAACTAATCATCAAGGCCAACAACAAGGCTCACAGCAAACAACTCGAAACAAACACATAAGCTAGTGCAAAAACAGATAGCACCTAGCACCTAGCACATACAAAGATAGATAGATAAAATAAACTAAAACAACCATAGAATCCAACACTGCAAGTTTCAAGGACACTAACACATATTAGTCAAGCTCATTGTAGTGATCATTGCTAATCAATTCATTGACCAAGTTGTCACAATCCATTCCCACATTACCATTTCCATTCTCATTCTCAACTGGCTGAGATTTCACAATCACCTCCATCACAGTGTCATTCTTATCATTGTCAGCAATCTCAATAACCTCAGTCTCTCTAGGCATAGGAGCACTCACATGTATACCTAGGATAATGTTATTTGGAGCAGGGTTGCTATGCATGTTAACTTGAAACTGAATGAGCTGACTTAGAGTGTTTTCAAGCAAGGTTAACCTAGTCATTGCAGAGTTCAAGTAACTCTGAACAATTTCCAGCTTAGAAGAAACTTTCTCATAGTCAGCCACAAGAATGTTCAAGGTAGACTTCATTTAAGCACACTCAACCTTAAGCACAACCAAATCAGAAGACATAGTCCTAAATTTCTCGTAGTGAACAGAGAGTGAGAGATCTACTTGCCTAGGGGGTTCAACAGTCATGTTAGAAGCCATAGGGGGATCTCTATGAATGTTAAGAGGCAAGACAGGTTTAGTGTAGAGCTCAGAGATTGTGTTTGTGACATGAAAGAAAGGAGGGATGCAAATGTTGTACTTCATGTGTTCGAAGACTTTAGTGAAAAGAAGGCCATATGGATTATATCCAGCCTTAGAAGCAGCATGCATCTTAGTCATGAGCATGTGAGGAACATTGAAAGAAATTCTGTTTGTGGCTATTTTATACATGATCTTCATATCAAGAAAAGAGACAGATTTTTCAAGAGAGGGAAAAAAAATTCTCTTTAACAAAAGTAGCCAGATTCTGATAGAGTGGAATGAAATGGGCAGGATTGAAACCTCTATCATTAGAGAACACATTATGAGGAACCTCAACATTGCAGAAAGTAGAAATAAAATTTCTATATTCATTCCTGTCAAACAAGAATGACTTAGAGATGTCAACATGAGCATGAGTAGTGAGAGAAGCATGAAGTTTGAGAGCACTTATCAAAGTCTCTTGATCAATTAGACAAGGGATTCCACTCACCACAGATGTGAGGAAAATAGTACCATTGATGCCAGGGTTCAGAGTTAAATTAGCATAAAACTCAGAGACCATGTTAGGCAAGACTCTTTTAGAAGGGTTGGAAAGGAAGGGTTCAAGATTGGCTCGAGTGAGCATCTTAAACAAGTCAGAGTCTGGTAGTAACTTTACTATTTGGCCAGGAACAAGTTTGCTTTTAGCAGACTTGGCATGAGCATTGTTTGAAACAAACAAGCCTGAGTTGAGCTTGGCTCTCCTCCTCTTAATTTTGATCTTGCTACCAGAGGAGGATTTGGTTTGTTTGGTAGTGGTGTTTTGTGTGTTATGAAACAAAGAGAGAGTCGTGTTGACAGGATTCATGGTGCTCAAGTAATAACTACTACTAAATGCTCGAAATAATGTGTATGAAGACAAGAGATATCAATGCAAGAATGTGAAATGAATGCAGCTAATACATATCTTAAATACACATAATTAGCAAGGCATAAGCATGGAGATATGTGTAGTAACAGTACAAGAGCAGAAAGCACAAGACATGTACAGTAGCAACAGGACAGGCAAGTACATAAAGATATGACAATATGCAGAGAAGTAAGGCCTCTTATCAGTCCTAGCATGCTAACAAATTCGGTTAAAAGCATGTACAAGTCCCAAAACAAGCACCAACAGCAAAGAGCATTTAATGCATTTAAGGTAGTTAGCAATCACAGGATACTTTACTGAAAAAGCAATATTTGTTTACACACATAAATCACATCCAAGCTGCTGTACTTGCAAGTAAACAATTCAAATTAAGCAAGCATGCAGTTATACATATATCAACATAGATATAAATCACCATACACTAACTCACACAGCACATATACTCATAAAGTAGATGATTAAACAATTAAGGATAGGAGCACAGTGCTAGAGATTTAGAAAATGACACTTATCACATCAGGCAATTCAAATCCTAACTGACTTTGGAACTAGTTAAACAACCAAGACACTCACATAGCACAAACTAGTTACATGCAATTCTAACCAGATCAGCTCAACAAGCAAACAGGCACACAGGCATTTGATTAGAACAAGATACAATCCAAATCAAAACAATGCAGGCACAAATAAAACAATGGGAGCCAGCAAGGTTACTTCTAGAAACTTAGGTTATTTTTAAATCACCTAGGTCTAGCATAGGATAATTAGGACTAAATTTTAGAAGATAGTGCATTATTAAAATCAATCAAATCCTACATTATCAAATCAGTCTAAAAAGAATTCATTTTAAATCTTAATAAAATTTAAGTGATCAGACAATCAATTAAATTTCGAATTTTAGGGCTTAAGGGATAAAAAAAATGATCAAGTAAAGGGCATGAGACATTGATTATAAAACTAAGCACAGAAGCAAGTAACAAGCATGGCACACTCCACATTTTATAAATTTTGCAACTTTTGAGAGATATACACATAAATCAGAAGCTCATGTGCACAAGCATGGAGTTGCATTTCAATGTAGTATACTTAGCATATAGTGAGTTAGTAAGTTTAAAACTTTTTGCAAAGTCATACTAACTCTAAATATACACTCAAGTCTGACACTTAGCAACTAAGGACATAGACAGGGCATACAAAGACTTAGAGAAATCAGGCATGCATTAGGTCCAAGTAAGACAATTTAGAGCACATATAAAATCACTGCAAGAAATAGTACACATTTGAGGGCATGAGACAACAAGTGACAATACATACTCCACATATAATGATAATTCGAATACAATATGCAAGCAATAAAATCTCACAATTATCATTATCAGAATAATATGACCGAAAAAAAATTCTCAGAGACAGGGCAATGCATATCTAACATTTGTCTAACAATTCACCATCACAAAGCATTACAAGTAAACATTCATATCAAGACAGTAAAGTGAAGTTGGATAGTGTGCACCTGGCTCATGGTGGTAATTCACATGAGTGATTCCAACAAATTTAAAAGCATAACTTATACGGACAATCAATCTCAAAAATCACCAAGACATGCAGTGACTTACCATTTAATCATCAC
Organism: Kitagawia praeruptora; assembly: GCA_037693485.1. Lineage (NCBI taxonomy): Eukaryota > Viridiplantae > Streptophyta > Magnoliopsida > Apiales > Apiaceae > Kitagawia > Kitagawia praeruptora. Next base: position 143,347,611 of record CM075352.1, read on the forward strand.
AAAGACACAAATAACAATCACACAATTATTAGCATTAGTAAAATCATAAGCAATATCAAACTGATCTGTCAAATACCAACCAATAAGACCAATGGCAAGATTTTCACAACAATCATACAATAATAATGCAGTGGGATGCCTTTTGGTAAGGCAGAAGCCTAAAATCAACATTAATCAATCAAAAAATTCTGCCATACCAATAGGATCTCAATACATAAGCATTGGATAGGTTAGAGCATAGACAAGATCACTGCATTGGGATCCCTACTAGTTAGGCAGAAATCTTACATCAAAATTAATCAAATCAAAAATTTCTGTCTAGCTAGTAAGATCTTATTACAAAAACATTGAGAGAGGCTAGGGACATCAGCAAAATCATTGTACAATGATGTCTATTGGTACGTCAGAAACCCTAACACTCAATCACAACTAAATGAAGACTTTCTGACGAGCCAAGAGAATCCTTTTACAAGGACATTGAGATAACCAACCATCAGCACACAAAGTGGAGACAATATCATCAAAATACTATGATTTTTACTTATGTGCACAGTGATTACCAACAAAAAGCAACCATCCCTGTCCACATAGTAAAAATCGCAGTAAAATGATAAGTGAATATAATATATGATCAAGTTTCACCGGATCAGACAAACCATGGCGCATTAAGGCATCAACGATTAGCAACCACTGTAACATCGAAGTGCCATGCTTGACTGAACCGATTAAACACATCATATATACATACAAATCGAGTACACGATTTGTCGAAGGCTCTTTGTTAATATCTCTATCGAATTTTGAATTTGGGGAAAAATAGTTTAGTATGCAAACTGAAAAACTCGATAAAGAATCATATGTATTTGGGTGTGTGGAGCAAGAATATGTGGTCAGATTTTGAAGATGATCGACGGAGTGATCGGAATTGAAGTTCAAAGAACTAGGGTTTCGACCGGTTGATATTTGGGGAAAAGAAAATGAGGTGAAGAAAATAAAATAATTCACTTTACCATATTATGAAAATATTTGTAATAATCTTCAACGGCTCAGATTTTAACCAGACGTTTGAATACACGGCTGAGATCTCCCCGCGCCTTTTCGAGGCTTGACCAGCTGACCCTTGACTGACTGACTTCATATACGCATCCTGCAACCACGCAACAGCTCTTTTGATGTATTTCAGATTTTACATGATTTTCTTTTGTTTAAAACCTGTTTTCGAAAAATCATATAAAATGCTAAATAAATCAGGAAAATTCCCTAAAAATATCTGTGCCACCAGAAAAATTACTATTTTATTATAGAATAATAAAATGCATGAAGTTCCAATTTTTCGAAAATAATTACTCCCTCTGTCCCTTTTGATTCTTAACATTTCACTTTTTCAAAACTTTCTGGCACGCATTTTAAGGTGCATTTTAAGGATAGTTAAATAACTTTTTTTTTAAATTTTCTTTTTCTGTATAAAAATTTAAACATTAAATTTTTATACAGAAAAAGAAAATTTTAAAAAAAAGTTATTTAACTATCCTTAAAATACACCTTAAAATGCGTGCCAGAAAGTTTTGAAAAAGTGAAATGTTAAGAATCAAAAGGGACGGAGGGAGTATATTTTAAAGTAATAAAAATAATTTGGAACTTAATCAAATTAATTTGCAAAAATTAGACCAACCATATATTACTTTTGGCGTTAATTATTTGCAGCTCACAATATTGTCGAAGAAATCTGAACGTTCAAGTCACGCTTGAAAATCCGCTTAAACAATGCTCTAAGTTGCAAGATAATTAAAATAAAGTAATATATATTTCGAATAAAATTTGACAAATTAATTCGGGCACTCCATCATTCCTAAATCAAATCACAATTTAGAGAATCTTTCGGAGCTTAGTGGTTTCGTGAAAATATCCGCGATATTATTCTCGGTATCGATGTGAACCAATTTAATATCACCTTTATTAACATGATCACGAAGAAAATGATGTCTAATATCTATATGTTTCGATCTCGAATGCAATACCGGATTTTTAATCAAATCAATTGCACTCGTATTATCACATAAAATAGATACCGCGTCAAATTTAATAACATAGTCGGCTAGTGTTTGCTTCATCCACAAGATTTGAGCACAACATTTCGCAGCCGCTATATATTCAGCTTTGGTAGTGGATATAGACACCGAATTTTGTTTCTTTGAAAACCAAGAAACTAAACATCCACCAAGAAACTGACATGTGCCACTAGTTCTTTTTCTATCGATTAAATGCCTGGCATAATCCAAATCAGAAAAACACATTAAATCAAACGGATGTCTTTTAGTATACCAAAGACCTAAATCCGTAGTACCTTTAAGATATCTAAAAATCCGCTTAACTGCAGACAAATGAGATTCTTTCGGATCTGCTTGAAAATGAGCACATTTACCAACACTAAATTGTATATCCGGTCTACTAGCCGTGATATAAAGTAAACTTCATATCATCCCTCGATATTTCTTAATATCTACGGAAACACCGGTTTCATTTATAGATAACTTATCGGAGATTAACATAGGAGTACTTATCGGTTTTGCATTTTCCATCTCGAATTTCTTAAGCATTTCTTTGCAATATTTCGATTGTGAAATATGAATGCCATCTCGAGATTGCTTAATTTGCAAACCTAGGAAGAAATTTAATTCTCTCATCATGCTCATTTCGAATTCTGTACTCATTTTATCCGAGAATTCGTTACATAGTGATTCTTTGGTTGCACCAAAAATAATATCATCTATGTAAATTTGAAAGAGCAAGATATCATCGCCTTCATACTTGGTAAATAGCGTAGTATCCGCAATTCCCATTTTAAAACCATTATCGGTCAGGAATTAATTACTTAACCGCTCATACCAAGTTCTCGGAGCTTGTTCTAATCCGTATAAGGCTTTGTATAACTTGTATACATAGTTAGGATGTTTATGATCCTCGAATCCCGGTGGTTGTCTTACATAAACTTCTTTTTCTAAGACACCATTTAGGAATGCCGATTTAACATCCATTTGATAGACTTTGAAACCTCTATAGCAAGCATAAGCCAGAAACATACGAATTGACTCGATTCTAGCTACGGGAGCATAGGTTTCATCAAAATCTATACCTTCCATTTGAGTATAGCCTTGAGCAACTAATCTTGCTTTATTTCTTACCACTTCTCCACCTTCGTCAAGTTTATTGCGAAACACCCACTTAGTTCCAATAATGGAAGTGTAGGGTGGTGGAGGCACGAGTTCCCAAACTTTATTGCGAGTAAATTGATTTAGCTCATCTTGAATGGCATCAATCCAATCCTCGTCTAATAAAGCTTCTTTGGCCAAATTGGGCTTGATTTGTGATAAAAATGCTATATTACTCACAATGTTTTGAACTTGAGCTCGAGTTTGAAAGCCTTTACTAAGTTCACCTAAGACATTATCTATAGGGTGATTCTTAATCAATGGAATCTCCGGAGGCAATCGAGTCTCAACTTCATTTATTTCGAGAGGATTTGTAGGAATTTTAGTTCCTAGATCCATGGTTCCCATTTGTCGAATTACACCTTCAACTCCGGATGTAGAACCATTTTTAGGATCATTCGAATCATCATCCTCATCCACTAAATCTTTAAACTTAGAGTGCGGTTTCGATTCATCAAACACAACATTCAATGATTCTTCCACAACTAAAGTTTCAAGATTAAACACCCGATAAGCTTTGCTAGTGTTTGAATATCCAAGAAATATACCCTCACAAGATTTCGGGTCAAACTTCGTTAAATAATCTCTTGAATTCAAAATATAGCATTTACTACCGAAAACTATGAAATAGCTTATCTTAGGGGTTTTACCAAAATAAAGCTCATATGGAGTCTTCATTTTGATAGGTCGTAGTAGCACTCGATTAAGAACATAGCATGCCGTAGACATAGCTTCGGCCCAAAAATACTTTGGTCTACGATATTCATTCAACATCGTATTTGCCATTTCTTGCAAGGTTCGATTCTTCCTTTCAACAACCCCGTTAGATTGAGGTGTATAAGGAGCCAAAAAATTATGAGTGATACCACATTCTTCACAAAAGTTAAAAAAATCCGAATTATCAAATTCTGGACCATGATCCGTCCTAATATAGACGATCGTGTTGTTTTGTTGATTTTGTATTCTTTTGCAAAGTGCAACAAACGATTCAAATGCATCGGTTTTTGCTTTAAGGAACACCGTCCACGTAAAGCGTGAGTAGTCATCAACTACCACAAGAGTGTATACGCACCCTCCTAGGCTTTGTACGGGAACCGATCATATAAGATCCATATGTTAGATATAATTGATGTGATTTAATGTCAGTGTTTAAGTGTTATAGGTAAAAAGAGTTTAACTTGTTAATTGAAAGCAGTCGTAGCAGAGTTTAAGTATACGCTGATAGCTGGAAGCGCAAATGCTGATAGAAGGAAGTGTAAACACTGCTAGCTGAACACAAGGAAGCGCAAACACTGCTGGCTAGGAGAGCAACAGAGTTTGCTAAAGTCTGTCTACTGGAAGCGTTTACAAGTCAACAGAGTTTGAAGAATAATTCAAGATTAATATGGAAGCAATATCTTTGAAGATTGGATAGCTGTCAAAGAGATTGAGTTGACTTAGAAGACGTGTAGCAATCGTAATTGATATCAATTGTATAGCTTAATTTTAGGAGAATCAATTAACGATTGTATGTAGCTGTATATCTTATAAATACAGTTAGGTTAACCCTAGAAGGGTATCCATCGTGAACGAATATCATTCATTGTAACCTAAGCAGCTCTCTGTGATATTTTACATCATTGAGAGAGGAATTGTTAATTCCAAACAGTTTTAAGTACTAAAACGTGTGTTCTTGTTAATTACTCATACAGTACTTGATTATATTATGTATTCGACCTAACAAGTGGTATCAGAGCCAATCTGTTACTTTATTATAGTTAAAGATCCAAAACACAATAGTAATCAATGGCAGAGATTCCTCCTCCATCAGGTTCTGAGAAAGCACCTACTACTGTTAGTAGGTATGAAACGATTAGGGTTCCAATACTCAAGCCATCAGAATATGCAATCTGGAAGGTAAAGATGACCATGTTTCTGGAAGCCACAGATCCAGAATATCTTGATAGAATTTATGAAGGTCCTCATAAACCTACAAAGTTAACTGCTGCTACTGCTGGTGAGGAATCAAAGGTGGTTCCTAAGGAAAAGAAAGATCTAACTGCTGAGGATCTTTCATCTATTGCTAAGGATGCCAAAGTAAGGCACTTACTTCACAGTGCTCTTGACAATGTTATGTCTAACAAAGTGATTAACTGCACAACTGCAAAGGATATTTGGGATGCACTTGAGGTTAGATGTCAAGGAACTGCTGCAATTAAGAAGAATAGAAGAAACATACTCACACAGGAGTATGAGCATTTCGAGGCAAAGTCTGAAGAAACCATGACAGAAATATTTGACAGATTCTGTAAACTGCTCAATGATCTATCATTGGTTAACAAAGAATATGATCTAGAAGACTCGAATCTCAAGTTTCTTCTCTCTCTTCCTGAAAAGTGGGATGTGAAAGCAACCACTATAAGAGACAACTATGATCTTGCTGATACTGAGATTGATGAAATCTATGGACTGCTCAAGACTCATGAATTGGAAATGGAGCAGAGAAATAGAAGATCAAGCAGAAAGTCAAAGTCTGTCGCTCTGAAAGTTGAAGAAAAATCTTCAAAGAAAGAAGCATCAAGGAAGAAGGCAAAAGGAAAAGCCTTGGTCATCCATTCAGAAAGTGAGTCATCAAACACTGATGTTGACTCAAACACAGATGGATCATCTGATTCTGAAGATGATGAAGAGATGATGCAAATGGCTGCATTGATGGTAAAGACCTTCAAGAAAATGGGATTCAAGAACTTCAAGAAGGGAAAGAGATTCTCCAAGGATTACTCAAAGTCTGACAAGAAAAATTTTAGAAAATCTGAGGGAAAGGACTTAAAATCTGGTAAGAAAGATAAGTCTGAGATTCAATGCTACAAGTGTAAGGAGATGGGTCACTATGCTCCTGAGTGCAAAAAGGGTAAAACTGAAAAGGCACTATACACCAAAGGCAGAGACTGGGCAGACACCTCAGATTCAGATGAGGAGGTGAACTATGCACTCATGGCTTATACTCAGAATGAAGATTCTGAACTAAAGGTACCTCCAACTACCTATGCTTACAATACTGATAATATAACTGAATTGAGAATTTATCTTAAGGCATTACATATCAGTTATAGGGATCAGACTTTAGAAAATGAGAGAATCAAGAATGAGTGCTCTCAACTCAAAGAAAGAAATAAACTTGTTGAGGAATAACTTGAAAACATGAATAAAATTCAGAAAGAGAGAGATGATGCTGTGTTTATAGAACATGAGTTGCTGGGTAAGTATAAGCAATTAGAATCTGAATTGGAGGATGCTAAGCACATTATTAAAACTTGGACACATTCTGGAAAAGACACTCAAGAGGTTTTTCAATCAGACACAGTAGGTCTAGGTTATTCTGAGGATGATGTGCTTAGGTTTCAGAATACAGTCAAGATTAGACCACCTCTTTCTTCTAAGAAATTTGGAACATTTGTTCATGGTACTGTTAAAACTGAGCATGGAGCTGTTGAAAGTGAGCCAGTAAAAACCTGTGTCAAACAGGTTAATATTGGTTCAATGACAGATAAACAACTCAAGCATAAGCTTAAAGAAATAAAATCTGTCAACAAACAGAGAATGCCTAGGAAAAACAGAAATGGAAAGGTAGGCATAACATCAGGAATTAAGCCAATGCTTGCTACATTTGCACCTAGAAAAACTTGTCATAATTGTGGTAGCACTAATCATCTTGCTAGTTTTTGCAGGAAGAACAAAGACATTAACTCTTTACCCTCCAAATCTGGAGTGAAAAAGGATAATGTCAAACCAAGACCACAAACTCTATGCAAACATTGTGGAAGTAGTTGGCACTCAATTTATACTTGCAAGAATTATCATGCTATTTATCATAATTATTATGAACTAAAACCTAATTTGAAATGGGTTAAAGTTGATTCTGCAAGTACTAAGAATGAAAATGTTAGTTTAAACTCTGATAATGACAAATCCGCTGCAAAAACTAACAGATTCAATAAAGCAAAAGGATCCAAGCAAGTCTGGATCCTTAAAACTAACAATCAGTGATTGTTTGTGATTGCAGGGCACCAGGGTAAGTACCCTAGTCGTGGACAGTGGATGTTCAGGACACATGACTGGAAATAAAGCCCTGCTATCAGAGTATGAGGAGAAGGCTGGCCCAAAAGTTTCCTATGGAGATGGCAACATAGGACATACTCTGGGATATGGCAATATTAATCTTGGAAGTGTCATCATCACTAATGTAGCTCTGGTTCCAGGACTCAAGCATGATCTGCTTTCTGTGAGTCAAATCTGTGACAGAGGATATCATGTAGATTTTCAGCCTGAATATTGTCAAGTCATCAGTAAATCTACAGGGAAAGTAGCTCTAGTTGGAAACAGACACAATAACATCTATGAAATAAAATTGTCAACAAACTCTGATGGCAAAGCAGTGTGTCTGTCAACAAGAATGTCCAGTGAAGAGAGTTGGAAGTGGCACAAGAAACTCTCTCATTTGAACCTGAACAACATCAATGAGCTAATAAAGAATGATCTTGTAAGAGGACTACCAAAGTCTTTGTTGAATGCAGAAGGCCTGTGTGATTCTTGTCAAAAGGCCAAACAGAGAAAGGCCTCTTTCAAAAGCAAATCTGAGTCTTCAATTGTTGATCCTTATCATCTTCTACATGTTGATCTTTTTGGACCAGTAAATGTTATGTCTCTTGGAAAGAAGAAATATGCTCTAGTCATTGTTGATGAATACACCAGATACACATGGGTGTATTTTCTAGCAAAGAAGGATGAAACTGCATTAACACTGGCAGAACATATAATGCAACTGGACAAAGGGTCAAAGAACCAAGTGAAGATTATCAGAAGTGACAATGGAACTGAATTCAGGAATTCAACAATGGAAGAATTTTGCAAGAACAAAGGAATTAAACAAGAGTTTTCTGCACCTGGCACTCCACAACAAAATGGTGTAGTTGAAAGGAAGAACAGAACTTTGATAGAAGCTGCCAGAACTATGCTTGATGAAGCAAAATTACCAACCTATTTCTGGGTAGAAGCTGTTCAAATAGCTTGTTTTACTCAGAATGCCACTCTGATAAATAAGCATGGAAAAACACCATATGAAATGGTGAGAGAAAAGAAGCCAAACCTGAAATATTTTCATATTTTTGGGTGCAAATGCTTTGTGCTGAAAACTCATCCTGAATAGTTGACCAAATTTGATTTGAAGGCAGATGAAGGAATTTTTGTTGGCTATCCATTGTCAACTAAAGCATTCAGAGTTTATAATATGAGAACTAGAGTGATCATGGAATCTATTCATGTGTCTTTTGATGACAAGAAAATGACTGGACTTGAAGATGTAAATGAACATGATCAACTGCACTTCGAAAATGAAGATTTAATCTCTGATGAACTAAACTCTGATGAGTCTAATCTGACAAACTCTGAACCTCTACTGGTAAATACTGAAGAGAACTTTCAACCAGAAACAAGAGAAGAACCAGTTGAGGGGGAGCATGAAAAACTCATCAAAGTGATAACTCAAATTCTGATAATGACTCAGCTGAAAATTCTGAATCAAACTCTGGTGACTCAAACTCTGAAAGTCCAAAAACTGACAGTTCACACACTGAGCAGTCACATTCAGGGGGAGCCTCAGAGAATGAAGAAAGATATCAAGAAAATCAGGAGAACATGGATCAAGGGGGAGGATCCAACTTTGAAAGAAGTCAATTGCCTTCAGCTAGGAAATGGACCAAATCTCACACACCTGATTTAATCATTGGTGATCCAGATGCAAGAGTAAGGACAAGAAGTGCAACAACAAATGAATATCTGTTTCATGCATTCTTGTCACAAAATGAACCAAAAAAAGTTGAAGAAGCTCTTAAAGATGCTGACTGGATAACAGCAAATCAGCAATGCAAGAAGAGTTAAATGAATTTGAAAGAAATGAAGTGTGGACACTAGTACCAAGACCAAAGAACAGGTCTACTGTTGGTACTAAGTGGGTTTTTAGAAACAAAACTGATAGTGAAGGGGTTGTTACAAGAAACAAAGCAAGACTTGTGGCAAAAGGCTATTCACAGCAAGAGGGGATAGATTATGATGAGACTTTTGCACCAGTTGCTAGATTGGAGGCAATTAGGATGTTTCTTGCTTATGCTTCTCACAAGAAATGCAAGGTTTTTCAAATGGATGTGAAAAGTGCTTTTCTGAATGGAAAACTTGAAGAAGAAGTGTTTGTTGAACAACCACCTGGTTTTGTAGATCCAAAATATCCTGACCATGTCTACAGGCTAGACAAGGCACTTTATGGACTTAAGCAGGCACCGAGAGCATGGTATGAAACCCTGGCTCAGTTTCTTTTAGAAAGTGGATTCAACAGAGGTACAATTGATAAAACTCTGTTTTATTTCAAATTTGAAAGTGACTTGCTTTTAGTTCAGATATATGTTGATGATATCATTTTTGGATCTACTAATGATAAACTTTGTAAGAAGTTTGCCAAGCTCATGCAGTCCAGATATCAAATGAGTATGATGGGAGAGCTAAGTTATTTTCTAGGCTTACAGGTGAAGCAAACAGATGATGGAATCTTTATCAATCAAGCAAAATATACCAGAAATCTTCTCAAGAAGTTTGGCATGCTTGACTGTTCATCTGCAACAACTCCCATGGCAACTGCAACAAAATTGGACAAAGATACAGGGTCATCAGTAGATATGACAAGTTACAGAGGAATGATTGGCTCTCTTCTCTATTTAACAGCAAGCAGACCTGATATCATGTATGCAACATGTCTGTGTGCAAGGTTTCAGGCAGATCCAAGGGAACCACATTTAACAGCTGTGAAGAGGATTTTCAAGTATCTCAAGGGCACTGTAACTTTAGGGCTGTGGTACCCAAGAGAATCAGATTTTAAACTACTTGGTTACTCTGATGCAGACTTTGCAGGCTGTAAGATTGACAGAAAAAGCACCAGTGGAAGTTGTCAATTTCTTGGTGACAGACTTGTTTCTTGGTACAGCAAGAAACAGAAATCAATATCAACATCTACAGCTGAAGCAGAGTATATTGCTGCTGGTAGCTGCTGTGCACATATTCTATGGATGAAGAATCAATTGTTGGATTATGGATTGAGGTATAGTAAAATACCTATTTTCTGTGATAACCAGAGTGCTATTGCAATGACAGGTAATCCAGTACAACACTCAATGACCAAGCACATCAGCATAAGGTATCATTTTATCAAAGAGCATGTAGAGGAAGGCAATATTGAGCTTCACTTTATGCCTACAGATCAACAACTTGCAGATGTCTTCACCAAGCCTTTGAGTGAAGCAGCATTTACAAGGCTGGTCAATGAACTAGGAATGGTCTCTGGTTTTGACTAAACATGTTGGTTAGCCTAAAAATTTTCTTATAAAATGTGTTGCTCATATTTCTGTGAATTGTTAAGTGCTATGTGAACCTTGTTGTTTAAACTCTGTTATGCAGACTCTGTTCACATGTTTCTGTTCTCACACTGTTAAACTCTGTCAGCATGTTTGTCTGTCATACACTGTTAATATGTTTGATAAACTCTGTGAATTCTGAATTGATTTTTACCTGAATGAAAACACCAATGAAGAAATATGTATGAAGCATGATTCTCAGTGAATAAATCAAGATTCTTTCTGAGTCACTGTGATCAAATCAGAAATTGTGCAGTAAGTTAACACATCATGATACTATTTCATATTTAGAGCATCTCTTAGTTTATTTGGTCCTAAACTCTGAGTCTATGAATACTGTGTGTATTGCCTCTCATGCATAACTTCTGATATTGATGAACTCTAAACTCTGATTAGTAACACTCTGTTTCCAAGACATACATAGTTCTTGATGATTCCTTGTTTGTACTTGTGAAAATTTTAAAACTTGAGATATGGTGTCATTGTTTAGTTTGGTGAGAAATAATACATGTCTGCACCTTGTGAGATTTTGAGCTGAATAAGTGATTGATACATTTTATATCAATCAGATTTTTTTTTTGATGTGTGATGTTCATCAGTGAGTATGTTGCTCTAGAACTTGTATCAAACCATTTTGAGACTACATGATATGTGTGTGCATGAAAATGATAAAGGCACTAGGATTTATCATCCGTCTTTAAACACTGTTCATAAAATACCACCCTTAGTAAACCCTTTTGAGCCTTATTAACTGCTCAATTTTTTTAACTCTGTCGTATAAAGAGCAGTTATATTCTTTTGGAAAATCAAATGCAAGCAGGTGAGTGTTTTTCAAGAAAAGAAAAGTTTTCTCAGTATATATATATATATAAAAAAGGGGGGTATATATACTGATCATCTTGTACAAATATGTACTAACAGTGTGACTGAACACTTTGGTCTGTTAAATTGTTCAGTCCGAAATTCATTCATTTTAAAAACATCTCTTCTCACCTGTTTGAACTTACTACATTACAACCCTGAATAAAGTCCTTTTGATTTGTGCATATATGTAATCAAAGTAGTGTAGATTTGGTGAAAATTCAAGCCTATGGTAGTATCTGCTTTTACTGATTGAATTTGAGAGAAAATACTTCACCTAAACACTTGTGTGATTTGAGAGTTTGTGAGGAAATCCTTGACATGTTACTCACTGAATGATGCTTTGATGACTATCTCTTGATCTTTTTGTCTATAAGGACTGTGTGCTTACTTGGATAATCATGAACATCAATGGGAATAGGGTTATTCAGATTTCTGTATTTAAGGAACTACAGAGTTTAGCATTCATCACATACTCCATGTTTAATATGAGAGTTTGTGCATTCAGTGTTTATTGATTTGATTTATGGATTTTATGAAATATTAGATGCTATAAAAATTGATGCGGTAACCTCTGCTACACATTCACAAAATATTCACGACTGTGCATTTTTGAAAGGGTTTTAGTGATAAAGTTTGAAAATTTGACAAACACTGATGAATTGTGTTCCGTACTCTAAGGTAAATTTTCATTAAGATAATTTGAAAATTTTGGAGTAAATAGAGTGTTTGACAACTGTTAATGAGTGTATTTTGTGGTAAAGTGTCTTGAAAATAGGAAAGACAACAATAATAATGGCTTTTACTACGCGTGATTAAGTGATGAACAAGAGTTTGTGATAACTCCACAAACTGTTCGAGAGACCTTGGACTTCGACACACACACATCGTATGCTATTGTTTCTGAACAGAATCTGAGAGAAATGTTAACAGAGATTGGGTACATGGAATCTCTTGCAAAGCTGGGCAGTGTGAGAAGGCCGAATCTTAGGAAGGAATGGAATTTTTTCTTCGACTGTATCACCAGGACATTCCAGAAGAAAGTCACCAACTGGGATGCCATTCCAATGGATAGTCTGCAAATTGGGTATTCTCTACTCTATGGCAGTAATTTTGATTTTGGTCGATATGTGCTAATGAACTTAGGTGATAAGTTGTTAGAGTCTACTACAGTTTATTTTGCTAGATTTTGTCAACTTTTGTTCAATGCCTGTGTACCTGGGTTAGAAGTTGATGCAGCTGATGTGCTTCAACCTTTTAGAGTCAATAAGAGAATATTCTCTGATATGACTAATAAAGATGTTGGTAAAGATTTACCTGCTTTTGTTTTGCCACTTGCCTTGCAGAACTTTCTAAACCAACCACAAGATTCCCAATCACCACAACATGAACCACACCAAACACAACAACCAGAAACACAAAATATGCCTGAACCTTTAGCCACTGACCACACTGAAACCATACACTCTCATCCTGTACCATCACCTGAGCCAACACCAACAAACACTATACCTACTACATCACCACACCCACAATCTGAACCAATAAACCCTGAGCCAACAAATCCTGAGCCTGTCACTACTCAACCTCAATCAACATTTAAACCAAAAAGGAAAAAGCATACTGCCCTCAACACAAAACATTCCAAGGCTAAACAGACATCTCCTAGAGCTGTTTATTCCAGAAGAATCATTAAAAGGGCAAATAGGCCTTCTTTACCACCAGTTGAAGAAAGTTCTAGTGAAGAAGAAGAAATGATTGAAGTCCCTAAAGCAAAAAGGAGAAGGCTGATTCTTACAGATTCTGATGATGAGCAAGTTGTTGAGGCTCAAGAGAAACTTTCTCATGATATTCCTACTGGTGAGACAGAGGTTATCATAGAACCTACTATAGAAGAATCAGGTTTCAAGATTGCTGAACCAGAACTTGCTAAGGTTCAAACTAATGAAAATGTTAGAGATGCATTGCCAATAATGGAAGAGTTTGATGAAACTCCATTTTCTTTTAATAATGAAGAATCTACTCCAATACCCATGGAGGTTACACATTCTGTTGATACTGGTGTTGTAGATGGGCCTACTGTTGTCCTGGAAGACACTGAGGTTGCATCACACATAGAATTAAACTCTGATGCACATCATGTTTCTGATCATGGTGAGGAGATTGATCAACCAGAAAAAGTTAATTCTTCAGAGCATATTCAAGATGACAAAGGAAAACAGGTTGTTCAAGAATCAGTTGCTGCTCAAGATGAGGACATTGCTTCAGTTGCTCCTACTGATGTTTCTGTCAGTGATTCTTTTGAAGAAAGGAGTACAGAAGCTCATAAAAACCAATTTCAATCTGATGGTCAGAAAACAGGAGAAAAACCAGATTTTGCTGGACCTTCTATTAATGAAATTGATGATAATTACTTGACAAAGCAAACTACAGATTGGTACAAGTCAGATTGTATTTTTCCTCCTGGTAGAGCAGCTACCTTTCTCAAGTCAAATTCTTCAAAGATTACAAATCCTGATATTTTCACTTGTCTGCAAGGAACAGTGATTCAGATCAAGTCCTTGAATCATAGATTTGATGATAATTAGAAGGCCATTGTTGATCTTCGAACAGAGGTTGTTACTCATGAGGAGAAATCTCAACGAGCTAATTCTAAGCTTTTTCAATAATTCTCCAAAGCTCAAGAGAATCTTAATGACAGATTGAGCAAAGTTGAACAGAATCAGCTTTTGCTGATTGAGAAGGTTGATTCTATTTCAAACTCTCTTGAGTTAATCACCTCAATTCTGATTCCAGATGGTGATGATGTCAAAAAGGGGGAGAGAATTGCTAAAACTAAGTGTAAGCAAACTCAAACTCTATTAAAGAAGGATCATCTGGATGAAGAAGGTGCAAATGCTGATAAGGGGTTAAGAAGTGCAAATCCTAGACATGGACATGGAAGGTCTACGAGGTCAAAGCCAAATTTGGTGACAGATACAAATATTCAGAGTACCTCTACTTCAAGGCAAAAGGATTTGTCATTCACTGACAATCCACAAACAGATGAAGAATTGGCTGCTAAGATCTTTCGTGAGGAAAATGCTGAGGCTACACTTGAGGACATACAAGCTGAAGAAAAGCTGTTGCAAAAAGGAACATTTAAAAGCACTAAAGTCCAAGAAAGGAAAGAAGACTGTCAGAGCTTCAAAGCCTGCAATGAAAGGGATTGAAATCAAAGAGAGATTATCTGGTATTCAAGAAGAAGAAGAAGAAGAAGAAGGAAAGTTGGTAAGAAGGTCTTCTCTTGATGCCAAGTTGAAGCTAAAAGGGGTAATGGGTGAAGAGAGCAAAAGTAAAATGATAGTTACAACCTCTGTTGCCACACAAGTTTTACAGACTCAAAGCAAACCTTTTCCTGGGTTTTCTAGGCCAAAGATTCCGGTTCAAGAACAAACAGGAGTGACTGGTGGTTATCAACATAATGTTGCTTGTTCAGGAAAGCCACCAGGCAGGAATACTTCTGGCTTAGGTTCAAGAAGAGATTTGAGAGTTAGTAACAGTCCAAGAGATCCCTCTGCACTTGTCTCTCTTGGTTCTGGTATTACTCAAGAAAATCTAGACAAGTTGGAATCAGTTCAGCTAGTTCATCAAAGGAGCTTAGATATTCACTTTCTGTTATACTTTATGACAGATGGAACAGTGTATAGAGTGAATGAAGAAGCAATCAAATTAAAGTTGTTTGAAGAACTTCAGTATGTTCTGCATATATTCAGAGTCAGAAACAGACGAACAGAGCTTATTGCTAATTCTATAAGGGAATATATGCTGAAAGCCAAAGTCTTTACAGGATCGAAGACTTCTGAAGAGTATGTTCCTAAGTACAGAGATTGGAATGGAAATCTTGTAGAGATGAAGAAAGGAACTGCTAAATTAAAGACTGATCTGGGGATTACAGTTCTTGATTTTAATTCTCAATCAGAGGAAGTCAAATTCATTAGACTGGGTAATCAGATGAGGAGAAATAAAATCTATGATCTAAGAGCTGCTATCTTTCAAACTGATGAGAATGATCCAGAATTAAGAGAGATCAAGGAAGCTATGCAGATTGAACTTGAAAATGCTGAGAGAAGATTGTTGATCGACTATCTCAGAACAACTCCAGATCTTGAGGAGGTTAGGTAGACAGAATTTGTAAGTAATTTGAATTTTCTAAGTCAAGATTAAACTCTGATTATATGTTAAACACTGTGTTTTTATTTGATTGTTTTGACATCATCAATTACTGTGAACTTGTACATTTTTCTAATGAACAAGTTGGGGGAGATTGTTAGATATAATTGATGTGATTTAATGTCAGTGTTTAAGTGTTACAGGTAAAAAGAGTTTAACTTGTTAATTTAAAGCAGTCGTAGCAGAGTTTAAGTATACGCTGATAGTTGGAAGCGCAAATACTGACAGAAGGAAGTGTAAACACTGCTAGCTGAACACAAGGAAGCGCAAACACTGCTGGCTAGGAGAGCAACAGAGTTTGCTAAAGTCTGTCTACTGGAAGCGTTTACAAGTCAACAGAGTTTGAAGAATAATTCAAGATTAATATGGAAGCAATATCTTTGAAGATTGGATAGCTGTCAAAGAGATTGAGTTGACTTAGAAGACGTGTAGCAATCGTAATTGATATCAATTGTATAGCTTAATTTTAGGAGAATCAATTAACGATTGTATGTAGCTGTATATCTTATAAATACAGTTAGGTTAACCCTAGAAGGGTATCCATCGTGAACGAATATCATTCATTGTAACCTAAGCAGCTCTCTGTGATATTTTACATCACTGAGAGAGGAATTGTTAATTCCAAACAGTTTTAAGTACTAAAACGTGTGTTCTTGTTAATTACTCATACAGTACTTGATTATATTGTGTATTCGACCTAACACCATATGTAGAAGCTCAAGCGGTTTAGTAGTTGACACCATGAATTTGGCTTTATGAGATGAACGAATTTGTTTGCCAATTTCACAAGCTTCACACAAGTGATCTTTTACGAAACTCAGTTTGGGTAATCCTCGAACATGTTCTTTCGAACAAATATTCTTAATGAGTTTCATGTTTATATGACCCAATCTACGGTGCCATAAGCATGGATCCTCATTCATGGATACCGAACAAATGTTCTCATAATCATTTAAGTCACACGAATAAACATTTCTGTTATGTGGACATTTAAGAATCAACTTCCATTCTTTATCAAAATAGCACAGTGTGATGGAAGGAAAATAACTTTGCAACCATTATCACATAGTTGACTTATAGAAAACAAATTGTACTTTAGTCCAGTGACTAACTGTACATCGGAAATTTTAAATTTATCATTACCAATATTACCAATACCAACAATAATACCTTGACTGCTATCACCAAAAGTTACGCTACCGGCGGTTACCTTTTTAATGTTGTTCAACAAAGATTCATTACCCGTCATATGCCGTGAACAACCACTATCAAGATACCACACGTTTTTCTTAGCACTCAAGCACACCTACAAAACGATTAATAAAATCGATTGGTACCCTTTTTACTTAAGGGTCCGGGGTTAGCACATTATATGGTACACGAGTATTTTCATAAATAAATCTAGGCATGGGATAATCATTCACATAGACCATATCATTCCTAGATTCGTGATTCCTATTGGATATATGATTAGGATTTCTCCTTGGCATATATCTAGGATTACCATGAAAAGCACGACCATTACTACGGGGAAATATAGTAATAGTAGAATCTCTCGAATGATTTTTGGCATGATAATTCACATGATTATCTCTAACATGAGCATTGTGACGTCTAGGATTTGCATGATACTTCATATTAGCATGTTGCCTTGTTTGAACATTATAATGACTTACATTTCTAGGCATATTAACCTTTTGATTCCGAATGTAAGCATTACTATTCGAACTTTGAGCAACAACATTTCTCCTAGGAACATTCGGTTGTCTAGCGTTGTTTGTACTAGAACTTGCAACATTTTTAGAGTTCCTTGGTTGAAATGTAATCGGCTCTTGACGATAAGAATGTTTTGGTTGCTTTTAAGCATTATTAACCGAAACATTTTGAGCAATTTTATTTCTTTCCTTCCTTTTTGTTTAGTTTAGCTCCTTTAGGTATCCACTTATACTTCCCCTTAAATACACCTTCTCTTGCATAGCAATAGAGACTAGTATGTCCATTCTTATTACAAAATGTACACACTTTAATAGGTGTTTTAGGAGTAGTAGTTCGAGTGGGAGTAGGAATATGTGCAACTCTTGTATGAGGATTATTAGCATCATATCCTAAGCCTTCTTTATTAGAAGATATCTTGGAGTTATAAACCATATTTTCCAACATGGTATTGCTCTTTGTAAATTGCTTCATAATAGCATCAAGATTACACTTTTCTTGCATCAAGACATTAATCTTGTTAGTTAGCCCATTCTCTTGATCTATAACTTGAGCCATGAGCTTAGCATTCTCATGTTTAAGCCTTTGACTAGCCAAAATATTTGTTTTCATTTCCGAAACCAAATATTCTTTTTCAACAACCTCAACATCGAATTGCTCTTTCAGCTTAGCTAATTCGGCATTCTTTTTGGCTAAGGTTATTTGGTAGTCAAGATCCAAATCATTTATGACTTGTCTAAGCTCTTCTTCTTTGTCACTCGTTAAAGATTGTTCAAGTTCTTTAATCCGATTGTCTCGTGTAGCAATATCACTTGCTAATGCTTCATTTCGAATTTTTAAATTCAAGATCTCAACATGAAGCTCACGATTCTTATCATTAACTTGAATCTTATCTTTTTCAATTTCTTCGGCTTGAACAATAAGAGAAATGGTATCTATTTCGAGATTTTGGATAATTTCATTCTTTTCATTTATCTCGAGTTTCAAGCGATCATTTTGTGAAGAAATGAAATCCGAATATTCTTTGTCGTTAACATGAATATCCTTTAAATGAGATACTTCTTTTTGATGCTCAACATTTGACTCACGAAATTTATTCCTTTCGGAACTTATCGTGGCAAATTTGCAATTTACCTCATCAAGACTCGATTTTAACGAGTTGATCAAAACAATTAGTTCGGATGAATCCAAACTAGAATAATCCACAAACGATACACTATCATTCACATTATCACTACTACATGATGCAACATTTAAATTCGAAGAGGGGGTTTAGAGTTACCTCTTGATTAGTAGTGGAGATTTCCATTGGTGTTGATTCATCGGAGAGAGCCATCAAGCAAAGGTTGACAATTTCCTCGGTAGGTTCCGTAGCTTCCTCGTCTTCGCTTAAATCCCATCCGCTCTCCGCAACCAGACCTCGACCTTTTGGTAACTTTGAACACTCACGTTTAAAGTGACCGGGTTGTTTGCATTCAAAACAAACATCTTCCGTTTCCTCAACCATGGGCTCTTTCGGTTTAGGTGCCGAGTAATTTTTAGAATAATTTGGATTATATGAATTATTATTTTGTTGTGCACCTTGACCTTTAGCAAAATTCGTATTAGGGGAATTATTATATGAATTAGAAGCGCCTTGGTTTTTTAGGTATAACTCGAGGTAGGAAAATTGTTCTTATAAGGTGGCCTTCCTTTCGAGTTGAATACTCGATTTTGATTATTCGATTTAAGGAAGCCTTTCCCGTACATTTGAGCTTTACTTTGTAAAACACGACGAAGTTGTCTTGATAACAACGCAATCTCATGTTCATCGAGATTTTCCAACTCTTCGTTTAGCTCGTCGTCGTTTTCTTCTTCATCGATTAATATAGCTTTTAAGGCCATATTTTTGCGTTTGTCATCCGTTTTAGGGACAACCTTTTCCGGAATGTTATCTTCCTCGTAAGCACGAAGGTTCCCGAATAAACTATCGATGGAGTAGTCGTTAAGACTATGCATTTCTTTTATCGTGGTAACTTTAACTTTCCAACTTGGAGGCAAGGCTTTTAAAATCCTTCGATTTTTCTCGTTAGTCGTATAGACCTTACCAAGTTGAGAAAGCTCATCGATTATACGAGTAAACCTCGTTTCCATATCGATGATAGTTTCACCTTCGAGGAGTTTAAAATTCTCGTAATCATGAATTAAGGTATCCATTCTAGATTCCTTAATATCTTTTGTTCCCTCGTAAGTGATAACTAATTTGATCCACATTTCTTGTGCCGACTTGCAATTATTAACTCGTTTGTATTCTTTTTCCGCAAGTGCACTAGTTAGAACCATTTCCGCTTTCGCGGCTATATTCATCCTTATTTCTTCCTCGGGAGTATATTCACTAACTTTCTTCTCGACAGATATTTCATCCTCGGTTTTAGTAGAAATATCTACACCGTCTTCGATAGCCATCCAAACTTTCACACCTTGGGATCTAGCGTATATTCTAAATCATGTTTTCCAAGTTGCAAAATTTGTGCCATCGAATAGTGGAGGTCTAGAACTTGAGAGACCTTTACCACATCCGATCGTATTTAAATACGCCATAAATAAGATCTACTTTTGGTTACATTTTTGAACTTCACAACCGTTCAAACAACGAGATTAAAAGTAACTGCTCTGATACCAATTGATAGGTCCCAAATGAGGGTAAAATAAGCTAGAAGGGGGGGGGGGAGGTTGAATAGCTTATTACCTTTTTAAAATTAGAGCTTGGCATTTTTAAATTTTCTTTCTCTTTTAAAAATAGTTACTTATAAACAAGTAATATAAAGTGTGGAAAAATAAAAGAGAGAAATGAGACACGATCGATTTATCCTGGTTCGCGATGCCGCAATCCCCTAACGGATTCGAACACCCCTACTCCAGTCCCCGAGCTCCTCCCGAACTCGAGATTTCTTCCACTATAAGTAAAATACTCCTTATAGTAGGCAGAGAAGCCTTTACAACCACTATGTATTTATCTTAGAGCCTAACTACCCGTTACCTCTTCAAAATACTATAGCTAACCCTTGCAAGATTATCTTGGAGCGTAACTCCCCGTTACCTCCTCAAATGCAATGCAAGAAAACCCCTTACGAGTTTATCTTGGAGCGTAACTCCCCGACACCTCCTCACAACCACGTAAGTACACCCTTTAACGATCTTGGATCTTAGGTCTTAGATCTTGGGTCTTTCCTCCTCCTCACGGTGCAAAGACACCCAACTCCCCGTCGGCGTGTCTAAGACTTGCGTCTTAGAGCGAGAATCACCTCACTTCACTTCACCTCACGTCAAAGGATATAATACAAGTCCTACGACTTAAATCCCTTTTAAATTTGACGATTAAAAGTGAACTAGTACGAGGACTAGATCAAGAAAGCCAATATAAATATTAACGAGATAAACTACGTCAATATAAATAAGAGCCAAGTATATTAATTTCTATAAATATTCGGTTAAGCCGAATATAAACAAAATTAAATATACAACTTACTTGTGTTTTACAACACAAATAAAATACAAGTGTTTAGCACTTGTAAAATGGCTTTAATATAGCCTAGGCCAAGATAGGGCCGAATATAATTATATAAAGCTCGTCTAAGCGAGGGACGCTATTACACGTTAAATTAAACCCACAAGCACATAAACACAACTCACACGTACAGAAATGTAACTCGCTTATCTATAGGATAAAACGAGGGCCGCTATTGTGCATTAAACTAGTAGAAGAAAATTAAACACGTAAGTAGCCGGGAGAAGTCACACAAGGGACTTATCACACAACTAATGTAAGACAATAAATTAAACTTGAATGCAACAATATATACTATGCAAATGAAACCTTCGGCCGAATATAAATCTAGCAAAAACCGAATGGTTTTGAACTTAATTTCGGTTAAGAAATAAGTCCAAGTAGTATTGGTTAAGTCCTTAAAGATATAAACACAATTAAGGTTCAAGGGACTTGTATAACCAACACTAAAAGAAGCTTTCTTTTAACTTAAGATGTACTAAGTTTAAACCACTTAGTTTATGCAAATTAAACACTAGTTAAAAGATAGTTCTTTGCCTTATAACCAAGTATAGATCAAGTGGTTACTAAGGTCTTTAAGAGGGCTTAACAAGTTCTTGAAAGAACCTCCTCTTGGTAGCTTACAAGTTGTCTACACACACTACACGAATTAATTCAAGAACAAGTTTGTAAGGTGACAAAAGTAAGACTACTTAAGCACAAGTATATATTCAAAGAATTCGAACAATATTATGCCGAATATATAGCTTGCACAACCCACTAACTAGCTTATGACTCTTGACCTTACAAAGGCTCAAGTTCCTCTTTAAATCAAGAGAAAACTACAAGAGATACGAGCTAGTTTCAAGACTAAAAACAACACCAAAATGAGCCGAAATGAGCACCAAAAGAAATATAATCAAGATGAGTAAAAGGGTGACTCAAATGCTCAAGCAAGAACACTTATAAGGCTGTTAAAAATCGACCAAGGGGCTGCCTTAAAGTGACCTTACCGAATGTGCCAAGATGAGCAAAAACAAGAGCCAAAACACTACTAAAACAAGGCCAAATGAGCACCAAAGAAAGATATAATCAAGAAGGAATAAATGGTGACTCAAAGACACTTTAAAGAGCACTTGGGGACTGCTTAAAACGTGCAAGAAGGCTGCCCCAAAATAGCTTGGCCGAGTAGTGTATAAAATGTAAGAAATGGACCAAAAACAAAGCTTAAAAGATGATAAAAGATGAAGGAGCAAAGCTTTGTTATCCAAATCTTTTTGAAGGCTCTTGGCTACTTGATATTACTGTGTTTCTAGAGAGAAAAGAGCAGAAATTATTTGGCACAAGAAGGCTTGGAAAAATGAGTGAGAATAGCTTGGTATTTATAGGCAATTTTAGGGTTTTATGGACCAGTGGACATAAGACAAGTGGCAAGCTACTAATAAACTAATCATTCGCATAAAGTAGCTTTTTTGCCCCTTCCTAGAAACCTCCAGCAATCAGCATGTGGGAAACATAATATAGAAAATATCTAGGAAGCTTCTTTTGGCTCGGTTTAACCGAAAAACCCGGAACGAAGCGATAAACCAATAAATATGAAATAAATCAAAACATCACTTAAAAATTATGAAACTTGGGGAATCCTCTTGAAATATTCCCAGAGGATTATGGTAAAAATTTCACCTTGAAATTCGTTGATCATCTATGACTTTTAAGCGACCGAAAAATCAATTACATATCGATTTTTGGAGTCCCGGAAAAAAGTCATGCTAAAATCATGATATTAATCCTAAAATTCTTTTTAATTATTTTAGTGACATATCCAAAGTTTCAAGTCAATATAACATGTGGAGGTATTTTATTTAAAAATATTTTGATTAAATGTCCTTACTCGACGGAATAAAATACATTAGCCGTTTATCGTAACTTGTCGACATTTTGGCTAAAGTTTTGACTTGAAATATATTCAAATATAATATTCCTCAAATAATAATGACTATGAAGTCCTCGGAATATTTATTTTGAATATTTTAGAGTTTTATCCAATTTAAGTGAAAACTGTTAAAGGTTCCGGGATAAAATCTTCTTTTAATCTTTCGGCAAGTCTTTGAGCAAGGCAATTTGAAAATAAGTCTTTGAAAAATATATCGAACATATTTGAGAATAAAACATTTGAAATGAACACTGTTTTGAATAAAACATTTGAAATGAACACTGTTTTGAATAAAACATATATTTCGATATTTGTGCCGTTTAGACTTTGCCTTTAAATGTATCACAAATAACTTAGACTAGGAAACATTATTTCATTGACATTCCTTATCCAAATTAGTGATTGGTACGAGAAAATGTTTCGTCAAATTGACTCGTCACTTGTTTATGTCACATCGAATAAACCTAAGGGAGGATTTACTACGTTATCTAGTAAATTCCTAAATCTAATTTAATTTTCACTTTCAAACTTGACAAAATACCAAAACCTACAAGTGAAAGACGGTCTAGCAATCTTCCCAAAAGACTGTCGACTCACAGACCAGGCTTGGCCGACCAGGCCACCTGGGAGAGCTTCAACCGACCACGCTTCACTGAACAGCCTTGGTTATGGCCTCAGCCGATCTCCGTTTTAGCACCATTTAGTGACATTTTGCACCATTTATGGCATGGCCGACCAGGCCACCTAGGATGGCTTCAACCGACCAGGCCTGCCCGACCAGCCTTGGTCATGGCCTCAGCTGATTACCATTTTAGAAAAACATCAGCCGATTGCCGTTTTAGAGCCGTTTAGTGCTGTTTTGCACAGTTTAAGGCACGGCCGACCAGGCTGCCCGGGAGGGCTTCAGCCGACTAGGATTGGCCGACCAGCCTTGGCCATGGACTCAGTTGGTCGCCGTTTGAGAAAAATGTTAGACAATCGTCGTTTTAACGTCGTTTAGTACCATTTTGCATCGTTTAAGGCATGGCCAACCAGGCCACCAGGGAGGGCTTCAGCCGACCGGGCTTGGCCGACCAGCCTTGGTCAAGGCCTCAGCCGATCGCCATTTCAGAAAAATGTCAGCCGGTTACCGTTTTGCTTCGTTTAGTGCCATTTTGCACTGTTTAACACCCATGGAAGGCCTTGGACGACTAGACTTGGCCGAACAGACCTTCAGAGGGCCTTAGCCGAACAGACTTGGCTGACTAGCCGTGGTTCAGTCAGTCGTTATTTCATAAAAACGTCAGTCGGTCGCCGTTTTAGCGCCGTTTAGTGCCGTTTAGCACCGTTTACTACCATTTAGCGCCGTTTAACACCCATGGAAGGCATCACCGACCAGGAATGGCCGACCAAGCCTTAGGAGGGCTTTAGTCGACTAGGCCTTGGCCTTGTCCCTTGATCCCCGGTCGTAGTTTTCAGAATAACGTCAACCGGTCACCGTTTAAGCATCGTTTAGCACTGTTTATACCGTTTTAGTATCGTTTAGCACCGTTTAGTATTGTTTAACACCGTTTAAATGTCGTTTAGCACTATTTAATGCCGTTTAGCATCATTTACCGCCGTTTAGCATCGTTTAACACCGTTCAAACGTCGTTTAGCGCGATTTAGTGCCGTTTAGCACCGTTCAACGTCGTTTAGCATCGTTTAACACCGTTTAAACGTCGTTTAGTGCTGTTTAGCACCGATTAACACCATTTAGCATTGTTCAATATCGTTTAAACATTGTTTAGCGATGTTTAGTGCCATTTAGCACTATTTAGCATCGTTTAGCACATTAAAGCATTGTTTACTCACTTTTTAACCTATATTAAGGTTAAAAGGCAGAATTCGCTTGAAAAATAAAAGTAAATCGTCGTAAATATGTAGGTCGCTCCATACTTTACAATAAGACGAAACCTAAGAAAGGCTAATAAGACCTCAAGTCTCGAAGAAGACCGTTATAACTTCCACGATAACTCGTAGAGTTCTCCCGAAAGTTGGGGGACAAATGATATTGCATTAATTATGATTTCGAAGCACAATAATGAACATTGAAATGTGGGTGATGTTTGAAGCGTGACCTGTATCGAGGATGCCTAATATAGGCCCAGACGTAGAACCCACGAATATGAGTATATGATCCATGATTCGAACATGATCCATGGTCCAAACATGCATGACCCATGTTCCGAACACCTATTCCAACATGGAAACTACTATCTTGTGGAAAGATCCAGAATCCACCGCCTTAAGATACAAAGTTACCATCTAATTAGGAGACTTGGCCTCCAAGTCTCCTAACCCTACTCTAAATCTAAGGCTCTCAACGCCTATATAAAGGGTTTGACCCTTCATTCTTAAAGGAACGTTTTTGGGCGGAGCTCAATACATCACTTACGATTTAGGCTTAATTCTCGAATAAGGACATACAAGCCACTACGTCCTTGGTGTGCCCTAGCCGCCATAGCCCCGAGGGCATCACCAAGAACTACATTTTTGGCTTGATTATCAACTTCTAAGATACGTATGCATATCACTACAAGGATTTTTGCTTTAGACAACAGGCAAACGTGTTGTCTGAATGTACCAAAAACTGTTGACTATTGAGAAGCCGTCTGATACACACCCCAGACAACACACATCAACTGTTGTGTGAAAGTAAAAATCACCTGAAAAGTGTTGTCTGATACCCAGAAACAACAACACTTCTTTGGAAACCTCTTGTCAAAGCTCCAATAACACAACACTTTTTAACGAATATATTGTTGTTCTTAAGCAGTAAAGACAATGGTTTTTAAAAGAAAGCCTATTGTTTAAGTGCAAAAGATACAATCTTTTACTTGATCAAGGCTGTTGTTGTATGTCACTACATACAATGGTTTCTTAGCAAAAACCATTTGTTTTATGGTTAGTTGTACAACATGTTATCTCATATGGCATGTTGTTGTACACTAGGAAGGAACTTTCTTAGTATATAACTCTTGTTTGAAATTATTTCAAACAATGGTTTTGCAGAGTATAACATGTTGTTATTTGTTAAAAGAGACAACCGTTTTATGGGTTTTAACTTGCTGTGTGTATTCTTCTCCCACATTACTTTGTTAAATGGTACATGTTGTTTGATTGCATTTTTTACAACTGTTAACATTAGGTAGTTTTTATTTTCCTGTTGTGTGAGTCATTTTCTCACAAGGGATTTTAATAAAAGCACTGCTTGATATATAATACAACAAGTGTTAATCATTGGTGGACATTGGCTAAAAGTATCTTAAACAATGGTTCTGGACATGTAAAGAAAACCAAACCACATTATAAAATGAAAATGCCAGAAACAAACAATAGAAACCAATTCGATCCATCCATCCAACACCACCAACAAACGTACACAACCAACCAAGTACATAATTAAAGTCTATCCACATCCAAAACAACTAATACATAAGTCATATTTTTAGGTGAACACATCCACAAAAGTGACGGACTAAAAGTTTAATTTACGCTACTACCAAGTACATGTTCAACTCGAAATACCAATTTCAATAAAAGACGACAGAGTTCAACGAGCCAGGTGCTTCAACATATACTTCGCTAAGTCAGTCCTTGTATCATTAAGCTCAGCCATGCCATAGTTCAAGTTGCTTCTGCGTCGCCACTGCAAAATGGAACATGTATTGGAAGTCATATATCTTCACCACAAAACACAAGGATATCAGAAAAAAACTTGTGCATTTAGCTCCACTGTCTTTAATAGCATGAAACAAGCTGTCATTGCATGTTCATGAATCATGACTTTAAAGTTTGTTATTGCTCATTTTATAACTATTTAACGTCCCTTTTAGCTTCCCCACTTAAACCTGATTCTGTTCAATAATTGCATCAAGATGTTAGATATCAATTTATGAATGATGGTGAATTAACTAGTCTCACAAGTTGGACCTGCTATATCTCTATTTTTCTTATAGGATGGGGTATTTGACCTTCTCATGGTCTACATTGTTAAATCAACCAGGACTTCATATAATGTAAACCTGATGGATTTTTTTGTATAATTTTCCTCTGTATATTGAGCATGGCAAAATAAGAAAAAGACCCTATCATCAGAAAATAATCCAGGAGATGCATAAATTATTAGAAGACAAATAAGATGGAGGAATACATAAACATTTTTGTACTTATAATCTTGATATGTGGACATATGTGACATGTATGAGTACAGGGGATGGAGGACATATAATTACATTAAATAGGTGAAAGCTTAACTTGCCAAAGCACTTCTGCTGCAAACAAGTACTGCTCCTCCTCCAAGAATACCAGCAAGAGTCACTGCCCATATCAACAGACCAGTTGTACCTGCATTTTCAACCCCATTATTACAAGTCTTATAATTTTTCTTACATGTTAATTTCCTCATAATAATTCATGATTACCTCCTGCATATCGATCACCGCTTTCAGACCATTCATCACGGCTGTAAATAGGACTCCAAAGAGAAATAATCATAATCGTAAGTGTCAAATATCGAACAAGAAATATGTTAGCGTGCAGTGAAAATCAATTAATAACTAGGTTGAGCACTCGAAAAATTGGAGAACCCCTGAGTCAAACTTGTCCGAGTACTCGGACGTTGTAACTACCGAGTAGTTGAATTTCAACAATACAAACTCGGACATTAAAGTACCTGATATCAGGATGAATGGAGGAGGAACCTCTGGAAAGGTCACGGAGACCTTTAAAAATATGTTCTAGCAATAGATTGTACCCTAGATATTGCAAGTTGTGCCAACTGCTTTACGGCTGGAAACAACAAACTAAGCTACAACCTACTTCGCAGCTTTCATATCCAGGTAAAAAAACTGAATCATTGGCCACTGACAAAACTATAAACATACTAACCTCACTGCTGCTTTGACTGTGTCATCATTGAGGAACTTAAAGCTCAAATTTTTATAATACCTTAATGAATTTCCACCCTGGATCCATAGTTAACATAAGGTGGATATAGTACTGCAGAACAAGTCGACAAAATAGCCATAAACTCAGTCTCTAAAGTGATAATATCAGAACCAAATACTTGTAATTCTTGTTTCAGAGGAAGAGTCCTGCCTTGCGTCTCAAATTTTGTACCACCTCTCTTCTTCTGCTGCCAAAAGATAATAGTAAAGAGAAGATCTTTATAAGGTACTGCATAAATTATACAAACGGCATATACTAACCATGTCTACTGCATCTTTGGCTGCTCTAAAACGTGTACATCACTACTGATTCATTTTAGCTCTTATCAAGTTACAAGTAATCAGAGTAAAAGCACCAGGACATTGTATGTTATCTATAAATCCTCCTACCCCATAGTTAAAGATCAAATGACTTAAATTTCAACCTTTTCAGATCTAAAATTTTATCTAAACATCTTCATACCACAAATTACATTTCAAATAGACCCCAACTAAATCAAGACTTGTGCCAAAAAAACATAAGCAAAGATCAAACCTTTATAAGTTTCTGGAAAAGATAAAAAATACCCCAATTGAATCAAGAATTAATCAAAAGATGTGGTTTTTACAAGGCAAATATCGAAGCCCAACCAAAACTTTCACAGATGCTCAACCATTATTTCATTCAAAAATCTATACCAGAATCCATTCCAGAAGCTTTTTGTCAAGCACAACAATTGCGACACAAATATATTTGGATAATAATATATTAAAGGAAGGCTGGGCTCCAAAGACAGGGAGATGGGGATGTGTGGGTATTGTGTGCGTGTGTTTGTGCCTTTGTGGGTGTGGGTGACAACAGGAGGAAGAAGACGGTGGAAAGAAGGAAGAGAAAATTTGGGGGAGAGGACAAAAGTTTGGGGGAGATAAGGGGAGAAGGGGGGAAATTGAAATGCTGAAATTTTTGGGTTGGGGGAAATTTGTGTGCCTCTAAGTTTTTCGTTGTCCTATTCCATTTCATTTTTAAATTTTTTAAATTTTTTAGTAAAAATTTTAATTTTATTTTAATTTTGTTAAGAATTTATTTGATTTTAGTTTCAAAATTTTAAATATTAAATATTAAATATATGTATGTATTCATTTTAGTGTTGGAAAAAAATAATCAAAAAATAAATAGATTGGGTTGTACGAGATTTTAACAAAAACGTAGTAAAAATGTTGTTTTCTGTAACGGGAAACGATCCAAATTCACTGAATAATTTTTTTTGATTGATTTATTCGACAATCGAACTGTAAGAAAGTTAATAAACACTCATTTTAGTATTGGAAAACTATAATCAGAAAATAAAAAGGTCCAGTTGTACGATATTTTTAAAAAAACGTCATTATACTTCTTGTAACGAGGCACGATCTAGATTCACTGAATAAATTTTTTGAGTGATGTTTTCGACGATCGAACCATATTGATGTTAATAAAAACTCATTTTAGTGTTAAGAAAAAATAATTAAAAAATAAAAAGGTCGGGTTGTACGAGATTTTAACAAAAATGTAGTAAAAGTGATGCTTCCTATAACGGGGTATGATCCAGATTCACGAAATAATTTTTTTGAATGATTTCTTCGACGATCGAACCATACGGATGTTAAAAAACACTCATTTTAGTGTTGGAAAAAAATAATCAAAAAATAAAAAGGTCGAGTTGTATGAGATTTTAATAGAAACGTAGTAAAAGTGCTACTTCCTATAACGGGACACGATCCAGATTCACTGAACAATTTTTTTGAATGATTTCTTCGACGATCGAACCTTACGGATGTTAAAAAACACCCAGTTTAGTGTTGGGAAAAAATAATCAAAAAATAAAAAGGTCTGGTTGTATGGGATTTTAATAGAAACGTAGTAAAAGTGCTACTTCATATAACGGGACACGATCCAGATTCACTGAACAATTTTTTTGAATGATTTCTTCGACGATCGAACCTTACGGATGTTAAAAAACACTCATTTTAGTGTTGGGAAGAAATAATCAAAAAATAAAAAGATCGGGTTGTATGAGATTTTAATAAAAACGTAGTAAAAGTGCTACTTCCTTTAACGGGCACGATCCAGACTCACTGAATAATTTTTTTGAATGATGTCTTTGACGATCGAACAGTACGGATGTTAACAAACACTCATTTTAGTGTTGGGAAGAAATGATTAAAAAAATTAAAAAAATAGATCATGTACAATCGGTACGACACTTGTTAGAGGGAGTAGTACTTTTGGCGGATTTATATTATAAACACGTACAAGAATGATTTTTTTTTTTCCAAACTTTTTGTACACATCACTCAAATCAGTATATAACATCATCTGTACGGTTGGATCGTCGAAAAATATTTTTAAACAAATAGATCATGTTCAATCGGTACGATACTAGTTAGAGGGAGTAGTACTTTTGGCAGATTTATATTATAAACACGTACAAGAATGATTTATTTTTTTCTAATTTTTTGTACACATCACTCAAATCATTAGATATTAACATTTGTACGGTTGGATCGTCAAAAAATATTTTTTAAAAAAAATATTATTCCAAAATTATACTAGTTTGACCAAGTAGTATTTTGACAGTTGACCATTAAAAAATCATACAAGAATGATTTGTTTTTTTCTAATTTTTTTTACACATCACTCAAATCAGTATATAACATCATCCGTACGGTTGGATCGTCGAAAAATATTTTTAAACAAATAGATCATGTTCAATCGGTACGATACTAGTTAGAGGGAGTAGTACTTTTGGCAGATTTATATTATAAACACGTACAAGAATAATTTCTTTTTTTCTAATTTTTTTCACAGATTGTTAAAATCAGTATATAACATCATCCGTACGGTTGGATCGTCGAAAAATATTTTTTTAAAAATAGATCATGTTCAATCGGTACGATACTAGTTAGATGAAGTAGTACTTTTGGCGGATTTATATATAAACACGTACAAGAATGATTTCTTCTTTTTTTTTTTTAATTTTTTTCACACATCACTAAAATCAGTATATAACATCATCCGTACGGTTGGATCGTCGAAAAATATTTTTTTTAAAATAGATCATGTTCAATTAGTACATATATAATTTTAAAATCATAAAAATCACTAAATTCTTTGTACACATCAATTAAATCAGTACATATATAATTTTAAATTTAAAAAACATTAAAAAAACGATCATGTTTAAAAAATAGAAATTTTAAAATTTATCATATATAATTTTTTTAATAAATACTTACTCAAATTACTACTACTACATTACAAATTCATTTTATAATATGAAAATGAATTTTTTTCATTTCCACAATTTATTTCCCCCCACGCCAATTTCTTTTCCCCCCTTTCATCTCTTAACCTAAAATTTCATTCCCCCCCTTCAGCTCTAAGTTCCCCCCTTTCATCTCTTAACCTAAAATTTCATTCCCCCCCCCCTTCAGCTCTAAGTCAGTCTCAACACATCACAAAGACTATCTCCATTTATCCCGTTTAATCAATTCGAGGCAAAGGATTTGGGTTCATCTTCTTCAATAGATAGGTAAGTTGGTTTCTCTTAGAGTATTTAGAGGATGATTCCTAATTGTAAAGATTATACTGCCCCTGGTTGCGTATGTATACAAAGCCGTTTTCTCCTTTAACTCCTTTTCTTGGCAAAATAATTCAATGTTGAGTGCAAGAAATAGATAATACAATGAAGCTTGGTCCGTAATTACTTTCTTAAGTGGATTAATCCATCTACTACTAAAATAGCAAAGACCCTAAACCAAGGGATATAGTACAATCTCCACTAACACATTCAAATTTGTTTGTTGCGCTTGTAGTTGTGAAATTTATTTCTTTAATTTGGATTTTCTAATTGAATTCTCTTGTTCATCCTTTGTGTACGTTTTTGTGACCATCACTACAAACAGAGATACTACTTTTCCTCTGCACTTTGCATGGTTTTGCTTCCTCCTGGAACTTTCAGCTCTGGTCAGTACTCGTTTGAAATATTTTTTACAATTTTGTTATCCAGAGATGTTATAAACCCGTGTTCTTGTTTCATAATATTCGGTTAAAATTTTTTTGACAGTTTTGTTTGATGTTTCGGTATTGTTGGTTGCACAGGAAGTGACAAAAGTACCCTCATAGGTGCCTTATTTCGTCTCTACTATTGGACTACACAATTTAAGGTCATTTCAGTGATGGAAGATGGGCTCAACTGGAGCATGGGGCAATGGCAACCTAGTAGTCACAGGTACATTTCTTCTTTCTCATTATATATAGCACCTTTTTTGCTAATTAATATGTTGATGGTCTTAATTCATTTTAATTAGCTCATATTTTGTTTTATATTTAATTTTAACTAAGGAAATAATATGCAGCCTATTTACTTTACATTTACAGAAATCTATTAGTAGTTTGTTTCTATTTTGTGCTAAGCAGAAAGTTGCTACAACCAACAAAAACAATGCATCAAAACAGGAGCATTGGCATTCAACCGGAAAGAAACCACTACCGGTTCTTAAGCAGCAGGTGCATAATGGTTTTGTAACTTTGTTTGATGATGTTATGACCTTTTTATTAGCTGGAATTGAAAATTATAAAGTTTTTGATTATTAAGTACAGAGAGATGTGCATCTCTGTTTTGCAGATGTCTGCTGAGGGAAAGAATACTGATCGACTTAGTGTGTACGTTGCCTCACGAGCTGGGAGTAAAAGAGAAGCGACCAAGAAGATGCTTGTATGTTTTCCTTTTAAATAAATTATATTTTGCCTATAATTTTTGTTTTAAATGCTCTTTTCTACAAGTGTAAGTGCCTGTTGTCATTAAGAATGTGATGGGCGCAATTTTTGTACAAGTCTCTAGTGTGACACTGACTTAAATTATGTATAATATTAGATAGCAGTGAGCCAGTGACATTATAAGGCCTTTGAATATATTCCATCGTGAGCCAAGTCGGATTCATTTTCTGAAGTTTGTTGTTCTGATTGGATCAATTCAATAGTTGTCATCGTCTACATATAAATGTGAATTTTAAGATGGTTAATATAATCTGATCACATGTTTTACAGACAAAGCTTAATGACGTTATAAGGGATATGCCAGAAGAACTTCAAAATGATCCAGATGCACGTGAGAGAAGGTTTGTTGATATATTTGGAAAAGATCAGCATGGTCGCATGCGGTGCACGGGATCGTAGTGTTACACCAACAATGATCTATGGTAGAAGATGTGGTGATACAAGTGCAGAAAATGTTGCAAACGTTCGTGCTGAATTCGAGGAAAAAATGGAATTACAGAAATAAGAAATGGAATTATAGGGTGGTTCATTTTTTTTTTTGTAAGATTTTCCGGATGTTGATGAGGAAGACATGCCTACTAGTTACATTCGAGATGATGTTGATGAAATAATACAACTTTCGTAATGTAATAAATTAATTTGTGCTCTTTAATTTGTAACTATAACTCTTGATAGATTGTCGGTTGGTTTGTTCTCTTCTGTTTGGCCTTTGTTGATTTGTTGGATGCCAATTTGGTATGTTAGTCATCTTTTAAATATGTTTTTTTTTCATGTACAGTTTATTAGACAACAGTTTTAAACAGAAGACACTTGTATGAGTCGAAACACACAATAGGCCAGAACCTGTTGTGTGTTGGATTAAGCTCATACAACACTATGTAAAACACTTGTGTTAAATATCATTACACAATACCACATTGGAAACCACTTGTCTCATTCTAACAGTACTTTTTACGAAGTATTGTCTATGCTTCATTCACATAATATTTCTAAAAAATGTTGTGTGTTGGTTCACTGTCACACAACACTATGGATAACATATTGTATGACTGCTTCTTAGACAACAGACCTAAAAACACTTGTTTGAATACAACAACGGTTTTCCGGGATATTGTGTTGCAGGCATTCATACAACACTTATTTGCTAACGCTTGTCTAATCTTAAAAATACTTATGCATTTACACAACAACCCTGGTCAAGAAATGCTTGTCTGATAAGATTTTTCACACAACTGTTTTGGCCCATTGTGTGAATGTCGGATTACACAATACTTTCTCGAGAAGGAAAATAACAGTTATCTGATCATTTCGGGCAACACTTTTTTCCATGGGTGTTGTCTGATACGTGTCGTCTATTGCCAGATCTTGTAGTGTATTGTGATAACACGAATTAAGTCACGAAACACAAGCGTAAATGTTAAAGCTCGAAGCTCACCAAGCCTAGCCTTCAATCTCAAACCTTAGTTTTTATTCCATAATAGAGGTTATTGTCGAAGATTGTGGTATGATTAATGGTGACGATTGATGATTATGTTGATTTTAAATCCGATGATTCGGTAATTTTTGTTTGATTGTGGTATTTTCTGCTTAAATGTGGTAATTTTCTCATGATGTTGGTGATTAGTAGTTGGTCGGAGTTGGTGACCTGAGGTGGATGGTGATGGGAAGTACGAAGGAATTGCCGATGATACTTTTTTTTGATGACGATGGTTTTTTTTAAATAGTGGTGATTTTAGATATAATGTTGGTGATTTATTATTGGTCGTCGAAGGTGGTGGTCGCCGGAATTGGTGAATGCCGATGGCAGAAGTGGTGGGTGGTTGGAGGAGGAAGAAGATGAGGTGCAATATTAAAAATTTAATTAATAAACTTAATGGTTGGTGAGACATGAAGATGAGATATATAAATGAGTGACTAGGATAGGATTAAATCTTCGAGTTCTCATTTGAACATGATCCTATTATATATATAATAGATGTATTAAAAAATACTCGATCAAATGCTCTTAATCCAAATCTTTATAATTTTTATTTTGAATAACTCATTTTTACCTCAAAATTTTCTTTTTACCTAAGATTATTAATTACCTTCTATATTTGTTCATTTCCTTCCATTTATTTCGACCAAACACATTCAACATAAATTCAACGCAACATAAGTTCCCTTACAACAATGATCAAACATATCTAATAAATCTATCTAATTTAAGAAAAATGCTACACATACCAAATTGGGTATAAAAAATTATAAAAAATGATGTGGCATTGTTTTTGATTGGTTATAATTATAATGGACCCACCAAAGTCATCCAATTAAAATATCCCAAAATATCAAGTAATTAGTGCTATGTCATTTGGTAACAAATTTTGCTAACCAATTTGATACCTCTAGCACTACTCTTAATTTAATGACACTCATTTATACGTGTTTCACCTTGTACAAAACACACGGGGTTGGTTCATTTCATGTAACATCAACAAAATAATTTTGGTGAATTTTAGTACTAATTAAAGTGTTCAATCATGTAATATAATTATTTTGATTCTCACTTAAGAGCTGGGATCCTCTGTCCCCTTCCTCCGTGTCTCCTTTGTGTCCCCTGTTGTTTTTAATACAAAAAAAATGCTCTTGTGGAGACCATTTTTATTATTTATTAAAATGGGCCCCGCAGGGGCATTCTTTTTGTACTAAAAAGAGCAGGGGACACGGAGGAAGGGGACAGAGGATCCGGACCCCTCACTTAATGTTAAGTTTGTGGAGTCTAGGCTGTTCAGGGCCCCTGAGCGGATGCTCAAGGCCTTTGAACAAATCAGCCATCATCAATATTTGTGCTCAGGACCATGAGCTCAAGCTCAGGGCCCCTGAGTGTGTGTTTTTCATCTTTGGCCCATATGTTGAGATAGGCCCAGTTTCTTCTATTATAAATATTCTCTTGTAATTGTAAAACCCTAACACAACACAATTGTGAGAGATCAATACAAAATTAGTGCGGCTTGTGGAGTAGGAATTTCCGAACCACGTTAAATCTTTGTCTTGTGTGATTGTCGTTTATTTTCTTGTTCTTGTTTATTCGTTTTGGTTTTGCTTTCGTTGTTGTATACTCAACAACTGGTATCAAGAGCCTAGGTTTTCAGGCGAGTGGGAGCGATGGCAGAAGAAGGGAAAGTAAAGATCGACAAATTTGATGGCAAAGATTTTGGGTTTTGGAAGATGCAAATTGAAGATTATTTGTATCAGAAAAAACTACACGAACCGCTGGAGGAGAAGAAGCCAGAAAAGATGGATGACAAAGATTGGAATCTATTGGATAGGCAGGCTCTGGGTGTTGTCAGATTGACTTTGGCGAAAAACGTTGCTTACAATATCGTCAAGGAAATGACAACTTATGGATTGATCAAGGCGTTATCAAATATGTATGAGAAGCCGTCTGCTTCGAATAAGGTATATTTGTGTCGCTTGTTGTTTTCCACAAAATTGAATGAAGGTGATTGTGTTGCTGATCATGTGAACGAATTTAACTCTATCCTATCAAGATTGACATCAGTGGATATTAAATTCGATGATGAAGTACAAGCCTTGTTGTTGGTATCCTCGTTACATGACAGTTGGTCAGGATTTGTCACTGCTATTTGTAATTCATCTGGGAGCAGTAAGATGACTTTTGATGGAGTTCGAGATGCGATT
This sequence comes from Kitagawia praeruptora, assembly GCA_037693485.1. Taxonomy (NCBI): domain Eukaryota; kingdom Viridiplantae; phylum Streptophyta; class Magnoliopsida; order Apiales; family Apiaceae; genus Kitagawia; species Kitagawia praeruptora. The sequence goes on from CM075352.1 coordinate 143,383,953, forward strand.
CTTGGAGAAGATATTCGTAGGAGAAACTCAGGAGAGTCGTCAGGTTCCTTGTTGAGTACTGAGAGTAGAGGCAGAAAGTCCGATAGGGGGCAGAATCAGGGGCGTAGCAGATCGAAGTCACAGAAGAGAGGACAGTCCAAAGATCGCAAGGAGATTGTTTGTTGGAATTGTCAGAAGAAAGGTCACTTCAGAAATCAGTGTACGGCTCCCGCAGCTCCTAAAGGAAAGAAGAAAGAGGATAATTCAGCTAATGTAGTTGAAGAAGTGGCGGATGACGATGCTTTGATTTGTTGTGTTGAATGTTTCGTTGAATCATGGGTTATGGATTCTGGTGCATCATTCCATGCTACCCCTTGCAAGGATTTGATGTTAAATTTCAGACTTGGAAATTTTGGTAAAGTCCGTCTTGCTGATGATGAGACTTTGGATATTGCGGGCATGGGAGATATTAATCTCAAGACCTCTTTGGGGACTAGCTGGACGCTGAAAGATGTAAGATACATTCCTGGACTGAAGAAGATGCTGATATCTGTGGGTCAGTTAGATAAGGAAGGGTATCGAGTTACTTTCGGAGACGGACAGTGGAAGGTTATAAAGGGGAATCTAGTTGTTGCTCGTGGAGACAAAAAGGGGACGTTGTACATAGTTGAACAATCTAGCTATGAAGCAAATGCAGTTGCTGATGAGATTGGGTCTTCAACTTTGTGGCACCAAAGACTTGGTCATATGAGTGAAAAGGGTATGAAGCTGTTAACTTCGAAGGGAAAGATTCCAGAGCTGAAGAATGTGGAAGTTGGGTTCTGTGAGCCATGTGTTCTTGGAAAATAGAAACGAGTTACTTTTGCAAAATCAGGGAGGACACCCAAGGCTGAGAGGTTAGAGCTAGTTCATACAGATGTATATGGTCCAACAACAGTTGCGTCATTGGGAGGATCTCGCTACTATGTCACTTTCATTGACGATTCCACTAGAAAGGTATGGGTTTATTTCTTGAAGAATAAATCAGATGTGTTTGCTACTTTCAAGAAGTGGAAGACTGAAGTTGAAAATCAGACCGGTTTGAAGGTTAAGAGCTTGATGTCAGATAATGGTGGTGAGTACAGTAGTGATGAGTTTAAAAGCTATTGCGCAGAATATGGGATTAGAATGATCAAAACAATTCCAGAGACACCGCAGCAGAATGGTGTTGCAGAGCGCATGAATAGAACCTTGAATGAGAGGGCCAAGAGTATGAGGTTGCATGCAGGGTTGCCAAAGACTTTTTGGGTAGATGCAGTTAGCACAGCAGCGTATCTCATAAATAGAGGACCTTCAGTTCCTTTGGGGTTCAAGATTCCTGAAGAAGAGTGGCAGAAAAAGGAGGTAAATCTTTCACACTTGCGAGTTTTTGGTTGTGTTTCTTATGTGCGTGTTAAAGATTCTGACAGGGACAAGCTTGATCCGAAAGCAAAGAAGTGTATCTTCATTGGTTATGGCTCAGATGATATGGGTTACCGTTTCTGGGATGAATTAACGAAGAAGGTTGTTAGAAGTAGAGATGTTACTTTTAACGAGAGTGCAGTGTACAAGGATAAGCTTGCAGTCGATTCTGAGTTAGCAAAAGAAAAACCTGAGAAAGAGAAAGCAGTGCTTGAAGATATTACAGAAAAAGATCTTTCAGGAAATAGTGGGAGTTCGGGGAATGGTGATGACACAGTTCCAGTTACTCCACAGGCTGAGGTAAGAAGATCTAGCAGAATTGTGAGGCCACCACAGAGATTTTCTCCTTCAGCATATTATATGTTATTGACCGAGGATGGAGAGCCTCAGTGTTATTCAGAGGCAGTTCAGGTGGATGATTCAGTTCAGTGGAAATCAGCCATGGAAGAAGAGATGAGTTCTCTTGAGAAGAATGAAACTTGGTCTTTAACAGAATTACCAGCAGGAAAGAAGGCTTTACAGAATAAGTGGGTGTTCCGGATCAAAGAAGAACCTGATGGCAGCAAGAGATACAAGGCGAGGTTAGTAGTCAAGGGTTATCAACAGAAAAAGGGTATTGACTATACTGATATATTTTCTCCGATTGTTAAGATGACTACAGTTAGAATTGTGCTAAGTATTGTGGCTGCAGAGGAGTTACATCTAGAGCAACTAGATGTTAAGACCGCGTTCTTACATGGTGATCTTGAGGAAGACATCTACATGGTACAGCCAGAGGGATTTCAGGTAGCTGGGAAAGAAAACCTTGTTTGCAAACTTATAAAAAGCTTGTATGGTTTGAAGCAAGCGCCAAGACAATGGTACTTTAAGTTTGATAGCTTTATGATGAAGAATGGGTACACTAGGAGTGCTATGGATCATTGTTGTTATTTTAAACAATTTGATTCATCTTATATCATATTGTTGTTGTATGTTGATGACATGTTGATAGCAGGATCAAACATAAGGGAAATCAACAGGTTAAAGAGACAGATGTCTGAGGAGTTTGAGATGAAAGATATGGGTGCAGCAAAACAGATACTTGGTATGAGCATCATAAGGGATAGATCTGAAGGTACTTTGAAATTATCTCAAGAGAAGTATATTGAGAAATTGTTGCAGAAATTCAGTGTCCAAGATGCGAAGACCAGAAGTACACCGTTGGCGACTCACTTTAATCTCACGAAGAAGCAGTCACCTAAAACGGATGAAGGCAAGAAGGATATGGCTAAAGTTCCGTATGCATCTGTAGTTGGCAGTTTGATGTATGCTATGGTGTGTACAAGGCCAGATATTGCTCATGCAGTGGGAGTTGTTAGCAGGTTCATGTCTAATCCAGGAAGAGAGCATTGGGAAGCAGTCAAGTGGTTGTTGCGCTACTTGAAAGGCACGTCCAAGGTTGCATTATGTTTCAGCAAGAAAGATGTTATCTTGGAAGGGTTCTCTGATGCAGATTTGGGTGGATGTTTGGATACAAGAAAAAGTACTACGGGATATATTTTCACTTTGGGTGGCACAGCAGTTAGTTGGATGTCTCGACTTCAAAAGAGTGTTGCTCTTTCAACCACAGAAGCAGAATATATGGCTATCTCTGAAGCTAGCAAGGAGATGATTTGGTTGAAGAATTTTCTTAGGGAGTTGGGCAAGAAACAAGCAGACAGTGCTTTGTATAGCGACAGTCAGAGTGCTATTCATCTTGCGAAGAATCCTGTGTTTCATGATAGGACGAAGCATATTCAGCTAAGATATCACTTTACAAGAGAGTTGATTAGCAATGGTACTTTGTCCTTGAAGAAAATCCTTGGTTCAAAGAATCCTGCAGATATGTTGACTAAGGTGGTTACTAATGAAAAGTTGAAGCTTTGCATAGCTTCAACTGGCCTTCAGAACTGATTGATGAGAAGGCGCTGCACTAGTTAGAGTTATTGATCGAAGGATTGGGTGATACTAGACTTACAAGAGTGAAGCGAAGATGTGGTCAGACTCCAAGTGGGAGATTGTTAAGTTTGTGGAGTCTAGGCTGTTCAGGGCCCCTGAGCGGATGCTCAGGGCCTTTGAACAAATCAGCCATCATCAATATTTGTGCTCAGGACCATGAGCTCAAGCTCAGGGCCCCTGAGTGTGTGTTTTTCAGCTTTGGCCCATATGTTGAGATAGGCCCAGTTTATTCTATTATAAATATTCTCTTGTAATTGTAAAACCCTAACACAACACAATTGTGAGAGATCAATACAAAATTAGTGCGGCTTGTGGAGTAGGAATTTCCGAACCACGTTAAATCTTTGTCTTGTGTGATTGTCGTTTATTTTCTTGTTCTTGTTTATTCGTTTTGGTTTTGCTTTCGTTGTTGTATACTCAACACTTAATACCTAAATCATGATATTACACGTGAATTATAAATAAAATATTAACATTTATATATGCATTTACTATTTTCAAGTATCAAATTAATCGTGACACATTTTATTTTTCAAAAATACTTTTTTTATATTTATTAAAACAGCTATTTATTATAGAAACTGTTTTGTTAATTAGTTTCGAACTTCGTCCAATACTCAAAAATTCAAGATCATTATTGGTTTAAGAAGAATTCTTATATTTTAAATAATATATCAATTATTAATTATGTGATGCAGTTATGTACTGCTTCAAGTGTCTCAGTAGTCAGTAGTATTATTTTACTACTAGTCAATTTATATGTTAGGTGTCTGACGTAGAAGTTGTGAACGTGGGTTTGTTGCTTATGATGTATTTATGCTAAAACTGCCATACTCTTTGCACGTCTATTTGGTTAAAGGGTTTTTTTAGCAGAAAAGTCCATATATTTACAATAACCTTCAGGCTTCTTTTGTTTTAATCCGTGTTTTATTCTCAAGTGCTCTTGGATATTTGAGATGGTTCCTAAACCAAGCATGTAGTCATTATTGAGCGGCAAGAACATGAAAGCTGGGGACGCGCCAAGATTGGGCCTTTATAGTTGTAGCTATGTTGTGCGTAAGTTCAGTTCAAGTAGCAGAATTTTCATCGAGTCGAACAGTACTAAAAATTCCTGTGAGACTGTTGTTAGGTAACTGAACATATTTCCAGTTCCCCAGCTAGCTACCAAGAAATTACATAAAACAATAAACAAGACATAACACACGGCCTGTCTACTGCCCCTTTCACTCTCTCAGTTTGTTACTGACAAATGAAAGCATCATTTGGAAAGACAAAGTACAATCAAACACCATTCATATGTCTTTATACTAAAAGAATCTTTAACTCAAGAGGCTCGTTCAAGCTAAGTACTACTCCCTCCGTCACAAAATGTTTTTCTCGTTTTGACTTTTTACACTATTCATTATAATCGGTTGACTATTAAATTATGCATAATCTATAAGACCAAATATAGTCATAAGTGATCTTGTTGGATTCGTATTTATGAGTACTTTAATACAGTGAAGTTTTTATATTTAAAAATAATACGAAATTAAAGATTTTAACGATTAAAAGTGTGCGTTAGCAAACGTGATAATGATGAATGAGAAAAGTTTTATGGAACGGAGGGAGTACTGCCTATGTGCCTATAAGTACTTTGTTCATAAAACTAATTATCTACTTAGCAAGAAGAAAAACAAAGGCATCTAAACCTGTACACTAGAAAATCAAGATATGGGAAAGTACTTAACCGTATCTCTCATCCTTTATTTCATAGGAGAGCTGAATCTGCTGGGATTTTCTAGCTTCGTCCAAAGTCCTCAAGAAGTGGAAAACTGGTTTCAGGGACTGAAAAAAGCTGAGCTTAAGGTCACGAAACTTCACTTCTACTTTCACGATTTACGCGAGAACACTTCTGTACAAGTAGCTTCAGCAAATAGTACTGCAAGTTCACCAACCTTGTTCGGGTACTCTGCCATAATGGATGATCCTTTGACAGAAGGGCCTGAGTTCTCTTCCAAACCAGTGGGACGAGTGCAAGGCTTGTACGCCTCAACATCATTTAAAGAGTTCAGTCTACTTTGTGCAATGACATTGGTCTTTACAGATGACAAATACAATGGCAGCACATTAAGCATTTTAGGAAGTAATCCGACGATGCATCAGCACCGTGAAATGCCTGTCGTAGGTGGAACGGGAGTTTTCCGGATGGCACGAGGCATTGCTATGTTAACGTACATATTTTTTGATGTTCCTGGTGGAAATGCTACTGTTGAGTACAATGTTATAGTTCAACATTATTAGGATTGTAATGGAAATGCTACTGTGCGGTACTTGCTTTATAAGTTGCTTTTCACTTAGGAACTTTGTTGTATACATCCATGTTTCAATGTTTGCCTAATGGTATATGAACTTTGCAAAGCAGTAATATACTAATATCGATATATAGGCCTTTGCTCATATAGAACACTCTTATATAACAAATAACAAAGAACACCTTAGATCTATTAGATCCTTTGGCCCCGCCAGGGGCACCCAATACAAAAAGTTGTTATTTTTTTATTCTTTATCAAGCCAGCAAAAAATTTAAAAAAAATTAAAAATTAATGTTCATGATGACGTTACTGATGACGTCATCGTCATGAACAGTATTTTTTTTAAATTTTTTTTTTTTTTGAGATAATGGATGGATAGATGGTAAAAAAATAAGAACTTTTTGTATTGGGTGGCCCCACCAGGGGCAATGGATCTATTAGATATGAGGTGTTCTTTATTGTTTGTTATATAAGGTGTTTGCTATGGAGTCCAACCCTCGATATATATGTGTATTACAGTAGAATTTACAGCTATGTTTGGCTAAGGACGAACTGGTGTACCGCACATATATAATGCATTTTATTTTATCAATGACAAATGCTCAGGCCTCGAGGAAATATTTCAGGAAACTTGGCTCATGTTAGAGCAACTCCTACAGTCACTTAACATCCTCTTCATAAAAAATATTAATAAATAAGCTCCTAATGATTTAAGATACAAGTATAAATTTTGACTCCAACAATCCTCCTCAATTCTATCTCTATTTATTTTAAATTTATTTTAAACTTATGGAACAAACTTATGGAGCACCTCCATAAACTTATGGCGTACGATGATTGTACGCCATGGTGGTTCTGTTTTCAATCATCGTGTCATCAATCGGAACAGAGCACTTGGTCTCACTCCAAAAGTAAGGATAGTCTGTTGAACAAGAAAAAGTCTCATTCCAAAAGTCTCCAAAAGTCTCACTCCAAAAGTGTCCATTCCAAAAGCCTCATTCCAAAAGTTCTATTCCAAAAGCGCATACCAGAATGAAGCAGCCAAAAGTTCTATTCCAAAAGCCTCATTCCAAAAGTTCTATTCCAAAAGCGCATACCAGCACTTGTAGTTTGTCCAGATCTCCCATTCCAAAAGTTCTATTCCAAAAGCCTCATTCCAAAAGTTCTGAGCCAATGTATGGGATTAGAGCATGTGCAGGCAGGTTGTAATAAAAAATGAGATAAGGAGAGGAGAGAGAATCTTAAAATTGAGGAAAGATTTGAAGCTCTTAAAAATTTGAAGATGACTTAGGAGTCTGTTGGAGAGCTATTTTAGTTCAATCTCCTTAAAATTTAATTTAAGAGCCTATGTAGAGAGCTTCTTGGAGTTGCTCTAAGCTCCCAGTGTTAATTTGCTGCAGCCGTCACTTTGATGTAATGCACACGCATTCTATATTATGCGAATGTAAATTGATCAAAAAGATTTTCATTTCTACTAGGTTATACGGAACTTTATTATTACTTTTTAAATTTTTTTTGGATACTTGTCTAGGTATTAAGTTCAATTTAAATAATAAAAAATAATAAATAAAATTATATGTATTTTTTTGTAATTTTTGAACACTTGAAAATCTAAAGAATAACAAAATAGTATCGACCAATAGATAATAATAATACTCAATAAGACTACTAAATTTAACTTGTTGTCGATTTTGTATCAACATGAATTGATAAACATAAGAAAATATAGTTCTACTACAATAGAAATTATCATTTACCAAAGTCATCAAAAATTTAACAATCAGCTAACTATGCAGGGATTACAAAATAACTATTATTTACTTCCTGATGCTATGTTGAATAGGTTTTTTTGTTGGTTTTGGTGGTTCAGGTAGTTTTTTGTTTCGCTTGTTCTCTTGATCTACAATTACTAATTATACAGATCATGAAGGTGTTTATTACCTAAATGTTTATATTGCATATCTATAAATTACAGGCTTACTTAATTACTTCAGATTTATATGCATCTGAGCCAACAACACATTTTTTTCTAAAAAATTGACTTCAATACAAATGAGAATAGTAACAACATGAAAACACACACATATACTTAAATTGTATGCAAGAAAAAGTTTGGGAAATATTAGGAAAATGTCACTTTTTGATTACATAATACTACCTCCGTCCCAAAAAGACTGAGCTGGTTTGACTTTCACGGAGATTAAGAAAATGTAGTATAAAAAGAGTAAAGTTAGTTGAAAAGTGGATAAAGTGGTGGGACCTATTAATATTTAATTGTAGATTTGAGATAGTGGAGGAAAGTAGTGGGTGTAATAGTGTAAAAAAGAGTATAAAATGGAGAAGTAGTGGGTGTAATAGTGAAAAGTAGTGTTCAAAAATAGTAAGTAAAGTAGGTTCATTAGTTTTGGGACGTCCCAAAAAGGAAAGCGTGTCAATCTTTTTGGGACGGAGGGAGTATTAACATGAATACATGCATGATGCATGTTTATATAGGATCAGTGATAAACAATTTGTATGGTCATGTTACAGATTGATGGATGGATTAGTTTGACTACATGTGTAATTATATCCCTATAAAAATATGTTAGGAATAAAGTGATGACGTGAACTAGAATAGTTGTATCTTTCTATTAGATTTTGTGTATAAGAGTCTATGTACGAGAGTCTACTGTAGTGCAGGTTTGTCCGAGTCTACAAGGCCTACCAGAGTATATGATCTGCAAGAGTTTATATATACAACAAAATTGCAAAAATGGAAAGTATCATTGTTTCAAAATGGAAAATCTTAGAAATAAAGACGAATTCGTTACAGAGAAAATAGAATATATGACAGCAATTAAAGATAAGCTTGGAAAGAAAACGGTTAGCTAAACAAATGGATACAATCCCACATTTCGTGTAATTGATTAGTATGTTGTTTAGTTGATAGAGTTTTATATAAGGGGAACGGTCTGTGGCAAACAATTGCCACAGACTGTTTAACCAACATACTGTTTCAGAACCGTTTGATCAAGATCCAACGGTTCTGATTTAAAAAAAAAACCGCATCGCACCGTATAAACTTTCTGCGGTACGGGCAAATTATCAAAATATCCCTATTGTTCACGTACCGCAGAAACTTTCTGCGGTACAGTGAACAGTAGATTTTCTATGTGAAAATAGGGGGGCATTTTGGTAATTACTCCATACTGTAGAAAATTTATGCGGTACGGTGTTGATTTTTTTTTTTTTTTAAATCACAGCCATTGGATGATCGATCCAACGGCTCAGAAACCGTTTGTTAAATAAGACGTCCCTGACATGCGTTTGCCATGGACCGGTTGCCTTAATTACTCTCGGCTATATTTGTTTGTTAGATGTCGAAGCCTTATAGTTTGTATTAGGGTTTATAAGCTGAGAGGTTTATTGTAACATCCCGAATATTTGGTAATTTATTTATTTGTATTAGTTAATATTAGTCAGTTTTTATTTGAATTAGTTTATATTCACTACACCAAATATGGGCTGTTGCAACACCAAAAAAGTGTAACTTTAGGCCCCAAAAGTGTTACAATAGATATTTATGCAACGCTTTTGCTAAAACTCGGTGTTGCATTTGCCGGCGTTGCAATAGCCTTCTATAGCAACGCTTTTTGAACTTATTGCAACGCTTTTCAAAGTATTACAAAAAGAGTTTGGTGTAGTTTTTTGTAACACTTTTGCATGTTTTAGCAACATTTTGAATGTGTTACAACTAGGGCTGTAAATGAGTCGAACCGAGCCGAACTCTTAACTGTTTGTGTATCAGCTCGTTATAAATACATCGAACTCAAACTCGAGCTCGAACTTTGATCGAGCCAATATTTTTGTTTGCGTATCGACTCGTTAAGAAAATTTTTATTCACGAACATGTTCGCGAACAGTTCACGAACATGTCTAACGAGCTACTATTCACGAACATCTCATAAATAGTGTTCATGAACACTTCAACCTTTTTTTTCTAGAAAATTTTTAATGCAATTAAAATAAAAATAAATTGGAGGATGAAACATTGAAAACTCGAGAAATACTTCAATTTTAGACTTATCAAGGAATCAAATTTGGACCAAGTTTAGTTAATACATAACGAACTAATGTTATAATTTATAATGTAACATATGTATAATTTAATTATTATTAATAAAAATAATTTATAATTTTAAACAAAGAAAATATAATGAATAGACAAAATAAAACTAACATATTACTTCGTAACACTTACTTATACAATTATTTACAAATTATTGTGAATTCAAGAACTCTCGTTAAATGTTAAATAAATTATGTTCACGAACGTGTATATATATGAAGTTTGTGCACAAACTTATTCATGAACCATATTTACGAACAAGGTTCACGAACTATATTAATGAACTTGCTCATGAACTATATAATCGAACTTGCTCGCGAACTTTCGAGCCGAACTATGTCGTGTTTGGGTTCAGCTCATTTACGAGACGAACCTCAAAATCGTGTTCATGTTCGACTCGTTTACAAATCGAACCGAACTCGAATCGAACTTTTTTCGAACCGGACACCGAACTGTTCGTGAGCGTATCGACTCATTTACAGCCCTAGTTACAACAGACGAATGCAACACTTTTTTGCAACATTAATTGACTTAAAAATGTTACAAAGTGAGTTTATTGCAACATTTTTTTGCAACATTATTATGCATTTTGCAATACTTTTGGTTTTTTTTGCAACATTTTGGAATCTTTTGCAATACTTTTTGATATTTTTGCAACAATAATCTGCAACATTTTGATGCATTTTGCAACACTTATGTTTTTTTGCAACATTTTTATCCCTGTTGTAATACTTTTAAATTTAGTTGGTAACACTTATTTGCAACACTTTTTATTAGTCCAAATTGCAATGTCATGTTTGAAATTTTAATATGCCTTACACAAAAGAATATCAAACCCAGAAATGACATTTCAAATCCAACAAGATAATGTCAATACAGTAGATCGAAACACATGTCGACTAAATACATCACAATTCTACATTAAACTTAGTCTTCCAATGATCAAAATACCAACTACTACCAAAAGTACACACATAAAAAATATAAGTAGTTAAGTACTGATCATCAATCATTACTTTTATTGTCCTCGTGATCATTGTCATCCTCGCGATCATATGATCACTGTAAAGCCTCTGCAAAGACTGCATCCAATATGGACCTCAGCAAATCCTGTAAAACAAGTTGTTAGCTCACCCAAAATTAGTGCTGAGATTAATTATAAATACACAGAACAATGAAGAGTTCAGGGAGATTATAGCATCTGAAGGTTTCTATCACGTATCAGATCAAGGATTCTATCAGGAATCTGTCAGCATCTGAAGCAGGAATCTGTTAGCATCTGAAGGTTTCTATCACGTATCAGATCAAGGGCCTGAAACAAATTTCCGAGTATAGATTTAGAACCTTAATTTAGCTATGGTGTCTTGATACATCAATACTAGGAGTAAGACTTCTGTAACTGAATCAATGATTTCTTCAAAATATCATTTTATTTCTGTCTTCTTCTGGATCAACACCAGAAAAATTCCAGCATTTAAAATTGCCTAAAAATTGTTGCCTAAAATTACCTTTGCCTTTTAAAATTGCATTTCATTTAATAAGACTATATTGCCCTTGGGCCTTGGCACGTCTTCTAGAATAAGTCAGTAACACAGGGGTTGACCTATGTTTGGTCTTGGAAAAATAAAGAAAAGACTTGCCAAGTGACATACCCACAAGCCCAGCGGTAAACATTCTTCACCAAATTATGCTCCTGCAAAGCAGTGACCTGCCAATCATCCCATTTGCTATTTTCTATGTAAGAACAGATGCAGTTGTCAAATTCAAATCAAACCATATCAATTATTAATAGATAATGTTGACAAGAAAAACCAGATAAAGAGATAAATGTATTGTCATTATCATCACATGCCTCAAAAGAAAGCTGAGAATTGAAAAAGTTACTTTCTTTTTAAGTTCGGGCATGCACAGTAGTTTATCATATTTTATAGTTGCGTCAAGGGAGGTTAGTTCATAGTCGTGCTTGAATTCACATAACAGTGTATTTATATTTATTGTATTCTACAATTCCATGTCGAGGAAATTCACTCCAGGCATAGCTTAGATTATGAAGGCATGTTAGTTTTATTTTTTTTCCTTCGTGGAGATATGGAACAACAAAATGTAAATACATGTGAAAGAGCATATTCCGTACAAAACTCGATTTGAACTCCTGATTAACTAAAAGCAAATCAAAGTACCATATCACATACCTGCAAATGTGTACCTCTTGTAGTATTTAGGCAGCACAGTTAAGATGCATATGTGTACCTTGTTCAGATTCAGGTAAACTAACAAGCTCTGAATTGGCTACAGTAAACGTTCCTAAAATTTTAGGTTACAAGTGACATACAACTCACCTCAAGATTTGAAAAATCCCACTTGTATTAATAAACCAGGTCCAGTTGATCCCTGTAAAAAGTACAACATGATATTTCTTACAACATGATAAAAAGTACTAGTAACCATAAGTATCCTTGTAAACTTCTAATATTTCTTTACCAGAAGAAAAAGGTTGAGGTTTTCTGCATATAACTATTGTGCAGAAATTGTGTTGTGTGTGTTCAAGTGTTTAGCAAAGGACTGATATTCAAGTACATACTTGGACAAAGATCAACTATATGCAAGACAGATAACAAAGATATTGACTCCATATAGTAAAATATACACTAGGTATACTGACTATATCACACAGTTGAGATGATGCTGTACTTGGATGGTTATAGAATTGTTCCACATGCTTCAGGAGAGATACACCAGCATGAATATGACAAGGAAAGGGGAAAGAACTAGCAGTGTGACACCAACTATAATAAGCCTTTTATTCAATGTTTTCAGATCGAAAATGAAATCCTTCTTGATAGGAAGTTTCTGCAAATAGCATTCATTTAAGAAACAAGTAATTAAACACAATAAATGTGGAGGTAATTGATAGATGTAAATAGGTTCTTAACAAATGATTTATCATTAGAACACTCACACATAGTCCTGATAGAGCTCTGTTTAACAGGGAGGGGGGTTGTAATATAATCACTTTAAAAATTGTATTAAAAAAATGTGTGCGCATAGGGAAGGGAGAAGACCATAGGCCTGTCAAACATGCTCTATAATATGTACCAGTTTAAGGTCCATTCCCGGATTTTTGTCAATACAATACGTCGTTGCGTACCCCTTGAACCAGATTTCACAATTGGACTAGCTCCTTGAACCCACTTAGATACCGGAAAAGAAAGCATCCCTTTGTTGAGCAGAAAGGTCCTTGACTACACATAATCGAAGAATGGCAAACATATAGCAGAGGTGATTAAGAATTATACAGTCTAGTTTTCACAATCATAAGTTAGCAGCTCAGAGGGGGGAGTACCAAGAAATTCTGTAGCAGCATTTACTGCAGTATGCTTCTGACGGGTATAAGCCTTGCGATATGAGAGTTTCCTAGATGGTGGTCAACCGGCTTTGCTGTAAATTAACTGCACAAGCTATTTTTGTGTAGGGAGGGGAAATGCTGATTTATAAGTGTAACTGTAGTTATTACTGCACAAGCTAACTGAAAGCCCACTTGATTTTGATGGTTAATTGATTACATATATTTTGCTATACTAACATGCTGTAACAGGACATTCAGCAAGCCGTTTCTGGAAATAGTAACACAGGAGCTGCTATACGAAATCAGCAAGCTGATTTCATCTTTCAGCAAGCTGTTATGACATTCAACAAGCCGTTTCTGGGAATACAGAAACTATCAAGAACAAGTCCAGAAATACAGAGTGCTGCTATTTAGATTTAAATGTAAGGACTCTTATATATATATATATTACGTGTATTATATATACTAAAGAGCTCAGAAATATCACAAACAAAACACTCAAGCATGGAGATACACTAAACAATGTTATATGACATGTCTCCATCCAAGCACACCAACTAAGACTTCCTTGCATGAGAATCTTTCTTGAAACATACTCCCACGTTCTCAGCACACCAACTCAGACTTCTTTGCATGAGAATCATTATTGAAACATACTCCCACGTATCAGCACACCAAACTCAGATTTCTTTGTATGAGAATCTTTCTTTTCTATACAAACCACGTTTTTCATATATCCTATCTGAAAAACATCTCAACGGCTCTTTGCTTGAATAATATGAACGTTGGACATTGCCTCTATATATTCTCACTTGTGATACAAACGAAAATACCACTGAACTCTCCTGAATATCTTTCATATCGTTTATACACAACAACTCAGTTGTTTACATTGCAAAATCTATAAACAACATTCTTGAGCTCTAAGATATATCATACACGGTTTATATATATAAAGAGTCATATTATTTGAGTTGTAATATCTATCAATTCAATCCTTGTTAAAGTTGTAATTATAATTGTTGGATAGTAGTCTTGGGAAACAAGGGTTTGGTGAACTAGAAGCTAGAGAAGTTCGTACTACGGGGAGTAGTATAGTACTTAGATAGCAGGTTCAGAAACAGGGTTTCAGCAAGCTGTTATCAACAACTTGGAATTGGTTTCACTGCATAACAGCAAGGGGATCTTGGTGATCAAGGAGTATTGTGCTCAAGGGGAACTCATTGATCTATACAACAGGTTGTTCAAGGAACTAGAGGAATTCAAGAAGGGGGACTTCAAGGAATTCAGTGTTCAAGGGAGCAAGGCTGTTAGAAAGGCTTTGAGGTTCAAGGGAGCTGTTTTACTCAGGGGGAGCAGTTAGTTCCAGCAAGCTGTTATCAGTAAATTGGGTGATATATCATTGGATCTTATAATTGGTTTATTTGTTGATCAATAATATATTCTCTTACCAAGTTGGTAAGGGACCAGGACGTAGACCATAGGGGATTAGGGGTCGAACCTGGCTAAAAGATCTTGTGTTCATTTTTCTGCACATTTCATATTTCTGCATTGCATTAGTTAATATCAGCAAGCTGAAACATTCTGGTATAATCATTTCAGCAAGCTGATATATTTCTGGAAGAATTTCTGTAAAAATAAAAATAGACTATAGTTAACCTAATACACCTATTCACCCCCTCTAGGTGCATACTTTCACTAACTTTTAGCAGTGAGATAGACCTAGTAACATCCAAAAATAAATTTGGATACAAAATAGTTGCTAATTAAAAGTTGCAATGAAGGTACTACCTCAAAAACATTCTATTGAAGCTACTTTAGTTTCAAACTATATGACCTAATCTAGCAAACAGAATGCACTACACTATACATCATGAGCACATAAACAAGTAAATATATTCAGCAAAACTAATTCTAAAAGAAGAGCATCAGTGAATTACTAGCCTATCTACTTTTTCGCTTTCTATACACATAAATACACACACAATCAACCAACATTGTCAATAAATACCCAGAAATAGCCAACATGAATGCAAAAGGGTAATCTTTCGAGCTCAACTTCTCGAAACACTCATTCGAATCCCCAAAAAACTGCAAAAGTCAAATCTATGTCTCCATCTTCAAGATATGTCTTAAGTGGTACTGAACCATACGGAAAAGCATGTAAAAACACAAAATTACAAAAAAATTACAACAACATTGACACAAAATTCCCAAAAATTTAACACAACAATCCTAGTAATTAACACAAAAATCCTACTAATTGAACAGTTTATATCAGTTTTAATCCAACATATAATCGAAAAAATTCACAAGCATACATATTTATACATGTATAATCCAATATAATTAAAAAATGGGTACTTTTACCTCTAATTGAAGTTTGAATCAAGATTTACTGTAAACTTTTCTCTAATCAAGGTTTTATGTAATTGAAATCCGGTCGACCTCATTCGGACCTAGGGTTTCGATTTCTGTGGGTGTGTGTGTGTTTTGAAAGAAAATCTAGGGTTTTGATTTTATGTGGGTAAGTGTTTTTTGAGAGAGAGGAGAGAAAGAGTGAGAGAGCGGAGAGAAAGAGTGAGAGAGAGAGCGTCGAGGGTCGAGGGAGATAGATACACTGAAAGGGGGAAATACTTTGGGGGGAATGAAAAAAATTCTAAGGGGGAAATGTTTTATTTGGGGGAAATGTTTTTAATAAAAGGGGGAAATATCCCGCCCAACGAAAAAACCAAACTTCCGCCTACAATTTTGACTGAAATCATTTCATCTATTGTAACGCTTTTCATAAAGTGTTGCAATTGTCATAAAATTTAAAAATTATCATTTTGCTTGCAACACTTTTGGTATTTCTTGCAACACTTTTAAAAATATTGTAATAGACTACCAAGTTTTCTGTCTATTGTAACACTTTTTGTAACACTTATACATATCGGTGTTGCAATAGGTCATATATGGTGTAGTGATTTAAATATATGTTTTTAATAATTAGGATATTATTTTAAAGATTATTGGTTAAGAGAAGAATAGGAAAAAAGAAAAACAAAATATACGTTACCTTGGAAGAAGAAGAAAGAAGAGGATAAGAGAGAAGAGAAAGAGGAGATTACTAAAATTTAAAAGAAATTAGAGCTTTTGGAGTTTAAAGGTAAAAGATTAGAATCTCGGTATATATATGCGTGTATATGAGATCATAATAGATATATGTTATATAATTTGGGTTCTTGGCTTGAGGGGCTGAACTTGTTGAGAATTGGTGATAATCATCAAGTATGAGGTACAGATTTCTTCATTTCTTTCTTTATCTTTGTATTGCTATTTGTTTGAGTTACATCAATTCTGAATTCTTGTAAAATTCGTATCTAATTCATCGTTCATTGGATTGTTATCAGTTTACACTTGTTGAAAAGATAATTTGTTAAGCTTTGACTTTCGTCCTTTAAGTTCTCTGCAATTCTGCCTAAAATTTACCTTTTGTAATCTGTTGCGTTGATTAGTGTTATCATGTCCTAACTTCGGAAATTCATAGTAAATCAGAAATTTGTTCAAAAACTATGAGTGATACCATTCTGAAAATATCTTTTCGACATCTACATTTTGTGTTTACATTCTGCTGAATATTTTTGTGATTTCGATGTCTTAAACATCAAAATACTACTGTGATCAGGGGCTGTTTTTGTTCAGACAATTCGTATTTGGTTATTTTATGAATTCATTACTTCTTCAATTTTTACGAGCCTTACCATTCTGGAAAGATCTCGGAATCATCTACGATTTTTGTGCTTCATACTTTTTGAGTTGGGTTCACCTTTATTGAGTAGATTGCCATTATTTGAATCTGGTCAGGTCTGATTTTATCATCACTAGTCTATTTTGTAAGATATTTGGCTGTATGATCTTTGAGCTTGTATTTTCGGTTATATTTTGATACATGTATGATTTCGAAAATATTGTAAGGTCTTTTCTTTGACGAATAAGTTATATGGAGAATTATTTACAATTTTATTATGATTTGGGAGATGTTTGATTTTGGGGTTGTATTGTACTTATTTTTCTGCAAGCTCCTGTTAGATTTCGGGTAGCACTGTGCCTATTGCCTTGTGAGCCTGTCAGTATTTTGGGTAGCATTGTGCTTATTGTCTTGAAAGCCCTGTCAGAATTTATAAGATTTCGGGTGGTATTTGCTTTGTGCTATGCCCCTGTTTGTGTAATATCGTCTCCTATGTTTTTAAGTAAGTTAATTTGGATATTATTTGTAAGTGTATGTGTAAGTGTCAGATAATACTTTATCGGTTATGTCTTTGTTTATGTTTAATGTGATAATTATGCGTAAGTCATATGATTGTTTGTAAGATTATGATTATTTTTTATTTGGAGTTATTTGTTTTTATATTGTGAGTTGAGTATTTACTTTCTATATTCTCATTCGCCATGTCTCATTGTTCTTTGTTCATATATTCTTTTTATTCTTAACTTTGTTGGCTTAATTTTTGTTTAGCTATGTTTTTTGAAATCCGTATATGAGCCTTTCGCTCACAACCGATCTTTGTTTCTCTTATTTCTCTCGGTAGGTGACCTTATTTAGGAGGGCTACTTATTGGGAAGAGTGCGAGTAGCAATATCTTGAGGAGTTTACTTATTACTTTGAGGTACCCTATTAGTAGGGATGTTAAATATATAATGCTGTAATCATTTCCCAAAGAGCAGCTGCTAAAAGTATTATATACCTTTGATAGAGTTTGTAACTTTGGTTCATCAATAAAAATCATTGTTGCATCTTTGTTTTGTGTTCTTCTATTCCACAGTTTATTTAAATTTTATATAAACAAGACTAGTACTTGTATTCAATCCCCCTTTCTACAAGTACTTCTAGATTCACAAGTGGTATCAAATTAGGTTTGATTTAATTCAAATCACAATGATCAGAATCATGTCTGGTTACAAGGTTTGCAACACAAAGATTCCCATGCTTATGAAGAGTGAATACACTCATTGGGAAGTCAAGATGTTTCATCATCTGGAAGCCACAAATCCTAACTAGCTACCTTGACAGGATCTATGATGGTCCTTTTGTTCCTACATATCTTGTCCCTCAGGCTACTATTGAAGTGAAGATCATTGAAGAGCATATTGCTGTAAGGCCCAAATCCAGATGGACTGATCATGACAAGGCAAATGTTCTCATTAAGGATGCAAAGGTAAAGGTGAGAAACATACTATTTAACAGTTTGGACTCTGTTCCCACAAACTATGTTCTCTCTTGAAAAATTGCAAAAGAGATGTGGGACAAATTGAAGGTTCATTGTAAGGAACCAAGCCTGTGAGAAAGAACATGGGAGGCTTACTGATACATGAATACTTTGAAGCCAAAAGTGGTGAGTCATATATTGAGACCTATGACAGGTTTACCAAACTCATCAATGAGATGGCTATGCATGGAAAAGTACTATGATCTGGAGGACATGAATGCAAAGTTCATGAAGGCTCTCTCTAAGTTCAATGATGAGAAGATATCTGCTATGGAAGAAGCAAATGATCTCTGTGATATTTCATTGGAAGCTGTTGATAGGAAGTTGAGAGCTTATGAACTTGATAAGCAACAGAGAAAGAAGAGACATGAAGGCAACACTAAATCTATAGCTCTTGTTATGAATGAAGAAAATGAAAAGGAATCAAGCTTTGAGTCAACTGGAAAAGAATCAAAGAAAATGAACAGGAGTCAGAGTCTAGTAATGCAGATCCTGATGGTACAGAGTCAGACTCAGATATGGAAAAACTAATGGCTCTGTTTGCCAGAACCTTCAAGAAAGGGAGATTCAACAAGAGGAGGTTCAATAAGAAACCCTTCTCAAAAGGTAAAGGCAAGAAAACTGTTACGACCAACTCAACACGCAAGTGCACGTGATCTCAAGTAATACAGATAGCAAATAAGGTTCGTTCCTACAGGGACTCGTTGTATTGTCTAGCTAATTCACTCACCAATGTATGATTATTTTCCGATGCTAAAACAAATAATAAAGT
The DNA here is from genome assembly GCA_037693485.1 of Kitagawia praeruptora. Taxonomy (NCBI): domain Eukaryota; kingdom Viridiplantae; phylum Streptophyta; class Magnoliopsida; order Apiales; family Apiaceae; genus Kitagawia; species Kitagawia praeruptora. The sequence goes on from CM075352.1 coordinate 143,403,118, forward strand.
GGATTGTTGTTATCACTAAAATTTTATCTAAGAATTATAACTAATGATCAACTGCTTGAACTGAGATTTAGGTCGAATTACTTATGCAAATAAAACATGGGAATTTAGTTTCTTTAAACAATCCATCTATAGTCTCCAAATCCCTAGCCTTTTTCATGTGATTTATTGACACCTGATCGAACACACAAAACTGATATAAGCCAACTTCCGTTAAACAAATACCATCCTAAACAATATCCACAATAAAGATAGAAATCATTTAGTCTTCCGATTATGCCAAGTCTTCATATGTCTATAAAGAATTAAACATAATGGTTGAGGTGCAAGCATTCAATTGATCACATAGTCGTCATAAAACGATTAGAGTTACGACACTAATTATGAATGATATCATCACGCATAAACCTACGCTAACATGGCAAGTTCTAAACTCTTATTTCCACTTTCGCTTCAACAAGAATTAACACACAATTACAGGAGTTAGCTACTCTCCTATAACGAATTAAAATCAACCATGATAGGATATCACATCAATCACACTATAGGCATCGAGAAGATTCAACACATAAAATTCATGAATAAGTCCACTAAACCCCCATGACAACGAATTAGTTCATGATCGAACTAATCATCATCATGGGTTCTACTGAAAACATAACTCTAAAATAAACAAGTAAATAAAATAGAGAAGAAGAAGAATAAGGTTTAGAATTAAATCCCCACAATCGAAGAATACAAAGGTTCAAGAATAGCTTGGAGGAATTCCTTCTCCTTCTCTCTCTTCTTGAAACCCTAGCTTATAATACGTACGTCTGTATCTATGATTACAAGGGTTGGATGTTGATATAGGTTTTTTCTCCCACTTACCCAATAAGAATAATACATAAAATACAACTCGGAAACGATTTTTATGTCAAAAAACACTTAAAATACAATTTCAGATCGAATAAGGGCAAAACTGGAAAATCAGCACGTCCCCGAGCACTTTGCTCAAGACTGGCGCAGTTTGCTCGGGCCAAATCTGCTCACTGCCGAGCAAAGTGCTCAAAACTGGCGCAGTTTGCTCGGGCCAAATCTGGTCCCGTTCTTTTCTCCTTCGTTTTTCAGCTTTTTCTCCTTCGTTTTTGCTCCGTTTGCTCCCGTTCTTTTTGCATTCTCTTCCGTTTTCAATCCTCTATGCTTGGAATCCTCATGGTGAACCATAACAAGACTCCATTCTATATTATTAAGCCCGAATCCAACTCCAAAAGCAACGGAAACAACGATCTTAATCAACATTATTCCAACCCTGCACAATAAAACAAACACATCAAAACTACCAAAATCTTGAGGTCAAAACAATCAATTTAAGCCAACTTAGAATGTTCCAAGTGGATATAAAATCCACTTATCACACCCCCAAACTTAAACTGATGCTTGTCCTCAAGCATATACAATTACAACTAACTAACTAATTAGTACCACTTCCGTAGGTGATCACGGTTGCATTTGGCATATGCAACAAGCCCTTTAAACCCCTAGGTAGCCCTAGTGGACGAGTAAGGTCTCGTGAGGGCCTATAGTGAATGTACCCACAAAATCCATTTACCTAATGCAATGCAATGCATGAATGCAACTACTATGAAAAATGCAAGATCCCCTTCAAACTTACCAAAACCAACTAACAAGCAAATATCTCAATGAACGTAACAAATCCAAGCAGAGCTCGACTAAGTCCCCGTTTACTAACAATACATGAACAGAAACGTGCGTGTGTGCAATGCTCATCAGAAATACCCCCAGAACTAGGTCAAAAATCATACATGCTTTCCGTCAAGACAATCACAGGTTTATAACTAGAATAGACTGTAGACACTCCATAGCCTAGGAACACCTCCACCCTCATCCAAAGTAGACAGAAACTCATGCTTTATTACTATACTACGACACTACATATACAATACGCATGCTTATTTAACCGTGCAATGAATGAGACCCCAAAAGGCTTATACAATAATACCCATGTAGCGAGTGTTGGGTCAGTGGATCCCAGACTATAAAGCCTTAGGTCACTAGGACTAAGTCCCTTCAGACTTAATTACTCGAGTATTAAAGAGCTCACTCTGGTTAATTTTGCATTTAAATTATTTATATGACTCTTTTTTTTTCTTTTTCTTTTTTTTTTTCTTTTTTTTTTGTAATCTCTTTTTTTTATATTTTGTTTTTCCGCAATCTGGAATGAGCCTTTCTCATTTCCAACCCTAGACTACTCATATAAATATGAGCTGGCTACTAGCCATTTGACACCTAGCCATTATTGACAAATATTAACAACTAGCATGAAATTCCTGTTTTCCCCCAAACTTAGACTTTAATGTTCCTACGCTATAAAGGGAATAACGAAAATTCTAAATATAAACAAGTGATTAAATCTCAAAACATCCCACAGGCATGACCCTAACCTAGCCCAAAAGCACCCCAATGAGACTGTGTAATAGATTTTGTTCCCGTAACATGCAAGTCAATTTCATAGAAACTATAAATCAACCCTCTACTCATCATCATCACACCCAAATCAACATCCACCTATCAATCAGAATCAGCTCGTCCTAAGGGATCATGAAATATGCATGCCATGAAAATGCAACTAAATGAAAACTCACATGGTATACGAAAATAAAACAAAATGTCCTATATGAACAAACATAGATAATACGAACATAACAATCATGCATGAACTATCACTACTATGCAACATGATATCCTATATGAACACAAAATACAACAATACATACAACTACTATCCCCCAAACCACCCCCAAACTTAACATATTCAATGCCCTCATTGAATGGAAGTAAATACAAGGGATAGAAGAAACATACCTACTCATCCTCGCTTTCGTCACCTTCCTCATCCTCATCCGAAGAATCAGTTGGAGGATATGGAATCCGGGATCCAAAGATAGGCCATTGAACCGGAGTACTTGGTGACTGAAATTTTGCCTCCAAAGCTATGCCCATGTCTTCTGAATATTGACGACTGCTATCATGCATAACATCCAACCGCCTAGTCAATCGCCGCAAATAAGACTCAAGAGTGGACATATTCCCCGTACTCTGCTGTGAACCGGCTCTAGCAACTCCCGATCCCTCGGCTACATGACCACCCGCACCACTAACACCACCTTCGGCCTCCTTCATTCGCCCAATAGACGAATCAGCAATAGGAGCCCCAGGCTTTTGCACCGGCTCATCCACACGTGGCGGCACTTTTGCAACATCACACAATCCCGTAATTATGGAAGCATAGGGAATACTAGCTGTCGAATTACTCTTCAAAAACCGAAGAATAGTTTGATTAATCAAGTAACCCAAATCGACATACTCACCTTTTAAAATTCCCCACAAAAGGATAGCCCTGTCAACAGTAACTTCCGTCACATGAGACGACGGAAGGATACTAGTACATATGAATAAGAACCATGCACGGGCAAACTTAGTCAATGATGCGGACGGAAAATTCCTCTTTTCGTTAGTACCCGCCTTACACCTCCATACCGCCCCTGGAACACACAACTCACCGATGACAACATCAAGATCAACATCTCCCACCGTCTTCCGTCCCCAATCCTCAACACCCCTAGATTTAGGCAACTGACCAATCAAATTCCGAATTGCTCGAGGAGAATAATCAACCTGTTGTCCCCTAACAATCGTGGAGTTATTCTGCTCTACTGAAGCATTAGCGTAAAACTCCCGAACAACATTCAATGGCACATCATTAGCCAATTCGCAAAATACCTTCCAACCCCTCACATTCACCATAGCCACCATTTCCTCGTTATCACGAGGCACAAACCTCCTCTCCTTTATAACTCCCTTACGAACTAATCGACCGTACTCCGACTCGGCCTCCGAGTTCACAAATTTCACTACCCCTTCTTCCACAATAGCATCCTCATCCACCGATGGACGGCTACTACCACTACTACCTACCAATTTTTGTCTTTTGGGAGCCATAACAACAAGAACAACAATCCACACCACAAAATTCGAATTCCAACAAAAACCCCCAATTCAAGAACACAACCAAACCCTAATTGGCAAGAACACAATTCGTAGCAATTACAAAGATGAGATTAGAACAATACCATACGAATTGAAGAGGTGTCCTTGCAAGAATAAGCCTCCAATAATTTGAATATATCCTCCCCTTGAGCTTGGAATTGATGGATGGGTATAGTTTGTGAATGAGAAGTGTATATATAGAAAAGTGTATGGAGGAATTTTTAATGAATGATGATGTATAAATATAGAGAGATGTATATATAAGGTGAAAAGGAATTGGGTTAGGAGAGGAATTAGATATAGAATTGGAGTAGGAGGTATAAGGGTTTTTGATTTGTGATTTAGAAGTGTAATAGGATATGAAATAAGAGATGAAATATGAATTGGGGGAGAATTTTTTTTTTTTTTTTAACAAAACCGAACAGCAACAGAAGGGATTGGCGCTGTTTGCTCGGAAATTGGCGCAAATTGCGCGAGAAGCTCCTGGAATGCGCAGGCGCAGTGTGCGCGAGAACTGGGCAGAGAGCGCGGAAGATTTCTGGACACGCGGGCGCTGTTTGCGCGGGGCCTGAGCAGTTTGCGCGGTCTCTGTCTGCGCAATAAGGCGCAGTCTGCTCCAATTCGGCGCAGTTTGCGCGAAAAGCTTCTGTTCTCTATTTTTTTTTTTTTTTTTTTAGAGAAGAAGAAAAATTCTTGTATACAACAATACTTGGGTTGCCTCCCAAGAAGCGCTTCTTTTACGTCATTAGCTTGACGTAGCTCCATTTCCTTAATTTGCACAAATTAGAACCGCAGTCTCAATTTCGCGATTCAACTTCTCTCCAAAATATGGTTTCAACCGCTGACCATTGACCTTGAACGACTGTTCCGGTAACTTGTCAAAAATCTCCACTGCCCCATGTTGAAAAATTGTTTTGACTGTGAATGGGCCTGACCAACGTGACTTCAACTTCCCAGGAAATAACCGAAGCCGAGAGTTATACAACAAAACCAATTGTCCGGGTACAAACGTCTTAAGAACCAACCGACGATCATGCCACCTTTTTACTTTCTCTTTGTAGAGTTTGTTGTTCTCATAAGCTTGCAAACGGAACTCGTCCATTTCATTCAACTGAACCATACGCCTCTCACCTGCTGCTGTAAGATCAAAATTCAGCTTCTTCAATGCCCAATATGCCTTGTGTTCTAATTCAGCTGGAAGATGGCAAGCTTTCCCATACACTAGTTGAAATGGTGACATTCCCAACGGTGTTTTATAGGCTATCCGATAAGCCCACACTGCTTCATCCAGCTTCAATGCCCAATCCTTCCTAGAGGGACTAACTACCTTCTCAAGAATCCGTTTAATTTCGCGATTAGAGACCTCGGCTTGCCCATTGGTTTGAGGATGATAAGCTGTAGCAACACGATGATTGATGTTATAGCGTGCCATCAGAGATGTAAACTTCCGATTGCAAAAATGCGTACCCTCATCACTGATTATAACTCGTGGAGTGCCAAATGGAGTAAATATGTTCTTGTGGAGAAAATTAAGCACCACCTTAGCATCATTCGTTGGAAGTGCTTTTACCTCCACCCACTTAGACACATAATCCACGGCCAGAAGAATATATTGATTACCACATGACGGAATGAACGGTCCCATGAAGTCGATTCCCCACACGTCAAAGATCTCTACCTCCATCATGACATTCAGAGGCATCTCGTCTCTACGAGAAATATTACCAACTCGCTGACATCGATCGCACCTCAACACAAACTGATGAGCATCCTTGAATAGAGTTGGCCAATAGAACCCTGCTTGAAGAATACGTGTGGCTGTCTTCTCACCTGCATAATGACCTCCATAAGCTGTAGCATGAAAATCACTTAGAATAGCCTCGGTCTCACCGTAAGGAACACAACGCCTAATAATCTGATCAGCTCCTTGCTTGAACAAAAACGGTTCATCCCAAATATATTGCTTGACATCGTGCAAAAATTTCTTCCTTTGAGCATGAGAGAGCTCAGGTGGAATGATGTTGCTTACTAGATAATTCACGAAGTCTGCAAACCATGGTTCATCATCTTGCACTTTGAATAATTGCTCATCAGGGAAGAACTCATTTATGACCGTGTTGTCTTTAGGTGACTTGCCATGATCTTCCAATCTAGAGAGATGGTCAGCTACCTGATTCTCCGTCCCCTTTCTATCCTTGATTTCCACATCGAATTCTTGTAACAGAAGAACCCAACGAATCAATCTTGGCTTAGAGTCCTTCTTCGTAAGGAGATAGCGAATGGCAGCATGATCCGTATAAACTGTCACCTTTGTACCAAGCAGATAAGAGCGAAACTTTTCAAACCCGTAGACAATAGCAAGTAGTTCCTTCTCAGTGGTCGTGTAGTTCAACTGAGCATCAGTTAGTGTTTTACTTGCATAGTAAATAACGTGGAACACTTTTTCTTTCCTTTGGCCTAGAACGGCCCCAAGTGCATAATCGCTGGCATCACACATCAAAGCAAATGGTTGACTCCAATCAGGAGCTGTAATAACTGGAGCAGAAATTAGTTTCTTCTTCAAGATCTCGAACGCATGTGAACAAGCCTCATCAAACTTGAATGGCACATCTTTTTCCAAAAGATTGCATAACGGCTTAGAAATTTTTGAGAAATCCTTTATGAAGCGCCTGTAGAACCCCGCATGACCAAGAAAGCTGCGAATACCCTTGACTGAGACAGGGGCAGGAAGGTTCTCAATAGTCTCCACCTTTGCTTTGTCAACTTCCAAACCTTTACACGACACCTTGTGTCCCAGAATGACACCTTCTTGTACCATGAAATGGCACTTTTCCCAATTTAGAACAAGATTCGTCTCCACACAACGTTTTAGAACCAAACTCAAGTTTTCCAAGCACTCATCAAAAGAATCCCCAAAGACTGAGAAGTCGTCCATGAATACTTCCACATTAATTCCAATCATGTCAGAGAAGATGGCCATCATGCACCTTTGAAAAGTAGCTGGTGCACCACACAACCCGAAAGAAACACGTCTGAATGCGAATGTACCAAATGGACAAGTGAATGTAGTCTTCTCCTGATCCTCGGGTGCTATGCAAATCTGATTGTAACCAGAATACCCATCAAGCAAGCAATAGTACTGATGTCCAGCCAATCTGTCGAGCATCTGATCAATGAATGGAAGTGGGAAATGATCTTTCCGAGTGGCCTTGTTCAATTTCCGATAATCCATGCAAATCCTCCAACCCGTAACTGTTCGCGTAGGAATGAGCTCATTCTTCTCATTAGTCACCACTGTCATGCCCCCCTTCTTAGGCACACACTGTACCGGACTCACCCAAGAGCTATCAGAAATTGGGTAGATAATGCCCGCGTCAAGCCATTTAAGAATTTCCTTTTTCACAACTTCTTTCATGACAGGATTCAGTCTCCTTTGATTATCAACTGTAGGGTTAGCTCCCTCTACCAAAGGAATTTTGTGCATGCAGTACGACGGACTGATACCCTTGATATCTGCTATAGTCCACCCAATGGCTGATTTGGAATCCCTTAAGATTCGCAATAGTTTTTCCTCTTCTATTCCTGAAAGCTGAGAAGATATAATAACAGGTAAAGTAGAAGAATCACCAAGATAGGCATACCTTAAATGTTCAGGCAATGGCTTAAGTTCCAATGTAGGTGCTTCCTCGATGGATGGCTTAAGTCTAACATGAGACCTTTTCAATTCTGACAACCCCAATGATTCAAATGAGCCTTGAAACTTCTTCCATGGTGATGCATTAAGATATTGCAATTGTTCTTCATCCTCTTCGGTCTCAACCTCCAAGTCATTAGCAAGAACTCTTTCCAACACATCAGCTTTTATCAAGTGTTGAGTTGCGGGGTTAACCACCTTGTCGACCATATCAATTTTGAAACACTCTTCATCGTCAGTTGGAAGCTTCATTGCATTGAAAACATTAAAAGTGACATCTTGATCGTGCACCCTCATAATGAGTTCCCCTTTTTGGACATCGATAAGAGTTCGGCCTGTCGCCAAGAATGGTCGTCCCAAGATGATAGGGATCTTCTTGTCTTCCTCGAAGTCAAGAATAACAAAGTCGGCTGGAAAGATAAGCTTGTCGACCTTCACCAAAACATCCTCAACTATCCCTCGCGGATAAGTAACAGAACGGTCAGCAAGTTGTAGAGTCATGGTAGTGGGCTTTGGCTCTGGAAGACCAAGTTGCATGAAAACTGATAAGGGCATGAGATTAATACTTGCACCCAAATCACACAAACATTTGCTGAATGAGAGGTCTCCAATAGTGCATGGAATGGTGAAGCTTCCAGGATCCTTCAACTTAGGAGGCAACTTTTGTTGCAAGATGGCACTACATTCCTCCGTCAAGGCAACGGTCTCTAACTCCTCAAGTTTCAATTTCTTCGAGAGAATACCCTTCATGAACTTCGCATAGCTCGGCATTTGCTCAAGAGCCTCCGCAAATGGTATGTTAATCTGCAGCTTCTTGAATACATCCAAGAACTTAGCGAATTGCTTGTCTAACTTTTGCCTTTGAATTCGTTTTGGGAATGGAGGAGGTGGAAACACCTTATCTTCTACTTCTTTTTGGGAATTAACACTCTTGTGAATGATAGGAGTTGAAGGAGTAGCATTAGGAAGCAAATCAGAACCAGATTCGACCTCAACTGAAAATTCATTTTTTTCCTCGGTTGCTTTTTCTTCGTTCTGACCTTGTAGACTTCTTCCTGATCGTAATGTTATTGCCTGAACCTGTTCCTTTTGATCTTTCTTGCCTGGATTCACCTCTGTGTCACTCGGGAGCGTTCCTGGTTGACGGTTCAACAAAGCATTGGCTAGCTGGCCAATTTGATTCTCTAAAGTTTTCAATGACACTGCCTGACTCTTATACATCATTCGAAGCTCTTCCAATTCCGACTTCTCAGACTGATTCAATGAAGTTCCTTGAGATGGTTGAAACCCCGGTGGATTGAATGGTTGCCTTGGAGCATAAGGTGGTGGTTGATAGTTCTGATTACTTGGCCTTGCATTGAACTGCTGATTTTGTGGTTGCTGAGCACCTCCCTGATTGTTGCTCCAACTGAAGTTAGGATGATTCCGATTGTTGGGATGATAAAAATTTGGCACTGGTTGCTGAGATCTTTGAAAATTACCAACAAATTGTGCAGATTCAGCTGAGATAGCACACATATTTGTGTCATGTGCCCCTGCACACAATTCACACACCATAGCAACCTGGTTAGTCCCAAGATTAGAAAGGGAATCTACCTTCATTGTCAACGCTTTGAGTTGGGCAGCAATAGCAGTAGCTGCATCCAAGTCAAGAACTCCAGCCACTTTAGCAGGTGGCAAGCGTTGAGTAGGATTCTGGAACTCATTGGCCGACATCATTTCAATCAGATTGTAAGCATCCTCATAGCTTTTTGCCCATAGCGCACCTCCAGAAGCTGCATCTAACATAGGCCGGGACTGAGCTCCCAACCCGTTATAGAAATTGCTGATTATCATCCAATCCGGCATTCCATGATGAGGACAACGTGCCAATATCTCCTTGTACCTCTCCCAAGCTTCTCCCAAAGATTCCTGGGAATGCTGAGCAAACTGATAAATGGCATTCCTGTAAGCTGCTGTCTTTGCCATGGAGAAATACTTGGTCAAGAACTTTTGAGCACAGTCTGCCCATGTTGTAATAGAGCCTGATGGCATAGAATGTAACCAACTCTTGGCTTTATCCTTAAGAGAGAAGGGAAATAACCTCAATCTGATTGCGTCATCTGTAACTCCGTTGAATTTAAAGGTGTCACAGATCTCAAGGAAGTCCCTAATATGAGCATTGGGATCTTCAGCAGGACTACCCCCAAACTGGACTGTGTTCTGAATCATCTGAATGATGTTTGGCCTTAGCTCGAAATTGTTAGACCCTATAGCTGGGCGAACAATACTAGTATGGATGTCCTCCACTTTCGGCTGAGAGAATTCACTCAAAGCCTTCGCTGCTTGTTCTTGATTTGCCATAACTTCCTTTGCTTCAAGATTGTCTTCTAACCCGAAATCAAGTCTTCTCCTAGCTAGTTCTTCTCTACGTGCTAGTTCGTCTCTACGTGCACGAGCTCGTGTACGCATAAACTCTCAACACGTACCTGAAATTCACCAACAAGAAATTTTATGAAAACGTCCTAGTCACCGAAATTCAATGACCACTGATGGCAAATATTGAAACTAAACAAAATAAAACCGCGTCCCCGGCAGCGGCGCCAAAAACTTGTTACGACCAACTCAACACGCAAGTGCACGTGATCTCAAGTAATACAGATAGCAAATAAGGTTCGTTCCTACAGGGACTCGTTGTATTGTCTAGCTAATTCACTCACCAATGTATGATTATTTTCCGATGCTAAAACAAATAATAAAGTGGATTGTTGTTATCACTAAAATTTTATCTAAGAATTATAACTAATGATCAACTGCTTGAACTGAGATTTAGGTCGAATTACTTATGCAAATAAAACATGGGAATTTAGTTTCTTTAAACAATCCATCTATAGTCTCCAAATCCCTAGCCTTTTTCATGTGATTTATTGACACCTGATCGAACACACAAAACTGATATAAGCCAACTTCCGTTAAACAAATACCATCCTAAACAATATCCACAATAAAGATAGAAATCATTTAGTCTTCCGATTATGCCAAGTCTTCATATGTCTATAAAGAATTAAACATAATGGTTGAGGTGCAAGCATTCAATTGATCACATAGTCGTCATAAAACGATTAGAGTTACGACACTAATTATGAATGATATCATCACGCATAAACCTACGCTAACATGGCAAGTTCTAAACTCTTATTTCCACTTTCGCTTCAACAAGAATTAACACACAATTACAGGAGTTAGCTACTCTCCTATAACGAATTAAAATCAACCATGATAGGATATCACATCAATCACACTATAGGCATCGAGAAGATTCAACACATAAAATTCATGAATAAGTCCACTAAACCCCCATGACAACGAATTAGTTCATGATCGAACTAATCATCATCATGGGTTCTACTGAAAACATAACTCTAAAATAAACAAGTAAATAAAATAGAGAAGAAGAAGAATAAGGTTTAGAATTAAATCCCCACAATCGAAGAATACAAAGGTTCAAGAATAGCTTGGAGGAATTCCTTCTCCTTCTCTCTCTTCTTGAAACCCTAGCTTATAATACGTACGTCTGTATCTATGATTACAAGGGTTGGATGTTGATATAGGTTTTTTCTCCCACTTACCCAATAAGAATAATACATAAAATACAACTCGGAAACGATTTTTATGTCAAAAAACACTTAAAATACAATTTCAGATCGAATAAGGGCAAAACTGGAAAATCAGCACGTCCCCGAGCACTTTGCTCAAGACTGGCGCAGTTTGCTCGGGCCAAATCTGCTCACTGCCGAGCAAAGTGCTCAAAACTGGCGCAGTTTGCTCGGGCCAAATCTGGTCCCGTTCTTTTCTCCTTCGTTTTTCAGCTTTTTCTCCTTCGTTTTTGCTCCGTTTGCTCCCGTTCTTTTTGCATTCTCTTCCGTTTTCAATCCTCTATGCTTGGAATCCTCATGGTGAACCATAACAAGACTCCATTCTATATTATTAAGCCCGAATCCAACTCCAAAAGCAACGGAAACAACGATCTTAATCAACATTATTCCAACCCTGCACAATAAAACAAACACATCAAAACTACCAAAATCTTGAGGTCAAAACAATCAATTTAAGCCAACTTAGAATGTTCCAAGTGGATATAAAATCCACTTATCAAAAACCAAGAAAGGAAAAAGCACAATCATCAAGCTTGACAAGGCCAAGATCAAGTGTTCAACTTAGGGATGGCAAAATAATTCGATCTGACAGATACTCGATTCGAAACCCAAAATTTGTTGGATTTATCGAACCCGAATTTTTGGATTTGGGTATGATTTTTTAAACTCGATCGAAAATTTTTGGATTTGGATATTATGTATATCGATCCAAAACCTGACCCGAAACCCGAAATCGATCCGAACCGACCTGATCCGACCCGATTTCCATCCCTAGTTCAACTATGGTGAATTGGGGCACTTTGCTGGAGAGTGCATGAAGCCAAGAACTAGAGGCAAAGGGCAAGCAGTCATGGTGAATCAGAAAGATTGGGCTGACTAAAGTGATTCTGAAGATGACTATGACTATGAGAACATTGCTCTCATAGCTATATCTAGAGATAAGTTAGTAACTAGAAACAATTTTCTAGAAGAACTAGTTCAAATGGATGAATACAGAATCGAATGTTAAAAGGCTAAGCATATTTATTTTGAGATATTAAAGGCTTTTTACTCTGTAAGAAAAGAATGAGAAGAGGAAAGAGAAGGCAAGAAGCACGAAACCGATGCCATGTAAAATGATAAATGGTGAAGCTAGCACATCTATACAAGAACCTATTAGAGAAGAATCTGTACTAAAACCTATAAAGTTTGTTGACACTAATGACACCCCTGTTGTGCATAAGAGAGTCAACACCTCTAAAAATGTGTTAGAAAGCCCAAGTCCGTAAAAGATTACTCCCTCCGTCCTGTCCATTTGTTATCATTTTAAAATGGGGTGTCGACACGCATTTTAAGATGGATTTTAAGGATAGTTCCATAATTTATTTTTGAAAGTTTCTTTTTTTGTATAAAAATAGAACAATCCTATTTTTATATATAAAAAAAAAATTAAAAATAAGTTATGGAACTATCCTTAAAATCCACCTTAAAATGCGTGCTAGAAAGTGACAAAAAGTGTAAACAAATGGATGGGACGGAGTATATTCAAAGTTAGTTATTTTTTCTCTAAGTCTTCCAAATTTAAGAGTTCTTTATTTTTTGAATAAAAGATTATATTTTATCTGATAAAAATCAAATTTGATATAAATAAATCTTAATAAATATTAATATTAAAAACATTTTATTTTAAAACATAATTTATATAATTATAAATTTTAAAAAAATCGTGCACTGCACGGGTTATAAATTAGTACTTCATAAAATTAATAATGTTAAATTACACTTTAAAACTTAAATTATAATATATATTACGCATAAACTCTTTGAAAAAAAAAATTCACACATTTTAACCTCACAACTAAAAAAATTGTATAAGCTAACCTTTTAATTAAAGTTTCTTCCTTTATAATTATAGAATTGTAGAATTTTTTAGAATATATTTAAATAAAACATAAAAAGTATAGATTATTTTATAAACATTTATGCATGATGTAATATCTCAAAAAATTTAGAAGTAAATTAATGATAAAAATATATAAAAATTTAAAATTTGATAAAGATTATAAATTATAACTAGTTAAAATAATGAGATTCTAAATATATATTCAGTTTTTAATAATAAAAAAACGTCACCTCTCAAATTCTGATACAATTTTATTTAAGCTTTTTGACCAAACAATTTTTTTTAAAGAAAAAATTAAAAACAGAAAGTTGTAGAAAACAAAATTATTTTCGAAATGATATGAATTATGAGAAATAGAAATTAAAATGAACTAGGAATTAGATAAAAACGTACATTGATGTTTATGAAATCTAAAAGAGTCAAAGCATAAATGTTGTCATTGATCGTTCTTAAATTACATCCTAAATACACTATATTTTCGCATGTGCATTAGTTTTAGAGGCTGTTTGGCAAACATGACTTAAAGCTAAAAAAGGCTTTAAGTCATTTTTGCCCCGTTTGTGTAACGTGGCTTTAAGTCGGTTTTAAGTTAAAAAACTGCTTTAAGCCATAAGTTACATTTAGGTACTTTTGACTTATGACTTATGACTTATGGAGTTTTTTTTTTTTTTTTTTCACAATTCTTGTAAAGCTTAAATATCATGAATTTAAAATTTTTTTAAGTCAAATATCACTTTAAGTCAAAATTATTAAATTCCCATTTAACTTTAAGTAAAATTACCCAAACACATTCATTCAACTTAAAGTAAACAACTTTACTTTCTCCTTTAAGTTAAAAACACCTCCTTTAAATCAAAAGTAACTTATTTTAAGCAATGCCAAACACCCTGTTAAATATCAACTCAAAACTTATCCTTGCACGAGAGCACCATCATCTCACTCCATTCGCTTGTTAGCATCAGTTTTATGTTCTTTCCAATATTAGTATACTTATTATATGTAACGATAAATTGTCAACAATGAATTTTTCTACCCAACCTTGAAATGTGTTAGAAAGTCCAAGTCTGTAAACATAGGATTCATGTCTTAGTGTCAACTTCTATAGAATCTTGCTGGAGTGAATGAGTGTGTAAAAGTTAAAAAAATAGGAAAGGAAAAGAAGGCATTAACAAAGAGAATAACTATAAGAAAATTCATGATGCACCTAGAAAGAAATGCTTCAGTGTGGTAATCATAATTACATAGCTCTAGACAGTAATCAGAAACCCTCCTAGAATGCCGAACCTAAATTTCCTAAAAATGCATAAGTTCAGTATAGACCTCAGAGTCCCTACTATCATTGAAGTAGCTTACTTTATTTCATATACATGTATAGGGATTATCTTGACTTGTATTATGACTTTTATTATTTGAAGTCTGAAACTCCAAGTCAGTAGAAGAACAAGAAACCAGAGTCTAAGACAGACTCTGGAAGTGGCAGTTCTGAAACAAAAGCTGCGAAGAAAGTCAGTAAGGGAGTTAAAACTAGTTATCATTCAAGTAAAAGAGGATCCAATCTCAGTTGGGTCCCTAAAAATTCTAACTAGTTGTTTAATGTTTATAGGGAACAGGCATAAAACACATATTCATTCTGTATAGTGTCTACTCACGTCATTTGACTGGTAAAAAGTCCCTACTAACAAACTTTGAGAGGAAAGCTAGCCCAATTGTCTCATTTAGAGATGACAACAAAGGAGAAATCTTGGGATATGGCTCAATTGTTCTTGAAAATGTCAGTATTAAAAATGTAGCACTAATTAAAGGATTAACTCATTCTCTTCTGAGCACCAGTCAACTCAGTAATAAAAGATATGTTTCTGTCTTTGATAGTGAAGGCTCCACAATCATAAATAGAGGAAGTGGAATGGTTGTGCTCACTGGACAAAGACATGGTAATATATATTAAGTCAGCCTAGATGAGTCTGCTAAAGGGTCTATCAAATGTCTCTACGACAAGGCCTCATCAAATGAAGAACGCTGGAAATGGTACAGGAAGCTCTCACTGTTAGGAATAATTCATGAGTTGTGATGTTAAGAATAGAATTTTACTTATACTTCTTGCATATCCTGATCTTATAAAGGATTTAGCACTTTGTTTAGGATATATGTGTTAGATAGTAATTTGTAGAATTAAGTCAGGAACAGCGCATCGAGTACTACATGTCAGGAACTGAGATTGAATCCTGATACATCAAGTCAAATACTGATCAAGTACTGATGGGATGGTCAGATCCTGATGCAAGATGGAATCATGATATCAGTCGTGTTACTGATGTGACAGCCCCAAATCCGTGGTCATGAATCTGGGCCATCACGGACCAACTTCCATTCAAAATCAATATCTCTTGGGTTTTTTTTTTTTTTTAATACTTATGCAGTTGACCCCACAGTAATACACACACACACCAGTCATATGCTCAGAGAACAACATTCACCATAATAAAAGTTTAGAGTTGGAAAGTTATTACAAACCCAGAATCATACTTAAGTACATTGTTGAGTGATGCTTCTACAAGAAGCATTTCAACAACCAAATTTATTACAACCTTGCACACTTACACACTTAATGTACATAAGACCACTAAACCCCTTGCGCTGGTCGTCTACCTCGGGGATTGATGCTAACGAGCTCTCAGTAGGTCGCCTTTCCCTTACCCTCTTGCGGGGCGTTCTGCGTAGTATTGGCATACCTAGCTGTATATAGATAAGTAGCAAGAGTGAGCTATAATAGCTCAGCAAGATAATTTTGAAAACTAGAATTTAAAATGTAACCAAGTATACATGTATATACATATGTAAGCAGTAACCAAATTATAAACTTTAAGGAAGAATAAAACTCTTATTTAATAATACATCATCCACTTACTATTATAAGAAAGAAATCTAAGATAATACAGTATCAGTTTCTCTTCTTAAATAATATAACAACCAATATACCCTTTTAGTGTAATATTTTAAAATAACAAGAATACTTGAATAATCTCTCACTATCATCTTCTCATTTCCTTCCTATACAGCAATTTTATAAATTAATATAAAATCAGTTTCTCTTCATCTATAACAATAATTTCATCGTTTCATATCACTTTTCTGTTTTCAGTTATAGAAATCTGAAAACCATTTTCAATTCTTTCTTTCAAGTTTTGGGGATATATACTGGCGCCAGATACGTAGGACGATGATCAGTCGCCTGACCGTATCCGCTCTCTGTTTACTACTAGTAGAAGGAATGAAGGCCACCTACTAACATCATCCCTGGAGGAAGGCCACCTGCTAACATCCTCCTGGAGGAAGGCCACCTGCTAACATCCTCCCTTGGCATCTTCGTGCCGAATCATGAATGTTAGACTATGTCGCACACAGCCCTGACACAGCCTCTTATGCAAATTTATTGCTAATCCCCCTTTTTATAAGATCATTATTCAATTTATCAACACCATTTCACATTTCCATTCTCGCACATTATTTCTATAAAATATATGTATATATCATACACTAAAAGAATGTTTATAATATAGCATTATAAACCATATAACCCTAGATAACAACTGATACCATTCTCTTTCATATCTCTTTAACTCTAGAGCATATTCGCTCAATTCGTAATCATCTCTATATTCATATTTCAGAAAACATATCCATCTCTCTTTAACTTCCCACAATCAAGAGAATATATTCTTTGCAATATAGCAACAAAAGCATCACATATACATAAATATATTCCATGATATCATTAATATTCCGAAGATACATAATTTTTAAAGTAGGGATAGAAGGATCTTGCCTCGGTTTCTGTATCCCGACAATATGGCTGGTTCCTCCTCCGGAATTTCTATAAACACAAAAGGACCGTCATTAGAATACCACATCTCTTACTCACTACTCTCTTGTATAACAAAACCCTTTACACTTCAACATATGTTTAACGTATTATTATTATCCCAAAGGTTCAAGAACTTAACCATTTATAAGCTAAATCGAAGTTTCAGGGGTTTTTACCATTTTCCCTAACGACCACACTTAACTGTAAAAATTCTCAGAAAATATGGATTTCGAATTTTAATGTAAGGTCAACTGTCAAGGGTCCTCTGACCACCCTACTACACTATCCCAAAATTTCGTGACTTATAAAGATGTCTAAGTATGGTAACTTTAGCCTCAAAGTTGATACAATTACGTTTTCTCGGTTATCGAACGTCTTTCACTAAAACTGACTTTTCTCCTAAACCGTTCATCAGATTTTAACGCACCTTATATCAAAACGATCTATGAACTAAGCTCTATCATCTCATGGTCCCTTGGTGTGCTGGACAGTAGCCTACCGTGTGTGCACAGTTGCTAAAAACAGGGCAGATTTCGTTCTAACGAAAATCGGACATTATAACTGCTGTAATTTCATACCTTCCAAAATCAAACTCCTCCAAATCAATCATCAAACACCATAATCATCACCTACACCATGTGGTCTTCATTACCAGCCATGGTTACAATCCCAAACTCCTTCCAAAATCAACTTTAATCACTTACAAACACTTATAACATCATAATCTTAATCTTTACACCACTTAATCACTTAAACCAACAATATTCATCATAATATAAAAAAGGGTGTTAGGTCGAATACACAATAAGCAATCAAATACTGTATGAGTAACTTAACAAGAACACACTGTTTAACAATTAAAAATTGTTTGGAATTAATAATTCCTCTCTCAGTGATGTAAATATCACAGAGAGCTGCTTAGGTTACAATGGATGAATATCTCAATGTTCGACTACCCTTCTAGGGTTAACCTAACTGTATTTATAGAACATACAGCTTCGTACAATCAGTAACTGATACTCCTAAAATCAAGCTATACAATTGATATCAATCACGATTGCTTTAGTCTTCTAAGTCAACTCAATCTCTTTGACAGCTTTCCAATCTTCAAAGATATTGCTTCCATATTTATCAATCTTCAAACACTGTTGACTCTTCAGACAATACCGCTACAGAGTTTAACAAACTCTGTTTGCGCTTCCAGTCAGTGTTTAATCAAACTCTGACTGCTTCCAGCTAAACTCTGTTTTCTGACTTTAGCTTCCAAACACTGTTTTCATCAATCATTTCTAACAATCTCCCCCAACTTGTCCATTAGCAAGAATGTACAAGTTTTACAGTAAATGATGATGTCAAAACAAATACAAAGTTTACAGTGTTTAACATACAAACAGAGTTTAAGCTATTACTTAACAAATTCTACATGAAATAAGAAAATTCTTACAGACTTTAATCTCTAATCTCTTGAAGATCAGGCACTGTTCTGAGATAGTCTATAAGCAACCTTCTTTCAGCATTTTCAAGCTCTATCTACATAGCTTCTTTGATTTCTCTCAACTGAGGATCATTCTCATCAGTTTGATAGATAGCAGCTCTAAGATCGTAGATTTTGTTTCTTCTCATCTCATTTCCCAGCCTGATGTATTTCACCTCTTCAGATTTTACATTGAAATCCAGAACAGTAATTCCAAGATCTGTTTTCAGCTTTGTAGTCCCCTTCTCCATTTCAATCAGATTGCCATTCCAATCTCTGTATTTAGGAACATACTTGCTGTTGAATTTCATTTGCCTTCTTGCAAGGTTTTGAATCATTCTTTGTTGAAGCACATTTGCAACTGACTGAGCTCTTTGATTTCTAACTCTGAAAATATACAGGACATATTCAAGTTCTTCAGCATATTTTAATTCGATATCCTTTTCAGAGACTTTAAATACTGTTCCATCAGCCATGAAATATAACAAGAAATCCTTTTCTAGACTCTTTTGATGTACAAGCTGTACTGACTCCAGTTTGTCTAAACTCTCTTGAGTGACACCACGACCTGGAACAGACAGTGAAGAAGGATCTCTAGGACCAACATATTGTCTTTTATCTCTGTGTGAGCCTATGCCTTCTTTGTTGTATCCAACTTTACCAGATAAAGCTCTACCATCAGAAAAATCCATTGGAATTGTAGCTTCTAGTCTTGGATCATGAGGAGCACCCCTCTTAAATGTTGATTTCAACTGAGAAGACAATAATGGTGTGGTCACAACTTGTGCAGCAACAGAGGTTGTGTTTTCATTCTTCTGTACAACATGTGTATCAACAGAGGTTGTAACTATACTTTTCAGTTTTTGCTTATCTTCTGCATCTGTTGGTTTTCTGAATACTTGCATTCTTTGATCTGTACCAACTGGTTCTTTGATTTGAATACCTTTAAGAACAGGCTTTGCAGCTTCAGCAACTTTCACATTCTTCTTTGCTTTTACAGACTTTAAAGCTTTCAGATGTTTTTCTTGTAAACTCTTCTCTTCAGCTTTAGCATCTTCTATGGTCACTCCTTCTGCATTCTCTTCCATGAAAAGCTTAACAGCTAACTCCTCATCAGTCTTTGGGTTTGATGTTAATTCCAAACTCTTGGTCTTTGAGGTACCTTGAGTTTCAGTGTATGTTCCAACAGACTGTGATTTAAAAGATTTGCCAGATCTCAGAGTTTGCCTTTCAGAGTTTAAAACCTTGCTCTTATCACTTGCCCCTCCATCTCCAGCATCATCCTTTTGAGTCAGAGTTTGAGAAACTTTGCATTTAGACTTAGTCACTCTCTCCCCCTTTTTGACATCATCAGGAATTAGTATTGATGTAATGAGCTCTAAAGAGTTTGCAATTGAATCCACCTTAGCAGATAAAGCAGTCTGATTTTCTTCAACCTTTCCTAGCCTGGCATAGAGAGTGTCTTGGACTTTAGACAGCTGAACAGCTTTTATTTTAGACTCTCTATCCATCTTGAATTCTCTTGACTGAATCTCAGTCTTCAAGGAAGCAATTTCTTGTTTAGTTTCAGCAAAATTTCCTTCCAGAGTCTTGACTTGTACCACAGTTGCCTTTAAACAGGATAAGATTTCTGGATTTGAAATTTGCTTTGCAGTTTGCTTAACAAACTCAGATGCTCTCCCTTTTGGAAAAATGCAGTCTTGTTTATACCAATTTTCAGCAGACTTAGCAAGATGCTCTGCTTCAACTGCATGTGATGGACAAGGCTGATCAAAAGGTGTATGTTTATTATCTGTCTGTGCAGGTGCACTCACAAAAGAATCAGAGTTTGCACTACTAGCAGATTCATCTTCAGCACTTGCATCCTTAGATTGATCGTCTTTTAAAGAACCACTGTGCTGAGCAGTGTCAGCCACAGTTTCTGCAATAACTTCTGCAACCTTTTCAATAATGACCTCATGTTGCACAGGCTCTGCAACAGAGTTTACCTTTGTAGCTTCATCACCTTTGTCTTGAATTTGAGAAGATACCAGCTCTGTGTGTGATGCCACAGCTTCAGGAACATGTACTGCAGACTCATCAGCTACACCAGGAGCTTCAACATGAACAACAGGTGAGACAGGATCAAGAATTGATTCAGGAACATCATGTACTGGTGACAAACCATCTCTTTGATCCTCTTCTACAGGCATTTTATCCTCTGTAGGTATTTCAACAGTAACATTATCCTCTACAGGCATTTCAACCTCTGCAGGTATTTCAACTTTGTCATCCACAATATTCTCTGCAGGCATGTCAACTTTTGCAGGTACTTCAACATTCACTGTATCCTCAACAGTAGGTGTTTGCTGTGAAACCACCTCTGGAGCTTCAACAACATTCTCTGCATCTGAATCAGATAGAATTAGTCTCCTTTTCTTGATTGGCACAACAATCTCCTCTTCATCTTCACTTGAGCTTTCTTTTGGTGGTGAAAGTGAAGATCTGTTTGCATGTTGCTTCATTCTTCTAGTATAAACAGCTCCAGGTAATGTCTGTTTAGCCTTTGAATGTTTAGTGTTTTGGGCAGTGTGTTTCTTTCTCTTTGGCTTGATTTTGGCTGGTTCAGTAGGTGCTGGCTCAGAGTGTAAGTTATCAGTGTTTAAAGCTTCAGTGTTTAATGGTTCAGTGTTTGAGGGTTCAGTGTTTGAGGGTGGAGAGTTTAAAGTTTCTGTTTGTGGTTGTTGAGATGTAGTAGGTACAGTAGTTGTGGGTGTTGGAGGTGTTTGTTCAGAGTTTATGGTTTCTGGTGGTTCAGGCATTTGTTGTGGTGATTGAGGGTCTTGTGGTTGGTTTACATAGTTTTGTAAGGCTAAAGGCATAAACAACTCAGGTATTTGCTGTTTAGTGACATCTTTGTTTGTCAAATCAGTGAACATTCTCTTAGCAACTTGAAAAGGCTGAATTACATCAGCTTCATCAATTGGAATGTTAGGCACACATGCAGTAAATAGCAATTGACAAAAATGAGCAAAATAAACAGTAGTAGACTCAGACAATCGCTCTCCCAAGTTCATTAGTACTAGTCTACCAAAATCGAAGTTACCTCCATATAGTAGAGCATGACCAATTTGGAGAGTATCCAGAGGCAGTGCATCCCAGTTTGTTGTCTTCTTTCCAAAAGCCCTTGTTATACAATCAAAGAAGAAACTCCATTCCTTTCTCAAACTTGGCCATCTCAAAGACCCTATCTTGTTCAAGTTTCCTGCACATCCAATTTGTTCCAACATTGTCCTCAATCTATCATGACCAACAACACTGTAAGAAGTGTGTGTCTCAAAGTCCAAAGCGTCCCTGACAGTGGTTGGAGTAATGATATACTCTGATTCTTCATGAGTAAAAATGATTGTTGGAGTGCCAGCCTCTCCTCCATCATCATATTCAGAGTTTGTCCAGAAAGTAGCAATCTGTGAAGCAGATAACGTTGGTGGTGCAGTTAGAGCCGTCCCTATCTCAGAATCGTTCAAGAAGTTTTGGAACAAGTGAAACGCCTGTGGAGCATTTTCATTCTCCAATGGTGCTGCATAGTTACTAGGGAGAAAAACTAACCCTGCTGCATCAAACGCTTTAGTTGCCATTAGTAACAAGATACGAAGATATGCAGAGAAAAGATTTGAATGCACTGTAAGTGTTTATCAAAAAGTGAAGGAGAGAATAAGAGAAGTGTGAAAATGAATAAGTATGTAAGTAACTGTGAGTGGGTGAATGTGAATCGATATGGAGTGAGAGACTAAAGACGATTAGAGTAAAATTAAAACTCAATCGTTTATTTAGTAAAAGCGCGCAACTGTTGTAGAGTTGTGTGTGAGTGGGACACAATCATGGGACACGTGTCAAACAGCCAATGGATCACTTTATTAATTACCGCTGTTATTCCTATAATCACGACACTTAGACACATTAACACTAATTAACAGTTGTCAACGACCCCAATTACTCCAAAATAGTCAAATCATCTCAATAAGACTTTACCTCAGAGTACTTAACACAACTCAACAGTGTTTATCAATTTTCCAACTTTATCACTAAAATCCTTTCAAAAATTGCACAGTTGTGAATATGAGTGTGTGTGAAGCAGAGTTTACTGAAATCAATTTTTAGAGCATCTAATATTTCATAAAATCCATAACAAACAGTTAATAAACACTGAATGCACAAACTCTCATATTAAACACTGATTGTTTGATGAATGCTAAACTCTGTAGTTACTGTAATACAGAGATCTGAAAACTTCTATTCCCTTTGATGTCCATGATTATCCAAGTAAGCACACAGTCTTTAAAGACAAAAATATCAAGAGATAGAAATCAGAGCATCATTCAGTGAATAACAGTCATGAACTGTATAACCTCACAAACTCTCAAAGCACACAAGTGTTTAGGTGATGTGTTTACACTCACATTCAATCAGAAATAGCAGAGTCTACCATATGCTTGAATGTCCACCAATTCTACACTACTTTGAGTACATGTATTCACAAATCAAAAGGACTTTATTCAGGGTTTAAATGGAGTAAGATCAAACAGATGAAAAGAGATGTTTTATTCATGAGTGACTTCAAGCTGAACATCTTAATAGAACAAAGTGTTCAGTCACAGTATGTATTTGTATAAGATCAGTATATATGCTCTTTTTTTTTTTTATTTATTTATTTAGCATATATACTGAGTAAACTTTTTCTTTTCTTGAGAAACACTCATCTGTTTGAGAAAAAAAAATATTTAACTGCTCTTAATACTTCAGAGTATAAGAAAAATGAGCAGTTAATAAGGCTCAAAGGGGTTTACTAAGGATGGAATTTATGAACAGTGTTTATACAGTGTTTGTGTAATGTTCAAAAGAATTTTGAACAGTGTTTGAAAGAATGGTAAATCCTATTGCCTTTATCATTTTCATGCACACACATATCATGTAGTCTCAAAATGGTTTAATACAAGTTCTAGAGAAACATACTACCTGATGAATATCACACAACAATAAATACTGATTGATAGAAAATGTATCAATCACTGATTTGGCTCAAACTCTCACAGGGTGTAAACATGAGTCTGAACTCACCAAACTAATCACTGACACATCTCAAGTTTTATGATTTTCACAAGTACAAACAAGGAATCATCATGAACCATACCTTTGGAAACAGAATGTCACTGATCAGAGTTTAGAGTTCATCAATAACAAAAATTATTTATGAGTGGCCATGCACACAATATTCATAGACTCAGAGTTTAGGACTTAATAAACTAAGAGATGCTATAAATATGAAACAGTATCATGCTGTGTTGATTTACTGCACAAAGTCTGATTAGATAGCAGTGACTCAGAAAGAATCATGATTTAATTACTGTGAATCATGCTTCATACATATTTCTTCATTGGTGTTTTTATTCAGACAATAATCAATTCTGAATTCACTGAGTGTATCTAACATGTTAACAGTATTTAACAGACAGACATGCTGACAGAGTTTAAAAAGATTTAAACATTAGCATGCAGAACAGAGTTTAATACTAAGGTTCACATAGCACTTAACAATTTACAGAAAATATGAGCAATAAGTTTTTGAGTCTAACCAACATCTCTAGTCAAAACTAGAGACCATTCCTAGTTCATTGACCAGTCTTGTAAATGTGGCTTCACTCAATGGCTTGGTGAAGATATCTGCAAGTTGTTGTTCTGTAGACACAAAGTGAAGCTCAATGTTGCCTTCCTCTACATGCTCTCTGATGAAGTGATACCTTATGCTGATGTGCTTTGTCATTGAATGTTGCACTGGATTACCTGTCATTGCAATAGCACTTTGATTATCACAGTAAATAGGTATCTTGGAATACCTTAATCCATAATCCAGCAGTTGATTCTTCATCCATAAAATCTGTGCACAACAGCTACCAGCAGCAATATACTCTGCTTCAGCTGTAGATGTAGATATTGACTTCTGTTTCTTGCTATACCAGGAAACAAGTCTGTCACCCAGAAATTGACAACTTCCACTGGTGCTTTTTCTGTCTATCTTACATCCAGCAAAGTCTGCATCAGAGTAACCAAGAAGTTTAAACTCTGATTCCCTTGGATACCATAGCCCCAAAGTTATAGTGCCCTTCAGGTACTTGAATATTCTCTTTACTGCTGTTAAATGTGGTTCTCTTGGATCAGCCTGGAACCTTGCACACAAACAAGTTGCATACATGATATCAGGTCTGCTAGCTGTCAAATAGAGCAAAGAACCAATCATTCCTCTGTAACTTGTCATATCTACAGATGACCCTGCATCTTTGTCCAACTTTGTTGCAGTTGCCATGGGAGTTGTTGCAGATGAACAGTCAAGCATACCAAATTTCTTGAGAAGGTTTCTGGTATATTTTGCTTGATTTATAAAAATTCCATCATCTGTTTGCTTCACCTGTAGGCCTAGAAAATAACTAAGCTCTCCCATCATACTCATTTGATATCTTGACTGCACGAGTTTGGCAAACTTCTTACAGAGTTTATCATTAGTAGACCCAAAAATGATGTCATCCACATATATCTGAACTAAAAGCAAGTCACTACCATTTTGGAAATAAAACAGAGTTTTGTCAATAGTACCTCTGTGAAATCCACTTTCTAGTAGAAATTTGGCAAGGGTTTCATACCATGCCCTTGGTGCCTGCTTAAGTCCATAGAGTGCCTTGTCTAACCTGTAGACATAATCTGGATATTTTGGATCAACAAACCCTGGTGGTTGTTCCACAAACACTTCTTCTTCAAGTTTTCCATTCAAAAATGCACTTTTCACATCCATCTGAAACACTTTGAATTTCATGTGGGAGGCATATGCTAGAAAAATCCTGATTGCCTCCAATCTAGCCACTGGTGCAAATGTTTCATCATAGTCAATTCCTTCCTGTTGTGAGTAGCCTTTTGCAACCAGTCTTGCCTTGTTCCTTGTGATAACACCCTCACTGTCAGTTTTATTCCTGAAAACCCATTTAGTACCAACAATGGATCTATTCTTGGGCCTTGGTACAAGTGTCCACACTTCATTTCTTTCAAATTCATTTAGCTCTTCTTGCATTGCTGTTATCCAGTCAGCATCTTTAAGAGCTTCTTCCACTTTCTTTGGCTCAGATTGTGACAAGAATGCATGAAACAGACATTCATTTGTTGTTGCACTTCTTGTCCTTACTTTTGCATCAGGATCACCAATAATCAAATCAGGTGTGTGAGATTTAGTCCATTTTCTTGCAGAAGGCAGATTGCTTCTGTCATCATGTGATCCTCCCCCTTGATCCATGCTCTCCTGATTTTCTTGGTGTCTTTCTTCATTTTCTGATGCTCCCCCTGAATGTGACTTCTCAGAATTATCAACAGAGTTTGAATCAACAGAGTTTGATTCAGAATTATCAACTGAGTCACTATCAGTGTTTGAATCATCACTTTGATGTGATTCTTCATGCTCCCCCTCAACTGGTTCTTCCCTTGTTTCTGATTGAAGAGTTTCTTCAGTATTTACCAGTAGAGGTTCAGAGTTTAGATGAACAGAGTTTGTCAAATCAGTCTGATCAGAGTTTACTTTTTCAGAGAATAAATCTTCATTTTCAAAGTGCAATTGATCATGTTCATTGACATCTTCAAGTCCAGTTATTTTCTTGTCATCAAATGACACATGAATTGATTCCATGATCACTTTGGTTCTCAGATTATAAACTCTGAATGCCTTAGTTGACAGTGGATAGCCAACAAAAATACCTTCATCTGCCTTTAGGTCAAACTTGGTCAACTGTTCAGGATGAGTCTTCAACACAAAGCACTTGCATCCAAAAATATGAAAATATTTTAGATTTGGCTTTTTCTTCTTCACCATTTCATATGGTGTTTTACCATGCTTGTTGATCAGTGTTGCATTTTGAGTAAAACAAGCAGTTTGAACTGCTTCTGCCCAGAAATATGTTGGCAACTTTGCTTCATCTAGCATGGTTCTGGCAGCTTCTATCAATGTTCTGTTCTTCCTCTCCACTACACCATTTTGTTGTGGAGTACCAGGTGCAGAAAACTCTTGTTTTATCCCTTTACTCTTGCAAAATTCTTCCATAGATGAATTCCTGAATTCAGTTCCATTGTCACTTCTGATTATCTTCACTTGATGCTCTGACCCTTTTTCCAGTTGAATTACATGTTCTGTCAGTGTTAATGCAGTTTCATCCTTCTTTGCAAGAAAATATACCCATGTGAATCTGGTATATTCATCAACAATGACTAATGCATATTTCTTCTTTCCAAGAGACATCACATTCACTGGACCAAAAAGATCAACATGTAGTAGATGATAAGGATCAGCAATTGAAGACTCAGATTTACTTTTGAAAGATGTTTTTCTCTGTTTGGCCTTTTGACAAGAATCACACAGTCCTTCTACATTCAACAAGGACTTTGGTAGACCTCTTACAAGATCATTCTTGATTAGCTCATTGATGTTGTTCAGATTCAAATGAGAGAGTTTCTTGTGCCATTTCCAACTCTCTTCACTGGACATCCTTGTAGACAGACACACTGCTTTGCCATCAGTGTTTGTTGACAATTTGATTTCATAGATGTTATTGTGTCTGTTTCCAACTAGAGCAACTTTCCCTGTAGATTTACTGATCACTTGACAATATTCAGGCTGAAAATCTACATGATATCCTCTGTCACAGATTTGACTCACAGATAGCAAATCATGCTTGAGTCCTGGAACAAGAGCTACATTTGTGATGATGACATTTCCAAGATTAATATTGCCATATCCCAGTGTATGTCCTATGTTGCCATCTCCATAGGAAACTTCTGGGCCAGCCTTCTCTTCAAACTCTGATAGCAGGGCTTTATTTCCTGTCATGTGTCCTGAACATCCACTGTCCACGACTAGGGTACTAACCCTGTTGCCCTGCAATCACAAACAATCACTGATTATTAGTTTTAAGGATCCAGACTTGCTTGGATCCTTTGGCTTTCTTAAATCTGTTAGCTTTTGCAGCGGAATTTTCATTAACAGAGTTTAAGCTAACTTTTTCAGAGTTTACATTTGCAGAGTTTACTTTAACCCATTTCAAATTTGGCTTGGGTTCATAGTAATTATAATAAATAGCATGATAATCTCTGCAAGTGTAAATAGAATGCCAAGTACTTCCACAGTGTTTGCATAAAGTCTGTGGTCTAGTTCTCACATAATCACTCTTTACTGCAGTTTTAGAGGGCAAAGAATTAATGTTCTTATTCTTATTGCAGAAACTAGCAAGATGATTAGTGCTACCACAATTAAAGCATGTTTTTCTAGGAGCTAATGAAGCAAGCATTGGCTTAATTCCTGAAGTTATGCCTACTTTTCCATTTTTGTTTTTCTTAGGCAATCTCTGTTTGTTGACAGATTTTATCTCCTTAAGCTTATGCTTGAGTTGTTTATCTGTCATTAAACCAATGTTAGCCTCTTTAACAAAAGTTTTAGCATATGACTCTTTAACAGCCTTTTTCTGTGCTTCAGTCTTAGGTCCACCTGTTCCCATGACATTACCCTCAGATGAACAATATGGTCTAACTTTTACCTTATTTTCAAATCTAAGTTCATCTCCAACAGAGTAACCTAGACCTACTGTATCTGACTGAAACACTTCTTGAGTGTCTTTGCCAGAGTGTGTCCAAGTTTTAATGATGTGTTTACTATCCTCCAATTCAGATTCTAGTTGCTTATACTTACCTAGCAACTCCTGTTCAAAAAACACTGCATCATCTCTCTCTTTTTGAATTTTATTCATGTTCTCTAACTGTTCCTCAACAAGTTTATTTCTTTCTTTGAGTTGAGAACACTCAGACTTTATCCTCTCATTTTCTAAGGTCTGATCCCTATAGCTGATATGCAATGCTTTAAGATAAATTCTCAATTCAGTTATATTATCAGTGTTATAAGCATAGGTAGTTGGAGGTACCTTGAGATCATCATTTTCAGTCTGAGTAGTAGCTATGAGAGCATAGTTGACTTCTTCATCTGAATCTGAAGTGTCTGCCCAATCTCTGCCTTTGGTGTAGAGTGCCTTTTCAGTTTTACCCTTCTTGCACTCTGGAGCATAGTGTCCCATCTCCTTACACTTGTAGCATTGAATCTCAGACTTATCTTTCTTTCCAGATTTGAAGTCCTTTCCTTCAGCTTTCTTGAAATTCTTCTTGTCAGACTTTGAGTAGTCCCTTGAGAATCTCTTTCCCTTCTTGAAATTCTTGTAACCCATCTTCTTGAAGGTCTTTACCATCAATGCAGCCATTTGCATCATCTCTTCATCATCTTCAGAATCAGATGAACCATCTGTGTTTGAGTCAACATCAGTGTTTGATGACTCATTCTCTGAATGGATGACTAAGGCTTTCCCTTTTGCCTTTCTCCTTGATGCCTCCTTCTTTGATGGTTTCTCCTCAACCTTGAGTGCAACAGATTTTGACTTTCTACTTGTTCTTTTGTTTCTCTGCTCCAATTCCAATTCATGGGTTTTGAGCAGCCCATAAATTTCATCAATCTCTGTTTCACCAAGTTCATAATTATCTCTAATAGTGGTTGTTTTCACATCCCACTTTTCAGGTAGAGAAAGAAGAAACTTGAGATTTGAGTCTTCTAAATCATATTCTTTGTTAACCAATGACAAATCATTGAGCAGTTTACAGAATCTGTCAAATGTTTCTGTCATGGTTTCATCAGACTTTGCCTCAAAGTGCTCATACTCCTGAGTGAGTATGTTTCTTCTGTTTTTCTTGATTGCAGGAGTTCCTTGACACCTAACCTCAAGTGCATCCCATATTTCCTTTGCAGTTGTGCAATTAATCACTTTATTAGACATAACATTGTCTAATGCACTGTGAAGTAAATGTCTCACTTTTGCATCCTTTGCAATAGATGAAAGATCCTCAGCAGTTAGATCTTTCTTTTCCTTTGGAATGACCTTTGATTCCTCACCAGCAGCAGCAGCAGATAATTTTGTTGGTTTGTGAGGACCTTCATATATTCTATCAAGGTATTCTGGATCTGTAGCCTCCAGAAACATGGTCATTTTCACCTTCCAAATTGCATACTCTGATGGCCTAAGTATAGGAACCCTGATTGTCTCATACCTACTAACAGTAGTAGGGGCTTTCTCAGATGGTGGAGGAATCTCTGCCATTGATTACTTTTGTGTTTGGATCTTTAACTGTAATAAAGTAACAGATTAGCTCTGATACCACTTGTTAGGTCGAATACACAATAAGCAATCAAATACT
This sequence comes from Kitagawia praeruptora, assembly GCA_037693485.1. Taxonomy (NCBI): domain Eukaryota; kingdom Viridiplantae; phylum Streptophyta; class Magnoliopsida; order Apiales; family Apiaceae; genus Kitagawia; species Kitagawia praeruptora. The sequence goes on from CM075352.1 coordinate 143,433,007, forward strand.
GTATGAGTAACTTAACAAGAACACACTGTTTAACAATTAAAAATTGTTTGGAATTAATAATTCCTCTCTCAGTGATGTAAATATCACAGAGAGCTGCTTAGGTTACAATGGATGAATATCTCAATGTTCGACTACCCTTCTAGGGTTAACCTAACTGTATTTATAGAACATACAGCTTCGTACAATCAGTAACTGATACTCCTAAAATCAAGCTATACAATTGATATCAATCACGATTGCTTCAGTCTTCTAAGTCAACTCAATCTCTTTGACAGCTTTCCAATCTTCAAAGATATTGCTTCCATATTTATCAATCTTCAAACACTGTTGACTCTTCAGACAATACCGCTACAGAGTTTAACAAACTCTGTTTGCGCTTCCAGTCAGTGTTTAATCAAACTCTGACTGCTTCCAGCTAAACTCTGTTTTCTGACTTTAGCTTCCAAACACTGTTTTCATCAATCATTTCTAACAAAGGGCAAGAGTGTTTATACCTTCTTGAAGCTTTACAACACTTAACAAGCCTTGGGCACACCTTTAACAACCTTAGTATAGCTTGGATCAACTAAAGGATCCATAAAAACAAGGTTAGTTCTTAGAAATCTACTATTCATCACTATTCATCATCAACTTTGGAGATTTTATTACCTTGCCAAATGATGTTAGTTTGCTATGAAACTTTGTGCTAGTCTTGATCTATCCTCCAAGATGCTCCATGATTTTTCTCTTGGTTTAATCTTGAAGAGAATTAGGGTTTTGGATTTTATTTTCTTTCTTTTTCTTCTTTTGGCCGAAAGTTGTTAAACAAGAAGGGGAGAGAGTTTTGTGTTGGTTTTGATCTCATCTAATCTTAATCTTACTTAATTTAGAGTGTATTGGAAGCTTGGTAAAAAATCTAGGTGTTAAAAGACTAATCTACCCTTAATTTGGTTTAGTGGAAGATGACATCATTAACATGATTTCATAATTCTCTTTTCTCTTGATTTTCTTTTCTAATTATAATGCTAGTACTTTTGGTAATTATAATGGGGTATGTATCCTTGTTATATTATAAATCTTGGTTGCTTAATCTCCATATTCGTCTAATTGTGGTTCGTCTCGAATGTACCTCATTATCTCAGTGGTTTTGAAATCATTTAACAATCCAAATTCCATTGGTATTCTCTTAACTTAATAATCCCCTGGCTCAAATCTAAATTCACTAATCCCTCAATATATAATTCTTATAATGTTTCCATGCTCCTTAATGTCCAATAGAAGCTTGTTCGAAATCAAAATCCTCAAAATCCATGTTTCAGGAATTTCTGAAATCTAACGTCATTTCGAGTCACTTATTTTCATTGTACAACACTAATATGGTTTCTGTTTATTCATTTTATGTTTCCATTATAAAGTACCTATATACCATTTCTCTAAATCCTCAAAATTTACTATTCATTTGGGCACTGTAGCCTTACTGAAGTTAGGGTTATTACATCCTTCCCCCCTTAAAAGGATTCCGTCCCGGAATCACGTCAGAAATGTCCATAGATACCTTTTCATCTACACCTTATAACTTCTACATCACTTTCTCCATCCTTTTTCCTTCATAATATCTCTATCTTGTTTGCGCAAAATTACACCAACATAACTTGCTTGTCATTCATCAACATCCCTCTTTTAGTTATGGGTATCGGCCACCACATTGGCCTCTCCTGAATGGTAGTGTATCTCACTTATGGTTTATCACTATGTTGATCTCTATCATGACATAAAATATACATATTTCGCTCTTATTATATCTTGTCTCTGTAAAATCTTCCAGAAATCCGACTAGAATAAGATTCTTTGAAACAATTGTAAGAAAATATTACCTATAATATATATTTCCTGTTCGTATATAAACAAATCTGTGGTTTACCCCCAAAATACTATTATTCTCCTTTTCATAGAATTTCTAACCCCTAACAGATACTGATTTTCCTTATCTAGATTATCAACCTACCTATATCATTCATTGACCACATTGATTCCTAACCAAACGTTTACACTAAAAATTTAAATACTAAAAAATGTTCACCTGCATCTGTATCCGGCTTTCTCAATGCCTCTCCTAAAGTCATATTGTACACCCTGGCAGTAGGTTTATTTGAAGCAGTCACGCTCTGTTCTGGCACAGATGATCCCCCTGAACGGCAATCTCTGGCAATGTGTCCTAGTTTCCCACACTGGTAACACTTGATGTCCCTCTTAGGATTGGTATTAGCCGATGGGCACTGGCTAAGGTAGTGTCCTTTTTGTTCACAGTTAAAGCAGTTTATTTCTAACGCTCTACACACTCCTGTATGCTTCTTACCACACGTGTTACAGTCTGGAAATGGTGTTCGAGATTGACTAGATTGAAAAGTTCCTGTGGATCTACCACCCTGATTCACAGTCTCACTGGTAGTCTTATTATTCCCTGACTTTCCTCCAAACTGGGGTTTTTGTCCCTTACCAAATTTGTTAAAGTAGCTTCCCTCACTTGAACCTCCCTTCTGACCCTCAAATTTCCTTTTCTTACTCTCTCGTCCTACTTGAGTCTGTTCACTCTCAGCTTCGATAATAGATGCCTTATGAACTACCGCAGCATACTCGGTCAACTCAAATGGTGCCACTCTAGTACGTAGCCATGGTTTCAATCCTTGTTGGAACCTTTTCGCTCGTTGCTCTTCAGTACGTACGAATTCTGGAACAAACCTAGACAGTTCTGTAAACTTAGTTTCATACTCTACCACTGATAGGTTTTCCTGCTTTAGCTCCAAAAATTTTATTTCCATCTGGTTCTCCAGGTACCTAGGAGAATATTTGTCTAGAAACACCCTAGTGAAACGCTCCCAGGTTATCACTCCCGCTCCTTCTAGATTCTTTTTAGTTTCCCACCAGTAATTTGCCTCTCCCTTTAAGAGATAGGCTGCAAAAACTGTTTTCTGGTCTTCCTCTATCCTCAGTATCTCAAAAGCTTTTTCCACCTCTTTTAACCAGGCTCTGGCTACTACTGGGTTAACAGTTCCCTCAAACTCTGGGGGTTTTAGTGACTTAAAAGCACGAAAAGAGTTAGCTGCCTGGTTGGGAAGAACAGGTGGTTGTGGCGGATTCTGTGGATTAGCTAAATTCTGCCTCAAAAGTTCCATAAATTGGTTAAAAGGGTTACCACCCTGACTTCCCTGTTGGCCAGTTGATTCATCTTCTTCTTCCTCATGATCTTGTTCATTATGAGCGTTTTCATCCTGCCTATTCTGACTTGCTTCCTCTCTCTCATTTTCCCTTGCATTCATTCTATTATTACGCTTAGGCGGCATGATTCTGTATATAATAATATTCTTCATTAATCACCCAAATTTAGGGTACAATATACATCATTTCCATATATGCACAACTATATCATTAGTTAATCTTATTTATGCATCCCAGTATTTTAAATTCACACAAGTAATATTTAATCATAATACAACTTTGACAAATAAGCTTAGTACCTTTAGCACAATAACCTTTTCATTTAAGTCAATCACCTCATATATATCAATATTTCTGAATCTCAACATTTAATATCAAAATACGATAAAATTAGGCAAAGTACATAAACTTCATTAATTTACATAGATATTTTACAACTTGGGTACAACGTCTTTTACTACTAATATCATACATCATAAAGTACAAGGTTCGAAACCCCAAAAGCATAACTATACATACTAACTCGCTATAACAAAAGCACTACTAGCTGTCCTCTAATCAGACTGGGATTAAGACAGTAAACAACTAACCTAATCCCCAAAATGACATCCATAAGATGACTAGTCTGATTAGTATCCAAGACTACTACTCCTAATCATGGTAACGACGCCCTGATAACATCTCTGATCTGCACTACCATAGTGGTGACTGTATCAACTATCTGAGCCCTCCATACTGGATCCCCTCTGTCTCCCAACATCGTCCTAATATCACCGAGTGCCCGCAGCTCGATACTAACTATGCTCAAAGTCAACCCATCTGGTATCACACCTCCTCCTCCTCTCGTCCTGTCTAACCTCTGTATAAGCGTATCTATAGTCCGACGGGACTCATCCAGCTGTCCCTGAAGAGCAAAGTACTCTGACAAGAAAATAGCTGGCAACTGACCAGCTGGAAACATAGGTGCCTCCTGAGGTGGCATAGCATCTGGGGGAGGTACATCTACAAGTGGGGGTGCATCCACTGGTGGAGGTGGTGGTGGTGCAAATGGTGGGGATGGAACTGCCTGTGGAGACGGGGGAACAGGCTCTGTGTCCGCATCCTCGGAAGGGTCATCCTCCAACTCATCCTCTGACAAGATAAAGTGTCCCGGTGGAGTGAACTGCTCAACTGGGTCCTCAAAAGGGTCAGGGCTAGGTAGAGGAGATGGAACTGGTGATGGCACTGGGACAGGTGGGACAGGAGTAGGAGTCACATGAATGTCCCTCCACTCAATCGGCTCCTCAGGTATAACAGATAGCCTAGGCCTCTTACGTAAGGGCATCTCCTCCTCAGGAATATCCGTCCGCACTCGGGAAGGTCCGGCCCCATCAGGTCCTACATATGGTCTACCAGAATATGGCACTATGGCCACAGCATCCCTCTGCCTGCGCTCCTCAGCCTCCTCCCTCAGTCTCTGCTCATATCTCTCTCTAGCACTCGCCCGTCGTCTCTCCCTGAGGTCATCAATAGCATACTCTGGAACCTCTACACCTACCAGCAACAAGTCTCTAAGCTCCTGCTCGGACAATCCTAGCCACTGGGGGTCTCGACTCGGCTCACCCATCTCTGCTCCCTATAATAAAACATAAAATTCTATTAGTAACGGTCTATAAATTTATAAACAATACTTAAAATAAATACTACCTGCGATATACCACCCCTGAACTTGATGGAAGTTCAAAATTTATATTATAAATGATACAATATTATTATCACTCTTGTTCCTGAGCATTATGACTCTTATCTCTGATACCAAACTGTGACAGCCCCAAATCCGGGGTCATGAATCTGGGCCATCACGGACCAACTTCCATTCAAAATCAATATCTCTTGGGTTTTTTTTTAATACTTATGCAGTTGACCCCACAGTAATACACACACACACCAGTCATATGCTCAGAGAACAACATTCACCATAATAAAAGTTTAGAGTTGGAAAGTTATTACAAACCCAGAATCATACTTAAGTACATTGTTGAGTGATGCTTCTACAAGAAGCATTTCAACAACCAAATTTATTACAACCTTGCACACTTACACACTTAATGTACATAAGACCACTAAACCCCTTGCGCTGGTCGTCTACCTCGGGGATTGATGCTAACGAGCTCTCAGTAGGTCGCCTTTCCCTTATCCTCTTGCGGGGCGTTCTGCGTAGTATTGGCATACCTAGCTGTATATAGATAAGTAGCAAGAGTGAGCTATAATAGCTCAGCAAGATAATTTTGAAAACTAGAATTTAAAATGTAACCAAGTATACATGTATATACATATGTAAGCAGTAACCAAATTATAAACTTTAAGGAAGAATAAAACTCTTATTTAATAATACATCATCCACTTACTATTATAAGAAAGAAATCTAAGATAATACAGTATCAGTTTCTCTTCTTAAATAATATAACAACCAATATACCCTTTTAGTGTAATATTTTAAAATAACAAGAATACTTGAATAATCTCTCACTATCATCTTCTCATTTCCTTCCTATACAGCAATTTTATAAATTAATATAAAATCAGTTTCTCTTCATCTATAACAATAATTTCATCGTTTCATATCACTTTTCTGTTTTCAGTTATAGAAATCTGAAAACCATTTTCAATTCTTTCTTTCAAGTTTTGGGGATATATACTGGCGCCAGATACGTAGGACGATGATCAGTCGCCTGACCGTATCCGCTCTCTGTTTACTACTAGTAGAAGGAATGAAGGCCACCTACTAACATCATCCCTGGAGGAAGGCCACCTGCTAACATCCTCCTGGAGGAAGGCCACCTGCTAACATCCTCCCTTGGCATCTTCGTGCCGAATCATGATGAAAATGCACCCTAGAAGGGGGTTGAATAGGTGTAAATGGCTAACTATATTCAACTAAGTCCGATTTTAAAAATTACCAGAAACAGCTTACTGATTTCGTTTTAAGCAGAAACAGTATGCTGAATACACAGACAACAAGTACAGTAAAGTGCAGAAACAGTAAGCTAAATGCAAGCAGTAAGTAAATAACAGAAAATAAATAACACAGAGACTTTAGCCAGGTTCGACCCCTAACCCCTATGGTCTACGTCCTGGTCCCTTACCAACCCGGTAAGAGAATATATTATTGATCAACGAAATAAGCCAATTACAAGATACAATAATATATCTCCCTTAATCCCAGCTGCTGACAAATGGCTTGCTGAACACCTGTTTCTGAACCTGCTCTCTAAGCTATACTTCCCAAGTATACTTCTCTAGCAACGTTCACCAAACCCTTGTTCCTTAGCCAATATGCCCAGCAACTCAACCTTACCAATCCTGCTGACAAATAGCTTGCTGTTTGCTGTGCTGAACCAACTCTCTAAGCAATACTTCCAAAGTATCCTTCTCTAGTCTAGTTCGACCCACCCAAAACTTTAAGCCAAACTTGTACAGCAAGTATTCAATACAAATTGAACAATACAATCCAAAATAAGATGTTCGAGTATTACAACTCAAGCTATAAACTCTCTTATATAATATAAGTGTATATAACAATAAAGCTCAGAGTTTATAAGAATGGTGTTTGAGAGAGATGATAGAAACGTGTATAAACAAGTCTCAAACTTGTAGTTGTGTTTTTCTTGGTTGCTTACAAGAAAGGTTGTAAGTGAATATATATGAAAACAAACAAACGGCTAGTTGAAGATTTGATATATGGAAAAGATTTGATTGCATAAAAACACTCTCCAACAGCTATATTAGTTAGAGGTTTTGAATATAAAACGTTTGGAATGATTTAATTCTCCAACAAACTCATTTTGATATATATACGATAGTATATATATGATAAAATCAATTTCCAACAGCTATAAAAAGATATGAACGAATCTGGGCTGTTATGGAATGTTTAGATAAGTAAAAGATTGAGTAAAATCTGTTTTGAAAGGATAAGGAAAGATAAATCACAATCCCACTAAATAAAGAACAGATTTTCGAAAAAGATTTGAGCTCTATTAATTATATATACTATATATTATATAATAGAGTCCTTACATATTTAATCCTAGCCAATCTCTGATCTTCAAGCAATCTTCAAGAAATCTTCGAAATCAAACTTGACTAAAAACAGCTTCTGGAAAGTCCAAGTCAGCTTGCTGTTTTGATTCTGGCGAGTTCTTTTCAGCTTGCTGTTTTGGTTCTGGCTTGCTGTTTTGGTTCTGGCGAGCTGAACAGATAGATAGCTTTAAATCTATGCCTTTCCATATCATCAACCAAGTTACCTGAAAGCATACTTATACATAGCAAACACATATATATGCATATGATACATCAAGTGATTCAATCATATAATGGTAAGCTAAATATAGTAAAACTAGTACAAGATAGGCAATCAGCTTGCTGTATATAACATCAAAATCCACTAGGGTAACAATCTCCCCCTTTTTGATGATTATATACCAATATGTGATTGAGCTAAAAGCTCCCCCTTAATCATTGATCAATACTTCCTGCAAAACAAGATTAGATAGATAAAAATGAAGTATTAAGATACAACCTTTGTATTCATCATCAAAACATCACGGTAACACATGAATGTTAGACTATGTCGCACACAGCCCTGACACAGCCTCTTATGCAAATTTATTGCTAATCCCCCTTTTTATAAGATCATTATTCAATTTATCAACACCATTTCACATTTCCATTCTCGCACATTATTTCTATAAAATATATGTATATATCATACACTAAAAGAATGTTTATAATATAGCATTATAAACCATATAACCCTAGATAACAACTGATACCATTCTCTTTCATATCTCTTTTACTCTAGAGCATATTCGCTCAATTCGTAATCATCTCTATATTCATATTTCAGAAAACATATCCATCTCTCTTTAACTTCCCACAATCAAGAGAATATATTCTTTGCAATATAGCAACAAAAGCATCACATATACATAAATATATTCCATGATATCATTAATATTCCGAAGATACATAATTTTTAAAGTAGGGATAGAAGGATCTTGCCTCGGTTTCTGTATCCCGACAATATGGCTGGTTCCTCCTCCGGAATTTCTATAAACACAAAAGGACCGTCATTAGAATACCACATCTCTTACTCACTACTCTCTTGTATAACAAAACCCTTTACACTTCAACATATGTTTAACGTATTATTATTATCCCAAAGGTTCAAGAACTTAACCATTTATAAGCTAAATCGAAGTTTCAGGGGTTTTTACCATTTTCCCTAACGACCACACTTAACTGTAAAAATTCTCAGAAAATATGGATTTTGAATTTTAATGTAAGGTCAACTGTCAAGGGTCCTCTGACCACCCTACTACACTATCCCAAAATTTCGTGACTTATAAAGATGTCTAAGTATGGTAACTTTAGCCTCAAAGTTGATACAATTATGTTTTCTCGGTTATCGAACGTCTTTCACTAAAACTGACTTTTCTCCTAAACCGTTCATCAGATTTTAACGCACCTTATATCAAAACGATCTATGAACTAAGCTCTATCATCTCATGGTCCCTTGGTGTGCTGGACAGTAGCCTACCGTGTGTGCACAGTTGCTAAAAACAGGGCAGATTTCGTTCTAACGAAAATCGGACATTATAACTGCTGTAATTTCATACTTTCCAAAATCAAACTCCTCCAAATCAATCATCAAACACCATAATCATCACCTACACCATGTGGTCTTCATTACCATCCATGGTTACAATCCCAAACTCCTTCCAAAATCAACTTTAATCACTTACAAACACTTATAACATCATAATCTTAATCTTTACACCACTTAATCACTTAAACCAACAATATTCATCATAATATAAAAAAGGGCAAGAGTGTTTATACCTTCTTGAAGCTTTACAACACTTAACAAGCCTTGGGCACACCTTTAACAACCTTAGTATAGCTTGGATCAACTAAAGGATCCATAAAAACAAGGTTAGTTCTTAGAAATCTACTATTCATCACTATTCATCATCAACTTTGGAGATTTTATTACCTTGCCAAATGATGTTAGTTTGCTATGAAACTTTGTGCTAGTCTTGATCTATCCTCCAAGATGCTCCATGATTTTTCTCTTGGTTTAATCTTGAAGAGAATTAGGGTTTTGGATTTTATTTTCTTTCTTTTTCTTCTTTTGGCCGAAAGTTGTTAAACAAGAAGGGGAGAGAGTTTTGTGTTGGTTTTGATCTCATCTAATCTTAATCTTACTTAATTTAGAGTGTATTGGAAGCTTGGTAAAAAATCTAGGTGTTAAAAGACTAATCTACCCTTAATTTGGTTTAGTGGAAGATGACATCATTAACATGATTTCATAATTCTCTTTTCTCTTGATTTTCTTTTCTAATTATAATGCTAGTACTTTTGGTAATTATAATGGGGTATGTATCCTTGTTATATTATAAATCTTGGTTGCTTAATCTCCATATTCGTCTAATTGTGGTTCGTCTCGAATGTACCTCATTATCTCAGTGGTTTTGAAATCATTTAACAATCCAAATTCCATTGGTATTCTCTTAACTTAATAATCCCCTGGCTCAAATCTAAATTCACTAATCCCTCAATATATAATTCTTATAATGTTTCCATGCTCCTTAATGTCCAATAGAAGCTTGTTCGAAATCAAAATCCTCAAAATCCATGTTTCAGGAATTTCTGAAATCTAACGTCATTTCGAGTCACTTATTTTCATTGTACAACACTAATATGGTTTCTGTTTATTCATTTTATGTTTCCATTATAAAGTACCTATATACCATTTCTCAAAATCCTCAAAATTTACTATTCATTTGGGCACTGTAGCCTTACTGAAGTTAGGGTTATTACAACTGATGATGTCATTATGGATGCTATAGAAACTTGCAAGTGCTATAAAATAGGATCTTTGTTTGAGGAACAAGCAAGAAGATTTTATGAAGGAAAGAGTTTTCTATTGATGGAAACTATCAACTGGACAGCAGAACATTGACATGTATAGATTATCTTTCTGTGATTAGTTGATAGGTAGCATTATAAATACTCTCTCTATATCATTGTAAAAAGAGTACGTGAGTTTAGCAATTGAGTTCGTGTGCGTAGCTCGGTATAAGGTTTGTATTCGAGAGTTCGAAACAAACAGAGAGAGATTTGTATTGTCAGCAGCTGCTAAAGGTATTTGTACACCTTTGGTAGAGTTTGTATTTGATCTTATTACAAACAGTTTGATTCATTCGTTTATTCTTGTTTATCTAATCGAGCAAAAATCAGAAACGATTAAATAACTTGTATTCAACCCCCCTTCTACAAGTTATTCGAGTTAACAATTGGTATCAGAGCAGGTTGATTTCGAATAATCGTAAAGATCTGCAAATATGTCTGGTTACAAGGATGGGAATACTAAAATTCCTATGCTCAAGAGAAACGAATATACTCTATTGGAAGTAAAGATGTTGCATCATCTGGAAGCAACAGATCCTGATTATCTTGACAGAATCAGAGATGGACCTTTTGTTCCAACAAAGGTTGTTGGACAAGCAACTGTTGATGGTTAAGTTGTTCCAGAACATACAGCAGAGAAGCCTAAATCTGAGTGGTCAGATAAGGACAAGGAGAATGTTCTTAAAGATGCTAAAGTGAGAAACATATTATTCAACAGTCTTGATTCTGTTCTCACTAACTATGTTCTCTCTTGTAAAACTGCTAAGGATATAAGGGACAAGCTTAAGGTTCACTGTGAAGGAATTAAGCCTGTCAGGAAGAACATGAGGACACTACTTATACAACAGTATGAGTACTTTGAATCCAAGTTTGGTGAGTCACTTACTGATACCTTTGATAGGTTTAAAAAACTCATCAATGAGATGGCCATGCATGGTAAATATTATGACTTGGAGGATATGAATACAAAGTTTATGAAATCTTTGCCTGATTTCTACAATGAGAAGATATCTGCAATTGAGGAAGCTAATGATCTGGATGAGATATCATTAGAGGCAATGTATGGAAAACTGAGAGCTTATGAACTTGACAAGCAGCAGAAGAAGAGCATGAGTGAATGAAAGATGAAAACTGTTGCACTTACTGCTCAATCTGAATCAAAGAAGCTTCCAGAAGAACAGTATAAAGAGCCTGCTGTAAAGAACTCAAGGAAGAAGAAAAGCAAAGAAAATTCTGAGTCAAAGACTACTGATATAGACTCTGACAACAGTGATTCTGAATCAGAGATGCAGGAACTCTTTGCTATGTTTGCTAAAGTGTTGTGCTAAAATAAATACAATTTAAAATCGCAAGCGCACGATTCAACCGTTGTAATATTTTAGATATCGATCCACGGAGACTAATATTATCGCAATTCCTTAATTTCTAATTTAATCGGAAAAGACAATTTTGGGTTTTTGAGAATTTGGGGTTTTACAAATTAATTTCTAAAAGGACGTTTAAACTAATTAATTAAAACTATTTAAATTATTCTAAAACTCATTTATTCTAAAAATCCTAAATTTGAAATAAAACTAAATTTTATTCTAAATTTTTTTATCGAATTAAAATTTATTTACAGAAAATTGTAACAAAAATTTCAACATGATGTGTTCGTGAATTTAACTAGCCATAATTAACAAAAACCAACAACAGCAATCAAAAGAATCGAACCTCAGCCCATGACTCGGAAATGGCAACTCAACAAACAATGAAACTCAGCAATTTTAACTCGACAATTACTCGACCTAAACAAAACAGACAACACTGGCGACTCACAAACAAGAACACTAACAAAGCGGACTTAACTCGGTACAGTAACAACTCAGAACTTACAATGAGACATTACTTGGAACACGCAACAATTCAGAAAACAAACAGCAAAACAAGAACTACGAAACTCAGAAAACTCAGCACATTAACACTACGAACTCAGTACAATACAAGCAACAAGAACTCGGACAATCGACGAACAAAACCGAACTAAACAGCAGTAAGACAGTAAGACTCGGAAACGCAGTTCAACAGCAAAACACAATAACAGACAGAATCATTCAAGCAACAACACGCCAGAATTCGAAATTAGCACCCAAACAATATGACTCTAAAATTCAGCGAAACCGACTTTAAATGAACAAACTACAGGAATCGAACCAAAGCTAATACAATCAGTAAATCCAGAACTCAGAACACAGAAACTCGACGATTCTACTCGACTAAAAACAGAAGAATAAGAAGCAAACGACAGGAACAACTCAGCAAAAGCTACAGCAACTCGGACAACACGGCAACGACACCCAAGTACATATAATCAGGAGCCGATACATCGACTCAGAAACCTTCAAACTGAACTCAATACGCTGAGGAAAGAAATAACAGGAAACAGGGGAACATAACTAAAACAGGGGTAGGGGAGATTGCAGCAAAAGGAAAGAGAAGAAAGAGAGGTTTTCGTGTTGGAGTTCGATGGAATTGAAGGGGAAGTCGCGGGTTTGGGGTTTAAGAAGAGGGAGTAAAGGAGAGAGAACAGGGGAACTAGACTCGTTTGGTAAATAAAAAGAAGACACAGCTGGGTGTTGTAAAATAAAACAAGAAAACCGGGGAGAACAGAGTAAAGGTTCAATTTTTAACTTAAAAACGAAACAGATCTGAAAATCTAAACTAATATTTTTGTGTTGTTTTTTTTTTATTATTAAATACGAAAATTTAAGAAATAAACTACGAAATTAAAAATAAACTAAAACGATGTTGTAGAAATAAATGGCCCACAATAAAATTGAGATTTAAAGGGGCATAATTACGAATTAAACTATAAACACGAAATTAAAGTTTCGTTATTCTCAACCCCAAGTGGTTAGCATTTCGCTACTTTGTCCACTAAACGGATTTACGAAAGTAACGAAACAAGGCAACAATAAAGGAAAGTGCAAGACAAGAATTTAAAGGAAATAAAATTGCATTAAAATAAAAGGGAGTGTTTACAAAATTTAGAACTAAAACAAGAAATTAAATCTACCCTAAAACTACACTACCCTACTCCTACTCTACTCTAAGTTGTAAAAATACAAGGGAAATGAGGGGGTATTTATAGGATGGGAATTAGGGTTTAGAGGGGTGTGGGCAAATCTTGGCCCTACATTTGGGTTGTGTGGTGGTGTAATCCTAGCCATTAAAAGATTCCTTCCCCATTAAGCTTTGGTAGAGTTAATCTTGGCCATACACTTTTTAAGTGTGTTGGGATGATCTCCACCTTCCATGTGTCCTCCAAGATTCCCTTTCCACCAAACTCCTAATTCTTTTTCCTTTTTTTCTTTTTGGTCCTTTTTCTTCCTCTTTTTTTCCTTTCCTTGCACTTTATTTCTCTATTTTGCCATTTCTTTATTTATTCACGAATTTCCTGAAATGCAACAAAATAAATTATTAAAATACGAATTCAAGCAATAAATAGGTAATAAAAATATGCAAAAATATGCACTTATCAAATGCCCCCATACCTATCTTTTGCTCGTCCTCGAGTAAAACAAAAACAAAAATAAAATCTAGATGCAAAGTCCTATACTCCTTTTCGTAGGTGTGACGGTTGCATTTGGCATATGCAACAAGCCCTTTAAACCCCTAGGCAGCCCTAGTGGACGAGTAAGGTCTCGTGAGGGCCTATAGTGAATGTACCCACAAAATTCTATCTAGTTTGTTTAAAAGATCACATGGCGATGCTCACCACACATACATGTCCTCTCATGACACATCAACTTAAGCATCAAAATGAGTTTGCAAAGTCTTGGTGTGGAAAGTGCAAGGATTCACATAGTCTACTCAAAGAACATGCAAGAGTGATTGTAAGTTCATGTCAAATGCAAAAATTATTGGTAATCATGCTAAGAATACAATAGCACACCTTAGAGTCAAAACTTGAGATCTCTTATGCAAAAAACAAGCAATACCTCACCTTTCGCTCAGAAAAGAATATTCACTCAAGAACAAGGATAAGTGTATCACTCAATTCCAACTAAATCAAATGCATGCTTGACACTTGGTATCATCCCAACTTAAATCACAACATACATTAATAATGACAATCAAAAGGTCTTTATCATGGTTGTAATGGGGGCTAGGGACAAGGTATGTCAAGAAAGGCCAAAATAAGGTGAAGTGTCAAAAGCTAGTAGTCACCATGAATATCATACACAACACCAAATTTCTTTCCCACCCCATAATTATTTTTTTATTTCAACAAGAAGCCTTGACTAGTCGTAATGAAGGAGGATTACAAAAAACATAAGTATGCTCTCATTTATATATTTTTTTTCCTTTTTTTCAATTTTTTTTTCTTTCATTTTTTTTCTATTTTTTTTCTTTATTTTTATGAGAGCTAAGATAAATGTAACAATAATCCTCCTTTAGATTTGATTTTGAAAATCGACTAACAAGGTAACAACAAATATTTCCTCAAAAGTTATGAACAAAAGTAAACCCATTTCACACCTTATTGCTCCCTTAAGTACCTACTAGCCTTTGACAAAATGGGATCAAGAGTACGTAAGGCTAAACAAGAAATAGGTCTTAGGCGAGTAATGTGGTTTGTCACCGAAAGAATATGATTAAGCTCAAAGGGTTAACTAATTGATCACATAAGCATGGTGTGGATATTTTGGGAAATATAGGTTATTCCTATGCCTTTATCATTTTATCATCAATTAATGTCATGCATTCCAAGATAGAATTCAAACAAGTGCTAGCAATGCAAATGACAAGTGGACACTCAAGCAAAAGAATTTAATGCAAAAGATGTGCATATAGGCTCAAAATCTCACTTGGTGTAGTAAAACATAATCAATCTCAAGAAATGGTATCCTCAATGCACCTACTTGTATTCAAAGCGTGAAGACCAAATCATCTTACACCTAATCATGCCCTTCTAATATCATGCACAATTCAATTAAGCCTACTAGCTTCACCTTGCTAGTGTAAGTGTGTGAACAAGAACTTTAGCAAATCACTTATCAAACAAAAGCTAATGGATCAAAAGATTATCATAGCATGCAAGGGTGCATCAAGCAACTAGCAATCAATTAACAAAACTAGAAAAAGAACTCTTTTTGATTTTTTGATTTTTTAATTTTTTTGGATTTTTCAAATTTATACATTTACACTAAAAACCCCCCATACCTAAATCATGCATTGTCCTCAATGTATGTGAATGCAAGAGAAATGAGAAATGAGAAAGGAGACAGTTGAGGAAATACCTGATAAGGGATGACGGAGACTGAAAAAAAACTTCTACAAAACTACAAAAGAAAATAACACACACACGCACACAACTCCCCCCCATCCCTATCTTACACGAGGGGAGGCACAAAACAAATATTTACTAACCAATACCTGCTCTCGGAAAAACTATTTTTGTTATACAACCAACATATTTCAGAAACTCACCCACAAAAATAGCATAGACCACTCGAACGATCCGATTAGGTGCAAGAATAAAACTCATATTCATAGACCACGAAGATGCTTCTTTTTCTTGTTTAAGCAAATTAATTACGATAAGATGTTGGTCATGAATATCATGAGTTTCGATGAAAGATGGAGAACGAGTGGAAAATGAAGAAATAGAAACGGGTGGGGGTGGCTCTTCGAAAAACGTTTCACCAACAGAATAAGAATCACAAGAACTATCTTTATGTTGGGTTTCCATTTTGGAACAAATATTCTTCATCTCTCCAAACACTTCTTCCGAGGTCAAATCTTTAAAAGATTCGTGAAGCTCTCGATTGGTCTCGTTATGCAATTGAAAATCTTGTTTATGAAGAGACTCAATCTCATGATCGTCAAAATTTGACCTTGAAACAACCTCCTTAACTAGATTAGCTCCTATTGGTTGAGTATGAAGTTCTTTGGGTGTTTCGGGAAGAGGTTTGGAAGATGAAAGGAAAAATTCACTAGAAGAAGATGATGGTTGTCTAGGTGAAGCCACAAACTCAGAATCATCGGGATTCTTGGTTTGACCTAGCGAAAGAATGATGTCAGCATTAGAATCTTCTTCGTGTGAATCACCACCGAAAGGAGTGTCAACTTGAACATTAGACCTAGGAGAATTAATATCATCGAAAGTATCGATAGGTCTTTGAGTGATAGGGTTATCGATAGGGTTGACCTCGGGTGGATTCGGGTTGGTTATTGTCTCACGCTCGCACATGGTGGCTAATTGATTCAATTGACATTCTAACTTAGATAAGGTTTGAACATTAGAGTTCAAAATTTGCCTATCAGAAGTTCTGGTTCGCATGAAGTTTTCTTGAGAAATCAATAAAGCCTCGATACTCTTTTCTAAGGTGTCAAGTTGCTTACTCGAATCATGAAATCCGGGTGGGTGGGAGGGTGTTTGACTTGCACTCGAATAAGGAACTTGACTTGGAATTGGATAAGAGTTCGATTCTTGAAAATGTGGAGGCGGAGTTTGATAGCTATGACCTTGGTTCCATGAGAGATCGGGATAATCTCTCCAACCGGAATTAGAAAACGATGTAAAATGGTCATTTCGAAAGGTTGGTTGAAACATGGCGTTGAATTGTTGAGAGTCGGGGCCATGTTGAAAATCGAGACTCGGAGAATTGAAATTTGGGTGCCAAGACGTGTGTGAAGGGCCACTAAGGGTTTCTAAAGCTTCGAGTCGTCTAGTAAGATTATCTAGTTCAGAGTCGATCGCAATATTATTTTCACTATAATGCAAATCACTAAAGGTACTAGATGACTCGTTATATACACTAGGTTCCCTAGTTGACTCACACCACATCGTATTATATGCTATCTCCTTGTCAAAATCCCAACCTTGGTAATAATGCTCCCTAAATGCTACGAACATGGTAAAGATTGATCAAGGATAAAACCACGTAGCAAGTAAGTGCGAAAAAAAAAATTTAAACAAACAAAAAGAAAGGGTGTAAAATTAAAAAGAAAAATTCTAAACCTAGGTTCCCTAATAAAATAACTAGACCTTGCTCCTAACCGTAAGGACCACCAAAAACTCGGTAAATCTGAATTTATTCGGACCGATTCGGCCAGATTAGAGCAGGCATTGCCAAGAGGCCAAACTCGTCACTAGACACCGAATCTAAATTGGCCAGGTAAGCTCTCGCTTGCCTAGACACCAAAAAGTCGGAATAAATAATGATTACTTCGTTTCTTAGGTACCTTCCTAATTGAGCGCGAATTCCTAGGGGCAAATGTCTAATTAATTTTATTAATGGCTAGGGAATGCAAAATGAGGAATTTATTGTTTTTGGGCTAAGGAAAGAGTGATGAAATCCCTTCCCTTATCTTGTAGTGGTTTTGCCCTTAAAGTTTATTAACAAAATGATGCAACAAACAACGATATATACAAAAATTATAAACAAATACGGATGCTTACACTACGTGATTTAATCTAAAGAAAGAAAGAAATTAAACGTACCTGTGGGTCCTCCGGTGATCACCACAATTAATAGGTACGAAAAATTAAAAACAAGAAAATAAAAATCTAGATGATGTGCCCTAGGTGATTAAATGCATGATGCAACAATTATGTATTTACAACTAATTTTTTTGGATTTTTTTCAATTTTCAATTTTTTGTGATTTTTGATTTTTTTGATTTTTTTTTTTTTTGTGATTTTCAAAAAATAAAAAGGCGAAAAGAGTGAGATACGGGTTACCGAAGCACGCTTCCAAAAATTCCAATTTGTTCCAAGCTCCGTGAAAGATTCCCGAATTTCAAACTTTCCTAAAAAAAACGAGACAAAAATAAAGCAAGAAATAAAACTAATCCGAAAAATTAAAAATCAAGGCGCGAAAAATAATTAGTCCCCGGCAGCGGCGCCAAAAACTTGTTGTGCTAAAATAAATACAATTTAAAATCGCAAGCGCACGATTCAACCGTTGTAATATTTTAGATATCGATCCACGGAGACTAATATTATCGCAATTCCTTAATTTCTAATTTAATCGGAAAAGACAATTTTGGGTTTTTGAGAATTTGGGGTTTTACAAATTAATTTCTAAAAGGACGTTTAAACTAATTAATTAAAACTATTTAAATTATTCTAAAACTCATTTATTCTAAAAATCCTAAATTTGAAATAAAACTAAATTTTATTCTAAATTTTTTTATCGAATTAAAATTTATTTACAGAAAATTGTAACAAAAATTTCAACATGATGTGTTCGTGAATTTAACTAGCCATAATTAACAAAAACCAACAACAGCAATCAAAAGAATCGAACCTCAGCCCATGACTCGGAAATGGCAACTCAACAAACAATGAAACTCAGCAATTTTAACTCGACAATTACTCGACCTAAACAAAACAGACAACACTGGCGACTCACAAACAAGAACACTAACAAAGCGGACTTAACTCGGTACAGTAACAACTCAGAACTTACAATGAGACATTACTTGGAACACGCAACAATTCAGAAAACAAACAGCAAAACAAGAACTACGAAACTCAGAAAACTCAGCACATTAACACTACGAACTCAGTACAATACAAGCAACAAGAACTCGGACAATCGACGAACAAAACCGAACTAAACAGCAGTAAGACAGTAAGACTCGGAAACGCAGTTCAACAGCAAAACACAATAACAGACAGAATCATTCAAGCAACAACACGCCAGAATTCGAAATTAGCACCCAAACAATATGACTCTAAAATTCAGCGAAACCGACTTTAAATGAACAAACTACAGGAATCGAACCAAAGCTAATACAATCAGTAAATCCAGAACTCAGAACACAGAAACTCGACGATTCTACTCGACTAAAAACAGAAGAATAAGAAGCAAACGACAGGAACAACTCAGCAAAAGCTACAGCAACTCGGACAACACGGCAACGACACCCAAGTACATATAATCAGGAGCCGATACATCGACTCAGAAACCTTCAAACTGAACTCAATACGCTGAGGAAAGAAATAACAGGAAACAGGGGAACATAACTAAAACAGGGGTAGGGGAGATTGCAGCAAAAGGAAAGAGAAGAAAGAGAGGTTTTCGTGTTGGAGTTCGATGGAATTGAAGGGGAAGTCGCGGGTTTGGGGTTTAAGAAGAGGGAGTAAAGGAGAGAGAACAGGGGAACTAGACTCGTTTGGTAAATAAAAAGAAGACACAGCTGGGTGTTGTAAAATAAAACAAGAAAACCGGGGAGAACAGAGTAAAGGTTCAATTTTTAACTTAAAAACGAAACAGATCTGAAAATCTAAACTAATATTTTTGTGTTGTTTTTTTTTTATTATTAAATACGAAAATTTAAGAAATAAACTACGAAATTAAAAATAAACTAAAACGATGTTGTAGAAATAAATGGCCCACAATAAAATTGAGATTTAAAGGGGCATAATTACGAATTAAACTATAAACACGAAATTAAAGTTTCGTTATTCTCAACCCCAAGTGGTTAGCATTTCGCTACTTTGTCCACTAAACGGATTTACGAAAGTAACGAAACAAGGCAACAATAAAGGAAAGTGCAAGACAAGAATTTAAAGGAAATAAAATTGCATTAAAATAAAAGGGAGTGTTTACAAAATTTAGAACTAAAACAAGAAATTAAATCTACCCTAAAACTACACTACCCTACTCCTACTCTACTCTAAGTTGTAAAAATACAAGGGAAATGAGGGGGTATTTATAGGATGGGAATTAGGGTTTAGAGGGGTGTGGGCAAATCTTGGCCCTACATTTGGGTTGTGTGGTGGTGTAATCCTAGCCATTAAAAGATTCCTTCCCCATTAAGCTTTGGTAGAGTTAATCTTGGCCATACACTTTTTAAGTGTGTTGGGATGATCTCCACCTTCCATGTGTCCTCCAAGATTCCCTTTCCACCAAACTCCTAATTCTTTTTCCTTTTTTTCTTTTTGGTCCTTTTTCTTCCTCTTTTTTTCCTTTCCTTGCACTTTATTTCTCTATTTTGCCATTTCTTTATTTATTCACGAATTTCCTGAAATGCAACAAAATAAATTATTAAAATACGAATTCAAGCAATAAATAGGTAATAAAAATATGCAAAAATATGCACTTATCATAAAGCTTTCAAGAAATGAAGATTAAACAGGAGAAGATTTAGCAAATGACCTTTTCAAAAGAAGGAGGAGAAGAAGAGTGACAAAGGCAAAAGTACAATTGTCAAGCTTGATAAGGCCAAGATCAAGTGCTTTAACTGCAGCGAGCTTGGACACTTTGCTAGTGAGTGTAAGAAGCCTAGGAATTCAGGAAAGGGCAATGCACTTATGGTCACACAGAAGGATTGGGCTGATTCCAGTGATTCTGAAGATGAGTTGGATTATGACAACATTGCACTGATGGCAAATGTTTCAGACAAACCTGGATCTCCAAAGAAAACTTCTCCATCCTCTGTTAAGGTATCACTTCACTCTCTTGATTCATTTGATAGCTTAAATTCTGATGAAATTAGATCTATCCATGCTGAGTTTAAGAATCTTATGACTAATTTTAGAATTCTTACTAGTGAAAGAGATGAACTTAAGGTTAAGAATGATAAATTAGTTGATAGAAATAATTTTCTTGAATCTGAGTTAATTCAAATGGAAGAATACAAGTTAAGTTCTGATAAAGCTAAGCATGATTATAATGTTATTCTTGAGGCTTATGACTATGTCAGAAAAGAACTAGAGGAAGAGAGAGATGTGATTAAGACCATTAACAATTCTGGTAAAAAGACTATAAAAATCTTTGAAAGTGGAATTCGTGGTAAAGTTAATGGTTTAGGTTTTGATAAGGCTAGACAAGAAGAAAAAGTAGCTATTGTCAATAATGATAGTAAAGTAGAAGCTAGAACATCTAAATCTTAAGGTAAGAAAATAGTTTCTGAACCTAAACATGTTAAATTTGTTGATTCAAAAGGTACCCCTGTTGTACACAAAAGAATTAAGAATAGTAATTCAGATAAGAAAGTGTTAGAGAAACCTAAGAATATAAACATAGGGTTTCTGTCTAAGTCTCAGTTGAAACAGAGATTAGATGGTCTTTCAGAGTCTAGCAAGATCAAAAGAAATAGGAATGGAAAATAAGGTATTAACAAAGAGAATAATTACAAGAATGTACCTGATGCACCTAGGAAAAAATGCTATAAGTGTGGAAATCATAATCATTTGGCCCTAGACTGCAATCAAAAACCTTCTTGGAAAACTGAGTCTAGATTCCCCAAGACTCAGAAAATTCAATACCAACCACAGAAAGCTTGTTATCATTGTGGTAGTTTACTGATAGAGTATATTTTTATATATATATTTTAGATGATTTTATTATCATATTTATTGTGTTTTGCATTGATTTGGATTTTTATTTAATAGATTTTATTGTTTTATTGTAGAAAATAAAGAATTCATGACTTGGAAGGATTTGGAGCATAAGGAACTATTTTGGAGATAAAATAGGAGAAAATTCGTATTATTGGGCTACACGGGCTGGGCTACACTGTTTGGGCCATATCTTGAGTTCCAGAAGTCAGAATTTGATGATCTTACTGCCCACGCGAAGCTTGTGGAATTATCTTTAATTTAGAGGTGGTCCAGTAAGCAAAATCCAACTGGAAGAGCCCAGAAACAGAGGAGAAAAAGAAGTGACGAATTTTACAAGAAAATCCTATTCAATTATGGATATCTTTTTGTAAATTGATTAGAATATTAAAAATACTTTTATTAGGAGATAGATATCAGATTTTATTAAGGAGTTTTATTATAAAAAGAAGGAGAGAACGTGGGAAGAGAGATAGACATATACAGACGTTATTTTTACAAAAGCTAGGGTTTTGGTTTTTCTCTCTTCATCTCTTCTTTTGTAAGCACTTGGTTTAATTTGGATCTTCATTATTCTTCGTTAATACAAAGTTTGAGGTATTCTTTATTCTCTTGTTTTATTATTATATGTTTTACATGGCTTCTTTCATTATTATTATTGCTTTTACTTCTAGAATGAGTGAGTAGTTTAATTCAAGGGTATTAAGGGGAGCCATGTTTGCACCATGATTTGGGCTTAATTTGATTAGTAGATTGATGGGTAAAGAGTAATTCTGATTGATATGTTATAATTCTTAATTTGTGTAATTACGCAATATCACGGATTAATCGATTGCAATAGGAGTAATAGATCGAAAGATTTTACTACTAGAGGCTTACATACAATTAGCGGAATTGAAGGTGAGTGTGAAAACATCATTAGATATTCTGAGAGTGTTAATGCTTGAGAAAGATTAACCATTGCTTTAATTACTTAATCCCATTGAAAAGCTATACTTTTGTGATTTGTTTGGTGTAAACATGGTGAACTTGAATTGCCCTAGATCCTTTAATTAATTGATTTAAAACCTTTGTTATATTTGTTTTAGTAGTTAACACAATTCTCCAACAATCGTTTGTGACTGAGAACAATTGATAACAATTGAATTGAGATTGAAACTGTCTCCTTGAGGAATCGACCCGTATTTGCTAATATCTACTACAATAGATACCGTGAGCTTGCGGTTAGACATAATTTAACACATCAAGTTTTTGGCGCCGCTGCCGGGGAGACGCCTAGTTTCTATAATTTTAGTTTGATTGTTTTAGATTGTTTCTCTTGTCTCTTTGGAACTCTTGTTCCAACTGAGACCGATCTTACTGCTTTTCCTTGTTTAGTTGTTGATGCCCAAGACCAGGTCTCAAACGAAAGAAGATCAAGCGAAAGAGGATACAACTCCTCTTAGTCCAGATTCTGGAATTACTTGTCAACAATACATAGATCAACAAAGGAAAGAGAAGCAACAAAGGATATCTGAACCAAAGATTGAGATGGCGGACCTTCCTCCCAAATCTTTGAAGAATTACTCACAGCCCTCTCCGAGTGGGGTACCTACTGGCCTTGCTATGCCAGTGATTCAAGCAGCAAATTTCGAGATCAAGCCTGCTTTGCTCACTATGATCCAACAGAATCAATTTGCTGGGCTTGCCTTTGAAGACCCTACAAATCATCGGCAACGGTTTCAACAGCTTTGTTCTACAATTAAACATCAGGGAGTCACTCCAGACCAGTTGAAAGTCATGTTGTTCGGTTTCTCTCTTCGTGACAAAGCTAAAAAATGGTTGAACGATATTGACTTGACCGAGTGGGATAAGATTGCTCAGGCTTTCTTAACTGAGTTCTTCCCTCCCAACAGAACCGACGATTTGATCGACAAGATGATGGGTTTTAAGCAAGATTATGGTGAATCTCTTAGGAATGCTTGGGACAGATTCAAGGATTATCAACGTGCATGCCCTCACCATGGTCTTGAGAAGTGGTTTCTGCTTAAACGCTTCTACAATGGTCTAGATCCTGAAACAAAAGGGATGGTTGATAACGCTGCAGGTGGTGTGTTTTTAGACAAGGGAGTTGATGATGCACATGCTTTTTTTTCAAATTTGGCTGCCAATCACTTCAGTAATCCGAGAGCAGCCAAGAAAGGGGGTAAACTTGAAGTGGATGCATACTCTCTATTATCATCTCAACTCGCTGCACTGACTCAGGAGATCCACTCATTGAAGACATCTCAGCCCTCTACTCAACCTATGAGTATCAATGCATTGTCATCCATGGCTCCTATGAATAATCCTGTTTGTGAAGTCTGTGGCATCCAAGGCCACTATGGTAACGATTGCCAATACAATGCTCAAAATTCACAAAATTTTCAGATGGAGCAAGCAAATGTTTTCCAACAGAGGCAGCAGTACAATCCATATTCCAACACTTACAATCCTGGTTGGAAAGATCATCCGAACTTCTCATATAGGAACAATAATGCTCAGAATACAAATGTTCCTAATCAGCAGCAATATCAGCAGTCGTACCATCCTCCTCCACAGCAGCTCCTGGATTACAAAGGCCTCCTCAGAATTATGCTCCTCAAGCAAATCAAGCTGCACAGCCTGATAATCAAGGTGATATGATGAAGATATTGCTACAAATGCAAACAAAGATGAACCAGATGGAGATACATAACAAGATGTTGGAAACTCAGATTGCTCAAATGGCCAGTTTTTCATCTACAAGGCAACAAGGTTCTCTACCAGCACAATCAACTCAGCCAAAGGAAAATGTGAATGCCATTGCTCTTAGGAGTCGTCGTACATATGATGCTCCTCCAATGCCTACTGATGATGTTCCTACTGAGAAAGAAAAAGAGGATTCTAAGAAAGACAAGGTAGAGAAAGTTGTTGAAGATGCAAGTGAAGGTGAAACTGAGGAAAGCAAGAAAAAGGACAAAGAGAAAACTGCAGTTACTCCTCCACCATTTGTGCCAAAGCTCCCATTCCCTAGCAGGATGAACAGAACTAAGGTGGACCAGCAGTTTGGTAAGTTCATGACACTTGTCAAGAACCTTGAGGTAACAGTTCCTTTCACTGATTTAATTTCTCAAGTTCCATCATATGCAAAGTTTCTTAAGGATATTCTCAATAAGAAAAGGTCTTTTGGTGAGGTAGAGACAGTAGCTTTTACTGAAGAATGTAGTGTTGTTTTACAGAATAAGTCTCCACCTAAGCTTAAAGATCCTGGTAGTTTTTCGATCCCATGTCATTTAGGTGCATTGTTCATTGATAAAGCTTTATGTGATTTAGGCGCTAGTGTCTCAGTCATGCCTCTCTCGGTTTTTCAAAAGCTAAATATGGGAGAATTAAAATGTACACAGATGACTTTGTAAATGGCAGACCGTTCGATAAAATATCCCCTTGGAATTTTAGAGGATGTGCCTGTTAGGGTTGGAAAATTTTATATTCCTGTAGACTTTGTAGTCCTAGATATGGAAGAGGATAGCCAGATACATATTATTTTAGGTAGACCATTTCTTTGTACTGCAGGTGCTATTATTGATGTTAAAAGTGGGACTCTCACATTGTGCGTTGGTGATGATAAAATTACTTTTACTCTAACCTCTGCTCTTAAATCCCCTTTGCTTGAGAATACTTGCTGCAGTATTGATGTTGTAGATGAAATTGTCCAAGATTATACTCCTCATATTCTATTGAATGATACATTGGAAGCAGTGCTCATGCTTGAAGCTTCAGAAGGAGAAGGACATGCTGAAGTTGATTCATTGATTCTTGAGTTGAATGATCACAACATTGATTCCATTGACAGTTCTTCAGTTCGAGATCTCTCGAGTATTAAGCTTGGGAAACTTCCACCACATTTGAGGTATGTCCTTTTCAATAATGAGCTAGTGATTTTTGAAGAGGGGCATGATAACGTGTTGTGAAGGTGGAAAACCAATGATAAGGAAGAAGAAAGTTTTGTTCAGCCGATAGAGTCGGAGAAGCACCTTAGAGGTGTGAAGAAGAAAAAGAAGAAGATTTGGCCGTTGGGTAGTAAAATCAAGTTGAAGTCTGATGGAAGAGCTTTGTGGAAAGCAAGCAACCAAGATGTCAACGTTCGTAGGAATGGTTTTTCAGTTACGGACGGGTCAGTTATTCTTTTGAGACCACCTTGAGTTGAGGAAGTAACGGCAAGCTATTGACGTTAAAGAAGCACTTCCTGGGAGGCAACCCATGTATTAGTATATGGAAAAAAAAATTATTTAAAAAAAAATGAATATCAGAATGCGCCAGCGCATCAGGCGCCATCAGCGCGCAGGAGCGCCGTGTAACGCAGAAGGAGCCAGCACATCAAGCGCCCAGCCAGCGCAGGAGCGCCCAGAAATGCAGGTTGAACCTGCGTGTCACCCTTGTTTACCGCGCCCTGCACCCTGAAACGCAGCTAGAAGCTGCGTTATACCCCTCTGCTTAGAAATTTTTTCCGAAAATTGTGTTTCTGCTCACAAATTCCCCCAAATTCAATCCTAACCCAAATTCTTTCAATCCCTAATTCCTATATCTATCCTACATCCAATCCTAACCTCTCCAAATCTCTCCTACACAATTAAAATTTTTATTCAACCTATCCATCATCTTATATATATACACACATATCCATACAAATCCAATTCCTCTTCTATTTTATTTAAATCTCCAAAAATTCAATTCTAAAGAGGAATTAATTGCAAGTTCACCTCTTCAATTCGTAGTGGGTTTATTTCTTCTCTCAAATTTTATTTTGATTACGAATTTGTGTTCTTGTAAATTGGGATTTATATTATTCTTGATATATTGGGGTATTTTTGGTGTGATATTGCTTGGTAATTTTTGGTGGAGCTTCTTGTGAGTTGGGTATTGATTCTTTTGGCTCGTAAGCATGGGAGAGATAGTGCTAATGTTGGGAAATTTTCGTTTTCGACGGTGGAGGTTAAATTTAATCTGTTGATGTGAGGCTAATTGCTAAGGAAAGGGGATTTTTGCGAGGAAAAAAATTGTTGGGTTGGTTCATACGATTGGTGAGTGGTTCGGGAGTT
Source organism: Kitagawia praeruptora (assembly GCA_037693485.1). NCBI lineage: Eukaryota > Viridiplantae > Streptophyta > Magnoliopsida > Apiales > Apiaceae > Kitagawia > Kitagawia praeruptora. The sequence goes on from CM075352.1 coordinate 143,459,593, forward strand.
TTCTGCCAAATGCAACCGTGATCACTTACGGAAGTGGTGAGTGGGTGGCTTCTAAGCGACTGAGGGGTGGTTTTCACACCCGACACCTTGATTCCAGGGGAGTTTTCTTTCTTTTCTTTTTAGTGTCGTTTTATTTTGTTTTTAGTTGTAGTTTTGTATCTTGTTCATTAGTTCATTGGGGACAATGAACCGCTTAAGTGTGGGGAAGGGTTCTTAATGTTAGAGAATTTTATTTAAAAAAAAAAATCCAAAAAAATTTAAAAATTTAAAAATACCAAAAATAATTCTAGCCATGCAATTTGATTAGTTGTTGTATTTTGCTTGATACACCCATGCATGCGTAGAAATTTTGTGCTCTTGACGCTTTTGTATGAGAAGTGACGTGCTTTGTTCTTGTGCACACACATACACTAGCAAGTTGAAGCTGGTAGACTTAATTGGATGTTGTAAGTGATTAGAATGACATGAATATGTGCAAGATGACTTGGTTTCCATGCTTTGAGTACATGTAGGTGCGTTAGAGAGTCTTGTTACTTGGGATTGATTATGTTTTGTCACACCAAGTGAGTTTTGAGCCTATATGCATATCTTTTGCATGATTTTTCGTTTGCTTGAGTGTCCACATGTTGTTTACATTGCTAGCACTTACTTGAGATCTTTCTTGAAATGCATGATATTACTTGATGATGAGATGATAAAGGCACTTAGGTTTAACCTCGTATTTCCCATATTTCCACACCTTTTAAACATGATCAATTAGTTAACCCGTTGAGCTTAATCCTATTCTTTCGGTGATACACCACATTACTTGCCATTATCCTTTTTATTCTATTGGCCTTACATTAAATTTGAACCTAAATTATCAAAGGCTAGTATTGTGTTTAAGGGAGTAATAAAGTGTTAAGGGTTTTATTATTGGTCATACTTTTGGGGAATTATTGATTTTGGTTGATGCTTGCTAGTCGAAATTCATAAAATATCTATGGATCATTGTGCTTATTCCTTAGCTCTCAAAAAAAAAAAGAAAAAAAAGTAAATTTGAGAGCATTCTTATGTTTGTATGATCCTTCTTCATTCGACTAGTCAAGTTATTATAAGGGATATTGAAAAATCCAAGTGTGGGGAAGTATTTGTGATTTTAATAGAAAGGGAATGGAATGAATTATATTGTTGGGTACTAGCTTTTGACTTAACCTTCTTTAGCTTTCTTGACATACTTGGTCCCTAGCCCGCGCTACAACCCGAATAAAGACCTTTTGATTGTCATCAGTGATGTATGTTGTGTTGAGAGTGAGATTGATTGCGAGTGTCAAGTTGTGTTTATGATTTTGTTGGAATTGAGTGATACACTTAACCTTGTTCTTGAGTGAATATTCGTTTTTGAGTGAAAGGTGAGTTATTACTTGTTTTGGCATAGGAGATCCCGTGTTTAGACTTAAAGATGTATTTCTTGTGGGCTTAGCATGATTACCAACGATTTTTATACTTGACATGAATTTTTATGACCTTCGGCATGTTGGTTGAGTAGACTACGTGAATACTTGCACTTTCGACACCAAGACAACGTATGTTTGCTTTGATTCTTAAGTTGATGTGGCATGAGAGGACTTGTGTGTGTTGTGTTGTGTTAGCATTGATCTTTTGCATGGTTAGATGAATTTTGTGGGTATATTCACTATAAACCCTCACGAGACAACACTCGTCCTACTAGGGCTGCCTAGGGGTTTAACGGCTTGTTGCATATGCTCAATGCAATCGTGTCATCTACGAAAGTGATGTTTGTTAGGACTTAGTTTTTATTTCACTTATTTGCCCGAGGACGTGCAAATGCTTAGTGTAGGGATGTTTGATAGAGTATATTTTTATATATATATTTTAGATGATTTTATTCTCATATTTATTGTGTTTTGCATTGATTTGGATTTTTATTTAATAGATTTTATTGTTTTATTGTAGGAAATAAAGAATTCATGACTTGGAAGGATTTGGAGCATAAAGAGCTATTTTGGAGATAAAATAGGAGAAAATTCGTATTATTGGGCTACACGGGCTGTGCTACACTGTTTGGGCCATATCTTGAGTTCCAGAAGTTAGAATTTGACGATCTTACTGCCCACGCGAAGCTTGTGGAATTATCTTTAATTCAGAGGTGGTCCAGTAAGCAAAATCCAACTGGAAGAGCCCAGAAACAGAGGAGAAAAAGAAGTGACGAATTTTACAAGAAAATCCTATTCAATTATGGATATCTTTTTGTAAATTGATTAGAATATTAAAAATACTTTTATTAGGAGATAGATATCAGATTTTATTAAGGAGTTTTATTATAAAAAGAAGAAGAGAACGTGGGAAGAGAGATAGACATATACAGACGTTATTTTTACAAAAGCTAGGGTTTTGGTTTTTCTCTCTTCATCTCTTCTTTTGTAAGCACTTGGTTTAATTTGGATCTTCATTGTTCTTCGTTAATACAAAGTTTGAGGTATTCTTTATTCTCTTGTTTTATTATTATATGTTTTACATGGCTTCTTTCATTATTATTATTGCTTTTACTTCTAGAATGAGTGAGTAGTTTAATTCTAGGGTATTAAGGGGAGCCATGTTTGCACCATGATTTGGGCTTAATTTGATTAGTAGATTGATGGGTAAAGAGTAATTCTGATTGATATGTTATAATTCTTAATTTGTGTAATTGCGCAATATCACGGATTAATCGATTGCAATAGGAGTAATAGATCGAAAGATTTTACCACTAGTGGCTTACATACAATTAGCGGAATTGAAGGTGAGTGTGAAAACATCATTAGATATTCTGAGAGTGTTAATGCTTGAGAAAGATTAACCATTGCTTTAATTACTTAATCCCATTGAAAAGCTATACTTTTGTGATTTGTTTGGTGTAAACATGGTGAACCTGAATTGCCCTAGATCCTTTAATTAATTGATTTAAAACCTTTGTTATATTTGTTTTAATAGTTAATACAATTCTCCAACAATCGTTTGTGACTGAGAATAATTGATAACAATTGAATTGAGATTGAAACTGTCTCCTTGAGGAATCGACCCGTATTTGCTAATATCTACTACAATAGATACCGTGCGCTTGCGGTTAGACATAATTTAACACATCATTTACTTCATTCCATTTACATGTGTAGAGAATATCATGAACTGTATTATGACTATTATTCTTTGAAATCTGAAACTCCTAGTCACAAACATTTTGTGAAATTAGAGTCTAAGGTTGACTCTGTAACAGGTAAAGTAAAAGAAAAATCTTCAAAGCCTGTTGTTTCGAAATCTAGTAAGAAAGGATCCAATCAAAGTTGGGTCCTAAAAAATTCTAACTAGTTATTTTTTGTTTGCAGGGCACAGGAAAGAAGCATTCAATTATCTTGGACAGTGGATGCTCTGGACATATGACTGGAAAGAAGTCCCTGCTTACAAAGTTTGAGAGGAAAGCTGGCCCAGTAATATCTTTTGGAGATGGCAACAAAGGAGAAACTCTGGGATATGGCTCAATTGTTTTGGGGAATGTCATCATTGAAACGTAGCACTGGTTGAAGGCTTAAAACATACACTTTTAAGCATAAGTCAACTAGGTGATAAAGGTTATCAATCAATCTTTGACAGAGAAGGATGCAAAATCTTGAATATGCATAATGGAGACATTGTTCTAACTGGTCAAAGACATGGTAACATATATGAAGCCAGCTTAAGTGATACATCTAAAGGAATTGTTAGATGTCTCTACAGCAAAGCAACAAGTAATGAAAGCTGGAATTGGCACAAGAAACTCTCACATCTCAACTTCAAGAAGCTTAATCAACTTGTTAAGCAAAATTTAGTGAGAGGCCTACCTCAGGAAAATTTTGTGCAAGATGGACTTTGTGATGCCTGTCAGCTTGGAAAACAGAGAAGAACCACTTTCAAGAGCAAGACTAAAAATTCAATTACTGAACCATTTCACATGCTACATCTTGATCTATTTGGTCCAATAAACATTATGTCTATCAGCAAGAAAAGATATGATCTAGTGATAGTGGACGATTTCACAAGGTTCACATGGGTGTTCTTTCTACACAAAAAGGATGAAGCTCCTCAGCAAATCATTGAACTTGTCAAGATTACTCAAAATAACTCTAAGTACAAAGTCAAAGTACTTAGGAGTGACAATGGTACAGAATTCAAGAATTCTACAATGGAGGATTTTTGTGCGGATAATGGAATCACTCAACAGTTTTCTACACCTGGTACACCTAAGCAAAATGGTGTAGTGGAAAGAAAGAACAGGACTCTCATAGAGGCAACAAGAACCATGCTTGCAGATGCAAAACTTCCAACCTATTTTTGGGTAGAAGCTATTAACACTGCATGTTTCACTCAAAACTGTACCATGATAAATAGTCATGGAAAAACTCCCTATGAGATGATCAAAGGAAAGAAACCAAGTGTGAAATACTTTCACATCTTTGGATGCAAATGCTATGTCCTAAAAGTTCATCCGGAACAACTTAGAAAATTTGAAGCCAAATCGGATGAAGCAATCTTTCTAGGATATTCAGCATCTAAGGCCTTCAAAGTTTATAATCTCAGAACTCACATTGTTATGGAATCAATTCATGTTGCATTTGATGACAAGAAATTTGGAATTCTGCAAACTGATGAAAGCCATGACAAATTAGAATTTGAAAATCTGAAGAATTCTGAGATACTCTCTAGTGATGATGAAGGTTCTCCAGAAGGAATTTCTATTGCTTCTCAAAGGAATGCTACTGTTGAGGGGGAGCAAAGAAATCAAGGAGGACACAATGATCATCAGGAGCAGACTAGCTATTCAGAGTCTACTCCATCAGGAACTGATCCTTCAGAGTCTACTGAGGAAAGATCAGTAACTAGCAGCAATATGGAATCTATTGATTCTACTGATCAAGGGGGAGTTTTTGAAGGCAGAGAGATTTCTTCTACAAGAGATACCACTACCTTAGGTGGAGAATCTAGTAGAGGCAATCTACCACCTATTAGAAAATGGACAAAGGATCATACTGAAGATTTGATTATTGGTGATCCAAATAGTGGTGTTCGAACTAGAAGATCAATTCAAAATGAATGCTTGTATAGTTGCTTTCTCTCAAAGAATGAACCTAAGAACGTTGAAGAAGCCTTACAGGATCCTGATTGGGTAATTCCAATGCATGAGGAGTTAAATGAGTTTTAGAGAAACAAAGTCTGGAAACTGGTACCAAGACCCAAAGACAGATCAATTGTTGGTGCAAAATGGGTTTTCAGGAACAAGCTAGATGAATCTGGTATGATTGTAAGAAACAAAGCAAGACTGGTGGCCAAGGATTACTCTCAGGAAGAAGGCATTGATTATGATGAGACCTTTGCACCTGTTGCAAGATTGGAAGCAATCAGGATGTTTCTTGTATTTGCAGCTCATTCAAAATTCAAGGTATACCAGATGGATGTAAAGAGTGCTTTTCTAAATGGCAATCTTGATGAGGAAGTGTATGTGGAGCAACCACACCTGGATTTGTTGATCCAAAATTTTCAAATCATGTCTACAAACTTGACAAGGCACTCTATGGACTAAAGCAGGCACCAAGAGCATGGTATGAGACTTTGTCTAAATTTCTTCTTGAAAATGGCATCACAAGAGGTACAATTGACAAAACTCTATTCTTTAGAAAAATAAAAGGTGAATTGCTTTTAGTTCAAGTTTATGTTGATGATATCATATTTGGCTCTACTAATGAAAAGTTGTGTGCTAAGTTTAGTAAGCTTATGCAGTCTAAGTATCAGATGAGCATGATGGGTGAACTAAATTATTTCTTAGGCTTGTAGGTCAAACAGACTGAGACTGGTATTTTCATTAATCAGTCAAAGTATATCAAAGATCTTTTTAGAAGGTTTGACATTGAAGACTGTGCAGTTGCAAAAACACCCATGGCAACAGCCACTAAACTAGACTCTGATCCTAAGGGAAAGAGTGTGGATAACACTAGTTATAGAGGCATGATAGGCTCATTGTTATATTTAACTGCAAGTAGACCAGATATAATGTTTTCTACCTGTTTATGTGCAAGATTCCAAAGTGATCCTAAGGAATCTCATTTAATTGTTGTGAAAAGAATTTTTAGATATCTCAAAGGAACTCCAAATCTTGGTTTGTGGTATCCTAGAGAATCTGATTTCTCCCTAATTGGCTATTCAGACTCTGATTATACAGGGTGTAAAATAGAAAGGAAAAGCACTACAGGTACATGTCAATTCTTGGGAAACAGATTGATTTATTAGGCAAGCAAGAAGCAACAATCTGTCTCAACCTCAACTGCAGAAGCTGAGTACATAACAGCATGCAGTTGTTGTGCACAACTCCTTTGGATAAGAAATCAGTTGATGGATTATGGTATGACACTTAGTAATATTCCTATGTTTTGTGATAAAACTAGTGCTATCAAAGATGCAGAAAATCCAATTCAACATTCAAGGACTAAGCACATTGATGTCAGGTATCATTTTATTAGAGAACATATTGAAAATGGTACTGTGGAACTTCACTTTGTTTCTACTGACAAATAGCTTGCAGATATTCTAACTAAACCACTTGATGAGACTACATTCAGTAGATTAGTAAGTGAGTTAGGAATGTTAAATTTCTAGATCTTTAACATCTGCAAAAGTAGCAAGGTATGTTGTTTTCAGCTTATAGACTTGATATTCTTGTCAGGATCTATATTTGATTATTAAATGCTTAAGCTGTAACATTTTACTTTGATAAATTTCAATATGATAGACTTGTTAATAAACATCAGGATCAGGATTGCTATCAGTATGCTGACGTCATTAGGATTTTATCGTCAGTATCAGGATTGTGAAATTTGTGTGTACTATTGTTTCAAATCCTGAAGTTCATTTTTTTAGTAGTGATCTAATTCTGAGTTTTGTTAAGTCTATGCAAGCAAATTTTAATTCATTCATACTGATAGTTTATATTTTTTTTCAGATCAGTCAATAAACAATCACAGTCAAGCAGATAATAATAAATTGTATTTTCATTAATTGAAAGCATTACATACATGAAAATGAAATACAAATATCTTTTTATCTAATTTCTACTGATAAACCTATTCTTGTCTAAAGTTGTTGCTGTTCTTAGTCTTCAAAGATCTACTTCAGGACAAGGAGCATCTCAAGAGTCACTTTGATGATTACTCCTGGATTCCTTGTCTGGGCGACTTGAATGAGAGCAGTTGACTTGAATATATAGCATCCCCATCAAGATCAACCTCAGACTCTCGGCCAAATTCTTCATCCTCAAGTTTTGAGGAGGTTAGAGGGTGATTGTATCCAACAGATGGATGTTCTAAGAGAAGGTTCTGGACATTATACGGATCTACTCCAACCATGTCTAAAACGATGAGAAAAGTCATCTCTTAAAAGAGACGAATATTGAATCTTTGGTGTTCATCATCTATGAGAAATCGAAAGATCGGGTTGAAGGTCATTGTGTTTTGTGGAAGCTCTGTGATTACAGAGAGTTTTGTGTGTTTTTGGAGTTAAGAAAGGCAAAAGACATCAAAGATTTATAAAGGAAAGAGTAAGAAGCTGAACAGTCATTTTAAATATTCAATGTATCGGCGTATACATCTATGCATATGACTGATCCTTTCATATTTCCAAGATATTTTTGAAAATCTAACATGATATTTTGTTTAGATTATTGATGTTCTTTTCAGGTTAAATTCTAAAATTGCCACATGGAACTCCATTTAATCTTTGGAATCAGGATGATAGTGATCAGGAAAATGAAAGTGATTTCATCAGGATTCACTACAAGAAATATGGGCTATTGCAAGCCCAATATATATTTGTGTTACAAAAAGTGTTACAATAGACACAAAACTTGGTAGTCTATTGCAATGTTTTAAAAAATGTTACAATAAATACGAAAATTGTTGCAAGCAAAAGGATCATTTTGAAATTTTAGAACAATTGCAATACTTTAGCAAAAACGTTACAATAGACTATACACTTTGCTCAAAATTGTAGGCGGGAACTTAGTTTTTTAGCTGGGCGGGATAAAAAAGGGTAGCAAAATATTTGATACAAAATTAAAACAAAAAAACAATCACCCAAAACATCTCATGACCACTGTCTCTCTCCCCCCACTGTCTCTCTCATCTCACCGCCGTCTCTCTCCACTCACCACTCTCTCTATCGCTCCTCTCTCTCCACCTCACCACTCTCTGCCTCTCTCCTCTCTCTCTTTCTCTCTCTCTCTCTATCTCTCACAAATACACATCTCTCATCTCAAATATAATCGATTCATCAAAAGCCCAAAACCCCAAACCTAATTGAGCAAAGATTTTAGCACAGATTTGAGTAAAGCTTCAATTAGAGGTAAAATACCCATATTTTTCCGATTATAATGAATTATACATGTATATATATGTATGTATGTGAATTTTTTCGATTGTATGTTGGATTAAAGCTTGTATTTGTCAAATTTGTTGGATTTTTGTGTTAACTAGTTGGATATATGTGTTAATATTGTTTTAGTTTTGTTAACAATTATTATATGCTCATAGTTTGGAGATTTTTCTCAAGCTGTGATTTTTTGGTTAATTAATTACATGTGTTAATTTTGTTGTTTTTTCAAGCTGTGTTCTTTTAGAGTGAATCTCATCTCAGCGCTTAGTGAATTTGATTGGATTCTGCAATGATGGACATGAGAGATTGCTGGTGGTAGAGTTCATGCCTCATGATACACTGGCTAAACACTTATTACCAAACTCTCTTACTTTAAAACATTATAACTTACATCTTAGGGGAGTTGTGTTCATATAAAAAAACTACATTTATAAATTCTTAACTCAAAATATGTTTAAAAACCTGCATGAAAAATACACTTTTAACACTTGGGCTTAAAAGAGTTACTTATGTATATACATCTGACAGTTGACAGGGGACATACACAATGAGGTGGAAAGTCATAATCGTATGCTGGATCAAACAGTATGAATCTTACTTGCATTATTAGGAGTTTATTGTTAATTTTGTAGGAGTTTAATGTTAATGTTGGTTTTTCCAACATTACTGGTTACTCAATTCTTTTATTTTGTGGTCAGGACAAGGGATTTTGATATGTTTTGATTCATATGTATTCCTCGTGTCAAGTCAACTTGCATTCTTGCATTTGCAGGGTGTAGTTCATAAAGATGTTAAACCTGGAAACTTCCTATTCTCCAGTAAAGCTAATAAAGGATATTTGATAGATTTCAATTTGGCTTTGGTGAGTGCTTCTATTTGGCTTGCTTTGAGTTTTCAATTACTTTAAAAACTTACTTATCTTACTCCAATGCCATTGCACTCAACAGGAACTGCTATTGCATGTGCTGGACTAGTGAAAGGCAAAGGTATGTTTTCCAAATGTTGTCACTGAATCACTGATTATATACATTACTATTTAACCATGTATTTATCATTTTTAGTTGTTTATAGGAGAAAGTAAGCATAAAAAAGAAGGTCCTTGTGCTGGAACCAAAGGTTTCGGGGCTCCGGAGGTGAGAACTTTATATTTATCATTCTTTACAATAAATACATAAATTCATGTAAATAAAAAGTTTACTTGTGAGTGTAAGCATTACTAGACAATAGAGGTTATTACATGCATCAGATCATTGACAGTCTGCTAACTTTCATAGAGTTTATTTTGAAATGTCAATGCACTCATTTTGGTAGTGTATAGGCCACATTTTAATTTATGACTTTCCTTTTGCTTCACAAGTAAAATTGAATGCCTTTTCACTTTTAGCATACCCTGTTTTGAACAATATTTTTCTGTTGCTTAAACAAGATATCATTTAGAAAGAAAATAAATTGTTGTATGATTTGTAAGAAGAGTAAGAAAGCTTTCCAAGACTGATTTCTTTTGGCATTGATCTCTGAGATCTAAAATAGAATAGCATCAACTCCTTAGTGCTGGAAAATGCTTCTATAGATTTGAGTGGATGATCCAGTGTATTTTCAGAATATCCCTAGTATAATTCTTGAGAAGGAGTGCTTATATACCTACATCGGAGTCCAGAAGTACTTACTCAGTTGTTGGATTAACTCGAGAAAATCCCTTGATCTACAATTTCTCTCTTTTTTATATTTGTTCTCATACCCATAATATCATGTATCCATATTGACAAATTCTCTATATTTCCTCATCCTGCATCCTGTGCTCATGGATAATGCACATGACTTTAAAGACTATAATATAAACACACATGACTTTAAAGACTCTAATATTAGGTTTATGCTTTAAAAATTGGCAATTCTATCTACGCCTAATCTCATAGTAGTTATATATATCAACATATGTCACCTAATTGGAACTTATTTTTCTCTATGTTTTGACTCATCTTCGCTTTCTGCCTTTTTAAGTTACAATGCCATGATGCGACACTTTATGCCATATATCTCACAGAAACACGTTTTACTTCTTAAGAAACTTATTTCCACCTCCTTAAATACACAGGTGCCAACTAAAGAGCAAGTGGATGCATTATCCGCAGAGTTGCGAAGTCGTGCTGATGTACCAGGTTAATATTTACTTAAGAGAAAATAGTACCAGGTCCACCATCTATCCTGTATGAAGTTCTGTTTTTATTAAGTAATTAAGGGGAATCAAGACTTGCGACAAACATGCGAATCGTATTTGTTTTTGCTAATTTTATCATCTTTTTATGTTTTGCAGTCAGGAATACCTCTGTGGAAAGAGTTAGACTACATCAAGCAATACCAGACCACACTTGTTACGAGAATATTAGAGTATAATGTTGACAAGTACAAAGATTTTCTTCTGAAGATCGCAGAGGAATTTTTTAAACAACTGTATGGACTTGGAGCTCGAAAAATGTTGATAACAGGGGTTCCTCCAATAGGGTGTTTACCATTGGACTGAGCTAGACATGCGCTGCAAAGGTTCGGAGATTCATGTATTGAAAGCTACAACAATAGCATCATGGAAAAGAGGGTTCATGGAATGTAGCTTGGTACTTTAATAGGAAAGACTATGTTTTATTTAGATTATGGTGTGTAAGTCGACTATGTGTTTCGACTTTGGATTTATGTACTAGATATAAGACGAGCTTACGGTATAAGACGATTTTGTTTGGGCTTTATTGACATATATTCTGTTGGATTTTCTACCTGGGAAAGTGGAAATGTGATTTCTAATATGCTTTTATGCTGGTTTATTGACATTTCAAATAGGATATTGCAAATTGGATTAATACAAAGTGTTGCATATGAATGTTGCTAAAAAAATCAAAAGCATTACAATAGGGGAGAAAATGTTACATGAAAATGTTGCAATATCTTGACTTTGCAACACTTTTAACTAAAATATGTTACAAAATGGTGTTGCAATAGTCTATTGCAACATCATAAAAGTGTCACTAAACAAGACAAAAGTGTTGCACTAAAGGGGTTATTGCAATACTTAAAAAATGTTGCAATATGTACATAAAACGTTGCTATAGGAGTCTATTGCAACGGCAGCAGATGCAACGTTGAATTTTGGCAAAAACATTGCAAAAACCTCTATTGTAACACATTTGGGGTCTAATATGTATCGGCGTATACATCTATGCGTATGACTGCTTCTTTCATATTTCCAAGATATTTTTGAAAATCTAACAAGATTTTTTGTTTAGATTATTGATGTTCTTTTCAGGTTAAATTCTAAAATTGCCACATGGAACTCCATTTAATCTTTGGAATCAGGATGATAGTGATCAGGAAAACGAAAGTGATTTCATCAGGATTAATGATTATTTTTATTATTTTTAATCACATTCAGAGTTGTGATTGTCTTGGTGAAAAAGATCACATCAGAAAATGAAGCTGATCAGTATTGATTTTATTTTGATTTTACCCTGATTTATTTAATTTACATCAATTTTGGATTTTATTTTCCAAAAATCGTGGGTAAACTGCATTTTTTAAGGACTGACATCTGTCAACCTATGTGTCAATGTGGGTTAGTGGGTCTGAAGGATTTCTGAATATATCTTTATTTTGAGATTCTGATTATTTATTGCTAACTTCTAATTCGTATTTCCTAAGGCAAAAACATTCATTCAAGTTCTCAAAATCGCAAATCAATTTCAAGATTTCTCAAGTTCATTTCAGATCAAAAATGGCAGCTCAAAGAAGTCTACCTAAATCAGTAGCTTTCAAGTTTGGTGACTTTGATTTTATGATGAATAATCATGTTGCAGCAATCACCAGCAAGAAAGGAGTATCAGCTGATTTTCACCCTGTGATGGATTTTATGGCTATTGGACATTTGCATTATGCATTGACAGCATCTCTAGAAATAAATCAAGCTGCTGTTTCACAAGCTTGGGAGAATGCTGAGATAATTGATTCTACTCAGAGTCAATCAGGTAAGATTGTTCTACACTTAGGACAAGATTCATTTGATATTACTGAATCTGTTGTTAATTCAGTACTTCACTTACCTGTTAGTATGACCTTTGAGAATGTACCATCTGATGATAATGTTAGAACTATGTTATTTGAGTTAGGTTATTCTGGACCTTTAGATAACATGAGCAAGTTAAATAGGTCTTTTCTTAGAAAGGAATGGTCTTTCTTCTTTGATCAAATTGCAAAGTGTTTTACTGGTAAATGTAGTTCTTTTCAGCAAATTACTTCTGTTACTTCACATATTGCTTATAGTTTGCTTTATGACAGAGTAATTAAAATTGGTCACATTATCCTAAGTCAGATGTGTATTAAACTTGGGTCAAGAGATCAAAACAGAAAAATGGTTTATTATCATAGATTTATGCAAATGTTTATTAACCATTTTGTTCCTGATGTTGAAGCTAGATTTGGTAGGAAACATTGTGTTTCTTCTTATGTACAGCAAAAGAGAATTTTCTCTGACATTACGAAGAAGGACAATGAAAAGAATCTAGATGAACTACCTGCAATTCATTATCTACATCATGTTCAGGTAATTCTTAAAACTCATCTTCCTACTCTCTACAATTCTTCTTTCTTTTGTGGTGAAATGGTTCAGGAATCTCAATCGGAGGAAAACCCCCCTGTGTCTACCCAAGTAGCCCAAAACATTATAGTCTCTGAAACAATTCAAGAACCAAGTTTTGATTCACAGCCTATTGTTTCAAAGAAACCAACCTCTGGTGTTTCTCGAAAGACATCAGTTGTAAGGAAGAGAAGATTTGTTGTGTCAAGTAGTAGTAGTTCTAGTGAAGATGATGATAATATATCTCTTGCTGAGAGAGAAGAATTGAAGGCTGCAATTCAACTTTCTAAGCTAGGACAAAGAGATGAAGCACCTAGTCACAGCCAGGCTGCAGTCTCTCAAAAGACTGTGTCTATTGAAAAAGGATCTCATCCCAAGATCATTTCTATGTCTACACCTCTTGAGTCTTCTCAGGATAAATCTTTTGCTCACTATACTAGGAGAACAAGGAGAAAGATTCATTTGCCACCTACACACACAGAGTCTAGTCCAACTAATATCATGCAGGTCTCTACAAATGAAGCTACAATCAAGTCAGAAAATGACTATAGAGATCTTGATATTGATTCTTTATGGGAAACTACATTATTATACAGACTGGCTATGGGAGTTATTTATATCAAAGTGAAGCTGTCCAAGCCTGTTCTAGATTTTCTAGTTGAAAGAGTACCAAAACTTTTATTTCCAGAAGAGTATGGACTTATACATCAAAGACTTGACTTAATGAAGATGTATTTCTATGTAACTGTCAGAAGACAATTAGTCAAGAAATTTGGACTCTCAAAGCATGTTGCACTTCAATCACTTCATGCATATTTATTTGACAAGGATGTCATTATTGAAGATGCTTCAGCTCAAGGTGAACAACAAGAGGAAGTAGGTAGAGATCAAGGTGAACAACAAGAGGAAGTAGGTAGAGGAATGCAGTCAACAGAAGATACTATTGCACCAGTGGTGTGATAAGTGGATTTTATATCTACTTGGAGCATTCTAAATCGGCTTAAATTGATTGTCTTGGACTCAAGTTTCTTGTAGTTTTGATGTGTTTTGCTTAGTTGTGCAGGTTTACAAGAATGTTGATTATGGTGGATGTTTCCATTATTTTTGGAGAATTAATTGATTAAAATTCGGATTTCTGAGAAGGGTTGCGCAGTCTACACTGTTTTGGCCATATCTTGAGTTCTAGAAGTCCGTTTGAGGCCCATAAGCAGTCCACACGAAGATAACGAGATTCTCTATCATTCTAAAGAGGCCCAGACGTTCAAGCACAACTGGAAAGGTTCGGAAAAACAGAAGAAAAGCAGATACGAATTTTCCTTAAAAAACAGATTCAATTTAGGAAACGTATTTTGCAGAAATTCTATTATAATTCTGTTTTGGTATTTTCTTGCTGGGCAAGACTTTTAGAGCCTATATAAACACATCTAGATATAGTTTTTAAGGATAGAAAAATTATTGTACATAACTTGTATATTCTAGTATAGAGAGATTGGAGATAGCTATTCACTTTTCTTTGGAGATTGAAGGTTTTTCTCTATTCTTTATAATATTATGTGTTCATATTATATCTCTTGCTTTATTAGTTTAATTATGTATGAGTAGATAATTAATCTAGGGTTAAGTAGAACCCTAGTTATGATTGATGTGTGATTTTCCCAATTCCCCCAATTTGATTGTTTAATTGCTCTTGCTTATTGAGTTGTTTTAATTAGCAATTACAAATCAGACGTGATTATGTTTATTGTTTGAACCATTATCTATTTATCAACGAGAGTTGGATTTAGATGGTTGTGATTTATCCAATGAGGACATGAACTTCTCCATGAGAATAGGTAGAACGGATTGTTAGGAAGTTAGGGTGCTGTGATTAATGTCTCTAAATTGCATGATACCATGAGAATAGGCTTGATTGTATTTTAGAGAAGCCATTAATACTCGAGAGAGGTTATTGGTAATTTATAGGGCGCATCTTTCCTGTTGAGTATTATACGATTGATTGGGGAGGGAATTCACGATTGCATTAATTCATGCTAATGGGGATACTTAATTCTGGAAGTTTTAGTTAATTGATTAATTGCATTAGTATAAAATTAGTTTAATAATCTTTGATATTTTATTGTGTTACTTGCTTGGCTGAATTGAATCGAGAACAACTGGTGATTGACACGTTTGTCTCTGTGGGATCGACTCTGACTTACCCTACTACATAGTTAGAAGGATTTGTTAGAAATTATTATTTGATAGGCACGCGACAGCCTTGTCAAATTTTTGGCGCCGCTGCCGGGGACAAAGCAGTGTTAGATTAGTTAATTTTTGAGTTAGTTTGGCCAAGTTGTTTAGTTGTGTTGCTTCGGCTATTATTCTTGTTCTGTTTGATCTTTGCTTGTGGTTTTTCTTGTTTCTTGTAAAATTGATTTTCAGATTCCTATAACAAGAAATTAAGCGAGTAAAGAGAGGAGCAAGAAGAAAGCATGGAGGCATTGATTGAGACTATGCAGGCATTATCTCAAAAGATCGATGAAGTAGAGTCAAGAAATTCTTATTTGGTTGCTACATGTGATGTTTGCGGTATACAGGGACACACTCAAAATTTTTGCCAATATAATACCCCTTATTACCCAAGCCAAGCACAATATTGGGATAATAATTTTCATTACAATGCCCATTACAACCCTCACCAGCCACCACAATATAATCCTTATTCCGAAACTTACAATTCTAGTTGGGAAAATTATTCTGATTTTTCCTACCAAAACAATCTACCTCAACCAGAAAAATCTAGCTTGGAAACTGCCTTGGAAACTTATTTCTCTCCATATGCCAAGATGAATGAGTCTTTAGCCACTTGTGATGCTCAACATCAACAGTTTAATGCTCAATTTGAAGAGATGCAAGTTAGTCCATGCCAAGCTCAACCACCTCAAATCAACTACTCTCAGCCACCACAAAAATCCAACTTTGAAAGTCTGTTGGAAGGAGTTGTTGTTGCACAGCTGAACAAGAATGAAGAGGTTGAGACAAGTCTTAATGAGTTGAAAGTTCAAGGTAAGTTGATTGAAAACTCAATTGCTCAACTAGCTCAAGAGGTAACTGAATTCGTTGAGAGGCGCTCTCAAACGGAGAAAATACCAATGAGTCAATTTGATGATGCAACTTTGTGGAGTGGTAAGGAGTTCAAAGAGTCACCAAACGAGGTTAGTAATAGTAAGCTAATTTTTGATGATTATGATGATTTTGATGATGAAGATGGTTATTTTGATAGTCTTGCTCTTATTGACCCATATGCTTCTCAAGAAATTAACTCGTGTGAAAACTCGTTTGATAGTAATGAGATTGATTTCTTAGATGACTCTTTTTGCACGCTATTTGATGAGGGCGATAGTATGGTTGTGGTAGATATAAATTTGAATAAGGATATTGTGATTCCAATTGTGGTAGATGAGATAGAACCGAATCTGGATAAACTTGACTTGAATGATGTTAAAATTGAAATAATGTGTATGCCTTTTGTTGACCCAATTTGGGAGGAATTTGTGAAAAGTAACTATAGCTATGTTGGAGATGATTTTTCGAAATACTTTCACATGCCGAAATTTCTTGAGCATTACATGAGCCTCACATGTCAATTTATATATCTTTTTGGTTATCGAATTGGTGCTCACATCATTATCTTAATTCAAATTAGGAGATATGTACATCTATATGCTTTTTCGCCAGGATAATTGTCAACAGGAGTCGGGCTAACGACGTTAAACAAATGCGCTTCGTGGGAGGCAACCCATGCATTAGAGTAGAAAAAAAAATATGAGTGTTGTTCATATTCAAAAAAAAAAAAAAAAAAAAAAAAAAAAAAATTGAAAAAAATCGAATTTTTGGGTGTCACGCAGGAGCAACCTGCGTTACAGGGCAATTTGCGCGCCTGTTGCGCAAGTTGCGCCTGCGCAACTGGATTAGAGGCAGGCTGCCCCCCTGTGGCGCAGCTTGCTGTTGCGTTACTGGAAGCAGGGCAGTTTGCCCTGGACGCTGGCAGATGGCGCGTGGAGAAAAAAAAAAAAAAAAATTTCAGCCTTGTTCCGTGTGTGCACCTGTTGTGTATATTAAAAATATTTTCTCTTTCACCCCCTATTCTTTTTATACCCCCATTCTAAACCTATTCTTTTCCTATTTCAATTCCAAAACCCCCCATCTTTTCTCCAAAAATTCTAAACCTATTTCTATTCTAATTCTTACTTATTATTATTATTTTTATTTTTTCTTATTTATTTTTATTTATTATTTTATTATTATTATTTTTATTTATTATTATTATTATTATTATGTATTATTATTATTATTATTATTATTATTATATTTAGTATTATTTTTTTTATTTTTTTATTTTTTATTTCTTTTTATTATTATTATTATTATTATTATTATTTTATATACACACCTATACATACAAATCCAATTCCTCTTCTATTTTTTTTTTTTTTTTTTTTTTTAAATCTTTAATAAATTCAATTCTAAAGAGGAATTAATTGCAAGTTCACCTCTTTGATTCGTATTGGGTAAATTTTTTTTCTCTAATATTATTTTTATTACGAATTTGTGTTCTTGTCAATTGTGGGTTTTGTAGTATTCAGGCAAGGTGGCTAGTATATAGAGCTTGTGCGCAATATCCTCCACCAGATTCATTCAAGGAGGGTGACTGCTTCGATATTCAGGTATGTTTTCTGCTATCCCTTGTATTTACTTCCATTCAATGAGGACATTGAACATTTTAAGTTTGGGGGTGGTTTGAGGGATTAGTAGTTATTGTTGTATTATTTGTTCATGTAGGATTGCATGCTTTGCATGTTAATAGTAGTAAATTATGCATTTATGTTCGTGTTATCTACGTTTGTTTCATATAGGACATTCTATTTTTTATTTTTGTATACCATGTGAGTTCATAATAGTTTGCATTTGCACCCATGCTTGATAGGAATTTTGTGTTGTTGACACTTTTGATTGAGAAGTGATATGCTTTGTTCTTGTACACACACATACACTAGTAAGTTGAAGCTAGTAGACTTATTGAATGTTGTAAGTAATTAGAAGGACATGAATATGTGCAAGATGACTTAGTTTGCATGCTTTGAATACAAGTAGGTGCATTAGAGAGATTTTTTTGCTTGGGATTGAGTATGTTTTTCCACCAAGTGAGATTTTGAGCCATATTGCATATTTTTTGCAATTTTATTCATTTGCTTGAGTGTCCACAGATTGTTTGCATTGCTAGCAGTTGTTTGAGGTCTTTCTTGAAACGCATGACATTATTTGACGATTAAAATGATAAAGGCATGTAGGAATAACCACATATTTTCCCATATTACCACACCATATTTACATGATCAATTAGTTAACCCGTTGAGCTTAATCCTATTTTTTCGGTGACATACCACATTACTTGCCTAGACCTTTTTCTTGTATTGGCCTTACATTGATTTGAACCCATATTGTCAAAGGCTAGTAGAGTGCTTAAGGGAGTAATAAGGTGTGCAAGGAGGGGTTTATTGTTGGTCTTACTTTTGGGGGAAATATTGAAAATTGGGTTTGGTTGTTTACTTAATAGTCGACATATGTAATAAATTATGGGATCATTGTTATTGTTTATATTATTGTTTGTGTTCTATTTAGCTCTCGGAAAAAAAAAAAGAAAAAAAGAAAAAAGAAAAAAAAAAGAAAAAAAAAAGAGAAAAAAAAAGAGAAAAAAAAAAGAAAAAAGAAAAAAAAATATTATGAGAGCATGTTTATTTTTGTAGTGATCCTATTTTAGTCGACTAGTCGAGTGCGTGTTTTTAGTAAAATTATGTGGGGGGGAAATATGGTGTTGTGTATGATTTATTATGGTACTTACTAGCTTTTGACACTTCACCTATATTGGCTTATTTGACATACCTTGTCCCTAGCCCCGTTACAACCCAATTAAAGACCTTTTGATTATCGTCATTGATGTATGTTGTGTTAAGAGTTAGATTGATACCAAATGTCAAGCATGTTTATGATTTTGTTGGAATTGAGTGATACACTTACCCTTGTTCTTGAGTGAATATTCTTTTGTGAGTGAATTGTGAGTGTTTGCTTGTTTTTGCGTATAAGATCCCGAGTTTTGTCTCAAAGATGTACTCTTGTAGGCTTAGCATGTTTACTAAGTTATTCTTACACTTGACATGGACTTGTGAGAACTTATGCATGTTCATTGAGTAGACTATGTGAATATTTGCACTTTCGACACCAAGACATTGCGTATTTACTTTGATTCTTAAGTTGATATGGCATGAGAGGATTTGAAGGTATGGTAGGATATTAGTACTAGATTAATTGCATTTGCATATTAGTTGCATTCATGCATTGCATTGCATTGGATTTTGTGGGTACATTCGCTATAGGCCCTCACGAGACCTTACTCGTCCACTAGGGCTGCCTAGGGGTTTAAAGGGCTTGTTGCATATGCCAAATGCAACCGTGATCACCTACGGAAGTGGTACTAGCTAGTTAGTTAGTTGTAATTGTTAATGCTTGAGGACAAGCATCGGTTTAAGTTTGGGGGTGTTTGATAAGTGGATTTTATATCTACTTGGAGCATTCTAAATCGGCTTAAATTGATTGTCTTGGACTCAAGTTTCTTGTAGTTTTGATGTGTTTTGCTTAGTTGTGCAGGTTTACAAGAATGTTGATTATGGTGGATGTTTCCATTATTTTTGGAGAATTAATTGATTAAAATTCGGATTTCTGAGAAGGGTTGCGCAGTCTACACTGTTTTGGCCATATCTTGAGTTCTAGAAGTCCGTTTGAGGCCCATAAGCAGTCCACGCGAAGATAACGAGATTCTCTATCATTCTAAAGAGTCCCAGACGTCCAAGCACAACTGGAAAGGTTCGGAAAAACAGAAGAAAAGCAGATACGAATTTTCCTTAAAAAACAGATTCAATTTAGGAAACGTATTTTGCAGAAATTCTATTATAATTCTGTTTTGGTATTTTCTTGCTGGGCAAGACTTTTAGAGCCTATATAAACACATCTAGATATAGTTTTTAAGGATAGAAAAATTATTGTACATAACTTGTATATTCTAGTATAGAGAGATTGGAGATAGCTATTCACTTTTCTTTGGAGATTGAAGGTTTTTCTCTATTCTTTATAATATTATGTGTTCATATTATATCTCTTGCTTTATTAGTTTAATTATGTATGAGTAGATAATTAATCTAGGGTTAAGTAGAACCCTAGTTATGATTGATGTGTGATTTTCCCAATTCCCCCAATTTGATTGTTTAATTGCTCTTGCTTATTGAGTTGTTTTAATTAGCAATTACAAATCAGACGTGATTATGTTTATTGTTTGAACCATTATCTATTTATCAACGAGAGTTGGATTTAGATGGTTGTGATTTATCCAATGAGGACATGAACTTCTCCATGAGAATAGGTAGAACGGATTGTTAGGAAGTTAGGGTGCTGTGATTAATGTCTCTAAATTGCATGATACCATGAGAATAGGCTTGATTGTATTTTAGAGAAGCCATTAATACTCGAGAGAGGTTATTGGTAATTTATAGGGCGCATCTTTCCTGTTGAGTATTATACGATTGATTGGGGAGGGAATTCATGATTGCATTAATTCATGCTAATGGGGATACTTAATTCTGGAAGTTTTAGTTAATTGATTAATTGCATTAGTATAAAATTAGTTTAATAATCTTTGATATTTTATTGTGTTACTTGCTTGGCTGAATTGAATCGAGAACAACTGGTGATTGACACGTTTGTCTCTGTGGGATCGACTCTGACTTACCCTACTACATAGTTAGAAGGATTTGTTAGAAATTATTATTTGATAGGCACGCGACAGCCTTGTCATGGTGGATAGTAGGAAAGATCAGATCACAGTCACTGCAACACTAGAACCATCTAGTCAGAGATTGGATGACTCAGGAGCTATGATAGCTGATGTTGAAAGGTCTTCTGTGATGATTGAAATTGCAAGTGAGAAACCCTATGATATGGGAGGAATGACTTTGATTGATTTTTCTGAAGATCAAACAAATATTGTCCAGTCAGAGTCTATCTATCTTGAGGGTGTGTCTCAGCAAACAACACTTAAAGACGGTGACATACTAACTACGGTGTCTAATGAAGTATTACTGAAGACATCAGAGTCTAGTAGAGAACCTGAAAGTGGTATACTGGAGCCTGTAGTCTCTGGAAGGAAAGAAGATGTTTGTGAGGGTTCAGAGACTATATCAGCTCACTCCTTGGATAAAACCTCAAGCCCCTTGCCAAATGAGGAACCCTCTCTCCATGTGAGTTCAGGTATAAAAACTTCTTCTAAACTCTATTTTTCTATAGGTCATGAGAGCACTTGTCCAAATTTGAGTGATACACTTGAAAAGATGGATATTGATCCACAATCAGAGAGGCTGGCTCCTGACCAGGCAAAAGCAGAGGTAGAAAGAGTGTTGACTTTAGATAGTCAAAGTGAGAATGAGGGTATGGATGATCAACTCCATAGTGAGGGAGAGAAAATTAGGAAACCACCATCGTTTGATTTCTAGGATTAGGTTTTTCCTGAATCTTGGTCTGACAATCTTGGTATGGATGCTGGTACTTATTCTTTTATTAAGATATATGAGAAGAATGATTTAGCAAAGCACAATGCCAAGCCAGAAGTTAAAGCTCAGAAGCAAAAAGAAAGGCTTGCAGGAATTATCAACAGAAGAGGTGAAAGGCTAAGACAAACTTCTACACCACTAGTACCAGAAGATATTCCTAATGATCCTAGTATTCCTT
Organism: Kitagawia praeruptora; assembly: GCA_037693485.1. NCBI lineage: Eukaryota > Viridiplantae > Streptophyta > Magnoliopsida > Apiales > Apiaceae > Kitagawia > Kitagawia praeruptora. Next base: position 143,481,458 of record CM075352.1, read on the forward strand.
TGTTTGTACTACCAATATCAGCCAGAATTGAGACATCAACAGTATCTGATAAATCTAAGGAGGAGTCAGGATTTGTAGATGTTAGTACACAGAATACTGGTGAAGGACAAGATGATCATATTGCAGCTTCAGATCAGAAAGATGAAGATGTTTGTAACTCTAACCGAGTTTTATTACTTGAATATCATTCTACACAGGCAACTTCTTCTACAAGACTTGAATATGAAGATGTTCCAAACACTTCCAATATTGAAGTCAATTCTGAAGTTCTACAAGACATTCAGAAATCTCAAGTTGAAATTCAATCAAGACTTCAAACACTTGAAGATAACCAAGTCACTATTATGGAAAATCAAGCAGTTCTGATGAATCTCATTTGTTTTGTTACTGAATCTCTTGGAATTAATGTTGCTGATGTCAAAAAGGGGGAGATAAAAATAGTTCAAAGGCAACAGACTGGGGGAGGAGATAAACAGACTGGGAGAGATAAAAGAAGAACTAAGGATGACAGAGGTGAATCTTATCAGGGAAGTGGTAAAGGAAAAGAAGCATCAAATAGTTGAATTCTTTCTTCTAAGCACTGGATACTATGTCTATATCTGAAGAGGGAGGTACTTAACTTCATGATTTTTGAATTTATAAATTCTATTCTGATTGTATTGTTATATGTTTTGACATCAACAACTCAGATTTATGCTTCAGGTTTTAAAGCATAAATAGGGGGAGATTGTTAGGAATAATTCATGAGTTGTGATGTTAAGAATAGAATTTTACTTATACTTCTTGTATATCCTGATCTTATTAAGGATTTAGCACTTTGTATAGGATATATGTGTTAGACAGTAATCTGTTGAATTAAGTCAGGAACAGCGCATCGAGTACTACATGTCAGGAACTGAGATTGAATCCTGATACGTCAAGTCAAATACTGATCAAGTACTGATGGGATGGTCAGATCCTGATGCAAGATGGAATCCTGATATCAGTCGTGTTACTAATGATGTCATTATGGATGCTACAGAAACTGGCAAGTGCTATAAAACATGATCTTTGTTTGAGGAACAAGCAAGAAGATTTTATGAAGGAAAGAGTTTTCTATTGATGGAAACTATCAACTGGACGGAAGAACATTGTCATGTATAGATTATCATTCTATGATTAGTTTATAGGTAGCATTATAAATACTCTCTCTATATCATTGTAAAAAGAGTACGTGAGTTTAGCAATTTAGTTCGTGTGCGTAGCTCTGTATAAGGTTTGTATTCGAGAGTTCGAAACAAACAGAGAGAGAGATTTGTATTGTCAGCAGCTGCTAAAGGTATTTGTACACCTTTGGTAGAGTTTGTATTTGATCTTATTAATACAAACAGTTTGATTCATTCATTTATTCTTGTTTATCTAATCGAGCAAAAATCAGACACGATTAAATAACTTTATTCAACCCCCCTTCTACAAGTTATTCGAGTTAACACTCACATCTCAATTATAAAAAGTTGAACTATCTAATGAAGTATAACTTAGTGAGAGGTTTACCTAAAGTGAACTTTGTGCAAGATGGTCTATGTGATGCTTGTTAACTTGGAAAGTAGAGAAAGATTTCTTACTAAAGCAAGACTGAAAATCCAATTACTAAACCATTTTATCTTCTATAACTAGGTCTTTCTAGACCAATCAATATCATGTCTCTCAACAAAAAAGGACAACAAAAAAGGATGAGACATTTCAACAAATTATTGATCTCATTGCTTTGATTGAAAAGAACTTCATGTTTAAAGTACAGATACTGAGATGTGACAATGATACTGAGTTTAAGAATTCTCAAATGGAAGCCTATTACACAGGACAAGGAATAAAATAACAATACTTAACTCCTAGCACCCCTCAGTAGAATGGAGTTGTGGAGAGGAAAAACAGAACACTCATAGAAGCTGCAAGAACCATGCTTGTAGATGCAAAACTGCTCACATACTTTTAGGCTGAAACTGTTAACAATTCATGTTTTGTTCAAAACTGCACTTTGGTCAACAAACATGGAAAGAATCCCTATGAGATGATCAAAGATAAGAAGCCATGTGTGAAGCATTTTCACATTTTTGGATGTAAGTGTTATGTGCTTAAGGTTCATCCTGAATAGCTTGGCAAAGCTAAGTTTAACAAAGCAATATTTCTAGGATATACTCCTGCAACTAAAGCTTTAAAAGTCTATAATCTCATAACTCATGTGGTAATGGAATCTATATACGTGGCTTTTAATGGATGACAAGAAAATAGAAGGGCTTTAAAAGGACCAAAGTCATGAAATCTTGATGTTTGATAACATGATAGAATCTATGGATGAATCAAGTGATGATTAAGACATCTCAGTCTCTACTACTACTCTTCCTCTTGGAAACTCAACTACTAAGGGGGAGCAACCTGAAAATGAAATGTAGACTCCTTTACATCAAGCTCAAATCAGACAAAGTCTAACATGACATGGTCTAGCTCACCGGGGTTTAACATAACAGAGTCTAGACAGTCAGAGTCTGCAATTAATGAAGAGTCCAATGACTTGTAGTCCTAGAAAATAGTTTATTTCTCCCATCATGCTCATTTCATATTTTTACTACATAAGCTTAATAAACTTAGCACAAAATGTTTCGTGTATGGAGCCAAGTATGATGTCATCAACATAAATTTAGACTAATAAAAAGTCACCTTTTACCTTTCTAGAGAAGAGAATTTTGCCAATTGTACCTCTAGTGAAGTGATTTTCAAGTAAAATTTTTGATAACGTGTCATACCTTGCCCTTAGTGCCAACTTTAGTCCATAAAGTGCCTTGTCCAGCTTGTACACATGATTTAGAAATTTAGGATCAACAAAACCAGGTGGTTGCTCCACGTATACTTCCTCATCAAGTTTTCCATTAGGGAAAGCACTATTCACATCCATTTGGTACAATTTGAATTTTGGGTGTGCCACAAATGCAAGAAACATCATTTGCCTCCAATCTTGTCACATGTGCAAAATTTTCATCAAAGTCTATTCCTTCTTCTTGTGAATATCCTTTTCCAACTAGTCTTGCCTTGTTTCTCACAATTGTAACAGTTTCATCTAGTTTGTTTCTGAAAATCCATTTTGCTCCAATGATTGTTCTGTTTTTTGGCTTTGGAACAAGTTTCTAGACTTTGTTTCTTTCAAATTGATTCAATTCTTCCTGTATTACCATTATCCAGTGTTGAGAACCAGTCAATCTAAAACCTTAAGGTGTTAGAGGGAGGGCTTATATGGATCTTATATTATATGTTAACACTCCCCCTCACTCGAAAGCCCATTTTTGGGTGGGGCATAAATTTGCCTTCATGTCCGAAATAAATTATGAGAATATTGGGGGTCGTAGAGAGTCGAACATGGGACCTCTGCGTGCCTAAGCTCTGATACCATGTTAAGTAACCAGCTCATCTAAAACCTTAAGGTGTTAGAGGGAGGCCTTATATGGATCTTATATTATATGTTAACATCCAGTCAGGATCTTGCAGTGCTTATTCAACCTTTTTCGGTTCAAATTTTGAAAGAAAACATCCATGAAGACATTCATTCTGTATAGTTCTTCTTTTCTTAACACCACTGGTAGGATCACCTATCACAAGGTCTTCAATGTAATCTTTGGTCCATCTTCTAGTTGGTGGCAGATTTCCCCTACTAGACTCTGTTGGGTTTCAGGGCATAAACGTAGCGGAAAAACAGTCGTAAAACAAAATCAAAACGAAACCTTAACTCAGGATCCATGTATAAGACGAGCAGATTATGGAGAATAGAATATGTACCTTATAAAAGCTTTACGATTTAAGAAAGATGGAGGTCGAAGATTGATTACCAAACAGCCCTCTTGTAAGATCTGCGTCGCTAATCAGTCCACACGAACACAGCGATCTTCCAACAATCAACAGAGATGGTAATAACCAAGAAAATGCCTCTCTCTCTCTCTCTCTCTCTCTCTCTCTCTCTCTAGCCTCTCTAAGATGTAGAGCAGCTAGGGTTTAGGTAAAAACAAATTCTACAAAAATTAACCTAAACCAACACATCTTAATGTATTTATAAAGAGAGATTTGGGATTAAAATCCTAAAACGTTTTGGGCTTCATTAAACCCAATCTGTTTTGGTTTTAATGTTATTATTAAATTCGAATTATACATTGTAATTAACCAAGTCTCACTTAATTAATTCAATAATTCGAATTAATAACTATTAAAATTCATAATTTAAATAAAGATCTGTTTTGTATGTTCTTATTGTGTGACCCTTTAGGTTATTATTATGTTGGCAATAATTTTAATATCCAATAATAAAATTATAAACAATGAGCGGCATCTAGTAATACATCATTGCTACCCAACTAATAATAATAATTGGTGATCCAATTAAACCTTTCGTAATATAATGTTTCCGTGTAATATAATCCCTTCAACCATATATTATAAATTAAACTCGAGGCATGTTATTAGTCATTTTTCTTCAACGTTTAATCCGGGTTTCCTTGATCAATGAGTAGACTATTAAAAACAAATCAATATTTGAGCATGGCCATGCATTTTCATATTCTCACTCAATCAAGAGGCCAATAATATCTCTCATAATAATAGGAGGGTTAAATCCTATATCTATCATTCATATTTCTCATACGTCTCATAATATACTCGATGTCCACTTTTATCATCACCCGGTCAAAGGTAACTTTTAATGTAGTCAAAGTATATTAATCCTCATATAGAAATATAATGATCTTAAGTCTAAGGATCATTACACCATTATCACTATGAGTCTTTCTAATGACATTATCAACATGTAGAATCTCACTGTGGGTCTATCCAGTGCCATATAGAATATTATATGCACCTATGTTCTTGACTTTAGTATCATTATACCATTACCAATGAGATGTGGTCATCAGTCAACAAACATATTAATCTTTATGCATTATAATTGTCCCATATTATTAATGCTCAATTAGCGATATTTAGGAATATTAACACTATTCATATAATCTCATTTTTAAGTCACGTACTTAAAGATATAGAATACGTGTTACATATTCCAAGGACGTTTATTATTCTAACATTTATTTCGCAGTAAATAAAGACATAATAAATAAACACAGAATAATCGATGGAACATAATCATTAAGTAACAAAATAGTCTTTCCTAGAAACACAATTACATTGTCTCTAGGGCACTAACACTATCAATCTCCCACTTGCACTAGAGCCAATCGCCCCTGTATCTAATATGCATGGAACTAGTGTGACCTTGGTGCTTTTGCTGCGATAAAGCCTTAGTCGGTGGGTCCGCAACATTATCATTAGTATGCACTTTACATATATGTATATCTCCTTTCTCGTTTATCTCTCGAAGAAGGTGATATCTCCTAAGTATATGCTTTGCCTTGGAATGGGACCTTGGTTCCTTAGCATGCGCAATGGCTCCATTGTTATCGCAATACAGATCAACTAGATCTGCGATCGATGGAACCACACCAAGTCCTGTAATAAACTTCCGAATCCAAACAGCCTCTTTGGCTACTTCACTGGTAGCAATATACTCATATTCCATTGTAGAATCAGCTACGGTCTCTTGCTTCAAACTTTTCCAGCTTACAGCACCTCCATTTAGACAAAACACGAATCCAGACTGGGACACAGAATCGTCCCTATCTGTCTGGAAACTAGCATTAGTGCAACCTCTTACAACCAGCTTCTCATCTCCTCCATATATCAAGAACGGATCTTTAGTCCATTTAAGGTACTTAAGAATATTCTTGACAGCTGTCCAGTGACCCTCACCAGGATTAGACTGGTATCTGCTCGTCATGTTTAAAGCATACGAGACATTATGACGAGTATATATCATTGCATACATTATAGAACCATTACCAAAACATGTGGTACTTTACTCATACGGTCCTTATCATCAGATGATATAGGATAGTTTTCCTTTGAGATCGCTATCCCATGAGACATTGGGACGTAAGCCCTCTTTGCCTCTTCCATCCCAAAACGATGCAATACTTTGTCAATGTATGTACTCTGACTTAGGCCGATCAATCTTTTAGATCTATCTCTATAGATCCTGATCCCTAAGATATAGGTAGCATCGCCTAAGTCTTTCATCGAGAAACTTTTTCCCAACCAAGTCTTCACAGCCTGTAAAGAAGGAATGTCATTCCCTATTAGTAAAATGTCATCTACATATAATACTAGGAATGCTACATGGCTCCCACTAACCTTCTTGTGAACACACGTCTCATCCTCATTTTGTATGAAGCCAAACTCTTTGACTGTTTCATCAAAACGGATGTTCCATCTCCTTGAGGCCTGCTTCAATCCATAAATGGATCGTCGCAACTTACAAACCATTCTAGTAAACCTTGAATCGACAAAACCCTCAGGTTGTGTCATGTACACATCCTCTTCTAAGCTCCCATTTAAGAAAGCAGTCTTGACATCCATTTGCTAGATTTCATAGTCATAATAAGCTGCTACCGGTGAGAAAGTTTCATCATAGTCAATACCATGAATTTGCTTGAAACCTTTCGCCACTAGTCTTGCTTTGTAGGTCTGTAAATTTCCATTCATGTCATTTTTCTTCATGAAAACCCACTTGCACTCTATGGGTTTTACCCCATCAGGTGGTGCAATCAATGTCCATACTTGGTTTTCATACATGGAATCCATCTCAGATTTCATGGCCTCCAGCCATCTCTCAGAATCTGGACTATTCATAGCATCCTTTTAGGTGAGAGGCTCATCATTATCTACAAGCATCACATTGCCACTTTGAGCCAAGAGAAATCCATAATATCTCTTTGGCTCATGGCGAATCCTACTAGATCTATGAACGACCTATGTTTCTTGAGCAATATTGTTCTCAACATCTTGAGTCTGATTCTGTTCATGTTCCAACTCTGGTTCAACATAATCTTGCAGTTCTCGATCCTCATCAAGATCTATTCTCCTCCCACTATTTTCTTAGAAAACAGTTCTCTCTCTAGAAACACAACCGTTCGAGCAACAAACACTTTGTTCTCGGAAGGTTTATAGAAATAATACCTTTTAGTTTCTATCGGGTATCCTACAAAATTACATTAATCTGATTTCGGTCCTAGCTTATCAGAGACTAAGCATTTCACAAACGCTTCACATCCCCAAACTTTCATAAAGACACGCTATTTCGTTTATCAGTTCATATTTCATATGGAGTCTTTTGAACCGATTTTGAAGGAACTCGATTTAGTGTTTTGTGCAGCCATCTCTAGGGCATAACCTTAGAAACGGATTGGAAGATCCGCATGACTCATCATCGATTGCACCATGTCTAACAACCCCATTCCATTGTGGTGTTCCAGGAGGAGTGAGTTGTGATACGATACCACACTCCTTTAGGAAATTCTTGAATTCGAAGCTTAAGTATTCTCCCTCATGATCAGATCGTAGAGTTTTAATACTTTCGCCTAATTGCTTTTCAGCTTCAGCCTTATACTCTTTGAATTTCTCAAACGATTTGGATTTGTTCTTCAAAAGATACACATATTCGTATCTACTAAAATCATCAGTAAAGGTTATGAAATAGTAAAAGCCACCTCTTGCCATTGTACGCATTGGACCACATACATCACTATGTATCAGTTCCAATCATTTGGTGGCTCTCTCACCTTGTCCGGTAAAGGAGCTTTAGTCATTTTGCCAATGAGACATGGTTCACATTCCTCGTATGATTCGAAATCAAACTTATCCAAGTATCCATCCTTATGTAACTTGGAAATGTGATTCTCATTTATATGGCCTAAACAACAGGGCCAGAGGTATGTTTGATTTGAGTCATTTGTCTTAAGACGTTTGTTATTTATGTTATAGACAGGAGTATCAAGATCAAGAACATATAAACCATTAAACAAACGTGCAACCCCATAGGTAACATTATTCAATGAAAATGAACAACTATTGTTCTGAATCAAAAACGAAAACCAATCTTGTCCAAACAAGAAATGAAAATAATGTTTTTGCAAATCGCAGGCACGTAAAAACATTTCTCAAGTTCTAAAATAAGCCCTGTGGGCAACGATAAATGATAAGTCCCTACAGCTAAAGCAGCAACCTTTGCTCCATTGCCAACGCGTAGGTCGACTTCTCCTTTCGCCAAAATTCTACTCATTCGCAGTTCCTGCACATTTATACAAATGTGAGAACCACATCCAGTAAATAATACCCATGATGTAGAAGTAGATAAATTGACTTCTATAACAAAAATACCTGAATCTGAAATCTGAATAACCTTCAGTTTCTTCAAACCCTCCAAGTAAGTTGGACAGTTTCTCTTCTAGTGACCCGGCTTCTTGCACCAATGGCAATCACCCTTTGCCTTTTCAACACCACCTTTAAGCTTTAAAGCCTTCTTTATAGCGGGTTTGGGACTAGCAGATTTAGATGCAATCTTCTTCTTGCCTTTCCATTTACCCTTTACTTTGGCATTCCCCTTGTTTACCATCATTATGGGAGCAGAGGATGCCTTTTGAATGTTGGTCTCAGCTGTTTTTAACATAGCCAACAATTCGGTGGGGTTCTTGTCTATCTCATTAATATTGTAATTCATTACAAACTGAGCATAGCTGTTGTTCAAATATTGTAAGATCAGAACTATCTAGGCTTCCGGACTAATCGCGGAACCCAGAGTAGCATGGTACTCCATATATCCAATCATCTTAAGAACATGCGGTGCTACTGGATCACGTTCACCTGTTTGCACGCATAGAAGGCCTTGCTTGTATCAAACCTCTCTTGACGAGCCTGTCCTTCAAACATACATTTAAGGTGCTCGATCATGATATAAGAATCAAAATTCTTATGCTATTTCGGCAGCTCAGGACTTATAGTCGCAAGCATCAAACAGGTGACATCGGTGTCATCATCCAAATGCTTCTGATAGGCATTTCGTTGATCTTCCGTTGCACCTGCAGGGAGAGGTCCAGGGCGAGATATATCTATGACATAGAGCTTTCGCTCTTGCCTGAGGACAATCCTCAAATTCCTTTGACAGTCTAGGAAGTTAGTTCATGTCAGCTTGTCCTTCTCAAGGACTGATCGTACAGAGAAGTGATTTGGGTTGTTTGTCATTTCGAATATCTACAATGTTAAAATGCATAAAATAATTAGTCTAAGGAATTGTTAAATTATGTTCAAGTGATTATTCATATATATTTACAATATATATCTCCCACTATTTTAATCAAATTAATAGCCCTACCTATCAATTCGGAAAAGTTTCTCTAAACCTTTATAGTGAGCCAAGATCCATATTTCGTAATTTTTAAGGTCATCTTTGGCTTTTCTCCTTAAAATGATTATTTAGGTAGACAACATTTGTCAATTATATCATATATAACTCTTGGATAGTTTGGTAGAACAACATTTGTTCACATAACAACATTTGTTCACATTTATCCAATAAATCTTACCAAACTCTATGCCTCTAAGTTCACAATCCTATTGTGGTCACTTAGTTAAGTTGAACCCAATGGTCTAACAGTTAAGTATAACTAATTTACTCCATCGCGCCTTACCACGATAAATGAGGGTACTTCGCTTTGGCAAACCCACCCTTTGTCGATCTAGGTCTTGACGAGTGTTTCCCATTTGGAAGGCATCTTAAACTTAATATTGATTCTTTAGGGGTTTTTAGTTGAAACGATCATGATCCCATCATAAAGAGATTCCCAATTTTTCCTTGAATTAAATACTTCAAATCAATATTCATCAATGGTTTGATTTCCAGATTGTCGGAGAAGACACAGTGGTCTCAATTAATACCCGACTTCCTTACAGGCATTGCCCGTTGTTGACAAAATCTCCCCATATCGAAATCATTGAAAATTCGTATTTAATTCCGTGTTTCATAAACACGGAAATCTCATAATCGTTATATTTAATTATAAAATCTCAAATCGTTACATATTTTATCTTGTTTAAGCAGGCATGGCACGGATGATGTATCTAATATAGGGGTGTCAATTTCGGGTAATGGGTCGGGTTCAGGTCGGGTTTGCTGTACCCGATCCTATTTTTGGGTTGACCTGAACCCAAAAATATTTCACATATATATATAATTATATGATAAATTTATATAATTTATTATATATATATTAAATTTTCGGGTCGAATTCGGGTATTTTGGGTCAACCCGAACCCGACCCAAATATTTCGGGTAAATTTTTACCCAACCCGAACCCGACCCGAAACTCAAAATACTCAACCCAAATTCGTACTTTTCCGGGTTGGGTTCGGGTCGGGTTTCGGGTCGTGTCAAAATTTGACACCCCTAATCTAATACATACATGATTAATCTAATTAAACATGCATCTTTATCTCTACACATACATTATATCGCATACATTCATATATGTAAAGTGCATTATGTAAACGTGCTTGGTTATGGCCTTTATCCTATATGATCCTTTCAAGCTAATGAAAGGATCAAGGTCAATCTATGGTGGATAAACATAAATACAATTACATGTCTTCATTCTTCTCATATCCTTGGTTGCTCCTCCTCTTGGATCGTCCTTCAATCTTCAAGTACATTACATCGAATAATTGAATACAACCTACACTAATGTACTTACATAATAAAACTCGAGTTACATTCGAGGTTAAACAATTACAAGAATGAAGAAAACGACATGCAAGTCGTATTTATAAAACCAAAACCATAAACCATTAATTTAAGGGTCTTAAGGCCATAACCATCACCATCCTCCAGTAAACAATTAAGAACATGTAAAAACATAGCGGGGGTCCGGGGGCGCAAAAGATCATCAATTTCGGAACAAAAGATCGTATCTTTTAGTCTCTACCGCCACTGCATCATATAAAGTTCCGGAAGCATGTATCATATACATACAGATCATATCCCAGCTTACAGATCGTGTCCAAACACAATCTGTCCAACAATTTATATCACTTTATAAACCAGACAACATACATAACATACAAATCGGTCATGGCAGATTGTAAACATGCTTGTATTATCATATCATCATATATATAGCATAACAGAATCATATATGAGCGACATACCATATTATAATCGACATATCTCAAAACTGTCTCAAGGCAGATTCATAAAACAAGCATACATGCATAAAATACATTAAACATGTAACTGTATTTCGGGGCATAAACGTAACGGAAAAACAGTCGTAAAACAAAATTAAAATGAAACCCTAACTCAGGATCCATGTATAAGACGAGCAGATTATGGAGAATAGAATATGTACCTTATAAAAGCTTTACGATTTAAGAAAGATGGAGGTCCAAGATTGATCACCACACAGCCCTCTTATAAGATATGCGTCGCTAATCAGTCCACACGAACACAACGATCGTCCAATGATCAAAAGAGATGGTACTAGCCAAGAAAACGCCTCTCTCTCTCTCTCTAGCCTCTCTAAGATGTAGAGCAGCTAGGGTTTAGGTAAAAATGAATTCTACAAAAGTTAACCTAAACCAACACATCTTAATGTATTTATAAAGAGAGATTTAGGCTTAAAACCCTAAAACATTTTGGGCTTCATAAAACCCAATCTGTTTTGGTTTTAATGTTATTATTAAATTCGAATTATACATTGTAATTAACCAAGTCTCACTTAATTAATACAATAATTCGAATTAATAACTACTTAAATTCATAATTTAAATAAAGCTCTATTTCAACATTCAAAGGCAACGCACACTGAGGTCAGCATCACTTTATAAGAGAACATGTTGAAAATGGTACCATTGCACTCCCTTTATGTGCCTACTAATAAACAGATTGCAGGTATCCTAACCAAACCACTTGATGAAGCTACAATTGTCAGGTTGGTTAGTGAGTTAGGAATTAAAATTTTTTAAGTTAATTATCTATAACTGAAGCACGACAAGTATGATGGCTATAGACTCTAACCTTATCCTCATTGTCTATACAATATTGTCAAATTCTTAAGGCCAATTTTACATCATTTGTCTTGATATAATTAGACATTGATTATACTTAAGTTTTGATTAACAATCTTTATTAAGTGATTTCTTTTGCAGATTTCAGACAGGAGTCTAACAAATAAATTGCTCATTCATACAGAAACCAACAACAATAACATAAAGTGATAAAGAACAATTTTTCTCATTAATAGAAGGATATTACATTCTTTTCTGAGAATACAAAAGGGTTCTTTTAGTTCATTGCTATCTATTAATCACTATACTAATGTTGTTCACAAGATTTGTACTACTTGTCTTTTCCATGAATCTTCCACAAAGACAAGCAGAAACAAGAAATGCCATAAGCCATTTGGGGGATTTCCCATATCACTCTCATTCGACCTCGAATCTTCAGAGAGTACAACCATCAATTCTTAAATTCCTACAACATTTGAAGGTGCTACAAGGAGTTGAAGGATTTACAGAGGTGCATCTCTTGGCATTTCTTGGTAGTACGTTTAGTGAGCAAGGATGGCCAAAGGCATGTCCATAAGTGTACACCCTCCAGATGATGGATCAGGATCATCATCCTTTTTCCGCTTCCTTTCCTGTTCTTTGCAAGAAAGGGTAGTCTTAGAAGTCTCTTCATCCTCTTCATCATTATACAACATATTTGAAAGATCATTTATTGTAGTTGAAATAACTGAATTTTGGGTTGTTCGATCAAGTAAGGGAAACTCGATGAAGATTATATATTGAGCAAAAAAAAGGGATTACACTAATTAGATTAAACAGGATTATATATTAAGTATACCATGACTCAAATTTTATATACTATTAGATTGCAAATTGCATCGTGTTTAATGTTAGAGATTTTACAACTCAGATGCAAGTGCACATATCGTAGTAAGTAGTATATGATTTGTTCCCACAAGGACTAAATCTATGTTGTTAAGTACCACACACTATCTTTTTTCTAATTCAAGTCGAAATAAAAGTTGGTTGAAAACATAAACTAATTATCACTAGATATTATACTAAAACAAATAATATCCTAAGATTAACAAAACAAGGCCATTAACTTCATCTCGTGTTCTTCAATAAACTACTCAAAAATCTTTATTTTGCTGCTCCAATTGCTAGTCTAAGGCTTTTAACTAATCACAAAGATCTTTCGAATCTCAAGTGATCCAAATTCATCAAATAGCTAATTCCCGTATTCCTACGAAGAATTTAAGTTTTTGAACAGCATTACCTACCGCCTTAATAGGACTACCTAGGGTTATTGGGTATATTCCTATCCAAACCACAAATTAGTATACTACTATTCCCAAGTTATAGTGATTAGGCCTTAATTTAGATTTTCTTTTCCAAGTCAACCTAAATTAACAATTCAACTCGAAGATTGATCATTCATTGGAAAGCATTACATACAAATCACCATAAACAAAAGTAATAAACACCACAATAGAGAACGGAAAAGTAATCTATATAAAAACACAAGAATCCATTATAGACCTAGAACGAAAATTAGTTCAACATCACGCAAAAGAGTACTATACATAAGTAGGGAGAAATAGATACAAAGTTACAATAAAGAAAAGTAAGGAGGAAAAGAAAATTTCTAAAATTTATCTTCTCCTGTGGCTTTTTCTCTCTTGATTCTTCCTTGTCTTCTTCTTCCCATGTTCTTTCTCTCAGGTGTATGTAGTAACTATTGTTTCCCCAAAGTCACGTACGTGTTTTTTTCTCTACTGAATATGATGTCCTATATAACTGCTATATATAATAATAATATACTCTAATTATTTAATAATAAAATAAAAGAGTTTCCTTAATAGAATAGGATTCCCATGTAGATATTTCGAGCTGTCTAATTCTAGCCATTTTCTAGACAGTTAGGAACACCAATAAAATCTGAGACCATACTTGAATTAAAAGTCTTCTCGTACATTTTCCAACGGCTCCTGAATCACCTCAATCCGACATCCCGTGCTCCCGTAATAGCCAAAATAGTGAACACTGCGCAAGCTGATCCAAAAATCCAAATTTCAGCTACAATCCTTCAATTATAAAAAATCACTTCTTCCTATAATAAAACATAAAATTAATTAAATGACAATCCAAGTTCATACAAAATTAACTAAAAATATAGAGAAAATATGATAATAAAGATCATACATCATATAATACCAAATTCTACTTAACTTAATATACTCCATAATTTTAATGTAATCTTTTATCTGTACGATTTGATTTACGAGTATTTTTTTTAAAAAAAGGTGAATTTAAAGGTATTTAGGTCAAAAATATTTAAAACTGAATTGACCAATAAGAGATTTGAATTTTGAACTCTATATCAATTATCTTGGATAATAAGATTAAACACATACACAAATCAAGTTAAAATACAGTTACATATATATAGTCCATGTGACGCCCCCAAATCCGGGGTCAGGATTTGGTGCCACAACCAATATAATTAAGTATAACTTAATCATACAGACAACCCCTCAACAAGGATCGATCTCAGGTTATAGTATGAAACAAGAAACTAAATTACAACAACTATCATAACTACTATACCTTCTTATCTAAAGCGCGGTCCATGCTGACTCTGAAATCTATTCTTTAGAGAACACCTCATCGCTCTCAATTGAATTGTCATTCGTAGGTAGTCAATCCGTAATCCTAACTGAAAGGGGAGGGAAAATAAAGCAAGAATGAGCCAACAATGCTCAGCAAGCTATTAATACAGTGAAACAATAATATCTCGATAATTCATTGATATAAACAAAATTAATGATCACTTTAATTGAAGAGAGTAATTCAACTTCCATTAGAGGATTAAAATTTTTATTCTTCAAAATATTCTTTTCGTAAAACCTTTTCAAATATTAATATATCACATGGTAAACCAATTTCATTTCATAGTATTAAAAGTAATCATTCACTTTAACAAAACTGATTGGAGGTTTTTACTTTATAACAGACAATACGGGTGATCAACCCATAAAGTCCCCATACCGGACACAAAGTCCCTCTGGACATCATATCCTTTCATTAGGATAGCTTGGGTTCCCAAGAAGAAACACATTGGCCTATAAAGGTGTCAAACTGGACAGACCAGAACTACACAATAATACACCTCAAAAACTGACGGAACCGGCATTTCCCGTTCGTTCCGTCTCTCCAATCGTCAGGAATCCTTAGAAACCATTTTGACGGAGTTCCTAACAATTTATAAAAATCTCATTGTAAAACCATTCCAGTTCATAAAACTCTTTTTTTATCTTCGTAAAACACTTTAACTCTTAATCTTTTCAAAACTTTTACCTCGAAGTACTTTCGACTCTCTAATAACAAATCAGCCCAGTCTAGGTAGCTTCAAGGTAGTTTTAAGAAAACAACTCATTTTGATTTGCAATGATAAAATTCAAAGGGATTGACTAGGTTTTCTGACATTAAAGAATCAGGGATACAAGCCTGGATCAAGAAGATATAGACTCAAGTCACTAAGGCAATTGATCAGGATTTCAAGTGTTAAATAATAATGTTATTAAGAATTTGTCTCCATGTATGAATTTTTATTTTCCCAACTATTGCTTACCTTATAATTTCACCCCTGTAATTCACGGGTTAACTTTGCCTAACAGGCTTTTCAAAGTACAAAATTTATTTATTTATTTTTAAATTTAGCCTCGAAGAGTGTCTCCATCTTGAATACTAACTTTGTCATAAACTTAGACATCTATTAAACATTGGTCTATTAATATATTCTACATTTAACCATAATTGTTTTCCCCAATTAGATGTAAAAAACGAATTATATAAATAATTGATTCATTTCATAAATTCAATAATCAAAACTTTATAATTATTCGTAAAGTTAAAATTTGTAAAAGAAAAATGATTTAAATTATATTTCATTTTGTCATCAAATGTGGAAACTATTGTATCCTTTCTATTGTATCCTTTATAATTCGTAACGTGAGCTAATAGTCATCAAGTCCCACAAATTATTTAAAAAAATAACATACATAAAATCTACTTTCATATATGTTATTAGACAATTAATTAAATAAATAAAATTGAGAGGACTCCTATTTTGGTCAACAATATAGTAACCTAGAAAACAAAATTAAGTATAAAATACAAATAAATATCTTCGATAATAATATAAAAATTTGTTTATACATTTGTGTACATCTCAAAAGAGATAAACAAGTCGTACATTAATGCTATTGACAGTATGACAATAATTTAATGTTTTTTTTAATAAAAATGCATTATAACTCACATAAAAAAATTATATTGTATTAAAAGAAACTGGCATATAGCACGAGCCAAACTAGTATTTTGGAATAAATGAGTAAAAAATAAGATGGAATAAGAGAAGATGAACCATTATTTTGACTTTCCATTTGCATCGTTACAATTACATAACCAAAATTTTCATGGATGCAGTCGTAAGAGTGTTGAAATTTTACATATATACAATAGTAGTAGTTAAAAATTGATTACTAAAGAACATGTAATATACATTATTATTTCTTTAACTACTACTTCCTAATTCCACAACACAATACATTTATTCATTGTTACCAGATAAGTTTTGCTATATTTAGAATACACGAAGAAATATATAAATAAGAGAGAAAAAGTAAAATTGAATTTTTGTTTGACTATCTTCTGTGTTGCACCCATTGATGGTTGGAAAGTCAATATTGTGGATGTCACCCATATAAAGTAAATCTACAAGCACAACCACATACATTGAACCTTTATATACAAACAAAAATAAAAATAAATACCAAAGAATAAATTCATATGTTACTACTCTCCAAACTACTATCTACCTACCTAATTCCTGTATAGGTTTAATGATTGTAGTATAAATTTCTTAACAATCAAAGTGAAGTTGCAATTTAACTATTACAGTTTCTAAGATCCATCCCAAATACAAAAAAAAACAAATTTCAAATGGCGAACAACTCTGCAAATTTTAGCTTGAATAGAAATGGTCTTTTCACCAGTAATTTCATTGAGGTCAATGAAGGATCCAAGGATCTTACAATCACACCATGTCCAATTGTGCCACAATGCAATGAGTCCGAAAATACTTTCTCCATGAATAATTCTCTCGAAAATCATGGTTTTCACATGGAATTTAGTGATCTCATTGTCTCTCCATTTCGTGAGGGTCAAAATGAATCTTTCATGAGATATTCCCCTCGAATCCTTCCGAGATTTGATGATTTCGCAATCACTCATCCACATGTTCAACAAAACAATTTGGGAGAAAATAGTAATCAGATATCATATGCAAGCGTCACATTCACTAGTCCTCCAAGTGGACAAAATAATGCTCCCTCCATGACTGGCTCTAAAGTAAGTGGCAGTGGGACCAATTATATCATATCATCATTTGATACGATAAACAATTATGAAAATGCTGGTAATACTTCAAGAAACATTTCTAGGTCCGTTAACAAGGTGAAGGGATCATCCTCCACCACACAATGCAAAAAACGAACTCGTTTTAAGTTCGACCGGTGGACAATTCCAGAAGCAAAAAGGATGGATGACCAACTTGTAGAGTGAGCTAATTTTAACACTATTTACATTTGTTATTTTATAATTTTTAATTTTTTTCTAAGAGAATATTGATGTTTCATAAATTTTATTTTATAAAAATACATCGTGTTGATATTGTTTTGTTTATTTTCCTCTCCCTATTTGTTATTTATTAGGCAAATAATGCTTTTATCTTTCTAAATATGTATTCAATAAATATGTATGTATTCATTAAGAATATATATGTATTATATTTTAAAATATTAAGAATATAAAAAAATCACACATATTTCCTAAATATACTTTTTATATTATAAATAATTTAGTTTTTCTATTTTAAAATTTTTGTTAGATAAAAAGTTTACTAGGTATTTATGTATTTTAATTATATATCAAATTGTTACACCAAAAAATTTTATTATCCTATGATGGGTGTAGTACTGTCAAATTATTACATATTATGTTCTTATAATTTACAAAATGATTCTTAAAAAAATATCTTGCAGGTGCACCTTTTTGCCACCTATGAAGATTTGCAAAAAGATAGTAAGATTGTTGCCAAAAAAATCAATCCGTGACGTAGCAATGCGCATTCAATGGTTGATTGTAAGTCATACTTAAAGTAGTTTTTCTTTACATACACGAGTAAGATTTTAAATATCCTTGTCCTCTTTTGAAGTAATATCTTTTATAATTTTTTTTTTTATCAATTTTCTACAACTTTTTCTTTAACAATAAAAGAAGAGAGGCAACATCAGTTCAAGCGAATAATCATCTTTTAATACCAAGAATTTTGATCAATTTATTTAGAGGTAACTTTATTGCGCATTGCGCAAGAATTTGTTGCCATAGCTAATTATACATGATCATCGGTTTCATTAATACATTTGAAGAGGCTAATTCAATGCATGATATCTTCAATGCATGATATCGTACATTTCTATTTTTTAAAATCCTTTTAACTAATAGCAACGAAGGAAAGAAATTATAGGTCAAAACTTCTTAACCAGTGCATATTATGAAACTTTGCCACGCATTGCGCGATGAAGTTTTTTTATTCCTAACAATTTAAACCTTAAATTTCAATGGCAAAATTTCTCTCATATGATTATGTATGATCTAAATTTTTTTATCAATTATTCATAAGATTCCCTACATAAAAGCTAATCGTGAGTTTGAATAAGTTTTCGAACTACACCAACAACAAAGTTGACGGTTGAAATATAATTTCTATTTCATCAACAGATATTCTTAAGTGGAACATTTTAATGCCCCACACTTTTTTATGTGCAGAAACATGGAAAAATGGATAACGTTTGGAAACGAGTGGAACCTTTACCAGGAGAAGATTTAGGCGAGTATAGTTTTTATCTGCCAGATAATCCCGATGATCCAGATCTTTTGGCTATTCGGTAAGTGTTCTTTAACGTTATGTTTGATAATCATTTGTGCCTTTTTCTAAAATTAATAGGAAATAGCAACATTCTTAATCAAACGCATAATAACAAAAAATGTAAACAAATATGGTATATTATGTTATTGTTACATGCCATGAATTTTATATAACTACACTTCATTACCACGATAACATATATATCTTTAGTTATTTTACTTATAATTTGTTACTCATCTAGAGATTTGTTTATGCCAGGAACAAGTTCATTTCACAAGATGTTAAGCGCAGAAGGATTTGATTGCGGGATATAAAGTTAATGTTTAAGTCTTCGTATTAAATATGTATTATATAAAGGTGATTCCCATTAAACAATATGCATGTTTTGATTGTATAACAATAATGTTATTGATAATTTAATATTTGTGATGTATGTAATATAGCAAAGCATCAATGTGACTTGCAAAGTTGGCTTTGCTTCTATGTAACGCACAAGATGGATGTGATTTCTAGATATAATGTGTAATATGTAAGTTTTGTTTCAAAGGTTTTTTGAGGCCACTTGAACATATTTGATTATACTAGTGTATTAGATATATTGTATCATACAAGGATGTCAAAATTTTATTAATTTTCAAATAATATTTAAAGAAAAAAAATTGTATAATTGATTACAAATTAAAACTTGTAATTATATTTAATAAAATATGTTCCGACTTTGATAATATATTAATCATGTTAAAAATGGTAAATAACTTTTTAAAATAATTAGAACCACAAAAATAAATTTTCAAATAAGTAGACATTTAAACCAATCCAAATAAATTGGTTTAAAATATATAAAATCAATGGGAAAAAAAAAAATAAGCTCTTACAGATGTAATAAAATATCATGTCTTGAAATAAACACGTCACTAAACTTGTGCAAGTAAATTGATTTTAAAATAGAGAATAATGTTCCTGAGATTACTAGGGACTTACTTAAGGTACTTTCTTTAAATCCTTATAAATTCTTATAAAATAAGTGGCTCGCAGGCATTTTTGTGAAAATTGGATTATCCATGAGATTTTTTTTAATTTTATGGAAGTATCTCAGGGAAATACCTGAGGTTATCTCAGGTACATCATTCTCTTTAAAATAAATAGGTCGACCTAAATAACGTATTAAACAATTGTTTTAATAAAATTTCTTCTCGTTAAAATAACCTTTGACAACCAACCCCTATCTTTTAAAATAAATGTACCAGCCGAAGAAAATTGGTGTTAAAATATAGAGGTTTTTTGATAATATATGTACAAAAGTAAAATTTTGCAATTTTACTTTTGTTAAGAAAAGTTATTTGCAATTTTACTATACTAAGTTTCAAAATTGCAAAAATACAACAAATTAGGGCATCCCTTCCTCCCTGCCCCAGACTGCCCAGATTTAATCAGCTTCGACACTTTTTTTTAAAGGTGGGATGCTATTTTGGGTTGCTAGGCCCCGCAGGGGCCATATTCAACTAAAATCAACCACATTCAACTTTCGACACCTTTTTTTTTTTTTAAAGCTGGGGTGATATTTTGGTGGATTTGGTTTGCAAGGCCCCGCAGGGGCAACCACATTCAACCGAATGCAACCACATGCAACTAAATTTCTGATTTCAAGTTACATTTTTCAGTTGTCATTTTCGACCTCATTTTTGAACTATATATATATATATATATATATATATATATTTGCTAAATTGAGTATATTAAAGAAAAACAAGAGGATTAACCCATGCTCTATGACAAACCATAGAGGTGGCAAAAGAAAACCAACCTAACAAGAAGGAAATCGGACAACGATAAAAGCCAGCGAAATCATATAACTAACCAACTACTAAAGGAGTTTGTACAAGAGCGCTTAAGAAACCATGAGGAAGATGATAAACGAGACTTAATGTCCGTAATAATTCCACTGAACATCCTTGCTGGGTGAAGCATGCATTTGTTATGAACTCTAGAGTTTCGTTCCCTCCATAGATGATAAGCAAAGACCTGGAGAGTAAGGAGAGCCACATGACGGAGAGTAGGGTTCTGAATGTTAAGCCAAGAGTGGAGCAGATCGAGCCATGTGTTTGCGAGGTGGGAGATGCCAAACAAAGTTCCCAGTTGATCTAGAATATGGTTGCTGTAGGTGCATTTCAAGAAGAGGTGATCAAGGGATTCATGCCCTCCAACACACAAATAACAACAATCTAGAACATCTAGGCCGAAAGATGCAAGGTGATGCATGGTGTTGAGCCGCCCATGACACACTAACCAGAGGTGATGTGCATATCTGGGAGTAGCAAGACTGTGCCAAATGCCTTTATGCCAAGAAATAGTTTGCACCTTGTGACGAATAGAGTTCCATACGTGTCTGATTTTAACCTTGGAAATAGGGCGGTCATCCCAAGTAAAAACATCCGGTTTCGAAAGATCAAAAGATGGATGATTAAAATTAACCAACCAATCCTCTAGAACCGCACTGATGTGATGAAGTCTTGCATTTGGTCTCGGCAAAATCCAGACTCTAGAAGCAATAATATCATGAACCACAGCATTGTGAGTTGAGGAAGCCTGAGAGATGATAGTGTCGTTCTTATAGGCTGCAAGACAACGAGATTCCCACCAAGGGTCAAACCAAAGGGAGGTTCTTTGGCCATTACCAATTCTGTAAGAAACAAATTGGCGAGCCAAGGGTCTAAGTTGGAGAATTCTTCTCCAAATCCATGAGCAATCATTTGGAATATCCATGGTCCAAAATTTGTTATGTTTGAGAGCTGTAGCATTAATCCAACGCGCCCATAATGAGTTTAAACCATTAACAATCTTACATAAATGAAGTAAAAGCTGAGCTTTATTCCAATCTTTCATATTTTTTAAACCCAAACCCCCTTCTTCCTTAGGCAAACACATAGTCGCCCAACTGACTTTGTTTCCCCCTTTTGAGGTTGTGTTTCCTTTCCATAAGAATCTGGTAAATAAAGATTGCAAAGTATTGTGCACCATCGTGGGAAGCATGAAGTGGTTAGTCCAGAAAGATTGCATAGAGAAAAGCACAGATCTGATAAGTTGCACTCTGCCAGCAAGAGAAAGAAAAATTTTTGTCCAGGCCATGATACGAGAAGATATCTTATCAACCAACGGCATGCAGTCATTAACACTAAGCTGAGAGGAGATTAGAGGCACACCTAAAAACTTGACTGGAATTGTTCCATGAGGAATTCCAAAAGAATTATCGAACCACGATACCAGATTAGTATCACAGTTGCAGAGGAACACCGTGCTTTTATTCAGACTAGGCTTTAAACCACTCAAAACTGAGAATCTATTTAAAGAATCCATCGTATGTTTGATTGAGTTTTGGTCCCCATTTGAAAAAAGCAAAGCATCGTCATCAAAAAATAAATGACTAAGGTCGAGATCCTTACACTTCCAATGGTGCTTGTAGCTAGGAGGTTTTGTGTCAAGAATCTGAGAGAAGATATTCATAGCAATGGTGAACAAATATGGTGACATTGGACAACCTTGTCGAATACCTTTTTCCCCTCTGAAATAACCTTGAAGCGATCCATTAATTTTCACTGAATATCGAGGACTTGAAATGCAAGCAAAGATCCATTTAATGAATCTTAACGGAAGCCTTAGTTTGTGCAGAGCTGCCATCAAAAAATTCCAATCCAGAGAGTCAAATTCTTTGTGAAGATCAATTTTTAATGCACATTTAGGCTTGCCTGAATCACGAGTATAGCCCCTGAAAAGTTCCTGAGCCATAAGGATATTGTCCGAGATATTTCTCCCCTTAATAAACGCTGATTGAAAAGTATTGATCACTGAGGGAAGCACGGTTTTAAGCCTATTCGCGATGATCTTTGAGATGCATTTGTATGCAATAGTACATAGAGAAATAGGTCGGAAGTCCTTAATGTGGGTAGGAGTGTCCACTTTAGGGATAAGGGCAATGGCCGTTGAATTAACAGCTGGATTCATGTCACATGAGGCAAAGAAGTACCTTATGGCAGCACAAAAAGAAGCACCCACAACATCCCAAGTAGCCAGAAAAAATTCTAAAGTGAAACCATCTGGACCTGGAGATTTGTTGCATTTCAAAGATTTGAGAGTTTTGTAGATTAGCTCATCCGAAATGTCAGCTAAGAGAGTAGCACATTGAATGTCTAAGACTGTGGTGCATTAAATATCCACCATGTGATCCAAGAAAACTTGAGCCTGAGAGGTTACCAGCGGCTCGAAAGAGCTTGAGTTAACTGTAGACAACTGATGCACAACAGGTTTGCCAAGAGTTTCCTTAAAGTACTTGACAGCAATCTTGGAAACATTTTCAAAACCAAAATGAAGTTCTCCTGTATCATTAGATAACGCCAAAATTTTGTTGCGGTTCCAGTTCGATTTAATCTGGTTAAAAAAGAAGCTGGAATTTCCATCACCCTGAGATAACCATTTGACTCGGGATTTCTGTAATAACAATGCCTCCTCCTCGAGAATGCAATTTTACAAATGTTTTAAGGCCATATCTTCAGCATTTACTAAAGATATATTATCCGGATTAGTAATGAGTTGTAACTGCAAATTTTGAAGAGAATCACGAGCAATAGTGACAGAAGAATGCACATTGCCATGATTTCTGTTAAGCTCTACCATAGCTTGCTTGACTATTTTCATTTTTCTGCAGAAGACAGTCATTGGATCGCCAATAATATTTTCAGACCAAGCCTTTTGAATGATATCAATGAAACCTGGAAGTTTTGTCATGAAGTTGAAAAATTGAAATGCTTTCGGGCTTTGAACCACCTGAATAGGATTGACAAATAAAAGAGGATTGTGATCCATCAAGCTACGTTCTTTGACAAAAACTTGGCCTTACGGGAAATTAGAAAACCAAGCAACATTAGCTAACATACGATCCAATCATTTTAAGATCAGACAGTCATGATTTTTCCGCTTATTGGTCCAGGTGAAAAAATCACCATGCGTTCTAATATGGCCGAGAGAAGCATCGTTAACACAAGACCTAAAAGCCTGCATATCCGTGGTCCAATGTTCACGACCTCCTAAAACTTCATTGATTTGGAGAATTGAGTTGAAATCTCCAGTAACACACCACGGAAGAACAGTAGTCGTACTTAGATTCCTCAGATCAGACCGAAGAGCCACTCTCTCAGGAGGCGTATTTAGAGCATACACAAAGGTGATGAGAAAGTTTATCTGTTTCTCTAAAAAACTAACTTTGCAAGTGATCTGCTGATCAGATTTGGAGAGGCAAATAACCGACCAAATTGACGAATTCCATCCCACCCATAATCGACCATTATGATGATGTTCATAGTTGTGAAGCCAAGACCACTATTTTTTGATTTTGGAAGCTACAGAACGAGCATTATGCTCTTTAACTTTAGTTTCAATACAACACATAAACAAAATTTTGTTGGAAGAAATGAAATGCAAGAGCTCCTTTTGATGGGTGCTTTCATTCAAGCCTCGAACGTTCCAAGAGGCAAAATTCATTGATATTTAGAATAATTGACAGCATTACCTGCCAATCGGAGACTTTTCTTGTTTATAAGAGGGATAAACCCATCCTCACCCGTAGAATTCTTTTTCAAAAGCCTTGTCGAAAGACCTTTTTTTATTTCAGTAGAAGATGTTGAAGCTAGAACATGTTGCTGATATGTGGACCTCAAATCTATAATGAACCCTGCGTCCTTAGGAGTCTTATCCCACTTCCTTTTGGTTGACATAGTTTCCACATTTCTTGCCTCGTTTGCTTGAGCATTCTCAAGTCCATCATCACAATCAGTCAATGTTTGAAATGAGTTGTCGAGAGCTATAGGGCGCACAAACTCCCCTAATTCAACATCCCCTGTTTCTGCACCATTTTCAATCTGGAGTTGCTCTAAATCAATGTTATCATTTCTGCTTTTTGTGTCCCAATCCTGCGAGTGAAGAACCGCATCCTCCTCTTGAACCACTGGGCAACCAAAAAGTGTCCCAACTGTATAAGGAACCATGGCATTTTCAAGGCCAGTATTAGTTGCATTTGTTGCATTTGTTGTCTCTTGCTTTGTATTCGTATTTCGTTGGTTGGTTCTTGGTTTTTTCGCCTTTCTTTCCGGGTTATTGATGCAACAAGAGAGTGAGTGACCAAAGGCGTTACATAGACTACACGAATAGGGCAATTCGACATATTGGATTTCTATCTTAACTTCATCGTTTGAGTTGGGTAAAGGTAGTCGAACATAATCCAGCCTAGGGGCAGTGTAGGCTAACTCAACTTGAACACCTGCGTATTTCAGGGGTTCAAATTTTGCTGTATGGGCATCAAATTTCAAGGGTTTTCCAACCGTACTAGCTATGGAACTTAAGCCTTCCTTGAACCAGAAAATGTCTGGAACATCAACTAGACGAATCCAACATGGGACCTTGTCGATAATGTTATGCTTGAATTGGTTCCCTTCAATCCATGGTTTAAGAAACATTATTTTCCCCCCTATCTGAATAGAATTTAAACTCAAGGCTCTATTCTTTTCCTCTAATGTACCAAATCTAAAAGTATAATAGCCCTTGGAATTATAATAAACACCTCCCAATCCCCTGTTTTTCCAAAATCTCTGTGTTTGTTCTCGAATATACTTAAAGGCGAACGACCCCCTATAAAATACCCAATTATACTAGTCTCCCATTGTTTCTGCGCCTTTTCAAAAAATGCGTCTGAGAATCGAACCGTTGCTGTATCGTCCTCATTGTAACTAATGTTAGCTTCTCCAACAGTAGGTTCACTATTAATAACATTCTTTGCAACAATGTTGCTCCAAGTAACTACCTTAGTGTTTTGAGCTTCTTGAATTTTGGTTGCTTCCATACCTCCTGGGTTATTGATAGGAGAACCATTCTTCGCTTGAGTAGTATTAACTACCTCCGGAGGGGAGCTTTGTGAGCCACGACTGGAAGTTTCAGCATCAGGTCCAGTAGCATGTTGAACAGACCCATCAATTAGATTTATTTGCTCCCTCATACGTGCCTGAGCTGCAGGAGATAAAGGTTCCCCCATAACTACCGTTGAATTGAGAAAATCATTGTCAAAATGAAGTTGTTGTTGTTGCAAGTGAGTTGTAGCAACATAGTTGTGCCCTATAAAAGCTGAGAATTCATCAGAATCCATGGAACCGGAATGTTCTGAGTTTCGAGAGCCCATGGAAAAAGCTCGAAAAGAACACAGATCAGGGCAAAAATCGACCAGATCCGAGAGAAGAGAGTGAGATGATGAAGGAAATAAAGAAAGAATGGCTAGAGGAGGAGAGGATTAAGCAGGAAGTGATGGTCAACGATGATATGAATGGTAGTTTCCGGTGGATAAGAGAGAAAAAGGTTGAAAAAGGTGTTTGGTTTGGTTAAGTTTTTTGGAGAGAGAACAGAGCATTTTGAAAAATCTATATATATATATATATATATATATATATATATATATATATATATATATATATATATATATAGTTCAAAAATGAGGTCGAAAATGACAACTGAAAAATGGAACTTGAAATCAGCAACTGAATGCAATCACATTCAACTACATGCAAGTAAATTTCTGATTTCAAGTTCCATTTTTCAGTTGTCATTTTCGACCTCATTTTTGAACTCTATATATATATATATATATATAGGCAAGTGCTCAAATACAAACCATTCTTAAAATGAGAACCTACAAACCAACACTAAATTAATTATATTTGATTTATTCTAAGGTTCCCGCCAAGGGTACCTTCACAAAAGTTGCTTAAAATAATTGGCTCTATCCAACAAAAAAAAAAAAAAAAAAACTTGCCGTGGAAATGCGAAGCATTTAAGACAGTAAACGGATGAGTTAGGTAGTCATGAGGGCCGAAGGCCCTCGACACACCCGTCAATCGTCTATTGCCTTTACCATTGATTGCCATTCCTTACAACTTTAGAATGATAAAGGCGCGAAGCGCCGTACAAGAAGGTGCGAAGCACCGTTAACCAGTGAAATCCACTGCCACGTCATCACGTGAACAGTGATTTTTTTTTTTTTTTGTTGGATAGAGCCAATTATTTTAAACGTTTTTTGTATTGGGGTACCCCTAGTTTGGTCATTAGATTAGCTTGAAATATTAAATTTTGCTTGGTTTGTAGGTTTGTATTTTAAGGAGGTTTGTATTGGAGTAGCCCCCTATATATATATATAGCAATAATGCTTACTTTTATTAAAGTTGTTTGTCTTGTATAATAATTGTATTAAAGTTGTTTGTCCAGTATAATAATTCAGTGTGATTCTGTTGTAATAGTAGAAGTTGGTCTCTCTATATAATGAGAGCTTTGTAACCATATTTGGTACGCTTTATAAAATTGTGATTTCTTCTTTTCTCTCTAGCTCATGTGATGAGCCCCTTTCTTACTTTAAATTGTTAAATTACTGTTTTACTGCTTTCACTTTTAAGTTATATATATATATATATATATATATAGTGTTGGACTCCATAACAAACACCTTATATAACAAACAATAAAGAACACCTCATATCTAATAGATCCATTACCCCTAGCGGGACCACCCAATACAAAAAGTTTTTATTTTTTTATCCTCTCTCCATCCATCATCTCAAAAAAAAAAAATTTAAAAAAAATTAAAAATTATTGTTCATGACGATGACGTCATCAGTGACGTCATCATGAACAGTAAATTTTTTATTTTTTATTTTTTATTATTTTTTTTGCTGGCTTTATAGAGGGTATAAAAATAACAACTTTTTGTATTGGGTGCCCCTGGCGGGGCCAAAGGATCTAATAGATCTAAGGTGTTCTTTGTTGTTTGTTATATAAGAGTGTTCTGTATGGAGTAAAGGCCTATATATATATATATATATATATATATATATATATATATATATATATATAGGCTAGCGTTCAAATAGAAACCAACCTTAGAATAGAAACTAGAAACCTACACTAAATAAATTATATTTCATTTATTTTAATGGCCCCGCTAGGGGCACCTTCACAAAAAACATATAAAATTCTTGGCTCTATTCAACAAAATTTTTTTAAAAAAAAGTTACTGTTCACGTGCCACGTCATCATGTGAACAGTAACTTTTTTTAATTTTTTTTTATTTTTTTGTTGAATAGAGCCAATAATTTTAAACATTTTTTGTATTGGGGTACCCCTAATTTGGTCATTAGATTAGCTTGAAATATTTAATTTAGGTTTAGTTTCTAGTTTCTATTCTAAGTTAGTTTCTATTAGAACAAGACCCTATATATATATAGAGTTCAAAAATGAGATCGAAAATGACAACTGAAAAATGGAACTTGAAATCAGAAATTTAGTTGAATGTGGTTGCATTCAGTTGAATATGGCCCCTGGCAGGGCTTTGCAACCCAAATCCACAAAATCACCCATCTCAAAAAAAAAAGGATTGAATGTGGTTGAATTCAGCTGAATGTGGTTGCATTCAGTTGAATACGGCCCCTGGCGGGGCCATGCAACCTGTAATAACCCTAACTTTTAGAATGCTACAGTGCCTAAATGAATAGTAATTTTGAGGATTTAGGGAAATCGTATATAGGTACCCTATAATGGAAACAGAAAATGAATAAACAGAAACCATATTAGTATTGTACACTGAAATTAAGTGACTCAAAATGATAATGGATTTCAGAAATTCCTGAATATGGACTTTAAGGATTTTCGATTTCGATTGAGACTCTATTGAATGTGATATTAAAGAGTATAGAAATGTTAAAGGGTTTATATCTTGAGGAATAGTGAAGTTAGGTTAAACCAAGGAGTGATCAAGTCAAGGAAATGTCAAGGGAATTTAGATTGTTAAACGAGTTTGAGAATGCTTGAGAACCCGAGAGATAACCGGGAGAGCACCTTCTGAGAAAAGGAGAATATACCAGGGATATTGGATCTAATACCTATTTGAGAATTAGAATCACCCTAACACACTAATATATTATGTGGGAGAGGATATTATATATCCAAGGAATTTACAAAGGAGAAACCACTGAAACGATCACAGAAAACTTTCGATGAATCAAACGACGAGAGAACTTGCACAAAGCTTATCCGAAAACCCTAAGGCCCAAAACCTAAGCCATGCAGGTCCAAGAGGCTCCAAGGAGCTGCATTTACAAGTTAATTAAGTGAGTGGCTCATGGATATATTGAAGGGGCAAGGCTAGAAGAGCAAATAGAGTGAAAGGGCAAGGATAAACTAGTAAACACACAACCAATTGGATAAATCTTCCAAAAGAAGCTAAACAAGAAATGTTTTGATTGGTGGACTCCAAAATATCTTCACAAAAGGTATCTAGCCGATATATAAGATAGAAACAAGGGATATACATCATTTACACAAGAGAAACAAAGTTGAAAAGCTCCCCCATCTCTTTTCTCTACAAACTGCCCAGCAAGAACAAGGAGGAAAGAAAAATTCATATCTCCATTTCTATACATGATAAAATCAACAAATTTGAACCACAACCTCTCCACTCCATGGGTATTATTCTCCCCAAATTTCATGAGAATCCAATTAGTATAGCCTAGTCAAATCCATGCTCAAAGTTGGACAACCCAATCTGTCCAGTTTCTATCCAGCGGAAAGATGGAGATCAAAACAATAGCTAGGAAGCTTTGTTTTTGGTGATATATAGCTCAAATCAAAGCTTATACAGAGGCCAAGATGTGGTAAAAATTTGAGAGCCAAACTATTATTTTTCGATTTGTTATGATTTTTACAAAAGTGATGATGAATAGTAACCCTTAGAAACTATCTTTGTTTTTATGGTTTCTTTAGTTGATTCAAGCTAGTACAAGGTTGTTTAAGGATATCCCAAGGATTATTAAGTGTTGTTAAAGCTTCAAGGAAGGTATAATCTCTTCACCCCTCTTGAGTTTATGATGAATATTGGTGGTATTAGTGGTTAAGTAGTTATAAGTGATGAAATCATGATGTTATATGTGTTTGTAAGTGATTAAAGTTGAATATGGAAGGAGTATGTGCTTGTAACCATGGTTGTTAAGATGACCACATGGTGTAGGTGATGGTGTATAAGGTGGATGATTGATTTGGAGGAGTTTGATTTTGGAAAGTATGAAAATATAGCCGTTATAATGTCCGATTTCCATTAGACCAGGAAACTGCCCTGTTTTTGGACCCTATACCCATACGGTACCTTACTTTCCAGACTCCCAAGTGACCATGAGATGATAGAGCTTGGTTCATAGATCGTTTTGATATAAAGTGCGTTAAAATCTGATGAACGGTTTAGGAGAAAAGTCAGTTTTAGTGAAAGACGTTCGAAAACCGAGAAAATGTAAATGTGTTAACTTTGAGGCTATAACTACCATACTTAGACATTTTTAAAAATTATAAAACTTTGGGATATGGTAGTAGGGTAGTAAAAGAGGCATTATCAGTTGGCCTTATGGTAAAATTCGAGATTCATATTTTCTGAGAATTTTTACAGTTAAGTGTGGTTGTTAGGGGAAATGGTGAAAAACCCCTGAAACTTCGATTGAGTTTATAAATGGTTAAGTTCTTGAACCTTTGGGGTAATAGTGATACGTTAAACATATATTAAAGTGTCAAGGGTAATGTTATACAAGAGTGTAGTGAGTAAGAGATGTGATATTCTAATGACGGTCCTTTTGTGTTTATAGAAACTCCGGAAGAGGGACGAACCATACCGTCAGGATACCGAGATCGAGGCAAGATCTTTTCTATCCCTACTTGGAAATTATTTATCTTCAAAGAAACTTGATTTCATGAAATATATATATATGTGATGCTATTATTACTATATTGTTAAGAATTTGTTTCCCTTGATTATTGATGTAAAAAGGGAAGGTATATGAGTATGATATAAGTATGGATATGGGTATGAGTATGAGATGGATATGAATATACATAGAGATGATTATGCATGAAGTGAACATGCCTTATGATTAAGGGAATATGAAGGAATGGTATCAGTTGTTATCTAGAGTTATATTTGAAGGAATGGTATCAGTTGTTATCTAAAGATATATAAAGGAATGGTATCAGTTATTATCTAGGGTTATATGATTTATAATATTATATTCTTTCTAAGTATTGTGATTTAATAAATATTATTGAATGGTATTTAATACTTTTGAGATAAATGGAATACTCTACGTATATAAAAGCATATTGATTTCATTGAATACAGAGGAGATGTCTGAGTCATAATCAAAGTATTATGACATATATAATTTTTAAAGGTGATGATAAATGGAAATGGAAATGATATATGTGAAAGGAAATGTGAATGGAAATGTGAATGGAAATGGAAAATGTGAAATGGTATTTGATGATTTGAAAAGGGGGGATTGCAACAGTAAGCGTAAGAGGCTGTGTGGTAGTGGCATAGTCCAGCATCCAATATTTTATTTCGGCACGAAGATGCCAAGGGAGGATGTAGCAGGTAGCCTTCCTCCAGGGTTGATTACCAGGTAGGGATCATCCCTTCTACTAGTAGTAAACAGAGAGCGGATACGGTCAGGCGACTGATCATCGTCCTACGTATCTGGCGCCAGCAGAGATCCCCAAAACTTGAAAGAAAGAATTGAAAATGGTTTTCAGATTTCTATAACTGAAAACAGAAAAGTGATATGGAATGATGGAATTATTGTTACAAACGAAGAGAAACTGATTTTATATTAATTTATATGATTGTTGCACAAGACGGAAATGAGAAGATTATAGCGAGAGATTTGTTCAAGTTTTTATATTATCTTGAAAGATTACACTGAAATGCTATATTGATGGTTGTAGCATTCAAGAAGAGGAAATGATATTATATGATGTTAGAAGCGAGACTGATGGAATAATACTATAAATTTCTTACGTACAAGGATAATTGGAAAGTGTATATACATATTGAATGGAAATAAAATTCTTCCATAATAACTGAAGTTTGCTTTTGTCTATTATATATATACAACAGTTTATTTTCCTTTGATGTTAGTAGATAGAAATTATCTTGCTGAGCTATTTTGGCTCATTCTTGCTACTTATCTATATACAGCTAGGAATGCCAATACTTCGCAGAACGCCCCGCAAGAGGGTAGGGGAAAGGCGACCTTCTGAGAGCACGCTAACATCGATTCCTGAGGTAGCGTAGAGCCAGACGGGTTCTGAGAGCTTATGTATAATTAAGGGTGTAAGAATGTAATAAGCTTTTGATTGTTGGAACGCTTCTTGTCGAAGTGTTATTCAACAATGTACTTAAGTGTGATCCTGGTTTGTAATAACTGTTCAACTCTTAACTTTATTATGGTGAATGTTGTTCTCTGAGCATATGACTGGTGTGTGTGTGTTTATTATTGCGGGGTCAACTGCATAAGTATTAATTGTTATAAAAAAAAGACCTAAGAGATACTGATTTTGAATGGAAGTTGGTCCGTGACGGCCCGGATTCATGACCCCGGATTTGGGGCTGTCACACAACCCAAATCCACCAAAATCACCCATCTTAAAAAAAGTTGAATGTGGTTGAATTCAGTTGAATGTGGTTGCATTCAGTTGAATATGGCCCCTGGCGGGGACTTACAACCCAAATCCACCAAAATCACCCCACCTTAAAAAAAAAAATTTGCATGTGGTTGCATTCGGTTGAATGTGGTTGCATTCAGTTGCAAGCCTAATCCACTAAAATAGCACCCCACCTTAAAAAAAAAGGTGTTGAAGTCGGGTTGAATGTGGTTGCTTTCAGTTGCAACCCAAATCCACCAAAATAGCACCCCACCTTAAAAAAAAGTGTTGAAACTGAGTGTTGAAGTCGGCGGCACATGGAGGGCACATGGGGGGAGGGGGGAAGGGTTGACCTAATTTGTAGTATTTTTGCAATTTTGAAATTTAATGTAGTAAAATTGCAATTAATTAAAGAAGATGGTATTTTTGCAAATAGAAACTTCAAATATAGTATTTTTGGAAAATTCCCTAAAATATATAGATTCTAAATCGCCCTAAATTAATAGATGTATTGACATATGTTTTAAAATAAGTTAGGTTAAAATCCATGGGATGCAAATATTATATGAGTTTTATTCCTTGAATTTGATTCGAATTTTTGAAGACATGAATTTCATAGGGTTAAATTTTTAAATATAATGATTTGATAATACTATATATATGACCCGTCATATTTCTAGAAAATGTGAGATTTTAGTTAGAAAGTATGAAATTGATGATATGTAAGCAAAGTAATTAGTTAATTATTAATAACTACAATATAATTATTTTATTTTGTTAAATAGAAGAACCCGTGATATTATTGGAAAAGAAGAGATTTTAAATATAGAAAACAAAAAAACTTTCTCCTAGTATTTTACTTTTTAGTAAAGGACAAATTTTAGTTTGATAAAATTTATAAGAAAATGTATTTTAAGTGGAAAAGTAAATTGATTTGATATATTAAAAAATAGAAAAGGTAATATGTTTTGCTAGAAAAAGGAATTTGATTACTTATTTGCAATTATAATATTATTAATTAATTATTTTTTTTTCAGGAATATTATTAATTAATTTAATTAAATAGAATGATGGGATGAAAATCAAAAACCAAAAACTTTCAATTTTTCATCTTTAATATAAATAGATAAAGAAGTAAAAATATTCAAAATTGATTAAGTACGGGTAATTAACTAATAAAAATAGGTATTGTATCGATGGACAAAACTTAAATATTAATTTCGGCGTTAATAATACTAGCTTATAGCCCGTGCAAAGCACGGGTTATTTTTAATTTTTTATAATTTATTTATAATATAATATTATAAATATTAGTTTAAATATGTTATTGATTCGAACCTTACATTTTTATATATAATAATTTTTAGTATTAAATATAAATTAATATGTTATTGGCGGTAATCGAACCTTGAACCTCTGCATATAACAACTTTTAGTATTGTTATATCTAACGGTCATGATCTATTTGAGTTGTTGATCTAACGGTGATAAATGAGGGATAACCAAAAATGGGGATAACCAAAAAAGGGGTAACCAACTACAAATTATACCCCCTTTTACTTATTATAATATAGTATAGAAGTATAGATATACTAGCTCCCGTTAGGGCTGTCAAATGGATATTTCGGATGTGGATTTGCTAGTATTCGAATCCGGATCCGAAAATATTTTTTAAAAAATATCTGAATCCGAATCGACGGATATTATCCGGATCCGGAAAATATCTGAATCCGTTTTCCAGTCAGATTTTTCTATTTTAAATTCACTTTTTACTTTTAAAAAAATACAGAAATAAAATAAAATAGATTTTTAACTTGTCTAAAACTAAATAAAAAATAAAATTTACTTAGCCATGTTTTAATTTTTTATTTTTAAAAAAATTAATATAACTTCTTATGTATATTTTTGTTATTCTTAAAATATTGAATTTATTTGATATTTATATAAATTTATACCTATATTATGTTTACAAATATATTTATCTCATATAAATAATTATTTGATGAATAAAGAACATAGTAATTTCTAAATTATATGAATCTAAATATAAATATATATATATATATATATATATATATATATATATATATATATATATATAAAATTTAAAATATATATATATATACACTTTCGGATTCGAATATTATCGGATATGGATGTGCCTATATCCATATCCGTATCTGAAATTGTTGGAACCGAGTATGGATAATATCTGATTAATTACGAATATGGATAATATCTAATTTATTTCGAATACGAATACAGATATTTGGGATTAATTGAACACTCCTTCCCTAGCGTTTATATTGCTCACAATTACTCTTTTGCATGTCCCAAAATATTAGCCACATTTCCCAATTAAAGCATATTAAGTGCTAAATTTATTAACAAATTTTGGCAATTTTCTCTTAATTGCTAAATACATGCTTTTTAATTTATGGTCAATATAAATACGATATGTTAATTTTTTCTAAATACGTAACAACTGAAATTAAATTTTTAATATAATATTAATGATTGAAGAACTTGTGTGAAATTTTTGGATAGCGATTGATTGATGATCCAAAGGGATCCGAACCAATTCTGATTTGAACCAAATTTCATTCGATCTTAATCTGAATTTTATTCGATTTTAATTTTAATTAAATCCGAGCCTAATCAGATCCGATCCGATCCGAATTCTTTTCAAATATATCATAATCGAAAATTGATCCGAGATTGATGTCAGGTCTTAGTCAAATGATTCAAAGATACTGGAGAGAGGGCCTGTCCCGAGAATTCATGGGCCTAGTGCAAAATAATAATAATTTTGGGCCCTTTCATATATAAAAAATATTAATAATGTTTTATTCAATTGAAGTATATCTGTAAATATTATAGTCAAACTAATTTTATAAAAAGAATAATATAGAGCCCAAAAAATGAAACCAAAAATTAGTTAAATGTTAAAATTGAAATTTAGGAAAAAAATCGTATAGTACACTTAATTCTCTTATTTTAGAAAAGAAAAAAAAGAGAACTCACAATCAAAATCAATAGTCTAGAAACTAAAAACTAAAGAAAAATTAAATAAATTTTGTATAATACTAAATATTAATCATCTTATACGTACTAGATTTACTAATTAACATTCCTATTAAATAAATTTGAATTTAAAATGATTTAGAGGAGGTCCCTTGACAAGTGAATGGGAATTTCTTTCTTCTTTTTACATGAACTTATTAAGAATATGTATAAAAAATTCTTCATAGAATTTTATTTTTTTTTTGAAATAAAAGCACTTGCATTTCATTAATTCATATCAAAACTCAAGACATCAAGGATGAATTCAGGGGCATTCCCCTGCCATTCATGGAAACCTGACATAGAAATAGAAGCTCGAGCTAACGTATGAGCTACTATGTTCGCAGATTTGTAAATAAACTGCACCTTTACATCATCTAGGTGCTGAAAACCTTCAACACATTCCTTCACAATGGAATGGAAATTCGAATTTCCACTACCACCATTACACGCATCTACTGTGAGCTTCGAATCCGTTTCAAAAATGCATTTTCTGAACCCCAAACCCACTGTCCAGTCAATCGCATCCTTAAGACACCGAGCCTCAGCTTCTTTGACACTCCAATCTCATGCAATTTCCATACAACGCGCATTCAGGAAACGACCATCTTCATCTCTGATCACAGCACCAGTTACTATGCCTGGACTTCCTGGAATAATCGCAGCGTCCGTATTAATCTTCACCCATCCTACTGCAGGCTTCCTCCAAACCTTATCACCAAGACTATGACCTCGTTTTTGAGTTGCCTCCTCCTGTTGAGCCCTCTTCCACTCATCTAATAACCTTAACGCTGCTGCTTTAGTTCCATACACTGACATGTTAATACGATCCCATACCCATTTATTACGACGGTTCCAAATGTTCCAGCAAAAAAGAGCTACTAAAGCAGCCTGTTCCCTTGAACACTGATCAAAGATTCTTAAGAACACATCAAACACATTATCCCCTGATGTGTACTGTATTAAATTTGATAGTCCAACAGCATTCCAAACCTCTGTTGCGAATATACACTCAAACAGTACATGGACACCATTTTCCTCATGAGTTTGACACCACGAGCACGTAGCTTCCACATTAACACGTTTACTTCTCAAATCAACCGCAGTTGGTAAACAAAGTCTACATGTACGCCATACAAAATGAATAACCTTACTTGGCAGCCTTAGTGACCATAGCTTCCTCCAAAAACTTGCATTTAATAAACTCCTCTCCCCTCTTAACTGTCTATAGCAACTCCTAACCGTGAAGTCCCCCTTTTCATCAAAAATCCAATACCACGAGTCCTGCATCTCTCTCCTTGGCAATGCAATTTTTGAGATCAATATATAGTCTATCCCTATCATTACATATGTCTCTCAAAATATCATCATCCCACTTCCTTTCACTAATCTGCATCAACCCATCCACTTTAATATTTTCCAACTGCCTTGGCATTTCAGTCGTAAGCATGCCATTATCCACATCCGGAAGCCAAGGAACTTTCCAAACAAATGTATCCTTCCCATCACCAATCTTCCTCCTGCAACCTTTCCTCACAATATCTTGAGCCGAAAAGATGCTACGCCACATATAACTGGGATTGTCTCCCAACTTAGCATTTAAAAAATCTGTTTTCGGAAAGTAACGTGCTTTCATTATACTTGTAACAAAGTTATTCTCCCCGTTTACCAGCCTCCACCCTTGCTTTGCAAGCATTGCTAAATTAAACTGCTGCAAGTCTTTGTACCCCAATCCCCCACTTTCCTTTTCCTCGCACATTTTCCCCCACGCCATCCACCTCACCCCCTTATTTTGACCTCCATTACCCCACCAAAACTTATTCATTTGTCTTTGCATCACGTTACACACTTCAGTTGGAATCGTCATAAGATTCATCCAGAAATTTGGCACCACTTGACCCGCTGTCTTTAATAAAGTGTACTTCCCGGCCTTCGACATCCCCTTATTACTCCAAACCTGAAGCTTCTGTTTTACCTTATCAGTAAGAAAACCGAACACCTCCTTCTTTTTCCTCCCCACTGCCATTGGTATACCCAAATATCTACCAGGTGTATCCACTTCATCCACTTCCAAAGCATCACATATTCTCCGTCTGTCTTCCACCACTGTATTAGGACTGAAAGTAATGCTCGACTTGTTGAAGTTAATTGCTTGCCCAGACATTCCTTCATATCTTTTCAACACATTTTTCATAGTCCTCGCCTCACTCACTGTTGCCTTAAAGAACAGATAACAATCATCTGCAAAAAGTAAGTGAGATACCCTTGGTGCTCCATTCGCAATCTTGCCTCCATGGATCTTCATAGAATTTAGATGAAAAACAAACCTAATCAATTCTTATTCTCCAAGACTGTTTACCCAAAGATCCCCGTCAAAGTTTTTTTTTATGATAGAAACAAATTTCAAGTACTGGACTCCATAAAGTATGCATTTTTTATGATAGGACCTAATATTGATTTTATTTGCTACAGTTGACGTACAGTTAAATCGTATTTTTCATAAATAAGTTACTTATTCTGGAAAAAAGTTAGGAAATAAGTATTTTTTTCTGAAATAAGTAACTTATTATTGCAAGATAACGAATATTAAACTCCCGATACACATTTTTCTCTAAAAAAAAATTATGTAAATACAAATTTTTTTCCAAAATAAGTAACTTATAAGTTGTTCGATAGATTTGCCAAACACCCAGTTACTAATTAGGACCTAATATTTAGGACCTAATATTGATTTTATTTGCTACAGTTGAACTAGATTATATAGTTCAACACTATTAAAATCCAAATATTAATCATTGAATTTTATATTTCGAGTGACAATTTGAATGAGTAAGGGTCTGTTATGCTACAAGTGTCTTGCATTATTGTTTTCAAGTTTGTATATCGATTTGTGGAAATCCGGTTGTATTAAATTCCTAAAGATGGTGTGATGATGTTGAGTGGAACTGCTTGTATTTTGTTGAAGTTGGTATAAAAATCTGGTTTGTTAACGTACTCAGATATGGAAAATGCTGTCAAACTTTTAAATTCTAAAACACTATTTTGTATTTATAGTTGATCTTGTATCATGTCAATAGCCAACCTGAAAGGAATATCGTTCACCAACGTAAGAATTAATCATCACTTGATTTCTATGTTCCAGGATCCAGCATCACTCTTTTTAGTTATTTCAAACAATACAAGAGTAAAAAAGGAGAGGTACAATCTAAAACTGATTGCCTATACCATTTCTGTTACGCACTGAAACTAGACTGGATATATAGACTTGCATTGGATTTATGTAAGACGAATATATGACCATTAAAACATTTCTATACTATATCTATCTATCTATACTATTATATTAAAGCCGAAACATTGAAAGTTTTGAAAGTTTTGGTTTTCTCCTAAGTTTTGGTTTTCAGTTTGGTTATCCTATTTATTAAATAAATAATATCATAATATAATTAATTGTAATTAGTTGATTATCTTTTTCATATTTACTTTTAATTTAAAAAATATCATAAACACCAAAAAATATCACATTATATATTCAAATCATTATTTTTAGTAATAAATAAGAATCGTTAGCTCTAATAATAAGATATATAATCTGATTAAATTACTTTACTAAAAATTCATTTTTAATTTAGAGTTTTACAGTATAAATTTTAAACCATGTATATCATTATTTAAAATTATATTAAATTAAAATTAAAAAATTTAATAAAAATAATAATTATATAAAAACATAATTGTAATGTTAAATAAAATTTATAACATATCAAAAGAAACCCGTGCTTCGCACGGGTTATAAGCTAGTACTATTATATTAAAGTCGAAACATTGAAAGTTTTGGTTTTCTCCTAAGTTTTGGTTTTCACTCTAATTATTTAATTTTAAATTATTTATAATATAAAACAAACTAAATGAATTCCGTTAAACCAATACAAAGTAGTATTTTATATTTACACCATTACTAATACAGCTAAACTTAAAACCTCCGTTACCTTACAGAACTCTAATTCTTCTAAACCTCATATGCGCAATCTTCATCAATTCAATACACAATCTTCTTCGGCTTTTCTCTTCTTTTTCAACACCATATATCAAACATAAATACTTTTCACATAGCCGTTAAATATAATAATAAGGAATATTCTTTATTTAAATCCATCTTCCAAAGATCAAGGTTCAAATCCCATCAACAACAAATTTACATTAAGATTTTATATTATTAATTCTAATCAATACATATCATTTATTAAACTATTATTATCACTAATAAATTCGTAATAAATTATTCTCTATTTTATTTAGTTATATAATTTTAAAAGTATTTAAAAGTAACCCGTGCTTCGCACGGGCTATAAGCTAGTACTAATATATAATAAGCAAACTAGGGATAATTGGTAGTTTGGTTGTTTGGTTCAACCATGCCAACAACAAATTTACATTAAAATTTTATATTATTAGTTTTAAACAATACATGTCATTTATTTTAATAACTATCATTATTACTAATAATTTTATTAATTAATATTGCAAAGTTAAATTATATCCATAACAAATTATTTTATTCTATTTTTTTAATCATATCATTTTAAAAATATTTAAAAGTAAGTCGTGCTTTGCACGAGCTCAAATAGATAAAAAATAATTGGTAGTTTGGTTGTTTGGTTCAACCAAGCCAACAACAAATTTACATTAAAATTTTATATTATTAGTTTTAAACAATACATGTCATTTATTTTAATAGCTATCATTATTACTAATAATTTTATTAATTAATATTGCAAAGTTAAATTATATCCATAACAAATTATTTTATTCAATTTTTTTAATCATATCATTTTAAAATATTTAAAAGTAAGTCGTGCTTTGCACGAGCTCAAATAGATCAAACCCGTCAGATACAACAATAATAAAAGTGATTATATACAAAGGTTTAAGGTCGATTCCCGCCAACAACATATTAATTTATATTTAATAGTAAAAATTATTATATACAAAAATGTTAGGTTCGAATTCTTCCAATAACATATTAAAATTAAAATTTATAATAACTAGCTTATAGCCCGTGCAAACCACATGTTACTTTTAAATATTTTTGAAATTATATGATTAAATAAAACAGAGTATAATAATTTATTATGGATATAATTTAACTTTTTAATATTAATTAATAAAATTATTGGTAATAATAATAGGGATTCGAACATTGAATCTTTAGAAGAGAGATTTAAATATAGAATATTCCTTTTTATTAGATCTAACGGCTATTATCTATTTACTAAATATCTAACGGTTACCTATTATTTTAGATGGTTGAACCAAGTCTTATAGCCCGTGCAAAGCACGGGTTACTTTTAAATACTTATAAAATTATGTGATTAAATAAAATATAGTATAATAATTTATTAAAGATATAATTTTGGTTCAACCATTTAAAACAATAGTGACTATTAGATATTTAGTAAATAGATGATATCAATTAGATCTAATAATAAGGAATATTCTATATTTAAATCCCCCTTTTAAAGATCCAAGTTTCGAATCCCATCAACAAAAAATTTACAATAGATTTTATATTATTAGTTCTAATAAATACATATCATTTATTAAATTAATATTATTATTACTAATAATTTTATTAATTAATATTACAAAGTTAAATTATATCCATAATACATTATTATACTCTATTTTGTTTAATCATATAATTTTAAAAGTAACCCGTGCTTTGCACGGGTTATAAGCTAGTATATATTATAATAAGCAAAAAGGGGTATAATTTGTAGTTGGTTACCCATTTTTTGTTATCCCTCATTTATCACTGTTAGATCAGCAACTCAAATAGATCATAATCGTTAGATATAATAATACTAAAAGTTTTTATATGTAGATGTTCAAGGTTCGATTCTCGTAAATAACATATTAATTTATATTTAATACTACAAATTATTGTATATATATAATGTAAAGTTCAAATCAATAACATATTTAAATTAATATTTAAATTAATATTATATTATATTATAAATAAATTATAAAATTTTAAAAGTAACCCGTGTTTTGCACGGATTATAAGCTAGTACAAATAATATGAACATGATAAATTACTAGTACGAATAATATGAACATGATAAATTCGTAATAGACTGCTGGTATAAACCATTACCTTGACTATTTGGGTACCGATTTCATGTTTTTAAATTAATCCCAAGTTAGCTGTATCCATTTTATCTTACAAGAATATTTAGTCCATTTTTCTCGCATCCTTAAGTCAGAAGGAAGTATAAGTTGCTGGGTAAAGAATTCGATCCTTGGCAGCAATCACCTAACCTTAATTATCTTTTGTTTGAGACTCCTTCTCGGATAATGTATTGTAAATCATCTGTAGCTTTTGTCCCTTTATACACTTAACAGAGAATCTTTACATTTTCAAACAATAATTTTGGGAAAAAAACATGCGACTA
The DNA here is from genome assembly GCA_037693485.1 of Kitagawia praeruptora. Classification (NCBI taxonomy): domain Eukaryota; kingdom Viridiplantae; phylum Streptophyta; class Magnoliopsida; order Apiales; family Apiaceae; genus Kitagawia; species Kitagawia praeruptora. Next base: position 143,523,479 of record CM075352.1, read on the forward strand.
GCAGGACATGAATAGGACCAAACTACAACTTGTATACTCGAAAGTCGAATCTTTTAGTATGACAGACCAAGAGAAAAGCCAATATCAGTATAATTCAATTTCTTTTTTAAGACCCCATGCACCTAACTTATAATTCAATATATTTTTTACGACCCCATGCACTTAACTTGAGTACTCCCTCCGTCCCATCTATTTATTTACATAAAAAAGTTGCATATGTGACACGCATTTTAAGTTGCATTTTAAGGATAGTTCTATAACTTATTTTTGATATTTTTTTTTTATAAAAATAGAACTATAACTATCCTTAAAATGCACCTTGAAATCCGTATCGCAAATTGGTCCGCAAATATAAATAATTACGTGGGATAGAGGGAGTACTATAAAAAGGGTAGTTGTACATTTCATTCAATCATCATACAGAATAGATTGACAGAAATGAGGAAGCTAAGCATAGTTATAGTTCTTTGTTCAACCCTTCTAAACATTCTCTCAGTAGTGCAGGGGAGCCTCCAAGAAGATCCTAAACAACTTGAGTTATGGTTCAAAAACTTGGCCTACAAGAAGCAAAAAGTGACCAAACTTCACTTCTACTTCCATGACAACCCGGAAGCCAAACCCCCAACTGCTGTACAAGTAGCTCAGTCCAACAATACTTTCCACTCACCCGGCCTCTTTGGGCTAATTATGATGATAGATGATCCGTTAACTATTGGACCCAAACCCACATCCAAACCGGTGGGTCGAGCACAAGGATTTTATGGGTTTTCGGACCAACAAGAGATAGGTCTTCTTATGACTTTGAACTTTGTCTTCACAGATGGAAAGCACAATGGCAGCACTTTGAGCATTTTGGGAAGGAATCCGGTAAAACATGCCCATCGTGAGATGCCAATCGTTGGCGGTTCTGGTGTTTTTCGACTGGCACAGGGTATTGCTACGGCCACAACTTATTTTTTTGATGGAATGAATGCTATAGTCGAGTACAATGTCATGGTCGTCCACTACTGACCACGACATTATTGTTTGCATATTAGTTTTCCAGTTCTATAGCTGAGACAATGTCATGGTTTAATTATCAGAGAGTGGTGGTTTGGCTAGTGATTTAGGATTTCTTCTAGCTTTTTCCTATTACTTTTCAATCAAATTGTTCTTTAATTTCCGCATTTTGTGTTCTCTGCTTTGTAATAATTGTATCAGTTCAAAATGCCTTCGCATGCTGTACCCGTTATGTACTTCTCTCACTCTGTCCCTAATTAGTTGTCCAGTTTCTATTTTTGTTGGTCAAATTGACTCAAATTTGACTGAAATTTATATATATTACATAATGAAAAATATTTAAAAAAATTATACCATTGTAAACTAAGTCTAATCTATTTTAATATGTGATTTTCAGTTTTTTTAAATAATAAACGGATTAATTTTAATCTTCGATCAAAAGTTAGTCAATTTGACCACTGAAAAATCAAACTGGACAACTAATTAGGGACAGAGGGAGTAGTATTTTCACATTTTCCTGGAAAATAGTGGGAAAAAAATTACCAACTGTCTAGCTTAGCTAGCTAGCTAGTGAGAGTTCTCTAGCAGGTACCTAGTTAATTTGAGCTTTTCAATCAAAAAAAGGGCTTCTCTCCATCACCAAAAATATTAATAGTAGTATATTGAAACTTGTAGTTCGATACATAAACGAGTAGTAAAGATACCTATGTATCTGTTCGGAGGAGGGTGATTTAAGGGCTTACTTCAAAAACCCAGGGTTGATGCCAGAAACAAATCGAGGATCCATCTTTGATCTTGAAATACATGTGAGCAAGAATCGGGGATCGAATACTATAAATTTTCCTTTACATTTAAGGAATTTTTCATATATAGTAGGTGCTGTCTGTACTTCTATGTCCTTTCCGCCCCTCGACCCAAATGAAATGTTTCAAATTTGAAGACAAATAGGTAGAGGTGTTCAATGTTTTGGAAGCACCAATCACTGAAAATTCTCTGAGATGAGGTATGAGCTTTGTTACAGAAATCGGAAATCGGGTAAAATCGGCGAGGGGACCTTATAGCGATTTATCGGAAATCGGGGATTTATCGGAATGATAAATCGGAGATAAATCGGAAGTATTTATTTTTATATAATATATAAAAATATATATTTTTAATATATTTTTAATATATATAATATATGTTCTGATTATTTTCCAACAGAAATTTTGTTTATGTATATTTTATTTCAAAAAGAAAATAAAAACGTTAAATTATCCAGCGTTGCAGTCAAAAGAAGCCAATCAAACTTATTCAAAAAATCCCAGTCTCAAGAAGGCAACGAGATGATAAGTGGTTTTGGATTCTGGAAGGGACGGGGGACTTTACAGTAAAGAGTTGTTATCGCAGATTGATAGGGGAAGCAGATTGTGTCGATAAAATGTTCTGGAGGAAGTTATGGAGGCTGAAACTACCTGGCAAGGTTTTGAACTTGGTTTGGCGTGCTTGTCGAAGTTGTTTACCAACAGCAGCGGCTTTAGTTACAAAGGGAGTCCACATAAATACTACTTGTTCTTGGTGCCATATGTACGTGGAAGACGATATCCATGTACTGTTCCAGTGCAGCTTTGCTCGTGAAGTGTGGGACAAAGCTGGGCTAAGAAGAATAATTACAGTGCGCCCAGATGATAAGGTGCTTGATGTGCTGCGAAGAGCATTCCAGATTTGTATTGACGATCAAATATCAATGGCTGGGTTATTATGTTGGACCCTCTGGCAACGTCGAAACAGTTGGGTATGGAATAGATTAAATATGTCGACATTTGGAGTAAGGTCTAGGGCATTGGGCATGTTACAGGAGTGGCAACGAGCTAGGGATGAAGACAGCGTATGTATAACTCAAGAGCTTCAAGTCAGTCGAAAATGGTGCAAACCACCTCCAGGGTGGCTGAAGATAAATACTGATGCAGCATGTATGCCGGGATCGAATCAGGTGGGAGTGGCCTGCGTTGCTAGAGATGAGTGGGGAAACTTTCTCCGAGCTAGAAATAAAGTAGTTCAAGGGAGGTTTCAGGTGCGGGAAGCCGAAGCTATAGGGCTTAAAGAGGCTATTCTCTGGACAAGGGAGTGGAGGGGGAACAAATGTATTTTCGAGTGTGATGCAAAAGTGTTGGTTGACTCAGTTAATGGAGTGCGAGGTAACTCATATTTTCATATGATTGTAGAAGATTGTAAGGATGTTCTTAAGCACTTTGATCAAGTGCTAGTGTGTTACACACATAGATCTGCGAATAATGTAGCTCATGCATTGGCACGGGCGACATATTCTATGTCAGGTCTTACGGAGTGGAATGTCTCTGCTCCGGACTTTATCGTTTGTATGCTAAATTCTGAAAAGTATTAATGCAAGTTCGTTTTACCAAAAAAAAAAAAAAAAGGAAGGTAACACTGACAATATACGACCACCACATTATGCAAGCTGTTATCTCTCTTTTGTCCACTTGACCCTCCCACATGTTATCGGGTCATTATTTTCAATTCCTCACCGTCTCGGCAACCTCAACAACTCTTCCGCCCCGCATCTCCTCCTTAACAAACATCAACTTCTCACCCACCTCCACAATCACACTCACCAATTCCAACACCTTCCTCTTCTCCCTCACTTGTCTCCGCTTCTCACTCACCAGAGACCTGGTCGGAAAGTTGTTCGGAGCTGGAAAAAGCTGTTCCACCGCCATTCGCCACCGTCGCGCCACCTTAAACTCCGGCGCCACATTTCTATCTCCGCCGATTTTGATCCGATTTTTGACGTTGATTTGAAGAAACCGTATAGTTCAACGATTTTAGTAAATTAGATCGGAAGTATATATTGGACCGATATATCGGCCGATTTATTGACGATACGGCCGAAATCTGGAACACTGTGAGGACTAATGCTGTTTTTTTTAGTATTTATGCCCTTCATCACCTCAATTTCAATAAAATTACCTTGGCCAAATTGGAACTAACCAAAATACAATTCTACTTTCAATATAGTGACAAAAACCTAACAAATGGCTGTGTTCTCAAGTTCTAATTCTGGACGATTCATCAACATTTTGTTTTATATTGTTTATATATGTCATTCTATACTATATTTATCTCATAGAATCTAATTTTTTTATGGCAAATTTCAAATGGTACCATTATATATATAATTGATTTTTCCATCAAATACCTTTTAACTATCAAATGGTACCATTGTATAATTGATTTTTCCATCAAATACTTTTTGACTATCAAAAGGTACCATTGACTATCAAAAGGTACCATTGTACAATTGATTTTGGTATCAAATTAAAAAATCATTTTTACAATTGTACAAATGAAATATTCTTGTTTTTATTAATCTATACTTTGTAATGTAGAGGACATCCAGGCCAGAGAAAAAAATAGTATGCTCCTGACGGGGGAAATGAAAGCAGAATTCGTTCGAATCCTCTCTCATCCCTGGCTTGCTTCGTATATGCTACACAAGCAACCAAATGTCATCAGCTAACTCTTTAATTAATTAAACAATATAAAATTATATTGAATATTTTGAAATCTAAACCAATAAAATTTATTTCTTATAAACTTGCTATAAATAAAATTATATTACAATATCATAATCAATCTATTATGTCAACTTAATTCTGTAAATATTACAAAACTGCACCAACGTTTTTACCTTTTACTTTTCTTATTCTATTTATCTTCACAAATTCTTAATTTTATTATCTAAATTAATAACCAAACCATATCAAGGTGCAACACTAGATTGATACTTATTAATTTAAAACATAATATGTAAGTAGATTGATGGTAATAAAATCTAAATTCATTATGATATATTAATTAAACTTACTAGAATTTGAAAATTGTTGTAAATCAAATATTATATTATTGCATTTAATTTACTTAATTAAATAAATATTCTAAAATTACATCAACTTTTTAATTTTTTAACTTATACAAATTCATTATTCTTTTATAGTTGATAAATGAGTAGATAACTTAATGGACTAGATTAATTATTTCTCGATGAATAAATATGTTATTCAATTATCAATAAATAAAAATCTTATTTATTTGAATATTGTTCTCTTGATTATAGTATTTTTAAGTTTAACATCCATTTAAATCTAAAATTATTGGTTAAATAATTATAAATATATAGTAACATACTTAGACTACTAATGTAAATTATTTAAAATCTATAAATGAAAACTATAAGTTATTTATTTTTCATCAAAAACGTTCAATCATTGATGGAAATTTATAATAAAGATTTATGTATGTATATTAACATTTTTGAACGGATATATGTAATATATATATATAGGTCTTTGCTCCATACAGAACACTTTTATATAATAAACAATAAAAAACACCTTAGATCTATTAGATCCTTTGACCCCGCCAGGGGCACCCAATACAAAAGTTGTATATATATATATCTATTTAATTTATAAAGCTTGATCGTGTTTTTACTATTCAATTACTAAAATGCCCTTCTACTTTCCACATAATTACAGTATTTTACCATCACTATATACGAGTTTATACAAGTTATTTGTGTATGGATATACATGTACGTTTTGCTCTTTAGCTTCCCTGGAAAGCTTCCCCAAATTCAAAACCCCCTCCCACATATGTTCCCGATGCATTCATTTCAAAATAATTTGAATGCTGAATTTTAAAAATACGTCTCTCTTATTTGTGTGTTATGTACTAATTTTTTGCTCCTTCTTCTTGCAGATGGGTGTAGTAATAATTTTGAAAATATTGGAGAATTGAAGCTGATAATACACATATTAAATCAGGTAATTTCTTTATAACTAATATAATAATGGGTTCTTGATTTTATGGGATGATCAAGCACGGGTAACTTCTTGCTTGGTCATGATTTTTTCAATGTTATATGTTTTTTTTCCAGCCGAAGTGTTTGATTGAAGTTCTAAGAGAATTTCTAATCTTTTTTGTTCGAAATCTTGAGAAATTAAATGTTATGTTTATGTTGATTTTGTATATCAATGTTATATGTTTTTTTTTGCAGCCCAAGTGTTTGATTGAAGTTCTAAGAGAATCTTTAATCTTTTTTGTTCAAAATTTTGAGAAGTTAATGTTGTTTATGTTGATTTTGTATATATGAGTTATGTGCTATTTTGTATAATTTAAAATTTCCAGTTTTCACTTGAATAGTTCAATCTCAATTGAGTGTACTAACATACATCCAATTCTTATAGTCATTTGACAATATCCAATTTTGATTTACGGATTGTACAGTACTTATGTATGTTATCCGTGTAAAGAAGCTTTACTTATATTTATTTGGTTTATGCAGAAGATGATAATGCGATGATGAATCTTAGACCGGTGTTTACAAAAATTGTTAATCTAGGTATATATAAGCTTACTATATGGGAATTATAAGCTTTTTGTTTTTCCGTAACTTTATGGAGAAATTGTTTTTGTGCCTGTTAAAGGAATCGAAGGGATAAGTTTTGGTTTCTATATATTATAAAGATTGTGATGTTAATGCCTAACAGTTGTTATAACACTGTTTAACTTATTAAACTTATTATCTTTTGTTCTTCACTCATGAATCCACTCATAGAGTTTGATAAAAGAACTAATTTTGGTTGAACAATTTTGTCTCTGATTGTCTTTTTGTTTGACGAATTTGGATTCACTCTTTGATTGGTTTTGAGTGAAATAAGAGGACAGTTCATGTTTTATTTTTACATGTACTTTAATGATTGATAACTATGTTCTATGGCACAATGTTGGTTATTATTTCTTACAAAATCTATAGTTGAGCAAGTTGAGATGATGTTCTTATTGTTTATGTAATATGTAGGTAGATTATAGATGAGTGGGTTAATTTTCAAAGATCGTGTCCTATTCCTAAAGAATTCTGCTATCTTACTGGAACTAACTCAGTTGAAAAGATGATTGAAAGTACTAATCTTGATTTACCCTCATTTTGTTGCAGGATGCAGTTAAAAAAGACAGACAGACAAGACAGAAATGTTTCTCCACTCTTTACTAAACACGGAAATGTGGTGATATATGAAGATTGCATAGACAAGACAGACACAACTTATCCGACCTATCCCAACAAAAAATTATCTACCAATCCCAGAGTTTCAGTGCTTGGAAAGAAGAATATTGCTCCCACATCAAACTTTGGTATGTTATTTTGCAATTATTATAGTTTCCTGCCTAAATGTACATGCATTACATGAAAGTAATTGTGGTCACCACTTTCACGTAATTTAATGCAGGAGGAGAAGAACGCTTCCGAAAATTGAATAGAGCTGAGGAAGAAATGACACCCATATCTTGCTTGAGTACGTCAAGGAAAATAAATGTATTCTCTTTTCGTATTATACATTTCTTTCATGTCTACATCGACTCCTAACCTTTTCCATCTGTTTGTGCTAACAGAAAAAGAACACCAAACAATAATGAAAAATGCAGTTAAACAAAAAACAAGTGTTACACCAGTTAATGAGAAGACAACTTTTGGGAGAAAAAAAGACCTTTACAGATCAGTTTGTCATTTACTCCAAATACACCTCATGCCAAATCTCCTCTATGTTCTAAAAAATTTGACTCCTGTAAGTCAATATTTTGTGCATGTATTGTTTGATGTACATTAGGCCCTCGAACATTTAAAATTCATTTAAATGTTTGTGCAATTCATGAACGTAGGTGGTACTAAAACAATCCCGGAACCTTTACTCAATTCAGATAATGTAGTCAATCAAAACAAACGTCCAATGTTCACAGTTGAGGACATACCCAGGCCAGAAATTATGACTTCACCAATAACTTTGAAGAGCTTTTTGATAGAATCACTTCAACATGCGCATGGAAAATTACATTATGGTTCTTAATACTCTCAAGCAAAACATAGTTAGTTTGTACTATTTATCATGACTATATGATTTACTTAGATGATCATCTTGGAACGTATCTATCTACCTTTAATTAAGTTAATTTTGCTTTCAGGTTCATTCGAATTCCAAGTCTGTTTCTCAATCCCTGTTCCTGGAAACAAGACTTTTCTTAGTTAAAGTTAACATCATTTGACAAATTTTTACAACAAACTCACAGTTCAATAAAGAATGTGAGGCTTTGGACAGAACCAGAACAACCAGAGTTTCTGGATTAACACCTGATGCAGGTGAACTATTATGATAAATTTGACTAGGAACAGGGTTAAATATGAGTTAGCAGAGTGTAACTACCTGGATATGTTTTACGAGTGAAGGAATTGCCAGTTAAAAAAAGCTATTAACCTGGGTTCTACACCAATGTGAAGGAGATATAAGAACAAGTTGTAGAGTTTTTGTCAATATCATGTAATCCAATGCTGGATTAGAGTTGAGCAATTCTAGATGTTAAAAGAACCATTTTATATGCGCTTTGATATTTTTAGATGTATCAGTGTATATATATTACTTTGATATACGTACTAATAGTTACTCAATGCAGAATTCAAATTTACTTTATGCGCCTTGCTAACTGGGAAGGTATCAAGATGGTTGGCATCTTCTGTAGAACTGATTAAACTAGACTTCATGTTAGTTTTAAATCAAGATACTAGGTGTTTTTAACTAGGTGAATCATAAGCTGAAATTGGTGTTTGGAAGTACCCAAAGCTCGAGTAATTTTAAACATGCAGTAATCTACGCAGCTAAATTCCTTTAATAGTTTAATGAGATTCCTGCAACAGTGAAAGAGACAGGTTCTGATGTTGCCAGTGATTCTCCAGAGTTTGGCAATACTGATAAATTGGATTGCATAAATTTCGAGAAACTCTCCAATTTGAATAGGGTGGAAGCTTCTCCGTCATGTCTCTATTCAAGGTAGTTTCAAGGTTTCTGCAGCTTTTGAAAGCTTTTCGTCTTTACAGCTATTATCTAAAATACCGATATAAGTTTTTGCTAAAGTTTCAATATGTTTCTATATTAATTTATATCTTTGTGTGTGTATGTGTCCTCGGTTTTCTTCACTCCATTGACATTCGATCTTTCTCTGTTTTGTTAATAAGACCTTAACATGTTGCAGTTCTGAAGTATTGGTGTCGATACTCAATTAAATTATGTACAGCCTTATGAATTTGACCAGTGGTCATTGGTGTCATTTGTCCTCTGGAAAAAGAAAGCATTTCGAAGCAGGTAAGTATTTCATTGTAATATATTTTTTGTATTATCTCTCTTTCCTATTACCAATATCTAGACTTGCACTTACATTTGATTCCTACAGACTACAACAAATTAAGAATTTAGTTTAGCAGGTTAAAATTCCTGTAAGCTAACAAATCTTCATCAACAAATTCTGAAGGGTCAGGATATGGAAACAAAAGTGAAATGCTTTAGAATTGTAAATATTTAAAGTTCTGAACCACATAGACAACAAGTCATGTTGGAACAACATTGATTATGTTATTTTTCTTATATGTAGCCAATAAGCTACAGTAGGGGACGTGTTGTTAGCAATTTTGTTGCTCAGGTTTGCATCTTTTCACTGTTTTAAGTAATGTAAATTGGAAGTACATGTATCCAGGTGAAGTAATTAGTTCTAAACAAAGTGAATACAACTAAAAAACTTTAACATATATTTGTATTTATGATTAGAATATTTGATGTGTTAGTTAGTACTCTGTTACAATAGACCTCCGCTTAAGAAGAGATCTTATCATAAAGGCCGTGATCATGATTCACTAATGCAGTAAGTTTGAGCTGTCTTATGATCTACAAATATGAATAGATGAATAGATGAGGAGGAGCATCTGGCATTATAGGATCTAAAAATGTTTTTTTAACACAAAATTAATAGAAAAAAATAATAATTTTAAGGCCATGCGAAGCGGGCAAACATACTAGTATATATATATATATGGTTGGACTCCATAGCAAACACCTTATATAACAAACAATAAAGAACACCTCATATCTAATAGATCTATTGCCCCTGGCGGGGCCACCCAATACAAAAAGTTCTTACTTTTTTACCCTATATCCATCCATCATCTCAAAAAAAAAAAATTAAAAGGTTACTGTTCATGACGATGACGCCATCAGTGACATCATCAGGAACAGTAAAATTTATAATTTTTTTTTTTGCTGGCTTGATAGAGGGTAAAAAAATAACAACTTTTTGTATTGGGTGCCCCTGGCGGGGCCAAAGGATCTAATAGATCTACGGTGTTCTTTGTTGTTTGTTATATAAGAGTGTTCTGTATGGAGCAAAGGCCTATATATATATATATATATATATATATATATATATATATATAGGCCTTTGCTCCATACAGAACACTCTTATATAACAAACAATAAAGAACATCTTAAATCTATTAGATCCTTTGGCCCCGCCAGGGGCACCCAATACAAAAGTTGTATATATATATATAGGCCTTTGCTCCATACAGAACACTCTTATATAACAAACAGTAAAGAACACCTTAGATCTATTAGATCCTTTGGCCCCGCCAGGGGCACCCAATACAAAAAGTTGTTATTTTTTTACCCTCTATCAAGCCAGCAAAAAAAAAAAAAATTAAAAGTTTACTGTTCATGATGACGTCATCATCATGAACAGTAACTTTTTAATTTTTTAATTTTTTTTTTTGAGATGATGGATGGATAGAAGGTAAAAAAATAAGAACTTTTTGTATTGGGTGGCCCCGCCGGTGGCATTGGATCTATTAGATCTAAAGTGTTCTTTATTGTTTGTTATATAAGGTGTTTGTTATGTAGTTCAATCCTATATATATATATATATATATATATATATATATATATATATATATATATATATATATATATATATATATATATATATATAGGCAAGTGCTCAAATATAAACCACTCTTAAAATACAAATAGATGTTTGTTATGGAGTTCAATCCTATATAGGCAAGTGTTCTTTATTGTTTGTTATATAAGGTGTTTGTTATGGAGTTCAATCTTATATATATATATATAGATCTAAAGTGTTCTTTATTGTTTTTTTATTTTTTTATTTTTTATTTTTGGATAGAGCCAATTATTTTAAGCATTTTTTGTATTGGGGTACCCCTAGTTTGGTCATTAGATTAACTTGAAATATTAGATTATGCTTGGTTTTTAGGTTTGTATTGGAGTAGCCCCTATATATATATATATTTTTTGTTTGAACCAACAAAGACTAAAAAGCTAATTGCATTTTATCTTGCTTGTATAGTCAAGTCATATACTAAAATTATTTTGAAATCAAGACGGTGATCCTATGCAAATTTTGGCATCTAAGAAATTGTGACTTGTGGAATCAAACAATTTAGAGATTGATAGTTAACCGTTTGGTGAATTTATTACCTCGTCAGGGTAATCAACAAATGTGAAGAAGAAGATATTGAAGACGACTTGCAAGGAGGAGATGAGCAACTTATTCACTTTAAAATTTGAAAGTCCTAATGCACTTTATTTATTATTTCTTCATTTCATGATAATTTCTCTTTTATTGACAAAACATGTTTATGTTTAATTAAAATTTCAATTTTTAATATAAATTTATGAATTTTTTTTAAAATTTTTTTTAAAAATTTTAAAAATATTAATAAGTAATTAATAGGAGTGTAAGACTTTTCCACCTATTCAGAAGATGACCTAAAGCAATTTACCTAAAATGCTTGTGCTAAATGAGAGTCGACTAAACTATAGTCGCCGCCCCCCCACCTTTCTCCGTCCCTCCTTCCTCCCTCACCACCCACCTCCCCTTGCCGTTTTCTTCCCTTCCCCTATCAATTCATTCTCCAATCCTTCCCCAATCTTCTCCCCTTTTTCCAGTTCTTTAAATAAAAATCGAATCAAATCCAAAAATCTAGAATTTATTTCTCAGATCTATCTTGGTTTTGAGTTCGATTCCAAAAATAAAAATTACCTTGAGGTTCAAATTCTCCTTCTTAACATCTTACCAAAATTTGGTGTTATTCCGAGGACTTTGAATTTCGGTCTTCGTCTCGTCTTTTGACGTGTGTTTCGTCTCGCCTTTTGGCGTGTGTTTGATTTATGTTGATTTGGTTTTTGGTTGTATGGGTTTTATTGTTGGTTATCTTGAAAATGATTTATGTGGTTTTGTGGGAGATCTATAATGCGTGCATTGGATTTGGGCTGGTGTCGGATATTGCAAGAGCTTACTTTTCACAACTAATATTTGTTCATCTTTTGAGATCTATCTCTTTCGGCATGTTTATAGCTGGCTTTCGGCATGTAGATAGCTGGGGTGTTTCGGATCATTGGACTTTCGGCATGTCTATAGCTGGTTTTCGGCATGTAGATAGCTGGGGTGTTTCTGAACATTGGACTACAGGTGATGCGTATGTGAGGGTCATTTGTGATATTACTGGCTCCAGGATTGGTGCAGGCTTGATTGATCGGGAAACCACTCAAATCGTTTTTAATTCGAAGAATATTGTTATTCAAGATGTAAAACAGTCTGTAAACATAAACGACTATTTGGCTAGCTCGTTTATTTGTTTCCATTCAGATTGTAGTGTCAGTTCAGGGGTTTGTCCTGACTGTGATTTGGTTGATGCAAGTTAATACATTTTCTTGTTTGTCAAAAAAAATAGGAGTGTAAGACAATTTATACTCCATTTGTTTGTCCTTCGATGATCAAATTGGTCAACTGAGAAAATTAAAAAAGGAAAAAATATTGAAAAACATATTTAATCTATTTTACAATATAACTTTTCAATTTTTTAAATAATAAATAAATAATTTTTATATATCTTAATCAAAATTTGTTTAATTTGATTCTTAAAAAATTAAAATGAACATTTAATTAAAAATGGATGAAGTATTATTATTAAGTCAATGTATTTATGATGGATATAAGTAAAAAATATAATTAAATTAATATTTTTTAATAGACCTAAATATATAAAAATAAACTACTAATATAGAATGGAGGGATTAAAAAATGTTGAAAACGTAGTCAAATTATTCATAGGGAAGCTAATATCATTTTAAATGATTTAGCCAAATTAACCTTGAACTCTAATATTAATGTTGGTGTCATGCCAAAAAGGAAAGTTGACTTCAAGTTGACTTCGTGTTGTGTTTCTTCTTATGTGTGTCTAGCAAGAGAAAAATATTAGAATATCTTCTGATGAATATAGATGACTCGATATGCGCATTACATGCATGGGTGTATTACGTAATTTATAAAATCACATCTATAATGTTTATTTATGGCAGGGTTTAATTACATCTTTGTTTTTTTTTTTTTTGAAATCAAATTACATCTTTGTTTAATTACAGATAACTTTATGGTATATCTTTTGTGATTATGCATTATTTAAAGAGGAAAAATTCGGGAAAAGAAAGTTTCATGGCATTCAAACTAGACATGAGCAAGACGTATGATAGGGTTGAATGGAGTTTTTTGCAAGCTGTTCTTAATAAGATGGGGTACAGTATTCACATCCAACAGCTCATAATGAAATGTGTCAGCTTTGTTTTTTACAAAATTCTATCGGGCGGTGAGGAGCTTTGGCCAATAGTGCCTGGAAGAGGGTTGTGGCAAGTAGATATGTGTGCAAAAGGATTATCAGCATTAATAAAAAACTTTGTGAGTACGGGGAAGATTCGAGGGTGCAAAGTTGCGAGAGGAGCTCCAGAGGTCTCACACATGCTATTTGCAGACAATAGCTATGTGTTTTACAAAGCAACAGAGGAAGGGGCTAGGAATGTTGTCCAATTGTTACAATGGTTTCAGGAGGCTTCGGGATAACAGATTAATTTGCATAAGTCATCAGTCTTTTTTAGTACAAATACAGAGGCAAAAATGAGAATGCAGGTCTGCTCTGTGTTGGGGATTCAAAAAGCGGGAGACAATAGCTTTTACCTGGGTTTGCCGTGTTGGATTCGACGGGATCCAATCCATTATTTATGGTCCATCGGGTTTTATTATTAATCATCTAAATAAGACTTGAGCCTAATTAATAATTATTAAGGAATAAAATATGAGGGTATTTTAGTCATTGTAGTGATAGGATATTGGGCTATATATAAAGCCCCACTTACCTTTATTTCAGATAAGATCAATACAATGTAATCACTTTAATATATTGAGCTTTTATCTATATTGTTTGTACATATTTTATCTTCCTTGTTCATCTCTTTGTTCTACAATTACTTATCTTTGATTCTCAACTTTACAAAAGTTATCATGGTATCAGAGCTAAGACAACCCAACAGATAGAAGTGAACTCCCAAAACAGCTGGTGAAAACTCGGGGATTAGTCCAAGCAGTTCAAATGTTGCCTGCATTGCACTGGATATGTGTTCTGTCCTCGGCCTTAAAACAGAAATAGGTTTCTCAGAAAACCCTGTACAGAAGCAAAGCAGTTCAGATGTTGTCTTCCATTACAATTCACATACATTGTGTCCTCATTCCCGGAAGAGAGGTCAGTTTCAGGGAAAACCGGAGGAACCACCGGTCATCTTAAAGTTGAGCAGTTACCACCAGAACCAGGACGGTGGGTGAATCTCCACCGGCCGGTTGCACATAACTCACAAACACTAGCCACCTGCTAAAATAAAATATAGCCTCATATTTATATCTAAAATACAATATAGATAAAAGTACTACTTTCCTCCACTTAGCTTTTTTTGAAATAAAGCTAAGTGGGGCTTTATATATAGCCCAATATCCTATCACTACAATGACTAAAATACCCTCATATTTTATTCCTTAATAATAATTAAATATCTAAATAGCACTTAATATATATTTAATTATTACATCTAATATATATCTATTTAGATATATTTATTTATAATGGCTTAAGTACCCAAGCTCATAACTTTGATGGACGGTTATGGGTTTAGCCCATTAGGGTTGGTCTCATTATTCCCTCTATATAATGAATCTTATGTGAAAAGAAAAGATACGTTTCTTATAATATTCAGAAAATACACACACCCCATCCTTACGTATAGAGGAGAATAGTGAAGATCAAAGCCTTCAAGTACTTACGCTCTTCGGACTCTTTCAAGATCATTAATGGCCTCTTTCGATTCTGGTACGCTTCCGTTATTTATTTATACTCATAGTTTTGATCAGGAGATTCATGTATATATATTATATTGTATTTATATACATGATTTATTCTAACAATTGGTATCCGAGCAGACTCCTTGATTGATTCTTTGAATTAATAAATTATTATCCGTATTACGTTTGTTAAAACCCGTGTGAATGAATTTGGTTGTTTTATATTTTAATGATTAATTTGGATACACGTGGACATGTACTGTAAACAATTTTGATGGCATGGTACAAGATTATTTTGGTTGTAATATGTACTAGTTACGTATGTTTTTCATTAACTGTTAAACAAAACTTATGGATATAAAAAAGTACTACCTCCGTCCCAAAAAGACTGAGCTGGTCTGACTTTCACGGAGATTAAGAAAATGTAGTAGAAAAAGAGTAAAGTTAGTTGAAAAGTGGATAAAGTGGTGGGACCTATTAATATTTAATTGTAGATTTGAGATAGTGGAGGAAAGTAGTGGGTGTAATAGTGTAAAAAAGAGTATAAAATGGAGAAGTAGTGGGTGTAATAGTGAAAAGTAGTGTTCAAAAATAGTAAGTAAAGTAGGTTCATTAGTTTTGGGACATCCCAAAAAGGAAAGTGTGTCAATCTTTTTGGGACGGAGGGAGTAGTATTGCCATCATGTTAGTTCTGTGCCATTATCATGTCATGCTTAATGATTTAGTCATTAGAATAATGGACTAAATGTTACGAAACTTCCTGCCATGTTAATCATCTGATTAAAGAATCATGTTTTGATCACGTTAATTCTGTAATCATTGTTATATTTAATTATTTATAAATTATATTTACTAAACTTATGTCCTTTTAGTATGTATTGATTTATAATAATATTAATTTTAAGGGATACTTATGAAATATATTAGTCTCTTATGTAAAATATATTAATTTATTTATGGACTAATATAGTGATTTCTTAATTATTAAAATATTAGATGGATCAACGAAAATCTTTTATTTTAATTATTTAAGAGAATGATAAATCACCTAATGTACGTGTACAAGTTGATGCACGAATCGGCCCAACGGAAGATTTGTATATTAATTTTGTAAACGGAATTTTTAAAGTTCAAATTGTAGAATTTAAATTATTTTCTGCCCAACGGTGATATAATTTAATATTTTACTTTTTGTAATCTCATGTTTAATGACAAAATTAATTTAGTATTGATAATCGGCCCAACGGAAGATATTAATATTAAATTCAATTTAATTGTAGGAAAATTTTTGTGTATTTTATTTTTCCTATTTAGATAAACTGTTTATCCCTCAGTTTATTTAACTTATGTGTTACTTGGTGAACTAACTGTTATTCATCATGTGGATTATATTTATTGTACTTGTTATACTTATGTGCATGAATGTGATTAACCTTGATTCAGCATTTGGTCCTGTTTCACTTACCAACTACTTTTCACACATTGAACCATTGAGTGGCTCTAATTTTAAGAAGTGGAAAGAGCAAATTGATCTTACGTTGGGAGTTACTGCCCTTGATTATGCCATAAGGGTTGCAAAACCTGCTGCCATTACAGCCGAAAGCTCTGCTGAGCAAAAGGCTGATTATGCAAAATGGGAGCATAGCAACCGTGTTTCCTTAATGATTCTTAAGGGCTCCATTACTAGTGAAATTCGTGGAGCAATTCCCGAATCTGATAATGCAAAGGAGTACCTAGCGAACATTGAGGAACAATTCAAGGCTTCCACTAAGGCTCAAGCCACTACACTGATCTCGAAAATGGTCACTCTCAAGTATAATGGTTCAAGTGGTGTTCGTGATCACATTATGAGAATGAATGATATGGCTGCTCAGTTAAAGGATATGAACATGGAAATCTCTGAAGGTTTTCTCGTCCACTTCATAATGACTTCTCTTCCTGCACAATTTGGTCCTTTTAAGATCAACTACAATACGCGGAAAGAAAAGTGGAAGATGAGCGAGTTGATTTCTATGTGTGTTCAAGAAGAAGAACGCCTTAAGTCTGAGAAGGTTGAAAGTGCTCATGTTGTGACCACGACACCCGCTAAAGGAAAAGGAAAGAAATATGGCAATAGTTAAAAGAAAAAGGGAATTGATGCAGCTGTCACAAAAGACAAGGGACAGACTTTTGGCACAAAAAAACTTTGGAGGTCCTAAATGTAACTTCTGCAGAGCTAAGGGACACATAAGGAAAGAGTGTTCCAAATTTCGCGAATGGTTAGATAAGAAAGGTAATGCATCCATTTATGTTTGTTATGAAGCTTTTACATCTGAAGCTCCTTTAAATACGTGGTGGATAGACGCTGGTGCAACTGTGCATATAACTAATTCATTGCAGGGATTCCTTTCCGTGAAGAAGCTAAATAAAGGAGATCGATATTTACTCGTTGGAAATGGAGAGAAAGTACAAATTGAAGCTGTAGGAACTTTCCGACTTATGTTGGAAAGTGGTTTTAATTTGGATTTAATGGATACTGTTTATGTTCCCAGTATTACTAGAAACCTTATTTCTGTTTCAAAGTTAGACGCTTATGGATATTCGTTTAAATTTGAAAATAAAGGTTTTTCTCTATTTCTTTATTCTGAGTATATTGGCTCTGGGCTGTTAGAGGGAAACCTTTACAGATTATGTTTGAATGCTTCTTTTAGTGAATCCTTAATTTCAATGAATGTGCAAGATGAAGCTGTAACTGGTTCTAAAAAGAGAAAAAGAAATGATGAAAATTCCTCAAAATTGTGGCATGAACGACTTGGTCACATATCCAAAAGTCGAATTGAAAGACTTGTTAAAGAAGGACTTCTTCATCCATTAGATTTTTCAGATTTTGACACATGTATTAAATGTATTAAAGGAAAATTTGTAAAAACAAACAAAAAGGGTGCAACTCGTAGCACTAAGTGTTTGGAGATAATTCACACTGACATTAGTGGACCATACACTCCAGGCATAGGTGGTCATAAGTATTTTATTACTTTTATTGATGACTACTCACGTTATGGCTACATTTACCTTTTGCATGAAAAATCTGAAGCACTTGATATGTTTAAAATTTATAAAGCAGAAGTTGAAAAACAACTTAAATTAGATATTAAGGTTGTTAGATCTGATAGAGGAGGAGAGTATTATGGAAAATTTTCTGAATCTGGACAGAATCCAGGACCTTTTGCCTTATTTTTGCGAGAATGTGGCATCGTTCCTCAGTACACAATGCCGGGTACACCCCAACAGATTGGTGTTGCTGAGAGACGAAATCGAACTCTTATGGATATGGTTCGAAGCATGATATGTCAAAGTACGTTGCCAGAATTTTTGTGGGTTGAAGCCCTTAAAACAGCTATGCATATCCTTAATCGGGTCCCAAGTAAGTCCGTGCCTAAAACAACTTATGAAATATGGACTGAAAGGGAACTCAGTTTTGGATATATGCATGTATGGGGTTGTTTGGCTGAAGCAAAAATATATAACCCACACATCAAGAAATTGGACCCTAAGACTATTACTTGTCATTTTATTGGTTACCCCGAAAGATCTAAAGGTTTTAGATTTTATTGTCCATCACACACCACTCGAATAGTTGAGACAAGAAATGCAGTATTTTTTGAGGATGCTGAAGTCAGTGGGAGTACATCTCGAAAGATAAATCTGGAAGAGATTCAGGAAAATGTCCCTATTCCTATCATTCCAGATATTAGTGCACCAGAAAATGATGACAAAAATGTTGGTGCAAATGAGAATGTACATCAAGAACCACCTCAAGATGACAATAACACTACTGAACCTCTTAGGAGGTCAGAAAGAGTAAGACGATCAGCAATCTCGGATGATTATATTGTGTATTTAGATGAAATTGAGTCTAATCTTGGCATGGGACCTGATCCTATTTCTTATAAAGAAGCTATTGCTAGTAACCATTCAACTCAATGGCTTGTAGCCATAGAGGATGAGTTGAAATCCATAAAGGATAATGATGTATGGGATCTAGTTGAGTTGCCACAAGGGGTCAAAGCTGTAGGCTGCAAATGGGTCTACAAAACTAAGCTTGATCCTAGTGGTAACATCGAAAGATATAAAGCTAGATTGGTTGCAAAGGGCTTCATACAAAGAAAAGGAATTGATTATAATGATACATTTTCCCCTGTTTCGAGTAAGGACTCATTTCGTATCATCATGGCTTTAGTAGCTCATTATGATTTAGAGTTACACCAAATGGATGTTAAAACTGCTTTTCTTAATGGTGACTTGCATGAGGATGTCTACATGTCACAACCGGAAGGTTTTGTAGTCAAAGGCAAGGAACACATGAAATGTCGGTTAAAGAAGTCCATATATGGATTAAGGCAAGCTTCTAGAGAGTGGTATATTAAATTTGATGATGTGATTGGAAAATTTGGGTTTAAAGAAAATTTTGTTGACCAATGCATATATCTAAAAGTGAGTGGGAGCAAGTACATTATTTTAGTACTATATGTGGATGATATTCTACTTGCTAGTAGTGATATGAATTTAATGCATGAGACAAAGAGATTCCTTCATAAGAATTTTGATATGAAGGATCTGGGGGAAGCATCTTATGTCTTGGGCATTGAAATTCATAGAAATAGATCTCATGGAATTTTGGGTTTATCACAAAGAGCTTATATTGATAAAGTTCTCAAACGTTTTAACATGCAAAATTGTTCTCCAAGCGTTGCTCCTGTTGTCAAGGGTGACAAATTTAGCTTGAAACAATGTCTTCAAAATCAGCTAGAATTGGATCAAATGGAGCATATTCCTTATGCTTCGGCAGTTGGGAGTCTTATGTATGCTCAGGTTTGTACTCGTCCAGACATAGCATATATTGTTGGAATGCTAGGACGATACCAAATAAATCCAGGTCCGGATCATTGGAAAGCTGTTAAAGAGGTCATGCGGTATTTACAAGGTACAAAAGATTTTATGCTCACATATCGAAAGACGGATAACCTTGAAGTCATTGGTTATTCGGATTCCGATTATGCTGGGTGTAAAGATGAGTTGAAATCCACTTCAGGTTACATTTTTATGCTTTCTGGATGAGCTATATCATGGAAAAGTGCTAAGCAGTCGCTGCATACCTCTTCTACAATGGAAGCTGAATTTGTGGCTTGCTATAAGGCAACGAAGCAAGCTCTATGGTTGAGGAATTTTGTCACGTATCTCAAAATAGTTGACACTATTTCTAGACCACTGAAAATTTATTGCGATAATAAAGCTGCTGTTTCTTTCTCTAAAGACTACAAGATAAGTGATGCGACAAAACACATAGATATAAAGTATCTTGTAGTGCGAGAAAGAGTTCAAAAACAACAAGTGTCTATTGAGCAAATTAGTACAGTTGCTATGTTGGCGGATCCATTGACAAAAGGTTTACCGCCCAATCTCTTTTGAGAACATGTTGCTAGCATGGGTTTGGTTGATAATCTTTCTTATTGATTCATGGATTTTATTGTAAGACACTAGTATTGTGATCACCTTATGTTATGGTTTTTGGACAAAGTATTTAGTTTGTTACTTCTATTATCGTGCACATTTGAAGTTTATGGAACAAACAATTATGTAAGGACCTCATGGACATATTGATTTGCTATTGATTATGAAATATTATGTTGTTCATGACTTAAGCTAGTATCTCTGTTAAGTTTTATAATTATACTTGGATTGTAACTGGAGGACGGTTTCATATTTGTACATGAGTATGATACTACCTTTAATTCTGTTCTTGTATGATGTAAGATTTAGCCTGTCTTATGGGATGTAATGCTCAATAATAAAAGTCTTGTTATATGTATGTTGATGATATACTGACCCTCGGCCAAGTGGGAGAATGTTGGATTCGACGGGATCCAATCCATTATTTATGGCCCATCGGGTTTTATTATTAATCATCTAAATAAGACTTGAGCCTAATTAATAATTAAATATATAAATAGCACTTAATATATATTTAATTATTACATCTAATATATATCTATTTAGATATATTTATTTATAATGGCTTAAGTACCCAAGCCCATAACTTTGATGGACGGTTATGGGTTTAGCCCATTAGGGTTGGTCCCATTATTCCCTCTATATAATGAATCTTATGTGAAAAGAAAAGATACGCTTCTTATAATATTCAGAAAATACACACACCCCATCCTTACGTATAGAGGAGAATAGTGAAGATCAAAGCCCTCAAGTACTTGCGCTCTTCGGACTCTCTCAAGATCATTAATGGCCTCTTTCGATTCTGGTACGCTTCCGCTATTTATTTATACTCATAGTTATGATCAGGAGATTCATGTATATATATTATGTTGTATTTATATACATGATTTATTCTAACATGCCGAGAGAGAAATCATTTATCCTGGGTTTTCTTAAAGAGAAAATTAGACGAAGATTCAAAGCTGGGAAGCACAATGGCTTTCGAGGGTAGGTAAGGAGCTATTACTTAAGACAGTTGCTCAGGCGTTCCCGAGTTATGCTATGAATGTCTTTCTATTACCAACTAAAAAGTGTAAGGATTTGGAAACAATGATGTGTCGATTCTGGTAGAAATCAAAATCTAACACCAAAGGGATTCACTGGAAATCTTGGGCGAAAATGACAGCTCAAAATCGAAAGGAGGAATGGATTTTAGAAATCTTCATGATTATAATTTGAGTCTTTTGAGTAAGCAGAGATGGCGCCTGCTATGTAGACCCGATACACTGGTGAGTCGTATTTTTAAAGCCAGATATTATGTAAATGAGGATTTTTTAAGTGCTAAATTAGGTAGCAATCCGAGTTATGTGTGGAGAAACATTTATGAGGCCCAAGAGATAGTTAGATAGGGGGCTCGAAGGAGGGTGGGGAATGGTTCTCAGATAAGGGTGCTGGATGATCCTTGGTTGCCAGATGAGATTGAACCCCGGGTGACTACAACTAATCCAGCTCTTGCTAATCAGTTAGTGCCGTCTTTAATGGAAACTGATAACCTGGTCTGGGATTGTGACTTGGTGCGAGATATGTTCAACAACTGGGGTGCTCATCTTACTCTAAGTATTCCTCTGAATTAAAGTCGTCAACATGATATTTGGTTTTGGTTGTTTGAAAGGACAGGTCAATTTACAGTTAAAAGTACCTATCGACATATGCAGGAGATCAAAGAGGATGGTCAGTCCAATGGGTCTGGGTTCTGAAAAATATCTGGAAGATGCGGATTCCCCCGAAGGTGAAGGACTTACTCTGGAGAGCGGCAACAAATTGTCTCCCCACTAAAGTTCAGTTGCGGACTAAACATGTTAATATCGATGCTCGGTGCCCCTCTTGCCAAGTAGAACAAGAGACAATCTCTCATTGCTTGGTGGAATGTTCATTTGCAAAGGCATGTTGGGATCATACGAGGATTGGAGTTACTAATATGGTCACGGGTTCTTTTGCTAGTTGGCTGGATGATATGCTAAATGTGGTTGATGAAGAGAGTAGTAAGGTAATAGCTATGAATTGTTGGGCAATTTGGAAAACTTGAAACGAGTTAGTCTGGGAAAACAAGGGTTCGAGTGGAGCTGCAATTGCGATTTTGGTTCATAATTCTCTGTATCAGTAGTCTAGAGCTCAGGACAAGAACATAATACCTACAACAGCGTTCCTGACTTCGGAAGATGGGAGAGAAAGGTGGATTAAACCAGGAGGGGATGCTATTAAAATTACTGTGGATGCATGATAAGTGGATTTTATATCCACTTGGAACATTCCATATCGGCTTAAATTGATTCACTTGGCCTCAAGTTTGTTGTATTTTCGATGTGTTTCGTTTAGTTGTGCAGGTTTGTAAATCGTTGGCTAGGGTTGGTGATTTCTGTTGTTCTTGAAATGAATTTTGAGCTTGGAATAAAGAAAGGAGCATTTCCCTATGTTACTATGGAGATCTAAAGGGATTGAAGAACTGGAGCTAGTGCAAAAGAAACGGAATAGTACGGAGAAAAAATGAAGAAAATGGGGTGGGAGGCTACTATTTTTTGTGTGGATAAAGGTGTTACATGTGTTATATGTGTGGTGTATTTTGTTTACCAAAGTGCAAGTTAGCCCCTTAAGTTTGGTTATGTTTACAAGTTTCCTTAACACATGTCTTCCACCAATCCATTTTAATTATTTTATTTTGATCACTTAACTCATTTCCTTTCTTGGCTACTAAAAACAACAACAAGACTTACTCAGTTATAATACCACTCAAAGTGGTGTCTGAGGAGAGGGTAGATGTACGCAGACCATGCCCCTATACAATAGGGAGGCTGTTTCCGAAGGACCCCCGGCCAAGCCCCGGCCAAGCCCCGGCCAAGTACAGAATTACAAATACAGAAATACAAATACAGAAAGGAAACCTAATACAAACTCCATGCCCTATACAATAGGGAGGCTGTTTCCGAAGGACCCCCGGCCAAGCCCCGGCCAAGTACAGAATTACAAATACAGAAAGGAAACCTAATACAAACTAGGAAACTCACGCACACGCAGGAGTCGAACCCCTGACCTCCTTCAAAGGAGGCCAGTGGCTCAACCACTGCACCAAACATGATTCGCAACTGATTCATGTAATATAATCTAATAGGTTCGAAATGATTCAAATGTGATTCGCAACTACACGATTGGTAACTATCTATTAATCCAGAATTTTCACTGAAATATGGAATCGTAGACTAAAATTTTTTACTATTAATCTTGGGATACTATTCATCATGATTACTATTCATCCTTGTTTTCGTTCTCTCGAAAATGATTCGAAAATATTTTCTAAAAGAACGAATAAAATGCTACGTTATTCACTATTCCTTATTCACCCCAACAATCGAATATTTAGCTAAAAATGGTTCGAGTGTGAATCTTGGAATACAGATGGGATTTACGTACACTTAAATATATCGTACCTCAATAATACCACTTCGAAACTTCAATTTCCGACACGTATATAGTGTGGACTAAAAAGTTTTTACTCAAACGTATAATTACTATTCATCAGGGTCTTTTATAATTTTTTGAAAAATCAGGATTTTTATAATTGTTCAACATGTAAGTTTGGTAGAAGTAATTCTTTTCCTTCACATGGTAGTCGTGCTATAAGATATTTTGATTTGATTCATAGTTATGTATGGGGAATCACTCATGTTGTATCATATACAAAATATAAATATTTTGTTACCTTCATCGATGACTATAACAGATTTATTTGGGTATACTTCCTTCATTCAAAATTTGAGATGTTCTCTATATTTAAGAAATTTGTAACTCATGTTAAGACTCAATTTTTAACAAACATTAAAGCATTAGGATCTGACTCTGGGGTGAATACATGTCCCACACATTTCATGATTTTCTTCAACAAAAAGGATTTTTTTTCCAAAGATCTTGTTATACACCTTAGCAAAATGGGCGTTGAACGTAAAAACCGTCACCTATTAGATGTTGTTAACACAAAATCACACAAGCGTACGTGGTCACAAGTAATATAGAATAAAGTTGAGTTCGTTCCCACAGAGATCTAGTTTAGGTTTCAATTCAATCAATGTACCTATGCAACAATGTATGGTTTTTATTCACTGCTAAGACAATTAACAAATTTGGGTTTTAATTAACTAAATTAACTAAGAAGTAAATTAACAAACTAAGAATTAACTAACTAACGAGAATTGGAATTGAATTACTTATGCAAGAGAAAACATGGGATCCTAACTTCATTAAATACTTTGCTTAGATCTGACGCCTTTAATCACTATATACAATGGTTATGATATCTGATCGGACAACACGAAACAAGTACACGCTACCTGTCAGCATACGAATACCAAACTAAACATACATCCACAAAAGAGATAGAAGATGAATAGACACCAATTATGCTTAGACCCTATATGTCTATAGAATTTGAAAACATAACGGTTGAAGAGCAAGTTATCCATAAAGATCACATAGGGTAATATAAGTATTTTCATTTCACACCACGACACTACGTCATAGATGACCTATAGCAACCCCCAAACTGTGTTAGCATAGACCCCATTTTGAAGTTACCATAGGCCAAAATAGGGCTATGGTAACACTTCAGCTGTGTTAGGTTCTCAGCAGTAACTACAGGTATCTAAGGTAACATCAAAACACAGCCTAAGGTAACATAGCAAATGTGGTTACCAAAAACCTCTATAGCAACATCTTAAACACTCTATAGTAACATAGTTTGTGTGTTACAACAGATAATACAATTTTGCACAGGTGTCACATGTGGGTCCCACAGGTTATTTTTCTACCATTTCGTTCCTCTAATATTCATAAAAAAAAAAGCATAGATACAACAAAAAAATAAAAAACAGCCAAATGTCAAATCTAAAATAAAACTACAAACTATAAATATCATTAATTTAAATAAAATTTTACAAATCGTACAACCGATTACATTTACTTAAACATCTCAACAAAAACTAATCTTTAAAGCATATTAGTTTACATCAACTGATCCCGGTAGGTAGAATGCCTGAACGGAGAAACAGACATTTAAAGATTTTATATAAATCTAATTATCCCAAAATTGGAATTATCATTTTCTTCCGGACCTTGCCCGATAGTAATTCTTGATCCTCCCAAATATTATAATATGGAGATTCCTTCTTTCTGTCAAGTCTGTAGTAGCAGCAAGAGAAAAAAAAATTAACCAAGAAGCCATTAACTGTTAACTTTTATAGTATGAACATTTAGCCAGGCAAGAAACAGACATTTCAGAGATGTCAACAAAAAGCCTTGGCCCTCCAAAATCTGCTGCTACAATATCACTAGTTCTGCATATAGAAGACAGGAAGAACAAGATTATTCCATGGTTATCAGCTTCAGGATACCTGCTCAATGTCATTAATAGCTTCTTTTTTTAAGGTGAAAAGACTAAAAAAGCAAAGAGGTAGGAACAGTACAACTGATTGATTACAATAATATAGGGCGTCTATGACCATGACTGGGACCTTTGTGTCGTGTACCTTGTGGTACTTATCAGAGATCCAAACTCTTTCACCTGCAACGGCACTATATTTCAGAAAAATGGAGTGTACCAAGTACTAACTCTTATTACTGTATTAGCTTATAGATTTAGAAACCAGATTTCATGTGCATTATCTAACGTGTGATGCCAAGTATACAAGTGTTAAACAAATTTCTCCAAGCCTGCACAGGGATAACTATGATTTATAAGTTACATACACAATATACCGTTTACATTGAAATAGAGGAGTTAGAGGGAACGTTATACCTGATCTCGCTCATTATACCAGCAAGAATTCACATTGTCATAGTGGCTACGAAATGACAGCATTGTCTGACCAGACCACATGCTCAATACCTAAGAAGATCAGTTTTAATATATGAGCTCATATGATAAGAAGAAACTTGTTCAATACTAGAAAGTGAAAGGTAGAGAAATGTCATTACTTTCACAGTTGACATGCATGGGACAAAAACAAGGTCAGAATCTGGGGATACAGCCAACTGCATTGCCTTGCTAGTCTGAAGCCGCACAATGTCAAAGTTCACGAGCGTATTACAGCAGGATTCCACATCCCACAACTCATCTGTCTGTACTCTCCCTTCTTCTGGAATATTTGCATCAATTTAATTGTTGCAAATCAACAAGTCAGACATGAACCATATAGATTGCAGTGTTGTTTAGTCACTTCACTAATCATTTTTAAATAGCACTTTAAAAAAAAATTGTTGTCCAGTGTATAATAATTACAAAAACCTATCCATGTAGATATCACGTGTAAGAACCCAGATTTTTGGTAGAATTTAAAACTTTTTATTATGTAATAATGTGGGAATGAATAGTGGTTATGACTGCGATGTAACGAAGATCTATTAAATGAATGGAACGGATTTGAATTCAATTATTTATATGTCATGCAGAATACTTTTGGTTGACGGCATAGATAAGAATGATCTATCTCCTAAGAATATAAGTATATTACTTCTAGTAAGATTATTCTTATGTCATCCAAATCAATATCTATTATAAGTCCAGCGGTTCCGTAAAAAGGTTAAGAAGCACCCGAGAGTGAACCAGGTTCATTTTCCTAATTATTAGAATTAAATAAAAATAAGTGATGAATAGTGATTTTGGTGGAATTTGGAATATTATTATAATAATGTCATACCCGGTATTCGGAACGGATTTCTGAGTTCGTATTAGTGATCCCGGAAGAAAATAAGTGTATGTAAAAGCTGTCGGATTCAGAAAAAGAGCACTTTTATTTTCTCCGAGAATTCCCTGGACACTGCAAGACATAAGAAATTATAAAAGGAATTTAAGGATTTTAAATTCGAGAAGTATTAAGAAAGATGAGGAATAGTATTATAAATATTAAGAAGGTTTTCTGTAAAACCCTAACTAGAAACGAATGAGTTATTCCCTCGAACGATCAACGAATTAAGCAATAAACGGACAAGGAATCAAGCAGAGGAGGCAAGATGCATGCATGTGTGCAAGTGATAAATATCTAGAAACCATATAGTTACTTAAGTAACCAATACTTAGTGAATCAACTAAGTACTTAGAAAACAAACCACTTGGTTAAGCCTTAACCATCCAATCTTCAACACTTGTCCTCCCATTTTCATCATCTAGTGCATCACACTCCACTAACACCACTTTAAGAAGATATTATCCAAGTAAACATCACTTTATGCATTATTACAAAAAAATCAACCAAGCAAGAACTCATCTTCTCTCCAAAATAAAGCATTCGGCTTTTTCATTAATTCCAAACTCAAAATTCAACTTCCAACCATTTGTTGATCTTGAAACTTTTATGGTGAGACTTACATTTCATATAAATGATCTCCTCAAAATCCTAGCTTCAATCTCTTCTTTTTCCATTTTCAAAAAAATGATTTAAGAGGAGGGTGAATAGTGTTTTCATGAACTAATCTTGTTTTTTTCTTGTTTTTCATGGTTG
The DNA here is from genome assembly GCA_037693485.1 of Kitagawia praeruptora. NCBI lineage: Eukaryota > Viridiplantae > Streptophyta > Magnoliopsida > Apiales > Apiaceae > Kitagawia > Kitagawia praeruptora. Next base: position 143,551,546 of record CM075352.1, read on the forward strand.
ATTTAGCAAGCTTAAGCACCTCTAAGGATCATACTAAGCATAGTGAGGCTAGATCATACTCCAAGGAAGGTATAGCAACTTGAAACCCTAGACTTTACCTTGAGATTTTGCATGATCTTGGTGGGTTTTAGTATAAGATGTGTTATTAGCATGATTATAAGCATGATTGTGATTTAGTTTTGATAAATGTTAAAAATAGTTTAGATGAACGGAAAGGCATTGCTTGGCCTCAGTTCATGGTGGTATATCATGTATATGTTGTTTGGGATGGATACCTTGATTATTGGAGGGTTTGGAATTTAGATATATTCGATTTATAGCCGTCGTAATGCCGAAATTTCGTTAACCTTAAGAACACGAATTTGACAGAAGGTATAACTCACTGATTAGCTTCGAATTTTGCCATGATTAGCTAGATTATGTTATGAGCTTCGTTTTGATATAAAGATCGCATGAAACGGACTTACGGTTTAGGAGTTATGATTAAATTCGTAAAAGTGGTTCGGAACCGTAATCAAAAGTTCGTAATTGAAATTGATTCCCTTTAATTTTGTTTAATCAGTGGCGAATCATGATAATTAAATAATAGAGATAAAAAGGAAGGTGTGGGAGAAGACCGCATGTCAAATGGATCGTTTTCCGATTTTATAAAAATGTTCGAATCTAGGTTAAGTACGAAAGTACCCCTAAGAGGTATACTTGGTTATAACTTCGGTAAACCACTTAGAAAACGATCGATAAATATCGAGGTCTAATCTTTCGACTTTAAAACTTATACGATTTAAATACTTACCATATGTAAGTGTAATGTCATGCTTTAGTAACGAACAAGTATCGGGTAATAAAAGCAATAGTAAGAGTGAATTAGAGGGGTATAACGAAACGACTTGAAAACGTGTTTCGATTTAAGTTAAGTTTATACTTAACCTTTGAAAGGAGTTAAATGATTAATCCCGAATGCCTTGGCTAATTATAGATCATCAGGCTGACCCGGGACACGCTACTACTACCCCTACTCGTACTCGATTTCCAGGCAAGTTTTCGAACCTTTCTTTTTAAAGGCTGTTGTTGTGAATATATATATATGTATGTGTTTTCAGTATACATATGCCATTGCATGCATGCCTGTTCTCGAATTATTTTGAAAATGCTTGTTCCCTGAATTATTGTTGGCTTATAAGTTGGATAGTTATTATATCAATTATAAGCCGGAAATTTCTAAGACCCTTAAGCGAAGGGCATTTGAATCTCATTCTTTGACTATAGACCGGGAGTCGTTATTCCTTGATATATTGATATTATTTTTAGAGGAAAATAACTAAGTAAATATTTCCATCTATTATTTGGCGAATATTATTGGAATATTCCCTTGAGATTATTTGATAAATATTATTCGAATTATCCCTCGGATGTTTATTTATTCGAGGAATATTATATGTTTAATATTCATCTAAAGTCGATTAAATATTCGAATATTATTTCGAACTCTCAGTTAAGTTATTTAGTTAGAGAATATTCATTCTTACTTACTCGATAAATATTATTTTGAATATTCATTCGAGTTTATTTATTTAATGAATATTATCTAAATATTCATTCGAGCCTTATTTATTTAAATGAATATTAATTCGAATATTCATTCAATCCCTATTTATTTTATAAATATCCTTTGAACATCGATTCAAACTCCAGTTATTAAATAAATATTACTTTGAATATTCCCTTAAGATAAGGAATATTACCTTCGACCTTTATTTAATTCGATTCAATTATCGAACATAATTTCAAATATTCATTCGATAATCATTTCTTCGATAAATACTATTAAGTTGAATATTCATTATTTATTCAATGAATATTGTCCCAAATATTAAGTCGATAATTATTCCATCAATATGTATCCTTCTTGAGTTGAATATTCTCTATTGATTCAATAAATATTATCTCCAATGTCCATCTGACTGTTACTCCTTCAATAAACATTGTTATTAATTTGAATGTTCATTATTTGTTCAATGAATATTATTCTGAATATTTATTCAAAGATTATTCCGAGCAACCCTCTTTCAACATCTGTGACTTAATGAATATTCTTGGAATTTTTATTTAGTTCTTCTAACTCGTTTCAAAAATACTTGGTGTCATTCACATAGTATCATCGACCTCCGAACATTATATAAATTATTACAGAGTCTTATTAATATTATTATATTATCAAGGAAGGTTCTCAGTGATTTCATTCTCCCTTCGATTCTATTATAAGGGAACCTTACTTGAGGAATGTTATTTGTCTTGTGACTGCCCGGTCATAAATTATTCGTTCACTCGCAACTTGGTTGCTATCATTCATGGCATTACGTGTACCCACTCATTATTCGAGGGGAAAGAATGTTGGAACAAGTCATTATCCATTAACAAGCAGTAGCTTGGGAAATATTGGTAAATTTTCCTTTCCATTTATATATGACTACCTGGTGGAGTCTTATCAACAAGTATTATACTTGGGGAAAGGGGGACAAACTTTATGTTTCAAAGTTATGGGTATGGAATGAACTAGGAGACGCGTAAGTGGCCGAGTGGCGCCGGTCCATCAATAGCCCAACCGTTGGCTTAGGAGTTCCAGAGGGCGGTAATCAAGTAAATCCGTCGGAGCTACCTTCTACATGTAGAGAATGACTGATGAGATGCATGACATACGGCTGATCCCCGTAAACGTCAGGGCATCTGGCGCGGCAATGCTCCCGTATTAGTTCATCACTCAATGTTGGAAATTTTCTGCAACATCATCATAGTTGGCAGAGTTGAAAAGTATTTCAAACTGGAATTGCAATATCATTCTGCAAGTTCCTATTTTTATGAAAATGATGCTATCTTGCTTATTTTGGCATAGCATATGCTTCCACAAAATATACATTTATTGAGTTACCTTGTAACTTCATCCTTTATATTAAACTGGCAACATTTTCTCTAATGCATGGCATATGATTTCAAACATATCTTTGAACTATCTTATACATTACTGTACAGTTATATATTGTTGGTGGGCTGTTGCTCACCCTTGCTTATTTATTATGTCACAACAACAGCTAGGTCACATGGCCCGCGTCAGGCGCACTCGGCGCAAGCAGGTTACCCGCCCCGCAGGGCTACCCGTTGATATCATCGCTGCCATTGCTGAGGTAGCATAGCTCAGCAGCCTTGATTTCCAGTTTACTTATATGTATCAATAATGATTAATCAACGGCTAAACTTTTAAACTTATGATGTTATCCTTTTGGCTTGTAATAACTTTTATTCGTAAACCAGTAATGCAAGACTTATTTCAATTTCATCTCTGGGACTATAACTGTGTGTGTGTGAGTGGTTATTATTGTGGGGTCACAGCAGGTGATTTATTTATTGTGGACTCAAGTAAAGTATTAATCATGGAAAATAAGACCGTAACGACCCGATCCCGGACCCCGGATCTGGGGGTGTTACAGAAATGGTATCAGAGAGAGAGTTATAAATCCCAAGAGATGATGCGACGCTATACAATAATAAATTCACTAAGATAATAAGAACTCTTGCCAAGTTCACTTAAAACCCTTATGGGAACTTTTAAGTATCATGATAGTAATATAATTCGTCATTGTGTAGGCGAGTGACATCTCGGATCCGGGAGAGTATGAGAGACAGCACGATGATGCGATCCAGGCCGCCGAGGGTTCGGCGATGGTAGATTCAGATGCTGATACTGATGTTGTTGAGTCAGAGGAGGAGGACCCTGAGGTCCAGGTGGATGCTGATACTGATGTCATGGAGTCAGAGGAGGAGGACCCTGAGGAGGTCCAGGTTGATGCTGATACTGATGTTGTTGAGTCAGAGGAGGAGGTCCAGGCCGTAGGGGATGCTGAGTTAGTTGCTGAGGATGTTGATGATGAGGACCCTGAGGAGGACCAGCTTGTACCTGAGGGTAGAGAGATTGGGGAGGACTTTTGGGTTGTGACTCAGATTAGGACTTTGGAGGAGGATACTGACATGACCACAGAGCAGGTGATGGCTGCTGTTTTAGGCCAGGATGTAGATGAGGGTGCCGAGGGAGATGTTGATGAGCCCGTGGCTGATGTTGTAGGGAGTTCCGGACTTCATGTGCCACCCCTCTCTGATGAGAGAGCCCCTACCCCGCCACCACTACCTGTGAGCCCAGTGTCAGATGAGTTTGAGGCATTGACCCCAGAGCCACAGCAGGCAGAGGCTGCCCTTCCAGCAGATCCAGCCCCTCCACCCCATGGTCCGACAGGGGACGTCCCAGCATGTTTTCACCACTATGTTGTAGGCAGACTTACTTCTGAGGTAGCCGTGGCTGAGGCCAGGCTGGCAGAGTCCCGCAGAGAGCTAGCCGCAGAGAGAGAGGCCCGGTTGAGGCACCTGGGTGGTAGGCGTGCCAGAGCTAGAGATATGTATAGGCAGGTGACCGGCATAGAGCTGAGGGCCCGTGTGAGGGTGCGACAGTTACCCAGTGATGGGCATGGCATGGTATCCAGGGCTGATGCAGAGGAGATTTTCCGCCTTGCTATGAGGAGGGTTCTAGATTTGACCCGCCGTCGTGGCTGACTGCAGGGATAGTGATGTATTGGTCTAGTTGTCTAGTCTTGTACGGTCATAGTAGTGCCGATTTTTGGTAGGGATAGTTTCAGCTTGTAGATCCCTGTTGCAGACTAGACAGATAGACAGCTTATTTCACTTTTGACTAGTTGTTATTCGGATGGTTGTATTTCTTTTAAAACTGTTGTTGTATGTCGGATGTTGTACCGTTTGGTACTTGGTATATATTTATTCCCCTTTTCAGTCATTTCAGTTTTCTTATGACGCGATCACTAGTTTATTATATTATATCTGTCCGTACTGCTTTCGGCTAAAACTGCCATGATATATAGAACTGTGGGATCCTAAATCCATTTATGCATCGATATTGTGAGGAAAACCCTTTGAAATAGGTAAATAAACCTAATGTATATTGTCCAAATTTTCAGTAAAATGCCTCCGAGAAGAATGGGTACTAGGGCTAACCCTCACGAATCTACTGACCAAGAAAGTCACAATCAACATGAGGAAAATTTTGAGTATAATGAAGAACAGGATCAGGACTATAATGAGCAGGAGGATTCCCATTATGGGATGGGGGATGAAACTTTCTATACTGCAGAGTTTGAAGAGGAAATAGAAGAAGGGGAAACTGAAGTCGAACATCAGGGGGAGAACCAGGGCGGAAACCCCATGGGACAATTTATGGATCTGCTCAGGCAGAATTTGAACCAATACCCCCAACCACCCCAAGGAAACAATACCACTGTGGCCAATTCCTTTAGGGCCTTCAAGTCCCTCAAACCCCCAGAGTTTCACGGATCGGCTGACCCCGTAGAGGCAAGGGCCTGGGTCAAGGAAATGGAGAAATCTTTCGAGATTCTGAGTATTGGGGAAGCCCAAAAGACTATATTTGCTACCTACTTGCTAAAAGGAGAGGCCAACTATTGGTGGGAAGCTAAGAAGAATATGGAGACCGATGCTATTGTAACCTGGGATAGGTTTAAACAATTGTTTCTAGAGAAGTATTTTCCAAAGTTTATGAAAACCCAGATGGAACTTAAGTTTTTGGAACTGAAGCAGAACAATATGACAGTGGCTGATTATGAAGCCAAGTTTACTGAGTTATCACGATTTGTACCAGAGTTTGTGGACACTGAAGAAAAGAAAGCTAACAGGTTTCAGCAAGGGCTGAAGCAGTGGATTCAGAACAGAGTGGCCGTTTTAGAGATTACAGATTATGCCACCTTGGTGCAAAAGGCAACCATTGTGGAAGCAGGGAGCGATCAGATACAAAGAGAGAGAGAGAAGGGGGGATTAAAGAGAAAGCATGCCAGCATGGGCGGAGGTTCCGCAGGGGGAAGGCCCCCGAATAGGTTCAACCGAGGAGCAGTTTCCCTACCTGGGAGGAATATTGGGTTTAAACCATCTGGGAGTGCAACTGTGAGCCAGGGCGGCCAACAAGCAGGAGTGTCCCGTTCCCATCATTCCAGACCTCCACTACCAGTATGTGCCACTTGTGGGAAGAGACATTCCGGGGTGTGTACGCAGAAACAGACGGTCTGTTATAAGCGTGGGCGAGCAGGCCACTATGCCCATCAGTGTACCGCGATTGCTCCTACTGCCAGCAAAGGCACTACTTGTTTTCAGTGTGGTCGTCCAGGTCACATGAGGAGGGATTGCCCAATGAACAAACCAGCAGCCTCAGGGGCAAGCAGAGCTGCCTCCAACAGGCCACCAACTGCTAGAACTTTTAACATGACAGTGCAAGATGCCGTGAGGAACACGGATGTGATAGCAGGTACATTTTCCCTCAATTCAGTCAGTGCAAATGTTTTATTTGATTCTGGGGCAACTAAGTCTTTTATATCTAGAGATTTTGCACATAAATTGAAACTTAAAACTCAACCACTAAGGGAGTCTTTGCTAGTAGAGATAGCTAATCAGGAAGTCGTTCCAGTTAATCAGATTCACTCCGATTGCAAAATAGAAATAGGAGGACGATCCTTCTGTGTTGATTTGATCCCTTTTAAGCTAGGGGAATTCGATGTTATTTTGGGAATAGACTGGTTGTCTCGTAATAATGCGCAAATAGATTGTAAAGGGAAAAAGGTTAAGTTGAAAACCCCAGGAAATAAGGAAATAGTGTTTAAAGGGTTACGACAGACCCAAACCATTCTAACCATGGCGCAGACCAAGAGACTGCTACGAAAAGGAAACGAAGCTTATTTAGCTTACGTTATCGATACCCAGAAAGAGGCGCCCAAGATACAAGACATTCCGGTGGTTAACGAATTTGAAGATGTGTTTCCTGAAGACCTTCCTGGATTACCACCAGACAGAGTGATTGAGTTTGCTATCGAGTTAGCCCCGGGGACGGCGCCAGTTTCAAAGGCCCCATACCGATTAGCACCAGTGGAAATGAAAGAGCTAGCAAAGCAATTACAGGAATTGTTGGATAAGGGTATGATAAGACCCAGTGTGTCGCCTTGGGGCGAACCAGTATTGTTCGTCAAGAAAAAGGACGGGAGTATGAGGTTATGCATCGACTATCGAGAGTTGAACAAGCTAACCATAAAGAATAAGTACCCGTTGCCCAGAATTGATGATTTGTTTGACCAGCTAAGAGGAGCTGTGTATTTCTCCAAGATTGACTTGAGAACCGGATATCACCAGCTGAAGATTAAACCTGAAGATATTCCAAAGACTGCTTTCCGTACTAGGTATGGACATTATGAGTTTTTGGTGATGTCATTCGGATTGACCAACGCCCCAGCAGCTTTCATGGATTTAATGAATAGAGTGTTCAAGGAATATTTGGACCAGTTTGTTATAGTCTTTATTGATGATATTTTGATCTACTCAAAGACAGAGGAAGAACACGCTGAACATTTGAGGATAACCTTAGAGACGCTCCAGAAAGAGCAATTATATGCCAAATTCTCAAAGTGTGAGTTCTGGAAAAATGAAGTACAATTTTTAGGGCACGTAATCAACAAAGAAGGAGTGCTAGTTGACCCCTCCAAGATAGAGGCAGTTTCAAATTGGGAGCGACCAACCACTCCAACAGAGGTAAGGAGTTTCATAGGGTTAGCAGGATATTATAGACGATTTGTTCAAGATTTTGCAAAGATTGCAGCCCCGTTAACTCGACTTACCCGGAAAACTGAGAAATTTGAATGGACTGAAAAATGCGAGAAGAGTTTTCAAGAGCTGAAGAAGAGGTTGGTAGCGGCCCCAGTATTGGCGTTGCCTGATGGAAAAGGAGATTTCGTGATTTACAGTGATGCTTCGCATAAAGGATTGGGATGCGTGCTTATGCAGCACGGCAAGGTAATAGCATATGCGTCAAGACAATTGAAGGATTACGAGATCCGATACCCCACCCATGATCTGGAATTAGCAGCAATTGTTTTTGCCTTAAAAATTTGGAGGCACTACTTGTATGGAGAGAAGTGTGAGATTTACACTGACCATAAGAGCCTCAAGTACATTTTTACGCAGAAAGAGCTTAACATGCGCCAGAGAAGATGGCTAGAGCTAATCAAGGATTATGACTGTGAGATTCGTTACCACCCGGGCAAAGCCAATGTGGTGGCTGACGCCCTTAGTAGGAAAGAGAAGCTCAAAATGATAACTACAGAGGAAGAATTGATAAAAGACTTTGAGAGGCTGGAAATTGAGATTAAGATACCTAAAGAAGGTCAAGAAAAGTTGATGGAAATTCGGATCCAGCCTCTACTGTTGGAAAAGATTAGGTTATGCCAAGAACAAATGATGGAAGCAGAAAAGAACTCGACAGAGGAGTTAATGACTGGGGAAGAAATAAAGTGTGAAAAAGATAAGGGAGGAATCATGAGATATATGTGGAGGATATGGGTCCCAAACAATCAGGAACTCAAGGAAGAAATTCTATATGAGGCACACAACTCAGGATACTCAGTGCACCCCGGTAGCACCAAAATGTATAGAGATTTGAAAGAGTACTACTGGTGGCCCAACATGAAAAAGGACGTGGTAGAGTGGGTAAGCAGATGCTTGACTTGCCAGAAAGTGAAAGCAGAGCACCAAAGGCCTAGTGGACTTCTACACCCCTTGGAGATTCCCGAATGGAAATGGGAACATATAGCTATGGACTTCGTAGTAGGTTTACCAAGGACCAAAGCAAATCATGATGCCATATGGGTGATTATAGACCGACTAACAAAGTCAGCTCACTTCCTACCGATCAACGAAAGGTACACGGTTGATAGGCTTGTAGACCTCTACCTCAAAGAGATAGTGGCGCGACATGGAGTCCCAGTCGCCATAGTATCTGACAGAGATCCCAGATTTAACTCCAGGTTTTGGAGGAGCTTTCAGGACTGTGTGGGAACCAGGCTAAACATGAGTACAGCTTACCATCCCCAGACAGACGGGCAAAGTGAAAGGACCATCCAGACACTAGAAGATATGTTGAGAGTCTGTGCTATAGACTTTAAAGGAAATTGGGATGATCACTTGCCATTGATTGAGTTCTCCTACAACAATAGCTTTCATTCAAGCATAGGGATGCCGCCTTACGAGGCCTTTTATGGAAGGAAATGCCGATCTCCCTTATATTGGGATGAAGTTGGAGAACGAAAGATGCTCGGGCCTGAGATGGTCCAACGGACTAAAGATGCAGTGGATCTAATAAGAGGACGGCTGGTAGCAGCCCAAGACCGTCAAAAGAAATATGCCGACTTAGCCCGGAAAGGAAAAGAATATGAGGTGGGAGACCTAGTGTTCTTGAAGGTATCTCCTTGGAAGGGTTTAATGAGGTTTGGAAAGAAAGGGAAGCTGAGCCCTAGATATATTGGGCCATTTGAGATCTTAAGACGTATTGGGGAGCTAGCTTATGAACTGGCCTTACCCCCAAACCCGCAGCAAGTGCACAATGTGTTCCATGTCTCAATGCTAAGGAAATATAACCCAGATGCCAAGCACGTAGTGGAATATGAGCACGTGGACATGCAACCAGACTTGACCTACGTAGAGCAACCTGTGGAAATCATGGACAGAAAAGATCAAGTGCTCCGAAACAAGGTCATCAAGCTTGTCAGAGTTTTATGGCAGAATCACAACATAGAAGAATCAACCTGGGAGCTAGAAAGTGCAATGATGGAAAAGTACCCCCATTTGTTTTCAAGCTGATTCCGGGACGGAATCCTTTTAAGGAGGGGAGACTGTAAGAACCCAGATTTTTGGTAGAATTTAAAACTTTTTATTATGTAATAATGTGGGAATGAATAGTGGTTATGACTGCGATGTAACGAAGATCTATTAAATGAATGGAACGGATTTGAATTCAATTATTTATATGTCATGCAGAATACTTTTGGTTGACGGCATAGATAAGAATGATCTATCTCCTAAGAATATAAGTATATTACTTCTAGTAAGATTATTCTTATGTCATCCAAATCAATATCTATTATAAGTCCAGCGGTTCCGTAAAAAGGTTAAGAAGCACCCGAGAGTGAACCAGGTTCATTTTCCTAATTATTAGAATTAAATAAAAATAAGTGATGAATAGTGATTTTGGTGGAATTTGGAATATTATTATAATAATGTCATACCCGGTATTCGGAACGGATTTCTGAGTTCGTATTAGTGATCCCGGAAGAAAATAAGTGTATGTAAAAGCTGTCGGATTCAGAAAAAGAGCACTTTTATTTTCTCCGAGAATTCCCTGGACACTGCAAGACATAAGAAATTATAAAAGGAATTTAAGGATTTTAAATTCGAGAAGTATTAAGAAAGATGAGGAATAGTATTATAAATATTAAGAAGGTTTTCTGTAAAACCCTAACTAGAAACGAATGAGTTATTCCCTCGAACGATCAACGAATTAAGCAATAAACGGACAAGGAATCAAGCAGAGGAGGCAAGATGCATGCATGTGTGCAAGTGATAAATATCTAAAAACCATATAGTTACTTAAGTAACCAATACTTAGTGAATCAACTAAGTACTTAGAAAACAAACCACTTGGTTAAGCCTTAACCATCCAATCTTCAACACTTGTCCTCCCATTTTCATCATCTAGTGCATCACACTCCACTAACACCACTTTAAGAAGATATTATCCAAGTAAACATCACTTTATGCATTATTACAAAAAAATCAACCAAGCAAGAACTCATCTTCTCTCCAAAATAAAGCATTCGGCTTTTTCATTAATTCCAAACTCAAAATTCAACTTCCAACCATTTGTTGATCTTGAAACTTTTATGGTGAGACTTACATTTCATATAAATGATCTCCTCAAAATCCTAGCTTCAATCTCTTCTTTTTCCATTTTCAAAAAAATGATTTAAGAGGAGGGTGAATAGTGTTTTCATGAACTAATCTTGTTTTTTTCTTGTTTTTCATGGTTGATTTAGCAAGCTTAAGCACCTCTAAGCATCATACTAAGCATAGTGAGGCTAGATCATACTCCAAGGAAGGTATAGCAACTTGAAACCCTAGACTTTACCTTGAGATTTTGCATGATCTTGGTGGGTTTTAGTATAAGATGTGTTATTAGCATGATTATAAGCATGATTGTGATTTAGTTTTGATAAATGTTAAAAATAGTTTAGATGAACGGAAAGGCATTGCTTGACCTCAGTTCATGGTGGTATATCATGTATATGTTGTTTGGGATGGATACCTTGATTATTGGAGGGTTTGGAATTTAGATATATTCGATTTATAGCCGTCGTAATGCCGAAATTTCGTTAACCTTAAGAACACGAATTTGACAGAAGGTATAACTCACTGATTAGCTTCGAATTTTGCCATAATTAGCTAGATTATGTTATGAGCTTCGTTTTGATATAAAGATCGCATGAAACGGACTTACGGTTTAGGAGTTATGATTAAATTCGTAAAAGTGGTTCGGAACCGTAATCAAAAGTTCGTAATTGAAATTGATTCCCTTTAATTTTGTTTAATCAGTGGCGAATCGTGATAATTAAATAATAGAGATAAAAAGGAAGGTGTGGGAGAAGACCGCATGTCAAATGGATCGTTTTCCGATTTTATAAAAATGTTCGAATCTAGGTTAAGTACGAAAGTACCCCTAAGAGGTATACTTGGTTATAACTTCGGTAAACCACTTAGAAAACGATCGATAAATATCGAGGTCTAATCTTTCGACTTTAAAACTTATACGATTTAAATACTTACCATATGTAAGTGTAATGTCATGCTTTAGTAACGAACAAGTATCGGGTAATAAAAGCAATAGTAAGAGTGAATTAGAGGGGTATAACGAAACGACTTGAAAACGTGTTTCGATTTAAGTTAAGTTTATACTTAACCTTTGAAAGGAGTTAAATGATTAATCCCGAATGCCTTGGCTAATTATAGATCATCAGGCTGACCCGGGACACGCTACTACTACCCCTACTCGTACTCGATTTCCAGGCAAGTTTTCGAACCTTTCTTTTTAAAGGCTGTTGTTGTGAATATATATATATGTATGTGTTTTCAGTATACATATGCCATTGCATGCATGCCTGTTCTCGAATTATTTTGAAAATGCTTGTTCCCTGAATTATTGTTGGCTTATAAGTTGGATAGTTATTATATCAATTATAAGCCGGAAATTTCTAAGACCCTTAAGCGAAGGGCATTTGAATCTCATTCTTTGACTATGGACCGGGAGTCGTTATTCCTTGATATATTGATATTATTTTTAGAGGAAAATAACTAAGTAAATATTTCCATCTATTATTTGGCGAATATTATTGGAATATTCCCTTGAGATTATTTGATAAATATTATTCGAATTATCCCTCGGATGTTTATTTATTCGAGGAATATTATATGTTTAATATTCATCTAAAGTCGATTAAATATTCGAATATTATTTCGAACTCTCAGTTAAGTTATTTAGTTAGAGAATATTCATTCTTACTTACTCGATAAATATTATTTTGAATATTCATTCGAGTTTATTTATTTAATGAATATTATCTAAATATTCATTCGAGCCTTATTTATTTAAATGAATATTAATTCGAATATTCATTCAATCCCTATTTATTTTATAAATATCATTTGAACATCGATTCAAACTCCAGTTATTAAATAAATATTACTTTGAATATTCCCTTAAGATAAGGAATATTACCTTCGACCTTTATTTAATTCGATTCAATTATCGAACATAATTTCAAATATTCATTCGATAATCATTTCTTCGATAAATACTATTAAGTTGAATATTCATTATTTATTCAATGAATATTGTCCCAAATATTAAGTCGATAATTATTCCATCAATATGTATCCTTCTTGAGTTGAATATTCTCTATTGATTCAATAAATATTATCTCCAATGTCCATCTGACTGTTACTCCTTCAATAAACATTGTTATTAATTTGAATGTTCATTATTTGTTCAATGAATATTATTCTGAATATTTATTCAAAGATTATTCCGAGCAACCCTCTTTCAACATCTGTGACTTAATGAATATTCTTGGAATTTTTATTTAGTTCTTCTAACTCGTTTCAAAAATACTTGGTGTCATTCACATAGTATCATCGACCTCCGAACATTATATAAATTATTACAGAGTCTTATTAATATTATTATATTATCAAGGAAGGTTCTCAGTGATTTCATTCTCCCTTCGATTCTATTATAAGGGAACCTTACTTGAGGAATGTTATTTATCTTGTGACTGCCCGGTCATAAATTATTCGTTCACTCGCAACTTGGTTGCTATCATTCATGGCATTACGTGTACCCACTCATTATTCGAGGGGAAAGAATGTTGGAACAAGTCATTATCCATTAACAAGCAGTAGCTTGGGAAATATTGGTAAATTTTCCTTTCCATTTAGATATGACTACCTGGTGGAGTCTTATCAACAAGTATTATACTTGGGGAAAGGGGGACAAACTTTATGTCTCAAAGTTATGGGTATGGAATGAACTAGGAGACGCGTAAGTGGCCGAGTGGCGCCGGTCCAGCAATAGCCCAACCGTTGGCTTAGGAGTTCCAGAGGGCGGTAATCAAGTAAATCCGTCGGAGCTACCTTCTACATGTAGAGAACGACTGATGAGATGCATGACATACGGCTGATCCACGTAAACGTCAGGGCATCTGGCGCGGCAATGCTCCCGTATTAGTTCATCACTCAATGTTGGAAATTTTTTGTAACATCATCATAGTTGGCAGAGTTGAAAAGTATTTCAAACTGGAATTGCAATATCATTCTGCAAGTTCCTATTTTTATGAAAATGATGCTATCTTGCTTATTTTGGCATAGCATATGCTTCCACAAAATATACATTTATTGAGTTACCTTGTAACTTCATCCTTTATATTAAACTGGCAACATTTTCTCTAATGCATGGCATATGATTTCAAACATATCTTTGAACTGTCTTATACATTACTGTACAGTTATATATTGTTGGTGGGCTGTTGCTCACCCTTGCTTATTTATTATGTCACAACAACATCTAGGTCACATGGCCCGCGTCAGGCGCACTCGGCGCAAGCAGGTTACCCGCCCCGCAGGGCTACCCGTTGATATCATCGCTGCCATTGCTGAGGTAGCATAGCTCAGCAGCCTTGATTTCCAGTTTACTTATATGTATCAATAATGATTAATCAACGGCTAAACTTTTAAACTTATGATGTTATCCTTTTGGCTTGTAATAACTTTTATTCGTAAACCAGTAATGCAAGACTTATTTCAATTTCATCTCTGGGACTATAACTGTGTGTGAGTGGTTATTATTGTGGGGTCACAGCAGGTGATTTATTTATTGTGGACTCAAGTAAAGTATTAATCATGGAAAATAAGACCGTAACGACCCGATCCCGGACCCCGGATCTGGGGGTGTTACATCACGTAAAAAGCCATCTCTGTGATCCAAGCCATTATGGTATTAACATCTTTATAAGGAACTCATGTAATGCTGTTGCGCCTGTTCAGAACAGTCTAAACAAAAAGAAAATATCAAATGTCTGCTTGGTTAATCAGACTTCATTTGGTTTGGCCAGGGCAGAACATGTGCCAACTACATAGTTTAGTAGATACATTATTCCATCAACTTTGGTCAGAAATCAAAGTTGAAAAAGGATTACATATATGTAATGTTATTATCTTTCAAAATACTGTACTATTGCAGCACTTGGACTGGATTTAATGTCGCTATGACAATACTCGAATTCAATTCCCTGAAGACAAGGAAAACAAAAAGATTAAATGCACCATTCAAAATTCAATAATATGATTCAACACTGGTGTAATAAAGTAGCAGACTTCATAAGTCTAAAACCAGAGTCTACATCAGCACTCAAATAAAATGACCAGATTAGCTCAAAAGTATATTTATTCTGGAAAAAAATAGTGATTCTTCTGCTCCTTATGCATGGTGACTGCTTAATGGAATAAGAGTAATAACTTATGCAGTAGCATGTTTCAGCATTTTATGGGGTTGTAAAAGTTCCCAAATGTAAAACTTAATTTAGATGACTCATTGCTCAACAAAACATATCTGGTACGTACCCTGTAAAGCGCTTGTAGGAAAACCATTTCATCAAAAGACAAGGTGCTGATGCGCATCGAGGCACCTAGAATACATCATCAGAATCTAAGGTCAGAAAGTAGTATTTATCAACTAAAAGTTTAATGCCTGTATAGATTTTATCATGAAACTTCATGTTCAAAAGTTAGGTAAATGACCTCACATCATAAACATATGCAACTTAGAAATTTAAAGATGAATTGCTTTTATAATTTCTCTATAATCTAGAGAATTTCTCCTAAAAACTCTGACATAACATCTGATATCTTAGGCCAACTCCCTAAAATTTAGAAGTACATGAGTTGTCAATGTCCTCTGATGAATATACTTTAAAGATATCACTGCTTGAATATTATAGGAGACTAAGATCATGATGTCAAATGAAGGTGGTGTGGCTGGAAGAATTCAATCAATGTAAGCCTAGTAAATCCATCTACATATATACACAAGGACAACAAAAAAAACAGGCTAACAATTAAACTAACAAAATCAATGTAAAAAGCAAAACTCAACTAGACAATACACAAGACATATTCAAGTTCTTGTCATTCTTATATTCAAGGCATGACCTGACCAATTGGTTAAATTACAACAACTTTGACATACCTGATCTTTTGCTCTGTAACGATAGTGGTTTGACCTCTATTCGCAGAATTGTTAGTCGGGATTTGACCTCTATTCGCCATTTATAAACAAACAGCAACACCTAAAAAAACCACTCATCCATCAATATCAAACACAATTAAACATCATAGCTATTAAAACTGAGCATATATAGACTTAAATGAAGATTGAGAAGCAATTAAAGTATTAATTAATCAAATTTATGAAACACAAAACACAGTAATTACAAAGAGACAGAGAGGGAAAGAGATACAAAGAGAGAGAGAGAGAGAGAGAGAGAGAGAGATAGATAGAGAGAGAGACAGAGAGAGGGAGAGAGATACATAAAGAGACGGGTAGAGAGAGACATTGATACTGGGAGAGAGAGAGAGAGATAGAGAGAATGGGAGAGAGAGATGGGAGAGATACATAGAGATATAGATGGTACATAAATTTGAGTCATACCTCAAATTCGAAACCAAACCAGGATTGAAACCAAATCTGCTACAATCCGATTCAAAGCTCGAACCCGTTCAATTGAGCCCAAATCCCGCTTAAATCCTGATTAGATTGAGAGAGAGTGAAGAGCAAAAGAGATGAGAAAGTGAAGAGCTACATAAGTGAAATATTTCATCCCTTGCCCCAATATGAATTAGCCCCAATTTTGTTTGCCGCTCCTCAAATATTTTGAACCCCCGCCCAAGCAATTCACTGGTATTTGTGTACTTTTCTTTTTTATTTGTTTTTTAAAAAAGATTACAAATTTGTCAAAAAAATATTACAAATTTATTTTAAAATTTTAATGTTAAATTATAAATTTTGATTTATTATTTTCAAATTCTTCACAGTTCATACAAACTATTTTTTTCTCTATTAAAATTTTTAATGATTTTAATCAAAATTTAATATTTTTTTAATATCACTTTATTTTAAAACATTTTAATTCTAAATTTATTAAAAATGTTTAATAAATTTAAATAATTTAAATATATCATGAAATATTTTAATTTTTACAATAACTGACTTCATTGTTTTAAAATTAATTATTTTTAAAGTCAAATAATTATTAAATCATTAATTTTAAATTAAATAAAAATTTTGTTAATGAATAATCTATGGTAACACACCTCATGGTGTTAGCCCACTGTAACACCTTTTATAACTAAAGTAACATACTTTTGTGTCTATGGTAACACCACAATCAAAAAGTTGCGATAGGTCAAAATTTTCATAGCTATGGTAACACCCATAGTGGTAACACCCATGCCAAAAGGTTGCGATAGGCCATCTATGGCGTAGTGCGAATCATATTGATAAAAAATTATGAACCTATGCCAGCATGGCAAGTTCTAAATCTCAAGATCCACTTTCACTTTACAAGAGATTAATGGATTAGATGTTAGCTATGCACCTAACAATTAAGCATAACCATACGAGTATATCAAATATACATCACACATAGATCTTTAAAGCATCAAGATACTAAAGCTCCATAAATAAATCCGTTAGAGTCCCATGACAACTATTAGTTCGTAATTGAACCTCTCGTCATCATGGGATTAAGTGAAACCATGATAATGAAACAAAGTCTGAATAATAATGTATCCTAATAGAAGAAAACAAAAGATGAAGTAGATCTAGATCTCCGTTGCTTGTCACGAGCGTTGGTGAATCCTTCTCCAACTTGTCTCCCTTGCTTCTCTGATAAAACGTGATTTTCTTGATGCCTAGATGTGTTTATATAGTCCCAGCGTCTTATCCAACAAGAAATTTCCCAAAATAGAGTTAAAATAGAATTTCTGCAGTTTAGCACAAAATACGTTTCCTAAACTGATTCTGTTTTGAAGGAAAATTCGTAGCTGAATTTTCTTCAGTATTTTTGGGCCGTTCCATTACTAATTGGGCCTCTAGATCACTTTAGAATGAAAGAGAATTCCGTTATCTTCGCGTGGACTGTAAGATCGTCCAAAACGGACTTGTAGAACTCAAGATATGACCCAAACAATATATCAGAATTTTTCCAGCGGTCGCGCGCGTACCCTGCGCTTCCAGGGCGCAGTCTGCACGGCAAATTTCTGTCCAGATTTTTGTTTTTGCTTCGGACTTCAAGAAAATTCCCCAGGCTTCGCGTGGATAGTAAGATCGCTGAAAACGGACTTTTAGAACTCCAGATATGGCCAAAACAATGTAGACTGCGCAACCTTCCCAGAAATCCGAATTTTCCACAATTTGCTCATTTCTCCTCCGTTTTCTCTTCCCATTCTTTTGCCACTTCCCGTTCTTTATTTTCTTGAGCGTGAATCCACCATGAAACATGTAAATGTATCTCCCCACTTCAAGATAGTAACCCTGCACATTCTTATTAATAATGAATCAAAAACACGACATACTTGAGGCCAACTTAATCAATTTAAGCCGATATGGAACGCTCCAAGTGGATTTAAAATCCACTTATCACACCCCCCAAACTTAAACCGATGCTTGTCCTCAAGCATAAACAACTAAACACTAACTAACTAGTACCACTTCCGTAGGTGATCACGGTTGCATTTGGCATATGCAACAAGCCCTTTAAACCCCTAGGCAGTCCTAGTGGACGAGTAAGGTCTCGTGAGGGCCTATAGCGAATGTACCCACAAAATCCTTCTAACTAATGCAAAAACAATGCAATGCATGAATGCAACTAATATAAAAATGCAAAGATCCTCTCAAACTAACCAAAACCAACTAGCAAGCAAATATCTCAAAGAATGCAACTAACTTCAAATAGAGCTCAACTAAGTCCTCGTATACTAACAATACATGTACAGAAATGTGCGTGTGTGCTATGCTCATCAGATATACTCCTAAAACTAGATCAAAATCATACATATTCTTCGCCAAGACAATCACGGGTTTATAAATAGAATAGACGGTAAACACTTCAAAACCTAGGAACACCTCCATCCTCATTCAAGTTAGATAGGAATTTATGCTTTATTAGTAACAACTACGACACATAATACTATACACAACAACGCATGCTTATTTAACCGTGCAATGAATGAGACCCCAAAAGGCTTATACAATAATACCCATGTAGCGAGCGTTGGGTTAGTGGATCCCAGACTATAAAAGCCTTAGGTCACTAGGCACAAAGTCCCTACAAACTTAATTTCTCGAGTATTAAAGAGCTCACCCTGGTTAATTTTGCATTTAACATTCACATAACTCTTTTTTTTCCCTAATTTTTTTTTCTTTTTTTTTTCCATATATATATGCAATCTGGAATGAGAATTCTCATTTCAAATCCTACACTACTCATATAAATATGAGCCGGCTACTAGCCATTTGACACCTAGCCATTATTGACAAATAAAAACAACTAGCATGAAATCCCTGGTTTCCCCCAAACTTAGACTTTAGTGCTCCTACGCCATCAAGGGAATAACGAAAATTCTGAATATAATCAAGTGATTAAATCTAAAACAACCAAACAAGCATGACCTCAACCTAGCCCACAAGCAAACGATGAGACTGTGTAATTATTGTGTTTCTGAAGCATGCAAGTCAATTTCGTAGGAACTATAAATCAACCCTCTACTCATCATTACCACACTCAATTAGACATCTACCTACCAATCAGAATCAGCTTGTTCTAAGGGATCATGAAATATGCATGCCATGAAAATGCAACTATATGAACTCACATGGTAAAACGAAATAACAAATTGTCCTATATAAATAAAACATGCAATAACATGAACGAAACATACATGAATTACACTACACATGCAAAATATGATGGCCCTGTTTGGCAATTAGCTGATAGCTGTTAGCTGATAGCGGATTGAATTAGCTGTTTTGACTAGCGGATTGAATTAGCTGTTTTGACTAGCGGATTGAAATTAGCTGTTTTGAATAAAAGTGTTTGGTAAATAGCTTTTTGAATAACTTTTTGTGAAACATAGCAAACCTCTAATTGAAAAAGCTCCTAAAAGGAGCTTTTTCAAAATTAGCTTTTTGATCCCAAACCTCTAACTCAAAACTCTAACAACCAAACACTCACATTAGAGGTTTTATTTGGTCAAACCTCTAATCTACCCCCAAACCTCTAATTTTATCCCAAACCTCTAACTTCCAAACACCCCCGATATCTATATGAACAAGACACACTACACTACTAATCCCAAACCACCCCCAAACTTAAAATATTCAATGTCCCCATTGAATTGAAGGTAATACAAGGGATAGTAGGAACATACCTAAATAAAAATGCCGAAAAGCGTGGGTTGCCTCCCACGAAGCGCTTATTTAGAGTCAATTAGCTTGACTACGTCCAAGCCTCCATTAAGGATGATAATAGTTGGCCTGGTCATCTCTTCGTGAGACTTCATCGTCATCACGGCGACACACTTTCTGCCCCTTCTCATCGCTTGGCATATTCGTATAACAACTATGTCCTATTCCAATGCCTTCATCGGTTGACCAAAAATCTGTCAATTCGTAGAACAACACACATTCGCGGGCTTCGCTTGAATATAATGGAGGAGGGTAAATGTAAGTTGCTGAAGCCTTTGGTTCCTCAAAGAGAACTTCCTCCATTCGCTCTAATGCGCTACCTCCATCTTTATACTCTGAGAAAAGTAGAAGACCTGCATCTTTCCCATGTTCATCAGCCTCTTGGTAAGCACATACCAATTCTTGAAATTTGTGTAGCTCAGTAGTGTCTGTCCCAAATAGTGCCCTTTCCAACTCATCCACCATCCTAGCATGATCAAATTCCTCACATGGCTTGTGAACACTCACCTCACCATGGAATTTGTCTTCCTCAATTATGCATGCAGTACCTTGCTCCAAGTCACCGTTATTTTCTGTAATTACCTCGAGTATGAATTGTTGTTTCTCTTGTTCCAAGGCACTTAAAACTTGAGCAACTAGTGTCTCCAAAGATTTGATAGACTCCTTATTACTCTCTACAGGCATCCTAATCTCCTCCATAACATCAACCTCATCTGACTGAAAAGTAGGAGTAGGTTGCTGATGTTGAAACTCTTCACTACCAAAGAAATATGACATATTTGGAACATCTTGCTGGTACTGTTGAGGATGGTATTGAAAATATGGTTGTTCCTCATAAGTGACACATGGATCAACTCCTTCGTAGTAACAATACTGTGAGGTCACATGAATGCTCACATTGCTGAGGCATGGATGTCCTCGAATATACCCACCATGGCAACTCCTCACCTTCCATTTTCAAACACTCAAGTACCTGAAACACACCGAACTAAACAAGATAGGTAAGTAACTAATTCGAGACAGTGAAATCTAATGATAATTGATGACAAGCACATAAACTAAAAATAAAACACCGATGATCCCCGGTAGCGGCGCCAAAAACTTGTTAACACAAAATCACGCAAGCGTACGTGGTCACAAGTAATATAAAATAAAGTTGAGTTCATTCCCACAAAGATCTGGTTTAGGTTTCAATTCAGTCAATACCTATGCAACAATGTATGGTTTTTATTCACTACTAAGACAATTAACAAATTTGGGTTTTAATTAACTAAATTAAATAAGAAGTAAATTAACAAACTAAGAATTAACTAACTAACGAGAATTGGAATCGAATTAATTATGCAAGAGAAAACATGGGATCCTAACTTCATTAAATACTTTGCTTAGATCTGACGCCTTTAATCACTATATGCAATGGTTATGATATCTGATCGGACAACATGAAATAATTACACGCTACCTGTCAGCATACGAATACCAAACTAAACATACATCCACAAAAGAGATAGAAGATGAATACACACCAATTATGCTTATACCCTATATGTCTATAGAATTTGAAAACATAACGGTTGAAGAGCAAGTTATCCATAAAGATCACATAGGGCAATATAAGTATTTTCATCTCACACCACGAATCATATTGATAAACAATTATGAACCTATGCTAGCATGGCAAGTTCTAAATCTCAAGATCCACTTTCACTTCACAAGATATTAACAGATTAGATGTTAGCTACGCACCTAACAATTAAGCATAACCATACGAGGATATCAAATATACATCACACACAGATCTTTAAAGCATCAAGATACTAAAACTCCATAAATAAATCTGTTAGAATCCCATTACAACGATTAGTTCGTAATTGAACCTCTCGTCATCATGGGATCAAGTGAAACCGTGATAATGAAACAAAGTCTGAATAATAATGTATCCTAATAGAAGAAAACAAAAGATGAAGTAGATCTAGATCTCCGTTGCTTGTCACGAGCATTGGTGAATCCTTCTCCAACTTGTCTCCCTTGCTTCTCTGATAAAACGTGATTTTCTTGATGCCTAGATGTGTTTATATAGTCCCAGCGTCTTATCCAACAAGAAATTCCCCAAAATAGAGTTAAAATAGAATTTCTGCAGTTTAGCACAAAATACGTTTCCTAAACTGATTCTGTTTTGAATGAAAATTCGTAGATGAATTTTCTTCAGTATTTCTGGGCCGTTCCAGTTATAATTGGACCTCTGGACCACTTTAGAATGAAATCTAATTCCGTTATCTTCGCGTGGACTATAAGATCATCCAAAACGGACTTTTAAAACTCAAGATATGACCCAAACAATAAATCAGAATTTTTCCAGCGGTCGCGCGCGCACCCTGCGCTTCCAGGGCACCGTCTGCGCGGAAAGTTTCTGTTCAGATTTTTTTTTGCTTCATACTTCAAGAAAATTCCCCAGGCTTCGCGTGGACAGTAAGATCTCTGAAAACGGACTTCTAGAACTCCGGATATGGCCAAAACAGTGTAGATTGCGCAACCTTCCCAGAATCCGAATTTTCCACAATTTGCTCATTTCTCCTCCGTTTTCTCTTCCAATTCTTTTTCCACTTCCCGTTCTTCATTTTATTGAGCGTGAATCCACCATGAAACATGTAAATGTATCTCCCCACTTCAAGATAGTAACCCTGCACATTCTTACTAAAAATGAATTAAAAACACGACATACTTGAGGCCAAGTTAGTCAATTTAAGCCGATATGGAATGCTTCAAGTGGATATAAAATCCACTTATCAGATGTTACAACAACTTTATTACTTGAATCATCTGTTCCTTCTAAATTTTGGGCTGAAGCCTTAAGTACAACAAATCGATCAATTGATTAACCGACTACCTTCTAGTGTCTTGGGGTTTGAATCTCTGTATAATCATCTTTATGGAAATCAACTTAGATACCTTAACATTCATACTTTTGGTTGTGTTTGTTTCCTTCTACTCAATATGTTAAATGTGCATTTATCGGATATAGCATTCACATAAATGTGTTTTGTGCTATGATGGTTGTTCTAACAAATTTTGTATATATCCATGTTATTTTCTTCGAAAATCAATCATATTTCTCTACTCATGTTGAGCCTCCCATGCCTCAGAATATTATTCTTCCTGGCTTTGAAGAATTAAGTACTACTCTTGAAAGTTTCAAACCAGGAATAGTGTATGAGCGATGACATCCAGCTTTGCCCCCTCTTGAGCAACGTCAAGAACCTGAATCTGTATAACTTGACACACATAATGTGACTTCTGAAGCTGCTGCTCCTCGACGTTCTTCTAGAAATAGTAGACCTCCTAATCAATTTGGTGTTCCTCGTACCTCACTTAATGCTACACTTAATAATATTTATGTTCCTAACTCTTATATATGCTCAAGCTGCTTCTCAAGAATGTTGAAAATAAGCTACGTAAGAGGAAATTCAATAAAGTTTAAGTCTGATGTTAATAGGTATAAAGTTTGCCATGTAGCTCTTGGAAATCGTCAAGAATGTGGACTTAACAATGATGACATATTTGCTCTCGTGCCCAATATGACTACTATTCAGGCTATAAAGGTTGTTGTTTCCAAAAATTGGCCCTTGAGATAAATGGATGTGAAGATTACATTCTTATATGGCGATCTAAAAGAAGAAGTATACATGTTTCCACCTTCAGGCATGTTTACGACACGTTCGTCAAACGTTTGTAGCCTTCGTCGGTCTATATATAGACTAAATAATCTTCATATACATGGTTTGAAAAATTTTGAATCACTTTGCTTGATTTTTAGTTTGTACAGTCAATATGATTCGTCTTTATTTCTACATAAGACTTCTACTAAAATTGTATTATTTTTAATTTATGTTGATAATATCTTTATTACTGACTTAGATTCTAAATTGATTCGTGAATTATAAGAAAAGCTCATGTCATCCTTTCATATGAATGATCTTGGTTTGTTAAAATATTTCCTTGATCTTGAGCCTCACTCTACATAAATAGGTATATATTGTTAAATCAACAAAAAAAAATATGCACAATATGATTTCTTTGGTTGGTCTTCAATCATGTAACTGTGTACTTTCTCCTCTGGAGATTAATCTTAATCTTTCGAAAGATGAAGGAGAGCTTCTATCATATCCATCATTGTATCGACAACTTTTTGGGAGTTTGAACTACTTAAATCGGCCTGTTCTTTTTCAATACAACAAGTCAACAAATTTATGCAAGCTCCTCGTCATCTTCATCTCTCATATGTCCGTCTTATTATTAGATATCTGAAAGGCACTCCTTCACATGGGTTATTATATTTTCGGCAAATCTTTCTTTACAGTTAGTTGGATATAATGAGCTGATTGGGTTGAATGTAGTTGATACTCATTGCTCGGCTACCAGATGGTGCATGTTCTTATGTATAACTCATTTCCTGGAAAAGTAAGAAGCAAGAGAGAGTTTCCAATTCTTTCATAGAATTTAAGC
Organism: Kitagawia praeruptora; assembly: GCA_037693485.1. Taxonomy (NCBI): domain Eukaryota; kingdom Viridiplantae; phylum Streptophyta; class Magnoliopsida; order Apiales; family Apiaceae; genus Kitagawia; species Kitagawia praeruptora. The sequence continues at coordinate 143,576,060 of CM075352.1, forward strand.
ATCATGCTATGTTTGCTGCTTGCTCTGAGTTAACATAACTTCATGGATTATTAGGTGAATTGGTTTTCCTCAACTTCATTTCACCCCTCTTTATACTGATAATACAAGTGCTATTCAAATCACTACAAATCCCGTATTTCTTGAACAAACAAAATATATGATAAGTGGATTTTATATCCACTAATTGGCTTCCGTTTGGACTTTAATCGTTTGAAAGTTCTCAAGTTTCGTGTTAATTTGATGTGTTTTCATCTAATTTGTGTAGGTTTCATAGTCGGGCGGCATTGGTGGTGTTGGTGAAGTATTGGTGGTATTCTGTGAGCTTAAAGTAGAAATTACAGGAAGTCCAGGGCAAGAGAACTCGGGAATTTGAGCTCAATGCGCATTCATCACTGTTTTGGCCATATCTTGAGTTCTAGAAGTCCGTTTGAGGCCCGTAAGCTGTCCACGCGAAGAGGAGAGAAATGTCTACAAATCTGTCCAGGGGTGCACAAGCGCAGCAGCGCCATTCTGAGCGCAGCAGCGCAGTTTTGAGCGCAACAGCGCGTGTTGAGGCGCTATGGCGCATGTCAGGAGAGCGCAACAGCGCTTGGGGAGAGCGCAAGGGCGCTGCATGTGTGCATTTCCAGGAGAAAGCAAGCGCAATGGCGCTCCAGGAAGGGGCAGTTGCGCTCGAGTTATTTTTCGGTTTAATGTTAGATTGTTTTTATCGGGTCACTTTGTATTGGGCCTATTTTATTTGGGGCTTTTCCTGAGACTATTTGAGTATCGTTAGGAACCTAAAAAAACATATCTATCATCAGTAGAGTTTGTACTTGATATCATCGATTAATTTAGTTAGAGTGTTCTTCATTTCTTTAGCATCTATCAACACTTTTCATCTAGATTTTCGTAGAACAATTTCAAGGGAGAATCTCCAAGCTAGTGATAAGCAAGGAGTGATCTCTGGAACTTTTGTACTTTTCTACTTTAGGGATTTATTTCTAAACCTTAATTCTCTTTTCTTTTATTATTATTTGTTTTGTTTAGAATTATGTTATCAATTGAACCCATGATGGCGATGAGGTCGATTATGGGCTAAATCGTTATCATGGGGTTTTAATGGATTTTTCTATGGATTCTAGTAATTGAGTGTTATTTATGCCTTGGTGTGTGATGGATTGCATTGATTGCCTAGTATGATTATGCTTATTCGTTATAAGTGAGTCGCGAACACTTGTAATTGTTTGTTTAATCCTAGTGAATGCGAAAGTGGATCTAGGGTTTAGAACAATTCATGCTAGCATAGGTTTTTGCATGTGAAGAACATGTATTAATTTGTGATGTAATTCTAACCGTCTTACATCGACTATGTGGTTTAATGGGTGCTTGATTTTCAACCGGTATGTGTTCAATTGCTATAGACATATAGGAACTACACATATTTGGTGACTACTTGACTTCTATCAGTTGTGGATGATCAGTAGGATGGTATATGTACAACGAAAGTTGGTGTGTATCAGTTTAGTGCATCTAATCAGTAATCAACTCTGTCACATATTGGGTTAAAAGGGCATAAGATTCTAGATGAAGTGGTAAATGAAATTGAAATCCCATGTTTGTTTCTTATAAATTAATCCTTAAGTTATTTTCTCGTAATTGGCTTAGTTGGTAATTAATCATTAGTTAAATCAAAACCAAAATTGTGATTGTCTTAGCAGTGAGTGTAAATCATAAGCTGGTGCATAAGTGAACATAACGAACAATTTGAGTCTCTGTGGGAACGAATCCTATTTACCGTATATTACTTGTTGACCACGTTCTCTTGCGTGAATAAGTGCGAACAAGTTTTTGGCGCCGCTGCCGGGGACTCGGTTCATTGTTTGTTTAGTTTATGATCTTGTCATCAATTTGGGTTAAATTCACTAACTCGGACGTTTTTTTTCTTTTTATTTGATGGATTATTGGGAGCAGGAATTCGTAATTGTTTGTGAGCTGTGTGCAGGTGGACATTACACTCATCAATGTGAGTATAACAGAAACCGGCTAAATTTCAGTTGGGACTACAATCAGAGTGGTATGGAGCAATCCCAATATCCATCCTACCCGCTCCAAAATCAGCAGTTTGAAGATGAGCCATACAATCCATGGGGAATTCAGCAGCAACAGGGGCAACAATTTCAGCATCAGTATGCCCCAGTGCATCAACACTTTCAACCTCCTGAATTTCAGCAACAGCAATTTCAGACTTGGTCTATCCAACAGTCGACCGAAGAAGCTGAATTAGAAGAATTGAGGTTGATGGCTAAAAGCAATGCATTGTCTCTCCAGACAATAGGATATCAGATTGGTCAAATTGCAAATGCATTACAAACATTGAATCAAATTGCAAGTGACACAGAAGGCCTAGATGTAGAGGAGGAGGACAAGAACCTTCCTATCAGTCTTGACTGGCCTTTCTTAGCCACGGGTGAGACCATGATCGAAGTTCAGGAAGGAGAGTCTGAGGGCAAAGATGGGGAAGAAGCAGAACATGAAGCTGATAAGGAAGCAGAGTCGGAGGCAAACCAATCAGAAAATTCAGAATATCCAGAAAATTTGATTCTGAATAATCAGCCGCAACCACTTCCTTTGCAATCTCAAAATTTTGAAGAATCAGCCCAAGATCAAGAAAATTCCAAGGTTCAAGCGGCTATGCTATTTCCTTCGAAGGATGAAGAGTGTCTCAGTGTGGAAGATGATGAATTAGAAGAGCATGTTCAGTTGTTGAATGCCGCTCCGTTGCAATCTGACTTCGACCAGCTGGAGGCCGAAGAGGAAAAGAGCATCACTCCTATTGACAAATCTACTCCGGAGAAGACTACAGAGATCATCCAAATCGATTTTCCTCCTCCATATCCACAGAGGCTTCAGAAGCAAACTCTAGCCATGAATTTGACGGCGGAGGATGAGGAGTGTTTTAACTTGAAATTGGTTGATGCAAGGCAGAGTAAAAAGTATGACACGGAGAAGGAAAAGTATGACCAACTGAGGATTACAGTGCCTTGGTTAATGGGGCTACGTATTCCACATAAGTTGCTTGGAGTGGAAGATCTCTGGAATTCTCAGGTGCGCCTTAAGCCATCAATTGAAGGAGCTCCCGAACTCGAGCTCAAAACATTGCTAGTTCACCTGGGGTATGTTTCTTGTAATTCAAATCCTTTGCTTGCTATTGTTATTGCTGCTAACTTTTCAGGTAGGCGGGAGAATGTTGTTAAGAGATCTTGTGAGGAGCGAAAATGGGTAAAGCTTGTCGTTGAAGATGTCGCTCCAGAAAAGATCATTAAATGGCCTTATAGAGATGCGGTGCAGAAAATTTTCAAGAGAAAAATCGTGGCCAAGTCTAGCTAAAGACGTTAAAGAAAGGCGCTTCGTGGGAGGCAACCCATGATTTCTTTCTTTCGAATAAAACAACAGTTGTGTTGGAGCGCACCACGTCTATCCACCACCAGACACACCACCCGAGGAGGGTGGAAATGCCGGCGAGTAGGGGAATATCTCTTGTACCCTTTAATTTTACCTTCAATGAGGACATTGCAATTTTTAAGTTTGGGGGTGATTTTAGGGTATCAAGAATCATTGCATTGCATATAGCTGCATATTCATGCTAGTTCATGTTAGTAATTTTGCATTTAGTTTTGCCATGCCATTTAGAGTGCATTTAGGATGCCATGTCATATAAATTTATTTAGGAGTGTAATATTATTTTGTTCATGCATATCACATGATTCCATATGAGTGTCTGTTTCTGGCTCGATAGGTCGACGTTAATTTGAGTGTGATGACGATGAATAGAGGGCTGATTTAAGTACTTATGAAATTTACTTGCGTGTGTCGGGAACACAATCTTTTCACGGTCTCACTGTTTGCTTTTGAGCTAGATCGAGTCATACCTTGTTTGGCTGTTGAGATTTAATCACTTATTTATATCTAGAATTTTCGTTATTTCCTCGATGGCGTAGGAGCACTTAAGTATAAGTTTGGGGGAAAACAGGGATTTCATGCTAAGTGTCGTGTCGTAGTGTAATAATGGCTAGGCGTCAAATGGCTAGTAGCCGGCTCATATTTGATATGAGTAGTCTAGGGGGGTGAGATAGTGCACCCATGTGAAAAAAAAAAAGAAAAAGAAAAGGCAAGAAAAAGAGTCAAAAGAAAAAAAAATAGAAAAGAAAAAAAAAGAAAGAAAAAAAAGAAAAGAGTTGTGAGAATAAAAAAAATGAGGAATTGTGAGAGTGTGTGTATGCTAATTGGCTAGGGTGAGCTCTTTAGTGCTCGAGCAAGTAAGTTCGAGGGGATTTTATGCCTAGTGACCTAAGACTTTTCCGGTCTGGGATCCACTAACCTAACGCTCGCTACAAGGGTGCTATTGTATAAGCCTTTAGGGGTCTCACCCATTGCACAGTCAAAAGCATGTGTGTTTTGTGATGTTTTATGTAGTAAAGCATGAGTCCTTGTCTACCTTAAATGATGATGGCGGTGTCTTTGAGTCATGGAGTGTCTAAAGTCTATTTTGTTTATAAACATGTGATTGTTTTGGCGAAGGATGAGTTATGCCTTTTATCTAGTTTCAAGAGTATATCTAGTGAGAAATGCACACACCACGTTTCCGAGCATGTATGGTTAATATATGGGGCCTTAGTCGAGCTCTGTTTGGAGTTGTTGCATTTTTTTGAGGCGTTTGCTTGTTGAGTTGGTTTTGGTAGCTTTTGTGGGATCATCGCATTAGGACATTTTTGCATTATCATGACATTTAATTTTTAGTTGCATTTATTTATCATTTTAGGTTGAGTTGCATTGCTTGAGGACAAGCAACGGTTTAAGTTTGGGGGTTTGATAAGTGGATTTTATATCCACTAATTGGCTTCCGTTTGGACTTTAATTGTTTACAAGTTCTCAAGTTTCGTGTTAATTTGATGTGTTTTCATCTAATTTGTGTAGGTTTCATAGTCGGGCGGCATTGGTGGTGTTGGTGAAGTATTGGTGGTATTCTGTGAGCTTAAAGTAGAAATTACAGGAAGTCCAGGGCAAGAGAACTCGGGAATTTGAGCTCAATGCGCATTCATCACTGTTTTGGCCATATCTTGAGTTCTAGAAGTCCGTTTGAGGCCCGTAAGCTGTCCACGCGAAGAGGAGAGAAATGTCTACAAATCTGTCCAGGGGTGCACAAGCGCAGCAGCGCCATTCTGAGCGTAGCAGCGCAGTTTTGAGCGCAACAGCTCGTGTTGAGGCGCTATGGCGCATGTTAGGAGAGCGCAACAGCGCTTGGGGAGAGCGCAAGGGCGCTGCGTGTGTGCATTTCCAGGAGAAAGCAAGCGCAATGGCGCTCCAGGAAGGGGCAGTTGCGCTCGAGTTATTTTTCGGTTTATTGTTAGATTGTTTTTATCGGGTCACTTTGTATTGGGCCTATTTTATTTGGGGCTTTTCCTGAGACTATTTGAGTATCGTTAGGAACCTAAAAAAACATATCTATCATCAGTAGAGTTTGTACTTGATATCATCGATTAATTTAGTTAGAGTGTTCTTCATTTCTTTAGCATCTATCAACACTTTTCATCTAGATTTTCGTAGAACAATTTCAAGGGAGAATCTCCAAGCTAGTGATAAGCAAGGAGTGATCTCTGGAACTTTTGTACTCTTCTACTTTGGGGATTTATTTCTAAACCTTATTTCTCTTTTCTTTTATTATTATTTGTTTTGTTTAGAATTATGTTATCAATTGAACCCATGATGGCGATGAGGTCGATTATGGGCTAAATCGTTATCATGGGGTTTTAATGGATTTTTCTATGGATTCTAGTAATTGAGTGTTATTTATGCCTTGGTGTGTGATGGATTGCATTGATTGCCTAGTATGATTATGCTTATTCGTTATAAGTGAGTCGCGAACACTTGTAATTGTTTGTTTAATCCTAGTGAATGCGAAAGTGGATCTAGGGTTTAGAACAATTCATGCTAGCATAGGTTTTTGCATGTGAAGAACATGTATTAATTTGTGATGTAATTCTAACCGTCTTGCATCGACTATGTGGTTTAATGGGTGCTTGATTTTCAACCGGTATGTGTTCAATTGCTATAGACATATAGGAACTACACATATTTGGTGGCTACTTGACTTCTATCAGTTGTGGATGATCAGTAGGATGGTATATGTACAACGAAAGTTGGTGTGTATCAGTTTAGTGCATCTAATCAGTAATCAACTCTGTCACATATTGGGTTAAAAGGGCATAAGATTCTAGATGAAGTGGTAAATGAAATTGAAATCCCATGTTTGTTTCTTATAAATTAATCCTTAAGTTATTTTCTTGTAATTGGCTTAGTTGGTAATTAATCATTAGTTAAATCAAAACCAAAATTGTGATTGTCTTAGCAGTGAGTGTAAATCATAAGCTGGTGCATAAGTGAACATAACGAACAATTTGAGTCTCTGTGGGAACGAATCCTATTTACCGTATATTACTTGTTGACCACGTTCTCTTGCGTGAATAAGTGCGAACAAGTTTTTGGCGCCGCTGCCGGGGACTCGGTTCATTGTTTGTTTAGTTTATGATCTTGTCATCAATTTGGATTAAATTCACTGACTCGGACGTTTTTTTTCTTTTTATTTGATGGATTATTGGGAGCGGGAATTCGTAATTGTTTGTGAGCTGTGTGCAGGTGGACATTACACTCATCAATGTGAGTATAACAGAAACCGGCTAAATTTCAGCTGGGACTACATTCAGAGTGGTATGGAGCAATCCCAATATCCATCCTACCCGCTCCAAAATCAGCAGTTTGAAGATGAGCCATACAATCCATGGGGAATTCAGCAGCAACAGGGGCAACAATTTCAGCATCAGTATGCCCCAGTGCATCAACACTTTCAACCTCCTGAATTTCAGCAACAGCAATTTCAGACTTGGTCTATCCAACAGTCGACCGAAGAAGCTGAATTAGAAGAATTGAGGTTGATGGCTAAAAGCAATGCATTGTCTCTCCAGACAATAGGATATCAGATTGGTCAAATTGCAAATGCATTACAAACATTGAATCAAATTGCAAGTGGCACAGAAGGCCTAGATGTAGAGGAGGAGGACAAGAACCTTCCTATCAGTCTTGACTGGCCTTTCTTAGCCACGGGTGAGACCATGATCGAAGTTCAGGAAGGAGAGTCTGAGGGCAAAGATGGGGAAGAAGCAGAACATGAAGCTGATAAGGAAGCAGAGTCGGAGGCAAACCAATCAGAAAATTCAGAATATCCAGAAAATTTGATTCTGAATAATCAGCCGCAACCACTTCCTTTGCAATCTCAAAATTTTGAAGAATCAGCCCAAGATCAAGAAAATTCCAAGGTTCAAGCGGCTATACTATTTCCTTCGAAGGATGAAGAGTGTCTCAGTGTGGAAGATGATGAATTAGAAGAGCATGTTCAGTTGTTGAATGCCGCTCCGTTGCAATCTGACTTCGACCAGCTGGAGGCCGAAGAGGAAAAGAGCATCACTCCTGTTGACAAATCTACTCCGGAGAAGACTACAGAGATCATCCAAATCGATTTTCCTCCTCCATATCCATAGAGGCTTCAGAAGCAAACTCTAGCCATGAATTTGACGGCGGAGGATGAGGAGTGTTTTAGCTTGAAATTGGTTGATGCAAGGCAGAGTAAAAAGTATGACACGGAGAAGGAAAAGTATGACCAACTGAGGATTACAGTGCCTTGGTTAATGGGGCTACGTATTCCACATAAGTTGCTTGGAGTGGAAGATCTCTGGAATTCTCAGGTGCGCCTTAAGCCATCAATTGAAGGAGCTCCCGAACTCGAGCTCAAAACATTGCTAGTTCACCTGGGGTATGTTTCTTGTAATTCAAATCCTTTGCTTGCTATTGTTATTGCTGCTAACTTTTCAGGTAGGCGGGAGAATGTTGTTAAGAGATCTTGTGAGGAGCGAAAATGGGTAAAGCTTGTCGTTGAAGATGTCGCTCCAGAAAAGATCATTAAATGGCCTTATAGAGATGCGGTGCAAAAAATTTTCAAGAGAAAAATCGTGGCCAAGTCTAGCTAAAGACGTTAAAGAAAGGCGCTTCGTGGGAGGCACCCATGATTTCTTTCTTTCGAATAAAACAACAGTTGTGTTGGAGCGCACCACGTCTATCCACCACCAGACACACCACCCGAGGAGGGTGGAAATGCCGGCGAGTAGGGGAATATCTCTTGTACCCTTTAATTTTACCTTCAATGAGGACATTGCAATTTTTAAGTTTGGGGGTGATTTTAGGGTATCAAGAATCATTGCATTGCATATAGCTGCATATTCATGCTAGTTCATGTTAGTAATTTTGCATTTAGTTTTGCCATGCCATTTAGAGTGCATTTAGGATGCCATGTCATATAAATTTATTTAGGAGTGTAATATTATTTTGTTCATGCATATCACATGATTCCATATGAGTGTCTGTTTCTGGCTCGATAGGTCGACGTTAATTTGAGTGTGATGACAATGAATAGAGGGTTGATTTAAGTACTTATGAAATTTACTTGCGTGTGTCGGGAACACAATCTTTTCACGGTCTCACTATTTGCTTTTGAGCTAGATCGAGTCATACCTTGTTTGGCTGTTGAGATTTAATCACTTATTTATATCTAGAATTTTCGTTATTTCCTCGATGGCGTAGGAGCACTTAAGTATAAGTTTGGGGGAAAACAGGGATTTCATGCTAAGTGTCGTGTCATAGTGTAATAATGGCTAGGCGTCAAATGGCTAGTAGCCGGCTCATATTTGATATGAGTAGTCTAGGGGGGTGAGATAGTGCACCCATGTGAAAAAAAAAAAGAAAAAGAAAAGGCAAGAAAAAGAGTCAAAAGAAAAAAAAAATAGAAAAGAAAAAAAAAGAAAGAAAAAAAAGAAAAGAGTTGTGAGAATAAAAAAAATGAGGAATTGTGAGAGTGTGTGTATGCTAATTGGCTAGGGTGAGCTCTTTAGTGCTCGAGCAAGTAAGTTCGAGGGGATTTTATGCCTAGTGACCTAAGACTTTTCCGGTCTGGGATCCACTAACCTAACGCTCGCTACAAGGGTGCTATTGTATAAGCCTTTAGGGGTCTCACCCATTGCACAGTCAAAAGCATGTGTGTTTTGTGTTTTGTGATGTTTTATGTAGTAAAGCATGAATCCTTGTCTACCTTAAATGATGATGGCGGTGTCTTTGAGTCATGGAGTGTCTAAAGTCTATTCTGTTTATAAACATGTGATTGTTTTGGCGAAGGATGAGTTATGCCTTTTATCTAGTTTCAAGAGTATATCTAGTGAGAAATGCACACACCACGTTTCCGAGCATGTATGGTTAATATATGGGGCCTTAGTCGAGCTCTGTTTGGAGTTGTTGCATTTTTTTGAGGCGTTTGCTTGTTGAGTTGGTTTTGGTAGCTTTTGTGGGATCATCGCATTAGGACATTTTTGCATTATCATGACATTTAATTTTTAGTTGCATTTATTTATCATTTTAGGTTGAGTTGCATTGCTTGAGGACAAGCAACGGTTTAAGTTTGGGGGTTTGATAAGTGGATTTTATATCCACTAATTGGCTTCCGTTTGGACTTTAATCGTTTGCAAGTTCTCAAGTTTCGTGTTAATTTGATGTGTTTTCATCTAATTTGTGTAGGTTTCATAGTCGGGCGGCATTGGTGGTGTTGGTGAAGTATTGGTGGTATTCTGTGAGCTTAAAGTAGAAATTACAGGAAGTCCAGGGCAAGAGAACTCGGGAATTCTGAGCGCAGCAGCGTAAGCGCTTGGGGAGAGCGAAGAGGAGAGAAATGTCTACAAATCTGTCCAGGGGTGCACAAGCGCAACAGCGCCATTCTGAGCGCAGCAGCGCAGTTTTGAGCGCAACAGCTCGTGTTGAGGCGCTATGGCGCATGTTAGGAGAGCGCAACAGCGCTTGGGGAGAGCGCAAGGGCGCTGCGTGTGTGCATTTCCAGGAGAAAGCAAGCGCAATGGCGCTCCAGGAAGGGGCAGTTGCGCTCGAGTTATTTTTCGGTTTAATGTTAGATTGTTTTTATCGGGTCACTTTGTATTGGGCCTATTTTATTTGGGGCTTTTCCTGAGACTATTTGAGTATCGTTAGGAACCTAAAAAAACATATCTATCATCAGTAGAGTTTGTACTTGATATCATCGATTAATTTAGTTAGAGTGTTCTTCATTTCTTTAGCATCTATCAACACTTTTCATCTAGATTTTCGTAGAACAATTTCAAGGGAGAATCTCCAAGCTAGTGATAAGCAAGGAGTGATCTCTGGAACTTTTGTACTCTTCTACTTTGGGGATTTATTTCTAAACCTTATTTCTCTTTTCTTTTATTATTATTTGTTTTGTTTAGAATTATGTTATCAATTGAACCCATGATGGCGATGAGGTCGATTATGTGCTAAATCGTTATCATGGGGTTTTAATGGATTTTCTATGGATTCTAGTAATTGAGTGTTATTTATGCCTTGGTGTGTGATGGATTGCATTGATTGCCTAGTATGATTATGCTTATTCGTTATAAGTGAGTCGCGAACACTTGTAATTGTTTGTTTAATCCTAGTGAATGCGAAAGTGGATCTAGGGTTTAGAACAATTCATGCTAGCATAGGTTTTTGCATGTGAAGAATATGTATTAATTTGTGATGTAATTCTAACCGTCTTGCATCGACTATGTGGTTTAATGGGTGCTTGATTTTCAACCGGTATGTGTTCAATTGCTATAGACATATAGGAACTACACATATTTGGTGACTACTTGACTTCTATCAGTTGTGGATGATCAGTAGGATGGTATATGTACAACGAAAGTTGGTGTGTATCAGTTTAGTGCATCTAATCAGTAATCAACTCTGTCACATATTGGGTTAAAAGGGCATAAGATTCTAGATGAAGTGGTAAATGAAATTGAAATCCCATGTTTGTTTCTTATAAATTAATCCTTAAGTTATTTTCTCGTAATTGGCTTAGTTGGTAATTAATCATTAGTTAAATCAAAACCAAAATTGTGATTGTCTTAGCAGTGAGTGTAAATCATAAGCTGGTGCATAAGTGAACATAACGAACAATTTGAGTCTCTGTGGGAACGAATCCTATTTACCGTATATTACTTGTTGACCACGTTCTCTTGCGTGAATAAGTGCGAACAATATATAGAGTTGGATTATCATTCGATACGAAAAGCTTACCACAAACGTGTGATTGAGATCAATTCATATCAAAGAAGTTATAGAATTGTTCAGCGCCTCATCCACTTGTTGAACTTGGAATTTGGGATCTTTAAAGCTTAGGATTTACCTGCATGAATTTTGAGGAGGGATGTTAGTGGATTACCTTATTTCAGCATTACATAATCTATAATTATAAATACTGATTAGTTGTAATTAGTAGTTTAGATAATATTATCAATATTATCAGGCTCTAATTATATTAGTAATTAGTTGATAATTCTGAATGAGAATGTAATTAGATATAGTAATTAACATATTTTTACAAGATATATAGTTAGGCTACGATTAAGGCATAATATATGTATCTTATGTGTGTATAACTATAGCACACATGAAAAGATATTGAATCTAACTTTTGTATGGTACGAGAATGATAAACATTACTAGCTTCAAACACGTGCGATGCGTGGAACTTTTTTAATATTATATGATTTTTTCAATAATTTAAATGAAATTTTTATGATAGGAATTTTGTAAGTTAAATTTTTAAATTATATGATTTGATAATAATCATATATATATATATATATATATATATATATATATATATATATATATATATATATATATATATATATATATATATATATATATATATATATTGGATACATTATTTCTAAAAAAGTAAAAATTTAGTTATAAGATATAGTTAAAATGATACATGTTAGCTGAAAAAGATAATCAATCAAATATAAATTATTATGATATTATTTTATTGAATTCAATTATCCGTGATGCTATATTGGAAAAGAAGATGGTTTAGATAACGGTAACGTGTTTTAGTGATAATTTTTCGTAGTAATTTTAGAATATAAAAGATAACATGTTTTACCTAAAAAATGTAAATAATTAGTTATTAAAAAAATTAGAAAAGATAACATGTTTTTATCAATAATAAATATTTAAGTAAAAAAATAAAGTTTGAAAATGGAATATTTTAGTTAGAAAATATAGAAAAGATATTACGTTTTAGCAAAATAAGGCAATCAATTAGTTATTAGTAATAATAATTTATTAGTTTATTTCATTAAATAGAATGGCCCGTGATATTTTTGAAAATGAGTGGTTCTATTTAGAAAAGTTAGAAAAGATAATGTGTTTTAGTTGAAAAAGGTGGTTAGTTATTAGGAAGTACGACATCGTTATTTTATAAAATAAAACTACATGTTTTTACCAATAATAAATATTTAAGAAAGGATAATTAAGTAAAAAAATAAAGTTTGAAAATGAGATATTTTTGTTAGAAAATATAGAAAAGATGTTATCTTTTAGCTAAAAAAGATAATCAGTTAGTTATTAGTAATAATAATATTATTAGTTTATTTAATTAATTAGAACGACCCTATTTTTGCAAAAAAAAAAAAATAGTTAGAAAAGTTAGAAGGGCTTTTTTCGTAAATATATAGGAAAAAAGTAAATTTTTGCACATTTACTTTTGTTAAGAATAGTTATATGCAAATTTACCAACCCAAGTTTCAAACTTGCAAAAATACTAGATATTAGGGTACCCATTCCCCCCCCCCCTCCTTCCTCCCGCCGGCTTTCATTCCTTCGTCTGTGTCCCTTTTTTTTATTTTTTTTAAGGCGGGATGCTATTTTGGTGGATTTTGGGTTGCAACTGAATGCAACCACATTCAACCACGACTTCAACACTTTTTTTTAAGGTGGGTGCTATTTGGGTTCCAAGGCCCCGCAGGGGCATATTCAACTAAATGCAACCACATGCAACTAAATTTCTAATTTCAAGTTCCAATTTTCAGTTGTCATTTTCGACCTCTTTTTTGAACTATATATATATATATATATATATATATATATATATATATATATATATATATATATATATATATATATATATATATATATAGAGTTTGAAAAAGAGGTCGAAAATGACAACTGAAAAATGGAACTTGAAATCAGTAACTGAGTGCAACCACATGCAACTAAATTTGTAACTACATTCAACTTAATGTAATTTTCGTTTTTCAGTTGTATTAAGTTGAATATTCCACTGCGGGGCCTTGCAACCCAAATCCACCAAAATCATCCCACCTTTTTAAAAAAAAAAATTGAATGTGGTTGCATTTGGTTGAATATTGCCCCTGGCGGGGCCTTGCAACCCAAATCCACCAAAATCACCCCACCTTAAAAAAAAGTTGAATGTGCTTGAATTTGGTTGAAAATTGCCCCTGGCGGGGCCTTGCAACCCAAATCCACCAAAATCACCACACCTTTAAAAAAAAAAGTTGAATGTGGTTGCATTTAGTTGAATGTGCCATTCAGTTGCAACCAAAATATCACCACACCTTAAAAAAAAGTGTAGAAGTTGGCAGAATTGAAGTCGGCGGAAAGGGGAAAGGGGGGAGGGTTAGGGTTAGTATTTTTGCAATTTTGAAACTTAGGTTAGTAAAATTGCAATTAATTGAAGGAGATGGTATTTTTGCAAATAGAAACTTTAAATCTAGTATTTTTGGTAAATACCCTTATCTTTTTTCCAGCTAAAAGATAATATATTTTCTAACTAAAATATTTCATTTTCTCCTAAATAATAACTAACCAATTAGCTTTTTCAGCTATTACCTATTCTAACTTGGGTATTTACCAAAAAATACTAGGTTCAAAGTTTTTATTTGCAAAAATACCATCTCCTTTAATTACTTGCAATTTTACTAAACTAAGTTTCAAAATTTCAAAAATACTAGGTCAACCCCCTCCCCCCCCCCTTTTATTTTATTTTATTTATTTATTTTAGGTGGGATGCTATTTTGGTGGATTTTGGGTTGCAACTGAATGCAACCACATTCAACCACGACTTCGACACTTTTTTTTTCTTTTTTTTTTTAAGGTGGGGTAATATTTTGGTTGCAACTGAATGCAACCACATTCAACCACATTCAACTTTTTTTTAAGGTGGGGTGATTTTGGTGGATTTGGGTTGCAAGGCCCCGCCAGGGGCAATATTCAACCAAATGCAACCACATTCAATTTTTTTTAAGGTGGGGTGATTTTGGTGGATTTGGGTTGCAAGGCCCCGCCAGGGGCAATATTCAACCAAATGCAAACACATTCAACTTTTTTTAAAAAAAAATGGTGGGGTGATTTTGGTGGATTTGGGTTGCAAGGCCCCGCAGGGGCATATTCAACTTGATGCAACCACATTCAACTGAATGCAACCACATGAAACTAAATTTCTGATTTCAAGTTCCATTTTTTAGTTGTCATTTTCGACCTCTTTTTTAAACTATATATATATATATATATATATATATATATATAGTTTAAAAATGAGAACTGAGATCCAATCTCAGCCCCACGATTTTAAATGATTTCTTTTAATCCGAATCGCACAATCTCTTCTCCCCCATTTGACCCATCTGCAACTACATTTCCAGTGTCCGCCATCGCAAATACCACCAGATCTGTACCTTCTTTCCGACTTTCTCTCTCGTTGTTAAGGGCACTAATCCTTCCGTCTTTGAATATGTTGTAATAGTAAAATACGAGTAAGGATTGATAGACCTGTTTATATGATTGGGAGAGGTTAGATCTATTGGTGGACGTTTATATCACACTTGTAAGGTGTCGCCGGAGATTGATTTGTTGGGTTTCGACTTGTAAATTTGAGAAATCGAAAATTGAAATTATATTTTAGTCTTAGAGTCGTAGTGGTGATAAGGTCTTGGAAGTTTTTCTTATGGTGATTCAATGAGTTTCAAATTAAAGGAAATATCATGTGAGGGGAAACTCATACTCGTATATGATATTCTTCTTGATTCGTGTTAAAAAAATTGATAATTTGTATTCAAATTTTGGTGATTCTGTATAAGTTTTAGTTGATTCGCTTGGAGCTTTGGTGTTTGTTCTTGACTTGAATGAATTTGTAGTTGGTGTTACTTGCTTAAATTTGATGATTTAATTGATTTTGGTGATTAAAATGGTAGCAACATCGTAGTGGTTGCAGATATTGTTAATTGGAGGGGGTTGCTTAATTATGTGAGAAAAGGCAAACAAAGTGATTATCTTTTGACATATTTTCTTTCTCCACCATAAAGTAGTTGGGCGCTCGGAATCTTATTCCGTGTGTAGGTGAAGTTGATCTTTTTGGCTGATGAGATTTCTAAGTTTAAGAATCTTGGGTATGTAACGAGTGGTAGTACGCACATGATAATGTATGATGTTTGTGTTCAAAATGTAAACCAAGTTTACAATGCCGAAGATAGAAGGGCATTAGAAATGTTTAACTACGAAGAGAAGACAAATCTTTGAGCTGAAGGTATATAAAATGTTGTACTAAGTAATTATCTAAATGCAGATGATCAAGGTGATACTTCAACAAAGTGCAGAAGGTCAATCAATTAGGCTTGTTGGTTTATTCTTTAGAGGTTCCTAACAAGAAGTCACAGTGAGAAAAAGGAGAACGTTGCCAAGGGTTACCTAAAATTTGAAAACCACAAGGCAAGCAACAAAATTAAGATTGATGTTATTGAAAAACCTTACTACAGCGTTGATACAGAGATGCAACTCATCACCAGAAAAATACAAGCCTTTTAGTTTTGACTAGTGGCAACTAATACTTTTTAGTAGCCTAATATCTTGTTGCATAAATTCTTTTTTAATTGAAATTTTTTCACTTGATTTTTTTTTAATTTTTGATAATTCTTATGATCTTATGCATCTCCTTTTTATGTATTACAAACTTAAGTGTAAATCTAAATATATCCTTTCGAGAAAAATAAGATTACATTTTATTTATAATTGGTGTAAAGATATGGCACCTAAAATAACTTTCATTGTTTTTGACAAATAAGTTAAATTCTCAACAAAAAAAAATAGATGGAGTGTGTTTATTTGACAGAGTTACATCTAACTGAGGACTTGGTATATATCACAATATAGTCTATAAATATATTAACAAGCACTTGCTAAAAAGATGACATTATAAGTGCATTACTATATTGATATTACTTTTATAAGAGATGGCTCTTTAAATAAAAAAAAGGTGATTTGTGTGTAACTTAATTATTTATCTATTTTTCATAAGTTTATAATATGTTTTATAATTTATTTTATAACAATTCACATCACCAAATACGAAAAAGGTGATTTGTATATTTTTTTTTTGTATTCGGGTATATTTGTTTACATAAATATGAAATATGAATACTAAATGAGATTTTATAAATTCTCCAATTGTTAAAAAAATGATTTACATGTATTTTTGGTGATTATTTGTATTTGATAAATCTGCAATATAAATAAAAAACTATTTTAATAATTGCTCACAAATTTAAGTAGAAAAAGGGTGATTTGTTTGAAATTTAAAATGATTTGTGTGTACATTTTATAAAAATGCAATATAAATAAGAAGTATTACTTTTTTTTAATGCTGAACTTTTTAAGTACAGAAAGGTGATTTACATATATTTTTGGGTAATTTATTTGTACTTTTATGAGTATGCAACATAAATAATAAATATTATTTTTATGACTGCTTATATTTTAAGTTCAAAAAAGGTGACTTGTGTGTTTTATTTGATGATTTGTGTGTACAGAATTTCGAGTATAGTATTAAAATATAAATATAGTATAGTATTAAAATATGCATATGGTGTAATAGTAAACTTTATTTTTCATTTTTGCAGAGACAAGAACTTGGTGTAAATTGATATGCAGTTGTCATTTGAATGAGTTTTTTTTTTGGTGACTTGTTTTTTGTAAAAGGTGATTTGGTTTTAAATTTTAAAATAATTTCTGTTTAAAGGGTAAACAATAATTCAGTATTAAAGGTAATTTATGATATCCAATTTTAAGATCATATGTTTTGTAGTTTTTTTTTTTTGGTGAGTTAGTGTAATTTGAATGTAAGTTTTTTGGTGACTTTTCTAGAAAAAAGGTGATTTTTATTTAACAAGGGGATTCAAAAATGATATGTTTGTATTTTTTTTATTTTTTTTATTGATATGTTTGTAATTTTTTATTATATTTTCATATTTTTTTAAATTTTTTTATGTTTGTATAATTAAATTTTTATTTTTTATTTTCTTAAATTGGACCTCGCCAGGGGAACTTTTTTTTTTTTTATGTTTTATTAGTGTATAAGGGTTTAAACCAATATTTACTCTTTCAAAAAAAGTGATTTCTATTTAAAATATGAAATAAAGGTGATTTGGTATAACAATCTTACGTTTTCCATGAAAACACAAAGACAAATTGTCCTAAAATATAAAACGAAGCCGAGAAGGAATAAAATTCCAAATGTCAAATTACATCAAATCACATTTACCCAACAATTACTTAAGACAACTTGTTTATATTACTGTAATATGAATAATGTCAAATGATTATCTATAAATGGAACAGTGTCAAATGGAAACACTATGAATGATAACATCTGAATCAAATTTGAACATATACACGATGCATTATGTAAATTCTTTCTTTCAGTCCTTTGCTTCAGCAACAACAACATTGTAACGCCCCCAAATCCGGGGTCAGGGATTTGGTCGTCACACGGAAAACCTTAATAACAAATCACCTCTTTAACCACATTAAACCATCTGTAGTCATTAATAATTGAGTTACAATAGCTGAGACCCCAACCACCAAGCATCTTTTAGGTTATAGGGCTAGAAACAAGAATCAACTCTTACTACTAGTATAACTTCGTTGAGAAGTACACCAACAACTAGTACTACTTTGCGCAAAATAACATATATATTACACATCAATCTACTTACATATAACTTACTCCAGATATAAACTTTCTAGATCATATCGTCTCCATAAGGGCACGCTGCCCGCTTCATCTAAGCCATGCAGATAACCTCGTCCGGCTACCTTCCACTGAAAAGTTAATATTTGAAAACAAGCAAGTATGAGCGAAAGAATTGCTCAGCAAGTTATTACTAGAGTTCAACAAAATATCCCATCAGGTGTATGTGTTTCAAACATTCAACCGATACTTAATATCATTCTTGAAACATTTATAACCACGAAATTCTATAGGGAAAGTATAATGTTTGAAAATAATATCAACTGAACACTGTACCAATATAATATAAAAGGTGTCGTTACAAAGTAATTAAATAGCCACATCTTGTTTGTGCAGTAATACACCAACATAAACTTGCTGGTTATTCAATATGAAATCACTTACTTATTGATAATATAATATCAGTTCTCTTCTATAACAAGATAATAATCAATACATCATCTTAGTATAATATCTCAAGGTAATATAACATTTAAAATCAAGCTCTCAATATAATCTTTCCATTTCCTTTTATACAACAATTGTGTATAAAAGTAATATAAAATCAGTTTCTCTTCGTTTGTAACAATAATTCCATCATTTCATCTCACTTTTCTGTTTTCAGTTATAGAAATCTGAAAACCATTTTCAATTCTTTCTTTCAAGTTTTGGGGATATCTGCTGGCGCCAGATACGTAGGACGATGATCAGTCGCCTGACCGTATCCGCTCTCTGTTTACTACTAGTAGAAGGGATGATCCCTACCTGGTAATCAACCCTGGAGGAAGGCTACCTGCTACATCCTCCCTTGGCATCTTCGTGCCGTAAGAAAATATTGAATGCTGGACTGTGCCACTCCCACACAGCCTCTTACGCTTACTGATGCAATCCCCCTTTTTCAAATCATTTTACCATTATCAAATACCATTTCACATTTTTCCACTTTCCCGTTTCCATTCGCATTTCCATTCACATATATCATTTTCATTTCCATTTCCATTTCCATTTCACCTTTCCACATTTCACATTTCTGTTTCACCTTTCCATTTTCATATCCGTGTTATAATCATTTGAAAACATTTATACAGGTATATCAATTCAAGACATACATTCATTTCACTATGAAATTCCTTAAACAATCTTTTAACAATATTCAATCACCCGTAGAACACTTAGAATATCTAAAGAATAACCATTCAATAATCCCTTTTTTAAATGAATATTATAATTAATATTCATTGAATTAAATAACCATTAAAATAACATTTATCATTTTCATTCCAGACATTTTTAACCAAAAATGTCTCCTTTATAACCATCGAAATATTTTTATTATTCCGGAACAAAGCGATTTTAAGAAAACATTTTTAAAAATAATATTCATCTAATTAAATAAATTTAATTCGACGAATAAGGTTTATTTAATCAGTAGATACTTCAAGAGGTATCTACTAATTAAATAAACACTAGTTTGTTGGTGATGTTGCCATTAGGTTAATTATTGCGAAATTCTTTCTAAAAACTTTGTCCGGGTTTTCAAAAATATATCTCTCAAGATAACCCCTTCCACTTTTCCATTCATATATCAATACCTTTAAAATACACCAACTAAAATACTTTACATGTAAGTCCCTTTTAAGAAAAATCTGTAGACATCAACCCTTGTCCCCTTATATAACAAAATATTTATTAATAACGTCTGAAACAGTTTACAACTCATACATCCCCAATTTACACATAATTGTAATATTATAAAATAACTTTAGATAACAACTGATAACATAATATCATAAAAATAACCATAATAACAACTGATACCATTCCTTCCCATATCACTTTACTCTTTATAATATATCACTCTCTCCATATCACATATATTTCCAATCAAACCATTTTACTTAAAAGTAAACAATTTATCAAGATAAAGATAGAAGAAATCTTGCAAATATGGACTGAGGTCTTATTCTACACATTTCATATATTTTAAAATAAATATACTCTGAACGATAGAGTATGTATAAATAAACTTGCCTCTGGTCCTTTGCACCAAATGGAACACCGCGAATAAATCCTTGGCGTTTCGCCCAAGCAGTTCCATGAATTTACACGACGCCTCGATCCTTCCTTTTTGATACACGTTGCTCCACTTGATCACGCCCTAATGGTACTGTAATTGTTACAAGTACGCGTCAGTCCAACCTCGTATCTCGAGTAGACCCAACTCAGAATTACCACTGAGTCACCTAAAGTCGTACTATAGTTGTTATCCCTATAACTGACTACTCAAATACCAATTTGCACATAACATATTTAGTCAACTTCACTTAACATATACAATTATAATACTAGTGTCATTCTATGACAAAACTAAGTTTATCAATAATCCTCAAAACGCATTTAATCCCCGAAACACATAAATCCCTGAATTAAATCACTTAGCACATAAATCCTCGAGACAACAATTACCCTCGAATTAATTCACTTAACACATATACACATAAACAATTAACACCCAAATCATACCTTTAAACCCTTGAAATCAAATAAGTTAAATAAATTAAAATGCAGGGGATTTTTAGAAAATTTCGGCATGAAGTATTCGTTTATCGGACTATGGGCACAGCCCCTCAAAATCAATCATAACAAATTCAACCCTGTTTTTCAAAAAATAAAGCTGTCTCAACTTGCAGCAACATAAAAATAAACAAATAATGAAAGTACCCGCCCTGACTTGCGGCACATAGCAAATAAGGAAATAAAATAACAGTTTGACCTTGCTATGGACCACAATTGAAAACTATACAATCAGGAAATAATTTCATATTAATAGTAAATTTTTGAAATAATATTTTTGTAAATGGACTATCCCGGGTCACAACCCCTTAATTTTAATCAAAACCATTGCAAAGAACCTCATACCATATTTACATCAAGTTATCTTGCCAACACCAGTCAAGAACGATGTCTTAAAAATAATTTTCCAAACATTGACATTTATATGAAATTTCAGTTTTAACGTCCTTCGCTAAAACTTTCATAATTCAATAACCGTAATCTTAAATAATGCAAAGTTTTCGCGTACATAAACTAGAAACAATAGGGAACAAGTTCTCTCAAGGAATTATCATCCAAAACAGAGGTGTAAGGTGTCATATGCTCTGTCCAAAACAGAACAGGGCTGGCACGCATTTCTTTCATCACGAAACTAATTTTTCTCTCACATTATCTCATTATCCACACATCCAAGTACCACCAAATTTTACCGGAGGCATAATTGAACATTTCTCTACAACTTTTATTTTTTTTCCAACAAGTAATAAAGTGCCTAACCTTCTCAAAATTGCTCTTCAAAACGGAACTACTAATCTGGAATGCAAGAAAGCTACTACGCAGTGTTTATTCCACTATTTTTAGTAATTCGAAAATTTAATATTTGAAACCCAAATTTTTAAAGAACCTTCTTGGGTCCTATATCCATCTACCATAAAAATTTCAAAGATTAATTCCATTTTTAACATATATAACTGATTAAGCAAAGTCATAACCAATCTGAAATCCGCGAGTTTCTTGCACCTCTTTACTAATAAATTCATAACTCCCAGTTCACATAACTAAAAATCGTGAAATTTGGCAGGGAGCTTCTACAAACTATAGGGAACAACTTTCATCAATTAACTATAGGCTAAATCATAGTTTAAGGCTGTCGAATTACCTGTGCAAGTCCCGCCAGAAATCTGTCCAGGAGCAGTTTTCTGTTCTTCCTCGTGAGTCTCTCTCCTGCCTTCTCTCTCTCTCTCTCTCTCTCTCTCTCTCGTTCTTCCATCACAGCACACACCCTTCACCTATACATACCCACGCGATTATACATATATACATGGGTATAATCAAGGCCCCAAACTCTTCTCTTTAATCTCTCTCAATTCTCTCACAATCTCTCTACTCTTTTTCCCCCAATTCCTTCTTCTCCTCTTTTCTTTCTTTTATTTTCTCTCTTTTCTTCGTTTCTTTTCACTCCCCCGAGTTCTCTCGAACTCTCTCGGTTGTTCCTCTTAATGGGCTTAAGCCCAATACTCCTTATACTAACTACTACTAATTCTCTTTTCGGCCCAATTAAAACTAATAAACGACTTTAAAAAATCACGATTAAATAAAACTTTCGGAAAATTACACTTTTCGTTTTTAAAATAAAGAATATAAAATTACAAGCACGTTCATATTTTTGAAATATTTTTCGGATCAAAAATGAATTAAATATGAATTTTCAAAGTTTTGATCCTTTAAATACAATAAAACTCTTAAAATCATTTTAAAATACTCAATCACCCAAATTAATTCACCCAACCATTTTAAAAACTAAATAATATTATAAAGATAATATTACAAAAGATTTCATGATTTTTAATTCCTCCGATAATTTTATAAAATTAACAGAGGATCAAAATGCATGATTTAAATATATTTAAATCCTCAAAAATATAAATAAAATACATCAGCCTTCACAACTCACACAAATCATCATATAAACACATAAACACAAATTCATATACATTCCACCTTCCAACAATAATCACATAATATAGTTCATAATTACACTAAACCAGACAATAATTAAATAATTCGCTTTTGAAATTCCTTGAACTGGAATAATGAACAATAAAATAAAATAAAAAATTTCCTCCTCATTTTAGGAAAACATTAATATTCTTAAAATAATACTAAAATCATTTTCTGAAAATTCGGGTTATTACAGTCTACCCCCTTAAAAGGATTCCGTCCACGGAATCAGCTAAGGCCACTACTGGGATTCCTTAACTCTTTCATCATCAATACTTATTTTGCAAAACCATAGATAACATCCATTCATAAGCAACTCCTCCAAAACTCAATTCAACTATAGGGTATCTATCTGACACATCACTATTCCTTTCACATATATGTTGTTAGGTCGAATACACAAAAAGCAATCAAATACTGTATGAGTAACTTAACAGGAACACACTGTTTAACAATTTAAAACTGTTTGGAATTAACAATTCCTCTCTCAGTGATGTAAATATCACAGAGAGCTGCTTAGGTTACAATCAATGAATTTCTCAATGTTCGACTACCCTTCTAGGGTTAACCTAAATGTATTTATAGAACATACAGCTTCGTACAATCAGTAACTGATTCTCCTATAATCAAGCTATACAATTGATATCAATCACGATTGCTCCAGTCTTCCAAGTCAACTCAATCTCTTTGACAGCTTTCCAATCTTCAAAGATATTGCTTCCATATTTATCTTGCATCAACCTTTAAACACTGTTGACTCTTCAGACAATATCGCTACAGAGTTTAACA
Source organism: Kitagawia praeruptora (assembly GCA_037693485.1). Taxonomy (NCBI): domain Eukaryota; kingdom Viridiplantae; phylum Streptophyta; class Magnoliopsida; order Apiales; family Apiaceae; genus Kitagawia; species Kitagawia praeruptora. The sequence goes on from CM075352.1 coordinate 143,599,401, forward strand.
ACCTCTGTTGCGCTTCAAATCAGTGTTTAACTAAACTCTGACTGCTTCCAGCTAAACTCTGTTTTGTCACTATAGCTTCCAAACACTGTTCTCATCAATCATTTCTAACAATCTCCCCCAACTTGTCCATTAGCAAAAATGTACAAGTTTACAGTAAATGATGATGTCAAAACAAATACAAAGTGTTACAGTGTTTAATATACAAACAGAGTTTAAGCTATTACTTAACAAACTTACAACTTTTGTCTACCTAACTTCCTCAAGATCTGGAGCTGTTCTGAGATAATCAATCAACAACCTTCTCTCAGCATGTTCAAGTTCAATCTCCATAGCTTCCTTGATTTCTTTCAAATCTGGATCATTCTCATCAGTTTGAAAAATAGCAGCTCTGAGATCATAGATCTTGTTTCTTCTCATCTCATTTCCCAACCTGATGTACTTCACTTCTTCAGACTTTACATTGAAATCCAGAACTGTAATTCCAAGATCTGTTTTCAGCTTTGTAGTTCCCTTCTCCATTTCAATCAGATTGCCATTCCAATCTCTGTATTTAGGAACATACTTTTCAGCAGACTTTGTTCCTGTAACCACTTTAGCTTTCTTCATATATTCCCTTATAGAATTAGCAATAAGCTGTGTTTGTCGATTTCTGACTCTGAAGATATGTAAGACATACTGAAGTTCCTCAAATAATTTTAGCTTGATTGCTTCTTCATTCACTCTATACACTGACCCATCTGCCATAAAGTATAACAAAAAGTGAATGTCTAAGCTTCTTTGACGAACTAGCTGAACTGACTCCAACTTGTCTAGATTTTCTTGAGTAATACCAGAACCAAGAGATACAAGTGCAGAGGGATCTCTTGGACTGTTACTAAATCTCAAATCTCTTGTTGAACCTAATCCAGAAGTATTTCTCCCTGGTGGCTTTCCTGAACATGCAACATTATGTTGATAATCACCAGTCACTCCTGCTTCTTCTTGCACTGGAATCTTTGGCCTTGAAAAACCAGGTAAGGGTTTACTTTGTGGTTGTACAACTTGTGTGGCAACAGAGGTTGTAACAATCATTTTACCTTTGTTCTCCTCATTTATTACCCCTTTTAACTTCAATTTAGCCTCAAGAGAAGACTTTCTGATCAACTTTTCTTTATCTTCTTCTTCTTTTTCTTCTCCTTCAATGCCAGTTAATTTCTCTTTGATTTCAATGCCTTTAAGAACAGGCTTTGCAGTTTTAGCAACTTTCACATTCTTCTTTGCTTTTTCAGACTTTAGAACTTTCAAATGCTTTTCTTGTAAACTCTTCTCTTCAGCTTTAGCATCTTCTAAAGTAACTCCCTCTGCATTCTCTTCCATGAAAAGCTTAACAGCTAACTCCTCATCAGTCTTTGGATTTGATATTAATTCCAAACTCTTGGTCTTTGAAGTACCTTGAGTTTCAGTGTTTATTCCAACAGACTGTGATTTAAAAGATTTGCCAGATCTCAGAGTTTGCTTTTCAGAGTTTAACACCTTTAACACCTTACTCTTATCACTTGCCCCTCCATCTCCAGCATCATCGTTTTGAGTCAGAGTTTGAGAAACTTTGCATTTAGACTTAGCAACTCTCTCCCCCTTTTTGACATCATCAGGAATGAGTATGGATGTAATGAGCTCTAAAGAGTTAGCAATGGAATCCACCTTAGAAAACAAAGCAATTTGATTTTCTTCAACTTTTCCTAGCCTGTCAAAGAGAGTGTCTTGAACTTTGGATAGCTGTGCAGCTTTTATTTTGGACTCTCTTTCCATCTTCATTTCTCTTGACTGAATCTCAGTCTTCAAGGAAGCAATTTCTTGTTTTGTATCAGAAAAATTTCCCTCCAGAGTTTTAACTTGTACCACTGTTGCTTTTAAGCATGATAAAATCTCTAGATTTGAAATTTGACTAGCAGTCTGCTTAACAAAATCAGCTGCTCTCCCTTTTGGAAAAATACAGTCTTGTTTATACCAATTGGCAGCAGATTTAGCAAGATACTCTTCTTCAATTGCATGAGATGGACAAGGCTGATCAAAAGATTTATGCTTATTATCAGTCTGTGCAGGTGCACTCACAAATGAATCAGAGTTTGCACTGCTGTCAAATTCATCTTCAGCACTTGCATCTTTAGCTTGAGCATCTTTTAAAGAACCACTGTGCTGAGCTGTGTCAGCCACAGTTTCTGTAACAACTTCTGCAACCTTTTCAATAGTCTCTTCATGTTGCACAGGCTCTACAACAGAGTTTGCCTTTGTAGCTTCAACAGGCATAGATTCAGAATTCTCCTTAGTTTCCTGATCAACTTCATCACCTTTGTCTTGAATTGGAGAAGATACCAGCTCTGTGTGTGATGCTTCAGCTTCAGGAACTTTTACTGCAAGCTCATCAGCTACACCAGGAGCTTCAGTATGAACAATAGGTGAGATAGGATCAGAGAATGGTTCAAATGTGTCAAAAATATTATCCATTGGTGAAAAACCATCTCTGTTATCCTCTTCTACAGGCATTTTATCCTCTGTAGGTATTTCATCATTAACAATATCCTCTGCAGGCATTTCAACCTCTGCAGGTATAGAAACATTTTCTTCATCCTCAACAGTAGGTGTTTCATGGGAAACCACCTCTGGAGCTTCAACAATTCGCTCATCATCAGACTCTGAAAGAACTAATCTCCTTCTCTTGACTTGATGCACTACAGTCTCCTCTTCATCTTCACTGGAGCTCTCTTTAGGTGGTGAAAATGAAGGTCTGTTTGCCTTTTGTTTCATTCTTCTTGTATAAACAGCTCCAGGTTGTGTCTGTTTAGCCTTTGAGTGTTTAGTGTTTTGGGCAGTATGTTTATTTCTTTTTGGCTTGGTTTTGGCTGTTTCAGTAGGTGCTGGCTCAGAGTTTAAAGTTTCAGTGTCTAATGGTTCAGTGTTTAATGTTTCAGTGTTTAATGGTGGAGAGTTTATTGTTGGAGAGTTTATTGGTGAAGAGTTTAAGGTTTCTGGTTGTGGTTGATGAGATGTAGTAGGTACAGTGGTTGTGGGTGTTGTGGGTGTTGGTTCAGAGTTTATGGTGTCTATTGGTTCAGGCATTTGTTGTGGTGATTGAGGATCTTGTGGTTGGTTTACATAGTTCTGTAAGGCTAAAGGCATAAACATCTCAGGTATTTGCTGTTTAGTGACATCTTTGTTTGTCAAATCAGAAAACATTCTCTTAGCAACTTGAAAAGGCTGAATAACATCAGCTTCATCAATTGGAATGATAGGCACACAGGCAGTAAATAGCAATTGACAAAAACGAGCAAAATAGACAGTAGTAGTCTCAGACAAACGCTCTCCCAAGTTCATTAGTACTAGTCTACCAAAATCGAAGTTACCTCCATATAGTAGAGCATGACCAATTTGGAGAGTATCCAGAGGAAGTGCATCCCAGTTTGTTGTCTTCTTTCCAAAAGCCCTTGTTATACAATCGAAAAAGAAACTCCATTCCTTTCTCAAACTTGGCCGTCTCAAAGACCCTATCTTATTCAAGTTTCCTGCACATCCAATTTGCTCCAACATTGTCCTCAAGCGATCATGACCAACAACACTGTAAGAAGTGTGTGTCTCAAAATCTAGAGCATCCCTAACAGTAGTTGGAGTAATAATATACTCTGATTCATCATGAGTGAAAGTGATTGTGGGAGTGCCAGACTCTTCTCCATCATCATATACAGAGTTTGTCCAGAAGGCGGCAATTTGTGAAGCAGATAGTGTTGGTGGTGCAGTTAAAGCCTTCCCTATTTCAGAATCTTTCAAGAAGTTTTGGAACAAATGAAACGCCTCTGGAGCATTTGTATTCTCCAGTGGTGCTGCATAGTTGCTAGGAAGAAAAACTAACCCTGCTGCATCAAACGCTTTAGTTGCCATTAGTAAGATATGATACGAAGAGATTTAGAGAAAAGATGTGTATGCACTGTAAGTGTTTATCAAAAGGTGAATGAGAGTATATGAGAAGTTTGAAAGTGAATGAGTATGCAAGTAACTGTGAGTGGGTGTATGTGAATCGATATGGAGTGAGAGACTAAAGACGATTAGAGTAAAATTAAAACTCAATCGTTTATTTAGTAAAAGCGCGCAACTGTTGTAGAGTAATGTGTGAGTGGAACACTATCATGGGACACGTGTCAAACAACCAATGGAGCACTTAATAATTACCACTGTCATTCCTATAATCACGACACTTACACTAATTAACAGTTGTCAACTACCTCAATTACTTCAAAATAATCAAATCATCTAAATGAAACTGTACCTTAGAGTACTTAACACAACTCAACAGTGTTTATCACTTTTCCAATTTTATCACTAACAACCCTTTCAAAAATTGCACAGTTGTGAATATCAGTGTGTGTGAAGCAGAGTTTGCTGAAATCAATTTTTAGAGCATCTAGTATTTCATAACATCCATAACAAAAATCAATAAACACTGAATGCACAAACTCTCATATTAAACACTGATTGTTTGATGAATGCTAAACTCTGTAGTTACTGTAATACAGAAATCTGAAAACTTCTATTCCCTTTGATGTCCATGATTATCCAAGTAAGCACACAGTCTTGAAAGACAAAAATATCAAGAGATAGAAATCAGAGCATCATTCAGTGAATAACAGTCATGAATTTGATAACCTCACAAACTCTCAAAGCACACAAGTGTTTAGGTGAAGTGTTTACACTCACATTCAATCAGAAATAGCAGAATCTACCATATGCTTGAATGTCCACCAATTCTACACTACTTTGTATACATGTATGCACAAATCAAAAGGACTTTATTCAGGGTTGGAATGAGATAAGATCAAACAGATGAAAAAGATGTTTTATTCATAAGTGAATATCAAGCTGAACATTTCAATAGACCAAAGTGTTCAGTCACACTGTTAGTACATATTTGTACAAGATCAGTATATATGCCTTTTTCTCTCTTTTTTTTATTTTTATTTTTATTTATTTTTTTATTTATTATTATTTTATTTTATTTTTATTTAGCATATATACTGAGTAGACTTTTCTTTTCTTGAAAAATACTCATCTGCTTGAGAAGAAAAGAAAAAAAATATAACTGCTCTTAATACTTCAGAGTATAAGAAAAATGAGCAGTTAATTAGGCTCAAAGGGGTTTACTAAGGAAGGAATTTATGAACAGTGTTTATACAGTGTTTGAAGAGAGTTCAAAAGAATTTTGAACAGTGTTTAAAGAAAAATGGTAAATCCTATTGCCTTTATCATTTTCATGCACACACATATCATGTAGTCTCAAAATGGTTTAATACAAGTTCTAGAGAAACATACTACCTAATGAATATCACACAACAATAAATACTGATTGATAGAAAATGTATCAATCACTGATTTGGCTCAACCTCTCACAGGGTGTATACATGAATCTGAACTCACCAAACTAATCAATGACACATCTCAAGTTTTATGGTTTTCACAAGTACAAACAAGGAATCATGAACCATACCTTTGGAAACAGAATGTCACTAATCAGAGTTTAGAGTTCATCAATAACCAAAATTATTTATGAGAGGCAATGCACACAATATTCATAGACTAAGAGTTTAGGACTGAATAAACTAAGAGATGCTATAAATATGAAACAGTATCATGCTGTGTTGATTTACTGCACAAAGTCTGATTAGATTACAGTGACTCGGAAAGAATCATGATTTATTTACTGAGAATCATGCTTCATACATTTTTCTTCATTGGTGTTTTCATTCAGACAATAATCAATTCTGAATTCACTGAGTGTATCTAACATGTTAACAGTGTTTAACAAACAGACATGCTGACAGAGTTTAACAAGATTTAAACATAAGCATGCAGAACAGAGTTTAATACTAAGGTTCACATAGCACTTAACAATTTGCAGAAACATGAGCAACATATTTTAGAAATAAGTTCTTGAGTCTAACCAACATTTCTAGTCAAAACTAGATACCATTCCTAGTTCATTGACCAGTCTTGTAAATGTAGCTTCACTCAATGGCTTGGTGAAGATATCTGCAAGTTGTTGTTCTGTAGACACAAAGTGAAGCTCAATGTTGCCTTCCTCTACATGCTCTCTGATGAAGTGATACCTTATGCTGATGTGCTTTGTCATTGAATGTTACACTGGATTACCTGTCATTGCAATAGCACTTTGATTATCACAGTAAATAGGTATCTTGGTATACCTTAATCCATAATCCAGCAGTTGATTCTTCATCCATAAAATCTGTGCACAGCAGCTACCAGCAGCAATATACTCTGCTTCAGCTGTAGATGTAGATATTGACTTCTGTTTCTTGCTGTACCAGGAAACAAGTCTGTCACCCAGAAATTGACAACTTCCACTGGTGCTTTTTCTGTCTATCTTACATCCTGCAAAGTCTGCATCTGAATAACCAAGTAGTTTAAACTCTGATTCTCTTGGATACCACAGCCCCAAAGTCATAGTGCCCTTGAGGTACTTAAATATCCTCTTTACTGCTGTTAAATGTGGTTCTCTTGGATCTGCCTGGAACCTTGCACACAAACAAGTTGCATACATAATATCAGGTCTGCTAGCTGTCAAATAGAGTAAAGAACCAATCATTCCTCTGTAACTTGTCATATCTACTGATGACCCTGCATCTTTGTCCAATTTTGTTGCAGTTGCCATGGGAGTTGTTGCAGATGAACAATCAAGCATACCAAATTTCTTGAGAAGGTTTCTGGTATATTTTGCTTGATTTATAAAAATTCCATCATCTGTTTGCTTTACCTGTAAGCCTAGAAAATAACTAAGCTCTCCCATCATACTCATTTGATATCTTGACTGCATGAGTTTGGCAAACTTCTTACAGAGTTTATCATTAGTAGATCCAAAAATGATGTCATCTACATATATCTGTACTAAAAGCAAGTCACTACCAGTTTGGAAGTAAAACAGAGTTTTGTCAATAGTACCTCTGTGAAATCCACTTTCTAGTAGAAATTTGGCAAGGGTTTCATACCATGCCCTTGGTGCCTGCTTAAGTCCATAGAGTGCCTTGTCTAACCTGTAGACATAGTCTGGATATTTTGGATCTACAAACCCTGGAGGTTGTTCCACAAACACTTCTTCTTCAAGTTTTCCATTCAAAAATGCACTTTTTACATCCATCTGAAACACTTTGAATTTCATGTGAGAGGCATATGCTAGAAAAATTCTGATTGCCTCCAATCTTGCCACTGGAGCAAATGTTTCATCATAGTCTATTCCTTCTTGTTGTGAGTAGCCTTTTGCAACCAGTCTTGCCTTGTTCCTTGTGATAACACCCTCACTATCAATTTTATTCCTGAAAACCCATTTAGTACCAACAATGGATCTGTTCTTGGGCCTTGGTACAAGTGTCCACACTTCATTTCTTTCAAATTCATTTAGCTCTTCTTGCATTGCTGTTATCCAGTCAGCATCTTTAAGAGCTTCTTCCACTTTCTTTGGCTCAGTTTGTGACAAGAATGCATGAAACAGACATTCATTTGTTGTTGCACTTCTTGTCCTTACTTTTGCATCTGGATCACCAATAATCAAATCAGGTGTGTGTGATTTAGTCCATTTTCTTGCAGAAGGCAGATTGCTTCTGTCATCATGTGATCCTCCCCCTTGATCCATGCTCTCCTGATTTTCTTGGTGTCTTTCTTCATTTTCAGATGCTCCCCCTGAATGTGACTTCTCAGTATTATCAACAGAGTTTGAATCAACAGAGTTTGATTCGGAATTATCAACTGAGTCACTATCAGTGTTTGAATCATCATTTTGATGTGATTCTTCATGCTCCCCCTCAACTGGTTCTTCCCTTGTTTCTGATTGAAGAGTTTCTTCAGTATTTACCAGTAGAGGTTCAGAGTTTAGATGAACAGAGTTTGTCAAATCAGTCTGATCAGAGTTTACTTTTTCAGAGAATAAATCTTCATTTTCAAAGTGCAGTTGATCATGTTCATTTACATCTTCAAGTCCAGTTATTTTCTTGTCATCAAATGACACATGAATTGATTCCATGATCACTCTAGTTCTCAGATTATAAACTCTGAATGCCTTTGTTGACAGTGGATAGCCAACAAAAATTCCTTCATCTGCCTTTAGGTCAAATTTGGTCAACTGTTCAGGATGAGTCTTCAACACAAAGCACTTGCATCCAAAAATATGAAAATATTTTAGATTTGGCTTTTTCTTCTTCACCATTTCATATGGTGTTTTACCATGCTTGTTGATCAGTGTTGCATTTTGAGTAAAACAAGCAGTTTGAACTGCTTCTGCCCAGAAGTATGTTGGCAACTTTGCTTCATCTAGCATGGTTCTGGCAGCTTCTATCAAGGTTCTGTTTTTCCTCTCCACTACACCATTTTGTTGTGGAGTGCCAGGTGCAGAAAACTCTTGTTTTATCCCTTTACTCTTGCAAAATTCTTCCATTGATGAATTCCTGAACTCAGTTCCATTGTCACTTCTGATTATCTTCACTTGATTCTCTGACCCTTTTTCCAGTTGTAATATATGTTCTGTCAGTGTTAATGCAGTTTCATCCTTCTTTGCAAGAAAATATACCCATGTGTACCTGGTATATTCATCAACAATGACTAGAGCATATTTCTTCTTTCCAAGAGACATCACATTCACTGGACCAAAAAGATCAACATGTAGTAGATGATAAGGATCAACAATTGAAGACTCAGATTTGCTTTTGAAGGTGGCTTTTCTCTGTTTGGCCTTTTGACAAGAATCACACAGGCCTTCTACATTCAACAAGGACTTTGGTAAACCTCTCACAAGATCATTCTTTATTAGCTCATTGATGTTGTTCAGATTCAAATGAGAGAGTTTCTTGTGCCACTTCCAACTCTCTTCACTGGACATTCTTGTTGACAGACACACTGCTTTGCCATTAGTGTTTGTTGACAATTTAATTTCATATATGTTATTGTGTCTGTTTCCAACTAGAGCAACTTTCCCTGTAGATTTGCTGATCACTTGACAATATTCAGGCTGAAAATCTACATGATATCCTCTGTCACAGATTTGACTCACAGATAGCAGATCATGCTTGAGTCCTGGAACCAGAGCTACATTTGTGATGATGACATTTCCAAGATTAATATTGCCATATCCCAGTGTATGTCCTGTGTTGCCATCTCCATAGGAAACTTCTGGGCCAGCCTTCTCCTCAAACTCTGATAGCAGGGCTTTATTTCCTGTCATGTGTCCTGAACATCCACTGTCCACGACTAGGGTACTAACCCTGTTGCCCTGCAATCACAAACAATCACTGATTATTAGTTTTAAGGATCCAGACTTGCTTGGATCCTTTGGCTTTCTTAATTCTGTTAGCTTTTGCAGCGGAATTTACATTAACAGAGTTTAAGCTAACTTTTTCAGAGTTTACATTTGCAGAGATTACTTTAACCCATTTCAAATTTGGCTTGGGTTCATAGTAATTATAGTAAATAGCATGATAATCTCTGCAAGTGTAAATAGAATGCCAAGTACTTCCACAGTGTTTGCATAAAGTCTGTGGTCTTGTTCTCACATAATCACTCTTTACTGCAGTTTTAGAGGGCAAAGAATTAATGTTCTTATTCTTACTGCAGAAACTAGCAAGATGATTAGTGCTACCACAATTAAAGCATGTTTTTCTAGGAGCTAATGAAGCAAGCATTGGCTTAATTCCTGAGGTTATGCCTACCTTTCCATTTCTGTTTTTCTTAGGCATTCTCTGTTTGTTGACAGACTTTATTTCCTTAAGCTTATGCTTGAGTTGTTTATCTGTCATTAAACCAATGTTAGCCTCTTTAACAAAAGTTTTAGCATATGACTCTTTAACAGCCTTTTTCTGTGCTTCAGTCTTAAGTCCACCTGTTCCCATGACATTACCTTCAGATGAACGATGTGGTCTAACTTTTACCTGATTTTCAAATCTAAGTTCATCTCCCTCAGAGTAACCTAGACCTACTGTGTCTGACTGAAACACTTCTTGAGTGTCTTTACCAGAGTGTGTCCAAGTTTTAATGATGTGTTTAGTATCCTCCAATTCTGATTCTAGTTGCTTATACTTTCCTAGCAACTCCTGTTCAATAAACACTGCATCATCTCTCTCTTTCTGAATTTTATTCATGTTCTCTAGCTGTTCCTCAACAAGTTTATTTCTCTCTTTAAGTTGAGAACACTCAGACTTTATCCTCTCATTTTCTAAAGTCTGATCCCTATAACTGATATGCAATGCTTTAAGATAAATTCTCAGTTCAGTTATATTATCAGTGTTATAAGCATAGGTAGTTGGAGGTACCTTGAGATCATCATTTTCAGTCTGAGTAGTAGCCATGAGAGCATAGTTGACTTCCTCATCTGAATCTGAAGTATCTGCCCAATCTCTGCCTTTGGTGTAGAGTGCCTTTTCAGTTTTACCCTTCTTGCACTCAGGAGCATAGTGACCCATCTCCTTACACTTGTAGCATTGAATTTCAGACTTATCTTTCTTACCAGATTTTAAGTCCTTTCCCTCAGATTTCTTGAAATTCTTCTTGTCAGACTTTGAGTAGTCCCTGGAGAATCTCTTTCCCTTCTTGAAGTTCTTGTATCCCATCTTCTTGAAGGTCTTTACCATCAATGCAGCCATTTGCATCATCTCCTCATCATCTTCAGAATCAGATGATTCATCTGTGTTTGAGTCAACATCAGTGTTTGATGACTCATTATCTGAATGTATGACTAAGGCTTTCCCTTTTTCCTTTCTCCTTGATGCCTCCTTCTTTGATGGTTTCTCCTCAATCTTAAGAGCAACAGACTTTGACTTTCTACTAGATCTTTTGTTTCTCTGCTCCAATTCCAATTCATGAGTTTTGAGCAGCCCATAAATTTCATCAATTTCTGTTTCACCAAGTTCATAATTATCTCTTATAGTGGTTGTTTTCACATCCCACTTTTCAGGTAGAGAAAGAAGAAACTTGAGATTTGAGTCTTCTAAATCATACTCTTTGTTAACCAATGACAAATCATTGAGCAGTTTACAGAATCTGTCAAATGTTTCTGTCATGGTTTCATCAGACTTTGCCTCAAAGTGCTCATACTCCTGAGTGAGTATTTTTCTTCTGTTTTTCTTGATTGCAGGAGTTCCTTGACACCTAACCTCAAGTGCATCCCATATTTCCTTTGCTGTTGTGCAGTTAATCACTTTATTAGACATAACATTGTCTAATGCACTGTGAAGTAAATGTCTCACTTTTGCATCCTTTGCAATAGATGAAAGATCCTCAGCAGTTAGATCTTTCTTTTCCTTTGGAATGACCTTTGATTCCTCACCAGCAGCAGCAGCAGATAATTTTGTTGGTTTGTGAGGACCTTCATATATTCTATCAAGGTATTCTGGATCTGTAGCCTCCAGAAACATGGTCATTTTCACCTTCCAAATTGCATACTCTGATGGCCTAAGTATAGGAACCCTTATTGTCTCATACCTACTAACAGTAGTAGGGGCTTTCTCAGATGGTGGAGGTATCTCTGCCATTGATTACTATTGTGTTTGGATCTTTTAACTGTAATAAAGTAACAGATTAGGCTCTGATACCACTTGTTAGGTCGAATACACAAAAAGCAATCAAATACTGTATGAGTAACTTAACAAGAACACACTGTTTAACAATTTAAAACTGTTTGGAATTAACAATTCCTCTCTCAGTGATGTAAATATCACAGAGAGCTGCTTAGGTTACAATCAATGAATTTCTCAATGTTCGACTACCCTTCTAGGGTTAACCTAACTGTATTTATAGAACATACAGCTTCGTACAATCAGTAACTGATTCTCCTATAATCAAGCTATACAATTGATATCAATCACGATTGCTCCAGTCTTCCAAGTCAACTCAATCTCTTTGACAGCTTTCCAATCTTCAAAGATATTGCTTCCATATTTATCTTGCATCAACCTTTAAACACTGTTGACTCTTCAGACAATATCGCTACAGAGTTTAACAACCTCTGTTGCGCTTCCAGTCAGTGTTTAACTAAACTCTGACTGCTTCCAGCTAAACTCTGTTTTGTCACTATAGCTTCCAAACACTGTTCTCATCAATCATTTCTAACATATGTGTCGACCAACTTGCCATTATCATCCTATCCTTGAGAGAGAATTCACTGATTCCATTACATAACACTCTTGAGAGAGATTGCACTCATTCCATTAATCATAACATCCATGAGAGAGAGCGAACTAATTCTATCAATACGCCACTGATATTCTATTCATTTTGCGATTCGCTCCTGCTCTTGGCGATTCCATTCGAATCTAACTTCTATCAGCAAATTTCGAGTTGACCGACCTGGCTGGCATCCCCTTGAAATTCATTAGATAACCAGAATCATGGAGCTTTAAAAAGATAGCTGTCATATCAAGACAAATGTCACCCACTGGTGACCATAGGATTATGAGTTTTGAAACAAACCTTCTTGGAAATAAGAGAATTTACTAAGAGATCAATACGATCGTAAGAACTCACATTGTGTGTCCCTGATAAGACATTACTAAAGGTATTTCACAACTTACAAGTGATGGCGTCCTGATCAGACTTCTATCACACAGACAGATAGTCCTTGTGGCCCCTATCAGTATAGGGTTGTTCGTCTCAGTGGAAGTTGAGAAGTATGAAAGCAATTCAAAGTCAAGTCAATAACAATCATCTTCTGACAATTAATTCTCAAAGGGACACCTTGGATTAAAATCGAATAATTTCCAAGGCGCGATTTCCAAAGAAAAGGATAACCAGAAAGATACTGGTATTCAACAAACAAGTGGTGCTATATCACCATTGAATTATCCACTGTTGAAGAAAAGTGGAAGTTTGACATAATATCATTTGATAGGGCTTCGAAAACCTGAAGGTAAGTATAATGAAAGCCCTTGGCACAATTGAAACCAAATATGACTTAACACAAATGTATAAAAAAAAATAACTTCAAAGAGGAAACATATCATTTATCACAATTCTCTCTTAGAGAGATGTCAAAAAATTCATAGATTGGGAAGGTAAACAAAAAGATTCACCAATGGGGTATTGCCAAGGTCTCCACGGATGCCTTTTATGTCGGCTCCTCTGACGGATAATCGTTCGATCCCAGAGCTGTTCTTTTCCATGCATACCCTAAGGTGCTTGATAAATTACGTCATCGTCGACTCGTAATAGTCACTAACGATTCAATCATCGACACTAATAATCGCAGGGAATTTTATCTCAACATAGCATTCAAATCTTAACTTAATCATTGGCACTACACCCGGTAGTCCAACATGAACTCTACATGAGCTCCGACGTTCTCACATAACTATACACACTCCTACTCACTCTCGTTTCTAGTTTACTATAACCTCAGCTCTGATACCACTCTGTAACGCCCCCAAATCCGGGGTCAGGGACTTGGTCGTCACACGGAAAACCTTAATAACAAATCACCTGTTTAACCACATTAAACCATCTGTAGTCATTAATAATTAAAGTTACAATAGCTGAGACCCCAACCACCAAGCATCTTTTAGGTTATAGGGCTAGAAACAAGAATCAACTCTTACTACTAGTATAACTTCGTTGAGAAGTACACCAGCAACTAGTACTACTTTGCGCAAAATAACATATATATTACACATCAATCTACTTACATATAACTTACTCCAGATATAAACTTTCTAGATCATATCGTCTTCATAAGGGCACGCTGCCCGCTTCATCTAAGCCATGCAGATAACCTCGTCCGGCTACCTTCCACTGAAAAGTTAATATTTGAAAACAAGCAAGTATGAGCGAAAGAATTGCTCAACAAGTTATTACTAGAGTTCAACAAAATATCCCATCAGGTGTATGTTTTTCAAACATTCAACCGATACTTAATATCATTCTTGAAAAATTTATAACCACGAAATTCTATAGGGAAAGTATAATGTTTGAAAATAATATCAACTGAACACTGTACCAATATAATATAAAAGGTGTCGTTACAAAGTGTTAGTTACAGAGGCATGCCTATACACATCTAATAACAAGCCTAATTGTTTGTAATGCTTTGCATTACTTACATGACCTCTTAACGGAGGGAACCTCTAGTTGTAGAGTTTCTGTTTGTATTGTACTTGTAGTAGGCATCAAATCCTAGTTGTGTAATTGTACAAATAGAGTCTAGAATAATGCTTGAAAGAAGTTCCAAGGTTCATGCCTCAAGCAAGGAGTTAAAGACTGTCAAATAATCACAGTTGGGATTTGAAGAAATGAAGAATTTGCCTAAGTACCAATTCGAGAAGTATATTTGTCTATTCGAGAAGTCCAGCATTCGAGAAGTCAGGGATTCGATATCTCAAGACACTATTCGATATCTCTGAATACACTGTTCGATATCTCATTCGATATCTCAGGGATTCGATATGTCTACTACTCTATTCGAGAACTCAAGAAGTCAACAAGTCAAGATGGTATTCGAGTTCTCAAAGAGTCAACAAGTCAAAGTTCCATTCGATATCTCAAGGACTCAGAAAGCTATTCGATATCTCGAGGATTCTATAAGTCAAATGTTCTATTCGACAACTCAAGGAATCCTGATGGAAAAGAGCTATTCGAGAAGTGGTTCGATATGTCAATATAACAGTATTCGAGAACTCAGAGTTATCGATCAAGTCAATTCTAGTTCTCGAATCACTTACTTAGTCACTTCTCGAATACATTCTTGGAGACAAAATACTGAAGAAATTGTACAAGTCAGAAACCTGCAACAAGCCAATGCACTTTATGGACCACAATCTATAACGTGCTCTGGAAAGCCTACAAGGAAGCTTGGAGAGATATAGAAGAGACAAGGAGCTAAAGAAGTGGATCTAAACAGGCTTTGCAAAGTCAAATCTGTAACCGTTTGGACACTTACTCAAAAAGGATAGACAGACTAGAAAGTAATTTGTTTAGCTTCCTTATTTGCAGTAAGTAGGCTGTATCCATGTTCTATAAGGACACAGCCTCACTTCATAACTTAGTAACTTTTGTGAGTCAAGTTTTTCACACACTGTAAGCTATATCTCTCTGAGAAAAACGAAGCTGAGAATACTACCATTTGTATTCACAGATTGTAGCAACCTTTATCTAATAATACATTAGATTAAAGTGATATTGTGTCTTGTGTTGTTTCTTTATCCGCACCTTCACTTATACACACACAGGCACTTATCTGCTACATAGACTCAATCCAAGAAAAGTTCAAGAATCCATTCACCCCCCCCCCCTCTGTATTCTTTTACCGTATTCAATACTCAACAAGTGGTATCAGAGCGGGCTGTTTATTCAAAAACAGAAAAACGATCATGAGTTCGAATACACCAAAGACTACAGGAACGGTGAAGGTCCCTAAGTTTGACAAAGAAAACTTCAACCTCTGGAAGATAAAGATGATGTTGTTCATTAAAGCCTCTCATCCCTTGTATCCTGATATTCTCAAGAATGGTCCTTTTGTTCCACAACAAGAGATACCAGAGAAGACTGTTGGAACCATAACTATCCCAAGATCTTATAAGGCCAAGGATCCATCAAAGTGGACAGAGTTAGAAAGGGAGAAGGTTGCTCTTGACAGCCACCTCATGTTGCTTATCATTGATTCCATGGACATGTCAATGTTTGCAAACATTGCATCATGCACGTCTGCTAAAGAGATGTGGGATCACATTGAGGTGTTGTGTGAAGGGACTGATGAGGTTAAGGAAAACAGGAAACAGATACTGGTCACACAGTATGAAGCTTTCATGGCACAGCCCAAGGAAAGCATCACTGAAATGTTTGAAAGGTTTCACAAGCTAGTTACTGAGTTGCAGATGAATGGAAAGGTTTACAGCACCAATGAGTTAAATATGAAATTTCTGTTGTCTTCACCAAATCATCTGGAGCAAAGAGTCATTTCTCTAAGAGAGAGAGATTTGAACAAAGTCACCTATGATGTGCTCTATGGAGTCCTAAAGACTCATGAACTTGAGTTGCTCCAGAAAAGGGCTATCCAAGCCAACCAAGGTAGGATGATAAACACATCATGTGCCTTGATTGTCAACAAATCCATTCTGGACCTAGAAGCATCTACAAGCCAACTAAGGATAGAGGAGGTGGCAGATGATGAAGAAACTGAAGCTGGGGTGAGTGAACCTGTTGAGGAAAAGGAGGAAGAAGAAGAAGAGTTTTACACTCTGGAAGAACTTGATGGGATGGAAAATACTTCATATGCTTTCATGGCCAGAAAATTTCCAAACATCAGATTTAAAAGAAATCAACCCTTCAAACCCAAAACTCAAAACCATTCAGCCAACAAGGACAAGGCACCTGTGAAACCAAACAGAAATAAGTTCAAAACCAGTTATGTGGATAGGTCATCTGTAAGGTGCTATAGATGCAATGACCTAGGGCATTTTGCCAGTGAATGCAAGAAGCCTAAAAAGAAGGATAGAGATTATCTTGAGCTCGAAGCTAAGTATGAGGCCCTTCTGAAAAAGCAGACACATGGTAAGGCCTACATAGCTGAAGGGAAGTGTTGGGATGATTCTGAGAGTGATGAAGAGGAACAAGATTTCTGCAATTATGCCTTGATGGCCAACTCCAAGGATGACTCATCTTCATCTGATTCTCAGGTACCATCTCTCACTACTATAGACATGTCTGTTTCTGAGTATAAATGCATGATCGAACAACTATCTGTTGAAATGTTTAATATTCATACTAGTATGACTGCTGCTAATGAGGAGATTGCTAAATTGTCTACTAGAAATGAAATATTAACCAAAAAGAATGAGGAACTTGAGCTAACTACTATGCAAGTAGAAAACCTTAAGAAAGAAGTTGAATATTTGCAGAACAAGGTTTTATGTGATAGTCAAGTAGAGAAGGCTCTTAGGGATGAATTAGCTGAGAATGAATTCAAACTAAAAACTTTCAAGAAATCATCTGGTTTAGTGCAATCCTACTGTGAGAAAATTGAAGCTAATCCCAAAGCAGCTATTGGACTTGACTATGACTCTCTCAAACAAAGGAAAGGCTATGCTGTCATTGAAGAGGACACAGATGTTCATGAGAAAGTGCCTCACATTTTGAGAAAAACTAAAAATCCAATTTTTAAGGAATCAACATTTGAAATTGATGAGGATGCCTTACTCATCAAGCAAATGTTGAATGATGAGGATGAGGCACAATCTAGTGAACAACAAGCATCCTCTAAGAATGAGAGTGTCAAGTCAAAGACCAAGAAACCAGTAGTTGATAGGCCAAGACCTAAGAAGTTTGTTAAGTTTGTCTCAGCTGGGAAGAGTGAATCAGAAAAGGAAGTGACTAAGAAGAAACAGAACAGAAATGGCAAGTTAGGGATTAACAAGGATAACAACTATGCTTATATGCCTAATGCCCCTAGGAAAACTTGTCAGAACTGTTTCAGTACCAATCATTTAACTCATGCATGCAAGAAACCTGTTGGTAGTGTGTCTAAACCTTTCTATGATTGTTCTGTGCCTCTAAGTCATAGAGATGCACCTTTCTGTGATAAATTTGACTGTATGCCATGCAATATGAATGTTATGACTAGTTGTTTTAATTTAAGAAGGCAGTTCATTGATGGTTGTATCAGTCACAATTCTCACACACACTACACAAGGTCAAAGTCTTCAAGTCCTCCTAAAGCTAGGAAGGTACCTCTGTCACCTAAGTCTGAAACTTCAGGTTCTAAGACTTCCAACAGTGACAAGAAGACTAACACTAAGAAAGTTGACAAGCATGTTGTTTATGATAAAACTGTCTCTAAGTCACATGGACCCAAACTTGTTTGGGTACCAAAGGAAAAGTAATACCTTTGTGTTTGCAGGGCAAAGAAAGTGAAAAGAAGGTCATGTGGATTTTGGACAGTGGATGCTCAAATCATATGACTGGTGATATGGCCCTGCTATCACAGTATGAGGAAAAGGCTGGCCCAATGGTTGCTTTTGGAGATGACAGCATGGGTAACACATTGGGATATGGCAAGCTGAAAGTTGGAAATGTCATCATTGAAGATGTAGCACTAGTCAAGGGGCTCAAGCATAATCTGTTAAGTGTTGGTCAGTTTACTGATAGAGGATTCAAAGTGAATTTTGACAAAGATGAATGTTTGATCACCCACAAGAAGACTGGTGATTTTGCTCTATCTGGAATAAGGAAGGGAAGCCTGTTTGTAGCCAATATGGACTCTGCAAACAAGGACAAAATTTGTTGCTTTTACTCAAAAGCATCAAATGAAGATTGTTGGCTGTGGCACAAGAAACTATCACACCTGAACTTCAAGGCCATTAATTCTCTAGTCAAAAGAGAGTTAGTGAGAGGCATGCCCACACTTGAATTCTGCCAAGAAGGAGTGTGTGAGGCTTGTCAAAAAGGAAAAATGAAAAGATCAAGCCATAAGTCAAAAACAGTGACATCAATAACCAAGCCATTACAACTCATCCATATGGATTTGTTTGGGCCTGTCAACATAATGTCACTTGGAAGAAAGAAGTATGCCCTGGTAATGGTTGATGATTTTTCAAGGTATACATGGGTGGAATTTCTGGCATCAAAAGATGAGGCTCCACAAGTAATTATTGAGCATATAAAGAAAGTTGACAAGGAAGCAAAGGCAAACGATGCAAGTGTAATTGCACTGAGGAGTGATAATGGAACAGAGTTCAGAAATGCCACACTTGAAGCATTCTGCAAAGAGAATGGCATTTCTCAGCAATTCTCGGCTCCAAGGACTCCACAACAAAATGGAGTTGTTGAGAGAAAGAATAGAACTCTAATTGAGGCTGCTAGAACAATGTTACTTGATGCAAAAATGCCTACATGTTTTTGGGCTGAGGCTGTGAGCACTGCATGCTATATTCAGAACAGGACCCTCATCAACAAAAACACTGGAAAGACACCTTACAACTTGATGACTGGAAAGAAGCCTACTCTAAAGTATGTTCATACTTTTGGAAGCAAATGCTTTGTACTAAAGGATAATTCTGAATATGTTGGAAAGTTTGATGCAAAAGCATTTGAAGGAATTTTTCTTGGCTATTCTATGGAAAGAATTGCATACAAGGTTTATGTCATCAGTCAAAAGAAAGTTATGGAAAGCACAGATGTTACATTTGATGACAACAAACTACCTGGACTAGAAGAAGCCAATGATGAAGACAAAGATCCATTGAGATTTGATAATCTATATGATTCTGATGAAGAGATTGAAATTGGAGTTGAAACTCAAGTTCAACAAACTCAAGTGATTAATGATACAAGAGAGGAATTTGTGCCAATCGATAGTGGAGAAACAAGCATCCAAGACACACCTGTGAGTAATGGCAACTTCACAGGGGGAGGAAATGAGGATGACCATGATGTGGATGATGAAGCAACATCAAGAATGAGAAGTCATGCTGAACACTCGAGGAAATGGGATAGATCACACACTGCAGAGCAAATCATTGGAGATCCTAATGCAGGAGTAAGGACTAGGAGAGCAACTCAAAATGAGTGCCTCTATGGATGTTTTATATCACAAGTTGAGCCTAAGAAACTTGATGATGCACTATTGGATCCAGATTGGATTATTGCCATGCAAGAGGAGCTGAATCAATTTGAAAGGAACAAAGTATGGGAACTTGTGCCTGCACCAAAGAATAGAACCATTGTTGGAACAAAATGGGTTTTGAAGAATAAGATGGATGAAGATGGTGTAATAATAAGAAACAAAGCAAGGCTGGTTGCAAAAGGATACTCTCAACAGGAAGGCATTGATTATGATGAGACATTTGCCCCTGTTGCTAGATTGGAAGCCATTAGAATATTCTTGGCATTTGCTGCTCATTCAAACTTTAAAGTTTATCAGATGGATGTCAAGAGTGCATTTCTAAATGGAGAGTTGGAAGAAGAGGTTTATGTGCAACAACCACCTGGCTTTGAGGATCCACATTTCCCAGAATTTGTCTATAGATTGCTTAAGGCACTGTATGGACTTAAGCAAGCTCCAAGAGCATGGTATGATACTTTATCACAATTTCTTCTTGAGAATCAATTCACTAGAGGCACATTGGACAAGACACTGTTTTACAAGAAGCATGGTGATGATATTATCCTAGTCCAAATTTATGTGGATGATATCATTTTTGGTTCTACAAATGAGAAGCTGTGTGAGAAGTTCTCTAAACTCATGCAGAGCAGATATGAGATGAGTATGATGGGAGAGTTGACATTCTTTCTAGGGTTGCAAGTCAGTCAAAGGAAGGATGGTATCTTTATCAGTCAAACCAAGTACATCAAGGATTTATTGAAGAAGTTTGACTTGGAAGATTGTTCACCTGCCAAGACACCCATGGCCACTGCCACTAAACTGGATGAAGATGCTAAAGGCAAGAAAGTAGATATCTCAATCTACAGAGGCATGGTTGGTTCTCTACTCTACCTCACTGCAAGTAGGCCAGACATCATGTTTGCTACATGCTTGTGTGCAAGGTTTCAATCAAATCCAAAGGAATCACATTTGATTGCAATAAAAAGGATCTTTAGATATCTGAAGGGCACTCCAAACTTGGGTTTATGGTATCCTAAGGACACAGGGTTCAATCTGATTGGTTATTCTGATGCTGATTATGCTGGATGCAGAGTGGATAGGAAAAGCACCTCAGGAAGCTGCCAGTTTCTTGGACAAAGGTTAGTTTCTTGGTATAGCAAGAAGCAACAATCTGTGTCAACTTCTACAGCTGAGGCTGAATACATAGCTGCTGGAAGTTGCTGTGCTCAAGTGCTTTGGATTAGAAATCAACTTAGAGATTATGGACTTGTGTTGGAAAGAATTCCAATCATGTGTGACAACACAAGTGCAATCTCTATAGTTGCCAATCCTGTCAATCATTCTAGAACAAAGCACATTGACATCAGATATCATTTCATAAGAGAACATGCAACTAATGGAACCATTGAGTTGCATTATGTCTCTACAGATAAACAACTAGCTGATATATTCACTAAGCCATTAGATGAAGCCACCTTCACAAGGTTGGTAAGTGAGATTGGAATGCTGAATTCTTCAGATTCTGGCTAAGTGAATACACCATCTAGATTGTTGCAGCAGTAAACACTTACTTTATCTAAATTCTCAATATTTTTGGAGTAAGTGTTGGCTGAAATATGATTTATAAATATTTCAAATCTGTTGCATATGTTGAAAATCATATTTCTATTAACTTAAAATTTCTATGAAATTTTGAGAAAATCACTATTTAATTTGCTAGGATATTCTTCAATGAATATGTCTGGTAAATTTTAAAAGATAGTGAAAATCAAATTTTTATGAGTGATTAGTATAGCTCGATAAGTCAGACTTCTCGAATGATTCACTATTCGACATCTCTAATAAGTCTCATTAGAGTACTCTTGAGTTCTCGAATAGAGTCTTTCTGAGATATCGAATAGAGGTATTCTTGACTTCTCGAATATAGTAACTGAGTTCTCGAATGATTGAGTTCTCGAACACTATATTTGAGTTCTCGAATCATTTGAAAAGGCTGAATTCTCGCTGAATTTTAACCGATTTTGGACTTTTGTCTAAAAGTTTAATTCACTCATAAAAACATATTTTATTTAATTTAGAATTATTTCTAAGTTAGATAACTGCCAGCTGTGAGTTTCTATCTGCTTGAGTTATCGATTAAGCCTTTCTTGACTTCTCGAATAGTTGTTTTCTACTTCTCGAATGCCTGACTTGTCGATACAAAACTTTCTGCTAATCGACAATTCAAGTACTTCATACTTATACAATTTCACATCTATTCGATTCATTTCATTCGATTTCTCAAGCATCTACACTCTCTAAACCCCTGAAACCCTAGCTACGAAAAGCCAAATTTCTTCTTCAATCTTCAATTTATTTCCTCTCTTCTACACAAATGGCAACAGTAAAGTTCAACACCAACTTCATCGCTCTCACTAGTGATGTTGAAGCACCCAATGCCAACTTCAAGTGCTTTGTGAAATGGATGGCTGAGTCATATATCAAGGATGCACTCTCTGCCAACCCAACTCTGTATCTAAATATCCTGGAACAGTTTTGGGGCACTGCTATTGTGGAGGTTGTAGCCCTGGAAAACGCAATCACTTCATATATCATCTACTGCAAGATTCAAGACAAGGAAATCACTATCACTACTGCAGACATGAACCAAGCACTGGGCCTACAACAAGAGTCATTTGACAGACTGGCCACTAATGCAGAGTTAGAGGAATTCTTTGAGTTCATCAACTACTCAGATGGGATCAATCTTGGAAAGCTAAACAGGAAGAATCTGAGAAAAGAATGGAGCTATGTGTTTGCAACTCTTCTCCAAGTCTTCACTGCCAGGAAATCAAGCTTTGATCAAATCAGTGCACCTGTGCAGCAAATTGGATATGCTTTGGCCTATGGAAAGAAGATTGATGTTGGCCAAATCATCCTCCAAGAACTATATGGAAGACTTGGTAAGAACACATCCAAGAGAGGTGTTCGCTATTTTCTCTACGCAAGTATACGCAGTCCAAAAGCAATATAGGGAAATAAGGATCGTTCCCACGAAGACTCGGTTATTTTAGTAAATCTGTCTATTCAACAATGTTGGTTAATTATAGAAGCATGAACGAACTAAAATGGTTTATTTGCAGATACAATTAACTAATGAAGTAACGGCTAATTTGTTTAAAATAATATGATAGAGGCATGGGGTCCTAATTTCATGAATGTTTTAGCTCTATTAACTATCAAGAATTAATGTGTTACAATTGTTAAGAAAGCTAGCGGGAACACGACACTAATATGAGCCATCTTTCAATTAACTCACACCATTCCAAATAAACATCCACAAAAGAGATAGAAGTTATAAGGGCATCAATTATATCCAAAACACTATATGTCTATGTGAATGGGTGATACAATCGATTTAATTACAAGTTCCGCAATTAACTACATAGGGGAATAATGTTCTTTCGAAACTATAATCCGAAATGCGGAGAAGCCGACATACCTATGCTAGCATGGCAAACCCTAAATCTCTAAATCCACTTTCGCAATCATTAGAGATTTGGCACAATAGATGTTAGCTATTCATCTATATTCAATTAAAACAACCATGCAAGGCAATCTTATATAGAAATTGTAAACACAAATTATCTATCAATTTAACATGAGCATTAACAATTCATTACATTAGAACCCCATGAAAGTGTTTAGTTCATAATTAAACTAGGCACCTTTATGGAATTAAATAAAATCATGGTAGAAAATTTTATAAATTAATTAAGAATTTACGAAAAATTTAAAAATAAAAATAAAAGAAATATAACCTATAACATCTAATAATAACGGAGCTAATAATAAAGGAGCAGAGAGTTAACAAAAATATAAAATAACGAAATAAATTATTACACTACAAGGAATTTAGCACGGCATTTAATAAAGTAAACAAAAGAAAAGTTAAGTAAATTAACTTACCTGCTGTTGCTCCAGGAAATGGTCGGCTGAAACAAAAATCTCTCTCCCTGGTTCGCGCATGTAGTCCACGCTGCCACTCTCACCCTTCCGCGCGTGGCGCGCACGCGCCAGCCTTGCTGAGAGAAATTGTCCGCGTGCTTGGCAATTGTCACTTGTTGTGTGTGTTGATAGAATTCAAAGTCCCTCCTGTTGCTGATTATTTCGTTCCTTCCAACAAATAAAAAGAGGCCCACTAATAATTCCCTTAATTCTTCAACCAAAATATAAAATTTATACTAATTTTATAAAAATTTAAAATGTATAAAATAAAATAAAATTACAGAAATTCGAAGTGTATAAATTAACTGATTTGCAGAAAATTTTAAGTATATAAAATATAATAAAATTCTAGAGAATTAAAATGTATAAAATGATCTGTTTATAAAAAGAATTTGCTGAATTTAGATACAAGAGTGTTTGCTTCAGAGAGAATGATTGATTCGTCCCTGGGTAATCTGTGTCTCTTCAATTGATTTCCTACACCTATTTATAATACATCCATCACACCTAATACAAAGTAAAAGTCAGATGTTTTAAAGTCTACTGCTTGCCTAATTTCTAACAACTCCGTAGACAATTGCACACGTCTTCCAGCCAATTGCAATTCTTCTCCACGCGGTAGTTGAATTTTAATACGCAGCTCCGTAGAAATGCTTTTTTACCCCGCACAGCTTATAATCTTTGATTAATAAATAATTATTTTAATCCAGAAATTATAAAAATAAATATCTAATATTATTAGATATTTATAAATATAATTTTCTAAATTAATAAAATTATTTAATAATATAAATAAATCTTTATTATCTAAGCTGCGGTCTCTGGTCGTCTGGAACCGGACTCCTTTTGCTTAACAGAAAATATATCAATTCCAACCGGGGTTCCAGCTTTAAGAAAATATCACTTTCCATATTTTTGTGATAATTCTTATTTCTTCATTGCTCGTCCAGATGCAAGTTACGGTCTCTTGAGGCTCTAAAACCGGACTCCTTTTGCTTAGAAAAAAATATAACAATTCCAACCGGGATTCCTGCTTTAAGAATATATCACTCAGAACATCTTTATGATAATTCCTTTTCCTCGTAGCCAGTCCATCTGAGCTAGAAATCCACCGTCTTTTAACCTTTTATCGCCAGGATACCTGAAGCTGTGAGTTCTGCACTACAAAGACTTGAAACAACATAAAACTAATTAAAAGACACAACATACTTAAGGATAAACCACCAATTTAGGTCTAATTAGCGCATAATAAGTGGATATAAAATCCACTTATCACACCCCCAAACTTAAACTGATGCTTGTCCTCAAGCATAAACAATATAACTATATACAACTAACTAGTACCACTTCCGTAGGTGATCACGATTGCATTTGGCATATGCAACAAGCCCTTTAAACCCCTAGGCAGCCCTAGTGGACGAGTTAGGTCTCGTGAGGGCCTATAGCGAATGTACCCACAAAATCCATTTATCAAATGCAACTAACAATGCATGAATGCAACTAATATGAAAAATGCAACGATCCCCTTCAAACTCACCAAAATCAACTAAAAAGCAAATATCTCCAAAGAATGTAACAATTCTAAGCAGAGCTCGACTAAGTCCCCGTATACTAACAAATACATGAACAGAAACGTGCGTGTGTGCAATGCTCATCAGAAATACTCCCAAAACTAGGTCAAAAACCATACATGCTTTCCGTCAAGACAATCACAGGTTTATAACTAGAATAAACTGTAGACACTTCATAACCTAGGAACACCTCCACCCTTATCCAAAGTAGACAGAAACTCATGCTTTATTACTATACTACGACACTACATATACAATACGCATGCTTATTTAACCGTGCAATGAATGAGACCCCAAAAGACTTATACAATAATACCCATGTAGCGAGTGTTAGGTCAGCAATCCCAAACCACAAGGGCTTTAGGTTACTAGGACTAAGTCCCCTCAGACTTAATTACTCGAGTATTAAAGAGCTCACTCTGGTTAATTTTGCATATAATCAATTGGACTTCTGACTTTTTTTTTTATTAGTATTATTATTATTATTATTATTTTTTTTTTTTCGCAATCTGGAATGAGCCTTTCTCATTTCCAACCCTAGACTACTCATATAAATATGAGTCGGCTACTAGCCATTTGACGCCTAGCCTTTATTGACAATTATTACCACTTAGCATGAAATTCCTGTTTTCCCCCAAACTTAGATTTTAGTGTTCCTACGCTATCAAGGGAATAACGAAAATTCTAAGAATAAACAAGTGATTAAATCTCAAAACATCCAACAGGCATGACCCTAACCTAGCCCAAAAGCATCCCAATGAGACTGTGTAAAAAATTTGTTCCCATAACATGCAAGTCAATTCCTTAGGAACTATAAATCAGCCCTCTACTCATCATCATCACACCCAAATCAACATCCACCTATCAATCAGAATCAGCTCGTCCTAAGGGATCATGAAAAATGCATGCCATGAAAATGCAACTAATATGACTCACATGGTAAAACAAACAAACAATAACAGAATGTCCTAAATGAAACAACATAGATAATACGAACAAATATGCATGAATTACTACTAATATGCAAAACATGATATCCTACATGAACACAATGACTCACAAAAACTACTAACACATATACATACTACTTATCTCCCAAACCACCCCCAAACTTATAATATTCAATGTCCGCATTGAATGGAAGTAAATACAAGGGATAGTAGAGAACATACCTGAAAACACCAAAACACATGGGTTGCCTCCCACGAAGCGCTTGTTTATTGTCGCTAGCTAGACTTAGCCACCTTCGCACTTCAATTGGTAGTGCTAAGAACCGCGGTTTCTGCTTTGCTATTCACATGTTCACCAAAATATGGCTTCAACCTCTGTCCATTTACTTTGAAAGCTGATTCCGGTGTTTTATCAAAAATTTCCACTGCACCATGTGGAAACACCGTTTTAACTGTGAATGGTCCTGACCACCTTGACTTAAGTTTCCCTGGAAAAAGTCTGAGACGAGAGTTGAAAAGCAAAACTAACTGCCCTGGTACAAAAGACTTTTGCACCAAACGTCTGTCATGCCATCTCTTGACTTTTTCCTTGTATAACTTGTGATTTTCATAAGCCTGTAGCCGAAACTCATCCAGTTCATTAATCTGAAGCATTCTTTTCTCACCTGCTGCTGCTAAGTCAAAGTTCAACTTCTTCAGCGCCCAATAAGCTTTGTGTTCTAGTTCGGCAGGCAGATGACAAGCCTTGCCATATATTAGCTGAAAAGGTGACGTGCCCAAAGGTGTTTTGTAAGCTGTTCTATAAGCCCAAACAGCTTCATCAAGTTTTAGTGACCAGTCCTTCCTTGAAGGATTCACGACCTTCTCTAGGATCCGTTTTATCTCTCTGTTGGAAACCTCTGCTTGGCCATTCGTTTGAGGGTGATAGGCTGTAGCAATTCGATGATTTATGTTGTACCTTGCCATCAATGTTGTGAACTTGCGGTTGCAGAAGTGTGATCCTTCGTCACTGATAATTACCCTTGGAGTTCCGAAACGTGTGAAAACTTGCTTATTCAGAAAATTCAGCACCACTTTAGCGTCATTGGTCGGTAAAGCCTTCACCTCGACCCATTTAGAAACATAGTCCACCGCTAGCAAGATGTACTGATTATTGCATGAAGAAACAAAAGGACCCATAAAATCGATCCCCCACACATCGAAAATCTCCACTTCCAACAGCATATTCATAGGCATCTTATTCCTCCTAGAGATATTACCAATTCTTTGACATCTATCGCATCTCAACACAAACTGATGCGCATCTTTAAACAGTGTTGGCCAATAAAACCCAGCCTGAAGTACTCGAGTGGCTGTCTTCTCTCCAGCATAATGACCTCCGTAAGTGGTAGAATGGTAGTCATGCAAAATACCTTCAACCTCACTAAACGGAATGCACCTCCGAATCACCTGATCAGCTCCCTGTCTGAATAAGAAGGGTTCATCCCATCGGTACCATTTTACATCATGAATAAACTTCTTTCTTTGGGCATAAGAAAATTCCGACGGGATGACATTGCTTACAAGATAGTTCACAATGTCTGCAAACCATGGTTCTTCATTGTTCACCCTAAAAAGTTGCTCGTCAGGAAAAAATTCGTTGATGAGAGTTTTATCCGCTGAGTTACCGTGTTCCTCTAACCGAGACAAGTGATCAGCCACCTGGTTCTCAGTACCCTTTCTATCCTTGATTTCCAAGTCGAATTCTTGAAGCAACAGAATCCAACGAATCAACCGTGGCTTAGCATCTTTCTTCGACATTAGGTATCGAATGGCTGCATGATCTGTAAACACCACTACCTTAGTTCCGAGCAAATACGATCTGAATTTCTCGAAGCTATATACAATAGCTAAGAGTTCCTTTTCTGTAGTAGTGTAATTCAGTTGTGCATCATTGAGAGTTCTGCTAGCATAGTAAATCACGTGAAACACCTTATTCTTCCGTTGACCAAGAACAGCTCCCACTGCATAGTCACTTGCATCACACATTAATTCAAAAGGTTCACTCCAATCAGGTGCAGTGATAATGGGCGCAGTTGTCAATTTCTTCTTTAAGAGCTTGAATGCCTCCAAACAATCTTCACCAAATTTAAAAGGAATATCCTTTTCTAACAGATTGCACAAAGGTTTAGATATTTTCGAAAAATCTTGGATGAATCGCCGATAAAAACCCGCATGACCAAGAAAACTGCGAATTCCTTTAACTGAAATTGGTGGAGGGAGATTTCCAATCGTCTCCAACTTAGCCTTATCCACTTCCAGCCCCTTACCAGATACCTTGTGCCCAAGAATGATGCCTTCCTTTACCATGAAGTGACATTTTTCCCAGTTGAGTACTAGATTAGTCTCAACACATCGTTTCAGCACCATGCCTAGATTTCTGAGGCATTCATCAAATGATTTCCCAAAGACTGAGAAATCATCCATGAATACTTCCACATTGATACCAATCGTATCCGAAAAAATTGCCATCATACACCTCTGAAAAGTAGCAGGTGCACCACAAAGTCCGAAAGGAACGCGTCGGAACGCAAAAGTGCCAAAAGGACATGTGAAAGTTGTCTTCTCCTGATCTTCTGGAGTAATACCAATCTGATTATATCCTGAATAACCATCCAGCAAGCAATAGAATTCATGCCCAGCCAACCTGTCTAGCATTTGATCAATGAATGGAAGGGGAAAGTGATCCTTCCTTGTAGCTTTGTTCAGCTTTCTGTAGTCCATGCAAATTCTCCACCCTGTAACTGTACGAGTCGGAATGAGCTCGTTCTTTTCATTGGCAACTACTGTTATGCCTCCTTTCTTAGGCACACATTGCACTGGACTTACCCATGAACTGTCTGAAATGGGATAGATGATACCAGCATCTAGCCACTTGAGAATTTCTTTCTTTACCACTTCTTTCATGATAGGATTTAACCGCCTTTGGTGTTCTACTGTTGGTTTACTCCCTTCTTCCAATGGAATTTTATGTTGGCAATATGCGGGACTGATTCCTTTTAGATCCGCAACAGACCAACCAATGGCTGATTTGAATTCTCGAAGAACTCTCAAGAGCTTGTCTTCCTCGAAGTCTGAAAGGTTAGCAGATATAATCACAGGTAAAGTGGATTTTTTCACCAAGGGAAGCATACCGTAAGTGATCCGGTAGTGGCTTGAGCTCTAGAGTTGGAGCTTCTTCGATAGACGGCTTTAATTGCTGATGTGGTCCTTTTAATTCTGGCAGTCCCAGCGATTCAACTGGTCTTTCAAATTTTCTTTGCCACGGCAAAGCATCCAGGTATTGCAATTGTTCATAAATGTCATCTTCATCTAATGAATGCTCCCCACTGAGGGCCTTTTCCAAAGTATCATTCATGAGCATGTGCCCTAACTTTTCTTGCACCGTAGACTCAATCAAGTCTATCTTCAGACACTGTTCTTCTTCTGTCGGGAATTTCATAGCTGTGAAAACATTGAAGGTGACAATTTGGTCGTGCACCTTCATCGTCAGTTCCCCCTTTTGGACATCAATCAATGTTTGTCCTGTTGCTAAAAATGGCCTACCAAGAATGATAGGAATCTTCTTGTCTTCTTCGAAATCAAGAATGACAAAATCAGCAGGAAAGATGAGTTTGTCTACTTTCACCAACACATCTTCAACAACTCCCCTAGGATAGGTGATAGATCGATCAGCCAACTGAACGGACATACTTGTCGGTTTTGGTTCAGGAAGACCAAGCTGCAAGAAAACCGAGTATGGCATAAGATTGATACTTGCTCCCAGATCACATAAACATTTGTCGAAAGATAATCTCCCAATGGTGCATGGTATTGTAAAACTCCCTGGATCTTTCAGCTTAGGCGGCAACTTTTGCTGCAATACCGCACTACATTCTTCCGTCAAAGCAACGGTCTCTAAGTCTTCAAGTTTTAATTTTCTCGAGAGAATGCCTTTCATGAATTTGGCATAGCTTGGCATTTGTTCGAGAGCTTCAGCAAATGGAATGTTGATGTGTAATTTTTTAAAGACTTCAAGAAATTTGCCAAACTGCTTGTCTAATTTCTGTTTTTGCACTCGTCGAGGAAATGGTGGAGGTGGGTAGACTTGCTCTTTTTGCTCGAGGACAGCTTGTTTAGGAGTTGGCATATTTTCTTTAATCTCCTCCTTTGATTCTGATATATTGCCCATGTCCTTTGTGTCTCCCAAATCTGCTTTTTCTGTTCCTTTGTCTGGCAGAATTTTTTCTGTATCTTTTAGCTCAGCATCCTCCGTGATTCTCCCTGATCTGAGGGTAATTGCTTTGATGTGCTCGTGATTATCCTTTTTCCCAGGATTAAGTTCAGTATCACTGGGGAGTGTTCCTTGTGGTCGGCTCATCATGAAACTAGCGAGTTGACTCAATTGAGTTTCCAGATTTTTAATGGAAGCCGCTTGGCTTTTTTGGCCCAACCTCAATTCCTCTAATTCAGTCTTTTCATTCGAAGATTGTCCAGAATTTCCATAAGATTGTTGTTGTTGAAATCCTGGGGGCTGAAATTGTCTAGGAGCATATGGTTGTTGAAAATGTTGCCCCTGTTGTTGCTGGAATCCAGATGGATTATACTGCTTAGCTCCAAATGGCTGATGATTAGATTGTTGGTAGGGCTGATGTGATTGTTGTTCTCCTCCTTGATTATTGCTCCAACTGAAATTTGGATGATTTCGGTTGTTCGGATGGTAGGAATTTGGAGTTGGCTGTTGCTGTCTCTGGAAATTGCTTACGAACTGAACCGACTCGTTTGAGATGGCACATTGGTTTGATTCATGTGCGCCCGCACACAACTCACAAACACTAGCAATTTGATGAAATCCTTGTGCTGTCAAATAGTCTACTTTCAATTTCAAAGCCTCTAGCTGAGCTGCTAAGGAAGTGGCTTTGTCGATATTAAGAATTCCTGCTACCTTCTGTTGTGGCATTCTCTGAGTTGGGTTTTGATATTCATTAGCTGCCATCATCTCGATAAGATCGTAGGCCTCCTCATAACTTTTAGCCCATAATGCTCCCCCTGAAGCTGCATCTACCATTGGCCTTGATTGCATTCCTAGCCCATTACAGAAACAATTTATGATCATCCAGTTTGGCATGCCGTGATGTGGACATTGCCGAAGCATTTCTTTGTATCTCTCCCAAGCTTCACATAAAGTTTCACCAGACTGCTGAGAAAATTGAGTGATAGCATTCCTTATAGCTGCAGTCTTAGCCATGGGGAAGAATTTGCTAAGAAACTTTTGAGCTAGATCAGCCCAAGTGGTGATAGATCCTGGTGGTAGAGAGTGTAGCCAACCCTTGGCTTTGTCTCTTAATGAAAATGGGAAGAGTCTCAACTTCACAGCATCATCTGACACATTGTTGAATCTGAATGTGTCGCATATTTCTATGAAGTTCCTGATGTGTAAGTTAGGATCTTCCGTTGCAGTTCCTCCGTACTGTACTTGATTCTGCACCATCTGAATAGTACTGGATCTAATTTCAAATGTAGGAGCCGTAATTGCTGGCCGAATGATGCTTGACTGGATGTCATCAATCTTCGGTTGCGAGTAGTCCATTAAAGCCCTTGCTGCTGCAGGTGCAACTACTTCGCCTTCTCCGTCCATCTTGTGAATATTTGCTTGTTCAAGTACTTGTTTGGCTTTTAATGCTTTAGAACGTGTTAGAATAAAAATCCAAGTATCTGTACACAAATAATCACTTCACAACAAAATGTTCAAGTCAAACAAATTAACTTCTATTGTAGTAAAACACATAAACAAAAATAACACCGAGTCCCCGGCAGCGGCGCCAAAAACTTGTTCGCTATTTTCTCTACGCAAGTATACGCAGTCCAAAAGCAATATAGGGAAATAAGGATCGTTCCCACGAAGACTCGGTTATTTTAGTAAATCTGTCTATTCAACAATGTTGGTTAATTATAGAAGCATGAACGAACTAAAATGGTTTATTTGCAGATACAATTAACTAATGAAGTAACGGCTAATTTGTTTAAAATAATATGATAGAGGCATGGGGTCCTAATTTCATGAATGTTTTAGCTCTATTAACTATCAAGAATTAATGTGTTACAATTGTTAAGAAAGCTAGCGGGAACACGACACTAATATGAGCCATCTTTCAATTAACTCACACCATTCCAAATAAACATCCACAAAAGAGATAGAAGTTATAAGGGCATCAATTATATCCAAAACATTATATGTCTATGTGAATGGGTGATACAATCGATTTAATTACAAGTTCCGCAATTAACTACATAGGGGAATAATGTTCTTTCGAAACTATAATCCGAAATGCGGAGAAGCCGACGTACCTATGCTAGCATGGCAAACCCTAAATCTCTAAATCCACTTTCGCAATCATTAGAGATTTGGCACAATAGATGTTAGCTATTCATCTATATTCAATTAAAACAACCATGCAAGGCAATCTTATATAGAAATTGTAAACACAAATTATCTATCAATTTAACATGAGCATTAACAATTCATTACATTAGAACCCCATGAAAGTGTTTAGTTCATAATTAAACTAGGCACCTTTATGGAATTAAATAAAATCATGGTAGAAAATTTTATAAATTAATTAAGAATTTACGAAAAATTTAAAAATAAAAATAAAAGAAATATAACCTATAACATCTAATAATAACAGAGCTAATAATAAAGGAGCAGAGAGTTAACAAAAATATAAAATAACGAAACAAATTATTACACTACAAGGAATTTAGCACGGCATTTAATAAAGTAAACAAAAGAAAAGTTAAGTAAATTAACTTACCTGCTGTTGCTCCAGGAAATGGTCGGCTGAAACAAAAATCTCTCTCCCTGGTTCGCGCGTGTAGTCCACGCTGCCACTCTCACCCTTCCGCGCGTGGCGCGCACGCGCCAGCCTTGCTGAGAGAAATTGTCCGCGTGCTTGGCAATTGTCACTTGCTGTGTGTGTTGATAGAATTCAAAGTCCCTCCTGTTGCTGATTATTTCGTTCCTTCCAACAAATAAAAAGAGGCCCACTAATAATTCCCTTAATTCTTCAACCAAAATATAAAATTTATACTAATTTTATAAAAATTTAAAATGTATAAAATAAAATAAAATTACAGAAATTCGAAGTGTATAAATTAACTGATTTGCAGAAAATTTTAAGTATATAAAATATAATAAAATTCTAGAGAATTAAAATGTATAAAATGATCTGTTTATAAAAAGAATTTGCTGAATTTAGATACAAGAGTGTTTGCTTCAGAGAGAATGATTGATTCGTCCCTGGGTAATCTGTGTCTCTTCAATTGATTTCCTACACCTATTTATAATACATCCATCACACCTAATACAAAGTAAAAGTCAGATGTTTTAAAGTCTACTGCTTGCCTAATTTCTAACAACTCCGTAGACAATTGCACACGTCTTCCAGCCAATTGCAATTCTTCTCCACGCGGTAGTTGAATTTTAATACGCAGCTCCGTAGAAATGCTTTTTTACCCCGCACAGCTTATAATCTTTGATTAATAAATAATTATTTTAATCCAGAAATTATAAAAATAAATATCTAATATTATTAGATATTTATAAATATAATTTTCTAAATTAATAAAATTATTTAATAATATAAATAAATATTTATTATCTAAGCTGCGGTCTCTGGTCGTCTGGAACCGGACTCCTTTTGCTTAACAGAAAATATATCAATTCCAACCGGGGTTCCAGCTTTAAGAAAATATCACTTTTCATATTTTTGTGATAATTCTTATTTCTTCATTGCTCGTCCAGATGCAAGTTACGGTCTCTTGAGGCTCTAAAACCGGACTCCTTTTGCTTAGAAAAAAATATAACAATTCCAACCGGGATTCCTGCTTTAAGAATATATCACTCAGAACATCTTTATGATAATTCCTTTTCCTCGTAGCCAGTCCATCTGAGCTAGAAATCCACCGTCTTTTAACCTTTTATCGCCAGGATACCTGAAGCTGTGAGTTCTGCACTACAAAGACTTGAAACAACATAAAACTAATTAAAAGACACAACATACTTAAGGATAAACCACCAATTTAGGTCTAATTAGCGCATAATAAGTGGATATAAAATCCACTTATCAAGAGGTACTGATATTTTCTTCCCTCGCTTTATTCAATCTGTACTTAATTATAAAAATGCTTCATTGATTGAATTGCCTGGGATTGATAAAAATAAAATAGGCTATCCTAAGTCCATGACCAAACTCATTTTTGGTAATTTGGAGACTAGGAATGATGTGGATGTAAGACTGAACATAACTCCTCATATGGAGAGTTTGTTTAGGACTTATCCCCACAACATGCCAACATTTGATGCAAAATCTAAGTTAGCACAGCCCACGCAAGTAGAACAAAATGCTAACCCAGGGCCTGCTAACCAACCCTCTCAACCAAACACTCTACCACATACTGAGCCAACTACATCATCCTCTCAAAAGGGTGATGTTAGTAAAAAGAAGAGAAAGGAAGTAATGTCTGCACCATTAAATATCTTATCTGAAGCAGCATTAGCTGTTGAATTAGGTCTAGGAAGTGAGGAACCTGAGTCACCCTTACACAGGACAAAGAAGAAGAAAACTAAGACCACCTCTTCAGTCACACAAATGGCTGAAGTTGTAAAATCAGGGGCACACAGCTCACTAGGTGTATCCTCTCAACAGGGTGCACCTATAGAATCAAGCATCCTCCCCAATGCACCTTCTTGTATAGAGTCAGCACATGGGAGTGATAAGGCTGGGACAACACTGAGTGGAGAGCACATCACATTTGAAACTCCCTCTATCTCTCAGGGGGAGTTGCCAAAATCTACTCTTAAACACACTTCTCTTCCAGAATCTAACTCTGAAATTTCTTTGGAACCTGCAACTCAGGCAACTGAGATGCAAGGCATTGATCATCAAGAATTCTTTTCTCTTGATGAGCCAATAATTTCAAGTGACTTAGTGCATGACACTTTGCTCACCACTCAGAACCCACATTTAGATGGTGAGGGAATGCATGCTGAGGCATCTCCTGATGACACCATCACAAACACAGAGGTTCCACTAGTTTTTACTAGAGACTCTGTGCTTGTGTCAACTGCTGGTGTAATTCATCCCACTTCTGTGGTGACACCAGTAGTAGAGTCAATCCATCCGGTTACAGAAGTTGCATCTGTAACTGAGGAGTCTAGCTTGCCTAGATCTAGCTCTGACTTTATGTCACAATGGCTGAAGCCTGTGCAACATGACAGTGCTTCAGGATCAGGGTCTGTTCTACAACAATTGACGGTTGAAGCACTTCAAAGCTTAATTGTGGATCAGATTCCTGAGTTCACAAAGATTGCTCAGAACCTTCTCACTACAAACATGCCTAATCCAGACTATGAGGCTATTCTGTTATGCCATAGGGATGATGTGGCGGTGCAGAAGACAAAGATCATTGATGATGCTGAGAGAGATGGCAACATAGATGCCTGGTTGCAAGGAAAATATGATATTACTCTTGATGAAGCACTTCAGTATCTCAGGGAGGAATACCTCACTTCACTGGGTTCCAATGCCAAATCTCTGACCCCTGGTGAAGTGTATGAGGCTATGAATGATACACACAAGGGATTCCTCAAGGTTGCACATTATCTTGGAAAAGGTGTTAAGACTGAGGTCAATAGAGTGTGTGATAAGACCACCACCACAGTAGAAGCAATCAAGAGGACCTTTGATGCCAAATTCCCTCAGCTAGACAGTGTGTTCAAGGACATCAAACACTGCAACACTACCTGCACCAAAATGGACAATGGGCTAGCTCTGCTAAAGGATACTGTCACAGGTCTGGGGCATCAATTTCAAATTCTGTCTGATCAGACCACATATGCCAATGCCATGCTGAGGACCATGTTCAAAAATCTATATGGAGACAGACTGATTACTGAAGTCCCAGTACATGACATGACTAGATTTGAAGTGCAGAGACTCAAAGAACAATCCCTGTCTGGCTTCAAATCTACTGAGTTATTCAGCAAAGTAGATGCACTTGAGAAGGAGGTGGCTACTCTCACTAAGTCCAATGCTCATCTTACAGACAAGGTTGCACTTCTAAATGATCAGTTGGACACTCAAGCATCCACCACAGCTGATGTCCTTCTGCATCAACAATCCATGTTAGCTGCTATGATGAAGCATATGGGTCTCCCTCTCCCTGATGAATCTTCAATCCCAAAGGACATTTCTACGGCCTCAGTGCCTGACAACAAGCCTAAGGGGGAGAAGAAGACAAGGAACTCAAATTCAAAGGGGGAGAAAGGGAACTCAAATACAAAGGGGGAGAAAGGCATAATAATAAAAGAGGGTGGTCAACAAAGAGCTTCTTCAAAATCTCTACCTAATGTGCCTGGCAAAGGAAAATCCAAAGTGGATGAGCCTCCATCTACCTTGCCAGTTGTCACTCTACCAACTGTGCACATCACTACTCCTGGAGGAAAAAAGCAATCCATAACTACAACAGTGGTTGCAGGGAGTATGCCATCTGACAAACCTCCAACCTTACCTGAGAGTGCCAAGCCTGTAGAAGTTAAAGTTGTTACTGAGGCCAAACTACAAGAAGTTGCTAACTCCAATGTTTATCATGATAAAGCCTTCTTGGAGTTTCTGAAAGCCACAAGGGAACAGGTTGGTGACACTCAGTTCTATCTGAGGGAGCTGAAGAAGCAGATTGATTGCATCACTGTCATTCCTAAGAAAGTCAATAATCTATGGATTAAGGAGATAGTGATGATATCCAAATTGAAGATATGGCATCTAACATACAAGACTCTACAAGAACTGAAACACTCAGAGATAGATGCCATACTTGAGCTTATTGAGAAGAAGAATGAGAACAACAAAAGTCTGTTTGATGACTTGAGGAATGACCAACCTTCAAGGCTACCAGAAGTGATCAAGAAGCCATGGACAATCATTTATCAGTCTGGCACCAGAATTGAAGATATCAAGCAATTGGTCATTCCCCATGATCTCACCACTAGAAATCACAGACTGATCATTACTATCATTGATCAATTACAGAAGAAGGTTGGAGCCAGAAATGCTGAAGAAACTGAGGCACTGCACATCCTCAGAACTTATATTGCAACTTGTGAAATTCTAGAGATGGCTCAACCTAGGAGAAATAAGGATGATGATTCTGAAGACAAAGGTGATGGGAGGAGAAGACATCACAGGAGAGATAAGGGTGATGAAGACAAGAAGAAGAAGGGGGACAAAGATAAGAAGAATGATGATGACCAAGGAAGAGTCTATGAGAGGAAGATTGGAAAACAGCAAGCCTTAGGCATTGCTAGCAGTAACCTCACCACATCACAAGACTCTAAGTCTAGGGTGAATACTGTTAGTGGTGACCTAGCAAAATCTACATCTATGGCTTCTGCAACTGTTTTGCCACCTCAAGAGGAGAAGAAGATTCAAGTCAAGAAACCATGTGTATGTTTCAGAAAGCAAACTACTAATGGAATACTACTATGGTCTACCAACAAAGGTCAAAGATTTCTGCCAAGCAACCATGTCAAGAGAATGAAATTTAAACATGTTGCAAGAAAGGTGAAGCTATCCAAATCTAAGGCACTGACAATTATCCC
The DNA here is from genome assembly GCA_037693485.1 of Kitagawia praeruptora. Lineage (NCBI taxonomy): Eukaryota > Viridiplantae > Streptophyta > Magnoliopsida > Apiales > Apiaceae > Kitagawia > Kitagawia praeruptora. The sequence continues at coordinate 143,637,192 of CM075352.1, forward strand.
AGGATTAAACCTACCACCTCTGGATGAAAGCTATGATGAAGACCAACTGCAATTTCTATGGGCTCAAAGAATCTATCATGTTGCCATTGTTGATGATTTTCTTTAAGTTAAGTATTCTGATGGAAGACAGAAGAAATTCAGACAAGGAACATGCCAGCACTGGGGCAGGCTGTATGACATAGAAAGGATAATTGCAATGTTGGATTCTGAAGACAGAGTGGAAAGGGTGTGGAAGCTGGAGTTAATTGACTTTGTCAAGATGAAAAGAGATCACCAGGCAGAAATGAGAAAGAACAGTGAAAAGCTACGAAAGAAAAGGGAGGAGGAGTTTGCTGCAATGGAAGCTAAGGCTGATGAGTTGAGAGCTATGGGTCTGTGCAGAGTCAAGTTTAATCCTTACATCATTGAGTACAAGAAATATGGTAGAAATGTGAAGATTAGAATGGACTACATCAGTTCCTACCCTGAGAAACAGCTAAATGAAGTGCTCAAGGATTTATCAGGCTCTCCTCTAATTGAAGAACTCACTGCAATGGAAGATATCATTCTTGCCATGGAAGAAATTGCAAAGAAGAAAGCCAAAGAAGCTGAAGATAGGATGAAAAATGAGAATCTGCAAGCCAAAGCTCAAAAGATGAATCCAAAAGGATACGGCTAAGTAGTTCCTCATAACTTGTAAGAATACTTCTATGTAATTTCTTCAATCAAATTCATACCTGTACTTTTAAAAGCTTTATCTTTATGTGTGTTAGGCTTGTTATCAGACATGAAATTGTGACTAAGGGTCTCACTCACAATTTGGGGGAGATTGTTAGTTACAGAGGCATGCATGTACACATCTAATAACAAGCCTAATTGTTTGTAATGCTTTGCATTACTTACATGACCTCTTAACTGAGGGAACCTCTAGTTGTAGAGTTTCTGTTTGTATTGTACTTGTAGTAGGCATCAAATCCTAGTTGTGTAATTGTACAAATAGAGTCTAGAATAATGCTTGAAAGAAGTTCCAAGGTTCATGCCTCAAGCAAGGAGTTAAAGACTGTCAAATAATCACAGTTGGGATTTGAAGAAATGAAGAATTTGCCTAAGTACCAATTCGAGAAGTATATTTGTCTATTCGAGAAGTCCAGCATTCGAGAAGTCAGGGATTCGATATCTCAAGACACTATTCGATATCTCTGAATACACTGTTCGATATCTCATTCGATATCTCAGGGATTCGATATGTCTACTACTCTATTCGAGAACTCAAGAAGTCAACAAGTCAAGATGGTATTCGAGTTCTCAAAGAGTCAACAAGTCAAAGTTCCATTCGATATCTCAAGGACTCAGAAAGCTATTCGATATCTCGAGGATTCGATAAGTCAAATGTTCTATTTGACAACTCAAGGAATCCTGATGGAAAAGAGCTATTCGAGAAGTGGTTCGATATGTCAATATAACAGTATTCGAGAACTCAGAGTTATCGATCAAGTCAATTCTAGTTCTCGAATCACTTACTTAGTCACTTCTCGAATACATTCTTGGAGACAAAATACTGAAGAAATTGTACAAGTCAGAAACCTGCAACAAGCCAATGCACTTTATGGACCACAATCTGTAATGTGCTCTGGAAAGCCTACAAGGAAGCTTGGAGAGATATAGAAGAGACAAGGAGCTAAAGAAGTGGATCTAAACAGGCTTTGTAAAGTCAAATCTGTAACCGTTTGGACACTTACTCAAAAAGGATAGACAGACTAGAAAGTAATTTGTTTAGCTTCCTTATTTGCAGTAAGTAGGCGGTATCCATGTTCTATAAGGACACAGCCTCACTTCATAACTTAGTAACTTTTGTGAGTCAAGTTTTTCACACACTGTAAGCTATATCTCTCTGAGAAAAACGAAGCTGAGAATACTACCATTTGTATTCACAGATTGTAGCAACCTTTATCTAATAATACATTAGATTAAAGTGATATTGTGTCTTGTGTTGTTTCTTTATCCGCACCTTCACTTCTACACACACAGGCACTTATCTGCTACATAGACTCAATCCAAGAAAAGTTCAAGAATCCATTCACCCCCCCCCCTCTGTATTCTTTTACCGTATTCAATACTCAACACAAAGTAATTAAATAGCCACATCTTGTTTGTGCAGTAATACACCAACATAAACTTGCTGGTTATTCAATATGAAATCACTTACTTATTGATAATATAATATCAGTTCTCTTCTATAACAAGATAATAATCAATACATCATCTTAGTATAATATCTCAAGGTAATATAACATTTAAAATCAAGCTCTCAATATAATCTTTCCATTTCCTTTTATACAACAATTGTGTATAAAAGTAATATAAAATCAGTTTCTCTTCGTTTGTAACAATAATTCCATCATTTCATCTCACTTTTCTGTTTTCAGTTATAGAAATCTGAAAACCATTTTCAATTCTTTCTTTCAAGTTTTGGGGATATCTGCTGGCGCCAGATACGTAGGACGATGATCAGTCGCCTGACCGTATCCGCTCTCTGTTTACTACTAGTAGAAGGGATGATCCCTACCTGGTAATCAACCCTGGAGGAAGGCTACCTGCTACATCCTCCCTTGGCATCTTCGTGCCGTAAGAAAATATTGAATGCTGGACTGTGCCACTCCCACACAGCCTCTTACGCTTACTGATGCAATCCCCCTTTTTCAAATCATTTTACCATTATCAAATACCATTTCACATTTTTCCACTTTCCCGTTTCCATTCGCATTTCCATTCACATATATCATTTTCATTTCCATTTCCATTTCACCTTTCCACATTTCACATTTCTGTTTCACCTTTCCATTTTCATATCCGTATTATAATCATTTGAAAACATTTATACAGGTATATCAATTCAAGACATACGTTCATTTCACTATGAAATTCCTTAAACAATCTTTTAACAATATTCAATCACCCGTAGAACACTTAGAATATCTAAAGAATAACCATTCAATAATCCTTTTTTTAAATGAATATTATAATTAATATTCATTGAATTAAATAACCATTAAAATAACATTTATCATTTTCATTCCAGACATTTTTAACCAAAAATGTCTCCTTTATAACCATCGAAATATTTTTATTATTCCGGAACAAAGCGATTTTAAGAAAACATTTTTAAAAATAATATTCATCTAATTAAATAAATTTAATTCGACGAATAAGGTTTATTTAATCCGTAGATACTTCAAGAGGTATCTACTAATTAAATAAACACTAGTTTGTTGGTGATGTTGCCATTAGGTTAATTATTGCGAAATTCTTTCTAAAAACTTTGTCCGGGTTTTCAAAAATATATCTCTCAAGATAACCCCTTCCACTTTTCCATTCATATATCAATACCTTTAAAATACACCAACTAAAATACTTTACATGTAAGTCCCTTTTAAGAAAAATCTGTAGACATCAACCCTTGTCCCCTTATATAACAAAATATTTATTAATAACGTCTGAAACAGTTTACAACTCATACATCCCCAATTTACACATAATTGTAATATTATAAAATAACTTTAGATAACAACTGATAACATAATATCATAAAAATAACCATAATAACAACTGATACCATTCCTTCCCATATCACTTTACTCTTTATAATATATCACTCTCTCCATATCACATATATTTCCAATCAAACCATTTTACTTAAAAGTAAACAATTTATCAAGATAAAGATTGAAGAAATCTTGCAAATATGGACTGAGGTCTTATTCTACACATTTCATATATTTTAAAATAAATATACTCTGAACGATAGAGTATGTATAAATAAACTTGCCTCTGGTCCTTTGCACCAAACGGAACACCGCGAATAAATCCTTGGCGTTTCGCCCAAGCAGTTCCATGAATTTACACGACGCCTCGATCCTTCCTTTTTGATACACGTTGCTCCACTTGATCACGCCCTAATGGTACTGTAATTGTTACGAGTACGCGTCATTCCAACCTCGTATCTCGAGTAGACCCAACTCAGAATTACCACTGAGTCACCTAAAGTCGTACTATAGTTGTTATCCCTATAACTGACTACTCAAATACCAATTTGCACATAACATATTTAGTCAACTTCACTTAACATATACAATTATAATACTAGTGTCATTCTATGACAAAACTAAGTTTATAAATAATCCTCAAAACGCATTTAATCCCCGAAACACATAAATCCCTGAATTAAATCACTTAGCACATAAATCCTCGAGACAACAATTACCCTCGAATTAATTCACTTAACACATATACACATAAACAATTAACACCCAAATCATACCTTTAAACCCTTGAAATCAAATAAGTTAAATAAATTAAAATGCAGGGGATTTTTAGAAAATTTCGGCATGAGGTATTCGTTTATCGGACTATGGGCACAGCCCCTCAAAATCAATCTTAACAAATTCAACCCTGTTTTTCAAAAAATAAAGCTGTCTCAACTTGCAGCAACATAAAAATAAACAAATAATGAAAGTACCCGCCCTGACTTGCGGCACATAGCAAATAAGGAAATAAAATAACAGTTTGACCTTGCTATGGACCACAATTGAAAACTATACAATCAGGAAATAATTTCATATTAATAGTAAATTTTTGAAATAATATTTTTGTAAATGGACTATCCCGGGTCACAACCCCTCAATTTTAATCAAAACCATTGCAAAGAACCTCATACCATATTTACATCAAGTTATCTTGCCAACACCAGTCAAGAACGATGTCTTAAAAATAATTTTCCAAACATTGACATTTATATGAAATTTCAGTTTTAACGTCCTTCGCTAAAACTTTCATAATTCAATAACCGTAATCTTAAATAATGCAAAGTTTTCGCGTACATAAACTAGAAACAATAGGGAACAAGTTCTGTCAAGGAATTATCATCCAAAACAAAGGTGTAAGGTGTCATATGCTCTGTCCAAAACAGAACAGGGCTGGCACGCATTTCTTTCATCACGAAACTAATTTTTCTCTCACATTATCTCGTTATCCACACATCCAAGTACCACCAAATTTTACCGGAGGCATAATTGAACATTTCTCTACAACTTTTATTCTTTTTCCAACAAGTAATAAAGTGCCTAACCTTCTCAAATTTGCTCTTCAAAACGGAACTACTAATCTGGAATGCAAGAAAGCTACTACGCAGTGTTTACTCCACTATTTTTAGTAATTCGAAAATTTAATATTTGAAACCCAAATTTTTAAAGAACCTTCTTGGGTCCTATATCCATCTACCATAAAAATTTCAAAGCTTAATTCCATTTTTAACATATATAACTGATTAAGCAAAGTCATAACCAATCTGAAATCCGCGAGTTTCTTGCACCTCTTTACTAATAAATTCATAACTCCCAGTTCACATAACTAAAAATCGTGAAATTTGGCAGGGAGCTTCTACAAACTATAGGGAACAACTTTCATCAATTAACTATAGGCTAAATCATAGTTTAAGGCTGTCGAATTACCTGTGCAAGTCCCGCCAGAAATCTGTCCAGGAGCAGTTTTCTGTTCTTCCTCGTGAGTCTCTCTCCTGCCTTCTCTCTCTCTCTCTCTCTCTCTCTCTCTCTCTCGTTCTTCCATCAGAGCACACACCCTTCACCTATACATACACACGCGATTATACATATATACATGGGTATAATCAAGCCCCCAAACTCTTCTCTTTAATCTCTCTCAATTCTCTCACAATCTCTCTACTCTTTTTCCCCCAATTCCTTCTTCTCCTCTTTTCTTTCTTTTATTTTCTCTCTTTTCTTCGTTTCTTTTCACTCCCCCGAGTTCTCTCGAACTCTCTCGGTTGTTCCTCTTAATAGGCTTAAGCCCAATACTCCTTATACTAACTACTACTAATTCTCTTTTCGGCCCAATTAAAACTAATAAACGACTTAAAAAAATCACGATTAAATAAAGCTTCCGGAAAATTACACTTTTCATTTTTAAAATAAAGAATATAAAATTACAAGCACGTTCATATTTTCAAAATATTTTTCGGATCAAAAATGAATTAAATATGAATTTTCAAAGTTTTAATCCTTTAAATACAATAAAACTCTTAAAATCATTTTAAAATACTCAATCACCCAAATTAATCCACCCAACCATTTTAAAAACTAAATAATATTATAAAGATAATATTACAAAAGATTTCATGATTTTTAATTCCTCCGATAATTTTATAAAATTAACAGAGGATCAAAATGCATGATTTAAATATATTTAAATTCTCAAAAATATAAATAAAATACATCAGCCTTCACAACTCACACAAATCATCATATAAACACATAAACACAAATTCACATACATTCCACCTTCCAACAATAATCACATAATATAGTTCATAATTACACTAAACCAGACAATAATTAAATAATTCGCTTTTGAAATTCCTTGAACTGGAATAATGAACAATAAAATAAAATAAAAAATTTCCTCCTCATTTTAGGAAAACATTAATATTCTTAAAATAATACTAAAATCATTTTCTGAAAATTCGGGTTATTACAAACATGATCTACATCTGCAGCATCCTCTGAAAACAACAATGTTCCCTTCTTAATATTTCTTGTTGTTGGCTTTTTCTATCACTTTGAGTAAATGGGAACATATATATGATGCATTATGTAAATTCTTTCTTTCAATCCTTTGCTTCAGCAACAGCAACATGATCTGCATCTGCAGCATCCTCTGAAAACAACAGTGTTCCCTTCCGAGTATTTCTTGCTGTTGAGTTTTTCTTACTTGATTCAATGATCGCTTTGAGTAAATGGGACCGATAAATTAATTGTAGCATGTCACTCACAATTCACTTTTATTATAACAAATCACATTTTTTATATCACTTTTAAAAAAGAAATAGCCTCTAAACAAATGAGTACACTATACAAAAAAAGACAATATAATCACAACTAACAAATCACCGACATTTTATTATAACAAATCACTGTTTTTATATCAGTACATATCAAAAATTACTATTTAATCACAAATCACACATTACAAATCACAAATCACAAATAAAATCATAAATCACTTATTATAATCACAAATCACTATTTTATATCACTTTAAAAAGAACTAACACCTCTGAACAAATAACTACACTATATACAAAAAAGCACAATATAATCACAACTCACAAGTCACCTTTTATTATAACAAATCACTGTTTTTATAAATCACAAACACATACACACAAATCACAAATAACAAATCATTGTTCTATATACAAATCACTTTTCTACATCACAAATCATAAATCACAAATATATTATCACAAATCACTGTTCTATATTACTTTTATATAGAAATTACTATTTTCTAATACTCATTCATTACAAAAATTAAAAAAATATTACCTCATTTACTATTATCCATTGAAAAAAAAAAGTGAATAGATCCTGCCAAAAATTGTAATAAACATACACACACACATCAGAATCACTTTAAAATCAAATGAAACAAACATAAACATCAAAAATCACTTAAAAACGAAAATATTCTTTTTTGTAACATGCAAATAATGTCAATTATGCGCTGTATAAGGAGATTTACCTCTGTTTTTGTTTTCTCAATTCGTTCCTTCGATTTCTATAAAAAAACAAAAAAATATGATTCAAGTATAATAAAACTTGATTCAAGCAAAATATGAGCGAAAGCAGTTTGTAAAGTGAGTCATCTTCTTCCCCAATGTAACAAAGTGATTTATAGTCGTAATTTTTAGAATAATGAAACATATAATACCGATATTGTAGTGTTATGAAGATTTCGAACGGTTTAGAGGCTTGATTAGGGCAAATTTGGGGGTGATTTGAAGGTGAACAGCAGAGATAATGGTGAACAACAAAGATAATGATGAATAATTTTGCAACAGTGAGAGCGTGTTTATCGATAACGGTGAGTAATGAAGAATACACGCTTTTCAAGTGTCTGATGCAACCACATAAGGATGTGTTTGGCGAGGTCTTCACTAAGAAATGTAAATGTAATTCTGGCGAACTTTCTGGTGAACTCTGCACGCGCGCTGGCTGTGCATGTCTGAAAGATATTTTGCATAGGGATGCCTTCCCACCCATGCGACCTTGAGCTCAAGATCTGGTCAAGGGCCTTCAATAAAGATAGTTTGCATAGGGATGCCTCCACCCATTCGATATAGCGATATCTCATGGGCCTTCAATAATCCAGAGGGTGCTGCACTTTACTAAGCATGTTGCATTGCGAGATTTATAGCTTGTCTAGGCTACCCTACTTGACAATTTAGTTCGCAAGTTTGAAAATATTTTTGACATATCTGTACTATCGCGACGATATATGAAAAATCTTTTGCAAATCCAAATGCAATAATAAATATGCTCTTTTAAGAATGTCGCGATATTTATTTTCTTCGAAAATAATGCTTCTTTTGTAGAAAATCTTTTACAAAATTATGCGTCTCGTATATGTATTTTTTCTTTTAAAGAATGCAGCTCGTACGAGATTATAAAATTAATCCGCAATTCATCAATATGTAAATATCCACAATTAATCAACATAAGTATCTCGTACGATATTTTCTAAATCGTAATAATTTTACAAGCATAAAAATAGATTACTCGCACGAATATTTTGAATAACTAAATATTTTTTCTGAAAAATATTTAAAAACATGATAATTATGCATGCATGGCAGGATATAATTAATTTACTGGAAAATTAAAGTAAGAAGAGAAATCTTATCTTTAATTTCCGTTTCTTCTCGGTTGAAATTCCCAGGCGCTGTCAGTCTTTCTAATTTGTATGCTTCCATGTTGCGCTCCTTTGCGATGCTGTGTCCATGTTTTTTCCATCTATGTACACCACGGGGTCCATATTGAACAATTGGCCATGGCCTTGTTCTTATTTTTTTTCCATGTGCTCCATGTTCACATCTGCTGCTTTTTGGGTCCAATTATGTGGTGCTTTGTTTGATTGTTCCACGCGCGGCTGCTTCCTAATTTAATATGCTTGGTCTATTTTTTTACAGACGTTGCACTGGCTTGCCATAAAACTTCCTGTCTTTGCATTTTTTTTTTTGCCTGCTGCTCATGCGTGTATGTTTCTCTCTGTTCTCTGTTGCATCGCCTTTGTCTCGTCTTTCATGCTCCGAGCCGCCATGATTTTTGTGATTATTGACCCCTCCACCGCCATCCTGTTAGAACCATTTTGATTGTATTCTAACACCAATTATGAATTATTCGTCCTCCTCGAATAATAAAATTTGCCCCTCCTTCTAGCGCCAAATGTTATAGGGAGAATATTGTATAACAATATTTATGGAGGTTGCTGGATTTACGGAGCAAAATAAAGATATTTTGCTATAAGAAGAATTGGGATTAGGGTTTGTGTGTTTTGATGTGGCTGCTCTTGTATATTGATAATCAGTGGTGAACTGTTTCTCATGCTTTACAAGATGCCTACGTACCCTATTTATAGGGATCAAGCCATACGTAGTTCTCTTAAAGAAGAAGTTATCTAGATGGGCTAGGGTTTCTATGGGCTCGGCTTGGCCCAAATCCACTAGTCATCCTCTTGGGTTATTTTTCTACCCATTTATTCTGTTCATGACCCATAAAGGGGAACCCGCAGCTTGTATAATGCTATAATTATCTTCACTGGCGATACTGACTAGATGGCCTCGCATGCGACCTCGCTGGGTCTGGCCATGCGAGGCGATCCTCAATGCATGGAGATAACCTACTTATGCGACCTCGCTGGGCCTGACCATAAGCCTTTGTAGTAACATGTTAGGCCACGCTGGACCTCTAGGCCTCACTAGACCTCGTGAACTGCGACCCCGTAACTAGGGCTCGCTGGCGATCCCACTGTACAGAAATAATATAATGAATCCTCTTATGATGGCGAACTTTGATGACCCATTCTTCATCCCTAGGTCCATTATGTGAGATGCACTGATATTCTAGCCCATTAGGCCTGTTTAGGACTTATGCCATATTCGGGCATAACAATTCTATATATGTTTTTAATTGAATATTGTTAATTAGCTGGAGGAGTAGTTGAGTACCGAGTAAAATAATTATTGTTGTGGTGATATAGATGTGAGTTGCAAGTCCGATTGGAGTTGTTTTTTTGATTTTGTAGATCAGGTAAATGCAGAGTTAGTTTATACATTCTGTTTTTCGTTAGTCTTATATGTTGTATTTTGATGCTTGAAAGTGCTTGTTGTTCAAATGTCGTTGTAATGTATGTGGTGATTAATTAGTGACTATTTATAAATTACAGGAAAGATTATACTCTGAAGCAGTATCTTGTGTTTGTGGAGAAATTACAGGAAAAATCGAAGGTTAGTTAAGGTTTCATGTGTTAGATTAAATTAGTAGAGAAAGAATGTTGGCAATTTTTTGATGATAAGATTTGTGAGGAGTTAGGTGGGCATGGTAATGAATATAAAATGTATCAATTTATAAATAACACCCGTATACAAAAACTCCAGTAAACCTAGGGCAAACCTATAAGCAGCAACAATGCCTTGCTGATTATTTCTTTATTATAAAGGGATAGTCAAGAAAAACGAGTCTGTGATATGTACTTTACAAGGACCTGTAATGTGGACTTTACAAAGTTTTTATCTAAATTTTTTGACTCGCAACTGAAAGGTTGGAATGCATTGGAACTACAAAGTCTACTCGTAGTGCACTATAGGTTGGAATTGACATTTGTATACTTGATAAACACTCAATCATGATGTACAATATTTAACCACCCTACATTTCTGCAGTAAATGATGTGAAAAGGGTCATGCAAAGAAGCTCTTCAAAACTGATTGGCACAGCTATTGACAATATGTTGAAGACTGGTAGAGTAGTTACAAAATTAAGTATTGACTTGCCTCAGGTATTAATTCATTGCTTGTATTCTTTTCAGTCTTTGACCGGATCCTAGAATTGCTTAACAGATTTATCTTACTTTAAGTATATGTGCATGGTTTAATAAGAATAATTTAACTTGTAAGTGAATGTAGGACATTATTAATGGCTAATGATTGTTTATCAGAGTGCTGGCATGACGGTCCAAGCAGACAGGCTTAATTTCCTTCGTTTCATGTCTCATTTTCGAGCTGTTCATCGCGGAGCTTCAGTTGTTGGGCTTCGTACCACTAGTGTGTGCAAGCTGTTACCTGAGTATGTGCGTGTGTTACGTCTGTGTGTTTCCTATTTTCTTTGTGTATAATTTTTATCTTAGTCTCTTGTTCATTGTGTCAACTAATGTGCAAATCATGGGGTTTCATATGTCCCGTCCATACACCTGATGGAGAGCCATGTGGATTGCTAAACCATATGACTTCATGCTGTCGTATGTTTTGTTGGGAATATTGACTACTACAGCAACATAGAGGCAGTTATATATCGTATTTAACAAGTCCAGGCCAAGCATACAATTAGCGAAACAAAACACGAAGGTAAAACACATGCAAATCAGTAACTGATAGAACAAAGGAAGATAAGAAATCATACCAGAAGCCATAGCTATGCAGGTATCAAATAAGAAATAATCAGCTGAGTCACCAGGCCTTGCAAAGAAGTCCTGATTGTTCTTGAAGAGATAATTGCCTCCACTTACACTGTGTCAGGATGCTGGCAATATTCTTCCAGGATAAAACAGCTCCGAGTTTAGATGGTCACAGTAACCAGAAAAACTCAACTTCGACTAACACCTCAGTTCGCCAGGAAAACCTTCTGTTAGAGTACAGAATATAAAGGGAGAATAGAGTGTATAGAGAGAACAGAGAATGTAGGGTGTGGACAGTATGTTTAGTATGTATGTCACAATCAGTAGCTTAGGTCTCTATTTATAGGAGAGGCCAAACGTAACTGATATCACCCAATTAATATTGTAACTCCCATTCTAATTAATTAGAATGAAACGGTCGATTTAATATAATCAAAACGGCTGTAACAGCTGATTTTATATTAAATAAATCGTAACAGTTACGTTATATATTTATCCACATTATGACTTCCAATTAATAGAATAAACGCTCAGACTCTACTGTCAAAACAACGCCAAAGTTACTGTCAACAAGTCCCGACAGTACCTTTAAAGTAACTGTCAACAGTTGACAGCAACTTTGTTTCATGACAGTAAGTTTCACCTTCCTGACAGCAACCTTGTTTCATGACAGTAAGTTTTCACTTCCTGACAGCAACCTTGTTTTTGACAGCAAGTTTTCACTTCCTGACAGTAACCTTGTTTCTGACAGCAAGTTTTCACTTCCTGACAGTAACCTTGTTTCTGACAGCAAGTTTTCACTTCCTGACAGTAACCTTGTTCCTGACAGTATGTTTATAATATTAAAATAAATCAATAATCCATGCAATAAAATTCCTCGCCCAGGTCGCCTCGCGTACGCGAGACGCCGAGACATTCGCCCAAATCGCCCTTCGACCGAGCCGACCCGAGTCGAGTCGAGTCGAGACGTGACGTGGCGTGTCGTGGCGGGGCGGGGCGGGCGGCGGCGCGCGTGTGTGTGTGTGTGTGCGCGTGGAGCACACAGTAACACCATGCACCATCATACACCTTAGTAGTTGTACACTACCCATGTGTGTGATTCTATATAAAGCCAACAACCCCCTTTATTCATTTCAATGTGGGACAAATACACATTCTCATTTTCAAGCTCTTTCAAGCCACCAATTTCAACTCCATTTCTCTATGGGTTTCACTAAGAAAATTACTTAGACCCATATATGAAAATTTAAGTTCCCATATCAAGGAACAATTTCCAATCATTAAAATCCGGAATTAATATCAAGAACATAAAATAATTATGCCCTTAAAACTCCATTTTCTAACAATCCCCCACAAATCCATACAGAAATGTTCCAGGTTTCTCATCATGACTTGTTTTTCAGAGTTGGTACCCTTCCGGGTTTGAACCCTCCTAAGTCCCCTACTTCAATGATTACCGGATTCAGATGGAATGTTTCACCTTGAATCTTAATCCGTTTGGTGTAACCATGTTCCATAGACGACGACAAGTCAAAGGCTATGGTGCCAATCTACGGCTTTGAGACATTAAAGGTCTTGTCTCGATCCTGTTCGTCGAATGCTTCAAGGAATAACCCTTTCCTCTAATTGCGACCACACAATTACATTCGCTTAGCTGGGCATCTCCAGAGATGTACTGCTATCATCTCGTCAAATGACTTGACCCCATTCAGAGTTATAATAACTCTTGCTATCTAGCAGTATCAGTACCTTCTAGGTTTACAGGGGATAGACTCAGATACAACAGTATCATCTATGTAGCAAAGGTACTACCAGTTCATCCTTACAGCTTGTTATTACCACATTGAATACACTTCAAGGGATCTCCTCTCATGTGTATTGGGTTCCCACTGATGATGAACTTTGATGGGTTGACAGCCCCATCCCCAACCTCGACTTAAGGACCACTGCAGGTTCCAGTCCTTTAGTTAAAGGATCAGCTATATTATTCTGAGTTCCTATGAACTCTACAGCTATAATCCTATCAGACACTAAACCCCTTATAGACTTTAGTCTAACTTGGATATGTCTCTTTGTTTTAGCATTATACTTTTTACTGCTAATCTTGTCGATAGTTGTTTTACTATCACAATGAATAGCAAACGCAGGAAGCGGTCTGCTTACTACAGGTATCGCGGACATAAGTCCATGTAACCATTCAGCCTCCGTCCCCGTGGCATCAAGCGCACACAACTCAGCCTCAAAAGTAGACCGAGTTACTATAGTCTGTTTGGTTGACTTCCAGGATATTGCTCCACCTGCTAAAGTGAACACGTATCCAGTCACTCCATTGGAACCAGACTTCTTAGCTATCCAACTTGCATCACTGTACCCCTCAAGTACACCAGGAAATCTCCTATAGTGTAAACTTAGGTACATTGTGCCTTTCAGATATCTAAGTACTCTATCAAGAGCATCCCAATGAGTTCTGTTTGGACAGCTTGTATACCTAGCCAACTTAGACACAGAGTATGAAATATCTGGTCTAGTACAGTTAGCAAGATACTGCAAACTCCCTATAATCTGAGAATACCTTAACTGAGACACAGGTACTCCTGAAGCATTCTTAACAAGGGCAACTTTAGGATCATAGGGTGTACTAGCGATTCTACACTGTGAATAACCATATTTCTCAAGTATAGATTTCTCTATATAATGAGACTGCGATAAAGTTATTCCCTCAGCTGACTGAGTCAGCTTGAGACCAAGAATCACACTAGCCTCACCCATATCCTTCATTTCAAAATGCCTTTTTAAGAAAGCTTTTGTCTCGTTAATAATCTCAATATTGGTTCCAAACAATAGTATGTCATCTACATATAGGCACATGATGACACACTCACTACCTTTAACTTTAGTGTAGACACACTTATCACTATCATTAATATCATAACTGAACGGCACTATAGTTTCATCAAACTTTTTATGCCAATCCCTAGGAGCTTGTTTCAAGCCATAGATGGATTTGATCAACTTACATACTTTCCTTTCGTTACCAGATGCAACAAATCCCTCAGGCTGATCCATATAAATCTCTTCTTCAAGTTCACCATGAAGAAAAGCTGTCTTTACATCCATTTGATGGATGATAAGACCATGCACGGATGCCAATGCTACAAGCATTCGGATTGTTGTCATCCTAGCTACAGGAGAGTATGTGTCAAAGTAATCAATGCCCTCCTTTTGTTTAAAACCCTTAGCTACCAGTCTAGCTTTGTACTTATCTATTGATCCGTCAGGGTTCAACTTCCTCTTAAAGATCCATCTGCACCCGATAGTAGAACACCCAGGAGGGAGATCAACTAACTCCCATGTCCCGTTAGAGACAATAGAGTCAATTTCACTCTTTACAGCGCCCTTCCAGTGTCTAGACTCTGAAGAATCCATAGCTTGTCGGAAAGTTAAAGGTTCATCCTCGACATTGTAAGTGATAAAATCACTTCCAAAATCCTTGACTACCTTTGCACGCTTACTCCTTCGTGGTTCCTCTACCTCCTTAGGAGTAGAGCTACTACTAGGTTCCGCCCCCACATTTGTCATCTTTTCCACATGATCAGGAATAGAACTTGATGTGTGAGTAGGATCTTCATTAGAAGTATCTTGAGGCATACCAGTCTTCATAGGGTAAACATCCTCAAAGAATGTAGCATCACGAAACTCAACTATCGTGTTTGCCACTATACCATCTATGTCAGATTTTAATACTAAAAATCTCATAGCTGTAGTGGTCTCAAGATAGCCTAGAAAGATACAATCAACAGTCTTCGGACCTAGTTTCTTTCTCTTGTGTTCAGGGACAAGTACTTTAGCAAGGCACCCCCACACACGAAGATACTTAAGACTAGTCTTCTTGCTCTTCCATAACTCATAGGGTGTCTTATCCATGTGTTTCAGAGGGACTCTATTCAGAATATGGCAAGCCGTATTCAGAGCTTCTCCCCACATGTATTTAGGCAACCCAGAATTAATAAGCATACTATTAATCATATCTTTAAATGTTCTGTTCTTTCGCTCAGCAACCCCATTAGACTCAGGTGTGTATGGTGGGGTAACTTCATGAACTATTCCATTGTTTGCACAAAATTCATTAAAAGCGTTACTCGTATACTCACCACCTCTATCAGATCTCAACCGTTTAAGTACCTTACTAGTTTGTTTTTCTACTTCAGTTTTATATATAATGAATTTACTAAGTGCTTCATCCTTATGTCTAAGTAAATAAACATAACAGAATCTACTACTATCATCTATAAAGGTAATGAAGTATCTAAACTGGTCCTTAGTCAACACACCACCAAATTCACAAATATCAGTGTGTACTAAATCTAACAAGTCTGAATCCCTAACAATATTATGAAAAGGTTTCCTTATTTGTTTAGCAGACACACATACTTGACATTTAGAATTCTTTTCTATAGTGTGTTTTGGAATCAACTCTAAGTTCATCATATTTTTAAGAGCACCAAAATTTAAGTGACCAAGTCTAGCATGCCATAAATCAGAAGATTCAATACAATTAACAGAAGGAGTAATATTATTAATCAATCCACCCAAAACGGGTTCAGCATTTATCACAAATAAACCATTCGACAAGTAACCCTTGCCAAAAAATGTACCAGTATGAATAAGAACTACTTTATTACATTTGAGAGAAACTTCAAAGCCATTAGCTACTAAACAACTACCACTTATTATATTTCTACGCATGTCGGGAACATGATGCACTCTCGTCAGGGATAGAATACGTCCCGAAGGAAACTTCAGGTCCACGTTTCCTACTCCATGTACTTGAGCAGCACTTGCGTTCCCCATCGTCACTGTCAAGCTATGACTCTGTTGATAAGATACAAATAAACTAATGTCAGCACAAATATGCACATTAGCTCCAGTATCAATCAACCATTCATTTGACAGATAAGTGGAAAATAGTACAGGGTTGTAGGTAACATACCGGTCTTCGTTGGTTTCAGAAGCCAAAGCCTCACCAACAACCATGTTCGCTACAGGCCCACTTGAGGTTCCAAGCACAGCATTCGCTTGAGCTACCCCCTCGGCTTTCTTTGCTTTCTTTGTAGGGCAGTCCTTACTCCAGTGCCCAACCTGCCCACAAGACCAACATGGTTTGTTTGCCTTTGGTTTCTTGGCCTTATCCTTGTCACTCTTAGGTTTATTACTATTACCCTTCTTAGAGACAGCCTTCCTTTTCTGTCCTACAGTAGCTACATTTACCTTCGAGCTTCCATGCTCAGTTGGCATCACATGTCCCTGTTTGGACTTGTGTTGTTCTTGTACCGAGATGTCCAGCATAAGGTTGGTCCATGTGATCTCTCCTTTCTGTCTTTTCAGGGAGAGAGAGAACTCTTCCCAAGACTTTGGGAGCTTTTCAATCACACTCATCACCTTAAACTTTTCGGGGAGGTCCATTCCAGACTCCTTCAAAGCATGCACTATCATCTCGAATTCATGCACTTGCTCAGTCATGGACTTATTGTCCACCAGCTTGAAATCAAGGAACCTAGCCACAGAATACTTTTCCAGACCTTGTGAGTCAGTATTATGTGTTTGGTCCAGCTTATCCCATAAGAGTTTTGCGGTGTAGGCATCAGAGGAGTACACATCAAACAATGTGTTGGTTAGAGCAGCCAGAATTGCTGCCCTAGCAACCCCATCCTTTTCAGCCCACTTCGCATAACTCTTAACTGATTCAGCCTTCTCTTGATTCACAACCGGCTTCTCATATTCCACAACAGGCCACAGACCCTTTACAGTCAACCACAACTTCATCCTTTTCTGCCAACGAGAAAAGCCAACGCCCCCATTGAATTTCTCTGGCAAGCCAGTTAATTCAACAGGTTGTGGAAAACTGTAAGTGGTCCAATCAATGACCCCAACAGATGCAACCGAACTACCACTAGCAGGAATCTCACTCTCGTTAACCATTATGCTAAATACTATATAACGATTTATCTCTTCAAGAATGTTGGGAATATTGACTACTACAGCAACATAGAGGCAGTTATATATCGTATTTAACAAGTCCAGGCCAAGCATACAATTAGCGAAACAAAACACGAAGGTAAAACACATGCAAATCAGTAACTGATAGAACAAAGGAAGATAAGAAATCATACCAGAAGCCATAGCTATGCAGGTATCAAATAAGAAATAATCAGCTGAGTCACCAGGCCTTGCAAAGAAGTCCTGATTGTTCTTGAAGAGATAATTGCCTCCACTTACACTGTGTCAGGATGCTGGCAATATTCTTCCAGGATAAAACAGCTCCGAGTTTAGATGGTCACAGTAACCAGAAAAACTCAACTTCGACTAACACCTCAGTTCGCCAGGAAAACCTTCTGTTAGAGTACAGAATATAAAGGGAGAATAGAGTGTATAGAGAGAACAGAGAATGTAGGGTGTGGACAGTATGTTTAGTATGTATGTCACAATCAGTAGCTTAGGTCTCTATTTATAGGAGAGGCCAAACGTAACTGATATCACCCAATTAATATTGTAACTCCCATTCTAATTAATTAGAATGAAACGGTCGATTTAATATAATCAAAACGGCTGTAACAGCTGATTTTATATTAAATAAATCGTAACAGTTACGTTATATATTTATCCACATTATGACTTCCAATTAATAGAATAAACGCTCAGACTCTACTGTCAAAACAACGCCAAAGTTACTGTCAACAAGTCCCGACAGTACCTTTAAAGTAACTGTCAACAGTTGACAGCAACTTTGTTTCATGACAGTAAGTTTCACCTTCCTGACAGCAACCTTGTTTCATGACAGTAAGTTTTCACTTCCTGACAGCAACCTTGTTTTTGACAGCAAGTTTTCACTTCCTGACAGTAACCTTGTTTCTGACAGCAAGTTTTCACTTCCTGACAGTAACCTTGTTTCTGACAGCAAGTTTTCACTTCCTGACAGTAACCTTGTTCCTGACAGTATGTTTATAATATTAAAATAAATCAATAATCCATGCAATAAAATTCCTCGCCCAGGTCGCCTCGCGTACGCGAGACGCCGAGACATTCGCCCAAATCGCCCTTCGACCGAGCCGACCCGAGTCGAGTCGAGTCGAGACGTGACGTGGCGTGTCGTGGCGGGGCGGGGCGGGCGGCGGCGCGCGTGTGTGTGTGTGTGTGCGCGTGGAGCACACAGTAACACCATGCACCATCATACACCTTAGTAGTTGTACACTACCCATGTGTGTGATTCTATATAAAGCCAACAACCCCCTTTATTCATTTCAATGTGGGACAAATACACATTCTCATTTTCAAGCTCTTTCAAGCCACCAATTTCAACTCCATTTCTCTATGGGTTTCACTAAGAAAATTACTTAGACCCATATATGAAAATTTAAGTTCCCATATCAAGGAACAATTTCCAATCATTAAAATCCGGAATTAATATCAAGAACATAAAATAATTATGCCCTTAAAACTCCATTTTCTAACATGTTTTTATCTGCCTGATAAACTGTGTATATCTTTGGAAAACCGCATATTCTCTAAACTTCAGGGTTGATAGAACTGGGTAGAAATTGTTAAAACATTTAACTTCACTTGTGATCCCATCAATTGTTGTTTAGTTGTCTTACTTGAATGTGTAAGAATGCTCCAGATCAATCGTTAATACATACAACTCTGTAGCAGTATCATGTTTTGTCTCGAAAGACTGGGTTTGTGTTTAAGTTCAGGAAACTTCTTTACCTCGTCATTGTCGCTTCAAAATGAAATTTTATAATCGTAAGTACTTGAGAAATTTACTATCTATAGTTCAAATTGTTGAAGCTTTTGTTTGTTTTCATTAATTTGTGAGGACCTCAAGGTACTGATTCTTAGTTTTTATATTACAGGGGAACCTCCAGTAACCTAGGGCAAACCCATAAGCAGCAACCATGCCTTGCTGGTAACCCTATATTTGAATGCTGGAAGTGTGACCCGAACTAGGGCAATAACCGCCAGCATCTTGTTGACTGCGGTACAGGCTTCGGTAAGAGTGCAACTGGAGGCAAAGGTGCTTGTATAAATATAAGTAATATCCAAGTTCAACATGCAGGAAAAGCCAAGGGAAATGGTATTACCATCATCCGATCTCATAATATTTGGGTCGATGACTGTACTATATCAGATTGCGCAAATGATTTGATTGATGCCAACCTTCTCAGTACAGGGTTGACCTTTTCCAACAATCTTTATTTCAACAAAAGTGAGTTGCTCTTGGATCGGCAAGATAATAATGGATTAAAGCAGGTAACACATATTTCAATCAGTTCAGTTCAGCTAGCTAGTAAAATGTAGTCCTAGCTATTTTTTTTTATCTAAATTTAGTAAAAGGTGTTAATATACGATATTGTATTTTTCTACTTTAGAACATATAATAACTTAAAACATAATGTTAACATATTGTATTTTTCTATTTTCCTTTCTTAGGTTAGGAGTGCTAGTAATAATTATAAGGTTGAGAATGATATAAATTGTTGGCAAAGACCAGAAGACATGAGATACGAAAGGCATGTATCGGTTTGTGATAGTACTGCTTCAGATTTAGCAGGGGAAATTGTTGCAGCATTCTCAGCGGCATCATTAGTATTTAAGAATGACGAAGCTTACGCTGGAAAACTAAAAAAAAACAACTGAGGTTTGTCGTAGAAGAAAGAATTGCCAGACCAAAATTTGCCTCTTCATTCATACTTCAGTCAGTATTTTGTTTTTACAGAATATGTAAAAACAAGATGCAAAATGTATTTGTCAATATGTTGTTAAATTGTTATTGTTGTAGCTGGACGGATGTGTAAAAATATGGTGGGAATTATGGTTTTTAATTAATTTTATGGATGTTGTTCGGTTGTAAAATTATGGATGTAAAATTATTGGTTGATTTCGGGAATTATGGTTTTTAATTAACTTTCTGGGTTGTACAGAAAAATAAAATATTTTTTTTTTAATATTTTGGACCTTATACGTCGGTTGTTTTGAAGAACCGACGTAAAAGGATAACAATATACGTCGGTTGTTTAGAAGAACCGACGTAAAAGGATACAATATACGTCGGTTGTTTAGAAGAACCGACGTAAAAGGGTACAATATACGTTGGTTGTTTAGAAGAACCGACGTAAAAGGATACAATATACGTCGGTTGTTTAGAAGAACCGACGTAAAAGGGTACAATATACGTCGGTTGTTTAGAAGAACCGACGTAAAAGGATACAATATACGTCGCCTTTTTAACCGACGTAAAAGACTCTGACCTTATACGTCGCCAGCCCATACGTCGCCATTTAACCGACGTATAAGACCTAGTTAACCGACGTAAAAGACCATTTTTCTACTAGTGAGGTATTTAGGCTCTATGTAATTTGATAAACAAATTCTCTTTTTTGCAAAAGTGCCGCCTGCGTGTTTTGTTATTGGGCCTGGTTTGTGGCCCAATGTGCAGTTCTCACAATAATAGGGGTCTCATTAGAATAGCCCTATATATATATATATATATATATATGGGACGCCTTCTACAGCCACAGTTGGATATAATCTAATATCCAACCAACCCATCTGTGACCTTCGAGTAAACTAATGCACGGCTAGGATCAGAAAAGCTTACGCTACATTATATAGCGTAATACGCTATATAATATAGCGTAAATTTATACCCAAATTCCTCCGTTTCTAATTTGATTTTTTCCGTCAATTGGTGAGATATTTTTGAAATCCGACTTCACTGTATTTTTCTACATCTCACAACGATCATTTTGCATACCATATTTGATATATTTCGACACAATTTAAATGGGGTTTTGAAAACTTTAACTTACGCTATATTATATAGCGTAATACGCTATATAATATAACGTATTACGCTATATTATATAACGTAAGTTAACCTAATCCTGACCGCTGATTACACATTTTAATGGTATAAGATGGGTTGGTTAGATATTAAAAAATATCCAACTGTGGCTGGTGACCAGTTTCCTATATATATATATATATATATATATATATATATATATATATATATATATTTCAAAAAAGAGGTCGAAAATGACAACTGAAAAATGGAACTTGAAATCAGTAACTGAATGCAACCACATGCAACTAAATTTGCAACTACATTCAACTAAATGTAATTTTTGTTTTTCAGTTGCATTAAGTTGAATATGCCCCTACGGGGCCTTGGAACCAAAAATCAACCCATCTTTAAAAAAAAAGTTGCATGTGGTTGCATTCAATTACTGATTTTAAGTTTCCTTTTTCAGTTGTCATTTTCGACCTCCTTTTTGAACTATATATATATATATATATATATATATATATATATATATATATAGAGAGAGAGAGAGTTCAAAAAGGAGGTAGAAAATGACAACTGAAAAATGGAACTTGAAATCAGAAATTTAGTTGCATGTGGTTGCATTCAGTTGAATATGCCCTTGCGGGGCCTTGGAACCCAAATAGGCACCCACCTTAAAAAAAAAGAAAAAAAAGTGTTGAAATCGTGGTTGAATGTGGTTGCATTCAGTTGCAACCCAAAATCCACCAAAATAACATCTCACCTTAAAAAAAAGACGGAAGGAATGAAAGGCGGCGGGAGGAAGAAGGGGGAAGGAGGGGGGAGGGAAAGGGGAACCCTAATATCTAGTATTTTTGCAATTTTGAAACTTAGGTTGGTAAAATTGCAAATAACTATTCTTAACAAAAGTAAATGTGCAAAAATTTACTTTTTCCTAAATATTTATGAAAAAGCCCTTGTTTTTTTTATAGTTAATTAAAATAATTAAGGATAATAAGGTAAACAATTGAATAAGATATCGTACTAAAACTTGTATGGTATAGATAGATAATAGCAGCCCATATGGGTTATTTAATTGTAGTAGTACCTAACCCCTGGGTCTCTCTCTCTCTCAAATTAATGAGAGTCGACCTACCCTAATTAACCTATCTACCCTCGCCCCCACTCTCTCCCAATCTATCGTTCCCCCTCCCCTTCATTCCTCTTCAAGCCTCCTCCCCCTTACTTCTATAATCAACCGCCCTCCGACCTTCGCCCTCTGCTTGTTTTCTAATTCAATAAAATCGAGTGTTGTTTAAACCTCGAAGATTCCAATCGAGTTTTATTCTCGGATCTGTTTCGGATTTGAGCTTGGGCTTGATTGTTTTTAGAATAAATCAGATCTTTTGAATCAAAGGTCCGATTTTGTTTTCCCGTCTCGCCTTTTGGCGTGTGTTTTAGTACCCAATTTTTGGATTGTTCTGCGTTGTTATATTTGTGGTTGTTATGTCTTTGTGTGTTATCAATGAGAATGATTTGGATGGAGTTTTTGGAGATCTGGATTACCACATCATTAATACTTTCGGCATGTTTATTACTGGCTCCCGGCATGTAGATAGTTGGGGTATGCTTGGAACGGTTGCGACTGCATGTGCTAACCTTTCACAAATTATAGTTGTTCATTATTCGAGGACTCTTTTTCCTCATTGCTTAGTTTTTGCAACTGAGTCGCCTGAACACCGCAACAGCCTTGGAACTATTATGAATGTCAATTGTGAAGCTACCATTTTCGGGACTGATGTAGGCCGGATTACTCGAGAAGCCTTTGTATTCATTTTCAGTTTCAAGAATCCTTGGATTCAGTGTGTTAAGCAGTCTAGAAACAATGCAGCTATTTGTTTAGCTCGTTTTATTGTTTATCAACCTGATTGCATTGTCAGTTGGGGATTTGTTCAGGCAGTTGTTTTAATTTAATGGAATGAATTTGCATTTTGTCAAAAAAATAAAATTGTAGTAGTACCTAGATTATGCACTCTACTTACATACTCCCTACGTGCCAATGGATACTTTACTTTTTTTTTTTCTACATTTTCTGGCACACACCTATCTAGGTGCATTTTAAGAATAGTTTCATAATTTACTTTTAAAATTTTCTTTTTTTTAATAAAAATATATACATTATTTTTTTATATAGAAAAAGAAAATTATAAAATTAAGTTATAGAACTACCCTTACAATATACATTGCGTGCCAAAAACCTCATTCTTCCTATTGGTATTGAGGGAGTACTTGTTTATTGCATATTTTCTATCAAATGTTATATAATGTTATGTACATAATAAATTTATTATTTATTAGAATTATTGAAAATATGTTAAGATTTAATAAAAAAATATTTATTTTAAATTAAATATTATAACATTTTTAATGTCATGTGCACCAAACACATAATTTTCTTTCCCACTATAACCTAGTTTAATATCATGTGCACCAAGTACATAAATTTTTTTTCCCACTATAACCTAGTTTATAGAAATCTTAAAATGTGAACCAACTACAGATTTCTTATGAAACAACGAGGCCTGAACATTCATTGAGAAAAAGACATCACATGAAACGTTTTAAGTTAACAGCGAAACATTAACTAGGGATGACAATGGGTCGGATTGGATCGAGTTTGGTCAAATCCAAATACAAATCCAAAGTTTTCGGATCGGATCGGATCTGAATCCGGGTTTGAAAATCCAAATCCAAATATTCGGATTTTATCGGGTTTCGGATCGGATTCGGGCTTAAATCGGGTTTTTAATTCAAAATTCAAAAATTAAAATAATCACATTAAGCAAAGCACAAAAGTATAAATATATTTAAAATTTAAAATATAAAAATATTTTAGTTGCATAAAAAATATAGAATATTATAAATAAAATTTAAAAACTATAAGAAAAATAAAGAAGATATATATATATATATATATATATATATATATATATATATATATATATATATATATATATATATATTAGAATTTTAATAAAAAAATAAGATTGTGATTAAATAAAAATAATATCACATTATTTAAGATATCTCAAATATATATGTGGCTGGTCATTTTGTTTATTTGTTTGATATGTATCTCAAATATATAAAATGATATACGAGTAATAAATAATAATTAATATTAAATGTACGTAAATATACTATATATATATTATATATATATATATATATATATATATATATATATATATATATATATATATATATATATATATATCGGGTTTTTATCTGGTTTCGGGTTCGGATCGGGCTTGGATCGGGTTTCGGGTTCGGATCGGGTTTGGATCGGGTTTCGGGTCGGGTATCGGATCGGGTTACCTAAGATCCAGATCCAAATTCAAACACTTTCGGGTCCAAAAATAAGATCCAAATCCAGATCCAAATCCAAAAAATCGGGTTCTGGTAGACCTAAATGGATCGGATCGGATCGGGTATCCATCGGGTCGGATTTTTTTGCCATCCCTAGCATTAACTACTTATTTTGGTAAATACCGATCAAAATACATTAACTACAAACATGGTTGTAAAAATCGGTAATCGGTATAAATCGGTTGAGTTACCGATTTAAGATTAATCGGGTAATCGGGGATTAATCGGAAGGATTAATCGGAGTATTAATCGGTTATTATAATAATATTTAATATCTATACTATTATATAAAAGCCGAAACATTAAAAGTTTGGTTAGTCGGTTGGTCGGTCGGTACGGTACCTGTTGATTTTACGTATTTACTCTTATTCAATTATTACTAACTAATCAATTTCCTTTTCCAAATTAAACATATTATCTTTTCTACTTTTCAAGAATTAAATAATTTCCTTTTTCAAGTAAAATACAATATCTTTTATATTTTATCTAACTAAAATTTTTCCTCTATGAATCAATTTTTTTTTCAGGTCATATTACCTTTTCTATTTTTCAATAATTAAATAATTTCCTTTTTCAGGTAAATTAGAATATCTTTTACATTTTATCTAACTAAAATTTCTCTTTTTTAAAAACACTACGAGCAATTTTGTTTAATAAAATAACATAATTATATTATAATTACTATTAACTAATCAATTACCTTTTTCATTCAAAACACGTTACCTTTTCTCTTTTCTCTAACTAAAATCTTTCTTTTTCCAATTATATCATGGATGATTACCTTTTTCAGCCAAAACGTGTTACCATTTTTCTTTTCTCTTACTAAAACCTCCTTTTTTCCAATAATATCACGGGCGTTTCTATTTAATAAAAATAAAATAATAATAATATTATAATACTAATAATTAACCAATTCAACTAAAATATATAATCTTTTCTATTTTTTCTAATTAAATTCCCTTTTTTTCTAGAAATATAACGGGCAACATTAAATTTCTCAATTTCTAAAAACTATGAGCAATTTTATTTAGTAAAATAACATACGGTACCTGTTGATTTTACGTATTTACCCTTACTCAATTACTACCAACTAATCAATTTCCTTTTCCAAATTAAACATAATATCTTTTCTACTTTTCAAGAATTAAATAATTTCCTTTTTCAAGTAAAATACAATATCTTTTATATTTTATCTAACTAAAGTTTCTCCTTTATGAATCAATTTATTTTTCAGGTCATATTACCTTTTCTATTTTTCAATAATTAAATAATTTCCTTTTTCAGATAAATTAGAATATCTTTTACATTTTATCTAACTAAAATTTCTCTTTTTTAAAAATACTACGAGCAATTTTGTTTAATAAAATAATATAATTGTATTATAATTACTATTAACTAATCAATTACCTTTTTCATTCAAAACACGTTACCTTTTCTCTTTTCTCTAACTAAAATCTTTCTTTTTCCAATTATATCATGGGCGGTTACCTTTTTCAGCCAAAACACGTTACTTTTTTTCTTTTCTCTTACTAAAACCTCCTTTTTTCCAATAATATCACGGGCGTTTATATTTAATAAAAATAAAATAAAAATAATATTATAATACTAATAATTAACCAATTCAACTAAAATATATAATCTTTTCTATTTTTTCTAATTAAATTCCATTTTTTTCCTAGAAATATAACGGGCAACATTAAATTTCTCAATTTCTAAAACTATGAGCAATTTTATTTAGTAAAATAACATAATTAAATTATAATTACTATAAACTAATCAATTTTTTCTAATAAAATTCTCTTTTTTCTAGAAATATAACGGGCAACATTAATTTCTCATTTTCTAAAAACTATGAGTAATTTTATTTAGTAAAATAATATAATTAAATTATAATGACTATAAACTAATCAATTACCATTTTCACATAAATCATGTCATCTTCATGTTATCCTTACTTAATTATTTATAACTAGTTTAATGCCCGTGCTTCGCACACGGGAGTTCATATTTTAAATAAAATTTATTTTAAATTTTAATAAATTATAGTATATAATTTTACAATATAGAAATAAAAATTGGTAGTAGTTTTAAAAAGTTGCCTACTTTAATAAATTAAAATGTTAAATTCTTTAAGAACATGAGTATGTTTTGATAATTTAAATTACAATTAATATAAGAAATTATTAATATATTAATTTATTTTAAAAAGATCAAAAAATTGAACACTATAATATTATTTTAGTGATGTCAACTATATCATGAATGTAATAGTAGTAGATATAAAGAATAAATTAAAATAATTAAATCATAATATCAAAAAAATTAAAGTTATACCGCACTATAGCCTAATCCTAAGCATATAATTTACTACTATAATGGGTCATGGATATTTATCAAACCTGAATATGGATTAAAAAAAATTTAAAATAATTTAAAATTTGTGGAAGGAAATAAATTTTGGCAAGAATGTTTTAATTGGATAGCCCTGGCGGGTCCATTATAATTATAATTAACAATTGTTAGAAAGGAAATAATTTTTGGAAACAAAATAATTCGTGTTTTGTCAAGTAATTTTTTTTGGTAAGAATGTTTTAATTGGATGGCCCTGGCGGACCCATTATAATTATAACCAATCATTTGGCATTAATAATAACAACTGCCAAGAAAAATTGACAATTGTTAGAAAGGAAATAATGTTTGGCAAGAAAATAATTTGTGTTTTGTGAAGGAAATAATATTTTGGCATTTTGAAATATTTTAATTGGATGGTCCTGGCGGGCCCATTATAATTATAACCAATCAAAATCATTTGTTAATAATTTTTGGTATTATCAAGGAAATAATTTTTGGCAAGAGTGGTTTGTCATGATGTGTATTTTATATAATATCGAGTCAATATATTTTAAAATATGGATCATATCATATAACTGGATGGGTAATATAAACGGATTTGGCAAGAATGTTTTATTTGGATGGCCCTGGCGGGCCCATTATAATTATAATTGACAATTGTTAGAAAGGAAATAATATTTGGAAACAAAATAATTCGTGTTTTGTAAGGAATTTTTTTTTGCAAGATTGTTTTTGTCAAGGAATTTTTTTTGGCAAGATTGTTTTAATTGGATGGCCCTGGCGGGCCCATTATAATTATAACCAATTATTTGGCATTAATAATAACAACTGCCAAATTTTTGGTATTATCAAGGAAATAATTTTTGGCAAGAGTCGTTTGTCATGATGTGTATTTTATATAATATCGGGTCAATATATTTTAAAATATGGATTATATCATATAACTGGATGGGGATTATATCATATAACTGGATGGGTAATTTAAACGGATCCCGAACCTAATCCTAACCATATAATTTACTACTATAATGGGTCATGGATATCTATCAAACCTGAATATGGATCCCGAACCTGAGGAAAGGGTTATCCAGCAATTTATAATATATAGATTACTAATAACTAATAAATTTCCTTCTTGGTAAAACATGTTACCTTTTTTATTTTTCAATAACTAATCTTTTATCACATAAAATATGAGAAATTCTTTCCTTTTTCAAGTAAAATATGCTACATTTTCTATTTTTCAATAGCCAATTTTTCTTTTTACGTAAAATACAGTTTATCTATCTAGAATTTTTCCTTTTCTAAAAAAACAATAAGCAATTATGTTTAATAAAATAACATATTATAATTACTAATAATTAACCAATTACCATTTTCAGTTAAAATACATTATCTATTCTATTTTTTATTTTTTTTCAGAAAAACCTATTTGGTTTGCTTTATTTAAGTACAATAAAATAATAATAATATAATAACTAATAACTAACCGATTACGTTTTTCAGCTAAAATATTTCATCTTTTCAATGTTTTCAAACTAAAATCCATCATTTTCTAAAAATATCATAGACAACATATATATAATTATATCAGAACATATTTTTCTAAAATTTTAAGCCAAGAAAGTTTATGTTTTAAAATTTTTAATTCAAATAAATATTCTGTTATATTAAAGAACATCCGTGCATCGCACGGGTTTTAAGCTAGTATTAGTCTAATTTATAATTAAACATATCATTTTAAATAAATTCACGGGATTAATCGGATTTCAAAAATCGAATCAGTTGATTACCTTTTAAAGAATTAATCGGGGATTAATCGATTAAATCGGGGATTTTTAGAACCATAACTACAAATAACGTGTAAAGTCTATCGGGTCCAAAACCACGATTTTAAGCTGTTTTCTTTCAAGCAGTTATGTATAATTGTCTACTGGTTGACAACTAATTATAATTGTTTGACATTCTTTTTTGGATAATGTAAACAATTATTTTGGAAAAAACATGCAACTGTCGGGACATGAATATATCAAACCAAGAGAAAACCAGCGTCGTTGGCTCTAGTTTTGGCCGAAGTGAATACGAGTAAAATTTAGGTTAACTTATCTTTTGTATGAATTTGTCAGAAACCTTATTCTTCATGACATTATGATTTGCAAAGATAAAACAACACGACATAGAAAGTAGATTCAATTCTGTTAGTATAAAATGGCGGTGATACATTCATTTCAATCATCGTGCATTCAGTTCAATCATCACATAAAATACATTGACAGACATGAGGAATCTAAGCATAGTTATACTTCTTTTTTCAACCCTTCTCAACATCCTCTCATTAGTGCACGGGAGCCTCCAAGAAGATCCCAAACAAGTTGAGTTTTGGTTCAAAAACTTGGCCTACAAGAAGCAAAAAATGACAAAACTTCACTTCTACTTCCATGACAACGCAGGAGCCAAACCCCTGACTGCTGTACAAGTAGCTCAGTCCAACAATACTTTCCATCACCTAGCCTCTTTGGGCTAACTATGATGGTGGATGCTCCGTTAACTATTGGACCCAAACCCACGTCGAAACTGGTGGGTCGAGCACAAGGATTTTATGGGTTTTCTGACCAGCAAGAGAGAGGTCTTCATATGAATTTGAACTTAGTCTGTTGGATTCGACGGGATCCAATCCATTTATTTATGGCCCATCGGGTATTATTGTTAATCATTTAAATAAAGACTTGAGCCTAATGAATAATTAAATATATTAATAGCACTTAATTATATATTTAATTATTACATCTAATATATATCTATTTAGATATATTTATTTATAATGGCTTAAGTACCCAAGCCCATAACTTTGATGGACGGTTATGGGTTTAGCCCATTAGGGTTGGTCCCATTATTCCCTCTATATAATGAATCTTATGCGAGAACAAAAGGTACGCGTCTCATAATATTCAGAAAATACACGCACCCCATCCTTACGTATAGAGGAGAATAGTGAAGATCAAAGCCCTCAAGTACTTGTGCTCTTCGGACTCCCTCAAGATCATTAATGGCCTCTTTCGATTCAGGTACGCTTCCGCTATTTATCTATACTCATAGTCTTGATCAGGAGAATCATGTATATTTATATATGGGTCCTGGTCCCTGACAAATGATTGTCAGGGACCGGTTATTTAACAATCGGTTCCACAGCCGTTGGATCGTTGATCCAACGGCTGAGATTAAAAAAAAAAAATTTTACTGTCCGCTATAATTTTCCGCGGATAGGCAATTTGCCTATCCGCGGAAAATTTCCGCGGACAGGCAATTTGCCTATCCGCGGAAAATTATAGCGGACAGTAAAAAAATTTTGTAATCCAGGGGGGCCGTTGGATCAACGATCCAACGGTTTAGGAACCGATTGTTAAATAACCGGTCCCTGACAAATGATTGTCAGGGACCAAAACCCTTTATATATTATGTTGTATTAATATACATGATTTAATCTAACAATTGGTATCAGAGCAAACTCCATGATTAATTCCTTGAGTAGACTAATTTTAATTATGTTATATGATGATCGGATCATGAGCCGTGTTCAGACAGTCCTGTAATCATTGGATTTTTTATTTTTATTTTTTTTAATAATATGCCTAGCTATCGTGTATAAATCGGGACTTAACTACTCTGATTTTTAATTGAGATGACCATGTAAACGTGATATTTGAATTGTCTGTGAGTGATTGATTGTCACGATTCAAAATAGGATTTACGTTCATTATTTTATCATTATAATTCAAGGACATGCATGCTGGACAAGTTAGGAGTAGTTATTTATGGGTTTAATGTTTGATATCTACAAATATTATACAACAATTGTATAATCAATATGATATTTTAACCATGTCCAAAATTATTTTACACATAGATACAATCGTTTATTAGTTTATGTGTGTACGTCATGAGGCATGTCGATTTATAATATACAAATTGTGTAAACAGAGATGATTATCATTATTACTTTATTTTTAATCATTAATGTGTGTGATTAAAAACTATGATATTCACTGTTTAAATTACTTCTAAATTTTGTTTACTAAATTATGTCATTTTAGTATACATTAATTTATATCTAATATTTATCATAAAGGGATACTTATGATTATTAATAATATTAGTCCCTTATGAAAATTATTTTTAATTAAATATTTGGACTAATATAGTGATTTCTTAATTATTGAAGTATTGGATGGACCAACGAAAATCTTTTACTTTAATTATTAGGAGAATTAAAAATC
Organism: Kitagawia praeruptora; assembly: GCA_037693485.1. Lineage (NCBI taxonomy): Eukaryota > Viridiplantae > Streptophyta > Magnoliopsida > Apiales > Apiaceae > Kitagawia > Kitagawia praeruptora. Next base: position 143,668,575 of record CM075352.1, read on the forward strand.
ACCTATTGTACGTGTACAAGTTGATGTACGAATCGGCCCAACGGAAGATTTGTATATTAATTTTGTAAACAGAATTTTAAAGTTCAAATTGTAGAATTTAAATTATTTTCTGCCCAACGGTGATATAATTTAATATTTTACTTTTTGTAATCTCATGTTTAATGAAAAATTAATTTAGTATTGATAATCGGCCCAACGGAAGATATTAATATTAAATTAAATTTAATTATAGGAAAAAAATTTGTGTATTTTATTTTTCCTATTTAGATAAACTGTTTATCCCTCAGTTTATTTAACTTATGTGTTACTTGGTGAACTAATTGTTTTTCATCATGTGGATTATATTTATTGTACTTGTTGTACTTATGTGCATGATTGTGATTAACCTTGATTCAGCATTTGGTCCTGTTTCACTTACCAACTACTTTTCACACATTGAACCACTAAGTGGCTCTAATTTTAAGAAGTGGAAAGAGCAAATTGATCTTACGTTGGGAGTTACTGCCCTTGATTATGCCATAAGGGTTGCAAAACCTGCTGCCATTACAGCCGAAAGCTCTGCTGAGCAAAAGGCTGATTATGCAAAATGGGAGCATAGCAACCGTGTTTCCTTAATGATTCTTAAGGGCTCCATTACTAGTGCAATTCGTGGAGCAATTCCCGAATCTGATAATGCAAAGGAGTACCTAGCGAACATTGAGGAACAATTCAAGGCTTCCACTAAGGCTCAAGCCACTACACTGATCTCGAAAATGGTCACTCTCAAGTATAATGGTTCAAGTGGTGTTCGTGATCACATTATGAGAATGAATGATATGGCTGCTCAGTTAAAGGATATGAACATGGAAATCTCTGAAGGTTTTCTCGTCCACTTCATAATGACTTCTCTTCCTCCACAATTTGGTCCTTTTAAGATCAACTACAATACGCAGAAAGAAAAGTGGAAGATGAGCGAGTTGATTTCTATGTGCGTTCAAGAAGAAGAACGCCTTAAGTCTGAGAAGGTTGAAAGTGCTCATGTTGTGACCACGACACCCGCTAAAGGAAAAGGAAAGAAATATGGCAATAGTCAAAAGAAAAAGGGAATTGATGCAGCTGTCACGAAAGAAAAGGGACAGACTTCTGGCACAAAGAACTTTGGAGGTCCTAAATGTAACTTCTGCAGAGCTAAGGGACACATAAGGAAAGAGTGTTCCAAATTTCGCGAGTGGTTAGATAAGAAAGGTAATGCATCTATTTATGTTTGTTATGAAGCTTTTACATCTGAAGCTCCTTTAAATACATGGTGGATAGACACTGGTGCAACTGTGCATATAACTAATTCATTGCAGGGATTCCTTTCCGTGAAGAAGCTAAATAAAGGAGACCGATATTTACTCGTTGGAAATGGAGAGAAAGTACAAATTGAAGCTGTAGGAACTTTCCAACTTATGTTGGAAAGTGGTTTTAATTTGGATTTAATGGATACTGTTTATGTTCCCAGTATTACTAGAAACCTTATTTCTGTTTCAAAGTTAGACGCTTATGGATATTCGTTTAAATTTGAAAATAAAGGTTTTTCTCTATTTCTTTATTCTGAGTATATTGGCTCTGGGCTGTTAGAGGGAAACCTTTACAGATTATGTTTGAATGCTTCTTTTAGTGAATCCTTAATTTCAATGAAAGTGCAAGATGAAGTTGCAACTGGTTCTAAAAAGAGAAAAAGAAATGATGAGAATTCCTCAAAATTGTGGCATGAACGACTTGGTCACATATCCAAAAGTCGAATGGAAAGACTTGTTAAAGAAGGACTTCTTCATCCATTAGATTTCTCAGATTTTGACACATGTGTTAAATGTATTAAAGGAAAATTTGTAAAAACAAACAAAAAGGGTGCAAATCGTAGCACTAAGTGTTTGGAGATAATTCACACTGACATTAGTGGACCATACACTCCAGGCATAGGTGGTCATAAGTATTTTATTACTTTTATTGATTACTACTCACGTTATGGCTACATTTATCTTTTACATGAAAAATCTGAAGCACTCGATATGTTTAAAATTTATAAAGCAGAAGTTGAAAAACAGCTTAAATTAGATATTAAGGTTATTAGATCTGATAGAGGAGGAGAGTATTATGGAAAATTCTCTGAATCTGGACAAAATCCAGGACCTTTTGCCTTATTTTTGCGAGAGTGTGGCATCGTTCCTCAGTACACAATGCCGGGTACACCCCAACAGAATGGTGTTGCTGAGAGACGAAATCGAACTCTTATGGATATGGTTCGAAGCATGATATGTCAAAGTACGTTGCCAGAATTTTTGTGGGTTGAAGCCCTTAAAACAGCTATGCATATCCTTAATCGGGTCCCAAGTAAGTCCGTGCCTAAAACACCTTACGAAATATGGACTGAAAGGGAAGTCAGTTTTGGATATATGCATGTATGGGGTTGTTTGGCTGAAGCAAAAATATATAACCCACACATCAAGAAATTGGACCCTAAGACTATTACTTGTCATTTTATTGGTTACCCCGAAAGATCTAAAGGTTTTATATTTTATTGTCCATCACACACCACTCGAATAGTTGAGACTAGAAATGCAGTATTTTTTGAGGATGCTGAAGTCAGTGGGAGTACATCTCGAAAGATAAATCTGGAAGAGATTCAGGAAAATGTCCCTATTCCTATCATTCCAGATATTAGTGCACCAGAAAATGATGATAAAAATGTTGGTGCAAATGAGAATGTACATCAAGAACCACCTCAAGATGATAATAACACTACTGAACCTCTTAGGAGGTCAGAAAGAGTAAGACGATCAGCAATCTCGGATGATTATATTGTGTATTTAGATGAAATTGAGTCTAATCTTAGCATGGGACCTGATCCTATTTCTTATAAAGAAGCTATTGCTAGTAACCATTCAACTCAATGGCTTGTAGCCATGGAGGATGAGTTGAAATCCATGAAGGATAATGCTGTATGGGATCTAGTTGAGTTGCCACAAGGGGTCAAAGCTGTAGGCTGCAAATGGGTCTACAAAACTAAGCTTGATCCTAGTGGTAACATCGAAAGATATAAAGCTAGATTGGTTGCAAAGGGCTTCACACAAAGAAAAGGAATTGATTATAATGATACTTTTTCCCCTGTTTCGAGTAAGGACTCATTTCGTATCATCATGGCTTTAGTAGCTCATTATGATTTAGAGTTACACCAAATGGATGTTAAAACTGCTTTTCTTAATGGTGACTTGCATGAGGATGTCTACATGTCACAACCGGAAGGTTTTGTAGTCAAAGGCAAGGAACACATGAAATGTCGGTTAAAGAAGTCCATATATGGATTAAGGCAAGCTTCTAGAGAGTGGTATATTAAATTTGATGATGTGATTGGAAAATTTGGGTTTAAAGAAAATTTTGTTGACCAATGCATATATCTAAAAGTGAGTGGGAGCAAGTACATTATTTTAGTACTATATGTGGATGATATTCTACTCGCTAGTAGTGATATGAATTTAATGCATGAGACAAAAAGATTCCTTCATAAGAATTTTGATATGAAGGATCTGGGGGAAGCATCTTATGTCTTGGGCATTGAAATTCATAGAAATAGATCTCATGGAATTTTGGGTTTATCACAAAGAGCTTATATTGATAAAGTTCTCAAACGTTTTAACATGCAAAATTGTTCTCCAAGCGTTGCTCCTGTTGTCAAGGGTGACAAATTTAGCTTGAAACAATGTCCTCAAAATCAGCTAGAATTGGATCAAATGGAGCATATTCCTTATGCTTCGGCAGTTGGGAGTCTTATGTATGCTCAGGTTTGTACTCGTCCAGACATAGCATATATTGTTGGAATGCTAGGACGATACCAAATAAATCCAGGTCCGGATCATTGGAAAGCTGTTAAAAAGGTCATGCGGTATTTACAAGGTACAAAAGATTTTATGCTCACATATCGAAAGACGGATAACCTTGAAGTCATTGGTTATTCGGATTCCGATTATGCTGGGTGTAAAGATGAGTTGAAATCCACTTCAGGTTACATTTTTATGCTTTCTGGAGGAGCTATATCATGGAAAAGTGCTAAGCAGTCGCTGCATACCTCTTCTACAATGGAAGCTGAATTTGTGGCTTGCTATAAGGCAACGAAGCAAGCTCTATGGTTGAGGAATTTTGTCACGTATCTCAAAATAGTTGACACTATTTCTAGACCACTGAAAATTTATTGCGATAATAAAGCTGCTGTTTCTTTCTCTAAAGACTACAAGATAAGTGATGCGACAAAACACATAGATATAAAGTATCTTGTAGTGCGAGAAAGAGTTCAAAAACAACAAGTGTCTATTGAGCAAATTAGTACAGTTGCTATGTTGGCGGATCCATTGACAAAAGGTTTACCGCCCAATCTCTTTCGAGAACATGTTGCTAGCATGGGTTTGGTTGATAATCTTTCTCATTGATTCATGGATTTTATTGTAAGACACTAGTATTGTGATCACCTTATGTTATAGTTTTTGGACAAAGTATTTAGTTTGTTACTTCTATTATTGTGCACATTCGAAGTTTATGGAACAAACATTTATGTAAGGACCTCATGGACATATTGATTTGCTATTGCTTATGATATATTATGTTGTTCATGACTTTAAGCTATATCTTCTGTTAAGTTTTGCAATTATACTTTGATTGTAACTAGAGGACGGTTTCATATCTCTATATGAGTATGATACTACCTTTAATTCTATTTTAGTATGATGTAAAATTTAGCCTATCTTAAGGGATGTAAAGCTCAATAATGAAGTCTTGTTATATGTATGTTGATGGTATACTGACCCTCAGCCAAGTGGGAGAATGTTGGATTCGACGTGATCCAATCCATTTATTTATGGCCCATCGGGTATTATTGTTAATCATTTAAATAAAGACTTGAGCCTAATGAATAATTAAATATATTAATAGCACTTAATTATATATTTAATTATTACATCTAATATATATCTATTTAGATATATTTATTTATAATGGCTTAAGTACCCAAGCCCATAACTTTGATGGACGGTTATGGGTTTAGCCCATTAGGGTTGGTCCCATTATTCCCTCTATATAATGAATCTTATGCGAGAACAAAAGGTACGCGTCTCATAATATTCAGAAAATACACGCACCCCATCCTTACGTATAGAGGAGAATAGTGAAGATCAAAGCCCTCAAGTACTTGTGCTCTTCGGACTCCCTCAAGATCATTAATGGCCTCTTTCGATTCAGGTACGCTTCCGCTATTTATCTATACTCATAGTCTTGATCAGGAGATTCATGTATATATATTATGTTGTATTAATATACATGATTTAATCTAACATAGTCTTCACAGATGGAAGGCACAATGGCAGCACTTTAAGCATTTTGGGACGGAATCCGATAATGCATGCCCATCGTGAGTTGTCAGTCGTTGGTGGTTCTGGAGTTTTTCGACTATCACAGGGAATTGCTACTGCCACAACTTACTATTATGATGATATGAATGCTATAGTCGAGTTCAATGTCGTGGTCGTCCACTATTAATGACTAGAACATAGTAATTGTTTGATTATTAGTTCTCAATTCCTGAAATTGAGACATTTATGTCATGGTTTATCAATTTAATGATTGTGTATACTTTGTTTTACTAGCATTTCACCTAGTAATAATGTAGTTTTGTAAGTGTCTTATTTTCCTTTCATTTGGTTTTGTGTTTATACAAATACTGCGATGTACTCCCTCCGTCCCAAAATACATGTGATTTTGTCCCATTTTATATGTGCTTCTTTTTTCAATACAAATTTAATGTAATTTTTCAAAACTATCCCTACATTTATTGTATCTAAAATTTGACTTTTTCAAAACTTAACACTATTCTCATTTTCCAATGTATTAATTAAGGGTTAACCTACTTTTGTCTTAATATGTGTATTTTTTAGAAAAGGGACAAAGAAGTCATACCAACCTATATTAATGCACATTTGTGAATACTAACAAACAATTTCTCATCAATACCAGAAATTTGATTCATCCATGCACATAAACTTGTAATCTGATGCATAAACGAGTAGCAATGCTAATTATATAATTTCGATGCATTCTTCAAAGAACTTGTAAATTAATTAAACCATTTTCGACCCATCAAAAAATATTAGTTGAGGATGTTATTTCGTTCCCAAAATGGTGAATTAAGGGCTTATTCAAAAGCCAGGGGGGTTATGTCAGAATTGAGCAGAGGATCCATATCCCCATTTTTGGAATATGTGGGAGCAAGAGTAATTACAAGGTTTTGTTTGGTACCCCTTCGTCCCACCCAACAGTTAACATTAGGGGACGCGATTCGGCACACATTTTAATGTCGATTTTAAGGATAGTTCTATAACTTATTTTTGAAAATTTCTTTTTTTGTATAAAAATAGAACAATCCTATTTTTATATAAAAAAAGAAAATTTTAAAAATAAGTTATGAAACTATACTTTATAAGAGTCTTAAAATGCGTGTCACGCAAGTGAAAAATTTATGTTAAGAAATGATGAGACGGAGGAGGGAGTATCATTTTCTAATTGAAGTTACATTTGGTTTTTAGAATTGTGCTTTCAAAAAGAAAAATATTTAGTAAAAACAAAAATCAAGAGCCGCTTTATATATAAAAATTTCTAAAACAAATTAACCTATAACCCTGCACGATCCTTTTCTAACAATATGAATTTTAAATTTTAAGGATCACGCTTTGATGATGTTAATATGAGAAATTCTATTTTGCAACATAATAATATAATAATAATAATGTAAAAAATAGGCAGATTAATTGAATGTATTTTTATATCCTGGTGTCTCGGTGGTTGGTACCGTGATCCCATTGGGAAGCACGTTGGGTACGAGTGTGTTAGCAATTCTCCGAATTAATCGAGATGCAAGCTGAATTATCAAAAAAAAATTGTCCGGTTTATCAAAAAAAAATTTGTTAAACACTTTTAAAAGATCACAGAACAATTGTTCTTACTATTCTCACTTATAAATTATTCTCATCATATCCACTACTTTTTATATATGTACCGTCAATAATATATATACATTAGAATTTAATATGTAATTAAATAAATTCAAACTTTAGAACATTTATAATATTATTTAAATATTTTTCTTTATTATTATTGATGTGGCACGACGTACTAAACCGATCACTTTTAATTTTACGATCAACCCTGAATAAAAGAATAATAAAAATTAAAATATTGTTACTTAGTTACGTTAGAATGACATCATTTAGCATAGATATCACAACCGATCGATATGTATATTTAACTTCTGTCGGTTGTGATCTTGGTCAATGTTGGTCAACACCAATCATAGAGATACCATCATTTTTATTATAGTTGACGAAAGCTAAATCACTAGGGATTATTGGTTGGAAAAAAAATAGATTCTACTAAAGATAAGTTTAAAATTTAATTGTACTAGCTTAAAACCCGTGCGATTGCACGGATTTCTTTTAATATTATAAGATCTTTTTATTAATGTAAATTACTTTTTCTAAAATATGAATTTTGGAGGCTTAAATTTTTAAATGAGATAATTTGATAATAATTATATAAATGTTATTCGTGATATTTCTAGGAAAAAGAGGAATTTTAGTTAGAAAATATTGAAAAGATGATAAATTTTAGTTGAAAAAGGTAATCGATTAATTATAAGTATTTATAAAATTATTATTTAATTTTATCAAATGGAATGTCGTGATTTAATTGGAAAAGGAGAGGTCTTAGTTAGAAAAAATTAAAAGGAAACATGTTTTAGGTGAAAAAGGTAATTGATTAGTTTATAGTAATTATAATTCAATTATGTTATTTTACTAAATAAAATTGCTCGTAATGTTTTTTAGAAAAAGAAAATTAATGTTGCCCTTGATATTGTTAGGAAAAGAGGGTTTTTAATTAGAAAATATAGAAAAGATGATACATTTTAGCTGAAAAACTTAATTGGTTAGTTATCAATATTAGAATATTGTTATTTTATTTTATTAAATAGAACCGCCCTTGATTTAATTGAAAAAGACATATTTTAGTTAGAGAAAATAAAAAAACTATTGTGAAAATTAAAAAAAAATGACATGTTTTAGGTGAAAAGGGTGGTTGATTAGTTTATAGCAATTATAATTTAATTTATGTTATTTTACTAAATTAAATTGCACATAGTGTCTTTAGATAGTGAGAAATTAATGTTGTCCGTGATATTTCTAGAAAAAAGAATTTTAATTATGAAATATGGAAAAGATGATACATTTTAACTGAAAAAAGTAATCGGTATTTATTAGTATTATAATGTTATTACTTATTTTATTAAATAGAACCACCCGTGATATAATTGAAAAAAGAGATATTTTAGTTATATAATAGAGAAAAGGTAAGATGTTTTGGCTGAAAAAGGTAATTTATTAGTTAATAGTAATTATAATATAATCATGTTATTTTAGTAAACAAAATTGCTCGTAGTATTTATAAGAAATGATAAATTTTAGATAGATACAATATAAAAGATATTGTGTTTTACCTAAAAAGGGAAATTAATTAGTTAGTGAAAAATAGAAAATGTAATATGTTTGATCTAAAAAGGAAATTATTTAGTTAATAGGATGAATTTTATCTGTAATTAAGTAAGGGTAAATAAGTAAAATCAACAGGTACCGTACCGACTAACCAAACTTTTAATGTTTCGGCTTTCATATAATAGTATAGATTTTATGCTCGTAGTGTTTTTAGAAAATGAGAAATTAATGTTACCCGTGATATTTCTAGAAAAAAAGAATTTAATTAGAAAAAATAAAAAAGATGATAGGAGTACTTTTTAGCTGAAAAGATAATCGGTTAATTAATAGTATTATAATATTATTATTTTATTAAATAGAATCGTCCGTGATATAATTTGAAAAAAGAGGTTTTAGTTAAAGAAAATAAAAAATGTAATTTTTTTTGGTTGAAAAATGTAATCCGTGATATAACTGGGAAAAGAGATAATTTAGTTAGAGAAAAGGTAAGTGTTTTGACTGAAAAAGTTAATTGATTAGGTAATAGTAATTATTATAATATGCTTTTTAGTTAGATAAAATATAAAAGATCTTATATTTTGCCTGAAAAAGGAAACTTCTTAGTTATTAAAAAAAGGTAACATGTTTAACTTGAAAAAGGAAATTGGTTAGTAAAGTAAAAAATTTAGTTAGATAAAATATAAAAGAAGATTTTATCTATAATTAAGTAAGGGTAAATAAGTAAAATCAACAGGTACCGTACCGACCAACCAAACTTTTAATGTTTCGGCTTTTATATAATAGTATAGATGAATTTTTTAAGGGTTTCAAGCGCCTGAGGTTGACTCAGGTAAACAATCTTCATATAAAATTAAGGCTATTTATGTAAATTACTGGGAAAAAAAATTATAATTACAAAAATGCTCCTGCGGGGCCCTTTACATTATAATAGAAATCTATTATAACCTTAGGAGAGATGCCTGAGGACAACCTCAGACTCAGTTTTCTCATTTTTTAATTAAAAATTTCTAAAATTCAATACAAAAAAATGTTCAAATTCTTAGGATCGTAAATATGTCCAGTCGAGTTAAGCCGAATTTTAGAATGATCATATCGTATCACTCGACAAAAAATTATCAAACTTAAACTTGAATCAAGTTAAAACATGTGATTGGAGCTCAATTCATTAAGGACAAGGATTGTTCACCAACAATTCACGAACATCTCACAAACATAGTTCATAAACTTTTTCACTAATTTGGCGAGAAAAGGCCCTCTTTATCACAATTTGGAGATAAAATGCCCTAATTATTACAAACTGAAAAAATGGTCCTTTTTATCACGGAAAAACGCAACATTATCTCACGTTTTTTAAAAACGCAATGGCGTCTTGCGTTATTGCCTATTTAATATCTGAAATCGATTTTCCAAAAAAAAAAAAAAAATTGTGAAAAAACGCAACATTATGTTACGTTTCTAAGAAACGTAAGTCTTACTGGCGTTTACACCTGTGGGCCCCGCAGGGGTGATCAATTTTCCAAAAAAAAAAGAAAAAAACATTGATAACGCAACATAATCATGTGTGGTTAACATTTTTTTTAAAAAAAAAAAAAGGAAAAAAGGTGGTAACGCAACACGCCAATGCGTTACTCAAAAACGCAACACGCCCTTGCGTTATTCTTTGATATAAAGGGCCATTTTCCTGGGGTGTGAGATTTAGGGTCATTTGACTCCAAATTATGATATAGAGGACCAACACCCTAATTTGGCCGGCAAACATTTCATAAACATTACTCACAAATTTGTTCAAGAATCTCTTCTCATGAGTAAATCATACATATATATACTAGTCATACTAGTTATATCATAATTATTAATATTCTAAACGATTGTATTTTACTATATTGAAAATATATAATATGATTTTTAAATTTAATATGTTGTTGACGGTAATTGAATTTTAAATTCTTGGAGTGGTTTGTAAGATAATATAAATATTTGTGAAAATAGATGATATAATTTTTTAATTAAAATATGTTGTTAATGGTAATCGAACATTAAACTTCTCGGAGTAGTTGTATATAAGATAATATAGATATTTAATAATAATATGTTATTGACGGGATTCGAACTTTAAACCTATAAAAATATTTTAAAAAATATAAAGAATATTATTTTAGCATTATATCCAACGATTCTTTTTTATCATTCTTAAGATCTTACAGTTGTATTCAGTATACCAAATTTTGTGTACCAAATGACCAATCAAATATATCCAATTTCGCTTATAATAGTAGAGTATAAATATATAATTATTTTAGTAATAGAAATAATCAGGAATTAAAACTATATCGTATGTTATTATATTATCTACTAGAACATATAATTCATTGTAAATAATGTAGTCTAATTAGTTATAAGAATAAGGAATATATAATAATAATTAATGGTCAAGTTATACAATTTTTTGTGAACGGTTAATCAATTTATATACTCCCTCCGTTTCATCCAATTCTTAACACTATTTTTGTCACTTTCTGGCACGCATTTTAAGATGAATTTTAAGGATAGTTTCATAACTTATTTTTGAAATTTTTCTTTTTTGTATAAAAATAGAATTGTTATATTTGTATACAGAAAAAAAAAATTTCAAAAATAAGTTATGAAACTATCCTTAAAATTCACCTCAAAATACGTGCCAAACAACCCATTTTGAAATGTTAAGAACCGGTGGGACGGAGGGAGTATCATTTATGAACTTTCTTATTGAATATTTTCGTGAACATGATAATTTATCGAATTTGTTCACGAATCAGTAATGTTCAAGTTCAATCGTTTATTGAGATCAACTTATCTAGAAATTGAACCAAACATCTTTTTTTATATCTCATTTAGGAGAATATCGATTTATTTACAACCCTAAAAGTACCTCGTACACAATGGTTATCGTTTAAGGAACCAATAATCATTTTCTGTTTCATTTCTTATTATCAAAAATACATTTTTCTCATCTCTTATTTTTTCCCATCTCAATCTTCAGTTCAATTCATATTTGCTAATAATATAAATAAAATAATAATATTAATAATAACGAAATTAAAATTGGAATAATTATTAAAATTGATATTCAAAATAATGTTCACAAATCGCTAAACTTGCATTTTTTTTATAATATTTACTTAAACCAAACTAAAACACTTTGGCACTTCATCTAATAGATACTAAAATTTGTGATTTATTTTATTAGATAGATGGGACTGGATCTATCACTCAAAAGCTAAATTTGGCTACATCATTTTATCGGTTAAACCACATTTCTTGTTTTGCGATTAAATAATTTTACGTTTAACTGATCTTTTGTCATAATCACCCAATTTTTTTTAAAAAAATAGACCAATTTACATAACATTTATCTAATAAATGCATATGCATCCTTGAAAATTTGGCATCACTTATATATCTCTATACATATGCATATTCAAATACACAATTCTTTTTGAATTAATATTTTATATTTGACATTGTACTGGATTTACTCTCAAACAAGCTAGTGCACAACAGGAGACTAACTACAAATCTAGGTATAAAAAACAATTTAGTGCAACGTTAATGAGAACAAACAACTAATACAACATAAATCCAGATAGAAAAAAACAAATTAGTACAATGTAAAGCATGTCAACGAGAACAAAATAACTAGTACAACATGTAAATTAAATTAAGGAAACAGATACTTGTTTCAATTTATTTCAATTTATAAATTTTAAATAATATGATTTCAGTTATTATCATTTCATATTTAAACTAATATTTGAATATTTTGCATTTCAAATGAAATTAAATTTCAATTTATTTTTTAATTATTCAAACACATTTTTCGTCTAAATCCAGTTTTTCAAATGAACCATAAATTAAAGTCTTTGAGCACTGTTGATGGAGGATTTTCGTAATCAACGTGATTTTCGGAGGTCCACTGGAATTTACAAGTGTAACACATGTAATTGGCTGTTTTTGGTGATTTGGGTGTGATTTGATGGTGGGGTGAGCTGAGCTTGAGAGGTTACGAGAATCATCGCAGGTTCCATTAGCGAGATCTGTGTCCGTTCCCCCAAGGTGCCTACGTACCCTTGTTTATATAGGGATCAAGCTCACGTAGTTCTAATGCGAAGCTGATTCTGCTTGACCAGCTGTATTCGGTTGTCTAATTCGTGTAGGACTCAGGTTCCTTTAGAGCCTTTCACGAACTAGTTGGCTAAGTAGAGTAGAACTCGAGTTCGTACCCTACTATAATTCTCATGTCTATTAGAGGCATTCTAGGATCAACTGCGCCCTAGAATTACACTCCAATAATAATTCGGTCTCTTTCTGGCTGGCTACGCTCAGGAACCTGGTGCTCAGGAACCTATGTCTCAGGAACCTGGTGCTCAGGAACCTGTATTTCGGAACCTGGTTCTCAGGAACCTCTGTCTAGGAACCTGTTTCTCAGGAACCTCCTTATTTCGGGACATATTGCTTAGGGACCTCATTATAAGTACTTGTACCTGCACAAATAACAAATATATTAGTTTGGGGAGCCTCTTTGTGGTTCCCATATGCTCTTGCTGTCTTCACTACTGCTGCTAGGCTGTCTTGAACTCTTCTGCAGGGAGGAACCTGGTCCATTCGTAATCTACTCAGCTTCCGGTTTATCAGGAACCTCATAATACTTGTAGCTTCTTGACTGTCTACTCAGCGAGTGCTCATTTTCTTCATGTCTAGTCTTCATATCTTGTAATGGATCTACTTTCTGGCTCGTATGGATTGGACCCTATAGCTTAATGGGCCTAAATCTAGCCCATGGAGATTTTGGGCACAACAACTAATGTTGATGGAGGATTTTCGTAATCAACGTGATTTTCGGAGGCCCACTGGAATTTACAAGTGTAACACATGTAATTGGCTGTTTTTGGTGATTTGGGTGTGATTTGATGGTGGGGTGAGCTGAGCTTGAGAGGTTACGAGAATCATCGCAGGTTCCATTGGCGCTAGAAGGAGGGGCCCCCTTTGCTTGTTTGTGGAGGACAAACGAGAAAATCAAACAAATATGGGTGTTTATTAATTCTTTAGAGAGATTCTTTGACAAAGACGTTCATGGTGGTGGTTGTCTCTGAAACTCCTATAAACGTAGATATAAAAATATATTACAGGATCAGTGGGGCATCACGTTTGAGAGACAGATTAGATGAAGAATTGATGGCGGCACTTCTCCTAATAATCACTCATAGGCATCATAACGAAATCATGAGATTAATGGCTGCTGTTGGATTTAACTTGGACATACGGATAATTTTACTATGTACCGGCGGTGATAATATAGACGTTGGCATGATATAAACAGTAGCAGTGGTGTATAGAGACAGACCAGGAATCTTAAATCACCCATCATGTCTGCTTTCAAACAAAGAAGAGTGGTGCAGATGATACGAGAATATGGGTTCAGTACGCACTGACTCGATGATGTATGGGTGTTGAAGATTTAACTCGCGGGAGAAGCAGATACATAAGTTAAAAAAAATCACAGGAGTCACATGTTTCAGAGGCAACTTGAAGATTAGATGGCGATAGGATGTACCTGTCACTACTGTTGTACCAAGCTTAGATGGACGTTTTTATTATGCGACTGAAACTCAAGATACAGAAGTCAACGGTGATGTATCTTATGGTCGTGCAACCATGTCAATGGAACTACACCTCGGAAGTTTGACTCACAACCGGAATAGAAGCGAGAACAAATAGTAGGTCATGTGTTTGGCGTCTATGGCGTTAAACATAATCGTTGCAATTACCAGAGAAGGTTAAGGGAGCCAGAGGTGGACAAGGTGCTTAACTGTATATGGATAGAGGAATCAACGGTGTGCAAGCGTGCTTGTGGAGTGCTATCGTTTAGATGTTTGGTTACAGGCAAGGAGAAGGAAAACGTTGGTTCCAAGCCTCAAGGTTCGACTCTTATGGTATCAGCTTAAAGGACGTGCTGTGGATGTCATGAATCATGGAAGCAAAGAATGTTGGTGACGACCATATTATGCAGCGACAATCTATCAAAGACAAGTGCGATGAATACTACAGGCTGCAAGGAATATGGTCATTAATATGACGACCATGGACATGTGTGAAGAGACGGCAACAAGCATGGCAGGCTCCTAGTTTTGTTAAAGACGATGGTTGCATAATTCAGGATTATCGTGAGACACTATAAAAACTTTATGCATAAAAATGGAGATGAAACCAGGATGATGGGTCAGAGACCTGTATACTACGCTCATAACATCACAACCAAGGATTTTAATGTGACTAAAGAGGATTGGCAGGGTATATTCATATTGGGTTTCAACCAAGGATGCACAGGAGAGAACCGGTTTATCTTAATGATGCGACTGAAAACTCTGGTGGCATGAACGATGGGATAGGCTGTAGAGGTACACACATGGGTGGAGTTTTCATGACACAGGTATCCTTATAAAATATGGATGGCCTCTAGCAAGGAACAACGGTACAATAGTGAAGAGAAAGTCAGATAAGTTGAGATGATAAAGAACAGCGGTGTAGAATACATATAGCAATAATTCTCCTAAATGTAAAAGTGAAACGCAAGCACTGGTAGCGTCGAAACGAGACGGCATCAACAGATACGAAGGTGTTTGTCGCTGCTGCTATATCCGACCAGGATTATGAATGATTTTCTTATGTACCAAGGAGAGGAGAGTGATGATAGAGATGATAGCAGACACAAGCCGTGGTGCAGTGGTACAGTGGTGTCGTGATAGTGACATACAGTGGTCGTGTTGGGTATTTAACAACGTCAAGGAAGATACCGGTTTTGAATGATCTGCGTGCGTAGGCGATGAGTTTAGATAGGAAACAAAAGTTGACATCGGAAGAGGTGACGGATATAAAGAGATGTATTACAAGAAACTTATACACACAGGAACACCACATCCAGGGATGAAGGAAGCAGCATTGAAAGCCTTACATTAATGCAAGATACACCCAGAAGTACCATCATAAGAAAACTTCAACCTGGAGATTGAAACCATGGCCATTAAGGAGAAGATTAATGGTGCAAGGGTGTCATCGAAAAGAGGTATGTTTAACAGAGCCGGCACGTGGTGAGATATTCGGATAAAGAACAAAGATGAGGTGCGCCAAGAGACCTCGATCATGGCTGTCCAAAAAGCTCTTACACGCGTAGGATAAACGGTGATGCTGCGGGCGGTGACGACTGAATGGATATACAACAAACCCGTAGAAGGTCTAGACAGATTACTTTACGCAGCAATGCAAACTAGAAGCACGGCACGCAACGTGAGGTTTAAAGCGGAAGTAATTGTCTTCAGAACTCACGTGTAAACGAAACATAATCACTTGTAAACATCGAGGAACCTGCGTAGTTTCCTGCGTAGTCATATGTAAACGAGATGATGATGACTATCATAACGAAGCAACAACATAGGATTGAGGGTGTATCATGTCATAGTTTGTCGGTGGAGACAATGACTGCTGAGCACGTCCGTAATCATGGAGAAGACCGGGAATTTATCAAAGGAAATATGAAGATTCTATCGGATGTACAAAATCTGGGCAAATTGTCATGAGGCTAACAAGATAGTGCGAACGATGACCTGCTACAAGACTAGCCAGTAAAAACAAGTTGTAATTTCACTGATGGTTATAATTGTTAGAGAAGATCGGTGGAATGAGTGGAAATTGACACATTAAACCAACATCTGAGGTCGCGTCAATGTATAGCATCGGATGGGGTTTACAGGTATGGCAGGAAGATGACAATGATGGGCCAGCTGGAGACTTCAAAAGTTCAGATTCTTGTGACAAAACAGTGGCTGTCAAGAGTTTCCATAAATATTGGTGACACACCGGTCATATTGGTTTAGCTTGGAGATTAAAGCAAAGGTTGAGGAGAAGAAGGTTGTACAAACTGCAAACTGGTAAACGACTCAGGAGTTTGAAATCGAAAAAATTGAGGATAATTAAGGCGTCAAACCAGTTAGAGGCTAACGGTGACAAGTATATATATGAGGCTGACAACTACAGAAACAGACATGCCATGGTGTACGTGTGGCAATAAGGGTCACAGAAGATTCCAGGGAACCTTATACAGCAGCATGCCTTGTAATGGAGAAGCTAAAGAAAATGTTCAGGATAAGAGCATGTAGCAGGAAGTTGACGGTGCTGGTAGTGCCAGCTACATAAGCACCTGTTCCATGGACGAAGATGGAGCCACACGCTAACAGAGTTGATGACAACGTAATGGTACATGACAAACTCTCCGCAATAAACAAAGCTAAGTATTCAGTTCGATTTTATTTTAATACTGCAAATAGATATATTAACAGCATGCATGCATGAGCTAATAACGATGTCGTGAAAAATATTATGCCTAGAATATTTTACTTGCATATTGTTATCTTAAATATGTGCAGGAATACAAGGCAAGTATCGATATCGGCTCAATAATAAAAATATGAATGATAAAAATAGATGACAAACGAAGAATTGAAGGTCGTGATTCCGGAAAAGTCTAAGGAAGATTGCAGCAATAGTAATGTGCACATGAAGAGTTGGATTTGAAATCGAAGATCAATAGTGACAGAGCAAATTCATCCGAAAGTCGTTTTGCAGAAACACAGAGCTGAGCCTCCTATCTTCTCTTAGTCTTTAATTTTAAAAAATATACATGTTATGCCATGCATGCATTAAAATATTTAATTGAATATAGAGAATTCATGCTAGAAAACCACACCAGACATATTTAATGGATAGAGTAAAATGAATAGCATGCATCCTACAGAGATAGAAGCTAGAATAGAGGTGATAAATTAAGTCTAGTAGTAGATCCCCGAAGCAGCATAGTAAGAAAATTCATTTGACTAGCATGCCAATAAAAAAAGTCATTAAAAAGAAATTAGATTTAATATTCTACATATATGACCTAAATCAAATATTTGCATGAGACGTACATAATAAAATGCACGTGCATATTATGTGTTCTAGTTATCATATTCATTAATGTGCATTAGTTATGTCATGAATATATATATTGTTGCATTGTATATATGCCTGTAGAATTGAGATATCGTGCAGGATTGCTCGCTAAGTATTACAAAACTAAAGTGAGAAGCTTCATTCAATTCAGTGAGCTGCTGGAAATACTTTGCAAATAGTCTCTCTCAACATCTCTTGTTTCTTACAATGAGTTAGCTCGCGTAAGCTTAGAGGTGTTGGATTGGGATATTTGTGTTTGATATAGAGATTCGCTCTCAGCATGTGTCGTAAGAGGTTGAAGAAGATCGAGAGAAAGATGTCAATGCAAGATGATTCAGAATGAAAATAAGAATGGAAAAAGACCTACTAGCAGGAAGTTCCCGGAACCAGAGGTCTTCCCCCGCATACAAGAATTTTGCTGATGAGTAAATACTTGAGTAAGAAGGCCAGAAAAATGAGGTCTCGAGAAGAATATACCTCACACACGAGGTCATACGATGAAGAAGAAATTTGAGGAAAAGTTGAAGCTAAAAGCAAGAATAACATGAAGAGTTTCAGATACAGTTGAAGATTTTGATGAAGAGTGGATGCAAGAATCTGATTTGACAAGAGTAACTTTGATAAAGTTAAACAGTTCAGGTCCCCCAATAGATAAAAGGGAACCTCTTGAAAATGAAAAGAGGTGAAGCTCGAGTTGAAGACTTCACGCATCACCCAACTTCACAGACGAATATTCAGCAACTTGTTAGAGAGCAGTTGACATGATGACTAGAAGTAGTATTAGCAAGATCAGAGAAATTGATATTTGTTATGACCAGAGAAATTGATATTTGTTATGACGAGAGGAATTGAGCACTTTACCTCAAGGTTAATGAAGAATTATGGAGCTTCCAGAATATAGTTCTCCACCGAAGACAAGCTTCCCTGAAGAACTGGGGGGTAGTATAACTACTATTGCAAAAAATTGAGGATTTCAGTTTTTTAAGAATTCAGGTCTAGGAACCTCATGATCAGGTTCGGGAACCTCATATCTTAGATTTGGTTCAGAAACCTTGCGGATCGAGTTGGTCTAGTACCTTGAAGAGCAACATGCTTGCATCATGAACACGTCAATGAGTTTTTAAAGCTTAACGGAGGCTTCCACTTCACAGCAGATCAAATCTAGAGAAAGATCCAGGTGATACCTCTCCATTTATGCTTACATATTCGTAGAAACCTCCCAGGTACGCGCAACAAACTCTTGCTATACATAAAGCATGCATAAGCATCTATGCTGTTGAGGTCTTACATGAGATAAAGCTATGATTATGTCTTGATTATGTTTCTAGATGTTAGAATGCACATACCTACAGCTCGCAAGTTCCTTGATATTTACCTACATTTAGTAGATTCCTTGTTATTTACTTGCACCTCGCAGGTTCCTTAATGTTTACCTGCAGATCGCGGGTTCCTTGAAATATACCTGTAGCTTCCAGGTTCATTTATATTTACCTGTAGCTAACAGGTTCTACGTTACTCATATGGAGATTCTGGTAATAGCTTCCAAGTATAGCTATTTTACCAACATCTAGTAGATTATTCGCTATTTTCTTGTAACCGACATGTTACAGGTTCATTCATATATACCTGAAGCTTTTATGTGACAGCTTTCAGGATAATTGATGTTTGTTAGAAGCCAGTTGTAGACAGCTTTTGATTAGCAACTTCCTGCTAGAAGTTTTTAGCCAGTCGATACTTGAGTAGAAGAAAGTGTGTGTTGCTGCAAAGATTTTATGTATCTGTAGTTAACAGCCAACAGGTTCATATGAAGAGATTCCGGTGCACATACCGCGAGAGCTTTCTATCCATAAAGGATCACATAATATCCAATTGGATTCACGTAAGTCTTTACCAGGTTAGCATTCTGATTAGACAGCATGACATTTCTTTTATGCAAGCATTGATGATATTAGAAGAATATCTATTCTGCTTATGATGAGGTTAGTCTTCCTTATTCTGAGAATGACGATGATGATTATAGCTTCCTTATTGTTCTTTTACGTAACAGTAATTACCCAAAAGAACTGGGGGGTAGTATTCCTACTTAGACAGTATTGTGCATGATTGATTTTAAGTGCTTGTTTTAGTACTTGTATTGTGGAACAGGTTACCTTGACTAACAGGTTCCTATAGTATTGACAGTATTTGCAGGTTATCTGAGCTGACAAGTTCCTGTAGCATTGACAGTATTTACGAAGTATGAGTATGAATTGACAGAATGTGCAGACTGCGATTGATTGATCAGAATTAGCTTGTAGACAGATTGTGTTGAGAAAAGTATTAAGCCTCGGGCAGCTTCCCGAGCAAGCATAGAGTTAAGTCTCAGGCAGCTTCCTGAGCAAGTATTAAGCCTCGGGCAGCTTCCCGAGCAAGCATTGAATTAAGCCTCAGGCAGCTTCCTGAGCAAGAGTTAAGTCTCAGGCAGCTTCCTGAGCATGAATTAAGCCTTGGGTAGCTTCCCAAGCATGCATCGAGAAAAGTCCCAGGTAGCTTCCTGGGCATTGAGCAAAGTCCCAGGTAGCTTCCTGGGCATCGAGAAAAGTCCCAGGTAGCTTCCTGGGCATTGAGCAAAGTCCCAGGTAGCTTCCTGGGCATCGAGCAAAGTCCCAGGTAGCTTCCTGGGCATTAAGCAAAGTCCCAGGTAGCTTCCTGGGCACGAGAAAAGCCTCAGGTAGCTTCCTGAGCAACTGTGATTGAAAAGCCTCAGCTGACTGAGCACGACATTGTTGCCAAAAGCCTCAAGTTCCTTGAGCACGTGAATTAAAGTCCTGACAAAAGGCACCTAAAGTCCTGACAAAAGGCACCTAAAGTCCTGACAAAAGGCACCTAAAGTCCTGACAAAAGGCACCTAAAGTCCTGACAAAAGGCACCTAAAGTCCTGATAAAAGGCACCTAAAGTCCTGACAAAAGGCACCTAAAGTCCTGACAAAAGGCACCCTAAAGGAACCAACACGCCTCGAGGCATGTTGGGACCTAGAGTTTAGGATTGGGAACCAAGCAGGTGACCTTTCCAAGAAAAAAAAAAAAGGGAACCAACACGCCTCGAGGCATGTTGGGACCTAGAGATTAGGATTGGGAGCCAAGCAGGCAACCTTTCCAAGAGTTGACCCGAATTATGCAAGAGAAATTTTACTAACATTAACTAGTTTCTGTTTTATGTTTATTGTTTGCTTTGCAGGATTAGTAATCATCAACAGCTATTCATAAGGAACCTGGTCTAGCTATTCAGCAATGAAAAGTTAAGAAGTTATCAAGAAAGATTATGGTTTAGATTATAGTTTTGGAAATAGTACTCGAAGTATGAAGACAAGAGGTTCTAAGTTTACAAAGGTTTGAAAGCTCCAAGTAGAGCAAGCAGCTGAGGTTTCTAGGAAGCTATTTAGATGGTTCAAGAGGTTCCAGGGTTATTTCATCCTACGAATAATGGAGATTCCTGGGATTATAAGCAAACTGCCAACGTATTCTATGAAAGCATTGGATGAGAGATCAGTTCGTACAAGTCAGTTAAAAAAAAAAAAGAATTATTGCTTGAACAATTAGAGAGTATTTATGACGAGTTTCGCAATTTGATGATAATGATCTACGAGAAGACGGCTTCAAAAAAGTTTCCAGGTTAGTTTTCAGCACGATCCCTTGATTTTTGATTTGAGGATTTAATTTGGAATCTGCATACAGAAGCGTAGTGTATCCTGTTTCTTACGCCGAGTTAGCTCATGTAAGCTTGGATGCACGATGTGAACATTATGCATTTTCCCAAAAGGAGAAAATAAATGTTGAACCTCTTGATTGGAAGCTGTTGAGGTGCCACTCGCTTTTCGAGACTTCTAGATATACAAAAGACATGTGAAGACATTGAAGACAAAGATCACCTAAGAAGATACAAGAGTAAGCAGAAGTATGATAATATCCCGAAACCTCAGAAGTGTCCTTGGAGAGATTTTGCAAAGTTATTAGAAGAATGTACAGAGAATGACTAGCAGTTTAAGAGTGAAGATTTGTCAGAAGAATGAGTTTCGAAGAAGAAGAATAGAACATGTTCCTCACCAAGAAAGAAGCTGATCAATACTATGTTTACTAGAACATTATGTGTCCTGTCTCTTATGCCGAGTGAGCTCATGTAAGCTTGGATACATGTTGTTGAAGTAATACATTTTAAGAGAAGTGATTAAGCATTGGACCCCATATCAGAAAGCTTAAAAGGTTCCTCTCGCATTGCATGACTTCAAGGAACCGGGGGGTAGTTGTTGTGCCCAAAATCTCCATGGGCTAGATTTAGGCCCATTAAGCTATAGGGTCCAATCCATACGAGCCAGAAAGTAGATCCATTACAAGATATGAAGACTAGACATGAAGAAAATGAGCACTCGCTGAGTAAACAGTCAAGAAGCTACAAGTATTATGAGGTTCCTGATAAACCGGAAGCTGAGTAGATTACGAATGGACCAGGTTCCTCCCTGCAGAAGAGTTCAAGACAGCCTAGCAGCAGTAGTGAAGACAGCAAGAGCATATGGGAACCACAAAGAGGCTCCCCAAACTAATATATTTGTTATTTGTGCAGGTACAAGTACTTATAATGAGGTCCCTAAGCAATATGTCCCGAAATAAGGAGGTTCCTGAGAAACAGGTTCCTAGACAGAGGTTCCTGAGAACCAGGTTCCGAAATACAGGTTCCTGAGCACCAGGTTCCTGAGACATAGGTTCCTGAGCACCAGGTTCCTGAGCGTAGCCAGCCAGAAAGAGACCGAATTATTATTGGAGTGTAATTCTAGGGCGCAGTTGATCCTAGAATGCCTCTAATAGACATGAGAATTATAGTAGGGTACGAACTCGAGTTCTACTCTACTTAGCCAACTAGTTCGTGAAAGGCTCTAAAGGAACCTGAGTCCTACACGAATTAGACAACCGAATACAGCTGGTCAAGCAGAATCAGCTTCGCATTAGAACTACGTGAGCTTGATCCCTATATAAACAAGGGTACGTAGGCACCTTGGGGGAACGGACACAGATCTCGCTAATGGAACCTGCGATGATTCTCGTAACCTCTCAAGCTCAGCTCACCCCACCATCAAATCACACCCAAATCACCAAAAACAGCCAATTACATGTGTTACACTTGTAAATTCCAGTGGGCCTCCGAAAATCACGTTGATTACGAAAATCCTCCATCAACAAGCACCATTTTCTGAAATTTTGCACAAGGTGAGCCTTTTCACTAAGTGACCTTTGAATTTAATAAATCAAGGGATATTTCATTTGGTATCATTTGAAAAAGTCAAAAGTATAATTGTACCAAATGAAATATTTCATAAATCAATAATCAAGATATAGAAGTCGTTTGAGATTGCTTAAAATAAGTTACTTTTGACTTAATGAAGGTTGTTGATGAGTGGATTTCGTAATCAACTTATGTGAGGTTTACGGGTAGTTGTATAGGCTAGCGATCAACTGTTCTACGAAAAAAGGTTTGGGTTGTGTTTGTGGGGGTTGAGCTGAGCTCGAGGGTATCTCCAATAATCTCAGGTGCCTTTAGAGAAAATTAGAGAACTTAATGCGTCGTACCCTGAGGTGCCTACGTACCCTTGTATTTATAGGGATCAAGCTCACGTAGTTCTAGTATGATTCTGTCTCTTATTGGAATAGCTGTATTCGGTCATCTAGTTCGTGTTGGACTCAGGTTCCTTTAGAGCCTTTCACGAACTAGTTTGGCTAAGTAGAGTAGAACTCGAGTTCGTACCCCACTTATGATTCTCTCATTGGTTAGAGTTATTCTAGGATCATCTGCGCCCTAGAATTATACTCAGATACCAATTCGTTTATCTGTTCTAGATGACTTCTAGAACTTTCTGTTAGCAACTCGCAGGAACCTGGTGCTCAGGAACCTACATTTCAGGAGCCTGTTTCTCAGGGACCTCCTTATTTCGGGACATATCACTTAGGGACCTCCCTTTTGGTGTTAGTACCTGCACAAGTAACAAACTAGTTAGACTGGATAACTCTTTATAGGCTTTTATCATCTCTATGGCTGTTGTTATGCTAATTCGAACTCCTCGGCTGGGAGGAACCTGGTCTTCGAGTGCTCAACTCAGCTTCCTGACCATTGGGAACCTCCTAATGCTCATACTTCCTTATTCATTTCTTCTATTTGATCTTCATAACTCGTACTGGATCATTCTTCTAGCTTGTATGGATCGGACCCTGTAGCTTAATGGGCCTAAATCTAGTCCATGGAGATTTTGGGCACAACAAGTACCCCCTGGTTCCTTGAAATCATGTAATGTGAAAGGAACCTATTCTAAGTCTATGATCAAAAGTTCAATGCTAAACCATTCTAGTAATAATACCTCGCTTCAACATTTTATATCCAAGCCTACATGAGTTTACTCAGCGTAGGAAACAAGACATAAAATATTTTCAGCTTAATATAATCTTGAGTAAGCTTCCTTTGCATTAAGGAACCTGTTATCTTGCTTTTTTCTTCTTTAGATAGCTGCTCTCGAAGTCAACTCGATGCTTGCATTTAGCTCCTCTAGGAATCTAATTAGTCCCTTAACTCCACGTCTCTTTAAATTTAATAATTTAAGGATCTATAGGAAGAGATAATGGTTGGCAGCTAGAGATAATTTAAAGTTCGAATTGAACTTATCACTTACCAAAGCTGTAGTTAATGCATGAGTTCCCAAGGCTCACACGCCTTTTACACATGTACCTCTTCGTTTTTACCGCTCCTCTAATGCTCTGACGCGTGTACGGAACTGTCTTGATTATATAAACACACTTCTAACTCCAAGTCTAGTTTTTACCTTTACCAAATATCTTCCAAAACCCTTAGAGAGAGAAGAAGGAAAAGAAGTCCGACGGTCACTTACTCAATCCAAGCTCTCCGTCGCCGCTTTCTTCTAATTAAGGTATGATTTGCTTTCTTTCTGCTCTTTTGACTTTATTTCGTACTGTCTGCACTTTCGTGTCTTGCATGTCGATGTTCTTTGTTTATGGTCTTTGTATGTATGCGTTCGTATCTATCTTTCACATTCCATGCTTTTCATACAACTTGTTCACCACACCTTGTTTGTTTGGTCATCGATTTATAGTTTTGTAACCCTGGTTTCCCTGGGGTCCGATATTATTTATTCACATTCTGTACACACATGTTTTCGACTTATACTGTAATCGATATGAGTCTTTTCAATGGTGCGTAGCTTTTGTGTAATTCGCTGACTACCATGTGTCTCATAGCTATGTCCGTCCCAGAACTTTAGAACCACTATTTCTCTTTTAAAAGACTCAAAACCTGATTTTTCTCCGTCTGTCTTTTGCAGATGTCCTCTGATTCTACACACTCTGACCACTTGTCTTCTATTCAATCTTCTATGATGCCAATAGGGGAAAGAACTAGGTCTAGGGTTGTTGTTCCAGACATTGATGAACCTGGAAATATCCTTCTCAAACCTTCGACCTTACCCTCTACAAATCTTCCTACCCCTTCCTTTGTAGATTTGGGGGATGATTGGCCCTCTGACGGAGAGGAAGTGTCTAAGCCTGATCATAGTCTGATTCCGGATCCTGATTTTGATAACGAAGTGTCCGTTGAAAGAGAGTTGTATAAGCAAGAAATCGTACCTTTCTGTGACAAAATGGATTCTCTTATGACCTTGACTAGGTTAGAGAAATTGTATGAGGAATGTGTTCGTCCATCCTGCTCCATTGTTATCCCTAAACCAGGTGAGAGAGCTCATAAGTTTGATACCAAGATACCTGATCGAGGTATTCCAAATGTTGTAACCTCTGCTGCCTTCTTCAAAGTTGGTGTATATTTCCCTCTGCATCCTTTCCTGAGAGAGGTTCTTGACTTCTATGGTTTGGCCCCTCTCCAATTGACACCTAACTCATATAGGTTAGCCATTAGTACCTACATTCTGTACACTAGCATGTTTACAACCCCACTATCTGCACATGAATTAGGTTACTTCTTCAGATTGAAGGACACTGGGAAGGGTTCTGGTTGCTTCTATCTGACTGCCTGGCCTAGTCATCAAGGCCAATGTATAAAAGGTGTTAAACAGAACTTTGATCAATGGCAAGAGCAGTTCCTTTACTGCTTTGATTGTCCCTCTATCCGCTTTGAATTCAATTGCCGCCCATTAATTCCAAAACAGACTATTCTCACTGGAGCTTGCTTAATGAGAGCTAAAGAGGCTTTGAAGCATTCTTCGGCCATAAGAGATTGTATGATCCTATTGACCCCTGATAATTTATCTGCCCTAGGTTTTATACCCTCAGCTTCTGGTATGAGTTCCCCTGTTGTTGTCCTTTCTTTTCTATTGTTACACATCTGTACCTTTACCTGCTTATTCTGTATATAAATCTCTGATACTTTCTTGTATTTTCTTTCGCAGATATGGCTCCAAAAGCCCCATCGTTTATCAAGAGGTCCAAGAACGTGGATGAGATCTTCAAGACTGAAACTAAGGAGGTTCCGCTGAATGCAACTCCTATTAATCAAATTCCTGGCACTCCTGCTTCCCAAACTACTCATTCTGGTTCTTCAAAGAGGAAATTTGCTCAGACAACTCTTGACCTCTCAGCAGCTCCCCAGACTCGCTCGTCAAGGAAAAGCAAAGCAGTAAAAACCGATCCTGATCAATCCTCCAACCTGTTCAAAGACATGATTGACACCCATGTTCCTACAGAGACAATAGCTGCCTGGAGTAAGATGAGTTCTACTGAAGCCATGCACGCCATGAGGTTTGCTACTGCTCAATCTGCTTTCTTTGCTCTCAGATACTGTGACGAGTTTGCTGTAAAGACCCAATATGACCTTCAACTTCAAGGAGAAATTCGCAAACTCAAAACAGAACTAGCTGCTAGTGAGGATAAAGCAAACATTGCCACTGCGGCTGTCAGAAATGCCAAGATTGTGGAGACCTCTTTAAAAGATGAGAAAATCGAACTTCAAGGTCAGGTCAAGATCCTTAGGGATGAGAAACTGTCGATGTTAGAAAGAACCAATGAACTGGAAGCCCAGGTGGATGCCTTGAATGCTGCTGCTGAAGTTGTGAAGTCATCCATACTTGTCAAGGAGAAGGCCAGATATGATGAAGGCTATGATGAAGGTATTAATGACTACATACGTTCCACATGGGAGAAGATGCCCAATATAAACTGGTCCCTCTTGGGTGAAGACGTAGTAGGGATGATCAAAGATTTTGAGGAGAAAGCTGCTGCTGCAAACTCTGTACCTCCCATGAAAACGGTTGAGAGGTCTCCGGGTGCCACCCTTGAGACTGCAGAGATTCCTGTTCCCGACGTTACTCCAACCACTCTTCCACCTTCCTCAGCCATCGAAGAATCTAGTAAAGTATCTCCTGCCTAGAGCTTCATAAATTTTCTGAACTTTCCATAACTTTCCTTGAGGTTGCGGGCCCCTCGTAGTGCCTCGCGGGATGTAATTTAACTTGGTTTCAATGGCCTTCGTGCCTTTAACTTTGGTTTACCTAGGGTCCTTGTACCCTATAACTCTTTATGTTTCTGATGACTATTATCTATTTTTGCTATATCTCTTGCTCTTGCTTGTTCATGCCTATTTTCTTAACTTGCGTCTGTACTTAATACTGCACACCTTTTTTCCAAAACCTCGTAGAATATTTTATCAATTAATTAGTGTCCATACTTATACACCCAAGCTTACGTGGGATAACCCGTTGTAAGAAACAGGATGCATCCATATTTTCACTTATAATTTTCTCAAAATAACATGTAACTAAATACAGCTTACTTGCAGACTTGGAACCCTTTTTATTTATACTTCGAGGCATGTATTCACCACCGTAATCTGAATTATAGTTTTCCTTAGAGATTCCTCCCAGATCCAAACCAGGTTCCCTACAAAATATCTGATCAACTTTGTAAGCTTAAACACATCTTTTCTCATGCTTCACTCAACATTATCAGAGTCGCCTTTTGAACTAAAAACCCTTTCTGATAACCTTAGATCCTAAATAATTTGACCAGGTTCCTCGACCATTAAACCTGCAAAATAAACATAAAACAAGAACTAGTTAAGGTTAGTAAAATTTCTTTTGTTTAATTCGGGTCATCTCTTGGAAAGGTTGCCTGCTTGGCTCCCAATCCTAATCTCTAGGTCCCAACATGCCTCGAGGCATATTGGTTCCTTTTTGTACCTCGGGACGATTCTAGGAACCTGTGTGCCGTTCTGGGAGTCCGCACAGATTCCTCTTCTCCATGTGTCAGGCTAGACATCTTATGAAGGTAAATGCTAAGGGTTTTATCCCTTCTTCCCATGTGCCAAAGGCGGTTCCACATGAGGGAGAGCTTATTAGGCTTCTCTTTAAGGTGCCTTTTGTCAGGACTTTAGATGCCTTTTGTCAGGACTTTAGATGCCTTTTGTCAGGACTTTAATCCGCATGCTCAAGAAACTTGAGGTTTTTCAATCACATTTGCTCAGGAAGCTACCTGAGGCTTTTCTCAATGCCCAGGAAGCTACTTGGGACTTTTCTCGATGCCCAGGAAGCTACCTGGGACTTTTCTCGATGCCCAGGAAGCTACCTGGGACTTTGCTCGATGCCCAGGAAGCTACCTGGGACTTTGCTCGATGCCCAGGAAGCTACCTGGGACTTTGCTCGATGCCCAGGAAGCTACCTGGGACTTTGCTCGATGCCCAGGAAGCTACCTGGGACTTTGCTCGATGCCCAGGAAGCTACCTGGGACTTTTCTCAATGCCCAGGAAGCTACCTGGGACTTTGCTCGATGCCCAGGAAGCTACCTGGGACTTTTCTCAATGCAATCTGTCTACAAGCTAATTCTGAACAATCGATCGTAGTCTGCACATTCTGTCAATTCATATTCATACTTCATACATACTGTCAATGCTACAGGAACCTGTCAGCTTAGGTAACCTGCAAAATGCAACACAATGCTACAGGAACCTGTTAATCTAGGTAACCTGTTTCAAAAATTTCAAATTGTCATATGAAATATCAAATCATAGCATGTGCAATACTGTCTAAGTAGGAATACTACCCCCCAGTTCTTTTGGGTAATGATTATTACGTAAAAGAACTATTAAGGAGCTATAGCTGCAAACAATGCACTCAAAATATTCAACGTAGTGCTATACATCGCTCAATACTTGAAAAAATTGTCTTGCAAGTAGGGAGGTTCACATCAAATACCCCCCAAGTACATGCATAATTAAATACTGAAATCAAAATGCTGGTCAGCTATAACTAATAAGCTGCCTTTATTCTTGGGCTGAAAGAGCCTTACTTTTCCTAAGAAAAAAATAAAAAATAAAAGAGTTACTGATAATACTTCTTGAGATGCTCTGCATTCCAAGCTCTCGGAATGAGGTTTCCATCCATATCCATTAAGTGGTAGGTTCCTTCCCAAATGGCTGACTTTATCTGGTAAGGCCCTTCCCAATTTGCTCCAAAAGCTCCATGTGCCAGAACCCTGGTATTTGGCATGACTTTTCTCAGAACTAGGTCTCCAACTTTAAAAGGTCTTGCCTTCACCTTTTTGTCGTAATACCTTCGAACTCTCTGTTCATATGCTGCTAACTTCACTTGTGAATCTGCTCTCAACTCTTCAACCATGTCTAAATACAATCTATGATTGACCTCATTGCTCTCTGGATCAAAATATTTTCTTCTCAAGGAACCTGTTCCAACTTCCACAGGTACCATAGCTTCACAACCATAAGTGAGGGTAAAAGGAGACTCACCAGTTGTAGTTCTAGGCGTGGTATTGTACGACCACAAGACTCCAGGAAGCTCCTCTGGCCAGCTTCCCTTCTTATCTTCAAGCCTTGTCTTCAAAGTGTGCTTGATAATCTTATTCACTGCTTCAGTCTGTCCATTACTCTGCGGATAATACACTGCTGAAAATGCTTTTTGGATTCCAAACTGCTCACACAATCCTCTAAGCTCTCTACTATCGAACTGCTTCCCATTGTCAGAAATCAGCTTCTGTGGAATGCCAAACCTGCATACAATAGCTCGAAACACAAATTCAGTCAATTTTTACGCTGTAATCTTAGCAAGTGGTTCTGCTTCCGCCCACTTTGTAAAGTAATCGACTGCGACCACTGCGTATTTCACTCCTCCTTTTCCTTTCGGGAGCTCACCAATGAGGTCTATTCCCCAAACAGCGAATGGCCAAGGGCTAACAATCGGTTTGATAGGTGCTACCGGACGACTATCAAAATTGGCAAACCTCTGACAATTACTGCATGCCTGCACGAACTTTGTAGCATCTGCTTTGATGGTTGGTCAATAATATCCTTGTCGAAGGACTTTCATGGCTAAAGAATTACCCCCCGAGTGATTTCCACATACTCCTTCATGAATTTCCTCGAGGATATACTTGCATTGTTCTCCAGCTACACACTTGAGCAAAGGCTGATTGAATCCTCGTTTATACAGAACTCCATCATAAATTACATACCTGGCTGCTCGATACCTCAGCTTCCTGATATCACTTTGATTGGGAGGTAGCTCCCCTTTGTCCAGGTAACGATATATCGGGGTCATCCAGGAATCTTCAACTGGAAATTCAATGTCCATTACCTCTTCCTTGAAAACACTTGGTTGCTCCTGGATTTGAAGTGGAATTACCCCCAATAATGTGGATTCTCTCTGTGACCCTAGCTTGGCCAATGCATCCGCTTTGGTATTCTTTCCTCGAGGTACTTGATCCAGCTTCACCTCTCTGAACCTTGCGATCAACTCCTGGGAATATCTCAAATATAAGTCTGTTCTTGGCCCTCTCGCCTGAAAACCACCACGAATCTGCCAAACTACTAACATCGAATCACTAAACACTCTGATATTCTCTACTTTCATTTCCAAAGCCAACTTGAGGCCTGCAATCAATGCCTCATATTCCGCATCATTGTTCGTGGCTTTAAAAGCAAAATGAATTGAGCTATAGAGTTGGTGCCCTTCTGGACTAACTAGTTCTATGCCTGCACCTGCTCCACCACTGTTAGCAGCTCCATCTACATACAGTGTCCACCAAGGTGCGCAGTTGTCATTGTCTGCCTGTCTTTCCTCCACCTCTTTTGGCCCCTCTTGGCCGGTAACCTCTACATGAGGTGGAAACTCGATTAAGAAATCTGCTAAAGCTTGAGCTTTGATTGATGTCTTTGGCTTATATTCTATGTCGAACTGTCCTAGCTCCACAGCCCACTTTAACATTCTTCCAGAAGTTTCTGGCCTATGCATCACTTGCTTAAGCGGATATGAGGTTCTTACTTCAATCTTGTGAGCTTGGAAATAAGGTCGCAGCTTCCTGGAAGCCAGAATCAATGCGAAAACCAGCTTCTCCATTCCTGTATACCTCGTTTCTGCATCAAGTAACCTTTTACTAACATAGTAAACTGGGCTCTGCTGTCCATTCTCTTCTCGAACCAGAACTGCACTAATGGAATACTCTGACACAGCCAAATAAAGTATCAATGTTTCTCCATCCACAGGTTTGGCTAACAGTGGGGGGCTCCCCAAATGCTCCTTTAGCTTTCCAAACGCTATCTCACATTCTGCGGTCCACTCGAATTTGTTTCCTTTCTTTATAGCTTTAAAGAACTCCTGACACTTATCAGTGGACCTCGAAATGAATCTATTCAAAGCTGCAACTCTTCCTGTAAGAGACTGAACCTCTCTCACAGTTCTCGAAGACCTCATATCAATCAATGCTTTAATCTTGGCTGGGTTGGCTTCAATACCTCTGTGGTTTACCATGAAACCCAGAAACTTTCCTGATTCTACCCCAAACACACATTTTTGAGGGTTCAGCTTCATTCTGTACTTTCGCAAGATTCCAAACATTTCTTCTAAGTGCTTCACATGGTCAACAGCTTCCTTAGACTTAACTAGCATATCATCCACATATACCTCCATAGTACGGCCAATTTGGTCTTTAAACATCATGTTCACTAACCGTTGGTATGTGGCTCCAGCATTAATCAATCCAAATGGCATGCACACGTAGCAATAAAGACCTCTATCTGTAATAAAAGAAGTATGCTCTTGGTCAGGTTCATACATAGGGATTTGATTGTAACCTGAATATGCATCCATGAAGCTGAGGAGGGCATGTCCAGCTGTTGCATCCACTAACTGATCAATCCGTGGCAGTGGGAAGCTGTCCTTCGGACATGCTTTGTTGAGATCTGTGAAGTCCACACAGGTTCTCCATTTTCCATTAGGTTTCTTTACCAAAACAGGATTTGCCAACCATACTGGGTAAAAAGATTCTTTAACTAATCCTGCATCCAATAATCTGTCGACCTCTTCTTTCAATGCCTGGGCTCTTTCTCCACTAACTGGTCTTCGCTTCTGTCTCACTCCTTTCTTTTCTGGATCAATATTCAACTTATGACACATGACCCTTGGAACTATCCCTTCCATATCTGCATGACACCATGCAAACACATCCAGATTCCTGCCCAAAAAAGTAATGAGAGATTCTTTTAAGGCTGGATCGAGTTGAGCTCCAATCTTCAACACCTTTATACCATCTTTGTCATTGATCTTCACATCCAGAGTTTCCCCAGCTGGTCCAGCCTTTACCATGGTTTCTGGCATTCGAGGATCTAAGTCTACCTCCATCTCTGCGGTTGAGTCCTCTTGAGGTTCCTGGACGGTAGACGGTTCCTGCACTTCGTGCATGACATTCCTTCTCTTTGATGCTGGCTGACTGTCTTCATTGCATCCATTATGTTTCAGTTTTCGGGATTTTTCTTCATCCAACCCTTCTACCATACACACATCACCATCCTTATCCGTAGGGGGTGCACCTTCTATCAGTAAGTAGGGGGTATCTGGTCCCCGAAAAACGGGAATCTCATCATGAGGTTCCTCTTCTATGATCTCTTCAATTCTTATAGCTCTACAAGAGGCTGACACAAAACCTTCCAAAGGCGAACTGCGCAGGTCGACCGTTATCTTGTCTGGGTTCTTTCCTGGAAAACTATCAGGAACCTCGTCCATAGGCTCAGGCAATTTAGCAGCTCTAGCAGCATGTTGCAAAGCTTTGGTGTAACACTCTCTAGACTCATACTGACATCCTCGAACTATGCCAACTCCATTTGGCGTCGGGAACTTCATAGTGAGGTGGTAAATGGAGGTTATTACCCTCATCTCCTTCAAAATGGGTCTTCCCAAAATAGCATTGTAATTCATATTCTCTTCTATAACAATGAATTCTGCTAACTGTGTAATGCAACATGGTTTATCACCTAAGGTTAATGGCAAACGAATCTTACCTTTGATAGGAACCTGATTATTGGTGAATCCGTACAAGGTATCGTTTGTTGGAGTTAAGTCTTTATCCAGAAAATGCATCTTCTTGAAAGCTGAGTAAGATAGCAAGTTTACAGAGCTTCCATTATCAACTAGCACTCGATGAACCTCATAAGATCCAATTCCTGCCTCAACAACCAAAGCGTCAGTATGGGGATGATGTACCCAGGAAGCATCTTCTTCAGTGAAAGTAATATCTGCATCCTCTCCTTCAAACAGCTTTGGGGACCTCTGGGACAGATTGTAAATACTGGTTAAAGGACGTTCTTTAGCCTCACGAGTATACCTCTCCATGGCATTCCTGCTGCTTCCTCCAATATGGGGACCTCCTATAATTGTGCGTATGCACCCAGCCTTAGGTGGTCCCTCCATCACGACAGGTTCCTGTGTCTGTGTCTTCTGAGTCTTCTCATCTCTATACTTTTTTCCTTCCTGAGCCACCCATTCACTCAATTGCCCTTGTCTGATTAGAGTTTCAATTAGATCTCTGAGGTGACGACAATCTGCAGTATTATGCCCATTATTATCATGGAAGTCACAGTAGGGGCGCTCATTCTTATTCCCTGGCGGACCGGTTCTGAAAGGCTTCTTAAACCATGAGGACTTCTCATTCACTGCGTAAATATGATCAATCGGAGCTACCAAAGGGGTGAAAGTTTCATAGACGGGTCTCTCTGGTCTATTGCTGTTATAGGAAGCTGGTGGCGGTACCTGACTCATGACAGGTTTAGTAGGATTCACAGCTTCAGGCTTCACCTGGGATGTGCGACTAACCACCTTTTTATTGTCACGACCATTGGGGCTTCTTTGTCTCGACCTCTTACTTCCACTTTGCCTTACAAAATCTGGATCCTTCCTTAATTCAGCTAGAGACTCCTCCACCAGTCGAAAGGGTTCTGCCTGGGCATAAAAGTCTGCTAACGTCTCTGGTTCTTTTCCCTGCAGTGCTTTCCAAAAATCTGAGCCTCCTTTGACTCCAGCGATTAAGAAATTCTTTATTGTTTCCTCAGATGCCTTCCTAACTTTAGGAACCTCCGCACTAAACCTCTTGAAATATTCTGTCAATGTCTCACTAGGTCTTTGCTTGATATTGGCTAAGGTATTGGTTGGTGGGGCAAATGCAACAGATGCTCTGAATTGAGTGACAAAGAGCTTCCCCATGCTTGCCCAAGAACCAATCGAATCTGCAGGTAACCTTTTGAACCACTGATGGGCTCCGCCCTGTAGAGTTGCAGCCAGTAACCTGCACCTGGTGGCTTCCTTCACTTGATAAACATCCATCTCTGTGTCAAAACGACTAAGGTACTCAATGGGGTCAGTAGTCCCATCGAATTTCAACTCATTTGAGGGCCTGTAAGACCTAGGCAAAGCCGACTTTCGAACCTTCTTGGTGAAAGGAGAAGCTGTTATAGGGTTCACAGCAAGATTCTTTTCGTCCTTGAGTTGAGCCAAAATTTTCTTGACATCTTCTGCTGTCACCTCCCCAACAGCTTCCGCCTTTGTCTTCTTACTCGTCCCTTCTTCCTCTTGCGACCCTGCAGCACTTGATTCTTCAGTGTCCTCATCTGAATCCGTGCTTTTTTCTTCAATTATCTCGACAGATGGGTCTTTATCTTTCTTCTTTTTCTTTGAGGAACTTCCAGTCTTGGCTTTCTTCTTTTTCTTGGACCCTGTACGGTCCTTGCTACCAGTTTTACTCTTCTCAGGATTCTCCATATCTTCATCATCATTATCTTCCTTCGGTTCTTCACCATCGTCTGGAACCTCCTCTCCATTCTCAGATTCTTCAAAATTCAACTGTTTCGGAGTAACCTTCGACTTCTTGCTCTTCTTTGCCTTCTTTTTCTTCTTTTTGCTTGAAGCCTGCTCCAAAGTCGATAAACGTTCTCCCACAGTCTTTAGGATTTCCATCATGGCTGCTTTAGTGACCTTCGGTGCTCTGGGAGGAGATGTGTTCTCCTCATGAACCTGTCGCTCAGAACGGGTTGCTTCGCTTTCCGAGCTGCCTGACATCTTTTCCACTCTTAAGATATTAACTATCCCCTCCTTCTAGCGCCAATGTTGATGAGTGGATTTCGTAATCAACTTATGTGAGGTTTACGGGTAGTTGTATAGGCTAGCGATCAACTGTTCTACGAAAAAAGGTTTGGGTTGTGTTTGTGGGGGTTGAGCTGAGCTCGAGGGTATCTCCAATAATCTCAGGTGCCTTTAGAGAAAATTAGAGAACTTAATGCGTCGTACCCTGAGGTGCCTACGTACCCTTGTATTTATAGGGATCAAGCTCACGTAGTTCTAGTATGATTCTGTCTCTTATTGGAATAGCTGTATTCGATCATCTAGTTCGTGTTGGACTCAGGTTCCTTTAGAGCCTTTCACGAACTAGTTTGGCTAAGTAGAGTAGAACTCGAGTTCGTACCCCACTTATGATTCTCTCATTGGTTAGAGTTATTCTAGGATCATCTGCGCCCTAGAATTATACTCAGATACCAATTCGTTTATCTGTTCTAGATGACTTCTAGAACTTTCTGTTAGCAACTCGCAGGAACCTGGTGCTCAGGAACCTACATTTCAGGAGCCTGTTTCTCAGGGACCTCCTTATTTCGGGACATATCACTTAGGGACCTCCCTTTTGGTGTTAGTACCTGCACAAGTAACAAACTAGTTAGACTGGATAACTCTTTATAGGCTTTTATCATCTCTATGGCTGTTGTTATGCTAATTCGAACTCCTCGGCTGGGAGGAACATGGTCTTCGAGTGCTCAACTCAGCTTCCTGACCATTGGGAACCTCCTAATGCTCATACTTCCTTATTCATTTCTTCTATTTGATCTTCATAACTCGTACTGGATCATTCTTCTAGCTTGTATGGATCGGACCCTGTAGCTTAATGGGCCTAAATCTAGTCCATGGAGATTTTGGGCACAACAAAGGTGTTTTTAACTTAAAGGAGAAAGTAAATTTGTTTATTTTAAGTTGAATGAAAGTGTTTGGGTAATTTTATTTAAAGTTAAATGGAGGTTTAATAATTTTGACTTAAAGTGAAATTTGACTTAAAAATAATTTAAAATTCATAATATTTAAACTTTACAAGAATTGTGAAGAAAAAAAAAACTCCATAAGTCACAAATAAAAAGTATCTAAAAGTTTTAGAAAATAAAAAATTAATTTGATTGGAGATCTTAGTAGATCACTACTATTTTCAATATGACTCGTAACTAGTGCTTTGTTACGAATTATTGTTTCTATTTTTTAAAAAATATTTTTGAACGATCCAACCGTACGGAATAAGTCACAAATAAAAAAACTCCATAAGTCACAAATAAAAAGTACCTAAAAGTACCTAAAAGTAACGTATAAGTCACAAATAAAACTCCATAAGTCACAAATATAAAAAGTACCTAAAAGTACCTAAAAGTAACGTATAAGTCACAAATAAAACTCCATAAGTCACAAATAAAAAGTACCTAAAAGTAACGTATGACTTAAAAGCAATTTTTTAACTTAAAGCCGGTTTAAAGCCGGAGCACCTAAACAGACCATTTGCTCCTTAAAATTGAAAACTCCTTAAAAGGAGCTATAGCCAAACGGGCTGATAATGGAATTGTGATTGACCTCTTAAATTCTGTTATCTCTCTTGCCATGCGAGATGCAGCTGAAGTATAAAGTTTATCAATCTAAATGTTAATACAACTTTTCGAACAAACCATCAACTTGGTCATGTTGTGTAAACCAAATACATGGAAGGTTAGACAGCCAATTGTGATTAAATAGTGCGAAGTAAAATCCTAATATCACATGTAAAATGTCAAACCCATTAAGTCTTCTCTTGCACAAGATTCTAAATCCTCGAGAATTCACTTAAATAGATAGTATTTGTTTAACAATTCTTTTCTTCATCTAAAGTCTAAGCATCTCCATGGTTGCTATCAAATATAAACCCATTCTTCATCGTTGTAAACAGCAAAGCAAGGATGCATACACGGCTGTATGAATTATCGCCATATGTATGTTTTATTTAATTAATACATGCAAGTGTGCCATTACAAAAACAAATAAGAGAGAGATTGATGCACAAATATAATGTACAATCAACAGTTCCACTTGGTCTCAGATAGAGCGAGATGGGGAAAATTTGTATGCTCGCTCTTGCTCTATGTTCAATAATTTTATCTATGTCCGTGGTTGAAAGCATTGACGAAAGTCCAGAAGCAGTTGAGAAATGGTTCGAGGAACTTGGCCATAAGAGAGAAAGGGTAACCAAGCTTCATTTCTTTCTTCATGAAAACGGCGGTGGAAGTAACCAAACAGCTTATCCAGTTGCCCAGTCCAATATTACCCTCACATCACCTACATTTTTCGGGCAAGTTTCTATGATCGATGACATTTTGAGAGAAGGATCTGCACCCGATTCTCAGATTGTGGGTCGAGCCCAGGGGTTGACCGGTTCATCCTCCTTGGAGGAGACATCTTTAATCATGACCATCAACTTTGTATTTACTACTGGCAAGTACAATGGTAGCACCCTCAGCGTTCTTGGAAGAAATCCGTTATCAAATAAGTACAGAGAAATGGCCATAGTTGGCGGATCAGGGGTTTTCCGGCTAGCCAGAGGAATCATTACCACGCAAACCACTCTAATTAATTCCCGTGATGTTATTGCTGAATACAATGTACTCGTTTTTCATTACTAGATGACACAATTTGAACTTACATATTTCAGATTTTGTTCTTTATATTTACTTGATATTCATCGAGTAGAAAGTGCACTTTTCATCAGATGTAATTTGAGAATAAGAGATGTCTTATGGTTTTCTCATTATTTGTTCATGTAATTCGGTCAACTGTATATAGTTGAACATGATATTTTTTAAATCACCCTACTTATGTCTAAATTTCTAAGTGGCTTGTGCTGCTTGCTACAGCAACACTTGCTGGTAAATATTGCTGCTTGCATATACATGTAACCAAATCAGATGCTTGCATATACATGTAACCAAATCAGAAGCTGCTTGCTCTATAGTAATTTTTCGCAACTCCGAACTATTGGTTTTCAGAAAAAAAGAGGGAAAAAAAAAAGTTTCTCCTGGCTTAGATTATATTAACTTCCTGAACTACTGGTTTTTTGATAATCCTGGCTAGTTTTTTCTAACTTCATTAACATAGTTGTCCCAATTTTGTTTGTGTTTTTTAATGTATTCTAAAATTAAATCAAATTTGAATCAAGTTAGATTGTATCATGGTCAGTGTTGTTAAAGGCGCGCCTAGGCACACGAGGCGCAGCGAGGCGCAGCGAGGCGCACATTTAGTGCCTCGACTTGACCGAGGCGCATCGACTTCAATGAGGCGCGCGCCTCTACACCCGAGGCGCGAGGCGCAGTGAGACGCAAGAGGCGCACTTTTAGCCTATTTTTGACTGATTTGGACTGTTTGTGAGTGATTTTGACTGATTTTTCACTGCTTTTGACTGATTTTAACTGTTCTTGACTGATATTCCACTGATTTTGACCAATTGTCTACTGATTTTGACCAATTGTCTACTGATTTTGACCAATTTTGACCAATTTTGACCGAGTTTGACCGATTTTCCACCGAGTTTGACCAAGTGCCTCACTTCGATGAGGCGCGCGCCTCGTCGCCTAGGCTCCAGGAGGGTCTGGCGCCTTGGTGCGCCTCTCGCCTTTAACAACATTGATCATGGTAAGTTTAAATGAATACAATTCAATAAACAGGTGAGCTCAAATTAAGCAGGCCATGTACACGTCATTTGCGAGTTTTGCTTCCTAAACCAGATTTAGGTGGTTCCAGACTTCCCTGATCCTTAAAATTTACCGATCCTTTAATTTCATCCATTCCATTCCAATCATCCCAACCAAACACAACATCTAAAGTAAACAGCAGTGGACTAAAGTTCATGGCCGTCTAAGATGTTGCAATTTCTTCTCCAAGACCATTGAAGAAACCATTGATAAAGTCCCTACAGCCATCTGCATCTAAATAGTATATCAAAAGTTTAAAGGTCCTAAATTTATTTCTTATAGGCATTCCATAACTCATCACAGATCGTGACAATAGCCCTTCTACACAAATTCAATAATTTCAAAACCAGAACAAAATTAACCACTCGCACAAACTTTTGACCTAAATAAAGTATGACCAAATTCTAAAATCACCAAAATCAGATGAACAAAATACCAATAGCAGTTTGTTATCTAAAAATTTACTTAACTTCACTACTTTTACTTGCCTATTTTTCGCTGTGCACATGTTTGAGTACGTTAATTGCATTTTTCTACAATAATATACCAAAGTTCTTAATAGATTATAAAGTGGGGGGGGGGGGTGGTTTTTTTCCTAACATATAGTGATACTGCAGTTGTGAAAGAACATAGAAAGCTAACAA
This sequence comes from Kitagawia praeruptora, assembly GCA_037693485.1. NCBI lineage: Eukaryota > Viridiplantae > Streptophyta > Magnoliopsida > Apiales > Apiaceae > Kitagawia > Kitagawia praeruptora. The sequence continues at coordinate 143,707,901 of CM075352.1, forward strand.
TTCATAACTCGGAAAGAAGAAAGATGCCCAACGGCAAGATTAATTATCACAAAGAAAAATATTATGAGAGGCACTGTGTAGCCTATTTAAACAATCACTTCTATCTTTGGTACATTAAACAGAGAATACTGGCAATCTATCATAGATAATATTTTGACTAAGATTATCTTCAAAACGCAACAATAGGGCAGTTCAACTTAAGGGGGGGAACTGGCCCCATCTAATCTAGTGAAAAAACTGCATATACCTATAAGTAAAACATGCTTGACCTACAAAGGGGAAATTTGCAGCAAATTTATACTCACAGGACTAACCAAAAGATAGTCATGTTGGTAGTTATTCTCTATTACTACATCGCTGCAGCATTGTTCAATACTTCTCATCAATCAATATTCAAACTGCAATTGCTGAGGATAACCAAGTAACTTTCTGAAAAGAGGAACAAGTGCAACCAACGCTATCTGAAGGTGCTCAGAACTGTTTAACCGGATACTCACTTGCCCTTGACCCCTGTTATTGAAATTTACGCTGCCAATCAAGTTTGTCAATCGTCCAATTGGAATCTGCGTTTGAGCATTCCACCCGGTAGCTAGATCTCCATGCCAATCCATCAGAGAGACACTCAGAGTTGTTAGAAAACGACCAAGGGGGAAATCCTTATCTCTTAAAGTGGCTTCCAAACTACCACCGTAGGCAACATCCCCACTTCCAGCAATTGCACCACCAGACATGACAACTTGCGCCCGCCTAGTAACAATTAATTTGTCCTCGACCTTCACTCCAGCTGTTACAGCATCGCCCATATGAGTCACTGAAAGACTAGCTGTCGCCTTATTACGCCTAAAATTACTAAATTTTGTATCAGTACGTAGAGTATAAGCAATGTCCTTTCCAATCTGCTGCAAATCAAGACCTAAAGTCGTTGATTTCCCTTCATTATGTTTAACAGAAGCTGCTAGTTCCATTTGAAAATGAGCCTCCTTTTTATCCTTTGTAACCTGTCCGGAAAAAGACATGGGAACCTTGTTTCTAATCGCAAACGACCTTTCCAAATTTACGCCTTCATAACCAACATCATGATCCCAACTGTGACTGTCATGAACAGGCCTTACAAGCCACTGGTTCGTAGTATCAAGAAAACGATACCGGTGAGTGGGATTATCAGAATCAAAAGAAGCAGGCAAGGGCAAATCAGCCATGGTAACTGGCACAGATGTCTCACCGCCAGTCTCTTCTAATCCATCACTGTAGTCAGTAGGCACATCATTAGCCGGCGCTGCCATATTTTTCATCATTCTCCTCCTCTGTTTCTCTTCTCTTAATTGTTTCTTCATAAACAGTTTTTCCCTGTATTCTAGTTCATCATAGTAAGCCTTCCTCTGCACCTTCGAAAGTTCAGCCAGCTGAGTTTTGGTCAAATTTTTAAATGGGGGCAATTTATCAAACTCCGATTCATCATCTGAATTAATTGACTCATCAAGATCATCATCTAGCGTGTCATCATCATCGTCATATTGCTCGTGCGGCAGTTTCAATTGTGGTCTCGATCGGAGAAGAGATGTCAAAAGAAATGCTAAAGGTGGTGCCCTAGCTCGAGTAGTAAAAGGCTTTCCAGGTGGACCATCCTGCAACTTCAAAAGTGTATTCGCCTCTGCCAGGATTTTTGATGCAAAGGATAGCAATAACAAATGAGGCTTCCAAACCTGACCATTAGGTAACACTCTCTGGCCCGCTCTGTTTGTTCGGCATGCAGAATGATTCTCCACCAATGAGACAGGGTTCATGAGCCGCTGATCCTCGGCAGCATGACGAATTGCTTGCTGAACAACATGAGAACGCTGAGTGAGAAACATATCATAACCGGTAGGAACACCATTTGGCCCCTCTGGAGGAGCTGATGCAGCATGTGTCAAAACTACAATGGCATTAAACCATATTGAAGGGCCAAATGTAGCTGTGATTGTACGCAGTAACGGCATGTCACCAGAATCCCTGCTTTGCATGTCCAACCTATCAAGATATAGAACAATATCTGGAGGTGATTTTTTGATAAACCGCCGAACCGACTCAAGTATTTTCTCGTTGCGATGTTGATCTGACCAAGAAGGCAAAAGGCCTGGTGTATCAATGACCCGCACCTTAATTCCCTGCACAGTACCCACAACATCCTGAACTTTCTTTGTTCCCGACTTAAAGGCATCAGTTTTAAACATCACTTGGTCGAAAATGGAGTTGATAGTTGCACTTTTACCAACTCCAGTTTTTCCCAGGACCATGATAGTGCATGAGAAATCTAAGGGTTCTTGCCCCGTTGATTCCAACTGCTCTGCCATTGCACTTGCACGATCAAAGCTAAAAGTTGCACCACGCCCCCCATTTCCCCCTCGCAGCTGCTCGGCTAATCCTAATCTGTATAACACCTGAGCAACTACAACATTATGTGGAGTCTGCCCCAGCCTATGTGCAAGGCGTAAAAATTTGACACGAATCATTTGAAGTTTTTCTCTTGTCTCGTCATTTTCCTCGGCATCTCCATTTGCTGATTCTTCAGTAACTTGGTTATGCATATGAGAGCCTGTTCCATTTATGCGCGTCTGTGACACTACTCGAGAAGATGGTTCTAACAGTGGAGCAGCACGGCCAAGGCCTGCAGGGGAAGGCGTCGCCATAGGTCTGGTCTCTGATCCTTTGGTGTCTCCAGTACTCTTCTTCCGCTGCTCAGTGTTTGATGCTTCCCTTTCAATCTTACCAGGAACAGGATTTGATTTTTCAACATTTACACTCTTCTGATAAGTAACTGAATAATTCGAGCTTTTCTCAACATGAGATGAAGCACCTTCAGTTTTATTATCCTCCTTTAATGAGACTTTAGTAGACGATGTGATATCAATCTTTAATGTCTGTGAACTTTCTTTCACTGAAGTACAGATATTATCATCCAATTTAGAACTTTCCTCCTGGCGCTTCAACTCAACATTGACGGATAACTCTTTTGCTGGAACCTTGTCATCTGCCCCTAGTCTAGCAGTTTGGTTTTCATTCAGGCCCCTGGTACTATCAGTTAGCAATTCCATTTCAACATTACCCAGTTCATTGCATGGTGTTTCAATCTCATTTGCTTGTTCACCAGAATGCGGTCCAGCTGAGACGTCTTTCGGATCCACATTTTTATCATCTTGGTGTGTGCTACTAACCGTAGCAGCTTTTGTGTTTAGCTCTACACTTTTATCAACTTGATTAGGCATGGAATCAGCTTCTTGCAACTGAGAATCATGTCCACCTCCTTCAAAACCATTCGAATTCAAAACTTTGGAAAAGGAAATGCCGTTTTGCCAATTCTGAAGAGCTACACCAGACCTTTTCACGGCAATTTTATCATCCGATTCTTCACCATCTCCAATACTTACATCAACTGACTCTTTGACGATATCAGCTTTCTCGTCACTGTGAGTTCCATCTAAAACATCATTTAAACCCTCATTCATGTCATCTTGAGGATCAGTACTAGATATACCATTAATTTCATTTCTCTTCAACTTCTTATCAGTTTTGCAAGAGATTTCTTCCTTCAATTTAGATATCTGCAATTGAGCACCTTCCTCTTCAGCAATGCCATCTACCGCCCCGAACTCTCTATGCAACTGTGGTTCTCTGGAAGCCTCTGAAATCACTGATTGATCTGCTTTCTGATTGTCCGAAAAATCATTGCCAGTATCCATACCCTCAATAACCAAATTACTATCCCCACTTCCCCCAACTCCATACTCCGATACAGATGCATCAACTGAATCATACACCCCCCGCACACCATCTTTCCCATTATCCACAACCCCACCAGTAGTTGACAAAATCGCCACATCTCTATCAACTTCCTCATCAACACCGTCATCACCAGTATCCCCTCTACCATCACCCTCATCAACACTCACATCTTCTTCCATCTTACAATTCTCTACATCAACTGCCTTTTCATTCCCCGCAACCATTCCATCCACACCCCCCTCTACCGAATCCCCTTGCCTCATTTTCTCCCCCGAATCAACTGAACTAACTTCCGCAACAAACAAATCATCCCTTTCATTACCATTTAAACCCCCCATATCAACCCTCTCTACTTTCAGTTCAAAATCCTCATTTCCAAAACCCTTATTATCCATCACAATTCAATAACCAATCTTCAAAACCCTAAAAATAATACTAAAACCAAAACAATTAAACCCTAATCAATACAACTCATACATACACTTAATCAAACTTCAATATATAATTAACCATATAATCATTATCAGATCTAAACAGTACTATATATCAATCATCAATCGAGCTTTTCACATGAATTACAATTCAAATATATACATACAACAGCAACATATAGACACACAATACATACATACAAGTAAAGTGAGAAAGAGAGAAGTTACCAGATTGTAGAAAGGATGATTTAGAGAGAGAGGATCTTTATTTGCTCATTTTGCTGAAAGAGTAGATTATGGTGAAACTTTGAGGGATAAGAGAAAATATCAACGGTGGAGATTTGATTGACGAGAATCAACGGTCAAGATTATACCTAGGTTTTGACGTGGAGTTTTTATCTTTTATTTTTTAATTTTAAATAATTTAAGTTTGATATTTGTGTATATATTTTGGTGAAAATGACGCAAGGCAGGCAGGCTTTTTTTATTATTGTCACGTGTAAAGTTCCCAAGATTTGGTATGGACCGTTCAATACAAGTGAGGGTTTTATTTTATACTTTTTGAATAAAAGAATACTAGCCGATAATCCGTGCGGCACGGATTGTGATAAATTATTTTAAATTCCTAATTTTTAATTTTTTTAAATGAATAAAATATTTTTAATTTTTTTAAATGAATAAAATCTTGAAACCATTCAAAGGGGGGTTTTTGCTTTTAATAAAGAGTATAGATTCACCTCACTTATTATATTAATAAAAAAATTGTTTTTTGATGTACTAATTTATCGAAAAGGTTTTCTTTTATTTGTTAAGAAATCGTTTCGATTTTTCTAATTTCTAATTATCTTGGTTTGCTGATGATTTCGGATGTACTTGAAACTAGTTTTATATATAGATTAGTTGCATAAAATGTACATTAGTGACATACTGACATGCATAAGAGTCCTAACATGATTTTGATGACTAAACTTTTCCTAACAAAGATCATGTAACTGGCTCTGAGCTTCTGCAACATTACACAACAGATGTCCTATTCCTGTTCCAACCCTTCTGCAGCAAAGCCCCTTTTCCTTCATGTGTCAACTTTTCGATTATTACTCTTTTGATCGAGACTTTCCACATATTTGATTTCGAACTAAATTTGTCGGCCTTGGAGTTAAATGAACAATGTTTCTCCAGATTTCCACAAGAGTCTGCAGTCCCTGGAAAGATGTTATCGACTCTTGATATTCCTTAATATCGCACTTTTCTAATGATATATGATCCTTTTCCCCAACTACACCAAAGTGTGTTAAAACTTACTAATTGTCAAGGATTTCACCATAGTTCTTTGTATATTCAGGCATTATTACTCGAATCGCCAAGAACTTCCTTCCTGCCTAGCTTGGCATCACGGCCTACTGGATAAGATTTTTACCAAATTTTTGAAATTTAAGCAGGAATACATTACTAAAGAATTTTAAGTGGGCAGCTTATCCAAACTATCTGATGTAAAAATGCAAGTCCCAATACTACCAACCAGCCCAAAAGATGACAATCGGAAAAAAACAAAGTTTCTTCTGGTTTTGTCTATGATTAATAATCAAGTTAAGTCAAGCTTTGCTATATAATACCATCATGAAGACAGGAATCTTCTAGACCTATCAAGACAAATAGAAACATCTCAGTTGCAATAAGGTGTATGTAGCAATTTGACAATGGATGATGCTCAACAAAAGAGAAAAGATGCTAAATGTACAGGAAATGAAAACACAAGTGGTACTGTGTAGGATGCAAACAATCACTATAATCTCATTATTCATACTCCAAATTGACAATAATTCTAATCAAGCATAGCTTAATTTAGGCTAAAATACTTGTCACACAAAGGAAACAATCCGAGAGTTTAGCTGTTGTACTCTAGTTGAATAGCTAATATGTTGTTACTATTACGCGCTGGACCTAGTGAGGAGAAATGGGCAGCAAAATTGACAGATTCTGGCAAAAGAGAAATGGGAATGTCAGCATCTTTTTCATCACTCATGGCTTCAAGCACCTCTCATCAATCAAAATACCTGAAAAGCATTCTAAGTAATTTACTGAGAATAGGAACAAGTCCAACCAACGTTAGTTGGGGATACTCAGAGCTGTTTAAGCGGATACTCACTTGTCCCTCGCCCCTGTTGTTAAGGTTTAGACTTCCAATCAAATTGGTTAAACGTCCGATTGGGATCTGAGTTTTAGCATTCCAAATACTAACAAAACCACAACACCCTGCCACCATTGAAAAACTCATAGTTGTTAGAAAACGGCCCAGTGGAAATTTTTTATCTCTTAAAGTGGCCTCCAATTTACCGCCATAAGCAACATTACGACCATAAGCAGTTGCACCTCCAGTCATGACAACTTGGGCTCGCCTACTAACCATTATTTTGTCCTCCACTTTCACCCCAGCAGTTAGAGCATCACCCATACGAGTTACTGAGAGACCAGCTGTGGCCTTATTTCGCCTGAAATTGCTAAATTTTGTATCACTGCGTATAGTGTAAGCAATGTCTCTCTCTATCGGCTGCACATCAAAACAAAAAGTAGTTTCTTTCTTTTCATCATGCTTAACAGAACCTGACACTTCCATTGTGAAAAGAGCTTCCTTTTTATCTTTTTTAATCTGTCCAATAAAAGACATAGGCACCTTGTTAATAACCTCAAACGACCTGTTCATAATTACTCCTGCATAACCATCATCATGATCCCAACTCTCACTACATTGTACAGGCATTGCAATCAACTGGTTTGATGTATTAAGAAAGCGATACCGGTGAACTGGATCATCGGAATTAAAAGAAACGGGTACAGGAAGATTGACGACATCATATGCTTTACCTCCGGTCTCCTTCACTGATTCATTACTGTGGTCACTGGGGAATTCCTTAGCTTCAGCTTCCATTTTTTTCATCATTCTCCACTGTTTCACGTCCCTTAATTGTTTCTTCATGTATAATTTTTCCCTGTAGTCTACTTCATCGTAGTAAGCCTTCTTCTGAGACTTGGACAGTTTAGCTACCTGGGCTCTGGTCAAAGGTTTAAAAGGTGGTAATTCATCATACTCTAATTCATCATCGGAGATTAACGACTCATCAAGATCATCATCTAGGGTTTCATCACCAGTGACATATTGCTCATGTGGCAGCTTCACCTTTTGTTTTGACTGGAGAAGAGCTGTTAAAAAATATGGTAAAGGTGGTAGTCTAGGTTGAGCAATATAAGGCCTTCCAAGTGCACCATTTTGCGATTTCAAAAGTTCATTTGCCTCATCCAAAACTTTTGATGCAAAAGAAAGCATTAACAAATGAGGCTTCCACACCAGACCATTAGGCAGCACTCTCTGGCCAGCTCTATTTGTTCTACACGCTGAGTGATTCTCTACTAAAGTGACAGGATTCATAAGCCGCACATCCTTAGAAGCTTGACGAATAGCTCGCTGAAGTACACCAGAACGTCGATTGACATACGTATTATAATTGGAAGCCGCACCATTCGGGCCTTCAGGAGGAGCAGATGCAGCATGTGTCAAAACTACAATGGCATTCATCCATATGGAAGGACCAAATGTCTTGGTAATTGTTTGCAGTAACGGCATGTCAACAAAATCCCCGTCATGCATGTTCAACCTATCAAAATATAGAACAATATCTGGCGGAGATTTTCCAATAAATTGTTTGACCGAATGGAGTATTTTTCTATTATGCTGCTGATCTGACCACAAAGGCGAAAGTCCAGGTGTGTCAATGACACGAACCTTAATTCCATTCACAGTCCCCACAGCATCCTTAACTTTCTTTGTTCCCAATTGAAAGGCATCAGTACCAAACATCACTTGATCGAAAATTGAGTTGATGGTTGCACTTTTACCAACCCCAGTTTTTCCAAGAACCAAGATAGTGCAAGAAAAATCAAGGGGCTCTTGCCCCGCCAACTCCAACTGCTCTGCCATCGCCCATGCACGATTAAAGCTGAATGTATCAGCATGACCCCCTAGCAGCTGCTCTGCTAATCCTAATCTGTATAACATCTGAGCCACAACATTATTACTTGGATTCAGTCCAAGTCTATGGGCAAGTCGTAGAGATTTGACACGAATCATCTCAAGTTTGTCGCGAATCTCGTCACTTGCAACATCATTATCCATCACTAATATACTAACTAAACTTCGAAACCCTGTAAAACAAAATTCAAAACAATTAAACCCTATTTAGCAAAATTCCAGTAGTGATTTCAATAAAAGGCATGCATATGCTTTACAGTACGTTAAAAAACTTGATTAACATAAATATTAGTACTACTCTTCAAAGTAAATTTATGCTAAAACCAAAATAGTCAGCAGCATCCATTCAGCAGTAAAAGTGATAATTATTAATATAAGAGCATGCCATTAAACAGTAAACTAATAAAGTGAAAGTGAAAACTTACCTGGATTCTATGCAGAGAGAAAAACTAGAGATAACTTTTATTTACCGAATGGACAATCAGAAATTGAGGCTGTAATATAAAGCACTGTTTCCATGTTCAAATACAATTCGATCTTATCACTTTTTGCCAACGAATAAAAACAGCAACAATTTAACACGATCTTAAATCTTTTACCAAAATAGCTGTGATAGAAGCCCAAAATTTACTATGTATTGAATAATTTAGTTATGAAAAAATTAAAATTAATACAATAAGTGCATTTCTTTATATATTGTAATAAATTTATTTCAAACTACTTTAAGGTATATATTTTATTATATTTGTTATATATGTTATGAGATTATTTAAATTATAATATTTTATTATATTTATTATATATGCTATGAGCAGGACGGAGGGAGAGGGGGCACGGGGTGGCGGCCGTCCCCCAAAAATCTGAAAATGTAAAAAAATTATATATATATATTTCAAAAATCTGAATTTCGTCCCCCCATTTTAATAAAAAAAATTCATTTATTCCTCCCATTTTTACAAAAAAAAATCATTTAGTCCCCCTATTTTTATAAAAAAATTCATGTAGTCCCTCTATTTATTTCAAAAATCTTCATTTAGTTCCCTATTTTTTCTAAAAATCTACATTTAGTCCCTAATTTTTTACAAAATTCTTTATTTACTCCCCTATTTCTTACGAAAATTTTCCGATATCTTCCGGTTATCAGAAAATTTTCCGATGCCCGAAAAATTTGGCTCCCCAAATATTTATTTCTGGTTCCGTCCTGTGAGATCATTTGCATTAATTAAGTTACCAGAATTTAAAGATTAATTTAAATCTATATTAATAAACTTACCATATATAATATATATTATATTAATGATATTTAAATTTGATATACAAACTTTACATATGAATACCAAATCTAAGATATGCGTTATCCACTAATTTATAATACTAGCTTAAAACCCGTGCGATGCACGGATTTTTTTAAATATTATATGAATATTTTTTATTAATTTGAATTGTTTTTTTTAAAACATGAATGATTTAAATTTTTCATTGAGATGATTTCATAATAATTATATAAAGATTATCCGTAACATTTCTAAAAAAAGGGGATTGTAGTTAGAAAATATAGAAAAGATGATAGGTTTTAGTTGAAAAAGGTAATCGGTTAATTATTAGTATTATAATACTATTATTTTATTTTATTAAATAGAACCACACGTGATATATTTGGAAAATGAGAGATTTTAGTTAGAAAAAATAGAAAAGGTAAGGTGAAAATTCAAAAGGTGACATGTTTTAGGTGAAAAAGGTAATTAATTAATCTATAGTAATTATAATTTAATTAAATTATTATACTAAATAAAATTGCTCGTAGTGTTTTTAGAAAATGAGAAATTAATGTTGCGCGTGATATATCTAGAAAAAGAGATATTAAAAAGATAGAATAGATTATACGCTTTAGCTAAAAAAAAGTAATCGATTAATTATTAGTATTATAATTTTATTATTTTATTTAATTAAATAGAACCGTCCGTAATATAATTGGAAAAGGAGAGATTTTAGTTACAGAAAATAGAAAAGGTAACGTGAAAGTTAAAAAGGTGACATGTTTTAGGTGAAAAATGTAATTGATTAGTTTATAATAATTATAATTTAATTATGTTACTTTACTAAATAAAATTGCTCATAGTTCTTTTAGAAAATGAGAAATTAATGTTACCCGTGATATTTCTAGAAAAAGAGGGATTTTAGTTAGAAAATATAGAAAAGATTATACGTTTTAGCTGAAAAGAGATATTTTAGTTAGAGAGAAGAAAAAAGGTAACATATTTTGGTTGAAAAGGGTAAGATCGATTAATTAATATTAGTAATTATATTAAACAAAATTGCTCGTAGTATATTAAACAAAATTATATTAAACAAAATAGTAATTATATTTAGTTGAGAGATTTTAAAATTGCTTTTAGATAAAAGGTAATATCTTTTCTATATTTATAACTAAAATATCTCATTTTCAAACTTGTCTTTTTTACTTCTTTTTTAGCTACCCTTACTTAGTTATTCTTTACTTATTTTATATTTCTTAATAAGTAACTAAATACCTTTTTCAGTTATTACCTTTTGTATATTTTTCAACTAAAATATCTTATTTCCAAAAATAACATGGGTCGTTCTATTTAATGAAATAAAGTAATAATATTATAATTAGAGATCTCCAATGAGGTTGGCTAAAACTGGTTGGTTAAAATAATATTTGTTGAACCTGTAAGGTATTTGTTGAACCTGTAAGGTGTTGTATTCCAATGGATATTAATAAAATTTATATGTACAGCTTTGTTACAGCTCTTGATAGGTTCGACAAATTTGACCAACTTGGAAAGGTTGGCTATAATTATAGTCAAGAGTTTTGAATGGTTGGAGATTCAAAATTTATACAAATTATCTAAAATATTTGCCACTTAGGATTTTTTAGCCAAGGGATCTCCCATTGGAGATGCTCTTAGTTATTACTTTTTGTACATTTTCCAACTAAAATCTCTTATTTTCCAAAAATAACTTGGGTCGTTCTATTTAATGAAATAAACTAATAATATTATAATTATTAATAACTAACTAATTACCTTTTCAGCTAAAAAGTAATATCTTTTCTATAATTTTAAACTAAAATATCTCATTTTCAAACTTATCTTTTTTTACTTCTTTTTCGACTAATATCTTTTCTAACTAAAATCTATTCTTTCTAAAACTTGGCTTTTTTACTTCTTTTTCAAGCTATTACCTTTTCAAATATAGATTTTATCTATAATTAAGTAAGGGTAAATAGGTAAAATCAATAGGTACCGTACTGACCGACCGACCGACCAACCAAACTTTTAATGTTTCGGTTTTATATGATTGTATAGATATAGATATATGATGGATATGTCTTATAATCCAACTGGAAATTGACAAAAGTAGGTACGAATTTGGGCATTTTGTGCTTTATTCTTTTTTGATAAAATCTTCTTGTCAATTCTCTTATACAGTATTTGACAATCACAAATCACAATACATATGGTCTCTGATATTGCGAAAATATTATGTAGTAAAGCAACTTTCTTCGTTTAGTTTTGTTTTTAAACGGTGGTTTAATCTAATGTTAATGATTGTGTTTTTTAAGAAATACATTACAATAAAAGTAATTATAAATATATGACAGAAATACAATACAATAATCCAATCTATAGATTATCCCTCAAAATAAACATAAATAGGATAAGAATTAAATTTTTTTAAAGAATTATAGTTCAATCCAAAACAGAATATTTTAAAATAAATATGTAATAGGATAATTATAATTTAAAGAATTATAAATGATGAAATTATTATACCAAATAATTATCTGGGCATTATAATCTCACGAAATAAACATGACCGAATAAAATACGAAAATTTTTCTAGGGCTTATGGACTTATTTTCGGGTAAATTTTTTATATTTTGATAGTTTTTTTTTATAGAAGTATTTAATGTATGTTTGAAATTCAATAAGTTGCAAAAATAAGTTGGAAAATAGGTTGGAAAGTTAGGAATCTCTAACTTTGTCTTAAAATAAGTTGACTTATTCCGAAAAAAAAGTTCCCCAAACATCCCAAATGGTTGATAACTTGATACTGTACAAAGAAGACAAAATCTGTAATCTGTATGTTACACTAGAGTGATGGACTTCTTTCTTGATCTTTAAATTATAAAGTGGGCCACCTAGCACAAGTCAAGCCCATATATAACGAATTATTTTCTCATACATTCCAGGCCCAAATCTTTGATTTTTCTAGATTCCCTCATTTTTTATTTGGTATGAAAGTTTTCGGAATTCAGTTGGGCAAGGATATCTAGGCCATTGTTCGAGAACATCTTAGTGGAAAACCACTTTTTCCATACTAATTTCTGATTCTATTATAAAATTAAAGTTATATTTTTTTGGTTTTATAAAAAAAATTTGATTCTACAAATAAAAAATAAAAAATCTGGACAAAAGCTGATGTGGTAGACCTGCTGACGTGGTAGTGTCACGTCATCGATGACGACATCATTGATGGCGTGGTACTACCACGTGGCACTGGCCACGTCAGCAGTGATGATGTGGCAGGTGCCACGTCAACATTGATGACGTGGCAGTTTCATTTATTTTTTTAAAAAATTTGGTTCTGTTACAGAATCAGAAAAAAAAATTCAAAAAATTTTGGTTTTGCTATAGAATCAGTGGGTTCTCCACGTAAGGTGGTTCTCCGTAGAGTGCTACTCATGATATCTATACTATCTATATTATACTTATATATACTAGCTTATAACCCGTGCAAAGCACGGGTTGCTTTTAATTTTTTGTAATTTGTTTATAGTGTAATATAATATTATAAATATTAATTTTAATTTGTTATAGTGTAATTTGTTATTTGTTTAATATGTTTTTTAATATTAAAAAATAGGGTTGAACCAAACTACCAAACTATCCCCTAATTTAATACTATTATAAACGAAATAGGATATATTTGGTTGTCGGTTTGGTACTCTTTTATTGGTCACTCATTTTGGTCGATTTGCTTAAATCTCTATTATTATTAATAAAAAAAAAATGTTTATTAATAATAAAAAAAATGTAAAAAAATACACAAAACACTCTCCTGTTAAACACTCCCCTGTTAATAAATGTGTTTTAAAAAAAACACACACACACGCCACTCCTCTCGATTAAAACTATCGGCTAAATCTTTGCTTATCCGGAAATGTTTTTAGGTAGATAAAATATTAATTAAATTTATTTTTAATTGAACTAAAATTATGGCTAAAAAATATGGTTGAACCAAACTACCAAACTACCAATTATCCCCTAATTTACTTATTATAATATAGTATAGATATAGGCTTTTGCTCAAATACAAACCAATCCTTAAATACAAACTACAAACTAACACTAAATTAATTATATTTCATCTATTCTAAGGTTCCCGCCAAGGGTACCTTCACGAAAGATGCTTAAAATGATTGGCTCTATCCAACAAAAGAAAAAATAAATAAAAAAAAACTTGCCGTGGAAATGTGAAGCATTTAAGATAGTAAACGGATGAGTTAGGTAGTCATGAGGGCCGAAGACTCTCGACACACCCGTCAATCGTCTATTGCCTTTACCATTGATTGTCATTTCTTACAACTTTAGAATGATAAAGGCGCGAAGCACCGTACAAGAAGGTACGAAGCACCGTTAACCAGTGAAATCCACTGCCACGTCATCACGTGAACAGTTTTTTTTTTTGTTGGATAGAGCCAAGTATTTTAAGCATTTTTTATATTGGGGTACATCTAGTTTGATCATTAGATTAGCATGAAATGTTGGATTAGTGTTTAGTTTTTAGTTTGTAGTTAATTTTAGTTTGTAGTGGAGTAGGACTCTATATATATATATATATATATATATATATATATATATATATATATATATATAGGGCTGCTCAAATGAGACCCCTCTTATAATGAGACCTTCCCTTATAATGAGTCCCCCTCATATTTCTTGTTTTCTAAAGGGCCCGCCAGGGGCACCCAATACGAAAAAGACTTAAAATTCTATCCTCTATCCATTCATCAAAAAAAAAAAAAATTAAAAAAAAATTTTTTTTTACAAAAAAAAATTGATGACCGCGGCAATTTTATTAATTTTTTTTTAAAAAAAATTTTCATTTTTTTTTGATGAATGAATAGAGAATATAAATATAAGACCTTTCGTATTGGGTGCCCCTGGCGGGACCCTTTAGATTAGATGAAATATGAGGGAGACTCATTATAAGGGAGGGTCTCATTTGAGCACCTCCCTATATATATATAGGGTCTTACTCCACTACAAACTAAAATTAACTACAAACTAAAAACTAAACACTAATTTAACATTTCAAGCTAATCTAATGATCAAACTAGGGGTACCCCAATACAAAAAGTGTCTAAAATTATTGGCTCCATTCAGCAAAAAAAAAAAAAAAAATCACTGTTCACTGCTGACGTGGCAGTGACGTCAGCAGTGAACAGTGATTTTTTTATTTTTTTTTATTTTTTTTTTTGCTGAATGGAGCCAAGAATTTTAGACACTTTTTGTAAAGGTGCCCCTGGCGGGGCCATTAGAATGAATGAAATATAAAATATTTTATGTTAGTTTGTAGTTTGTATTTAAGGATTGGTTTGTATTTGAGCAAAAGCCTATATATATATAGGGAGCTACTCCAATGAGAACTGAGACCCCGGTGACAATTTTTAAAATAAATTGAACTATGAAGATAATTACAAATTAGGATACATATAAGAAAATAACGCTTCTGAACACTCTTCTTCCTCGCTCTTGCATCCAATACCCCTAATCATTGTTTCAAACCTCTTGAAAACTCCATTGGCGGTAAGAAACCACTAATTTAAAGCTATGTATTGTGTCCCTATTAGTTTCCCCAATTCGTATCGTCGAGTTTTGAAGATATCGATCACCAAAAATCAGGTACTTTCAATATTTTTCATTGAAAATTCAATGAATTGATACACTAATATCCCTAAATCGTTAACGAGATTGACTACGTTAACCCAAAATTAATAATATATGATATAGGTTTCATGTATATATGTTTTCTGTACTGATTCTCTTGATTTTTGTATTACTTTATGATTTTTGTATAGATTTTAGAATTTCAGGACTTAATAATCACTGCTTTCTAAATATATAATTCAAATAGAGAACATAATATATCTCACTTTTTGTCGAAAGAAATATATGTTATCGATAATGTTCTTTTTTAGGTGATTTAGTTGGATTATAATGAAATAGTTTTGATGATAAATTTTATTTGTTCAAGGAGGATGTAATTGTAGGTTGTGATATATATATTTTTTGGTGATTTAGTCATATAAAATGGCCTTAAGAGAATGTATTTTTGGATGATATGGCACTCTCATCTTATAATCCTTCTTTTTGGTGATTTAGTTGAAATTGGGTGATTTGTTATAATAGTAAGATTCACTTGTTGAACGAAAGGTATAATTGCATGCTTGTAATATATATTGTTTTTTTGGTGATTCAATGATGAAAAAATGGTGATTTACCTTCATAGTGAATAGTGATATATAATTTTAGATAATTTGGTAATTTGCCCTTATGTTACTTTTTTTGGTGATTTCATTGTGGAAAAGATGATTTCTTTTAATAGTCAAACATATATGTTAAGGGAATTATATAATTGTAGGATTGTGATACTTATTTTTTGTGATTCATAGATAAGAAAATGGTGACTTTCTTTTATTGTGATAGATAATGTAATATTCTGCCCTCGTGAAGCAACTCCATATTTTTCTAATTGTACATGTGTATATATGTTGGTGTAATCTCAATTTTTAGGTTTTTAATGAAGATACTAGTTTAGCGTGCAGTGATACTTTGAATCAATGGTTTGTCACAGAGTAGATTTGAACATTCTTGTTTCATAGTTTTCAAGTTTGAAAGAGTAAATGGTTTTTTTTTTGCCAGCAATAATGACATGGTTCTAGGTATTTATGTGTTTCATGAGTGCCTGCAATATATTACATATCTCTATCGTTACACTTTTATTTTACAGGTTTCTACTATGACGTGATCATATTGTTAGTATTTTACTCATGTTACAAGTTTTAAAGGTGTCCTCTACTTCAACGTGCATCACCAGATTCGCAGTTTCAAAACTTTCCAGAAATCCCGATATTATTATCATTGATCCCGAGTTTCTTTGCACTGGTGCCTTTACAAGCATTGTGACACTCATGTTCATGCTCCTGCCATTTTTCTACCAAATAACTATTATAGAGGCGTGATAAGTTTACCAAATAGTAAATTTATTTTTGTTAATTGTTTGAGCATCAAAATTGTGCTTCAATGACATTGAGTTATAGATATATATAATCTGGTATGCATACTCTTTTCATTTGATAAAAGTTACATTGGCATTACTAGTGTTTTTGGGTTATGTATGTGACATTTTGATTCATTTAATCATGATCTAAATTATTGCATGGATAATTTTGGGATGCTATTTTGTTAGATTACATTTGATTGTGTTGAAATGTGTCAAGATGGGCTTGGTAGTTGGCAGCTGACTCATTTTAAAGATTCATGCTATAATGTTCTCTGTCCTTTATCAAAGCTTCTTTTTCTTTTTAATGCAATTTTGGTGGTTAGGTAATCTCCGATGCTATGTTTCTAATCTGAAAGTTTTGGTGTTGATTTTTGATATATTTATGCATTCTGATGCATGATTGACAATTTTTGATGATGGGATCTCAATTTGGATAAAACTTCTCAAATCCTTCTTTATAATACAATTCCATCGTATAATAATTAAACCACATTATATATTTTTAACAAAAAATTTGTGATGAATCACTATAAGGAAAATAACTGTATGATCCAACATGAGCATGTATGATCACTTGGTGATAATTCACCACTATTAAAAAAACCTCTTGGATCAAGAACGATTTGAATACACAATTAATTTGTCAACTCATGCACTAAGCACACCAACTTATTGGTAGGTCAAGCCTGCTATAGTTAAGTTGTAAAGACTTATCACTAGAATAATAAAAAAACGTGAAAATCAGTCAACACATAAAATAAAATGTATGTCTCTTACGATTAACAAATATACTCAAAAGTGTGGAAGTCGGGTGTATTTATTAAAATAATAAAAATATTTATATTTATACATATTTATAAACTATACACATAAATCATCAAAAATATTTATAAATTACATTTTTTGTAATTAAAGAGGTGAGCATTTGCAACAACAATATTTATATTTATACAACAATCTACACAAATCACACAGAAAAATATACAAATTGCCATTTATTTACTTAAAAGAGTTATGAATTCATTCTGCAAAGATAAAAAAGATGGACAATCATGAAAATAATAAAATACACACAAATTATTGGTTTATTAACATTATTTAAATTGCAAAAATACATACAAGTCACATTTTTCTTCTACTAAAATGATACACAAATCACCAGTTTATTAAAAAAAATTATTTCAGAAACACACACAAATCATTTTTTTTACTTAAAAGATAAGCATTTTATATCTTGAAAATAAGGTGAGCACATGTTTAAATAATTTTTATGATTTTAAAAAAAGACACAGAACATCAAAAAAGAAAAAAGGACAAATCACCTTTTTATACTTAAAGAATTGAAATTTATAAATAAAAAAAATTTATAAACAAAGCTCTTGGAACAAAATAAAAGAAGCTCTTGAAATAAGCTCCAAAGAGAAAACACAAACAAACATATATTCTAAATAAAAGGTCAGGGCCATGCCAAAATCCACAAAATCACAAATAAACCATCAATTAATTGCACCACATTATCAAAGAATTTGTGATGATTAAAAATTGCAGCTAGCTTCATAAGAACTCATCTAAAGCATTTACAAAAGCGCCAACAAAAGTAGTAGCACAAATTAAATTGTATGAACAGAGCAGCACCTTCAAACCAATTTTAGAAAAGCTAAATCAATAATCTATTTTGTTGGGTGTCCAGCAACTCCCTAATCGAAGCGTGGCGCTTGTGCCTGGCTAAGCATAAGGAAATAAAGTTGCGCCTTGTTACAAGTCCCGGGGCTTTTAGCTCAAGTGGTAAGCACTTGATCTTGAAAACTGGTATCAGGGCAAGCTTCTAACATACAAGAAGTCTAAAGATCACCACCATGAGAAAGAAGGATATAGGCGTGAAAATACCAATCCTCGACAGAGACAATTACTTTCACTGGAAAGTAAAGATGCATTTACATCTCTTATCCATCGATGAAGGTTATGTCAACTGCATAGAAAAAGGTCCTCATATTCCAATGAAGGCTAACACTGCAGTTGGAGAAGCAGCTGGAACTGGAGTTGCTGGAAGGCCTATTCCCAAACTACCAGCAGAATTCACAGACGGGGACAGAGAGGAAGTCCAGAAAGACAAGAAAACCATGAACATTTTGTTCAATGGTATTGTGTTAGTAGTATTTTTGTGTGTTCGTTCGCAGGGAAGGACTGAATGTAATATCAAGTTCAAGTATCTTATCTCTTTACGTCTAGAAGTGTGTGAGAAGAATTTTGGGTTTTTGTATTAACTAAATTATCCAAGAACTAATTATAAGCACTAAGAATTGATTTTAAACTGAGATTCAAATATATGGGAAAATAATCTAAGAACTGGGGTTCTTCACTTGGTCTCAATACATGCTCAATATTAATGTGATATCTGTGTTCCTACCTTGCTGAAAACAATTCTTCTAAAGTTATACTGCACCCTCCCAGGTTACAATATAGTGCCTACAGCTACACCCTAATTGTCACTCCCGTGATACAATCAAAGTATATCTATAAACTGTTAAGTGCCAAGAATTATATGTCTCACAATTCTCCTATTAATCTCCCGATCTAATATTCAAATTATGTCTGTTAAATCATGTACTAAGATTGCAACTTCTCTCCCAAGCTTATTACAATCCCTAGAATACAATCAAAAGTTAGCTACTCTTCTAATTGTGTTAAGATCTCATTAACAGATCAGCAAAGCAGAAAATCACGTAATCAAGCATGCATGAATACCAAGGAATACTACCCAATCCTCAGATTAGAGAATTAGTTACACATAATTAAAGGAGAAAACAAAATAATAATGATAATGAATGAAAACATAATATTGAAGAAAGAATTGAAGATCGAAAGTACCTTGATACAATTAAAAGCTATGAATTGTTATCTATGAATTGTTATGATTTACAATGGTAGGATGTGTTTATATAGGCTCTACAAATCTTGCCCAGCAAGATATTGCCTTCTATTACAATTAGGATTTAAAGAAGGTACCCAAAACTGCCCAGAATACAATTAGAATTAGAAAAAGGGCAAAACAGTAAATTCCAAGCCTTCTTTAATGGGAAAACGTGCGCGACTTTAATTAGCACGTTTCTTGCTTTTGTTTCCTATCCCAGGTTGTAGAAAATCTCTCAAGCTTCGCGTGGGCAGTAAGATCGCTGAAAACGGACTTCTAGAACTCCAGATATGGCCAAAACAGTATAAGCTGCGCAGCCTTCCCGGAAAATCCGAATTTTAATCAATTAAATCTCCAAAAACGACAAAAGCTTAGATATTCTTGGAAACCTGCACAACTACACAAAACACATCAAAACTACACAAACTTGAGTCCAAAACAATCAATTTAAGCCGATATAGAATGTTCCAAGTGGATATAAAATCCACTTATCAAACACCCCCAAACTTAAACCGATGCTTGTCCTCAAGCATAAACAATTACAACTACCTAATTAACTAGTACCACTTCCGTAGGTGATCACGGTTGCATTTGGCATATGCAACAAGCCCTTTAAACCCCTAGGCAGCCCTAGTGGACGAGTAAGGTCTCGTGAGGGCCTATAGCGAATGTACCCACAAAATCCATTTAACCTAATGCAATGCAATGCATGAATGCAACTAATATGAAAAATGCAATTAATCTAGCCTACCATACCTTCAAATCCTCTCATGCCATATCAACTTAAGAATCAAAGTAAATACGCAATGTCTTGGTGTCGAAAGTGCAAGTATTCACATAGTCTACTCAATGAACATGCATAAGTTCTCACAAGTCCATGTCAAGTGTAAGAATAAGTTAGTAAACATGCTAAGCCTACAAGAGCAAATCTTTGAGACAAAACTCGGGATCTCATACGCAAAAATAAGTAAACACTCACAATCCACTCACAAAAGAATATTCACTCAAGAACAAGGGTAAGTGTATCACTCAATTCCAACAAAATCATAAACATGCTTGACATTTGGTATCAATCTAACTCTTAACACAACATACATCAATGACGATAATCAAAAGGTCTTTAATTGGGTTGTAACGTGGGCTAGGGACAAGGTATGTCAAATAAGCCAAAAACAGGTGAAGTGTCAAAAGCTAGTAAGCACCATAATAAATCATACACAACACTCTATTTTCCCCCCCACATAAATTTTACTAAGAACACTCGACTAGTCGACTAAAGTAGGATCACAACAAACACAAACATGCTCTCATTATATTTTTTTCTTTTTTTCTTTTTTTCTCTTTTTCTTTTTTTTTTCTTTTTTTTTTTTCGAGAGCTAAATAAAACAATAATATAAACAATAACAATTATCCCACAATTTATTACATATGCCGACTATCAAGTAAACAAACAAACCCAATATTCAATATTTCCCCCAAAATTATGACCAAGAATAAACCCCTCCTTGCACACCTTATTACTCCCTTAAGCACTTTACTAGCCTTTGACAATGTGGGTTCAAATTAATGTACGGCCAATACAAGAAAAAGGTCTAGGCAAGTAATGTGGTATGTCACCGAAAAATAGGATTAAGCTCAACGGGTTAACTAATTCATCATGTAAACATGGTGTGGTAATATGGGAAAATATGCGGTTATTCCTAAATGCCTTTATCATTTTAATCGTCAAATAATGTCATGCGTTTCAAGAAAGACCTCAAACAACTGCTAGCAATGCAAACAATCCGTGGACACTCAAGCAAACGAATAAATTGCAAAAAATATGCAATATGGCTCAAAATCTCACTTGGTGGAAAAACATACTCAATCCCAAGCAAAAATCTCTCTAACGCACCAACTTGTATTCAAAGCATGCAAACTAAATCATCTTGCACATATTCATGTCCTTCTAATTACTTACAACATTCAATAAGTCTACTAGCTTCAACCTACTAGTGTATGTGTGTGCACAAGAACAAAGCATATCACTTCTCAATCAAAAGCGTCAACAACACAAAATTCCTATCAAGCATGGGTGCAAATGCAAACTATTATGAACTCACATGATATACGAAAAAAAATAAAAACAGAATGTCCTATATGAAACAAACGTAGATAACACAAACAAATATGCATAATTTACTACTACTAATATGCAAAGCATGAAATCCTACATGAACAAATAATACAACAACAACTACTAATCCCTCAAACCACCCCCAAACTTAAAATATTCAATGTCCGCATTGAATGGAAGTAAATACAAGGGATAGTAGAAAACATACCTACTCGTCCTCCTCCTCGGATGAATCTGGCGGAAGATACTGCATACGAGCTCCATAGACTGGCCACCTCTCATGAACACTACAAAATCCAATTGACAAGAACACAAATTCGTAATAAAAATAAGATTAGAGAAAAAGATTTACCCAATACGAATCAAAGAGGTGAACTTGCAATTAATTCCTCTTTAGAATTGAATTTTTAGAGATATATAAAAAAAATAGAAGAGGAATTGGATTTGTATGTATAGGTGGGTATATAAAAAATAATAAAAATAAATAATAATACTAAATATAATAATAATAATAATAATAATAAGAATAATAATAATAATAATAATAATAATAAAATAATAATAATAAAATAATAATAATAATAATAATAATAAATAATAAGAAGAAGAATAATAAGAATAGAAATAGGTTTAGAATTTTTGGAGAAAAGATGGGGGTTTTTGGAATTGAAATAGGAAAAGAATTAGTTGTAAAGGGGAGAAAAGAAGAGATATAAATAAGAATTGGGGGTTGAAATAGTTTTTTTTTTTTATATATACACGTACAACACAACTGAGTACCACAGCTAACACACTGCTCCACGCGCACACTGCGCAAGTCTGCTGCAAACTGCCCCAAGATCAGACACGCAGGCGCAGCCTGCGTGACAGGCGTGCAGGCTGCCCCAGGTCCAGTAACGCAGGCGCAACCTGCGTTACACACTGCGCCAGAGACAGAAACGCAGGCGCAGCCTGCGTTACACACTGAAAAATCGATTTTTTTTTTTTTTTTTTTTTCACAGCACAGATTTTTCTTTTCTGAAAACACTCAAAATATTTTTTTTTTTTCCTATACTAATGCGTGGGTTGCCTCCCACGAAGCGCTCCTTTAACGTCAATAGCTTGACGTATTTCTACCTGCAAACTTCAATGAACAGAAAAAGCAAACAGATGCACATATCTACGAATTTCTAATATAAGCATATTGTGCAAATAAACCTTAGATTCATTGAAAGGTACGAAAACTTCCAAGAACCTATCATGCTCAAGAGACTTGGAAACATCAAAATAGCTAGAAAAGTCGTCAGAATAATCATTATAAGTACGACTCATATACTCCTCCCAAATCGGATCCTTATACTCTATAGCAAGATTTTCAACTTCATCAATCTTAACTTCCTTCTCTTCTATAATTGGACACTCATCAATTTTAATCTCGTCTACCAATGTATTAAACTCAAAATTTTCTAGATTTGGTAGAATTTCAATTGCATCCAAATTATCATTAATGCGCATGGGACAATTATCAACTACACAAGTAGACTCATCAGACAAAACATTATCATCAATTGCTAAACAAGAATCATGGCATAGAGGAAAATTGACACAAGGGGGAGTTCGATAACATCCTTCATACCACACTGCTCGAACTTCCCAAATAAAATTATTTAGTTTAGCATTCTCCTCGTACCAAGCTATTGAATCACATGGAATATCATTATCACTAGCAATCTCTAAAGTTGGTTCATCAAAAACTCCCAATGAAAGTAAAGGAGGATTAGACTGAGTTCCTTGAATAATTTTATTCAGCGCAATCTCCCAATCAGCAAGTAAAGAAGGATTAGACTGAGTTAAACTCATATCAACATCATTACACATATATGGATTAAGATCATCATGACATTGATTTTCAAACGAATACGAATAATCATTGCTAGGGGCATATGGAGCATAAAATGAGTTCTCAGAATAGAACGAATTCACCTGATATGCATTACAATCCTCATAAGAATTGAATTGTGGGTAAGGATTGAAGTCTTGATATCGTTCTTGACTGTTGTAGAAATTCTGAGCGTTGTTCCAACCAACGTTGTACTCCATCTAGTCTCTCTCCTCAAAACCAAAGAAAGAAATACAAAAAGAAAGAAAAGAAAAATATGTACAAAGATAAAATCTAAACAATAAGAAACAATTAACCTAAACTCAACTATACTGCCTTCCCCGGCAGCGGCGCCAATTTGTTAGTAGTATTTTTGTGTGTTCGTTCGCAGGGAAGGACTGAATGTAATATCAAGTTCAAGTATCTTATCTCTTTACGTCTAGAAGTGTGTGAGAAGAATTTTGGGTTTTTGTATTAACTAAATTATCCAAGAACTAATTATAAGCACTAAGAATTGATTTTAAACTGAGATTCAAATATATGGGAAAACAATCTAAGAACTGGGGTTCTTCACTTGGTCTCAATACATGCTCAATATTAATGTGATATCTGTGTTCCTACCTTGCTGAAAACAATTCTTCTAAAGTTATACTGCACCCTCCCAGGTTACAATATAGTGCCTACAGCTACACCCTAATTGTCACTCCCGTGATACAATCAAAGTATATCTATAAACTGTTAAGTGCCAAGAATTGTATGTCTCACAATTCTCCTATTAATCTCCCGATCTAATATTCAAATTATGTCTGTTAAATCATGTACTAAGATTGCAACTTCTCTCCCAAGCTTATTACAATCCCTAGAATACAATCAAAAGTTAGCTACTCTTCTAATTGTGTTAAGATCTCATTAACAGATCAGCAAAGCAGAAAATCACGTAATCAAGCATGCATGAATACCAAGGAATACTACCCAATCCTCAGATTAGAGAATTAGTTACACATAATTAAAGGAGAAAACAAAATAATAATGATAATGAATGAAAACATAATATTGAAGAAAGAATTGAAGATCGAAAGTACCTTGATACAATTAAAAGCTATGAATTGTTATCTATGAATTGTTATGATTTACAATGGTAGGATGTGTTTATATAGGCTCTACAAATCTTGCCCAGCAAGATATTGCCTTCTATTACAATTAGGATTTAAAGAAGGTACCCAAAACTTCCCAGAATACAATTAGAATTAGAAAAAGGGCAAAACAGTAAATTCCAAGCCTTCTTTAATGGGAAAACGTGCGCGACTTTAATTAGCACGTTTCTTGCTTTTGTTTCCTATCCCAGGTTGTAGAAAATCTCTCAAGCTTCGCGTGGGCAGTAAGATCGCTGAAAACGGACTTCTAGAACTCCAGATATGGCCAAAACAGTATAAGTTGCGCAGCCTTCCCGGAAAATCCGAATTTTAATCAATTAAATCTCCAAAAACGACAAAAGCTTAGATATTCTTGGAAACCTGCACAACTACACAAAACACATCAAAACTACACAAACTTGAGTCCAAAACAATCAATTTAAGCCGATATAGAATGTTCCAAGTGGATATAAAATCCACTTATCATATTGATCAAGACATGTTCGATAATTTCATCAACTGCACTACTGCTAAGCAAGTGTGGGACACCATTCGAACACTCTGTGAAGGGACTGAGCAAGTCAGAGAGAATAAGAAACAACTCCTCATACAACAATATAAACACTTTCACTTTAATTCATGTGAAAACCTAACTGATATATTTAGCAGGTTTCAAAAACTGTTAAATGGGTTAAAATTGTATGGAAGAGTGTATGAAACCAAATACTCCAACCTAAAATTTCTAAGGTCTTTACCTAAAGAATGGAAGCCAGTAACAGTCTCATTAAGAAACTCTCAAGACTACAAAGACTATACGCTTGAGAGACTGTATGGAATTCTAAAGACCTATGAGCTCGAGTTGCAACAAGATAAAGAAGTTGAGAAGAGCCATAAGAAGGGTGGAAATGTAGCTTTGGTGGCCAATATTCCAACCAACCAAGATGGAGAGAAGATGAAGAATGTGGAAGCCACACCAAGTCAAAGAACTTGTGAAGGTGGAGCTGGAACTAGTAGAAGCAAGAGCAAAATGACAGAGGAACCTGATGCACTGAGTGGAGATGATTCAGAAGATCTAGATGAATATTTGGCATTTCTGTCAAAGAGATTCTCAAAGTTGAGATTCAAGAAGAATCCAGCAGGAGCCGGGCAATTCAAGAAAAGCTATCAACCTAACAAGGGCATGGTTGACATGTCAAAGATCAAATGCTATAGCTGTGGAATTGCTGGCCACTTTGCCAATGAATACAGAAAATCCAAAGCTGAGAATGAAAAGAAGCAGTATGAATCTACTGACTACAAGAAGAAATACTTTGATCTTCTTAAGCAAAAAGAGAAAGCATTCGTATCAAAAGATGATGATTGGGCAGCTGAAGGAAGCTCAGAAGCAGAGGAAGAATTTGTCAACCTTGCACTCATGGCAATTAGAAATGATGAGGAAGCTAGTTCATTAAGCAACCAGGTATACTCTACAAATCTAACTGAGCTTTCCAAAGATGAATGTGATAATGTTGTCAATGAAATGTCAAATGAATTGTACAACATGCATGTTACTCTAAAATCACTTAACAAAGAGAATAGCAAGATTAAAGAGCTGAATGCAAAGATAGGTGACAGAAATACTTTGTTAGAGACTCAGTTAATTGATTTTGAAACAATGAAGAGAGATTACCAGGATATGAAAGATAGATTGCTTGAGGCTTTAGATAGAGAAGATTGTTTAAAGGAACAGTTGAAAAAGGAACAGGATTTAATTGCTAAGTGGAAAGGATCAAAGGCTAAAACTGAAGAAATTGGCAGTAAGCAAGGAATTGATTCTTTCTACAAATTAGCAGGAGCAAAGTTGGAAGTTGATGGGGAAGTTGCATCAGATAGTGAATCATTGGATAGTAATTGTCCAAATGAGTTGAAAACTGTTAGTAATGCAACCTTGATTAAATTGCATAAGAAATATGGTCCTGTCAACAAAAACTTTGTGTTGGGAGAATGTAGCAAAACCAAGTCAGTTGAACAAGAAAACACAGGCCACCTATCCACCAAGAAATTGAAGGATAAGTTAGAGAAAACTGAACCTGCTAAGGCTAATAAGAAGAATAGGAATGGCAAGGTAGGAATTAACAAACACAGCAACTACACACCTGATAAATATGCTCCCAGAAAGGAATGTGTGAACTGTGGTAGTGCTAATCATTTATCTGCCAACTGTAAATCTATTAAAAATGCTTCTGTGCCTGATATGCCTAAGTCGGTACCTGTGCCTGCCATGAATGTTATGCCATATATGTCTGTCCAGCCTGCTCATGCATTTAGTCATTATGCCAACATGCCATTCATGCATAAACCATATCATGATGCTTATAACATGTCACAATTGTCATGGATGATGAATAACATGTTAGCACAGACTATGCCAAATTGCACATCTAGTCATAATGCATATGAGCAAGTAGAACAACCTGTTTTTCAGAGACCTACACCAAGAGTTAAGATTGATTTAACTCAGTCTGAAACCATGGGTGGTAAGGGTTTGAAAAACAAGAAAAAGGCTAACAAGGCAGGACCCAAGGAAACTTGGGTACCAAAATCAACTTGATTTGATTTTGATGTGTGCAGGGAGACAGACAGAATCTTTGGTACCTAGATAGTGGTTGTTCTAGGCATATGACTGGAGATTCTACCCTGCTCACTAAGTTTGAGGAGAGAGCTGTCCCTAGCATTACCTTTGGAGACAACAACAAGGGATATACTAGAGGATATAGCTTGATTTCACAAGGAAAGTTGTCATTGAAGAAGTAGCACTGGTTGATGGACTCAAGCACAACCTGCTGAGTATCAGTCAACTGTGTGATAAGAATCAAAATGTGTGGTTCACATCTGAAGCCTGTGTTGTTTTCAAGAAAAACGACAACAAGGTAGTGATGACAGGAAATAGAAAAGGAAATGTGTACATTGCTGACTTAAACTCAACGAGTGCCAACTCTGCTACATGCCTTTTCAGCAAGGCAAGCATGGATGAAGGATGGCTTTGGCACAAGAGACTGTCACACTTGAATTTTAAATCCATGAATGAATTGGTCAAGAAGGATTTGGTTAGAGGCATCCCAAAATTGGATTTCTCCAAGGATGGACTTTGTGATGCTTGCCAGAAAGGAAAGCAAAGAAAGACCTCTTTCAAATCCAAGTCAATGTCCTCAATCGATCAACCCTTGCAGCTTCTGCACATGGATCTATTTGGACTAGTCAATGTATTGTCGATAAGCAACAACAGATACTGTCTTGTAATTGTTGATGATTTCTCCAAGTTCACTTGGACCTTCTTCCTTCGTTCAAAAGATGAGATAGGGGAGGTCATTATTAAACATATCAAGACAATCAACAACAATCCACACTTCAAAGTGAGAAGGATTAGAAGCGACAATGGAACTGAGTTCAAGAACTCTGTGCTAAGAAAGTTCTATGAAGAAGAAGGAATCACTCAAGAATTCTCTACACCAAGAACACCTCAACAAAATGGTGTGGTGGAAAGAAAGAACAGAACTCTCATTGAAGCAGCAAAGACTATGCTTGAAGAATCAAAACTGCCAACCTATTTCTGGGCTGAAGCTGTTAATACTACATGCTATACCCAGAACATTTCTTTGATCAATCAAGCAAAAGGCATGACACCTTACCAACTGTTCAAAGGCAAGAAGCCAACAATTAACTTTCTACATGTATTTGGATGCAAATGCTTCGTATTGAAGAATTTTGGCGAGAGCCTTGGAAAATTTGATTCAAAGGCAGATGAAGCTATATTTGTTGGATACTCTGCTGGAAAATCTTACAGAATCTACAACCTAAGACTCAACATTGTTATGGAATCCATGCATGTTGTCTTTGACGACAAGAAAATATCTTGTCTTGTAGATGAAGGTTTTCATGAGTCACTCTCATTCGAGAATGAGACAAGTAGTGAAGCTAGTGAAAATGATGATGAAGAAAGAATAACAATGGGTGTGGAGAACAGACATGGACCATCAAGAGAAGTGCAGAATGGACCATCTGTAGAAGAGCAACACACCCCATCTGTTGAAGATCATGCTGAAGCATCTGTTGAGAATCAAAGAGAATCATCAGTTGACAATTCTGTTAGAACTCCACTCAATACGAGGTCCATACACTCAGGGGGAGTTTCTCACAGTCAACACTCAACAATAAGTTAAAATGATCAACATCAAGAGATTGATGTAACTTCATCAAGGTTAAACTTTCCACCACAAAGAAAATGGACTAAGGATCACCCCTTTGAGCTGATAATCGGTGATTCCAATGCAAAAGTTCAGACTAGGAGAGCAACTCGAGAAGAATGTCTATATAGTAGCTTTCTTTCTAAAGAAGAACCAAAGAAGGTTGAAGATGCTCTTCTAGATCCAGACTGGGTGTTAGCTATTCAAGAGGAGCTAAACCAGTTTGAAAGAAACAAAGTTTGGACACTTGTACCCAAGCCTAAGGGCAAGTCAGTGATCGACACTAAATGGGTATTCAAGAACAAGATGGACGAAAATGGCATAGTCACAAGGAACAAGGCTAGACTAGTTTCCAAAGGCTACTGTCAAGAAGAAGGAATTGACTTTGAGGAAACCTTTGCACCTGTAGCAAGGTTAGAAGCAATCAGAATCTTCCTAGCCTATGCAGCTCATGCCAATTTCAAGGTCTATCAAATGGATGTCAAGAGTGCATTTCTAAATGGTATTCTGGAAGAGGAGGTGTATGTGAGTCAACCTCCTGGCTTTGAAGATCCAAACTTCCCAGAATATGTTTACTACTTGCTCAAAGCACTCTATGGTTTGAAGCAAGCACCTAGAGCGTGGTATGACACTCTTTCACAGTTCCTCATTGAGAATCACTTCACCAGAGGTACTGTAGATAAAACTCTCTTTTATAGATCTGTCAATGGCTCTATGATACTTGTCCAAATTTATGTAGATGATATAATATTTGGGTTTACTGATGAGAAGCTTTGCAAAAGGTTTGCCAAACTTAAGCAAAGTAAATATGAAATGAGTATGATTGGTGAATTAACTTATTTTCTTGGTTTACAAGTTAAACAAGTGAATGAGGGAATTTTTATAAGTCAAACAAAATATATTTTTGACCTTTTAAAGAGGTTTGACTTAGCAGATTGCTCTTCTGCAAAAACCCCCATGGCCACTGCCGCTAAGCTTGAACTGAATACTAAATAAAAGAAGGTGGACATTTCGAGCTATAGAGGCATGGTTGTATCACTCTTATATTTAACTGCTAGTAGACCTGATATTATGTTTGCTACATTTTTATGTGCTAGATTCCAAGCTGATCCTAGGGAATCTCATTTAATAGCCATTAAAAGGATTTTCAAGTATCTCAAGGGGACACCAAACCTTGGCATTTGGTACCCCAGAGATTCTGGTTTTAATCTATTAGGTTATTCAGATGCAGACTATGCAGGCTGTAAGATGGACAGGAAGAGTACCATAGGCACCTGTCAATTTCTAGGAAATAAGCTGGTCTCTTGGTTCAGTAAGAAGCAGAATTCAGTTTCAACTTCAACAGCAGAAGCTGAGTATATTGCAGCAGGAAGTTGTTGCGCACAGATCCTATGGATGAGAAATCAACTTCTTGACTATGGAGTTAAGTTTGAGAAAATTCCAATTTTCTGTGACAACACAAGTGCAATTGCAATTTCTGAGAATCCAGTGCAACACTCAAGAACCAAGCACATAGACATCAAATACCATTTCATCAGAGAGCATGTGATGGAAGGTACTGTGGAACTGCATTTTGTTCCAAGTGAGAAACAATTAGCAGAAATTTTTACTAAAGCTCTGGATGAATCAACTTTTTCAAGGTTGGTAAGTGAGCTTGGTATGTTGAATTTCTCATAATCTTTAGTATCTGTTCAAATTGTTGCAGCCAATGAATTTTATTCTCTGGATTTATTTATTTTTTGTTATTTATTCTGGAGATATCGAACATCTAATTTACTAAGAGATATCGAATGAATATGTGCACCAACTTGAGTTGTCAAATGGTTATTATGCTTGAGATATCGATCAACAAATTTTATAGAGATGTCGAACTAGTCTTTTGATTAGAGATATCGACTAGTCATATGTTGAGAGATGTCGAATAAGTAAATGATCAGACAAATCGAATGGTTAATTACTTTAGATGTCGAATAGTGCAATTATCTGTTGATATTATTTATTTGCTCTATTTTGTGACCAGAATTTTCAAATGTTTTGTGTGTGTTGTTCTCTGAGATTTTGTCTAGATTTGATTAGACATGAGTTGTCAGACTTAAATGATCTTAGAACAAATAGCACACATAATACTTTTACTTTTTATCTTTTCTAAATGGACCGTTAGGATTAGCATAGGACACCGTGTTTCTCTTTTGCATGCGTTAGTATGTATTAAACGAGTTGTGACCTTTGGTTAATCTTACACCCTTTAATTTCCTGAGTATTAAGTCATGTCATTAGGACTTCAGGGCTTATAAATAGGAAAGGGTAGACACCATTTAGACACACTCTTAACAAAAACAAAACCCTTTCTCTCCTTCTTCAAACCCTCTCATGAAAGATGACCAGGAGCATTTTCAGAGTTTCGGTAGAAGAGTTTGAGGCCATGCCCTTCTACGAGAAGGTGATGGCCCTCCAGGAGAAGATCGATGAGCTCCTCGCTGCAGAAGAGCGGAACCTTGCTGCCATGCGAGTGGCACTGGAGGTTCTCCGCGCTCGCAACCGGGAGGACGCTATTGAAGACCCTGCAGGCCCAGCCAAGGCTGCTTAGCTGGCTTAGGTGGGGGGGGTCTAGTTTTAAGTTTTTGTTATTTTGTTCTGTTTGTTTTAATGGTCTTATTGACCATTTTTGTAATATTTTTTTTATGAAATGGAGTTTCCAATCTTTGTCTTACTACTTCTATGGTTTTTAATCTGCTTGCATGTCTCTTTAGATCGCCTTCTGATTAGATCATGTCTCGTCTTCCATTAAATGTTTAGAATAGACCAAGTTGGACTGTGCACAAATCACTTAAGTTGTTTTAATAATCTAATCTCTGCGAATTAGTTTTCTTAACTCGACTTTGCGCCTTTCTGATCTATTTTGCGATTTGGCACACTTTTCATTAAAGTTATCTTTACTCTTATCAGGCTGTTTTATTCACTGAATCAGACTGCATAGATATGATAACTTAGATACTGTTTATGATGTTTTGATCATCTAACCCTAGTAGTGAGCTTTGATAAGCTACACAGTTGCATAGTTTTGTGTCAAGATTGCAGTAATTTTCATGACTCAAACTGACAACAGAGGCTAATGATGTTGGAGTAATGGTGTACATACAGCAAACTTGGTGACTACAATAACAAGGTTCTATAAGCTTGTCATATGCCCTATAACACCTACTCAGAATTAGAACTTAATGAGAGATAATTGGTTTATACTCTGTTACACAACAAGTCTTATTAGTTAACTCTAAAACTCATAAACAAGTACTTCTGTTGATTGAACTCATATTTCAAATTGACTAACTATGGCACTAGGATCAAGTACAAACACTTTTGCAGATATTTCAATGATCATTCATAACTGTCTCTACAAGTGGGCTCTTGTCCTAAGTATAGCATCAATCAAATGTCAACTTGTTCACTCAAGACAATGAGTGTTCTGCACCTTTCTTAAGAGATTAGTTCTTCATATGGAGAAGACTCTTACAGCAGTTCACCTAGCAAAGGTACTGAGTTCATTCTCTTTTAACTCAACAGCTCTTGTCCTAAATCTTTGCCTTATTTTGATAAACTGAGAATTGCTGGCATGTCCCCCAGATTCTCTACCCAATCAGCACACCATACTTTCATTATTTACATCTCTGAAACCCCCTCTACAGTTTCTCAACAAGCTGTAGTTGACAATTCTTGCAAATCTTAACTTGAGGGGAGTGTCCAGGAGGAAAGTGAGGGTGAGAGAAGTGGTGAACATCAAGAAACCATAAGAATAAGGAAGGTGAGGGTGTGTAAAACCAGCCTAGCCATCCTATGTCTTCCCAAAAAGGCATGGTGATTAATAAGGACATCCATATTTCTGGTTTGAGTCTCTCAACAGACTTTAACTATTGAATCCAGTTCCCAACCAGGAACACAATCAGTGAGGGTAAGGGACACAATTGTGCAACCTATGACACTTGTCATCTACCAAGGAGTTAGTACAAGATGCACAGACACATGGGGAGCACACACAAGTTACTCTTAACTATTTCTCAAATTCAGGTTGATGAATTCTCTATAAATGAGAGGATTTAGTCCCACTCATGGATATCTAATTTGATAACTGAAGCACTTCAATACAACTCCAAATACTCTTGATTCTTCATTCCAATTAATGAAGAAGCCAACACTCATTCTTCAGTTCACTCTGCTTTCTCTGAAAGCAATTAACTAAACCTTCATCTCTGTTTGGATCATCAATGCTAACATTCAATTCTCTTCAATCTATGTGAAACCTCATGGTTTCTCTTTAGGACTGAGGGAAGGAAATGAAAAACAGGAGAGGCCTGGTTGCTCCAGGGCAAAAGGTGAGATGTGTGTAAAGAGTGGTCTCCTATTTCTTCCAGGAGAGCAAAAGGAGAGATTGAGTACCCCTTTAGTAAGGGACGGTGAGCTGTGAGAAGTGAACCAGGATGAGATCCTGATGCAAAATCAGAGAGATTAGAGTGAGCAGCTTCTTCTTTATTTTATCTGATTTTACTGAGGTACTACATCACTTTATCCTTCTTTTTGCTGATAACAAAAAAGGGGGAGAAGTTATAGTTCAGTTCAGAATCTTCTTAACACCCAAAGGGGGAGAAATTTACAAACTAAGAACTATATCTCAGAAGAACAGCAACTAGTGGATACAGAACAACTCTTAGAAATGGATGCCATACATAGGGGGAGCAGTTCTTAGTCACTCAAGTGAAGTTGGTACAACTCAGATACTGTGTCAAGGAAGCTTGATCAAAATTTTCTGTCATAATGAAAGAAGAATCTGAAGAGTGGTTTTTGTTATCATCAATCTCTGGATTTATGCCTCTTTATCTTGGAGTCATAAATAGGGGGAGATTGCTGAGTTATGCATGGATATGGATGATGATAACAAATACCACAAGACAGAAAATGAATCAAGGAATCGAAGCTGATGAACAAATCAGGAAGTCAACTAAAATGTAGATCAACTATAGCAATATCTTAAGGATAAAATTCTGAATAAAGTTAGGATTTATTTCAGTAACAAGCCTGGAGATGCTAAAGTCAGATATCAGTAATCAAAAGAGAGTTTGCTAAAACCATGCAAGTAAGTTCGAGAAATCAAGGAAAGAAGAGTTCGAGAAGTCATTCGAGAACTCTACTCAAAGGGTTTTATTCGAGAAGTCCTAGTTCGAGAAGTCAGACTGATCTATTCGAGAAGTCTGTAAAAAGATCTGTAACACCCCCAGATCCAGGGTCAGGGATCTGGTCGTTACGGTCTCAATATCCAACCACAAAATCAACATAATTTAAATTACAACCTTGTGACCCAAAACAACAACATAAAACACACCCGTTATGGTCCCAGAGATGAAATCAGAGTAATCGTCAATATTATTAATCACAAGTTTGAGTTCTTACAACCCAAAGAATTACAACTTTACAATTACATGCTCTTTGCCATCCATTGGTATATGCCATATATATAAATACATTTGATGCACAAATAGAGAGATGAACTAATACTGCCAATAATGATAAGGTTGCAGGAAATTTCCAACATAGAGAGATGAACTAATACTGGAGTTTGACGCGCCAGGAGACATAGCATTTACACGATGATCAGTCGCATGTTATGTTCCCCACCTCTTGTTTACTACATGTAGAAGGAAGCACCGACGGATTTACTTGTCTACCGCCCTCTGGAACCCCCCCGGCCAACGGTTGGGCCATTTGATGGACCGGAGCCACTGGGTCACTTACGCATCTCCTAGTTCATTTCACATCCATAACCTTGAAACGTGAAGTTCCTCCCCCTTTCCCCAAGTATATTACTTGTTGATAGGACTCCACAAAGTAGTCGTATCTAGTTGGAAAGGAAAAATCACCAATATTTCCCAAGCTGATGCTTGTTAATGGATATAAACTTGTTCCATCAATTCTTACCCCTCGAGCGTTGAGGAGGTAACCAAACAGACTCATATCGATGCTTGAAAGAATCAAGATGTGAGTGACAAGATAGTTTTAGCAAGTATAGGACCGGGCAGTCCAATAAATAACATCTCTCAAGTGAGGTCCCCTTATATCTGTTTGGAAGTTGAGCGAGTATTTAAATCTTCTTTAAGATAAATTTAAATGAAAATAAAGTTTGGGAACCTCCCCTTGATAAGAATAGTCATAAAATACTCCGAAATATTTTACACCTTATCTGAAGGTGATAGATAATCTTTGAATAATATGAATCATCATAAAAAGAACTTAAAAGAATTTAAATAAATATTCCAAGAATATTTATTAAATCAATAATAATTAAGGAATATGAATAAATCATAATATTGCTCGTAAGTAATCCTCGAATGAATATATAGAATTATTTACTAAATAACTCTCTTCTTTAAATGAATATTCAAGATAATATTCATTAATTAAATAAGCTCAAGTAAATGTTTAAAATAATATTCACTAAATAATCAAACCTTAAATGAATATTTGAAAATAATATTCATTTAATAAATAATATTCTAAATAAATATCCAAATAATATTCTTTTAGCAATCAAACTTTAAAGGAACATTCGAAGCAATATTCCTTAAGTAAATAGAACTTCGAATGAATATCTTAAAATAATATTCATCAAGTACATAAAATCTTAAATGAATATTCACGATAATATTCATTTAATAAATAAATTTCCAAGAATATTAAAGTAATTACTCATTGAATAATCAAACTCTAAACGAATATTCGAAACTAATATTCATTTAAATAATTAAAGCTCGAATGAATATTAAAATAATATTCAGCAAATAAATATACGCGAATGAATATTCAAAATAATATTCATATAGTACCTCTCGATTGAGATAATATCCAAATAGCATTTCTCGAATAATTTCCAAGTAATCAATACTTTATATAAATAATGGTCATAAATAACATTCCTCAAATAACTGTCACTGGAATCCCTCCGGGTTTCCACGACTAACTCTATGTCCCAAAATACCGACTCCCGGTCTATATTGAAAGAATGAATATCATACGCCCTTCACTAAGGGTCTTAGCAAAACAATCCTGCTTATAACTGATAATTCATATCTAGTCTATAAGCCAATATCAATTCAGGGAACAAGCATATCAATAGACTTGAAAGTAGGCATGCATGCTATGGCATATGTATACAACAATCATTATATGTATTATCATGTTAGAAATGATTGATGAGAACAGTGTTTGGAAGCTAAAGTAACAAAACAGAGTTTAGCTGGAAGCAGTCAGAGTTTAGTTAAACACTGACTGGAAGCGCAACAGAGATTGTTAAACTCTGTAGTGGTAATGTCTGAAGAGTCAACAGTGTTTGAAGATTGATACAAGATAAATATGGAAGCAATATCTTTGAAGATTGGAAAGCTGTCAAAGAGATTGAGTTGACTTGGAAGACTTGAAGCAATCGTGATTGATATCAATTGTATAGCTTAATTATAGGAGAATTAATTACTGATTGTACGAAGCTGTATGTTTTATAAATACAGTTAGGTTAACCCTAGAAGGGTATCGAACATTGATAAATTCATTGATTGTAACCTAAGCAGCTCTCTGTGATATTTTACATCACTGAGAGAGGAATTGTTAATTCCAAACAGTTTTTAAGTATTAAACAGTGTGTTCTTGTTAACTTACTCATACAGTATTTGATTACCTATTGTGTATTCGTCCTAACAAGTGGTATCAGAGCCAATCTGTTACTTTATTACAGTTAAAGATCCAAACACAATAGTAATCAATGGCAGAGATACCTCCACCATCTGAGAAAGCTCCTACTACTGTTAGTAGGTATGAAACAATTAGGGTTCCTATACTTAGGCCATTAGAGTATGCAATTTGGAAAGTAAAGATGACCATGTTTCTGGAGGCTACAGATCCAGAATATCTTGATAGAATATATGAAGGTCCTCACAAACCTACAAAGTTATCTACTGCTGCTGCTGGTGAGGAATCAAAGGTCATTCCAAAAGAAAATAAAGATCTAACTGCTGAGGATCTTTCATCTATTGCAAAGGATGCAAAAGTAAGACATTTACTTCACAGTGCTTTAGACAATGTTATGTCTAATAAAGTGATTAATTGTACAACTGCAAAGGAAATATGGGATGCACTTGAGGTTAGGTGTCAAGGAACTCCTGCAATCAAGAAAAACAGAAGAAACATACTCACTCAGGAGTATGAGCATTTTGAGGCAAAGTCTGAAGAAACCATGACAGAAACATTTGACAGATTCTGTAAACTGCTCAATGATTTGTCATTGGTTAACAAAGAGTATGATTTAGAAGACTCAAATCTCAAGTTTCTTCTTTCTCTACCTGAAAATTGGGATGTGAAAACAACCACCATAAGAGATAACTATGAACTTGGTGAAACAGAGATTGATGAAATTTATGGACTGCTCAAAACCCATGAATTGGAATTGGAGCAGAGAAACAAAAGATCAAGGAGAAAGTCAAAGTCTGTTGCTCTTAAGGTTGAGGAGAAACCATCAAAGAAGGAAGCATCAAGAAGAAAGGCAAAAGGAAAAGCTTTAGTCATACACTCAGAAAGTGAGTCATCAAACACTGATGTTGACTCAAACACAGATGGAACATCTGATTCTGAAGATGATGAAGAGATGATGCAAATGGCTGCATTGATGGTAAAGACCTTCAAGAAGATGGGATTCAAGAACTTCAAGAAGGGAAAGAGATTCTCCAAGGACTACTCTAAGTCTGACAAGAAGAATTTCAAGAAATCTGAGGGAAAGGACTTCAAATCTGGTAAGAAAGATAAGTCTGAGATTCAATGCTACAAGTGTAAGGAGATGGGTCACTATGCTCCTGAGTGCAAGAAGGGTAAAACTGAAAAGGCACTCTACACCAAAGGCAGAGATTGGGCAGACACTTCAGATTCAGATGAGGAAGTGAACTATGCACTCATGGCTACTACTCAGAATGAAGATGATGATCTAAAGGTACCCCCAACTACCTATGCTTATAATACTGATAATATAACTGAATTGAGAATTTATCTTAAAGCATTACATATCAGTTATAGGGATCAGACTTTAGAAAATGAGAGGATAAAAAATGAGTGCTCTCAACTCAAAGATAGAAATAAACTTGTTGAGGAACAGCTAGAGAACATGAATAAAGTTCAGAAAGAGAGAGATGATGCAGTGTTTATTGAACAGGAGTTGCTAGGTAAGTATAAGCAACTAGAATATGAATTGGAGGATGCTAAACACATTATTAAAACTTGGACACACTCTGGTAAAGACACTCAAGAAGTGTTTCAGTCAGATACAGTAGGTCTAGGTTACTCTGAAGGAGATGAACTTAGATTTGAAAATTTGGTAAAAGTTAGACCACATCGTTCATCTGAAGGTAATGTTATGGGAACAGGTGGACCTAAGACTGAAGCTGAGAAAAAGGCTGTTAAAGAATCATATGCTAAGACTTTTGTTAAAGAGGCTAACATTGGTTTAATGACAGATAAACAACTCAAGCATAAGCTTAAAGAGATAAAATCTGTCAACAAACAGAGAATGCCTAAGAAAAACAAAAATGGAAAGGTAGGCATAACATCAGGAATTAAGCCAATGCTTGCTTCATTAGCTCCAAGAAAAACATGCTTTAATTGTGGTAGCACTAATCATCTTGCTAGTTTCTGCAGTAAGAATAAGAACATTAATTCTTTGCCCTCTAAAACTGCAGTTAAAAATGATTATGTGAGGACTAGACCACAGACTTTATGTACACACTGTGGAAGTACATGGCATTCTATTTACACTTGCAGAGATTATCATGCTATTTACTATAATTACTATGAACCCAAGCCAAATTTGAAATGGGTTAAAGTAAACTCTGCAAATGTAAACTCTGAAAAAGTTAGCTTAAACTCTGATAATGTGAATTCCGCTGCAAAAGCTAACAGAATTAAGAAAGCCAAAGGATCCAAGCAAGTCTGGATCCTTAAAACTAATAATCAGTGATTGTTTGTGATTGCAGGGCAACAGGGTTAGTACCCTAGTCGTGGACAGTGGATGTTCAGGACACATGACAGGAAATAAAGCCCTGCTAT
Organism: Kitagawia praeruptora; assembly: GCA_037693485.1. NCBI lineage: Eukaryota > Viridiplantae > Streptophyta > Magnoliopsida > Apiales > Apiaceae > Kitagawia > Kitagawia praeruptora. The sequence continues at coordinate 143,746,803 of CM075352.1, forward strand.
CAGAGTATGAGGAGAAGGCTGGCCCAAAAGTTTCCTATGGAGATGGCAACATACGACATACTCTGGGATATGGCAATATTAATCTTGGGAGTGTCATCATCACAAATGTAGCTCTGGTTCCAGGACTCAAGCATGATCTGCTATCTGTGAGTCAAATCTGTGACAGAGGATATCATGTAGATTTTCAGCCTGAATATTGTCAAGTGATCAGTAAATCTACAGGGAAAGTTGCTCTAGTTGGAAACAGACACAATAACATCTATGAAGTTAAATTGTCAACAAACACTGATGGTAAAGCAGTGTGTCTGTCAACAAGAATGTCCAGTGAAGAGAGTTGGAAGTGGCACAAGAAACTCTCTCATTTAAATCTGAACAACATCAATGAGCTAATAAAGAATGATCTTGTAAGAGGTCTACCAAGGTCTTTGTTGAATGTAGAAGGCCTGTGTGATTCTTGTCAAAAGGCCAAACAGAGAAAAGCCTCCTTCAAAAGCAAATCTGAGTCTTCAATTGTTGATCCTTATCATCTCCTACATGTTGATCTTTTTGGACCAGTGAATGTCATGTCTCTTGGAAAGAAGAAATATGCTCTAGTCATTGTTGATGAATATACCAGATACACATGGGTATATTTTCTTGCAAAGAAGGATGAAACTGCATTAACACTGACAGAACATATATTACAACTGGACAAAGGGTCAGAAAATCAAGTGAAGATAATCAGAAGTGACAATGGAACTGAATTCAGGAATTCATCAATGGAAGAATTTTGCAAGAGCAAAGGAATCAAACAGGAGTTTTCTGCACCTGGCACTCCACAACAAAATGGAGTATTGGAGAGGAAGAACAGAACCTTGATAGAAGCTGCAAGAACCATGCTAGATGAAGCAAAATTGCCAACATATTTCTGGGCAGAAGCAGTTCAAACTGCTTGTTTTACTCAAAATGCAACACTGATCAACAAGCATGGTAAAACACCATATGAAATGGTGAAGAAGAAAAATCCAAATCTAAAATATTTTCATATTTTTGGATGCAAGTGCTTTGTGTTGAAGACTCATCCTGAACAGTTGACCAAATTTGACCTAAAGGCAGATGAAGGAATTTTTGTTGGCTATCCACTGTCAACTAAGGCATTCAGAGTTTATAATCTGAGAACTAGAGTGATCATGGAATCAATTCATGTGTCATTTGATGACAAGAAAATAACTGGACTTGAAGATGTCAATGAACATGATCTACTCCACTTTGAAAATGAAGATTTATTCTCTGAAAAAGTAAACTCTGATCAAACTGATCTGACAAACTCTGTTGATCTAAACTCTGAACCTCTACTGGTAAATACTGAAGAAACTCTTCAATCAGAAACAAGGGAAGAACCAGTTGAGGGGGAGCATGAAGAATCACATCAAAGTGATAATTCAAACACTGATAGTGACTCAGTTGATAATTCTGAATCAAACTCTGTTGATTCAAACTCTGTTAATAATTCTGAGCAGTCACATTCAGGGGGAGCATCAGAAAATGAAGAGAGGCACCAAGAAAATCAGGAGAGCATGGATCAAGGGGGAGGATCACATGATGACAGAAGCAATTTGCCTTCTGCAAGAAAATGGACTAAGTCACACACACCTGATTTAATTATTGGTGATCCAGATGCAAAAGTAAGGACAAGAAGTGCAACAACAAATGAATGTCTGTTTCATGCATTCTTGTCACAATCTGAGCCAAAGAAAGTGGAAGAAGCTCTTAAAGATGCTGACTGGATAACAGCAATGCAAGAAGAGCTAAATGAATTTGAAAGAAATGAAGTGTGGACCCTTGTACCAAGGCCCAAGAACAGATCCATTGTTGGTACTAAATGGGTTTTCAGAAATAAAACTGACAGTGAGGGTGTTATCACAAGAAACAAAGCAAGACTGGTTGCAAAAGGCTATTCACAACAGGAAGGAATAGACTATGATGAAACATTTGCTCCAGTTGCTAGATTGGAGGCAATCAGAATCTTTCTAGCATATGCCTCTCATAAGAAATTCAAAGTGTTTCAGATGGATGTAAAAAGTGCATTTTTAAATGGAAAACTTGAAGAAGAAGTGTTTGTGGAACAACCACCAGGTTTTGTAGATACAAAATATCCAGACTATGTCTACAGGTTAGACAAGGCACTCTATGGACTTAAGCAGGCACCAAGGGCATGGTATGAAACTCTTGCCAAATTTCTACTAGAAAGTGGATTTCACAGAGGTACTATTGACAAAACTCTGTTTTACTTTCAATCTGGTAGTGACTTGCTCTTAGTTCAGATCTATGTAGATGACATCATTTTTGGATCTACTAATGATAAACTCTGTAAGAAGTTTGCCAAACTCATGCAGTCAAGATATCAAATGAGTATGATGGGAGAGCTTAGTTATTTTCTAGGCCTACAGGTGAAGCAAACAGATGATGGAATTTTTATAAATCAAGCAAAATATACCAGAAATCTTCTCAAGAAATTTGGCATGCTTGACTGTTCATCTGCAACAACTCCCATGGCAACTGCAATAAAATTGGACAAAGATGCAGGGTCATCAGTAGATATGACATGTTACAGAGGAATGATTGGTTCTCTACTCTATTTAACAGCTAGTAGACCTGATATCATGTATGCCACTTGTTTGTGTGCAAGGTTCCAGGCAGATCCAAGAGAACCACATTTAACAGCAGTAAAGAGGATTTTTAAGTATCTCAAGGGCACTATAACTTTGGGGCTGTGGTATCCAAGAGAATCAGAGTTTAAACTACTTGGTTATTCAGATGCAGACTTTGCAGGCTGTAAGATAGACAGAAAAAGCACCAGTGGAAGTTGTCAATTTCTGGGAGACAGAATTGTTTCCTGGTACAGCAAGAAACAGAAGTCAATATCTACATCTACATCTGAAGCAGAGTATATTGCTGCTGGTAGCTGCTGTGCACAGATTTTATGGATGAAGAATCAACTGCTGGATTATGGATTGAGGTATACCAAGATACCTATTTACTGTGATAATCAAAGTGCTATTGCAATGACAGGTAATCCAGTACAACATTCAATGACAAAGCACATCAGCATAAGGTATCACTTCATCAGAGAGCATGTAGAGGAAGGCAACATTGAGCTTCACTTTGTGTCTACAGAACAACAACTTGCAGATATCTTCACCAAGCCATTGAGTGAAGCTACATTTACAAGACTGGTCAATGAACTAGGAATGGTCTCTAGTTTTGACTAGTGATGTTGGTTAGACTCAAAAACTTATTGCTCATGTTATGCAAATTGTTAAGTGCTATGTGAACCTTAGTATTAAACTCTGTTATGCATGCTTATGTTTAAACCTTGTTAAACTCTGTCAGCATGTCTGTCTGTAAAACACTATTATCATGTTGGATACACTCAGTGAATTCAGAATTGATTATTGTCTGAATGAAAACACCAATGAAGAAAAATGTATGAAGCATGATTCTCAGTAATTAAATCATGATTCTTTCTGAGTCACTGTAATCTAATCAGATTTTGTGCAGTAAATCAACACAGCATGATACTGTTTCATATTTATAGTATCTCTTAGTTTATTCAGTCCTAAACTCTGAGTTTATGAATATTGTGTGCATTGCCTCTCATAAATAATTTTGGTTATTGATGAACTCTAAACTCTGATTAGTGACATTCTGTTCCCAAAGGTATGGTTCCTGATGATTCCTTGTTTGTACTTGTGAAAACCATAAAACTTGAGATGTGTCATTGATTAGTTTGGTGAGTTCAGATTCATGTTTACACCTTGTGAGAGTTTGAGCCAAATCAGTGATTGATACATTTTCTATCAATCAGTATTTATTGTTGTGTGATGTTCATCAGGAAGTATGTTTCTCTAGAACTTGTATTAAACCACTTTGAGACTACATGATATGTGTGTGCATGAAAATGATAAAGGCAATAGGATTTACCATTCCTTCAAACACTGTTCAAAATTCTTTTGAACACTGTTCAAACACTGTATAAACACTGTTCATAAATATCACCCTTAGTTAACCCCTTTGAGCCTAATTAACTGCTCATTTTTCTTATACTCTGAAGTATTAAGAGCAGTTATATTCTTTTGAAAAAAAAATCAAGCAGATGAGTGTTTCTCAAGAAAAGAAAAGTTTTTCAGTATATATGTTAAATAAAAAAAATTATAAAAAAAAAGGGCATATATACTGATCTTGTGCAAATATGTACTAACAGTGTGACTGAACACTTTGGTCTATTAAAATGTTCAGTTTGAAATTCACTCATGAATAAAACATCTCTTCTCATCTGTTTGATCTTACCTCATTACAACCCTGAATAAAGTCCTTTTGATTTGTGCATACATGTACTCAAAGTAGTGTAGATTTGGTGGACATTCAAGCATATGGTAGAATCTGCTTTTCCTGATTGAATGTGAGTGTAAATACTTCACCTAAACACCTGTGTGCTTTGAGAGTTTGTGAGTTTATCAAGTTCATGATTGTTATTCACTGAATGATGCTCTGATTTCTATCTCTTGATCTTTTTGTCTTCAAAGACTGTGTGCTTACTTGGATAATCATGGACATCAAAGGGAATAGAAGTTTTCAGATTTCTGTATAACAGTAACTACAGAGTTTAGCATTCATCAAACAATCAGTGTTTACTATGAGAGTTTGTGCATTCAGTGTTTATTGATTTTTTGTTATGGATTTTATGAAATATTAGATGCTCTAAAAATTGATTTTGGTAAACTCTGCTTTACACACACTCATATTCACAACTGTGCAATTTTTGAAAGGGTTTCAGTAATAAAGTTGGAAAATTGATAAACACTGTTGAGTTGTGTTAAGTACTCTAAGGTAAAGTTTCATTGAGATGATTTGACTATTTTGGAGTAATTGGGGTAGTTGACAACTGTTAATTAGTGTAAATATGTCAAAGTGTCGTGATTATAGGAATGACAGCGGTAATTATTAAGTGATCCATTGGTTGTTTGACACGTGTCCCATGATAGTGTCCCACTTACACATTACTCTACAATCAGTTGCGCGCTTTCATTAAATAAACGATTGAGTTTTGGTTTTACTCTAATCGTTTTTGTTCTCTCACTTCACATCGATTAATATTCACCCAGTCACAGTTACTTGCATACTCAATCACTTTCAAAATTCTTATTCACTCTCCTTCACATTTTGGTAAACACTTACCATACATCTTTTCTCTGAATATCTTCGTATCATATCTTACTAATGGCAACCAAAGCGTTTGATGCAGCAGGGTTAATTTTTCTTCCTAGCAACTATGCAGCTCCACTGGAGAATGCAAATGCTCCAGAGGCGTTTCATTTGTTTCAAAATTTCTTGAAAGATTCTGAAATAGGGAAGGCTTTAACTGCACCACCAATACTCTCTGCTTCACAAATTGCTACTTTTTGGACAAACTCTGTATATGATGATGGAGAAGAGTCTGGCACTCCAACAATCACTTTCACTCATGCTGAATCAGAGTATATCATTACTCCAACTACGGTTAGGGATGCTTTGGATTTTGAGACTCACACTTCTTACAGTGTTGTTGGTCACGACCACTTGAGGACAATGTTGCAGCAAATTGGATGTGCAGGAAATTTGAATAAGCTGGGGTCTCTGAGAAGGCCACTTTTGAGAAAGGAATGGAGTTTCTTTTTCGATTGCATTACAAGAGCTTTTGGAAAGAAGGCAACAAATTGGGATGCACTTCCTCTTGACACTCTTCAAATTGGCCATGCTCTACTGTATGGAGGTAATTTCGATTTTGGTAGACTAGTGCTAATGAATTTGGGAGAGCATTTGTCTGAGCCTACTTCTGTTTATTTTGCTCGATTTTGTCAAATACTATTTACTGCTTGTGTGCCTAATCTTACAATTGATGAAGCTGATGTCATTCAGCCTTTTCAAGTTGCTAAAAGGATGTTTTCTGATTTGACAAATAAAGATGTTACTAAACAGCAAATACCTGATATGTTTATGCCACTAGCCTTACAAAACTATGTTAACCAACCTTAGGATTCTCAATCACCACAACACATGCCTGAACCATTAGACACCATACATTCTGAACCAACACCCACAACACCTACAACACCCACAACCACTGTACCTACTACATCTCATCAACCACAACCAGAACCAATAAACTCTCCACCAATAAACTCTGAAACCTTAAACTCTGAGACAACACCTACTGAAAAACCCAAATCCAAACCAAAAAGAAAAATACACACTGCCCAAAACACTAAACACTCAAAGGCTAAACAGACATTACCTGGAGCTGTTTATACCAGAAGAAAAAAACAAAAGGCAAACAGACCTTCACTTTCACCACCTAAGGAGAGCTCTAGTGAAGAAGAAGAGGAGATTGTAGTGCCTCAAGTCAAGAAGAGGAGATTAATTCTTTCAGAATCTGATGATGAGAATGTTGTTGAAGCTCCAGAGGTGGTTTCACAGCAAACACCTACTGTTGAGGATGCTGTGCCTGTCAATGTTGAAATACCTGCAGAGGTTGAAATACCTGCAGAGGATGCTGTCAATGTTGAAATACCTGCAGAGGTTGAAATGCCTGCAGAGGATGCTGTTAATGTTGAAGTACCTACAGAGGATAACATGCCTGTAGAAGAGGATCACAGAGATGGTTTTTCACCAATGAATGATTTTCTTGATTCATTTCAACCAATTCTTGATCCTATCTCACCTGTTGTTCAGACTGAAGCTCCTGGTGTAGCTGATGAGCCTGCAGTTAATTTTCCTGAAGCTGCAGCATCACACACAGAGCTAATATCTAATGCTTCTCCAATTCCAGACAAAGGTGATGAGGTTGATCAAGCAACTAAGAAAAATTCTGAATCTATGCCTGTTGAAGCTACAAATGCAAGCTCTGTTGCAGAGCCTGTGCAACATGAGGAGACTATTGACAAGATTGCAGAAGTTGTTGCAGAAACTGTGGCTGACACAGCTCAGCACAGTGGTTCTTTACAAGATGCTCAAGCAAATGATGCAAGTGTTGAAGATGAATCTGAAAACAGTGTAAACTCTGATTCTTTTCTGAGTGCACCAGCACAGACTGATAATAAACATAAACCTTTTGATCAGCCTTATCCATCTCATGCAATTGAAGAAGAGCACCTTGCTAAATCTGCTGCTAATTGGTATAAACAAGACTGTATTTTTCCAAAAGGGAGAGCAGCTGATTTTGTTAAGCAGACTGCTAGTCAAATTTCAAATCCAGAGATTTTATCCTGTTTAAAGGCAACTGTGGTACAAGTCAAAACTCTGGATGGAAATTTTGCTGAAACAAAACAACAAATTGCTTCTTTGAAAACTGAGATACAGACTAGAGAAATGACAATGGAAAGAGAGTCAAAAATCAAAGCTGCACAGCTTTCTAAAGTTCAAGATACTCTCTTTGCCAGGCTAGGAAAGGTTGAAGAAAATCAAGCTGCCTTGTTTGCTAAGGTTGATTCCATTGCTAACTCTTTGGAGCTCATTACATCTATACTCATTCCTGATGATGTCAAAAAGGGGGAGAGAGTTGCTAAGTCTAAATGTAAAATTTCTCAAACTCTGCTTGAAAAGAAGGATGATGCTGGAGATGGAGGGGCAAGTGATAAGAGTAAGGCTTTAAACTCTGAAACACTAACTCTAAGATCTGGCAAATCTCTTAAGTCACAGTCTGTTGGAATAAACACTGAAACTCAAGGTACTTCAAAAACCAAGAGTTTGGAATTAATATCAAATCCAAAGACTGATGAGGAGTTAGCTGTTAAGCTTTTCATGGAAGAGAATGCAGAAGGAGTTACTATAGAAGATGCTAAAGCTGAAGAGAAGAGTCTGCAAGAAAAGCATTTGAAGGCTTTAAAGTCTGATAAAATAAAGAAGAATGTGAAAGTTGTTAAAGCTGCAAAGCCTGTTCTTAAAGGTATTCAAATCAAAGAACCAGTTGGTACAAATCAAAGGATGCAAGTGTTCAGAAAACCAACAGATGCAGAAGCTAAGCAAAAGCTGAAAAGTATTGTTACAACCTCTGTTGATACACATGTTGTACAGAAGAATGAAGACACAACCTCTGTTACTGCACAAGTTGTGACCACACCATTATTGTCTTCTCAGTTGAAATCAACATTTGGAAAAGGTGTTCTTCATGATTCAAGGCTAGAAGCTACAGTTACAATGGATTTCACTGATGGTAGAGCCTTATCTGGTAAAATCGGATACAACAAAGGAGGCATAGGCTCACACAGAGACACAAGACAATATATTGGTCCCAGAGATCCTTCTTCATTGGCTGTTCCAGGTCGTGGTGTCACTCAAGAGAGTTTAGACAGACTGGAGTCAGTACAGCTTGTTAATCAGAAGAGTTTAGAGAAGGATTTTCTGCTATATTTCATGGCTGATGGAACAGTGTTTAAAGTTGATGAGAAGGATATTGATTTAAAATACTGGGAAGAACTAGAATATGTTCTGTATCTTTTCAGAGTAAGAAATCAAAGAGCTCAGTCAGTTGCAAATGTACTCAGACAAAAGATGATTCAAAATCTTGCCAGAAGAAATATGAAGTACAACAGCAAGTATGTTCCAAAGTACAGAGACTGGAATGGGAATCTGATAGAAATGGAGAAGGGGACTACAGATCTTGGAATTACTGTTCTGGATTTTAATGTGAAGTCTGAGGAAGTGAAATATATCAGGTTGGGAAATGAAATGAGGAGAAACAAAATCTACGATCTTAGAGCTGCTATCTATCAGACTGATGAGAATGATCCTCAGTTGAGAGAAATCAAGGAAGCTATGCAGATAGAGCTTGAAAATGCTGAAAGAAGATTGCTTATAGACTATCTCAGGACAATGCCAGATCTTCAAGAGATTAGAATTTGAAGTCTGTAAGAATTTTCTTATTTTCTGTAGAATTTGTTAAGTAAAAGCTTAAACTCTGTTTGTTAAACACTGTAGACTTTGTATTTGTTTTGACATCATCATTTACTGTAAACTTGTACATTCTTGCTCATGAACAAGTTGGGGGAGATTGTTAGAAATGATTGATGAGAACAGTGTTTGGAAGCTAAAGTAACAAAACAGAGTTTAGCTGGAAGCAGTCAGAGTTTAGTTAAACACTGACTGGAAGCGCAACAGAGATTGTTAAACTCTGTAGCGGTAATGTCTGAAGAGTCAACAGTGTTTGAAGATTGATACAAGATAAATATGGAAGCAATATCTTTGAAGATTGGAAAGCTGTCAAAGAGATTGAGTTGACTTGGAAGACTTGAAGCAATCGTGATTGATATCAATTGTATAGCTTAATTATAGGAGAATCAATTACTGATTGTACGAAGCTGTATGTTTTATAAATATAGTTAGGTTAACCCTAGAAGGGTATCGAACATTGATAAATTCATTGATTGTAACCTAAGCAGCTCTCTGTGATATTTTACATCACTGAGAGAGGAATTGTTAATTCCAAACAGTTTTTAAGTATTAAACAGTGTGTTCTTGTTAAGTTACTCATACAGTATTTGATTACCTATTGTGTATTCGTCCTAACATATCACAACAACAGTTCCAAGTATTGGAAACTTGCCTGGTAATCCTGTAGGGGTAGTGTGCCTCGTGTCAATCCAGTGATCTATAAATAGTCACAATAACCGAGGTCAATCACTGAACATTTCGAAGGTTAAGTATAACTTAACTTAAGTCATGTAAGCTTGGTCCAAAACACACCTCGAACCTATCCTTAATGTCGGATCTTTCGTATATCTTACTTAATCATTTATAACCTCGTTCTTTGCACCAATATGTTGTCTCGATAATTCTTAACAAGTTTCATGTTTTAGTCGACTCGAAATTCCCTTTTTAACTTAGCCAAAAAGGGTGGCCAAAGTAGTACCCCTAGGGTTGACTTTTCTAAGAATCACTATTTCGAGACTCGTACTTCAACACTTTTAATAAATCACTGGAAACGTATTTAATTACGAAACCACTTATAAAATCATCTTTGGTATTTGTAATATTTATCATAAAATTTCCAATTCGAAGCCACGAGTCTAAATAGGTGAAATGTATTTTTGAAGTTCAGTCGACTACGGATCTTTACTATTCACACCTCTTTCACTAAAACGTTCATAACTCGGTAACCGTTAACTCAAATGACGCACCGTTTTCGCATACATGATCTAGAGAATGTCTAGAAGGTAGCTAACTCAAAATTGGACTTAGATCAGAAGATTAATTTTTCAGAATTTTGCCAAAACAGGGCAGGAGGTTTTAATGAATAATGTTACCTCCGAAAAGTGGTTTCTTCGCACTTATCCTCGATTCGAACATTTTTATAAAATCGGAAAACGATCCATTTTACTTGTGGTTTTCTCTCACGCCTTCCTTATGACCTCTAATATTTAATTACCATGATTCGTCACTGACTTAGTCATGTTAAGGGATTCCAATTTCAGTTACGAACTTTCGATTACGGTTTCGAACCTCTTTTACGAATTTAATCATAACTCCTAAACCGTAAGTCCACTTCATACGATCTTTATATCAAAACGAAGCTTACAACATAATCTAGCTTATCATGGAAGAAATCGAAGCTAATCAGTGACTTATACCTACTGTCAAACTCGTGTTCTTAAGGTTAACGAAATTTATGCATTACGACGGCTATAAATCGGATATTTACCAAATTCCAAAACTCCCAATAATCATGATATCTACTCCAAACAACATATACATGATTTATAACCATGAACTGAGGCCAAGCAATGCCTTTCCGTTCACCTAGGCTATTTTTAACATTTATCAAAACTAAACCATAATCATGCTTGTAATCATGCTTATAACTTACTAATAACATAACTAAGTTTAAATCCATCAAGAACAAGCATATACCCAAAGTAAGATCTAGGGTTCATGAGGTTTATACCTTCCTTGGAGAGTGTTAAAGCCCTTGCTAAGGCTTGTATAGTCCATGCCTATCATTAACCAAGCTTGGATCATCCAAGAAATCAAGAAAACCAAGATTTGTTCTTGAAAACACTATTCACCCTCCTCTTAAATCATTTCTTTGAAAATGGTAACAATGGATTTTGAAGCTAGGATTTCTAGGGTATCATTTTTATGAAATATAGGATCTAGGATAAAATTTTGGAGATCAAACAATGGTGGGAAGGTTGATTTTGGTTCTTGAATTAATGAAGAAGCCGAATGCTTCATTGAAAGTGTTCTTGGTGTGTTTTCTTGCTTAGCTTGGTGGATTGGCATAAAGTGATGTTGCTTGGATAATATCTTTGCCATAAAGCCACTTTAATAAAGTGCTTTGGTCGCCCCTTGCATCATCTTGGACATGTGTTTGATTATTGTGGTGGAAGGATGCCATCCAAGCTAACTAGCTTGCTTAGTTCCTAATGATACTAGTTTCTCTTGTAACTAACTTGGTTACTTGCTTTTATCCACTAGCACATGCATGCCCCTTGGATCTCTGCTTGCTCTTTTGTCCGTTTATTGCTCAATTCATTGATCGTTCGAGGGAATAACTCATAGGTTTCTAGTTAGGGTTTTACCGAAAACCTTCTTAATAGTTCTAATACCATTCTCCATCTTTCTTAATACTTCTCGAATTTAAATTCCTTAAATCCCTTTAATAAATCCTTAAGTCTGGCAGTGTCCAGGGAATTCTCGGAGAAAATGAAAGTGCTCTTTTTCTGAATCCGACAGCTTTTACATACACTTATTTTCCTCCTGGATCACTAATACGAACTCGAAAATCCGTTCCGAATTCCGGATATAGCATTATTATAATAATATTCTAAATTCCACCAAAATCACTATTCATCACTTATTTTTATTTAATTCCTATAATTAGGAAAATGAACCTGGTTTACTCTCGGGTGCTCCTTAACCTTTTTACGGAACCGCTGGACTTATAATAGATATTGATTTGGATGACACAAGAATAATCTTTCTTGGAATAATATAACTTATATCCTTAGGAGATAGATTATTCTTATTTAGGCTATCAACCAAAAGTATTCTTCATGACATATAATATTTGAACCCACATCCATTCTATTTATTTACTAGAACAACCGTTACAGCGTAGTCGTAACCACTATTCGCTTCCATATTATTACATAAAAAAAAGTTTTAATTCTATCAAAAATCTGGGTTCTTACAGTCTCCCCTCCTTAAAAGGATTCCGTCCCGGAATCAGGTAGAAGACAATTGGGTACTTGTTGGTTATTTTGTTTTCCAATTCTCTGGTCGATCCTTACACATTCCAATCTTTCTAAAGCACATCATACGGGTGTTACAATACACCCTTTATCCGTTCTACCAATTCTTTGATACTTTCGCATAACACATCATCCGGTATACGCTCTTGTCCGTTCTTATACTATTAACCTTATTGGTACGTGCAGTGACTTCGGTATCACTAACGCGCTACGAAGTCCGGAGATAACCTCACTCGAAATTTTGCAATTCCTAATCGCTTTAATCTTCGCAATCTCGATGTATATATATTTAGGTGGAAAATTTATCGAGAGATCACTGTGATCAATGAACATTTGTTATATTGCATAGCTAGTACAGAAGGGGGCCAGCCTTTAGTACTTGACAAGCAATTAAACAATTAATGGCATTCCACTTAGACTCCTATCACACAGACAGAGAGTCACGTAGTATTACCTCCCCTCCTTAAAGGGTTGTTCTTCTCAGTTTAGAAGAAGATAAATAAGGGAAAAGAAAAGGAACGAATTTCAAAGAATCATATAAGAAAGTTTTCATGATTGTCAAAATATCATACTTAGAATTTTCCTCTGAACTATAGAGGTTTATTAGAGAAGAAAATAATCATATTCGTATTAAATACTACTTTTTCGTAATCTCACATATCACATGTCCTTGCTGCTCTGTCCATCATTCTATGGACCTATACTCTTGCTCGATATTAGCACCACTAACTTTTTGGAAAATCCTTCAACCTCTCAGGTTAAATCTTGGATTTCTCGCGTGACATCATTGTCACTAATATTCCATGCCACGCTACTATAGCTTTCGTATCCATAATACTAACACTATCAGGTTGTCATTCCGAGAGCTCGTTAGGAAGTTCATTCATAACATTCCTTGCTTCACATTTTCATAATTGTTTTTCCAATCTTTTCTTTTATTAATCACATCCTTCTTATTATCTGATTCTCATTCACTTCGGTTATTTAACTCCATTGTCATCTCTTTATTGAGATGCTCGTCACCTTTACTCAATACGCGTCACTTGATTGGGGTCAAACTTTCCTTTGTTCAACCATCTAGATTTCACTTTCTCATTCCACGAGTCTCTTTATTACTCAATCAATCTATTCCAAATTTCCTCGACTTCCCCCAACCTAAAAAGGGGTCAATTCGTATGTCATTTATGTTTCTAATTCCAACGTTCCGTTTTGGCCAATACTTTGCCCTGTTAATTCCATACTTTTCTCGCTTCATTACTGGAGCTTCTCATGAGTCCGCATATCTGACTTTCTTATTAATCCTCAACTCTTCATTCATCTCAATCAGTTGCTTGTCTTCATTTCTACTATAATCATTCTATGAACCATCATAGCCTAATCATTTATTTCAAATATCCCGTCGTTCCAGAAATTACACCATCCGAAATAAACCTGGATGATTTCTCTAACTTAGATTCAATTCGACATTTCCACAGTTGTTAGCACCTAATTTCTCAGAAGGATCACCATCGTTTATCGTTTACGCAGTGCTTTAATAACTAAGCATCATAATTGTCAATTCAAGATCCTCTAGGAAAACAAAATAATCACTATTTCCTATCCATAAGGAACGCTTCCTGAACTTGACGTAGATATTACATGAAGCAGATAAAATTGCAGGAAAGCTTCCAACATCGCAGCTGGAACAGGCTGGTGAGAATATTAATCATATATCTCCGGTAGAAGACTAAAAGCTTAGCGGTTTGCTTAATCGCTTGCCAACCTCATAATTCTCTATCTTGTTTGCACAAAAATACACCAACATAAACTTGCTTGTCATTCATCATCGTGCCATTTGGCTTATCAGTATTTGTACCCTCTCTATTTCTGGTCATTTACTACCAATTCATTGTTACTTAACCTCCCCTCTCTCTTTCCAAAGAAAAGGCGAGTCTCTTGGGGAATTTGGTCTGGTCTGTCGTAGAGCCTCATAATGTCTGTAATGTGCTACTGGCAACATCAGGAATCGAATCTTTACTTAAACTATTCTTATAGTTGATCCTGGCAAAATCATTAGACGGAATGTAACTTCCTCTACCACATTATGACCATCAAGGTCCTTACATTATCATTCTATTTCTTTGGTCTGAGCATTTATACTTACTCCCCTATACTTAAAGTGTCGGCCACCTCGTTGGCCTTTCCTGATTATAATAATTTCTTGAGATCAATGTTTTCTGGATCTATTCCAACTCAGGGTGGAAGCATTCTCCCTTAAATTCTGCTGAATGAGAGAAAACATCTATCAGTCTTTTCCAAAAGTCATTGCTTCCACCTTTCTAGTGCGATCTTGACTACAGGTACTCCCAATCATACCTAGGATATTTCCTTACTTAACTCCCTTCTTGTTTTTGGGATAATCTCAACCTTATTGGTTCAATCCATACTTTTACATGGTTTCACACATGCTTCTTATGGTCTTATTGTTACTATGTCATACATTCCTTACCAAACTTCCCTTTTGAAGTTTAGAATATTAGCACTTCCCTTATAAGGTTTCTTAGGCCATCCTCATCATTCCTCCTGCATCTCCTGGTTACAGGGTATATCAAACATCATTAGTCAATTCTATAACATCTCTGTCTATGTACTTTTGGAGACTCCTTTCCACAAATCCTTACAGGTTATTGATACTTTGGTCGATTCAACTTATATCGTCTGAATTCACAATGTCTTTGTTAGGGGTGATGCTATCCTTTGTGCATCCCCCAGGGTTCGTATTAATCTATGGACATTCTATCCTCAATTCCATTTTCGAGGAATACTTACATTCTGTACTTGGCAATTTTAATCATATATCCATAATAAGGGTCTCTTTTCAATCATTCCAATCTTGATAATCTATAGGTAGCTTAATGTTACCTCTCCTTTCAAATGAATGTTAGTCTATATGACTTTCCAAAAGACAACATATGTCTCTCTGTCTTTCTTACAGAACTTGGTAATGGTAGCAAGGATGTTCTGGAAGATATTGGTCGTGATCAACGTGAATTTCTTAGTGTCTAATACATCTAGGGTATTTATAAAATCCATCCTCATGTATCTCAATTCATTTTACATCAAAAGTTCTCGCGGTTGGCACTCTGTTAGAAGCACCCCGCTTTGTCCTTACATTGCTGGTTCAATCACTTGATAATCCTTAGTGACTTGGCCCCACTGGCCATGCTAAAATATGTGAGTTTAGGGGTCGGCTAATTGCATTACTTTTCTGGCAATTGTTGGCATAGTGCCTTCTACTTGATACCTTTTGATCTTTTCAAAAACTTCACTCCATATAAGTCTCAATCGACTCCTCGGTACCATCTCCGGTCACCCTTACTTTTCTTCTAGTTACTCTTATCAATTTCACGTGCCACAAAAGCTTAACATTTCTGGCATAACAACCTTTTCATTTAAGTCAATCCCGAACTTTCTTAGTCCGGCTTGTTTCTTAGTTACATTTCCCTTTTTCCGTCCAATCTCAACTTCAAAATTTTGTCTCTACAATCAATCGTAATAATTGGGATCTATCTACCAATCCGTGTAGCGGCTACCTTACCCAATTCATAGGGTTTGCCTCAGTTTCCACTCTCCTCAGTGATGTATTCAGATAATCCGAAAGACAAGGTTTGCCAAATTTTGTCCAATTCCTTTCCAGGATTAGGGAAACTTCAGTCAATCTATCCACCCACTGGTTACATTAAGAAAATCCATTTCGATACCCAAAGAATATTTCTATGAACATCCGAGCTGGTCGAACCATAAACAGTTACAGTAGCGAAATGATTGACATAAAGCTGGGAGTTTAATCATTAGAAGGAAACCAAATATACATCGTCCTTAGAAGGGGAATCAAAAGTTTCAAACTAAACATGCCATACCTCCCCGATACATGCTTGTCCTAATAGTCGATACTACCGAATACCAGTCTACTTAACAACTAGTCTTAGAAGGAACGCTACCATCGGGGTCAGTCGCTTCCCAGAATTGGCACTACCAAGGTCATCTGAATCTGGTGAACCGTGTTGTCCAATTGTATTCGAAAATTATGTTGTCATGTTGCACAAGCACAACACCTAAACCTGTACGAGGTGCATCCTAATATATTCCAAAATTCTCCTTCTTCCATTAGGTAACGCCAATGCTGGGTCATCACCAGTTTTTATCTTTAACTCCAGGGAGATTTTCCCCCATTTAGCTTGTCCATTCAAACTTTTATCCTTACAATAAGTCGGGTTACGGGACTGCACTCTCTATAACGTCCTGAGCAAATCTTTGGTAATACCTTGTGAATCTTATGAAATTTCTCACCTTTGCCAGTGTGGTTGGCCAATCTCCATTTGAAACTGTCTTTAACTTGGTAGGGCCGACCAACACTACTCTTATTGATCATGTGTCCTATTGCTGGACTTCATTTTGCTAAAACTCTTATTTCGAGAACATGTCCTACACCCGTTCTTTCAGGTTGCATCTAAAAGCATTCTCAATTACATCTCAACCACTGTTTGCCTTGCCTAATCCCTTTATGATTCAGTGTCAGAATAAACTTAAGGTAACTACCATAATCCATTCAAGGAACAGAAAAAAAATTTAATATTCCTTTGAATCACATGCCTCTAATGTTTCTGGTCCATCCTTCCACTGAATTGAACTAGACTTATACTTGGTTCCTGACAATAGCCTTATTACTAGTTTATCACAGACTCACTGGTCTTCTCCTCTGGTAGGTTCTGAGATCATTGTCTCACTTACTACTTCCTTATATTCTTTATCCATTCAGGCTATCACTTTCCATTATCTTTACTTTCTAGGCTGATCCATTCATAAAATGGACATCTCACTGGATAAACCACCTCATCAATCTCAATTGACTTTATAAATTATAACCTAGGAAATCTGCCTTCTCATGGCGAATTATCATTAATAAGATTCACACTAATCCATTTATCAAATAATGTGGCACTTGCTGCCTCTATCTCAACTGCTCCTGGAGACTCTGCTCCCTGACATATATTGATGCCTTTGATAATCATGCATCATTCTCACTCTTTTCCCTCTGATCTAGAAGTCTCTAAGGATTCTTATCTAACCCCATATAAGATCTCAAGTAATTCCCCGAATCCGTTTTGTTTGCTGGTACTTTATCCGGCAGTCCAGCTATAGATCCAATATACCTCTTTCATTCTCTTCATAATATATCAGTTCTTTACGCTCACTTCTCTGAGCACTATATCTAGATTCTTACAGTCTCTCTGGCTGCAGCCCTCATCTCCTAAAGGTAAACTTCCCTGTCTCTAACAGGATTCTCCCCCTCTGCTGGAACCTCTTCCGGGTCCTCAGTAGGGTACTCTATCGCATCCACCATCCGATCGTTAGCATATAATCAGGCATCATCGTGCTGCTGCTCGTATGCCTCAAGGTCTGTCGCCTTACTAGTCGGTACAAGAACGAGCTAAGTTACTATCATGATACTTAATAGTTCCCATAAGGGTTTTATATGTCAATACTACATTAAGTAGTCCGACTATGAACTTGGCAAGAGTTCTTATTATCTTAATAAATTTATTGTTTTAACGTCGCGTCATCTCTGGGATATATAACGCTCTCTCTGATACCATTTCTGTAACACCCCCAGATCCAGGGTCAAGGATCTGGTCGTTACGGTCTCAATATCCAACCACAAAATCAACATAATTTAAATTACAACCTTGTGACCCAAAACAACAACATAAAACACACCCGTTATGGTCCCAGAGATGAAATCAGAGTAATCGTCAATATTATTAATCACAAGTTTGAGTTCTTACAACCCAAAGAATTACAATTTTACAATTACATGCTCTTTGCCATCCATTGGTATATGCCATATATATAAATACATTTGATGCACAAATACTAACAACTAGCCTACCAGAGGCTGCATCCTTAGCAATGGTAGCTATGACCTCAGCGGTTAATCCTCTGACGGCTGACACCTGCCTATGCTGAGCACGCCTTGCGCGGCCATCTGATCTAGCTGTTGTTGTGATATAAATAAATAAAGCAAGGGTGAGCAATAGCCCACCAAAAATATAATTGAACAGTGATAATATATAACAGTCCAAAATATCTTTGAAACCATATGCCATGCATTAACGATGTAGTACCAATATAAGGTATGAGATGAAGTTACAAGGTAACTCAAAATATATTTGTTTTGAATAAATATCTGCTATGTCAAAGATGAGCAAGATATTATCAACTTTTCATAATAGAGGAACTTGCAGGAAGAATATTGCAATTCCAATTCAAACACTTTTCAAACCTGCCAATAATGATAAGGTTGCAGGAAATTTCCAACATAGAGAGATGAACTAATACTGGAGTTTGACGCGCCAGGAGACATAGCATTTACACGATGATCAGTCGCATGTTATGCTCCCCACCTCTTATTTACTACATGTAGAAGGAAGCACCGACGGATTTACTTGTCTACCGCCCTCTGGAACCCCCCCGGCCAACGGTTGGGCCATTTGCTGGACCGGCGCCACTGGGTCACTTACGCATCTCCTAGTTCATTTCACATCCATAACCTTGAAACGTGAAGTTCCTCCCCCTTTCCCCAAGTATATTACTTGTTGATAGGACTCCACAAAGTAGTCGTATCTAGTTGGAAAGGAAAAATCACCAATATTTCCCAAGCTGATGCTTGTTAATGGATATAAACTTGTTCCATCAATTCTTACCCCTCGAGCGTTGAGGAGGTAACCAAACAGACTCATATCGATGCTTGAAAGAATCAAGATGTGAGTGACAAGATAGTTTTAGCAAGTATAGGACCGGGCAGTCCAATAAATAGCATCTCTCAAGTGAGGTCCCCTTATATCTGTTTGGAAGTTGAGCGAGTATTTAAATCTTCTTTAAGATAGATTTAAATGAAAATAAAGTTTGGGAACCTCCCCTTGAAAAGAATAGTCATAAAATACTCCGAAATATTTTACACCTTATCTGAAGGTGATAGATAATCTTTGAATAATATGAATCATCATAAAAAGAACTTAAAAGAATTTAAATAAATATTCCAAGAATATTTATTAAATCAATAATAATTAAGGAATATGAATAAATCATAATATTGCTCGTAAGTAATCCTCGAATGAATATATAGAATTATTTACTAAATAACTCTCTTCTTTAAATGAATATTCAAGATAATATTCATTAATTAAATAAGCTCAAGTAAATGTTTAAAATAATATTCACTAAATAATCAAACCTTAAATGAATATTTGAAAATAATATTCATTTAATAAATAATATTCTAAATAAATATCCAAATAATATTCTTTTAGCAATCAAACTTTAAAGGAACATTCGAAGCAATATTCCTTAAGTAAATAGAACTTCGAATGAATATCTTAAAATAATATTCATCAAGTACATAAAATCTTAAATGAATATTCACGATAATATTCATTTAATAAATAAATTTCCAAGAATATTAAAGTAATTACTCATTGAATAATCAAACTCTAAACGAATATTCGAAACTAATATTCATTTAAATAATTAAAGCTCGAATGAATATTAAAATAATATTCAGCAAATAAATATACGCGAATGAATATTCATATAGTACCTCTCGATTGAGATAATATCCAAATAGCATTTCTCGAATAATTTCCAAGTAATCAATACTTTATATAAATAATGCTCATAAATAACATTCCTCAAATAACTGTCACTGGAATCCCTCCGGGTTTCCACGACTAACTCTATGTCCCAAAATACCGACTCCCGGTCTATATTGAAAGAATGAATATCATACGCCCTTCACTAAGGGTCTTAGCAAAACAATCCTGCTTATAACTGATAATTCATATCTAGTCTATAAGCCAATATCAATTCAGGGAACAAGCATATCAATAGACTTGAAAGTAGGCATGCATGCTATGGCATATGTATACAACAATCATTATATGTATTATCACAACAACAGTTCCAAGTATTGGAAACTTGCCTGGTAATCCTGTACGGGTAGTGTGCCTCGTGTCAATCCAGTGATCTATAAATAGTCACAATAACCGAGGTCAATCACTGAACATTTCGAAGGTTAAGTATAACTTAACTTAAGTCATGTAAGCTTGGTCCAAAACACACCTCGAACCTATCCTTAATGTCGGATCTTTTGTATATCTTACTTAATCATTTATAACCTCGTTCTTTGCACCAATATGTTGTCTCGATAATTCTTAACAAGTTTCATGTTTTAGTCGACTCGAAATTCCCTTTTTAACTTAGCCAAAAAGGGTGGCCAAAGTAGTACCCCTAGGGTTGACTTTTCTAAGAATCACTATTTCGAGACTCGTACTTCAACACTTTTAATAAATCACTGGAAACGTATTTAATTACGAAACCACTTATAAAATCATCTTTGGTATTTGTAATATTTATCATAAAATTTCCAATTCGAAGCCACGAGTCTAAATAGGTGAAATGTATTTTTGAAGTTCAGTCGACTACGGATCTTTACTATTCACACCTCTTTCACTAAAACGTTCATAACTCGGTAACCGTTAACTCAAATGACGCACCGTTTTCGCATACATGATCTAGAGAATGTCTAGAAGGTAGCTAACTCAAAATTGGACTTTGATCAGAAGATTAATTTTTTGGAATTTTGCCAAAACAGGGCAGGAGGTTTTAATGAATAATGTTACCTCCGAAAAGTGGTTTCTTCGCACTTATCCTCGATTCGAACATTTTTATAAAATCGGAAAACGATCCATTTTACTTGTGGTTTTCTCTCACGCCTTCCTTATGACCTCTAATATTTAATTACCATGATTCGTCACTGACTTAGTCATGTTAAGGGATTCCAATTTCAGTTACGAACTTTTGATTACGGTTTCGAACCTCTTTTACGAATTTAATCATAACTCCTAAACCGTAAGTCCATTTCATACGATCTTTATATCAAAACGAAGCTTACAACATAATCTAGCTTATCATGGAAGAAATCGAAGCTAATCAGTGACTTATACCTACTGTCAAACTCGTGTTCTTAAGGTTAACGAAATTTCGGCATTACGACGGCTATAAATCGGATATTTACCAAATTCCAAAACTCCCAATAATCATGATGTCTACTCCAAACAACATATACATGATTTATAACCATGAACTGAGGCCAAGCAATGCCTTTCCGTTCACCTAGGCTATTTTTAACATTTATCAAAACTAAACCATAATCATGCTTGTAATCATGCTTATAACTTACTAATAACATAACTAAGTTTAAATCCATCAAGAACAAGCATATACCCAAAGTAAGATCTAGGGTTCATGAGGTTTATACCTTCCTTGGAGAGTGTTAAAGCCCTTGCTAAGGCTTGTATAGTCCATGCCTATCCTTAACCAAGCTTGGATCATCCAAGAAATCAAGAAAACCAAGATTTGTTCTTGAAAACACTATTCACCCTCCTCTTAAATCATTTCTTTGAAAATGGTAACAATGGATTTTGAAGCTAGGATTTCTAGGGTATCATTTTTATGAAATATGGGATCTAGGATAAAATTTTGGAGATCAAACAATGGTGGGAAGGTTGATTTTGGTTCTTGAATTAATGAAGAAGCCGAATGCTTCATTGAAAGTGTTCTTGGTGTGTTTTCTTGCTTAGCTTGGTGGATTGGCATAAAGTGATGTTGCTTGGATAATATCTTTGCCATAAAGCCACTTTAATAAAGTGCTTTGGTCACCCCTTGCATCATCTTGGACATGTGTTTGATTATTGTGGTGGAAGGATGCCATCCAAGCTAACTAGCTTGCTTAGTTCATAATGATACTAGTTTCTCTTGTAACTAACTTGGTTACTTGCTTTTATCCACTAGCACATGCATGCCCCTTGGATCTCTGCTTGCTCTTTTGTCTGTTTATTGCTCAATTCATTGATCATTCGAGGGAATAATTCATAGGTTTCTAGTTAGGGTTTTACCGAAAACCTTCTTAATAGTTCTAATACCATTCTCCATCTTTCTTAATACTTCTCGAATTTAAATTCCTTAAATCCCTTTAATAAATCCTTAAGTCTGGCAGTGTCCAGGGAATTCTCGGAGAAAATGAAAGTGCTCTTTTTCTGAATCCGACAGCTTTTACATACACTTATTTTCCTCCTGGATCACTAATACGAACTCGGAAATCCGTTTCGAATTCCGGATATAGCATTATTATAATAATATTCTAAATTCCACCAAAATCACTATTCATCACTTATTTTTATTTAATTCCTATAATTAGGAAAATGAACCTGGTTTACTCTCGGGTGCTCCTTAACCTTTTTACGGAACCGCTGGACTTATAATAGATATTGATTTGGATGACACAAGAATAATCTTTCTTGGAATAATATAACTTATATCCTTAGGAGATAGATTATTCTTATTTAGGCTATCAACCAAAAGTATTCTTCATGACATATAATATTTGAACCCACATCCATTCTATTTATTTACTAGAACAACCGTTACAGCGTAGTCGTAACCACTATTCGCTTCCATATTATTACATAAGAAAAAGTTATAATTCTATCAAAAATCTGGGTTCTTACAAGATCTATTCGAGAAGTCTGTAAAAAGAACTATTCGAGAAGTCTGTGAAATGAACTATTTGAGAAGTGCCAATTCGAGAACTCAGACTCTTCTATTCGAGAAGTCTACATCAAGCACTAATCGAGAAGTCATCTCAGAAGGATATTCGATAAATCATCATTCGAGAACTCAAGATTTATCTGTTCGAGAACTCAACCTGTTTCACAATAATATCAGAGATCTCTAATGGAACATATAGAATGAAGATTAAACCCAGAATTACTTTGCAACCCGTGACGATTAGGCAGTGATCAATTACACAGAGGATGTAACGAGTAGGGAGTCAAATTGTAGATATTCGAAGGCTCAAACTCTTCCAAGTGAAAGGTGAAATCAGTCACTGTTTACTCAACTTCAAGGGCAACAATAAGAGTGTAAGCAACCTCCAACATGATTACACACCTACTGAAAGATTCAAAGGATATTTCGACAAATGCATAAAGATCAACCGTTATGTCTGGGAAGTTCTAGCACAGTTCAATAAGCAGAAAGGCTTATTGACTTTCAAAAGGATTAACACTTTTGCTAAAGCTACTTTCAGAGACAAAGATCCAAAAGGAAAATGATCTTGTGCAGAAAGCATCACGTGGGCTTGGAAGCTAAGTCACCTCAAGAACTTAGTCACTTCTGAAGAAAGAAACATACACTGTCTCAAAGCCTACTGGGATTGTCCAAATCAAGAAGAGAAGACTTTCAAGATAATTCCAGAAATGGAAATCACTTTGAGTATGTGTGTGTGACAAGTTATATCAAAATGTATCATTACATGTAACTTACTTGTCTTCATATAGTTTTAAATAAGTTGTATGAGCAGCATAGTTCAGTGTAGAAGAAAACACTGATCACAAGGCTGAAAGCTTTAGGTTTTCTTGTAAACACTAAACCGTGTAACCGCAGCTGTGTATTATTAAACAGAGAATTATCTTCCATACAACCATCAGGTGGATCAAGCTGATAAGCCAACCCACCTGAGATTTTTTATATCGTGTGTTGTATATGCTTTAGATATTCTACTTATCTTGTTTTGTTTATGTTCTTATAACAATCTATCAAGACCTCATCAATTCGAAAGAATTTTGTTGAGATTGTATTCAACCCCCCCCCCTTCTACAATCTCGTGGTGTACAACTGGGACATATCAATTGGTATCAGAGCCAAGGTCACGTGTTCGAGTCCCACGGAGTGCATATTTATGCCAAAGGCATTCTGTGCAGCCATTGTACCCTTAACAGGGACTGGTTAGTGCTGGCAGATGCTGGGGGGGGATTGTTGGGTGTCCAGCATCTCCCTAATCGAAGCGTGGCGCTTGTGCCTGGCTAAGCATAAGGAAATAAAGTTGCGCCTTGTTACAAGTCCCGGGGCTTTTAGCTCAAGTGGTAAGCGCTTGATCCTGAAATATTTATAACTCAAGAATTAAAAAATTGCCTAAATGACCGATTAAAAATTAAAGAAATCAAAATAACGATAGCAAAGAAAAGAAATATTTAAGCAACATAATCAAACTAAAAAGAGTTGTAAATCAAAATTAAGTTACAAAAAACCACTAATCACATGTTCCACTATGGAACCACCACCATCGTTGTCAATTCACTACCACCACCACAAAAATAACCACTTCGATTAACTATCGTTACAATCACCATTTCCATCACATACAAAATCATCGTCATTATCTTACATACAGAATCACTAAATTTAAGTATAAATCACGAAAAAATTAACACGAATCACGAAATCTCAAAATTAATCACCAAAATTTTTCAAGACAAATTACTTAAAAATATTGTCTCCACCATACATACCACCACCATATCAACCATCTCCGACTAATCTTCATCCCCATATCTCTATCACTGCCGACATAACCGTCTTAACTACCATCTCTGCTAAAATTATTATATGAAGAATTAGTTATCCGAATCAGGCCATACACGATATGGTTTATATTTAAACTACATCAATCATAAACAAGAGGTGAAAACGTTAAGAAGGGATCGAGAAACAATGATAGATAAGCAAAATTCAGATCGAAAGTGGTGTAGCAATGGTATTGACTTACTCTTCATGACGATATTTTTTCGGTGACGATGTCGGTGTGATAGCGAGGTTGGAAAAAGACGACCAGAGGTAAAGGTGGAGGCAGAATGAGAAAAATGTGTGGAGAAGATATGAGTTCGCCATAGAAAAGTGTACATACGTATGTATGTATGTATGTATATAAGTATGTATGTATGATTGGGGTTGGGGATTGATTGTGTCGCATGTCTGATGAGTGTTGGTAGAAGACGATGGAAAAATAGATGTGTGGTCCAAATTAGAAGATAATGTTATAAAATAGAGGGCTGAGATTTGGTCTCAATTCGCATTTTAAGGGAGGGTCTCATTTGAGCATCTGCCTATATATATAGGGAGTTGCTCAAGAGAGAACTCTTTTTTGTAGAAAACCAAGATACTTTTTTCATCCATTGATCTACTTTCGATCGGACGGTCCATACAATTCCAATAAATTTTCTAAAATTTGAAAAAATGACATACAAGTAAATTGAACTATTCATATATATATATATAGAAACATAAACAATAAATGCACGTTTATTTCCTAAATTGCATATTGACTTTAAATCTAACCATTTTTATAAGACTCTTCTTCTTTAAATTTCATTTAAAGAAAAACCATGCATATATAATTTATTGAATAAAATATCTAATCACCGTTTTTAGAAAATCTTATATGTAATCATCACTACCAAAAATATGTAACGAATATATTTACCTCTTTTCATCATATATTATTTACTTCAGTTAGTAAAACACCTAGTACAATATTTGGTAAAACTTTTGCAAATCATTTAGTGAAAGAGCTAGTAGAACACTTAATAAAATCTTCATAAAATAAAAACAATTTTTAATAAGGTAGTACCTAGTAAAAAATCTAAATATAATACTCTTTAGTAAGATAAACCCTAATAGAACACCTAATATAAAATCATTTTAAAATGGATTTTATGTCAAAATATAATTATTTAAATATTTGGCAGATTATTTAGTAAAACATCAAAAAGAACACTTAATGTAATCTACATATTATTATTAAATAAGTAAATAATATTAAATTATATTTTTCTTTGACATAAATAATGTTCTTTTCAGTGTTTTTTTAAAAAGATTATTTGAAATATTCTTTTAAATATTGTTTTTAAGTCTTTTTTAACTATGAGAGCTCTATGAAATATTCTCTTTAGTGTTCTTTTACGTGTTCCATTGAATAAAATGAATGTATTTTTTGATGATTTAGAATTCTTACAAAAACAATTACTTAAAAAATTAATAAAGTGTTGTATGAAAAATTAAAAAACACTTCAAATTTAATCAAAAAAATAATCAGTGTTCTTTTAAATATTTCAATTAAATAAATACAAAAAATCATAATAAGTGAAAATAACATAATTTTTCAACAAGTGTTCTTCAAAAGGATAATAAACTAATAATACAATTAAAGTATTTCCGAAATATTCAAAATTGGGTTTTTCTATGATTTTGAATTCTAATAAAAAAATTCTAACGTGTACTTTAATTTTAAAAATTATAATTGTTAGGTCGAATACACAATAAGCAATCAAATACTGTATGAGTAACTTAACAAGAACACACTGTTTAACAATTAAAAACTGTTTGGAATTAACAATTCCTCTCTCAGTGATGTAAATATCACAGAGAGCTGCTTAGGTTACAATCAATGAATTTCTCAATGTTCGATTACCCTTCTAGGGTTAACCTAACTGTATTTATAGAACATACAGCTTCGTACAATCAGTAACTGATTCTCCTATAATCAAGCTATACAATTGATATCAATCACGATTGCTCCAGTCTTCCAAGTCAACTCAATCTCTTTGACAGCTTTCCAATCTTCAAAGATATTGCTTCCATACTTATCTTGAATCAACCTTTAAACACTGTTGACTCTTCAGACAATACCGCTACAGAGTTTAACAACCTCTGTTGCGCTTCCAGTCAGTGTTTAACCAAACTCTGACTGCTTCCAGCTAAACTCTGTTTTGTCACTATAGCTTCCAAACACTGTTCTCATCAATCATTTCTAACAATCTCCCCCAACTTGTCCATTAGCAAGAATGTACAAGTTTACAGTAAATGATGATGTCAAAACAAATACAAAGTTTTACAGTGTTTAACATACAAACAGAGTTTAAACTTTTACTTAACAAACTTACAACTTTTGTCTACCTAACTTCCTCAAGATCAGGAGCTGTTCTGAGATAATCAATCAACAACCTTCTCTCAGCATGTTCAAGTTCAATCTCCATAGCTTCCTTGATCTCTTTCAAATCTGGATCATTCTCATCAGTTTGAAAAATAGCAGCTCTGAGATCATAGATCTTGTTTCTTCTCATCTCATTTCCCAACCTGATGTACTTCACTTCTTCAGACTTTACATTGAAATCCAGAACTGTAATTCCAAGATCTGTTTTCAGCTTTGTAGTTCCCTTCTCCATTTCAATCAGATTGCCATTCCAATCTCTGTATTTAGGAACATACTTTTCAGCAGACTTTGTTCCTGTAACCACTTTAGCTTTCTTCATATATTCCCTTATAGAATTAGCAATATGCTGTGTTCGACGATTTCTAACTCTGAAGATATGCAGGACATACTGAAGTTCCTCAAATAATTTTAGCTTGATTGCTTCTTCATTTACTCTATACACTGACCCATCTGCCATAAAGTATAACAAAAAGTGAATGTCTAAGCTTCTTTGACGAACTAGCTGAACTGACTCCAACTTGTCTAGATTTTCTTGATTAATACCAGAACCAAGAGATACAAGTGCAGAGGGATCTCTTGGACTGTTACTAAATCTCAAATCTCTTGTTGAACCTAATCCAGAAGTATTTCTGCCTGGTGGCTTTCCTGAACATGCAGCATTATGTTGATATCCATCAATCACTCCTGCTTCTTCTTGCACTGGAATCTTTGGCCTTGAAAAACCAGGTAAGGGTTTACTAAGGAAGGAATTTATGAACAGTGTTTATACAGTGTTTGAAGAGAGTTCAAAAGAATTTTGAACAGTGTTTAAAGAAAAATGGTAAATCCTATTGCCTTTATCATTTTCATGCACACACATATCATGTAATCTCAAAATGGTTTAATACAAGTTCTAGAGAAACATACTTCCTGATGAATATCACACAACAATAAATACTGATTGATAGAAAATGTATCAATCACTGATTTGGCTCAAACTCTCACAGGGTGTAGACATGATTCTGAACTCACCAAACTAATCAATGACTCATCTCAAGTTTTATGATTTTCACAAGTACAAACAAGGAATCATCAAGAACCATACCTTTGGAAACAGAATGTCACTTATCAGAGTTTAGAATTCATCAATAACCAAAATTATTTATGAGAGGCAATGCACACAATATTCATAGACTCAGAGTTTAGGACTGAATAAACTAAGAGATGCTATAAATATGAAACAGTATCATGCTGTGTTGATTTACTACACAAAGTCTGATTAGATTACAGTGACTCAGAAAGAATCATGATTTATTTACTGAGAATCTTGCTTCATACATTTTTCTTCATTGGTGTTTTCATTCAGACAATAATCAATTCTGAATTCACTGAGTGTATCCAACATATTAACAGTGTTTAACAGACAGACATGCTGACAGAGTTTAACAAGGTTTAAACATAAGCATGCATAACAGAGTTTAATACTAAGGTTCACATAGCACTTAACAATTTACAGAAAACATGAGCAATAAGTTTTTGAGTCTAACCAACATCTCTAGTCAAAACTAGAGACCATTCCTAGTTCATTGACCAGTCTTGTAAATGTAGCTTCACTCAATGGCTTGGTGAAGATATCTGCAAGTTGTTGTTCTGTAGACACAAAGTGAAGCTCAATGTTTCCTTCCTCTACATGCTCTCTGATGAAGTGATACCTTATGCTGATGTGCTTTGTCATTGAGTGTTGTACTGGATTACCTGTCATTGCAATAGCACTTTGATTATCACAGTAAATAGGTATCTTGGTATACCTCAATCCATAATCCAGCAGTTGATTCTTCATCCATAAAATCTGTGCACAGCAGCTACCAGCAGCAATATACTCTGCTTCAGTTGTAGATGTAGATATTGACTTCTATTTCTTGCTGTACCAGGAAACAAGTCTGTCACCCAGAAATTGACAACTTCCACTGGTGCTTTTTCTGTCTATCTTACATCCAGCAAAGTCTGCATCAGAGTAACCAAGAAGTTTAAACTCTGATTCTCTTGGATACCACAGCCCCAAGGTTATAGTGCCCTTAAGGTACTTGAATATCCTCTTTACTGCTGTTAAATGTGGTTCTCTTGGATCTGCCTGGAACCTTGCACACAAACAAGTTGCATACATGATATCAGGTCTACTAGCTGTCAAATAGAGTAAAGAACCAATCATCCCTCTGTAACTTGTCATATCTACTGAAGACCCTGCATCTTTGTCCAATTTTGTTGCAGTTGCCATGGGAGTTGTTGCAGATGAACAATCAAGCATACCAAATTTCTTGAGAAGGTTTCTGGTATATTTTGCTTGATTTATAAAAATTCCATCATCTGTTTGCTTCACCTGTAAGCCTAGAAAATAACTAAGCTCTCCCATCATACTCATTTGATATCTTGACTGCATGAGTTTGGCAAACTTCTTACAGAGTTTATCATTAGTGGATCCAAAAATGATGTCATCTACATATATCTGAACTAAAAGCAAGTCACTACCAGTTTGGAAGTAAAACAGAGTTTTGTCAATTGTACCTCTGTGAAATCCACTTTCTAGTAGAAATTTGGCAAGGGTTTCATACCATGCCCTTGGTGCCTGCTTAAGTCCATAGAGTGCCTTGTCTAATCTGTAGACATAGTCTGGATATTTTGGATCTACAAAACCTGGTGGTTGTTCCACAAACACTTCTTCTTCAAGTTTTCCATTCAAAAATGCACTTTTTACATCCATCTGAAACACTTTGAATTTCATATGAGAGGCATATGCAAGAAAGATTCTGATTGCCTCCAATCTTGCCACTGGAGCAAATGTTTCATCATAGTCTATTCCTTCTTGTTGTGAGTAGCCTTTTGCAACCAGTCTTGCCTTGTTCCTTGTGATAACACCCTCACTGTCAGTTTTATTCCTGAAAACCCATTTAGTACCAACAATGGATCTGTTCTTGGGCCTTGGTACAAGTGTCCACACTTCATTTCTTTCAAATTCATTTAGCTCTTCTTGCATTGCTGTTATCCAGTCAGCATCTTTAAGAGCTTCTTCCACTTTCTTTGGCTCAGTTTGTGACAAGAATGCATGAAACAGACATTCATTTGTTGTTGCACTTCTTGTCCTTACTTTTGCATTTGGATCACCAATAATCAAATCAGGTGTGTGTGATTTAGTCCATTTTCTTGCAGAAGGCAGATTGCTTCTGTCATCATGTGATCCTCCCCCTTGATCCATGCTCTCCTGATTTTCTTGGTGCCTTTCTTCATTTTCTGATGTTCCCCCTGAATGTGACTTCTCAGAATTATCAACAGAGTTTGAATCAACAGAGTTTGATTCAGAATCATCAACTGAGTCACTTTCAGTGTTTGAATTATCACTTTGATGTGATTCTTCATGCTCCCCATCAACTGGTTCTTCCCTTGTTTTTGATTGAAGAGTTTCTTCAGTATTTACCAGTAGAGGTTCAGAGTTTGGATCAACAGAGTTTGTCAAATCAGTCTGATCAGAGTTTACTTTTTCAGAGAATAAATCTTCATTTTCAAAGTGGAGTTGATCATGTTCATTGACATCTTCTAATCCAGTTATTTTCTTGTCATCAAATGACACATGAATTGATTCCATGATCACTCTAGTTCTCAGATTATAAACTCTGAATGCCTTTGTTGACAGTGGATAGCCAACAAAAATTCCTTCATCTGCCTTTAGGTCAAATTTGGTCAACTGTTCAGGATGAGTCTTCAACACAAAGCACTTGCATCCAAAAATATGAAAATATTTTAGATTTGGCTTTTTCTTCTTCACCATTTCATATGGTGTTTTACCATGCTTGTTGATCAGTGTTGCATTTTGAGTAAAACAAGCAGTTTGAACTGCTTCTGCCCAGAAATATGTTGGCAACTTTGCTTCATCTAGCATGGTTCTGGCAGCTTCTATCAAGGTTCTGTTTTTCCTCTCCACTACACCATTTTGTTGTGGAGTGCCAGGTGCAGAAAACTCTTGTTTTATCCCTTTACTCTTGCAAAATTCTTCCATTGATGAATTCCTGAACTCAGTTCCATTGTCACTTCTGATTATCTTCACTTGATTTTCTGACCCTTTTTCCAGTTGTAATATATGTTCTGTCAGTGTTAATGCAGTTTCATCCTTCTTTGCAAGAAAATATACCCATGTGTACCTGGTATATTCATCAACAATGACTAGAGCATATTTCTTCTTTCCAAGAGACATCACATTCACTGGACCAAAAAGATCAACATGTAGTAGATGATAAGGATGAACAATTGAAGACTCAGATTTGCTTTTGAAGGAGACTTTTCTCTGTTTGGCCTTTTGACAAGAATCACACAGGCCTTCTACATTCAACAAAGATTTTGGTAGACCTCTTACAAGATCATTCTTGATTAGCTCATTGATGTTGTTCAGATTCAAATGAGAGAGTTTCTTGTGCCACTTCCAACTCTCCTCATTGGGCATTCTTGTTGACAGACACACTGCTTTGC
Organism: Kitagawia praeruptora; assembly: GCA_037693485.1. Classification (NCBI taxonomy): domain Eukaryota; kingdom Viridiplantae; phylum Streptophyta; class Magnoliopsida; order Apiales; family Apiaceae; genus Kitagawia; species Kitagawia praeruptora. The sequence goes on from CM075352.1 coordinate 143,778,489, forward strand.
CATCAGAGTTTGTTGACAATTTAATTTCATATATGTTATTGTGTCTGTTTCCAACTAGAGCAACTTTCCCTGTAGATTTGCTGATCACTTGACAATATTCAGGTTGAAAATCTACATGATATCCTCTGTCACAGATTTGACTCACAGATAGCAAATCATGCTTGAGTCCTGGAACCAGAGCTACATTTGTGATGATGACATTTCCAAGATTAATATTGCCATATCCCAGTGTATGTCCTATGTTGCCATCTCCATAGGAAACTTCTGGGCCAGCCTTCTCCTCAAACTCTGATAGCAGGGCTTTATTTCCTGTCATGTGTCCTGAACATCCACTGTCCACGACTAGGGTACTAACCCTGTTGCCCTGCAATCACAAACAATCACTGATTATTAGTTTTAAGGATCCAGACTTGCTTGGATCCTTTGGCTTTCTTAATTCTGTTAGCTTTTGCAGCGGAATTCACATTATCAGAGTTTAAGCTAACTTTTTCAGAGTTTACATTTGCAGAGTTTACTTTAACCCATTTCAAATTTGGCTTGGGTTCATAGTAATTATAGTAAATAGCATGATAATCTCTGCAAGTGTAAATAGAATGCCATGTACTTCCACAGTGTTTGCATAAAGTCTGTGGTCTTGATCTCACATAATCACTCTTTACTGCAGTTTTAGAGGGCAAAGAATTAATGTTCTTATTCTTACTGCAGAAACTAGCAAGATGATTAGTGCTACCACAATTAAAGCATGTTTTTCTAGGAGCTAATGAAGCAAGCATTGGCTTAATTCCTGAGGTTATGCCTACCTTTCCATTTCTGTTTTTCTTAGGCATTCTCTGTTTGTTGACAGACTTTATTTCCTTAAGCTTATGCTTGAGTTGTTTATCTGTCATTAAACCAATATTAGCCTCTTTAACAAAAGTTTTAGCATATGACTCTTTAACAGCCTTTTTCTGTGCTTCAGTCTTAGGTCCACCTGTTCCCATGACATTACCTTCAGATGAACGATGTGGTCTAACTTTTACCTGATTTTCAAATCTAAGTTCATCTCCCTCAGAGTAACCTAGACCTACTGTATCTGACTGAAACACTTCTTGAGTATCTTTACCAGAGTGTGTCCAAGTTTTAATGATGTGTTTAGTATCCTCCAATTCTGATTCTAGTTGCTTATACTTACCTAGCAACTCCTGTTCAATAAACACTGCATCATCTCTTTCTTTCTGAATTTTATTCATGTTCTCTAGCTGTTCCTCAACAAGTTTATTTCTCTCTTTAAGTTGAGAACACTCAGACTTTATCCTCTCATTTTCTAAAGTCTGATCCCTATAACTGATATGCAATGCTTTAAGATAAATTCTCAGTTCAGTTATATTATCAGTGTTATAAGCATAGGTAGTTGGGGGTACCTTGAGATCATCATTTTCAGTCTGAGTAGTAGCCATGAGAGCATAGTTGACTTCCTCATCTGAATCTGAAGTGTCTGCCCAATCTCTGCCTTTGGTGTAGAGTGCCTTTTCAGTTTTACCCTTCTTGCACTTAGGAGCATAGTGACCCATCTCCTTACACTTGTAGCATTGAATTTCAGACTTATCTTTCTTACCAGATTTGAAGTCCTTTCCCTCAGATTTCTTGAAATTCTTCTTGTCAGACTTTGAGTAGTCCCTGGAGAATCTCTTTCCCTTCTTGAAGTTCTTGTATCCCATCTTCTTGAAGGTCTTTACCATCAATGCAGCCATTTGCATCATCTCCTCATCATCTTCAGAATCAGATGATTCATCTGTGTTTGAGTCAACATCAGTGTTTGATGACTCATTCTCTGAATGTATGACTAAGGCTTTCCCTTTTGCCTTTCTCCTTGATGCCTCTTTCTTTGATGGTTTCTCCTCAACCTTAAGAGCAACAGACTTTGACTTTCTACTTGATCTTTTGTTTCTCTGCTCCAATTCCAATTCATGGGTTTTGAGCAGCCCATAAATTTCATCAATCTCTGTTTCACCTAGTTCATAATTATCTCTTATAGTGGTTGTTTTCACATCCCACTTTTCAGGTAGAGAAAGAAGAAACTTGAGATTTGAGTCTTCTAAATCATACTCTTTGTTAACCAATGACAAATCATTGAGCAGTTTACAGAATCTGTCAAATGTTTCTGTCATGGTTTCATCAGACTTTGCCTCAAAGTGCTCATACTCCTGAGTGAGTATGTTTCTTCTGTTTTTCTTGATTGCAGGAGTTCCTTGACACCTAACCTCAAGTGCATCCCATATTTCCTTTGCAGTTGTGCAATTAATCACTTTATTAGACATAACATTGTCTAATGCACTGTGAAGTAAATGTCTCACTTTTGCATCCTTTGCAATAGATGAAAGATCCTCAGCAGTTAGATCTTTCTTTTCTTTTGGAATAACCTTTGATTCCTCACCAGCAGCAGCAGCAGATAATTTTGTAGGTTTGTGAGGACCTTCATTAATTCTATCAAGATATTCTGGATCTGTGGCTTCCAGAAACATGGTCATCTTTACCTTCCAGATTGCATACTCTGATGGCCTAAGTATAGGAACCCTTATTGTTTCATACCTACTAACAGTAGTAGGGGCTTTCTCAGATGGTGGAGGTATCTCTGCCATTGATTACTATTGTGTTGGGATCTTTAACTGTAATAAAGTAACAGATTTGTCTCTGATACCACTTGTTAGGTCGAATACACAATAAGCAATCAAATACTGTATGAGTAACTTAACAAGAACACACTGTTTAACAATTAAAAACTGTTTGGAATTAACAATTCCTCTCTCAGTGATGTAAATATCACAGAGAGTTGCTTAGGTTACAATCAATGAATTTCTCAATGTTCGATTACCCTTCTAGGGTTAACCTAACTGTATTTATAGAACATACAGCTTCGTACAATCAGTAACTGATTCTCCTATAATCAAGCTATACAATTGATATCAATCACGATTGCTCCAGTCTTCCAAGTCAACTCAATCTCTTTGACAGCTTTCCAATCTTCAAAGATATTGCTTCCATACTTATCTTGCATCAACCTTTAAACACTGTTGACTCTTCAGACAATACCGCTACAGAGTTTAACAACCTCTGTTGCGCTTCCAGTCAGTGTTTAACCAAACTCTGACTGCTTCCAGCTAAACTCTGTTTTGTCACTATAGCTTCCAAACACTGTTCTCATCAATCATTTCTAACAATAATGTTCTTTTAAGTGTTCTTTATGAAAAATTAAATTTTTAATATTTTTTAAATTTTCTTTTTAAGTATTCTCTTAAGTGTTCTTTTAAGTGTTCTATTGAAAAAAGAAAAGTTTTTTTTAGTGATTTTGAATTCTTATATAAAAAATTAATTACATTATCAATAACATGTTCTTTTAATTTGTTCTATGAAAAACTAAAAAAACTTTAATTAATTAAAATATTGATAAGTGTTCTTTTAATTATTCTAATAAAATAAATACAAAAACATAATAAATTAAAATAACACATTTTTTCAATAAGTGTTCTTTATAAAGGTAATAAACTAAAAAGATATTCATTTTTTCTATAATTTTGAATTCTAATAAAAAACTTTATAACGTGTTATTTATTTAAAAAATTATATTGTTCTTTTAAGTGTTCTTTATGAAAATATTGATAAGTGTTCTTTTAAATATTCAAATAAATTAAATACAAAAAACTTAAAAAATGAAAATAACATAATTTTTCAATAAGTGTTCTTCACAAGGTAATAAAATAAAAAGATAATCAAAGTTTTTCCGAAATAAAATTAATTTTTTTTTATAATTTTGAATTATAATAAAAAAAAATAACATGTACTTTAATTTAAAAATAATAATTTTTTAAGTGTTTTTTCTGAAAAAATTTAATTTTAAATATTCTGTTAAATGTTCTTTTAAGTTTTCCCTTAAGTGTTCTTTTTTTGAATTTTTAGCACACTTACTGAAATCTTAATATCTCACTTAGTAGAACACTCATTGAAATTTTAATATCTTAGTAGAACACTTAATTGAATCTTAATAAATTAAAGTTAAATTTTATTTTAAAATAATTAATGAAACACTCAATAGAACACATTGTATAATCATATTATTGTTTAATAATAATATAAATTAAATTAAATTTATTTAACTACTAACTTATATAAAATTTGTGGAACACTTAATAAGATATTAAAAGAACAATTGAGTTAATCTTGGAAGATCACTTAAAAAACGTTTAAGAGAATCTAATTTACGCATTTTTTAAGTGTTCTTCTTATTAGATTCGTGTTCTTTTGAGAATCAGACTACGAAGCATTAGTTATAGTTTTAGCTAGAATAAAAGTTGGTATCTTCTCAAATGTACTCCCTGAGGTAATAGATCTTAGTGAGTTGATCTCAGATGCGGATATAAATTTTCGTCACAATAATCGTACTTTTAATTCAGTTGCGAACCACTTAGCAAAGCAGGGATGTAATAGAGTTGGGCTTATCGAAGCCTGGTGTTAAGGATGAGGAGTTTGGGCCTTAGTTATTTTAATCTTTTAAATTACTTGGGGCCCAATTCATTTGAGAATGGTATTGTTTTTTATTTGTCGCTTCGATTTTTTCCCTCCATTTTTGGAAAACCAAAAGACGGGGATTTTCTTGGGTTGTGGTTTAAGCTGAGTAGTAGTGGCATTGGTAGTAGTGTACCTAGATCTCTGGAACCATCTAAGGGGCTCTATAAATTAGTTCTATCACTCTCTCATATGTATCATTTTACTTACGATATAATGGAGGGCGTTGAGGTACTATGGAGACTTCCTGCACAGGGAAGAGACAAAATAAATGTTCATGCTTGCTTCTTCAACGAGCCTCTACAGAATGGAAATGTCTCGGGCATTGGGGTGGTTGTACGTAATCATAGGGGAAGGATCCTGCGTATGGTGGCTGGAACTCTTGGTATTCAAGATCAGAGGTAGAATGAGCTTTATGCTTTGCTGGAAGGGTTAAAGCGTGCATATCTTGATGATCGCTTTGATGTTAAACTTGAGACAGACAATGAAGAAGTGTACTGGGAATGGAGGAATGCTGAAACTCATGGAACTATCCTGGAGCATCGTTATGTCGTTCAGCAACTTACTCAAAGGAGGGCGGACACAAACCTCACTCTTGACGTTAGGCCCGTTAACCCTGGTGCTAATGCTATTGCTCGCTACATCGCTCATCATGGCGCTCTCAATTGGAGCAGAATGGTTATTTTGTCTTGTCCTTTTGGTCGAATTTTTGAACTTTGGTGTAGCGATATGGGACTTGGTCCAATTGGGGATCAATTTATGGCTATCCGTGAAGTGGATCTTGAAGCATAGATTGATGTTGAGGATGCTACAGTCGAGGATGAGTATATGCTTGCTCAGGAGATGGTTTGATTTTGTTCGGGGTCGAAGGCTTCTTCAATTAATGGTTTATGTTGTTTAAGTTATTACTATTTTAAGGTTGTTGTCCTTTAAGTTGTCTTCTATTTGTTTTGATTGTGGTTCTTTCAGCTCTTCTAGTGGGTTTGTCTATGTATGGGCTTCTAATGGACTGGTGCATTTTATATAATGGCCAGTACCTTCTTTTGTCATGATCTTGGACGGTCTATGAATATAAGTATTTGCTTCTCAAAAAAAAAGATTATATATAAAGTGTTCCACAAATTTTATAAAAATTATTTGTTAAATAAAATTTACTTTAATCTATATTATTATAAACAATAATAAGAGTATTTTAATGAGTGTTTCATTAATTATTTTAAGTTAAAATTTATTAAAAAATTTGTTAAGATTCAACTATTCAACCTGTGTTCTTCTAAGATTCTTTTTAGTATTTAGCTTGTTAAACTTTAAATTAGATTCTCTTAAGAATTTTTTAAGTATTCTTTCAAGATTACTCAAGTGTTCTTTTAATATCTTATTAAGTGTTCCATTTGTTCTTTTAATATTTTAATTTATATTATTATAAAACAATAATAAAATTTTATCATGTGTTATATTGAGTGTTTCATTAATTATTTTAACATAGAATTTAATAAAATTTTAAAAAGAAAATATGATTCAACCAAATCTTCTAATAAGTGTTAAGATTCTCTTAAGTGTTCCATTTGTTAAATTTTTATTTATGTTTTTTGTTAAATTATAGTATATATTTTATATTCTCACATTTTTTAATTATTATTTGGATTATTCAAAGTGTTTTCTAAATATTATTATGATATATATATTTTTCGTATTGAGATTTTTTAATAAACAATGGGATTTCTTAAACTGCTCTTCTTAAATGGTTTTGATTTGAACAATTTTCGTAAAAGATTTTATAATGTATTCATTTTATATTTTAAATTTTATTTTTAAATTTTTAATGAAATTACTGATTTTTATTGGTAGATCGAACATTTTATTTTAAAAAATAAGTATGCAAAAAGTACTAATATTTTATATTAATAATAGAACACTTAAGTTGAATCCTTACTAAAACACTTAATGGAACACTTGGAACACTTGGTTGCTAGATATATAAGTGACGATATATACTAAATGATACTAAACTTTTAATGAAGTTATTGATTTTTACTGGTAGATTGAACATTTTATTTAAAAAGAACAAATATGCAAAAAGTACTAATAGTAATAGAATTTAATTATATTAATAATAGAACACTTAGTTGAATCCTTACTAGAATACTTAAGGAAACACTTGGAACACTTGGTTGGTAGATATATATATATGACGATATATACTAAATGATACGTAATGAATTACTGTTGGTCCCGGAGTATTGTAGAAGGGGGGTTGAATGCAATACTGATAAAATTGAATCTTTAAAATCAACAACAATAATAAAGATTATAGATTATCAGTTGAGATAGGCAAACGTAAGTGGAACAAGATTTCTCACAAAATAAATGTTTTATTAATCTTGTGAAGTGGTGCTACAACCTAGAGAAAGAATTCTCCAGCTGCGAACTTCTTGAGAGATACAAGTTGTTTCGTTGTTGCTGCATACAGAAAGAAATTGGAGACATGTATCTAAGTAGACTAAAATATTCTGTTGTCCCTTTCACATGGGGTGTTGAGCTGCTGTCGTTTTCAAGTGGCAGCTCATTACAATTTCCACACCCATGTGACTTTCCTAAATTGCTATACATACAGTGTTAACGTTACAAGTAAAGAAACCTAGATTCTTTCTATTTCTAGCTAATACAATTCTAGTATATGTGGATATATCATACTCTTTGAATTGACCAGCCTTGTATTGTGATCTCTCAAGCTTCTGTCGTAGTCTTTGCAGGTCTGCTACAAAGGATTGAGTGTTGCAGCAAATCTGTTTCTTGAACATATAACCTGTCACGGGCTTTGACTGAGAAAAGTACTAAATCAAATAATTCAGTGTGACAGTAACCTTAATCGCCAAGTCTGCTGTCGAAGGAATATACTGATGTTGACAGTGCGAACTCCCGCCAATGTTGCTGTCGGAACTCCAGACTTGCTATCAAGTGTGAGAATGTTACTGTCCCATGCTTCAGCCAATTTTGCTGTCAGATATAGCTTTGACTTTGCAACATATGTCTTCTTGTAACCTTACTGTCAAGAGTGTGACAGTAACCTTTATTCTTGCTGACTTCTGGATGTATTTCTTGAGGCTTGGACAAATGTATGAACTTCTCCCAAGACATATAATTATTACACGACAGCAACTATTTGATTACAAGAACATACTCTGGCTGTGACAGTATGTTCTACTTAGTAAAAACTAAGTACATGGAAATATAGTTAAGTTGACTCTATGTTATCACCCATAAATCCTAACAATCTCCCCCAATTTGTTTTTATGGACAATAACAACAAATTTACAATCAAAACGTGCTGACAACTTAACTAACATAGATCAGAATAGTTAAGAAACCATAACTGATAAATGTTGAAGAATTTTGAACATGAAACTGATGAACTAACTGCAAATCAACTACTCTTATAGAATGATCAGATCAGAGATAAACTTAACTTGATTTTAGCAGTCTTCAGTTATTCAGATTCTTCCCTCTCTTTTGAGAGCTTCATGTTTTGCCTTCTTGAGGTCTTCAACTAAAGCCTTTTCTTCGGGTGATCTGGCATCATCTTCAATGTCTTCTATGTACCCTTGAATCACTCGATAAGGAAATACTTTAGCATCTTTCAGATCAAACCAAGTTTCAAAATCATACGTGAATGTTCTGAACTTTCCTTGGATGATCTTGAATCTCCTTCCAGGAAAAGCATTCAGAGATGCTCTTCTCTTTCTATGTAGCTTTGGATCTTCATCTCTCCTTTGATCAATTATTACCTCTAGTTCCCAAACAACTAGCATTTCAAGCTTATGACATGATCCAACAACTTTCCAGTAGAGATCCTTCAGTACACTGGTCCTCAATTTGTGAAAACTATCAACATAGATTTTTTATTTTTCATCTTTGATTCTAAGAGGATTGTCGAGTACATAGGGCTGATAACCTGCTTTCTCACTGCATAGCTTGTTGATTTTCTTGTAACTTTCCTTCAGTTGAGCTTCTAGGTCTTCAGCACTTTGTTTGGCAGGTTTGGTAGGTTGGGATGATTTAGCTCTAGCAGCCTGAAATGCTTGTTCTGCCTCATATTCAGCCATGCCAGCCTTTGTGAAAGGGCGATGTGCTTTTGTAAGGTACACATCAAGCATTGGCTCACCATCTGAGCTAGCTTCCAGGTCTGCATCATCATGTGCTCTCTAATCACCATACTTCTCATGAAATTCAGTATATCTTTTAGCATAGTATTCTTTGACATGCTCTAAGATACTGCTGGAAACATCTTGGTCTATTTCCATGAGAGTGATCATCCTTTCCAGAACGAAGAAATCAATTCTTCTCCTTACCCTTACAGATTTGAACGAAATGTCATATCTGCCTACCACATTTGAGACTATCTCCTAGTGAAGTCTGGTTCTACAGTTATGACTATAGTTCCACAGTCTTTAAGAACATACTTGGATACACTATTATTGACTGGGTCTAGTTCCACTGAGATAGATGTGATGCTCCCATCAATTGAATTTTTCAATAGTTCAAAACTATTTACTTTTCTCTTGTCAATGGGCTTCTCTGTCAAAATTGCTCCATGATTCTTCTTCTTTGCTGCTACAACTGTCTTGCCTTTTATTTTGGTTGTACGCCAGGCTTGTGCTCTAGTCTTAGTTCTGTTAGACGTGAAGTTCTTAACAAGCCTTCGTACTTTGACAGTTTCCTCAATTTGGCTCTTGACAACATCTTTCATGACAGCATCTTTGATAGCTTCTTTGTCTTGGCTTTTGACAGTGTCCTCTTTGACAGCATCTTTCACTTGAGTGTCTCCGGCCATTTTGACAGTATCCTTGTTGACAGTATCTTTCTCCAGATCAAAGCATTCAACTACTCTCAAGATACTTGCCTCCAAGGCTTCAACAATCTCTAACTCCCCTTCATCATTGACAACATCTTTCTTTTCAGTACTGGGAGTTTCTTGCTCTTCTTAGGTAGCATCCTTCCGAGTTTGTGTTTCAACATTCCCAGAGGCTTCTCCAGGTCTACCACTTCCTCCAATGTCATCCTCATCATCCAATGTATCATATACTGTGGCATTTCTGAACTAAGTACCATTGTCACTTCTCAGATATTGAACTTGAGCATTCGGGGTTCTTTCAAGAACTCTTATGTGATCAATGATTTCTTGAGCAGCTTCGTCCTTTGTCTCTAAGAACTTTACCCAAGTGTACCTTGAATAATCATCCACCATTACCAGGGCATATCTTTTTCTTGCAAGAGATTGAACATTTACTAGACCAAACAAATCCATGTAGATTAATTGAATGGCTCAGTGTTGGTATTCACTTGCTTTGACTTGTCCACATATCTTTTCAATTTACCCATTTGACAATCCTCACATAGTCCTTCTTGATAGAATTCTTGTTGAGGTAGTCCTCTCACCAAATCCTTCTTCATCAGAATATTCATGTTCTTGAAATTTAGATGGGAGAGTTTCTTGTGCCAAAGCATGCTTTCACCAACTGATGCTTTATTGTAAAAACAGTAAGCCTTGTCTTTCTTCACAGAATTTAAGTTTGCAACAAACAAGCTTCCTTTCCTAACTCCTTTCAAGGAGAGGCTTCCATCCTTCGTGTGATAGATATTACAAACCATCATATCAAAATCAACCTTAAATCCCACTGTGTAACCTTTGATGTTGTCTCCAAAAGTTATGATTGGGACGACTTTCTCCACAAAATGTGATAGCAGGGCTATATCACCAGTCATGTGCCTGGAACATCCACTATCGATGATCCACATGACTTGCTTCTGCTTCTTGCCCTGCAAAACAGATGATTTTAATTTGCATCTGGTACCCAAACTCTGTTGGGTCCTGCAGTTACAGCATCATTGTTCATATCATTCTGCTTCACATTTAAATCAATACTAGAATCCTCCTGTTTGACTTCTTTTGGCATCCACTTAGTTCTAGAGTTAGACTTGATCTTTCTCTTAGTGGAAGCAGCCTTTTTACCAACATAGGTACGCATAGAAGTCTCAGCAGTTTCTATATAGGAACATCTTTCAGTAGACAGAATAGGCAAATTAAAACAAGTACTCATAACAACAATCTTGCATGGCATACAGTCAATGTTATTACAGACATCCATATTTCTTTGCATAATGGGGGTTCTATGTAAGTTACCACTAACACTGGTCGCATTAACCTTGTTCTGCTTGGGTTTCTTACAAACACATGTTAAATGTTGAGATGAGCCACAGTTATTACAAAGCTTCCTAGGAGCATCTTTAACATAACTATATCCATTCTTCTTGTCAATTCCTAACTTGCCATTCCTATTCTTAGGCTTGTAGACATTTGCCTTGATAGTATGTTCTGAAGTTGCTGTCGAGCTACCTTTGACAATACCTTTCTTACCCTCTGTCTTGATAGTAGGTTTGAAAGTTGCTGTCTTGGGTTCTCTCTTGACAATAACTTTTGAAGTTTCTGTCTTATCCTTGTTGACAGCAACTTTAGAACATTCTGTCTGATTACTTAGCAAAGTTTTTGTCACGGGAGACTTGACAGTATCTTTCCCTTCGCCTAGTGTGTTGTCAATGCACTCATCCATATCAAGAAGCTCTTGTTTGATGAACAAGGAGGTTTCATCAAAATCAGCTTGAAGATTTTTGAAAATCGGGTTGTAAACTCTTTTGAGAATATGAGGTTTGACAGCATCACTTTCATCAAGAGCAATTGCCTTTCCATGCCTCCTACCATACTCGAAGCCTATACCTATCTTTTGATTCTGAGTGTGATTATCATGATATTCCTGGACTAACTTAGTAGAGTTTCTAAATTCTTTGAGTTTAAACTCATTTTCTGCAATTTGGTTTCTGAGAAATTCTTCTATTTCCTTAGCACAGACAATATCATTTTTCAATCTTGCATTCTCTTGAGCTAACGAATCTAGTGGACTGGTTCTAAGCAATAACATTTTATTCTCATATTTGAGAGTTTCATTTTGTTTAGTTAACTTAGCAATTTCTTCATGAGCAGCAGATAAACTAACATGAATGTTAAACATCTCAGCACTTAAATCTTCAATGGTATGCTTGTACTCAGTATTAGACATATCAAGTAAAACGAGAGATGGTACCTGATTAGATGAACTTGAAGCTTCTTCATCAGAATTAGCCATGCGGGCTAAGTTTACAAACTCTTCTTCTTCATCTTCAGAATCATCTCAGCATTTTCCTTCAGCCACATAGGCTCTTCCTTGATTTCTCTTAAACTGATTTCCATACCATTTTCCTTGATTCTGTTTTGGTCTTCTGCACTCAGTGGCAAAGTGACCTAGCTCATGCAGTTGTAACACCTGAACTTCGACCTATCCACCATCCCTGTCTTGTATCCACCTCTTGTGGCTCCACCAGTGGTCTTAGGAAAACTTCCCTTATTGAATTTAGATGTCTGACCCTGTGGCTTGTATGACTTGTCTTTTCTGAATCTGATATTCTTGAATCTCTTAGCCATATAAGCCATGGTTGGATTATGCTTTCAATCTCTTCTACTGTGTAGAAGTCTTCATCTTCAACATCTTTGAGCTGTAGAACCACCTTCTCCTCGTCATCCAACACTTCTCGAATCTTCAAGGATGGCATCTGTGTTGGTTGTGAATTTTGTGAGGATTCATCACTTGGATAAGCTACTTGGGGTTCATGATCTACAAGGGCTCCTGACATGTTTGGTACTTTTCCTTTGGTTCCAGTTTGAATAGCTCTCTTTTGAAAGAGTTCGAGTTCATACGATTTGAGCACACTGTAAAGAGTTTCAAGAGAAACATCATACAAGTTTTTTCCTTCTCTTATGGCTGTGACTTTGTGCTCAAGATGCACAGAGAGAGTGAGCAGAAATTTGATGTTAATCTCCTTTCTATCATAGAACTTTCCATGAATTTGTAACTCAGCTATTAGCTTACTTAACCTTTCAAACATGTGATTTAGTTCTTCACCTGGTTTGGCCATAAAAGCTTCATATTGTGATACAAGGATTCGCCTTTGATTTTCTCGGACCTCTTCACTTCCTTCACACAGCAGCTCTATCCTACTCCATATCTCTTTTGCAGATGAACACCCTGTTAACTCGAATAACTTGTAGAAGGGGGGGGGTTGAATACAAGTTATATAATCGTGTCTGATTTTTGCTTGATTAGATAAACAAGACCAAACGAATAAATCAAACTCTGTTTGTATTAAATAAATCAAATACAAACTCTACCAAAGGTGTACAATACCTTTAGCAGCTGCTGACAAAATAAATCTCTCTTTCTGTTTGTTTTGAACTTTCGAATACAAACCTTATACAGAGCTACGCACACAAACTCAATCGCTCAACTCACAATTGTTTCGCACGACTACGAACACGACCACTCTTTTTACAATGATATAGAGAGAGTATTTATAATGCTTCCTATCAACTAATAACAGAAAGATAATCTATACATGCCAATGTTCTGCCGTCCAGTTGATAGTTTCCATCAATAGAAAATTCTTTCCTTCATAATATCTTCTTGCTTGTTCTTCAAACAAAGATCCTGTTTTATAGCACTTGCCAGTTTCTGTAGCATCCTTAATGACATCATCAGTAACATGACTGATATCAGGATTTCATCTTGCATCAGGATCTGACCATCCCATCAGTACTTGGCTTGCTCTATCAGGATTCGATCTCAGTTCCTGACATGTAGTCCTCGATGCACTGTTCCTGACTTAAATTCTACAGATCACTATCTAATACATATATCCTATACAAAGTGCTAAATCCTTTATAAATCAAGATATACAAGAAGTATAATGTGTAAATTCTATTCTTAACATCACAACTCATGAATTATTCCTAACAATCTCCCCCTATTTATGCTTTAAGATCTGAAGCATAAATCTGAGTTGTTGATGTCAAAACATATAACAATACAATCAGAATAGAATTTATGAATTTAAAAATCATGAAGTTAAGTACCTCCTTCTTCAGATATAGACAAAGTATCTAGTATTTAGAAGAAAGAATTTAACTATTTGATGCTTCTTTTCCTTTACCACTTCCACGATAAGATTCACCTTTGTCATCCTTAGTTCTTCCATTATCTTTCTCAGTCTGTTTATCTCCCCCAGTATGTTGCCTTTGAATTGTTTTTATCTCCCCCTTTTTAACATCAGCAACATTGATTCCAAGAGACTCAGTAAAAGAATAAATGAGATTCATCAGAACTTCTTGATTTTCCATAATAGTGACTTGGTTATCTTCAAGTGTTTGAAGTCTTGATTGAATTTCAACTTGAGATTTCTGACTGTCTTGTAAAACTTCAGAATTGACTTCAATATTGGAAGTATTTGGAATATCTTCAGATTCAAGCCTTGTAGAAGAAGTTGCCTGTGTAGAATGATATTCAAGTAATAATACTCGATTAGAGTTACAAACATCTTCATCTTTCTGATCTGAAGCTGCAATATGATCATTCTGTCCTTACCAGTATTCTGTGTACTAACATCTACAAATCCTGACTCCTCCTTAGATTGATCAGATACTGTTGATGTCTCAATTCTAGCTGATATTGGAAGTACATACAAAGGAATACTAGGATCATTAGGAATTTCTTCTGGTACAAGTGGTGCAGAAGTTTTTCTTAGCCTTTCACCTCTTCTGTTGATAATTCCTATAAGCCGTTCTTTTTGCTTCTGAGCTTTAACTTCTGGCTTTGCATTATGGTTTGCTAAGTCATTCTTCTCATACATCTTGATAAAAGAATAAGTACCAGCATCCATACCAAGATTGTCAGACCAAGACTCAGAAAAAACCTGATCCCAGAAATCAAATGATGGTGGTTTCCTAAATTTCTCTCCCTCACTATGGAGTTGATCATCCATTACCTCAGTCTCACTTTGACTATCTAAAGCCAACACTCTTTCTACCTCTCCTTTTGCCTGGTCAGGAGCCAACCTCTCAGATTGTGGATCAATATCCATCTTTTCAAGTGTATCACTCAAATTTGGATAAGTGCTCTCATGACCTACAGAAAAATAGAGTTTAGAAGAAGTTTTTATACCTGAACTCACATGGAGAGAGGGTTCCTCATTTGGCAAGGGGCTTGAGCTTTTCTCCAAGGAGTGAGCTGCTATAATCTCTGAACCCTTACAAGCATCTTCTTTCCTTCCAGAGACTACATGCTCTAGTATACCACTTTCAGGTTCTTTACTAGACTCTGATGTCTTCAGTAATACTTCATTAGACACCATAGTTAGTATGTCACCGTCTTTAAGTGTTGTTTGCTGAGACTCACCCTCAAGGTGGATAGACTCTAACTGAACAATGTTTGTTTGATCTTCAGGAAAATCAGTCAAAGTTATTCCTCCCATATCATAGGGTTTCTCACTTGCAATTTCAGTCATCACAGAAGACCTTTCAACATCAGCTATCACAGCTCCTGAGTCATCCAACCTTTGACTAGATGGTTCTTGTGTTGCAGTGACTGTGATCTGACCTGTCCTACTCTCCACCACTGGTGCAATAGTATCTTCTGTTGACTGCATTCCTCTATCTACTTCCTCCAGTTGTTCACCTTGAGCTGAAGCATCTTCAATAATGACATCCTTGTCAAATAAATATGCATGAAGTGAATAAAGTGCAACATGCTTCGAGAGTCCAAATTTCTTGACTAATTGTCTTCTGACTGAGACATAGAAATACATCTTTATTAAGTCAAGTCTTTGATGTAGAAGTCCATATTCTTCAGGAAATGAAAGTTTTGGTACTCTTTCAACTAGAAAATCTAGAACCAGCCTGGATAGCTTCACTTTGATAGAAATAACTCCCATAGCCAGTCTGTATGACAATGTAGTTTCCCATAAAGAATCAATATCAAGATCTCTATTGTCAATTGTTGACTTGATGGTAGCTTCATTTATAGAGACCTGCATGATGTTAATTGGACTAGACTCTGTGTGTGTAGGTGACAATTGAATCTTTCTCCTTGTTCTCCTGATATAGTGAGCAAAAGATTTATCCTGAGAAGACTCAAGAGGTGTAGACACAGAAGTGATCTTGGGATGAGATCCTTTTTCAATAGACACAGTCTTTTGAGAGACAATATCCAGTAACTGTTTTCCCTTTTTAAGTACTACAGCCTTTTGAGAGACTACAGCCTGGCTGTGACTAGGTGCTTCATCTCTTTGTCCTAGCTTAGAAAGTTGAATTGCAGCCTTCAATTCTTCTCTCTCAGCAAGAGATATATTATCATCATCTTCACTAGAACTACTACTACTACTACTACTTGACACAACAAATCTTCTCTTCCTTACAACTGATGTCTTTTGAGAAACACCAGAGGTTGGTTTCTTTGAAACAACAGGCTGTGGATTAAAACTTTGTTCTTGAATTGTTTCAGAGACTATAATGTTTTGGGCTACTTGGGTAGACACAGGTGGGTTCTCCTCCAAATGAGATTCCTGAGCCATTTCACCATAAAAGAAAGAAGAATTGTAGAGAGTAGGAAGATGAGTTGTAAGAATTACCTGAATATGATGTGGATAATGAATTGCAGGTATTTCATCTAGATTCTTTTCATTGTCCTTCTTTGTAATGTCAGAGAAAATTCTCTTTTGCTATATATAAGAAGAAACACAATGTTCTCTACCAAATCTAGCTTCAACATCAGGAATAAAATGGTTAATAAACATTTGCATAAATCTATGATAATAAACCATTTTCCTGTTTTGATCTCTTGGCCCAAGTTTAATACTCACCTGACTTAAGATAATGTGACCAATGTTAATTACTCTGTCATAAAGCAAACTCTAAGCAATATGTGATGTAACAGAAGTAATTTGCTGAAAAGAACTACATTTGCTAGTAAAACATTTAGCAATTTGATCAAAGAAGAAAGACCATTCTTTTCTAAGAAAAGATCTATTTAACTGGCTCATGTTATCTAAAGGTTCAGAATAACCTAACTCAGATAACATAGTTCTAACATTATCATCAGATGGTACATTCTCATCAGATGGTACATTCTCAAAGTTCATACTAACAGGTAAGTGAAGTACTGAATTAACAACAGATTTAGTAATATCAAATGAGTCTTGTCCTAGGTGTAGAACAATCTTACCTGATTGACTCTGAGTAGAATCAATTACTTCAGCATTCTCCCATGCTTTTGAAACATCAACTTGATTTATTTCTGGAGATGCTGCCAATGCATAACTTAATGGTCCATTCACCAAAAAGTCCATAATCGGGTGAAAATCAGATGACACCCCTTCCTTGTTGGTGATAGCTGCTACATGATTATTCATCATAAAATCAAAGTCACCAAACTTGAAAGCTACTGATTTTGGTAGTCTTCTTTGAGCTGCCATTTTTGATCTGAAAAGAACTTGAGAAATCTTGAAATTGATTAGAGATTTTGAGAACTTAAATGAATGTTTTTTCCCTTAAGAAATACAATTTAGAAGTTAGCAATAAACAATCAGAGTCTCAAAATAAAAATATATTCAAAAATTCTTCAGACCCACTAACCCACGTTGACACGTAGGTTGACAGGTGTCAGTCCCTGAAAAATGCAGTTTACCCACGATTTTTGGAAAATAAAATCCAAAATTGATTTTCATGAAATAAATCAGGGTAAAATCAAAATTAAATCAATACTGATCAGCTTCCTTGTCTTGTTGTGATCTCCCATCAAAATAATCACAAAATGCATGTCATTTTAAAAATAATAATTCTCAAATCCTGATGGTCACACTTGAAATCCTGATCAATATCATCCTGATTTCAGAGATTAAATGGAGTTCCACGTGGTAATCTCAGAATTTTAACCTGAAAAGAACATCAATATTCCAAACAAAAATATTTTGTTAGATTGTCAAAATATCTTGGAAATACGAAAGAACCAGTCATATGCATAGATATATACGCAGATACATTGAATACTTCAAAATGAATGTTCAGCTTCTCACTCTTTCCTTTATAAACACCTGATGTCTTTTCCTTTCTTAACTCCAAAAACATACATAACTCTCTGTAAACACAGAGCTTCCATAAAACAATGACCTTTAACCCCATCTTTCGATTCCTCACAGATGATGAACAGATTTTTCATAACCAAAGATTCGTTGTTCGTCTCTTTGAAGAGATGACTTGTCTCATCGCTTTAGACATGGTTAGAGTAGATCCAAATAATATCCAGAATCTTCTCTTAAAACATCCATATGTTGGATACAATCACCCTCTAACCTCCTCAATTCTTGAGGATGAAGAATTTGAACGAGAGTCTGAGGTTGATCTTGATGGAGATGCTATTCATTCTCGTCAGCTGCTCTCATTCAAGTCGCCCAGACAAGGAATCCAGGAGTAATCATCAAAGACTCTTGAGATGCTCCTTGTCCTGAAGTAGATCTTTGAAGACTAAGAACAGCAACAACTTTAGACAAGAATAGGGTTATCAGTAAAAGTAAGACAAAAAGATATTTGTATTTCATTTCCATGTATGTAATGCGTTCAATTAATGAAAATACAATTTCATATTGTCTACTTGTCTGTTGTTCCCTGTTTATCGAATGATCTGAATAATGGTATAAATTATCAGTATGCACATATTAAAACTTGCTGGCATAGACTTAACACATCTCAGAATTAGATTACTACACAAAGTAAATGTCAGGATCTGAAACAATTTTCACAATCCTGATACTGACACAATACTGATGACATCAGCATCCTAATAACAATTCTAATCCTGATGATTATTAACAAGTCTATCATACTGAAATTTATCAAGGCAAAGTGTTACATCTAAAGCATTTAACAATTAAATATAGATCCTGACAAGAATATCAAGTCTATAAGCTAAAAACAACATACCTTGCTACTTTTGCAGATGTTAAAGATCTAGAAATTTAACATTCCTGACTCACTTACTAACCTACTGAATGTAGCCTCATCAAGTGGTTTAGTTAGAATATCTGCAAGTTGTTTGTCAGTAGAAACAAAGTGAAGTTCCACAGTACCATTTTCAATATGTTCTCTAATAAAATGATACATGACATCAATGTGCTTAGTCCTTGACTGTTGAACTGGATTTTTTGCAATTTTGATAGCACTAGTATTATCACAAAACATAGGAATATTACTAAGTGTCATACCATAATCCATCAACTGATTTCTTATCCAAAGGAGCTGTGCACAACAACTGCCTGCTGTTATGTACTCAGCTTCTGCAGTTGAGGTTGAGACAGATTGTTGCTTCTTACTTGCCCAAGAAATCAATCTCTTTCCCAAGAATTGACATGTACATATAGTGCTTTTCCTGTCTATTTTACACCCTGCATAATCAGAGTCTGAATAGCCAATTAGGGAGAAATCAGATTCTCTAGGATACCACAAACCAAGATTTGGAGTTCCTTTGAGATATCTAAAAATTCTCTTCACAGCAATTAAATGAGATTCCTTAGGATCACTTTGGAATCTAGCACATAAACAGGTAGAAAACATTATATCTGGTCTACTTGCAGTTAAATATAACAATGAGCCTATCATGCCTCTATAACTAGTGTTATCCACACTCTTTCCCTTAGGATCAGAGTCTAGTTTAGTGGCTATAGCCATGGGTGTTTTTGCAACTGCACAGTCTTGAAAGTCAAACCTTCTTAAAAGATCTTTAATATACTTTGACTGATTAATGAAAATACCAGTCTCAGTCTGTTTGACCTGCAAGCCTAAGAAATAATTTAGTTCACCCATCATGCTCATCTGATACTTAGACTGCATAAGCTTACTAAACTTAGCACACAACTTTTCATTAGTAGAACCAAATATGATATCATCAACATAAACTTGAACTAAAAGTAATTCACCTTTTATCTTTCTAAAGAATAGAGTTTTGTCAATTGTACCTCTTGTTAAACCATTTTTAAGAAGAAATTTAGACAAAGTCTCATACCATGCTCTTGGTGCCTGCTTTAGTCCATAAAGTGCCTTGTCAAGTTTGTAGACATGATTTGGAAACTTTGAATCAACAAATCCAGGTGGCTGTTCCACATATACTTCCTCATCAAGCTTGCCATTTAGAAACACACTTTTTATATCCATCTGGTATACCTTGAACTTTGAATAAGCTGCAAATGCAAGAAACATTCTGATTGCTTCCAATCTTGCTACAGGTGCAAAGGTTTCATCATAGTCAATTCCTTCTTCCTGAGAGTAACCCTTGGCCACCAGTCTTGCTTTGTTTCTTAAAATTATACCAGATTCATCTAGCTTGTTTCTGAAAACCCATTTTGCACCAACAATTGATCTGTCTTTAGGTCTTGGTACCAGTTTCCAGACTTTGTTTCTTTCAAACTCATTTAATTCTTCCTGCATTGCAATTACCCAATCAGGATCCTGTAAGGCTTCTTCAACCTTCTTAGGTTCATTCTTTGAGAGAAAGCAACTATACAAGCATTCATTTTGAATTGATCTTCTAGTTCGAACACCACTATTTGGATCACCAATAATCAAATCTTCAGTATGATCCTTTGTCCATTTTCTAACAGGTGGTAGATTGACTCTGCTAGTCTCTCCCCCTAAGTTAGTGGTTTTTCTTGTAGAAGAATTCTCTCTTCCTTCAAAAACTTCCCTTTGATCAATAGAATCAATAGATTCCATATTGCTACTAGTTACTGATCTTTCCTCAGTAGATTCTGAAGGATCAGTTCCTGATGGAGTAGACTCTGAATAGCTAGTCTGCTCCTGATGATCACTGTGTCCTCCTTGATTTATTTGCTCCCCCTCAATAGTAGCACTCCTTTGAGAAGCAATAGTAATTCCTTCTGGAGAACCTTCATCATCACTGGAGAGTATCTCAGAATTCTTCAGATTTTCAAATTCCAAATTGTCATGGCTTTCATCAATTTGCAGAATTCCAAATTTCTTGTCATCAAATGCAACATGAATTGATTCCATAACAATGTGAGTTCTGAGATTATAAACTTTGAAGGCCTTTGATGCTGAATATCCTAGAAAGATTGCTTCATCCGATTTGGCTTCAAATTTTCCAAGTTGTTCTGGATGAACTTTTAGGACATAACATTTGCATCCAAAGATGTGAAAGTATTTCACACTTGGTTTCTTTCTTTTGATCATCTCATAGGGAGTTTTTCCATGACTATTTACCAAGGTATAGTTTTGAGTGAAACATGCAGTGTTAATAGCTTCTGCCCAAAAATAGGTTGGAAGTTTTGCATCTTTAAGCATGGTTCTTGCTGCCTCTATGACAGTCCTGTTCTTTCTTTCCACTACACCATTCTGCTGAGGTATACCAGGTGCAGAAAACTGTTGAGTGATTCCATTGTCTGCACAAAACTCCTCTATTGTAGAATTCTTGAATTCTGTACCATTGTCACTCCTAAGTACTTTGACTTTGTACTCAGAGTTATTCTGAATATTCTTGACAAGTTCAATGATTTGTTGAGGAGCTTCATCCTTCTTGTGTAGAAAGAACACCCATGTGAACCTGGTGAAATCATCCACTATAACTAGAGCATATTTTTTCTTGCTGTTAGACATAATGTTTACTGGACCAAAAAGATCAAGATGTAGCATATGAAATGGTTCAGTAATAGAATTTGTAGTCTTGCTCTTGAAAGTGGTTCTTCTCTGTCTTCCAAGCTGACAGGAATCACAAAGTCCATCTTGCACAAAATTTTCCTTAGGTAGACCTCTCATAATATTGTGCTTAACAAGTTGATTAAGCTTCTTGAAGTTGAGATGTGAGAGCTTCTTATGCCAATTCCATCTTTCATCATTTGTCGCTTTGCTATAGAGACATCTAACAATTCCTTTAGATGTATCACTTAAGCTGGCTTCATATATGTTACCATGTCTTTGACCAGTTAGAACAATGTCTCCATTCTGCATATTCAAGATTTTGCATCCTTCTCTGTCAAAGATTGATTGATAACCTTTATCACCCAGTTGACTTATGCTTAAAAGAGTATGTTTCAAGCCTTCAACCAGTGCTACATTTTCTATGATGACATTCCCCAAAACAGTTGAGCCATATCCCAGAGTTTCTCCTTTGTTGCCACCTCGAAAAGATATTACTGGGCCAACTTTCCTCTCAAACTTTGTAATCAGGGACTTCTTTCCAGTCATATGTCCAGAGCATCCACTGTCCAAGATAATTGAATGCTTCTTTCCTGTGCCCTGCAAATAAAAAGTAACTAGTTAAAATTTTTTAGGACCAAACTTTGATTGGATCCTTTCTTACTAGATTTAGAGACAACAGGCTTTGAAGATTTTGCCTTTACTTTACCTGTTGCAGAGTAAATCTTAGACTCTGATTTCACAAACTGTTTGTGACTAGGAGTTTCAGATTTCAGAGAATAGTAGTCATAATACAGTTCATGATATTCTCTACACATGTCAATGGAATGAAGTAAACTACCACAATGATAACAAGCTTTTTGTGGTTGGTATTGAATTTTCTGAGTCTTGGGGAATCTGGACTCAGTTTTCCAAGAAGGTTTTTGATTGTAGTCTAGGGCCAAATGATTATGATTTCCACACTTATAGCATTTTTTCCTAGGTGCATCAGGTACATTCTTGTAATTATTCTCTTTGTTAATACCTTATTTTCCATTCCTATTTCTTTTGATCTTGCTAGACTCTGAAAGATCATCTAGTCTCTGTTTCAACTGAGACTTAGACAAAAACCCTATGTTTACATTCTTAGGTTTCTCTAACACTTTCTCATCTGAATTACTATTGTTAATTCTTTTATGTACAACAGGGGTACCTTTTAAATCAACAAATTTAACATGTTTAGGTTCAGAAACAATTTTCTTACCTTCAGATTTAGATGTGCTAGCTTCTACTTTACTATCATCATTGACAATAGCTACTTTTTCTTCTTTTCTAGCCTTATCAAAACCTAAACCATTAACTTTACCACGAATTCCACTTTCAATGATTTCTTGAGTCTTTTTACCAGAAATGTTAATGGTTTTAATCACATCTCTCTCTTCCTCTAGTTCTTTTCTAACATAGTCATAAGCCTCAAGAATAACACTATAATCATGCTTAGATTTGTCAGTACTTAACTTGTATTCTTCCATTTGAACTAGCTCAGATTCAAGAAAATTATTTCTATCAACTAACTTATCATTCTTATCCTTAAGTTCATCTCTTTCACTAGTAAGAATTCTAAAATTAGTCATAAGATTCTTAAACTCAGCATGAACAGATCTAATTTCATCAGAATTTAAGCTATCAAATGAATCAAGAGAGTGAAGTGATACCTTAACAGAAGATGGAGAAGTTTTCTTTGGAGATCCAGGTTTGTCTGAAACATTTGCCATCAATGAAATGTTGTCATAATCCAATTCATCTTCAGAATCACTGGAATCAGCCCAATCCTTCTGTGTGACCATAAGTGCATTACCCTTTCCTGAATTCCTAGGCTTCTTACACTCACTTGCAAAGTGTCCAAGCTCGCTGCTGTTAAAGCACTTGATCTTGGCCTTATCAAGCTTGACAATTGTACTTTTGCCTTTGTCACTCTTCTCCTCCTCCTTCTTTTGAAAAGGTCCTTTGCTAAATCATTTCCTGTTAAGTCTTCCTTTCTTGAAAGCTTTAGCAAACATAGCAAAGAGTTCCTGCATCTCTGATTCAGAATCACTGTTGTCAGAGTCTATATCAGTAGTCTCTGACTCAGAACTTTCTTTGCTTTTCTTCTTCCTTGAGTTCTTTACAGCAGGCTCATCATGCTGTTCCTCTGGAAGCTTCTTTGATTCAGATTGAGCAGTAAGTGCAACAGTCTTCATCTTTCCTTCACCCCTGCTCTTCTTCTGCTGCTTGTCAAGTTCATAAGCCCTCAGTTTTCCATACACTGCCTCTAATGATATCTCATCAAGATCATTAGCTTCCTCAATTGCAGATATCTTCTCATTGTAGAAATCAGGCAAGGCTTTCATGAACTTAGTATTCATATCCTCCAAGTCATAATATTTACCATGCATGGTCATCTCATTGATGAGTTTCGTAAACCTATCAAAGGTGTCAGTAAGTGACTCACCAGACTTGGATTCAAATTACTCATACTGTTGTATAAGTAGTGTCCTCATGTTCTTCCTGACAGGCTTAGTTCCTTCACAGTGAACCTTAAGATTGTCCCATATATCTTTAGCAGTCTTACAAGAGAGAACATAGTTACACTACACCATAAACAGCCTACGGTAACACAAAAAAAATGTTACAACAGGTACATTATATGTTACCTTAGGGCCAAAAAGTAGCTAAGGTAACATTTTTCTGGTGATAGCTCTCAGCATGTTGCCTTAGGTGTCTAAGGTAACATCTTTGATCCCTATGGTAACATGCAGTTTTATGTTACCTCAGCTTGCTATAGCAACAAAAATATGGTCTACGGTAACTTAATATATATGTTACCTTAGAGACCTAGATTTTTTTTAAAAAATAGCGGGACCCACGATGGGACCCACTATTTGAGCAACTTTTGTTGGCAACATTGTTTGGCCTAGGGTAACATTTTTTCTGTTACATTAGCTTTTATTTAGCAATATTTCCATTAGCTAATGCAACATCTTTTCCAGAAAAAATTTAAAAATTTGCAAATACATATTATGCCATCCCAAATTAAATATCCTATTCATTCCAAATCAAACACATTACATAATTCATAATCCAAAGGTAAATGTAATTACAAAAGATTATAGATAGTCTTATAAGTACAAAAAAAGAATCTGTCAGTACATAACTGTGATCAGATATTGCATTGTTCTGGTTCATGTCTATGGCACATATGTCTTGAACTTTTTTGTAAAGTTTATCATGGCCACCTACAAATCCTCCACGTTTCGATGCCAAACATTGTTATATTTGCGGCAATAACAACCATTCAATCTATCTCCTGCAAGATGAATTTATCGGAGTTGCTAAAACAAGTAGGCGATAATCTGGATAGCAATTGACAAACAAGCAGGTGAATATATAAGAAAACACAAAATTAATGCATTTCTAAGAAACTGACCTTCTAACTTTTTATATTATGCAGTTGATACTAGCCACCATGCAAAAGTACTTTAGAGAATCAATAGTTGTGATTGAACCATCATAAAGCACTACAAGCCATGTGCCATGTTTATCATGTTCATAAAATAAAGACAGGGCATCAGATTTCCGGTCATAAAAATCTGAACTTAACCAATACACAAGATTCAACTAACATTTCACATATTAGGAACATCAGAACATATACTGACTTAGATTCTAGCTTATAATGAGCTAATACAGCGTTAACCGGAAGAAAAAAAATCAAAGCCTATATCTGTGAGATATATAAGTTCTAGATCACTGTAATTGATGCATATAAAGGCCAACATCGAGCTCTGCTAAGTAGATATTTAAATTGACTGAGAAAGCAATTTTTAAGCGTAATAAAGTTAACAGTGTCAAACCTGGCGAGGAAAAGTGTAACGCCCCCAAATCCGGGGTCAGGGATTTGGTCGTCACACGGAAAACCTTAATAACAAATCAACTGTTTAACCACATTAAACCATCTGTAGCCATTAATAATTGAGTTACAACATTGAGACCCCAACCACCAAGCATCTTTTAGGTTATAGGGCTAGAAACAAGAATCAACTCCTTACTACTAGTATGACTTCGTTGAGAAGTACACCAGCAGCTAATACTATTTTGCGCAAAGTAACATATATATTACACATCAGTATACTTACATATAACTTACTCCAGATATAAACTTTCTAGATCATATCGTCTTCATAAGGGCACGCTGCCCGCTTCATCTAAGCCATGCAGATAACCTCGTCCGGCTACCTTCCACTGAAAAGTTAATATTTGAAAACAAGCAAGTATGAGCGAAAGAATTGCTCAGCAAGTTATTACTAGAGTTTAACAAAATATTCCATCAGGTGCATGGGTTTCCAACATTCAACCGATACTTAATATCATTCTTGAACATTTATAACCACGAAATTCGATAGGGAAAGTATAATGTTTGAAATTAATATCAACTGAACACTGTACCAATATAATATAAAAGGTGTCGTTACAAAGTAATTAAATAGCCACATCTTGTTTGTGCAGTAATACACCAACATAAACTTGCTGGTTATTCAATATGAAATCACTTACTTATTGATAATATAATATCAGTTCTCTTCTATAACAAGATAATAATCAATACATCATCTTAGTATAATATCTCAAGGTAATATAACATTTAAAATCAAGCTCTCAATATAGTCTTTCCATTTCCTTTTATACAACAACTGTATGTAAAAGTAATATAAAATCAATTTCTCTTCTTATTGTAAAACAATTCCATCATTTCATACCATTTTCCTCTTTCAGTACACAACTCTGAAACCATTATCAATTCTTTCTTTTAAGTTTTGGGGATTTTCACTGTTGCCGAATACGTGAGGCACGATGATCAGTCGTCCTCCGTACCGGTCCCTTTTTACTACCGGTAGAAGGAATGAAGGCCACCTGCTAACATCATCCCTGGAGGAAGGCCACCTGCTAACATCCTCCCTTGGCATCTTCGTGCCGAATCATATAATGAATGCTAGACTATGTCGCACACAGCCCTGACACAGCCTTTTACGCAAGTTCGTTGCTAATCCCCCTTTTTATAAAATCGTTATTCCATTTATCAACACCATTTCACAATTTTCCACCTTTCCGTTTCCATTCGCATTTCCATTCACATATATCATTTTCATTTCCATTTCACCTTTTCACATTTCACATTTCTGTTTCACCTTTCCATTTCCATATCCTTATTATAATCATTTGAAAACATTTATACAGGTATATCAATTCAAGACATGCATTCATTTCACTATGAAATTCCTTAAACAACCTTTTAACAATATATAATCACCCTTAGAACACTTAGAATATCTAAAGAATAACTATTCAATAATCCCTTTTAAATGAATATTATAATTAATATTCATTGAATTAAATAACCATTAAAATAACATTTATCATTATCATTCCAGACATTTTTAACCAAAAAATGTCTCATTTATAACCATCGAAATATCTTTATTATTATTCCGGAACAAAGCGATTTTAAGAAAACATTTTAAAAATAATATTCATCTAATTAAATAAATTTAATTAGACGAATAAGGTTTATTTAATTAGTAGATGCTTCGAGAGGTATCTAATAATTAAATAAACACTAGTTTATTGGTGATGTTGCCATTAGGTTAATTATTGCGAAATTCTTTCTAAAAACTTTGTCCGGGTTTTCGAAAATATACATTTCAAGATAACCCCTTCCACTTTTCCATTCATATATCCATACATTTAAATTACACCAACTAAAATACTTTACATGTAAATCCCTTTTTAAGAAAATCTGTAAACCTCAACCCTTGTCCCCTTATATAACAAAATATTTATTAATAACGTCTAACAGGGTTTAGAACTAAAAGATCCTCAATTTACACATAACTGTAATATTATAAAATAACTTTAGATAACAACTGATACCATAATATCTTAAGAATAACCATAAATGACAACTGATATCATTCCCTCCCATATCACTTTACTCCTTATAGTATATCACTCTCTCCATATCACATATATTTCCAATCAAATCATTTTACTTAAAAGTAAACAATTTATCAAGATAAAGATAGAAGAAATCTTGCAAATATGGACTGAGGTATTATTCTACACATTTCATATATTTTAAAATAAATATACTCGGAACGATAGAGTATGTATAAATAAACTTGCCTCTGGTCCTTAGCACCAGACAGAACACCGCGAATAAATCCTTGGCGTTTCGCCCAAGCAGTTCCATGAACTTTACACGACGCCTCGATCCTTCCTTTTTGATACACGTTGCTCCACTTGATCACGCCCTAATGGTATTGTAATTGTTACGAGTACGCGTCAGTCCAACCTCGTATCTCGAGTAGACCCAACTCAGAATTACCACTGAGTCACCTAAAGTCGTACTATAGTTGTTATCCCTATAACTGACTACTCAAATACCAATTAATGCACATAACACATTTAGTCAACTTCACTTAACATATACAATTATAATACTAGTGTCATTCTATGACAAAACTAAGTTTATAAATAATCCTCAAAACGCATTTAATCCCTGAAACACATAAATCCTTGAATTAAATCACTTAGCACATAAATCCTCGAGACAACAATTACCCTCGAATTAATTCACTTAACACATATACACATAAACAGTTAACACCCAAATCATACCTTTAAACCCTTGAAATCAAATAAGTTAAATAAATTAAAATGCAGGGGATTTTTAGAAAATTTCGGCATGTAGTATTCGTTTATCGGACTATGGGCACAACCCCTCCAAAGCAATTCAACCCTGTTTTTTTTTTTCAATTCAACCAATC
Organism: Kitagawia praeruptora; assembly: GCA_037693485.1. Lineage (NCBI taxonomy): Eukaryota > Viridiplantae > Streptophyta > Magnoliopsida > Apiales > Apiaceae > Kitagawia > Kitagawia praeruptora. Next base: position 143,806,488 of record CM075352.1, read on the forward strand.
CAAGGAAAATCAAGTTGCCTCAATTGCAACAACATAAAAGTAAACAAGTACAGAAAGTACCCGCCCAGACATGCGGCACCTAGCACATAAGGAAAAGTATCCGCCCAGACATGCGGCACCTAGCACATAAAGAAAAGTATCCGCCCAGACATGCGGCACCTATTGTAACAACCCGAATTTTCAGAAAATGATTTTAGTATTATTTTAAGAATATTAATGTTTTCCTAAAATGTGGAGGAAATTTTTTTTTATTTTATTTTATTGTTCATTATTCCAGTTCAAGGAATTTCAAAAGCGAATTATTTAATTATTGTCTGGTTCAGTATAATTATGAACTATATTATGTGATTATTGTTGGAAGGTGGAATGTATGTGAAGTTGTGTTTATGTGTTTATATGATGATTGTGTGAGTTGTGAAGGATGATGTATTTTATTTATATTTTTGAGGATTTAAATATATTTAAATCATGCATTTTGATCCTCTTTTAATTTTATAAAATTATCGGAGGAATTAAAAATCATGAAATCTTTTGTAATATTATCTTTATAATATTATTTAGTTTTTAAAATTGTTGGGTGGATTAATTTGGGAGTTGTGGTATTTCAAAATGATTTTTAAGAGTTTTATTGTATTTAAAGGATCAAAACTTTGAAAATTCATATTTAATTCAATTTTGATCCGAAAAATATTTTAAAAATATGTGTATGCTCTTAATTTTATATTCTTTATTTTAAAAATGAAAAGTTTAATTTTCCGAATGTTCTATTTAATTTCAATTTATAAGAGTTGTTTAGTAGTTTTATAAGTGAATAAGAAGTGTTATATTTGGGCCCATTATGGTTAAAAACAACTCATGAACTCAGCACATATACATACAGGGATACACACACGACCACACATTTGGGCACATGAACCGAGAAAGAAAACAGATCGGAAAAAGGAGAGAAAAGAAAGAGAGATTGGGGGAGAAATCAAGAGAGAGAGAGAGAGAGAGAGAGAGAAGGAGATGATGTAGGAGGATCATCCTCCCCATTATACACTTCAAAATCAGCCATGGGAGAGCAAGAGGGGAAGGAAATCAAGATAGGATTTGAAAAAGAAATTGGGGGAAAGTTGATGGGAGCTTGGTATAAACTTGGTGGAGCTTGATGTTGAACAAAGAGGTATAATATTCTTGTCTTAAGCTTTGATTTTGTATATTTATCCATGAGCATATATATTTTTAATTAGCAAATCTTGAGTGATGTATTATTGTTTGATGGGTATTGTAATAATGGGTTGAGGATATTAATGTATGATAATCATTGTGTAAGAACTAGAAGGTAGTTTTGAGCTTGTAATCTGCCCTGTTTTGCGTGATGAACTGGTATTCGTGGGTACTGATCTGGGCAGTGGTGTCTTCATGAAACTTGTTCTATTCGGAGTCTAGTTTGTGTAGGAGAAAACGGTGCGTCGTTTGGGTTAACGAGTAAGGAGAAAATGGCGTTTTAGTGAAACCTGCGCAGTACACCCGAACCTCTCAGGATTCGTACTTTGGAACTATGTTTCACCTAGTTAAAATCTGTAAATTGGATTGAAACTTTTATTGAGGATAAAGGAAGGAATTATAAATATTTCAGAAAAAGATTTGGGTAAAAATATTGATTTTTCAATTTATTAAAAATGTTTGAATGTCACTGTGTTGGAAGAAACTGCTCTGTTTTTGAGTTGTATTTGGATGGGTAATTGTCCTAGATGAACTATGTTTTTCAGACTAATATTTTTATGGTGTGAAGATATTATCTTCAGTTTTGGAATCCCAGAGGTCTTGTAGGCAAAGATTAATTTTTCAATTTATGAGAATTTTTAGAATACAAGTTGTGCAGATTTAATGAATAGTTTATGTGTTGAGTTTGGATTAGTGATTCACCTAGTTAGAAAATGGTATTGAATGGGAAACTTTTATGAGATCTTTATTTAGTATTCAGAAAGAAGCCTATAAAATTTGGTGATTTATGAATAAGTTTTGGATTTATTAAAAATGTTGGAGTAAAGTATGCGCGGTAGCATTTTATGTTTTTGAATTGTTTTATGGTAGAATTACTAAGGTGTTATAGTTTAAAATGAAAGATGAATTGTGGTTGGAGATTGTGTTGGATATCGATTGATGTTGTTGGATTGTGAATTGAAAAACAGGGTTGAATTGGTTATGAATTGCTTTGGAGGGGCTGTGCCCATAGTCCAATAAACGAATACTACATGCCGAAATTTTCTAAAAATCCCCTGCATTTTAATTTATTTAACTTATTTGATTTCAAGGGTTTAAAGGTATGATTTGGGTGTTAACTGTTTATGTGTATATGTGTTAAGTGAATTAATTCGAGGGTAATTGTTGTCTCGAGGATTTATGTGCTAAGTGATTTAATTCAAGGATTTATGTGTTTCGAGGATTAATTGTGTTTTGATGATTAACTATTAATCAAATTTTGTCGTAGAAGGTCAATGGTATTATAAATGTATAGGTTAAGTGAAGTTGACTAAATGGTGGTATAGGGTTATGATATGTTGGTACTAGGAAATGTTCACTTTATATAAGGGGACTCTTCCCGTGTTGTTTGCTATTACTAAATGTCTTATGTGCATTAAGTGGTATTAGTGTAGTCAACTATAGGGAGGACATCCATAGTTCGACTTTAGGTGACTCAGTGGTAATTCTGAGTTGGGTCTACTCGAGATACGAGGTTGGACTGACGCGTACTCGTAACAATTACAGTACCATTAGGGCGTGATCGAGTGGAGCAACGTGTATCAAAAAGGAAGGATCGAGACGTCGTGTAAAGTTCATGGAACTGCTTGGGTGAAACGCCAAGGATTTATTCGCTGTGTTCCGTTTGATGCTAAGGACCAGAGGCAAGTTTATTTATACATACTCTATCGTTCAGAGTATATTTATTTTGAAATATTTGAAATATGTGGAATAAGACTTCAGTCCATATTTACAAGATTTCTTCTATCTCTATCTTGATAAATTGTTTACTTTTAAGTAAAATGGTTGACTGGAAATATATGTGATATAGAGAGAGTGATATACGATAAAGAGTAAAGTGATATGGGAAGGAATGGTATCAGTTGTTATTTATGGTTATTTTAATGATATTATGGTATCAGTTATCTAAAGTTATTTTATAATATTACAGTTATGTGTAAATTGAGGATCTTTGAGTTCTAAACCCTGTCAGACGTTATTAATAAATATTTTGTTATATAAGGGGACAAGGGTTGATGTTTACAGATTTTCTTAAAAAGGGATTTCCATGTAAAGTATTTTAGTTGGTGTATTTTAAAGGTATTGATATATGAATGGAAAAATGGAAGGGGTTATCTTGAGAGGTATATTTTCGAAAACCCGGGCAAAGATTTTAGAAAGAATTTCGCAATAATTAACCTAAAGGCAACATCACCAATAAACTAGTGTTTATTTAATTAATAGATACCTCTTGAAGCATCTACTGATTAAATAAACCTTATTCGTCTAATTGAATTTATTTAATTAGATGAATATTATTTTTAAAATGTTTTCTTAAAATCGCTTTGTTCCGGAATAATAATAAAAATATTTCGATGGTTATAAATGAGACATTTTTGGTTAAAAATGTCTGGAATGATATTGATAAATGTTATGTTAATGGTTATTTAATTCAATGAATATTAATTATAATATTCATTTAAAAAGGGATTATTGAATAGTCATTCTTTAAATATTCTAAGTGTTCTAAGGGTGATTATATATTGTTAAAAGGTTATTTCAAGGAATTTCATAATGAAATGAATATATGTCTTGAATTGATATACCTGTATAAATGTTTTCAAATGGTTATAATACGAATATGGAAATGTGAAATGGAGATGACATATGTGAATGAAAGTGGGAATGAAAATGGAAATTGAAGTGGAAAAATGTGAAATGGTATTGATAATGGTAAAATGATTTGAAAAAGGGGGATTGCAATAAAACTTGCGTAAGAGGCTGTGTCAGGGCTGTGTGCGACACAGTCCAGCATTCATTATTTTATTACGGCACGAAGATGCCAAGGGAGGATGTTAGCAGGTGGCCTTCCTCCAGGAGGATGTTAGCAGGTGGCCTTCCTCCAGGGATGATGTTAGCAGGTGGCCTTCATTCCTTCTACCGGTAGTAAAAAGGGACGGGTACGGAGGACGACTGATCATCGTGCCTCACGTATTCGGCAATAGTGAAAATCCCCAAAAACTTAAAAGAAAGAATTGATAATGGTTTTCAGGGTTGTGTACTGAAAAAGGGAAAATGATGTGAAATGATGGAATTGTTTTACAGTAAGAAGAGAAACTGATTTTATATTACTTTTATACACAATTGTTGTATAAAAGGAAATGGAAAGATTATATTGAGAGCTTGATTTTAAATGTTATATTACCTTGAGATATTATACTAAGATGATGTATTGATTATTATCTTGTTATAGAAGAGAACTGATATTATATTATTAATAAGTGATTTCATATTGAATAACCAGCAAGCTTATGTTGGTGTATTACTGCGCAAACAAGATGTGGCTATTTAATTACCTTGTATCGGCATCGTTTATATTATATTGGTATATTGTTCAGTTGATATTAATTTCAAACATTATACTTTCCCTATAGAATTTCGTGGTTATAAATGTTTCAAGAATGATATTAAGTATCGGTTGAATGTTTGAAACCCATACACCTGATGGGATATTTTGTTAAACTCTAGTAATAACTTGCTGAGCAATTCTTTCGCTCATACTTGCTTGTTTTCAAATATTAACTTTTCAGTGGAAGGTAGTCGGACGAGGTTATCTGCACGGCTTAGATGAAGCGAGCAGTGTGCCCTTATGAAGACGATATGATCTAGAAAGTTTATAGCTGGAGTAAGTTATATGTAAGTATATTGATGTGTAATATATATGTTACTTTGCATAATATAGTACTAGTTGCTGGTGTACTTCTCAACGAAGTTATACTAGTAGTAAGGAGTTGATTCTTGTTTCTAGCCCTATAACCTAAAAGATGCTTGGTGGTTGGGGTCTCAAATGTTGTAACTTAATTATTAATGATTACAGATGGTTTAATGTGGTTAAGCAGGTGATTTGTTATTAAGGATTTCCGCGTGACGACCAAATCCCTGACCCCGGATTTGGGGGCGTTACAGAGTGGTATCAGAGCTCAGGTTATAGTAAACTAGAAACGAGAGTGAGTAGGAGTGTGTATAGTTATGTGAGAACGTCGGAGCTCATGTAGAGTTCATGTTGGACTACCGGGTGTAGTGCCAATGATTAAGTTAAGATTTGAATGCTATGTTGAAGGATATGTTGAGATAAAACTCCCTGCGATTATTATTGTCGATGATTGAATCCTTAGTGACTATTACGAGTCGACGATGACGTAAGTTATCAAGCACCTTAGGGTGTGCCTGGAAAAGAACAGCTCTGGGATCGAACGATTATCCGTCAGAGGAGCCGACATAGAAGGCATCCGTGGAGACCTTGGCAATATCCCCATTGGTGAATCTTTTTGATTACCTTCTTAATCTATGAATTATTTGACATCTCTAAGAGAGAATTGTGATAAAGGATATGTTTCCTCTTCGAAGTTATTTTTTTTTATATACATTTGTGTTAAGTCATATTTGGTTTCAATTGTGCCAAGGGCTTTCATTATACTTACCTTCAGGTTTTCGAAGCCCTATCAAGTGATATTATTTCAAACTTCCACTTTTCTTAAATAGTGGATAATTCAATGGTGATATAGCACCACTTGCTTGTTGAATACCAGTATCTTTCTGGTTATCCTTTTCTTTGGAAATCGCGCCTTGGAAATTGTTCGATTTTAATCCAAGGTGTCCCTTTGAGAATTAATTGCCAGAAGATGATTATTATTGACTTGATTTTGAATTTCTTTCATACTTCTCAACTTCCACTGAGACGAACAACCCTATACTGATAGGGGCCACAAGGACTATCTGTCTGTGTGATAGAAGTCTGATGGGACGCCATCACTTGTGAGTTGTGAAATACAAGAAGGCTAATTACCTTTAGTAATGTCTTAACTGAGACACGCAACGTGAGTTCTTATGATCATATTGATCTCTCAGTAAATTCTCTTATTTCCAATAAGGTTTGTTTCAAAACTCATAATCCTATGCTCACTAGTGGGTGACATTTGTCTTGATATGACAGCTATCTTTTTTCAAAGCTTCATGATTCTTGTTATCTCTAATGAATTTCAAGGGGATTCCAACCAGGTCGGACAAGTCGAAATTCGCTGATAGAAATTAGATTCGAGCGGAATCGCCAAGAGCAGGAGCGAATCCCAAAACGAATATAATATCAGTGGCGTATCGATAGAATTAGTTTGTTCTCTCTCATGGATGTTATGATTAATGGAATGAGTGCAATCTCTCTCTCAAGAGTGTTATGTTAATGGGATCAGTGAACTCTCTCTCAAGGATAGGATGATAATGAAAGTTGGTCAAGATATATGTGTGAAAGGAATAGTGGTGGGGTTGTGAGACTCCAGTGATAACTGTGTCAAGTATGGATTCTATGGTTGAACTAAGGTTTCGGAGGAGTTGTTTACGAAGGGACACTATCTCCGGTATTGTAGAATAAGAGTTGATGATGAAGGAGTTAAGGAATCCCAGTAGTGGCCTTAGCTGATTCCGTGGACGGAATCCTTTTAAGGGGGGTAGACTGTAATAACCCGAATTTTCAGAAAATGATTTTAGTATTATTTTAAGAATATTAATGTTTTCCTAAAATGTGGAGGAATTTTTTTTTTTTTTTATTTTATTGTTCATTATTCCAGTTCAAGGAATTTCAAAAGCGAATGATTTAATTATTGTCTGGTTCAGTATAATTATGAACTATATTATGTGATTATTGTTGGAAGGTGGAATGTATGTGAAGTTGTGTTTATGTGTTTATATGATGATTGTGTGAGTTGTGAAGGCTGATGTATTTTATTTATATTTTTGAGGATTTAAATATATTTAAATCATGCATTTTGATCCTCTTTTAATTTTATAAAATTATCGGAGGAATTAAAAATCATGAAATCTTTTGTAATATTATCTTTATGATATTATTTAGTTTTTAAAATTGTTGGGTGGATTAATTTGGGAGTTGTGGTATTTCAAAATGATTTTTAAGAGTTTTATTGTATTTAAAGGATCAAAACTTTGAAAATTCATATTTAATTCAATTTTGATCCGAAAAATATTTTAAAAATATGTGTGTGCTCTTAATTTTATATTCTTTATTTTAAAAATGAAAAGTTTAATTTTCCGAATGTTCTATTTAATTTCAATTTATAAGAGTTGTTTAGTAGTTTTATAAGTGAATAAGAAGTGTTATATTTGGGCCCATTATGGTTAAAAACAACTCATGAACTCGGCACATATACATACAGGGATACACACACGACCACACATTTGGGCACATGAACCGAGAAAGAAAACAGATCGGAAAAAGGAGAGAAAAGAAAGAGAGATTGGGGGAGAAATCAAGAGAGAGAGAGAGAGAGAGAGAGAGAGAAGGAGATGATGTAGGAGGATCATCCTCCCCATTATACACTTCAAAATCAGCCATGGGAGAGCAAGAGGGGAAGGAAATCAAGATAGGATTTGAAAAAGAAATTGGGGGAAAGTTGATGGGAGCTTGGTATAAACTTGGTGGAGCTTGATGTTGAACAAAGATGTATAATATTCTTGTCTTAAGCTTTGATTTTGTATATTTATCCATGAGCATATATATTTTTAATTAGAAAATCTTGAGTGATGTATTATTGTTTGATGGGTATTGTAATAATGGGTTGAGGATATTAATGTATGATAATCATTGTGAAAGAACTAGAAGGTAGTTTTGAGCTTGTAATCTGCCCTGTTTTGCGTGATGAACTGGTATTCATGGGTACTGATCTGGGCAGTGGTGTCTTCATGAAACTTGTTCTATTCGGAGTCTAGTTTGTGTAGGAGAAAACGGTGCGTCGTTTGGGTTAACGAGTAAGGAGAAAATAGCGTTTTAGTGAAACCTGCGCAGTACACCCGAACCTCTCGGGATTCGTACTTTGGAACTATGTTTCACCTAGTTAAAATCTGTAAATTGGATTGAAACTTTTATTGAGGATAAACGAAGGAATTATAAAGATTTCAGAAAAGGATTTGGGTAAAAATATTGATTTTTCAATTTATTAAAAATGTTTGAATGTCACTGTGTTGGAAGAAACTGCTCTGTTTTTTAGTTGTATTTGGATGGGTAATTGTCCTAGATGAACTATGTTTTTCAGACTAATATTTTTATGGTGTGAAGATATTATCTTCAGTTTTGGAATCCCAGAGGTCTTGTAGGCAAAGATTAATTTTTCAATTTATGAGAATTTTTAGAATACAAGTTGTGCAGATTTAATGAATACTTTATGTGTTGAGTTTGGATTAGTGATTCACCTAGTTAGAAAATGGTATTGAATGGGAAACTTTTATGAGATCTTTATTTGGTATTCAGAAAGAAGCCTATAAAATTTGGTGATTTATGAATAAGTTTTGGATTTATTAAAAATGTTGGAGTAAAGTATGCGCGGTAGCATTTTATGTTTTTGAATTGTTTTATGGTAGAATTACTAAGGTGTTATAGTTTAAAATGAAAGATGAATTGTGGTTGGAGATTGTGTTGGATATCGATTGATGTTGTTGGATTGTGAATTGAAAAACAGGGTTGAATTGGTTATGAATTGCTTTGGAGGGGCTGTGCCCATAGTCCGATAAACGAATACTACATGCCGAAATTTTCTAAAAATCCCCTGCATTTTAATTTATTTAACTTATTTGATTTCAAGGGTTTAAAGGTATGATTTGGGTGTTAACTATTTATGTGTATATGTGTTAAGTGAATTAATTCGAGGGTAATTGTTGTCTCGAGGATTTATGTGCTAAGTGATTTAATTCAAGGATTTATGTGTTTCGAGGATTAATTGTGTTTTGATGATTAACTATTAATCAAGTTTTGTCGTAGAAGGTCAATGGTATTATAAATGTATAGGTTAAGTGAAGTTGACTAAATGGTGGTATAGGGTTATGATATGTTGCTACTAGGAAATGTTCACTTTACATAAGGGGACTCTTCCCGTGTTGTTTGCTATTACTAAATGTCTTATGTGCATTAAGTGGTATTAGTGTAGTCAACTATAGGGAGGACATCCATAGTTCGACTTTAGGTGACTCAGTGGTAATTCTGAGTTGGGTCTACTCGAGATACGAGGTTGGACTGACGCGTACTCGTAACAATTACAATACCATTAGGGCGTGATCGAGTGGAGCAACGTGTATCAAAAAGGAAGGATCGAGACGTCGTGTAAAGTTCATGGAACTGCTTGGGTGAAACGCCAAGGATTTATTCGCTGTGTTCCGTTTGATGCTAAGGACCAGAGGCAAGTTTATTTATACATACTCTATCGTTCAGAGTATATTTATTTTGAAATATATGAAATATGTGGAATAAGACTTCAGTCCATATTTACAAGATTTCTTCTATCTCTATCTTGATAAATTGTTTACTTTTAAGTAAAATGGTTGACTGGAAATATATGTGATATGGAGAGAGTGATATACGATAAAGAGTAAAGTGATATGGGAAGGAATGGTATCAGTTGTTATTTATGGTTATTTTAATGATATTATGGTATCAGTTATCTAAAGTTATTTTATAATATTACAGTTATGTGTAAATTGAGGATCTTTGAGTTCTAAACCCTGTCAGACGTTATTAATAAATATTTTGTTATATAAGGGGACAAGGGTTGATGTTTACAGATTTTCTTAAAAAGGGATTTCCATGTAAAGTATTTTACTTGGTGTATTTTAAAGGTATTGATATATGAATGGAAAAATGGAAGGGGTTATCTTGAGAGGTATATTTTCGAAAACCCGGGCAAAGATTTTAGAAAGAATTTCGCAATAATTAACCTAAAGGCAACATCACCAATAAACTATTGTTTATTTAATTAATAGATACCTCTTGAAGCATCTACTGATTAAATAAACCTTATTCGTGTAATTGAATTTATTTAATTAGATGAATATTATTTTTAAAATGTTTTCTTAAAATCGCTTTGTTCCGGAATAATAATAAAAATATTTCGATGGTTATAAATGAGACATTTTTGGTTAAAAATGTCTGGAATGATATTGATAAATGTTATGTTAATGGTTATTTAATTCAATGAATATTAATTATAATATTCATTTAAAAAGGGATTATTGAATAGTCATTCTTTAAATATTCTAAGTGTTCTAAGGGTGATTATATATTGTTAAAAGGTTATTTCAAAAAATTTCATAATGAAATGAATATATGTCTTGAATTGATATACATGTATAAATGTTTTCAAATGGTTATAATACGAATATGGAAATGTGAAATGGAGATGACATATGTGAATGAAAGTGGGAATGAAAATGGAAATTGAAGTGGAAAAATGTGAAATGGTATTGATAATGGTAAAATGATTTGAAAAAGGGGGATTGCAATAAAACTTGCGTAAGAGGCTGTGTCAGGGCTGTGTGCGACACAGTCCAGCATTCATTATTTTATTACGGCACGAAGATGCCAAGGGAGGATGTTAGCAGGTGGCCTTCCTCCAGGAGGATGTTAGCAGGTGGCCTTCCTCCAGGGATGATGTTAGCAGGTGGCCTTCATTCCTTCTACCGGTAGTAAAAAGGGACGGGTACGGAGGACGACTGATCATCGTGCCTCACGTATTCGGCAATAGTGAAAATCCCCAAAACTTAAAAGAAAGAATTGATAATGGTTTTCAGGGTTGTGTACTGAAAAAGGGAAAATGATGTGAAATGATGGAATTGTTTTACAGTAAGAAGATAAACTGATTTTATATTACTTTTATACACAATTGTTGTATAAAAGGAAATGGAAAGATTATATTGAGAGCTTGATTTTAAATGTTATATTACCTTGAGATATTATACTAAGATGATGTATTGATTATTATCTTGTTATAGAAGAGAACTGATATTATATTATTAATAAGTGATTTCATATTGAATAACCAGCAAGCTTATGTCGGTGTATTACTGCGCAAACAAGATGTGGCTATTTAATTACCTTGTATCGGCATCGTTTATATTATATTGGTATATTGTTCAGTTGATATTAATTTCAAACATTATACTTTCCCTATAGAATTTCGTGGTTATAAATGTTTCAAGAATGATATTAAGTATCGGTTGAATGTTTGAAACCCATACACCTGATGGGATATTTTGTTAAACTCTAGTAATAACTTGCTGAGCAATTCTTTCGCTCATACTTGCTTGTTTTCAAATATTAACTTTTCAGTGGAAGGTAGTCGGACGAGGTTATCTGCATGGCTTAGATGAAGCGAGCAGTGTGCCCTTATGAAGACGATATGATCTAGAAAGTTTATAGCTGGAGTAAGTTATATGTAAGTATATTGATGTGTAATATATATGTTACTTTGCATAATATAGTACTAGTTGCTGGTGTACTTCTCAACGAAGTTATACCAGTAGTAAGGAGTTGATTCTTGTTTCTAGCCCTATAACCTAAAAGATGCTTGGTGGTTGGGGTCTCAAATGTTGTAACTTAATTATTAATGATTACAGATGGTTTAATGTGGTTAAGCAGGTGATTTGTTATTAAGGATTTCCGCGTGACGACCAAATCCCTGACCCCGGATTTGGGGGCGTTACACCTAGCACATAAAGAAAAGTATCCGTCCAGACATGCGGCACCTCAACATTTAAAGAAAGTAAACTAAGTTTATCCACATGTAAGTCAACACCATGTAGTTGACAAATATGACTTCTAACAATTACTACGACCCGACTTATACCATTTAGCACATAGACATTTACCGATAAGCCAACTCTTATAACTATACCTCATATGACAATAACAATTAGCACTTAGCACTTAACAATTTAAAAATTACAATTTGGAAACTAACAATTAGCAATTAGCACTAAACATTTAGCAATCACTAAACTCAACAATTACGATTAATCACAAATATAGACTCTCCGAATAAAATACGGAAATCCCAATAATATTCACAATCCACCATATTAATCTAATTACAAAAATTAGCATATTAACTTACAATTTAAATCCAACTTAATTACCACAATAATCTCACCATTTAACTAATTAAATTACCACAATTTACAACTAATTAAATTCAACAATAAACTAACTAAATGCGATAATTAAATACATAATTTAAAAATATAAAAATTTATACCATTCGGTTCCGGTCCGATTCGACTCGCAAAATTAATCTCTCTCCCTTCTCTTCTCTTCTCTCTCTCTCTCCCTCCCTCTCTCTCTCTCTCTCTCTCTCTCTCTCTCCACTACCCTTCACATGGCAGCCTCCCCCTTCCCTTCCACCTGCGGCCGCGCACCCCCACCACCGTGCAACACCGCCGCCGCTGCTACAACACCGCGCGCGCGACCTTCCCTCCCCTCCTTCGTTCGTCATCTCCCACGACCCATACAAACACACACACGCGATTACCATACACACACACTAGCACACACTTACACACGTATATATGTATGTATGTATATATCATGCTAATTGTTTTAATTCCAAACCCCCAATTTCAATTACAAACCCTAATTTCTCCCCTCTTTCCACTTTCTCTCTCCCCGATTTACAATCTGTGGTGTTTGTGTGTGTTTTGTGTTATTGGGCTTGGCCCAATAACTTATATTACTACTAACACTTAACTCTGAGCCCAAATAAAACACTACTCATTCTTGTAAAAACTAATACACATCTTTTATAAATCGAAATTAAATAAAAAATTGGGAAAATTAAACTTTTCATTTTTAAAATGAAGAGTATAAAATTATGAACACCCAAGTATTTTTAAAATATTTTTCGGATCAAAAATGAATTAAATATGAATTTTCAAAGTTTTGATCCTTTAAATACAATAAAACTCTTAAAATCATTTTAAAATACCGAAACATCCAAATTAATTCACCCAACCATTTTAAAAACTAAATAATATTATAAAGATAATATTACAAAAGATTTCATGATTTTTAATTTCTCCGATAATTTTATAAAATTAACAGAGGATCAAAATGCATGATTTAAATATATTTAACTCCTCAAAATATAAATAAAATACATCAGACTTCACAGCTCACACAAATCATCATATAAACATATAAACACAACTTCACATACATTCCACCTTCCAACAATAATCACATAATATAGTTCATAATTACACTGAACCAGACAATAGTTAAATAATTCGCTTTTGAAATTCCTTGAACTGGAATAATGAACAATAAAATAAAATAAAATAAAAAATTTCCTCCTCATTTTAGGAAAACATTAATATTCTTAAAATAATGCTAAAATCATTTTCTGAAAATTCGGGTTATTACAAAAAGTAAGAGGCTTCTGTCCAAGAGCATGTGGATTCCCCACATTTGTAAAGATAATCCTTGTCTTCATCGACATTAAAGAAGCACTGACGTTCTTTGGCATCAAGGATCAGTAGTGTCTGCAGGCATCGGATAGCAGCAGACGTTCCAAAAGAAAATAAGTCCAATCATCATCTAAAGTAAGTTACTGACTAGTGAAAAAAGAATACATTTTAATGTCGATAGCTGCTTGCAATCAGTGAGAGTCGATACTTACATTTAGAGCTCTGGAACGATCTAGAGCTTAAAAAAGAGAACAAATTTAACCTTTCGTGTCCTAAAATGTATTTAGGACCCAATACCCACCACCAGGAATCATTCAAAGAACTTTGAAATGGTGAATGCGTTGATGGAAACCCCAAGACTATAGCACCATCCAGAATTATTGGGCATAAGGTATAATATTCACCTCACGAGTTTGCTTGTAAGCATTCAGTTCCTTTATGTTCATACGACAAACGACTCCTGGATTCGCGCCATAAAAACAATCAGTAATAATTCCATTAGAGTATCAAATAATAAAATTCCAGCACAACATTTCATTTTGTTCCAAATTATTGATTATTATGAGTACTCAGACTTTGTCGTAAACCACAATACTTTAAAACAAAACAAACATTATCAGGTAGAACTTTATTAGTAGGCTGTAACATAAAATTTTACATTAAGTTGCCGTTAATATCATAAATGTCAAAAATATATAAATCAATACACATTCCTAATAGAGAGAGAGAGAGAGAGAGAGAGAGATGACCTGTCGGAGAAGAGCATTCCAGCACAGAAGAAAACTCCTCTGTTTTTCCAAGACATCTTCCTTATTTTAAATTTCACACTTAAGAAAACAAGAACGTTATGAAATTAAACACATAAAATAAATTCAAGAAGATGAAGTTTGGAAAAACCTTTAATTCATAACAACAGACCCTGGATTAAAGAGCGGATTTAAAATCGAAGTACAAACCTAAATCCACTGAATTCAAAGCCCTAAAATGCAAAACCCAAATTGAAGAAGCCCTGAAACCAAAGATTGAGATCGATTAGTTGACGTTTAAGTGAAAAAATAGAATCAATTAAACTCAATATTAAAACCCTAATTTGAAGAAGCCCTGTTTTGAAGACCAAAGTCTCGAGCGAAACCCTCAAACTAAAGTCTCAAAATCAATTACGTACGAAACAAAGATATTGAAAGTTGGGGGAGTTGTACGAGTGAGAGAGAGAGAGAGATGTTAGAGTCAAAGAGTCAGAGAGGTGTATAAGAGATTAAGGTAAGAGGGAGAGGGAATTGGTGAAAATTTGGGCGGAAAGGTTGCCGCTCTTCCAATTAGTACAGTGCTTGCAATTGCTACTGTGTTTTTTTTCATTTTTCCATTCGACACATTTATTAATTATTTAAAACAAAATATATTAATTATTTTTATGTATTTTATTAGTTTAGAAATTTATTTATTCAAATTTTAAGATTTATTATTTTAGAAATTTATATTTTTACATTTCATGATTTTGTATTTGTTAAATTCGTTTATAAAATTTTAAAATTCATAATTATGTTAAATAAAATATCAATATTCGTATTAAAGTTGTGGGAGATTCATATTATCCGTATATTAATATTATTTTTTAATTCATATTTTAAATTTTTATTACTTTTAAAATTCCTATTTTAGAATTGTATGAATTCATTATTTATAAGATTTGTATACCATCCAATATCTTATTTATAAAATTCATATAATATCCTTAATTTTATAAATTTATTATTAAATCTTAAAAGTTTAATATATTTATCTTTTAATAATTTAAAGGTAAGCTCTTATTTTTATAAAAGTCAAATAATTAAATGTAAACGTAATTTTTAAAAAAATATTTAAATTTTAGTAAAAAAATTCAAAATTAAATTTATTAATGATCTAAGGTAACAGATCATGTATGTTGCTAACATCCAACACTTTAAAGCTAAGGTAACATCACGTTTGTGGCTAAGGTAACATAAAAAACAAAATGTTATGTTAGGTCCAAAGTAATATGCTAAGGTAACATATTCTAGCAACATCCATGAAAAATATGTTCCGATAGCCCATCTATGGCGTAGTGTTAGTGAGAACAGAATCAAGACTGTTGAATAATATGTTTATCACTTTAGCACTTTTAAGAACATTCTCCTTGTCCTTATCTGACCATTCAGATTTAGGCTTCTCTACTGTATGTTCTGGAACAACCTCTTCATCAACAGTTGCTTGTCCAACAAACTTCGTTGGGATAAAAGGTCCATCTCTGATTCTGTCAAGATAATCAGGATCTGTTGCTTCCAGATGATGCAACATCTTTACTTCCCATAGAGTATATTCGTTTCTCTTGAGCATAGGAATCTTAGTATTCCCATCATTGTAACCAGACATGATTGCGGATCTTTATGATTATTCGAAATCAACCTGCTCTGATACCAATTGTTAACTCGAATAACTTGTAGAAGGGGGGGGGGGGTTGAATACAAGTTATATAATCGTGTCTGATTTTTGCTTGATTAGATAAACAAGAACAAACGAATAAATCAAACTCTGTTTGTATTAAATAAATCAAATACAAACTCTACCAAAGATGTACAATACCTTTAGCAGCTGTTGACAAAATAAATCTCTCTTTCCGTTTGTTTCGAACTTTCGAATACAAACCTTATACAGAGCTACGCACACAAACTCAATCGCTTAACTCACAATTGCTTTGCACGACTACGACCACGACCACTCTTTTTACAATGATATAGAGAGAGTATTTATAATGCTTCCTATCAACTAATAACAGAAAGATAATCTATACATGTCAATGTTCTGCCGTCCAGTTGATAGTTTCCATCAATAGAAAATTCTTTCTTTCATAATATTTTCTTGCTTGTTCTTCAAACAAAGATCCTGTTTTATAGCACTTGCTAGTTTCTGTAGCATCCTTAATGACATCATCAGTAACATGACTGATATCAGGATTTCATTTTGCATCAGGATCTGACCATCCCATCAGTACTTGGCTTGCTCTATCAGGATTCGATCTCAGTTCCTGACATGTATTCCTCGATGCACTATTCCTGACTTAAATTCTACAGATCACTGTCTAATACATATATCTTATACGAAGTGCTAAATCCTTTATAAATCAGGATATACAAGAAGTATAATGTGTAAATTCTATTCTTAACATCACAACTCATGAATTATTCCTAACACACCCCATGACATTACCACGCATGGCTTTGTCTTGTGTAAGAGAATCGAGTAAGATAAGTTTTAAGTAGTCATCTAAGGCTACTTTTTCCTTTTCGGTCGCTGTGTACTCTGAAGGCTTCGTAGCAACCTAGTGGGCTGGAATGACTTCGTTGTTAGGAATAATTCATGAGTTGTGATGTTAAGAATAGAATTTTACTTATACTTCTTGTATATCCTGATCTTATAAAGGATATAGCACTTTGTATAGGAAATATGTGTTAGACAGTTATCTTTAAAGTTTAGTCAGGAATGAACAGTGCATCAAGTACTACATGTCAGGAACTGAGATCGAATCCTGATATGTCAAGTCAAATACTGATCAAGTACTGATAGGATGGTTAGATCCTGATGCAAGATGGACTCCTGATATCATTCGTGTTACTGATAATGTCATTATGGATGCTATAGAAACTGGCAAGTGCTATAATACAGGATCGTTCTTTGAAGAACAAGCAAGAAGATATTATGAAGGGAAGAATTTTCTATTGATGGAAACTATCAACTGAAAGGCAAAACATTGTCATGTATAGATTATCTTTCTGTAATTAGTTGATAGGAAGCATTATAAATACTCTCTCTATATCATTGTAAAAAGTGTTAGTTCGTGAGGTTTGCAATCGTAAGTATACGAGAGTGCAAACAGAGAGAATTTTATTTTGTCAGCAGCTGCTAAAGGTATTTGTACACCTTTGGTAGAGTTTGTATTTGATTATTTAATACAAATAGAATTTGATTCATTCGTTTATTCTTGTTTATATAACCAAGCAAAAATCAGACACGATTATATAACTTGTATTCAACCCCCCCTTCTACAAGTTATTCGAGTTAACATTCGTCATTTATAGTAGTAGCAGCTACTTCCTTCGAGGTATGAAGGGGCCATTCTCAAGGATTCCCATGTACAGTGGATGGGCAGCTTTGATAAATAACAAAATCTTTCTTTTCCAGAAATTGTAGTTCTCTTTATCAAAGACTGGAATCTTGATACCACTTGACTTCTGAACACTCGTCATGATCTTCAGATTTGTATATCAATTTGGATGCTCTGATACCATTTGTTGGTCCCGGAGTATTGCAGAAGGGGGGTTAAATGCAATACTGATAAAATCGAATCTTTAAAATCAACAACAATAATAAAGATTATAGATTATCAGTTGAGATATGCAAACGTAAGTGGAACAAGATTTCTTACAAAATAAATGGTTTATTTATCTTGTGATGTGGTGCTACAACCTAGAGAAAGAATTCTCCAGCTGCGAACTTCTTGAGAGATACAAGTTGTTTCGTTGTTGTTGCATACAGAAAAAATTGGAGACATGTATCCAAGTAGACTAAGATACTCTATTGTCCCTTTCACATGGGGTGTTGAGCTGCAATCGTTTCCAAGTGGTAGCTCATTACAATTTGCACACCCATGTGACTTTCCTAACTTGCTATACAGACAGTATAAATGTTACAAGTAAAGCAAACTAGATTCTTTCTATTTTTAGCTAATACAATTCTAGTAGATGTGGATATATCATACTCTTTGAATTGACCAGCCTCGTACTGTGATCTCTCAAGCTTCTGTTGTAGTCTTTGCAGGTCTGCTTCAAAGGATTGAGTGTTGCAACAAATCTATTTCTTGAACATATAACCAGTCACGGGCTTTGACTGAGAAAAGTACTCAAATCAAATAATTCAGTGTGATAGTAACCTTAACCGCCAAGTCTGCTGTCGAAGGAATATTCAGATGTTGACAGTACGAGCTCCCGCCAATGTTGCTGTCGGAACTCCAGACTTGCTGTCAAGTGTGAGAATGTTACTGTCCCATGCTTTAGCCAATGTTGCTGTCAGATATAGCTTTGTCGTGACTTTGCAACATTTGTCTTCTTGTAACCTTACTGTCAAGAATGTGACAATAACTTTTATTCTTGCTGACTTCTGGATGTATTCCTTGAGGCTTGAACAAATGTATGTACTTCTCCCAAGACATACAATTATTACATGACAACAATTATTTGATTACAAGAACATACTCTGGCTGTGACAGTATGTTCTACTTAGTAAAAACTAAGTACTGGGAAATATAGTTAAGTTGTCTCTATGCTATCACCCAAAAATCCCAACAATTACTAATATACCTGTTATCATGCAGTTGTAACTTGTAATCATTGATTTGTTTCCTTTCCATATTTGTTTCGTTTCCATGCATATAGAGATTTTTGATTATATCAATTATAACATACTTACCATTCTTAGTAGAATAAGTCATATATAATTAGTGTTTTAATGTAGTAATAGTAACCCTGGACATTTGAAAGAATAACAAGAATGCCACTAAATATTTCTAATTTTATTTATCAATAACTATTAATAATGGACGGTATAGATTTAGGTTTTCTAAGTTTTCTATCTAAAAGGTTTTCTCTAGATCCATACTATATATATATATATATATATATATATATATATATATATATATATATATATATATATATATATATATATATATATGTTGTGGAATAAAAACTAGGTTACGAATTTGTATTTAATACTAGGGTTCGGGAGCTTCGTGCTTTAATGGCTCTTTCCGTGTTCGAGACTAATCGGTCCTCACAGAGTGCCTACGTATCTCGTTATTGAGAATCAAGCCAAGACGTAGTTTTGAGAATGAGGGGTCAGGCCCTTATATAGGCTGCATGAGCCTTAAAATCGTAGTAGGGTTAGGTTACTTGGCAGGCAAGTCACCGTCTTGAAGAAGGTTCTAGACTCCTTCCTTATGAGAATCAGTTTCCATGTTGGAGTATGTATCTTGGAGGCTAAGTCAGGCAAGAGTTATATCCTTGTTTGACTCTTATTTGCTGAGCTGTTTATTACCCCTAATATTAATTACGAAATTAATATTATAAATAGGGTTTGGGCCCATCTAGTGGGCCCCATGTTTGGACCATTCTAGGTCTAATTAATGCCACATTAAATGTGTCCTTAGGGCTTACTTTCAGCCCATATCATTTGCCCCCCAACTTCTAGGAAAATTGATAAGGTTTTCCTCGAAGTTTTAATGGTTTTTTCGAGACTCGGGTCAGGGTTCATCTTTACACACTAGTGTTTCACGAGTATTGTCTTTATGCAAAGCGTGGAGCGATCGACGCGTTTACGACAATGTTAATTTGATGCTAATCGGCACTAATCAGCCTCAACGACGTTTAAACAATGTTTAAACGATGATGAATGGCATAAAACGGCACTAAACGACACTGAACGGTGCTAGAAGACACTATCGGTGCTAACAACATTATTGGTGCTATCGGCACTAACGGTGCTATCGGCACTAACGGTGCGAAAATGATCGATCGAAAGGAGATTCGGGATAGTTAAATCCACCTCCGATCAGCTGGTCGGCTGACAAGAGGTCCTGGTCGGCTGCCAGGAGGTCCTGGTCGGCTGACAAGAGGTCCTGGTCGGCTGCCAGGAGGTCCTGGTCGGCTGACAGGAGCTCCTGGTCGGCCAGACCCCTTCCTGGGCAGCTGGTCGGCTTCCAGGAGGTCCTGGTCAACTAGGACCTTCCAAGGTTATAGAAAACTCCGTGAGCTTCGCGTGGACTGTAAGATCATCCAAATCTGATACCCGGAGCTCAAGATATGACCCAAACAGCGTGAGGTCGACTTATAACGTCCTAGAAAATTCGTAAATATAAATAGTATTATTTAATATTAAATGTGGATTATATGATGTAAATATTTTTTAAGGATTGAATATATGTGACAGCATGTTTACATGCTTATATGATGATGTGTATGTGAAATGTGGGTCCGTGTATGTTTATTTGTATTTTTGATGATTAAAATCTATTTAAATCATGCATTATTGATCTTCAGAGATGTTTATAAAATCATCGGAGTTGTTAAAAAATTGTGAAATATTTTGTAATATTATATTTGTGTAATTATTTAGTTTTTAAAATTATTAGGTGAATTATTTTGAGTGTTTATGTATTTTAAAATGATTTTAAGAGTTTTAATGTATTTAAAGGATCAAAATTTGTAAAATTCATATTTAATTCATTTTTGGTTCTAAAAAAAAATAATATTTTAAAAATATGTGAGTGTTCATAATTTTAAATTCTTTATTTTAAAAATGAAAAGTGTAATTTTCCACCAACTTTTCTATTTGTTTTCGATTTTAAAAGGCTTACTAACGGTTTTTAATTAGAAATTCAGTAGTGTGAAAAAGTCAGTTTTACTCTCATTCTTTTTACTTCAAAACAACGTAGCTTCTTTTTCTTCCTGAGTACACTTCGGCTTGGTTCTTTTTCCCCTCTCTAGAACTCTCGCGAAGCTCCTCTCTTTCTCTGAATTTCTCAATCTCTCTTATCTCTCTCTCGGCCTTCTCTTTCTCTCCTATAACATATCTCTCTCATTTTCTTTCCCCTCCCCTCTATTCGGCCTGTGTGCGAGATGGGTGTTGATGTATGTGTGCTAATCGTGCGTGTATGGGTATGTTTCAGCCGGGTGTGTGTGTATATATGTGATATGCGTGCGTGTGTTGAAGCTGGTATGTGACTAGGCTTGAATGATCGACTGTGCTCTAGTTTCCCCTCCCCTGTTTTCTTATGTTTCCGTTTAATTCCTCCCCCTGTGTTACTGTAACAGGCGTGTGTTGTGTGTGTACTGTGACTGTGTGAGTGTATGTGTGTGTTGAGGTCGAAGCTAAGCTGTATGTAAAAGTTGTGGTTGTTTGTGTTGATGTGGAGTTAACCGGAGGTCCAAGTCCATGCCTTGCAACCCGTGCGTGTTTGGTGTATATAGTGTAGTGTCGGTGTTGATAATTGGGGGTTTCGGTTTTACTGTGAGCTCCTTCTTACAGTGATAAGTTGGTTGACCCGGTGGCCTTGCTGGGTTCTTTCTATGTTCATTTTATGCTCACCATAATCCAACCGAGTTGTAGCTGTGTTTATGTGATGTTTTGATGACTAAATGTTTAGTGGGTTATGATTATATGGGTCCTGGTCCCTGACAATTGATTGTCAGGGACGATTTATCCAACAATTGATTTTCTGGCCGTTGGATCAACGATCCAACGGCCAGGATTTAAAAAAAAAATTCACCCATTCCGCAGTAATTTTCCGCGGAACACTATTCATCCGCGCAAATTTTCCGCGGAACGGTTTTACCCTTCCGCGGAAAATATCCGCGGAATGCTAAACTCAATATTTCAGAGGGGAAAAGTGGGCGGGAAGATTAAAAAGAAATTCAAGACTTGTTTATTTGTTTGGTGGTTGACACTTGAGAGGAGAGAGAGTTGATTACGTGTGGGTGATGTACTTGTTTCATTTATATGTCTACGAAACTGATTTAGCTGACCAAGACAAGGACAAGGCGCAGGAGAAGAAATTGCACTACACTCACGCTTTTGCTAGTTCTGGTGGCTTGTCCCTGTTCCAGGCGCGTGTTTAACACGCGCTTGACAGGAGAGTAGAACTCAGCATCCGACAACCCACGTTTTTTTTTTGAAAATAGCCCACCTTTCTGTTTCTTTGTTCTCTTTTTTCATTTTATTTAAAGTAAATAGCCCACCTTTCATTTTATTTTATATAAAGTATAAAATACAAATATATGCAAAAAAATATAATGAGTTAAAAGGTGACTCAAATATATAAAAATTGATATGAGAAAAAAAAAATAAGTTGAAAAAAAGTTCCCCGAAGGTATTTAAATTTTTTGAATTAAAACTAACTTTAAATTGAAAATCCTATGGTTCACTTGTACTCTAAAAGGAAATAATTCATACAAATTTTTGAACAAATGTTAAATCCTATTCATAAAATAAATGAAAGCTAGTTTTAATTATTAAAAAAATGTATAACTTCTTGAATTAGTGAGATGATTTTCTTAAAAAAATAGAGTATAAATATGTAAAGAAGTGAGATGAAAGATGAGGCATAGGTGGGATCCTGTTTGGGTATTTCAAATGTACGAAAATTACAGTAGTAAATATTAAAATAGTAGTACTCCCTCCGTCCCATCCAATTCTTAACACTTTTTTTGTCACTTTCTGGCACGCATTTTAAGGTGAATTTTAAGGATAGTTTCATAACTTATTTTTGAAATTTTCTTTTTCTGTATAAAATAGAACAATTCTATTTTTATACAAAAAAAGAAAATTTTAAAAATAAGTTATGAAACTATCCTTAAAATTCACCTTAAAATGCGTGCCAAACACCCCATTTTGAAATGTTAAGAACCCGGTGGGACGGAGGGAGTAGTACTTTCCACGTGGCCACTAAAAGAGAAAATTCAATGTTGTACCTTGAAATTTGAGGATAGTTAAACAGAAAAGCAGAGTACTGGACAAGACTTGCACAATTGCACTTATTATCTAGACTTTTCCCCCTCTGAAATATTGAGTTTAGCATTCCGCGGATATTTTCCGCGGAACGGTTTTACCCTTCCGCGGAAAATTTGCGCGGATGAATAGTGTTCCGCGGAAAATTACTGCGGAATGGGTGAATTTTTTTTTTAAATCCTGGCCGTTGGATCGTTGATCCAACGGCCAGAAAATCAATTGTTGGATAAATCGTCCCTGACAATCAATTGTCAGGGACCAGGACCCATGATTATATATAGGCTAAATTGATAAATTCAAAAGTTTTGGTTTTGTGGCATTACAAATTTTCATGTGCCGTTTTGATTTGGTAAATGGCAGTACTTGGGTGTTATATAGGAATTTTGAGATTATAATTAGAATTGCTTGATTTCTGGTTAATATAGGGAAACAAATGTGTAGTCCGAATTTTAGAGGAAGTGCTACCGGAATTTCAGTAGGGTTATTAATCGTCCAATTATTAATGATCATGTATTTTGAACCTGCTAATAAAATGTGGTTATTTGTTAAATGCCTAGTTATCGATTATATGGTAATGCCTATTGTCGTAATTAGTGTTAATTGTATTAGTGGTAATTTAAGTTTTAATTGCTCAAATCAGTGCTAATTATTAGTAATGGTAGTTCTTTATAAAAAGTTATAATACATGTATGGGAATTTAAAATTTGTTAGTAAGTTGATTGTTATAAGTGAAATCGAGTATTTATATAATGCATGTACTGCATGATTAGTCGGTTGTATTCCAACAGGCTAGATGATATTTTAAAGGAGGTGCTGTCCAATTTTTGTTAGAATTATTTTCTAATTCTTATAGTAATTAGACAAGAGCTATTTGTGAATCAATGTGCTATGTGAATTATAGGATATAAGAGTAAGTTAATATTATGTGCTAAGTGCTTATGTGATTATGTGATTATATGTTACTATTTTGAGAATATGATCTGTATGAACTATATGTGTTAATTGTAAAGCGTATTAGGACGCGTTTGGGTAGAACATAGTTAGACGGTTAAGGTTATAAGTGTACTGAAGTAGTACTTTATTTTGATATAGGTACCCGTAAAAGGCCGATTTAGAGCCAGTGTATGTAGAGGTGGAAATTTTGAGGAACGAGTTATTCAGCGAAGTAAATGAGTGTGTGCATGTAGAAGCTGACAAGTGGTAAAGGAAAGACGTATGTGTGACCAAATAAAGGCCCGTGTATAAAGGAATAGAGCCTAATGTAAAGTGAGAAAAGAAGAGATGTTGGAATTGGAAACTTCATGTATTGATGCAAGTATACTATCCCTCACTTATTATTCAAGTGATGTGAAATCTTTTGTATTATTTATTGTTCTTTCGAAATCCCTTCTTGCAATCAATTATACCCTTCATATTTATTCTGAATAATGTGAACCTGTTACGTTAATTGTACGATGTCCTTTCAAATCATTTTGCTAGTGCCTATACTCTTTATTTTTACTTCCAGTGACATTCCACTTCTGTTAATTTATAATCATACAATCTCAAATTATTGTTTATTTTCCTCACCTATTGTTCAGGTGTTGATCCTTCTAAAATTATTTAATATCAATATTCCCCGTCTTTATTAATATTCTTTAAAGAAAGTTTTTCTTTCAAATTTATGTAAACTAATTCGAGGTTTGTACTGTTGTTGAGGCATGTGTTGCTCAGTGACGGTTAAAGCCAATAATGAATTGAGATCTTCTTAATTATTTAAACTCATTATTGTCATGCCGGTTCTAGCAGCTGAAGCCTATGTGTGCTTAGCTGACAAGAGTGAGACCTTAAGTAATTGAGAATTTCTTAAATCTTCATTTTAAACTATTCGAATCTTTCATGTTAGTTCAAACTTTGCAACGGAATTTCATAAATCGATAATCTTTGAAATGAGTGGTTATAATCAGTGCCGTAACTTAAATCTTCTGTTGAACTTCGAATTCTATATATTCTCTGATTCTTTATAATTGCTGTTCAAATTCTTGTATCTTAATAATTTCTCCGTTATTTAATTGATTTACATTTCCTTGTTGATATACGATTCTGTCTTGCTGAACCCTACCACGTTTAGTCTTATTGCTTTATTGTTATGATTCTTATATCAATTGCTTATTTGTCCCTTAATCTTTTAATGCTGCTTCCGAAAATGGTTTAATTAATTATAGATGTTTAAAAAAAAAAATCCTTATACTAGGCTGATTTGTTATCAGTAAGTATAAAGGACTTAAAAGTGAAATGTTTTAAAGGTTTTAAAGATTTTATTGTGGGGGATTCCGTCAAAATGGTTTCTACGGATTCCTTCAGATTGGAGGCGTAAGAGGCCGGGTGACGCCGGTCCAGCATTTTGTTTAGCGTAAGAGGCTGGGGGAGTTCCCAGTCCAGCATTTTATTTAGCGTAAGAGGCTAGGGTGGTCCTAGTCCAGCATTAAAGGCCAATGTGTTGCCTAATTGGGAACCCAATTTCAAGGTCCAGATGGACTTCATGTCCGGTATGGGGACTTTACGTGGCTGATCACCCGTATTGTCCGTAGTCGTGAAAAAACTCCAATCAGCTTAAAATGTTTTTTTAAAGGTTTTGTGAAAAGAATATTTCAAAAATGAAAGTGTTTTAAAGAAAGGAATGTTTTAGTGAAAAGTGATGAAAGAAAGGAATGTTTTGATAAGATATATATGTTTCAAGGTAAATGATCATTGGTTTCGAAATTATGGATATCAGAGTTAGTTGTTTCTATCTTGATTAAAATTTAAAACTCAGTAAAACAATGAGATTAAGGATGGATAGAAGTTTCCCAGTTATTCCCTTCGCGAGTAACATTGTACGTTGAAAGTAGATTAAGAATGATTGGGGGATTTCTTGATATTCTTTTTCTCAAAGTTTTATCTGAGGCAGTGATGGTTTGTAGTAAATGGAAAAGTTTTACCTTATGATTGAAATCTAATGATCTTTTGAGATAGAATATTCATTGATATTGTTCATCAATGAATTATCGTAATACAGTTGTTTCACTATATTATTAACTTGTTGAGCGTTCTTTGGCTCACTCTTGTTTTGTTTTACCTAACCCTTTGCAGTTAGGATTAAAGATGATCTACTACATTTATCCCTGCGAAGGAGAGCGTTGAGACATTCTATACAGGATAGATTTCGGAGCTAGAGCGGGTAAGCACAGATTGGGATTGCGCTACAAATTAGATAGTATAGTAATTTTGGTATTCGGATCAGAAATAGAAGTTGTAATAATTTGTATAATTTAGATTCTTGTTTCATACCATAACCTGGAATCGATCCTCGGTGAGGAATCGTTGGTGTATTAAGTTTTATTTGTGATTGAGAATTGGAATTTGGTTTGGATTGAAATACAGGTGGGTAGTCTGATTTACGAATACTTCATGCCGAAAATTTCTAAAATTCCCCTCCATCCAAGTCTAGTTTATTATAAAAAGTATATTTTCAATGTTGGGAAGTTGGGGCGTTACACGACTGATAGGAGCTCCTGGTTGGCCAGACCCCTTCCCGGGTAGCTGGTCGGCTACCAGGATGTCCTGGTTGGCTAGGACCTTCCAAGGTTGTAGAAAACTCCGTGAGCTTCGCGTGGACTGTAAGATCATCCAAATCTGATACCCGGAGCTCAAGATATGACCCAAACAGCATGAGGTCGGCTGACAGGAGCTCCTGGTCGGCCAGACCCCTTCCCGGGCAGCTGGTCGGCTGCCAGGAGGTCCTGGTTGGCTAGGACCTTCCAAGGTTGTAGAAAACTCCGTGAGATTCGCGTGGACTGTAAGATCGTCCAAATCTGATACCCGGAGCTCAAGATATGGCCCAAACAACGTTGAAAGGTCCGGTTTCGGCTTTTGCCCCGGCCTCAGCTCCGGTTTCGTTTTCACCTTTCAAACATCAAGGTGAGGCTACGAACATCAGCCTTGAGACTTGATAATCAAGCTCAGGACTCGATTATCAACCTCAGCCAGCCAATGGCCTCCTCGGGAGATTGGTCGACCGGTTCCTGATTGAACATAAAGTTTTGAACATCAACTTCAAAACTTGATCATCACCCTCACTCGGCCAAGGCTTCAAGAGGATCCTTAGTTGATTGTTATGGGTCTCAGACCTTTCATGAGGTAGATTCGAACTCCTTTCAAGGGTTTTACGCTTGCCTGATATTAAATAGAATTACTTCGAACTTTTCAATCACCATGTTGGAATGTTGATTGAGTGGCTCGCTCTTGAGCTATGCTTGAATCTCATGATCCAAGTTGGCTGACAAGTGGTTGGCTAAGAAGAGGTTGGCTGACAAGTGCTCCTTGGTGGCTGCCAGGTTCTCCTAGTCGGCTGCCAGGTGCTCCTTGGTCGGCTGAGGATGCCATGAGGTCGGCCAGACCCCTTTCCGGACAGCTAGTCGGCTGACAAGTTCTCCTTGTTGACCCAAACGATTCTAACCAATGCTTAAATGACGTTCAATCTATGTTAAACGACGTAAAATGGTGTAAAACGACACTAAATGGCGCTAATCGGCGCTAATCAGCGCTAATCAGCCTTAAACGACGTTCAATCTATGTTAAAGGACGTTGAATGGCATAAGACGGTACTAATCGGTGTTAATCGACGCTAAGCGGCGCTAAGTTTTAGGAATGTTCGAAGGTCCACGTTCACTCAGGAAACCCAGGACCTCCATCAGAACCATCAACTCGAGCCAACCAACTGTCGGGAGGAGGCAAGAGGTCGGCCAGACCCCTTCCCGGGCAGCTAGTCGGTTGACTAGAGCTCCTGGTCGGCCTGCCAGGAGATCCTGGTCGGCTGGAGCTGCCAGGAGGTCGGCCAGAGGCCTTCCCGGGCAGCTGGTTGGCTGACAGGAGCTCCTGGTTGCCTGCCAGGTGCCTGGTCGGCTGAGGCTGCCAGGAGATCGGCCTGAGGCCTCCCTGGGAGGCTGGTCGGCTGACATGAGGTTGGCGACCCTTTCCCGGGCGCCTCAACGTGCCTCTCGGAGCTTTTTCGCGATGTTTGAGTTCTTGTTCTTGAATCATGACCTTGATCTTGACTTTCGGCTGTTGAATGCCACCTTTCATTAACCTTGAAACAAGATCTTCTTTATCAACCATGTTCATCAACATTGAATCATGTTCATCAACATTGAATCATGTTCTTCATACTTGGTCATTGACTATCAACCCTTCTCTATTTTGAATCATGTGCTTCATGCTTGAAGTATTCTTGAATCTCTTGATAATCGAACGTATATGAACGTCGATATTTGGACCTCAATATCAATAATTGATCGTTGAATGTCATTATTTAAAGTCGTTGACCAAACATACATCCTTTACTTAAAATTGGCTTTCATGACTTCAGTGACCTTCTGGGCCTTAACTCGCTTGTTGAATCCTTGGTTTTGAACCTTGAGTTCATTCATGGTTGTTGGTTATCATCAACCCTTAACTCTCATTCTAAGATGTAAAAATAATGAAGTCCCTTAGTTCTTGCCCCCCTTGCTACACATGGTGGAGGTCTTGCTTCTCGGTTGATCGTTCAAGAAGTTCCCTTGCCACTCGGCACTTGACTTCAAGTTTGGTGTGCCTTGGCTGGTTGTCAACCCTTTATCTTGATTCTAGGTTTCCAACCTTCTTCTTATGCTCACAAGACCTTAATTTGGTTTGAATTTAATTGACGGCTCTTGATCCAAGTCCTTAAACTCAAACGACAAACTCGATTGGAGGCAGACAGCCTTTTTGGCCATCAAGGCTAAAATTTTGTGTCAGGATTTGAGATTCAAGATTTTAAGTATGGAATGACAAAGGACCTCTTATCTCAACACTCTCACTAACAGTTTCTGTGCCTTCAAGGCATTATCAGGGAGCCAACCAGTCTCAGGATGAGCTTTTAAGAGGGTCTATCCTTCGGCTTACATCAACTGGTGCTACCAATTTCGAAATAATAGACGGGGCCTTCAAGACCTAAAAATAAACACTTTCGGCGTAGTTCTCTATCTCAGAAGAAGTAAACTTAGATTAGGCATCAGCCTTAACATTCTGTTCTCTCGGAATGTGCTTCTCATACCATTCATCAAACTGAGTCATCACGGCCTTCACGACTCTCAAGTACTTTGTCGTAGTTTGAGATTCTTGACTCTCATGATTCTAGCCAAGCCCAATCCGGCTATCAAGGCTTCGTACTCAGCTTCGTTACTGGTTGTTGGGAAGTCCAACTTCAAAACATACTCAACTGTGAACCCATCGGGGCTTTGCAAGACCAAAACTGCACCACTAGATTTTGTTTTTGATGCTCCATCAAAACCGAGCACCCAATATTCCTTCTGATCAGGTATAGGCTCATTATCTTTTGTTAACTCGAATAACTTGTAGAAGGGGGGGTTGAATACAAGTTATATAATCGTGTCTGATTTTTGCTTGGTTATATAAACAAGAATAAATTAATGAATCAAACTGTTTGTATTAATAAGATCAAATACAAACTCTACCAAAGGTGTACATATACCTTTAGCAGCTGTTGACAATACAAATCTCTCTCTCTCTCTCTCTCTCTATTTGTACTCTCGTATACTTACGATTACAAACCTTATACAGAGCTACGCACACGAACGGACTCTTTTTACAATGACATAGAGAGAGTATTTATAATGCTTCCTATCAACTAATCACAGAAAGATAATCTATACATGACAATGTTCTGCCATCCAGTTGATAGTTTCCATCAATAAAAAATTCTTTCCTTCATAAAATCTTCTTGCTTGTTCCTCAAACAAAGATCCTGTTTTATAGCACTTGCCAGTTTCTGTAGCATCCATAATGACATCATCAGTAACACGACTGATATCAGGATTCCATCTTGCTTCAGGATTTGACCATCCCATCAGTACTTGATCAGTATTTAACTTGACATATCAGGATTCAATCTCAGTTCCTGACATGTAGTACTCGATGCACTGTTCATTCCTGACTAAACTTTACAGATAACTGTCTAACACATATTTCCTATACAAAGTGCTAAATCCTTTATAAATCAGGATATACAAGAAGTATAAGTAAAATTCTATTCTTAACATCACAACTCATGAATTATTCCTAACAATCTCCCCCTATTTATGCTTTAAAACCTGAAGCATAAATCTGAGTTGTTAATGTCAAAACATATAACAATACAATCAGAATAGAATTTATGAATTCAAAAATCATGAAGTTAAGTACCTCCTTCTTCAGATATAGACATAGTATCCAGTACTTAGAAGAAAGAATTCAACTATTTGATGCTTCTTTTCCTTTACCACTTCCCTGATAAGATTCACCTCTGTTGTAACACCCCCAGATCCAGGGTCAGGTATCTGGTCGTTACGGTCTCAATATCCAACCACAAAACCAACATAACTTAAATTACAACCTTGTGACCCAAAACAACAACATAAAACACACCCGTTATAGTCCCAGAGATGAAATCAGAGTAACCAATAATATTATTAATCACAAGTTTGAGTTCTTACAACCCAAAGAATTACAATTGTACAATTACATACTCTTTGCCCTCCATTAATAGATACCATAATATAAATACATTTGAGGCTCAATTGCTAACAACTAGCCTACCAGTAGTTGCATCCTCAACAAAGGTAGCCAAGACCTTAGCGGTAAACCTCTGATGGTTGACACCTGCTTACGCTGTGTGCGCCTTGCGCGGCCATCTGATCTAGCTGTTGTTGTGATATAAATAAATAAAGCAAGGGTGAGCAATAGCCCACCAGAAATATAATTGAACAGTGATAATATATGACAGTCCAAAATATCTTTGAAACCATATGCCATGCATTAACGATGTAGTACCAATATAAGGTATGAGATGAAGTTACAAGGTAACTCAAAAATATATTTGTTTTGAATAAATATCTGCTATGCAAAAGATAAGCAAGATATTCTCAATTATCATAAAAGAGGAACTTGCAGGAAAGATATTGCAATTCCGGTTTCAACACTTTTTCACCTTGCCAACTCCAACAGTGTTGCAGAAATTTCTCACTTTTAGAAGATGAACTAATACGGGAGCATTGCCGCGCCAGATGCCCTGACGTTTACGATGATCAGTCGTATGTCATGCATCTCATCAGTCGTTCTCTACATGTAGAAGGTAGCTCCGACGGATTTACTTATCCACCGCCCTCTGGAACTCCTCAGCCAACGGTTGGGCTATTGCTGGACCGGCGCCACTCGGCCACTTACGCGTCTCCTAGTTCGAATATCATCCATGACTCTGAAACGTAAAGTTCGTTCCCCTTTTCCCCAAGTGTAACACTCGTTGATAGGACTCCACAAAGTAGTCGTATCTAATTGGAAAGGAAAATTCACCAATATTTCCCAAGCTGATGCTTGTTAATGGATATAAACTTGTTACATCAATCATACCCCTCGAGCGTTGAGGAGGTAACCAAAAGACTCATATCGATGCTTGAAAGAATCAAGATGTGAGTGACAAGATAGTTTTAGCAAGTATAGGACCGGGCAGTCCAATAAATAACATCGCTCAAGTGAGGTCCCCTTATATACGTTTGGAAGTTGAGCGAGTATTTAAATCTTCTTTAAGATAGATTTAAATGAAATTAAAGTTTAGGAACCTCCCCTTGATATAAATAGTCATAAGATATTCCGAAATATTTTACACCATATCTGAAGGTGAAAGATAATCTTTGAGTAATATGAATTATTATAGAAAGAACTTAAAAGAATTTAAATAAATATTCCAAGAATATTTATTTTATCAATAATAATTAAGGGATATGATTAAATCATAATATTTCTCGTAAGTAATCCTCAAATAAATATATAGAATCGTTTACTAAATAATTCTATTCTTTAAATGAATATTCAATATAATATTCATTAATTAAATAAAGCTCAAGTAAATATTTAAAATAATATTCACTAAATAAATCAAACCTTAAATGAATATTTGAAAATAATATTCATTTAATAAATAATATTCTAAATGAATACCCAAATAATATTCTTAGTAATCAAAACTTTAAAGGAATATTCGAAGCAATATTCCTTAAGTAAATAGAACTTCAAATGAATATTTTAACATAATATTCATCAAGTACATAATATCTTAAATGAATATTCAAAATAATATTCATCAAGTACATAATATCTTGAATGAATATTCAAAATAATATTCATCAAGTACATAATATCTTAAATGAATA
Source organism: Kitagawia praeruptora (assembly GCA_037693485.1). Lineage (NCBI taxonomy): Eukaryota > Viridiplantae > Streptophyta > Magnoliopsida > Apiales > Apiaceae > Kitagawia > Kitagawia praeruptora. The sequence goes on from CM075352.1 coordinate 143,838,827, forward strand.
TTCAAAATAATATTCATTTAATAAATAAATTCCAAATGAATATTCAATTGATATTCATTAAACAAATAATATTCTAGAAAAAAATATCCAAATGATATTCATTTAGTAATCGAAACCTTAATATTCGAAATAATATTCCTTGAGTAATTAGAACTTCCAAAGAATACTTTTGAAATAATATTTATCAATTACATAAAACCTAAATGAATATCCGAAAGTGATATTCATTTAATGAATAAAATTCCAATGAATATCAAAGTAATTATTCATTAATAATCAAATCTAATGAATATTCAAAAATAATATTCATTTAATATTTCTCGACTGAGATAATACTCAACTAACATTTCTCGAAAGATTTCCAAGTATTTGATACTTTTATGGAAATATAAATAATGTTTAATAATAACATTCCTCAAAAGGAATACTAATCTGTCGCTGGAATCCCTCCGGGTTTCCACGACTACATCTATATCTCAAAATACCGACTCCCGGTCTATATTTAAAGAATACATATCATATGCCCTTCACTAAGGGTCCTACCAAAACAATCATGCTTATATCTGATAATCCATATCTAGTCTATAAGCGAATATTAATTCAGGGAACAAGTATTCCAATATACTTGAAAGTAGACATGCATGCTATGGCATATGTATACAACAATCATCATATATATATTATCACAACAACAGTTCCAAGTATTGGAAACTTGCCTGAGAATCGAGTGCGGGTAGGGGTAATGTGTCCCGGGTCAGCTCGACAATCTATAAACAATCAGAATATTTAAGATTAACCACTTAACGCTTATTAAAAGGCTAAGTATAAACTCCACTTAAATCGAAACATGTTTTCGAGTTATCTCGTTACGCCTCTTTTAGTGTAACTCTTTTTATCACCGATACGATCCGACATTCGTTCGTTATCAAGACATGTCATCATGCTTATACTTGGTATATACTTAAGTCGTATAAGTTCTAAGGTTGGTCGTTTACGAATCAAGATTATACCTCGAGTGTTATCGCCTGTTTTCTAAGTTATAACCAAAGTCATACCTTTAAGGGTTTCGTTCGCGTTTAACCTCGATTCAAACATTTTTATAAAATCGGAAAATGATCCATTCGACCTGTGGTTTTCTCCCACACCTTCCTTTTTACCTCTAATATTTAATTAATAAGATTTGCCACTGATTAAACGACATTTAAGGGAATCAATTTCAATTACGAACTTTCGTTTACGATTTCGAACCACTTTTACGAATTTAATCATAACTCCTAAACCGTAAGTCCATTTCATGCGATCTTTATATCAAAACGAAGCTTGTAACATAATCTAGCTAATCATGGCATAAGTCGAAGCTATGCAGTGAGTTATATCTACTGTCAAGTTCGGATTTCAAGATTAAACGAAAATCGGGCATTACGACGGCTATAAATCGAACGTTCTACTAATCGTAACACTAAACCAAGCCACACCGGGCACCAATACAACTTGTACACATGATTAACATCTCAACAAGCTCAAGAACACATCATCATACCAACATAATCATCATCTCTTAAATCCATTAGATCTACCACATAATCATGATTATAACATCACTAACATGCTCCTAACACTTAAATCCATCAAAAACATGCATAAACTCAAAGTAGACCTAGGGTTTCAAGATCATTATACCTTCTTGAGAGTGTGATATGGCCTTACAAAGCTTTGTGTGGTCCTTGCCTAGCCTTAATGAACCTAAGATCAACCAAAGAATCATGAAAATCAAAGTTAGTTCTTGAAGAACACTATTCATCCTCCTCTTTAATGATTTTTTTGAAAATGGAAAAAGAAGAGATTGTAGCTAGGATTTTGAGGAGATCATTTATATGAAATGTAAGTCTCACCATAAAAGTTTGGAGATCAAAGGATGGTTGCAAGTAGGGTTTTGGTTTTTGAATTAGCCAAAAGGCCGAATAGAATGAAAAAGGGAGAGATGGATGTTTTTGCTTGGTTTCTTTTGATTTCTTTGATTTAATCTCATCCACTCTCATCCACTTACAACGTAATATCTTGAATAAAGCTACTTTATTAAAGTAGTGAGGTGTTGGATGAGGAAATGGCAAGACATGTGTTGAAGATGTGGTGGTTTAGAGCTTAACTAGGTAGTTGCTTGCTAAGTACTTAGTTGCATTCTCTAAGATGCTAGCTCCTTGATTCTAGTTTGGTTACTAGATATTTTCTAGTAGCTTGCACAAGACTCTTGCTCCCTCTGCTTGTTTCTTTGTCCGTTTATTGCTTAATTCGTTGATCGTTCGAGGGAATAACTCATTCGTTTCTAGTTAGGGTTTTACCGAAAACCTTCTTAATAATTCTAATACTATTCTTCATCTTTCTTAATACTTCTCGAATTTAAATTCCTTAATTCCCTTTTATAAATCCTTAAGTCTTGCAGTGTCTAGGGAAATCTCGGAGAAAATAAAAGTGCTCTTTTTCTGAATCCGACAGCTTTTACATACACTTATTTTCCTCCTGGATCACTAATACGAACTCAGAAATCCGTTCCGGATACCGGATATAGCATTATTATAATAATATTCCAAATTCCACCAAAATCACTATTCATCACTTATTTTTATTTAATTCCTATAATTAGGAAAATGAACCTGGTTCACTCTCGAGTGTTCCTTAACCTTCTTACGGAATCGCTGGACTTATAATAGATATTGATTTGGATGACACAAGAATAATCTTACTTGAAGTAATCTTCTCATATTATTAGGAGATAGATCATTCTTATCTATGTTGTCAACCAAAGGTATTCTACATGACATATAATAATTGAATCCAAATCCATTCCATTCATTAAATAGACAGTCGTTACATCGCAGTCATAACCACTATTCATTCCCATATTATTACATAATAAAAAGTTTTAATTCTACCCAAAAATCTGGGTTCTTACAGTCTCCCCTCCTTAAAAGGATTCCGTCCCGGAATCAAGTAGAAGACAATTGGGTACTTGTTGGTTATTTCGCTTTCCAATTCTCTGGTCGATCCTTACACATTCCAATCTTTCTAAAGCACATCATACTGGTGTTACAACACACCCTTTATCCGCTCTACCAATTCTTTGATACTTTCGCATAACACATCATCCGGTATACGCTCTTGTCCGTTCTTATGCTATTAACCTTATTGGTACGTGCAGTGACTTCGGTATCACTAAGGCGCTACGAATTCCGGAGATAACCTCACTCGTAATTTTTTTGCAATTTCCTGATCGCTTTAATCTTCGCAATCTCGATGTATATATATTTAGGTGAAAAAATTTATCGAGGGATCGCTGTGATCAATGAACATTTGTTATATTGCATAGTTAGTACAAAAAGGGGGCCAGCCTTTAGTACTTGACAAGCAATTAAACAATTAATGGCATTCCACTTAGACTCCTATCACACAGACAGAGAGTCACGTAGTATTACCTCCCCTCCTTAAAGGGTTGTTCTTCTCAATTTAGAAGAAGATATATAAGGGAGAAGAAAAGAACGAATTTCAAAGAATCATATATGAAAGTTTTCATGATTGTCAAAATATCATACTTAGAATTTACCTCTGAACTATAGAGGTTTATTAGAGAAGAGAAATAATCATATTCGTATCAAATACTAATTTTTCGTAATCTCACATATCACATGTCCTTGCTGCTCTGTCCATCATTCTATGGACCTATACTCTTGCTCGATATTAGCACCACTAACTTTTTGGAAAATCCTTCAACCTCTCAGGTTAAATCTTGGATTTCCCGCTTGACATTATTATTACTCACATTTCATGCCCCGACACTGGCTCTTTCATGCTCATAATTCTAACACTATCAGGTTGTCATTCCGAGAGCTCGTTAAGAAAACCCATTCCTCACTCCATTCATAACATTCCTTGCTTCACATTCCATAATTATTTCCCAATCTTTTCTTTATCAATCACATCCTTCATATTATCTAATTCTTATTTACTCTTGTTGTTTAACTCTATCGTCATCTCAGTGTTGAGACACTCGCCACCTTTACTCAATACGTGTTACACGTTTGGGGTCGAATTTTCCTTTGTTCAACCGTCTAGATTTCACTTTCTCATTCCATGAGTCTCTTTATTTCTCAATCAACTATTCCATATTTCCTCGGATTTTCCAAACTTAAAAGGAGTCAATTTGTATGTCATTCATGCTCCTAATTCCAACTTTTCGTTTTGGCCAATGCCCTTACCTTGCCAACTCCATACTCTTCTCGCTTCATTACTAGAGCTTCTCATGAGTCTGCCTATCTGACTCTCTTATTAATTCCCAATTCTATTTCCATCTCTATCAGTCTCTTGTCTTTATTTCTACTATAATCATTTTATGAACCATCATAACCTAATTCTTCATTTCAAATATCCCGTCGTTCCAGAAATTACACCATCCGAAATAAACCTGGATGATTTCTCTAACTTAGATTCACTTCGACATTTCCACAGTCGTTACCACCTAATTTCTCAGAAGGATCACCATCGCTTATCATTTACGCAGTGCTTTAATAACTAAGCATCATAATTATCAATTCAAGATCCTCTAGGAAAACAAAATAATCACTATTTCCTATCCATAAGGAACGCTTCCTGAACTTGACGTAGATATTACATGAAGCAGATAAAATTGCAGGAAAGCTTCCAGCATCGCAGCTGGAACAGGCTGGTGAGATTATTAATCATATATCTCCGGTAGAAGACTAAAAGCTTAGCGGTTTGCTTAATCGCTTGCCAATCTCATAATTCTCTATCTTGTTTGCACAGAAATACACCAACATAAACTTGCTTGTCATTCATCATCGTGCCATTTGGCTTATCAGTATTTGTACCATCTCTGTTTCTGGTCATTTACTACCAATTCATTGTTACTTAACCTCCCCTCTCTCTTTCCAAAGAAAAGGCGAGTCTCTAGGGAAATTTGGTCTGGTCTGTCGTAGAGCCTCCTAATGTTGGTAATGTGCTACTGGCAACATCAGGAATCGAATCTTTACTTAAACTATTCTTATAGTTGATCCTGGCAAAATCATTAGACGGAATGTAACTTCCTCCACCACATTATGACCATCAAGGTCCTTACATTATCATTCTATTTCTTTGGTCTGAGCATTTATGCTTACTCCCCTATATTTAAAGTGTCGGCCACCTCGTTGGCCTTTCTGATTATAATAATTTCTTGAGATCAATGTTTTCTGGATCTATTCCAACTCAGGGTGGAAGCATTCTCCCTTAAATTCTGCTGAATGAGAGAAAGCATCTATCAGTCTTTTCCAAAAGTCATTGCTTCCACCTTTCTAGTGCGATCTTGACTACAGGTACTCCAAATCATACCTAGGATATTTCCTTACTTAACTCCCTTCTTGTTTTTAGGATAATCTCAACCTTATTGGTTCAATCCATACTTTTACATGGTTTCACACATGCTTCATCTGGCCTTATTGTCACTATGTCATACATTCCTTACCAAACTTCCCGTTTGAAGTTTAGAATATTAGCACTTCCCTTATAAGGTTTCTTAGGCCATCCTCATCATTCCTCCTGCATCTCCTGGTTACAGGGTATATCAAACATCATTAGTCAATTCTATAACATCTCTGTCTATGTACTTGGCAATTTTAATCATATATCCATAATAAGGGTCTCTTTTCAATCATTCTCATCTTAATCATCCATAGGTAGCTTAATGCTAACCTCTTCTTATGAATGTCGGTCTACATGACCTTCCAAAAGACAAAATATGTTTATCTGCTCTTTCTTACCGGGCTTGGTAATGGTAGCAAGGATGTTCTGGAAGATATTGGTCGCGTTCAACGTGAATCTCTTAGTGCCTAATGCTCCTTTTGAGGACACTAAGTTCAGATAACATTTATGCATCATACTGCACCATTTTCTAATAATCTTCGTAACTCTTCAGTGGTCGCTACCCTCAATCCTAATACGTCCATGGTATATATAAAATCCATAATTCTGTATCTCAATTCAATTTATATCAAAAGTACTCGCGGTTGGCACTTGATTAGAAGCACCCCGCTTTGTCCTTACATTGTTGGTTCAATCACTTGATAATACTTAGTGACTTGGCCCCACTGGCCATGCTAAAATGTGTGAGTTTAGGGGTCGGCTAATAGCATTACTTTTCTAGCAATTGCTGGCATAGTGCCTTCTACTTTGATACCTTTTGATCTTTTCAAAACTTCACTCCATATAAGTCTCAATCGACTTCTCGGTGCCATCTCCGGTCACCTTTCCTTTTCTTTTATTCTTCTAGTTACTCTTATCAATTCCACGTACCACAAAAGCTTAACACTTCTGGCATAACAACCTTTTCATTTAAGTCAATCCCAGAATTTCTCAGTCCGGCTTGTTTCTTAATTACATTCAACTTCATAATTTTATCCCTACATTCAACTGTAATAATCGGGGTATGTCTACCCACCTGTATAGCGGCTACTTTACCCAATCCACAGGGTTCGCTCCAGTTTCCACTCTCTTCAATGACGTCTTTTGATAATCAGAAAGACAAGGTTTGCCAAAATTCGCTGAATTCCTTTCCAGAATTTGGGAAAATTTCAGTTAATCTATTCACCCACTAGTAACATACCACATCTTCCCGATACATATTCGTCCTATTAGTCGATACTACCAAATACCAGTCTTCTTAACAACTAGTCTCAGAAGGAACACTACCATCGGGGTTAGTCGTTCCTCAACATTGGCACTACCAAGGCCATCCGAATCCGATGAACTGCGCTGTCTAAATGTATTTGAAATTACGCTGTCGTGCTGCATAAGCGCAGACCTATACCTGTATGAGTTGCATCATAATATCTCCCAAAGTTTCCTTCTTCCATTAGGCAACGCCAACCCTGGTCATCACCAACTTTACCTTTAGCTCCAGGAAGATTTTCTCACGTTTATCTTGTCCATTCAAACTTTTATTCTTATAATAAGTCGGGTTACGGGACTACACTTTCTGTAAAGTCCTGAGCAAATCTTTGGTAATACCTTGTGAATTTTATGAAATTTCTCACCTTTGCCAGTGTGGTTGGCCAATCTTCATTTGAAACTGTCTTTAACTTGGTAGGGCCGACCAACACTACTCTTATTGATCATGTGTCCTATTGCTGGACTTTATTTTGCCAAAACTCTTATTTCGAGAACATGTCCTACACCTGTTCTATCAGGTTGCACCTAGAAGCATTCTCAATTACATCTCGACCACTGCTCGCCTTGCCTAATCCATTTATGATTCAGTGTCAGAATAAACTTAAGGTAACTACCATAATCCATTCAAGGAAAAGAAAGAATTTAATATTCTTCTGAATCACATGCAACTAATGTTTCTGGTTCATCATTTCACTGAATTGAACTGAACTTATACTTGGTTTCTTGACGATAGCCTCATTACTAGTTTATCATAGACTCACTGGTCTTTTAGTCTTGTAGGTTCTGAGATCATTGTCTTGCTTACTATTTCCTTATATACTTTATTCAATCATGCCATCACCTTTCAATGTCTTTATTTTCTAAGTTGATCCATTCATAAAATGGACATTTCCTTGAACCCAACCACCTCATCAATCTAAGTTTGACTTTACAAATTATCACTCATGAAATCTGCCTTCTCATGGCGAATTATCCTTAACCACATTCACACTAATTCATTTATCTGAAGATATGGCACTTGCCACCTATGTCTTAACTGTTCCTAGGGACTCTGCTCCCCGTCCTCTATCTGTGTCTTTGATAACCATGTGCCACTCTAACTCTTTTCTCATTAATCTGTAGGTCTCTAAGGATTTTGGTTTTTTTTATCTATCCCCATATAAGATCTCAAGTAATTCCTCAAATCTATCTTACCTGCTGGTACTTCATCTAGCAGTCCCGCTATGAATCCAATACGCATCTTTAATTCTCTTAATAATATCTCAGCTCTTTATGCTAACTTTTCTGAGCACTATACCTTAACTCTTACAGTCTCTCTGGCTGTAGCCCTCATTCCTTAAGTGTAAACTCCTTATACTTATCAATATTCTCCTCCTCTGCTGGAACCTCTTCCGGGTCCTCAGTAGGGTACTCTATCGAATCCACCATCCGATCTTCAGCATCAAAACAAGCATCATTGAGTTACTTCTCGTAATCCCCAAGGTCTATCGCCTTACTAGTCGATACAAGAACGAGCTAAGTCACTATCATGATACTTAATAGTTCCCATAAGGGTTTTATACGTCAGTACTACATTAAGTAGTCCGACTATGAACTTGGCAAGAGTTCTTATTATCTTAATGAATTTATTGTTTTAACGTCGCGTCATCTCTGGGATATATAACGCTCTCTCTGATACCATTTCTGTAACACCCCCCAGATCCAGGGTCAGGTATCTTGTCGTTACGGTCTCAATATCCAACCACAAAACCAACATAACTTAAATTACAACCTTGTGACCCAAAACAACAACATAAAACACACCCGTTAGAGTCCCAGAGATGAAATCAGAGTAACCAACAATATTATTAATCACAAGTTTGAGTTCTTACAACCCAAAGAATTACAATTGTACAATTACATACTCTTTGCCCTCCATTATTAGATACCATAATATAAATACATTTGAGGCTCAATTACTAACAACTAGCCTACCAGTAGTTGCATCCTCAACAAAGGTAGCCAAGACCTTAGCGGTAAACCTCTGACGGTTGACACCTGCTTACGCTGCGTGCGCCTTGCGCGGCCATCTGATCTAGCTGTTGTTGTGATATAAATAAATAAAGCAAGGGTGAGCAATAGCCCACCAGAAATATAATTGAACAGTGATAATATATGACAGTCCAAAATATCTTTGAAACCATATGCCATGCATTAACGATGTAGTACCAATATAAGGTATGAGATGAAGTTACAAGGTAACTCAAAAATATATTTGTTTTGAATAAATATCTGCTATGCAAAAGATAAGCAAGATATTCTCAATTATCATAAAAGAGGAACTTGCAGGAAAGATATTGCAATTCCGGTTTCAACACTTTTTCACCTTGCCAACTCCAACAGTGTTGCAGAAATTTCTCACTTTTAGAAGATGAACTAATACGGGAGCATTGCCGCGCCAGATGCCCTGACGTTTACGATGATCAGTCGTATGTCATGCATCTCATCAGTCGTTCTCTACATGTAGAAGGTAGCTCCGACGGATTTACTTATCTACCGCCCTCTGGAACTCCTCAGCCAACGGTTGGGCTATTGCTGGACCGGCGCCACTCGGCCACTTACGCGTCTCCTAGTTCGAATATCATCCATGACTCTGAAACGTAAAGTTCGTTCCCCTTTTCCCCAAGTGTAACACTCGTTGATAGGACTCCACAAAGTAGTCGTATCTAATTGGAAAGGAAAATTCACCAATATTTCCCAAGCTGATGCTTGTTAATGGATATAAACTTGTTACATCAATCATACCCCTCGAGCGTTGAGGAGGTAACCAAAAGACTCATATCGATGCTTGAAAGAATCAAGATGTGAGTGACAAGATAGTTTTAGCAAGTATAGGACCGGGCAGTCCAATAAATAACATCGCTCAAGTGAGGTCCCCTTATATACGTTTGGAAGTTGAGCGAGTATTTAAATCTTCTTTAAGATAGATTTAAATGAAATTAAAGTTTAGGAACCTCCCCTTGATATAAATAGTCATAAGATATTCTGAAATATTTTACACCATATCTGAAGGTGAAAGATAATCTTTGAGTAATATGAATTATTATAGAAAGAACTTAAAAGAATTTAAATAAATATTCCAAGAATATTTATTTTATCAATAATAATTAAGGGATATGATTATATCATAATATTTCTCGTAAGTAATCCTCAAATAAATATATAGAATCGTTTACTAAATAATTCTATTCTTTAAATGAATATTCAATATAATATTCATTAATTAAATAAAGCTCAAGTAAATATTTAAAATAAAATTCACTAAATAAATCAAACCTTAAATGAATATTTGAAAATAATATTCATTTAATAAATAATATTCTAAATGAATACCCAAATAATATTCTTAGTAATCAAAACTTTAAAGGAATATTCGAAGCAATATTCCTTAAGTAAATAGAACTTCAAATGAATATTTTAACATAATATTCATCAAGTACATAATATCTTAAATGAATATTCAAAATAATATTCATCAAGTACATAATATCTTGAATGAATATTCAAAATAATATTCATCAAGTACATAATATCTTAAATGAATATTCAAAATAATATTCATTTAATAAATAAATTCCAAATGAATATTCAATTGATATTCATTAAACAAATAATATTCTAGAAAAAAATATCCAAATGATATTCATTTAGTAATCGAAACCTTAATATTCGAAATAATATTCCTTGAGTAATTAGAACTTCCAAAGAATACTTTTGAAATAATATTTATCAATTACATAAAACCTAAATGAATATCCGAAAGTGATATTCATTTAATGAATAAAATTCCAATGAATATCAAAGTAATTATTCATTAATAATCAAATCTAATGAATATTCAAAAATAATATTCATTTAATATTTCTCGACTGAGATAATACTCAACTAACATTTCTCGAAAGATTTCCAAGTATTTGATACTTTTATGGAAATATAAATAATGTTTAATAATAACATTCCTCAAAAGGAATACTAATCTGTCGCTGGAATCCCTCCGGGTTTCCACGACTACATCTATATCTCAAAATACCGACTCCCGGTCTATATTTAAAGAATACATATCATATGCCCTTCACTAAGGGTCCTACCAAAACAATCATGCTTATATCTGATAATCCATATCTAGTCTATAAGCGAATATTAATTCAGGGAACAAGTATTCCAATATACTTGAAAGTAGACATGCATGCTATGGCATATGTATACAACAATCATCATATATATATTATCACAACAACAGTTCCAAGTATTGGAAACTTGCCTGAGAATCGAGTGCGGGTAGGGGTAATGTGTCCCGGGTAAGCTCGACAATCTATAAACAATCAGAATATTTAAGATTAACCACTTAACGCTTATTAAAAGGCTAAGTATAAACTCCACTTAAATCGAAACATGTTTTCGAGTTATCTCGTTACGTCTCTTTTAGTGTAACTCTTTTTATCACCGATACGATCCGACATTCGTTCGTTATCAAGACATGTCATCATGCTTATACTTGGTATATACTTAAGTCGTATAAGTTCTAAGGTTGGTCGTTTACGAATCAAGATTATACCTCGAGTGTTATCGCCCGTTTTCTAAGTTATAACCAAAGTCATACCTTTAAGGGTTTCGTTCGCGTTTAACCTCGATTCAAACATTTTTATAAAATCGGAAAACGATCCATTCGACCTGTGGTTTTCTCCCACACCTTCCTTTTTACCTCTAATATTTAATTAATAAGATTCGCCACTGATTAAACGACATTTAAGGGAATCAATTTCAATTACGAACTTTCGTTTACGATTTCGAACCACTTTTACGAATTTAATCATAACTCCTAAACCGTAAGTCCATTTCATGCGATCTTTATATCAAAACGAAGCTTGTAACATAATCTAGCTAATCATGGCATAAGTCGAAGCTATGCAGTGAGTTATATCTACCGTCAAGTTCGGATTTCAAGATTAAACGAAAATCGGGCATTACGACGGCTATAAATCGAACGTTCTACTAATCGTAACACTAAACCAAGCCACACCGGGCACCAATACAACTTGTACACATGATTAACATCTCAACAAGCTCAAGAACACATCATCATACCAACATAATCATCATCTCTTAAATCCATTAGATCTACCACATAATCATGATTATAACATCACTAACATGCTCCTAACACTTAAATCCATCAAGAACATGCATAAACTCAAAGTAGACCTAGGGTTTCAAGATCATTATACCTTCTTGAGAGTGTGATATGGCCTTACAAAGCTTTGTGTGGTCCTTGCCTAGCCTTAATGAACCTAAGATCAACCAAAGAATCATGAAAATCAAAGTTAGTTCTTGAAGAACACTATTCATCCTCCTCTTTAATGATTTTTTTGAAAATGGAAAAAGAAGATATTGTAGCTAGGATTTTGAGGAGATCATTTATATGAAATGTAAGTCTCACCATAAAAGTTTGGAGATCAAAGGATGGTTGCAAGTAGTATTTTGGTTTTTGAATTAGCCAAAAGGCCGAATAGAATGAAAAAGGGAGAGATGGATGTTTTTGCTTGGTTTCTTTTGATTTCTTTGATTTAATCTCATCCACTCTCATCCACTTACAACGTAATATCTTGAATAAAGCTACTTTATTAAAGTAGTGAGGTGTTGGATGAGGAAATGGCAAGACATGTGTTGAAGATGTGGTGGTTTAGAGCTTAACTAGGTAGTTGCTTGCTAAGTACTTAGTTGCATTCTCTAAGATGCTAGCTCCTTGATTCTAGTTTGGTTACTAGATATTTTCTAGTAGCTTGCACAAGACTCTTGCTCCCTCTGCTTGTTTCTTTGTCCGTTTATTGCTTAATTCGTTGATCGTTCGAGGGAATAACTCATTCGTTTCTAGTTAGGGTTTTACCGAAAACCTTCTTAATAATTCTAATACTATTCTTCATCTTTCTTAATACTTCTCGAATTTAAATTCCTTAATTCCCTTTTATAAATCCTTAAGTCTTGCAGTGTCTAGGGAAATCTCGGAGAAAATAAAAGTGCTCTTTTTCTGAATCCGACAGCTTTTACATACACTTATTTTCCTCCTGGATCACTAATACGAACTCAGAAATCCGTTCCGGATACCGGATATAGCATTATTATAATAATATTCCAAATTCCACCAAAATCACTATTCATCACTTATTTTTATTTAATTCCTATAATTAGGAAAATGAACCTGGTTCACTCTCGAGTGTTCCTTAACCTTCTTACGGAATCGCTGGACTTATAATAGATATTGATTTGGATGACACAAGAATAATCTTACTTGAAGTAATCTTCTCATATTCTTAGGAGATAGATCATTCTTATCTATGTTGTCAACCAAAGGTATTCTACATGACATATAATAATTGAATCCAAATCTATTCCATTCATTAAATAGACAGTCGTTACATCGCAGTCATAACCACTATTCATTCCCATATTATTACATAATAAAAAGTTTTAATTCTACCCAAAAATCTGGGTTCTTACATCTGTCATCCTTAGTTCTTCTTTTATTTCTCCCAGTCTGTTTATCTCCTCCCCCAGTCTGTTGCCGTTGAACTGTTTTTATCTCCCCCTTTTTGACATCAGCAACATTAATTCAAAGAGATTCAGTAACAGAACAAATGAGATTCATCAGAACTGCTTGATTTTCCATAATAGTGACTTAGTTATCTTCAAGTGTTTGAAGTCTTGATTGAATTTCAACTTGAGATTTCTGAATGTCTTGTAGAACTTCAGAATTGACTTCAATGTCGGAAGTGTTTGGAATATCTTCAGATTCAAGTCTTGTAGAAGAAGTTGCCTGTGTAGAATGATATTCAAGTAATAAAACTCGATTAGAGTTACAAACATCTTCATCTTTCTGATCTGAAGCTGCAATATGATCATCTTGTCCTTCACCAGTATTCAGGGTACTAACATCTACAAAACCCGATTCCTCCTTAGATTGATAAGATATTGTTGATGTCTCAATTCTGGCTGATATTGGTAGTACAAACAAAGGAATACTAGGATCATTAGGAATATCTTCTTGTACTGGTGGTGTAGAAGTTTATCTTAGCCTTTCACCCCTTCTATTTATAATTCCTGCAAGCCTTTCTTTTTGCTTCTGAGCTTTAACTTCTGGCTTTGAGTTGTGATTTGCTAAGTCATTCTTCTCATACATCTTGATAAAAGAATAAGTACCAGCATCCATACCAAGATTGTTAGACCAAGATTCAGGAAAAACCTGATCCCAGAAATCAAATGATGGTGGTTTCCTAATTTTCTCTCCCTCACTATGGAGTTGATCATCCATACCCTCATTCTCACTTTGACTATCTAAAGTCAACACTCTTTTTACCTCTCCTTTTGCCTGGTCAGGAGCCAGCCTCTCTGATTGTGGATCAATATCCATCTTTTCAAGTGTATCACTCAAATTTGGATAAGTGCTCTCATGACCTACAGAAAAATAGAGTTTAGAAGAAGTTTTTATACATGAACTCATATGGAGAGAGGGTTCCTCATTTGGCAAGGGGCTTGAGGTTTTCTCCAAGGAGTGAGCTGCTATAATCTCTGAATCCTTACAATCATCTTCTTTCCTTCCAAAGACTACAGGCTCTAGTATACCACTTTTAGGTTCTCTACTAGACTCTGATGTCTTCAGTAATACTTCATTAGACACCATAGTTAGTATGTCACCGTCTTTAAGTGTTGTTTGCTGAGACTCACCCTCAAGGTGGATAGACTCTGACTGAATAATATTTGTTTGATCTTCAAGAAAACCAGTCAAAGTTATTCCTCCCATATCATAGGGTTTCTCAATTGCAATTTCAGTCATCACAGAAGACCTTTCAACATCAGCTATCACAGCTCCTGAGTCATCCAACCTCTGACTAGATGGTTCTTGTACTGCAGTGACTGTGATCTGATCTTTCCTACTATCCACCACTGGTGCAATAGTATCTTCTGTTGACTGCATTCCACTATCTACTCCCTCCAGTTGTTCACCTTGAGCTGAAGCATCTTCAATAATGACATCCTTGTCAAATAAATATGCATGTAGTGATTGAAGTGCAACATGCTTCGAGAGTCCAAATTTCTTGACTAATTGTCTTTTGACAGATACATAGAAATACATCTTCATTAAGTCAAGTCTTTGATGTAGAAGTCCATATTCATCTGGAAATAAAAGTTTTGGTACTCTTTCAACAAGAAAATCTAGAACAGGCCTTGACAACTTCACTTTGTGAGAAATTAGTCCCATAGCTAGTCTGTATGATAATGTAGTTTCCCATGAAGAATAAATATCGAGATCTCTATAGTCATTTGCTGACTTGATTGTAGCTTCATTTGTAGAGACATGCATAATATTAGTTGGACTAGACTCTGTGTGTGTAGGTGACAATTGAATCTTTCTCCTTGTTCTCCTGGTATAGTGACCAAAAGATTTATCCTGAGAAGACTCAAGAGGTGTAGACACAGAAGTGATCTTGGGATGAGATCCTTTTTCAATAGACACAGTCTTTTGAGAGACAGTATCCAGTAACTGTTTTCCCTTTTTAAGTACTACAGTCTTTTGAGAGACTGCAGCCTGGCTGTGACTAGGTGCTTCATCTTTTTGTCCTAGCTTAGAAAGTCGAATTGTAGCCTTCAATTCTTCTCTCTCAACAAGAGATATATTATCATCATCTTCACTAGAACTACTACTACTACTTGACACAATAAATCTTCTCTTCCTTACAACTGATATCTTTTGAGAAACACCAGAGGTTGGTTTCTTTGAAACAATAGGCTGTGGATTAAAATGTTGTTCTTGATTTGTTTCAGAGACTATAATGTTTTGGGCTACTTGGGTAGACACAGGTGGGTTCTCCTCCAAATGAGATTCCTGAGCCATTTCACCACAAAAGAAAGAAGAATTGTAGAGAGTAAGAAGATGAGTTTTAAGAATTACCTGAACATGATGTGGATAATGAATTGCAGGTATTTCATCTAGATTCTTTTCATTGTCCTTCTTTGTAATGTCAGAGAAAATTCTCTTTTGATGATTGACTCTGAGTAGAATCAATTACCTCAGCATTCTCCCAAGCTTGTGAAACAGCAGCTTGATTTATTTCTGGAGATGCTGTCAATGCATAACTCAGTGGTCCTGTCACCATGAAGTCCATTACCAGATGAAAATCAGCTAATACTCTTTTCTTGCTAGTGATTGCTGCAACATGATTATTCATCATAAAATCAAAGTCACCAAACTTGAAAGCTACTGATTTAGGTAGACTTCTTTGAGCTGCCATTTTTGATCTGAAAAGAACTTGAGAAATCTTGAAATTGATTAGTGATTTTGAGAACTTGAATGAATGTTTTTGCTTTAGGAAATACGAATTATAAGTTAGCAATAAACAATCAGAGTCTCAAAATAAAGATATATTCAAAAATCCTTCAGACCCACTAACCCACGTTGACATGTAAGTTGACAGGTGTCAGTTCCTGAAAAATGCAGTTTACTCACGATTTTTGGAAAATAAAATCCAAAATTGATTTCAATTAAATAAATCAGAGTAAAATCAAAATAAACTCAATACTGCTTAGCTTCATTTTCTGATGTGATCTTTTTCACCAAGATAATCACAACTCTGAATGTGATTAAAAATAATAAAAATAATCATCAATCCTGATGAAATCACTTTCGTTTTCCTGATCACTATCATCCTGATTCCAAAGATTAAATGGAGTTCCACGTGGCAATTTTAAAATTTAACCTGAAAAGAACATCAATAATCTAAACAAAAAAAACTTGTTAGATTGTCAAAAATATCTTGGAAATATGAAAGGACCAGTCAAACGTATAGATATATACGCCAATACATTGAATATTTAAAATGACTGTTCAGCTTCTCACTCTTTCCTTTATAAACCCTTGATGTCTTTTGCATTTCTTAACTCCAAAAACACACAAAACCTCTCTGTAAACACAGAGCTTCCAAAATACAATGACCTTCAATCCAATCTTTAGATTTCTCACAGATGATGAACACCAAAGATTCAATATTCGTCTCTTTGAAGAGATGACTTTTCTCATCGTTTTAGACATGATTGGAGTAGATCCATATAATGTCCAGAACCTTTTCTTAGAACATCCATCTGTTGGATACAATCACCCTCTAACCTCCTCAAAACTTAAGGATGAAGAATTTGGCCGAGAGTCTGAGGTTGATCTTGATGGAGATGCTATACATTCAAGTCAGCTACTCTCATTCAAGTCGCCCAGACAAGGAATCCAAGAGCAGATGAGGCTGTTCGAATCCCCTGATGGATTTCTCGAGATGCTCCTTGTCCTGTATCTCAGAATTCATTTCATTAGACAAGTATAGGATTATCAGTAGAAATTAGACAAAAAGATGTTGTATTTCATTTCCATGTATGTAATGCTTTCAATTAATGAAAATACAATTTCTTATTATCTACTTGTCTTTTGTTGTTTATTTACTGATTTAAATGATAATATAAACTATCAGTATGAATGAATTAAAACTTGCTTGCCTAGACTTAACAAAACTTAGAATTAGACCACTATATTACATGAACTTCAGGATTTGAAACAATAGCAAACACAAATTTCACAATCCTGATACTGACAATGAAATCCTGATGACGTCAGCATACTGATAGTAATCCTGATTCTGATGTTTATTAACAAGTCTATCATACTGAAATTTATCAAGGTACCATGTTACAGCTTAAGCATTTAACAATTAAATATAGATCCTGACAAGAATATCAAGTCTATAAGCTAAAAACAACATACCTTGCTACTTTTGCAGATGTTAAAGATCTAGAAATTTAACATTCCTAACTCACTTACTAATCTACTTAATGTAGCCTCATCAAGTGGTTTAGTTAGAATATCTGCAAGCTGTTTGTCAGTAGGAACAAAATGAAGTTCCACAGTACCATTCTCAATATGTTCTCTAATAAAATGATACCTGACATCAATGTGCTTAGTCCTTGAATGTTGAACTGGATTTTCTGCAATTTTGATAGCACTAGTATTATCACAAAACATAGGAATATAGTAGTGTCATACCATAATCCATCAACTGATTTCTTATCCAAAGGAGCTGTGCACAACAACTGCCTGCTGATATGTACTCAGCTTCTGCAGTTGAGGTTGAAATAGATTGTTGCTTCTTGCTTGCCCAAGAAATCAATCTATTTCCCAAGAATTGACATGTACCTGTAGTGCTTTTCCTATCTATCTTACACCCTGCATAATCAGAGTCTGAATAGCCAATTAGGAAGAAATCAGATTCTCTAGGATACCACAAACCAAGATTTGGAGTTCCTTTGAGATATCTAAAAATTCTCTTCACAGCAATTAAATGAGATTCCTTAGGATCACTTTGGAATCTAGCACATAAACAGGTAGAAAACATTATATCTGGCCTACTTGCAGTTAGATATAACAATGAGCCTATCATGCCTCTATAACTAGTATTATCCACACTCTTTCCCTTAGGATCAGAGTCTAGTTTAGTGGCTGTTTCCATGGGTGTTTTTGTAATTGCACAGTCTTGAAAGTCAAACCTTCTTAAAAGATCTTTGATATACTTTGACTGATTAATGAAAATACTAGTCTCAGTCTGTTTGACCTGCAAGCCTAAGAAATAATTTAATTCACCCATCATGCTCATCTGATACTTAGACTGCATAAGCTTGCTAAACTTAGCACACAACTTTTCATTAGTAGAGCCAAATATGATATCATCAACATAAACTTGAACTAAAAGCAATTCACCTTTTATCTTTCTAAAGAATAGAGTTTTGTCAATTGTACCTCTTGTGAAGCCATTTTCAAGAAGAAATTTAGACAAAGTCTCATACCATGCTCTTGGTGTTAACACAAAATCACACAAGCGTACGTGGTCATAAGTAATATAGATATAAATCAAGTTCGTTCCCACAGAGATCTTGGTTTTTAATTCAATTTAGTACCTATGCAACAATGTATGGTTTTAATTCACTGCTAAGACAATTAACAAATTGGGGTTTTATAAACTAAATTAACTAAGAAGTAGACTAACAAACTAAGAATTAACTAATTAACGAGAATTTAAATCAAATTACTTCTGCAAGAGAAAACATGGGATCCTAAATTCATTAAATACTTTGCTTAGATCTGACGCCTTTAATCACTATATGCAATGGTTATGATATCTGATCAGACAACACGAAACAAGTACAAGCTACTTCTCAGTATACGTATACCAAACTAAACATACATCCACAAAAGAGATAGAAGATGAATAGACACCAATTATGCTTAGACCCTATATGTCTATAGAATTTGAAAACATAACGGTTGAAGAGCAAGTTATCCATTAAGATCACACAGGGCAGTATAAGTATTTTCATCTCATACTACGAATCATGTTGATAAACAATCATGAACCTATGCTAACATGACAAGTTCTAAATCTCA
Source organism: Kitagawia praeruptora (assembly GCA_037693485.1). Classification (NCBI taxonomy): domain Eukaryota; kingdom Viridiplantae; phylum Streptophyta; class Magnoliopsida; order Apiales; family Apiaceae; genus Kitagawia; species Kitagawia praeruptora. Next base: position 143,858,049 of record CM075352.1, read on the forward strand.
AGATCCACTTTCACTTCACAAGAGATTAACAGATTAGATGTTAGCTACACATCTAACAATTAAGCATAACCATACGAGGATATCAGATATACATCACACACAGATCTTTAAAGCATCAAGATACTAAACTCCATAAATAAATCCGTTAGAATCCCATGACAACGATTAGTTCATAATTGAACCTCTTGTTATCATGGGATCAAGTGAAACCATGATAAAAATAAAGTATGAAAAGATACAAATAAAACTAAGTAATTGATATGTAATGGTGTAATGGTGTTTTTTTTCTGTCCCTTAAGATGTGTATTTATAGCCCCAATTTGCCTCTCCATCAAGCAATTGCCATCTTTGAGTTGGAATAGAATTGTGGCAATTTCCATCTTTAAACGGGATAAGATTTGCAAATTCCATTCGTAATTATGATTCTGGAATATACCAGCCGCCCAGGGTAATTACCATACGGATTAGAAGTAGGAATTGTGGCAATTTCCTGTTTAGAATTGAATTCTGGCAATTTCTGTTGATTCTGTTTTGAAGGAAAATTCTCTTCAATAATTCTGGACTCCGGACCACCTTAGAATGATAGGAAATTCTGTTATCTTCGCGTGGGCAGTTGAAACGTCCAAAACGGACTTGTAGAACTCAAGATATGGCCAAAACAAAATCAGAAATTCTGGCTGATTTTTCACCCGCTTACTGCTACTTGTAGAACTCAAGATATGACCAAAACCATAATCCATTCGCTGATTTTGCTCTATTTTCTTCGTTTTAACTCCGATTTTCATTCCGTTTCTTCCAGCTCTCTCGCAATTTGATGTACTGTTATTCTTTAAGCTCAAAACCCACCATTTAAGCATGGAAAACATCATCCCACATCCGACTCTTATTCTTGCACAAATTCACTAAAAACACATCAAAAACACCACATACTTGAGTTCAAGTCATCAATTCAAGCCGATACGAAGCATTCCAAGTGGATATAACATCCACTTATCACTTGGTGCCTGCTTTAGTCCATAGAGTGCCTTGTCAAGTTTGTAGACATGATTTGGAAACTTTGGATCAACAAATCCAGGTGGCTGTTCCACATACACTTCCTCATCAAGTTTGCCATTTAGAAAAGCACTCTTTACATCCATCTGGTATACCTTTAATTTTGAATGAGCTGTAAATGCAAGAAACATTCTGATTGCTTCCAATCTTGCTACAGGTGCAAAAGTCTCATCATAATCAATGCCTTCTTCTTGAGAATAACCCTTGGCCACCAGTCTTGCTTTGTTTCTTACAATCATACCAGATTCATCTAGCTTGTTTCTGAAAACCCATTTTGCACCAACAATAGATCTATCTTTAGGTCTTGGTACCAGTTTCCAGACTTTGTTTCTCTCAAACTCATTTAACTCCTCCTGCATTGCAATTACCCAATCAGGATCCTGTAAGGCTTTTTCAACCTTCTTAGGTTCATTCTTTGAGAGAAAGCAACTATACAAGCATTCATTTTGAATTGATCTTCTAGTTCGAACACCACTATTTGGATCACCAATAATCAAATCTTCATATGATCCTTTGTCCATTTTCTAACAGGTGGTAGATTGCCTCTGCTAGATTCTCCCCCTAAATTAGTGGTATCTCTTGTAGAAGAAATCTCTCTGCCTTCAATAACTCCCCTTTGATCAATAGATTCAGTAAATTCCATACTGCTGCTAGTTACTGATCTTTCCTCAGTAGACTCTGAAAGATTAGTTCCTGATGGAGTAGACTCTGAATAGCTAGTCTGCTCCTGATGATCACTGTGTTCTCTTTGATTTATTTGCTCCCCCTCAACAGTAGCATTCCTTTGAGAAGCAATAGAAATTCCTTCTGGAGAACCTTCATCATCACTGGAGAGTATCTCAGAATTCTTCAGATTTTCAAATTCCAATTTGTCATGGCTCTCATCAGTTTGCAGAATTCCAAATTTCTTATCATCAAATGCAACATGAATTGATTCCATAACAATGTGAGTTCTGAGATTATAAACTTTGAAGGCCTTAGATGCTGAATATCCTAGAAAGATTGCTTCACCTGATTTGGGTTAAAATTTTCCAAGTTGTTCTGGATGAACTTTTAGGACATAACATTTGCATCCAAAGATGTGAAAGTATTTCACACTTGGTTTCTTTCCTTTGATCATCTCATAGGGAGTTTTTCCATGACTATTTACCAAGGTACAGTTTTGAGTGAAACATGCAGTGTTAATAGCTTCTGCGCAAAAATAGGTTGGAAGTTTTGCATTTGCAAGCATGGTTCTTGCTGCCTCTATGAGAGTCCTGTTCTTTCTTTCTACTACACCATTTTGATGAGGTGTACCAGGTGCAAAAAACTGTTGAGTGATTCCATTGTCTGCACAAAAATCCTCCATTGTAGAATTCTTGAATTCTGTACCATTGTCACTCCTAAGTACTTTGACTTTGTACTCAGAGTTATTCTGAATATTCTTGACAAGTTCAATGATTTGCTGAGGAGCTTCATCCTTCTTGTGTAGAAAGAACACCCATGTAAACCTTATGAAATCATCCACTATTACTAGAGCAAATCTTTTCTTGCTGATAGACATAATGTTTACTGGACCAAACAGATCAAGATGTAGCATGAGAAATGGTTCAGTAATTGAATTTTTAGTCTTGCTATTGAAAGTGGTTCTTCTTTGCTTTCCAAGCTGACATGCATCACACAGTCCATCTTGCACATAATTTGCCTGAGGTAGGCCTCTCACCATATTATGCTTAACAAGTTGATTAAGCTTCTTGAAGTAGAGATGTGAGAGTTTCTTGTGCCAATTCCAGCTTTCATTACTTGTTGCTTTGTTGTAGAGATATCTAACAATTCCTTTAGATGTATCACTTAAGATGGCTTCATATATGTTACCATGTCTTTGACCAGTTAGAACAATGTCTCCATTTTGCATCCTTCTCTGTCAAAGATTGATTTGTAACCTTTATCACCCTGTTGACTTATGCTTAAAAGAGTATGTTTCAAGCCTTCAACCAGTGCTACATTTTCTTTGATGACATTCCCCAAAACAATTGAGCCATATCCCAGAGTTTCTCCTTTGTTGCCATCTCCAAAAGATATTGCTGGGCCAGCTTTCCTCTCAAACTTTGTAAGCAGGGACTTCTTTCCAGTCATATGTCCAGAGCATCCACTGTCTAAGATAATTGAATGCTTCTTTCCTGTGCCCTGCAAACAAAAAGTAACTAGTTAGAATTTTTTAGGACCAAACTTTGATTGGATCCTTTCTTACTAGATTTAGAAACAACAGGCTTTGAAGATTTTGCCTTTACTTTACCTGTTGCAGAGTCAACCTTAGACTCTGATTTCACAAACTGTTTATGACTAGGAGTTTCAGATTTCAGAGAATAATAGTCATAATACAGTTCATGATATTCTCTACACATGTAAATGGAATGAAGTAAACTACCACAATGATAACAAGCTTTTTGTGGTTGGTATTGAATTTTCTGAGTCTTGGGGAATCTGGACTCAGTTTTCCAAGAAGGTTTTTGATTGGAGTCTAGGGCCAAATGATTATGATTTCCACACTTATAGCATTTTTTTCTAGGTGCATCAGGTACATTCTTGTAATTATTCTCTTTGTTAATACCTTCTTTTCCATTTCTATTTCTCTTGATCTTGCTAGACTCTGAAAGACCATCTAATCTTTGTTTCAACTGAGACTTAGACAGAAACCCTATGTTTACATTCTTATGTTTCTCTAACACTTTCTCATCTGAATTACTATTGTTAATCCTTTTGTGTACAACAGGGGTACCTTTTGAATCAACAAATTTAACATGATTAGGTTCAGAAACAATTTTCTTACCTTCAGATTTAGATGTGCTAGCTTCTATTTTACTATCACTATATGCAATGGTTATGATATCTGATCGGACAACACGAAACAAGTATACGCTACTTCTCAGTATACGAATACCAAACTAAACATACATCCACAAAAGAGATAGAAGATGAATAGACACCAATTATGCTTAGACCCTATATCTCTATAGAATTTGAAAACATAACGGTTGAAGAGCAAGTTATCCATAATGATCACATAGGGCAATATAAGTATTCTCATCTCATACTACAAATCATGTTGATAAACAATCATGAACCTATGCTAGCATGGCAAGTTCTAAATCTCAAGATCCACTTTCACTTCACAAGAGATTAACAGATTAGATGTTAGTTACGCATCTAACAATTAAGCATAACCATACGAGGATATCAGATATACATCACACAAAGATCTGTAAAGCATCAAGATACTAAAGCTCCATAAATAAATCCATTAGAATCCCATGACAACGATTAGTTCATAATCGAACCTCTCGTCATCATGGGATCTGATGAAACCATGATAAAAACAAAATATGAAAAGATACAAGTAAACCTAAGTAATTGATATGTAATGTTTTTTTTCTAAATTACAATGGTAGGATGTGTTTATATAGGCTCTATAATTCTTGCCCAGCAAGAAATTGCATTCTATTACAATTAGAATTCAATTAAGGTACTAAAAACTGCCCAAAATACAATTAGAACTTGAAAAGGGCAAAACAGTAATTTCCTGCTCCCATCAGTCTGATTGTCGAGCTGTCTGCGCCCAACACACGCAACCTGCTCGTGCAAGACCTGTGCCATGTTGTAGAAAATCTCCCAAGCTTCGCGTGGACAGTAAGATCGCTGAAAACGGACTTATAGAACTCTAGATATGGCCAAAACAGTGTAGACTGCGCAACCATCCCAGAAAATCCGAATTTTAATCAATTTAATCTCCAAAAATGATAGAAGCATCCACCTTAATCGACATTCTTGCAACCCTGCACATCTACACAAAACACATCAAAACTATAACAAACTTGAGTCCAAAACAATCAATTTAAGCCGATATGGAACGTTCCAAGTGGATATAAAATCCACTTATCACTTTTTACCATAATTGTTAATGGTCTTAATCACATCTCTCTCTTCTTCTAGTTCTTTTTTGATATAGTCATAAGCCTCAAGAATAACACTATAATCATGCTTAGCTTTATCAGAACTTAACTTGTATTCTTCCATTTGAATTAACTCAGATTTAAGAAAATTATTTCTATCAACTAATTTATCATTCTTAACCTTAAGTTCATCTCTTTCACAAGTAAGAATTCTAAAATTAGTCATAAGATTCTTAAACTCAGCATGGATAGATCTAATTTCATCAGAATTTAAGCTATCAAATGAATAAAGAGAGTGAAGTGATACCTTAACAGAGGATGGAGAAGTTTTCTTTGGAGATCCAGGTTTGTCTGAAACATTTGCCATCAGTGCAATGTTGTCATAATTCAATTCATCTTCAGAATCACTGGAATCAGCCCAATCCTTTTGTGTGACCATAAGTGCATTACCCTTTCCTGAATTCCTAGGCTTCTTACACTCACTAGCAAAGTGTCCAAGCTCGCTGCAGTTAAAGCACTTGATCTTGGCCTTATCAAGCTTGACAATTGTACTTTTGCCTTTGTCACTCTTCTTCTCCTCCTTCTTTTGAAAAGGTCCTTTGCTAAATCTTTTCATATTGAATCTTCCTTTCTTGAAAGCTTTAGCAAACATAGCAAAGAGTTCCTGCATCTCAGATTCAGAATCATTGTTGTCAGAGTCCATATCAGTAGTCTCTGACTCAGAACTTTCTTTGCTTTTCTTCTTCCTTGAGTTCTTTATAGCAGTCTCTTCATGCTGTTCTTCCGGAAGCTTCTTTAATTCAGATTGAGCAGTAAGTGTAACAGTCTTCATCTTTCCTTCACTTCTGCTCTTCTTCTGCTGCTTGTCAAGTTCATAAGCTCTCAGTTTTCCATACACTGCCTCTAATGATATCTCATCCAGATCATTAGCTTCCTCAATCGCAGATATCTTCTCATTGTAGAAATCAGGCAAAGCTTTCATGAACTTTGTATTCATATCCTCCAAGTCATAATATTTACCATGCATGGCCATCTCATTGATGAGTTTTGTAAACCTATCAAAGGTATCAGTAAGTGACTCACTAGACTTGGATTCAAAGTACTCATACTGTTGTATAAGTAGTGTCCTCATATTCTTCCTGACAAGCTTAGTTCCTTCACAGTGAACCTTAAGATTGTCCCATATATCCTTAGCAGTTTTACAAGAGAGAACATAGTTAGTGAGAACAGAATCAAGACTGTTGAATAATATGTTTCTCACATTAGCATCTTTAAGAACATTCTCCTTGTCCTTATCTGACCATTCAGATTTAGGCTTCTCTGTTGTATGTTCTGGAACAACCTCACCATCAACAGTTGCTTGTCCAACAACCTTCGTTGGGATAAAAGGTCCATCTCTGATTCTGTCAAGATAATCAGGATCTGTTGCTTCCAGATGATGCAACATCTTTACTTCCCATAGAGTATATTCGTTTCTCTTGAGCATAGGAATATTAGTATTCCCATCCTTGTAACCAGACATGATTGTAGATCTTTATGATTATTCGAAATCAACCTGCTCTGATACCATTTGTTAACTCGAATAACTTATAGAAGGGGGGGTTGAATACAAGTTATATAATCGTGTCTGATTTTTTCTTGGTTATATAAACAAGAATAAATGAATGAATCAAATTGTTTGTATTAATAAGATCAAATACAAACTCTACCAAAGGTGTACAAATACCTTTAGCAGCTGCTGACAATACAAATCTCTCTCTCTCTCTGTTTGTACTCTCGTATACTTACGATTACAAACCTTATACAGAGCTACGTACACGAACGAACTCTTTTTACAATGACATAGAGAGAGTATTTATAATGTTTCCTATCAACTAATCACAGAAAGATAATCTTTACATGACAATGTTCTGCCGTCCAGTTGATAGTTTCCATCAATAGAAAATTCTTTCCTTCATAAAATCTTCTTGCTTGTTCCTCAAACAAAGATCCTGTTTTATAGCATTTGCCAGTTTCTGTAGCATCCATAATGACATCATCAGTAACACGACTGATATCAGGATTCCATCTTTCATCAGGATTTGACCATCCCATCAGTACTTGATCAGTATTTAACTTGACATATCAGGATTCAATCTCAGTTCCTGACATGTAGTACTCGATGCATTGTTCATTCCTGACTAAACTTTACAGATAACTGTCTAACACATATTTCCTATACAAAGTGCTAAATCCTTTACAAATCAGGATATACAAGAAGTATAAGTAAAATTCTATTCTTAACATCACAACTCATGAATTATTCCTAACATCTTTATCCTTTCTTCCAGGGGTGGTTACTGTCTCCTACCCCCCAACTTCTTGGTTGCGAATGGCACATTAAATTACGAAGTCCGCCAGTTCCTGAGCCTTGATGGCTGTTCGAGGCTTTTGCGTGATGTCCAATTCTCCAAGCTTAATTGCCCACTTGATCAGCCTTCCACTGGCCTTCAGGCTATGCAATATGTTCCTCAATTGCTAGTCCGTCAGGACTTCAATCTTGTGCACCTGGAAGTATGGTCGTAGCTTTCTCGAGGCGGTTACCAATGCCAGAGCAAACTTCTCAATGGTAGATTGATTCAACTCGGCTCCGTGCAAGACCTTGCTCACATAGTAGATAGGTCCTTGAACCTTATTCTCTTCTCGAATGAGAACATCACTCAATGCTTGTTCAGATACCACCAGGTATAGATAAAGAGTCTCTTCAAGACAAGGTTTGGCCAACAACGGGGCTTCAGTCATGTATTTCTTTAGTTGTTCAAAATGCCTCTTGGCTTCCAGGTGTCCACTTCAAATTCTTCACCTTCTTTAATGCTTGAAAGAAAGGTAAGCATTTGTCACCAGATTTGGAGATGAATCTTCCTAGGGCTGCAACTCGGCCCGTCAACTTTTGTACATCTCGTATAAAACGGGGTGGTTCTATGTCCAAGATCGCTTTGATCTTATCATGATTGGCCTCAATACATCTCTTTGAAACCATCAGACCCAGAAACTTTTCTGATCCAATGCCAAAAGCACACTTGGCTGGATTCAACATCATCTTATGGTGCCTCAGCACTTCGAATGCCTCTCTGAGGTGCTTAACGTGGTCTGCCGTGAATAGGCTCTGACTAACATGTCATCAACATAGACCTCCATGGTTTTTCCAATCAGATGGGCGAATATCTTATTCACCAATCATTGGTAAGTAGCCCCTACATTCTTTAGACCAAAAGCCATAACAAGATAGCAGAAAACACCAAAGTCAGTTATGAAAGATACCTTTGGGATGTCATCCTTGTGCATCTTAATCTAATTGTAGCCGCTGAACCGATCCATGAAGCTCAACATCTCATGTCTAGTTGTGGTATCTATCAATGTATCTATCCTTGTTAGAGGAAAGCAATCCTTCGGGCATGCGTCATTCCGCTCAATGAAATCTATACACATTATAACGCCCTAGAAAAAATTTAGTACTTATTATTATTATTTAATATTAATGTGGAATATATGGTGTGATTTTTTTAGTTAAATATATGTGACATCATGTTTACATGTTTATACATGGTGATGTATGTGCGATGTGTATGTTCGTATATTTTATTTGAATTTTTAGGATTAAAATCTATTTAAATGATGCATTATTGATCTTCAAATTTTTTTTATAAAATCATCGGAGATATTAAAAATCAAGAAATCTTTTGTAATATTATCTTTGTATAATTATTTAGTTTTAAAATCATTGTGTGTATTAATTTGGGTGTTTTGGTATTTTAGAATAATTTTAAGAGTGTTATTGCATTTAAGGATCCAAACTTGTGAAATTTATATTTAATTCATTTTTTATCCTAAAAATATTTTAAAAATATGGGGGTGCTTGTAATTTCTTAAAATTTATTTTAAAGTTTTAAAATTTATTTTTCTACTAATTTTCTGTGTAAATTCGATTTTTAAAATTATTTAAATAGTATTGGATTTTCAGCTTGTGTGAAAGTACTTATTTGCCCCTGGTTTCATCTGTTTAGAGGCATCGCCTCTCTCTTTTCTTCTTCGAGATACTTCTCCGTTCTTTGTTTTTGGCAGACTTGTTCTTATCTCTCTCTCCCTCATTTACACTCTCCTAAAATCTCTCCCATCTCTCCTCCCTCCATCTCTAATCTCTCTTGATTCTGTTCCCCTCTTGCTACTCTCGATTTTCTCTCTATATCGCAATTGAAGCTCAGTCGTGGCTGGTATTAATTCCCCTTTCTTTGCCCCTGGTCGCCCATGTACCTGTGTTGTGTACGAATCGAGTATGGTGTGTGAGTGTATATAATCCGTGTGTGCATATATACCGAGCTATGTGTGTGTATAGGTCGTGTGGGTGTGTGTAATCGTACTGTGTGCGTGTGTACGATTCTTTGTCTGAGTTCCTTTCGAACTTGTCATCCCTGCTGTAGTGATGTTCGAATTCGTGTGTTACTGCTTATGTGTGAGTGGGCTTGAAGCTTGGATGTGCTCTAGTTTCCCTTCCCCTATTTCTGTTGTCAACGTGCTGTGATGAAGTGTGTGTGTGTGTGTGTGTGCGCATATCTGTGATGTGTGCTTGTGGCTCAATCGCTATGTGGATGCATGTATATGCGAATTCTGTGCCCGCTTTGTATAATTAGACTGTGATTTCTGTTTTTGTTGGTCCGATTATTAAGAACTGTGAGTTGGGTTCTAAAGTTTTGATGGGTTTCCCGATTATTTCTTAAGCTGAATTGTATTAATTCGTTTGATGATAGTGATTTTTGGTTCAGATATAATTTTATTGTTATGTGTTGATAAAGTTAAATACAAATTATCGATATTGATTGCAATTGTATTAGTGGTTTGAATTGTTAAAGTGTAATAGATAGTGGTATAGTGTATAGAAAAATGTGATTGTGATTGTTGTTGGTTTTGTGTCGGCTGTATCCGACTGGTAGGTTACCAGTATAAATGGAATGCTGTCAAAATTTTCAAAAATTATAAACTTTCTAAAACTAGTATTTACATATTTATTGGATAATTAGAATTACATTAGTAGCTTGTATTTGAACGATGCTTATAAATTATGTGTTGACTTGGTTGACAGTGGATAAAAGGATAAGTTGTATGTTATCATTAGTCGTATAAATGTTATTTAAATGTTAATTATGGATATATAGTTTGATTTAGTAAGTAAAAGGATGTTGATGGTTAAGAATTCAGTGTTGTATTTTAAGTTTACAGTCGAATAGTAATTTGTAAATTGTACAGGGAGATGTGTGTTTATGTAAAATTTTAATTTGACTATTGTGGATTAATGGATTAAAGTGGTGTAAGTTCAATGTTATAAACCGTTTAGTGTTGACCAGTATTATGATAATTGTTAGTGATTAATAAATATGTTATATGATGAGCAATTTGTACATTATGTTTATAATTATAATTATGACTGCCATTAAGGATAATAGCTGGATTTTGAGTATTAAAGTGAAATGTACCTATTGTAAAATGGAATTGTGATTGGTGCAAGGAAGCATATTAAGTGGTAAGAGTGCGGATGGTCAAAAGGATTATAAATGTGTATTAGTATGATTGTGAATATTAAGAAATTGTATTGAGTTGGTAGTAAAGCCAAGAATATTTGATTTCTGGTTTGGTAAATTGTATTCAGATAGGTTAGGTCATATTTTAAAGGAGGTGCTGTCCAATTTTTATTAGAATTATTTTATGATTCTTATAGTATTTCGATAAAGATTATTGGTGTGCAAGTGTTATATGTGTGACATAAGGTTTAAGTGTAAGTTGATAATACGTGCTAAGTGTTTATGTGGTTTATGTGATTAATACGTGTTGTTTGTGCTTGATAGAGTACATTTTTATATATATTCTAGATGATTTTATTCTCATATTTATTGTGTTTTGCATTGATTTGGATTTTTATTTAATAGATTTTATTGTTTTATTGTAGGAAATAAAGAATTCATAACTTGGAAGGATTTGGAGCAAAAATAGCTATTTTGGAGATAAAATAGGAGAAAATTCGTATTATTGGGCTACAGGGGCTGTTCTACACTGTTTTGGCCATATCTTGAGTTCTAGAAGTCCGTTTGAGGCCCGTAAGCTGTCCACGCGAAGCTTGTAGAATTATCTTTAATTCAGAGGTGGTCCAGTAAGCAAAATCCAACTGGAAGAGCCCAGAAACAGAGGAGAAAAAGAAGTTACGAATTTTACAAGGAATCCTATTCAGTTATGGAATCCTACTTGTAATTTATTTAGAGTATTAAAATACTTTTATTGGGCAAGACTTTTAGAGCCTATATAAACACATCTAGGGTATTATTTTAGAGAAAAAAAGAGGATGTAAAATTAGATCAGATAATATAGTTTAGAGTAGATTAGTATTATTAGTTGGAGATGTGGAGAAACACAATGACTCTTCTTTTGGGTGACAACATTGAAGTTTGAAGGTTTTGTTCTCTTAATCTTTTCTTTGTTCTTATTAGTTTAATTATGTTTTATTGTTTTACTAGTTGTTTTACTTGTTTAATTATTAGCGAGTAGTTATTTCTAGGCCTTAAAGGGAAGCCATGTTTGCACTAATATTGGCATGATTTTCATAGTGGTTTGATTGGTTATGGTTAATTCTGATTGATATGTTTTAATCATTAATTTGTGTAATTGGCCAATATCATGGATTAATTATATGCAAATAGGGGTATGGATCGATAGATTTACTTACTAGAGGCACACATACGATTAGCAGAATTGAATTTGAGTGCGGAAGCATCATTGGATTTCTGAGAGCGTTAATTCTTGGAAGAGATTAACTTGACTCTAATTACCTGATTGATTGGGAGACAGCGAGTTTCTATTGATTTTAATTTAGTTGTTTAGATTGTTTCCATTGTCTCATTGGAACTTTTGTTCCAATTGAGGCAGATTTTACGTTTTCTTGGCTTTGTTGAGTGTCTACAGGTTTGCAATGGGTGAAGTTGATACTTTTGCACTATTATCTTCCCTAGTAGCGGCACATACTCGAGAGATTGCCATGTCGAAGACTACATAGCCCACTATGCGTCCAATGAGTATCAATGAGATGTCACAAGTGGCCCCTAAAACTTACAACTTCTGTCAAGTTTGTGGTATTCAGGGTCACTTTGGTTTTGAATGCTTTTACAATGTCTATAATTCTCAGAGTGCTCAGTTGGGACAAATGAATTCTTTTAAAGAAGGATATGGGTACAATCAGTATTCAAACACTTTTGATCAAGAATGCGTGAATCAACCAGATTTCTACTACCAGGACAATGGTGCTCAAAATTTTTCATATCATAATCAGCAACAGTTTGAGCAACAATATTATCAGTCATATGAGCAGCCGCCACAGCAAGAATATCAATATCCTCCTTTACAAGAAGATCTACATGTTTCTCAACCCAGCGTAGATGTGCAAGCTGATCAGACAAATGAGATGTGAGATATCTTGAATAAACTGCTAAAGAGTTTTGAAGAATTAGAAACTCAAAGTTTGGCGATTGAATCTCAAATTGCAAAGTTGGCTAACTCTTCTACTACAGGGCAGCTCGACTATTTACCATCATCATCTATCCGATCCGAAGAGGACCTGACTGCTATCAATCTCACAAGCGATCAGGAATATGATAGTTTCTCCATTTATGTTGATGATGAGGCCATTGATAAAGAGAAGGAGCATGCCACCGATGACGAGATCAATGATGTTGCTGCTACTGAGAACAATGTGACTGATGATGAGGCTACAAAGGAAAGCAATACAGAGATGGTTGTTGTTTCTCTTCCACAACCTATGACTAAGCTACCATGTATTGGTAAATTTGCTTTCGGTCTAGCCTCTACTTACAAGGCTTCTTTGCTCAAGAACACTTATTTCAAGGTTGATGTGATAACAAATACTGTCCAAGATGATATTTCTCAAATTTTGGTTGCGGATCCATACAAAGTGGCTCCTACGTTTGTAGCTCGAGAAGAGGGAGAAGATGGAAGTGTCGGCTTAATCTTTGATGTGATAAGCCAAGATGTCCGAATGACTCCAGTGAAAGTGAAGAGTGAAGAAAAGCCACCACCAGAACCTCCACCTTATGTCAAGGGAGTTCAATATTTTCGTGGTGTCGAATTTTATCGTTGTTTTATCACAAAGTTTTTCAAAACTGCACAAGCACTCTCTCTATTGCTTATTAATGACATATTTTATTTTACTGATGCTTGTTTGGAGACTTTCTGCAGGATAAAGACAATCACTAACACTCTTGATACTTTTTGTGGTGGCGAGTTTATGATCGAGAAAGTGAATATTACGCCTTCATCAGAGTATTTTTGAGTAACGTCAAGCTATTGACGTTAAAGAAGCGCTTCGTGGGAGGCAACCCACGCATTAGTGTAGGAAAAAAAAGTGTTGTATTCTTAAAAAAAAAAACGAATTTTTGAGCAGGTTGCATGTCTGTAACGTAGGCTGCACCTGCGTTTCTGTGATCAGGGCAGTTTGCAGGTGCTGCGTTACTAGAGTTAGGGCAGTTTGCGGGGTAGTCACGCAGGTTGCTCCTGCGCAACTGCTTTTGGGGCAGTTTGCTTCACTTCGCGCTTGGCGTCCAGTCCAGGCCTGTTTCATGGTCCAATTGCAAGCCCATCTGCTGCTGTCCAAGCCTATTTCTTTCTGGCCCAATATGGTTTAGCATATCTAACATGACGCTGTTGACACTCCAGCCAAGTCAGATTGCTGCAATAAAAAATTAACGTAAATATTGAGGGCCATGGGAGTTGAACCCCTGACCTCTTGTGTGTAAAACCAAGTGCCAACCACTCCACCAACCATCTCACTGTGTTGTAAGCGGATTTACTTATTAATAACCACAAGGCTGGACCAGAAATTTTGCAAGGAGCAATGCCATCTTATACAATTTTCAAGGACACTTCATGCTTCTACTAGGGGAGTATTTCTAACCTTTAATTGTATAATTTTTTTTTTATTATTCTTTTTGTATTTTATTCTTAGAATTGTTAGTTTTTTTTTATTTTATTAATTTGTTCATTGAGGACAATGAACCGCTTAAGTGTGGGGATGAGTTCTCAATGTTTTAAAAAAAAAATCAAAAAAAAAATATAAATTTAAAAATCCAAAAAATTAAAAAAATTAAAAATACCAAAAATAATTCTAGCCATGCAATTTGATTAGTTGTTGTATTTTGCTTGATACACCCATGCATGCGTAGAATTCTTGTGTTCTGGACGCTTTTGTATGAGAAGTGACGTGCTTTGTTCTTGTGCACACACTTACACTAGCAAGTTGAAGCTGGTAGACTTAATTGGATGTTGTAAGTGATTAGAATGACATGAATATGTGCAAGATGACTTGGTTTACATGCTTTGAGTACAAGTAGGTGCGTTAGAGAGTCTTGTTACTTGGGATTGATTATGTTTTGTCACACCAAGTGAGTTTTGAGCCTATATGCATATCTTTTGCATGATTTTTCGTTTGCTTGAGTGTCCACATGTTGTTTACATTTCTAGCACTTAATTGAGATCTTTCTTGAAATGCATGACATTACTTGATGATGAGATGATAAAGGCACTTAGGTTTAACCTCGTATTTCCCATATTTCCACAACTTTTAAACATGATCAATTAGTTAACCCGTTGAGCTTAATCCTATTTTTTCGGTGACACACCACATTACTTGTCATTCTCCTTTTTATTCTATTGGCCTTATATTGAATTTGAACATAAATTGTCAAAGGCTAGTATCGTGCTTGAGGGAGTAATAAGGTGTTCATAAAAGGGGGGGTTATTGATGATCATACTTTTGGGGAATATTGATTTTGGATTGATGCTTGCTAGTCGAAATTCATAAAAATATCTATGGATCATTGTGTTTATTCCTTAGCTCTCAAAGAAAAAAAAAAGAAAAAAAAGAAAAAAAAAATAAAATAAATAAATAAATAAATTTGAGAGCATTCTTATGTTTGTATGATCCTTCTTCATTCGACTAGTCAAGTTATTATGTAAGGGTTATTGAAAAATCCAAGTGTGGGGAAGTATTTGTTTTAATAGAACGGGAATTGAATAATGATTATTGTTGGGTACTAGCTTTTGACATAACCTGTTTTAGCTTTACTTGACATACCTGGTCCCTAGCCCACGCTACAACCCGAATAAAGACCTTTTGATTGTCATCAGTGATGTATGTTGTGTTGAGAGTGAGATTGATTGCGAGTGTCAAGTTGTGTTTATGATTTTGTTGGAATTGAGTGATACACTTAACCTTGTTCTTGAGTGAATATTCGTTTTTGAGTGAAAGGTGAGTTATTACTTGTTTTAGCATAGGAGATCCCGGGTTTAGACTTAAAGATGTGTTTCTTGTGGTCTTAGCATGATTACCAACGATTTTTACACTTGACATGAATTTTTATGACCTTCTGCATGTTAGTTGAGTAGACTACGTGAATACTTGCACTTTCGACACCAAGACATCGTATGTTTGCTTTGATTCTTAAGTTGATGTGGCATGAGAGGACTTGTGTGTGTGGTGTTGTGTTAGCATTGATCTTTTGCATGGTTAGATGAATTTTGTGGGTACATTGACTATAAACCCTCACGAGACAACACTCGTCCTACTAGGGCTGCCTAGGGGTTTAACGGCTTGTTGCATATGCTCAATGCAATCGTGTCATCTACGAAAGTGATGTTTGTTAGGACTTAGTTTTTATTTCACTTATTTTCCCGAGGACGTGCAAATGCTTAGTGTGGGGATGTTTGATAGAGTACATTTTTATATATATTCTAGATGATTTTATTCTCATTTTTATTGTGTTTTGCATTGATTTGGATTTTTATTTAATAGATTTTATTATTTTATTGTAGGAAATAAAGAATTCATAACTTGGAAGGATTTGGAGCAAAAAGAGCTATTTTGGAGATAAAATAGGAGAAAATTCGTATTATTGGGCTACAGGGGCTGTTCTACACTGTTTTGGCCATATCTTGAGTTCTAGAAATCCGTTTGAGGCCCGTAAGCTGTCCACGCGAAGCTTGTAGAATTATCTTTAATTCAGAGGTGGTCCAGTAAGCAAAATCCAACTGGAAGAGCCTAGAAACAGAGGAGAAAAAGAAGTTACGAATTTTACAAGGAATCCTATTCAGTTATGGAATCCTACTTGTAATTTATTTAGAGTATTAAAATACTTTTATTGGGCAAGACTTTTAGAGCCTATATAAACACATCTAGGGTATTATTTTAGAGAAAAAAAGAGGATGTAAAATTAGATCAGATAATATAGTTTAGAGTAGATTAGTATTATTAGTTGGAGATGTAGAGAAACACAATGACTCTTCTTTTGGGTGACAACATTGAAGTTTGAAGGTTTTGTTCTCTTAATATTTTCTTTGTTCTTATTAGTTTAATTATGTTTTCTTGTTTTACTAGTTGTTTTACTTGTTTAATTATTAGCGAGTAGTTATTTCTAGGGCTTAAAGGGAAGCCATGTTTGCACTAATATTGGCATGATTTTCATAGTGGTTTGATTGGTTATGGTTTATTCTGATTGATATGTTTTAATCATTAATTTGTGTAATTGGCCAATATCATGGATTAATTATATGCAAATAGGGGTATGGATCGAGAAATTTACTTACTAGAGGCACACATACGATTAGCAGAATTGAATTTGAGTGCGGAAGCATCATTGGATTTCTGAGAACGTTAATTCTTGGAAGAGATTAACTTGACTCTAATTACCTGATTGATTGAATTACTAAAAGTGGTTAATTGTGTTGAATGTTTTGAGAGTGTTAATGCTTGAAATAGATTAACATACTCTAGTTATAGGATCACATTGATTGCTTTAGCTTAAGAGCCAATTGTGTAAGCATGGTGGACCTGATTGCCCTAGGTTTTAAATAATTTGTTTATCATCTATTTAATTAGTGTTAATTTAGTTTAATTAGTTAATTAATAATTTCACATATTCGTATGACCCTTGAAACAATTAGCGATAACTGAAAAGGAATTAGTAGAACCTATCTCCTTGTGGATTCGACCCGCTTGCCATTTGTACTAGCAATAGACACCGTGCGCTTGCGGTTAAGTATAATTTGACACATCAGTGCTAAGGGTAAAGCGTATTAGGACGCATTTGGGTAGAATAGAATTAGACGGTTAAGGTTATACGCGTACTGAAGTAGTACTTTACATGTATATAGGTACGCATAGGAGGCCAGCTAAGAGCCAGAGCATGTGGAATTGGAATGTAGAGGAAGGAAAGAATGATCGGGATTGACAAGTGATAAAAGGAAAATGGATGCGTGATCGAAGAAAAGTCTAGTAGAGACGGATGTAAAGTGATAAGGAGTTAAAGTATTGGAAATAGAAACCCTGTGTATTGAGGCAAGTTTATTATCCCTCACTTATCATTCAAGTGATATGAAACTGTTTCTATTATTTATATGGGTCCTGTTAACCACAGCCCTTAGGGCTATGTTTAAGGACTAATATTTGCCAAATGGTGGATTTTTATTGGATGATTTATGTGAATGCAGGGGGCACAAACTTTTTTGCAAGTGGGTCACAACCTTGAACCAATTGAAAATTGTCACATAACAACTTAACCATAGCCCTAAGGGCTGTGGTTAACATTTTCCTATTTATATATATGCGTCCTTTCAATTCCTTTCTTGTAATCATCTTTACCGTTCATTTTCATTTTTAAATAATGTGAACTTGTCTTGTCAATTAAACGATGTTTCTTTCAAACCATGTTGCTAGTGTATATACTTTTCATTTTTATTCTAGTGACATTTTTCTTCTATTAAATTGCAAACCCTCATTCTTAAATTATTATGTCATTGTTTATTTTCCTCACCTATTATTCAGGTGTTGAATTCTTTTAAAATTATTTTATTTCAATACTCCTCATCTATACTAATATTCTTCAAAGTACATTTTCTTTTAAATTGTTGTAAACTAATTCGAGGTTTATACTGTTGTTGAGGCATGTGTTGCTCAGTGACGGTTCGAACCGAGAATGAGTTGAGATCTTCTTAGTTATTCAAACTCATTATTGTCATGCCGGTTCTAGCAGCTAAAGCCTATGAATGCTTAGCCGACAAGAGTGAGACCTTGGGTAATTTAGAATTTCTTGAATCTTCATTTTAATCTATTCCGGTGGTTCAAACTTTATAGCGTAATTTCATAAATTGATAATCCTTGGAAATAAGTGGTTAGCCAATGCAGTAACTTAAATCTTCTGTTGAACTTCGAATTTTCTTTATTCTCTGCTTTCTTTATAATTGTTGTTCCATTTATAGAATCTAAATAATTGTTCAGTTATTTAATCTATCATGTTTCCTTGTTGATATATGATTCTGTTTGCTGAACTATACCCTCCTTAGTTCAATCTTATTGCTTTGCTGTTTATAACACCTCATATCAATTGCTTCCCTAACCCTAAGTTTTAATTTATATAATTGAAAATGAAAATGGCTTAAAGATGTTTTTAAAATTCCTTATACTGGGCTGATCTGTTATCAGTGAGTATGAAGGACTTAAAGTGAAATGTTTTAAAGGTTTTAAAGATTTTATTGTGGGGAAATTTCGTTAAAATGTTTTCCACGGATTCCTTCGGATTGGAGGCGTAAGAGGCCGGGTGACGCCGGTCCAGCATGTTTTATTTTGTGCTGTAGTTCTGGTGGGACCAGTCCAGCACCTTATAGGCCAATGTGTTGCCTAATTGGGAACCTAATTTTATGTCCAGACGGACCGAGTGTCCGGGCTGGGGACGTTACGTGGCTAATCACCCGTATTGTCCGTAGTCGTGAAAAAAACTCCAATCATCTTAAATGATTTGAAAAAGGTTTATGTAAAATATGTTTTAATATGTGAATGGTTTTAAGAAAGAAATGTTTTCATGAAATTTATGATTTGATGAAAATGGAAAGTTTATGTTAGGAATAATTCATGAGTTGTGATGTTAAGAATAGAATTTTACTTATACTTCTTGTATATCCTGATTTTATAAAGGATTTAGCACTTTGTATAGGAAATATGTGTTAGACAGTTATCTGCAAGGTTTAGTCAGGAATGAACAGTGTATCGGAGACTACATATCAGGAACAGAGAGCAAATCCTGATGAAGGTCTAATACTGATGGTGATTAGATACTGATGCAAGATAAAATCCTGATATCAGTCGTGTTACTGATGATGTCATTATGGATGCTACAGAAACTGGCAAGTGCTATAAAATAGGATCTTTGTTTGAGGAACAAGCAAGAAGATTTTATGAAGGGAAGAATTTTCTATTGATGGAAACTATCAACTGGACGGCAGAACAGTGTCATGTATAGATTATCTTTCTATTATTAGTTGATATGTAGCATTATAAATACTCTCTATATCATTGTAAAATGAGTTAAGTTCGTGAGGTTTGTAATCGTAAGTATACGAGAGTGCAAACAGAGAGAAATTTATTTTGTCAGCAGCTGCTAAAGGTATTGTACACCTTTGGTAGAGTTTGTATTTGATCTTATTAATACAAACAGAGTTTGATTCATTCGTTTATTCTTGTTCATATAATCAAGCAAAACTCAGACACGATTATATAACTTGTATTCAACCCCCCCTTCTACAAGTTATTCGAGTTAACAATTGGTATCAGAGCAGGTTGATTTCGAATAATCATAAAGATCTGCAATCATGTCTGGTTACAAGGATGGGAATACTAAGATTCCTATGCTCAAGAGAAACGAATATACTCTATGGGAAGTAAAGATGTTGCATCATCTGGAAGCAATAGATCCTGATTATCTTGACAAAATCAGAGATGGACCTTTTGTTCCAACAAAGGTCGTTGGACAAGCAACTGTTGATGGTGTGGTTGTTCCAGAACATACAGCAGAGAAGCCTAAATCTGAGTGGTCAGATAAGGACAAGGAGAATGTTCTTAAAGACGCTAAAGTGAGAAACATATTATTCAACAGTCTTGATTCTGTTATCACTAACTATGTTCTCTCTTGTAAAACTGCTAAGGATATATGGGACAATCTTAAGGTTCACTGTGAAGGAACTAAGCCTGTCAGGAAGAATATGAGGACACTACTTATACAACAGTATGAGTACTTTGAATCCAAGTCTGGTGAGTCACTTACTGATACCTTTGATAGGTTTACAAAACTCATCAATGAGATGGCCATGCATGGTAAATATTATGACTTGGAGGATATGAATACAAAGTTCATGAAAGCTTTGCCTGATTTCTACAATGAGAAGATATCTGCGATTGAGGAAGCTAATGATCTGGATGAGATATCATTAGAGGCAGTATATGGAAAATTGAGAGCTTATGAACTTGACAAGCAGCAGAAGAAGAGCAGGAGTGAAGGAAAGATGAAGACTATTGCACTTATTGCTCAATCTGAATTAAAGAAGCTTCCTGAAGAACAGCATGAAGAGATTGCTGTAAAGAACTCAAGGAAGAAGAAAAGCAAAGAAAGTTCTGAGTCAGAGACTACTGATATGGACTCTGACAACAATGATTCTGAATCTGAGATGCAGGAACTCTTTGCTATGTTTGCTAAAGCCTTCAAGAAAGGAAGATTCAACAGGAGAAGATTTAGCAAAGGACCTTTTCAAAAGAAGGAGGAGAAGAAGAGTGACAAAGGCAAAGGTACAATTGTCAAGCTTGATAAGGCCAAGATCAAGTGCTTTAATTGCAGCGAGCTTGGACACTTTGCTAGTGAGTGTAAGAAGCCTAGAAATTCAGGAAAGGGTAATGTACTTATGGTCACACAGAAGGATTGGGCTGATTCCAGTGATTCTGAAGATGAATTGGATTATGACAACATTGCACTGATGGTAAATGTTTCAGACAAACCTGGATCTCCAAAGAAAACTTCTCCATCCTCTGTTAAGGTATCACTTCACTCTCTTGATTCATTTGATAGCTTAAATTCTGATGAAATTAGATCTATCTATGCTGAGTTTAAGAATCTTATGACTAATTTTAGAATTCTTACTAGTGAAAGAGATGAACTTAAGGTTAAGAATGATAAGTTAGTTGATAGAAATAATTTTCTTGAATTTGAGTTAATTCAAATGAAAGAATACAAGTTAAGTTCTGATAAATCTAAGCATGATTACAATGTTATTCTTGAGGCTTATGACTATGTCAGAAAAGAACTAGAGGAAGAGAGAGATGTGATTAAAACCATTAACATTTCTGGTAAAAAGACACAAGAAATCATCGAAAATGGAATTCGTGGTAAGGTTAATGGTTTAGGTTTTGATAAGGCTAGACAAGAAGAAAAAGTAGCTATTGTCAATGATGAGAGTAAAGTAGAAGCTAGCACATCTAAATCTGAAGGTAAGAAAATTGTTTCTAAACCTAATCATGTTAAATTTGTCGATTCAAAAGGTACCCCTGTTGTACACAAAAGGATTAACAATAGTAATTCAGATGAGAAAGTGTTAGAGAAACCTAAGAATGTAAACATAGGGTTTTTGTCTAAGTCTCAGTTGAAACAGAGATTAGATGGTCTTTCAGAGTCTAGCAAGATCAAAAGAAATAAGAATGGAAAAGAAGGTATTAACAAAGAGAATAATTACAAGAATGTACCTGATGCACCTAGGAAAAAATGCTATAAGTGTGGAAATCATAATCATTTGGCCCTAGACTGCAATAAAAAACCTTCTTGGAAAACTGAGTCCAGATTCCCCAAGACTCAGAAAATTCAATACCAACCACAAAAAGCTTGTTATCATTGTGGTAGTTTACTTCATTCCATTTACATGTGTAGAGAATATCATGAACTGTATTATGATTATTATTCCTTGAAATCTGAAACTCCTAGTCACAAACAGTTTGTGAAATCAGAGTCTAAGGTTGACTCTGCAACAGGTAAAGTAAAAGCAAAATCTTCAAAGCATATTGTTTCTAAATCTAGTAAGAAAGGATCCAATCAAAGTTGGGTCCTAAAAAATTCTAACTAGTTACTTTTTGTTTGCAGGGCACAGGAAAGAAGCATTCAATTATCTTGGACAGTGGATGCTCTGGACATATGACTGGAAAGAAGTCCCTGCTTACAAAGTTTGAGAGGAAAGCTGGCCCAGTAATATCTTTTAGAGATGGCAACAAAGGAGAAACTCTGGATATGGCTCAATTGTTTTGGGGAATGTCATCATAGAAAATGTAGCACTGGTTGAAGGCTTGAAACATACTCTTTTAAGCATAAGTCAACTGGGTGATAAAGGTTACAAATCAATCTTTGACAAAGAAGGATGCAAAATCTTGAATATGAAGAATGGAGACATTGTTCTAACTGGTCAAAGACATGGTAACATATATGAAGCCAACTTAAGTGATACATCTAAAGGAATTGTTAGATGTCTCTACAGCAAAGCAACAAGTCATGAAAGCTGGAATTGGCAGAAGAAGCTCTCATATCTTAATTTCAAGAAACTTAATCAACTTGTTAAGCACAATCTGGTGAGAGGCCTACCTCAGGCAAATTTTGTGCAAGATGGACTTTGTGATGCATGTCAGCTTGGAAAGCAAAGAAGAACCACTTTCAAGAGCAAGACTGAAAATTCAATTACTGAACTATTTCACATGCTACATCTTGATCTGTTTGGTCCAGTAAACATTATGTCTATTAGCAAGAAAAGATATGCTCTAGTGATAGTGGATGATTTCACAAGGTTCACATGGGTGTTCTTTCTACACAAGAAGGATGAAGCTCCTCAGAAAATCATTGAACTTGTCAAGAATATTCAGAATAACTCAGAGTACAAAGTCAAAGTACTTAGGAGTGACAATGGTACAGAATTCAAGAATTCTACAATGGAGGGGTTTTGTGCAGACAATGGAATCACTCAACAGTTTTCTGCACCTGGTACACCTCAGCAGAATGGTGTAGTGGAAAGAAAGAACAGGACTCTCATAGAGGCAGCAAGAACCATGCTTGCAGATGCAAAACTTCCAACCTATTTTTGGGCAGAAGCTATTAACACTGCATGTTTCACTCAAAACTGTACCTTGGTAAATAGTCATGGAAAAACTCCCTATGAGATGATCAAAGAAAAGAAACCAAGTGTGAAATACTTTCACATCTTTGGATGCAAATGCTATGTCCTAAAAGTTCATCCAGAACAACTTGGAAAATTTGAAGCCAAATCGGATGAAGCAATCTTTCTAGGATATTCAGCATCTAAGGCCTTCAAAGTTTATAATCTCAGAACTCACATTGTTATGGAATCAATTCATGTTGCATTTGATGATAAGAAATTTGGAATTCTGCAAACTGATGAGAGTCATGACAAATTTGAATTTGAAAATCTGAAGAATTCTGAGATACTCTCCAGTGATGATGAAGGTTCTCCAGAAGGAATTTCTATTGCTTCTCAAAGGAATGCTACTGTTGAGGGGGAGCAAATGAATCAAAAAGAGCACAGTGATCATCAGGAGCAGACTAGCCTTTCAGAGTCTACTCCATCAGGAACTGATCTTTCAGAGTCTACTGAGAAAAGATCAGTAACTAGCAGCAATATGGAATCTACTGATTCTATTGATCATAGGGGAGTTATTAAAGGCAGAGAGAATTCTTCTACAAGAGATACCACTAACTTAGGGAGAGAGACTAGCAGAGTCAATCTACCATCTGTTAGAAAATGAACAAAGGATCATACTGAAGATTTGATTATTGGTGATCCAAATAGTGGTGTTCGAACTAGAAGATCAATTCAAAATGAATGCTTGTATAGTTGTTTTCTCTCAAATAATGAACCTAAGAAGGTTGAAGAAGCCTTACAGGATCCTGATTGGGTAATTGCAATGCAGGAGGAATTAAATGAGTTTGAGAGAAACAAAGTCTGGAAACTGGTACCAAGACCTAAAGATAGATCTATTGTTGGTGCAAGATGGGTTTTCAGAAACAATCTAGATGAATCTGGTATGATTGTAAGAAACAAAGCAAGACTGGTGGCTAAGGGTTATTCTCAGGAAGAAGGCATTGATTATGATGAGACCTTTGCACCTGTAGCAAGATTGGAAGCAATCAGAATGTTTCTTGCATTTGCAGCTCATTCAAAATTCAATGTATACCAGATGGATGTAAAGATTGCTTTTCGAAATGGCAAACTTGATGAGGAAGTGTATGTGGAACAGCCACCTGGATTTGTTGATCCAAAGTTTCCAAATCATGTCTACAAACTTGACAAGGCACTCTATGGACTAAAGCAGGCACCAAGAGCATGGTATGAGACTTTGTCTAAATTTCTTCTTGAAAATGGCTTCACAAGAGGTACAATTGACAAAACTCTATTCTTTAGAAAGATAAAAGGTGAATTGATTTTAGTTCAAGTTTATGTTGATGATATTATTTTTGGTTCTACTAATGAAAAGTTGTGTGCTAAGTTTAGCAAGCTTATGCAGTCTAAGTATCAGATGAGCATGATGGGTGAATTAAATTATTTCTTAGGCTTGCAGGTCAAACAGACTGAGACTGGTATTTTCATTAATCAGTCAAAGTATATCAAAGATCTTTTAAGAAGGTTTGACTTTCAAGACTGTGCAGTTGCAAAAACACCCATGGCAACAGCCACTAAACTAGACTTTGATCCTAAGGGAAAGAGTGTGGATAATACTAGTTATAGAGGCATGATAGGCTCATTGTTATATCTAACTGCAAGTAGACCAGATATAATGTTTTCTACCTGTTTATGTGCTAGATTCCAAAGTGATCCTAAGGAATCTCATTTAATTGCTGTGAAGAGAATTTTTAGATATCTCAAAGGAACTCCAAATCTTGGTTTGTGGTACCCTAGAGATTCTGATTTCTTTCTAATTGGCTATTCAGACTCTGATTATGCAGGGTGTAAGATAGACAGGAAAAGCACTACAGGTACATGTCAATTCTTGGGAAATAGATTGATTTCTTGGGCAAGCAAGAAGCAACAATCTGTTTCAACCTCAACTGCAGAAGCTGAGTACATAGCAGCAGGCAGTTGTTGTGCACAGCTCCTTTGGATAAGAAATTAGTTGATGGATTATGGTATGACACTTAGTAATATTCCTATGTTTTTTGATAATACTAGTGCTATTAAAATTGCAGAAAATCCAGTTCAACATTCAAGGACTAAGCACATTGATGTCAGGTATCATTTTATTAGAGAACATATTGAGAATGGTACTGTGGAACTTCATTTTATTCCTATTGACAAACAGCTTGCAGATATTCTAACTAAACCACTTGATGAAACTACATTCAGTAGATTAGTAAGTGAGTTAGGAATGTTAAATTTCTAGATCTTTAACATCTGTAATAGTAGCAAGGTATGTTGTTTTTAGCTTATAGACTTGATATTCTTGTTAGGATCTATATTTGATTGTTAAATGCTTTAGCTATAACACTTTGCCTTGATAAATTTCAGTATGATAGACTTGTTAATAATCATCAGGATTAGATTTGTTATCAAGATGCTGACGTCATCAGTATTGTGTCAGTATCAGGATTGTGAAAATTGTTTCAAATCCTGACGTTTACTTTGTGTAGTAATCTAATTATGTGATGTGTTAAGTCTATGCCAGCAAGTTTTAATATTTGCATACTGATATTTTTTACATCATTCAATAATCAAAAGACAAGTAGATAATAAGAAATTGTATTTTCATTAATTGAAAGCATTACATATATGGAAATGAAATACAACATCTTTTTGTCTAACTTCTACTAATAATTCTATACTTGTCTAATGAAATGAATTCTGAGGTACAGGACAAGGAGCATCTCAAGAAATCCACCAGGGGATTAAACAGCCTCGTCTGCTCTTGGATTCCTTGTCTGGGCGACTTGAATGAGAGTAGCTAACTTAAATGTATAGCATCCCCATCAAGATCAACCTCAGACTCTCGGCCAAATTCTTCATCCTCAAGTTTTGAGGAGGTTAGGGGAAGATTGTATCCAACAGATGGATGTTCTAGGAGAAACCTCTGGATATTATCTGAAACTAATTCATCCATGATTAGTTCGATGAGAAGAGTCATCTTTTCAAAAAGATGATCAAGAACAGGATGTTCATCGACTGTGAAAAACCTAAAGAATGGATTTGAATGGAATTTTGGTTTGAGAATCATTGTTGAGAAGAAAAAAAATTGAAAGGGTTATGGAGAATGGCATAAGGCGTCTGTTTCTTTTATAGAAAGACGTGAGAAGCTGAACAGCCACTTGGAAGTTTTAATGAAGTCAGATGCTAATTTGCGTGTGACTGTATTTCTTGTTTCAAGAAATGTCGAATATATCTAACCAATTGATTTTGTTCAGATTAATTGTTTATTTCTTTTTCAGATAAAAGAAAAATGCCACGTGGAAACTCCATATTAAGTCTCTGGAATCAGGATGATATTGATCAGGATTTCAAGTGTGACCATCAGGATTTGAGATTTATTATTTTTTAAATCACATTGCTTTTTGTGATTATTTTGATGGAGGTCACAACAGGAAAATGAAGCTGATCAGTATTGATTTTTTATCTTGATAATGCCCTGATTTATTTCATGAAAATCAATTTTGGATTTTATTTTCCAAAATTCGTGGATAACCGCATTTTTCAGGGACTGACACCTGTCAATCTATGTGTCAACGTGGGATAGTGGTCTGAAAGATTTGTAAAATATATTTGTTTTGAAACTCTAATCGTCTAATTGCTTTCTCTAATTTCACATTCTCTAAAGCAAAAACACTCTCGAGTTTTCAAAATCACTAATCCATTTCAAGAAATTTTCAAGTTCTTTTCAGATCAAAAATGGCAGCTCAAAGAAGATTACCTAAATCAGTAGCATTCAAGTTTGGTGACTTCAATTTTATGACAAACAATCATGTAGCAGCTATCACCAACAAGGAAGGAGTGTCATCTGATTTTCATCCAATCATGGACTTTCTGGCATATGGACCATTAAGTTATGCATTGACAGCATCTCCACAAATTAATCAAGCAGCTATTACACAAGCCTGGGAGAATGCTGAGGTAATTGATTCTACTCAGAGTCAATCAGGTAAGATTGTTCTACATTTAGGACAAGACTCTTTTGATATTACTGAATCTGTTGTTAATTCAGTACTTCACTTACCTGTTAGTTTGATTTATGAGAATGTACCATCTGATGATGATGTTAGAACTATGTTGTCTGCATTAGGTTATAATGGACCTTTAGATAACATGAGCCAGTTAAGAAGATCTTATCTTAGGAAAGAGTGGTCTTTCTTCTTTGATCAATTAGCTAAATGCTTTACTGGTAAATGTAGTTCTTTTGATCAAATTACTTTTGTTACTTCACATATTGCTTACAGTTTGCTTTATGACAGAGTAGTTAACATTGGTCACATTATCTTAAGTCAGATGTGTATTAAACTTGGGTTAAGAGATCAAAACAGGAAAATGGTTTATTATCATAGATTTATACAATTGTTTATTAACCATTTTATTCCTGATGTTGAAGCTAGATTTGGTAGAGAACATTGTGTTTCTTCTTATGTACAGCAAAAGAGAATTTTCTTTGACATTACAAAGAAGGACAATGAAAAGAATCTAGATGAAATACCTGCAATTCATTATCCACATCATGTTCAGGTAATTCTTAAAACTCATCTTCCTACTCTCTACAATTCTTCTTTCTTTTGTGGTGAAATGGCTCAGGAATCTCATTTGGAGGAGAACCCACCTGTGTCTACCCAAGTTGCCCAAAACATATAGTCTCTGAAACAATTCAAGAACAAAGTTTTAATCCACAGCATATTGTTTCAAAGAAACCAACCTATGGTGTTTCTCAAAAGACATCAGTTGTAAGGAAGAGAAGATTTGTTGTGTCAAGTAGTAGTAGTAATTCTAGTGAAGATGATGATAATATATCTCTTGCTAAGAGAGAGGAATTGAAGGCTGCAATTCGACTTTCTAAGCTAGGACAAAGAGATGAAGCACCTAGTCACAGCTATGCTGCAGTTTCTCAAAAGACTGTAGTAATTAAAAAGGGAAAACAGTTACTGGATACTGTCTCTCAAAAGATTGTGTCTATTGAAAAAGGATCTCATCCCAAGATCAATTCTGTGTCTACACCTCTTGAGTCTTCTCAGGATAAATCTTTTGCTCACTATACCAGGAGAACAAGGAGAAAGATTCAATTGTCACCTACACACATAGAGTCTAGTCCAACTAATATCATGCAGGTCTCTACAAATGAAGCTACAATCAAGTCAGCAAATGACCATAGAGATCTGGATATTGATTCTTCATGGGAAACTACATTATCATACAGACTGGCTATGGGACTAATTTCTCTCAAAGTGAAGTTGTCAAGGCCTATTCTAGATTTTTTGGTTGAAAGAGTACCAAAACTTTTATTTCCAGATGAATATGGACTTCTACATCAAAGACTTGACTTAATGAAGATGTATTTCTATGTATCTGTCAGAAGACAATTGGTCAAGAAATTTGGACTCTCGAAGCATGTTGTACTTCAATCACTACATACATACTTATTTGACAAGGATGTCATTATTGAAGATGCTTCAGCTCAAGGTGAAAAACTGGAGGAAGTAGATAGAGGAATGCAGTCAATAGAAGATATTATTGCACCAGTGGTGGATAGTAGGAAAGATCAGATCACAGTCACTGCAATACAAGAACCATCTAGTCAGAGGTTGGATGACTCAAGAGCTGTGATAGCTGATGTTGAAAGGTCTTCTATGATGACTAAAATTGCAAGTGAGAAACCCTATGATATGGGAGGAATAACTTTGATTGATTTTCTTGAAGATCAAACAAATATTATTCAGTCAGAGTCTATCCACCTTGAGGGTGAGTCTCAGCAAACAACACTTAAAGACGGTGATGTACTAACTATGGTGTCTAATGAAGTATTACTGAAGACATCAGAGTCTAGTAAAGAACCTGAAAGTGGTATACTAGAGCCTGTAGTCTCTGGAAGGAAAGAAGATGATTGTAAGGGTTCAGAGACTATAGCAGCTCACTCCTTGGAGAAAACCTCAAGCCCCTTGCCAAATGAGGAACCCTCTCTCCATGTGAGTTCAGGTATAAAAACTTCTTCTAAACTCTATTTTTCTGTAGGTCATGAGAGCACTTATCCAAATTTGAGTGATACACTTGAAAAGATGGATATTGATCCACAATCAGAGCGGCTGGCTCCTGACCAGGCAAAAGGAGAGGTAGAAAGAGTGTTGACTTTAGATAGTCAAAGTGAAAATGAGGGTATGGATGATCAACTCCATAGTGAGGGAGAGAAAATTAGGAAACCATCGTTTAATTTCTGGGATCAGGTATTTCCTGAATCTTGGTCTAATAATCTTGGTATGGATGCTGGTACTTATTCTTTTATCAAGATGTATGAGAAGAATGACTTAGCAAAGCACAATTCAAAGCCAGAAGTTAAAGCTCAGAAGCAAAAAGAAAGGCTTGTAGGAATTATAAACAGAAGAGGTGAAAGGCTAAGACAAACTTCTACACCATCAGTACCAGAAGATATTTCTAATGATCCAAGTATTCCTTTGTTTGTACTACCAATATCAGCCAGAATTGAGACATCAACAGTATTTGATCAATCTAAGGAGGCGTCAGGATTTGTAGATGTTAGTACACAGAATACTGGTGAAGGACAAGATGATCATATTGCAGCTTCAGATCAGAAAGATGAAGATATTTGTAACTCTAATCGAGTTTTATTACTTGAATATCATTCTACACAGGCAACTTCTTCTACAAGACTTGAATCTGAAGATATTCCAAACACTTCCAACATTGAAGTTAATTCTGAAGTTCTACAAAAGTTGAAATTCAATCAAGACTTCAAACACTTGAAGATAACCAAGTCACTATTATGGAAAATCAAGCAGTTCTGATGAATCTCATTTGTTCTATTACTGAATCTCTTGGAATTAATGTTGCTGATGTCAAAAAGGGGGAGATAAAGACAATTCAAAGACAACAACAACAACAGACTAAGGGAGATAAAAGAAGAACTGGTAGGGGAGATAAAGACAGTGACAGAGGTGAATCTCATCATGGAATTGATAAAGGAAAAGAAGCATCAAATAGTAGAATTATTTCGTCTAAGTACTGGATACTATGTCTATATCTGAAAGAGGAGGTACTTAACTTCATGATTTTTGAATTCATAAATTCTATTCTGATTGTATTGTTATATGTTTTGACATCAACAACTCAGATTTATGCTTCAGATTTTAAAGCATAAATAGGGGGAGATTGTTAGGAATAATTCATGAGTTGTGATGTTAAGAATAGAATTTTACTTATACTTCTTGTATATCTTGATTTTATAAAGGATTTAGCACTTTGTATAGGAAATATGTGTTAGACAGTTATCTGTAAGGTTTAGTCAGGAATGAACAGTGTATCGGAGACTACATATCAGGAACAGAGAGCAAATCCTGATGAAGGTCTAATACTGATGGTGATCAGATACTGATGCAAGATAAAATCCTGATATCAGTCGTGTTACTGATGATGTCATTATGGATGCTACAGAAACTGGCAAGTGCTATAAAACAGGATCTTTGTTTGAGGAACAAGCAAGAAGATTTTATGAAGGGAAGAATTTTCTATTGATGGAAACTATCAACTGGACGGCAGAACATTGTCATGTATAGATTATCTTTATGTTATTAGTTGATAGGTAGCATTATAAATACTCTCTCTATATCATTGTAAAATGAGTTAAGTTCGTGAGGTTTGTAATCGTAAGTATACGAGAGTGCAAACAGAGAGAAATTTATTTTGTCAGCAGCTGCTAAAGGTATTGTACACCTTTGGTAGAGTTTGTATTTGATCTTATTAATACAAACAGAGTTTGATTCATTCGTTTATTCTTGTTCATATAATCAAGCAAAAATCAGACACGATTATATAACTTGTATTCAACCCCCCCCCCCTTCTACAAGTTATTTGAGTTAACAGTTTATCCTATGATGGAAATTGAATTCTTTCCTTGAGATTAACTGATCATTGATATTGTTCATCAATGAATTATCGAGATATTGTTGTTTCACTATATAATTAACTTGTTGAGCGTTCTTTGGCTCACTCTTGCTTTGTTTTACCTAACCCTTTGTAGTTATGTTTAAGGATGATCTACTACATTTATTCCTGCAAATGAGAGCGATGAGGCATTCTATACAGGATAGATTTCGGAGCTAGAGCGGGTAAGCACATATTGAGATTGAGCTACGAATTAGACGGTATAGAAATTGTATTAGAGCAGAGATAGAAGTTGTAATAATTTGTATTGATTAGATTCTTGTTTCATACCATAACCTGGAATCGATCCTCGGGGAGGAATCGTTGGTGTATTAAGTTTTATTTATAGTTGTTAATTGGAAATTGGTTTGGGTTGAAATACAGGTGGATAGTCCGATTTACGAATACTTCATGCCGGAATTTTCTAAAATTCCCCTGTATCAAAGTCAATTTTATTACAAAAAGTATATTTTCAGTATTGGGAAGTCGGGGCGTTACAGGTTGGTATCAAAACGACAGGTTATGGTCACTGAAACAAGTTAGGATGATTAAGTATACGTATTCAAGTGGGACGTTAGATAGAACGATTTAGGATAAGATTCGTCGTAGGTTATTAGGACAACGGTTGCGACGTTAGTTAGTATCTCGATATATCGCGCGAGCCAGAATTTGATTCATTCGAAGGTACGACTTTGGACGAGGTAATTGATTCGGTGCCGCCTACATTAAATAGACGACCGAAGTTACCATCTTGGAGGATGGTACGTGTAGACCTTCGTGTATGTTCTAGAATTTCTTTTGCGACTTTAGTTACCCCAATAATTTAAAATAGATAAATAATATATAAATAAATAAATATTCAAAAATATATAAATATATAAATAAATAAATAATATATATATATATATAATAATTTCATATTTATAATATAATATATTATTTATTGTATTTTATTAGTGCTTTGTCACGGATTATTGTTTCTATTTTTTAAAAAATATTTTTGAACGATCCAACCGTACGGATGTCAATATTTATGTAATATAATGATATTCCCCAAGTTTCAGAAAATAAAAAATTAATTTGATTGGAGATCTTAGTAGATCACTACTATTTTCAATATGACTCGTAACTACTCCTTTGTTACGGATTATTATTTCTATTTTTTAAAATATATTTTTGAACGATCCAACCATACGGATGTCAATATATATCTAATATAATGATATTCCCCAAGTTTCAGAAAATAAAAAATTAATTTGATTGGAGATCTAAGTAGATCACTACTATTTTCAATAGGACTCGTAACTAGTGCTTTGTTACGGGCTATTGTTTCTATTTTTTAAAAAATATTTTTGAACGATCCAACCGTACGGATGTCAATATATATCTAATATAATGATATTCCCCAAGTTTCAGAAAATAAAAAATTAATTTGATTGGAGATCTTAGTAGATCACTACTATTTGCAATATGACTCGTAACTATTGCTTTGTTACGGATTATTGTTTCTATTTTTTAAAAAATATTTTTGAACGATCCAACCATACGGATGTCAATATATATCTAATATAATGATATTCCCCAAGTTTCAGAAAATAAAAAATTAATTTGATTGGAGATCTTAGTAGATCACTACTATTTGCAATATGACTCGTAACTAGTGCTTTGTTACGGATTATTGTTTCTATTTTTTAAAAAATATTTTTAATATTTTTTCAATATATATCTAATATAATGATATTACATGTCACCCTTGTGGGTCCCACACTGCCACGTCAGTGGGTCCCACATCTGCCACATCATATTTTTTTTTAAAAAATATAAATTTATCTAATGCAACACTTCAAACAGCAAATGCAACACTACAGGTATCTAATGCAACGCTTTCTGCCACGTCAACAAATGACACGTCAGCAAAGGTGGGCCCCACTTCTGCCACGTCAGCAATTGTGGGTCCCACAATTGCCACGTCAGCATGATGGGCCTCCTGCCACGTCATCCTTGTGGGTCCCACACTGCCACGTCAGCAGTTGTGGGGCCCACATCTGCCACGTCATATTTTTTAAAAAAATATGAATATATCTAATGCAACACTTCAAAGAGCAAACGCAACACTATTGGTATCTAATGCAACATTTTTTGCCACGTCAGCAAATGCCACATCAGCAAAGGTGGGCCCCACTTCTGCCACGTCAGCAAATGTGGGTCACACATGTGCCACGTCAGCAAATGCCACGTCAGCACATGTGGGTCCCACTCCTGCCACGTCACCATTTATGAAAATAAAAAATTATCTAACGCAACGCCATCAGTTAGTGTTGCATAATGTGAAACACTGTGGGTAATACGCAACACTAATCTATATCTAACGCAACACCAATTCAGCTCAGTTGCAAAAGACCCAAAATTTCTATCTAACGAAACGCTTTCTGTGCAACGCTTTGTAAAAAGGGTTGCGTATGCTCACTTATGGCGTAGTGCCACGAGCGATATAGAAAGTGTGAGAGGATTGTAAGCAAGATTTGAAATGCGATTACTGGCATGGGTTGGAGGAATGACGTGGTTATTCATTACTAGCCATTGATTTCATCTAATTTATTGATTAGGGAGATTTAGCCTTTCTTTTTGTTTCTTCTTATCTTGATAATACCCCATCATCTTTGATAATCAACTATACTTCAATTGAAGATGAATTTTTCAGATTCATTTGAACACATTCTTATTTTTCAGAGATACCTCTATTTTTCAGGGGATCACTTGATTCAACATGGTGCATATAAATTATTGAGACCCTTGAATTCTTTCTAGTATCCCCGAATATTTGTTTTTCCTTATTCAACATTATAGATATATATAAACTTTTAAAACTTTTGGATTCTTTTTGTTTCTCCCAAAATACTTAACCTTCTTTATTCAAACTGGGATGAACAAGCCTATGTATATAGGGGATTCAGGTACATCTTATCTATGTGATAGAAGTCTGGTGGGACGCCACTGATTGTGTTTGTCATGAAAGTACAAAAGGCTGGCCCCTTTCTTGTGCTATGGCGGTTGACCTAAGTGACAAACGCAACATGAAATTAGTTTGATGATCATATTGATCTCTCAGTTAAATTCTTTTATAAAATTTTATCAAACAAAACTTAACTTATATTCATACATGCTAACACCTGTCCATTGTATTGATTTCTTTTGATATAAACCTTTATGATTTCTAAAGCTATCAGTGATTGAATGCGGTAAAGATAGAGACTATGACATTTTGAGTTGTCCAAGCTATATTTACGTAGATTAAGAATTGGATGATCAGGTTTGAGAATTGATGTTAAAGCAGGGATTGGATGTCAAGTTATATTACTCATTGGATTGACGACACACGTATACGATCCGATAATACGGATAAAGAGTAGTTAACAAGGACACGAGATTATAGATTTTGTTAAAGTCAAAAATAGAGTGATGATGGATATAATTGGTATGTGACAGTTATCGTTGACGAAAGATGGGTTATGAGTACTTGTTTATTTCATATTTTACTTTGGATATAGTAGAATAGATATTATAAGATTCTAAATGATTTAAGGCAAATTGTTGGATATGAATATTCGAATCATAATGGGGTAAATTTGAGTGAATTGAAGCAGAGTGGAGCTAGACAATTTGTTTTAAGAAAATTTAATAGGAATTGGAGCTATGGATAAGGAATAAAGTGATTGTGTCGGAGTTAACAACTTATGTGGACATAGTTCGAAGAATCACGAATATTAATAGTAAAAGAAATTGACCAAGATGGAATGAGGCGGTAGGAAAGAGGAAGACGGAGAATTAGGAAATTTTCAGAATTTATTAACAGAAAACATGAGGTTCAGTGGAAAATAGTGCAGGACCTAGGAGACTTAAACCAGGAACGCGAGACAAGATAGCCACCGATAGAATATGAATTAGCAGCGACAATAAACCTTCATTGTTAGAAGGAAGGAATTCAAGAGGAAACATACTGAAGATGTACAAGGCTAAATATGGAAGGCTTTGAGAGTAAGCGGAAAGAATGATGTGGTAGTGAACAACCGAGTTAGAAGCTAGAAGTGGTACGTCATAAGCGCGGGAAGATAAGACGTTTTGTCGAAGATTGCATCATGTCAGTCCCAACGAATACTATGATAAGAGCAACACGACCCTTCCCTATAAATCGCTCAGGAGCTGGAAAATTCGAAAAGGCTACGAATGACGCTATTAAGTGTGGATATGATTACAATTAAGAGAATAAGATGTGATTCTAGGATCGAATTGATTGACCGATTATTAGGTGCAAGAAAGGTATCAGGACGAGAAAGTGAAGCTATGATTCCCAAGAAATGTAGAAGTTGTGTTTCAAATTGGAGCGGATTCCAGTGAGTGTATACGTGATTTGTAAGTACGAACTTTGGAATTGGAAGAAATATTATTTTCAGGATATGACGAAAGGATCGAAGTGAATGCCGTGATGATGAAGCAGTAATGAATCGGGAAAGGCCTAAGACGCCAGCAGAGATCGTAAATTTAGAAAGATCAACTAGGAAATACTGAAGGTTGTCAAAGATTTTACCTACATCAGTAGACGTGCTTACAAAGAAGGAAACGATTGAATAAAGGTGAAGAGAGCTGCTAGGAGTTAAAGAAGAGATTGGAAACCGCTCAAGTGTCAGTGCAACCAGATGAACCGAGAAAGAATAAATAGGCATACAATGCTCAAGAAAATGTTCAAAGAATTTGGGAAGTTGGAGATGGAAGACCTAAAGGTCTAGATTATTGCGAATGAATCGTTAGAGGAAAGTAGGAGGTACTAAGCGGAGTTGGTGGAAGCAGAAGGTGAAGTTGATGAATATAGAAGAATGAAATAGTTCAAGGAAATGAGTTATTGATAAATATGGGAGTTATAGTGTGTAAAGTTTAAATTTTAACGAATTGGAAGATATGTAGAGTAATAGTTCGGAAGTTGAGTTTTGATATTAGGGGTGTTGGAGTTTAATTGGGTTGAAGGTTTGATTTGTGAATGGTATTGAGGGGCAGTGACCTCGGGATAGTTGGTATTACGAATAAGATATATATGTTTCAAGGTAAATGGTTATTAGTTTCGGAAAGGTTACCCAGTAAAATAATGGGATTACGGATGGATAAAAGTTTCCGAGTTATTCCCTCCTCGAGTAACATTGTACGTGAAAGGGGAGTAAGAATGATTGGGGGATTTCTTGATATTCTTTTTCTCAGAGTTTTGTCTGGGGCAATCTGAATTATGAGTAGAAGTGTATAAGTGGTATCAATTGATATTTGTTTTAAAGATTTATTTAATTACCTATTTACTGCGAGTCAAGGCAGATTTCTTCGTTTATATGTGTTTGATGCTAGTCAAGGCGGGTTTTGTTTTAGTATTGTATATGAATGAATTGTTTATGGATGATTGGGTTAATACTCGAGGCGTTGTGTTCAGGACATGGTCTACTATACGAATAGGTCATGTCCGATTTTCGTTAAGATTATGATCGTCAAGTATTAGTGATAAGTGTGTGGAAGTAAGGAGACATGTAAACCAAAGGTTTAAGTTTATATTGCAATTTGCGGGCCTACAAGACGAGCCTAGCGATATATGAATTAATATAGAGGATTCTAGAATGAAAGTAATGACTTGGAAATTGAAAGAGAAATGTTGGAGAATACAGTCATATGTTTTCTTACTGTCGATTCTGAGGACAGAATCCTATTAAGGGGGGAAGGATATAACGCCCTAGAAAAATATAGTACTTATTATTTATTTAATATTAATGTGGAATATATGGTGTGATTTTTTTTAGTTAAATATATGCGACACATGTTTACATGTTTATACATGGTGATGTATGTGCGATGTGTATGTTCGTATATTTTATTTGAATTTTTAGGATTAAAATCTATTTAAATGATGTATTATTGATCTTCAAAATTTTTTATAAAATCATCGGAGATATTAAAAATCAAGAAATTTTTTGTAAT
Source organism: Kitagawia praeruptora (assembly GCA_037693485.1). Taxonomy (NCBI): domain Eukaryota; kingdom Viridiplantae; phylum Streptophyta; class Magnoliopsida; order Apiales; family Apiaceae; genus Kitagawia; species Kitagawia praeruptora. The sequence goes on from CM075352.1 coordinate 143,895,110, forward strand.
ATTATCTTTGTATAATTATTTAGTCTTAAAATTATTGTGTGTATTAATTTGGGTGTTTTGGTATTTTAGAATAATTTTAAGAGTGTTATTGCATTTAAGGATCCAAACTTGTGAAATTTATATTTAATTCATTTTTTATCCTAAAAATATTTTAAAAATATGGGGGTGCTTGTAATTTCTTAAAATTTATTTTAAAGTTTTAAAATTTATTTTTCTACTAATTTTCTGTGTAAATTCGATTTTTAAAATTATTTAAATAGTATTGGATTTTCAGCTTGTATGAAAGTACTTATTTGCCCCTGGTTTCATCAGTTTAGAGGCACCGCCTCTCTCTTTTCTTCTTCGAGATACTTCTCGGTTCTTTGTTTTTGGCAGACCTGTTCTTATCTCTCTCTCCCTCATTTACACTCTCCTAAAATCTCTCCTGATAGGCCATAAACAGCCAAGGCCCAACAAGGAGCCCAAACAACAAGTGAATCATCTCAAGAGAATAAGAACGGCCCAGCCCATAGTGGCTGACCCCGGGCCCGGAGCCACCACCACGTGGCGTGGCCCCCACCCCGAACTAGGGGATCCCCTGACTCGTGGCACTTTATATACGTGGCACTCCACCTCAGCTAACGCTCCTATTGGTGGCGCTGACCAACACTAAAAGACGAAGGGAGATACGTGCCAGATCATGCCCACCACAACGTGGCCACACTCCAGTCAACGGCCAGACCAGACAAAAGCCACGTGCCCTGCATCCCGGGAGTTCAGCGGCTTGTCCCCCAGATCCAACGGTCAGGGGTGAAGGTAACCTACCCCTAAACCCTAGGCCTAGGGCTATAAATACCCCTAGTAAATAGGGTTTAGGGGTTAGCCATTATTGCACACCTACACACATTCATTACTTTGTGATACTCTACTTGATTATTACCTTCCAAAGCCAACTCTTATTCTCACGCCGGAGGCACCTCGGGGCCAAACCCCCCCTCCGGTGTTGTTTTGCAGATACCCCACTACAGCTACACCACTTCCGAGACAGGAGTTGGCGAGGAAGTACCCGATCGAGATTCAGAGTTATCATTGGCGCTAGAAGGAGGGGCTCGAACCTCCGAACTCCAGAACCCCGAACCAACAGCCAAACCGAGACAACCCGAACTACCTGAAACCAGAAGCCATGCCTCGCCCGAGCAAGTCCACCCGAGCAAACAGCGCCCCAAGAGAAGAGCCCCTAGTTCCAGTCCGGGAGCCCATCCCGCAAAACCAGGTTCCGGTCCAGGAGAGGCTCGGGATCGGCCCAAACGATGCTCGGGTCACAGTCGAAGTGAACCGGTACAAGTATACCGATGTGCCCCTCGAGTCTGCCCAGATGGAGAACTTAACCCCGGCGGAACTGGCCGAAGCAATCCGGGCTTACCGAAACCGCCCTCATCCGGAACCCGAACACGAGCAGGCGGAAGACTCCGAAGCCTCAGCCAACTCCAACAACCCACGAGCCTCGGTCTTCGCTCGCCTCGGGGACCAAAACAAAAGAAACAAAAAGGACCATCCAACCCAGAGTAAGGTCAGAGAGGAGGAGGCCGATGAGCTGAAACGGATGGAAAGGCTCCGGGAAAAAATAAGACAAGAGGAACAAGCTAAATTGGAGCACAGAATCCAAAGAAGGCTCCAAGAAGAGGAGGAAAGAATCAGGAAATCCAAACCGAAAAGAACCCGGAGAGAGGTAAGCCCGGAGATTATCTCAGATGATGAAGAACGTCCTAGCAACCTGGTTCAAATGATACAGGAGTTACAGAGGAAAGTCAACAACGACTCCGGGTTTGAGATCCAAGACACACTCACCCCTTTTAGCCGCTCTCTTGAAGCCATGCCCCGGCAAAAGAACCTCAAGCACTATAACTTTGACTCCTTTAATGGGTTGGAGGACCCGGAAGAACACCTCAACTACTTCGAGCAAATAGCCCTGATATACTTCTACAACGACCTAACCAAGTGCAGGTTCTTTGCCTCTACACTGAAAGGAGCGGCTCAGAGATGGTTCAGCAGGATCCCTTCCCGGAGCATACACAGCTGGAAGGAGTTCAGAGAAGCTTTCCTCCGGAGATTCCGAGCCAATAAGACCCCGGAATATCACATGTGCCACTTGGAAACAATAAGGCAAAATGACAACGAAACACTTTCAGCTTTCATGAAACGGTTCCAAGAAGCCATAAATCAAGTCACGAATCTGGATGAAAGGGAAGCCTTGAGCATTTTCCGGAAGAACCTAGACCCGGAGCGTAGCGAACGCTACGTAATTGAGTTGGTAAACAAAGAGCCCCAGAGCCTGGCTGCAGCCTATTCTATGGCCGCCAAATTCATCAAAGAAACTGATATTTTACAAGCAATGAGGATGACCCGGCAGGGCACCTCCTCGGGAAGAAGTAAAGATGATCGCTCCAGAAACGACCACCACCCAGACAAGAAGTTTAAGCCCAACAAGCAGTACAACTACATCCCAAGTCATCAACTAACGACCCCGGACAAAGACCACTCCTCCCGAGCCAAGTCCGAAGCCAAGCCTCCGAGACCGGGGAGACCTGATCCGAGGCCGGAACCAGACTGGACACCCCTGAACCGGCCCAGAGCTGAAATATTAAAAGAAGTCCGGAACAAACCCTTCTTTTATCCTCCCAAACCTCTGGTATCAGCCCCGGAGAACAGGCCCCGTAACAAGCACTGCGACTATCATGCAACTCACGGCCACGAAACAGAAAGTTGTGTCTCCCTCAAGTTCTTCATCGAAGACCAGGTTAAGAAAGGAAATATGGGCCAATACCTAGCTCGGAGAACCACGGAGAGGGGGGATGGATCCGGGGTTCAGAAGACCAAACATGTGGTGCACGTGGTATTGGGAGGATCCAACTCCCCTCCAGCAAGTCCGGGCTCCGGAGACGAGGTAATGATGATAGACTCGGCCCCGGAACAAACCATATCTTTCAGCAACGCTGATTTCGAAGGAGTGGATCCTAACCACAATGAAGCCCTGGTGGTGACCTTAGACATTGCTGAGAATGAGGTAAAGAGAATCCTTGTTGACAACGGCTCCTCTGTCAACGTATTGTTCAAACACACCATGGATAGAATGCAGCTCGGCAGTGTCAGAATGAATGAATGCAGGGAAGACCCACTATACGGCTTCGGCCACAACTTGGTTCCCATCCAAGGAACCCTTTACTTGCCTGTTCAATTCGGCACCGCCCCGAAGCAGATAACCCATATGATAAAATTCTACGTAATCAACATTCCTTCCTCCTACAATGTGATCCTCGGGCGCCCAGCCTTGACCAAACTCCGAGCCATAACCTCAACCCCGCACCTCAAATTCAAATTTCCCACGACCTCCGGGGTTGGAGAGGTAAAGGGCGATACCGAAACAGCCAGCCGATGTTATGGCCAAGCCCTAGTCATGGCAGAAACAGACCCGGAAAATAAGAGGAAAGCCTCCTCCTATCAGAAGAATTTGAGCAGAAAGAAACACAGAGCCACAACTTACAAGAACCCCGGAAAGGAGATTCAAATTATTGAAACAACAATTGCCCCGAACCAGGAACCAGGTACATCCGAGGCCCGGGAATACCTAGCCTCAAACTCCCAGGCCCGGGTCCAGAAATCATCCCTGGTGAAAGATCAAGCCAAACTAGAACCCGCCGTGGAAACTGAGACAATCGAGCTCATTCCGGGGAACTCGGAAAGAAAGGTAAAGATTGGAACTGGTCTAGATGCTGCCTTCAGGCAAGAGCTAATCCAACTACTCCGGGAATATGCCGATGTTTTTGCCTGGAGTCCATCTGACATGCCCGGGCTCCGGGAATCCCTTGCCATGCATAGCCTGGATGTTGACCCTAGAAGAAAACCTGTGAAACAGAAAAGAAGGAACTTCGCCCCGGAGAGGCAGAGAGCTATAGACGAGGAGGTGGACAAACTACTTAAAGCAGATATTATCTGCGAGGTCAAATACCCGGAGTGGCTGGCCAACGTGGTTCTAGTCAAAAAGCCCAGTGGAAAATGGAGGATGTGTGTTGATTACACAGACTTGAATGAAGCCTGCCCCAAAGATCCATATCCATTACCAAGTATAGACCACCTCATCGACGCCACTGCCGGACATGTGATGCTCAGCTTTATGGACGCTTTCTCCGGGTACAATCAAATCAAGATGAATCCCGCAGACATAGCCAAAACTGCATTCATCACCCACAGAGCCGTCTATGCTTATAAGTTCATGCCCTTTGGACTCCGGAATGCCGGAGCTACGTATCAAAGAGCCATGGTGGAAGTCTTCAAAGACCAAATTGGCCGAAATCTGGAGTCCTATGTCGACGACATCATTGCCAAGTCTAAAACAGTCAAGGAACATGTCCCCGATCTGCGGGAATGTTTTGAAAACCTCAGAAAAAATGAGATGAAGCTAAATCCGGAGAAGTGCACCTTTGGGGTGGCAGCGGGGAAATTTCTAGGCTTCATGATCAGCCAAAGGGGGATTGAGGCTAATCCGGAGAAGATCAGGGCCATCTTAGAAATGCAACCACCCCGGACTCAGAAAGACATTCAGAAGTTAGCTGGATCATTAGCAGCCCTAAGAAGATTCATATCCAAGTTGGCAGAAAAGTGTTTGCCCTTCTTCAACTTGCTCAAGGGAGCCAGCAACAAGAAAGAGATCACTTGGAGCCCTGAGTGCCAGCAAGCTCTTGACACTATCAAGGAATATCTATCATCACCACCCCTCTTAACAAAGCCTGAGCCCGGGGAACCCTTACATCTATACCTCTCCGCCGGGCCCCTAGCTGTGGCCGCGGCCCTAGTCCGGGAAGTTGAGGCAAACCAACGGCCGGTGTACTACATTAGCCAAGTCTTGAAAGATGCAGAAACCAGGTACCCCAATCTAGAGAAGTTTGCCTTTGCCTTAGTCACCGCCTCAAGGAAACTTAGGCACTATTTCCAAGGCAGAGAGATCAAGGTTGTAACAGATCAGCCACTAAGACGGATAATCCATAAGCCGGACGCATCAGGAAGATTGATAAATTGGGCAATTGAGCTAAGCCAATTCCACTTGACATTCGTACCCCGGACAGCCATCAAGGCACAAGCTTTGGCAGATTTCATAGTAGAGTGCTCCTTCCCAGAACCACAGCAAGCTATTGCAGCGGCTGAAAACTCGACAAACCAGAACAGAGCCCCGGGGTCATGGACTCTCCATGTTGATGGATCCTCAACAGCCGACAGGTCCGGGGCAGGACTAATCATGAAGAGCCCGGAAGACTTCCAAATCAAACAGGCCATAACATTCAAGTTCCCAGCAACCAATAACCAAGCCGAATATGAGGCTCTCCTTGCCGGGCTAAGGTTGGCCCGAACTCTGCAAATCAAGAACCTGAATATCTACAGTGACTCACAAATCGTGGTACGGCAAACAAAAGGCGAATATGTGGCAAAAGATCAAAAGCTAGCCCAATACCAAGCACTTGTCAAGAGCCACTTAGCCACCATCCCGGAGTACCAAATCAACCAGGTCAACAGACAAGAAAATTCTGAAGCTGATGAGCTATCCAAGCTAGTCCAGAACTCCGCCGAACTAGGCAGTTCGGTCTACTTCGAAGAATTGGGAACCCCGGCCATCAACCAAGAAGTGGTAATGGAGATAGACGACACCCCGAACTGGATGACCCCCTTCATCCTCTACCTGGAAAAAGGGGAATTGCCCGAAGATAAGAATGAGGCCAGAAGATTGAAAAACAAAGCTTCGAAGTACTTCATAGAAGAAAACCAGCTCTATCGCCGAACCTTCTCATCCCCAACTCTGAAGTGCGTAGGCCCGGAAGAAGCTAACTACTGTCTACAAGAAGTGCACGAAGGGATTTGTGGGGATCACATGTCCGCAAAGGCCCTCGCATACAAAATCATAAGGCAAGGTTACTACTGGCCAACAATCCACTCAGATGCATTAGATTTCGTCAAGAAGTGCAGAAACTGCCAACTGTTCAGCAACATACCAAGGCAAAGCCCGGTCCTGCCATCTTCAGTGCTATCACCCATCCCCTTTGCCGTATGGGGGATTGATATAGTAGGGCCTTTCCCCCGGGCCAAAGGCGATCTGCGGTACCTCCTGGTAGCCATCGACTACATGACTAAGTGGGCCGAAGCAAAGGCAATGAGGACCATAAATCAACAAGACTGCATCAAGTTCATGGACAACATACTAATGCGGTTCGGCCTTCCCAGAGTCCTGGTCTCAGATAATGGTCCCCAGTTCGTCGGCTCAGATTTTGAAAATTACTTGAAGGAAAGGGGAATTAAACACAAGAAATCCTCAGTGGCCTATCCCCAGGGAAATGGGCAAGTAGAAGTGACAAACAGAATTCTGCTAAGGGGAATCGAGAAGAGGCTGAAGGAAAGCAAGAACAAATGGCCCGAAGAACTGCCAAATGTGTTGTGGGCATATAGAACTAGCCCGAGGTCCGGAACAGGAGAAACCCCGTTTAAACTAGCTTATGGAACCGAAGCAATGCTACCAATTGAAGTAGGCTCCCCCTCCCACAGAGCAATCAACTTTGATGAAGATGCAAATGAAGATGGGTTACGAGTTAACCTGGAACTAGTTGATGAGGTCCGGGACACTGCAGTACAAAGAATGGAGAAGTATAAAGAGAAAACTAGAGAGTACTTCGGGAAGAAGTCAAGGGTCAAAAACTTCCTAATCGGAGACTTGGTACTCCGGGACGCCGAAGCTTCAGACCCCACTAACACAGGAAAGCTTATGCCTAAGTGGGAGGGTCCCTACAGGGTTAAAGAAGTACTCCGCCCCGGAACCTACAAGCTCAGTCACATGGACAACACTGAAGTCCCCAACACCTGGCACGGCCTCAGACTAAGAAAGTACTACCAGTAAAAGAAAATAGCTCCTGCTCATATATGGGCATTGTTTGGTAATTGTACTTGGAAGTCATGTAACCGCTTTATTATCAATGAAAAAGAATTCTAGTTCTCTCCGGATACTCCAATCTTCAAATTATTACAAAATACGTACTTGGAAAAGTTTTCATCCTTTCCAAGTAGGCCAAAGCCCGGGACCTTAGCAATGCTTTGGCCCGGGAAGCCATAGGCATCAAAATACCTACTTGGAAAAGTTTTCATCCTTTCCAAGTAGGCCAAAGCCCGGGACCTTAGCAATGCTTTGGCCCGGGAATCCATAAACATCAAAATACCTACTTGGAAAAGTTTTCATCCTTTCCAAGTAGGCCAAAGCCCGGGACCTTAGCAATGCTTTGGCCCGGGAAGCCATAGGCATCAAAATACCTACTTGGAAAAGTTTTCATCCTTTCCAAGTAGGCCAAAGCCCGGGACCTTAGCAATGCTTTGGCCCGGGAAGCCATAGGCATCAAAATACCTACTTGGAAAAGTTTTCATCCTTTCCAAGTAGGCCAAAGCCCGGGACCTTAGCAATGCTTTGGCCCGGGAAGCCATAGGCATCAAAATACCTACTTGGAAAAGTTTTCATCCTTTCCAAGTAGGCCAAAGCCCGGGACCTTAGCAATGCTTTGGCCCGGGAAGCCATAGGCATCAAAATACCTACTTGGAAAAGTTTTCATCCTTTCCAAGTAGGCCAAAGCCCGGGACCTTAGCAATGCTTTGGCCCGGGAAGCCATAGGCATCAAAATACCTGCTTGGAAAAGTTTTCATCCTTTCCAAGTAGGCCAAAGCCCGGGACCTTAGCAATGCTTTGGCCCGGGAAGCCATAAACATTGAAATACCTACTTGGAAAAATTTTCATCCTTTCCAAGTAGACCAAAGCCCGGGACCTTAGCAATGCCTAGGCCCGGGGACAACACAAATTATAAACAAACAGCAGCTGAGCATTGAAAAACCCAAAAATACACGACGAACAGAAACAAAGAGATTATAAAGCGACAAACGGGCCGGGCTGACCGACAGCCCGAAACACCCGATAGTTATAAGGTTATAGACAATTAAAAGGCGTAATTCAAAGTCATACAACAAAGCGTTAAAAGATTACAAGGGCACATCCCGAAATATGGACACAGCCATTAAGGGAATCAGGCTTCAGGAGGAGGAGAGGAATCAGGATCACCGAAAGCTTTAGGTTCGCCTTCACCCCGAGCCAGAGCATCCTCGGCAGCAATGTACTCCTCAATGAAGTTCTTCCAGGTGGCGGTCTCCGGGGAAGTCTTTATCATCTTCTCAGCGATGACCCAGCAACGGTGGATCTTTTTGGACGCCACAGCTGCCAGATCATCGTCGTAAGCTTCTGAACCCCGGAACTCGGCAATAACCTGCTCCTCGGTCTTCTTAGCTTTCAGCTCATCCCGGAGCCTCTTCACCTCAGCTTTGTAATCAGCCACCTTAGCCTTGGCCGCATCCCTCTCCTCAGCAGCTTGCTTGACCCCTCCCTTAAACTTTTCAATTCGGGCATCCGTCCGCACCTTGAGCTCATCAAGCTGCTGTTTCAGCTCGGCAATCTCCTTATCTTTCTCCGCGGCCGAGCTCAAAGCAACCTGAGCCTCCTTCAATTCCCCGCATGCCTTAGCAGCAGCCCCAGCAACCCGGACCCCAAGCTGCGAAGGCAGAAGCCCAAGTTAGAAACATACAGAAACAATAAACAAAAATAAACAAGTTAGAAAGAGCCCGGAGAAACGCATACCTGACCAAAGACCCCCATCATCTGCCGCAACAACTCGGTGGAGGTAGACTGACTCATCTCCTCCCACTCCGATTTGCTAGGGAGGTCAGCCAGAAAGCCGATAAAGTTCCTCTCCTCCGGGGACACGGGAGCAGGTTCATGAGGGCGAAAGTTCTCCGGACCCCCACCAGCCGAGCCCTCCTTCACCACCTCACAGTCCGAGAGCATAGTCCCGAATAGCTCAGTCCGAGTCGAGGTCACCCTCGGCCTTTTCCTGGCTATCAAGCTAGCATCCTCAACTCCGGTCTCTAGGTCCACAGGCTCGGGGTGCGGGGCCCTATTCTCAGAAACCTCTTCTTGATGGGCCTGGGAGCCGCTAGCATCCCCAGGAGCCTTGGTATTGTCACGAACGTGACCAATACTCCGGAGAGCAGCACCGAGAGATTTGCTTGATTTGCTCATTTGTACAACTTTCTCAAACTCCGGGCTGTATCCGGGAAGACCTGAAAACATGAAAACAAAACGTTAGTCCGGAGTACAAGGAAACACTAAGAGCAAAAGTACAAGCAACGTACAACCCGGACTTACATCCTATTTCAAACAGATACTGATGACTCATGAGGTCATCTCGAGTCACCTGCCTCCCGAGACCCTGGCAGAAAGCGTGAACCCGGTCCATTGCCGCATCCTGGAGATCGAAAACCTCAAAATTCATGGCAAGAGGCTCCTCTTTAAAGGTGGGCATGAACCGGATATCAACGCCCCGGAGAAAGACAAACTCCCCGTTCCAACCCTTCAAGGTGGGGAGCATGACCAGAGGCTTGGACGCCGAGGAAGGGTACCCACATGCTTTGCCCCGGAATCTAAATTCGAACATGGGTATGTTGTTGGAGTGCACCAGTTGGAAGACATGGTGAAAAAGTTTGAAAGTGGGCAGCACCCCGGCCTTCTCACAACACCCAAGAAAGTATGAGATCCACTTCACCGCGTTCGGGGTTAGCTGGGTGACCGGAATCCCATACTCAAACAAACACAGAGATTTAACGAACTGGTGACACCTAGGCCCATACCCCGACCTTAGGTGCTCCAGCCACACCCCGACCCAGCCGCCCTCCGGCCTGTGGTAAATCTTCTCGCCAGGCTCTGGCCATCTCCACTCTACATCGTTATCCAGGTGGAAGGTGGCCCGGAAAATGGGATCCCAGTCGACCGGCTCCTTCACATACTTACTCCGGAATGGACTGACGTCCATCCCAGAACCCGGCTTATCCCCAAACTTGGAATCCAGAAAGGCCTCATCGTACTTAATCATTTCGGCCACATCTGGATTCTGGGCGAACTCCGTGCTCAGATCCCGGAAGAAGAAAGCTTGGGGGATCCCCGGGTCCCTCCTTACAAAATAATACTTACTGTGCCCCCAACTACCGTCCGGCTCACTGAGGCTATACCCCGGGCCCATGTCCTTTGTCGCTATACTACTAAGTACGGGCAAACTACTCTTCTTCTTCCCCATTATACACCAATCTAGATCTATCAGCTCTACACTACTATCTGAAGAGCTAACACTAGCGCCGGAGGTACTGGGCTCGGAAAGAGGGATTAACACTCGATTTGCGGTCACGCGTCTCCTAACCATACAAAAAGTCTACCCCGGGCCCCCGGAAATGAAATACTATAAAATTGACAAGAGTCCGGGTCAAGAGGACTTACAAAGATTAGAAAGGCCGAACTGGAAAGAGCAAGAAAATCTGAAGCGACGGTAGCCCGGAGCACTGGTCTTCAGAGGAGCAGAGTAACGGCAGCAAATCAAAAACAAGTAATGACAAATGGGAGGAGGTTGCCACTATTTATAGGCAAACCCTGAATCCCAAACGCCACGAACACGTGGCGGCCCATACAAGCGGCCCACTATCTCCAAAACCCGGAGATGAGTGGATGACAGCTATTATTTCTCAAAAAAAAAAAAAAAAAAAAGAGAGAAAGAGAAGTGCATATTGCAATATTATATATATTCATATACGTACATTTTCGCACATCTACAGCAGGCAAAGCCCCGGGACACGTACTTCAGTACACACCCCGGGCTTGGGGGGCAGCCAAAGAAACAAAAACTTCAAATTCCAACTACTAGCCCCGGGCGTACATACTTCAGTACACATCCCGGAACTGGGGGCAACCAAGGCGAAAGTTTCTCCCCCAAAGCAAACACTGCCTCTCAGAGCAACTACAAAACCTCCAGCCCCGAGGACACATACCTAGCACTCTAAAAAATACAGAAAGCTCATTCTCCAAGGCAAGAGCACTCCTTACTACTCCCCCATCCGGAGAATCCGCATAAGGGAGTGGGGGGCAAATGATAGGCCATAAACAGCCAAGGCCCAACAAGGAGCCCAAACAACAAGTGAATCATCTCAAGAGAATAAGAACGGCCCAGCCCATAGTGGCTGACCCCGGGCCCGGAGCCACCACCACGTGGCGTGGCCCCCACCCCGAACTAGGGGATCCCCTGACTCGTGGCACTTTATATACGTGGCACTCCACCTCAGCTAACGCTCCTATTGGTGGCGCTGACCAACACTAAAAGACGAAGGGAGATACGTGCCAGATCATGCCCACCACAACGTGGCCACACTCCAGTCAACGGCCAGACCAGACAAAAGCCACGTGCCCTGCATCCCGGGAGTTCAGCGGCTTGTCCCCCAGATCCAACGGTCAGGGGTGAAGGTAACCTACCCCTAAACCCTAGGCCTAGGGCTATAAATACCCCTAGTAAATAGGGTTTAGGGGTTAGCCATTATTGCACACCTACACACATTCATTACTTTGTGATACTCTACTTGATTATTACCTTCCAAAGCCAACTCTTATTCTCACGCCGGAGGCACCTCGGGGCCAAACCCCCCCTCCGGTGTTGTTTTGCAGATACCCCACTACAGCTACACCACTTCCGAGACAGGAGTTGGCGAGGAAGTACCCGATCGAGATTCAGAGTTATCATCTCCCATCTCTCCTCCCTCCATCTCTAATCTCTCTTGATTCTGTTCCCCTCTTGCTACTCTTGATTTTCTCTCTATATCGCAATTGAAGCTCAGTCGTGGCTGGTATTAATTCCCCTTTCTTTGCCCCTGGTCGCCCATGTACCTGTGTTGTGTACGAATCGAGTATGGTGTGTGAGTGTATGTAATCAGTGTGTGCGTATGTACCGAGCTATGTGTGTGTATAGGTCGTGTGGGTGTGTGTAATCGTACTGTGTGCGTGTGTACGATTCTTTGTCTGAGTTCCTTTCGAACTTGTCATCCCTGTTGTAGTGATGTTCGAATTCGTGTGTTACTGCTTATGTGTGAGTGGGCTTGAAGCTTGGATGTGCTCTGGTTTCCCTTCCCCTATTTCTGTTGTCAACGTGCTGTAATGAAGTGTGTGTGTGTGTGTGTGTGTGTGTGTGTGTGCATATCTGTGATGTGTGCTTGTGGCTCAATCGCTATGTGGATGCATGTATATGCGAATTCTGTGCCCGCTTTGTATAATTAGACTGTGATTTCTGTTTTTGTTGGTCCGATTATTAAGAACTGTGAGTTGGGTTCTAAAGTTTTGATGGGTTTCCCGATTATTGCTTAAGATGAATTGTATTAATTCGTTTGATGATAGTGATTTTTGGTTCAGATATAATTTTATTGTTATGTGTCGATAAAGTTAAATACAAATTATCGATATTGATTGCAATTGTATTAGTGGTTTGAATTGTTAAAGTGTACTCCCTCTGTCCCTCCCATTTCTTTACATTTCTTTTTCACTACTCGACACGCATTTCAAGGCTCCTAAAAAGTATAGTTCCATAACTTATTTTTTAAATTTTCTTTTTTTGTATAAAAATAGAACAATTCTATTTTTATACAAAAAAAGAAAATTTAAAAAATAAGTTATGAAACTATCCGCAAATTGCACCTTAAAATCCGTGCCAGAATTACGTCCCCCAAGGTAAAGAACCAAGGGGGACAGAGGGAGTAATAGATAGTGGTATAGTGTATAGAAAAATGTGATTGTGATTGTTGTTGGTTTTGTGTCGGCTGTATCCGACTGGTAGGCTACCCGTATAAAGGGAATGCTGTCAAAATTTTCAAAAATTATAAACTTTCTAAAACTAGTATTTACATATTTATTGGATAATTAGAATTACATTAGTAGCTTGTATTTGAACGATGCTTATAAATTATGTGTTGACTTGGTTGACAGTGGATAAAAGGATAAGTTGTATGTTATCATTAGTCGTATAAATGTTATTTAAATGTTAATTATGGATATATAGTTTGATTTAGTAAGTAAAAGGATGTTGATGGTTAAGAATTCAGTGTTGTATTTTAAGTTTACAGTCGAATAGTAATTTGTAAATTGTACAGGGAGATGTGTGTTTATGTAAAATTTTAATTTGACTATTGTGGATTAATGGATTAAAGTGGTGTAAGTTCAATGTTATAAACCGTTTAGTGTTGACCAGTATTATGATAATTGTTAGTGATTAATAAATATGTTATATGATGAGCAATTTGTACATTATGTTTATAATTATAATTATGACTGCCATTAAGGATAATAGCTGGATTTTGAGTATTAAAGTGAAATGTACCTATTGTAAAATGGAATTGTGATTGGTGCAAGGAAGCATATTAAGTGGTAAGAGTGCGGATGGTCAAAAGGATTATAAATGTGTATTAGTATGATTGTGAATATTAAGAAATTGTATTGAGTTGGTAGTAAAGCCAAGAATATTTGATTTCTGGTTTGGTAAATTGTATTCAGATAGGTTAGGTCATATTTTAAAGGAGGTGCTGTCCAATTTTTATTAGAATTATTTTATGATTCTTATAGTATTTCGATAAAGATTATTGGTGTGCAAGTGTTATATGTGTGACATAAGGTTTAAGTATAAGTTGATAATACGTGCTAAGTGTTTATGTGGTTTATGTGATTAATACGTGTTGTTTGTGCTAAGGGTAAAGCGTATTAGGACGCGTTTGGGTAGAATAGAATTAGACGGTTAAGGTTATACGCGTACTGAAGTAGTACTTTACATGTATATAGGTACGCATAGGAGGCCAGCTAAGAGCCAGAGCATGTGGAATTGGAATGTAGAGGAAGGAAAGAATTATCGGGATTGACAAGTGATAAAAGGAAAATGGATGCGTGATCGAAGAAAAGTATAGTAGAGACGGATGTAAAGTGATAAGGAGTTAAAGTATTGGAAATAGAAACCATGTGTATTGACGCAAGTTTATTATCCCTCACTTATCATTCAAGTGATGTGAAACTGTTTCTATTATTTATATATATGCGTCCTTTCAATTCCTTTCTTGTAATCATCTTTACCGTTCATTTTCATTTTTAAATAATGTGAACTTGTCTTGTCAATTAAACGATGTTTCTTTCAAACCATGTTGCTAGTGTATATACCTTTCATTTTTATTCTAGTGACATTTTTCTTCTATTAAATTGCAAACCCTCATTCTTAAATTATTCTGTCATTGTTTATTTTCCTCACCTATTATTCAGGTGTTGAATTCTTTTAAAATTATTTTATTTCAATACTCTTCATCTATACTAATATTCTTCAAAGTACATTTTCTTTTAAATTGTTGTAAACTAATTCGAGGTTTATACTGTTGTTGAGGCATGTGTTTCTCAGTGACGGTTCGAACCGAGAATGAGTTGAGATCTTCTTAGTTATTCAAACTCATTATTGTCATGCCGGTTCTGGCAGCTAAAGCCTATGAATGCTTAGCCGACAAGAGTGAGACCTTGGGTAATTTAGAATTTCTTGAATCTTCATTTTAATCTATTCCGGTGGTTCAAACTTTATAGCGTAATTTCATAAATTTATAATCCTTGGAAATAAGTGGTTAGCCAATGCAGTAACTTAAATCTTCTGTTGAACTTCGAATTTTCTTTATTCTCTGCTTTCTTTATAATTGTTGTTCCATTTATAGAATCTAAATAATTGTTCAGTTATTTAATCTATCATGTTTCCTTGTTGATATATGATTCTGTTTACTGAACTATACCCTCCTTAGTTCAATCTTATTGCTTTGCTGTTTATAACACCTCATATCAATTGCTTCCCTAACCCTAAGTTTTAATTTATATAATTGAAAATGAAAATGGCTTAAAGATGTTTTTAAAATTCCTTATACTGGGCTGATATGTTATCAGTGATGATATGGGTTAAAAGTAAGCCCTAAAGACACATTTAATGTGACATTAATTAGACCTAGAATGGTCCAAACGTGGGGCCCACCAGATGGGCCCAAACTCCAATTATGATAGTAATTTCGTAATTAATATTTGGGGATAATTAACAGCTGGGAGATACGAGTCAAATAAGGACATTATCTTTATTAAGAGTAGCCTCCAAGCCACACAGTCATACAAGGAAACTGACTCCTACAAGGAAGGAGTCTAGAACCTTCCTCAAGGCTGACTTGCCCACCAAGTCTCCTAACCTAACCCTAATTCTGAGGCTTCTCAGCCTATATAAAGGGTCTGACCCCTCATTCTCAGAACTACGTTTTATTGGCTTGATTCTCTAATTACAGAGATACGTAGGCATTCTGTGAGGACCGTTTAAGTCTCGAACGCAGAAGCAGCCATTAAAGCACGAAGCTCACGAACCCTAGCATTAAATACACAAACCCTAGCCGCAATAATTTAAACCTAGTTTTTATTCCACAACATTTGGCGCCGTCTGTGGGAAAAAGACATCAACCATGGTTCAAACACGAAGAACTCCACCAAGCACTACGGAGCCAATCGCTACCGAGGCTCTACCTCTTAGCTCAGCTCCGCCCCGTACTGAACAAGTGCTACCGACATCTGAGCAAGTACCTCCAACATCTGGGATTATCGTTCCATATCAAGTTTCTCAACCCCTAGGGACGACTACCCATGTTGAGAGTACACTACCTCCGATCGTCCACACAATTCCAGGGACTAACCCGGGGATTTCTTCCCTGATTGTAGACCCCAACAACCTTACACGAGGGGTTCAGATCCACACTACGGATCTCCCCATAAGCACCAATCCAATGTATGGGATGACCAATTACGGAGCTGGACCAAGTGGCCATGCCCTGTATATTAGAGATCGAGATTATCGTGATTTTTCTGGTCCTTATTCAGATGAATCATCTTCTAGCGATGATTACGAGCGTGATGAAGCCCCGAGGAGGCGACGTGCAAGTAAAGAGCCTATGGGAAGAACTCGAACTATCCATGATGGACTCCCTTCAACAGCTGCTGAAAGGATTAAGGCTTATGAAGCCGAGATCTTAAAGTTAAAGGAAGATATGGCCAGGGAGCAAGCCAGATCAAAACAGACTTTGCCACCTCCCACGTCAGGACCGATTCCCTTCATAGATCTGGAGAGGCCTCCAAGGAGGCAAAGAAGGACTACCGTCCCACCTGAAAGAACTACAAGGGTGGAAACCCCTAAAAGCAACCCCAAGGATCTGCTGCCGCTTGGGGACCCTGATGATCCCACACCTCCGTTTACTGAGGACGTGATGAATGCTCGTATCTCAAAGAAGTTTAAGATGCCAACAATCAAAGCCTATGATGGAATGGGTGATCCTGCCAACCACGTTAGAACGTTCTCAAACGCACTGCTGTTGCAGCCTGCAAGCGACGCTTTGAAGTGTAGGGCTTTCCCTCAAACTTTGTCGGGCATGGCTCAAAGATGGTATAGTCGGCTTCCTGCAAACTCGATTGGTTCCTTTAAGGAATTGAGTGCTGCCTTCATTAGTCAGTTTATCAGCGGAAGAACGCATGAGAAAAGCTCTGCATCTCTTATGTATATAGTACAAGGGAAGAACGAAAGTCTGAGAGACTATCTTAAGAGGTTCACCAAGGAGACTCTGAACATCACTGATCTGGATAATAAAGTTGCAATGGTAGCCTTGGAGCATGGTACCACCGACCTGTACTTTAAGAGATCATTGGCAAAGCATCCCCCGGAGAATATGGCTGATCTCCAATGAAGGGCTTCTAAATACATCAAGGCCGAGGATAGCACGAAGAAGGAAGTCACGTTAGGCAATGGCCAGGGGAACAATGATACAAAAAAGCGTAAGCAAGGGCAGGAGTACGATGCTAAGGACAAGTATCCCCGAACTAGCAAAGACTCTGATTCGCCACCAAAAAAGAACTTGGGACCAAGGTTCTCTGACTATGCAAGGTTGAATGCCCCTAGAAGTCAAATCTTGTTGGAAATTGAAAAGGATAAATACTTCCGATGGCCAAAGCCACTCAGGGGAGACCCCGCAAAGAGGAATAAGGATCAGTACTGTAGGTTCCACCGAGATGTAGGACATGACACGGATGATTGCAGACAGTTGAAGGACGAGATTGAATTCTTGATCCGTAAAGGAAAGCTGAACAATTTCACAAAGGGTGGAGATCAAGGAACCCAAAGAGGGGATTACAACAGGAGAAACAATGACAGAAGGGATACTGATCGTGACCGTAGCACGCAGCCCCGAGGGCCGGTTATCAACATGATCTGGGGAGGCCCAACAGCGGCCGGTACAACTCGGAACTCTCGAAAGGCATACGCAAGGGAGGTAATGCACATTGTGGGAGAGGCCCCGAAGCGTGCTAAAACTGAGATGATAATTGGGTTCGATGATTCGGATTTGGAAGGGGTGAAGTTCCCCCATGATGACCCGCTGGTCATAACTCCTGTGATTGGAAATTCAGAAGTAAAACGAGTCTTGATAGACAATGGAGCTTCTGTGGATATTTTGTTTCATGATGCGTTTGTAAAGATGGGATACAACGACTCTCAGTTGACCCCTGCAAACATGCCTATATACGGATTTAATGGAGTGGAGTCCAACGTTGAAGGGACTATTCAGTTGCCCATGACTATTGGGCAGGAGCCTAAGGAGGCGACTCAGATGCTGAATTTCTTGGTGATTAAAGCAGCTTCAACATACAACGCAATCCTTGGAAGGACTGGATTACATGCGTTTAAGGCTGTGGCCTCTTCCTATCATATGAAGATTAAGTTTCCAACACGGAATGGTGTCGGAGAACAAAAGGGTGATCAAAAGATGGCAAGAAGTTGCTACGTAGCCGCCTTGAGGGCCGATGGAGTCGGGGGGCAGGTCCTTCCAATTGAAGACATGGATGTCCGTGATGATGAAGAACATAGAGGGAAGCCAGCAGAGGATTTGATTCCCATACCCCTAGAGCCGAATGATCCTGAAAAAGTTACTTATGTTGGAGCATCTCTGAAAGAACCCTTGAAGGGCAAGTTGATAGAATTCTTACAAAAGAATAGCGACGTGTTCGCTTGGACAGCAGCTGATATGCCAGGGATTGATCCCCAACTCATAACTCATAAGTTGAATGTTGACCCCAAGAGGAAGACAATAAAGCAGAAGAAGAGAAACTTTGCTCCGGAGAGGCAAGAGGCCATTAAGCAAGAAGTGGATAAGCTCTTGGAAGCTGGTTTCATTGAAGAAATTCACTTTCCCGAATGGTTAGCAAACCCTGTGATGGTCAAGAAAGCAAATGGGAAGTGGAGGATGTGTATAGACTTCACTGACCTGAATGATGCATGTCCAAAAGATTGTTTTCCCCTTCCAAGGATTGACATGTTGATAGATGCCACAGCTGGGCATGAGATGTTAAGCTTCATGGATGGATTCAGCGGCTATAATCAGATTAAGATGCACAAAGATGACATCCCTAAGGTATCTTTCATAACTGACTTTGGTGTCTTCTGTTATCTTGTTATGGCGTTTGGTCTAAAGAATGCAGGAGCTACTTACCAACGCTTGGTGAACAAGATATTTGCCCATCTAATTGGAAAAACCATGGAGGTGTATGTTGATGACATGTTGGTCAAGAGCCTACTCAAGGTTGATCATATTAAGCACCTCGAAGAGGCATTTGAAGTGCTGAGGCACCATAAGATGATGTTGAATCCCGCTAAGTGTGCCTTTGGCGTTGGATCTGGAAAGTTTTTAGGACTGATGGTTTCAAAGAGAGGCATTGAGGCCAATCCTGACAAGATCAAGGCAATTTTAGACATGGAACCACCACGTTCGATAAGAGATGTGCAGAAGTTGACAGGCCGAGTAGCAGCCCTAGGGAGGTTTATCTCCAAGTCTGGTGATAAGTGTTTACCTTTCTTTCAAACATTAAAGAAGGTAAAGAATTTTGAATGGACACCTGAAAGCCAAGAGGCCTTTGAACAATTGAAGAAATACATGGCTGAAGCCCCGTTGTTGGCCAAGCCTAACCTCGGAGAGACTCTTTACCTATACCTGGCGGTATCTGAGCAAGCATTGAGTGCCGTCCTCATACGGGAAGAGAACAAGGTTCAGAAACCTATCTACTACGTGAGTAAGGTGTTACATGGAGCTGAGTTGAACTATTCCACCATTGAGAAGTTTGCTTTAGCATTGGTAACGGCTTCAAGGAAACTAAGACCCTACTTTCAGTCACACAAGATTGAAGTCCTGACGGACCAGCAATTGAGAAGTATCTTGCATAGCCCGAAGGTCAGTGGAAGGCTAATTAAGTGGGCAATCGAACTTGGAGAATTTGACATTGCATATAAGCCTCGGACAGCCATCAAGGCTCAGGCATTAGCTGACTTCGTGGTTGAATGTACCATTGGCAACCAAGAAGTCGGGGGGCAGGAGATAGTAACCACCCCTGGAGTTGAGAGTAAGGATGAAGAACTTGTACCTGATCAGAAAGAGTATTGGGTGCTCTATTTTGATGGAGCATCAAAAACAAAATCTAGTGGTGCAGGTTTGGTTTTGCAAAGCCCCGATGGGTTCACAGTTGAATACGCTTTGAAGTTGGACTTTCCTACAACCAACAATGAAGCTGAATATGAAGCATTGATAGCTGGATTGGGATTGGCCAGAGTTATGAGGGTCAAGAATCTCAAAGTGTGTGGAGATTCAAGACTGGTAGTCTCGCAAGTGAATGGTGAGTTTGAGGCCAAAGATGAAACTATGGCAAAATACCTCAGAGTCGTGAAAGCTGTTATGACTCAGTTTGAGGAGTGCTACCTGGAGCACATTCCTAGGGAAGAGAACGTTAAGGCCGATGCCCTCTCTAAGTTCGCTTCTTCTGAGATAGAGAATTATGCAGGCAGTGTTTACTTCCAGGTCCTGAAGGCCCCGACCATCAACTCTAAGTTGGTAGCACCTATCGATGTTGGAAGCTGTTGGATAGATCCTATTAAAGCTCACCTAGAAACCGGATGGCTCCCTAACAATGCCTTGGAGGCACGGAAATTGTCAGTGAGAGCATTAAGATATGCCTTGATTGAAGGCATCTTATACAAAAGGTCGTTTGTCATCCCGTACTTGAAGTGCCTAAGGACCCAAGAGGCAAGAGAAGCATTAGAAGAAGTTCATGAAGGGATCTGTGGGCAGCACTTGGGGGGCAGAGCCTTAGCTCACAAGATTACCCGCCTGGGATTCTATTGGCCGGAGATGTTAGCAGATGCCCAGGATTATGTCAAGAAGTGTGACAGATGTCAGAAACACGCCCCCGTTGTGAGGCAGCCGCCTGAGAGGTTAACCTCAATCAGCTCTCCCATTCCGTTTGCAATGTGGGGGATGGACATTCTTGGTCCTTTCCCCATGGCTTCAGCACAAAGGAAATTTCTGATTGTCGCTATCGATTACTTCACTAAGTGGATTGAAGCTAAGCCATTAGCAAAGATAACTACCAAGCAAGTTTCCCAGTTCTTTTGGGAGAACATAATCTGCAGGTATGGAATCCCCCGAATCCTTGTGACAGACAATGGGACACAATTCAACAATGAAGAGTTCAGGAAGTACTGTGAGGAGAATGCTATCGAGCTTCGTTTTACTTCAGTAGCTCACCCGCAAGCTAATGGACAGGCTGAGGTAGCCAATCGGATTATTCTTGATGGACTTAAGAAGAGGGTCGAACGATCGAGAAATACTTGGGTGGATGAATTACTGCCTATACTTTGGGCATATCGTACTACTTGCAAAGTAACAACTGGGGAAACTCCTTTCCTGCTGGCTTATGGAGCCGAGGCAGTTGTACCGCTAGAAGTCATGCGTGCATCACCTAGAATTGAGGCATTTGAACCAGAGACTAATGAAGAAGGCATGAGGCTCGCCCTAGACTTGATTGATGAAGTCAGGGACGAGGCAAATGCCAGGAATGCAGAGCATCAAAAGAAAGCATCTTTCTACTACAACCACAGGGTTAAGGAGAGGTTCTTTCAGCATGGTGACTTGGTTCTTAGGAAGATAGAGGCTTCTGGAGTTGGTCAGAAGGGAAAGCTAGCCCCGAACTGGGAAGGGCCGTATCGAGTCAAGAAGACACTAGGACGAGGATCTTACAAACTGGAAACCTTGGACGGGGTTGAGGTACCCCGGACTTGGCATGCATTGAACCTCAAAGTTTACTATGTTTAAGCTCTCCTGAAAAGGACCTAGCTTTTTGCCTATGTAATAGAAGTAGAAATAAGGTTCGAATGAAACCATAACAGAGCATGCTGCTCCTAGTAGGAAGTAGAGTATTTATGTAAGGGTTGAGCCCATTTTATCAGTATTCCTTTGACAGCCTAATAAAGCTTGTTTTGATTCTTCTCTGAATTACATCCTTTGCTTTGCTATTTTAAACAAGTCATAAATCATAAGCCTGGTGCAAGCCAAGGGGCCAAACACCTAGAGAATTCTAAAGCTTAACAAATTACGAGCAAAGGCAAGAAATAAAAAGCTAGAAAGGAAATTAACTATACGAATAGTTAAATTAAAGAGTTGCATAAATAAAAGCCCGAAGGCTATTAAAGTTAAGTTACATAAGTTGATAGTTTAAGCAAAAGGCATAACAAGCAAGCTAAGTGGCCTTAGGAGCCTCCTTGACAGGAGAACCACTTTCAGAGCTGGTAGCAGTGGTGGAAGCTTCCTCATCCAAGTTAGCATCTTCCTCTCGAACAGGGAGCTGCTCAGGGTTCGAAGACTTTGCTGCAGTATGCTTCCTGACCAAGGAATCATCCTCACCAAATAACTCCTCACTAGAGCCAGCCTCAGCTACAGTAGTCATGATCCTAGGAGGATGAGGGCTAGGAAAGGCAGGAGACTGAAATAGGCCAGGATGGCTCCTAAGAACAGCCTCAAGTGCCTTGTTCCATCCCTCTGTGAACTGGCTGGGGTAAAGCATCTCATCGTGCTGATCCATGAGACTCTTGTACTCATCTGAGTCAAGATAGTCATCAATCAGCTTCTCTCTATCATCCTTCAAAGCCACCACCTCTGCATAGGCACTCACCAGCTCCTCATCTTTTTTCTTCAGCTGTTCCTCAAGTTGGTGGATATGTAAGCTTCTCTTCTGGGACTCAGTCTCAAATCCCTTGGCCTTCTCCTTCCAAGCTTTAGATTAATAAATCAGGCTTTGGAAATGAACATTGGCCTACATATAGAAAGCAGAGTTTTAATAATGAAAACAGTGGAGTGTTTGAAATAAGAAACTAGTAGGATGGAAGGCTTACCACAGCAAGAGCCTGAGAGCCAAGTGCTTCAGACTCACCAATGCCTCCATTTAGAACTAAGTCCTTGTAGTCAGGAGGGGTGATTGAGTTCAACGACCAATCCACAGCATGCTTTGTTGAGCCCACCACAGAATCACGCTTCCTGAATCCCCAAGATGGTCTAAACACAGCAGATTGAACATTGACTTGAGAGCTACCCTCCAAGTCAGCTATGTCACCAAACTTAAGGTTCCCTTTCTGAACCTTGTGTGGGCGTAAGAATGAGGGTTCTGCCCCTTTCTCTCGAGGATCTGCATTCCTCTTGGCCCGGGCCATCCTGGAAGTCTCGTCATCAGGATCAGGAGAAGCCTCCACAAGCATCTTTGCCACTGCATTGACAAGAACAGATACAACTAAATAAGTCAAGTATGAAAATATAAAAAACAAAGAAGGGAAAGAAAGTTACCCTGTTCAGAAACTGATGAGAGGCCTACTGCCCTCAGAGATTCTTCATTTATAAGGCTCTGGCAGGTTATAGACAAACCATCACCTGTGGTCAGGGTGCTAAAGGCGGCTTGATCTTCTGTACTAAGGGTGATCCCCTTAGCCTTTCCATCCGAAACTTTGGAAAAAGTTTTTCTAAAAAGGGTGCCCCAGTCACCACCCTCCCACTCAAGATATGCAAACTCTTTTTTCCAACCAGGGTTGTTATCTGGCACTGATTTACCGTTGAAAATAGGGGGGACTTTGGGGCGAAGTTTGATATATACCCAACCAGTATGCAAAATTGGGCTGTTATATATTTGAAAGATTTTGCGAAAAAGAGGCACAGACAAAGACAGATTTTGCCTCAGGCATAAAACCATAAAACAAAGAATTATTCTCCATGCATTTGGAGGTAGTTGGCAAGGGCTGCATTGGATGTCAGCTAAAAGACGTGGGATAAACTCATGAAAAGGAAAACGGAGCCCTGCTACTAGGCACTCCCTATAGATACACAAGGCATTGGGCCTCCAATGACAAGGCCTGTCACCTGGCCCAGCTGGAACGAGTTTATAGGGTTTTCTAATCTTAAACAACTTATTATACCTAGCTATTTCCTCAACGTCATGATACGTATTACAACAATCATATGCATCTAACTCGGTTAGGCTAGGGTAGTCATCTGCTCGCTCATTTAGCATATCTAATAAAGATGTGTAAGGAGAGCGAATGGTGATAGTACCTTTAGAAGAAGCAGAGTTCATTTTCATGAGTCGAGCTTGAGCTTTGTCCGCCATTAGAGAGAGCTTAAAAACCTTGACTGAAAGTGGAGAAGACAACCGGAGAAGAAGGCCGGAAGTAGCCAAGAAAACTTCAACAGAAAATTTGGAAGGAACTCTGAGCTAAAACTTGAGAAGTATGAAGTGAGAAGTGAGAGTGTGAGAAATGAACTCTCCACTCTCACTCTTTTATAGAAATTCTTAGCCGGTTAAAATGCTTACAAACGGTCAAAAAACCTACTGTGACAGGTCAAGATGATAAAAGTGACCTATAAAAGGCCCATGGAACCGGCCCAATTAAAATAGGCCCAATTCTGGAACATTCTTATAAAAATATCCCAAAGTACCAAAGATATTTTGAGAAAATATCAAAGATATTTTGAGAAAATATCAAAGATATTTTTGAAGAATTAGGGTTTGTTGATCCATCGAAGGATCTAGAATTTGGGCTAAAAAGGCCCGGACAGGCCAATTACAGCCATTGGGCCGAGCCCAACAAAAAATATATACATTTTATGAATTTTTGAAATAATACTAAGCCCAGAAGGCCCAATAGGAAATGAGCCCAAGGCAAAGTAGCCCTTAATTCGACCAGAATCCTGGTCGAAATGACCAAGAATCCTGGTCGAAAACTCGTTCGACTAGAAGATTTTTGGATGCTTAATTCGACCAGAATCCTGGTCGAAATGACCAAGAATCCTGGTCGAAAACTCGTTCGACTAGAAGATTTTTGGATGCTTAATTCGACCAGAATCCTGGTCGAAATGACCAAGAATCCTGGTCGAAAACTCGTTCGACTAGAAGATTTTTGGATGCTTAATTCGACCAGAATCCTGGTCGAAATGACCAAGAATCCTGGTCGAAAACTCGTTCGACTAGAAGATTTTTGGATGCTTAATTCGACCAGAATCCTGGTCGAAATGACCAAGAATCCTGGTCGAAAACTCGTTCGACTAGAAGATTTTTGGATGCTTAATTCGACCAGAATCCTGGTCGAAATGACCAAGAATCCTGGTCGAAAAATCGTTCGACTAGAAGATTTTTTGATGCTTAATTCGACCAGAATCCTGGTCGAAATGACCAAGAATCCTGGTCGAAAACTCGTTCGACTAGAAGATTTTTGGATGCTTAATTCGACCAGAATCCTGGTCGAAATGACCAAGAATCCTGGTCGAAAAGTCCTTCGACGAGAAGAAAAATGGACCCTTAATTCGACCAGAATCCTGGTCGAATCGACTAGAATTCCTGGTCGAAAAGTCCTTCGACGAGAAGAAAAATGGACCCTTAATTCGACCAGAATCCTGGTCGAATCGACTAGAATTCCTGGTCGAAAAGTCCTTCGACGAGAAGAAAAATGGACCCTTAATTCGACCAGAATCCTGGTCGAATCGACTAGAATTCCTGGTCGAAAAGTCCTTCGATGAGATGAAAAATGGACCCTTAATTCGACCAGAATCCTGGTCGAATCGACTAGAATTCCTGGTCGAAAAGTCCTTCGATGAGAAGAAAAACGGATCCTTAATTCGACCAGAATCCTGGTCGAATCGACTAGGATTCCTGGTCGAAAAATCTGTCGACCAGAAGAAAATTGAAGCCTTAATTCGACCAGAATTCTGATCGAATTCCTGGTCGAATTTCTGGTCGAAAAATGACAGTCCTGGTCGAAATTTTGTTGTAAAAATTGATTTTTTGATAGCGAATCTTCATGGACATAGAATTTTGATGAGAAAAATACCTGTGGGTACTATAAAACCCTAGAAATTAGAATAAGTGCTGAAAATACAAGGGATTCTGTGAATAATTCCTTGAGAAAGATATATAAAATTCTGTAACTAAGGTTATGGAATATAATCGCTTAGCCTCGAACAAGGCCAATCGTTGTAAATGTGTAGGTCGCTCCACACTTTACAAAGGACGATATATGTGAAACACTAGTGTACATATGTAAACCCTGACCCAAGCCTCGGAATGGCCGTTAAAACTTCAAGGAAAGCCTGATCAGTTTTCCTAGAAGTTGGGGGGCAAATGATATGGGTTAAAAGTAAGCCCTAAAGACACATTTAATATGACATTAATTAGACCTAGAATGGTCCAAACGTGGGGCCCACCAGATGGGCCCAAACTCCAATTATGATAGTAATTTCGTAATTAATATTTGGGGATAATTAACAGCTGGGAGATACGAGTCAAATAAGGACATTATCTTTATTAAGAGTAGCCTCCAAGCCACACAGTCATACAAGGAAACTGACTCCTACAAGGAAGGAGTCTAGAACCTTCCTCAAGGCTGACTTGCCCACCAAGTCTCCTAACCTAACCCTAATTCTGAGGCTTCTCAGCCTATATAAAGGGTCTGACCCCTCATTCTCAGAACTACGTTTTATTGGCTTGATTCTCTAATTACAGAGATACGTAGGCATTCTGTGAGGACCGTTTAAGTCTCGAACGCAGAAGCAGCCATTAAAGCACGAAGCTCACGAACCCTAGCATTAAATACACAAACCCTAGCCGCAATAATTTAAACCTAGTTTTTATTCCACAACAAGTGAGTATGAAGGACTTAAAGTGAAATGTTTTAAAGGTTTTAAAGATTTTATTGTGGGGGAATTCCCTTAAAATGTTTTCCACGGATTCCTTCGGATTGGAGGCGTAAGAGGCCGGGTGACGCCGGTCCAGCATGTTTTATTTTGTGCTGTAGTTCTGGTGGACCAGTCCAGCACCTTATAGGCCAATGTGTTGCCTAATTGGGAACCCAATTTTATGTCCAGACGGACCGAGTGTCCGGGCTGGGGACGTTACGTGGCTGATCACCCGTATTGTCCGTAGTCGTGAAAAAAACTCCAATCAGCTTAAATGATTTGAAAAAAGTTTATGTAAAATATGTTTTAATAATGGAATGGTTTTAAGAAAGAAATGTTTTCATGAAATTTATGATTTGATAAAAATGGAAAGTTTATCCTATGATGGAAATTGAATTCTTTCCTTGAGATTAACTGATCATTGATATTGTTCATCAATGAATTATCGAGATATTGTTGTTTCACTATATAATTAACTTGTTGAGCGTTCTTTGGCTCACTCTTGCTTTGTTTTACCTAACCCTTTGCAGTTAGGTTTAAGGATGATCTACTACATTTATTCCTGCAAATGAGAGCAATGAGGCATTCTATACAGGATAGATTTCGGAGCTAGAGCGGGTAAGCACCTATTGAGATTGAGCTACGAATTAGACGGTATAGAAATTGTATTAGAGCAGAGATAGAAGTTGTAATAATTTGTATTGATTAGATTCTTGTTTCATACCATAACCTGGAATCGATCCTCGGGGAGGAATCGTTGGTGTATTAAGTTTTATTTATAGTTGTTAATTGGAAATTGGTTTGGGTTGAAATACAGGTGGATAGTCCGATTTACGAATACTTCATGCCGGAATTTTCTAAAATTCCCCTGTATCAAAGTCAATTTTATTACAAAAAGTATATTTTCAGTATTGGGAAGTCGGGGCGTTACACACATCCTCCATTTCCCATTCGCCTTTTTGACCATCACAGGGTTAGTCAACCATTCGGGGAACTAAATTTCCTCAATAAAACCTGCTTATAAGAGTTTGTCAACCTCTTGCTTGATGGCCTCTTGCCTTTCAGGAGCAAAATTCCTCTTCTTCTATTTTATTGTCTTTCACTCAGGATCGAGATTCAACCTATGAGTTATAAGTTGGGGATCAATCCCTGGCATATCAGCTGCTGTCCAAGCAAACACATTACTATTCTCTTGCAAGAATGTTATCAACTTGCCCTTCAAGGGTTCCTTCAGAGAAGCTCCTATATAAGTAACTTTCTCAGCTCGCTTGGCCGTCATGGCTTTAATGTTTGTCTTGGTCTTGGACTTCTCAGGCGGCCTCTCGGCTGGCATGCGTTCGGCCTTCAGTGTTGAACGTCAATGTTCGAAGGTTGAACGTCAATGTTTGAAATCAAGGGTTTTCAATCTCAAAGGTGTTTTAAATCACTGAAATATCTATCAGAGTTGCTGGTTCAAGGCCAGGGGGTCTTTGATCAGCCCCACGAGGTCTTGATCCTTCCCTAGGAGGTTTTCAATCTTCATTTCAGGGTTAATATTCAAGTGTTGAACGCTGGTGTTCAGATATTCAACGTCGGCGTTCTGGATCGAGAATCCAAAATTACATGTTGGTTTTCAAGTTTCAACCTTTGGATCTTAATTGGAGGTTCATGAACCCCTCAATTTTGGCCTTCATAACTAATCTTGGCCTTCATGGCTAATCTTGGCCTTCATGGCTAATAATTTGTGTTTCTCAACCTAGGATTCGGGGTTGATTCCTCGATTTAGATTTTGATAAATGCAATCCCATGGGCTTCTTGCCTTTTAAACTTCTAAGACGAGAACTTGCTTGAACTTCTTTGTTAACTCGAATAACTTGTAGAAGGGGGGGGGGGTTGAATACAAGTTATATAATCGTGTCTGATTTTTGCTTGATTATATGAACAAGAATAAACGAATGAATCAAACTCTATTTGTATTAATAAGATCAAATACAAACTCTACCAAAGGTGTACAAATACCTTTAGCAGCTGCTGACAATACAAATCTCTCTCTCTATTTGTTTCGAACTCTCGAATACAAACCTTATACAGAGCTACGCACACGAACTTACAACTTCGTCGCTCTTTTTACAATGATATTGAGAGAGTATTTATAATGCTACCTATCAACTAATAACAGAAAGATATAATCTATACATAACAATGTTCTGCCTTCTAGTCGATAGTTTCCATCAATAGAAAACTCTTTCCTTCATAATATCTTCTTGCTTGTTCTTCAAACAAAGATCCTGTTTTATAGCACTTGCTAGTTTCTATAGCATCCATAATGACATCATCAGTAACAAGACTGATATCAGGATTTCATCTTGCATCAGTATCTGATCATCATCAGTATTAGACCGTCATCAGGATTTGCCCTTTGTTCCTGACATGTAGTCTCCGATACACTGTTCATTCCTGACTAAACTGTACAGATAACTGTTTTACACATAAATCCTATATAAAGTGCTAAATCCTTTATAAGATCAGGATTACAAGAAGTATAATGTGTAAATTCTATTCTTAACATCACAACTTATGAATTATTCCTAACATTCTTAATCCTTGTTCAAGGACCCTTAATAATGCAATGTTCTCTGTTAGTCTTCATCCTTGGATTCTTAACCCAAGTACTTAAAAAATATTGAAGAGTAGTCAGTCCTTAACATCCTCGGCCTTGCATGGCTTTGATTGTTGCGTGTGGCTTTTATCTGCTTATCTTTTATCCAGGGTCCTTCACGGACTTAAACTTTTACTTGGTCTTGCTGTAACCTAACTCTTGACCCTTCGGGGTATGCATTTGTTTGTTTTCCATCCGTGCATTTTTTATTTTCGGTACTCGGTCATCCTTGACTTGCACTCATCAGGTGCTTGGCACATAAATAAAATCACACAATCAATGAATGGAAATCAAACTTGCATTAATAACTTGAAATGGGTTCAACCTTTACATAGAGTACTACTATCCTACTCGGAGCAACATGCTCTGCAATGGTTTCAATGAACCTTATTTCTACTAGATAAATATGAAGCTAAGTCCTACTAGGATAACTTGACCCCATCGGGGCTTTGTAAGACTAGGCTGGCACCACTTGATTCTATTTTTGATGCTTCATCAAAATAGACCACCCACCACTCCTTATGGTCTCCTCCTTCTTATTCTGAAGTTCACTTCCTGCTTGGGGTACTACCTCCTGCCCCCCGACTTCTTGGTTGCCAATGGTACATTCAACCACGAAGTTAGTTAACGCCTTAGCCTCAATGGCTGTCTGAGGCTTATGTGTGATGTCCTCTGCTGGCACTTCTCGGTGTTCCTTATTACTGCGGACATCCATGTCTTCAATCGGAAGGACCTGCCCCCCGACTCCGTCAGGCCTTAACGCGGCTACATAACAGCTTCGTGCCATCTTTTGATCGCCTTTATGTTCTCCAACACCATTCCTAGTTGGGAACTTGATCTTCATATGATAAGTTGAGGCAACAGCCTTGAATGCATGAAGTCCAGTCCTTCCGAGGATAGCATTGTACGTTGAAACTGCCTTGATTACCGGGAAGTTCAATATCTGAGTGGTGTAAGAACCCTAATTTTTGGTAATATTTTCTTTTATTTAATATCTTGTGACAATGTCAATATGGAACCTTTCTGGTCATCCCTGTTGATTAATAGAATTGATTGTCTGAGAAACTGTGTTGTTGCATTCACTATGTAAGATAAAAGGAAGATTGTGAAGGCAAGAGTCTTATTGTTAGTAAGATTTATAAAACTTGGGATTTGAGAATGATTAGAGTGTTAAAAGATTTATTAAGGATTATGACAAGGAATTATGGACATTCGAGGAATTTACACAATTAAGTACTTAAGGAATTATAGGGGAAATCTCTACGCGACAAAATATTATTACGAGAGATTAATTAAGATACGATACAAATTAAAGATTAAATGACAAGCATTGGTGGAAGAATAATGATACAAGGAGTAGTATTGCATGCAAGTTCCATGCAACCAAGTGGTTAGGACAAGCAAACTAGTTAGCAAATTGGAAGAGAAATAGTAACTAGTTACTTGCTTTTTCAAAAAGGGGGACAAGTAGTACATGAGGCCATGCCTTGCTAGTACTTGCATATACTTACACTAATATGTAACACCCAACTACTACTTTATGCATTATTCAACCACACAACACAAAAATCAAAAACACAAACACTCCCCCCCCTTTTTTGTTCTTGCTCTCGGCCAAGAAGAAAAGTGAAGAAGAAAAATTCTTCTTCCCCCTTTCCCATCACTCATAAATCACAACATAAATCCTAGGCCATCTCCATCATCTAGACAAGGTATGTTAGTAATTTCAAGCCATTTCATCCACCCAAATTCAAGTTACAAATTGTTAAAGATTTGGTGAATAGTAACCATGTTTGATTTTCTTTTAGATCTTGGATTGTAAGGGTTGTAGGAGACTATTCAAGGTGTTATTGAGTTGTGTAAAGCTTATCCAAGGCTCCTAGGTGCTCAAGAAGGTATAAAAATCACAAACCCTCTTGGTTATGTAGTATTTATAATGTTTGGTAGTAGATCCATGTATTTGTGAGCTAATCTTGGTTGTATAAGTATTGGATGACATGGATCTTGAGTTTTGATGTTGAGATTGTGACTTTTATGATTATGGATAATATATATATCTCCATGAGTGTTATGAACCATGAACTAAGTGTATTAAGTGTTGGTTGTGTTGTGGAATTGTTAAAAATGGTTAATCTAAGTAGTATGTGCTTGCTGAGTTTTTCCAGGAGCATTGACCTGTCTTGTAACACGGTTTTGAACCCCCAAATGTTGTCCCCTGATGTCCTACCATATATTGTTGGAAAGATAATTGAATGTAGTTTCTGGAAATGTAAGGTTCATGACTAGGTGATGTATAGATATTTAGTTATTGCCGGAGAAGTGGATTGTGTTTCTGGATTCCTGACTGCACTAAGTGACCCCCTTTTGAACCTTGTTTAAACCCCTAAAAATTTATGTGGGATCATGAAAAAATTAGAGAAGCTAGGAAATGCAGTGCTGAAGGCTACCCAAAAAGAATTTGATTAAAATATGAATTTTTCAAATTTATAAGAATGCTAGAGTAAAATTCGCGCAAGGGAAAAAGTCATTAAGTGGAGTATAATTCTAGGGGTAATGGACGTGACTCGGGTATGGTAACTAAATTAAGTCGAATAAGTGACGAGCGTAATCGAGTGATGACATGAACCTATAGTGGGGCTAGAGTGTCATAAGACGAAGTCCTTAAGTTAATTTCGTACCCCTAAAACCCCGTAATTAAAGAGGTATTGTTAAGGTACTAACGAACGGTTATTGCTTATGTATAGATCGTTCCACTCCGCACGCTCGACCACCCCAACCAAACCAAGGCAAGTTTACTTTTCAAAACTTACATATACAAGGATTTTCACTGTTGTGTTTGTAGTTTTCAATCGTATCAAATGTTTATGTTTATCGAAGTATCGATGAAATTGAGATGTATAAGTACATATATGTTTGCACCCCTTGAACTTAGAATGAAATGTTTTCTTCGGACAACGACTCTAGCAATAGAGGTCGTAGCGGTCCGTATATACTATTGACCGGGGAGAGGTATATTATTATATCGTAATTAAATTGCGAAAACCCGAAAGGTCATTCGGGGAGTATCGTATACTCAAGTAATTATTTTTATATCTTCGTAAATACTCAAAATACCCATCTTGGATTAAAAGCTTATTTAATTAAATAATTATTTTATTAATTATTAATATTAAATCTTAAAATATCAATTATTAATTATTGTTCATTATTTTAAAGTCAAAGCTAATCCAAGATACCTTTAATACTTTCAAACTCGAACTCTTTCGAACTCAAAACATTTTCGAAAACCCCCGGTCAGGTTTCGCTTCTTGTACGATTTCAAGAATCATCGGTCGACTGCGGTTGGACCTCAATTACTCAGTTTTCAATCAAAATCAAGTTTTTAAAAGAAAAAAAAAGGGACTCTGGCAGGTGTGGGAACCGTTGACGAACGATTCCCGGGATGTGTAAGCGGCCGTGAGCCAGGCGGTCCATCAATTATTATTCCGGCCCAGGTGTTGCCGAAAGATGATTACGGATGTAGTTTTCATCGAGGGTGATTACGGATGTAGTTTTCACCCGGGGATAGTTACGGATGTAGTATCTATCCTTCTACCGGTAGAGAAGACCCGCGGATTATTGGACTAGGATGTGGCGACTGATCATCGTCAATCCTCGTCAGGTTTTTATGTTTTCTTCCAGTCCCATCCTCCACTTTGGAAAAATACTCAAAAACTGCTTCTTGGGCCTAAGTGCCAAGTTGCCGATAGTGTGGTTTTTGATGAGAAAATATTGACATCGTGCAGTATCTAGAACTGCAAGATTTTCTATAAAGATTGGCACGTGTTAGTGCACTCTTGCAATTGTTTCAAAGAATGAAATGTTTTTGTATGAGAAACCTTCTAAGCTAATGGAAGGAAAGAGGTTTGCAATGATGTATTCCCTGTACAGTATGTTAATCGTAGAGTGTTTTGCCAAAAATAATATACTCATATGTATATATTTTCAAACTTGAGATATATTGAAATGGGAACCTTATAAGGGGTTCATATGTTATCCTAAAGCTCCTTAGTGAGTATAGATGTTTTATTCAAACTCGGGCACATATATTGTCCAATTATGTTTTGAAATCTGAGATATATACCCATATAGTTGGGAATGTTTTCGAAATAAACCACATTATTATTTTACAAAATAGTGAACTTGCTGAGCATTATGTAGCTCATTCTTGCTTTATAAAAACTTTTCAAAAAGGGAAGAATTTGGCCGATTAACTCCGCACCAGTAGAAGAGGAGTAGAAGAATTACCCGGAGATGATTTAGTCCCTGATAAATACTACAGAGTAGTCTGAAAGGTTTTCAACTGTAATAGTAAGACTTGTCTTCAAGTGTAGTTGTATAAGTGGAATTGCGTAAGACTCTGGATTGTACAGATGAATTGTAATATTTAGTGTTACTTTTGGTTATCGTTTCTGAGGCTCTAACTTGATTGTGTGTAAGATTGAGGTATGGATGGATGTATTGTTGACTTGTAAAGTTAATACAGGTATGATATGGTTGGATGATGATGTGACGACCTGAATCTTTGACCTCAGATTTGGGGGCGTCACAGAAATGGTATCAGAGAGATAAGTTACAGTACTCAGAAACGAGAGTGTTGAGAGTTAAGTCTAAGTAGGGGAATGACATAAGAGATCGTAGTAAACTTATGATTGGACTACCGGAAGAGGTACCGGTGAGTAGAATGGACTGGAGTGTTACTGAAGGTATTATACTAGGGTCGATAGAATCCCTAGAGACCTTCAGAATGATGAATAGAGATTTGAGAGTCGTACATGACCTATCATAGGTAATGATATAGAAAGCAGAGCGAAATCTCGAGAGCAGCTGAGGTAGAGGCGATATTGCCAATATGATCGGATGACTAGGCTGACATAAATTTTGTGGCCCATATTCCTCCACAGTTTAGGAGGCGGCATTTTAAGAATCAAGAAGTTTAGACTTCCCTACATAATTAAGGGTACTTAGTACTTGGAATAATGACAATCTTTTACTTTGGCTATAAGATCCGATTTTCGATAAATAACGGGATTACCTGAAAGGTGGTTACTATGCCGTTGTGGATTTCATTACCCTTGATGGCAAATTTTACATGTGTTATACGAGAATGTTATCATAAGACGAGCGTGCTAGATAATTCCACGCATGATTCGGACGCTAGAGCATGGTAGTTCAACTTAGAGAACAAACAAGCAGAATTAACAAAGCGACTCTAGTGAAGTTGAATATGGTTGTAACGAGCGATACAATGATCTCAGAGTCTACGAAAAGAAAAGACCAGTGGGTCTAGAGTGGGATCCTTCGATAGAGATGTTATCAGGGACTACGTATATACGTGTTGTAGACCTCAATATTTTGGTATATGTTCACATGCACACACCCACCACTGAACCTATGGACTGCATTGAGATCCCTGAGAGATCTCTTTGATCTGTTCCCAGGGGGAACTGGCCACTTGTGATTCATGTCGGAAGGCATGAAGTAGGACCCTATGGACTTAGCAGGTGTCCCCGAAATGATGTGAAGCTTGGTCTTCAAGATAAAGCACGGAAATGACAGATATATTTGTGAAACCCTAACTCGATAAATGACTTTAAGATGATGATTGAGAGACACACTAGTTGATGTCTTGTATTACGAAGACGAAGAGATGGAGTTACCCTCATAATGGTGATAATGAGATGCACGAATGATTATTAACTTATTTTGGTAACTACCGGCTGGTGCACTACTTCATTTTAAACTGTTCACTAACCATGTTACCTCGATTAGTTTATATCAGGTAACCCTTCTAGCCTTCTACTTCAAACTTGTGGAATAACCACCAGTGATATACTTTCTCGAAACCGGGACTCATCCAAAGTATCTTAACTGATCCCCGAGCTTTCTATTTAAAGTTTATAATTATTTCTGCTCAGGACTATTTACACTTTCTTTCAATTATCCAAGGAATGTTCAACAAATATTTCCTTAATTAATCGACGAATACTACTTAACGAATATCGATATTTGATTTCTTCTTTCGTACTTGCACTCTTCAGTTGAGCTCATAAATATTTAACAAATTACTGAGGACATGGATGATCTAATGTCCAGACGTTCCTCATGAATTCTTTTCTTCTATTCAAGATGAGATTGTACATCGTACATTGAAATCATAGTAAGGATATCATTCTGATATTGGTATTCCGAATTTAATTCTATTGTTGGGTCTGATAAAGCATGTGTACGGAGGCACCCTTGGGTGGACCGTTTCACTGATAAGTAATATTTGATGAAAGGTTATCGATTGTTCCGATACCTATAACATTCTCTTCAGATTTTATAGTTTTCTTTTTTCAAACTTAATAACTTCTTATTTCCATTCGTTGTCCGAGTAGCCTAAAGTTTCTTCAATGGCTACGATGTTGAAATTCCGTTCTATCCAATTGAAACTGGCTAGTCGTTATGTCAATATGAATGACTAGTTGATTGTTCTAACTACTCAAAATTGTAATGTTGTGAAGAACACCTAACTAATTGTCCTAGCTGGTGGTGATGTCTCAAACGGGTGAACTAGCAAATTTTGTCTAGCTAGTTGCTAGTGTTTTTTTGAAAAGGACTAGTTATTGTTTCACTGGTCCAACTCCCAATTTAATTCATTCCGCAATGCATTTTGCATGTGGTAAAGTATGATGATGAAAGTTTTGACGAATGACTTGATTGAGACCTAGTGAGGTCGTCCACTCAACTTGAATTCTACCCATCTTTGTATCAGACTTTATGTCACTTGAATATTCTGTTCTTTCATTCATATAATGAAGATTCATTTGAAACCATAGATTACTTGAATGATAAACTGCTTCATTTTTATCGTCATAGAGTAGAATTTCTTTCGATCGGTTGACCTTTATCAATTGGACTTTTTAGATCCTCTATTTTTCAAGAGGAAAAGTATTCACCAGATGTAAGAATTGTATAAAGACCGTCTTTATGACTTTTGTATCCAACAATCATTGCCCTCGTGCAACATTCTCTATGATATCACATTACAAAATTATCAGGACATGAAGGAATAAACCTTGTTGTATTCTTTCTGTCCATCCTTACATCTCTGAAAATCGAGACTCCTAATATTTGGAACCATCAACATTCTTGGAACATCCAATGTGGAATTCTTATTGAAATTATCTATTGGACCTTGTTATTTTGAAACCATTCATTTCAAAA
Source organism: Kitagawia praeruptora (assembly GCA_037693485.1). Lineage (NCBI taxonomy): Eukaryota > Viridiplantae > Streptophyta > Magnoliopsida > Apiales > Apiaceae > Kitagawia > Kitagawia praeruptora. The sequence goes on from CM075352.1 coordinate 143,931,024, forward strand.
GTGATTACTCTAAGGTGAACGGGAGGTACAATTGTGAACCGTTGCACCAATATGAGATAAAAAAAAACCAGATGTTGTAATTGTGTAGCCAGAGCGTTATGCCGAGTAATTATTTAAAGTAGGAATAACATGTCGGGGCATACCACATGACCTTTAATATTAGTGTGAGGAAGGTTATAAGAAATGTTGGGAGCACGCTCCTACCAACCGTTCTCAGGATGCCATATTAATGAATTCTGGAGTTACCAAGCCTTTTTCTGATCCAAGAAATGCAAATCGATTGCGATGTAAGACATATTCTTAGAGGAAACTAACATGGAAGTGAGATGGACAAGAAAGGAAGAAATATCGTGGCAAGAATGTGAAGCTTTACTTAGCTTAAAGGGAGTGATGCTCATAGAGAGACATAAAGTTTAAAAGGCCCCTAATAGCAAATGGATGCATGGATATATCCCAATGATCCTCCGAGATTACCACCTAATCAAGTTTATTGGGAATCGCAGCAGCATGCAGGCCTTAGGCTGATTGGCGCCAGTTGTGAAAGAGGACGAGCGTATGACATCTTACCTATATCATCGAGAATTGATACCCCTAACCGGAGATGTAGGAATTGTTGACCAGTTAAAACGCGTAGTTGTTTTTCAAAGATAAGGTTGAAAAGCGGGTTTCACCAACTCAAGATCGACCTCTGTACTGTGCCAAAGTTGGCATTTCATACTAATATAAACGTTATAGAATCATGGTAGTATCGTTTGAGTGGACTAATCAGTCAGAAGCCTTTATGGATTAATGAACAAAGTTTTGGAATGAAATGAGATATTAGCAACAACCTCGTTGTTAGCTATACTTGATGATAAAAAGGGGACTTTGAGAGTCACGATGATGTGTCTTTTAAGAGTTTAAGAGGTGTGCTGATGCAGTAGAAAGGGGATGATAGCCTATACTTCTAAACAACATAAAGGTTACGGGATAGGATATACTAACCGTGAGTCGGGGATTAGTCATGATAGCGTTCACACATAAAAGTTAAGACTGAGACGCTAACCTTATGAGAAAAGTGTGAAATTTTTTCACAAGTGCCATAAGTATATCTTCATATTAGAACTAAACATAAGAAAGAGAAGGTGACGAAAGGGAGCAGGGAGTATAATGGAGAGATTTGTTATTACCCATGAAAGGCTAGTGTGGTGGCCGATACCTATAGAAGGGATTATTCGAAATTGGAATTCAGTCAGTATTGACCAAGAAAATAGAGTATATACAATAAAGAATAATGTTAGAGGAAAATGATTAAATTATGGGGAAGGACAAAGATGTATAGAGAATTAAGAGAATGTTTGGCAAACGGGTATGAAGAATGGTATTGGCAAACTATTAAGTACAAACGTGACATGTCAAAAGCAGAATGATAGAGATCTAGTGGATTAATTCTGCCTGTAGAAAATCTTGAACGTGGACAGAATTATAATGGATTTCATAAGTAGGTCGCCGAAGACCGAGCCAAGAGATGGCCCTAGTTGATTTATAATTGTTGGACCAAGTGATTTACCTACGAGAGACTTTCCATTTAGAAGATTATCGAATTATATACGGAAGAGATGGTGGTGCAATATAAAACTTCTGCAGCGATTACGTCAGATAAAGACTTAAGGTTAAACTTCGAATATGGAAGGTGCTTTCAAGTATATTTAACAAAGAGATTGAGCGTATGTACTAATTTGATCTGTGGCTGACGGACATGGAAGAAGAATTATCCAAACGATCGAATTTATATTTAGTGTCGTGCCTTAGATTTCACGGGGCAATCGAGAATAAAAACTTATCCATGAAATGAATGTTGTTATCACGATCGTCACCATGCGAACGTAAGGACGTCTCTTGTAAAGCGTACTACGAAAGAAGAAGTTTCGCTTTTCTTGCGTTACGAAGAAGTCAATGAACGAGCGATATAGTAGCTGAACTGGTTCGATGTATACCGAAGACTATACAGTATCCATAGCATGTGGTAACGGCTGATGGGAGGCAACACATACGTGCTAATCAAGCCAAGGAATATGAGGAATACCGTGCGTATTGACGTTGTCTCAGATTATAAAACACGACCACAAAGTATTCACGGGCCAACGATACAAGGACTCAACGCAGATACTATGAACAAGGTAGAAGAGGAACGTATAAGTAGTGGGATAGAAATTTTCATTCATGGAACAACCGATAAGGAATACAGGTCGAGGAGAGCATGCATTGAGGAACAACATTAAAGCGTTGGTGAGACTAAGGTGAGGGAACAAAAGGGTTGAAGCGTCAACCAGAGAGTTAGAAAGGGTAAAGTTGGAAGTGTATCCTCAACTATTTTCCTTAGGTTCTTAAGATAGAATCCTTTTGAGGAGAGAAGACTATAATGACCCTAATTTTCGTGAATATTTGAAACATGGATGAATAGTCATTTTGTGGGTGGATGAGAAATTTTTGTCACCACGATAAGTACGAATTATTAAATGAAGATTTCGAATTGATATTACGTTTTTACGGTGCAAATGAGTGTATGTATAAGTCGTTAGTTTTTACGAAACCCATTATTTCGAATGGTCAAATTTTACGAGATATCAAAGGAGTATGAGGTGGGAGACTTCGTGATGCTAGAGGTATCCCCCTGGAAAAGATTGATGCGGTTTGGTAAGAAAGGGAAGCTAAGTCCGAGATTTATTGGACCTTTGAGATCTTAAAACGAGTTGGAAAGTTAGCCTATGAATTGGCTTTACCTCCGAGCTTACAGCAAGTACATAATGTGTTCCATGTGTCCATGCTACGACCCTACCATACCGACTTCCGACATGTGATAGAACATGATCAAGTGGATCTGCAACCAGACTTAACATATGTGGAGCAACCCGTAGAAATCATGGATAGAAAAGAACAGGTGCTGAGGAACAAGGCTGTCAAACTAGTGAGAGTCTTGTGGAGGAACCAGAATGTCAAAGAATCAACATGGGAACTAGAAAGCGCAATGCGTGAAAAGCACCCCCAACTGTTTTCAACCTGATTCCGTCCTCGGGACGGAATCCTTTTAAGGAGGGGAGGCTGTAAGAACCCTAATTTTTGGTAATATTTTCTTTTATTTAATATCTTGTGACAATGTCAATATGGAACCTTTCTGGTCATCCCTGTTGATTAATAGAATTGATTGTCTGAGAAACTGTGTTGTTGCATTCACTATGTAAGATAAAAGGAAGATTGTGAAGGCAAGAGTCTTATTGTTAGTAAGATTTATAAAACTTGGGATTTGAGAATGATTAGAGTGTTAAAAGATTTATTAAGGATTATGACAAGGAATTATGGACATTCGAGGAATTTACACAATTAAGTACTTATGGAATTATAGGGGAAATCCCTACGCGACAAAATATTATTACGAGAGATTAATTAAGATACGATACGAATTAAAGATTAAATGACAAGCATTGGTGGAAGAATAATGATACAAGGAGTAGTATTGCATGCAAGTTCCATGCAACCAAGTGGTTAGGACAAGCAAACTAGTTAGCAAATTGGAAGAGAAATAGTAACTAGTTACTTGCTTTTTCAAAAAGGGGGACAAGTAGTACATGAGGCCATGCCTTGCTAGTACTTGCATATACTTACACTAATATGTAACACCCAACTACTACTTTATGCATTATTCAACCACACAACACAAAAATCAAAAACACAAACACTTCCCCCCCCTTTTTTGTTCTTGCTCTCGGCCAAGAAGAAAAGTGAAGAAGAAAAATTCTTCTTCCCCCTTTCCCATCACTCATAAATCACAACATAAATCCTAGGCCATCTCCATCATCTAGACAAGGTATGTTAGTAATTTCAAGCCATTTCATCCACCCAAATTCAAGTTACAAATTGTTAAAGATTTGGTGAATAGTAACCATGTTTGATTTTCTTTTAGATCTTGGATTGTAAGGGTTGTAGGAGACCATTCAAGGTGTTATTGAGTTGTGTAAAGCTTATCCAAGGCTCCTAGGTGCTCAAGAAGGTATAAAAATCACAAACCCTCTTGGTTATGTAGTATTTATAATGTTTGGTAGTAGATCCATGTATTTGTGAGCTAATCTTGGTTGTATAAGTATTGGATGACATGGATCTTGAGTTTTGATGTTGAGATTGTGACTTTTATGATTATGGATAATATATATATCTCCATGAGTGTTATGAACCATGAACTAAGTGTATTAAGTGTTGGTTGTGTTGTGGAATTGTGAAAAATGGTTAATCTAAGTAGTATGTGCTTGCTGAGTTTTTCTAGGAGCATTGACCTGTCTTGTAACACGGTTTTGAACCCCCAAATGTTGTCCCCTGATGTCCTACCATATATTTTTGGAAAGATAATTGAATGTAGTTTCTGGAAATGTAAGGTTCATGACTAGGTGATGTATAGATTTTTAGTTATGGCCGGAGAAGTGGATTGTGTTTCTGGATTCCTGACTGCACTAAGTGACCCCCTTGTGAACCTTGTTTAAACCCCTAAAAATTTATGTGGGATCATGGAAAAATTAGATAAGCTAGGAAATGCAGTGGTGAAGGCTACCCAAAAAGAATTTGATTAAAATATGAATTTTTCAATTTTATAAGAATGCTAGAGTAAAATTCGCGCAAGGGAAAAAGTCGTTAAGTGGAGTATAATTCTAGGGGTAATGGACGTGACTCGGGTATGGTAACTAAATTAAGTCGAATAAGTGACGAGCGTAATCGAGTGATGACATGAACCTATAGTGGGGCTAGAGTGTCATAAGACGAAGTCCTTAAGTTAATTTCGTACCCCTAAAACCCCGTAATTAAAGAGGTATTGTTAAGGTACTAACGAACGGTTATTGCTTATGTATAGATCGTTCCACTCCGCACGCTCGACCACCCCAACCAAACCAAGGCAAGTTTACTTTTCAAAACTTACATATACAAGGATTTTCACTGTTGTGTTTGTATTTTTCAATCGTATCAAATGTTTATGTTTATCGAAGTATCGATGAAATTGAGATGTATAAGTACATATATGTTTGCACCCCTTGAACTTAGAATGAAATGTTTTCTTCGGACAACGACTCTAGCAATAGAGGTCGTAGCGGTCCGTATATACTATTGACCGGGGAGAGGTATATTATTATATCGTAATTAAATTGCGAAAACCCGAAAGGTCATTCGGGGAGTATCGTATACTCAAGTAATTATTTTTATATCTTCGTAAATACTCAAAATACCCATCTTGGATTAAAAGCTTATTTAATTAAATAATTATTTTATTAATTATTAATATTAAATCTTAAAATATCAATTATTAATTATTGTTCATTATTTTAAAGTCAAAGCTAATCCAAGATACCTTTAATAGTTTCAAACTCGAACTCTTTCGAACTCAAAACATTTTCGAAAACCCCGGTCAGGTTCCGCTTCTTGTACGATTTCAAGAATCATCGGTCGACTGCGGTCGGACCTCAATTACTCAGTTTTCAATCAAAATCAAGTTTTTAAAAGAAAAAAAAAGGGACTCTGGCAGGTGTGGGAACCGTTGACGAACGATTCCCGGGATGTGTAACCGGCCGTGAGCCAGGCGGTCCATCAATTATTATTCCGGCCCAGGTGTTGCCGAAGGAAGATTACGGATGTAGTTTTCATCGAGGGTGATTACGGATGTAGTTTTCACCCGGGGATAGTTACGGATGTAGTTTCTATCCTTCTACCGGTAGAGAAGACCCGCGGATTATTGGACTTGGATGTGGCGACTGATCATCGTCAATCCTCGTCAGGTTTTTATGTTTTCTTCCAGTCCCATCCTCCACTTTGGAAAAATAATCAAAAACTGCTTCTTGGGCCTAAGTGCCAAGTTGCCGATAGTGTGGTTTTTTATGAGAAAATATTGACATCGTGCAGTATCTAGAACTGCAAGATTTTCTATAAAGATTGGCACGTGTTAGTGCACTCTTGCAATTGTTTCAAAGAATGAAATGTTTTTGTATGAGAAACCTTCTAAGCTAATGGAAGGAAAGAGGTTTGCAATGATGTATTCCCTGTACAGTATGTTAATCGTAGAGTGTTTTGCCGAAAATAATATACTCATATGTATATATTTTCAAACTTGAGATATATTGAAATGGGAACCTTATAAGGGGTTCATATGTTATCCTAAAGCTCCTTAGTGAGTATAGATATTTTATTCAAACTCGGGCACATATATTGTCCAATTATGTTTTGAAATCTGAGATATATACCCATATAGTTGGGAATGTTTTCGAAATAAACCACATTATTATTTTACAAAATAGTGAACTTGCTGAGCATTATGTAGCTCATTCTTGCTTTATAAAAACTTTTCAGAAAGGGAAGAATTTGGCCGATTAACTCCGCACCAGTAGAAGAGGAGTAGAAGAATTACCCGGAGATGATTTAGTCCCTGATAAATACTACAGAGTAGTCTGAAAGGTTTTCAACTGTAATAGTAAGACTTGTCTTCAAGTGTAGTTGTATAAGTGGAATTGCGTAAGACTCTGGATTGTACAGATGAATTGTAATATTTAGTGTTACTTTTGGTTATCGTTTCTGAGGCTCTAACTTGATTGTGTGTAAGATTGAGGTATGGATGGATGTATTGTTGAGTTGTAAAGTTAATACAGGTATGATATGGTTGGATGATGATGTGACGACCTGAATCTTTGACCTCAGATTTGGGGGCGTCACAAGTGGCCTTCTTGGGCTCCTACCCAATAGTCACAGGCAATTGAATAGTCCCTTCAACTTTGGATCCTACTCCATTAAATCCATATATAGGCATGTTATTGGGGGTCAACTGAGAATCATTGTAACCCATCTTCACAAATGCATCATGAAACAGAACGTCAACGGAAGCTCCATTATCTATCAAGACTCGCTTCACTTCTGAGTTTCCAATTACAGGAGTTATGACCAACGGGTCGTCTTGGGGGAACTTCTCCCCTTCAAGATCAGAATCATCAAAACCAATTGCGATTTCAGTCCTAGCCCGCTTCGGGGCCTCTCCCACGATGTGTATCACTTCTCTGGCATAAGCCTTCCGAGAATTCCTTGTTGTGCCGGCCACAGTAGGGCCTCTTAAGATCATGTTGACTATTGGCCCTCGGGGTTATGGGTTGCGATCTTGATCGTCATCCATCCTATTATAATCTCTAATTTGATTAACACGATCGTCACCCTTAGTGAAGTGGCTGAATTTCCCTCTACGGATTAAAAACTCGATCTCATCTTTGAGTTGCTTGCAATCATCAGTGTCATGCCCCACATCTCTGTGGAATCTGCAATACTGATTCTTGTTTCTCTTTTCGGGATCACCCCTGAGTGGTTTTGGCCATCGAAAATCTTTATCCTTCTCAATGTCCAACAAGATTCGATTCCTAGGAGTATTCAACCTTGAATACTCCGTGAACCTTGGTCCTTGGTTCTTCTTAGGGGCAGAGTCGGTGTCCTCGCTAGTTCGGGGATACTTGTCCCTAGCATCATACTCCTGGTCTTGCTTTCGCTTCTTAGAGTCATTGAAACCCTTGTCATTACCTCCAACAGCTTCTTTCTTCATGCTATCCTCCGCCTTGATATACTTGTCGGCCCTTCGTTGGAGCTTAGCCATATTTTCAGGAGGATGCTTTGCCAAAGACCTTTTGAAGAAAAGATCAGTGGTTCCGTGTTCCAAGGCTACCATGGCCACCTTATTCTCCAGATCCATGATATTCAATGTCTTCTTGGTGAATCGCTTGAGATAATCCCTTAGGTTCTCATTCTTCCCTTGCACCACATACATGAGGGATGCAGAACTTTTTTCATGAACTCTCCCACTAATGAATTGGCTAACAAAGGCAACGCTCAACTCCTTAAAAGAGCCAATTGAATTTGCAGGTAATCGACTATACCATCTTTGAGCCAAGCCCGACAGGGTTTGAGGAAACGCCCTACACTTTAAGGCGTCACTGGTAGGTTGCAGCAACAGGGCGTTCGAGAACGTCCTAACATGGTTTGCGGGATCACCCATTCCATCATAAGCCTTAATTGTTGGCATCTTGAACTTCTTTGAGATACGGGCGCTCATCACCTCCTCAGTAAACGGAGGTGTGGGATCATCAGGATCCCCAAGTGGCATCAGATCCTTGGGGTTGCTCTTGGGGGTCTCCACCCTTGTTGTTCTTCCAGTTGGGGCGTCAACCCTTCTCTGCTTTCTTGAGGACCTCTCTAAGTCTATAATGGGAATCGGTCCTGATGTTGGAGGAGGTTGAGTTTGATCTAACCTAGCTTGTTCTCTCGCAATATTGTCCTTCAACCTTAAGATCTCGGATCTGCAAGGCATGGCCACTGGGTCTAGGACCTTGAGTAATTGGAGGGTAATTAGGCAGACCATACATCGGGTTGGTATTCATGTGGAGATTCGTAGTATGGATCTGTACCCCCAGTGGTAAAGGGCGATTGGGATCAACCAAAGGAGAAACCAGCATCTGGAGAGAACTGGTTTCTTGACTTGGATGGATGACCATAGGCAATGTTCTCTCGGTATGGGGATTCGTCCCTGGAGGTTGAGAAGCTTGAGTTTGAGTGATCGCCCCTGTTGTTGGGGGTACCTGCTCAGTAGCAGGCGGAGCAGAGCTTAGAGGCAAGGCCTCAGTAGAGGTTGGTGCTGTTCTTCGCATGGTCACCATGGTTGATGTCTTTTTCCCACAGATGGTGCCAAATGTTGTGGAATAAAAACTAGGTTACGAATTTTTATTTAATACTAGGGTTCGGGAGCTTCGTGCTTTAATGGCTGTTTCCGTGTTCGAGACTAATCGGTCATCACAGAGTGCCTACGTATCTCGTTATTGAGAATCAAGCCAAGACGTAGTTCTGAGAATGAGGGGTCAAGCCCTTATATAGGCTGCAGGAGCCTTAAAATTGTAGTAGGGTTAGGTTACTTGGCAAGCAAGTCACCGTCTTGAAGAAGGTTCTAGACTCCTTCCTTATGAGAATCAGTTTCCATGTTGAAGTATGTATCTTGGAGGCTAAGTCAGGCAAGAGTTATATCCTTGTTTGACTTTTATTTGCTTAGCTGTTTATTACCCCTAATATTAATTACGAAATTAATATTATAAATAGGGTTTGGGCCCATCTGGTGGGCCCCACGTTTGGATCATTCTAGGTCTAATTAATGCCACATTAAATGTGTTCTTAGGGCTTACTTTCAACCCATATCAATATATATATATATATATATATATATATATATATATATATTATATCCTTATTATTATATCCTTATTATATCCTGTTATATTATATCCTTTAATACCTTATATATAATAACCATAAGGGAGATCTTATCCAATTTTTTTGGTCTGGTCGCTGTACTACCAAAAGCATATGATCCGTTGGATTAAAAAGTTGGGTTAAAAGCCATCCGTTGGATTATAAATTATATCCTTATATATTTATTTATAATTTTGACTTTGTTAATTTACTATAATACCCTTTCTTCATCGATTTGTTTTTGCATAAAAATTTATTTCACTTATTAATTTTTCAGTCGCCCTAGAAAATAGTTTGTTGTTCTTGTGTGAATAGGTTTAATCTGCTATTAATACAAATTATTTATTCTTATATGTTACGTTGAGGTTAAGTAAATTAGCTTGTCTTTTAGAAATTTGTTTTTCTTCTTTCTGGTGACGCTACTTTAATTTTTCGCTAATAGGCCAGTGCTATTTTTCCATCTTTTTTTTTCCGCATAAACACAGCCCGCAAACAAGGATCCAGTAACGAGTTCATGATTCAAGTTACGCGGTTGGTTACTAAATTTGATCCAGTACTGAATTCAATTGAATTTAAGATGATTTTTCGTTGAATTACACGAATGTTGAACTATTTTGATGTTGATAATGTTTGAATAATATTTATTGATTTCTTTTAAAAATCTAACTGCTCGTGGGTTGGCCAGCCCACGACAGTTCCACGATAATAGACTCATAATCCTAGGTGGGCCTGGGCTCGAGGACCCGTCATCTGCAAGTTTTTTGGCACAACTATCTGATTTTCCAACAATATCTCCCCATCCCTTCCTAGATTTCCTTCATCTATAACATCATCTACTCTTTTTCGCTTAAAATCTGTTAACATCGTATCTCTTGCCATCTCTTCCTCTCATAATTCCCTTAACCCTATCAACTGATTAACAGTTGTTACAATCATATCTTCATTATTCTGTTCCCTGAAATCACGCGATTTGATTTGCACCCCCTCAGAATCCTCGTTAATCTCGCGGACAGTTCCATCCACCTCCATGAATCGTTCTTGCATCTACTTCATTAGTGTTTATTAGCGTTTCTGGATTATATGATGGTCTTGACCCACTTCCCTCACTCACTCCTCGAAGCCACCTTGCACCAGAGTTGTTTTTAACATTCCGAGATGGAGCTCGCAACCACGTTCCATATGCTTTCTCCACTTGCTTATCTGGGTTAGCATAGACAACACTACACTCCCTTTCAGAATGTCCCATTATCCCACACACAAAGCAAAAGGTTCCCAATCGCTCATACTTGAAATTCAACCAGCTCCAACTATCTCCCTCCCGCTTAATCCTCATTCTTTGTTTCAGAGGTTTTTCCACATTCACCAACACCCTTATACGAACAAAAGATTTCCACGCCCCATCAAATGTTTTTGGGTCTGATCGAATATATTTTCCCATTAAATCTCCAACACTCTTCAATATATTTTCAGATAAGAAACCCCTTGGGATATCATAAATCTGCACCCAGATTTCCACGTACTGTAATTTCACCCTACTCGGATCTTCTGTAGGCTTTAACTCATGAAGAACTAACATTGCTTGCTCAAAACTCCAAGGCCCACCCTCAATAATCTTCTGCACATCCATCTTATGATACAACACAAACGAATACCGAAAATTCCTCATATCATGCACCTCCATCCCTTCCTTCGGTCTCCACAAAGTTGCCATAACATTCTGCATTGCATTAAAAATTGATACTCTTCTCAGTCAAAAATTTACCAACACATACATTTGCTTTTGGACCACCACCTTAAAACTCGGAACCACCAACCCACCTTCATCTTCATCCTCAATAACCAATTTTGCATACATATCTTTTAAGGCCTCCTCAGATCTTGCCATTGCTTAAAGGTTTATAAAAACTATATACTGGATAGAGAAATGCTAATAATATATGATAACTTATTTAGATAAGGCAATGACTGTCAAAATGACAAAGAGAAAACTGTCATATTGACAGACGCATTTGGTATCAAAGTATTTTGGATAAGGCAATGACTGTCATATTGACAGACGCATTTGGTATCAAAGTATTTTAGATAAGGCAATGACTGTCATATTTTAATGGTACGTAATTGTATCAAAGTATGAAAGAACCGAATTTGATTATCACTAAACTCAGATTCGATTCATGATTATAACTACAAAGTTATACAAAATTTATTAATTTTTTTTAACTTCAGCTCTGGATCGATTCATTGCAACTACATTAGCTCATGTTCGATTCGTTGCAACTACATAATTGTACAGGATTTATTTACCTTAATTTCTTTTAACTTTACCTCAAGTTCATTAACTTTGTTAGTTTCACATCGGGTTCGATTTCTTATAACTACATAATTGTACAAGATTTATTACTTAAATTTATTTAGCTTCACCCTGGGTTCGATCTCTATAACTACATAATTAAATAATTTTATTTATTTATTAATATCAATATTTTAATCTCGATTCGTGTTCAAATCGTACCCGTGCAATCAGCTAGTAATTACTAATAACTATTTATTTCCAATATTTTTTTAACGAATTTGCAATTTAAGTAACCTACACTGAAATTTGCTTTAACTTGCTAGTTATGAATAAGAATCTTTGCACAATTAATATCCTTATTGATATAGCATGATAAAATTTGGATTCCAGTAGATTTTTAACTCTAATATGTGAATTTGAGATTGGCCCAAACTCCCAACAAATTTGCTCCATATTTCTACTCTCCTCTCAGTAATTAGTCTAGGTGCCATATAGCATTTCATGATACTTTTTGTTCTCCAAATTTCCATGGACTCAATAAAGCTTATTTTTCATACTTTTAGTGAACCTCTCAGCTGGCTCTCTCTCTCTCTCTCTCTCTCTCTCTCTCTCACCCACACACACTTATTGAGCTTATTTGTTTGTGTCTGCTGTAACCTTATTGGTGATGCATCAATTCAGATTTTTTATTGGTTCTTTCTACCTGCAGTGATCAGCTCAAACTAAGTAAAGGTGTAGTACTAAAAGTTGTCCATGTTCCTTTTGCAGGTCACTAATCTGTCTTTTATTATAAATCACAGCTTTAATCCTACCATATAGTTTTCCAAGAAGTGTTAGGCTTAAACATTCACAAACACACTCTTTCTTGATCATGTATCCTTCTAATGGCATCCAAGACACAAGTTCGTTTTTATTTTCTGATAACATGTGTACAAACCCCAGCTCAACTATTGAAGATTTGTCCTCTTCTTCATTGCTTAATGTCTTCCCTTCTTCTCATCTTGTCGATTTCAACGACAACACGGTGTTTTTTCAAGATTTCCATGACATTTTACACCAAAAAGTAAATGGTCAAGAAATGGATCAAGAAATAGTAACTTATGAGGGTGCCAGTAATATCAGTATGAGCAAGATTGATGTCAAGAAGAAGAAATTATCATGTGGAGGATCTAGTAAACTTTGCGAGCAGATCCGGGTAAAGAGAAAGTGCCACAAAGATAGGCATAGCAAGATTACCACAGCTAATGGTTCCTCTAGAGGCAGAAGAATGAGACTTTCACTAAATGTTGCCAAGGAGTTTTTCGCTTTACAAGATATGTTGGAATTTGATAAGGCTAGCAAAACTGTGGAATGGTTGCTTAAGAATTCTGAAAATTCCATCAAAGAAGAGACCATGAAGCGTGCTAAAATGAGCCACATCCCTTGTCCATCCACTTCTGCAATCGATCCAGAGCCTCCGACATCAAAAGAGAAAACAAGAGGAACTCAGAAAGTAAGTGCAACTCATCCTGTTACAAGAGGATCAAGGGGAAAAGCAAGGGCAAGAGCAAGGGAGAGAACACAAAAAAAGAAACAGCTCCAGCTTGTTGGTGGTGTTACTGATATTAATGATCGATCTAGACTATATAATTGTTCACAAGGAATGAATATTGGGTCAGATCATCCTTCGCTAAATTGTGAGAAATCTTCAGCAGCTGGTAACAAGTTTCTCGACATGGGGGCAAGAGCAAGGGAGAGAACACAAAAACAGAAACAGCTCCAGCTTGTTGGTGGTGTTACTGATAACGATCGATCTAGACTACATAATTGTTCACAAGGAATGAATATTGGGTCAGATCATTCTTCGCTAAATTGCGAGAAATCTGCAGCAGCTGGTAACAAGTTTCTCGACATGAGAAATGGTAGCCCAGCTCCGGTTCTTGAGTTCGAAGACATATTAAACTATAGCAAGCAGCAGCCACACAGTTTTGAAGGGATCGAAAACTAACACAGAAGAATTTACAATTGATCATTCATATATTCTTCGTAAGTAACAATTGGGATCCCTACACTTTCTTCAATATTCTCCATCACAATTCAACAACTACATTGTAAGGTATACAAAATTTTAACACAAATTTATACTTGTAAGAATATTTTAACTAGTTCTGATTAAATTTATTAAATTGCTCTTGCAGCATCAATTCACACCTTCCAGTACAATGGAAAACCATGGAACAATATCTGAAAGACTATATAAATAGTATGGGGTATTTTAAATGTCACCAAGTTCTTCTTTTGTGGCCGGCTATATGAGAACAGGTATGTGTTTTCACATATTATAAGGTAGCTAAATTAAGTACGCTACAATAATGAACAAATTTTAATCTCCTCTCCGGGATATATCCATGCCATCACGTTATGACTACAAATTTTCCTACCTACTCATCATCTTTTACCGTTTGATTTTTTTAGTTACTTACTAATCTACGACATTACAATGGCCTAACGGATACCTCCTCTCGATTGGTAACAAGGTGTTGAGACTTGAGAGTTCTAACTGGATGGAGGGAGCATGCCGCTTATGTATTTCTGCTACATGGTTTTTTTTTTTAATGCTCACACACCCACCTCAACTGAGGTTTCAATCCTCGAGGTTTCAATCCTCTACCTATATGCCAAGAGAAAATAGATCTGCAGCAGGCTTGGAAAATATTTTGTAGCTAGAGACTTGGAATGCAAACTATTAGAATTTGATCAATGTTAATTATCTTTATATATCCATCAGTTAAGTACAAAACCTAAACAAACATAAATAAGGCTACTGCCTAGCATGCTTTCCTTGGCCTCATTCCACAATTTTGAACATTAATTTAGTGTCCAGATAGTTTCTTCAAATGCTTCTGGTTTTAAATATTTTCATGATTTTCTATGTTATGATCAAAGAAACAACAAAGGGGGGCCTTACTAATTAATTTTCACCAAGCATGATCTCAATCTCGATGATAATTTGCAAGATTCATCGATCTATTTAAAGTATAAATTGCATGCTATGACTAGTACATAGCTAGCGATATAATTAAGATCCTGCATTAAGAACATTCATGATAAATGGCTTTCCATCTTCACACACATGTATGATCAGATGAAGTAAAGGAAGAAGGAATTAAATATAATTTCCTGATTTCCAAATTCGATAGTACTAATTCAGCATGCACTAAGCTTCTGTTCCATATGAGCTGCCTAGACAGTACTGTGCATGTCTAGTTAATAGAAGCACTAATATTTACCAACCAATTTAGCACAAGTTTATACATTGTTAGTGTAAATATAAACTTTGTTCATCCTGACAATGTGACAATGGTAATTAATAGTTTAAGGGAAATTCGGACTTTCAAAGGTTTGTGTCGATCAAGTTTCTTTGTTAATTGATCAAAGGTTTTGATGATCCCTTATAATACGATCATACCTTAGTAAACATTGGAACCAGCAGTTACGATATATGCATATATATTTGTGTGTGCACTGTTTAAGCATTGTTATTGCTAAATTAACCTCAATGTTCAAAAGTTTTAGCATTTAAATCTTCTGGTGACCAAAATCTGTTGCGGCTGCCAGAATAGTCTTGTGAGTTTCAGAGTTAACTTTTAACTTTTTTGCTCTTGGTGGTGCAAGGTATTATAAATATCTTAAAATTTTGCAATACTTTCATTATGAATCAAAATTGTTGGGCTTTTTCCTTAATAATAACAGACTAAAAAAAGGTTTCAAGAAGCTTTTATGACATATTTATTCAACTGTAAAAGGAGTTGGGATCTGTTTATAGTTAACTCTCATGTTCTATTTATTCTGCAAGGATCTTAATTGTTATAATGTCGGACGTTACTGTTCATTTTTTACGATACTAGATCATCTGTTTAGAAGAGCATGCACATTTCAATCTGTCCGGCATCTCTGAAGATGATATGACAGCATTTCAATTACATTTACTGGGTGTGTTAATGACGAAGCCTCTCTAGCTAGGTGGATAACAATAATTAAGCATATATTTTGTGGAAACAAAGGAGTGGAATAAATTCCATGCTGCAAAATAATGTAAAAGATGGAAAAGCACGCACTATATATCTCTAGGTTTTGCTGGCATGAATAATTTCTACTGCACATTTGTGCATTTGAAAAGGTCAGTTTATCTGTTTGCGTAGGTGTCGCTTAGTCTGTGAATTACCCTTGAACATCATATTCACAAAGTTAAGATTATAAAGCTAGGCTTGCACTTAAATGAGAAGCATATGAGAATCGGTGATTTGTGACTTTGTGTAGTTCAAACTTGTAATTTTATGCAAATTCATAATTATGATTATAATTTAGTGCAAACCACCACCAGCTGTTACAGTTACACAAATCATGGAGGATCCGTATATATATAAAATCTTTAATCACCAGTTTGAACTTCACTACTTCACAATTCTCATTTTAATTAGTTGGCTCTCATCGGAGCAAGACCTATATATATATGTATAGATTATAAAACATACAACATGACTTTATATCATTAAAGTAAGTGTAGGTTAATGTGCGCGCTTCATCATAACTTCTGGATGGTAAAGTACGTACCTCTTTATCGGTAGTGATTGGTGCACCATTAATTGTGTGATTGGTGTTTTCTTGATGCCCATGTGTCATGTGCAATACTATATTATCTGATTGTAAAGGCATAAATATGTTCTTCCACTGGAATGTCGACAATGCGCGCAGGAAAGACAATTATCACTATTAATTTCAGCGCATGTACTAATGTCTCTTGACAAGAGAGGAATTATAAAGGAGAATACATGTATAATATCTATAATTAGACTATGCAATATGGTTCACCGGCCAGATGAATATATAACTTTCTGCAACTCCCAAAGTTGGAATGAATGATTTGATAACAAGCATGCTTGTATATTCATAACTTAGTAGAAAATTGAACTTGAGTGTTAAAATTGAAACCTATCATATCTATTATATCGCTCATACGACACATATGTGAACGTGTCCGATCATCAAATCAGATGAATGATTGTTCAAGTAAATTTATAAAGTGAATTTTGATCATCAGTTGAATTTTGATCACATGAAAGTAGCTGCATACAGTTTGTTGTCTTAGTTTGATTGTGGAGAGAGGAAAACTCAAGTTTTGTACAATTGCAACTTACATATGTTGGGGAGACCTGAATCAATTTTTCAGAAGTCCAGGAGGGGAAAATTAGAAACTTCACAGTTATATATGCAGCTAACTGTCGTAATTAAAATGTATACCCCCTTTTGAGTTTATGGTCTCTAGAACATTGATTTTGACTATCTTAATGCAAAAAATTATAAAAAAGAGATATAAAATTATATAATTAATGAACCCTAACCTCTGTGCTTATAAATTAGATCTAATCAAGTTAGAATGATCGTCATTCTAGCTAGGCTGCTAATAATGTACCTAACTGATAATCGATGAACTGAAAGGATAAACAAGAGGATATAGCAACTCCAGATCGAGCACAAACAATTCCTTTGGCCTCCAAAGAAAGAATTAAGTTGCAATTGATGAATTGCATTACCTTCTTTTTTCATAATCAATGTAGCAATACAACAAGAGATAGCCTCATCAAAGCCATTTCGAAGGCTGCCAAGGTTATAATGAGACTCTCTGATCTGGAGCGTACAGTTTTCTCCGATGGGACACTCAATGGAATAATTTTATTTAGTTATGGAGTATATATGGACGCTTCATATATAATGCAGTAGGTACCAATGGCTGGAATATAAAGATTGTTAGCAAAGATTAAAACACATGTACACAAGGACCGCGTAATGTACCAGTGCTCGAAATCAATTAGCGGACGGGATACTTTGAAAGGTTAGATTTTAGTTCTGAGGTGCACCAGAGTGGTGTATAAACATGATCAATACAAAATCCCATATCAAATTAATGTATTTTTGAGGAAAAAAATTAGAAGTGATGCTGATGCCCTACCGATATTGTGGTATACAAATATGTGGTCTCTCGTGGACATGCATACCAATGACAAAAGGTACATATCTAAGAAAAATTAATACACACAACTAAACATATATATATATATATATATATATATATATATATATATATATATATATATATATATGCACATATAAATTGAGCATAGGCTCATATAAGTGGCAAAATTATAGTGAATCATGAGATCTATATTCAGAAAAGAGCTAGAGGTAATGAGCACTAATTTCTTGCTAGCTGTATAGTTAGTCAGCCTTTGGTGATGATAGTAAGTTTGATAGAACCTACTATTCTAAGTACCAACTCTCTTCAAGGATTGTACAGCTAAACCTAGCTAATGTGTCTCCTTCTCTATGGCATTAAAACTGTGGTCTACAAATCTATGTTAGCTAGGTTTAGGGTTTTGTCCTGGTTACAAATCTAGCTAGCTAGCTAGTTTCTCTCACTTAAATTATTATTCATAATCTTCATAAAGCCCATTCTTTTTTTTACCCAAATGAACATCTTTCGGCACTGACCAGTACCTGAAAATTAACAAATTCAGCAAATCAAACTAATATTTCAAGCTTATTCTTATTGCTCACACTAAAGGACTTGTGGATCTAGCTCTTAGATTCTTGTGAAACATTAAGTTATTTTCTTAGATCTACTGTTTGCTAAAAACAGTAGATCTAAGAAAATTGAACAAGTACCATTAGGAAGAATCCGAGAGAGAGAGAGAGAGAGAGAGAGAGAGAGAGAGAGAGAGTTACACTGTAGTATAAATGTGCTTTAGGAAATTATGAATCATTGAATATATAGATCACAGCGTTGACAAAACAAAAGAAATGAAGAAAGAATAGCAAACAACCCCCTAGAAGTAGTGATGTGGAAAAACTTGGTGTTTTTCTGCCCCATGGATCTTTCTTTTGAGTTCTATCAAAACCCAGATCAAATAATTGCTGATGCTTTCCTGAAACTAAGATATGAAACCTCGACCAATCAAGCTAAGATAAAACATAAAATTTGTGGTTAATTAATCATGACCATTTTACTATTAATTTGGGTGTTGTTCTGGGGAAGTTTAATCAAGGTCTGCAAAGGTTTCAGAAATACTAACTGACGATTGTTGATGATAAACTAGGATATAATTTAAGGTACATTAAAGTAAGATTAAAATCAACTTTCTTGTCTATGAAAATTGAAAACTGAGGCAGTCAGACTCAAATATCGAGGAACCTAATGTTGGCACTCAGGGTGCTGGTACTGTTTTTCTTTTTAAATATACTATAATATTATAAATATTAATTTTAATTTTTTATTGAAAAAATTCGAACCTTACATCTTCGTATATAATAATTTTTCGTATAAAATATAAATTAATATATATGTTATTGGCAGAATAGAACCTTGGACCTCTGTATATAAACTTTTAGTATTGTTATATTTAACGATCATGATGTTAAGTTGATGATCTAACGGTTGTGAATGAGGGATAACAAAAAATGGGGATAACTAAGATTAATATAATAATTATTTATTATTTAAAAATGATTTCCAGAATCAAATATATTTATTTTATTTTATAGTTTGTAATGTCCAACTGTATGCTGTTGGTTTTAATTTAAAACCATGCTTATTTATTTTAATCAGTGTACGTTTTATTTCCTTGTTTAGCATATGACTTGGTCATTTGGTTGTTAGAGTGAGTTTAGGAGATGATTGAAAAGCGATAGGCACCAGAGTTGTTAGAGGAATTAGTTCCTACTTTCTAGCTTAACATCTATCTACAGGTGTATTTATATTCTGTATTTGCTTTCAGTTTAATGCAAGACGACCATTTAGAGTATCCTTGGTTTTACACTTTTCATTGATACATGTTTTACAGTCTTATATCATAGAGTTTCCCATCAATCTGGTATCAGAGCGGGTTTACAAGTAGTGTATGCCAAAGTACATGCCAAAAGGAACTATGACGGAGACAAGTAAAACAAAGGACGGAATGATCGGGCTAAGCTACCCTATGTTAAACAGGGGAAACTGTACGGCCTGGTCGATCAAGATGAAGGTGTATTTGCAAGCACAAGGAGTGTGGCACGCTGCGGATGCGGAGTCAAAAGTGGATGTCGAGGAAAAGACAGATAAGATGGCAATGGTAGCCATTTATCAAAGCATTCCGGAGGATATTTTGTTGTCTGTGGCAGAGAAAAAGACAGCAAAAGAGACATGGGAAGCCGTCAAAACTATGTGTTTGGGCGCGGATAAAGTAAAAAAGGCTAGAGTTCAAACTCTTAAGGCTGAGTTTGAATCACTAAGCATGAAGGAGACGGTGGCAATTGACGATTTCTGTATGAAACTCAATGGTTTGGTGACCAATATTCGAGCCTTAGGAGAAGAGGTCCAGGAGGCGTATATTGTGAAAAAT
Source organism: Kitagawia praeruptora (assembly GCA_037693485.1). NCBI lineage: Eukaryota > Viridiplantae > Streptophyta > Magnoliopsida > Apiales > Apiaceae > Kitagawia > Kitagawia praeruptora. Next base: position 143,951,010 of record CM075352.1, read on the forward strand.
CTACTAAGGGCGGTACCTTCAAAATTTCTGCAAATAGCCTCCACCATCGAGCAGTTTGGTAACATGGATACTATGACTGTCGAGGAGACAGTAGGGTCTCTTAAAGCCCATGAAGAAAGACTCAGAGGTCAAGGTCAGAGTGACAATGGTGGGGGACAGTTACTTTTGACAGCAGAGGAATGGTCCAAGAAGGAGAAAGACGAGCCAAAGCTTCTTCTCACGAGAGAGGAGTGGTTGAAACGGAGTGGTAATGGTGGAACAGAGGGCTCTACAAGTTCAAGGGGTCGAAATGGCAGAGAATTTAATCGAGGAACACGTGACAAGAGTAAAGTTCGTTGTTTTAACTGTCTTGGGTATGGACACTACGCTGCGGAATGTAAGAAAATAAAACGAGAAAGAGAGCAGAAGGAGGAGGCGAATTTGGCAAGATTTGATGACGAACCTGCATTACTAATGACAGAAGATTTTGTTGGTAGATGAAGGAAAAGTATCACCAAAGCTAAACCCAAGTAGTGAAGAAAAACGAGGTGATTCTAACATATGGTACCTTGACAACGGGGCTAGTAACCACATGACTGGACAGTTGTCAAAGTTCAAACAGTTAGACGAAAGTGTTAAGGGACAAGTCAAGTTTGGAGATGGATCCACAGTGCACATTGAGGGAAGGGGAACAATTCTGATGAGATGCAAAAATGGTGAAGAAAGACTGTTACGAAATGTATACTACATCCCTGCGTTGTGCAGTAACATAATTAGTCTTGGACAACAGGCTGTAGATGGAAACAGAGTTGTGCTAAATGGACAATATTTGTGGGTTTACGGAAAAGATGGTAAGTGTTTGCACTAAATCACGCAAGCGTACGTGGTCACAAGTAATATAGAATAAAGCTGAGTTCGTTCCCACAGAGATCTGGTTATGGTTTTAATTCAGTTTTGTACCTATGCAACAATGTATGGTTATTATGCACTGCTAAGACAATTAACAATAATGGGTTTTGATTATCTAAATTAAACTAAGATGCAAACTATTATACTAAGATTTACTTAACTAATGATAATTAAAATTGAATTACTTATGCAAAATAAACCATGGGATCCTAACTTCATTAAATACTTTGCTTAAATCTGACGCCTTTAATAACTATATGCAATGGTTATGATATCTGATCAGACAACACGAAACAAGTAAACGCTACTTCTCAGTATACGAATACCAAACTAAACATACATCCACAAAAGAGATAGAAGATGAATAGACACCAATTATGCTTAGACCCTATATCTCTATAAAATTTGAAAACATAACGGTTGAAGAACAAGTTATCCACATTGATCACATAGGGCAGCATAATATCTCTATTTACGCCACAAATCATGATGTTAAAACATCAACCTATCCTATGCTAGCATGGCAAGTTCTAAATCTCAGGATCCACTCTCGTTTCACAAGAGATTAACATATTAGATGTTAGCTACGCATCTAAATTCATAAAGCACAACCATACGGGGATATCAAATATACATCACACACAGATCTTTAAAGCATCAAGATATTAAAGCTCCATAAATAACTCCGTTAGAATCCCATGACAACGATTAGTTCGTAATTGAACCTCTCGTCATCATGGGATCTGATGAAATCATGATAAAAACAAAGTATGAAAAGATACAAATAAACCTAAGTAATTGATATGTAATGGTGATCCAAATTACAATGGTATGATGTGTTTTTACGTTTCCTAAACTGATTCTGTTTTTAAGGAAAATTCGTAGCTTACTTTTCTTCAATATTTCTGGGCCGTTCCAGTGGTATTTGGACATCTAGACCACTTTAGAATGATAGAAAATCTCGTTAGCTTCGCGTGGACTGTAAGATCGTCCAAAACGGACTTGTAGAACTCAAGATATAACTCAAACAATAAATCAGAATTTTTCCAGCGGTCGCGCGCGTGCAACCTGCGCCCATCAGTCTGTTTGTCACGCTGCCTGCGCCCACCACGCGCAGCCTGCACGTGGTATAACTGTCCAAGATTGTATAAAATCTCCCAAGCTTCGCGTGGGCAATAAGATCGCTGAAAACGGACTTCTAGAACTCCAGATATGGCCAAAACAGTGTAGACTGCGCAACCTTCCCGGAAAATCCGAATTCTAATTAATTTAACCTCCAAAAACGACAGAAGCATCAACCTTAATCAACATTCTTACAAACCTGCATAACTACATAAAACACATCAAAACTACAAGAAACTTGAGTCCAAGATAATCAATTTAAGCCGATTTAGAATGCTCCAAGTGGATATAAAATCCACTTATCACACCCCCAAACTTAAACCGATGCTTGTCCTCAAGCATAAACAATTACAACTAACTAACTAACTAGTACCACTTCCGTAGGTGATCACGGTTGCATTTGGCATATGCAACAAGCCCTTTAAACCCCTAGGCAGCCCTAGTGGACGAGTAAGGTCTCGTGAGGGCCTATAACGAATGTACCCACAAAATCCATTTAATCTAATGCAATGCAATGCATGAATGCAACTAATATGAAAAATGCAAATAATCTAGTACTAATATCCTACCATACCTTCAAATCCTCTCATGCCATATCAACTTAAGAATCAAAGTAAATACGCAATGCCTTGGTGTCGCAAGTGCAAGTATTCACATAGTCTACTCAATGAACATGCATAAGTTCTCACAAGCCCATGTCAAATGTAAGAATAAGTTAGTAAACATGCTAAGCCTACAAGAGTACATCTTTGAGACAAAACTCGGGATCTCATACGCAAAAACAAGCAAACACTCACAATCCACTCACAAAAGAATATTTACTCAAGAACAAGGGTAAGTGTATCACTCAATTCCAACAATCATAAGCATGCTTGACATTTGGTATCAACCTAACTCTTAACACAACATACATCAATGACGATAATCAAAAGGTCTTTATTTGGGTTGTAACGGGGCTGGGGACAAGGTATGTCAAATAAGCCAAAACAGGTGAAGTGTCAAAAGCTAGTAAGTACCATAATAAATCATACACAACACCCTATTTCCCCCCCCCCCACATAATTTTTCTATTTTTCTTCCAACAAAAACAATCGACGAGTCGACTAAAGTAGGATCACAACAAACACAAACATGCTCTCATAATATTTTTTTCTTCTTTTTTTTTTCTCTTTTTTTTTCTCTCTTTTTTTTTTCTTTTTTTTTCGAGAGCTAGATAAAACAATAATATAACAAATAACAATGATCCCATGAATTTATTACATATGCCGACTATCAAGTAAATAACCAAACCCAATTTTCAATATTTCCCCCAAAAGTAAAACCAACAATAAACCCCTCCTTGCACACCTTATTACTCCCTTAAGCACTCTACTAGCCTTTGACAATATGGGTTCAAATTAATGTAAGGCCACTACAAGAAAAAGGTCTAGGCAAGTAATGTGGTATGTCACCGAAAAAATAGGATTAAGCTCAACAGGTTAACTAATTGATCATGTAAACATGGTGTGGTAATATGGGAAAATATGCGGTTATTCCTAAATGCCTTTATCATTTTAATCGTCAAATAATGTCATGCGTTTCAAGAAAGACCTCAAACAACTGCTAGCAATGCAAACAATCCATGGACACTCAAGCAAACGAATAAATTGCAATATGCAATAAGGCTCAAAAACTCACTTGGTGGAAAAACATACTCAATCCCAAGCAAAAATCTCTCTAATGCACCTACTTGTATTCAAAGCATGCAAACTAAATCATCTTGCACATATTCATGTCCTTCTAATCACTTACAACATTCAATAAGTCTACTAGCTTCAACTTACTAGTGTATGTGTGTGCACAAGAACAAAGCATATCACTTCTCAATCAAAAGCGTCAACAACACAAAATTCCTATCAAGCATGGGTGCAAATGCAACTATTATGAACTCACATTATATACGAAAATAAAAACAGAATGTGTTAGGTCGAATACACAATAGTTAATCAAATACTGTATGAGTAACTTAACAAGAACACACTGTTTAATACTTAAAAACTGTTTGGAATTAACAATTCCTCTCTCAGTGATGTAAAATATCACAGAGAGATGCTTAGGTTACAATCAATGAATTTCTCAATGTTTGATTACCCTTCTAGGGTTAACCTAACTGTATTTATAGAACATACAGCTTCGTACAATCAGTAACTGATTCTCCTATAATCAAGCTATATAATTGATATCAATCACGATTGCTCCAGTCTTCCAAGTCAACTCAATCTCTTTGACAGCTTTCCAATCTTCAAAGATATTGCTTCCATATTTATCTTGAATCAATCTTCAAACACTGTTGACTCTTCAGACAATACCGCTACAGAGTTTAAACAACCTCTGTTGCGCTTCCAGTCAGTGTTTAACTAAACTCTGACTGCTTCCAGCTAAACTCTGTTTTGTCACTATAGCTTCCAAACACTGTTCTCATCAATCATTTCTAACAATCTCCCCCAACTTGTCCATTAGCAAAAATGTACAAGTTTTACAGTAAATGATGATGTCAAAACAAATACAAAGTTTACAGTGTTTAACATACAAACAGAGTTTAAACTATTACTTAACAATTTCTACAGAAAATAAGAAAATTCTTACAGACTTTAATTTCTAATCTCTTGAAGATCAGGCATTGTTCTGAGATAGTCTATAAGCAATCTTCTCTCAGCATTTTCAAGCTCTATCTGCATAGCTTCCTTGATTTCTCTCAACTGAGGATCATTCTCATCAGTTTGATAGATAGCAGCTCTAAGATCGTAGATTTTGTTTCTTCTCATCTCATTTCCCAGTCTGATGTATTTCACTTCCTCAGATTTCACATTAAAATCCAGAACAGTGATTCCAAGATCAGTCTTCAGCTTTGTAGTCCCCTTCTCCATTTCTATCAGATTTCCATTCCAATCTCTGTACTTAGGAACATACTTACTGTTGATCTTCATTTGTCTTCTTGCAAGGTTCTGAATCATCCTTTGTCTGAGCACATTTGCAACTGACTGAGCTCTTTGATTTCTCACTCTGAAAATATACAGGACATATTCAAGTTCTTCCCCATATTTTAATTCAATATCCTTTTCAGAAACTTTAAACACTGTTCCATCAGCCATGAAATATAATAGGAAATCCTTCTCTAAACTCTTCTGATATACAAGCTGTACTGACTCCAGTCTGTCTAAACTCTCTTGAGTGACACCACGACCTGGAACAGACAGTGAAGAAGGATCTCTGGGACCAACATATTGCCTTTTGTCTCTGTGTGAGCCTATGCCTTCTTTGTTGTATCCAACTTTACCAGATAAGGCTCTACTATCAGTGAAATCCATTGGAACTGTAGCTTCTAGCCTTGAATCATGAAGAACACCCTTTCCAAATTTTGATTTCAACTGAGAAGACAATAATGGTGTGGTCACAACTTGTGCAGTAACAGAGGTTGTGTCTTCATTCTTCTGTACAACATGTGTATCAATAGAGGTTGTAACAATACTTTTCAGCTTTTGCTTAGCTTCTGCATCTGTTGGTTTTCTGAACACTTGCATTCTTTGATTTGTACCAACTGGTTCTTTGATTTGAACGCCTTTAAGAACAGGCTTTGCAGCTTTAGCAACTTTCACATTCTTCTTCAGTTTATCAGACTTTAAAGTCTTCAAATGCTTTTCTTGCAGACTCTTCTCTTCAGCTTTAGCATCTTCTATAGTAACTCCTTCTGCATTCTCCTCCATGAAAAGCTTAACAGCTAACTCCTCATCAGTCTTTGGATTTGATATTAATTCCAAACTCTTGGTTTTTGAAGTACCTTGAGTTTCAGTGTTTATTCCAACAGACTGTGACTTAAGAGATTTGCTAGATCTCAGAGTTTGCCTTTCAGAGTTTAACACCTTACTCTTATCACTTGCCCCTCCATCTCCAGCATCATCCTTTTGAGACAGAGTTTGAGAAACTTTGCATTTAGACTTAGCAACTCTCTCCCCCTTTTTGACATCATCAGGAATGAGTATAGATGTAATGAGCTCCAAAGAATTAGCAATAGAATCAACCTTAGCAAACAAGGCAGTCTGATTTTCTTCAACCTTTCCTAGCCTGGCAAAGAGAGTATCTTGAACTTTAGACAGCTGTGCTGCTTTGATTTTGGACTCTCTTTCCATCTTCATTTCTCTTGACTGAATCTCAGTCTTCAAGGAAGCAATTTCTTGTTTTGTTTCAGCAAAATTTCCATCCAGAGTTTTGACTTGTACCACAGTTGCTTTTAAGCATGATAAAATCTCTGGATTTGAAATTTGACTAGCAGTCTGCTTAACAAAATCAGCTGCTCTCCCTTTTGGAAAAATACAATCTTGTTTATACCAATTAGCAGCAGATTTAGCAAGATACTCTTCTTCAATTGCATGAGATGGACAAGGCTGATCAAAAGGTGTATGTTTATTTTCAGTCTGTGCTGGTGCACTCAGAAAAGAATCAGAGTTTGCACTGCTGTCAGATTCATCTTCAGCACTTGCATCTTTAGTTTGAGCATCTTTTAAAGAACCACTGTGCTGAGCTGTGTCAGCCACAGTTTCTGCAACAACTTTTGCAATCTTTTCAACAGTCTCCTCATGTTGCACAGGCTCTGCAACAGAGTTTATGTTTGTATCTTCAACAGGCATAGATTCAGAAATTATCTTAGTTGCCTGATCAACTTCATCACCTTTGTCTGGAATTGGAGAAGCATTAGATATCAGTTCTGTATGTGATGCTGCAGCTTCAGAAACATTTACTGCAGGCTCATCAGCTACACCAGGAGCTTCAACATGATCAACAGGTGAGATAGGATCAAGAATTGAATCAAGAACATCATTCACTGGTGAAAAACCATCTCTGTGATCCTCTTCTACAGGCATGTTATCCTCTGTAGGTACTTCAACATTGACAGTATTCTCTGCAGGCATTTCAACCTCTGCAGGAATTTCAACATTGACAGCCACAATATCCTCTGCAGGCATTTCAACCTCTGCAGGTATTTCAACATTTGCAGGTATAGCAACATTCTCTGCAACCTCAACAGTAGGTGTTTGTTGTGAAACCACCTCTGGAGCTTCAATAATATTCTCATCATCAGACTCTGAAAGAATTAATCTTCTCTTCTTGACTTGAGGCACTACAATCTCCTCTTCATCTTCACTTGAGCTCTCTCTTGGTGGTGAAAGTGAAGGTCTGTTTGCCTTTTGTTTCTTCCTTCTTGTATAAACAGCTCCAGGTGATGTCTGTTTAGCCTTTGAGTGTTTAGCCTTTGAGTGTTTAGTGTTTTGGGCGGTGTGTATTTTTCTTTTTGGTTTGGATTTGGGTTGTTCAGTAGATGCTGGCTCAGAGTTTAAGGTTTCAGAGTTTAGTGGTGGAGAGTTTATTGTTGGAGAGTTTAAGGTTTCAGAGTTTATGTGTTCTGGTTGTGGTTGATGAGATGTAGTAGGTACAGTGGTTGTGGGTGTTGTGGGTGTGGTTGTTGGTTCAGAATTTATGGTGTCTTGAGAATCTTGAGGTTGGTTTACATAGTTCTGTAAGGCTAGTGGCAGAAACATATCAGGTATGTGCTGTTTAGTAACATCTTTGTTTGTCAAATCAGAAAACATTCTTTTAGCTACTTGAAAAGGCTGAATCACATCAGCTTCATCAATTGGAATGTTAGGCACACAAGCAGTAAATAGCATTTGACAAAAACGAGCAAAATAAACAGAAGTAGGCTCAGACAAACGCTCTCCCAGATTCATTAGCACTAATCTACCAAAATCGAAATTACCTCCATATAGTAGAGCATGACCAATTTGGAGAGTATCAAGAGGAAGTGCATCCCAGTTTGTTGTCTTCTTTCCAAAAGCTCTTGTAATGCAATCGAAAAAGAAACTTCATTCCTTTCTCAAAAGTGGACGTCTCAAAGACCCTATCTTATTCAAGTTGCCTGCACATCCAATTTGCTCTAACATTGTCCTCAAGCGATCATGACCAACAACACTATAAGAAGTGTGTGTCTCAAAATCCAGAGCATCCCTAACCGTAGTTGGAGTAATAATATACTCTGATTCATCATGAGTGAAAGTGATTGTTGGAGTGCCAGACTCGTCTCCATCATCATATACAGAGTTTGTCCAGAAAGTAGCAATTTGTGAAGCAGATAGTGTTGGTGGTGCAGTTAGAGCCTTCCCTATTTCAGAGTCTTTCAAGAAATTTTGGAACACATGAAACGCCTCTGGAGCATTTGCAGTCTCCAGTGGTGCTGCATAGTTGCTAGGAAGAAAAACTAACCCTGCTGCATCAAACGCTTTAGTTGCCATTAGTAAGATGTGATTCGAAGATATTCAGAGAAAAGATGTACGGTAAGTGTTTACCAAAATGTGAAGGAGAGTGTATGAGAATTTTGAAAGTGAATGAATATGCAAGTAACTATGAGTGGGTGAATATGAATAGATGTGAAGTGAGAGAACAAAAATGATTAGAGTAAAACTAAAACTCAATCGTTTATTTAGTAAAAGCGCACAACTGATTGTAGAGTAATGTGTGAGTGGGACACTATCATGGGACACGTGTCAAACAACCAATGGATCACTTAATAATTACCGCTGTCATTCCTATAATCACGACACCTTGACATATTTACACTAATTAACAGTTGTCAACTACCCCAATTACTCCAAAATAGTCAAATCATCTCAATGAAAAATTACCTTAGAGTACTTAACACAACTCAATAGTGTTTATCAATTTTCCATCTTTATCACTAACAACCCTTTCAAAAGTTGCACAGTTGTGAATATGAGTGTGTGTTAAGCAGAGTTTACTAAAATCAATTTTTAGAGCATCTAATATTTCATAAAATCCATAACTAAAATCAATAAACACTGAATGCACAAACTCTCATATTTAAACACTGATTGTTTGATGAATGCTAAACTCTGTAGTTACTGTAATACAGAAATCTGTAAACTTCTATTCCCTTTGATGTCCATGATTATCCAAGTAAGCACACAGTCTTTGAAGACAAAAAGATCAAGAGATAGAAATCAGAGCATCATTCAGTGAATAACAGTCATGAATTTGATAAACTCACAAACTCTCAAAGCACACAAGTGTTTAGGTGAAGTGTTTACACTCACATTCAATCAGAAATAGCAGATTCTACCATATGCTTGAATGTCCACCAAATCTACACTACTTTGAATACATGTATGCACAAATCAAAAGGACTTTATTCAGGGTTGTAATGAGGTAAGATCAAACAGATGAAAAAGATGTTTTATTCATGAGTGAATTTCAAGCTGAACATTTTAATAGAGCAAAGTGTTCAGTCACACTATTAGTACATATTTGTACAATATCAGTATATATGCCCTTTTATTTATTTATTTATTTAGCATGTATACTGAGTAAACTTTTCTTTTCTTGAGAGACCCTCATCTGCTTGATTTAAAAAAAAATAACTGCTCTTAATACTTCAGAGTATAAGAAAAAATGAGCAGTTAATTAGGCTCAAAGGGGTTTACTAAGGGTGGTATTTATGAACAGTGTTTGTACAGTGTTTGAACAGTGTTCAAAAGAATTTTGAACAGTATTTGAAGGAATGGTAAATCCTATTGCCTTTATCATCTTCATGCACACACATATCATGTAGTCTCAAGATGGTTTAATACAAGTTCTAGAGAAACATGGTTCCTGATGAATATCACACAACAATAAATACTGATTGATAGAAAATGTATCAATCACTGATTTGGCTCAAACTCTCACAGGGTGTAAACATGAGTCTGAACTCACCAAACTAATCAATGACACATCTCAAGTTTTATGGTTTTCACAAGTACAAACAAGGAATCATCAGGAACCATACCTTTGGAAACAGAATGTCACTTATCAGAGTTTAGAGTTCATCAATAATAGAAATTTTCTTATGAGAGGCAATGCACACAATATTCATATACTCAGAGTTTAGGACTGAATAAACTAAGAGATGCTATAAATATGAAACAGTATCATGCTGTGTTGATTTACTGCACAAAGTCTGATTAGATTACAGTAACTCAGAAAGAATCATGATTTATTACTGAGAATCATGCTTCATACATTTTCTTCATTGGTGTTTTCATTCAGACAATAATCAATTCTGAATTTACTGAGTGTATCCAACATATTAACAGTGTTTAACAGACAGACATGCTGACAGAGTTTAACAAGTTTTAAACATTAATCATGCAGAACAGAGTTTAATACTAAGGTTCACATAGCACTTAACAATTTGCAGAAACATGAGCAATATATTTTAGAGATAAGTCTTTGAGTCTAACCAACATCTCTAGTCAAAACTAGAGACCATTCCTAGTTCATTGACCAGTCTTGTAAATGTAGCTTCACTCAATGGCTTGGTGAAGATATCTGCAAGTTGTTGTTCTGTAGACACAAAGTGAAGCTCAATGTTTCCTTCCTCTACATGCTCTCTGATGAAGTGATACCTTATGCTGATGTGCTTTGTCATTGAATGTTGTACTGGATTACCTGTCATTGCAATAGCACTTTGATTATCACAGTAAATAGGTATCTTGGTATACCTTAATCCATAATCCAGCAGTTGATTCTTCATCCATAAAATCTGTGCACAGCAACTACCAGCAGCAATATACTCTGCTTCAGCTGTAGATGTAGATATTGACTTCTGTTTCTTGCTGTACCAGGAAACAAGTCTGTCACCCAGAAATTGACAACTTCCACTGGTGCTTTTTCTGTCTATCTTACAGCCTGCAAAGTCTGCATCTGAATAACCAAGTAGTTTAAACTCTGATTCTCTTGGATACCACAGCCCCAAAGTTATAGTGCCCTTGAGATACTTAAAAATCCTCTTTACTGCTGTTAAATGTGGTTCTCTTGGATCTGCCTGGAACCTTGCACACAAACAAGTTGCATACATGATATCAGGTCTGCTAGCTGTCAAATAGAGTAGAGAACCAATCATTCCTCTGTAACATGTCATATCTACTAATGACCCTGCATCTTTGTCCAATTTTGTTGCAGTTGCCATGGGAGTTGTTGCAGATGAACAGTCAAGCATACCAAATTTCTTGAGAAGATTTCTGGTATATTTTGCTTGATTTATAAAAATTTCATCATCTGTTTGCTTCACCTGTAGGCCTAGAAAATAACTAAGCTCTTCCATCATACTCATTTGATATCTTGACTGCATGAGTTTGGCAAACTTCTTACAGAGTTTATCATTAGTAGATCCAAAAATGATGTCATCCACATATATCTGAACTAAAAGCAAATCACTACCAGATTGAAAGTAAAACAGGGTTTTGTCAATAGTACCTCTGTGAAACCCACTTTCTAGTAAAAATTTGGCAAGGGTTTCATACCATGCCCTTGGTGCCTGCTTAAGTCCATAGAGTGCCTTGTCTAACCTGTAGACATAGTCTGGATGTTTTGGATCTACAAAGCCTGGTGGTTGTTCCACAAACACTTCTTCTTCAAGTTTTCCATTCAAAAATGCACTTTTTACATCCATCTGAAACACTTTGAATTTCTTATGAGAGGCATATGCTAGAAAGATTCTGATTGCCTCCAATCTAGCCACTGGAGCAAATGTTTCATCATAGTCTATTCCTTCCTGTTGTGAATAGCCTTTTGCAACCAGTCTTGCTTTGTTTCTTGTGATAACACCCTCACTGTCAGTTTTATTTCTGAAAACCCATTTAGTACCAACAATGGATCTGTTCTTGGGCCTTGGTACAAGGGTCCATACTTCATTTCTCTCAAATTCATTTAGCTCTTCTTGCATTGCTGTTATCCAGTCAGCATCTTTAAGAGCTTCTTCCACTTTCTTTGGCTCAGATTGTGACAAGAATGCATGAAACAGACATTCATTTGTTGTTGCACTTCTTGTCCTTACTCTTGCATCTGGATCACCAATAATCAAATCAGGTGTGTGTGACTTAGTCCATTTTCTTGCAGAAGGCAGATTGCTTCTGTCATCATGTGATCCTCCCCCTTGATCCATGTTCTCCTGATTTTCTTGGTGTCTCTCTTCATTTTCTGATGCTCCCCCTGAATGTGACTTCTCAGAATTATCAACAGAGTTTGAATCAACAGAGTTTGATTCAGAATTATCAACTGAGTCACTTTCAGAGTTTGAATTATCACTTTGATGTGATTCTTCATGCTCCCCCTCAACTGGTTCTTCCCTTGTTTCTGATTGAAGAGTTTCTTCAGTATTTACCAGTAGAGGTTCAGAGTTTGTCTGATCAGAGTTTACTTTTTCAGAGAATAAATCTTCATTTTCAAAGTGGAGTAGATCATGTTCATTGACATCTTCAAGTCCAGTTATTTTCTTGTCATCAAATGACACATGAATTGATTCCATGATCACTCTAGTTCTCAGATTATAAACTCTGAATGCCTTTGTTGATAGTGGATAGCCAACAAAAATTCCTTCATCTGCCTTTAGGTCAAACTTGGTCAACTGTTCAGGATGAGTCTTCAACACAAAGCATTTGCATCCAAAAATATGAAAATATTTTAGATTTGGCTTTTTCTTCTTCACCATTTCATATGGTGTTTTACCATGCTTGTTGATCAGTGTTGCATTTTGAGTAAAACAAGCAGTTTGAACTGCTTCTGCCCAGAAATATGTTGGCAATTTTGCTTCATCTAGCATGGTTCTGGCAGCTTCTATCAAGGTTCTATTTTTCCTCTCCACTACACCATTTTGTTGTGGAGTGCCAGGTGCAGAAAACTCTTGTTTGATTCCTTTACTCTTGCAAAATTCTTCCATTGATGAATTCCTGAATTCAGTTCCATTGTCACTTCTGATTATCTTCACTTGATTTTCTGACCCTTTGTCCAGTTGGATTATATGTTCTGTCAGTGTTAATGCAGTTTCATCCTTCTTTGCAAGAAAATATACCCATGTGTATCTGGTATATTCATCAACAATGACTAGAGCATATTTCTTCTTTCCAAGAGACATCACATTCACTGGTCCAAAAAGATCAACATGTAGGAGATGATAAGGATCAACAATTGAAGACTCAGATTTGCTTTTGAAGGAGACTTTTCTCTGTTTGGCCTTTTGACAGGAATCACACAGGCCTTCTACATTCAACAAAGACCTTGGTAGACCTCTTACAAGATCATTCTTTATTAGCTCATTGATATTGTTCAGGTTCAAATGAGAGAGTTTCTTGTGCCATTTCCAACTCTCTTCACTGGACATTCTTGTTGACAGACACACTGCTTTGCCATCAGTGTTTGTTGACAATTTAATTTCATAGATGTTATTGTGTCTGTTTCCAACTAGAGCAACTTTCCCTGTAGATTTACTGATCACTTGACAATATTCAGGCTGAAAATCCACATGATATCCTCTGTCACAGATTTGACTCACAGATAGCAAATCATGCTTGAGTCCTGGAACCAGAGCTACATTTGTGATGATGACATTTCCAAGATTAATGTTGCCATATCCCAGAGTATGTCCTATGTTGCCATCCCCATAGGAAACTTTTGGGCCAGCCTTCTCCTCATACTCTGATAGCAGGGCTTTATTTCCAGTCATGTGTCCTGAACATCCACTGTCCACGACTAGGGTACTCACCCTGGTGCCCTGCAATCACAAACAATCACTGATTGTTAGTTTTAAGGATCCAGACTTGCTTGGATCCTTTGGCTTTCTTAATTCTGTTAGCTTTTGCAGCGGAATTCACATTATCAGAGTTTAAACTAACTTTTTCAGAGTTTACATTTGCAGAGTTTACTTTAACCCATTTCAAATTTGGTTTGGGTTCATAGTAATTGTAGTAAATAGCATGATAATCTCTGCAAGTGTAAATAGAATGCCATGTACTTCCACAGTGTTTGCATAAAGTCTGTGGTTTAGTTCTCACATAATCACTCTTTACTACAGTTTTAGAGGGCAAAGAATTAATGTTCTTATTCTTACTGCAGAAACTAGCAAGATGATTAGTGCTACCACAATTAAAGCATGTTTTTCTAGGAGCTAATGAAGCAAGCATTGGCTTAATTCCTGATGTTATGCCTACCTTTCCATTTTTGTTTTTCCTAGGCATTTTCTGTTTGTTGACAGATTTTATCTCCTTAAGCTTATGCTTGAGTTATTTATCTGTCATTAAACCAATGTTAGCCTCTTTAACAAAAGTCTTAGCATATGACTCTTTAACAGCCTTTTTCTCAGCTTCAGTCTTAGGTCCACCTGTTCCCATGACATTACCTTCAGATGAACGATGTGGTCTAACTTTAACCATATTTTCAAATCTAAGTTCATCTCCTTCAGAGTAACCTAGACCTACTGTATCTGACTGAAACACTTCTTGTGTATCTTTACCAGAGTGTGTCCAAGTTTTAATGATGTGTTTAGTATCCTCCAATTCAGATTCTAGTTGCTTATACTTACCTAGCAACTCCTGTTCAATAAACACTGCATCATCTCTCTCCTTCTGAATTTTATTCATGTTCTCAAGCTTTTCCTCAACTAGTTTGTTTCTGTCTTTAAGTTGAGAGCACTCAGTCTTTATCCTCTCATTTTCTAAAGTCTGATCCCTATAACTGATATGCAATGCTTTAAGATAAATTCTTAATTCGGTTATATTATCAGTGTTATAAGCATAGGTAGTTGGGGGTACCTTGAGATCATCATTTTCAGTCTGAGTAGTAGCCATGAGAGCATAGTTGACTTCCTCATCTGAATCTGAAGTGTCTGCCCAATCTCTGCCTTTGGTGTAGAGTACCTTTTCAGTTTTACCCTTCTTGCACTCAGGAGCATAGTGACCCATCTCCTTACACTTGTAGCATTGAATCTCAGACTTATCTTTCTTACCAGATTTGAAGTCCTTTCCCTCAGATTTCTTGAAATTCTTCTTGTCAGACTTAGAGTAGTCCTTGGAGAATCTCTTTCCCTTCTTGAAGTTCTTGTATCCCATCTTCTTGAAGGTCTTTACCATCAATGCAGCCATTTGCATCATCTCTTCATCATCTTCAGAATCAGATGTTCCATCTGTGTTTGAGTCAACATCAGAGTTTGATGACTCATTTTCTGAGTGTATGACTAAAGCCTTTCCTTTTGCCTTTTTCCTTGATGCTTCCTTCTTTGATGGTTTCTCCTCAACCTTAAGTGCAACAGACTTTGACTTTCTACTAGATCTCTTGTTTCTCTGCTCCAATTCCAATTCATGGGTTTTGAGCATTCCATAAATTTCATCAATCTCTGTTTCACCAAGTTCATAATTATCTCTTATAGTGGTTGTTTTCACATCCCACTTTTCAGGTAGAGAAAGAAGAAACTTGAGATTTGAGTCTTCTAAATCATACTCTTTATTAACCAATGACAAATCATTGAGCAATTTACAGAATCTGTCAAATGTTTCTGTCATGGTTTCTTCAGACTTTGCCTCAAAATGCTCATACTCCTGAGTGAGTATGTTTCTTCTGTTTTTCTTGATTGCAGGAGTTCCTTGACACCTAACCTCAAGTGCATCCCATATTTCCTTTGCAGTTGTGCAATTAATCACTTTATTAGACATAACATTGTCTAATGCACTGTGAAGTAAGTGTCTTACTTTTGCATCCTTTGCAATAGATGAAAGATCCTCAGCAGTTAGATCTTTCTTTACTTTTGGAATGACCTTTGATTCCTCACCAGCAGCAGCAGCAGATAACTTTGTAGGTTTGTGAGGACCTTCATAAATTCTATCAAGGTATTCTGGATCTGTAGCCTCCAGAAACATGGTCATCTTCACCTTCCAAATTGCATACTCTGATGGCCTAAGTATAGGAACCCTAATTGTTTCTTACCTACTAACAGTAGTAGGGGCTTTCTCAGATGGTGGAGGTATCTCTGCCATTGATTACTATTGTGTTTTTGGATCTTTAACTGTAATAAAGTAATAGATTGTCTCTGATACCACTTGTTAGGTCGAATACACAATAGTTAATCAAATACTGTATGAGTAACTTAACAAGAACACTGTTTAATACTTAAAAACTGTTTGGAATTAACAATTCCTCTCTCAGTGATGTAAAATATCACAGAGAGCTGCTTAGGTTACAATCAATGAATTTCTCAATGTTTGATTACCCTTCTAGGGTTAACCTAACTGTATTTATAGAACATACAGCTTCGTACAATCAGTAACTGATTCTCCTATAATCAAGCTATATAATTGATATCAATCACGATTGCTCCAGTCTTCCAAGTCAACTCAATCTCTTTGACAGCTTTCCAATCTTCAAAGATATTGCTTCCATATTTATCTTGAATCAATCTTCAAACAATGTTGACTCTTCAGACAATACCGCTACAGAGTTTAAACAACCTCTGTTGCGCTTCCAGTCAGTGTTTAACTAAACTCTGACTGCTTCCAGCTAAACTCTGTTTTGTCACTATAGCTTCCAAACACTGTTCTCATCAATCATTTCTAACAGAATGTCCTATATGAAACAAACGTAGATAACACGAACATAAATGCATAATTTACTACTACTAATATGCAAAGCATGAAATCCTACATGAACACATAATACAACAACAACTACTAATCCCCCAAACCACCCCCAAACTTAAAATATTCAATGTCCACATTGAATGGAAGTAAATACAAGGGATAGTAGAAAACATACCTAAATAAAAATGCCGAAAAGCATGGGTTGCCTCCCACGAAGCGCTCCTTTAACGTCAATAGCTTGACGTTACTTCCAAGCCTCCATTAAGGATGATAATAGTTTGCCTGGTCATCTCTTCGCGATACTTCATCGTCATCACGGCGGCACACTTTCTGCCCCTTCTCCTCGCTTGGCCTATTCGTGTAACAACTCTGTCCTATTCCAATGCCTTCATCTGTTGACCCAAAATTTGTCAATTTGTAGAACAACACGCAATCGCGGGCTTTGCTTGAATATAATGGAGGAGGGTAAATGTAAGTTGCTGAAGCATTTGGTTTCTCAACGAAAACTTCCTCCATTGGCTCTAATGCGCTACCTCCATCTTTATACTCTGAGACAAGTAGAAGATTTGCATCTTTCTCATGTTCATCAGTATCTTGGTACGCACATACCAATTCTTGAATGCATCTCAACAGTGTATGTCCCAAATAGTGCCCTTTCCACATCTTCCACCATCCTAACATGATCAAATTCCTCACATGGCTTGCGAATGCTCACCTCACCTTGGAATTTGTCTTCCTCAATTAAGCATGAAGTACCTTGCTCCAAGTCACCGTTATTCTCTGGTGTTGCCTCTAATATGAATTGTTGTTTCTCTTGTTCCAAGACACTCAAAACTTGAGCAACAAGTGTCCCCATAGATTTAATAGACTTCCCATGATTCTCTACAAGCATCCTAATCTCCTTCCTAATCTCCTTCAAATCATCAACCTCATCTGACTGAAAAGTAGGAATAGGTTGCTGATGTTGAAACTCTTCACTACCAAAGACATATGACATATCTGGAACATCTTGCTGGTACTGTTGAGGATTGTATTGAAAATATGGTTGTTCCTCATAAGTGACATATGGATCAACTCCTTCGTAATAACAATATTATGAGGGATCATGAACGCCCAAACACCGCTCACATTGCTGAGGCTGTTGAATACCACCTTGGTTGCTCCAGCACTGATACGTCTCATGTGTGCCCGCACATAGCTCACAAACATTAGCCACCTGCTGAACTCCATAGTAAGTTAGAAAATCCATCTTCAACGTCAACACTCTCTGACAAGTACCTGAAACACCAACGAACTATACAAGAATAAATGAGAAAAAGCAATCCGAGTCAGTGAACTCTAACGACCACTATTGACAAGCACATAAACCAAAAATAAAACACCGATGATCCCCGGCAGCGGCGCCCAAAACTTGTTTGCACTAAATCACGCAAGCGTACGTGGTCACAAGTAATATAGAATAAAGTTGAGTTCGTTCCCACAGAGATCTGGTTATGGTTTTAATTCAGTTTTGTACCTATGCAACAATGTATGGTTATTATGCACTGCTAAGACAATTAACAATAATGGGTTTTGATTATCTAAATTAAACTAAGATGCAAACTATTATACTAAGATTTACTTAACTAATGATAATTAAAATTGAATTACTTATGCAAAATAAACCATGGGATCCTAACTTCATTAAATACTTTGCTTAAATCTGACGCCTTTAATAACTATATGCAATGGTTATGATATTTGATCAGACAACACGAAACAAGTAAACGCTACTTCTCAGTATACGAATACCAAACTAAACATACATCCACAAAAGAGATAGAAGATGAATAGACACCAATTATGCTTAGACCCTATATCTCTATAGAATTTGAAAACATAACGGTTGAAGAACAAGTTATCCACATTGATCACATAGGGTAGCATAATATCTCTATTTACGCCACAAATCATGATGTTAAAACATCAACCTATCCTATGCTAGCATGGCAAGTTCTAAATCTCAAGATCCACTCTCGTTTCACAAGAGATTAACATATTAGATGTTAGCTATGCATCTAAATTCATAAAGCACAACCATACGAGGATATCAAATATACATCACACACAGATCTTTAAAGCATCAAGATATTAAAGCTCCATAAATAACTCCGTTAGAATCCCATGACAACGATTAGTTCGTAATTGAACCTCTCGTCATCGTGGGATCTGATGAAACCATGATAAAAACAAAGTATGAAAAGATACAAATAAACCTAAGTAATTGATATGTAATGGTGATCCAAATTACAATGGTATGATGTTACGTTTCCTAAACTGATTCTGTTTTTAAGGAAAATTCGTAGCTTACTTTTCTTCAATATTTCTGGGCCGTTCCAGTGGTATTTGGACATCTGGACTACTTTAGAATGATATATAATCTCTTTAGCTTCGCGTGGACTGTAAGATCGCCCAAAACGGACTTGTAGAACTCAAGATATGACCCAAACAATAAATCAGAATTTTTCCAGCGGTCGCGCGCGTGCAACCTGCGCCCATCAGTCTGTTTGTCGCGCTGCCTGCGCCCACCATGCGCAGCCTGCGCCCACCATGTGCAGCCTGCGCCCACCATGCACAGCCTGCGCGTGGCATACCTGTCCAAGATTGTAGAAAATCTCCCAAGCTTCGCGTGGGCAGTAAGATCGCTGAAAACGGACTTCTAGAACTCCAGATATGGCTAAAACAGTGTAGACTGCGCAACCTTCCCAGAAAATCCGAATTCTAATTAATTTAACCTCCAAAAACGACAGAAGCATCAACCTTAATCAACATTCTTACAAACCTGCATAACTACATAAAACACATCAAAACTACAAGAAACTTGAGTCCAAGACAATCAATTTAAGCCGATTTAGAATGCTCCAAGTGGATATAAAATCCACTTATCAGAAAGCTCATAATGAAGGTAAAACATTCTAAAAATCGCTTGTATAAAATTATTATATATAGTGAAAATGCAGATTGTTTATTGTCCAAAATAAATGAGAATTTCTGGCTTTGGCACGCTCGACTTGGGCATGTTAACTTCAAGGCTCTAACTCTAATGTCAACTGGAAAAATGGTGTATGGTATGCCTGAGGTAAAATCGCAAAAAGAAGTTTGTAGAGGGTGCTTGATGTCAAAATAGGCGAGAAATCCTTTCCCAGGGCAAGCAACTTACACTGCTAAGGAGGCCTTAGAAATTGTCCATGGTGATCTGTGTGGGCCTATAACTCCATCTACCACTGCTGGAAATAGGTACTTTTTCTTGTTAGTAGATGACTACACAAGAGTGATGTGGGTATATTTTTTGAAGAATAAAGATGAAGCTCTCGAAGCGTTCAAAAGTTTCAGGGCAAAAGTTGAAATGGGAGGAGAAAGAAGAGTTAAGACATTGAGAACTGATAGGGGGGTGAGTTTAACTCAAAATTGTTCGACTCTTATTGTGACAAGGCAGACATCTCTAGACAACTCACAGCCCCGTACTCGCCACAACAGAACGGTGTGGTCGAAAGGAGAAACCGGACTTTAGTCGAGATGGCTCGAAGTTTTCTCAAAGACAAGAGTATGCCATCCATGTTTTGGGCAGAGGCCGTACGCCACTCGGTGTACATACTGAACCGTTTGCCTACTAGAGCACTATCTGGTGTGACACCATATGAGGCATGGTCCGAGAGAAAGCCGGATATAGGGCATGTCGGGGTGTTTGGCTGCATAGCACATATGAAGCTACCAGCTAATCAAGTGACAAAGTTGGGCGATAGAAGCAAGATGACAATCAACCTTGGAAAGGAGCCAAAAACAAAGGCGTATAGACTTTTTGATCCTAAAAATAAAAGTGTACATGTAAGTCGTGATGTCGTTTTTGAAGAAGAGAAGGGATGGGACTGCTGGGAGAAAAATGAAACTGTCATTGGTGAGCATCAAAACACTTTCGAAATTTACAACTGGCAAATTGGAGAAGGCAGGGATGAGACAGAAATGGATGGTTATCACACACCACCACCATATCGACAGTCAAATTTTGGTGATTCAGATAGCTCTGTGATTTCTCGTGGGTCAACATCATCTGGATATAGATCTCTAACTACTCATGATTCTACTCCAACTACTCATGGTTCTGTTTCAAGCTCAAAATCTGAAGCAAGTAGCGAAGTGCCTTTAAAAACCAGAAGATTATCAGAATTGTATGAGGAAACTGAAGAGATTGATCTGGATGAAGATGAGATTTTGCTAATGGGAACTGGGGAACCCACGAGCTATAGTAAAGCAGCAACAGAGTATAGTTGGCAACAAGCAATGAAGAACGAAATTGATGCAGTTGAGAGAAACAATACGTGGAAGTTGACAGAGCTCCCTGTAGGTCAGAAGGCCATTGGTTTAAAATGGGTCTTTAAACTAAAGAAGGATACGAATGGAGAGGTGGTGAAACACAAAGCACGTATTGTTGCAAAAGGGTATGTTCAGCAGCAAGGGAGAGATTTCGATGAAATATTCGCACCAGTGACTCGTTTGGAGATAGTGAGACTTCTATTGGCATTAGCAGCGAAGAACTCATGGGAGGTACATCATTTGGACGTTAAGTCCGCTTTCTTGAATGGTGAAATCCAAGAGGAAGTCTATGTTACTCAGCCCAAGGGATTTGTAAAGAAGGGGAAGGAACATCTTGTCTACAAACTCGTTGAAGCACTGTATGGTTTACGACCAGCCCCCGTGCTTGGTACGCGAAACTGAGTAAATGCTTGGAAGAACTCGGATTCTCTCGATGCCCATATGAGCACGCAGTGTATACAAAGAGATTTGGAACAGACTTGTTAATAATTGGTGTATATGTCGATGATCTACTGATGACGGGAACCAAAGTTTCGATCATAGAGGAGTTTAAGAATCAAATGAACAAGCGTTTTGAGATGAGCAACCTGGGAAAACTATCGTATTATCTTGGTATTGAAGTGGAGCAGGGGTGTGACTATATTGAATTGAGGCAAACTACATACGCCAAGAAAGTTCTTGACAAGGCTGGAATGTTGGAATGCAACCCTACTAAATATCCGATGGATCCAAACGAGAATTTGACTAAAGATGAGGGCGGTAAACTTGTAGATACCACCCAGTTCAAGAGTATTGTTGGAGGCTTGCGATATTTATTTCATACCAGGCCAGACATAGCCTATTCTGTGGGCATAATCAGCAGGTTTATGGAGAAGCCAACTGTTATGCATCAGCATGCTGCAAAACGAATACTCAGGTACATCAAAGGAACTTTGGAGTTTGGCTTGATATACACTAAGGATGGCAACAACAACATTCTAAGTGGTTACTCAGATAGTGATCTTGCTGGGCACTTAGATGATCGCAAAAGCACAGGGGGTATGGCATTTTACTTGAACGAAAGCTTAGTGACATGGGTATCACAAAAACAGCGGTGCGTGGCACTGTCTTCGTGCGAGGCTGAGTTCATGGCAGCAACTGTAGCTACTTGCCAAGCGATTTGGTTGAGAAACTTGTTGGGACAAGTAACAGGAAATAAGATGGGTCCAGTGGTGCTTCACATAGACAATAAATCAGCCATCGATTTTGCTAAAAATCCTGTTTTCCATGGGCGTAGTAAGCACATTGATATCCGTTACCATTTCATCCGTGAGTGTGTTGAACGGGGAGAGATTGTGGTCAAGCATGTAAGCACAAAGTTTCAAAAGGCTGACATATTAACAAAGGCGCTGGCTACTGTGAAGTTTGAAAGAATTAGGTCGTTACTGGGTGACAAGAATTTAAATAAGCAAGTTTAAATTAAGGGGAGAATGTTGGTTTTAATTTAAAACCATGCATATTTATTTTAATCAGTGTACGCTTTATTTCCTTGTTTAGCATATGACTTGGTCATTTGGTTGTTAGAGTGAGTTTAGGAGATGATTGAATAAGCGATAGGCACCAGAGTTGTTAGAGGAATTAGTTCCTACTTTCTAGCTTAACACCTATCTACAGGTGTATTTATATTTTGTATTTGCTTTCAGTCTAATGCAAGACGACCATTTAGAGTATCCTTGGTTTTACACTTTTTATCGATACATGTTTTACAGTCTTATATCATAGAGTTTCCCATCATATGCTATAAATGGAAGGTAGGTCATTCATGTTAAGTAACCAACTCATCTAAAACCTTAAGGTGTTAGAAGGAGGCCCAATCGGATCTTTATATTATATTCTAACACTCCCCCTCACTCGAAAGCCCATTTTTGGGTCGAAGAGTGGATCACGGGCGCTCATCTTTGGAGCATAACTTGCCTTCGTGTCCATATTAAATATTGAGAATATTGGGGGTCGCAGAGAGTCGAACCTGAGACCTCTGCGTACCTGAGCTTTGATACCATACTAAGTAACCAACTCATCTAATGTTAGAGGAAGGCCCAACCAAATCTTTATATTATATTCTAACAATTCACACTAAAATAGATTAAAATTGAGTAGCATGGTCAAATAACAATAGTTTATCTTTAAAACAAGTTGCTGATGGATAGATGCAAGAATACTTTTTGACACTTTCCGCCTATTTCTCTCCCTCTTCACTCTTCAATAACTGCAGAGTTGATAAAAAAGAAGAATCAAGTTGTTGATAACAATCATGGCCATGACCGCAGATTCATGCCCATGAAACGCCGGAAGAGAGCTTCTAAGTTAAAAGTAAAAAATAATGGTCATGATACATATTTTATGGCCATGAAAAAGAAATCAAAGAAGGTGGGAGCACCAGACACAATTCATGCCCGTGAACACCCATGAAAGATGGTAGTACTAGCTGGGTGTAATATTATATTATAAATATTAATTTTAATATATTATTGGAAAAATTCAAACCTTAACTTTTGTATATAATAATTTTTAGTATTAAATATGAATTAATATGATGTGGCGTAAATTGAATTTTAGGCCTCTGTATATAACAACTTTTAATATTTTCTATCTAACGATTGTGAATAGTTTGGTTAACCAAACTACAAATTACAAAAGATCTCTAGTTTGCTTATAATAATATAGTATAGATAATGATATACTCCCTCCGTCCTATTTTACATGTCACTTTTCTAAAAAACACACATATTAAGGTAGGAGTTAATTGGATAATAATTACCAACTAATACCCTTAATTAATACATTGGAAAATGAGAATATTGTTAAGTTTGAAAAACATAATATAGCAATAATTAATATATATATATATATATATATATATATATATATATACCCAAAAATATCACACCATATCTTTTAATCACTAACAAAATATAATAGAAATTCGTATACTACGAATAATGACCGTTAGATTTTTAGTAAAAAATCATAATCGTTAGATCGAATAATTAAACATATTATATGATTTAATTAATTTACTAAAAGTTCAAGGTTCGAATACATATTTATTTTAAAATTTTATAATATAAGTTTTAAATCATGCATATCATTAATTAAATTTATATTAAATTAAAATAAAAATTAAATATTGTAAATAATGATTATATAAAAATATAATTGTAACATAAAATATAATTGAATGCATATCAAAAGAAATCCGTGCACGGATTTCTTTTAATATGTAATAAATATTATTTTTCTTAACGGTCATAATTCGCAGTATACAGATTTCTATTTTTGTTAGTGATTAGAATATATGGTGTGATATTTTTGAAAATATATTAATTATTGGTAGATTATGTTTTAAATTAAAAGTTAACATGTTTTAATTAGAAAAGAAATATTATTGATTGGATTAATATTTTAAGTATTTATAAAAAGTAATATCATCAATTAAAAGTAAACATTTTTTAATCAAAAAAGGCAATCGGCTAATTATCATTAATTATATTATTTATTTTAATAATTAGCATGACCGTGCCGAAAATCGAACCGACAAAATTTTCAATGCCTGTTCAATAGACGGGTTTCTTTTATTATATTATAAATTTTACTTAATATTACAATTATGTTTTTATAATAATTATTTTAAATAATTTTTTAATTTTAATTTGATATAATTTAATATACTTATGTTTACAGATTATACAAATGTTTCCTTATTATAAACAACGCATACGGATTTTTGATATATTATTAAAAAATATGATGTGATGTTTCGGGTATATATTAGTGATTGTAAGATTAGTTTTAAATAAAAAAGATAACGTGTTTTAATTCGAAATGAAATATTAATGATTGGAAGAAATGATATGATTGATGTTTTTAGGTGTTTATAAAAGGTAATATCTTCAATTAAAAGTAAATGTGAAAAAGGCAATCAACTAATTATCATTAATTGTATTATGTTATTAAATATTAATGATTGGAATATATGATATGATTAATGTTTTTATATGTTGGGTCTTTAGGCATTCAAGAAAGAAGGTTGAATGAGTTTTATGCAATGCTCTATGCATTACGTAAAGCTTTCTTCGGTGATTATCGTTTGTTGGAGCTTGAATCTGATCATCCGGGGGCTCATTGGGAATGGCGTCACTCTCGTTTTGTTTGTGAGGTTCCGGAACATGAGTTTGTTATTAGACAGCTAAACACCAGGAAAGAGGATAAGAACTTTGTCATCGATGAGGTCTCGGTTGGGGAAGAATGCAACAGGCTGGCTATTTATCTAGCCCTTTTTGGTGCTAATAACTGGGATAGGATGGTGTTAATCGATGCTCCGTTTGGAAGGGTGAATGAAATTTGGTACAAAGACATGGGTTTAGGCCCGGTTGGTCCGCAGTTTGAAACACTTCGAGAGAGAGAGATGTTGCTGATGGGGTGGTACTCAATGATGTTGAAGTGCAAGAAGATGAGATTATGATCTAAGTGGTCGGATCAGTTCTTGTTCTTCAGTCTTTAGACCTAAGTTCTTATTATTTTTTCTGTTTTCGTTTGGTATCTGTAGTGTCTCCTGGGGTCATGTGTCTGTTTTCTCGTATCGTTTCAGTTGTTTCCAAGTGCAGTGTCCTAGTTTTTGTGGGTGTCAGGAAGTTTTTGTGGCTTGTTAACTCTGTATTGGTTCTATTAATATATCTTGTTTGCTTTCCAAAAAAAAAAGATGTTTATAAAAGGTAATATATCTTCAATTAAAAGTAAATATGAAAAAGACAATAGGCATAATTTTATTTGTATAAAAAAAGATAATTTCATTATTTTCCCATAGGTTGTAAAATCATCCAAATTTCATTTATAGATCTCGAGATATAGGTCAAATAGTAAATGTGAACTTTTTTTAATATTAATAAAAGAATAAATAAAATTCAGTTGTATCCATTTTTAATTGTATCCTTTTTATATCATAATATTTTAAAAGAATTCAATTCTAATACAATATTTTTTTAATTTTATCCTTTTTAGATTTTTTTAATATAATATAATCTTAATCGATTTAGCAAAACAAAAAAAAAATCTTGTTCGTCTACTTTTAAAATATTAGATTCGAGGGTTGAGATGATTTTGATAATACATTGACTAAAATTATGGATAAGATTTCTCTCATGTTTATTATATTTAAGGATATAATTTCCTAGAATTAAATCATCGCTTTAACATATATTTGTTCAAAAATTCTTTTACCTTTGTTATGTATAAATTTTTAACGTAATATTGAAACATTATATATTCAACATTAATTTTTTTTATTTTAAATAAATATAAGTGAACCATTGTCTAATTATCATTAATTATATTATTTATTATTTATTTTAATAATTAGGATGACCGTGCCGAAAACCGAACCGATGAACTTTCAATGCCTATTATGTTATAAATTTTATTTAATATTAAGATTATGTTTTTATATAATCATCATTTTTAATAATTTTAAAATTTTTAATTTGATATAATTTAATATACACATATTCATGGATTATAATAATGTTTTATTACTATAAACAACATATGCGGATATTTTATATACTAACTTATGACCCGTTGTTGCACGGCTCCTTTTTAATATGTATAATTATATTAATTTTTTAATTTTATATGTTATTAATTTATATATCAAATTGTTGTTACAAAATTGATATATATATAAAATTTTACACTTTCGATTTAATATTTATACTCTATCTTGAATTCTTAAAATTTTATTTGAACAATTTTACAGTCCACGTGAAATTAATTAAATGATCTTTAATTTAGTGATGGTTTAACAATTATTTTCCAATTAAACCTACGCAGAAACAAAAGAGAGAAGAAATTGATGATTTTTTTCGTTGGAAATTCTATTCGATTTATAAATTCTACTTACAACTCGTTTTATTTATCGAAATATCCTTGTTATTATTTGAAGATTGTTCTACTAACAATGAAATACAATTTTAATAATAAGTGAAGGAGAGATTTTATCCAAAACTTTGATAATCGGTAGTGCGGTCTTCCGTACGATAAAATAAATAAGAACCGCTTGATCTTAAAATGAATATATGAAAATTGTTGGATCTAACATAAAAAAATTATTTAATATTTTAATATGTTTTAAACTAAAAAAGTGTATTTATATTGAACTACGAAAAAGTGTATGTCAATGATTTAAATCATATAGAAGTAGGTTTTCTACATTGAATAGATCAATGTATGCGTAGACTTCTACGTTGAATAGGATTAATGCAAAAATACGTAATTATATTTTCACTTGAGATTCTGATTGTTTCCATTTGATAATAATTATTGAATCATCACTAAATTAAAGATAATTTTATGACTTTCGCGTGTATTGTAAAATCATCTAAATCTGATTTCTAGATCTCAAGATAGATCCCAAATAGTAATTTTTTTTTATATAATACTAATAAAAATAATTAAAATTCACTTCAAATGCAACCTTTTCTAATTATATCCATTTTAGATTATAATTTTCTTTTTTAATAAGATATAATTTTGATCATCTATTTTTAAAAATATTAGATTCGACGGTTGAGATTATTTTGGTAATATAGTGACGAAAATTATGGATAAGATCCCCTTACATTGATTATATATAAAGATGTAATAAAAATATAAAATTATGAATTATCACAAAAGCAAGTATAAACAAAATATTAGAAGATGGTAGGAAAAGGAAACATCGTCGATCTAATCGAAACATGTATGTGTATATTTATCATATGAAAAAGATAACATGTTACAAATATTATGATTTTGTAATTCAAAAGATTTTACACAGAAGAGTATTAAAGAATGTTTGCGCATCTTTTTGCTTGTGTCGCAGCATGTTAAATTTATACAAATATTAAATTTAATATAGGATTGATTATATTGAATTGTGGTTTTTTTTATTATATACTCGTATTTATTAGTTTTTTAGCATAGTTTTAAATGTTCTTTTATGAATTTTTAATTTTATATGTTGTTCATGGGATTCGAACTCTTGACCTTTGGTAGTACCATCTTATTATCCCTCTTACTCTTATTATATAATACTAGCTTATGGCCCGTGCAAAGCACGGGTTATTTTTAATTTTTTTATAATTTGTTTTTATTGTAATGTAATATTGTAAATACTAATTTTAATATGTTATTGAAAGAATTCGAACCTTACATCTTTATATATAACAATTTTTAGTATTTAATATAAATTAATATGTTATTAGTGGGAATCGAGCCTTGGACTTCTGTATATAACTACTTTTAGTATTGTTATATCTAACGCTTATGATCTATTTGAGTTGATGATCTAACAATTGTGAATGATAACCAAACTACAAATTATACCCTTTCGCTTATTATAGTGAATATATTATATTAATGATTGCAACATTAGTTTTAAAATAAAAGATAATGTGTTTTAATTAAATAGAAGGTAACATGTTTTAATTAGATATAAATATTAATGATCGAATTATCGAAAGATATGGTATGATTTATGTTTTTGTGTTTTTTGGTCAGGATACGATTTATGTTTTTAGTTGTTTATAAAGGGTAATATTTTAAACTAAAAGGGAATCGAATTTTAGAATTCTCAATATAACAACTTTTAGTATTATTAATGATCGAAATATATGGTATGATTTATTTTTTTAGTTGTTTATAAAGGGTAATATTTTAAATTAAAAGGAAATCGAATATTAGACTTCTCAATATAACAACTTTTAGTATTGTTATATCTAACCGTCATGATCTATATTTGAGTTGAAGATCTAACGGTTATGAATAGCTTGGTTAACCAAACTACAAACTACAAAAGTTCTTTAGTTTGCTTATAATAATAGCTTATAACCCGTGCGATGCACGACTCCTTTTTTAATATCTATAATTATATAATCAAACACATGTTGAATTTATTCGATTTTTTGCGTTAAAAATTCTATTAGGCCTTAAAAGAATTTGACGATTTTTTTATGTTTTTAGTTGTTTATAAAGAGTAATATTTTTTTAATATCTATAATTATATAATCATATAATTTACATATCAATTTTTTGTTAAAAAATTGATATATATATATATATATATATATGATTTTATACGTTCGATTTAATATTTGTATTCTATCTTGAATTCTTAAAATTTGATTTGAACGATTTTACAGTCCATGTGAAATTAACAAAATAATGTTTAATTCATTAATGGTTTAATTATTATTTTCAAATCAAATCAACGCAAAATCAAACACAGGTTGAATTTATTCGATTTTTTGCGTTGAAAATTCTATTAAAAATTTTGTTGAATATTCAACCAAATTCTATTAGGCCTTAAAAGAATTTGACGATTTTTTGCATTGAAAATTCTATTCGATTTAAAAAATTTACTTATATTTGGTTGAATTTATCAAAATCATTTTCAGTATTAAATATACTTTTACTAACAACCAAATACAAGTTTTAATATTAGAAAATAACTATTTCCATCTTTTGATTTTAAGACCTAACGATCTTTTTTAGGTATATAACAGAAATTTAATGTTATTTACATAATAATTAAATTGGTCTCCTTATTAAGTTCTAACTTTTTTTATTTTAGACTTTTTTAAAATCCAGGTTTAATATAATTTCTTTTAACTTATGATCTTTTTATACAATAGTTATTTTTTATATAGTATAATTTTGATCATCTATTTTAAAAAAAATATTATATCCAACGGTTGAGATTGTTTTGGCAACGACAAATTATCATAGTATCAAAATTTTGGATAAGATATCTTTTACAATTATTATATATACAAAAAATTTAATTAAAATATTGAAAATCATATAGATTTTGAGATAATCTAGAAGAATTTAATACTTATAAAATTGTTTATTAAAAATACTAATTAAATTTGATGAATTAAAATATTTTAAAAAATATTAATTATGCTGTGCTAAAAGCTTCTTAGTTTCCTATCTTTTAGGCGTACACAGAGCCCCAAAAGGTCACATCTACGAACATGGAACATATTAATTAAAGCTGGAGTTAAATACTTTAATGTTATAATAATTTTCTCATAATTAAGCGAGAGATTATACATTAATATTACATACTGTATTGGATTACTGGTGGGAATATGAGGCAGGTCAATAAATGCTCTTCTAGTATAGTTCTGACCTATGGTAATACCTATTATTATTTCTCTTACTCTTATTATATAACTAGTCGATAAAGTCGCGCTTCGCAGCGGCGTTATAATATATTTTTTTAAAATTAATACATTTATGTTATATTATAATATTAATATTAAATTTTAATAATTAAATATCATTTTCTAATGAATCAATTTCTTGTTAAACACTATTCTTTCGATTGGGCCGCTCTCACGTTAAAATCGAAATCTCAACTTTAACATATATTATAAAGACTTATATAATATTTTTTATCCATCAAATCGAACAATAAAAATAAAAATAAAATATGACATCAATATTAAATTCTAATAGTTAATACAATCTTTTCTAGTGAGCCGTCTTCCAGTTAAATACGTTTCGAGTCGCTTTTATTTGGAACCAAAATTCTAACTAATCATATAAAGAAAGTAAATTCCAATTTTTATATTCTTTAAACTTTCTAATATTTATAGAGTTTTAAAAATGAAAATAAATCTTATATTTTCTGTACATTATAGATATTCATGTACTTATTTACAAATGGGATTGTCTTTTTGTTATGTTAACATATAAAAAAAATTAAATTCGAAGACTTTTCGTTACGGAAATGATATTAAATTTAAGGATATATTTTTCTAATGTAAGTATAATTAACTTGTATAAAAAGATAAAATTAAATAAAGGATTTATAGGAAAAAATATATATATAATTTTAAAAATCGTGTAAGACGTCTCCACCGTTCTCGTATTCTACTTCTAATAAAACATTTTATTTTATGTATTCCTTATAAATTCAAACATCTTTATAAGGTCTTCTCTAATGAATTGCTTTCTCATTAAACACGATTATTACTATTTATTCGCTCCCTCGTTAAGACCAAAAGCCTAACTTTTA
The DNA here is from genome assembly GCA_037693485.1 of Kitagawia praeruptora. NCBI lineage: Eukaryota > Viridiplantae > Streptophyta > Magnoliopsida > Apiales > Apiaceae > Kitagawia > Kitagawia praeruptora. Next base: position 143,981,958 of record CM075352.1, read on the forward strand.
CATGTATCACTTGTATGATAATGTTTATCCATAAAAATCAAATCCTAAAAATAAAATAAAATTTATAACATCAAAATGATATTTTAATAGCTAATACAATATTTTATAGTGAGTCGTCTTTCCGTTAAACACGTTTCGAGCCGCTCTCGTTTAGGTCTAAATTCCAAATTCATTAAATATTATTAATGATACTTATCTTACACAACAACTATTTTCCTTAAAATTAAAACCTAAAAAATAGAGTAAATTCCAATTTATACTTTATCTAGACTTTCTAAAATTTATGGAGTTTTAGAAAATGAAAATACATCTTATTTTCTCTTTATATTATAGATACTCTTATTTTTATTTAGGATTCCTGCATGAGAAAGTTCTTTTATAATGTTAACAAATCAATTCTTTTCTTTTTAAATACGATGACTTTTTTTATGATAATAGTATTGGACTTATGAATAAATTTTCCTAATAGAAGTATAATTAACTTATATAAAAAAATATTATTTAAGAAGATCGTACTTTCTATAAAATATTTAGTTATATGGATGCTCTATATATTCAAACACATATTCTACTTCTAATAGAACTTTTATTTATATGTTTTTCTATAAATTCGAACTTTTATTCTCTATAAATTCGAACTCTTATTCTACTTCCAATAGAACTTTTAATCTTATACTTTATAAATACTTATTCTACTTCCAATAGTAACTTTTATTTATGTGCTTTTTTTTTATAAATTTGAACTCTTATTCTCTATAAATTCGAACTCTTATTCTACTTTCAATAGAACTTTTAATCATATGTTTTATAAATACTTATTCTACTTTCAGTAGAACTTCTAATCATATGTCTTCCTATAAATTCGAACTCAAACTCTTCTCCTCTATAAATTCGAACACCTATTCAACTTCTAATATGTTAATTGATATTTTTTATATTTATAAGTGTTTAAAATTCTAAAATTCTAGAAAATTAGAAAAATAGATTGAGACGATCTTAGAACGCCACATAAACTCCTTTATATATATATATATATATATATATATATATATATATATTGATAGGATATAATTTGTGCTCTATCTTGAATTATTAAAATTTGATTTTGACAATTTTATAGCACGCATGAAATTAACAAAATAGTCTTTAATTTAGTGATAATTTAAAAATTATTTTCCAATTAAAACTTTAATATTAATAAAATAAAATAAATAAAATTTAATTGTATCATTTTTTAATTATATCCTTTTCATATTATAATTTTCTTTTTAAAATTCAATTCTAATACGACTTTGCTAAATTATATCCTTTTTAGATTATAATTTCCTTTTAATATGATATACACATATCATCAACAAAAGAACAGTGCACATCCTCCAAATCTATTGGCATAATGTATATTTCTCTTCCATGGCTTCTTAAAATGTTACCGACTTCAGGAGGGTGAGCCCTCGCAGAATGTTTCCCAGGTAGACAAACATATAAATCCTTCGACTTTAGTTCATATATAGATTTTTGATAGAATAATGTAATTATAATTGTATTAGGATTTTTTCCCCTTGTATTTATAGATTTTTGATAGAATAATGTAATTATTATTGTATTAGGATTCTTTTCTAATTCATTGTAGACATCTTTTTTATTTGTTTATTTGTAATTGATTTTATTTGTTTATACATATTTTACTTGTTTACTAAATTAAAGATATTTTTAAATTAAATTTAGTTCTAATGATGAAGAAAAAAACAAATCAATGAAGAAAGTGTATTATAATAAATTAACAAAGTGAAAATTATAAATAAATATATAAGGATATAATTTATAATCCAACGGATGACTTTTAATCCAATTTTTTAATCCAACGGATCATGCTTTTGGTAGTACAGCGACGGCGACCAAAAATTTGGATAAGATCCCCCATCATGAATGGCTTCTTTGCTTGGGTCGTCTTCCCACTGCTCAAAGACTTCTCTCTTTTGGTTTGGATGTACACTCGCATTGCTTGTTATGTGCGGGAGGGCTTGAAAATGCTTCTCACTTGTTTGTCACCTGTCCATATGGCAACTTCATCCTCACCAAGATTGCTGGTGTCTTAGGTGTTACCATTGAGGGGGAAAACTGGTTAGAATTGATTTCTGCTTGGGGATTACACATTGATCATGTTCATAGGGTTGTCCTTTTGCTAGCAGCGCAGATTTTTGCTCATCACTTATGGAGGGAGCGTAATGCTCGTTTGCATAATAAGGGAAGCCTTCTCCCAAGGCAGCTGATTGCTAACATCATGGTGGATTTGAAGACAAAGCTGTTAAATTCTAGTTGGTTCCAAAAACATGCAAACTTAGATTTCTATAGGTGGATTTTGATTTGATTTGTTTCAGTTTTGTTTTGGGGTTGGCCTCTTTTTTTCTTTCTTTTGCTTTCTAGCTCTTAAGTTAGTTAGTATCTAGACGGCTCTCTCCAAGCCTTGACTGTGGAGCATGGGTTAATCCCTTTTTTCTTTGCCTTTATATATAATTCTTTTAGCAAAAAAAAAAATAGGATATAACTAGCTTATTTGCACGGCTCGTTTTCTAATATCCATAAAAATATTATTTTTTTTTAAAATATATTTGTTATTAGTTTACATATCAAACTATTGAAAAAAATTGATAAATATATAAGATTTTACTCGTTCAATTTACAATATATTTTATTTTGAATTCTTAAAACTTGATTTGGACGACTTTACTGACCACACGAAATTAATAAAATAATTTTTATTACAAAAGAGAGCAAAAAATGACAATTTTTTATGTTGAAAGTCATGTTCGATTTAGAAAAATCTACTTATATTTCATTTTGATCATCAAAATAACCTTCTTATTATTTGAAGATAGTTGCACAAACAATCAAATATAGTTTTAATAATAAGTGTAAGAGGAATTTTGTCCAAAATTTTGGTAGTTAGTAGTCTGGTCCTCAGTGTGACAAAGTAAATAAGAACCGTTAGATCTTAAAATAAATAGATGAAAAATGTTGGATTTATCTTAAAAAATATTTTATATTTTAACATGTTAACTAAGAAGTGTATTTATTTTAAAATACGAAAAAGTGAATGTCAATGATTTAAATCATATATAATTAGGTTTTTTTATATTGAATGGGATTATCAATGTAGGCCTTTTACACTGAATATGATTAATGTAAAAATTCGTAATTATATTTTATCTTGAGTTTCTGAGTGTTTTCATTTGATAATGATTATGAAATCATCACCAAATTAAAGATAATTTTATGAGCTTCACGTGAACTGTAAAATCATCCAAATCTAATTTCTAAATCTCGAGATAGAGGCCAAATAGTAAATATGAACTTTTTTAATATTAATAAACAAATAATTTAAATTCAATTCTAATACAACCTTTTTTAATTATATTCTTTTCAGTTTTAAATTTTCGTTTTAAAATTCAATTATAATACAAATTTTTTATAATACAATCTTTTTCAATTATATCCATTTTAGATTATAATTTTTTTTAATATGATATAATCTTGATCGTCTATTTTTAAAGTTATTATTAGATTTGACAGTCAAGATTATTTTGGCAGTACATGGACCAAAATTATGGATAAAATTTCTCTTTCACTTATTATATAAGGATATAATTCATCTAAATTTTATTATATAATAATATAAAATTAACAAACAATAATACATGTATTTATTGATAAAGTAAGCATAGACAAAATATGATTATGATTAGATGATTTTTAGGCCGAGGCATAAACAAATCAAAAGTGTAAACTCAGTGCGCGCTTATTAATTAAGTTTTATATTAGTGATTTTAAATTTAATTTATAAAATATATGTTCTTATGAGTCGAACACTTGATCTATGATAGTTGCTATGCCCAAAAATATCCTCACCCTAATTGCGAAGTATCGCCCTCAATTGGGCCAGAAAAAGGAAGTGACCCATGTCATGGGTCATGATAGGAAGAAAGTTTGCAATTATTGGGCCTGGCCCCATGAAGGATAGCATTACGCTTTTCTAGGAGAACGGGTATCTCGCCCTTTACAAAGAACTCGCCCTCACAAATTAGGGGAAGAGGAATCTTCTCCTAGAAGCTTCATATGAAGAATACTATGAGTTAAGGACTGGAGTCAAGGTCCTTAAATATTACAATTGATGAATAAACTAGGTTTCGGCCTAAGGCTAGGGGATCTCGCCCCAAGATAAACGGCATCGCCCTCTTTCAGGTCAAATGGACTACTCTATAGCCGTTGTATCTCCGTGGCCCAAGGTGGACGTTGACCCCGATAATCTCGGGTCAATAGCTTAACCACTACGCTCCGAGAAAATAGTTGGGCTTTAGGGTCCATTCTGATATTGTCAAAGGCGGTGGCCACGATCCAATGGGCTTCTTAAAAACAGAAACCTAGCCCATTAAGATTACTTGTTCCCTAAGAACTACGTTTGGCTTGATTCCTATAAATAGGATACGTAGGCACATTGTATGGTACGATGCAAACCCTTGCGAAAAAAGAGAGAATACAATATTCGATCTAAATTGCAATAATCACTTCATACAATCTCAGCCATCCCCAAAATCATAAACCCTAACCCTAATCGTCCTACATCGGTCACCGTCATTAACCACCACCACAGTTCCAGCAACCCTCCCTGAATTTATTTTCCCAAATTCTTCCGTTAACAAGTGGCGCTAGAAGGAGGGGCCTTTTTGACATCTCAGGAGGAAGGATGTCGCAGTCTAATTGGGACCGTGTTGATAACCGTCGTGTAGAAGAGATTAGGACCACAAGAAATCTCCCACCACCCCCGCCAAGAAACTCCATTGCAAGGAACTCTACTTCAAGTAATTCTGATCGTTTGCTTCCTAGGGATTTCAACAGGAGATCTGTTACCCCTAGAGTTCCTGATGGACGGCCAATCCCACAGATCGGAGGGGATCCCCCTCTCTTGATGAGTAACACTGAGCTTCTGAACCAAATTACTTACATGGGTAATACTATCACACGAATGGGGGCTAGAATGGATGCTATGGAGAGAGAAAGACAGTTTCTTGTTGGGGCCCGTCTGAATAATACCGGACATCGCTCGCCACCTAGGAGAGGGAGAGAATTTATGAGACACCCGGAGGAGATCAGTGTGTCAATAGAGAGTATATTCTAAACCATCGGGGCGATTCTCGCAGGGAGATTCCTTTTGATAGGGACATTCAAATCGTGGGGGAGTCTAGACCAAATCCTAGGTTCCAGGCTATCACTCCAAGAGCTCTGACGTATGGAGAACCTGATGTCGAGTTTCCCCCCGGATAGGGAGGTTTCTCAAAATTTGGATCGCACCCGGTCTTCGCCTGGAAGGATGCATGAGGGATGAGTCCCGTAGATGGAAAGAGCTTGGGTTGGAAGCTAAGGGAGAGAATTGACAAAAGGAATCGCGTCGCACAGGAGGGCGAGTTCCCTGGCCCTAGGTTGTTGAGAGCGAATGGTGAGGATGAAGTCCTTGATGCAATGCCCTTGCAGGTGGTCCGAGCAGGCGATCCGATTCCTTAGATAAGGAGTCCGAATCACTACAGTCTCGGGTATGGAGAAAGGAGAGCATATGCTGACCTCCTCAATCGTACAGAGGGGGGATACAGTGGATATGGTATACCACGCCTGTAGAATGTTTCTGTAGGAGATCGGTATCGGTTCGAGGAAGTGATGAATCTACAACGGCAATTAACACTTCCAGACGCACCCTGTAGGGTTATTGGAATTGAAGACTTAGACCTAGACGCTTTAAGGAGGTTGTTGGCACAATCTCAAGATCAGGCAAGTGCTATGTTTGAACCGGCTCCATCTCCCTTTTCACCAGCAGTACGAGATGCGCCTCTTCCTCCATCTTTTCGAGGGGTAGGAGATCTCAGGTTTATGGGAAGTTCGGACCCAGCAGAGTATATCGCAAGATTCAACACCGAGATGGAACTCTACCAAATGGAAGACTTGATGAAGTGTAGATTACTTGCTTCGACTCTTCGAGGAAATGCTCATCAGTGGTTTCAGAAGTTGGGACCATCCTTCATTACCTCTTGGGACCAAATGCGCAAGATGTTTCTGATTCAGTTTCAATCATCAATCGTCTATGCTCCTCCCGTCACGACCTTAGCCAACATAAAGCAAAGGGAAGGGGAGACTCTTCAATCCTATTTCAGAAGGTTTAATGCGGAGGTTCCTACTGTTCGAGGGGCTTCAGATGAAACCATAAAAAATTTCCTCATTGCCGGGGTTAGAACGAATTCAGACTTCTGGAAGGAGCTTCAACGGAAAGAACCCCTACTCTCGCTGACCTTTATGCACAGGCCGAACCTTTTAAGAGGGAGGAAGAAGCTTTGAAGAGAAGTGACTATACAGACAACAGTCGTAGGGGCAAGCGCAAAGATAGGTCACCTAGCCCGCAGGGAGACAGAACTAAGACTGGCAGGGGAGATGTCAATGTCGTGGATACCTGGAGATCAGACCGGCCATGTTCACCTAGCCCTATGCATCAATTTCCACCGCCCACTCTTTATGCTCAGAAAGACCAGGGGTATCCTCAAACAAGTATTTTCACGCCTCTGGTGGCGTCAATTGATCATATTTATGAGGTTACGAAAGGGGAAGGGCTATACAGAATACCTGTGCCGCTCACAAAGAATGCATCAAGAGATAAAAAAAAAAAGGTATTGTGTGTATGATCAATCCAATGGGCACGACACCTATCAATGCCAACAGTTGAAAGAGGAGATTGAACTACTCATTAGGAATGGGAAGTTGACTGAGTGGGTGGTTAAGGAGGTAAGGAAGATACAAGGCACTGCTCCCCAGAAAGAGGGAGATAAAAAGGAAGATCCTCAAGATAAAGATGGGCTAGATCAACAAGGGAAAATGACGTTCGTAAAAGAGGCGAGCATCCATACGATTTTTGGTGGACCTCATATTGGTGGGAATGGGAGGAATGCAGTTGAGAGACATGCTAGGGAAACAAAGAGTCCCCCGCTAACTAATGTTAATCATCTATCGGAGAGGCCCCCTAAGATGTTTAAAGGGTAGGACATACAGATAATTTTTTCTGAAGAAGACGCAAGGTGGGTTCATCATCCGCATAACGATGCCCTGGTTGTCAATGTCAGGATTGGGTCTACAAGTATTCATCGTGTGTTCGTCGATAACGGGAGTTCTGTAAACATTCTTTACTACGAAACTTATAAGAAGATGAGACTTCTTGATAAAGAAATGACTCAAGGAACGACTCATATATACGGCTTCACAGGAGATTCTGTTCGGGTCAAGGGCACAGTGAAGTTGCCTCTTACCTTAGGGGAGGACCCTTATTCTGCTACTCAAGTGTTTGAGTTTCTTGTGGTTGATCAACCTACATGTTACACCGCTCTGCTTGGGAGGCCGATCTTGAAGGAGATGAGGGTGGTAACATCAATTTACCATCTGGCCATGAAGTTTCCTACTCCTATAGGGATCGAATGTGTGAAGGGGTGCCAGTATGATTCTAGGGATTGTTACAACAAGATGATGAAGTCTTCATCAAAAGGGAAGCAAGAAGAGGAGATTTTGGACTTCAAAGAGGAGAGCGCTCAAGAAACCTTAAGATCTTTTGGACCTAAATCGTTAGCAAAGGCAGTTACCAATATGGTATACACAATGGAATTCCCCGATGATGATGCCTTGGCAAGTTATGAGGCATTAGCTAAACAGGGTACCCCGCTCGTTCTGCTGGAAGCACCTCCTCCACTGGGCGATGCCGTGGAAGTCATGGTAAAAGCCAACGCAAATACTTCTGAGGGCGAGATTGCTCTTGAGGAAAGCATCACAATTGATAATATGCAATACAAAGTATTGATGATTGGGGCCCCTCCTACTCCAGACAATCAACACCAATACGAGGAAGGGATTGTAGAGGATGTCACTGATGAAGAAGATGAGAGAAGTCTTAGTGCGAGAAAAGGAAAATTTGTTATGGATTGTGAAGATGTACCCATGGTGGAGTTTTCAGATGGCTTAACAACAAGTAAGAAGGAACCTCAGCAATCTAAGGGCGGGGTCGTTTCTATTCGGGAAGTGGGCGAGTCCAGTGGAACGAAGGAGGTTGAGTTTGACTTGGATCCTCGATTGCCCGAGCCAAATAAGAAGATGGGACCAGTAGAGGATATTGTATCGATTCTTGTAGATGAAACAGATTCATCTAAAATATTACAGATTGGGGCGAGATTGGAGCCAAGCTTGAGAGCCAGTGTAAACACAATATCACGCAAGTATACGTGGTCACAAGTAATATAAATCAAGTTCGTTCCACAGAGATCTGGTTATGGTTCTATTCAGTTAATGCACCTATTCAACAATGTATGGCTTTAATTCACTGCTAAGACAATAAACAAATTTGGGTTTTAACTATCTAAATTTAACTAAGATGCAAATTAACAAACTAAGAATTAATTAACGAATGAGATTTAAAACTGAATTACTTATAGGAGAATAAACATGGGACTCTAACTTCATTATTTACTTTGCCTAGAGTTGACGCCTTTAATCCATGCATGTGATGGTTTCGATATCTGATCAGACAACACGAAACAAGTATAGGTTACCTCTCGGTATACGAACACCAAACTACTCATACATCCACAAAAGAGATAGAAGATGGGTAGTCACCAATTATGCTTAGACCCTAAATCTCTATAAGATTTGAAAACATAATGGTTGAAGAACAAGTTATCTATATTGATAACACAGGGCAGCATAATATCTCTATTTACACCACAAATCATGATGTTAAAACATCAACCTATCCTATGTTAGCACGGCAAGTTCTAAATCTCAAGATCCACTCTCGTTTTGCAAGAGATTAACAATTCAATTTAGATGTTAGCTACGCATCTAAAAACATTAAGATTAACCATACGAGGATATCAAGAATTCACCACACCCATATCTTTAAAGCAATCAAACTACTAAGTTACATAGATAAATCCGTTAGAATCCCATGACAACGATTAGTTCATAATTGAACCGTTCGTCACCATGGGATTTGATGAAAACATGATATTAAACCAAGTATGAATGGAAGTAATAATATTAATAGAACACAGTGTTAAGAAAACAAATCTAGAATCCAGAATAACGCCTAAGAAAAGAACACAAAAGATGAAGTAGATCTTGATCCGTTGCTTGTCACGAGCGTTGAATCTCCTTCTCCTTTTCTCTCTTGCAATTCTACGTTATGCTAAAAATAATAATCTGATTTTACAAAGATACAATGAGTTTAAATAGGCCTTAAAAGTCTTGTCCAGCAAGAAACTACCAAAACAGAGTTATAATAGAATTTCTGCAAAATACGTTTCCTAAACTGATTCTATTTTAAAGGAAAATTCGTAACTGGCTTTTCTTCAGTATTTCTGGCCCGTTCCAGTTGTAATTAGACCTCTAGACCACTTTAGAATGATAAAGAATCTCGTTAGCATCCCGTGGACTGTAAGATCGCCCAAAATGGACTTATAGAACTCAAGATATGGCCCAAACAGTGAATCAGGATTTTTAGGACAATTTTCGGAGTTGGACAGAATGCCCTCGAGGCCGCGGCCTAGGCACGGGCGCCGCGGCCTAGCACCAAATCTGCCAGCACTTTTTGTTCTTTGCTATTTCCTTCATTTCGCCCTCGTTTTGCCTTCGTTTCCTTCCGTTCTTTTTGCCAAGGCTTCCATACTTCAATTGCTTGACTCCAAATCTCCCAAGGATTGAATGGAAGACCTCATTCTTCATTAAAAACTCAAAATCCACACCAATATCAACTCAATTCTCCCACCATATCCAATGATTTATAACCCTGCACAACTACACAAAACACATCAAAAATACAACAAACTTGAGGCCAAGTGAATCAATTTAAGCCGATATGGAACGCTCCAAGTGGATATAAAATCCACTTATCAGCCAGGCTGGTTACTTTCTTGAAGGATAATCTGGATGTATTTGCTTGGAGTCATGCAGACATGGTAGGGATAGATCCCGACGTGATGTGTCATCACCTCAACATAGATCCTTCCAGGAAGGGGGTTCGTCAAAAAAAATAGGCAGTTAGTGGTGAGCGAGCTATTGCCTTGAAAGAGGAGGTTGATCGATTACTGAATGTCGGGTTGGTTAGGGAGTCCTTTTATCCTGATTGGCTTGCAAATCCAGTCTTAGTGAAGAAGTCTAATGGGAAATGGAGAGTTTGTGTTGAGTATACCGACTTAAACAAGGCTTGAAAAAAAGATAGTTTTCCTCTACCCAGGATTGATCAATTAGTGGACGCTACTGCTGGGCATGCTCTTCTTAGCTTCATGGACGCTTACTCGGGATATAATCAAATCCCCATGAATGATCCTGATCAGGAAAACACCTCCTTCATTACGGACCGGGGGTTGTATTGCTATATTGGAATGCCTTTCGGATTGCTCAATGCCGAGGCAGCTTATCAAAGGTTGGTAAATATGATGTTTAAGGATCAAATTGGGAAGACCATGGAAGTTTACGTGGATGACATGCTGGTAAAGTCTAAGGAAGCAGGGGATCACATTCAGCACTTGGATGAGATGTTCCAAATTCTCAGGAAATTCTGTATGAAGCTTAATCCTCAAAAGTGTGTATTTGGGGTGGAATCTGGGAAATTCTTAGGTTTCATGGTAAATCATAGAGGGATAGAGGCGAATCCCGCAAAGATATAGGCACTTCTTGATATGAGATCTCCCTGAACCGTGAAGGATGTGCAAGGCCTAACTGGAAGAATTGCCACCTTGAATCGCTTTGTATCCAAGTCTTTTGATAAGTGCAAGGAATTCTTCAAAGCTATCAAAGGAGTTGGGAAGAAATTTGAGTGGACGCCAGAGTGCGAGGACACTTTTTAGGCGTTGAAGAAACATTTGGGATCTCCCCCACTTCTATCTAAGCCTCATGAGGGTGAGATTCTTGTTCTATATCTTGCTGTTTCAGAATATTCTGTTAGTGGGGTTCTTGTACGAGAAGAGGGCGATATCCAGTATCCGATATATTATGTCAGCAAGAGATTGTTGGATGCAGAAACGAGGTATTCGAACATGGAGAAATTAGTATATGCTCTGATCTTGGCTTCTAGGAAGTTGCGACCTTACTTTCAGGCGCATAGGGTGGAAGTTCGAACAGCGTATCCTTTAAGGCAGATATTGCATAAGCCAGAGACTTCTGGACGAACGTTAAAATGGGCGGTGGAATTGGGGCAATTTGATGTGGAGTATAAACCGAGGAGTGCTTTAAAGGGGCAGGCTCTTGCGGATTTCATTCTGGAATTCCCTCTGGAGCAAGAGAGCGACGCCTTGGCTATAATACCTAGTCCTCTGCCAGAGTTAGTACGGGAACGATCTACTTCGGCACCTGGTGGACTTTGTATGTGGATGGCGCATCAAATAGTGAAGGTGCAGGTGCGGGGATTGTATTAATCAGCCCAGAGGGACATCATCTGAGAAGCGCGATTCACTTTGCTTTTCATGCTACAAATAACGATGCTGAGTTGAAGCTTTGATTTCGGGTTTAAAGCTCGCTCTAGAGATGAAGGTGGAAAATATAAACATCATGAGTGATTCTATGCTGGTTGTTTATCAGGTGAATGGGGATTCCAAGCCCGCGGACCTCAAACTGAGTTATACTTGAAGTGTACATAGAGATTGATGAGTTTGTTCCGAGAGGCGAGGTTGGAACAACTTCCTAGAGACAGTAATGAGGAGGCCGATGCTTTGGTTAAGTTGGGATCTCAGAAGGAGGATATTCTATTAGGGATCATTCCCTTGGAAATTCAAAAACAGTCTAGTGTTCCCGAGATGGAGTTAATGCAGGTTGATGGTCCTATGTTAGATACTTGGATGACTCCAATTTGGAGGTACTTGAAAGAAGGAATTCTACCAGATGATAGAGTGGAGGCTAGAAAGCTCAGATATAAGGCAACCCGTTATATAGATTTAGGAGGTTCTCTTTACAGACGAGGTTTCAATCAGCCATTGTTGAAGTGCATAGATGGGGAGGAATGTAATTATGTTCTTCGGGAAGTTCATGAGGGGATCTGCGGAAATCACTCGGGGGTGGTTCACTTGCGCAGAAAATATTACGTCAAGGGTATTATTAGCCTACTCTTCGGGAGGATTCAACGGCTTTTGCTAGATCCTGCGATAAGTGTCAGAGGTATGCTAACTATGTGAACAGTCCTGCAACTCCTCTTACTTCATTGACTAGTCCTTGGCCTTTTTCCATGTGGGGGATTGACTTGATAGGAGAACTCCCTAAGGGGAAAGGGGGAGTGAAATATGCTGTTGTGGCGGTGGATTATTTTACTAAGTGGGCAGAGGCGGAGCCTTTGGCTTCAATCACCGCAAAGAAGTTGGTAGACTTTGTGTATGATCTATCATTTGTCGTTTTAGAATACCATATAAATTGATATCTAACAACGGGAAGCAATTTGACAGTAAGGAGATGAGGGCGTTGTGCGATAATATGGGTATTAAAAAGAGTTTCTCTGCTGTCAGTCATCCTCAGACCAATGGTCAGACTGAGGCAGTTAATAAGATCATCAAGCATACGCTTAAGGCTAAATTGGACGACAATAAAGGGAACTGGTCGGAAGAGTTACCTAATGTCCTATGGAGCTATAATACAACACCTAGGACTACTACGGGAGAAACCCCTTTTTCTTTGACTTATGGGTGTGAGGCCATGGTCCCGGTGGAGCTAGGGGCGGGATCTTTTAGAAGAGATAACTATCAGCCAGAGGTCAATGAGGTCAACCATCGTCTCTACTTGGATATGGTGGAGGAATTCAGAACAACTTCTCAGACAAGGTTGGTGTCTTACCAGCAAAGAGTGGCAAGGTTTTACAACTCAAAGGTGAGGGCTAGACCTCTGAAGGTGGGCGATTATGTTCTCCGACGAGTAATGCCTAACACCAAAATCCAGAATAATGGAGTATTTGGCGCTAATTGGGAAGGTCCCTACAGGGTTAGAGCGGCTTTGTGGGAAGGAACTTATTATTTGGCTGATATGGAGGGGAAGCATATTCCGCGAGCCTGGAACATGGAACATTTGAAGAAATACTATCAGTAATGTATTTTCTACTTTTGTTATACTTTCCTTTAATTATTGTTTTCATGAAAGTCTAGGGGGTAGTGCATGTACTCATCCTTAGCCAGGATTTATATATTTATGAATAAAACATGTTGGTTTTTTCTTCTATTTTCTGTTGAATTTCTGTCATAGATGACCTCCTCTAAGGAGGGTCTTCGTGGAATATGGAAAAAGATGATCTCCTCTAAGGAGAGTCTTAATAAAAAATGAAGATATCTTCGGAAAATCCACCTCCTGTGAGGAGGGTATTTCTGATATGGGGAGCGACCTCCTGTGAGGAGGGTATCCCGAATTATAAAATCTTTGCAAAAATCGTACTTCCGGGGGGGGGGTGTCCGTACTTCCGGCACATCATCAAGGTACGATCTTCGGAAAATATACCTCCTGTGAGGAAGGTATCTCTGATATGGGGAGTGACCTCCTTTGAGGAGGGTATCCCGAATTATAAAATCCTTGCAAAAACCATACTTCCGGGGGGATGTCCGTACTACCGTCACCTCATCAAGGTACGATCTTCGGAAAATCTACCTCCTATGAGGAGGGTATTTCTGATTTGGGGAACGACCTCTTTTGAGGAGGGTATCCCGAATTTATTAAATTCTGAGGAAAATAACTCCCTTGGAGGGGGATACCTTCGAGAAGACATGGTAGTTGGGACCTTTGAAGTGAAAGATATTTAGGTTCATAAATTGAATGAGATTAAAGAAGGGCGAGATTCTCACCGAAGGGCGAGATTCTCAGCGAGGGGCGAGATTCATTAAAGTTGTTGGCTACTAGTGAAATGTAGGGTAAAATAGACAGATACCTAAACAAGACATAAATATGTGGAATAAATTAAACCAAGTCACTACAGGGGTGACGTCTTTAAATGGAGGATGCGCACTCCAATTAGTTGGGAGCAAGTCAAATGAATTGAGGAAAGTTTACAAAAGGCGAGGCCGTTACAGGAGGGCCCGCACTCCTATAGTTCGTGCAATTATAAATAAATCATAGAGTCAGCTTACAGCGGCATCAGAAGGCGACGCTCCTGCCTGGTTCTCGCCATCCCCTCCCTCTTTCTTCTGGGCATCCCTCTCGGCTATGGCTTTTACTTCAGCCTCAATTTTCTTGCGAAGATCCTCCTTAGCTGCAGCAATAGTCTCTTCATTTTTAGTTTTGAATTTCAGTTGTGCAGACCAGTCATAGTCAGGGTCAGCTGCAATGAAGTTGCGGAGGTAATCCAGAAAACCAATGGAATAGGCTTCGGTCTATGCCTTACGCATGCCAGAATTAATCTCCTCCATTTTTCCCTATAGCTTGGCATTCTCGCCTTCAAGATTCGCGATCGCCTTGTCTGAATCCAACTTTAATTTTTCCAAGGCTGATTGGAGTTTCTCAACATCCTCCTTTCTCGCCTTCACCTCGCTGTCGAGTTTCCTTTGGGCTTCGTTAAGCTTGGAAGTAAAAGTTGAGGCCTCGCCCTTGTACCTTTTCAAGGTTCTTTCCTGCTCTTTGATAGTGGAGTTCTTGTGGGCGAGAACTTGTAGCCCATGATAAAAGGCATCGCCCAGCCCTACCTTGAAATTAAACTCAGCCTCCTCTTCAGTGCGAGTCTTCAGAGCCTTGACATCATTTTCAGAAAAATTCTCTACAGCGATGAACCAAAGGTTGAAACCACGGAGTTAAAGGGAGACTCCTCGGTTACGGTCCCCTTTTGTCTTTTGCTTTGTAGGTTTTTAGCAACATTGTCTCGCTTCCTGTTTCTGTCTTATTTCTCACCAGCGTTTATAGTTGGTATAGGGCGAGGTGTGTTCATGATAGTTGATGGTGTAGGGAGAGGTATGTTAACCGCAACAGAAGGTGTTGTCTCTATGTTAGATATAATTGATGTGATTTAATGTCAGTGTTTAAGTGTTACAGGGAAAAAGAGTTTAACTTGTTAATGAAAGCAGTCGTAGCAGAGTTTGAGTATACGCTGACAGCTGGAAGCGCAAACGCTGACAGAAGGAAGCGCAAACACAGCTGGCTGACAGAAGGAAGCGCAAATACTGCTGGCTAGGAGCGCAACAGAGTTTGTTAAAGTCTGTGTACTGGAAGCGTCTACAAGTCAACAGAGATTGAAGATTAATTTAAGATAAATATGGAAGCAATATCTTTGAAGATTGGATAGCTGTCAAAGAGATTGAGTTGACTTAGGAGACGTGTAGCAATCATAATTGATATCAATTGTATAGCTTAATTATAGGAGAATCAATTAACGATTGTACGTAGCTGTATATCTTATAAATACAGTTAGGTTAACCCTAGAAGGGTAATCATCGTGAACGAATATCATTGATTGTAACCTAAGCAGCTCTCTGTGATATTTTACATCACTGAGAGAGGAATTATTAATTCTAAACAGTTTTTAAGTACTAAAACGTGTGTTCTTGTTATTCTCTCATACAGTACTTGATTATATATTGTGTATTCGACCTAACAAGTGGTATCAGAGCCAATCTTTTACTTTATTACAGTTTAAGATCCAAACACAATTGTAATCAATGGCAGAGATACCTCCTCCATCAGGTTCTGAGAAAGCTCCTACTACTGTTAGTAGGTATGAGACGATTAGGGTTCCTATACTTAAGCCATCAGAGTATGCAATCTGGAAGGTGAAGATGACCATGTTTCTGGAGGCTACAGATCCAGAATATCTTGACAGAATTTATGAAGGTCCTCATAAACCTACAAAGTTAACTGCTGCTGTTGCTGGTGAGGAATCAAAAGTGATTCCAAAGGAAAAGAAAGATCTAACTGCTGAGGATCTTTCATCTATTGCTAAGGATGCAAAAGTAAGGCATTTACTTCACAGTGCTTTAGACAATGTTATGTCAAACAAGGTGATTAACTGCACAACTGCAAAAGAAATTTGGGATGCACTTGAGGTTAGATGTCAGGGAACTGCTACTATCAAGAAGAATAGAAGGAACATACTCACACAGGAGTATGAGCATTTTGAGGCAAATTCTGAAGAAACCATGATAGAAACATTTGACAGATTCTGTAAACTGCTCAATGATCTGTCATTGGTTAACAAAGAGTATGATTTAGAAGACTCAAATCTCAAGTTTCTTCTCTCTCTACCTGAAAAGTGGGATGTGAAAACAACCATTATAAGAGATAACTATGATCTTGCTGATACTGAGATTGATGAAATCTATGGTCTGCTCAAGACTCATGAGTTAGAAATGGAGCAGAGAAACAGGAGATCAAGCAAGAAGTCAAAGTCTGTTGCTCTGAAAGTTGAAGAAAAATCTTCAAAGAAAGAAGCATCAAGGAAGAAGGCAAAAGGAAAAGCCTTGGTCATTCATTCAGAAAGTGAGTCATCAAACACTGATGTTGACTCAAACACAGATGAATCATCTGATTCTGAAGATGATGAAGAGATGATGCAAATGGCTGCATTGATGGTAAAGACCTTCAAGAAGATGGGATTCAAGAACTTCAAGAAGGGAAAGAGATTCTCCAAGAATTACTCAAAGTCTGACAGAAAAAATTTCAGCAAATCTGAGGGAAAGGACTCCAAATCTGGGAAGAAAGATAAGTCTGAGATTCAATGCTACAAGTGTAAGGAGATGGGTAACTATGCTCCTGAGTGCAAGAAGGGTAAAACTGAAAAGGCACTCTACACCAAAGGCAGAGACTGGGCAGACACCTCAGATTCAGATGAGGAGGTGAACTATGCACTCATGGCCTCTACTCAGAATGAAGATTCTGAACTCAAGGTACCCCCAACTACCTATGCTTATAATACTGATAATATAACTGAATTGAGAATTTATCTTAAAGCATTACATATCAGTTATAGGGATCAGACTTTAGAGAATGAGAGAATCAAGAATGAGTGCTCTCAACTTAAAGAGAGAAACAAACTTGTAGAAGAAAAACTTGAAAACATGCAAAAAATTCAGAAAGAAAGAGATGATGCTGTTTTTATAGAACAGGAGTTGCTAGGTAAGTATAAGCAACTAGAATCTGAACTGGAGGATGCTAATCACATCATTAAAACTTGGACTGATTCTGGAAAAGACACTCATGAGGTTTTTCAAGCTGACACTGTTGGTTTAGGGTACTGTGAGGAAGATGAGCTTAGATTTCTAAATCATGTAAAAGTTAGGCAAACACTTCTAACTAGAAAATTTGTTCATGGTACTGTTAAAACTGAACATGGAACTGTTAAAGGTGAATCAGTTAAAACTTGTGCAAAACAGGTTAATGTTGGTTCAATGACAGATAAACAACTAAAGCAAAAGATTAAAGAGATAAAATCTGTCAACAAACAGAAAATGCCTAGGAAAAACAGAAATGGAAAGGTAGGCATTACATCAGGAAATAGGCCAATTCTTACTACACTTGCACCTAGAAAAACTTGTCATAACTGTGGTAGTACTAATCATCTTGCCAGTTTTTGCAGGAAGAACAAAGACATTAATTCTTTACCCTCCAAATGTGGAGTGAAAAAGAAAAATGTCAAACCTAGACCACAAACTCTGTGCAAACATTGTGGAAGTACTTGGCACTCAATTTATACTTGCAAGAATTATCATGCTATTTATCATAATTACTATGAACTAAAACCTAATTTGAAATGGGTTAAAGTTAATTCTGCAGGTGCTAAGACTGAAAATGTTAGTTTAAACTCTGATAATGACAACCGCTGCAAAAGCTAACAGATTCAATAAAGCAAAAGGATCCAAGCAAGTCCGGATCCTTAAATCTAACAATCAGTGATTGTTTGTGATTGCAGGGCACCAGGGAAAGTACCCTAGTCGTGGACAGTGGATGTTCAGGACACATGACTGGAAATAAAACCCTGCTATCAGAGTATGTGGAGAAGGCTGGCCCAAAAGTTTCCTATGGTGATGGCAACGTAGGACATACTCTGGGATATGGCAATATTAATCTTGGAAGTGTCATCATCACGAATGTAGCTCTGGTTCCAGGACTCAAGCATGATCTGCTTTCTGTAAGTCAAATCTGTGACAAAGGATATCATGTAGATTTTCAGCCTGAATACTGTCAAGTTATCAGTAAATCTACAGGGAAAGTTGCTCTAGTTGGAAACAGACACAATAACATCTATGAAATAAAATTGTCAACAAACTCTGATGGCAAAGCAGTGTGTCTGTCAACAAGGATGTCCAGTGAAGAGAGTTGGAAGTGGCATAAGAAACTCTCTCATTTAAATCTAAACAACATCAATGAGCTGATAAAGAATGATCTTGTGAGAGGACTTCCAAAGTCTTTGCTAAATGTAGATGGCCTGTGTGATTCATGTCAAAAGGCCAAACAGAGAAAGGCTTCCTTCAAAAGCAAGTCTGAGTTTTCAATTGTTGATCCTTATCATCTTCTACATGTTGATCTTTTTGGACCAGTGAATGTTATGTCTCTTGGAAAGAAGAAATATGCTCTAGTCATTGTTGATGAATACACCAGATACACTTGGGTGTACTTTCTAGAAAAGAAGGATGAAACTGCACTAACTCTGACAGAACATATAATGCAACTGGACAAAGGGTCAAAGAATCAAGTGAAGATTATCAGAAGTGACAATGGAACTGAATTCAGGAATTCAACAATGGATGAATTTTGCAACTACAAAGGAATCAAACAAGAGTTTTCTACACCTGGCACTCCACAACAAAATGGTGTAGTGGAGAGGAAGAACAGAACCTTGATAGAAGCTGCCAGAACCATGCTAGATGAAGCAAAATTGCCAACATATTTCTGGGCAGAAGCAGTTCAAACTGCTTGTTTTACTCAAAATGCAACACTGATCAACAAGCATGGTAAAACACCATATGAAATGGTGAAGAAGAAAAAGCCAAATCTAAAATATTTTCATATTTTTGGATGCAAGTGCTTTGTGTTGAAGACTCATCCTGAACAGTTGACCAAATTTGACCTAAAGGCAGATGAAGGAATTTTTGTTGGCTATCCACTGTCAACTAAGGCATTCAGAGTTTATAATCTGAGAACCAGAGTGATCATGGAATCTATTCATGTGTCTTTTGATGACAAGAAAATAACTGGACTTGAAGATGTCAATGACCATGATCAACTACATTTTGAAAATGAAGATCTAATCTCTGACGAAATAAACTCTGACGGATCAATTCCAACAGACTCTGTTGATACAAACTTTGAACCTCTACTGGTAAACACAGAAGAAGTTGTTCAACCAGAACAAAGGAGAGAACCAGTTGAGGGGGAGTATGAAGAATCAAACTCTGATGATTCACATTCTGAGCAGTCACATTCAGGGGGAGCCTCAGAGAATGAAGAAAGACACCAAGGAAATCAGGAGAACATGGATCGAGGGGGAGGATCAAACTCTGAGAGAAGTCATTTGCCTTCAGCTAGGAAATGGACCAAATCTCATACACCTGATTTGATTATTGGTGATCCAGATGCAAGAGTTAGGACAAGAAGTGCAACGA
This sequence comes from Kitagawia praeruptora, assembly GCA_037693485.1. NCBI lineage: Eukaryota > Viridiplantae > Streptophyta > Magnoliopsida > Apiales > Apiaceae > Kitagawia > Kitagawia praeruptora. The sequence goes on from CM075352.1 coordinate 144,001,577, forward strand.
CAAATGAATGTCTGTTTCATGCATTCTTGTCACAAACTGAACCAAAGAAAGTTGAAGAAGCTCTTAAATATGCTAACTGGATAACAGCAATGCAAGAAGAGTTAAATGAATTTGAGAGAAATGAAGTGTGGACACTAGTACCAAGACCCAAGAATAGGTCTATTGTTGGTACTAAGTGGGTTTTCAGAAACAAAACTGATAGTGAAGGGGTTGTTACAAGAAACAAAGCCAGACTTGTGGCAAAAGGCTATTCACAGCAAGAGGGACTAGATTATGATGAGACTTTTGCTCCAGTTGCAAGGTTGGAGGCAATAAGAATGTTTCTTGCTTATGCTTCTCACAAGAAATTCAAAGTTTTTCAAATGGATGTAAAAAGTGCTTTTCTGAATGGAAAACTTGAAGAAGAAGTGTTTGTTGAACAACCACCTGGCTTTGTAGATCCAAAATATCCAGATCATGTCTACAGGCTAGACAAGGCACTCTATGGACTTAAGCAGGCACCAAGAGCATGGTACGAAACTCTGGCTCAATTTCTTTTAGAAAGTGGATTCAACAGAGGTACAATTGATAAAACTCTTTTTTATTTCAAATCTGGAAGTGACTTGCTTTTAGTTCAGATATATGTTGATGACATTATTTTTGGATCTACTAATGATAAACTCTGTAAGAAGTTTGCCAAGCTCATGCAGTCCAGGTATCAAATGAGTATGATGGGAGAGCTTAGTTATTTTCTAGGCTTACAGGTGAAGCAAACAGATGATGGTATCTTTATCAATCAAGCAAAATATACCAGAAATCTTCTCAAGAAATTTGGCATGCTTGATTGTTCATCTGCAACAACTCCCATGGCAACTACAACTAAATTGGACAAAGATACAGGGTCATCAGTAGATATGACAAGCTACAGAGGAATGATTGGCTCTCTACTCTATTTAACAGCAAGTAGACCTGATATCATGTATGCAACATGTCTGTGTGCAAGGTTTCAGGCAGATCCAAGAGAACCACATCTAACAGCTGTGAAGAGGATTTTTAAGTATCTCAAGGGCACCATAACTTTAGGGCTATGGTATCCAAGAGAATCAGATTTCAACCTACTTGGCTACTCTGATGCAGACTTTGCAGGCTATAAAATTGACAGAAAAAGCACAAGTGGAAGTTGTCAATTTCTTGGTGACAGACTTGTTTCTTGGTACAGCAAGAAACAGAAATCAATATCCACATCTACAGCTGAAGCAGAGTATATTGCTGCTGGTAGCTGTTGTGCACAGATTCTATGGATGAAGAATCAATTGCTGGATTATGGATTGAGGTATAGCAAGATACCTATTTTCTGTGATAATCAAAGTGCTATTGCAATGACAGGTAATCCAGTACAACACTCAATGACCAAGCACATCAGCATAAGGTATCACTTTATCAGAGAGCATGTAGAGGAAGGCAACATTGAGCTCCACTTTGTGTCTACAGAACAACAACTTGCAGATGTCTTCACCAAGCCTTTGAGTGAAGCTACATTTACAAGACTGGTCAATGAACTAGGAATGGTCTCTGGTTTTGACTAGAAATGTTGGTTAGACTCAAAATTTTACTTATGCAATGTATTGCTCATATATCTGTGAATTGCTAAGTGCTCTGTGAACTTTGTTGCTTAAACTCTGTTATGCATACTCTGTTAACATGTTTTTGTTTAAACACTATTAAACTCTGTCAGCATGTCTGTCTGTCATACACTGTTAACATGTTTGATAAACTCTATGTATTCTGGATTGACTATTGTCTTGATGAAAACACCAATGAAGAAATATGTATGAAGCATGATTCTCAGTGATTAAATCAAGACTCTTTCTGAGTCACTGTGATCTAATCAGAAATTGTGCAGTAAATTAACACAACATGATACTGTTTCATATTTATAGCATCTCTTAGTTTATTTGATCCTAAACTATGAGTCTATGAACACTATGTGCATTGCCTCTCATAAATAACTTCTAATATTGATGAAATCTAAACTCTGATAGTGACAATCTGTTCCTAAGACGTATACATGGTTCTTGATGATTCCTTGTTTGTACTTGTGAAAAATATAAAACTTGAGATGTGTCATTGTTTAGTTTCATGAGTACAAATTCATGTCTGCACCCTGTGAGAATTTGAGCCAAGTAAGTGATTGATACATTTTATATCAATCAGATTTTATTGATGTGTGATGTTCATCAGTGAGTATGTTGCTCTAGAACTTGTTTTAAACCATTTTGAGACTACATGATATGTGTGTGCATGAAAATGATAAAGGCACTAGGATTTACCATCTTTCTCCAAACACTGTTCATAAATTCCACCCTTAGAAAACCCCTTTGAGCCATAATAACTGCTTCGTTTAAATTCTGATATATTAAGAGCAGTTATATTCTTTTGAAAATTCAAGAGCAAGCAGGTGAGAGTTTTTCTAGAAAGGAAAGTTTTCAAATGGATATATATACATAAAAAAAATGTATATATGTTGATCATCTTGTACAAATATGTACTAACAGTGCAACTGAACACTTTGATCTATTAAATTCTTCAGTTTGCCATTTATTCATTTAATCCATCTCTTCTCACCTATTTGATTTTACTAAATTACAACCCTGAATAAAGTCCTTTTGATTTGTGCATACGTGTACTCAAAGTAGTGTAGATTTGGTGGACATTCAAGCCTATGGTAGTATCTGCTTTTACTGATTGAATATGAGTGAAAACACTTCACCTAAACACTTGTGTGCTTTGAGAGTTTGTGAGTTTATCAAATCCCTGGCATGTTACTCACCGAATGATGCTTTGATAACTATCTCTTGATCTTTTTGTCTATAAAGATTGTGTGCTTACTTGGATAATCATGGACATCAAAGGGAATAGGTGTATTCAGATTTCTGTATTTAAGTTACTACGGAGTTTAGCTTTCATCACATAATCAGTGTTTAATATGAGAGTTTGTGCATTCGGTGTTTATTGATTTACTTTATGGATTTTATGAAATATTAGATGCTCTAAAAATTGATTCGGTAACCTCTGCTTCACACACATATATTCACAACTGTGCAATTTTTGAAAGGGTTTCAGTGATAAAGTTGGAAAATTGACAAACACTGTTGTATTGTGTTCCGTACTCTAAGGTAAATTTTCATTAAGATAATTTGACAATTTTGGAGTAGATAGAGTGTTTAACAACTGTTAATGAGTGTAAATATGGTAAAGTGTCTTGATAATAGGAAAGACAGCGGTAATAATTGGTATTTTACTGCGCGTGATAAATTGATTCGCTGGATGATTGACATGTGTCCCAACTCACCCATTATTGTATCCCACTCACACATTACTCTAGGAACGGTTGAGTGTTTTAATGCACAAACGATTGGGTTTTAATTTTTAATTACAACTCTAATTATTTTTGTGTATATCGATTCATTTTCTTACGCTCACCTTCACATCCACTCATATTCACTTTACCCAACCACAGAGTTCTTTTGTGTTTTTCACTTCGACATTTTCACAAACACCTTTCAAACACATCAATTTCACTGTCATTTCTTGCTCGTTTCTTGATCTAATGGCAACTAAACCTTTTACATCTCTTGGTCTTCGTTTTGTTCCTAACAATTTTGTAGCTCTACTCGAGAATGACCGTTCTCCCGACGCGTTTCATCTTATACAGAATTTTCTCCGTGACTCTGAGATTGGGCAAGCATTGATTGAACCAGCTGTTCTATCTGCATCTCAGATTGCCACTTTCTGGCAGAACTCAAAGTATGTGGCTGGAGGAGAGAATGGGACTCCGTCTATAATTTTCACTTATGATGAAGAAGAGTTTGTGATTACTCCACACACTGTTAGAGAAACCATGGGGTTCGATGCTCACACCTCATATGCTGTTGTTTCGGAACAGAATTTGCGAGATATGCTAACAGAGATTGGGTACATGGAATCTCTTGCAAAGCTAGGCAGTGTGAGAAGGCCAAATCTTCGTAGGGAATGGAACTTTTTCTTTGACTGCATCACCAGAACATTCCAGAAGAAAGTCACCAACTGGGATGCCATTCCTATGGATAGTCTGCAAATTGGGTATTCTCTACTCTATGGCAGTAATTTTGATTTTGGTCGATATGTTTTAATGAATTTAGGTGATAAATTGTCAGAGTCTACTACAGTATACTTTGCTAGATTTTGTCAACTTTTATTCAATGCCTGTGTATCTGGGTTAGAAATTGATGCAGCTGATGTGATTCAGCCCTTTAAAGTCAATAAGAGGATATTCTCTGATATGACTAATAAGGATGTTGGTAAAGACCTACCTGCTTTTGTTTTGCCACTTGCCTTGCAAAACTTTCTCAACCAACCTCAAGATTGACAATCACCACACAATGAACAACAACAAACACAACCAGGACCACAACAAATGCCTGAACCACTGGCCACTGATCATACTGAAACTATACACTCTAACCCTATACCATCACCTGAGCCAACACCCACAAACACTGTACCTACTACATCACAACAACCACAACCTGAACCAATCATTGAACCAATAAACTTTGAGCCAGTCACTACTACTCAACCTCAACCAAAATCTAGATCAAAAAGGCAAATACATACTGCACAGAATACAAGGCATTCAAAGGCTAAACAGACATCTACTGGAGCTGTTTACACCAGAAGGACTATTCAAAGAGCAAATAAGCCTTCATCACCACCAGTTGAGGACAACTCTAGTGAAGAAGAAGAGGTGATTGAAGTACCTCAAGCAAAAAGGAGGAGGTTGAATCTTACAGACTCTGATGATGAGCAAGTTATTGAAGCTTTAGAGGATATCTCTAAAAAGATTCATGCTGTTGAGACAGAGGTTATCATAGAACCTACTGTAGAAGAAACAGATTTCAGAATTGATGAACCAGTAATTGCTGAGGTTCAGACTGATAAAGATGACAGAGATGCATTACCTGCAATGGAAGAGTTTGATGAAACTCACATTCCATTTTCTTTTGAAGTTGAAGCATCTACTCCAACACCCATGGTTGCCACGAACTCTGTTGATACTGGTGTTGCAGACGAGCCTACTGTTGTGCTAGAAGACACAGAGGTTGCATCTCACACAGAGTTATACTCAGATGCACATCATGTTTCTGATCATGGTGAGGAAATTGATCAACCAGCAAAGGTTGTTTCTTCAGAGCATGCACAAGGTGATAAAGGAAAACAAGTTGCTGACTTCAATGAAGAAATTGCCTCAGTTGCACATACTGATGAGTTAGATAGTGATTCTTCTGAAGCAATGAGTGCAGGAGCTGAAACTGATAAACATCAAACTGATGGACAGAAAACAGGGAAGAAACCAGACTTTGCTGGCCCTTCTGTAAGAGAAATTGATGATACTTATCTGGCCAAGCAAACTACAGATTGGTACAAAGCAGATTACATCTTTCCTACTGGTCGAGCAGCTACATTTCTCAAGGAAAACTCAAAGAAGATTTCAAATCCTGATGTTCTTACCTGTTTACAAGGAACAGTGATTCAGGTTAAGGCCTTGAATCACAGGTTTGATGACAATCAAAAAGCACTTATTGATCTCAGAACAGAGGTTGCTACTCATGAGGAGAAATCTCAAAGAGCTAATTTGAAGCTGTTTCAACAATTTTCCAAAGCTCAGGAGACTCTTCTTGATAGATTGAGTAAAGTTGAACAGAATCAGCTTTTGTTGACTGAAAAGGTTGACTCTATTGCAAACTCTCTTGAGTTAATCACATCTATTCTGATTCCAGATGGTGATGATGTCAAAAAAGGGGAGAGACTTGCTAGAACTAAGTGCAAGCAAACTCAAACTCTGTCAAAGAAGGATCATCTGGATGAAGAAGGTGCTAATTCAGATAAGGGGTTAAGAACTACAAATCAAAATCCAAGACATGGACATGGAAGGTCTACAAGATCAAAGTCAAGTTCAGTAACAAATACAAATCTTTAGAGTACTTCAAGACAAAAGGATTTGTCATTCACTGACAATCCACAAACAGATGAAGAGCTAGCTGCTAAGATTTTTCGTGAAGAAAATGCTGAGGGGGCTACACTTGAAGATATACATGCTGAAGAAAAGCTGTTGCAAGAAGAACATTTGAAGGCATTGAAGTCTGGGAAAGGAAAGAAGATTGTCAAAGCTTCAAGGTCTACAAGGAAAGGAATTGTAATTAAAGAAAATTTATCTGGTATTCAAGAAGAGGAAGAAGAAGAAGAAGGAAAGTTGGTAAGAAAATCTTCTCTTGATGCAAAGTTAAAACTGAAAGGGGTGATGGGTGAAGAAGGCAAAGGTAAAAAGGAAGATACAACCTCTGTTGCTACACAAGTTGTAAGTGATTCTCTACAGATTCAAAGCAAATCTTTACCTGGGTTTTCTAGACCAAAGATTCCAGTTCAAGCACAAATAGAAGGGATTGGTGGTTATCAACATAGCATTGCTTGTTCAGGAAAGCCTCCTGGCAGGAATACTTCTGGCTTGGGTTTAAAAAGAGATTTGAGAGTTAGTAACAGTCCAAGAGATCCCTCATCACTTATCTCTCCTGGTTCTGGTATTATTCAAGAGAATCTGGATAAATTGGAATCAGTTCAACTAGTTCACCAAAGGAGTTTAGATATTCACTTCTTGTTGTACTTTATGGCAGATGGAACAGTGTATAGAGTGAATGAAGATGCGATCAAGCTCAAGCTATTTGAAGAACTTCAGTATGTTTTGTATATATTCAGGGTCAGAAATCAACGAACAGCACTTATTGCTAATTCCATAAGAGAATATATGCTGAGAGCTAAAGCCTTTACTGGATCAAAGACTACTAAAGAGTATGTGCCTAAATACAGAGATTGGAATGGGAACCTTGTTGAAATGAAGAAGGGAACTGCAAAGCTAAAGACTAATCTAGGTGTTACAGTTCTTGATTTTAATTCTCAATCAAAGGAAGTAAAATTCATAAGACTGGGAAATGAAATGAGGAGAAATAAAATCTATGATCTAAGAGCTGCTATCTATCAGACTGATGAAAGTGATCCTGAGTTAAGAGAAATCAAGGAAGTTATGTAGAGAGAACTTGAAAATGCTGAGAGAAGACTGTTGATAGATTATCTCAGAACAACACCAGATCTTGAGGAGGTTAGGTAGACAGAATTTGTAAGTAATTCGAATTTTCTGTAGATTTTGTTATGTCAAGATTAAAACTCTGATTAAATGTTAAACACTGTGTTTCTATTATATTGTTTTGACATCATCAATTACTGTGAACTTGTACATTTTTACTAATGAACAAGTTGGGGGAGATTGTTAGATATAATTGATGTGATTTAATGTCAGTGTTTAAGTTTTACAGGGAAAAAGAGTTTGACTTGTTAATGAAAGCAGTCGTAGCAGAGTTTGAGTATACGCTGACAGCTGGAAGCGCAAACGCTGACAGAAGGAAGCGCAAACACTGCTGGCTAACAGAAGGAAGCGCAAACACTGCTGGCTAGGAGCGCAACAGAGTTTGTTAAAGTCTGTCTACTGGAAGCATCTACAAGTCAACAGAGATTGAAGATTAATTTAAGATAAATATGGAAGCAATATCTTTGAAGATTGGATAGCTGTCAAAGAGATTGAGTTGACTTAGGAGACGTGTAGCAATCGTAATTGATATCAATTATATAGCTTAATTATAGGAGAATCAATTAACGATTGTACGTAGCTGTATATCTTATAAATACAGTTAGGTTAATCCTAGAAGGGTAATCATCGTGAACGAATATCATTGATTGTAACCTAAGCAGCTCTCTGTGATATTTTACATCACTGAGAGAGGAATTATTAATTCCAAACAGTTTTTAAGTACTAAAACGTGTGTTCTTGTTATTCTCTCATACAGTACTTGATTATTATTTGTGTATTCGACCTAACACTCTACATCAGCAAAAGGGTTGTTCCCGGAGGGGAGTCTCGCCATTTGAAATGCGCATGGGAAAGGAGATAATTTAGTCATAAATATGCTGCAGGTTATGCATACCAGTTGATGGAAGAGGGTGAGATATATTCTAGAGACGAGTTACCTTTACCCGTAAGTTTTCCTGCAATTTGTTTTTTACGGGTACTTCTCTTGGTTCCCCTTTTAAATTTAATATATGGTGTTTGGCCGTAGCCTTCGTTGTAAAAGCCGTGTTCACGAAGATTGTCACGGGTCACTAAAAGCTCAAGGTCATTCTCTGACTTAGGTAAGTTAGAAATAGCAAGAGCTCTTGCTGCGGCATCGCCTATTAATTTAGTCTGGGATGGTGTGTCTAGAAAAATAATAACAAAAATAAGTTTGTGAGGAGGAAAAGAAAGTGCGAAGTTCTAGTTACTAGAGTGCGAGATTTAAAGTAAAAGGGACGAGATACTTACAGGGATGAAGGTTGAATTGGGTTCTTACCCTTGGGACGTCGAAGTTATAAAAATAATCCTCTTTCCAAATCTTCATGTTACTGGGATTCCTAGTAAGAAAACCTTTCCTATTATGGGTTGCCCAATAGGCGAGGTAATAAAAACCAACATCTTTCCCACAACGTCTCAAAGAAAGGAAATGGCTTAGCTCTTGCATTGTCGGGGCATCATATTCCTTATTTCTGTACATCATATATAAACCGATTGCCGCCCTATAGCTATTAGGCGATAACTGAATAGGGGCGATGTTGAAGTAGGTAATAATTTGATGAAGAAAGGGATGCATGGGCGATCCGAATCCCAGCTCAACTAATTTGTTCGTGAGGACCATTCTCGGCGTTGGAAGTCCGGCAATGTCGAAGATATGCATTCACATAAAGGAACGAGGCCTCAACCATTTCCCTTCCAGGTTGTAATATTCCATTAGGAACATAATTTCTTCAGAAGAAATTTGGGAGGCGAGTCCAGCACAAGAGATAACACCTTGGTCAAACCTGTGTTTTTGTCTAAGTGGTTCAGAGACATCATCTTCAAAATCTAAGTCAGTATCACAAATACGAACGGGTTGTTTATATGGGTTGTTTGGAGGAGAAGGGACCTCCATTGCATATCTCACAGGGGAAACGGATAGCGCTTCATCGCCATCTTCAATCTCGGCATCACCCTCTTCCTCGTAGATGTCATCGCCCTCATCTGAGTCCTCGACTTCATTTTCCTTGTCAGGGTTGGATGGGTTAGAAAGAGCGTCAAGCATTCTTTTATATTGGACGAGGTCTTTTCCACGCCCTCTACCTAGCTTAGAAGGACCTGGCTCATGAGGATCTAAGTCAGCAAAAAAGTCACAAAGGTCATCCTCGCCCGCATCCTGACCCAGGTTTTGGGCGTGATACGTGCTTGCCAAATCCTCGACATCCCCTGAAAAGTGGAGGCTATCCGAAAGCTCCTCAGGAGAGAATGAGAAGAGGACGATGTTGTCGCCTGGCTTTCAGAAGATGATTTCTCGGAAGATGATCTTTCGCGAGACATCTGAAAATAAAGGGCGAGGACTATAATCAAGGAATGAAAGGAAAAAGTTCAAGGAAAATCTTGAAGAAAAGGGTGAGTCCTCGCCATATGGATTGGGAACGCGCCTAAAGTCGCTAAACGAATTAAGAATCTAAAATGTCTCTCGCAATAGGTATATATATTTAAACATGGCAAGTTAACTATAAATACAAAAGAGGATAAGGACGAGTACCTTTTGGAAGAGAAGTCGCCCTTGAAGGAAAGAAGGATCGCTTGGGAAATTCGAAACCTCGCTTGCAAAAAACTAATAACTCGCCCGTTCTGGAGGAAATTCAACAGCACTTCGTGAGGGTTTCTGTGGATAAAATGGAAATGAGAGGTTATGAGTTTATATAGACGAAGGAAAGGACACGTGGCGGATGCTAATTGGTTGTTGGAACAGAAATCGAGGCGTGGTGATTTCAGTAGAACGATTCAAAGATATTTTTTTATGGGAAAGAGGCTCGTCTATATTCTGTACGATATTTTGAGAAATTAGTTACTTTTATAAATAGATACTACAAGAAATTGGGGGGTAGTTGTCATGCCCAGAAATATCCTCACCCTAATTGCGAAGTATCGCCCTCAATTGGGCCAGAAAAAGGAAGTGACCCATGTCATGGGTCATGACAGGAAGAAATGTTGCAATTATTGGGCCTGGCCCAAGGAAGGATAGCATTACGCTTTTCTAGGAGAACGGGTATCTCACCCTTTACAAAGAATTCGCCCTGACAAATTAGGGGAAGAGGAATCTTATTTTAGAAGCTTCATATGAAGAATACTATGAGTTAAGGACTGGAGTCAAGGTCCTTAAATATTACAATTGATTAATAAACTAGGTTTCGACCTAAGGCTAAGGGATCTCGCCCCAAGATAAACGGCATCGCCCTCTTTCAGGTCAAATGGACTACTCTATAGCCGTTGTATCTCCGTGGCCCAAGGTGGGCGTTGACCCCGATAATCTCGGGTCAATAGCTTAACCACTACGCTCCGAGAAAATAGTTGGGCTTTAGGGTCCATTCTAATACTGTCAAAGGCGGTGGTCACGATCCAATGGGCTTCTTAAAAACGAAAACCTAGCCCATTACGATTACTTGTTCCCCAAGAACTACGTTTGGCTTGATTCCTATAAATAGGATACGTAGGCACATTGTATGTTACGATGCAAACCCTTGCGAAAAAGAGAGAATACAACATTCGATCTAAATTGCAATAATCACTTCATACAATCTCAGCCATCCCCAAAATCATAAACCCTAACCCTAATTGTCCTACATCGATCACCGCCATCAACCACCACCACAATTCCAGCAACCCTCCCCGAATTTGTTTTCCCAAATTCCTCCATTAACAATAGTACTCGTTTATTTTTTACTCTTATTATCTGCATAAATAAATTAATTATGGTTTAATATTCAAATTTAATCAATATCATATATTAAAATTAATAATATAAACACAAATTCACAAATTCGTTTGCAAGGTCACAGTCAAAAATAATGAAAATATGAGCAGCCTTATACAACTCTTCAAAAGAATACTTATGGGACCTTCATGTTAAAACAATACTCCCTTTGTCCCTCTTATTTCTTTATAGTTACTATTTTGGGATGTCTCTCTCATTTCTTTACATTCTAAAAATAGTAAGTTTCTCCCACTATTACACCCACTATCTCATATATTTAACAATAAAAAACACTATTACATCCACTACTTTCCTCCACTATCTCAAATCTATAATTAAATATTAATAGGTCCCACCACTTTACCCACTTTTCATCTAACTTTACTCATTTTTTACACATTTTCTTGGTCTCCGTGTCCATCCCCCATGTAAACAACCATGAAGGCCGGAGGGAGTACCTCTTCGACACAGAGGCGTGTATAACGCGTGATAAGGTTTAGCTGGTAGCAAATAACTCAAAAACATAAATTTGTTATTAATTTTATTAAATAAATTTTCCTTACAAAATAAAGTATAATACAATTTATATAAATTATTAGGATATTATATTTAAAATTATAAAAATTATATTTAAATATGCTTTTAATCTAGTATATTTAGAGTTATAGAATTAAATATGTTGTTACCGAGAGTCGAACTCTTGACCTATGGTAGTACTCTTGTATTATCCCTCTTACTCTTATTATATAATAGGATAAGCAATTCCAAAATTTTGTAAAAAAATCTGATTAAACAAATACTATATTACATTAAGATCTTTCGTTGACAAGTTGTTGATGCAAAAATAAAATTTATTATATATTGAATATAGAAACTAATTTGAAGTTAAATTTTATACTCCCTCTATCCCATCAGGTTCTTAACATGGGAGCTGGGCACGAAAACCAAGGATAGTAGGTGTAATATTGTTAAAATAAATGAAGTAGTGGGTGTAATAGTGATTTTGTTGTTAAAATAAGTGAAGTAGTGGGTGTAATAGTGTAAAGTGTTGAAAAAGTGAAGTGAAGTAGTGGATGTAATAATGTATTTTATTGTTAAAAGTTACTATTTTTAGTAATGTAAAAAATTGATGGGACGTCCCAAAAAGGAAATTGTAAAGAAATGGATGGGACAGAGAGAGTATAATTCAATTAATATTTGAGTAAGATATGAATGGAAAAAGATGTCTTTGTTGGGTAAGATCATGATCTTAAAAATCGGTAATCGGTATAAATTGGTTGAGCTATAGATTTAAGATTAATCGGGTAATCGGGGATTAATCGGAATATTAATTGGATATCATAATAATATTTAATATATTAGTCTAATTTACAGTTAAACATATCATTTTAAATAAATTCACAGGATTAATCGGATTTCAAATATCGAATCGATTAGTTACCTTACAGAGGATTAATCGGGGATTAATCGAATAAATCAGGGATTTTTAGAACCATGATATGGGGTATTTGAGAAACTTTTTTTTTTTTTAGAATCAACTTATTTTAAGATCAAGTTAGGAATTCCTAACTTTTTTTTAAAAGGTTATTTTTTTTTTTGCAATTTATAAAATCATAAACATACATTAAATACTTGTATAAAAAATTATTAAAATATGAAATTTTTACACTAAATTCATAAATCCATAAAATAAGTTAAGCCAAGCCATTGTCATGTCCCATCTCATTTCAGCTCATCAGCTCTTCTTCTTGCAGGCTTTGACTGTCGACTCTATTCAAAATTTAGCTTTTTGACCGTCTCCTTTTCTCCCTAGTTTTATCCATAACCTTAATCTAGTCTAGAATAAAATCGCAACAGCTCCCCTTGGCCCTTCGAACCTCGTCTTAAGTTTGGAAAACATATATAGTGCCCGTTTGGCTCAGCTTCTTTTATGGGCTTATGAACTTATTTTCGGGTAAAAATTTTATATTGTAATAATCTTGTTTTATACAAGTATTTGATGTATATTTGAGATTCAATAAGTTGCAAAAATAAGTTGGAAAATAAGTTGGAAAGTTAGGAATCTCTAACTGATATGGGCTAAAAGTAAGCCCAAAGGACACATTTAATATGGCATTAATTAGACCCGGAATGGTCCAAACGTGGGGCCCACCAGATGGGCCCAATCCCTAATTAAAATATTAATTTCGTAATTAATATTAGGGGTAATAAACAGATCAGCAAATAAGAGTCAAACAAGAATATGATTCTTGCCTGACTTAGCCTCCAAGATACATATTCTAACATGGAAACTGATTCATACATGGAAGGAGACTAGAACCTTCTTCTAGTCGGTGACTTGCCCACCAAGTCACCAAACCCTACTACGATTTTAGGGCTTCTCAGCCTATATAAAGGGTCTGACCCCTCATCTCAGAACTACGTTTTTGGCTCAATCCTCGAATAAGGACATACAAGCCACTGCGTCCTAGGTGAGCTCTCGCCGCCATAGCCTCGAGGGCACCATCACCTAGAACTACGTTTTATTGGCTTGATTCTCTAATACAGAGATACGTAGGCATTCTGTGAGGACCGTTTAGTCTCGAACGCAGAAGCAGCCATAAGAGCACGAAGCTCCCGAACCCTAGCCGTCATAATCATAACCTAGTTTTTATTCCACAACATTTGGCGCCGTCTGTGGGACCAAGACATCAACCATGGTAACTACACGAAGAACAGCACCAAGCTCTACCGAGGCTTTACAAATTAGCTCTGCTCCGCCCACCACGGATCCGGTGCCCCCAACGACTTGAACGATCGTTCAACATCAAGTTTCTCAACCCCTAGGGACGACTTCCCATGTTGAGAGTATGCTACCTCCAATCGTCCACACAAATCCAGGGACTAATCCCCTTCAGATGGTGGTTTCTCCCTTGGTTATAGATCCCAACAACCCTCCACAAGGGGTCCAGATCCACACTACGGATCTCCCCGTGAATACCGACCCGATGTATGGGCTGCCTAACTACCCTCCTACTCAAGGAGTTGGATCAAGTGGTCATGCCCTGCATATCCAAGATCGAGAGTATCGTGACTACTCTGGTCCCTATACTGATGAATCGTCTTCTGATGATGAATATCGTGAAGAAGCCCCAAGAAGGCGACGTGCTAGCAGAGAACCCCGGAGGAGTCATCAAACTGTCTATGATGGACCCCCGTCTACAACTGCGGAAAGAATCAAGGCTTATGAAGCCGGGATTTTAAGATTAAAGGAAGATATGGAAAGAGAACAAGCTAGGTCAAATCAGACTCAACCTCCTCCAACATCAGGACCGATTCCCTTTATAGATTTGGAGAGGCCTTCAAGAAGGCAAAGAAGGGCTGATGCCCCAACTGGAAAAACAACAAGGGTGGAAACCCCCAAGAGCAACCCCAAGGATCTGATGCCACTTGGGGATCCTGATGATCCCACACCCCCGTTTACTGAGGAGGTGATGAATGCTCGTATCTCAAAGAAGTTCAAGATGCCGACAATTAAGGCTTATGATGGAACGGGTGATCCCGCAAACCATGTTAGGACGTTCTCAAATGCACTGCTGTTGCAGCCTGCAAGCGACGCCTTGAAGTGTAGGGCATTCCCTCAAACCCTGTCGGGCATGGCTCAAAGATGGTATAGCCGCCTACCTACGAATTCGATTGGCTCTTTTAAGGAGTTGAGCGCCGCTTTTGTCAGCCAATTCATTAGCGGGAGAGTTCATGAGAAAAGTTCTGCATCCCTTATGTATGTGGTACAAGGGAAGAACGAAAATCTGAGAGACTACCTTAAGAGGTTCACCAAGGAGACTTTGAACATCACTGATCTGGAGAATAAGGTGGCCATGGTAGCCCTGGAACACGGAACCACTGATCTATTCTTTAAAAGGTCATTGGCGAAGCATCCTCCTGAAAACATGGCTGAGCTCCAACGAAGGGCTGACAAGTACATTAAAGCTGAAGATAGCATGAAGAAAGAAGCCACAGTAAGTGAGGGAGGAGGTAACAACGACTTCAAGAAGCGAAAGCAAGACCAGGAGTATGATGACCTGGAGTATGATGCTAGGGACAAGTATCCCCGAACTAGCGAGGACTCCGACTATGCCCCTAAGAAGAACCGAAGAAGAGTTTGGGACCAAGGTTCAACGACTATGCAAGATTGAATGCTCCTAGGAGTCAGATCTTGTTAGATATTGAGAAAGACAAAGATTTTCGATGGCCGAAGCCACTTAGGGGTGATCCCGCAAAGAGAAACAAGGGTCAGTACTGTAGATTCCACCGCGATGTGGGGCATGATACAGATGATTGCAAGCAACTCGAAGATGAGATCGAGTTCTTGATCCGTAGAGGGAAATTGAGCAACTTCACTAAGGGTGAAGATCGTGTTAATCGAATTAGAGATTATAACAGAAGGGATGACGATCGTGATCGTAACACACAGCCCCGAGGGCCAGTTATCAATATGATCTGGGGAGGCCCGACAGCGGCCGGTACAACTCGAAACTCTCGAAAGGCGTACGCCAGAGAAGTGATACACATCGTGGGAGAGGCCCCGAAGCGGGCTAGGACTGAAATCACACTTGGTTTTGATGATTCTGATCTTGAAGGGGTGAAGTTCCCCCATGACGACCCGTTGGTCATAACTCCTGTAATTGGAAACTCAGAAGTGAAGCGAGTCTTGATAGATAATGGAGCTTCCGTTGACGTTCTATTTCATGATGCATTTGTGAAGATGGGTTACAATGATTCTCAGTTGACCCCAAATAACATGCCTATATATGGATTTAATGGCGTAGGATCTAAAGTTGAAGGGACTATTCAATTGCCTATGACTATTGGACAGGAGCCCAAGAAGGCCACTCAGATGTTGAACTTCCTGGTAATCAAGGCGGTTTCAACGTACAACGTTATCCTCGGAAGGGCTGGACTTCATGCATTCAAGGCTGTTGCCTCAACTTATCATATGAAGATCAAGTTCCCAACCCAGAATGGTGTTGGAGAACATAAAGGCAATCAAAAGATGGCACGAAGCTGTTATGTAGCCGCGTTAAGGCCTGACGGAGTCGGGGGGCAGGTCCTTCCGATTGAAGACATGGACATCCGCAGTGATAAGGAACACAAAGAAAGTCCAGAAGAGGACATCACACATAAGCCTCGAACAGCCATCAAGGCTAAGGCATCAACTGACTTCGTGGTTGAATGCAACATTGGCAACCAAGAAGTCGGGGGCAAGAGGTAGTACCCCAAGAAGAAAGTGAACTTCAGAAGAAGAATGAGGAGACTAGAAGGAGTAGTAGGTGCTCTATTTTGATGGAGCATCAAAAACAAAATCAAGCCATGCAGGCCTAGTCTTGCAAAGTTGGACTTAGCTTCATATTTATCTAGTAGAAGTAGAAATAAGGTTCGATGAAACCATGCAGAGCATGTCGCTCTGAGTAGGACAGTAGTACTCTATATAAAGGTTGAACCCATTTATGTTATTAATGCAAGTTTGCTTTTCGTTCTATGATTCTATTTATGTACCAAGCACCTGATGTGTGTAAGTCAAAGATGACCAAGTACCGAAAATAAAAGAATATACAAATGGAAGCAAACAAACGCATAAATAAAACTCTGAAGGGTCGAGAGTTAGGTTACAGCACAACCAAATAAGTGTTTCAATTCCTTGAAGGATCCGGGATAAAAGACATCTAGCAATCAAAGCCATGCAAGGCTGTGGAGGCTAAAGACTAGCCACTTTTTAATGTTTTCAAAAATGACTTGGATGGAGAATCTAAGGTAGAAGACCAATAGAGAACCTTAAACAATGATCAAGAAGTTCAAGCAAACTCTCGTTTTAAAGAGTTTAAAAGGCGAGAAGCCCACATGATTGTTTAATTGGAAATCTAAATCGAGGAATCAACCTTGAATCCTTGACCTAGAATCAAGAAAAACAAAAAAAAAATGATGGAACCAAGACAAACGTTGAAGTCCTGATGGACCACCCGTTGAAGAAACATATTGCATAGCCCGAAAGCCAATTGAAGGAACCCCTTGAAGGGCAAGTTGACAGCATTCTTACAAGAGAACAATGATGTGTTTGCTTGGACAGTAGCTGATATGCCAGGGATTGATCCCCAGCTCATAACTCACAAATTGAATGTCGATCCTAAACGAACGACATTAAAGCAGAAGAAGAGAAATTTCGCTCCAGAAAGGCAAGAGGCCATTAAACAAGAAGTTGGCATGCTCTTATAAGCTGGGTTTATTGAAGAGATTCAGTTCCTCAAGTGGTTGGCTAACCCTGTGATGGTCAAGAAGGCAAATGGGAAGTGGAGGATGTGTATAGACTTCACTGACTTGCATGATGCATGTCCTAAGGATTGTTTCCCTCTACCAAGGATAGATACGTTGATAGATGCCACAGTTGGGCACGAGATGCTGAGTTTCATGGATGGTTTCAGTGGATATAACCAGATCAATATGCATAAGGACGACATCCCTAAGGTATCTTTCATAACCGACTTTGGTGTTTTCTATTATCTTCCTATGGCATTTGTGCTAAAGAATACAGGAGCTACTTACCAACGATTGGTGAATAAAATATTTGCCCATCTAATTGGAAAAACCATGGAGGTCTATATTGATGATATGTTAGTCAAGAGCCTATTCACGGCAGATCATATTAAGCACCTCGGAGATGCATTTGAAGTGCTGAGGCACCACAAGATGATGTTGAATACAGCTAAGTGTGCCTTTGGCGTTGGATCTGGGAAGTTTTTAGGACTGATGGTTTCAAAAAGAGGCATTGAGGCCAACCATGACAAGATCAAGGAGATCTTATACATGAAGCCACCACGCTCTATAAGAGATGTGTAGAAGTTGACAGGCCGAGTTGCGGCCTTGGGGAGATTCAACTCCAAATCTAGTGATAAATGTTTGCCGTTTTTTCAAGCATTGAAGAAAGTGAAAAATTTTGAGTGGACACCTTAGAGCCAGGAGGTCTTTGAACAATTGAAGAAGTACATGGCCGAAGCCCCGTTGTTGGATAAACTAGTCTCGGAGAGACTCTCTACCTATACTTGGCAGTATCTGAGCAAGCACTGAGTGCCGTTCTCGTTCGAGAAGAAAGCAAGGTTCGGAAACCCATCTACTATGAAAGCAAGGTGTTGCATGGGGCTGAGTTAAATTACTCTACCATCGAGAAGTTTGCCTTGGCATTGATAACGGCCTCGAGGAAGCTACGACCGTACTTCCAGGCGCACAAAATTGAAGTCCGGACGGACCAGCAGCTGAGGAACATATTGCATACCCTAAGGCCAGTGGAAGGCTAATCAAGTGGGCCATAGAACTTGGAGAGTTTGATATCAAGTATAAGCCTCGGACAGCCGTCAAGGCTCAGGCATTGGCTGACTTCGTGGTTGAATGCACCATTAACAACCAAGAAGTCGGGGGGCAGGAGATAGTAACCACCCCTGAAAGTGGAGATAAAGATGAAGAACTTGTAGCTGATCAGAAGGGATATTGGGTGTTCTATTTTGATGGAGCATCAAAAACAAAATCTAGTGGTGCAGGATTAGAAATCTAATGAGGGTCATGAACCTCAAGGTCTGCGGAGACTCAAGGCTTGTAGTATCACAAGTGAATGGCGAGTTTGAGGCCAAGGATGAAACCATGGCAAAGTATCTAAAGATTGTAAAGGGTGTTATAACCCAATTTGAGGACTGCTATGTGGAGCACATTCCAAGAAATGAAAATGTTAAGGCTGATGCCCCAGGAGGTCTATGTTGTCATCCCGTACCTAAAATGTCTAAGGCCCCAAGAGGCAAAGGAAGCACTGGAGGAAGTTCATGGAGGGATCTGTGGGCAACACTTGGGGGGCAGAGCCCTAGCTCCCAAGATCACCCGCTTGGGATTCTATTGGCCAGAGATGCTGGCTGATGTACAGAGCTATGTCAAGAGATGCGGTAGATGCCAAGAGCACGCACCGGTTGTGAGGTAGGCACCTGAGATGTTAACATCGATTAACTCTCCTATCCCATTTGCAATGTGGGGAATGGACATGCTTGGTCCCTTTCCCGTAGCTTCAGCACAAAGGAAGTTTCTGATAGTGGCCATCGACTACTTCACTAAGTGGATTGAGGCTAAGCCCTTAGCCAAGATAACCACCAAACAAATTTCCCAGTTCTTTTGGGAGAGCATCATCTGCAGATAGGGAATCCCCCGAATCCTTGTGACGGATAATGGAACAAAATTCAACAATGAAGAGTTTAAGAAGTACTGCAAGGAGAATGTTATTGAACTTCACTTTTCTTCAGTAGCTCACCCTGAGGCTAATGGACAAGCTGAGGTAGTAAATTGAATTATCCTTGATGGACTGAAGAAGAGGGTCGGACGCTCAAGAAACACTTAGGTGGATGAGTTGCTGCCTATACTTTGGGTATACCACACCACCTACAAAGTGATAACTGAAGCAACCCCATTTTTGCTGGCTTATAGAGCCGAGTCAGTTGTGCCCCCTAGAGATTACACATGCATCGCCAAGAGTGGAAGCATATGATCCCAAGACCAATGAAAAAGGCGTGAGGCTCGCCCCCGATCTGATTGACGAGGTTAGGGATGAAGCGAATGCTAGAAACGCAGAGCGTCAGAAGAGAGCATCTTTTCACTACAACCAAAGGGTTAAGGAGAAGTTCTTTCGACAAGACAACTTGACTCTGAGGAAGATAGAGGCCTCCAGAGTTGGCCAGAAGGGAAGACTATCCCCCAATTGGGAAGGGTCGTATCGAGTCAGGAAGACACCAGGACGAGGATTCTACAGGTTGGAAATCTGGGATGATGAACACATTCCAAGATTAAGGATTGAATCCTTGAACTTCAAATCTCAACACAACATTAATTAAGCCTCGATGGCCAACAAGGCTGTCTGCCTCCAATCGAGCTTGTCGTTTGAGTTTAAGGACTCGAACCAAGAGTTGTCAATCAAGTTGAGACCTAAGAAAGGTTATATGAGCATAAGAAAATAAGGTTGGAAACCTAGAATCAAGCTAAAGGGTTGAAAACCAACAAAGGCATACCAGGCCTAAAGTCAAGTGCTAAGGAGCAAGTGAACTACCTGAATGATCAACCGAGAAGGAAGACCTCCTCCATGAGAAACAAAGATGAGGTAAGAACTAAAGAACTTCATCACAAGGATGAGAGTCAAGGGTTGATGATAACCAACAACCATGAATGAACTCAAGGTTCAAGACCAAGCTCCGAGGAGGGCGTCAGCCGACCAAGACTGATTTTCAGTCCTACACGGACTGTTGACACTGTTTGGGCCATATCTTGAGCTCCGGGTATCAGATTTGGACGATCTTACTGTCCACGCGAAGATCTCTGAGTTTTCTATAGTCTTGGAGACCCCGGCCGACCAGGTCCCGGCCGACCAGCTCCTTTTAAGGGGGTCCAGCCGACCAAGACTGATTTTCAGTCCTACACAGACTGTTGACGCTGTTTGGGCCATATCTTGAGCTCCGGGTATCAGATTTGGACGATCTTACTGTCCACGCGAAGATCTCTGAGTTTTCTATAGTCTTGGAGACCCCGGCCGACCAGGTCCCGGCCGACCAGCTCCTTTTTAGGAGGTCCAGCCGACCAGCTCCTGAACCTGGATCCGGCCGGTCTAGGTTCAGTACTTGGTCCTGGATCCCAACCTTTTCAGCAAGTGTTTTCGGACATAAATCTCAAGATTAGCCAAGATTAGCCATTAAGGCCAAGGTTAGCCATGAAGTCACGAATGACCAAACTGACGACCCAAGATCAAGGTCAAGATCCTTGATCCTGAAGATAACAAAGTCATGAATGGCCAAAATGATGGTTTAAGATTCAGATCAAGGTTTTTGATCCTCAAGATCATGAATGATTTTCACGTCCGGGTTAACTAGCTAGCCGAGAAGCAATCGACCGTGACGCACTAGAGGCTCAGCCGACCAGGTCCCGGAAGACCAGGTCCCGGCCGACCAGCCCATTTTAAGGAGGCTCAGCCGACCAGGTCCCGGAAGACCAGGTCCCGGCCGACCAGCCCATTTTAAGGTGGCTCAGCCGACCAGGTCTCGGAAGACCAGGTCCCGGCCGACCAGGTTGTTTTGAGGGGGTTCAGCCGATCAGCTTCTGAACCTGGATCCCCCCGGTTCAGGTTCAGTTCTTGGTCCTGGATCCCAACTTTTTCAGCAAATGATTTCGGACATGGTTCTCGACTTTTTTAGCGAATCTCGGATGATTATCAATGTTAAAGAGAGGCCAAGGTTAGCCATGAAGGCCAAGATGAGTCATGAAGGCCAAAGTTAGCCATGAAGTCACAAACGACCAAACTGACGATTCATAATCAAGATCAAGATTCTGGATCCTTAGGACCATGGATGGTTTCTGATCCTAGATCCACACTCTCTTTTAAAATCAAGAAGGAGTCTAGGTTCAAGTTTTTTTTAGGCCAACTACTGACTAGTTAGCCCTAGAAGAGGAATTTCAGCCGACCAGGTCCCGGAGGACCAGGTCCCGGCCGACCAGCTCCCCTGGAGGAGGGCCAGCCGACCAGCTTCTGGCCGACCAGGTCCCGGCCGACCAGGTCATTTTCAGGGGGTCCAGCCGACCAGCTTCTGAACCTGGATCCCCCCGGTCCAGGTTCAGTTCTTGGTCCTGGATCCCTACTTTTTCAGTGAACTTTTTAAACCTAAATCTCGACTTTTTCAGCGAATCTCGGATGATTGTTAATGATAAAAAGAGGTCGAGATTAGTGCCGATTAAGCACAGATTGGTGCAGATTAGCACAGATTAGTGCCGATTAAGCACAGATTAGTGCAGATTAGCACAGATTAGTGCAGATTAGCACAGATTAGTGCCGATTTATGCCATCTAACATCGTCTAACATTGTTTAAACGTTGTTTGAGGCTAATTAGCGCTGTGTAGTGCCGTTTAACACTGATTAGTGTCGTTCAACATCGTCGTAAATGCGTCGGTCGCTCCACGCTTTACATCAAGATGATATTGTTGAAAATGCTCGCTCAAGAGTAATAAACCCTGACCCGAGTCTCGAATAAGGCCGTTATAACTTCCAGGAAAACCTGATCAGTTTTCCTAGAAGTTGGGGGGCAAATGATATGGGCTAAAAGTAAGCCCAAAGGACACATTTAATATGGCATTAATTAGACCCGAAATGGTCCAAACGTGGGGCCCACCAGATGGGCCGAATCCCTAATTAAAATATTAATTTCGTAATTAATATTAGGGGTAATAAACAGATCAGCAAATAAGAGTCAAACAAGAATATGATTCTTGCCTGACTTAGCCTCCAAGATACATATTCTAACATGGAAACTGATTCATACATGGAAGGAGACTAGAACCTTCTTCTAGTCGGTGACTTGCCCACCAAGTCACCAAACCCTACTACGATTTTAGGGCTTCTCAGCCTATATAAAGGGTCTGACCCCTCATCTCAGAACTACGTTTTTGGCTCAATCCTCGAATAAGGACATACAAGCCACTGCGTCCTAGGTGAGCTCTCGCCGCCATAGCCTCGAGGGCACCATCACCTAGAACTACGTTTTATTGGCTTGATTCTCTAATACAGAGATACGTAGGCATTCTGTGAGGACCGTTTAGTCTCGAACGCAGAAGCAGCCATAAGAGCACGAAGCTCCCGAACCCTAGCCGTCATAATCATAACCTAGTTTTTATTCCACAACACTAACTTTGTCTTAAAATAAGTTGACTTATTCTGGAAAAAAGTTTCCATAAACACCCCCTATAATTTTGGAGACAATAAATATAGGAATAATTTTATGTTAGCAGTACACAAGTAACCTGTTTGGACACTACACAAATGTAACATGTTTGGACACTACACAAATGTCTTCTTACGTAAATTTATAAAAGACTTTTTATCATTTTAATGTGAGACTTTTAGGATTCGTTTGAATTGGGGGTTGAAAATGATTGGATTGGGTCGGGTTCAAATTTAAAAATTCGTTTTTTAGAAAATTTTAAAAGTAAAATATTGGATTTTGGTAGTTTACGAAATAATTAAAATAATACTACATATTAAATCCAAAATCCAACATTTTACTTTTAAAATTTTCTCAGAAATGAATTTTTAAACTTGAACCCGACCAAATTCAATCATTCTCAACCCCCAATCCAAACGGACTCTAAGGCTCTACTTCCATTTTTCACTTCCAAGGGAGCAAATTTGAATAATCATAACTCATCTATCCCTTAGTCGTTTTGAGTGTTTGAACATGTATTGGAAAGCTCTCGCGAAGGAGAACATTCTCCAAGCACAATTTGTTGCAAACACGAACACAACGCAAACTTAAATCGGAACTCAAAAAGACTCGACAATGTGGATCTAAAAATCCACATTTTCCAACAATTTAAAAAATTACTCTTAATTTGTATATAAAAAAGAAATTAATACCTTATATATAATAAGCATAAGGGAGATCTATCCAAATTTTTGGTTGTCGTCGCTGTACTACCAAAAGCATATGATCCGTTGGATTAAAAAATTGAATTAAAAGTCATCCGTTGGATTATAAATTATATCCTTTTACATTTATTTATAATTTTCATTTTTTAATTTACTATAATACCCTTTCTTCATCGATTTGATCGATTTGTTTTTTTTTCTACATCATTAGAACTAAATTTAATTTAAAAATATCTTATAAGATGGATCTTATCCAAATTTTTGGTCCGGTCGCTGTAATACCAAAATTATATGATCCGTTGGATTGAAACTAAACGATCAAGATTAGATCACATAAAAAAGAAATTAAAATCTAAAAATGATATAATTAGAAAATGTTGTATTAGAAGTGAATTTTAAAAAGAAAATTATAATTTAAAAAGAATATAATTAAAAAAGGTTGTATTATAATTGAATTTTAAAAAAAAATTATATTCTAAAAAGGATATAATTAAAAAAAGTTGTATTAAAATTGAAATTTATTTTTTATTTATTAGTATTAAAAAAATTCATATTTGCTGTTCGGCCTCTATCTTGAGATTTAGAAATCAGATTTGAATGATTTTACAATCCATGTGAACCTCATAAAATTATCTTTAATTTAGTGATGTTTTAATAATTATTATTCAATTCGAAACACTTAGAATATCAAGAAAAAATATAATTACGAATTTTTACATTAATCCTAATCTATGTAGAAGTTCTACATTGATAATGCTATCAATTGTAGAAAACCTAATTGTATATGATTTAAATCATTGACATATACATTTTCGTATTTCAATATAAATATACTTTTTATTTTATAACATATTAAAAAATAAAACATTTTTTATGCTAGATCCAACGGTTTTCATCTATTTATTTTAAGATCTTTGTCATACGGAGGAATAGACTACCGATTATCAAAATTTCGGACAAAATCACTCTTACACTTATTATTAAAATTGTATTTGGTTGTGAGTAGAATTATCTTTAAATAACTATAAGGTTATTTTGATAATCAAAACGAATTATAAGTATAATTCATAAATCAAAAAGAATTTTTAATTAACTTAAAAAATCGTCAATTTCTTTTCTTTTTTTTGTTTCTCTGTAGATTTAATTATATTAAACCATCATTAATTTAAAGATTATTTAGTTAATTTCATGTGGGCTGTAAACGTCCAAATCAAATTTTAAAATTCAAGATAGAGTACAAATATTAAATCGAACATGTAAAATCTTATATATATATATATATATATATATATATATATATATATATATCAATTTTTAAACACCAATTTAATATGTAAAATAATAACTTATAAAATTTCATAAAAGTAATATAATTGTAGATATTAAAAAGGAGTTGCACGGGTTATAAGTTAGTATATATAATATAGGAAAAATTCTTTTTTGAAAAAAAAATATATAATGAGACGAAGGTAAATATATGGAGTTTCGATAATCAATACAAGTTTTTTGTTTTTCAACTAATATAAAGTTCGATTTGGTTAACATATTTTTTAAATAAAATAATGTATTAAGTTACCAGTTCTCCTAGAAGTTTAAGGTGTTAGATAAACGATATTACCAGGATCATATCATATGTTCAACATTCCTTCACTCGACAACCCATTATTTGGGTCAAAAAGTGCATCATTAGATTGTCCATGTTTTTTTTGTCCTAGCATCCGATTGGTCCGATTTTTAATATTAGGTGGAGATTTTATCCCTTTTTGGCCACAGTAGCACACACAAATTCAATATTTTAATAAATGAGAATATTAGGGAGTACGAGGGACTTAAATCTGAGACCTTCCACAACAAGAATTCTGATACATGTTAAATTAACAATTCTCATATAGCCTTAAGTTATTAGAGCATCTCCAACCCCAATCCCCTTTCCTATTCCCTAAAATAAGGAAATTTAAAAATATAGGGGACCAGAAACATGTTTTACTCCAATGGTGTCCCCTAAAATAATGAAGTATGGAGGATGGTTGTGATAATATATTATATTTAATTAGTAAGAATGGAGGATGAAGGTAGCAGAAGCTGAGGTGGCAAATATAGGGGAGCAAAATTGCTTCCCCACATATAGGGATAGAGTTTCTCTCCCCTAAAAATTATTGGTAAGGGGGAGGATGGTTGGAGGAAGAATTTTGAAACCAAATCCCTAAATCAGTCCAGGTGGAGGCAATATAGGTAAGGGCTCACTAGCCTTGGAGATGCTCTTAGGAAAGCGGGTTTATCATGATTATATCAAATTCATAATTTAAGACAGGCACACATCTAGATCTTAAAAAGAGTACGTTCTGCACAATATTTTTAATGATTCTATTTTTGAATAAAAATGTTTTTAAAATACTTTTATTCAAAAAAAAAAAGAATCCTAAAAGAATATTCCATTAAACACAATTCTTTTTTATTTAAGATCTACATATGTGTATGTGTCTTAAATTATGGATCAAAGAAAATAACTCAGATAATAAGAATGTTTTTTTTATCCTAATCCTAAATTTGATTCTCGATTATCCTGAATTTTCTAAATAAAAATAAGAAATATGAATCTAATTATACAAATATCCTACTTGAAATCTAAAAGTGTTATTATAAGAATTAAGTTGTGAAGTTTAATTCATTGTATTACATAAAATTATATTCCATATACTAAGTTTTAATTTATCTTGTAATATTTTGTACAACATAAATTATTTTATTATAACAGTAAAATATTTGTGAAATACAAACGAAACAATTTTATTTTAAATAAGAAGTATAAGTGTGATATTAGAATATACAAAAAAATTTAAAATTTTAATGTGACATCAAAACGCAGCCGAGTTTGAAAATTAAACGAAATCCGAATACTGTAAATGTAATGGAATCCAACCGCTGAAAAGACGTAAATATGTAAACCCCAACCGTGGGATGGAAGATGAAAAACCAGCCGCTGTTTATTTACCATTACCATTTACGGCTATGCCAACGTGGCACATAAGACCCAATCCCAGCGCCTTCGGGTAAATATAAAAAGGCCCAGTCCTGGCACTGTCTCGTACACACACAATACACACATCTCCCCAAAACCCTCAGAGAGAGAGAGAGATTAGGGTTTCTCGAGATCTACAAAAAGATGGAAGAAGGAGGTAACAGCGAGAGCAGGCTCAAGGGATCAGTGAAGTGGTTCAGTGATACTAAGGGGTTTGGGTTCATTACTCCTGAAGATGGGACGGAGGATCTGTTTGTGCATCAGTCTAGTATTAGATCTGAGGGGTTCAGGAGTCTTGGAGATGGTGAGGCTGTTGAGTATTTGATTGAGCAAGGTGGGGATGGTAGGACTAAGGCTGTTGATGTTACTGGACCGGAGGAGGGTCCTGTTCAGGGGACTACTAGAGGCGGTGGGAGAGGCGGTGGTGATGGCGGGTATGGCGGTGGGAGAGGCGGTCGTGGCGGTGGGAGAGGCGGTGGTGGTTATGGAGGCGGTGGTGGGTATGGTGGTGGAGGTGGGTATGGCGGTGGTGGTGGTTATGGAGATGGAGGGTATGGCGGTGGTGGTGGTGGGAGGTATGGCGGTGGAGGTGGAGGACGTGGTGGTGGGAGGTATGGTGGTGGTGGAGGAGGTGGAGGTGGGTCTTGTTATGGGTGTGGAGAGGATGGTCATTTCGCACGTGACTGTCCTAATGCCAATCGTTAGAGGTTGTGTTGTTGAAGGAGGGTAAATGTGTCTTTTCATGTTTACTTTTCCTTTTTATCTTTAATTAATGTTTTAGGAGTGGTGGATTTGAAGAATGATGGTTTGAGGTAGTTTAATTTAGTGGGTTTTTATTTTTATGTTTTAAGTTTGTGTGTGGAGTGAGTCCAAGAAGAAAATGAGAGGAAAGGGGTTATGAATGTGTAGATTGGGGTTACATGTGCTACATGTGTATGTACTTAGACATATTGGCCTTTTGGTATGAATGGAAATGGATCATCGTTAGTTTCTTGTTGTGTTTCTGTTGTTTCTTGTTTTGGATGGTTCATTTGCTAATTGGTAGGGATTCACATTTCATGTTTGTGTTATGTAGTTCAATGCATTTCTCTTTTGAGTACAAACATTTGTGGATGTATATTATATGTAGGGCTGAGCAAAAATCCGAATAAATCCGAAACCAAAACCGAAACTGAAATCGTTATCTATGTGATGTTAAGTTGAAAGAAATGCTAGTGTTAAAACGAACCAAACAACCTCGGTTAGCAACATTAATTCAATAGACATCTTTGCTGGAGTACATTTCCCAGGAAAGAGCAATCCTATGTAAACTTTTCATGTCTGTGTTTCCGGAGGCCTCTCTGTAAAATGGACCAACTTAATTCGATTCAGATCAAAATGTAGTAGCAAAAACATTAGCTTTGTAGTTGATTGCTCCAAGTATCGAAAGTTCGGACGAAGAATTCATGCTAACTTGAGTTCAGACTATACCCAGATTCAATGTATTGCCCCTCTGGAACTCCACAAGGGCCAACACCCAGACTGTTGTCTACACCCAACTCCCAAGTTCCATACTTCCATATTACTTTGAAGCTCAAGTCTAGTAGTATTATCACTTTGAAGCTTTCATTGACAAGATTGTAACGTATAACCTTACCAAATTTTCCCCTATTATAACGAATTAACCTGGAAATATTCTCAAAAAAAAAAAAAAGCCTTATGTTTGGTCATCTCTGGGAATACTTCGAAGTTTAGATAAAGATCATTTTCATACTTGACAAATTATCCCGAGCAAACTGGGGGCACGAAAAATCTTGATAAAATTTAAATGGCCTTCAACTTCCTAAAAATCCAACTCCTTCAATCTGATCAGTGACCACACCGATAGGAGGCCCTGGAAATGATTCTAACGTTTCTAATTACAAAAAATCAAAAACAGGCAATTCTTGGTTCTGAATGGTAGGGCTGATTATTCGGATATAACCGAACCGAATTACCGAATACCGAAATAACCGAAATACCGAATAGCTTAAAAATCATAACCGAATCAAGAACCGAAATAATTTCGGTTATTTTACCGAACCGAATTAAATAATTCGGTTAAAACCGAATACCAAAATAAAAAACCGAATTAATATAAATATATATTTAATATATAAATATATGATATAAATATATATTTAATATATAAATATATGATAAAATATAATAATTTATATAATATAATAATTTATACATACTATATATTACATATATAATAATTTATATATTTTATATATAAATAAAAACCAAATTTAATATTATTTTTACATATATGATATAAATATATATATAATAATAATTTTGATTTTTTAATATATTTCGGTTAATTCGGTTTTTTCGGTTAATTCGGTAAAAAAAACGAAAAAACCGAAAAACCGAAATACCCAAAAAACCATAACCGAATTAAAACCGAATTATTTCGGTTCGGTTAACCGAACCGAATTATTTCGGTTATTTCGGTTCGGTATTCGGTTAACCGAACCGAATGCTCAGCCCTACTGAATGGGCAATTAATGAATAGCCACAAGAGAGTTCGTTCCTGGAGCTTTGATAAAAGACTATACATAAGATGATAAGTGGCCTTCCATTATAACAAGGTAAAAGCGCTTTATGCAATTTAATCCCTGTACAACAATGGAAAATGTTGAGTCAGTCACCATATTTCCTCCGCACTAAAAGACATATTTCCTTCCGATATTTTTTAAAATTTGACGATAAATTCATGTAGTTTTCAGATACGCAAAAAGATAAATAGTTCCTTCCAAGCACTTTTTTGTTAATTTTTGCTAGATATGTAAGCTTATGCAAACACTCAACCTCAAAAACCATCTATTATATGACCATGCACGTTTGGTGCATTAGTCATTCCCGTTGCACTTCTGTCAAAAACTACAGTTGGATGTTATAATGTTTAGTTTCTTCGTTTCGACCAAGTGAGAATGTTGCGGTCGAACTACTGTTGCCATACTGAGCAGTCACCTTATAGTCACCTAAAAATCCGTAGAAGCTATATGAGCCATGCTCATTTGTCTGACTCTCGAAAGCTCCAGTCTGCCATTCATTCAACAGCTTGTCTACAATGTCGCCAGCCGGAAGATTAGTAAAGCTATTGTCAGTGAGGCACATCTGGTAACACCCTTTTGGACTTATGGCTGTCCAGAGCATTATCCCATTTACAGAAGGATGTGAAAAGCCTTCTCTTAGTACCTGCTCTAGATAGAAGGCCTGCTCAAGAAACAAAAACAGTGAGAAACCGTGGAAAACGGTGAAGATAAAATTCCTGAAAAATTCCTTTCTTACTTGAGTCTCGTGGTCTAATGTGTTGCTGATATCAACCTCCGTAAGCCAAATGGGAAGGCCTAAGGTTGCAAACTTATCCAATATCGCTCGCATAAGTGGAAGATTTGGTACTGTAAAATGACTCTCTAAGCCAATTCCATCCATTACTGCACCGCCACGCTTCAGTTCATTAATCTTTGTTATAAACTTGTCTACTGTGGAATTAACATCATTACAAGTCTCAACCACATTATAATCATTCAAAAACAATGTTGCTAATGGATCAGAACTGTGCACTGTTTTAAAGAACTCCAAAGTGGCATTAGGCCCGAGCTTTTTCTCGTAGAAATCATAATGTAGATTTTCATTATTGACATCCCAGTGTATGAAGTCGTTCCTGTATCTATTCATTAAACTCTGTATCCTTGAGTTGACCGCTGATTGAAGATCTGAAGCTGTTAGATTGTGGAGCCAGTTCGGAATATACTTTGGGTCCTCCCAGAATATATTATGACCTCTAACAGTGATTTGATTTGCTCTAACGAATTCTAGCATCTTATCTGCCAAGGTGTAGTTGAGTTGTCCTTGTTTTGCTTCTGTGGCGTTCCATTTGAGTTCATTTTCAAACACTGCTGCATTGAATCGCTTAACGAACCATTTCTGCTTAAACATGTAAAAGCAAATTAGTAAAGCTTTAATGAGTAAATAATTGTTCATGTAATAGACGGACCAAACTTAAATTTGTGTGATATTTACAAAATTCTCTATGATCATAATTAGGCCTGACAATTTTATACGTGACATGTGAACACGACACGAAACGACACGAAAAATACGGTTTTAGGTTTTGATTTTTGGTACACGAAAGTACACGAACACGAAATTACACGAAATATTTAGTGTCGGATATAGGTTTTCATTTTGGGTACATGAAAGTACACGAAATATTATATATATTATTTTTATTTTTTTATATATCATAAAATACATTATAATTTTTTATATTTTTATTTCGTGTACTTTCATTTTGGGTACACGAAAAGTGCACGAAAAGTGCACGGAAAGTACACGAAATATTATATTATAATTTTTTATATTTTTATTTCGTGCACTTTCGTTTCGTTTCGTGTTTACACGAAACATTTTGTTTCGGGTTGGGTAGTCAATTACACGAAATGATTTTGGGTCGGTTTCAGTTTTAGCTCTGAGTACACAAAACGAAAGTACACGAAACGACACGATTGCCCGGCCTAATACTCTTACTTGATAAGGTGCATTTCCAATAATGCTCTTTGCAATAGCTGATCCAAATGGAAAATCTCTTGAAATTTGTTCCACGTTAATTGTTGCTCCTTGCAGCCTACTTCCTTGCTTATCCGATACATGGATAGTAATAGCGCGCTTCCTTTCCTAAAGCAATAAATATGTTAACTTTTTATGAGTGAAACAATTGCATGACTGCAGAGTTACCTATATCTGAATTTTCTGTGTAAGATTGGTTCTCATACTCATATCAACTCTTTTTCATAGCTATTTTAACTCCAAATTCAGAACTTACTGTGTTGATTTGGTACTGCTGATTGAATCTCCATTGCTCCCCTGTAAATGGTTGCAACGAAGCACTTGTGACTTGTATATCAATGTCCCGGGCATCTGAACTCTGTCAAAGCAGGACAAGACTGAATATTTCAGTAATTATTTCACCATTACTTCCTGTTCGTGCACAAATGTTCCAAATTATAAGATCCAAAGGACATTAGACTACAATTTTTACTGCATTTCTGTATGCCAGCATCAATCTACCTGAAAGTAAATAAGAGCACTATTATGTGGTGACCTTGATACGAATCCACCCTTTAGAAATGACCAACAGCCACGCTTTGCGGACACAGATCCTATACAGCTATCTTTTGTATTTTCTATCATTAACGTTGCCCTTATTGACGCGGACTCTGCAGCATCAATCTTCACCCAAACTGTTCATCACATTTAAAATGTGAGATTAATTGTAGCAACATAAAGTTTTAAATCAGAGCAAATGTAACAATCAGTGTCAAATGTCAAGCAAAGTTGAAATACCTAAGTGTTTTAATTAAAACGTGACATAAAAAATTTGATGAGCAATAGAGTCCAGAAATTTGCTACAGGTTTTAGCTGGTCAAGAAGTACATAAATCGACCAAAACCAAAATGTGCCTAGTATTCTGCTCGAATTAGGGTATGTGACGAATGATATGTACTCATATCTTGCCTGTACTCTTCCGAGGTAACTCTTATCTTCTGAAAAAAATTCTGCAGAGTACTGGAAGAGTCAAAATTTTGAAGTTCTTGGAAATTTTTGATTTTTTCAAAAATCATAAGTATTACCTTATTTACTAAATCACACCCTAATGTTCACAAATTACAAGTAATGTCACTACTAGAAGATTAACATAGTTTTTTCAAATACATCAAATTTACACAATTGCTATCTTATGTACAAACTCCAGGTTTGATTTAATTATACAAAATTACAGCTATATATCTCAACAAGGAGAATCTAGGGTGCATTGTATTTTCTGAACATGACACTGAACTTGTAACAAATGCCAACTATGTAATGACAGCAACTGGCTACTAAAATAAAGAAAATGGTAGTTTATTAGCTTTCATAATTAAAAAAAATTAAACTTGTGAGAAACAATAACAATACAAAACAGAGTTACTGAGTCTTAAATTTGTGCATAGTGAATTTATAAGTTATAACATATATGAATTAATGAAGTTACCGGAAAAGGAGTAAATGGTGCCTTGAGTGACATTATGAAGGACAAATGCAGGTGAAAATAAAACGCCTGTATCGTCTCCGGTAGGCCTTCGAGAGTAGAAAGCCTCATCTCCGATAACGCCCCCACCATAAAGGGGATTCTCCGGTTGCAGTTTGCACTGTTCATGAACAACATTAAACACAAATAGAAAGAGCACATTATCTTATTCTATAGTCAAAAACACATTAAAAATGACAATAAGTCTATTTTGCTTTCTGTCTACATTTGCTACCTCAGTGTAAGCAGAGAAATCATAGAGTGGCCCATCTGCAGAAAAAGATTCAAACAATCATTGTAATTCTGAAATCTATATCCTTGTGTGCATGTGTGTGTGACTGTGAGATAGATAGAGGG
Organism: Kitagawia praeruptora; assembly: GCA_037693485.1. NCBI lineage: Eukaryota > Viridiplantae > Streptophyta > Magnoliopsida > Apiales > Apiaceae > Kitagawia > Kitagawia praeruptora. Next base: position 144,034,433 of record CM075352.1, read on the forward strand.
AAGAACCATAAGAAGAAGCCAAGCAAATCCATGTGAAGATGAGGAGAACCAAAATGCAAAAGGATGAAGAATTAATCATGCTTTGTGTTTTCTCTTTTATTTATTTATTCATCAGCACATATGTTATTTCTATAAAATATAGAGAGGAAAACAGGGAGTAATAATCTTGACAAGAAAAATTCAGAATCCTGGAGCTGTACATGCATTTATAGACATTGGTTTTGCTGTTTAGTCAGGTTGAATTTATTTAAGAAAAAAAAATATGGTCTCAATCTCTCAGAGCCTCAGAGGGTCAGAGAGAGGTCACCCCAAGCTAATTACATGGGGAGTAGTGCTAGGGACCCCAAATTTAGTCCCCAAAAATGTCCCAAATGACATGGCATGAGTGATTTGGCAAATTGTAATGTTTTAATTGGATGGCCCTGGCGGGCCCACTATAATTATAACCAATCACATTCATTTGGTAACAATTTTTGGTACCTCTAGCATTTTTCTTACATGGGAGTACACGTGTTTTAAGTTTGTTTTATTTTTTACTTTCCAAAAAAGAAGTTTATTTCTCTGTGTACAAACCTAAAATTAACTCTTATATATTATAATATTATTTATTCCATAAAAGTTCCATGAAATATTCATTTAATTGAAATACTTGGAGTACATATACATTCTGCATTCAAAATATTTTAAAATTTATTATTTTGCAAACCTTATTATATGAACATCATAATTTCATTGATAATCTTGAAAATCATTTATGTTTTGCAATATGTTCATCTTGAAAATCTTTTATGTTTTACAATCAGAACATAGATGTTTTGCAATATAAACATATTTCGTAGAACAATTCGTTTTGCAACATTTTGTTAGCAAAACATACAAAATTTTCAATATTTTCAATGAAATAGTGATATTCATGTAATAAATTTTGAAAAATAATAAAATTTGCAAAATTTTGAATACAAAATGTATATGTGTTCCAAATACTCCAATTAAATTAGTACTCCATAGAACTTTACTCTTATTTATTCTATAATAAAATTAAACTTATAGTGATAACATTAGGCCTTCACAACAATTTCCATTTATTTTTTACTTAATTAGAAAATTCATATAGCACCAAAATAAAATATTAGAAAATTGATACAATGAGTAAACAATGATGATCTTTTTTTTAGATATGTACCTAGTAACGGAAGCAAGTACAAAAATAAAAATGAAAATTGTAACGAAAGAAATCAATCTATATCTCTCCTTTGGACAATTAATCAATCTACTTCCCTAAACAAGAAAGCAAGAAAATTAAAATATCTAAATCCGACATCTAAATTTTCCTTGTAATATTTTCAATAGGATTGATAATGTTTCCAAATCCTAAATTTGTTTCTGATTATGATTTTAATTTCTAAGTGTGAATTTAGAACGAGCTTTCCTTTGGATATTTATTGGACGGCAACACTTCAATTCATACATTCAATAATGTTTACAAACATAAATTTGTATTGACTTTTCTTTTAACATTTAATTTACTTAAACGCCTTATAAATGGGACAGAGGGAGTATAAAGAGTGCTTATGAACTCTTTATAACAAACGAACTTGAACAATTCGGTTCATTTACGCAGCAGCTTCTCTTTAGTTTGGTATTCACGCATGCCATTCTATTAAAATTCGAATCGCTAACATTTTCATAGCGATAATATTTCTAGTAATCTATAATGCTATCAAGAATCAATGGACAAAGGACAACATCACAATAAAGCAGCATTTAGTTAACTTTAGTACGAGTAATATGGGGCTTTTTTTTTTTTTTTTGATAAGGGTACGGGGATTTCATTAAAAAGAAGCCATACGGCATCTACAATCAAGTAAATTCCCTATGAATAACAAGAACAGATCTGAAATATAATCACAAAAGCATTTTCCAAAACAATTAGATGGGCAAATACTGAAGAACGGCTCCGAAATCACGGTATTAGGACCATGAAATAACATCGATGACAAAGCATCTGAACATTGAATGGAGATCCTCGTTACAATTGACGGTACAACCATTTTGAAAACTGCATCGGCTTTGAACCACATATCGATCTTGATCATCAAATACCCAAGAACAACAAAACAAACCGCGATCTCGGACATTAAAACACACTTAAACAAATTTAAACTCTCACACGGAGATAAGAAGAGAAATTATGTCTGTCATGTCCACACACGCGCATCTAAATAAAAGAGACAACAGACGAATGGGGGTGGGCGGTAGTATCACAAGATCAATAGTACTCCATCTCAACAACTTCTGCTGGTCACAATGTCACATGCACACTAACCATTAAATATTTCTAAACTTTTATTAAAAGCCCCGTTGTCATCTTTCCCCTCCGGGGCTAAATCATGATTTGCCTATATTTTGTCTTCTTCCGATGTACTCCCTCGGTCTCTCGTGGTTCTTTACATTGGATTTTTTCCCGTCCCGGAGACCAAGGATTATGATTAAAATGAGTGAAGTAATGGATGTAATAGTGATTTTATTGTTAAAATAAGTGAAGTAATGGGTGTAATAATGATTTTATTGTTAAAATAAGTGAAGTAGTGGATGTAATAGTATAAAGTGTTGAACAAGTGGAGTGAAGTAGTGGATGTAATAATGTATTTTATTATTAAAAGTTACTATTTATGGTATGTAAAAAAATGAGAGGGACGTACCAAAATATAAACTGTAAAGAAATAAGAAGGACGAAGGGAGTACTACCTTTCATTAAATTTGATTAATATGAATTCGGATTGCAATATAATCGATATGTTTGCAATACAAAACTATAGTTACTTGATGTTGCTTATGTTTAACTAAGTGTCAGGACTCAAATTATGCCCCCGACACACCAACCTTCGGTATGTCAAGAACGGGTTTCAGCAGCTCCCGCAAAGAGAAGAATGTGAGGGAATTACCCCTCGATTCACCTCCGATTTGAGAATCAGTAGAATGTGGTGGAAACGTAAACGTAAAGCCTATGTAAACCAGTGTATTTCAGAGTGTGTCCTCGTGTCTATCACCTGACAATTGAGTCTATTTATATTGTGTCCAGGAGTAGTACCGTTATTGATTCTCTTCATTCTCAGTTATGGAGGGCAATAAATGCTAAGGCGTTACACTGACAACGGTCGACGATTTTTAGCGACTTCAGCTGGGCTGTTCGGATGGGCTTGATCCATTCATATGGTTCCAACGGTAATAAGCCCAAAGGCTTTTTGGATTGGGCCCCAAATGCTTATAATATTCGGGCCCCCTAACATGTCCCCGAGATTCGGTTGGTTTGGAAATAAGACCGAAGCCTATCTTGGCCGAAGAGTCTAGTCGATCGGTGTCTTTCCCTTGAAGGCGCGTCTTTTGAGGCGACAGTTGTATTCAATTTGCGTTCCTTTAGTTTAAACGGTCCTCCACGTGTCATCATCTGGGATAGGGATATTGAACCGTCTATACATCTCATCCATTCATTTCTGTATATATATTCACGTCCGTGTATCTTGCTTACTCTATTTGCCTTCTGGATTATTTTTGTGCGAGACCTCAAAGCAATCAACAAACTTTCAACCTTCGTCGTCGACCACTCTTTTCAACAAGTAAGTCCATTCCTACCGTATATCTTTGCATATCTTTGATGTTTTTCTTTCACAAGTACTTTTAGATAATGCACTTTAGTTTTCCCAATGTGTAAAGTCTCTTCGAGTGTCTGATTTGTTCTTCTTGATTCTGAGTATAAGAACTTCTTTCGTCGTTGTCCCCCTTTATTTTTTTCAATTCGTCGTTGGTCTATTCATACTCGGGGATTTCCTTCGGTTATAGTTTATTATTTGCTTTTTGTCTTTCTGTCCCCGAGTATTGGACTAACGACTCACTTTTCTTTTTCCAGATTCGATGGCAAACCCTGAAACAGGTCCTTCGGGTCATGCCGTTGACCATGTTCCTGCTTTGCTTTTTGAGGATGGCACTGTATATGCTGTCGCCAATCAATCGTCCGTCTTGAAACAAGAAGATTTAGATACTTTTAGGGTCAAATTCGATTTTCCCGAAGGTTATCGTTGTTTTCTTCCCGATTCTACCGATCGTATATACGACACTCCGGGCATATCAGTAAATGATCAACCCGAAGAGATTGCCACAGGTGTATCAGAGACTGCTTTCGTATGTGGGCTCCGATTTCCTTTGTTGCCCCTTATAAAGGTTCTTTTGAGGGACATGGGTATAGCGATCGGTCAGCTAGACCCGAATAGTTTCATTCACATGAACGTTTTTCAGTACCGATGCCTGCAGCACGAGGTGCCTCCTTTGTCGGTTCTTTTCTGGCATCACTATGACTTTCGAAAGAATGCCAAGTCTCCGGGTTTTTATAACATTACCCGAAGAGTGGGTCATTCCGATTGGGCGGCCACTAACTCAAGCAATAAGAAGACACACGACCATTGGTGTTATGTCACGGGCCCTGGTCTTCATAGATTTTCGGAGTGGAAGGAAGTTGAGATTGATAGAGTCAAGCTCAAAGCTATTTCCGATGAAGAGAAGTTTCTTTACCGAAAGCTAAATAACCTCTTAGTTCCTGATAACAAACTCCCCTTGTCCACTACTAGAGATGGGGCTTGGCTGAAGGATATGATGGGTACTTTTAGTATTATTTTACTTCTTCGTCTCATATTTTTTAATAGCTGACCTCATTTTACTGTTTTTCTTTCAGTGTCTGCAGCGGCCGATATGAGGAGAAGAGCGGCCGAAAGGAAGGCCTTGTTAGCTGGTGGCCATGGGAGCACTTCTCAAGGGAATGTTGCTTCGATTCCCCAAGAAGTAGAGGCTTCCCTGATAGTGCAAGAGAGTACGCCAATGCAGACCGAAGGGGTAGAGATTTCTACCAGTAACCTTGTTGCTGTGATCCCTTCGGAATCTCCTGTATTGGATGGAAACAAATCCGAGAAGAAGAGGAGAACCGAGGATTCAATTCCTGTCTTGAAGACTTATCGACCTTCCTAGGGCATAGTGGACACTGATTCCTTCGGTGCTCCTGCCCTGAAGTCTGCCAAGGAATTATGCCAAGACTTGTGCAGTTCTTTTATTCTCCCAGCCGATCACTCGGTTTATGATGCAGCTCCTACTGTGGAAGCTTGTGAGAACATGCTGGGGCACCTTAGCTTGGTAAGTTCCCTTCAATATACTTCATAAATATTTTTTCCTTTGTTTATCTCTCTCTGTCTTGATGCCTTTTGTGGTGCATTTTCATGCCGTTCCTTGGGCCGCGGCTGTGACCGAAAAGGTCAAAGATCAGGCTACCATCATTCGGGGATTCAACGTAGAGATCGGTTCTCTAAAAGAGAAGGTTAGTCCTTTGGAAAGTCAGGTTAAGAAGCTTGAGGGTCTTCTGGCGGAGTCTCAACGAAAAGAAGGCCTTCTTCAGCAAGAGAAGACTGACCTTATCCTTCGGAATGACACCCTGATTGGGGAGAAGCAAAAGCTGACCGAAGACAAGGAGGTCGATCGATTGGAGCTGCGCCGCTTGAAGAAGGAACTGAAGAAGGAAAAGAAAACCATCTCCCGGTCCGAAGATAGGGGTTTTACAGTGGGATATGATGATGCTGTCATTGCTGCTCACAAGGCAGGTTTTGACTATAAGCAAATCCTTTTCAACCTTGAAGACGATCCATTCCTTCGTCCGGAGGCGCCCGATGTACCTTTGGTTGTTTCCTCCGATCCCGATTCAGAATAAGTAGTTTGTAATTTTTTGTAATGAACTTATGCCTTCGGGCTTGTGATGTAATTTTGCCTTCGGGCCTGCAGTATATTCTTGCCTTCGGGCTTATTTTGCTGAATTTCCTTTAAGTTTTTGCTCCATGATCAATTTGTTCTTAAATAACTTTTCTCAAGTAATCTCCCAATATTAATTAATCATATCTGAAATAACCTGTATGCATTCCTCGATAATTCCGGTATTCAGAACATACTCGAAAGTCACTTACTTGGAGTAATATTCGGAAATTCAATGCTTCGAGCGAAGTCTCTTCGGGATTTTTCATCCTTTTAATTTTTTTTCTTTATTTGAAGTATTGTCTCTTTGGACTAGCCTCTTCGGGGAAGTCTCTTCGGACTCGCCTCTTTGGGTGGACATTGCCTCGTGCTGACCCCGAGTCTCAGTTCGGCCGAAGGTTTCTTATTTCGGTTTTGGGCGAATCCTGCCTCCCGAAGACCCTTTGGGCGAACTGGGACTTAGTTATTTGTGCCACCACAAATAGCATTTTTCCTCATATAAGTATCCTTTTTTTTGAATGTGGAGCCTCTTAGTATTTCCCCCCATTTAATGACAGTTTGACCGCTTCTTTCTTGGGAAGACACGTGCCTTTATCCTAGGCAGAGGTTGTTCAAGCGGCACTTCATCAGGGCCATCAATTTCTTTTATAAATATATGCTTTCACTCGGAGATCACTCTATCTTTTATAAAATTTCTCCATCATTTCCCTGATTTTCGTCAAAACTCCAGTCTCTTTGAACTCATCTTGCGAATAATCAGTAAGTGCATTCTATTTCTTTCATCTTGCTATGTAGTTGATTTGATTATTTGTAGCGACTAATGAGGAGGAGAGCCGCAAAGAGACGTGCTAAGACTATGCCAACTGCTGGTTCCTCTGTTCCTCCTTCCTCCCCGAAGGATGATCCTCCGAGCATCTCGGAGAAGAAAAGTCGTGTTGAGGATACAGAGTTTAATAAAAACTCTTATCGGCCCTCATGGGCTGTGATGGAGTCAGATTCCTTTGGGGCTCCTACTTCGGCGGCTTCAAAGAAGATCGTCGGGGATCTGTGCCAGTCTTTCATTCTTCTGAAGGACCGTTCCCTTTATGATGCTACTGATACAGCCGAAGCTACTGCCAATCTTTTGGGGCATCTTTCTCTGGTAAGGAGTGTTTTTCTCACCGAATTTGTTCTTGTTTTATACATGGTTTTTAATTCACTCCTTTTTTTTTTCAGGCTACCCCTTGGGCCGCTTCTGTGTCCGAAAAGGTGAAGGATCAGGATCTCCTGCTTTATCACCAGGGGAAGCAGATTAATCAGACAATTCCTTCTTTGGAGAAGGAAATCGAGGAGCTGAAGGCCAAACTTTCTACTGCTCGGGCCAAAAATGCTGAGCTTCTCAACGAGAACGATGCTTTGTGGCAGCAGAATGAAAAGATGATGGCCGATACAGAGGAACTGCTCGACTAGATGGCAAACCGAAAGGTCGAGCTCAGCCAACTAGGGGAACCGGAGAGTGCAGTCCCTTGACTTATTGTATATATTTTTTCTTCTTTTGCCTTTTTAGGCTAATTTTTAATTTTTAATTAATGAAATCAAGGCCTTCGGGCACTTTTATTTCACATTGTTTATTGGGCAAAAATTCGGATTTTAGTTACTTTTTTTTCCTATGCATGTGCAATTTTTGGATTTTTTAAGTAACTTGTATTTCCTTTTGCTTAAACAATTTTTTAAATTTTTGGCCATCCTCTTTAGAGGTTTTCTGGCTGGGTGTTTCTATTCTCGAAGTTTTCTTTACTTGAGTAATTTTCGGAAATTCAATGCTTCGGGCGAAGTCTCTTCGGACTTGCCTGGCCATCCTCTTTAGAGTTTTTCTGGCTGGGTGTTCCTATACTCAAAGTTTTTTTTACTTGAGTAATTTTCGGAAATTCAATGCTTCGGGCGAAGTCTCTTCGGACTTGCCTCTCGTTGTCCCCGAGTCTCAGTTCGGCCAAAGGTTTCTTCTTTCGGTTTTGGGCGAATCATGCCTCCCGAAGACCTTTTGGACGAACTGGGACTTGTGTTTTTGGGGTTTTTTTTTGTTCCCAACCGAGCAATGCTTCGGCCATTCGGGTTAGGTAATCGATAAAAATATAAAAGGACCAAACAGAATTAAGCCTTTATTGATAATCGAAATTTGAAATTTTTTCTTACAAAAAGCTTACTGATAAAACTTGCGTAAGTGGGAAGCATGCCATGTGTTTTTGATCGGACTCCCATCTAGTTCAGTTAGTTTGTAAGTCCCTGGTCGAACGACTTGGATGATCACATAGGGCCCTTCCCAATTTGGCTGAAGCTTCCCTTGCTTGTTTGGCATAGAAGTTGCTAACTCCCGAAGGACTAGATCACCGACTTTAAAAGACCTTTTCTTTACTCCTGAGTCATAGTATTGAGCAGTTTGCTGTTGATACTTGACATTTCTTAGGTGTGCCACTTCTCTGGCTTCTTCCAACAAGTCCACATTAGCTCGGAGACCCAACTCGTTTGTTTCGAGGTTAAAAACTTCGCTTCGGTATGATTCTAGGCCGACTTCTTGGTGTGGTGCGATAAGCCCACAGCACATATGGTAACTCTTCGGCCCATAACTCTTTGGCTTCTCCGAGCCTCTTTTTTATCCCATCAAAGATGACTCTGTTTGCGGCTTCTACTGCCCCATTTCCTTGTGGGTGACCAACCGAACTGAATTTCTGTTGAATCCCGAAAAAAGCTAAAAACTTCTTGAATTTCTTTCCGATGAACTGGGTTCCGTTGTCTGATACACAAATTTTGGGAATCCCGAATCTGAGGATTACTTGCTCCAACATAAATTTCTTGGCAGCTTCTTCGGTAATGGAAGACAAAGGGCGTGCTTCTACCCACTTGGTCATGTAATCGATGGCCACAATGCAATATTTGGCTTGTCTGGTGCTGGTAGGTAGGATTCCAACAATATCCACGGCCCACATGGCGAAGGGAATGAGGTTTAAGACAGAAGTCATTTCTTCGGAAGGTTGTTTCGGAATGTTGCTGAAAAGCTGACATTGCCTGCATTTTAAAGGCAGGGTCGACCAAAAGAATCCCTGCCTTAGAATTTTAAAGGCCAGGGAACGGCATGCCAAGTGTTCCCCACAGATTCCTTCGTGAACTGCTTCAAGGGCTGTTTTTTGTTCTTCGGGAGCCAGGAATCTTAGCAGTGGTTCGGTAGACGATCTTTGGTACATTTTTCCTGCTATAATTGTGTACTTGGTGGCCCGATTTTTGATTTTTTGAGCCTCGGTTTTTTTCAATGGTAGTGTCCCCTTCTCTAGGAATAGTCGAATTGGGGTCATCCAATCTATCCCTTGGTGAATCTCGAAACATACCTTCTTATTGATGGAGGGCGCTTTGACTTCAGTGAGGTAGATTGAACCTGTGAGATTCTCCCAACTCGATGGCCCAGGCAACAACTCTGCTTGAAGCCTCTGGTCTCTGTAATATCTTTTTCAGAGGTTGATCGGTCGTAACCTGTATCGTCATCCCCTGGAAATAATGTCGCAGTTTTCTTGAGGCCATGACCAACCCATAAGCAAACTTTTCGGCATTCGGGTATCTGGTTTCTGCTTCTTTTAGCATGTGGCTAATGTAGAAAACTAGATATTGATTTCCATTGTGTTGCTTGACCAAGACGGCCCCTAATGTCCGATCATTCGCGGCCAAGTATAATTGTAACGTCTCTTGTGGATCCGGTCTCATTAGCAACGGAGCCTTCGTCAAATACTCCTTGATATCTTCGAAAGCTTTTACACATTCTGGACCCCATGAAAAAGTCTTCGTACCTTTCAATACCTCAAAGAAGGGTAAAGCTTTATCTGCCGATTTGGAGATGAATCTTCTTAGGGCAGCCAATCTTCCCGTTAATTTCTAAATATCTCGAATTGTTTTCGGAGCTTCCATGTCAATGATTGCTCTTATTTTTTCTGGATTGGCTTCAATGCCTCGAGCACTCACCATATAACCAAGGAATTTACCGCTGAACACTCCGAACGTGCATTTATTCGGGTTGATTCACATGTTATTTCTTCTTAGAGTCTCGAAGCACTCTCTCAAGTCATCGGAGTGGTCACGAAACAAAGACTTCACTATCATGTCATCCACGTAACACTCCATATTTCTTCCGATCTGATCTTTGAAAACATTGTTGATCATCTTCTGAAAGGTGGCCCCCGCGTTCTTCAAGCCAAAAGGCATGACAATGAATGCATACGTTCCTTTCGGGGTGATGAATGTTGTTTTAGGGATGTATTCAGATTTCATGGCGATTTGATGGTAACCGGAGAAGGCATCTAGGAAACTTAGAATTTCATATCCTGATGTAGCATCAATGAGCTGGTCGATGTTGGGAAGCGTATATGGTCTTTCGGGTAGGCGAGGTTGAGATCGGTGTAATCGACGCACATCCTTCATTTGCCATTTTCCTTTTTGACCACTACCACATTGGCTAGCCATTCGGGGTATTTGATCTCTTCAATAAAATCTGCTTCCAAAAGATTTTCTACCTCTACTTGAATCACTTTGTTAGGTCCGGAATAACGTAGAAGGGGGGTTGAATACGTTATTTAAAAAATATTTCGATTTTTGATGTGGATATAAGATCAAAAATACTGAATCGAAATAACACAACTGTTTGGGAAATATCTTTTAATAGATAAAACCCGGAGGTTTGTTACACAATCTAATCCTATGGATCAGCTACAAAATCAAACACTCCTAGGATAGTTTAGGCACGAGGACCTTCTACCCGACACTTCCTGAAAGCGGGCTAAGCCGGCTTTCCTACTAGATGGACTATCTAGCAGCTTACACAGAGAAGATATAAGAGAGAGAAGAGAAATTTGTGTGTTGAGGTGTATTTTAAAATGAAATACAACAGGCCTATTTATAGATTTGTAGAAAATCACTATTCAGCCAAAATACGTAACTGATGACGATTATCAGTTTGGCTGCTGCTGTCTGTTTCTTTCAGCTGAGCCGAATTGTTTCTTGTCTGCTCCATTTTCAATTCCTGCCAAACTTCTTTTCAACAATATTTGGTTTTGACTGGGGCCCACATGCTTTTACCCACATGCTTTTACTTTGTCAAATGAATAGTAATTTCAGTTACTATTCACATGAATAGTAATTTCAGTTACTATTCACATGAATAGTAATTTTGGATACTATTCACATGAATAGTAATTTCGGATACTATTCACATGAATAGTAATTCCGGATACTATTCATTTTCCTCTTAATTTGGCATCCTTAAATATTCAGCTTCCAACTAACTAGAGGATATCAACACTACTCTAAACTCAATCATACCTCTTAACAGTTTTTCTGAGCTAGATACTTTGATTCCTTTGTGAAGTGTTGACGCCTAGTGTAACTGGTCTGGTTCACAGATGACTAACATTCACTCGTGGTCTTCGTATCATGTTTTTAAGAACACTGCTAAGAATTGTGTAACCATAAAAACTTTATCACTGGAATCTTTTGGCCCTTCAACTGAATCATCTGTACATCTTATTTTGTCACTGAGGCTTGATCATGTTAATGAACTTCTTTCAGCGACTTGATCCTTGTTGATGCCTGTTCTTCAAATTTCACGATCCCCTGTATAGAGTTAATATTATTTATCTTTTATCCTAGTTGAGTTATATATGTCCTCTATTACATATTTCATTACATTATGCTTTACAATCTCCCCCTATTTGATTGTTATGGTTTGACAAGCAAATTCCTAGAGGATAACTCAACTGATACAACAAAAAATGAAATACAAAGATAAATAATATTAAAGCGCATTCTAGATCATATACACATTTTCCAGATTTCTAAAATTTGAACAAGTACAAGTCAATTGTTCCTCTAGACTGAACATATCTTCAAGTTTGCCTTTCTTTCTTTCCACATAGCACTAATACTCCCATTAGCTTTTCTTTTCCCAAAATAAAGTTAATTCCGTGTCAACAACCTTTTCCTTGCCCTTACGCCTAGTAGCTTTTTCTTGATCATCCAACTTCTCCCCCTCAGTTGGGTTATCCTCCAGAGTAGTAGGATGTGGAGTTGGTAAATTAGACGAAGATGGCTTTACCAAGGAGTTGATTGCATGACTAAACTGGGTTGCCATTGAACTGAATTGAACCTGGAATGCATCATGTTGAATAAGTTGCAAATTTTTTATTTCTCCAATGGACTTACAAATATTTGACAACTCTTTCTCCATTGTTTGGACCCGTGTAAGGAGTCTGCTATATTCCTTTCTGGTTACAGGTGCATGTGGTTGAGTAGGTTGCTCACTTGTACGTTCTGCAGGTGTTTCACTGAACACTCTATATTCACTCGGTTTAGTGGTTTGGGTTACACTTACATGTTCTGTTGGTATTTCCCTCAACTTTCCTCTAGAGTTTCCACCGATATGTGTACCTGCAAATGAAATCATCCTAGCCCCTTTTTCAGAGGTCACGGATGGTGCAATGAAAGTTCGTGAGCTTCCGTCCTCGCGTGAAGCGAGTTGCCGACCACTGGTAAAGAGTGGTAAATCTCGAAAGAGATCCAGAGATTTTTCCTCTGGGAGGTTAAACTTGAATCGATTAAATGGCACAAAACCCAAGTTTCCCTCGTACGTCTGTGAAGACACTTGGTTCATAAAAGAACCACCTACCAATGGATCTTTCCGTAAAATGGAAGATTCACTAGCAGTTATTGAGGTAGGTAATTTCACCTCAGATGCTTGTGAAGGCATTTGATCTTTAGAAAGATCATCAACCACTCTTATGTTCCGTGAAATGGAACTAAAGATAGTTGCTCCCGTCAATTCAACCTCATTTACATTTGCACTCATTGGATAAGAAAGAATTGTTTCACTAACAGTTGCCGTTACCTCAGGTTCATTGGGTTTACTCCGTTTAGAATGAGGTAGAGCGGCTGATGTAACTAACTCCTTATGTGGTGTTGCTGAGGCACTATCTCCCTCAATAATGTGAATAACTGGTCGTTTAAGTGACAATTGAGGTGTAGGAGTTTGTTGTGTTTGTGTTTGTGTTTGCATTTGTAGAATGGGCTCTTTGACCTGTGTTAGAGTCGGTGGGATTTCCTGCTCTTGGTCGGGTAAGATGGCCACTAGGGGCTGTTGAAACTGTATTTCCTGTGACACAATAGGGAATACAGAGGTTGGAATAGCAGGGATTGAAATATTACCTTGTCGTATACCTGCTCTCACTGGTCGTGGTAACAACGGAAGTGGGATAGTCTTTAGATATTCAGTTAGGACTGTAGGCACATCCGTATATTTCTTTTTGCTTATGTAATTAATTACATTCGTCTTCATGGAAGAACATTCCACCTTTTGACCATTTTCCAAGCGTACCCTGTCTTCATCATTCAAAAAATCATTTAATATTAACTGTAGAAACCTTGGATATAGACATTTGACATTTTGAGTCCGAACATCTCTTGTTCCCAAGCGTTTCATTTTTAAAATGATTTGACCAAGCACTATTTTTCCAAAATTAATCCTCAAATTATTGGCGACCGCATACCCTATTATTTGAATAAATTCAGGTATTCGATCTTGATTTGTTCTATCTGAGGAAAAAACATGGTTAAGAGTGTGAAAGAAGAAATTCCAATACTGTGTTAGAAACATTCTAGAAAGATTACCAGTATTGAAATTGCCATCTTGGTACCTTATAAAACGAAAGAACATTTCAATCTGTTCGGGTGTAGGATCAGAAACGAGATTTTCCATAGGAAAATGAAGAATTCGATTAACATCTCGTTCAGTGACCCTAATCGACCTACCAAATAGTCGATATGTGAATGCACACCCGTCCTGTCTAGAAGTGTTAACCGCACTGCAATATAGTTCACGCAATGCATCATGGTTAAGCTGCACTTGTGTAACTAAAGCATAGCGAATTAATGAATGTTCATTCAGAAATTGTGTCCAAGCCCGAAATTGCTCATCCTGAATGGTTTCGATTTGCTGAATGGAAACAGGATTAACTTTAGCAATTAAAAAGCTTCCCTGCATTGCCATTTTCAAAACTTTGAGAGACTAAAAAGCAAGGATTAGTTTTTATAAAGGATGATGTATAAAGCAAGAATTTGAAATCCGATCTAAAAATCACCAGTTAGATTGAGAGATCTTTCCGATCAAAGCTCGAAATATTCAGCAATTGTGTGTATATGCTCTGTATATCTGAAAAATGATGATGTTAAACACAAACAAAAACTCATCATTTATAAGGTTTCAAGGTTTAGTGGGTTAGGTATAATAGTGATAGGTTATGTTTGAAAAACTAACACCGCTCAATAATTTCTCACCTAACACCCTAATTAGCCGAAAAAACATCTTATCGCCGAAACCTGTCGGCCGAAAAACATCTTATCACCAAGACCTATCACCCTATACACATATAAACATATTTAATACTTCTAATTATTATGGATTTAAAAATAATCACGTAGTGAATCAAGAAATAATCCACAATAATCAGATAAACTCATAATTGAATAGACATAAAATTAACAAAATATCTTTAATTGATATATGTCAATAAAATATTTATTAAATTATGCTACAATTTACACAATTATTTACTAACTAATTACCATAAAATATAGCATTTATAAGCATGGTAATTAATATAGAGATAACTATAATATAAAGACTGGATGCAAATAAATTCACATGTCCTAAACATATGGACATTTAAGAATACATGTGAACTTATAACAAATTGCAGTTATTGATTATCCAAAATTAATTAGATAGATTTAACATCCCAAGTTCACCAACTAACCTGGAGAAAGTGGATTCATCCAGTGGTTTAGTAAAGATGTCTGCAATTTGTTGATCTGTGGGAACAAAATATAATACCACAGTTCCATTCATGACATGCTCTCGTAAGAACTGATACCTGATATCAATATGCTTAATTCTGGTGTGTTGAACTGGATTGTTGGCAATGGCAATGGCACTCGTGTTGTCGCATAGAATTGGAATTTTGTCCAACATGAGTCCATAGTCCTGAAGTTGATTCCTCATCCACAGGATCTGAGCACAACAGCTACCTGCCGCAATGTATTCTGCTTCGGCTGTCGAGGTAGATACTGAGTGTTGCTTCTTGCTGTACCAAGATACCAACCTTCTTCCTAGAAACTGACAGCTTCCAGAAGTACTTTTCCTATCAATCTTACAACCTGCGAAGTCAGAATCTGTATAGCCAACTAGGTCAAAACCTGTTCCTTTAGGGTACCAAATCCCAAGATTGGGGGTTCCCTTAAGGTATCTGAAAATACGTTTAACAGCTATAAGATGTGACTCTTTAGGGTTAGCCTGGAATCTAGCACATAAACAAGTTGCGAACATAATATCTGGTCTACTAGCAGTTAAGTACAAGAGAGAGCCGATCATACCTTGATACTTCGTGATGTCAACTGACTTACCAGATTTGTCTTGATCAAGCTTGATAGCAGTTGGCATTGGGGTCTTGGCAGTAGCTGCTTCTTCTATCCCATACTTCTTCAGAAGATCCTTTATGTATTTTGATTGGAAGATGAAAATACCATCAGGCTTCTGAACAACTTGAAGTCCAAGGAAGAAGGACAACTCACCCATCATGCTCATCTCATACCTACTCTGCATTAGCTTAGCAAATCTCTTGCATAACAAATCATTAGTAGAACCAAATATTATATCATCCACATATACTTGCACCAGAATTATATCATTTTTATGCTTTTTATGAAAGAGAGTTTTGTCGATGATACCTCTTGTAAAACCATTTTCAAGTAAGAACTTGGAGAGAGTATCATACCATGTTCGAGGGGCTTGCTTGAGACCATAGATAGCTTTGGAGAGAAAGTACACAAAACCTTCAAATTCCTTGTCTTCGAACCCAGGGGGTTGTTCAACGTAGACTTCTTCCTCTAGATCTCCGTTCAAAAATGCACTCTTCACATCCATCTGAAAAACCTTAAAGTTGGAGTGTGCAGCAAATGCTAAGAACATCCTGATTGCTTCAAGCCTTGCAACTGGAGCATAGGTTTCATCATAATCAATTCCTTCTTCTTGAGAGTAACCCTTTACTACCAATCGAGCCTTGTTCCTCGTAAAAATACCATTTTCATCCAGTTTGTTCCTAAACACCCATCTAGTGCCAATTATAGATTTATCTTTTGGTCTTGGCACTAGCTTCCAAACTTTTTGCCTTTCGAACTGATTGAGTTCTTCCTGCATTGCAGTTACCCAATCTGGATCATCAAGAGCTTCATTAACCTTTTTAGGTTCAATTTGAGATAAAAATCCTGCGAAATTGCATTCATTCTGTGTTGCTCTTCTAGTCTGTACACCCTTGTCCGGTTCACCAATGATCTGTTCAAAGGGATGCGCTTTACTCCATACCCTTTGTCTTGGTAGATTTGATCTTGATGATTCCCCAAGTTCATAATTGTGTTGAGTGTGGTGACTAGTAGATCCAAAATCATTGTTTGCTCCCCCTGAGCTGTTACTTTCAGAGTTTGATGAATCAGAGTTTAATGCATCATTTGTAGTAGATGCATTCTTTGATGTTTCTTCACTTGATTGGGGTTCATTTTCATCGTTCACTTGCTCCCCCTCAACATGTGCTGCTGTCTAATCTACTGGTATAGATTGAACAATAGAGTCTGAAAGAGTATCAGAATCTTGTAGATCAACATTTATTTCTTCATTCTCAAATCTCAGCTGGTCATGTTCATCAAAATCTTCAAGTCCTGTTATCTTCTTATCATCAAAAGACACGTGGATAGATTCCATGACCACTTTTGTTCTTAGATTATAGACTCTGAATGCTTTTGTCGATAGTGGGTATCCAACAAAGATTCCTTCATCAGCTTTTAAATCAAATTTGGAAAGCTGTTCTGGATGAGTCTTAAGAACAAAATATTTACATCCAAACACATGAAAGTACTTCAGGTTCGGCTTCTTATTTTTCACCATCTCATATGGTGTTTTACCATGCTTGTTTATGAGTGTAGCATTCTGTGTGAAACAAGCATCTTGCACAGCTTCAGCCCAGAAGTAAGTTGGCAGCTTTGCTTCATCAAGCATGGTCCTTGCAACTTCTATGAGAGTCCTGTTCTTTCTCTCTACTACTCCATTTTGTTGTGGAGTTCCAGGTGCAGAGAATTCTTGCTTTATTCCATTTTCTTTACAAAACTCTTCCATGACTTCATTCTTGAACTCAGTGCCATTATCACTCCTTATGATTTTCACTGTATGCTTAGATCCTTTATCCAGTTGTCTGACATGCTCTGTTAAGATAGATGCAGTTTCTTCTTTCTTGTGCATGAAATATACCCATGTATATCTGGTGTATTCATCAACAATAACCAAAGCATATCTTTTCTTTCCAATAGACATTATATTTACTGGACCAAATAAATCAACATGCAATAAGTGATATGGCTCAAGAATTGAGGATTCAGTCTTACTTTTGAATGAAGTTTTCCTTTGTTTTGCCTTTTGACATGAGTCACATAGACCATCTGGAGTAAAAACTGATTTGGGCAATCCTCTCACAAGATCTTTCTTCACTAGCTCATTAATGCTGTTGAAATTCAGATGAGAAAGTCTCTTGTGCCAATCCCAGCTTTCTTCAATTGATGCTCTACTCAGTAGACAGATTGCAGAGCCATCAGAGTTTGTTGAAAGCTTGGCTTCATAAATGTTACCATGCCTGTATCCCTTCAGAACAACTTTTCATGTAGATTTGCTTACAACTTCACCGTGTTCTTCAAAGAAATCCACATGATAACCTCTGTCACAGATTTGACTCACACTTAGCAGATTATGTTTGAGTCCTGAGACTAGAGCTACAGATTCAATGATGACATTCCAAAGATTGATATTGCCATATCCCAGAGTCCTTCCTATGTTGCCATCTCCATAAGAAACACTTGGGCCAGCTTTCTCCACAAATTCTGATAGCAGGGCTTTATTTCCAGTCATGTGTCCTGAGTATCCACTGTCTAGAACAAGGATATTTTTCCTGTTACCCTGCAATCAGAAAAACCACTAATGATTAGTTTTAAGGACCCAGACTTGCTTGGATCCTTTGGCCTTATTAAGTTTGTTAGCTTTTGTAACAGAAGTCTTATCAGATTTTGTGCTAACATTTTTTTTTATCAGAATTTATACATGTAGAATCAATCTTGAATTTATTCAAAGATGGTTTAATTTCATAATAATCATAATACAAACTATGATACTCTTTGCATGTATAAATAGAATACCAAATATTGCCACAGTAAAAACTAAGATTCTGTGGCTTAAACCTAACTGAACCACTCTTAACTCCTGACTTAGAAGGTATAGAGTTTATATTTTTATTCTTCCTGCAAAAAGTAGCAAGATGGTTAGGATTTCCACAGTCGTAACATTTCTTCCTAGGAGCATTGGGAATGGACATATAGTTGTTGCTTTTATTGATGCCTACCTTTCCATTTCTGTTTTTCCTAGGTTCTTTTACCTTGTTCACTCTTTTTAATTCCTTCAGCTTGTGTTTAAGCTGTTTCTGAGACATTAAACTAATATTTACTGATTTGACTTCATCCTATTTTGGTTTGTCAGATTTTGGTACAAACCTCATATGATTAAGTTTGGGTTTTGCAGCCTTTTCAGTAAATACAGGTTTAGAGGTCTCAGCTTCTAGGTCGGCAGTTTTCTTTTTATCAGTGTAACCTAGACCTTCTTTTCAACAATCATTCTCTATGATAATCTGAGTAGTTTTCCCAGAGTTAGTCCAAGTTTTAATAATTTTTCTTTCTTTAGCAAGTTCAGATTCAAGATAAGCATGCTTTTTTAATAATTCAGTTTTAACAATAATAGCATCATCTCTCTATCTGAATTTTTACCATCTGGACTAATTCTAATTCTAGATAGTCATTTCTCTTTCTAAGCTCAAGACTTTCATATTTTATTCTTTCATTTTCTAAAGTCTGATCTCTATAGCTAACATGCAAGTTTTTAAGAAAGAGGCTTAACTCAGATATATCAGTAGTATCAAAAGCTAGAGTAGAGTGAGGTACCTTGGTCTCAGTAGCTTCAGAGATACTATCAGCATTTGCCATTAAGGCATAGTTCACCTCATCTTCAGAGTCTGAACTGTCAGCCCAATCCTTCTTCTTTGTGATGTAAGCTTGACCTTTATCGGCTTTGGCTTTCTTGCACTCAGGTGCAAAATGTCCTTTCTTACCACAATTATAGCATCTGATCTTGGGCTTGTCCACTTTCCCAAACCTGCCTTCCTTTCCCTCAGCTTTTCTACTTGTTGTTGGAGTTTGTGTTTTCTCTGTCATGACAGAGTGGCTCTGATACCAATTGTTAGGTCTGGAATAACGTAGAAGGGGGGTTGAATACGTTATTTAAAAAATATTTTGATTTTTGATGTGGATATAAGATCAAAAATACTGAATCGAAATAACACAACTGTTTGGGAAATATCTTTTAATAGATAAAACCCGGAGGTTTGTTACACAATCTAATCCTATGGATCAGCTACAAAATCAAACACTCCTAGGATAGTTTAGGCACGAGGACCTTCTACCCGACACTTCCTGAAAGCGGGCTAAGCCGGCTTTCCTACTAGATGGACTATCTAGCAGCTTACACAGAGAAGATATAAGAGAAAGAAGAGAAATTTGTGTGTTGAGGTGTATTTTAAAATGAAATACAACAGGCCTATTTATAAATTTTTAGAAAATCACTATTCAGCCAAAATACGTAACTGTTGACGATTATCAGTTTGGCTGCTGCTGTCTGTTTCTTTCAACTGAGCCGAATTGTTTCTTGTATGCTCCATTTTCAATTCCTGCCAAACTTCTTTTCAACAATATTTGGTTTTGACTGGGGCCCACATGTTTTTACACACATGCTTTTACTTTGTCAAATGAATAGTAATTTTAGTTACTATTCACATGAATAGTAATTTTAGTTACTATTCACATGAATAGTAATTTCGGATACTATTCACATGAATAGTAATTTCGGATACTATTCACATGAATAGTAATTCCGGATACTATTCATTTTCCTCTTAATTTGACATCCTTAAATATTCAGCTTCCAACTAACTAGAGGATATCAACACTGCTCTAAACTCAATCATACCTCTTAACAGTTTTTCTGAGTTAGATACTTTGATTCCTTTGTGAAGTGTTTACGCCTAGTGCAACTGGTCTGGTTCACAGATGACTAACATTCACTCGTGGTCTTCGTATCATGTCTTTAAGAACACTACTAAGAATTGTGTAACCATAAAAACTTTATCACTGGAATCTTTTGGCCCTTCAACTGAATCATCTGTACATCTTATTTTGTCACTGAGGCTTGATCATGTTAATGAACTTCTTTCAGCGACTTGATCCTTGTTGATGCATGTTCTTCAAATTTCATGATCCCTGTATAGAGTTAATATTATTTATCTTTTATCCTAGTTGAGTTATATATGTCCTCTATTACATATTACATTACATTATGCTTTACACACTTTTTGTCTTTCCATGGCAAAATTTCTCTTCTTCTGCTTGACTGGCTTGGCCCCTTCTTTCACATTTAAACTGTGTTGGGCAATGCTCGGATCAAGCACGAGCATGTCTTCAGGACCCCAGGCAAATACGTCGTGATATTCTCGAATCACGGCAATCACTTTTGCTTTTAAATCTTCGTTCATGTTTTTCCCGATGCGGATCATTCGACCCAAGGTGCCTGCATACAATTCGACCTCTTCGGTCTCCACCGCTGGTTCGGCTATAGGGTTTGAGAGGTTATCCCCAAATTTTTCTAGCTCAATGTTCATCGTGTGGTGAACGCTTCCGGATTGATCGTTCATACGCCTTTTCTTCTTCCCTTCATCTTCGGTTTCTTCTTCGGACCTGTCTAGATCTTCTAGCATAATGATCCGGGCTTCCTTTTGATCTCCTTTCATCTCGCCGATGCCATGATCGGTAGGGAACTTTAACTTCAAATGGGGTATCGAAGCTATAGCTTGGAAAGCTGTTAAAGTAGGGCGCCCGAGGATGCCATTGTACGGGCTATCCACTCGGACGACATAAAATTTCACATGCTTTTCCACAGTGCAGGGAGGTTTGCCCAATATTAGGGACAATACGATCGTTCCCTCGATCGGAACCGGTGAGTTGCCAAAGCCGTAGAGTGGGGGTTCGTTGCAAGACTCCAGCTGTTCTCCCCCCAGATTCATTTTTTCATAAGTCAGGTGATACAAAATGTTGACCGAACTACCACCTTCTATCAGTACCTTCCATACTTTGTTCTGCTCGATGATCAGATTCACCACCAAAGGGTCTTCGTGCGGCCAAATGACATCTTCGTAGTCTTCTTCAGTAAACATGATGGGCTGCGGCTGCTTGCCCTGTGCAGTATGTTGATACAGATTGTAGACTTGTCGGGCATACCTCTTTTTGGCCGTTTTGCTACAACGATCCAGTACTGTACCCCCCATGATTGTTCTTACCTTCCCTCTATATCGAGGGGCTTCGTTTCTTTCCCTTTGCCTAGGGTTGTCATCTTCTTCGTTCCGATTTTTAGCCTCTTTCGGGCCTGAGTCATTTCTTTTTGGCTCCAAACGGTCCCTTAAATCTTTAACAAACTGATTTAGGTCACTTGTTTTTACCATTATTTCTATCAATCTCTTCATATGAAAACATTCGTCTGTGTTGTGGCCTTTGTCCTGATGGTAATCACAGTATTTATTCCCGTTCTTCTTATGATCAGGTACCCTCAGCTTCGTCGGCCTTCGGAAATCAGGCCTGCCTTTAATTTTGTTAAGTATCTTGGAGATGGGAGTGTTTAGTGGAGTAAACACCATTGGCTCCATATCCCTCTTCGAATCGTTTCTTCTATCATCCCTACGTTCACCATCTCATTTATCATCTTTCCTTCGGTCATTCTTCCCCTGACTGCCCTTTCTTCGGCTGTCATTGGACGATTATTTGTAACCGTCGATAGACTCCATTTTCCTCCTGATACTTTCTCCTCGGATATAGATGTCGTTTAGAGACTTCGGAGGAACATCATAAAAGGACGACCGAAGCTTTCTTCCTTTCACTGAGTCGAGGCCAGCCGTTAGAAATCTTGCTGCCTTGACTTTATCTAGGTTGGTCACCATTAGGGCTGGCAATTTTGGACCCGCGACCCGAACCCGACCCGAACCCAACCCGCATGGGTCGGTTTCGGGTTTATATTTTTTGGGTTCGGGTCAGTTTCGGGTTGACCCTAACTTGACCCGAAAAAATCGGGTTGGGTTCGGGTCGGGTTCGGGTTACCAGAAACTGACCCGAATATATATATAATTATTTTTAATACATAAATTATTTATATTATTTATAATATATATATTATTATTATTATTATTAATATATATATTTTTAATTAATATATATTATTTTAAATATATATTATTTTTAATATATATGTTATTTTTAATAAATATTATTTTTAATATATATATTATTTTTAATATATATATTATTTTTTAAATTTTAAAAAATTAAATTTCGGGTCGGGTTACCCGAAACCGACCCGAAACCTATTCGTGTCGGGTTCGGGTTGAGCACCTGTACCCATTAAATTTTCGGGTCGGGTTCGGGTTGGATCAAAAATGCGACCCGAGTCTGCTGACCCGACCCGAACCCGACCCGCAACCCGAAATTGCCAGCCCTAGTCACCATGCCAGCTTCCTCCTTAAAACGGGCTAGGTAATCACCCAACTCTTCATCAGATCTCTGGCGACAATGAATGAGCGATTCAGTATCCTTCTCTCTTCGGCACAGATGGGAATATAATGCCTCAAAAACTTGCTTTTCAGCCGATCGTAAGAGGGTATAGATCTAGGCCTCATCGATCGATACCATAAGGAGGCGGAACCCTTCAAATAGGTTTTAAACATTTTGCAAAGCATAATATCATCATGACCCATTCCTGTCATCAAACTTTCATATTTTTCACATTGATCTTCTGGGTCTCCCTTGCCGTTAAATTCGGTCATTTTTGGGAACTGACGACCTGGGGGTGATCTATACTGTTCAATCTCTTCAGTCACAACGGGCTCTCGACGCGTCCTCTTCTGATCTCCAAACATACATTTTTCCATTTTTCGAAGCCTGTCTTTCCATTGAGAGCTGTTTCTTCTTCCTCTAAGTCCGAAGGATCTTGGGACGGGTGTGAGGAATGTGTGTCGGATTCTGAAGACTCCTCCTGATGAGGTCGAGACCTTTTTTCTCTTCGGCCCCTAGAGGCTGTTCTCTGAGGTTCGCTCACGGGCTCCTCTTCTCCAGTTTGAAGGGCTTCCCGTGCTAACCTTTCTTCCAACTCAACCTCTTCGCGTCGGAGTTTTATGGCCTCTAACCTTAACTCATCTACCTTCTTCTGCAAGGCTCGTTTTTTTGCTCCTTGGGATCCTTTCGCTTCAGTGGCTTTTCCTTTCTCCTTCTGTTGCCTTATTTCTTTGGAAGTGGGAGTTTCTGTATTGAGATTTTCGGGATTCTCTAGTAACATGGTTCACAAAAGAAGCTTATACGTTCCCACAGACGGTGCCAAATGTCAGGACTCAAATTATGCCCCCCGACACACCAACCTTCGGTATGCCAAGAACGGGTTTCAGCAGCTCCTACAAAGAGAAGAATGCGAGGGAATTACCCCCCGATTCACCTCCGGTGTGAGAATCAATAGAATGTGGTGGAAACGTAAACGTAAAGCCTATGTAAACCAGTGTATTTTAGAGTGTGTGTCCTTGTGTCTATCACCTGACAATTGAGTCTATTTATATTGTGTCCAAGAGTAGTACCGTTGTTGATTCTCTTGATTCTCAGTTATGGAGGACAATAAATGCTAAGGCGTTACACTGACAACGGCCGACGGTTTTTAGCGACTTCAGCTGGGCTGTTCGGATGGGCTTGATCCATTCATATGGTTCCATTGGTAATAAGCCCAAAGGCTTTTTGGATTGGGCCCCAAATGCTTATAATATTCGGGCCCCTTAACACTAAGAATTAGTGAGGGCTTGAGAATTGGATACCGCGGAGTCTCGGTATGTGCTTTTTATTTGATCAATGCAAGAAAGAATTTAAGTAATCATTTTTAATACAACCACAAGATTTCCACGAGGATATGACACATAACTAGTATTAGTAATACAAAAAATTCCTTTCAGCAAGCAGATGAGCGGCGTCATCATCTTCAGAGATGGGCTACATGTCACCTCTAGTTTAGTAAGCGATGGTTCATAATAAACGTATGACAAAATACACTGAAATTTCTAATTGGTAGTGTTATTCTCGAATCTGGGCATAAGTTCAAAATAGGCTCAATGGACTATATTAGGGATCCACCTCTCCTAATGGGCTCAAATATCTCTCAATGGGCTCAAATATTGAAAAAGGATCAACAAGGCATGGGGCCCGATTATGGATCGCCTCACCTCTATCTCATAAATCTCTTGAAGACATATCACCCAAGGTGTCTCACGCTAGGCCCCTAGGCATCTCATGCTAGCCCGGCCTAGAGGTCCAACGAGGCCTAGGGGTCGAGCGAGGCCTAGAGGTCCAACGAGGCCTAGAGGTCCAGCGAGGCCTAGAGGTCCAGCGAGGCCTAGAGGTCCAGCGAGGCCTAGAGGTCCAATGAGGCCTAGAGGTCTAACGAGGCCTAGAGGTCCAGCAAGGCCTAGAATACTCTTATGAAGGCTCATAGCTAAGCCCAGTGAGGTCGCATGAGCAGAATAAATGGGTAAAAATATATCAGCCCAAGAAGACGTCTAGTGGATTCGGGCCTAGTCGAGCCCATAGAACCCCTAGCCCGTCTAGATAACTTCTTCTCCAAGAGAACTACGTATGGCTTGATCCCTATAAATAGGGTACGTAGGCACCTTGTTATGGATGATTGACAACTCACCCCTGAAATATCAACAAACAAGATCAACCAAAAATAGTCACAAATCTCCTCCGTGTTCTTCGTGTTCTTAGTAGAATATCCGTATTTTGTTCCGTAATTCCAGCAAACCTTCAAAATATTGTTATTCAATATTCTCCCTACAACATTTGGCGCTAGAAGGAGGGATAGTCATTGAATTGGGAGAAAGATGACTAATTCGAACAAGAAGATGAATGGAGGGCACAACAACGGGGAGACCCCGGGGTAGCATATGACACCCAAATGCGACCCCTAGAAGTGAGGCCTCAACTAGCGCTGCGAGGCCACACCTAGCGCTGCGAGGCCACACCTAGCACTGCGAGGCCGCACCTAGCGTAGCGAGGCCAATGCAAGGATCAAGGTTCTAGGTGACCCCCATCTCTTCGTTGAGATTGTGAGCGATCCTATCGTCGTGATGACAGACCCCCGTCTCTTCGTTGAGATTATGAGCGGTCCCATCGTCGTGACGACAGACCCCCATCTCCTCGTCGAAATCGTGAGGCCCCTATATGACGTAGCTAATGAGGCCCCTATATGGTGTGGATATCAAGATAGTGAGATGCCTCCTAGTGAGATGCCTCCAAGTGAGATGCCTCTACATGAAATTTCTTTTTGGTGAAATACCTCTACGTCGAGGAGAGGGGGGATGCCCCCGATCCTTGGGGAGAGGGGGGACGCCCCCGACCCTTATCGACAATGAGGAGGTCCTCGACTACCTCGAGACACTGGGAAGAACAAGCAACAAATAACGAGGTTGAGTACGAGGCTCTCATCATTGGCCTTGAGCTCGTACTAGAGATGAAGGAAGAGAAGCCAAAGTATTTGAAAATCAAAATGAGCTCAAGACCTCAATATCTGCATTCTTGGAAACGTGTTATGACATTGAAGAAACCAAATGCCCCGGGATAGCATGATGAGGCCAAGTGTCCCGGGATGGCGTGATGTGGCCAAGGGCTCCCAGATAGCGTTGAAGAAGTAAAGTATGCTTATAGCGGGATCACATCTAATTCTCTTCATTACAAATGGTGTCAACTCCTAATAATACAAGAAGGTTATTGAAACACTTTTGATTCATCATTACATCTACAATGATAATGAGGACTCGGGGGGTAGTGGCATTACATAAACACCTCTTCTAGTGGGACATTTAAAAAATTGCAACACAAGGCTAGCACCTAGCATTGCGAGGCCGCAGTGAAGCCCGATATCTTGCGAGGCGAGGCCACTCGGCTCCATTGATGATGACGGGCTCAGTCAACTATCCTAGAGCGCTTGGAAAAAATTGCGAGAATTGGTATTAAAATGGAACAATACTGAGGTATGATGAGGCTATTTACAAAAATTAGATGGAAAATTATAAGTGGGATCGCGCATTGCTATCTTCGTTGATAAAAGAAAAACTGAAAAAGTAATTACACGGAGCGAAGTGCAAGATGAAAAGAAAAATTAGAAAAAGGAGCCCTCTACGCAGAACGCTTCGCGTGTTCAAAAGTTTGATGCGAACCAAGAGTGGATTGAGGATGCATACATAGGTGGGGACCACGCAATTTTAAAAAGAAAAAAATCTACAAATACAAAGCTATCAACTGGAATGAGGATTGGTAGTGGGACTCGCGTGGATTTAAAAACAAATTATAAACCAAGACTCACATGAGGTCATTATCATGTGGGGGTAGCATGTGGTTTTTCATTTTCAAGTGGAAGACATCACACGCACCTAATATTCAACCTGGTGCAAATTTTTGTGAAGTTAATTAAAGTTAGCAAGGCCCAGCATAACGAAGTGAACAATGCAAGGCGTGAACTTGTATAGCTGGCTTTGGTTAACGAAAAATAAAAAGTAGTACCTGGATGTGACCTCAAGTCATGTTGGTGGAGCAAAAAGAAAATGGTATAGCTATGCACTTGCGAAGTGGAACCTACATGCAATAACAAAAAACAAAATAGAAATCGGTACTAGGAGGTCTCAGAAGCAACGAGAAGGTGAATTGCAAGGCATTGCAGTGGTAGTACAGTCATGGAGATGCGAGGATTACGAGATTATTAAAAGAAAAAAAAAATATGTTGAAGGAATGATAAGGAAGCAATGCGAGAGGAAGTCAAGCTAGTCAATTCCGAGGGCGTCAATTTTCCGGCAAGGTTCGTGTATGATTGTTAGAACAAACTAAAGTCTACTTTGCTCCAAGTGAATCTAAATGAGCACACCTTGTGGAGCCCATAGAATTTATTCATGAGAAACTAAAAAAAATGGAGACAGAGTTCAGCTTCCTGTATGTCAAATACGAAGGATGCTGTAGTGGGGTCATGAAAACAAGCAAATGTCAAGGCTGACTCATAGAGATATTGTTAAAGAAAAAGTGAAGAAATAATATGGAGCTCACACTCAAGAAAAATGAAATGCAAAGAATAAGGTGAACTTATGCGGAGTGCCTCACTTCGTTACAAAAAAAAGGAGTTCTAAATTACAAAGCAACAAGAAAATAAAAAATCAGGATTCAAGTGAAGTCCTGGGCAATGTACCAGGTCATTTGCATGGGGCCACGTGTGGAGCTTTTGTTTCAAAAATGGAAATGCAAAAAGTTCGGAAATCACTACAAGGCTGTGTTCAATGCGAGGATGCGAAGTGGAAGAAAAAATCTTTATCATCCGAAGTCAAGGGAGGAAATGCGAAGTGAGGTTGGTTTGTAGTTATATAAACAATATGATACGAGGTTATAAAAGGATGAAAACAAAATCAAACAAAGCCTCAAGAAGGAAAGACATGAATGGCAACGAAGTTGAACCAGATGCTAAATTACAGCAGGGACTGCACATGAATTAATTTAATATGAAGTCTAGCTCGAGGAAGGGCTGTGCATTTATACAAGGTCTTTATTCGTGGAACCTGTGAGGAGAATTAAAAAATAAAGAAGTAAGAGGAAGCTGCCTACCCGTGCAAATCAATGCTGCAGTTGTAGCATAATGTATACTCATTATTCTATAGTGGGATCCGCGCAAGAAAAACTCAAAAACAAGGAAATGGAGTACAAGATAGGAAATTCAAGCTCCTGCATGCATGCATGAATTCTCAAACGTTATTGAAGTATGAGGACACAAAATCATTCCCAAAAAAGAGTTCTACGTGAAATTCAGTTGGTGGATTGATACGAGGTCAATTTGTGGGGCCGTGTAAATTTCATAAAACAAAATAGAAGCTCAGCTCACTTGTTCGATAGCTTGTAAGGAGATGTAAAAAGAACAATCAGCTACGCGAGGACTCAGGAAAAAGAAAAATTCGAAGCAAAGTGGTATGTGGTTTGATGTGAAGTGGAGTACGCCAGTGTGGCTCTGGGCAGTTTGCATTAAGAAAAAACAGGAAGTAACGAGCTGATCAATTAAGATGGAGTGAACAACAGTTGTTTGGTGTTGTGGGGTTCGCATGTAAAAACTAGTTGTGCGAGGCGAGTATAGCGGAGCTATGACGAGTTCTGATCAACAAAAATAAAAGAAGGCAGCCCAAGACATGCGCTGAATTAGCCTGTTCACTTCGTTAAAACAAAAAAAAAATACAAAATAAAGGAGCAACAGAAGACAGTTAAATCACAACACAATACAAAGGCGAGGCCCACCAGATGAAAGAAGAGAAAAAAAAAATAAAATGAAGGCAGTGCACTACACGAAGCAACAATACAGAGGATCGACGGTAAAAAAAAGGAAAAACAAGAACCTGGGACTATAGTTTTGAAAGTAAAAAACGGTGCAATAAGGTCATCGAGGCAGAGGAACTGAGGCTAAAGAAAAAAGGAAAAGGTAGAGGTAGAGGGAGGCACATGAATTATTTGAAAATAATATCAAAGTAACTTGTATGAGGCTACGAAGGAAAGATGGAACACAATTGTTGCGGGCCCGATTGACTTTAGAGAAAAGCAAAGACAAAATCACAATTCAAGTACATGTTTGAATCAGCTGCGAGGACTAACAATCTTTACTACTTTATACAAAAGAAGATACAAATATGAGCCATCAAGATGGTAAAAAAAAATGCAAGGAAGGAGCTCACCTGTGCAAAAAACTGGATGCGAAGTGAATGCTGCGAAGTTGATTGGGTCTTGAAAAAATCTTTATGCGTGGACAACAAAAAAGAGAATCAAAGATGGCCTATACGTGAAAGTTGAATGATTAACTTACTAGCATGGCCCACTTGTTTATCAAATTATCATAAATATTAAGACAATCAAGTGTTGTCTGTTGTTGTTGTGCACGCAAAATGGGGCCAGTAACCAAATGATGTGTGAAGCCACCAAGTTCAAGTCTCGAAGGAATATTGAAGGTGGGGCCTGCGTAAAGTAAAAAGATATTTTGAAAACAAAACATGGTACTAAAATCAGGTTCGTGAACAAGTCAGATCCCTTCAATTATTAGGAAAAAAAATACTGGGCTCGCGAGAGTATGAAGCTGATGCATATTAAAAAAAATGAAGCGAAGCGAGGGAGGCTCCAGCATAGTCAAAATACTTCAAAATATTTTCAAAAATATTATGAAGAGAAAAGAAATTTATATGTGCAAGGAGCAAGCTCGGAGGAGAGTTCTCTCATCATATTCCAAAAAGAACTTGAAGGCATAAGTGGAAATACGAGCTCACATTTTAGCTTTATAAAAAAAAATGTGGCAATTTATGGCTACAGGGCCCTATGGGATCGCCTCTAATGATTTATGTGGGATCGCAGCGCACCTCTATTGGAAGAATTTTTCAAGGTCACCGTCACTTACATATACTTGGCTTCACATCAACTTGAAGACACCACTATACTTGATTCCACATTGCATTCATAATGGCAACATGGAATCGGGGGGTAGTTGTTATGCCCGAATCTGGGCATAAGTTCTAAATAGGCTCAATGGACTACATTAGGGATCCACCTCTCCTAATGGGCTCAAATATCTCTCAATGGGCTCAAATATTGAAGAAGGATCAACAAGGCATGGGGCCCGATAATGGATCATCTCACCTCTATCTCATAAATCTCTTGAAGACATATCACCCAAGGGGTCTCACGCTAGGCCTCTAGGCGTCTCATGCTAGCCCGACCTAGAAGTCCAGTGTTAACTCGAATAACTTGTAGAAGGGGGGGTTGAATACAAGTTATATAATTGTGTCTGATTTTTGCTTGGTTAGATGAACAAGAATAAACGAATGAATCAAACTCTGTTTGTATTAATAAGGTCAAATACAAACTCTACCAAAGGTGTACAAATACCTTTAGCAGCTGCTGATAATACAAATCTCTCTCTGTTTGTACTCTCGTATACTCACGATTACAAACCTCACGAACCGAACTCTTTTTACAATGATATAGAGAGAGTATTTATAATGCTACCTATCAACTAATAACAGAAAGATAATCTATACATGACAATGTTCTGCCTTTCAGTTGATAGTTTCCATCAATAGAAAATTCTTCCCTTCATAATATCTTCTTGCTTGTTCCTCAAACAACGATCCTGTTTTATAGCACTTGCCAGTTTCTGTAGCATCCATAATGACATCATCAGTAACACTACTGACATCAGGATTTTATCTTGCATCAGTATCTGATCACCATCAGTATTAGACCTTCATCAGGATTTGCTCTCTGTTCCTGACATGTAGTCTCCGATACACTGTTCATTCCTGACTAAACCTTACAGATACCTGTCTAACACATATTTCCTATACAAAGTGCTAAATCCTTTATAAATCAGGATATACAAGAAGTATAAGTAAAATTCTATTCTTAACATCACAACTCATGAATTATTCCTAACAATCTCCCCCTATTTATGCTTTAAAATCTGAAGCATAAATCTGAGTTGTTGATATCAAAACATATAACAATACAATCAGAATAGAATTTATGAATTCAGAAATCATGAAGTTAAGTACCTCCTCTTTCAGATATAGATAGTATCCAGTACTTAGACGAAAGAATTCAACTATTTGATGCTTCTTTTCCTTTATCACTTCCATGATGAGATTCACCTCTGTCACAATCTTTATCTCCCCCAGTTCTTCTTTTATCCCCAGTCTGTTGTTGTTGTTGTCTTTGAATTGTCTTTATCTCCCCCTTTTTGACATCAGCAACATTAATTCCAAGAGATTCAGTAACAGAACAAATGAGATTCATCAGAACTGCTTGATTTTCCATAATAGTGACTTGGTTATCTTCAAGTGTTTGAAGTCTTGATTGAATTTCAACTTGAGATTTCTAAATATCTTGTAGAATTTCAGAATTAACTTCAATGTTGGAAGTGTTTGGAATATCTTCAGATTCAAGTCTTGTAGAAGAAGTTGCCTGTGTAGAATTATATTCAATTAATAAAACTCGATTAGAGTTACAAACATCTTCATCTTTCTGATCTGAAGCTGCAATATGATCATCTTGTCCTTTACCAGTATTCTGTGTACTAACATCTACAAATCCTGATGCCTCCTTAGATTGATCAGATACTGTTGATGTCTCAATTCTTGCTGATATTGGAAGTACAAACAAAGGAATACTTGGATCATTAGGAATATCTTCTGATACTGATGGTTTAGAAGTTTGTCTTAGCCTTTCACCTCTTCTGTTTATAATTCCTGCAAGCCTTTCTCTTTGCTTCTGAGCTTTAACTTCTGGCTTTGAGTTGTGCTTTGCTAAGTCATTCTTCTCATACATCTTGATAAAAGAATAAGTACCAGCATCCATACCAAGATTATCAGACCAAGATTCAGGAAAAACCTGATCCCAGAAATCAAACGATGGTGGTTTCCTAATTTTCTCTCCCTCACTATGGAGTTGATCATCCATACCCTCATTCTCACTTTGACTATCTAAAGTCAACACTCTTTCTACCTCTCCTTTTGCCTGGTCAGGAGCCAGCCTCTCAGATTGTGGATCAATATCCATCTTTTCAAGTGTATCACTCAAATTTGGATAAGTGCTCTCATGACCTACAGAAAAATAGAGGTTAGAAGAAGTTTTTATACCTGAACTCACATGGAGAGAGGGTTCCTCATTTGGCATGGGGCTTGAGGTTTTCTCCAAGGAGTGAGCTGCTATAATCTCTGAACCCTTACAATCATCTTCTTTCCTTCCAGAGATTACAGGCTCCAGTATACCACTTTCAGGTTCTTTACTAGACTCTGATGTCTTCAGTAATACTTCATTAGACACCATAGTTAGTACATCACCGTCTTTAAGTGTTGGTTGCTGAGACACACCCTCAAGGTGGATAGACTCTGACTAAACAATATTTGTTTGATCTTCAAGGAAACCAGTCAAAGTTATTCCTCCCATATCATAGGGTTTCTCACTTGCAATTTCAGTCAACACAGAATACCTTTCAGCATCAGCTATCACAGTTCCCGAGTCATCCAACCTCTGACTAGATGGTTCTTGAGTTACAGTGACTGTGATATGATCTGTCCTACTATCCACCACTGGTGCAATAGTATCTTCTGTTGACTGCTTTTCTCTAGCTACTTCCTCCTGTTGTTCACCTTGAGCTAAAGCTGTTAGATATTGATTCAAGTGATGATCAGGATCTGAGCATTACTGATCAGATACTGATGCTGACGTCATCAGTAATACAACGTCAGTATTGGATTATTATCAGGATTAGAAGCTGGTCAGTATTTCGTGAAGATTCTCATCAGACCAGAGATCAAGGAAGATTGATATGACGGTTCCTAAATTATAGGAATGCAGCTATCATACAAGATATGCATTCAGAGATATATGTAATTGATTTAGAATATCTTGTAATTGATAGTGTAGCTGTGTATGCTATATAAACACAGTTTAGGTTTTACATTATTGTAATCGCTTACACGAGTTATCTTGTAACCTAGCAGCTCTTAAGAACATAAGAATTTTTTAAGAGAGTTTTGTAACAGTTTTATATCAGTATTAATAAAGCTGTTATTGATTCATACTTGTGTTATTTCTGTTTAAGTCGAAAATCTTATACAATTGTATTCAACCCCCCTTCTACAATTGTTATTTACTGGGCAACAATTGGTATCAGAGCAAACTGATTAATATTAATCAGAAACGATCTTAAGATGTCGACAAGCAAGTATGAAAGCATCAAAATTCCAATTCTCAAGAAAACTGAGTATCCAACATGGAAAGTGAAAATGATGATGTACCTGGAAGCAACTGATCCTGACTATCTTGATAGGATCAATGATGGACCATTTCTTCCAACAAGATTAGTTGCAAGAACAGAGACTGTTGTTGAACACTATGTCATTCAGGCAAATAGTGAGTGGACGACAGAGGAAAAGGCTCAAGTACTCAAAGATGCAAAGGTAAAAAATATTTTGCATAACAGTCTTGATAATGTCATGTCAAACAGGGTAATAACATGCAAGACTGCAAAGGAAATTTGGGATACTTTGGAAACTCAATGCCAAGGCACTGAATCTATCAAAAGAAACAGAAGGGCTCTATTGATTCAGGAGTATGAGCAGTTCGATGCTAAATCTGATGAAAGCCTTACTGATATGTATGATAGATTTTTGACATTACTGAACAATCTATCACTAGTTGGAAAAGAGTATGATCCAGAGGACTCAAACACCAAGTTTCTCAGAGCTCTAACTGAGGAGTGGGATAATCAAGCTTCAATCATAAGGCATCAATATGATTTGAAGATGCTGTTTCTTGATGAAGTCTACGGGATGTTAAGAACCCATGATCTTGAGGTTCAATAGAGGAAGAACAAGAAAAATGTCAAAGCAAAATCTGTTGCTTTGAATGTTGAATCAAAATCAAAGGGAAAAGCTGAGGAGGTTACTAACAGAAAGAGTAGAGTGGTAGAGTCAGTTCCTGATGACTCATCATTAGATACTGATACTGAGTCTGATTCTGATACTGATGATGACTCTACTAATTCTGATATAATGGAAATGGTTGCTATGATAGTCAAGGGCTTCAAGAAGATGAAGTTCAGAAAGGATAGGAAGCAAGGGAAATTTCAGAAGAAAACCTTCAATGCTGACAAAGACAGGTACAAGAAGAAAGAAGATAAAAGCAGCAAATTTGATAAGTCAAAAATCAGATGCTATAACTGTGATGGAATGGGTCACTTTGCAACTGAGTGCAAGAAGACCAAAACCAAAGCTCTCATTTCTTCAAGCAAAGATTGGATGGACTCATCATCTGACTCTGAAGAAGAGAAAGTGAATTATGCTTTGATGGCTAAAACTGATGAGACTTCTGCTGGTGAAAATAAGGTATCTGAAATTTTGTTTGATTTTGATACTAATAATGTCTCTGAGTTAAGATCTTTTTTGAAATCTCTGCATATTAGTTTTAGGAGTCAATCTCTTGAAAATACTAGAATAAAATCTGAAATGGCAGAGGTTGTTAAGAGAAATGATCATCTAGAAGCTGAGTTAATTTTTTTGCAGGAAGTTCAAGCAGAATGTGATAATGCTAAACACATGAAACTTGAAATAGAGTTTAAATGTAATGAACTTGAAATGCAACTTAAAGAGGCAAATGAAAAACTCAGAACCTGGACACATTCTGGAACAAAAACTCATGAAATTATTACTGATAAAAACTGGAAAGAGTGTCTAGGTTATAAGCCAGAGAATGAGAAAAAGGACAAAGAAAAGGCTGTTTCATCAAATCCAGGAAGAGTTATAGTTGATGACTCAACAAATCCAAAAACCTACAGATATGTCACAGATAGTACTAAAACCAAACTAAAACCTGTTAATTATGTGTATCCAGAAAATCCCAAATCTACTTCAGAAAAGGGATCCACTTCTACACATAATTCTAAGTCTAGAACTGTCAAAAACAAGAATGTAGGTCTTTTATCTAAGAAACAATTAAGGGATAGAATCTGTGATGCAACAGATAGGAAGAGAGTTCCAACTGTCAAAAGGAACAGGAATGGTAAAGTTGGAATAAACAAGGAGAATAATTATAAGTATATTCCAAATGCACCAAGAAAAGTATGCTTTAACTGTGGTAACTCTAATCATCTTGCTATTGATTGCAGGAGGAGTAAAAAGAAGGCTACTGTAGTTCCTAAGTCTGACATTAGGAATAAATCAGTATTTTATAAACCACAGAATCCTTGTTTCCATTGTGGCAGTGAATGACATTCTATTTATACATGTGAAGAATACCATAATTTGTACTATAATTACTATGAGCCTTTGCCTAAGTTCAATAAAAGTGCAAATTTTGGAAAAACAAAGAACTTGAACACTAAGCATGCATCTGTTAAGAAAAAGATTAATTCTGATGGACTTAATCCTGATGAAGGTGTCTTTACAAGAAAATCTTCTGCTGCTAAAAATGTTAAGTTGCATGAAAAGAGAACCCAACAAGTGTGGGTTCTTAAGAATTCTAACTAAGTTCTTTGTGATTCTGATTGCAGGGTAAAAAGAAAAATGTGTTAGTCATGGATAGTGGATGCTCAGTGCACATGACTGGAGACAAAACCTTGCTATCAGAATTTGAGGAGAAGGCTGGCCCAACTGTGTCTTATGGAGATGGCAACATTGGACAAACTTTGGGATATGGCAGTATTGTAATTGGAAATGTCATCATTGAAAAAGTAGCTCTGGTGAAAGGACTCAAGCACAATCTGTTAAGTGTTAGTCAAATCACAGACAGAGGTTATCGTGTCAATTTCAATGATACTCATTTTGAAGTTATTAGCAAATCTTCAGGAAAGGTTGCATTAACTGGTCAAAGACATGGTAACATTTATGAAGCCAACATTCACACCAATACTAATAATCCAACTACATGCCTCATCAGTAAAGCTTCTGTAGATGAAAGTTGGAATTGGCATAAGAAGCTTTCTCATCTCAACTTCAACAATATAAATGAGTTGGTTAAGAACGACTTGGTAAGAGGATTACCAAAGGCACTGTATACTCCTGATGGACTCTGTGATGCTTGTCAGAAGGCTAAACAGAGAAGGACATCATTCAAGAGTAAATCAGAATCCTCAATTGATGAACCATATCACATGCTTCACCTTGACTTGTTTGGACCAGTGAATATTATGTCCATCAGTAAGAAAAGGTATACTCTAGTTATTGTTGATGAATATACTAGATTTACCTAGGTTTATTTTCTGCACAGAAAAGATGAAACTGCTGAAATACTGCTGGACCATGTGAGGCTCATTGAAACTGGCACAAAATACAAAGTCAAGATCCTGAGAAGTGATAATGGGACTGAATTCAAGAATTCAGCAATGGAAGAGTTCTGCAAATACAAAGGAATAGTTCAACAATTCTCTGCTCCTGGCACACCTCAGCAAAATGGAGTAGTTGAAAGGAAGAACAGAACTCTTATTGAAGCTGGCAGAACTATGTTGGAGGAAGCTAAACTACCTACATATTTCTGGGCAGAAGCAGTCAACAAAGCATGCTACACTCAGAACATCACCTTAATCAACAGACATGGTGTAAGAACCCAAATTTTCGGTAGAATTAAAACTTTTTTTATTAAGCATTGATAAAAGGAGGAACAATGATTCCGACTACAAGGTATTAACAGTTCTAATAAATGAAGGTTGGAGGGTTATAGATTCCGATGATTATATGCCATGAAGAATGCAATGGGTTGATAACTTAGATTAGAATAAT
Source organism: Kitagawia praeruptora (assembly GCA_037693485.1). Classification (NCBI taxonomy): domain Eukaryota; kingdom Viridiplantae; phylum Streptophyta; class Magnoliopsida; order Apiales; family Apiaceae; genus Kitagawia; species Kitagawia praeruptora. The sequence goes on from CM075352.1 coordinate 144,070,831, forward strand.
TTATCTCCTAGGGAGATAAGAGATGGGGATTCCAATTAGAGGGAATAATCTCGTGTCATCCAAATCGATATCTGTTATTAGTCCAGTGGTTCCGTTAAAGGGTTAAGGAACGCCCGAAAGAGAACGAGGACATTTTTCTAAATAAAAGGAATAAAGAAAGAATAAGTGATGAATAGTATTTTTGGTGGAAATGGAAATATTATTGGACGACGCTATATAGAGGTATTCAGAACGGATTTCTGAGTTCGTATTCATGATCCAGGGGTGAGATAAGTGTATGTAAAAGCTGTCGGATTCTGAAAAACATCACTTTTATTTTCTCTGAGATTTCCCTAGACACTGTAAGATTTAAGGATTTAATAAAAAGATTTGAGGAATTTATTTTCAAGAATTATAAAGAAGGATTGAGGATGATAGTATATATATTAAGAAGGTTTCCGGTAAAACTCTAACTAGAAATCCTTGAGATATTCCTTCGAACGATCAATCAAATTGAGCAATAACCGGACAAAGAAACAAGAAGGGAATCAAGGAAATCAAATTGGTGGGAGGATAAGGAACTAAGGTGACCAAAGAGTAAGTCAACTATAAGCTTGGTGGTGTATTTGCACTTGTACAAAAAAAGGAGAATGCATAATGTGGTGCCAACAAGTGGTCAAGTAGATGGGTGACACTTGGTCCAATGGATGGCTAACAACACAAAAGCAAGAGATGCATCCAAGTATAGATAGACATTACATGTATTAAGTCATTTAGAGAACAAAACAAAGAACAAAACCAAGAACAACCAATCTCTCCCAAATTGCCCAGCACAAACAAGGCTCAAAGACAAATTCATATCTCAAGATCTAGAGCTTTAAAAATCACCAAATTTTAACCATAGCTTCTCCACTCCATGGACAACATTCGCTCAAAATTTCATGGCAATCTAATGAGTATAGCCTAGTCAAATATCCTCCCCAAGTTGAAGAAGCAAACTGTCCTGATGCTTGACAGTTTCTGGACAGATTTTCTAATGGGCATATCTCCTTCATTACTCAATGAAATTTGGTGTTCTTTAGCATTTTGGAAAGCTGGTTAGATGCTCTACAATTCTTCTTTAGGACCCTCATCCAGAAAAGCAAGGTAAGGACCTCGTTTTTGCATTTCTTTGGACTGATGAATAGTAACTCCGAAGTGATTAACTAGTTTTCTTGTTTTGTTCTTAAGGATTAAGCTATATAAAGACTATCTAAGGCTTGTTAAGTGTTTATAAACACTTGATAGTGTTTCTAGAGCTTCCAAGAAGGTAAAACCTTAACCCACCTTTGAGTTTTATATGAGATTTGATGGTGTTTATGGCTTGTATGCATGATTTAGAGCGTGTATGTTATGTGGGTGTTATAAAAATGTTAAAATATATTTTGTGGCTCCAAGACCTGTTGAGACAGTGAGGAAGATGATAAATAGTGTCCATGAGTGTTGGTTGTTGGTTGAATGATTATTTGGGTTGTTTGAAAATTGATTATTCGTTTTTAAGCCGTCGTAATGTCGAAATGTACATAGGTGTTAAAACAGAGCATGTCCGAAACTGTAAATTTCTTACAAGGTTGAGGACCTGACATGAACTTGTAGATCTCGAGTCATAGATCGTTTTGGCGCAAGAATCGAAACAAACAGACTTACGGTTTATGAATTATGATTAAATTCGTAAAAGTGGTTCGAAACCGTAATCGAAAGTTCGTAACTGAAATTGGATTCCTTTAATACTATGAAATCAGTGGAAAATCTGGATAATTAAATAATAGAGATAAAAAGGAAGGTGTGGGAGAAGACCACATGTCGAATGGATCATTTTCCGATTTTATAAAAATGTTCGAATCAAGGTTAAACGCGAACGAACCCCTAGAAGCATACTTGGTTATGACTTTGGTAAATGACTTAGAAAACGAGCGATAAATCTCGAGGTATAATCTTGGTTCGTAAATGACCGACCTTAAAACTTACATGACTTAAGTATATACAAAGTGTAAGTATGACGACGTGTCTTAGTAGCGAGCGAATGACGGGTCATAGCGAGAATAAAGAGAATTGCACTAAAAGGTGTTTAACGAGATAACTCGAAAACGTGTTTCGACTTAAGTAAGTTATACTTAGCCTTTTAAAAAGTGTTAAGTGATTGACCTCGATTATTGTGACTATTTATAGATCACCGGATTGACACGAGGCACACTACCCCTACAGGATTGTCAGGCAAGTTTCCAATACCTTGGAACTGTTGTTGTGATAATATATATGATTGTTGTTATACATATGCCATAGCATGCATGTTGTTTTCAAAGTATATTGGAATACTTGTTCCCTGAATTGATATTGGCTTATAGACTAGATATGGATTATCAGTTATAAGTAGGATTGTTTTGCTAGGACCCTTAGTGAAGGGCGTATGATATTTATTCTTTAAATATGAGACCGGGAGTCGGTATTTTGTGTTATATAGATAGTCGTGGAAACCCGGAGGGATTCCAGCGACAGAGTAGTATTCATTTTGAGGAATGTTATTATTAAACATTATTTATATTTCCATAAAAGTATAAAGTACTTGGAAATCTTTCGAGAAATGTTATTTGAGTATTATTTCAGTCGAGAAATATTAATGAATATTATTTTTGAATATTCATTAGAGTTTGATTATTAATGAATAATTACTTTGATATTCATTGGAATTTTATTCATTAAATGAATATCACTTTCGGATATTCATTTAAGTTTTATGTAATTGATAAATAGTATTTCAAAAGTATTCTATGGAAGTTCTAATTACTCAAGGAATATTATTTCGAATATTAAGGTTTTGATTACTAAATTAATATCACTTGGATATTTATTTAGAATATTATTTATTAAATGAATATTATTTGGATATTCATTTAGAATATTATTTGTTTAATGAATATCAATTGAATATTCATTTGGAATTTATTTATTAAATGAATCTTATTTTGAATATTCATCTAGGATTTTATGTACTTGATGAATATTATTTTAAAATATTCATTGGAAGTTCTATTTACTTAAGGAATATTGCTTCAAATATTCCTTTAAAGTTTTGATTACGAAAAGAATATTATTTGGCTATTCATTTAGAATATTATTTATTAAATGAATATTATTTTCAAATATTCATTTAAGGTTTGATTTATTTAGTGAATATTATCTTAAATATTTATTTGAGTTTATTTAATTAATGAATATTATATTGAATATTCATTTAAAGAAGAGAGTTATTTAGTAAATGATTCTATATATTTATTCGAGGATTACTTACGAGCAACATTATGACTTAATAATATTCCTTAATTATTATTGATTTAATAAATATTCTTAGAATATTTATTTAAATTCTTTTAAATTCTTTTATAATGATTTATATTGTTCAAAGATTATCTTTCACCTTCAGATATGGTGTAAAATATTTCGGGGTATTTTATGACTATTTTATCAAGGGGAGGTTCCCAAAACTCTATCTTCATTTAAATCTATCTTATAAGAAGATTTAAATAATCGCTCAAACCTCCAAAAACATATAAGGGGACCTCACTTGAGAGCTGTTATTTATTTGACTGCCCGGTCATATACTTGCTAAACTATCTTGTCACTCACATCTTGATTCTTTCAAACATCGATATGAATCTTTTGGTTACCTCCTCAACGCTCGAGGGGTAAGATTGATGGAATAAGTTTATATCCATTAACAAGCATCAGCTTGGGAAATATTGGTGAAATTTTCCTTTCCAATTAGATACAACTACTTTGTGGAGTCCTATCAACAAGTACTATACTTGGGGAAAGGGGGACGAACTTTATGTTTCAGAGTTATGGATGTTATTCGAACTAGGAGACGCGTAAGTGGCCGAGTGGCGCCGGTCCAACAATGGCCCAACCGTTGGCCGGGGGGTTCCAGAGGGCGGGCGATCCGTCGGTGCTTCCTTCTACATGTAGAGAACAAATGATGGGGAGCATGACATGCGACTGATCATCGTAAATGTTGTGGCTCCTGGCGCGGCAAAGCTCCCGTATTAGTTCATCTTCCAAATTGGGGAAATTTTCTGCAACACTATCATTGTTTGCATGTTTGAAATGTGTTTGAATTGGAATTGCAATATTCTTCCTGCAAGTTCCTCCGTTATGAAAATTTGATAATATCTTGCTTATCTTTGACATAGCAGATATTTCCACGAAACAATTACATTTTGAGATACCTTGTAACTTCATCTCATATCTTATATTGGTACTACGTTCGTTAATGCATGGCATATGGTATCGAAGATATTTTGAACTGTTATATATAAATACTGTTTAATTATATTCTTTTAGGTGGGCTATTGCTCACCCTTGCTTTATTTATCTATATCACAACAACTGCTAGATCAGATGGCCGCGCAAGGCGCACTCAGCATAGGCAGGTGTCAGCTGTCAGAGGATTAACCGCTTAGGTCATAGCTACCATTGCTGAAGATGCAGCTCCTGGTAGGCTAGTTGTTAGCATTTGCACATCAAATGTATTTATTATATGGCATATACCAATGGATGGCAAAGAGTATGTAATGGTAAAATTGTAATTCTTTGGGTTGTAAGAACTCAAACTTTTGATTAATAATATTGATGGTTACTCTGATTTCATCTCTGGGACTATAACGGGTGTGTTTTATGCTGTTGTTTTGGGTCACAAGGTTGTAATTTAAATTATGTTGGCTTTATGGATGGATATTGAGACCGTAACGACCAGATCCCTGACCCTGGATCTGGGGATGTTACAGAAATGGTATCAGAGATAGCGTTATATATCCCAGAGATGATGCGACGTTAAAACAATAAATTCAGTAATATAATAAGAACTCTTGCCAAGTTCATAGTCGGACTACTTAAGGTAGTACTGACATATAAAACCCTTATGGGAACTCTTAAGTATCATGGTAGTAATTTAGCTCGTTCTCGTTTCGACTTGTAAGGTGGCAGACCTTGAGGCGTACGATCAGCAGCACAGTGATGCTTTATTATATGCTGGTGATCGGCTTGTTGATTCGATGGAGTACCCTACTGAGGACCGGGAAGAGGTTCCAGCAGAGGAGGAGAATATTGATAAGTATAAGGAGTTTACACTTAAGGAAATGATGGCTACAGCTAGAGAGACTGTAAGAGTTAAGATATAGTGCTCAGAAAAGTGAGCGTAAAGAACTGAGATATTATTAAGAGAAGTAAAGATGCATATTGGATTCATAGCTGGACTGCTAGATGAAGTACCAGCAGGTAAGATGGATTTGAGGAATTACTTGAGATCTTATATGGGGATAGATAAAAATCCTTAGAGACCTTTAGATTAATGAGAAAATAGTTAGAGTGGTACATGATTATCAAAGACAATAATAGAGGACAAGGAGCAGAGTCTCCAGGAGCAGTTAAGATAGAGGTAGCAAGTGTCATATCATGTGATAAATGGATTAGTGTGAATATTATTAATGGTAATTCACCATGAGAAGGCAGATTTCATAAGTTATAATTTATAAAGTCAAACTGAGATTAATGGGGTGGTTGGCTCAAGGAAATGTCCATTTTATGAATGGATGAACTTAGAAAATAAAGACATTGGAAGGTGATGGCATGATTGGATAAAGTATATAAGGAAGTAGTAAGCGAGACAATGATCTCAGAACCAACAAGAGGAGAAGGCCCGTGAGTCTGTGATAAACTAGTAATAAGGCTATCATCAGGAACCAAGTATAAGTCTAGTTCAATTTAGTGGAATGATGAACCAGAAACATTAGATGCATGTGATTCAAAGGAATATTAAATTCCTTCTTTTCCTTGAATGGATTATGGTAGTTACCTTAAGTTTATTCTGACACTGAATCATAAATGGATTGGGTAAGACAAGCAGTGGTTGAGTTGAAATTGAGAATGCTTTTAAATGAAACCTGAATGAACAGGTGTAGGCCATGTTCTTGAAGTAAGAGTTTTGGCAAAATGAAGTCCAGACAATAGGACATATGATCAATAGGAAGTAGTGATTGATCGACCCCACCAAGTTAAAGATAGTTTCAAATGGAGATTGGCCAACCACACCGGCAAAGGTAAAGAATTTTCATAAGATTCACGAGGTATTACCCAAGATTTGCTCGGGACTTTACAAAGAGTGTAGTCCCATAACCCGACTTAATTGTAAGACTAGAAGTTTGAATGTACTAGATAAATGGGGAGAAATCTCCATGGAGCTAAAGATAAAATTGGTGACGACCCAGCATTGGCGTGATATAATGGAGGAAGGAAAAAATTTTGGAAATATATTAGGATGCACCTCGTGCAGGTTTAGGTGCTGTGCTTGTGCAACACGGTAGGGTGATTGCGGATGTATACGGACAGCACAGTTCACCAGATTCGGATAGCCTTGATAGTGCCAATTTTGTGTAATGACTAATTTCGACAGTAGTGTTCCTTCTGAGACTAGTTGTTAGGTAGACTGGCATTTAGAAGCATCGACTATTAGGACAAATATGTACCGGGAAAATATGGCCTGTTTCAGTTTGGGAATTTTGATTTCCCTTCTAGGGGAGGTATATATATTTGGTTTCTTTTCAATGATTAAACTCCCAAGTTAATGTCAATCATTTCGTTAATATAACAGTTTATGGTTCCACCCGCTTGGATGTTCCTAGAAATATTCTTCGGGTATCGAAATGGATCTTCTTAGTATCACCAGTGGGTGGATAGATTGCCTGAAATTTCCTTAATCCTGGAAAGGAATTTGACAAAATTTGGCAAACCTTGTCTTTCTGATTATCTGAATACGTCACCAAAGAGAATAGAAACTGGGGCGAACCCTATGGATTGGGTAAGGTAGCCGCTATACGGGCTGGTGGACAGAACCCAATTATTACGATTGGTTATAGAGACAAAATTATGAAGTTGAGATTGGACGGAAAAAGGGAAATGTAATTAAGAAACAAGCCGGACTAAGAAATTTTGGGATTGACTTAAATGAAAAGGTTTTTATGCCAGAAATGTTAAGCTTTTGTGGAACGTGAAATTGATAAGAGTAACTGAAAGAATAAAAGCAAAGGAAAGGTGACCGGAGACGGTACCGAGAAGTCGATTGAGACTTATATGGAGTAAAGTTTTGAAAAGATCAAAAGGTAAGTTGAACACGACCTTACATATTTTAGCATGGCTAGTTGGGGCCAAGTCACTAAGGATTATCAAGTGACTGAACCAGCAATGTAAGGACAAAGCAGGGTGCTTCTAATCAAGTGCCAACTGCGAGGCTTTTGATATAAAATGAATTGAAATGCAGGATGATGGATTTTATATATACCATGGACGTATTAGGATTGAGGATAGTGACCAATGAAGAGTTACAAAGATTGTCAAAGATGGTACAGGATGATGCATAAATGTTATCTGAAACTTAGTGTCCTCAAAAGGAGCATTAGTCACTAAGAGATTCACGTTGAACACGACCAATATATTCCAGAACATCCTTGCTACCATTACCAAGTCCTGTAAGAAATAGCATATAGACATATTTTGTCTTTTGGAAGGTCATGTAGACCGACATTCATAAGAAGAGGTTAGCATTAAGCTACCTATAGATTATCAAGATGGGAATGGTTGAAAAGAGACCCTTATTAAGGATATATGGTTGGATTGCCAATTACAGGATGTAAGTATTCCTTGAAAATAGAATTGATGATAGAATGTCCATATATTAAGACGAACCCTGGGGGATGCACACATGATAGCATCACCCCTAATAAAGACATTGTGAAATCAGATGATATAAGTGAATCGACCAAGGTGTCAATAACCTGTAAGGATTTATGGAAAGGAGTCTCGAAAAGTACTTAGACAGAATTGTTATAGAATTGATTAATGATGTTTGATACACCCTGTATCTAGAAAATACAGGAAGAATGATGATGATGACCTAAGAAACCTTACAAGGAAAAAGGTAATACTCTGAGTTTCAAAATGGAAGTTTGGTAGAGAATGTATGACATAATAATGATGTTGCCGGATGAGGCATGTAAGAAACCATTAGAAGGTATGGATTGAACCAATAAGGTTGAGATTGTTTCAAAGTAAGAAAGACCTGAGACAAAAGATATCCTAGACCTGATGAGGATATTAGCCGGGATAAAAGTCACATTTAAGGATTAAAGCAGTAACTTATGGAAAAAGACTGATGGATATTTTTCCTTCAGCAGAATTTAAGGAAGAATACTTTCACCCAACAGTGATGGGAATAAGGTAGAAAAAGTTGAGTTGAATAGATCAAGAAAACATTAATTGCAAGAAATTATTATCAGGAAAGGCCAATGAGGTGGCCGACACTTTAAGTATTGAGGAGTAATTATGAATGCTCATACCAAAGAAACGAAATGGTATTGAGAAGGACTTTGAAGGTCAGAATATGGTGGAGGAATTTACATTCCCTCTAATGATTGTTCAAGAATCAACCATAAGAGTAGTTTAAGTAAAGATTCGATTCCTGATGTCGTCTTAAGCATATTACCTGCGTTAGGAGGTCCTATGTTGAGGCAAACCAGGACCTGGTACGAAATTGACTAAGTAAACCGTTAGCTTCCAGTCTTCTACTGAAGATATATGATTGATAATTTCGTCAACTTGGCATAGCTATGATGCTTAAAGCTCTTCTGCAATTTTATCTGCTTCATGTAATATCTACGTCAAGTTCAGGAAGCGTTCCTTATGGATAGGGAATATTGATTATTTTGTTTTCCTAGAGGATCTTGAATTGACAATTATGAAACCTGTATGTTTAGCTATTAAAAACACTGCGTAAATGATAAGCAACGATGACCCTTCTGAGAAATTAGGTGTTAACGATTATAGAAATGACGGGACTGAATCTAAGTTAGAAAAAAATAAAATCTTCTAGGTTTATTTCGGATGGTTTAATTTTGGAACGACGTGATACTTGAAATAAATGATTAGGCTATGATGGTTCATAGAGTAATTATAACAGAACTGATAGGGATGAATGTAGAGTTAAGGATCAATAAGGGAGTTAGATATACGGACTCTTAAGAAGCCCCAGTAATGAAGCAAGAAAAAGTATGAGATTGACATTGTAAGTTGGTCACAATGGAATGCTGAAATTGAAAGCATAAATGACATAAGGATTAACTACTTTTGAGTTTGGAAAATTCGAGGAAATTTGGAATAAGATCGGTTGAGTAATAAGGAGACTCATGGATGAGAAAGTGAAATCTAGATGGTTGAACAAAGGAAAGCTTAACCCCAAAAATGTGACGTTATTAAGTAAAGGTGATGGGTGTTTCGATAATGGCATGACAGTGGGGTTAAATAATAGAAGTGAATAAGAATTAGACAATAAAAAGAATGTGATTGATAAAGAAAATATGGGGAAATAATTATGGAATGTGAAGAAAGAAATGTTATGAATGGATTAATGAATGGGTTTTTCCTAACGAGCTCTCGGAATGACAACCTAATAGTGTTAGTATTATGAATATGAAAGAGCCAGTGTCGTGGCGTGAAATGTCAGTAATAATAATGTCAAGCGAGAAATCCAAGATTTAACTTGAGAGGTTGAAGGATTTTCCAAAAGTAAGTGATGCTAATATCGAACAAGAGTATAGGTCCATAGAATGATGGACAGAGCAGCAAGGACATGTGATATGTGAGATTACGATAAAGTAGTATTTGATACGAATACGATTATTTTTCTTCTCTACTAAACCTCCATAGTTCAGAGGTAAATTCTAAGTATGATACTTTTGACAATCATGAAAATTTTCTTATATAATTCTTTGAAATTCTTTCATTTTTCTTCTCCCTTATTTATCTTTTTCTAAATTGAGAAGAACAACCCTTTTAAGGAGGGGAGGTACTGCTACGTGACTGCCTGTCTATGTGATAGGAGTCTAAGTGGGATACCATATCTTGTCTAAATTGCTTGTCAAGTACTAAAGGCTGGCCACCTTCTGTACTAACTATGCAATAGGACAAATGTTCACTGATCATAGTGATCTCTCAATAAATTCTTCTAATTCTATATATTGATCGAGATTGCGAAGATTAAAGCGATCAGGAATTACCTAATTATGAGTGAGGTTATCTCCGAAATTCGCAGCGCGATAGTGATACCAAAGTCACTGCAGATACCAATAAGAGTAATAGTATATGACTGGGTAAGAGCATAACCTGGATAGTGTGTTGTACGAAAAGTAGCAAAGATTAATGAAAAAGGATAAAGGATGTATTGTAGCACTAGTAAGATGTGCTGAAAAAGGATTGGGATTGATTAAGGATTGACTGGGGAAGTGGAAAGTGAAATAACCAACAAGTACCCAATTGTCTTCTACCTGATTCCGGGACGGAATCCTTTTAAGGAGGGGAGACTGTAAGAACCCAAATTTTCGGTAGAATTAAAACTTTTTTTATTAAGCATTGATAAAAGGAGGAACAATGATTCCGACTACAAGGTATTAACAGTTCTAATAAATGAAGGTTGGAGGGTTATAGATTCCGATGATTATATGCCATGAAGAATGCAATGGGTTGATAACTTAGATTAGAATAATTTATCTCCTAGGGAGATAAGAGATGGGGATTCCAATTAGAGGGAATAATCTCGTGTCATCCAAATCGATATCTGTTATTAGTCCAGTGGTTCCGTTAAAGGGTTAAGGAACGCCCGAAAGAGAACGAGGACATTTTTCTAAATAAAAGGAATAAAGAAAGAATAAGTGATGAATAGTATTTTTGGTGGAAATGGAAATATTATTGGACGACGCTATATAGAGGTATTCAGAACGGATTTCTGAGTTCGTATTCATGATCCAGGGGTGAGATAAGTGTATGTAAAAGCTGTCGGATTCTGAAAAACATCACTTTTATTTTCTCTGAGATTTCCCTAGACACTGTAAGATTTAAGGATTTAATAAAAAGATTTGAGGAATTTATTTTCAAGAATTATAAAGAAGGATTGAGGATGATAGTATATATATTAAGAAGGTTTCCGGTAAAACTCTAACTAGAAATCCTTGAGATATTCCTTCGAACGATCAATCAAATTGAGCAATAACCGGACAAAGAAACAAGAAGGGAATCAAGGAAATCAAATTGGTGGGAGGATAAGGAACTAAGGTGACCAAAGAGTAAGTCAACTATAAGCTTGGTGGTGTATTTGCACTTGTACAAAAAAAGGAGAATGCATAATGTGGTGCCAACAAGTGGTCAAGTAGATGGGTGACACTTGGTCCAATGGATGGCTAACAACACAAAAGCAAGAGATGCATCCAAGTATAGATAGACATTACATGTATTAAGTCATTTAGAGAACAAAACAAAGAACAAAACCAAGAACAACCAATCTCTCCCAAATTGCCCAGCACAAACAAGGCTCAAAGAAAAATTCATATCTCAAGATCTAGAGCTTTAAAAATCACCAAATTTTAACCATAGCTTCTCCACTCCATGGACAACATTCGCTCAAAATTTCATGGCAATCTAATGAGTATAGCCTAGTCAAATATCCTCCCCAAGTTGAAGAAGCAAACTGTCCTGATGCTTGACAGTTTCTGGACAGATTTTCTAATGGCCATATCTCCTTCATTACTCAATGAAATTTGGTGTTCTTTAGCTTTTTGGAAATCTGGTTAGATGCTCTACAATTCTTCTTTAGGACCCTCATCCAGAAAAGCAAGGTAAGGACCTCGTTTTTGCATTTCTTTGGACTGATGAATAGTAACTCCGAAGTGATTAACTAGTTTTCTTGTTTTGTTCTTAAGGATTAAGCTATATAAAGACTATCTAAGGCTTGTTAAGTGTTTATAAACACTTGATAGTGTTTCTAGAGCTTCCAAGAAGGTAAACCCTTAACCCACCTTTGAGTTTTATATGAGATTTGATGGTGTTTATGGCTTGTATGCATGATTTAGAGTGTGTATGTTATGTGGGTGTTATAAAAATGTTAAAATATATTTTGTGGCTCCAAGACCTGTTGAGACAGTGAGGAAGATGATAAATAGTGTCCATGAGTGTTGGTTGTTGGTTGAATGATTATTTGGGTTGTTTGAAAATTGATTATTCGTTTTTAAGCCGTCGTAATGTCGAAATGTACATAGGTGTTAAAACAGAGCATGTCCGAAACTGTAAATTTCTTACAAGGTTGAGGACCTGACATGAACTTGTATATCTCGAGTCATAGATCGTTTTGGCGCAAGAATCGAAACAAACAGACTTACGGTTTATGAATTATGATTAAATTCGTAAAAGTGGTTCGAAACCGTAATCGAAAGTTCGTAACTGAAATTGGATTCCTTTAATACTATGAAATCAGTGGAGAATCTGGATAATTAAATAATAGAGATAAAAAGGAAGGTGTGGGAGAAGACCACATGTCGAATGGATCATTTTCCGATTTTATAAAAATGTTCGAATCAAGGTTAAACGCGAACGAACCCCTAGAAGCATACTTGGTTATGACTTTGGTAAATGACTTAGAAAACGAGCGATAAATCTCGAGGTATAATCTTGGTTCGTAAATGACCGACCTTAAAACTTACATGACTTAAGTATATACAAAGTGTAAGTATGACGACGTGTCTTAGTAGCGAGCGAATGACGGGTCATAGCGAGAATAAAGAGAATTGCACTAAAAGGTGTTTAACGAGATAACTCGAAAACGTGTTTCGACTTAAGTAAGTTATACTTAGCCTTTTAAAAAGTGTTAAGTGATTGACCTCGATTATTGTGACTATTTATAGATCACCGGATTGACACGAGGCACACTACCCCTACAGGATTGTCAGGCAAGTTTCCAATACCTTGGAACTGTTGTTGTGATAATATAATATATGATTGTTGTTATACATATGCCATAGCATGCATGTTGTTTTCAAAGTATATTGGAATACTTGTTCCATGAATTGATATTGGCTTATAGACTAGATATGGATTATCAGTTATAAGTAGGATTGTTTTGCTAGGACCCTTAGTGAAGGGCGTATGATATTTATTCTTTAAATATGAGACCGGGAGTCGGTATTTTGTGTTATATAGATAGTCGTGGAAACCCGGAGGGATTCCAGCGACAGAGTAGTATTCATTTTGAGGAATGTTATTATTAAACATTATTTATATTTCCATAAAAGTATAAAGTACTTGGAAATCTTTCGAGAAATGTTATTTGAGTATTATTTCAGTCGAGAAATATTAATGAATATTATTTTTGAATATTCATTAGAGTTTGATTATTAATGAATAATTACTTTGATATTCATTGGAATTTTATTCATTAAATGAATATCACTTTCGGATATTCATTTAAGTTTTATGTAATTGATAAATAGTATTTCAAAAGTATTCTATGGAAGTTCTAATTACTCAAGGAATATTATTTCGAATATTAAGGTTTTGATTACTAAATTAATATCACTTGGATATTTATTTAGAATATTATTTATTAAATGAATATTATTTGGATATTCATTTAGAATATTATTTGTTTAATGAATATCAATTGAATATTCATTTGGAATTTATTTATTAAATGAATCTTATTTTGAATATTCATCTAGGATTTTATGTACTTGATGAATATTATTTTAAAATATTCATTGGAAGTTCTATTTACTTAAGGAATATTGCTTCAAATATTCCTTTAAAGTTTTGATTACGAAAAGAATATTATTTGGCTATTCATTTAGAATATTATTTATTAAATGAATATTATTTTCAAATATTCATTTAAGGTTTGATTTATTTAGTGAATATTATCTTAAATATTTATTTGAGTTTATTTAATTAATGAATATTATATTGAATATTCATTTAAAGAAGAGAGTTATTTAGTAAATGATTCTATATATTTATTCGAGGATTACTTACGAGCAACATTATGACTAAATAATATTTCTTAATTATTATTGATTTAATAAATATTCTTAGAATATTTATTTAAATTCTTTTAAATTCTTTTATAATGATTTATATTGTTCAAAGATTATCTTTCACCTTCAGATATGGTGTAAAATATTTCGGGGTATTTTATGACTATTTTATCAAGGGGAGGTTCCCAAAACTCTATCTTCATTTAAATCTATCTTATAAGAAGATTTAAATAATCGCTCAAACCTCCAAAAACATATAAGGGGACCTCACTTGAGAGCTGTTATTTATTTGACTGCCCGGTCATATACTTGCTAAACTATCTTGTCACTCACATCTTGATTCTTTCAAACATCGATATGAATCTTTTGGTTACCTCCTCAACGCTCGAGGGGTAAGATTGATGGAATAAGTTTATATCCATTAACAAGCATCAGCTTGGGAAATATTGGTGAAATTTTCCTTTCCAATTAGATACAACTACTTTGTGGAGTCCTATCAACAAGTACTATACTTGGGGAAAGGGGGACGAACTTTATGTTTCAGAGTTATGGATGTTATTCGAACTAGGAGACGCGTAAGTGGCCGAGTGGCGCCGGTCCAACAATGGCCCAACCGTTGGCCGGGGGGTTCCAGAGGGCGGGCGATCCGTCGGTGCTTCCTTCTACATGTAGAGAACAAATGATGGGGAGCATGACATGCGACTGATCATCGTAAATGTTGTGGCTCCTGGCGCGGCAAAGCTCCCGTATTAGTTCATCTTCCAAATTGGGGAAATTTTCTGCAACACTATCATTGTTTGCATGTTTGAAATGTGTTTGAATTGGAATTGCAATATTCTTCCTGCAAGTTCCTCCGTTATGAAAATTTGATAATATCTTGCTTATCTTTGACATAGCAGATATTTCCACGAAACAATTACATTTTGAGATACCTTGTAATTTCATCTCATATCTTATATTGGTACTACGTTCGTTAATGCATGGCATATGGTATCGAAGATATTTTGAACTGTTATATATAAATACTGTTTAATTATATTCTTTTAGGTGGGCTATTGCTCACCCTTGCTTTATTTATCTATATCACAACAACAGCTAGATCAGATGGCCGCGCAAGGCGCACTCAGCATAGGCAGGTGTCAGCCGTCAGAGGATTAACCGCTTAGGTCATAGCTACCATTGCTGAAGATGCAGCTCCTGGTAGGCTAGTTGTTAGCATTTGCACATCAAATGTATTTATTATATGGCATATACCAATGGATGGCAAAGAGTATGTAATGGTAAAATTGTAATTCTTTGGGTTGTAAGAACTCAAACTTTTGATTAATAATATTGATGGTTACTCTGATTTCATCTCTGGGACTATAACGGGTGTGTTTTATGCTGTTGTTTTGGGTCACAAGGTTGTAATTTAAATTATGTTGGCTTTATGGATGGATATTGAGACCGTAACGACCAGATCCCTGACCCTGGATCTGGGGATGTTGCACATGGTGTAACTCCTTATCAGATGACTAAGGAAAAGAAGCCAAGTCTGAAGCATTTGCATGTATTTGGCTGTAAGTGCTTTGTTCTAAGACCTCATCCTGAACAGCTAGTTCTCTCCCCCTTTTGAGTCAGAGTATGGATGTAATGAGCTCTAAAGAGTTAGCAATGGAATCCACTTTAGAAAACAAAGCAATTTGATTTTCTTCAACTTTTCCTAGCCTGGCAAAGAGAGTGTCTTGAACTTTGGATAGCTGTGCAGCTTTTATTTTGGACTCTCTTTCCATCTTCATTTCTCTTGACTGAATCTCAGTCTTCAAGGAAGCAATTTCTTGTTTTGTATCAGAAAAATTTCCCTCCAGAGTTTTAACTTGTACCACTGTTGCTTTTAAGCATGATAAAATCTCTGGATTTGAAATTTGACTAGCAGTCTGCTTAACAAAATCAGCTGCTCTCCCTTTTGGAAAAATACAGTCTTGTTTATACCAATTGGCAGCAGATTTAGCAAGATACTCTTCTTCAATTGCATGAGATGGACAAGGCTGATCAAAAGATTTATGCTTATTATCAGTCTGTGCAGGTGCACTCACAAATGAATCAGAGTTTGCACTGCTGTCAAATTCATCTTCAGCACTTGCATCTTTAGCTTGAGCATCTTTTAAAGAACCACTGTGCTGAGCTGTGTCAGCCACAGTTTCTGTAACAACTTCTGCAACCTTTTCAATAGTCTCTTCATGTTGCACAGGCTCTGCAACAGAGTTTGCCTTTGTAGCTTCAACAGGCATAGATTCAGAATTCTCCTTAGTTGCCTGATCAACTTCATCACCTTTGTCTTGAATTGGAGAAGATACCAGCTCTGTGTGTGATGCTTCAGCTTCAGGAACTTTTACTGCAAGCTCATCAGCTACACCAGGAGCTTCAGTATGAACAATAGGTGAGATAGGATCAGAGAATGGTTCAAATGTGTCAAAAATATTATCCATTGGTGAAAAACCATCTCTGTTATCCTCTTCTACAGGCATTTTATCCTCTGTAGGTATTTCATCATTAACAATATCCTCTGCAGGCATTTCAACCTCTGCAGGTATAGAAACATTTCCTTCATCCTCAACAGTAGGTGTTTGCTAAGAAACCACCTCTGGAGCTTCAACAACATTCTCTTCATCTGAATCAGAAAGAATTAATCTCCTCTTTTTGATTTGAGGCACCACATTCTCCTCTTCATCTTCACTTGAGCTCTCTCTTGGTGGTGAAAGTGAAGGTCTGTTTGCTTTCTGTTTCTTCCTTCTTGTATAAACAGCTCCAGGTATTGTTTGTTTAGCCTTTGAGTGTTTAATGTTTTGGGCAGTGTGTTTCTTTCTTTTTGGCTTGGTTTTGGGTTGTTCAGTAGGTGCTGGCTCAGAGTTTAAAGTTTCAGTGTCTAATGGTTCAGTGTTTAATGTTTCAGTGTTTAATGGTGGAGAGTTTATTGTTGGAGAGTTTATTGGTGAAGAGTTTAAGGTTTCTGGTTGTGGTTGATGAGATGTAGTAGGTACAGTGGTTGTGGGTGTTGTGGGTGTTGGTTCAGAGTTTATGGTGTCTATTGGTTCAGGCATTTGTTGTGGTGATTGAGGATCTTGTGGTTGGTTTACATAGTTCTGTAAGGCTAAAGGCATAAACATCTCAGGTATTTGCTGTTTAGTGACATCTTTGTTTGTCAAATCAGAAAACATTCTTTTAGCAACTTGAAAAGGCTGAATAACATCAGCTTCATCAATTGGAATGTTAGGCACACAAGCAGTAAATAGCAATTGACAAAAACGAGCAAAATAGACAGTAGTAGTCTCAGACAAACGCTCTCCCAAGTTCATTAGTACTAGTCTACCAAAATCGAAGTTACCTCCATATAGTAGAGCATGACCAATTTGGAGAGTATCCAGAGGAAGTGCATCCCATTTTGTTGTCTTCTTTCCAAAAGCCCTTGTTATACAATCGAAAAAGAAACTCCATTCCTTTCTCAAACTTGGCCGTCTCAAAGACCCTATCTTATTCAAGTTTCCTGCACATCCAATTTGCTCCAACATTGTCCTCAAGCGATCATGACCAACAACACTGTAAGAAGTGTGTGTCTCAAAATCTAGAGCATCCCTAACAGTAGTTGGAGTAATAATATACTCTGATTCATCATGAGTGAAAGTGATTATGGGAGTGCCAGACTCTTCTCCATCATCATATACAGAGTTTGTCCAGAAGGCGGCAATTTGTGAAGCAGATAGTGTTGGTGGTGCAGTTAAAGCCTTCCCTATTTCAGAATCTTTCAAGAAGTTTTGGAACAAATGAAACGCCTCTGGAGCATTTGCATTCTCCAGTGGTGCTGCATAGTTGCTAGGAAGAAAAACTAACCCTGCTGCATCAAACGCTTTAGTTGCCATTAGTAAGATATGATACGAAGAGATTTAGAGAAAAGATGTGTATGCACTGTAAGTGTTTATCAAAAGGTGAATGAGAGTATATGAGAAGTTTGAAAGTGAATGAGTATGCAAGTAACTGTGAGTGGGTGAATGTGAATCGATATGGAGTGAGAGACTAAAGACGATTAGAGTAAAATTAAAACTCAATCGTTTATTTAGTAAAAGCGCGCAACTGTTGTAGAGTAATGTGTGAGTGGGACACTATCATGGGACACGTGTCAAACAACCAATGGAGCACTTAATAAATACCGCTGTCATTCCTATAATCACGACACTTACACTAATTAACAGTTGTCAACTACCTCAATTACTTCAAAATAATCAAATCATCTAAATGAAACTGTACCTTAGAGTACTTAACACAACTCAACAGTGTTTATCACTTTTCCAATTTTATCACTAACAACCCTTTCAAAAATTGCACAGTTGTGAATATCAGTGTGTGTGAAGCAGAGTTTACTGAAATCAATTTTTAGAGCATCTAGTATTTCATAACATCCATAACAAAAATCAATAAACACTGAATGCACAAACTCTCATAGTAAACACTGATTGTTTGATGAATGCTAAACTCTGTAGTTACTGTAATACAGAAATCTGAAAACTTCTATTCCCTTTGATGTCCATGATTATCCAAGTAAGCACACAGTCTTTAAAGACAAAAATATCAAGAGATAGAAATCAGAGCATCATTCAGTGAATAACAGTCATGAATTTGATAACCTCACAAACTCTCAAAGCACACAAGTGTTTAGGTGAAGTGTTTACACTCACATTCAATCAGAAATAGCAGAATCTACCATATGCTTGAATGTCCACCAATTCTACACTACTTTGTATACATGTATGCACAAATCAAAAGGACTTTATTCAGGGTTGGAATGAGATAAGATCAAACAGATGAAAAAGATGTTTTATTCATAAGTGAATATCAAGCTGAACATTTCAATAGACCAAAGTGTTCAGTCACACTGTTAGTACATATTTGTACAAGATCAGTATATATGCCTTTTTTCCTTTTTTTTTATTTTTTTTTTTTATTTTTTTTTTATTATTTTTTATTTAGCATATATACTGAGTAGACTTTTCTTTTCTTGAAAAATACTCATCTGCTTGAGAAGAAAAAAAAATATAACTGCTCTTAATACTTCAGAGTATAAGAAAAATGAGCAGTTAATTAGGCTCAAAGGGGTTTACTAAGGAAGGAATTTATGAACAGTGTTTATACAGTGTTTAAAGAAAAATGGTAAATCCTATTGCCTTTATCATTTTCATGCACACATATATCATGTAGTCTCAAAATGGTTTAATACAAGTTCTAGAGAAACATACTACCTAATGAATATCACACAACAATAAATACTGATTGATAGAAAATGTATCAATCACTGATTTGGCTCAACCTCTCACAGGGTGTATACATGAATCTGAACTCACCAAACTAATCAATGACACATCTCAAGTTTTATGGTTTTCACAAGTACAAACAAGGAATCATCATGAACCATACCTTTGGAAACAGAATGTCACTAATCAGAGTTTAGAGTTCATCAATAACCAAAATTATTTATGAGAGGCAATGCACACAATATTCATAGACTGAGAGTTTAGGACTGAATAAACTAAGAGATGCTATAAATATGAAACAGTATCATGCTGTGTTGATTTACTGCACAAAGTCTGATTAGATTACAGTGACTCAGAAAGAATCATGATTTATTTACTGAGAATCATGCTTCATACATTTTTCTTCATTGGTGTTTTCATTCAGACATTAATCAATTCTGAATTCACTGAGTGTATCTAACATGTTAACAGTGTTTAACAGACAGACATGCTGACAGAGTTTAACAAGGTTTAAACATAAGCATGCATAACAGAGTTTAATACTAAGATTCACATAGCACTTAATAATTTGCAGAAACATGAGCAACATATTTTAGAAATAAGTTCTTGAGTCTAACCAACATTTCTAGTCAAAACTAGATACCATCCCTAGTTCATTGACCAGTCTTGTAAATGTAGCTTCACTCAATGGCTTGGTGAAGATATCTGCAAGTTGTTGTTCTGTAGACACAAAGTGAAGCTCAATGTTGCCTTCCTCTACATGCTCTCTGATGAAATGATACCTTATGCTGATGTGCTTTGTCATTGAATGTTGTACTGGATTACCTGTCATTGCAATAGCACTTTGATTATCACAGTAAATAGGTATCTTGGTATACCTTAATCCATAATCCAGCAGTTGATTCTTCATCCATAAAATCTGTGCACAGCAGCTACCAGCAGCAATATATTCTGCTTCAGCTGTAGATGTAGATATTGACTTCTGTTTCTTGCTGTACCAGGAAACAAGTCTGTCACCCAGAAACTGACAACTTCCACTGGTGCTTTTTCTGTCTATCTTACATCCTGCAAAGTCTGCATCAGAGTAACCAAGAAGTTTAAACTCTGATTCTCTTGGATACCACAGCCCCAAAGTCATAGTGCCCTTGAGGTACTTAAATATCCTCTTGACTGCTGTTAAATGTGGTTCTCTTGGATCTGCCTGGAACCTTGCACACAAACAAGTTGCATACATAATATCAGGTCTGCTAGCTGTCAAATAGAGTAAAGAACCAATCATTCCTCTGTAACTTGTCATATCTACTGATGACCCTGCATCTTTGTCCAATTTTGTTGCAGTTGCCATGGGAGTTGTTGCAGATGAACAATCAAGCATACCAAATTTCTTGAGAAGGTTTCTGGTATATTTTGCTTGATTTATAAAAATTCCATCATCTGTTTGCTTTACCTGTAAGCCTAGAAAATAACTAAGCTCTCCCATCATACTCATTTGATATCTTGACTGCATGAGTTTGGCAAACTTCTTACAGAGTTTATCATTAATAGATCCAAAAATGATGTCATCTACATATATCTGTACTAAAAGCAAGTCACTACCAGTTTGGAAGTAAAACAGAGTTTTGTCAATAGTACCTCTGTGAAATCCACTTTCTAGTAGAAATTTGGCAAGGGTTTCATACCATGCCCTTGGTGCCTGCTTAAGTCCATAGAGTGCCTTGTCTAACCTGTAGACATAGTCTGGATATTTTGGATCTACAAACCCTGGTGGTTGTTCCACAAACACTTCTTCTTCAAGTTTTCCATTCAAAAATGCACTTTTTACATCCATCTGAAACACTTTGAATTTCATGTGAGAGGCATATGCTAGAAAAATTCTAATTGCCTCCAATCTAGCCACTGGAGCAAATGTTTCATCATAGTCTATTCCTTCTTGTTGTGAATAGCCTTTTGCAACCAGTCTTGCCTTGTTCCTTGTGATAACACCCTCACTGTCAGTTTTATTTCTGAAAACCCATTTAGTACCAACAATGGATCTGTTCTTGGGCCTTGGTACAAGTGTCCACACTTCATTTCTTTCAAATTCATTTAGCTCTTCTTGCATTGCTGTTATCCAGTCAGCATCTTTAAGAGCTTCTTCCACTTTCTTTGGCTCAGTTTGTGACAAGAATGCATGAAACAGACATTCATTTGTTGTTGCACTTCTTGTCCTTACTTTTGCATCTGGATCACCAATAATCAAATCAGGTGTGTGTGATTTAGTCCATTTTCTTACAGAAGGCAGATTGCTTCTGTCATCATGTGATCCTCCCCCTTGATCCATGCTCTCCTGATTTTCTTGGTGTCTTTCTTCATTTTCAGATGCTCCCCCTGAATGTGACTTCTCAGTATTATCAACAGAGTTTGAATCAACAGAGTTTGAATCAACAGAGTTTGATTCAGAATTATCAACTGAGTCACTATCAGTGTTTGAATCATCACTTTGATGTGATTCTTCATGCTCCCCCTCAACTGGTTCTTCCCTTGTTTCTGATTGAAGAGTTTCTTCAGTATTTACCAGTAGAGGTTCAGAGTTTAGATGAACAGAGTTTGTCAAATCAGTCTGATCAGAGTTTACTTTTTCAGAGAATAACTCTTCATTTTCAAAGTGCAGTTGATCATGTTCATTTACATCTTCAAGTCCAGTTATTTTCTTGTCATCAAATGACACATGAATTGATTCCATGATCACTCTAGTTCTCAGATTATAAACTCTGAATGCCTTTGTTGACAGTGGATAGCCAACAAAAATTCCTTCATCTGCCTTTAGGTCAAATTTGGTCAACTGTTCAGGATGAGTCTTCAACACAAAGCACTTGCATCCAAAAATATGAAAATATTTTAGATTTGGCTTTTTCTTCTTCACCATTTCATATGGTGTTTTACCATGCTTGTTGATCAGTGTTGCATTTTGAGTAAAACAAGCAGTTTGAACTGCTTCTGCCCAGAAATATGTTGGCAACTTTGCTTCATCTAGCATGGTTCTGGCAGCTTCTATCAAGGTTCTGTTCTTTCTCTCCACTACACCATTTTGTTGTGGAGTGCCAGGTGCAGAAAACTCTTGTTTGATTCCTTTACTCTTGCAAAATTCTTCCATTGATGAATTCCTGAACTCAGTTCCATTGTCACTTCTGATTATCTTCACTTGATTTTCTGACCCTTTTTCCAGTTGTAATATATGTTCTGTCAGTGTTAATGCAGTTTCAACCTTCTTTGCAAGAAAATATACCCATGTGTACCTGGTATATTCATCAACAATGACTAGAGCATATTTCTTCTTTCCAAGAGACATCACATTCACTGGACCAAAAAGATCAACATGTAGTAGATGATAAGGATCGACAATTGAAGACTCAGATTTGCTTTTAAAGGTGGCTTTTCTCTGTTTGGCCTTTTGACAAGAATCACACAGTCCTTCTACATTCAATAAAGACCTTGGTAGACCTCTTACAAGATCATTCTTGATTAGCTCATTGATATTGTTCAGATTTAAATGAGAGAGTTTCTTGTGCCACTTCCAACTCTCTTCACTGGACATTCTTGTTGACAGACACACTGCTTTGCCATCAGTGTTTGTTGACAATTTAATTTCATATATGTTATTGTGTCTGTTTCCAACTAGAGCAACTTTCCCTGTAGATTTGCTGATCACTTGACAATATTCAGGCTGAAAATCTACATGATATCCTCTGTCACAGATTTGACTCACAGATAGCAAGTCATGTTTGAGTCCTGGAACCAGAGCTACATTTGTGATGATGACATTTCCAAGATTAATATTGCCATATCCCAGTGTATGTCCTATGTTGCCATCTCCATAGGAAACTTCTGGGCCAGCCTTCTCCTCAAACTCTGATAGCAGGGCTTTATTTCCTGTCATGTGTCCTGAACATCCACTGTCCACGACTAGGGTACTAACCCTGTTGCCCTGCAATCACAAACAATCACTGATTATTAGTTTTAAGGATCCAGACTTGCTTGGATCCTTTGGCTTTCTTAATTCTGTTAGCTTTTGCAGCGGAATTTACATTAACAGAGTTTAAGCTAACTTTTTCAGAGTTTACATTTGCAGAGATTACTTTAACCCATTTCAAATTTGGCTTGGGTTCATAGTAATTATAGTAAATAGCATGATAATCTCTGCAAGTGTAAATAGAATGCCAAGTACTTCCACAGTGTTTGCATAAAGTCTGTGGTCTAGTTCTCACATAATCACTCTTTACTGCAGTTTTAGAGGGTAAAGAATTAATGTTCTTATTCTTACTGCAGAAACTAGCAAGATGATTAGTGCTACCACAATTAAAGCATGTTTTTCTAGGAGCTAATGAAGCAAGCATTGGCTTAATTCCTGAGGTTATGCCTACCTTTCCATTTCTGTTTTTCTTAGGCATTCTCTGTTTGTTGACAGACTTTATTTCCTTAAGCTTATGCTTGAGTTGTTTATCTGTCATTAAACCAATGTTAGCCTCTTTAACAAAAGTTTTAGCATATGACTCTTTAACAGCCTTTTTCTGTGCTTCAGTCTTAGGTCCACCTGTTCCCATGACATTACCTTCAGATGAACGATGTGGTCTAACTTTTACCTGATTTTCAAATCTAAGTTCATCTCCCTCAGAGTAACCTAGACCTACTGTGTCTGACTGAAACACTTCTTGAGTGTCTTTACCAGAGTGTGTCCAAGTTTTAATGATGTGTTTAGTATCCTCCAATTCTGATTCTAGTTGCTTATACTTACCTAGCAACTCCTGTTCAATAAACACTGCATCATCTCTCTCTTTCTGAATTTTATTCATATTCTCTAGCTGTTCCTCAACAAGTTTATTTCTTTCTTTAAGTTGAGAACACTCAGACTTTATCCTTTCATTTTCTAAAGTCTGATCCCTATAACTGATATGCAATGCTTTAAGATAAATTCTCAGTTCAGTTATATTATCAGTGTTATAAGCATAGGTAGTTGGAGGTACCTTGAGATCATCATTTTCAGTCTGAGTAGTAGCCATGAGAGCATAGTTGACTTCCTCATCTGAATCTGAAGTGTCTGCCCAATCTCTGCCTTTGGTGTAGAGTGCCTTTTCAGTTTTACCCTTCTTGCACTCAGGAGCATAGTGACCCATCTCCTTACACTTGTAGCATTGAATTTCAGACTTATCTTTCTTACCAGATTTGAAGTCCTTTCCCTCAGTTTTCTTGAAATTCTTCTTGTCAGACTTTGAGTAGTCCCTGGAGAATCTCTTTCCCTTCTTGAAGTTCTTGTATCCCATCTTCTTGAAGGTCTTTACCATCAATGCAGCCATTTGCATCATCTCCTCATCATCTTCAGAATCAGATGATTCATCTGTGTTTGAGTCAACATCAGTGTTTGATGACTCATTCTCTGAATGTATGACTAAGGCTTTCCCTTTTGCCTTTCTCCTTGATGCCTCCTTCTTTGATGGTTTCTCCTCAACCTTAAGAGCAACAGACTTTGACTTTCTACTAGATCTTTTGTTTCTCTGCTCCAATTCCAATTCATGAGTTTTGAGCAGCCCATAAATTTCATCAATCTCTGTTTCACCAAGTTCATAATTATCTCTTATAGTGGTTGTTTTCACATCCCACTTTTCAGGTAGAGAAAGAAGAAACTTGAGATTTGAGTCTTCTAAATCATACTCTTTGTTAACCAATGACAAATCATTGAGCAGTTTACAGAATCTGTCAAATGTTTCTGTCATGGTTTCATCAAACTTTGCCTCAAAGTGCTCATACTCCTGAGTGAGTATGTTTCTTCTGTTTTTCTTGATTGCAGGAGTTCCTTGACACCTAACCTCAAGTGCATCCCATATTTCCTTTGCTGTTGTGCAGTTAATCACTTTATTAGACATAACATTGTCTAATGCACTGTGAAGTAAATGTCTCACTTTTGCATCCTTTGCAATAGATGAAAGATCCTCAGCAGTTAGATCTTTCTTTTCTTTTGGAATGACCTTTGATTCCTCACCAGCAGCAGCAGATAACTTTGTAGGTTTGTGAGGACCTTCATAAATTCTATCAAGGTATTCTGGATCTGTGGCTTCCAGAAACATGGTCATTTTTACCTTCCAGATTGCATACTCTGATGGCCTAAGTATTGGAACCCTTATTGTTTCATACCTACTAACAGTAGTGGGGGCTTTCTCAGATGGTGGAGGTATCTCTGCCATTGATTACTATTGTGTTTGGATCTTTAACTGTAATAAAGTAACAGATTAGGCTCTGATACCACTTGTTAGGTCGAATACACAATAGTTAATCAAATACTGTATGAGTAACTTAACAAGAACACACTGTTTAACAATTAAAAACTGTTTGGAATTAACAATTCCTCTCTCAGTGATGTAAATATCACAGAGAGCTGCTTAGGTTACAATCAATGAATTTCTCAATGTTCGATTACCCTTCTAGGGTTAACCTAACTGTATTTATAGAACATACAGCTTCGTACAATCAGTAACTGATTCTCCTATAATCAAGCTATACAATTGATATCAATCACGATTGCTCTAGTCTTCCAAGTCAACTTAATCTCTTTGACAGCTTTCCAATCTTCAAAGATATTGCTTCCATACTTATCTTGCATCAACCTTTAAACACTGTTGACTCTTCAGACAATATCGCTACAGAGTTTACCAACCTCTGTTGCGCTTCCAGTCAGTGTTTAACTAAACTCTGACTGCTTCCAGCTAAACTCTGTTTTGTCACTATAGCTTCCAAACACTGTTCTCATCAATCATTTCTAACAATTGTTAGGTCGAATACACAATAGTTAATCAAATACTGTATGAGTAACTTAACAAGAACACACTGTTTAACAATTAAAAACTGTTTGGAATTAACAATTCCTCTCTCAGTGATGTAAATATCACAGAGAGCTGCTTAGGTTACAATCAATGAATTTCTCAATGTTCGATTACCCTTCTAGGGTTAACCTAACTGTATTTATAGAACATACAGCTTCGTACAATCAGTAACTGATTCTCCTATAATCAAGCTATACAATTGATATCAATCACGATTGCTCCAGTCTTCCAAGTCAACTCAATCTCTTTGACAGCTTTCCAATCTTCAAAGATATTGCTTCCATACTTATCTTGCATCAACCTTTAAACATTGTTGACTCTTCAGACAATATCGCTATAGAGTTTACCAACCTCTGTTGCGCTTCCAGTCAGTGTTTAACTAAACTCTGACTGCTTCCAGCTAAACTCTGTTTTGTCACTATAGCTTCCAAACACTGTTCTCATCAATCATTTCTAACAATCTCCCCCAACTTGTCCATTAGCAAAAATGTACAAGTTTACAGTAAATGATGATGTCAAAACAAATACAAAGTTTTACAGTGTTTAATATACAAACAGAGTTTATGCTATTACTTAACAAACTTACAACTTTTGTCTACCTAACTTCCTCAAGATCTGGAGCTGTTCTGAGATAATCAATCAACAACCTTCTCTCAGCATGTTCAAGTTCAATCTCCATAGCTTCCTTGATTTCTTTCAAATCTGGATCATTTTCATCAGTTTGAAAAATAGCAGCTCTGAGATCATAGATCTTGTTTCTTCTCATCTCATTTCCCAACCTGATGTACTTCACTTCTTCAGACTTTACATTGAAATCCAGAACTGTAATTCCAAGATCTGTTTTCATCTTTGTAGTTCCCTTCTCCATTTCAATCAGATTGCCATTCCAATCTCTGTATTTAGGAACATACTTTTCAGCAGACTTTGTTCCTGTAAACACTTTAGCTTTCTTCATATATTCCCTTATAGAATTAGCAATAAGCTGTGTTCTACGATTTCTAACTCTGAAGATATGCAGGACATACTGAAGTTCCTCAAATAATTTTAGCTTGATCGCTTCTTCATTCACTCTATACACTGACCCATCTGCCATAAAGTATAACAGAAAGTGAATGTCTAAGCTTCTTTGACGAACTACCTGAACTGACTCCAGCTTGTCTAGATTTTCTTGAGTAATACCAGAACCAAGAGATACAAGTGCAGAGGGATCTCTTGGACTGTTACTAAATCTCAAATCTCTTGTTGAACCTAATCCAGAAGTATTTCTCCCTGGTGGCTTTCCTGAACATGCAACATTATGTTGATAATCACCAGTCACTCCTGCTTCTTCTTGCACTGGAATCTTTGGCCTTGAAAAACCAGGTAAGGGTTTACTTTGTGGTTGTACAACTTGTGTGACAACAGAAGTTGTAACAATCATTTTACCTTTGTTTTCCTCATTTATTACCCCTTTTAACTTCAATTTAGCCTCAAGAGAAGACTTTCTGATCAACTTTTCTTTATCTTCTTCTTCAATGCCAGTTAATTTCTCTTTGATTTCAATGCCTTTAAGAACAGGCTTTGCAGTTTTAGCAGCTTTCACATTCTTCTTTGCTTTTTCAGACTTTAGAACTTTCAAATGCTTTTCTTGTAAACTCTTCTCTTCAGCTTTAGCATCTTCTAAAGTAACTCCCTCTGCATTCTCTTCCATGAAAAGCTTAACAGCTAACCCCTCATCAGTCTTTGGATTTGATATTAATTCCAAACTCTTGGTCTTTGAAGTACCTTGAGTTTCAGTGTTTATTCCAACAGACTGTGATTTAAAAGATTTGCCAGATCTCAGAGTTTGCTTTTCAGAGTTTAACACCTTACTCTTATCACTTGCCCCTCCATCTCCAGCATCATCCTTTTGAGTCAGAGTTTGAGAAACTTTTTGGGTTGTAAGAACTCAAACTTTTGATTAATAATATTGATGGTTACTCTGATTTCATCTCTGGGACTATAACGGGTGTGTTTTATGCTGTTGTTTTGGGTCACAAGGTTGTAATTTAAATTATGTTGGCTTTATGGATGGATATTGAGACCGTAACGACCAGATCCCTGACCCTGGATCTGGGGATGTTGCACATGGTGTAACTCCTTATCAGATGACTAAGGAAAAGAAGCCAAGTCTGAAGCATTTGCATGTATTTGGCTGTAAGTGCTTTGTTCTAAGACCTCATCCTGAACAGCTTGGAAAATTTGAAACTAAAGCTGATGAGGGAATCTTTATTGGCTATCAACAACAAGAGCCTTTAAAATCTTCAATCTAAGAACAAAGACAGTCATGGAGTCTATTAATGTATCTTTTGATGATAGAAAGATAACAGGGATAACAGAAGACTCTCATGATAGTTTGATCTTTACAAATGAAGCTACCAAGAATTCTAATGAAGTTATGTCAGATACTGATACTCTGTCAGATCCTGATGATCGATCAATTCCTGATCGAACACCAGTTACTGATGATGACTCAAATAATGCAAATGTTGAGGGTGAGCAAGAGCAAGACATCACCAGTACTGATACAACTCAGATATCAAGTAGAGACTCATCAGAAACAGATTCAAGTGACAATTCTGACATCATATCAGGAAGAGATAACACTATCTCAGGGGGAGCTTCTAGCAATTCTAGTTCTTTTGAAGATAACACCAATCCAGGGGGAGCATCCAGTTCAAGAAATGACTTACCATCAGCAAGGAAGTGGACTAAAAGTTATACTCCTGATTTAATTATTGGGAATCCTGAAGCAGGTGTTAAGACAAGAAGTACAACTCAGAATGAATGTTTATATAATAACTTTCTGTCAAAGGAGGAGCCTAAGAAAGTTGAAGATGCACTTAAGGATGCTGATTGGGTGACAGCTATGCAAGAAGAACTGAATGAGTTTGAAAGAAATGAAGTCTGGAAACTAGTACCAAGGCCAAAGGGTAGGTCTATTGTGGGTACAAAGTGGGTATTCAGAAACAAGACAGATTCAGATGGCATAATTATGAGGAACAAAGCAAGGCTAGTAGCAAAGGGGTATTCTCAACAAGAAGGAATAGATTATGATGAGACTTTTGCTCCTGTTGCAAGACTAGAGGCCATCAGAATTTTTTGGCATATGCAGCTCACAAGAAGTTCAAAGTATTCCAGATGGATGTAAAAAGTGCATTCCTAAATGGAGAATTGGAAGAGGAGGTATATGTTGAGCAACCTCCTGGCTTCATTGATTCCAAAAATCCAGATCATGTCTATAGACTGGATAAAGCACTTTATGGACTAAAGCAAGCTCCAAGAGCCTGGTATGAAACCCTAGCTCAATTCTTACTGGAAAGTGGATTCAATAGAGGTACAATTGATAAAACCTTGTTTTATTTGAATCATGGTAAGGATTTGCTGTTAGTTCAAATATATGTTGATGATATCATTTTTGGGTCAACTAACTCTAAGCTGTGTGAGAAGTTTTCAAAGCTAATGCAGTCTAGATATCAAATGAGCATGATGGGAGAAATGAGCTATTTCTTAGGTTTGCAAGTTAAACAGACTGATGATGGGATTTTTATCAATCAGTCAAAATATACAAAGAATTTACTGAAAAAGTTTAACATGCAAGATAGCTCTACAGCTTCAACTCCTATAGCTACAGCTACAAAGCTTGATCCTGATCAAGGAACAGAGGTAGATGTAACCAACTACAGAGGGATGATTGGCTCACTCTTATATCTAACTGTTAGCAGACCAGATATCATGTATGCAACCTGTCTATGTGCAAGATTTCAAGCAAATCCCAAGGAACCACATCTCATTGCAGTGAAAAGGATTTTCAGATATCTTAAGGGCACTTCTTCTCTTGGCCTTTGGTATGCTAGAGAATCAGACTTTAGTTTATGTGGTTACTCAGATGCTGATTTTGCAGGATGCAAAATAGACAGGAAAAGTACTTCAGGCAGTTGTCAGTTTCTTGGAGGAAGACTAGTTTCTTGGTTTAGTAAAAAGCAAAAGTCTATCTCTACATCAACTGCAGAAGCTAAGTACATTGCTGCTGGAAGCTGTTGTGCTCAGATCATGTGGATGAGAAATCAGCTAATGGACTATGGTTTGTCATTTTCAAAAATACCTATTTATTGTGATAACCAAAGTGCTATTGCCATGACAGGAAATCCAGTTCAACATTCTCTTACAAAGCACATCAGTATCAGGTATCACTTCATAAGAGAACAAGTACTGGAAGGGACAATTGAACTTCATTTTGTTCCTACTGATCAACAGTTAGCTGATATATTCACCAAGCCACTACCTGAGACTACTTTTACAAAGTTGGTGAACGAACTTGGAATGGTAAACTATGATAGTTCTTGAGAAAAAGAAGTCATCAGATACTGACGACTTGCAAATACTGATGGAAAGTCAATCCTGACAGTGGTCAACGTCGAATCCTGATGCGACGGTTCGATCATCAGTATTATGTTCAGAATCTAACTGTCTTTGTTTTATTTCAATTTCCTGATTCAAGCTGTGATTAATGGTATTGAACTCCTGATAATGTGATCACTTTAATTAGTCCTCATATTTATTTCTTAGATAACATGATAAATCAGGAAAACATTGAATAGAATAGAGAACTGAACTTTTCATTGATAATAAGAAAGAGATTACATTCAAAGATTACATCTTTTTGTTCTCTATCTACTAATCTATTCAACAGGAAATAAAAGTCCAATCCACTCCATTGTTAGTAGCCATCCCAGATCCCATCTTTTCCACTTTGATTGGGTGGAGGTTGACAGGGATAAGGTTATTTTTGGTGACATATTCATTAACAATGGTTGATGGAGTTGGATGAGGATGCCTTAGATGAAAGCCATGCTAATGTTGCTTGAAGGGCAGCATCGATGTCAATCACTTTTGCAGGTTTTTCCTTCTCGATTTCCTCGAGGCCTGCATCCATCTGCAACCAGAGAGTCTCAAGTTGTCTTTCCCAGTCGAAAGTATCAAACTCTTCACGAGTATAGCTAAAGATGTCTCTTTTCTCTAAAAGATGGAGATTCTTCTCTTTGATGGTAAGGTTCGACATTGTTGTAAAATGTTGCTGTGAAGTTTTTTTCTTATTTTTTTTCCAGGAGAGAATGAAGAGTTAAGGAAGTAAGTGGACAAGTCTCTAAGATTAAATAGAGAAGGGTGGAACAAGAATATGAAACGATTCATATTTCTGGTGTAAGTACCAGGTATTTTTTGAGTGTGATGTTTTAAATTTCTTTATTAAAAACAAATTACCTTGTTTTATTTTAATCACAATCTTATTTCTCAAAATATACGAGCGCGTGTGTTTCACTCAATCATTACATATAGTTACATATGGTAAGTCGTGACGCGTGCAATCATCACCACTCTCTCACGTAATTTGGTCCATTACTCTAGTATGCACGAATAGTTTACTGACACCTGTTTTTGAGAAATCATTAGTATTGTCCAAATATCAATTTAGTTTTCTAATTGATTTATTATTCTCAAAATCATCAGTAAAGCATCATCTCTCTATCTCTGCTCTTTCAAACCCTAATTTCAAAATTAGAGCAACTCTTGTGTTTGAAATTTCAATGGAGAATTCATCTTTCATCAACAGCAAGGTCGTAATCAATGGAGTTACTTTTAACACAAATAACTTCACTGCAGTTCTAGATCATCAGGACTTGCCCAATGATTTCCACATTATACAGGACTTTTTGGCCTCAAGCCCAATACATTATGCTCTAACCCAACCTGTCAAGATATCTTTTCAGTCTGTAATGCAGGTTTGGAACACAAGTGTCTTTGGGAAAGGACTTTCATCAGAAAAGCCTCAAATGAGCTTTGATTATAATAATGTTACATACTATGTGACTCCTGAGATTGTCGCTGAAGCCCTACACTTACCATCAATTATTGGTAAGCCAGTATTCAAAGTTCCTGATTCAAGACTCCTTGAGTATGTTGTAAGTTTGGGCTACAATGGAGCGCCAAAGAAGTTTGGAGAACTCTACAGAACAAAGCTTAAGAAGGAATGGAATTTCTTCTTTGACACTATCAGCAGATGTTTCTTGAATAAAGTGTCAAACTTTGATGCTTTACCCACAGGTTCGGCCAAAATTGGGTACTCTCTAATTCATGACCTCTCATTTGATTATGGGTCTTTTATACTAAAGGCATTAAGTGAAAGAAAAGCAGATAAATGTGGTTATGTTTGCTTTCTTAGATTTTTTCAATTAATATTCTCTCACTTATGTCCTCATGCTGTTTTTGAGAATGATACAATTTTACCTATATGTAAAATCTCAGAAAACAATATAAAGAGTCTAATCAATTCTGATAAGGCAAATAAGTTTGATGGAACTCCATACATTCCTGATGAAGTATGGTCTCTTTTAAGAAAGAGAATGCCTATTCAATATGGCTCAGCAACTGGTGATATGGGACAGGACCTTACACATCCTATTCCTGACACAAGCACACAACCTAAACACTCTTCTAAACAGTCAACCACCTCTGGTGTCTCACAAAAGACATTAGTTGTAAAATCAAAGAAATTAGCTAGATCTGATGTGTCTGAGAGGCAATCAGGATCAAAGGATTTATCCACTCCAACTCACTCTCAAATGAAGTTACAAGGGGGTGAACAAGGGGTTCTGGGAACATCTGGTCTGAATAAAGAAACAGG
This sequence comes from Kitagawia praeruptora, assembly GCA_037693485.1. Classification (NCBI taxonomy): domain Eukaryota; kingdom Viridiplantae; phylum Streptophyta; class Magnoliopsida; order Apiales; family Apiaceae; genus Kitagawia; species Kitagawia praeruptora. The sequence goes on from CM075352.1 coordinate 144,103,580, forward strand.
AGTAAAGAGGAAAGTTAGTCAAAGAGCTGATTCTGATTCTGATTCTGATGATGACACAATGCCTATATCAGTTCTGATGAAGAAAAAGGAGATTGATGTTGTTGATACTAGAGAAGTGGCTGTCTCTGAAAAGCCAAAGAAAAGAAGAAGATTAATCAACAAAGGCAAATTTGTTGTTCCTACAGAATTACAGAATCTTACTGATGCCATGGAGAGTAATCCTGATGTATCTACTAATCAAGATAGATCATCAGTTCTTGACACTACTGCTAATCCTGACATCTCTACTCCTGATAATTCACCTGTGAAGACTGTTGAGATCTCTGATTCTCCAGCACCTGCATCTCCAAAGAGAAGAATTATTGAGGTGTCTGTTGATCAAGTAAATGCTATTACTGCTCAGTTGGGTTTCAAACCTTCACCACTTGAAAAGAAAACTGCTGAAGTAAATGTCTTTCATAGACAGAAGAAACAGAGGACTACTTTGTCACCTCTGAAAGGATCAAGCCCACAAGAACCTGAACTTCAAAGGAGTTCAGCAGCTATTGCAGATCCAGTCACACAAGAACCACCTACTCAAAGTGTGGGTGCAGACATTTCTGAAGGAATAGTCACACAAGAACCACCTTCTCAAAGGGAAGGTGAAGACAAGAATATTCCTGCCCCACAAGAACCATCTTCTCAAAGTGAAGATGCTGGCAAAATCACATCAGCAGGGGAGTTTCCTGACAATGCTCAAGGGGCTTCTGGAATTGAAATTGAACTAGCTAGAAGTCTGGCAGATAAAGCTGCTCATGATTTGCACATTGCTGAATGTGATGAAGTGATCGCTGACACTGCATTTGAGGGAAGCACACAAGAACATTTGACTCAAAGTGTTGAAGAAGCTTCACAACCTCAGACTACACAAGAACCATCAGTAGCTAATACTGATGCAAGTCATGCTTTAATTGCAGTGGTCGATCCTGATGTAAGTACTACTGATCCACTTATTCCATTGCTTATTGAGCCAATTTCTGCAAGGCCAATGGATTCTTTAACTACTTCGTCAGGTAACATCTCTATCTCTACTTCCTTTACTACTGATAGTATGATTACAGATAGACCTGATATAAGGGATACCTCTATTTGTATGACTACAGACCACTCTTCTCAGCCACCTCTTATTTCTTCACATTTAATGAGTCAGAGCCTTTCTTGTGAGAATGAGAGTGAACATTTAGAGAAAAAGAAGAGTGATGAGAGACAGTCTCCTGAACTGGCAAAAGGAGAGGTAGAAACGAGTGAGAAGTTGTTAACTTCTAGTGAGGTAGCAGTTACTATTGACAGTAACTTAGGTAACATTGTGAGAAGTGATGAGATCACTTTAAAAGAAACGAGAGATTTAGGAAATGTTACTATTTTGTCTGCAGGTCATCAGGATTCACCAGCTGCATCTACTGGTGAATTAAAATTGAAAGGTGTTATGCATCCTGATGAGAATGTTGATGATAGGATTCCGAATTCAGATGATGATCCTGATAATCTTGAAGCAATTCAAATGCAGGCGGCAATAAAAGCAAGTCTACTATCTACTTATGGGTCTTCGAGTAGATACATGCAGTCTGTTACTCAAGAAGAGTTCAGAGGGGAGTACAGTTCCATACTTCCTCCTGATACTCAAGCTGCAAGGGGATATGAATGGGATACTGAATGGAATCAGCCGAATGCTGAGATGAATTTTCAAAATGCTCTTTTTCATTCTGGTCATATTGCCACAAGGATGCCTACTCCTGAACTTAAAGCTCTTCTCAAGACTAATGCTCTTCTAGCAAAGGGCTTGAAGAGTGAAATTGACTCTATGAAGGATGTTACTGATAAATTTCAAGCGGGTATTCAAACATCTGTTTCTATTTCTGCTACTGCTTCTCAAGCACGTCTTCTTGCTGATGATGTTAAAGCACTTGACAAGAAGATGGATTCCAGACTGACTGTCTTGGAATCAAAAGTTGATAATATTGATGAAACACTCAAGCTTATCTTGTCTTTCTTCATTGAAGAAGATGCCGATGTCAAAAAGGGGGAGAAGATAGTCAAAACAAAATGCTCACCTAATCCAGTTGTACAAAAGAATGATGATAATTCTGGAAATGATGGTGGTGCTAAGTCACATAAAGTTGAAACCTCTGATGTTGCTTTAGTAACAAAGAGAAGTCAATCTAATACTCAAACTAGGCAGTCAACTCATGTTTCTAGATCTGGTAAGAAGACAGTGACAACAATGGTACAATCTCAGAGTCCAAAAGAAGAACAGTTTGTGACAGCTGGTCAAACTCTGTCAACCATTCCTGAGGATGATGTATATGTGGAACAGGATGAAGATGCTGCTAATCTGTTTCATGAACTTGATATAGGGGATGGTCGTGTTCTTAAACTATTTTATAAAGATAAAAGAGTTCAACAGTATCATGCTGAGAAGGCACTTATCTTAACTACTGAAGAGAATCCAAACATGACTACTGATGAGTTCTTAGAAGAACAGAACATGATTCTTGAAGAGATTGCAAGACAAAATGAAGCTCCTTCTGCAAGAAGAGGAAGAGGCAGAGGAGGAAGATACAGAGGAAGAGGAAGATTACCTGCTCAAACAAGTACAAGGCAAACAAGATCTAGTGGAATCAAATTAAAAGATGTTTCTGAAAATGAAAAGAAGAAAACTCCACTATCTCTTGTACTGACTCCAAATAACAGATTCAATGCTCCTGAAGAAATTGAAGAGGAGATATTGCCTTTAAAAAGAAAGAGAAAGGTTGCTGATCAAGCTATTGTATCTAATGTGAAGTCAGTTTTTGGTTCAATTCCTGATGTTGTCTCTGATTCTGGAGAAGTTGAAATTTTAAAAGAACTTAAGATTATGATTCTTAAGGTTGTGGTTGAATTTCATAATATGGAAGTTATTGAAGATACACTGAAGTATGAGCAAGAAAACTTCAGAAGATTTGAAAGAGAAAGTGAAATCAGAGCTAAAGCAAGAGAAGCAGAAAGGATAGCAACCAGAGATTACTTGAAAAATGTTCATAAATCTAACAGGAAGTTATGGTATGATAAAAGTAAATCTGTTCCTGAACATCAGCAGTATTATCCAACAGATGAGAAGAAGAAGAGTAAGAAAAAGGAAAAGAGTGAGTGTGATTATAGGAAACCAATTGTTTTCAAATCTGCAGGTATGATAACAGAATCTTCTTTGGTTAATGAATCTTTATTGATTGTTAAATCAAAGTCTACTACATTTATTGCTGAATATCCACCAAAGTGGGTAAGTATGCAATCTGGTTTGAAGGGATTGGAACCTGGAACAAGAGGAGGCATTGGGTATAATAATGCATAGGTCGTTTTTATTGTACAAACTGATCAATATGCTCTAGTTGACAAGATTGATGATGAGTTAACTGTTAATCATCTCTGGAAACTTGAAGCTGTTCCTATCATTGCTGATTGTCATGCTGGTGCTAAGAAAGTAGAAAAGATGTTGTACTTCATGAAAGACAAGAGTGTAAAGAAGATTGCTATTCATGAGTTGTTGTGCAAATCTGCAAAAGAGCTGAAATATGTTCTGTATCTGCTCAGAAGTAAAAGAATCAATGTTAAAGAAAGAGAAGTCTACTACAATTGGTTTGTTATGATTTACAGAACAATCAGACAGAGATTTATGGATGGAGGAACGAGGTATGATGGCAATTATATTCCTATGTATTTTAATTTAAGAGGCATAGAGGTTGAAATGAAGAAAGGTATTGCTGTTAGAGAAGAGTATCTAGGCATGGAACAATTGTCTCTTAATCCAGATGGGAAGGAGATTGCTTATGTGTTGCTAGGTGATTTAGATCTTCCAAGAAGCTCAATTCAGAATCTCAGGGCAGCTATCTATCAGATTAATGAGGAAGATGAAGGACTCAAAAATCTGAAGAAGAAACTGATTCAAATTCTTGAAAGCAAGGAAGAAGAATTGATATCTGACTTCTTGAAGATGAATTTGTTTTATCAAAGAATTTCTGAAACTGTTCCTGATGAATTTTAGAAGGTATTTTGTTTTGAGTTTTTGACATCTTTGAATCAAGGAATTTGTGCTTTATTTCACAAAGAACAAATTGGGGGAGATTGTTAGATATTGATTCAAGTGATGATCAGGATCTGAGCATTACTGATCAGATACTGATGCTGACGTCATCAGTAATACAACGTCAGTATTGGATTATTATCAGGATTAGAAGCTTGTCAGTATTTCGTGAAGATTCTCATCAGACCAGAGATCAAGGAAAATTGATATGACGGTTCCTAAATTATAGGAATGCAGCTATCATACAAGATATGCATTCAGAGATATATGTAATTGATTTAGAATATCTTGTAATTGATAGTGTAGCTGTGTATGCTATATAAACACAGTTTAGGTTTTAACATTATTGTAATCGCTTACACGAGTTATCTTGTAACCTAGCAGCTCTTAAGAACATAAGAATTTTTTAAGAGAGTTTTGTAACAGTTTTATATCAGTATTAATAAAGCTGTTATTGATTCATACTTGTGTTATTTCTGTTTAAGTCGAAAATCTTATACAATTGTATTCAACCCCCCTTCTACAATTGTTATTTACTGGGCAACAGAAGCATCTTCAATAATGACATCCTTGTCAAATAAATATGAATGAAGTGATTGAAGTGCAACATGCTTTGAGAGTCCAAATTTCTTGACTAATTGCCTTCTAACAGATACATAGAAATACATCTTCATTAAGTCAAGTCTTTGATGTAGAAGTCCATACTCTTCTGGAAATAAAAGTTTTGGTACTCTTTCAATTAGAAAATCTAGAACAGGCCTGGACAGCTTCACTTTGATAGAAATAACTCCTATAGCCAGTCTGTATGATAATGTAGTTTCCCATGAAGAATCAATATCCAGATCTCTATTGTCATTTGCTGACTTGATTATTGCTTTATTTGTAGAAACCTGCATGATATTAGTTGGACTAGACTCTGTGTGTGTAGGTGACAATTGAATCTTTCTCCTTATTCTCCTGGTATAGTGAGCAAAAGATTTATCCTGAGAAGACTCAAGAGGTGTTGACACAGAAGTGATCTTGGGATAAGATCCTTTTTCAATAGACACAGTCTTTTGAGAGACAGTATCCAGTAACTGTTTTCCATTTTTAAGTACTACAGCCTTTTGAGAGACTACAGCCTGGCTGTGACTAGGTGCTTCATCTCTTTGTGTTAACAGAGAAAGTTGAATTGCAGCCTTCAATTCTGCTCTTTCAGCAAGAGTTAAATTATCATCATCTTCACTAAAACTACTACTACTACTTGATACAACAAATCTTCTCTTCCTTACAACTGAGGTCTTTTGAGAGACAACAGAGGTTGGTTTCTTTGAAACAATAGGCTGTGGATCAAAACATGGTTCTTGAATTGTTTCAGAAACTATAATGTTTTGGGCTACTTGGGTAGACATAGGGTGGTTCTCCTCCAATTGAGATTCCTGAGCCATTTCACCACAAAAGAAAGAAGAATTGTAGAGAGTAGGAAGATGAGTTTTAAGAATTACCTGAACATGCTGTGGATAGTTTATTGCAGGTATTTCATCTAGATTCTTTTCATTGTCCTTCTTTGTAATGTCAGAGAAAATTCTCTTTTGCTGTACATAAGAAGAAACACAATGTTCCCTACCAAATCTAGCTTCAATATCAGGAATAAAATGGTTAATAAACATTTGCATGAATCTATGATAATAAACCATTTTCCTGCCTTGATCTCTTGACCCAAGTTTAAGACACATCTGACTCAAGATAATGTTACCAATGTTAATTACTCTGTTATATAATAAGCTGTAAGCAATGTGAGAAGTAACAGCAGTAATTTGATCAAAAGAACTACATTTACCAGTAAAGCATTTGGCTAATTGATCAAAGAAGAAAGACCACTCTTTCCTAAGACAAGGTCTTCTTAACTGGCTCATGTTATCTAGAGGTCCATTGTAACCTAATGCAGATAACATAGTTCTAACATCATCATCAGATGGTTCATTCTAATAATTCAAACTAACAGGTAAGTGAAGTACTGAATTAACAACGGATTCAGTAATATCAAATGAGTCTTGTCCTAAGTGTAGAACAATCTTACCTGATTGACTCTGAGTAGAATCAATTACCTCAGCATTCTCCCAAGCTTGTGAAACAGCTACTAGATTAATCTGTGGAGATGCTGTCAATGCATAACTTAATGGTCCATTTGCCAGAAAGTCCATGATTGGATGAAAATCAGTTAATACTCCTTCCTTGTTGGTGATTGCTGCTACATGATTGTTAGTCATAAAATCAAAGTCGCCAAACTTAAAAGCCACTGATTTAGGTAATCTTCTCTGAGCTACCATTGATTTTGATCTGAAAAAGAACTTGAAAAATTCTTGAAATGGATTAGAGATTTTGAGAACTCGAGAGTGTTTTTGCTTTAGAGAATGTGAAATTAGAGAAAGAAATTACATGATTAGAGTTTCAAAATAAATATATTTCACAAATCTTTCAGACCACTATCTCATGATGACACGTAAGTTGACAGGTGTCAGTCCCTGAAAAGTACGGTTACCCACGATTTTTGGAAGATAAAATCCAAACTTGATTTTCATGAAATAAATCAGGGTATTACCAAGATAAAACTCAATACTGATCAGCTTCCTTTTCCTGTTGTGATATCCCATCAAAATAATCATACAATGCAATACGATTTAAAAATAATAAATCTCAAATCCTGATGATCACACTTGAAATCCTGATCAATATTATCCTGATTCCAGAGACTTAATATGGAGTTTCCACATGGCATTTTCTTTTATCTGAAAAAGAAAAAGAAATAAACAATTAATCTGAACAAAATCAGTTGGTTAGATATATTCGACATTTCTTGAAAACAAGAAATACAGTCACACGCAATAATTAGCATCTGACTTCATTAAAACTTCCAAGTGACTGTTCAGCTTTTCACGCCTTTCTATAAAAGAAACAGACGCCTTATGCCATTCTCCATAAACCTTTCAATTTCTTTTCTCTCAACAATGATTCTCAAACCACATTGCCATTTGAATCCAACCTTTAGATTTTTCACAATCAATGAACAACCTGTTTTTGATCATCTCGTTGAAGAAGATAATGTCCAGAAATTTCTCCTAAAACATCCATCTGTTGGATACAATCATCCTCTAACATCCTCAAAACTTGAGGATGAAGAATTTGGCCGAGAGTCTGAGGTTGATCTTGATGGAAATGCTATCCATTTAAGTTAGCTACTCTAATCTAAGTCGCCCAGACAAGGAATTCAAGAACAAATTCCCTGATGGATTTCTTGAGATGCTCCTTGTCCTGAAGTAGATCTCTGAAGACTTAGAACAACAACAACTTTAGACAAGAGTAGAATTATCAGTAGAAATTAGACAAAAAGATATTGTATTTCATTTCCATGTATGTAATGCTTTTAATCAATGAAAATACCATTTCTTATTATCTACTTGTCTTTGTTGTTTATTGACTAATCTGAATGATGTATAAATTATCAGTATGTCCATATGAAAACTTACTAGAATAAACTTAACATAACTCAGAATTGAATCACTGCATAAATTTAACGTCAGGATCTGAAACAGATATCTCAAAAATCCTGATACTGACATAATACTGATAACAATACTGATGATGTCAGCATAGTGATAGCAATCCTGATCCTGATGTTAAATAACAAGTCTATCATACTGAAATTTATCAAAGTAATATGTTACAGCTTAAGCATTTAACAATCAAATATAGATCCTGACAAGAATATCAAGTCTATAAGCTAAAAACAACATACCTTGCTACTTCTACAGATGTTAAAGATCTAGAAATTTAACATTCCTCACTCACTAACCAATCTAATGAATGTAGACTCATTAAGTGGTTTAGTTAGAATATCTGCAAGCTGTTTGTCAGTAGGAACAAAATGAAGTTCCATAGTACCATTCTCAATATGTTCTCTAATAAAATGATACCTGACATCAATGTGCTTAGTCCTTGAATGTTGAACTGGATTTTCTACAATTTTGATAGCACTAGTATTATCACAAAACATAGGAATATTACTAAGTGTCATACCATAATCCGTCAACTGATTTCTTATCCAAAGGAGCTGTGAACAACAACTGCCTGCTGCTATGTATTCAGCTTCTGCAGTTGAGGTTGAAACTGATTGTTGCTTCTTGCTTGCCCAAGAAATCAATCTGTTTCCCAAAAATTGACATGTACCTGTAGTGCTTTTCCTGTTTATTTTACACCCTGTATAATCAGAGTCTGAATAGCCAATTAGTGAAAAATCAGATTCTCTAGGATACCACAAACCAAGATTTGGAGTTCCTTTAAGATATCTAAAAATTCTCTTCACAGCAATTAAATGAGATTCCTTAGGATCACTTTGGAATCTAGCACATAAACAGGTAGAAAACATTATATCTGGTCTACTTGCAGTTAAATATAACAATGAGCCTATCATGCCTCTATAACTAGTATTATCCACACTCTTTCCCTTAGGATCAGAGTCTAGTTTAGTGGCTGTTGCCATGGGTGTTTTTTGCAACTGCACAGTCTTGAAGGTCAAATCTTCTTAAAAGATCTTTAATATACTTTGACTGATTAATGAAAATACCAGTCTCAGTCTATTTGACCTGCAAGCCTAAAAAATAATTTACTTCACCCATCATGCTCATCTGATACTTAGACTGCATAAATTTGTTAAACTTAGCACACAACTTTTCATTAGTAGAGCCAAATATGATATCATCAACATAAACTTGAACTAAAAGCAATTCACCTTTTATCTTTCTAAAGAATAGAGTTTTGTCGATTGTACCTCTTGTGAAGCCATTATCAAGAAGAAATTTAGACAAAGTCTCATACCATGCTCTTGGTGCCTGCTTTAGTCCATAGAGTGCCTTGTCAAGTTTGTAGACATGATTTGGAAATTTTGGATCAATAAATCCAGGTGGCTGCTCCACATATACTTCCTCATCAAGCTTGCCATTTAAAAATGCACTCTTTACATCCATCTGGTATACCATGAATTTTGAATGAGCTGCAAATGCAAGAAACATCCTGATTGCTTCCAATCTTGCTACAGGTGCAAAGGTTTCATCATAATCAATGCCTTCCTCTTGAGAGTAACCCTTGGCCACCAGTCTAGCTTTGTATCTTACAATCATACCAGATTCATCTAGCTTGTTTCTGAAAACCCATCTTGCACCAACAATAGATCTATCTTTAGGTCTCGGTACCAGTTTCCAGACTTTGTTTCTCTCAAACTCGTTTAACTCTTCCTGCATTGCAATTACCCAATCAGGATCCTGTACGGCTTCTTCAACCTTCTTAGGTTCATTCTTTGAGAGAAAGCAACTATACAAGCATTCATTTTGAATTGATCTTCTAGTTCGAACACCACTATTTGGATCACCAATAATCAAATCTTCAGTATGATCCTTTGTCCATTTTCTAACAGGTGGTAGATTGCCTCTGCTAGACTCTCCCCCTAAGTTAGTGGTATCTCTTGTAGAAGAATTCTCTCTGCCTTCAATAACTCCCCTTTGATCAATAGAATCAGTAGATTCCATATTGCTGCTAGTTACTGATCTTTCCTCAGTAGACTCTGAAAAGTCAGTTCCTGATGGAGTAGACTCTGAATAGCTAGTCTGCTCCTGATGATCACTGTGTTCTGTTTGATTTATTTGCTCCCCCTCAATAGTAGCATTCCTTTGAGAAGCAATAGAAATTACTTTTGGAGAACCTTCATCATCACTGGAGAGTATCTCAGAATTCTTCAGATTTTCAAATTCCAATTTGTCATGGCTTTCATCAGTTTGCAGAATTCCAAATTTCTTATCATCAAATGCAACATGAATTGATTCCATAACAATGTGAGTTCTGAAATTATAATCTTTGAAGGCCTTAGATGCTGAATATCCTAGAAAAATTGCTTCATCCGATTTGGCTTCAAATTTTCCAAGTTGTTCTGGATGAACTTTTAGGACATAGCATTTACATCCAAAGATGTGAAAATATTTCACACTTGGTTTCTTTCCTTTGATCATCTCATAGGGAGTTTTTCCATGACTGTTTACTAAAGTACAATTTTGAGTGAAACATGCAGTGTTAATAGCTTCTGCCCAAAAATAGGTTGGAAGTTTTGCATCTGCAAGCATGGTTCTTGCTGCCTCTATGAGAGTCCGGTTCTTTCTTTCCACTACACCATTTTGCTGAGGTGTACCAGGTGTAGAAAACTGTTGAGTTATTCCATTGTCTGCACAAAACCCCTCTATTGTAGAATTCTTGAATTCTGTACCATTGTCACTCCTAAGTACTTTGACTTTGTACTCAGAGTTATTCTGAATATTCTTGACAAGTTCAATGATTTGCTGAGGAGCTTCATCCTTCTTGTGTAGAAAGAACACCCATGTAAACCTTGTGAAATCATCCACTATTACTAGAGCAAATCTTTTCTTACTGATAGACATAATGTTTACTGGACCAAACAAATCAAGATGTAGCATGTGAAATAGTTCAGTAATTGAATTCTCAGTCTTGCTCTTGAAAGTGGTTCTTCTTTGCTTTCCAAGCTGACATGCATCACAAAGTCCATCTTGCACATAATTTGTCTGAGGTAGGCCTCTCACAAGATTGTGCTTAACAAGTTGATTAAGCTTTTTGAAATTAAGATGTGAGAGCTTCTTGTGCCAATTCCAGCTTTCATCACTTGTTGCTTTGCTGTAGAGACATCTAACAATTCCTTTATATGTATCACTTAAGCTGGCTTCATATATGTTACCATGTCTTTGACCAGTTAGAACAATGTCTCCATTCTGCATATTCAAGATTTTGCATCCTTCTCTGTCAAAGATTGATTTGTAACCTTTATCACCCAGTTGACTTATGCTTAAAAGAGTATGTTTCAAGCCTTCAACCAGTGCTACATTTTCTATGATGACATTCCCCAAAACAATTGAGCCATATCCCAGAGTTTCTCCTTTGTTGCCATCTCCAAAAGATATTACTGGGCCAACTTTCCTCTCAAATTTTGTAAGCAGGGACTTCTTTCCAGTCATATGTCCAGAGCATCCACTGTCCAAGATAATTGAATGCTTCTTTTCTGTGCCCTGCAAACAAAAAGTAACTAGTTAGAATTTTTTAGGACCCAACTTTGATTGAATCCTTTCTTACTAGATTTTGAAACAACAGGCTTTGAGAATTTTGTCTTTACTTTACCTGTTGTAGAGTCAACTTTAGACTCTAATTTCACAAATTGTTTGTAACTAGGAGTTTCAGATTTCAAGGAATAATAGTCATAATACATTTCATGATATTCTCTACACATGTAAATGGAATGAAGTAAACTACCACAATGATAACAAGCTTTCTGTGGTTGGTATTGAATTTTCTGAGTCTTTGGGAATCTGGACTCAGTTTTCCAAGAAGGTTTTTGATTGCAGTCTAGGGCCAAATGATTATGATTTCCACACTTATAGCATTTTTTCCTAGGTGCATCAAGTACATTCTTGTAATTATTCTCTTTGTTAATACCTTCTTTTCCATTCCTATTTCTTTTGATCTTGCTAGACTCTGAAAGACCATCTAGTCTCTGTTTCAACTGAGACTTAGACAGAAAACCTATGTTTACATTCTTAGGTTTCTCTAACACTTTCTCATCTGAATTTCTATTGTTAATCCTTTTGTGTACAACAGGGGTACCTTTTGAATCAACAAATTTAACATGATTAGGTTCGGAAACAATTTTCTTACCTTCAGATTTAGATGTGCTAGCTTCTACTTTACTATCATCAATGACAATAGCTACTTTTTCTTCTTGTCTAGCCTTATCAAAACCTAAACCATTAACCTTACCACGAATTCCATTTTCGATGATTTCTTGTGTCTTTTTACCAGAAATGTTAATGGTCTTAATCACATCTCTCTCTTCCTCTAGTTCTTTTCTGACATAGTCATAAGCCTCAAGAATAACACTGTAATCATGCTTAACTTTATCAGAACTTAACTTGTATTCTTCCATTTGAATTAACTCAGATTCAAGAAAATTATTTCTATCAACTAACTTATCATTCTTAACCTTAAGTTCATCTCTTTCACTAGTAAGAATTCTAAAATTAGTCATAAGATTCTTAAACTCAGCATAGATAGATCTAATTTCATCAGAATTTAAGCTATCAAATGAATCAAGAGAGTGAAGTGATACCTTAACAGAGGATGGAGAAGTTTTCTTTGGAGATCCAGGTTTGTCTGAAACATTTGCCATCAGTGCAATGTTGTCATAATCCAATTCATCTTCAGAATCACTGGAATCAGCCCAATCCTTCTGTGTGACCATAAGTGCATTACCCTTTCCTGAATTCCTAGGCTTCTTACACTCACTAGCAAAGTGTCCAAGCTCGCTGCAATTAAAGCACTTGATCTTGGCCTTATCAAGCTTGACAATTGTACTTTTGCCTTTGTCACTCTTCTCCTCCTCCTTCTTTTGAAAAGGTCCTTTGCTAAATCTTCTCCTATTGAATCTTCCTTTTTTGAAGGCTTTAGCAAACATAGCAAAGAGTTCCTGCATCTCAGATTCAGAATCATTGTTGTCAGAGTCTATATCAGTAGTCTCTGACTCAGAACTTTCTTTGCTTTTCTTCTTCCTTGAGTTCTTTACAGCAGGCTCATCATGCTGTTCCTCTGGAAGCTTCTTTAATTCAGATTGAGCAGTAAGTGCAACAGTCTTCATCTTTCCTTCACTCCTGCTCTTCTTCTGCTGCTTGTCAAGTTCATAAGCTCTTAGTTTTCCATATACTGCCTCTAATGATATCTCATCCAGATCATTAGCTTCCTCAATCGTAGATATCTTCTCATTATAGAAATCAGGCAAAGCTTTCATGAACTTTGTATTCATATCCTCCAAGTCATAATATTTACCATGCATGGCCATCTCATTGATGAGTTTTGTAAACCTATCAAAGGTATCAGTAAGTGACTCACCAGACTTGGATTCAAAGTACTCATACTGTTGTATAAGTAGTGTCCTCATATTCTTCCTGACAGGCTTAGTTCCTTTACAGTGAACCTTAAGATTGTCCCATATATCCTTAGCAGTTTTACAAGAGAGAACATAGTTAGTGAGAACAGAATCAAGACTGTTGAACAATATGTTTCTCACTTTAGCATCTTTAAGAACATTCTCCTTGTCCTTATCTGACCACTCAGATTTAGGCTTCTCTGATGTATGTTCTGGAACAACCACACCATCAACAGTTGCTTGTCCAATGACCTTTATTGAAACAAAAGGTCCATCTCTGATTCTGTCAAGATAATCAGGATCTGTTGCTTCCAGATGATGCAACATCTTTACTTCCCATAGAGTATATTCGTTTCTCTTTAGCATAGGAATCTTAGTATTCCCATCCTTGTAACCAGACATGATTGCAGATCTTTATGATTTATTCAAAATCAACCTGCTCTGATACCAATTGTTAACTCGAATAACTTGTAGAAGGGGGGGTTGAATACAAGTTATATAATCGTGTCTGATTTTTGCTTGGTTAGATGAACAAGAATAAATGAATGAATCAAACTCTGTTTGTATTAATAAGATCAAATACAAACTCTACCAAAGGTGTACAAATACCTTTAGCAGCTGCTGACAATACAAATCTCTCTCTGTTTGTACTCTCGTATACTCACGATTACAAACCTCACGAACCGAACTCATTTTACAATGATATAGAGAGAGTATTTATAATGCTACCTATCAACTAATAACAGAAAGATAATCTATACATGACAATGTTCTGCCTTTCAGTTGATAGTTTCCATCAATAGAAAATTCTTCCCTTCATAATATCTTCTTGCTTGTTCCTCAAACAACGATCCTATTTTATAGCACTTGCCAGTTTCTGTAGCATCCATAATGACATCATCAGTAACACTACTGACATCAGGATTTTATCTTGCATCAGTATCTGATCACCATCAGTATTAGACCTTCATCAGGATTTGCTCTCTGTTCCTGACATGTAGTCTCCGATACACTGTTCATTCCTGACTAAACCTTACAGATAACTGTCTAACACATATTTCCTATACAAAGTGCTAAATCCTTTATAAATCAGGATATACAAGAAATATAAGTAAAATTCTATTCTTAACATCACAACTCATGAATTATTCCTAACATCCAGCGAGGCCTAGGGGTCCAGCGAGGCCTAGGGGTCCAGCGGGGCCTAGAGGTCCAACGAGGCCTAGAGGTCCAGCGAGGCCTAGAGGTCCAGCAAGGCCTAAAGGTCCAACGAGGCCTAGAGGTCCAACGAGGCCTAGAGGTCCAGCAAGGCCTAGAGGTCCAGCGAGGCCTAGAAGGTCCAATAAGGCCTAGAGGTCCAGCGAGGCCTAGAATACTCTTATGAAGGCTCATAGCTAAGCCCAGCGAGGTCGCATGAGCAGAATAAATGGGTAAAAATATATCAGCCCAAGAAGACGTCTAGTGGATTCGGGCCTAGTCGAGCCCATAGAAACCCTAGCCCGTCTAGATAACTTCTTCTCCAAGAGAACTACGTATGGCTTGATCCCTATAAATAGGGTACGTAGGCACCTTGTTATGGATGATTGACAGCTCACCCCTGAAATATCAACAAACAAGATCAGCCATAAACAATCACAAATCTCCTCCGTGTTCTTAGCAGAATATCCGTATTTTGCTCCGTAATTCCAGCAAACCTCCAAAATATTGTTATACAATATTCTCCCTATAACGGTTAGAAAATAATATAAGATTCATATAAAGCCTCACTCTAACACCTTAAGATTTTAGATGAACTGGTTATAACATGGTATCAGAGCTCAGGTACGCAGAGGTTCCAGGTTCGACCTCTCTACGACCCCAATATTCTCAATATTTAATATGGACACGAAAGCAAGTTATGCTCCAAAGATGCAAGTTATGCTCCAAAGATGGGCGTCAAATGTGTTTTTCGAGTGAGGGGGAGTGTTAGAATATAATATAAGATCCATATAAGGTCTCAATCTAACGCATTAAAATTTCATATAAGAACACACTATCATTTAAGGGAAGTATTCTGCGACAGCATCCTATTTTAATTGCACATTCACATCTCATCTAATATCATGCAATTGACAATGCTCTCTAAAATATTACTATGATTTTTATAAAAAGTAAAACTAAAAATGCATGCAATGCAGCATGTTACCACTTACCACTTCATAGTTCATTTTTATTACATGTTTCTATGTAGATAACTGTTGGGCCATAGAATAGTCCACTTGTAATATCTCTTTTGAGGCCCTTGAAGGCCCATTTGTAATAGAATACTCTATCTTCAATATCTCTTTTAAGGTCCACGAAGGCCCATTGGTAAACCCTATTAATAGACCCCCATTCTGACACTTGAAGAGGAGGAAAAAGGACACTTGTAAAGGCACTCATATAGTGAAACTAGAATCTCGATTCCAACATTTGGCGCTAGAAGGAGGGCAAGTGTTCAATTTTTCCTCGATCATTGTATCTATCCTCATTCACCGTCATTTGTAATTGATTCTCATGTTGTTCTTTATTGCCGATTGAGCTTCAAATGAATTTTTTTGGTGATTTCGTTTGTGCAAAATGGTGATACATCTGTTACAGCGAGGTCCGGTGTCAAAATTTATTGTCATCAAAAGATCTAACTCAAATTGAATCTACTTCACTATTATCACCTCAAAATTGGCGATGATTTATCCTCCAAGCTCATCCACTCCGATCTATGGATGCTTTAAAAAGTGCACATCAGTTTGATATTCACTGAGGCACGAATCGCACACTAGGTATTTGATATCTCTACTCAACGACGTATTTCTTCTACTATTCTTCATAGATCTCAGATGATTGTTATGTGTTGATTAGTAGTAAAATTGTAAAATTAGCAAAGTTGAAATCAATTGATTTTGTTATTGGTGTGATAAGTTGCTGATAATTGCCAACTAAGTTGTTTTAGTTTGTTTAACTGGGATTGTTATGAGTAACATTACATGCTGGTTGATTCGAATATTTTATATTTCCATATGCGGTTAATTGATTTTTTATGACAAATAGGAATTCGTGGTTATTCGTTATGTACACATTTGTACACTAGGGATAAATACATATACACTTCACTTGATTATATCTGTTGTCTATTGTTTGCACATAACTTAATGTCCAAAATTTAATCAACATAGCTATCTCATGAAAAAGAGTAAATTACATAGTGGTGGCTGTACTTTACACCGATTTTCAAAAAAGTGGCCAGTCTTTCAATTTCTCAAATTAGTGGCCAACCTTTCGCTTTGTTTTACAAAATAATGGCCAGTCTTTCAATTTCTCAAATTAGTGGCCAACATTTCACTCTGCGTTGTAAAAAAGTGGCCACTTTAGAGATAATTTGCCTACTATTAGCCACTTTTTTGAAAGGCGGAGTGAATGATTGGCCACTAATTTGAGAAATTGAAATACTGGCCACTGTTTTGAAAGACAATGTGAAAGGTTGGCCACTAATTTGAGTAATTGAAAGACTGACCACTTTTTTGAAAATCGGTGTAAAGTGTGGCCACCACTCTATAATTTACTCCATGAAAAATATGCAAATTAAGCTTCATTGCAACCTGATTTGAGCTATTTGGTCATAACATCGTAATTTTGAGTATTCTTTTCACTTTGACAATGTTTTGTCCAACAAAAATGAGCTGCGAATAAAGGGCCTCTGTGTGAGGTCGATTCTCCAAACTTGAAGAATACAAGCTTAAATGCCTGGCAAATTTTGAATTCGAAAGCCCAACAAAAAAGGCTCAAATGCTTGATACATGATCGCCAAACACGAATTGCCAAGAGCAGGTCAAAATCCACTAAAAATGAGCTATAAGATCAATGAAATGAGCTCCAAAATCAACAAAATGAGGTTAAAACTGCAAGTCACCATTTCAAGGCCAAGTCGCCATTAAAAGGCCAAGTCATCATTTCAAGGCCAAGTCGCCATTAAAAGGCCAAGTCGCCATTTCAAGGCCAAGTCGCCATTGAAAGGCAAAGTCGCCATTTCAAGGTCAAGTCGCCAGATCAAGTATGATTATAAAATTTTTTACAACTCCGGCTTCCTCCGTTGGTGATAACTCTCGGCACTATGAGACAAGTCGGCAAGAATCTGAAAAGTTTAATGCTCCAAATACGGCTAAACATTATATTTGTAAAAGCCTGATAATACAAGCTCAAAAGCTCAACAGGAAATGAGCTAATTCTACCTCTTCTATGTATGTCAAGCTTCTATAGAATTCTACAAGCAATCCTGGACTTCTAACAACCTTTTGACAGTTCATTTCTCCTACATTTTTCATCAGTTCTGGTGTTTTCTCCATTAGAACTTGGAAAGCGTACTGATCCATCAGCAGCATTTAATGACGCACTCTCCATTTGAGAGACACTTGTATTGTCGCTCATGTCTCCTCAAGGAGAGCAGGAGCATCTTATTGCTCTATATAATGAAATACTTGCATGATTTTTCTTCCTAAAGCAATGAATGATGATGGGAAGACGGGTGCTCTATTAAAATCTTTGATTTATCAAGTTGCCGATTACCTAACAAAGTCCGATAATGCCTCTTAGACGTTATATCAAGGATCCTGGCAGCTACATCTAAAATGCAGGCTGCTCAAGCAACACTTGACAGTAACTATGTATCAGATACTTTTTAACAAATGCATTCTTGGTTCTCACTCACGTGAATACATATACCTTCTCAACTTGGGATGACAGTTATCTAATAAAAGCTGCTTATCAACGTCATCAAGAACATCAACCTAATAAAGGTCACCTAATAAGCCTCAATAAGATTTGAAGATCTTCTCATACTGCTTATACGATCTGATAGGGATACAGCAATGGAAGCTGGTGTTTGTGCTCTAGAGAGACTGTGGGATGATGAGCATAATGTGGAAATTGCAGCAGGTTATGATCTTCTCGAGCTCCTTGGTGGTTTGGTTTCAGGCTCAAATAGTCGTCTCATTGAAGTGAGCATTTCTGTTCACATTCGATTGGGAAAAGATAAAACTCCATGCAAACTGGATATTGTCAAAGCCGGAGTAATTGAGAATTGTCTCTCACTAGTTCCTAGTGCACCTAGTTTATTATGTTCCACAATTGCAGAACAGTGCCCTGCAAGCACTTGTTAATATTTTGGAGAAACCTAAAGCCTTGACATTTTAAAACTTACTCCTGGCGAAGTAATTGAACCTTTAATATCATTTCTAGAATCCCCGTCTCAAGCTATTCAACAACTTGCACGGGAGCATTTTCAACAAGACATTACATCAAAAACCGCAATTATTCCGCTTGTGCGTCTCGCAGGAACTGGAATCTTAAACTTACAGGAAATCGCAATAAAAGCTCTGGAGAACCTTTCTCTAATCTGGCCAAAGGCCCTTGTTGAATCTAGGGGTATATTTGAGCTTGCAAAGGTTATCATTCAGGATGATCCTCAACCGTCTCATGCATTGTGGAAAATAGATTAGCCTTCCACTTCTCTGGCAGGATATATTATTCCCAAAGCTCCTCAGATCAGGTGTTAGAAATCAATCATTTGAGATTAAAAGATCAGCTGTAATTCTTGATGCGGCAAATGACAAAGCAAGATCCAAAGCCAAAAATGAATCCAGAATTCCACTACTGTTGAATCAAGGCTGCTGAAACACAATAAGATCCTATATCACTGAAGCACGTACGACAACGTTTGTACATGTTCAACTTGATCTGATGAATGAACTTTGAGCATCATGACCTGCTACAAGCTCATTATTTCTTGAAGCCGATGTTTTTGCTTTTGAGATTTTCCTCTTTGAATTACTCTCAACATTTAACTCCCTAGACTTCCATTATGTGTTCCAAACGTCAGTATTATTAAAGCAACACATGCATTCAAAGCCAAAAGAAGATCTTCTAACAATTGTGGGGGACAAATGTTGGGCCATAGAATAGTCCACTTGTAATATCTCTTTTGAGACTCTTGAAGGCCCATTTGTAATAGAATACTCTATCTTCAATATCTCTTTTAAGGTCCACGAAGGCCCATTGGTAAACCCTATTAATAGACCCCATTCTGACACTTGAATAGGAGGAAAAAGGACACTTGTAAAGGCACTCATATAGTGAAACTAGAATCTCGATTCCAACAATAACATATAGAGATTCTTGTTTTCAGTAGGCGTAATCTTAAAGTGGATACCTATGTGATAATCTGCAAAAATTACTGCCACAGTATATGAATTGCATCTCTCCGGAGAAACAACCCTTCTTTGAAGGTACTAATCCGTGACATTTTGCATTACATATACAAACATGGAAATGATAGAGACTTGGGACCTATATGCTTTTCAATAATTTCAATTACATGTCGACATTTTCCCTTGAAAATGATAAAAGTAAAATAAATAAAAAAAACATTCACGCCTACGACTCTAGTGTTCGTAAGATGCAAGTCGAAGGATCTCTGCTAGAAAAAAGTTATAGCCAACCTTCAAGTGGAAGCAAAATCATCACAATCCTGGCTTCTGTTTTACTCTTGTATACATGGAATTCATGATTTCAATTGCTGCATATCTTCATGCCTGCTAAGGGACCATCAACCTCGTATGTGTCTACATGCCTGTATCAAACTTTCAACATCTGAGTTATTATAATAGGGGTTCCTTACTTTTGGTAATGGTAATAATTCAGTGTAAATGAGGATCTTATAGCACCTGGAAAAAACCAACTTTGTTGCAGGCATTCTACATCTGCATTTAACTTTACATATGAACCTAAGAACTACCTTATATTCAGCGCTTATAATTGTTCTTTTAAATATGAAAACTATACAAATGTCTAAAACACTATATATAGTCCTGTCAAGAATTAACAATCTGCACTGGGTTAGCTTTGTACATCATGAATACATCTGGAACCACCGTCTTACTCCACTTTGGAACCTCTAGCACATTGCTTTGGTAGTCTAGAGTCATACTATACCGACACTTTGAATTTATCTAGTACAGAAATAATACCATTGTTACTTCCTTTTATTGTCTGAGCAAGGCAATATTACAATTTCTTAGTCTTGCAATAAAACACTTGTGTAGGCATACAACAAAAACATACATCACCTGAACAGCCACCCCGTAACAGTCCAAATATCCTTTGGGACATTTCCCATCAACCATTCAAAGATAATCCCTTTACAAAGAATTCCCTTACAAGTTCCATTATGATGAAGATAAAGTACACGGCTTCTTTGATTTCTTGCTAGTGTATATTTTTAAATAAACACCTTTCGTTCTAATAGCCAGCAATACATCCAAACCAAAACCAACTACGCATGCAATAGCCATAACAATAAACACTAGCCTGTAACAGTGAGCACCCAGGCATGTGTTTCCGCCTCCGGCTGTTGTTGTAGCCTCTGAATCATACAAAAAACCAGCCAGCAAACCAGAGAAAAGGAAAGAACCCAATGGTAGGTTTAGGATTAGAATATTGTAGATTAGACCGTAATATTTTAGGCCAAATAATTCAGAAGCAGTTGGAACTGTGACAGCAACACGAACTCCATAGCATATTCCCACTACTATTGAGCCAATGTAAAGCGAACCAGGCAAAGCCAAAGCCATGATAATGTATCCAATAGCCATTAAAATTTGAGAAGCTGCATTCCAAGTGGGCCTTGGGTTTCCAGCTTTCCTGCAGAGATTTATTTATTATTCAGTGATTAGCAAATTACTAACACATTAGAATAGTCACCTAAATATTTTAAGTCTCTGTAGTCTCACTAGAAAACAGAGGGTAATGGGCCTAATTAATAACACATGTCAATTATAAATGATGTAATCTTGAAACTAAGATTTGATTTCACAAAACCCTACCACAATCTCTCAAAACTAAAACTATACTAATTGAGAAATGACTGTTAGTTGCATATTCCTGTTATGGCATATATATAGTATTAAAGATTTGATTTTTGCTTTAAAGGACCAATAATTGATTTCTGTAAAGATCCATTCTAATTTTTTTGGCCCATCAATTTTCATTTAGTTCGTTAGCCTTGCACACAGTGACCACAACACAGTACCAAAGCTTAAATTCTAAATGAACCAAATATTTTTCTTTTTAGCTTTTTGCCTTTATTGAAACTAAAATATAAATACATGCCAAACTCCACAGAGCCACTTTAACAAATTTTTCAACAAAACAAAAACAAAGTGACACTCAGTTCGCATAAAAGGATAATAAGGAAATCTGAAGAATACCATTTAAAAGAAAATCGCCTAGCTCATCGCTTTTCCTCACCTAATCTAAAAGTAACTTAGACCATTATTAAGTAAAATGATCATCTGGCTACAGATGCAGCTTAAAACATTGCAAGTTTATGCTATCAAAACCAAATCATACGATTCTAAATTTTTGCCTAAAACTACATCCATTACATTAGGAATGTAACGACATAATTCTCTTTACTTAAACGTCATGCTATTGCAAGATTTCAGGTACTTTTAAGACAATAAGAAGCTTGAATAAAAGCTTAAAGAACTTAACCACATAATTTTGTATTTACTTCAACGTCATGCTATCGCAAGATTTCAGGTACTTTTAAGACAATAAGAAGCTTGAAGAAAAGGTTACGGAAGGTACTTTTAAGACAATAAGAAGCTTGAAGAAAAGGTTACGGAACTTACTTGATAAAGTACTCTGAAATTGAACCTGAAAAAATGCGTCCAAAAAATCCCCATATGCTAGTTAAGGAAACAAACATCGAGACATCTCCATATCCAAGAGCCAAACCTATTTGTCCCATGTTATTCATCACTGCCAATCCTGTCCCTACTCCACAAAGGAATGAGAAGAACAAGATCCAGAAATCCACCGTTTTTAATGCCTCAACTATTGTGTGATCCTCCCCAATCACTGGTTTCTTTTTCACTTTCACAACACTGGCCTCCAACCTTTTCTCGGCCTCCAGCTGTCTATCTACAACTAAAAGTGGCTCCACTATGCGATCTTCATTATTTAAACTTTCTGACCGAGTGCGTACCAAATTTTGCATCATAAGGTACAGAGGAACAGTCAACGGAGAAGCTATAAGAATTAGAAGTATAACAGCAAATGCTTGAGATATAGATCTCCCATGTTTGCCACTAACATCATACACTAGCAGATAAACAGCTATAGTTACTGCAACAACATTAAAGATTCCAAAATATTTCACTTCTTGCTTTTCTTCATTAGAGTTGGATGATGGTGGGATTTCACGAAGAAACATAATAGCAGTAAAACAAACAAGCAAAGGGACAATTGCTAGCATAAGAAGAAAAGTTGCAGGATCATCGGAGAACAAAGCAGTGCAGAGATCCGTAAATATGGCAGTGCTTAAACCAACATACCCTTTCAGAATCCCCGAAACTGGACCCCTGTTTTTCCTGAAGTTCCGAATA
Source organism: Kitagawia praeruptora (assembly GCA_037693485.1). Lineage (NCBI taxonomy): Eukaryota > Viridiplantae > Streptophyta > Magnoliopsida > Apiales > Apiaceae > Kitagawia > Kitagawia praeruptora. The sequence continues at coordinate 144,126,141 of CM075352.1, forward strand.
CATGTAACTAGAACTGCCGTATTCATCCATGTTGTGCTGTTTCCTCCCATACATAAAAATATGCACATCTACATTGAATATACATAAATTTTGATAGCATTAAGATAGCCACTTAGTAACTAAATCATCATTAATGAATTTTGAATAAATATCAATGATCATCATTATTCATTACAACAATTTCACAAATTTCCTTCTCAAAGAAATATACCAAATTATGCATTTTTGACACAGTTTATTACAGAAAATAAGAAAAATTCCCTAATCAGGAGTAAGATAAAGGGTGACAACACAGTTGACACTTCAAATGTTACATAAAATGCACAAGGTATCACAATTTAGAAAGTTGCGGATCAAAAGAAACAATCTAAGTAGGCCCAAGCGTTACACACGTCACAAGTAAAATTTGCACATTACGCTTGCCATGGCCATTTTATTGTTGTGTTTCATAATGCACATTGCTTAAAGGTGTATTACCGGTCACGCAAACAAGCAAACACAAAAATGCACATTGCCTGGTCACGGCCATTTTAAATGCACATTGCCGGGTCATGGCCATTTTTTCCATAGTGCACATTGCTTGAATGCATAATACTCATCACAAACATGCAATGGAAAAACATTAGTAGCAAGAAAAATAAGCACAAGTCGCGATTATTTGGGCTGTTTAATCATGAAATTTTAGTCAAAAATTCCTCAGATAAATGTACTATTCTGGACCTACACCCTATATATATAAACAGAAAACCCATCAGCCATTAGTAGTAATACAAAGTACTGCAACTAATTTGTATGCAAAAAAATTTTTTTTTAAAAATGTTTGCTTACCACCCAATAAGGAAGCGGTTGAATACGGTGGCTAACAACAAGCCACTGAACCCCATAACTCACAAACCCTTCAACACAACCTATCAGAAGTAACACTTGAGGAGACCACCGGTCGGAACAAAGTCCGGAGAGAATACCAAAGGCTTTTCCGACGTCTTTAGCAACAGAGAGATTGTTAAGTTGAAGTTGAGTGAGTGACATCAAAGATTTCAAAGCGTCGGAATAGTTGGAAAACGTGTAGTTGTTGCCGGATATTGCTTGCACCCAAACGGCGGTCACAAAGCCCAACCATTTTCCAGCGGGGGATGTCGGAGAGTAATCCAAGCCCATTTGTGTCTTCTTTTCCTTTTTTTGGATTAAGGGACGTTTGGTTATGTTTCGTAATAAATAACAAAAGGTGGCGCTTCGGGGTGACTGTCTATGGTCTCTAGATAGTGACACGTTTTGTATCTCCATTTTCCATAGTAAATTTTAAATATTGATCAAACCACTTGCACAGTTGCACCTAGGGCTGTTCACGGACCGAGTCGAGACGAGCCGAGCCGAGGTTTGATTGAAACGATCCGATCTTTGACCTTAACGAACCGAGCCGAGCTTTGATCTTAACGAATCGAGCTGATTTCTTAACGAACCGAGCCGAGCTTTGACTGAACCGAGCCGAACTCGAGTTGTTCACGAACATCCTCGAGCCGAGCCGAGCTCGAGCTGTTCGCGAACAATTAATTTGGTTGGAGATCTTAGTAGATCACTACTATTCTAAGTAGTACTAGTAACTAGTGCTTTGTCACGGATTGTTGTTTCTATTTTTTAAAAAATATTTCTCGACGATCCAACCGTACGGATGTCAAAATATATCTAATTTAATGATATTCCCAAATTTTCATAAAATAAAAAATTAATTTGGTTGGAGATCTTAGTAGATCACTACTAATTTAATTAGTTCTAGTACCTAGTGTTTTGTCACGAATTGTTGTTTCTATTTTTAAAAAAATATTTCTCGACGATCCAACCTTATGGATGTCAAGATATATATATCTAATTTAGTGATATTCCCAAATTTTCAAAAAATAAAAAATAATTTGGTTGGAGATAAAAAAAATAAAAAGTAAAAATTTTGATTTTTTTCGAGCTTTAACGAGCCAACGAGCCGAGCTCGAGCCGAGCCGATCTTGAGCCGAACCGAACCGAGCTCTTATCGAGCCGAGCTTAACGAACAAAAATCTTGTCCGAGCTCGAGCTTTTATCGAGCCGAGCTCGAGCTGTTCATTAAAAGCTCTGTTCGTTTACAGCTCTAGTTGCACCATCTCTATATAAACTATGATGAACAGTTTAGATTAAATAAAATAAACTATTATAATCTCTGTTATAGAAATCGGCCGATTTCTGAAAAATCGTCGATAAATCGGTCAAAATTTTGGAACCGATTCGACCGATTTTGCAAAAATCGCCGATAAATCACCGATTTTTCAACCAAATCACCCGATAAATTGTAAATCGGTACCTCAACCGAATAGTTCCGATTTCCGAAATCTACAACACGATTATAATTATGTTTTTGGTGGGATTTTATTTTATTTATATCTTAAAAAATTTGTATTATAAACATTAATTTTAATATATTGTTGGTTGATAAATTATGGAGAGGAGAGAAAAATAGTATTTTATCATAATGAAACTTGTTATTGGTTATAATATAAGAAGGGTTGTTTATATAGGAAGAGCATATCTAATGGTGTTGCATAAAAACGGTTTGCTAAATTATATAAAATATAGATTATGTAAAAAAATTTGAATCTGTAAGATATTGTGCTCAAATGGGATAGACTATATTTTAAAAGTAGTATGTTATTATTATTTCACGTTATTATAAATAAAATTTATTATTTTAATATTGTAATAGATGATGTAGAATCTTGCTACAGGTCTTTAAAGATTGGCAAAATATAGTTAATATGAAATGATTGGCTATATTTTTCGCTAAGGGAAATGACCCATTGAAATGCCCATTTTTTTTACATATTAATATTATATATATATATATATATATATATAGTAGAGTTCGAGGGAGAACCTCACTATCAAGAAAACCAGGAGATCCAATCTTATACCATACATTATTATCAAATATTAATAATAGAAAATAAGAAAATCCAATGGCAAATCTGTTATTATCATGAAATATATGGACAAATCTTTTGACTAATTACACAGAATACTTTGCAGAATCTTATAATCATGGAAACATATATCATCAATTTTAGATTGACAGGATGATTGATTTTGTTCAATTAAGAAAATGATTCTCCATATCAAAGATCAGTACGTAAACACTGATATATAATGTTTATAATACATTATAAACACGTATATACTCCGAGAAAAAATGGAGAAGAAAGCGGCAACAATGACTGAGTAAGGAACCAGAATTTTTTTTACTATAATGGTTATCGATATCGTTATATAGATTAAAAGTGTGTTTCTGTGTGTTCCATTACATTTTTTCATATTTCGAAGATTCTTGAAAATGCACACCTAGAGGGGGGTGAATAGGTGTAAATGGCTAACTATGTATAACTAAAACTGATTTTAAAAATTACCAGAAACAGCTTACTGATTTCGTTTTATGCAGAGACAAATGGTATGCTGAATGCACAGATAATCAGTACAGATAACACGATAAATGGTAAACTGAATACAAGCAGTATGCTGAGTGCAATGACAGTAAATAAGATAAGGTGCACAAACAGTAAGCAATGCAGAAATGGTAAGCAGTAAGTAAAGTGCAGAAAATAAAGAACACCAAGACTTTTAGCCAGGTTCGACCCCTAACCCCTATGGTCTACGTCCTGGTCCCTTACCAACTTGGTAAGAGAATATATTATTGATCACTGAAATAAGCCAATTACAAGATACAACAATATATCTCCCTTGATACCCAGTTGTTGACAAATGGCGTGCTGAACTCCTGTTTCTGAACTTGCTCTCTAAGCTATACTTCCCAAGTATACTTCTCTAGCAACGTTCACCAAACCCTAGTTCCCTTGCCAAACTGACCAACAACTAATCCTTACAACTTGAACAATACAATCAATAAAGAATACAACTCAAACTATGAACTCTTTAAGAATAGCACGTATCAATATACTAAGAGCTCGAAAGAATTAAAGATATAGCAATGAAAAACTGAGTTGTTTGAAATCTTGTGTGCTTGAATATATTTCTCTGAAGTGTTGTAAACGAATGAACACAAGAACAAAATATATATAGTCTCACAACCAACGTTCGGAAAATCAATCACCAATTATTCGAACTATAAGAAATCAATTTCCAACGTTCAATTGGTTAGAGATTTTACCAACGTTCTTGTGAACGTTTGACAGAGGGTTTGGAAGAAAGAGATCGTAGAAAACATAACCCTTCTGTTTTGTATAGATATAAAACGCGTATAGGAGATTTTGTAGAAGAAAATCTTTTAAATAAGGAAACTCCTATAAGTTTTATAAAATAATTTAAATAAGGATATTTGAAAAGATTTTGAGCTCTATAATATATTGTGTACGTATTATCTAATAAATAGTCCTCACAATATATTTCCTGAATTACATCCATGAGAATTTGTCTTGATAAAAATCTTCAGGATTCTGGCAGTCTGCAAATGGCTTGCTGTTTGAGTCTGTTAGTGTGAAATGGCTTGCTGGACTGACTCTGTTGTAGCACCAGATAGCTTGCTGTTTGTATATAATCAGTACACTTAATATACCCTGCAAAACCAAGTTAGTACAACCATAACACAATGTTTTATATCAAATAACAAGCAAATAGCTTGCTGAAAGTGATCATCAAAACCATAGGAGTATCAATCTCCCCCTTTTTGATGATTACACAATATTTAGGAGAAATAAGAACTCCCCCTAAATCCCTGCATATTAGTACATTTTGATATAAAACTGATTCAAGATAAACAAGCATAAAATTAATCATATCCACATCGAATATCTTGACCAAACAAGCAATTAAGTACTCCTAAATTTCTCCCCCTTAATCCATCAAAAATCTAACCAAAAAGAATATTAGTCCAGGTCTGGAATAAGCATAGAGAAATAAAAATAAAAAATCAAATCATGATAATGGCATATAAGCATTTCAGATACAAATGGTAAGCCAATGTTACCCATTCTGTGCTTGTCAGCTTGCTGACTACACAGTACACATGCCAAGTTCCATTCGAATAGCTGCAAATCTTTCCTCAGCCAATGGCTTTGTGAAGATATCTGCTAGTTGAACTTCAGTTGAAACAAATACCAACTCAATCTTCCCTTTTGCTGCATTATCTCTTAAGAAATGGTGACGAACGTCAATATGCTTCGTTCTTGAGTGATTCACAGGATTCTTTGAGATATTTATAGCACTCGTGTTGTCACAAAATATTGGAATTTTGCCACACTTGATATTGAAATCCCTTAGAGTCTGAATCATCCATAAAATTTGAGAGCAACAGCTACCAGCTGCTAGATACTCCCCTTCAGCCGTTGATAGAGCCACAGAAGCTTGCTTTTTGCTTTGCCATGAAACCAAGCTATGTCCAAGGAATGTACAAACACCACTTGTACTTTTTCTATCAGTCTGAGACCCTGCATAATCTGCATCACTATACCCCACGAGATCAAAAGTATTTGTGATAGGATAGAATAAACCAAGATTGATAGTACCACTTAAATATTTAAAAATCCTTTTAACTGCATTTAAGTGAGACTCTTTAGGGTTAGATTGAAACCTTGCACAAACACAGACACTATACATGATATCAGGTCTTGAGGCAGTTAAATATAATAAACTTCCAATCATACCTCTATACCTTTTGACATCCACATCCTTACCATTCTCATCTGCAAACAGCTTGCTGTTTTGAGTCATAGGAGTTGTTTTTGCTTTGACATCTTCAAAACCAAATCTTTTGAGCAGATTCTTTGTGTACTTTGATTGATGCACATAAATACCATCATTGGTTTGCTTGATTTGGAGACCCAAGAAATAATTAAGTTCTCCCATCATGCTCATATCGAATTCATTGTACATGCACTTAGAAAACCACTCACACATAGATTCATTAGTAGCACCAAATACAATATCATCCACATATATTTGTACAACAAGAATATCTTTACCATTTTGCTTTGTAAATAATGTTGGATCGATATTACCTCGAATGAATCCATTTTTGAGAAGAAACTTACTAAGCCTCTCATACCATGCTCTAGGGGCCTGCCTTAAACCATATAATGCCTTCTTGAGCTTGTATACATAGTCTTGAAACTTCTCATGTTCGAATCCAGGAGGCTGTTTGACATAGACTTCCTCATCCAGCACGCCATTTAGGAATGCACTTTTTACGTCCATTTGATATAACTTGAATTTCTTGTAGCATGCATAAGCAAGAAGCATTCTGATTGATTCTAAACGAGCTACAGGTGCATATGTTTCTTCAAAATCAATTCCTTCTTGTTGATTATAGCCTTGAGCCACGAGCCTTGCCTTATTTCGAGTAACTGTTCCAAATTCATCCACTTTGTTCTTGAACACCCATTTTGTTCCTATGATAGAAGCATCTTCTGGTGGCTTTACAAGTTCCCAAACATCACATCTTTCGAATTGGTTGAGTTCCTCTTGCATTGCCATGATCCAATTTTCATCTTCTAGTGCTTCCTTGATATTTTTGGGTTCTTCTTGAGCTAAAAAGGCAGCATAAGCACAAAAGTTTGCTTTTCCTCTCCTTGTTGTGATTCCATCTGAGATATCTCCAATAACAAGTTCTGGAGGATGATTCTTTACTGTCCTTGTAGCCTTTGGTAGAGAATGTTGAGCAATTTCTTCATTTGTTGTGATTCTGACCACTTCAGCTTGCTGATTTGCAGTTCCAGCTTGCTGTTTTCCATTCTCAGTAGTGTTTTTGGCTTGCTGACTTCCAGTTTCAGCAGAATTGTTGGCTTGCTGATTTCCAGCAACTTGAAGTTGTATGTTATCACCTGCAAATTCTTCCTCATCTCTTGGCAGATCATTGTTAGGTTCTTGAAAAGTAACATCAATAGATTCTTCAACTATATGTTTATTTAAATTATAAACTCTATATGCTCTACTAGTTAAAGAATAGCCAAGAAAAATAGCTTCATAAGATTTAGCATCGAATTTACCATCATTATCAATTGTCTTGAGCACAAAACACTTTGAGCCAAAGATTTTGAAGTAACCAATGTTTGGCTTCTTTTTCCTCAACAATTCATACGGAGTTTTGTTCAAGATAGGCCTGATTATGATTCTGTTCAACAAATAGCATGCTGTATTCACTGCTTCTGCCCAAAAACTTCTAGGCAGCTTGCTTTCTTGCAATAGAGTCCTTGCTGTTTCTTGTAGTGACCTGTTCTTCCTTTCTACCACTCCATTCTGTTGTGGAGTCCTTGGTGCAGAAAATTCATGTGTAATTCCTCTTTTTTCACAATAAGCAATGAAGTCTTTGTTGAGAAATTCACCTCCTCTATCACTTCTTATACCTACAAGTCTTGTATTCAACTTGTTCTCAAGTAATTTGATTAGTTTCTCAAATTCATCAAAAGCACAATCTTTAGTACGAAGAAATAATACCCATGTAAATCTAGAATAATCATCTACAATCACAAAAACCATATTGTTTACCTCCAATACTCTTGTAAGCTTCTGGACCAAATAAGTCCAAATGCAGAAGCTCTAAGGGTTTAGAAGTAGATACCATTTTCTTTGATTTGTGAGTACTTCGAAGCTGTTTTCCCAACTGGCAAGCTGAACATACTTCTGTTTTGACATACTTTAGTTTGGGCAGCCCTCTTACTAGTTTCTTGCTTGATAACTTTCTGAGCAAATCCATGTGTGCATGTCCCAATCTTCTATGCCAAATATATGGGTCATTATCCATTGCAGCCAAACAGCATGCTGTTTCCTGCATATCAAAGTCTAATACATATATATTTCCTTCCCTTCTAGCAACTAGGGGGATTTTGTTAGTGCCAATAGTAATAATAGCTTTATCAATACCCAATTCAACATGATGTCCATCATCAAATAATTGAGTGACACTAAGCAAATTATAAGTAAGACCTTTGACATATTGAACTTTATCAATAGAAATAATACTATTACCAATAGAACCTGTACCAAGGATTTGAAGAGTTTTGCTATTCCCAATAGTCACTCTTCCACCCTTTTTCATTTTGAGATTCATAATCTGAGATTTGTCTCCACACATATGTCTTGTGCATCCACTGTCCAAGATCCATTGCTTTGTCTTGACCTTAGCAGCAAGGCACATCTACAAAACAAACAAAAATACCTCAATGTTTTGGTACCCATATAGGTTTGGGTCCAGGTTGGTTAGTAGCAAGAATATATAAAGCATTTAAATCAATTTTCTTGATCCACATTTGGACCACTTTTGGGAACTGATTTTGCTTAATGTCATTCTGTTGGTGAGCTGTTTGTCTCCTGCTACTTGCATTCTGGTATGATGTTTGTTGCCTGCTGTTTGCATTCTGGTATGCTGTTTGTCTGACTGGTCCATTCTGGTATGCTGTTTTCGTCTTATGATATACTTGAACCACACAATTCTTTTCCAGATGTCCTTTTCCACCACATTTGTTGCATGTCTTCCAAGGCATAGCATAATTGTAGGGAATGCCATTCCTTCCATCATATTTGAGTACCTTATCCTTTTTGTTGAGATTCATGCCAACTCCTTCTCTGACTAAGGGGACCTTTGCCTTCTTCATCATTGTTTTTAAAGTGTCTTCACCTTGAACAAAAGTTTCCATGCCCTTCTTGAGATCTTTAACTTCTGTTTCTAGGAGAGTGATCACTTCAGCTTGCTGTTTGATGAGTTCAGCTTGCTGGACTCTCTTTTCAGCAGTTTTTGAGGATTCGGCTTGACTAGATTCCTTCATTTTGTATGATTCCAATGCTTTAGCTTTAGTTTTGACATCAGACCTTAGCTCTTTGATTTCTTCAGTCAATGTCTTGTTTCTCTTTTCGAGTAGCTTGACATTAGCCTCTAAATGTCTGTTCTTAGTAGTTAGTTCCTTGATTTCTGTAGCTTTACTGAATGAAGTTGAATCCCATTCTTCCATTTTTGGCAATAGATCTTTTACCATTTTGGATAAATAGGCATTTTTATCAGTCAGCTTGCTGATTTCAGCCTTTAGTGCCATGTGTTCTTCAATTGTAACACTATTTTGTTCCTGCATGGTTAGTGAATCTAACAAAGTATCATCTGAAGAAATATAATCATTAAAAGAGTTTACCTCACTCTCATCTTCTTCAGAATCAGTTTCAGCATATACTCCTTCTGAATTTCCTAGACCATATTTTTCATCCATTCCAACAAGTGCTAAGTTCACCATCTCTTCACTTGAGTCATCACTGGAATCAGAATCATCATCACTCCAAGTCAGTAGAGCCTTTGATTTCTTCTTGTCCTTGAAAACAGTAGGCTGTTTTGACTTCAGTTTGTAGCAGTTCCTTTTATAATGACCTGGCTTGCCACATTCGAAACAAGTTTCCTCCTTAGAGTCTTTTGAGCCTTTCTTGTTGTTGTAGTAGCCACCTCTTTCCCTTTTCATCATGTTCTTCTTTTCTATCAGCCTCTTGATCTTCTTTGAAATAAGTGCAAGTTCCTCATCTGAATCAGATTCATCATTAGAGTCAATTGGCTTGCTGTTTTTAGAATGAAGAGCCATATTCTTCATCTTTTCTGTTGGAGCTTTGACACTTGAACTTCCCACCTGATTTCCATTTATCTTGCTTTCAAATTGCTCTAGTTCAGCAAATACAGACAAGTGATCCATAGTATCAATAAGTGGTGAGGATTCCAAGGCAGTAACTTTGGCTTCGTAGATAAATGGTACTGCACTTAAGACCTTCATATTGATTTCATCTTGTGGTATAGATTTTCCAAGCCTCTTCAGTGAGTTAATAGTAACTTGAAACCGTGCTTGACTATCCTTGATAGTTTCACCTTCATTAAGCTTGAAGTTTCCAAAGTCATTCATTAGCTTGCTAAGTTTCACCTTCTTTAGAGATTTTGAACCTTCATGATAAGTCTCCAAAGCATCCCACATTTCTTTTGCTGATTTGAGTGAAGATACTTTATCATATTCAGCCTGGTTCAAACCATTCATAAGTGAACTCCTTGCCTTTCCATTGTAGCCAAGTTTGATTAATTCATCCGGAGTGAGATCATCAACATCCTTTGGCTTGCCATCCTTGTCAAGAAAGACATAAGGACCTTTTTGCACAACTCTCAGAACTAATGGATCTCTAGATAAGTGAGTTTCCATGCTGCTTTTCCACCAGTGGTAGTTGTGTGTGCCATGGAGAAGTGGAGGCCTAAAATCAGATTTTCCTTCGGGATAGTTTTCAGCCATTATGATCGAATACTTTCCTGTTACAGAATTGTTAGTATACCAAGGCTCTGATACCAAATGAAAATGCACACCTAGAGGGGGGTGAATAGGTGTAAATGGCTAACTATGTATAACTAAAACTGATTTTAAAAATTACCAGAAACAGCTTACTGATTTCGTTTTATGCAGAGACAAATGGTATGCTGAATGCACAGATAATCAGTACAGATAACACGATAAATGGTAAACTGAATACAAGCAGTATGCTGAGTGCAATGACAGTAAATAAGATAAGGTGCACAAACAGTAAGCAATGCAGAAATGGTAAGCAGTAAGTAAAGTGCAGAAAATAAAGAACACCAAGACTTTTAGCCAGGTTCGACCCCTAACCCCTATGGTCTACGTCCTGGTCCCTTACCAACTTGGTAAGAGAATATATTATTGATCACTGAAATAAGCCAATTACAAGATACAACAATATATCTCCCTTGATACCCAGTTGTTGACAAATGGCGTGCTGAACTCCTGTTTCTGAACTTGCTCTCTAAGCTATACTTCCCAAGTATACTTCTCTAGCAACGTTCACCAAACCCTAGTTCCCTTGCCAAACTGACCAACAACTAATCCTTACAACTTGAACAATACAATCAATAAAGAATACAACTCAAACTATGAACTCTTTAAGAATAGCACGTATCAATATACTAAGAGCTCGAAAGAATTAAAGATATAGCAATGAAAAACTGAGTTGTTTGAAATCTTGTGTGCTTGAATATATTTCTCTGAAGTGTTGTAAACGAATGAACACAAGAACAAAATATATATAGTCTCACAACCAACGTTCGGAAAATCAATCACCAATTATTCGAACTATAAGAAATCAATTTCCAACGTTCAATTGGTTAGAGATTTTACCAACGTTCTTGTGAACGTTTGACAGAGGGTTTGGAAGAAAGAGATCGTAGAAAACATAACCCTTCTGTTTTGTATAGATATAAAACGCGTATAGGAGATTTTGTAGAAGAAAATCTTTTAAATAAGGAAACTCCTATAAGTTTTATAAAATAATTTAAATAAGGATATTTGAAAAGATTTTGAGCTCTATAATATATTGTGTACGTATTATCTAATAAATAGTCCTCACAATATATTTCCTGAATTACATCCATGAGAATTTGTCTTGATAAAAATCTTCAGGATTCTGGCAGTCTGCAAATGGCTTGCTGTTTGAGTCTGTTAGTGTGAAATGGCTTGCTGGACTGACTCTGTTGTAGCACCAGATAGCTTGCTGTTTGTATATAATCAGTACACTTAATATACCCTGCAAAACCAAGTTAGTACAACCATAACACAATGTTTTATATCAAATAACAAGCAAATAGCTTGCTGAAAGTGATCATCAAAACCATAGGAGTATCAATTCTGTTATGTATTCTAACAATTTCTTATATTTCACTAATCATGCTTTTTATGTATATAGGTTAAAAGTGTGTTTCTGTGTGTTCTACTACGAATTTTGACATATCGAAAATTCTTTTATGTACAAAACAAAGTTAATTTTGTGTGGTACTCATCATAAGTTATTGGTGATTGTGATTCATGCTGTTTTTTTAGAGTCTGGTTTTGTGTGTTATGATCCTATTACAGATTTGGTGATTAAGGGTTTTAAATGATCCTATTACAGATTTGGTGATTAAGGGTTTTAATTTTCCAGAGAAGTGGTCGTCTTCTGTGTTTGTAATGTCTATGAGGTACACCTTGCCTGAGATTGTGAATCGTGATCGTGTTGGAGTTGATGGAGTGAAGACTGTTGTATAGAAGTTTCAGAGTATTGGAAAGCTCTTTAAGATTTATGGGTCGATTTCTACAAATTCTGGGACGCATTGTTTTTGCGTGAATGAAGATCAGTTAGTGTCGTTCTTGAATCTTATATGGGTGATTTGTGGGTCTGTGAATGAAACTAATGAGAACGGGGGAGTTTTATTTACTGACCATGCACGTGAAGTTTTTGCATTTTGGAGAACTATGAAGGATAAACTTGTGTTACCCCTATTGATTGATCTGTTTCAAAAGGCTGGTTTGGAACTTCCACCGTGTTTCATCCGACTTCCAACTGATCTTAAGCTTCAGAAATTGGCATGTCTTCCTGGTGTGGATGTTAGGAAAGTGGGACGGATGTACATGTTCAAAGTTAAGGTACTTGAGCTCGAGTGATGATTTGTGGAAGCAGAAGTTTGTGGAGCAGTATGGGGATGCAAAACCATCTGAGAGAGGGGCTCTTTGGAAGGAGAAGTTTGCCAAGGCTTCAGAGAAGCGGAAAAGAAGGAGAATAGCTGCTGGTACTTATTTAATGTGGAGGGATCGTCATCCCTTCCCTGGTGTAATGCCTGGTCCGTTTCTGGGACAATTTCCTGGTCCGTTTCTGGGACAATTTCCTGGTCCGTTTCCTGGACAAATTCCTGGTGCATTTCCAGGTCGATTCCCTGGTATTATTGGTGGAGATTATTACATGTTACCCCTGGTATCTTTAGGCCCCTGCTTCTACCTGAACGAGGAAATTCTAGGTTTAGGAATCTACTACCCCACTGTAATATGGGAGGACTTTAGGACTTTAGCCTGCTAACTATGCTTGAGTTTGTTTCAGTAATACATATATACTTCTACATTACCTAAGTTGTACTAAAACTGTTGTTTTCTGTTTAAAGTGATGACTAGTTTATCTATTACATGTAAGGATCTGCAAACATGATATTTGTTAGTCAAAATCCATGTTCTCAGAGAAGAGATTTGTTGTTTAACTTCGCCAATTGTGTATTCCACATGAAGTCTCAATGTGATTCGAAGAGCTGCATCTTTGTGTATACCAGTTTTGGACGGGGTGGCTCATATATAACTTCGCTCATCTTTGTGTATATTATTTGGTTTAATTTTATAAAACACCTAACAGAATCTTAAATAAATTAATAATAACACTTAACAGAATCTTTAACAAATTAATTAAAACACTTAACGGTAATTTAATTTAAATTAATAATACCAAGATTCTTTTACGTGTTCCAAATCAAAAGAATTTTAAATAAAACTAAAAAAACACCTAAGAGAATTTTGGTGTAAAAAAACACCTAAGAGAATTTTTATCTGTTTTAAATCAATATATCAGTTTATTTACTTTTATTATCTTTTTGAGATTCCTTTGAGAATTATTTTAAAAGGTATGCTATAAAAATTGAATTTTAATTTGAAATTTTCTTCAATGTTGGATAAATTATTTATAGTGCTCTAATTGTACATAACTATATCGAAAGTTATATTATACTAATAAAATATTTAGTAGAATCTAAATGTAAATATCTAATAAAATTATATTACAATTTTAAAATAATTAACAAAATATATAAGAGAATCTTGGTGTATTATATAATATTTTATATTTTTTTTTTCTTAAAATTTCTTTTAAAATTAAGTTACATATAAAAATATCATCTAATATACCAAGATTTTGTTGTGTGTTTCAATGTATCAGTTTATTTCCTTTTATTATCTTTTTCAGATTTCTTCAAGAACCGTTTTAAAAGGCAATCTATAAAAAAAATTAAATTATAATCTGAAAATATATTTTAAATGTTCCATGAATTATTTATAATTTTGTACTTGTACATAACTAATATTCGAAACTTATTTTAAATCAATAAAATATTTAAAACGAATCTTAATATAAATATTTGATTAAGTAATATTAATGATTTCAAATAATTAGCAAAACACCTAAGAGAATCTTTTAAAAATTATTGCGTTTTTTTAAATTTAATTTACATATAAAAATATTTTGTAATACACCAAGATTCTTTTACGTGTTTCCAATCAATAAAATCAAAATAAAACAAAAAAAAACACCTAAAAGAATCTTGGGTTAATTAATAATATTTTTATATACTTATTTTTTCAAAAGAAAATTTATACATTTCTTTGAAAATTAAGCTACATGTAAAAATATTATAAAATGCATCAAGATTCTCTTACGTGTTTCAAATCAATATATCAATTTATTTACTTTTATTATCTTTTTAAGATTCTTCGAGAATTGTTTTAAGACATGCTATAAAAATTGAAATTTAATTTGGAAAAATATTATTTCAATTTTCTTAAATGTTGGATAAATTATTTATAGTGCTCTACTTGTACATAACTATACCAAAACTTATGTTATATCAATAAAATATTTTAGTAGAATTTAAATGTAAATATCTAATTAAATTATATCACAATTTTAAAATAATGAACAAAACACCTAATAGATTAATCTTGGTGTAATTAATTATATTTTTATATACTTATTTTTTCAAAAGAAAATTTATACATTTCTTTGAAAATTAAGCTACATGTAAAAATATTATAAAATGCATCAAGATTCTCTTACGTTTCAAATCAATATATCAATTTATTTATTTTTATTATCTTTTTAAGATTCTTCGAGAATTGTTTTAAGACATGCTATAAAAATTGAAATTTAATTTGGAAAAATATTATTTCAATTTTCTTAAATGTTGGATAAATTATTTATAGTGCTCTACTTGTACATAACTATACCGAAACTTATTTTATACCAATAAAATATTTTAGTAGAATTTAAATGTAAATATCTAATTAAATTATATCACAATTTTAAAATAATGAACAAAACACCTAAGAGATTAATCTTGGTGTATTAAATAATATTTTTATATATTTCTTTCAAAAAAACCAATTATATCTTTTAAAATTAAGTTACATATAAAATTATCATCTAAATGTATCAATTTGTTTTCTTTTATAATTCTTTTGAGATTCTTTCGAGAATTGTTATAAAAGGCAAGCTATAAAAAAATTTGAATTATAATTAGAAAAAATATTCTTAAATGTTCCATGAATTATTTATAATTTTGTACTTGTACATAACTAATATTCGAAACTTAATTTAGATCAATAAAATATTTAAAACGAATCTTAATATAAATATTTTATAAAGTAATATTATGATTCCGAATAATTAACAAAACACCTTAGAGAATCTTTTAAAAATAATTACACAATTGTTTTTAAATTTAAGTTACATATAAAAAATTATGTAATACACCAAGATTCTTTTACGTGTTCCCAATCAATAAAATCCAAATAAAATTAAAAAAACACCTAAAATAATCTTGGTGTAATTAATAATATTTTTATATACTTATTTTTTCAAAAGAAAATTTATACATTTCTTTGAAAATTAAGCTACATGTAAAAATATTATAAAATGCATCAAGATTCTCTTACTTGTTTCAAATCAATATATCAATTTATTTACTTTTATTATCTTTTTAAGATTCTTCGAGAATTGTTTTAAGACATGCTATAAAAATTGAAATTTAATTTGGAAAAATATTATTTCAATTTTCTTAAAATGTTGGATAAATTATTTGTAGTGCTCTACTTGTACATAGCTATACCAAAACTTATTTTATACCAATAAAATATTTTAGTAGAATTTAAATGTAAATATCTAATTAAATTATAGCACAATTTTAAAATAATGAACAAAACACCTAAGAGATTAATCTTGGTGTATTAAATAATATTTTTATATATTTCTTTCAAAAAAACCAATTATATCTTTTAAAATTAAATTACATATAAAATTATCATCTAAATGTATCAATTTGTTTCCTTTTATTATCTTTTGGAGATTTTTTCGAGAATTGTTTTAAAAGGCAATCTATAAAAAATTTGAATTATAATTCGAAAAAATATTCTTAAATGTTCCATGAGTTATTTATAATGTTGCACTTGTACATAACTATATTCGAAACTTATTTTAGATCAATAAAATATTTAAAAGAATATTAATATAAATATTTGATAAAGCAATATTATGATTTCAAATAACTAACAAAACACCTAAGAGAATCTCGGTATTACATAGTAGTTCTATATTTTTTTTCAAAATAATTACGCAATTTTTTTAAAATTTAAGTTATACATAAAAATATTATGTTATACACAAGATTTTTTTACGTTTTCCCAATCAATAAAATCTAAATCAAACAAAAAAACACTTAAAAGAATCTTGGTGTTATAAATCGTAAGATTCTCTTAAATGTTGTATATCGATTTAATAATTATTCTAGTATTATTTGATGAAATAAGATTCTTTAATGTCTTCCATATCTTTATATTTATTAAAAAAAGTAATGCTAATCAATTTATTAAGAAAGTTTAGAAAATAAAATTTAAAGATAAGAACTTTTTTGAAAAATATTTTTTTTATATTATACGTGAAATAAGGACGGTAGACGCTATTTCAAATTCGTTACAAGGCAAGAGAACACTTAGCAGAATATTTTGTAGAACCTTTATATTATTATTAACTAAAATAAAAGTATTGAAATCATATAAAAAGACTACGTAACATAATATTTTTTTTAACACACATGCTATATCAAATTGCCCGAGTAAATGGCCAGAAAATCTTATTCACAAAGAATATACTCCGTATTATTGATCAATCCTATTATATGGTCATTATTAAGATTCTATGAAAAAAATACCTTATATAAGGTTTTAATTAAGAACAACTTGCCATAAAGAGATTTTAGTTACTGAATGATTGAATCATGGAAAATAATTATGGAAAGCAAAGATCACATTGATTGATTGGAATTTAAAACGTAAGAAGATTGATGAAATAAATTGTTTACCAGTAATGTCCTTTTACTATAAATAAGGTAAGTTTGTATTTCATTTAAATTAAAATGTCATTATTTGACCACCATCGGATTAGATTGTAATCAGCGGCTAAGAAGGTGGTCTTTCAGTTCTCTCGTATAAGAAGGTTCTCCCTTGAACATAGGCCTATATATATATATATATATATATATATATATATATATATATATATATATATATATATATATATATATATATGAGAAAAAGGAATCTGAGATGTATCTCATCAAAGTTTCCTGAGATACAAACTTTAAAATATATTGGGCCCGCAGGACTAACTAATAATATTTTAAATAAATCTTGATTTTACGAAAAAGCCCCCAATATTTACATATAAAATTGTATATCTTAGGGAAGTTACCTAAGACATATCTTAGGCTCCCTATTCTCTCTCTCTCTCTATATATATAGTGGGTGTTTGGGCTATCTTAAAAAATGTAGCTTATTACTTATAAGCACTTATGTCATATAAGTGATAAGTAGAGCATAACTTATAAGTCAGTAAAGTGTTTGGTAAATCAGAACTTATAATCAGTAAACTGTTTGGGTAAATCAGAACTTATAAGTTAACTTTTTTTCTATAGTTTTCAAAATATTTGTTTTTTATATTTAACAATGGATGTCAATGAATAGATCTCGATGAGTAGAGAAATTTGAGATATACATATCAATTTTCTAATGAATGGATCGAGAGATATATGATTTTGAAGATTTGAAGGATATTATATATTGCGTATATCGAGAAATAAGTTATAAGTATAAGTTGAATGTTAGGATTTCCTAACATTCAACTTATGGGATTATAAGTTATAAGTTGAGCCAAAACTTATTTTGGCAAACACCCCCCATAAGTGCTTAAGGCCTTATAAGACATAAGCTTCAACTTATAATGAACCCCAAACACGCCCATATATATATATTCTATTCATGCCACCTAGATTTTTTGCTAAGGTTTTTCTAATGTTGGAGATGCCTAAACAACTAAATAATACTCTATTCTTCCTATTAATTTTGTCACTTTGACCAAATTTTGGTCAAATTGACCAATTTTGTAACGAGAATTACTTACATTACATGATAATTTTTATTTTTTTTAAAATTACTACCACAAAATATATTTATCATAATATGAGATTCAACTTTTAAATTTAAGAAAACATGAAAAGTGAAATAATAATTTGAGGTCAAAATTTGATGAGTTTGACCAACAAAGTCACTATGACAAAATAAGTGGGACAGGGGAAGTAATAAAAGAATTTTCCTATTAAGGGAAACTATTACAATATAAATTATTCAATAATAATAATAATAATATTATATACAATAAAAAATCGAGAGTTTTCCAACAAAAAATGGAACCACGTACTTAAATGAATCTAAAGTCACAACCGCAACGAATCCAAGAAACAAAATCATGAATCTAAACTCCCTCAAAAAAAAAAATCATGAATCTAAACGAGCCAAATTCCAAACGAATCCAAAATTGCATTCACAAAACAAGTGAGAAGGAAAAAAAAGGATGTTGAAGGTAAATAACGGTTTTCAATATAACTCTGATGAAAATAATATTTATTGGTAAAGATGGTTAAAAATAACAAATGGAGTACACATTTTTTTAATGGGATAATAGCTAAGACCCATTTGATAAATGGATAACACAAAATAAAAACAACTAATAAGCCTGCATGATTGGGGTGTTCTATTCTAACTTCATTTTCAAAAACTGTTATGTAAGGCCGTAAGGGGTGGTATTGTATTATAACTTTAAATGACTTTTATTGATTTCTAAAAAGTCAATGACTTTTGTTGATTTGATAAATTTTTAATGACTTTTATGGAATTTGTATATTTCATAATTACTTTTACAGACTTTTTTTATATTGACTTTTGAGAAATTTTACTTACATCTAATGACTTTTGATCGATAACTTATATTAATATGAATATAAAATTATAAATACGTAATATAAAAAATATAAAAAATAATAATTTTGTATTAAAAATTATATAACAAGAAATTTGAATTATTGATATTTCACCAATGAATTTATATATATACAATTGTAATATAAACTATTATTAAATGATTGATTTTTAATTTTTAATCTTGGATATATATGTATGTAGGCCACAGTAGCGAGCACTGTATACTGCAACTTTAGCCGTTATCATAGGCGAAAGGCTGAAAGAGCTAGAGGCATAGTAACTTAGGAAAAGATCTTCAAAGGTTTATCATCTAGCCGAAGGATATGCAATGTATTCCTGAAAATTTTAGACAATAAGATTTTAATGTCAGAAAATAAACATCTAAAGATCATGAACTTAAAGCGCATGTGAGAGAAAAAGACGACATTAAAATTCATAAAATATAATTTTTAAGTAAAGTAAAAAAATTTACAACAAAATCTAAACGAAAAGAAAATTATATAATTAATAATTAATACAAATAGAAATCCAATCAAAGGGGATCCATTTGGTTAGACTTGTCAAATATCCAAATGGTATAAAATCAAGTAAAAAGTAAAATTTTGTCCTCCAACATCAAAAAAGTTTAATTAAATTTAAAATAAAAATAAAGATAAGTAAAAATGGACTTAATAATTTTTTTTGCAAAAGAATATGTGTTAGTATGAACATTAACAATCTTAACATTCACAATAATTAAACTTAAATCAAAACTAAAAAGATAGTAGAAGCTAAAAACTTTCAAGTTAAAACGTAAATCAGTCAAATCAAAGAGATAATATTTGACAAAAAAAATCAAAGGGATAATAACCATCGTTCATAATTTAAGAGAGAATGTATTCTATTTGTGAAAGAGAAATGACAAAATTCTGATATAAATGAAATTGAAGAAAATAAAATAATAATATAAAAGTCATGTGAAATCTTACCCCAAACCTCATGACTTTTCACATTAGATCTCTAGTTATATTTTAAGTTAAAAGTCATAAAAAGTCATTAAATGTAATTGTCATTGTAAATTCATGACTTTTTGAATAACAGTTTACTTTTAAAGAGTTGTTAAAAGTTTAAATTAAATACATCTTACTTTTAATGACTTTTAAAAAGTCTTAATTCAATAACACCTTACTTTTAAATACTCTTTAAAAGTTAGAATTGAATAACAGATGGCTTTTAAAATCCTTAAAAGTTAAAAGTCATTAAAAGTTGGTATTGAATACCACCCCCTAAGTGTATGGTGGATTGGAGCTGGGATCCTCTGTCCCCTTCCTCCGTGTCCCTTTTTTGTCCCATATTATTTTTAATACAAAAAAATGTTTTTGTGGAGCCCATTTTTATTATTTATTAAAATGGGCCCCGCAGGAGCACTCTTTTTGTATTAAAAAGAGCAGGGGACAGAGGATCCGGACCCGGTGGATTGGTGGGTAACATAAAGTTATGTAATGGTGGAATACGCAACTAAAAAAATACGTATTCTAGAAAATATAATTTTTTTTATTTACGCATATGTGATTTGGGTATCTTATGAAAATGAAATACCTAAATAAATGTGTATCCAAATTGTTAAAAATTACCTTCCCACCCAAAAGTTATTATTTTTGTTAATTTTAATAAAAATTGTTATTTTTAACATTTTTTCAAAAAAAAAAAACAATCATATCATCCAATCTATTAATATATTAAAGTCGAAACATTAAAAGTTTTGGTTTGGTAATTCTATTAAAATTTTGGTTTTCAATTTGATAATCCTATTTATTAAAATTTTAACTAATTTCAAATATAAAAAAGATCAACGATCGAAAGTTTGTCGATTTGGTTTTCAGTTTGGTTATCCTAATTATTAAAATAAATAATGACATAATATAATTAACGGTAATTAGCCATTACCATTTTCATAATTACTTTTAGTTGAAGATATTATTTTTTATAAAAACATCAAACATACCATATCCTCAAATAATTAATATTTCTTTTCTAATTAAAATACATTACCTTTTTTATTTAAAATTAATCTTAATGTACCCAAAAATATCACACCAAATTTTCAATTATTAATAAAATATATTAAAAATCCCTATACGTTGTTTATAATAAGAAAACATTCGTATAATCCATAAATATGAGTATATTAGATTATATAAAATTAAAATTTAAAAAATTATTATAAATTAAATTTAATAAATACCTAAAATATCGTATCTTTCAATCAATTTAGAAGACATTTACTTTTAATTGAACATATTACCCTTTATACACACCTAAAATATCGTATCTTCCAATCATTAATATTTCTTTTCTAATTAAAACACTTTACCTTTTAATTTAAAATATAATTTTGCAATCATAATCTTTCAAATCATTAATATTTCTTTTCTAATTAAATACGTCACCTTTTAATTTAAAACAAAATTTTACAATCATTAATGTGTACCCAAAAATATTACACTATATTACCGTTATAATTTTAGTAATTAATAAGAACCGTTAGATGTAATTGCAAGGTATATTTAATGATTAAATTACTTTACTAAATATTCAAGTTTCGAATCCGTAAACGACATATATAACTTAAAATTTATTATCTAAATTTTAAATCATGCATGTCATTTATTAAATTTACTTCAAATTATATTAAAGTAATATGAAAATAATTTTTAAAATCAATGATTTATTTATAAATCATTATATATATTTATTTTTATTTTCTCTTTCTTCCTTGTCAATTTTGGTAATAATTACTCAAAAATCACTTCAATAGTTCATCCATGTCATACAATAACCAGTCGAAACAATTTAAAAAGTTGTCATCCCTTAATAAATCATTATATATATATATTTTTATTTTCTCTTTCTCCCATGCCAATTTTGATAATAATTACTCAAAAATCACTTCAATAGTTAGTATCTTTAAAAGTTGCTTATGTAATGCTAAATTGTCATAATCTATACTATCTATACTATTATATAAAAGCCGAAACATCAAAAGTTTGGTCGGTCGGTCGTTTGGTCGGTACGGTACCTGTTGATTTTACTTATTTACCCTTACTCAACTACATATAAAATCCATCCTTCTAACTAATCAATTTTCTTTTCAAGTTAAATATATTATCTTTTCTATTTTTCAGTCACTAAATAATTTCCTTTTTCAGATAAAATACAATATCTTTTATATTTTATCTAACTAAAATTTCTCCTTGATTAATCAATTTTCCTTTTCAGGTTAAACATATTACCTTTTTTTTTTCAATAACTAAATAATTTCCTTTTTCAGATAAAATAAAATATCTTTTACATTTTATCTAACTAAAATTTTTCCTTTTTTAAAAACATTACAAGCAATTTTGTTTAATAAAATAACATAATGATATTATAATTACTATTAACCAATCAATTACCTTTTTTAGTCAAAATACGTTACCTTTTTCCTTTCTCTAACTAAAATATCTCTTTTTTCAATTATATCATGGACGGTTACTTTTTCAGCCAAAACAAGTTACCTTTTTTCTTTTTTCTTACTAAAACCTCTCTTTTTCTAATTATATAACGGGAGTTTATATTTAATAAAAATAAAATAATAATATTATAATACTAATAATTAACTTATTACCTTTTTAGCTAAAACGTATCATCTTTTCTATTTTTTCTAATTAAATTTCCTTTTTTCTTCTAGAAATATCACGGGCAACATTCATTTCTCATTTTCTAAAAATTATGAGCAAGTTTACTTGATAAAATAACATAATTAAATTATAGTTACTATAAACTAATCAATTACCTTTTTCACATAAATCAATTTCTCCTTTTTTTAAAAGATTACGAGCAATTTTGTTTAGTAAAAGAAGTTAATTATATTATAATTACTATTAACTAATCAATTACCTTTTTCAGTTAAAACATGTTACATTTTTTTTCAAACTAAAATATCTCTTTTTCCAATTATATCATGGACGGTGGTTACCTTTTCCAGCCAAAATACTTTATTTTTCTCTTTTCTCTTACTAAAACATCTCATTTTCCAATTATATCACGGGCGATTCTATTTAATAAAAATAAGATAATAAAATAATTATACTAATAATTAATCGATTACTTTTTCAGCTAAAACTTATCATCTTTTTATTTTTTTCTAATTAAATTCCCTTTTTTCTAGAAATATCACGGGCAACATTAATTTCTCATTTTCTAAAAATCATGAACAAAATTTTATTTAGTAAAATTAAACAATTAAATTAAAATTACTATAAACTAATCAATTACCTTTTTTCACATAAATCATGTCATCTTTTTAATTTTCATGTTACCTTTCTATTTTCTTTAACTAAAATCTCTCTTTTTCTAATTATATCACAGACGGTTATATTTAATACAATATACTAATAATATTATAATATTAATAATTAACCGATTACCTTTTTCAGCTAAAACGTATCATCTTTTCTATATTTTCTAACTAAAATCTCTCTTTTAATAGAAATATCACGGACAATATTAATTTCTCCTTTTCTAAAAACATTACGAGCAATTGTATTTAGTAAAATAACGTAATTAAATTATAATTACAATAAACTAATCAATTACCTTTTTGACCTAGAACATTTTATATTTTTAATGTTTTCTAACTAAATCCTCTTTTTTTGAAATCATATCACGAGCATTCTATTTAATAAAATAAAATAATAATTTTATAATTACTAATAATTAACCGATTACATTTTTTTATCTAAAAAATATCAATTTTAGCCTAAAAAATTCATGTTTTAAAAAATTAATTTAAATTAATGAAAAAAATTCATATAATATTAAAAAAATCCGTGCATCGCACGGGGTTTAAGCTAGTATGAATAAATTTTAAACTATAATAAGCATGGTTATAAAAATCGGTAATCGGTATAAATCGGTCGAGGTACTGATTTAAGATTAATCGGGTAATCGTGGATTAATCGGAAAGATTAATCGGAGTATTAATCGGATATTATAATAATATTTAATATATTAATCTAATTTACAGTTAAACATATCATTTTAAATAAATTCATAGGATTAATCAGATTTCAAAAATCGAATCGATTAGCTACCTTTGCATCGGATTAATCGGGGATTAATCGGTTAAATCGGGGATTTTTAGAACCATGATAATAAGTATGAATGATATAAACACTTTATATTTATACATATAATTAACTATTTGAGAAAATTGCCAAGAAATTGCTAAAAATTAACAATTTTATTAAATAATTTCTTGATAACTTTGCAACTCCAATAAATCAAACATAAGAAGTTAGACATTAAACGACAATCCAGTGCCGTCATTTGTTTGTATAAAGTGTAAACAGTTACTTAAGTTTTGCCGTACAAGCTTTTGCGTTACTTGAACGAAGCAACTACTAGTGTGTAGTCTATAACTCTATATTGTCTATTAAAAAAATAACAACACAACGTACTCAGTATATCCCGCATGAGCAGGGTCTGAGGGGGGTAGGATGTACGCAATCATGCCCCTACACAAAGATAGGGAAATTGTTTCCGGTTTTTTGACCTCCGGTAGGAATCGAACCCGTGACCTCACGGTTTACGGATGAGGCACTTACCAGTGTGCCAACTCAACCCCTTGGAGTCTATATGTCTATTACAAAACCACAATATGAACAAATTAACTCCAATGGATCATTTCCCTTGTCTATATTTTTAGCCAATGTCTATATTTTTTGCCATGTTGGCTATGTTTGTCGAACCTCTACAGACCTATAACAAGATTCCACATCATCTCTTACCATATTCAAATGATATATTCTATTTATAATAACTTAAAATAATAATAACATACCATTTTTAAAATATAGCCAATCAATATAGCCAATACCATCGAAGCACAACGCCTTACAGGTTCAGTAAATTTTACACAAGCAATATTTTCTATCATTTTAGCCAATCACTTTAACCAACCCCATTGGAGATGCTCTGAGAGCATTTTTAATGGTGTTGATTAAAACGATAGAGTAAAATGATATAAAATATTAATTACGTAAAATTTACGAAATCTGTAAGGTGTTATATTCCGATGATACTAGCTATAATGATTGGCTGAGGTTCAACAAATATAACCATATTAGCTAAAATTTTTAGACAAGAAAAATGTGTGGTTGTAGTGGAGAACCTTTTACATATTCTCCATAATTTTATTTATGGTATCATTTATCCAATTTTATCTAAAAATGGATTGACAATGCCCTTACAAACTATCTATAAACTATATCAATTTTCCGTAAAGAGAAGATGTAAATATGTGATCGATAATATTAGGCAAAAATTAAGTATTCCCTCTCCCATTCGATTGTTTACATTTTTCAAATGGTGTTCGACACGTATTTTAAGGGCAATTTTAAGAATAATTTCATAACTTATTTTTAAAATTTTCTTTTTTTATAAAAATTTAATGTTTATATTTTTATATAAGAAAAGAAAATTTTAAAAATAAGTTATGAAACTATATATTTCAAAAAATGTGTGCCGCACACTCCTTCAAAAGTATAAACAATTGGACGGGATAGAGGGAGTATGATTTTAGAGAGCTTAACGAATGAATCGAAATTCAAGCATGAATGAATGATTCTAGTAATAAAGAATGACAAATCACCAAAACTACTTGCACATGTTTATTTTCGATTTTTTCCATAGATACAAAAGCTTGATAGCAAAATTGGAAAGTGCTGAGAATTGAAATTTGAAACTTAAAATGCTGACCTGAAGTGACCAATTGTCCTCACTAGTATTGTGGACGGTTTGTACTCGCTATATCCTTGCTTACATCAAATTATCTTGAACTATAGCATTTTTTTTTTATAATTCAATGTCCGGGTCAGTTTTCGCGCACCTCAACTAATATGAAAGATTTCTAGTACATTCGTACCTATCCAACATGACATTCTACTTTAGTACCTCTAAATAAGATCGAACTTATGATCTTGGAGTAGTAAATCCCTAAATCACGGTTCTAATCAATTCGAACACCCTTGATGGGGGTAGTAGAATATCCCGTGCTGTCCTTTTTATGTTTTGTGTGAAATTCATGTTATCCGGTAAATTTATGAAATAAAAAATAGTCGAATATTATTCGTTAAGAATTCATAGAATTCTTGTAAGTTCTAAGCAGATCCAAAAGATTAGCTGGCCCAATGAAGTTGGGCTGGTGATTATCAGAGTTATTGTTTTTGATATACCAACAGGCCATGGTTCATATCTCCAGTCATCTCATTTTGCTTTATCTATTGGCCCACAGGTGTCTGTGCTGTGTGTTCATATGATTGTGTACAAAGTTTATAATCCAGTGTTTATCAACTAATTTTGTTAGTAAGATATTTCTGTTATCCATTTATACAGGGGAAAGGCTGAAATGCATCAGTTCCATTAATTTTGCTAATTGAGATCACTATATAGTGTTTTCTTTCCAAGTGAATGTTCACTTTTTGGCAAGAAAATAGTATATATGGACATTGAACATTGTATATACAGACTGACTACATTGAGAAGCACCAATACACCAGCAGGATTATGCTCATAAGAGCATCTTGAATGGTGTTTTGTAAAATGATTGGCTAAATATTGATTATGTAAAATTTGTTGAACCTGTAACCTGTTTTACTCCAATGGAATTGACTATATTGGTTGACTATATTTTAAAAATGGTATATTATTATTATTATTTTAAGTTGTTAAAAATAGAATGTATTATTTTTATATGGTAATTGATGATGTGGAGGTAAACTACAAGGTTGTTAAAGGTTCGATAAATATAGCCAACCTATTGTGGTTATCTATATTTTTACCTAAGAGTTTTGTCTCATTGGAATGGACAAAATTTTACAAATTCTCTATATATCTTATTTAAGATAATTTATTTTAAATTTTACCTAAGAATTTTACACCATTCGAGATGCTCTTAACAAAGGAAGTTGTTAATAGCCTAGTGTCAACACTCTAGGGGGAGGTTTAATTTAATGATTATTTAATTTATTAAACGCGATGGACAGGGACAAGGGGGAGGTTTGTATGCAGCATTGCTCACGAGGTATTTGTTCACCTCATGTTTCCCTAAGAATTCCTATCAAGTAGGGGCATGACTACTTGCCAATAATCTACCTGTAAATTACAAGTAACATTTTCGCTTGTCTGATCGTCACTTTGCAATCCCTGGCCAGCTGTTTTGATCATAACTGTTAATCGACTTAATTATGCTCGTATATTCTCGTTTTACTCATTAATCTGACAACTTTTAGTTGGATCGAGCAGCTACGTCGAACTTACATCAAAAGTCGTAGGATAATGCATGTGGCTATTCCGGTTAGCCACATATCGATCCATCAGGTGCGATTGATGGACCCAAAGTAGGTAAGAAATACCAATTCATAGCCACAGCATTATATATGTGGTGACAACTGATGAGACTTGATTTTGCAAAGTAACTTGCAACATTTTTATATTTTCCTCTTGCTGCATTTGGTGAGCCTTATGTATATGTTTGTTTTTATATATACATGGTAATGAAAAGGGGTCAACATGTCTCCTTTTAATTCCACCCCCATATGGTGCTGATTGAAATGGTTAGATTTTAGTGTTTGTTAAATTTCTGTATTTTCTTGATTCTTTCTACATGCACTTGCCTACCAACTACGTACTCGACTTCATCTCTTAATTTTAGTCCAAGTACTTGCTCCTATCCACCGTCACCATTACATTGGTTACACATGTTCATGGAGAAACTCAAGCATGGGGATTTGGAGCAGTGGAAGTGTTAGTATTGGTGCCCTAGAGGCAATGTATACATTATATTTATGTTTGAGTGATTTTATATATTTGATATATATATGTTTAGGAAAATGCTAGAGGTACCAAAATGGGGTACCAAAAAATTGTTACCAAATGATGTGTTGTATTTTAATTGGTTATAGTTGCAATGGGCCCGCCAGGGCCATCCAATAAAAATATTTCAAAATGACAACTAACTAGTGCCATGTCATTTGGTACCCAATTTTGGTACCTAATTTGGTACCTGTAGCACTACTCATATGTTTATTATTGACTTTATTTACTGCGAAATAAATAAAGTATAATAAATGTCCTTAGAATCTTGATACAAATTGTATAGTTGCAAGTATGTGACTTGAACATGAGATTATATAATGATTGTATCATATTCTTAAATGTCCCTAGCCGAGTATTATTATTAATTAGGACAATAGTAATACACTGAGGCTAGTATGATAATTGACTGATGACCACATCTCATTGGTCATAAGTATGAAGATACTAAAAGCAATGCATAGGTAACTGTACGAGTACAGGGTACTGGACAGACCCACAGTGAGATACATCATGGTAAATAATAAATGTGTCATATGTAATCTCACAGTGATAATGGTGTAATGATCCTTAGACCTGAAGTCGTTATAATTCTACATGAGAATTAATATATTTTGAATTCGTCAAAAGTTATCTTTAGCCGGATAATGATAAAGGTGAATATCGGATATATTATGAATCATGTGAGAAATATGAACGATCTAGATGGGATTTAAATCTCCTGATAAAGGAGTGATATTATCGGCCTCTTGTTTGAGTGAGACTATGAAATGCATGGCCATGCTCAAATGTTGATTTGATTAAATAGTCTACTCATCGATCAAGAAAATGAAGATTAAATTATGAAGAGGATGACACATAACATGCCTCGAGTTTAATCTATAATATCATGATTTAAAGGGATTATATTACATGGAACATTAGTCATAAAAGGTTAATTGAATCGTTGATTTAATTATTGTTTTATTGGGTAGCAATAATGTGTTACTAGACGCCGCTTATTGTTTATAATTTTATTAGAGAATAAAATTATTGCCAATGAAATAATAACCTACAGGGTCACACACAAAGAATGTTTAAAAGGGAAATTAATTTATTTCATGAATTTAAATTAATAATAATTTAAATTATGATTTTAAATTAATAATAAATAATAATTCGAATTTTATAAAATTAATTAAGTGAGACTTGATTAGTTAAAGATAAAATTTGAAGATGTATTTTCTTGACTTATTTGATTAATTAAGTATGACTTAATTAATTTATTTAAATAAATAAGATTTGTTTAAATAAAAATGGCCTAATTGTTTAAGGCTCCATTTTGCTTTATTTCTCTTTATAAGCCAAGAGTTGGCTAGTCATTTGAGACACAACAAACTGAAATATTCAGTTCATACACAAGGGAGAGAAATTAATTCAAGTCAAGAACACATCCGGTTTATTTATTTTGGCTAGTACCAAATTCCGTGGCGTAATCGTTCGACGATTCAAGCAAGCATTCAAGTGTGGATACCGGTGGAGGAGTTACACTTCTAGCTCTCAAGATCAACAAGTTTTTGCTCTCAATATCAACAAGCTAGGATCTCCATTTGTCATCCATTGGAAAGCTTAAAAAGGTACTATCTTGTTCTTGAGTTTTTATACCATGATCATCAATTTTATACATGGATCCGGGCTTTGGAATTCGTTTTTAATTGTTATTTACGTATAATCCGCTGCGTTTTCATGCCCGAATTCCAACAATGGTATCAGAGCTACATGTATAAAAGGATGATTTGGTGTTGTGTTCTCGAAAATGAATCATACATGAATTTATGAATTATGCCATGCTTCATTTTAACATTCAAAAGATTATTTATAAATTGTTATAATTGTTTGTGTGATGTTATAAATTGTTATAACATGTTTTGGATGATGTACTATATGTTAGATTTGTTAAACACATCATTAGAATGATTTTGGAACTGATCAGAACTGATAAAATGCAATCTGCAATGTTTCTGGAGCTTCTGCAATTTTCTGGGAAAAACTGATGTCCAGGTGTAACGCATTCTTGTGATGCGTGTTATCAGATTTGCACAGATGTTACGCATTATAGTAATGCGTGTCGCAGTATAGTTAGTGTTGTTGCGCATGACGTACTTGCGCGATAGCGTTGGTTTGATACAGATCTGAGTGGACGAGCTGTTGCATGATTAGTTTTTGTTTAAAATTCTAATTCTTTTCTTTTTCTTTTGCTTTTTTCTTTTACTTTAGAAAAAGAAAACTTATTGGTTTTAATCATTAGATTCCTAATGTTTTTAATGATTAAAGTTTTAATAATTGAATATTTAAATTATGAATTTATATATTATTATTAATTCAAAATTTTATTAATTAATTTAATTTCGAATTTTGGAATATATTTAAATTATGAATTTGAATATTATTATTAATTCGAATTTTATTTTAATTAATGCTTTTAATAATTGAATATTTAAATTTTGAATTTAATATTATTATTAAATGCGATTTTGATTAATTTTAATTTTTAAATTCGATTTTTTATTATTAAAATTGATTTTAATTCCTTTTTAAATAATTAGGTATTTAAATTGTGGAGTTAAATGTTAATCGATGTGATCATGATTAATGTGATGTCTATAATTGTTATATGAGCATGGTGCATTGGTTATGGCCTAAAGACCCGTAGAATAAATGTTGTAATTTTATTTATGGTCTGTAATAATTAAATACGACTTGCATGTCGTTATTCTTGTAATTATTTTATCTCGAATGCAACTCGAGTTCTTTTGTAATGTATTTCAAAACGAGCTTGGAGGCAATCAATGGAGGCTTGGGAAGCAATGAAGAATTTTGTAATAATTAGTTATTACAACCATAGATTGACCTTGATCTTTTCATTAGCTCGAAAAGATCGCATAGGATCGGGCCATAACCATCGCACGTTTAATTTTGCGTAACTGCACTTTACATATGATGCATGGATATATTAGATATATGTATGGATGCATGGATGTATGGATAATTTAGAATGTATGTATTAGATACGACACATATGCCATGTTTAAACAAGATAAAATCTGTAACGATTTAAGATTTAAACAAACGATCAAGATCGTTAAATTTTTCTAAAAAATCCCTTAAGAAATATTAAGTTAAACAGATGCTTTCCAATAAATAACACTCATTAAATCCTAGATCATTGAGGAGTGGATTTGCCAAAGCAAGGGCTTCTCTTTTATCGTGGTGAGATGTGATTAAGTAAACAAGCTTACTTGAATTGTTATTATTGGGTCCAACTTAAATAAGTCGTCATAATAGGATTTTGAACTTAGAAGCATAGAGTTTAGTGAAATCTATTAGATAGATCGGAGCAATATGTTGTTCACTAAGCTATCCAAGAGTTATATACGATATAATTGACATAGCGGTCTACCTAAATAATCATATTTAAGAGGAAAGCCAAAGCTGACTTAAAATATGACGAAATATGGATCTTGGCTCACTAAGAAAGGTTTTATGGGAACCATTTTCCGAATTGATAGTAAGGGCTATTAATTTGATAAAAATAGTGGGAGGTATATTACGAATATGCTATAAATCAACTTGAACATAATTGGTTTTACGAAAAATGCAAACTAACTCATTTTATGCGCTTTTACAAAATTGTAGATAATAAATGGCAAACAACACAAATCACTTTTCGATACGATCAGTCCTAGAAAAGGAAAAGCTGACAGGGACGAACTTCCTAGATTGGTTCAGGAACTTGAGGATTGTCCTCAGGCAGGAGCGAAAGCTGTATGCCATTGAAGTTCCTCACCCAAATCCTCTTCCTACTGGATCCACACGTGCCGAGCATAATGCTTATCAGAAGCATTTGGATGACTCAACTGATGTGTCATGCCTAATGCTTGCATGCATGGCTCCGGAGATTCAAAAGCAACATGAATTGATGAATGCTTATGAAATAATCGAGCACCTCAAAAGCATGTTTGAGGGACAAGCTCGCCAGGAGAGATATGATACGAGCAAGGCTTTGTATGCTTGTAAACAGGGAGAGTGAGACCCGGTTGGACCACACGTTCTTAAGATGATTGGGTACATTGAACAACTAAGTACCTTGGGCTTCCCGATTGGTCCGGAGGCTCAAATAGATTTGATCTTACAATCACTTAACAAGAACTTTTCTCAATTCGTTATGAACTACAACATGAATGAGATAGATAAGACACCCACTGAATTGTTGGGCATGTTAAGAACTGCTGAAACCAACATTCAGAAGGAATCCCCTGTTACCATGCTGATGGTGAACAAAGGGGGAGCCAAAGGGAAAAGAAAGTGGAAAGGCAATAAGAAGAGGATTGCATCCAAATCTGTTGCCAATCCTAATTCTGCTCCCAAGAAGGCTATTAAGCCTAAAGGAGGTGTCGAAAAGGGTGATTGTCACCACTGTGGTAAACCGGGACACTGGAGGAGAAACTGTCATGCTTATTTGGAAGAGCTGAAGAAGAAGAAGGCTGCTGGCCAGACTTCTGCTTCAGGTATTTATGTTATAGAAGTCAATTTGTCTACTTCTACATCTTGGGTATTGGATACCGGATGTGGTTCTCACATTTGTATAAATGTGCAGGAACTGCAAAGGAGTAGGGCACTGGCTAAGGGAGAGGTAGACCTACGAGTTGGAAATGGAGCAAAGGTTGCTGCTTTGGCTGTAGGGACTTACCATTTATCATTGCCCACTGGGCTTGTGTTAGAACTTGAAAACTGTTTGTATGTGCCTTCTATTTGTAGAAACATTATTTCTGTTTCTTGTTTGGACAAGAAAGGTTTTTCATTTACCTTTAAAGACAATGGTTCTCTTTTGGTTTGAATGACATTACCTATGGTATTGCACAGTTATTTAACGGTTTGTATGTTCTTAGTTTAGATACTCCTATCTTGAACATAAATAACAAACGACTTAAAACTAATGACTCAAATCAAACATACCTTTGGCACTGTCGTCTAGGCCATATAAACGAGAAACGCATTTCCAAGTTACATCAAGATGGTTTCTTGGATCAGTTTGATTTTGAATCATATGATGAATGCGAGGCTTGTTTACTAGGCAAGATGACTAAAGCTCCTTTTACCGGAAAGGGTAAGAGGGCCACCGTACGACTAGAACTAATACATAGCGATGTATGTGGTCCTATGAGATCGATGGCAAGGGGTGACTATTTCTACTTCATTACGTTTACTGATGATTTCAGTAGATACGGATATGTATATCTTTTGAAGAACAAATCCGAAGCATTTGAAAAGTTCAAAGAGTATAAGGCAGAAGTAGAAAAGCAAACTGGCGAAAGCATAAAAACTCTAAGATCTGATCGAGGAGGTGAATACTTAAGCCATGAGTTTAAGAACTATTTGAGGGAGTGTGGTATTGTATCACAACTCACTCCTCCTGGAACACCACAATGGAATGGGGTTTCTGAAAGGAGGAATCGTACCTTGTTGGACATGGTGCGATCAATGATGAGTCAAGCAGATCTTCCAATTAGTTTCTGGGGTTATGCCCTGGAAACGGCTGCATATACACTAAACCGTGTTCCTACTAAAACGGTTCAACAAACTCCATATGAGATATGGACAGAAAAACGTCAAAGCATGTCCTTTATGAAAGTATGGGGATGTGAAGCATTTGTGAAACGCCTAATGTCAGACAAGCTTGGACCAAAATCTGAAAAATGTATTTTTGTGGGATACCCAAATGAAACAAAGGGTTATTCTTTCTATAATCCTTCAGAGAACAAAGTAATTGTTGCTCGAACTGCTGTATTTTTAGAAAGAGAGCTAGTCTCTAGAAAAGACAGTGGGAGGAAAATAGATCTCGATGAAGATCGAGAACCACTTGATAACATTGAACCTGAGATGGAGCATGAGCAAGATATACAAGATAACACTGCTCAAGAAACATAGGTTGTTCGTAGATCTAGTAGGATTCGCTATGATTCAAGAAGAAATTATGGATTTCTTCTAATTGAAAATGGCGATGTGATGCTCATTGATCAAGATGAGCCTCTCACCTATCAAGATGCTATGAACTCACCAGACTCTAAGAGATGGCAAGAAGCCATGAATTCTGAAATGGATTCCATGTATGAAAACCAAGTATGGACTTTGGTTGATCCACCTGAAGGGGTAAAACCTATCGAGTGCAAATGGATTTTCAAGAAGAAAATCGACATGGAAGGTAATATACAGACCTATAAAGCTCGACTGGTTGCAAAAGGTTTCAAACAAATTCATGGTATTGACTATGATGAAACCTTCTCACCAGTAGCAATGATAAAATCCATCAGAATTATGCTTGCAATAGCGGCTTACTATGATTACGAGATATGGCAGATGGATGTCAAAACAGCCTTCCTTAATGGAAGCCTTGAAGAGGATGTGTACATGACACAACCTGAAGGTTTTAGAAATCCAAAGGATGCTGGAAAAGTATGTAAGCTGCGTAGATCCATTTATGGATTGAAGCAGTCATCTCGGAGATGGAACATCCGGTTTGATGAAATAGTCAAAGGTTTTGGCTTTATTCAGAACATGGATGAACCATGTGTTTACAAAAAGTTTAGTGGGAGCCATGTGGCATTCCTAGTATTATATGTCGATGATATATTAATAATAGGGAATGACATTCCTTCTCTACAGGCTATAAAGACTTGGTTAGGACAAAGTTTCTCTATGAAAGACTTGGGCGAGGCTACCTATATATTAGGGATCAGGATCTATAGAGATAGATCAAGAAGATTAATCGGCTTAAGCCAAAGTACATATATTGACAAAATTTTGCATCGTTTTGGAATGCAAGATGCAAAAAGGGGATATGTCCCTGTATCTCATGGGATAACGATCTCAAAAGAGAATGGTCCTAAATCATTAGATGATAAAGACCGCATGAGTAAGATTCCATATGCTTCAGCAATTGGATCTATCATGTATGCAATGATATGTACTCGTCCGGATGTTTCGTATGCTTTGAGCATGACGAGCAGATACCAGTCTAATCCAGGTGAAGGTCACTGGACGGCGGTCAAGAATATTCTTAAGTACTTGAAAAGGACTAAAGATTCATTCTTGGTGTATGGAGGAGAAGAGAAGCTAACGGTAAAGGGTTACACGGATGCTAGTTTTCAGACTGACAGAGATGACTCTGTGTCTCAGTCTGGATTTGTGTTTTGCCTAAATGGAGGTGCTGTAAGCTGGAAAAGTTCGAAGCAAGAGACAGTAGCTGATTCTACAATGGAATCCGAGTATATTGCTGCATGTGAGGCAGCCAAGGAAGCTGTATGGTTACGGAAGTTCATTACAGAGCTTGGTGTCGTTCCATCGATCGCAGATCCCATAGATCTTTACTGCGATAATAATGGAGCTATAGCTCAAGCCAAGGAGCCTAGAGCTCATAGCAGAACAAAGCATATACTTCGGAGATATCACCTTATTCGAGAGATAAATGATAGAGGGGATATTCACATATGTAAAGTGCATACTGATGATAATATTGCAGACCCGCTGACTAAGGCTCTGTCGCAGCAGAAGCATGAATTTCACACTAGTAGCATGGGTATTCGATACATGCATGATTGGCTCTAGTGCAAGTGGGAGATTGTTAGTATTGGTGCCCTAGAGGCAATGTATACATTATATTTATGTTTGAGTGATTTTATATATTTGATATATATATGTTTATTATTGGCTTTATTTACTGCGAAATAAATAAAGTATAATAAATGTCCTTAGAATCTTGATACAAATTGTATAGTTGCAAGTATGTGACTTGAACATGAGATTATATAATGATTGTATCATATTCTTAAATGTCCCTAGCCGAGTATTATTATTAATTAGGACAATAGTAATACACTGAGGCTAGTATGATAATTGACTGATGACCACATCTCATTGGTCATAAGTATGAAGATACTAAAAGCAATGCATAGGTAACTGTACGAGTACAGGTGATAAGTGGATTTATCTCCACTTGGAGCATTCTAAATCGGCTTAAATTAATTGTCTTGGGCTCAAGTTTCTTGTAGTTTTGATGTGTTTTGTTTAGTTGTGCAGATTTACAAGGATGTTGATTATGGTGGATGTTTTTGTCGTTTTTGGAGATTTAATTTATTAAAATTCGGATTTATTGGGCTGCACGCGTGAGATTCACTGTTTGGGCCATATCTTGAGTTCTATAAGTCTGTTTTCAGCCCGTAAGCAGTCCACGCAAAGATAACGAGATTCTCTATCATTCTAAGGTGGTCCAGAAGCCCAATTACGTCTGGAACGGCTCTGGAAAACAGAAGAAAAGTCAGCTACGAATTTCCCTTAAAAAACAGAATCAGTTTAGGAAACGTATCTTGCAGAAATTCTATTATAATTCTGTTTTGGTATTTTCTTGCTGGGCAAGATGTCTAGAGCCTATATAAACACATCCAACCCTTGTAAATTAGGGAATTAAGATTATCATCATTAGGAGTAGAACTATTACATATCAATTACTTAGGTTTATTTGTATATTTTCATACTTTGTTTTTATCATGGTTTCATCAGATCCCATGATGACGAGAGGTTCGATTATGAACTAATCGTTGTCATGGGATTCTAATGGATTTATTTATGGAGCTTTAGTATCTTGATTGCTTTAAAGATCTATGTGTGGTGTATATCTGATATCCTCGTATGGTTATGCTTAATTGATAGATGCGTCATGAACATCTAATTTGTTAATCTCTTGTGAAGTGAAAGTGGATCTTGAGATTTAGAATTTGCCATGCTAGCATAGGTTCATAATTGTTTATCAATATGATTCGTGGTATGAGATGAGAATACTTGTATTGCCCTATGAGATCATTATGGATAACTTGTTCTTCAACCGTTATGTTTTCAAATCTTATAGAGATATAGGGTCTAAGCATAATTGGTGTCTATTCATCTTCTATCTCTTTTGTGGATGTATGTTTAGTTTGGTATTCGTATACTGAGAAGTAGCGTATACTTGTTTCGTGTTATCCGATCAGATATCATAACCATTGCATATAGTGATTAAAGGCGTCAGATCTAAGCAAAGTATTTAATGAAGTTAGGATTCCATGATTTTTCTTGCAGACGTAATTAGATTGTAATTCTTGTTAGTTAGTTAATTCTTAGTTTTGTTAATTTGTGTCTTAGTTAATTTAGTTTAATAAACCTTAATTTATTAATTGTCTTAGCAGTGAATTAAGATCATACACTGTTGCATAGGTGCGTTTACTGAATTAAAACCATAACCAGATCCCTGTGGGAACGAATTTGGACTTAACCTTATATATTACTTGTGACCACGTACGCTTGCGTGTTTTAGTGTAAACAAGTTTTTGGCGCCGCTGCCGGGGATCATTGGTGTTTTATTTTTGGTTTATGTGCTTGTCAATAGTGGTCGTTAGAGTTCACTGACTCAGATTGTTTTTTTTCTCATCTATTCTTGTAGTTCGTTGGTGTTTCAGGTACTTGTCAGAGAAAGATGGATTTTTACTATGGAGTTCAGCAGGTGGCTAGTGTTTGCGAGCTATGTGCGGGCGCACATGAGACGTATCAGTGCTGGAGCAACCAAGGTGGTATTCTACAGCCTCAGCCATGTGAGCAGTATTTGGGCGTTCATGATCCATCACAATATTGTTACTACGAAGGAGTTGATCCATATGTCACTTATGAGGAGCAACCATATTTTCAATACCATCCTCAACAGTACCAGCAAGATGTTCCAGATATGTCATATTACTATGGAAGTGAAGAGTTTCAACATCAGCAACCTACTCCTACTTTTCAGTCAGATGAGGTTAATGTTAGGGATGAGGTTATGATGTTTGTAAAGAGTAGTGAGGAGTCTCTTAAATCTTTGGAGATTCTAGTTGCTCAAGCTGTGAGAGCCTTGGAACAAGAGAATCAGCAATTCATACCAGAAGCAATTCCAGAAAATAACGGTGACTTGGAGCAAGGTACTGCATGCTTAATTGAAGAAGACAAATTCCAAGAGGAGGAGAGTGTTCATAAGCCATGTGAGGAATTTGATCAAGCTAGTGAGGTGGATGATTTGGAAAGGGCACTATTTGAGATAGACACTGATGAGCTACGCAAATTTCAAGAATT
Source organism: Kitagawia praeruptora (assembly GCA_037693485.1). NCBI lineage: Eukaryota > Viridiplantae > Streptophyta > Magnoliopsida > Apiales > Apiaceae > Kitagawia > Kitagawia praeruptora. The sequence continues at coordinate 144,164,126 of CM075352.1, forward strand.
GTTATGTGCGAATCAAGAAGACACTGTTGGGCTACGCAAATTTCAAGAATTGGTATGTGCGAACCAAGAGGTTGATGATCATGAGAACGATGCAGGTCTTCTACTTGTCTCAGAGTATAAAGATGGAGGTAGCGCATTAGAGCCAATGGAGGAAGTTCTTTTTGAGGAACCAAAGGCTTCAGCAATTTACATTTACCCTCCTCCATTATATTCAAGCAAAGCCCGCGAATGTGTGTTGTTCTACAAATTGTCAGATTTTGGGTCAACAGATGAAGGCATTGGAAGAGGACATGGTTGTTACCTGAATAGGTCAAGCGAGGAGAAAGGGCAAAAAGTGTGCCGCCGAGATGATGATGAAGTATTGCGAAGAGAGGACCAGGCGAACTATTATCATCCTTAATGGAGGCTTGGAAGTAACGTCAAGCTATTGACGTTAAAGAAGCGCTTCGTGGGAGGCAACCCGCGCTTTAGTGTAGGAAAAAAAAAGAAAAAAAAAATATTTTTGAGTGTTGTATGAAGAAAAAAAAAAAAAAAAAAAGTGGACAGTAGTTTTTCGCGCAGACTGCACCCCTGTAACGCAGGTTGCGCCTGCGTTACTGCTTCCGGGGCAGTTTGCGCCCATGTAACGCAGGTTGCGCCTGCGTTACCCGCTTATATTCCCCCTAACACGCAGCTTGCTCCTGCGTGTTAGCATCTGCCGCGCCCAGCGCCCTGAAACGCAGCCTCTGGCTGCGTTACACCCCTTTCTGCCCAGATTTTTTTTCGAAAATTAGTGTTTTAACCTACAATTTTCCCCCAAATTCAATCCTAACTCAAATTTCTTTCATTCTAAATTCCTATATCTATCCCACATCAAATCCTAACCTCTCCAAATCTCTCCTACACTCTAAATTTTTAAATCTCACCTATCCATCATCTTATATATATACACACCTATCCATACAAATCTAATTCCTCTTCTATTTATTTAAATCTCCAAAAATTCAATTCTAAAGAGGAATTAATTGCAAGTTCACCTCTCCAATTCGTAGTGGGTTTATTTCTTCTCTCAAATTTTATTTTGATTACGAATTTGTGTTCTTGTAAATTGGGATTTGTATTATTCTTGATATATTGGGGTATTTTTGGTGTGTTATTGCTTGGTAATTTTTGGTGGAGCTTCTTTTGAGTTGGGAATTGATTCTTTTGGCTCGTAAGCATGGGAGAGATAGTGCTAATGTTGGGGAATTTTCGTTTTCGACGGTGGATGTTAAATTTAATCGGTTGTTTTGAGGCCAATTGCTAAGGAAAGGGGATTTTTGCGAGAAAAAAAATTGTTGGGTATGCTTCGGTTTTCAGGTATGTTTTCTGCTATCCCTTGTATTTACTTCCATTCAATGCGGACATTGAATATTTTAAGTTTGGGGGTAATTTGGGGGATTAGTAGTTGTATATATTGTTGTATTTTGTGTTCATATAGGATATCATGTTTGCATAGTAGTGATAATTCATGCATGATTGTTATGTTCGTATTATCTACGTGTGTTCATATAGGACATTTTGTTTTATTTTCGTATACCATGTGAGTTTTCATGTAGTTGCATTTTCATGGCATGCATATTTCATGATCCCTTAGGACGAGCTGATTCTGATTGATAGGTGGATGTTGATTTGGGTGTGATGATGATGAGTAGAGGGCTGATTTATAGTTTCTATGAAATTGACTTGTGTTGGGTTTTATGGGTGATGGAATAGACAACTTAACTAGTTTTATTGGTATACTTAGTTTTTGCTAAGTAGAACATACTGTCATAGCCTGAAATGTGTTCTTGTAATTTAAATAAATACTGTCATGTAATAAGTGTAATTCTTGAAAGAAGTTCGATTATGTTCAAGCCTCAAGAAATACATGAGTTCGACAGAAGGAATAAAAGTTACTGTCAAGCCCTGACAGTAAGGTTACAAGGAAACATCATGTTGCCGAGGTCGACAGCAAGTTTCACGGAGTCGACAGCAAGTTTCAACTTGACAGCAACATTGGCGGAAGATTCTAATGACAGCAACTTTGATATACAGTTTGCGACAGTAAGTTTGGAATTCTTAACAGCAATCTCTGCGGGAATTCATACTGTCAAACAAAGCAAAATTCTTGACAGTAATATCTGCGGGAAATTCATACTGTCAAAACAAAGCGTAATCCATTGACAGCAAACTTTGTGGCAAACATACTGTCATATAGAATCAGCTTGATTTAGGAATTTTCTAAGTCAAATTAAACGACAGAGTATATGTTCAAAAGAAGCAGGCGTGTTGTAATATTCAACCTTTACAGCAAGCTTGGAAAGTCTATAACTGAAGCTCGAGAGATCACATGGAACAACCTGTAAAGTCTAGAACAGATAAAATTGAATACGGCTAGATCTGGGTGGCTCAAATGTGGAAAGCATCTTTAAGTTACTTTGTGCTGATCACATGGGAATAAATCATGGAATGAGCTGCAAAAGGAATATAACAGCAACTCAACAATCATTGATGATTATAGTACAGTAGATTATCACACTATAAATAGAGCTCTCTGTTTATATATTAAAAATGTGAAAAACTCAACGACTGTAATCTCTTGAGTATTTGTAGCTTGAGAATTAATTTGTTTTCAAGGGTGTAGCAAAACTTTGCAAAATAAATAAAACATTTATTTTGTGAAATCTTCGTATTTGATTTTACTTGTGTTTGCATTTCTTCTACTAGTAAATCACAAATTCTATTTAAGTTGTTGAAATAGTTTTTGAAATTTATTAGTATTGCATTCAACCCCCCTTCTGCAATACTTTCCTGGACCAACAACTGGTATCAGAGCATTCAGATTAATACACATATCTGAGATCCAAATGGCAAGTATTCAAAGGTCAAGTAATATCAAGATTCCAGCTTTTGATAAAGAAAACTACAACATATGGAAAAAGAAGATTATGTTATTTATCAAAGCTCAGAATCCACTATTCCTAGGTATTCTGGAAAATGGCCCCTTCATTCCTCAAAAGGAAATCCCAGCTGCTACAGTAAATGATGTAGTAATCCCAGCTCATTGGGTTGCTAAGAAGCCTTCTGAGTATAATGACTCAGAAAAAGAAAAGGTAGCACTGGATGATCATCTGCAACTCATTCTACTAGATGCACTTACCCTGGACAAAGCTATGAGTGGAAATATAATAGCATGCAACTCTGCCAGGGATATGTGGAAAAAGATAGAACTGTTATGTGAAGGAAGTGAAGAGGTCAGAGAGAATCAAAAACAAATACTGGTGTCACAATATGAAGCGTTTATGGGCAAGCATGGAGAAGAGCTAACCCACATGTTTGAAAGATTTAGCAAACTGATAGCTGAGCTTCAAATTCATGGAAAGTTTTATGAAAAGAAGGAAGTCAATATCAAGTTTCTGCTAACTCTTCCAGAACATCTTGAGCACAGAGTAACAGCCATAAGAGAAGGGAGAGACTTAAATTCTGTTTCTCTTGAAACATTGTATGGAGTTCTAAAATCTTATGAACTTGAATATTATCAAAAGAAAGCTATACAAAGTGGATCCAAAGGATTGATGGCAAACATGGCTGGTGCTCTAGTTGCTCAAGGACCATCATATTTTCAAGCAAGTGAGCAAATTCAAAATGATCAACAACCTCAATTTTCCTCTGTGAAAATTGAAGAAGTGATTGAAGATGAAGAAAAGGTTGTCCTTCAACTAGAAGATGTTGAAGATGAAGAATTCTTCACTCTAGAAGAAATGGAGAAAATGGATAATCCAACCATGGCTTTTATGGCAAGAAAATTCAAAAATATAAGGTTCAGGAGGAACAAGCCATATAAGCCTCAAGGTCAATTTCCAAAGTATAACCAAGGAAGCTCATCAAAACCTGCTACTGGCACCAAGGGAGGATACAAAACAGGAATGGTAGATAGGTCAAAGTTTAGATGCTACAATTGCAATGAACTTGGTCACTTTGCTACTGAATGCAAAAGACCAAAACAAATACAAAGAATGGAGAAAGGAACTGGGAGTCAATTTAAGAAAGGACAAGGAAAGGCCTATGTGGCTGAAGGAAAATGCTGGGATGAATCTGATAATGAAGAAGAAGAGGAATTTGTGAATTTAGCCTTGATGGCTAGAGAGGATGAAGAAGCATCAACCTCGTCAAGTCAGGTACCATCTCTAGTATTACTAGATATGTCTTTAAATGACTATAAGCAAACCATTGAGGAAATGAGTACTGAAATGTTTAATATTCATACTAGTTTATCTGCTGCAAATGAAGAAATTGCTAGATTAACTAAAGAAAATGAAGTACTCAGATCTAACAATGATGTGTTGTTGCTTAAGACCAGTTCTATTGATTCTTTAGCTCAGGAAAACGAAAGACTAAAAAATGATTTAATCTGTGCTAAAGAGATAGAGGATTATCTAAGAAAAGAAATTTCTGAGAATGAATTTAAGCTAAAAGCATTTAGAAATTCCTCTAAGTTAGTTCAAGAGTATCATGAGAATCATACTGAAAGTAAGAAAATAGGCATAGGCTATGATTATAGCAGGAGACCTGGTAAAGAGGCTGTTATACAGAAAAATGATGATAATAATACTGTAAGACCTCACATCCTCAAAAATGTGAGTAACCCAATTTTCAAAAGTACAGAGTTTGAGGTTAATGAAAACTCCCTAATTATTAATCAAGAACTCTGTGATGAAGATGAGAGGATTGACAGTGAATCTAAGAAAGAAAAAGATTTTGTCAAAATGTCTATGACAGAAACAGTATTAAATAGTCCAACCAAGTGTTCAAAAGATACTGTCAAGAAGTCATCCAAGACAGTAACTTTCAAACCTACTGTCAAGACAGCAAGTACAAAAGATGCTGTCAAAAATAGTTCGACAGCATCTTCTGAACAGATTGTCAAGATAGTTGTCTCTAAGTCCAAAAACAGAAATGGGAAGCTAGGCATTGATAAAAAGAATAATTATGCATATGTTAAGCAGGCACCAAGGAAACTTTGCAATAATTGTGGCTCCTCACATCATTTAACTCATGTTTGTAAGAAATCAACTAGTAGCATATCTAATGCAACGGAGTTGAAAGGGAACTTACACAGAACCCCCATTATGCAAAGAGAATTGGTAGTTTGTAATAACATTGACTGTATGCCATGCAAAATTACTACCATGAGTACATGTTTTAATTTGCAAATTTCATCAAATGAATTATGTGCTTATATGCAAACTGCAAAGACTTCTGAATCCACTAAAGAAAGTGAGAAGTCTGCTCTCACTAAGAAAAAGTCAAAGACAAAAACTAAGTGGATAATAAAAGAAGTCAAGGAACCATCTTCTGATAATATTGTTTCAAATATTGATAAAGTTTCTGATGATACTGAGTATGCAGGACCCAACAAGACTTGGGTACCAAATGCAAATTAAACTCATTCTGTCTTGCAGGGAAAGAGAGGTAAACAGGTCATGTGGATAATCGACAGTGGATGTTCCAAACACATGACTGGTGATATATCCCTGCTATCACAATATGTTGAGAAGGCTGGCCCAACAATAACCTTTGGAGACAACAGCAAAGGTTACACTGTGGGATATGGCTGTTTAAAAGCTGGAAATGTTGTCATTGAAGAAATCTCTCTTGTGGAAGGTTTGAAGCATAATCTGCTCAGTGTCAGTCAATTCACTGACAAAGGATTCAAAGTAAACTTTGGCATGATGGAATGTTCAATTCACCACAAGAAGGATAGAAGCCTATCTCTGAAAGGAGTAAGGAAAGGAAGCCTATTTGTTGCAGACTTAAACTCAACAAATGAGGAAAGAATATTTTGCTTCTACAGCAAAGCAAGTGTTGGAGATAGCATGCTTTGGCACAAGAAATTTTCTCATCTCAATTTCAAAACAATGAACATGCTGATGAAGAAGGAATTGGTGAGAGGACTACCTCAACAGGAATTCTGTCAAGAAGGACTGTGTGAAGATTGTCAAATGGGAAAATTGAGGAAAGCAATGCATAAATCAAAGCAAGTCAACACTAACACTGAAGCACTCAAGTTGATTCACATGGATCTTTTTGGACCAGTGAATGTTCAATCACTATCCAGAAAAAGATATGCACTGGTCATGATAGATGACTATTCTCGGTACACTTGGGTGAAATTTTTAGAATCAAAGGATGAAGCTGCTCAAGAAATCATTGATCACATAAGGGTACTTGACAGGACCCCTGAAGCAAAAGTTCAATTTCTAAGAAGTGACAATGGAACTGAATTCAGAAATGCTACACTTGGAAACTTCTGCAAAGATCAAGGAATTGTTCAACAATTCTCTGCTGCAAGAACTCCACAGCAAAATGGAGTAGTAGAAAGGAAAAATAGGACTCTTATTGAAGCTGCAAGGACTATGTTGAGTAATGCTAAATTACCAACATATTTCTGGGCAGAAGCCATCAACACTGCTTGTTACACACAGAACAGAACACTAATCAACAAGGCTCATGGCAATACTCCTTACTATCTTTTGACAGGAAAGAAGCCTACTGTCAAGTACTTTCATATTTTTGGAAGCAAGTGCTTTTTGATGAAAGACAACCATGAAAGAAAAGGCAAGTTTGATACTAAAGCATATGAAGGCATTTTCATGGGATATGGGATAGAAAGGACTGCCTACAGAGTCTATATCATGGAGCACAAAACAATTGAAGAAAGTGTCAATGTCACGTTTGATGAAACCAAGTTTCCAGGGCTACATGAGGATGGTCAAATGCAACCCTTCAGATTTGAAAATCAAGGATACTTGGAAAAGGAAGAATATGTTGATGAAGAACCAAGTCTCATTCAATCAATGAGATATGAGAAAGAATCTGTCAATACTCATAATCTAAATCAAACTTCAGCTCAATCACAGACAATTTCAGGCATCAATCAACAAGAATGTGAGACTGGAGAATTTGAGTTAAATGAGCAGAATAATGAAAATGGTGGAGAATCAAATCCTCATATTGATGAAAGACAATCTCATCAAACAAGTAGCTTGCCTCAATCAACAAAGTGGAACAGAGATCATACCAGTAATCTAATTATTGGAGATCCCACTACTGGTGTAAGGACAAGGAGGAATATCTCTGCTGAAAGCATGTTTTCATGTTTCTTATCTCAAATGGAACCAAAAATAGTTGAAGAAGCATTGTTGGATTCTGATTGGGTGATGGCCATGCAGGAGGAGCTCAATCAATTTGAAAGAAACAATGTTTGGAAACTAGTTCCAAGGCCAAAAGGAAAATCAGTCATTGAGACAAAATGGGTTTTCAGAAACAAGATAGATGAGAGTGGAAATGTGACAAGAAATAAGGCAAGGCTAGTGGCCAAAGGTTACTGTCAACAGGAAGGGATAGATTATGATGAAACATTTGCTCCTGTTGCCAGACTTGAAGCCATAAGAATTTTCTTAGCCTTTGCTGCACACTGCAAATTCAAGGTATTTCAAATGGATGTTAAAAGTGCCTTTCTAAATGGAGAATTAGAAGAAGAAGTGTATGTTGAACAGCCTCCTGGATTTGAAAATGACAAACTGCATAATTTTGTCTACAAGCTGTTCAAGGCTCTATATGGCTTAAAGCAAGCACCAAGAGCCTGGTATGACACTTTATCCACTTTTCTCCTGGAAAATCAATTTATAAGAGGTATGGTGGATAAAACTTTATTCTATAAATACCATGGCAAAGACATCATTCTTGTGCAGATATATGTTGATGACATAATCTTTGGCTCAACAAATGAAAAATTGTGTGAAAAGTTCTCATCTCTAATGAGAAACAAGTATGAAATGAGCATGATGGGAGAATTAGCATTTTTTCTTGGTCTTCAAATCTATCAGAAGAAGGAAGGAATCTTCATCTGTCAATCTAAGTATGTCAAAGAGCTTCTCAAGAAGTTTAACTTAGAAGATTCATCACCTGCCAAGACACCTATCTCAACAGCCACCAAATTAGAGTTAGATCCTAAAGGCAAGAAAGTGGATTCTAGTACCTACAGAGGCATGGTAGGATCATTGCTGTACTTAACAGCAAGCAGGCCAGATATAATGTTTGCTACATGTCTCTGTGCAAGGTTTCAAGCTGATCCAAAAGAATCACACTTAGTTGCAATTAAAAGAATCTTTAGATATCTCAAAGGCACCCCAAATCTAGGTCTTTGGTACCCTAAGGAAACTGGATTTGATCTAATTGGATATTCTGACTCAGACTATGCTGGCTGCAAAATTGACAGAAAAAGTACTACAGGAAGCTGTCAATTTCTTGGGGGGAGATTGGTGTCATGGTTCAGTAAGAAGCAACACTCAGTTTCTACATCAACTGCAGAAGCTGAATATATTGCAGCTGGAAGTTGCTGTGCACAAATACTTTGGATGAAAAATCAATTAATGGATTATGGACTAAAGTTGTCAAATATTCCTATCTACTGTGACAACACTAGTGCCATAGCCATATCAGACAATCCAGTTCAACACTCCAGAACAAAGCACATTGATATAAGGCATCATTTCATCAGGGAGCATGTTGAAAAAGGAGATGTAAAATTGGTTTATGTTCCAACAGATAAGCAACTTGCAGATATATTCACCAAGCCACTGGATGAAGCAACATTTATCAGGTTGGTGAGTGAGTTAGGAATGCTAAATCAGGTATGATCATCTAACTGGTTTATCAATTATAAGAAGTCGAAGCTCATGACAGAAACGTTTAAAGGTACTGTCTCAAGAAGGTACTGTCATGAGAAGTTAAGGTACGATGTGATACTTGTTCAGATATCATATTTGCTATGACTATGCTAAAAGGATTTTTAGATATCATATTTGCTATGACTATGCTAAAAGGATTTTTAGATATCATGCTTGCTATGACTATGCTAAAATAGTTTTACATGTCTGTCTTAAAATGATTTTAAGAAATCATGTGTCCTTAACTCAAGTTATGTGTGAACAGTGACAGCATGATCTTATGATAAGTTTACTGTCAGATAAAACTTACTGTCACTCATGAAGCTGATTGACAGAAGTATTGTTAGCGCACAAGTTGCTGTCAATAAAAGTTGCTGTCACAAGAAATTGCTGTCAGATTTGGTAGAGAAAGAAAAACGCACAGGTTACTGTCAATGAAAGTTGCTGTCACGAGAAGTTGCTGTCAAAGATAGTGGAAAGATATATATATATTAATTTTTATATATATACATACGTATATTTCTTTTCACCAATCCACGATCTAATAGCAACTGCCACGTAATATAGCAAGTGGAGTTAATGGGTAATATCATTATCACACGTTCAATTAAGAGAGGTTAAATCGATTCATATTAGAAACTGAATCTACCGTTTAATCTACTATCACTCTCATTTGCAAAAACCTCTCAACCTTCTGCATCCAAAAACCGCATTTTCTCTCTCATTTTTCAAAACATTCAACAATGGCACCTAAACAAAGTATTGCTCAAACCAACTTTGCTGGTATCTTTTCTCCTAGTGATGCTGGTGAAAACTTCAAAGGAATTATTTCGTTCTTGAATAAATCCTACCTAGGTCATGCAATAACTTCTTCCCCCAAAATTGATGCTGTTAGAATTGAAAAATTCTGGAAATCAGCAAGTGCTCAAGGAACTGGAGAGAATGAAACCATTAAGTTCAATATAGATGATGCAAGTCATTCTCTTTCAGTAAAGAATATCAATGAGGCTTTGGGTATTGTGTTGACCAGTGAAGAAAGCTTTAAGGAACTAGCAACTGATGATACTCTGAAGAAGTTCTTTCTGAAGATTGGGTATTCTGGTTCTAAACTTGAAGAAACTTCTGATAAGTGGTATCAAACAGGTGAAATGGACAGGAAATTTCTGAGAAAAGAGTGGAGTATGATTTTTGATGTAATGGTGAAAGTATTCTCTACCAAGACTACAGGATGGAATGGAATACCATCATACATCAAGAAGCTCACTCATTCATTAGTCCATGGATACAAGGTGAACATTGGAAAACTGATCATGGCACAGTTGAAAAGCGCAATAGGCAAGAAGGTATCCATCTATCCTCGCTTTTTAACTATGTGTATTAATAATATTTGTGGAAATGTTGAGGACAATTCTGATTTTGAAGAATGTCCTGTTTTAAAGAAAAATACACACACATCTCTTAACACACAAAATTTAAATGCACATATTCCACTATGTTTCACACAACACATGGTAAATCAAGTGCCCAACCTTGATTTTCCATTTCCAACAGGTTACACTGTTTTCACAATAGAGAATGAAGCTGAATTAGACCCAAATTCAGTTAATCCACATTCTACACCATACATTCCACCTAGGGACTCTAGACTACCAAAAGCCCTTAAAATGGCCAAACAGGAATCCAAGAAAAGGACCCTAGAGAGTGCAACTGGTGAACAAGTTGAGAGTCAAGAGGGAGTCACTGCACCTAGTGCAGCAAATAAGGTTGGTAGTGAAAAAGAACCCACAGTAGCCCCTTCTGAGCCTAAGAAGAAGAGAGCTAGAAGGGCCAAGGTTACTGTCAGCCACCCTACAGTTTCCCAAAAGACTGTAGAGGATGATAGGGAAATGAACTCACCTCTAGGTGTTTCTTCTCAACAAGGGACATCTATTGAAATTGGCCTGTCTCCCAAGGCACCTTGTAAAGAGTCTACACAAACTCAAGAACTCACTCTTGAGGAACCTGTATTTGAAGATACACACATTGAGATAGAGCACAGTGAGGAATTCACTCATACTATTGATGTTCCACAATCGTTTTCTGTGGAACAGCCAATTAATCAATCTGAAATTCAATCTTCTTCTTTCATTCCCACATCTGTTGTTTCTTCTAATCACCCTAGAGAGGGGGACAGTACCAACCCCTCAGGTTTTGATCATCCATCTCAAATCATGGATGAGCCCCCATCTAGTGGTCCACAAGAACCCATTTCTCAAAGTGAAATGGATACCACTCCATCAAACACTGGATTAGATCAAGATGCAAACTTGTCAGAAATTGAAACAGCCAGCATCTTGATCGATTCCCTTAAAGCATCTTACCCTAGGGAAGTTGCTGTCACAGCCAAAGATGCTGTCAATGACAAATCAGAAGGTGCTGTCAAACATTCAAGTGACAGTATCATTCCAACAAAAGTTACTGTCAAAAGTCCTTCAAAAGATGCTGTCATCCCTGCTCAAACACAACTTCAAGAAGGATTAATTGAAGACATCTCTGATGATGACATACCACTCTACAGGGCTTTTAAGGTAAAATCTAAGTCATCTTTTTCTTCCTTGCATGCTAGTACTGCTCATACTCATGCATTTAGGGTGAGTGAGGGAGAGCAAAAGAAAGGAGAGATAAAAGAAAAGAGAAGTGAGTATAAAAATGAGAGGCAGCCAAATGTGCTGGCAAAAGGAGAGGGACTTGAGCATGTCCAGAGTGAACTTGAGGGAGCCAATACAGAAAAGACATTAGGCCTTGAGGGAATTTTTGTGAGAGATGATGAGATCATCTATAAAAACACTGAGAGTGTGAGAACCCCAACAGTCTCCATGCCCCAGACTTATCCCTTACCTCCTAAAAGGTTTAGGTCTGGTGGTCCTTCTGCATCCTCAAATGACAGGCTCCAAGCACTGGAGAATCGATGTGCTACAATGGAAAGCAAACTGGATAACCTGTCATCTACTGTGAAGACTGGTTTTGCTGAAATTCAAGCCACACTACTGTCACTCTCTTCATTACTTCATGCTGCAAACTTAACTAAGGGGGAGAAAGGAAAAGATCAGAAAGAGGCTGAGCAACCAGGAAGAAAGGAGGAGTTACAAGGGGAAGCTAAAAGACAGGGGGAGCAAAGGAGTAAGGGGGAGCAAGAGAGAGTAGGAATAGCCTCTGGAACTGAGGAGCTTTTTGAAGCTGAAGTAGATGGGGAACAAATGCTAGTATCCAAGGAGGTATTAAGTCAAATACAAGGAAATAGAGCATCCTCAATCAAAATCAATGAACCAGTTCCTGAGAAGAAAGAATCCACATTGGAGAGGCTATGGAGAGAAAAAGAGGAATCAAATAGGATGGGTAAAGGCAAAGACAAGTTGCCTGAATATGTGTTTTCTTCAGAGCCTATCACTTGGACTGATGGAAGTACATATTCCCAAGAAGAAGCTGACTTAATAACAGTAAGCCATATGGAGAGCACCTTGAATAATAAAGATGAGGAATTCAATAATCTGGTGAATGAAGCAATCACAGTGTCTAAAGGAAAACCTGCTAAGTTGGCAGAAGCTTTGAGAGAAAAGATTGTAAATCTGTCAGTAAAGATTAGCTCAGAGAAGAGGTGGGCAGTTGAAGTGTACCTGAAAAGTGGGCATTCAATATTCATAACAACTCAACTGTTGGAAACTTTCTCTGCCAGAGTGCAATATATCCTTGGGATTCTAGTGAAGAAAAACTCTACCATCTTTGATGAAAGTCTCTATATGCAACTGGGCACAATGGTCAACAACAAACTTCCAGAAGTAAGTCTCCAGCCATATGGTGTAAGCTTTAAACAGACAACAGCCAAAGGAACTAAAGGTCTTGGATTCTTAACTCTTGAAGGCAAAACATCTCTACAAAGCAAAGTCATCATGGATGTACTTAAGGTATTACTGAATGCACCCATCACCAAGGAAAGGATTAAGGCAGTTAAAGATATTCACAAGATTTTGGCAAAGAGAAACATGGAGTACAGTGCCAGAATTAAAAAGCTCATTGCCAAAGCAAATTCAAGAAGAAATGCTCAAGGTGGAAACTGTACTTTTGATGACACCTTGGAAAAAGATGATGATGACAATCAGGATGGAGGTGAAGCTGGAGGACCTAAGAGAACAGAACTGAGAGACTTTTCAAAAGAGCAAACTCAAGTCAAAGAAGCAGAATCAAAGGAAATTTCTGAAAATTCTAGCTCAAGCAAGAAAGCTGGTGAAAAGAAAGAGGAAGAAGTACTTGAAGCATTGAAAGGAATTCAAGAAGAAATGGAAATTGACAGTATACATCTTGAAAAAGATACTGTCAACAAAGATGCTGTCAAGGATGTCAACAAAGATGCTGTCAGTCAGGATGAAGTAACAGTCATTGAAGATACTGTCAAAGAAGACATTGTCAGAAGCCCTATAAAAGAAACTGTCAACGATCCTACTGTCAAATCATTCAAGACAGTAAGAATCAAGAGAAAATCAAAAAGACCAACAAAGGGAAAGACTGTCTACAAAGGAGAAGGAAAAGCTACAGGATTGGGACTCAAGAAACCCATCATGAGGAGAAGAATGAATAGCTTTGAAATGATGCAGCTGAAAGCCAAAGAAACAATCACCTCTGTATCCATAGAATTTGATGGACCAAAAGAAGAAGTTGCAAGATACATTCTATGGCAAAACAATGAAAAGTTGATTACAGTGGAATCTGACTTCACTCAGATATCAAAATCAAAGGTGATCTCCAAGAAACTCATTCAAACTTCTGAAACAGTAAAACGAAGAATTGATTTCTTCAATCTGGAAAGGATGGTTGAGCTACTGCAAACCTATGATAATGTTTCAAAGAAGATCATGGATCAAGTTCTCAAGTACTATGAAGCCAGGCATGTTGAATTTATTGAGAAGTTTGGTGATTGGACACTTCACAATGATGATGATGTCTATCAAATCCTTGGTTTGGAGTATGAAGAAGACAATCCTATTCCTGAGTATAACTGGAAAGAAATGGAGAAACCTTATTCAGAACATGAAATGAAGATGTATGAAGCAGAGCAAAGGTTCAAAGAAGAATTAGCATCAAGAAAAAAATCTCGTCAACAGATAGAAGATGAGATTGAAGCTGAAATGAAGAAAAATTACAGTAAAATCAATAAGATCAACAGTGAAGAATCCAACTATCAGCCATGTGTACTGGACAATCCTTTGAGAATCAAGTATGGCAAAGAAGAAATTTATGTAGATAGTTTCTCTAAATTGAAGACCAGTGTGTTAAAAGAATTATACTGGCAAGTGGTTGGATCAACTAACAGTCTTGAAACACTGTGTTCTTGGGAGCTTGATATGATTCTTGATCAGAGGAGAGGAGAGGATCCCAGCCTGGAAAAACAAAGAAGGGAAACTCTAAATCAGTTTCCTGGCAGGAGATTCAAAATGGAGGGAGATGTGCTAAAATTCAGATCAATTGTAAAGCAAAATGTTTACTGGATGGAACTCAGAGATACATTAAACACTGCTTCCTCAATGATCAGAAAATACATTGTGGAAAATGAAGATGATGCACAGTTCCCTGAAGAAAAAGAGTTAATTGAAAATCTCAGAAGAGCTCTAAGAGAAAAGGAGCAAAGTGAAAAGTTCAAATCAAGATAAGTAAAGTTTTTTTTTCTTTTGTGATATATTGTTTGAAAACAATTCAGTTTAATCATTGGTCAGAAATGAAGAGTTTATTCTTTCTGATCTATGTTAGTTAAGTTGTCAGCATGATATTTGTAAATTTGTCCTTATTATCCATAAAAACAAATTGGGGGAGATTGTTGGGTTTTATGGGTGATGGAATAGACAACTTAACTAGTTTTATTGGTATACTTAGTTTTTGCTAAGTAGAACATACTGTCATAGCCTGAAATGTGTTCTTGTAATTTAAATAAATACTGTCATGTAATAAGTGTAATTCTTGAAAGAAGTTCGATTATGTTCAAGCCTCAAGAAATACATGAGTTCGACAGAAGGAATAAAAGTTACTGTCAAGCCCTGACAGTAAGGTTACAAGGAAACATCATGTTGCCGAGGTCGACAGCAAGTTTCACGGAGTCGACAGCAAGTTTCAACTTGACAGCAACATTGGCGGAAGATTCTAATGACAGCAACTTTGATATACAGTTTGCGACAGTAAGTTTGGAATTCTTGACAGCAATCTCTGCGGGAATTCATACTGTCAAACAAAGCAAAATTCTTGACAATAATATCTGCGGGAAATTCATACTGTCAAAACAAAGCGTAATCCATTGACAGCAAACTTTGTGGCAAACATACTGTCATATAGAATCAGCTTGATTTAGGAATTTTCTAAGTCAAATTAAACGACAGAGTATATGTTCAAAAGAAGCAGGCGTGTTGTAATATTCAACCTTTACAGCAAGCTTGGAAAGTCTATAACTGAAGCTCGAGAGATCACATGGAACAACCTGTAAAGTCTAGAACAGATAAAATTGAATACGGCTAGATCTGGGTGGCTCAAATGTGGAAAGCATCTTTAAGTTACTTTGTGCTGATCACATGGGAATAAATCATGGAATGAGCTGCAAAAGGAATATAACAGCAACTCAACAATCATTGATGATTATAGTACAGTAGATTATCACACTATAAATAGAGCTCTCTGTTTATATATTAAAAATGTGAAAAACTCAACGACTGTAATCTCTTGAGTATTTGTAGCTTGAGAATTAATTTGTTTTCAAGGGTGTAGCAAAACTTTGCAAAATAAATAAAACATTTATTTTGTGAAATCTTCGTATTTGATTTTACTTGTGTTTGCATTTCTTCTACTAGTAAATCACAAATTCTATTTAAGTTGTTGAAATAGTTTTTGAAATTTATTAGTATTGCATTCAACCCCCCTTCTGCAATACTTTCCTGGACCAACAACTTGCATGTTACGGGAACAAAATTTATTACACAGTCTCATTGGGGTGCTTTTGGGCTAGGTTAAGGTCATGCATGTGGGATGTTTTGAGATTTAATCACTTGTTTATATTTAGAATTTTCGTTATTCCCTTTATAGCGTAGGAACATTAAAGTCTAAGTTTGGGGGAAACCAGGAATTTTCATGCTAGTTGTTCATAATTGTTAATAATGGCTAGGCGTCAAATGGCTAGTAGCCGGCTCATATTTATATGAGTAGTCTAGGGTTGGAAATGAGAAAGGCTCATTCCAGATTGCAGAAAAGAAAAAAAAAGAAAAAAAAAAGAAAAAAAAAGAGTCAATAAGTTATTTGTTTATATGCAAAATTAACCAGAGTGAGCTCTTTAATACTCGAGTAATTAAGTCTGAGGGGACTTAGTCCTAGTAACCTAAAGCCCTTGTGGTTTGGGATTGCTGACCTAACACTCGCTACATGGGTATTATTGTATAAGTCTTTTGGGGTCTCATTCATTGCACGGTTAAATAAGCATGCGTATTGTATATTCTATTATGTGTCATAGTAATAAAGCATGAGTTTCTGTCTACCTTGGATAAGGGTGGAGGTGTTCCTAGGTTATGGAGTGTCTACAGTCTATTCTGATTATAAACCTGTGATTGTCTTGACGGAAAGCATGTATGATTTTTGACCTAGTTTTGGGAGTATTTCTGATGAGCATCGCACACACGCACGTTTCTGTTCATGTATTTGTTAGTATACGGGGATTTAGTCGAGCTCTGCTTGGATTTGTTACATTCATTGAGATATTTGCTTGTTAGTTGGTTTTGGTGAGTTTGAAGGGGATCTTGCATTTTTCATATTAGTTGCATTCATGCATTGCATTGCATTAGGTTAAATGGATTTTGTGGGTACATTCGCTATAGGCCCTCACGAGACCTTACTCGTCCACTAGGGCTGCCTAGGGGTTTAAAGGGCTTGTTGCATATGCCAAATGCAACCGTGATCACCTACGGAAGTGGTACTAGTTAGTTAGTTAGTTGTAATTGTTTATGCTTGAGGACAAGCATCGGTTTAAGTTTGGGGGTGTGATAAGTGGATTTATCTCCACTTGGAGCATTCTAAATCGGCTTAAATTAATTGTCTTGGGCTCAAGTTTCTTGTAGTTTTGATGTGTTTTGTTTAGTTGTGCAGATTTACAAGGATGTTGATTATGGTGGATGTTTTTGTCGTTTTTGGAGATTTAATTTATTAAAATTCGGATTTATTGGGCTGCACGCGTGAGATTCACTGTTTGGGCCATATCTTGAGTTCTATAAGTCTGTTTTCAGCCCGTAAGCAGTCCACGCGAAGATAAAGAGATTCTCTATCATTCTAAGGTGGTCCAGAAGCCCAATTACGTCTGGAACGGCTCTGGAAAATAGAAGAAAAGTCAGCTACGAATTTCCCTTAAAAAACAGAATCAGTTTAGGAAATGTATCTTGCAGAAATTCTATTATAATTATGTTTTGGTATTTCTTGCTGGGCAAGATGTCTAGAGCCTATATAAACACATCCAACCCTTGTAAATTAGGGAATTAAGATTATCATCATTAGGAGTAGAACTATTACATATCAATTACTTAGGTTTATTTGTATATTTTCATACTTTGTTTTTATCATGGTTTCATCAGATCCCATGATGACGAGAGGTTCGATTATGAACTAATCGTTGTCATGGGATTCTAACGGATTTATTTATGGAGCTTTAGTATCTTGATTGCTTTAAAGATCTGTGTGTGGTGTATATCTGATATCCTCGTATGGTTATGCTTAATTGATAGATGTGTCATGAACATCTAATTTGTTAATCTCTTGTGAAGTGAAAATGGATCTTGAGATTTAGAACTTGCCATGCTAGCATAGGTTCATAATTGTTTATCAATATGATTCGTGGTATGAGATGAGAATACTTGTATTGCCCTATGTGATCATTATGGATAACTTGTTCTTCAACCGTTATATTTTCAAATCTTATAGAGATATAGGGTCTAAGCATAATTGGTGTCTATTCATCTTCTATCTCTTTTGTGGATGTATGTTTAGTTTGGTATTCGTATACTGAGAAGTAGCGTATACTTGTTTCGTGTTATCCGATCAGATATCATAACCATTGCATATAGTGATTAAAGGCGTCAGATCTAAGCAAAGTATTTAATGAAGTTAGGATTCCATGATTTTTCTTGCAGACGTAATTAGATTTTAATTCTTGTTAGTTAGTTAATTCTTAGTTTTGTTAATTTGTGTCTTAGTTAATTTAGTTTAATAAACCTTAATTTATTAATTGTCTTAGCAGTGAATTAAGATCATACACTGTTGCATAGGTGCGTTTACTGAATTAAAACCATAACCAGATCCCTGTGGGAACGAATTTGGACTTAACCTTATATATTACTTGTGACCACGTACGCTTGCGTGTTTTAGTGTAAACAACAGGGTACTGGACAGACCCACAGTGAGATACATCATGGTAAATAATAAATGTGTCATATGTAATCTCACATTGATAATGGTGTAATGATCCTTAGACCTGAAGTCGTTATAATTCTACATGAGAATTAATATATTTTGAATTCGTCAAAAGTTATCTTTAGCCGGATAATGATAAAGGTGAATATCGGATATATTATGAATCATGTGAGAAATATGAACGATCTAGATGGGATTTAAATCTCCTGATAAAGGAGTGATATTATCGGCCTCTTGTTTGAGTGAGACTATGAAATGCATGGCCATGCTCAAATGTTGATTTGATTAAATAGTCTACTCATCGATCAAGAAAATGAAGATTAAATTATAAAGAGGATGACACATAACATGCCTCGAGTTTAATCTATAATATCATGATTTAAAGGGATTATATTACATGGAACATTAGTCATAAAAGGTTAATTGAATCGTTGATTTAATTATTGTTTTATTGGGTAGCAATAATGTGTTACTAGACGCCGCTTATTGTTTATAATTTTATTAGAGAATAAAATTATTGCCAATGAAATAATAACCTACAGGGTCACACACAAAGAATGTTTAAAAGGGAAATTAATTTATTTCATGAATTTAAATTAATAATAATTTAAATTATGATTTTAAATTAATAATAAATAATAATTCGAATTTTATAAAATTAATTAAGTGAGACTTGATTAGTTAAAGATAAAATTTGAAGATGTATTTTCTTGACTTATTTGATTAATTAAGTATGACTTAATTAATTTATTTAAATAAATAAGATTTGTTTAAATAAAAATGGCCTAATTGTTTAAGGCTCCATTTTGTTTTATTTCTCTTTATAAGCCAAGAGTTGGCTAGTCATTTGAGACACAACAAACTGAAATATTCAGTTCATACACAAGGGAGAGAAATTAATTCAAGTCAAGAACACATCCGGTTTATTTATTTTGGCTAGTACCAAATTCCGTGGCGTAATCGTTCGACGATTCAAGCAAGCATTCAAGTGTGGATACCGGTAGAGGAGTTACACTTCTAGCTCTCAAGATCAACAAGTTTTTGCTCTCAAGATCAACAAGCTAGGATCTCCATTTGTCATCCATTGGAAAGCTTAAAAAGGTACTATCTTGTTCTTGAGTTTTTATACCATGATCATCAATTTTATATATGGATCCGGGCTTTGGAATTCGTTTTTAATTGTTATTTACGTATAATCCGCTGCGTTTTCATGCCCGAATTCCAACAGGAAGATCTTCTCACATAATATAAAACTATGAGATTAAGAAGAAATCTACCAAGAAGTCCGATAATATCAGTATTTGAACTTGACACAGCAAGATTCGAACTCGATATAGGTGGATCAATTTGTACTTTGATTGTAATCAGAAAACAAATTTTTTTGTTCCAATAATTTTTTTTAATAAACCAATAGTACCCCCTGCATTCACAAAAGTAGGGGCAGTTTGATCTTTTCACATGGTCTTGCTCTGGAAATTAAATTTCTGTTTTGGAAATAGGCTTTCCCCACATAATATACAACTATGAGATTAAGAAGAAATCTACCATGAAGTCCGATAATATCAGTATTTGAACTTGACACAGCAAGATTCGAACTCAATATAGGTGGATCAATTTGTACTTTGATTGTAATCGGAAAACAACTTTTTTTTCCAACGAGTCAAGAATAATTTTTTTTAATAGGGTACAATCATCAATCATCAATATCTATCAATATCTATTATATATATAAAGGAAAACCCCAGGAGCTCCAGAATCGCTCGATTCATATTTATCTATTTTTCTAGAGCTCCTCTATTTTAAATAATTAAAATCAAAATTTCCTTGATTAGACCCTATTTTTTAGAAAAGAAATCAAAACTTCCTTTTTTAGTTCCTATTTTTTAATAAAAAAAATCGAAATCTTTTTTAAATTGGATAAGAAATTTGTTATGACTGGAAAATAATTTAGGAAATCACTTCTTAATCCCATACCGTTTCTGATAAGATTATATTCGACAAATCTTATATAAACGAAGTCATAAAATTAAAAGTGGTCATTCTCACATTTTCTATGTTTTTTTTGTTCGCTTATTCTCTTTTTTATACTCTATTTTCTACCTGAATTTCTTATAATTTATCTTTACCAACAGTTGCTTTAGTCGAAGGGTAGTGCTGTATTTAATCGGTAAAGCTGCTAATATGTTTCTAGGTGGATCATAGGTTATAAAGCTCTCCCACACCAAATCTAAATGAGAGTCGACTCCGGCAATCATCCTCCTCCGATCTAATCCCCTCATTCTCCATTTCAATCTTCCTTCCTCTCACAAATCCACTTCCATCCTCCATTCTCTGTTTTTTTTCTTTCAATAATCGAGTTTTGATTGAAAATTTATTCGAGTTTCTTCTCCTTCTTTCTCAGATCTACTCCGGTTTAGAGCTCGAAGTTTCAATTAAAATTCATTCTTAGAGTCAAAATCTCGTTCTTAACATCATATTAAAATTTGGTGTCATTCTGATATCTTTGATTTTTCGACTTGTGTTTGGCTTGTGTACCCATTAATTGGGTTTTTTTTTTGTCTCTTCTTTCTTGTGAGAGTTTGGTTTGTCTCTCCGTGTGAGAGTTTAAATTTGTTTAAGTGTGTTTTAATGTCCGAGATCGTAGATCTTGTGTTCTTGGTTTGTTTTGTTGTTCTTTGGTATTTGATGATCAAGATCGATATGTGGTTCAAAGCAGATGCAGTTTTCAAGATGGTTGTACCGTCAATTGTAACGAGGATCTCCATTCAATGTTCAGATGCTTTGTCATCGATGTTATTTCATGGTCCTAATACCGTGATTTCGGAGCCGTTCTTCAGTATTTGCCCATCTAATTGTTTTGGAAAATGCTTTTGTGATTATATTTCAGATCTGTTCTTGTTATTCATAGGGAATTTACATGATTGTAGATGCCGTATGGCTTCTTTTTAATGAAATCCCCGTACCCTTATCAAAAAAAAAAAAGGTTATAAAGCTGTGTAGAAGATATGAACACAACTATGATTTTCATAAAGGTTCTCATTCTATTAATTATTTTTCCTTTTCTTGGTGGTCTAAAAGTTTTACAGATAAAAATTTGTAACCTTGAATATCCCATGATTTTTTTATTCTAATGTTAATTGGTAGAGCTCCTTTATTTTAAATAATTAAAATCAAAACTTCTTTCTTTAATTCCTATTTTTTTTAGAAAAGAAGTCAAAACTTTCTTCATTATGTCCTATTTTTTAGAAAAAGAAATCAAAATATTTTTAAAATTGGATATGTTCTATACAAATTATAAAACTAATCAAATTCTATAACAATATCTTTAATTCTATAACCATAAGAAGATTAAATCATCAGCGTTTTTGTGATAATATTTATTTTTGCAATTTATATGAATTTGTGTATGAGTTTTGTTGATCAGGCTTTTCTTGATCTTGATGCGTTCCTATTCATCCTTGTAATTTTTACCTGTAAATTTTTGTTAGATATTTATTGGTCTACTTTATTTTATGTTCATGATTATTACTTTATTTGTTTGTATTTATTTATTGTTTATTAATCTTAAAAAGGTATTTCTTCCATTTGTTCATAGGTGTTATCCCAAACACACACACTTATGCGGCACTAAAGAATTAAAATTAAAAGAGGCGAGTTAAAAGAGGTCAGGTAACATTTAGAATTTTAATACAGCAATCATCACCATCTATGTTTATTGTACATGTAGATATCTTTATTCTCAATTTCTCATTAAAGTTTTATTAGCATGGGTTGTAGTTGGACATAATTGCTAAAAGGTAAAGAGATCGATTAAACAATATGAAAAATCCTTAACCAAAAATATATCTTTATAATATAAAGAAAATTCCCCGCACATTTGTGTATTACAAGACCATCGTAAAACGCGATTTAAATGTATTAATTACAATGGGAAAACGCGACTTATATGTATTGATTACAACGGGTGTCGACTTAAATTGTTTATTTTAACATTAACATTAATATTTTAATACCTATTTTATAGAAAAGAAACATTGACATTAACATCTTCGAATTGGAAAAGGGTTTTGAATTTGTAGGGGAAAAGAATTCAAATTTACATATTCTAAATAGAAAATTAATTTTATATGTGAAACACGGTTTTCTGTTACAACGGGTGTCGGCATAAGAAAATGTGATATAAAATCGACTTAAAAATAAGTATATTGTTTATTAGTTGTCTATATATATTAAATTTTGTACAATATTGTGTTCATTAATTTATTTATAGAGATTTTCTTTTCAATTTATTTCTTAAATTATTATGAAAAAATAAAAAAAAAATTACAAGGCCACCGCGAAACGCAACTTATATGTTTTTATTACAACGGGTATCGGCCTAAATAAACGTGATACAAAAGCGACATAAAAAATAAGTTTATAGTTTATTTAGTGTCCATATATATATATATATATATATAAATTTGTACAAAATTGTGTTCATTAATTTATTTGTAGAGATTTTCTTTTCGATTTCTTTCTTAAATTATTTTCAAAAAATTATAAAAAATTACAAGCCTTCCGCGAAACACGACTTATATGTTTTTATTACAATGGGTGTCGGCCTACATAAACGTGATACAAAATCGACATAAAAAATAGTTGTATAGTTTATTTAGTTGTCCATATATTTTTTCATGAATTTATTTATTTGTAGAGATTTTCTTTCCGATTTCTTTCTAAAATTATTTTGAAAAAATTTAAAACATATTACAATGCCACCGTGAAACACGGCTTATATATTTTTATTACAACGGGTGTCGGCTTAAAAAAACGTGATACAAAACCGACAAGAAAAATAAGTATATAGTTTATTTAGTTGTCTATATATGTTAAAATTTTTACAATGTTGTGTTCATTAATTTATTTATAGAATTTTTCTTTTCGATTGCTTTCTTAAATTTATATTTCAATTTTTTAAAAAAGATATTACAAGGCCGCCGCGAAGCGCGGCTTAGTCAACTAGTATATATATAAAGGAAAACCCCCAGGAGCTCTAGAATCGCTCGATTCATATTTATCTATTTTTCTAGAGCTTCTCTATTTTAAATAGTTAAAAATAAATTTCCTTCTTTAGGTCCTATTTTTTAGAAAAGGAATCAGAACTTCCTTTTTTAACATTAACATATTCGAAATAGAAAAGATTTTCGAATCTATTTCTATCTATTATATATATCCTATTATATAAAGGAAAACCCCAGGGAGCTCTAAAATCACTCGAATCCTATTTATATATTTTTCTAGAGCTCCTATATTTTAAATAATAAAATCAAAAATACCTTATTTATATTCGAATATATAGGGAAGTCAATAATTATGTACTTTTCTTATCAAGATTCGAATTTTAAGAATTATAATTATAAATCTAATCGATTTCTATAATGTTATTTTATAGCCCTATATAAACCATCATTACCCTCACAAAATACAATACATGTTTTATGTTTTTTAAATATATTTTATATGATACTCCCTCCGTCTCTTAAAACATTTCCTGTTTACTAAATCGGGACATTCAAAATACACTTCTCCTTTCTATTTTAAGCCTAATAAAAATATTATTCAATCCTTCCACTACTCTTAAAAACTGTGTCGGTCAAATTTTAAAACGAAAAATAAAAAAACAAACAGACCAAAATATCTTATCTTCTCCGTTCTTTTTTCTTCTTATCTCTTCAACCACAAACTTTCACCCACCGTGATTCAACCTAATTAACCCCACAATCTTTGATTCACACGCTTAAAATCAACCGTTAATTTGACTGATAATCACAATCTTCAGTCTAAACTATGGATTCGCATACGGGGTTTACGGATTCCGACGATGATGAGGTTACGGGTTCTTACGAGTGTTCCGATGCCGACCACTGTGACAAAGGGTTTGAGTGTGACGGAGATCATACCTACAGCCTTGAATACATTCGATCGAGAAGAGAACGAGATGAAGCATCTGAAGACAAATCGGAGAGTACGGTGGACAAATCGGAGATGAAGCATGCGGTTGTAATTGATGCTTATGAGGGTGACGACGATGCCGGTGACGACGATGCCGGTGACGACGATGTCGGTGACGACGATTCCGGTGACGTCGATACAGTAGACCTGCTCAATCGAATACGCCGATACGCCGATACAGATTCCGGTGACGATGAAGCTAACAATGATTCTGACGACTCTTCCTCCTAATTCTGTATGTATCCCTTTTCCTAGTTTATGTGGTCTTAATTCACTTAATTGATGTGTTTGTTAGTTTTATTGTTTACTTCTGTTGTCAATTCAGTGCTCTTACTTGTTGTACTTGTTTTGGCGAGTCTTGAATGTGAATATCTTGAACTGTGAATATCTTGAACTGTGAATGGTGGAAACTGTGAATGTTAATATGATAAAAGTATGTTAATATGATAAAAGTATCTTGAACAATTCTGATTCAAATGAATGTATACTCAAAACTGTGATGCCATCTGTCTTGTATTAAGTGACAATGTGTATTCTTCATTATTCAGCAGAATTAATTTTTCATTATGTATCTGGATTGAGTTGTTGAGATTAGTGTTTTTGTTTATTAAGGCTTCCTGTATTTTCACCCTCCCCTGGGAGCTTTAGTTTTATTAAAGGACTGGTTTTGGTCATACGCAGAAAGGAAAAATAAAATAGAGCTTAAGAATCAAAATTAATCGATTCATTATCTGAATCATGAAGGTCCTTACTTCTTTTTAAGATTCATTATATGATTTTCAGTATATTAGATTCATTAAGAAGAACCACTCCTGCCCTACTTACACCCTGAACTAGTTTTGGTCTAGAATTGTTTCACAATACAGCAAGCAACATAGTTTAAAGATGCATTTTATAATGACTAATAACTAGAGCTGTATATAACATGTGATCACTGAGTCCATACGAGTCCATATGTTGCTGAAAAACAGAAATATTTACATTCATATATTTACATTCGGTCATGTGAAATGTTTTGAATACATGTATTGCATTTGAACATACATGCCCCTAAAAACAGCCCACATTGGTTGATTCATACATGTGCATTTCAGCCTTCTTGTGGTCCATGTACTAAATTCCATGCTTCAAACACAGCCCACATTGGGGCTGTAACTTGAACTGGAAGTTGCCCTGCTGCTGCTAACTTTTTCTTGTTGACATGGGGTACTAGATAGTCGTTTGAACCCTTCACCTTGAGAATTTCATTCATTACATATTGATAGGATAACCATACATTTGCTAGTGTTCTTGGCTCTAACTCATAGAATGCTTCATTCACTGCATCCATCATACCATCAACATCCTTTGGCATCTTCTTGTGCATTAATGACTGAATGCTTCTAAAAAACCCTAAGTCTAAAATGTTTAAGTCTGGGTTGTTTGGTGGCTGTTGAACAAGAATGAACGTAAAGTCCCCTTGTTTATGCACTTGTTGCCATTCATGATCATCTTGAGTGATATGAGTCCTAGCATTGTCTTGTTGAATAAATATTACCTTTGGACCTTCAATTGGTGGCCATTTTTGAATGATTGCCGGTACTATCTCATTAATAAGCATGCTTCTTGTTTCTCTTTTGCCAACTGATTCAACAATCTTAGTAATCATTGTACCCTTAGCTCTATTTTTTGAACCCCTCCGTGCTGCTTCTTGATATGTGAATGGGAATATGCCCAACTTGCCATCAAATGTGCATTCATCTTGTGCATTAAACCTGGGCCTTGCAATAGCAGCTGTAAACATCACCTTTGGTATGAATTTACTTGACTTGGCTGACCTATATTTGCCTCTTTCATTTTTTTCCAAGTACACTCTTTGTGCTTTCTTACTTAGGTAAAACCACTTCTCGTCTATATGTACAAAATCAAACATAGGCATATATTGTCTCTTTGTTTCCGCTGTATCTCCCATGAGGAGGTTTAGAATCCATTCCATCCTTTGTACAATGTTTATATCTTTTAATGCAGGATGTAATGGATTGGTGTGAGGTTTGATGAGGCCCCTCTTTATCATTCGGCCACATGTACTTGTTGATACCTGCAACTTAACAGCCAAGTCTCGTATGCATGCTCTGTCACCCATATTAATATCCGTAACTGCATTAGGTAGCAACTGTATTCTTTTCCTGCCCGAATTATGACCATTTGTTGCCATGTTGTACCTCTGATTTAGTGCCTTCTGTTTGTTTGCTAGGCTCCAAATGCTACTAATTGTTCTTCTTGTAACCTTGTACTTCTTGGCTAAATCTGTAATTGCACCAGAGTATGGTTTTCCTTGAGTTTTTGTTGACTGATTGCTTAGCAGGAAATGTAGTATTTCTAATCTTGCATCAGGGCTCAACTTTGGTCTTTTTTTGTGTTGTTGATTACTTGTGTGTTGTTCTTGTGTATGCAGGTATGGGGGTTGATTTAAATCAAAAGGGTGGATAAGATTGGTGTCTTGAATATCTCCAGCTGATTCATTGAGATCAAAAGGGAAAGAGGCTCCATGATTCATGTCTGCCACTCACCTGTGTTGTTACTTGCTGCAACTGTTTCTTCTACCTGCAACTGTTTTTTTCCCTGTGCTTGTATATAAAGTTTGTAATGAAGTGATTACTGTAATGTAGATACACTTTTGTATATAGATTTTGAAAATTAGGCGGAAAGATTAGTGTACTTGGATGAATGTGATTGGTTGTTTTAATTTGATGTTACTGAATTGGGGGGAAAGTTTTACTAAATGGGGGGGAAAGTTTAAGTGATTTCCCTCTAAAAGCAGTAAAGCACACATCCAATCATTGTTAAACATTGTTTAATGTATTTCTTAAAACCTGTGTTTTGAAGCAAATGGGAAATGTAAAAAGAGACAGAGGGAGTATGTAATTCTACTTTTTCATACAATACATGTTTTATGTTTTTTAAATATATTTTATATGATATGTAATTCTACTTTTTCATTATGCATGCTAATAGTATTGAGCTTCTTTTATGAATTTGGTTGATCAAATCATCGTCTGACACTAGGTTTGTAAGGAAATTTCGGTATGGAATTTTCGTTCATGATCGTTTCGATTAATTGATTAATGAGGGTTCGTCTTCAAATCTTAATATTGTACATATTTTTTTTAATTTTTACGTATCATGAACTTCAACTCATATTTTGTCTTTGTATTCAAATTTTTATTTGTTCTGCTTATATTTAAAGTGATCAATTCAGAGATTTTGTTATGCCGTCTTCTTCTTCTTTTTTTTGGAATACTTTGTTTTGGTCCTCTTTCCATTCATGCTTAAAGAATTTTCAAAACCTTTTTAAATTGTATAATTGAATTTTCAAAACTTCCTTTTTTAGTCTTATTTTTTTTGGGAAAAACCTTTTTTTAAGTTGGATAAGAAAATTTTAAAATCAAAAGTAAAATGTTTTTTCAACATATTTAAAATTATAAAAGAATTCGAATAAATTTTTGTATAAGAAAATAATTCTAATAAAATTCTGAAATTGTTGAACTGTATAAAAAGTTACCGAGGCAACCAATTTTGTATTTTTGATCGCTCTCTACTCGGAATTACCGGACGTGCTTCTGATCCATATCGATAACTCATGAAACGACTTTATCTAATATTTAGCTGTAACTTTCTCATGTTCATGTTCATGTGTTATTTTCTCAAGAACATGTTCATGTTCAGGTGTTATTTTAATATTTAACTTCCTTTTTTGAACCTACTGTTCCCCTACTTTTCCAAAACCTTTTTAAACTGATAATATCGAAACTTTCACAAATAAAAGAAAATCAAAACCTTTTTTAAACCGAATAATATCAAAAACTTCCACATATAAGACATAATCGAAACTATGTAAAGTGATCTTCATCCCTCAATTTGTAAGTGATCAGATTTTTCATAGGATGTCAAAGGCATGCTATTCAGATTTTTCTTATAATAGGATGTCATTCATCTTTTAATTTGTCTGGAAACTCATCCAAATTTTTAACATTATAACCATCTATTTTGGTGTTTAGTGTATAGGATTTTTCTGGATTTTCATAAAAGTTCATGGACTTGGTTCATCAACTCATGTATGCATTATTAATATTTGATTAACTTTTATTTTTTCAATTAAATATTATTGTTTTCTTTTAGCAGATCGAGAGCAATCTCCAATATTTATGATTTGCATTAGATCGGTTTCTTTCAAACAGGCATGCATGCAACTCAGGTTTTTCTTTAACCCGGACTTGCGCAAATTTATCTATTCGAAATCTTAAAGAAATATTAATAATCCAAACTTTATTTAATGTATTCTAATTAAAAAATACATTTAAATTCATAAGGATTCAAAATTCAAATTTATATTGAATTTTTTGGGATTTTCATGTTAATTTTTTTGTTGGTTTTTAAGGTTTGAATTTAGATTTAACATTTGCTTTCTTCGTTTTAATTTTAAATTTATGATTTGTAATGATTTTATTTATAATTATGGATTATTAGTAACCATCCAATGTTCTTTGCTTTAGATTTTGATTTTTTTTTTTGTACAGAAACACCTGATCGTGTGAACAAGAATTAGTAAATATTTCTCTGTTTCAGAAATAGAAGCACTTGAGAAACTTGGGATAAAAGGTTTGAACTTTTATCATTCCCTCTTTATTTTTTTATTTACTGTTAATTGTTATTTTATCGTTATTATCTTCTCATTGTTCTTGATCATAATATTTTTATCTATATGTATTTATTATAACGGGTGTCGGCCTAACAAAACGTGACACAAAATCGACGTTATTTTTTTTGTACATATATATATATATATATATAAATTTGTACTCCGTACAATATTGTGTTCATTAATTTATTTATAGATTTTATTTTATTTCTGTCTTAAATAGTCTATATTTTGAAAAAAAAAATAAAAATATTACAAGACCGTCGAGAAACGTGTGTTATAGGTATTTATTACAACGGGTGTCGGCCTAAAAAAACGTGATACAAAATCAACATAAAAATAAGTACTCCCTCCGTCCCATTAATATTGGCCTACTTTTTTTCAAGTCTCTGACACGCTTTTCCACGCATATAAAAAACATGTTTTTAGCTATTATTTTCTTATTTTTTTTATTTAGTATAAAAAATAGGATGTTCAAACTATTATACAAAATAAAAAAATCGAAAAAATAATACTTGCAACTATGTTTCGTATACACGTGGAAATGCGTGCCAGAAACTTGAAAAAAAGTAGGCCAATATTAATGGGACGGAGGGAGTATATAGTTTATTTAGTTGTCTATGTATATATTAAAAATTGTAAAACGTTGTGTTCATTAATATATTTATGGATATTTTCATTCCAGTTTATTTCTTAAATTTATATTTTGAAATTTTTTAAAAAAATATTAAAAGGCCGCCGCGAAGCGCGGCTTAGTCGACTAGTATATATATAAAGGAGGATACATGGGAGTTTAGGTGGCACTTCTAAGATCGTTTCAATCTAATTTTTCTAATTTTCTAGAATTTTAGCATTTTATATATCAATAATTAAATTTTAAAAATTATTTAACATATTTAAAATAGAAGAGGTGTTCGAATTTATAATGAATTTATAATCAACAGAAGTTTGAATTCATAAAGATGAAAGACTTCAATTTGCAGCGAAAATAATATCGATACAAAGACCGCATTCTATAACAACAGTATGATACATATTCTCTAGAACATAACAAAAGGATGAGGTTCATGTGTATATAGTAGGAACTTGAGTAGGAATAGAATTTATTTCTTTAGAATATAAATCCTCTTAGATTGTGATAAATAAAGACCGGTCATTTCAAAAATCAAAAACAATAATAACCCTAATCTTAGTTCATGCTTCCTTTTTTTTTCTTGCAAATAGATAGAGAATAAAGCAGTTCAGAAAAAATAGATATGTCTGTTTATAAGGTTTACAAATTAGATGTTTAAATTAGATATCTTTTTCGAATTCTAAATACTAATAATTATACCAATGTTTATTTACTATAGTTTAATATTAATATTGACAAGCTTATAACCCGTGCGATGCACGGATTTCTTTTAATATGTTATAAATTTTATTTTATGCTATAATTATGTTTTAATATAATCATTATTTTGTAAAAATTATTTTAATATTATTTTTAACATAAATTTAGTTAATGATATGTATGATTTAAAATTTATATTAGAATTCTAAGTTAAATATGCTGTTGACGGGATTCGAAACTTGAATTTTTAGTAAAATATTTTAATCATAAAAAGAAAATTTTAAAAATAAGTATGGAACTATCCTTAATTTGTGAGTTTTATCTACTCGATGATTTTGTGGTGTGATAAGAGTGGAAAACATGGAAATGAGGTAATCTCCAATGACATTATGTATAATAGTTATGTAAATTAGTGATTATGTAAAATTTGTTGAACCTGTAAGCTAATTTATTCCAGTGATATTGTTGTGGATTAAAATCTAGGTCACGAATTTGCAATTAATGCTAGGGTTCGGGAGCTTCTTGCTTTAATGGCTGTTTCCGTGTTCGAGACTGATCGGTCTTCACAGAGTGCCTACGTATCTCGTATTGAGAATCAAGCCACAAACGTAGTTCTGAGAATGAGGGGTCAGACCCTTTATATAGGCTGAGAAGCCCTAAAATTGTAGTAGGGTTAGGTGACTTGGTGGGCAAGTCACCGACTAGAAGAAGGTTCTAGTCTCCTTCCATGTATGAATCAGTTTCCATGTTGAAATATGTATCTTGGAGGCTAAGTCAGGCAAGAATCATATTCTTGTTTGACTCTTATTTGCTGAGCTGTTTTACTACCCTTAATATTAATTACGAAATTAATATTGTAATTAGGGTTTGGGCCCATCTGGTGGGCCCCACGTTTGGACCATTCTAGTTTAATTAATGCCACATTAAATGTGTCTTTAGGGCTTACTTTTAGCCCATATCATTTGCCCCCCAACTTCTAGGAAAATTGATCAGGTTTTCCTTGAAGTTATAACGGCCTTACTCGAGACTTGGGTCAGGGTTTATTGCTCTTACGTGAGTATTTTCAACAATATCATCTTAATGTAAAGCGTGGAGCGACCGACGCATTTACGACGATGTTGAACGACACTAAGCGGTGTTAAATGGCACTAAACAGTGCTTAATCAGCCATAAACAACGTTTAAACAGTGTTAAACAATGTTAAATAGCATGAGATGGCACTAAGGGCACTAATCGGTGCTAAACAGCGCTAAACGGCACTAATTTGTGCTAACAGGCACTAATAAGTGCTTAAACAGCACTAAACGGTGCTAATCGGTACTAATTTGTGCTTAACCGGCACTAATCTGTGCTTATCGGAGAAGACTCGGGATAATTGCAGCCTCTTCCGGGCAGCTAGTCAGCCGACAAGGGTCCTGGTCAGCTGCCAGGTGATCCTGGTCGGCTGCAGAAGATCCTGGTCGGCTGCAGGAGATCCTGGTCGGCTGTAGGAGATCCTGGTCGGCCAGACCCCCTCTGTGGCACCTGGTCGGCTGCCAGTGCTCCTCGGTGGCTGACAGGTGCGCCTTGGTGGCTGACAAGTGCGCCTTGGTGGCTGACAAGTTAACGGAAGACCCATGTTGTCTTTTAATGATGCCACACGATGTTTAAACAACGTTTCAATGTTTGTTAAACGACGTTAAATGTCATAAAACGGCACTTCATGGTGCTAATAGACTCTATGCGGCGCTATGTCGAAGGTCGATGTTTGTCCCGGAATGTAAGGAAACTTCAACAAAACCATCAAACGATCCTACCAACTGACGGGAGATGCCAAGATGGGTGCCGGGAAATCAGCTGATCCCCTTTCGTGGCACCTGGTCGGCTGCAGGAGATCCTGGTCGGCTGCCAGGAGATCCTGGTCGGCTGCCAGGAGATCCTGGTCGGCCAGACCCCCACGGTGGCACCTGGTCGGCTGCAGGTGATCCTGGTTGCCTACCAGGTGCCCCTTGGCTGCTTTGTCGTGCCTCTCAGAGCTTTTCGCAATGCTTGGAATCTTGTTCTTGAATTACGTCCTTGACATTCGTATGTTGTATACTCCCTTTCAGGGCATAATCAGTCTCTTAATTAACAAAGACTAAATGATTGTGTTTTATCTTCCTTAAACGTAATCAGCTTCTTAAGCTTAGATGAGTGTCCTAGCACAACTAGTTATTATTTCTCCGTGTAGATACTTCTTTTCTTTCCCGGAATCATACGAACTGATATAACTTTTGCCAGATATAGCATATGAGTTCCATTTTCTTTCATGCATAAACGATAGATGACCTGCAAACACGAACCGAGCTGTATTTCAACCTGATATAGGAGGTCACCCATCTACTATAAAAGAATGGGGGAAGCCTTCATTTCATTCACTTCACTTCTTCTTACTTCTAAAATTCTCTCAAAAGCTCACAAGCTTTAAAGCTTCAAGTTCTAGTTTCAAGTTCGAGCTTCAAGATGGCAGATGGCAACCGCGCTTCGGCTTCGTCAGTCTCTATGTCGGAGGCGATGGCCAAGAGAACCTTGGCCAAGACATTGCGAGGTAATCTTAGACTAAATCCCCCTTCGTATATTGATCGTAGATTTGATTCTTTGTATGACTTGTTGAGTACCATGAGGGATGCATTCCCCAACAACTCTGAATTAGCTGCATATCATAGCCCGTGCAAGTTTAACAAGGAGGATGTTAACAAAATCAAGGAGCTATATGGCTTCCCGGATGTGATCAAGGTTCGCCTTCCTGGCTTAGCTGATAGAGCCTGTAATTGGCACCCAGAGAGGCTATGTGTCTACAAAGGCGCCCTTGAAGCAGGCCTGCGATTCCCTGTCGATCAGTTCATCATAAGGCTCCTAGCAGAGCTTCAGGTTCATCCTTGCCAATTGTATCCTAATGCATGGCGGGCTATCATCATCTTTATGCTGAGGTGTCGGGATCTAGATATCGAACCAACTACCACAATGTTTCGGAGTATATTCGCCATCAAGAACTCATCTGAGCTTCAAAAGGGATGGGTATCTATTCAGCACCGAAATAATGTTCCACATATTGTGAATGCATTTTCATTCCCAGATTCCCATCACTCTTGGGACAGAGAGTTCGTGATTCTGGTATGGAGTGGTGGCGACTGGGGCCAATTCTTTGTGTCTAAGTTTGGGGAAGTGCATGACGCGACACACTTTATATGTGGTCTTGACGTGAAAGAGCTTCTTGATCGTGATAGATTACTTGCTGACGATGGTCGTACTCACTACAAAGTTTTCTTAACCGAGAAGAGACTTGTAGAAGCTGGCCTTAGCTTACTTTCTGTTGAGGGTAATTTTTAATTTGCACATTATGAACTCTGTTTGTTCTTATTCCGATATTTTTTCTGTTGCCATTTCAGTTGCGGAGGAGATAGACAGCCGGCCCGAGAACCAGCCGAAAGTTACTAGAAGGATGATCAAAAGAGCCGAGGCTCAGGCTGGCATCCAACCTGAGCCAAAGATCCCGCAGTTCCTGTCGGGGTGTTCTTCAAAGAAATCACGAGATGCTGCCGGGAGAGTCAAGACCCCTTTCGTCCCTGGTTGGGGCATATGTGAGCAAGATTCTGTCTTGGGGTGCCCAGAGTCGGCCTTGGATTGGTCCAAATTCTGCATCACTCCCCCCGATCTTTTGACAGTGACTGCCGGGGACAAATTTGATGAGGCGGAGAGACTAGGAGCTCAAGCCCTCTACCAGGTTCCTAACTTTTCATATTTGATGTAGTATTTTCACATAACTTACGATTATAAATGTCTCATTGATTCTTTGTTCCAGGCCAATGCCCAGTTCCAGGCCACCGCTCGCATAGGCCGTGTATATCGAGAGGAAAATGTGGCCTTGAAGAAGGAGAAGGCAACTTTTGATGAGAAACGCCAAGACTTGGAGTCTAGGGCCATCCGGGATGAAGCTGATGCTCATTCTCTCCAGAGACAATATGACTCCCTGTATAACAAAAGGGCAGCAAATTACAAGCTAGTGGTGAAAGCTTACCAGGAGTCCGAGGATTTCTTCCGTCTTATAGATGAGCATGACGATGAAGTTCGCCCGGGTATTATGTCTGTTGGTTGGGATCGAGCCATCAATGCTGTGAGCAAGAGGCACCCTACTGTAGTTAACTCGAGGGACTTTCCAAGTCCTTATAATCAAGTTGCTTTGGGCACAGAAGCCAACCCAGTGGCTCAAGCTTCAGGTTCAGGCTCTAGGGGAAGTCGTCGCCGTTTTGGCTCTGGTTCGAGAGGGGGTGTCCGAGCCAAAATGGACGATTCAGTTTCCTCGGACCCTCGGGGGAAACGGCCTATGACCGTGCAGAAAGGAAGAGTGGCTCAGATCGAGGATAGCTCATCTTCTGAGGAGGAAGAGGTTGTGCCTTAACCAATGGTAGTAGCCGAACCAGATAAGGGCCCTGACGAGGAGAGCTCGGAGGAAGAGAGCGGTGAGGAAGATAGCAGTGAAGAAGAGAGTGGTGAAGAGGACGATTCAGATGAGTAGTTTGGGATTGCTTGGTGGCCTTGCATGGCCTAGATTGGCCGCATGTGGCTTTGTATTTTTAGCTTTCAATCAAGGTCCTTCAGGATCAAACTTTTATTTGGCTAAGTGATGTAACTTAACTGTTAGCCCTTCGGGGTCTTTATTTATGCACTCGTTTCTTTAATTCGTATGTTCGTTTATTTTTCGGTACTTGATCTTTCTAGATTTGCACTCAGCAGGTGCTAGGTACTTAGACAAAACATAGACTTTACAAAATGGAAAACAAACTTTGCATTAATAACTCAAGTGGGTTCAACCCTTACATAGCTTATTATTGTCCTACTCGGGGCATTAATCCCTGGAATGGTTTCATCGAACCTTATTTCTACTTCTCCTACTAGATAAATAAAAAGCTACATCGTTGCAGAGGCAGCTTAAATATAATAAATTTTGAGGTTCAAGGCATGCCAAGTACGGGGCACCTCAACCCCATCCAAGGTCTCCAACTTATATGATCCTCGTCCCAATGTCTTCCTAACTCGATACGGCCCTTCCCAGTTTGGGGCTAGTTTTCCCTTCTGGCAAACTCCAGAAGCCTCGATCTTCCTAAGAACCAAATCACCTTGCTGAAAGAACCTCTCCTTAACCCTGTGGTTGTAATAGAAGGATGCTTTCTTTTGAAGATCCGCATTTCTCGCGTTTGCCTCGTCCCTGACTTCATCAATCAGATCTAGGGCGAGCCTCATGCCTTCTTCATTAGTCTCAGGTTCAAATGCCTTAATTCGAGGTGACGCATGCATGATCTCCAGCGGCACAACTGCCTTAGCTCCATAAGCTAGCAGAAACGGGGTTGCTCCGGTAGTCACCTTACAAGTAGTGCGATAAGCCCAGAGTATAGGCAGCAACTCATCCACCCAAGTGTTCCTCGAGCGTTCGACCCTTTTCTTTAGTCCATCAAGGATGATCCGATTGGCGACCTCAGCCTGTCCATTTGCTTGCGGGTGTGCTACTGAAGTAAAACGAAGCTCAATAGCATTCTCTTCACAGTACTTTTTAAACTCCTCATTGTTGAACTGTGTCCCATTATATGTCACAAGGATTCGCGGGATGCCATATCTACAGATTATGTTCTCCAAAAAGAACTGGGAAACTTGCTTGGTGGTTATCTTTGCTAAAGGCTTAGCCTCAATCCACTTGGTGAAGTAGTCAATGGCGACTATCAAAAACTTCCTTTGCGCTGAAGCCATAGGGAAAGGACCAAGGATGTCCATCCCCCACATTGCAAACGGGACGGGAGAACTGACTGACGTTAACATCTCAGGCGGCTGCCCTACAATCGGAGCGTGCTTTTGGCATCTATCGCACCTCTTGACATAATTCTGTGCATCGGCCAGCATCTCTGGCCAATAGCACCCCAGACGAGTTATTTTGTGAGCCAAGGCCCTGCCCCCCAGGTGCTGCCCACATATCCCTTCATGAACTTCTTCTAATGCTTCTCTTGCCTCTTGGGGCCTTAAGCACTTCAAGTAAGGAACGACAAACGATCTCTTGTATAAGATGCCTTCAATCAAGGCGTATCTCAATGCTCTCACTGACAATTTTCGTGCTTCCAAGGCATTGTCAGGGAGCCATCCGGTTTCGAGATGAGCTTTAATAGGATCTATCCAACAGCTTCCAACATCGATCGGTGCTACCAACTTAGAGTTGACGGTCGGGGCCTTCAAGACTTGGAATTAAACACTTCCTGCATAATTCTCTATCTCAGAAGAAGCGAACTTAGAGAGGGCATCGGCCTTAACGTTCTCTTCCCTAGGAATGTGCTCCACATAGCACTCCTCAAACTGAGTCATAACAGCTTTCACGACTTTGAGGTATTTTGCCATAGTTTCATCCTTGGCCTCAAACTCACCATTCACTTGCGAGACTACCAATCTTGAATCTCCACAAACTTTGAGATTTTTGACTCTCATGATTCTGGCCAAGCCTAAACCGGCTATCAAGGCTTCATATTCAGCTTCATTGTTGGTTGTCGGAAAGTCCAACTTCAAAGCATATTCAACTGTGAACCCATCGGGGCTTTGCAAAACTAAACCTGCACCACTGGATTTTGTTTTTGATGCTCCATCAAAATAGAGCACCCAATACTCCTTCAGATCAGGTACAAGTTCTTCATCTTTATTCTCACTTCCTTGGTTGGGTATTATCTCTTGCCCCCCGACTTCTTGGTTGCTAATGGTACATTCAACCACGAAGTCAGCCAATGCCTGAGCCTTGATGGTCGTCCGAGGCCTGTACGTTATGTCAAATTCTCCGAGCTCAATTGCCCATTTGATCAATCTTCCACTTGCTTTCGGGTTGTGCAAGATGCTTTTCAACTGTTGGTCTGTCAAGACTTCGATCTTATGGGCCTGGAAATACGGTCGTAATTTCCTCGAGGCAGTAACTAATGCCAAGGCAAACTTCTCAATGGGAGAGTAATTCAACTCCGCCCCATGCAACACCTTGCTCACATAGTATATGGGTTTCTGAACCTTCTTCTCTTCTCGAACAAGAACAGCACTCAATGCTTGTTCAGATACCGCCAGGTACAGATAAAGAGTCTCCCCAGGACTAGGTTTAGCAAACAACGGGGCTTCAGCCATGTATTTCTTCAACTGCTCAAAGGCCTCTTAGCTTTCTGTGGTCCACTCAAATTTTTTCACCTTCTTCAATGTTTGGAAGGAAGGCAGACACTTGTCACCGGACTTGGAGATGAATCTCCCTAGAGCCGCAACTCGACCAGTTAGCTTCTGTACATCTCGTATAGAGCGTGGTGGTTCCATGTCCAAGATTGCTTTGATCTTATCAGGGTTGGCCTCTATGCCTCTCTTCGAGACCATCAATCCCAAAAATTTTCCTGATCCAACACCAAAAGCACACTTGGCTGGATTCAACATCATCTTGTGGTGCCTCAGCACTTCGAATGCCTCTCTGAGGTGCTCAATATGGTCAGCCTTGAGTAAGCTCTTGACTAACATGTCATCAATATAGACCTCCATGGTTTTTCCAATTAGATGAGCGAATATCTTATTCACCAATCATTGATAAGTAGCTCCTGCATTCTTGAGACCAAAAGCCATAACAAGATAACAGAAAACACCAAAATCAGTGATGAAAGATACCTTTGGGATGTCATCCTTGTGCATCTTAATTTGATTGTAACCACTGAAACCATCCATGAAACTCAACATCTCGTGTCCAGCTGTGGCATCTATTAGGGTGTCAATCCTTGGTAGAGGGAAACAATCCTTTGGGCATGCATCATTTAAATATGTGAAGTCAATACACATTCTCCACTTTCCATTTGCTTTCTTGACCATGACGGGATTAGCCAACCATTCAGGGAACTGAATCTCCTCAATAAATCCAGCTTCCAAAAGCTTGTCAACTTCTTGCTTAATGGCCTCTTGCCTTTCAGGAGCAAAATTTCTCTTTTTCTGCTTTATCTTCTTCCGTTTAGGATCGACGTTCAACCTATGAGTTATAAGTTGAGGGTCAATTCCTGGCATATCCGCTGTTGTCCAAGCAAACACATCGCTATTCTTTTGCAAGAATGCTGTCAACTCGCCCTTCAGGGGTTCCTTCAGAGATGCTCCTATATATGTAACCTTCTCTGGGTCGCCCAGCTCCAGAGGGACGGGGATTAAATCCTCTGCTGGCTTCCCTCGGTGTTCATCATCACCACGGACATCCATGTCTTCAATCGGGAGTACCTGCCCCCGACTCCATCAGCTCTTAGGGCGGATACATAACAACTTCTTGCCATCTTCTGGTCACCTTTTTGTTCTCCAACCCCATTGCGGGTTGGAAACTTAATCTTCATGTGATATGTTGAGGCAATAGCCTTGAACGCATGAAGTCCAGTCCTTCCCAGGATTGCGTTATAAGTTGAGGCCGCCTTAATTACCAGAAAATTCAACATTTGAGTAGCTTCTTTAGGTTCATGCCCGATTGTCATGGGCAACTGGATAGTACCCTCAACCTTGGATTCAACTCCATTGAATCCGTAGATGGGCATGTTAGTCGGGGTCAGCTGAGAATCGGTATATCCCATCTTCACAAAAGCATCATGAAACAGAATGTCAATAGAGGCTCCATTGTCTATCAAGACTCGCTTTACTTCCGAGTTCCCAATCACAGGGGTTATAACTAACGGGTCATCATGGGGGAATTTCACTCCTTCAAGATCAGAATCATCAAAACCAATTACGATTTCAGTTCTAGCACGCTTCGGGGCCTCTCCCACAATGTGCATTACCTCCCTGGCGTATGCCTTTCGAGAGTTTCGAGTCGTACCAGCCGTTGTTGGGCCTCCCCATATCATGTTAATAACTGGCCCTCGGGGCTGTGTGTTACGATCACGATCATTATCCCTTCTATCATTATTTCTCCTATCGTAGTCCCTTCTTTGGGTTCCACGATCTTCACCTTTGGTGAAGTTACTTAGCTTTCCTTTACGAATCAAGAATTCGATCTCATCCTTTAACTGCCTACAATCGTCTGTATCATGCCCCACATCTCGGTGGAACCGACAATATTGATCCTTGTTTCTCTTTGCGGGGTCTCCCCTGAGTGGCTTCGGCCATCGGAAGTCCTTATCTTTCTTAATTTCTAACAAGATTTGACTCCTTGGAGCATTCAACCTTGCATAATCAGAAAATCTTGGTCCAAAATTCTTCTTCGGTGGCGAGTCGGAGTCCTTGCTAGTCCGGGGATACTTGTCCCTAGCGTCGTACTCCTGCTCTTGCTTTCGCTTCTTCATATCATTATTACCCTTGCCATTGTGTATCACGACATCCTTCTTGGTACTGTCCTCAGCCTTGATATATTTATCAGCCCTTCGTTGGAGTTTAGCCATATTCTCAGGTGGGTGCTTTGCCAATGACCTTTTAAAGTACAGATCAGTGGTGCCGTGCTCCAGGGCTACCATGGCCACCTTGTTCTTTAAATCAGTGATATTCAATGTCTCCTTGGTGAACCTCTTAAGATAATCTCTTAGATTTTCATTCTTCCCTTGTACCACATACATGAGAGATGCAGAACTTTTCTCATGAATTCTTCCGCTGATAAATTGACTCACAAAGGCAGCGCTTAACTCCTTAAAAGAGCCAATCGAGTTTGCAGGTAAGCGGCTGTACCATCTTTGAGCCATACCCGACAGGGTTTGAGGGAATGCCCTACACTTCAAGGCATCACTTGCAGGTTGCAACAACAGTGGGTTTGAAAATGTCCTGACGTGATTTGCGGGATCACCCGTTCCGTCATAAGCCTTAATAGTTGGCATCTTGAACTTCTTGGAGATACGAGCATTCATTACCTCCTCAGTAAACGGGGGTGTGGGGTCATCCGGATCTCCTAGTGGCATCAAATCTTTGGGGTTACTCCTGGGAGTTTCTATCCTTGCCGTTTTATCAGATTGGGTATTAATCCTTCTTTGCCTCCTCGGAGGTCTTTCCAAATCAACAAAAGGGATCCCCCCTGAAGTTGGAGGAGGTCCATTCTTGTTCAACCTCGCTTGTTCCCTTGCCATATCTTCCTTCAATTTTAAGATCTCGGCCTCATAAGCTTTAATCCTCTCAGCAGTTGTCGAAGGGAGTCCATCGTGAGTAGTTCGAGTTCTTCCTCGAGGTTCTTTACTTGCACGTCGCCTCCTTGGAGCTTCATCACGATCGTAATCATCGTCAGAGGATGAATCATCCGTATAAGGACCAGAAAAATCGCGATAATCTCGATCTCGGATATATAGGGCATGACCACTTGATCCAGCTCCTTGGGTAGGAGGGTAGTTAGGTAGCCCATACATCGGATTGGTGTTTATGGGGAGATCCGTAGTGTGGATCTGAACCCCTTGTGGAGGGTTGTTGGGATCTACAATTAAGGAAGAAACCCCTACCTGGAGGGGGTTAGTCCCTGGATTTGTGTGGACGATCGGAGGTAGCGTACTCTCAACATGGGAAGTCGTCCCTAAAGGTTGAGAAACTTGATACGGAACGATAGTCCCGGATCACAGAGTGCCTACGTATCTCGTATTGAGAATCAAGCCACAAACGTAGTTCTGAGAATGAGGGGTCAGACCCTTTATATAGGCTGAGAAGCCCTAAAATCGTAGTAGGGTTAGGTGACTTGGTGGGCAAGTCACCGACTAGAAGAAGGTTCTAGTCTCCTTCCATGTATGAATCAGTTTCCATGTTGAAATATGTATCTTGGAGTCTAAGTCAGGCAAGAATCATATTATTGTTTGACTCTTATTTGCTGAGCTGTTTTACTACCCTTAATATTAATTACGAAATTAATATTATAATTAGGGTTTGGGCCCATCTGGTGGGCCCCACGTTTGGACCATTCTAGTTTAATTAATGCCACATTAAATGTGTCTTTAGGGCTTATTTTTAGCCCATATCAGATATTATGTAAAATGATTGGCTATATGCTAAAAGTACAAATAATTGATGATATCATGATGATATGTCTATTATAGAGCTTTTGTAAAAAAAAAAAAAATAGATGTTGGCTATATATAACCAACTTGAAACAAATTATGTAAAATTATAGACAAGAAGAGAGAAGATTGGAGATGAGAAAATGAAAGCCCTTATTTAATTAAATGACACCTCAGCATCATTTTAGCTAAGGGATGTATAGCATTGGAGATGCTCTAAGTATTTTTAACAATTTTTACTAACCTCACTCCAAACCTAACTCTAAATATTTGTAAAAATAATGTTATTCAAAGGGTTTGAACCCATGACCTTGCATAACTAAATGCAACACCATAACGAATTGAGCTGTGTGAGCATTTGAGTGAATATTAAAAATCATTAGCAACATACACAAATATTTGTATAATGTATAATCCCAATAATTATGCATACACATATACATACATACATACACACATACATACATACATACATACATACACACATACATACACACATACATACACACATACATACATACATACATAATTATACATGCATACGTACATACACACATACATACTTACATACTTACATACATACATATATACATACATATATCCATACATACTTACATAATTATTAATTATACATGCATACGTACATACATACATTTATGTCATAAAATCTATTAATATTTCATTATTTGTAATCTATTAATTGTTGTATAATTAATATGCATAATTATACAAACATACACATGTACAAACATAAATACATACATATATAAATTTCTATGGATATATAATAATATACTATAATATTATATACATACATACATACATACATACATACATACATATTGCATAACATGCATACATACATACAAACATACATACATATATACATATATATATACATACATACATACATACATATATTTATGTTGTATAATCTACTAATATTTCATTATTTGTAATCTATTAATTGTTGTATAATTAATATGCATATTTATACATACATACACATGTACAAACATAAATACATACATATATAAATTTATGTGGATATATAATAATATATTATAATATTAGAGTAAAGTTCTATGGAGTACTGTTTTAATTGGAGTACTTGGAGTACATATACATTCTGCATTCAAAATTTTGCAAACTTTATTATTTTGCAAAGCTTATTACGTGAATATCATTATTTCATTGAAAATCTTGAAAATTTTGTATGTTTTGCTAACAAAATATTGCAAAACATATATGTTCCAACTGCAAAACATAAAGAATTTTCAAAATGAAAAAATTGCAAAACATACATGATTTTCAAGATTATCAATGAAATTATGATATTCATGTAACAAGGTTTGCAAAATACTAAATTTTAAAATATTTTGAATGCAGAACGTATATGTACTCCAAGTACTCCAATTAAACAGTACTCCATAGAACTTTACTCTATAATATTATATACATACATACGTACTATAGATTTTTGTTTATATATATTAATTTGTATCCTGTGCAAGGCACGGGCATGCTCTAGACTACAAATTTATGAATTATTCGTAATCACGTAGGATTGATTTGTTGATATCTTCGATTGTTCATATCTTTGTAGCAATTGTTCTGAGTAAATAGAATTTATGCAATACCCGATCGTAACATGCAAATTATAATTCTGGTTAAATTAAATCTATTTTATATTTTACGCTATGTTTTGTTTTGTTAAAATAAACTTGAACGATATGTAACAAATTGGTCAATGTTAATATCAAAACTGTACTTCGAAATATAAATATATAGAGTTAACATGGATGGATACAGAGATACATTCAAGTTTTAATTACATAATAATAAATGCATATTAGTTCATATCAGTTATTATTATATATGTAATAAATATGTTAGTGTTGCAATACCTAAATAGCCCCCGGAAATATAATATAGATATAATTAGTAGAGGTAAATATGACTTTTTATATGAATAAATTTGCTCATGGAAACCCCCCCCCCCATTTGCTCTATTATATATATATATATATATTTGTTATATTGTTTTATGCGTTTACATATTAAAGATGTGATTGATGAGTTTTACGATAGTTAATGTTAATACAAGTTTGTATTATACTTACATAGGCATGAAGGTTTTTTTTTGTATTGGGATATTTTTTGTAATATTTAATTCGTAAATAATTAAAGTAGATCTAAAATGATTAATAAGATATGGTATATGTTAGTGAATATTATAGTACATTATAGCATATCCACATAAATTTATATATGTATTTATGTTTGTACAAGTTTATGTATGTATAATTATGCAGTAATTAATATATTATAAATAATGAAATATTAATAGATTATACAACATAAATGTATGTATGTATGTATGTATGTATGCTATATAGTATGTATGTATATATGTATATAATATTATAGTAGATTATTATATATGCAAATAAATTTATATATGTACATAAATTTATATATGTATGTATTTATGTTAATTTGTACATGTGTATGTATGTATAAATATGCATATTAATTATACAACAATTAATAGATTACAAATAATGAAATATTAATAGATTATACAACATAAATGTATGTATATATTATATGTATGTATGTATGTATGTATGCATGTACGTATGCATGTATAATTAATAGTTATGTTGTAGGTATATATGTATGTATGCATATATACATACATACATATATACATACAACATAACTATGCATGCATATATGTATGTATGTATGTATGTATGTATGTATGTATGTATGTATGTATGTATGTATATATGTATGTATGCATGTATGTATGTAACTATGTATGTATGGATGAATGTATGTATGTATATATGCATGTATGCATGTATGCATGTACGTATGCATGTATAATTAATAGTTATGTATGTATGTATGTATGTATGTAAGTACGTATGCATGTATAATTAATAATTATCTACAAATATACATTCTAATTAATAATTATACATTATCTGAGTTAAGCCAATATGTTTGTACAAGTTTATGTATGTATAATTA
This sequence comes from Kitagawia praeruptora, assembly GCA_037693485.1. Lineage (NCBI taxonomy): Eukaryota > Viridiplantae > Streptophyta > Magnoliopsida > Apiales > Apiaceae > Kitagawia > Kitagawia praeruptora. Next base: position 144,208,355 of record CM075352.1, read on the forward strand.
TGTCGTAATTAATATATTATAAATAATGAAATATTAATAGATTATACAACATAAATAAATGTATGTATGTATGTATGTATGTATGTATGTATGTAACTATGTATGTATGCTATATAGTATGTATGTATATATGTATATAATATTATAGTAGATTATTATATATGCACATAAATTTATATATGTATGTATTTATGTTTGTACATATGTATAAATATGCATATTAATTATACAACAATTAATAGATTACAAATAATGAAATATTAATAGATTATACAACATAAATGTATGTATATATTATATGTATGTATGTATGCATGTACGTATGCATGTATAATTAATAGTTATGTTGTACGTATATATGTATGTATGCATATATACATACATACATATATACATACAACATAACTATGCATGCATATATGTATGTATGTATGTATGTATGTATATATGTATATATGTATGTATGCATGTATGTATGTAACTATGTATGTATGAATGTATGTATGTATATATGTATGTATGCATGTATGTATGCATGTATAATTAATAGTTATGTATGTATGTACGTACGTATGCATGTATAATTAATAATTATCTACAAATATACATTCTAATTAATAATTATACATTATCTGAGTTAAGCCAACTGAGATTTATCTACAAATTAATACATATAAACAAAAATATGTAGTATGTAGTATGTGTATGTATATAATATTATAGTACATTGTTATATATCCACAAAAATTTATATATGTATGTATTTATGTTTGTACATGTGTATGTATGTATAAATATGCATATTAATTATACAACAATTAATAGATTACAAATAATGAAATATTAATAGATTATAAAATATAAATGTATGTATGTATGTATGTATGTATGTATGTATGTATGTATGCATGTATGTATGTATGTTATATAGTATGTATGCATGTATGTATGTATATAATATTATAGTATATTATTATATATATATCCACATAAATTTATATATGTATGTATTTATGTTTGTACATGTGTTTGTATATATAAATATGCATATTAATTATACAACAATTAATATATTACAAATAATGAAATATTAATAGATTATACAACATTAATGTATGTATGTATGTATGTATGTATGTATGTATGTATGTATGTATATAGTACTTATGCATGTATAATTAATAATTATGTATGTATGTATGGATGTATGTATGTATGTGTGTATGTACATATGCATGTATAATTATTTATGTTTATGTATGTATAATTAATAATTATGTATGTAGTGTATGTATGTATGTATGTATGTATGTATGTATGTATGTATGTATGTATGTATGTATGTATATATGTATGTATGTACGTGTGTATGTACATATACATGTATATTTATTTATGTATGTGTAGTATAATTAATAATTATGTATGTATGTATATATGTGTTTATGTATGTAGATAATGATTTTTAATATAAGCTCAAATGTTCACATAACTCAACTGGTTATGGTGTTGCATTAGTTATGCAAGGTCATGGGTTCGAATCTTTTGAATAACATTATTTTTACAAATATTTAGAGTTAGGTTTGGAGTGAGGTTCGGAGGGTCCGAGCCTATGAATAAATTTGCTCAAGAAAACCCCCTGTTGGTGTATTAGATTAGACTATAATAGATGTGGCATATGACCCACATGTTCACTTATCAAATTGCACTATTTTTGTGGTTAGTAGGTTTCCTCATTTTTTAAAATTTTATAATTTCAACCAAGTGATTCCAAAACCATAAAAATTATTTAAGTGAAAGCGCATAAGAAGCTCTAGCCGCACAAAACTCGAAGATGAGGCATACAAATAATAGTAAATATTTTAAAATAGAATATAAAAAGGAGTATATGCGAAAGGTTACTAATAAATAAAAAATATTTTTTAGTATATTAAAAGTAGAATAGGTATCGGAAAAGAGTTATCAGAAATAGAATAGGTACTCGATTTTGTAAAGAAGAATAATTCGAATTTATAGATAAAACATGTAAAAATTTCTATTGAAAGTGAAATAGGTGTTGGAATTTATAGAGGAGGAGACTTTGAATTAAAAGTTTTACGAAAAGTAGAATAGGTGTTTGTAAAACATATAATTAAAATTCTATCAAAAAATAGAATAATTGTTTGAATTCAAGGAGAAGAAGAATTTGAATATATAGAAAAGAGATTCAATTAAAAGTTTTATTTTAAGTTACAATACGTGTTTGAATATAGGAATAGAGTTTAAATTTATATAGAAAACATATAATTAAAAATTGTATTAAAAGTAGGTTTCAAAAAAAAAGTTATATCCGATGAGGTGCATTTTTAACGAGAAGGCGGCTCATCAGAAAATATCGTATTAATTATTAGAATTTGATCTTGATGTTACAAATTTATTTTATTTTAGATTTTAATTTTTATGGATAAAATTATTATATATACCAGTATTCGTAAGATAATTGGGGTTTGGATTTAACGAGCGAGCGGTTCAATAAGATAATTATGTTTAACGAAAAAATGGATCATTAAAGAAGACCGTGCTAACCTTTAAAATTTAATATTGATAATATAACATAAAATGAGTATATAATGAATTTAAAAAAAAATTAATGTCGTCGCGAAGCGCGGCTTTGTCAACTAAATACTACTAAATAAAAAAATTATATATTTTTACCTATTTAAAGTAGAATAGGTGTTCGAATTTATAGAGGAGAAGATTTTAAATTTATAGAAAATATAGATAATTAAATGTTTTATTGCAAGTAAATTATGTGTTCGAATTTATAAAGCAGAATAGTTTTAATGTATAAGTAAAACCTATGATGAAAAGTTCTTTTAGAAGTAATACAGGTGTTCGAATTTATAGAGTGGAGAAGTTCGGAAAGATATATAATTGAAATTTTATTGAAAGTAGAATATGTGTTCGAATTTATAAAGGAGAATAGTTCGAATTTATAATGAAGTTGATTTCAGTCCCTAAGAGCGACTCGAAACGTGCTTAATGAGAATACGACTCATTAAAAAAGATCGTATTAATCGTTAAAATTTGATATTGATGTCACAAATTTTAATTTATTTTTAGATTTCAGTTTTTATGAACTAAAATTATAATACAACTATTTGTAATATATGTTAAAGTATGGTTTGGATTTTAACGAGAGAGCTATTTTATTGAAAAATCATGTTTGACGAGAGATCAGTTAGAGAGGATCGTGTTAATTGTAAAAATTTAATATTTATGTTATATAAGATAAATGTATATAATTGTTTTTAAATAAATTACAATATATCCTTTGTCGATCCAGGTCATGGGTTCGATCCTCGCTCAGCCCAGAGAATTATTAGAACATATATTTATTTGTAAGATTATAAGCACTTTATTGTCAAAAAAAATTACAATATTCCGCCGCGAAGCGCGGCTTTTTCAACTAGTATAAACATAAAATAAAAATTATTTTATTTCTTATACACATACATTATATACATACAGTTAACTAAAGCAAATAAGTTACTAGATGGACCATTTTACCACAAGAAAAAGAGAGGGTTTTTTTCGTTAACCCGCTTTCATTCATCTTCTTCTTGTGCCTTTGCTTACACGCAAAGACTAATTTGCACATCTGAAATCCATATCAAAAGTAGATAAAAATGGTGCATGGATAAAAGTAGATAAATATTAAATCCATATTTAATATTTATATATTTAATATTAAATATTTTTATATAATATATATAATATATTTATTATATATAATATATAATATAAAAAATATATCTACATATCTATACTATATTATATATATATATATATAATATATGTTATATTTATTATTTATATGTATTATATAATATATAATATACTATATTTATTTTTCAGTATATATTATATATTTTTTATTTATCATATATAATATAAAATTTATAAAAAATATATAGACTTTTCGATTAACATCTAAAAATTTGAATACAAGTCAAAGTACTCATCAAAATAATAGTTGACCGTTAAATTACCAAATCAAATGAATTTATTTTTTTCTAAAATTTTGGCAATAACATTTAAAATGATAGATGTTGACATCCGTACGGTTGGATCGTCGAGAAATATTTTGAAAAAAAATCGAAACACAAATCAAGGACGAAACCATGTTTAGGGGTATTAGTCAAAGTACTAGTTGACCGTTAAATTACTAAATCAAATGAATTTATTTTTTCTAAAATTTTGGCAATAACATTTAAAATAATATATGTTGACATCCGTACGGTTGGATCGTCGAGAAATATTTTTAAAAAAATCGAAACATGGATCAAGGACGAAACCATGTTTAGGGGTACTAGTCAAAATACTAGTTGACCGTTAAATTACTAAATCAAATTAATTTATTTTTTTCTAAAATTTTAGCAATAACATTTAAAATGATAGATGTTGACATCCGGTACGGTTGGATCGTCAAGAAATATTTTGAAAAAAATCAAAACACGAATCAAGGACGAAACCATGTTTAGGGGTAATAGTCAAATTACTAGTTGACAGTTAAATTACTAAATCAAATTAATTTATTTTTTTTCTGAAATTTTTGTAATAACATTAAAAATGATGGAATTTGACATCGGTACGATTGGATCGTCGAGAAATATTTTAAAAAATATCGAAACCCTTTAAGGTTGGGTTTAGGGTTTAGTGTTAATGTACAATGTACTTTGAACTTATTATGACCTGTTTTATATGATTATAAATTTGGATATGTCAATTTTATAATTTTGCATTTTTTTTAATTAAATGGGTCGGACTTTCGATCCGAAAATCCGAAACCCGAACGGATAGGTATGGATCGGACTAAAAAATATCCGTCCCTGATCCGATCCGATCCGAACCAAACCCAACCCGAAAAATCTTAATGGATTTGGATATGAATTTAGGATAATCCGATCCGAATCCGACCCGTTGACAGGGCTAATATGACTACTCTCTCTCTCGATCTCGATCTCTCGATAACATGGTGAATATCGAAATCATCCGCACGGTCTTCGGTATAATTGGTTAGTAAACGTTAACAATCTGGTATATATATATTGCTAATTTCACTTGTTCTGTGTTTATACTTTTCAAATTAGGTGATTTCATACGGCTTGAATTGAAGAGTTCTGTCTGCTGCTAATTTCATTAAAATTGGTAGATTATTGTGTATATACATGAAGTTGTGTTTATGTTGATGCTTGATAACTGATATTTATGCAATTAATAAGTAACTTCGTGTTATGTTTCAAAGTTCAATCGGAAACCCTAGATTACAATAGATTGACACCATATAATTCAGCTTCCCTGCCAAAAGAAATAATTCCTTCCGTTTCCAATTACTACCTTTCTTCTCTGGATTAAGCCCCAACTGTTGGAATTCGGGCATAATAACGCAGCGGATAATACGTAAATAACAATTAAAAACGAATTCCAAAGCCCGGATCCATGTATAAAATTGATGATCATGGTATAAAATTTCTCAAGAACAAGATAGTACCTTATTAAAGCTTTCCAATGGATGACAAATGGAGGTCCTAGCTTGTTGATCTTGAGAGTTTGAAGTGTTGATCTTGAGAGCTAAACTTGCAACTCCTCCACCGGTATCCACACTTGAATGCTTGCTTGAATCGTCGAACGATCAAGCCACGGAATTAGGTACTAGCCAAAATAAATAACCGGATGTGTTCTTGACTTAGCTAATCTTTTCTCTCTTGTGTATCAACTGAAAATTTCAGTTTGGTTGCCCTTGAAGACTTGCCAACAATTGGCTTATATAGAAAAAGAAAGTAAAATGGAGCCTTAAACAATTAGGCCATTTTTATTTAAACAAATCTTATTTATTTAAATAAATTAATTAAGTCATACTTAATTAATCAAATAAGTCAAGAAAATACATCTTCAAATTTTATCTTTAACTAATTAAGTCTCACTTAATTAATTTCATAAAATTCGAATTATTATTTATTATTAATTTAAAATCATAATTTAAATTATTATTAATTTAAATTCATGAAATAAATTAATTTCCCTTTTAAACATTCTTTGTGTGTGACCCTGTAGGTTATTATTTCATTGGCAATAATTTTATTCTTTAATAAAATTATAAACAATAAGCGGCGTCTAGTAACACATTATTGCTACCCAATAAAACAATAATTAAATCAACGATTCAATTAACCTTTTATGACTAATGTTCCATGTAATATAATCCCTTTAAATCATGATATTATAGATTAAACTCGAGGCATGTAATGTGTCATCCTCTTCATAATTTAATCTTCATTTTCTTGATCGATGAGTAGACTATTTAATCAAATCAACATTTGAGCATGGCCATGCATTTCATAGTCTCACTCAAACAAGAGGCCGATAATATCACTCCTTTATCAGGAGATTTAAATCCCATCTAGATCGTTCATATTTCTCACATGATTCATAATATATCCGATATTCACCTTTATCATCATCCGGCTAAAGATAACTTTTGACGAATTCAAAATATATTAATTCTCATGTAGAATTATAACGACTTCAGGTCTAAGGATCATTACACCATTATCACTGTGAGAATACATATGACACATTTATTATTTACCATGATGTATCTCACTGTGGGTCTGTCCAGTACCCTGTACTCGTACAGTTACCTATGCATTGCTTTTAGTATCTTCATACTTATGACCAATGAGATGTGGTCATCAGTCAATTATCATACTAGCCTCAGTGTATTATTATTGTCCTAATTAATAATAATACTCGGCTAGGGACATTTAAGAATATGATACGATCATTATATAATCTCATGTTCAAGTCACATACTTGCAACTATATAATTTGTATCAAGATTCTAAGGACATTTATTATACTTTATTTATTTCGCAGTAAATAAAGCCAATAATAAACATATATATATCGAATATATAAAATCACTCAAACATAAATATAATGTATTACATTGTCTCTAGGGCACCAATACTAACAATCTCCCACTTGCACTAGAGCCAATCACCCATGTATCGAATACCCATGCTACTAGTGTGACATTCATGCTTCTGCTGCGACAGAGCCTTAGTCAGCGGGTCTGCAATATTATCATCAGTATGCACTTTACATATGTGAATATCCCCTCTATCATTTATCTCTCGAATAAGGTGATATCTCCGAAGTATATGCTTTGTTCTGCTATGAGCTCTCGGCTCCTTGGCTTGAGCTATAGCTCCATTATTATCGCAGTAAAGATCTATGGGATCTGCGATCGATGGAACGACACCAAGCTCTGTAATGAACTTCCGTAACCATACAGCTTCCTTGGCTGCCTCACATGCAGCAATATACTCGGATTCCATTGTAGAATCATCTACTGTCTCTTGCTTCGAACTTTTCCAGCTTACAGCATCTCCATTTAGGCAAAACACAAATCCAGACTGAGAAACAGAGTCATCTCTGTCAGTCTGAAAACTAGCATCCGTGTAACCCTTTACCGTTAGCTTTTCTTCACCTCCATACACCAAGAATGAATCTTTAGTCCTTTTCAAGTACTTAAGAATATTCTTGACTGCCGTCCAGTGACCTTCACCTGGATTAGACTGGTATCTGCTCGTCATGCTCAAAGCATAAGAAACATCCGGACGAGTACATATCATTGCATACATGATAGATCCAATTACTGAAGCATATGGAATCTTACTCATGCGGTCTTTATCATCTAATGATTTAGGACCATTCTCTTTTGAGATCGTTATCCCATGAGATACAGGGACATATCCCCTTTTTGCATCTTGCATTCCCAAACGATGCAAAATTTTGTCAATATATGTACTTTGGCTTAAGCCGATTAATCTTCTTGATCTATCTCTATAGATCCTGATCCCTAATATATAGGTAGCCTCGCCCAAGTCTTTCATAGAAAAACTTTGTCCTAACCAAGTCTTTACAGCCTGTAGAAAAGGAATGTCATTCCCTATTATTAATATATCATCGACATATAATACTAGGAATGCCACATGGCTCCCACTAAACTTTTTGTAAACACATGGTTCATCCATGTTCTGAATAAAGCCAAAACCTTTGACTATTTCATCAAACCGAATGTTCCATCTCCGAGAGGACTGCTTCAATCCATAAATGGATCTACGCAGCTTACATACTTTTCCAGCATCCTTTGGATTTCTAAAACCTTCAGGTTGTGTCATGTACACATCCTCTTCAAGGCTTCCGTTAAGGAAGGCTGTTTTGACATCCATCTGCCATATTTCGTAATCATAGTAAGCCGCTATTGCAAGCATAATTCTGATGGATTTTATCATTGCTACTGGTGAGAAGGTTTCATCATAGTCAATACCATGAATTTGTTTGAAACCTTTTGCAACCAGTCGAGCTTTATAGGTCTGTATATTACCTTCCATGTCGATTTTCTTCTTGAAAATCCATTTGCACTCGATAGGTTTTACCCCTTCAGGTGGATCAACCAAAGTCCATACTTGGTTTTCATACATGGAATCCATTTCAGAATTCATGGCTTCTTGCCATCTCTTAGAGTCTGGTGAGTTCATAGCATCTTGATAGGTGAGAGGCTCATCTTGATCTATGAGCATCACATCGCCATTTTCAATTAGAAGAAATCCATAATTTCTTCTTGAATCAAAGCGAGTCCTACTAGATCTACGAACGACCTGTGTTTCTTGAGCAGTGTTATCTTGTATATCTTGCTCATGCTCCATCTCAGGTTCAATGTTATCAAGTGGTTCTCGATCTTCATCGAGATCTATTTTCCTCCCACTGTCTTTTCTAGAGACTAGCTCTCTTTCTAAAAATATAGAAGTTCGAGCAACAATTACTTTGTTCTCTGAAGGATTATAGAAAGAATAACCCTTTGTTTCATTTGGGTATCCCACAAAAATACATTTTTCAGATTTTGGTCCAAGCTTGTCTGACATTAGGCGTTTCATAAACGCTTCACATCCCCATACTTTCATAAAGGACATGCTTTGACGTTTTTCTGTCCATATCTCATATGGAGTTTGTTGAACCGTTTTAGTAGGAACACGGTTTAGTGTATATGCAGCCGTTTCCAGGGCATAACCCCAGAAACTAATTGGAAGATCTGCTTGACTCATCATTGATCGCACCATGTCCAACAAGGTACGATTCCTCCTTTCAGAAACCCCATTCCATTGTGGTGTTCCAGGAGGAGTGAGTTGTGATACAATACCACACTCCCTCAAATAGTTCTTAAACTCATGGCTTAAGTATTCACCTCCTCGATCAGATCTTAGAGTTTTTATGCTTTCGCCAGTTTGCTTTTCTACTTCTGCCTTATACTCTTTGAACTTTTCAAATGCTTCGGATTTGTTCTTCAAAAGATACACATATCCGTATCTACTGAAATCATCAGTAAACGTAATGAAGTAGAAATAGCCACCCCTTGCCATCGATCTCATAGGACCACATACATCGCTATGTATTAGTTCTAGTCGTACGGTGGCCCTCTTACCTTGTCCGGTAAAAGGAGCTTTAGTCATCTTGCCTAGTAAACAAGCCTCGCATTCATCATATGATTCAAAATCAAACTGATCCAAGAAACCATCTTGATGTAACTTGGAAATGCGTTTCTCGTTTATATGGCCTAGACGACAGTGCCAAAGGTATGTTTGATTTGAGTCATTAGTTTTAAGTCGTTTGTTATTTATATTCAAGATAGGAGTATCTAAATTAAGAACATACAAACCGTTAAATAACTGTGCAACACCATAGATAATGTCATTCAAACCAAAAGAGCAACCATTGTCTTTAAAGGTAAATGAAAAACCTTTCTTGTCTAAACAAGAAACAGAAATAATGTTTCTACAAATAGAAGGCACATACAAACAGTTTTCAAGTTCTAATATAAGCCCAGTGGGCAATGATAAATGGTAAGTCCCTACAGCCAAAGCAGCAACCTTTGCTCCGTTGCCAACTCGTAGGTCTACCTCTCCCTTAGCCAGTGTCCTACTCCTTTGCAGTTCCTGCACATTTATACAAATGTGAGAACCACATCCGGTATCCAATACCCAAGATGTAGAAGTAGACAAATTGACTTCTATAACATAAATATCTGAAGCAGAAGTCTGGCCAGCAGCCTTCTTCTTCTTCAGCTCTTCCAAATAAGCATGACAGTTTCTCCTCCAGTGTCCCGGTTTACCACAGTGGTGACAATCACCCTTTTCGACACCTCCTTTAGGCTTAATAGCCTTCTTGGGAGCAGAATTAGGATTGGCAACAGATTTGGATGCAATCCTCTTCTTATTGCCTTTCCACTTTCTTTTCCCTTTGGCTCCCCCTTTGTTCACCATCAGCATGGGAGCAGGGGATTCCTTCTGAATGTTGGTTTCAGCAGTTCTTAACATGCCCAACAATTCAGTGGGTGTCTTATCTATCTCATTCATGTTGTAGTTCATAACGAATTGAGAAAAGTTCTTGTTAAGTGATTGTAAGATCAAATCTATTTGAGCCTCCGGACCAATCGGGAAGCCCAAGGTACTTAGTTGTTCAATGTACCCAATCATCTTAAGAACGTGTGGTCCAACCGGGTCTCGCTCTCCCTGTTTACAAGCATACAAAGCCTTGCTCGTATCATATCTCTCCTGGCGAGCTTGTCCCTCAAACATGCTTTTGAGGTGCTCGATTATTTCATAAGCATTCATCAATTCATGTTGCTTTTGAATCTCCGGAGCCATGCATGCAAGCATTAGGCATGACACATCAGTTGAGTCATCCAAATGCTTCTGATAAGCATTTTGCTCGGCACGTGTGGATCCAGTAGGAGGAGGATTTGGGTGAGGAACTTCAACGGCATACAGCTTTCGCTCCTGCCTGAGGACAATCCTCAAGTTCCTAAACCAATCTAGGAAGTTTGTCCCTGTCAGCTTTTCCTTTTCTAGGACTGATCGTATCGAAAAGTGATTTGTGTTGTTTGCCATTTATTATCTACAATTTTGTAAAAGCGCATAAAATGAGTTAGTTTGCATGTTTCGTAAAACCAATTATGTTCAAGTTGATTTATAGCATATTCGTAATATACCTCCCACTATTTTTATCAAATTAATAGCCCTTACTATCAATTCGGAAAATGGTTCCCATAAAACATTTCCTAGTGAGCCAAGATCCATATTTCATCATATTTTAAGTCAGCTTTGGCTTTCCTCTTAAATATGATTATTTAGGTAGACCGTTATGTCAATTATATCGTATATAACTCTTGGATAGCTTAGTGAACAACATATTGCTCCGATCTATCTAATAAATTTCACTAAACTCTATGCTTCTAAGTTCATAATCCTATTATGACGACTTATTTAAGTTGGACCCAATAATAACAATTCAAGTAAGCTTGTTTACTTAATCACATCTCACCACGATAAAAGAGAAGCCCTTGCTTTGGCAAATCCACTCCTCAATGATCTAGGATTTAATGAGTGTTATTTATTGGAAAGCATCTGTTTAACTTAATATTTCTTAAGGGATTTTTAGAAAAATTTAACGATCTTGATCGTTTGTTTAAATCTTAAATCGTTACAGATTTTATCTTGTTTAAACATGGCATATGTGTCGTATCTAATACATACATTCTAAAATATCCATACATCCATGCATCCATACATATATCTAATATATCCATGCATCATATGTAAAGTGCAGTTACGCAAAATTAAACGTGCGATGGTTATGGCCCGATCCTATGCGATCTTTTCGAGCTAATGAAAAGATCAAGGTCAATCTATGGTTGTAATAACTAATTATTACAAAATTCTTCATTGCTTCCCAAGCCTCCATTGATTGCCTCCAAGCTCGTTTTGAAATACATTACAAAAGAACTCGAGTTGCATTCGAGATATAATAATTACAAGAATAACGACATGCAAGTCGTATTTAATTATTACAGACCATAAATAAAATTACAACATTTATTCTACGGGTCTTTAGGCCATAACCAATGCACCATGCACATATAACAATTATATACATCACATCAATCATGATCACATCGATTAATATTTAACTCCTCAATTTAAATACCTAATTATTTAAAAGGGAATTAAAAAAAATCAATTTTAATTATTAAAATCGAATTTAAAATTAAAATTAATCAAAATCGCATTTAATAATAATATTAAAATTCGAAATTTAAATATTCAATTATTAAAAGCATTAATTAAAATAAAATTCGAATTAATAATAATATTCAAAATTCATAATTTAAATATATTACAAAATTCGAAATTAAATTAATTAATAAAATTTTGAATTAATAATAATATATAAATTCATAATTTAAATATTCAATTATTAAAACTTTAATCATTAAAAGCATTAGGAATATAATGATTAAAACCAATAAGTTTTTTCTTTTCCTAAAGTAAAAGCTAAAAGCAAATTAAAATAGAAAAAGATAGAATTATTAACTAAACTTAATCATAACTGATCAACAGACAACAGCGCCTGCGCCTGTCCACTGACTCTGTCTGCCAAGTCTGTTACGCATGTCAATCATGCGCAACGCCTGCTACCTGCTGCTGATGCGCATTCCAAGAATGCGCAATACCTGTTCAATAACTTCGACACGCAACACACGAATGCGCAACACGCCAATTATACCAGATTTTTCCAGAAATTGCAGAAATTCCCAGAAACTTATGCAGACTGTTCTGATCAGTTTTAATCAATTCCAAATACATTCTAATGATGTGTTTAACATATCTAGCATATATTACATCATCCAAAACATGTTATAACAATTTTATAACATCATACAAACAATTATAACAATTTATAAATGATCTTTTGTATGTTAAAATGAAGCATGGCATAATTCATAAATTCATGTATGATTCATTTTCAAGAACACAACACCAAATCATCCTTTTATACATGTAGCTCTGATACCATTGTTGGAATTCGGGCATAATAACGCAGCGGATAATACGTAAATAACAATTAAAAACGAATTCCAAAGCCCGGATCCATGTATAAAATTGATGATCATGGTATAAAATTTCTCAAGAACAAGATAGTACCTTATTAAAGCTTTCCAATGGATGACAAATGGAGGTCCTAGCTTGTTGATCTTGAGAGTTTGAAGTGTTGATCTTGAGAGCTATACTTGCAACTCCTCCACCGGTATCCACACTTGAATGCTTGCTTGAATCGTCGAACGATCAAGGCACGGAATTAGGTACTAGCCAAAATAAATAACCGGATGTGTTCTTGACTTAGCTAATCTTTTCTCTCTTGTGTATCAACTGAAAATTTCAGTTTGGTTGCCCTTGAAGACTTGCCAACAATTGGCTTATATAGAAAAAGAAAGTAAAATGGAGCCTTAAACAATTAGGCCATTTTTATTTAAACAAATCTTATTTATTTAAATAAATTAATTAAGTCATACTTAATTAATCAAATAAGTCAAGAAAATACATCTTCAAATTTTATCTTTAACTAATTAAGTCTCACTTAATTAATTTCATAAAATTCGAATTATTCTTTATTATTAATTTAAAATCATAATTTAAATTATTATTAATTTAAATTCATGAAATAAATTAATTTCCCTTTTAAACATTCTTTGTGTGTGACCCTGTAGGTTATTATTTCATTGGCAATAATTTTATTCTTTAATAAAATTATAAACAATAAGCGGCGTCTAGTAACACATTATTGCTACCCAATAAAACAATAATTAAATCAACGATTCAATTAACCTTTTATGACTAATGTTCCATGTAATATAATCCCTTTAAATCATGATATTATAGATTAAACTCGAGGCATGTAATGTGTCATCCTCTTCATAATTTAATCTTCATTTTCTTGATCGATGAGTAGACTATTTAATCAAATCAACATTTGAGCATGGCCATGCATTTCATAGTCTCACTCAAACAAGAGGCCGATAATATCACTCCTTTATCAGGAGATTTAAATCCCATCTAGATCGTTCATATTTCTCACATGATTCATAATATATCCGATATTCACCTTTATCATCATCCGGCTAAAGATAACTTTTGACGAATTCAAAATATATTAATTCTCATGTAGAATTATAACGACTTCAGGTCTAAGGATCATTACACCATTATCACTGTGAGAATACATATGACACATTTATTATTTACCATGATGTATCTCACTGTGGGTCTGTCCAGTACCATGTACTCGTACAGTTACCTATGCATTGCTTTTAGTACCTTCATACTTATGACCAATGAGATGTGGTCATCAGTCAATTATCATACTAGCCTCAGTGTATTATTATTGTCCTAATTAATAATAATACTCGGCTAGGGACATTTAAGAATATGATACGATCATTATATAATCTCATGTTCAAGTCACATACTTGCAACTATATAATTTGTATCAAGATTCTAAGGACATTTATTATACTTTATTTATTTCGCAGTAAATAAAGCCAATAATAAACATATATATATCGAATATATAAAATCACTCAAACATAAATATAATGTATTACATTGTCTCTAGGGCACCAATACTAACACCAACATCAGCAATCAACATATCTAACAAAAATGTTGAACCACTTATATTTTAATGTATTACTATGATTGATAACTTACAGAGCTAGGTATACTAATTAATATTCACAGCGAATTTTGCGTGTAGTTTAACATATGCTGCTTGTTTAATATAATTTCATTGGCCTCTCCTTTTTCTTTTATTCTCTTTGGACAGGGAATTTCACCTCTTTTGGCTTTTTTGCTTCTACAGGGTAATCTCTCTCTCTCTCTCTCTCTCTCTCTCTCTCTCTCTCTCTCTCTGATTTTTTTTTAAATATTAATTCGGTGGTTGCTCTGATAGGCCAATATTCTATCGGATATTAAAAAATAAATCGGCGGGAGATGTCAATCCTTCCTATTATCTTGCCAATACCTTGTACTGTTTCTTCTTCATGTTATATGGTTTGCCATTCATTCATCCTGGAAGCATTCTTATGCTACCTGCTTATGGCACTGGCCTTGTTATAAATATTGTTTACGTTGTCATCTTCCTTTTCTACACCAAGGATACTGATCAATGGGCAAGTACCTTACGTTATCATCTTCCTTCTCTACTACTAAAACTGTATAACTCCCTGTCGTGTAATTATCATATATGTTCTCATCAATCTACACATGTATATATTGCAGATCCGAAATATATTTCTAATTGAGTTGGGGATGATGGGCTTTGTTTTATTGGTGATTGGACTTTTACCGACTTCTCATTACAGAGGAGCAACTGTTGGGTTGTTTTGCTACACTATCGGTATTTTTATGAGCATGCCTCGTGGGATACTCGTGGTACGTTTGGTGTGTATGTCAAAATTAATTGGTGTATCTCATAATTGTATTACCAAATTTGCGTGTGCAAAACTATAGTAATGCTGATTGTATACCTACTCTGTATCTCTGATGAATATGTATATATATATTTGTGGAACATAACAGTTGGATGTGGTAGACGCAAAGAGGAGTTTAGATCGCACGCAGTTTCTTAATGCTTTGGGCGACACCCTTAATGCATTTTGCTGGTTCATCTATACCATTCTCAGATCTTACAATGTCATTGCGGTAATATATCTATAAAGATATGATTCTGATTGATGCATTATGCAATTCACTAAGTTAATTGTTTGGTGCGGGTACACAAAGTATGAATGTAGCTTTCAGTTGTTATATATTTAATTTCAAGCTTCCTAATTAAATATAATCTCTTGTTGTAGATTCCATGTAGTTTTGGATTTTTTTTTGGAGTGTGGCATCTCGCACTCTTTTGTGTTTACCGGGAAACTCCAGAGTCTGCTGCTGATAAGAACCATGCAACAAGGACAGGTGCTGAAAGGAAGCTAGCCACAGCTGAGCCTGCAGCTCCAAGACAAGAATCTTAGATGAAGATGACCACAATCATTCAGCAAATATCTTAATATTTACGGATTAATTATTGAGAGTAGGGAACCTGAGATATATCTCAGGTAAGTTCCCTGAGATACTTAATTTTTATATATAAAAATGGGGTGGGTATTTTAGTAAATTCAGAGATTTTTAATTAACCCTGCGGGCCCAGCATGATTTAAAGGATATTTTGCCTATATCTTAGGAAAAGTTCCCTGAGATATATCTCAGGGTCCTTTTTCTCTTAATTATTATCTTTATTTTAGATACTTAATGTTTCTGGTGTGAATTATTATCTTTATTTTAGATACTTCATGTTTCTGGTGTGAACTTCTAGTACAGTAAACTACCCTTATATTATTGCTCCTTCCCATTTCTTGTTGACCTGTCATGCAATCATAATATATATGTACATATGTGCCATTTATATTTTAAGGGAAGCATTTCTCTTTGTCATGCAAATTGGATTCCAAAAAAAAAAAGGACATAAGCTGAGTTAGGATAGAATTGTTTTTGGAAAATGATAGTCCCCGAAAATTTTCTCTAAAAATTTTCCCTGAAGCTGATGTGTCACCTATATAATTTGTAACTTTCCCGATATTAATATGGGATCCCACGTCCACAAACTAAAATTCGACAATTAGCGTGCCACATCATTTGGGATAAAATTTGGAAACCGTTTTGGGATGACTAGCACTACCCATTATTTTTTGGGAGTTGAGGTAGAAATTATGTTTGGGCGTATGTTATGGAGCCGAATTTAAGACTTCTTTTTTAAAATTATAATAGTTGCCTAGCAAATTTTATTTGAAAGTTATGCGTATCTGTATATGGCGTGCTTGCTTATGGTAAAACTTTAATCATAACATTAAAACTTAAGGTTATGTTAATAAAGAGCAGTGTATGCTTTATTTGTTCCTTCTTTGC
The DNA here is from genome assembly GCA_037693485.1 of Kitagawia praeruptora. Lineage (NCBI taxonomy): Eukaryota > Viridiplantae > Streptophyta > Magnoliopsida > Apiales > Apiaceae > Kitagawia > Kitagawia praeruptora. The sequence continues at coordinate 144,225,247 of CM075352.1, forward strand.
AATGAAAGGGTGTGCTATTGTGAATTTTCAATATGTTTTATAAAATTTAAAAATAATTAGTTGGATTTTGTTATGGCAAAGTAAAATAATGAGACACAATGTTACAGGATAATGCTTCCCTTAAAACATGATCATCATACATCTGATGTAAATACTAAATAGTGTCTCGAAACTTTTTTTTACCTTTCCACAACTCCGCCTTTTAATCAGAAAGCTTAATTCCAAAAATCAATTATGGGAACCTCTTCGAGAATAGCTCATTATTTTTGGCATCAGGCCCAAAAAAAAAAAAATTAGGCCTTGGAATCGAGTGGACTGAAGGTTTAGGTAAAAAAACACTTAAACTTGTTACAAGGAATCTAGCAACAACTCCTGTTTTGAGGCATGGGCTGGTACTGGGTTCGTGTTGTTAAAAATATATACGACGCTTGGTGACTAGGAAGGTGTGTTATTGAGGTGGGATTATTTTCGAGCCATTGAGCTAAATACAGGTTTAGAGCAAGTCGAATAGCGATATTCTCGTGTTGTCCTTTTTATGTTTTGTTTAAAATTCATGTTATTCCATAAATTTATGAAATAAAAAATAAAAATAAGTCGAATATTATCCTTTAAAAATTCGTAGAAGTCTTGTAAGTTCTAAGCAGATCCAAAAGATTAGTTGGCCCAATGAAGTTGGGCTGGTGATTATCAGAGTTATTGTTTTTGATATGTTTAATATCTCCGGTCATCTCTCATTTTGCTAATTTATACTCCGTAATATATTGGGCCACAGGTGTCTGTGCTATGTGTTCATATGATTGTGTACAAAGTTTATTATCCAGTGTTTAACCTTCGTTTATCAACTAATTTTGTTAGTAAGAGCATCTCCAAGGGCAGTAGCTATAATGGTTAGCTAAAATAATATATAATAATTGTTAGTTAAAATTTATTGAACCTGTAAGAGATTGTGTTCCAATGGTATTAGCTATAATGGTTAGCTATAATCTAAAAATAGTATTTAATTATTATTTTCAAATTCTAACTGCTATATACCAACGACTATATTTAAATGGTATTTTATTTTTATTTTCAAATTCTAACAGCTATATTCAAAGTACTATTTTCTTTAATATTTGTTATGTAATTTTATATGTATTTGAGTGAAAAATATTTATTTAAAAAATAAAAGCAACAGACCAGACAGATTAAAATTGAAAAAAGATTTATTTAAGAAATGCCATTATTTTTACACACAAACCACAACACACGCATGCTTTGATAGCAATATTTTAGCTAAGAGGTGTCTTGCATCTTCTACATATAGCAACCCTTAACAACGTTTTGTATAAATATGCCTAACAGGAGGATAGCGTTGGAGGAGGAAAATAGAGCCTATTAGCTAAAATCATGTGCCAGCTTGTAGGGGTGTTCGCGGGTTGGGTTGGCCGGGTTGATGACGTTTTTGCAACCCGACTCAATTAAATCGGTTTGAAAATTTTTAACTCAGCCCGTAAAAAATAATTTTATAACCCAACCCTACCCATTATATATCGGTTTGGGTTGGCTTGGTTCGGTTTGAATGGGTTAAATAATTTTATAAAAAAAAAAAATTAAAGTACGCAAAGTAAAGCTCATTTTGAGAACTTAAGTAAAATTAAATTATGTGTAACTTAGGATTTTATTGTTAATATTTAATTTAAATAATGCTATAATTTTAGTAATGTAAATTACATCGTAAATCATACGCATACACGCCATATGTAATCATACATCTATAAATAAAATTATGATATATTGTGTAATGTATATCTGCATATAATATATAGATTTATATTAAATTATTGAATAAAAATTATATATTAGATCGGGTTGGGTCGGGTTGGGTTGGCCGAAAAAATATAAAACCCATACCCAACCCATTTAAATCGGTTTGAAAATTTTCTAACCCAATCAAGTATCGGTTTTTTTTATCGGTTTGAACGGCCGAAAAAAGGGTCGGGTTGGATCGGTTTGATCGGTTTGGTGAACCCATGAACACCCCTACCAGCTTGTCATTTATTGCTAACAGATGCAAGGGTTGGAGTTGCTATAAGAGAATCTCCAAGTCTTACAATTTGTTAGCTATAATATTGATCTGACAGTCATTTTAACTAATAGCTATTGTTTTTTTCTTCTGTACATAACATCTAAAAATATCATATTCACTTATATTGTAGCTATAATAGTGATGTGACAGTTATTTTAACTAATAGCTATTGTTTTTTCTTCTATACATAACATCTAAAAATATCATATTCACTTATATTGTGACACATCATCAATTTAGTTTAAACTTATATATATTTACTAATTAAAATAACAATAAAATACTGTTTTTGAAATATAGCTAATAATTATAGCTAACACCATTGGAGTACAACCCCTTACAGGTTCAATAAATTTTACATAACCATTTTTTTATATCATTTTAGCTAACCATTTTAGTTAGTACCGTTGGAGATCTTCTAAGAATGTAAAATATTTTTGTTATCCATTGATATAGGGGAAAGACTGAAAATCTGAAATGCATCAGTTCCATTTGGAACTTGAATTCTTTAATTTTGCTAATTGAGATCTGTTAATTAACCCACTCATTTAAAACCTTTAGGTGTTAGAGAGAGACTTTATATGAATCTTATGTTATATTCTAACACTCCCCTTTATTCGAAAGCCCATTTTTGGGTCCTGAGCTCTGATACCATGTTAAGTAACCAACCCATCTAAAAGCTTAAGGTGTTAGATGGAGATCTTATATGAATCTTATATTATATTCTAACAAGATGAATGGGCCTGTTTGGCTTTCCATATCCTACCCAACTTATGGCTTATAAGTCCATAAGTCCTTATGAGGGGTGTTTGCCAAAATAAGTTTTAGCTAAAATTATAACTTATAAGTCCATAAGTTGAATGTTAAGAATCCTTAACTTTCAACTTATAACTTATTCTCGAAATACGCAATATATAATATCATTCAAATCTTCAAAACCATATATCTCTCGATCCATTCATTAGAAAATTGATATGTATATATCAAATTTCCCTATTCATCAAGATCTATCCATTGATATCCATTGTTATATATAAAAAAACAATATTTTAAAAATTATAAAAAAAAAAAAGTTAACTTATAAGTTCTGATTTACCCAAACAGTCTAATGATTATAAGTTCTGATTTACCAAACACTCTACTGACTGCTCTACTCATCACTTATATGACATAAGTGCTTATAAATCATAAGCTACTTATTTTAAGATACCCCAAACATACACAATATAGAGTGTCTTGTTTCCAAGTGAATGTTCACTTGTTGGCAAGAAAATAGTATATATGGACATTCAACCTTGTATACACTACACACAGACTGACTACATTGAGAAACACCAATACACCAGCAGGATTATGCTCGTATTAACAAAGGAATTTGTTAGTGCTCGGGAAAAAGATCATAGCCTCGAGCATTCATTGATATCCTAGTGTCAACACCCCTTCCCTCACTACAAGAAAAACGGTTAAATATGATCGAAAAAATTCTATCATATTTAGCTATATTCGACTGAATTCGGTCGAATTTAGCTAAATATGACCGAATTTCGGTTGGTCATATTTAAGCTGGTCAAATTTAGTAATTCGGTCGAATTTAGGATAAATTCGACCGATAAATTTGGTCATATTTAGGATAAATTCGACCGAATAATTCGGTCATATTTAGGATAAATTCGACCAAATTCAATCAAAATTCATATTATTAAATTCGACCGATTTTGGTCGAATTATAAATTCGACCAAAAATTTCAAAATTTTGGAAATTTCAAATTTTGGTGAAAATTTAAAAATTTTGAAATTTAACCCCCGAAATGAATTAAATTCGCCTAAATTTGGTCGAATTTAGTACCCTAAATTCGACCGAATCTAGTCGAATTTAATGTGTACCAATTTAAAAAAAAATAGCAGAATTCTAGTCACAAGTTTTAGGAATAAAATTTTAGAATTCTTGGTCACAAAACAAAACTCGCCCGAACTAAAACAAAACACGAATTCCGGCCACCATCCGACGACCGGAAAACGCGCCCACAACTCAGATTTGCGATTAAATCAGGTGATACAAAGTAAAATAAATGTATTTCAGAAAATAGTAAAGTTTCACTAAAATGAAAGCAATTATAATACCCTTAAATGGAAGTAGGGCAATAAAAGCATATATATCGAACTGTTAAATCAAGGAGTAGTACTACTCTTCTTATATAAGTGAGTGTGGCTGTCTTTTTCCCCCACTCTTTTCTCTCCCTGGCCTTCTCTCTCATAATTCATCATCACTTGACTTGTTTTCACGACACAAAACTCGCCGGAACTCAACACAAAACTCGACAAATACGAGGTTTTTCAGCTGGGTTACGTATTACACTCACTGGGCAATCAAAACACTGCAAAACACGATGAAGATCTGATCAAAACGGACCACAAAATCGACCAAACTCGCCATCCCCGGCGAGCTCGCGACTTGCTCCGGTCAACACGTTATCTTCATCGTTTCTTAACAAAACTTCATGTTCTACATCAAAAAACAAAGCTTAGGGCACGAGTAAACTAACCCCTAACACCATAAACACGAACAATCATCACAAGAAATGAACGAACGATTTGAAAAACGGGCATAAATATTCAAACTCGTTTTTCACATAAATGGATACTATCAATGAAATTGAACACATAAAACAACTCCCTATGATCATATGAAGCTATACAAACCATCCAATCGACTGAACAATCAACGAAATCAAAACCCCCAATTTTTGAATCAAGAACCCTAATATTAATGCGCGCAGATTTGTACAAAAAATCATATAAAATTAGAAAATAACCCCACATTAAATCCATTAATACGCAGATATAGGTTGAGTCAAGTGTGAGTATTTATGTTTGTTTGAGAAGAAGAAGTAGAAGTATAAAAAAATGTTTAAGAGAGAATATGAATGAATGAAGAATATAAAAGAGAAAGAAATGAATGTAATTGAATTAATGGTTAGGATGAAATATTTTTTAAAAAATGGATGGTCTAGATTAATTTTATATAGCAATCCATGTGCTTCCTCCTTAGCCAATAAAAACGTGGCATGTGGCTGACTGAGAAATTCAATGATAATGATAGCACGGCTAAATTCGACCAAATATGGTCGAATTAAAAATTAAAATTCGACCAAATATGGTCGCTTTTAGGAGGTCGGCTAAATTCGACCGAATTCAATCGAATTTAATATTTGGTCAAAATTTGGTTGAAATTGTTATTTTAAAAAATTAATAAAATTAAGAATAATGGCCAAAAAATTAAATAAAATAGAAAAAAGCCAAATTTTTATTCATAATTTATAATCACCAACGTAGTCATTCCACCAAATTTTATGTTCAAAAATAGGCATTTTTCCACTTTTTATTTAATTTTTTAATTTATTTTACAAACTAGTTAAAAATGGGGAAAAAATTAAACAAAGTGGAAAATTAGTGAAAGTAGGGTAAGATTCATCACAAAAATTGAGAGTATGACTACTTTGGTGTGTTTTGAATTTTAAATTAAATTTTGGCTTTTTTCTATTTTTAAAATTTTTTAATTTATTTTCCAAATTAGTTGACCGTTAAATTACTAAACCAAATAAATTTATTTTTTCTGAAATTTTAGCAGTAATATAAAATAGGATGGATCTTTACCTCCGTATGGTTGGGTCCTCGAGAAATAAATTTAAAAAAATTGAAACACTAAACCCTGACGAAACCCTGTTTATGGGTTCTAGTCAAAATACTAGTTGACCGTTAAATTACCAAACCAAATTAATTTATTTTTTTCTGAAATTTTGGCAATAACATTAAAAAAGATGGATCTTGACCACCATGTGGTTGGGCCGTCGAGAATTATTTTTAAAAAAATCGAAACACTACTTACTATTACTAGTCAATTCATCAGTTGACTACTTAGATCTCCTAACCAATTAATTTTTTATTTTTTGAAAATGTGGGAATATCATTATATTAGATATATCTTGACATCCGTACGGTTGGATCGTCGAGAAATATTTTAAAAAAAATAGAAACAACATCTGGGACGAAGCACTACTTACTAGTACTAGTCAATTCAGTAGTTGACTACTAAGATCTCCAACAAAATTAATTTTTTATTTTATTAAAATGTGGGAATATCATTAAATTAGATATGTCTTGACATCCATACGGTTGGATCGTCGAGAAATATTTTTAAAAAAATAGAAACAACAATCTGGGACGAAGCACTACTTACTAGTACTAGTCAATTTCGTAGTTGACCACTAAGATCTGCAACCAAATTAATTTTTTATATTTTAAAAATGTGGGAATATCCTTAAATTAGATATATCTTGACATCCGTACGGTTGGATCGTCGAGAAATATTTTAAGAAAAATAGAAACAACAATCTGGGACGAAGCACTACTTACTATTACTAGTCAATTCAGCAGTTGACTACTAAGATCTCCTAACCAATTAATTTTTTTTGTTTTAAAAATGTGGGAATATCATTAAGTTAGATATATCTTGACATCTGTACGGTTGGATCGTCGAAAAATATTTTAAAAAAAAATAGAAACAACAATCTGGGACGAAGCACTATTTACTAGTACTAGTCAATTCCGTAGTTGACCACTAAGATCTGCAACCAAATTAATTTTTTATTTTTTAAAAATGTGGGAATATCCTTAAAATAGATATATCTTGACATTCGTACGGTTGGATCGTCGAGAAATATTTTAAGAAAAATAGAAACAACAATCTGGGGCGAAACACTACTTACTAGTACTAGTCAATTCAGTAGTTGACTACTAAGATCTCCAACCAAATTAATTTTTAATTTTTGAAAATGTGGGAATATCCTTAAATTAGATATATCTTGACATCCGTACGGTTGGATCGTCGAGAAATATTTTAAGAAAAATAGAAACAACAATCTGGGACGAAACACTACTTATTAGTACTAGTCAATTCTGTAGTTGACTACTAAGATCTCCAACCAAATTAATTTTTTATTTTTTGAAAATGTGGGAATATCATTAAATTAGATATATCTTGACATCCGTACGGTTGGATAGTCGAGAAATATTTTTAAAAAATAGAAACAACAATTTGGGACGAAGCACTACTTACTAGTACTAGTCAATTCAGTAGTTGACTACTAAGATCTCCAACCAAATTAATTTTTTATTTTTTGAAAATGTGGGAATATCATTAAATTAGATATATCTTGACATCCGTACGGTTGGATCGTCGAGAAATGTTTTTTAAAAAATAGAAACAACAATCTGGGACGAAGCACTACTTACTAGTACTAGTTAATTTAGTACGGTACTCTCATATTTTTATTATTATTTTCCCCTCATCCTACTATTTATTAATATCATATGAATTTGCTCTTTATTTTTTGTTAAAAAAATTAGGTTATATACCGTATGTATTTCCAATACCCTAATAATTTTTTTAATATTTTTTCAAACTAATTAGATACTTATTTAATATATTTAGACAATCTACTAAATAAAAATTCAACTTACTCCTATAATATAAATATTTTTTACACACAACTAAATTTATACATATGAATAATGTTATCCTTGTATTTATAAATATTTTTTAATGATTTGTACAAACATTTAAATATTTAATAATAATTTTTCAAACTAATTAGATACTTATTTAATTTATTTAAAAAATCTACTAAATAAAAATTTAACTTTCTCCTATCACATGAATATTTTTTACGCACAAACTAAATTTATACATATGAATAACATTATCCTTGTATTTATAAATATTTTTTCATGATGTGTACAAACATTTAAATTTTTAATAATATATTTTCAATTTCTGAAAATAATAAATTCAACCGAATTTGGTCACATTTATTAAATTCGACCGAATTTGGTTGAATTTAATGCGGGTAAATTCGACCAAATTTGGTCAAATTTAATATTTTACCGGATTCGGTCATATTTATAAATTCGACCAAATTTTAAAAACATTTGGGGAAAAAAATTGGGCGGCAATTTAATAGCTACTAAACTCGACCGAAAAAAAATCGGACACATTTGGTACTAAATTCAACCGAATAAATTCGACCGCGGCTAAATTCGACCGAATTCGGTCATATTTAGCCTACTAAATTCGACAAAAAAATTGGTCAAATTTAGTAGCTACTAAATTGGACCGAAAAAAAAAACAAGAACAATCGACTGAACAATCAACGAAATCAAAACCCCCAATTTTTGAATCAAGAACCCTAATATTAATACGCGCAGATTTGTACAAAAATTCATATAAAATCAGAAAATAACCCCACATTAAATCCATTAATACGCAGATATAGGTTGAGTCAAGTGTGAGTATTTATGTTTGTTTGAGAAGAAGAAGTAGAAGTATAAAAGAATGTTTAAGAGAGAATATGAATGAATGAAGAATATAAAAGAGAAAGAAATGAATGTAATTGAATTAATGGTTAGGATGAAATATTTTAAAAAAAATGGATGGTCTAGATTAATTTTATATAGCAATCCATGTGCTTCCTCCTTAGCCAATAAAAACGTGACATGTGCCTGACTGAGAAATTGATAATGATAGCACGGCTAAATTCGACTAAATATGGTCGAATTTAAGATTAAAATTCGACCAAATATGTTCGCTTTTAGGTGGTCGGCTAAATTCGACCGAATTCAGTCGAATTTAATATTTGGTCAAAATTTGGTTGAAATTGTTATTTTAAAATATTAATAAAAATAAGAATAATGGCCAAAAAATTAAATAAAATAGAAAAAAGCCAAATTCATAATTTATAATCACCAACGTAGTCATTCCACCAAATTTTATGTTCAAAAATAGGCATTTTTCCACTTTTTATTTAATTTTTTAATTTATTTTACAAACTAGTTAAAATGGGGAAAAAATTAAACAAAATGGAAAAATTTGGTCAAATTTAGTAGTTACTAAATTCGACCGAAAAAAAAAATCAGTCACATTTGGTACTAAATTCGACCGAATAAATTCGACCGCGCCTAAATTCGACTGAATTCGGTCATATTTAGCCGGGCCAAAAATGGTCGACCGAATTCGATCATATTTAGCAGCGGTCGAATTTATTTAGTCACATTTAACCTTGTTTTCTTGTAGTGCCTCCTCCTCTCTGCATCCTCTTCTTGCACATTTAACCTTGTTTTCTCGTAGTGCCTCCTCCTCTCTGCATCCTCTTCTTGTGTACATTAAAATCTAATGCATCCATCCTAGCTACCTAGGAAAGAAAGAAAGTTGCTTACTAAGAAATTACTGTAGTCTCGGTGAAAAGAAAGGTTATGTTATTTTATTGGTTATTACAACATTTGTTTATCAGAGTGTTTCTGACCATTCCAAGTTCCTGACTTACACGGATAGATCTAGCACTAGAGCAGTCCATAATAGATCATGTATTCTTTCTTCAATCCTGCTGCTCATGTAGGCCAAAGCAGATTAATCGTGCAAATCGCAATTTCAGTTTCCCTGGCTCCCAGTGACCAGTGTTATATTTGGTTACTTCTCAATTCTATAAGCTTTGACTTTGATTCACAGTGTAAACTGTAAAGTGATGTTATTTAGCCAATTGTAGTGTTCTGAACCACTTTATCCTTACCAGCTGTGTTTGTTTCTTCATATCTGTTCTGGCATTCATGGGCATGCTTCTAATCATTTACACAATTACTGTACTTGTGCATGTGCTCTGAAAACTTAGTTAATTCATTAAACGCGATCGACAGGGACAAGGGGGAGGTTTGTATGCAGCATTGTTCACGAGGTATTTGTTCACCTCATGTTTCCATAAGAATTCCTATCAAGTAGGGGCATCGATTAGCATGACTACTTGACAATAATCCACCTGTGAATTATAAGTAACATTTTCGCTTGTCTGTACGTCACTTTGCAATCCCTGGCCAGCTGTTATGATCATTACTGTTAATCGACTTATGCTCGTATATTCTCGTTTTACTTAATCTGACAACTTAGTTGGTTCGAGCAGCTACGTAGAACTTATATCAAAAGTCGTAGGATTATGCATTTGGCTATTCCGGTTAGCCACATATCGATCCATCAGGTGCGATTGATGGACCCAAAGTAGGTAAGAAATACCAATTCATAGCCACAGCATTATATATGTGGTGACAACTGATGAGACTTGATTTTGCAAAGTAACTTGCAACATTTTTACATTTTCCTCTTGCTGCATTTGGTGAGCCTTATGTATATGTTTGTTTTTATACATGGTACTAATGAAAAGGGGTCAACATGTCTCCTTTTAATTCCACCCCCATATGGTGCTGATTGAAATGGTTAGATTTTAGTGTTTGTAAAATTTCTGGATTTTCTTGATTCTTTCTACATGCACTTGCCTACCAACTACGTACTCGACTTCATCTCTTAATTTTAGTCAAGTACTTGCTCTTATCCACCGTCACCACCACATTGGTTACACATGTTCATGGAGAAACTCAAGCATGGGGATTTGGAGCAGTGGAAGATCTTCTCACATAATATACAACTATGAGATTAAGAAGAAATCTACCAAGAAGTCCGATAATATCAGTATTTGAACTTGACACAGCAAGATTCGAACTCGATATAGGTGGATCAATTTGTACTTTGATTGTAATCAGAAAATAAATTTTTTTGTTCCACCGAGTAAAGAATAATTTTTTTTAATAGGGTACAAAATAAACATAAAATAGAAATTATTTTATTTCTTATATATACACATGCAGTTAACTAAAGCAAATAAGTTAAATAGATGGACCATTTTTCCACAAGAAAAGGAGAGGGTTTTTTTCGTTAACCCCGCTTTCATTCTTCTTCTTCTTATGCCTTTGCTTACACGCAAAGACTAATGGGGTTCGGTCTGGTGCAAACATATGCACCAGACTATTTATGGAACATACGGTTCCAGAGCCGTTGGATCAACACGGCTTTGATTTAAAAAAAATTGTACCGTACCGCAGAAGCTTTCCGCGATACGGAGAAATTACAAAAATGTCCCTATTGTTTACGTACCGCAGAAAGTTTCTGCGATACGATGAATAGTAGATTTTTGATATGAAAACAGGAGGGCATTTTGGTAATTGCCCCGTACCGCGGAAACTTGTTGCGGTACGATGAATTTTTTTTTTAAAATCAGAGCCGTTAGATCAATGAACCAACGACTCTGAAACTGTATGTTCCATAAACAGTCATGCATACGTTTGTACCAGACCGTTTGCCAAGACTAATTTGCACATCTGAAATCCATATCAAAAGTAGATAAAAATGGTGCATGGATGCGACTGATATTTATAGATCCCGAGAAGGGACCACTCCCCTGCTTTGTATTTCTCCTACTGTAACTAATATTTTTATTTTCCCTTTAAATTTATCTTGTTCTAAACAATCCACTGTACGTGTAAAAACATCTCTTGCCTGTAAACATGACTACATTGCAGCGTTCCGAAGCGTTAGTCTTGCTTAAGTGTTGCATGTCGGGTTTTAATTTCTGCAAACTTCACTAGAAGCATTTACACCGCACTTCCGCGTTACTTCAACTTGCTTTTCACCTTTAAAATATTTACAAGCATGACATTAAGAACAGTTCAGGATGGATTTGAAGGCCTTAAACTTGGATGAGAACTCGACAACGGATAGGAGTTGTTGGAGGCGCCAGATTAAAGTTGTTGATTCCCTTATAGGGAGTGGTTCTGTGGTTGAGAGCCTCAGAGTTGGGCTCTCTCGGTTAGCATTAGCTTAGAAGCTTGACTTTTCATCTTAATATTGTCTTCTGTTTTCTGTTTTTGCAGGCGCAAGGAGCTTGGCCAGAGGTCTTCCTAGATCAGGAGAGGAGTGCCCCTTGCCCGAGTAGGTAAGCCCCATGAGATCCAGGCCATGGGCCCAGGTTAGGTCAACTACTTTACCCATCATTATCATCTTTGTATAAAATTCACCTTGCTATTCGGTGCACTAAGCCGGGGGTCTTCACGGAAACAGCCTCTCTACTGTAAAGTAGGGGTATGGTCTGCGTACATTTTACCCTCCCCAGACCCTGCTCCATGCGGGATATACTGGGTATGTTTGGTTTGGTTTTGTTTACATTAGGCTATCTAAGAAATTTAAAAATCATTTCCTGTTTATATAATAGATAAATCTATAATTTATAAGTAAAATTACGGAATTTTTTGGGATGAAGGGAGTAGTAAAGTTAAACTTTCGTCCGTACACAAGGAGCCCAGTAAAACAAATGTAGTACATAAAATGGTCTGGATCTGAAAAATAGAATTGAAATTTATGATAATAAATAAATTCGATTTTTTCGAATTGGAAAATTCAATTTAAATCGATTTTAATCCGTATTAAATCCGAATCGAATCAAATTTCATTCTATCCGAATTCTATTCATATATATTATAACCAAAAATTGATTAAATTTAAGATTGATCCAATGTAAAACCCATCCTATTATCCGAATTTTCGCATCGAAAACCGTAGAAGTGCACAGCCTTATCCATGGGAGTAACTTGTAGAGTTGTAGGCAATAAATAATATGTCGAAATTCACTTTATAATGAACAACATTTCTCAAATAAATTGTATTTTCTAGTTTTAATTTTGCACAATAATGTACATGAAACTGATTCTGGAATGAATATAATGTTCTTAAGTCCTTATGGAGGGTTTTTGCCAAAATAAGTTTTAGCTAAACTTATAACTTATAAATTCATAAGTTAAATGTTAAGAATCTTTGGGGCTGTTTGTTTTCTCATATCCACTGTTCTAAAAATCCCCGATTTAACCGATTAATCCCCGATTAATCTTCTGTAAGTTAACCAACCGATTCGATTTTTGAAATTCGATTAATCCTGTTAATTTATTTAAAATGATATGTTTAATTGTAAATTAGACTAATCTATACTATTATATAAATTCCGAAACATTGAAAGTTTTGGTACCTGTTTTTTGGTACCAATTTTTTGGTACCTGTTTTTTGGTACTTCGTGAATTTACTTATGTACCCTTCATTATAAAGAAAAATATATATTAAAACACCTAAAATAAATTTTAACATAATATAATTAATGGTAATTAGTCGATTGCCTCTTTCATATTTACTTTTAGTTGAAGATGTTACCTTTTATCATATCTTCCAATTATTAATATTACCTTTCGAATTAAAATACGTTTCCTTTTTGATTTAAAATTAATCTTACAATCATTAATATATACCCGAAAATATCATACAATATTTTTCAATTATTAATAAAATATATTAAAAATATCCTTTGTTTATAATAAGGAAACATTAGTATAATCCGTAAACATGTGTATATTAAATTATATTAATTAAAATTTAAAATTATGTAAAAAATAATGATTATATAAATTGGTACCGGTTTTTTTGTACATATTTTTTGGTAGTTCGTGAATTTATTTATTTACCCTTCATTATAAAGAAAAATATATATTAAAACACCTAAAATAAATATTAACATAATATAATTAATGGTAAGTAGTCGACTGCCTTTTTCATATTTACTTTTAGTTGAAGATGTTACCTTTTATCATATCTTCCAATCATTAATATTTCCTTTCGAATTAAAATACGTTTCCTTTTTGATTTAAAACTAATCTTACAATCATTAATATATATATCCAAAAATATCGTACCATATTTTTCAATTATTAATAAAATCTATACTATTATATAAAAACCGAAATATTAAAAGTTTTGCTACCTGTTTTTTTGTACCTATTTTTTGGTACTTCGTGAATTTACTTACTTACCCTTCATTATAAAAAAAAATAAACCTAAAATAAGTAATAACATAATATAATTAATGGTAATTAGTCAAGATACTACCTTTTATAAACAACTAAAAACATCAATCGTATCACATCTTTCCATCATTAATATTTCCTTTCGAACTAAAAGTCTAAAACACGTTACCTTTTTAATTTAAAACAAATCTTACAATCTAAAATAAGTAATAACATAATATAATTAATGATAATTAGTCAAGATACTACCTTTTATAAACAACTTAAAACATCAATTGTATCATATATTTCCATCATTAATATTTCATTTCGAACTAAAAGTCTAAAAGACGTTACCTTTTTAATTTAAAACAAATCTTACAATCTAAAATAAGTAATAACATAATATAATTAATGGTAAGTAATCAAGATATTACCTTTTATAAACACCTAAAATCTATGTCCTTTCGAACTAAAACACGTTATCTTTTTAATTTAAAACAAATCTTATAATCATTAATATATACCCGAAAATATCACATTAATATAATAAAATTAACGGTAATTAGTCGATTGTCTTTTTCATATTTACTTTTAGTTGAAGATATTACATTTTATAAACACGTAAAAACATGAATCATATCATATCTTTCGATCATTAATATTTCCTTTCGAACTAAAACACTTTAACTTTTTAATTTAAAATAAATCTTTCAATCATTAATATATAACCGAAAATATCACACCATAATTTTCAAGTAAAATGTAACACCTAAAATAAATAACAATATAATATAATAAATGGTAATTAGTCGATTGCATTTTTCATATTTACTTTCAGTTGAAGATATTACCTTTTATAAACACCTAAAAAGATCAATTGTATCATATTTTTCAATCATTAATATTTCTAATTAAAACACGTTACCTTTTTAATTTACAACAAATCTTACAATCACTAATATATACTCGAAAATATCACACCAAAATTTTCAATTATTAATAAAATATATTAAAAATCATATACGTTGTTTATAATAAGGAAACATTATTATAATCTGTAAACATGAGTATATTAAATTATAACAAATTAAAATTAAAAAAAATTATTAAAATAATGATTATATAAAAACATAATTTTAATATTAAATAAAATTTATAACATAGTACAAGAAACCCGTGCACTGCAATACTAATAATTAATCGATTATCTTTTCAACTAAAACATATCATCTTTCTATTTTTTCTGATTAATTTCCTTTTTTTTCTAGAAATATAACGGACAACGTTAATTTCTCATTTTCTAAAAAACACTAGGAGCAATTTTAATTAGTAATTGAACATAATTAAATTATAATTAGTATAAACTAATCAATTACCTTTTTCACCTAAAACATGTCACCTTTTTAATTTTCCCGTTTTCTTTTCTATTTTCTCTAACTAAAATATCTCATTTTTCAAGTATATTAAGGGCAGTTCTATTATATTGAATAAAATAGTAATATGATAATACTAATAATTAATCGATTAACTTTTTCAGTTAAAACATATCATTTTTTCTATATTTTATAATTAAAATCCCTCTTTTCCTAGAAATATCACGGGCAACAATAATTTCTCTTTTTCTAAAAACATTACAAGCAATTTATTTAGTAAAATAACATAATTAACTTATAATTACTATAAACTAATCAATTACCATTTTCACCTAAAACATGTTATCTTTTTAATTTTCTCTAACCAAATCCTCTATTTTTCCAATTATATCATGGACATTCTATCTAATAAAAAAATAATTTTATAATTACTTATAATTAACCGATTATCTTTTTCAACTAAAATCCATCATCTTTTCTAAATTTTTAACTAAAATTCCCCATTTTCTAGAATTATCACGAATAACATTTATATAATTATCATCATATAATCTCATTTAAAAATTTAAGTCTCCAAAAATCATGTTTTAAAAAATTAATTCAAATAATTAAAAAATTTAATATAATATTAAAAAAATCCGTGCATCGCACGGGTTTTAAGCTAGTATAATAAATCTATACTCTTTATTAAAAGCAGAAACCCCCTTTAAATGGTATGCTATGTATACCGCGGTATGCACGGTATGCCAATTAATTAATTAATTAATTAATAACTTATTTTACTATTTTAATTATTTTTACTATTCAAATTTTTTAAGTGTATATAGAAGGCCAATAAGAATAAGAACTACCAATGAAACAAGTCATCTCTGAACTAATTTAATAAATTAAAATTATAATATTATATAATAATTTAATTTAATAATGAAATTATATACTATGAGTCTATTAACTAAAAATTGAAATAAAAGTCAGAAATATAGTATTACATAGAACTTAGAACTCCTTAAATTAATATTTAAAAAGCATCTATAATAGATTAATAATAAATACAATTAATAATATAACTACTCTTATATTACCAAAATGAAGTTATGTAAATTTAATTATCTAAATAATAATATTAAATATTAATTTAATAGTGAAGTTATATACTAGGAGTCTATTAACTAGCAATCGAAATAAAAGTCGAGAATATAGTATTATATACAACTTGGTGTTTCAAGATTTTATTTTATTTAAAAAAATTAAAAATTAGAAATTTAAGATATTTATCACGATCCGTGCTTCGCACGGGTTATCGGCTAATATTATTATAATATCCGATTAATGCTTCGCACGGGTTATATGCTCCGATTATATGACATAAGTGCTTATAAGTCATAAGCTACTTATTTTAAGATACCCCAAACATAATAGTGTATGTTTGGGGTATCTTAAAATAAGTAGCTTATGACTTATAAGCACTTATGTCATAAAAGTGATGAGTAGAGCAGTCAGTAGAGTGTTTGGTAAATCAGAACTTATAATCAGTAGACTATTTGGGTAAATCAGAACTTATAAGTTAACTTTTTTTATAATTTTCAAAATATTGTTTTTTATATATAACAATGGATATCAATGGATAGATCTCGATGAATAGGGAAATTTGATATATACATATCAATTTTCTAATGAATGGATCGAGAAATATATGTTTTTGAAGATTTGAAAGATATTATATCGAGAATAAGTTATAAGATATAAGTTGAAAGTTAAGGATTCTTAACATTCAACTTATGGGTTTATAAGTTATAAGTTGAGCTAAAACTTATTTTGGCAAGCATCCCCCATAAGTGCTTATAAGCCATAAGCTCACACGAATAAGTGGAAACAAACAGGCCAATAATATCTTTCAAATCTTCAAAACCATATATCTCTCGATCCATTCATTAGAAAATTGATATGTATATATCAAATTTCCCTATTCATCGAGATCTATCCATTGTTATATATAAAAAAACAAATATTTTAAAAATTATAAAAAAAAGTTAACTTATAAGTTCTGATTTACCCAAACAGTCTACTAATTATAAGTTCTGATTTACCAAAAACACTCTACTGACTACTCCACTTATCACTTATATGACATAAGTGCTTATAAGTCGTAAACTACTTATTTTAAGATATCACAAACATACACCTTAACTTTCAACTTATAACTTATAACTTATTCTCGATATACTCAATATATAATATCTTTCAAATCTTCAAAACCATATATTTCTCGATCCATTCATTAGAAAATTAATATGTATATATCAAATTTCCCTATTCATCGAGATCTATCCATTGATATCCATTGTTATATATAAAAAAATAAATATTTTGAAAATTATAAAAAAAAAAGTTAACTTATAAGTTCTGATTTATCCAAACAATCTACTGATTATAAGTTCTGATTTACCAAACACTCTAATATCTACTCTACTTGTCACTTATATGACATAAGTGCTTATAAGTCATAAGTTACTCATTTTAAGATACCCCAAACATACACGAAATCCTAAATTCAACTTTCAACTTATTCTTATTTCTCGATACACGCAATATATAATATATTTTAAATCTTCAAAGTCATATGTCTTTTGATCCGTTCATTAGAAAATTGATATGTTTATATCAAATTTCTCTACTCATCGAGATCTATCCATTGACAGCCATTGATATATATTAAAAAACAAATATTTTGAAAATATTAAAAAAAAGTTAACTTATAAGTTCTGATTTACCAAACACTTTACTGATTTATAACTTCTGATTTACCAAACACTCTAATGACTTATAATTTCTGATCTACTTATCACTTATATGACACACTTATACTTATAAGTTATAAATTACTCATTTTAAGGTAAGCCAAACACCCACAAAGTACTCCAATATACATTATAATCCTATGATTCGTATGAAACCGTAGCAAGTAAAAAAAAAAGTTAAAACAAAAAGAACTGTCAAAAGGAAAATGTTAGGTATCCCAAATTGGTATCCAAAAAATTTTCCAAATGCCAAATGTAGCAATTCAATTGTTTATAATAATAATGGACCCCTGTATTCACACCAACTACCCAATCAAAAAATTTCACTATGCCATAAGGTTTGTCACAACATTTGGGAATAATATTTGGATACCAATTTGGTTGGGATACCTAACATTACTCTAAAAGGAAAATTTCCAAAAGTCAGAATATATACTCCCTCCGTTTCCATCCCAAATTATATGATTATTTGATATTTTCACGTATGTCAATACGTTCATTAGAAAATTGATATGTAGGGTCCCCTTCTAGAGAGGACCTCCTTATAGGGAGAATATGAGAGAACTACTAATTTTAAATGATTCTATAGTAGAATCAAAGTTTTATTTTTTGGTTCTATAAAAAAAAAGGTCTTTTTTTTTGTTCTATAAAAAAAAGACCAATTTGATGATTCTATGATAGAACCAAACATTTATTTTATTTTTTTAAAAATTTATTTTTTTATAAAAAAAAAAAAAATCTGTATGCTGACGTGGCAGTGCCACGCCAGCACTGCTGACGTCACTACTGACGTGTCACTGCCACGTCAGCAGTGACATCGCCAGTGCTGACGTGGCAGGTCAGATTTTTTTTTTTTGAAAATTTTTTACCCAGAAAAAATAAAAAAAATTTGTTTTTCTACTATAGAATCAGAAAAAATACATGGTTCTCATATAAAATTAGTAGTTCTCTCATATTCTCCATATAAGGAGGTCCTCTCTAGAATAATGGCCTTGATATGTATATATCAAATTTCTCTACTAATCGAGATCTATCCATTGACATCCATTGATATATATTAAAAAACAAATATTTTAAAAATATTAAAAAAAAATTAACTTATAAGTTCTGATTTACCAAACACTTTACTGATTTATAAGTTCTGATTTACTAAACACTCTAATGACTTATAATTTCTGATCTACTTATCACTTATATGACACACTTAGAGCCCGTTTGGGGTTCATTATATTTTTTTTTAACCCACTTAAAGTAGAAAGGAGGTGTTTGAGTGGAGCCACTTAAAGTGGAAAGTAGGCTAAAAAAAAAAAGTAGCTTGGAGGTACTTTTTTTCACTTATTTTTTTTCGTATATCAATTTTTATGTATTTGAGTCACCTTTTAACTTGTATTGTATTCTTTGCATATATTTGTATTTTATACTTTCAAAAAAATATAAATTTCTTTTTTTTAATTAATTTTTTAAAAATAAATTTACTTTAAGTGGAATTAGCCAAACAGATACACCTAACTTTAAGTAAAAATTATCAGTTTTCACTTAAAGTGAGTAAGTAGCACTTTAAGTGATAAGTAACATTTTTTAAGTTAAGCCAAACACGCTCTTATACTTATAAGTTATAAGTTACTCATTTTAAGGTAAGCCAAACACCCACAAAGTACTCCAATATACATTATAATCCTATGATTCGTATGAAACTGTAGCAAGTAAAAAAAAAAGTTAAAACAAAAAGAACGGTCAAAAGGAAAATGTTAGGTATCCCAAATTGGTATCCAAAAAATTTCTCAAATGCCAAATGTAGTAATTCAATTGTTTATAATAATAATGGACCCCTTGTATTCACACCAACTACCCAATCAAAAAATTTCACTATGCCATAAGGTTTGTCACAACATTTTGGAATAATATTTGGGTACCAATTTGGGATACCTAACATTACTCCAAAAGGAAAATATCCAAAAGTCAGAATATATACTCCCTCCGTCTCCATCCCAAATTATATGATTATTTGATATTTTCACGTATGTCAATACGTTTCAAAAAAATATTTATAAATAATAATTTTTCAAATTTTTTATTTCATATAAAAGTAGAAGATTTATATTTTTATACAAACAAAAAAATGAATTATTTTAACTTACAAGTACCTCTTCCGAATATATTGAAATGTGTGAAAAAATTAAAAAAAAAAATCTATAATTTGGGACGGAGGGAGTCCAGTTATCCAAAAATTCAAATATATTGAAATAAATGAAAAATTCAAAAAATTATATAATGTCTGTTTGGAAAATCTTAAGATGAACTTATAAGTTACTTATTTCAGAAAAAATTTCGTATTTACATTTTTTTTAAGTGAAAAATGTGTACGGTGAGTTTAATATTCGTTATTTTGCAAAAATAAGTTACTTATTTTAGGAAAAAGTATATATTTTCTAATTTTTTTCCAAAATAATTAACTTATTTCTGAAAAATAAGATTTATGAAATCGGATGCAAAGAGTAACGGTTATCCAAAAAATATCTAAAACTATTCACTGGGACCGGCTAATTTTTTTTATATATATAATAAAAATACTATACCAGCCATAATTATCCAACATTCTCTCACACCACAGACCCGATACCGCCAGTCCGCAAAATGCAATAGTAATTTTAGGGGCATTTTGGCCTAAAGGGTAAAGGTATGCACATAAAATACTACACTATGTGCTATATATGCACACAGGTTACGTTTAACAAAATTGTAATTAACCCTATTTCCAGGGGTAGACTTTTAGCCGTACCGCTATATAAACTCAGCTAATCCACCATATATCTCTAAAACACTACTCATTTTCCTCTTGCCGCAAAAAAAAAAACCTTCCTCCACACCATGGCTATGGCTTTCAAGATGGTACACACACACACATTATGAACTCTACTCTTATCTCTCGAAAATGTTTTCGCTAGTCAAAACAGAAATAATTTGTACTTTTTTCGATTTTAATGTTTGTTGTATATTTATTTAAATTTGTAACATTGTTGATGTACAATTATTTTGTTATAGGCAACAATGGGCATGTGGGTGACTGATGAATGCAAGAACTCGTTTATGGAGATGAAATGGAAGAAAGTGCATCGTTACATTGTTTTCAAAATTGATGAGAAGTCTAAGTTGGTCACAGTCGACAAGGTGGGCGGTGCCGGAGAAAGCTACCATGATCTCGCCGCCTCCTTGCCGGATGATGACTGCCGTTATGCTGTTTTTGATTTTGATTTCGTTACTGTTGATAATTGCCGAAAAAGCAAAATTTTCTTCATTGCATGGTATGGTAGTATATTCTAGACTGTAATTTAATAAATTAAAACAAACCAAAAATATTCGATATTTATTTTGCAACGAATGTGTATATTTAAATGTCCGGTATCACAGATTCCTACCTAAATCTTTGTAAATGTTTTCATCAGACAAATGAATTTATGTCATAACACTAGCAATTTTTGTAATCGAGTTGATTAATACGTTGCAGGGCTCCACCGGCGTCAAGAATCCGGGCAAAAATGTTGTATGCAACCTCGAAAGACGGTATAAGGAGAGCTCTAGATGGAATAAGCTATGAAGTCCAGGCAACCGATGCAGACGAGATGGGTTTCAATGTCATTACTGATCGTGCCAAGTGATGATTAATTAATTAGATAATCTGATCTAATTAACTAATTAGGAATAACCAAACTTTGTTTTGGCATTTTAGTTTTAATTTAACCAGCGACTCCAACTATTGGAGTAGCTTGCTTTTCTTGATCAACTGGTTGTGTTTCAAGTAGTGCTGTAAGAAGTTTAAGCTATAAGTTGTCATAATTATCAGGTCCTCCTGTTACTTGTTAGTTAATGGACAAAGCACCTTTGGCTTGACGAACTTTCATTTTGTTATTGTTAATTACCAATTTGTCACTTTCAGAATACTGTTTTACGCAAAAATGTTCCATCAGTAATCTGTTATTAGGCATTCTTGTAACAATAATGTTACATTTCTTCTATTTTTAGCGTGTTAAAAGTAAAAAAGCAAAAATGAACAAAAAATTTAAATCCAAATATTCATGCCGATTAAGGAAAAGTTAAAAAAGGTCCAATCCCCGTCTGTATTGGTTCAAATTTTTTGAAAAAGATTCATTTTTCATTTAAATTCAGCACTTTATAGAATTCGGAAATTTAAAATTTATACTTAGATATAAGAAATATGGATAAAGCTAGACCTGGCAAAATGGGTCTGTATTCGAAGAACCGAACCGAAATTTATGGAACCGAATCCGATTTTATATCCGAATTGGAAAATTCGATAATTATCCGAAAACCAATTTGATCCGATCCAAAAAATATCCGAACCGAAAATTTAACCAAAAATCATCCGAAATACTAGATTCGATTACGACTAGGAACCGATCAAAACCGAATAAAAAATTATCCGAACCGAATATGACTCGAAATACTAGATCCAATTTAGATCCGAATTCTAAAAACGATGAATTAAGTGGTTGTTAAATTTTAACGGGTTACAACGATAGGTTGTATACATTACCGTACATTTTATTCAATATTTATCCATTCATAAGCAAGGTGCACATTTAAAATAATTTTATATCAAATATATCATAATTATTTAGTCATTTTTTTTTTGAATAAGTACATAATTTTATACTAGAAATATAATATTTAATAATAAGGTACTTTTTAAATTAAAATAAAGAATGAAAGATGATCCGAAAGGATCCGAACCGAATTTCATCCGACCTTAATCCGGATTTCATCCGATTTTAATCTGAATTAGATCCGAATCGAATCAGATTCGAGCCGATCCGAATTCTGTTCAATTATATTATAACCGAAAGTTGATCCGATCCGAGTTTGATCCGATCCGAAACCGATCCGGTTATCCGAATTGTCTGGTCTAGATAAAGCACATAAAAAAAAGCCCCTGGGCTCTTTAAAGCTGGATTAAATATCCCAATTCCTTTTAGAATAAATCCAGGAAAATTTATCATTTTATTCATTTTATTAATATTAATGTCGGTTATGCATCCATTGGTAAAATGTATTAATTAATTGGGTGAAGGGAGCCTAAAGTTAACTTTAGGAAAATTTCTTAAATTTAACCAATAAAAGCAAGACACATCCTCATTATCATTAATGTCCCTGCGGGGCCCTTATAAATAAAATGTAACAAAAATTAAATTCACATTGTTTTTAGGATTAACTTTAAGAAAATTTTCCTAAATCTAACTTTAGAAACCTTTTTTTCTATATATTATTTGCATTACATGATTTTATTAATTTAAAAAGTCAATTTCACTAAATTATCATATATTCTATACAATCTGTAATTTTTTTTGGGCAACTATAATCTGTAATTTACTCATGTCCTATGATTAATTTTAGTTCATGTCAGTTACAAATATGATTGCAAAGTTAGAAATTATAATTTTACAAATATCTTTCCTAAAATTAGTATTTTTGTAAAATATTTCGAAAAAAATCATATTTTTACAAAAAAAAGTTTTCTAAACTCAGGTATTTTTGAAAAAATCCTTGCTTTTTTTTCGTTTGCAAAAAGTGATAAGAATTGTATTTGAAAATGGAAACATTTCTTTATATTACAGTCCTCAATTTCTGATTGTCCATTCAGTAAATAAAAGTTCTCTTTTGTTTTTCTCTCTACATAGAATCCAGGTAAGTTTTCACTTTCACTTTATTAGTTTACTGTTTAATGGCATGCTATTATATTATGTCTTGTCAATTGACAAGTTATATGTGTTTTTGTTATTAGTTGAGTGTTGAGTGTGTCGTTTGTGTGGGTCAAGAATGTTGTCAATGCAACGTACTATGGAGGAGATGTATGCTAATCTATCTTTGGAAGATGTAGCATAATCACTCACTTGATTTAAGTGTGTACCTACAGGAAAAAAGTCTTGCAGTCTTGCAAGTTTATGTCTTGTCAATTGACAAGTTATATGTGTTTTTGTTATTAGTTGAGTATTGAGTGTGTCGTTTGTGTGTGTCAAGAATATCGTCAATGCAAAGTACTATGGAGGAGATGTATGCTAATCTGTCTTTGGAAGAGGAGGAGGAAGGAGGGGTGCTTGTAGGAGAGGAAGAGGTTAAGCCGAGTAAACAAAGCTTTATCCTGGTGGGGTGTTTTTTGACAGAGAAGAATATCAATTTTCATGCGATGCAGAATGTGTTGGCTGGATTATGGCGTCCAAAGGAGGGAGTTGAAATACATGATTTGGGGGGACAACGTTATTCTTTTGTCTTTGATCATATTCTGGATTTACAGAAGGTGGTTGATGGAGATCCATGGACTTTCGAGCAAAGTCTGTTAGTTTTTCATAAGTTGGAGGCAACAGAAGATCCCAGGGCTGTACTGCTAAATAAGATGGATATTTTGGTGCAGGTGTATGATATGCCACAAGGTATGTTAACGGAGGGAATTATACAATCCATTGGTAATTCGATGGGGGGGTTTGTCAAAGTAGATCCAGATAATATTGATGGTCTCTGGAAGCAATATATACGGATCCGTGTGACAATGGATATCACTAAACCGCTGAAGCGCAGAATGAAATTGAAACGTCAAGGAGGGGAGTAGGGGTGGATTAATTTTAAGTATGAACGTTTAAGTATGTTTTGTTTTGTCTGTGGATTACTGGGTCATGCTGATAGGGACTGTGCAGTGGTGTATGCAAATCCGGAAAAGAATATCGAGAGGGCATATGGAGTGTGGATTAGAGCTCCTAATAAGAATGTAAAAGTACAGAATATTGGTTCAAAATGGCTTCATAATGTAGTGCAGACATGGCAGTCGGAAGGAACAATGGGGGATCGAGTTCTGGACAGGATGGGGGACCGAAATTCATGGAAACAGAGGGGGTGGTTAGCGTGATTCAAGGGAAGACAGATGCAATTCGAGTAACAAACCGGCAGTCAAGGGATAATGTGGATCATGGGGGAATTCAAACTAGTAATCACATGGAGATAATGGAGAGGGCGGGAGATACGGTTTTAAATGAAAATGTGATAATTGAGAATAAACGTAAGAGAATTGACACGGAGAGAAATAAGGCAGTTGGTGAGCTGGATATGTTGAATGTGGATATGTCATTTGGAAGTGGGCCAAAAAATGGACCAGAGGCGGGACCTGGACTCCAGGCCCGCCTAGAACAATGAGTGTATTGGATTGGAATTGTCGTGGTCTGGGTAAGCCACGTACAATTCGTCTGCTTAAAGAAATTACCCTGCAGAAAAAGCCTAGTATAATTTTTCTTTCTAAAACATTAGTTAGAGGTAAAGTAATAAAAGAGTTGTGCCAGAAGTTGCATTTTGTAGAGTTTGTAGCTGTGGATGTACAAGGACACAGTGGGGGGTTAGCGTTGATGTGGAAAATGAAGGTGGTTGTAAGGTTTTAGAAGCTGGGAGGAATTATATTGACTTTGAAGTCGAGAATGAACAGATAGGAAGATGGCTTTATACGGGGTACTATGGATATCCTGAATGAAGTCGTAGAAGAGATTCTTGGAAGATGTTGAAGATGTTGGCAGGAAGATCATCGAGACCGTGGTGTGTATTTGGAGATTTTAACGATATGATGTACGTTCATGAGAAAAGGGGGGGACGGAGTCAACCTATAAGTCTGTTACAAGGGTTCTCAGAGACGTTGCAAGAGTGTGGGTTGGTAGATATGGGTTTTGTTGGGGAACAATTTACTTGGGAAAGATCTAGGGGCAAGTCTAATTGGGTTCAGGAAAGACTGGACAAAGGAGTGGCAAATAAAGAGTGGAAGGAATTGTTTCCGTTGGCAGAAGTACGTGTAATGGATGTTACTACCTCTGATCATTTGCCTTTAGTTATTGAATTAAATAAGCAAGTATATGTGCCCAGAGGTCATCGTTTCAGGTTTGAGAATGTCTGGTTGCGGGAACAGGAATGCAAGAACATTGTTCGGTGGGAATGGGAAAGGGCTGATGGGATGGATATCGAGATGAAAATTAGTAGATGTAGTGAGAAGTTGAAGGAATGGGGGGTCTCAGTCATAGGTATAAACAGCAGATTCAAGAGTGTTTGGTGAAATTACGGAGATTGAGATCAAGGAGAGATACACTGGGAGTTCAGCAGTATGATAGGGTTCGTTGGGAGTACATGAGTTTGTTGGAAAAACAGGAAGTTTATTGGAAACAAAGAGCAAAGTAGCACTGGTTGAGAGAAGGAGATAAGAACACCCGATTTTTTCATCAATATGCGTCAACAAGAAGAAGAAACAATAAATTGGAGAGAATTAAGAATAAAGATGGGGAGTGGCAGGAGACGGCAGGGAGTGTGCAGTGTGTCATTGAGGAGTATTTTACAGACTTATTCAAAACGTTAAACGTGGATGAGAGGTTGTCAGATTATGAGCAAGTGCAACAGATATCAGTGGAGGCGAATGATGAGCTTGTAGCAGAAATTACGGAGGATGAGGTTAAACATGCAGTTTTTTCAATGCACCCTGATAAGTCGAGTGGTCCAGATGGGTTTAATCCAGCATTCTATCAAGCATTTTGGGACATTATTCGGATGGATGTGGTGAAATTTTGTTGTACGTTTATGGAAACAGGATGTTTGCCATATGGGGTTAATGATGCTTTGGTTTGCTTGATTCCTAAGGTGAGAAAACCTCAAACCATGAGAGACTTGCGTCCTATTTCATTATGTAATGTACTGTTACGGATATTATCGAAGGTGTTGTCCAATAGATTGAAGAAGTGTTTGGGCTCTATAATTTCGGATAAACAAAGCGCTTTTATAGAAGGAAGACTATTAACAGATAATGCGCTTGTTGCTTTTGAAATTAATCATTATATGAAGAGGAAGACACAGGGAAGCAAATGTGTGGCTGGGTTAAAGATAGATGTGTCTAAAGCTTATGATCGACTAGAGTGGGGGTTCATTAAGAATATGATGTTTAAGTTTCGGTTTAGCCAAAAGTGGATTGACAGGGTGATGTATTATATTCAATCAGTAAGGTATAGTTTTATTCACAATGGGGAGGTGTTTGGTAGCCTTACTCCTGAACGTGGGATTCGACAAGGGGGTCTGATTTCTCCTTATATTTATATAATGTGTGCAGAGGGGCTTAGTGTAATTATTAGGAGAAATGAGGAGGTGGGTTTATTACATGGGTGTAAGATTGCTAAGGATGCACCAAGGATTTCGCATCTATTATTTGCCGACGACTGTTATATGTTTTTCACTGCTACGAAAACAGAGGCTCAAATGATGCAACGTATATTGCAAAGGTATGCTAGTGTGTCAGGGCAAGTTATTAATTATAATAAGTCTGCTATTACATTTTCAACTAATACATCGGTTGAGGATCGTAATGAGGTATGTGCTCAGCTGGGGGTACAGGAGAAGCAGGAACCTGGTAATTATTTGGGAATGCCTATGAGGGTAGGACGGAATAAGGTGAATGTGTTTGAGTTCTTGGTAGACAGAGTGAATCAGAAGTTGCAGGCCTAGAAGGTGCAGAATATTTCGAAGGCAGGGAAGGTAACTTTGTTAAAGATCGCAGCTCAATCTATACCAAATTTCTGAATGAGTTTGTTTTTGTTGCCTCGGGAGATATGTGATAGAGTAGAAAAGAGTATGAATGCGTACTGGTGGGGTGGAGGAGGGGAACGTAAGGGGATTAAGTGGATGAGGTGGGGTAAATTGTGTGAGGTGAAGGAGATGGGGGGGTTGGGCTTTCGTAAGTTAAGTGAGTTTAATGTGGCTATGCTCGCAAAGCAGGCATGGAGGTTGATTAATTGTGCAAATCCTCTGGTTACAAGCTTACTAAAAGCTAGATATTATCCTCAGAGCAGTTTTTTGGACACTGAGTTAGGGCCAAATCCATCGTTTATGTGGAGAAGTATAATGGCAGCGCGGGATATTATTAAAGCAGGGTGCAGGCGTAAGATTGGAGATGGTAAAACAACGAGGGTGTGGCAGATCCCATGGTTGCCATGTCGAGAAAATGGGTGTCTTACCAGTGATTTTCATACGGAACTTAAAGATGCTATGGTGTGTGGTCTTATGCATGAGAGTCAAAATAGGTGGGATGATGAAATTTTGAATGACTTCTGTAATGAGAGGGATAAGGAATTGATTCAGAGGGTGCCTATACCAGGACAGAGTCGACCTGATTCTTGGTATTGGATAATGGAGGAGAATGACATTTTCTCAGTTCGAAGTTGCTATAGACTGATCTGTGGGGAGAGTACAGGTGGGGAGGATGGCTTCTGGAAGCAGATATGGGAACTCAAGTTACATGGTAAGGTAATTAATTTGGTCTGGTGAGCTTGTAAGGGGGTATTACCTACGGCAACAGAATTAGTAAAACGAATGGTTGATATGAATCAGGTTTGTACATGGTGTCACTTGTGTGCTGAAACACCAATACATGTCTTATTTACTTGTAGTTTCGCTCTAGATTTGTGGAATCGGGTGGGGCTGCAGGGGATTAGGATAGAGGAGGATGATACAACTGTTTTGCAAATACTTAAGAGGATTTTCAGTAGTAGTACTCGGGAACAGCGTGCTATAGTTGGCTTGTATTGTTGGAGTTTATGGTGGAGACACAATTCATGGGTATGGAATATGAAGATTATTTCGGTGTATGGGGTGCAGTCAATGGCGATGGGTTTGTTACAGGAGTGGCAAAGGAGTCAGGAAGGGTGTGTGAAGGGTCGTGTCAGAGGGGGAAATGGTGTTAAATATTGGAGCAGACCTGTAGAAGGATGGGTTAAGATTAATGTGGATGCTGTTTGTTTTGCACAACAGAATTATGTAGGAGCAGGCTGTGTTGTTCGTGATAGCAGTGGGCATTTTCTTCGAGCTCGTACTAGACAGGTAAGGGGGAGATGGCAGTCTAAAGAAGCGGAATCGTTAGGCCTCAAGGAAGCGTTAATGTGGGTTCGAGAATAGAGGACTAGTAGATGTGTTTTCGAGATGGACGCAAAGCTAGTGGTAGATGCAATATATGGGAGTAGTGGTAATTCTGTTTTTCATACGATCATAGAGGATTGTGTGGACATTCTTAAACACTTTCAGGAAGTGTTAGTAGTTTTTGAGAGTCGATCTGCGAACAAAGTAGCTCATTTGTTAGCACAGGCTGCTTGTTCTATGCCAGGTCCTATGGAGTGGTTAGAAACTGCTCCGGAATTTATCTTATGTAACCTTTTATCGGATGAAAATTAATATATGCAAGTGCATTTTATTCAAAAATAATAATAATAATCACTTCTACTGCTGAATTGATACTGTTAACTATTTTGGTTTTAGCATAAATTTACTTAGAATGAGTAGTAATATTAATGTTAATCAATTATCCATCAATTCATATCAATTGCATTAATATTAATATCATCATCCAATCACCAAAACATTTATAACAGAGAAAACTCAAATAGATGCATTCAGGTTTTGCAGGTTGTTGTTCCGGTACATTCCAAGATTAATCTAGTTCTTGTAAATTCTAATAAGATGTATAGATATGTCATGAAAAATATAAAATATGAATTTAATTATTTAATAATATTGGTGTAGTATATATAAATATGGTAAAACAAAGGACATGACAATTTTATTATGCTTGCAGAGAAACTATGATGGCATGTACTCCGAACAACTGTTTAGAGAAGTTTCAACCGGAGAGCTTGTTAGATATAATAGAGATAAGGAGACATTTGCAAATGTTGATGGCATGACATATGAAAAGAAGGCTGTTGGTGAACATGGCATGGTTGACAATAACTATCTAACTAGTGGTACTCTCATTTTGATCTAACTGATTATACTGCTTGCAAGTGCCTTCAACAGATTATATAACTTCATAGATATAACTTTAGACTCCGGTATCTTTAAGTTTCTTAAGGAATTCTTAGAGAAATGCATTTTTTTATAATTGTACAGACATCCTTATGCATGTGTGTATATGTATATCTGATTATCCAGGTCACGATGTTGGTGCTTGTTAGTGGTATGTTCTCAGTTCTTCCTTCGGTGTGCAATACAGAACACGTAAAGACCGTCTTGCAGGAGTTTAGTACAATCCCTAAGAGTAAAGTAAAGGTAACTAACATTATAAATAGTGATGAAATTTCTTGTTCTCATGCATTATTCTGAAATATTATTAGATTGAGGGAAATATATATTGTCACTTGTCAGTATTTGGTTACTATTGTGCATAAACTTTAAATTATTGACAATAACTCCTGTTGTGTATGCATACAGTCGGTGAAGGTATTAAGGACTCTACGAACGGAAGATGAAGTTTTATCAAAGCAATGAACTCCAGAGATATTTTTCAGAACTGGAATCTGTAAATTTTAGTGGTTTTGAGGAACTTGCTATTATTTCGTAAAACAATTTTTTAAATCAAATGGTCAGGCCCGGCTTTAACCCCATGTGGCCCATGCAATGGCATGTGGCCTGCTAAACAGGGGGGCCCAAAATTAAAAAAAAATCAACTATATACATTAAAAGAGTAGTGCTAGGTACCCCAAAAGTTTTACCAAATGACGTGGTATGATATGTGTCAAATTTTAATTGGGGGCGCATATGAATGCACGCGAGGTCCTATTTTATTATTAGAAAAGTTACCAC
Organism: Kitagawia praeruptora; assembly: GCA_037693485.1. NCBI lineage: Eukaryota > Viridiplantae > Streptophyta > Magnoliopsida > Apiales > Apiaceae > Kitagawia > Kitagawia praeruptora. The sequence continues at coordinate 144,255,894 of CM075352.1, forward strand.
GTTCACTTGTGACACATCAGTTTTTGGGGAAAGTTTTGGGACAAAATTTGGGGTATCTAGCATTTCTCATATTAAAACCACTGAAGTTAGGTGAAGTAATAAAATTCCTCGTTAGTAGTCACAAACATAGAAACAATCTCACCTCTGTTTTATCCTTTTTCTAGGCAATTGGTCAAAAGTAGCGAAGATTAAAAAGCAAAATATCAAAGATTATATACAAGCACATCAAATATAATAAAGTTATATCACATCTCAATTTTTTTTCAAAGGTATTTATTCTAATTTTTTTCAATTCCAGTATTTTAGGGTTTAATGATTTATTGTTTTGAATACTATTATTTTTTATTGTTTATTATTGTTAATTATTGGAAGATAGTAGTTTGAGGCACGTACTCTTGTGAGCATCTTAAAGAATATTTATAGAATGACATGGTCTCTGATATTAATAACGATAATTTGTTTTTGGAGTTAAAACACTTGAAAAGAGTTCCCCCTCTTACTTGCAAAAATTCAACTGAAGTGTTGGATTTTATAAAAGAATTGAATGGATGTTATCTAAATGTCTGGATTGCGTATAGAATTTTGCTCACTGTTGCTTCAGCGGAGAGGAGTTTTTCGAAGTTAAAGCTAATAAAAAATTACCTCCGTTCAACCATGGCACAAGTAAGATTGAGTGGCTTAGCAATGTTATCTATTAAAAGAGAGCTACTAGAAAAATTAGATTATGAGAGTTTAACGGATGAGTTTGCATCCAGATATGCATGTAAAGCAATTTTTAAGAAATCAAATTAGTGATTTTTATATATGGGGACCTTTTTTTTATAAGTTTGCATTGGGCCTTCTAAGTGTCGGGGCCGGCCCTATAAGTGGTTTAGATGGTATAGCGTTGTCTTATTTAATTACCCAGTGAATGGATTTGTTGTTAACGTATATATAAAGTTAATTAACGATCTTGTTTTAGTATTTTTAACGTATCAAAATGGTATCAGTGAGATAGATTGACAAAGCAGTTCCTTACGAAGTGGCAACAAATCTACAAATGATTTTATAAAAGGATTAACATATATTCGGATGTACTATTGACCAAAAAGATTGCACTACAAATTTTTCTTCAACTGATCTACTTGTGCAACACTGATTGGAATATCAGTACCATGTCCAAAAGGAGTGGTACATTATGTCTGTATATTTTATACTCCCTTTCTCCACTACATTTATTTAAACTTCCGTTTTTCTAATGTCTTTGAACCAATAATAATTTTTTTTGTTTCATTTGCTTAGTGCCAAGATAAGTGCATGTGTTCCAAGGTACCTGATAAGTGGATTTTATATCCACTTGGAGCATTCTAAATCGGCTTAAATTGATTGTCTTGGACTCAAGTTTCTTGTAGTTTTGATGTGTTTTGTTTAGTTGTGCAGATTTACAAGAATGTTGATTAAGGTTGATGCTTCTGTCGTTTTTGGAGATTTAATTGATTAAAATTCGGATTTTCCGGGAAGGTTGCGCAGCTTACACTGTTTTGGCCATATCTGGAGTTCTATAAGTCCGTTTTCAGCGATCTTACTGCCCACGCGAATCTTGGGAGATTTTCTACAACATGGAACAGGTGTTGCATGAGCAGGCTGCGTGTGGTAGGAGCAGGAAGCATGACAAACAGAATGTTGGGAGCAGGGAAATTACTGTTTTGCCCTTTTCAAGTTCTAATTGTATTTTGGGCAGGTTCTGGCACCTTAATTAAATTCTAATTGTAATAGAAGATAAATTCTTGCTGGGCAAGAAATCTAGAGCCTATTTAAACACATCCTAGCATTGTAATCATAATGACTTATATTGTATCATAGCTTAGATCTGCAAGGGAGAAAAGGAGAGAAGGATTCAACGCTCGTGACAAGCAACGGATCTAGATTATAGATTTGTTTTCTCAACTCTTTGTTTTATTAATATTATTGCTTCTTTTATTCATATCTTGTTTATTATCACATTTTCATCAAATCCCATGACGATGAACGGTTCAATTATGAGCTAATCGTTGTCATGGGATTCTAACGGAGTTATCTATGTAGCTTAGTAGTTTGATTGCTTTAAAGATTACGTGTGGTGAATTCTTGATATCCTCGTATGGTTAATCTTAATGCTTTTAGATGCGTAGCTAACATCTAAATTGAATTGTTAATCTCTTGTGAAGCGAGAGTGGATATTGAGATTTAGAACTTGCCATGCTAGCATAGGATAGGTTGATGTTTTAACATCATGATTTGTAGCATCAATAGAGATATTATGTTGCCCTATGTGATCTTAATAGACAACTTGTTCTTCAACCATTATGTTTTCAAATCTTATAGAGATATAGGGTCTAAGCATAATTGGTGTCTATTCATCTTCTATCTCTTTTGTGGATGTTGTTTAGTTTGGTATTCGTATACTGAGAAGTAGCGTTTACTTATTTCGTGTTGTCTGATCAGATATCAAAACCATCACGTGCATTGATTAAAGGCATCAACTCTAAGTGAAGTAGATAATGAAGTTAAAGTCCCATGTTTTTATTCTCATAAGTAATTCGATTTATATTCTTATTAGTTAATTTAAGTCTTAGTTTTATAATTTGCATCTTAGTTAATTTAGATAATTAAAAATCCCAATTTGTTATTTGTCTTAACAGTGAATTAAAACCATACATTGTTGCATAGGTACTAAATTGAACTAAAAACCAGATCTCTGTGGGAACGAACTCGACTTCTATCTGTATTACTTGTGACCACGTACGCTTGCGTGATTTTGTGTTAACAAGTTTTTGGCACCGCTGCCGGGGATCATCGGTGTTTTATTTTTGGTTTATGTACTTGTCAATAGTGGTCGTTAGCGTTCACTGACTCGGATTCTTACTTGTTTTGTTTGTTCGTGGTGTTGTAGGTACTTAGGTTTGTATGCAAACACGTTTGCAAGCTCGTTTACAAAAACTGGCAAAAGACGATCTTGTAGAGAATTTAGAGAATAAGAAAGAGGAATCTGAAACTACAGTAGAGATGGCAGATGCAGCAGCAGCAGCAGCTAAGGCTTTGAAGGAGTATTCTCAGCCAAAGATCAATGATATCCAGTCTAGCATTATCAGGCCGGCCATCACGGCTAATAACTTCGAGATCAAGCCGGGCACTATTCAGATGCTACAAAATTCGGTTCAGTTTGGGGGTGCTCGTACGGAGGATCCTAACATGCATATTCGGGACTTTATCGAGATCTGTGATACTTTCAAGTTCAATGGTGTGTCGAATGATGCTATCAAGTTGAGGCTTTTTCCATTCTCTCTGAAGGATAAGGCTAAGGGCTGGTTACACTCTCTACCACCTGGTTCCATTACTACATGGGAGGATCTTGCTCAGAAGTTTCTTACTAAATTCTTCCCTATGGCGAAAACTGCAGCAATAAGGAACCAGTTAACTCAATTTCAACAGCAACATGGAGAATCTTTGTGTGAGGCTTGGGAACGATACAAGGAGATGCTTCGTAGGTGTCCACATCATGGCATGCCTGACTGGATGGTTATCAATAGTTTCTACAATGGGTTGGGAGCACAATCTAGACCTATGCTAGATGCAGCATCAGGTGGAGCTCTATGGGCTAAGAACTATGATGAAGCTTATGATCTTATTGAGACGATGGCTGCTAATGAATATCAGAATCCAACCCAGAGGCTTTCTCAAGGCAAGGTAGCAGGTTTGTTTGAGGTGGATACAACTTCAGCTATTGCAGCTCAGTTGAAGGCTTTGACTATGAAGGTGGATTCTCTTGCAAATTATGGAGTTCAGCAGGTGGCTAGTGTTTGTGAACTTTGTGCGGGCGTACATGAGACGAATCAGTGTGCTATCTCTTCTGAATCAGCACAGTTCGTGAGTAATTTTCAGAGACCTGCTGCACCAGTTCTAGCCACCTATCATCCGAACAACAAGAATCATCCTAACTTCAGCTGGAGTAACAACCAAGGTGCTCAACAACCTCAACAGCCCTATCAGCAGTTTCAGGGTCAGCAAGCAAAGCCATTCAATCAAGGCTATCAACAGCCTTATGCTCCAAGGCAACCATATCAACCTCCGGGATTTCAGCAGCAACAACCCCAGGCTCATGCGGGGCAATCATCTAATGAAAAATTAGAGATGGATGAGTTGAGGATGGTGATTAAAAACCTGCAAGCTTCTCAAAAGATTTTGGAGAGCCAGATACGACAGATTTCAAGTGCTTTATTTAGTAGGCCACAAGGAACTCTTCCTAGCGATACAGAGGTTAATCCAGACAGAAGGGAAAGCAAAGAACAGGTCAATGCAGTTACTTTGAGATCTGGAAAAGTCACGAGTGATCCTAAATCAGCAACTGAAGAAGATGAAGATGTTCAGAATCAGCAGGTTGAAAAATCTGCAGTGCCAGAAATTGAGAAATCTGATTTAGTGGCTGATCAGCTTGATGGTGAGAAGAGCAAGAAACCTGTTGAAAAGTCTACTCCGGAGCAATCTTCAAAGAATACTCAGATTTATCCGCCTCCTCCATTTCCTGGACGTTTGTAGAAAAGTCAAGAGAAACAGTTTCATAAATTTATGGATGTCTTCAAGAAATTGTCCATTAACATTCCTTTTGTTGAAGCATTGGAGCAGATGCCAAGATATGAAAAGTTCATGAAGGATATTTTGTCACGGAAGAGAAGGTTGGAAGAATTTGAAACAGTGGCATTGACAGAGGAGTGTAGTGATGTTCTGCAACAGAAGTTGCCACCTAAACTTAAAGATCCAGGAAGTTTCACTATTCCATGCACTATTGGCAATCTTTCATTCATCAAGTGTTTGTGTGATTTGGGAGCTAGCATTAATCTTATGCCCTTGTCTGTTTTCAAGCAACTTGGTCTACCGGAGCCGAAGCCAACTAACATCTCTTTGCAGTTGGCTGATAGGTCGATTACTTATCCGAGGGGTCTAGTGGAGGACGTGTTGGTGAAGGTTGATAAGCTCATATTTCCTGTTGATTTTGTTATCTTAGATTTCGAAGAAGACAAGAAGATTCCCATAATCTTGGGAAGACCTTTTCTAGCTACGGGTCGTACTTTGATTGATGTGCAAAAAGGAGAGCTTACAATGAGGGTGCAAGATCAGAATGTCACCTTTAATGTGTTTAAGGCCATGAAATTTCCAACAGAGAATGAAGAGTGTTGCAGTGTGAAAATAGTTGATACGGGTCAGAGACAGAAGTTTGATCAGTTGCTGAGCGAGAAATCGGACAGTTCTTCAATTCGAGATCTTTCGAGTGTCAAGCTTGGGAAACTTCCACCACATTTGAGGTATGTCCTTTTGAATAATGAGCTGGTGATTTTTGAAGAGGGGAATGATAACGTGTTTCGAAGGTGGAAAGCCGATGTTGAGGAAGAAGAGTGTTCTGTTCAGTCGGTTGATAGAGAGAAGCACCTTAGAGGTGTGAAGAAGAAAAAGAAGAAGATTAGGCTGTTGGGCCAACAAATCAAGTTAAAGTCTGAAGGAAGAGATTTGTGGAAAGCAAGCAATCAAGATGTCAACGTTCGTATGAATGGTTTGTCTGTTGAGGATGGTTCAGTTATTCTTTTGAAACCGCCATGATTTGAGGAAGTAACGTCAAGCTATTGACGTTAAAGAAGCGCTTGGTTGGAGGCAACCCGCATTAGTATAGGAAAAAAAAATCGAATTTTTAGTGTGTAACGCAGGTTGCACCTGCGTTACTGACCTTAGCGCAGTTTGCGCCCTTGTCGCGCAACTTGCCCATGCGTTACTGATATAAAGGCAAATTGCGCCCCTAACGCGCAACTTGCGCTGGCGTGTCTGGATTGGAGGGAGTTTGCGCGCCACGCCCGCAACTGGCGCGTGGTACAGTGGTTTTCAGAATATTTTTTTCTCCGCGTCTCCTGTTCAGTGTTGTGCGAAGCAGCTGTTCCTTATATATATAAAAAAAACTTTCAATACCCCAATTCCTTTTATACTCTTATTCTTTCATCTCTAACACCTAATTCTTTTCCTATTTCAATTCCAAAACCCTCCATCTTTTCTTCAAATCTCTAAACCTATTCTTATTCTAATTCATATTTTTTATTATTATTATTATTTTTATTATTTATTTAGTTATTTATTTTATTTTTTATTTTTTATTTTTTTTAAAATCCTATTTCTATCATACATCAAATTTCATAGCTTCTCAAAATTTTTTCCTTTTCACATTAAAATTATATTCACCTATCACTCCATTATATATATATACCCACCTATACATACCAATCCAATTCCTCTTCTATTTATTTAAATCTCTAAAAATTCTATTCTAAAGAGGAATTAATTACAAGTTCACCTCTTTGATTCGTTTTGGGTAAATCTTTTTCTCTAATTTTATTTTTATTACGAATTTGTGTTCTTGTCAATTGGGGGTTTTGTAGTATTCTTGTTATGTGGGAAGTGGCCAGTCTATGGAGCTTGTACGCAATACCCTCCACCAGATTCAACCGAGGAGGATGAGGACTCAGATGGGGAAGGATATGTAAGGCGCCTTGTAGGTATGTTTTCTGCTATCCCTCGTATTTACTTCCATTCAATGAGGACATTGAATATTTTAAGTTTGGGGGTGGTTTGAGGGATTAGTAGTTGTTTTTGTATTATGTGTTCATGTAGGATTTCATGTTTTGCATATTAGTAGTAGTAAATTATGCATTTATGTTCGTGTTATCTACGTTTGTTTCATATAGGACATTCTGTTTTTATGTTTGTATATCATGTGAGTTCATAGTAGTTTGCATTTGCACCCATGCTTGATAGGAATTTTGTGTTGTTGACGCTTTTGATTGAGAAGTGATCTGCTTTGTTCTTGTGTACACACATACACTAGTAAGTTGAAGCTAGTAGACTTTTTGAATGTTGTAAGTGATTAGAAGGACATGAATATGTGCAAGATGATTTAGTTTGCATGCTTTGAATACAAGTCGGTGCGTTAGAGAGATGTTGCTTGGGATTAAGTATATTTTTCCACCAAGTGAGTTTTGAGCCTTATTGCAAATTTGCAATTTATTCGTTTGCTTGAGTGTCCACGGATTGTTTGCATTGCTAGCAGTTGTTTGAGGTCTTTCTTGAAACGCATGACATTATTTGACGATTAAAATGATAAAGGCATTTAGGAATAAACACATATTTTCCCATATTACCACACCATATTTACATGATCAATTAGTTAACCCGTTGAGCATAATCCTATTTTTCAGTGACATACCACATTATTTGCCTAGACCTTTTTCTTGTATTGGCCTTACATTAATTTGAACCCACATTGTCAAAGGCTAGTAGAGTACTTAAGGGAGTAATAAGGTGTGCAAAGGAGGGTTTATTGTTGGTCTTACTTTTAGGGGAAATATTGAAAACTGGGTTTGGTTGTGTACTTGATAGTCGGCATGTGTAATAAAATTCATGGGATCATTGTTTTTGTTATATTTAGCTCTCGAGAAAAAAAAAGAGAAAAAAAAGAAGAAAAAAATATTATGAGAGCATGTTTGTGTTTGTTGTGATCCTATTTCAGTCGACTAGTCGAGTGTTTGTTTTGAGTAAAAATTATGTGGGGGAAAAATAGGGTGTTGTGTATGATTTATTATGGTACTTACTAGCTTTTGACACTTCACCTGTTTTGGCTTATTTGACATACCTTGTCCCTAGCCCCGTTACAACCCAAATAAAGACCTTTTGATTATCGTCATTGATGTATGTTGTGTTAAGAGTTAGATTGACACCAAATGTCAAGCATGTTTATGATTTTGTTGGAATTGAGTGATACACTTACCCTTGTTCTTGAGTGAATATTCTTTGTGAGTGGATTGTGAGTGTTTGCTTGTTCTTGCGTATGAGATCCCGAGTGTTGTCTTAAAGATGTACTCTTGTAGGCTTAGCATGTTTACTAACTTATTCTTACACTTGACATGGACTTGTGAGAACTTATGCATGTTCATTGAGTAGACTATGTGAATACTTGCACTTTCGACACCAAGACATTGCGTATTTACTTTGATTCTTAAGTTGATATGGCATGAGAGGATTTGAAGGTATGGTAGGATTTTAGTATTATATTAATTGCATTTTCATTTAGTTGCATTCATGCATTGCATTGCATTAGGTTACATGGATTTTGTGGGTACATTCGCTATAGGCCCTCACGAGACCTTACTCGTCCACTAGGGCTGCCTAGGGGTTTAAAGGGCTTGTTGCATATGCCAAATGCAACCGTGATCACCTACGGAAGTGGTACTAGTTAGTTAGTTAGTTGTAATTGTTAATGCTTGAGGACAAGCATCGGTTTAAGTTTGGGGGTGTGATAAGTGGATTTTATATCCACTTGGAGCATTCTAAATCGGCTTAAATTGATTGTCTTGGACTCAAGTTTCTTGTAGTTTTGATGTGTTTTGCTTAGTTGTGCAGATTTACAAGAATGTTGATTAAGGTTGATGCTTCTGTCGTTTTTGGAGATTTAATTGATTAAAATTCGGATTTTCCGGGAAGGTTGCGCAGCTTACACTGTTTTGGCCATATCTGGAGTTCTATAAGTCCGTTTTCAGCGATCTTACTGCCCACGCGAAGCTTGGGAGATTTTCTACAACATGGAACAGGTGTTGCACGAGCAGGCTGCGTGTGGTAGGATCAGGAAGCACGACAAACAGAATGTTGGGAGCAGGGAAATTACTGTTTTGCCCTTTTCAAGTTCTAATTGTATTTTGGGCAGGTTCTGGCACCTTAATTAAATTCTAATTGTAATAGAAGATAAATTTTTGCTGGGCAAGAAATCTAGAGCCTATATAAACACATCCTAGCATTGTAATCATAATGACTTATATTGTATCATAACTTAGATCTGCAAGGGAGAAAAGGAGAGAAGGATTCAACGCTCGTGACAAGCAACGAATCTAGATCTACTTCATCTTTTGTGCTATTCTGGATTATAGATTTGTTTTCTCAACTCTTTGTTTTATTAATATTATTGCTTCTTTTATTCATATCTTGTTTATTATCATGTTTTCATCAAATCCCATGACGATGAATGGTTCAATTATGAGCTAATCGTTGTCATGGGATTCTAACGGAGTTATCTATGTAGCTTAGTAGTTTGATTGCTTTAAAGATTACGTGTGGTGAATTATTGATATCCTCGTATGGTTAATCTTAATGCTTTTAGATGCGTAGCTAACATCTAAATTGAATTGTTAATCTCTTGTGAAGCGAGAGTGGATATTGAGATTTAGAACTTGCCATGCTAGCATAGGATAGGTTGATGTTTTAACATCATGATTTGTAGCATCAATAGAGATATTATGCTGCCCTATGTGATCTTAATAGACAACTTGTTCTTCAACCATTATGTTTTCAAATCTTATAGAGATATAGGGTCTAAGCATAATTGGTGTCTATTCATCTTCTATCTCTTTTGTGGATGTATGTTTAGTTTGGTATTCGTATACTAAGAAGTAGCGTTTACTTATTTCGTGTTGTCTGATCAGATATCAAAACCATCACGTGCATTGATTAAAGGCATCAACTCTAAGTGAAGTAGATAATGAAGTTAGAGTCCCATGTTTTTATTCTCATAAGTAATTCGATTTATATTCTTATTAGTTAATTTAAGTCTTAGTTTTATAATTTGCATCTTAGTTAATTTAGATAATTAAAAATCCAAATTTGTTATTTGTCTTAGCAGTGAATTAGAACCATACATTGTTGCATAGGTACTAAATTGAACTAAAAACCAGATCTCTGTGGGAACGAACTCGACTTCTATCTGTATTACTTGTGACCACGTACGCTTGCGTGATTTTGTGTTAACATTACCAAAGCAGCAAAGCCACTGCTTGCCAATTTAAAATTATTCCAAGATCACACATGCATTGAATATATTGATACAGGCGCTGGTAGAAAATTAGCGAAGCTGATGACAAAGTTAAGGTCAAGAAGCTATTTCATGATATTTTTGTAGGTATAATGGAAAAGCCTTTAGGTAGTACTACCGTTTCTTTAGTCCTTTTCTATGTATTCCAAGTATGCTATATATATATATATATATATATATATATATATATATATATATATATATATATATATATATATATTATATGGAAACTGGTCACCAGCCACAGTTGGATATTTTTAAATATCCAACCAACCCATCTTATACCATTAAAACGTGCAGTCAACGGTCAGGATGATACTTAACTTACGCTATATAATACAGCGTATACGCTATATTATATAGCGTATCAAATATTCCCATTTTACCCTTAATCAGTTCCGCTCTATTATATGTCTTAGCCGAGAACTACACCAATTTCAGCTCAAACAACCTTTCATGTTTTGAAATATCATTTCAAGAGTGTTCAAACTTAATCTATACCAAACTTAATCATTTGGAGATATATTTACACCATCACAAACTTAATCTATACCTATTTTTAAACTACCAATCTTAATTTATTTATCCAAATTTGTTCAAATTTGAAGATTTTGAAGATTGAGCTTGAAGCTTTTTGAAGATTGAGCTTGGAATTTAAGGTTAGTGTTACGACCTATTTTCTCCCAGGCTTCGTTCGGTGGGACCTGCAGAAAGAGAATGCGAGGGTGGAGCCCCCCGATTCACCTCCGGTGTGAGAATAAGTTAGTCGGTTTTTTGTAAGGTAATTTGAACGTAGAGAATTTGTGTTGTTGTATGTGTAGTTGTCCATTTTGTGAACAATCTTACCTCCTTTTATACTTATTCTCCTTGCCGTTTGTTGAGATGTAGATCTGCTTTCCAGAATATCAAATATTCTTTTGGATCATGGACCATGTGACCGTTTAAAGGTAAAAAACCTTTTATCATGGCCACGGTCGGCCACTGACAAAGTGACAATCATGTGACTGTAAATGGAAAACAGGTTGTTCATTCCTTGGGCTTAATGTTGGGCTAATGGTTCGGCCCATTAAGAGGTTGGACCTCTAACATGTCCCTAGGCTTCGTTCGGAGTAATCCTCAGAACGAAGGCTAAAGCCTAAGTCTTTCTTGGGAACATCCTCTTCGGGTCGCCCGAAATTGCTTTTAACAAAGAAAAGTCAATGTCTTGGCCTATCTTCGGAACATTCGTTCGGACGCCCTTCCAAATAATTTTTTAATGCGATAAGAAACTGAGTCGGCCTTCGGTTGTATTGTCTGTACAATGAGAACGAAGGACAAGGTCGAGTCTTTTCTTGGGAAGTCGTGTCCCTTTATGACTGACAGCTGCCTTTTCTCAAGATTCACGCCCCAATCTCAGCCGTTGAATTTGAAACGCCATTCATCCAACCGTCACAAGCCCTTTAAACCCTCACCTCTTTTCTTTTCCCCTTTACGCATACGCCTCATATTTTCAGAGAAAAAGAGTCTTTTTAGAGAAGAGCTTTAGCAACCATTGGAGCCGTCGTTTCGTCTCCGCTTTCCTTTGATTCTCCGATTCCGGTTGACGTCCACATTCAAACGTTTTATCCCCGGGAAATCGACCTTATCAGCAATCTTCAGAACAGTAAGTCTCTATACTCTTCATTCCAACTAATTGTATGTCGTTTCTTTTCGTTCTTGAATATGTGTTCTTGAATATATATGTAAGTTTTTTGTATGTAAGTATCTGTATACACACATACGTGGATATACGCTTGATTTTACCTGTATTCTTGCATAAGAAATAGGCGTGTTAGCTTCCCTTTGTCCCTTTTGCATATTCCGTTAGGATTTCTGGATTTGATAGATTGTTTAGGAAAGAAGTATCCTTCGGAATGTTTGAATCTGTTGAGTATTCTTCGTTCTGTCATGAATTCGAATCACTTTATCTTTAGTTGATAGGGATTTTTTGGCCGGTCCTAGCCCTCTGTACTCGATTTTTTCTTCTTCCTTTCGATGTTTTCTCTTTTTTATTCGAGTACATGGCTAATCTCTACATTTCCGAATGCAGGGATATGGACCGGTCGAACGAAGGTACCGATCCTTCGGTATCCTCTCCTTTTAGTGATGCCGTAGAGTATCCGGCCGCCAATCGTCCTTCTCAGCTGACCGAAGACGATATAGAGCATTTCTGCTCGACCTATTGCGTATTGAAATACGTATGGTACTTCTTCGCCCCAAGGAAGAATGACAAGATCTGGCAAAATCCCCAAGTCGCGGCTATTTGCGGGGGTGGGTTTGCTACGGGCATATCCGAAGCGGCGTTCAAATGTGGCTTCCGATTGCCCATATTGCGTATATTAAAGAGTGTGTTGAAGCAGTCGGGCATCGCCATCGGTCAGCTGGACCCGAACAGCTTTATTCACGTAAATACTTTCCAAGCCAGATGCATTGCCAGTAAAGTGATTCCAAGGACGTCTCTCTTCTGGCATCATTACGAGCTTCGCCGGAATCCGAAGAGTAAGGGTTTTTACACCATTGCTCGGCGAGTGGGCAGGCCTGACTGGTCATTTACGAACTCAAATAATAAGGAGACTCATATTAAGTGGGTTTATGTCTCCGGACCGAAGCTGGAAAAGTTCGGTGTTTGGAAGATAGTTGATCCCACGAGGTATGTATATCCCGAACTTACTGAGGCGGATAAGCATGACTACCGATTACTGTGTGACCTTGTTATGGACAAGGTACCATTATCGGATAGTAGGGACGCAGACTGGTTAGTCGGTCTTTGGGGTAATGGTAACGTTCCTTCATTTTGTTCTTTTTTCCTGCGATTTTATCTTTCCGAAAGTATGATAACTCCTGTTTATTGCCTTTAGCCTGTGTATAATGTTTTTCTTTGTCTTGTATAGTGACAACTCGATTGGATATTCTGGAACGGAAAAGGAAGAAGGCGGCCGATCTAGCTGCTGCTGCTCTGGCGGCCGAAGCCAATGCTATTAAGCAGGTCGAAGGGGTGGAGACCTTGGCTATTGATCAAGGGCAAAATAGCTTGGTTGTTACCCCACCTACTTCTTCGCCTCCTAGAGAATCATTCCCGGAGGGCACTCCTGTGGAACCGAAGAAGAGGCCTCGGTCGGAGAATACTGAATTGAAAGTGTATTCTCCTCAATGGAGTGTCTTGGAGACCGACCAGATTATTGTCCCAGCTCCTTCTTCGTCAAAGAACGTGGGTCCTGATCTGTGTCGTGGCCTCGTTCTCCCGGCCGATCGACCAACTATTTCCAAGCTGAATAATGTGGAAGCTTGTACTGAAATGATGACCCTTCTCTCTATGGTAAGTTTCTTTTCCTTCTTATATACATACTTGCCTTAGGGAATTTTTTAACATTTTCCATGTGTTCAGGGCGCTGCCTGGTCAGCTGTGGTGACCGAACGGTTAGAAGAGACTGAAGTGAGGGCGGTCAGAGCCGAGGAAAACTATCGGAACTCTTCTACCGAATTGGAAAGGGTCACTGGCCAGGCTGAGGCTCTAAGGTCCGAAAGGGATGCCCTCAAGGATGAGTTGGAAAAGCTGAAAGCCACAAGCTCCAGGCGAATCGAATGGAGGAACACCCAGCTGAAGCAATCAAGGAAGTCTGCTCGGAAATTGCATAAGCAGCTTCTTTTGACGGAGGAGCGATGCTATCAGATGGGTTACGACGATGCTGTGGTGAAGGCCCATTCACTTGGTTTTGATCATACCCAACTGCTTGATACTGCAATGGGTATGACCGATCCAGTGGGTAGGGAAAAGTCTGATGACCCCGAAGTTATTTCTTCGGGAGAAGATGAGCCGCTTGATGAGCCTTCCATGGAGTAGTTTTATATTTGTTTTTGTGACCTTCAAACTTTGTAATTTAACATTTATTAGTCTTCGAATTGGTGCCTTCGGGCTTTTTAATGCATTTTAACTTCTTCTGCCTTAGCATAATTTTCATTCTTATGCATCTTCGGTTTTTGCTTTAGCATCATTGTTATATGCATCTTTGGCTTTCAATTGCCTTAGCATAATTTTTCCATTTTGTATGCATCTTCGGCATTAAATTTGCCTTAGCATAATTTATCTATTTTTTATGCCTCTTCGGCTTTCAATCGCCTTAGCATAATTTTTCCATTTTGTATGCATCTTCGGCATTAAATTTGCCTTAGCATAATTTATCTATTTTTTATGCCTCTTCGGCTTTCAATCGCCTTAGCATAATTTTTCCATTTTGTATGCCTCTTCGGCTTTCAATCGCCTTAGCATAATTTTTCTATTTTTTATGCATCTTCGGCCTTAAATTTGCCTTAGCATAATTTATGCCTCTTCGGCTTTCAATCGCCTTAGCATAATTTTTCTATTCTTTATGCATCTTCGGTCGTGACCTAGTATGTTGTGGTATCTTCGGTCGTAACCTAGTTGCCCCCAGTTTTTAAGGGGTTTTTGTAAAGGATTTAAGTTCCGTTCGGTCGGTTAAAATATTTCCTCCCGGACTTAATGAGTGAAAAAACCTCTTGAATACTAGGACATTTTTGTGACCGTCCGAAATTCGTTCGGTCGGCCCCGACTTTGGATATGTCAAGTATTGGTAACTTAAATCAGAATGTATTTGAACACTAGAAATAAGTTAAAGGGGCGCATGTTTTACTTGGTCGGCCCCAAACATGGGTCCATTTTGCTTAATTATGGCATGTAGAAAAAATGTAGCGAACAATCTGTTATTGATCATGTGGGCCTCGCATGTTTTTACAGATCGATGCTTACTTAGGGAATTCAAAAGATAACTTGCATTAAAATTTAAAAGGATAATAAAATGTTTCCAGTAAGCTTACTGGTAAAAACGCCGAAGGCGAGCAGCGTGCCATGTGTTCTTAATCAAGCTGCCGTCCGAATGAGCTAATTTGTAAGTGCCCGGACGAACCACTTCGCTTACCATATAAGGGCCTTCCCAATTGGGCATGAGTTTGCCTTGTTTCGTGGGCATTGATGTGGCCAACTCCCGAAGCACTAAGTCTCCGATTCGGAATGATCTCTTTTTTACTCCGGAATCGTAGTGTTGTGCCGCTTGAAGCTGGTACCTTAAGTTCCTTTGGTGAGCTGCCTCCCTTTCTTCTTCGAGTAAGTCCACATTTGCTCGAAGACCACATTCGTTCGTCTCTATGTTGAAAACTTGTGTTCGGTAAGATTCTAGGCAAACTTCGACTGGCAAAAGAGCATCTGTTCCGAAAGCTAATTTGAAAGGTGTTTCTCCTGTTGATGACCTTGGTGTCGTTCGGTATGCCCACAGAACCCATGGTAGCTCTTCGGCCCAAAGTCCTTTGGCTTCTCCCAGCCTTTTCTTTATTCCATCGAAGATAATTTTATTTGCAGCTTCGATCGCCTCATTTCCCTGGGGATGTCCGACCGAACTGAATTTTTGCCGAATCCCGAATTGAGCTAAGAATTTCCTGAATTTGCTTCCGATGAATTGAGTTCCGTTGTCCGATACACATATCATAGGGATACCGAATCTTAATATTACTTGTTCTAACATGAACTTCTTTGCTGCTTCTTCGGTAATAGATGAAAGTGGTCGGGCTTCTATCCACTTGGTCATGTAGTCGATCGCCACAATGCAATATTTGGCTTGTTTGGTACTGGTGGGCAAAATACCCACAATATCGACCGCCCACATAGCAAATGGAATGGGGCTAAGGACTGAGGACATTTCTTCGGGTGGTTGCTTCGGTATAGTGCTGAATAACTGGCATTGTACACATCTTTTGGCATATTCGGTCGCATCCTCTTTCATCTTTGGCCAGAAAAACCCTTGCCTTAGAATTTTGAGGGCCAAAGACCTTCCTGCTAGGTGTTCCCCGCAAATTCCCTCATGAACCGTTTCAAGGGCTAGAATATGTTCGTCTTTGTTTAAACATCGAAGGAGGGGTTGCGTCACCGACCTTCGGAACAAGCGGCCTCCAATCATGGTATAACTGGCCGACCGATGTTTTACCTTCTGTGCCTCCCTTCGTTCGAGTGGCAAAGTTCCTTTTTCTAGGAATGCTCTGATTGGGGTCATCCAATCGGTTCCTTGGTGGATTTCCATGCATTGCTTTTTGTCTATCGAAGGCGTCTTTACTTCGGTCAGATAGATTGACCCGTTGAGGTTTTGGGTTTCTGCCGAGGCTAACCTAGATAGAGCGTCCGCCCGGTTGTTGTTCTCTCTTGCTACCTGATTTAATTCGAATGATTCAAATAGTAGAGATTTTTCTCGTACCTTCAGGGCGTAAGCCTTCGTTCGGGGATCTTTTTGTCCATACTCTCCCGTGAAATGTTTTACCACCAGCATCGAGTCGCTGAATGCTCTTAAGTGTTTTACCTCCAAATTTCTCGCCAAATCTAGGCCTGCCAGAAGTGCTTCATATTCGGCCTCATTGTTCGTTAAAAGGAAAGTGAACCTGATAGCTTGGCATATTTCGAATCCTTCTGGGCTTGTTAAAATTAAACCGGCCCCGCACTTTTCTTTGGCGACCGACCCGTCAACGAATAATTTCCATTTTCCTGGAGCCGGAATTAGTTGTTCTTCGGGGGTTAAATCCTTCGGTTCAGAGAATGAGCATTCTACCATAAAATCTGCAAGTGCCTGGGCTTTGATCGAAGTTCTTGGTGTATACTCCAAATCATGCTCCCCCAGTTCGATCGCCCAGGCGACCACTCTGTTCGATGCCTCTGGCCTTTGCAAGATTTTCTTTAACGGCTGATCGGTTACAACTTTGATCGTCCTTCCCTGGAAATAGTGCCTTAACTTTCTTGCGGCCATTACCAGTCCATAGGCGAACTTTTCTGCATTCGGATATCTTGTTTCTGCATCTTTCAGAATGTGAGAGACATAGAACACCGGATGCTGGTTCCCTTCATGTTCTTTGACCAACACGGCTCCGAGTGTTCGGTCGTTTATAGCCAAATACAGCTGCAATGTTTCTTTCGGGTCGGGTTTCATTAAGAGTGGAGCTTTCACTAAGTACTCTTTAACATCTTCGAATGCTTTTTGGCAATTTGGCCCCCACTCGAAATTCTTGGACCCCCGAAGCACTTCAAAGAATGGTAAGGCCTTCTCGGCCGATCGGGAAATGAATCTCCTCAGGGCTGCTAGTCGTCCGGTCAGCTTTTGAATGTCCCTGATCGTCTTCGGTGCTTCCATGTCGATGACTGCTTTAATCTTCTCCGGGTTGGCTTCAATTCCTCTGGCACTAACCATGTATCCCAGAAACTTCCCACTATTTACTCCAAACGTACACTTGTTCGGATTGATCCTCATGTTGTTTCTTCTGAGCGTTTCAAAACATCCCCTTAGATCTTCGGCATGATCCCTGAAAAGGGATTTAACAATCATATCGTCCACGTAGCACTCCATGTTCCGACCGATCTGGGCTTTGAACATCTTGTTGATCATCTTTTGAAAGGTTGCCCCGGCGTTCTTCAGTCCGAAGGGCATTTTCACGTATGCATAAGTGCCGTTAGGGGTGATGAACGCTGTCTTCGGTATGTCTTCGGTGTTCATGTCGATTTGGTGATATCCTGAGAAGGCGTCCAAAAAACTGAGTATTTGATGCCCTGAGGTTGCATCTATCAGTTGATCAATGTTTGGAAGAGGGTAGTGATCCTTCGGACAGTGCTTATTTAAGTCGGTGTAGTCCACACACATTCGCCATTTGCCGTTGGACTTTTTCACCACAACCACGTTCGCCAACCAATCTGGGTAATCTATCTCTTCAATGAATTTTGCTTCTAGCAATTTTTCGACTTCGGCCTGAATGACCTTCTGTCTTTCCGTTGCGAAATTTCTCTTTTTCTGTTTCACGGGCTGGGCTTCGGTTTTGACGTTAAGACAATGTTTGGCTACCGATGGATCCAAACCCGGCATGTCTTCGGGACTCCATGCAAATACATCGTGGAATTCCCTAATGACTTTTATGACTTTCTCCTTTAGTTCTTGCTCCATGTTCTTTCCTATCTGAATCATCTTCCCCGCTTGGCCTACGTACAATTCAACTTCTTCGGTTTCGACGGCCGGTTCGGCTATTGGATTTGACAGGTCGGCTCCAAATTTCTCCAACTCGATATTCAGTAGTTGGTGACTGCCTCCTGGTTCGGCCTCATTTCTTCTTCTTTTCTCGGCTTCGGTCATTTCGACATCTTTTTCCTTCTCTAGGTCTTCCAACATAATGATTCGTGCGGCTTTTTGGTCGCCTCTCATTTCTCTTATCCCGTGTTCGGTTGGAAATTTCAATTTCAAGTGAGGGATAGATGACACAGCTTGGAATAGGGATAAAGCCGGTCTTCCTAGGATCCCATTATACGGGCTGTCGACTCTAACAACGTAAAATTTCGCTTCTTTCATCGTTGTGAATGGTGCTTTTCCTAATAAGACGTTCAGTGTTATAGTTCCTTCGATCGGTACAGGTTGATTACCGAAGCCGTATAGCGGTGCTTCATGGCATGGCTCTAGTTGTTCGCCTCCCAAGTTCATTTTGCAATAGGTCCGGTGATACAAGATGTTGACCGAACTCCCTTCATCGACCAGGACTTTCCAGATCTTGTTTTCCCCTATCACTGGATTTATAACGAGCGGGTCTTCATGTGGCCATATCACATCTTCGTAATCGTCCTCCGTAAATGAAATCGGAAGTGGTTGTTTGGCTGTAGTTGATTGGTATAGGTTGTAGATTTGCCTGGCATACCTCTTTCGGGCTGACTTGCTGTCCCGATCCAGTATGGTTCCTCCGGAGATCGTTCGGACCTCGCCTCTGTACTTTTCAGATCCTTCGGCTTCATTGTCTTCTCTGTTTCTCTCTTTCGGTCCTAGTTTGTTTCTCAGATCTTCGACAAACTTGGTTAATTCTCCGTCTTTTATCATTCTCTCAATTAATTTCTTCAAATGGTAACACTCGTCAGTGTTATGACCTTTATCCTGATGATATTCACAATATTTGCTGTCACTTCTTCTATTTTCAGGGGTCTTCAACTTGGGTGGCCTGACAAACCCAGGTTTACCCTTTATCTCATGGAGAATCTTCGAGATAGGTGTGTTTAATGGTGTGAACACAGTACTATCTCTATCTCTTCTTCGTTCGGCACCTTTGTCGGGCCTCGTGTCATTCAACCTGCTCTTGATATCTCCTCGACCCCTTCGGTCATCTTTTCTGTCATCCCTTCGGTCGTCCCTCCTGTCATATCTGTCATTTTTCTTGTTCTCTTTGTACCCCCCAATTGATTCCAATTTTCTTCTGATAGCCTCTCCTCTCACATATATATCATTTAAAGATTTGGGAGGCATATCATAAAGAGAAGACCGAAGCTTCTTGCCTTTAACAGGGTCGAGGCCAGCGGCGAGGAATCCAGCCGCCTTAACTTTGTCCAAGTTGGTGACCATACCGGCTTCCTCTTTGAACCTTGCTAGGTAATCACCCAAATCCTCGTTCGGTCCCTGCCTACAGTGGATCAAGGCTTCTGTATCCTTCTCTCTTCGGCATAAATGTGAGTAGTGCCTCAAGAACTTTTTCTTCACTTGTTCGTACGAGCCTATCGACCTAGGTCTCAACGACCTGTACCACATGGATGCATTCCCCTTTAGGTAGGTCTTGAACATCTTGCAGAGCATCACATCACAGTGCCCCATCCCAGTCATAAGTGATTCATATTTCTCACAGTGGTCTTCGGGGTCACCCTTTCCGTTGAATTCGTTCATCTTCGGGAACTGCCTTCCAGGAGGCGGTCGAAACTGTTCAACATCCTCGGTCACCACTGGCTCGTGGCTGACCTTTCTCTCTCCGAACATTGCCTTCTCGATCCTTCGGATACGATCGTCCGTATGGGGGCCCTCCTCCTCCGAGTCGGAGGAATAAACTACCTTTGACCGGGTTCTCCTCGAGTATGATTCAGAGTCCCCTGACTCATCTTCATCATTTCTGGTTCTTGGCCTTTTATCTCTTTGGTCGTCCGCCCCCGTGTCTTCGGCTTCTAGAGCCTGGCGGAGGGTCCTTTCCTGTAGCTCGATCTCCTCCCTTCGGAGCTTTAGGACCTCTAGCCTCAAACGATCGGCCTCCATTCTCTTTGCTATCCGTTCGGTTTCTTTGTTCTTATCTGTCACCTTATGCTTCCCCTTCGCCTTTTGTTGCTCTCTCCATTTCGTAAGCATCTCTTGTTGTTCCTCAGGAGTTGGCATATCTCCTTCTTCATCAAAATTTAGCAGTCTTGGGGGAATGAGAGGGGTTGTTCTTGGCATCACAGGAGGAACGGAGCGACTGTTTCCAGCCATGGTGCTATTATCATTGATGGGCGTTTCTTCAATCGTCATAGTCTCTTGGTAGATCTTAACACGAATATATCTCTACGTTTCCCACAGACGGCGCCAAATGTTACGACCTATTTTCTCCCAGGCTTCGTTCGGTGGGACCTGCAGAAAGAGAATGCGAGGGTGGAGCCCCCCGATTCACCTCCGGTGTGAGAATAAGTTAGTCGGTTTTTTGTAAGGTAATTTGAACGTAGAGAATTTGTGTTGTTGTATGTGTAGTTGTCCATTTTGTGAACAATCTTACCTCCTTTTATACTTATTCTCCTTGCCGTTTGTTGAGATGTAGATCTGCTTTCCAGAATATCAAATATTCTTTTGGATCATGGACCATGTGACCGTTTAAAGGTAAAAAACCTTTTATCATGGCCACGGTCGGCCACTGACAAAGTGACAATCATGTGACTGTAAATGGAAAACAGGTTGTTCATTCCTTGGGCTTAATGTTGGGCTAATGGTTCGGCCCATTAAGAGGTTGGACCTCTAACAGTTAGCTTCTTTCATTTTACCCATGGCTTCTTTCATTTTTCAAAGTTAAAATATCCTAGTAAGACACCTAGTAAGATTGAGATTGAGGTAGAAAATGAAGATGTTAATGAAAGTCCACACACACCTAAAATAATAGATCTTGATGATGATAATAATGAAGATGTTAAGAATGATGATGGTGATGTTGTCTATGATGTTGATGATGGTGATGATGATGATGATGTTGATGATAATGATGATGGTGAAGATGTTAAGAATGGTGTTTCTTTGGATGATTTGAATGATGTTTACCCATGTGTTGGTCAATTATTCGATAGTTTAGATGAAGCGGAGAGGTTTTATAGAGATTATGGTAGGCGTATTGGTTTTGAAGTAATAATTAGAACTACACATAAACGTTCAAAAACTAAAAAGATTTGTTCGCGTTTGTATATATGTCGAAAGGGTGGGAGATTAGCCTCAAAATCTTTGGATGATGAAGGTGAAGTTTCGAAAAAAAAGAGAAATAGAGATTCTCTTGGTAGAACAAAGTGTAAGGCGAGAATGTATGTTGTTCATAGAGAGACATCAAAGAAGTGGGAGGTAACATTGGTTAATTTGGTACACAATCATGAGATGGTTTCACCTAGTAAGGTACATTTCATGCATAGGCCAAGAAACATAACACCCATCATGCGAGAATTGATTATAATTTTGAGTAAGTAGGGTATTGGGCCTCAACAATCTTTGAATGTAATGGGTGAGCTTACGGGAAACTTAGAGAATATTGTATTACTAGTCAAGAGATTCGGAATGTTTTGCGTGATATTAGACATCATGTATTTGATTCGAGTGATGCCAAAGAAGGTTTGAAATTACTCCAAGAATTGAAATGTAATAATTTTGGGGAATTTTTCTATCAAGTAGATGTTGATGAGGATAATCGGGTGCGTTCCATGTTGTGGGTTGATCCAAGATCATTAAATGCATATAAAATTTTTGGAGACGTGGTAGTATTTGACTCCACATACCCGTACCAATAGGTATAGTATGCCATTTGTACCTATTACGGGGGTGAACCACCACTACCAATCCATATTGTTTGGTTTTGCACTAATAAGGGATGAGAAAGAAAGTTCTTACGTATGGGTTTTGAAGAATTGGTTGGAAGCTATAGGAAACAAGCCTCCAATCTCAATCATCACCGATCAAGGCATTGCACTTGGAAATGCAATTGCCGAAGTTTTACCAAACATGGACCATCATTATTGTACTTGGCATATAAGTACTAAATTCGGGGAGAAGTTATCCGGTTTGTACACATATGAACCACATTTCAAAGAAGATTTCAACTTATGTTTGTACAAGTCAATGACGGTTGAACAATTTGAAAATAGGTGGGAAGATTTGGTTGAAAAATATAACTTGGTTGATCATGGTTGGTTGCAAGAAATGTATTACGTTCGACATAAGTGGATTCGTGTGTACACTAAACTTCATTTCACTACCGGGATAACAACTACCTCGAGAAGTGAGTCAATGAATGCATTTTTTGACGAGTATGTAAAAGCTAGCACCGGTTTGAAAGGGTTTATAGAGAATTCACAAAAAGCATTGGAGAAACAATATCTTCGTAAGAAAGAAGCGGATTATGAAACAAAGTATAAGGAAAGGTCAAGAATAACATCATCTTCATTGGAGAATCATGCGGCATCTATTTATACAAAAGAAATGTTTAGACGTTTTCAACACGAACTTAAACAAAGTGGAGCCTATGTTGTGAATGAGAGAGCTTCCATGAGTACTATGCTATTTAAGGTGTACGAAGCACATAAGACCACGGTGGCGGAGGAAAATAGAAAAGTTTATCAAATAACCGTGACCAATGATATGATAAATTGTATTTGTCGGAAATTTGAAAGTTCGGGAATGATTTGTCGTCATATTATTCGATACTTGAATATGATGCAATGGACGGAGATCCCTTCAAATTAATTAACTTGAGATGGACAATTGGAGCAAATAAAATTGCCGGGTCTATATCGTATAAACCTCATATCATTGGCGATATTCTTCAATCACAATCCGCCCGATATACAACTTTGTGCAAAGCCTTTCAAGATTTAGCGGCTCGTGGAAGTTGTTCGGTTCCAAGATTTAAATACGTCATGGGATTGATTGAAGAAGAGTCGGAATATGTGGAAAATTTTCCTATGGAGATGCCTTCTACGAAAAAAACACCATCATGTGAGGATGAACGTGGAGGTGAAGATTTTGATGGATTTGAAGATTTTGAAGATTTGAAAGACCCTATAATTTCCACCACTAAAGATCGCAAGAGGGAAAGAATGAAAAGTGGCATAGAAAAGTCCACCCCAAAAAAATCAAGAAAATTTAATCTTTGCAAAGAATTTGATGTTAAACATGATTCATGAAATTGTCCAAAAAAATTTGATGATTCACAAAAAAAAATCAAAAAAATCAAAAAAAAAAAAGCAAAGAAATGATTTGCTTTTGTTGGATTTGGTTAGCAATTTTCAATTTGGTTAGTTGAATTTTTTTTTTGAGTGAATTTGGTGGTGGTTTGATGCTTGAAGTTCATTTTATTTTTTTAGTGAATTTGGTATTGATTTGGTGCAATTTTAGTGAATTTGGTATTGATTTGGTTCAATTTTAGTGAATTTGGTATTGATTTGGTGGTGCTTTTGATTTTACTTTTGAGTGAATTTGTAATTGATTTGGTATAGTACAAGAGAAAAAAAACAGAACAAAAAAAACTGGGTTGTACTTACGCTATATTATATAGCGTACTTACGCTATATTATATAGCGTAAGTACAGTGAGGTTTTGCTATTTCCCTTGTTTTGCTCGGTTATGCTCTGTTCTTACGCTTTGTTATATAGCGTACTTACGCTATATTATATAGCGTAAGTACAGTCCAGTTTTGCCCTGTTTTTCCTGTTTGTTGAACATCCCCTGTATATAAAACTCAAACTCCAACCAACTAAAACTCAAACTCATACACCCCTGTATATGAAACACATGTAGTAACTTGCAATATCCAACAATCAAACAAACAAACAAACTAAAATTACAAAATCAAACATTTCAACCAATACAATCTCAACAACCAACTAGTAACTTAAATCTTTAACTTACAATTTCAACATTCAACATTTTCAAAATCAAACAAACTATTACAATCTCTAAAAATTACAAAATCGAACTAGTAACCTACAATCCCGCTAGTCTACAATCTTGGGACGACAAAGACATATGTCGAGCTTCGTTTTTATGGAGCTCCCAACCAATACGCCTTCGGAATGTTGTGATCTCATCTTCATCCCATTGGACACCACACCAAGCTTGGGTATTGCAAGTCAATATACAATCTATATATTTCATAATAAAAACTCCACAATCCCAAGCAGTGGCTTGCCTAGGTCGCTCAGAGATGTTTTCAACATCAGGGAATACGACATGTTCGAATTTGTTAGGATCCAACCGATGCAACATGAGAGGGACCAATTTTTCCTATCAAACTAATATGAATTGTCTTAAAAATATATCACAATGTACCATAATGTAAATATGGACTAACGTAAATATGTACTACTAGAAATTAAAAAAAAGAAAGATAAAATATACCACAATGAAGAACTCCGCTTTGTATAATTCTTTTAATTTCATGTGAGTAGTATTGTCCCTT
Organism: Kitagawia praeruptora; assembly: GCA_037693485.1. Taxonomy (NCBI): domain Eukaryota; kingdom Viridiplantae; phylum Streptophyta; class Magnoliopsida; order Apiales; family Apiaceae; genus Kitagawia; species Kitagawia praeruptora. The sequence continues at coordinate 144,280,330 of CM075352.1, forward strand.
AGAGGATCAAACAAAGATACTCTAAAATTGGTCAATGACCACACGAATAGGATCCAATGACCGCCCGTTGCAAGTGGCATGATAATATAGTCGAAATCGGTCACCTTTTCCCCCCATCCTTTATGCCATATGCTTGAAAATCCGCATCAATGGCCGCCCATTCAGTAGCTTTCCTTTTTGCGGGATTCTTCTTCATATTTTGCAATGATCAGCCTCCATTACTTGGAAGAACCACGAAGACATGAAGAAATATTTGACGCCACCAATTTGATGACCAAAGAGGGTTCTTTCTCTTCTTTCAAGCAATACTGTATAACAATCGATTATAGTATCCTCCACTTTATTGCCCGGTTTCAAAGTAAGAATCGCTTTTTGAGTACAATTAATTGGAAGATTTTTAGGTTTACCACATTCCCACCAATTTTCATTCAACCAATCCACTTTATTCATCTTGATCGGCTTTACAAGGGATCCTTTATCAAATTGAGTATTAGGACCAACCATGTCCCTTGGATTTGTTGATAAATCCTAAAATGAACATAGTGAATAAATGAATTATTAATAACTTACTAATTGATAAAGTGACATTGTGAAATTACAAACAAGAAATTATACCTCAACCGGAGCCTCTTCCAATTCGAAGTGTGCACTAGGATCATCGTCGAATTAGGTTGGATTAAGAATTGGAGCACTATGACCAACCATAAAAGTTTCTTGAGTACCATAAGGTTGGTCATAGCGTTCATACCACTCGAAATAATTTTCCTTCTCGGGACTAATTTCTTGAGTCTTGTTTGCCTTTCTTGCCTTTCTTTTAGGCAAACAACTCTTGAAATCGGGCCTTTCATATGTCGGGCTATATGTCTCGAGCATCAATTCATCAAATTTATTCATGAAGTTTGGCAATATTTCCTCGTGAAAAATCCCAGGCATATCATAAGAGCAGAGCCTACTCATGTCTCGAGCGGTACATATGATCTACAATACATATGAAGCAAGGACAAAGTATAAATATAAATACAAAAATATTCAACGAAACTATCTCAAATAACATACTCCATGTTATAAAAAATACGTACCAAGTCCATTTCCTTGGGATTGTCAAACTTGTCTTTCGGTTGTTGGAATATTTTTGGATTGTTGGTTGGTTTTGAAGGCGGCAAAATTTTTAATTTGGTAACATTGTAGTACCAATCCATATACTCCTCTAGAGATATGGCATTCAAAGGTGGCCCCAAAATACCAACACCATTTTGCACAAATTCATTCCAAACAACTACATATCGAGCAAAATTGAGATAATGTTGATATACAAAAGAATGTTCGGATCTCACCCTCAACGTTGCCATATCATTCGGTGGCGGTGGCGGAATGCTTAATGGAAAACCAAACTGTCTTCCCACCCTTTCCGGAAGTTTATGTTCAACATCTTCAAAAAACACAAGGGGCACATGAGCTAGACCGGCAAAAAAGGCCCACCGAAATTGGGCATCAAAACGCCGATAGAAGCGAGCATATGTCCTCCAATCAACCCATTGTGCGTCAAAGTTATCGAACATCCCGCGATATACATCAATATTGTGATGCACATTAAAGTATTTTGATTTTCCTGGGCCAACGGGAACAACCGCCCATGCCAAAGCCCTAGGCCATATATGCTCGGTTTGAGATGCTAGCTTAGGTTGTCCCGGGCGCAACCTCTCACGTGCCCAAAGCATCAATATTGTCAAACATCCCGAAATTGACCTGCAATCCTTATGACTTGCCTCAAATAAATTCCTGTATAGATAGGCAAGAGCTGCTGCACCCCAAGCATACCCAAAAATTCTAGAAGTATCAATCAACAAGGGAATTAATCTTGGATGAGCCGCATTGTTTGATTTTGTAGGGAACAATATCGCCCCACACAAATAAAACACATACCCCCGTGTATATATTTCTAGAAGCTCTTGATCGTCCTCGTTCGGATACTTGCAATATCTATTCCTCAAAAAATTTAAGTTAACGCCACCTCTACCCAAAGCCTCCCTTCTTTCCTCTAATGAGAGTGTCGGATCCGGCCAATCATGTAACCAAAGATTATTTACGTTAATTGTGTCACCCAAAGTTACCGCATCTCCAACAACCGAAAGCCCCGTCAACATGTACACATCTTCAAGTGTCACCGTCATCTCCCCGAAAGTAAAGTGGAATGTGTTGGTTTCCGACCTCCAACGCTCCACTAATGAAGTAATTAAAGCCACATCATTTTGCATAACGGTTTTTGGGTTGGTAAACATTCCGAAACCCCAATGTTGTAAGAGATGAATTTGATATGCCTCTAATTTCCATTCATTAAGCAACGAGGTACTTTGACGGATTGTAAGTTTATCTCGATGATTACCAACCCATATACTACTACTTATATGGTTATCTTGGTCGGTAAGGAGAGAACGATCAACCGGACCGCAAAAATCTTCCATCTAAAATCCAATACATACAAAAAACTTTAATGCATTCAAAAAAATCCAAACTACACAAATTCAAACTTTATCCACAAATTCAAACTTTAATCCTGTAAACTTTAAAATGTAAACTTTATCCAAAATCTAAAAATTTGAACCCTAATTCGACAATAATTCGACAATAATTCGATTCCTAATTAATCCAAAATCTACATAATTCGAACCCTAATTCCAAATTATTCCAAAAATTTGAACCCTAATTCGAAATTATCCAAAAATTCGAATGTTAGGAATAATTCATAAGTTGTGATGTTAAGAATAGAATTTACACATTATACTTCTTGTAATCCTGTTCTTATAAAGGATTTAGCACTGTATATAGGATTTATGTGTAAGACAGTTGTCTGTATAGTTTAGTCAGGAATGGACAGTGTATCGGAGACTACATGTCAGGAGCAGAGAGCAAATCCTGATGGAGGTCCAATACTGATGGTTGATCAGATACTGATGCAGTGTACAGATCCTGATATCAGTCGTGTTACTGATGATGTCATTATGGATGCTACAGAAACTGGTAAGTGCTATAAAACAGGATCGTTGTTTGAAGAACAAGCAAGAAGATATTATGAAGGAAAGAGTTTTTCTATTGAAGGAAACTATCGACTAGAAGGCAGAACATTGTCATGTATAGATTATATCTTTCTGTTATTAGTTGATAGGTAGCATTATAAATACTCTCTCAGTATTATTGTAAAGAGTGGACGAAGTTGTGAGTCGAACAAGTGAATGTGCGTAGCTCTGTATAAGGTTTGTATTCGAGAGTTCGAAACAAACAGAGAGAGATTTGTATTGTCAGCAGCTGCTAAAGGTATTGTACACCTTTGGTAGAGTTTGTATTTGATCTTTTTTTTTTTTTTTTTTTTTTTTGACAAAAGTTTGTATTTGATCTTAGTAATACAAACAAGAGTTTGATTCATTCGTTTATTCTTGTTCATATAATCAAGCAAAAATCAGACACGATTATATAACTTGTATTCAACCCCCCCCCTTCTACAAGTTATTCGAGTTAACAATTGGTATCAAAGCAGGTTGATTTCGAGTAATCATAAAGATCTGCAATCATGTCTGGTTACAAGGATGGGAATACTAAAATTCCTATGCTCAAGAGAAACGAATATACTCTATGGGAAGTAAAGATGTTGCATCATCTGGAAGCAACAGATCCTGATTATCTTGACAGAATCAGAGATGGACCTTTTGTTCCAACAAAGGTCGTTGGACAAGCAACAGTTGATGGTGTGGTTGTTCCAGAACATACAGCAGAGAAGCCAAAATCTGAATGGTCAGATAAGGACAAGGAGAATGTTCTCAAAGATGCTAAAGTGAGAAACATATTATTCAACAGTCTTGATTCTGTTCTCACTAACTATGTTCTCTCTTGTAAAACTGCTAAGGATATATGGGACAATCTTAAGGTTCACTGTGAAGGAACTAAGCCTGTCAGGAAGAATATGAGGACATTACTTATACAACAGTATGAGTACTTTGAATCCAAGTCTGGTGAGTCACTTACTGATACCTTTGATAGGTTTACAAAACTCATCAATGAGATGGCCATGCATGGTAAATATTATGACTTGGAGGATATGAATACAAAGTTCATGAAAGCTTTGCCTGATTTCTACAATGAGAAGATATCTGCGATCGAGGAAGCTAATGATCTGGATGAGATTTCATTAGAGGCAGTATATGGAAAATTGAGAGCTTATGAACTTGACAAGCAGCAGAAGAAGAGCAGGAGTGAAGGAAAGATGAAGACTATTGCACTTACTGCTCAATCTGAAGTTAAGAAGCTTCCTGAAGAACAGCATGAAGAGATTGCTGTAAAGAATTCAAGGAAGAAGAAAAGCAAAGAAAGTTCTGATTCAGAGACTACTGATATGAACTCTGACAACAATGATTCTGAATCTGATATGCAAGAACTCTTTGCTATGTTTGCTAAAGCTTTCAAGAAAGGAAGATTCAACAGGAGAAGATTTAGCAAAGGACCTTTTCAAAAGAAGGAGGAGAAGAAGAGTGACAAAAGCAAAAGTACAATTGTCAAGCTTGATAAGGCCAAGATCAAGTGCTTTAACTGCAGCGAGCTTGGACATTTTGCTAGTGAGTGTAAGAAGCCTAGGAATTCAGGAAAGGGTAATGCACTTATGGTCACACAGAAGGATTGGGCTGATTCCAGTGACTCTGAAGATGAATTGGATTATGACAACATTGCATTGATGGCCAATAGTTCAGACAAACCTGGATCTCCAAAGAAAACTTCTCCATCCTCTGTTAAGGTATCACTTCATTCTCTTGATTCATTTGATAGCTTAAATTCTGATGAAATTAGATCTATCCATGCTGAGTTTAAGAATCTTATGACTAATTTTAGAATTCTTACTTGTGAAAGAGATGAACTTAAGGTTAAGAATGATAAATTAGTTGATAGAAATAATTTTCTTGAATCTGAATTAATTCAAATGGAAGAATACAAGTTAAGTTCTGATAAAGCTAAGCATGATTATAGTGTTATTCTTGAGGCTTATGACTATGTCAGAAAAGAACTAGAAGAAGAGAGAGATGTGATTAAGACCATTAACAATTCCAGTAAGAAGACAATAGAAATCTTTGAGAGTGGAATTCGTGGTAAGGTTAATGGTTTAGGTTTTGATAAGGCTAGACAAGAAGAAAAAGTAGCTATTGTCAATGATGATAGTAAGGTAGAAGCTAACACATCTAAATCTGAAGGTAAGAAAATTGTTTCTGAACCTAATCATGTTAAATTTGTTGATTCAAAAGGTACCCCTGTTGTACACAAAAGGATTAACAATAGTAATTCAGATGAGAAAGTGTTAGAGAAACCTAAGAATGTAAACATAGGGTTTCTGTCTAAGTCTCAGTTGAAACAGAGATTAGATGGTCTTTCAGAGTCTAGCAAGATCAAGAGAAATAGGAATGGAAAAGAAGGTATTAACAAAGAGAATAATTACAAGAATGTACCTGATGCACCTAGGAAAAAATGCTATAAGTGTGGAAATCATAATCATTTGGCCCTAGACTGCAATCAAAAACCTTCTTGGAAAACTGAGTCCAGATTCCCCAAGACTCAGAAAATTCAATACCAACCACAAAAAGCTTGTTATCATTGTGGTAGTTTACTTCATTCCATTTACATGTGTAGAGAATATCATGAACTGTATTATGACTATTATTCTTTGAAATCTGAAACTCCTAGTCACAAACAGTTTGTGAGATCAGAGTCTAAAGTTGACTCTGCAACAGGTAAAATAAAAGCAAAATCTTCAAAGTCTGTTGTCTCTAAATCTAGTAAGAAAGGATCCAATCAAAGTTGGGTCCTAAAAAATTCTAACTAGTTACTTTTTGTTTGCAGGGCACAGGAAAGAAGCATTCAATTATCTTGGACAGTGGATGCTCTGGACATATGACTGGAAAGAAGTCCCTGCTTACAAAGTTTGAGAGGAAAGCTGGCCCAGTAATATCTTTTGGAGATGGCAACAAAGGAGAAACTCTGGGATATGGCTCAATTGTTTTGGGGAATGTCATCATAGGAAATGTAGCACTGGTTGAAGGCTTGAAACATACTCTTTTAAGCATAAGTCAACTGGGTGATAAAGGTTACAAATCAATCTTTGACAGAGAAGGATGCAAAATCTTGAATATGCAAAATGGAGACATTGTTCTAACTGGTCAAAGACATGGTAACATATATGAAGCCAGCTTAAGTGATACATCTAAAGGAATTGTTAGATGTCTCTACAGCAAAGCAACAAGTGATGAAAGCTGGAATTGGCACAAGAAGCTCTCACGTCTTAATTTCAAGAAGCTTAATCAACTTGTTAAACACAATTTGGTGAGAGGCCTACCACAGGCAAATTTTGTGCAAGATGGACTTTGTGATGCATGTCAGCTTGGAAAGCAAAGAAGAACCACTTTCAAGAGCAAGACTGAAAATTCAATTACTGAACCATTTCACATGCTACATCTTGATCTGTTTGGTCCAGTAAACATTATGTCTATCAGCAAGAAAAGATATGCTCTAGTTATGGTGGATGATTTCACAAGGTTCACATGGGTGTTCTTTCTACACAAGAAGGATGAAGCTCCTCAGCAAATCATTGAACTCATCAAGAATATTCATAACAACTCTGAGTACAAAGTCAAAGTACTTAGGAGTGACAATGGTACAGAATTCAAGAATTCTACAATGGAGGGGTTTTGTGCAGACAATGGAATCACTCAACAGTTTTTTGCACCTGGTACACCTCAACAAAATGGTGTAGTGGAAAGAAAGAACAGGACTCTCATAGAGGCAGCAAGAACCATGCTTGCAGATGCAAAACTTCCAACCTACTTTTGGGCAGAAGCTATTAACACTGCATGTTTCACTCAGAACTGTACCTTGGTAAATAGTCATGGAAAAACTCCCTATGAGATGATCAAAGGAAAGAAACCAAGTGTGAAATATTTTCACATCTTTGGATGCAAATGCTATGTCCTAAAAGTTCATCCAGAACAACTTGGAAAATTTGAAGCCAAATCGGATGAAGCAATTTTTCTAGGATATTCAGCATCTAAGGCCTTCAAAGTTTATAATCTCAGAACTCACATTGTTATGGAATCAATTCATGTTGCATTTGATGATAAGAAATTTGGAATTTTGCAAACTGATGAAAGCCATGACAAATTGGAATTTGAAAATCTGAAGAATTCTGAGATACTCTCAAGTGATGATGAAGGTTCTCCAGAAGGAATTTCTATTGCTTCTCAAAGGAATGCTACTGTTGAGGGGGAGCAAATAAATCAAAGAGAACACAGTGATCATCAGGAGCAGACTAGTCTTTCAGAGTCTATTCCATCAGGAATTGATGTTTCAGAGTCTACTCCATCAGGAACTGACCTTTCAGAGTCTACTGAGGAAAGATCAGTAACTAGCAGCAATATGGAATCTACTGATTCTATTGATCAAAGGAGAGTTTTTGAAGGTAGAGAGAATTCTTCTACAAGGGATACCACTAACTTAGGGGGAGAGACTAGCAGAGTTAATCTACCACCTGTTAGAAAATGGACAAAGGATCATACTGAAGATTTGATAATTGGTGATCCAAATAGTGGTGTTCGAACTAGAAGATCAATTCAAAATGAATGCTTATATAGTTGCTTTCTCTCAAAGAATGAACCTAAGAAGGTTGAAGAAGCCTTACAGGATCCTGATTGGGTAATTGCAATGCAGGAGGAGTTAAATGAGTTTGAGAGAAACAAAGTTTGGAAACTGGTACCAAGACCTAAAGATAGATCTATTGTTGGTGCAAGATGGGTTTTCAGAAACAAGCTAGATGAATCTGGTATGATTGTAAGAAACAAAGCAAGACTGGTGGCCAAGGGTTATTCTCAGGAAGAAGGCATTGATTATGATGAGACCTTTGCACCTGTAGCAAGATTGGAAGCAATCAGAATGTTTCTTGCATTTGCAGCTCATTCAAAATTCAAGGTATACCAGATGGATGTAAAGAGTGCTTTTCTAAATGGCAAACTTGATGAAGAAGTGTATGTAGAACAGCCACCTGGATTTGTTGATCCAAAGTTTCCAAATCATGTCTACAAATTTGACAAGGCACTCTATGGACTAAAGCAGGCACCAAGAGCATGGTATGAGACTTTGTCTAAATTTCTTCTTGAAAATGGCTTCACAAGAGGTACAATTGACAAAACTCTATTCTTTAGAAAGATAAAAGGTGAATTGCTTTTAGTTCAAGTTTATGTTGATGATATTATTTTTGGTTCTGCTAATGAAAAGTTGTGTGCTAAGTTTAGCAAGCTTATGCAGTCTAAGTATCAGATGAGCATGATGGGTGAACTAAATTATTTCTTAGGCTTGCAGGTCAAACAGACTGAGACTGGTATTTTCATTAATCAGTCAAAGTATATCAAAGATCTTTTAAGAAGGTTTGACTTTCAAGACTGTGCAGTTGCAAAAACACCCATGGCAACAGCCACTAAACTAGACTCTGTTCCTAAAGGAAAGAGTGTGGATAATACTAGTTATAGAGGCATGATAGGCTCATTGTTATATCTAACTGCAAGTAGGCCAGATATAATGTTTTCTACCTGTTTATGTGCTAGATTCCAAAGTGATCCTAAGGAATCTCATTTAATTGCTGTGAAGAGAATTTTTAGATATCTCAAAGGAACTCCAAATCTTGGTTTGTGGTATCCTAGAGAATCTGATTTCTTTCTAATTGGCTATTCAGACTCTGATTATGCAGGGTGTAAGATAGACAGGAAAAGCACTACAGGTACATGTCAATTCTTGGGAAATAGATTGATTTCTTGGGCAAGCAAGAAGCAACAATCTGTTTCAACCTCAACTGCAGAAGCTGAGTACATAGCAGCGGGCAGTTGTTGTGCACAGCTCCTTTGGATAAGAAATCAGTTGCTGGATTATGGTATAACACTTAGTAATATTCCTATGTTTTGTGATAATACTAGTGCTATTAAAATTGTAGAAAATCCAGTTCAACATTCAAGGACTAAGCACATTGATGTCAGGTATCATTTTATTAGAGAACATATTGAGAATGGTACTGTGGAACTTCATTTTGTTCCTACTGACAAACAGCTTGCAGATATTCTAACTAAACCACTTGATGAGACTACATTCAGTAGACTAGTAAGTGAGTTAGGAATGTTAAATTTTTAGATCTTTAACATCTGCAAAAGTAGCAAGGTATGTTGTTCTTAGCTTATAGACTTGATATTCCTGTCAGGATCTATATTTGATTGTTAAATGCTTAAGCTATAACACATTGCCTTGATAAATTTCAGTATGATAGACTTGTTAATAATCATCAGGATTAGATTTGTTATCAGAATGCTGACATCATCAGTATTGTGTCAGTATCAGGATTATGAAAATTGTTTCAAATCCTGACGTTTACTTTGTGTAGTAATCTAATTCTGTGATGTGTTAAGTCTATGCTAGCAAGTTTTGATATTTGCATACTGATAATTTATACATCATTCAAAAATCAAAAGACAAGTAGATAACAAGAAACTGTATTTTCATTAATAGAAATCATTACATGGAAATGAAATACAACATCTTTTTGTCTAAATTTCTATTGATAATTCTATACTTGTCTATTGATATGAACTCTGAGGTACAGGACAAGGAGCATCTCAAGAAATCCATCAGGGGATTAAAGCATCGTTTGCTCTTGGATTCCTTGTCTGGGCGACTTGAATGAGAGCAGCTAACTTAAATGAATAGCATCTCCATCAAGATCAACCTCAGACTCTCGGCCAAATTCTTCATCCTCAAGTTTTGAGGAGGTTAGGGGAAGATTGTATCCAACAGATGGATGTTCTAGGAGAAACCTCTGGATATTTTCGAAAACCAATCCATTCATGATTAGTTCGATGAGAAGAGTCATTTGTTCAAAGAGATGATCAAGAACAGGATGTTCGTCGATTGAGAAAAATCTGGAAAATGGGTTTGAAGGGAATTTTGGTTTGAGAAGCATTGTTGAGAAGAAAAGAAATTGAAAGGTTTTGGAGAATGGCATAAGGCGTCTGGTTCTTTTAAAGAAAGACGTGAGAAGCTGAGCAGTCACTTGGAAGTTTTAATGAAGTCAAATGCTAATTATTGCATGTGACTGTATTTCTTGTTTTCAAGAAATATTGAAAATATCTAACCAATTGATTTTCTGTTCAGATTAATTGTTTATTTTCTTTTTCAGATAAAAGAAAAATGCCACGTGGAAAACTTCATATTAAGTCTCTGATGATATTGGTCAGGATTTCATGTGTGACCATCAGGATTTGAAAATTATATTTTTAAATCACATTGCATTTTGTGATTATTTTGATGAGAGGTCATCAGGAAAAGGAAGCTGATCAGTATTGATTATTTATACCCTGATTTATTTCATAAAAATCAATTTTGGATTTTGTTTTCCAAAAATCATGGGTAACCGCATTTTTCAGGGACTGACACCTGTCAATCTACGTGTCAACGTGGGATAGTGGTCTGAAAGATTTATGAATTATATTTGTTTTGAAACTCTAATCGTGTAATTGCTTTTTCTAATTTTACATTCTCTAAAGCAAAAAACACTCTTGAGTTTTCAAAATCACTAATCCATTTCAAGAATTTTTCAAGTTTCTTTTCAGATCAAAAATGGCAGCTCAGAGAAGATTACCTAAATCAGTAGCCTTCAAGTTTGGTGACTTTGATTTTATGACAAACAATCATGTTGCAGCTATCACCAACAAGGAAGGAGTGTCATCTGATTTTCATCCAATCATGGACTTTCTGGCGAATGGACCATTAAGTTATGCATTGACAGCATCTCCACAGATTAATCAAGTAGCTGTTTCACAAGCTTGGAAGAATGCTGAGGTAATTGATTCTACTCAGAGTCAATCAGGTAAGATTGTTCTACATTTAGGACAAGATTCATTTGACATTACTGAATCTGTTGTTAATTCAGTACTTTGCTTACCTGTTACTGATAGTTATGAGAATGTACCATCTGATGATAATATAAGAACTACGTTGTCTGAATAAGGTTATAGTGGACCTCTAGATAACATGAGCCAGTTGAATAGGTCTTTTCTTAGAAAGGAATGGTCTTTTTACTTTGATCAAATTGCTAAATGTTTTACTGGCAAATGTAGTTCTTTTCAGAAAATTACTTCTGTTACATCACATATTGCTTATAGTTTGCTTTATGACAGAGTAATTAATATTGGTCATATTATCTTAAGTCAGATGAGTATCAAACTTGGGTCAAGAGATCAAAACAGGAAAATGGTTTATTATCATAGATTTATGCAAATGTTTGTCAACCATTTTATTCCTGATGTTGAAGCTAGATTTGGTAGGGAATATTGTGTTTCTTCTTATGAACAGCAAAAGAGAATTTTCTCTGATATTTCAAAGAAGGACAATGCAAAGAATCTAGATGAAATACCTGCAATTCGTTATCCACATCATGTTCAGGTAATTCTTAAAACTCATCTTCCTACTTTCTACAGTTCTTCTTTCTTTTGTGGTGAAATGGCTCAGGAATCTCAATTGGAGGAGAACCCACCCGTGTCTACCCAAGTAGCCCAAAACATTATAGTCTCTGAAACAATTCAAGAACCAAATTTTGATCCACAGCCTATTGTTTCAAAGAAACCAACCTCTGGTGTTTCTCAAAAGACATCAGTTGTAAGGAAGAGAAGATTTGTTGTGTCAAGTAGTAGTAGTAACTCTAGTGAAGATGATGATGATTTAACTCTTGCTGAGAGAGCAGAATTGAAGGCTGCAATTCAACTTTCTTTGTTAGCACAAAGAGATGAAAAACCTAGTCACAGCCAGGCTGCAGTCTCCCAAAAGACTGTAGTTCTTAAAAAGGGAAAACAGTTACTGGATACTGTCTCTCAAAAGACTGTGTCTATTGAACAAAGACCTCATCCCAAGATCACTTCTGTGTCTACACCTCTTGAGTCTTCTCAGGATAAATCTTTTGCTCACTATATCAGGAGAACAAGGAGAAAGATTCAATTGTCACCTACACACACAGAGTCTAGTCCAACTAATATCATGCAGGTTTCTACAAATCAAGCTACATCTATGTCAGTATTTGACAAGAGAGATCTGGATATTGATTCTTCATGGGAAACTACATTATCATACAGACTGGCTATGGGACTAATTTCTCTCAAAGTGAAGTTGTCAAGGCCTGTTCTAGATTTTCTGGTTGAAAGAGTACCAAGACTTTCATTTCCTGAAGAATATGGACTTCTACATCAAAGACTTGACTTAATGAAGATGTATTTCTATGTGTCTGTCAGAAGACAATTAGTCAAGAAATTTGGACTCTCAAAGCATGGTGCACTTCAATCACTTCATGCATATTTATTTGACAAGAATGTCATTATTGAAGATGCTTCAGCTCAAGGTGAACAACTGGAGGAAGTAGATAGAGGAATGCAGTCAACAGAAGATACTATTGCACCAGTGGTGAATAGTAGGAAAGATCAGATCACAGTCACTGTAACACAAGAACCATCTAGTCAGAGGAAGGATGACTCAGGAGCTGTGATAGCTGATGTTGAAAGGACTTCTGTGATGACTGAAAATGCAAGTGAGATACCCTATGATATGGGAGGAATGACTTTGGTTGATTTTTCTGAAGATCAAACAAATTTTGTTCAGTCAGAGTCTATCCACCTTGAGGGTGTGTCTCAGCAAACCACACTTAAAGATGGTGATGTACTAACTATGGTGTCTAATGAAGTATTACTGAAGACATCAGAGTCTAGTAAAGAACCTGAAAGTGGTATACTGGAGCCTGTAGTTTCTGAAAGGAAAGAAGATGATTGTAAGGGTTCAGAGACTATAGCAGCTCACTCCTTGGAGAAAACCTCAAGCCACATGCCAAATGAGGAACCCTCTCTCCATGTGAGTTCAGGTATAAAAACTTCTTCTAAACTCTATTTTTCTGTAGGTCATGAGAGCACTTATCTAAATTTGAGTGATACACTTGAAAAGATGGACTTAGATCCACAATTTGAGTGGCTGGCTCCTGACCAGGCAAAAGGTGAGGTAGAAAGAGTGTTGACTTTAGTAAGTCAAAGTGAGAATGAGGGTATGGATGATCAACTCCATAGTGAGGGAGAGAAAATTAGGAAACCATCATTTGATTTCTGGGATCAGGTTTTTCCTGAATCTTGGTCTGAAAATTTGGATATGGATGCTGGTACTTATTCATTCATCAAAATGTATCAGAAGAATGACCTAGCACATCACAATGCAAAGCCAGAAGTTAAAGCTCATAAGCAAAAGGAGAGGCTTGCAGGAATCATTAACAGAAGAGGTGCCATGATAAAGCAATCTCTTGATACATATGTACCAGATGAAGATCCTAATGATCCTAGTGTTCCTTTGTATGTACTTCCAATATCAGCTAGAATTGAGACATCTACAGTCTCTGATCACTCTAAGGAGGAGTCAGGATTTGAAGATGTTAGTACACAGAATACTGGTGAAGGAGATGATGATCATGTTTCAGTTCCAGAACAGAAAGATGAAGATGTTGATACTTCTAATCAGGTTTTATTACTTGAATATCATACAACTCAAACAACTTCTTCTACAAGACTTGAAGATACAGTTCTTTCTGATTTTGATACTGAAGATACTAGAAGCACTTCCAACATTGAAGTTCATTCTGATGTTTTGAAAGATATTCAGAATTCTCAAATTGATATTCAAACAAGACTTCAATCACTTGAAGATAACCAAGTCACAATTATGGAAAATCAAGCAGTTCTTATGAATCTCATTTGTTCTGTTTCTGAATCTCTTGGAATTAATGTTGATGATGTCAAAAAGGGGGAGATAAAGATAATTCAAAGACAACAACAACAACACCACCAGACTGAGGATGATAAAGCTGGGGGAGATAAAGATCAGACAAAGGGTAGTAAAAAGAAGAACCAGGAGTGACAGTGGTGAATCTCAGTTAGGAAGAGTAAAGGAAGAGCAGCATTAATAGTTAAAATTCTTTCTTCTAAGTACTAGATAAACGTCTACATCTGAGAAGGAGGTACTTAAACTTCATAATTCTACATTCATAAATTCTATTCTGGTTGTATTGTTATATGTTTTGACATCCACAACTTAGATTTATGCTTCAGATTTTAAAGCATAAATAGGGGGAGATTGTTAGGAATAATTCATAAGTTGTGTTAGAGGTCCAACCTCTTAATGGGCCGAACCATTAGCCCAACATTAAGCCCAAGGAATGAACAACCTGTTTTCCATTTACAGTCACATGATTGTCACTTTGTCAGTGGCCGACCGTGGCCATGATAAAAGGTTTTTTACCTTTAAACGGTCACATGGTCCATGATCCAAAAGAATATTTGATATTCTGGAAAGCAGATCTACATCTCAACAAACGGCAAGGAGAATAAGTATAAAAGGAGGTAAGATTGTTCACAAAATGGACAACTACACATACAACAACACAAATTCTCTACGTTCAAATTACCTTACAAAAAACCGACTAACTTATTCTCACACCGGAGGTGAATCGGGGGGCTCCACCCTCGCATTCTCTTTCTGCAGGTCCCACCGAACGAAGCCTGGGAGAAAATAGGTCGTAACATTTGGCGCCGTCTGTGGGAAACGTAGAGATATATTCGTGTTAAGATCTACCAAGAGACTATGACGATTGAAGAAACGCCCATCAATGATAATAGCACCATGGCTGGAAACAGTCGCTCCGTTCCTCCTGTGATGCCAAGAACAACCCCTCTCATTCCCCCAAGACTGCTAAATTTTGATGAAGAAGGAGATATGCCAACTCCTGAGGAACAACAAGAGATGCTTACGAAATGGAGAGAGCAACAAAAGGCGAAGGGGAAGCATAAGGTGACAGATAAGAACAAAGAAACCGAACGGATAGCAAAGAGAATGGAGGCCGATCGTTTGAGGCTAGAGGTCCTAAAGCTCCGAAGGGAGGAGATCGAGCTACAGGAAAGGACCCTCCGCCAGGCTCTAGAAGCCGAAGACACGGGGGCGGACGACCAAAGAGATAAAAGGCCAAGAACCAGAAATGATGAAGATGAGTCAGGGGACTCTGAATCATACTCGAGGAGAACCCGGTCAAAGGTAGTTTATTCCTCCGACTCGGAGGAGGAGGGCCCCCATACGGACGATCGTATCCGAAGGATCGAGAAGGCAATGTTCGGAGAGAGAAAGGTCAGCCACGAGCCAGTGGTGACCGAGGATGTTGAACAGTTTCGACCGCCTCCTGGAAGGCAGTTCCCGAAGATGAACGAATTCAACGGAAAGGGTGACCCCGAAGACCACTGTGAGAAATATGAATCACTTATGACTGGGATGGGGCACTGTGATGTGATGCTCTGCAAGATGTTCAAGACCTACCTAAAGGGGAATGCATCCATGTGGTACAGGTCGTTGAGACCTAGGTCGATAGGCTCGTACGAACAAGTGAAGAAAAAGTTCTTGAGGCACTACTCACATTTGTGCCGAAGAGAGAAGGATACAGAAGCCTTGATCCACTGTAGGCAGGGACCGAACGAGGATTTGGGTGATTACCTAGCAAGGTTCAAAGAGGAAGCCGGTATGGTCACCAACTTGGACAAAGTTAAGGCGGCTGGATTCCTCGCCGCTGGCCTCGACCCTGTTAAAGGCAAGAAGCTTCGGTCTTCTCTTTATGATATGCCTCCCAAATCTTTAAATGATATATATGTGAGAGGAGAGGCTATCAGAAGAAAATTGGAATCAATTGGGGGGTACAAAGAGAACAAGAAAAATGACAGATATGACAGGAGGGACGACCGAAGGGATGACAGAAAAGATGACCGAAGGGGTCGAGGAGATATCAAGAGCAGGTTGAATGACACGAGGCCCGACAAAGGTGCCGAACGAAGAAGAGATAGAGATAGTACTGTGTTCACACCATTAAACACACCTATCTCGAAGATTCTCCATGAGATAAAGGGTAAACCTGGGTTTGTCAGGCCACCCAAGTTGAAGACCCCTGAAAATAGAAGAAGTGACAGCAAATATTGTGAATATCATCAGGATAAAGGTCATAACACTGACGAGTGTTACCATTTGAAGAAATTAATTGAGAGGATGATAAAAGACGGAGAATTAACCAAGTTTGTCGAAGATCTGAGAAACAAACTAGGACCGAAAGAGAGAAACAGAGAAGACAATGAAGCCGAAGGATCTGAATGTGGACGTCAACCGGAATCGGAGAATCAAAGGAAAGCGGAGACGAAACGACGGCTCCAATGGTTGCTAAAGCTCTTCTCTAAAAAGACTCTTTTTCTCTGAAAATATGAGGCGTATGCGTAAAGGGGAAAAGAAAAGAGGTGAGGGTTTAAAGGGCTTGTGACGGTTGGATGAATGGCGTTTCAAATTCAACGGCTGAGATTGGGGCGTGAATCTTGAGAAAAGGCAGCTGTCAGTTATAAAGGGACACGACTTCCCAAGAAAAGACTCGACCTTGTCCTTCGTTCTCATTGTACAGACAATACAACCGAAGGCCGACTCAGTTTCTTATCGCATTAAAAAATTATTTGGAAGGGCGTCCGAACGAATGTTCCGAAGATAGGCCAAGACATTGACTTTTCTTTGTTAAAAGCAATTTCGGGCGACCCGAAGAGGATGTTCCCAAGAAAGACTTAGGCTTTAGCCTTCGTTCTGAGGATTACTCCGAACGAAGCCTAGGGACATGTTAGAGGTCCAACCTCTTAATGGGCCGAACCATTAGCCCAACATTAAGCCCAAGGAATGAACAACCTGTTTTCCATTTACAGTCACATGATTGTCACTTTGTCAGTGGCCGACCGTGGCCATGATAAAAGGTTTTTTACCTTTAAACGGTCACATGGTCCATGATCCAAAAGAATATTTGATATTCTGGAAAGCAGATCTACATCTCAACAAACGGCAAGGAGAATAAGTATAAAAGGAGGTAAGATTGTTCACAAAATGGACAACTACACATACAACAACACAAATTCTCTACGTTCAAATTACCTTACAAAAAACCGACTAAGTTATTCTCACACCGGAGGTGAATCGGGGGGCTCCACCCTCGCATTCTCTTTCTGCAGGTCCCACCGAACGAAGCCTGGGAGAAAATAGGTCGTAACAAGTTGTGATGTTAAGAATAGAATTTACACATTATACTTCTTGTAATCCTGTTCTTATAAAGGATTTAGCACTGTATATAGGATTTATGTGTAAGACAGTTGTCTGTATAGTTTAGTCAGGAATGAACAGTGTATCGGAGACTACATGTCAGGAGCAGAGAGCAAATCCTGATGGAGGTCCAATACTGATGGTTGATCAGATACTGATGCAGTGTACAGATCCTGATATCAGTCGTGTTACTGATGATGTCATTATGGATGCTACAGAAACTGGTAAGTGCTATAAAACAGGATCGTTGTTTGAAGAACAAGCAAGAAGATATTATGAAGGAAAGAGTTTTTCTATTGAAGGAAACTATCGACTAGAAGGCAGAACATTGTCATGTATAGATTATATCTTTCTGTTATTAGTTGATAGGTAGCATTATAAATACTATCTCAATATTATTGTAAAGAGTGGACGAAGTTGTGAGTCGAACAAGTGAATGTGCGTAGCTCTGTATAAGGTTTGTGTTAGAGGTCCAACCTCTTAATGGGCCGAACCATTAGCCCAACATTAAGCCCAAGGAATGAACAACCTGTTTTCCATTTACAGTCACATGATTGTCACTTTGTCAGTGGCCGACCGTGGCCATGATAAAAGGTTTTTTACCTTTAAACGGTCACATGGTCCATGATCCAAAAGAATATTTGATATTCTGGAAAGCAGATCTACATCTCAACAAACGGCAAGGAGAATAAGTATAAAAGGAGGTAAGATTGTTCACAAAATGGACAACTACACATACAACAACACAAATTCTCTACGTTCAAATTACCTTACAAAAAACCGACTAACTTATTCTCACACCGGAGGTGAATCGGGGGGCTCCACCCTCGCATTCTCTTTCTGCAGGTCCCACCGAACGAAGCCTGGGAGAAAATAGGTCGTAACATTTGGCGCCGTCTGTGGGAAACGTAGAGATATATTCGTGTTAAGATCTACCAAGAGACTATGACGATTGAAGAAACGCCCATCAATGATAATAGCACCATGGCTGGAAACAGTCGCTCCGTTCCTCCTGTGATGCCAAGAACAACCCCTCTCATTCCCCCAAGACTGCTAAATTTTGATGAAGAAGGAGATATGCCAACTCCTGAGGAACAACAAGAGATGCTTACGAAATGGAGAGAGCAACAAAAGGCGAAGGGGAAGCATAAGGTGACAGATAAGAACAAAGAAACCGAACGGATAGCAAAGAGAATGGAGGCCGATCGTTTGAGGCTAGAGGTCCTAAAGCTCCGAAGGGAGGAGATCGAGCTACAGGAAAGGACCCTCCGCCAGGCTCTAGAAGCCGAAGACACGGGGGCGGACGACCAAAGAGATAAAAGGCCAAGAACCAGAAATGATGAAGATGAGTCAGGGGACTCTGAATCATACTCGAGGAGAACCCGGTCAAAGGTAGTTTATTCCTCCGACTCGGAGGAGGAGGGCCCCCATACGGACGATCGTATCCGAAGGATCGAGAAGGCAATGTTCGGAGAGAGAAAGGTCAGCCACGAGCCAGTGGTGACCGAGGATGTTGAACAGTTTCGACCGCCTCCTGGAAGGCAGTTCCCGAAGATGAACGAATTCAACGGAAAGGGTGACCCCGAAGACCACTGTGAGAAATATGAATCACTTATGACTGGGATGGGGCACTGTGATGTGATGCTCTGCAAGATGTTCAAGACCTACCTAAAGGGGAATGCATCCATGTGGTACAGGTCGTTGAGACCTAGGTCGATAGGCTCGTACGAACAAGTGAAGAAAAAGTTCTTGAGGCACTACTCACATTTGTGCCGAAGAGAGAAGGATACAGAAGCCTTGATCCACTGTAGGCAGGGACCGAACGAGGATTTGGGTGATTACCTAGCAAGGTTCAAAGAGGAAGCCGGTATGGTCACCAACTTGGACAAAGTTAAGGCGGCTGGATTCCTCGCCGCTGGCCTCGACCCTGTTAAAGGCAAGAAGCTTCGGTCTTCTCTTTATGATATGCCTCCCAAATCTTTAAATGATATATATGTGAGAGGAGAGGCTATCAGAAGAAAATTGGAATCAATTGGGGGGTACAAAGAGAACAAGAAAAATGACAGATATGACAGGAGGGACGACCGAAGGGATGACAGAAAAGATGACCGAAGGGGTCGAGGAGATATCAAGAGCAGGTTGAATGACACGAGGCCCGACAAAGGTGCCGAACGAAGAAGAGATAGAGATAGTACTGTGTTCACACCATTAAACACACCTATCTCGAAGATTCTCCATGAGATAAAGGGTAAACCTGGGTTTGTCAGGCCACCCAAGTTGAAGACCCCTGAAAATAGAAGAAGTGACAGCAAATATTGTGAATATCATCAGGATAAAGGTCATAACACTGACGAGTGTTACCATTTGAAGAAATTAATTGAGAGAATGATAAAAGACGGAGAATTAACCAAGTTTGTCGAAGATCTGAGAAACAAACTAGGACCGAAAGAGAGAAACAGAGAAGACAATGAAGCCGAAGGATCTGAAAAGTACAGAGGCGAGGTCCGAACGATCTCCGGAGGAACCATACTGGATCGGGACAGCAAGTCAGCCCGAAAGAGGTATGCCAGGCAAATCTACAACCTATACCAATCAACTACAGCCAAACAACCACTTCCGATTTCATTTACGAAGGACGATTACGAAGATGTGATATGGCCACATGAAGACCCGCTCGTTATAAATCCAGTGATAGGGGAAAACAAGATCTGGAAAGTCCTGGTCGATGAAGGGAGTTCGGTCAACATCTTGTATCACCGGACCTATTGCAAAATGAACTTGGGAGGCGAACAACTAGAGCCATGCCATGAAGCACCGCTATACGGCTTCGGTAATCAACCTGTACCGATCGAAGGAACTATAACACTGAACGTCTTATTAGGAAAAGCACCATTCACAACGATGAAAGAAGCGAAATTTTACGTTGTTAGAGTCGACAGCCCGTATAATGGGATCCTAGGAAGACCGGCTTTATCCCTATTCCAAGCTGTGTCATCTATCCCTCACTTGAAATTGAAATTTCCAACCGAACACGGGATAGGAGAAATGAGAGGCGACCAAAAAGCCGCACGAATCATTATGTTGGAAGACCTAGAGAAGGAAAAAGATGTCGAAATGACCGAAGCCGGGAAAAGGAGAAGAAATGAGGCCGAACCAGGAGGCAGTCACCAACTACTGAATATCGAGTTGGAGAAATTTGGAGCCGACCTGTCAAATCCAATAGTCGAACCGGCCGTCGAAACCGAAGAAGTTGAATTGTACGTAGGCCAAGCGGGGAAGATGATTCAGATAGGAAAGAACATGGAGCCAGAACTAAAGGAGAAAGTCATAAAAGTCATTAGGGAATTCCACGATGTATTTGCATGGAGTCCCGAAGACATGCCGGGTTTGGATCCATCGGTAGCCAAACATTGTCTTAACGTCAAAACCGAAGCCCAGCCCGTGAAACAGAAAAAGAGAAATTTCGCAACGGAAAGACAGAAGGTCATTCAGGCCGAAGTCGAAAAATTGCTAGAAGCAAAATTCATTGAAGAGATAGATTACCCAGATTGGTTGGCGAACGTGGTTGTGGTGAAAAAGTCCAACGGCAAATGGCGAATGTGTGTGGACTACACCGACTTAAATAAGCACTGTCCGAAGGATCACTACCCTCTTCCAAACATTGATCAACTGATAGATGCAACCTCAGGGCATCAAATACTCAGTTTTTTGGACGCCTTCTCAGGATATCACCAAATCGCCATGAACACCGAAGACATACCGAAGACAGCGTTCATCACCCCTAACGGCACTTATGCATACGTGAAAATGCCCTTCGGACTGAAGAACGCCGGGGCAACCTTTCAAAAGATGATCAACAAGATGTTCAAAGCCCAGATCGGTCGGAACATGGAGTGCTACGTGGACGATATGATTGTTAAATCCCTTTTCAGGGATCATGCCGAAGATCTAAGGGGATGTTTTGAAACGCTCAGAAGAAACAACATGAGGATCAATCCGAACAAGTGTACGTTTGGAGTAAATAGTGGGAAGTTTCTGGGATACATGGTTAGTGCCAGAGGAATTGAAGCCAACCCGGAGAAGATTAAAGCAGTCATCGACATGGAAGCACCGAAGACGATCAGGGACATTCAAAAGCTGACCGGACGACTAGCAGCCCTGAGGAGATTCATTTCCCGATCGGCCGAGAAGGCCTTACCATTCTTTGAAGTGCTTCGGGGGTCCAAGAATTTCGAGTGGGGGCCAAATTGCCAAAAAGCATTCGAAGATGTTAAAGAGTACTTAGTGAAAGCTCCACTCTTAATGAAACCCGACCCGAAAGAAACATTGCAGCTGTATTTGGCTATAAACGACCGAACACTCGGAGCCGTGTTGGTCAAAGAACATGAAGGGAACCAGCATCCGGTGTTCTATGTCTCTCACATTCTGAAAGATGCAGAAACAAGATATCCGAATGCAGAAAAGTTCGCCTATGGACTGGTAATGGCCGCAAGAAAGTTAAGGCACTATTTCCAGGGAAGGACGATCAAAGTTGTAACCGATCAGCCGTTAAAGAAAATCTTGCAAAGGCCAGAGGCATCGAACAGAGTGGTCGCCTGGGCGATCGAACTGGGGGAGCATGATTTGGAGTATACACCAAGAACTTCGATCAAAGCCCAGGCACTTGCAGATTTTATGGTAGAATGCTCATTCTCTGAACCGAAGGATTTAACCCCCGAAGAACAACTAATTCCGGCTCCAGGAAAATGGAAATTATTCGTTGACGGGTCGGTCGCCAAAGAAAAGTGCGGGGCCGGTTTAATTTTAACAAGCCCAGAAGGATTCGAAATATGCCAAGCTATCAGGTTCACTTTCCTTTTAACGAACAATGAGGCCGAATATGAAGCACTTCTGGCAGGCCTAGATTTGGCGAGAAATTTGGAGGTAAAACACTTAAGAGCATTCAGCGACTCGATGCTGGTGGTAAAACATTTCACGGGAGAGTATGGACAAAAAGATCCCCGAACGAAGGCTTACGCCCTGAAGGTACGAGAAAAATCTCTACTATTTGAATCATTCGAATTAAATCAGGTAGCAAGAGAGAACAACAACCGGGCGGACGCTCTATCTAGGTTAGCCTCGGCAGAAACCCAAAACCTCAACGGGTCAATCTATCTGACCGAAGTAAAGACGCCTTCGATAGACAAAAAGCAATGCATGGAAATCCACCAAGGAACCGATTGGATGACCCCAATCAGAGCATTCCTAGAAAAAGGAACTTTGCCACTCGAACGAAGGGAGGCACAGAAGGTAAAACATCGGTCGGCCAGTTATACCATGATTGGAGGCCGCTTGTTCCGAAGGTCGGTGACGCAACCCCTCCTTCGATGTTTAAACAAAGACGAACAGATTCTAGCCCTTGAAACGGTTCATGAGGGAATTTGCGGGGAACACCTAGCAGGAAGGTCTTTGGCCCTCAAAATTCTAAGGCAAGGGTTTTTCTGGCCAAAGATGAAAGAGGATGCGACCGAATATGCCAAAAGATGTGTACAATGCCAGTTATTCAGCACTATACCGAAGCAACCACCCGAAGAAATGTCCTCAGTCCTTAGCCCCATTCCATTTGCTATGTGGGCGGTCGATATTGTGGGTATTTTGCCCACCAGTACCAAACAAGCCAAATATTGCATTGTGGCGATCGACTACATGACCAAGTGGATAGAAGCCCGACCACTTTCATCTATTACCGAAGAAGCAGCAAAGAAGTTCATGTTAGAACAAGTAATATTAAGATTCGGTATCCCTATGATATGTGTATCGGACAACGGAACTCAATTCATCGGAAGCAAATTCAGGAAATTCTTAGCTCAATTCGGGATTCGGCAAAAATTCAGTTCGGTCGGACATCCCCAGGGAAATGGGGCGATCGAAGCTGCAAATAAAATTATCTTCGATGGAATAAAGAAAAGGCTGGGAGAAGCCAAAGGACTTTGGGCCGAAGAGCTACCATGGGTTCTGTGGGCATACCGAACGACACCAAGGTCATCAACAGGAGAAACACCTTTCAAATTAGCTTTCGGAACAGATGCTCTTTTGCCAGTCGAAGTTTGCCTAGAATCTTACCGAACACAAGTTTTCAACATAGAGACGAACGAATGTGGTCTTCGAGCAAATGTGGACTTACTCGAAGAAGAAAGGGAGGCAGCTCACCAAAGGAACTTAAGGTACCAGCTTCAAGCGGCACAACACTACGATTCCGGAGTAAAAAAGAGATCATTCCGAATCGGAGACTTAGTGCTTCGGGAGTTGGCCACATCAATGCCCACGAAACAAGGCAAACTCATGCCCAATTGGGAAGGCCCTTATATGGTAAGCGAAGTGGTTCGTCCGGGCACTTACAAATTAGCTCATTCGGACGGCAGCTTGATTAAGAACACATGGCACGCTGCTCGCCTTCGGCGTTTTTACCAGTAAGCTTACTGGAAACATTTTATTATCCTTTTAAATTTTAATGCAAGTTATCTTTTGAATTCCCTAAGTAAGCATCGATCTGTAAAAACATGCGAGGCCCACATGATCAATAACAGATTGTTCGCTACATTTTTTCTACATGCCATAATTAAGCAAAATGGACCCATGTTTGGGGCCGACCAAGTAAAACATGCGCCCCTTTAACTTATTTCTAGTGTTCAAATACATTCTGATTTAAGTTACCAATACTTGACATATCCAAAGTCGGGGCCGACCGAACGAATTTCGGACGGTCACAAAAATGTCCTAGTATTCAAGAGGTTTTTTCACTCATTAAGTCCGGGAGGAAATATTTTAACCGACCGAACGGAACTTAAATCCTTTACAAAAACCCCTTAAAAACTGGGGGCAACTAGGTTACGACCGAAGATACCACAACATACTAGGTCACGACCGAAGATGCATAAAGAATAGAAAAATTATGCTAAGGCGATTGAAAGCCGAAGAGGCATAAATTATGCTAAGGCAAATTTAAGGCCGAAGATGCATAAAAAATAGAAAAATTATGCTAAGGCGATTGAAAGCCGAAGAGGCATACAAAATGGAAAAATTATGCTAAGGCGATTGAAAGCCGAAGAGGCATAAAAAATAGATAAATTATGCTAAGGCAAATTTAATGCCGAAGATGCATACAAAATGGAAAAATTATGCTAAGGCGATTGAAAGCCGAAGAGGCATAAAAAATAGATAAATTATGCTAAGGCAAATTTAATGCCGAAGATGCATACAAAATGGAAAAATTATGCTAAGGCAATTGAAAGCCAAAGATGCATATAACAATGATGCTAAAGCAAAAACCGAAGATGCATAAGAATGAAAATTATGCTAAGGCAGAAGAAGTTAAAATGCATTAAAAAGCCCGAAGGCACCAATTCGAAGACTAATAAATGTTAAATTACAAAGTTTGAAGGTCACAAAAACAAATATAAAACTACTCCATGGAAGGCTCATCAAGCGGCTCATCTTCTCCCGAAGAAATAACTTCGGGGTCATCAGACTTTTCCCTACCCACTGGATCGGTCATACCCATTGCAGTATCAAGCAGTTGGGTATGATCAAAACCAAGTGAATGGGCCTTCACCACAGCATCGTCGTAACCCATCTGATAGCATCGCTCCTCCGTCAAAAGAAGCTGCTTATGCAATTTCCGAGCAGACTTCCTTGATTGCTTCAGCTGGGTGTTCCTCCATTCGATTCGCCTGGAGCTTGTGGCTTTCAGCTTTTCCAACTCATCCTTGAGGGCATCCCTTTCGGACCTTAGAGCCTCAGCCTGGCCAGTGACCCTTTCCAATTCGGTAGAAGAGTTCCGATAGTTTTCCTCGGCTCTGACCGCCCTCACTTCAGTCTCTTCTAACCGTTCGGTCACCACAGCTGACCAGGCAGCGCCCTGAACACATGGAAAATGTTAAAAAATTCCCTAAGGCAAGTATGTATATAAGAAGGAAAAGAAACTTACCATAGAGAGAAGGGTCATCATTTCAGTACAAGCTTCCACATTATTCAGCTTGGAAATAGTTGGTCGATCGGCCGGGAGAACGAGGCCACGACACAGATCAGGACCCACGTTCTTTGACGAAGAAGGAGCTGGGACAATAATCTGGTCGGTCTCCAAGACACTCCATTGAGGAGAATACACTTTCAATTCAGTATTCTCCGACCGAGGCCTCTTCTTCGGTTCCACAGGAGTGCCCTCCGGGAATGATTCTCTAGGAGGCGAAGAAGTAGGTGGGGTAACAACCAAGCTATTTTGCCCTTGATCAATAGCCAAGGTCTCCACCCCTTCGACCTGCTTAATAGCATTGGCTTCGGCCGCCAGAGCAGCAGCAGCTAGATCGGCCGCCTTCTTCCTTTTCCGTTCCAGAATATCCAATCGAGTTGTCACTATACAAGACAAAGAAAAACATTATACACAGGCTAAAGGCAATAAACAGGAGTTATCATACTTTCGGAAAGATAAAATCGCAGGAAAAAAGAACAAAATGAAGGAACGTTACCATTACCCCAAAGACCGACTAACCAGTCTGCGTCCCTACTATCCGATAATGGTACCTTGTCCATAACAAGGTCACACAGTAATCGGTAGTCATGCTTATCCGCCTCAGTAAGTTCGGGATATACATACCTCGTGGGATCAACTATCTTCCAAACACCGAACTTTTCCAGCTTCGGTCCGGAGACATAAACCCACTTAATATGAGTCTCCTTATTATTTGAGTTCGTAAATGACCAGTCAGGCCTGCCCACTCGCCGAGCAATGGTGTAAAAACCCTTACTCTTCGGATTCCGGCGAAGCTCGTAATGATGCCAGAAGAGAGACGTCCTTGGAATCACTTTACTGGCAATGCATCTGGCTTGGAAAGTATTTACGTGAATAAAGCTGTTCGGGTCCAGCTGACCGATGGCGATGCCCGACTGCTTCAACACACTCTTTAATATACGCAATATGGGCAATCGGAAGCCACATTTGAACGCCGCTTCGGATATGCCCGTAGCAAACCCACCCCCGCAAATAGCCGCGACTTGGGGATTTTGCCAGATCTTGTCATTCTTCCTTGGGGCGAAGAAGTACCATACGTATTTCAATACGCAATAGGTCGAGCAGAAATGCTCTATATCGTCTTCGGTCAGCTGAGAAGGACGATTGGCGGCCGGATACTCTACGGCATCACTAAAAGGAGAGGATACCGAAGGATCGGTACCTTCGTTCGACCGGTCCATATCCCTGCATTCGGAAATGTAGAGATTAGCCATGTACTCGAATAAAAAAGAGAAAAAATCGAAAGGAAGAAGAAAAAATCGAGTACAGAGGGCTAGGACCGGCCAAAAAATCCCTATCAACTAAAGATAAAGTGATTCGAATTCATGACAGAACGAAGAATACTCAACAGATTCAAACATTCCGAAGGATACTTCTTTCCTAAACAATCTATCAAATCCAGAAATCCTAACGGAATATGCAAAAGGGACAAAGGGAAGCTAACACGCCTATTTCTTATGCAAGAATACAGGTAAAATCAAGCGTATATCCACGTATGTGTGTATACAGATACTTACATACAAAAAACTTACATATATATTCAAGAACACATATTCAAGAACGAAAAGAAACGACATACAATTAGTTGGAATGAAGAGTATAGAGACTTACTGTTCTGAAGATTGCTGATAAGGTCGATTTCCCGGGGATAAAACGTTTGAATGTGGACGTCAACCGGAATCGGAGAATCAAAGGAAAGCGGAGACGAAACGACGGCTCCAATGGTTGCTAAAGCTCTTCTCTAAAAAGACTCTTTTTCTCTGAAAATATGAGGCGTATGCGTAAAGGGGAAAAGAAAAGAGGTGAGGGTTTAAAGGGCTTGTGACGGTTGGATGAATGGCGTTTCAAATTCAACGGCTGAGATTGGGGCGTGAATCTTGAGAAAAGGCAGCTGTCAGTCATAAAGGGACACGACTTCCCAAGAAAAGACTCGACCTTGTCCTTCGTTCTCATTGTACAGACAATACAACCGAAGGCCGACTCAGTTTCTTATCGCATTAAAAAATTATTTGGAAGGGCGTCCGAACGAATGTTCCGAAGATAGGCCAAGACATTGACTTTTCTTTGTTAAAAGCAATTTCGGGCGACCCGAAGAGGATGTTCCCAAGAAAGACTTAGGCTTTAGCCTTCGTTCTGAGGATTACTCCGAACGAAGCCTAGGGACATGTTAGAGGTCCAACCTCTTAATGGGCCGAACCATTAGCCCAACATTAAGCCCAAGGAATGAACAACCTGTTTTCCATTTACAGTCACATGATTGTCACTTTGTCAGTGGCCGACCGTGGCCATGATAAAAGGTTTTTTACCTTTAAACGGTCACATGGTCCATGATCCAAAAGAATATTTGATATTCTGGAAAGCAGATCTACATCTCAACAAACGGCAAGGAGAATAAGTATAAAAGGAGGTAAGATTGTTCACAAAATGGACAACTACACATACAACAACACAAATTCTCTACGTTCAAATTACCTTACAAAAAACCGACTAACTTATTCTCACACCGGAGGTGAATCGGGGGGCTCCACCCTCGCATTCTCTTTCTGCAGGTCCCACCGAACGAAGCCTGGGAGAAAATAGGTCGTAACAGTTTGTATTCGAGAGTTCGAAACAAACAGAGAGAGATTTGTATTGTCAGCAGCTGCTAAAGGTATTGTACACCTTTGGTAGAGTTTGTATTTGATCTTAGTAATACAAACAAGAGTTTGATTCATTCGTTTATTCTTGTTCATATAATCAAGCAAAAATCAGACACGATTATATAACTTGTATTCAACCCCCCCCCCTTCTACAAGTTATTCGAGTTAACATCGAACCCTAAATCGAAATTATCCAAAAATTCGAAACTTATATACAAAAATCTACATACATACATGTATACAAATCTACAATTAGATGATGATGATAATGATGATATATACATACATACATACATACATGTACACGAAGATATATAGTTACACAAAATGATGAAATTACTCACTTTATATGAAGATATGATGAGCTTTACTTCCGATTATCTGGTGGTTTTGCGTTTAACTTCCGATTTCCCAGTGGTTTGTAAAGGTTTGTGGAGATTTGTGGTTTGTGATGTTTAATTTTACAAATGAGGATATGTTTTTCAACCACAATACGTTCTATTATGTTGGAAACCCGGTTTTTGGAAAAAAACCACTTACGCTCTATTATAGAGCGTACTACTCTGTATAATATATCGTAAGTTGAAAACAGATCTGAGGGGCATAAATGTCAATTTGCTTATGCTTTATTATCTAGTGTATTACTCTATATAATAGAGCATAATACTGTTCATCCGCGCCCTTAATTTTTTTTTTTGGATGGTTATAAACGGGTTGGTTGGATATTTAAAAATATCCAACTATGGCTGTATAAGGGACCCCTATATATGTTTATATATATAATTGTTTTAAATCATCCTTCATCTTTCTTTGCCTTGATGTAATTTACATACCCTGGAACAATATAGTGGACAAACCTCTGTCTTGTCCGGAGGTAATTCTTCTTAGCTACCTGGTTTGGTTGCTCAAATGTGATATTTTGATATGTAGCATATTAGCATCGATAATTAGATATACACTTGAGACAAGTTTTCGATTTTCATTAGTGGCATTTGAGTCTAAGAGCAAGTGCAATGCGGGAGCCCAAGTCCCCTGCCAAAGTCTAATTTTATTGTGCCACCTAAACAATTGTGGGCCTATTAAATAAGTTGGACAACCCATTATATTGCAAAGCCCGAGTCTAAGTTTTGTGCAGGCCATGCTTGAACCATTCTAATCATATTATATGTTACATTTTCTTTCTTTTTGCTAAGCATATTAACTGTTATATTTAATTAGTAATATGATAAATATTCTATTCTTTATTTTTAATAAAATGATTTCAATAATTAAAAACTTAAACTTTTTAATATGAATGAAATTAAAAATAAAACACGATTTATAATTAAAATGCATTACATATTTTAAAAGAAAAAACATTACAAGAACAATTTAATTTAAAATATTACATTTCAAACAAATTAGCCACTATTATGAAAACTTGAGATATGCTCAATCGGGTCGGATTGTAGTTGACGATGTTTTTGTCTGTCCGAAGTTGGATATTTTTCTCAATATACGTTTCATAAGAGGCTAAAGGTTCTTTGCCAAAATTTAGAGGTGGTAAGCCATTTGTTGCATCATCTTAAGATGGTAAAGGACCAAAGGGAATGGCATATGTGTCTCTTTCATCTTCAACAAACATATTATGTAATATAATACATGCTTTAGCAAGATCTGCTCTATCCCAAAATCATGTTGGACCGCGTACAATTGCAAATCGAGGTTGCAACACGCCGAATGCTCTTTCTACATCTTTTCATTGGCTTTCTTGATATTTGGAGAACAATTTTCTCTTCTCACCCTGCGGACGTGGAATTGTTTTAACGTATCTGTTAGATAGTACCCAATGTTATAGTTGTTGCCGTTCAAATTGTAATTTACCTCAGGAGCATGACCTTCTAGTACATCATCAAATACCAGTGACTGATCTAACAAAATTAGGTCGTTACTAGAACCAACAACTCTGAAAAATGCATGCCATATCCATAGGTCCGATGAGGCAACAACTTCAAGTAATATTGTTGGAACTCCGTTATGACCACTCATGAACATCCCTTTCCATGCTTTAGGTCAATTTTTCCATTGCCAGTGCATGCAATTAATACTACCCATCATGCCGGGAAAACCACGTGGCTCTCCCATTTTTGTGAATTTTCAGCATAGGGGAAAAAGGATTAGGAAATGGAAATTGAGAATTTGGCGTTTGTGGATTATAATACAAATTTTGTGGATTAGAAAATTGAGAATTATCGATATTTTTATTTTGGGCAAACGGAAAATAAGAATTCGGAAATGGATACGGAAATTGGGTATTCGAGGATTGAGAATTCGGGTTTATATTTTGAGGATTTGAAGGCAAATTTTGATGAGGATTCATTTTTTTCTCTTTACAAATTTTTTTGATACAGATGAAAAGTGAAAAAAATTAAACATGAAATCTACATATTTATAGTGTCAAAAATTCAAACATTATATTTTCTGCATTTTACTTTTAACAACGGGAAACTACTTTTCAGGTTTTTGTAACGTTAATATTAATGTTATACATACATATTAAGAGCTAAGTTTATGAAGTATGAGAGATAGAATATAAATAAAAAAAGATAAACATGCCACGCGTGCCAGAGTTGGCCAGCCCAAGTTCCCTGACCAACTTCTCTGTTTGTCTCCAATGCAGTTGTTAGAGGTCCAACCTCTTAATGGGCCGAACCATTAGCCCAACATTAAGCCCAAGGAATGAACAACCTGTTTTCCATTTACAGTCACATGATTGTCACTTTGTCAGTGGCCGACCGTGGCCATGATAAAAGGTTTTTTACCTTTAAACGGTCACATGGTCCATGATCCAAAAGAATATTTGATATTCTGGAAAGCAGATCTACATCTCAACAAACGGCAAGGAGAATAAGTATAAAAGGAGGTAAGATTGTTCACAAAATGGACAACTACACATACAACAACACAAATTCTCTACGTTCAAATTACCTTACAAAAAACCGACTAACTTATTCTCACACCGGAGGTGAATCGGGGGGCTCCACCCTCGCATTCTCTTTCTGCAGGTCCCACCGAACGAAGCCTGGGAGAAAATAGGTCGTAACATTTGGCGCCGTCTGTGGGAAACGTAGAGATATATTCGTGTTAAGATCTACCAAGAGACTATGACGATTGAAGAAACGCCCATCAATGATAATAGCACCATGGCTGGAAACAGTCGCTCCGTTCCTCCTGTGATGCCAAGAACAACCCCTCTCATTCCCCCAAGACTGCTAAATTTTGATGAAGAAGGAGATATGCCAACTCCTGAGGAACAACAAGAGATGCTTACGAAATGGAGAGAGCAACAAAAGGCGAAGGGGAAGCATAAGGTGACAGATAAGAACAAAGAAACCGAACGGATAGCAAAGAGAATGGAGGCCGATCGTTTGAGGCTAGAGGTCCTAAAGCTCCGAAGGGAGGAGATCGAGCTACAGGAAAGGACCCTCCGCCAGGCTCTAGAAGCCGAAGACACGGGGGCGGACGACCAAAGAGATAAAAGGCCAAGAACCAGAAATGATGAAGATGAGTCAGGGGACTCTGAATCATACTCGAGGAGAACCCGGTCAAAGGTAGTTTATTCCTCCGACTCGGAGGAGGAGGGCCCCCATACGGACGATCGTATCCGAAGGATCGAGAAGGCAATGTTCGGAGAGAGAAAGGTCAGCCACGAGCCAGTGGTGACCGAGGATGTTGAACAGTTTCGACCGCCTCCTGGAAGGCAGTTCCCGAAGATGAACGAATTCAACGGAAAGGGTGACCCCGAAGACCACTGTGAGAAATATGAATCACTTATGACTGGGATGGGGCACTGTGATGTGATGCTCTGCAAGATGTTCAAGACCTACCTAAAGGGGAATGCATCCATGTGGTACAGGTCGTTGAGACCTAGGTCGATAGGCTCGTACGAACAAGTGAAGAAAAAGTTCTTGAGGCACTACTCACATTTGTGCCGAAGAGAGAAGGATACAGAAGCCTTGATCCACTGTAGGCAGGGACCGAACGAGGATTTGGGTGATTACCTAGCAAGGTTCAAAGAGGAAGCCGGTATGGTCACCAACTTGGACAAAGTTAAGGCGGCTGGATTCCTCGCCGCTGGCCTCGACCCTGTTAAAGGCAAGAAGCTTCGGTCTTCTCTTTATGATATGCCTCCCAAAATCTTTAAATGATATATATGTGAGAGGAGAGGCTATCAGAAGAAAATTGGAATCAATTGGGGGGTACAAAGAGAACAAGAAAAATGACAGATATGACAGGAGGGACGACCGAAGGGATGACAGAAAAGATGACCGAAGGGGTCGAGGAGATATCAAGAGCAGGTTGAATGACACGAGGCCCGACAAAGGTGCCGAACGAAGAAGAGATAGAGATAGTACTGTGTTCACACCATTAAACACACCTATCTCGAAGATTCTCCATGAGATAAAGGGTAAACCTGGGTTTGTCAGGCCACCCAAGTTGAAGACCCCTGAAAATAGAAGAAGTGACAGCAAATATTGTGAATATCATCAGGATAAAGGTCATAACACTGACGAGTGTTACCATTTGAAGAAATTAATTGAGAGAATGATAAAAGACGGAGAATTAACCAAGTTTGTCGAAGATCTGAGAAACAAACTAGGACCGAAAGAGAGAAACAGAGAAGACAATGAAGCCGAAGGATCTGAAAAGTACAGAGGCGAGGTCCGAACGATCTCCGGAGGAACCATACTGGATCGGGACAGCAAGTCAGCCCGAAAGAGGTATGCCAGGCAAATCTACAACCTATACCAATCAACTACAGCCAAACAACCACTTCCGATTTCATTTACGGAGGACGATTACGAAGATGTGATATGGCCACATGAAGACCCGCTCGTTATAAATCCAGTGATAGGGGAAAACAAGATCTGGAAAGTCCTGGTCGATGAAGGGAGTTCGGTCAACATCTTGTATCACCGGACCTATTGCAAAATGAACTTGGGAGGCGAACAACTAGAGCCATGCCATGAAGCACCGCTATACGGCTTCGGTAATCAACCTGTACCGATCGAAGGAACTATAACACTGAACGTCTTATTAGGAAAAGCACCATTCACAACGATGAAAGAAGCGAAATTTTACGTTGTTAGAGTCGACAGCCCGTATAATGGGATCCTAGGAAGACCGGCTTTATCCCTATTCCAAGCTGTGTCATCTATCCCTCACTTGAAATTGAAATTTCCAACCGAACACGGGATAGGAGAAATGAGAGGCGACCAAAAAGCCGCACGAATCATTATGTTGGAAGACCTAGAGAAGGAAAAAGATGTCGAAATGACCGAAGCCGGGAAAAGGAGAAGAAATGAGGCCGAACCAGGAGGCAGTCACCAACTACTGAATATCGAGTTGGAGAAATTTGGAGCCGACCTGTCAAATCCAATAGCCGAACCGGCCGTCGAAACCGAAGAAGTTGAATTGTACGTAGGCCAAGCGGGGAAGATGATTCAGATAGGAAAGAACATGGAGCCAGAACTAAAGGAGAAAGTCATAAAAGTCATTAGGGAATTCCACGATGTATTTGCATGGAGTCCCGAAGACATGCCGGGTTTGGATCCATCGGTAGCCAAACATTGTCTTAACGTCAAAACCGAAGCCCAGCCCGTGAAACAGAAAAAGAGAAATTTCGCAACGGAAAGACAGAAGGTCATTCAGGCCGAAGTCGAAAAATTGCTAGAAGCAAAATTCATTGAAGAGATAGATTACCCAGATTGGTTGGCGAACGTGGTTGTGGTGAAAAAGTCCAACGGCAAATGGCGAATGTGTGTGGACTACACCGACTTAAATAAGCACTGTCCGAAGGATCACTACCCTCTTCCAAACATTGATCAACTGATAGATGCAACCTCAGGGCATCAAATACTCAGTTTTTTGGACGCCTTCTCAGGATATCACCAAATCGCCATGAACACCGAAGACATACCGAAGACAGCGTTCATCACCCCTAACGGCACTTATGCATACGTGAAAATGCCCTTCGGACTGAAGAACGCCGGGGCAACCTTTCAAAAGATGATCAACAAGATGTTCAAAGCCCAGATCGGTCGGAACATGGAGTGCTACGTGGACGATATGATTGTTAAATCCCTTTTCAGGGATCATGCCGAAGATCTAAGGGGATGTTTTGAAACGCTCAGAAGAAACAACATGAGGATCAATCCGAACAAGTGTACGTTTGGAGTAAATAGTGGGAAGTTTCTGGGATACATGGTTAGTGCCAGAGGAATTGAAGCCAACCCGGAGAAGATTAAAGCAGTCATCGACATGGAAGCACCGAAGACGATCAGGGACATTCAAAAGCTGACCGGACGACTAGCAGCCCTGAGGAGATTCATTTCCCGATCGGCCGAGAAGGCCTTACCATTCTTTGAAGTGCTTCGGGGGTCCAAGAATTTCGAGTGGGGGCCAAATTGCCAAAAAGCATTCGAAGATGTTAAAGAGTACTTAGTGAAAGCTCCACTCTTAATGAAACCCGACCCGAAAGAAACATTGCAGCTGTATTTGGCTATAAACGACCGAACACTCGGAGCCGTGTTGGTCAAAGAACATGAAGGGAACCAGCATCCGGTGTTCTATGTCTCTCACATTCTGAAAGATGCAGAAACAAGATATCCGAATGCAGAAAAGTTCGCCTATGGACTGGTAATGGCCGCAAGAAAGTTAAGGCACTATTTCCAGGGAAGGACGATCAAAGTTGTAACCGATCAGCCGTTAAAGAAAATCTTGCAAAGGCCAGAGGCATCGAACAGAGTGGTCGCCTGGGCGATCGAACTGGGGGAGCATGATTTGGAGTATACACCAAGAACTTCGATCAAAGCCCAGGCACTTGCAGATTTTATGGTAGAATGCTCATTCTCTGAACCGAAGGATTTAACCCCCGAAGAACAACTAATTCCGGCTCCAGGAAAATGGAAATTATTCGTTGACGGGTCGGTCGCCAAAGAAAAGTGCGGGGCCGGTTTAATTTTAACAAGCCCAGAAGGATTCGAAATATGCCAAGCTATCAGGTTCACTTTCCTTTTAACGAACAATGAGGCCGAATATGAAGCACTTCTGGCAGGCCTAGATTTGGCGAGAAATTTGGAGGTAAAACACTTAAGAGCATTCAGCGACTCGATGCTGGTGGTAAAACATTTCACGGGAGAGTATGGACAAAAAGATCCCCGAACGAAGGCTTACGCCCTGAAGGTACGAGAAAAATCTCTACTATTTGAATCATTCGAATTAAATCAGGTAGCAAGAGAGAACAACAACCGGGCGGACGCTCTATCTAGGTTAGCCTCGGCAGAAACCCAAAACCTCAACGGGTCAA
The DNA here is from genome assembly GCA_037693485.1 of Kitagawia praeruptora. Lineage (NCBI taxonomy): Eukaryota > Viridiplantae > Streptophyta > Magnoliopsida > Apiales > Apiaceae > Kitagawia > Kitagawia praeruptora. Next base: position 144,315,605 of record CM075352.1, read on the forward strand.
TCTATCTGACCGAAGTAAAGACGCCTTCGATAGACAAAAAGCAATGCATGGAAATCCACCAAGGAACCGATTGGATGACCCCAATCAGAGCATTCCTAGAAAAAGGAACTTTGCCACTCGAACGAAGGGAGGCACAGAAGGTAAAACATCGGTCGGCCAGTTATACCATGATTGGAGGCCGCTTGTTCCGAAGGTCGGTGACGCAACCCCTCCTTCGATGTTTAAACAAAGACGAACAGATTCTAGCCCTTGAAACGGTTCATGAGGGAATTTGCGGGGAACACCTAGCAGGAAGGTCTTTGGCCCTCAAAATTCTAAGGCAAGGGTTTTTCTGGCCAAAGATGAAAGAGGATGCGACCGAATATGCCAAAAGATGTGTACAATGCCAGTTATTCAGCACTATACCGAAGCAACCACCCGAAGAAATGTCCTCAGTCCTTAGCCCCATTCCATTTGCTATGTGGGCGGTCGATATTGTGGGTATTTTGCCCACCAGTACCAAACAAGCCAAATATTGCATTGTGGCGATCGACTACATGACCAAGTGGATAGAAGCCCGACCACTTTCATCTATTACCGAAGAAGCAGCAAAGAAGTTCATGTTAGAACAAGTAATATTAAGATTCGGTATCCCTATGATATGTGTATCGGACAACGGAACTCAATTCATCGGAAGCAAATTCAGGAAATTCTTAGCTCAATTCGGGATTCGGCAAAAATTCAGTTCGGTCGGACATCCCCAGGGAAATGGGGCGATCGAAGCTGCAAATAAAATTATCTTCGATGGAATAAAGAAAAGGCTGGGAGAAGCCAAAGGACTTTGGGCCGAAGAGCTACCATGGGTTCTGTGGGCATACCGAACGACACCAAGGTCATCAACAGGAGAAACACCTTTCAAATTAGCTTTCGGAACAGATGCTCTTTTGCCAGTCGAAGTTTGCCTAGAATCTTACCGAACACAAGTTTTCAACATAGAGACGAACGAATGTGGTCTTCGAGCAAATGTGGACTTACTCGAAGAAGAAAGGGAGGCAGCTCACCAAAGGAACTTAAGGTACCAGCTTCAAGCGGCACAACACTACGATTCCGGAGTAAAAAAGAGATCATTCCGAATCGGAGACTTAGTGCTTCGGGAGTTGGCCACATCAATGCCCACGAAACAAGGCAAACTCATGCCCAATTGGGAAGGCCCTTATATGGTAAGCGAAGTGGTTCGTCCGGGCACTTACAAATTAGCTCATTCGGACGGCAGCTTGATTAAGAACACATGGCACGCTGCTCGCCTTCGGCGTTTTTACCAGTAAGCTTACTGGAAACATTTTATTATCCTTTTAAATTTTAATGCAAGTTATCTTTTGAATTCCCTAAGTAAGCATCGATCTGTAAAAACATGCGAGGCCCACATGATCAATAACAGATTGTTCGCTACATTTTTTCTACATGCCATAATTAAGCAAAATGGACCCATGTTTGGGGCCGACCAAGTAAAACATGCGCCCCTTTAACTTATTTCTAGTGTTCAAATACATTCTGATTTAAGTTACCAATACTTGACATATCCAAAGTCGGGGCCGACCGAACGAATTTCGGACGGTCACAAAAATGTCCTAGTATTCAAGAGGTTTTTTCACTCATTAAGTCCGGGAGGAAATATTTTAACCGACCGAACGGAACTTAAATCCTTTACAAAAACCCCTTAAAAACTGGGGGCAACTAGGTTACGACCGAAGATACCACAACATACTAGGTCACGACCGAAGATGCATAAAGAATAGAAAAATTATGCTAAGGCGATTGAAAGCCGAAGAGGCATAAATTATGCTAAGGCAAATTTAAGGCCGAAGATGCATAAAAAATAGAAAAATTATGCTAAGGCGATTGAAAGCCGAAGAGGCATACAAAATGGAAAAATTATGCTAAGGCGATTGAAAGCCGAAGAGGCATAAAAAATAGATAAATTATGCTAAGGCAAATTTAATGCCGAAGATGCATACAAAATGGAAAAATTATGCTAAGGCGATTGAAAGCCGAAGAGGCATAAAAAATAGATAAATTATGCTAAGGCAAATTTAATGCCGAAGATGCATACAAAATGGAAAAATTATGCTAAGGCAATTGAAAGCCAAAGATGCATATAACAATGATGCTAAAGCAAAAACCGAAGATGCATAAGAATGAAAATTATGCTAAGGCAGAAGAAGTTAAAATGCATTAAAAAGCCCGAAGGCACCAATTCGAAGACTAATAAATGTTAAATTACAAAGTTTGAAGGTCACAAAAACAAATATAAAACTACTCCATGGAAGGCTCATCAAGCGGCTCATCTTCTCCCGAAGAAATAACTTCGGGGTCATCAGACTTTTCCCTACCCACTGGATCGGTCATACCCATTGCAGTATCAAGCAGTTGGGTATGATCAAAACCAAGTGAATGGGCCTTCACCACAGCATCGTCGTAACCCATCTGATAGCATCGCTCCTCCGTCAAAAGAAGCTGCTTATGCAATTTCCGAGCAGACTTCCTTGATTGCTTCAGCTGGGTGTTCCTCCATTCGATTCGCCTGGAGCTTGTGGCTTTCAGCTTTTCCAACTCATCCTTGAGGGCATCCCTTTCGGACCTTAGAGCCTCAGCCTGGCCAGTGACCCTTTCCAATTCGGTAGAAGAGTTCCGATAGTTTTCCTCGGCTCTGACCGCCCTCACTTCAGTCTCTTCTAACCGTTCGGTCACCACAGCTGACCAGGCAGCGCCCTGAACACATGGAAAATGTTAAAAAATTCCCTAAGGCAAGTATGTATATAAGAAGGAAAAGAAACTTACCATAGAGAGAAGGGTCATCATTTCAGTACAAGCTTCCACATTATTCAGCTTGGAAATAGTTGGTCGATCGGCCGGGAGAACGAGGCCACGACACAGATCAGGACCCACGTTCTTTGACGAAGAAGGAGCTGGGACAATAATCTGGTCGGTCTCCAAGACACTCCATTGAGGAGAATACACTTTCAATTCAGTATTCTCCGACCGAGGCCTCTTCTTCGGTTCCACAGGAGTGCCCTCCGGGAATGATTCTCTAGGAGGCGAAGAAGTAGGTGGGGTAACAACCAAGCTATTTTGCCCTTGATCAATAGCCAAGGTCTCCACCCCTTCGACCTGCTTAATAGCATTGGCTTCGGCCGCCAGAGCAGCAGCAGCTAGATCGGCCGCCTTCTTCCTTTTCCGTTCCAGAATATCCAATCGAGTTGTCACTATACAAGACAAAGAAAAACATTATACACAGGCTAAAGGCAATAAACAGGAGTTATCATACTTTCGGAAAGATAAAATCGCAGGAAAAAAGAACAAAATGAAGGAACGTTACCATTACCCCAAAGACCGACTAACCAGTCTGCGTCCCTACTATCCGATAATGGTACCTTGTCCATAACAAGGTCACACAGTAATCGGTAGTCATGCTTATCCGCCTCAGTAAGTTCGGGATATACATACCTCGTGGGATCAACTATCTTCCAAACACCGAACTTTTCCAGCTTCGGTCCGGAGACATAAACCCACTTAATATGAGTCTCCTTATTATTTGAGTTCGTAAATGACCAGTCAGGCCTGCCCACTCGCCGAGCAATGGTGTAAAAACCCTTACTCTTCGGATTCCGGCGAAGCTCGTAATGATGCCAGAAGAGAGACGTCCTTGGAATCACTTTACTGGCAATGCATCTGGCTTGGAAAGTATTTACGTGAATAAAGCTGTTCGGGTCCAGCTGACCGATGGCGATGCCCGACTGCTTCAACACACTCTTTAATATACGCAATATGGGCAATCGGAAGCCACATTTGAACGCCGCTTCGGATATGCCCGTAGCAAACCCACCCCCGCAAATAGCCGCGACTTGGGGATTTTGCCAGATCTTGTCATTCTTCCTTGGGGCGAAGAAGTACCATACGTATTTCAATACGCAATAGGTCGAGCAGAAATGCTCTATATCGTCTTCGGTCAGCTGAGAAGGACGATTGGCGGCCGGATACTCTACGGCATCACTAAAAGGAGAGGATACCGAAGGATCGGTACCTTCGTTCGACCGGTCCATATCCCTGCATTCGGAAATGTAGAGATTAGCCATGTACTCGAATAAAAAAGAGAAAAAATCGAAAGGAAGAAGAAAAAATCGAGTACAGAGGGCTAGGACCGGCCAAAAAATCCCTATCAACTAAAGATAAAGTGATTCGAATTCATGACAGAACGAAGAATACTCAACAGATTCAAACATTCCGAAGGATACTTCTTTCCTAAACAATCTATCAAATCCAGAAATCCTAACGGAATATGCAAAAGGGACAAAGGGAAGCTAACACGCCTATTTCTTATGCAAGAATACAGGTAAAATCAAGCGTATATCCACGTATGTGTGTATACAGATACTTACATACAAAAAACTTACATATATATTCAAGAACACATATTCAAGAACGAAAAGAAACGACATACAATTAGTTGGAATGAAGAGTATAGAGACTTACTGTTCTGAAGATTGCTGATAAGGTCGATTTCCCGGGGATAAAACGTTTGAATGTGGACGTCAACCGGAATCGGAGAATCAAAGGAAAGCGGAGACGAAACGACGGCTCCAATGGTTGCTAAAGCTCTTCTCTAAAAAGACTCTTTTTCTCTGAAAATATGAGGCGTATGCGTAAAGGGGAAAAGAAAAGAGGTGAGGGTTTAAAGGGCTTGTGACGGTTGGATGAATGGCGTTTCAAATTCAACGGCTGAGATTGGGGCGTGAATCTTGAGAAAAGGCAGCTGTCAGTCATAAAGGGACACGACTTCCCAAGAAAAGACTCGACCTTGTCCTTCGTTCTCATTGTACAGACAATACAACCGAAGGCCGACTCAGTTTCTTATCGCATTAAAAAATTATTTGGAAGGGCGTCCGAACGAATGTTCCGAAGATAGGCCAAGACATTGACTTTTCTTTGTTAAAAGCAATTTCGGGCGACCCGAAGAGGATGTTCCCAAGAAAGACTTAGGCTTTAGCCTTCGTTCTGAGGATTACTCCGAACGAAGCCTAGGGACATGTTAGAGGTCCAACCTCTTAATGGGCCGAACCATTAGCCCAACATTAAGCCCAAGGAATGAACAACCTGTTTTCCATTTACAGTCACATGATTGTCACTTTGTCAGTGGCCGACCGTGGCCATGATAAAAGGTTTTTTACCTTTAAACGGTCACATGGTCCATGATCCAAAAGAATATTTGATATTCTGGAAAGCAGATCTACATCTCAACAAACGGCAAGGAGAATAAGTATAAAAGGAGGTAAGATTGTTCACAAAATGGACAACTACACATACAACAACACAAATTCTCTACGTTCAAATTACCTTACAAAAAACCGACTAACTTATTCTCACACCGGAGGTGAATCGGGGGGCTCCACCCTCGCATTCTCTTTCTGCAGGTCCCACCGAACGAAGCCTGGGAGAAAATAGGTCGTAACAGCAGTAAAGAAACCCAAGTATCCCTCTTTCTCCGCCACATCACCCGCTTGGCCTCCCATTGCACATGCTCTAACATTTACTAATTAGCTTAGATGACCTACTGGACTTTGATGTGTTGTACTGCTGATTGTTGCTTAAAGTACACATCTATTGCTACTCGTAGTAAGAGATTATATATATTGTTTTGTAGGATTTTGGGCTGAAACAAATCTTCTTTCTCAAGCTTTGTTTTATTGCTCGACAACCGTTAAAAGAGTAGCATCGATCGTGTGTTTTATTTAGCAATACATACTGCAAGGTCATCTCGTATCAGGCGTATTGGAAAGATTGTATGCTAAGTAACAGTGAGGCGTGACGAGGGCTTGCAGCTCTTTGATTAAAGAGAACTATGATTTCCTGAGAAAAATGGTTTAGTGAACGAAAAATAGACAATTCCTTCTTAAGTATATCAGACCGAGTACTGTATATTAGACACTGGCAGGCGACTAGATTCTAGCAAGTAAAGACCACAGCGTGCTTTTTTATCAATACAAAGATCTTATCTAGTGTAAGATTCTAGAAACTAGTCAATTTGGTTGGACAAATTAGTCAAAAAAAGTAACAACGAATTTAAATTTTAGAAAATAATTCAACCTCAATAGTCATTTCATATTCATTAAACATTTGCTCCCCAATGATCAAAGGTACTAAAAGTATCGATATTCAAAGTGTGTAACTTAGCAGGATTTTATCTTTAAGTGATACAGATATTGAAGCAACAATATGACCGATGACCAATTAAAATCGTGAATCTAGACATTTTGGGGTTTAAAAATTCTAATTTCAAGTGCCTTATCACTCATTTTGTTACAGAAATGGAATCTATCAGCATTACATAATTTTTTGTATTGTATTTCTTATGTCTACTATATGTGTTTCATTTAGTATCATCATGCTTAATTTTTGCTATGATAATATTTTTCAATATATTTGATCGTTAACAATTTATGCCATGTACCGTTCCTGATTCCAAAACAAGGATACAATCCCTGTTACTATTTTTCAAAAATATAAAATCCCGCATTTGTTTACACATTCCGAGTAATATATATTAGTTTGATACTATACAACCATAAAGACCAATAGCTAAGACCTTATCCTTTTTTTTGTCAGGAGCTAAGACCTTATCTAATCTACAAGAAAAATGTTAATTCCATTTAGAAAGTCAAGGAAGCCATTGTTATCACTCGTGTCTGGCTTTACAAAACTTCAATGAAAAGTTTTTTGTGGAAAAAGATACTTCAAATGGAGGCATAGCTCAAGTCATATTTCAAGAAACCAGTTGACGATGTATTGTTGCAAATGTATATATTACAAAGACTTGTAGAATTACCTATGAGTTTGCTAGTTTTTACTTCCCAAACAAAAATACGTCCAAAGCACCTAAAGCAAGAAGATCAACTATGTGAAGATGGCAGTGCAGGAAATGTTGACCTAGAGAACAATGACGGACTTGAAAAATATGACAACTTTACAGAAGAGGATTTCAAAGGCAGTGAAGAGTTTAAATAAAGCATTTTGAAGGCAATTATGGCCATGAGGAGGAATGTGATGAGGAACCACCACCCGTTCTACCACATGAAGCTGTGAACGCAGGCTTGAAACATAATGGTAGTCATCAAAGCCAGAAATCCGAACATCACACATTAAGCAAACAACCTTTTCTCGCAAACTAATCTTAGAAACTCCTCCATTAAACTTCTTCAGTAGCAACAACCGCCGAAATCCATGTGCAAGAAAATCACATTCAGTTTACCTATATGCACTAATCAAATCTTAACAAAAAGTCCTCATCTTATTCTTACATAAACTAGCTTTGTAGCCCGTGCAAGGCACGGACAACCTCTAGCATCACATGTAGTGCAATTATATATATGTATTCTTGTGAAATGTTACATTAGCTATATATTAATAACATATTATTATTAATATAATATAGGAGAGATAATTTAGTAATTTCATGATAATTAGATTGTCTCTCGATATATTAATAATGAGCTTTCCAATATATCCAAAACTAATGTCTACTATAATGGTAAGTAATCTTTTTCCTAAGTTAGAGGTCAAGGGTTCAATTCTCTTTATTACATTAGCGATATATTAGTGAAATGTTATTATTAATATAATTTAGTAATTTAGTAATTTCATGATAATTAAATTGTCTCTCGATATGTTAATAATGAGTTTTACAATATATCCAAAACTATTGTCTAGTATAGTGATAAGTAATTTTTTTTCTAAGTTAGAGGTCAATTGTTCAATTCTCTTTATGAACAATGTTTTATAATAAATATAATATGTGAGGGTTGTCTCACGATATATTAATAGTGAGTTTTAGAATATATTCAAAACTCATATCTAGCATAGTGGTAAGGATTCTCACTTACAATATATTTATGTTACTTTATAATTAAATGGTAATAGGTAAAAAATCTCACTTCTAAGTTAGAGGTAAGATGTTTAATTTTCATTAGAAACAATTTTTTTTTTATCATTTATATAATATAGGAGGGGTAATTTAGTAATTTTATGATAATTAAATTGTCTCACGATATATTAATATTGCGTTTTATAATATATTCAAAATTAATGTAGCATAGTGTTAAAGAATCTTCATTCTAAGTTAGAGGTCAATGATTTAATTCTTATTAGGAACAATTTTTTTATTATTAACATAATATATGGGGTTGTCTCGCGATATATTAATAATTTATTTTATAATATTTTCAAAGCTATTGTGTAGCCTAATGGTAAGAAATCCCCTTTCTAAGTTAGAATGCTTTAATATTATATATGAGGGTTGTCAAGGGTACAATTCTTTCTAGAAATAATTTTTTATCATTTAATAATATATATAAGGGTTGTCTCACGATATATTAATGATGAGTTTTAAATTATATTCAAATCTCATGTCTAGCATAGTGGTAAAGACTCTCACTTCTAACTTAGAGGTCATGGGTTCAATTCTCACTAAAATCATTTTTTTACTATTAATACAATATAGTAGCTGAGGTGGCATCTAGGTGGCAGCTGATGTGGCATCTATGTGGCCGATGAGGTGGATTAAATTGTCTTCCAAAACCTCCTGTTGTGCTATTAATAATATAATAGATTTATTCATAACTATTCCCTTGAAGTAAACACCATGCAGTTGAACTCTCCACAGTGATATTAAAACCCTTGGCACGAAATCATAATCAATACCATCAAGGGGACTAAAGGCAAATCTGAGCAAAGTACAAACAGTAATAAAACATGTTGAATATAATTTGTGCTTCTACCTCATAAAAATATCTTTAGTGATAATCACAGGAAAAGGATGACATTGCAGCATAGTTATTAAAATCGGATGGATGACATTGGAAAGACCTTAGTAGCTACTACTCATCAAACTACTAAACCAAGACAAATGAAAAAGATGGGCCAAATCATTGATGTATATCTTTTGATTTTAATTTGAACAATTACCAAGATAAAAGATAGAAAGCAGCTTACAGCTAAACATAAAGATTTGAAGTTAAAATTTTCTTTAGGTTCCAATTCATACCATCTAAACTGGATGTATCTGCGATTTGGGCTTGTTCTCTTTGCAATTCCCGCATCTTGTTAAGGACTGCAACCTTGCCCCAATCAGATAAATAAAAATTAATTAGACTTATATATACATATCAGCACCATACTGTAATAATCTATGATTTAAAGACTGGAGCTGAATCAAACCTGAAGCACAAGAACACTCTTTCTGTCGTCCATAAAAAAATGTAAGATATAGAAGTAGCCATTTATGAGTGCAACAATCGGAGGCGCCACAATGTAGAAAGCAAGTAAAATGAATAGTATATTAGCAGGTATCAGAAATATCTTGATAGAAGTTGAAAGCATTACAGGGGATAGAGGTATCACGAGAAAGCCGAGAACAATAGTAAGGATAATTGAACTCACAACCATATTAATAACTAATCCAGCTTGAAGTTCCATGTAATTTAACTAACTTTGACCCATTTACAAGTTAAAAATCATCAAAAGAATACATGTTATTTAAAAAAGAAAAACTAACCAAACAGGTTGAACCATCTTAACCAGTAAGTACAAAAGTATATTCTCTTCTGAACTAATACCACATTTTGCATACAACCTAGACAGACTATTTTATCACTCAACATCATTATTCTAAACAGATAAATATAGTGGTTTCAGATTCGGAGAATATCTTTGAAGCTCTTGCTCTGATGCACCTTCATCTTCCTTATGTGGAGTCCGCAATACTTTCAGGAAGTGTAGAAGTGTACATGTACATAGTTATTCTCGTTAGTTTACATTCTATGTACAACATTAATGATTTATTGACATGAAAATATTACTATATGTTTTTCAACAATTAAGGTTGATGAATTTATGAGCAAGAATAAGGAAGTCTACATTACATATTAGGTGAAATGCAAATAATATTATTTTTTTTAAAAAAGCAGATGTTGTATTTTGTCTGTCTAAATAGGGGGGAGCATATTATGTTAAGTATACAGATATTTTCAGAAACGACAAAAAAAATAAAAATTAATCAATTAAATATTGACAAAACTATAAAACCAAAAACAAAGAAATTATATACGAGAAGAAATACATACATTCATATATGGTTGATTACCTCTATTTTAATTAGTCTCCGGGATTGCATCAAACTTTAGCAAAACGGTCTTTAAGTGTTCTGCACTGCACTTCAAAGATGGAATTGAGTATACACCATCAGCAAGCACCAATATTGTCACATGTATAATCATATACACGAATCTTAATAAAACTTAGAGATACATGAATCGAGTAAAGTGCTCTTTGTGTACCTAGAGTTTGTGTGTCAAACCACTTGGGATACTACACTTAAGAAACTATCACGTGCTATACTGAAATTTTATTTTTGTTACATTGTGTATGTCCGTCAAATTAATTTAACACTGTGAGGAAATTCAGGGGTAAATTTGTCTTTTATCAATCATCTTCTTCCTTAAAACTCATTTCCACCATTGACAATCCTTGTGAGAACTTTAAACTCGAATATATCATCCGTTTCATAATGAAATAATTCATTTAAATTGTATTATAAAATCGTCTCTTACTCCTCTACAATGGGATATCAATTATAACTATTAAAGATTTACTTTCAATAATTTGTATATTTAACAAATTTCAAATATTTTTTATAGTCATGTCCTTTTAAATTATTTTCACCAAACTAAAATATTGATAGTGAAAACCAATATCAATTTGTAGAGGAGAAACGAAGGATTTTGTTGCAACTTGAATGACTTGATTTCATTAAGAAATGAATGAGATTTTCAAATTTTAATTTCCTCACAAGCTTCAACCATGGTGAAAATTGGCTTGATGAAGAAGATGATACAAAAAGATTGAAATGCCCTTGAAAAATTTAACGGAATCAACCATACTTGATAGTAGTACAGACAATGTAAAAAAACTAGAAGTCCAGTATAGCAACTGGTACTTTTAGATTACTAAATGACACGCAAGATGATTATGCAAATTTTTAAAGACACTTGCAAGAAATAATACTGTAAAAATAGATTACCACTAAATAATCATTTTCAACCATGCAATGTGCTTTACCAACAACCTCCATTTCATATTTCATAACATCAACAGTTTCAGATGTTTCCATGTCTCTTTCATGTCTTGCAAGCTCTCTGGTAAAAGCTTCCCTGAATAGTTCCTTGGAGCACTTGTCCCCATAGCTTATCTGCATTTATATAAAATTATCATGTACATTAAATTATTTATTTAAATTATCTTTTTCATGTACATATTATTTATGATATTTCTAATCACATAAGCTAGTTTGATCTTGGACTCCATGCAACATCCCTCGTGTACAACAACATTGAAAACCAGATGAGTCTGTTTCAGTAGACATAGGGGTAGAGGTCGAGTACGTTTGGTGATAATTATGTTTATAAATACAGATGCATAAAATTTAATTGAGTAACAGTTGATTACTAGCCTTTTTTATAGCCTCTTTTAGGGACCAATGGATGACTACCGCAAGTGACTTCACAAGGTACTTGAAATTATGATAAGCCGTGTAGAGTACAGGTGGATGTTATCCCCATAATTCTTCTCCTCATCAGATATACATCGAGTCATAGATATATGAGCAAGACGACAAGAATCATGACGCTCAAGAAGAGCTTTAACCACTTCTGCGACAAAAGTTAAAGTAAGGGTTGAGATAACAAATTATCAGAAATTAACTAATAAAGTAAAAAATGCTTAAAGTTTATTATGTTACAAAAACAATACCAAAGTGGATAAGGCACCCTAAAGCTAAAGAAAAGAAGAGGTAAAAATACAAATTAAATGGGAGTTGATCAATAACAATGACTACAATGGACCATCTTGAAGGCAAATCATAACCATCCAGCCTTTTAAACCTAGTTATAGTTTTAAACAGCCATTTAAAATATAAAATTCAAGAACCCCGTCGCAAAATCTAGTTTCCCCTGTTTGCAGAGGTAGGTATCAAAATTTCGTATGAAGCACATAATTTCTAACTAGTTAATAAGGGATAAATCAAGACAAGATTTATCCTACTCCTCTAGTCATTTAAAAATGAATTTTATTGTAAGATTCTTACTCTTAAGATTTGATCAAGTCTGTGTTGCAATAAATGAAGCAACTTCTGTTTAACTGTTCGAAGCATATTGCAAAGACTCAAAAACTGAACACCAGGCAACATCAGTTTACAGAACCAATAGATTTCAGGATATTGTTAGGGTATTTTGTGACAATATTTTGGCATGGACTACACATCATGTGCATGTAATATTGTAACTTACACACATTAGCTATTAGAGATAGATCTAGTGGATTAAAAAGAAGTATTAAGCGACTCTAAACAACAAAAAGGAAAAGGCATGGAGATTGCAGATGACATTCTGGAAGATATTAGCCGCACAATATAAAGGACTTTATTGAGTGTACATGTGAATATTTAAACACTTGGTCACATAAATACTTCATTCAAAATCCAGAAACTAAGATTGTAAATGACAACTGAATTAGAAATGCCCTTTACAATTTGGTTTCACTAACTTTAGCTTGTATTGGTACAAACTTCCTTCAAATGTTGAATTACAAACAAACAGAGATAGACTACATTAAAGGACAAAAGTCTCTTTAAATGGGCTGACTATAATGCTAATTCATTTTTTTACTCTATCTTGTAGAAAGACTCAAATGATCAAACAAGGCCCAATACCTTGTTGACCAAAAATGATCTCACTTTACTTTTTTAAGTTTTAACTAATTGAACAAATTACAATAATCGTGCAGCGTGAAATTAAATTTTATAATTTATTAAACTACGAGACATGGTTAATCATGACATATGCAATTAATCAATACATTATAAACAAATTCACATGAAAATGGCTATAGAAGTCATATTACATCAAGACACATAGTTAGAAATATAAGAATAATACAGATCGTGAATTGAGAAATCAGGAAATTTATCGAGATGTGTTCGAATTTTTCTTTGTGAATTAAGTAGAGCATAATGAGTGTCAAGATACCGAGTCCCTTGATATGAAAATTAAGCTTTTAATTGACCTTTAAACTTTAGAGGATACCACTAAATGAAGCAAGCAATGATTGCTTTCTCGATATTAATACCAAAGACCTGTGCGAGAAGAGTGGAAGCAATGATAATGGATTCATAGCATATAATATTATTATTTCACCTCTCTAGTTTCATACTCAACTCCTCTCCAAACTGTGTTCTTTTCAATTATCTAAACCTGAATTGTAAGAATTTGAATACTCCCTCCGTCCCATTTTACATGTCCCTTTTGTAAAAAAACACACATATTTAGATAAAGGTTAGTTGGATAAAATTTTACAACTAATACCCTTATTTAATACATTGAAAATTAAGAATAGAGTTAAGTTTGAAAAAGTCAAATTTTAGATACAATAAATGCAGGGATAGTTTTGTAAAACTACCCTTAAATTTGCATTGAAAGAAGAAAAGGAACATGTAATTTGGGACAAATTTGTTTTTCAAAAAGGACATGTATTTTGGTACGGAGGGAGTAATGTTCAACGTTGGGCAGTGGGCACTATTGAAATGAAGCAAGCAATAGTGTGTTAATATCAATATGAAGGATATATGCTGGAACTTGGAAGCGACGACAATGAATCTTTCCATAAAATATTAGTTTCTCTCTACAATTTTTAGTTTTTTGCAATGAATAATTCCTTCTACCTATATCCACTCCGAAATCTTTCCTTATTAGTTGTCCTATATCTGAACTTCAAGTCTTCTTTAGTTTAATTGTGATGAAGCATGAATTAAGTTTTAACATTGATATAAATTTAAAAAACTGTAATATGCATCAATTTAGTAGACGATCATAACAAAAAATAGTGGACCTGCAACATTGATATATATATTTTTTTAAATTGTAGTTTGAATGAATGATTTATGTGATACAGTTATAAAGCACACTAGGCTTAAATATAGAACATGGAAATTCAGAAATGTGTTCACCTTTTAATTTCAAACCATATGACTTGGATATAACTTCATTCGGACCTATCTTGGTAAGTGCTCTCTGCAAATTTCGTGTCTTGTCCACAATCCCAACCTTGCAAAGCAGATAAATAAAAAGTAAATCAGACATATATGTACTTATCAACACTATATTGTAATAATGTATGATATAAAGAATAGATTTGAAACAAACCTGGAGCATAAGAATACTCTTTTCTTTGTCGTCCTTACAAATATCAAAATAATAATTGAAGCCAGGTACGAGGGCAAGAATGAGAGGTAATACTAGAGGAACCAACAAAAGGAACATTGGTTTTTGAATTATATCAGCAATTACTCTAAACCACATATCCCGGGTAGAAAATTTGGTAGGCAATTCATTTTCGATAGCAGGCGATTCAAAAGAAGCAACTCTAAGTCTGTTTCTTGTTTTTCTTCTAGAAATTTTCTGCAAAGGGGCCCTGGATGATTTGTTGTCATGATAAGAAGTACTAAGAGCAGAACTAGAAGATAAAGATGGTAATTTGGACGATGTTAAAGCTACACAAGCTATGGCAGAGCCTCAAAAGATAGGGGTAGTCATTAAAACAAGAAATCCAAACAACAATATCGAAGTTAACATTTTAATCACCCTATTTTTAATTTCTCCAACCTTATTACTAACACTAATGCTACTGCTATTACTACTGGAATTGATTATGGATTGATCATTAATAACAAAAGGCTTATTAAATTTCGTATCAAATTTTCGTAAACAAGAGCAACAGTAATATTTATAAAGGTTACTATCTTCTATAAAATTGTCAAATTTTTGATGAGGAACAAAAGGTACTAGTCTACGATTGACACCTGAAGATGATGAGAACATGTTATGATTATTCTTGCAAAAACAATACTCTTGTTGACGGAAAATATAGTGATTTTGCTGCCGACGCTGGAGATACATCCAAAGCCTCTCGTCGAAGTACTAAATTTGATGATTTCGAAACCATTCCACCCACCATGATGACTACGAACAAGAATTTTACTACACTTGCTTAGGGTTTGAATTGTGGGTTTTAATTTTTAAATATTTAATCCGAAATAATTGGATATAATTAGACATGAACCTAAAATTTGAAAATAACCCGAAAATAAATGAACTCTCTATTTATAATCAAACTTTTAAAATTTTTTATGTTTAAAATAACTAAATATCAATAAAATAACTTTCACGTGCAATGATAAATACTCACTAGTTGGTTTATAATTATTTAATAGTAATAATAATATTTTCTATAGGTCATGCCTTTTTTTACAACTCACAAATTGAGTACAGTACATATTGACATTTGAATTTTAACTTTTATGTGCAATCATAGTGAAATGAACTATTTTTCTTAAATTTTTTGCAAAAGCCATCAGTCCATATAAATCGTGAGTTCGTGACAGAGAGAGTATATGATATTATAGTATATTTTCAATCATTCTAAAAAAGAGTTGAGATGGTAAAACCCGAAATAACCCGAAACCCGACATAAATCCAGTAGATACGGGTTAGGGTTAGGAAAAAATCAACCCGAAACAATTAGAACAATCTGACCCGACACGAACCCGACCCAGAACCCAAAATTAACACCCCTAATTTCAACCCCACCTTACACTACGCCATAGATGGCCTGCAGCAATGCTTTTTTTTTTGGTGTTGCAATGAAAAACGTTGTAGTAGCTCTAAACTTGATGGCCTGCAGCAACGTTTTTTTTGTGTTACTATATACATAACCTGGTGTTGCCGGAGCTATAAGAAGCGTAGCAAGTTTCAACTCTTGTGAAGTGTTGCCGTTAATATGCTTTAAACACAACCTTTTTAACAAAAATTGAAATAAATAATTATTGTGAATTAAAATTAATTAATTTAGAAAACAAATAATTTAAATTTTCAAAGTTTGTTATTAGAGACAATATTAGAATTTTTATAAAATAGAACATTTTTTATAATTTGAAAATAGACCAAATTATTAAAAAAAGCGTAACAAATTAATTTTTTTTTGAAAAAAAAATAATTTTCCATAAAATGAATAAAGTTTGAGAAATAATGTTATGTTTGATATAAAAAATTTGTATGCATTATTGAACTAAAATATAACATTTTTATAAATAAAAATAACATATCTTCTTATAAATTTAATTAAATTGAAGAAATTTTCAAATAAAAATTAATAAAACAGAAAAATAAAAAAATTGTATGCAGTGTTCAGTACTGAGTTGTGGCGGTGTCCAAATTACTGGGCTGGGTTTTGCTTTTGGCGTGGGCTGGGTTTTGGCGCTGTCCGAAATTTTGGAGCGCGGCAATTTTGCCGCTTGTAATTTTAGCAAGTCAACAACACTCACTCACTCACTCTAACACGAAGAAAACACACTCACTCACTCCTAACCCTATCCGCCGCTCACTCTCTACCACCGCTCACCGCTCACTCACTCAAGATTAGGGTTTCGATTTGGGGTTTCTTCAAGCTTGGAGGCTGATTCAGTTAGGGTTTGAATTGGGGATCGAATTGAATTAGGGCTTTTAACATCATCAGGTATTATTCTTAATTTGAGCTCGCTTTTGAAGTTCTAGCTGTTAATTTGTTTTGCATGCATCAAATATTATTCGAATTTGTTATTTTTAGCTGTTAATTCGAATTGAATTAGGGCTTTTGAAATGTTATTCTCTGCTTGAATACAAATTGAATTGGGGATTTTCTCTGATTTGATTTAGGGTTTCGATTTGTTTGTTGTATTAAAGTATGTATGTTGTATATATGATCTGATTTCATGCTTTTCCCTCTCTCTATCTCTTTATCTCTCTGTCTCTTTATCTCTATCTCTCTCCCTCCCTCCCTCCCTCTCTCTCTCCCTCCCTCTCTCCCCCTCCCTCTCTCCCCCTCCCTGTCTCTCTCCCTCTCCCCCTCTCTCTGTCTCTCACTCTCTGTCTCTATCTCTCTCTCTCTCTGTCTCTCACTCTCTGTAGGTATTGATTTGTTGTTTTCGGTTTTACAGTACTGAAAATTGTTTATGGACTGGGTTGTAATTTCTGATAAAATGTTTATTGATTTTGTTTTACTTGTATTAGCTTATTGATTTTGTTTATGTACGTGTTAGCATTGGGCTAGTATTTAATTAAGTGACTACTATTTATTGTATTTCGTACGTTGTAACTCACTACTTCTTAAGTGACTTTTGAGACTTTTTTTTAATATATTGCTTCTTAGTTAAGTGCTTGTTTTTTAATTGCATGTAAATTTACTTAAGTGGTTACTTCATAGTCAATATAAACTTAATTGATAAACATGGTGATTTTAGTTTATTGTTTAATTTGTTCTGGTTTATGTTTTCTGCACTTGCATATAATTATGTAATCACTTAGTTTCAGTTGCCGTGTTTTTTTTTTGAAATTTCATATCTTGATTTTAATGTAAGTTTCTCCTTTTTTGTGCAGGATGGAAGATAACTTTTTGCATCTCAGGTTTTACCACAAGGGGAAATTTCAAAATAGTAGATATGTTGGAGGAAAAGAGATTGTGATCATGTTTGTTGACCTTGATAGGTTTTCTTACACAGTACTGATAGAGCATGTCAAGGATGACCTCATATACACTGAAATCGGAGGAATATATGTGAGCAAAGGTGATATGGAAGGGTGGAAATTATGTGCAGATGATGCTGACTTGAACGAGCTGGTTAAAGCAGTAAAAGCCGCAAAAGTTTGAGAGTACTTGGATTTTTATATCGACAACGTGGTCGATTGTAAAATCAAGCCTTTGAAACAGATGCAGCCTCATGTGGTCATGCGACCAAGGCAGAATTTAATTGCAGGTGCGGTTTCTCTTCTAATAATTACAAGTTTTAGCTTTCGTGTGATATCATCATATGTAATTCCAAAGATTTGCCCTGCTTCAGATAAAATTATGTTATTAATTTGATTCTTTGAATTTAAAGTGAAATCAACTAGCAAAAAAAAAGTGAAATCAGTTGAAGGACAAAGTTATAGTTATTTCCGATATATATTAACAATTAGATGTCTTAGCATTTTGACCTGACTTAAAATTGATCATATTGTACTTTAAAATTTTAGATGGAAAGTATTTGATTATACTTTTGTAAGTATCTCATTTTTATGATTTATGTTTTGGTGCAGCTAAAAACCAAGGGAAACGGACGTTCGTGACCACTCACCAACTCCAGCAACAGAAAAACAAGAAGTCAACTCAATTAGTCAACAGTCCTCGGAGGTCATCACGGCTGAATGAGCTACAAGTTAACAGTCCTCGGAGGTTATCACGGTTGAATAATCAAGAGGTCAACAGTCATCGGAGGTTAGCATGTGGGGATGCTACAGAAAAAGTGGAGGATGCAACTGTGAATCTGAATGTTGCACGTGTTAAGAAGAAATTGGAGTTATTCAATCCACCAGCTGCAAGTGAAGAAATGGGATCGAATGAAAATACGGGGGATATGGCAGAGGATGACGATACAGGAAAGTCTGAAAATGAAGTAACAATGCATTTTGATGTAATTTTTTTGTGCATAAATAGGATATTTATGCAGAAGTTTTTAATTATTGCATTATGTTTTACTTGCAGGTGCTACCTCCCCCACCTCCCCTTACAGATTATGAAAAAAGAGATTTGTTAATGTGACTTTGAACGATATAGTGTACCAGATGCTAGGTTTGCCTGCACTAGCAACTTCTCTAATGGGCGAGATGAAAAAAAGCAAAGAACGCAAAGAAAATAAAAAGATTCAGGAGGAAGGCTCAGAATATAATCCTGGTGCAGAGGAACATACTGGAGATGATGGTGGAGAAAAACCAAGAAAGGTGTGTCATCTCTGTCTTTAATTTTTATTTAAAATCATTGCATAATTCATGTTATTAATAATATTATATATGTTTGTCTTTTCTGGTTAAAATAATCATGATTGCAAATTTAATTCAATTGTACATTGCAGAGAACTAAAAAAGCACTAAAGACGAAGCTTCCAAGTGGACCAACAACTCGTTCACGATCCAATATCGTAAATGCCCCTCAGAAGGATGCAGCAGATAAGGAAGCAGCAGCAGATAAGGAAGCAAGGAAGTCAATTCTTATACAGCCCGCTGCACAAATCCAGCTGCCGCAGAATGAAGAACCTGGGTCAATGGCTGCTTATTTGGCTATGAGGGAGCATCAGAAGAATGAAGTTGGTAAGAAAAAAGTTACGATTGCTAGTGGAAGTGGAACTGCAAATCAGCCGGTTGATGGAGAAAATGTCTTGCCTGATATTGGAGATGAAGTCGAAGAAGGTTAACAGCTAATCTTTAGTTTTTAAGTTACATAAGTACCATTGCATATTTATCGATAAGTCAACTTACAAGCACCTAAATAAATACTGTAACAAGAATACGTAAAAATTCAATAGATTATATTCTTAGAAACAGAAAATTAAGAAAAATTTGGAAATAGAAAACTGGGAAATTTTTCTGCAAGTAAACAGCCCCTTAATTTCTCAAGTATCATTCTTTGTAGCTTGCATTTTAGTTATTTATGAAACTAGCAATATTGCCCGTGCTACGCACCGGCTTTAAATTTAGTAAAATATATTATTCGTTTTTTATTTTATCTAACTTACATGTTATCAATGAATTGTTTTTCAACAAAGTCCTTTAAGTGCATCGAATGAACAAATAATACTACTTTTTAACAATAATAAATTAACATAAACCAAGTGTTACGCTTATTGACAAAAAAGTTTAAATTAACATCTTAAAACCATATATGCAAAAACCAAAAACCAAAAGATTGAAATAAAATGTCAATAGCAAAACCAATGCAAATTAACATGTTAAACCAAATATGCAAAAAGCATAATCCAAAACATTGAGATGAAATGAGAATAGCAAAACCCATGCAAGGGCCAATCTCTTATTAAACATTGAATTAATCCTAGACTGGAAGCAACAATTCCAACAACTTTGATGTCCATGTATTCAAAGTAGTAATCTCTTATTAAACATTGAATAAATCCTAAAAGTTTTGTTTGTTTGACGATAAATTCATCGACGTTTATAATTCATCGACGTTTATAATATTACAGGAAAATGATTTAAAATTACTTTTTAATATAGAGAAAAAAATTGTATTTAAATATAGGAAAAATGCTTAATACGATAAAATTGTATTTAAAGATTATAAGGAAAATATTAATTGAATCCTTATTTTAAGTATAATCAAATTAATTTCAATATATATGTAATTTCGATATTAGATATCTAAAATTTACTTGATTTGTTTTCATTTATATTTTGAAATAGACTAACTTGAGATATTAAATAGAGAAACGTAAAGCATTGTTTAAAACTTAAAACAAATCAAGTATTTTAATATAGTATTGGAACTACGAAAAACCAAACAATAATTCAAACATAAAAACCAACAGTAATAAAGCAGGGAAACACAAAATCCAAATTCCATAGTAATTGAAAAACTTGAAATAAATTGAAATGATGACATAAGACGAACATCGCCTCCACACGTGCAAGCTGTGCTAGCTTCAACAAAGAGGCAGCAAACGCATCATTCACTTCTCCTGTATCAAAGGATTAGAGATGTAAATAAGTTTGCATAAACAATTTAAATATGATCTAATAAGTGAAGTTTAATGTGTGAATATATGCTGAAATCAGTTGGTAGCATTACTGTGCCATTTTCATTTTCTTTGAGGTGGATTTTGCAATATCCGGAGTGTATGCAGAAATAGTCAGATCAATGATATTCTGAAATGATGACATAGTATACCATTAATATTACAATAAAAATAACTCATATAATATAGCAGAAGTATCCAACTAAGTAATAGCCATTCGAGATATTAGGCACTTACTCCTGAAAAACTGGAATTTGTGAAACCAGCCATAGTCTGCTGAGATGGTGAAGGCTGTGATGGTGAAGAATTAGGATTATGGATGTCTGAAGCATCAGTCACATAGAATAGTTTACTATCAAGCAGAACATTATCAGAGCTTATTTGCACAGTAAAAATGAAATCTTTTCCGGTGATTCCACATATTGGTGCTGGATACCCACTGGTTAATCCCATCTGTACAAATCAACAACAATGATTTGTATAATCCTTAGATTTTTAGGCCTGAATAACATGACTGAAAAGAACTCAAATACCTTTTTTGTTTCAGCAATAAGAGTAGTTGCAGTTCTACCAACTACACGTTTTGCAGCTTTATCCTTGAGAATGAAGTTAAAAGCCTCTGTAGAATCTTCAGCTAACACAACAATCTTGTACTTCTTCTCAGGAACGGGCATAGACTTATGGCATTCTGAACACTTGTACCTACCCTCCAGTTTGTAGACACTACCGTCACAAAAGGTACAACTATCATACCACCAATTATCATTCTGTTCAACAGTGATGATCTTCACAATGCAGTGATAGAATTTCTGTTGCATATATATGAATTAATCAGAGTTGGATATAAATAAAACCAAAGATAAATTGATAAATTACTTATGCCATATGTACTTTCTAACCTTCAATTCTTCAGTGTTTGTTTTCTCACCCAGCTCTTTCAGGGTTATGGTTTGAATAACTTGAGCAACTGGAGCTGGAAGTTGAGATGGTTCTACATTCTTAGGAATTTTGTAACCTTCTTCCTCTAGCCTATAGTCAATTGTATTACCATTAACTATATATGAAATATAAGTTCTTACAAATTCAAAACTATTTACAAAAGATAGATTACAATTACCTAATCCTCATAGCATAGACAGAATCAGTATCAAGATTTAGATAAATCTTAGATGATGGTAAAGTACTGATATGAACAGAACCTGTAGGACATGAATAGTTTTACTTAGAGACATGGTGTTCTATACTTGGAACTCTATAGATCATAAAAAAGTAATTTTAAGAAAATTCCAACACAAAATAAAATTCAACAAAACATAATACATACTCTTAAATATTTTCAGCTTGCAGCTTGTAACAATTGCAGTAATTGGCTTCTCTTTAATGTTATCATAAAGCTCGTCAGTCGAGATGGAAAGGTTTCCCCAAACACATACTTTGTGAGTGTATCTACATATTTAAATCAGCATAATACTTCAAACATATGCAATCTAATTTGAATTTGAAAGAAAGAAGATCATAAGAATACCGTCCATCCGTAATTCTGAATTTGACAATGTTTCTTTCACCAAACATTGTCTGAATGACCTTCACACGTTCGAAATCTTCAACTACTCCAATGACATCTATAACAGATAAAATGCAGTAAAAAAATACATGCAAGTAATTGAATTTAGAAAATAATGACAATAAAAGAAAAATGTCTTAGATTGATAACCTGTAGAGTATTCCGGAGTTTCAGGGTTCTCATAGTTGGTCACAATACCAAACAATTCACTTAAATCAATGAATTCGAACTTGTGCATTGGGATCATGAAGTCATCTTCAGGAACGTTTTCAACATAAGTGGAGTTGGAGAAGTTGATGATTATCTTTGAACTGGTAGGTCTTAAACTACCAGAGGCATTCTTTGTGTAGAAATTAGAAATAATGTAAACACATCCCTCGACAATCTCAGCAACTTTCCCTTTCCAGTTGTCGGGATAAACAAAAGCTTGAACATGGCAGTTCTAATTATACAAAAAATGAGGATTCGATAAGTATTTTGTTAGCTATGAAATGATGGATTGATTATGTTCAAAATTGATGAGAATGTTATCAGTATACAACTCGTTTTAAACTTACATCATCATCGAGCAGGATAAGATTATATCCCTTCAAAGCATCTTTTCCTCCAGATTGGTATGCAACAGAAGCCCACATCCTAGTCACACGCACCTTAATCTTCCAGTTAGTGCGAGATGTGTCCAGAGAAGATAACTGATCAAACATTTTCGATGCTGTATCTGTGAAAACGTGATTTCTTATTATCTAAAAGGAGATAACAGAGATAAGTAGAAACAATTTATGAACAGGAAAAATTAGTATGTCAAATAATATTAACTTACGTGGTAATCTAATGTTGTAATGGACTGCAGGAGTGATAACATATGTGTAGGTTACAGAGAATCAGTTTTCTTATATAGACTAAGAATGAAATTAGGTATTTAAAACTTGGTAATGTATATCGGATATGAATGTATTGAGGAGGTGATTAGTCTAAATTCTAACTAACTGATATCTTAAACCGAGAAAATCAAATCAATTTGAAACAAACGTTTATATACCGCGAAACATTGGATTTGATTACTATGACTTTAAACGTGATTTGTATGGATAGGTTGTTAGGTAAAAAAATCATAAAGTAAACAAATATAGTATTAATGTACATAATTTTTTATTTTAGTATAGTAATCAATATTTTCGGAAAAGATTAGAATAACATTTTGTTTATTTATGGAAAATTCTAATTTGTGTATATATTAATGTGAATGACATTAACCATAGTATTTTCCCAAATCAATTACATTTAAGTGCAATATATACGAATGACATTAACCTTAGTATTTTTTCAAATCAATTACATTTAAGTGCAATATATACGAATAGTCAGAAAAATTCTACACAATCATTTTAGTGACACTTTACATGTCTAAGATATCAATTATATTTTTTAGATTCTTGCAGGTCATTTCGGGTCATTTGGTATTGTAGATCATTGTGAGGAAAAATGAAGGTCTATATATACTACAATAGGTTATTGTTGATCTTAAGGACGATAATCAAGCCTCATGTTACTGAAAGTTATCTGGATGAAAGGACATCCTTTCAATTTAACACATCTGGTTGCTTGGTTATTTGTAGACTTTACATTGATTCTGGTCTAACTGGACGCAAGACAATCAATGACATTGTTGGACGATTGTGTGCTAATGGTGGTGGTGCCTTCTCTACAATTTCATTATGAAAACAAAAATACTTTACGTGATAAACTCATTTGAAACAAAAGAAAACCGACACCTATCTTCAACTATTGCTTAATTGAAAAAAATAACCATCGACACATCAAATAAATACATAAAACCTAGAAGAACTTAGACAATTAGATGGAAAATCTTAAAACTTGACAAAATCTTGTAATTATTTTAAATTGGAAAGACTAACAAACTACATGCAAAGATGTTTATTTCCATAAAAACAAATAACGCAAAAGATGCATTCTTTTCTATTTGATTGTGGAAAGAATATTTAAAACTTCAATTTATTCATATCGTCTGAAGACATATTGCAAAAATATCAAATTGCAAGAACAGGAACTGGGAAACCTGCAATAATGAGCCTGAAACAGAAAGGTTAATATTATCAGTCAATCACACCAAACGATAAATTAAATTGGTTTTAAATAAATAAATATATATTACCAATTCCTAACACGCCTAACTGCTTCATAGCCAATGTTAATAAAAAACCGCGATGCATCCAAACTGCTGACTTGAACCATACCTGATTATAAAGATTTGAGAAAAAGATAAGTTATTTACATTATTTTATTGATCTACTTGAAATCACTAATAATAAAAATGTACATATTAAAAAAATGATGCACAAAACAAATATTACCACGAACGACGCGTGGCCGCATGGAAGAGAAAATGACAATAGGAGGGGGATCAAAATGTTGTTGAAATAATGGTCCAAAAGTTTCAAAATGATCATCCCAAACAATAACTATGACAGAATTCCTGTGAATTGGAAGAATTTAAAGTAAATAAAATACACAATTACCAAACGATTGTTATAAGAAATAAAATACACAGTAGATTGTTAACCTGCCATCGTAAAGTTGCATTCGAACAAAATTTCTCTCACCACTGGCTGTGTAAATTACTTTAACTGGTTCAACATTGAGAACAGCACCAACAACATCTAATCATGTATACATTGGTTAAAATATAAAAAATATACATTATAACTCATTAGTCAATAAAACATTAAGAATAAAGCACGGACAACACCTATGGAATACACAGGTGTCTCAGCTGCAACATAGGAAGTCGGAAAATTGTATAGATCACTAAGCTCAACCACTTCAAACTTATGCCTTGGTATCATACTGGCTTCCAGCGGAACCGGTTGAACAGTGGTAAAAATTGAAAAACTTATGGACATATTAGATGATACAGGCCTAAGTGTTCCTGTTGCCGCTGTTGTCACAAAATGTTGGAAGTCATAAATATTCCCTTCGAAAATCATATTGTGATAAGATTCCAGAGAGGATTGTGTACAAAAGCATGAATATGATAATCCTGGAAATAATAAAATAAGCATATAATTAATAACTATTAAACAATGTTAAATATCATGTGTCATTGAAATACTAAAAAAGTACACCTCTGCATCAAGCAAAATCAGATTGAAACCCAAAAGATTTCCATCATTGCC
Source organism: Kitagawia praeruptora (assembly GCA_037693485.1). Classification (NCBI taxonomy): domain Eukaryota; kingdom Viridiplantae; phylum Streptophyta; class Magnoliopsida; order Apiales; family Apiaceae; genus Kitagawia; species Kitagawia praeruptora. The sequence continues at coordinate 144,341,097 of CM075352.1, forward strand.
AGTTGAGGGCCACATACGTGTAATACGTACACGAATCTTCCAATCAGTCCTTGTATTGTCGATGAATTCAAGTCTGTGAAACATATCTGGTATAATAAACATTACATGAGTATTCATAGACATTTAAGCTCTATGCGAATGCTGTCATCTCATCCAGTCATATATTGATATATTGTTATAGGATAAGATGAAATGATCGTTCAAATTATAATAAGTAATATTGTAGTTAATCATATTTTGCTTTACTCACCTCTGATAACAATGTAGGAAAAAATGGGGTATTTTGATTACTTGGTAAGGACTTTTCTCATAGAGATTTCAATGTGAAGATAAGGTGAAATAACCTTTAATCTGGTCGAGATAAATGATATTGATTGATAGAGAAGTATCATAATCATACAAAATCAATTACAATAAAAAAATATAATACAAAAATAATCGTCCATAATTTGTGACATCTAATCAGATATATTAGAATATACATAATATTCCATTAAAACCTAATATCGAAAAACATTTTAAAAATTTCAAATTTTATATAATTCATATAATTATGAGCAATTTTTTTTTAATTTGACAAATTAAAGGAAAAAAATGAAATGTATTTTGGATTGGAGGGATAATTTTGGGATGTATTTTTTAAAAAGAAATTTAACTTTTGAAAATACTAATTTATCAAATAAAAAAATGTATCTAACTTTATATTAATTGACATTCTTGAGAATTTGTGTTTAATATTAAGACTGATTAGTGTCAAGTAAAACACATCCTTTACTATAGGATATACACAACTTTACATATAAATTAGATAACCTAAAGGAGAAAGAAAAGAGTTAAAAACGAATGTTTGCATGAACAACTGGCGGCAACTTGAACCAATTGAAGCAATCGATCAATTCATAACCGCTTCTATCAAACTCCGATCATCATAGTACAGGTATTCTGATTATATTTTGTTAAAGTTTCGGTTCAACATCAATTCGTATGATCAACTTGAAAAATCTAAGGTTTATTTACATTGACAGTTGTGTTTATGTATTCCAATTATGTTCTACATACTATATGAACTTCTTAATAGGGTTAAGATTCTTAATAGATAGTTACTTAAACACATATCCATATCTGCTATTTTGCAAGTTTCAGAAAATGGATTTCGTATTTGGTGTAGAAACTCAATGAATGTATGATAACCTGTAGTTAAGTACATAATCGATAGTATGATTAAGTAAATTAAGACCATTTTCATCAAAACCTAAACTTTTGTGTGCAGGAAAATTATGACGAAGAGGACATCAAGTTTTGCTATTGAAAGTGGTATATTATTATTTAATTATCTACAATATAATTTATATTATTCACGAAATTAGAATGGGCTAAATTTTCCTTTTTGTTATCGTCCAGGAACAAAAATGACTATTTCGAGTTCCTTTGTGCAAACAACAACCTGGGAACTTTTGGAAGATTTGTAAGTATAATGCAATGCTATGAATATTATCTTGATGGTAGCTAGATTTACATTAAGTTTATGTTTCCAGTCTGATGTAAATATATTATTGAATGAATTGTAATGTTGATTTAGTCGGTTTCACAAATTATTGTAGAGAATTCCCAAAAGCTTTCACGATGAATATGGAGCTGTACTTCCTTTCCGTTTAAGGCTTAAGTGCAACTCGATTGAGTGGGATGCTAAGTATGATAGAAAATTGAAGATAATCTATGGTTTGGGAAGTTTTATGAAGTATTATGAAATCAAGATGTATGGACTGGTTCAATTCGACTACTGTGGTGAAGATGAGTTCTCTGTTAAAATATTTAAAAATACAGCAATTCAACCTAACTATAGGAAAATGTGTCCATCAAAGTTTGGTAGTGAAAAAAGTCGAAATTGGAAGAAAACTGAATATATTGTTGATGATACTTCACTCGAATTTCAAAAAACTGTTGCAATATGGTCCTTTAATGCCTTTATGGATTATGTGGACTATTTAGAGATGAAGATAGGTACTATGCACATTGATGGAGAACTTCCATATCTGGTAAGCTCTATTTATATCATTTCTCATTTTACTATTACTACATTTTTGCCATAAAACTGTTCTAATACTGTTTAATTATAGAGGTTGAGCAAGGATTTTGAAAAACTTTGGAAAGATTGGGAAAATGGAGCAAAGGTTTTTCTCCGTTTTACTGAAGTTACATGGGAAATTGATGTAGAATGGAAGGAAAATAGCTGTGTGTTTGGGAAAAAATGGTTTTCTTTTGCAAAAGAAATTAATTTGGAAGTTGGAGATACTTTGGTGCTATTTAGAATTCCTGAATCAGGACCTTATGCTGTAAATGTCTGCATTTTTAAAGGAAATGATCAAATAATTGATGAAGGAAGAGGTAATTCTGATATTAAGGTCATCCTTTGTATTCAATATCTAGAAACTTAATATCCAAATCGAAAATTAATAGTACTTTATGTTTGCAGAAAAGCATAGAGACCTACATAGGTCTTTTCTAAAAGTTGTATCTCAGCACTGTTTGGATGAAGGAGTAATGGTATATTTACGTTTTGTTCTTTATTCATTATTCCATTCTTTCCAACTCTTGAATGCTTTTCAAATTTACTAAATAAACATTATTTCCATTGACAATGTAAATGTAATGCCTAACAGATTGTACCAAAAGGAATCAGTGACAAATACGGAGAAAAGCTTGGTTCTATAAATGAACTTGAAGTTTCAGGAAGAAAATTCTCTATTTTATACAATCGTACTGGTGGTTATCTGTCAAATTTTCAGAACATAATTGAAACGTTCAATCTTCAGAAGAAGGAGACTATTGTTTTCACAATCAATGAAAGCAATGTGATGTATGCAAGGATTTACCAATTGGATGGTAAAGAGATAGCTTATGAGAATCGATCTGTCGATAAAGCAGTGCTTGGTCAGGCAATCTGGTTTTGGGATGTTTATTGGAAAACTGAAACAGGTTAGTTCACAAAACACTTTTTCTTATTTAAGAATGTCAATTGAAAAATTAGTCCACATTCACATGTACGTAAATATTACGAACTTGTAATTGTTTTACAGAATTGGAAGAAAATGTTGTTAGTGAATACTCATCAATGGAGAATGTGGAGGAATGCCAGAAAATGGAATGTGTATTAATTCTAAAATCTCAAACTTGTAGGACAATTATAAGAATGCCAACAATAGTTATTTATATTATACTAAACATTGTGTTCTCTATATTATCTTTATGTACAGGTGAATGTTTCGAATGGAAGATTTCCATCATTTTTTATTTTCTTGGAATGTAACAATAAGATTTGCAATGAGCTGGTATGAAATAAACCAAACATGTTTTTTTACATTACATACAGACTTCTAGTATTGATCAGACACAACTACTGATATAAAATATGATCAGATGTTGCCAGGAAAGTTTTTAATGGAATGTCATGAAAAAATACCAAATAATGTCAAGTTACAGTTGCCAAATGGACGCGAATTCCATGTACATTACATGAAGAAGGAAAATTCCATTTTCCATGTAGCTTCTTTTGTGAAGGAATGTAGATTTCTGTTCGGATCAATTATGGCTTACTCTTATAAGGGAAATGGAATTTTTCTTGTGCACTTACTAAGAGACGATTTCTGTGAAGTTGATTATCTTCAAATTAGAACTATACCAAGGGCACCTGTGTATGATCAAGGTCTGATACAACTTACACTTGATGCTATTTTATTTTATAACTATCTTAATTTTACTTAATGCTGTTTTCAGTATGCATTCTACTGACATTATGTAATTTTTGAATAGATGATATCAATGGAATTGGCTGGAAGTTTCTTTTCTCTGCAATTAGTCCTGCTATTGAGACTGGACAAATTGTAAGATTTTTTAAAATGTATACATCTTCCCATTTGGTTTAATTATTATATTTTCCGTAGTTTACAATAATTATCGGAAACTTTAAGTAATAAGTACAACATATTAGATAATAATTCAAACTTAAATTTGAAAATCAGGAAATTCCTCGAAGATTTTGGAGACGATTTGGAAAACTAATACCAGGAACTGTTTCTTTTCATCTGAAAAATGGATTAGTATTCACGGTTCAATACATACATTGTGACAGCCCCAAATCCGGGGTCATAAATCTGGGCCATCACGGACCAATTTCCATTCCATATCTATATCTCTTGGGGTTTTTTTTTATATCAATTAATACTTATGCAGTTGACCCCGCAATAATAAATACACACACCAGTCATATGCTCAGAGAACAACATTCATCATAATAAAAGTTTAGAGTTGAACAGTTATTACAAACCCAGAATCCAACTTAAATACATTGTTGAATAATACTTCAACATGAAGCATTTCAACAATCAAAAGTTCCTTACATTCTTACACACTTAATTATACATAAGACTACTAGAACCCGTCTGTCTCTACGCTACCTCAGGAATCGATGCCAATGCCCTCTCAGAAGGTCGCCTTCCCCCTACCCTCTTGCGGGGCGTTTTGCGTAGTATCGGCATACCTAGCTGTTATATAAATAAGTAGCAAGAGTGAGCTATAGTAGCTCAGCAAGATAATTTCTATCTACTAACATCAAAGGAAAATAAACCATTATATATATATATATATGTAATAGACAAAAGCAAACTTCAGTTATTATGGAAGAATTTTATTTCCATTCAATATGTATATACACTTTCCAATTATTCTTGTACGTAAGAAATATATAGTATCATTCCATCAGTCTCGCTTCTAACATCATATAATATCAGTTCCTCTTCTTGAATATTGTTGATGGAGGATTTTCGTAATCAACGTGATTTTCGGAGGCCCACTGGAATTTACAAGTGTAACACATGTAATTGGCTGTTTTTGGTGATTTGGGTGTGATTTGATGGTGGGGGTGAGCTGAGCTTGAGAGGTTACGAGAATCATCGCAGGTTCCATTAGCGAGATCTGTGTCCGTTCTCTCAAGGTGCCTACGTACCCTTGTTTATATAGGGATCAAGCTCACGTAGTTCTAATGCGAGGCTGATTCTGCTTGACCAGCTGTATTCGATTGTCTAGTTCGTGTTGGACTCAAGTTCCTTTAGAGTTTACCACGAACTGGTTGGCTAAGTAGAGTAGAACTCGAGTTCGTACTCTACTATAATTCTCATGTCTATTAGAGGCATTCTAGGATCAACTGCGCCCTAGAATTACACTCCAATAATAATTCGGTCTCTTTCTGATTGGTTACGCTCAGGAACCTGGTGCTCAGGAACCTATATTTCGGAACCTGGTTCTCAGGAACCTCTGTCTAGGAACCTGTTTCTCAGGAACCTCTTTATTTCGGGACATATCACTTAGGGACCTCTCTTTAGGCATCTGTACCTGCACAAATAACAAACTGGTTAGTCTGAGGAGCCTCTTTGTGGTTCCCATATGCTCTTGCTGTCTTCACTACTGCTGCTAGGCTGTCTTGAACTCTTCTGCAGGGAGGAACCTAGTCCATTCGTGATCTACTCAGCTTCCGGTTCGTCGGGAACCTCATAATACTTGTAGCTTCCTGACTGTCTACTCAGCGAGTGCTTATTTCTTCATGTCTAGTCTTCATATCTTGTACTGGATCTATCTCCTAGCTCATATGGATTGGACCCTATAGCTTATTGGGCCTAAATCTAGCCCATGGAGATTTTGGGCAGAACAAGTACCCCCCGGTTCCTTGAAGTCATGCAATGCGAAAGGAACCTATTCAACTTTCTAATCTGGGGTCCAATGCTTAATCACTTCCCTTAAAATGTATTACTTCAACAACACGTATCCAAGCTTACATGAGCTAACTCGGCGTAAGAAACAGGACACATAATGTTTTAGTAAACATAGTATCGATCAGCTTCTTTCTTGGTGAGGAACATGTTCTCTCCTTCTTCTTCGAAACTCATTCTTCTGACAAATCTTCACTTCTTCAACTGCTAGTCATTCTCTGTACATTCTTCTAATAACTTTGCAAAATCTCTCCAAGGACACTTCTGAGGTTTCGGGATATTATCATACTTCTGCTTACTCTTGTATCTTCTTAGGTGATCTTTGTCTTCAATGTCTTCACATGTCTTTTGTATATCTAGAAGTCTTAAAAAGCGAGTGGCACCTCAACAGCTTCCAATCAAGAGGTTCAACCTTTATTTACTCCTTTTGGGAAAATGCATAATTTTCACATCGTGCATCCAAGCTTACATGAGCTAACTCGGCGTAAGAAACAGGATACACTACGCTTCTGTATGCAGATTCCAAATTAAATCCTCAGATCAAAAATCAAAGGATCGTGCTGAAAACTAACCTGGAAACTTTTCTGAAGCCGTCTTCTCGTAGATCATTATCGTCAGACTGCGAAACTTGTCATAAATACTCTCTAATTGTTCAAGCAATACTTCTTTCCTCTTCCGAACTGACTTGTATGAACTGATCTCTCATCCAATGCTTTCATAAAATACGTTGGCAGCTTGCTTATAACCCAAGGAATCTCCATTATTCGTTGGATGAAACAACCCTGGAACCTCTTGAGCCATCTAAATAGCTTCCTAGAAACCTCAGCTGCTTGCTCTACTTGGAGCTTTCAAACCTTTGTAAACTTAGAACCTCTTGTCTTCATACTTCGAGTACGTACTATTTCCAAAACCATAATCTAAACCATAACCTTTCTTGATAACTTCTCAACTTTTCATGGCTGAATAACTAGACCAGGTTCCTTATGAATAACTGTTGATGACTACTAATCCTGCAAAGTAAAAACATAAAACAGAAACCAGTTAATGTTAGTAAAATTTCTTTTGTTCAATTCGGGTCAACTCTTGGAAAGGTTGCCTGCTTGGCTCCCAATCCTAATCTCTAGGTCCCAACATGCCTCGAGGCATGTTGGTTCTTTTTTTCTCTTGGAAAGGTAACCTGCTTGGTTCCCAATCCTATTCTCTAGGTCCCAACATGCCTCGAGGCATGTTGGTTCCTTTTTGTGCCTCGAGGCGATTCTAGGAACCTGTGCGCCGTTCTGGGAGTCCACACAGATTCCTCTTCTTCATGTGTCAGGCTAGACATCTTATGAAGGTAAATGCTAAGGATTTTATCCCTTCTTCCCATGTGCCAAAGGCGGTTCCACATGAGGGAGAGCTTATTAGGCTTCTCTTTAAGAACAAGTGTGTCGGTCTAGGCTCCACACAGATTCCTTTAGGTGCCTTTTGTCAGGACTTTAGGTGCCTTTTGTCAGGACTTTTGTGACATCCCCAAATCCGGGGTCATGAATCTGGGCCATCACGGACCAACTTCCATTAAAAATCAATATCTCTTGGGTTTCTTTTTTTTTTTAATACTTATGCAATTGACCCCACAGTAATACACACACCAGTCATATGCTCAGAGAACAACATTCACCATAATAAAAGTTTAGAGTTAAACAGTTATTACAATCCCAGAATCATACTTAAGTACATTGTTGAGTGATGCTTCTACAAGAAGCATTTCAACAACCAAATTTATTACAACCTCACACACTTACACACTTAATATACATAAGATCACTAAACCCCTTGCGCTTGTCATCTACCTCGGGAACGGTCACCAGTACTCGCTCAATAGGTCGCCTTCCCCCTACCCTCTTGCGGGGTGTCGTACGGAGTATTGGCATTGGTCCTAGCTGTATATACATAAGTAGCAAGAGTGAGCTATAATAGCTCAGCAAGATATTATTATAAACTAGAATTTAAAAATATAACCAAGTATACATGTATATACATATGTAAACGGAAATCAATTATAAACTTTAAGGCAGAATAAAACTCTTATTTAATAATACATCATCCACTTACTATTATAAGAAAGAAATCTAGAATAATACAGTATCAGTTTCTCTTCTTAAATAATATAACAATCAATATAATCTTTCAGTGTAATATTTCAAGATAACATGAATATTTACTTAAATCTCTTACTATCATCTTCTCAGTTCCTTCTTATGTAACAATTTTATAAATTAATATAAAATCAGTTTCTCTTCATCTATAACAATAATTCCATCTTTCATATCATTTTCCCTTTTTAGTATACCAATCTGACTTTATCATTTATTCTTTATTCAAACATTGTAGGGGTTTTCACTGTTGCCGAATACGTGAGGCACGATGATCAGTCGCCCTCCGTATCCGTCCCTTTTTACTACCGGTAGAAGGAGGAAGGTCCACCACTACATCCCCCTGGAGGAAGGTACACCACTACATCCTCCTTCGGCAACTCTTGGGCCGAATTAAAATATTGATTGCTGGACTGTGCAGCACACAGCCTCTTACGCTTTTTATTGCTATCCCCCTTTTTATAAGATCATTATTCAATTTATCAACACTATTTCACATTTCCATTTTCTCGCTTTCATTTCCATATGTCATTCGCTCATCTCATTTCCATTCTCGCACATTACTTCTATAAAATATATATATAACATAATACTTTGATTATGATTCAAACATCTCCTTTATATTCAAGAATTCAAATATGCTTTTATATACGTAGAGTATTCCATTTATCTCAAAAGTATTAAATACCATTCAATAATATTTATTAAATCACAATACTTCGAAAGAATATAATATTATAAATCATATAACCCTGGATAATAACTGATTCCATTCCTTTATATATCTTTAGATAACAACTGACACCATTCCTTCATATTCCCTTAATCATAAGGCATGTTCACTTCAGGCATAATCATCCCTATGTATATTCATATCCATCTCATACTCATACTCATATCCATATTCATATCATACTCATATACCTTCCCTTTTTACATCAATAATCGAGGAAAACCATTTCTTAACAATATAGTAACAATAGCATCCCATATATATATTTCATGAAATCAAGTTTCTTTGAAGATAAATAATTTCCAAGTAGGGATAGAAAAGATCTTGCCTTGGTTTCTGTATCCTGATAGTATGGCTGGTCCCTCTTCCGGAGTTTCTATAAACACAAAAGGACCGTCATTAGAATACCACATCTCTTACTCACTACCCTCTCGTATAACAACACCCTTTACACTTCAATGTATGTTTAACGTATCATTATTACCCCAAAGATTCAAGAACTTAACTATTTATAAGTTCAATCGAAGTTTCAGTGTTTGTCACCATTTTACCTAACAACCACACTCGACTGTAAAATTCCCAGAAAATATGGATTTCGAATTTTACCATAAGGTCAACTGGTAATGTCTCTTTGACTACCCCACCACAATATTCCAAAGTTTCATAATTTTTAAAAATGTCTAAGTAGGTCGATCATAGCCTCAAAGTTGATACAATTACGGTTTCTCGGTTTTCGAACACCTTTCACTAAAACTGACTTTTCTCCTAAACCGTTCATCAGATTTTAACGCACCTTATATCAAAACGATCTATGAACCAAGCTCTATCATCTCATGGTCAATTGGTAACCTAGACAGTAGGGTACCGTCCGGATACAGGGGTCCAAAACAGGGCAGATTACATCCTAACGAAAATCGGGCATTATAACGGCTATAATTTCATACTTTCCATAAATCCAACTCCTCCAAATCAATTATCAAACACAATAATCATCACCTACACCATGTGGTCTTCATTACCAGCCATGGTTACAATCCCAAACACTTCCATATTCAACTTTAATCACTTACAAACACATATAACATCATAATCTTAACCTTACACCACTTAATCACTAAACCAAACAATATCCATCATAATATAAAAAGGGCAAGCATGTTTATACCTTCTTGAAGCTTTGACAACACTTAAAAATCCTTGGGATAGCCTTAAACAACCTTATAATAGCTTGAATCAACTAAAGGAACCATAAAAACAAAGTTAGTTTCTTGAAGTTACTATTCACTACTATTCACCATCAACTTCCATGATTTTATTACCTTATCAAACGATGCTTGATTGCTATGAAACTTGGTGGATGTCTCTATATATCCTCAAGTAACCTCCATGATTTTTTCCTTGATTTTTAGTTGATTCTAGCTAGGGTTTTGAAATTGATTTTTTTCTTGATGAATAGTGACCTACGAATTTTGATGAAATGAAGAAGATGAGATTTGTTTTGTGTTGGTTAGCTCTTATCTTGCCTTAATCTTGATTATTCTAGAGTGTATTAGAAGCTTGGAAGATATTTTGTGGTTAAAGCCTTGCAAAAATACTAATTTGCCCCTTAAAACATGTGTTAATGGATGGTGATGTCACTTGGATGATCTAATCTCCTAATTTCTTAATTTTCTAAGTAAAATGCCAATCACATTGGTAAATAATAATGTGGTATGTATCCTTGTTATATTACTAATCTTGGTTGTTTGGTTTCCATACTCGTCTAATTGTGGTTCGTTTCGAATATATCTCACTATCCAGTGGTTTTGAAATCGTTTATAAAATCCAAATTCCCTTAGCATTCTCTTAACTTAAAAATCCCTTAGTTTAACTTAAATTCACTAATTCCTCAATATATAATCCCTTTAATATTTCTATGTTCCTTAATATCCAATAAATAGAAGTTCGTTCGAGCTCAAAATCCTCAAAATCTAAATTCAGGAATTTCTGAAATCCATCGTCATTTCGAGTCACTTATTTCCTTAGTATATCACTAATATGATTTCTGTTTATTCATTTTCCATTTCCAGTCTAGGGTACCTACACACCCTTTTCCTAAATTCCCCGAGATCATTATTCATTTGGGCACTGTAGCCTTTCTAAAGTTAGGGTTATTACATCCTTCCCCCCTTAAAAGGATTCCGTCCCGGAATCATGTTGAAAATACTAATGAATACTTTTCTTACTTGACAAATTCCCAATTCTCACACTACTTCCTTTATCCTTTAGTTCCTTCATAACATCTCTACCTTGTTCGCGCAAATACACCAACATACACTTGTTTGTCATTCATCAACATTCCATTTAGCTTATCAATAGCAGTACTTTCACTATCCTTTTCTTGCAAATCTCCTCATGTTTCCAGTCATTCTATATTATCCCATTCCTCCTTTCTCCTTTAACTAAGGTATCGGCCACCACATTGGCCTTTCCTGAATGGTAGTGTATCTCACTTATGGTTTGGTCATATTCTGATCTCTATCATGACATAAAATATTAGTACTTCATCTTAATACATCTCGTCTCTGTAAAATCCTCCAGAAACTAGTCTTATAATGCTATTCCTTGAAACAATTTTAAGAAAATATTATTTATAATATATATTTCCTGTTCATACTTATACGAGCAAATACTTTCCCTTCATTCTAAGAATTATCCTTGCACTTTCCCCATTATTCACAAATCTCCTTTTTTATAGAGTTCTCTGACTCTTAACAGATATTGATTTGGATGACACGAGAATAACTCACTTTCTTATATCACCATAGTTTACTTTCTCACAGATAGATTATTCTTATCTATTTTATCAACCCATTTACACCATTCATTGACTTAGTCAATCCCTAACCAAACACTTACACTTAAGAGGTCAAATTATCGCGTACTTGCAATTTCCTCCGGATACCTTATCCCATATGTCTATTATTCACTATACACTCTTTACATCTTACTGATCCTCCTTAGTTTCTTCATGATATACTATCTATTCCACCCCTGTAATTTCCCTTTATTATTCTCATCAAAATCTTTACCTCAAGTTTTACTCATTCACACCTTTTGGATTAATCCTTTGAATACTTAACATCTTTAATCTCTCTATGCTACTTAGGGTATTAGTCACAATATTGGTCTTCCCCTACTAATAGTAATTGCACCTCGAAATCCTTCATTAATTATCCCCACTTCCTTTGTTTATCATTATTCTAATTCTATCCTCAAAATACACCTTGCTCTCAATAGTAAATTTCAATTATACCTTAAAATTCCTCATGTTCTTTTCTTTTACTAATCGTCAAATATACCCATTTCTTCTCACGAAATTACTTCCTCTCTTATATTGAAACACTCCCAGTTCTAATTATCTCTTATTGAAATTTCCCTTGGAATCTCGAGTTTCCTCGTATAATCACGTATACTCTAAACCTTGCTTCCATTCATTAATGAAATCTTCTATATTCGAAACAATTGATAGAATTTAAGAGACCTTAAATTTAAACGAACCCAGATATAAGCAAGGGTCCCACAACAATTTATAAGATTAAGAGTTTTAAATAGCTCTTATTCGAAACAAAAGAATATTTGGGAAATCAATATGATGAAAGAACCCGTACGTCACACAAGTGAGGGCGTCCCCCCCGACTTTCTATCACACAGACAGATCATCCTTGTGTATACATATAGGGTTGTTCCTCTTAGTTGGAGTAAGAAATATAGAGGGAAATTTAAATCAAGATGATAAATACCATCTTCCGAAAATAATCTTAGAGGAATATTTTGACTAAGATAGATAAAATACAATTTTGAAACACATTTCAAGGGTGCCAAAAAGTTTTGAAAAGATATCGGCCCTTTTTGAATAAGAGGTGATAGATCACCATGGAATTACTCACCAGTGGAGGAAAATTTGAAACTCAATAATTTAGCAGGGCTTTAGGAAATTTGAAAGTAGTTACCGTTAATAGCCTCTGCCCAATTGAAAATCCCAATAATGGAAGGTTTTCCTCAAATACTATTTATATCTTAGACTGCGTATTTTCCAAAATTTCTTAAATTTGACACTCACCATGTAGCCTCAACCTATCGTCTGCTATTCCCAATTATCTTCATTTACCTAGTCGTGACTTGGCTCGATACTCGCTGCCTTTAACCACAATAAAACACAACATTCTGATCGATATACTTACGTAATATTGATCGTCTTGGCCTAACACTGCTCCGGTATCAAGGACTTTAAACTATACTTTATAATTGTATATCCCAACATACCCTGCATACTCACGAGGTTATCTAACGTACACTTCCCGATACATCAAGTATTCACTTTCTCATATCAATCCCGTGTGTTACATAAACTTAACACTTTTGGCATAATAACCTTTTCATTTAAGTCAATCTCAGAATGTCTCAGTCTGTCTTGGTCCTTAAGGTATATCTTGGCTTTACCGACCAACCTCAGTTTCACCCTTTCACCTCCACAAACAATCAGTGTCTATTCACCAATCTACTTACTCTATTACCTCAAACTCCCTTATTTTCCTTTACATTTACTCTAGTATTACGTTTAGGCGGCATGATTCTGTACATAACAATATTCTCCATTATTTACCCAAATTTAGGGTACACTATACATTATTCCATATTCAATAATTATATCACCGATTAACACATTTATATATATATCCCTAGCCACTCACGAACATAACTCGACTCACTCATTTCCTCTCACTATAATAAAACATAACATTTATAAACCCTTATTAGTAATAATCTATAAAATCATAATCACTACTTAGAATAAACGTTTCGTTCGATAAACCCCCCCTTGAACTCGATGGAAGTTCACAATTTTATATTATTATTGATACGTTTATTATTATCACTCCTGTTCCTGAGCATTATGACTCTAAGCTCTGATACCAAACTGTGACATCCCCAAATCCGGGGTCATGAATCTGGGCCATCACGGACCAACTTCCATTAAAAATCAATATCTCTTGGGTTTTTTTTTTTTTAATACTTATGCAATTGACCCCACAGTAATACACACACCAGTCATATGCTCAGAGAACAACATTCACCATAATAAAAGTTTAGAGTTAAACAGTTATTACAATCCCAGAATCATACTTAAGTACATTGTTGAGTGATGCTTCTACAAGAAGCATTTCAACAACCAAATTTATTACAACCTCACACACTTACACACTTAATATACATAAGATCACTAAACCCCTTGCGCTTGTCATCTACCTCGGGAACGGTCACCAGTACTCGCTCAATAGGTCGCCTTCCCCCTACCCTCTTGCGGGGTGTCGTACGGAGTATTGGCATTGGTCCTAGCTGTATATACATAAGTAGCAAGAGTGAGCTATAATAGCTCAGCAAGATATTATTATAAACTAGAATTTAAAAATATAACCAAGTATACATGTATATACATATGTAAACGGAAATCAATTATAAACTTTAAGGCAGAATAAAACTCTTATTTAATAATACATCATCCACTTACTATTATAAGAAAGAAATCTAGAATAATACAGTATCAGTTTCTCTTCTTAAATAATATAACAATCAATATAATCTTTCAGTGTAATATTTCAAGATAACATGAATATTTACTTAAATCTCTTACTATCATCTTCTCAGTTCCTTCTTATGTAACAATTTTATAAATTAATATAAAATCAGTTTCTCTTCATCTATAACAATAATTCCATCTTTCATATCATTTTCCCTTTTTAGTATACCAATCTGACTTTATCATTTATTCTTTATTCAAACATTGTAGGGGTTTTCACTGTTGCCGAATACGTGAGGCACGATGATCAGTCGCCCTCCGTATCCGTCCCTTTTTACTACCGGTAGAAGGAGGAAGGTCCACCACTACATCCCCCTGGAGGAAGGTACACCACTACATCCTCCTTCGGCAACTCTTGGGCCGAATTAAAATATTGATTGCTGGACTGTGCAGCACACAGCCTCTTACGCTTTTTATTGCTATCCCCCTTTTTATAAGATCATTATTCAATTTATCAACACTATTTCACATTTCCATTTTCTCGCTTTCATTTCCATATGTCATTCGCTCATCTCATTTCCATTCTCGCACATTACTTCTATAAAATATATATATAACATAATACTTTGATTATGATTCAAACATCTCCTTTATATTCAAGAATTCAAATATGCTTTTATATACGTAGAGTATTCCATTTATCTCAAAAGTATTAAATACCATTCAATAATATTTATTAAATCACAATACTTCGAAAGAATATAATATTATAAATCATATAACCCTGGATAATAACTGATTCCATTCCTTTATATATCTTTAGATAACAACTGACACCATTCCTTCATATTCCCTTAATCATAAGGCATGTTCACTTCAGGCATAATCATCCCTATGTATATTCATATCCATCTCATACTCATACTCATATCCATATTCATATCATACTCATATACCTTCCCTTTTTACATCAATAATCGAGGAAAACCATTTCTTAACAATATAGTAACAATAGCATCCCATATATATATTTCATGAAATCAAGTTTCTTTGAAGATAAATAATTTCCAAGTAGGGATAGAAAAGATCTTGCCTTGGTTTCTGTATCCTGATAGTATGGCTGGTCCCTCTTCCGGAGTTTCTATAAACACAAAAGGACCGTCATTAGAATACCACATCTCTTACTCACTACCCTCTCGTATAACAACACCCTTTACACTTCAATGTATGTTTAACGTATCATTATTACCCCAAAGATTCAAGAACTTAACCATTTATAAGTTCAATCGAAGTTTCAGTGTTTGTCACCATTTTACCTAACAACCACACTCGACTGTAAAATTCCCAGAAAATATGGATTTCGAATTTTACCATAAGGTCAACTGGTAATGTCTCTTTGACTACCCCACCACAATATTCCAAAGTTTCATAATTTTTAAAAATGTCTAAGTAGGTCGATCATAGCCTCAAAGTTGATACAATTACGGTTTCTCGGTTTTCGAACACCTTTCACTAAAACTGACTTTTCTCCTAAACCGTTCATCAGATTTTAACGCACCTTATATCAAAACGATCTATGAACCAAGCTCTATCATCTCATGGTCAATTGGTAACCTAGACAGTAGGGTACCGTCCGGATACAGGGGTCCAAAACAGGGCAGATTACATCCTAACGAAAATCGGGCATTATAACGGCTATAATTTCATACTTTCCATAAATCCAACTCCTCCAAATCAATTATCAAACACAATAATCATCACCTACACCATGTGGTCTTCATTACCAGCCATGGTTACAATCCCAAACACTTCCATATTCAACTTTAATCACTTACAAACACATATAACATCATAATCTTAACCTTACACCACTTAATCACTAAACCAAACAATATCCATCATAATATAAAAAGGGCAAGCATGTTTATACCTTCTTGAAGCTTTGACAACACTTAAAAATCCTTGGGATAGCCTTAAACAACCTTATAATAGCTTGAATCAACTAAAGGAACCATAAAAACAAAGTTAGTTTCTTGAAGTTACTATTCACTACTATTCACCATCAACTTCCATGATTTTATTACCTTATCAAACGATGCTTGATTGCTATGAAACTTGGTGGATGTCTCTATATATCCTCAAGTAACCTCCATGATTTTTTCCTTGATTTTTAGTTGATTCTAGCTAGGGTTTTGAAATTGATTTTTTTCTTGATGAATAGTGACCTACGAATTTTGATGAAATGAAGAAGATGAGATTTGTTTTGTGTTGGTTAGCTCTTATCTTGCCTTAATCTTGATTATTCTAGAGTGTATTAGAAGCTTGGAAGATATTTTGTGGTTAAAGCCTTGCAAAAATACTAATTTGCCCCTTAAAACATGTGTTAATGGATGGTGATGTCACTTGGATGATCTAATCTCCTAATTTCTTAATTTTCTAAGTAAAATGCCAATCACATTGGTAAATAATAATGTGGTATGTATCCTTGTTATATTACTAATCTTGGTTGTTTGGTTTCCATACTCGTCTAATTGTGGTTCGTTTCGAATATATCTCACTATCCAGTGGTTTTGAAATCGTTTATAAAATCCAAATTCCCTTAGCATTCTCTTAACTTAAAAATCCCTTAGTTTAACTTAAATTCACTAATTCCTCAATATATAATCCCTTTAATATTTCTATGTTCCTTAATATCCAATAAATAGAAGTTCGTTCGAGCTCAAAATCCTCAAAATCTAAATTCAGGAATTTCTGAAATCCATCGTCATTTCGAGTCACTTATTTCCTTAGTATATCACTAATATGATTTCTGTTTATTCATTTTCCATTTCCAGTCTAGGGTACCTACACACCCTTTTCCTAAATTCCCCGAGATCATTATTCATTTTGGCACTGTAGCCTTTCTAAAGTTAGGGTTATTACATCCTTCCCCCCTTAAAAGGATTCCGTCCCGGAATCATGTTGAAAATACTAATGAATACTTTTCTTACTTGACAAATTCCCAATTCTCACACTACTTCCTTTATCCTTTAGTTCCTTCATAACATCTCTACCTTGTTCGCGCAAATACACCAACATACACTTGTTTGTCATTCATCAACATTCCATTTAGCTTATCAATAGCAGTACTTTCACTATCCTTTTCTTGCAAATCTCCTCATGTTTCCAGTCATTCTATATTATCCCATTCCTCCTTTCTCCTTTAACTAAGGTATCGGCCACCACATTGGCCTTTCCTGAATGGTAGTGTATCTCACTTATGGTTTGGTCATATTCTGATCTCTATCATGACATAAAATATTAGTACTTCATCTTAATACATCTCGTCTCTGTAAAATCCTCCAGAAACTAGTCTTATAATGCTATTCCTTGAAACAATGCTTGCTCGGGAAGCTGCCCGAGACTTAATACTTGCTCAGGAAGCTGCCTGAGACTTAACTCTTGCTCAGGAAGCTGCCTGAGGCTTAATTCAATGCTTGCTCGGGAAGCTGCCCGAGACTTAATACTTGCTCAGGAAGCTGCCTGAGACTTAACTCTTGCTCAGGAAGCTGCCTGAGGCTTAATTCAATGCTTGCTCGGGAAGCTGCCCGAGACTTAATACTTGCTCAGGAAGCTGCCTGAGACTTAACTCTTGCCCAGGAAGCTGCCTGAGGCTTAATTCAATGCTTGCTCGGGAAGCTGCCCGAGACTTAATACTTGCTCAGGAAGCTGCCTGAGACTTAACTCTTGCTCAGGAAGCTGCCTGAGGCTTAATTCAATGCTTGCTCGGGAAGCTGCCCGAGACTTAATACTTGCTCAGGAAGCTGCCTGAGACTTAACTCTTGCTCAGGAAGCTGCCTGAGGCTTAATTCAATGCTTGCTCGGGAAGCTGCCCGAGACTTAATACTTGCTCAGGAAGCTGCCTGAGACTTAACTCTTGCTCAGAAAGCTGCCTGAGGCTTAATTCAATGCTTGCTCGGGAAGCTGCCCGAGGCTTAATACTTTTCTCAACACAATCTGTCTACAAGCTAATTCTGATCAATCAATCGTAGTCTGCACATTCTGTCAATTCATACTCATACTTCGTGAATACTATCAAAACTACAGGAACCTGTTAGTCAAGGTAACCTGCAAATACTGTCAATGTTACAGGAACCTGTTAGTCAAGGTAACCCCCCAGTTACCTTAATCAATCATGCACAATACTGTCTAAGTAGGAATACTACCCCCCAGTTCTTTTGGGTAATTAATGTTACGTAAAAGAACAATAAGGAAGCTATAATCATCATCGTCATTCTAAGAATAAGGAAGACTAACCTCATCATAAGCAGAATAGATATTCCTCTAATATCATCAATGCTTGCATAAAAGAAATGGTATGCTGTCTAATCAGAGTACTAATCTGGCGAAGACTTACGTGAATTCAACTGGATGTTATGTGATCCTTTATGGGTATAAAGCTCTCGCGGTATGTGTACCGGAATCTCTTCATATGAACCTGTTAGCTACAGGTGAATTTGGAAGCTGTTGCGATGAGCTTCGGAAAAATACAAATGAACCTGAAAATTACAGGTGAACAACATAAAATCTGTTAACTACAGATACATAAAATCTTTGCAGCAAAACACACTTTCTTCTACTCAAGTATCGACTGGCTAAAAACTTCTAGCAGGAAGCTGCTAATCAAAAGCTGTCTACAGTTGACTTCTAATCAATATCAATGATCTTGAAAGCTGGCACATAAAAGCTTCGGGTATATATGAATGAACCTGCAACATGTCAGTTACAAGAAAATAGCAAATAATCTACTAGATGCTGGTAAAATAGCTACAGGTAAATATAACTAAACCTGGAAGCTACAGGTATATATCAAGGAACCCGCGATCTGCAGGTAAACATTAAGGAACCTGCGAGGTGCAAGTAAATAAATAGCAAGGAATCTACTAATTGTAGGTAAATATCAAGGAACCTGCGAGCTGCAGGTAAATGTGCATTCTAACATCTAGAAACATAATCAAGACATAATCATAGCTTTATCTCATGTAAGATCTCAACAGCATAGATGCTTATGCATGCTTTATGTATAGCAAGAGTTTGTTGCGCAATACACAAAGTAAATGGAGGTTTCTACGAATATGTAAGCATAAATGGAGAGGTATCACCTGGATCTTTCTCTAGATTGATCTGCTGTGAAGTGGAAGCCTCCGTTAAGCTTTGAAAACTCATTGATGTGTTCATGATGCAAGCATGTTGCTCTTCAAGGTACTAGACCACTCAATCCGCAAGGTTTCTGAACCAAATCTGAGCTATGAGGTTTCCGAACCTGATCGTGAGGTTCCTTAACCTGAATTCTCTTAAAATTTTTGAAATCCTTGATTTTTGCAATAGTAATTATACTACCCCCCAGTTCTTCAGGGAAGCTTGTCTTCGGTGGAGAACTATATTTTGGAAGCTCCACAATTCTTCATTAATCTTGAGGCAAAGTGCTCAATTTCTCTCATCATAACAAATATCAACTTTTCTGATCTTGCTAATACCAGTTCTAATCATCATATCAACTGCTCTCTAACAAGTTGCTGAACATTCCTCTGTGAAGTTGAGTAATGCGCGCTTTCTTCAATTTGAGCTTCATTTCTTTTTAATTTTCAAGAGGTTCCCTTCTCTCTATTAGGGGACCTGAACTGTTCGACTTTATCAAAATTACTCTTGTCAAAATCAAGAATGATTCTTACATCTACTCTTCATCAAAATCTTTAACTGTATCTGATCTTCAAACTATGCTGAATCTTCTTTAATGCTTCGATCGATACTGTGACTTCTTCGTGCCATTCTTGCTTATAGCTTCAACTTTTCCTCTAATTTCTTCTTTGTCATATGACTTCATGAGTGAGGTATATTCTTCTTGAGACCTCATCTTTTCTTCATCAGAAAAATTCTTGTGTGCGGGGGGAGACCTCTGGTTGCAGGAACCTTCTACCAATAGGTCTTTTCCATTCTTATTTTCATTCTGAATCATCTGTATTGACATCTTCCTTTCAATCTTTTTCAACCTCTTATGATGCACGCTGAGAACGAATCTCTATATTAAGTACAAATATCCCAATGCAACACCTCTAAGCTTACGCGAGCTAACTCATTGTAAGAAACAAGAGATGTTGAGAGAGGTTATTCGCAAAGTATTTCCAGCAGCTCACTGAGTTGAATGAAACTTCTCACTCTAGTTTTGTAATGCTTAGCGAGCAATCCTGCACGATATCTCAATTTTGCAGGCATATATACAATGCAACAATATATATTCATGACATGATTAATGCACATTAATGAATATGATAACTTGAACATATAATATACACATGCATTTTATTATGTATGTCTCATGCAAATATCTAATTCAAGTCATATATGTAGAATATTAAATCTAATTTCTTTTTAATGACTTGCTCATTTTTTATGTTGCTAAGCTAGTCAAATAAATTCTCTTACTATGCTGCTCCACTGCTAGACTTAATTCTTCACGTCTACTTCTAGCTTCTATCTCTCTAGAATGCATGCTAGTCATTTTATTCTACCCATTAAATATGTCTTGTGCGAATTTCTAGCATGAATTTTTTATATTCAATTAAACATGTTAATGCATGCATGGCATAAAATGTATACCTATTTGCAGAATTAAATAATAAAAAGAGAGTAGAAAACTTAGCTCAAGATGCAGCTCCTGATTGAATCTGAATGTGTACTCCATTTTCTGTATTCATGTCTTGATTTCGTAAATTCTTCTTCTTGGTTACCATAGCTGCTGCTTCTTTATTTGATCACCATGCGGTCATTCTTGATTACTTTTTTTTACTTTAATTCTGCAAGCAAGTCCATATGATCTCCTTGCTCGGCTGCTTTCCATAAACGAATTCCATTCCGCTAGCTTTCTTTATGTATAAACTCTCTTTCATCATTTTGTGATGCTTCTTAAGCTGGTTCCAGGGTTAATCCTCAATAGGCATATATGATCTTTGTTCTAAATTCCATATCCTAAATATCAAGATTGGTCTGCTGTGTTCAGAAGTTGCATACACTTTCCTTGCTGCACTTTTTATTCATCATTCTCACATCTTTAAAACCTCATGAGCTCGCATGTACTATTTTTTATCTCCATTCTCTTCCTAGAATGAAACAAGATAATGCTTCTGCCCTTGACATTATTTTTCTGCGTGATTCCTTGTGCTTTAACATCCTTTTGTAAATGTTTTTTCTCAGAAATGCACCATCCTGGACAGCTTGACCACCTCTTACTAAATATGGGATAACATCTTGTAGAAAAAGTATTTTTACGAGCCGTAAATTTTGCTGAAAACTAGACTCTGATATCTTTCCAACGATGTATCATACTGCACCTGCAACCTTCCAGATCAAAACAGTTTATTCCGTGAAGTTGGCTCAAAAACTGCAATAAGAATTCTTGTTTTCTGCATTGGCTTCTTTTCCTCAAGCATCTTTCACACGTAAACAACCCATCCATAGGCTCCTTGTATACAGAGAGCTTCTTGAGGACTGATCCATGGTAAGACCTCTAGTTTTCTATCTTTATTTTTTATATTACCCCTGGCCCGAGTAATTTTCTGTCCATGCATTCACGGATAGGCTGGTATGTTCATTATCATTCGTAACTATCTTTAACTGTCTGACCTGCCTTTGTTACCACTTACTAGACTTCAGGTTGTCATCAATTGCTGCTTTACTACACCTGTGCATTCTTCCTATATTTGTAAACCATTTGCTTCTCATTATGGTTTCAAGATCAGGTCCGGTCTTCTCATTGTAGGTGCATCGTTCAAGCTTATGCGCTTATCTTTTTTCCTATTTTTTTTTACTAGCATGTAAACATGTAATATATATGCACATCTTTACCGGCATAATTTTTCTTCAGAATGCGTGAAGGCTACACGTGCTGATCTCCATCTCATTGCTGTACCATTAATCAATACCAATGCTTCACACCGATACTTTGCTAAGGTGCTTCAATTCAGGTATCGTCTGACTACTTTGCTGCAACACATCCTCTTGACCTGTATGTACCTAGGCGTATGTGTGAACCTCCAAGACACAAGGCTCAACACACCACTGCTTCCTCTATCCAGGGTTAAACCTTCAACACATATGATGTAACGCATCTACTTGACTATTCTTGGCTTCCATATACTAAATGTCCAGCACAGCCACTATTTGTCACCAGTGTCACTTCATTATAATTGTACTATCACCGCTGACTTAATCTTACCAGGTTGTATTAAGGATGAACCATTGCTGCTAATCCTCGCCTGTCACAATTTTTATCTCCCTATTTTTCAAAACAGAAGCGGGGACCCTCAAATTGCCTAGACCTTCTACCAATTCGCTGATTTTTTGGTAAAACAAAAACCCATACATTACTGCAATACTTGGTTGATGCTTTAATAACGCCTATGCTTTCTGCCTTCATCCCTTCAAACACTCCACACACGATGTATATATTACTTTTTATATAAATCTGAATGCATCATATAAGGCTTCATCATACACTGACTCTAGCGTTCTTTGTTCCTGGACGTCACAGTTTGCGACACCACATAAACGAAAACATAAAACCTGTTGTCCTTTTAACTCCACCTGTATATATATATATAGTCTCTAATGGTCCCCCACATAGCCCTGAATTATAGAGCCTGTCATGGCGATATTACAGCAGCCACGACCGAAACATTACCAGAACTCCATCTTTCTCTTTGTAACTGGTCGTAAAGCTGTCGTTGGCCCATATCATGTGTCTATTGGATGCCAGGTGATTATAAGACTGGTCGTACTCATGCTTTTGTTATCACAAGAACATGTTGTTATCACAACAACACGTTTGTAGGCGTTCCTATGTATATATAATGGTTTCTTGCATGGACCGCCGGGGATTAACCATGGTTGTCGTCTATGCTATCACCCCAGGCCTGGTACATAATATAATTGCCTACCTTGCTTCTTCTCTAGACTACAGAGGTTGTCTGCATCACGTCATCTCGCCCATCAATGCTGATACTTACATTTGCATATGGGCTCCTGAGACAACCATTGTAACCTGGACGCTGCTGCGGAAACATATAACTCTTGTAATCCCGTCTTGGTTGCCTTTAATGCTGAAAGAATGGGTTATTGTGTAGTATACAAATCTTTGGTTCATCATCTTTGTTTCGTTACCATCTTTGACAAAACTAGGAGGCTGCCTTGCTTATTACAAACTCCTCCTGCACGTCCATGGTTGTCATATTCATGTCCATATTCCTTGCAGCCTGTGGTTTCTTGCTTCTGTATGGACATACCTGCTTCCACAACTGCTCTCGTAACCAAGCGCCCTCAGCTCCATAATTACCGTTGTCTTAAGTTATACAAACCCACAAAAGTTTGTACTTGTATCTCAGTATCATGTACGCCATTGGAATAACAATAAGACACTGTTGTCGACATCTCGCCGTTGCTGTTGGGAAGTCCATAAAATCTCAACTCTTTTATCAATCTCGCCAGCTTCATTGTGTGCTATTACCTCATATTCCATGCCACCCAGGTACCATCGGTGTCTATCTCATGGGACTGTTTGTACCCAGCTGTTCATACGAAGGTTAAACCCAAACCCTCACACTTGTTACCAGCGTCTTCTTCCTTTTCTAATAGTTTCTTCGTACAACGCGATTCATTCACCTATCTCTGTACAAAGCCATGAAGAATAAGAAAACCCACGACTTCAGCCGTACATTAATGTGTTTCTGCTTCTCTATACTGCGGCTCCAGGTGGTTGTAAAACTAGTTCCATACATGTTTTCGATATCACTGAAATATGTCTGCAAGTGTTTCCTATATATACATATGTGCGTAAATATCTTAAATCGCCTTGGATTCATCATTATTACCACCTATGTCATCACTGCCCTTCGCTTAGGATCAGACGTGACTGCAGATTTGGGTGTATGAATTACCACTCAAAACCTGATTAAGTTCGTACTGCTCCAGTGGTACTCCTTAATAGAATCATCTGCTTTGATGTAGAAGCGGTGACAAGTACCACCATATCTATTCACTCGTCCCGTTTTGACGCATACCAACGCCCATATTGTTTATTCTAATGTTTGTAAAAGTTCTGTATAACAACAGCCGTGAGCATCTCTCTCAAGTAACTAGTCCCAAAAATTAATAAACACCCATCTTTGTTTGATTTTCTCGTTTGTCCTCCACAAACGAACAAGGAATGCCCTCCTTCTAGCTCCAATGTTGATGGAGGATTTTCGTAATCAACGTGATTTTTGGAGGCCCACTGGAATTTACAAGTGTAACACATGTAATTGGCTATTTTTGGTGATTTGGGTGTGATTTGATGGTGGGGGTGAGCTGAGCTTGAGAGGTTACGAGAATCATCGCAGGTTCCATTAGCGAGATCTGTGTCCGTTCTCTCAAGGTGCCTACGTACCCTTGTTTATATAGGGATCAAGCTCACGTAGTTCTAATGCGAGGCTGATTCTGCTTGACCAGCTGTATTCGATTGTCTAGTTCGTGTTGGACTCAAGTTCCTTTAGAGTTTACCACGAACTGGTTGGCTAAGTAGAGTAGAACTCGAGTTCGTACTCTACTATAATTCTCATGTCTATTAGAGGCATTCTAGGATCAACTGCGCCCTAGAATTACACTCCAATAATAATTCGGTCTCTTTCTGATTGGTTACGCTCAGGAACCTGGTGCTCAGGAACCTATGTCTCAGGAACCTGGTGCTCAGGAACCTATATTTCGGAACCTGGTTCTCAGGAACCTCTGTCTAGGAACCTGTTTCTCAGGAACCTCTTTATTTCGGGACATATCACTTAGGGACCTCTCTTTAGGCATCTGTACCTGCACAAATAACAAACTGGTTAGTCTGAGGAGCCTCTTTGTGGTTCCCATACGCTCTTGCTGTCTTCACTACTGCTGCTAGGCTGTCTTGAACTCTTCTGCAGGGAGGAACCTAGTCCATTCGTGATCTACTCAGCTTCCGGTTCGTCGGGAACCTCATAATACTTGTAGCTTCCTGACTGTCTACTCAGCGAGTGCTTATTTCTTCATGTCTAGTCTCCATATCTTGTACTGGATCTATCTCCTAGCTCATATGGATTGGACCCTATAGCTTATTGGGCCTAAATCTAGCCCATGGAGATTTTGGGCACAACAAATATTATAACCATCAATATACCATTTCAGTGTAATCTTTCAAGATAATATAAAAACTTGAACAAATCCCTCGCTATAATCTTCTCATTTCCGTCTTATGCAACAACCATATAAATTAATATAAAATCAGTTTCTCTTCGTTTGTAACAATAATTCCATCATTCCATATCACTTTTCTGTTTTCAGTTATAGAAATCTGAAAACCATTTTCAATTCTTTCTTTCAAGTTTTGGGGATCTCTGTTGGCGCCAGATACGTAGGACGATGATCAGTCGCCTCACCGTATCCGCTCTCTGTTTACTACTAGTAGAAGGGATGACCCTACCTGGTATCAACCCTGGAGGAAGGCTACCTGCTACATCCTCCCTTGGCATCTTCGTGCCGAAATAAAATATTGGATGCTGGACTGTGCCACTACCACACAGCCTCTTACGCTTACTGTTGCAATCCCCCTTTTTCAAATCATCAAATACAATTTCACATTTTCCATTTCCGTTCACATTTCCATTCACATTTCCCTTCACATATATCATTTCCATTTCCATTTATCATCACCTTTAAAAATTTATATATGTCATAATACTTTGATTATGACTCAGGCATCTCCTCTGTATTCAATGAAATCAATATGCTTTTATATACGTAGAGTATTCCATTTATCTCAAAAGTATTAAATACCATTCAATAATATTTATTAAATCACAATACTTAGGAAGAATATAATATTATAAATCATATAACCCTAAATAATAACTGATACCATTCCTTTATATATCTTTAGATAACAACTGATACCATTCCTTTATATATCTTTAGATAACAACTGATACCATTCCTTTATATATAACTCTATATAACAATTGATACCATTCCTTCATATTCCCTTAATCATAAGGCATGTTCACTTCATACATAATCATCTCTATGTATATTCATATCCATCTCATACTCATACCCATATCCATGTTCATATCATACTCATATACCTCTCCTTTTTACATCAATAATCAAGGAAAACCATTTCTTAACAATATAGTAACAATAGCATCACATATATATATTTCATGAAATCAAGTTTCTTTGAAGATAAATAATTTCCAAGTAGGGATAGAAAAGATCTTGCCTCGATCTCTGTATCCTGGCAATATGGCTCGTGGCTCTCCCGAAGTTTCTATAAACATAGAAAGACTGTCGTTAGAATACCACATCTCTTACTTACCTCACTCTTGTCTAACAAGACCCTTGACACTTTAATATATGTTTAACATATCACTATTACCACAAAGGTTCAAGAACTTAACCATGTATAACCTCAATCGAAGTTTCAGGGGTTTTCACCATTTCCCCTAACGACCACACTTAACTGTAAAAATTCTCAGAAAATATGTATTTTGAATTTTACTACAAGGTCAACTGATAATGACTCTCTGTCTACCCTACTGCAATGTCCCAAAGTTTTATAATTTTTAAAAATGTCTAAGTATGGTAGTTATAGCCTCAAAGTTGGTACAACTACGGTATCTCGACTTTCGAACGCCTTTCACTAAAACTGACTTTTCTCGTAAACCGTTCATCAGATTTTAACGCACCTTATATCAAAACGATCTATGAACCAAGCTCTATCTCATCATGGTCACAAGAGGGTCTGGACAGTAACCTACCGTACGTGACTGTTGTTCCAAAACAGGGCATCTACTTGGTTAAACGAAAATCGGACATTATAACCGCTGTATTTTCATACTTTCCAAAAATCCAACTCCTCCAACTCAATCATCAAACACAATAATAATCACCTACACCATGTGGTCTTCATTACCAGCCATGGTTATTGTTGATGAGTGGATTTCATAACAACTTTTGAGAGGTTTATGGTGAGTTGTAAAGGCTAACGATCAACTAATCTTTGGAGAATGGAGGTTTTTTGTAGGGGTTGAACTGAGCTCGAGAGCGTTTACAAGAATCTCGCGAGTTCCTTTGAGGCTTGTGTCGTGTGTTCTCAAGAATCTCGTAGGTGTATTGCGAGGCTTGCAACCGTGTTCCTCAAGGTGCCTACGTACCCTTATATATATAGGGATCAAGTTCACGTAGTTCTTTTTAGACTAGAAGTCTGGTTAGGCGGCAATAAACTAGGTTCCTAATTCGTGGGGAACTCCTTTTCTCCAGATTTCAGCCACGAATAGGCGACCTAAGTCGAATAGAACTCGAGTTCTAGTCCGACTAGGAGTATGTTTACAAGTTCTCGTCCTATTAGATGTATTCAAGGATCAGCTGCGCCCAAGGAATACATTCCAATAAGGAGTTGATGTTCATGACTTGCTCCTAAAGAATAGGAGGCTTTATCGTACTATAAATCTGCTGGAATAAATCTATTTTCGCACAGGAAGCTGTCTCTCAGGAACCTGTCTGCAGGAACCTGTTTCTCGGGAAGCTGTCTGCAGGAAGCTGTCTCTCGGGAAGCTGTCTCTCGGGAACCTGTCCAGATCCATTTCACATGCTATTTAGCCCCATTTAACTTAAGGGACCTCAATCATAACCCATATTACTCATACGGATTGGATCCTTAAGCCTAATGGGCCTAGATCTAGCCCATGGAGATTTTGGGCACAACAAGTACCCCCCGGTTCCTCGAAGTCATAGGATGCGAGAGGAACCTAAATAGCTTGATATTTTAAGGTCCAATCCCTTCAGTGCTCCCATGTTTCTTCTGAGTGAACCATGCAGGTCTTTATCTTCTTGATTGAATCGTGATAAGGGCACAAAGTGAATCCAATTAGGCGCTGAGTGAATCCTTTGACAAGGGCACAAAGCGAATCTAATTGGGCACTAAGTGAACCTTAAGAATGTTAAGGGAACCACGTGAATCCAAATAAGGGCATAAAGTGAACCTAATTGGGCGTTATGTGAACCTATGCCGAGGGCACAAAACGAATCCAATAGGGCACTAGATGAATCCTTAAAAGGGACAAGGTGAATCTTAAGATTGTCAAGGGAACTACTTGAATCCAAATAAGGGCATCAAGTGAACCTAGATGGGCGTTATGTGAACCTATTCTGAGGGCACAAAACGAATCCAAATAAGGCACTGGGTGAATCCTTAGAAGGGCACGAGGTTAACCTTGAAAATCATAACTTGCTCGAGACGTTGCTTCATTTTCTAAGCTGCTTTTTGCTCTCTCTGTTGTCTATGCCCAGGAACCCGGTGCTCAGGAACCTATGTCTCGAAATCTGGTTCTCAGGAACCTCATTACAGGAGACTGTACCTGCACAAATAACAAATTTGTTAGTCTGGGGAGCCTTTTTGTGGTTCCCATGTACTTCTTGCTATCCTCATTGCTGCTGCTAGGCTGACTCGGGCTCTTCTGCGGGAAGGAACCTGGTCCATTCGTAATCTGCTCAACTACTGCTTCATCAGGATCCTCTTGATACTCATAATCTCTTGACTGTCTTCTCAGCTAGTGCTCATATCTCTACGTTTGATCATCATATCTGGTACTGGAGACAATCTATCTCCTGGCTCATACAATACTTGTTGATTGGAACCTACGACTTAATAGGTCTAAATCCAGCCCATGGTGATTTTGGGCACAATACTAAGAAAACTAGAGAAAATGGATTAGTAATACGAGCTAAAGAGCTCACATATAAGTGATGCATGTATGCATGTATGAATGATTATCTACATTATATATGTTGCTACCTTCTCAAGTGGCATATCAATTATCTACTTGACTGATTCAACTAACACGTTCGAGATCATAAACTAAGCATATATGTTATGTAAGCTATAAACCTATAAGGCATGATAACATCCTAAGTATAAGCTCACATAAATTTTATTTCTAAAGATCATGCAATATGCGCGTTAAAAGCTTTATGCATCTAAGCATGACAGAATATAAGATCTCGTTGACATAAAATGTGCATGATAGTTAAGGATATAAAGGCATGAAAGTAAAACTTATCTGTGTTTCATTGTGCCGGTTCGGATTGAGGTTCCGTTACTGAAACTGGAAGATGGAAGCTCTTCTCAGTGCAAGCTTACATAGAGGAATTGAGCTACCCCCCGAGCCGTCATGATGCGTGAACCTCCTATAGCTTGTTGAAGTGGTTGACTGAAAACTGCTTGTTTCGGCTGAATATCACTGAACTTGGAAGCTGTAGCTATAAACTGTTTCGATCATATACAAGCTTTATAAGTGGGAGTATTCATCTATATATCACTTTGATGAGGGCACAAGGCGAATCCAATTGAGCTCTAGGTGAATCCTGGGAAGGGCACTTAGAGAATTCAATTGGGCGCTAAGTGAATCCTTGACAGGGCATAAGACGAATCCAGTTGAGCTTTAAGTGAATCCTGAGAAGGGCACTTAAAGAATTCGACTAGGCATCAAATGAATCCTTTTGGCTTTAGGGAGCACAAAGTGAATCCATCAGGGCTCTAGGTGAATCATGGCAAGAGCACGAAGAGAATCTGGTTGGGCACTAAGTGAATTCCTTTGTGGCATCAAGTGAATCCTTATAGGCTCTAAGTGAATCCTGAAGAGGGCACAGAGAGAATCTATAGGGCACATGATGAATCATTTCAAATTCTAGGGGCACCAAGTGAATCCGTAAGGGCACTAGGTGAATCCCTTCAAATGCTAGGGGCACCAAGTGAACCCGTAAGGGCACAAGGTGAATCCCTTTGAAGGCTTTTCAAATACAAGCGAACTCTAGGTTAGGTTACCCATGCTCAGATTTCTAAAACCCTTAACTAGGTGCCCACATGCTTATGGGACTTTTGAATGCGTGCCTACGATTCATAGGGCTTTTCGATGTGGATCTTTCGTGCTTGCAAGTCTTTCCTGGCTATCGAGTGCATGTAGCTGACAGGGCTTTTCTAGGTGAATCTTTCTGGGCTCTATACAAATCCTTGTAAGGGCATAAGGTGAATCCAACTGGTTGTTTATATGAACCTCTGCTTAGGACAAAAACCGAAACCAATTGGGCACCAAATGAATCCCTAAAAGGGTACAAAGAGAATCCATCAAGATACCAACCAAATGCGCGTGGATGCATGAAGCACCAAGTGAATCCTTTTGGGCTCTAAGTGAACCTATACGGGCACATAGAGAATCCATAAGGGCACTGGATTAATCCTCTACAGGCATGGAGCTCTTGCTATAAGCACATTTTCTTCTATTCAGGTATCGGCTGGTTGAGAACTTCAAGTAGGAAGCTGCTAATCAGAAACTATCAACAATTGGCTTCTAACAAATGTCAATGAACTTGGAAGCTGTTACATATAAGCTTCAAGTATATATGAATGAATCTGGGAGGTTTTCTACGAGTATCTTAGCATAAAAGGAGAGGCATCACCTGGATCTTTCTGTAGACTGATCAGATGTGAAGTGGAAGCATCCGTTAAGATTTGGAAACTCATTGATGTGTTCATGATGCAAGCATGCTGCTCTTCAAGATACTAGACCAAATCAATCCTTAAGGTTCCTGAACCAAATATGAGCTATGAGGTTTCTAAACTGCATCCTAGCCGTGAGGTTCCTGAATCAAATCGCGAGCTTCCTGGACCTGGTGGTGAGGTTCCTGGTCTGAATTCTCAAAACTTTGAAATCCTCAACTTTCAAAGTACCATGTGCTATAGTAATTGTACTACCCCCAGTTCTTCAGGGAAGCTTGTCTCTGATGAAGAACTAACTCCAAGAAGCTTCGCAATTCTTCGATAATTTCTAATAAGTCGTTGAATATTCATCCATGAAGTTGAGTACTGTGTGTTTTCTTCAAGATGCTCATATCATATTCTTGTAGATACTCTTCATCAAAATCTTCAACTATGTCGAATTTTCTTTAACGCTCGAATAAATACTATAACCTCTTCACATCATTCTTGCTTGTAGCTTTAACATGTCTTCTCCTTTCTTCTTTATCTTCTTACGAAACATGCTGAGAATGAACCTCTATACAAATATCCCAATACAGTACCTCTAAGCTTACGCGAGCTAACTCATTGTAAGAAACAAGAGATACTTAAAGAAATTACTTGTGAGGTATTTCTCGCAGGTCACTGAATTGAATGAGGTATGTTCCTTGTTTTACAAGCTAAATATAAGCTCATGTATGACGTAATACAAGGAAAAGAACTACTCATAATTTCGTTGAAAACTACTCGAAAGAAATAGGTTTACTTGCTAGGAAGGTATACATGCACTACCCCCCAGTTCTAAGAAGGAAATACATATATAAATAAAGGTCTCTCAACTATACTTTAAGGAAGCTCTCAAACTTTCAACTACTGGTCACCTCGAGCTATCCATTCCGCGAGCTTCCCGGCTTCAATCAATTCCTCAATTTGGTCTTTCAATGCTCTGCATTCGGAAGTATCATGGCAATTATCCTCATGGAAGTCACAATATTTCTTTAGATCTTTCCTTGCTCCTATTGGTAAAGGTGCAGGCTTTACAAATATTCCTTCTTTCCCATAAACCGTGAAGATGTGGTCCACTGGAGCAACCAAAGAGGTATAACTATCGCACTTTGTCTTCAAATTTGCTTTACTTCTTTTGGAGGAAGCTCGATCCCCAATAACATATGCTTGCGGGCTTGAAGACCTCTCTCGCTTGCTTCCTTTGTGATTAGCTTCATCTCCAAGATCTTCTGTTTCTCTCAACTTCAACAAGGATTCTTCCACACATTTATATAGTTCAGCTTGTTTATAGAATTCAGCTAGTGTACCAGGTTCACGTACTTGTAGCTCCTTCCAGAAGTCTGAACCAGCTCTTACTCCAGCAATTAGGAAGCTCATAATGACCTCGTCAGGAGCTTTCTTAACTCTAGGAACCTCTGCATCGAAACGTTTGAGGTACTCTGTCAAGGTCTCATCTGCTCTCTGTTTGATGTTGGCCAAGGTATTGGTTGGGGGTGCAAAAGTGATGGAAGCTCTAAACTGAGTAACGAAGAGTTTCCCCATATTCTCCCAGGAATTTATAGAATCTGATGGTAACCTCTTAAACCACTGATGAGCTCCACCATAAAGGGTTGCAGCCAATAATCTACACCTTGTTGGCTTCTTAACTTGATAAGCATCCATCTCTGTATTGAAACGACCCAGATACTCCACAGGATCCGTAATGCCATCAAATTTAAACTCATTTGACATACGATAGGATTTAGGTAACGGGGATTTTCTAACCTTCTTGGTGAATGGAGATGAGGTCATCGCACCTGTTATTGACTGCTTTTCTTCCTTGAGTTTCACTAGAATCTTCTTGATGTCTTCAGCATTCAAATCACCAGCTCCACCATCCTTTGCTTCCTTATCTTTATCATCGACTTCCTGTGAATCTGCTATACACGAATCGTTCGCGATCTCGACTGAACTTGAATCATCTTTAATTATCTCGATGGAAGGTTCCTTAACAGGAGGTTGTTTATCCTTCGGTTCACCATCTTCTTCACCTTGAGTATCTTTCTTTGGGTCTTCGATCTCCTCCTCGGCCTTTTCTTCACGTTCTTCTTCATCGACGCCTAACTGCTTGGGATTAATCTTAGCTTTTTTACCCTTCTTACCAGCTGTTAACTTCGACTTCTTCTTCTTCTTCGGTGTTATTTGTTCGAGGGTTGTAAGCCTTTCTTCAATCGACTTTAGATGCTCTAGGACGTCAGCAGGAGTAATCTTCTTCGCTTTCGGGGTTTGATCTTTCTCTACAGATTGTGTTGCTTCGCTAGTAGAACTGCCTGCCATCTTTCCACTCTTAAGATGATAACTCTCCCCTCCTTCTAGCGCCAATGTTGATGAGTGGATTTCGTAACAACTTTTGAGAGGTTTATGGTGAGTTGTAAAGGCTAACGATCAACTAATCTATGGAGAATGGAGGTTTTTTGTAGGGGTTGAACTGAGCTCGAGAGCGTTTACAAGAATCTCGCGAGTTCCTTTGAGGCTTGTGTCGTGTGTTCTCAAGAATCTCGTAGGTGTATTGCGAGGCTTGCAACCGTGTTCCTCAAGGTGCCTACGTACCCTTATATATATAGGGATCAAGTTCACGTAGTTCTTTTTAGACTAGAAGTCTGGTTAGGCGGCAATAAACTAGGTTCCTAATTCGTGGGGAACTCCTTTTCTCCAGATTTCAGCCACGAATAGGCGACCTAAGTCGAATAGAACTCGAGTTCTAGTCCGACTAGGAGTATGTTTACAAGTTCTCGTCCTATTAGATGTATTCAAGGATCAGCTGCGCCCAAGGAATACATTCCAATAAGGAGTTGATGTTCATGACTTGCTCCTAAAGAATAGGAGGCTTTATCGTACTATAAATCTGCTGGAATAAATCTATTTTCGCACAGGAAGCTGTCTCTCAGGAACCTGTCTGCAGGAACCTGTTTCTCGGGAAGCTGTCTGCAGGAAGCTGTCTCTCGGGAACCTGTCTCTCGGGAACCTGTCCAGATCCATTTCACATGCTATTTAGCCCCATTTAACTTAAGGGACCTCAATCATAACCCATATTACTCATACGGATTGGATCCTTAAGCCTAATGGGCCTAAATCTAGCCAATGGAGATTTTGGGCACAACAGTTACAAGCCCAAACACTTCCATATTCAACTTTAATCACTTACAGACACTTATAACATCATAATCATAACATTTATACCACTTAATCACTAAACACAACCATATCCATCATAATATAAAAGAGCAAGCATGATTATACCTTCTTGAAGCTTTGATAACCCTTAACAATCCTTGATATATCCTTAATCAACTTTATACTAGCTTGAATCAACTAAAAGAACCATGAAAACAAAGTTAACAATTCGGAATTACTATTCATCAGCTGAAAGAACATGAAAAACGACCCCTTTACCTTGCTTTTCTGGAAAACTCTTGTGAAATACGACTTGTAGGTTATCTCATGGGATTTCTAAAAAGCTATAGAACGCAAAATTTGGCTGAGAAACGAAGAAGTTATGCTCATTTTACTGGGCTGTTCCTGTTTTGGCCGAATGGTATATATGAAATGAGATGGGGAGAGGTTTTTTTCTTGATCCTTGCTCTTATCTTGTGTTAATCTTGGTCATTCTAGATTACCTTGGAAGCCTTGGAAGATATTTGTGATTAAAATCCATGTTAAAGTACTAATTTACCCTTAAAATCAAGATAATGGAAAGTGATACCCCTTGGATGATCTAATCTCTTATTTTCTAAATTTTCTAAGTAAAATGCCCATCACATTGATAAATAATATGGTATGTATCCTTGTTATATTACTAATCTTGGTTGCTTGGTTTCCATACTCGTCTAATTGTAATTCGTTTCGAGTATACCTCATTATCTCAGTGGTTTTTGAAATCATTTACAAATCCAATTTCCTTTGGTATTCTCTTAACTTAATAATCCCCTGGTTAAATCTAAATCTTCTAATTCCTCAATACATAATTCCTTTAATACTTCCATGCTCCTTAATATCCAATAGAAGCTTATTCGAAATCAAAATCCTCAAAATCCATATTCAAGAATTTCTGGAATCTATCGTCATTTCGAGTCACTTATTTTCAATGTACAACACTAATATGATTTCTGTTTATTCATTTCCCGTTTCCATTATGGAGTACTTATATACCATTTCTCTAAATCCTCGGAATTTACTATTCATGTAACCACTGTAGCATTACTAAAGTTAGGGTTATTACATCCTTCCCCCCTTAAAAGAATTCCGTCCCGGAATCACGTTGAAAATGTCCATATATACCTCTTTCATCCACACTTCTGACTTCTACACCACTTTCTCTGACCCTTTTTCCTTCATAATATCTCTATCTTGTTTGCGTAAAAATACACCAACATAATCTTGCTTGTCATTCATCAACATGCCATATAGCTTATCTATATCAGTCCCTTTCATTCTCCTCTTGTTTCAGTCATTCCACATTAGTTCATCTCTCATTCCTCTTTTAGCTAAGGGTATCGGCCACCACATTGGCCTCCCCTGAATGGTAGTGTATCTCACTTATGGTTTATCTGTATTTTGATCTCTATCATGACATAAAATATGAACACTTCAATCTTGTTATATCCTGTCTCTGTAAAATCCTCCAGAAATCTGACTAGAATAAGATTCCTTGAAACAATTGTAAGAAAATACTATCTATAATATATATTTCCTGTTCGTATCTAATCAAGTTTGTGCTTTTCTCAAAATACTTATTCTTCGTTGCATAGAATTTCCTGGCCCTTAACAGATACTGATTTTCCTTATCTAGATTGTCAACCTACCTACACCATTCATTGACCAAATTGATTCCTAACCAAACATTTACACTTGGAAGGTTAATTAATAAAAGAAAGATTTTCACCTGCATCTGTATCCGGCTTTTTCAACGCTTCTCCTAAGGTCATATTATACACCCTGGCAGTAGGTCTATTTGAAGCAGTCATACTTTGTCTTGGTGCAGATGACCCACTGAAACGGCAATCTCTAGCAAAGTGTCCTAATTTCCCACATTGATAACACTTGATATCAATTTTGTCAGTTGATGTGCACTGGTTATAATAGTGTCCTTTCTGTCCGCACTTAAAGCAAGTTATTTCCGACATCCTACACGCTCCCGTATGCTTTCTACCACACTTGCTACAATCTGGTAAGGGTGGTCGTGCTTGATTAGACTGAAAAGTTCCTGAGGATTTGCCACCTTGATTCACAGTCTCACTAACAGCCTTGTTACTCCCTGACTTTCCCACAAACTGAGATTTTTGTCCTTTACCAACCTCGCTAAAGTAACTTCCTTCACTTGAACCTCCCTTCTGGCCCTCAAATCTCCTTTTCTTACTTTCTCGACCTATCTGGTTTTGTTCACTCTCAGCTTCTATAATGGATGCCTTTTGAACTATCGCAGCATAATCAGTTAACTCAAACGGCGCCACTCTCGTCTGTAGCCATGGTTTCAATCCTTGTTGGAACCATTTCGCTCGTTGTTCCTCAGTACACACAAATTCTGGAACAAACCTAGACAATTCAGTAAATTTAGTCTCATACTCGGCCACTGATAGATTATCCTGCTTTAATTCCAGAAATTTCATCTCCATTTGGTTTTCCAGATACCTAGGGGAGTACTTCTCTAAAAACACCCTAGTGAAATGTTCCCAGGTTATCACTCCCGCTCCTTCTAGGTTCTTCTTAGCTTCCCACCAATAATTTGCCTCTCCCTTTAAGAGATAGGTTACAAAGATTGTTTTCTGATCCTCTTCGATCCTCAATATCTCAAAAGCTTTCTCTATTTCTTTCAGCCATGCTCTGGCTAATACTGGGTCAACAGTTCCCTCAAACTCTGGGGGTTTCAATGACTTAAAGGCACGAAAGGAGTTAGCTGCCTGATTAGGAAGAGCAGGTGGGGGTTGAGGGTTCTGTGGATTAGCTAAATTCTGCCTTAATAGTTCCATAAATTGGTTAAAGGGATTAACTCCCTGATTTCCATGTTGGCCAGTTGATTCATCTTCTTCTTCTTCATGATTTTGTTCATTATGAGCGTTTTCACCCTGCCTATTATGACTTCCTTCCTCTCTCTCATTTTCCCTTGCATTTGTTCTATTATTACGCTTAGGCGGCATGATTCTGTATATAGCAATATTCTTCATTAATCACCCAAATTTAGGGTACAACATACATCATTTCCATATATGCACAACTATATCATTAGTTTACTCATTTATATACCATAATATTCTCAACTCAACTTTAGCAAATGAGCGTATCACCTTTGGCATAGTAATCTTTTCATTTAAGTCAATCACCTTATATGCCTCAATATCCTTGAATCTCAACATTTAATATCAAAATACGATAAAATTAGGCAAAATACATAAACTTCATTAATTATCTCCCTTCCTTTGTTTATCCTTATTCTGACTTTTTCCTCAAATACACCTTACTCTCAATAGTAAATCTCAATTATACCTTAAAATTCCTCATATTCTTTTATCTCAATAATCCTCAAATATACCCATTTCTTCTCACGAAATTCCTTCCTCTTTTATATCGAAACGCTTCTAGCTCTAATTATCTCTTATTGAAATTTCCCTTGAAATCTCGAGTTTCCTCGTATAGTCACGTATACTCTAAACCTTGCTTCCATTATCCCATCCATTACTGAAATCTTCTATATTCGAAACAATTGATAAAATTCAAGAAACTTTGAATTGAAACGGACCTAGAAACAAGCAAGGGTCCCGCAACAATTTATAAGATTAAGAGTTTTAAATAGCTCTTATTCGAAACAAAAGAATATTTTATGAAATCAATATGATGGAAGAACCCGTACGTAACACAAGTGAGGGCGTCCCCTCCGACTTTCAATCACACAAACATATCGTCCTTGTGTATACATAGGATTGTTCCTCTTAGTTGGAATAAGAAATATAGAGGGAAATTTTAAATCACGATGATAAACACCATTTTTCGAAAATAATCTTAGAGAAATATTTTGAATAATACAATTTTGAAACACATTTCAAGGATACCAAAAAGTTTTGAAAAGATACCGGCCCCTTTTTGAATAAGAGATGAAAGGTCACCCTGGGATTACTCACAAGGTTATCTAACGTACACTTCCCAATACATCAAGTATTCCCTTTCTCATATCGATCTCGTGTGCTACATAAACTTAACACTTTTGGCATAATAACCTTTATTAGCAATAATCTATAAAATTATAATCACGACTTAGAATAAACGCTTCGTTCGATAAACCCCCCCTTGAACTCGATGTGAGTTCACAATTTCTATTATTACTGATATATTTATTATTATCACTCTTGTTCCTGAGCAATATGACTCTAAGCTCTGATACCAAACTGTGACAGCCCCAAATCCGGGGTCATAAATCTGGGCCATCACGGACCAATTTCCATTCCATATCTATATCTCTTGGGTTTTTTTTTATATCAATTAATACTTATGCAGTTGACCCCGCAATAATAAATACACACACCAGTCATATGCTCAGAGAACAACATTCATCATAATAAAAGTTTAGAGTTGAACAGTTATTACAAACCCAGAATCCAACTTAAATACATTGTTGAATAATACTTCAACATGAAGCATTTCAACAATCAAAAGTTCCTTACATTCTTACACACTTAATTATACATAAGACTACTAGAACCCGTCTGTCTCTACGCTACCTCAGGAATCGGTGCCAATGCCCTCTCAGAAGGTCGCCTTCCCCCTACCCTCTTGCGGGGCGTTTTGCGTAGTATCGGCATACCTAGCTGTTATATAAATAAGTAGCAAGAGTGAGCTATAGTAGCTCAGCAAGATAATTTCTATCTACTAACATCAAAGGAAAATAAACCATTATATATATATATATATGTAATAGACAAAAGCAAACTTCAGTTATTATGGAAGAATTTTATTTCCATTCAATATGTATATACACTTTCCAATTATTCTTGTACGTAAGAAATATATAGTATCATTCCATCAGTCTCGCTTCTAACATCATATAATATCAGTTCCTCTTCTTGAATATTATAACCATCAATATACCATTTCAGTGTAATCTTTCAAGATAATATAAAAACTTGAACAAATCCCTCGCTATAATCTTCTCATTTCCGTCTTATGCAACAACCATATAAATTAATATAAAATCAGTTTCTCTTCGTTTGTAACAATAATTCCATCATTCCATATCACTTTTCTGTTTTCAGTTATAGAAATCTGAAAACCATTTTCAATTCTTTCTTTCAAGTTTTGGGGATCTCTGTTGGCGCCAGATACGTAGGACGATGATCAGTCGCCTAACCGTATCCGCTCTCTGTTTACTACTAGTAGAAGGGATGACCCTACCTGGTATCAACCCTGGAGGAAGGCTACCTACTACATCCTCCCTTGGCATCTTCGTGCCGAAATAAAATATTGGATGCTGGACTGTGCCACTACCACACAGCCTCTTACGCTTACTGTTGCAATCCCCCTTTTTCAAATCATCAAATACAATTTCACATTTTCCATTTCCGTTCACATTTCCATTCACATTTCCCTTCACATATATCATTTCCATTTCCATTTATCATCACCTTTAAAAATTTATATATGTCATAATACTTTGATTATGACTCAGGCATCTCCTCTGTATTCAATGAAATCAATATGCTTTTATATACGTAGAGTATTCCATTTATCTCAAAAGTATTAAATACCATTCAATAATATTTATTAAATCACAATACTTAGGAAGAATATAATATTATAAATCATATAACCCTAAATAATAACTGATACCATTCCTTTATATATCTTTAGATAACAACTGATACCATTCCTTTATATATCTTTAGATAACAACTGATACCATTCCTTTATATATAACTCTATATAACAATTGATACCATTCCTTCATATTCCCTTAATCATAAGGCATGTTCACTTCATGCATAATCATCTCTATGTATATTCATATCCATCTCATACTCATACCCATATCCATGTTCATATCATACTCATATACCTCTCCTTTTTACATCAATAATCAAGGAAAACCATTTCTTAACAATATAGTAACAATAGCATCACATATATATATTTCATGAAATCAAGTTTCTTTGAAGATAAATAATTTCCAAGTAGGGATAGAAAAGATCTTGCCTCGATCTCTGTATCCTGGCAATATGGCTCGTGGCTCTCCCGAAGTTTCTATAAACACAGAAAGACTGTCGTTAGAATACCACATCTCTTACTCACCTCACTCTTGTCTAACAAGACCCTTGACACTTTAATATATGTTTAACATATCACTATTACCACAAAGGTTCAAGAACTTAACCATGTATAACCTCAATCGAAGTTTCAGGGGTTTTCACCATTTCCCCTAACGACCACACTTAACTGTAAAAATTCTCAAAAAATATGGATTTCGAATTTTACTACAAGGTCAACTGATAATGACTCTCTGTCTACCCTACTGCAATGTCCCAAAGTTTTATAATTTTTAAAAATGTCTAAGTATGGTAGTTATAGCCTCAAAGTTGGTACAACTACGGTATCTCGACTTTCGAACGCCTTTCACTAAAACTGACTTTTCTCGTAAACCGTTCATCAGATTTTAACGCACCTTATATCAAAACGATCTATGAACCAAGATCTATCTCATCATGGTCACAAGAGGGTCTGGACAGTAACCTACCGTACGTGACTGTTGTTCCAAAACAGGGCATCTACTTGGTTAAACGAAAATCGGACATTATAACCGCTGTATTTTCATACTTTCCAAAAATCCAACTCCTCCAACTCAATCATCAAACACAATAATCATCACCTACACCATGTGGTCTTCATTACCAGCCATGGTTACAAGCCCAAACACTTCCATATTCAACTTTAATCACTTACAAACACTTATAACATCATAATCATAACATTTATACCACTTAATCACTAAACACAACCATATCCATCATAATATAAAAGAGCAAGCATGATTATACCTTCTTGAAGCTTTGATAACCCTTAACAATCCTTGATATATCCTTAATCAACTTTATACTAGCTTGAATCAACTAAAAGAACCATGAAAACAAAGTTAACAATTCGGAATTACTATTCATCAGCTGAAAGAACATGAAAAACGACCCCTTTACCTTGCTTTTCTGGAAAACTCTTGTGAAATACGACTTGTAGGTTATCTCATGGGATTTCTAAAAAGCTATAGAACGCAAAATTTGGCTGAGAAACGAAGAAGTTATGCTCATTTTACTGGGCTGTTCCTGTTTTGGCCGAATGGTATATATGAAATGAGATGGGGAGAGGTTTTTTTCTTGATCCTTGCTCTTATCTTGTGTTAATCTTGGTCATTCTAGATTACCTTGGAAGCCTTGGAAGATATTTGTGATTAAAATCCATGTTAAAGTACTAATTTACCCTTAAAATCAAGATAATGGAAAGTGATGCCCCTTGGATGATCTAATCTCTTATTTTCTAAATTTTCTAAGTAAAATGCCCATCACATTGATAAATAATATGGTATGTATCCTTGTTATATTACTAATCTTGGTTGCTTGGTTTCCATACTCGTCTAATTGTGGTTCGTTTCGAGTATACCTCATTATCTCAGTGGTTTTTGAAATCATTTACAAATCCAATTTCCTTTGGTATTCTCTTAACTTAATAATCCCCTGGTTAAATCTAAATCTTCTAATTCCTCAATACATAATTCTTTTAATACTTCCATGCTCCTTAATATCCAATAGAAGCTTATTCGAAATCAAAATCCTCAAAATCCATATTCAAGAATTTCTGGAATCTATCGTCATTTCGAGTCACTTATTTTCAATGTACAACACTAATATGGTTTCTGTTTATTCATTTCCCGTTTCCATTATGGAGTACTTATATACCATTTCTCTAAATCCTCGGAATTTACTATTCATGTAACCACTGTAGCATTACTAAAGTTAGGGTTATTACATACATAGTGAAAGAAAAATGTATGGTCTGCTTGACATGATTGGAATGAAGTACTTGGGTGAAAACGATGTAATATTGTTCACCTTTTGCGGAGCTGGAAAATTTGAGATTACTCTATTTGACAATGCAAAAGTTGAAAAAACTTTAAATTACAACTTGATTGAATCAGGTAAGTTCTTAATGTGTAATTCAGTATTATGTTGTAAGTTAAATAGTATCGATTTGATCTAATCATTTTGCATTTTTGTAGAAAAAGAAGTTGTGAAGGATTCTGTAGCAATTGTTACTGAAAATACTACTGCAAATGCCACTGTTGATGCTGAGATGAATGATGCTGCTTTGGACAATATCAATGAACATGCAATAGTGGATGTTGAAATGAATGAGGCAGCAGTCACATTTACTTCTATGATGACTTGGTCAAATGTTAATAACTCTTCGCATGGAGTGGTATAATTTTCAACTTACTTTGCATGATAGTGAATTTCTTATGTATAACTGCTCGTAAATGATAAGAACTGAAAGTTTAAAACATGATTTTCTACTGCAGTACATACCTGCCAACGTAAAACCTCGGAATCACAAATTCAAATCTGGTGAACGTGTGACATTAAGAACAGAGAATGGGAATTGGGAAGTAGGATTAGTCCTCTCTAATGGAATTGCAAGGATTTCAGCTGGTTGGAACAAATTTGCAGAGAAAAATAAACTGAAGATGAACGAAACTTTAACATTCAGATTCTTGGAAAATGAAGCTGGATTATTATTTGACATTGGTTTTCCAGGACGTAGTTAATCTAGTTTGTGTTCCTACTTGTAATAGACATACTTTTTAAGGTAGTACACATCACTTCTATCGTACATTTCCTAAGACATTTTGTTTAAGACCATTTGTATTGTTTTTGTGTTTTAAGAAACTTCAGAAATTTCCCAATATTAAATACCCGGTTACTCTACAATTTAAATTTATCAATGTTTTATTACTAAACAGAATTATGCATTTTTGAAAAATGCATATAACAATTTAAGTAGGAGGATTTGGAAAACAATTACGACTATATGAAAACATTAAACAATATGTTTACCGTAAACAAAATTACAATTTATTCAAATGGAAATTTGAAATTGAAACGAACAAAGAAAAATGATCAAAATACATCTGATGTCGCTTATTTTGGAAATTATTCCATTGGATGCCTCATACTAAAACTTTCCTTGACCAATCGCAATTGCTTAATATCCTTGTTCAATTAGCCTAATAAGAAAAAAAATAACATAGATATAGGTCAAAATGTTTAAATACAATGAAATAATCAATCAATTCTAACTTAAAATTACAACCTTTGGCGGATATGATTAACTGGATCATACTGAATGTTGGCATAACATCTGGTATTTAACGAACTGCTGACCTGCAGAGATCCTGATATTTGAAGTCATTATTAGTTACTAATACAACATTACAATTTTTAAAAAAAAACATATATTAGAAAAATAGACTTGAGAGTGTAACCTCTAAATATGCGTGGCCTCATTGTTGTCAAAATGACAATGTTTGGGGTATCAGTATTGTTTTCTATAATTGTATTTATAGAAGGAATAATTTCGTCCCAAATAGTAACCTTCACAGAGGTCCTGTATTATAATTGAAAGATGTATTGCATGGTAAGGACTTAATAATACTTTGAAAAATATAATAAAAACGAATATACAAATGAAAAACCTTCCATCAAAGATCTGAAATCTTTGGAAGTGTTTGTCGCCAAGAAAAGTTTGTATCATCTTAGGGTATTCCAGTTTCGTTATGATTCCAGCAATATCTATAGAACATATGATTGTATCAAATACTATAATTGAATGCTATTGTAGTGAATAAAAGAAAAAATATATACACGATTTGTTCACAAACCTATAGCAGCATTGACATTCTCAGGAGGATTAAGTACAATACAATTGCTGGTAGGGTCGTACAACTCTTCTAAATCAACCAATTCGAATTTGTGCATTGGTATGTTAATTACTTCATCAAAAAATGGTTGGACCACAGTTAAATGTGTTAGCATGACAGAGATACTGGATGATACTGGCCTGACATTTCCTGTAGCTTCCATAGCTGTAAAATTAGTGATCAAATATATATTGCCTTCCACAATTACGTTATGTAGAGCATTCCAAATTTCTGGATTCACAAAGCCATGTACATGGTAGTCCTGTTGTTTGGAAAATGACAAAATTAATTGTATTGCAACTTCAAATATAAACGTACTTAACAACATTTTAAATACATCATTTTACCTCTGAATCCAGAAGAATAAGATTGAACCCAATAAAATTGCTGTTAATATCAATTGCAGGCCACATGCGTGTTACACGAACCTTTACATTCCAATCATTCCTTGATTGATCTACATCTTTCAATTTATCAAACGCCATCTGATTGTACATTGGTAAAAATAAAGTTAATAATTTATTTGTAAGAACGTACAGTTCAAATATGATTAAATATGATTACTAATATGAAGCAACAGGAAAAACATATCAACCTTTAGCTCTGCTTACAAATGTTAAAACTTTTACTATTAAGATATAGCCTTTATAGTGGTGCTGGGTAA
Organism: Kitagawia praeruptora; assembly: GCA_037693485.1. NCBI lineage: Eukaryota > Viridiplantae > Streptophyta > Magnoliopsida > Apiales > Apiaceae > Kitagawia > Kitagawia praeruptora. Next base: position 144,385,539 of record CM075352.1, read on the forward strand.
ATGTGATCACAATCTATATTTGGTAAAAATATGCCGCTAAACAGGGATGGTTTAATCTGATAAGATCATAAATGAGATATGATTAATCAGGTTAGTAATTAGACGATATGATAATGATAGGGTAGTTAAGTTAGAGATATGATTAGGAGATGCTGATTTATTATGAAATCATTAATTTGGGTTATACAAAACATATTATTAGAAAATTCTTTTGTCGGCATTTTACAATAATTAAGAATTATTTAAAGAGGTTGATCTACAACTTCTAATTTATCAAACTCCATCTAATTGTACATTGGTAATAATTAAGTTAATAACAATTTTTGTAATACTAATTAAATTGTACGAACTAATTAAATTTATCATACTCCATATGATTGTACAATTTTACCAAGTTAATAATAATTTGGTTCTGAAAATAAAGTTATATATAGTATGGAGCCCATTTAATTGGTTATTTTAAAATGAAAGAATCATTTTTAAATTCTATTGTCGGTAATTTACAATAAGTGACAATAATTTAAACATTTAAATTATTCTAAAAAAATATGACTAACAATCACAACAGTTACATATATGCCAAATTTAACTAAATTGATAATCTCATAATTTTGAATGTGCAAGTTATAAAACCAACCACTATCTTTGGTGGTCAAAGAAATGACCATAAATCATATACATGCAAAGTTTTAAGGAATTTATAATGGATTAGTATAGAACGTGACAGTTAAAAAACGAACCCATAACTTTGCCAGTTAATCAAATGTCTATAAATCATAACGGAGATACAAAACATTCTATCATTACATTTGTATATTACTTATTATCAAAACTAATGAGTTCAAGATCAGCAAAGAGGAGAAGGTACACAAACATCAAGTCATTGTTGTTTAATGACTTGAATAACATCAATCTTACTTCTGCAGATCTAAGCGAAGACATTCGTTCAGCAAATGAAGATTTCGGTCTGTTTTTCAAGAGCATGGAGGATAGGGAGACAGAACTATTTGCTCGCACTCTTGGAATTGAGGAAAAATACATGTAAATATTCATGTCAAAATTTTATTCTTAAGATAGACCTATTTTAAAATATGACAATATGCGTATGGTATTTAAAATGTAGGAACATTACAGAGGTGCTGACAGGAAAACAACATGTATCGGCTGGTCAATCTTCAAATCAAGAAGTTCAAGTTGATAGTTCTTATGCAGGAAGAGAACGAAGATTTGTAGAAGATACCCAGACATCTCTTGTTGGACATGTGAAGCAGTTTAGAGATCTTTTGGAAGAGATGTTAACATGATTCAAAACATTTGAAGCAAACTGGACACAAAAACTAAATGACTGGTTAACCAAAGTTGGTGAAGTGGAGGAACAGAGGGCAAAAATGAGCGCTGGACTTGTGGATTTCTCACGTAATATATAGTTCTCTTAAGAATCTCAACCTATAGATATGCATTGCTGCTAATTAGATATTTTATGTTGTCTCAAACTTAATGTTTAGTTATTCTCTTAAATCTTAGGAACATGTTGGTGTAATCTTCCTAATTTCTGTAGTATGATACTTTAGTTCATGATAGATTTTACCATTGTCCTATGTTGTTAAATTTGGAATTGTGTAGTTTAATTTGGAAAACACTAAAGTTCACTTTGAAAGCTGGAGCACTAATGCACAAAAAGAGCATACATCATTTAACCTTAAGTACATTAAAACAACATGGATAAAACATTATCAGGAACTAAACATTGACATACTTAAGGCAAACATTCTTCAGTATCTATAATCAGATAAATTCTGGAAATATCAAAATAGTAAATACAACATGCATCCATAAAAACAATATTTTCAAAAATTCATTAAAACAGTAGTTGGACAAATTGTATAGAAATAAAATGTTTAATCAACAACAGAAGACAGGAGAATCTTGAACAACAAAATCTGCACTTTGCAATAAGCACAATCGGTATTCCACATGTGTGACATTGTCAAGAGATTGCCATATACTTCACTCTCATGGCAAATATAACTTTCAATAATTTTATCGCATAGTGAGTTCCACAACTCATCTCCAAGAGGATGACCTTCGAGTTGATAGATGGGTTGTTTGTTTCTTGCATTTGGGCAAAACTTGTAAATCGGCAAGAGATGATCCTTCTCAAATAAGTAACAGTACATTTCTTCGAGATATTTAATAAGTTCTATTATCCTAGATCTCAAATGTGTCTGATTAAGCAATTCATACATCTCTTGAACAATCTCATCTCTGTGAAAAGTCATATTTATTGCTTTAAAGAAAATGAAGCAAAAAGAAGAAGGAAAATGATTACCTGATAGAGAGGAAAGTACATAAAGATAATGAGGCACATTTTCATTCAAAAATAAGCACCGAATGGAATTGTAATACAAAGCTTGATCAACATTATATCTAACAGCAAACCCAATAAAACCATGATACTGGTAACGTGTAATTTCGATAGGATGATTATGGAACTGGTACAAAGAATCCCAATCAAGGCTTTCCAGAACATCTCTGATTCTAGGAATAGTTTGCTTAGTCACCCATGCCATTAGACACTTAACAAACCTATTAAAGTCTCCTATATCTATTATCATGAATGAAAAGAGCAAGGCAAGAATATCTGAACGAAGATTCTGAAACATTTTTATTACAGGTATAGAAGATTGATTGTCTAAAACTTTTGATAGAAGAGTTAGAACTGAAAGAGCAAAGGACTGCAAACTATATCTTGGAGAATGGGAGAAGATGGAGTAAATGTATATGTTTTGTCAGCATGCAAAGAGAGTTATCACGACTGTTGATCTTCTAACAGTTTTTTTATCCTTTTTATTTCATGTAATGTAATAATGTAGTCTATATTATTAGATTACCTATGTACATCCTTAACGTCCAAATCTAAACTTAATCATGACTTGTGTAATATAAAATTCAAATCTATTAGATTCAATGAATTGTTTAATCATGACTTATTTTATTTATGTATGCTCTTCTATTAATATTATTGTTTTTTACTGCTGCTAAAAAAACATAACATAAAATCGTTAGTTTGTTTAAAATTATCATAATTTTAGAACGTATAAATTTGAAGATATAAATTTTTTAAAATTAAAACAAATGCATCATAAACAAATTACATCTATTATCATAATTTTAGAAGGTCTGAAAATTAATCATGATAACAAACGATAAGCAAATCTTCAAAATCAAAATTCAAAAAGATAAGCAAATAGCTAAAACAATATAGTAATTAGTCAATACAGTTCAATAACTGTTAGCTCGTTAAGTTAATATAGTAATGTATGTAAAATAAATTTTGAAAATAACTTTAATTTTTATGTTTTACATGTTTGAATAACAAAATGTTAATTTCATTTAAATATATAAAAAAATCATTTTCCATGTCTCTATCATATGTTAATTATAAGAATTATTATTCTATTAAGGTACTGAAAATTCATCATAGAAAATAGTACAATAATTTAAAGTATAAAATTATGTGTAGCTTAATATTAATTTCCTTGGATATCAGGATAAAAAAATAGAATAATTATTGCATAAAAGAATGTGAATATAAATATATTTACTAAAATCTTCTATTATTTAGTTTAATTGATTACAACTAAATGTAACTAACTTAGCTAAAAAAAAAAAAACTAAATGTAACTAAAGTTTTGCTCTTACAAAATATTTTTCAATTATAAAGTAAATAATTTATAATTAACACTAATTTGGTTAAAGTGTTCTACCTTAGTTCATTTATTTTTAATTTACACTAATACACAATTACTATTTTTGATGTGAAATATTAACATAAAATGTTTGTTTAAAAAATGAATTTTAGAAATAATTTTGTCACACGCAACATCTCATTTATATTAAAAAAAAGAATAAAATTTGTAATTTTAAACAATCAATTTAATATTAAAAAAACAATAATAAAATTTTTAATTAGTTCTCTAAAATTTTTAGACATGTCATGAATTTTCATAATTTTAATCTCAAAACTACTTTCTTTTAGAACATACTCCAACATTTTTTTTCTCTAAAATTATTCAACATTTTTATGTAATAAAAAATGGTCTTGTATATTTTAAAAGTAAAATATAAAAAAACTTATTATTATGAATTTATCTAATAATCTCTTTTATGTAAATAAATTATATAGTAAATATAAACATTGCTATGGGCAATGTGCAGTTGGTAGGTAGCTGTAGGCATTGTAGTCCCTATAGTCCGTACGTATTAAACTGATTTTACCAAATGCTGCTCAGTCACTATATGCAAAAGTCATACCTAATGGCTGCACCTGTAACTTATGATGTAGATGTGGATAATGCAGGCTTTGTAGTTGGCAAAAGATCATTATAAATATGAAGCTGAGGGAATTAAAGTCTGCATATCATTAGCACCACAAATGCTCCTACCTTCCTTATCATACGGAGCAGCAATCAAGATCTGAATTGGAGATAACAATTTCATTTTGGCACTTGCCTGAGTGAAATACTCACTGCACACCTAAAACTGTTGTAAAAGTTTAAAAATAAATTGAAGCACACAAACAGTATAAGCGATTTGCTCGTCCATACAAATATTAATATACTTTTACATTTAAATTTCAAATGTTTCATCTGAATGAAATCTAATCATGTCCATGTTACAGAACTGTTGTTGCACACCATGACCTATGTAAATCCATCATGTCCATGTGCTGATATGAATGTTAGCAGCTCAAATTTAAGAACTTCGACGTCCCTCTGTAAACCTGTACCCATGGCCTTTGTCTAGAAGAATGTGGTATGTCATTATCAAAAGATTCCTCGTCTGATTTATCGTCACACCTATTATTGTCAGGTGATGAGATATTCTCCTCTGTATGAATCAGGTGGTCACATGATTCAAAAGAGTTTCCCGTTAATCCGTTCTCTGTATAATCTCGAATTGCACATAAATTTGATGGAAGATCTTCGTATATAACCTAAATTTGGAATAACTTTAATTAGACAGGCCAGGAAGAAAAGCTTTAGTTATGAATTTGCAAAGTTAAAACACTTGGATAAATTATTCTTGAATATAAGCCAATTATAAGGTGATTTAGACATATATCATGAAATAAAATAATGTTAGAAAAAGAATGGCCTTTCCTAAAAATCAGTTATAAAAAATTAAGGGAATAATTACAAAAATGTAAAGATGGAGTAGGTAAATAACTAAGTCTTGCTAACCTCTTCCATTATAGCTTTAGAGAGGAAGGCATTTTGTGCATTTTTGACTCCACGTTGTACTTCAGCAGTGTGTGTGCTTTATACCAATTTGCTCTAATAACCATTTTCCAAAATGAGTCGAAGTCCCTTTCAACCTGCTCAAAACCGATCTCATGTTAGAGTTTTTCGCATAAATCTAAAATTACACGTGCATGGAGTACCATATACAATAGGCCTTCACAAATATGAACATACCCCATTTTGCCACGTTTACAATAATGGAGAAGTTGTCATCCAATATGATGACATCTGTAGTTTCTTTTGCAATCTGTGGAAAACTTCTTAAAAGTTAAGAACTGAAAACAACTATAAAAGAGGCACAAATGAGACTTTGATAGCACTGGATCATATGATTATTATAATCAGTTTGAAGTCATGTATTTTTTATAATTAGTTAAGTAAATGATTATTAAAATTTCACAAATATGAACATACCCGGACAAAAAATGTAGGAGTAAACATCACATATGCATAAGTAACTATGGTACCTTGAGAACAATCACATTCAAACATCGCCTGAGAGTTAGTAGCAGCACCAGAAAGAAGATTGAAACCAACTTAATATCCTGCATTAACATTGCCTACAACAAAGCAGAAATGACAGACATACCCGAAATGAGGTATGATATTATGACAACAGATCCAGCAAAATCCCTAACATGTTTTCTCTATAGCTCCCAGAACAGACCTAACACCAAACTACATAATATAAAACCAGATTATGGATTTGGTCATCTCATTCTGGCTCCTATCACACATTTCGTGTAGCTCTGATTCTTCACTTGATCGCATCACTTGATCGTGTCAAGAGACGATTAGTAAGACGATATTTCGTGTTCCTTAATGCCCTGCCATAATTTCTCCAACTTTTAAATAATTCTTCAGGAAAGAAATTTCTCTTATTGGATCTATAACGCATTGATTTGACCATGCCTTGGCCACTGCTATCACCAGCTACCATCTTTCACCTGCGAAATGATAATTGACACAACAATCATCAGTTAACGAATTCAACAGTAACATTATGTATATAACTATCCTTATGTCATAGTAATAAAAAATGTCTGGCCTAAATTATCGATATACTATAATTTCCTGTACGCGTTGGCACGCACCGTGAAAAGGGTAAACTTTAAAAATTATTATATACATGGAAATGTAAACCTGAGAAAAATACAAAGCGATGCTTTAAGATTTGGCCGAGAAAAGAACAAACAAACATGTACACTAACACTGCATTAGAAAAATTATAAACATCGATAACTCACTATAAAGTCTAAGAAATAAATGAGACAATATAAATCAAATCATAAATAGAGAATAGATTTATAGATGAGGCTATCAAAATCAATATAAATGTTCAGTGCTCAAGAAATTATACCTGATCTGCTGAAACCCATATCCGATTACTGAAATAATACCTAGATCAGAAACATGAAAAACATTGTCAGATTGAGCATATCTACAATAAAAATTAATGAATTAATTAGTGATACACAAACGTTAAAAAAGAACACAATATGAAAAGAAAAACATATGTATCAAACAATATACAAACACTTTGATATAATACACACACCAAACACTATATATACATTAACATACTTTGTTTGAATCCAGGTGAATGATGTAAAATTGGAAAAATATGATGCTTCCATTTTTCCCAAATTCAGCTTTCTTATAAAAAGAGGATAATAATCAAAACACCATAAATTAGACAGATAGAAGAGATACGAATGTTTTGAAATACAAATTGAAACACAATAAGATAATAATCTTGTTATAATGAATATACATATACATATGTAATCATATACATATACCCAATTTGTGTAAATGTTTATAAATCATATATTACAAACCGTATGTAAGATTAAAACTCCGTAACTGCTCTTTTTCCCACTCTCATCAATCTGCGAAAAAATAAAAATCAATACATGATTAGAAAATATATGAGTATAAAGGTTAGAATCGAATATATCAAGAACTAATTGAACATGGGGCTGATGTTTATTAAGACATATAATGATAACCACAGTTGCTACCCTTATTTATGCCATTAATAACCTAGGGCAAAATATAAAGAGAGTAAGCCTCAAGCAAAGAAGCACAGAAACCTCGCAAATTTTTGTTGTTCCAGCATCATGTCCAGAGCCACATTCCTCGATAGCAGCCTTTTTACTTTCAGGCATATTCTGTGGGGAGCAGTACAGAATATTAATATACTTTGACATCAATTTCAAAATAAGCAGATGACACATATAATGAGTAAAGGACCAAAAAACAAATTGGTCCCCAAGTTGCTTTCAAAGTTGGACACCTGCGTCTCGTCAATCTCCTCTTCTTCGTAATGGTGTTGAGGCTCTCCAAATGTAATTATCTTATTGGAATTCGTGTCCAGCAAGACTATTTTTGTAGGCTCACAGTCTTCATATTGAACCTTGCTGCTAGTTAACAAAGTAGAGGGCAACCTATTGTGAAAGATCAACTTCCAGGCACTTGCGCTAGATGACTACAACAATTATATAAAGAGATTGTATATTGGTACATAACTGGATGCAAACACAATCAATATAACAAAATATAGCATTTAAAGAGATTGTAAATTAGCATTACCTTAACATTGAAGCCAAGACTGTCCAAATCCAAAATATCAGCAAAGTCCACATGTTTGGATGAAACAGTCAAAAACATAAAAAATCCTCTCATGAATATTATCAAACAATTAGAGCGCAAAAATATAGTCGGACATCAATTTTTAAACTAAGAAAAGAAGAAGATAGTACATATCAAACATGTCATAAATATATATAATTGAGAGAAAAAGGATAAAACAAAGGAGTAAGAGAAGAATAGCGGCACCACCACAATTCACAATTTGCAGTAAGAATTTCGAAATCTGCATCACAATACAAAAAAATCAAAATCAAGATCAATCTGCGAAAAAATTAAAATAAATACATGATTAGAAAATATATGAGTATAAAGGTTAGAATCGAATATCAACAACAAATTGAACATGGGGCTGATGTTTATCAAGACTAAGAATACATGAGAGACTCACAACCATGATATTTGGATATGAGAAGATGAATGTAATACATGTTTTAGCCTAATTCAAAAAAAAAACACGTAACCATCGGCTGAAATGGTGGATCTTAATTCGACAGTTGTTTTGAGTGTTGAATGTAGCGTGTTCACCTATATTGTACGTGTATTGATTTATTGGATTTCAGAAATATGGATCGGGTCTGGTGGATCCTATAAAAAATAACTGGCTTCTTTGTATTTTGGGAAGTTGGATCATACCCATTTTAAATTTGGATAATCCATGTTTCAAGTAGATTGACGAAAAAGGACATTTAAGTAGTTCAAAATTAAAAATGGAAAGGATAGAAAAGGTCTTTTTCCAAATTCTTTGTGTTCAGGAATTAGGATTATATAGATAAATTGATGCTAGTTTTTTAACCGTTTGAACACGTATTCTTGGTACTTTAAGTTGTGTTCGTAAAAGAACCTGAGGAAAAACAAACATGGATAAAGTTCACACAAGGCCCTTTGAGAAAAGAATCGTCGTGAACATGAATAAGAAAGGCCAACCTATTTCCGATGATGACAACGTTGTGACTGAACTTAGTTACTTTCTGGTGGGGACATTGAAGAAGTGTGTGCCCCTTACTTATAAATCTTGGAGAGATGTTCCTGAAAAATTGAAGAACACTATATTGAATTATGTTAAGGTAACTTGTAAACTACAATTTAGCTTAATTTTCTCTGCTTATATAAATAATATTGGTCACACAGTAGACACTCTTTATTTATTTATTTTATGTTTGATTTGTTTGTAAGCAACGGTATATTTTCCCCGAGGAAATGGGAAAGTGGGTGCTGAGGTCAATTAATGCAGATTGGAGGGGGTACAAGAGTCGTCTCAAAGCGGCACATTATACCCCTTATACCACTGACGAGGAGAGGCTGGAGAACAGGCCTGATGAGATTCCACTTGAGGATTTTAAACTGGTCTTGAAGTATTGGGGAGATGAAGATGTTCAGTTAAACAAGTATTGGGGAGTTATTTATTATGCATTCAATTCCATCAAAACAAACCAGTGCTTTTTATCATATTTCCTAATAGGCCAAGGCCAAGAAAAATGCTGAAATTAGGCAAAAGTATGTGGAGACACACACTGCTGGTCCAAAGTTATTTTCCCAAATTCGACACAAATTGGTATATTTCTGGACTCTTTTATTGATTCGTGTGAGAACAATTTGTGCGACTCCTATTAGGACACAACATCGTTTAACTCATTTTTGCTTTATTTTGTGCACTGAACTTGTATTCCATTTCGTGCTAATTTTTCATACACATGCATATTTTTTTAATTCATGGGAAACATTTGTTTAAATGTCAGACTTTAAATTAATTGATTCATATTAAACTGAGTTGTTACTAGCGAACTCTGTTTTTTGGACTATTACTCTAATAAATAAATTCATACGTCATATTTGTACTTTCTTAATTCGATATGAGCATATCAGTTAATGTCACCATATTAATTTGTTTCTGGTTTTCTAATCTGAATTTTGTGTCCAGGTCAAGGAATCGGATGGTGCAGTTTTTGTGAAGACTCGTAAGCGAAAAGACGATCGTGAGTACAAGACAGATGGGAAAGTAACTAAGTTCTTAGTTGTAAGTATTCTATCATTTAGTTGATCACATGCCAGGCATTTTCTTCCATTTAATTCTACTTTATTTGAAATATGGTTGTGGCTTTATTTTGTAGGACAAAATTGAAGAGGTTCTGGGTACTGATTTAACAGGACCAACTGATGGTGTCGATGAACTTCTATTTCAAGGAAAATCGCATGGTCTTTCTTGGCGTATTGGCAGATGTGTCAATTCTGACAAACATTCCACTTCTTCTATCCCGGCTGACTCACAAATCAGTGACTTGACAACAAAAATCAGGCAAGAAGTTGTTGCCGAAATGGAAGAAAAGCTGAAGAAAAAGGTCGAAGAGGAAGTCAATGCAAAGGTGAATCTGGTGCTCAGTAAATTGGGCCAAGCAAACCCGAGTATCAACATCAATCTGGTGGATCTCTGTGCCGCAAAATCCAGTGACAACGACAACGGCACCCCTATTACTGTTGCCACATCTTAGTTAACTGTTTTTCATCGCTTTTGGTCATATTTAAGGTGTTTAACTGTTTTTAATCGTATTTAAGGTGTTTTAACTGTTTTTAATCGCTTCTGATCTAAGGTGTTTAGAAACAGTTAAAGTAGTATAAGACTATGGTTTCTTGATTTGCGGTGGATGTATTTTGGATGGTTTTAGACTTTTAAGGTGGATGGATGGTTTTAGATTTTAAGGTGGATAGACGGTGTGGAACTTTATGTATTTTGGATGTATTATGGATTATGGGGAATTAATAGAAACAAATATTTCCTGTCAGATTTTACTGTATCTTTAGCATTGCAAGAAATTAATACAAATATGTTGCAAAAACATGAAAAGCGTTGCAACAGGCAGTCCCAAATAGTGTGGGTCCCACATGTGGGTCCCACAGGTGGAAATTTTAACATCTACTGCAACACTAGTTTAGTGTTGCTGTACATTACGTTTAACGTTGCCATAGAAGTTTATGGTAACAAAAGTAGTAGCGTTGCCGTAGTGAACAAAAGCGTTGTCGTAGACCCCTACGGCAGCTGTGCCAAATGCAACGCTGAAAAAGCGTCGCCGTTTCGTTTTTTTGCTCTACGACAACGTTTTTTTGGCTTGCTGCAACATTTTGAAAACGTTGTTGCAGGCCATCTATGGCGTAGTGTTATCTTGATCTTTTATATTTTTCATTTTCTTTCTTAATAATTAATTTACCTTTTTTGTTTGGCTCACTCACTTCTATCAAAAAATATAAAAATTAATGAATTCAATTTTTTCATATTACTAATCTGGGTATTTATATAAATACTAACTTTTAATATATAATAACTTAAGATTCGTGCGATACACATATTTTATTCAATGTGATATAAATTTTTTTCAATGTAAATTTAAATTTTTAAGACCTGAAATTTGTATGTTTAAAATTTTAAATGATATTATTTGATAATATTTATTCATCTGTTATTCACAATATTTTTAGAAAAATATGGATTTCAGTTTGAAAATATAGTAAATATGATACATTTTAGCTTAAAAGGGTGATTTGTTATAATCATGCATATGTTCCCCGCGATATTTTTAGAAAAATATTTTAATTTGAAAAAATTGGAAGTATGATACGTTTTAGCTGAAAACGGTAATTAGTTAGTTGTTTGTTATTATAATATTATTTTATTAATTTATTGAAATAAAACTATCTGTGATATTATTGAAAAATAATCTATACTATCATATAATAGCCGAAACATTAAATGTTTCGGCACTTGTTTTGTGGTACATATTTCTTGGTACTTCGTGTTTTTACTTACTTATCCTAACTTATATATTAGCATGATTTTACCTAAATACCCCTATTATATCTATCTATATTACTATATTATATTTGTTTTTTGGTAACTATTTTTTGGTAATTCGTGTTTTTACTTACTTACCATTGCTTATATATTAGCATGTTTTCATCTAAATACCCTTATTTATATCTATCTATATTATTATATTAAATCCAAATATTGAACGATATAAAAAAAATATTTTTTTTTGAATAAGTAAGCTTATATATGCCTTACAATGAGTAGTTGTTCTCAGAAATCTGGGATTGAGCGAGAATTGAAGCCGACGACAAGAGATTAACTCTTTACCACGTGAATTATCTCATCGCGTTAAAATAAAATAATGATAATTAATCAAATTTTTTATGTAAAACATGTTACCCTTTATATTTTTTCAATAACTAATCAATTTACTTTTTCTAGCAAAACACATTTTATTCTATATTTTTTTCTAACTAAAATTTCTCTTTTTAATAAAAATTGTACGGGCAATTTTTTTAATAATATACAATAATAATGTTATAATGAATGTTGTGACCAAAATCTAGCATGGGTTAGATTTAGGCCCATTGAGGGTTTAGGGTCCAATTCGTGAATGAACTAGATGATTTAAGAGGTTTCGAAGGGCCCATGGCAGCCCATTAGAGCTACTCTAAGAAGGATCATTACTAGATACAAAGCCTAGGGTCCTAGGAACTAGCTTCCCTCGACTAATCCCTGGCTACCAACTATTATTATGAGGCTCCCAGATAGCATGCTTCCATAGTAAGCCTACCGGAGAGGCTACTATGAGATAAATACTAAGTGAACATGAGGCTTAGGATCCCAGGGATGATCCCTTGAGGATAACCCGTTGCCCATAATTGCCATAGCATGATTACTAGGACAGCCATCAGATAGGGCTTCCAGTACAACTTCCATGGACAGTCAGCCATAAGGGCTACCGTAGTCAGGCTATCGCGGGAACCCCAGCTTCCCCGGAAGCCTGGTAGAAACCCAGATTCAGATGAGGCTGACCTCCTATCTTTTAGGAGCACGTCTCTACAGCTCATACACACTTCATATCAGATAATTACACGATTATTCAGTGATATATATCATTACTACATGATAATTCTTACATTCTTGAGATAAACATCAGTGGATGAGCTTCCAATAGTCCTGATATGGCTTGGAAACCTGATAACTACATGTATGTATATGTGTATATACATAATATGGATACCAAACCTAAAAATGAATTATCCAGTGGGTTAAAATCAATACAAAATCTTGTCCAAATCTAAATATGGATACCAAACCTTAGGTAAGGGCTATCCACTAATTTATAATATATAGATTTATAAGGTTAGTATAATGTCTTTACATCTAATTAATTTATACTTATGATATTTTTAAGACATCTTTATACAAATTTTTAAATTAAAAAACAAAAATAAGAGTGTTACTTAGATTGAAGGCCCACGAAATATTTAGGCTTTATAAATTTTCTCCTCTCTCTTTTCATTTTTAAAAAATCATTAATAATTTTTAAATTAATAATTAATTAAATATTCATATTTACCAACTCTTTGCACAATTATTGTGTTAAAAAACTAGAATTCCGTTAAATAAAATTCGAACTTGAATTCAAAAATCAAAAATCTGACACGAGTCCATTTGGTTCGAACTCATCACTAATACACATAATTAAAATTATTATATATTTAAATATTTAGTTAATGTTATAACATTACAAATATAATTAAAGATCTCTTAAAAAATTAAAAATGATAATTGTTATGCTATAATTACGCAAGCGCACGTAGTCACAAGTAATACAATTAAAGTTCGTTCCACAGAGATCTGGTTAAGTTTTACTCAGAAAATATGCCTATGCAACAATGTATGGTTTTAATTCACTGCTAAGAAAAATAACAAATTTAAGATTGATTATCTAAATTAAACTAAAGTGCAAATTATAAAACTAAGAATTAAACAATTAACGAGAATTAAAATTGAATTACTTATACGAGAATAAACATGGAATCCTAGTTTCATCATCTACTTCACTTAGAGTTGCAGCCTTTAATTAAAACATGCGATGGTTTTGATATCTGATCGAATAACACGAAAAGAGTAAAAGTTACCTCTCGGTATACTAGTACCAATCTACGCATACATCCACAAAAGAGATAGAAGATGAATAGGCACCTATTATGTTTAGACCCTATATCTCTATAGAATTTGAAAACATAAAGGTTGAAGCTCAAGTTATCCACTTAGATCACATAGGGTAGCATAATATCTCTATTGATGCCACAAATCATGATGTCAAAACACCAACCTATCCTATGCTAGCATGGCAAGTTCTAAATCTCAAGATCCACTCTCGTTTAGCAAGAGATTAACAATTCAATTTAGATGTTAGCTACGCATCTAAAAGCATTAAGATTAACCATACGAGGATATCAAGAATTCACCACACATAAATCTTTAAGGCATGCAAACTACTAAGCTACATAGATAAATCCACTAGGATCCCACGATAACGATTAGTTCATAATCGAACCTTTCGTCACCATGGGATTTGACGAAAGCATGATATTAAACAAGATAAAGGAGATGAATAAATCAATAATAAAATAAGGTTTAGTGAACAAATCCGTGAAAGTAACAAGCATCCAAAAGATACGCCTCCACAAAGGAATACAAGAAAACTATATCTAGATCTTCTTGTCGTCACAATCCTCGCCTTGGCTTCTCTCTCTCGTGCTCTGAACGAATTTATTGTGTAGATGATCGTGTAGGTGATTTTGATGTGCCCCAAGGTGTGTATTTATAGCCCCCAAGTGCCTCCTTGACCAAGCAATTACCGTCTTTGAATTAGAATAGAATTCCGGTAATTTTCCTTTCTTGAATAGAATAGAATTGCAATTCCCATGTTTAAAATTGAATTCTGGAACCTTCTAATCGTTCATAGCAACTTCCATATTGATTAGGAGATGTAAAACAGCAATTTCCTATTAAAACTGGAATTCTGCAAAGTTTCTGACCATTCTGGCGCATTCTCGCGCGCCCGCGCGCTCCACAGGCCTCTTCCTCGCGCGCCCGCGCGGCTCAGCTATGTTTTTTTTTTCTTCGCTCGCCCGCGCGGTTCTTCTGTATAACTCTGGCGCGGCCGCGCCATGTTTAACTTACACTGCAATTCCTTGCTTTCTTGCTGATTTACTCCAACCTTCAAAGCAATTTCCCAGCACTGGTTCCATATCTTTCAAAACACCAAATAACTACGACATACCTGCAAATGAGAACCTGCACAACTCTACACAAAACACGTCAAATCACACAAATATTTGAGACACAAGACACCAATTCAAGCCAAATTGGAATGATCCAAGTGGATAAAAATCCACTTATCACACCCCCAAACTTAAACTGATGCTTGTCCTCAAGCATAAACAGACAAAAATATATACAACTAACTAGTACCACTTCCGTAGGTGATCACGGTTGCATTTGGCATATGCAACAAGCCCTTTAAACCCCTAGGCAGCCCTAGTGGACGAGTAAGGTCTCGTGAGGGCCTATAGTGAATGTACCCACAAAATCCATTTAACCTAATGCAATGCAATGCATGAATGCAACTAATATGAATATGCAAAGATCCCCTTCAAACTCACCAAAATCAACTAACAAGCAAATATCTCAACGAATGCAACAACTCCAAGCAGAGCTCGATTAAGTCCCCGTATACTAACAGTACATGAACAGAAACGTGCGTGTGTGCAATGCTCATCAGGAATACTCCCAAAACTAGGTCAAAAATCATACATGCTTTCCGTCAAGACAATCACAGGTTTATAACTAGAATAGACTGTAGACACTCCATAACCTAGGAACACCTCCACCCTTATCCAAGGTAGACAGAAACTCATGCTTTATTACTATGACACATAATACTATATACAATACGCATGCTTATTTAACCGTGCAATGAATGAGACCCCAAAAGGCTTATACAATAATACCCATGTAGCGAGTGTTAGGTCAGCAATCCCAAACCACAAGAGCTTTAGGTTACTAGGACTAAGTCCCCTCAGACTTAATTACTCGAGTATTAAAGAGCTCACTCTGGTTAATTGTGCATAAAATAATAACTTATTGACTCTTTTTTTTCCGCAATCTGGAATGAGCCTTTCTCATTTCCAACCCTAGACTACTCATATAAATATGAGCCGGTTACTAGCCATTTGACGCCTAGCATTTATTGACAATTATTACAACTAGCATAAAATTTCTGTTTTCCCCCAAACTTAGACTTTAATGTTCCTACGCTATAAAGGGAATAACGAAAATTCTAAGAATAAACAAGTGATTAAATCTCAAAACATTCAACAGGCATGGTTGGACTCCAACCTAGCCCAAAAGCACCCCAAAGAGACTGTGTAATTAATTAATTTTTTTTTCCCGTAACATGCAAGTCAATTCCTATGAACTATAAATCAGCCCTCTACTCATCATCATCACACTCAAATCAACATCTACCTATCAATCAAAATCAGCTCGTCCTAAGGGATCATGAAAAATGCATGCCATGAAAATGCAACTAACATGAACTCACATGGTAAAACAACGAAAATAACATAATGTCCTATATGAAACACACATAGATAATACGAACATAAATGCATGAATTATGACTAATATGCAATGAATGATATCCTACATGAACACATAAATACTACACATAAACTACGCATCCCCCAAACCACCCCTAAACTTGAAAGATTCAATGTCCGCATTGAATGGAAGTAAATACAAAGGATAGTAGGAAACATACCTAAAAATACCGAAACACATGGGTTGCCTCCCAAGAAGCGCTGTCGTTAACGTCATTTAGCCGGACAAATATGATTCAAATCATGGTGGCTCGAAGATTGCATTCGACTTGTCTTTAGCAGAAAGACCATTCACCCATTGTTTGACAACCTTCTTGCTATCTTCCCACATCTTTTCTAAATCACAGTTCACTTTGACCCTTCCTCCAACCGACTTTTTCTTTTTCTTCTTCACACCTCTAAGATGTTTATGCTATACAGTTGATTGATAAGAACACTCCTCTACCTCATCATCCATGCTCCACCTTCTTAACACATTATCGTGACCCTCTTCAAAAATTAACAACTCATCATTCAGAAGGACATACTTCAAATGGGATGGAAGTTTTCCAAGCTTGACATTCGAGAGATCTCGAACCGAAGAACTGTCAATGGAATCACTGATAGGATGCTTTAGCACGCGCATATTCGATTTTTCGCTCAACAATTGATCCAACTTCTTTCCCTGACCCGTATCAACCGTTTCCACACTGAAACACTCTTCATCCTCTGTTGGAAATTTCATGGCCTTGAACACATTAAAGGTGACACTCTGATCTTGCACCCTCATTGTAAGCTCTCCTTTTTGCACATCAATCAAAGTCTTTCCTGTAGCCAAGAACGGTCTTCCCAAGATTATGGGAATCTTTTTATCTTCTTCAAAATTCAAGATAACAAAATCAGCAGGGAAGATGAGCTTATCAACCTTTACAAAAACATCTTCTACTATACCCCTCGGATAAGTGATCGTCCTATCAGCCAACTGCAAAGAGATGTTAGTTGGCTTCGGCTCCGGTAGACCAAGTTGCTTGAAAATAGACAAGGGCATGAGATTAAT
This sequence comes from Kitagawia praeruptora, assembly GCA_037693485.1. Lineage (NCBI taxonomy): Eukaryota > Viridiplantae > Streptophyta > Magnoliopsida > Apiales > Apiaceae > Kitagawia > Kitagawia praeruptora. Next base: position 144,403,011 of record CM075352.1, read on the forward strand.
ACTAGCTCCCAAATCACATAAACACTTGCTGAAAGAAAGGTTGCCAATAGTACACGGTATGGTGAAACTCCCTGGATCTTTAAGCTTAGGTGGCAACTTCTGTTGCAGACGGCACTACACTCCTCTGTCAATGCCACTATTTCAAATTCTTCCAACCTTTTCTTCCTTGACAAAATATCCTTCATGAACTTTACATATCTTGGCATCTGCTCTAACGCTTCAACAAAAGGAATGTTAATGGACAGTTTCTTGAAGACATCCATAAATTTCTGAAACTGTTTCTCTTGACTTTTCTGCAAGCGTCCAGGAAATGGCGGAGGTGGATAAATCTGATTATTCTTTGAAGATTGTTCCAGAGTAGACTTTTCAATAGGTTTCTTGCTCTTCTTACCATCAAGCTGATCAGCCACTAAATCAGATTTCTCAATTCCTGGCACTGCAGATTTTTCATCATGCAGATTCTGAACATCTTCATCTTCTTCAGTTGCTGATTTAGGATCACTTGTGACTTTTCCAGAACTCAAAGTAACTGCATTGACCTGTTCTTTGTTGTCCCTCCTGCCTGGATTAACCTCCGTGTCACTAGGAAGAGTTCCTTGTGGCCTACTAAATAAAGCACTTGCAATCTGTCCTAACTGGGTTTCCAAGACTTTCTGGCCAGCTTGTAGGTTCTTTACTGCTATCCACACCTCATCTAATTTATCATTAGATGATTGCCCCATCTGAGTCTGGGGCTGTTGCTGCTGAAATCCTGGAGGTTGAAATGGTGCCCTCTGAGCATAAGGCTGCTGATAGCCTTGATTGAATGGCTTCGCTTATTGTGCATTCTAATTGTTGCTCCAGCTGAAATTGGGATGATTCCGATTATTAGGATGATAAGTGGCTGGAACTGGTGCAGCAGGTCTCTGAAAATTACTAACGAAATGTGCTGATTCAGAAGAGATAGCACACTGATTCGTCTCATGTGCACCCGCACATAGCTCACAAACACTAACCACCTGCTGTACTCCATAATTTGCAAGAGCATCCACCTTCATAGTAAGAGCTTTCAACTGAGCTGTAATCATTGAAGCTGTATCAACTTCCAAAATTCCTGCTACCCTGCCTTGAGATAGCCTTTGGGTTGGATTTTGATATTCATTAGCAGCCATCATCTCTATAAGTTCATAAGCTTCATCATAGCTCTTTGCCCACAGAGCTCCTCCTGATGCTGCATCTAGCAAGGGCCTAGACTGTGCTCCCAACCCATTGTAGAACCCATTAATAACCATCCAATCAGGCATGCCATGATGAGGACACTTGCGTAGCATCTCCTTGTAGCGTTCCTAAGCCTCACACAAGGTCTCGCCAGATTGCTGTTGGAATTGAGTCAACTGGTTCCTTAATGCTGCAGTTTTTGCCATAGGGAAGAATTTAGTAAGGAACTTCTGAGCAAGATCTTCCCATGTAGTAATGGAACCAGGTGGCAAAGAGTGTAGCCAGCTCTTAGCCTTATCCCTCAGAGAGAATGGGAAAAGCCTCAACCTGATAGCATCATCCGTCACACCATTACATTTGAAAGTGTCGTAGATTTCAATAAAGTCCCGAACATGCATGTTGGCATCCTCCGTAGAAGCACCCCCAAACTGAACTGAATTTTGCACCATCTGAATTGTGCCAGACTTAATCTCAAAATTGTTCGCTGCAATAGCTGGCCTAATAATGCTAGACTGGATGTCATTGAGTTTCGGCTGAGAATACTCCTTCAAAGCCTTAGCTGCTGCTGCATCTGTCATTGCTACTGTAGTTTCAGCTTCCTCGTTCTTATTCTCTTTATTCTCTACAAGATCGTCTTCCGCCAGTTCTTCCAAACGAGCTTGTAAGCGTGTTCGCATACAAACTTAAGTACCTGCAAACACCACGAAACAAACAAACTAAGTAAGAATCCGAGTCAGTGAACGCTAACGACCACTGATGACAAGCACATAAACTAAAATAAAAACACCGATGATCCCCGGCAGCGGCGCCAAAAACTTGTTATGCTATAATTACGCAAGCGCACGTAGTCACAAGTAATACAATTAAAGTTCGTTCCACAAAGATCTGGTTAAGTTTTACTCAGAAAATATGCCTATGCAACAATGTATGGTTTTAATTCACTGCTAAGAAAAATGACAAATTTAAGATTGATTATCTAAATTAAACTAAAGTGCAAATTATAAAACTAAGAATTAAACAATTAACGAGAATTAAAATCGAATTACTTATACGAGAATAAACATGGAATCCTAGTTTCATCATCTACTTCACTTAGAGTTGCAGCCTTTAATTAAAACATGCGATGGTTTTGATATCTTATCGAATAACACGAAAAGAGTAAAAGTTACCTCTCGGTATACTAGTACCAATCTACGCATACATCCACAAAAGAGATAGAAGATGAATAGGCACCTATTATGTTTAGACCCTATATCTCTATAGAATTTGAAAACATAAAGGTTGAAGCTCAAGTTATCCACTTAGATCACATAGGGTAGCATAATATCTCTATTGATGCCACAAATCATGATGTCAAAACACCAACCTATCCTATGCTAGCATGGCAAGTTCTAAATCTCAAGATCCACTCTCGTTTAGCAAGAGATTAACAATTCAATTTAGATGTTAGCTACGCATCTAAAAGCATTAAGATTAACCATACGAGGATATCAAGAATTCACCACACATAAATCTTTAAGGCATGCAAACTACTAAGCTACATAGATAAATCCACTAGGATCCCACGATAACGATTAGTTCATAATCGAACCTTTCGTCACCATGGGATTTGACGAAAGCATGATATTAAACAAGATAAAGGAGATGAATAAATCAATAATAAAATAAGGTTTAGTGAACAAATCCGTGAAAGTAACAAGCATCCAAAAGATACGCCTCCACAAAGGAATACAAGAAAACTATATCTAGATCTTCTTGTCGTCACAATCCTCGCCTTGGCTTCTCTCTCTCGTGCTCTGAACGAATTTATTGTGTAGATGATCGTGTAGGTGATTTTGATGTGCCCCAAGGTGTGTATTTATAGCCCCCAAGTGCCTCCTTGACCAAGCAATTATCGTCTTTGAATTAGAATAGAATTCCGGTAATTTTCCTTTCTTGAATAGAATAGAATTGCAATTCCCATGTTTAAAATTGAATTCTGGAACCTTCTAATCGTTCATAGCAACTTCCATATTGATTAGGAGATGTAAAACAGCAATTTCCTATTAAAACTGGAATTCTGCAAAGTTTCTGACCATTCTGGCGCATTCTCGCGCGCCCGCGCGCTCCACAGGCCTCTTCCTCGCGCGCCCGCGCGGCTCAGCTATGTTTTTTTTTCCTTCGCGCGCGCCCGCGCGGTTCTTCCGTATAACTCTGGCGCGGCCGCTCCATGTTTAACTTACACTGCAATTCCTTGCTTTCTTGCTGATTTACTCCAACCTTCAAAGCAATTTCCCAGCACTGGTTCCATATCTTTCAAAACACCAAATAACTACGACATACTTGCAAATGAGAACCTGCACAACTCTACACAAAACACGTCAAATCACACAAATATTTGAGACACAAGACACCAATTCAAGCCAAATTGGAATGATCCAAGTGGATAAAAATCCACTTATCAATAATCAAAAAATTAGTTGTACACAAATGCGAAATACATACTAAGAAAAAGCAAAATGAAGGGGGACTATCATGGAAAAGATAATAATAGAAATAAAAATAAACTGAACACGAGTGTACTTGCTACCCAAGCACTTCAATATATTAAAGCTAGAAGCAATTCTTTCTCTGCAACTGCTACTCTGTTTCCTCTCCGACGATTCAAAATGACAATACAAACAATAACCCATCTTAATAATGGAGGTAAGTTATTTTTTGTTGATTATATTAAATTAAAATATTAATAACTTGCTCTTCTATAAATTGCATATTACATACTACTATTTTATGTTGGTTGAATTTCATCTCATATTTTCAGCTGTCGCCTCCCACAAATTTTATACTAGAGCTGCTGGGAGTACACCTTTTCCTTGGAGTATGTTTTGGGTGTATATATTATTTTAATTATGCAATGCTTATTGTTCCTACTGTTTTGTTGTCTCGGATTTCAGTTTTTGTTGTCATTTTTTCAGTTCAAAACATAACAAACTCTCTTAAATTTCCATTGAAAGTGAGATTTGAGGCTTTGGCTAAGAATCACCACAACCCATGTATGTATATGTATATATATTATTATTTCTTTAAGTAATAACCCTAACTTTAGCAATGCTACAGTGATCATATGAATAGTGAATTTTGAGGAGTTAGAGAAGTGGTATATACTATGAAAATAAGTGACTCGAAATGACGATAGATTTCAGAAATTCCTGAATATGGATTTTGATTTCAAATAAGCTTCTATTGGATATCGAGGAGCATGGAAATATTATAAGAATTATATATTGAGGGATTAGTGAATTTAGACTAAATCAGGGGATTATTAAGTTAAGAGAATACCAAAGGAATTTGGATTGTTAAATGATTTCAGAACCACTGAGATAACGAGGTATATTCGAAACGAACCACAATTAGACGAGTATGGAAACCAAACAACCAAGATTAGTAATATAACAAGGATATATACCACATTATATTATCCAAGATTATTAGCATTATAATTAGAAAATCAAAATGGGATTATTGGATCATCAAAGTGATGTCATCATCCACTAACATGTTTAAGGGGGTAGATTAGTCTTTTCACATGGTTTTAATCACAAATATCTTCCAAAGCTTCCATCATACTCTAGATTAACAAGAGATTAGTAAGATAAGATCAAGAAAAAAACACAAAAATCTCTCTTCCCCATCCACTTCTTCCATTCGGCTTTTCTAGAAAAAAAAGAGAGAAAAAGAAAAATCAAAACCCTAGCTAACATCAAGATAAAATCAAGAGGAAATTCGTGGAGCTTCTTGGAGGTTAGGAAGGATCATCCACAAAGTTTCATAGCCATCCAACATCATTTGATAAGGTAATAAAATCATGGAAGTTGCTTGATGAATAGTGATGAATAGTAATTTTAAGAACTAACATTGATTTTTATGGTTTCTTTAGTGGATCCAAGTTAGTATAAGGTTGTTTAAGGTTATTCCAAGGCTTGTTAAGGGTTGTTAAAGCTTCAAGAAGGTATAGTCTCAAAGCCCTCTAGTATTACTTTGCTTATATGATAGATTATAGAAAGTTTAGTGATTAAAGTTATGTTTCATGATGATCCATGTGTTTGTAAGTGATTAAAGTTGATTATGGAAGGAGTATGTGCTTGTAACCATGGTTGGTAAGATGACCACATGGTGTAGGTGATGGTGTATAAGGTGGATGATTGATTTAGAGGAGTTTGATTTTGGAAAGTATGAAAATATAGCCGTTATAATGTCCGATTTTCGTTAGACCAAGTAAATGCCCTGTTTTTGGACACTATACCCGTATGGTACCTTACTGTCCAGACCCCCAAGTGACCATGATATGATAGAGCTTAGTTCATAGATCGTTTTGATATAAAGTGCGTTAAAATCTGATGTACGGTTTAGGAGAAAAGTCAGTTTTAGTGAAAGACGTTCGAAAGTCGAGAAAATGTAGTTGTACCAACTTTGAGGCTATAACTACCATACTTAGACATTTTTAAAAATTATAAAATTTTGGGATATTGTAGTAAGGTAGTCAAAGAGTCATTACCAGTTGACCTTGTAGTAAAATTCGAAATCTTTATTTTCTGAGAATTTTTACAGTTAAGTGTGGTCATTAGGGGAAATGGTGAAAAACATTGAAACTTTGATTTAGTTTAAAAATGGTTAGGTTCTTGGAACATTTGAGTTATAATAGCATGTTATTCACATAGTGAGCATTAAGGGTGTGGTTATATAAAGGTGAAGTGAGAAAGGAATGTAGTATTTTAACGACGGTCCTTCTTGTGTTTATAGAAACTTCGGGAGAGCCACGAGCCATACTTCCAGGATACGGAGATCGAGGCAAGATCTTTTCTATCCCTACTTGGAAATTATTTATCTTCAAAGAAACTTGATTTCATGGAATATATATATATGTGATGCTATTGTTACTATATTGTTAAGAATTTGTTTTCCTTGATTATTGATATTAAAAGGAGAGGTATATGAAGATGTATATGAGATGGATATGGATATACATAGAGATGATTATGCATGAAGTGAACATGCCTTATGATTAAGAGAATATGAAAGAATGGTATCAGTTGTTATCTAAGGTTATATGACTTATAATGTTATCCTTTTTAAATATTGTGTTTTAATAAGTATTATTTGATTATTATCTACTACTTTTAAAAGTAGATGGAATATTTTATATATATATAAGAGTATTAAATTTCATTGAATACAGAGGAGATGTCTGAGTCGTATCTAAAGTATTATGATATATATATTTTAAAGGTGAGGATAAATGTGCAATGGTATTTTATAAATGGAATAATGCTTTTTACCAAAAAGAGGGATTGCAACAATAAGCGTAAGAGGCTGTGTGGAAGTGGCACAGTCCAGCATTGCAACAATACGCGTAAGAGGCTGTGTGGAAGTGGCACAGTCCAGCACTCAATATTTCGGCACGAAGATGCCAAGGGAGGATGTAGCAGGTGGCCTTCCTCCAGGGTTGATTACCAGGTAGGGATCATCCCTTCTACTAGTAGTAAACAGAGAGCGGATACGGTCAGGCGACTGATCATCGTCCTATGTATCTGGCGCCAGCAGATATCCCCAAACCTTGAAAGAAAGAATTGAAAATGGTTTTCAGATTTCTATACTGAAAACAGAAAAAATGATATGAAATGATGGAATTATTATTACAGATGAAGAGAAACTGATTTTATATTGATTTATATAATTGTTGCATAAGAAGGAAATGAGAAGATGATAGCGAAAGATTTGTTCAAGTTTTCATATTATCTTGGTAGAGTACACTGGGATGGTACATAGATAATTAGAAAATATATATATTGAACGAAATTAAAATTCCTTTCCACATTAACTGAAAATTGTTTTGTTAATATATATATATGATGATTTATTTTCCTTTGATGCTAGTTGATAGAATTTATCTTGCTGAGCTATTTTAGCTCATTCTTGCTATTTATCTATATACAGCTAGGTATGCCAATACTTCGCAGAACGCCACGCAAGAGGGTAGGGGGAAGGCGACCTTCTGAGAGCACGCTAGCACCGATTCCTGAGGTAGCGTAGAGGCAGACGGGTTCTGAGAGCTTATGTATAATTAAGTGTGTAAGAGTGTAATAAACTTTTGATTGTTGGAACGCTTCATGTCGAAGTGTTATTCAACAATGGACTTAAGTATGATCCTGGTTTGTAATAACTCTTTTAACTCTTAACTTTTATTATGGTGAATGTTGTTCTCTGAGCATATGACTGGTGTGTGGGTGTGTATTATTGCGGGGTCAATTGCATAAGTATTAATTGAAAAAAAAAAACCCAAGGGATATTGATATTGAATGGAAATTGGTCCGTGACGGCCCGGATTCATGACCCCGGATTTGGGGCTATCACACTTTAGCCTTTATTTTGTATATATTATACGTTGTTTGTGTAATAGTGTAATAGTGAGCTTGCTTCATATTTTGTACTTGAAGTTAAGGCTTCACTTAGGTCTTCTAAAGGAGATCTTTCAGCTAAAAAGAATGCCCCATCTCCATTTTCTATTAGAGGTAATAACTTTCATTAGTATTTGTTTTTTATGTTTATTTTTTATTCGTGTTATTATTAAACTTATTGGTCATAAGTGTTAACTGATCTTTGATTGATTTTGTTATAGTACTTCAATGGTGAGGTAACAAACTAATGAATCTTGCTTTTGTTAATAAAGACGACATCATTGATTCTCTTAAAATCAAGGCTGAACGAGGTACTTGTTGTTCTTTGAATTGCTTTCTTAACTGATTATTCAAACTGATTTTGCGAATAGTTTTTTTTGTTTCAGGTTGACAGGATGATGCATTTTATTTGCCAATGTGGTTTTATCTTTGGTAATTCTTGGATATTTTATTAGTTAATATGATGTCGAATCACATTTTAGGTATAGCTTGGTTTCACGGTCTGCCATTTAGCTCAAGATTGTTTGATTTCATGGCTAGTAACTCTGAAAGAAGATAAAAGTGAATGAATGAGCATTTAAAACAGATGCAAATAAAGAAGTAACAATATGAAACTTAATGAAGTACATAGCATTTTTGAGAACCTGAAGCAGTTGGGAATTGTAATTAGTCTATAATGATATTGTATTCCAAAATCTCTATCAGTTTGTGATTGTGAATGACTTGTTTTGCCAACTTTTCAAGTCTTATTTTGCATAACCAGATATTGGCCTATTTTTGATATTGCAAGTGTTAAAACTTACCATATTAAGCATGGTTGGTTTGTAAATGAAAGATTACAAATCAAAACTTATCGACCTCCTTGGTATTGTTTTTATAGCTAGTATGAAATGTTTGTTGATGGGGCAAATTTGGTTCATGCAACTTAAACTAACAATTTATTATTATCAACCCTATATTTGATTAATAATAATTAGGAAAAATCATAACAAAATCATTTAATGCATCACTTATGTCATCAAAAAATGGGAGGGCGATCAAGAATTGCTTAAAATGAGAGAGTTAAGAATGAAATGCATACCATAGAGGGGAGGGGAATGATAGGATGGAGATAAAATTATGCAAAGAAACTCGTATTAGTTACTTGGTTTCGTTATGGAATGTTTGTTGTGGTCGTTTGTGTTGATTTTGTAAGGTAGTGGTGCTAAATTTGCTGGTATCACTGAAAATTGGAGCTTTTTATATATGATTTTCTGCATTTTCTGAGGTCTCAGATCGGTATAGGTCTTTGGTGTTTACTGAGGAAAGTGTGTTTTTTGTGCTATATAAGGAAGTGTGAGTCTCAGAAATTATATTCAGGGATTTGCAAGAATACTACATGTCTTATGGTGGGAAAAATAGCTTAAATTGTCTTGATGTTAATCCGCCGATTTTTTTTTTGCATCATGATTAGTTATTGTTATGGCTAATCTGCTGTTGAATGTTTGATGTGGTCATTTGTGTTGGTTTTGTAAGGTAGTGGTGCTAACTTTGTTGGTGTCATAGAAAATTGAAGCTTTTTATATATGTTTTTCTGTGTTTTTTGAGGTCTCGGATCAGTATAGGTCTTTGTGTTTTTTGAAAAAAGTGTGTGCTTTGCTTTTATATAAGGAAGTGTGCGTCTCAGAAATTATATTCAGGGCTTTGCAAGAATACTACCTGTCTTCTGGTGGAAAAAACAGCTTAAATTGTCTTGATATTAATCCACTGGTTTGTTTATGCATCATGATTTATTATTGTTATGGTTATTCTGGTTTATAAATATTTTTCGCTCAGTCCTGGTGTTTTCGTTGACGGTAATGGTTCTATATGTTTTTATAAGAAAGTGTGCACCTAGATAGCATAAAGATATGCTGTTAGGATCTGAACCTTCCTTTTAATCCTTGTGTAGAAGATTGAGATTAATGAGCATGGAAAAACTGTGTCTATCAAAGTTGTTTGCTGCTTTCCTAGTGAAAAAAGTGAAGAGAAAGTTCCTATTCTTTTTGTTGCCTATCATTTGGGAGAGTTGATGTGCTGCTTATTGCTAATTTTGTGAGGGAGAGAAGGAAGTCCAATGAAAAGAAGTTGAAACAGCAAGTAAATGAAGGTGACAAATCAAGCCATGAAGTGTGGAAGAAGGTTGTTTATGAAAAATAGATATTAATTACTACATTATACTTAAATGGAGGTAAATATAATGACTATGATGTTACAGTTGAGGAAGAGATTAGGAGAGAATTGAGTGAATTTTGTAATTAGGCTATAAGTCAGTAATTTTGGTGCTCATTATAATATTAACCATACTCTAAATATTGAGGTATGTCACATTACCGATGGAGTGGAATTCTGAAACAGCATGCCAATAATTGGTTTTGTAGCACTCATCAGTTTATAGGCCTTAGCATTTTTTTTGAATAAATTTTTAGTAAGATGTTCATTATTTAAAATGAGAATTTGAAAAGAAAAATATGGACGAGCATAATTAAGAATATAATGATCGCGATCTCAGTAAAATATATTTTTCATAGAACAAAATTTACTATTTATCGAATTATTACGATACAATTTGTTACATATCTGTCTCGTATATTTATGGATGGAAAATTTTAGGAAAAATAAAATTTGAGATATGTCTCCGAAAAATTAGATAGTGTCTGGTGGTTGTATGTAATTGATGACTGAAATTTGTTAGGATTAGTGGTGGCAATTTCATAACTCTCAAAACGATGAGACTTAGCCATAAAGGCCAAGGCTCGTTTATAATTTTGGGATTTCAAATTTTCACTGTTGAGGACTAGTCCTTTCATAATCTTAGGTATAGTTATGACTTATCCCAAATGTCGGACACATCCTTATCTTCGAATGAAAAACACCCAACAAATAATAGTACAAATGATCCCAAGCTTTCAAGTACAGAATGCAGATTACTTTGAAGTTTCTCAATGTGGACGCGCCCATTAATTATATAAACTGAGCTCCCAAAGCACACACAAAAAAACCACCCACTTCCCAAATGTATTCATTTGTAGAATATTACTTTAACATATATTTTGTATATAATATACATCGTATGTATAATTTACGAATTATAATCGAATATCTTTAATAAATACATATTCGAGTACTCTGAAATTATTCGAACTACTGTATATAAATATGATCGAATATTAAAGTGGTGAATTTCAACTCGATATCCATCCAAATTATAAAATAGAATTCGAATTCATTAATTTTTTATACAAATATGAATTATATTCATTGTTAACGAATCGAATCCGAATTCGAAGCCGGGACTTATTCGTTTGCAGCCCAAACATGTTGCTAGTTATAATGTAAAAATAATATCGATACAGATATAGATTTGGATGGTATATATGCTTGTGATTCTCGGGCCAACAAAATAGTAGAATCATGATACAGAACATTTCCAGAGGCTAGAGCAATTCAGAAACAGGCCCAACCCAAACAATTATTTGTGAAACTCATGATAAAATACGAGAAATGGCCATTTTAATCATAATTTGGAGTTAAAATGTTCAAAATATCACAACCCCTGAAAATGGCCCTTACTATCACTGCTCAACGCAACAACATGATGCGTTTATGGTTTTATTTTGCAATTCAATTAGTCTCAAATGGGCCAGCAGTATTGGGCCTGATGGAGCTGCTGTTGGGCTTCGGACATGTACAAGGAGCATTCATAATATATTTTTTTTACTGTTTCCTATAAACGCATATACATATTGCGTTTTCAGTATCAGTTCTTGTTTTTAAAGGTAAAAATGCATTACATGGTTGCGTTTCTAAGAAACGCATGTTAAAGATGCGTTTTTAAATGATAAAAAGGACCATTTTTCTGGATTATGATATTTTGGATCATTTTACTCAAAATTGTGATACAAAGGGCATTACCCTAAAGGTACACGTGGCAACAAAAGCACAGATATATTATTAGGAGAAATAAATTTATATTAACCTCCATTAAACTCATTCCTTCCCCTCTTAACCTCTATACTCCTCAAACCGCTGCTATACACACACAGATACATACACGCATCTAATTCACTTTACACACACACGAAGATTGAATAATCGCACCGTTAAATCAAAGGTTAGATGATTGTATTTTAATCGTTTATGCTAATTAACTTGTTTTTAAATTATTTCTGTGTTTAATCGTTTTTTAATCGAAAATTAGGGTTTTTGTATTGTTATTCGACTTAATTTTACATGTTTGTGTGTGTATATGTGTTTATAATTGTGTTGTTTGTGTCAATTGTTTGTTTTTAGTGTTTGTGAATTGATGTGATTGAAATTAGTGAATTGATTGTGATTTTATGTGGTTGATTAGGTTTTAGGTGGTTAATTTGATTTGTTTATGTGTTCGGTGCAGATTTTAGGGGTAAAGTTTTGATCTTTGGGGTTTCGAGTTTCGGAAATTGGGGATTTTGGATGAGAAAGAATTTTGGAGTGAGTAGTGTTTGATCGCCGAGTAACGGCGATTGAATTTGTGATTTCGAGGGGGTTTTGGGTTTTGTATGGAAACTCGTAGCCGTAAGAGGGCGGAGGCTACCTCATCAGCCCCTAATTCTTCATCATCTGGTCCAACTACTCGATCTTCTAAGCGTGCTCGTACTTCTGCTGCTTCTGCTGGTTCTTCTGCTAATACTACTTCGCCTGTTACTCCTGCAATTGTTACTCGTTCACGTAGTTTGAAGATGGAGGAATCGTCGGGTTCTGCTTCACGTGGTGCTGGTGGTCGTCGTGGGAAGAATGTGGAGAACGGTAGTTCGAATAAAGGGAAAGAGAAGGAGCATGAAGTTAGAATTAGGGAAAGGAATAGAGAGAGTAGAGATATTGAGAGGAGTTTAGGTTTAAATATAGAATCGACTGGTAATGGAGGGGAGGGTAATGATGATGATAATGACAGTGAGGATGGTGTTGGAATGTTACAACAGAATTTGACTACTGCTAGTAGTGCACTTCAGGGGCTTTTACGGAAATTAGGAGCTGGGTTGGATGATTTGCTTCCATCATCTGCAATGGCTGCTGCCTCTTCCTCTCAGCAGAGTGGCAGGCTAAAGAAAATTTTGTTGGGTTTGGAGGCAGATGGGGAGGAAGGAAAGCAAGTTGAGGCGTTAACTCAACTTTGTGAGATACTTTCAATTGGAACTGAGGACTCACTTAGTACTTTTTCGGTTGACTCGTTTGTTCCAGTGCTTGTGAATATGCTTACCTATATGGAAAATGCCGATATAATGCTTCTTGCAGCAAGGGCGATTACCCACTTATGCGATGTGCTTCCCTCCTCCTGTTCTGCAGTTGTGCATTATGGTGCAGTAGATTCTTTGGTAAATAAACTGCTCACGATTGAGTACATGGATTTGGCTGAACAGGTGAGCAACTTATATAATCGCCAGTAGTAGCTGAGCAGTGGTACAATATTAGAGTTTGTATAAAAATTAACATTGTTTTTCTAAAGAAAGTTTTAATTTTCCTTTATTCTTAATGATACTCTAAATCTGATATTGTAATTTTTTTGTGCTCATTGCGATGGTAACAGTCTCTTCAAGCACTGAAGAAGATATCTCAGGAGCACCCAACTGCTTGCTTACGAGCTGGGGCACTTATGGCAGTGCTCCAGTATCTTGATTTCTTCTCAACAGGTGTTCAGGTAGTTCATCCACTAAACCATATTCAGTGTGTTGAAAGTTGGGAATTTCTTGTTTTTCTACAGATGAATTAAATTGTTATCTTATTTCAATTGTATTGGGTTATTCAGCGTGTGGCACTTACTACCGCAGCAAATATGTGTAAGAAACTCCCTGCTGATGCTGCTGAATTTGTAACAAATGCCGTTCCTTTATTGTCACAACTTCTTCAGGAACATGATGCCAAGGTAAGGTTATATGTGCCGATATAGTGGGCTTGTTTTGCAAACACAAAGTTCACGGGGGTTGTCTCGAAGGCAAGCTAATAAAGCAGTTCATTCATTTGTCTGATTTTAGGTTATGGAGCTTGCTTCAATATGCTTGACAAGGATTGTGGAGTCATTTGCATCATCTCCTGATAGGTTGGATGAACTATGTAATCATGGACTCATTACACAGGTGGCATCACTAATTTCCACAAGTAGTTCTGGAGGTGGACAAGCTACTTTAAGCACATCTACGTATACGGTACTTAAAAATGTGGATCTATGTTAAGCAATTACATTATTTTACTGTGTTGGTGACTAGATGAAACATGCAGGGCTTGGTTCGGTTACTTTCAACATGTGCAAGTGGCTCACCTTTGGGATCCAAGAATTTGCTACTCCTTGGTATAAGTGGCATTATGAAAGATATACTCTCTGGTTCTGGCCTTGTCGCTAACATGTCTGTTTCTCCTGCTTTAAGTAGTCCACCGGAGCAGGTATATGTTAGTCTGTACCCATTTGCAACATAATTATTTTAATTTGTTGATCAGTATTTTAGTCTGGTGTTCTTAAAATGATACAACAATTTTTATGATGGACTTCTGCAATTGGCTCATCGTATTCACACAACTATATGATGGAGGTGCAGTTGGCACTTGGCTCTTTATATTTTAATGAAACAGAAAAGTTGATAGTTTGTGACATATTTCTAGTTTTTAGTGGAAGAAAAAAATATTATACACTTAAATAGGTTGTGGTCCACTTCCCTTGTTCCAAACCTGTCTGGTTTCCTTAAAGTAATATATTTTTCCTTTTTGCAATGCTATTGCTCGATATTATTTCAAGTTTATAGCTGGATTTTGTGTATAGATATCTGAATTCTTTGCTTCTGCTCAGATTTTTGAAATTGTGAACCTAGCAAATGAGCTTCTTCCTCCTCTGCCTCAAGGAACCATCTCTCTTCCTTCGAGCTCTAGTGTATGTGTTAAAGGATCTCTTATAAATGTGCCCCCTGTTGATTCTGAGGAGCAAGAGGAGCAAGATGATTCAATGGGGACTGAGATATCTGCTCGTGAGAAATTACTAAATGAACAGCCTGAGCTCCTGCAGCAATTTGGAATGGATATCCTTCCTGTATTGATTCAGGTTAATTCCCTGATATTCTAGACATAGAGAAAAGCTTTCCTGTGCTACTGTTTGTGATCCCTCACCCTTTTTTCGCCATGCAGATATGTGGATCCAGTGTGAATGGTCCTGTTCGTCACAAATGCCTCTCGGTTATTGGGAAGCTTATGTACTTTAGCACCGCAGATATGATACAGGGTCTTTTAAGCGTGACAAACATATCAAGGTAATATTTTGTTCTCGAAATTTACATGTGCAAGTATGTCATTTACTATATGATGTGAAAATATTCACCACTATATGTTATTGATGTCAGTTTCTTAGCTGGAGTCCTGGCATGGAAAGATCCACAGGTGTTGGTACCTGCTCTTCAGATAGCTGACATTCTAATGAATAAACTACCAGAGACGTTCTCTAAGGTATTTGTGAGGGAAGGTGTAGTGCATGCTGTGGACACACTAATTTTAGCTGGATCTCATGGTACTGCTCTTCCAGTTCAATCATCAAGTCAGAAGGAGAATGATTCTATACCCGGATCGTCGCGGTCAAGACGTAACCGCAAACGTGGTGGTAACCTGAATTTAGAGGGAAACACAGCTGAAGATTCCAAACATTCAGGTTCTGCTGTTGGTTCACCTCCAAATCCCGTAAAAATTCCAACTGTAAATTCCAGTCTTCGCACAGAAGTAAGCTCATCGGCCCAGGCTTTTAAAGATAAATACTTCCCTTCCGATCCTGGGTCTGTTGGAGCCGGTCTGTCGGATGATCTCCTACATTTGAAAAGTCTCTGCTCAAGGTTGAATGCTAGAGTTAGTAACCAAGGAACTAAATCGAAAGGAAAATCTAAAGCCTCAGGACCATGTATTGCCGATACTTCTGCTAGTAAGGAGGAGAATCTGGCTGGGATAATATCTGAGATATTAACAGAGTTGAGCAAAGGGGACGGCGTTTCCACCTTTGAGTTTATTGGTAGTGGGGTTGTAGCTGCTTTGCTTAACTACCTATCTTGTGGATTCTCCTCCAAGGAGAAAATATCTAAGTCTACCATTACCAAGTACCACGAGCAAGCAATGAGGAGGTACAAATCATTTATTGCAGTTGCCCTTCCTTCAGGTCCTCAAACAAAAATTGTGCCTCCTATGAGTATTTTGGTTCAGAAACTTCAAAATGCTTTGTCTTCCTTGGAGCGTTTTCCAGTTGTGTTGAGCCATACGGCTAGGTCATCTAATGGAAATGTACGTATGTCATCTGGTTTGAGTGCTTTAGTTCAGCCATTTAAGTTACGCCTCTGTAGAGCACAGGGAGAAAAATCACTTCGTGATTATTCTTCAAATGTTGTTCTAATTGATCCTTTAGCCAGTTTAGCTACTGTTGAAGACTTTCTTTGGCCTCGAATTCAACGAAATGAGTCTGGGCAGAAGTCTTTGTCATCTGCAGCGAAATCCGAGTCGAAGGCCACACGTGATGTTTGTGCTTCATCACCTTCTAACTCGACCCCCGCCTCCACGACTCGACGTCAATCTACAAGGTCTAGAACATCTATTAATATTGGTGACAGTGCGAAAAAGGAGCTGGCATCAGAAAAAAATGCAAGCTCATCCAAGGGGAAGGAAAAGGCTGTTTTGAGGACAACTCAAGAGGATGGAAAAGGTCCACATACCGGAAAGGCTGCTCGTAGAATAGCAGCTGTCGATAAAGATGTACAAATGAAAGCTGTAGAAGTAGAATCTAGTTCAGAGGTATGTATGTATATAACATTATGTGCGTTCTTTGACTTTGTGGGCTAAGCGTCAATGGTCTTTCATGTCTTAACATTCCATTTATACTGAAGATGATGTACTGAAGTGTTAGGCTAATTACTTTTGGGAGACTTCATATGCTTTAGCTAATTTTATAAATGACCATTTTCACAATTGGTGTTTACTGATGGTAACTGGAAACAGTGATTTTTGTCCTAATGTTATAAATACAACATAAATATTTAGGTATAAAGTAGGAAACAGTATTTCCCTGGGTCCAGTTATTCTCTTGGAGAAGTTGATATGTAATTGGAGAAGTTGATATATCATTTGCCAATGGGTTGGTATCAGCTTCCACATGAAAATCCTAATTCATACTCTCTCTGGTAGAGATTATATTCTTTAAAGGATATTAATGTTGTCAATTAAAATGCTTATATATATGATTAATGATTTTCCAACCTAGGTGTTTCCTTCTAATATACTTCTCAATTTGAGCATAAGATATCTGGGAGGTTAGGTAGTGGTTTTCTGTTTGGAAGTATAGGACATGGATTATACTCCCTCCGTCCCTAATTAGTTGTCCAGTTACTATTTTTGTTGGTCAAATTGACTCAAATTTGACTAAAATTTATATAAATTACATAATGAAAAATATTTAAAAAAATTATACCATTGTAAACTACTTCTAATCTATTCTAATATGTGATTTTCAATTTTTTAAAATAATAAACGGATTAAGTTTAATCTTCGGTCAAAAGTTAGTCAATTTGACCACTGAAAAGTCAAACTGGACAACTAATTAGGGACGGAGGGAGTAATAGATAGTTCTTAACTTATGTTTGTTGTGGACCCTTTCTGCTGTTTTCTTATTTTTACTTGCTGGAGATAGTTGTCGTGTGTTGGTGTTACTACTTGTACTTCTAGAGAGTTTAGGTGATTTAGGTCGGTTTGGGTAAGCTTATGAGTCAATCAGATCAACTTAAAACCCAAAACATTGGTAAGTTTGTCAGTGAAGAACTTGCAACTTGGACAGACTTGTAGGCTGAATCATGGATGCAGGGTTTATCTTTTGGGCCTTTTTAGTTTGTAATCTGACACAAAAATCAATATTTTCTTGGCGACATGTAACTTTGGGTACATTTTTGTCATTTCTATATATTAATGCCTTGTAAATCATACACAATCAAAAACTTGATTGATTTTGTAATTTGAACTATCCAAACAGATACAGACTTATTTTAAGAAATTACTTTTGAGTGTAATTTAATTAGCAAGTAACACTTTTTCTCGTAAGCCAATGCGCCCTTACTGGTATTTAGGCTTATAAGTCAAAGATTTGTCAGGGGTGCACTGTGCAAAATTTCTCACTTGTTAAAGTTTTCCTGCTACAACGGATTGTACCAGACTAGGGTTTGCACTTTTTGCAATATTACATCCGTGTTTTTTTCCTAAGCTTATCACGGTATATGGAATGCAAATCCTTGAGTTCTGACAGGTGTTAGGATGACTAAACACTACATGTGTACAGGGTATTTATGTGTATATATGGAGTAGTCGCTATTAAATTTTATTATTGGTCGATGGAAATACAATCCTACATTATATATTTGTAATATTCTTCTTGTTTAGTTAGATACAATTCATATTTAGTTAGATGCAATAAACATTAGGTGCCCGTTATGTTTACATTGTGTTTATAAAGAAAAGCAGAAAAAAGAATAAAAGATAATAATCGACGCCAGTCACTTGTCAAAAAAAAATTGTGCAGGTTACCTGGAGTTTCGTTATAGTTCCATCAGCATGTTGTATTGAAGTGCCTGTTTGACTGATGTGAAAGGGATAGAGGATATAGACTTACAATAATACTTCGTTGGATGTTGCTGGTTGCAACTTGCAATGGACTTGTGGGATTTTTCTAGGCTATGCACCATTTATTGTTCTCGTTCGAGAGTCTTCTATTTGCCACTGCTTGCATGTTAGGTTCATATTTAATGGCCGTTGTCCTGCTGTAACTGTTACTTTACTTTTCTAAGGTTGTGTTGTCATAATGGTTAAAGATTTAGTGGCGATACGTCATCACGAGTAGCATAGATCAATCTTGCACAGTTTTCCTCTGGTCATATTTCCCGCCTTTCCTATGTATAGAAACTTCTAATTTGTAAATTTTCATATGTGTTGTTACAATAACTACATTTTTGTGTTTTGTAGGACGAGGACTTGGAGGCATCTCCTGTTGAGGTTGATGATGAGATGGTGATTGAAGATGAAGATATTTCTGATGATGAAGATGACGATGACCAGGATGATGTATGTATAAAACCAACTTCTATTTCTTCCTAGAATGTGTCAACCGGGATTAAAAGCTAAAAATATAGTTTTTTTCCAGAATTTCGTGTTGTGGTTTTTGTAAAACTGATAAAATGAAAAGTTAGGATGAGCTTCTGTCAGGACTTTAATATGCTTCTATCCGGTGAATGAACTGTTTGCCCCCTTTTTTAATAAGCTTATTATAGATGCAGCCGTAGAAGTGGATTGCACATGACATGGATCTTTATATTTTCTTTTTTTTATTTTTTTTCCCTGGTACAAAAATATAGTAGTAACATAAATCTTGCTATATCCAGGTAATAAACATTTATAATGCATAGTATAGAAGTAAACAGTAAGCTTCACCGGTCATATTATATTCATATATATTTTTGGCTAAATCATATATTGATGCGTGAGATGTAAGATTGTCATATTGATTTTGCGTGAGATGTGTTTAATTTTTGTTGGGTTTAAGTGTAGTTCAGTATTAGAATCTGAAGGGAATTAAAACTGATATTACATTTGTGCTCTTCCATTTTTCTTTTACTTTACAGTTCTCGTACCGAATTACACTAGCACCAATAAATAATATCGAATATATCTTCTGCAAAAATCAATATGGCTGTTATGCACTCAAGCTGCATGCCTGCACGAATAAATAGCATGCCTTAAGAAGTTTATATTATATGATTTTTGAAGCGTAGTGTTAAATTCTATATTATTCATTATAACGTGGATTTGCTGGAAACAAAATTTTAGTTGAATTCATGACATAGACTTGGATGAAAGTCAATGTTACGCTATAATTTAAGTTAAAGATGTACCATGCTACCATGACAGAACATTAAGTAATAAATAGGTCAATGTTCTCTGCTAGATAATTTATGTCATTTGCTTGGGTGAGAGTTGCTA
The DNA here is from genome assembly GCA_037693485.1 of Kitagawia praeruptora. Lineage (NCBI taxonomy): Eukaryota > Viridiplantae > Streptophyta > Magnoliopsida > Apiales > Apiaceae > Kitagawia > Kitagawia praeruptora. The sequence continues at coordinate 144,422,669 of CM075352.1, forward strand.
GGACTTTTTCTTATTTAGTTTGTAGCGTTTCTGTATATTACCTGCAAGGCAATTTCATTACTATGGGGAGAGTCATCTTGCTTGATTAAATTAAGTATAGTTAATTATTGATGTACCTTTATTTGTTTTATTATCAGGTACTTGGTGAGGGTTCCTCACGTGTTTGCATGATGGACGTAGTGCATGATGTTAAATTGGGTGATTCAGCTGATGACAGTCCTAATGTCCCTTCAACAAGTGATAAACAGATGAATACAGCCGGTGTTTCTAGCAGCAGAACCACAACATTAAGGAGCTCAGAGTCTTCAGATCTCAGGAGTGGCACTGCTTTTGGTTCAAGAGGTGCAATGTCATTTGCTGCTGCTGCAATGGCTGGCCTTTCCTCGTCAAATAGTAGAGGAATCAGTGCAACTAGAGAACAGCCTGGAAGACCTCAAGCATCTCCCAGGCTATTGTTTTCTGCAGGTGGGAAGCATCTAAATAAGCATTTACCCATTTATCAGGCGATTCAACGACAACTTGTACTTGATGAGGATGAGGATGATAGATATAATGGTAACGATTTTATTTCTAGTGATGGAAGCAGGCTTTGGGGTGATATATATACAATAACATACAAAAGAGCAGACAGCCAAACTGAAAAGGCTTCAGTTGGAATAATAAGCCCTTCGTCCCCGTCTAAATCGAGAAAAGGGGTTTCTGCGGTCAGTTCTTCAATTGATTCATCAAAACAGCACATATCGCTCTTAGATAGCATTTTCCGTGGAGAACTTCCATGTGATCTGGAAAAAAGTAATCCAACTTATGATATACTGGCACTATTACGTGTATTAGAGGGGCTGAATGAGCTAGCTCCACGCTTGCGTATACAGTCAATGACGGACAGTTTCTCTGAAGGAAGTATATCGAGCCTAAATGAATTTAGTTCGACTGGTGTCTGGGTCCCTAGCGAAGAGTTTATAAATACTAAACTCACTCCGAAATTGGCCAGACAGTTACAGGACGCACTTGCACTTTGTAGTGGAAGCCTTCCGTCATGGTGTTACCAATTAACAAAAGCATGCCCATTTTTGTTTCCATTTGAGACGCGTCGTCAGTACTTCTATTCAACTGCTTTTGGTTTGTCTCGTGCACTGTATCGTCTTCAACAACAACAGGGTGCAGATGGTCATGGCTCGATGAATGAGAGAGAGGTCCGGGTTGGGAGATTGCAGCGCCAAAAAGTCCGTGTGTCTCGGAATCGCATCCTTGATTCTGCTGCAAAAGTGATGGAGATGTATTGTGGCCAGAAAGCTGTTCTTGAAGTAGAATATTTTGGTGAAGTTGGTACTGGATTGGGGCCAACCTTAGAGTTTTATACCATTTTGAGTCATGATCTACAGAAGGTTGGACTTGAAATGTGGAGGTCTAATTCTTCATATGATAAATCCATGATGGAAGTTGATGAGAAAAGCAGTAAGAAGATTAGTAATACTGATATGGCTATTGAGGATATAATTCAAGCACCTCTTGGGCTGTTTCCGCGTCCTTGGTCGACTGGTGCAGATGTGTCTACTGGCAGCAAGTTAAACAAAGTTGTTGAACACTTTAGATTGCTTGGCCGTGTTTTGGCGAAAGCTCTTCAAGATGGAAGACTCTTAGATCTGCCATTATCGACAGCATTTTATAAGCTTTTGCTTGGTCAGGTAAGGTGATTCTTGGTTATGCCAAGGTTAGGATGTTTCTTTTCTAGCAGTCAAGTAGGTAGATAAGCCTGTGCATAATGTTATGATATCTTAATTTGCTGTAGGACCTTGATCTGCATGATATTATTTCTTTTGATGCCGAATTGGGGAAGACATTGCTCGGATTGCAAGGCCTTGTTTACCGGAAAAAGTACCTGGAATCAGTGGGTGCAAATGATCAAATTGCTGACCTAAGATTTCATGGGACTCTAATTGAAGATCTCTGCTTAGATTTCACGCTACCTGGCTATCCAGATTACATTCTGAAGCCAGGCGAGGATAATGTACTCGTTGTGATCATTTTAATCACATCTTGAATAGAAACCTTATAATTGTCATTATTGGGTGTTTCTCATGAAATTATGTTTTGCTGATTTGGCAGGTGGATATAAACAATTTGGAGGAATATGTAGCCCTCGTAGTTGATGCTACAGTTGGTGTAGGTATTAGTAGACAGTTAGAAGCAGTGAGAGCTGGGTTTAGTCAGGTAAACATGCCCACTAGTCTTCAACTTAATTGTAATACTGTACTCTGAACTGTGCAGTTGAAGAAGCTCTTTCCTGTTCTGCACAAAGATTCTGTTTTGAATTTAGTTTTATTTTCCCTCTGATGTTATACTTGTACAGTAAATTGGTCTTTTGTTAAGCTCTTAAGCTACTATCTTTCCAGCTGCTTGGAGTTCAGAAAAACTTTAGTTGTTATTGATGAAGTTTGCTGGATCAATAGTAGTCTGTATCGATACGTGTAGTCATATAAAAGTATAAGCTCCTTACATAAATCTGTTACTGAATTCGAAATGTGAATTTTTGGTACTTAATGTCAGGTGTTTGACATTTCATCTTTACAAATATTTACTGCAAGTGAGTTGGACTACTTGCTTTGTGGTCGTAGGGAATTGTGGGAGGTATGTTACTTTTTTTGGTTCTTGTTGTTAGTAGTTTGCAATGTATTTCTCCGTAGGACATGTACTTGAAATTTAAGCTGCTTCTGTGCAGACGGAGACCTTAGCGGATCACATAAAATTTGACCACGGCTACACTGCGAAGAGTCCTCCAATTGTTAATGTATGTGATCTCCAGATAATGGAACCCTATCCTTCTTTAAGCATTGGAAGTTAATAGAATTTTTGTTTTGATGTTTTCAGTTACTTGAGATTATGGGTGAATTCACCCCAGAGCAGCAACGAGCTTTTTGTCAATTTGTGACTGGTGCACCCCGACTTCCACCAGGTGGTTTGGCAGTGCTAAATCCCAAACTGACTATTGTGAGAAAGGTACGATTCATTAGTTGCTGTTTCTCAAATATATGATAACTTGATAATAAATATGTAAGTACTTACGCACAAAACTCTGCTGTAGTTTGTGTACTAACTTGTCCGTGAATATTGCAGCATTCATCAACCGTTGCCAGTACCACGTCTAATGGGACTGGGGCATCAGAATTTGCTGATGATGATCTGCCGAGTGTAATGACTTGTGCTAATTACCTCAAGCTCCCTTCTTATTCTACCAAGGTTATTTGTCAGCTGTAATGTTTTATGTTTTCGTTTTACTTCTAGCTTGTTGGTTCATTGCTTACATACAATTTTTTGTGTGTAACAGGAAGTCATGTACAAGAAACTTATGTATGCGATCTGTGAAGGGCAGGGATCTTTTGATTTGTCGTAGGACTAATCAGAGTTTGTCCTTTTTGTTTTTGTTTCTCCTATCTTTCCTTCTTTAATTTTAAGCATGTAAAATCTTTAAAACGATTTAACAGTTATATTACTGCAGTTTACGTCTGGTTAATAAAATTTTAGCAACGATTCAGTTATATATTGCTGGTTTTGATTTTATTCATGACTTTAAAGTAATCGGACAAAATATGTTTTTGTTTTTGATATATAGTTTGTTGTCTTCGCGTGTGGGTACGCTGCATTCACAAAATGAAAACTGTACGAATCAGAGACATAGGATTCGTTTGGATTGGGGTTGAGAAAGGTTGGGTTGGGTCAGGTTCAAATTTAAAAATTCGTTTTTGAGAAAATTTTAAAAGTAAAGTGTTGGATTTTGAATTTAATGTGTAATATTATTTTAATTCTTTTGTAAATTACCAAAACCCAACACTTTACTTTTAAAATGTTTTATGATGTTTTTGCAATTTCAGCTTTTAAACCGTTTTTCTTATCTTACTAATATATGTAACGATTAGGGCTCGGTTACATTTCTGGTACATTACTGAATTGAACTTTCATTTGTGGTACATTTTGTTCAGACTTTTCATTTCTGGTATAGCTAAGAAAATCTAATAGAAACCGCCACTTCTACTGGCGTTTTCTATTGAATTTCATTTCAACAGAAAACGCCACTAGAAGTGGCGGTTTCTATTAGATTTTCTCAGTTCCACTTTTTCCAGCACTTAGTATTATTTTGTAACCACAAAATGAACTTTGTAGTAGCCATTTTATATGGCTTAGAAAATATATTTTTGAATAAAATTTATTCATTTTTTTTGCTTCGTATTCAAGTATTGACATTTTACTTTGGTATAATACGAAAATCTCCAAAAATTATTATGTCTAACTATCTTATTTTTTGGGACGAACATGGCAACTCAACATCAAATTGTTGAAAAATCTTTTAAGTAGGCATGTTTAGGGGAATAAAAAATATACCTGTACATGTTTTTTTTACGTTGTTTTTTTCCATATTCAAGTATTGACGTTGTATTTTGGTATAATACGAAAATCTCCAAAAATTATTATGTGTAATTTTCTTCTTTTTTAGTCCGAATATGGCAACTCAACATCAAATTGTTGAAAATTCTTTTGAGTAGGCATGTTTATGGGAATAAAAAATATACTTGTACATGTTTTTTTTACGTTGTTTTTGTTCCATATTGAAGTATTGACGTTGTACTTTTGCGTAAGCCAAATTTTAGGCATAAGTAATTTGTGTAATTACGTTAAATGTTCATCAGAATATGGCAACTTCACATCAAATTCTTAAAAAAAAAACCTTGGCGGAGTTACGTTGAGGGGCATAAAAAACATATTAGAAAACATTCAATTACTTTAAATAAACGTACTACATCATACAAGTACTTCAATTTGAAAACAGAAAATTGAAGCATCATACAATTAGATTTAATTGAAAACAGAAAATTAGAAAATAAACATACATTGACACGAGAACCACAATACAACTTCTTAAAATTCACTGAGATCAACAACATAATTCTCATCCTCAGCTTCCTCAATTTCCCTTGCAATTTGACGTTCCTTTGCAGCTTCAGCTTCTATTGCAATTTCACGTTCCTTTGCAGCTCGAGCTTCCATTTCCATTTTAAATTTAACTTGTTGTGCAGCAAATTCAAAATGTTTTGCAAGTTTAGCGTCCTCAACCTGCACATCGTATGCCTTTGTGTTTTTCCTGGTTCGTTTGATTTCGGTTTTACTAGTTTATGGTTTTTTGCCCTTATCCATCTTATGCTATTGTCTTGAAGAAAGTAAATTGAAGAGGAAACTAGTAAGTTGCGTTTCTGAATAAGCAGCAAATTGGGTTTTATAGCCAATTTCGGATTATTATTTTACTTTTTTGTTGATGAAAAAATACCTCAATAATTTAAACAAGCGTTATTGTGAAGTTACTAGAGCACTTTGCGTACAAGCAACAGAAGACGTGACTACTCAAATTTAGTGGCCTGCATGATAATAATTAAGATTTTCTGAAATCAACTTTACTTTTTAAGAAATAAGCTTTATTTTACTATGCCTGCAATCAACTTTACTTTTTCATAAATCAGCTTTATTTTACTATGCCTGAAATAAGCTTTACTTTTTCAGAAATCAGCTTTATTTCACTACAGGCTAAGCATGCAGTCCTTTCTCAGAGTGCTTTTTTTCAATAATGCAGGGTAAATTTAAGTGTTTGCTGCTGTGCATTCACATGATTTTGCAGTTCATTCAATTGTATTTTGACAGTGCTGTTGAGTCACGGGCTAGTTGAACACCAATCAATAATTTATCCCTTCATTCCCAGGCATTCTGAATAAGTTGCGATTCTGAATAAGCAGCAAATTGGGTTTTATAGCCAATTTCGGATTATTATTTAACTTTTTTGTTGATGAAAAAAGACCTCAATAATTTAAACAAGCGTTATTGTGAAGTGACTACAACACTTTGCGTACAAGAAATAGAAGACGTGACTACTCAAATTTAGTAGCCTGCATGAAAATAATTAGGAATTTCTGAAATCAACTTTACTTTTTAAGAAATCAGCTTTATTTTACTATGCCTGCAATGAACTTTACTTTTTCATAAATCATCTTTATTTTACTATGCCTGAAATAATCTTTATTTTTTCAGAAATCAGCTTTATTTCAGTACAGGCTAAGCATGCAGTCCTTTCTCAGAGTGATTTTTTTCAATAATGCAGGGTAAATTTAAGTGTTTGCTGCTGTGCATTCACATGATTTTGCAGTTCATTCAATTGTATTTTGACAGTACTGTTGAGTCACGGGCTAGTTGAACACCAATCAATAATTTATCCCTTGATTCCCAGCTATAAAACGACATAGTGGTGAGGCTTGTTCACCCATCCACTGCAATCTAATTTAGCATTTCACACACAATTCAACATGTCCAACATTCCCGATTTGAATCTTTGTTTTTGTGATAAGTTGTGCGTTGAACGCACATGGCCCTATGGAAGAAATGCGGGAAGGAGTTATCTCAATTGTCCAAATGGAGGCAACGGATGTGGGTACATTCGTTGGCTTCATGAACCATTAGAAGAGCGTGCTGCGCGTGATTTTGAGAAATTGGAAATGCAACGAGTCAGAGAACTAACTCGCCATATGTGTGAATCAGTTGATGAAAATGAGAATGAAGGTGAGGACTCCGTGAAGGAGGATGGGATTGAGCAGAAGGATGTGATCGAGGACTCCGTGCAGGAAGATGCGGAAGATGATGATGATGATGATAATGAAGATTAATTTCTTCGGCTATGATTAAATGTGGTTGTTTTTAGTTTCCCCTAAAGAATGTCCTCTACGGATATTCATTTGTATTTCTTCTTTTCATGTTGTGTGATGTTATGGAATTTGATGTTTTAATTAATTACGTAGTTTTGTTGCACACTATAACACCATCGTAATAGAAGAATACACAGTACAAATACATAATCGAAAAATGCACACTACAAATACATAATAGAAAAAGTAAAAACTTAAATAATTGAGTAGTACTTAATTAAATTTCTTCGTCGGACATGTAATCATCAGAGATGTAACATGGATTTTGTTGAAGACGTTGTTCCTCAACGTCTGTTAGCTCTCTCCCACTTGCACGAACGGAGTCTTTGGCAAGTTGATAGATGTAGTGACGAGTTCTACGTAACAACATTCGGTTGTTCTCAATTCGTATATTTTTTGACAGCTCGAATGACTTTACGCTTATAATCATTCCAACCCGATGATTCACCAGTACACGGAAACATGTCGAGGGAATGACGAATAGGGACCCTTGCACCCATAGCAATTAGGTCATTTCGCAAACGTTCCGATTCTTCACGCCGATATGCCCATTCTTGACGAACGCCTGCAAAATATTCCACTGGATCGCTTTGTCTAAGACGGTTGTAGTCATCATTTCTTTCTCCGAGCAACCAATTGCGATTTGTAGAGGATGACATATTTCTTTTGTAGTTGGTAAATTAATTTGCACTAAACCTATCTGCAAGGTTAAATATATATATATACATGTACAACCTACTTGCAAGTAGGGTTTTGAGGGTGGGGTTCTCATGTTTTATTGATCCTGCTTGTACTGAAAATTCAACTCAGCTTTGTAGGATAAAGTAATGAAATGACCATTCAACTTTTTCATTTTTTGTAGTTGTGTCCGTATACTACACTTCATTTCAGTCTTGAAGTGACAAACCAACTTTTTCAGAAATGGTAGCTGTCTAGTATTTTTTTAGAATTTTTTACACTTCAAGAAATCACACTAATTTGGCTATAAATTGGAATGTTTTCATGTGATGTCTCTGTATCTAAAAAGTTCGTCATGTCTAATTCAAGAAACTCTTCATCTTCGGTTAGAAACCCTTACAGACATAGTTCAAGCACTTTCAACTACTTAGGTGAACATGGAACTGTAAGGTGTAACTGCAATCTACCAGCTCCTTGTCAAGAAGCATGGAAATAAGGTACTCTTGACCCAGGAAGGAGGTTCTTCGGTTGCAGCCAATACAAGGTATGTACAACATCACTTTCTGCAAATTTTGTTGTTGCCAAAATGTATTGATTTTTGTTTAATGTGTTTTTAGGATCCTACAAGAAGATGTAACTTCTTTAAGTGGGCCGATCCATCGTACACCGAAAGAGCAAGAGAAGTGATAAAAGAGTTGAAGCTCAGACTGAATAGAAAGGATGATGACCTGCACAATGCTTGGATGGTGGACGAAGAAATTGGTTTGCTTCAAAATGAGGTTGAAGTAACAAAAAATTTGTTGAAGAAGTCGGAGAAGGAAAACATGACATTAAAGAAGCTTTTGGTCTGTGCTGTACTAGTAATCATGCTTATTTCGTTATGGAAGTAGTGTAATCACTAATCGAATTTATTAGTATTTGTTCCATGTAACGTTGGTTATTAAGCATGTTGAACTACGTTGATGTAATTTTCTTTGACTAATGGAACTAAGTCGTTTTAAGACCAATGTTAAAGCATTACAATTAAACCAAATAAATTTAAACATTAAACACAATTGTTTGAACAACACATTAAACCAAATAAAGACAATTGTTTAAGCAAATAACTTAGAAAACATTCGATTGCATTAAAGTAAACATAAAGCCGAATACTTATTGTGAAGACTCACTTCCTCGGCTCCCACAACACATGGCTACCTGTGTGACACCTTCTCCCCTTACCCTTCACATTTCTTGGTGGTTGTTGCCTAAGATGGGGCTCCTCGTTAGGCTCTTCCTCGCTACTGGATGAAGCACGTACAGGTGAAAACTCTCCAAACCCCTGAGCCTGGGGCGTATGCAGGTGTGACTGGGAATGACCTCCATAAGTCATCTGCGAACTACCTCCAAAAGTCATGTGCGACTGGTCAAACTGGGAAGGGTCCTGAAATCCACCAAAAGACCCACCCATATCCCATGCACCCGTCATCTGGGAACCTGACTGCGAGCCACCTGGAAATGTCATGTAAGAGTGGTCCTGGAAGGCATCAGAAGACCCACCCATATGGGAAGTAGACTGTGAACCACCTGCATATGTCATCTGAGACTGGAAAGGGGGTGGAGCATGATGTGCACTACCAGAAGCGTGTGGAGGATAACGTCCACTGTCATCCAACATGTGATCCCAAGCACCTCTATACCCCATATCTGATCCAAATTCCTCAGAAGGAGCTGGATCCCAAGGCTCCCATAACTGGGGATATGTGCTAACCTCAGGCATAACTGGCCTAGCTGGATGATAAGTACTACCTCCACCATGAAAGGACTGAGACCCCTGGAAACCTTCCTGCTGCCTCCACTGGCTCACATCGACTACACGTCGACGGGTAATACTCTGGAACCAAGCATCATAACCATCTACAGCCTCATTATGCCTGGCGGGCACATAGAAAGGAGGTGATAGTGCATCCGCCCCACGGTTCTGCCATTGCCGAATCCGTACGTCCCGTGTCATAATCACATCATCGCCTAAATTAGCATAGAAAGTAAACTCGTGTGACGAATCATGCATACGGTGAGGTGACCGAGTCGGTATATCCTGTACGAATCCAAACTGTCTAGTCACTCTGTCAGGGTAGTACCACTCGGTGATCGTGTTAAATATCAAGGGACACTGGGTGGACCATAACCTCCTCTCCATGATAGATGGAAGATCAACGGTGGGAAAGTGCCTATAAGGCCTCCAACATATCTGCTCAATGTGCATATCATCCAACTCATAACGACCGTGACGTGCCCTATGTGATGTGGATCGCACAGTGCTCTTAGGCACCTTCCACCTGAAACATTTATGAACATCATAAGCAAATTGTCACAAGAGTACATAGCTCATAAAATCAATAAACAGAACAATTACCTCAAAGCTAAAGGAAAGAGGATAGGACATGGTGTCTTCAGCGTAGGAGCCAAGAAGGGGAAATGCTCATAAATCCATACCTGATGGAAAAAGTCATGTGTCATCATGCAAGGTAATCATGGATGCTTATAACAAAAAATATAATAGAAGGTATACCTGTAGTAGTGTCATCGATCCACATATCTCTTTCTTTGTCCGCTTCTTCTTCAGAGTAGATGCGGAGCACATGTGGTGGTACAAGTATCCCAGAGTAGCACTACCCCAGCTATATGTGCCCACCTGGGCAGGATCAAGCACATAGTATAACAGGTGGAACTAGATCGTGTTCCCTGCTGGGATGGGGAATAAAGATCCAATGATAAGCAACAAATGTGCCCGTGTGTGGAATAGCAGCTGTGTCTGATAGTCAGGAGAACTCATGTCTAGCCTATGACATGTACCAAACTGCTGTACCAGCCATGAAATCCTCAAACCCGATTTTTGCCACTCATTATCTCCAGGAACAACACCCAAAAGATCGTTGACCATGACCAGCAGCTGAGCCTTAGTAGGACTACCAAAGCTATGAATCACGGGACGTCCCCCGGTAGGAAGTCCTAAGATGTAGTGAACATCCTCCAGAGTGATAGTGGCCTCACCAAATGGTAGATGGAAGGTATGTGTCTCAGGTCTCCATCGCTCAACAAAAGCAGTGATCAGTCCTGCATCATGTCTAAAAGAGCCAATGCGGTACACTCCCTCCAAACCAGCGTCCCTAACCGCTGTCAAGACGGCTTCCGGAAGTGCCCTGGGGGGCTTTACTGCATCCCAGTATGACTTGAAGTTAGTGCGAAGTCGTAGATGTGCGGGCTCCTGAAAAATTTTTTTAGGATAGGTTAATTACCACAACATTCATAAAGACCTAAACATATGTGTGCATAAACTAGAAAACAAATACTGGTTTATACCTGGCCCTCCCAAATCTGCTGAGATACATGCTCATGCTGACTGGATAAAATGGAATCGTCAATAGGACCCGGCTCGTACATGTCATCATCTACGTCTGACATCTACAATAGTTGAGCAAATTTATTATTATTTTTAATCTAAAATTTCATTAAATAAACCACATTAAATAATTTTTTTATTATATATTTTAATCTTAATTTCAGATTCAATTCTCTATAAACAAAACAAATAAATGTTAACTATTAATTATCCGCATAAATTATTTATTCAAAAATTTCAAAAATTATTTATTTAATTATTTATTTAATTATTCGCATAAATTTTTTTTCATCAAAGGATTTATTTAATTTAACCTCCACAATTATTTTTCAATGTTCGAATTTAATTTCATTAAATTAGGGTGTGCATAAATAAATTATGGGTGTGGATATATTAGCACCCAATTTCAATTATCCTTAAGCTAAATTAAAATTTAATTATTCAAATTCAAGTCTACCAAGGTTGTTCATCATATACAATGAAAGTTATAATCTACTTGTGTTACAAATTCTATAACCTAGCATATGAACCAAAATTGTATCAAGCATTTTAACAAACATGTAGTCTACATTCAAAATAAACAAGTAAAATTCAAATATTACATATACATACATCTATACTAAATTTGCAGGGGATATATTTGAGTAATTATGAGGAAGGAGAGGTTACCTGTTAATGAAAGGAGGAGATTTGGCTTTGAATTTGAGTAATTTTTGGAGCCGCCTTCCTTCTCCAGATCTGTGTTTGTGTGTTGTTTTGTGCGTCTGTGAGTGAGAGCTGGGGTGCAGTTGGGTTTTGTAAGTCCTGCAGGATACGCCACTACAACTGGCGTATATGAAATTTCGATTCAACAGGAACCGCCACTCTAACTGGCGTTTTCTGTTAAAACAGGAGTGGTCCTGTAAAGTAAAGTTGGGCGTCCTGTTTAAATTCTATTATAATTTTAAATTAGTAGAATTTAAATTTAATAAAAAAATGAAACATTTTAGAAAAATGAATTATATTATAAAACTAATGAATAATATTGGAATTTACAACTTGAATTAATAATTTTGAGATTTTGAAACAGATACAGATATTATCAGTAATATTGAATAAATATATTCAAACAAATATTATTAGTAATATATTCTAAATATATTGAATAATAAATGTATTATTTTTGTATTTATTAATTAATAAATATATAATTTTTAAAATAATGAAACATAGGTCAGAAAGCATATTCAGGAATCCAACAAAGCATATTTGTTCACATCTTATCCAAAAGTGTGTATATTAACAACCACAACCGGATAGTTTTCATCACACCATCTACTTCCTCCTTTTTTTTACTCAACACTATCTGTGTGTCCATCACATTATTTGTCCACTCATGTCTAGCTAATTCCGATCCTTGGAAACTTTGCTTGCTTGCTAGCTTGCCTCGTTCGTCCCATTTAAGGTACACGATACATACTCCTTTATATGTATAATTTTGTTTAAAGTAATATCTATTTGAAGTTAACTGTTTGTTTATTTTTTTATATGCTTCAGCATTGTTAGTTACAAATTACTTAAATAGTAAGGTAATGTTCTTAACTTCGTTTAATATATTCAGGAGAATGGAAAATTACGTTAACGTTAATTTCTTTTGGGGTGGAAGAATTATTAGACGGGGGGATGATATTCGATATTCGAAAGATCTGGGTGGTCAACGTTATGTTATGTTGGGAACGAAGTATGAAGAATTTAGGGGTATTGTTTATGATGTTATGGGCATAAATCCAAATCAATGGGAGGTAAAAATGAGTTACAAATACCCCCAAGTTGGCATAGGGAATGTTGCATCACATTTTTTAGTAGGGCAAATTACCTCGGATATGGACGTGGATAGGCTGTTGAGCATCCCTCGTACGATGATGATGGGTTTAGGTGATGTTTCTGTGTTTTTGGAGGTCGAAAAGGTACAAGAGGATGACCCGTACAGTTACGGGCATAATATGCACCCTCAACCAACCCATTCAAGTTACCAAGAAGATACTGGGACTAGCAACCAGTTTCCAGAATTTGGAACGGCCGGGTGGTCAGACTACTATTTTGGGGGAGGAGACGATTATCAGGGTCATGTCGGCGGTTCAAGTAGCTATGCAATCCAACAAAGCCAGCAACAACATGATTATCAATTGCAGGATTACTATACTCCTACAGATTACATTGAGCCGTCTCCACGAGTGCATCCTCTTGCAGGTAGAGAGTTGGCCCTTGTACATGAAAATTCAAAATATGACAATGCTAGTTCAAGTAGTGAGGATTTCGAATATCGTGGCAGTGATGATGAGGAGGATGTATCGGAATCCGAGGCCGAAGAGGAGGTGCCTACGATGGCTATTATTGAGACGGCTCTCATTGAGGGGGGGAGGCACGTTCCCAGCGCACCTTGGTTTGAAACGGAGGCGTATACACCGATTGTGTTGCACAACCAGGATGCAAACTACAATGTTGTAGATGCTGAAAATGAAAATCTTTATGTCGGACAGATGTTCAGTGACAAAGCTACGCTTATCAGTGCAGTGCAAAATTTGCACATTAAGAGTAATCGGATGTACATCGTGGTGAGGAGCAATTACGATCAATTCATTGCAAAGTGCACTGTGCAGAATTGTCCATGGAGAATGAGAGCTGCGAAGAAAAAGACTCACGGTTTCTTTCAAATCACAAAGTTAACAGAACACGTATGCTTGTGTGATTATCCTACGCAGGACCACAAGAAGATTACTGCAAGATTGGTTGGAGATATTGTCAAACCGCATGTATGTTTTTCATTTTCGAATTTATTACAAGTAATTTTTATCAACATTGGAGTTATGACGTGTTTCCTTTAAATGTTTGACAGGTCGTAGGCTCACCAAATCTCCCAATAAAGAATGTTTTGAGCTTGGTCACCAAAGAATTAAACCACAATGTGAAATACATGAAATCATGGAGAGGGAAGCAGTTGGCGGTTGAGGATGTATACGGAAAGTGGAGCACAACATACGACATACTACCACAGTTCTTCATGGCCATTGCCCATTCCAACCCTGGAAGTGCGTTTGTGATTCAAGCAGTACCAGATGAGAAAGTAGCACATCAATCCATTTGCAAGCGTGTTTTCTTTTGCCTTAAAGCAGTCATGGACGGTTGGCAACATGCCCGGCCTGTACTTTCCATCGATGGTACATTTCTAAAGGGCAAATACAATGGGAAGTTACTCATTGCCATGGGTGTTGATTCCAACAATCATCAATACCCCGTATGTTATGCGTTGGTTGAGGAAGAGTCTGAGGATAACTGGGGTTGGTTTTTAGGATTGCTGCGTCAACACGTTTGCAAGAACAGGAAGGGTGTTTGCATAATATCAGACCGTGCTGGTGGAATTCTCGCAGCAATATCGAATCCGGGCAACGACTTTGCACCACCTTATGGGATTCATAGATGGTGTCTACACCATTACAGAAGTAACTTCTCTAGTAAGCATCCCGGGGGGGACTTGAAACGCTTGATGTGGTTAGCTGGAAGTACCCCGCAGGTCAAAAAACACAATGCCTACATGAAAAGAATAGGGGAGATATCACCTGCTGCTTTACAGTGGCTTTGTAACGTTTCTCCCGAGCTATGGACCATCAGTCATGATCACGGCGGTGCTCGTTACGGACAAACCACTACCAACATCATGGAAGGCTATAATGGAAACATACGAATGGCTCGTTTCCTTCCTGTTACAGCAATGATGGAGTACATATTCTACAGAAATGTTAGAATTGTCAACACACAAAGGAACCAAGCCGTTGAAGCCCTACATGACGGCCAACAATTCTGTCAAATGACGAATGACATGATAACAAGATATATGGAGAAGGCAAAAGCACATCATGTGACAACACATAGTCGTCAACTTGGCATTTTCACAGTCATCACTCAACGCTATCGGGTGAAAGGTTGCACGAAGGGGGGAAACCAGCAGAATGTGGACATAAGTAAGAAAGCTTGCACATGCGGAAAATGGAAATGTCACCATATGCCTTGTTCTCATGTAATGGCTGGTTGTTTAGTGGACAATATTGATTGGAAGCAGTGGGTTGGACCTTACCACTACTCGTCGAAATTGCATAAGTTATGGAACCCCTGATATTTCCATTGCCAAGCACGGACTTGTGGAACTACGTTTTACCCGACGAGTGGCAATTGTTTGGAAAATTGATACCAAATCCGGCCTACAAGAAGGTGAAGAAAAAGAGTGGCACAAGGGGACAGTCCGTAAGAATTCGAACTGAAATGGACCAATCAAGATCGGGGATAAAGTGTAGCCGGTGTAAGCAAGAAGGGCATACAAAACGGAGCAGACTTTGTCCACAACGTCCCCCGGACCCTTCTGGTTGATGAAATCAAGTCTTCAAGTGCCTGCCCTCATTTTACTTAATGCGTGTAGTTTGTTTATCCACATTTCATTTGGTGTTAACTGTTTTGTGTGATTTTATTTTTCCATGTACTTTGGCTCGTAATAGTTGTATTTGTGTGTTTCTTATCAATTTCATTTCAGTTATTCAAACATGGTTGTTTTTTTTATGTAGAGGCCTATATGATTTTGTGTTTCAAACATAACAAATGCCAACAATTATGAAATCATATCAATTGCAGAAATTAACACACTTCCAATGAAAAAATTACAATAGTCTACTCCTCGTCGGACATGTCGCAGTCCGATTGATTTTCAGGACTTATGCTCCACTGATGATATTGTCTAGCTTGTAGGATGTCTCCGTCCTCTGCACACATCCTCGCATCTTCTGCTAGGCTGTATCGTCGTACGCGCAAACGCATTCGATTTTCCTCCTCTCGTGCACGAAATATCGCGGTTTCCAATTGTCGAGGAGTGTTACGTGGCATGGATTTAGCGCGCTGTTTTACTACTCGTAGCCCATACTCTCGACATTGGTCAACACAAATGTCAAGAGTTCGTGCACGCCATTCCCACTCCCTCCGCATTGTTGCTACTGACAGAGTTGAGTAACGATGATTAGGGTTCAACGAGTAAGCAAATTCATCTTCACACACCCAACTCCTACCCATAGCTCTAAAAATATCACCAGGAGTATAAGTCATTTTGTGATTGGTTGATAAATATTTTGGTTACATATTTATAGTGAAACGGACTATTGTTTTCCACTTGCATTATTATCCAGCACTTGCATTATTTCAGCTACCACTGACAACCCACAGGAACATGAAATTTAAATTTGTATGCATTATTATCCAGCACTTGCATTATGTCCACAGGACCACATCATCTACTCACATAGTGAATAATCTCGTGCATGTACAGTAATCTGCAACAAACACTAAAAAGTACTGGAAAGATAAGATTGAGTGATCACATCTTACCTTCACTGTGTTATCATTTTACCATTGCTATTTCAAACTTCCCGTGAATGCACAGCAAGAAAACAACAAGAATCTTTGCAGACCTGAAAACCCATTGTAAAAAGATCACTGAAATTTCTTGTCGAATTAAAAACAAGGATGCTAGTCTGTAAAAAGCTGTGAGGTCCCGTCAACAGTAACATAATTACAACAATTTCGTGAATGTACAGTAACAATCTCGTGAATGTACAGTAACAATCTCGTGAATGTACAAATTCCTCTATAAATACGTTCTTCTTTGTCATTCATAAACACAACTTACTGCTTTCCTCTCAAATAACTTTTAAACCAATTTTTTTTCAAGGCACTTGCATCAAATGGATAGGAGGAAGGGGAAGGGGAAAGTGTCAGAAACAAGGGCATATGACGACAGGCAGAAGAAGAAAGAAGCAGAGCAAGAGAAGGGGAGGGCTGCGATTATACGGTCTGGTGAGCAGTCCTTGTTCATAAAAAAAATGAAATTTTTTAAGAGCAGGGAGGAGAGAAAGGGAAAAGACTGGGTCAAAACTAAGGAGGAGCACCATGACTTTTACTTGTACAATGATGAAATTGCGAATGAGTTCTCTGATAGTGCAGCAAAGCTAAATAAAGATTTTAACGATGGGAAGATCTCGGGAGAGGAATGGAACGTTTTGATGCGTGAGCTGCGTGCTCAAACTCAACAAAAACGGGAGGACATGTTTGCAGCTGAGGAGGCGGAAATGACAAAGTATGTTGAAGAATATGAAGCAAGGGGACATCAATTTCCTCCAGAAAATTAAGGAATGTAGCAAAGACAATTAGGCAGTTGGCCTAATTCAAATTTAATAACTTGTTGTTCATTTTATCTATGTTTTTCAATTTCTATGTTTGCATTTTAATTTAAGTGTGCTTCATCTCTTGTACTTTGTTTATTTCATTTCAATAAAATTTGTATTTCGGAAATTTTTGTAATTTTCGGGTTTAAAAAAAACTTAGTTACGCATGTTATGTATTAATTTTTTATGGCCCTCAACACGACTCCACGAAGGAATGTTTAGGAATTGGATGTGAACTTACCATGTTCGGATCAAAAAATAACATAGATAGACATAATAATTTTTGAAAATTTTCGTGTTGTACCAAAGTACGAAGTTAATTTTTTAATAAGGATCAGAAAAACGAAAAAACTTTATTCACAAGTACATTTTCAAAATCATATAAAATGCCTACTAGAAACAACATTTTCTACTTAAAAAAACGCCCAAGTGCTGGAAAAAGGAGGAGAAAGAAGGGCTAATAGAAACCGCCACTTCTAGTGGCGTTTTCTGTTGAATTTAAACTCAACAGAAAACGCCACTAGAAGTGGCGGTTTCTATTTGCTTTTCTCAACTATACCAGAAATGAAAACTTTGAACAAAATGTACCATAAATGTAAACCCAGTTCAAACCTATACCAGAAATGTAATGGAGCCTAACGATCAGCATATTGATTTGAAATCTATTTCGAGAGCACAATTATTTCTTTATACTAGTTCTCGTATGTTTCCATGTATGTTGACAGTATCTGTGCCTTTGTGCAAGAAGTTATACCTCGAGGCTCCATCAATTAACATATTCAATAATTCAAGTCCATGCTTTATACCTTTATCCTTGCAACATGCTTATGTATATCAGCATGTTTTTTTTATTTTGGGTTTTTTTTCTAATATGTCCCATTTTAAAATGTCATTTATAATTGTGTCCTATCTTTATTTGTTATTATAAATATATCCCATTTTTCAAATTTATCCTAATTTTTGTTGTAACCATGATTAAATAACTAACTACACCTTCTTAAAATACAATTTTATCCTCTTATCCTCTCAAAGACACACACAAGAGAATCCAATGAGAGTCGACCTTCACTAATTATTACCCTCGCCGGCAGCCCTCCCCCCTGCTTCCCTCCCAATCTATCTTCCCCCTTCCCCTTCTTTCCTTTTCAAGTCTCCTCCCCTTACTTCTAATTTCAACCTCCCTCCCCTGCACGGCCACTGCCGCATGCCCTCCGCCGCCCTCCGCCGCCCTCCGCTTGTTTTTCCAATTCAATAAAATTGAGTGTTGCTTAAACCTCGAAGATTCCGGTTCCTCTTGTTTTCGTGGTTTTCGCTTCGGATCTAAGGATTGCTTGCTTTAGTTGATCTATGTTTAATTCGGATCTAAGGTTTCTAAGCCTTTTCCGATTGTAAGATTGATTTTTGTTTTTTGTTGTCTCACCTTTGTGTGAGTTTGATATTCTCTCACCGCTTGTTTGTGTGAGTTTGCTTTTCTCTCACCGTTTGTGTGAGTTTTGGTACTGGATTATATTATCTTGCAAGTTTGTACGAATAATATGGATAAACACTTAGATGAAGTGTTAGATGAAGTGTTAGTGTGTTACACACATATGTCTGCGAATATTGTAGCTCATTGCTTAGCGAGGGCGACATATTCTATGTCAGGTCTTTCGGAGTGGAATGTTTCTGCTCGAGATTGTATCATCTGTAACCTTGAGATATTTTAATGCAAGTACGATTTTATCAAAAAAAATAAAATAATAATTATACCAATTAATAACTATAATATATACTATGCTGTTCAACCGTTCTCTTTAAGTTATGCTTATTGTTTACGTATTTAAACGGACAATCAAGCCAACCCCATTGATTAGTCAAGATTAGCCAAAAGGAGGAGGAGGAGGAGGAGGAGGAGGAGCTTCTGTAACACGTGGTGATAATCATGTCAGGAGGAGGAGGGAATGAATGTGCTCCTACGGGGCGAGGAGGAGGAGGAGGAGGAGGAGGAGGAGGAGGAGCTTCTGTAACACGTGGTGATAATCATGTCAGGAGGAGGAGGAGGAGGAGAAGGAGGAGGAGGAGGAGGAGGAGGAGGGGGTATTCTAGTCTTATTTAATATAAATATATGTATAATTATATGTATATAAGTTATATATGAGTTAAATTTAATCATGAGACATATTTATAATAATTCAATAAAGAGGGACATATTTATAATTGACTTGTTAATTTGGGACATATCAAATTATTACCCTTTTTTTTTTTTGCTAAATGTATATCAGCACGATGTACTCCGTCCCGTCCATTTGTTATCGCTTCAAAATAGGGTGTCGACACGCATTTTAAGGTGGATTTTAAGTATAGTTCCGTAACTTATTTTTGAAAGTTTCTTTTTTTGTATAAAAATAGAACAATCCTATTTTTATACAAAAAAAGAAAATTTTAAAAATAAGTTATGGAACTATCCTTAAAATTCATCTTAAAATGCGTGCCAGAAAGTGAAAAAAAGTGTAAACAAATGGATGGGACATAGGGTAACATCCTAAATCTATGATTTCTTTTGGGACATCGTGTTCATCGTAGTACAAAAATTCAATATTTGCGAATTTAGTCTTGGCAAAGACTCGTAAAAAGAGGGTGAAGGTTCTTGCTACTCGGTACAGTATTTGCAAAACTTAGGGCTTGGAAAAGTATCAAGGACTTGATATGGGCATCATTTTCCTTGCTTTTTGATATAATATAGTTTTTACAAGGTCTGGATCGTGACCTAGCGAATGACAATCCGACATCGGAGCAACGATGTACATTCTTGAACTTTAATGCAATTACTTATTTAACTAGAAAAGTACCCATCTTTGAAACAAGTGTTTTTTAGTTATGATTTGGCTTGTAATTATTTAACAATTTGTTAACCGAATTGCTGGGTTGCATTAAACTCCCAATAACTTAATTTTACCCCGAAGTTGAAGCTCTTCCAACTTTACATATATCCACAGAAACATGTTTGTAATGTCTAGATGTCCAAGTCGTACAACTTAAACATCCCTGATCCATCATTCTAGATGTTTCTAGACAAGTTTAAAGTAGTTGCAGAGCTTCGTTTCATGCTTAGCTAGTTGTCGATACAATTGTGTTGATATCTAGCTAGGCATCGCTAGTTATGGCATAGATGGTCTACCGCACCTCACTTGGACAGCCAATGACTTAAATGTATCAGGGCAGGTATCTTCGCCGGTTAAATAAAATGCTTCTCTGTCAAGTGGGATTGTGCAGCTGTGTGTTCCCAAGCAATGCTACAGTTCAAAAGGCAACCATCATAAAGGTAAGCGATATATATAAGTGATATGTGCATTTATGTAAAATGGTATAAATGTATCACCTCTGAGACAACGCTCATGCTATTGGGAGAATGGCAAGTCCCAAGACTAAACATTCCACAAGCACCAATAGGATCGCCGAAGCTTGCAAACTCCACGTCTACGATTACTTTGTCATCCGGACAAGTTAAACGAGCTCCTGTCTTCATATCTTCCACAAACATTACTTTCCGCAATTCATTTTCCTTCCTTTCCCATGATTTCACTGATGGAGGAGTCACCTCACTTATCAAGCTGCATATTGCATCTCTGTTCACTGTCATTATTGTTATATTTTCTGGCTTTCCTCCCACCTCCTCAAACACTACTAATAAATTCTTCTTTGGCTTCAAGAATTCTCGTGGGATGTGGTACCTGAACAGAAATTGCAGATATACATATTTAGCACTATAGATAAGACGAGGCTTGGAGTCAATACAAATTTAGGAGTCATAAATTTACGAAATTGAAGAACAGAGAGATCGATGGCTTACTCGGTTTGAGAAGGTCTTCCCTGGGGAGTGAGGAAAGATGACCAGTAACGACCAATGCTGTTACCATTGACCCAGATCATTCCTTTGCTCATTGAATCCATGGTAATTGCAACCGGATTTTTCCCTTCTGGAGTCTTAAAGTGTGTCTACATACAACAAATGCACGTATGTGATTTATTAGTTATTACTATGCATTGTGGAATCTGTTTGGGATGATTACACAGATATATAGACAGATGCATGCTAAAATTTTTAGTTGCTTACCTTGTACCATGTCACTGAAGTTCCTAGTCCAGTATCTGGTGACCACTGTACTTTACCTGCTCCTTCTTCTAGGTATAATGGAAGCTTTTCTCCACTAATGCCAACCTATAATATGAATCTCTGATTAATGTATATACTTATTTCAAACTGATTAATCCCTCATTAGTCATTACACACACACATAAAGTAGGCATTTGTACTCAAGCAATTGTATGTGTGTATCTACGCACCTCATGGCCCCAGTTAGTTTCAGTAAGATCAAGCGTTCCTGTGTTCAGACCCTTCATTAGTACAGCATCAGGCCCTGCCCATCTCTTTTCCATGTGAGCTCCACTATTCTGCACAATATAATCATAATATTTACTTTACTGTCAGTATCTGATAATCTAAATTATTTTTGTATCGCATCAGCTGAAAATGCGAAATATAAAGCCATATAGGGATGGTATAGGATACAGCGATACCTGGATTCCGATTGTCATGCACAACAATGTAATGTGATTTAGTCCCGGTCTCAAATTCACAGGTTTCTGTAAAGAAAACTTCTTCTGGTCCAAAGTTCCATGTGCAAATCCTTAAATTTCATGAGCAAAAATAAAATCGATCTAGTTAGTCATCAACCAAATAAATAGTTTAATTATTTCTTATACAGAACTATGTTGTACTAATCAAGTAACATACATGTATCACACACAAGTCACAAAACAACACGCATTTTAAGTACACTCATGACTCACCTATAAATTCACCATTCACGAAAGCAACCATGGCATGGCCATTATTCTGTACTTCCAGAACAGGGATGACGTCGGGCCTCATTGGAAGGTCACGGCGATCAATATTAACACTGTATCAAATAAAGTTGCATAATAGTTAAGCTCACAATTTTCCGAGGTGACTATTTGTGTTTTACTAAACATGTATTGTTTTACGGGCAATTAATCAATATGTTTATATATTTTTAATATGATCAAACACGCAGCATACCTGGTACTGTACCATGCATAATCTGAAGCATCTTTAGTCAACTGATAGAGTTCCCTTGGTACTATGTCCTTAATGGGTAACTGGTTGTAGGTTGGAATGGTTTCCCGATAAGATTCCCATCTAAATTTGCTTGCTTTTCTTGATGGGACAAAATTTCTTGTACTGTGTTGCGCAATGATCTGCAATTCTCTTAGAATCAGTCTTCTGTAGCTGTTCCTTATATTATGTGCGTACATATAACCCACAGTAAATATTATATATGTAATAAATAGGATAGCGAAATAGGCAGAGATTTACCGTTTGACTATTGAAGACAACAGTCTTGCAATCTGGAAGAATGCTGATGGATTTTGAGGGAACGTAATAACTCAAACCCCTAAAATTAATTGTTCTTGGAAGTTTTGTATGGTTATTTATTAAAAATGCAGCACACATGCTTGCATCACCAGGCTTCTCGTAAGTTACTATCTGCAAAAATTTATAACAAAATAAACCCTAAGTTAACTGTAAACATCTTGACAGACAATACTTATAATTGATCAACGCTTTGTAAACACAAGTACATTTATGTATGAGTATATACCTCAACATGTTTACTGATTCTTTTAGAATTCCTCTGTCCCCAAAACAAAGCCTTCTTTGATAACCTTAAAGCCCTATGGACATCTCTGAGATGACCCCATTTAGGTTCCCTCAGTAAACCTGTTTTATGCATATATTATTTGATTAAAGCGCTGTATATGCAGCTTACTAATTTTGTGAATTATTTATCAAATAAACAAGTTTCACGTAGAGGCTAATTAGTTACCATATTCATCAAGAGGAGCTTCATCATAGTAGCGTGTGGTCACAAAGGATGAGGAAGTTCTACCATAATTGGTACCACCATAGTACTGCACCAGCACTCAGCAGATATAGATGTGATAAAAGAAACTTTATAAAGAACAAATTCAGTATATATATGTAGTATACCATGTAATAGTTAACAAAAGTTCCATTCTTGGCGAAGAAGTTGGCGACTGAGAAAGCAAGATCTTCTGCTGATCTTTGAGATGGTGGATCACCGAATGCTCGATATCTACATATAAAGAAGTGATTCACCTTAACTAGTCCATATACTATCACTAGATCTAAACCTTATAAGTCATAATTAAGGACTAGATATATAATAGCCTAGCTAAATAATTCTTTGTCCGTCTAGGAAGCTGTCTGGCTAAATAAAATTTTGCCTTCCAAGAAGCTGTAGTATAACTAGAGTTTGTACATATGTGTGTGTATGTGAGTATTGATTATGGAATGCTGCATCTGTACTCACTGTGCAGTCCAATTTTCAGTCCACAAAGAAGGCTTGTCTGGACCATTAGGCCCTTTGAACGTATCTCCGCAGTGCCTTCCGTTGCATGTTTCAATCTGGAAACCATGAATCAAAAGCACCGATTAATTAATCACGCATGCTTGGTTGGGGACTCAACACTTAGGCTTTGTAGTAGGTAAGTACCACTAAAGAAGGAGCATTTAGCTGCTTGCACATGACCCATGGGATATCCCGATATAGACCAACTGCCATCTCAGCTGCCCACTGTATGTATTTAGCTCCATCTTCCCTGTATGTTGCCTGTACTGCTCCATACTCATTTTCTATCTGTTAGCATTCATGCAACATCATCATATAATGAGTAAAGGATACATGGTACCTTGATCATATACTTATACTACACAAATCTTCTATATATGTAATATGATATACTTTAAATCTTGACTAACCTGTGCCATTATGATAGGGCCTCCCTGAGGATAGAACAGCTTCTCGTTTTTCATCATGTTTATTATCATCTCGCTGTATCTTCTCATGTGATACTGAATATAAACGTGCACTTTATTAGAATGAAAGTACTATGACAGTAATGCATGCTAGAGTTCTACTGAAAGCTAGATAAGGCATAGAGAATCACCATGAAAGGTTCGTTATAAGAACGAAATGTAATGTTTGCAACCTCTCTGAGCCAATACGGGAATCCTCTGTTTCATGATCATATAGGAGCAAATATATAATAGAATTAGAATTTTTTTGCGTTCAATTTTTGTCACGTAGAAAAACTTGAACAAGTTTAGTTATGTAGTTAGCTATTAAGAATGTGCTAGAACGAAGATGGAACGTTACCCATGGTTCCATTCAGCAGCTATATAAGGACCGATCCTGAGGTTCACCCACAAGCCATGCTCATGAATACATTTGATGAATCGCACTAAATCAGCATTGCCAACAAAATTGAACTGCACAAACATATTGTATGTCAATGATTTTTGATATGTTCTCGAACTTAACTTTTCCTTTGGGAAAAAATAATAATTTATTACAATATTTTACAAATACCTGGCCTTCAACAGGCTCATGGACGTTCCAGAAGACATAAGTTTGGATGACATTCAATCCTCCTGCTTTAGCCTTTTCGATGAGGGCCGGCCACATCTATAAAAAAGTGAACATAAACACATACTTTTTATTGCACCATTTGTCTGATGGAAGATTTATAGGTGTGCCATGAAATGATATGATACTGAAAGATAATTTTAGCATATATGCCGATGAAAATCATATATCCCCAGCATTGCACGGCCACGTAGATGTTTAAAATTTTTTGTAATCCACGATTACAAGAGAAACAAAAATACCTCAGGCTGTGTACGAGGATAATGAATAGAACCGGAGAACAGAAGTTGTCTACTACCATTGATGATCAAAGACCTAGCGTCGTAAATCACGGGTGGATTAATATTAATGTCATCCGCAACCACAACCCTGGACATGGAAATGGCGAAAAACAGGGTTAACAAAAAGCTAGAAGCTAAATGTAACCCCATGATTTAACTTGTGAATCCCTCAGAAATCGATAAATGTAGTGGAGTTTGTGTGATTGATGAATTGGTGCTGGGGATTAATAATTGAAATTCATCAATTATTTAAAATATATGAAGATTGAGCTCAAGGGATTTCCCCCCTTGCAGAATGGAGGAGTTTTCCCGGGAGCTGCCCTTCAAAAAAACTTCCTTTTACAATTTATATAGACTGGGTTCAAGTCTCATTTATCTCTATATGGACTCACCGGGTTCCTCGGATATAATTTTTCAACAAATTTTTATGTTTAATTTATCTTTGTAACAACCAAAACAAATCACTTCTTGTGAATTTTGATTGTTCCTTAAACCCTAACAAAGAGAAAAAAAAAAATGTTTTTCTTATCTATACTTCTATACTATATTATAATAAGCAAAAGGGGTATAATTTGTAGTTGGTTACCCTTTTTTTGGTTATCCCCATTTTTGGTTATCACTCATTTATCACCGTTAGATCAGCAACTCAAATAGATCATGACCGTTAGATATAACAATACTAAAAGTTGTTATATGCAGAGGTTCAAGGTTCGATTCCCGCCAATAACATATTAATTTATATTTAATACTAAAAATTATTATATATAAAGATATAAGGTTCGAATCAATAACATATTTAAACTAATATTTATAATATTATATTATATTATAAATAAATTATAAAAAATTAAAAGTAAATCGTGCTTTGCACGGACTATAAGCTAGTATGCCTAAAAAGAGTTAAATTCATCATCAATTTATTGAAAACCTTGGAGACCAAGTCAAAATAAAAAAAATATCCAAAATAATTACTCCCTCCGTCCTTTCCATTTCTTTACACTTTTTTTTCACTTTCTGGCACGCATTTTAAGATGAATTTTAAGGATAGTTCCATAACTTATTTTTAAACTTTTTTTTTTTTTGTATAAAAATAGGATTGATCTATTTTTATACAAAAAAAGAAAATTCCAAAAAAAAGTTATGCAACTATCCTTAAAATCCACCTTAAAATGCGTGCCAGACACCCTATTTTGAAATGATAAGAAATGGAAAGGACGGAGGGAGTACTATTTTGCTCCTCCGTCCACAAAATACCCATTTTCAGAATTTGTACCTACAGGATATGTATCCCAACTCTACTCCCTCTCCCCGTCTCTCTTTCTTTCTCTCTCTCTCCGACCAACAATCATCAACTGAGGGTTGTAATTCCATCAATAAAAATGAGTTAATATTGGTATAGGATTGTAGATCGTCGAGAGACGAATCTAATGGGTTATATAAATCAACAACGTAAAGTTAATGGAGATGGTCGAACGGAAAAAAATGTGTTCATCGAAAAATCGCACCAGGGTTCGAATTGGGGTTAAGAATTCGACAATAGAAATGAGTTAATATTGGTATAGGATTGTAGAGCCTGAAATTCCGTTTCTAATGGTGTATAACACTTAACAGGAAAACTAGGGATGATGGCTGAACGAAGGAACGGAGAGATCGTCGAAAATTTCCGATCAATCTCCATGGATCAGAGCTGAGGCATGGGATATGCACAATTGTTGTAGCAGCGTATCCCATAATAGCTTCTTCTGTAGGTGTGACCTACTAACATGCGTTTCTTATATGGGCGTGTATGCTTCTTCTGTAAGCGTGACATGTTAACATGCATTTCTTCAGTGAGCGTGTCCCAAGACTTACGTTTCTTGTGTGAACGTGACCTACGACTTGCGTTTCTTGTGTGGGCGTGACCCAGGATACTACTCTGTCATATGCGTATCCCGTGGATATTTAGGGTACTGCGCACGCGGAATGAATATTTTGGATTTGAAATAATAAAAAGTAGGTACTCACCCGTCAAATTATTGTAAAATTTATTATTTTGAAAATCATTTTCTATGAAGATCAATTTTTGATTTAAAATCTTGAAAATCATGTAGATTTTGTGAGTAAAACATGTTTTATGAATTAATTCGTTTTGCAATATTTTGTTTGTAGAACATATATAATTTCCAAGGATTTTAATGGATTTTACTTGCAAAAAATGCATGAATTTTAACATTTTCAATCAAAAAGATTTTCATAAAAATTGATTTGCAAAACAAAAAAAATTACAATATTTTGATTTCCAATCAAATAATGATTTCTATAAAACTTTTCTCTACATTCCGTGGCGCGATATAGTGTCCATGTAAAAATTTGAAAAAATTAAAATATTTAATACAAAATGGAGGAAGTATTATATTTTTGAGATAATTTATGGGAAAATCAATTGATACATCCCTGAACTATTCCGGTTTTTTAGTTCAGGTCCCTGAACAAAAGATTCCCCATCTCAGGCCTTTAATTTTTCCGTTATTTAGTTCAAGTTCTTCCGTCCGTCAGAATCTTTAAATAGTATTTCTAGTGTTCTTGAGGATTAACCACGATTTAGAGATGTTATCGGAGTCCAAATTCGAAGTTTGAGTAATCAAATTGAATCCCATAACCTTTAGATTCATCCGCTCATATCACTTTTATGAAAGGGTAATTATTCTAAAAGTTGTTTTTTTTTTAATTTATATTCGAATTTTCTATGATTTATATATGTTGATCTTTTGATGTTAATGATAGCCTAGGATGATAGATCTGCTAGTGTAGAGTATGTAGGTATTTTTTTTATTATAATTTTTCATGTACGATTTGTGTTGGCCGGAAATCAGAGTTTCGTCGCCGTTTTTTAATATTCCGACCAGTCAAGTAATTGGTTAGTGATTTAGTTGATTTCAATGAGTTTTTGGAAGTTTAAGTTTCGATTTGATATAAGAAAATCAAAGTTTTATGTACAATTTGTGTTGGCTGGAAATCGGAATGTGGTCAAAATTTTTTAGTTGCTGAAGATTCTGACGGACGTTAAGATTCTCATTAACGAAAGGACTTGAACTAAATATTTGAAAAGTTAAAGGACCAGAAATGGAGAATTTTTTGTTCAGGACCTGAACTAAAAAACCAGAATAGTTCAGGGACGTATCAATTGATTTTCCCATAATTTATTTATGTCAATCATTTTATTTATTTCTAACAGGAATTTATTTATGTCTAACATGCAGTGTTCTAAAAATCGGCCTAGGCGGCCGAATAATCGGTGCCTAGGCGCTAGGCGGCCATTAAACGCCTAAAATCTGTAAAAACCGATCATTAGGAGTTTTTTTGATTAGGCGATGCCTAGGCGGGATTAGGCGGTTTAATGAGTTAGACGGGAATAATCGATTAGACGGGAATTAATCGGGATTAATCGGTCAAATTTTAAAAAAATGGTCAAATTAAGAATAAAACTTTAAAATTTTATTTTTTTTAATAAAAAATATAATTTACTCATAAAATGGTAAATTCACTCATCATTTTTAATAATAAAATGTAAATATTTATATTTTTACTTATAAAAAATATATTTTTAAATACTAAAATTAAATTATTTAAAAACTATATTTTAATACATCCGATTAATGTTCCGATTAATCATTTCGATTAATCGCCGCCTAACCGATTAATCGCTAGAAGGTAGGCTCACCGCATAGACCCGCGTAACAATTTTTAGAACATTGCTAACATGAGAGCCGAGACGGCTGAAATACAAAGTTGCAGGCGAAGATATATAGGGCCATCACAAGAAAGGCTCCCGGTCCCTGGCAAACGTATGTCAGGGACCTCTTATTCAACATACTATTTCTGGACCGTTGGATGGTTGATCCAACGGCTGTGATTTAAAAAAAAACAATACCGTACCGCATAAACTTTATGCGGTACGGAGTAATTACCAAAATGCCCCCCTGTTTTCACATAAAAAATCTACTGTTCACCGTACCGCAGAAAGTTTCTGCGGTACGTGAACAGTAGGGACATTTTGGTAATTACTCCGTACCGCATAAAGTTTATGCGGTACGGTGCGATTTTTTTTTTAAATCAGAGCCGTTGGACTTTTTGCGGTACGGTGCGAATTTTTTTTTTAAATCAGAGCCGTTGGATCAACGATCCAACGGCTCTGAAATAGTATGTTAAATAAGGGGTCTGTGGCAACCGTTTGCCACAGACCGGAATGAGAGCAGCAATAAGACCCGAAGCCCAGCCTATTAAATTAATTTAGCGCGCGAACAAAAATCAAATCTCCCTCCAAATTACAGAACCATTATAAATAAAATTATTATTGGTATTAACATAAGTTCACCAAAAAATCTCTCTTAAAATTAACACAAACAGCAAACAGCAAGACCATGTCGAATGAAGCAGATGATTTGGACCTCCTTCTTTCTCTTCAAGACAGGGTTTTAGAAACCCCACCTGCATCCCCTTCGGCCCGGGCCCCGGCCCCACACTCTGGTATGTCTGAATCTGTGTATATCATTTCACTGCTTTTGCATTCAATTATAAATTATCTTTAGTGGGTTTCTCAAGATTTGATGTAATGAATGTGGGTTTTGTTTGATTCATCTGGTACTTGTTTACATAAAAAATGAATTGCAGTTTTTTTTAATATGTATTTTAGGGTTGCAAAATTTGATTTTGTATTGATGCTTTGTTAGTTTGGGAAATGAAATGAATTTGGGTTTGCTTTGAAATTGCACAGGGTACTTATCTGACGATGCATCACCTAAGCGAGGGGGAGATGTTGATATGTCTGTGTTCCGGAATGCAGTTCAAGATTGTCTTGATTATGATCCTGAAACTAGCAAGAAGGAGATTAAATCAAAGAACTCAAGTGATGGCAGTGTTGAGAAGTTTTCGGGGTTGCGAATTAGGTAATTACAAGCCTTTATTCGGGGCATCGAATTTTGGGGGAGGGAATTATAACCTGTATAGGGACAAATTTAGGGGCTGTTTGGTTGAGTGTATTGAAGTCTCCTTCATGGGAATGATGATGTTACTCCTGTGTGTTACAATATGTATAGCTATTGCTATATTTTGAAATCAAAAAGTGATTTTTGATGTTATAATAGAACTTGTGCTCCAATGTATTTTTTTATAATGACACCAAACATATCCAAATAAAGCTATATTTCAACTACCTAATCTTTAAATGCACAATTATTTTTGTCACTTTAGTTACCCATTTTTCCACTTGGATGCTTGGGTGGAAATTATAACAACATCTACACTTGATTCTATCGTTTTACTATTTTGCATCCATGTTTAGCACCCCATTGGAGTGGATTTTTTTCCTTAGTTGCTATATTATAGATATAGCATCACTTTTAGCAGCCCCATTGAACTTGCTCTTAATGTTTGGTTGGGGGGCTTGCATTGTCAGAAGCTAGCAATTTAGTGAAGTCATTCTCATACCAGAGTAAACCTAACACCACATGGTGAAGTCATTCCCATTTTCATTTTTCCTATTCCCATACCCATCAACTATCCGAACGCGCCCTTTACATGCACTTGATATGAATTAATAAGTATTACTTGCAAGTAAGTGTTTTATGCTTGCAAACTATTGAATTCTGCTCTTTTATTTTGTATTTTCATTCTCAGGAATCAATTAGTCTCTCCTGTGGAATTAGCAAACCGCTTTTCAGATATCCGGTTTATTCGATTACCTGCAATAAAGTAAATGACTGCACCTAGACGATATAAATATATTATGTTTTTCCATGATGCACTTTTAATTTTATTTATGATGTTCTGCACTTTTGGGATTTAGGAAGCTTCTTGTGGGGGATACTCTTTCTGGATGCTGGGCCACTGTTGGTGTTTTAATTGAGAAAGGGGAACTAAGAATGAGTTCGGCAGGGAAGCCCTATTGTATATGGAAAGTTGGAAGCTTAGATGAAGACACTGTTTCTGTGTTCTTGTTTGGTACTGCTTATCAAAAAAATTCTAAAGATGAAGTTGGTTCAGTTTTTGCTTTTCTCAGTTGTGGTGCTCGCAAGGATAATTCGGTACCTGATTTTCATATCCTGATAAATTTCTCTTCTTATTAATATATCAAAAGGTTTTTCATTTAATATTTTTTAAATTTTTCATGTTGCAGAAAATAGGTTGTTCTTTGAGTGTTTACAATGCTAGTCAAATATTGAAACTGGGTAAATCTGTCGATTATGTAGTTTGCAAAGCCAACGATTGCAAAAGTGTGATCAACAGGTATATCATTCAATCCTTTATATGTCCTTTTAAAATAAGTAGTATACTATACTAACCAGTTATTATATGATTAATCATGGGCCTTAACCATTACGTAGCAACACCAGACTTCTCATTAAGTGATAACCTTTACCATTATTATGGAAGCTAAATATTCATTAATTGTAAACATATTTTCGATTCAGGAATAGCTATCTAGCCTACTCTTCGAAGGCCATCTGAATGAGGTAGCTTATTGAATGGATTTGATGGCTATCCTCAAATGCATGCTTTAACAAATGTTGAAGTATTGATATTGAATATATGGGAGTCTTGTCATGATTGTCAGAAGCATTTCTTTAACTATTTGACTTGTGAGCAATATATGATATTATGCTAACGTATGATAATAAGCCTTTTCATCAAAAAAGTGTCAAAATGCTGAACTTTGGCACACTTAAATGGCCATATGTAGCTTGAAACTGGTAAACACGTGAACAAGTTAAAATCCAGTTCAGAATTATGCAACGGCTTATTGTCAATCCTTTATTATTAAATTTTTTAATAGTTGCTACATATATATGGGTGCTTTCTCTTCTTTAACAGTTAATACTAAACATTAATGGGCGCAGAGGTGAATATTAGGTAGAATTTTGAATCTCAAGATACTAATATCATTTCAGAAAAGGTATTTCTATCAATCTTCTGCATCATATTAAAATATAATTGCTACTGAGCTCCAAGATATCTCTTTGTTTGTCATTGCTGATGCCTGGTGGTTTTTGTTTAAGCATAAGACTAAAGCTCCTGTATAATTAAGAAAAATAAGAATATAATGTGTTGCAGCAATCTATTACTTTAGTGGCACAAAAACAACAGCTTAATACTGCTGCTGTATTTTTGTTAGAAGTAGTCATAATGAAACTGAGTTCATGCTCATACGGTAATTCAGATGTTTTAAAATGTCAACAGGACCATAAATATATATAACAACCAATTCTGGTTGAAAACCGTTTTGTTTAACTTTATGACTTTAAGCTACAAAGTCCCAACAGAACATCTTATGAAATTGTTGCGTAATTTCAGGCGCCAGGGAATATATTGCAAATACCATAAATTGGTGAGTACTGGAGGCTTGAATCTTGTTTCCAACATCAAGGCTAATATTTGTTTCCTAACTTAAGGCTCTAATTTCTTATTAATTCTCTAATCTATGGTTTTCTGCATGTGACCTTACTTGTAGAAATCATCCGAGAAGTATTCTAACTCAAGAACTGAACTTAAAGGAGGGTAAGCGCTCATTGCTTAACATTAAACTAAAATCTATGCTGATTGTCATGCTCTATGCTTTTACCTTGATATCCTATTTAAGTAATTATCTTTTGATTTATTTCAGGAATTTGAGAATGTCCTTTAATAATCATCTCAAGTCAGAAGGTATTTATGTAGTGAATCCACATGCTCAGAAAAAAAATATAGCAAAGCCAAATCAAGTACTGTCAGTAGAAGGACTAAAAAAGGCTTTAAGGTATGTGGATCAGATAGTATGCACATTCCTGCTCATTTTCATCTTCAGTTGGCTGCTCAAAATTTTCCTTCAGCTTCATAGTAGTTTTTTTTGTTAAGCTTGGTTGCATAGTAGCTATATTTATGCAAAGCACAAACCAATTTAGCTCATAGCCACACAAATGAGGTGAATCCTATATACAATAATGTGAACTGAAACTAAATTTACTTGTTACGCCATTAGAGTTTGGGGAAAGTGAGATGAACACAGACTTTATCCCTATTCGGAGTAGATGGATTGTTTCAGTAAAGACCACCTGGCTTTTGAGAAATTGTAGATCTAGTGAGTACTATCTATTATCTATATTCTCAGTGATTGTAAATCATGTAAAGCAAACTAGATTCTTACGTTAAAATTCTATTCTGAGTCTTATTTAATTATTGAATCTTGTATATTTATGTAGTAAATATTTCTAATTAGTCAAATAGAAATGTCCCCCCAACTTCTCAAAGTCTCACTGGCTGTCAACCAGCACTGCATGTTGTAAAGTAAGTAGTTCGAAGTTTTCTGTAGTAGGAATTGACCTTGATTAAAGTAATGAACAGTTGATTCTTTAATATCTCTCTTCTCCAGTTGTTAAAAATATGAATGCCATAAATATCTTAGTAAGTTACGGTTCGGCCTTGAGCTTCATATTCCCCCCTTCCAAGCGCATCTGTGTGATGTAGTACATGTATGTTGTTTGTCTAAAGTATATTTACTAGTTTTAAGCTCTGTGGTTAAAATTTTCAACTTACATGCAGTCGAAAAAAATTGGGAAAATAAAATAATTACAGTGTGTACATACGTTGCCTTTCTTTTTTCCTTCTCAAACATAAACCATGTTCAAGACCCACATATATATGTGCATTAATATGTGGATAGATACTGATGAACTAAATAAACAAACAGCAATGCAGGTAAAGTGACAACAAATCAATACTCCCAGGGAATTAGGTTCCTTACACAAATTACAGGTCAAAAAATTCATCCATTTTAGATAACTTAAAATGCAGTAATCTATTATAGTCTACTTGTATGTTTACATGTTCACACTACAGGAATGGGGGATTCAAAAACCATGAAAAAAGATCCTACGGCACTTAACAAGCCACTTCATTCTGCACTAAAGAGGTAACCAAAAAAAAAAAATTCTCTTAGTGTTGTGTTTTCACATTCCATCACCTTTTTCCGCAAAGAAATGTTTAATGAATGAGTTGTCTGTTCATGTTAAGGTCATCATCCTCTGCGGGATCTGAACTGCCTGTGAAAGGAACAAGTCAACAGCCAAATGCAAAGAGAACAAAGGCTGAGGAAAGGCAGCATTCATCAAAAAAATCCAACCAGACCAAAGAAAAGATGATTGAACTTGACTTTATTAGTTCAGATGAAGAGACCTGAGTCGTGAATTGTGATTGTAAGTAACTCATGATCTCATGTGAGATTTGATCTCATTTAACATGTATCTTTAAGATATATACAATAAGATGGTCAAGAATGAATTAGCAAAAAAAAAAAAAAGATGGTCAAGAATGAAGCTTTATTGTGCACTTCAGCTATATTGAAGAGGCTAAATGTATGAAAAATCAGTGCAGGCTTGATGGACTTTCTCCTAGTTGTATAGCTTTTTCTTCAAAGCAAACTGATATGTTATAAAACTGTTAGATATTGATTTACAAGACTAGAATATCCTCTTTTGGTAGAGTGCAGGGTGTTTTTTTGTGGAATGAACTTAAATTTCTATGATTAACTTCGTCTTTATGTTGACATACTGTGTAGTAGATGCTCAATTTTGTAAGATGTCTGCTCATTTGCTTTTCTTTGTACGTGCAGCAATATAAAGTAGCTGAATATGATACTGCTTAATCTTTAGTACAAATCTCATTTATGCTGCGTATGCAATATGGTAATGAAACATACTTTCTTCAAGAAAGTTTCTTGTAGATTGGACTGATTCATATAGCTTTTCGTTCGTGTTTATGTAATTACTGGGAGACTGTTTAGGAGGTGTCAACTGAGCTACCTCTTCCGCAAATGAATGATGAATGTTATATTCTCATGCACATCCCTGCTCCATATAACTGCAGCTGAGGTTTTCAGTACTCTCAAGGGGATGGAAGAATCAAAAAGTCTTGGTCCAGACTCCAGAGGGGTATACTCCAGAAATTTTCTATCTACTTGGTCAGTCATGTGTACCCGTTCTACCTTTGCTCAATTTTGGCGAATATCATGCGGCACTCAGGGACGGAACTAGAAACTGAAGTTCGCGGGGGCGAAATTTTTTTCCTTCTTCATAATTTATATATTAAAATAATTTTTTATTAAATAAAATAAGAAATTATTAATAAAAATTTATAATTTTATAAATATAATTAAATTCAATACTAGAATTCAAAATTATGATAAACATCACAAATTTTATTACTATATTCATAAAATTTATATAAATTTGAGGGGGCGAAAACGAAATATTATAATAATTTAATATTAGAAATATCAATATTTAAATTTTTTGCATGAAGTTTAGTACTAATTTCATGATTATACGGGGTTTTGGGGTGGCGGCCGCCACCGCATGCCACCCTTTCCTCCGTCCCTGGCGGCACTGTTACTTATAAATGGATAGAAAAATTACATGACTGCTAAATGCAGTTCAAGATTACTCAAATGAGGGCTGTTATTAGTTTGTTGATGACTTCTGTTTACTTGATAGACCTCCCTTGCATTAGTTTCACCCTTGCCTTGTATCGATTGTGGGATCTCATTCAAAAACTTTGGTCAGCTCGCTGATTACTAGTGCAGCTGGAATTTTCCACCTACAAACCATGATATTGTGAGGGATATATGCCACAAAGCAAGCCAAGTCACTATTTTTCAAAATGACAAGTAACACAGAATCGATAAATCCTCCATTTCGCAAACAATACGTGGAACAGGTATAGGCCAAAAATTCTGGAACTGAAACAACACTGATTGCACCAACTGAGTTCTACCAGCCACATTCAGCAAGCGGTTTGCATAGAATTGAATCTGGCTGCAAACTGAATAGAATAAACTTTCACTCACTCAAGGTCCCCCCAAGTTAGATACAAGTTTTATAAGAATGTCATGAGAGATCGAACGAGGCACACTGGAGAAAAACAACATACAAGTCAATTGGTTCAAGTGAAGTCCTGATACTTGAGAAATATTATGAATTGCTTCTATCACAAAATTGCTAGATGGAGAGTTTCCTTTACAAAAAAGTAATACATCATCCGCAAAGAAAAAGCTAGTAACCTCTTGTGCTTTTTAATGAAAACTGATATTAGGAGATACTGATGCTTGATTGATGAAAGAAGTGAGCACCTCCATGGCAATGGTGAAAAAATAGGTGATAAGGGATTGCCTTGCCGAACCCCTGATTTACCTTTAAAAAATTTCTCGAGACTACCATTAATCTTAACCTAAAACCATGCTGAAGAAATACAAGCCTCGACAAGCAATCAACCTGGCAGCAGACGCATCATCTGCAAACTTTAAATTAAAATAATCCCAATTAATCAAGTCGAAAGCCTTCTGTATATCAAGCTTAAAAGCGCTTCTTGGTGGACCTTTTTCAGTATTGTTATTGCTACATAGGGCCTAAGCTAACGTAATATTTGTCCCCTATAAGTCTTTTATTAATGAAGGCATTTTGAGTCGAGGACATTAAATATGGAAGCAGATGCTTTAATCTAGAGGACCATAAGCAAAAAGGACAATAGTATAGTGTATTCAAACTGCATTGAGTAATCTTGAACTGAATTTAGCAATAGTGCTAACAACCAAAAATTTTGAAAGACAGAGAGACACTGAGCGCCATTGCTAGCTCGAACACTAGTTGAACTATTGAAGCCCAAATTAGTCCCGTTAAAACTCTTGACCCAAACCCAGCTTAAACCTAATTAGAGTGAGAGAAATTAGTGAGAGAAGCCCTAGTTAGATAAAAACGAGTGAGTGAAGAGTGATAGAGACGAGGGAGTGGGAGAATGAATTCTTAGCCCCAATTTAGCTTTCTCACTCTGTAATACTTTAACTACCGACCAAACAATTCACTGCCACTACAAGAAAAGGGTCAATAGACATCGATTTCTGGCCGATGTCTATGTTGTTTTGCAAGCGATATCTTTGTCGGTGATGTCTATTTTAGACATCGGCCAGAAACGATGTCTGTTCTAAAATAGACATCGATAATTCCTTAAATACACATCGGTTATTCTACAAAATATGTTAGATATAATTAATTTTATAAACAAATTACTTGCATTATATTCTAGAAACATATAACAAATTAACTAAGTGATTTTTCATATACACATCGTTTCTTTTTTTGAAAGTGATGTATAACATGCTATACGACATCGAATCATTTACTATAACTGATGCCTATTTACATATTAGACATCAATTTTTTAGCAAATAAATTGATGTCTATTGTCATCTTAGACATCATCCTATACTGATGTCTAAAGTACTTATAACATCAGTTTGTAAAAAAAAAATTGATTTATATTTTTCTCATAGACATCACTTAGATCTAATGTCTGTTTTAATTCTAGACATCATATTTTATAAGTAAAAAGTGATTTCTATTTGTTTCATAGACATAAGATATTGTAGAAAAAATGTGATGTACATTTTTGTGTTAGACATCAGTTTTGCCATAATAAAATCCGTGTAGCATATAACAATTTTCATGCTTGTCGTGCCAATACATAGAAAAAAATGCGGAAAATGCACTAATTTTTAGAATACATACTATCTAAATCTCTCAGTTGTTCCTTATTAGTGCTATGCCATGATAAACATATAGGCAAAGAGAGAATAGAGTATTATTTAATCTTCTCCAAAACGGTTGTTAAATGAAAGCTGACATAGGGTATAGGTCAACAATCTTTGCAGAATACTTTAAACAAGATAGACTGAGTTATTACTTAAAAGGCTCATGCATAAATATCTGTTCGGCAGCATCACAAAGCTCACCAACTACATAAATATCTAAAAAAAATCTTCTATTCACAAGAGGTCTCCAACTTCGAGGAGTAAGCAACGTAGATATAATCTGCCAAAACAAATATTATTTTTTTTTGAGAAAATTTATGTCTTTACTAGAGAAAGTAGTAATGGGAACACCAAGAACAAACATATTGATCTAAGGATAACTGTACATCCCATCTAGTCTCCCTACATTCTCTGGCAACAATAACCTGTAGAATAAAAAATACTTTAAACTTGCAGCTTGTAGATGAAAGAATTCTGAACTACTGAAGTGAGAATGATACTTAAAGCTCTAGTGTGGAGACGGACGTTTGCCTCAGTATTACTACCGTCTAAAGGGGCTTCTGCGGTTTATATGTTGGCATCTGGCCTGGATGTTTTTTGGTAAGTGCCAAGTTCCGACTGCACAGCTTGCAAGACAGCACTGGTAGTTTCAACTGCTGGTGAATGTGAACATGATCAGGAAGCTGATTTGATATATCACAAACAAAAATGGAATTCATGTCGATCCCTACGAATGATTTTTTTCGTATGGATGGAAAGAAAGGAGTTTAGGTGCGTCTTATCAACTTCCTCTATATTATCAATATTTAGTGGAAGTGGATATATACAGGTTGTGAGTGTGATACTAACAGATAAATACTTGATGTGTGAGATGTTTCAATTTAATATATATATATACAGGTTGTGAGTGTGATACTAACAGATAAATACTTGATGTGTGAGATGTATCAATTTAATATATATATATATATATATATATATATATATATATATATATATATATATAAAGAATATTACCTTATTAGCAGCCCTTAATCACCGATCTCAATCTTTTTTGGAGCATTACCTTCATTGTTTACTGTAGTCCATGAATACATAACCATAATAGTAGGATTATAACAAGGGGTGACAATTTCAGGTAATGGGTCAGGTTCGTGCCAGATTGACCATATGACCATTAATTCAAAAAAACAAAGTACAATCACAAGCATCATCGTCAAAATATAACTTTCAAAAATCATATGAATATTTATTAAAAAAGCTCAAATCAAGTGTATAAACATACAAATGTATATAAATGTATGAGACATATGTATAAGATAAAAATTTAATACATCTCTTTAAAAAGATAAGATGTAACATGAAGATAATCAATAGATATGTATGCGGAAGGCTTAATAAAGATAAACAAGAGAGAAGAAAGAAAAAGAAGGGAAAACTAGAAAGGAAAAAAGATGTGGGAAAAATAGATGAACGGTTGATAAAATTTAGGGTTTGCGTAATGAGATGTTGACGGACCTTTTTTTATATATACTCCTACTTATGAATGGGCCTTGTATCTATTGGGCTTGATGTTTTTTTTAAATAGACAAGAGTGTGGCTAAGACATGGATAAAGTATATATATATGTATATATATATATATATATATATATATATATATATATATATATATATATATATATATTTCAGGCTAGTTTTGGGTAGTTCTGGTCAATCCCAAAATTGGTTTGATCTTTTCCAGTATTAACCTGAAAATCAAAATCCCCAAATACAATTCACATTTTTTCAGGGTTGGATTTTCTTGTCGTGTTAGATTTTGCCACTAAAACACGAAAAAGCTTTCGTTGATTTTTTAATACATGTATTATGTCACTTAATAGAAAAACTCATAAAAAATTAAGTTGAAATATTTGGGCCATGATATGGGCTGTCAACATACATATTGATAGGATCGAAGTCGATCGAGATCTTGATTTATTTTGATTTCATGATTCCCAATGATAAGTTACCTAAATGATTAATTATATTTAATTAATTTAAAACCAAATTTGACTAAAATTAACTAGTAATTTGAAATTTTATAACGTAGCAGCTGAGCAGATCTAGATCTCCGAATGTTGTCACGTCCTTCCGGGAATCCATCTTCAAGTCTGACTCTCTATCTCTGGCTCTCTCTGTGCTTTTCTGAGTAGTGGCACATATTATAATGATAGGAAGTATTTATATAGGCCCTAGAATTCTTTTCCAGCAAGAAAAATCCAAAATTACAACTTAAATTTGAAATAGGAGAAAAATCAAGATTTTTCCAGAAAGCTGCAGCTCCCCTGCGCCACTCCATGGCGTCCCTGCACTGTCCTATGTCTTCCAAGCGCCCCTGCGCTTGCATGTAGCGCAACCGCGCTCTTCAATTCTGCCAGTTTCTGATTTTTTGCCCATTTTCTTCGTTTTATCTTCGTTTTCTCCCGTTCCTTTTACGTTAGTTCCCGTTCTTCAATCCCTTGACTTATGAATCTCCATAGTATCATAGTGCAAGACTCTGTTCTTCATTCCAAACTCAATATCCACTCCAAGAACAATGGAAATCACCAACCCTAGCCAACGTTTTACGATCCTGCACAACTAAACGAAAACACATAAAAAATACAACATACTTGAGGTCAAGACATCAATTTAAGTCGCAATGAAGCATTCTAAGTGGATATGAAATCCACTTATCAGATATAAATGGAGTTAATAATCCAGCTCCCAAACAAATCATTGGTACGTTTTCAATACATCATCTCTTGCTTATCAGTTGGTGCACATGCAATGATCCATCAATAAAGCCAATCTTTCCCTTGGCATTGAGTGCCTTTGATATCAACAGTGACAGTGGAAGGGATTTTGGTGGCCTTGGGAGTGGGGTTCGGTGACGAGGAGGATGGAGACCTAGCTTCATATGTGACTGTCATGTTGATGTAGGAGGATTTTCAGTGTTAATTGAGGTTCATGACTCGTGAGATGACAACAATGAAATAAAGGCATGAGCACGCTGCCGAGGATGCTTGATGGCATGAACACGCTGTTGATTGACATGATCATGCCAAATTGGGAAATCTTGGCAGACGTTTACAAGCGAGAGGATTGAGAGATTGTGCATGCTCACGCCTAAAGCCGCATGATCACGCTTATTTTAATTTTTATTTGTTTTTAGTTAGGATTTAGTTATATTTTGTTAAGAATTTTATATCCCTATATAAACAATAATAATATACCGTTGTTCTATGGGTCTCTAGGAGTCGATGAGTTTCTAAATTGGCATATTGATGTTGATCATTTCTTTGATGTTATGGGTATTCCTGAGAGTAAACAGGTGAATATGGTATCTATCAAGTTAAAGAGTACTGCTGCGACTTGGTGGGATAAGTTAATTTTGAAGAGAAAGAAACAAAGGAAAGAACCGATTAGAACATGGTGACGAATGAGACAGTTGATGGAGAGGTTTTTACCAAAGGGCTATGAGTCTAAGATGCATACAAAGCGAAAGCAAGACGATTATATGGTTAAATATTATGAACTCGATTGTGCCAATAAGGTGTTCGATAAAAGTCCTCAACCAAATTGTGATAGATTTGACATGGTCAAACAAGAAGACGGGGAGGATGATGTACAAGAACAAAACAAAGAAAAACTTGAGGAGGTCTATAAATATGGGAATGATAGCGATGATGAACATTATGTTAAAGGTGAACAAACATTATCCTTGGACACTCATAGATCGCTAGATGATTCACGACATCATATTTTGGTTCAGTCGTTATGCAAGGTGAGTCCTCAAACTGTTAAGATTGTGGTAGGTTGTGAATATCATGAGAATTTTAATTTATGGGAGATGGTTAGTGAAATCAAGTTGCCTTTACAAATTTATGAAGCATCATATAATGTTATTTGGGATAATAAATATGTGGTTATGGCTAGTGTGAAGTATAAAGATGCTACAATTTTTGATAATCTTGATGTTGATGCATGCGAGTTAGTACTGGGTAGACCATATCATTTTGATTTGAATATATGTCACAAAAGTAGGGAGAAAACAATTGACTTCATAAATATTGATGAGAACTATGTCTTGTATCCGTTGGAAGAAAAGGGTGTCTTGAGGTCATTATATGGATGTGCGATATCTATTGGTACGACAAAAGAGTTTAAAGTTGTTGAATGTTATTCAATTTCTGGATTGACAATCATTAATCAAGATGTCGTTGGGTTAATTCAAGTGTTGTCATTGTAATATGTTGTTCTTATCGAAGACTTCAGGTACAAAGTCCCAACAATGTGTTTGCCTATAAAGAAACCACCATGGAGAGATAAACATCTATCAGATGTTGTTCCTCTTTTATTTTAGATGAGAACTCGGGGTCGAGTTCTTTTGAAGTGAAGGAGACTGATGTAGGAGGATTTTCAGTGTTAATTGAGGTTCATGACTCGTGAGATGACAACAATAAAATAAAGGCATGAGCACGCTGCTGAGGATGCTTGATGGCATGAACACGCTGTTGATTGACATGATCATGCCAAATTGGGAAATCTTGGCAGACGCTTACAAGCGAGAGGATTGAGAGATTGTGCATGCTCACGCCTAAAGCCGCATGATCACGCTTATTTTAATTATTATTTATTTTTAATTAGGATTTAGTTCTATTTTGTTAAAAATTTCATATCCCTATATAAACAATATTACGATGTACTGGATGAATAATCTTTTATTGAAATAAAAACTCTAAGAGTTTTCTCTTATTTTTCTTGTGGATTCAAGAAACCCTTGTGGATTCAAGGATTGGCTTGTGGATTCAAGGTTTTCAAGGATTTCTCGTGTAAGAGTCCTTTAAAGATTAGTGTTTGCTTTTCCTTGGCTTCCGTGCTGCGTCACATGTTGTTGGTTAAAAAATGAACCTGAGCTCCAATACCATATAAAACTTAAACGAGAGAATTTAAATTGATTGTATTATTTACCTTCCTAAATGTTATACTAGTTTCTATCTATTTGTTGTATAGAGTTTATGCAAATCTGAGTCTCTGTTGCAGAGTATATAATTACTTTATGTTGCACGTAACTTTTTGTTTGCAGGATCTATCCACTTTGTTGCAAGACTCCTGGTGTAGATAATACTTATATAGTATAGATTAATTATACAATAATATTACACAATTAAGCTTTAGTAAATAGTCCCTAGTGTAAACATACAAATCCCCAAACAAAACACCAACAACTTATAAACATTTTAACCCTAGAATGGAAAAACTTAACAAAATCGAACCCTTAAAATTATACCTGTGAAATCGCAAATCAAAAGCCTTCAATTAAAATCCCCAAATGACAAGCCCTAAATCATCTACAAAAACATCATTTGAAAACTATAAATGAAAACCCCAAAATTAAATAAATGTATACATATACCTCAATTAATCAACCCTGTATTTGAAATGAGAGTGTAGATATTTTTTGAAATGAGAGTGTAGATGGTGAGATGCAAGATGTGAGAGAGTGCATATGAGAGATGTGAGTGGGAGAGATGATTGGAAATGGGGAAACATTTTAAAAAGGGGGAATATTTCAGTAAAATAGAAAGTAGTCAACGAGCGGGGGATGAAAATTGAATGAGCGGGTGATGTAAATTGGAGACCAAAAATAATAGGCGGGATTTTTGAAGGGAAGAGAGTTTTTATTTTAAATTTATTAAAATATTAATTTTTTAATTATTAATTTTGTAAAAAATATTCACTTTTAATTATTCTAATTTTTAGGATGATGGTAAAAAATAATGATTTTTTTAAAAAAAATTGTTAGAAAATATTTATTTTCAAATTTTCGACCAAAATATCCAACAAAATACACATTCATAATCCGGATATCATGCGCATTTTGGCAAATTGATATAGTATTATTTATAAAAATTCAAAATGCAATTAATCAAAAAAAGGGAAAAAGAAATTAGAGTTGAAACTCTTGATTGTTAGGTTGATTAAATGCTAGTGATTTTCAATTTTTTTTTTTAAATTCTAAATTATAAATTCATAAATTAAATAATAAGTTTTGTAACTAGTGTCTCATCCCTCATTCGTGTTTCAATTTTTTTTTAAAATATATCTCTGTGATCCAACCATACAAATGTCAAGATCCATCATTTTCAATGTTATTCCAAAAAATTCACAAAAAAATAATCTTTTTTGATTTGGTAATTTAATAGTCAACTAGTACTTGGAATAGTACTTCTAACTAGTGTTACGTCTCTGATTCGTGTTTCGATTTAAAAAAAAATATTTTTGATAATCCAATCATACTAATATCAAGATCCATCTTTCTTATTGTATTCCAAAAATTTTAGAAAAAAAATGAACTTATTTGGTTTGGTAATTTAATAGTCAACTAGGACGTTGACTAGTAATTCTAACTAGAGTTTCTTCCCTGATTTGAGTTTTGATTTTTAAAAAAATATTTCTTGAAGATTCAACTATACAAAAATATAATAATAATAATAATAATAATAATAATAATAATAATAATAATAATAAACATACACTAAAGACAACACCACAAAAAAGGTCGTAATTCAATCCAAATACGATGTTTACGATATTGTTGCGACAAGATTATGCATAAGTCTAATATCATATGTTTAACGAATAAGATGCTTACGATTTTTTTTTTTGTCAAAAAAAAAATCAT
Source organism: Kitagawia praeruptora (assembly GCA_037693485.1). Taxonomy (NCBI): domain Eukaryota; kingdom Viridiplantae; phylum Streptophyta; class Magnoliopsida; order Apiales; family Apiaceae; genus Kitagawia; species Kitagawia praeruptora. Next base: position 144,466,797 of record CM075352.1, read on the forward strand.
ATATTTTTCAATTAATAAACTATAAAAAATAAGAACAAGAATTACATATGCTAGAATTTTACCTGTGCTACGCAGAGGCCCATAATTATCAATTTTTACAATTAAAAAAATATTGGCTCCAACATCTAGTTGTCTTGGGCCCTTGGCATCGACTTCACCGTACACCCTTCAGTTTGGCTTCGCTTGCACTTCGTGAACATGGTCCGCCCACATCTTCTTTGTCAACATGGTATGCCCACATCTTATTTGTCGACTCTTGAATCCATTTTTCTCCCATTATTCGCTCTGGATGTGCATCTCGTGATGCATGGCAGGTGGCAACGGATGAATCAACTTTGGCACAATAATTAGGTCTCTGCCGACTACCAGTTGTTCCAACATTTTTCTCAGATCCTGAATAATTAAATAGACATAAATATTAATATAAATATAAATAAATATATAGATAAATATGTATAAAACTGAACAATAGTGCTAACAACCAAAAATTTTGAAAGACAGAGAGACACTGAGCGATAGTGCTAGCTCGAACACTAGTTGAACTATTGAAGCCCAAATTAGTCCCGTTAAAACTCTTGAATTGAACCCAAACCCAGCTTGAACCTAATTAGAGTGAGAGAATCCCTAATTAGATAAAAACATGAGTGAAGAGTGATAGAGACGAGGGAGTGGGAGAATGAATTCTTAGCCCCAATTTAGCTTTTCCACTCTGTAATATTTTAACTACCGACCAAACAATTCACTGCCACTATAAGAAAAGGGTCAATAGACATCGGTTTCTGGCCGATGTCTATGTTGTTTTGCAAGCGATATCTTTGTCGGTGATGTCTATTATAGACATCGGCCAGAAACCGATGTCTGTGCTAAAGTAGACATCGATAATAACTTAAATACACATTGGTTATTCTACAAAATATGTTAGCTAGCTATAATTAATTTTATAAACAAATTACTTGCATTATATTCTAGAAAACATATAACAAATTAACTAAGTGATTTTTCTTATACACATCGTTTCTTTTTTTGAAAGTGATTTATAACATGCTATACGACATCGAATCATTTACTATAACTGATGCCTATTTACATATTAGACATCAATTTTTTAGCAAATAAATTGATGTCTATTGTCTTCTTAGACATCATCCTATACTGATGTCTAATTTACTTATAACATCAGTTTCTACAAAAAAATTGATTTATATTTTTTTTCATTGACATCACTTAGATCTAATGTCTGTTTTAATTTAGACATCATATTTTATAAGTAAAAAGTGATTTCTATTTGTTTCTTAGACATAAGATATTGTAGAAAAAATGTGATGTACATTTTTGTGTTAGACATCAGTTTTGCCATAATAAAATCAGTGTAGCATATAACAATTTTCATGCTTATCGTGCCAATACATAGAAAAAAAATGCGGAAAATGCACTAATTTTTAGAATACATACTATCTAAATCTCTCAATTGTTCCTTATTAGTGCTATGCCACGATAAACATATAGGCAAAGAGAGAACAGAGTATTATTTAATCTTCTCCAAAACAGTTGTTTGATGAAAGCTGACATAGGGTCTTGGTCAACAATCTTTGCAGAATACTTTAAACAAGATAGACTGAATTATTACTTAAAAGGCTCCTGCATAAATATCTGTTCGGCAGCATCACAAAGCTCACCAACTACATAAATATCTAAAAAATATCTTCTATTCGCAGGAAGTCTCCAACTTCGAGGAGTAAGCAACGTAGATATAATCTGCCAAGAATTCTAACAAATATTAATGGTTTTGAGAAAATTAATGTCTTTACTAGAGAAAGTAGTAATGGGAACACCAAGAACAACAACAGATTGATCTAAGGATAACTGTACCATCCCACCTAGTCTCCCTACATTCTCTCTGGCAACAACAACCTGTAGAATCAAAAATACTTTAAACTTGCAGCTTGTCGATGAAAGAATTCTGAACTACTGATGTGAGAATGATACTTACAGCTCTAGTGTGGAGACGGACGCCTGCCTCAGTATTACTACCGTCTAAAGGGGCTTCTGCGGTTTATACGTTGTCATCTGGCCTTGATGTTTTTTGGTAAGTGCCAGGTTCCGACGGTACAGCTTCCAGGACAACACTGGCAGTTTTAAATGCTGGTGAATGTGAACATGATCAGGAAGCTAATTTGATATATCACAAACAAAAATGGAATTCATGTCGATCCCTACGAATGATTTTTTTCGTATGGATGGAAAGAATGGAGTTTAGGTTCGTCTTATAAACTTTCTCTATATTATCAATATTTAGTGGAAGTGGATATATACAGGTTGTGAGTGTGAGACTAATAGATAAATACTTGATGTGTGAGATGTATCTATTTAATATATATATATATATATATATATATATATATATATATATATATATATATATATATATATATATATATATATATATATATATATAAAGAATATTACCTTTTTAGCAGCCCTTGAGTCACCGATCTCAATCTTTTTTGGAGCATTATCTTCATTGTTTACTGTAGTCCATGAATACATAACCATAATAGTAGGATTATAACAAGGGGTGACAATTTCATGTAATGGGACATGTTCATGCCAGATTGACCATATGACCATTAATTCAAAAAAACAAAGTGCAATCACAAGCATCATCGTCAAAATATAACTTTCAAAAATCATATGAATATTTATTAAAAAAGCTCAAACCAAGTTTATAAACAGATAAGATGTAACATGAAGATAATCAATAGATATGTATGCGGAAGGCTTAATAAAGATAAACAAGAGAGAAGAAAGAAAAAGAGGGGAAAACTAGAAAGGAAAAAAGATGTGGGAAGAATAGATGAGCGGCTGATAAAATTTAGGGTTTGCGTAATGAGATGTTGACGGACCTTTTTAATATATACTCCTACTTATGAATGGGCCTTGTATCTATTGGGCTTGATGTTTATTTAAATAGACAAGAGTGTGGCTAAGACATGGATAAAAGTATCAATATATATATATATATATATATATATATATATATATATATATATATATATATATATCAGGCTAGTTTTGGGTAGTTCTGGTCAATGCCAAAATTGGTTTGATCTTTTCCGATAAATTATTAACCTGAAAATCAAAATCCCCAAATACAGTTCACATTTTTTCAAGATTGGATTTTCGTGACGTGTTAGATTTTGCCACTAATACATGAAAAAGCTTTCGTTGATTTTTCAATACATGTATTATGTCACTTAATAGAAAAACTCATAAAAAATTATGTTGAAATATTTGGGCCACGATATGGGTTGTCAACATACATATTGATAGGATCGAAGTTGATCGAGATCTTGATTCATTTTGATTTCATGATTCCCAATGATAAGTTACCTAAATGATTAATTATATTTAATTAATTTAAAACCAAATTTGACTAAAATTTAACTAGTAATTTGAAATTTTATAACGTAGCAGCTGAATAGAAATAAGATCCTAGTACTTCTGATAGAATATTTATAACGACCTAGAATTTTTCGCAATTTATAAATGCTTATTTAATTGTTAAATGTGGAAATTAGGTGAATTATGTGATAGATAAATTTTTGTGAAATCAAGATATGTGTGGAATCATGTTTATGTGATTACATGATGATTGGTATGTGTCGTATATGTCCGTGAAATTTTATTTATATTTTTGGGGCATTAAAATTATTTTTAAAGTACATTTTTAATCTTTCGAAAATCATATAAAATCATTGGAGTTGATTTAAATCATGAAATCTTTTGCATTATCATCTTTGAGATATGATTTAGTTCTTAAATTTAGTGTGAATATTAAATTATATGTTTTGGTATTTTAAAATGATTTAAAAAGCTTTATTTCTATTAAATGTTTTTTATTTCATTTAGCAAAAAAAATGTTCTTTATTTCGAAAATTCATACAAAATTCATTTTTGTGTCTAAAATTATTTTAAAAATATGAGGAGCCTTGTAATTTCATAAAATTTATTTCAAAATTTCAAAATTTATTTTTGTCTTATTTTTCCATTTAATTCTGAATTTAAAGGATTAAAATCAGCTTTTAAAAAGAAAATGAATTTTCAACTTTTTGTCAAATTACCGAACTACCCCTGAGTCTATATAACCCCCACCCAGTTCATTTTCTTCCCCTACTCGCGAGTTTCAATGGCTGGTATTCTTCTTCTTCTTCTCTCTTTTTCAGTTCTTTCGATTTTTGAACTCGAAATCATGCTAAAATTCCTGTTTTTATTCCCTTTATCCTATCCTTGTGTTTGATTAATACTTGGTTGAAGATTTGGTGGAGTTCTTGTGTGTATATATTCGTCTGTGTGTTTGTATATATATGAAGATTGACATGCAGACTTTGTAAGCTATTTAATCAGTGTTTAAATGATTATATGATGCTAGATAAGTATTAAAATTGAGCTTTTAAGAAGTTTTGTTTGTGTTCTTGACTTCCGATAAAAACCCTCGCCGCCGGAGACGGATTCCGGCGAGGTCTTGGTGTTTAATGGTCATCCAGTAGTCGTACAACATCACTATGGTCATTAAACTGTTAATAGAGGTACAAAATTGATTGCATGTAAAGGATTTTGATGCTTTTTGATTTTTTTCGAATTAAATATTTATTTAATTTAAAATTTTCGAATTATTGATTGATGATTTATAGATTTAAATGATGTTCTTGATGATTGATTGTTAGATTCAGATTATAAATAGATGAAAGACGATTATATGGAGATGCATGTTAATTTTGTGATTTAATTATATATAGTTCGAATTATTCGAATTATTAATTGAAAATATAATTTAAATAAATGAATAAATGTTTGATTCTTGAATATGTTCTTGAGAATTAATTGTTAAGTATAATTTCCAGAATTTATAATTAGAGTAATAATACGAGTTCATGATTAAAATGGGAATTATATGAGTTTTGTGATTTATTAGTTATTAATTCAAATTTTTTTTGAATTAATATTGCATTATTCGAATTTTATGGAATAATAATTGTAATTAAGGTTTAAATCATTGATTATATGCTAAGTGATGATTATTGAGCATGTAAAGATAATTTTCAGAATTTATATAAGTTGAAATTCGAATTTTTGATTTAAATTATAAGTCATATGATTGTGATAATTTAGTATCATACTATCTCGTATTTAAGTACCCATCGGAAAACACCCTTTTCTCAACCGTTGACCACCTTTCTTGCTGCCTTAAGCCAACCCACGCATACCACGCTCTCCCTAATCTTATTCCCCTCACTCTCCTATGTCAACCTGTACTGTTTTTTTCTCCGATCTGTTAATTTGAGTTTTTCAGATTCAGGCAGCTTGCTTGTTTCTTCAGCTGCTCAATTTTTTTGTGTAACTTAGGCGAGTGAGGGAACTCTTTAGCACTCCGATGAGGTTTTTCCGACGTGGCCGCCTTCACATGATTAGTTTAAACTACAGATTTATTTACACAGAAACTAAACAAAAATGTCAACGAGCTTGTCTTGTTGTTCTTGGAGCTACTTGCACAGCTTTCATGTTGGAAGATCGGAAGCAACCAGTAAAACAGCTGCAATTTTTGGGCGTAGATTCAGTTGGTCTCTCGTCATGTCTCATCTGAGCTAAGCAGGGTTAGTTCCTAGAGGTGATGAAGCTAATAAGATAGATATGAACAAACTCTGGTTAACTATTTTGTCGCCGACCCTTTACCGGTCACACTGGTGTCATGGTGATTGATTTGGTTAAGTGGAGACGGGCCGGGTACACCGAACGGATTGAGAAGTGGATGAATATCCAGAAGAGTGAACGGATTTATGAACTTGGATGGGTCGTTACCGCCATATTTATTAGTGTTTGGTGGTCGTGTGGAACCAATTGAGCATCGGTGGAATCAACATGGATTGGGAGGTGATAATGTCAAGGGAAGTTGTCGGGATCTTCATCCGGGTCCAGTCAGCTTGTTGCATTGGAGTGGGTCGGGTAAGCCGTGGATCCGACTTGATTCGAAGCGGGCGTGCCCTTTGGATTCATTATGGGCTCCTTATGATTTGTATGGATACTCAGTGTGATATGTGAAGTAAAATGCTGCCTTCGTGAACATTGGATGATTGATCTTTTATGATGGAGAAAACCTCTTGTTACAAATTGTTACAAAGAGAAGAGTAGCAGGTATAGGATAAAGCCAAAGCCAAGGATATCAAGGTGTTCGACGAATTACCTCAACGAAACTTGGTTTCTTGGACAGCTTTGATGAAGTTTTAAAACTCAATCAGGTGAGTCCCGAGACCCTTCAATGTCTCGGGCTCAGGTGAGAAGTATGAAATCCTAAGCTCTCAATTCTAATACTCCCTCAATCTCATATTATGTGTCCTATTTGAGAAAAAAAAATATCTCATTTTATGTGTCTTGTTCGTTATCCAATGCAAATAGTCTTTCATTTTATATTTCCAATAGTTGACTAATAAAGTAATAGAAGGTTTTATACTCATGGAGATTAATAAAGCAAGAGTAAGTCTTGTGGAGTAATTAATGATGGTGAATCCCAAGTCTAATTATGAGAATATAGTTGCATAGTTATTTGATTAGATGGGGATATTTAAGTATTCTTAATATGTGTGAAATTTGCAAAGAGGACACATAATATGAGATGGAGGGAGTATGATCTAGTTAATGTGTATATTGTGAAAGTTGTGAATACTTAAGTTGCTATCAGAACTGGTTTAGAATTGGTTTATTTTCATGAAGTTTTGTAATTAACTCATATTTTTCGGATTCGGTGCTCCTTTTCCGATACATGAATTTAATGTGATTTATCCTTCATGAAATTTGTTGCACGCTTGTGTTGCGCTAAGGTATTTTGTGAGTATTTGTTTTGCAGTAATTGTATTTGAACTGGACTCGAGAATGTCATCTTCTTGTCTATGAGGGCTCTATTCAGCACCAATCTGGGATATATGTTTTTTGACAGTTTATTTGTTTAGTGAGTTCATCAGTATTTCAGCGAGAGGGCACTTTTTTTCCCCTTGAGTTTTTTTTTCCCATTGGGTTTTACTCTTGTGGGGTTTTAACGAGGCCCTTCTTGCTAGAAATATCAGTGGTTCGTCATTAGTGGATCGGGCAGTTTCCGTAGAAGCTTCAGAGGTGGATAGTGAGAAGTTGGCAGATGATTAAAGCAACGAGGGATTGCAGGTTCAGAATTTTTATAGTGTATTTAGATCGTCATTCTTCATTGATGCATTTGAAAAACCAACTATAATTAGAACCCTGGTTCTTAATCTATAGTGTCTTTAGAGCATCATTCTTGACAAATGCGATCTAGAAACCAACTATAAGCCTTTATAGTGTCTATAGGTCACTAATAATGATTGATGCGATCTAAAAACCAACTATAGATAGAATTCAAGTTCTTTTTTATAGTGTCTTTATGTCGCTTTTAGGGTTTCATAACATTCAGTGGTATATTCAGTGGTAGTATGCGACCTAAAAACCAACTATATTCAGAACTCTGGTTCTATATCTCTATAGTGTCTTTAGATTGTCATTCAGGACTTATTTGATCTATAAACCGCCTATAATAAAACTTGGGTTCTAATTTAATATAGTGTCTATAGATCATTAATCGTGATTGATGTGATCTTGAAACCAACTATATATAGAACTCGGGTTCTATAGTTTTTTTATAGTGTTTTCAGATCGTTTATCGTGATTGATACGATCTTTAAACCAACTATAATTACAACTAAGGCTGATTAATTTTCTTATAGTGTCTTTAGATCGTTAATCGTGATAGATGCGGCCTAGAAACTAACTATAATTAAATCACAGGTTCTGAACAGTGATCCTGGAATTACTACTTCGGTGTTTGACATTTCTAAAAATTGAAGACCAGACTTAGTGGAAGTATGTTCAGCGGTAGTTATTTTGAAGACCGGATTCAGTGGGAATTTGTATCAGTGATGGTATAGTAGGAATTTGTATCAGTGATGGTTTAGTGGGAATTTGTATTAGTGATTGTATCATGTCTAGCCTTATGGCTTATTCTAAAAAAATCTTTGCCTATCAAAAAAAAAATATGATTGTGATAATTTAATACATGTGATTTAGTGATTTTTACTCGATAATTAGCAAATGACTAATTATTAATATTTGTTTATTGAATTCGAACTAAGTGTATAGTATGAATGTGAATTTTTATGAAATATAGAATCCATTGGGAAGTGTAGGTGGATCTTAAATCCATCGGATGATTGTGATTATGATTTGAGTCGGATATTTCCGACGGGATAGTCCTATATACAAAGGAAACTCTGCCCGATATTCGTTAGAAATATAAGTTGTAAAACCTGTAGTTATTCTTATAAGTTGGTTTCAAGTCAAGATGACACTACGTGTTAAATGTTTAAGTGGCTTATATGATTGCATTTTATAGATGCTATGTGATTATGTGCTTACCTGATCGTAGTAAGTTATTTGAAAAGTTTGTCTGATATGAGTTATATATGTTAAGTGATGATGCGATATAGGAATCATTTGGGTAGATTAGGATTAGAAGCTTAAAAGGTATAGTGTTTTAAAGTAGTTATATGGTTTATGTAGATACGAAGGACGTAGGCCCTAGCGATAAAGGTAATGCTAAGGTTGAGTATCAGTGAGCTGAGCTGTTAAGCTGTTGCATACTACCGAAGGCAAGTAATTCTGTCTCTTCTTGAAAGTTCATATTCCTGAAACTGTTATGCCATGTGGAACCATGTTTATATATCCTGCTTTCATATGCTTATGCCATAGCTTTGCATGAACCCTGAAACCTACCGTTCAATTCACTATACAACTGCAAACTGTTCTAAAACAAACTAATTCTTTCTAATTGCTTCTTGACCATATATGCCATATTGCTTTCCAGAGTCAAACCTAATTGACTGACGAATAAACCACTGTGATAGTTTACCCATGTCCGAGACCCGGATACCCTGTCCTAATTTTAATGTACATATCAAATTTCTTTTTGACCAAAACATTGTTTTACAAACTCGATTTCTTTTACCAATGATTTAAACCTTATAACCTGATAAAATGTTTTTAAAATGACTTATTACCCTGCTTTGAGATTTTAAAAGAAACTTTATTGTCACCCTTATTATTTCTGAATTCCATAACTTAACCAAATGTTTTCAAACTGAGACTTATTTTATACCATTGACCTTTGACTTGAATTAGTCCCTTGATGCCTATTATCAATGACTTTTAAACCTTACAATTTGATCAAATGGTTTTAAAACTAAACATAATTCATATTTTGACCATTGACTGGAATTGTTCCCTTATACCCTGATCGAAGCCTTGATTCCACTTGAGTCTATATCTTATTGATCCAGACTTGTACCTCTATTCCTTGATGTTAGAATACCGAGTCAAACCCTTTGACTTTTATCATTGCAAATCAAAATGAAATGTTTTTCTTAAAATGCTTTGAAGCTACATAGACTGGGCTGATCTGTTATCTTTGCAGAATACTTTAAACAAGATAGACTGAGTTATTACTTAAAAGGCTCATGCATAAATATCTGTTCGACAGCATCACAAAGCTCAACAACTACATAAATATCTAAAAAAAATCTTCTATTCACAGGAGTTCTCCAACTTCGAGGAGTAAGCAACGTAGATATAATCTGCCAAGAATTCTAACAATTATTAATTTTTTTGAGAAAATTAATGTCTTTACTGGAGAAAGTAGTAATGGGAACACCAAGAACAACAACAGATTGATCTAAGGATAAATGTACCATCCCACCTAGTCTCCCTACATTCTCTCTGGCAACAACAACATGTAGAATCAAAAATACTTTAAACTTGCAGCTTGTAGATGAAAGAATTCTGAACTACTTAAGTGAGAATGATACTTACAGCTCTAGTGTGGAGACGGACGCCTGCCTCAGTATTACTACCGTCTAAAGGGGATTCTTCGGTTTATACATTGTCATCTGGCCTTGATGTTTTTTGGTAAGTGCCAGGTTCCGACTGCACAGCTTGCAAGACAGCACTGGCAGTTTCAAATGCTGGTGAATGTGAACATGATCAGGAAGCTAATTTGATATATCACAAACAAAAATGGAATTCATGTCGATCCCTACGAATGATTTTTTTCGTATGTTAGGATTGAATGGAGTTTAGGTTCGTCTTATCAACTTTCTCTATATTATCAATATTTAGTGGAAGTGGATATATACAGGTTGTGAGTGTGAGACTAACAGATAAATACTTGATGTGTGAGATGTATCAATTTAATATATATATATATATATATATATATATATATAGAGAATATTACCTTATTAACAGCCCTTGAGTCACCGATCTCAATCTTTTTTGAAGCATTATCTTCATTGTTTACTGTAGTCCATGAATACATAACCATAATAGTAGGATTATAACAAGGGGTGACAATTTCATGTAATGGGTCAGGTTCGTGCCAGATTGACCATACGACCATTAATTCAAAAAAACAAAGTGCAATCACAAGCATCATCATCAAAATATAACTTTAAAAAATCATATGAATATTTAATAAAAAAGCACAAATCAAGTGTATAAACATACAAATGTATATAAACCTATGAGACATATGTATAAGATAAAATTTTAATACATCTTTGTAAAAAGATAAGATGTAACATGAAGATAATTAAAAGATATGTATGCGGAAGGCTTAATAAAGATAAACAAGAGAGAAGAAAGAAAAAGAGGGGAAAACTAGAATGGAAAAAAGATGTGGAAGAATAGATGAGCGGCTGATAAAATTTAGGGTTTGTGTAATGAGATGTTGACGGACCTTTTTAATATATACTCCTACTTATGAATGGGCCTTGTATCTATTGGGCTTGATGTTTTTTTAAATAGACAAGAGTGCGGCTAAGACATGGATAAAGTATCAATATATGTATATATATATATATATATATATATATATATATATATATCATGCTAGTTTTGGGTAGTTCTGGTCAATCCCAAAATTGGTTTGATCTTTTCCGGTAAATTATTAACCTGAAAATCAAAATCCCCAAATACAGTTCACATTTTTTCAGGATTGGATTTTCGTGTCGTGTTAGATTTTGCCACTAATACACGAAAAAGCTTTCGTTGATTTTTTAATACATGTATTATGTCACTTAATAGAAAAACTCATAAAAAATTAGGTTGAAATATTTGGGCCACGATATGGGTTGTCAACATACATATTGATAGGATCGAAGTTGATCGAGATCTTGATTCATTTTGATTTCATGATTCCCAATGATAAGTTACCTAAATGATTAATTATATTTAATTAATTTAAAACCAAATTTAACTAAAATTTAACTAGTAATTTGAAATTTTATAACGTAGCAGCTGAATAGAAATAACATCCTAGTACTTCTGATAGAATATTTATAACGACCTAGAATTTTTCGCAATTTATAAATGCTTATTTAATTGTTAAATGTGGAAATTAGGTGAATTATGTGATAGATTAATTTTTATTAAATCAAGATATGTGTGGAATCATATTTATGTGATTACATGATGATTGGTATGTGTCGTATATGTCCGTGAAATTTTATTTATATTTTTGGGGCATTAAAACTATTTTTAAAGTACATTTTTAATCTTTCGAAAATCATATAAAATCATTGGAGTTGATTTAAATCATGAAATCTTTTGCATTATCATCTTTGAGATATGATTTAGTTCTTAAAATTAGTGTGAATATTTAATTATGCGTTTTGGTATTTTAAAATAATTTAAAAAGCTTTATTTCTATTAAATGTTCTTTATTTCGAAAATTCATACAAAATTCATTTTTGAGTCTAAAATTATTTTAAAAATATGAGGAGCCTTGTAATTTCATAAACTTTATTTCAAAATTTTAAAATTTATTTTTGTCTTAGTTTTCCATTTAATTCTGAATTTAAAGTATTAAAATTAGCTTTTAAAAAGAAAATGAATTTTCAACTTTTTGTCAAATTACCAAACTACCCCTGAGTCTATATAACCCCCACCCAGTTCATTTTTTTTTATAAGAGATGGTAATTCAATACATAAAAGCCATACGGCATCTACAAAAATGATCGAATCGATCAAACATAGAACAGGATGACCTGCTCGTCTTCATAATCAAAATGAGACAAATAAGCAGATGTCTGAATAAAATGATATATATATATAGATACTTGCTCTGCGCTCAATATCTTCTCCAAAATCCGTTTGAGCTGACGACCACAAATGAAGTTCCACACGAGCTCTTATCGTTGAATCCGAACCATCTCTCACAAAAGGAGAGAAAATCACACCTCTCACCAAGGAGAGAACACCACAACTCTCACCAAGGAGAGAAATCAAACTGAACTTACAAAGAAAACTAAACTTACCAACAAATCTTAAAATTACCAAACAACTACAACCAAACTGGATAAATTGAAGCTACGAAAAATTAAAGCTCGTTGAACCAAGACAAATTTTTAGATCTGGGAACAAAACCCACAAAAACAAAAAAACTCGGAGCTCCTCGGAATTGAGATCTAAGAACTTGTAGGCCAAATCGAAAAAGGATTTTAATCCTTAGATCCGATAGCTTTAATCCGAAAAAAAAACAAACCAAATCTTTCCTAAAAAGGAAGATGTTTTAGGGAAATACAACCTTTAAGCAAGCAAAACGAAAGAAAATAAAGGGATGGGGCTTTCCACCGGTGAAAATCCGGTGGAAGCCCCGGCTGAACAAGGGGGAGGCGAGAAGAAGAAAAGAGAAAGAGGGAGGCGTCTTATTCTTCCCCTACTCGCGAGTTTCAACGGCTGGTATTCTTCTTCTTCTCTCTTTTTCATTTCTTTCGATTTTTGAACTCGAAATCATGCTAAAATTCCTATTTTAATTCCCTTTATCCTATCCTTGTGTTTGATTAATACTTGGTTGAAGATTTGGTGGAGTTCTTGTGTGTATATATTCGTCTGTGTGTTTTTATATATATGAAGATTGACATGCAGACTTTGTAAGCTATTTAATCAATGTTTAAATGATTATATGATGCTAGATAAGTATTAAAATTGAGCTTTTAAGAAGTTTTGTTTGTGTTCTTGACTTCCGATCAAAACCCTCGCCGACGGTGACGGATTCCGGCGAGGTCTTTGTGTTTAATGGTCATCCAGTAGTCGTAGAACATCACTATGGTCATTAAACTGTTAATAGAGGTATAAAATTGATTGCATGTAAAGGATTTTGATGCTTTTGATTTTTTTCGAATTATTGATTGATGATTTATAGATTTAAATGATGTTCTTGATGATTGATTGTTAGATTCAGATTATAAATAGATGAAAGACGATTATATGGAGATGCATGTTAATTTTGTGATTTAATTATATATAGTTCGAATCATTAGGATTATTAATTGAAAATTTGATTTAAATAAATGAATAAATGTTTGATTCTTGAATATGTTCTTGAGAATTAATTGTTAAGTATAATTTCCAGAATTTATAATTAGAGTAATAATAAGAGTTCATGATTATAATGGGAATTATATGAGTTTTGTGATTTATTAGTTATTAGTTCGAATTTTTTTTTGAATTAATATTGCATTATTCGAATTTTATGGATTAATAATAGTAATTAAGGTTTAAATCATTGATTATATGCTAAGTGATGATTATTGAGCATGTAAAGATAATTTTCAGAATTTATATAAGTTGAAAATCGAAATTTTGATTTAAATTATAAGTCATATGATTGCGATAATTTATTACATGTGATTTAGTGATTTTTACTCGATAATTAGCAAGTGACTAATTATTAATATTTGTTTGTTGAATTCGAACTAAGTGTATAGTATGAATGTGAATTTTTATGAAATATAGAATCCATTGGGAAGTGTAGGCGGATCTTAAATCCATCGGATGATTGTGATTATGATTTGAGTCGGATATTTCCGACGGGATAGTCCTATATACAGAGGAAACTCTGCCCGATATTCGTTAGAAATATAAGTTGTAAAACCTATAGTTATTCTTATAAGTTGGTTTCAAGTCAAGATGACACTACGTGTTAAATGTTTAAGTGGCTTATATGATTGCATGTTATAGATACTATGTGATTATGTGCTTACCTGATCGTAGTAAGTTATATGAAAAGTTTGTCTGATATGAGTTATATATGTTAAGTGATGATGCGATATAGGAATCATTTGGGTAGATTAGGATTAGAAGCTTAGAAGGTATAGTGTTTTAAAGAAGTTATATGGTTTATGTAGATACGAAGGACGTAGGCCCTAGCGATAAAGGTAAGGCTAAGGTTGAGTATCAGTGAGCTGAGCTGTTAAGCTGTTGCATACTACCCAAGGCAAGTAATTCTGTCTCTTCTTGAAAGTTCATATTCCTGAAACTGTTATGCCATGTGGAACCATGTTTATATATCCTGCTTTCATATGCTTATGCCATAGCTTTGCATGAACCCTGAAACCTACCGTTCAATTCACTATACAACTGCAAACTGTTCTAAAACAAACTAATTCTTTCTACCATATATGCCATATTGCTTTCCAGAGTCAAACCTAATTGACTGACGAATAAACCACTGTGATAGTTAACCCATGTCCGAGACCCGGATACCTTGTGCTAATTTTAATATACATATCAAATTTCTTTTTGACCCAAACATTGTTTTACAAACTCGATTTCTTTTACCAATGATTTAAACCTTATAACCTGATAAAATGTTTTTAAAATGACTTATTACCCTGCTTTGAGATTTTAAAAGAAACTTTATTGTCACCCTTATTATTTCTGAATTCCATAACTTAACCAAATGTTTTCAAACTGAGACTTATTTTATACCATTGACCTTTGACTTGAATTAGTCCCTTGATGCCTATTATCAATGAATTTTAAACCTTACAATTTGATCAAATGGTTTTAAAACTAAACCTAATTCATATTTTGACCATTGACTGGAATTGTTCCCTTATACCCTGATCGAAGCCTTGATTCCACTTGAGTCTATATCTTATTGATCCAGACTTGTACCTCTATTCCTTGATGTTAGAATACCGAGTCAAACCCTTTGACTTTTATCATTGCAAATCAAAATGAAATGTTTTTCTTAAAATGCTTTGAAGCTACTTAGACTGGGCTGATCTGTTATCTTTGCAGAATACTTTAAACAAGATAGACTGAGTTATTACTTAAAAGGCTCATGCACAAATATCTGTTCGGCAGCATCACAAAGCTCACCAACTACATAAATATCTAAAAAATATCTTCTATTCATAGGAGGTCTCCAACTTCGAGGAGTAAGCAACGTAGATATAATCTGCCAAGAATTCTAACAAATATTAATTTTTTTGAGAAAATTAATGTCTTTACTAGAGAAAGTAGTAATGGGAACACCAAGAACAACAACAGATTGATCTAAGGATAACTGTACCATCCCACCTAGTCTCCCTACATTCTCTCTGGCAACAACAACCTGTAGAATAAAAAATACTTTAAACTTGCAGCTTGTAGATGAAAGAATTCTGAACTACTTAAGTGAGAATGATACTTACAGCTCTAGTGTGGAGACGGATGCCTGCCTCAGTATTACTACCGTCTAAAGGGGCTTCTGCGGTTTATACATTGTCATCTGGCCTTGATATTTTTAGGTAAGTGCCAGGTTCCGACTGCACAGCTTGCAAGATAGCACTGGCAGTTTCAAATGCTGGTGAATGTGAACATGATCAGGAAGCTAATTTGATATATCACAAACAAAAATGGAATGCATGTCGATCCCTACGAATGATTTTTTTCGTATGGATGGACAGAATGGAGTTTAGGTTCGTCTTATCAAATTTCTCTATATTATCAATATTTAGTGGAAGTGGATATATACAGGTTGTGAGTGTGAGACTAACAGATAAATACTTGATGTGTGAGATGTATCAATTTAATATATATATATATAAAGAATATTACCTTATTAGCAGCCCTTGAGTCACCGATCTCAATCTTTTTTGGAGCATTATCTTCATTGTTTACTGTAGTCCATGAATACATAACCATAATAGTAGGATTATAACAAGGGGTGACAATTTCATGTAATGGGTCAGGTTCGTGCCAGATTGACCATATGACCATTAATTCAAAAAAATAAAGTGCAATCACAAGCATCATCATCAAAATATAACTTTCAAAAATCATATGAATATTTATTAAAAAAAGCACAAATCAAGTGTATAAACATACAAATGTATATAAACCTATGAGACATATGTATAAGATAAAATTTTAATACATCTTTGTAAAAAGATAAGATGTAACATGAAGATAATCAATAGATATGTATGCGGAAGGCTTAATAAAGATAAACAAGAGAGAAGAAAGTAAAAGTGGGGAAAACTAGAAAGGAAAAAAGATGTGGAAGAATAGATGAGCGGCTGTAAAATTTAGGGTTTGTGTAATGAGATGTTGACAGACCTTTTTAATATATACTCCTACTTTTGAATGGGCCTTGTATCTATTGGGCTTGATATTTTTTAAATAGACAAGAGTGCGGCTAAGACATGGATAAAGTATCAATATATGTATGTATGTATATATATATATATATATATATATATATATATATATATATATATATATATATTTATATCATGCTAGTTTTGGGTAGTTCTGGTCAATCCCAAAATTGGTTTGATCTTTTCCGGTAAATTATTAACCTGAAAATCAAAATCCCCAAATACAGTTCACATTTTTTCAGGATTGGATTTTTGTGTCGTGTTAGATTTTGCCACTAATACACGAAAAAGCTTTCGTTGATTTTTTAATACATGTATTATGTCACTTAATAGAAAAACTCATAAAAAATTAGGTTGAAATATTTGGGCCACGATATGGGTTGTCAACATACATATTGATAGGATCGAAGTTGATCGAGATCTTGATTCATTTTGATTTCATGATTCCCAATGATAAGTTACCTAAATGATTAATTATATTTAATTAATTTAAAACCAAATTTGACTAAAATTTAACTAGTAATTTGAAATTTTATAACGTAGCAGCTGAATAGATATAACATCCTAGTACTTCTGATAGAATATTTATAACGACCTAGAATTTTTCGCAATTTATAAATGCTTATTTAATTGTTAAATGCGGAAATTAGGTGAATTATGTGATAGATAAATTTTTGTGAAATCAATATATGTGTGGAATCATGTTTATGTGATTACATGATGATTGGTATGTGTCGTATATGTCCGTGAAATTTTATTTATATTTTTGGGGCATTAAAACTATTTTTAAAGTACATTTTTAATCTTTCGAAAATCATATAAAATCATTGGAGTTGATTTAAATCATGAAATCTTTTGCATTATCATCTTTGAGATATGATTTAGTTTTTAAAATTATTGTGAATATTTATTTATTTGTTTTGGTATTTTAAAATGATTTAAAAAGCTTTACTTCTATTAAATGTTCTTTATTTCGAAAATTCATACAAAATTCATTTTTGAGTCTAAAATTATTTTAAAAATATGAGGAGCCTTGTAATTTCATAAACTTTATTTCAAAATTTCAAAATTATTTTTGTCTTATTTTTCCATTTAATTCTGAATTTGAAGGATTAAAATCGGCTTTTAAAAAGAAAATGAATTTTCAACTTTTTGTCAAATTACCTAACTACCCCTGTGTCTATATAACCCCCACCAGTTCATTTTCTTCCCCTACTCGCGAGTTTCAACGGCTTGTATTCTTCTTCTTCTCTCTTTTTCATTTCTTTCGATTTTTGAACTCGAAATCATGCTAAAATTCTTGTTTTAATTCCCTTTATCCTATCCTTGTGTTTGATTAATACTTGGTTGAAGATTTGGTGGAGTTCTTGTGTGTATATATTCGTCTGCGTGTTTGTATATATATGAAGATTGACATGCAGACTTTGTAAGCTATTTAATCAGTGTTTAAATGATTATATGATGCTAGATAAGTATTAAAATCGAGCTTTTAAGAAGTTTTGTTTGTATTCTTGACTTCCGATCAAAACCCTCGCCGTCGGTGTCGGATTCCGGCGAGGTCTTGGTGTTTAATGGTCATCCAGTAGTCATACAACATCACTATGGTCATTAAACTGTTAATAGAGGTACAAAATTGATTGCATGTAAAGGATTTTGATGCTTTTGATTTTTTTCGAATTAATATTTATTTAATTTAAAATTTTCGAATTATTATTTGATGATTTATAGATTTAAATGATGTTCTTGATGATTGATTATTAGATTCATATTATAAATAGATGAAAGACGATTATATGGAGATGCATGTTAATTTTGTGATTTAACTATATATAGTTCGAATTATTCGGGTTATTAATTGAAAATATGATTTAAATAAATGAATAAATGTTTGATTCTTGAATATGTTCTTGAGAATTAATTGTTAAGTATAATTTCCAGAATTTTTAATTAGAGTAATAATACGAGTTCATGGTTAAAATGGGAATTATATGAGTTTTGTGATTTATTAGTTATTAATTCAAATTTTTTTGAATTAATATTGCATTATTCGAATTTTATTGATTAATAATAGTAATTAAGGTTTAAATCATTGATTATATGCTAAGTGATGATTATTGAGCATGTAAAGATAATTTTCAGAATTTATATAAGTTGAAATTCGAATTTTTGATTTAAATTATAAGTCATATGATTGTGATAATTTAGTACATGTGATTTAGTGATTTTTACTCAATAATTAGCAAGTGACAAATTATTAATATTTGAGACGGATATTACCTTATTAGCAGCCCTTGAGTCACCGATCTCAATATTTTTTGGAGCATTATCTTCATTGTTTAATGTAGTCCAAGAATACATAACCATAATAGTAGGATTATAACAAGGGGTGACAATTTCGTGTAATGGGTCAGGTTCGTGCCAGATTGACCATATGACCATTAATACAAAAAAACAAAGTGCAATCACAAGCATCATCATCAAAATATAACTTTCAAAAATCATATGAATATTTATTAAAAAAGCAGAAATCAAGTGTATAAACATACAAATGTATATAAACCTATGAGACATATGTATAAGATAAAAATTTAATACATCGTTGTAAAAAGATAAGATGTAACATGAAGATAATCAATAGATATGTATGCGGAAGGCTTAATAAAGATAAACAAGAGAGAAGAAAGAAAAAGAGGGGAAAACTAGAAAGGAAAAAAGATGTGGAAGAATAGATGAGCGGCTGATAAAATTTAGGGTTTGTGTAATGAGATGTTGACGGACCTTTTTAATATATACTCCTACTTATGAATGGGCCTTGTATCTATTGGGCTTGATGTTTTTCTAAATAGACAAGAGTGCGGCTAAGACATGGATAAAGTATCAATATATGTATATATATATATATATATATCAAGCTAGTTTTGGGTAGTTCTGGTCAATCCCAAAATTGGTTTGATCTTTTCCGGTAAATTATTAACCTGAAAATCAAAATCCCCAAATACAGTTCACATTTTTTCAGGATTGGATTTTCGTGTCGTGTTAGATTTTGCCACTAATACACGAAAAAGCTTTCGTTGATTTTTTTAATACATGTATTATGTCACTTAATAGAAAAACTCATAAAAAATTAGGTTGAAATATTTGGGCCACGATATGGGTTGTCAACACACATATTGATAGGATCGAAGTTGATCGAGATCTTGATTCATTTTGATTTCATGATTCCCAATGATAAGTTACCAAAATGATTAATTATATTTAATTAATTTAAAACCAAATTTGACTAAAATTTAACTAGTAATTTGAAATTTTATAACATAGCAGCTGAATAGAAATGACATCCTAGTACTTCTAATAGAATATTTATAACGACCTAGAATTTTTCGCAATTTATAAATGCTTATTTAATTGTTAAATGTGGAAATTAGGTGAATTATGTGATAGATAATTTTTTGTGAAATCAATATATGTGTGGAATCATGTTTATGTGATTACATGATGATTGGTATGTGTCGTATATGTCCGTGAAATTTTATTTATATTTTTGGGGCATTAAAACTAATTTTGAAGTGCATTTTTAGTATTTCGAAAATCATATTAAATCATTGGAGTTGATTTAAATCATGAAATCTTTTGCATTATCATCTTTGAGATATGATTTAGTTCTTAAAATTAGTGTGAATATTTAATTATGTGTTTTGGTATTTTAAAATGATTTAAAAAGCTTTATTTCTATAAAATGTTCTTTATTTCGAAAATTCATACAAAATTCATTTTTGAGTCTAAAATTATTTTAAATATGAGGAGCCTTGTAATTTCATAAACTTTTTTTCAAAATTTTAAAATTTTAAAATTTTTTTATCTTATTTTTCCATTTAATTCTGAATTTAAAGGATTAAAATCTGCTTTTAAAAAGAAAAAGAATTTTCAGCTTTTTGGCAAATTACCGAACTGCCCCTGAGTCTATATAACCCCCACCCAGTTCATTTTCTTCCCCTACTCGCGAGTTTCAACGGCTGGTATTCTTCTTCTTCTCTCTTTTTCATTTCTTTCGATTTTTGAACTCGAAATCATGCTAAAATTCTTGTTTTAATTCCCTTTATCCTATCCTTGTGTTTGATTAATACTTGGTTGAAGATTTGGTGGAGTTCTTGTGTGTATATATTAGTCTGCGTGTTTGTATATATATGAAGATTGACATGCAGACTTTGTAAGCTATTTAATCAGTGTTTAAATGATTATATGATGCTAGATAAGTATTAAAATTGAGCTTTTAAGAAGTTTTGTTTGTGTTCTTGACTTCCGATCAAAACCCTCGCCGTCGGTGACGGATTCCGGCGAGGTCTTGGTGTTTAATGGTCATCCAGTAGTTCGAAGTTTTGTTTTTTCGAATTAATATTTATTTAATTTAAAATTTTCGAATTATTATTTGATGATTTATAGATTTAAATGATGTTCTTGATGATTGATTATTAGATTCAGATTATAAATAGATGAAAGACGATTATATGGAGATGCATGTTAATTTTGTGATTTAATTATATATAGTTCGAATTATTCGGATTATTAATTGAAAATATGATTTAAATAAATGAATAAATGTTTGATTCTTGAATATGTTCTTGAGAATTAATTGTTAAGTATAATTTCCAGAATTTTTAATTAGAGTAATAATACGAGTTCATGGTTAAAATGGGAATTATATGAGTTTTGTGATTTATTAGTTATTAATTCGAATTTTTTTGAATTAATATTGCGTTATTTGAATTTTATGGATTAATAATAGTAATTAAGGTTTAAATCATTGATTATATGTTAAGTGATGATTATTGAGCATGTAAAGATAATTTTCAGAATTTATATAAGTTCAAATTCGAATTTTTGATTTAAATTATAAGTCATATGATTGTGATAATTTAATACATGTGATTTAGTGATTTTTACTCGATAATTAGCAAGTGACTAATTATTAATATTTGTTTATTGAATTCGAACTAAGTGTATAGTATGAATGTGAATTTTTATGAAATATAGAATCAATTGGGAAGTGTAGGTGGATCTTAAATCCATCGGATGATTGTGATTATGATTTGAGACGGATATTTCCGACGGGGTAGTCCTATATACAGAGGAAACTCTGCCCGATTTTCGTTAGAAATATAAGTTGTAAAACCAATAATCATTCTTATAAGTTGGTTTCAAGTCAAGATGACACTACGTGTTAAATGTTTAAGTGGCTTATATGATTGCATGTTATAGATGCTATGTGATTATGTGCTTACCTGATCGTAGTAAGTTATATGAAAAGTTTGTCTGATATGAGTTATATATGTTAAGTGATGATGCGATATAGGAATCATTTGGGTAGATTAGGATTAGAAGCTTAGAAGGTATAGTGTTTTAAAGTAGTTATATGGTTTATGTAGATACGAAGGACGTAGGCCCTAGCGATAAGGGCAAGGCTGAGGTTGAGTATCTGTGAGCTGAGCTGTTAAGCTGTTGCATACTACGAAGGCAAGTAATTCTGTCTCTTCTTGAAAGTTCATATTCCTGAAACTGTTATGCCATGTGGAACCATGTTTATACATCCTGCTTTCATATGCTTATGCCATAGCTTTGCATGAACCCTGAAACCTACCGTTCAATTCACTATACAACTGCAAACTGTTCTAAAACAAACTAATTCTTTCTAATTGCTTCTTGACCATATATGCCATATTGCTTTCCAGAGTCAAACCTAATTGACTGACGAATAAACCACTGTGATAGTTAACCCATGTCCGAGAACCGGATGCCCTGTGCTAATTTTAAAATACATATCAAATTTCTTTTTGACTTAGACATTGTTTTACAAACTCGATTTCTTTTACCAATGATTTAAACCTTATAACCTGATAAAATGTTTTTAAAATGACTTATTACCCTGCTTTGAGATTTTAAAAGAAACTTTATTGTCACCCTTATTATTTCTGAATTCCATAACTTAACCAAATGTTTTCAAACTGAGACTTATTTTATACCATTGACCTTTGACTTGAATTAGTCCCTTGATGCCTATTATCAATGACTTTTAAACCTTACAATTTGATCAAATGGTTTTAAAACTAAACCTAATTCATATTTTGACCATTGACTGGAATTGTTCCCTTATACCCTGATCGAAGCCTTGATTCCACTTGAGTCTATATCTTATTGATCCAGACTTGTACCTCTATTCCTTGATGTCAGAATATCGAGTCAAACCCTTTGACTTTTATCATTGCAAATCAAAATGAAATGTTTTTCTTAAAATGCTTTGAAGCTACTTAAACTGGGCTGATCTGTTATCAGTGAGTCGAAGGTACTTCAGGGTAAAGGTTTCTGAAAGGATTCAAATACAAAAATGTTTTCAGATTTGAAAGGTTTTCATAAATGTTTTCAAAAGTGTTTTGAGAAAGAGATTTTATGAAAGTGTTAGGAATGTCGTCAAAAATGTTTTCGTATATGGATTCCTGACGATTGGAGAGACGGGGCGAACGGGTGATGCTGGTTCCATCTGGTTGTGGATTACAGTGTAGTTCTGGTATGTCCAGTTCAACACTTTTTATTTATAGGCCAATGTGTTGCCTCTTGGGAACCCAAGCAATCCTAATGAGAGGATTGATACCCAGAGGGACTTTGTGTCCGATATGGGGGGACTTTATGGGCTGATCACCCATTTTGTCTTGTTAATAGGGATATAAAACCTCCAATCAATTTTATTAAAGTGATGATTACTTTTACTTTACTGTGAAATGAAATTGGTTTACCATTGGAAATGTCAATTGCTTTACACAGATTTTGAAATATCTACTGCTGCTTTACTTATCGAATTATGCCCTGTCTTTATCAGATGCCAGTATTGTTTTACTATCTTCAGCACACTTATTGCTATCTTGTTATCAGTTCATCCCATGTTAAGTTCACTTACCAGGAACATTGTTATTACTTTCAGAGAACTATGCCTTATTCTATCCTATTGTCAGCCCTTGCGATATTCTGCTTTACAGTTTTCAGTTGAGATCATGATTTACTTGCTGAGTGTTAGCTCATTATTATTTTTTCTAACCTTTTGACTGTTGATAGAGTATATTTTAATATATATTTTAGATGATTTTATTCTCATATTTATTGTGTTTTGCATTGATTTGGATTTTTATTTAATAGATTTGATTGTTTTATTGTAGGAAATAAAGAATTCATGACTTGGAAGGATTTGGAGCAAAAAGAGCTATTTTGGAGATAAAATAGGAGAAAATTCGTATTATTGGGCTACACGGGCTGTTCTGCACTGTTTGGGCCATATCTTGAGTTCCAGAAGTCAGAATTTGACGATCTTACTGTCCACGCGAAGCTTGTGGAATTTTCTTTAATTCAGAGGTGGTCCAATAAGAAAAATCGAACTGGAAGAGCCCGGAAACAGAGGAGAAAAAGAAGTTACGAATTTTAATTAAGGAATCCTATTCAGTTATGGAATCCTACTTGTAATTTATTTAGAGTATTAAAATACTTTTATTGGGCAAGACTTTTAGAGCCTATATAAACACATCTAGGGTATTATTTTGAGAAGAAGAGAAAGAGGGATGTAATATTAGATCAGATAATATAGTTTAGAGTAGATTAGTATTATTATTAGCTGGAGATGTAGAGAAACACCATGACTCTTCTTTTGGGTGACAACATTGAAGTTTGAAGGTTTTGTTCTCTTAATCTTTTCTTTGTTCTTATTAGTTTAATTATGTTTTCTTGTTTTACTAGTTGTTTTACTTGTTTAATTATTAGCGAGTAGTTATTTCTAGGGCTTAAAGGGAAGCCATGTTTGCACTAATATTGGCATGATTTTCATAGTGGTTTGATTGGTTATGGTTAATTCTGATTGATATGTTTTAATCATTAATTTGTGTAATCGGCCGATATCATGGATTAATTATATGCAAATAGGGGTATGGATCGAGAGATTTACTTACTAGAGGCACACATACGATTAGCAGAATTGAATTTGAGTGCGAAAGCATCATTGGATTTCTGAGAGCGTTAATGCTTGAAAGAGATTAACTTGACTCTAATTACCTGATTGATTGAATTACTAAAAGTGGTTAATTGTGTTGAATGTTTCGAGAGTGTTAATGCTTGAAAGAGATTAACATACTCTAGTTATAGGATCACATTGATTGCTTTAGCTTAAGAGCTAATTGTGTAAGCATGGTGGACCTGATTGCCCTAGGTTTTAAATAATTTGTTTATCATCTGTTTAATTAGTGTTAATTTAGTTTAATTAGTTAATTAATAATTTCACATATTCGTCTGACCCTTGAAACAATTAGCGATAACTGAAAAGGAATTAGTAGAACCTGTCTCCTTGTGGATTCGACCCGCTTGCCATCTGTACTAGCAATAGACACCGTGCGCTTGCGGTTAGGTATAATTTGACATATCAAGTTTTTGGCGCCGCTGCCGGGGAGACAGCGAGTTTCTATTGATTTTAATTTAATTGTTTAGATTGTTTCCATTGTCTCATTGGAACTTTTGTTCCAATTGAGTCAGATTTTACGTTTTCTTGGCTTTGTTGAGTGTCTACAGGTTTGCAATGGGTGAAGCTGATACTTTTGCACTCTTATCTTCCATGTTGGAGGCACGCACTCAAGAAATTGCCACATTCAACTATACAGAGCCCATTATGCGTCCAATGAGTATCAATGAGATGTCACAAGTGGCCCCTAAAACTTACAACTTTTGTCAAATTTGCGGTGTGCAGGGTCACTATGGTTTTGAATGCTCTTACAATGTCTACAATTCTCAGAATACTCAGTTGGGACAAATGAATTCTTTTGAAGAAGGATATGGGTACAATCAGTATTCAAACACTTTTGATCAAGAATGCGTGAATCAACCAGATTTCTACTACCAGGACAATGGTGCTCAAAATTTTTCATATCATAATCAGCAACAGTTTGAGCAACAATATTATCAGTCATATGAGCAGCCGCCACATCAAGAATATCAATATCCTCCTCTACAAGAAGATCTACATGTTTCTCAATCCAGTGTAGATGTGCAAGCTGATCAGACAAATGAGATGTGGGATATCTTAAATAAAATGCTAAAGAGTTTTGAAGAATTAGAAACTCAAAGTTTGGCGATTGAATCTCAAATTGCACAGTTGGCTAACTCTTCTACTACAGGGCAGCTCGACTATTTACCATCATCATCTATCCGATCCGAAGAGGACCTGATTGCTATCAATCTCACAAGCGATCAGGAATATGATAGTTTCTCCATGTATGTTGATGATGAGGCCATTGATAAAGAGAAGGAGTATGCCACCGATGACGAGATCAATGATGTTGCTGCTACCGAGAACAATGTGACTGATGATGAGGCTACAAAGGAAAGCAATACAGAGATGGTTGTTGTTTCTCTTCCACAACATGTGCCTAAGCTACCATGTATTGATAAATTTGCTCTCGATCTAGCCTCTACTTACAAGGCTTCTTTGCTCAAGACTACTTATTTCAAGGTTGATGTGATAACAAATATTGTCCAAGATGATATTTCTCAAATTCTGGTTGAGGATCCATACAAAGTGGCTCTTATGTTTCAAGCTCGAGAAGAGGGAGAAGATGGAAGTGTCTTATTAGCCAATGATGTGATAAGCCAAGATGTCCGAATGACTCCAGTGAAAGTGAGGAGTGAAGAAAAGCCACCACCAGAACCTCCACCTTATGTCAAGGGAGTTCAATATTTTCGTGGTGTTGAATTTTATCGCTGTTTTATCACAAAGTTTTCCAAAACTATACAAGCACCCTCTCTATTGCTTATTAATGACATATTTTATTTTACTGATGCTTGTTTGGAGACTTTCTGCAAGATAAAGACAATCACTAACACTCTTGATACTTTTTGTGGTGGCGAGTTTATGATTGAGAAAGTGGATATTACGCCTTTTCCGGAGTATTTTTGAGGAGGTCAAGCTAATGACTCTAAATAAGCGCTTCGTGGGAGGCAACCCATGCATTAGTGTAGGAAAAAAATTGAGCGTTGTATGAAGAAAAAAAAAAGAGTGTAGTGAAAAAAAAAAGAGTAGTAGTATTGTTCAAAAAAAAAAAAAAAAAAAAAAACGAGTAAAGCAGAAGAGAACCGCGCATCAGGCGCCAGAACAGCGCATCAAGCGCCATGTAACGCAGAATGTAACCGCGCATCAGGCGCCAGAACCGCGCAGGAGCTCCCAGTCACGCAGGACGGATCTGCGCAACAGCGCTGTACCGCACGAAATACCCTGTAACGCAGCTATAAGCTGCGTGACAACACCTGTCTGCCAGAATTTTTCCCGAAAAATTGTGTTTTTGCTCATAAAATCAACCCCAAATTCAATCCTAACCCAAATTCTTTCAATCCCTAATTCCTATATCTATCCTACATCAAATCCTAACCTCTCCAAATCTCTCCTACACAATTAAAATTTTTATTTAACCTATCCATCATCTTATATATATACACACCTATCCATACAAATCCAATTCCTCTTCTATTTTTTTTAAATCTCCAAAAATTCAATTCTAAAGAGGAATTAATTGCAAGTTCACCTCTTCAATTCATAGTGGGTTTATTTCTTCTCTCAAATTTTATTTTGATTACGATGTGTTCTTGTAAATTGGGATTTATATTATTCTTGATATATTGGGGTATTTTTGGTGTGATATTGCTTGGTAATTTTTGGTGGAGCTTCTTTTGAGTTGGGTATTGATTCTTATGACTCCCAAGTGTGGGAGAGGTGGTGCTAGTGTTGGGAAATTGCTACAGAAAGGGGATTTTAGCTGAACAAGCATGTTGGAAAAGATGGGGAAGGATATGTAAGACGTCTTGCAGTAACGGGATTCCAGGGGAGTTTTCTTTCTTTTCTTTTTAGTGTAGTTTTATTTTGTTTTTAGTTGTAGTTTTGTATCTTGCTCATTAGTTCATTGGGGACAATGAACCGCTTAAGTGTGGGGAGGTGTTCTCAACGTAGTGTATTACTTGTTTAAAAAAAAAATCAAAAAAAAAAAAATTAAAAAATTAAAAATACCAAAAATAATTCTAGCCATGCAATTTGATTAGTTGTTGTATTTTGCTTGATACACCCATGCATGCGTAGAATTCTTGTGTTTATGGACGCTTTTGTATGAGAAGTGACGTGCTTTGTTCTTGTGCACACACTTTCACTAGCAAGTTAAAGCTGGTAGACTTAATTGGATGTTGTAAGTGATTAGAATGACATGAATATGTGCAAGATGACTTGGTTTTCATGCTTTGAGTACAAGTAGGTGCGTTAGAGAGTCTTGTTACCTGGGATTGATTATGTTTTGTCACACCAAGTGAGTTTTGAGCCTATATGCATATCTTTTGCATGATTTTTCGTTTGCTTGAGTGTCCACATGTTGTTTACATTGCTAGCACTTACTTGAGATCTTTCTTGAAATGCATGACATTACTTGATGATGAGATGATAAAGGCACTTAGGTTTAACCTCGTATTTCCCATATTTCCACACCTTTTAAACATGATCAATTAGTTAACCCGTTGAGCTTAATCCTATTCTTTCGGTGACACACCACATTACTTGCCATTATCCTTTTTATTCTATTGGCCTTACATTAAATTTGAACCTAAATTGTCAAAGGCTAGTATCGTGCTTAAGGGAGTAATAAGGTGTACAAAAGGGGGGTTTTATTGATGATCATACTTTTGGGGAATATTGATTTTGGGTTGATGCTTGCTAGTCGAAATTCATAATAATATCTATGGATCATTGTGCTTATTCCTTAGCTCTCAGAAAAAAGAAAAAAAAGAAAAAAAAAGAGAAAAAAAACAAGAAAAAAAAAAGAAAAAAAAATAAATTTGAGAGCATTCTTATTTTTGTATGATCCTTCTTCATTTGACTAGTCAAGTTATTATGTAAGGGTTATTGAAAAATCCAAGTGTGGGGAAGTATTTGTTTTAATAGAAAGGGAATTGAATAATGATTATTGTTGGGTACTAGCTTTTGACATTTAACCTGTTTTAGCTTTACTTGATATACCTGGTCCCTAGCCCACGCTACAACCCAAATAAAGACCTTTTGATTGTCATCAGTGATGTATGTTGTGTTGAGAGTGAGATTGATTGCGAGTGTCAAGTTGTGTTTATGATTTTGTTGGAATTGAGTGATACACTTAACCTTGTTCTTGAGTGAATATTCATTTTTGAGTGAAAGGTGAGTTATTACTTGTTTTGGCATAGGAGATCCCAGGTTTAGACTTAAAGATGTGTTTCTTGTGGGCTTAGCATGATTACCAACGATTTTTACACTTGACATGAATTTTTATGACCTTCTGCATGTTGGTTGAGTAGACTACGTGAATACTTGCACTTTCGACACCAAGACATCGTATGTTTGCTTTGATTCTTAAGTTGATGTGGCATGAGAGGACTTGTGTGTGTGGTGTTGTGTTAGCATTGATCTTTTGCATGGTTAGATGAATTTTGTGGGTATATTCACTATAAACCCTCACGAGACAACACTCGTCCTACTAGGGCTGCCTAGGGGTTTAACGGCTTGTTGCATATGCTCAATGCAATCGTGTCATCTACGAAAGTGATGTTTGTTAGGACTTAGTTTTTATTTCACTTATTTGCCCGAGGACGTGCAAATGCTAAGTGTGGGGATGTTTGATGGAGTATATTTTTATATATATTTTAGATGATTTTATTCTCATATTTATTGTGTTTTGCATTGATTTGGATTTTTATTTAATAGATTTTATTGTTTTATTGTAGGGAATAAAGAATTCATGACTTGGAAGGATTTGGAACAAAAAGAGCTATTTTGGAGATAAAATAGGAGAAAATTCGTATTATTGGGCTACACAGGCAGCCTGCACTGTTTGGGCCATATCTTGAGTTCCAGAAGTCAGAATTTGACGATCTTACTGTCCACGCGAAGCTTGTGGAATTTTCTTTAATTCAGAGGTGGTCCAATAAGAAAAATCGAACTGGAAGAGCCCGGAAACAGAGGAGAAAAAGAAGTTACGAATTTTAATTAAGGAATCCTATTCAGTTATGGAATCCTACTTGTAATTTATTTAGAGTATTAAAATACTTTTATTGGGCAAGACTTTTAGAGCCTATATAAACACATCTAGGGTATTATTTTGAGAAGAAGAGAAAGAGGGATGTAATATTAGATCAGATAATATAGTTTAGAGTAGATTAGTATTATTATTAGCTGGAGATGTAGAGAAACACCATGACTCTTCTTTTGGGTGACAACATTGAAGTTTGAAGGTTTTGTTCTCTTAATCTTTTCTTTGTTCTTATTAGTTTAATTATGTTTTCTTGTTTTACTAGTTGTTTTACTTGTTTAATTATTAGCGAGTAGTTATTTCTAGGGCTTAAAGGGAAGCCATGTTTGCACTAATATTGGCATGATTTTCATAGTGGTTTGATTGGTTATGGTTAATTCTGATTGATATGTTTTAATCATTAATTTGTGTAATCGGCCGATATCATGGATTAATTATATGCAAATAGGGGTATGGATCGAGAGATTTACTTACTAGAGGCACACATACGATTAGCAGAATTGAATTTGAGTGCGAAAGCATCATTGGATTTCTGAGAGCGTTAATGCTTGAAAGAGATTAACTTGACTCTAATTACCTGATTGATTGAATTACTAAAAGTGGTTAATTGTGTTGAATGTTTCGAGAGTGTTAATGCTTGAAAGAGATTAACATACTCTAGTTATAGGATCACATTGATTGCTTTAGCTTAAGAGCTAATTGTGTAAGCATGGTGGACCTGATTGCCCTAGGTTTTAAATAATTTGTTTATCATCTGTTTAATTAGTGTTAATTTAGTTTAATTAGTTAATTAATAATTTCACATATTCGTCTGACCCTTGAAACAATTAGCGATAACTGAAAAGGAATTAGTAGAACCTGTCTCCTTGTGGATTCGACCCGCTTGCCATCTGTACTAGCAATAGACACCGTGCGCTTGCGGTTAGGTATAATTTGACATATCAACTGTAGCATAAGAATCATGGTCCGTACCATTCAGACTGCGAGGAAGCACACTTATCGTGGCCCTGAATTGGTCCAGTTTCATATTGCTCCCGAGGTAGATGCAATAACAGCTCAGTGAGGGTGTTTAGAGGGTTGGTTTATGAATCAGTTGTGAGAACTAGTTGGTTAAGAATTTGAATAAAGGTTTGTAATAATATTATTTTGGATTTGGTTTGTAATAATAAGTAGTTAGACGATGGCTTGCTTGTTTCATACCATTACCTGTGAAAGATCTTGGATAGTAGAGTTGGGGCTAGTCAGCATGCTATATATATATTTATATATTTTTAGGTTGTTTGGATCTAGAGTGTGTCAATGACCCTCCGATCTAGGCCCCGGGTCAGGAGGGCGTCACAATATTAGAGTAGAAGAGTGGTCACTCAATCCTTTTCATCAATAATATTAAGGCTTGTTTTCTCTCTTTTTATTTTACTATATGTTTATGTGTAAACTCATAATGAAGATTGCCACACTTTCGAATATACTGAGTGATATAGCCCAATTTTGAACAGAGAATAAACTAAGTCACAAACACTTGCTAAACAATAACTTCGATTACTTATAATCTAATTAATTATAACGCTGAATGTAATTCTTTTAAGTGGTCGAGTATAAATCTCTTTATTCTAAGATTTAAAGTAGACTTTGTACTTATATAATTGATACAAATTACTTAAAGTAAACCAAGTTATGATTCAACTATGAAACAAGAACCGAAAGCTTATATATATATATATATGGTCGAGTATATATATATATATATATATATATATATATATATATATATATATATATATATATAGGTTAATGATTAAATAGAAACCATCCTTAGCCTAGAAATTAGAAATCATTATTTCCATCCCTATTTTACTATCTCCACCGCCTAGATTATATCACCCATCCCCTAAATGAAATAATCATGACATCACCCACCCCTTAGATGAAATCATCCACCCCTTATTTGACATCATCGACCCACGCCCTACCCCCCAGAACGAGAAAGGGAAAGGTGCCCTTTCTTTTTGCAATTGGCAAAGGAAGTTAAAAGGTTGAAGTTTTGTCAATGACTTCCTCTTTCGTTACTTCATTCTTTCAATATTCGTACTCTTCTGCCTTTTTTATTTTGAATTGGTTGGCAGGGTCAGGACCGTTCTCGCTGGGTGAACGCATTCGATTCTGAAGTCCTTTCCTAAAATATTTCCACAAATATGCAGGCTAGAACGATGCTATTTGCCGCAATTACATCTATTTGTACATCAAGTTTGAAGAAGATCTCAATAATAGTAGCTCAAATATATTTAAGATCTCAAAATTATAAGTTCAAGTTGGTTTAGCTTTTAAACAGTCGTCCATAATACTTAGAGTTAACTAAGTTTATCAAGACAAGAAACAATACACTTACAATTTATTAAATAAGGCTGAGAACAAATACTACAACTTGAAGTAGCCAAATGCAATTCACTTTTACTCTAATTTGAATCTTGTTTTTCTATAAGCATCTTGTATAATTTAGGATTAAGTAAACATGAACACTTACTAAACAAGTATGGAAGAAACTCCTGATAAATGATCTTAGTAAGTCATGCACTTTACCAACAAAAATTGTAAGACAAACCATATTATGTTTACTAATTGACAAAAGAAAGTTTGAGTTCACCATTGATAGAGTATATATTTATATGTATTTTACATGATTTTATTCCTCATATTAATTCTATTTTGCATTTAATTGGATTTCTATTAAATAAATTTTAACGTTTTATTGTAGGAAGCAAGAAATCCTAAACTTGGAAGGATTGGAGATTAAAGAGCTGAATTTGGAGATTTTTTAGGGGAAATTCGGATTTATTGGGCTGCACGCGCGCGCTTCACTGTTTGGGCCATATCTTGAGTTCTACAAGTCCGTTTTGGACGATTTAACAACCCACGCGAAGATAACAGAATTCTCTTTCATTCTAAAATGGTCCAAATGTCCAATTACAACTGGAACGACCCATAAATACTGAAGAAAAGTCAGTTATGAATTTTCCTTAAAAACAGAATTAGTTTAGGAAGCGTATTTTGGATTTTTCCTAAAAGCATTAAAAATACTTTTTATTAGAGACATATACGTACATCAGATATTATTATTAGGTTTGGACATTTTATTACGTACTAGAGGAGAGATAGGAGATAGAGGACGAATTGCAGAAGATAAGAAGCACGAGTCGGCTAAGGAGATCAAATCTGCAGTTTATATTTTTTCTGCATGGGAGATTTACTTTCATGGTTGCTTGTTTCGGATTTGTTTTCTAAACTCTATTAGTTTCATAATCAGTATTTGTTTTATCATCATGTTTACACTTGAGCCCATGATGATGAGTAGTTCAATCATGAACTAATCGTTGTCATGGGATTCTAATGGATTTATTTACGTAATTTAGTAGTTTGTTGCTTTAATGATTCGTGTGTGATGAATTTCAGATTTCCTAGTATGGTTGTGCATAATTACTTTGGATGCATAGCTAACATCTAAATTGTTAATCCCTATTAATGATTGCGAAAGTGGATTTATGGATTTAGAACTTGCATTGCTAGCATATGTTTGTAGATGATCTGTTCTTCTATGATTAGTAGTTTGATTTTAATTATATCATGCTGCCCTATGTTATAAAGGATAATTAAACCACAATTGTTTTCAAATCACATAGACATATTGGATTTAAACATAAGTGGTGTCCGCCCAGCTTCTATCTGTTCATGGATGATTGAGTGGTATGGTGTGTATAAACCGAAAGGTATCGCATATTTCGTGTTGTTCGATTAGTTATCGTAACCGTCACATACATTGATTAAAGGCGTCAACTCTAAACGAAGTATTTAATGAAGTTAGAATCCCATGTTTTATTCCTATTAAGTAAATTCGGTTTAAAATTCGCTAGTTAAATTACTTCTTAGATGTTAAATTGCATCATTAGTTAAGTTAGTTAAACAAACACACTTTTGATATTTGTTCTAGCAGAGAATAATTAATCATACATTGTTGCATGAGCACACATTCTATAGGCGTTGGATGCCTTGAAGTTAGAGTAGGGTTTGGTATCTTAGTGGGAAAGATACCCACTCTAGGCCCGACTCTAGATTCTTCCATGAGGAAGGTGGATAACTATTTGAGTTGTATGTCTTGGAGGCTACTCCACATATGATTTGGTTTGCTTTGGACTCAATAATGGAGTCTTTTATTTGGTTGATTTAACAGCTACGAATCTCATGATTTAACAGCTACGAATCTCACTGCTGGGTTTTAACCTTGAACCAACCTAGGTTCATTTTCATTTTTCCTATTCCCATTCCCATCAACTATCTGAACGCGCCCTTTACTATCCGAACCCAAACATTGTTTTACCAAACTCGATTTCTTTTACCAATGATTTAAACCTTATAACCTGATAAAATGTTTTTAAAATGACTTATTACCCTGCTTTGAGATTTTAAAAGAAACTGTATTGTCACCCTTATTATTTCTGAATTCCATAACTTAACCAAATGTTTTCAAACTGAGACTTATTTTATACCATTGACCTTTGACTTGAATTAGTCCTTTGATGCCTATTATCAATTACTTTTAAACCTTACAATTTGATCAAATGGTTTTAAAACTAAACCTAATTCATATTTGACCATTGACTGGAATTGTTCCCTTATACCCTGATCGAAGCCTTGATTCCACTTGAGTCTATATCTTATTGATCCAGACTTGTACCTCTATTCCTTGATGTTAGAATACCGAGTCAAACCCTTTGACTTTTATCATTGCAAATCAAAATCAAATGTTTTTCTTAAAATGCTTTGAAGCTACTTAGACTGGGCTGATCTGTTATCAGTGAGTCGAAGGTACTTCAGGGTAAAGGTTTTTGAAAGGATTTAAATACAAAAATGTTTTCAGATTTGAAAGATTTTCATAAATGTTTTCAAAAGTGTTTTCAAAAAGAGATTTTATGAAAGTGTTAGGAATGCCGTAAAAAATGTTTTCATATATGAATTCCTGATGATTGGAGAGACGAGGCGAACGGATAATGCTAGTTCCGTCTGGTTGTGTATTACAGTGTAGTTCTGGTATGTCCAGTTCAACACTTTTTATTTATAGGCCAATGTGTTGCCTCTTGGGAACTCAAGCAATCCTAATGAGAGGATTGATACCCAGAGGGACTTTGTGTCCGATATGGGGGTAACTTTATGAGTTGATCACCCATTTTGTCTTGTTAATAGGGATATAAAACCTTCAATCAATTTTATTAAAGTGATGATTACTTTTACTTTACTGTGAAATGAAATTGGTTTACCATTGGAAATGTCAATTGCTTTACACAGATTTTGAAATATCTACTGCTGCTTTACTTATCAATTATGCCCTGTCATTATCAGATGCCAGTATTGTTTTACTATCTTCAGCACACTTATTGCTATCTTGCTATCAGTTCATCCCATGTTAAGTTCACCTACGAGGAACATTGTTATTACTTTCAGAGAACTATGCCTTATTTTATCCTACTGTCAACCCTTGCGATATTCTGCTTTACAGTTTTTAGTTGAGATCATGATTTACTTGCTGAGTGTTAGCTCATTATTATTTTTTCTAACCTTTTGACTGTAGCATAAGAATCATGGTACATACCATTCAGACTGCGAGGAAGCACACTTATCGTGGCCCTGAATTGGTCCAGTTTCATATTGCTCCCGAGGTAGATGCAATAACAGCTCAGTGAGGGTGTTTAGAGGGTTGGTTTATGAATCAGTTGTGAGAACTAGTTGGTTGAGAATTTGAATATAAGGTTTGTAATAATATTATTTCGGATTTGGTTTGTAATAATAAGTAGCTAGACGATGGCTTGCTTGTTTCATACCATTACCTGTGAAAGATCTTGGATAGTAGAGTTGGGGCCAGTTAGCATGCTATATCTATATTTATATATTTTTAGGTTGTTTGGATCTAGAGTGTGTCAGTGACCCTCCGATCTAGGCCCCGAGTCGGGAGGGCGTCACAATATTAGAGGAGAAGAGTGATCACTCAATCATTTTGATCAATAATATTAAGGCTTGTCTTCTCTCTTTTTATTTTACTATATGTTTTTGTGTAAACTCATAATGAAGATCGCCTTACTTTCGAATATACTGAGTGATATAGCCAAATTTTGAACAGAGAATAAACTAAGTCACAAATAGGGGTGTTCACGGTTTGGCCAACCCGACCAATCTGATCCAAACCGGGCACTTTTCGGCCGATCCAAACTGATTTTTTTCAACCCGATGTATACTCAGATTGAAAAAATGTCAACCCGATTTTAATGGGTTGGATATGGGTTTCGGTTTTTAAAATCCGATCCAATCCAACCCGATCCGATTAAAAATAAGATAATTAAAATATATAAGCCCAACCCATTAGACATTAGTATTAGTATTAGTCTCGTAGTCCACTATAGTATTAGTATTAAGCCCAACCCGAAGTTTAATGATTGATTCATCTATGTTATGATTCAGTTCAAGTTTAAAGACTATTTTTAGTGTTTAATCAATTTCTTTTTATGTGTTAAAATTCAGAATTTCAGATATTTAAGACCTATGCTATTTATGTTGCATGAATGATTGTAATATTTTGTTGAACTATTTCCGATTTGTTTTGAACTCTCATTTTCAGTTTTATTTTTTTTGATAAAAAATTTATTTATATATTTACTAACCCGATCAATCCGATCCAAACCGATCCAAACTGAAATATATTAAATGGATTGGTTTACAAATTCTATTTTTATGGGTTGGATTGAAAATTTTGTAAACCGATTAAATTGGGTTGGGTCATAAAATCCTCCAAACCCGCCCAACCCGATCCGTGAACACCCCTAGTCACAAACACTTGCTAAACAATAACTTCGATTACTTATAATCTAATTATAACGCTGAATGTAATTCTTTTTGTTGGTCGAGTATAAATCTCTTTATTCTAAGATTTAAAGTAGACTTAAAGTAAACCGAGTTACGATTCAACTATGAAACAAGAACCGAAAGCTTATATATATATATATAAGGTCGAGTTTATATATATATATATATATAGGTTAGTGATTAAATAGAAACCATCCTTAGCCTAGAACCTAGAAATCATTATTTCTATCCCTATTTTACTATCTCCACCGCCTAGATTATATCACCCATCCCCTATATGAAATCATCATGACATCACCCACCCCTTAGATGAAATCATCCACCCCTTATTTGACATCATCAACCCACGCCCTACCCCCCGGAACGAGAAAAGGAAAGGCGCCCTTTCTTTTTGCAATTGGCAGAGGAAGTGAAAAGGTTGAAGTTTTGTCAATGACTTCCTCTTTCATTACTTCATTCTTTCAATATTCGTACTCTTCTGCCTTTTTTATTTTGACTTGGTTGGTAGGGTCAGGACCGTTTTTGCTGGGTGAACGCATTCGATTCTAAAGTCCTTTCCTAAACTATTTCCACGAATATGCAGGCTAGAAAGATGCTATTTACCGCTATTACATCTATTTCTACATCAAGTTTGAAGAAGATCTCAATCTATAATGAAGAAATGATAGTAGCTCATATATATTTAAGATCTCAAAATTATAAGTTCAAGTTGGTTTAGCTTTTAAACAGTCGTCCATAATACCTAGAGTTAACTAAGTTTATCAAGACAAGAAACAATACACTTACAATTTATTAAATAAGGCTGAGAACAAATACTACAACTTGAAGTAGCTAAATGCAATTCACTTATACTCTAATTTGAATCTTGTTTTTCTATAAGCATCTTGTATAATTTAGGATTAAGTAAACATGAACACTTACTAAACAAGTATGGAAGAAATTCTTTATAAATGATCTTAGTAAGTCTTGCACTTTACCAACAAAAATTGTAAGACAAACCATATAATGTTTACTAATTAACAAAAGAAAGTTTGAGTTCACCACTAATAGAGTATATATTTATATGTATTTTACATGATTTTATTCCTCATATTAATTCTATTTTGCATTTAATTGGATTTTTATTAAATAAATTTTAATGTTTTATTGTTGGAAGCAAGAAATCCTAAACTTGGAAGGATTGGAGAATAAAGAGCTGAATTTGGAGATTTTTTTAGAGGAAATTCGGATTTATTGGGCTGCACGCGCGAGCTTCAGTACTGTTTGGGTCATATCTTGAGTTCTACAAGTCCATTTTGGACGATTTAACAGCCCACGCGAAGATAACAGAATTCTCTTTCATTCTAAAGTGGTCCAGATGTCCAATTACAACTGTAATGGCCCATAAATACTGAAGAAAATTCAGTTACGAATTTTCCTTAAAAACAGAATCAGTTTAGGAAGCGTATTTTGTATTTTTCCTAAAAGCATTAAAAATACTTTTTATTAGAGAAATATATGTACATCAGATATTATTATTAGGTTTGGACGTGTTATTACGTACTAGAGGAGAGATAGGAGACAGAGGACGAATTGTAGAAGATAAGAAGCACGAGTCGGCTAAGGAGATCAAATCTGCAATTTATATTTTTTCTGCATGGGAGATTTACTTTCATGGTTGCTTGTTTCGGATTTGTTTTCTAAACTCTATTAGTTTCATAATCAGTATTTGTTTTATCATCATGTTTACACTTGAGCCCATGATGATGAGCAGTTCATTCATGAACTAATCGTTGTCATGGGATTCTAATGGATTAATTTATGTAATTTATTAGTTTGTTGCTTTAAAGATTCGTGTGTGATGAATTTCAGATTTCCTAGTATGGTTGTGCATAATTACTTTGGATGCGTAGCTAACATCTAAATTGTTAATCCATAATGATTGCGAAAGTGGATTTAGGGATTTATAACTTGCAATGCTAGCATAGGTTTGTGGATGATCTGTTCTTCCATGATTAGTAGTTTGATTTTAATTATATCATGCTGCCCTATGTAATCATAAAGGATAATTTGTGCTTAAACCATAA
Organism: Kitagawia praeruptora; assembly: GCA_037693485.1. Taxonomy (NCBI): domain Eukaryota; kingdom Viridiplantae; phylum Streptophyta; class Magnoliopsida; order Apiales; family Apiaceae; genus Kitagawia; species Kitagawia praeruptora. The sequence goes on from CM075352.1 coordinate 144,505,416, forward strand.
TTATTTTCAAATCACATAGACATATTGGATTTAAACATAAGTGGTGTCCGCCCAGCTTCTATCTATTCATGGATGATTGAGTGGTATGGTGTGTGTCAACTGAAAGGTAGCGCATATTAATTTTGTGTTGTTCGATTAGTTATCGTAACCGTCACATACGTTGATTAAAGGAGTCAACTCTAAACGAAGTATTTAATGAATTTAGAATCCCATGTTTTATTCCTATTAAGTAAATTCGGTTTAAAATTCGCTAGTTAAATTACTTCTTAGATTTATTAAATTGCATCATTAGTTAAGTTAGTTAAACAAACACACTTTTGATATTTGTTCTAGCAGTGAATAATTAATCATACATTGTCGCATGAGCACACATTCTATAGGCGTTGGATGCCTTGAAGTTAGAGTAGGGTTTGGTATCTTGGTGGGCAAGATACCCACTCTAGGCCCGGCTCTAGATCTTTCCATGAGGAAGGTGGATAACTATTTGAGTTGTATGCCTTGGAGGCTACTCCACAGATGATTTGGTGGAAGCTTAGATGAAGACACTGTTTCTGTGTTCTTGTTTGTACCTGCTTATCAAAAAAATTCTAAAGATGAAGTTGGTTCAGTTTTTGCTTTTCTCAGTTGCGGTGTTCGCAAGGATAATTCGGTACCTGATTTTCATATCCTGATAAATTTCTCTTCTTATTAATATATCAAAAGGTTTTTCATTTAATATTTTTAATTTTTTTCATGTTGCAGAAAATAGGATGTTCTTTGAGTGTTTACAATGCTAGTCAAATATTGAAACTGGGTAAATCTGTCGATTATGTAGTTTGCAAAGCCAGCGATTGCAAAAGTGTGATCAACAGGTATATCACTCAATCCTTTATATGTCCTTTTAAAATAAATAGTATACTATACTAACCAGTTATTATATGATTAATCATGGGCCTTAACCATTACGTAGCAACACCAGACTTCTCATTAAGTGATAACCTTTACCATTATTATGGAAGCATAAATATTCATAATTGTAAACATATTTTCGATTCAGGAATAGCTATCTAGCCTACTCTTCGAAGGCCATCTGAATGAGGTAACTTATTGAATGGATTTGATGGCTATCCTCAAATGCATGCTTTAACAAATGTTGAAGTATTGATATTGAATATATGTGAGTCTTGTCATGATTGCCAGAAGCATTTCTTTAACTATTTGACTTGTGAGCAATATATGATATTATGCTAACGTATGATAATAAGCTTTTTCATCAAAAAGTGTTAAAATGCTGAACTTTGGCACACTTAAATGGCCATATGTAGCTTGAAACTGGAAAACATGTGAACAAGTTAAAATCCAGTTCAGAATTATGCAACGGCTTATTGTCAATCCTTTTGACACAAACTATAGTTGTATATTGAATGTGTAAAAGATACATTGTGAAATGAAGTAAACTAAACTCTCTAAAGACAAATGAGAGAGCTACAAGCTTATATATTCTAACAAACTGAGTAACAAACTTTTCTTCTAGAACATCCAGCTGTCATGTGCTGTCATGAGCTGACTTGATCTTTCTCAGGTGTTGACTTAGTATCAGCAGTTTGCTCATCATTGATAGTTAAATTATCACCCCCCCTCAAGTTAGGAGGCAAGAACAAATTCATGACACCTAAAGTGGACAACATATAGGTAAGTGTGCGAGAAGAGACTGCCTTCGTAAAAAGATCAGCTGGTTGATCATGAGTACGCAGAAAAATAGAAGCAAGTAAACCATTAACAATCTTTTCACGCACGAGATGACAATCAATCTCAATGTGCTTTTTCCGTTCATGGAACAAAGGAACAGGAGTCATATTCTTAAGACCAAGTTCAGTAAGAAGATTGACTGCCCAAGTGATTTCACAGGACACATCAGCCAGAGCACGATACTCTACTTCAACAGAGGAACGAGAGACAGTAGGATGACGTTTGGCTCGCCAAGAAATGAGAGAATCACCAAGAGTAAGACAATAGCCTGTAAGAGATTGACGTGTGAGAGGACAGCCTCCCCAGTCAGCATCAGCATAGGCTCTTAACAAAGGTCTAGAAGTAGCAGAGAAGAATAATCCCTGCCCTAATGTACCCTTAACATACTTAACAACCTTGAGGGCTACATCAAAATGACATTGACGAGGAGTAGATAGAAACTGAGATAGCACATGAACAGAGTAGGCTAAATCAGGACAAGTAATAGTCAAATAGATTTGACGACCCACAAGACGTCTATAAGCAACAACATTTTGCAACATTGGAGATATATCATTGGATAGAAGATCATGATTTTGCTCCATAGGAACTAAGGCAGGTTTCACATTGAGATATCCAACATCTGTAATAATATCCAGGGAGTACTTTTGTTGATTCAAGTAAATACCTTTACTGGATATCTCAATGGACCAAGATCCTGGATCTTGAAATGAGAAGCTAAGTGAGCTTTAAGAGTTTGAATAGCTGTGACATTATTTCCAGCTACCAAAATATCGTCGACATAGACTAACACAACAATGAATGAATTTGCAGTTGACATAACAAATAGACTGTGATCAGAGTGTGTTTGAGTAAAGCCATATGCTAGTAAAACAGAACTAAACTTGTCAAACTAGCAACGAGGAGCTTGACGAAGACCATACAGAGACTTGGGTAATTTGCAAACATAAGTATGAGAAGAAGGAGTAGTTAAAAGAGGATGAGTATAACCTGGAGGAATAGCCATATATACCTCCTCAGAAAGGTCACCATATAAAAACGCGTTGGTAACGTCCATTTGAGTTAAATTCCAGTTAAAAGAAGCAGATAAAGCTAATATTAAGCGTATGGTAGTCATCTTTGCCACTAGGGTAAACGTCTCAAAGAAATCAATACCAGCAGTTTGACTAAAACCTCGAGCTACTAGATGAGCTTTAAGACGCTCAACAGAACCATATGGATTGAACTTAATTTTGTAAAGCCAATGACAGCTAACCACTGTCTTACCAGGTGGGAGAGGAACAACATCCCAAGTATGGTTAGCTTCCAAGGATGCTAACTCAGTAGCCATAGCTTGACACCAACCAGCATGTTTAGATGCTTGATAAAAGGTAGTGGGTTCTGTAGGAACATAAATATTAGCCAGAAAATGAGAGTAAGTTGAATCAAATGAATCATAAGATAGCTTGAGTGGATACAGAACAGAGTTTGCCAAATGAGAAGGCAATCCTGTAAAATCCTTATACTTGGATGGAAGCAACTTGATTCTAGTTGGTCGAGTAGGAACAATAGACTGTGAGGGATTAACATCAGATGAATGATCATTAGAAGATGAAGATTCAGGGGAAGTTTCAGATGAAGAAGGAACAGAATCAGAAGTGTGTGAGGATTGAGGTGAAACAGAAGAGAAAAAAAAAGGATCATCAGCAATAGTAACAGGTTGCTCAGTAAGAGCAAAGGAGATGAAGTTGTAGATAAAGACTGAAATGGAAAACAGTCTTCAACAAATGATACATCTCGAGAAACAAACACCTTACGAGATTCTAAGTCAAGAACACGATATCCTTTAGTAGAAAATGGATATCCAAGAAACACATATTTGTGTGATCTAGCAGCAAATTTATCTTTATGAGGAGTAGTACTTGTGGCAAAACACAATGACCCAAATACTTTAAGAAGAGAATAATCTGGAGCTGTGCCAAACAATACCTCAAACGGAGTTAAACCTTTGAGCAAAGCAGTTAGAGTAAGATTTATTAGATAAGCAGCTGCTAAAATGCAATCACCCCAAAAATGAATGGGTAAGTGTGCTTGAATACGCAGAGCTCTAGCAGCATTGAGTAATGTTCGATGCTTTCGCTCAACAATCCCATTTTGTTGAGGAGAGTATGGATAGCTAGTTTGATGTATAATACCCAAGCTTGAACATAAAGTATTTATGGTAGAATTCACAAATTCAGTCCCATTGTCTATACGAAGAACTTTAACAGATGTCTGAAACTGATTAGAAACATAGGCAAAAAATGCTTGAAGTAATCCTGAAACTTGTGTTTTATCAGAAAACAAGAACACCCAAGTAGTTCGAGATAAATTCTCAACAATTGTTAAAAAGAAAGTACAACGACCATGAGTTTTTACTCTATATGGCCCCCAAACATCAGCATGTATCAAGTCAAACAAAGAAGTACTAACACTGATACTAACTGGAAAAACAAGCCTAGTTTGCTTTGACAAATGACAGGTCTCACAGTCTTGAAACTTATCAATATCACGAAGCATGGATGAGGGAAGCAACTGCATTATTGATCGAGATGGATGAGCAAGCCTAGAATGCCAAAGATGAACATCTGAGGAGCAATGATTAACACTAGAATATCGAGATAATGAAGATGCCATAACTGCTGAAGAATCCAGAATATACAGATGAAGTTTACCAATCTCTGTAGTCTGCTTGGTTATTGGGTCCTGAAGATAACAGTGAGTAGCAGTAAACTTTACCTCACAGTGAAATTGCTCAGTAATCTTTGGGATAAACAATAAATTATACTTGAAAGCAGGTACATAAAGTACATTATCAAGAAGAAATTGAGGTTTCAACAAAACTTGTCCCTTCTTAGTAACATGTGTTGATTGACCATTAGGCAGGTGTAAAAATGTTTGCATAGGCAAATCATTAATCATAATATGATCATATGGAGTAATATGATCTGTAGCACCGGAATCAAGTATCCAAATATGTTCTGAAAGGACACTTGGTAACATTGATTAACAAACAATATGATGAGTAGTACATGCTAAGTGTTGAAATGAATTAATGGAAGAACTCCAGTCATGAGTATTCCCATTGCCTGCAGTAGTGGATAGTTCTTTGAAACCTGTTTGAATCATACTCATCAACTGCTTATACTGAGTTTCAGTAAAGCCAGTATCACTTGTTATAGATGAGGAAGAAGCAGTATCTTAAGATTTACTGGCAAGAGACTTTGTGACAGCTACAACTTGATGAGCAAATTGCTTAGCAGATTGATTGGTAGAGAAACTTTTAGTTCCTGGATTTCGAGGCTTAGGCTTTGGTTTGCCATATAGACGATGCCAGGCAGGATAGCCATGAAGACAAAAACAAGTATATCTTGAATGACCTGTCATCTTGCAAAAATCACACAGCATTGTAGACTTATCAGTATTATCCTTTCTAACAAACTTAGAGTTCTCAGCTCATGAAGTGTAAGGCTTAACAGACATTGCCATACTTTCAGTAGAAGTAGTACTACTCATTTCTCTCTGATTCTCTTCTTGCATAAGAAGACTAAAAACTTCACTCAAAGTAGGAACAGGTTGCATCAACAAGATGTGACCACGAATACCAGTATAGTGCTCACCAAGTCCTATGAGAAACTGTGAAATTCTGTTTTCTCGAATATGTTTCTCCAATTGAACATAAACAAAACATGTACATTTTCCACAAGTACATCTAGGTGCCTCGCTCAAAACATCCAATTCATCAGTCAAAGTTCTGAACTTAGTAAAGTAAGCAGAAATACTCATATTTCCTTTTTGCAGAGATGCAATTTCTTTACGAAGATGAAACAACTTAGGAACATTCAATTGAGCAAAATGAACACGCAAATCAGACCAAATTTCTTTAGCAGAACTCATATACATCATACTTTGTCGAATTTCACTAGATATACTGTTGGTCCCGGAGTATTGCAGAAGGGGGGGGGGTTGAATGCAATACTGATAAAATCGAATCTTTAAATCAACAAAGAAAATAAAGATTATAGATTATCAGTAGATGTATGCAAGCAATAAGTGAAACAAGATTTCTCACAAAATAAATGTTTTATTTATTTTGTGTGAAGTGTTGCTACAACCTGGAGAGGGTGTTTCTCCAGCTTCGATATCTCAAGAGATACAGATTGCTTCGTGTGCGTACATGAATAGAAAAGAATCTAAGATGTATCTAAGTAGACTAAGATACTCTGTTGTCCCTATCGCATGGGGTGTTGAGCTGCTGTCGTTTTCAAGTGGCAGCTCATTACAATTTGCACACCCATGTGACTTTCCCTAATTGCTATACAGACAGGATAAACCTTATAAGTAAAGCAACCTAGATTATTTCTATTTCTAGCTAATACAATTCTAGTAGATGTGGATATCACATGCTCCTCGAATTGACCAGCCTTGTCTTGTGAATCTCTTAAGCTTCTGTCGTAGTCTTGCAGGTCTGCTACAAACGATAGCGTGTTGCAGCAAATCTATTTCTTGAACATGTAACCTGTCACGGGCTTTGACTGAGAAAATACCCAATTCAAATAATTCAAGGTGACAGTAACCTTAACCGCAGAGTCTGCTATCAAAGGAATATTCATTGGTTGACAATATGAGCTCCCGCCAATGTTGCTGTCGGAACTCCAGACATGCTGTCAAGTATGAGAATGTCACTGTCTCTTGCTTCGGCCAATGTTGCTGTCAAATGTAGCTTTGTCATGACTTTGCAACATTTGTATTCTTGTAACATTACTGTCAGGGACATGACAGTAACTTTTATTCTCGATGTCTTCTGGATGTATTCCTTGAGGCTTGAACAAACATATGAACTTTTCCCAAATCATACATTTATTACATGACAGCAATTATTCGAATACGAAGACATACTCTGGATGTGACAGTATGTTCAACTTAGTAAAAACTAAGTACAGGGAAATATAGTTAAGTTGTCTCTATGCTATCACCCATAAATCCCAACAATCTCCCCCAATTTGTTTTTATGGACAATAACAACAAATTTACAATCAAAACGTGCTGTCAACTTAACTAACATAGATCAGAATAGCTGAAATACTATAACTGATAAACGTTAAAGAAAAATCTAGAACATGAAGCTTATGAAATTACTGCAAATCAATTGCTCCTATTGAATGAGCAAATCAGAGTTTAACTTAGCTTGATTTTGGCAGTCTCCAATTGTTCAGATTTTTCCCTCTCTTCTGAGAGCTTCATTTCTTGCTTTTATGAGGTCTTCAACTAAAGCTTTTTTCTGGTGATATGGCATCATCTTCAATGTCTTCAATGTACCCTTGTATCACCCGAGAAGTAAATACTTCAGCATCTTTTACATCAAACCAAGTTTCAAAATCATACGTGTATGTTCTGAACTTCAGAATTCCTTGGATGAATTTGAACCTCCTTCCAGGAAAAGCATTTAAGGATTCTCTCATTTTTTTGTCTAGCTTTAGATCTTCATCTCTCCTCTGATCAAATATTTACTCTAGCTCCCAAGCAACTAGCATTTCGAGCTTATGAATAAATCCAATAACTTTCCAGTAGAGATCCTTTAGTATACTGGTCCTCAGCTTGTGAAAACTATCAACATAGATTTCTTGCTTTTCATCCTTGATTCTCAGAGGATTATCCAGTACACAGGGCTGATAACCTGCTTCCTCACTGAATAGCTTGTTGAGTTTCTTGTAGCTTTCCTTCAGTTGAGCTTCTAGGTCCTCAGCACTTTGTTTGGCAGATGTGGCAGGTTTGGTAAGTTTGGTAGATTGAGATGATTTAGCTTTAGCAGCCTGATAAGCTTGTTCTACTTCATATTCAGCCATGCCAGCCTTTGTAAAAGGACGATGTGCTGCTACAAGGTCAACATCAGGCATTGGTTCCCCATCAGAACTGACTTCAAGGTCTGCATCATCATGTGCTCTCCAGTCACCATACTTCTCATAGAATTCAGCATATCTTTGAGCATAGTATTCTTTGACATGCTCTAAGATACTGCTGGAAATATCTTGGTTTGTTTCCATGAGAGTGATCATCCTTCCCAAAACGAAGAAATCAATTCTTCTCCTTACCTTTACCTTTTTGCATGAGAGATCATGCATGCCTACCACTTGTGAGACTATCTCCATAGTGAAGTCTGGTTCTATAGTTATACATGTAGTTCCACAGTCCTTAAGATCATACTTTCGTACGTTTATGCAACTGTCTTCCCTTTTATCTTGGTTGTACGATAGGCTTGGGCTCTTGTCTTCCTTCTGTTAGATGTGAAATTCTTGACAAGCTTCCGTACTTTGACAGTTTCTTCAAGTTGGTCCTTGACAGCATCTTTCATGACAGCAACTTTGACAGCTTCGACTGTTTTGCTTTTGACAGCATCTTTCACTTAGGTGTCTTTAGCCAATTTGACAGTATCCTTGTTGACAGTATCTTTTTCAGCATTAAAGCATTCAACAGCTAATCTCAAGATACTTGCCTCCAAGGCTTCACAAATTTCTAACTCCCCTTTTTCATTGACATCATCTTTCTTTTCAGTACTGGGAGTTTCTTGCTCTTCTTGGGTAGTATCCATCTGAGTTTGTGTAGCAACATTCTCAGATGCTTCGTTTCTAGAACTTCTGAATCTTCCAGGTTCACCACTTTCTCCACTTTCATCCTCATCATCATCCAAAGTATCATCATAGTTGCAGCTTCCTCCCATCTTGGCATTAGCATCAGAGATCAGCTTCTTTATGATTGAGCTAATTTCCTCATCTCTTTTTGCTAACAGTCTATGAATATCTTTGACAGCTTTAACCTTTTCACTTGTGATACTGGATTTGAGAAGTTTCTTCAGCACTGTCATGATTGTTTCAGTGCTTAGTCCTGAGATTTTATCCAATGGTAAGAAATCCAACCTTCTAGCTCCTGTCTTTGTGATCCTTTTGAAACACACACCATAAGGATTTTGAATCACCTCAGGGAGTTTATCTTCAACCATCCTTTTAATTTGTGCTATCAGACTATCATTGAAGGTTGTTGAATTTTTGACTACCAGGGTTCCAAGGACTTGGAGTACTCTAGCATGCAAACTTTGCAAAAGTTGCATTGTGATGAATATGGTCAAACGGTTTTTCAAATAAACCTGAACAACCCATCTTCTTTCCAAGTTGATTCTCACAGAGATACTTATTACTTTGCTCTTCATTGTTGATGCCAATTTTGTAAAAGCTCCCCCTGCTTCACTAATTGATTCATCCACCAACTTACTAAAATCTTCATCTTTGTTGTTCAAAGTACTCTCCATATGATCAACCATCATCAATTCTGCATCTTCAAGGGCGTATTCACTTCCATCTGACCAAGTAGTTCCAGTAGATATGCCAGCAGATATGTCCATATACTCAGGCATTTTACCTTTGCCTTTACCCAGAGCATTTTGAATTTCTTTTTCTCTCCATTCCTTCTGCAACTTCTGGAATGGAGCTTCAATTTCCTCAGGATTTGGCTCATTGATTTTCAGTGGAGGCAATACTGTTCTTTTAGACTTTTGAGTCCCCTTTAATTGCTCCAACACTTCCTTAGATAACAAAACTGCCTCACCATCTATTTCTGCTTCAAACAATTCACCATCTCCTGCTGCCTTCAGTTCTTCACCAAAGTTTCTTTCTTCTTTCTCTTGCTCCCCCTCACTTTCATCTCCATCTTTTTCTTCCAAAACTTGTTCCCCCTCACTTGCAACTCCACCTTTTTTCTCCTTCTCTACTAGGTTTGCTTCATTCTGATCTACCACTTCTCTCCCTTACCCTCATTCTGATCTACCACTTTCTCCCCCTTAGTTGAGTTGGCAGCACTAAGGATGGCAGAGAATGAGAGAAGAGTTTGTTGAATATCAGTAAAACCAGTAGCTACCATGGTGGACAGAGCATCAAGTTTAGCTTCCATGGATGCACATCTGCCCTCAAGGGATTTCAACCTTGATTCATCTTGTTTAGAAGGACTGTTAGTTACAGAGGCATGCCTGTACACATCTAATAACAAGCCTAATTGTTTGTAATGCTTTGCATTACTTACATGACCTCTTAACTGAGGGAACCTCTAGTTGTACAGTTTCTGTTTGTATTGTACTTGTAGAAGGCATCAAATCCTAGTTGTGTAATTGTACAAATAGAGTCTAGAATAATGCTTGAAAGAAGTTCCAAGGTTCATGCCTCAAGCAAGGAGTTAAAGACTGTCAAATAATCACAGTTGGGATTTGAAGAAATGAAGAATTTGCCTAAGTACCAATTCGAGAAGTATATTTGTCTATTCGAGAAGTCCAGCATTCGAGAAGTCAGGGATTCGATATCTCAAGACACTATTCGATATCTCTGAATACACTGTTCGATATCTCATTCGATATCTCAGGGATTCGATATGTCTACTACTCTATTCGAGAACTCAAGAAGTCAACAAGTCAAGATGGTATTCGAGTTCTCAAAGAGTCAACAAGTCAAAGTTCCATTCGATATCTCAAGGACTCAGAAAGCTATTCGACAACTCGAGGATTCGATAAGTCAAATGTTCTATTCGACAACTCAAGGAATCCTGATGGAAAAGAGCTATTCGAGAAGTGGTTCGATATGTCATTATAACAGTATTCGAGAACTCAGAGTTATCGATCAAGTCAATTCTAGTTCTCGAATCACTTACTTAGTCACTTCTCGAATACATTCTTGGAGACAAAATACTGAAGAAATTGTACAAGTCAGAAACCTGCAACAAGCCAATGCACTTTATGGACCACAATCTGTAACGTGCTCTGGAAAGCCTACAAGGAAGCTTGGAGAGATATAGAAGAGACAAGGAGCTAAAGAAGTGGATCTAAACAGGCTTTGCAAAGTCAAATCTGTAACCGTTTGGACACTTACTCAAAAAGGATAGACAGACTAGAAAGTAATTTGTTTAGCTACCTTATTTGCAGTAAGTGGGCTGTATCCATGTTCTATAAGGACACAGCCTCACTTCATAACTTAGTAACTTTTGTGAGTCAAGTTTTTCATACACTGTAAGCTATATCTCTCTGAGAAAAACGAAGCTGAGAATACTACCATTTGTATTCACAGATTGTAGCAACCTTTATCTAATAATACATTAGATTAAAGTGATATTGCGTGTTGTGTTGTTTATTTATCCGCACCTTCACTTCTACACACACAGGCACTTATCTGCTACATAGACTCAATCAAGAAAAGTTCAAGAATCCATTCACCCCCCCTCTGTATTCTTTTACCGTATTCAATACTCAACAAGTGGTATCAGAGCGGGCTGTTTATTCAAAAACAGAGAAACGATCATGAGTTCGAATACACCAAAGACTACAGGAACGGTGAAGGTCCCTAAGTTTGATAAAGAAAACTTCAACCTCTGGAAGATAAAGATGATGTTGTTCATTAAAGCCTCTCATCCCTTGTATCCTGAGATTCTCAAGAATGGTCCTTTTGTTCCACAACAAGAGATACCAGAGAAGACTGTTGGAACCATAACTATCCCAAGAACTTATGAGGCCAAGGATCCATCAAAGTGGACAGAGTCAGAAAGGGAGAAGGTTGCTCTTGACAGCCACCTCATGTTGCTCATCATTGATTCCATGGACATGTCAATGTTTGCAAACATTGCATCATGCACGTCTGCTAAAGAGATGTGGGATCACATTGAGGTGTTGTGTGAAGGGACTGATGAGGTTAAGGAAAACAGGAAACAGATACTGGTCACACAGTATGAAGCTTTCATGGCACAGCCCAAGGAAAGCATCACTGAAATGTTTGAAAGGTTTCACAAGCTAGTTACTGAGTTGCAGATGAATGGAAAGGTTTACAGCACCAAGGAGTTAAATATGAAATTTCTGTTGTCTTCACCAAATCATCTGGAGCAAAGAGTCATTTCTCTAAGAGAGAGAGATTTGAACAAAGTCACCTATGATGTGCTCTATGGAGTACTAAAGACTCATGAACTTGAGTTGCTTCAGAAAAGGGCTATCCAAGCCAACCAAGGTAGGATGATAAACACATCATGTGCCTTGATTGTCAACAAATCCATTCTGGACCTAGAAGCATCTACAAGCCAACTAAGGATAGAGGAGGTGGCAGATGATGAAGAAACTGAAGCTGGGGTGAGTGAACCTGTTGAGGAAAAGGAGGAAGAAGAAGAAGAGTTTTACACTCTGGAAGAACTTGATGGGATGGAAAATACCTCATATGCCTTCATGGCCAGAAAATTTCCAAACATCAGATTTAAAAGAAATCAACCCTTCAAACCCAAAACTCAAAACCATTCAGCCAACAAGAACAAGGCACCTGTGAAACCAAACAGAAATAAGTTCAAAACCGGTTATGTGGATAGGTCATCTGTAAGGTGTTATAGATGCAATGACCTAGGGCATTTTGCCAGTGAATGCAAGAAGCCTAAAAAGAAGGATAGAGATTATCTTGAGCTAGAAGCTAAGTATGAGGCCCTTCTGAAAAAGCAGACACATGGTAAGGCCTACATAGCTGAAGGGAAGTGTTTGGATGATTCTGAGAGTGATGAAGAGGAACAAGAATTCTGCAACTATGCCTTGATGGCCAACTCCAAGGATGACTCATCTTCATCTGATTCTCAGGTACCATCTCTCACTACTATAGACATGTCTGTTTCTGAATACAAATGCATGATTGAACAATTATCTGTTGAAATGTTTAATATTCATACTAGTATGACTGCTGCTAATGAGGAGATTGCTAAACTGTCTACTAGAAATGAAATATTAACCAAAAAGAATGAGGAACTTGAGCTAACTACTATGCAAGTAGAAAACCTTAAGAAAGAAGTTGAATATTTGAAGAACAAGGTTTTATGTGCTAGTCAAGTAGAGAAGGCTCTTAGGGATGAATTAGCTGAGAATGAATTCAAACTTAAAACTTTCAAGAAATCATCTGGTTTAGTGCAATCCTACTGTGAGAAAATTGAAGCTAAACCCAAAGCAGCTATTGGACTTGACTATGACTCTCTCAAACAAAGGAAAGGCTATGCTGTCATTGAAGAGGACACAGCTGTTCATGAGAAAGTGCCTCACATTTTGAGAAAAACTGAAAATCCAATTTTTAAGGAATCAACATTTGAAATTGATGAGGATGCCTTACTCATCAAGCAAATGTTGAATGATGAGGATGAGGCACAATCTAGTAAACAGCAAGCATCCTCTAAGGGTGAGAGTGTCAAGTCAAAGACCAAGAAGCCAGTAGTTGATAGGCCAAGACCTAAGAAGTTTGTTAAGTTTGTCTCAGCTGGGAAGAGTGAATCAGAAAAGGAAGTGACTAAAAGGAAACAGAACAGAAATGGCAAGTTAGGGATTAACAAGGATAACAACTATGCTTATATGCCTAATGCCCCTAGGAAAACTTGTCAGAACTGTTTCAGTACCAATCATCTAACTCATGCATGCAAGAAACCTGTTGGTAGTGTGTCTAAACCTTTCTATGATTGTTCTGTGCCTCTAAGTCATAGAGATGCACCTTTCTGTGATAAATTTGACTGTATGCCATGCAATATGAATGTTATGACTAGTTGTTTTAATTTAAGAAGGCAGTTCATTGATGGTTGTATCAGTCACAATTCTCACACACACTACACAAGGTCAAAGTCTTCAAGTCCTCCTAAAGCTAGGAAGGTACCTTTGTCACCTAAGTCTGAAACCTCAGGTTCTAAGACTTCCAACAGTGACAAGAAGACTAACACTAAGAAAGTTGACAAGCATGTTGTTTTTGATAAAACTGTCTCTAAGTCACATGGACCCAAACTTGTTTGGGTACCAAAGGAAAAGTAATACCTTTGTGGTTGCAGGGCAAAGAAAGTGAAAAGAAGGTCATGTGGATTTTGGACAGTGGATGCTCAAATCATATGACTGGTGATATGGCCCTGCTATCACAGTATGAGGAAAAGGCTGGCCCAATGGTTGCTTTTGGAGATGACAGCATGGGTAACACATTGGGATATGGCAAGCTGAAAGTTGGAAATGTCATCATTGAAGATGTAGCACTAGTCAAGGGGCTCAAGCATAATCTGTTAAGTGTTGGTCAGTTTACTGATAGAGGATTCAAAGTGAATTTTGACAAAGATGAATGTTTGATCACCCACAAGAAGACTGGTGATTTTGCTCTATCTGGAGTAAGGAAGGGAAGCCTGTTTGTAGCCAATATGGACTCTGCAAACAAGGACAAAATTTGTTGTTTTTACTCAAAAGCATCAAATGAAGATTGTTGGCTGTGGCACAAGAAACTATCACACCTGAACTTCAAGGCCATTAATTCTCTAGTCAAAAGAGAGTTAGTGAGAGGCATGCCCACACTTGAATTCTGCCAAGAAGGAGTGTGTGAGGCTTGTCAAAAAGGAAAAATGAAGAGATCAAGCCACAAGTCAAAGACAGTGACATCTGTAACCAAGCCACTACAACTCATCCATATGGATTTGTTTGGGCCTGTCAACATAATGTCACTTGGAAGAAAGAAGTATGCCCTGGTAATGGTTGATGATTTTTCAAGGTATACATGGGTGGAATTTCTGGCATCAAAAGATGAGGCTCCACAAGTAATTATTGAGCATATAAAGAAAGTTGACAAGGAAGCAAAGGCAAACGATGCAAGTGTGATTGCACTGAGGAGTGATAATGGAACAGAGTTCAGAAATGCCACACTTGAAGCATTCTGCAAAGAGAATGGCATTTCTCAGCAATTCTCAGCTCCAAGGACTCCACAACAAAATGGAGTTGTTGAGAGAAAGAATAGAACTCTAATTGAGGCTGCTAGAACAATGTTACTTGATGCAAAAATGCCTACATGTTTTTGGGCTGAGGCTGTGAGCACTGCATGCTATATTCAGAACAGGACCCTCATCAACAAAAACACTGGAAAGACACCTTACAACTTGATGACTGGAAAGAAGCGTACACTAAAGTATGTTCATACTTTTGGAAGCAAATGCTTTGTACTCAAGGATAATTCTGAATATGTTGGAAAGTTTGATGCAAAAGCATTTGAAGGAATTTTTCTTGGCTATTCTATGGAAAGAATTGCATACAAGGTTTATGTCATCAGTCAAAAGAAAGTTATGGAAAGCACAGATGTAACATTTGATGACAGCAAACTACCTGGACTAGAAGAAGCCAATGATGAAGACAAAGATCCATTGAAGTTTGATAATCTAGATGATTCTGATGAAGAGACTGAAACTGGAGTTGAAACTCAAGTTCAACATTCTCAAGTGAATAATGATACAAGAGAAGAATTTGTGCCAACCAATAGTGGAGAAACAAGCATCCAAGACACACCTGTGAGTAATGGCAACTTCACAGGGGGAGGAAATGAGGATGACCATGATGTGGATGATGAAGCAACATCAAGAATGAGAAATCAGGCTGAACACTCGAGGAAATGGGATAGATCACACACTGCAGAGCAAATCATTGGAGATCCTAATGCAGGAGTAAGGACTAGGAGAGCAACTCAAAATGAGTGCCTCTATGGATGTTTTCTATCACAAGTTGAGCCTAAGAAACTTGATGATGCATTGTTGGATCCAGATTGGATTATTGCCATGCAAGAGGAGCTGAATCAATTTGAAAGGAACAAAGTATGGGAACTTGTGCCTGCACCAAAGAACAGAACCATTGTTGGAACAAAATGGGTTCTGAAGAATAAGATGGATGAAGATGGTGTAATAATAAGAAACAAAGCAAGGCTGGTTACAAAAGGATACTCTCAACAGGAAGGCATTGATTATGATGAGACATTTGCCCCTGTTGCTAGATTGGAAGCCATTAGAATATTCTTGGCATTTGCTGCTCATTCAAACTTTAAAGTTTATCAAATGGATGTCAAGAGTGCATTTCTAAATGGAGAGTTGGAAGAAGAGGTTTATGTGCAACAACCACCTGGCTTTGAGGATCCACATTTCCCAGAATTTGTCTACAGATTGCTTAAGGCATTGTATGGACTTAAGCAAGCTCCAAGAGCATGGTATGATACTTTATCACAATTCCTTCTTGAAAATCAATTCACTCGAGGCACATTGGACAAGACACTGTTTTACAAGAAGCATGGTGATGATATGATCCTAGTTCAAATCTATGTGGATGATATCATTTTTGGTTCTACAAATGAGAAACTGTGTGAGAAATTCTCTAAACTCATGCAGAGCAGATATGAGATGAGTATGATGGGAGAGTTGACATTCTTTCTAGGGTTGCAAGTCAGTCAAAGGAAGGATGGTATCTTTATCAGTCAAACCAAGTACATCAAGGATTTATTGAAGAAGTTTGACTTGGAAGATTGTTCACCTGCCAAGACACCCATGGCCACTGCCACTAAATTGGATGAAGATGCTAAAGGCAAGAGAGTAGATATCTCAGTCTACAGAGGCATGGTTGGTTCTCTACTCTACCTCACTGCAAGTAGGCCAGACATCATGTTTGCTACATGCTTGTGTGCAAGGTTTCAATCAAATCCAAAGGAATCACATTTGATTGCAATAAAAAGGATCTTTAGATATCTGAAGGGCACTCCTAACTTGGGATTATGGTATCCTAAGGACACAGGGTTCAATCTGGTTGGTTATTCTGATGCTGATTATGCTGGATGCAGAGTGGATAGGAAAAGCACCTCAGGAAGCTGCCAGTTTCTTGGACAAAGGTTAGTTTCTTGGTATAGCAAGAAGCAACAATCTGTGTCAACTTCTACAGCTGAGGCTGAATACATAGCTGCTGGAAGTTGCTGTGCTCAAGTGCTTTGGATTAGAAATCAACTTAGAGATTATGGACTTGTGTTGGAAAGAATTCCAATCATGTGTGACAACACAAGTGCAATCTCTATAGTTGCCAATCCTGTCAATCATTCTAGAACAAAGCACATTGACATTAGATATCATTTCATAAGAGAACATGCAACTAATGGAACCATTGAGTTGCATTATATCTCTACAGATAAACAACTAGCTGATATATTCACTAAGCCATTAGATGAAGCCACCTTCACAAGGTTGGTAAGTGAGATTGGAATGCTGAATTCTTCAGATTCTGGCTAAGTGAATACATCATCTAGATTGTTGCAGCAGTAAACACTTACTTTATCTAAATTCTCAATATTTTTGGAGTAAGTGTTGGCTGAAATATGATTTATAAATATTTCAAATCTGTTGCATATGTTGAAAATCATATTTTTATTAACTTAAAATTTCTATGAAATTTTGAGAAAATCACTATTTGATTTGCTAGGATATTTTTCAATGAATATGTCTGGTAAATTTTAAAAAAATAGTGAAAATCAAATTTTTATGAGTGATGGGTATAGTTCGATAAGTCAGACTTCTCGAATGATTCACTATTCGACATCTCTAATAAGTCTCATTAGAGTACTCTTGAGTTCTCGAATAGAGTCTTTCTGAGATATCGAATAGAGGAATTCTTGACTTCTCGAATATAGCAACTGAGTTCTCGAATGACTGAGTTCTCGAACACTATATTTGAGTTCTCGAATCATTTGAAAAGGCTGAATTCTCGCTGAATTTTAACCGATTTTGGACTTTTTGTCTAAAAGTTTAATTCACTCATAAAAACACATATTATTTAATTTAGAATTATTTCTAAGTTAGATAACTGCCAGCTGTGAGTTTCTATCTGCTTGAGTTATCGATTAAGCCATTCTTGACTTCTCGAATAGTTATTTTCTACTTCTCGAATGCCTGACTTGTCGATACAAAACTCTCTGCTAATCGACAATTCAAGTACTTCATACTTATACAATTTCACATCTATTCGATTCATTTCATTCAATTTCTCAAGCATCTACACTCTCTAAACCCCTGAAACCCTAGCTACGAAAAGCCAAATTTCTTCTTCAACCTTCAATTTCTTTCTTCTCTTCTACACAAATGGCAACAATAAAGTTTAACACCAACTTCATCGCACTCACTAGGATGCACTCTCTGCCAACCCAACTCTATATCTAGATATTCTGGAACAATTCTGGAGTACTGCTATTGTGGAGGTTGTAGCCCTGGAAAACGCAATTACTTCATATGTCATCTACTGCAAGGTTCAGGATAAGGAAATCACTATCACTACTGCAGACATGAACCAAGCACTAGGCCTTCAACAAGAGTCATTTGACAGACTGGCCACTAATGCAGAGTTGGAGGAATTCTTTGAGTTCATAAACTACTCAGATGGGATTAACCTTGGAAAGCTAAACAGAAAGAATCTGAGAAAGGAGTGGAGTTATGTGTTTGCAACTCTTCTCCAAGTCTTCACTGCCAGGAAATCAAGCTTTGATCAAATCAGTGCACCTGTGCAGCAAATTGGATATGCTTTGGCCTATGGAAAGAAAATTGATGTTGGCCAAATCATACTTCAAGAATTATATGGGAGACTTGGTAAGAACACAACCAAGAGAGGTACTGATATTTTCCTCCCTCGCTTTATTCAATCTGTACTTAATTATAAAAATGCTTCATTGATTGAATTGCCTGGGATTGATAAAAATAAAATAGGCTATCCTAAGTCCATGACCAAACTCATTTTTGGTAATTTGGAGACTAGGAATGATGTGGATGTAAGACTGAACATAACTCCCCACATGGAGAGTTTGTTTAGGACTTATCCCCACAACATGCCAACATTTGATGCAAAATCCAAGTTAGCACAGCCCAAGCAAGTAGAACAGAATGCTAACCCAGGGCCTGCTAACCAACCCTCTCAACCAAACACTCTACCACATACTGAGCCAACTGCATCATCCTCTCAAAATGGTGATGTTAGTAAAAAGAAGAGAAAGGAAGTAATGTCTGCACCATTGAATATCTTGTCTGAAGCAGCATTAGCTGTTGAATTAGGTCTAGGAAGTGAGGAACCTGAGTTACCCTTACACAGGACAAAGAAGAAGAAAACTAAGACCACCTCTTCAGTCACACAAATGGCTGAAGTTGTAAAATCAGGGGCACACAGCTCACTAGGTGTATCCTCTCAACAGGGTGCACCTATAGAATCAAGCATCCTCCCCAATGCACCTTCTTGTATAGAGTCAGCACATGGGAGTGATAAGGCTGGCACAACACTGAGTGGAGAGCACATCACATTTGAAACTCCCTCTATTTCTCAGGGGGAGTTGCCAAAATCTACTCTTAAACACACTTCTCTTCCAGAATCTAACTCTGAAATTTCTTTGGAACCTGCAACTCAGGCAACTGAGATGCAAGGTATTGATCATCAAGAATTCTTTTCTCTTGATGAGCCAATAATTTCAAGTGACTTAGTGCATGACACTTTGTTCACCACTCAGAACCCACATTTAGATGGTGAGGGAATGCATGCTGAGGCATCTCCTAATGACACCATCACAAACAAAGAGGCTTCACTAGTTTTTACTAGAGACTCTGTGCCTGTGTCAACTGCTGGTGTAATTCATCCCACTTCTGTGGTGACACCAGTAGTAGAGTCAATCCATCCGGTTACAGAAGTTGCATCTGTAACTGAGGAGTCTAGCCTGCCTAGCTCTAGCTCTGACTTCATGTCAAAATGGCTGAAGCCTGTGCAACATGACAGTGCTTCAGGATCAGGGTCTGTTCCACAACAATTGACGGTTGAAGCACTTCAAAGCTTAATTGTGGATCAGATTCCTGAGTTCACAAAGATTGCTCAGAACCTTCTCACTGCAGACATGCCTAATCCAGACTATGAGGCTATTCTGTTATGCCATAGGGATGATGTGGAAGTGCAGAAGTCAAAGATCATTAATGATGCTGAGAGAGATGGAAACATAGATGCCTGGTTGCAAGGAAAATATGATATTACTCTCGATGAAGCACTTCAGTATCTCAGGGAGGAATACATCACTTCACTGGGCTCCAATGCAAAATCCCTGTCACCTGGTGAAGTGTATGAAGCTGTAAATGATTCCTACAAGGGTTTCCTCAAGGCTGCACACTATCTTGGCAAGGGAGTCAAAACTGAAGTCAACAAGGTGTGTGACAAGACAGCCACTTCAGTAGCAGAAGTCAAGAGGGCCTTTGATGCTAAGTTTCCTCAACTAGACAGTGTGGTCAAGGATATCAAACACTGCAACTCTACCTGCACCAAGATGGACAATGGGCTAGCTCTGCTAAAGGATACTGTCACAGGTCTGGGGCATCAATTTCAAAATCTATCTGACCAGTCTACAGATGCCAATGCCATGCTGAGGATAATGTTCAAGAACCTTTATGGAGATAGGCTAGTGACTGATGTCCCTGTGCATGAACTGTCTAAATATGAAGTGCAAAGACTCAAAGACCAATCCCTGTCTGGCTTCAAATCTACTGAATTATTCAGCAAAGTAGATGCACTTGAGAAGGAGGTGGTCACTCTTACCAAAACCAATGCTCATCTTACAGAAAAGGTTGCACTGCTAAATGATCAGTTGGACACTCAAGCATCCACCACATCTGATGTCCTTCTGCATCAACAATCCATGTTAGCTGCAATGATGAAGCATATGGGTCTCCCTCTACCTGATGAATCTTCAATCCCAAAGGACATTTCTACAGCCTCTGTGCCTGACAACAAGCCTAAGGGGGAGAAGAAGACAAGGAACTCAAATGCAAAGGGGGAGAAAGGTATAATAATAAAAGAGGGTGGTCAACAAAGGGCTTCAAAGTCTCTACCAAATGTGCCTGGCAAAGGAAAATCCAAAGTGGATGAGCCTCCATCTATCTTGCCAGTTGTCACTCTACCAACTGTGCACATCACTACTCCAGGAGGACAGAAGCAATCCATAACCACCACAGTGGTTGCAGGAAGTATGCCATCTGACAAACCTCCAACCTCTATATCTGAGAGTGCCAAGCCTGTAGAAGTTAAAGTTGTTACTGAGGCCAAGCTACAAGAGGTTGCTAACTCCAATGTTTATCATGATAAAGCCTTCTTGGAGTTTCTGAAAGCCACAAGGGAACGGGTTGGTGACACTCAGTTCTATCTGAGGGAGTTGAAGAAGCAGATTGATTGCATCACTGTCATTCCTAAGAAAGTCAATAATCTTGGAGTTTCAAGCAGATTGATTGAAGATATGGCATCTAACATACAAGACTCTACAAGAACTGAAACACTCAGAGATAGATGCCATACTCGAGCTTATAGAAAAGAAGAATGAGAACAACAAAAGTCTGTTTGATGACTTGAGGAATGACCAACCTTCAAGGCTACCAGAAGTGATCAAGAAGCCATGGACAATCATTTATCAGTCTGGCACCAGAATTGAAGATATCAAGCAATTGGTCATTCCCCATGATCTCACCACCAGAAATCACAGACTGATCATTGCTATCATTGATCAATTACAGAAGAAGGTTGGAGCCAGAAATGCTGAAGAAACTGAGGCACTGCACATCCTCAGAACCTATATTGCAACTGGTGAAATCCTCAGAACCTAGGAGAAATAAGGATGATGATTATGAAGACAAAGGTGATGGGAGGAGAAGACATCACAGGAGAGATAAGGGTGATGAAGACAAGAAGAAAAAGGGAGACAAGGATAAAAAGGATGATGATGACCAAGGTAAAACATATGAGAGAAAGAGTGGAAGACAGCAAGCCTTAGGCACTGCTAGCAGTAACCTCACCACAACACAAGACTCTAAGTCTAGGGTGAATACTGTTAGTAGTGACCTACCAAAATCTACATCTATAGCTTCTGCAACTGTCTTACCACCTCAAGAAGAGAAGAAGATTCAAGACAAGAAACCATGTGTATGTTTCAGAAAGCAATCTGCTAATGGAATACTACTATGGTCTACCAACAAAGGTCAAAGATTTCTGCCAAGCAATCATGTCAAGAGGATGAAATTTAAACATGCTGCAAGGAGAGTGAAGCTATCCAAATCTAGAGCCCTAACAATCATTCCAGGATTGAAACTCCAGCCACTTGATGAAGACTTTGATGAAGAGCAACTGCAATTTCTAAGAGCTCAAAAGATATGGTATGCTGCAATTGTGGATGACCACCTTGAAATCAAGTACACTGATGGGAAAGAAATGAAATTCAAACAAGGGGGTTGTCAACATTGGGGTAAATTGTATGAGATAGAAAGAATCATTGCATTGCTGGATTCTAAAGACAAGGTGGAGAAAGTATGGAAGCTGGAATTGATTGACTTTGTGAAAATGAAGAAAGATTATGCTGAGAAGATAAGAAAAGGCTGCTATGAGAAATGGTTAGAAAGGGAGAAAGAAATTGATAGACTGGAGATTGAAGCAGAAAAGCTAAGGGCAAAGGGATTGTGTAGAGTTCAGTTTGATCCCTATGTGGTGAAGTATAGGAGAAGAAATGGAGCCAATGTCAATATAAGAATGGACCTACTCAGTCACTATCCTGCCAACATTCTGAAGCCAGTGCTTGAAGATTTCAAAAACTCTATTATGATTGAAGAATTGGATGCTATGACAGAAATCATGAGAGCAGTAGATGAGATTGCAAGAAAGGAGAAAGAAAGGAAACAGAAAGCATATGATATCTACAAGCCAAAGCAATGGAGATGAAATCAAAAGAAAATGGCTAGTACCTCATCATACTGTAAGAGTATTTATCTTGTAATTTCATTTATGTGTTCAATCAAAATACATACCTGTACTTTTAAAGTTTTATCTTTATGTATGTTAGGCTTGTTATCAGACATGAAATTGTGACTAAGGGTCTCACTCACAATTTGGGGGAGATTGTTAGTTACAGAGGCATGCCTGTACACATCTAATAACAAGCCTAATTGTTTGTAATGCTTTGCATTACTTACATGACCTCTTAACTGAGGGAACCTCTAGTTGTAGAGTTTCTGTTTGTATTGTACTTGTAGAAGGCATCAAATCCTAGTTGTGTAATTGTACAAATAGAGTCTAGAATAATGCTTGAAAGAAGTTCCAAGGTTCATGCCTCAAGCAAGGAGTTAAAGACTGTCAAATAATCACAGTTGGGATTTGAAGAAATGAAGAATTTGCCTAAGAACCAATTCGAGAAGTATAGTTGTCTATTTGAGAAGTCCAGCATTCGAGAAGTCAGGGATTCGATATCTCAAGACACTATTCGATATCTCTGAATACACTGTTCGATATCTCATTCGATATCTCAGGGATTCGATATGTCTACTACTCTATTCGAGAACTCAAGAAGTCAACAAGTCAAGATGGTATTCGAGTTCTCAAAGAGTCAACAAGTCAAAGTTCCATTCGATATCTCAAGGACTCAGAAAGCTATTCGACAACTCGAGGATTCGATAAGTCAAATGTTCTATTCGACAACTCAAGGAATCCTGATGGAAAAGAGCTATTCGAGAAGTGGTTCGATATGTCATTATAACAGTATTCGAGAACTCAGAGTTATCGATCAAGTCAATTCTAGTTCTCGAATCACTTACTTAGTCACTTCTCGAATACATTCTTGGAGACAAAATACTAAAGAAATTGTACAAGTCAGAAACCTGCAACAAGCCAATGCACTTTATGGACCACAATCTGTAACGTGCTCTGGAAAGCCTACAAGGAAGCTTGGAGAGATATAGAAGAGACAAGGAGCTAAAGAAGTGGATCTAAACAGGCTTTGCAAAGTCAAATCTGTAACCGTTTGGACACTTACTCAAAAAGGATAGACAGACTAGAAAGTAATTTGTTTAGCTACCTTATTTGCAGTAAGTGGGCTGTATCCATGTTCTATAAGGACACAGCCTCACTTCATAACTTAGTAACTTTTGTGAGTCAAGTTTTTCATACACTGTAAGCTATATCTCTCTGAGAAAAACGAAGCTGAGAATACTACCATTTGTATTCACAGATTGTAGCAACCTTTATCTAATAATACATTAGATTAAAGTGATATTGCGTGTTGTGTTGTTTATTTATCCGCACCTTCACTTCTACACACACAGGCACTTATCTGCTACATAGACTCAATCAAGAAAAGTTCAAGAATCCATTCACCCCCCCTCTGTATTCTTTTACCGTATTCAATACTCAACAAGGATCACCAGTTCTCAACCTTTTTGGATATAAAGGAAGAGACTGAGGCAAGGAGGCTATGGGGTTTCTCACACACTCATTGTTTTTCTGAGTGATCTCATCACTCCTCACAAATTGACTCTCAAGGCCTAGTGCCTTTGTGTGTGGGGTTCCCTCAAGTTCACTCTGGACGTGCTCAAGTCCCTCACCTTTTGCCAGCTCATTTGGCTGCCTCTCATTTTTATGCTCACCTCTCTTTTCTTTTATCTCTCTTTTTCTTTTCACTCCCTCACTCATCCTAGATGCATGGGTATGAGCAGTACTTTCATACATTTTAGTTGAAGAAGTAGAAAGTTTAGATTGTACCTTTAAAGTAGAGATAGTAAGTTGATCATCATCTGAAGCATCTTCAACAATGACAGTATCATGATCAAGCTTTATAGAGGCGACAACATCTTTACCCAAAATGTTACTGTCCACAGGTGGGTTGACAGCAACTTTTGTGGTGTCTTTGACAACAGCTGAGGCTGTGACAACAACTTCCTGAAGGTCAGTTGCTCTTTGGAGTTCGACCAAGATGTTGGATGTTTCATTTTTTGGCAGAGTACCATCTTGATCTAGCTCAGTGTTTGAGTGAGTGGTGTCCATTTCACTTTGAGAAATGGGTTCTTGTGGACCACTTGATGGGGACTCATCCATGACTTGAGATGGATGATCAAAACCTGAAAGGATTGGACTGTCCCCTTCTCTAGGTTGTTGAGAAGAAATAATTGATGGATTAGAGAATAAAGAAGATGATGGTTTAGAAGAGATTTTTGGCTGTTCCACAGGGTTAACTTATGGAACATTAAGAGTAGAAGTTTCATGACCCTCACTGTGCCCTATCCCTGTGTGCATTTCTGCAAGTGTAGGCTCCTCATGAGTGAGTACATGAGGTTGTGCTGACTCTTTACAGGGTGCCTTGGGAGATAAGCCAGCTTCAATAGATACTTCTTGTTGAGAAGAAGCACCTAGGGATGTGCTTGATTCCCTTTTACTCTCCACAACCTTTTGTGAGACTGTGGGGTGGCTGACAGTGGCTTTGGCCCTCTTAGCTCTCTTCTTCTTAGGCTCAAGAGGAACCACTGTGGGTTCACTTTCACTAACATCCTTATTTGCTGCATCATGTGCAGTTTCTCCCTCAACATTCTCAGAACTACTACCAACACCAGTTTCCAAGGGTCTTTTCTTGGATTCTTGTAGAGTTGTTTTTGTGGTCTTTGGTTGTCTAGAGGATCTGATAGGAATGTATGCAGTAGAATGTGGGTTAACTGAATTTGGGTCGAATTTAGCTTCATTCTCAAGGGAGAAGACAACATACCCAGAGGGTAGTGCTACGTCAAGATGAGGCTCTTGATCAGCCATGTGCTTGGTGAAACAGAGTGGAATATGTGCATTTGAATTTTGTGAATTGAGTGATGTGTGTGTATTTCTTTTCAAAACATTGCATTCTATAGAGAGAGATGCATTATCATCAATACCACATAATGAATTCAAACACATAGTAAGAAAGCGAGGATAAACATGTACCTTCCTGCTTAGAGCTGACTTGAGTTGACTAATAAACAACTTTCATACATCCACTTTGTAACCATGGACAAGAGAGTAAGTAAGCTTCTTGATATAGGAGGGAATTCCATTCCATCCAGAGGTTTTGATTGAGAAAACCTTCACCATGATATCAAAAATCATGCTCCATTCTTTTCTCAAATGCTTTCTATCCATTTCACCAGTCGAGTACCATTTCGATGTACCCTCTTCAAGAACAGGACCAGAATACCCAATTTTCAAGAAAAACTTTTTTAGGGTTTCATCATTTTCAAGTTCCTTGTATGATTCTTTAGCTTGCAGTCCAGTTCCCAAAGCTTCGTTGATGCCTTTGATTGTGAGGATGCAGGTGATTTCTTTGATTTTGCATTGTATTGTGTCTTTACCTGCACCTCCTGGAACATAGGTAGTTTTCCAGAATTCTTCAAGTCTTTCCAGGTTTAAGGATGGTGTAGATGTTATAGCATGACCCAGATATGACTTGTTGATAAAGGATACGAGTCCTTTATATCCTTCACCAGCATCTCCAACAGTGAGAATACCAGTAAAGTTTGTTTGAGAAGAGGATTGTTTGGGTGCCATTTCTTGCTTTGAGCTTCGGAGAGATATTTTTGCTTTTGAGAGAGAGAGGTTTTTGTTGAAAGTTATGTGTTTGTGTGTTTGACAATTGCTTACATGAAAATAGAAAATGTCTTACTGAGAAAGGGAAAGTAACTATGTCTTAGCCCATTAATCAGTCACGTGGAGTCGTCGGTAGTTACTTTTTAGTGGCTGTAAATCGTGGAGGTAAAATCCCAATTAATTCGATCCACTAATCTTGATAGTAACTTGTGCGCTGTAACAAATTCATTAGTAATTTTGAGAGGATGACAACAAGTTTTGCTTGATAGTAATATCGTTGCAAGAACATACTGTCATCATTAAGCAATTTATACAATTTCCTTTAAATTTCATGATAGAGACTTTTTCCATTGTGTCATCTAAGAAACTTGCTGTCAAGGCACTTCGTGACAACATCGTCACTTATTGACAGCAACTTAGGCGGAAATAATTTATGTCATGAATTTTAATCGACTTTACCTATTGCTTAAGCGAAAATTATCAAATAGCATTTTAATCGATTTAGGCACATATTTGTTGGTTTTAGCACATATCCACAAACATCCATACACACAAACAAGCAATACAGACACATGCATTACCCAGCAGATAACCAAGGTAAGGGAATCTAGCAGAAAAAGCATGAACAGTGCAAAAGATGAAAAGATTCTTTATATTAATTATTAAAAATAATATACATCCTCTTCATCATCAGAAAGCAAGCTCATACAGTTCCACTTGAACTGTTTCATCGGTTAGCCCTTCTGCCTGAAGAAGAACCTCAACGAAGACTAGCATTTTCAACCAGTCTTCAAGATCCTTTTCGACTTTGACCTTGGCAGCTTTCTCTTTCTCTGCCAAATCTTCTTCCAGCGCTTCATCCATCACCTTGAAGAGCTCCTCTATTTCCTCTTCATGTCCTGGTTCACACCAGACCTTAGGCTTCTGAGAAATGACATCCTTGTTCTCCATTGTAGAAATCCTCCTTTTCTTTCTTAAGGCGTGAGTGATTGAGTATGAAATGATATTTAGTCTCGTGCACATTTTATAGGACCCTAGGTGACGTTTCAGTTTCCCAAACTCTTCTTTTTAATAAAGTAAATAAACTTTAAGTTGAAAAGGCTGACAAGCACCCGGAGTCATTTTAAATGACACAAATACTTATCACTTAACCACGCGTATAAAATAAGTTAATGTCAAGTGACTACTCATTACAAAAATTAAAACATGCATGTGATTTGAATTTAGCATAGTAATAGCAAACATGCTATCAAATAAACAAGTAGCACATAGGACAGTAACTTCTCATGACAGTAACATTGAAAGTTAAGGTCACGAGCTGCAATTTTTAACCACATTGAAAATGTAAAAACTAGTAAGTTAACATACCGGATTTAGCATTCCCAATTCACTTACCAACCTGTTGAAGGTTGCTTCATCTAGTGGCTTCGTAAAAATATCTGCAAGTTGCTTTTCTATTGGAACATAAATCAGCTTCACAGTTCCCCTTTCAACATGCTCTCTTAGGAAATGATGTCTGATATCAATGTGCTTTGTCCTGGAGTGTTGAACTGGATTGTCTGAGATAGCTATGGCACTAGTGTTATCATAGTAAATAGGAATATTGGACAACTCCAAGCCATAATCCATCAGCTGATTTTTCATCCAAAGAAATTTAAGCACATCAACTTCCAGCTGCGATATATTCAGCTTTTGCAGTTGAAGTAGATACAAAATGCTGCTTCTTGCTAAACCATGACACTAATCTTCCACCCAGAAATTGACAGCTTCCTGTTGTACTTTTCCTGTCAATCTTGCATCCAGCATAGTCTGAATCCGAATAACCAACCAAGTCAAATCCAGTATCTTTAGGATACCAAAGGCCTAGGTTTGGAGTGCCTTTGAGATATCTAAAGATTCTCTTGATTGCTACTAAGTGTGATTCTTTGGGATCAGCTTGAAACCTTGCACAGAGACATGTAGCAAACATGATGCCTCTGTAGGTACTAGAATCCACTTTCTTTCCTTTAGGATCCAAATCCAGCTTGGTTGCAGTAGAGATAGGTGTCTTGGCAGGTGATGCATCTTTCATGTTGAACTTTTTGAGAAGTTCCTTGACATATTTCGATTGGCTTATGAAGATACCATCATCCTTTTGATGAATTTGTAGACCTAGGAAAAATGATAGTTCTCCCATCATGCTCATCTTATACTTGCTCTTCATAAGAGATGAAAATGTTTCACACAGCTTCTCATTTGTAGAACCAAAGATTATGTCATCAACATAAATCTGAACCAGAATGATGTCCTTGCCATGGGGCTTGTAGAACAGTGTCTTATCCACTACACCTCTTGTAAATTGATTCTCAATGAGAAAAGTAGATAGAGTTTCATACCAAGCTCGAGGGGCTTGCTTCAATCCATAAAGTGCTTTGAACAGCTTGTAGACAAAGTCATACAACTCAGCATCCTCAAATCCAGGTGGCTGTTCGACATACACTTCCTCTTCTAATTCTCCATTAAGAAAGGCACTTTTGACATCCATTTGGAACACTTTGAAGTTACAGTGTGCAGCATAGGCTAAAAATATCCGAATAGCTTCAAGTCTGGCAACAGGGGCAAATGTTTCATCATAATCGATTCCTTCCTATTGACAGTAACCTTTAGCTACTAGCCTTGCATTGTTTCTTGTCACATTTCCACTTTCATCCAACTTGTTTCTGAAAACCCACTTTGTGTCAACTACTGACTTCCCTTTGGGTCTAGGGACCAGCTTCCATACATTGTTTCTCTCAAATTGATTTAGCTCTTCTTGCATAGCTATCACCCAATTTGAATCCAATAATGCTTCATCAATTGACTTTGGCTCAGTTTGAGATAGAAAACATGAAAACATGCTGTCAACAGAAATATTTCTTCTCGTCCTTATACTAGTAGTGGGATCACCAATGATTAGATTGCTAGTGTGATCTCTGTTCCACTTAGTGGTTCTGGGCAAGCTTCTTTCTTGATCTGCTTCATCATTTCCTCTTTGAGGTGTTGACTCTCCACCATTGATGTTTTCTCCTTCATGTTCTTCAACGTCTCCAGAATCATTCTCATTCTGATGATTAGCTGATATAGTTTGAGATTTAGCTGGAGTTTGAGTAGCATCATTGGTGTTGACAACAATTCTTTCAAACTCAATATCCTGAGTGCTAGTAGGTTCATCAGCAACAATTTCTTCTTCTTCCAAATACCCTTGATTTTTAAATCTAAGAGGCTCCATTTGACCATCCTCTTGCAGTCCTGGGAATTTGGTTTCATCAAATATGACATTCACACTTTCTTCAATGACTTTGTGATCAATGACATAGACTCTGTAGGCAGTCCTCTCCAAACCATATCCCATGAAAATGCCTTCATAAGCTTTAGCATCGAACTTTCCTTTCCTTTCATGGTTGTCAATCATCATGAAACACTTACTTCCAAATACATGAAAATACTTGACAGTAGGTTTCTTTCCTGTTAACAGATAGTAAAGAGTGTTTCCATGAGTCTTGTTGATCAAGGTTCTATTCTGTGTGTAACAAGCCGTATTAATAGCTTCTGCCCAGAAGTATGTTGGTAATTTAGAATCATTCAACATAGTTCTCGCAGCTTCGATGAGAGTTCTGTTCTTCCTTTCTACAACTCCATTTTGTTGTGGTGTCCTGGCAGTGGAGAATTGTTGGACAATGCCTTCTTCTTTGCAGAAGTTTCCCAGTGTGGCATTTCTGAACTCAGTACCATTGTCACTTCTCAGATATTGAACTTGAGCATTGGGGGTTCTTTCAAGAACTCTTATCTGATCAATGATTTCTTGAGCAGCTTCGTCCTTTGTCTCTAAAAACTTCACCCAAGTGTACCTTGAGTAGTCATCCACCATTACCAGGGCATATCTCTTTCTTGCAAGAGATTGAACATTTACTGGACCAAACAAATCCAGGTGAATCAATTTGAGTGGCTCAGTGTTGGTATTCACTTGCTTTGATTTGTGCACGGATCTTTTCAATTTGCCCATTTGACAATTCTCACATAGTCCTTCTTGACAGAATTCCTGTTGAGGTAGTCCTCTCACTAAATCCTTCTTCATCAGAATATTCATATTCTTGAAATTGAGATGTGAGAGCTTCTTGTGCCAAAGCATGCTTTCACCAACTGATGCTTTACTATAAAAATAGTAAGCCTTGTCTTTATTGACAGAATTTAAATCTGCAACAAACAAGCTTCCTTTCCTGACTCCTTTCAAAGAGAGGCTTCGATCTTTCTTGTGATAGATATCACAAACCATCATATCAAAATCAACCTTGAATCCCCTGTCACTGAACTGGCTGACACTGAGTAGGTTGTGCTTCAATCCATCAACAAGAGCAATATATTCAATAGTTCAATGACAACATTTCCAATTTCCAAACAGCCATATCCCACAGTGTAACCTTTGCTGTTGTCTCCAAAAGTTATGATTGGGCCGGCTTTCTCCACAAAATGTGATAGCAGGGCTATATCACCAGTCATGTGCCTGGAGCATCCATTGTCGATGATCCACATGACCTGCTTCTGTTTCTTGCCCTGCAGAACAGATGATTTTAATTTGCATCTGGTACCCAAACTCTGTTGGGTCCTGCAGTTACAACATCATTGTTCATATCATTCTGTTTCACATTTAAATCGACACTAGAATCCTCCTATCTGACTTCTTTTACTGTCCACTTGGTTCTAGAGTTAGACTTAGTCTTTCTCTTGGTGGAAGCTGCCTTTTTACCAACATAGGCAGGCACAGAAGTCTCAGCAGTTTCTAAATAGGAGCATCTTTCAGTAGATAGAATAGGCAGATTGAAGCAAGTACACATAACAACAATTTTGCATGGCATACAGTCAATGTTATTACAGACATCCATACTTCTTTGCATAATGGGGGTTCTATGTAAGTTACCACTAACATTGGACGCATTAACCTTATCCTGTTTGGGTTTCTTACAAACAAATGTTAAATGATGAGATGATCCACAATTATTGCAAAGCTTCCTAGGGGCATCCTTAACATGACTATACCCATTCTTCTTATCAATCCCTAACTTACCATTCCTATTCTTAGGCTTGTAGGCATTTGCTTTGACAATATGTTCTGAAGTTGCTGTCGAGCCACCCTTGACAGTACCTTTCTTTGCCTCTGTCGTGACAGCAGGTTTGAAAGTTGCTGTCTTGGGTTCTCTCTTGATAGTATCTTTTGAAGTTTCTGTCTCATCCTTGTTGTCAGCTACTTTAGAACATTCTGTCTGATTGCTTGGTAGAGTTTCTATCATGGGGAACTTGACAGTATCTTTTCCTTTGCTCAGTGTGCTGTCAATGCACTCATCTTCATCAAGTAGCTCTTGTTTGATGAACAAGGAGGTTTCATCAAAATTAGCTTGAAGATTTTTGAAAATCGGATTGTTAACTCTTTTGAGAATTTGAGGTTTGGCAGACATCACTATCATCAAGAACAATTGCCTTTCCATGCCTTCTACCATACTCGAAACCTATTCCTACCTTTTGATTCTCAGTGTGATTATCATGATATTCCTGGACTTACCTAGAAGAGTTTCTAAAAGCTTTGAGTTTAAACTCGTTTTCTGCAATTTGACTCATGAGAAAATCTTCTATTTCCTTAGCACAGATAATATCATTCTTCAATCTAGCATTCTCTTGAGCTAATGAATCTAGGGACTAGTTCTTAGCAACAACATTTCATTTTCAGATTTGAGAGTTTCATTCTGTTTAGTTAACTTAGCAATTTCTTCATGAGCAGCAGATAAACTAACATGAATGTTAAACATCTCAGCACTTAAATCCCCAATGGTATGCTTATACTCAGTTTTAGACATATCAAGTAAGACTAGAGATGGTACCTGATTTGATGAACTTGAAGCTTCTTCATCAGATTTAGCCATGAGGGCTAAGTTCACAAACTCCTCTTCTTCTTCATCTTCAGAATCATCCCAGCATTTTCATTCAGCCACATAGGCTTTCCCTTGATTCCTCTTAAACTGATTTCCAGATCCCTTTCCTTGATTCTGTCTTGGTCTTCTACACTCAGTAGCAAAATGACCTAGCTCATTGCAGTTGTAACATCTGAACTTCGACCTATCCACCAACCTTGTCTTGTATCCTCCTCTTATGGTTCCACTAGTGGGCCTTGAAAAACTTCCCTTGTTGAATTTAGATGATTGACCCTGTGGCTTGTATGACTTGTCCCTTCTGAACTTGATATTCTTGAATCTCTTAGCCATGTAAGCCATGGTTGGATTATCCATGCTTTTCTCTTCTACTGTGTAGAAGTCTTCATCTTCAACATCTTTCAGCTGTAGAACCACCTTCTCCTCGTCATCCAACACCTCCTCAATCTTCAAAGATGGCATCTGTGTTGGTTGTGAACTTTGTGATGGTTCACTTGGACAAGCTACTTGTGGCTCATGAGCTATGAGGGCTCCTGACATGTTTGCTAACTTTCCTTTGGTTCCAGTTTGAATAGCGCTCTTTTGAAAAAGCTCGAGTTCGTATGATTTGAGCACACCATAGAGAGTTTCAAGAGAGACATCACTCAAGTTTCTTCCCTCTCTTATGGCTGTGACTTTGTGCTCAAGATGCTCAGGGAGAGTGAGCAGAAATTTGATGTTAATCTCCTTTCTATCATAGAACTTTCCATGAATTTGCAACTCAGCTATTAGCTTACTGAACCTCTCAAACATGTGTGTGAGTTCTTCGCCTGATTTCGCCATAAAGGCTTCATATTGTGATACAAGAATTTGTCTTTGGTTCTCGCGAACTTCTTCACTTCCTTCATACAACAACTCTATCTTGCTCCACATCTATTTGGCAGATCTACATCCCATGACATTACCACACATGGCTTTGTCTAATGTGAGTGAGTCGAGCAAGATGAGTTTTAAATAGTCATCCAAGACTACTTTCTCCTTTTAGGACTCTGTGTACTTTGAAGGCTTCTTTGCAACCCAATGGGCTGGAATGACTTCATCATTCTCAGTAGCAGCAGCTACTTCCTTATGAGGTATGAAGGGGCCGTTCTCAAGAATTCCCAAATACAGTGGATGGGCAGCTTTGATAAATAACAAGATCTTTCTTTTCCAGAAATTGTAGTTCTCTTTATCAAAGACTGGAATCTTGATTCCACTTGACTTCTGAATACTCGTCATGATCTTCAGATTTGTGCATCAATCTGTACGCTCTGATACCAGTTGTTGGTCCCGGAGTATTGCAGAAGGGGGGGTTGAATGCAATACTGATAAAATCGAATCTTTAAATCAGCAACGAAAATAAAGATTATAGATTATCAGTAGATGTATGCAAGTAATAAGTGAAACAAGATTTCTCACAAAATAAATGTTTTATTTATTTTGTGTGAAGTGTTGCTACAACCTGGAGAGAGTATTTCTCCAGCTTCGATATCTCAAGAGATACAGATTGCTTCGTGTGCGTACATGAATAGAAAAGAATCTAAGATGTATCTAAGTAGACTAAGATACTCTGTTGTCCCTATCGCATGGGGTCTTGAGCTGCTGTTGTTTTCAAGTGGCAGCTCATTACAATTTGCACACCCATGTGACTTTCCCTAATTGCTATATAGATAGGATAAACCTTATAAGTAAAGCAACCTAGATTATTTCTATTTCTAGCTAATACAATTCTAGTAGATGTGGATATCACATGCTCCTCGAATTGACCAGCCTTGTCTTGTGAATCTCTTAAGCTTCTGTCGTAGTCTTGCAGGTCTGCTACAAACGATAGTGTGTTGCAGCAAATCTGTTTCTTGAACATGTAACCTGTCACGGGCTTTGACTGAGAAAATACCCAATTCAAATAATTCAAGGTGACAGTAACCTTAACCGCAGAGTCTGCTGTTAAAGGAATATTCATTGGTTGACAGTATGAGCTCCCGCCAATGTTGGTGTCGGAACTCCAGACTTGCTGTCAAGTGTGAGAATGTCACTGTCTCTTACTTCGGCCAATGTTGCTGTCAAATATAGCTTTGTCATGACTTTGCAACATTTGTCTTCTTGTAACATTACTGTCAGGGACATGACAGTAACTTTTATTCTTGCTGTCTTCTGGATGTATTCCTTGAGGCTTGAACAAACATATGAACTTCTCCCAAATCATACATTTATTACATGACAGCAATTATTCGAATACGAAGACATACTCTGGCTGTGACAGTATGTTCAACTTAGTAAAAACTAAGTACAGGGAAATATAGTTAAGTTGTCTCTATGCTATCACCCATAAATCCCAACCGATAAAGTTTTTAAAAGCCAAGATATAACAATATCATTGCATCGTGACCAGTGCATATACAGAGAAGATGTAATCTCAGGTGCAGCATACGTACCATCAACAAATCCATACTTCATTTTAGATGATAAAGCAATCTTCATAGATCGAGACCACTGATTGTAGTTATGCTCATTCAAGGTAATTATTACAAGTATTATACCTGGATTGTCATATGGATGAAGATAATACTGATGATTAGAGTCAATTGCTGTTGATGATTCATTTCTTGCAATCGATGCATATGTTGAAGCCATTGGAGAGCTCAATTAAGCAACTGTACGAACAGATCTGATCAATGACAGAGAATAACAAAGAGCGATAACACTCAGAGAATAAGAAAATCGAGAGAGAGAGAGATTGATAGAGATTGAGATAGATGAACTGTAAGCTTTGAGAGAGATATCAATAGCGGAAATGCATCTAACGCTCTGATACCATGACACAAACTATAGTTGTATATTGAATGTGTAAAAGATACATTGCGAAATGAAGTAAACAAAACTCTCTAAAGACAAATGAGAGAGCTACAAGCTTATATAATCAAACAAACTGAGTAACAAACTTTTCTTCTAGAACATCCAGCTGTCATGTGCTGTCATGAGCTGACTTGATCTTTCTCAGGTGTTGACTTAGTCTTAGCAGTTTGCTCATCATTGATAGTTATATTATCACCTTTATTATTAAATTTTTTATAGTTGCTACATATATATGGGTGCTTTCTCTTCTTTAACAGTTAATACTAAACATTAATGGGCGCAGAGGTGAATATTAGGTAGCATTTTGAATCTCAAGATAGTAATATCATTTCAGAAAAGGTATTTCTATCAATATTCTGCATCATATTAAAATATAATTGCTACTGAGCTCCAAGATATCTCTTTGTTTGTCATTGCTGATGCCTGGTGGTTTTTGTTTAAGCATAAGACTAAAGCTCCTGTATAATTAAGAAAAATAAGA
This sequence comes from Kitagawia praeruptora, assembly GCA_037693485.1. Classification (NCBI taxonomy): domain Eukaryota; kingdom Viridiplantae; phylum Streptophyta; class Magnoliopsida; order Apiales; family Apiaceae; genus Kitagawia; species Kitagawia praeruptora. Next base: position 144,540,676 of record CM075352.1, read on the forward strand.
ATATAATGTGTTGCACAAAAATAGGACCATAAATATATATAACAACAGCTTAATACTGTTGCTGTATTTTTGTTAGAAGTAGTCATAATGAAACTGAGTTCATGCTCATACGGTAATTCAGATGTTTTAAAATGTCAACAGGACCATAAATATATATAACAACCAATTCTTGTTGAAAACCGTTTTGTTTAACTTTATGACTTTAAGCTACAAAGTCCCAGCAGAACATCTTATGAAATTGTTGTGTAATTTCAGGCGCCAGGGAATATATTGCAAATACCATAAATTGGTGAGTACCGGAGGCTTGAATCTTGTTTCCAACATCAAGGCTAATATTTATTTCCTAACTTAAGGCTCTAATTTCTTATTAATTCTCTAATCTATGGTTTTCTGCATGTGACCTTACATGTAGAAATCATCCGAGAAGTATTCTAACTCAAGAACTGAACTTAAAGGAGGGTAAGCGCTCATTGCTTAACATTAAACTAAAATTTATGCTGATTGTCATGCTCTATGCTTTTACCTTGATATCCTATTTAAGTAATTATCTTTTGATTATTTCAGGAATTTGAGAATGTCCTTTAATAATCATCTCAAGTCAGAAGGTATTTATGTAGTGAATCCACATGCTCAGAAAAAAATATAGCAAAGCCAAATCAAGTATTGTCAGTAGAAGGACTAAAAAAGGCTTTAAGGTATGTGGATCAGATAGTATGCACATTCCTGCTCATTTTCATCTTCAGTTGGCTACTCAAAATTTTCCTTCAGCTTCATAGTAGTTTTTTTTTGTTAAGCTTGGTTGCATAGTAGCTATATTTATGCAAATCACAAACCAATTTAGCTCATAGCCACACAAATGAGGTGAATCCTATATACAATAATGTGAACTGAAACTAAATTTACTTGTTACGCCATTAGAGTTTGGGGAAAGTGAGATGAACACAGACTTTATCCCTATTCGGAGTAGATGGATTGTTTCAGTAAAGACCACCTAGCTTTTGAGAAATTGTAGATCTAGTGAGTACTATCTATTATCTATATTCTCAGTGATTGTAAATCATGTAAAGCAAACTAGATTCTTAAGTTAAAATTCTATTCTGAGTCTTATTTAATTATTGAATCTTGTATATTTATGTAGTAAATATTTCTAATTAGTCATGTTGGACCATGGAGCCCAAGTGATATAATTTGTATTTAGATTAATAGAATAATTTAGATTGTATTAGGCCCATTAATACTTGTATTCATAATAGGGCCCAGAAGCCCACAAATGTAAACTTAGTGACCAAGTAAATTAGGGGACCCACTAGGGATCCCCTATATATACTAAACAAACCCCACTTGTATAGGGGTTGGCAATTTGTAAATTAGAGAGTTGTACCTCCCAAAAGGAGAGAGATATTTTAATGAATATAATCTTCACTTATTTCTAGATCTTTTCCCTAATCATATTATCTTATGTTGTAATCACGATTAACTCTCCATCATTTGGCGCTAGAAGGAGCTCTTTAATTTAAAATTCCAACCAAAAATGGAGGTGAATGACTCGGCGATTGAACAAATCGGTTCGAAAATGGAGATGTTAACGGCCCCCCGAGCTGGGGACCAGATGGCACCTCCTCCTTTAAAACTAAGACAGTTATTTCAAGCAATAGAAGATAATATAGGTGGATCTAAACGAACCATTGAATCAGAACATTTGGATGCGAGACGAAAGGTGCAGCCAGATATTCGCATGAGGGTCACCATGGATACAGGAAAGAAGGCGTTAATAAACGACATGCGTCTGCATTTGCAAAAGGTTCAAAAAGAGAAAGAGCCCGCTGTTGGGGTTGAAGATCGTCCCAAGGACTCCGATGAAGAAATATTTAACCTAGAACAACAGAAGCGAGCCTTGGATGAAAATCTGAGGAGATATAGACGAGCTCGTCAGCTGAAAAGTAGATTGAGAAATACAACGACCGTGGCACGTGATGAAGCCGTTGATGTCGAGAGTGAGTTTCAGGAAAATGATTACGACGATTTTGGTGATGAAGAATCAACAGAATCAGTTTACTCGAGACCTTCTGCTCGCAGAAGACGACCAATGCCGTCCGCGAGCCATTCATCTTAGCGAAGTGACTCCAACGAATCAGTAAGACCCGAAGACATTGCTGACATCCGAAGTAATCTCGCCATGTGTAGAGAGTTCATTCGAAACCAATCTGGCCAAATCACATCGGCAGAAAATCCCTTATCGAGAGACATTAAAATAGCTCGTATTGATAGGACGTTGAAAACGCCCTCATTAGATCATTTTGACGGGACAACGGACCCGAGTGGTTTTCTTAACACATTCGATGGCCGTATGGCATTTTTTGGGCACTCAGAAGTAGCGAGATTTCAATTTTTTTCTACATGCCTCCAGGGCACAGCGTTGCGATGTTATAATAGCTTACCACCTCGTTCCATAGATTCTTGGTAATCTTTAAAAACAAAGTTTCAAACTAGGTTTTCAAGCAATTACAAAGGAGGAAAGATAACCGCTTCGCTGATGACTTTCCGACAGCGATCTAACGAATCTCTAAGAGACTTCTTAGTCAGATTCCGAAATGAAATTTTCGATATCCCTAACTTGATCGAAGAATTGGCAATAAACTATCTGGCTGCGGGAATTGATAAACATCGCCATGCCAACTTGTTAGAAGAATTCTTTGAAAAGAATCCAAGAACCCTCCAATCAGCTTTTCAAGTGGTAGAGCATCGAATGAATTTGAAAGAAGCAGTCGGGAGTATTCAATCTCCTCGACGAGCTTTCAAACGAGAGCGCAGCAGAAGCCCTCGGTACCGTTCACCGAGGACTGAATATAAGCGAAGTTATGATTCATACTCGAGGACTAGTGATACCAGAAGCCCTCGAAAGCCACGGACTAAAAGGTCAGATAACCAGGACAAGACATGGAAACCAAGAGAAAGGCAAGAGAAAGAGTTTACGAAGCTCACTATAGACAAAGCCACAATTTTGGCTATTTTTAAATCAGAACCTGACTACCGCCCACCGAGGCCAATGAAACCAGGGCGACCTCCAAGCTCCCGGTACTGCGAATACCATGAGGATACTGGTCACACAACAGACTAGTGTTATCAGCTGAGCAATCTTATCGAGTCCAAAATCAAACGAGGACAGCTGACTCATTACATCGACCATGCCACTGAAAGACAAAATGATCGCCCCCGTGATCAGGATCGGCTCATTGATGTCATCGCAGGAGGAATCGCTGCCGGAGACACGTCAAATAATTCTAAAAAATTATATGCCAGAGAAGTGTTTCATGTGAACCCTGAGGCTCTCAAACGCCAACGTCCTAATCCATCCCCTGTGATCTCTTTTTCTGACAATGACTACCCTTCGGGGATAATCGAGTCTCACAAGGATGCTTTGGTAATCACAGCCAAGATTGGCACAAATACAGTGAAGAAGATCTTAATCGATAATGGCAGCTCTGTTGACATACTTTATCACCACGCTTTTGCTCGGATGGATACTGGGGATAGGAAATTGAAGAACGTGAACATGCCTCTATACGGCTTCACAGGAAATGAGGTCAAGGTCGTAGGCACCATCGACCTTCCAGTCTTATTCGGCTCTCTCCCATGGCAAACATGGCAAATGACCAAGTTTCATGTCATTGACGCCAATTCAAGGTATAACGCTATTCTTGGCTGGACAACTCTTACAGCCTTGAAGGCCATTACCTCGATTCCTCACCTCAAAATGAAATTCCCAACAGAATTTGGAATCGGAGAGGTCGTGGGAGACCAGGTCGCGGCGCACCAATGTTATTTATCCACCGTTATACCAAGAATAAAACATGACGATGATTCGTCAATCAATCAAGTTGTAGATATGGATCCTCGGGCTATCCTTGAAACACCCAATCAATCACCTAGCATCACCATTGAAGAATGTGATGAGATAGAGGTCGAGGAAGGCAGTCCCGACAAAGTGATTAAAATTGGAAAGTGTTTGAAAGGCGAACTCCGCCAACAAGTTACTGATCTCATAAGAGAATATGCTGATATCTTCGCATGGAATTCCAATGACATGCCGGGAATTCTCGAGATGATAGCTCGTCATTCCCTCCACATCAAGCCCGGAGCTCGAAATGTAAAACAAAGGAAAAGAATATTCTCGGAAGAGAAAACGAAGGCAATCAACGCCGAGTTAGATAGATTACTCGAGGCCGCATTTATTGTGCCAATACAATTTTCAGAAGTTGTAGAAATAGCAATTATTGAAGTTTATATGGAAATTTGCGGAGAGCATCTGCGTGGCAAAAGCTTGACACATAAGATAATAAGACAAGGCTTATACTGGCCGTCAATGAGGAAAGATTGTGACAACTTTGTGAAAAAATGTCTATCTTGTCAGCTATACAGTACAATCAGTCATAAACCTACACAACTTCTGTCTCCAATACTCAGTCTCTGCCCGTTCTTTCAATGGGGAATTGATATTGTAAGGTCATTCCCAAAATACAGAAATCAACTTCAGTTCTTAGTCGTAGCCGTAGACTATGCAATAAAATGGATCGAGGTGAAGCCGTTAGCAAGAATCAGAGAAAAAGAAATGATTGAATTTGTCATGGAACATATAGTCTTTCGCTTCGGAATTCCCAAATCGATTGTTACGGACAATGGAACCCAGTTCGTTGGTGAGAAATTTAGTTCGATGTTAAAAGAATTAAAAGTGAAATACATTAAAGCATTAGTCACTTATCCCTTAGCCAATGGGCAGGTCGAGGTATCCAACAGGATAATTCTCCAAGGGCTAAAGAAAAGGTTGCAAGATCAAGCTCGCAAGTGGGTCGATGAGCTGCCAAATGTTCTATGGTCCTATAGAACGACCCCACGAACTGTGACCTGCAAAATGTCCTTAGACTCTCCAAGGATCGAAAACTTTAATGAACAAGACTCCCTCAAAGGCATACGACTCAACAACGACCTCTTGGAGGAGACCAGGGACGAAGCGACCTCAGCCGTCATCAAGTACCAGGGCAAAGTCGCAGGGTACTTTAACAAGCGAGTGAAACCAAGAGATTTCAAAGTTAATGACCTAGTTTTATGAGACTCCGTCTCATCCCAACCTACAGTGGTAGGTAAGCTAAAGGCTCCGTGGGAAGGCCCATACAAGATCTCAAAAGTCATTCGCCCTGGCACGTACGAGCTAGCCCTACTCGATGGTGAGCTGATTAAGAATGCATGGAACGGCATCCACTTGAGGAAATTTTACCAGTAATTGCATGTTGTCTCTTAAAAAGTGACAATCTTTATTCCTTATTCGCCTATGAACATGCTAAAATGAAAATGATCTGAAGTGAGGGTCCCATTTTAGCTCCACCCCTATTTTAATTTACTATCAAATAAAATTTTTTCAAAACTCCTTCATTGAATTGCAAATTATATTATATCGGCTGTCATCAACACATTGATAGTGAAAAAATCCCTAAGGCAATTTGTCAAATTTCTAAAAATTCATATCAGTCCACGGTCATTTTAAATTCAGAGGCACAGCAAGACATACCTTGTTCTAAAACAATAAAGCCATGAATCTCACTTTGTCAATACCAAAATGATTAATTACATAATAGCTCTAAAACCTTAATTACATCAATTAACAAGGTATATCCTTCTTTCGGAGATGTTTAGCCATAGAAGAAAAAGGTAAAGTCAATCAAATGACATTTAAATATATCCTTGACGGATGAATCCTTACTATATTCATTCTTTTTGAAGCAAAACAAGCATGATGACAATGTACCCAATTCACATTGTTACTATTAAGCAAAAGAGAAGTGTTAAAACTATACTTGAGAAATGAAATCTAGCAGCATAACGACAAAAAAGGGGGGAGAGAGAAGCAAGTCTAATGAAAAATAATGTAACGAAAAGTATGCATAAAGGTTCCACCAAGGGTTAATTCAAAATCATAACAGATACCAAATATGGGGGACAATTCCAAACACATACGAAACCAAAAAGTTTAAAAAAGACTAAAATTCAGGAATTACATAATCAACGGGGCATTCCCCACCTTCATTTAGTTGTCAGGGTTCACGATGTCGGCGTTGTTGGGAAGAGTCTTCGCTAGGTCAGCACAGTAATCATCAAAGCTATAACCAGACAGGTCAATCCCGACCTCTTTCAAACGATCATAGCAGCTCTGATAACCAGTCCTAATTCCTTGGCCCACATCGGCAATACTCTTCTCCAAATTCAACTTCAAATCAGCAATATTCTTCTCAAAAACTTCGTTTGCACCCTTCAAAATAGACAGCACACTCTTTGTGGCGTCTAACTCCTTACCCCCAGAAACGACTCACTCTTTCAGCTCATTAACCTCCTTAGCTCTAGAGTCAACAACCTCTTTTATCTTCTCATTCTCTCGCTTCAGCTTCTTCAACTCGTCAGTACACACAGCATCTCGCTTCATCAACTCTTCAACACGGCGCTCGGCAGCGGCCTTTTCATTTTTTAAATCAGCTAGCTCACGAGCTCCACCCTCTTTCCATTACCTATCAATATCAGATCGATATTACCTAACAATATGAGCAATATCTGCCAAGAACTGTAAAACAACATAAAACACAAAAATAAAGAAAACAACATCAAGCAAATTACACAAAAGTAAAGGGAAAATAAAAAAAGACTAAAATTGAAAATTAACAACGTCGAGTAAACAGGTTACCCGGCCTCCACGAGCTAAACAACGCTCAGCAATCTCATCTCGAGTCTTATCAACATAAGAGTTAAAATCTTGCGGCAAATTGAAGGCCTTGAAAACTTGCACAGGAAAGTTCGATTCGGCAGACCACTTCTCATTCGGTTGCACCTCAATTTGAAGAGGCACAGGACTAGAACCTTGTAATATAGGGGGAGAGACTCCTTACGAACCCCAGTTATAGTGAGCGACTTACCTGAACCAAAGCAAGCTGGATCTAGAGTTTTTCTTAAAACAGTTCGACGAGAGCCATCATCATCCCCGTCGCGATTTCTCTTACTGGAATGTGGAATTAGCTCGCCACTTCCATCAAGTACCTCGACAACGAACTCAGGATTAGGATCGTTAACGGTCTTAGCAACAACAGGTGACTTCGTCGCCTTCGAAGAACTCGCACCTTGACCTGCTTGAGTCGCGACCGACCTCTTATTGAGCAAAGCTAAAGCCTGATTCATGTCTACGGGGACTCCCCTACAAAGGATCTTTGCTAAAGATGGTCCTGCCACTGAAAATAAACAAAAAGAGTTACAAAATTTAACAAATGAACAACATTTCATCAAGAGAAAATTAATGACTAGACAATAAAACCTCACAATTATGTTCTTCTAAAAACTTTGAATTTTTTAGTTGATAATGGGTATAAGAAGGGTCAAGACCCAGAAAGCGAGTAACAGCCAACATATCGAATTTCTTCAGCCTAGCGACCCGGTCAACCACATCCTCGCTAATGTGTTGGCATGGGTGTACGAGCTCTAAATCAGGCCCATGGTAGTACATCCATTTGCTATGCCATCCAGAATTAGAAGATTTAACATCAACAATCTTTGTAAAACCATCTCGTTTACTAAAATAAACTAAACCCTCCTGGTACTTCATAATATAAATCGAAAAGAATAAACTTAAAGATGACACACAATTCTTTTCTGAACAGAGAGCTATGAAACCACTAGCTTGCGCTATTGAATTTGACGACAACTGAGCTATGCCACAACCTATAAATTCATAGAGACTCAAATGAAACGGATGCATTGGCAAACGCAATTCGTACTCAAAATGACACATCGGAATGCCGTGCACTCCGAATTTCGACATCTCCCATATTTTATCATCTAATTGAGGGCTGAAACATCTATAACCACAATCCAGCCTTACCCACGACTTAATGTCAACATCTAGAGGGCGATTCGAATACATACTCGGATACCATAGATTGGATTCTTTAAACTCCACGAGCCCCTCAGCAGAGGCCTCGGCCAAAACCCTTTCACGAGCAACAAGGGTCCGAGGACTCAATGGAGGTGGTGGCGTAGGAACCCCGACGTTCTCAGACACCATCTCATCAAGAAACCCACAACTTCCCCCTGAAATATCTTCAAGAATTTCCAGATGCCCTAAATCTATGGGATCATCTAAGAAACCTATATTGATAGGCCTTTTCTCAGGATTCCTACCATCTACGTGGGAAGAAGAGGAATTTGCAGACATATTTGGATGTTTAAAACAAGAACTCTGAAAAGAAAAACAAAACAAAAGTAAGTACTTACAAAGAGATTAGTGAATGGCCGGGAAGCGTCTCTCCAACTCTTTTAATCTGTTCCTTGGGAACTGAATCGTCCAAAGCCCAAATAAACCAACGATCAAAATAGTTGAGAATGAACGTTTACTTATAAACCCAAAAAAAAACTACTTTCGTATACGATTAAATAAGAGATAATAAAATTCAAATATGTCCACCGCGAGACGCACCTCGCATACGATAACAGTAAACATGATGCCATAAACAATATAATTAATCATTCCCAATAGAATAAAAAATTATATATAAAACAAATCTAAAAGATATTGTTCCATGACAATTAGCCTTCTCAAAATTAGAAAGGCTTAAATAATTGCAAAATTCCAAAGCTTAAAGCTAAATAAAAAGAAACTCAAGTAAACAATTCATTTAAAAAATACCCTGAAGGGATCAAACACAAAACAGACATATGTCATCATCACAAAGACACACAAACGATCCTTCACACCTCAGCCTCGACGATCGCTTGCACGACGTCAGGATCCTTCACTTCTCAGCCTCGATGATTGCTTGCACGACGTCGGGACACTCATCCACCTCGCTAAAATCCAACTCATTCTGTAGATAGTAATCAGCCAAAGCCACAGCAGCGACATTTGCAGAGGGACGTACACAGACCATCTGTAAATCCTCCCAATCGTCGTCCATGCGCTGGTCGATAACCCCGACAAGGACCCAATGCTTGTAACTCGAATCATGAGGATGAAGAACCTTTTCCAAAGCCGCAACATCGTCAGTCTCATGAATCAATTTTTTCTTACCCTTCCTCCAGGTAAACTCAAGCCCATGGCATATAGCTTGCAAAGACGCCACATCAGGGTCGGAACAGCGGAACGCTCCCCCGAAGCCACGAAAGAAATCACCATCATCGTTCCTCATGACACACCCAATGGCACAGATACCTTTCTCTCAAGCAAAGGCACCATTCACGTTAATCTTGTAAAACCCATCTGTTGGCTTCTCCCAGGCCATTTGCACGAGTGCTAATCTCTCAGGAATAAGGTTTAAAAATAAAGAAATTAACTCTACTCTGTTTTTATTATTACTTTTTTGCAGGTAACAAAAAAGAAGGGATCTAAAGATACCCTCTTTACTAGGGGGGGGGGGGACAAATGTTGGACCATGGAACCCAAGTGATATAATTTGTATTTAGATTAATAGAATAATTTAAATTGTATTAGGTCCATTAATACTTCTATTCATAATAGGGCCCAGAAGCCCACAAATGTAAACTTAGTGGCCAAGTAAATTAGGGGACCCATTAGGGATCCCCTATATATACTAAACAAACCCCACTTGTATAGGGGTTGACAATTTGTAAATTAGAGAGTTGTACCTCCCAAAAGGAGAGAGATATTTTAATGAATATAATCTTCACTTATTTCTAGATCTTTTCCCTAATCATATTATCTTATATTGTAATCACGATTAACTCTCCATAAGTCAAATAGAATTGTCCCCCGAACTTCTCAAAGTCTCACTGGCTGTCAACCAGCACTGCATGTTGTAAAGTAAGTAGTTCAAGAAGTTTTCTGTTGTAGGAATTGACCATGATTAAAGTAATGAACATGTGATTCTTTAATATCTCTCTTCTCCAGTTGTTAAAAATATGAATGCCATAAATATCTTAGTAAGTTACGGTTCGGCCTTGAGCTTCATATTCCCCCCTCCCAAGCGCATCTGTGTGATGTAGTACATGTATGTTGTTTGTCTAAAGTATATTTACTAGTTTTAAGCTCTGTGGTTAAAATTTTCAACTTACATATAGTCGAAAAAAATTGGAAAAAAATAATTATTACAGTGTGTACATACGTTGCCTTTCTTTTTTCCTTCTCAAACATAAACCATGTTCAAGACCCACATATATATGTGCATTAATATGTGGATAGATACCGATGAACAAAATAAACAAACAGCAATGCAGGTAAAGTGACAACAAATCAATACTCCCAGGGAATTAGGTTCCTTACACAAATTACAGGTCAAAAAATTCATCCATTTTAGATAACTTAAAATGCAGTAATCTATTATAGTCTACTTGTATGTTTACATGTTCACACTACAGGAATGGGGGATTCAAAAACCATGAAAAAAGATCCTACGGGCTACGGCACTTAACAAGCCACTTCATTCTGCACTAAAGAGGTAACCAAAAAAATAAATTATCTTAGTGTTGTGTTTTCACATTCCATCACCTTTTTCCCCACCGAAATGTTTAATGAATGAGTTGTCTGTTCATGTTAAGGTCATCATCCTCTGCGGGATCTGAACTGCCTGTGAAAGGAACAAGTCAACAGCCAAATGCAAAGAGAACAAAGGCTGAGGAAAGGCAGCATTCATCAAAAAAATCCAACCAGACCAAAGAAAAGATGATTGAACTTGACTTTATTAGTTCAGATGAAGAGACCTGAGTCGTGAATTGTGATTGTAAGTAACTCATGATCTCATGTGAGATTTGATCTCATTTAACATGTATCTTTAAGATATATACAATAAGATGGTCAAGAAGCAAAAAAAAAAAAAAGATGGCCAAGAATGAAGCTTTATTGTGCACTTCAGCTATATTGAAGAGGCTAAATGTATCAAAAATCAGTGCGGGCTTGATGGACTTTCTCCTAGTTGTATAGCTTTTTCTTCAAAGCAAACTGATATGTTATAAAACTGTTAGATATTGATTTACAAGACTAGAATATCCTCTTTTGGTAGAGTGCATGGTGTTTTTTTGTGGAATGAGCTTAAATTTCTTTGATTAACTTCGTCTTTATGTTGACATACTGTGTAGTAGATGCTCAATTTTGTAAGATGTCTGCTCATTTGCTTTTCTTTGTACGTGCAGCAATATATATAAAGTAGCTGAATATGATACTGCTTAATCTTTAGTACAAATCTCATTTATGCTGCGTATGCAATATGGTAATGAAACATACTTTCTTCAAGAAAGTTTCTTGTAGATTGGACTGATTCATATAGCTTTTCGTTCGTGTTTATGTAATTACTGGGAGACTGTTTAGGAGGTGTCAACTGAGCTACCTCTTCCGCAAATGAATGATGAATGTTATATTCTCATGCACATCCCTGCTCCATATAACTGCAGCTGAGGTTTTCAGTACTCTCAAGGGGATGGAAGAATCAAAAAGTCTTGGTCCAGACTCCAGAGGGGTATACTCCAGAAATTTTCTATCTACTTGGTCAGTCATGTGTACCCGTTCTACTTTTGCTCAATTTTGGCGAATATCATGCGGCACTCAGGGACGGAACTAGAAACTGAAGTTGGCGGGGGCGAAATTTTTTTCCTTCTTCATAATTTATATATTAAAATAATTTTTTATTAAATAAAATAAGAAATTATTAATAAAAATTTATAATTTTATAAATATAATTAAATTCAATACTAGAATTCAAAATTATGATAAACATCACAAATTTTATTACTATATTCATAAAATTTATATAAATTTGAGGGGGCGAAAACGAAATATTATAATAATTTAATATTAGAAATATCAATATTAAAATTTTTTGCATGAAGTTTAGTACTAATTTCATGATTATACGGGGTTTTGGGGTGGCGGCCGCCACCGCATGCCACCCTTTCCTCCGTCCCTGGCAGCATTGTTACTTATAAATGGATAGAAAAATTACATGACTGCTAAATGCAGTTCAAGATTACTCAAATGAGGGCTCTTATTAGTTTGTTGATAACTGATTTGCTTATCTTGTCAACGGAATTTTCTGTTGTCAAATTTTAAATTTCTTGATTGGTAGAGACTCGAGATGGTCACTTTGGCATGACTTCTGTTTACTTGATAGACCTCCCTTGCATTAGTTTCACCCTTGCCTTGTATTGATTGTGGGATCTCATTCAAAAACTTTGGTCAGCTGGCTGATTACTAGTGCAGCTGGAAATTTCCACCTACAAACCATGATATTGTGAGGGATATATGCCACAAAGCAAGCCAAGTCACTATTTTTCAAAATGACAAGTAACACAGAATCGATAAATCCTCCATTTCGCAAACAATACGTGGAACAGGTATAGGCCAAAAATTCTGGAACTGAAACAACACTGATTGCACCAACTGAGTTCTACCAGCCACATTCAGCAAGCGGTTTGCATAGAATTGAATCTGGCTGCAAACTGAATAGAATAAACTTTCACTCACTCGAAGGTCCCCCCAAGTTAGATACAAGTTTTATAAGAATGTCATGAGAGATCGAACGAGGCACACTGGAGAAAAACAACATACAAGTCAATTGGTTCAAGTGAAGTCCTGATACTTGAGAAATATTATGAATTGCTTCTATCACAAAATTGCTAGATGGAGAGTTTCCTTTACAAAAAAGTAATACATCATCCACAAAGAAAAAACTAGTAACCCCTTGTGCTTTTTAATGAAAATTGATATTAGGAGATACTGATGCTTGATTGATGAAAGAAGTGAGCACCTCCATGGCAATGGTGAAAAAATAGGTGATAAGGGATTGCCTTGCCGAACCCCTGATTTACCTTTAAAAAATTTCTCGAGACTACCATTAATCTTAACCTAAAACCATGCTGAAGAAATACAAGCCTCGACAAGCAATCAACCTGGCAGCAGACGCATCATCTGCAAACTTTAAATTAAAAAAATCCCAATTAATCAAGTCGAAAGCCTTCTGTATATCAAGCTTAAAAGCGCATCTTGGTGGACCTTTTTCAGTATTGTTATTGCTACATAGGGCCTAAGCTAACGTAATATTTGTCCCCTATAAGTCTTTTATTAATGAAGGCATTTTGAGTCGAGGACATTAAATATGGAAGCAGATGCTTTAATCTAGAGGACCATAAGCAAAAAGGACAATAGTATAGTGTATTCAAACTGCATTGAGTAATCTTGAACTGCATTTAGCAATAGTGCTAACAACCAAAAATTTTGAAAGACAGAGAGACACTGAGCGCCAGTGCTAGCTCGAACACTAGTTGAACTATTGAAGCCCAAATTAGTCCCGTTAAAACTCTTGACCCAAACCCAGCTTAAACCTAATTAGAGTGAGAGAAATTAGTGAGAGAAGCCCTAGTTAGATAAAAACGAGTGAGTGAAGAGTGATAGAGACGAGGGAGTGGGAGAATGAATTCTTAGCCCCAGTTTAGCTTTCTCACTCTGTAATACTTTAACTACCGACCAAACAATTCACTGCCACTACAAGAAAAGGGTCAATAGACATCGATTTCTGGCCGATGTCTATGTTGTTTTGCAAGCGATATCTTTGTCGGTGATGTCTATTCTAGACATCGGCCAGAAACCGATGTCTGTTCTAAAATAGACATTGATAATTCCTTAAATACACATCGGTTATTCTACAAAATATGTTAGATATAATTAATTTTATAAACAAATTACTTGCATTATATTCTAGAAACATATAACAAATTAACTAAGTGATTTTTCATATACACATCGTTTCTTTTTTTGAAAGTGATGTATAACATGCTATACGACATCGAATCATTTACTATAACTGATGCCTATTTACATATTAGACATCAATTTTTTAGCAAATAAATTGATGTCTATTGTCATCTTAGACATCATCCTATACTGATGTCTAAAGTACTTATAACATCAGTTTGTACAAAAAAAATTGATTTATATTTTTCTCATAGACATCACTTAGGTCTAATGTCTGTTTTAATTCTAGACATCACATTTTATAAGTAAAAAGTGATTTCTATTTGTTTCATAGACATAAGATATTGTAGAAAAAATGTGATGTACATTTTTGTGTTAGACATCAGTTTTGCCATAATAAAATCCGTGTAGCATATAACAATTTTCATGCTTGTCGTGCCAATACATAGAAAAAAATACGGAAAATGCACTAATTTTTAGAATACATACTATCTAAATCTCTCAGTTGTTCCTTATTAGTGCTATGCCATGATAAACATATAGGCAAAGAGAGAATAGAGTATTATTTAATCTTCTCCAAAACGGTTGTTAAATGAAAGCTGACATAGGGTATAGGTCAACAATCTTTGCAGAATACTTTAAACAAGATAGACTGAGTTATTACTTAAAAGGCTCATGCATAAATATCTGTTCGGCAGCATCACAAAGCTCACCAACTACATAAATATCTAAAAAAAATCTTCTATTCACAAGAGGTCTCCAGCTTCGAGGAGTAAGCAACGTAGATATAATCTGCCAAAACAAATATTAATTTTTTTGAGAAAATTAATGTCTTTACTAGAGAAAGTAGTAATGGGAACACCAAGAACAAACAGATTGATCTAAGGATAACTATACATCCCACCTAGTCTCCCTACATTCTCTGGCAACAATAACCTGTAGAATAAAAAATACTTTAAACTTGCAGCTTGTAGATGAAAGAATTCTGAACTACTGAAGTGAGAATGATACTTAAAGCTCTAGTGTGGAGACGGACGCCTGCCTCAGTATTACTACCGTCTAAAGGGGCTTCTGCGGTTTATACGTTATCATCTGGCCTGGATGTTTTTTGGTAAGTGCCAAGTTCCGACTGCACAGCTTGCAAGACAGCACTGGTAGTTTCAACTGCTGGTGAATGTGAACATGATCAGGAAGCTAATTTGATATATCACAAACAAAAATGGAATTCATGTCGATCCCTACGAATGATTTTTTTCGTATGGATGGAAAGAAAGGAGTTTAGGTGCGTCTTATCAACTTCCTCTATATTATCAATATTTAGTGGAAGTGGATATATACAGGTTGTGAGTGTGATACTAATAGATAAATACTTGATGTGTGAGATGTTTCAATTTAATATATATATATATATATATATATATATATATATATATATATATATATATATATATACAGGTTGTGAGTGTGATACTAACAGATAAATACTTGATGTGTGAGATGTATCAATTTAATATATATATATATATATATATATAAAGAATATTACCTTATTAGCAGCCCTTAATCATCGATCTCAATCTTTTTTGGAGCATTATCTTCATTGTTTACTGTAGTCCATGAATACATAACCATAATAGTAGGATTATAACAAGGGGTGACAATTTCAGGTAATGGGTCAGGTTCGTGCCAGATTGACCATATGACCATTAATTCAAAAAAACAAAGTACAATCACAAGCATCATCGCCAAAATATAACTTTCAAAAATCATATGAATATTTAGTAAAAAAGCTCAAATCAAGTGTATAAACATACAAATGTATATAAACGTATGAGACATATGTATAAGATAAAAATTTAATACATCTCTTTAAAAAGATAAGATGTAACATGAAGATAATCAATAGATATGTATGCGGAAGGCTTAATAAAGATAAACAAGAGAGAAGAAAGAAAAAGAAGGGAAAACTAGAAAGGAAAAAAGATGTGGGAAAAACAGATGAACGGTTGATAAAATTTAAGGTTTGCGTAATGAGATGTTGACAGACCTTTTTAATATATACTCCTACTTATGAATGGGCCTTGTATCTATTGGGCTTGATGTTTTTTTAAATAGACAAGAGTGTGGCTAAGACATGGATAAAGTATATATATATATATATATATATATATATATATATATATATATATATATATATATATATAGGGTTGGACTCCATAAAGAACACTTTAAATAAAGAACAACAAAGAACACCTCATATCTAATAGATCCATTGCCCCTGGCGGGGCCACCCAATACAAAAAGTTCTTATTTTTTTAGGCTCTATCCATCCAGCAAAAAAAAAAAAAAAAAATGAAAATTTTACTGTTCATCGATGACGTCATCAGTGACGTCATCATGAACAGTAAAATTTTCAAAATTTTTTTTTTTTTGCTGGATGGATAGAGCCTAAAAAAATAAGAACTTTTTGTATTGGGTGCCCCTGGCGGGGCCAATGGATCTATTGGAATAAATGATTTTATACTGTTCTTTATTGTTCTTTATATAAGAGTGTTCTTTATGGAGCAAAGGCCTATATATATATATATATATATATATATATATATATATATATATATATATATATATATATATTTCAGGCTAGTTTTGGGTAGTTCTGGTCAATCCCAAAATTGGTTTGATCTTTTCCAGTATTAACCTGAAAATCAAAATCCCCAAATACAATTCACATTTTTTCAGGGTTGGATTTTCTTGTCGTGTTAGATTTTGCCACTAAAACACGAAAAAGCTTTCGTTGATTTTTTAATACATGTATTATGTCACTTAATAGAAAAACTCATAAAAAATTAAGTTGAAATATTTGGGCCATGATATGGGCTGTCAATATACATATTGATAGGATCGAAGTCGATCGAGATCTTGATTTATTTTGATTTAATGATTCCCAATGATAAGTTACCTAAATGATTAATTATATTTAATTAATTTAAAACCAAATTTGACTAAAATTAAATAGTAATTTGAAATTTTATAACGTAGCAACTGAGCAGATCTAGATCTCCGAATGCTGTCACGTCCTTCCGGGAATCCATCTTCAAGTCTGACTCTCTATCTCTGGCTCTCTCTTTGCTTTTCTGAGTAGTGGCACATATTATAATGATAGGAAGTGTTTATATAGGCCCTAGAATTCTTTTCCAGCAAGAAAAACCAAAATTACAACTTAAATTTGAAATAGGAGAAAAATCAAGATTTTTCCAGAAAGCTGCAGCTCCCCTGCGCCACTCCATGGCGTCCCTGCACTGTCCTATGTCTTCCAAGCGCCCCTGCGCTTGCATGTAGCGCAACCGCGCTCTTCAATTCTGCCAGTTTCTGATTTTTTGCCCATTTTCTTCGTTTTATCTCCGTTTTCTCCCGTTCCTTTTGCGTTAGTTCCCGTTCTTCAATCCCTTGACTTATGAATCTCCATAGTATCATAGTGCAAGACTCTGTTCTTCATTCCAAACTCAATATCCACTCCAAGAACAATGGAAATCACCAACCCTAGCCAACGTTTTACGATCTTGCACAACTAAACGAAAACACATCAAAAATACAACATACTTGAGGTCAAGACATCAATTTAAGTCGCAATGAAGCATTCTAAGTGGATATGAAATCCACTTATCAGATATAAATGGAGTTAATAATCCAGCTCCCAAATAAATCATTGGTACGTTTTCAATACATCATCTCTTGCTTATCAGTTGGTGCACATGCAATGATCCATCAATAAAGCCAATCTTTCCCTTGGCGTTGAGTGCCTTCGATATCAACAGTGACAGTGGAAGGGATTTTGGTGGCCTTGGGAGTGGGGTTCGGTGATGAGGAGGATGGAGACCTAGCTTCATATGTGACTGTCATGTTGATGTAGGAGGATTTTCAGTGTTAATTGAGGTTCATGACTCGTGAGATGACAACAATGAAATAAAGGCATGAACACGCTGCCGAGGATGCTTGATGGCATGAACACGCTGTTGATTGACATGATCATGCCAAATTGGGAAATCTTGGCAGACGTTTACAAGCGAGAGGATTGAGAGATTGTGCATGCTCACGCCTAAAGCCGCATGATCACGCTTATTTTAATTTTTATTTGTTTTTAGTTAGGATTTAGTTATATTTTGTTAAGAATTTTATATCCCTATATAAACAATAATAATATACCGTTGTTCTATGGGTCTCTAGGAGTTGATGAGTTTCTAAATTGGCATATTGATGTTGATCATTTCTTTGATGTTATGGGTATTCCTGAGAGTAAACAGGTGAATATGGTATTTATCAAGTTAAAGAGTACTACTGCGACTTGGTGGGATAAGTTAATTTTGAAGAGAAAGAAACAAAGGAAAGAACCGATTAGAACATGGTGACGAATGAGACAGTTGATGGAGAGGTTTTTACCAAAGGGCTATGAGTCTAAGATGCATACAAAGCGAAAGCAAGATGATTATATGGTTAAATATTATGAACTCGATTGTGCCAATAAGGTGTTCGATAAAAGTCCTCAACCAAATTGTGATAGATTTGACATGGTCAAACAAGAAGACGGGGAGGATGATGTACAAGAACAAAACAAAGAAAAACTTGAGGAGGTCAATAAATATGGGAATGATAGCGACGATGAACATTATGTTAAAGGTGAACAAACATTATCCCTGGACACTCATAGATCGCTAGATGATTCACGACATCATATCTTGGTTCAGTCGTTATGCAAGGTGAGTCCTCAAACTGTTAAGATTGTGGTAGGTTGTGAATATCATGAGAATTTTAATTTATGGGAGATGGTTAGTGAAATCAAGTTGCCTTTACAAATTTATGAAGCATCATATAATGTTATTTGGGATAATAAATATGTGGTTATGACTAGTGTGAAGTATAAAGATGCTACAATTTTTGATAATCTTGATGTTGATGCATGCGAGTTAGTACTGGGTAGACCATATCATTTTGATTTGAATATTTGTCACAAAAGTAGGGAGAAAACAATTGACTTCATAAATATTGATAGGAACTATGTCTTGTATCCGTTGGAAGAAAAGGGTGTCTTGAGGTCATTATATGGATGTGCGATATCTATTGGTACGACAAAAGAGTTTAAAGTTGTTGAATGTTATTCAATTTCTGGATTGACAATCATTAATCAAGATGTCGTTGGGTTAATTCAAGTGTTGTCATTGTAATATGTTGTTCTTATCGAAGACTTCAGGTACAAGTCCCAACAACGTGTTTGCCTATAAAGAAACCACCATGGAGAGATAAACATTTATCAGATGTTGTTCCTCTTTTATTTTAGATGAGAACTCGGGGTCGAGTTCTTTTGAAGTGAAGGAGACTGATGTAGGATGATTTTCAGTGTTAATTGAGGTTCATGACTCGTGAGATGACAACAATAAAATAAAGGCATGAGCACGCTGCTGAGGATGCTTGATGGCATGAACACGCTGTTGATTGACATGATCATGCCAAATTGGGAAATCTTGGCAGACGCTTACAAGCGAGAGGATTGAGAGATTGTGCATGCTCACGCCTAAAGCCGCATGATCACGCTTATTTTAATTATTATTTGTTTTTAATTAGGATTTAGTTCTATTTTGTTAAGAATTTTATATCCCTATATAAACAATATTACGATGTACTGGATGAATAATCTTTTATTGAAATAAAAACTCTAAGATTTTTCTCTTATTTTTCTTGTGGATTCAAGAACCCCTTGTGGATTCAAGGATTGGCTTGTGGATTCAAGGTTTTCAAGGATTTCTCATGTAAGAGTCCTTTAAAGATTAGTGTTTGCTTTTCCTTGGCTTCCGTGCTGCGTCACATGTTGGTTAAAAAATGAACCTGAGCTCCAATACCATATAAAACTTAAACGAGAGAATTTAAATTGATTGTATTATTTACCTTCCTAAATGTTATACTAGTTTCTATCTATTTGTTGTATAGAGTTTATGCAAATCTGAGTCTCTGTTGCAGAGTATATAATTACTTTATGTTCACGTAACTTTTTGTTTGCAGGATCTATCCACTTTGTTGCAAGACTCCTGGTGTAGATAATACTTATCTAGTATAGATTAATTATACAATAATATTACACAATTAAGCTTTAGTAAATAGTCCCTAGTGTAAACATACAAATCCCCAAACAAAACACCAACAACTTATAAACATTTTAACCCTAGAATGGAAAAACTTAACAAAATCGAACCCTTAAAATTATACCTGTGAAATCGCAAATCAAAAGCCTTCAATTAAAATCCCCAAATGACAAACCCTAAATCATCTACAAAAACATCATTTGAAAACTATAAATGAAAACCCCAAAATTAAATAAATGTATACATATACCTCAATTAATCAACCCTGTATTTGAAATGAGAGTGTAGATATTTTTTGAAATGAGAGTGTAGATGGTGAGATGCAAGATGTGAGAGAGTGCATATGAGAGATGTGAGTGGGAGAGATGATTGGAAATGGGGAAACATTTTAAAAAGGGGGAATATTTCAGTAAAATAGAAAGTAGTCAACGAGCGGGGGATGAAAAAATTGAATGAGCAGGTGATGTAAATTGGAGACCAAAAATAATAGGCGGGATTTTAGAAGGGAAGAGAGTTTTTATTTTAAATTTATTAAAATATTAATTTTTTAATTATTAATTTTGTAAAAAATATTCACTTTTAATTATTCTAATTTTTAGGATGATGGTAAAAAATAATGATTTTTTAAAATAAAATTATTAAAAAGTATTTATTTTCAAATTTTCGACCAAAATATCCAACAAAATACACATTCATAATCCGGATATCATGCGCATTTTGGCAAATTGATAGAGTATTATTTATAAAAATTCAAAATGCAATTAATCAAAAAAAGGGAAAAAGAAATTAGAGTTGAAACTCTTGATTGTTAGGTTGATTAAATGCTAGTGATTTTCAATTTTGTTTTTTAAATTCTAAATTATAAATTCATAAATTAAATAATAAGTTTTATAACTAGTGTCTCATCCCTCATTCGTGTTTCAAATTTTTTTGAAAATATATCTCTGTGATCCAACCATACAAATGTCAAGATCCATCCTTTTCAATGTTATTCCAAAAAATTCACAAAAAAATAAACTTTTTTGATTTGGTAATTTAATAGTCAACTAGTACTTGGAATAGTACTTTTAACTAGTGTTACGTCTCTTATTCGTGTTTCGATTTTAAAAAAAAAATATTTTTGATAATCCAATCATACTAATATCAAGGTCTATCTTTCTTATTGTATTCCAAAAAATTTAGAAAAAAAATGAACTTATTTGGTTTGGTAATTTAATAGTCAACTAGGACTTTGACTAGTAATTCTAACTAGAGTTTCTTCCCTGATTCGAGTTTTGATTTTAAAAAAAATATTTCTTGAAGATTCAACTATACAAAAATATAATAATAATAATAATAATAATAATAATAATAATAATAATAATAATAATAAACAACTTTGCATTAATAATCTTTATATTTTATATACAATAACCCGAAAAAAGATAACATCATATTCGAATAACATCATATTTATTATATGTAATTTATGCTAAAGACAACACCACAAAAAAGGTCGTAATTCAATCCAAATACGATGTTTACGATATTGTTGCGACAAGATTATGCATAAGTCTAATATCATATGTTTAACGAATAAGATGCTTACGATTTTTTTTTTGTCAAAAAAAATCATATATTTTTCAATTAATAAACTATAAAAAATAAGAACAAGAATTACATATACTAGAATTTTACCTGTGCTACGCAGAGGCCCATAATTATCAATTTTTACAATTAAAAAAAATATTGGCTCCAACATCTAGTTGTCTTGGGCCCCTTGCATCGACTTCACCGTAGACCCTTCAGTTTGGCTTCGCTTGCACTTCGTGAACATGGTCCGCCCACATCTTCTTTGTCAACATGGTATGCCCACATCTTATTTGTCGACTCTTGAATCCATTTTTCTCCCATTATTCGCTCTGGATGTGCATCTCGTGATGCATGGCAGGTGGCAACGGATGAATCAACTTTGGCACAATAATTAGGTCTCTGCCGACTACAAGTTGTTCCAGCATTTTTCTCAGATCCTGAATAATTAAATAGACATAAATATTAATATAAATAAATATATAGATATATATGTATAAAACTGAACAATAGTGCTAACAACCAAAAATTTTGAAAGACAAAGAGACACTGAGCGACAGTGCTAGCTCGAACACTAGTTGAACTATTGAAGCCCAAATTAGTCCCGTTAAAACTCTTGAATTGAACCCAAACCCAGCTTGAACCTAATTAGAGTGAGAGAAATTTGTGAGAGAATCCCTAATTAGATAAAACGTGAGTGAAGAGTGATAGAGACGAGGGAGTGGGAGAATGAATTCTTAGCCCCAATTTAGCTTTTCCACTATGTAATATTTTAACTTCCGACCAAACAATTCACTGCCACTACAAGAAAAGGGTCAATACACATCGCCGATGTCTATGTTGTTTTGCAAGCGATATCTTTGTCGGTGATGTACATTATAGACATCGGCCAGAAACCGATGTCTGTGCTAAAGTAGACATCGATAATAACTTAAATACACATCGGTTATTCTACAAAATATGTTAGCTAGCTATAATTAATTTTATAAACAAATTACTTGCATTATATTCTAGAAAACATATAACAAATTAACTAAGTGATTTTTCTTATACACATCGTTTCTTTTTTTGAAAGTGATTTATAACATGCTATACGACATCGAATCATTTACTATAACTGATGCCTATTTACATATTAGACATCAATTTTTTAGCAAATAAATTGATGTCTATTGTCATCTTAGACATCATCCTATACTGATGTCTTATTTACTTATAACATCAGTCTGTACAAAAAAATTGATTTATATTTTTTTTCATAGACATCACTTAGATCTAATGTCTGTTTTAATTTAGACATCATAATTTATAAGTAAAAAGTGATTTCTATTTGTTTTTTAGACATAAGATATTGTAGAAAAAATGTGATGTACATTTTTGTGTTAGACATCAGTTTTGCCATAATAAAATCAGTGTAGCATATAACAATTTTCATGGTTATCGTGCCAATACATAGAAAAAAATGCGGAAAATGCACTAATTTTTAGAATGCATACTATCTAAATCTCTCAATTGTTCCTTATTAGTGCTATGCCACGATAAACATATAGGCAAAGAGAGAACAGAGTATTATTTAATCTTCTCCAAAACAGTTGATCGATGAAAGCTGACATAGGGTCTTGGTCAACAATCTTTGCAGAATACTTTAAACAAGATAGACTGAATTATTACTTAAAAGGCTCATGCATAAATATCTATTCGGCAGCATCACAAAGCTCACCAACTATATAAATATCTAAAAAATATCTTCTATTCACAGGAAGTCTCCAACTTCGAGGAGTAAGCAACGTAGATATAATCTGCCAAGAATTCTAACAAATATTAATTGTTTTGAGAAAATTAATGTCTTAGCTAGAGAAAGTAGTAATGGGAACACCAAGAACAACAACAGATTGATCTAAGGATAACTGTACCATCCCACCTAGTCTCCCTACATTCTCTCTGGCAACAACAACCTGTAGAATCAAAAATACTTTAAACTTGCAGCTTGTAGATGAAAGAATTCTGAACTACTGAAGTGAGAATGATACTTACAGCTCTAGTGTGGAGACGGACACCTGCCTCAGTATTACTACCGTCTAAAGGGGCTTCTACGGTTTATACGTTGTCATCTAGCCTTGATGTTTTTTGGTAAGTGCCAGGTTCCGACGGTACAGCTTGCAGGACAACACTGGCAGTTTCAAATGCTGGTGAATGTGAACATGATCAGGAAGCTAATTTGATATATCACAAACAAAAATGGAATTCATGTCGATCCCTACGAATGATTTTTTTCGTATGGATGGACAGAATGGAGTTTAGGTTCGTCTTATAAACTTTCTCTATATTATCAATATTTAGTGGAAGTGGATATATACAGGTTGTGAGTGTGAGACTAATAGATAAATACTTGATGTGTGAGATGTATCTATTTAATATATATATATATATAAATAAAGAATATTACCTTTTTAGCAGCCCTTGAGTCACCGATCTCAATCTTTTTTGGAGCATTATCTTCATTGTTTACTGTAGTCCATGAATACATAACCATAATAGTAGGATTATAACAATGGGTGACAATTTCATGTAATGGGTCAGGTTCATGCCAGATTGACCATATGACCATTAATTCAAAAAAACAAAGTGCAATCACAAGCATCATCATCAAAATATAACTTTCAAAAATCATAAGAATATTTATTAAAAAAGCTCAAATTAAGTTTATAAACATACAAATGTATATAAACGTATGAGACATATGTATAAGATAAAAATTTAATACATCTCTGTAAAAAGATAAGATGTAACATGAAGATAATCAATAGATATGTATGCGGAAGGCTTAATAAAGATAAACAAGAGAGAAGAAAGAAAAAGAGGGGAAAACTAGAAAGGAAAAAAGATGTGGGAAGAATAGATGAGCGGCTGATAAAATTTAGGGTTTGCGTAATGAGATGTTGACGGACCTTTTTAATATATACTCCTACTTATGAATGGGCCTTGTATCTATTGGGCTTGATGTTTATTTAAATAGACAAGAGTGTGGCTAAGACATGGATAAAAGTATCAATATATATATATATATATATATATATATATATATATATATATATATATCAGGCTAGTTTTGGGTAGTTCTGGTCAATCCCAAAATTGGTTTGATCTTTTCCGATAAATTATTAACCTGAAAATCAAAATCCCCAAATACAGTTCACATTTTTTCAAGATTGGATTTTCGTGACGTGTTAGATTTTGCCACTAATACATGAAAAAGCTTTCGTTGATTTTTTAATACATGTATTATGTCACTTAATAGAAAAACTCATAAAAAATTAGGTTGAAATATTTGGGCCACGATATGGGTTGTCAACATACATATTGATAGGATCGAAGTTGATCGAGATCTTGATTCATTTTGATTTCATGATTCCCAATGATAAGTTACCTAAATGATTAATTATATTTAATTAATTTAAATCTAAATTTGACTAAAATTTAACTAGTAATTTGAAATTTTATAACGTAGCAGCTGAATAGAAATAACATCCTAGTACTTCTGATAGAATATTTATAACGACCTAGAATTTTTCGCAATTTATAAATGCTTATTTAATTGTTAAATGTGGAAACTAGGTGAATTATGTGATAGATAAATTTTTGTGAAATCAAGATATGTGTGGAATCATGTTTATGTGATTACATGATGATTGGTATGTGTCGTATATGTCCGTGAAATTTTATTTATATTTTTGGGGCATTAAAATCATTTTTAAAGTACATTTTTAATCTTTCGAAAATCATATAAAATCATTAGAGTTGATTAAATCATGAAATCTTTTGCATTATCATCTTTGAGATATGATTTAGTTCTTAAAATTAGTGTGAATATTTAATTATGTGGTTTGGTATTTTAAAATGATTTAAAAGCTTTATTTCTATTAAATGTTCTTTATTTCATTTAGCAAAAAAAAATGTTCTTTATTTCGAAAATTCATACAAAATTCATTTTTGAGTCTAAAATTATTTTAAAAATATGAGGAGCCTTGTAAGTTCATAAACTTTATTTCAAAATTTTAAAATTTATTTTTGTCTTATTTTTCCATTTAATTCTGAATTTAAAGGATTAAAATCAGCTTTTAAAAAGAAAATGAATTTTCAACTTTTTGTCAAATTACCGAACTACCCCTGAGTCTATATAACCCCCACCCAGTTCATTTTCTTCCCCTACTCGCGAGTTTCAATGGCTGGTATTCTTCTTCTTCTCTCTTTTTAATTTCTTTCGATTTTTGAACTCGAAATCATGCTAAAATTCCTGTTTTTATTCCCTTTATCCTATCCTTGTGTTTGATTAATACTTGGATGAAGATTTGGTGGAGTTCTTGTGTGTATATATTCGTCTGTGTGTTTGTATATATATGAAGATTGACATGCAAACTTGGTAAGCTATTTAATCAGTGTTTAAATGATTATATGATGCTAGATAAGTATTAAATTTGAGCTTTTAAGAAGTTTTGTTTGTGTTCTTGACTTCCGATCAAAACCCTTGCCGCCGGAGACGGATTCTGGCGAGGTCTTGGTGTTTAATGGTCATCCAGTAGTCGTACAACATCACTATGGTCATTAAACTGTTAATAGAGGTACAAAATTGATTGCATGTAAAGGATTTTGATGCTTTTTGATTTTTTTCGAATTAAATATTTATTTAATTTAAAATTTTCGAATTATTGATTGATGATTTATAGATTTAAATGATGTTCTTGATGACTGATTGTTAGATTCAGATTATAAATAGATGAAAGACGATTATATGGAGATGCATGTTAATTTTGTGATTTAATTATATATAGTTCGAATTATTCGAATTATTAATTGAAAATATGATTTAAATAAATGAATAAATGTTTGATTCTTGAATATGTTCTTGAGAATTAATTGTTAAGTATAATTTCCAGAATTTATAATTAGAGTAATAATACGAGTTCATGATTAAAATGGGAATTATATGAGTTTTGTGATTTATTAGTTATTAATTTGAATTTTTTTTGAATTAATATTGCATTATTCGAATTTTATGGATTAATAATAGTAATTAAGGTTTAAATCATCGATTATATGCTAAGTGATGATTATTGAGCATGTAAAGATAATTTTCAGAATTTATATAAGTTGAAATTCGAATTTTTGATTTAAATTAAAAGTCATATGATTGTGATAATTTAGTATCATACTATCTCGTATTTAAGTACCCATCGGAAAACACCCTTTTCTCAACCGTTGACCACCTTTCTTGCTGCCTTAAGCCAACCCACGCATACCACGCTCTCCCTAATCTTATTCCACTCACTCTCCTCTGTCAACCTGTACTGTTTTTTTCTCCGATCTGTTAATTTGAGTTTTTCAGATTCAGGCAGCTTGCTTGTTTCTTCAGCTGCTCAATTTTTTTGTGTAACTTAGGCGAGTGAGGGAACTCTTTAGCACTCCGATGAGGTTTTTCCGACGTGGCCGCCTTCACATGATTAGTTTAAACTACAGATTTATTTACACAGAAACTAAACAAAAATGTCAACGAGCTTGTCTTGTTGTTCTTGGAGCTACTTGCACAGCTTTCATGTTGGAAGATCGGAAGCAACCAGTAAAACAGCTGCAATTTTTTGGCGTAGATTCAGTTGGTCTCTCGTCATGTCTCATCTGAGCTAAGCAGGGTTAGTTCCTAGAGGTGATGAAGCTAATAAGATGGATATGAACAAACTCTGGTTAACTATTTTGTCGCCGACCCTTTACCGGTCACACTGGTGTCATGGTGATTGATTTGGTTAAGTGGAGACGGGTCGGGTACACCAAACGGATTGAGAAGTGGATGAACATCCAGAAGAGTGAACGGATTTATGAACTTGGATGGGTCGTTACCGCCATATTTATTAGTGTTTGGTGGTCGTGTGGAACCAATTGAGCATCGGTGGAATCAACATGGATTGGGAGGTGATAATGTCAAGGGAAGTTGTCGGGATCTTCATCCGGGTCCAGTCAGCTTGTTGCATTGGAGTGGGTCGGGTAAGCCGTGGATCCGACTTGATTCGAAGCGGGCGTGCCCTTTGGATTCATTATGGGCTCCTTATGATTTGTATGGATACTCAGTGTGATATGTGAAGTAAAATGCTGCCTTCGTGAACATTGGATGATTGATCTTTTATGATGGAGAAAACCTCTTGTTACAAATTGTTACAAAGAGAAGAGTAGCAGGTATAGGATAAAGCCAAAGCCAAGGATATCAAGGTGTTCGACGAATTACCTCAACGAAACTTGGTTTCTTGGACAGCTTTGATGAAGTTTTAAAACTCAATCAGGTGAGTCCCGAGACCCTTCAATGTCTCGGGCTCAGGTGAGAAGTATGAAATCCTAAGCTCTCAATTCTTATATGATCTAGTTAATGTGTATATTGTGAAAGTTGTTAATACTTAAGTTGCTATCAGAACTGGTTTAGAATTGGTTTATTTTCATGAAGTTTTGTAATTAGCTCATATTTTTCGGATTCGGTGCTCCTTTTCCGATACATGAATTTAATGTGATTTATCCTTCATGAAATTTGTTGCACGCTTGTGTTGCGCTAAGGTATTTTGTGAGTATTTGTTTTGCAGTAATTGTATTTGAACTAGACTCGAGAATGTCATCTTCTTGTCTATGAGGGCTCTACTCAGCACCAATCTGGGATATATGTTTTTTGACAGTTTATTTGTTTAGTGAATTTATCAGTATTTCAGCGAGAGGGCACTTTTTTTCCCCCCTTGAGTTTTTTTTTCCCATTGGGTTTTACTCTTGTGGGGTTTTAACGAGGCCCTTCTTGCTAGGAATATCAGTGGTTCGTCATTAGTGGATCGGGCAGTTTCCGTAGAAGCTTCAGAGGTGGATAGTGAGAAGTTGGCAGATGATTAAAGCAACGAGGGATTGCAGGTTCAGAATTTTTATAGTGTATTTAGATCGTCATTCTTCATTGATGCGTTCTAAAAACCAACTATAATTAGAACCCTGGTTATAGGGTCTTTAGAGCGTCATTCTTGACAAATGCGATCTAGAAACCAACTATAAGCCTTTATAGTGTCTATAGGTCACTAATAATGATTGATGCGATCTAAAAACCAACTATAGATAGAATTCAAGTTCTTTTTTATAGTGTCTTTATGTCGCTTTTAGGGTTTCATAACATTCAGTGGTAGTATGCGACCTAAAAACCAACTATAATCAGAACTCTGGTTCTATATCTCTATAGTGTCTTTAGATTGTCATTCAGGACTTATTTGATCTATAAACCGCCTATAATAAAACTTGGGTTCTAATTTAATATAGTGTCTATAGATCATTAATCGTGATTGATGTGATCTTGAAACCAACTATATATAGAACTCGGGTTCTATAGTTTTTTTATAGTGTTTTCAGATCGTTTATCGTGATTGATACGATCTTTAAACCAACTATAATTACAACTAAGGCTGATTAATTTTCTTATAGTGTCTTTAGATCGTTAATCGTGATAGATGCGGTCTAGAAACTAACTATAATTAAATCACATGTTCTGAACAGTGATCCTGGAATTGCTACTTCGGTGTTTGACATTTCTAAAAATTAAAGACCAGACTTAGTGGAAGTATGTTCAGCGGTAGTTATTTTGAAGACCGGATTCAGTGGGAATTTGTATCAGTGATGGTATAGTAGGAATTTGTATCAGTGATGGTTTAGTGGGAATTTGTATTAGTGATTGTATCATGTCTAGCCTTATGGCTTATTCTAATAAAATCTTTGCCTATAAAAAAATATGATTGTGATAATTTAATACATGTGATTTAGTGATCTTTACTCGATAATTAGCAAGTGACTAATTATTAATATTTGTTTATTGAATTCGAACTAAGTGTATAGTATGAATGTGAATTTTTATGAAATATAGAATCCATTGGGAAGTGTAGGTGGATCTTAAATCCATCGGATGATTGTGATTATGATTTGAGTCGGATATTTCCGACGGGATAGTCCTATATACAAAGGAAACTCTGCCCGATATTCGTTAGAAATATAAGTTGTAAAACCTATAGTTATTCTTATAAGTTGGTTTCAAGTCAAGATGACACTACGTGTTAAATGTTTAAGTGGCTTATATGATTGCATGTTATAGATGCTATGTGATTATGTGCTTACCTGATCGTAGTAAGTTGTTTGAAAAGTTTGTCTGATATGAGTTATATATGTTAAGTGATGATGCGATATAGGAATCATTTGGGTAGATTAGGATTAGAAGCTTAAAAGGTATAGTGTTTTAAAGTAGTTATATGGTTTATGTAGATACGAAGGACGTAGGCCCTAGCGATAAAGGCAAGGCTAAGGTTGAGTATTAGTGAGCTGAGCTGTTAAGCTGTTGCATACTACCGAAGGCAAGTAATTCTGTCTCTTCTTGAAAGTTCATATTCCTGAAACTGTTATGCCATGTGGAACCATGTTTATATATCCTGCTTTCATATGCTTATGCCATACCTTTGCATGAACCCTGAAACCTACCGTTCAATTCACTATACAACTGCAAACTGTTCTAAAACAAACTAATTCTTTCTAATTTCTTCTTGACCATATATGCCATATTGCTTTCCAGAGTCAAACCTAATTGATTGACGAATAAACCACTGTGATAGTTAACCCATGTCCGAGACCCGGATACCCTGTGCTAATTTTAAAATACATATCAAATTTCTTTTTGACCCAAAAATTGTTTTACAAACTCGATTTGTTTTACCAATGATTTAAACCTTATAACCTGATAAAATGTTTTTAAAATGACTTATTACCCTGCTTTGAGATTTTAAAAGAAACTTTATTGTCACCCTTATTATTTCTGAATTCCATAACTTAAGCAAATGTTTTCAAACTGAGACTTATTTTATACCATTGACCTTTGACTTGAATTAGTCCCTTGATGCCTATTATCAATGACTTTTAAACCTTACAATTTGATCAAATGGTTTTAAAACTAAACCTAATTCATATTTTGACCATTGACTGGAATTGTTCCCTTATACCCTGATCGAAGCCTTGATTCCACTTGAGTCTATATCTTATTGATCCAGACTTGTACCTCTATTCCTTGATGTTAGAATACTGAGTCAAACCCTTTGACTTTTATCATTGCAAATCAAAATGAAATGTTTTTCTTAAAATGGTTTGAAGCTACATTGACTGGGCTGATCTGTTATCTTTGCAGAATACTTTAAACAAGATAGACTGAGTTATTACTTAAAAGGCTCATGCATAAATATCTGTTCGGCAGCATCACAAAGCTCACCAACTACATAAATATCTAAAAAATATCTTCTATTCACAGGAGGTCTCCAACTTCGAGGAGTAAGCAACGTAGATATAATCAGCCAAGAATTCTAACAAATATTAATTTTTTTGAGAAAATTAAAGTCTTTACTGGAGAAAGTAGTAATGGGAACACCAAGAACAACAACAGATTGATCCAAGGATAAATGTACCATCCCACCTAGTCTCCCTACATTCTCTCTGGCAACAACAACCTGTAGAATCAAAAATACTTTAAACTTGCAGCTTGTAGATGGAAGAATTCTGAACTACTTAAGTGAGAATGATACTTATAGCTCTAGTGTGGAGACGGAAGCCTGCCTCAGTATTACTACCATCTAAAGGGGCTTCTGCGGTTTATACATTGTCATCTGGCCTTGATGTTTTTTGGTAAGTGCCAGGTTCCGACTGCACAGCTTGCTAGACAGCACTGGCAGTTTCAAATGCTGGTGAATGTGAACATGATCAGGAAGCTAATTTGATATATCACAAACAAAAATGGAATTCATGTCGATCCCTACGAATGATTTTTTTCGTATGTTAGGACAGAATGGAGTTTAGGTTCGTCTTATCAACTTTCTCTATATTATCAATATTTAGTGGAAGTGGATATATACAGGTTGTGAGTGTGAGACTAACAGATAAATACTTGATGTGTGAGATGTATCAATTTTATATATATATATATATATATATATATATATATATATATATATATATATATATATAAAGAATATTACCTTATTAACAGCACTTGAGTCACCGATCTCAATCTTTTTTGGAGCATTATCTTCATTGTTTACTGTAGTCCATGAATACATAACCATAATAGTAGGATTATAACAAGGGGTGACAATTTCATGTAATGGGTCAGGTTCGTGCCAGATTGACCATATGACCATTAATTCAAAAAAACAAAGTGCAATCACAAGCATCATCATCAAAATATAACTTTCAAAAATCATATGAATATTTATTAAAAAAGCACAAATCAAGTGTATAAACATACAAATGTATATAAACCTATGAGACATATGTATAAGATAAAATTTTAATACATCTTTGTAAAATAATAAGATGTAACATGAAGATAATTAATAGATATGTATGTGGAAGGCTTAATAAAGATAAACAAGAGAGAAGAAAGAAAAAGAGGGGAAAACTAGAATGGAAAAAAGATGTGGAAGAATAGATGAGCGGCTGATAAAATTTAGGGTTTGTGTAATGAGATGTTGACGGACTTTTTTAATATATACTCCTACTTATGAATGGGCCTTGTATCTATTGGGCTTGATGTTTTTTTAAATAGACAAGGGTGCGGCTAAGACATGGATAAAGTATCAATATATGTAAATATATATATATATATATATATATATATATATATATATATATATATATATATTTTTATATCATTCTAGTTTTGGGTAGTTCTGGTCAATCCCAAAATTGGTTTGATCTTTTCCGGTAAATTATTAACCTGAAAATCAAAATCCCCAAATACAGTTCACATTTTTTCAGGATTGGATTTTCGTGTCGTGTTAGATTTTGCCACTAATACACGAAAAAGCTTTCGTTGATTTTTTAATACATGTATTATGTCACTTAATAGAAAAACTCATAAAAAATTAGGTTGAAATATTTGGGCCACGATATGGGTTGTCAACATACATATTGATAGGATCGAAGTTGATCGAGATCTTGATTCATTTTGATTTCATGATTCCCAATGATAAGTTACCTAAATGATTAATTATATTTAATTAATTTAAAACCAAATTTGACTAAAATTTAACTAGTAATTTGAAATTTTATAACGTAGCAGCTGAATAGAAATAACATCCTAGTACTTCTGATAGAATATTTATAACGACCTAGAATTTTTCGCAATTTATAAATGCTTATTTAATTGTTAAATGTGGAAATTAGGTGAATTATGTGATAGATTAATTTTTATTAAATCAAGATATGTGTGGAATCATATTTATGTGATTACATGATGATTGGTATGTGTCATATATGTCCGTGAAATTTTATTTATATTTTTGGGGCATTAAAACTATTTTTAAAGTACATTTTTAATCTTTCGAAAATCATATAAAATCATTGGAGTTGATTTAAGTCATGAAATCTTTTGCATTATCATCTTTGAGATATTATTTAGTTCTTAAAATTAGTGTGAATATTTAATTATGCGTTTTGGTATTTTAAAATAATTTAAAAAGCTTTATTAGTATTAAATGTTCTTTATTTCGAAAATTCATACAAAATTCATTTTTGAGTCTAAAATTATTTTAAAAATATGAGGAGCCTTGTAATTTCATAAACTTTATTTCAAAATTTTAAATTTATTTTTGTCTTATTTTTCCATTTAATTCTGAAGTTAAAGGATTAAAATCAGCTTTTAAAAAGAAAATGAATTTTCAACTTTTTGTCAAATTACCAAACTACCCCTGAGTCTATATAACCCCCACCCAGTTCATTTTTTTTTTGATAAGAGATGGTAATTCAATTCATAAAAGCCATACGGCATCTACAAGAATGATCGAATCGATCAAACATAGAACAGGATGACATGCCCGTCTTCATAATCAAAATGAGACAAATAAGCAGATGTCTGAATAAAATGATATATATATATAGATACTTGCTCCGCGCTCAATATCTTCTCCAAAATCCGTTTGAGCTGACGACCACAAATGAAGTTCCATACGAGCTCTTATCGTTGAATCCGAACCACCTCTCACAAAAGGAGAGAAAATCACACCTCTCACCAAGGAGAGAACACCACAACTCTCACCAAGGAGAGAAATCAAACTGAACTTACAAAGAAAACTAAACTTACAAACAAATCTTAAAATTACAAAACAACTACAACCAAAGTGGATAAATTGCAGCTACGAAAAATTAAAGCTCGTTGAACCAAGACAAATTTTTAGATCTGGGAACAAAACCCACAAAAACAAAAAAACTCGGAGCTCCTCGGAATTGAGATCTAAGAACTTGTAGGCCAAATCGAAAAAGGCTTTTAATCCTTAGATCCGATAGCTTTAATCCGAAAAAAAAACAAACCAAATCTTTCCTAAAAAGGAAGATTGTTTAGGGAAATACAACCTTTAAACACGCAAAATGAAAGAAAATAGAGGGATGGGGCTTTCCACCGGTGAAATTCTGGTGGAAGCCCCGGCTGAACAAGGGGGAGGCGAGAAGAAGAAAAGAGAAAGAGGGAGGCGGCTTATTCTTCCCCTACTCGCGAGTTTCAACGGCTGGTATTCTTCTTCTTCTTCTTCTCTCTTTTTCATTTCTTTCGATTTTTGAACTCGAAATCATGCTAAAATTCCTATTTTAATTCCTTTTATCCCATCCTTGTGTTTGATTAATACTTGGTTGAAGATTTGGTGGAGTTCTTGTGTGTATATATTCGTCTGTGTGTTTGTATATATATGAAGATTGACATGCAGACTTTGTAAGCTATTTAATCAATGTTTAAATGATTATATGATGCTAGATAAGTATTAAAATTGAGCTTTTAAGAAGTTTTGTTTGTGTTCTTGACTTCCGATCAAAACCCTCGCCGAAAGTGACGGATTCCGACGAGGTCTTGGTGTTTAGTGGTCATCCAGTAGTCGTAGAACATCACTATGGTCATTAAACTGTTAATAGAGGTACAAAATTGATTGCATGTAAAGGATTTTGATGCTTTTGATTTTTTTCGAATTAAATATTTATTTAATTTAAAATTTTCAAATTATTGATTGATGATTTATAGATTTAAATGATGTTCTTGATGATTGATTGTTAGATTCAGATTATAAATAGATGAAAGACGATTATATGGAGATGCATATTAATTTTGTGATTTAATTATATATAGTTCGAATTATTGGGATTATTAATTGAAAATATGATTTAAATAAATGAATAAATGTTTGATTCTTGAATATGTTCTTGAGAATTAATTGTTAAGTATAATTTCCAGAATTTAAAATTAGAGTAATAATACGAGTTCATGATTATAAGGGGAATTATATGAGTTTTGTGATTTATTAGTTATTAGTTCGAATTTTTTTTTGAATTAATATTGCATTATTCGAATTTTATGGATTAATAATAGTAATTAAGGTTTAAATCATTGATTATATGCTAAGTGGTGATTATTGAGCATGTAAAGATAATTTTCAGAATTTATATAAGTTGAAAATTGAAATTTTGATTTAAATTATAAGTCATATGATTGCGATAATTTAATACATGTGATTTAGTGATTTTTACTCGATAATTAGCAAGTGACAAATTATTAATATTTGTTTATTGAATTCGAATCAAGTGTATAGTATGAATGTGAATTTTTATGAAATATAGAATCCACTGGGAAGTGTAGGCGGATCTTAAATCCATCGGATGATTGTGATTATGATTTGAGTCGGATATTTCCGACGGGATAGTCCTATATACAGAGGAAACTTTGCCCGATATTCGTTAGAAATATAAGTTGTAAAACCTATAGTTATTCTTATAAGTTGGTTTCAAGTCAAGATGACACAACGTGTTAAATGTTTAAGTGGCTTATATGATTGCATGTTATAGATACTATGTGATTATGTGCTTACCTGATCGTAGTAAGTTATATGAAAAGTTTGTCTGATATGAGTTATATATGTTAAGTGATGATGCGATATAGGAATCATTTGGGTAGATTAGGATTAGAAGCTTAGAAGGTATAGTGTTTTAAAGTAGTTATATGGTTTATGTAGATACGAAGGACGTAGGCCCTAGCGATAAAGGCAAGGCTAAGGTTGAGTATCAGTGAGCTGAGCTGTTAAGCTGTTGCATACTACCCAAGGCAAGTAATTCTGTCTCTTCTTGAAAGTTCATATTCCTGAAACTGTTATGCCATGTGGAACCATGTTTATATATCCTGCTTTCATATGCTTATGAAATAGCTTTGCATGAACCCTGAAACCTACCGTTCAATTCACTATACAACTGCAAACTGTTCTAAAACAAACTAATTCTTTCTAATTGCTTCTTGACCATATATGCCATATTGCTTTCCAGAGTCAAACCTAATTGACTGACGAATAAACCACTGTGATAGTTAACCCATGTCCGAGACCCGGATACCCTGTGCTAATTTTAAAATACATATCAAATTTCTTTTTGACCCAAACATTGTTTTACAAACTCGATTTCTTTTACCAATGATTTAAACCTTATAACCGGATAAAATGTTTTTAAAATGACTTATTACCCTGCTTTGAGATTTTAAAAGAAACTTTATTGTCACCCTTATTATTTCTGAATTCCATAACTTAACCAAATGTTTTCAAACTGAGACTTATTTTATACCATTGACCTTTGACTTGAATTAGTCCCTTGATGCCTATTATCAATGACTTTTAAACCTTACAATTTGATCAAATGGTTTTAAAACTAAACCTAATTCATATTTTGACCATTGACTGGAATTGTTCCCTTATACCCTGATCGAAGCCTTGATTCCACTTGAGTCTATATCTTATTGATCCGGACTTGTACCTCTATTCCTTGATGTTAGAATACCAAGTCAAACCCTTTGACTTTTATCATTGCAAATCAAAGTGAAATGTTTTTCTTAAAATGCTTTGAAGCTACTTAGACTGGGCTGATCTGTTATCTTTGCAGAATACTTTAAACAAGATAGACTGAGTTATTACTTAAAATGCTCATGCATAAATATCTGTTCGGCAGCATCACAAAGCTCACCAACTACATAAATATCTAAAAAATATCTTCTATTCATAGGAGGTCTCCAACTTCGAGGAGTAAGCAACGTAGATATAATCTGCCAAGAATTCTAACAAATATTAATTTTTTTGAGAAAATTAACGTCTTTACTAGAGAAAGTAGTAATGGGAACACCAAGAACAACAACAGATTGATTTAAGGATAACTGTACCATCCCACCTAGTCTCCCTACATTCTCTCTGGCAACAACAACCTGTAGAATAAAAAATACTTTAAACTTGTAGCTTGTAGATGGAAGAATTCTGAACTACTTAAGTGAGAATGATACTTATAGCTCTAGTGTGGAGACGGATGCCTGCCTCAGTATTACTACCGTCTAAAGGGGCTTCTGCGGTTTATACATTGTCATCTGGCCTTGATGTTTTTAGGTAAGTGCCAGGTTCCGACTCCACAGCTTGCAAGACAGCACTGGCAGTTTCAAATGCTGGTGAATGTGAACATGATCAAGAAGCTAATTTGATATATCACAAACAAAAATGGAATTCATGTCGATCCCTACGAATGATTTTTTTTCGTATGGATGGACAGAATGGAGTTTAGGTTCGTCTTATCAAATTTCTCTATATTATCAATATTTAGTGGAAGTGGATATATACAGGTTGTGAGTGTGAGACTAACAGATAAATACTTGATGTGTGAGATGTATAAATTTAATATATATATATATATATATATATATAAAGAATATTACCTTATTAGCAGCCCTTGAGTCACCGATCTCAATCTTTTTTGGAGCATTATCTTCATTGTTTACTGTAGTCCATGAATATATAACCATAATAGTAGGATTATAACAAGGGGTGACAATTTCATGTAGTGGGTCAGGTTCGTGCCAGATTGACCATATGGCCATTATTTCAAAAAAATAAAGTGCAATCACAAGCATCATCATCAAAATATAACTTTCAAAAATCATATGAATATTTATTAAAAAAGCACAAATCAAGTGTATAAACATACAAATGTATATAAACCTATGAGACATATGTATAAGATAAAAATTTAATACATCTTTGTAAAAAGATAAGATGTAACATGAAGATAATCAATAGATATGTATGCGGAAGGCTTAATAAAGATAAACAAGAGAGAAGAAAGTAAAAGAGGGGAAAACTAGAAAGGAAAAAAGATGTGGAAGAATAGATGAGCGGCTGATAAAATTTAGGGTTTGTGTAATGAGATGTTGACAGACCTTTTTAATATATACTCCTACTTATGAATGGGCCTTGTATCTATTGGGCTTGATGTTTTTTTAAATAGACAAGAGTGCGGCTAAGACAAGGATAAAGTATCAATATATATATATATATATGTATATATATATATATATATATATTTATATCATGCTAGTTTTGGGTAGTTCTGGTCAATCCCAAAATTGGTTTGATCTTTTCCGGTAAATTATTAACCTGAAAATCAAAATCCCCAAATACAGTTCACATTTTTTCAGGATTGGATTTTCGTGTCTTGTTAGATTTTGCCAATAATACGCGAAAAAGCTTTCGTTGATTTTTTAATACATGTATTATGTCACTTAATAGAAAAACTCATAAAAAATTAGGTTGAAATATTTGGGCCACGATATGGGTTGTCAACGTACATATTGATAGGATCGAAGTTGATCGAGATCTTGATTCATTTTGATTTCATGATTCCTAATGATAAGTTACCTAAATGATTAATTATATTTAATTAATTTAAAA
Organism: Kitagawia praeruptora; assembly: GCA_037693485.1. Taxonomy (NCBI): domain Eukaryota; kingdom Viridiplantae; phylum Streptophyta; class Magnoliopsida; order Apiales; family Apiaceae; genus Kitagawia; species Kitagawia praeruptora. The sequence goes on from CM075352.1 coordinate 144,578,916, forward strand.
CCAAATTTGACTAAAATTTAACTTGTAATTTGAAATTTTATAACGTAGCAGCTGAATAGATATAACATCCTAGTACTTCTGATAGAATATTTATAACGACCTAGAATTTTTCGCAATTTATAAATGCTTATTTAATTGTTAAATGCGGAAATTAGGTGAATTATGTGATAGATACATTTTTGTGAAATCAATATATGTGTGGAATCATGTTTATGTGATTACATGATGATTGGTATGTGTCGTATATGTCCGTGAAATTTTATTTATATTTTTTGGGGCATTAAAACTATTTTTAAAGTACATTTTTAATATTTCGAAAATCATATAAAATCATTGGAGTTGATTTGAATCATGAAATCTTTTGCATTATCATCTTTGAGATATGATTTAGTTCTTAAAATTAGTGTGAATATTTAATTATTTGTTTTGGTATTTTAAAATGATTTAAAAAGCTTTACTTCTATTAAATGTTCTTTATTTCGAAAATTCATACAAAATTCATTTTCGAGTCTAAAATTATTTTAAAAATATGAGGAGCCTTGTAATTTCATAAAATTTATTTCAAAATTTTAAAATTTATTTTTGTCTTATTTTTCAATTTAATTCTGAATTTAAAGGATTAAAATCGGCTTTTAAAAAGAAAATGAATTTTCAACTTTTTGTCAAATTACCGAACTACCCCTGAGTCTATATAACCCCCACCAGTTCATTTTCTTCCCCTACTCGTGAGTTTCAATGGCTGGTATTCTTCTTCTTCTCTCTTTTTCATTTCTTTCGATTTTTGAACTCGAAATCATTCTAAAATTCTTGTTTTAATTCCCTTTATCCTATCCTTGTGTTTGATTAATACTTGGTTGAAGATTTGGTGGAGTTCTTGTGTGTATATATTCGTCTGCGTGTTTGTATATATATAAAGATTGACATGCAGACTTTGTAAGCTATTTAATCAGTGTTTAAATGATTATTTGATGCTAGATAAGTATTAAAATTGAGCTTTTAAGAAGTTTTGTTTGTGTTCTTGACTTCCGATCAAAACCCTCGTCGCCGGTGACGGATTCCGGCGAGGTCTTGGTGTTTAATGGTCATCCAGTAGTCGTACAACATCACTATGGTCATTAAACTGTTAATAGAGGTACAAAATTGATTGCATGTAAAGGATTTTGATGCTTTTGATTTTTTTTCGAATTAATATTTATTTAATTTAAAATTTTTGAATTATTGTTTGATGATTTATAGATTTAAATGATGTTCTTGATGATTGATTATTAGATTCAGATTATAAATAGATGAAAGACGATTATATGGAGATGCATGTTAATTTTGTGATTTAATTATATATAGTTCGAATTATTCGGATTATTAATTGAAAATATGATTTAAATAAATGAATAAATGTTTGATTCTTGAATATGTTCTTGAGAATTAACTGTTAAGTATAATTTCCAGAATTTTTAATTAGAGTAATAATACGAGTTCATGATTAAAATGGGAATTATATGAGTTTTTTGATTTATTAGTTATTAATTCGATTTTTTTTTTGAATTAATATTGCATTATTCGAATTTTATGGATTAATAATAGTAATTAAGGTTTAAATCATTGATTATATGCTAAGTGATGATTATTGAGCATGTAAAGATAATTTTCAGAATTTATATAAGTTGAAAATTGAAATTTTGATTTAAATTATAAGTCATATGATTGCGATAATTTAATACATGTGATTTAGTGATTTTTACTCGATAATTAGCAAGTGACAAATTATTAATATTTGTTTATTGAATTCGAAATAAGTGTATAGTATGAATGTGAATTTTTATGAAATATAGAATCCATTGGGAAGTGTAGGTGGATCTAAAATCCATCGGATGATTGTGATTATGATTTGAGACGGATATTTCCGACGGGGTAGTCCTATATAGAGGAAACTCTGCCCGATATTCGTTGGAAATATAAGTTGTAAAACCTATAGTTATTCTTATAAGTTGGTTTCAAGTCAAGATGACACTACGTGTTAAATGTTTAAGTGGCTTATATGATTGCATGTTATAGATGCTATGTGATTATGTGCTTACCTGATCGTAGTAAGTTATTTGAAAAGTTTGACTGATATGAGTTATATATGTTAAGTGATGATGCGATATAAGAATCATTTGGGTAGATTAGGATTAGAAGCTTAGAAAGTATAGTGTTTTAAAGTAGTTATATGGTTTATGTAGATATGAAGGACGTAGGCCCTAGCGATAAAGGCAAGGCTAAGGTTGAGTATAAGTGAGCTGAGCTGTTAAGCTGTTGCATACTACCGAAGGCAAGTAATTCTGTCTCTTCTTGAAAGTTCATATTCCTGAAACTGTTATGCCATGTGGAACCATGTTTATATATCCTGCTTTCATATGCTTATGCCGTACCTTTGCATGAACCCTAAAACCTACCGTTCAATTCACTATACAACTGCAAACTGTTCTAAAACAAACTAATTCTTTCTAATTGCTTCTTGACCATATATGCTATATTGCTTTCCAGAGTCAAACCTAATTGACTGACGAATAAACCACTGTGATTGTTAACCCATGTCCGAGACCCGGATACCCTGTGCTAATTTTAATATACATATCAAATTTCTTTTTGACCCAAACATTGTTTTACAAACTCGATTTCTTTTACCAATGATTTAAACCTTATAACCTGATAAAATGTTTTTAAAATGACTTATTACCCTGCTTTGAGATTTTAAAAGAAACTTTATTGTCACCCTTATTATTTCGGAATTCCATAACTTAACCAAATGTTTTCAAACTGAGACTTATTTTATACCATTGACCTTTGACTTGAATTAGTCCCTTGATGCCTATTATCAATGACTTTTAAACCTTACAATTTGATCAAATGATTTTAAAACTAAACCTAATTCATATTTTGACCATTGATTGGAATTGTTCCCTTATACCTTGATCGAAGCCTTGATTCCACTTGAGTCTATATCTTATTGATCCAGACTTGTACATCTATTCCTTGATGTTAGAATATCGAGTCAAACCCTTTGACTTTTATCATTGCAAATCAAAATCAAATGTTTTTTTAAAATGCTTTGAAGCTACTTAGACTGGGCTGATCTGTTATCTTTGCAGAATACTTTAAACAAGATAGACTGAGTAATTATTTAAAAGGCTCATGCATAAATATCTGTTCGGCAGCATCACAAAGCTCACCAACTACATAAATATCTAAAAAATATCTTCTATTCACAAGAGGTCTCCAACTTCGAGGAGTAAGCAACGTAGATATAATCTGCCAAGAATTCTAACAAATATTAATTTTTTTGAGAAAATTAATGTCTTTACTAGAGAAAGTAGTAATGGGAACACCAAGAACAACAACAGATTGATCTAAGGATAACTGTACCATCCCACCTAGTCTCCCTACATTCTCTCTGGCAACAACAACCTGTAGAATCAAAAATACTTTAAACTTGCAGCTTGTAGATGAAAGAATTCTGAACTACTTAAGTGAGAATGATACTTACAGCTCTAGTGTGGAGACGGACGCCTGCCTCAGTATTACTACCATCTAAAGGGGCTTCTACGGTTTATACGTTGTCATTTGGCCTTGATATTTTTTGGTAAGTGCCAGGTTCCGACTGCACAGCTTGCAAGACAGCACTGGCAGTTTCAAATGCTGGTGAATGTGAACTTGATCAGGAAGCTAATTTGATATATCACAAACAAAAATGGAATTCATGTCGATCCCTTCGAATGATTTTTTTCGTATGGATGGACAGAATGGAGTTTAGGTTCGTCTTATCAACTTTCTCTATATTATGAATATTTAGTGGAAGTGGATATATACAGTTGTGAGTGTGAGACTAACAGATAAATACTTTATGTGTGAGATGTATCAATTTAATATATATATATATATATATATAAAGAATATTACCTTATTAGCAGCCCTTGAGTCACCGATCTCAATCTTTTTTGGAGCATTATCTTCATTGTTTAATGTAGTCCAAGAATACATAACCATAATAGTAGGATTATAACAAGGGGTGACAATTTCGTGTAATGGGTCAGGTTCGTGCCAGATTGACCATATGACCATTAATTCAAAAAAACAAAGTGCAATCACAAGCATCATCATCAAAATATAACTTTCAAAAATCATATGAATATTTATTAAAAAAGCACAAATCAAGTGTATAAACACACAAATGTTTATAAACCTATAAGACATATGTATAAGATAAAAATTTAATACATCGTTGTAAAAAGATAAGATGTAACATGAAGATAATCAATAGATATGTATGCGGAAGGCTTAATAAAGATAAACAAGAGAGAAGAAAGAAAAAGAGGGGAAAACTAGAAAGGAAAAAAGATGTGGAAGAATAGATGAGCGGCTGATAAAATTTAAGGTTTGTGTAATGAGATGTTGATGGACCTTTTTAATATATACTCCTACTTATGATTGGGCCTTGTATCTATTGGGCTTGATGTTTTTCTAAATAGACAAGAGTGCGGCTAAGACATGGATAAAGTATCAATATATGTATATATATACATATATATATATATATATATAAATATATATATATATATATATATACATACATATATCAAGCTAGTTTTGGGTAGTTCTGGTCAATCCCAAAATTGGTTTGATTTTTCCGGTAAATTATTAACCTGAAAATCAAAATCCCCAAATACAGTTCACATTTTTTCAGGATTGGATTTTCGTGTCGTGTTAGATTTTGCCACTAATACACGAAAAAGCTTTCGTTGATTTTTTAATACATGTATTATGTCACTTAATAGAAAAACTCATAAAAAATTAGGTTGAAATATTTGGGCCACGATATGGGTTGTCAACATACATATTGATAGGATCGAAGTTGATCGAGATCTTGATTCATTTTGATTTCATGATTCCCAATGATAAGTTACCAAAATGATTGATTATATTTAATTAATTTAAAACCAAATTTGACTAAAATTTAACTAGTAATTTGAAATTTTATAACGTTGCAGCTGAATAGAAATAACATCCTAGTACTTCTAATAGAATATTTATAACGACCTAGAATTTTTCGCAATTTATAAATGCTTATTTAATTGTTAAATGTGGAAATTAGGTGAATTATGTGATAGATAATTTTTTGTGAAATCAATATACGTGTGGAATCTTGTTTATGTGATTACATGATGATTGGTATGTGTCGTATATGTCCGTGAAATTTTATTTATATTTTTGGGGCATTAAAACTATTTTTAAAGTGCATTTTTAATCTTTCGAAAATCATATAAAATCATTGGAGTTGATTTAAATCATGAAATCTTTTGCATTATCATCTTTGAGATATGATTTAGTTCTTAAAATTAGTGTGAATATTTAATTATGTGTTTTGGTATTTTAAAATGATTTAAAAAGCTTTATTTCTATTAAATGTTCTTTATTTCGAAAATTCATACAAAATTCATTTTTGAGTCTAAAATTATTTTAAATATGAGGAGCCTTGTAATTTCATAAACTTTATTTCAAAATTTTAAAATTTATTTTTATCTCATTTTTCCATTTAATTCTGAATTTAAAGGATTAAAATCAGCTTTTAAAAAGAAAAAGAATTTTCAGCTTTTTGGGAAATTACCGAACTGCCCCTGAGTCTATATAACCCCCTCCCAGTTCATTTTCTTCCCCTACTCGCGAGTTTCAACGGCTGGTATTCTTCTTCTTATTTCTTTTTCATTTCTTTCGATTTTTGAACTCGAAATCATGATAAAATTCTTGTTTTAATTCCCTTTATCCTATCCTTGTGTTTGATACTTGGTTGAAGATTTGGTGGAGTTCTTGTGTGTATATATTAGTCTGCGTGTTTGTATATATATGAAGATTGACATGCAGACTTTGTAAGCTATTTAATCAGTGTTTAAATGATTATATGATGCTAGTTAAGTATTAAAATTGAACTTTTAAGAAGTTTTGTTTGTGTTCTTGACTTCCGATCAAAACCCTCGCCGCCAGTGACGGATTCCGGCGAGGTCTTGGTGTTTAATGGTCATCCAGTAGTCGTACAACATCACTATGGTCATTAAACTGTTAATAGAGGTACAAAATTGACTGCATGTAAAGGATTTTGATGCTTTTGATTTTTTTCGAATTAATATTTATTTAATTTAAAATTTTCGAATTATTGTTTGATGATTTATAGATTTAAATGATGTTCTTGATGATTGATTATTAGATTCAGATTATAAATAGATGAAAGACGATTATATGGAGATGCATGTTAATTTTGTGATTTAATTATATATAGTTCGAATTATTCGGATTATTAATTGAAAATATGATTTAAATAAATGATAAATGTTTGATTCTTGAATATGTTCATGAGAAGTAATTGTTAAGTATAATTTCCAGAATTTTTAATTAGAGTAATAATACGAGTTCATGATTAAAATGGGAATTATATGAGTTTTGTGATTTATTAGTTATTAATTCGAATTTTTTTGAATTAATATTGCATTATTTGAATTTTATGGATTAATAATAGTAATTAAGGTTTAAATCATTGATTATATGTTAAGTGATGATTATTGAGCATGTAAAGATAATTTTCAGAATTTATATAAGTTCAAATTCGAATTTTTGATTTAAATTATAAGTCATATGATTGTGATAATTTGATACATGTGATTTAGTGATTTTTACTCGATAATTAGCAAGTGACTAATTATTAATATTTTTTTATTGAATTCGAACTAAGTGTATAGTGTGAATGTGAATTTTTATGAAATATAGAATCCATTGGGAAGTGTAGGTGGATCTTAAATCCATCGGATGATTGTGATTATGATTTGAGACGGATATTTCCGACGGGGTAGTCCTATATACAGAGGAAACTCTGCCCGATTTTCGTTAGAAATATAAGTTGTAAAACCAATAATCATTCTTATAAGTTGGTTTCAAGTCAAGATGACACTACGTGTTAAATGTTTAAGTGGCTTATATGATTGCATGTTATAGATGCTATGTGATTATGTGCTTACCTGATCGTAGTAAATTATTTGGTAAGTTTGTCTGATATGAGTTATATATGTTAAGTGATGATGCGATATAGGAATCGTTTGGGTAGATTAGGATTAGAAGCTTAGAAGGTATAGTGTTTTAAAGTAGTTATATGGTTTATGTAGATACGAAGGACGTAGGCCCTAGCGATAAGGGCAAGGCTGAGGTTGAGTATCAGTGAGCTGAGCTGTTAAGCTGTTGCATACTACGAAGGCAAGTAATTCTGTCTCTTCTTGAAAGTTCAAATTCCTGAAACTGTTATGCCATGTGGAACCATATTTATATATCCTGCTTTCATATGCTTATGCCATAGCTTTGCATGAACCCTGAAACCTACCGTTCAATTCACTATACAACTGCAAACTGTTCTAAAACAAACTAATTCTTTCTAATTGCTTCTTGACCATATATGCCATATTGCTTTCCAGAGTCAAACCTAATTGACTGACGAATAAACCACTGTGATTGTTAACCCATGTCCGAGAACCGGATACCCTGTGCTAATTTTAAAATACATATCAAATTTCTTTTTGACTCAGACATTGTTTTACAAACTCGATTTCTTTTACCAATGATTTAAACCTTATAACCTGATAAAATGTTTTTAAAATGACTTATTACCCTGCTTTGAGATTTTAAAAGAAACTTTATTGTCACCCTTATTATTTCTGAATTCCATAACTTAACCAAATGTTTTCAAACTGAGACTTATTTTATACCATTGACCTTTGACTTGAATTAGTCCCTTGATGCCTATTATCAATGACTTTTAAACCTTACAATTTGATCAAATGGTTTTAAAACTAAACCTAATTCATATTTTGACCATTCACTGGAATTGTTCCCTTATACCCTGATCGAAGCCTTGATTCCACTTGAGTCTATATCTTATTGATCCAGACTTGTACCTCTATTCCTTGATGTCAGAATATCGAGTCAAACCCTTTGACTTTTATCATTGCAAATCAAAATGAAATGTTTTTCTTAAAATGCTTTGAAGCTACTTAAACTGGGCTGATCTGTTATCAGTGAGTCGAAGGTACTTCAGGGTAAAGGTTTCTGAAAGGATTTAAATACAAAAATGTTTTCAGATTTGAAAGGTTTTCATAAATGTTTTCAAAAGTGTTTTGAGAAAGAGATTTTATGAAAGTGTTAGGAATGTCGTCAAAAATGTTTTCGTATATGGATTCCTGACGATTGGAGAGACGGGGCGAACGGGTGATGCTGGTTCCATCTGGTTGTGGATTACAGTGTAGTTCTGGTATGTCCAGTTCAACACTTTTTATTTATAGGCCAATGTGTTGCCTCTTGGGAACCCAAGCAATCCTAATGAGAGGATTGATACCCAGAGGGACTTTGTGTCCGTTATGGGGGGACTTTATGGGCTGATCACCCATTTTGTCTTGTTAATAGGGATATAAAACCTCCAATCAATTTTATTAAAGTGATGATTACTTTTAATTTACTGTGAAATGAAATTGGTTTACCATTGGAAATGTCAATTGCTTTACACAGATTTTGAAATATCTACTACTGCTTTACTTATCGAATTAAGCCCTGTCATTATCAGATGCCAGTATTGTTTTACTATCTTCAGCACACTTATTACTATCTTGTTATCAGTTCATCCCATGTTAAGTTCACCTACCAGGAACATTGTTATTACTTTCAGAGAACTATGCCTTATTCTATCCTACTGTCAACCCTTGCGATATTCTGCTTTACAGTTTTCAGTTGAGATCATGATTTACTTGCTGAGCGTTAGCTCATTATTATTTTGTCTAACCTTTTGACAGTAGCATAAGAATCATTGTCCATGCCATTCAGACTGCGAGGAAGCGCACTTATCGTGGCCCTGAATTGGTCCAGTTTCATATTGCTCCCGAGGTAGATGCAATAACAGCTCAGTGATGGTGTTTAGAGGGTTGGTTTATGAATCAATTGTGAGAAATAGTTGGTTAAGAATTTGAATAAAGGTTTGTAATAATATTATTTTGGATTTGGTTTGTAATAATAAGTTGTTAGACGATGGCTTGCTTGTTTTATACCATTACCTGTGAAAGATTTTGGATAGTAGAGTTGGGGCCAGTCAGCATGCTACATATATATTTATATATTTTTAGGTTGTTTGGATCTAGAGTGTGTCAGTGACCCTCCGATCTAGGCCCCGGGTCGGGAGGGCGTCACAATATTAGAGTAGAAGAGTGGTCACTCAATCCTTTTCATCAATAATATTAAGGCTTGTTTTCTCTTTTTCTATTTTACTATATGTTTATGTGTAAACTCATAATGAAGATTGACACACTTTCGAATATACTGAGTGATATAGCCCAATTTTGAACAGAGAATAAACTAAGTCACAAACACTTGCTAAACAATAACTTCGATTACTTATAATCTAATTATAACGCTGAATGTAATTCATTTTAAGTGGTCGAGTATAAATCTCTTTATTCTAAGATTTAAAGTAGACTTTGTACTTATATAATTGATACAAATTACTTAAAGTAAACCAAGTTATGATTCAACTATGAAACAAGAACCGAAAGCTTATATATATATGGTCGAGTATATATATATATATATATATATATATATATATATATATATATATATAGGTTAATGATTAAATAGAAACCATCCTTAGCCTAGAAATTAGAAATCATTATTTCCATCCCTATTTTACTATCTCCACCGCCTAGATTATATCACCCATCCCCTAAATGAAATAATCATGACATCACCCACCCCTTAGATGAAATCATCCACCCCTTATTTGACATCATCGACCCACGCCCTACCCCCCAGAACGAGAAAGGGAAAGGTGCCCTTTCTTTTTGCAATTGGCAAAGGAAGTTAAAAGGTTGAAGTTTTGTCAATGACTTCCTCTTTCGTTACTTCATTCTTTCAATATTCGTACTCTTCTACCTTTTTTATTTTGACTTGGTTGGCAGGGTCAGGACAGTTCTCGCTGGGTGAACGCATTCGATTCTAAAGTCCTTTCCTAAACTATTTCCACGAATATGCAGGCTAGAATGATGTTATTTGCCGCAATTACATCTATTTGTACATCAAGTTTGAAGAAGATCTCAATCTATAATGAAGAAATGATAGTAGCTCATATATATTTAAGATCTCAAAATTATAAGTTCAAGTTGGTTTAGCTTTTAAACAGTCGTCCATAATACTTAGAGTTAACTAAGTTTATCAAAACAAGAAACAATACACTTACAATTTATTAAATAAGGCTGAGAACAAATACTACAACTTAAAGTAGCCAAATGCAATTCACTTTTACTCTAATTTGAATCTTGTTTTTCTATAAGCATCTTGTATAATTTAGGATTAAGTAAACATGAACACTTACTAAACAAGTATGGAAGAAACTCCTTATAAATGATCTTAGTAAGTCATGCACTTTACCAACAAAAATTGTAAGACAAACCATATTATGTTTACTAATTAACAAAAGAAAGTTTGAGTTCACCATTGATAGAGTATATATTTATATGTATTTTACATGATTTTATTCCTCATATTAATTCTATTTTGCATTTAATTGGATTTTTATTAAATAAATTTTAACGTTTTATTGTAGGAAGCAAGAAATCCTAAACTTGGAAGGATTGGAGATTAAAGAGCTGAATTTGGAGATTTTTTAGGGGAAATTCGGATTTATTGGGCTGCACGCGCGAGCTTCACTGTTTGGGCCATATCTTGAGTTCTACAAGTCCGTTTTGGACGATTTAACAGCCCACACGAAGATAACAGAATTCTATTTCATTCTAAAATGGTCCAGATGTCCAATTACAACTAGAACGACCCATAAATACTGAAGAAAAGTCAGTTACGAATTTTCCTTAAAAACAGAATTAGTTTAGGAAGCGTATTTTGGATTTTTCCTAAAAGCATTAAAAATACTTTTTATTAGAGACATATACGTACATCAGATATTATTATTAGGTTTGGACGTGTTATTACGTACTAGAGGAGAGATAGGAGATAGAGGACGAATTACAGAAGATAAGAAGCACGAGTCGGCTAAGGAGATCAAATCTGCAGTTTATATTTTTTCTGCATGGGAGATTTACTTTCATGGTTGCTTGTTTCGGATTTGTTTTCTAAACTCTATTAGTTTCATAATTAGTATTTGTTTTATCATCATGTTTACACTTGAGCTCATGATGATGAGCAGTTCAATCATGAACTAATCGTTGTCATGGGATTCTAATGGATTTATTTACGTAATTTAGTAGTTGCTTTAATGATTCGTGTGTGATGAATTTCAGATTTCCTAGTATGGTTGTGCATAATTACTTTGGATGCATAGCTAACATCTAAATTGTTAATCCCTATTAATGATTGCGAAAGTGGATTTAGGGATTTAGAACTTGCATTGCTAGCATATGTTTGTAGATGATCTGTTCTTCTATGATTAGTAGTTTGATTTTAATTATATCATGCTGCCCTATGTTATAAAGGATAATTTGTGCTTAAACCACAATTGTTTTCAAATCACATAAACATATTGGATTTAAACATAAGTGGTGTCCGCCCAGCTTCTATCTGTTCATGGATGATTGAGTGGTATGGTGTGTATAAACCGAAAGGTAGCGCATATTTCGTGTTGTTCGATTAGTTATCGTAACCGTCACATACGTTGATTAAAGGTGTCAACTCTAAACGAAGTATTTAATGAAGTTAGAATCCCATGTTTTATTCCTATTAAGTAAATTCGGTTTAAAATTTGCTAGTTAAATCACTTCTTAGATGTTAAATTGCATCATTAGTTAAGTTAGTTAAACAAACATACTTTTGATATTTGTTCTAGCAGTGAATAATTAATCATACATTGTTGCATGAGCACACATTCTATAGGCGTTGGATGCCTTGAAGTTAGAGTAGGGTTTGGTATCTTAGTGGGCAAGATACCCACTCTAGGCCCGGCTCTAGATTCTTCCATGAGGAAGGTGGATAACTATTTGAGTTGTATGTCTTGGAGGCTACTCCACAGATGATTTGGTTTGCTTTGGACTCAATAATGGAGTCTTTTATTTGGTTGATTTAACAGCTACGAATCTCATGATTTAACAGCTACGAATCTCACTGCTGGGTTTTAACCTTGAACCAACCTAGGTTCATTTTCATTTTTCCTATTCCCATTCCCATTAACTATCCGAACGCGCCCTTTACTATCCGAACCGAAACATTGTTTTACCAAACTCGATTTCTTTTACCAATGATTTAAACCTTATAACCTGATAAAATGTTTTTAAAATGACTTATTACCCTGCTTTGAGATTTTAAAAGAAACTGTATTGTCACCCTTATTATTTCTGAATTCCATAACTTAACCAAATGTTTTCAAACTGAGACTTATTTTATACCATTGACCTTTGACTTGAATTAGTCCTTTGATGCCTATTATCAATGACTTTTAAACCTTACAATTTGATCAAATGGTTTTAAAACTAAACCTAATTCATATTTGACCATTGACTGGAATTGTTCCCTTATACCCTGATCGAAGCCTTGATTCCACTTGAGTCTATATCTTATTGATCCAGACTTGTACCTCTATTCCTTGATGTTAGAATACCGAGTCAAACCCTTTGACTTTTATCATTGCAAATCAAAATCAAATGTTTTTCTTAAAATGCTTTGAAGCTACTTAGACTGGGCTGATCTGTTATCAGTGAGTCGAATGTACTTCAGGGTAAAGGTTTTTTAAAGGATTTAAATACAGAGAAACTTTTTAGTACCCTCCGTATTATATATAAAAAATATTAATGAACTGTTGTTGTTAATTTTTAAAAGATTTTACTTGCACAAAAAGCATGGACCAACCCTACCAGAACCCTCCAATCAAAAAAGAAATTTGTAACCCAATAAATAAATCCTTAAAGAGATTGAACACAAAAAGAAAAAGAGAGGGTTAGAGAGTAACAAAATAAAAAATTCAAATTCCTTAAACTTCAAATTTAATCCACTCTTTCTGGGCAATCCAAATTGTTAGATTGAGTAAAGACTGAAGCATCTATTTTTTATTTCTTTACTTTCTAAGTTTGTTGGTTGATGTACTAACTTGGCCTTGCAGAGTAATAATCATAACATAGTACACAATCCATACATAATTTATTAAATAAAAGGGGAGTGTGATTGACCTCTTTTTATTTTTGCTTATATAATACAACTGCATGTGTGTAGGATTTTTTGTTTATTGTTGTTTAGTTGTTGTAACTTGGACGTGGTATTTGCATGCATAATAGAAACCTTGTTATCTGCACTAAACAAGAAAAAAGTCGAATAGTTCTAAACTTTTTCTTTGATTTTTTGGCCAAGAATATTATGTTATCATAGGATATTGATCTAGATTATCCATAGGAGTTTGTTTACCTGATCAGTGTGGCTTTTTAAGGGCCGAAACCTTTCTTTCCGGTAAACAGGAAAAATCTGTAGTCCAGCAACCATGTAGTCGATACCTGAAGCCGGGCCTTTAATTAAAACCATCACCATAGCTGGTTCCTTCTCAATTCTGAAAAAATTATCACGCAAACGAAGTACAAAAAAAGAATCGAAACATGAAAACAATAACATTAAACCTTCAGGCAAAAGAGGGACTCTCACATGTTTAAATTAAAAAAGTAAGGATTTGTGTATTAAATGGAAATTGATTTTCTTCGGGAACCTCATATACGGGTCGAATCCACAAGGAGACAAGTTTCAAGAATTTCAATCTATTTATTATAAATTGTTCGTAGAGAAAAATGAATGTTGAGGATTTTTTACTAACTACTAATTCAAATTAAATATGTTATAAATCGATTAACTAAAAGTCTAGGACAATTCAGGTTCACCATGCTTACATCAAACAATCACAAAAGTAAAGCAATTCAATGGTCAAGTAATTAAAGTAATGGTTAATCTCTCTCAATCATTAACACTTTTAGAAATCCAATGATGCTCTCGCACTCATTTTCAATTCTGCTAATCATATGTGTGCCTCTAGTGAGTAAAATCTCTCGATCTGTTACTCCTATTTGCATTCAGTTAATCTATGATACTGGCCAATTACAGAAATTAAGTATGAAAACATATCAATTAGAATTACTCTTTACCCATTAAACTACTAATCAAATTAAAGCCTAATCATGGTGCAAACATGGCTCCCCCTTACACCCTAGAGGTAAACTACTCACTCATGCTACGAAAAAGAGCAACAAAAACTATATAGAAAGCCATAAAACACATGTAATAATAAAAACAATAGAGAAAAGAATACCTCTAAACTTATATTAATGAAGAAGAAAGAATCCAAGCTTCACCAAGTGATTACAATGGAAGAGATGAAGAGAAAAGAACAAAAACCCTAGCTTTGTTAAAAGTACGTATGTCTCACTCCCCGTCTCTAGCTAATAATAATACTAATTATAAAATCTGATCTCTATCTACTAATAAAAGTATTTTTAATGTTTTAATAAATTTACAAAAAGATATCCATAATTGAATGGGATCTTCATGTAAAATTGTATTTACTCCTCTGTTTATGGGCTCTTCTAGTCGGACTCTGATTACTGGACCATCCCTAACTTGTAGGAAATTCAGTAAGCTTCGCGTGGACTGTAAGAACGTCCAAATTCGATGTATAAAACTCCAGATATGGCTAAAATAGTGCAGGCAGCCCGTGTAGCCCAATAATATGAATTTTCTTCTATTTTATCTCCAAAATAGTTCTTTTTGCTCCAAATCCTTCTAAGTTATGAATTCCTTATTTCCTACAATAAAATAATCAAATTTATTAAATAAATATCCAAATCAATGCAAAACACACTAAATATGAGAATAAAATCATTTAAAATATATATTAAAATATATTCTATCAAACTCACATTCTAGCAGATGGTCTATTGGCTTCTGGATTTGAGTCTCTGCCATACATACGACTTCTTAGAAGTATCCAAAACCCACGCATCTGAGAGCACTCTTCTTCCTGAAGAAAAATATGAACACACTTAGGCAGCTAATAATTACAAAATTCATGTACAAACATGAATGAGTGATTCTCTTACTAAAGAGTGCAGATGATAGTCTCAACCCAATTTAGGAGAAAATAATGCAGAAGCCAGCATGCACCCATATATGTAGTATGCAGAGGAACTACTAAATAGATCTGATTCTACATCTAGCATATGGTTTCTAGTTAGTCGGGGAACCACACACTATAAGCTAAAAAGTTGGAGCAAGTTTGTCAATTAGATTGTTGGTTCATGGCAACTTAAAATGTTGACAGGGAATGTTTTACTGCCAAAACACATGACTGGAAATTTTTTTTCAAAGCAAAGAACATCATTATAAAGCAATCCAATAGAAAAGTAATAACATACCATAGAGAAGTATGAATTCAATTAAATGTAACCTACCATCTCAGTGACGATAGAACTCATGTACGTAGTTCTCAATAATCCTATTAACTCCATTAAAGTCAAGTAAATGAGATCCATTACCAAATTCTTTTTTTGAAAACGAAAAGTAATAAGTAGACCATTGTTTCCACAGATACTAACAAGGTATCTCTGCATAACCAAGTCCATTACATGGCCATATCGAGGCCCATAACCCTGTCCTTGAACAACAACTCTACATGACAACAACACAAATCATATGAAAATTTAAAGAACTAAACGCAAAATCCAAACAGAGTAGTAATATCACAAGACTACTTGTACCACTTGCATTTATCATTGGTCATGTCAAGCGCATAAAGATCATCAATTGGACGACCAGACGAGTCTACTCCCCCTAGTAATGCAGTAGATACATACCAAAAATTAAGACCAATACGTGAAATTCAAATTTGAAAATCGAAAAAAAATACTTTCAAATTAGTCTGTGAAATTGTAAACACCTGAACAATAACCATGGTGCCTAGAGCTATAGCTGCATGTGCTGCTCTTGGTGAAGGCGCCTCAACAGTGGGTCTTAACCTGAATAATCAAAACCCACATACAACCTTACACACACATTTCATTTAAATTTATTCCAAAATATTCACATAAAGTCAAAGACTCAAAGTTCAAATGATAACCAGAACCATCTGTTGTACACATATTACAATACTGCGTTCTTCAAATTTTGTACCATAATGCTTATTTTTAATGTGCTCTGAATATATAGTCAAACAACTTAAATAATCACATATAACACATAAAATTTATATCATTATAGATGAGTTTTGGAATCATAACATAATCACATATAATAAAGAAAATCCATACGAAGATATTGTTATCAAATTAATCACACGATAAGAAAATCAAAGACAAACCTGGTCCATTTATTCGACTCAACATCGTACGAATGCACATCACTAGTAAAGCCAGCCAAATCTATAAACAAAATCAACAAACATTCTTTAACTCATGATTTTTCATCTTTTAACATCAGTGGCATTAGTGACCAATGTCTAATGTGTTATGTCAATTGAACTTTTTCTTGTAGTGGTGCTATAACAAAAATGTTATTCATGTCGATCCCTACGAATGATTTTTTTCGTATGGATGGAAAGAATGGAGTTGAAGTTCGTCTTATCAACTTTCTCTATATTATCAATATTTAGTGGAAGTGGATATATACAGGTTGTGAGTGTGATACTAATAGATAAATACTTGATGTGTGAGATGTATCAATTATATATATATATATATATATATATAAAGAATATTACCTAATTAGCAGCCCTTGAGTCACCGATCTCAATCTTTTTTGGAGCATTATCTTCATTGTTTACTCAAAGTAGTCCATGAATGCATAACCATAATAGTAGGATTATAACGAGGGGTGACAATTTCAGGTAATGGGTCAGGTTCGTGCCAGATTGACCATATGACCATTATTTCAAAAAAACAATGTACAATCACAAGCATCATCATCAAAATATAACTTTCAAAAATCATACGAATATTGATTAAAAAAGCTCAAATCAAGTGTATAAACATACAAATGTGTATAATTGTAGACATATGTATAAGATAGAATTTTAATACATCTCTTTAAAAAGATAAGATGTGACATGAAGATAATCAATAGATATGTATGTGGAAGGCTTAATAAAGATAAACAAGAGAGAAGAAAGAAAAAGAGGGGAAAACTAGAAAGGAAAAAAGGTGTGGGAAGAATAGATGAGCGGCTGATAAAATTTAGGGTTTGTGTAATGAGATGTTGACGGGCCTTTTTAATATATACTCCTACTTATGAATGGGCCTTGTATCTATTGGGCTTGATGTTTTTTAAATAGACAAGAGTGTGGCTAAGACATGGATAAAGTATCAATATATGTAAATATATATATATATATATATATATATATATATATATATATATATATATATTTCAGGCTAGTTTTGGGTAGTTCTGGTCAATCCCAAAATTGGTTTGATCTTTTCCGGTAAATTATTAACCTGAAAATCAAAATCCCCAAATATAGTTCACATTTTTTCAAGGTTAGATTTTCGTGTCGTGTTAGATTTTTCAACTAATACACGGAAAAGCTTTCGCTGATTTTTTAATACATGTATTATGTCACTTAATAGAAAAATTCATAAAAATCAGGTTGAAATATTTGGGCCACGATATGGGTTGTCAACATACATATTGATCGGATCGAAGTCGATCGAGATCTTGATTCATTTTGATTTCATGATTCCCAATTTTAAGTTACCTAAATGATTAATTATATTTAATTAATTTAAAACCAAATTTGACTAAAATTTAACTAGTAATTTGAAATTTTATAACGTAGCAGCTGAATAGAAATAACATCCTATGTACTTCTTATAGAATATTAGAGGAGAAGAGTGGCCACTCAATCCTTTTGATCAATAATATTAAAGCTTTTTTTCTCTCTTTTTATTTTACTATATTTTTATGTGTAAACTCATAATAAAGATCGCCTCACTTCCGAATATACAAAGTGATATAGCCAAATTTTGAATAGAAAATAAACAAAGTCACAAACACTTGCTAAACAATAACTTCGATTACTTATAATCTAATTATAATGCTGAATGTAATTCTTTTAAGTGGTCGAGTATAAATCTCTTATTCTAATATTTAAAGTAGACTTTGTCTTATATAATTGATACAAATTACTTAAAGTAAACCAAGTTATGATTCAACTATGAAACAAGAACATAAAGCTTATATATATATATAAATATATATATATATATATATATATATATATATATATATATATATATATGGTCGAGTATATATATATAGGCTAGTGATTAAATAGAAACCATCCTTAGCCTAGAAACTATAAACCATTATTTCCATCCCTATTTTACTATCTCCACCGCCTAGATTATATCACCCATCCCCTACATGAAATCATCATGACATCACCCACCCCTTAGATGAAATCATCCACCCCTTATATGACATCATCTACCCAGGCCCTACCCCCGGAACGAGAAAGGGAAGGGTGCCCTTTCTTTTTGCAATTGGCAGAGGAAGTTAAAAGGTTGAAGTTTTGCCAATGACTTCCTCTTTCATTACTTCAGTCTTTCAATATTCGTACACTTCTGTCTTTTTTATTTTGACTTGGTTGGCAGGGTCAGGACCGTTCTTGCTGGGTGAGCGCATCTGATTCTAAAGTCCTTTCCTAAACTATTTCCACGAATATGTAGGCTAGAAATATGCTATTTGCCGCTATTACATCTATTTGTACATCAAGTTTGAAGAAGATCTTGATCTATAATGAAGAAATGATAGTAGCTCATATATATTTAAGATTTCAAAATTATAAGTTCAAGTTGGTTTAGCTTTTAAACAGTCGTCCATAATACTTAGAGTTAACTAAGCTTGTCATGACAAGAAACCATACACTTACAATTTATTAAATAAGGCTGAGAACAAATACTACAACTTGAAGTAGCCAAATGCAATTCACTTTTACACTAATTTGAATCTTGTTTTTCTATAAGCATCTCGTATAATTTAGGATTAAGTAAACATGAACACTTACTAAACAAGTATGGAAGAAACTCCTTATAAGTGATCTTAGTAAGTCTTTCACTTTACCAACAAAAATCGTAAGACAAGCCATATTACGTTTATTAATTAACAAAAGAAAGTTTGAGCTCACCACCTCTACGACAACTAGACTCTACGGAAGTTAGCAAATACTTTTTTCTTCGTGAGTGAGAATCGAAGTACTATAATAAAAGAAAGAGTTTAGGACAATCTTTGTTGGGAAACTTTTTAATACATACCTCAGATGATTATCTTGGAGATGAGGCTATATAAATTACTTTGTGGTTTGTGTTTAGAAGTGTGTATATATATATATATATCCTAATAAAAAAGAGCAAGCAAAAACATTATGTACATGTATATATATATATATATATATATATATATATATATGTATGTATGTATATGATATATTAAATGCTAAATACGAACCATATAACTTAAACTCGTGAGTTCTATGTTATTAGATGTATACAGGCATGCCTTTGTGACTACAATCTCCCCCAAATTGTGAGTAAGACCCTTAGTCACGATTTCATGTCTGATCACAAGCCTAACATACATAAAGATAAAACATGAAAGGTACAGTATGAAACTGATTAAGAATTTTGAATACAAAGAAAAACAATCTTACAGTAAGGTTATGATAGAGATATCAGCCATAAAACATTGACTTCATCCTTTGAGTTTTGGCTTCGAGATCATCATACATCTTTTTCTCTTTCTCTTTTGTTCTCTTTGCATTCTCATCCATTTCCAGTATTATATCTTGCATGGCATCAAGTACTTCAATCAGAGGTGAGGTTAATAGATTTTCAATTACTTCTCTTAGCTTGGCTTCAGGGTAAGCATCAATATAATCCATTCTGATTTTCACATTGGCTTCATTCTTCCTATATTCCATAATGTAAGGATTGTACTTGACTCTACACAATCCCTTAGCTCTTATTTCATTAACCTAGCTTCAAGAACAGCTAAATTCTCCTTTCTTTTTCTCATCTTCTCCTCATTCTCCTTTCTCAACCTTTCTTGATAGTCTCTTTTCATCTTCATAAATCTTGCAATTTCTATCTTCCAACTTCTTTCCTTTTCATCTTCATAGTTCAGTAGCACCATCACTCTTTCTAAATCATAGAGTTTACCCTAGTGTTGGCACATACCTGGCTTGAATCTTTTCTCTCTTCCATCAGTGTACTTGAATTCCATGCAATCATCAACAATAGCAACATGATAAATTCTTTGAGCTTGTAGAAATACCAATGTATCTCTGTCATAATCCTCATCAAGAGGTGGCAAGTCTAAGCCTGGTACAATTTTGAGAGCCTGGGATGTAGATGTTTATTTCTTCAGCTTTGTTTTTCAAGCTTGAGACATGATCTCTGGATCTTCTTTCAAGCATTATTCTATGACTTGATTTGTACAATTACATAGCTAGAATTTTGGTGCCTATTACAAGTACTAACCACAAGCAGAAAATCTACATAGAGGGTTCCCCAGATAAGGGGTCATGTAGGTAATGCAAAGCATTACAAACAATACTACTTTCGAGTATTACGATTATACCATCCCTCTAATCCAATACAATACTACTTTCGAGTTTACGATTATACCTAACCATACTCTACTTACAACACAATTAGTGTCATACAACATAATTTAAAGTCTAAGTGCACCTTGAACATACTAAATTCACCATGAACATACTAAACTAGTTACTCGTCACCATTCTGACTATCTAAATCAGTATTAGGGGATTGAGGATGTTGGAAAGAATTATCCTCGAGCATTCTAGCTATTTTATTCCCATTTATTTCATTTAATCCTTCATCACTTTTAGTTCTTCCCGTAACTTTTGATTTTCTGCATAGCAAAGGATGAACTTCAAGGATAAATCCCCGACCTATAAAAGAGGTTTTGCGATGAACCAACTCCATACACTCTTTTTTTCTTATCAAATCCTCATGCTACATCAAGAAACAATGCATCCAACAACAATAATTACCAGCAAATAATCATGCTAGAAATGTACTTTATTCAGACTTAAAGGAAGATAGTAGGGCAAACGACTGAAAGAAATTATTATATATACATAAATCTACACGGTCATATTTCATAACTTAACTATGTCTTTCTACTATCTTCGTAGAAATATAGGGAATTGAGGATATTACCTTATCAACAGAACAAGTATTTTGTAAATGAAAATAAACAAGTACCTATGCACACATGACAATATTTTATGAAATGTATAAGAACAATCTATTCACCAGGACTCCAAATTTATTAACCTACTATGGTATAAATTTAAATCTATAACCCTGAATAATAAAATCCTAACTATCATAATTCAGGAGAACTCATGTTGCCTTCAGTTCTACATTTGAATCCCAAGCACACATATAAGCTAAAATTGCATGGGGTACTTTTGATAAGCATCAAAATTATACTAGGCAGATACTCCAAAAGGAATAGTTCTATATAAACCTATTCCAAAGAATTTGACATATTAGCCAATGTCCAAGAGATTAGATTTTTTTCAATTTAATGATATAGATCTAATGTCTATTTTAATTTTAGACATTAGATTTTATAAATAAAAAGTGATTTCTATTTATTTCTTAGACATCAGATATTGTAGAAAAAATGTGATGTACATTTTTGTTAGACATCAATTTTGCCATAATAAAATCCGTGTAGCATATAACAATTTTCATGCTTGTCATGCCAATACATAGAAAAAATGCGGAAAAAGCAATAATTTTTGGAATATATACTATCTAAATCTCTCAGTTGTTCCTTATTAGTGCTATGCCATGATAAACATATAGGCGCAGAGAGAACAGAGTATTATTTAATCTTCTCCAAAACAGTTGTTAGATGAAAGCTGATATAGGGTCTAGGTCAACAATCTTTGCAGAATACTTTAAACAAGATAGATTGAGTTATTACTTAAAAGGGTCATACATAAATATCTGTTCGGCAGCATCACAAAGCTCACCAACTACATAAATATCTAAAAAAAAATCTTCTATTCACAGTAGGTCTCCAACTTCGAGTAAGCAACGTAGATATAATCTGCCAAGAATTCAAACAAATATTAATTTTTTTGAGAAAATTAATGTCTTTACTAGAGAAAGTAGTAATGGGAACACCAAGAACAACAACATATTGATCTAAGGATAACTGTACCATCCCACCTACTCTACCTACATTCTCTCTGGCAACAACCACCTGTAGAATCAAAAATACTTTAAACTTGCAGTTTGTAGATGAAAGAATTCTGAACTACTGAAGTGAGAATGATACTTACAGCTCTAGTGTGGAGACGGACGCTTGCCTCAGTATTACTACCGTCTGAAATACTATCTGAAGGGGCTTCTGCGGTTTACACGTTGTCATCTGGCTTGGATATTTTTTGGTAAGTGCCAGATTCCGACTACACAGCTTGCAAGATAGCACTGGCAGTTTCAGCTGCTGGTGAATGTGAACATGATCATGAAGCTGATTTGATATATCAAAAATTATGGAAATGTGACAAGGAATAGAGATAAAATAGCAGTATAAAGCTTCAAGCTACCAACTGGCAAAGTTCCTTGTCATTATACTAAACTTTTAGCCTCTATAATATGTTGTACCTATGTAAGAGAACCGAGAATAAACCTAATAACACATCTACAAGTAAACTAGAAAACAAGGAATTAGGTGATAAGTTGGCCTGTCCAGGTATAAGTAAAAACAACTACAGTCAAGAAGTAGGCCATCTCAGATGTTTGGTACTACTTAATTCTAACTTTCTACCTGAACTTAAGGCATGTATAACTAATCACCGGAAATTATGGGTAGAGACAAAGGAGGATGGTTACATAATTTTTAGAAAGAGCTAGCAACCAACAAGCTGCACCACTAGCTCTTTCGAAATGGCAAAATCAACCATCTCAACAGAGTCATAACATTACCATGCATGACCTTTACGACGGTACACAATTTTTAGCGCTAGAAAACCAAAAACATTAAATCCAAATGTTACAAAGTAAGTTACTTGTTATTCCCAGATTACACACTTGTATAATTGTAGAAGGAGGGGTTGAATACAATTCTTGATAGTTATAAATTTCTGATAAAAACCACAGAAATCTATAAGGAAATAATTGCTGAATAAGAAATGGTTCACAAACACATAAAAAATCAGGTGGTTAAATGTACCACCTGAGACTTTTATTTGAAGAAAACTATGTGATACAAATGTACACAGCTTTTGTTTTTACAACTCTTTGCTTCTAAAGATATTCAAGAAACCTTAAGCAAATATGTTTGTTTTCTTACTGTCTAAAGAGTTGCTACACTTGGTTATATATCCCAAGTTTACAAGTACTACATGAATAAGATAATATTAATCTAATTCAAGTTGACTTGCTACTCCACTCCAAATCCACATGTAGCCGAAAGGTTGTCCTTATGAACAGATATGTCCCTTGCACCTTTCTGGTATGTACTGTGTAAATGGAATGCTTCTTTCTTCTGTGTTTCCAAAGTATGGCTGCCATACTGCTTTTTATACCTACTATCAACCCATGTGATCTGTCAGTCAAACCTGTCCTTATCAACTGCTAATTCCCAGCTAGCATAGGATAAAGTGATAATGATTATCCGTTGATGTTGTGCACAGTTATCCGTTGATGGTAGTTTGAGCTGTATCCGTTGATCGAGTAGATTTGAGTTGTATCCGTTGATAGAGCCCTGTTCTCATCCGTTGATACACTTTCACTTAGACAGAATTACATAGCATAGCTTATTTACAATTGGCTACCCTATTCTGCCTATCCATTGATGGTCAACATGACTCTGAATAAAAAGACTATCAACTGATAAATAGAGATATTGCAGTATGCTACAAAACCTCATCCGTTGATGAGCTACCTGTCAACGAATAGAGTTATAAAGTCTTATCCGTTGACAGTTACAAAACTTGACTTATACAATTTTGCTTGAATGTTAAGTTATCATCAACTACAACATATTCCTAACAATCTCCCCCAATTTATACTTGATGGCAATAAAGCATAAATTCAGAGCGTTGATGATAACAAAACATTCCTAAAGATATATACACACTACAGTATGCAAACATTGTATTAAGCTACAAAAATTAAAAACAGAAAGCTTTAAGAAACTTATTAGAGATGTGCTCCTTTAGATTGAGCAGATTAATGATGTTTCCTCTCTCTAGTTGGCTGCACCCTTGACTTTCCTTCCTTGGCAGAGTTGGACTCAATTTGTACTTGAAGTTGCCTATAGAATGTATCTTCTTCAACAACTTTTGGATTTAGCTTTAGTTGTAACCATCTTAGGTAATCAGAACTAGCCTTTGCCAGTTGGTCTTCTAACCTAAAGAATCTCCTAGTGCCCTCTTCATCCCTGAACTCCATCATCCAATAGGTTTGAATGTGGATTTTCTGTCCATTATATGGGATCTTCATTTTCTTTGGTAGACTTGAGGGTGAGTTCCATTCTCTCCTTATTTCTTCTATTCTGCTAATAATCTCCCTTCTAGCTGTCTCAGAGAACCCTGTGTGTCTCTTGAATGCTGAGAACACTTTGGTCAATGTATGATAATTTTCTCCAAGAACCTTCTGTAATGGCCATGTCCTCTGACTTTCTCCCTTGTAGACAAACACTAATCTCTCAGGCTGATTCTTGTACTTGTCAATTCCTCTTACTTCTGACAATTCATCCAAATATAGATTCATGCCAGAGTATTCTTCAATTTCTGCCTGATAGATAAAGTCTTCTTTGTTTTCCAAGATTGGTTGTTTGACAATAGCAGGTACCCTAGCAACTTGAACTGGTCCCTTTGAAAGTTGCTTCTTTGGAGCCCTTTTCTTCTGTTTTGGATTCAGCAAGAATGAAGGAACTTCAATTGAATCAAAATTCATTGGTTCTTCTTTAGGCATTATGGGGTCACCATGAAAGTTCACAGTTGGGTCGATTACTGTTGCAGATATAGGTACTGATGAGCCAGTGGTTTCTTTTTCTGGAGAGGGTTCTGGAGAAAGAACCCTCTTGGTTTTAGCTTTCCTTCTTTTAGGTTTGGATTTTGGAACTTCCTCAGGTTCCTTCATTTCAACCTCTACCTCATCCATTAACTCTTGAGCCAGCCTGGCTTGCTTCTCATCTGAGTTTTCATGTTGATTTTCTGTACTTGGATGAGCTTCCCTTTGGATTCTGGTGACTTCTTCTCTTTTAGCTTCCACAAATCTAGGATGGCTGTTGGATATATTTAATACTTTTCCATTCCTTATAATTACAGCCATCCAATCTCTTACACTCTTATTTGTCTGCTCTTTGAACTCTATGATTGTTTTTCCCATTAGCTTTTCTTCATCATTCTTGGGAAATGGGTAGTCCAATTGAAGCTTGTTTTTCCCATTTTCCTTTGGTGGTGAGTAGGCTCTGGTTTTGATGACTGGTTCAAATTCTTTGACATATGATGGCTCAGTATCATAGAATGTAGGAGCCACAACCCTTGGAGTGAGCACCCTCATGATTGTGGTTGATATTGTTGGAGCAGAAGTTTGAGCATTAAGGAACAGAGATGATGCAATAGATTCATTGATCATCCTCTCTGCCTTTAGGATTCTTTCATTAGTCTCCTTGTTGATCTTTTCCAAAGCTTCTATTCTGGCTTGCCTTTCACCATCTGAGATTTCTTCTAAGCTTTGAATCTCAGGCAAAGCCACTTGTTTCTTCACAGGGGAAGCCTTTATCTCAAACTCTGTTAAATTGACCACTACAATTGGCTGTTGCTCCCCCTCAATATGTGCTATCTCACTACTGGTAGCTTGAAATTGTCCAGTAGATGTTGCAGCCTCTTCTGTGCTTGTTCCCATTTTCTCCCCCTTTTTGTTAGCATCAAGGGTTGGGGTTGAAGCTGCAAGTAGCATTTTCAGTAGTTGAGTCTGTTTTGATTGATTGGCAATGATAGTTTGCATTTGAGATTCCATACTATCCACTCTGGAGGAAAGAAGCTGAACAGACTTAGCCAGGCTATCTTCTTTGAGAAGTTTGCTAGAAAGCACCTTCTGAGTGGTGGTAGGAGCTAGTGCCTCAATCCTGGCATCTAGTGCTATCTTCATATCTCTAATTGCAGACTTGACCTCCTCCTGTTGTGTTCTTTGAATAACAGATTGCATCTTTTGTAATTTCAAGGAGGCCATAACCTGCTCAAGAACAGTCTTTCTCTGTGGTTCTGCAGTTTGGTGCTCAGCCTTAGCAGATTGATATTGCTTCATGATTTCCACATTAAGATCCCCAAGTTTAGTGGCATTAGAAAACATCCATCCTGGAGTCTCCTCCTCATTGATTTCTTCACCATCTGAACTTTGACTGTCATCACTGCCAAACTTTTCACTTCCAGCACTTGGAGACAGGGTTTGTAAAGATTCTTTTGCTCTTTGAAAAGATTCTGAGGTGTGCACTAGGTGTATTGCCTTCTCTGCCTCCACATTGCCCTGTTGTGCCATGACTTGATAGGCAGAAACAGGATGAGTAAAGGTTTCAGGATCCAAAGAGATGGAGTCAATAATTGACTGATATTCTTGTCTAAATTCCATCTCTTTGGAAGCTTCATTAACCTCCATTAACTAACTTGCAATGGCTGAATCTTCCTGCCTTATTTCTCCTGTAGTCCCTTCTCTCCTCTCATCTCTCTTTTCTTGCAACAGGGGCTCCCCCTGGCTCACACCTCTCACACCCTCACCTTCACCTACTAAGGTGGAACTCTCTAGCTCTCCTTTTGCCTGACCGGAAGAAATGGTCAGCCTCTCATTGTTTTTCTCTCCTTTTGCCTGCTCACAAGGCAGCCTCTCACTCCCTTCCCTCATTCCTAAAAGTGTTTCAACTACTACAAACTCCTCCACAGTTGACATGGGAATGTCACATTTTGCAGTGGTAGAGAGAGTTGTCAACGGATAAAGTGTATCCGTTGATGTAGTAGTTATTGCTGTCAACGGATAATTAATTGTAGACATATCCGTTGATGGAGAAACACTTGTCAACGAATGAAGGATATCCGTTGATGAAGGAAAAAGAGTATCCGTTGAAGTGAAAACCAACACTGAATCTGTGGTGATTGATTTTAAGGAAGAGGCCACAGATAGTGTTGTGAATTCAGGAATGGAAGATTGATGGCCCAACAAATCATCTAAAAGATGATGACCACCAATTGTTGAGTGGGGCTTCTCCAAGAATTTTAAAGATGGAGAATCAGGATTTGATGTAGATATCATATCCACATCCAGAAATGGAGTTGGTGATGGTGGATTAAAATGTGTATCGATTTGAAGGTTAAGATCAAGGGGCTGTGACTCCACATTTATTGAAGTCACATCAAATTGAATTTGAGAAGGTACAGTTTGCTGTACTGTGTGTGCACCCTGTGATTCCCCAATGGTTTTGGATTTTACTCTTCTACCATAGGTTTTCGAGTGAGAGCTATCTGTGTCTCTTGCCCTTTTGTGCAGTGTTCCTGGAATGGAACTTAAATCAGTAGTCACACCCTGTTGAGAGGATGTAACTAGAATTTGGCTTGTAGGTTCATTAACAGTCTTTTGAGAGACTGAAATGTTGGTTGCACCTGCCTCACCTTCCTTATCCTTAGGGTTTCTTTGATGTTCACCCTGTCCCTCACCACTCACTACCACCTTCACACTCCCCTCAAGAGTTTTGGTAGTTTTTGCAACAGGTGCCTTTTGAGAGACACCTGAGGTTTGTCTTTTAGATTGTGGTTTTGGAACTCTGGATTTGGTCACTTTGGTAGGAGCCTGTTTGGTCACAGCCACAGACTCCATTGTGACATTAGAAGGCAAAGAAATTTGGGGGTTGGAGATAGGAGTTTCAGGGTTGGAAACAGTTACCTGAACAATTGGTAGATATACCAATTGTACTTTTGCATTTAGGTTCATTCGAATCAAATCACTTAAGACTCTCTTCTCCTGAACAAAACAATTGAACTTGCTATCCGGGTTAGCAATGGATAGCTCATTCTCAGATACATGCAGTGCTAGGAGCATCAAAAATCTAGCAAAATAAACATTCTTGCTCCTAGTTTCCTTTTTACCTAATTTAGCTGCTATCTCATACATGACTAGTGTGCCAAAATTATAGAATTTATCAGTCAAAAGCATACATAGCATAACTAGCATGGAATTGGTAACAGCATCAAAGTTACTAATCTTGCCAGAAAAAGTTTTAATGAAGGCATCACAAAGGTAACTCCATTCTTTAACCATACCTTTCCTAACAATTTTCCCTAAGTTCTCAGTACTAAGGGTATAATTTATGGAATTAAGCATGGTAACGATTTCAGCATTACTGGGTACATTCAGACAGTTATTCTCAGACAATTTTAAACAAGCAGTTAACACATCAGAATTAACTACATAGTTTTTACCCTTCAAAGAAAAAGCAATTGTACCGTCTGTGCCATTGTACTCAGCAGATGCCCACACCTCTTCAATTACCTCATGGATTAGAGGAGTGGTGGCAGTCATAGCATATGATAGTTTGCATTTCTTCACGAAATTCATCATGGTGTGATATGCTTCTGGAGCGTTCACTGTATCAACAAAGGCCGCGAAATTGTTCTTCTCATAGGTAAACTCGATGGAAGACATCATCTTAACGATAGGCGCCATTGAAGTGTTTGAACTTCTGTTGCAGAGAGAGATTTAGTGAAGAAAATGCAGTTAACTAATGAGATTCTTGAAAATGAATAAAGGTGAGATGTGAGGGCACAAGACAGCCTTTTATATTTTCCAAGAATTAAAAATGAAATAATTAAAAGTAATTACCCCATTGGACAAAAGTAACTGTCACATAATAAATGAAAAGAAAAGAAGTACAGCCGTGACTAATTATACACGTTTAGCAACGGCTATAAAGAGAAATATGTATATCAACGGATAAAGATTGGACGGTTGAGAAAACAGTTTATCCATCGATGACGTGGACAACCTGTTATCCGTTGACATACGAAAATCTAGTAATGTGTTTATACTACCAACGGATAAAAGGATATCTGTTGATAAGCAAATTTTGCCTTAAACAAAATTTCTGCTAAGAGTTATTCTGAGAGTTTTTAATTCTCAAGTAAATCAAAACACATTTCTAGCTGCAATACAGTATGATTAGATACCACTAGGAATTATGAAAAATTGAGCATACCTAGTTTACCTACCAACCTTGTGAATGAAGATTCATCAAGAGGCTTGGTGAAGATATCTGCAAGCTGCATTTCACTTGGCACAAAGTGCAATTCTACTGTACCATTCATCACATGCTCTCTAATGAAGTGGTATTTGATGTCAATATGCTTGGTTCTCGAATGTTGCACTGTATTCTCTGTGATGGCAATAGCACTAGTGTTGTCACAGAAAATTGGAATCTTCTCAACTTTTAGACCATAGTCAATAAGTTGATTTTTCATCTAAAGAATCTGTGCACAACAACTTCCAGCTGCAATGTACTCAGCTTCGGCTGTAGAGGTGGAGATTGAGTTCTGTTTCTTACTGAACCATGACACAAGCCTATTCCCTAGAAATTGACAGGAGCCTGTAGTACTTTTCCTATCAATTCTGCAACCTGCATAGTCTGCATCTGAATATCCAATTAGATCAAAGCCAGAATCTCTTGGGTACCAAATGCCAAGGTTTGGTGTTCCCTTGAGATACCTGAAAATTCTCTTAATAGCAATCAAGTGATACTCTCTAGGGTCAGCTTGAAATCTAGCACAAAGACATGTGGAAAACATTATATCAAGTCTACTAGCTGTTAGATATAGAAGTGAGCCTACCATGCCTCTATAGCTTGAGATGTCCACAGATTTTTCCTTAGTATTCAGCTCAAGCTTAGTTGTAGTGGCCATAGGTGTTTTTGCAGAGGCACAATCCATTAAGTCAAATTTCTTTAAGAGATCATAAATATATTTTGTTTGACTTATGAAAATTCCCTCATTAACTTGCTTTACTTGTAAACCAAGAAAGTAAGTTACTTGTAAGCAAGAAAGTAACTTGCTAATTTCATACCTACTTTGCATAAGTTTGGCAAACCTTTTGCAAAGCTTCTCATCTGTAGACCCAAAAATAATATCATCTACATAGATTTGAACAAGTATTGAAGAACCATTGACATTTCTATGAAATAAGGTTTTATCTACCGTATCTCTAGTGAAGTGATTCTCCAAAAGAAATTGAGATAAAGTGTCATACCAGGCTCTTGGTGCTTGCTTCAAACCATAAAGTGCTTCAAGAGAAGATATACATACTCTGGAAATTCTGGATCTTCAAAGCCAGGAGGTTGATGGACATATACCTCTTCTTCCAGTTCCCCATTTAGAAAGGCACTTTTAACATCCATCTGATAGACTTTGAAGTTGGCATGTGCTGCATAGGCTAGGAAAATTCTGATGGCCTCAAGTCTTGCCACTGGAGCAAAAGTTTCATCAAAATCTATTCCTTCTTCTTGAGAATTGCCCTTTGCCACTAATCTAGCTTTATTCCTCACAATTATTCCATTTTCATCAGTCTTATTCTTGAGAACCCATTTGGTACCTATGATACCTCTATCATCAGGTTTGGGCACAAGCTTCCATACTTTATTTCTCTCAAATTGGTTTAGCTCTTCTTGCATTGCTAAGACCCAATCTGGATCTAGAAGGGCATCCTCCACTTTCTTAGGTTCCTCTTGAGACAGGAAACTACTGTATAGGCATTCTTCTTGTGTGGCCCTCCTAGTTTGGACTCTTGAGTTTGAGTCACCAATGATTAACTCAAAAGGATGATCTTTGGTCCATTTTCTTGAAGGTGGAAGGTTTGATCTAGATGAGGTTGCTTCATCTACGTGAGCATGATCTTGTTGATTGATCATGGAGTTTTGACTTTGAGAAACTCCCCCTGAGTTTGTTGTCCTTGAGGAGTTATGAAGTTGACTGTCAACAGATGCATCAATTTGTCTATCAACGGATGCTCCATTTTACCTGTCGACGGATACATGAGAATGCCTGTCAACGGATGCATCTGATGATCTAGTATGACTGTCAACGGATGCTTCATTTCCAGTGTTAGCATCACTTCTAGTTGGACCAACAACTATAGGTGAATTTCCAAGGCCATGATCTTCATTTTCCTCATCATCATCAATGTACATTCTTCCTTCTACCTCATTTTCAAATCTCAACTTTTCATGGAAGCCTTCATCATTTAGACCTAGAATCTTTTGATCATCAAACACAACATGTACAGATTCCATAACAATGTTGGTTCTTAGATTGTAGACTCTATAGGCTTTCCCTGCTGCATATCCAACAAAGATAGCTTCATCTGCCTTTGCTTCAAATTTGCCCAAGTTATCTCCATGATTTCTTAGCACAAAACACTTACATCCAAAGACATGAAGAAAAGCTAACGTAGGTTTCTTGTTGGTGAATAACTGATAAGGAGTCATTCCTCTAGCTTGATTTATCAAGGAAATATTCTGAGTGAAGCAGGCAGTGTTGACAGCTTCAGCCCAGAAATATGTTGGCAATCTTGATTCACTTAACATTGTTCTAGCTGCTTCAATGAGAGTTCTGTTTTTCCTTTCAACAACCCCATTTTGTTGAGGTGTTCTAGCAGTAGAAAACTCATGGACAATTCCATTCTCTTCACAGAAAATCTTCATTGTGGAATTTTTGAATTCAGTGCCATTGTCACTCCTGATTCTTTGTACTTTTACTTCAGAACCATTGTTTACTAGTCTGAGATGATTGATGATGATTTCACTTGCACAATCTTTGGAGAGCAGAAAGAAGGTCCATGAAAACTTAGAGAAATCATCTACAATCACCAGGCAGTATTTCTTCTTTGAAATGGACATGACATTTACTGGACCAAATAAGTCCATATGCAGCAATTGAAGGGGCTTAACAATGGATGACTCTGTCTTGCTCTTGAAGGATGATTTCTTTTGCTTCCCTAATTGGCAGGCATCACACAATCCATCCTTGATGAACTCCAATTGAGGGATTCCTCTAGCAAGATCCTTTCTTACCAAATCATTCATAACTTTAAAATTCAAATGAGACAGCTTTTTATGCCATAGCCAACTCTCATCCTTGCTTGCTTTGCTGAAGAGACAAGTAATGGATTCTGAGCATACTGAGTTGAAATCAGCTATGTAAACATTTCCTTTTCTAAAGCCTGTCAGAACCACATTGTTGTTTTCCTTGGTAGAAACAACACAGGCTTCTTTAGTGAACTTTACTTCATAGTCTTTGTCACAAATCTGACTGACACTCAGCAAATTGTGCTTCAAACCTTCAACTAAAGCCACTTCTTCAATGATGACATTGTCCTTTGTAATCAAGCCATATCCCTTAGTATATCCTTTGATGTCATCTCCAAAGGTAATTTTAGGGCCAGCTTCCTCCTTGAACTCTGTGAGCAGGGTTGAATCTCCTGTCATATGCCTAGAACATCCACTGTCTAGGTACCATAGATTCCTCTTATTTCCCTGCACACAATCCAAAATACAAATCAAGTTGATTTTGGTACCCAAGTTTCCTTGGGTCCTCTCTTGTTAGCCTTTGGTTTTATACTCTTAGCAATCTTCACTTTGGGTGTAGATGCTTGAGTGATAGGATTTGACAGATGCTCATTTGCATAAATATTTGATGCATGCATTTGTGAAAAATTGGCATACATATTATCCATGCTAGGAATGCTCCATGACATTTGTGGCATATTCACAGATTGAAAATAAGGATTAGGCATATATGGCATGTTTACATATGGATTTGAAAAACTAGCATTCTGATACAAACCAGGCATAACAGGCATTGCAGGTATACTTGGCATAGATTGAGGTACATGAACAGGAGTCCTTTTAACAGACTTGCAATTAGAAGATAGGTGATTGACACTATTGCAATTACCACAAGTTTTCCTAGGAGCAAACTTGTCAGGAGAATAATTGTTTTTCTTGTTAATGCCTATCTTACCATTTCTGTTCTTTTTCTTTTTACCCACAGTCTCTACCTTTTCATTAACTGATTTACCAACAGCCTTTTTGTTAAGTAAATCACCTGCCTTAGCCTTCTCACTTGATTTGGCTTGGCTACTTTCACCAGAAACAAAGTTCTTGGCTACTGGACCATACTGATCATTCAGTTTCTTGAGTTCCTTCTTACTAACAGACTTTTTGTTAGTCGACGGATACCTCTCATCCGTTGATGGTTCATCTGTCAATGGATGATCACTATCCGTTGATTCACAAATAGTCTCTAGATCCTCAAGGCAAGGTTCTAGCTCCTTTTTCTTTTGAGTCCAGGTATCCCTCACAAATGATTCTATTCCCTGGACTTCTAT
This sequence comes from Kitagawia praeruptora, assembly GCA_037693485.1. Classification (NCBI taxonomy): domain Eukaryota; kingdom Viridiplantae; phylum Streptophyta; class Magnoliopsida; order Apiales; family Apiaceae; genus Kitagawia; species Kitagawia praeruptora. The sequence goes on from CM075352.1 coordinate 144,612,410, forward strand.
TATGTTTTGAGAAACATTCCTACAACTTTGAAATTTAGCAATTATCCCTTGTTCTTTTTCAAGTTGGTCTCTTAAAATCAGTTCTCTTTTTAACACAGCTTCAAGTTCATTTTTAGCATTATTGCAATCAACTCTCATTTTCTCAAATTCTAGAAATTGAACTTCTAGAACTGCATTTCTATCACTTAAGAACTGATTAGTTTCTTTAATCCTATTGTTCTCTTTAGTAAGTGATTTAAGAGTAACACTTAAGTGATATAGTTCAGTAGACATTTCATCTATAACACTATTGCATTCCTCTTTAGTGAGCTCAGAGAGATTAGTAGAAAATACCTGATTGCTAACTGAACTTACTTCCTGCTCAGAATCAGCCATTAATGCAAGGTTGACAAACTCAGCATCATCATCAGAATGATTTCCATCAGCAGCCCCATACTCTTGGGTCATGAAAGCCTTTCCTTTCTGTCTGAGAAGATCAAAATATTTCTTCTTGTAGTCAATTTATCCACATAATTGCTTGTAGAAAAATCCTTGTTAAATGGCTTGGCCACCCCAGAGTTTCTTCTGAATTTTAGCTTAGAGAATCTCCTAGATAGAAAGGCTAAATGCTCATCTATCTCATCCAATTCATCCTGCTGTAGGACACTCATTTCTTCAGACACCTTTTCCTTGATTTTGCTTGATTCTACTCTACCTTCACAAACCTCCCTGTTTGGTGTAGATTTAGCAGCTTCAGTCCTCTTCTCCTCCTTCTGCTCCAAGTCGGCAACAAGTGCAACTGACCCACTTTTCTTTTGTGCCTTCTCAATTTCTTCATCCTGCTCCATTTCTAGTTCATATGTCTTTAAAGTTCCATAGAGCCTTTCAAGAGTAAATGATATGTACTCTTGAGTGCTTATTAGAGAAATAGTCATAGGCTTCCACTCTTTGGGCAGTGATCTCAAAAATTTGAGATTAGAATCTTTCACTTGGTAGATCTTCCATACAGTTTCAAGCCATTCAGTAGCTTTTGAAATCTACTAAATGTGTCATTCAATGTCTCTCCATTCTTGAAATGGAAGTGCTCATACTGTTGGATCAGTAGCTGCATCTTATTTTCCCTTACCTGTTCTGTACCTTCACAAAGGGTTTGAACAATGTCCCATACTTCCTTGGCGGTAGTACAGTTGATAACATTGTCAACCATGTCTGTTTCTAAACCATTGAACAGAATATTCATGGTCTTTTTATCTTTGTGAACTTCTGCAACATCTTCAGTACTCCACTCAAAAACAGGTTTTGGAATGTACGTGTCTGGTGCATCTGCAGCAAGACCAACTCTTGAAGCAGCCTTCATTGGAACATGAGGACCCTTCTCAATGCAATCTACAAAGCCTACATCAATAGACATGAGATGTAGACGCATTTTTACTTTCCAGTGAAAGTAATTTTCCCTATCAAGAACCGGTATCTTCACTCCATAATCCTTCTTAGACATGTTGGAAGTGTGTTGATCTTTAAACTTCAGATATATTAGAAGCTTGCTCTGATACCAATTGTTATTCCCAGATTACACACTTGTATAATTGTAGAAGGGGGGGTTGAATACAATTCTTGATAGTTATAAATTTCTGATAAAAACCACAGAAATCTATAAGGAAATAATTGCTGAATAAGAAATGGTTCACAAACACATAAAAAATCAGGTGGTTAAATGTACCACCTGAGACTTTTATTTGAAGAAAACTCTGTGATACAAATGTACACAGCTTCTGTTTTTACAACTCTTTGCTTCTAAAGATATTCAAGAAACCCTAAGCAAATATGTTTGTTTTCTTACTGTCTAAAGAGTTGCTACACTTGGTTATATATCCCAAGTTTACAAGTACTACAGGAATAAGATAATATTAATCTAATTCAAGTTGACTTGCTACTCCACTCCAAATCCACATGTAGCCGAAAGGTTGTCCTTGTGAACAGATATGTCCCCTGCACCTTTCTGGTATGTACTGTGTAAATGGAATGCTTCTTTCTTCTGTGTTTCCAAAGTATGGCTGTCATACTGCTTTTTATACCTACTATCAACCCATGTGATCTGTCAGTCAAACTTGTCCTTATCAACTGCTAATTCCCAGCTAGCATAGGATAAAGTGATAATGATTATCCGTTGATGTTGTGCACAGTACGTTATCCGTTGATGGTAGTTTGAGCTGTATCCGTTGATCGAGTAGATTTGAGTTGTATCCGTTGATAGAGCCCTGTTCTCATCCGTTGATACACTTTCACTTAGACAGAATTACATAGCATAGCTTATTTACAATTGGCTACCCTATTCTGTCTATCCATTGATGATCAACATGACTCTGAATAAAAACACTATCAATTGATAAATAGAGATATTGCAGTATGCTACAAAACCTCATCCATTGATGAGCTACCTGTCAACGAATAGAGTTATAAAATCTTATCCGTTGACAGTTACAAAACTTGACTTATACAATTTTGCTTGAATGTTAAGTTATCATCAACTACAACATATTCCTAACATTACTTTTTGAGGCAAGTTTTCTCGTGTTCCGTGAATACTCACTTTGGTTGAGACACCTTTAAGAGCAACCATGATGAACCTTAAACTGAGAAGAACATGATTAAATTAAAATGATACCTCATAGTAACATGCATTTTTGACATTGCTTGCTGGTGGGGTCTCCATAGTTTCTTTGGATTCCTACGACAAACAAAAACATTAGTTGCAGCAATTCTTGATGAACTTAAAACAACTATGCAAAAATACAAGATAGCCAAAAATACCTCTATATATTTTCTTTCGATTAGCCTTGAATATGAATTTATAGAGAAACTTTTTAGTACCCTCCGTATTATATACAAAAAAATATTAATGAACTGTTGTTAATTTTTAAAAGATTTTACTTGCACAAAATGCATGGACCAACCCTACCAGAACCCTCCAATCAAAAAAGAAATTTATAACCCAATAAATGAATCCTTAAAGAGATTGAACACAAAAAGAAAAAGAGAGGGTTAGAGAGTAACAAAATAAAAAATTCAAATTCCTTAAGCTTCAAATTTAATCCACTCTTTCTGGGCAATCCAAATTGTTAGATTAAGTAAAGACTGAAGCATCTATTTTTTATTTCTTTACTTTCTAACTTTGTTGGTTGATGTACTAACTTGGCCTTGCAGAGTAATAATCATAACATAGTACACAATCCATACATAATTTATTAAATAAAAGGGGAGTGTGATTGACCTCTTTTTATTTTTACTTATATAATACAACTGCATGTGTGTAGGATTTTTTGTTTATTGTTGTTTAGTTGTTGTAACTTGGACGTGGTATTTGCATGCATAATAGAAACCTTGTTATCTGCACTAAACAAGAAAAAAGCCGAATAGTTCTAAACTTTTTCTTTGATTTTTTGGCCAAGAATATTATGCTATCATAGGATATTGATCTAGATTATCCATAGGAGTTTGTTTACCTGATCAGTTTGGCTTTTTAAGGGTTGAAACCTTTCTTGCCGGTAAACAGGAAAAATCTGTAGTCCAGCAACCATGTAGTCGATACCTGAAGCAGGGCCTTTAATTAAAACCATCACCATAGCTGGTTCCTTCTTAATTCTGAAAAAATTATCACGCAAACGAAGTACAAAAAAAGAATCGAAACATGAAAACAATAACATTAAACCTTCAGGCAAAAAAGGGACTCTCACATGTTTAAATTAAAAAAAGTAAGGATTTATGTATTAAATGGAAATTGATTTTCTTCGGGAACCTCATATACGGGTCGAATCCACAAGGAGACAAGTTTCAAGAATTTCAATCTAATTATTATAAATTGTTCGTAGAGAAAAATGAATGTTGAGGATTTTTTACTAACTACTAATTCAAATTAAATATGTTATAAATCGATTAACTAAAAGTCTAGGACAATTCAGGTTCACCATGCTTACATCAAACAATCACAAAAGTAAAGCAATTCAATGGTCAAGTAATTAAAGTAAAGGTTAATCTCTCTCAAGCATTAACACTTTCAGAAATCCAATAATGCTCTCGCACTCACTTTCAATTCTGCTAATCATATGTGTGCCTCTAGTGAGTAAAATCTCTTGATCTATTACTCCTATTTTCATTCAGTTAATCTATGATACTGGCCAATTACACAAATTAAGTATGAAAACATATCAATTAGAATTACTCTTTACCCATTAAACTACTAATCAAATTAAAGCCTAATCATGGTGCAAACATGGCTCCCCCTTACACCCTAGAGGTAAACTACTCACTCATGCTACGAAAAAGAGCAGCAAAAACTATATAGAAAGCCATAAAACACATGTAATAATAAAAACAATAGAGAGAAGAATACCTCTAAACTTATATTAATGAAGAAGAAAGAATCCAAGCTTCACCAAGTGATTACAATGGAAGAGATGAAGAGAAAAGAACAAAAACCCTAGCTTTGTTAAAAGTACGTATGTCTCACTCCCCGTCTCTAGCTAATAATAATACTAATTATAAAATCTGATCTCTATCTACTAATAAAAGTATTTTTAATGTTTTAATAAATTTACAAAAAAGATATCCATACACTACTACACATTTGAACTTAGGATACACCACTTACATAGCGTTTTTATGGATGCGCTATGCAAGTGAAATACTTGTATAGTGTTTATGTAAAAAGCGCTATATGAGTTATTTTGTCCAAAGCTGAAAAAAAATGAAAATTTTTAAAAAAATACTAGGATATCGTTATTTTCAGAAACGCTATGTTAGTTCGAACCAAGATAACGTTTTTATATGCGCTATGGTAGTTACTGTATTTTAAGTATTTTTATTTTTATTTTCAATTTATTTTTTTAACCCTAAATACATATCGTTCATGTTCCGATGTATATCCCCTCTATTCTCTTTACCTCTCTCATACCTCTCTCATTGCACCTCAGAAAAACATAACAATGACTTTCAAAATCCGGCCGATTGTTTGTTTCTCCGAAAAATCGATATACATATTCTTGTTCATACTGTTCTTTACATCAAGATCCATATAGATTTTGCTTCGTTTCATTCTCGTCTTAATCTCTGATTGCAAACTGGCGATTTTAATTTATTGGTTACAAACCTAGTTTCTACGATTTGGGGATTTTTCAGTTCAAAGGTTTTTGATGCTTGATTTGTTCAAGATTGGTTCTAATTGTACCCCTCTCTCCCTCTCTTTCTCTCTCTCTCTCTCTCTCTCTCTCTCTGTGTGTGTGTGTGTGGCATCTCAAGGCACAGGAGGGGGTGGTGGTAGCTTCAAATCCACCTCCGTTAATGGCGTTAAGATGTACTATGTTACTTCTCAGAATCGTTCACTTGCCACATGGATTAATCCTAAGAAGCTCAAATCGTTCTCATTAATTATTATTGATGCTTGCTTTAGCTGTTTGGTTTATTTGATTTTATTTTGGTTTTCTTATTGTAGATTATTTGCAAAGGGTGGATTTGATTCAGGTCTTGCGGTTCGAAACCGCAACTAGAAGAATTAAGGTAACTCCTGATGGAGAATATCTTATTGCATCAGGTGCTTAAACACATATATATTCTTTTACGTTTTGTTTCTTTTGTATAATGGAGGGGTTGGTACAAATTACCGAGTTTATACTATAATATACAGTATAAACTTACAGTATAAACTTTAAGTATTTATGTTTCTTTTGTATGCTGATTTGATCTTCAATTTTATGTATTTATCCCCTACAGGTCAAAGTTTACGAGTTGAGGGAAGTTTCATTGAAGTTTGAAAGGCATTTGCTGTCTGAGATTATTAACTTTGAGGTACCATTTCCTTGTGTTTTTTAGACTTAGCATTTATATCTTTGTTGGCTTTCCTTTTGTTTGCAATTGCAATTCAATCCTTTGTTTGTCCATCATTGATCTGTAACAAATTTGTAAATGATAAGTTGTCCTATATTCATTTTAGCAAAAATTAACCCGTGTAAGAAAGCAATGCCGCTATGTTGGAACTTAATACTGATACTTTCATGTGCTCTTGTTATTAGAAATATATCCTGACCAGTTTGAGGCTGTTGATTTTATAAGTTATAACTGCGTACCTTAATGATTTTTCGAATATTTGGTCGGATGCTCTACTGCATATGAATTAGAACCAGAAAACAGTAGTTCCATGGCTTTTAGGAATTGATATGGTCTTTCTACACAAGACGACTATAGATGACATGTCCGACCTAAAATTATAGAGGACATGTAGTTCTTGTTTGTAACCTTTTGCAAATCTTATAATATTGATGGATTCTATAGGTTTCTTTCATGGAAAGTTGTTAACAGCGTGTTCTCCGGTTTATTTACTAGCAAGAAGTAGGAGACTTTTAATGCGTGTTTCAGAGGAAGCACAATTTCTTTTCTTCAGAAATATTAGTTTCCTGAACATAAAGTATCGTGCTTGGTGCATTTATTGCGGGAGCTCGGGACTTGTCATTTGATTCTTACGGCTATGGTGTTGTTTTCCTGTCCAACATTAGTACAGCCATATATCTTGCAACCATATCCCGTCTTGGTAATACTTTTTTCTATTATTAGTATCTCTTTAGCGGATTGAATCTTTTCTCATTCTTCTTCTTGGTTAATATTTTATCATTGTCTTTCTCCTTCTTGGTTAATTTTTTAAATTTCTCAGGGAAATCAAGTGGCCTCAATAGCTTTGGTCTTATGTGGTGCAATGGTAAGATTCCTTTAAGTCAGATATTTTCTGGAACTTATGGCTTTTGTTGCAGGACTACCAGTTGTGATTTACTGATTTGCAAAGAAGTTTTTTGACATTGAATATTATTAAACGTAAAGCTTCTGTTTTACAATTTTGTTTGGATCCTCTAAGTGTTGTATTGTGATGAAGATGGTGTATTTTCATCCTTTACTTGTTATTAATATCTTATCATTTCTAAATCTACTCTAAACAGGTTTGTGCCATTAAGAGCTTATGCATTTCTAGTATTGTTTTTTTGTTTCTTTCCAGTTCGTATACATGTCGATTTAATGCCTTGTAAACATGTTTGAACTATGTTCTAATTCACCTTTATCAGATAATCAAATATAATTTACTTAAAAAGTAATTTCTGCATCATTATTCATTTTCTTGCAATAATTTTCATTTTCATTATCTAGCATTTCAGCATTTCAGCATCTTAGGTACTTTTCCTATCTTTTCCTATCTTAAGGCTTTTATTATATAAGTGAGAACTATATTTTTGTTTTGTGGATGTAAGCATTAAATTGGAAATTTTTAATAGCAGAATTTATTTATGCATTTTGTGATCAAAATTTTATGACTTTCTTTTGCCAAATATATCGCGGAGTATATTGTTGTCTTTTTATGTTTATTATTTTTGAAAATGAGAAGAATAGTACATGTAAAAAGGAAGCAGGAAAATAAATATATATATTTTTTTTTTAAAAATTGTCACTTACATAGCGCTTTAAAAATAGCTATACAAAAACATGTACTTAGCAAACACTTACTTAGATAGCGTTTCTGAAAATGCTATATGAGAACTGCACTTACAGAATGGCAAAAAAAACGCTATGTAAGTGATTTTCACTTCAATAGCGGCTCCTTAGATAGCGTTTAAAAACGCTATGTAAGAGCTAAAAAAAACGCTATCTAAGTGCAAATCTGTAGTAGTGATAATTGAATGGGATCTTCATGTAAAATTGTATTTACTCCTCTGTTTATGGGCTCTTCTAGTCGGACTCTGATTACTGGACCATCCCTAACTTGTAGGAAATTCAGTAAGCTTCGCGTGGACTATAAGAACGTCCAAATTCGATGTATAGAACTCCAGATATGGCTAAAATAGTGCAGGCAGCCCGTGTAGCCCAATAATACGAATTTTCTTCTATTTTATCTCCAAACTAGTTCTTTTTGCTCCAAATCCTTCTAAGTTATGAATTCCTTATTTCCTACAATAAAATAATCAAATTTATTAAATAAATATCCAAATCAATGCAAAACACACTAAATATGAGAATAAAATCATCTAAAATATATATTAAAATATATTCTATCAAACTCACATTCTAGCAGATGGTCTATTGGCTTCTGGATTTGAGTCTCTGCCATACATACGACTTCTTAGAAGTATCCAAAACCCACGCATCTGAGAGCACTCTTCTTCCTGAAGAAAAATATGAACACACTTAGGCAACTAATAATTACAACATTTATGTACAAAAATGAATGAGTGATTCTCTTACTAAAGTGTGCAGACTATCTGCTCAATCCAATTTAGGAGAAAATAATGCAGAAGCCAGCATGCACCCATATATGTACGATGCAAGAGGAACTACTAAATAGATCTGATTCTACATCTAGCATATGGTTTCTAGTTAGTCGGGGAACCACACACTATAAGCTAAAAAGTTGGAGCAAGTTTGTCAATTAGATTGTTGGTTCATGGCAACTTAAAATGTTGACAGGGAATGTTTTACTGCCAAAACACATGACTGAATTTTTTTTTTCAAAGCAAAGAACATCATTATAAAGCAATCCAATAGAAAAGTAATAACATACCATAGAGATGTATGAATTCAATTAAATGTAACCTACCATCTCAGTGACGATAGAACTCATGTACGTAGTTCTCAATAATCCTATTAACTCCATTAAAGTCAAGTAAATGAGATCCATTACCAAATTCTTTTTTTGAAAATGAAAAGTAATAAGTAGACCATTGTTTCCACAGATACTAACAAGGTATCTCTGCATAACCAAGTCCATTACATGGCCATATCGAGGCCCATAACCCTGTCCTTGAACAACAACTCTACATGACAACAACACAAATCATATGAAAATTTAAAGAACTAAACGCAAAATCAAAACAGGGTAGTAATATCACAAGACTACCTGTACCACTTGCATTTATCATTGGTCATGTCAAGCGCATAAAGATCATCAATTGGACGACCAGACGAGTCTACTCCCCCTAGTAATGCAGTAGAGACATACCAAAAATTAAGACCAATATGTGAAATTCAAATTTGAAAATTGAAAAAAAATACTTTCAAATTAGTCTGTGAAATTGTAAACACCTGAACAATAACCATGGTGCCCAGAGCTGTAGCTGCATGTGCTGCTCTTGGTGAAGGCGCCTCAACAGTGGGTCTTAACCTGAATAATCAAAACCCACATACAACCTTACACACACATTTCATTTAAATTTATTCCAAAATATTCACATATAGTCAAAGACTCGAAGTTCAAATGATAACCAGAACCATCTGTTGTACACATATTACAATACTGCGTTCTTCAAAATTTGTACCATAATGCTTATTTTTAATGTGCTCTGAATATATAGTCAAACAACTTAAATAATCACATATAACACATAAATCTATAAAGCCAGCCAAATCTATAAACAAAATCAACAAACATTCTTTAACTCATGATTTTTCATCTTTTAACATCAGTGGCATTAGTGACCGATGTCTAATGTGTGATGTCAATTGAACTTTTTCTTGTAGTGGTGCTATAACAAAAATGGAATTCATGTCGATCCCTACGAATGATTTTTTTCGTATGGATGGAAAGAATGGAGTTGAAGTTCGTCTTATCAACTTTCTCTATATTATCAATATTTAGTGGAAGTGGATATATACAGGTTGTGAGTGTGATACTAATAGATAAATACTTGATGTGTGAGATGTATCAATTATATATATATATATATATATATATATAAAGAATATTACCTAATTAGCAGACCTTGAGTCACCAATCTCAATCTTTTTTGGAGCATTATCTTCATTGTTTACTCAAAGTAGTCCATGAATGCATAACCATAATACTAGGATTATAACGAGGGTGACAATTTCAGGTAATGGGTCAGGTCCGTGCCAGATTGACTGTATGACCATTAATTCAAAAAAAACAAAGTACAATCACAAGCATCATCGTCAAAATATAACTTTCAAAAATCATACGAATATTGATTAAAAAAGCTCAAATCAAGTGTATAAACATACAAATGTGTATAAATGTATGTGACATATGTATAAGATAAAATTTTAATACATCTCTTTAAAAAGATAAGATGTGACATGAAGATAATCAATAGATATGTATGCGGAAGGCTTAATAAAGATAAACAAGAGAGAAGAAAGAAAAAGAGGGGAAAACTAGAAAGGAAAAAAGATGTGGGAAGAATAGATGAGCGGCTGATAAAATTTAGGGTTTGTGTAATGAGACGTTGACGGACCTTTTTAATATATACTCCTACTTATGAATGGGCCTTGTATCTATTGGGCTTGATGTTTTTTTAAATAGACAAGAGTGTGGCTAAGACATGGATAAAGTATCAATATATATAAATATATATATATATATTAAAAAATCCCAAAAAAAATTAATATATATATTAAAATATATATATATATATATATATTAGGCTAGTTTTGGGTAGTTCTGGTCAATCCCAAAATTGGTTTGATCTTTTCCGGTAAATTATTAACCTGAAAATCAAAATCCCCAAATATAGTTCACATTTTTTCAGGGTTAGATTTTCGTGTCGTGTTAGATTTTTCCACTAATACACGAAAAATCTTTCGCTGATTTTTTAATACATGTATTATGTCACTTAATAGAAAAACTCATAAAAATCAGGTTGAAATACTTGGGCCACGATATGGGTTGTCAACATATATATTGATCGGATCGAAGTCGATCGAGATCTTGATTCATTTTGATTTCATGATTCCCAATTATAAGTTACCTAAATGATTAATTATATTTAATTAATTTAAAACCAAATTTGACTAAAATTTAAGTAGTAATTTGAAATTTTATAACGCAGCAGCTGAATAGAAATAACATCCTAGGTACTTCTTATAGAATATTAGAGGAGAAGAGTGGCCACTCAATCCTTTTGATCAATAATATTAAGGTTTTTTTTCTCTCTTTTTATTTTACTATATGTTTATGTGTAAACTCATAATGAAGATCGCCTCACTTCCGAATATACTAAGTGATATAGCCAAATTTTGAACATAAAATAAACTAAGTCACAAACACTTGCTAAACAATAACTTCGATTACTTATAATCTAATTATAATGCTGAATGTAATTCTTTTAAGTGGTCGAGTATAAATCACTTTATTCTAAGATTTAAAGTAGACTTTTTACTTATATAATTGATACAAATTACTTAAAGTAAACCAAGTTATGATTCAACTATGAAACAAGAACAGAAAGCTTTTATATATATATATATATATATATATATATATATATGGTAGAGTATATATATATATAGGCTAGTGATTAAATAGAAACCATCCTTAGCCTAGAAACTAGAAACCAGTATTTCCATCCCTATTTTACTATCTCCACCACCTAGATTATATCACCCATCCCCTATATGAAATCATCATGACATCACCCACCCCTTAGATGAATTCATCCACCCTTTATATGAAATCAGCCACCCAGGCCCTACCCCCGTAACGAGAAAGGGAGGGGTGCCCTTTCTTTTTACAATTGGCAGAGGAAGTGAAAAGGTTGAAGTTTTGCCAATGACTTCCTCTTTCATTACTTCATTCTTTCAATATTCGTACGCTTCTGTCTTTTTTATTTTGACTTGGTTGGCAGGGTCTGGACCGTTCTCGCTGGGTGAGCGCATCTAATTCTAAAGTCCTTTCCTAAACTATTTCCACAAATATGTAGGCTAGAAAGATGCTATTTGCCGCTATTACATCTATTTGTACATCAAATTTGAAGAAGATCTTGATCTATAATGAAGAAATGATAGTAGCTCGTACATATTTAAGATCTCAAAATTATTAGTTCAAGTTGGTTTAGCTTTTAAACAATCGTCCATAATACTTAGAGTTAACTAAGCTTATCATGACAAGAAACCATACACTTGCAATTTATTAAATAAGGTTGAGAACAAATACTACAACTTGAAGTAGCCAAATGCAATTCACTTTTACACTAATTTGAATCTTGTTTTTCTATAAGAATCTCGTATAATTTAGGATTAAGTAAACATGAACACTTACTAAACAAGTATAGAAGAAACTCCTTATGAATGATCTTAGTAAGTATTGCACTTTACCAACAAAAATCGTAAGACAAGCCATATTACGTTTATTAATTAACAAAAGAAAGTTTGAGTTCACCACCTCTACGACAACTAGACTCTACGGAAGTTAGCAAATACTTTTTTCTTCGTGAGTGAGAATCGAAGTACTATAATAAAAGAAAGAGTTTAGGACAATCTTTGTTGGGAAACTTTTGAATAGATACCTCAGATTAATATCTTGGAGATGAGGCTATATAAATTACGTTATGATTTGGGTTTAGAAGTGTGTGTATATATATCCTAATAAAAAAAAAAGAACAAGCAAAAACAATATGTACATGTATATATATATATATATATATAACGACCTAGAATTTTTCGTGATATTTAAATGCTTGCTGATTGATGTAAGAATTTTGGAACGTTCGATTTATAATCATCGTAATGCCGAAATTTCGTTAAACTTAAAATTCGTGCATAATCAGTAGAACTAATTTCCTGACCTTAACAATTATACGACATACCCTTGTAGATCTCGAGTCATAGATCGTTTTGGCATGAGAATCGAGGCAAACGGACTTACAGTTTAGGAGTTATGCCCAAAATCGTAAAAATGGTTCGAAACCGTGAACGAAAGTTCGTAATTGTAATTGAACCCCCTTAATGTTATTAATTCAGTGGAGAATCTTGGTAAATAAATATTAGAGATCATTAGGAAAGTGTAGGAGAAAACTGTTAGTGTAGGTGCCCTAGAGGCAATACATTGTTTCTCGAATAAACCTTATGTCATTTGATTATTAAATAAATGTATTTATTATGACTCTAATTACTGCGATATTTGTTAGCATAATAAATGTCCTTAGAATAATGATACACATTATATAGTTTAAGTTTACAACTTGAATTTGAGATTATATAATATATCATATTCTTAAAGGTCCCTAGTCGAGTATTATTATACAGGACAATAATAATACATAAATAGACTAGTATGTTTTTGACTGATAACCACATCTCATTGGTTATAGGTATGGAGATACTAAAGTCAATACATAGGTACATGTAGGGTACATGGTACTGGACAGACCCACCGTGAGATTCTTCAGTTTAATTAAGTCATAAGAAAGACTCACAGTGATAATGGTGTAATGATCCTTTGACTTGAGATCATTATATTTCTATACGAGGATAATATACTTTGACTACATTAAAAGTTACCTTTGACCGGGTGATGATAAAAGTGGACATCGGGTATATTGTGAATCGTATGAGAAATATGAATTATAGATAAAGGATTTAACCCTCCTATCAGATAGGAGAGATATTATTGGCCTCTTGATTGAGTGAGACTATAAAATGCATGGCCGTGCTCAAATAATGATTTGTCTTAATAGTCTACTCATGTATCAAGTAAACCTGGATTAAATTATGAAGAGGATGAGTAAGCACATGCCTCGAGTTTAATCTATAATATTTGGTTAAAGGGATTATATTACACGGAAACATTATATCACGGAAGGTTTAATTGGATCACCAATTATTATTATTACTTGGGTAGCAATGATGTATTACTAGATGCCACTCATTGTTTATAATTTTATTATTGGATATTAAAATTATTGCCAACGTAATAATAACCTAAAGGGCTACACAATAAGAACGTTTAAAACGGAGACTTATTTAAATTACGAATTTAAATATATGTATATATTATTATTTCGAATTATATAATTGGTTAAGTAGGACTTGATTAATTATAATATAATTCAAATTAATATTAAAACCAAAATCAGATTGGGTTTAAGGAAGCCCAAAACAGATTTAGGTTTTAAGCCCAAACTCTTTCTCTATAAATACATAAGATGTATTGTTTTTAGGGTTAATCTTTTGCCAAAATCGTTTTAGCAAAAACCCTAGCAGCTAGAGAGAGAGAGAGAGATAGAGGGCAGATTACGGCTAGTACCAACTCCGGAGATTGTGGAGACAATCGTGCGTTCGTGTGGACTAATTAGCGAAGCAGATCTCAAGAAGAGGACTGTGTGGTGATCGTTCTTGGACCTCCATCTATCAACCGAATCGGAAAGCTTTTAAAAGGTACAGATTCTGTTCTCCATAATCTGTCTATAATTATACATGGATCCTGGTTTGGGTTCCGAATTTTGTTATATTTTTCGTTTTTCCGCTGCGTTTTATGCCTCGGAACCCAACAATGGCATCAGAGCTACGTGTATATGGGACTGATTTGGTTACGTGTTTACTGTATTTTATGAGTATGCATGTTTGATGAATCTGCTATTGATACGGTTATGTTATATGATTGATATAATGAATCTGTATAATCTGATATGATGATGCTAGCATGTTTAGAATCTGCCATGACTTAATTATATGCGATCTGTTATGATATGTATGCTGTTTGGTTTGTATGATGATATAAACTGTCGGATGGATGTTTTTGGATACGATCCGTTAACAGGGATTAGGGTTACGTGTATACTGATACATGTTTCTGGTAACCGGAATTGAGGTCGCACATATGTTGATATATGCTTCTGGACATGTATTCTGATACATGATTTGCATGTATTTTGATACGTGATTTTGCAAAATTTTCCGCCATCGGGGGGTGCGCTGCCCCCCCGAACCGCGTGTTTAGGGCTTGTGACAAATTTGGGCTTGTTACATATGCTTTATTCATATGATATATTGTGATATATGATTGATGATGTTCTTAAGTGTTAATTGAGCATGGTGATTGGTTATGGCCTTGAGACCCATATATGAGTGGTTTTATTTATTATGGTTTGGTTTTATAAATACGACTTGCATGTCGTTTTCTTGGTGCTTTGTAATTGTTCATCTCGAATGTAACTCGAGTTCTTATGTAATTACATTAGTATAGTTATGTTTTAATTTCAATGTAATAAGAAGATCATTGGAAGCATGCAAGGATCAATGGAGATGAAGCCATTTGACACAAAGAAGACATGAAAACAAAGTGTATTTATGAAGACCAACTATGTAATAATTTAGTTTTATTAACCACCATAGATTGACCTAGATTTTTCCATTAGCTTGGAAAGATCATATAGGATTGGGCCATAACCAAGCACGATTTAATTTTCATGCACTTTACATATGATGTATGTGTAGAGTAGCAAATGTATGCATATTTTTAATTAGATTAATGATGTATGCATGTATTAGATACGTCACCCATGCCATGCTTGCCATGCTAAACAAGATAAAATCTGTAACGATTCAAGATTTTAAAATGAACAAACGATCATGAGATTTCTGTGTTTATGAAACACGGAATCAAATACGAATTTTCAATTATTTAGATATTGGGAGATTTTGTCAAAAACGGGTTTTACCTGTAAGGAAGTTGGGTATTAAGTGAAGCCACTTGTGACTCCTCCAACAACCTGGAAATCAAACTATTGATGAATATTGATTTGAAGTATTTAATTCAAGGAAAAATTGGGAATCTCTTTATGATGGGATCATGGTCGTTTTAATTCAAAACCCCTTAACAAAATATTAAGTATTCAATCGGATGCTTTCCAATGAATGAACACTCATTGAATCCTAGATCGATAAGGGGAATGACTGCCAGTGGCAGGGGACTCCTGTCTATAGTGGTGAGATGTGACGAATATAAGCGGTTATATTCGACCATTGTATCATTGGGTTTAACTTAACTGAGTCGTCATAATAAAATGAAAATAAACGGTTATATTCAATTATTATGAACTTAGAAGCATAAAGTTTGGTTCAAAATCTATTAGATAGACAAGAACAATTGTTGTTCACCAAACTATCCAAGAATTATATATGATATAATTGACAACTGTTGTCTACCTAAATAATCATGTTTTAAGGACTACCAGTGGTTGACTTAGGATATGACGAAATATGGATCTTGGCTCACTAGAAAGATTTATGGGATATTCTTTCCGATTTAATAGTAAGGGCTATTAATTTGATAAAAATAGTGGGAGATATATTATGAATATGTCATAATCACTTGAACATAATTAATATAACAATCTAACTTATCTTATGCATTTTATCATTGTAGAAAACAAATGGCACAAAATACAAACAATACTTTCTCTGTGCGATCAGTCCTTGAGAAGGACAAGCTGACAGGATCGAACTTCCATGACTGGTCTAGGAATTTGAGAATTGTTCTCATGCAGGAAAAGAAATCTTATGTGATTGATATTCCTCCACCGGCAGCCCCTGCTAACAATGCCACTGCTGCTCAACAAAATGCTTATCAGAAGCATATTGATGATGCAACTGATGTGGCTTGTCTTATGCTTGCTACTATGGATGCTGAGCTTCAGAAGCAGCATTTTGATATGAATGCTTATACTATGTTTGAACATCTTTCGATGATGTTTCAATCACAGGCTCGTGTGGAAAAGTTCAACACGAGTAAAGCACTTTCTCATACAAGCAGGGCAACGGACCAGTCGGACCACATGTTCTGAAGATGATAGGGTATTATGATTACCTTTCTCGTTTGGGTTTCCCGCTTCAGCGAGAGGCTCAAGTCGATATAATCTTGCAATCTTTGAACAGCGACTATACTCAGTTCATTATGACTTTTAATATGACTGAGCAAGATAAGACTCCTATGGAATTGTTGGCCATGCTGAGGACCACTGAAGCAAATATGGTCAAGGCACCTGAGAAAGCTCCCATAATGATGGTGGGCAAGAAAGGTGCTAAGGGAAAAGGGAAATGGAAGGGCAAGAAAAAGGTAGCATCAAAAGATCTTGGTCCTTCTAAGCCCTCTTTCAAAAGGGCTAAAAAGCCGAAGGGAGATGTCGTACAGGCTGACAAAGGTGAATGTCACTACTGCAAGAAGCCTGGTCACTGGAAGAAAAACTGTCCTGTTTACTTGGAGGATCTGAAGAAGAAGAAGAAGGCTGAGCAAGCTTCTACTTCAGGTATTTATGTTATAGAAGTCAATCTTTCTATTTCTACATCTTGGGTATTGGATACTGGATGTGCTTCTCACATTTGTATAAATGTGCAGGAACTACAGAGAAGTAGGACTTTGGCTAAGGGAGAAGTTGACCTACGCGTTGGCAATGGAGCAAGAGTTGCTGCTTTAGCCGTAGGAACTTATTATTTATCTTTGCCCTCTGGGCTTGTTTTAGAACTTGAAGACTGTTTTTACGTGCCTGCGATTCGCAGCAACATTATTTCTGTTTCTTGTTTGGACAAGAAAGGTTTTTCGTTTACAATAAAGAACAATAGTTGCTCTTTTGCTTTAAATGATTTAACCTATGATGTTGCGCGTTTATTTAATGGTTTATATGTTCTTGATTTAGATAATCCTGTCTGTAACATAGAAAACAAACGACTTAAAGTTAATGACTCAAATCAAAATACCTCTGGCATTGTCGTCTAGGCCATATAAATGAGAAACGCATATCCAAATTACATAAGGATGGATACTTGGATAAGTTTGATTTTGAATCATACGAAAAATGTGAATCTTGTTTGCTTGGTAAGATGACTAAAGCCCATTTTACTGGTAAGGGTCAAAGGGCCACTGAACGTTTGGAGCTAATACATAGTGATGTATGTGGCCCAATGCGTGTGATGGCTAGAGGAGGCTACTGCTACTTCATAACATTTACTAATGACTTCAGTAGATATGGATATGTATATCTTATGAAGAACAAATCCGATTCTTTTGAAAAATTCAAAGAATACAAGGCTGAAGTAGAGAAGCAAATAGGCGGAGGTGCAAGTATTAAAATCTTACGATCCGATCGTGGGGGTGAATACTTAAGCTCCGAATTTAAAGAGTATTTAAAGGAGTGTGGTATTGTATCATAACTCACTCCGCCAGGTACACCTCAATGGAATGGATTTTCAGAGAGGAGAAATCGTACCCTGTTGGACATGGTACGATCGATGATGAGTCATGCAGATCTTCCAATAAGTTTCTGGGGTTATGCTCTAGAAACAGCGGCTTTCACACTTAATCGTGTTCCAACCAAGAAGGTTCAAAAGACTCCATATGAGATATGGGAGGAGAAACGGTCAAGCATGAACTTTATGAAAGTTTGGGGATGCAAGGCGTTTGTAAAACGTCAAGTATCTGACAAGCTTGGACCTAAATCCGAAGACTGCAATTTTGTGGGATACCCTAAAGAAACAAAGGCGTATTATTTTTATAGTCCTTCTGAGCAGAAAGTGTTCATTGCTCGAGATGCTGTCTTCATGGAAAAGGATTTTGTTTCCAAAAGAGACAATGGGAGAACTATAGATCTCGATGAAGATCGAAAACCACAAAATAGCATTGAACCTGAGGTGGAACATGAGCAGAATAATGATAATGCTCAAGAAACATAGGTTGTTCGTAGATCTGGTAGAATTCGCCATGAGCCAGAGAGATATGGATTTCTTTTGACTCAATGTGGGGATTTGATGCTCATAGATGAGGATGAGCCTCTCACATACCAAGATGCTATGAACGGTCCAGACTCTACGAGATGGCTTGAAGCCATGAAATCCGAGATGGATTCCATGTACGAAAACCAAGTTTGGGATTTGGTTGATCCACCTGAAGGGGTAAAACCCGTAGGGTGCAAGTGGGTTTTCAAGAAGAAAACTGACATGGAAGGAAATGTTCAGACCTATAAAGCAAGACTGGTTGCGAAAGGGTTCAAACAAATTCATGGTATTGACTATGATGAAACTTTCTCACCAGTTGCCATGGTCAAGTCCATACGGATTTTGCTTGCAATTGCAGCATTCCATGATTACGAAATCTGGCAAATGGATGTCAAAACAGCTTTCCTTAATGGGAGCCTTGAAGAGGATGTGTACATGACACAACCTGAAGGTTTTGTCGATCCGAGGAATGTTGGCAAGGTATGTAAATTACGTCGATCCATTTATGGATTGAAGCAAGCCTCTAGGAGATGGAATATTCGTTTTGATGAAATAGTCAAGGAGTATGGCTTTATTCAAAACGAGGATGAACCTTATGTTTACAAGAAGGTTAGTGGGAGCCATGTGGCATTCATAGTACTGTATGTTGATGACATACTACTAATGGGGAATGACATACCTTCTCTAAAGGCTGTTAAGACTTGGTTAGGGAGCAATTTCTCTATGAAAGACTTAGGAGAGGCAACCTACATTCTAGGAATGAGGATCTATAGAGATAGATCTAAAAGGATGATCGGTCTAAGTCAGAGTACATACATTGATAAGGTTTTGCATCGTTTTGGTATGCAAAATGCTAAAAGGGGATATGTCCCTGTGTCTCAAGGAATAACGATTTCTAAAGACCAGTGCCCGAAATCATTAGATGAGAAGGACCACATGAATAAAGTTCCATATGCATCAGCAATTGGATCTATCATGTATGCAATGGTATGTACTCGCCCCGATGTTTCGTATGCTTTGAGCATGACGAGCAGATACCAGTCTAATCCAGGTGAAGGTCACTGGACGGCAGTCAAGAATATTCTAAAGTACCTGAAAAGGACTAAAGATTCATTCTTGGTGTATGGAGGAGAGGAGAAACTGGTTGTAAAGGGTTACACCGATGCAAGTTTCCAAACAGACAGGGATGATACTGTATCACAGTCTGGTTTTGTGTTTTGTCTAAATGGAGGTGCTGTAAGCTGGAAGAGTTCAAAGCAAGAAACAATAGCTGATTCTACAATGGAGGCTGAGTACATTGCAGCTTGTGAAGCGGCTAAGGAGGCAGTTTGGATTCGAAAATTCATTTCTGATTTGGAAGTGGTTCCATCGATTGCAGATCCCATTGATCTATACTGCGATAATAATGGGGCCATCGCACAGGCTAGAGAGCCTAGATCGCACTCCCGATCCAAACATATACTCAGAAGATATCACCTCATACGAGAGATTAATGAAAGGGGTGAAATACATATATGTAAAGTGCATACAAATGATAACATTGCAGATCCACTGATCAAAGGCCTGTCGCAGCAGAAGCACGACGGTCACACTAGTTCCATGGGTATTAGATACATGGGTGATTGGCTCTAGTGCAAGTGGGAGATTGTTAGTGTAGGTGCCCTAGAGGCAATACATTGTTTCTCGAATAAACCTTATGTCATTTGATTCTTAAATAAATGTATTTATTATGACTCTAATTACTGCGATATTTGTTAGCATAATAAATGTCCTTAGAATAATGATACACATTATATAGTTTAAGTTTACAACTTGAATTTGAGATTATATAATATATCATATTCTTAAAGGTCCCTAGTCGAGTATTATTATACAGGACAATAATAATACATAAATAGACTAGTATGTTTTTGACTGATAACCACATCTCATTGGTTATAGGTATGGAGATACTAAAGTCAATACATAGGTACATGTAGGGTACATGGTACTGGACAGACCCACCGTGAGATTCTTCATGTTAATTAAGTCATAAGAAAGACTCACAGTGATAATGGTGTAATGATCCTTTGACTTGAGATCATTATATTTCTATACGAGGATAATATACTTTGACTACATTAAAAGTTACCTTTGACCGGGTGATGATAAAAGTGGACATCGGGTATATTGTGAATCGTATGAGAAATATGAATGATAGATAAAGGATTTAACCCTCCTATCAGATAGGAGAGATATTATTGGCCTCTTGATTGAGTGAGACTATAAAATGCATGGCCGTGCTCAAATAATGATTTGTCTTAATAGTCTACTCATGTATCAAGTAAACCTGGATTAAATTATGAAGAGGATGACTAAGCACATGCCTCGAGTTTAATCTATAATATTTGGTTAAAGGGATTATATTACACGGAAACATTATATCACGAAAGGTTTAATTGGATCACCAATTATTATTATTACTTGGGGAGCAATGATGTATTACTAGATGCCACTCATTGTTTATAATTTTATTATTGGATATTAAAATTATTGCCAACGTAATAATAACCTAAAGGGTTACACAATAAGAACGTTTAAAAAGGAGACTTATTTAAATTACGAATTTAAATATATGTATATATTATTATTTCGAATTATATAATTGGTTAAGTAGGACTTGATTAATTATAATATAATTCAAATTAATATTAAAACCAAAATCAGATTGGGTTTAAGGAAGCCCAAAACAGATTTAGGTTTTAAGCCAAAACTCTTTCTCTATAAATACATAAGATGTATTGTTTTTAGGGTTATTTTGCCAAAATCGTTTTAGCAAAAACCCTAGCAGCTAGAGAGAGAAAGAGAGATAGAGGGCAGATTACGGCTAGTACCAACTCCGGAGATTGTGGAGACAATCGTGCGTTCGTGTGGACTAATTAGCGAAGCAGATCTCAAGAAGAGGACTGTGTGGTGATCGTTCTTGGACCTCCATCTATCAACCGAATCGGAAAGCTTTTAAAAGGTACAGATTCTGTTCTCCATAATCTGTCTATAATTATACATGGATCCTGGTTTGGGTTCCGAATTTTGTTATATTTTTCGTTTTTCCGCTGCGTTTTATGCCTCGGAACCCAACAAAAACCTCATGTTAAGCGGATCGTTTTCCGATTTTATAAAAATGTTCGAATCGAGGTTAAAGTGCGAACGAACCCCTTAAAAGCACACTTGGTTATAACTTTGGTAAATCACTTAGAAAACGGTCGATAAAACTCGAAGTATAATCTTGGTTCGTAAACAACCGACACTATGACTTATATGACTTAAGTACCTACCAAGAGTAAGTGCAATGACATGTCGTAATAACGAGCAAGTGTCGGATTATAACGGTGTTAATAAGAGTACACAAAAAGGGGTGCGTAACGAGATAACTTGAAAACGTGTTTTAGCCTAAGTTAAGTATATACTTAGCCTTTTTAAGAGTATTAAATGATTAACCTCGGATATTGTGACTATTTATAGATCACCGGATTCACCCGAGGCACACTACCCCTACAGGATTACCAGGCAAGTTTCCAATACCTTGGAACTGTTGTTGTGATGATATATATGATTGTTGTTATACATATGCCAGAGCATGCATGCCTACTTTCAAGTCTATTGAAATACTTGTTCCCTGAATTGATATTGGCTTATAGACTAGATATGAATTATCAGTTAGAAGCCGGATTGTTTTGTTAAGACCCTTAGCGAAGGGCATATGATATCCATTCTTTAAATATAGATCGCGAGTCGTTATTTTGAATTATAGAGATAGTCGTGGAAACCCGGAGGGATTCCAGCGACAGATTATTATTCATTTTGAGGAATGTTATTATTAAACATTATTTATATTTCCATAAAAGTATCAATTACTTGGAAATCTTTCGAGGAATATTATTTGAGTATTATCTCAGTCGAGAAATATTAGATGAATATTAATTTCAAATATTCATTGAGAGTTTGATTATTTAATGAATAATTACTTTGATATTCATTAGAATTTTATTTATTAAATGAATATTACTTTCGAATATTCATTTAAGGTTTCATGTACTTGATGAATATTATTTTAAAAATATTCATTAGAAGTTCTATTTACTTAAAGAATATTATTTCGAATATTCCTTTAAAGTTTTGATTACTAAATGAATATTATTTGGATATTCATTTAGAATATTATCTATTAAATGAATTTTATTTTCAAATATTCATTTAAGGTTTGATTTATTTAGTGAATATTATTTTAAATATTTATTAAAGTTTATTTATTTAATGAATATTATTTTGAATATTCATTTATGAAGAGATTTATTTAGTAAATAATTCTATATATTCATTCAAGGATTACTTACGAGCAATATTATGATTTAATAATATTCCGTAATTATTATTGACTTAATAAATATTCTTGGAATATTTAATTAAATTCTTTTGAATTTGTTTTATAATGATTTATACTCCCTCCGTCCCTCATGGTTGTTTACATGGGGATGGACACGGAGACCAAGAAAATGTGTAAAAAATGAGTAAAGTTAGATGAAAAGTGGGTAAAGTGGTGGGACCTATTGATATTTAATTATAGATTTGAGATGGTGGAGGAAAGTAGTGGGTGTAATAGTATTTTTTATTGTTAAATATATGAGATAGTGGATGTAATAGTGGGAGAAACTTACTATTTTTGGAAAGTAAGGAAATGAGAGGGACACCCCAAAATAGTAACTGTAAATAAATGAGAGGGACGGAGGGAGTATTATTCAAAGATTATCCTTCACCTTCAGATATTATGTAAAATATTTCGGAGTCTTTTATGACTATTTTATCAAGGGAGGTTCCCAAAACTCTATTTTCATTTAAATCTATCTTATAAGTAGATTTAAATACTCGCTCAAACCTCCAAAAACATATAAGGGGACCTCACTTGAGAGCTGTTATTTATTTGACTGCCCGGTCATATACTTGCTAAACTATCTTGTCACTCACATCTTGATTCTTTCCAAACATCGATATTAATCTTTTTGGTTACCTCCTCAACGCTCGAGGGGTAAGATTGATGGAACAAGTTTATATCCATTAACAAGCATCAGCTTGGGAAATATTGGTGAATTTTCCTTTCCAATTAGATACGACTACTTTGTGGAGTCCTATCAACAAGTACTATACTTGGGGAAAGGGGGACGAACTTTACGTTTCAGACTTATGGATGTTATTCGAACTAGGAGATGCGTAAGTGGCCGAGTGGCGCCGGTCCAGCAATGGCCCAACCGTTGGTCGGGGGGTTCCAGAGGGTTGGCAATCCGTCGGTGCTTCTTTCTACATGTAGAGAACAAATGATGGGGAGCATAACATGCGACTGATCATCGTAAATGTTGTGGCTCCTGGCACAGCAATGCTCCCATATTAGTTCATCTTCCAAATTAGGAAATTTCTGCAACACTGTTGGTGTTGGCAGGGTGAAAAAATGTTAAAACTGGAATTGAAATATTTTTCCTGCAAGTTCCTCTTTTATGATAATTGAGAATATCATGCTTATCTTTTGCATAGCAGATATTTCCACAGAATATATATTTTGAGTTACCTAGTAACTTCATCCTTTAAGTTATACTAACATCATTTCCGTAAATGGATGGCATATGGTTTCAAAGATACTTTTGAACTGTTATATATTATTGTTCAATTATACATTATTTTTGGTGGGCTATTGCTCACCCTTGCTTTATCTATTTATATCACAACAACAGCTAGATCAGATGGCCCACACAAGGCGCACTCGGCGCAAGCAGGTGATAGCTGTAAGAGGGTTAACTGTTGAGGTCATAACTACCATTGCTGAAGAGGAAGCTATTGGTAGGCTAGTTGTCAGCATTTGAGTATCTAATGTATTTATTATATGACATATACAAATGGATGGCAAAGAGTAAGTAATTATTAAATTGTAATTCTTTTGGGTTGTAAGAACTCAATCTTATGATTAATAATATTTGGTAATTACTCTGATTTCATCTCTGGGACTATAACGGGTATGTTTTATGTTGTTGTTGGGTCATAAGGTTGTAATTTAATTTATAATGGTTTTGTGGATGGAAATTGAGACCGTAACGACCGGATCCCTGACCCCGGATCTGGGGCTGTTATAGAAAACCTAGTCAAACCCTTTGACTTTTATCATTGTAAATCAAAATGAGTTGTTTTCTTAAAACTACCTTGAAGCTACCTAGACTGTGCTGATTTGTTATCAGAGAGTCGAAAGTACTTCGAGGTAGGAGTTTTAAAAAGATTAAGAGTTGAAGTGTTTTACGAAGATAAAAAGAGTTTATAAAGTGGAATGATTTTAAAATGAAACTTTCTTTTTCTATAAATTATTTGGAACTACGTCAAAATGGTTTCTACGGATTCTTGACGATTGGAGAGACGGAACAAACGGGTAGTGTCGGTTCCGTCAGTTTTCGAGGTGTATTATTGTATAGTTCTGGTTTGTCCAGTTTGACACCTTTTATAA
The DNA here is from genome assembly GCA_037693485.1 of Kitagawia praeruptora. Classification (NCBI taxonomy): domain Eukaryota; kingdom Viridiplantae; phylum Streptophyta; class Magnoliopsida; order Apiales; family Apiaceae; genus Kitagawia; species Kitagawia praeruptora. The sequence continues at coordinate 144,637,437 of CM075352.1, forward strand.
CGCCTTAGAAAATTTTATTAATAATAATTATTTATTTAATATTAAATGTGAAATATGTGGCATATAAAATTTTTAAGGAGGTGAAGATGTGTGGTGTAAGCCCAGGTATTTTAATTAGATTTTGGAGGATTATTTCTATTTAATTATGTTATATTTATCTTCTGAGAATTTTATAAAATTATCGGGATTAGCATAAATCCTGAAATCTTCTGCATTACTTACTTTATTAGTTTATTTGAGTTTTAAAAATGTTAGATGGACTTATTTTGATCTTTAAGGATCTTAAAATGATTTTATGAATTGATTTGTGTTTATTGATTTAACCTTGTGAATTTCATATTTAATTCATTGTTTAAACCTAAAAATATTTTAAAAATATAAGGAGATACATAAATTTATTTTCTACATTTTAAAATATAGTTGAGATTTTCTCAGTCGTTATCTATTTAATTACTATTTTACATAGTAAGTTAAAAGCATTCTTAACTCAAAATCTATTTAGTAAAATACATTTCCACCTCTTATTTTCCCCCAAATTTCTCCTATTCCTAATCCCTAAATCATTTTCAACAGCCTGGGGTGTGTGGTTTCTCTCGAGTTATCTAGAATCCTCTACCTCTCCCTCAAATTTCTCTCCCTCTCGTTTTTCCTAATCATCTCAGTTCCGTTCTACTTGATCTTGCTGGTAAAAGCTCTCTCCTCTCCTTTGTTTTCCTGCAGCCCTGATTGTGTGGGTGTGAGGAATTGAGGTGTAGTGTTCATGTAATAGCGTGCGTGAGTGACGAGTGGTGTGTGTGGATTGCTAGTGTACTATTTTGTTCTTGTTGTGTGTGCAATTATACAGCTGTGTGTGAGAGTTGTGTCACTGTATGGGCATGGTGTGGTGCTAGTTTTCTCTGTTTTCTCCTGCAGTGTGTTAGTGTGTTACCAATTCTTTCCTCCCCTGTCCTGGTTAACTGTGCAGTTGTGCCTCTCTTTTTCCCTGGGCTGGTTACGATGCTGTGATGATTGAGTTGTAGTATGGGTGTGTGCGTTTTGGGGTGAGTGTGTGTGTGTGTCCAACATAGTGTGTGGGTGTTAAATTCGGATTATGAGTCCTGTGATTGTCATGGCCTGGGTGTGAGCTGAGTTGCTTGTCTACTCCCCTCCCCTGTTGTCACTATTGTACAAGCAATGGTACTGTGTGAATGGTGTTGCTGTTTCCTGATTCCACCTGTTTGTGTAAATTTTTGAATTGTGTTGGAGACCAAGTGTGGTCAGGGGCAGCTACTACTTTGATTGGTTTTGTGCTCTATTCCGGCTACTTTACTGCATGTTTCTTTTATGTTGTAACTGCTACTCGAATAAATTTCCTCTGCATGAATTTACTTGATCTCAGTCTGAAATTCTATATGATTAATTTCGATATTAATGTGTGGATTATTCGTACAATATTCTGTGTGAAATTCGGAGTTGGAGGCCCAAATTAGGGTACCCTCGGGATTTTGCCCCATCGACAATGAGATTAAAAATTTAATCGAGTTGGTGGTAATTGGCAATGATGATTATTGTGAGCCTAGCTTTTATTTCATAAATTATGTATTATTCTTTCGTTGTGTTTTGAATTGTAAGTTGTATTAATGGAATTATTAATATGAATTGATTTGATTTAGTAATTAATTATTTTAGAATAAATTTGGTTTATATGATGAGATACATTCTGGTAATAAGTTGTGAATGAATTGGTTTGACCTTGTTCGATTGGCAGTCACCTATATAAAGGGTTACCGTCAAATTTTCTAAAAATTCCAACTTATTTTGAAAATATGTATGTAATTGTACTATTATAATGAATATTATTTGATCGAAGATTGTTTATTTATTTATCTGATAAGTATTTGATAGTAGTGGCCAAGGCATATAATGTTGATTATTAAATGATGTTATTTAGATAAATGATTGCATGTAGGGGGTTTACTCGCGAGGGTAGATTAAGATTTAATATTGACGTTGATTAGCGAATGTCGAATAGAAATCTAAAATAGTGTTTATATTGTGTGTAGATATCAAGGACAAAGGAAAGGCAATAGCCGAGGTCGTAGGGAATCGGCGACTACAGTAAACATCTGGTTAAGGCAAGTAATCCATTTCACTTATCTTTCAAGTGAACCATGCTTATCATAACTTGAACTTTTTATCAGTGTGACCTGTTGTTGATATTATCACTCACTTAAATTTCGATAAATATGAATATCTGTTTATCCTGTCCCAAACCATAAGAATTGAGCTTGTTAATTCTTTTGATAATATAATCTGAACCAATACCCTTTTTATATCGAACTTGTCGATATCTAGGTCAGAAATTGTTAGACCTCATTTCTTTTTGGAGATTTGAGTTGTTGACCTGGAACGTGAGTTTCCAGGGGTTTGGCGGATTGAGGTGGTCGATTGTTCCGACACCTGGTAGTCAGTTATAGGATTGGACTGTTGTTTTTTTTAAAAAAATTGTGGACCGTGAAGGTCGGACCGTGAAGGTCAGAAATTAATTAAGGCCAATGTGTGCCATGGATCCAATTAAGGACAGTGCTGTGAGAGCTTGTCCGGGGTTAGTGTCTGACTGATCAGCAGCCTAACCTTATTAATGTTTTTTTTATATATAAAATGCATAATAGTCCAATTCTAATCCATTTCCTGATTTAAATAAAATGATATTTTGAATTCATTGAGCATCCGAAATTAAAAGTGATTATCCTTCCTTAAACAGATTTGCAGATTGAATGCATATTTTACATTCATTTATTATATTACTTGCTTAGCACTTTTGGCTCACTTTTATATTAACCCTGTTTCTCCAGCTAAATCCGAAGATGTCTAGGAGAAGCGGACAGTCCCATAGAGGCAGCCAGCGAGTTTGAGGTCTTGGGATGGGTAGTTAGCTGTCAGCTCTTTATTATGCTAGAATTATTATCAGTGTAGTTATACTATGTTGTTTTGTTCTGGGTTTGTAAACTATTTTATTTAGAGCTGGTTTGTAATAGATAGTTTAATGTTGTTTCATACTGTGACCTGTGAGCGATCATGGATAGTTATTAGTTGTATTATCTTTTGGTTTAAGCATTATTATACATGCAAGCAGGGATGTTGAACTTGGTAATGTTTTGGATAAAATACAGGTGGTTAGCTCATTTTTCAAATACTACATGTCAAAATTTTCTAAAATTTCCCTATATTAATATTTAATTTATTATATTTTTTTTATATATTTTAATAATGGTAGTGAGGGTGTTACACCTTTATAGGTCAATGTGTTGCCTCTTGGGAACCCAAGCTATCTTAATGAAAGGAAACGATGACCAGAGGGACTTTGTGTCCGGTATGGGGACTTTATGGGCTGATCACCCGTATTGTCTGTTATGGTGAAATAATAAAACTCCAATCAATTTTCTAAAAATGATGATTATATTTATTTACTGAAAAATGAAATTGGTTTACCATTTGAAATATCTATTGTTTCACACAGAATGAAGTATATATATTGCTATCCTGTTATCGGTAAAATTTAAGTCAAATGTCATGTCAGGACCTTTGCTATCACTTTCAGACAACCATGCTATATCTTGATTTACTGTCATCCTTTGAAATATTATATTATGTTGTTCAGTTGAGATCTTAGTTACTTGCTGAGCGTTGGCTCATTATTATACTTGTCTAACCCTTTTGACAGTATCCTGAGTATCATGGCTCGTCTTAGACATACTGCGAGGAAGCGTGTCGTTTGGAACCCCGTGGTGTTCCAGGTTCAGATAGCTCCCGAGGTAGATGCAATAACAGCTCAGTGAGGAGATCTTTAGATAGTTGTGAGATCTGGCAGTAGTATTTTGAGAACTTAGGTTGTAACAATAATAATATTTTGAATTCAGGTTTGTAATAATAAAGTAGTTAGATGATGGCTTGCTTGTTTCATACCATTACCTGTGAAAGATCTTGGATAGTAGTGGAGGGGCCAGTCATCATGTTATATTTATATTCTTATATTAGGTTGTATGCATCTAGATGCGTGTCAATGACCCTACGATCTAGGCCCCTGGTCGTGAGGGCGTCACAATATATATATATATATATATATATATATATATATATATATATAGTAGGGATCTAGAGAAAACCCCTTTAAAAGGAGAACTTAGAAAACTAAATTAAAATATAGCACATATGGTATTCAAACTGATCGTTGGGAGATGGAGAAAAATGTGGTGAAATTAGATTTTAAAAAAATATCACCGAGTGACGGGAAAAATCAAATTAAAAACGGAGGGGATTAGGTGGGATTGTGTGTGTGAGGGTGTATTTGATTAGTGTGTGGGTGCCCCTGGCGGGGCCATTGATTATAATACATCCAATGGTTAGGATTAGTACCTTAGTTTTCTTCAAAAAAAGAGTTCTCTTTTGATCATTTGCCTATATATATATATATATATATATATATATATATATATATATATATATATATATATATATACATCTACTACAAGATTTTATATGTATATGATATATTAAATGCTAAACACGAACCATATAACTTAAACTCGTGAGTTCTATGTTATTAGATGTATACAGGCATGCCTCTATGACTACAATCTCCCCCCAAATTGTGAGTAAGACCCTTAGTCACGATTTCATGTCTGATAACAAGCCTAACATACAAAAAGATATAACATGAAACGTACGGTATGAAACTGATTAAGAATTTTGAATACAAAGAAAAACAATCTTACAGTAAGGTTATGATACAATTATCAGCCATAAAATATTGACTTCATCCTTTTGAGTTTTGGCTTCTAGATCAACATATCTCTTTTTCACTTTCTCTTTTGTTCTCTTTGCATTCTCATCCATTTCCGGTATTATATCTTGCATGGCATCAAGTTCTTCAATCAGAGGTGAGGTTGATAGATTTTCAGTTACTTCTCTTAGCTTGGCTTCAGGGTAAGCATCAATGTAATCCATTCTGATTTTCACATTGGCTTCATTCTTCCTATATTCCACAATGTAAGGATTGTACTTGACTTTGCACAATCCTTTAGCTCTTAATTCATTAACCCTAGCTTCAAGAACAGCTAAATTCTCCTCTCTTTTTCTCATCTTCTCCTCATTCTCCTTTCTCAACCTCATAATCCTCATCTAGAGGTGACAAGTCTAAGCCTGTCTCCCCCTTACACCATAGAGGTAAACTACTCATTCATGCTACGAAAAAGAGCAACAAAAACTATATAGAAAGCCATAAAACACATGTAATAATAAAAACAAGAGAGTAAGAATACCTCTAAACTTATATTAATGAAGAACAAAGAATCCAAGTTTCACCAAGTGATTACAATGGAAGAGATGAAGAGAAAAGAACAAAAACCCTAGCTTTGTTAAAAGTACGTATGTCTCACTCCCCGTCTCTAGCTAATAATAAAACTAATTATAAAATCTGATCTCTATCTACTAATAAAAGTATTTTTAATGGTTTAATAAATTTACAAAAGGATATCCATAATTGAATGAGATTTTCATGTAAAATTGTATTTACTCCTCTGTTTCTAGGCTCTTCTAGTTGGACTCTGATTATTGGACCATCTCTAACTTGTAGGAAATTCAGTAAGCTTCGCGTGGACTGTAAGAACGTCCAAATTCGAGGTACAGAACTCCAGATATGGCTCAAATAGTGCAGGCAGCCTGTGTAACCCAATAATACGAATTTTCTTCTATTTTATCTCCAAAATAATTCTTTTTGCTCCAAATCCTTCCAAGTTATGAATTCCTTATTTCCTACAATAAAACAATCAAATTTATTAAATAAATATCCAAATCAATGCAAAACACAATAAATATGAGAATAAAATCATCTAAAATCTATACTAATATATTAAAGCCGAAAGATTGAAAGTTTGGTCGGTTTGGTTATCATAATAATTAAAATAAGTAATATGACATAATATAATTAATGGTAATTAGGCATTGTCATTTTCACATTTACTTTTAATTCAAGATATTACCTTTTATAAAAACATCAATCGTATCATATTTTCAAATCAATAATATTTCCTTTCTAATTAAAATACTTTACCTTTTTGATTTAAAACTAATCTTACAATCATTAATATATACTCAAAAATATCACACCATATTTTCAATTATTAATAAAATATATTAAAAATCCCTGTACATTGTTTATAATAAGAAAATATTAGTATAATACGTAAATATGAGTATATTAAATTATGTTAAATTAAAATTTAAAAAATTATTAAATTGATAATTATATAAAAACATGATTGTACTATTAACTAAAATTTAATAAATACCAAAAATATCTTATCTTTCAATAAATTTGAAATACGTTTACTTTTAATTGAACATATTACCCTTTATGTGTACCTAAAATATCGTAACTTCCAATCATTAATATTTCTTTTCTAATTAAAACACGTTACCTTTTAATTTAAAACATAATTTTACAATCATAATCTTCCAATCATTTATATTTTTTTTCTAATTAAATAAACTACCTTTTAATTTAAAACATAAATTTACAATCATTAATATATACCCAAAAATATGACACCATATTACTGTTAGATTTTTAGTAATTAATAAGAACCGTTAGATGTAATTATAAGGTATATTTAATGATTAAATTAATTTACTAAATATTTAAGGTTCAAATTCTGTTAACGGCATATTTAACTTAAAATTTTATTTTATAAATTTTAAATCATGCAAATCATTTATTAAATTTACTTCAAATTTTATTAAATTCATATTAAAATAATTTTTAAAATTAATAATTAGATAAAAATATAATTATAGAATAAAATAAAATTTATAACATATCAAAAGAAACTCGTGCATCGCACGGGTTATAAGCTAGTATATATTAAAATATATTCAATCAAACTCACATTCTAGCAGATGGTCTATTGCCATCTGGATTTGAGTCTCTGCCATACATACAGCTTCTTAGAAGTATCCAAAACCCACGCATCTGAGAGCACTCTTCTTCCTGAAGAAAAATATGAACACACTTAGGCAGCTATTAAGCACAAAATTCATGTACAAACATGAATGAGTGATTCTCTTACTAAAGAGTGCAGACTATCTGCTCAACCCAATTTAGGAGAAAATAATGCAGAAGCCAGCATGCACCCATATATGTAGTATGCAAGAGGAACTACTAAATAGATCCGATTCTACATCTAGCATATGGTTTCTAGTTAGTCGGGGAACCACACACTATAAGCTAAAAAGTTGGAGCAAGTTTGTCAATTAGATTGTTGGTTCATGGCAACTTAAAATGTTGACAGGGAATGTTTTACTACCAAAACACATGACCGAATTTTTTTTCCAAAGCAAAGAACATCATTATAAAGCAATCCAACAGAAAAGTAATAGCATACCATAGAGATGTATGAATTCAATTAAATGTAACCTACCATCTCAGTGACGATAGAACTCATGTACGTAGTACTCGGTAATCCTATTAACTCCATTAAAGTCAAGTAATTGAGTTCCATTACCAAATTCTTTTTTTGAAAACGAAAAGTAACAAGTAGACCATTGTTTCCACAGATACTAACAAGGTATCTCTGCATAACCAAGTCCATTACATGGCCATATCGAGGCCCACAACCCTGTCCTTGAACAACAACTCTACATGAAAACAACACAAATCATATGAAAATTTAAAGAACTAAATGCAAAATCCAAACAGAGTAGTAATATCACAAGACTACCTGTACCACTTGCATTTATCATTGGTCATGTCGAGCGCAGAAAGATCATCAATTGGACGACCAGACGAGTCTACTCCCCTTAGCAATGCAGCAGAGACATACCAAAAAATTAAGACCAATACGTGAAATTCAAATTTGAAAATCGAAAAAAAATACTTTCAAATTAGTCTGTGAAATTGTAAACACCTGAGCAATAACCATGGTGCCCAGAGCTACAGCTACATGTGCTGCTCTTGGTGAAGGCGCCTCAACAGTGGGTCTTAACCTGAATAATCAAAACCCACATACAACTTTACACACACATTTCATTTAAATTTATTCCAAAATATTCACATATAGTCAAAGACTCAAAGTTCAAATGATAACCAGAAATCTGTTTGCACATATTACAGTATTGTGTTCTTCAAAATTTGTACCATAATGCTTATTTTTATTGTGCTCTGAATATAAAGTCAAACAACTTAAATAATCACATATAACACATAAAATTTATATCATTATAGATGAGTTTTGGAATCATAACATAATCACATATAATACAGAAAATCCATACAAAGATATTGTTATCAAATTAGTCACACGATAAAAAAATCAAAGACAAACCTACTCCATTTATTCGACTCAACATCGTACGAATGCACATCATTAGTCAAGCCAGCCAGATCTATAAACAAAATCAACAAACATTCTTTAACTCGTGATTTTTCATCTTTTAACATCAGTGGCATTAGTGACCGATGTCTAATGTGTGATGTCTATTGAACTTTTTCTTGTAGTGGTGATATAACAAAAATGGAATTCATGTCGATCCTTACGGATGATTTTTTTCGTATGGATGGAAAGAATGGAGTTTAAGTTCGTCTTATCAACTTTATCTATATTATCAATATTTAGTGGAAGTGGATATATACAGGTTGTGAGTGTGATACTAATAGATAAATACTTGATGTGTGAGATGTATCAATTATATATATATATATATATATATATATATATATATATAAAGAATATTACCTAATTAGCAGCCCTTGAGTCACCGATCTCAATCTTTTTTGGAGCATTATCTTCATTGTTTTCTCAAAGTAGTCCATGAATGCATAACCATAATAGTAGGATTATAACGAGGGGTGACAATTTCAGGTAATGGGTCAGGTTCGTGCCAGATTGACCATATGACCATTAATTCAAAAAAACAAAGTACAATCACAAGCATCATCGTCAAAATATAACTTTCAAAAATCATACGAATATTGATTAAAAAAGCTCAAATCAAGTGTATAAACATACAAATGTGTATAAATGTATAAGACATATGTATAAGATAAAATTTTAATACATCTCTTTAAAAAGATAAGATGTGACATGAAGATAATCAATAGATATGTATGTGGAAGGCTTAATAAAGATAAACAAGAGAGAAGAAAGAAAAAGAGGGGAAAACTAGAAAGGAAAAAAGATGTGGGAAGAATAGATGAGCGGCTGATAAAATTTAGGGTTTGTGTAATGAGATGTTGACGGGCCTTTTTAATATATACTCCTACTTATGAATGGGCCTTGTATCTATTGGGCTTGATGTTTCTTAAATAGACAAGAGTGTGGCTAAGACATGGATAAAGTATCAATATATGTAAATGTATATATCTATATATATATATATATATATATATTTCAGGCTAGTTTTGGGTAGTTCTGTTCAATCCCAAAATTGGTTTGATCTTTTCCGGTAAATTATTAACCTGAAAATCAAAATCCCCAAATATAGTTTACATTTTTTCGAGGTTAGATTTTCATGTCGTGTTAGATTTTTCCACTAATACACGGAAAAGCTTTCGCTGATTTTTTAATACATGTATTATGTCACTTAATAGAAAAATTCATAAAAATCAGGTTGAAATATTTGGGCCACGATATGGGTTGTCAACATACATATTGATCGGATCGAAGTCGATCGAGATCTTGATTCATTTTGATTTCATGATTCCCAATTATAAGTTACCTAAATGATTAATTATATTTAATTAATTTAAAACCAAATTTGACTAAAATTTAACTAGTAATTTGAAATTTTATAACGTAGCAGCTGAATAGAAATAACATCCTAGGTACTTCTTATAGAATATTAGAGGAGAAGAGTGGCCACTCAATCCTTTTGATCAATAATATTAAGGCTTTTTTTCTCTCTGTTTATTTTACTATATGTTTATGTGTAAACTCATAATAAAGATCACCTCACTTCCGAATATACTAAGTGATATAGCCAAATTTTGAACAGAAAATAAACTAAGTCACAAACACTTGCTAAACAATAACTTCGATTACTTTTAATCTAATTATAATGTTGAAGGTAATTCTTTTAAGTGGTCGAGTATAAATCACTTTATTCTAAGATTTAACGTAGACTTTGTACTTATATAATTGATACAAATTACTTAAAGTAAACCAAGTTATGATTCAACTATGAAACAAGAACAGAAAGCTTTTATATATATATATATATATGGTAGAGTATATATTTATATAGGCCAGTGATTAAATAGAAACCATCCTTAGCCTAGAAACTAGAAACCATTATTTCCATCCCTATTTTACTATCTCCACCACCTAGATTATATCACCCATCCCCTATATGAAATCATCATGACATCACCCACCCCTTAGATGAAATCATCCACCATTTATATGACATCATCCACCCAGGCCCTACCCCCGGAACGAGAAAGGGAAGGGTGCCCTTTCTTTTTGGAATTGGCAGAGGAAGTGAAAAGGTTGAAGTTTTGCCAATGACTTCCTCTTTCATTACTTCATTCTTTCAATATTCGTACTCTTCTGTCTTTTTTATTTTGACTTGGTTGGCAGGGTCTGGACTGTAACGCCCCGACTTCCCAATACTGAAAATATATTTTTTTATAATAAAATAGACTTTGATACAGGGGAATTTAGAAAATTTCGGCATGAAGTATTCGCAAATCGGACTATCCACCTGTAATTCAACCCAAACCAAATTCCAATTTAACAAATCCAAATAAAACTTAATACACCAACGATTCCTCACCGAGGATCGATTCCAGGTTATGGTATGAAACAAGAAACTAACTAATACAAATTATTACAACCTCTATCTCATCTCAAAAAAACAAATCACTATACCGTTTAATCTGTAGCTTAATCCAAAACTGTGCTCGCCCGCGTTAGCTCTGAAATCTATTCCGATTAGGATCCTCCTCGCCTTCATTCGTATTTGAAAATATAAGTAGATCATCCTTAAACCTAACTGCAAAGGGTTAGGTAAAACAAAGCAAGAGTGAGCCAAAGAACGCTCAGCAAGCTAATAATATAGTGAAACAGCGATATTACGATAATTCATTGATGAACAATATCAATGAATACTTTATCTCAAAAGATCAATCAATTTCCATCATAGAGTAAAAAATTTCCATTTACTACAAACCATCACTGCCTCAAATAAAACTTTGAGAAAAAGAATATCAAGAAATCCCCCAATCATTCTTACTCCACTTTCAACGTACAATGTTACTCGCGAAGGGAATAACTGGAAAACTTCTATCCATCCTTAATCCCATTATTTTACTGAGTTCCAAATTTTAACCATTTACCTTGAAACATATACATCTTATCAAAACATTTCTTTCTTTGAAACTATTCCATCATTAAACATACTTTCCATAAAACTCTTTTTAAAATCATTTCCGTTGATTGGAGTTTTTTTCACGACTACGGACAATACGGGTGATCAGCCACGTAAAATCCCCAGTCCGGACACTCGATCCGTCTGGACATAAATTGGGTTCCCAATTAGGCAACATATTGGCCTTTAAAAGATGTTGGACTGGTCCCACCAGAACTACAGCATAAAAATAAAACATGCTGGACCGGCGTCACCCGGCCTCTTACGCTTCCAATCTGAAGGAATCCGTGGAAAACATTTTAACGGAATTCCCCCACATCAAATCTTTAAATCTTTAAAACATTTCATTTTAAAGTCCTTTATACTCACTGATAACAGATCAGCCCAGTATAAGGAATTTCAAAAACACTTTTAATTTATTAAACCATTATCATTTTCAATTATAAAAGACTGAGGTTCAGGGAAGCAATTGATAGGCAGAATCATGAACAATAGCAATAAGATTAAGATTTAGGGGAAGCATGTAATATAAGGATTCATAAATGACAAAGCAATAAGATTAAACTAATCATGTTATGATACAACAAAACAGAATCATATATCAACAAGGAAACATAAATCCAGTAAGGAACAAATCAATTATTAAGATTCTAGAATTTGAACAGCAATTATAAGGAAAATCAAGAAATAAAGTGATCTGAAGTTCAACAATATATTTGAGTACTGCACAAGCTATAACTACTTATTTCAAAGGTTACTAACTGATAAAATTCGAACTTACATAAAAGATATGAATATTTTAAAACGATGATTTAAGAAATTCTCAATTACTCAAATCTCACTCTTGTCGGCTGAGCACTCATAGGCTTTAGCTGCCAAACTGGCATGACAATAATGAGTTCGAATAATTAAGAAGATCTCAATTCATTCTCGGCTTTAACCGTCATTGAGCAACACATGCCTCAATAACAGCATAAACCTCGAATTAATTTACAACATTTTGAAGATGACGCTCTTTGAGAAATATTGATAAAGACGAGAAAAATTTAGATAAAATAATTTTAAAAGAAATCAACACCTGAACGATAGGTGAGGAGCATAAACAATAACAGAATAATTTGAGAATGTATGTTTATAAATTAACAGAGGAAGAATGTCACTGGAAATAAGAATAAGTAGTATAGGCCTAACAAAATGATTTGAAAGGAACAACGTATAATTTACAGAACGGGTTCACATTATTCAGAATAAATATAAAAAATATAATTGCTTGCAAGAAGGGATTTCGAAAGAACAATAAATAATACAAAAGGTTTCACATCACTCGAACAATAAGTGAAGAATTGTATACTTGCCTCAATACATGAAGTTTCCAATTCCAACATCTCTTCTTTTCTCACTCTACATTAATCTCTATTCCTTTATAGACGGGCCTTCATTTGGTCACACATACGTCTTTCCTTTACCATTTGCCAGCTTCTACATGCACACACTCATTTACTTCGCTGAATAACTCATTCCTCAGAATTTCCACCTCTACATACACTAGATCTAAATCGGCCTTTTACGGGTACCTACACGGACACAACCCAGCTCCTTTCTATCAAACTTCCCCTCTGGCCTCAACACTTCTACATCAAAAACGCCTCTCGGGTGTACCTATATACCACCTAAACACCAATATATATTCTCCCCTGCACCCTCCACTTCCTTCCCCACTCTTTTCCTCCACTCTACACCCCTACTCACCGCTGCTGCACAACCACAACGCCCTCAACAACCTACATATTCCTCCAACACACACCCATTTGACTCCTACCATAACCCCCATCAACCAACCTCACCAATAACTAAAACCCCAATCTTCGAAACCACCATTAAACCCACACACGCACTGAGTACACACACACACACACACACAGCGCGATGTACAGAAATACCACTTCAGCTTTGAGCACGCATATACACACACTCGTCCAATACACACACACCCACCTCACAACAAACTCGACTACACAGCAGCAAAAATACACGCGGAAACTTAGTACAGCAAGCACAGGGGCGAAAGAGTTATGTATATATATATATGTATTAAGAAGAGATTAAGAGAAGAAATTGAAGAGAGAGATTAGAGAGTAATCAGGAGAGAGACAAATGGAGAGAAAAGGGGAACATTCGAGAGAAATGAATAGAGCCGGCAATTTTGGACACGACACGAAAACACGACACGAAAACGACACGAAAATTACGGGTTTGGATTGACCTTTTCGGTACACGAATACGAAAATACACGAACACGAAATTACACGAGCGAATTTAGTGTACCTAATGGATTTACCATTAGGTACACGACACGAAACGAAAATACACGAAACAAAATTAAATAAATAATTAAATAAATATTTTAAAACTATATTATAGTATTATACATATCATAAATTTAAAATTATGTATATTATTTTTATACAATATTAATATATTATGTAACTATGTAAGTATTATTTGGGCTTTATACTGGTTTGGGGCCATTGGGCTGATTTGGGCTTTAATCAACTTCAATATACACACAGTCGACACAAACACAATCACAATTCGCACAAACACAAACACATTTAGGCGTTAGGGTTCCTTTTCCTTCCAAAGCAACGAGCCGCTCAGCCGCAAAATAATACCCTTCTTCGATTCTTCTACGGTAGCTGCAGATTCTTCGATTCCGATAATGGAGGAAACAAATCCCATGATTCCGGTAATATTCAATTCTCGACTTTCTTTATCTTCAATTTTTGAATATTTTCATATCAACTAGATGTAGATGGTTGCCAAATCATTAATTCGTAGGACTATGAAATTATGAATCATTGAGCTGATTTCGACAAAAGATGCGTCTTTACTATTAGGCGATATATGTGGTTACAACTTACAGATATGCGAAGTTATTATGATTAATTTTTTTGCATTAGGAGAATTGTTTTTAGTATATGGTTCCTACCATTTTCTTCCTTTATGCACTTTAGTATATGGTACAGATATGCACTTAAGAATTACTTAATAGATAAATCCCATGTTTTTAGTATATGGTTCCTACAGATATGCTTCCTTTGATGCAAGTTTCTACCATTTTGGATGTTTCAAAGATGTACTTGATTGGATTGTTTTTAAATTACAGCAAGATCATGGTGAATTTAAGTTTCTGCTGGCTGAGCTTCAACAGCAATGTACAAATTATAGTGAAAGTGCATTAGTTGATATGAATATTACCGGAATTAGTTGATATTTATCTAATCATTAGCTGTGTATATTCGTAGGACTATGAATCATTGAGTGATGATGAAGGTGATATGCACGACGAGGACAAAGCCGATGAATCAAAAGACCCGACTGACCCAAAAGACCCTACTTCAGGCTCGAGTAAACCTACCAAAAAACGCAAAGGAAATAGACCTAAAAATCGAAGATCTCAAGCCTGGAAGACATTCGATGAACTTCCAGTTGGTGAAGATAATGTGATCCATGCCAGATGCACCAAGTGTGGGTATACCTGCGTTTACAACTCGACAAATGGGACTGGTAATATGCTCAAACATCAGAAACTTTGTTTAAACACAGGAGATATACGACAAATGATCTTGGCCAGCAGCCAAGGTTCTATCACAGTACGCAACTCATCATTCGATCCAAAGGTATTCAGAGATTTGATTACAAATGCCGTGGTAAGACATAATCTCCCTCTTTCATTTGTAGAGTACGAAGGTATTAAAGAGGCTTTTCAGTATGCAAATCCTAATGCTACTTTGGTTAGTAGGAACACTTTGAAAAGCGACATAATTGCATTGTATAGATATGAAAAGAAGCTGCTTTTCAATTTGTTTAAAACTTATGATGGTAGAGTCTGTCTTACTTCGGATTTGTGGACATCCGTTGCGACTGATGGGTATATAACAATTACAGCTCATTATATTACGGATGACTGGATATTGCATAAAAAGCTGCTAAATTTTTCATATATGCCTTCACCGCATACAGGAGTTACTATATCTGATAAGATCTATAAGTTATTGTGTGAATGGAGTATTGAGTCCAAGTTATTCAGTATTACCTTAGACAATGCATCAAGTAATGATGCCTTTGTTAAAATTTTAAGGAATCAATTGAACATGAGAAATGCATTGCTAAGTAAAGGGCAGTTTTTTCATATTAGGTGTTGTGCTCACATCCTAAACTTAATTGTACAAGAAGGTCTGAAAGATATGGATGATTCGGTTGTTAAGGTTAGAGAATCGATTAAATATATTAAGGGATCTCAAGGTAGGAAAGAAAAGTTCAAAGAATGCATAGCACAAGTGGGTTTGACCAAAATTAAAGGCTTACGTCAAGATGTCCCAACTAGGTGGAACTCTACGTACCTAATGCTTGATGGTGCTCTTTACTATCGCCTAGCTATAGATCATTTGCATTTAATTGACTCTAATTACAAACATGGTCTTAATGATGAAGAATGGGAGAAAGTGGAGGGAATTTGTAAGTTTCTTGGGGTTTTTTACAATGTTACAAGATTATTTTCTGGTTCGAAATATCCCACAGCGAATTTGTACTTTCCAAATGTCTTTTTGGTCCAACTAACATTGAAGAAGGCGATTGAGGATAAGAATTATGTAGCTAGATCTTTGGCTATAGAAATGCAGCCCAAATTCGATAAGTATTGGGCTGAGTACAACATTATTCTTGCCATCGCTGTTGTGTTTGATCCACGGTATAAGACTCATTTTGTTGAGTTTTCGTACAAAATGTTGTATGGAGAAAATTGTGAACAGATTACTCAACTTCATGAAACTTTAAGGCAGTTGTTTAATGTTTACAAAGACAGAATACCTACCTATACTGTTGTGTGTGAACCTCAGCCTGGAACTTCAATTCAGATGGATGGATCAGATGTAATGAAGGTATTTCCTGTACTCGCATAATTTTTGCCTTGCATAATTTTCCATAAATAATATGCCTGTATAATCTTTCTTGTCAGGAATTTGATGCCTTGGATAATGAGTTGAATCCCACTTTAGAGAAAACAGAGCTAGATAGGTATTTGGAAGAGAAGCGGATAAATAGGAGCATTGATATTGATATTTTGGAATATTGGAATTCAAACCAGTTCAGGTTTCCAAATCTCGCACTTATGGCTCGAGATATTCTATCGATTCCTATTTCAACAGTTGCCTCAGAGTCCGCGTTTAGTACTGGAGGAAGAATATTGGATCAGTACCGAAGTTATTTGGCACATACAGTTGTAGAGAGTTTGATATGCACACGGGACTGGAGATACAATGAAAAACAAGGTAATTCACGTTAAATTTTGTAGTATTATACACCCGTCCTTCCTAGAATATTTCCGTGTTATAGTGGGATTAAAGAAAATGTCGATTTGATATAGTGCCATGGGTTAACTTTTATTGTGATGGTTGACAAATCACAAATGTATTGTTCTACTGTTAATATTTTGAAGTTATTTTTCAAATCAATATGATATCAACAAATCGATGATTTAACAGAGTGCTTGCCAGAAGTTAACATTTTAAAGTGCTCGGGTACAACAATGCAGAGGGAACAATTGTTCATGCTTTGTTAATTTTATGTAGATTCTAAAGTAGTTATCTTAACAGGCACCAGTGTAAAGGCAATATGTGAGTATGCTGACTGAATTTGATATGTTTTCTTCGTGTTAAATCAATTTGTAAGCATCATCAAGAATTCAATTAGTCTTCTATCCTGTTGAGACTAGTCCAGTTTTTGGGAAAATTACAATGTCCAAATGATTGTCTATATTTATCTCTTCAATTTCAACAAAATCTGCATCTTGTTCCATCCATTGCTTGCCTTAGAAATTCATATCTGCAATTCCTCCTGGCTAAATTTTTTTAATCAGTCATGTGGAAAATGCTTAATGTAGGTGCACTTTCACATTTATAAATCCTTATGAACATAGAGTCTTTGTTGGCTTGGTTTCGGATTGTACCAGTGGTGTAGTTGTATTTCTGTAATCGACCTGTAAATTGTAATGTATATTTTGTTATTTGAATGATTTTTCTAGAGCTTAATCTGCTAAAGTGCTAATGAGTTTTTTTTTTCTCTTTCACAGTCCTTCCCCAGCAGAAAGTAGAAGAACTCTGTGAAGATATTCTGGATTTGTCAGTTAATGATCCAGATCCTCCTGCCATATAAGATATTCTGCTTCTTTTTTTGGTCCTTTTGGAGCTGCTGAAAAAAGCAAGAACAAAAATGTATTGTGAAATGTGAACTAGTGCAGTTGAGTTTGTTTTTTAGCCACTGAACTCAAATTTGATGTAAACTAAAACAATTAAACTATTTCGTGTACTATTTCGTTTCGTTTCGTTTCGTTTTTCGTTTTATTTTTCGTTTCGTTTTCGTGTACACGAGATAAAGTTGACATAGTCCGTGTACATTCGTTTCGTTTCGTGTATACACGAAAATTTTCGTTTCGTTTTTCGTTTTACAGAACAGGTACACGAATTAATTTCGTTCCGTTTTCGTGTAAGGTATAAAAAACACGAAATACGAAAGTACTCGACACGAATATACACGACACGACACGAATTGCCAGGTCTAGAAATGAAGAACAGAGAAGAGTTGAGAAGCTGTGGTTAAGAAAAAAAAACATGGGCAAAATGCTAACTTAACAATGCTGAAAATTAAATTGAAATAAATTAAATAGCTTTTAAAAATTGAATGTAAATGGAAAATTGGTGAAAATTTAAACTTTTCATTTTTAAAATAAAGAGTATAAAATTACGAACACACGCATATTTTTACAATATTTTTAGGATCAATAACGAATTAAATATGAATTTTACAAATTTTGATCATTTAAATACAACAAAATCCTTAAAATCATTTTAAAATACCTAAACACCCAAAATAATTCTCCCAAAAATTTTAAAACTAAATAATATCATAAAGATAATAACACAAAAGATTTCATGATTTTTATCAACTCCAATGATTTTACAAAAATCTCAGGAGATCAATAATGCTTATTTAAATAGATTTAAATCATCAAAAATACAAATAAAACTTACACGGACTTATACGGCACACATAAATCAACTTATAAGCATGTAAACATGATGTCACATATATTCATTCCTAAAAAAATCACATAATATAATCCACATTTAATATTAAATAATAATAATTATATGTACGATATTTCTAGGGCGTTATATGGACCGTTCTCGCTGGGTGAGCGCATCTAATTCTAAAGTCCTTTCCTAAACTATTTCCACGAATATGTAGGCTAGAAAGATGCTATTTGCCGCTATTACATCTATTTGTACATCAAGTTTGAAGAAGATCTTGATCTATAATTAAGAAATGATAGTAGCTCATACATATTTAAGATCTCAAAATTATAAGTTCAAGTTGGTTTAGCTTTTAAACAATCGTCCATAATAGTTAACTAAGCTTATCATGACAAGAAACCATACACTTGCAATTTATTAAATAAGGCTGAGAACAAATACTACAACTTGAAGTAGCCAAATGCAATTCACTTTTACACTAATTTGAATCTTGTTTTTCTATAAGCATCTCGTATAATTTAGGATTAAGTAAACATGAACACTTACTAAACAAGTATGGAAGAAACTCCTTATAAATGGTCTTAGTAAGTCTTGCACTTTACCAACAAAAATCGTAAGACAAGCCATATTACGTTTATTAATTAACAAAAGAAAGGTTGAGTTCACCACCTCTACGACAACTAGACTCTACGGAAGTTAGCAAATACTTTTTTCTTCGTGAGTGAGAATCGAAGTACTATAATAAAAGAAAGAGTTTAGGACAATCTTTGTTGGGAAACTTTTGAATAGATACCTCAGATGAATATCTTGGAGATGAGGCTATATAAATTACGTTATGGTTTGTGTTTAGAAGTGTGTGTATATATATCCTAATAAAAAAAGAACAAGCAAAAACAATATGAACATGTATATATATATATATATATATATATAACGACCTAGAATTTTTCGTGATATTTAAATGCTTATTTAATTGCTAAATGTGAAAATATGTGGAATATTTGATGAGAATATTTTGATGAAGTCTAGATATGTGTGAAAACATGATTATGTGATTATATAATGATTGGTATATGTCATATATGCTCGTGGAATTTTATTTATATTTTTGAAGCATTAAAAGTATTTTAAAAGTGCATTTTTAATCTTTTAAAATTCAAATAAAAATTTTGAAGTTGATTTAAATCTTGAAATATTTTACATTATAATATTTGTGATATTTTTGAGTTATGAAAATTAGTGTGGATATCTAATTGTGTGTTTTGGTATTTTAAAATGATTTAAAAAGCATTAATTCTATTAAAGAGCATTTATTTCGAAAATTCGTATAAAATTCATTTTTGATCCAAATATTATTTAAAATATGGGGATGCTTCTAAATTCATGAACTTTATTATAAAAATTGTTATAAAATATTATCTCCCCATTATTTATTTAATTTCGAATTTATAGTGGTTTAAAAGTGGATTTTCAGCAAAGTAATTTAGTAATTGGCAAAGGACATTTTTGCCCCTACCATTTCAACAACACCACCGCTAGTCTATCTCCCTCATTTGTGTTCTCTACTTCCTCTCTATCAACTCTCTCGAGTCTCTCTCTCTCTCTTGGTAACAATCTCTCTCCTCTCCGTTGCTTCATTTTCCGGCCGGTTCGAATGATCCGAGACCGGGGTTGTGCATATTTTTCAGTTCTCTATCTCCCTCTATGATTGCATGTTGTTTTGGTGATGAAAATCTCAAACCCACTTCGGGGTTTTTGCTTTAGCTCGACTGTTTGCTTCGATTTTCACCTTAAAAATCAATACCCATGGTTTCTAGTTCTGTTTTGATGCTTAGAGATCATGTTGGTGTTGTTCTATACGAGTTCGTTTGTATATATGTGTTCACCGTATGTATATGTTCGATTTTAAATGAAGAAAATTATAAACCCACTTTGGGTTTGGCTTGATTCCGAGTTGCTATGCTTCGATTCTTGTTAACTGCTATGTTTATGAGTTTAATTGGTAGAACTTTCATGTTGGAGGCTCAATTTAGAGTACCACCGAAACTTTTGCCCGTCGACAATGATTTTCGTAATGAGCCGGTGAATCGACGATGATGAACATGAGTCGTATATGTGATTTTATTTATATATGGTGTTTTTAAATATGAAATTATCGATTATAAAGGTTGCATGTGAATTTTCGAAATTATATGTGTATTTTCGAAATTTTAATTAGTTAAATTCGATATATATGGTTTGTTAGATGCATGCTTGTAATTGACTTGTTTGATTTTAAATAATTATTCGGACCTTATACCTTATTATGTGATGTTGTCCGAATTTTCTAAATTATAGTTTGCATGTGTATCATCTGATTTTGTTAAATTTCAAAGGTGTATGTATAGTTATGCGAATTAAATTTGATTTATATGAATTATTGATTTTAGTAACATTATGCGGAAATAAGTTGAAATGTTAAATAGTTATAACTCGTTTGTAGTAGTTAGAATTACTATCGATATGATATTATGAATCCATTTTGGGAGTGTAGGTGGATTTAAATCCATCGTAGGTACTTGATTGTGAGTTGTAGTCGGATGTTTTCCGACGGGATAGTCCATATTATAAAGGAAACTCTGTCCGATTTTTGTGAAAATATAAGAAGTAAAGTATGTACTAAATAGCATGAATACTTACAAGTTATGTTTATCTGCTAAGTGGTTTATGTGAATTGCATGATTTATATGCTATGTGCTATATGTTTAAGTGATTAGTGGACTACGAGTCAATCTGATAAATAATATCAGGTACGTATGTTATATGCTAAGTATCGATAAGATATAGGAATCGTTTGGGTAGATTAAGATGAGTCGATTAAAGTGGTATAGTATTCTAAAGTAGTGATTATGGTTTATGTAGATACGAAGGACGTAGGCCCTAGCAATAAAGGGAAAGCTAAGGTTGAGTACAAGTAGACTGAGTTGTAGCTGTTGCATTCTACCGGAGGCAAGTAACTCTGTCTTTACTTGCAGTTTCTATTCCTCATTGATATGTCATGTTGAGCATGTCTATCTTATACCATGTTGAATACAAATCCTATGTAGCCTGATTCTTTTTAATTGCTTCTTGACCATATATGTCATACTGTTTTCCAGAGTCAAATTTAATTGACTGACGGATAAACCACTATTTTAAATGACCTATGTCCGTTGTCAGTCAAACCCATGTTGACCCTGAAACTGATGAAATTCTTTATGACCTAACTACTGATTCAAGAACTTAAAATACCTTTAATCTTATTCTTAAAACTTGAAATCCTGATCAATTGCCTTCATGCCTTGAGTCTATATCTTCTTGATCCAGACTTATATCCTTGATCCTTTAAATTTAGAAAATGTAAGAACCCAAAATTTTTGGTAGAATTAAAACTTTTTATTATATATTGATGAAAGAATGAACAGTGATTACGACTACAAGGTATTAACAGTTCTAATGAATGAATGTTGAATGGATATAGATTCCAATGATTATATGTCATAAAGAATGCAATAGGTTGACAACTCAGATTATAATAATCTATCTCCTAGGGAGATGAGATATGGGAATTCCTAGAGGAAATATTCTCATGTCATCCAAATTGATATCTGTTATTAGTCCAGTGGTTCCGTGAAAGGGTTAAGGAACGCCCGAAAGAGAACAAGGACATTTTAATAAATGTAGGTAATAAAGATGGAATAAATAATGAATAGTGTTTTGTTGGAAATGAGAATATTATTAGACGATGCTATATAGAAATATTCAGAACGGATTTCTGAGTTCGTATTAGTGATCTGAGGGGAAAATAAGTGTATGTAAACGATATCGGATTCAGAAAAATAGCACTTTTATTTTCTCCGAGAATTTCCTGGGCACTGAAAGACTTAAGGAGTTATTAAGAGGATTTAAGGAATTTAAATTCAAGATTATATAGGAGGATTGAGAATGATGGTATTATATTAAGAAGGTTTCCGGTAAAACCCTAACTAGAAATCCTTGAGATATTCTTTCGAACGATCAATGAAATTGAGCAATAACCGGACAAAAGAGCAAGCAGGAAAGCAAGAGGCATGCATGTGCAAGAAGAAAATATCTAGTAACCATGTAGTTACATAAGTAGCTAGGAAACTTAGCAAGTAAACCACTTAGTTAGCTTGATCATCTCATCCAACCACAAAAATGCAACACATGTCTCTCCAAATTACATCATCCATTAGCAAATCACTTTAATAAAGGTGCTTTATGCTAGATATTATCTACAAACACCACAATAATTCATTTGGATGAGATTAAAGCAAGAGAAACCAAGCAAAGCTCCATCTCTCTCAAACTGCCCAGCAGGAGCATCAAGGAAAGAAAAATTCATATCTCCACTTTTATCCATGATTAAATCACCAAATTTTAACCATAGCTTCTTCCACTGCATGGGTATCATTCGCTTAAAATTGCATGGCCAACAAAGTAGTGTAGCCTAGTCAAATCCCTTCCCCAAGTTGAAGAACCGAACCTGCTTAGTCCTTTACAGCTTCTGTCCAGCGGGAAAAACGGGATCAAAACCATATCTAGGAAGCTTTGTTTTTTGTGATATATAGCTCAAATCAAAGCTTATGAAGAGGCCAAGATGTGGTAAATATTTGAGAGCCAAACTCTTATTTTTCGATTTGTTATGAAATTTACAAGATTAATGATGAATAGTAAATCGTAGAAACTAACTTTTGATTCTTGGTTTCTTTGGATGATCCAAGCTTGTTTAAGGTGTCCTAAGGGCTATACAAGATTTTATAAGGCTAGTACACTCTCCAAGGAAGGTATATCTCACCAAAACCCTAGCTCTTACTTTGAGTTTAATGATGTTCTTGATGAGTTTTAGATTAGTTATGATTTAGAGGTTGTTATAAGCATGATAGCATGATTACATGGTTAGTTATGTTGATCTAAGAGATTTGATGATTAAGTATGATGTTCTTGGATTTATTAAGATGAGTATCAGTAGCACATATTGATATATATAACGACCTAGAATTTTTCGTGATAGATATTAAGTATGATTATGATGATTAAGTATGGTGTGGCTTGGTGATTGATGTAAGAATTTTGGAACGTTCGATTTATAGCCGTCATAATGCCGAAATTTCGTTAAACTTAAAATTTGTGCATAATCAGTAGCACTAAGTTCCTGACCTTAACAATTATATGATATACCCTTCTAGATCTCGAGTCATGGATCGTTTTGGCATGAGAATCGAGGCAAACGGACTTACAGTTTAGGAGTTATGCCCAAAAT
Source organism: Kitagawia praeruptora (assembly GCA_037693485.1). NCBI lineage: Eukaryota > Viridiplantae > Streptophyta > Magnoliopsida > Apiales > Apiaceae > Kitagawia > Kitagawia praeruptora. The sequence goes on from CM075352.1 coordinate 144,661,233, forward strand.
CGTAAAAATGGTTCGAAACCGTGAACGAAAGTTCGTAATTGTAATTGAACCCCCTTAATGTTATTAATTCAGTGGCGAATCTTGGTAAATAAATATTAGAGATCATAAGGAAAGTGTAGGTGAAAACCTCATGTTAAGAGGATCGTTTTCCGATTTTATAAAAATGTTCGAATCGAGGTTAAAGTGCGAACGAACCCCTTAAAAGCACACTTGGTTATAACTTTGGTAAATCACTTAGAAAACGGTCGATAAAACTCGAAGTATAATCTTGGTTCGTAAACGACCGACACTAGGACTTATATGACTTAAGTACCTACCAAGAGTAAGTGCAATGACATGTTGTAATAACGAGCAAGTGTCGGATTATAACGGTGTTAATAAGAGTACACAAAAAGGGGTGCGTAACGAGATAACTTGAAAATGTGTTTTAGCCTAAGTTAAGTATATACTTAGCCTTTTTAAGAGTATTAATCGATTAACCTCGGATATTGTGACTATTTATAGATCACCGGATTCACCCGAGGCACACTACCCCTACAGGATTACCAGGCAAGTTTCCAATACCTTGGAACTGTTGTTGTGATGATATATATGATTATTGTTATACATATGCCAGAGCATGCATGCCTACTTTCAAGTCTATTGAAATACTTGTTCCCTGAATTGATATTGGCTTATAGACTAGATATGAATTATCAGTTATAAGCCGGATTGTTTTGTTAAGACCCTTAGCGAAGGGCATATGATATTCATTCTTTAAATATAGACCGGGAGTCGTTATTTTGAATTATAGAGATAGTCGTGGAAACCCGGAGGGATTCCAGCGACAGATTATTATTCATTTTGAGGAATGTTATTATTAAACATTATTTATATTTCCATAAAAGTATCAATTACTTGGAAATCTTTCGAGGAATATTATTTGAGTATTATCTCAGTCGAGAAATATTAGATGAATATTAATTTCAAATATTCGTTGAGAGTTTGATTATTTAATGAATAATTACTTTGATATTCATTAGAATTTTATTTATTAAATGAATATTACTTTCCAATATTAATTTAAGGTTTCATGTACTTGATGAATATTATTTTAAAATATTCATTAGAAGTTCTATTTACTTAAGGAATATTATTTCGAATATTCCTTTAAAGTTTTGAATACTAAATGAATATTATTTGGATATTCATTTAGAATATTATCTATTAAATGAATTTTATTTTCAAATATTCATTTAAGGTTTGATTTATTTAGTGAATATTATTTTAAATATTTATTGAAGTTTATTTATTTAATGAATATTATTTTGAATATTCATTTAAGAAGAGATTTATTTAGTAAATAATTCTATATATTCATTCGAGAATTACTTACGAGCAATATTATGATTTAATAATATTCCGTAATTATTATTGACTTAATAAATATTCTTGGAATATTTAATTAAATTCTTTTGAATTTTTTTATAATGATTTATATTATTCAAAGATTATTCTTCACCTTCAGATATTATGTAAAATATTTCGGAGTCTTTTATGACTATTTTATCAAGGGAGGTTCCCAAAACTCTATTTTCATTTAAATCTATCTTATAAGAAGATTTAAATACTCGCTCAAACCTCCAAAAACATATAAGGGGACCTCACTTGAGAGCTGTTATTTATTTGACTGCCCGGTCATATACTTGCTAAACTATCTTGTCACTCACATCTTGATTCTTTCCAAACATCGATATTAATCTTTTTGGTTACCTCCTCAACGCTCGAGGGGTAAGATTGATGGAACAAGTTTATATCCATTAACAAGCATCAGCTTGGGAAATATTGGTGAATTTTCCTTTCCAATTAGATACGACTACTTTGTGGATTCCTATCAACAAGTACTATACTTGGGGAAAGGGGGACGAACTTTACGTTTCAGACTTATGGATGTTATTCGAACTAGGAGACGCGTAAATGGCCGAGTGGCGTCGGTCCAGCAATGGCTCAACCGTTGGCCGGGGGGTTCCAGAGGGCGGGCGATCCGTCGGTGCTTCTTTCTACATGTAGAGAACAAATGATGGGGAGCATAACATGCGACTGATCATCGTAAATGTTGTGTCTCCTGGCGCAACAATGCTCCCATATTAGTTCATCTTCCAAATTTGGAAATTTTTGCAACACTGTTGGTGTTGGCAGGGTGAAAAAGTGTTGAAACTGAAATTGAAATATTTTTCCTGCAAGTTCCTCTATTTTGATAATTGAGAATATCATGCTTATCTTTTGCATAGCAGATATTTCCACAGAATATATATTTTGAGTTACCTAGTAACTTCATCCTTTAGGTTATACTAGCATCATTTCCGTAAATGGATGGCATATGGTTTCAAAGATACTTTTGAACTGTTATATATTATTGTTCAGTTATACATTATTTTTGGTGGGCTATTGTTCACCCTTGCTTTATCTATTTATATCACAACAACAGCTAGATCAGATGGCCCACACAAGGCGCACTTGGCGCAAGCAGGTGACAGCTGTAAGAGGGTTAACTGTTGAGGTCATAGCTACCATTGCTGAAGAGGAAGCTATTGGTAGGCTAGTTGTCAGCATTTGAGTATCTAATGTATTTATTACATGACATATACAAATGGATGGCAAAGAGTAAGTAATGATTAAATTGTAATTCTTTTGGTTTGTAAGAACTCAATCTTATGATTAATAATATTTGGTAATTACTCTGATTTCATCTCTGGGACTATAACGGGTATGTTTTATGTTGTTGTTGGGTCATAAGGTTGTAATTTAATTTATGATGGTTTTGTGGATGGAAATTGAGACCGTAACGACCGGATCCCTAACCCCGGATCTAGGGCTGTTACGGAAAACCTAGTCAAACCCTTTGACTTTTATCATTGCAAATCAAAATGAGTTGTTTTCTTAAAGCTACCTTGAAGCTACCTAGACTGGGCTAATATGTTATCAGAGAGTCGAAAGTACTTCGAGGTAGGAGTTTTAAAAAGATTAAGAGTTGAAGTGTTTTACGAAGATAAAAAGAGTTTATAAAGTGGAATGATTTTAAAATGAAACTTTCTTTTTATATAAATTATTTGGAACTGCGTCAAAATGATTTCTAAGGATTCCTGACGATTGGAGAGACGGAACAAACGGGTAATGCCGGTTCCGTCAGTTTTCGAGGTGTATTATTGTGTAGTTCTGGTCTGTCCAGTTCGACACCTTTATAGGCCAATGTGTTGCCTCTTGGGAACCTAAGCTATCTTAATGAGAGGAAATGATGACCAGAGGGACTTTGTGTCTGGTATGGGGACTTTATGGGCTGATCACCCGTATTGTCTATTATGGTAAAATAATAAAACTCCAATCAATTTTCTAAAAATGATGATTATATTTATTTACTGAAAAATGAAATTGGTTTACCATTTGAAATATCTATTGTTTCACACAGATTGAAGTATATATATTGCTATCCTGTTAAAGGTAAAATTTATGTCAAATGCCATGTCAGGACCTTTGCTATCACTTTCAGACAACCATGCTATATCTTGATTTACTGTCATCCTTTGAAATATTATATTATGTTGTTCAGTTGAGATCTTAGTTACTTGCTGGGCGTTGGCTCATTATTATTCTTGTCTAACCCTTTTGACAGTATCCTGAGTATCATGGCTCGTCTTAGACATACTGCGAGGAAGCGTGTCGTTTTGAACCCCGTGGTGTTCCAGTTTCAGATAGCTTCCGAGGTAGATGCAATAACAGCTCAGTGAGGAGATCTTTAGATAGTTGTGAGATCTAGCAGTAGTATTTTGAGAACTTGGGTTGTAACAATAATAATATTTTGAATTCAGGTTTGTAATAATAAAGTAGTTAGATGATGGCTTGCTTGTTTCATACCATTACCTGTGAAAGATCTTGGATAGTAGTGTAGGGGCCAGTCATCATGTTATATTTATAATCTTATATTAGGTTGTATGCATCTAGATGTGTGTCAGTGACCCTACGATCTAGGCCCCTGGTCGTGATACATATATATATATATATACATCTACTACAAGATTTTATATGTATATGATATATTAAATTCTAAACACGAACCATATAACTTAAACTCGTGAGTTCTATGTTATTAGATGTATACAGGCATGCCTCTGTGACTACAATCTCCCCCAAATTGTGAGTAAGACCCTTAGTCACGATTTCATGTCTGATAACAAGCCTAACATACATAAAGATATAACATGAAACATACGGTATGAAACTGATTAAGAATTTTGAATACAAAGAAAAACAATCTTACAGTAAGGTTATGATAGAAATATCAGCCATAAAACATTGACTTCATCCTTTGAGTTTTGGCTTCTAGATCATCATATCTCTATTTCACTTTTTCTTTTGTTCTCTTTGCATTCTCATCCATTTCCGGTATTATATCTTGCATGGCATCAAGTTCTTCAATCAGATGTGAGGTTGATAGATTTTCAGTTACTTCTCTTAGCTTGGCTTCAGGGTAAGCATCAATGTAATCCATTCTGATTTTCACATTGGCTTCATTCTTCCTATATTCCACAATGTAAGGATTGTACTTGACTCTGCACAATCCTTTAGCTCTTAATTCATTAACCCTAGCTTCAAGAACAGCTAAATTCTCCTATCTTTTTCTCATCTTCTCCACATTCTCCTTTCTCAACCTTTCTTGATAGTCTCTTTTCATCTTCATAAATCTTGCAATTTCTATCTTCCAGCTTCTTTCCTTTTCATCTTCATAGTTCAGTAGCACCATCACTCTTTCTAAATCATAGAGTTTACCCTAGTGTTGGCACATACCTGGCTTGAATCTTTTCTCTCTTCCATCAGTGTACTTGAATTCCAGGCAATCATCAACAATAGCAACATGATAAATTCTTTGAGCTTGTAGAAATACCAATGTATCACTGTCATAATCCTCATCAAGAGGTGACAAGTCTAAGCCTGTCTCCCCCTTACACCCTAGAGGTAAACTACTCACTCATGCTACGAAAAAGATCAACAAAAACTATATAGAAAGCCATAAAACACATGTAATAATAAAAACAAGAGAGTAAGAATACCTCTAAACTTATATTAATGAAGAACAAAGAATCCAAGTTTCACCAAGTGATTACAATGGAAGAGATGAAGAGAAAAGAACAAAAACCCTAGCTTTGTTGAAAGTACGTATGTCTCACTCCCCGTCTCTAGCTAATAATAAAACTAATTATGAAATCTGATCTCTATCTACTAATAAAAGTATTTTTAATGGTTTAATAAATTTACAAAAGGATATCCATAATTGAATGGGATTTTCATGTAAAATTGTATTTACTCCTCTGTTTCTGGGCTCTTCTAGTTGGACTCTGATGATTGGACCATCTCTAACTTGTAGGAAATTCAGTAAGCTTCGCGTGGACTGTAAGAACGTCCAAATTCGATGTACAGAACTCCAGATATGGCTCAAATAGTGCAGGCAGCCCGTGTAGCCCAATAATACGAATTTTCTTCTATTTTATCTCCAAAATAGTTCTTTTTGCTCCAAATCCTTCCAAGTTATGAATTCCTTATTTCCTACAATAAAACAATCAAATTTATTAAATAAATATCCAAATCAATGCAAAACACAATAAATATGAGAATAAAATCATCTAAAATCTATACTAATATATTAAAGCCGAAAGATTGAAAGTTTGGTCGGTTTGGTTTTCGGTTTGGTTATCCTAATTATTAAAATAAGTAATATGACATAATATAATTAATGGTAATTAGGTATTGTCATTTTCACATTTACTTTTAATTCAAGATATTACCTTTTATAAAAACATCAATCGTATCATATTTTCAAATCAATAATATTTCCTTTCTAATTAAAATATGTTACCTTTTTTATTTAAAACTAATCTTACAATCATTAATATATACTCAAAAATATCACACCATATTTTCAATTATTAATAAAATATATTAAAAATCCCTGTACATTGTTTATAATAAAAAAAATATTAGTATAATACGTAAATATGAGTATATTAAATTTTGTTAAATTAAAATTTAAAAAATTATTAAATTGATAATTATATAAAAACATAATTGTACTATTAACTAAAATTTAATAAATACCAAAAATATCTTTTCTTTCAATAAATTTAAAATACGTTTACTTTTAATTGAACATATTACCCTTTTTGTGTACCTAAAATATCGTAACTTCCAATCATTAATATTTCTTTTCTAATTAAAACACGTTACCTTTTAATTTAAAACATAATTTTACAATCATAATCTTCCAATCATTGATATTTTTTTCTAATTAAATACACTACTGTGACGCCCCCAAATCCGAGGTCAGAGATTCAGGACGTCACATCACCATCCAACCATATCATACCTGTATTAACTTTACAACTCAACAATACATCCATCCAGACCTCAATCTTACGCACATACAAGTTAGAGCCTCAGAAACGATAATCAAAAGTAACACTAAATATTACAATTCATCTATACAATCCAGAATCTTACGCACTCCCACTTATACAACTACACTTGAAGACAAGTCTTACTATTACAGTTGGAAACCTATCAGACTTACTCTGTAGTATTTATCAGGAACTAAATCATCTCAGGGGTAAATCTTCTACTCCTCTTCTGCTGGTGCGGAGTTAACCGACCAAATTCTTCTCTTTCTGAAAAGTTTTTATAAAGTAAGAATGAGCTACATAATGCTCAGCAAGTTCACCATTTTGAAAAATAATAATGTGGTTTATTTCAAAAACGTTCCCAACTGTATGGGTATATATCTCAGATTTCAAAACATAATTCGATAATATATATGTCCGAGTTTGAATAAAACATTTATACTCACTAAGGAGCTTTAAGAATAACATATGAATCCTTTATAAGGTTCACATTTTAATATATCTAAGTTTGAAAATATATACATATGAGTATATCATTTTCGGCAAAACACTCTACGGTTAACATACTGTATAAGGAATACTTTGTTGCAAAAACCTCTTTCCTTCCATTGGCTTAGAAGGTTTCTCATTCAAAAACATTTCATTCTTTGAAATAATTGCAAGAGTGCACTAACACGTGCCAATCTTTATAGAAAATCTTGCAGTTCTAGATACTGCACGATGTCAATATTTTTCTTATCAAAAACCATACTATCGGCAACTTGACACTTAGGCCCAAGAAGCAGTGTTTGAGTATTTTTCTAAAGTGGAGGATGGGACTGGAAGAAAACAAAAAACTTGATAGGGATTGACGATGATCAGTCGTCACATCCAAGTCCAATAATCCGCGGGTCTTCTCTACTAGTAGAAGGATAGAAACTACATCCGTAACTACCCTCGGGTGAAAACTACATCCGTAATCACCCTCGATGAAAACTACATCCGTAATCATCCTTCGGCAACACCTGGGCCGGAATAAATGATGGACCGCCTGGCTAACGGCCTCTTACACTAAACTCGGGGTCGTTCGTCAATGACCCTGCACGCCAGAGTCCCCTTTTTGCTTTTTCTTTCAAAACTTGTTTTGATTGAAAATCGAGTAGTTGAGGCCCGACATCAATCGACCGATAATTCTTGAAAAACGTGCAAGGGAGTAAAACCTGACCGGGGGTTTTCAAAAATGTTTTGGGTTCGAAAGAATTCGAGTTTGAAAATGCTAAAGGTATCTTGGATTAGTTTTGTCTTTAAAATAATGAACAATAATTAATAAATAATATTTTGAGATTTAATATAAATAATTAATAAAATAATTATTTAATTAAAATAAGCTTTTAATCCAATATAGATATTTATGAGTATTTTTAACAACGTAAAAATAATAAATACTTAAGTATACGATACTTCCCGAATGACTCTTCGGGTTTTCGCAATTTAATCATGATACAATAATATACCGCTCCCCGATCAATAGTATATTTGGACCGCTACGACCTCTATTGCTAAAGTCGTTGTCCGACGAAAACACTTTCATTCTAAGTTCAAGGGTGTACAAACACATATTGTTAGGTCCGATAAGATTGTAGAAGGGGGGGTTGAATACAATCTATATCAATTTCTCGAAATTTGTCCTTTAAATAAAATTTAGTTTAGACAAATTTGTGCGGAATAAATTGAAACAAATTTTCAAGTTGAATATAACAATATATTAACTTGATGGGTGTTACAATTTCAGTACAAATGATTATCAAGTAATTAATAACTAATTAGAAAATTCGACATGAACTTTTCTAATTTAGTTAATAAAAATCAAGATATCAAGTTGTGAACTAGGAAACTTAATTCGCTAGTAGTACAAGAATCACAAATAATTAAGTTCCAATGGATACAATATTTGTTACAAGGAACTCAAGAATTTATGGCAATTAAATTGCTTGAAAGATGAAAGAGATATGATGTTTTTGTTCTTCTTTTTCTTCTCCTGGTAGTGTTTTGCGTGTGTATCTTTGCTTCTGCTGCCTTCTGTTCTTTTATATCAAATGTGTTGATATTTAGCTGCCATCATGACATAACTAGCTCCATGACATAATCTGGTGAGCTCGGTATGACATAAACTGCTCCATGACATAATCTGATAAGCTCGGTATGACATAATATGTACCATGACATTATCTAATTAATTCGGTATGACATATTCTGTATCATGACATAATCTGATTAATTCGGTATGACATAATCTGATCATGACATAATCTGAACATGACATAATCTTGTCTTAACTCCAGAATGACATAAACTTGTCTTAACTCCAGAATGACATAAACTTGTCTTAACTCCAGAATGACATAAACTTGTCTTAACTCCAGAATGACATAAACTTCACGTTTTATGTCAATATGACAAAACCAAGTTGTTCTCTCTCATTATGACATAATCTCAGCTTTTCACATTTATTCTTTTATGTCATAAAAACCTTATTAAATATCTAATGATTAATTAAATAATTCAGACTTAATTGATACAATAAGTAATTTAATAAATAAATTAATTCTTTTAGAATTAATTCATTAATTAAATAAACTATAAGGATTTATATCAATTAAAGGTGAACTAAATAAAATCAATAAATACTTAATTTACCTCAATGAACCACTGTAAGTAATGAAAAATTTCCACTGGATAATTGTTGACGTTCGATGTACTGTCTGGTTCATGAACGACCAACTCCAATCTCTGTTCTTCACTTTGACTCTCAGTTGTGATCCACTTGATAGTAAAATCCTTATGATTAATTAATTTAGCACTCTTGATGCTTGCACAATGATTTTCTCTCATACCAGTCTTGATAGTTTGAACCACTGAAGTTAATGATTAACAACCACTGTTGAATGTTGACACTCGATGTACTGTCTGGTTCATGAGTGACTAACCGCAATGACTGTTCTTCATATATTGACTTTAATATCTGGTTCCTTTTCTTTTCTCATCTCTCTTCAATTCTTCTGTACTGTCTCTGTCACGGTTGAAATCTCTGTCACTTTAAATGAATCCACTTCTTAACGAATACTCCACTGAGGCTTGATCAGATGACTGAGCTTCTTTCAATGTAGTAATTCCTCAAGTCTGTAGATTGACCTTGATCTTTTTCTTCTAACAGATAATATAATCTGAGATTCCTTGTGACAGTCTATATACTATTTACTACTACAATCTTGTTTAAGTTGAGTTGTATCCTCGAAATACAAATAGGCTACATCATATGCCTTTCAATCTCCCCCTATTTATTTGTTAGACAATAACAAGCAAATACCTAGAGGATAACTCAACTAACTCACTTAAACAAGAAAAAGATTAAGCATTTAAGAGCTAGCAAATAGTACATTAAAAAATTTCTCTGGTTTGAATTTAACAATTCTAGAATCCTCAATTGATGAAATGATAGATGATTGTTCCTCTAGTACTGAATTGATCTTCAATAGATAACTCATCTTCATTTCTGATTCTTCATATCTCTGCCTGATAATCCTTCACATCTTACATTGGTGATTATCAGCAGTTCTTGATTTACAATCACTTCCCTTCTCTGACACAGCTTTTCTCACTAAAGAAAAACAACTGTTCCTACTATGTAGAAAATGGTGAATCAATACCATTTCTATAACTTCTAGGAAATCTACTACTCCTCTACTTAGCCTTTATACATAGTACATTGAAAGACTAATAGAATAGTATTGTGATGTAATCTTCTCCTTATATCTCCCCTTTCTTCTCAACTGAATCTCCCCTTTTCATTGAAAGACTAATAGAATAGTATTGTGATGTAATCTTCTCCTTATATCTCCCCTTTCTTCTCAACTGAATCTCCCCTTTTCCATCTAAGGCTCCCCCTTAGTAACTTGACTTGCTTCTCTTCCAAAGCACAGTCTGTAAAATGCTCCCCCTTTCTAACCTACTCTCCTTTTTCTTGTACCCCTTTACTTCTCCCCTTAGTTGAGGAATCCTCCAATCAACTAGTTGACAAAGTAGTTGTACCAATTATAGAGTTCTTTGTTAGAAAGGAAGTTTCATTTTCTTCCTCATTGTGAGTGTGTGATAGTGTTTAGTGTACCTCACAAGTGTTTCACTCTTCTCTCCACTCATTTGTGTTGAGTGTCTCACTTCTCTCTGTGTTTACACTCTTGCTCACTAGTGTATCACTCATAGCTCCAACATCCTTTAGTGTACCTGCAAGGAAAAATCACCCTAGCCTCTTCAAGAGAGGTCAGTGGTGGTGCAATGGGAGTTCACAAATCCCAAATCCTCGTTGGACTCGTCAGACGAATCTGAGTCATAATCTACAAGTTGCTAATTTCCCTTTTAAAGGTTTTCAGATTTGAATTTTGAGAAGGTAAACAATGATCTATTAAATTAGCATTGAGATCAAGATTCCCTTCTAATGTCTGTGAAGACACTTGGTTCATTAAAGAACTTTTAACTTATAATCCTAACCGTAAAATGGTTGGATTATAGGTTTCCGTCAATTCATCCTTAGTGTGTGCAATCTCACTTTGTGCATATGAAATATTTTGGTTAGTGTATAAGATAGTGACTCTCCAACTGAATATCCCACACATCCTTATTTGCTGCATCATGTGCAGTTACTCCCTGGTGACCTTTAGTCTGATAGGTAACTTCCTTTTAGGGGGTAAGTCAGAATGTATTTGAATTTGACTGTAGTCTGGGATAAAAGTTGTTGGGTTTACAACCTCATGACTAATCATGTGAGAAAACAAAACTCCATTTAGATGAACCTGCATCACAGAATATGAGCAATAGAGATAGAATGATATACAGTTGTGATTTCAAAAGATTTACAATGTAAGCAATCACATCTGTAGAAAGAAATTTTGAGTTAAGAAGTTAAAGAGATCATGAGCCGGTTTTACTAAACAAAAACAAAAACAAAAATCCAATTAACAATGAATATTAATCAAATTAATGAATGTTAATGTTTAAACCAATACAAACAAAACTATTTTATCATGTTTTAGATCCTGTATGTTAGATACCAACTGTTACCACTTGTTAACACTTGTTAGGTCTTGTCTTTCAATTGTTAGAACCTGAAAATCAAACGTTAGTTCCGAAACAATTGAATTGACATATACCATTTTGATACCAACAATGTTCCTTAATAAGAAATTCTGTTAATAACAACAACACAACAAAGATTAGAAGTTAAAACAACACGATATGTGTGTGTTAAACAGAATAAGTACAAAAGAAACAAGTACAGGGACCTGTTTGTAAGTTTTGAAATTAAAGTGACTAAACTGAAAAACTATACAAACTATTTATATACACATGAAAAATAATATACAAAAATAAGAAATAATATACATAAAAATTAAATAAAATAAAAACTAAAAAGAAAAGAAAAATACGATTTTTTTTTAATTAATTTTTTTTATTATTATTTTTATTTATTTTTTTATTTTTTTATTTTTTTTTATTACTATAAAAAATAACTGTATTAATAATATTTACATAATATTAGAAATAAAAGAAAATAATTTAAAAAAAATATTTACAACAACATAACTACTTAAAAATAGCTAAATAGAAAATAAGAAAATACTAAAAATACCATAGATTATCCTTTTTACGAAATCAAACATTAATAACAAAAGGACAAACACTACAAACCATTTAATAAACTATTAACTATTTACATAAATATTTGTAGTAAATTAATAAATCTATATATTTTCTTAATAAAGTAACTTTCTTATAGAAAATCATTTAAAGAGAAAATATGACTTATTAAATCGACACAAATATTCAAAAGTAATTTTCAACAAAAATAGATTTCTCACTAATTTCAACTTGTAAAATTTGAGAAAAATATTTTTAAAGAAAATTAAAATATTCTAAAATTAAAAGAAGTAAGTAGGAATATATTAAGAAGAGAATGACAATGATTTGAGAATTAACAAGCAAGAAGATAAGTTAATAAAATAATTATACAAGTGATTTTAATAACAAATATTAACAAAGTAATCACTTATAAATTATTAAAGAGCAAACCTCAGATATTAACTAGTTTAATTACTAGGACTATTTAACATACCCAATTCACCAACAATTCTGGTGAATGTGGATTCATCAAGAGACTTAGTAAAAATATCTGCTGTTTGTTCTTCCGTGGGTACAAAATGTAACTCCACGGTACCATTCATGACATGCTCTCTAATGAAATGATACCTGATGTCAATGTGCTTGGTCCTTGTATGCTGCACAGGATTGTTGGAGTTTGCTATGGCACTTGTATCATGTCACACAAGATAGGAATTTTGTCAAGTACAAAGCCATAGTCTCGTAGCTGATTCCTAATCCACAAAATCTATGCACAACAGCTTCCAGCAGCTATATATTCAGCTTCAGCTGTTGAGTTGGAAACTGTTTGCTGTTTCTTGCTGTACCAGGAAACCAACCTGCCACCTAGGAATTGACAACTCCCAGAGGTGCTTTTCCTATCTACAACACTTCCTGCATAATCTGAATCTGTATATCCAACAAGATTAAAACCAGAATCTTTAGGGTACCAGATGCCTAAGTTAGGCGTACCCTTAAGATATCTCAAGATTCGTTTAACAGCAATGAGATGAACATCTCTAGGATCCGATTGGAACCTTGCACACAAACATGTAGCATGCATAATATCTGGTCTACTTGCAGTAAGGTAAAGTAATGAGCCTATCATACCTCTGTAGCTTGTGATATCTACCTTAGCAGAATTTTCACATGCTCCAAATTTAACAGCTGTAGATGATGGTGTTCTTGCTGAAGACGAGTCCTCCATTTGATATTTCTTGAGGAGCTCTCTGACATACTTGGATTGACAGATAAATATACCATCTGTCCTTTGACTTACTTGCAATCCAAGAAAGAACTTCAGCTCACCCATCATGCTCATTTCAAACTTACCCTGCATTAACTTAGCAAATTTCTTGCAAAGAAGATCATTAGTAGACCCGAATATTATATCGTCCACATAGATTTGAACTAATATTGTATCATTTTTATGTTTCTTTGTGAAGAGAGTTTTGTCTATGACACCTCTAACAAAACCATTTTCAAGTAAAAATTCAGAGAGAGTGTCATACCATTTTCTTGGCGCTTGCTTAAGACCATAGATAGCCTTAAAGAGAAAGTAGACATAATCCATGAATTCTGGATCTTCAAAGCCTGGGGGTTGTTCTACATATACCTCTTCATCTAGCTTACCATTCAGAAAGGCACTCTTGACATCCATTTGATAAACCTTAAAGTCTGAGAATGCTGCGAATGCCAAGAATATTCTGATAGCCTCAAGTCTTGCCACTGGAGCGTAGGTATCATCATAATCAATGCCTTCAGCTTGTGAATAACCCTTTGCTACCAGTCTTGCTTTATTTCTTGTCACTGTACCATCTTCATCTAGCTTGTTTCTGAATACCCACCTTGTGTCAACCACTTTCCTGTCTTTGGGTCTGGGTACCGGCTTCCATACTTCTTGTTGTTTGAATTGATTGAGTTCATCTTGCATAGCAATCACCCAATCAGGATCAGAAAGAGCTTCCTCAGTTTTCTTAGGTTCCATTTCAGACAGAAACCCTGAATAATTACATTGATTTTGAGTAGCACTTCTAGTTTTGACACCAACATCTGGATCACCAATAATCAGCTCAAAAGGATGAGCTCTATTCCAAACAATCTGTCTGGGAAGATTAGATCTTGATGATTCGCCTTTTTCTTCATTGTGATGTTGTGTGTGACCAGTTGACCCTTCATTGTCTCCCCCTGAGTTGTTGCCAGGTTGACTAGATGATTGTTCAGGAGTGTTAGGTGTATCTTCATTATTCTCATTGTTTTCACCACCATTACTCTAATCATCATCGTTGTTATCATTGTTGTCATTAGCATCAGCAAAAATCTCAGGTGCATTGTCATCATCTGAATCTGTATCTGTCATGTCATCGAAAGATAGCTTTTCAGATGGATCTTTAGTTTGGATACTAGGGAGTTTAGTGTCATCAAATGTTACATTGACACTTTCCATCATCTTCTGTTCATCAATCACATACACCCTGTATGCCCTCATTGAATAACCAATAAAAATTGCTTCAAATGCTTTGGTATTGAATTTACCACCTTGATCATCACCTTCTTTAAGCACAAAGCATTTTGCCCCAAATACATGAAAGTATTTGAGTGATGGTTTCTTATCAGCCATAATTTCATAGGGTGTCTTCATATGGTCTTTATTGATTAGAGTTCGATTCTGGGTATAGCAAGCAGTATTGACAGCTTCAGCCCAAAAGTACAATGGAAGCCTTGATTCACTTAACATAGTACGTGCAGCTTCAATCAAGGTTCTATTCTTTCTTTCCACTACTCCATTTTGCTGAGGAGTTCTTGGAGCTGAGTATTGTCTGGTTATACCCTTCTCAGTGCAGAAGTCATTTAGAACTGCATTCTTGAACTCAGTTCCGTTATCTGATCTTATAGCTCTCACTGGATACGTAGAATCTCGCTCAATTAACTTAATGTGATCAATCCCCAGTTGTGGAGTCTCATCTTTAGAATTCAAAAATAGGACCCATGTGTATTTTGAAAAATCATCAACAATCACTAGAGCATATCTCTTCCTTGACATAGACATCACATTAACTGGACCAAACAAATCCATATGAAGTAATTGTAATGGTTCAGTTATTGAAGATGTGTCAGTGCTCCTGTGACTTGCCCTTTTTAGCTTGCCTTTTTGACATGCATCACACAATCCTTCTTGAGTGAATTCCATTGAAGGCAAACCTCTCACCAATTCTCTTTTAACTAGAGAATTCATTGTTTTGAAATTAAGATGAGAAAGTTTCTTGTGCCATAGCCAACTCTCGTCATTAGATGCTTTAGTGTAAAAGCAAGTAATTTCTGCAGTGCTTCCTGAGTTCATATTGGCTACGTACAGATTGCCTTTTCTAACTCCTGTCAGTTGTGGCTTTTCATGTCTCTTGTGTGAAATTAGACAATTCTTCTTATTGAAATAAACTTCATATCCTTTGTCACAGAATTGACTAACACTGAGCAAATTGTGCTCAAGTCCTTTCACAAAAGAAACTTCATCAATGATAACATTTCCAGCTTCAAGTCTGCCATATCCATCAGTTCTACCTTTGCTGTTATCTCCAAAGGTAACTACTGGGCCGGCCTTCTCCACCACATTTGTCAGCAGGGTTCTGTCACCAGTCATATGCCTTGAACATCCACTGTCCAAAATCCAGATCACTCGTTCAACCTGCTCAACACCCTGAAATGACAAAAGGATTAAACCTTCTTCGGAACCCAAATTTGATTGGGTCCAGAATATTTAAAGAATTGGCCTTTGTCAGGCAAAACAGCATTTTTCACCTTAACACCAATTTTACCATTAGTCAACAAGCATTTTACCCTATAAACAGATTTTACAATCTTTTATTTCATTTTGGGTATCCATGTTTGTTTAGCAGCAATAACATTTTTTTCATTTACTGGACATTTGACCTTGTAGACAGCCTTAGTAAAACTTTGTTTAGGCTCAAGTACAAATGTCTCTCTCCTAACATGAGGAGGACTAGCCGTCTTTGATCTAACATTATTATTCCTGTTCATATGTTGTCGAGGAGTAGTCTTATTATCACATGCATGATTACCATTAAAGTAAGCAGACATAACATTAAAAGCACAAGACATACAATTGACAACACCACATGCTTTATGATAAGTATCAATAATAGGCATGGTACTCATGTTAGACATGTTATCATTCTGCTCCAACTTGTTATCACCTAACTCAATTTTAGATGAACTGGGAACAAACTTCACTGGTTTCATAGAAACAACCTTATTAGATTTAACATTTTTGGTTGTAGGTGCCTTAACAGATTTTTCATTATCAATGACTATACCATTAGCACTGTCCTCATTTTTCATTTCTTCTTGAATCACAATAGAATACATGTTTGGTGGTTCAGAAACAGATTCTTTAAACATGGGTTTTTCAACATTCTTGAGAACGTGTGGTATACCTCTTTCTTTAGCAGGAATAGGATTAGCAGAATGATTGCTCAAAGAACCAACAGCTTCTTTGTAACCAAACCCTATTCCTACAGTTTGTTCTCTAGCTTGTTTGTTGAAGTGCTCTTTGGAAACTTTAACAGAATTATAACAAGCTCTAATCTGTGTTTCAAGTTCTCTAATCCTAGTTTCTTGTTCAGCAACTTTAGCAATTTGTTTATGCATGTATTCTGAAATCGACTTTTCTCTGTAATTAAGTCGAGCTATTTCTTTTATTTGTTGATCTTGATTATCAGGCATCTTTTTTAGTTCTAACACTTCATTTTCAAGATTAGTGTTCAACAGAGTTATTCTTTCAATTTGTTTCTTTGCATTACCCATGGAATTATAGAAGCTATCAATCAACTCAGCGTCAGTAAGAATTGCCGGTGTAGTATAACGAGTTGATGTTTCAGCATTTGCCACCAGCGCAAAGTTTCCATATTCTTCATCTTCGCTGTCTGTGTCATCCCAGCTTTTACCGGCAGCTACATAAGCTCTTCCAGTTTCAGAGCTGTAAGGTTGAACAACCTTAGCTTCCATTTTCACCGAGGCTTCACCAACCAAAGCAGTAGAAGTGTCATCTACCCGTTCCTCATTTATTGTCAAAATGGTATCCCAGATATGCTTTACATCTTTACAATTAACAACATGATTTTGCATGATTAAATCTAGGGATTCCATCAACATCAGCTGTAGGTTCATATCCAGGGCAGCTTCCTCCTTTTCAGCAGGGGTATAATTATTAGGATCCTTTGGATACGTCCTTTCAGCAAATTCAACAACTCCATCCACAATTACTTCCTCTTCTTTAACCATATGAATTATCGGCCCGGTTTTCTGATAAGTGGATTTTATATCTACTTGGAGCATTCTAAATCGGCTTAAATTGATTGTCTTGGACTCAAGTTTCTTGTAGTTTTGATGTGTTTTGCTTAGTTGTGCAGGTTTACAAGAATGTTGATTATGGTGGATGTTTCCATTATTTTTGGAGAATTAATTGATTAAAATTCGGATTTCTGAGAAGGGTTGCGCAGTCTACACTGTTTTGGCCATATCTTGAGTTCTAGAAGTCCGTTTGAGGCCCATAAGCAGTCCACGCGAAGATAACGAGATTCTCTATCATTCTAAAGAGGCCCAGACGTCCAAGCACAACTGGAAAGGTTCGGAAAAACAGAAGAAAAGCAGATACGAATTTTCCTTAAAAAAAACAGATTCAGTTTAGGAAACGTATTTGGCAGAAATTCTATTATAATTCTGTTTTGGTATTTTCTTACTGGGCAAGACTTTTAGAGCCTATATAAACACATCTAGATATAGTTTTTAGAGATAGAAAAATTATTGTACATAACTTGTATATTCTAGTATAGAGAGATTGGAGATAGCTATTCACTTTTCTTTGGAGATTGAAGGTTTTTCTCTATTCTTTATAATATTATGTGTTCATATTATATCTCTTGCTTTATTAGTTTAATTATGTATGAGTAGATAATTAATCTAGGGTTAAGTAGAACCCTAGTTATGATTGATGTGTGATTTTCCCAATTCCCCCAATTTGATTGTTTAATTGCTCTTGCTTATTGAGTTGTTTTAATTAGCAATTACAAATCAGACGTGATTATGTTTATTGTTTGAACCATTGTCTATTTATCAACGAGAGTTGGATTTAGATGGTTGTGATTTATCCAATGAGGACATGAACTTCTCCATGAGAATAGGTAGAACGGATTGTTAGGAAGTTAGGATGCTGTGATTAATGTCTCTAAATTG
Organism: Kitagawia praeruptora; assembly: GCA_037693485.1. NCBI lineage: Eukaryota > Viridiplantae > Streptophyta > Magnoliopsida > Apiales > Apiaceae > Kitagawia > Kitagawia praeruptora. The sequence goes on from CM075352.1 coordinate 144,679,577, forward strand.
CATGATACCATGAGAATAGGCTTGATTGTATTTTAGAGAAGCCATTAATACTCGAGAGAGGTTATTGGTAATTTATAGGGCGCACCTTTCCTGTTGAGTATTATACGATTGATTGGGGAGGGAATTCACGATTGCATTAATTCATGCTAGTGGGGATACTTAATTCTGGAAGTTTTAGTTAATTGATTAATTGCATTAGTATAAAATTAGTTTAATAATCTTTGATATTTTATTGTGTTACTTGCTTGGCTGAATTGAATCGAGAACAACTGGTGATTGACACGTTTGTCTCTGTGGGATCGACTCTGACTTACCCTACTACATAGTTAGAAGGATTTGTTAGATATTATTATTTGATAGGCACGCGACAGCCTTGTCAAATTTTTGGCGCCGCTGCCGGGGAACAAAGCAGTGTTAGATTAGTTAATTTTTGAGTTAGTTTGGCCAAGTTGTTTAGTTGTGTTGCTTCGGCTATTATTCTTGTTCTGTTTGATCTTTGCTTGTGGTTTTTCTTGTTTCTTGTAAAATTGATTTTCAGATTCCTATAACAAGAAATTAAGCGAGCTAGAGAGGAGCAAGAAGAAAGCATGGAGGCATTGATTGAGACTATGCAGGCATTATCTGAAAAGATCGATGATATTGAGTCAAGAAATTCTTCTTTGTTTGCCACATGTGATGTTTGCGGTATACAGGGACACACTCAAAATTTTTGCCAATATAATACCCCTTACTACCAAAATCAAGCACAATATTGGGATAATAATTTTCATTACAATGCCCATTACAACCCTCACCAGCCACCACAATATAATCCTTATTCCGAAACTTATAATTCTAGTTGGGAAAATTATTCTGATTTTTCCTACCAAAACAATCCCGCTCAACCAGAAAAATCTAGCTTGGAAACTGCCTTGGAAACTTATTTCTCTCCATATGCCAAGATGAATGAGTCTTTAGCCACTTGTGATGCTCAACATCAACAGTTTAATGCTCAATTTGAAGAGATGCAAGTTAGTCCATGCCAAGCTCAACCACCTCAAATCAACTACTCTCAGCCACCACAAAAATCCAACTTGGAAAGTCTGTTGGAAGGAGTTGTTGTTGCACAGCTGAACAAGAATGAAGAGGTTGAGACAAGTCTTAATGAGTTGAAAGTTCAAGGTAAGTTGATTGAAAATTCATTAGCTCAACTAGCTCAAGAGGTAACTGAATTCGTTGAGAGGCGCTCTCAATTGGAGAAAATACCAATGAGTCAATTTGATGATGCAACTTTGTGGAGTGGTAAGGAGTTCAAAGAGTCGCAAAATGAGGTTAGTAACAGTAAGTTAATTTTTGATGATTTTGATGATGAAGATGGTTATTTTGATAGTCTTGCTCTTATTGACCCATATGCTTCTCAAGAAATTAACTCGTGTGAAAACTCTTTTGATAATAATGATGTTGATTTCTTAGATGACTCTATTTGCATGCTATTTGACGAGGATGATAGTATGGTTGTGCTAGATATAAATTTGAATAAGGATATTGTGATTCCCATTGTGGTAGATGAGATAGAACCGAATTTGGATACGCTTGACTTGAAGAATGCTAAGATTGAGAATGTGTATATGCCTGTTGTAGACCCGATTTGGGAGGGATTTGTGAAAAGTAGTCATAAATGTTTTGATGCGGATTTTGCTAAATATTTTCACATCCCGAAATTTCTTGAGCATTCCATGAGCCTCACATGCCAATTTATGTATCTTCTTGGTTATCTAATTGGTGCTCACATCATTAGATTAATTCAAATTAGGAGATATGTACATCTATATGCTTTTTCGCCAGAATAATTGTCTGCAGGCGTCGGGCTAACGACGTTAAACAAATGCGCTTCGTGGGAGGCAACCCATGCATTAGAGTAGAAAAAAAAATATGAGTGTTGTTCATATTCAAAAAAAAAAAAAAAAAAAAAAAAAAAAAATGAAAAAAATCGAATTTTTGGGTGTCACGCAGGAGCAACCTGCGTTACAGGGCAATTTGCGCGCCTGTTGCGCAAGTTGCGCCTGCGCAACTGGATTAGAGGCAGGCTGCCCCCCTGTGGCGCAGCTTGCTGTTGCGTTACTGGAAGCAGGGCAGTTTGCCCTGGACGCTGGCAGATGGCGCGTGGAAAAAAAAAAAAAAAAAAAAAAAAAATTCAGCCTTGTTCCGTGTGTGCACCTGTTGTGTATATTAAAAATATTTTCTCTTTCCCCTTTCATTCTTTTTATACCCCCATTCTAAACCTATTCTTTTCCTATTTTAATTCCAAAACCCCCATCTTTTCCCCAAAATTCTAAACCTATTTCTACTCTAATTCTTATTTATTATTATTATTATTACTATTATTATTATTTTTTATTATTATTATTTTTATTTTTATTATTTATTTATTATTATTATTATAGTTATTATTTATTATTATTATTTTCTTTATTATTTTCTTTATTATTATTATTATTATTTATTATTATTATTATTATTTTATATACACACCTATACATACAAATCCAATTCCTCTTCTATTTTTTTTTTTTATATCTCTAATAAATTCAATTCTAAAGAGGAATTAATTGCAAGTTCACCTCTTTGATTCGTATTGGGTAAATCTTTTTCTCTATTATTATTTTTATTACGAATTTGTGTTCTTGTCAATTGTGGGTTTTGTAGTATTCAGGCAAGGTGACCAGTCTATGGAGCTCGTGCGCAATAGCCTCCGCCAGATTCATTCAAGGAGGGTGACTGCTTCGATATTCAGGTATGTTTTCTGCTATCCCTTGTATTTACTTCCATTCAATGAGGACATTGAACATTTTAAGTTTGGGGGTGGTTTGAGGGATTAGTAGTTGTTGTTGTATTATTTGTTCATGTAGGATTTCATGCTTTGCATGTTAATAGTAGTAAATTATGCATTTATGTTCGTGTTATCTACGTTTGTTTCATATAGGACATTCTGTTTTTTATTTTTGTATACCATGTGAGTTCATAATAGTTTGCATTTGCACCCATGCTTGATAGAATTCTTGTGTTTATGGACGCTTTTGATTGAGAAGTGATATGCTTTGTTCTTGTGCACACACATACACTAGTAAGTTGAAGCTAGTAGACTTTTTGAATGTTGTAAGTGATTAGAAGGACATGAATATGTGCAAGATGATTTAGTTTGCATGCTTTGAATACAAGTAGGTGCGTTAGAGAGATTTTTTGCTTGGGATTGAGTATGTTTTTCCACAAAGTGAGATTTTGAGCCTTATTGCATAATATCTGCAATTTATTCGTTTGCTTGAGTGTCCACAGATTGTTTGCATTGCTAGCAGTTGTTTGAGGTCTTTCTTGAAACGCATGACATTATTTGACGATTAAAATGATAAAGGCAATTAGGAATAACCACATATTTTCCCATATTACCACACCATGTTTACATGATCAATTAGTTAACCCGTTGAGCTTAATCCTATTTTTCGGTGACATACCACATTACTTGCCTAGACCTTTTTCTTGTATTAGCCTTACATTAATTTGAACCCACATTGTCAAAGGCTAGTAAAGTGCTTAAGGGAGTAATAAGGTGTGCAAGGAGGGGTTTATTCTTGGTCATAATTTTGGGGAAAATATTGAATATAGGGTTTGTTGTTACTTTATAGTCGACATGTGTAATAAAATTATGGGATCATTGTTATTGTTTATATTATTGTTTGTGTTCTATTTAGCTCTCGAAAAAAAAAAAGAAAAAAAAGAAAAAAAAAAGAAAAAAAAAAGAAAAAAAAAGAAAAAAAAAAGAAAAAAAAAGAAAAAAATATTATGAGAGCATGTTTATTTTTGTTGTGATCCTATTTTAGTCGACTAGTCGAGTGCGTGTTTTTAGTAAAATTATGTGGGGGGGAAATATGGTGTTGTGTATGATTTATTATGGTACTTACTAGCTTTTGACACTTCACCTATATTGGCTTATTTGACATACCTTGTCCCTAGCCCTGTTACAACCCAAATAAAGACCTTTTGATTATCGTCATTGATGTATGTTGTGTTAAGAGTTAGATTGATACCAAATGTCAAGCATGTTTATGATTTTGTTGGAATTGAGTGATACACTTACCCTTGTTCTTGAGTGAATATTCTTTTGTGAGTGAATTGTGAGTGTTTGCTTGTTTTTGCGTATGAGATCCCGAGTTTTGTCTCAAAGATGTACTCTTGTAGGCTTAGCATGTTTACTAACTTATTCTTACACTTGCCATGGACTTGTGAGAACTTATGCATGTTCATTGAGTAGACTATGTGAATACTTGCACTTTCGACACCAAGACATTGTGTATTTACTTTGATTCTTAAGTTGATATGGCATGAGAGGATTTGAAGGTATGGTAGGATATTAGTACTAGATTAGTTGCATTTTCATATTAGTTGCATTCATGCATTGCATAATATTGCATTGGATTTTGTGGGTACATTCACTATAGGCCCTCACGAGACCTTACTCGTCCACTAGGGCTGCCTAGGGGTTTAAAGGGCTTGTTGCATATGCCAAATGCAACCGTGATCACCTACGGAAGTGGTACTAGCTAGTTAGTTAGTTGTAATTGTTAATGCTTGAGGACAAGCATCGGTTTAAGTTTGGGGGTGTTTGATAAGTGGATTTTATATCTACTTGGAGCATTCTAAATCGGCTTAAATTGATTGTCTTGGACTCAAGTTTCTTGTAGTTTTGATGTGTTTTGCTTAGTTGTGCAGGTTTACAAGAATGTTGATTATGGTGGATGTTTCCATTATTTTTGGAGAATTAATTGATTAAAATTCGGATTTCTGAGAAGGGTTGCGCAGTCTACACTGTTTTGGCCATATCTTGAGTTCTAGAAGTCCGTTTGAGGCCCATAAGCAGTCCACGCGAAGATAACGAGATTCTCTATCATTCTAAAGAGGCCCAGACGTCCAAGCACAACTGGAAAGGTTCGGAAAAACAGAAGAAAAGCAGATACGAATTTTCCTTAAAAAAAACAGATTCAGTTTAGGAAACGTATTTGGCAGAAATTCTATTATAATTCTGTTTTGGTATTTTCTTACTGGGCAAGACTTTTAGAGCCTATATAAACACATCTAGATATAGTTTTTAGAGATAGAAAAATTATTGTACATAACTTGTATATTCTAGTATAGAGAGATTGGAGATAGCTATTCACTTTTCTTTGGAGATTGAAGGTTTTTCTCTATTCTTTATAATATTATGTGTTCATATTATATCTCTTGCTTTATTAGTTTAATTATGTATGAGTAGATAATTAATCTAGGGTTAAGTAGAACCCTAGTTATGATTGATGTGTGATTTTCCCAATTCCCCCAATTTGATTGTTTAATTGCTCTTGCTTATTGAGTTGTTTTAATTAGCAATTACAAATCAGACGTGATTATGTTTATTGTTTGAACCATTGTCTATTTATCAACGAGAGTTGGATTTAGATGGTTGTGATTTATCCAATGAGGACATGAACTTCTCCATGAGAATAGGTAGAACGGATTGTTAGGAAGTTAGGATGCTGTGATTAATGTCTCTAAATTGCATGATACCATGAGAATAGGCTTGATTGTATTTTAGAGAAGCCATTAATACTCGAGAGAGGTTATTGGTAATTTATAGGGCGCACCTTTCCTGTTGAGTATTATACGATTGATTGGGGAGGGAATTCACGATTGCATTAATTCATGCTAGTGGGGATACTTAATTCTGGAAGTTTTAGTTAATTGATTAATTGCATTAGTATAAAATTAGTTTAATAATCTTTGATATTTTATTGTGTTACTTGCTTGGCTGAATTGAATCGAGAACAACTGGTGATTGACACGTTTGTCTCTGTGGGATCGACTCTGACTTACCCTACTACATAGTTAGAAGGATTTGTTAGATATTATTATTTGATAGGCACGCGACAGCCTTGTCATTTTCAATATTCCTAAATATTTAGGATTGGCCACTTGTAGAAAAAGGGTCATTTTCTTTTTCCACAATTCATAATTTTCCTTGTCAAATATGGGTATCTTAACATAACCAACTTTTGAAGACATGATGAATTTTTAAGTGAGTTAAAAATTCAAGATAAATTTTTGATTGAATAAAAATAGGATCTTGATTTGTGTATCAATCAATAGGCTCTGATACCAATTGTTAGGTCCGATAAGATTGTAGAAGGGGGGGTTGAATACAATCTATATCAATTTCTCGAAATTTGTCCTTTAAATAAAATTTAGTTTAGACAAATTTGTGCGGAATAAATTGAAACAAATTTTCAAGTTGAATATAACAATATATTAACTTGATGGGTGTTACAATTTCAGTACAAATGATTATCAAGTAATTAATAACTAATTAGAAAATTCGACATGAACTTTTCTAATTTAGTTAATAAAAATCAAGATATCAAGTTGTGAACTAGGAAACTTAATTCTCTAGTAGTACAAGAATCACAAATAATTAAGTTCCAATGGATACAATATTTGTTACAAGGAACTCAAGAATTTATGGCAATTAAATTGCTTGAAAGATGAAAGAGATATGATGTTTTTGTTCTTCTTTTTCTTTTCCTGGTAGTGTTTTGCGTGTGTATCTTTGCTTCTGCTGCCTTCTGTTCTTTTATATCAAATGTGTTGATATTTAGTTGCCATCATGACATAACTAGCTCCATGACATAATCTGGTGAGCTCGGTATGACATAAACTGCTCCATGACATAATCTGATAAGCTCGGTATGACATAATTTGTACCATGACATTATCTGATTAATTCGGTATTACATATTCTGTATCATGACATAATCTGATTAATTCGGTATGACATAATCTGATCATGACATAATCTGAACATGACATAATCTTGTCTTAACTCCAGAATGACATAAACTTGTCTTAACTTCAGAATGACATAAACTTGTCTTAACTCCAGAATGACATAAACTTCACGTTTTATGTCAATATGACAAAACCAAGCTGTTCTCTCTCATTATGACATAATCTCAGCTTTTCACATTTATTCTTTTATGTCATAAAAACCTTATTAAATATCTAATGATTAATTAAATAATTCAGACTTAATTGATACAATGAGTAATTTAATAAATAAATTAATTCTTTTAGAATTAATTCATTAATTAAATAAACTATAAGGATTTATATCAATTAAAGGTGAACTAAATAAAATCAATAAATACTTAATTTACCTCAATGAACCACTGTAAGTAATGAAAAATTTCCACTGGATAATTGTTGACGTTCGATGTACTGTCTGGTTCATGAACGACTAACTCCAATCTCTGTTCTTCACTTTGACTCTCAGTTGTGATCCACTTGATAGTAAAATCCTTATGATTAATTAATTTAGCACTCTTGATGCTTGCACAATGATTTTCTCTCATACCAGTCTTGATAGTTTGAACCACTGAAGTTAATGATGAACAACCACTGTTGAATGTTGACACTCGATGTACTGTCTGGTTCATGAGTGACTAACCGCAATGGCTGTTCTTCATATATTGACTTTAATATCTGGTTCCTTTTCTTTTCTCATCTCTCTTCAATTCTTCTGTACTGTCTCTGTCACGGTTGAAATATCTGTCACTTTAAATGAATCCACTTCTTAACGAATACTCCACTGAGGCTTGATCAGATGACTGAGCTTCTTTCAATGTAGTAATTCCTCAAGTCTGTAGATTGACCTTGATCTTTTTCTTCTAACAGATAATACAATCTGAGATTCCTTGTGACAGTCTATATACTATTTACTACTACAATCTTGTTTAAGTTGAGTTGTATCCTCGAAATACAAATAGGCTACATCATATGCCTTTCACATATGCATATATCTCAAACTTCAACATAATCTCGTAAAGCATAAGCATACAATACGTTTGGAAGCTATAAACACAACAGTGAAAATCCTTATATATTAGTTTTGAAAAGTAAACTTGCATAGGTAAAATCAAGAATATAATCTTTTGAAAATAATACTTAGGGTTGGAAAACTTGCCTTGGTGAGGTAGGGGTGGTCGGGCTCGCGAAGTGGAACGAAGATCTATACATATCCAACATTCGCTCGTTAGTATCTTAACAACACCACTTAATCACAATGTTTTAAAGAATACCACACTAACTTACGACTCCACCATTCGACCCACTAACCCTCCTATATGTCCATGTCATCACCCAATTACACTCGTTACTTATCCGACTCGAATTAGTTACCAAACTCGAAACATAACTACGTATCCTTAAAACTATGTTAAACAAACTCCTCACATGATTTTTCACTTGCGCGCACTTCACTCTAACATTTGTGTAAAATTGAAAAATACGAATTTTAATCCAATTCTTTTTGGGCAGGCTTTAATACTGTAATATCTTGCTATTCTCAAATTTTCATAGTCTTGACATAATTTTTAAGGGTCCAAAGGTGGTTCACAAGTTGACCATTCAGTGCAGTCCGGATCTCAGGACTACTCCTCACTAATCGGGTCATAACTCACAAACTATACATCACCTAGGTATGAACCTTATATGCCTGGAAACTACATGAAAATATCTTTCTAACCATATGAATTAGGTCCTAAGAAGACAAAATCTTGAGGTCCGAATCCCTCTTACAAGACAGACTATGTTCCCAGAATTTACAACAAGCACCTTTTCAACTTTAACACTTCACAATAACACAATACTCTCTTTACAACCATTAAATCCACCAAGACTCATCTCTATACCATACATGAGACTACATAATCTAGCACATGCCTTACAATCACAACAACAAGCATATATCTTCAAGATCTCATCATCTAAAGTTCAAACCATCAAGATTCATTCCAATACTTATAGTTCTAACAATATAAACTATAAACTTGCCATGGCTAAGGGTTGAGAGATATTTATACCTTCTTTGAGTCTCTAGTGACCTTTTATGAGCTTTGTAATCCTTGGAGAAGCTTGATCTATCCTTAATAAACCTTAAACTAACAAGAACATCAAGAACATAACTTAGAAATTTTCGGAGTTACTATACCCCAGCTGAAATAACCGGAAAAACGAGGTCTTTACCTTAATTTCCTGGACAAGGCTTCTAAAGAAGAGTTGTAGAGCATCTCAATAACTTTCTAAAAAGCTATAGAACGCAAGATTTGGATGAGAAACGAAGGCTCTATGGTCATTTTACTGAGCTGCTGATTGTCATGGCAGGGAGCAGAAATATTTGGGATGTTTTTGTGTTTTGTTTGATGTGTGGTTTGAATTATGAGATGTATTATTGATATGTATTGATATGTATATCATTCACATGTCTCCACCCTAGTCTAGTAGCCTAGGTTCAAGCCATACCTCCTTGTCCCCTAAAGTATGGTGCACATACTTTACACTATTCATCTAGTTACTTTTTGCTTTCTAGTTTACTTTCCTAACTATCTAGTTACATGATACTTGCATGTAATATCCTTCCTTGTATTTTTATTTCTCCACCAATGGTTTTCACTTATTCCTTAATTCATATCGTATCTTAATTAACCCCTCGTAGTAATATTTTGTCGCGTAGAGATTTCCTTTGTAATTCCTTAAGTACTTAATTGCGCAATTTCCTTAAATATTCGTAACTCCTTGTCTTAGGCTTTTAAAATCTTTTAATCCTCTGATAATCTTCAAAGTCCCAAGCTCTTATGTAATTTAATAGAAGTGGATTTCTTGCTTTCAATAACCTCCCTTTTCGCTCGCACATTTTATGCCATAAAATTAAATTCTCCGACAATTAAGTCCATTACACAACATAGGTGACTCCAAAAAGGTCCATAACTCATAATATCATATTCTATTACATTTGTAAAATATTTCAAAAATCAGGGTTCTTACTGATACTCCTATGGTTTTGATGATCACATTCAGCAAGCTATTTGCTTGTAGTTTGATATAAAACATTGTGTTATGGTTGTACTAACTTGGTTTTGCAGGGTATATTAAGTCTACTAATTGTTTACAGAGAATATATAAACAGCAAGCCATTTGGTGTTACAACAGAGACAGTTTGGCAAGCCACTTGCACTGACAGACACAAACAGCAAGCCATTTGCAAACTGCCAGAAATCCTGAAGATATATATCAAGACAAATTCTCATGGATTTATTTCAGGAAATATATTGTGAAGATTCTTTATTATATAATATGTACACAATATATTCTAGAGCTCAAATCTTTTCAAATATCTTTCTTTCAATTATTTTATAAAACTTATAGGAGTTTCCTTATTTAAAAGATTTCTTGCTGCAAAATCTCCTATACGCGTTTTATATCAAATCAGAAGGGTTATGATTTCATCGATTTCTTTCTTCCAAACCCTCTGTCTAACGTTCACAAGAACGTTTGTAAAATCTCTAACCAATTGAACGTTGGAAATTGATTCTAATAGTTCGAATAATTGGTGATTGATTTTCTGAACGTTGGTGTGAAGCTTTATAAACCTGATTCTTGTGTTCATTCGTTACTAACAATCCAGAGAAAAACATTCAAGCACACAAGATTACAAACAACTCAGTTTTTCATTGCTATATCTTTTGATTCTCTCGAGCTCTTAATATATTCTATACGTGCTATATCTTAGAGAGTTCATAGTTTGAGTTGTATCCATTATTGATTGTATTGTTCGATTTGTAAGGTTGAGTTGTTGGACAGATTGGCTAGGGAACTAGGGTTTGGTGAATGTTGCTAGAGGAGTATACTTGGGAAGTATAGCTTAGAGAGCAAGTTCAGAAACAGGAGTTCAACACGCCATTTGTCAACAGCTGGGTATTAAGGGAGATATATTATTGTATCTTGTAATTGGTTTTATTTCAGTGATCAATAATATATTCTCTTACCAAGTTGGTAAGGGACCAGGACGTAGACCATAGGGGTTAGGGGTCGAACCTGGCTAAAAGTCTTTGTGTTCTTTATTTTCTGCTCTTTACTTACTGTTTGCATTTAGCTTACTGTTTATGCACTTTACTGTACTTATTGTCTTTACATTCAGCATACTGTTTGCAATCAGCTTACCATTTGTCTCTGCATAAAACGAAATCAGTAAGCTGTTTCTGGTAATTTTTAAAATCAGACTTAGTTAAATATAGTTAGCCATTTACACCTATTCACCCCCCTCTAGGTGTGCATTTTCACTTACAACTACCTTTTAATTTAAAACATAAATTTACAATCATTAATATAAACCCAAAAATATGACACCATATTACAGTAAGATTTTTAGTAATTAATAAGAACCGTTAGATGTAATTATAAGGTATATTTAATGATTAAATTAATTTACTAAATATTTAAGGTTCGAATTCTGTTAACGACATATTTAACTTAAAATTTTATTTTATAAATTTTAAATCATGCAAATCATTTATTAAATTTACTTCAAATTTTATTAAATTCATATTAAAATAATTTTTAAAATTAATAATTATATAAAAACATAATTATAGAATAAAATAAAATTTATAATATATCAAAAGAAACTCGTGCATCGCACGGGTTATAAGCTAGTATATATTAAAATATATTCAATCAAACTCACATTCTAGCAGATGGTCTATTGCCATCTGGATTTGAGTCTCTGCCATACATACGGCTTCTTAGAAGTATCCAAAACCCACGCATCTGAGAGCACTCTTCTTCCTGAAGAAAAATATGAACACACTTAGGCAGCTATTAAGCACAAAATTCATGTACAAACATGAATGAGTGATTCTCTTACTAAAGAGTGCAGACTATCTGCTCAAACCAATTTAGGAGAAAATAATGCAGAAGCCAGCATGCACCCATATATGTAGTATGCAAGAGGAACTACTAAATAGATCCGATTCTACATCTAGCATATTGTTTCTAGTTAGTCGGGGAACCACACACTATAAGCTAAAAAGTTGGAGCAAGTTTGTCAATTAGATTGTTGGTTCATGGCAACTTAAAATGTTGACAGGGAATGTTTTACCGCCAAAACACATGACTAAATTTTATTTCCAAAGCAAAGAACATCATTATAAAGCAATCCAACAGAAAAGTAATAACATTCCATAGAGATGTATGAATTCAATTAAATGTAACCTACCATCTCAGTGACGATAGAACTCATGTACGTAGTACTCAGTAATCCTATTAACTCCATTAAAGTCAAGTAATTGAGTTCCATTACCAAATTCTTTTTTGAAAACTAAAAGTAATAAGTAGACCATTGTTTCCACAGATACTAACAAGGTATCTCTGCATAACCAAGTCCATTACATGGCCATATCGAGGCCCACAACCCTGTCCTTGAACAACAACTCTACATGAAAACAACACAAATCATATGAAAATTTAAAGAACTAAACGCAAAATCCAAATAGAGTAGTAATATCACAAGACTACCTGTACCACTTGCATTTATCATTGGTCATGTCAAGCGCATAAAGATCATCAATTGGACGACCAGACGAGTCTACTCCCCTTAGCAATGAAGCAGAGACATACCAAAAATTAAGACCAATACGTGAAATTCAAATTTGAAAATCGAAAAAAAAATACTTTCAAATTAGTCTGTGAAATTGTAAACATCTGAACAATAACCATGGTGCCTAGAGCTACAGCTGCATGTGCTGCCCTTGGTGAAGGCGCATCACCAGTGGGTCTTAACCAGAATAATCAAAACCCACATACAACCTTACACACACATTTCATTTAAATTTATTCCAAAATATTCACATATAGTCAAAGACTCAAAGTTCAAATGATAACCAGAACCATCTGTTGTACACATATTACAATACTGTGTTCTTCAAAATTTGTACCATAATGCTTATTTTTAATGTGCTCTGAATATAAAGTCAAACAACTTAAATAATCACATATAATCATATATAACATATAAAATTTATATCATTATAGATGAGTTTTGGAATCATAACATAATCACATATAATACAGAAAATCCATACGAAGATATTGTTATAAAATTAGTCACACGATAAGAAAATCAAAGACAAACCTACTCCATTTATTCGACTCAACATCGTACAAATGCACATCATTAGTCAAGCCAGCCAATTCTATAAACAAAATCAACAAACATTCTTCAACTCATGATTTTTCATCTTTTAACATCAGTGGCATTAGTGATCGATGTTTAATGTGTGATGTCTATTGAACTTTTTCTTGTAGTGGTGCTATAACAAAAATGGAATTCATGTCGATCCTTACGGATGATTTTTTTCGTATGGATGGAAAGAATGGAGTTTAAGTTCGTCTTATCAACTTTCTCTATATTATCAATATTTAGTGGAAGTGGATATATACAGGTTGTGAGTGTGATACTAATAGATAAATACTTGATGTGTGAGATGTATCAATTTAATATATATATATATATAGGGGTTGATTCAAATGAGAACCATTATCTAAAAGGGAACCGGAGAACCATTGGATCCTACTGTAGAACCTATTTTGTTTCGTAATAAAAATATAGTGTCCTGCTATTGAATTTCAAATTTATGCACATGAAATTAAAATGTTTACAGTTGAACTTGCTTCTTTTTCAAAGTTTTCCACATGACATTAAAAGTTCTACAACCGAACTTATTTTTCTACAAAGTTCTACGACTGAACTTACTTTTTTCAACAAATATTCTGTTGCTGAACTTAAAGTTCCGCTGCTGAACTTATTAGAGTTCTCCGGTTCTCAGTTTAGTGTGGTTCTCCATAGAGCGTGCCCCTATATATATATATATATATATATATATATATATATATATATATATATATATATATATATATATATATATGTATATGTATATATATATATAAAGAATATTACCTAATTAGCAGCCCTTGAGTCACCGATCTCAATCTTTTTTGGAGCATTATCTTCATTGTTTACTCAAAGTAGTCCATGAATACATAACCATAATAGTAGGATTATAAGGAGGGGTGACAATTTCAGGTAATGGGTCAGGTTCGTGCCAGATTGACCATTAATTCAAAAAAAAAACAAAAGTACAATCACAAGCATCATCGTCAAAATATTACTTTCAAAAATCATACGAATATCGATTAAAAAAGCTCAAATCAAGTGTATAAACATACAAATGTGTATAAATGTATGAGACATATGCATAGGATAAAAATTTAATACATCTCTTTAAAAAGATAAAATGTAACATGAAGATAATCAATAGATATGTATGTGGAAGGCTTAATAAAGATAAAAAAGAGAGAAGATAGAAAAAGAGGGGAAAACTAGAAAGGAAAAAAGATGTGGGAAGAATAGATGAGCGGCTGATAAAATTTAGGGTTTGTGTAATGAGATGTTAACGGACCTTTTTAATATATACTCCTACTTATGAATGGGCCTTGTATCTATTGGGCTTGATGTTTTTTAAATTGACAAGAGTGTGGCTAAGACATGGATAAAGTATCAATATATGTATATATATATATATATATATATATATATATATATATATATATATATATATATCAGGCTAGTTTTAGGTAGTTCTGGTCAATCCCAAAATTGGTTTGATCTTTTCCGGTAAATTATTAACCTGAAAATCAAAATCCCCAAATACAGTTCACATTTTTTCAGGGTTGGATTTTCGTGTCGCGTTAGATTTTGCCACTAATACACGAAAAAGCTTTCGTTGATTTTTTAATACATGTATTATGTCACTTAATAGTAAATTAAACTCATAAAAATCAGGTTGAAATATTTGGGCCACGATATGGGTTGTCAACATACATATTGATCAGATCGAAGTCGATCGAGATCTTGATTCATTTTGATTTCATGATTCCCAATTATAAGTTACCTAAATGATTAATTATATTTAATTAATTTAAAACCAACTTTGACTAAAATTTAACTAGTAATTTGAAATTTTATAACGTAACAGCTGAATAGAAATAACATCCTAGTACTTCTGATAGAATATTAGAGGAGAAGAGTGGTCACTCAATCCTTTTGATAAATAATATTAAGGTTTGTTTTCTCTCTTTTTATTTTACTATTTGTTTATGTGTAAACTCATAATGAAGATCGCCTCACTTCCGAATATACTGAGTGATATAGCCAAATTTTGAACAGAGAATAAACTAAGTCACAAACACTTGCTAAACAATAACTTCGATTACTTATAATCTAGTTATAACGTTGAATGTAATTCTTTTAAGTGGTCGAGTATAAATCTCTTTATTCTAAGATTTAAAGTAGACTTTGTACTTATATAATTGATACAAATTACTTAAAGTAAACCAAGTTATGATTCAACTATGAAACAAGAACAGAAAGCTTATATATATATATATATATGGTAGAGTATATATATATATATATATATATATATAGGCTAGTGATTAAACAGAAACCATCCTTAGCCTAGAAACTAGAAACCATTATTTCCATCCCTATTTTACTATCTCCACCACCTAGATTATATCACCCATCCCCTATATGAAATCATCATGACATCACCCACCCCTTAGATGAAATCATCTACCCTTTATATGACATCATCCACCCAGGCCCTACCCCCGAAACGAGAAAGGGAAGGGTGCCCTTTCTTTTTGCAATTGGCAAAGGAAGTGAAAAGGTTGAAGTTTTGCCAATGACTTCCTCTTTCTGTACTTCATTATTTCAATATTCGTACTCTTCTGTCTTTTTAATTTTGACTTGGTTGGTAGGGTCAGGACCGTTCTAGCTGGGTGAGCGCATCTAACTCTAAAGTCCTTTCATAAACTATTTCCACGAATATGTAGGCTAGAAAGATGCTATTTGCCGCTATTACATCTATTTGTACATCAAGTTTGAAGAAGATCTTGGTCTATAATGAAGAAATGATAGTAGCTCATATATATATTTAAGATCTCAAAATTATAAGTTCAAGTTGGTTTAGCTTTTAAACAGTCGTCCATAATACTTAGAGTTAACTAAGCTTATCATGACAAGAAACCATACACTTACAATTTATTAAATAAGGCTGAGAACAAATACTACAACTTGAAGTAGCCAAATGCAATTCACTTTTACACTAATTTGAATCTTGTTTTTCTATAAGCATCTCGTATAATTTAGGATTAAGTAAACATGAACACTTACTAAACAAGTATGGAAGAAACTCCTTATAAATGATCTTAGTAAGTCTTGCACTTTACCCACAAAAATCGTAAGACAAGCCATATTACGTTTATTAATTAACAAAAGAAAGTTTGAGTTCACCACCTCTACGACAACTAGACTCTACGGAAGTTAGCAAATACTTTTTTCTTCGTGAGTGAGAATCGAAGTACTATAATAAAAGAAAGAGTTTAGGACAATCTTTGTTGGGAAACTTTTTAATAGATACCTCAGATGAATATCTTGGAGATGAGGCTATATAAATTACGTTGTGGTTTGTGTTTAGAAGTGTGTGTGTATATATCCTAATAAAAAAAGAACAAGCAAAAACAATATGTACATGTATATATATATATATATATATATATATATATATATATATACATCTACTACAAGATTTTATGTGTATATGATATATTAAATGCTAAACACGAATCATATAACTTAAACTCGTGAGTTCTATGTTATTAGATGTATACAGGCATGCCTCTATGACTACAATCTTCCCCAAATTACGAGTAAGACCCTTAGTCACGATTTCATGTCTAATAACAAACCTAACATACATAAAGATATAACATGAAAGGTACAGTATGAAACTGATTAAGAATTTAGAATACAAAGAAAAACAATCTTACAGTAAGGTTATGATAGAAATATCAGCCATAAAACATTGACTTCATCCTTTGAGTTTTGGCTTCTAGATCATCATATCTCTTTTTCTCTTTATCTTTTGTTCTCTTTGCATTCTCATCCATTTCCAGTATTATATCTTGCATGGCATCAAGTTCTTCAATCAGATGTGAGGTTGATAGATTTTCAATTACTTCTCTTAGCTTGGCTTCAGGGTAAGCATCAATGTAATCCATTCTTATTATCACATTGGCTTCATTCTTCCTATATTCCACAATGTAAGGATTGTACTTGACTATGCACAATCCTTTAGCTATTAATTCATTAACCCTAGCTTCAAGAACAGCTAAATTCTCCTCTTTTTCTCATCTTCTCCTCATTCTCCTTTCTCAACCTTTCTTGATAGTCTCTTTTCATCTTCATAAATCTTGCAATTTCTATCTTCCAACTTCTTTCCTTTTCATCTTCATAGTTCAGTAGCACCATCACTCTTTCTAAATCATAGAGTTTACCCTAGTGTTGGCACATACCTGGCTTGAATCTTTTCTCTCTTCTATCAGTGTACTTGAATTCTAGGCAATCATCAACAATAGCAACATGATAAATTCTTTGAGCTTGTAGAAATACCAATGTATGTCTGTCATAATCCTCATCAAGAGGTAGCAAGTCTAAGCCTGGTAGAATTGTGAGAGCCTGGGATGTAGATGTTTATTTCTTCAGCTTTGTTCTTGAAGCTTGAGACATGATCTCTAGATCTTCTTTCAAGCATTATTCTATGACTTGATTTGTACAATTACATAGCTAGAATTTTGGTGCCTATTACAAGTACTGACCACAAGCAGAAAATCTACATAGTGGGTTCCCTAGTTAAGGGGTCATGTAGGTAATGCAAAGCATTACAAACAATTAGGCTTGTTATTAGACGTATACATGCATGCCTCTGTGACTAACAATAGCCTATATACATTAACACACATGTTATTGAATATTTATTCATTCATAAGTAAATACATATGTTGTGGAATAAAGTGGAATGAAAACTAGGGTTTGTGCGTATTTAATACTGGGGTTGAGCATCGAGCTTTAATGGCTGCACTTATGTTTTGGGACTTGAATCGTGTCTTCACAAGATGCCTACGTAACTCAATAGTATGTTGAGAATCAAGCCAAAACGTAGTTCTTGGTGATGCCCTCGGGGCTATGGTGGCTAGGGCACACCAAGGACGTAATGGCTTGTATGCCCTTATTCGAGAATTAAACCTGAAACATCGGCGATGAATTGAGCTTTGACCAAAAAACGTTCCTTTTGAGAATGCCCGGTCAGGGCCGTTAGGCCCTTTATATTAGGGGTGAGCAAAACCGAACCGACCCCAAAAAACCGAACTGAAATGTTGAATTTCGATTCGGTTTCCATTTTTTTAAGTTCGGTTTTTCGGTTTTTTCGGTTCAAACCGAAATAAATTTCGGTTAGGTTAGATTTTTTTTAAAAAAAATCGGTTCAAACCGAAATAACCGAATTATATATATATATTATATCTGCATGATTTAATTAATTCAAAATTAAGTTTAAATATTTAAATTGATAGTTTGTGTTTTATTTTATTTTAATTGTAACCTATTTTAATATATTTGCTATTAAAATTAATTTTAAAATTAAAAAAATAATAGTATTATATATAATTCTTTTAAATCGGTTCGGTTCGGTTTTTGGTGAAATATTTCGGTTCGGTTTTAAATCGGTTCGGTTCGATTTCTGGTGATAAATTGGTTCGGTTCGATTCGGTAAAAATTGGATTTTGGTTATTCGGTTTTTCTAATTCTGTTCGGTTTTAACCGAATCGACCGAATGATCAGCCCAACTTTATATAGGCGTTGAGAGCCTTTGATTTAGAGTATTGGTCCTAGGTTGGTGGTTCTAGATCATTCTAATAAGGATTCAATTTCTTGTTGATCTCTATATCTCATATCAAGGATCTGTATCGGGCGTGCCCAGTACAGGCCACGTCTTTGACCCAAGTATGATGGATTTTTTTTTTAGTCATAAGATTATTTGTACTTTTTAATTTATGCAAAAACAAAACTTTACGCAGAGCAGTAAACAGAGCTGATCAAATTTAGTACAACAATCGCATTGCATGAGTAATGATCCATTCATGAAACCTGCTAAAGACCCGAACCATAGAGTACTTAATATCGGTGCCACGGAAAGATGTGTTTTTAGATCTCGCTTTGAAAAATCTCCTTCCTTCTTTTATTGTAATCTAAAATGGTAATACATAAATGATTAGATGCATATGCAGTTAAGAACCTTGTACACCATTATTGCCTCCAGGGAAAAGACCTATAGTCACATAAGCGAAAGATTCTTTCCTCTCATCTAGTGGAACGGGGCCAACACCTGTTGTTATTCTTGAATGGACTGATTTCGGAGGGAATGCTTCAGAGCTAAGAATAATTTGTAAAGGATCGGGCAGATGAAACACTACAGGAGTATTCAGGCAGAGTGACTCCAGAGACCTAGATCACCCTTTAACAGGAACTAGTGGCATACGAGTACCTTTCTAGTGATGTTTACACTTTTTCGTGAACCTATTCATTCCTGCTCGAAATGTTCTTCGCTCGGTATTGCACAATGGATAAGTAGTTGGATGAGCCCAAAAGGGCAAGGACTAGTGCCAAAAGGTAGCATTCCTCCTTCTCTTGGTTTGTTGGTATTGACTCGGTGCGAAAAGGTTAGCTCGGCTCTCGCCTGGATCGATAAAGTAGCTCAGGTCAGCCCCTTGGTATGCTAAGTTCAACTAAGATTTCGGGCCTCTCAATTTGGCCTCATTTATTACACATAATTAATGCAATATTAATTATATTTTATGGCTTTATTTATACCCATATCAACATATTTAAAATGATTTTATGTCAAATATATCATAATTACTTAATCAACTTTTTTCAAAGAAGTACATAATTTTATACTTATTATATTCAATAATATGATACTTTTTAAAATCTTATAAATTACTTATAAATTAACGAATGATTAGTGATCTGAAAGAATCCGAACCAACTTTGATCCGAACCGCATTTCATCCAATATTAAACTGAATCCGATTTCAATCTGAATTAGTCACGATCGAATCAGATCTGAACCGAACTCTATACAATATATTATAGAGGTTTTTTTATAAATATATTATTAAAAGTAATTTTTTGCAATTTTACTTTTTTTAAGAAAAACTATTAACAAATCTACCATCTTAATTATAATTATATCAATTTTTTTAAAAAATTACAAAAATACGGGAAACGAGGGAGAAAACACTCCCACTCATCGTCATGTCCGGAAAAGCCAAGCCCAAGTAGCACACAGCCAAGGAGCTCGCCGCCAAGCTCGACGCAGCCACCACCAATTACGGCGGCAAAAAAGCTGAAATTACCGATCGAACCAGTTCAACAAAAGACATTCACGCTAAATATGAGTGTCCTCACTGATCCAATTCAAAATTGATTTAATTTAAAATCGATCGATTATCCAAATTGTTAGGTCCACGGTACTTATGTGATGAAGAAAAAATTAAATTGGTTCGTGTTGAGTCATCTTACCGTCTCTTTTTAACGTCCGTAAACCCCGGTGACCTAATTGAAAGTTTTTATCGATCATGTGACCTGATTGAAAACTTTTTGAGTTTTTTGAGTTAGATATCCAACTAAACATATTCAATCAATAGAGTGACCTAACTGATATTTAACCCCTTTCTTTCATCCACGTGGTTTCATCCAAAACCCAAAACTGATACTCTATGTTTTACTTTTATTTATGTGATGGAGCAGAGATTAGCCTCACTCATTGTTTTTCCCTCTTTCGACGTTCATGCCTGATTTTGTACAAATCAGGTTTTATTCATAGATGTAGTACATATGAAGTAACAAAACCTAAAATATGCTCTCCCCTCTCTCCTACTTTTACTTTCCCGCCAAACCTATGCAATCCCCTTTCTAACTTTCGGCTCACAGTAAACCCTATCTCCGCCAGCTTTGACCATCGTTACCGATCGATAATATGAAGGGAATTGTTGTGCCTAATCAATAAAGCGCATCAAATCTCAGTAGTTTGGAAAGTCTTTGTTTCTCTCCTTAAAGTGAGAGGTTGGGTTGCTCTCTCCATTCTCTAATCTTTTAGAAAGTGTGGGAGTCTTCATTAATTTGTAATGGAGAGTCTAGATACGTTGATGACTAATTTGGATATCTCCAATGAGGAGAACGAAGAGCTAGTGTTTGAGGAAGATCTTGAAGATGAAGGAAATAGATTCGAGTTATGTGTTGTGGGTAGGTTTTTAACAGAAAAGAACATCAATGTGCGAGCAATGAAGTCCAAATTGGCAGATTTATGGAGGCCAGCGATGGGGATAAGCATAAAACCCCTAAGGTCAGGCATTTTTTTATTTCAATTCTTTCATAGAGATGATATGAAATGGATGTTAAAAAATGGGCCATGGTCTTTTGAAGGCGCTCTGTTAGTAGTTAACTCTATTCAAACTGGAGAGGAACCTTTGAGTGTTTCTTTGAACGAAGTGGAGTATTGGATACAGATATATGATCTTCCGAGTGGCTTTATGTCAGAATCAGTGGGAAGACACACTACACCAAATATGGGCTGTCGCAACACCAAAAAAGTGTAACTTTAGGCCCCAAAAGTGTTACAATAGATGTTTATGCAACGCTTTTGCTAAAACTCGGTGTTGCATTTGCCGGCGTTTCAATATCCTTCTATAGCAACATTTTTTGAACTTATTGCAACGCTTTTAAAAGTATTACAAAAAGAGTTTGGTGTAGTTTTTTGTAACACTATTGCATGTTTTAGCAACATTTTGAATGTGTTACAATAGACGAATGCAACACTTTTTTGCAACATTAATTGACTTAAAAATGTTACAAAGTGAGTTTATTGTAACATTTTTATGCATTTTGCAATACTTTTGTTTTTTTGCAACAATTATATGCAACATTTTGATACCTCTTGCAATACTTTTAGGTTTTTTAGCAACATTTTAATTACTATTGTAATACTTTTAAATTTTACTGGCAACACTTATTTGCAACACTTTTTATTAGTCCAAATTGCAATGACATATTAGAAAATAATATACCATGCACAAAAGCATATACCAAACCAGAAATCTCATTTCAAAACTCCCAAAATGGCAAAACCAACAAAACATATATCAATAAAGCCCAAAAATAGTAGGCTTTTATCACAATATCATCTTACATCCGGTACTTAAGTCTAAAGTCGAAAAACATGTCGACTTACACCACAATTCTACATTAAACTTAGTCTTTCATGTCAAAATAACAACTTATAACTATTTTCCTAACAGATTTGATACTTTGTCTTCCCTTGGAAACATCAAGATCCCTCAAACCCAGATCGCTCCTTGTGAGCCCCTCCCTGAAAATAGGGCACAAAGTATTAGTGAACATTCTGTATCTGTATATTTAGATTGCACACCAGAACTACAGAAATAAAAGAAAGATAATCAGTAGCAGTATCTACCAGAGTATGGCCGCCAGACAGTTTAACAATATCCTTGTCGGAGATTCCCATATGTTTTACAAACACATCTCTCAAATGATCATTTCCTGCAAAAGAATATGAATGAAGATTTAGGACAGTTTATATATCTTTTATAAACCATGTGTAGCTATTAAGATTTTTTTTTCGAATTTACTACTTAATGCAGTATAATAAAAGATGAGTTACTCTGACAAAAAAAAGAGATAAGTTATCAGACAGACTAACCAAGGCTATGTCATCTTACAAAAGCATTTCAAGTCAAAGTCAAAGCATTTGAAGATGTAAATTACCAGGAAACTAAATTCAAACTTTTTTTTGCAAGTTCATATTTACTAGTTTGATACTCTAATTAACATAAGTTGCCCTCTTTTTTGGCAAAGCAACATGAACTACCTTTACCATCCAATACAGAAGCTTTCAGTATTATAGAGGCTGTAAGTTCTTGATAATTAGGGTGAAGAAAAAATTTAGGGTACAATCAGCTACCAATAATTAAGTGAAAAGTACAACAGACGTCCAAATCTTGAAATTCAAACTAAGATGAAATGCTATTTAGCACCAACACAAATATAACTCCATGATTTAACCCAACAAAGAATACCAACTGCATGCAGTGACATGCACAATGTTTTCTTGAAAAGGATCTTATATTTGCTCTACGAAGAAATACATTTAAACACAAAGCAATGAATGAAAGGAGTAGAATAAAGCTCTAAAAAATTCAGGACATACATGTTCTTACAACTATAGGCACACTGCTCACTACAAAGTAAACCTCATATCTATTTCAGACGAGAGTCTTAATTTAAAGTTGCTAATAAACTAAAATTGCACTGTACTTGGCTGTATTACTTGACCATATAGAAAATACTACAATCTCATATAACCCTTATTTTTCATGGACAGTTCAATATATTATATCTCAGATTTTTAAATAAAACCTCTTAAGATATAACAGTAACAGTTTTTAAGATACACATCTGATAAATGTACCACAAATTATTTCTAGATGCAAGGTAAAGCTTATTGACCATATTAATGGCCTCGCAACTTTATATAATGGTTCCATCAAGTCTTGAACCCAAACCCTACCTCTGAGGTCAAGTTATTAGACCTCACAGTGATGAAGCCCTATTGTCCTCACCTGACAAACCCCTATTTAGGCAAAACAGAAGATGCAACTTAAACAATTTCCTTTAAAACAAAAATATCCACAAAAAAGACATTTCATAATTTCTATTGTATAGCAGGAGTTTCCCTTGTGTAAAGGAGTAGTTTCCCTTGTCTATTCAAATTTATTTCAAAGAATAACTTAGGAATTAAATAACACACTCATTCTGATACTTGGCAACTTAGGTATCTATTCTATTATCACAATTGAAGAGTTACTCTTTTATTCCAGCACATATTCACCTCCCCCCCCCCCCCTCCCAAAAAAAAAAAAAGAAACCACCCACAACTATCTATAATACATGTTACAACAATATCTAGTCGCCACAATGTAAGGTGGGATCAGATTACGAACTAGGTTGTACCTGTGCACAATTCTAACACGGAATTGTGGTTTTTCATATTACCTTTATAGAAAAATCATTTGCAGAAAGAGTCTCCTTACAAACAAAAATCTCTAACCAGTGTTTAGCTTTAGAGGACTAGATTCAAAGAATACTCAAGTGAACAGCCAACGTCAAGGTAAAGAAAATTACAAATGGCATAGAAATGGGATGATATCTAAAGATAAGGACTGCAGACTGCTGATTCACCTCAATCCAAAGTAGAAAGCCTTAGCATAGTAATTATGAAGATCTATCAAATTTTGAAGTTTCAAACTCAAACTGATATCACATACATTACACCAGATAGGCTGAAATCACAATATTAATACAAAGGAAAACGAAATCCATAATATAAAACTCTACCAAGATAAAACTAACTAATAAGTATGAAGTCCTATCCTCTCATAGTTCCTATTCTTAGGAAATACATACCTATGGACCTTGACATTGCAAGTACACCAAAAACACGATGCCCATTCCACTGTATGACTTTGCCTCCAGCGGCTTCGATCCTCGCATATTCGTCTTCGCGATTTGGCTACATTAGTTACACATGAAAAAATATAAGAAGAATATTTTTAGGTGGCTGAATAATAAAAGTAATTAAAAGCCAAAGCGCAAATAAGCAACGAGAGAGGTTACTTTATGATCCACTGACAATGCCAAAGGTTCTTTTCCACGGCACAGAACCACTCTAGAATCACCACAATTTGCCACAATTATATGAGAGGAGCAAACAATAGCAACAGCAGCAGTTGAGCCAACAGTTTCTGGAGCAATTGGTGCAGCATTAGTTTCTCCTCCAATCTCGGCATCAACCTTGAGAAAAGTATTGCTAAATGCTTTCCTCCACTACTCTTGGCAATCATCAATAGTACTCCTGTCATTCAGTTTGACCATAAGAAGGTCCAACTCCTCGGCCAAAGCAGAATGAAATCGCTCCCGACAATAGTTTGCAACCTGAAAGTTCAAACACTATATGAGATCAAATTATCTGCAATAAACGACACACATGAAAATGTGAAATTGATGAACACTGAGGAAGAAAGGATAAGAGGAAGGGGAGAGCTACCTGAGAGCCACCATGACCATCATAGACTCCGAAAAAGTGAGCTATCAAGTGACTTAAACATTTTGTCACTCCATCAAGTGCTCGATCACAAATCAGCATTTGACTAGGAATTTTCATAAATTTGGGTACAGTTGCAAGTGCATCCTCCATTTCTGGTCTCCGTCCACATAAAGATGTGAATCCCCATAGTGGTACATAGTCGATCTCAAAAACACTGCGTGCACCAGGTACACCGGATCCTGGCTCAGGAGGTAACTGGACAACTGCAACTGGTTTGTAATCAGGCCCATCTGCAAGATTATCCTCAATACCCAGAGTGACAGCAAGTGAATCTTTCACATTCGCTGTCACATTTGATTGTATGAGACTTGTGGGTTTGGTTATGATTTCAGTACTGCCAACATTTTTATCGGCAACTACAGAACTTGGTCTTCCCGTATCAGACAGAGCTTCAAAAGCTAAAATTTCGTTAGAAAAGAAAAACGAAGTAAAAAACTGGAATAAGATTCAAGAAAGAGTTATATATACAAGCAAGGACTTCAGAAAAGTAATGTATTCAATCCACACAGGTCCGGCTGCAATATCTTCACCTGTTAGACCATGCCAGGGATTAAAAAACGGAAGGAGAAAGAATATAGTTAACATGAAAACAGTCGTTAACATCCATATTTGTACTGGCCAACCAAAAATTGAATTTAATATATCCCCTATCAACAATATACCAGAAACAAGAATTATACACATTGAAAAGCACTAATCTTAATTATATGGATACAAACTAGAGATGGGAAATCTAAGTAGTTAAAAGGTTTGACATATCTCATTTGCACATAATACAAGTTATATAATATATTCAGCTGAGCTATAAGTTATACTTGTGTAGCTAATTTGAGTTTGTCATTTAATTAACATAATCAAGCGTATTCAATATATTTATCATAAGTGTCCTTGTTATATGAATAGAAAACCCTTTATTGGTGCAATCTCTATTATCCTACAAAATTGGATCAATTGTAATGACATGACTGTTGTAATTAATTCTTGTTTATGTAAAGTTACTCACAAATGAGATGTTCACTGTTTTTACCTCAATTATTCAAAACATCTAAAGTACCACAATTAGTTCTGCTACATTCTTCTTCATGACATTCCTTGACTTGTACAACCAGAGCTTCCTGCTCCTCTGTAAAAGCTTTAACTTCCTGAAAAAAGTGTCTGACAATCTGCTGCATCGACTTCACGCGTAGCCACATTTTCTTGATGAAATACAAATAAAATTAGCAATTCATACTCACCACTACATCAAAAATAGTGTATAAGAAAATGTTATCAGTACCACTTTCCTGTTCCAACTTCACAATTGCTCTATATAGCTCCATCTTTTTTCCTACAAAAAACCAGTGCAATCTAAAACATCTGAGAAAAGTTTTAGAGATAAGTATATAATTCAAATTCACCACTCAACCAAATTGTAGTGCTTGATATACCTGTATTAAAGATTACCATTCCGGGTTGCACTACGCCGATATGTGGCGTGAATCCAACCCCAACTAATCCTGCACAATAAAATTTTATTAGAATATGACACAACATTACAACAAGATTAATACAAAATTCCCACAAATATAACACATAATTCCTACAAATTAACACCAAATCCTACTAATTAAACACTTAATACCGGATTTAATCCAACATATAATTGAAAATTTTCACAAGCATGCATATATATATATATAGGGTTGGACTCCATAAAGAACACTTTAAATAAAGAACAACAAAGAACACCTCATATCTAATAGATCCATTGCCCCTGGCGGGGCCACCCAATACAAAAAGTTCTTATTTTTTTAGGCTCTATCCATCCAGCAAAAAAAAAAAAAAAAATTTTGAAAATTTTACTGTTCATCGATGACGTCATCAGTGACGTCATCATGAACAGTAAAATTTTCATTTTTTTTTTTTTGGCTAGATGGATAGAGCCTAAAAAAATAAGAACTTTTTGTATTGGGTGCCCCTGGCGGGGCCAATGGATCTATTGGAATAAATGATTTTATAGTGTTCTTTATTGTTCTTTATATAAGAGTGTTCTTTATGGAGCAAAGGCCTATATATATATATACATGTATAATCCAATATAATCGAAAAAGATGGTTACTTTCTAATTGAAGTTTTAATCAATATTTACTCTAATCTTTTATCTAATCAATTTGGGGTTTTAGGGTTTGTTCTAATCGATTTTAGGGACTTAAGATAGAGAGAGGAGCGAGAGGGATGAGTGAGAGAGATAAGTAAGTGAGACAGATGGGAGAGAGAGGATCAACAGAGAGAGATGAGATCGAGAGAGAAGAGCGGCCGAGAGAGAGAGAGGTGAGGTCGAGGGATAAGTTCATGTTTTTTGTGTTTATTTGTGTAAGAAATATTTGGGAACCCGGCTTTTTTTTATCCCGCCCACCGAAAAATCAAGTTCCCGCTTACAATTTTGGAAAAATTGATCAAAAGTGTTTCATCTATTGTAACGCTTTTGCTAAAGTATTGTAATTGTTATAAAATTTCAAAGTGATCATTTTGCTTGCAACACTTTTCGTATTTCTTGCAACATTTTAAAAAATATTGCAATAGACTACCAAATTTTGTGTCTGTTGTAACACTTTTTGTAACACAAATAATATTGGTGTTGCAATAGGCCTTATTTGGTGTAGTGACAATTGGGAAACTTCTTTGGTCAATTTGTGGAGTATGACACCAGTAATAATTCGAGCATCTGGAGGGAATACATGAGGGTTCGAATTAAGGTGGATGTAAGACTACCACTGAAGAGGAAAAAGAAAGTAAGTAGGAGAAACAAGACCGACTTTATAGTTAATGTTAAGTATGAAAAGTTGAGAGACTTCTGTTTCGTGTGTGGGTTGTTGTCACACACTGAGAGGTTTTGCAAGAAGAAACTGGAAACAGATATAGATTCAGGAGTAAGGGAGTGGGGTGGTTGGCTCCGAGCGCCGAGGAGAGGTGCTCATCAAGAGCAGAGCAAATGGCTGCGTGATGAGAAGGATGAAATCTGGGGTGTGAAAAGTGAAGGGATTCACAAGCAGGGTGTTTTGGCTACAAGTTTGGGTAGTAGAGGTAAAGGGGGAGATTCTGGTACTTTAAATGAAGGAAACTCAAATGTGAACTTTAGAATCGAGACGGAGGATACAGAATTATTTAGTCTTGATTTAGAAGAGAGGAAAAGGAAAAGAGGTCCAGGAGAGAATACACAATTGGTTGGTCCGAGAAATACAAACCATACGGGCTCTATACTTTCTAGTTCTGATTGTATAGAGACCATTAACTCTGTTTTGGCTCCGCTTGCAAGACAAGCGAGCCAAGATAAATGAGTTGTTTAAGCTGGAACTGTCGAGGTCTTGGGAACCCTCGAACAGTTCGTGCTCTTAACGATCTGGTTAGAGATCGTTGCCCCGATGTGTTATTCTTAAGCGAGACAATCTCTGTAGGTAGTGTTAGGTCCCGTAAGAGGGTTATATTAAGCTAGAAGGGGGGGTTGAATAGCTTAATTACCAATTTAAAAATTATTATGGCATTTTTTTTAAAAATAATTTTCCCTTTTTAAGACTTTACCGAATCGTTATGCAGTTTATAAGTGCAGAAGTAAGAGACAAGGAAAGAAAATACCACACAGGAGACTTTATCCTGGTTCGCGATGGCGCAACCCCTAATGGATTCGCTCACCCCTACTCCAGTCCCCGAGCTCCTCTCCGGACTCGAGATTTCTTCCACTATAAAGAGACTCCTTTATAGTAGGCGGAGAAGCCTTACACAACCTTACAAATATTTATCTTGATACGTAACTACCCGCTACTACCTCAAAATAAATGTAATACCCACAAGACTTGTCTTGGACCGTAACTCCCCGTTACTCCCTCAAAGTCGTTGTGAAACCTACACAACTTATCTTAGACAGCAACTCCCCGCTACTTCTTCAAAGTTGATGTAGAACCCTTGGTGTAGTCTTTGAATTCCTCGCTTTTGCCGGTCTTGGATCTTAGATGAAAGGTCTTGGGTCTTTCCTCTTCTTCACGGTGCAAAGGCCACTAACTCCCCGCTAGTGCCTAGGACTTGGGTCTTAGAACGAGAATCACCTCACTCCAACTTCACCTCACTGCAAAACTTAGAAAACAATACCTACGAAACAAACCGTAATATAGAGAGGTTTTGGACTTAATATGTCCTAGGGTGAATATAATATTCTTACACGAATATTAATTATGATCAGTTCAATAAGCTTTATATGCTTATGACTTTATGTGTATTCTTTAGTCGAAATGACTTGTAGATCGAAGAATACTTTTAATACAATACTCCGTATGATGAGATTTAAATATATCTCGGAGTTTGTAAATATTTAAGTCCTTTAAGCTCGTAGGCTTATAAGGTTTATAATCGTATACTTTGGTTCGTCTTTTAATAAAGATTGAAGTATACTTAAAATTACTTCTTTATTGAAAATACGTCTATTTTCGAAGTAATGTATAAATCAAGTCCTTGTAAAAGCTTTATAGCTTAAGGATCTTTGATAAACAACTTCTCGTTCGATATAGTCTTGGATTAGACTATCCGTATTTATATTTTAAACGAGAGTGTTACAATATTACTTTAACAATTTGCACTTTTAATATTAATTTGGCCAATTTAACACAACACACAAATAAAACACACACGTGTAGAAAAGTAGCTCGTTTTATCTATAGGATAAACCGAGGGCCGCTATTATGCGTTAAATTAGTGCGAAAAGTAAAATCACTCACAAGTGTGAGGATGAGAAGAAAAAGTGCGGAAAGTAAAATCACTCACAAGTGTGAGGACGAGAAGAAAAAGTGCGGAAAGTAAAATCACTCACAAGTGTGAGGACGAGAAGAAAAGGTGCGGAAAGTAAAATCACTCACAAGTGTGAGGACGAGAAGAAAAAGTGCGGAAAATATATAAAAGGCTTGCGCCACGCTATTACGCGTTAAGATTAACACACACGTACGAGTAATTAAACACACCACACAATAATAAAATATTAATGGCCAAAGTAAGTGTGTTAAAGTTTTAATTAAGGCTTTGAGATTCTTTTCCCCCGGAACACTAAGGTGATAGAAGGGAATCAAATCAAGCTCGATGTATTTATTTGACCGTCGTCAAATATAGATCCGATATAAGAGCTTAATAAAGAAGATAAGATGAAGGTATAGAGCTCTTATACGTATATAAAAATGGTCGGTTAAGACTCGAATAATGAAGCTAAAAATTACCACTTTTGGAGATCGCCGGAAAAATTCGCCGGAGGTTCGGCCGGATTTTGGCTTATGGTCGAACTTTGGGCAGCCCTTCGGGAGGCCGGATAGTAGTGGTAGAGGAGCTTGCTTGGTGGGAGAGAGCTTGGTTGGATGAACTAAGCTTGATGGAACAAAAACCTTGGATATATTTAAGTATATGTAAGAAAGAGAAGGTTTTTGAGATGAAGTGGGTGTAGAGAGTGTTTGGATATATTTAGAGAGCTTTCACTTCAAAAATCCCAGCAATTATTTGGCTCTTTAGCTTGAAGAAAAATGGTTGGGGGAAGGGGTTTATTTATAGTAGGAGTTGGGTGGAAGGAAAGGTGGAGATTGGAGGAAAAAGGAGTGGTTGAGATTGAAAGCACTTGGATTGATGAGGTGGAAAGTGGTTTTGTGTTAGTTGGAGTGGTATCGTGTTTCTTTGCAAGTGGGAGTGGTATTCTACACAAATATCCCAGCTGTGTTTTGAGCTCTAATTAATTGTATCGGACTCGTATCAATTAACGAATAAATACGTAACATATTCCGTTAATTAAATACCCGATTAATACGAAAATTTCCAATAAATAATTCTAAAATTATGGAGCATTTAGGAATATCATAAAATGAAATTCTGGAAGTTTTGGTCAACTATGGTCAATGTTGACTTAGTCAACTGTGGTCAAACGTGGACCCACTGCCTCGATTTTCGTGCCCGGACCAAAATTCTCAGAAAATTACGAACATTTTACCATGCATTGAAAATAACATTTAAGTGATCCATCTCAAGTTTCAAGTCATTCTAGCAAGTGGAAGTATTTTATTTGGATTTAATACGATTAAATCAGCTTTCGGTTCCAAATAAAATACGATTGGTCTTTCCGTGAATTAGATAGATCTTTTGACCAATGTTATGACTTGAATAAATACTTAGAATATATTTCCTAATATATAAAATATATTGAGAGTGTAGGAAATATTTTTGAGTATTTAAAATAATTTTCTCCGAAAATGAAATAAATTTAAGATATGGGAGAAAAATTACTTTAAATATTTCTGGCACGAGATAAAAATGAGTATTAATATTATACCACTGAACATTAATATTCTTGAGGATAAAAAATATTTTGAGTGCGAAGCGGAATATTTTTGAATAAAAACTGATCGTTTTTAAATATAGCACGAGTTCTCTAAAGAATATTAATCCTTGAATATTCTTTGTTCGAGCCTGTCGCCTTATTAATTTCGCAACGGAGATCTAAAAAATATCAAATATCAATATCTCTTTTTCGATCTTATTGCCTTGGTGTAGAGATATATTCCATAAAAATGTAATTTAATTTTTCGCAATAATGGAATATCTCGTATAATTAAAAATAGATATTGCTAGAATTCGACTTTTGACTTTTGACGGAATCAATTAAATTAATGACCTAGTGGAGAGGATAACTAAGTGTAATTAAATTTTATGTTAAATCATACAAATACCAAAATAAATAATATATCGAAGATATCCTTTCAATCTTCCCCTTTTTGGTATTTGCCAAACAAAACATAAAATTTAAAAATTTACCCGTGTGTGCTTCCCCTTAGTGTATGCATGAGTTTAAAAAATATTTTAGACTCGATTCGAAGCACTCTGTAACTCTTATTCTCCACTAATTGATTCCTGCAAAACAACTTATGAGATACATAAATATTGTTAGGCATAATTCATATAAGAAATTTTGAAAATTTTAAATTAGGGATCTAACTTTCTCTTCCCCTTTTTGTTTGGTATATTACCAAAAATGTCTAATTTTCTCTTCCCCTTTTTAACTAAGGGTACTAGTTTTCTTCTTATATCTTCTCCTTTTTGGTGTAAATTTTGATGTTTTTATCAAAATTTAGTGCTTCCCCTCACAATATGATTCGTTTTTGAATCAAAATCATTTTTTCTTTCCTTATCTCTTCCCCTTTTTGTAACAATATAACTTGGTGTATCACCAAATTGTTAAATTCTTCTTCTTCCCTGTTTTGAAAACTTCGGTTAAGGCCAATTGAATTGGTATAGTACCGAGTTTTTCTTTTTGATCAATTATCTTTTCTTTTTCCTTGTGGCTTCCCCTTGAAATATTACAGAATTTCTTTCTCTTTTCCTTTTCATCTTTAATCGTTCAAAAAAAATTATTTTTAGTAAATGAATCGTAAACTCTTTTTCTTTTGGTGTGGTACCAAAAAGATTTATTTATGCGTGAATACTTAATTTGGTGTGTTACCAAAGTTTAAATGTCACTGACTTTAACTCTTGATCAAGTTATCAGTTTTACTAGCTATTTTATGGCAATGTTACAGCCGTGTTTTTGACACTAAGCCTGTCACTAATATTTGAGATTCGTACAAAAAAAATACACTGTAAACGATGATAATGTTTCGTACAAAATCAGTCAATCTTGCTAAGTAATTTTTTGTTACAAAATTTTTTGACACTAGTCTATAGAGTCCATACAATCATAAGTCATTCAGATTTACAAGAACATAAACCTTTTCAAATGTAATCTTAACAATCATATTGTTTTCTTCTCTGAATCGAAATTTCCATAAACAATGTTGAAGGCTGATCTTGAAAGTCAGTTCTTCGTACATATCTGTAGATGCATGCTAGTACGAGATCAAAAATATTTAAATGTACAACTGTCAATTGATAATGCTCTCTTATAGCTCAGACTCTTCTGAATCATACATAGAATGTAATGACATAATTTAGATAACTCACTTAGATAAAGATAATTATAAAGTTTGTAGACCAAGTATCCAAGAGTATCAACTAAACCGTTGTAACATGTTTAGAACTTTAACAATATTCACTATTGATATATCATATTAAAACGGTTCATAGTACCAGATCGTACCAGATTTGCAGTTTAAGACAGATATAATTAAACAGGTGCAGTAAGCAAACTTCAGTCAATGCAATTAGTATATACATCAAAAGAGTTCTAATTCAATCAGTGTGGTTCACTGATTCATAGAGAACTTGATTGCATTGGTCTTATTCCAAGCAGAAAGCAAAATAACAAGAACTTAAAAACATAGCAAATTAAGTACTACAGGCTGAAGTCTTTCAAACAGAGGTAAGCAACACAGATTTTTAAGCTCAAGTATCAGCACACAGTAGCACAAAACATGCAGGCACACAGATCATTTCATAACAGGATCAGAAGCAACAACACCCAAATCTTCACCTAAATCAGGCAAAGCATCATAAACTTTATCCATTTCATCACTGGTACCAACAGAAACCAATTCATCCACCAACTTTTTCTCAATATTCTTATCAGATTCATCAACAACCATAGGCTCAACAGTCTTACCCTTGTTCTTATGGATTATACCCTCTAGGTTTTCAACCCTAATGTGAAGCTCGTTGTTAGACTCTTTAAGTATGTCCATATCTAGGCTAAGTTTGTTAAACTCTTCCCTAAGAATAGCATAAGCATCTGATTTGGGAGCAAGGGATGGGATAACAATCCTATTAGGATGACTAGTTTGACAGTTTTTTAGAGAGAGTTTAGGTTGAACTAAACTATCAATAGCACAATAGTCAACTTTGTTCAAGTGCATCCTAGACATGTGTATATAGTGAGTTTCAAAAATAGAGGTTAAAAGCAAACCATAGGGCATGTAGTCCACATTAAAAGCATTTATCATGTTCAACACAATTACATAATTGAGATTAAAATCAATGGAGTTGGACACAATTTTAAACATCACTTTGAGGTCAACAAAGTCAAAGAATTTGTCATGTTTAGGCTTAGGCAGAATGTTTGACCTTAGGACTATAGCAAGTTGTTGAAACATAGGCAAGAAATGTCTAAAATTTATAGTAAATTCCCTAACACAAAGACCCTCAGGCACATCCTCTTCACAGAAAACACCAAGAAACAACTCAAATTCATTTTGGTTAAAAACAAACTTTTCAAAGATATTGACACAAGGAAGTTCAGATGGTTTGTTTCCTAACCTAAGAGACTTATTAAGAACATTGTGATCCACATAAACATTCTTACCATTCACAAATGAACTTAAGTAGAAAATCCCATCAACCCTTTGTTGCACTTCCATATTACCATAAAATTCAGCAATGAGATGAGTGTAGTAGTTTTGACCTCTATAAAACACATAATTTTCCCATCTATTTGAAGTGATTAAGCTATGAATGTCTCCAT
The DNA here is from genome assembly GCA_037693485.1 of Kitagawia praeruptora. Classification (NCBI taxonomy): domain Eukaryota; kingdom Viridiplantae; phylum Streptophyta; class Magnoliopsida; order Apiales; family Apiaceae; genus Kitagawia; species Kitagawia praeruptora. Next base: position 144,714,062 of record CM075352.1, read on the forward strand.
TTGGTGGAACAAACACCATCATTCCAGGTTGGTTATTGTTTAGAATTCTATTAAGCTTGCCAGTATTGGACAACCTTACTAGAGTGGGACTAGGAGATTTGAGGTTTGTTCTAGGCATGTGAGAGTTGACAGATTTCTCAGAAATGGGCACAGCTTGAAACATAGGGTTAAGGTTTGGATGTCTAAACACAGATAGCTTATTACTATGAGAGAAATAAGCAAATTCATTTAGGTTTGAGGAGGGTTCTTGTTTGATTTTCTTATGATAATGTTCCTTTGAGTTATCTGGGTGACAGTAGGGTGTGAAGGGAGCAAATTGGTTGTGGTTAAAGTTTTTCCTATTCATGGTAGGAAACAGAGGAAGGAGTTGAAGGTTTTTGGCTTTTGGGTTGGGCTTTAATGGTGTGTATTCCATGAAATGGAGACTAAGTGCAGGTGTGTGTGTTAATACTTATGCATGCATGGATATATATATATATATATATATATATATATATATATATATATATATATATATATATATATATATATATATATATATATATATATATATATATATAGTTAGTCTACTCAAGTAAGGATAGATAAGCATGCACATATTTTTATCTACACAGAAGTGGTGATGCAGGTTGGTGAACATATAGTACACATAATAAATGGAATGCAGGGCATACACAGACAGGATTCATTCTTATATGAGAGTATGCAGCTGTAAAACATGAATTTTGACATATGTGAATGACTATATACTATATAAATATCTGATTTTGCATAATTTTTCAAGACCAAATCCGAGTATGAGAGTGCAGATAAGTGACAGCTTCAGTGTAAGATTGTGCAACTCATGATGCAGTATGGTACATAAAACAGTGATTTAATTAATTAAGATGCTTTGAAAAATATGGATAGAAGGATTTTTCAGAGTTTGTCAGGCATATGTATCAATGCAACTATAATAAACTCACAGAATATTACAATTAAGCACATAAAGTAAACTTATAAAGATAGTATGACAGGGTTGACAATTTTGAGTATTCATGAAAGGGGACAGATGGATGACTCTGTTTCAAAAGTTATCTCCTATAGACAAACTTGAAATCTCTAAAGTCCAGGTGAGGTCATTCTCATTTAATGCCAAGCAATCACTTTTAGTACTTATAAGAATATATTAATGACTCAAGGTTATATATATTACAAATGATTGATTGAAAGAGATATGCACACCAGACCACAAACTTTCTTTCATATAAGAAGCACAGATCACATATTGACCAAGTCATACAACATAGGCAAGTGTGCATTGCAAACCAGGACACAGATACCACTTTACCGAACATAGTTTAAGATTAAACAAGTATAAAAATGTAAGGTATGAATCTTATTTCATCTATGTCGCCGTTGCACCCCAGTGTCCAGATACTAGGCCTCTCAAAGGGAGTCCTAGCCAAGGCTTTGGATGAGGGCAAGTGTGTGAGTGTATGCATGACTGTATATACTAACTGGAATTGTAAACTTAGTTAGCATAGTTGCAATTGTGAGCTGACAGCTAGATAGGAATTGAGGTTATCAGAAAGGTCACACACATTTAGTTAGCATATATAGAAACCACAATTTGCATTTTCAACATTATATTGACCATAGTCAAACCAAACAGAGAGGACCAAGATAAACAATTCTAATTTCTCAAATTACTCAGTTGACCAAGTCAAATAACACAATCCAGATTATAAAGCATTTAACATCTATATTATAACCCACAATCTGTTCATTTTAATGTGTCCTGACCAGCACATGTATTTGACTAAGTCAAATTTCACAAATTCAATCTCAGGCATTAATAAATCAAATTTGCAAATATTCTTTAAATTACCAAAATCATCATTATTCTTTTGTTGTTACTACGAATATCCAGACTAGTGAATCATCACACATGTATATATCATAGCACTAGTTTTTACACAATCGAGAACCCAGCTGTATCAATACTTAAACTGATATACGAGTTACAGAGATTCAACCATATACTTATTTATAGAAGAGGACCATTTCATCAAGTACGACAGTTCAAGCAAAGGTCACTTATGTAATCACAAAGTTTTCACAGAGAACACGCAACATAGTGAGTTTAACCGAAGTTATACCTTTGCTCGAGGCCTCGTAGTCTTCTCGAGTACTTACCAGTCCTAAAAACTCGTACGAGTTTGAGTTGAGTCACCGAGTTAACTCACCGAGTTAACTTACTGAGTCGCACCGATTACTCCGATTCAAACCATTTCGAGGCTTGATTTGAAGCTTATTAGCCCATTAAACACCTTAACTAGGAGTTTCTTCATCATTCCTGCACAAAACACTCAAGAGAAAGTTAGGGTTTTGAATGAATCGTAAATAAACTTGAAATCAGGTGCTCAAGTGTGTGTATAGAGTGTATATATGTATATATCTATCGATTTTGATTCGTAAATCGATATCAATTGAGATGATAACGACTTAATTTTCAAAATCATTTCGATTTATCCTAACTCAGCTTTGATTCGTACAGATTATGAGATTAATCGGTACAATGGATGACAAATAGACTCGATTTAGTGTTTAGAGGCTTGAAATCGATCAAGAAATTAGGGTTTAGATCGGAGTTTTGCGAAGAAGCGGCGATAGAGCTCGAGAGGGATTGAAATTAGGGTTTGAGAGAGAGTCTCACGCGGCTTGAACAGTATACACGCAAAATGAATTTTGTGTGTGAGATTAGTATATATATTTTAGATAACTAACGGCCAGGATTAAATCATCCTTAAAATGAATGGTCCAGATTGTAGGGTTTTAGTTATTGGGCTGGGTCAAGCTGAGTTGGGCTGGTCCAATTAATATGGACTGGGTCAAAATACACCAATAATATGAAAATAATATATTTATATTTTCGAAAATAGTTTTGAAAATTAATAATAATTATTATATATTATTATAATAATATATTAAATATTAGTACTAAAATATGAGTAATAATACTAATGTGTTGATTCTTTGTATTTGAGATAAATATCATTTATTTAGTATCTCAGAAATATTTCCGAAATTAATTCCGATAAATATTTACTCGAATAGTTCTCGATAAAAACCCGATCGATAAAGTTTCATATGTTATCATTATCGATGAATCTGAGTTTTTAGAGAAACAATTATCCCGAAAGATGTATAATTCATGAGATGACTATAAATAATGATAAATTTTCTCACAAGAATATATAAATATTGATAATATTGATATATAAATATAAACCATTATTTTGGAATTTCCAACATTCCTAAATCCAAACGGAGTTTAGTGAATCGTTCGGAATTCAATGGTTTCGTGAATATGTCTGCGAGATTGTACTCAATTTCTATATGAGTCATTTTTATATCGCCTTTATTGACATGATCACGTAAGAAATGATGTCTCACATCTATATGCTTAGATCTTGAATGTAACACGGGATTTTTGCTAAGATCAATAGCACTCGTGTTATCGCATAAGATTGAGATTACATCAAATTTAGTATTGTAGTCGGCTAATGTTTGCTTCATCCATAATATTTGAGCACAACATTTTGCGGCCGCTATATACTCCGCTTCCGTAGTGGAGATAGATACCGAATTTTGTTTCTTGGAAAACCAAGATACTAGGCATCCTCCCAGAAACTGACATGTACCACTTGTACCTTTTCTGTCGACTAAATGCCCGGCATAGTCCGAATCAGAAAAACATACTAAGTCGAATGGTATTCCTTTTGGATACCAAAGACCTACGTCAGTGGTTCCTTTTAAATATCTCAATATCCGTTTTACCGTGGATAAGTGAGATTCTTTTGGTGCCACTTGAAATCTAGCACACTTACCGACACTATATTGAATATCGGGACGACTTGCGGTAATATATAGCAAGCTACCAATCATGCCTCGATATTTCTTAGTGTCAACGGGTATTCCGTTGGGATCTTCTGTTAATTTATCAGAAGTCGACATGGGAGTAGATATGGGCTTTGAGTTTTCCATTTCAAATTTCTTTAGCATTTCTTTACAATATTTCGATTGTGAAATATGTATGCCTTCATCAGATTGCTTAATTTGCAATCCCAAAAAGAAATTCAATTCACCCATCATACTCATTTCGAATTCTTTGCTCATATTATGAGAGAATTCTTTACATAGTGCATCATTGGTTGATCCAAAAATGATGTCATCTACGTATATTTGTACAACAAGATATCATCTTTTTCTTGTCTTGTAAATAAGGTTTTATCGGCCGTTCCCATTTTGAAATTGTTTTCTAGTAGGAACTTGCTCAACCTTTCATACCAAGCTCTTGGAGCTTGTTTTAAGCCGTATAAAGCTTTGTATAATTTGTACACATATTCTGGATGTGTGGCATCTTCAAAACCGGGAGGTTGTTTAACATAAACTTTTTCTTCTAATATCCCGTTTAAGAAAGCCGATTTGACATCCATTTGGTATACTTTGAAATCTTTATGACACGCGTATGCTAATAGCATTCGAATTGATTCAATTCATGCTACGGGTGCATAAGTTTCATCAAAGTCTATCCCTTCCATTTGGGTATAGCCTTGATCGACTAATCTTGCTTTATTTCTAACAACTGTTCCGTTTTCATCTAACTTTTTTTTAAATACCCATTTGGTTCCAATTATGGAAGTATCTTTGGGTTTTGGAACAAGTTGCCACACTTTGCTACGAGTAAATTGTAGTAATTCATCTTGCATTGCCGAGATCCAATCCTCGTCTAGCAAAGCTTCTTTAGCGGTCTTAGGTTCTATTTGTGATAGAAAACTAAGATGATTCACAACGTTTTGTACTTGTGACCGCGTTTGAACTCCTTTATTCAAGTCTCCAAGAATATTATCTAGTGGATGACTTCTAATAATATGAATTTCTTTTGGAAGTTCTACTTCTGTTTCGGCTAATTCTAATGGATTTCTTGGGATGGGAGTTCCAAGATCCATATTTTCGAATTGTCGAATAATATTTTCTACATCGTCTTGTTCAACTTTGTCGTTTTCAACAAGATCTTTGTACTTAGATGGTGGCTTTCTTTCATCAAATGCAACATTCATAGATTCTTCCACCACAAGTGTTTTAAGATTGAATACTCGATAGGCTTTGCTATTTGTAGAGTATCCAAGAAATATACCTTCATTTGATTTAGGATCAAATTTGGTAAGATAGTCTTTCGAGTTTAATATGAAGCATTTGCAACCAAATACTCGAAAGTAACTAAGCTTCGGTGTTTTGCCAAAATAAAGCTCATAAGGAGTCTTTTGAGATATTGGTCGTAACAAAACCCGATTAAGAATATGACAAGAAGTTGACATTGCTTCGGCCCAAAAATATTTAGGTCGACGATATTCATTAAGCATAGTGCTTGCCATTTCTTGTAATGTTCTATTTTTCCTTTCTACAACTCCATTTGATTGTGGAGTGTATGGTGCGGAAAAATTATGTGTGATTCCATTTTCATCACAAAAGTTCGTAAAACTAGAATTCTCAAATTCTTTACCATGATCCGTCCGTATATAGACGATGGTACTATTTTGTTGATTTTGAATCTTTTTACATAGAGAAGAGAAAGATTCAAAAGCATCACTTTTTTATTTGAGAAATTCTGTCCACGTGAATCGTGAATAATCATCAACGATTACTAACGTGTATGAACAACCTCCGAGACTTTGTATTGGAACCGGACCAATAAGATCCATGTGTAAAAGCTCGAGCGGTCTAGAGGTTGATACCATGAATTTAGCTTTGTGAGATGCTCGAATTTGTTTTCCAATTTCGCAAGCTTCACAAGTATGATCTTTTTGATAATTTAATTTTGGTATACCTCGAACATGATCTTTAGTTGATATATTTTTAATCAACTTCATGTTGGCATGTCCTAATCTTCGATGCCATAACCAAGGGTCATCGTTTGTTGTGATTAGGCATACATTCTCATTCTTGCTCATGTCACATGTGTAGACATTTTTGTTTCGAGGGCAAGTGAGAATCAATTTCCAATCTTTATCTAAAATACAACAATGAGTAGTATAGAAAATTACCTTGTAATCATTGTCGCAAAGTTGACTTATCGAGAGAAGATTATACTTTAGTCCCGTGACTAGTTGTACATTTGAAATCTTGAAACGACTATTCCCGATGTCTCCGATGCCGACAATGATGCCTTTACTACTATCTCCAAATGTGACACTCCCCGTAGTGACCTTTTTAATGTTGTTCAATAGTGACTCATTACCGGTCATATGTCTTGAACAACCGCTATCAAGGTACCACATGTCTTGTTTAGCGGCAAGACAAACCTCTTGATGAGAAGTTGAGGCTTCCGTTGAAGTAGCTTCATCCCCGATAGCCATTAAGCACAAGTTGACAATTTCTTCGCTAGCTTCCGGAGCTTCTTCATCTTCACTTAAATCCCAACCGTTTTCCGCCACGAGAATTCTTCCTTTAGCAAGCTTTGGACATTCTCTTTTGAAGTGACCCGGTTGCTTACACTCGAAACACACTTCTTGTGTTTCCTCCGGAGTTTGTTTTTTATATTTTGGAGGAGTGTAAGTAGGATTATTATTGTTGTTGGCATTATTATAGGCATTTGTATTTTGAGTGCCTTTGCCTTTATTATAGCTTGTTGTTGGAAAATTACTCTTATAGTTAGGACTATAATTTTGAGAGTAATTAGGTCTTCCTTTAGAGTTAAAAACTCTTTGTTGATTGTTTGATTTAAGGAAGCCTTTTCCGTATCTTTGAGCCTTGCTTTGTAGCACACGACGAAGTTGTCTCGTTAGTAAAGCAATTTCGCTTTCATCGAGATCTTGGAGTTCTTCGTTTAACTCCTTGTCGTTTTCATTTTCATCGATTAATATAGCCTTTAAAGCCATATTTTTCTTTTTGTCTTCCACTTTAGGAATGACCTTATCCGGAAGATTATCTTCTTCGTATGCACGAAGATTCCCGAATAAACTATCAATGTCATAATCATTGAGATTATGCATTTCTTTTATGGTAGTAACTTTAACCTTCCAACTTGGAGGTAAAGACGTAAGAACTCTTCGGTTCTTCTCACATCGAGAATAATTCTTTCCGAGTTGAGATAATTCATCAATTATACGAGTAAATCTTGTTTCCATATCGATGATATTTTCTCCTTCTTGGAGTTTAAAGTTCTCGTATTCATGGATTAAAGTATCCATTCGAGAATCTTTTATATCGATGGTTCCTTCGTAGGTAACCACTAGTTTGTTCCACATTTCTTGTGCGGACTTGCAATTGTTTACTCTTTTATATTCTTTTTCTGCAAGTGCACTTGTGAGAACCATTTCCGCCTTTGCGGCAATATTCATCATATTTTCCTCGGCGAGAGTGTATTCACTAACCTTCTTTTCAACAGTGACACCTTCAACTGTTTCGGTAGGAACAACAACTCCGTCTTCTATGGCCATCCACACTTTGACTCCTTGAGATCTAGCATAGATACGAAATCTCGTTTTCCATGTTGCAAAGTTGGTGCCATCAAATAGAGGAGGGCGAGAGCTAGAAAGGCCTTCACCGCAACCGATGGTATTTAGATACGCCATGTAGGATCACTTTTTGATGTGCCTGTAAATCTGCAAATCACTCAACAAGCACGTTAAAAAGTACCTCTTTGATACCAATTGTTAGGTCCCGTAAGAGGGCTATATTAATCTAGAAGGGGGGTTGAATAGCTTAATTACCAATTTAAAAATTATTATGGCATTTTTTTTAAAATAATTTTCCTTTTTTAAGACTTTACCGAATCGTTATGCAGTTTATAAGTACAGAAGTAAGAGACAAGGAAAGAAAATACCACACAGGAGATTTTATCCTGGTTCGCGATGGCGCAACCCCTAATGGATTCGCTCACCCCTACTCCAGTCCCCGAGCTCCTCTCCGGACTCGAGATTTCTTCCACTATAAAGAGACTCCTTTATAGTAGGCGGAGAAGCCTTACACAACCTTACAAATATTTATCTTGATACGTAACTACCCGCTACTACCTCAAAATAAATGTAATACCCACAAGACTTGTCTTGGACCGTAACTCCCCGTTACTCCCTCAAAGTCGTTGTGAAACCTACACAACTTATCTTAGACAGCAACTCCCCGCTACTTCTTCAAAGTTGATGTAGAACCCTTGGTGTAGTCTTTGAATTCCTCGCTTTTGCCGGTCTTGGATCTTAGATGAAAGGTCTTGGGTCTTTCCTCTTCTTCACGGTGCAAAGGCCACTAACTCCTCGCTAGTGCCTAGGACTTGGGTCTTAGAACGAGAATCACCTCACTCCAACTTCACCTCACTGCAAAACTTAGAAAACAATATCTACGAAACAAACCGTAATATAGAGAGGTTTTGGACTTAATATGTCCTAGGGTGAATATAATATTCTTACACGAATATTAATTATGATCAGTTCAATAAGCTTTATATGCTTATGACTTTATGTGTATTCTTTAGTCGAAATGACTTGTAGATCGAAGAATACTTTTAATACAATACTCCGTATGATGAGATTTAAATATATCTCGGAGTTTGTAAATATTTAAGTCCTTTAAACTCGTAGGCTTATAAGGTTTATAATCGTATACTTTGGTTCGTCTTTTAATAAAGATTGAAGTATACTTAAAATTACTTCTTTATTGAAAATACGTCTATTTTCAAAGTAATGTATAAATCAAGTCCTTGTAAAAGCTTTATAGCTTAAGGATCTTTGATAAACAACTTCTCGTTCGATATAGTCTTGGATTAGACTATCCGTATTTATATTTTAAACGAGAGTGTTACAATATTACTTTAACCATTTGCACTTTTAATATTAATTTGGCCAATTTAACACAACACACAAATAAAACACACACGTGTAGAAAAGTAGCTCGTTTTATCTATAGGATAAACCGAGGGCCGCTATTATGCGTTAAATTAGTGCGAAAAGTAAAATCACTCACAAGTGTGAGGATGAGAAGAAAAAGTGCGGAAAGTAAAATCACTCACAAGTGTGAGGACGAGAAGAAAAAGTGCGGAAAGTAAAATCACTCACAAGTGTGAGGACGAGAAGAAAAGGTGCGGAAAGTAAAATCACTCACAAGTGTGAGGACGAGAAGAAAAAGTGCGGAAAATATATAAAAGGCTTGCGCCACGCTATTACGCGTTAAGATTAACACACACGAACGAGTAATTAAACACACCACACAATAATAAAATATTAATGGCCAAAGTAAGTGTGTAAAAGTTTTAATTAAGGCTTTGAGATTCTTTTCCCCCGGAACACTAAGGTGATAGAAGGGAATCAAATCAAGCTCGATGTATTTATTTGACCGTCGTCAAATATAGATCCGATATAAGAGCTTAATAAAGAAGATAAGATGAAGGTATAGAGCTCTTATACGTATATAAAAATGGTCGGTTAAGACTCGAATAATGAAGATAAAAATTACCACTTTTGGAGATCGCCGGAAAAATTCGCCGGAGGTTCGGCCGGATTTTGGCTTATGGTCGAACTTTGGGCAGCCCTTCGGGAGGCCGGATAGTAGTGGTAGAGGAGCTTGCTTGGTGGGAGAGAGCTTGGTTGGATGAACTAAGCTTGATGGAACAAAAACCTTGGATATATTTAAGTATATGTAAGAAAGAGAAGGTTTTTGAGATGAAGTGGGTGTAGAGAGTGTTTGGATATATTTAGAGAGCTTTCACTTCAAAAATCCCAGCAATTATTTGGCTCTTTAGCTTGAAGAAAAATGGTTGGGGGAAGGGGTTTATTTATAGGAGGAGTTGGGTGGAAGGAAGGGTGGAGATTGGAGGAAAAAGGAGTGGTTGAGATTGAAAGCACTTGGATTGATGAGGTGGAAAGTGGTTTTGTGTTAGTTGGAGTGGTATCGTGTTTCTTTGCAAGTGGGAGTGGTATTCTACACAAATATCCCAGCTGTGTTTTGAGCTCTAATTAATTGTATCGGACTCGTATCAATTAACGAATAAATACGTAACATATTCCGTTAATTAAATACACGATTAATACGAAAATTCCCAATAAATAATTCTAAAATTATGGAGCATTTAGGAATATCATAAAATGAAATTCTGGAAGTTTTGGTCAACTATGGTCAACGTTGACTTAGTCAACTGTGGTCAAACGTGGACCCACTGCCTCGATTTTCGTGCCCGGACCAAAATTCTCAGAAAATTACGAACATTTTACCATGCATTGAAAATAACATTTAAGTGATCCATCTCAAGTTTCAAGTCATTCTAGCAAGTGGAAGTATTTTATTTGGATTTAATACGATTAAATCAGCTTTCGGTTCCAAATAAAATACGATTGGTCTTTCCGTGAATTAGATAGATCTTTTGACCAATGTTATGACTTGAATAAATACTTAGAATATATTTCCTAATATATAAAATATATTGAGAGTGTAGGAAATATTTTTGAGTATTTAAAATAATTTTCTCCGAAAATGAAATAAATTTAAGATATGGGAGAAAAATTACTTTAAATATTTCTGGCACGAGATAAAAATGAGTATTAATATTTTACCACTGAACATTAATATTCTTGAGGATAAAAAACATTTTGAGTGCGAAGCGGAATATTTTTGAATAAAAACTGATCGTTTTTAAATATAGCACGAGTTCTCTAAAGAATATTAATCCTTGAATATTCTTTGTTCGAGCCTGTCGCCTTATTAATTTCGCAACGGAGATCTAAAAAATATCAAATATCATTATTTCTTTTTCGATCTTATTGCCTTGGTGTAGAGATATATTCCATAAAAATGTAATTTAATTTTTCGCAATAATGGAATATCTCGTATAATTAAAAATAGATATTGCTAGAATTCGACTTTTGACTTTTGACGGAATCAATTAAATTAATGACCTAGTGGAGAGGATAATTAAGTGTAATTAAATTTTATGTTAAATCGTACAAATACCAAAATAAATAATATATCAAAGATATCCTTTGAGGTAGGAAGATAGAAAATCTTAGAATTAAGTTGAAATTTGATAATTGTTTTTCAGTTGATAAAATGGGCAGAAGTGGTGGGTTAGCAGTGTTTTGGAAGAAGGAGATGGATTGTAGTGTGACTGGTTATTCTAGAAATCATATAGATCTTGTTTTCTCAGAGAATAGTGATGAAGTGTGGCATTTGTCATGTTTTTATGGGTTTCCAGAACGTGAAAGAAGGAGAGAATCGTGGAATTTGATTCGAGCTTTAGCAAGGTTATCTCCTCTTCCATGGTGTATTTTAGGTGACTTCAACGATCTTCTTTACGATTCTGATAAGAGGGGAATTCACCCTCACCCTAATGCTCTTATGGAAGGTTTTAGAAAGGCAGTGGAGGATAGTGATCTTTGTGAGTTGGACTTAATCGGGGGTTCATTTACGTGGGAAAGAAGTCGAGGGAAGGAGGGTTGGGTGCAGGAAAGACTAGATCGAGCGTTTGGTAATATGAATTGGTGGTCTAAATTTCCGCTGTGCAAGTTGAAGGTAATTATAGCTCCAGTGTCAGACCATAACCCTATTCAGTTGTTGCTCTTTGATACTGTCATTTCGAAGAAGTCGTTCAGATTTAGATTCGAAAATATGTGGCTTAAAGAGGCCTCTTTTGTAAAGGAGACTACTGAGTTCTGGAGGAGCATTCCATTTTCTCATTTAATCCCAAAGCTTCAGTCTCTTTCTAAGTTTATGGAGAAGTGGGGTAGTAAGTTCTTCAATAAATTTAGGGGGAAATTGAGAAATCAGAAGAACGTGCTAGACTCTTTGAAGGAGTTAACAGATTAAAGTAATGTGATGAGGTTTGTAGTAGAAAAGGAAAAGTTGAATGAGATTCTTATGCAGGAAGAGCTATACTAGAAACAGAGGGCCAAATTGTTTTGGTTACAGGAGGGAGATGAAAACACGAGATTCTTTCATGCATATGCTTCAGCTAGAAAGAAAGCAAACCACATTAATTTCCTTGAAGACGAGGATGGTGTTCGAGTGGAACACCCTGAAGGCATGTGTTCGATTGTCAAGGATTATTTTTCGAAAGTGTTCGCAGAACCGACTAATCCTAATCACTTTGGTGCTGAAAGTAGTCCAAGGGTGGTGTCTGAGGAGCAGAATAGTAAGTTGACAGAAGAAGTTAAGTACGAGGAGTTTTCTGTGGCCATAAAACAGATGCACCCGGATAAAGCGTCTGAACCCTGCGTTTTATCAGAGTTTTTGGTCAATCATGGGGAAGGAGGTTTTTAATTGTTGTAAGGACTGGATTCAAGGAAATCCATTCCCAGCCAGTTTAAATAACACCAACGTAGTTTTAATTCCTAAAAAGAGTGATGCGGCCGCGTTGAAAGACTATAGGCCAATAGCTTTGTGTAATGTCCTCTACAAAATCATGGCCAAAGTCCTTGCTAATCGCCTAAAGATAATTTTACCATCTCTCATCTCCGAAAACCAGTCGGCGTTTGTGCCTGGTAGAAGTATTACAGATAACGTAGTGGTTGCGTTTGAAGTTATCCATCATATGAGAAACAAAACGGGGGGCCAGGAGGGGGATATAGCCCTAAAATTAGATGTTAGTAAAGCGTATGATAGAGTCAACTGGCAGTATTTAAATCGGAGAATGGTGTCGTTGGGGTTCAGTAGTCAATGGATTAAATGGGTCATGAGATGTGTCACAACGGTGTCATATGAGTTTTGTCTTAATGGTATGAGCATAGGGCCAGTCATTCCTAGAAGGGGGCTGAGACAGGGAGACCCTCTTTCTCCCTATCTGTTTTTGTTTTGTGTGGAGGGCCTATCAAATATGTTAGATATAGCTACAAACAGCGGCCAGATTAAAGGGTGTCAAATTAGTCCAACAGCGCATGTGATTACCCATCTCTTGTTCGCGGACGACAGTTTTCTCTTTCTTAAGGCTAATATAGAGGAGGTTATGCGAGTTAAAGACCTGTTGAATGGTTATGCAGATTGTTCAGGTCAAGCCATCAATTTTCAAAAGTCGGTCATTCTCTACAGCTCGAACGTAAGGTTAGACAAGCAAGTAGAGTTCTCGAATATATTAGGAGTTCACAATGACATTAGCACTAGCAACTATTTGGGCTTACCATCGCTGATTGGTCGTTCAAAGAAAAGAGTGTTTGGTTTTTTAAAGGAGAAAATCAGTAAATGGATTCAAGCATGGGGTGCTAAGCCTATTTCAAGGGCAGGAAAATCAGTCCTGCTAAAAAATGTTGCTCAGTCGATCCCATCGTTTTGTATGTCCTGTTTTTTATTGCCCAAAACGCTGTGTCAAGAGATTGAGAAAATGTTTAACAAGTATTGGTGGAAATCTGGATTGGAGCTAAGTAAGGGTATTAACTGGCATTCATGGGCTGCTATGAGTATGTCTGAAGTCACAGGGGGCTTGGGTTTTAGAAGTTTATTTGGGTTTAATATCGCCTTGTTGGGAAAACATGTTTGGAAGTGTATAACGAACCCACGGTCTTTGGTAGCGAGGGTTCTGAAAGCCCGTTACTTCCCTCACACTAATATTCTTCAGGCTGGTAAAGGTCGAAATCCAAGTTTTTTGTGGACAGGTGTATAGCAGGCCAAGGAATCGTTGAAGGGTGGGTTTAGATGGGTGGTTGGTGATGGCGAGGAGATAGTAGCTATGAAGGACCAATGGTTGAGAGATAAGCCTGGTTTTCGTGTTGATTATCTGCCTATACATGAAGGGAGGTCTGACAAGGTGTCATCTCTGTTTATACCAGGAACCAAAACATGGGATGTGTGCAAGGTGCAACAATTGTTTACTGCTGCTGATGCCTCAACTATTCTGGCAACAAGGGTGCCCAATCATGTTACCAGGGATCGTGTAGCTTGGTCCAAATCTAAAGATGGTCAGTATGATGTTAAAACGGGATATAGAATGTGGCATGACCTCAATATGACAGATGTTGGTCCTGTTCAGTCTAAAGGATGGAGAAGAATTTGGAATTTAGACCTCCCGCACAAGATGAAAATATTTCTTTGGCGCTTCTGTCGGAAGAATCTTCCAGTAAGATACAGATTACGATCTAAGGGGGTGGAATGTCCTATGACCTGTCCTATGTGTAACGTCAACATTGAGCATCTTATGCATCTCTTTCTAGATTGTAACTACGCAAGAAGTTGTTGGAATTATGTGGGGATAGAGTATAATTGGCAGGAGATTTTCTCAGCAGACGAGTGGCTTCTAAACAGGTTAGATGTTGCTCCAATAGATGAAGTAAACAAGGTTTGCATAACCCTATACGGGATTTGGATCGCTCGGAATAGGAAAGTCTGGGACAACCTTGAGCTTCCTGGGTCGATATCTATGAATATGACTTCTTCGAATGTTCAAGAGTGGAGGGAAGCTAGGAAATCCAAGCAGATGGGAAGAATAGCTCACAGTTCAGATGGGAGTATGGGTGACAGGAAATGGAGAATGCCAGACCATGGATTACTAAAGGTTAATGTTGATGCCTCCTGGTTCCCAGAGGCTGCAACATTTTCTGTTGGTATGGTTTTGCGGGATCATGAGGGTAAGTTCATAGAAGGTAGAACCCTAAGTTTGAGCAGGGCATCGAATGCATTGGAAGCAGAAAGTATTGGGGTTAGAGAGGCCCTTTCGTGGGTGAAGAACAGGGAGGATAAAGGAATGGTAGTTGAGTCGGACTCGAAAGTAACGGTTGATGCAATCAGTGACGTTAATGAGTATGTTCTTGAAGTGGGACATGTAATTGATCACTGTAAGATTTTACTTCAATCACTCCCAGAAGTTAGTGTCAAACATATTCGAAAGCAGGCTAACAAGGTAGCTCATGGCTTAGCAAAAATGTCTTGTAGTATTAACTGTTGTAATGTTTTTACGTCTCCTCCTACACATTTGGTGGAGACTGTGTTGCTTGATGCTTTATTTCAATGAAATTTGTGTTGTTTGTAAAAAAAATAAAAAAAAAGATGTAGTACATATGTGATTAAGTAGGGGTTGTGTTTTTCGTCGGAAAATAATTTGATTATGAACAAAAATTAATAATCTATATTATTATAAATTAATAATGATTTTCTTTCCGGATCCAATCATATACACAAAAATATGAAAGGTATGAAATGAAGATAAGCCACATTTATTTTCAAGTCCATCGCCTCCGACTAAAGTGGAGTTCAACTTTTGCAAGTGTCGGAAGGAAACATGTTTACTTTTGCAACTCAAGTGGCTGACGATGTTTGACTCGAAAAGTATTGTATGCGATGGTCAAGTCATCTTGTCTTCTTTATCGATGGATTTTACAAATATGAATATCACGTCAGTGAAGTTGAGATGAAAGACCCATTTGGCTATTCTTATCACATGCTATACTTATCTTTTAAAAAGCAGCCGTCAGTTTTGAGATGTTTTATCTCATTTTTATGCTAAGCTCTTAAAAAGACACCATCTTCATCTCGTTTACGAGTAAGAATTAAGAAAGCATAACTTCATTATACTGTTAGATACTTAGATTCGGTTAAACTTTAAGAGGTTCAAAACCATTACAAACATTTTTTTTAAAAATTATAAAAACAAGTTGTATTTGGTTGTTTTTTTATATAAAAGGTGAACGGTATCCTATACACAAACACGATTACATTGTATGATCACGTCATTGAATTGTATGATCATGCCAAATTGAGAAAAATTTGTAAAAATTTTTAATATACAATTTTGAGCATGAACATATCTTTCCATCCTCTTGCTAAAGCATGTCGAATGCATCTTCAACGATCATGCCTTTGTTGCATAATATTCTTCTCTCGAATTAAGAGTCTCGATTGGTAATAAAAAGAATTCTACACATCACTTTTGGTTGCAATTGCATTTCTACAAATATTTTTTGAAAGAGTGTAGAATCACAAAAAGAACTTTAAAAATAATATTTTTTTTAATAATTTTTCTATCTATAAAAACGATTTTTTATAATTATTAAAGTTCCAGAAAAAATAATGTTATTAAAGTTCCAGAAAAATAATGTTTTTATTATATTTAAATAGACGGGATTATTTATTTATTGAATATTTATTTATGAAGTCCTATGGTGATCATTAATCACACGTATTTTTATTGTTCTTTTACGACTGCTTAAACAGTTCAATTATAATAGCAGTTTCTTATAGTTACCCCTCATGCATGCAAATATGCAACGATGATATGAAATGAGAAATTGAAGTGTTTAAACTGTAGTTAACATCTAATTAACAAAATTGAGTACATAAACAAATTTGAGTACATTATATTCAAGGAAAAGGCGCTCTTTGCGTCTAATGAAACAGAATGAGTAGTATTACTATATGTTTTAGTGTTTTACACGTTAATCATAAGATCATCAACCGTAATAAAAATCCACTTATTGACCAAATTGGTAATCTCTGATAAAAGGCGGCTTTGACCTACTTAATCTTTAACCTTATGCCAAATATTATTCTCTTCGTTTCTTATTACTTTTATAACAATCAAGCTACGGAGTATTTTTTTTCTTTTATAACAATCAAGCTTTTCTTTCTCCATTCGGGATGGTAAGATTTATTTACAATTTCTTTTTATTTATTCATGCGATTCCGCACAAAATGTGGTGCTTAAATAAAATAAAATAAATTTATTCGCCCATACATTTTCGAATGAGGTGTTTAGGAACGAGCTTGAAGTGGCGCCTCTTTCTGCGAAAATCAGGAAAGGGAGGTTGAGATGGTTCGGCCACGTCCGTAGGAGGCTGGCTGAAGCCCCAGTGAGGAGGGTCGAGAGTCTTGCGGTGGTTGGGGTGAGGAGGAGAGACAGACCGAGGAGGTCGTGGGAAGAGCAGCTTAGGTTGGATCTGAAGGCCTTAAAATTGAATGAGACCATGACCGCTGACAGGTGCTCTTGGAGACGTCATATCAGAGTGGTGGATTCTCTTTTAGGGAGCGGTTTTGTTGTAGAGAGCCTCAGAGTTGGGTTTGATGAGCATACTCAAGATGCCATCTCAGCATGTCCAACTCAGCATATAACGATATGAGATATCAAGCTTCTAGAAGGAAAGTTTGTTACAAGTTGACAGCTGTAGATAGTTCAAGTATATAGATATGTACATAGAGCTGAAGAGAGTTAGTTAGCATCTTTATCATTTTCTGTAATTCATCATTAGACAATGTAGATCTGAGTTGTAGTTTCTTGAGTACTATAACAAACACATTTCATCTTCTTCAATAAAAGATGTTGTTGACATGGTATCAGAGCTAAGATCTCTGTACTTTTACTTAATTCCGCTTGCGTATTAGTTGTTTATCAACTCTATTGTGTTCTTCAAGACGAAGAATTGGTGAATCCGTACAATCTCTTTGTACAATCTCTCTGAGTAATCTCTCTGTGAAATCTCTCTGTTGTTCTACAATCAATGGCTGCTGCTTCTACAAACTCGTATCTGAATGCTACTACTGGTACTAATATCGACTCTAATCATCCGTATTTTCTTCATCCTTCAGATCATTCAGGTATGATCTTGATTAATCTTACTCTTTCTGAGCAAAACTACAATCAGTGGCATCGTGCGATGCGAATTGCTTTATCTTCAAAGCTTAAGTTAGGTTTTATTGATGGTACATGTCTCAAACCTACTACACCTGCAAATCAAGTGATGCTATGGACTAGATGCAATGATATTGTGATTTCTTGGATCTTAAACACAGTTTCTCCTGAGATTCGCTTAAGTGTGATGTATATGACTGTTGCAAAAGATATTTGGGATGATCTTGCACTTCGTTTTGCTCAAACTAATGTACCTAAAATGTTCAATCTGAGAAAAGAACTTGCATCTTTGAATCAAGGAACTATGTCTATATCTGCTTATTTTACAAAATTTAGATCTCTGAATGATGAACTTGATGCACTTGCGGCTATACCTAGATGCAACTGTGGTAACTGTACTTGTGACAATAATGAGAAATTGGAGACATTCAACAAGAGTCTGAAATTGTCTCATTTTCTAATGGGATTGAGTGATCAATACACAACTATCAGAGGTCATTTGTTGCTTATGAATCCTGTGCCTAATCTGAGTGCTGCTTATAGTATATTACTTCAAGAGGAGAATCAGAGAGAGTGTCATTCAAGTTCAGTTATATCTGGTGATAACATTGCTTTATCTGTCAAGAATTATGAAAATCAAAATTCTGCAGTTAACTACTCGACTCAGAGCAAGCCAAATAAATTCATTAAGAAGAATGTGACTGATTCTTCAGTTGTTTGTGAAGTATGTCATATGACAGGACACACTAAGGATAAGTGTTTTTGTGTTCATGGATATCCTAATTGGCATAGACTGTATGGTAAACCTAAGCCACGACCAAAGGCAATTGGAAAAACTGCTCATGCTTACAATGTTACTACAGAAAATAATACTTTAGCCTTCAGTTCTAATAATACTGATACTTTAGCCTCAGGTGGTGCTTTTACTACTGCTCAGTGTCAGCAGCTTATGACAATGATCCAAACTGGATTTAAAGAGCTGTCTGCCAATACAAATGCTGTGAATATGAGTCTGACTGGCACTAATACTCAATCTACTCTGAATCACATGGCTGGTAATGTGCTTCATTTTGTATGTCATTCTAATAAGAAACATTCTATGAGTGATGATATTTGGATTCTAGATTCAGGGGCAACTGATCATATAACTCCAAACCTTTCTTCACTTACAAATGTTCAAACTATAAATTCTACTTTGCATTTGCCAAATGGTCAAACCACAACTGTTACTCACATTGGTACAATTGTTTTACACACAAACATTGTTCTTACTGATGTTCTATATGTGCCTAGTTTTAACTACAATCTGCTATCTATTCCAAAACTTACTCATACTTCAGATTGTCAAATATTCTTCACTAAGGATGCTTGCTATCTTCAGGACCATATCTTGAAGAAGACCATAGAGATTGGTGAACTTCAAGATGGCCTTTATCTCCTTCATCATCCTAAGTCAACTACTGAGCACATATCTGTTTTAGCTCCTGGTCTTACTACTGTTTGCAACTCTGCTGTGCATTCTACTACAAAGCTGTGGCATGATCGATTAGGGCATCCTTCTGCTTCTTCTATGAAATTTCTATCAAGAGATATGTATCAGTCCTCTGAGAAACTTGAAAACTGTGACACTTGTCATCTGTCAAAACAGACAAGATTAGTTTTTCCTGATAGCATTTCTGTTAGTTCTGTATTGTTTGAACTCCTTCATGTGGATGTATGGGGGCCTTATAGGCATAAAACTCATGGTAATTGCAGCTATTTCTTAACAATTGTGGAGGATAAATCAAAAGCTACTTGGGTGTTTTTGTTTGCTGATAAATCTCAGGTTTCTGCTATTCTTCTACGTTTTGTTGCATATGTGCACAAACAGTTTAATTGCTTTGTTAAAAATATTCGAACAGATAATGGTTCTGAGTTTCTTAGCACAACCTTTCAAACACAAATAGCTGATCTTGGTATAGTACATCAGAAAAGCTGTACTTATACTCCACAACAAAATGGTGTTGTGGAGAGAAAGCATAAAACACTTCTTAACACTGCAAGAGCATTAAGACTGCAAGCCTGTTTACCTATTCATTTTTGGGGTGACTGCATTCTCACTACTACTTATTTGATAAATAGAACACCTGTGAATAGTCTTCATGGTGTTTCTCCTTTTCAGATTTTATTTGATAAGCCTCCATCTTATACTCATCTTAGAGTATTTGGTTCTTTATGCTATGCTACTAATACTCTTCCTCATAAAGATAAATTTGATAATAGAGCCATTAGATGTGTATTTCTAGGCTATCCATTTGCTCAAAAAGCTTACAAAGTCTTGGACTTAGAATCTAGAAAAGTGTTTATTTCTAGAGATGTTAAGTTCAATGAGTCTGTATTTCCTTTTCAGAAATTTTCATGTGATTTTACTCCTACACATCTGTTTCATTCCTCATCTATATTGTCTGATCCTTTTACTGATTTAGAATTATTACATTCTACATCTGTTCCAATCAGTCCAAATACTCAAAGACCAGATGAATCTCAGTCTAATAATTCTCCTAATCATACTACTTCTGAGAATATTCAGCAGATACCAGTTTTACCTGTTAGACAGAGCACTAGAATTCGAAATATACCTTCCAAATTTCAGGATTTTACTGGTCTTCCATCTTCTATTCATTCTACTGTTAATACTTTAACAGTTAGTTCTGATTTTTCTAAACCTTATCAGTCTTTCATAGCCAATATCACAAGTGTTCCTGAACCTGCTACCTACAAAATTGCATGTCAATATTCAGTTTGGTGTGAGGCAATGTCTGTTGAATTAGCTGCTCTTGAGGCCAATAAAACTTGGATTATTGTACCTTTACCACCTGGGAAAACAGTGGTTAGTTGTCGTTGGTTGTACAAAGTCAAATTTAATCCAGATGGTTCTGTGGAACGTTATAAGGCAAGATTAGTAGCTCGTGGATTTACACAAACAGAAGGACTTGGCTATTTTGAGACGTTTGCTCCAGTGGCAAAAATGTCTACTGTGCGTGTTCTCTTATCTTTAGCTGCTGTGAGTAACTGGTCAGTTACTCAACTTGATGTCACAAATGCCTTTTTATATGGTGATTTAGAGGAAGATGTTTATATGAGTATCCCTCCAGGCTATTGTTTACCAGTTGAGTTTGCTTCTTATTCATCATCTGTTCCTCTTGTTTGCAAGCTGATTAAGTCACTTTATGGACTGAAACAATCTCCAAGAAAATGGTTTATCAAGTTCAGGTCTGTTCTACTTGCATATGGTTTTAAACAGGCTAGCTCTGATCATAGCGTATTTGTTTTTAGTACTTCTCCAGTGTTCTTAGCCATTCTGGTATATGTGGACGATATTTTAGTTGTGGGGAGTGACATTTCTGCTACTGCTGCAATTAAAGTCCATTTAGCTCAGCATTTTAAGATCAGAGATTTAGGGCCTGTGAAATATTTTTTGGGGATAGAAGCTGCTCGATCAAGTAAAGGTATTTATCTAAATCAAAGAAAATATACTCTTGATATCATAAGAGATGTTGGTTTCGAAAATGCAAAAATTGCTACTGTTCCTATTGATCAAAATCATACTTTGCTTAGTGATGTTACTTCACCATTCTTATTCAATGCTGCTCCTTATCGACGTTTGGTTGGTCGTCTCATCTATCTGACAATTACTCGTCCTGATTTATCCTATGCTGTACATGTTTTGTCACAATTTTTGTCTTCTCCACGACAATGTCATCTTGATGCTGCATTTAAAGTGGTTAGATATCTTAAACATACAGTAGGACAAGGTCTGTTGCTCTCGTCTACTAGTTCTTTGTCCTTGACTGCATATGCTGATGCTGACTGGGGAGGTTGTCCTCTAACGAGGCAATCATTAACAGGTTATTGTGTTACACTTGGTTCTTCTTTGTTATCCTGGAAATCAAAGAAGCAACATACTGTATCACGATCGTCAGCTGAAGCTGAATATCGTGCCCTTGCTGATGTTTGTTGTGAGTTAACATGGCTTATCAATCTGTTTCATGAACTTGGAGTTACTACATTGAAACCTGTTACATTGTTTTGTGACAATCGCTCTGCTATGTATATTGCTGCTAACCTGGTCTTTCATGAACGAACCAAACACATCGAAATCGATTGTCATTTGGTTCGTGAGAAACTACAACGTGGTGTCATTTCTACCTCTTATATTGCATCCAAAGAGCAACCTGCTGATTTACTGACCAAGGCCATTCCTTCGTATTCTATGAAGTATTTGTTGTCCAAGCTAGGAGTGCTTAACTTGTTCTCACATCCTAGCTTGAGGGGGGATGATGAGCATACTCAAGATGCCATCTCAGCATGTCCAACTCAGCATATAACGATATGAGATATCAAGCTTCTAGAAGGAAAGTTTGTTACAAGTTGACAGCTGTAGATAGTTCAAGTATATAGATATGTACATAGAGCTGAAGAGAGTTAGTTAGAATCTTTATCATTTTCTGTAATTCATCATTAGACAATGTAGATCTGAGTTGTAGTTTCTTGAGTACTATAACAAACACATTTCATCTTCTTCAATAAAAGATGTTGTTGACAGGGTTGTCTCGGTTAGCTTTATCTTAGAAGTTCGGCTTTTTCGTTCTCATTTTTCGTTTTTATTGTATTCTGTTTGCCGGTTTTGCAGTTGCAGGGAGATTGGATCGGTCTTACCTCTGTGCGGGGTATACTGGGTATGTGTGACTCGGGTGATTTGGTCTGTTGTCGTTTGCTTGTGATTTTTTATGCAGGGGGTTCGTCCAGAGCGGAGCGCATCAGGACCTGAGTAACATAATTCCAAGCAAGCAGGCGGGTAGGTCCCATGTGGAGAATATCATGGGCTTAGGTATTGCTTTGAACATTTTCATACCATTTGGATTGCTGTGTATATATCACCCATGGTATTTGTCGTGCACATAGCCAGGGTCAATGGTTTGGTTTAATCCTGCTTAAATAATGAAGAGTATTAAAAAATCAAGATAATCTTAACCGCTAACTAATCAAGATTATTAGATCACCCACCCTGTGCTATTCAACTACTTGTTAGTTGAGAGCAGGTTTTCATCTAAAGCTGCGACTTCCGTTCATTATTAATTTATTTATTTATATCACTTTATTTATCTATTTATTTATAATATCTAAAAAGTGATGGCTTTGAATGCCAATCTATTCAAATTTTTAGGTGGGTTTTGTTGTCTGTTACTGATCATTCTTTTCCCCCACTTCGAATCTTCTATCTTTATCTAGGAGAATTTTAGTAGGAAATTAGTTTTTTGCTTTTGTAAGCTATATTTAAATGCACATGTTTTAGTGTTGCAAGAGGTCTCAACAAAAGATGGCAATGATCATTCTGTAATCATTGGTATATTTGAAAAGATTTGAAATTTTGGAACAGTTTTGATCAAGAAAGTTAGGGGAATGACAGTTGAAGATGTTAGCAAGAAGATTGTTTTGGTGGGAATTCGATTCGATCAACATGCGAAAGAGTTGCTTGATTGGGCTATTTTGAAAGTTGCAGAGCAAGGGGATTGTGTTACTGCACTTCATGTTTGTCAAGATTCCGGTACTGACACTGTTTCTCAGCTATCCATATTTTTATTATGTGATTGTTATTGTAAGCTGAATTTTAGGTTCTTATTAAGGATTATGCATGATTTCAGATACAGAGAAGAAAAACTCTCTGGATGATTATCTAAATGATTATCAAGGGCTGTGTAATGAAAACAAGGTTGGTGTTTAGAAGATAAAGCAATTTGTGTATTATACTTTGTTGCAAGCTTCTTATATTTGTTATCGTATTTTGTGTGTTTGTTTTTAGATTAATCTTACCGGACTGGTCTTGAAAGGAAGTTCGGTAAGAAAAGTTCTGGTCAGGGAAGCTAAAAACCGAGCTGCCATGACTTTAATCGTGGGGATCAGTAAGCCTCACACTATGGGGTAAGAAGAGCTAGAAGGGTGTTCTTGAAATTTTGTTGATAGATTTCATCCATACTTTGTCTTGACAATCAAAATTGCAGGAGTCGGACTTCTCTTGCTAAGTACTGCGCGAGGAAACTGCCTCCAACTACTGGAGTTGTGGCAGTCCACAACGGGAATGTTATTTTTAAAAGGTTCTCAACTACCAAAATACCTAGTTTTGGTGATCCTAGGCCGAGTTTCAATTTCAGTGAAACCCCGTCTTGTAAAGATGCTTGGTCTGAATTCGATGAATCTGAGGCACCTAGTAAATTGATAGAAAGTGATTGGACAAAAGATGAAGAAGTGTGCTCTTTTGACATGCACAGGAAATCATTGAGTTCAATTTCTACGTCTTCGGACTTTCCCCAGCAGATGCCTGGTTGGCCTCTACTTCGAGCAGTTAGTAAAGTAGGCCCACCATCCCATGAAACCAGAGAAATGTCAGTGGTGCAATGGGTCATGAACTTACCAAGCAGGTCATCACCAGGAACTCCAGGATCCAATTCGAGTTTAGATTCAACAAGTTCAGAAATTTTTCTTGGAAGGGGGAGGAGTAACTTAGGAAATACAAGTGAAAGTAATAATAGTTTGAAGGGTATTTATGAACTACCAGAAGCTATAGAGATTCTTAAAACAAATTCATCTGGTTGTAGATGGTTCAGTTATGAAGTTCTAAAAACCGCGACTTCTGAATATTCCCCAGGTCATTTTCGCAATAACTTTAATATCTATTGTGTACACCTCCTATGCTTAGAATCTTTTTCTTAATGTGTGTTCTGTTGCAGATTGTATAATTGGTAAAGGTGGGTGTAATTCTGTATACAAGGGGATTCTTCCAGAAGGCAAAGCGGTGGCAGTGAAACTTTTGAATTCATCCAGAGAAGCATGGAAGGATTTTTGTCAAGAAGTGGACATTATGACCTTTTTGGACCACCAAAACATCACACCTCTACTTGGAGTCTGCGTTGAAGAAAATAATCTAATCTCCGTTTATGACTACATGGCTCGAGGAAATTTGGAGGACAATCTTCACAGTTCTAACATTAATGAGTCAGTATTATCCTGGGAAGTGAGGTATAACGTAGCTGTTGGAATTGCGGAAGCTCTTAACCACATACATAATGAATGTACTCAGCCTATCATTCATAGAGATGTTAAGTCATCCAACATTCTTCTCACTGAAGATTACAAACCACTGGTACTCACACACTCATGTCAATACAGTATAAAAACATTTTTATAATTGTTGAATGACACTTGTTTATTTGATGCAGTTATCTGACTTTGGGCTTGCAATATGGGGGCCGAGAAACTCATCTTTCCTAACTCATACCGATGTTTTAGGAACTTTCGGTTATCTTGCTCCAGAATATTTTATGTATGGCAAAGTTAGTGATAAAATTGATGTCTACTCTTTCGGTGTGGTTCTCCTTGAACTCTTATCAGGCAAAAGAGCAATTGCTTTCGAATCACTGAAGAGTCCAGAAAGCTTGGTGATGTGGGTAAGTATTTTCCTGCATAATTCTAAAACTCATTCAGTAAGATGTAATATTTATACAACTTGTTCCATATATTCAGGCAAAACCAATTTTGGAGAGTGGAGATGTCATAAGTATTTTGGACCCAAATTTGGGGAAGAAGTTCAACAAAGATCAAGTAGAGCTAATGGCTCTTGCTGCAGTTCTTTGTCTGACAAGAGCAGCTCGGCTTAGGCCTAAAATGAGTCAGGTAAGAAGGGTGGTTTTCAGTTGATCTGTATATACCTTTTGCACACACTCTTTTTTCTTTTTTTAAAGGCAAGCAGAGGTTTGGCAGGACCGCAGTTCACACACGCACAAATTGTCATTGAGGCTCAAACTCTAAACCTCCGTGCCACAATGCTAAATGAAGCCCATCTACTTTCTTAAACATACTGAAACTGGTGTGCTTGATAACATGCAGATACTGAAGATACTAAGAGGGGAGAAAGATGTGGAGACTCAACGTGAAGATCAGAATGATTACGACAAGCAATCAAGTATTGATGACGAAGTTTATCAAGAATCAATTGCAGAGTCTCATTTAAGTCTTGCAATACTTGATCTTAATAAAGATTCGACATCACTGTGCAGTGATCCAGAAGAGAGAAATATGCATTCTTTGAATGATTACTTAAAAGGAACATGCATCTAGTCATTAAGCTTTGAGCTTTTGTACAGTGGGGGATAGAACTTTGCACCCAATAATATTGAGGTGGTGTGGTGAAGCACATAATTGTCAACATTAGTTTGCCTCGATGCAAAATCAAATTTCGAATGAGCAGAAAGATTGAATGTTCTTTTTTATTTTTGATGGGACATGAAAGATTGAATAAGTAAGCATATGTTCTTGAAGGAAGATTGATGAGCCATCCTAGTTGTGGAATGAAATGTTTGGCTTGCATTTAAAGAGCCATCCGGCCCACGCCCATCCTAGTTGTGGAATGAAATGTTTGGCTTGCATTTAAAGTTGGCTGGAAAACTTAGTTACTCGTTTGACAGAACCAGTTCTTTTGTTCGTGCTTCAAAGATCATACGCATTTAATTTTATTTTTGATCAAACACTTTTTATATGTGTTTTCAAAATGCAATTTCCAACCTCTTATTTGACGAATATTACTTACTCCCTCCGGTTCATTATATAAGGCATTTGACTTTTGTGCACGTAATTAGATGCTTTGACTACATAGCTAAAATCATTATTTTTAAAAATTTCTTTTTTAAAATAAAAATAAAAATATTATACTTTTATTCAAAAAAGGAAAAATTGAAAAATAATTATTTTTAATATATGATCAAAGCACCTAAAGTTACGTGCACAAAAGTCAAATGTCTTATATAATGGACAGGAGGGAGTACCATTTATCAAGAAAAAACGGAAAAGCAAGAAAAAAAAACTTTTTCTAAATTATTTTTTACTAGCTTATATAGCCCGTGCATGAATTACTTTCTTTTCTTTAATTTAGTTATAGTGTGTACTCCCTCCGTCCATTTCATTTCTTTACACTTTCTATTTTGGGCCGTCCATTCCATTTCTTTACATTACTAAAAATAGTAACTTTTAACAATAAAATACATTATTACATCCACTACTTCACTCCACCTTTTCAACCATTTACACTATTACACCCACTACTTCACTTATTTTAATAATAAAATTACTATTACACCCACTACTTCATTTATTTTAACAATATTACATCCACTATCTTGGTTTCCGTACAAAAAGCAAACGTAAAGAATTCAAATAAACAGAGGGAGTAGTATTTATACTATACTATAATATTATATAATATTAGTTGATAACCCGTATGAAGCACGGGTATAATATAATTTATTTAGATGAATTCCCGTCAATTTGATTTGATACTCATATTGTGTAATTTACACTATTATATTAAAGATAAAATATTGAAAGCTTTAGTTTTTATGGTTTTTGATCTTTTATTTTAATTAATAAATAATAAAATAATATTGTTATTAATGTTAATTAGTTGATCGCTTTTTAAAGATTTTACATTTTTTAAATATCTAAAACAGCAATTATGTCATATTTTTCAATCATTAATATTTATTTTCTAATTAAAACATGCTATCTTATAATTTGAAACATAATTTTGCAATCACTAATATGTATCCAAAAATATCACATATTATCTTGCAATCATTAATAAAATATATTTAAAATTCGTACGTTTATAGTGAACCAACATAAGTATAATTATCTATTTTTTGGCTCAACGGTTCAACAATACAACAAATAATGATCGTTAGATTTTCAATAAATAATTAAGAATTGTTGGATCTAATAATAAGAAAAAAAATATATTTGAATTACTCTACTAAAAATCCAATGTTCGAATCGCATCAATAACATATTTGAATTAAAACTTTATATTATAAGTTTTATAATATATTAAATTGTATTAAAATTAAAATAGTCATTAAAAATAATGATTATAAAAATATTATTATAACATAAAATAAATTTATAACATATTAAAAAAAATGTTGTGCATTGCGTTGGTTATAATCAAGTAAGGTTCATAATAGAAGTAGGTAATAAGAGAAATGCACTACATGCAGGGATTAATCAGGTATTTGTGGATTAATCGGATTATTAATCAGTACGGTAACCAATGGAACAGGGATTAATCAGTGATTAATCGCGATTAATCACCGATTTTTAGAACAGAGTGTAATAACCCTAATTTTTGTACTTGAAAAAAAAATTATTTTATGGATGAATAGTGATTTTGAGAGTTAAGAAATTTTTCACGTTACCATATGTACGGGATAGGAAATGGATATTTCGAAGTTATACGAGTAATCTACGATGTAAATTAGTGTATGTAAATTCGATCAGAATTCAGAAATCCAAAGTTTATTTTTATGGAATATTTGACCGAGCAGTGAAGAGGATTCGATGCTATCAAGATAAGTGAATTATTATAAGGATTCAAGGATTATATTTTTATTAAATATGATTTGAGGATTTAGAACGAGAACTCTCGAGTTAGTGCAAAGAGCGTTCTAGGAATCGCTAGAACTTTATAACGAGATTAAGCGAACAAATTATGGATTATGGATTGAACACGAACCAAGAATTAGTACCACACTACATCATCAAGAGCATTATATCAAGTGGATTGGTGGAGAACAAAATCAAAGGATTAAATCAAAAACAAAGAACAAGTGGTGTGTTCACCTTGCATTTAACCAAACGATCAAAGCTTCCTAAACAAGATTGCTTGCACAAGAACCAAGTATTGATAAAGTAGCTTTATAACAGCTGATCTTATCTAGCACACCTCATCAAGATCATTATCAAGATCATTATCATCAAGATCATTATCAAGTAGTCAAAATAGATTAAAAGAGAGAAAACCAAGAAAACACAAACTGCCCAGCAGAAACCAAAGCGAAAGAAAAATTCATATCTCCACTTCTACCCATTCATAAATCACCAAATTTTAACCATAGGTTCCTCACTATATGTAGAATACATATTTAAAATTTCATGGCCAACAAAGGAGTGTAGCCTAGTCAAATCCATCCTCCAAGTTGAAGAACTGAAACTGTCCTGTCCATGGCAGATTCGACCTCTCACCTTAGAAAATCAATACGTCGAGCTTCAAGCATCCCCTGGTGATGTGCTATGACTCAAAAGAAATCCCTTGAAGAGTAGAAGGTGTGGTAAAAATTTGAGCACCAAATTCTTATTTTTCGATTTTATATGAATTTTACAAAGTGATGATGAATAGTAAGGAATAGTGTTTTAAGTTGCTTTTATGATTTGTTCATGGCTTTTTAGGCTTTGTTAAGGCTACCCAAGACTTATTGAAGGTTCATCAAGCTTTGTTAGTGTTATTAGAGCATCAAGGAAGGTATAAACCTCAAGCTTACTTTGTTATATTATGAGTTATATGCTAAGTTTTAAGATGGTTTCAAGATATGTTCATGTTAGTGTACTTAGTGATTGTTTGACTTTGTAAAAAGATGAAAAATGGTGGGTGTTGGATTGTAGCCACACCACTGACTTTAGAGAAGTAAAAAGGTTGTTTTTTGAGGTTGTGGATGTATGGTATGCCCGGTGTGGCTTGGTTATGTGTGACAAAATGGAAATGTCCGAGTTATAGCAGTTGTAATGGCAAAATTTCGTTAACCCTTAAAAATAGTCAATACCCGAGATATTAAAATGATTTTTAGCATCACCACTGCCTATGGTTACAAAGATATGGTTGTCTAGTTTATGTTTCCGCAAGAATCGCATTAAAAGAGTTTACGGTTTATGAGATATGACCAATTTAGTGAAAGTTGTTCGAGGGATGGAACTACAGAAATGTACCAACTTTGAGGCTATTATTGAGACCCTTAATAGTCGATTTATAATATAAAATTTTGAGGATAAATACTAAGGACAGCTAGTTGAATATGTACGGAGGTTTCGAGTTAAAAATATTATTTTCCGATTTTATAAAAATGCGTCAGCCGAGGTTGCGCAAGTAAAAAGCCTTTTAGGAGATGATACTATTCATTGAAAAACCCCTGCCCTGTTTTGGTAAATTACGAAAAATACATCTTCTGACCAGAGCCATGTCTTGATTCGGTTACCTTCTAGACATTCTCTAGATCGTGCACGCGAAAACGGTGCTTCATTTGAGTTAATGGTTATCGAGTTATGAAGGTTTTAGTAAAAGTGGTGCAAATAGTAAGAATCCGCAGTTGACTACATTTCACCTATCTAGACCCGTGCTTTCGAATCAAGATTTTTATGATAAATATTACAAATAATAAAGATGATTTTAGAAGTGGTTTCATATTTAAATAAGTTTCCAGTGATTTATTAAAAGTGTTGGAGTGTGAGTCAAGGAATAGTAATTCTCAGGAAAGTCAACTCTAGAGGTGCTACTTTGACCATCCATTTTGGCTAAGTTAAAAGAGGAATTTCGAGTCGACTAAAACACGAAACTTGTTAAGGATTATCAAGGCAACATATTGGTGTAAAGGTCGAGGTTATAAATTGTTAAGTGTAAGCATGAATTTGAGGATCGATTTCAGACTAAACTTATGATTAAGGTGTTTGTCGATTAACATGGACTTAGTACGAGTCTAGAGGGACCCCTTAGTGCCTTGTTTGTGATTGGATTAAGTGTCTGAGCATTGAGTTATAACTGGATCGTATAGGGGATTAATCGCGTATTTTCTTGACTTTGTTTAGATTGTCGGATCCCGCTACGAGCCCCTACTACATTCGGAGTACCAAGCAAGTATACTTAACCCTACTCTATTGTTCAGAGTATATATGTTTCAACGTATGGTATATGTCAATTCAAATGTTTTATCTACAAGTTGCAAGTATTTTATCTCGTTACTCAAATACCTGATATTGATGCAATTGAATGCATGTATATATATTATTATTTTGAATGTTATCCGGATGTTATATAAGTATAGTAGTATAGTAGTATGTATAAGAGTTATTGGTCCATATGATTGGGACAAGTATCGAGGTACATTGTTCATATTCGAAGGGAGATAAATGTTTTGAAAAACTATCTTGTTAATTATTGGAGGTGATGAGAGATTTGATCTGGATCATTTTATTCGAATCCATGATCAAAGCAGTCATTCATATTTTTTTCCTTTTATATTTCGAGAAGAGAGTGATTTATTGGAAGTAGTAATCGTTCGTTGTTTCTGAACGATAATAATTATTATGAATTGACGTGCACGTGGAATTATACGTGTCATCTAAGAGAAGGAGTATATTTAGGTGCACTTGGAATTATACGTGTCATCTAAGATAAGGAGTATATTGAGGTGCACGTGGAATTATAATTGACATCTAAGATGATAAGTGTTGAAGGTGATAAGGGGTACTCTGGCACCTTATGTTTTGGACTGGAGATAGCAAATATGTATGAAAGCCCGGATGCGGCTTAGGGTGAGGTCCGAGCAAGTCGGCTCATCCTGGGGTGATCAAGGTCGAGCAAGTCGGCTCCCCCCTCTACCGGTAGTAAAAATATTAGACGTAAGGACTGATCATCCATTACAGCCCCACGGATAAGAATCTCCTAAATATAGTCCATCAACAGTATTTGATAAGTGTAATTAATACTACAGGTGGGTATTAATTGTAATATGAATGGTATGTCTTTACTCAGTTCTTGTGAGCCAATTTCAGTATGTTAAAGAAAATATGGGATTTCATTTCTTGAAGAAGTTTTGTTGATATATATATGATTTTGGTGTATATAACTTGCTGGGCATTCTTTGGCTCATTCTTGCTATTTAAATATTATTAAACAGCGACAATTAGAGCTGGCACTAGTATGGCAAACCGTGATAAGAGGAAAGGTCCTGCAACGGACGCAACATGTTAGAAGAAAGGTTCCGGATATGAGAATAAGATGGAAGAAGTATTGTAATAACTCTAGGTAGAAGTTGTTGATTTTCTCCGCGTGCTGCCAGCGCTCTCTGGAGTGCAGCCTGCGCTCTAACTTCTGTTCTGGCACTATTTGAGTGCTGCCAGCGCTCCTGCCTGCGCTGCCTGCGCTCCAGTTGCTGGTGGCGGCTCATTTTCTGCATTTTTCCTTCGTTTTTCAGCCTTTTTCTTCCGTTCTTCTTGCACTAACTTCCCGTCTTCAATTCCTTGACTTGTAATCCTCTTGATAGTTGATATTAAGACGCCATTCTTCATTCCATATCATAAATCAACTCCAAAACAACGGAAAATTCACCCCTAATCGACATTTCTTCAAACCTGCACAATTAAATAAAACACATCAAAACAACGACAAACTTGAGGCCAAGTATACCAATTTAAGCCGATATGGAACGTTCCAAGTGGATATAAAATCCACTTATCACACCCCCAAACTTAAACCGATGCTTGTCCTCAAGCATAAACAATTACAACTAACTAACTAGTACCACTTCCGTAGGTTATCACGGTTGCATTTGGCATATGCAACAAGCCCTTTAAACCCCTAGGCAACCCTAGTGGACGAGTAAGGTCTCGTGAGGGCCTATAGCGAATGTACCCACAAAATCCATTTAACTAATAATGCAATGCAATGCATGAATGCAACTAAAATGAAAATGCAAATGATCTAGTACTAATATCCTACCATACCTTCAAATCCTCTCATGCCATATCAACTTAAGAATCAAAGTAAATACGCAATGTCTTGGTGTCGAAAGTGCAAGTATTCACATAGTCTACTCAATGAACATGCATAAGTTCTCACAAGTCCATGTCAAATGTAAGAATAAGTTAGTAAACATGCTAAATCTACAAGAGTACATCTTTGAGACAAAACTTGGGATCTCATACGCAAAAACAAGCAAACACTCACAATCCACTCACAAAAGAATATTCACTCAAGAACAAGGGTAAGTGTATCACTTAATTCCAACAAAACCATAAGCATGCTTGACATTTGGTATCAATCTAACTCTTAACACAACATACATCAATGACGATAATCAAAAGGCCTTTATTTGGGTTGTAACGGGGCTAGGGACAAGGTATGTCAAATAAGCCAAATCAGGTGAAGTGTCAAAAGCTAGTAAGTACCATAATAAATCATACGCAACACCCTATTTTCCCCCACATAATCTATTATTCTTCCAACAAAATCACTCGACTAGTCGACTTAAGTAGGATCACCACAAACACAAATATGCTCTCATAATATTTTTCTTCTTTTTTTTCTTTTTTTCCCTTTTTTTCTCGAGAGCTAAAAATAACACAAACAATAATATAAACAATAACAATGATCCCACAATTTTATTACACATGCCGACTATCAAGAAAACAAACCCAATTTTCAATATTTCCCCCAAAAGTAAGACTAACAATAAACCCCTCCTTTGTACACCTTATTACTCCCTTAAGCACTCTACTAGCCTTTGACAATGTGGGTTCAAATTAATGTAAGGCCAATACAAGAAAAAGTCTAGGTAAGTAATGTGGTATGTCACCGAAAAATAAGATTAAGCTCAACGGGTTAACTAATTGATCATGTAAATATGGTGTGATAATATGGGAAAATATGTGGTTATTCCTAAATGCCTTTATCATTTTAATCGTCAAATAATGTCATGCGTTTCAAAAAAGACCTCAAACAGTTGCTACCAATGCAAACAATCCGTGGACACTCAAGCAAACGAATAAATTGCAAATATGCAATAAGGCTCAAAAACTCACTTGGTGGAAAAACATACTCAATCCCAAGCAAAAATCTCTCTAATGCACCGACTTGTATTCAAAGCATGCAAACTAAATCATCTTGCACATATTCATGTCCTTCTAATCACTTACAACATTCAATAAGTCTACTAGCTTCAACTTACTAGTGTATGTGTGTACACAAGAATAAAGCATATCACTTCTCAATCAAAAGCGTCAACAACACAAAATTCCTATCAAGCATGGGTGCAAATGCAAACTACTATGGACTCACATGATAATAATACGAACAAAACATGCATGAATTACAACTAAAATGCAAACATGATATCCTACATGAACAAATAATACAACAACAACTACTAAACCCTCAAACCACCCCCAAACTTAAAATATTCAATGTCCGCATTGAATGGAAGGTAATACAAGGGAAAGTAGAAAACATACCTAAATAAAAATGCCGAAAAGCGTGGGTTGCCTCCCACGAAGCGCTTCTTTAACGTCAATAGCTTGACGTTACTTCCAAGCCTCCATTAAGGATGATAATAGTTTGTCTGGTCCTCTCTTCGTGAGACTTCATCATCATCACGGCGGCACACTTTCTGCCCCTTCTCCTCGCTTGGCCTAATCGTGTAACAACTATGTCCTATTCCAATGCCTTCATCTGTTGACCCAAAATCTGTCAATTTGTAGAACAACACACATTCGCGGGCTTCGCTTGAATAAAATGGAGGAGGGTAAATATAAGTTGCTGAAGCCTTTGGTTCCTCAAAGAGAAGTTCTTCCATTGGCTCTAATGCGCTACCTCCATCTTTAAACTCTGAGACAAGTAAAAGACCTGCATCTTTCCCATGTTCTTCAGCCTCTTGGTACGCACATACCAATTTTTGAAATTTGTGCAGCTCATCAGTGTCTATCCCAAATAGTGCCCTTTCCAAATCATCCACCATCCTAACATGATCAAATTCCTCACATGGCTTGTGAACGCTAACCTCCTCTTGGAATTTGTCTTCCTCAATTATGCATGCAGTACCTTGCTCCAAGTCACCGTTATTTTCTGGAATTGCCTCTGGTATGAATTGATGTTTCTCTTGTTCCAAGGCACTCACAGCTCGAGCAACTAGTATCTCCAAAGATTTAAGAGACTCCTCATTACTCTTTGCAAGCATCCTAAGCTCCTCCATAGTTACAACCTCATCTGACTGAAAAGTAGGAGTAGGTTGCTGATGTTGAAACTCTTCACTACCAAAGAAATATGACATATCTGGAACATCTTGCTGGTACTATTGAGGATGGTATTGAAAATATGGTTGTTCCTCATAAGTGACATATGGATCAACTCCTTCATAGTAACAATATTGTGAGGGATCATGAACGCCCAAACACTGCTCACATTGCCGATGGATGTCCTCGAATATGCCCACCATGGCAACTCCTCGCATGCCATCTTCAAACACTCAAGTACCTGAAACACACCGCGAAACAAACAAACTAAATAAGAAATTCGAGTCAGTGAACGCTAACGACCACTATTGACAAGCACATAAACCAAAAATAAAACACCGATGATCCCCGGCAGCGGCGCCAAAAACCTGTTTGCACTAAATCACGCTAGCGTACGTGGTCACAAGTAATATAGATATAAGTCGAGTTCGTTCCCACAGAGATCTGGTTATGGTTTTAATTCAGTAGATGCACCTATGCAATAATGTATGATTATTATTCACTGCTAAGACAATTCACAAATTTAGGTTTAATAAACTAAATTAACTAAGAAATAAATTAACAAACTAAGAATTAACTAACTAACAAGAATTGGAATCGAATTACTTCTACAAGAGAAAACATGGGATCCTAACTTCATTAAATACTTTGCGTAGATCTGACGCCTTTAATCACTATATGCAATGGTTATGATATCTGATCGAATAACACAAAACAAGCACATGCTACCTGTCAGCATACGTATACCAAACTACCCATACATCCACAAAAGAGATAGAAGATGAATAGACACCAATTATGCTTAGACCCTATATGTCTATAGAATTTGAAAACATAACGGTTGAAGAACAAGTTATCCATAATGATCACATAGGGCAATATAAGTATTCTCATCTCATACTACGAATCATGTTGATAAACAAGCATGAACCTATGCTAGCATGGCAAGTTCTAAATCTCAAGATCCACTTTCACTTCACAAGAGATTAACAGATTAGATGTTCATGACGCATCTATCAATTAAGCATAACCATACGAGGATATCAAATATACATCACACACAGATCTTTAAAGCATCAAGATACTAAAGATCCATAAATAAATCTGTTAGAATCTCATGACAACGATTAGTTCATAATGAATCTCTCGTCACACTAGTAGAAAAATGGTCTTTTACGTCGATCAAATTGGCCTTTTACGTCGGCTAATTGGGGACGTATGGAGGGGCATCGTATAAAGTCACCACTATTTTACGTCGGTTAAAAAGGCGACGTATAAAGTCTACGTAACGTCGCTAAAAAGCCGACGTAAAATGTCCTAAAACCGACGTATAATACCTGAAAAAACCGACGTATAATCTCGAAAAAGACCGACGTATAATGTCCAAAAAGAACTGACGTATAATGTCAAAAAAGACCGACGTATAATGTCAAAAAAGGACCGTCGTATAATGTCAATAAGAACCGACGTATAAAGTCCAAAAAGAACCGACGTATAATGTCAAAAAAAGCCGACGTATATAAGTTAAAGCCGACGTATATTGTCTATTAAAAAATGACATTTTTACCCTGTCTATATCTATATATACACCAGAATTCCTATTATTCAAACCAAAAAATAAAAATAAAATTTGCAATCCAAATTTCTTAACAAAATGATTAATTAAATTAAAATAATTATTATTACATTCTTGAAAATACATCCACAATATTTACAAATTATTAATCCAAGTAACCATGTCATACATCTAATTCAACACAATTCAACACATGTACATCATAAATATCATAAATCCAAAACATAATATCCATTTTCCAATTGCTACAAGGTTCATATCATACTCCGTCTTTCCAGCACCTGCAAAAATTACGTGTTTGAACTTGTTAGCACAAAGTACATATGAAATATATTCACAAGTAAAAAATTCTGGAGTACATTTTTTATTTAAACACGAAGAGATTTTTTGAACTTAAAGAGTCATGTAAAGCATGGATTTGCTAAAGTAGAATAAATTGTTTTTTCCCCTTAAATCTACTACTTTGGTTACATTCTGAGCAAAGGATTGCCAAGGCCAAGTCACAGGCATAATTATACAAAAATTAGAGCAACAATAAAGCCCATAATTTAATACTACAAACACTATTGATTATTGAATCAGACTACAGTTTATAAAGATTAGGAAAAGCCATCTTAGAAATATTTAAAATCTACAGTTTATTAAACTTATCACATAGGCCTTCACTATCATGCTTGAATCAGTATTTACACATATCACTAGCAAGTAAAAACTGCATTTTCTACAATATCACCTCCTTAAGGTGAAACCATAAAAGTCTCATGAATTTTGATCATGAATAACATAGGGGTTGACATCAGAATTTTACTCCATATTAATTTCTCAAAAATTGATACATTTACCTGGAAGCACCCTTTCTAATAGAAATTGTAAATGGACAGTTACTACTATATAAATGTAAAGAGAGGTGTTTAAATTTGTGGAGAAAGTTTGAAGCTCGCATCAATTGAATAAGCTTTTTGACAAGTTATTGAATAACCTTTTTTTTGACATTGATCGGGAGATAAAATGTCTTGAGAGAACTAACTACTTCTGTCTTCTAAAAGTAAGTATGTAGTGACTTCTAATTTCTGATGATCTGAAAAATGACTTTATCTTGTAAAACCTGGACGGATCAGTCATCTTCTAAATACCAATTAATTTATTTCTAACAGAAGTATAACTGATGTTAAGGACAGAGTTGGGGTGGCTATCTGCAGCCTTGAAGCTATTTTTGTCTAAACTGAACATTCCCTTCCAAAGAATTATTCGTATTGAACACTATGTCCTACAAAGATATGCTTCTGTCTGAAAGATCTGATTTTTTTCTTTCAAAATTTGATCTAGCCTGATACCATTTGAAAGCGTGACTTTCTGTTAAAGTAAATTTCAATCCTGGCCTATGGTTAGATGATACCTTCATAAACATAATTCCACCAAGAAATAGAAAAACACATATATACCTCTCTGCATAACGTTCGAAACATGAAAGAGTTAAAGAAAAAAGCTGTTAATAGAATTTAAAGAAGCCTACTAATAGCTCTAACAACCAAAACGGCTTCAGTTAGTTCAGCTACTAAATTTCATAAACACAAATCTGGTGCCAGACACTGCCCATTCAGTTCTCTCATTATCTTTCTAACATGTAAGAAAATGGACACTTACTTGTAGCTTCACATCATGGTGTTTTACTCCATGAGGCAAGAATCACTACCTAGAGCTAGAAAGACCATATTTAAGTAATCAGAAATAAAGATAAGTGGATAACTACAAATTGACCACACCTGTCAATTCTCTTTTTTAGTGTTTCTAAGTCTGAAAGAGAACAAGACTTTTTCTACATTTTAGAAACCTGCGTTTGAAGTTGTCACTGCGACTTCCATTGCAGGTATCAAGTTTTTCATCATCAAAAAATAAGACTTGTTTGGTCTTGTACCTAATAGAATAGTTATCTCTGGGACCATTCTTTTAATGAATATTTTTGATCATTTCAGGAAGCTGAAGTAATTATTGAGGAAGTCACATTATCAAATTACGGTCAATCACATTATCAAATTTATACTATTGGAATACTCCAACAGTTCCTAAAGCATTATATAATAAGAGTTTTTAAATTTGTTAAAAGGGAATTCTATTAATTTAACCTGATAATCCAGACATCCGACTTTATTTTTGTACAGTTTTTCTGAATAATATTTACAGGAAAGTCTGTATAAATTGAAATAGTAGAATAACAAGCTTTCTTAACCTGATGGTACATGAGTGTTGCAATGTTCCATAACCAGCTCTGGTTACTTAGTAACAAGATCACTGATATTTAGTAATAATATATTATTAATAGTTACAACTATATTGTTTTATTTTACAGTAATCTAAAGTCTATATTTAAAGTGCATTGTTATTATCAAAGTTTAGTCTCGTACGATTTCATTGCATTTTCATTTACAAAGAGGTCAGTACTATATACTATACTACACTAACAGAGAACATTTGAAATTAGATTTTAAAAATCTCAAACTTCAAAAGTAGAGTTTATAAACATAATTCGTAACAGAAACACACACAAGGCCTTGCGGTGAACAGCGAAAGTACCATAACCAGCTCTTCCAAACATATATGTATTTATACTATAAAATCAAACAGCAAAAGTGTTCAGTGAAAAGAAGACTCACAAATATGCATAACCACCACCACATCTCCTAAATCAAACACAAACCAAACAAAAAACAATAAAAACGGTACCTTTGGATCAAATTTTTCCAAGATTTCAGTTTTTCCCAGTCAACGTACTAAAAAACCCATTAATCATCAAGCCACAAAACACACAAATATACATAACCACCATCACATCTCCTCAATAAAACACAAAAAAAACAAAAAACTCATCAAGAAAATCATAAGGAGTACCTTTGGATCAGATTTTTCCAAGATTTCAGCAAAGAAACAGCAGATTCAACTTGATCAGTAGAAGGGAGTTGAGGGGCAAGAAGATCAAGCTTAAATATCAAAAAATTAAGCAACCCCAATTCATCTTGAGCCAAAGCATTCAATCTAGGCAATGAAGAAGCTGACTTTTCTGTTCTTGACTTTTTTGTACAAATCGAAAGACTGAGAGAGACATATACAAGAACAAGAGCAATTAAATGCCTACATCGAAGTTTATATATATGAACCGATCTAAAGATAATTTGGATGATACAGATGGAGAACAAAAACTTAGGGCAATGGAGTACAAATCGAATAAACGATGAACAGATGAGATGCTTACACGAGATTAACATGTTTATTTAATTAAATTAAAGTTTTATATACGTCGGCCCTTTTAACGATGACGTTTATGACATATTCTTATACGTCGGATTTTCAAACACTGACGTATTAGTATATGATATAATTATATACGTTGCCCTTTCCTCAACTGACGTATATAATAGCATTATATACGCCGTCCTTTCCTCAACCGACGTATATAATAGCATTATATACGTCGTTTTTTCCTCAACCAACGTATAAAGTAGTATTATATACGTCGCATTTTCTCAACCGACGTATAAAGTAGCATTATATACGTCGTCTTTTACTCAACCGACGTATAATGTAGCATTATATACGTCGTCTTTTCCTTAACCGACGTATAAGATGACTTTATACGTCGGCTTTTTCTCGAACCGACGTATATAACTGCTTTATACATCGCCTTTAGGCGAAACCGACGTATATAACTGCTTTATACGTCGCCTTTGGCCGGAACCGACGTATAAGAGGCGACGTAAAAAATCAATTTTGTACTAGTGTCATCATGGGATCTGATGAAACCATGATAAAAACAAAGTATGAAACGATACAAATAAACCTAAGTAATTGATATGTAATGGTTCCCCCAAATTACAATGGTAGGATGTGTTTATATAGGCTCTATAAGTCTTGTCCAGCAAGAAATTCCCCAAAATAGAGTTAAAATAGAATTTCTGCAAAATACGTTTCCTAAACTGATTCTGTTTTTAAGGAAAATTCGTAGCTGATTTTTCTTTAGTGTTTCTGGGCCGTTCCAATTGTAATTGGACATTTGGACCACTTTAGAATGGTAGAGAATCTCGTTAGCTTCGCGTGGACTGTAAGATCGCCCAAAACGGAGTTGTAGAACTCAAGATATGGCCAAAACAAAATCCGAAATTCTGGCTGATTTTCTCCGCGCGCTGCCAGCGCTCTCTGGAGCGCAGCCTGCACTCTAACTTCTGTTCTGGCACTATTTGGGCGCTGTCAGCGCTCCTGGCTGCGCTGCCTGCGCTCCAGTTGCTGGTGGCGGCTCATTTTCTGCATTTTTCCTTCATTTTTCAGCCTTTTTCTTCCGTTCTTCTTGCACTAACTTCCCGTCTTCAATTCCTTGACTTGTAATCCTCTTGATAGTTGATATTAAGATGCCATTCTTCATTCCATATCATAAATCAATTCCAAAACAATGGAAAATTCACCCCTAATCGACATTTCTTCAAACCTGCACAATTAAATAAAACACATCAAAACTACGACAAACTTGAGGCCAAGTACACCAATTTAAGCCGATATGGAACGCTCCAAGTAGATATAAAATCCAATTATCAGTTGTAATGAGATTCTGGAGAATACTCTGATGTGTAAAAACTTTTGGATCATTAAGTACTTGTTCTAAGACTATAACCTGTGGAGTATAGTATGAAGTTTAATATGATTATTGTTGTAGATTATATTGTGAGCAGGTGATTGAATATTCCGCAAAGGGATGGTTAAGGTTGTGTCGACCCGGATTCCGGGTAAAGGGATTAGGGGGCGTTACATAGAGACTACATGTAATAAGACTTTTAATAAAAGAAGGTATTAATTAGGAGAAGTATGCGTATGTATTAAGATTTATAGTATAAGTAGGTGTCTTCCATCATGTATGATTACATATTTATATTAATATAAATATAATAATAAATAAATAAATATAATGATAACCAAAATTTGGTACTAATGTGCTTCAACGAAAAGGAGTTTCGATTATTAATAAAGAATTTAGTATTAATTTAAACCAATATATTGTTGGCGGGAATCGATCCTCCAATCTTTTAATATAACATAACATCTTCTAGTATAAATTTTAAATTAAAATGTTGTTAGAGGCAATCAAAACTCAGAATATTTCTATATATAATAATTTTTAGTATTGCATTCAGTAATTTTTATTTATTTGGATCGTAAATCTAACAATTGTAAATAAAAGTAATAATCAAAAAATAAAAGATAACCAAAAATGAATATTAACCAAATTATAAATTATATCCTTTTTTACTTATTATAACATAAATAAATGGTATACATTATCCCAATATTACTTATCATCTACTATCAACTTATCATCTATTAAGCGAAGTGAGAACAGTTCAAGTAGACCTAGCAAATTGGGTCTGTATCCGAAAAACCGATCCGAAATTCATGGAACCGATATTCAATTTTATATCCGAAATAGATTAACTGAAATTTAACCAAATCCGAAACAATCCGATCTGAACCGAAATCCGATCCGATATAGTCAAATCCGATTATTGTCCGAAAACCGATATCATCCGATCAAAAAATTAACCGAACCGAATATCTAACCGATAATAATCCAAAATACTTGATCCGATGATAATCCGAAACCGATCAAATACGACTACTAAAACCCAAATTCCGATCAACCAAACATTTTCCGACGACTCAAAACAAATTTGAAAAAATCTCAATTTAATATATATATATATATATATATATATATATATATAGGCAAATGATCAAAAGAGAACTCTTTTTTTGAAGAAAACTAAGGTACTAATCCTAACCATTGGATGTATTATAATCAATGGCCCCGCCAGGGGCACCCACACACTAATCAAATACACCCTCACACACACAATCTCACCTAATCCCCTCCGTTTTTAATTTGATTTTTCCCGTCAATCGGTGATATTTTTTTTAAAATCTAATTTCACCACATTTTTCTCCCATCTCACACGAGCATACGACGATATATACAATAGTCAAAACAAAAAATTAAAAATTATTATAATCGATACCGGCAACCTCAAAAATTTTCCAACGAAATAAAAAGTACTAAATAAATTATGAAATTAATACCTAAGCATAAATAAATATCGATATACAATCTTACAGGCTCAAAATCATCAAAAACTCCATCAAACCTTCAAATTGAATTAAATTCCAAATATTACCCAGAAAAATATTTGTTCGAAATAAGAAAAATATTTATATCAATGTAGAGAGCTCGATTTGTAGAACACATGCATATGTAAATTATTAATTTTGGATGTGTAGATTGAGATAAATAAATTTTTGAAAATTAAATTTTTATGTACATGTGAGAGAGAGATAAAATTGCTGCTTAAGTGGATTGAGCTGCGAAACGGAGAACGGGGCACGGGTGACGGGTGGGGGTGGCGGGTGGCGGGTGGCGGGTGGTGGGGGATGGGGTGGGGTGTACGGGTTGGGAGAGTGGGTAGTTAATTAAGCTATGTATATATATACTATCTTAAAGCTTGTGCAAAAAATATAAACATTTCCAGAAATTCTCAAATATTCAGAAAAATATCCTTTACTAGAATATGATTTTCTTAAATATTTAATACCAAACAATAATTTTGCAGAATTTCTAAATGACTTTAAATATTTAAAATATTATCTAATTTTGTAGAATTCATTCGCATTTTTCATTTTTTATATAATTTAATCATATCGATAATTATATCGTATCTTATTAACTTATCATAATAATATTTTTACGATGACTGAACAGAGAAATTAGTAGTCAACTATATATTTGACTAGTACTACTAACCGGTGGTTTGTCCCAAATTGTTGTTTCCTATTTGTTTAAAAATACTCATCGATGATCCAACCCTACGGATGTCTATATATATCTAATTTATTGATACTCCCAAAATTTTAAAAA
This sequence comes from Kitagawia praeruptora, assembly GCA_037693485.1. Taxonomy (NCBI): domain Eukaryota; kingdom Viridiplantae; phylum Streptophyta; class Magnoliopsida; order Apiales; family Apiaceae; genus Kitagawia; species Kitagawia praeruptora. The sequence continues at coordinate 144,757,079 of CM075352.1, forward strand.
AACAAAAATTTAATTCGGATAGTGAAATTAGTAGTCAACTATTGATTTGACTAGTACTATTAACTAGTACTTTGTCCGAATTATTGTTTCTTTTTTAAAAAAATATTCATCGACAATCCAACCGTACGGATGTCAATATATATCTAAGTTATTGATACACCCAAAATTTTAAAAAAATAAAAAAATAATTTGGATAGTGAAATTAGTAGTCAACTATTGATTTGACTAGTACTGCTAACTAGTACTTTGTCCCAAATTGTTATTTCTATATGTTAAAAATATTTATCTTCAATCGAACTGTACGGATGTCAATACATATCTAATTTAGTGATATTACCAAAATTTTAAAAATTAAAAAATTAATTTTGATAGTGAAATTAGTAGTCAACTATTGATTTGACTAGTACTACGAACTAGTACTTTGTCACAGATTGTTATTTCTATTTGTTAAAAATATTTATCCACAATCGAACTGTACGGATGTCAATATATATCTAATTTAGTGATATTCCCAAAATTTTAAAAAATAAAAAATTAATTTGGATATTAAAATTAGTAGTCAACTATTGATTTGACTAATCCTACAAAATAGTACTTTGTCCCATATTGTTGTTTATATTTTTTTAAAAATATTTTACGCTGATCCAAAAGCACGGATGATAATATATAATGATTTTAGTTATGTGCAGATTTTTTTATAAAATTTCAAATTAATCTTGTATGATTTTTTTAAATAAACCACTCTTATTCTCCCTCACTCTCTCGTTAATGTACCAAGTTGAGAAGAATTATTTTTTTTAATCATAATTACTCTTCCAATTTTTTTATTACATGTAATATCTCATCCTAAAACCCACAAATTTTTTTTAATATTTTTTAAAATTAGTAGACATTTATTTTAAATTTCTGAAACTATTAAATAAATGAAAATTCAATGTTTTCTTATTATGTTTAACATTTCTTGATAATTTTTAAATAAATTAAATTTTAACTTTTAATAAACGTTATACTTGTATGTTTACATTTTTTTGATTATGTATAAAGATCTTTATATAATTAATTATTACTTTTTGAAAATTTCTAAAAATATAAATTCAACCGAAACCGGTCAAATTAATCAAAAATAATTTAAGTCGGTCCAAAATATATTTGAATATTTTGACCAAAAATAGGCGACAAATTTCCCTACAAATAGGTTAAATTCGACCGACCCCAAATTCAACCGATATCGGTCAAATTTATAAAGCACTAGTTACTATGACTCAATTTAGTTGTTTATTGCTAAGATCTCAAAATAATATAATTTTTTATTTTTTTTTAATTTGGGAACATCAATAAATTAGATATATATTAACATTATTACGGTTGGATCATCGAGAATTATTTTTAAATAAATCGAAACAAAATTCTATGATAAAGAACTACTCCCTCCGTCCCAGCCAGTTGTTTACATGGCGGCTGGACACGGAGGTCAAGGATAGTGGGTGTAAAGTGAGTGTAATATTGTTAAAATAAATGAGATAGTGGGTGTAATAGTGATTTTATTGTTAAAATAAGTGAAGTAGTGGGTGTAATAGTGATTTTAGTGTTAAAATAAGTGAAGTAGTGGGTGAAATAGTGTAAAGTATTGTTAAAATAAGTGAAGTAGTGGGTGTAATAGTGTTAAAACTTACTATTTTGGGTAATGTAAAGAAATGGTGGGACGGCCCAAAAAGGAAATTGTAAAGAAATGGATGGGACAGAGGGAGTAGTTATTAGTATTAGTCAATTTAGTTGTTTATTGCTAAGATATCAAACCAAAATAATTTTTTATTTTTTGAAAATTTGGAAACATTAATAAATTATATATATTTTAACATCCATACGGTTGGATCGTCGAGAATTATTTTTTAAAAAATTGAAACAACAGTCCGTGACAAAGTACTAATTACTAGTACTAGTCAATTTAGTTATTTATTGCTAATATCTCAAACCAAAATATATTATTTTTTTGAAAATTTGGGAATTAATACCTTTTATATAATAAGCATAAGGTAGATCTTATCCAAATTTTTTGTCGTCGTCGCTATACTACCAAAAGCATATGATCCGTTAGATTAAAATTGGATTAAAAGTCATCCATTGGATTATAAATTATATCCTTATATGTTAATTTATAATTTTCACTTTGTTAATTTACTATAATACCCTTTCTTCATCGATTTGATCGATTTGTTTTTTTCTTCATCATTAGAACTAAATTTAATTTAAAAATATCTTTATAAGAGGGATCTTATCCAAAATTTTGGTCTGGTCGATGTACTACCAAAATTATACGATCCGTTGGATTGAAACTAAACGATCAAGATTAGATCACATAAAAAAGAAATTATAATCTAAAAAGGATATAATTAGAAATGGTTGTATAAGAAGTGAATTTTAAAAAGAAAATTATAATCTAAAAAGGATATAATTAAAAAAGGTTGTATTATAATTAAATTTTAAAAAGAAAATTTTATTCTAAAAAGAATATAATTAAAAAAAGTTATACTAGAATTGAATTTTATTTTTTAATTATTAGTATTAAAAAATTTCATATTTACTATTTGGCCTCTATCTTGAGATCTAGAAATCAGATTTGAATGATTTTACAATCCATGCGAACCTCATAAAATTATCTTTAATTTAGTGATGCTTTAATAATTATTATTCAAATAGGAAAAACACTCAGAATATCAAGAGAAAATATAATTACGAATTTTTACATTAATCCTAACCTATGTAGAAGTTCTACATTGATAATGCTATCAATTGTAGAAAACCTAATTGTATATGATTTAAATCATTGACATATACATTTTTGTATTTCAATATAAATATACTTTTTATTTTATAACATATTAAAATATAAAACATTTTTTAAGCTAAATCCAACGATTTTCATCTATTTATTTTAAGATCTTTGTCGTACGGAGGAATAGACGATTATCAAAATTTTGGACAAAATCTATCTTATACTAGCATTTTGCCCGTACTTCGTACGCGGCATCTTTTTTAATTTAAAATGACAATACCAAATAATTTTAGGAATTTGATTGATCACGCCTACAAATATGTTCCATTCAATTATACGATTATATAATTATTTAATGAAATAGTGTTATGAAAAAATTTATATAAAGAGTAGGATACAATTCTATTTTGACAATGCTAAAAATTTATTCTATCCATCAAAATTTGCAATTTAAGTAATAAATATTTTAGAAATTTTGTTCTCCAACTGAAAACAAATAATAAATTTTCTTCATTATTCAAATGCGAAAGTGATTTCATTCACCGCTAACAGTTCCAAAGCATTAAACCTGAAACACATTTTTAAAAAAATACTTGTAAAAGAAATAAAATAATAATAGTCTAATGAAATTGTCAAAATGAAAAATTAAGATATTAAACCTTTTTTTTGTTTTTTGCTCTGATTTTCAACTGATGATGTGTGAGAAGATTTCTCTGTTCCCGGTGTTTCAGTAAACATTTTACCTGAATACTTTGAATTTGATGGAGTAGCATCACCCTCTTCTGAATTTAATCCCTGTTAATAAAATAATAATGTGTGATTAAGATAAATAAATAAGAAAATTATAAATTATAATTTATTTTTTGTTTATATATGAGTCAAGTATTCTTTTTGCAGGTAGATCAGTGAGGATCATGTTTGATGTTGCAGTTTCATCCTCTACCAACATTAGCACCTTAAATCTGAATTTTAGTTATAAGGGATTATAATATTAAATATATAATTAAGCGAAGGAAATATTATTAATTGGAAGATAGGATATGATTTATGTTTTTAGATGTTTATAAAAAGTAATATCTTCAACTAAAAAAAATGTGACCAGGATCATTTTTTACTGTACGCCCAGGATACAACTTAATTAATATGTTCCTTTGACTTTTTTTTTTTTAATTTTTGACTTTTACTTATTCATTATTCACACTATTTTATAAAGGATTACCCTTTAAGTACTCCATGTAAATAAGCTATAATAAACCATGAATTATTTGCATAGTTTCGCTTTTACACTCTAGTAGATGATTTACTTATTATGTCTATGATTAAAACTCAAAATCAGAAACCTTTATTAGCTTTACCTTCTCATTTTCTTTTTTGATACTTCTGGGTAATTATGTATCTTTCTAAAACGCTAACTCACCAATGTAATCCTATAAGTATTAAGTTTCTAGTAAAAAATGTCAACTCCCACAAAATGATCATACCAACCCATGCTATTCATATCAGGTAAAGTATGACTACAAATTGAAACTTGTGGCTCTTATGATAAATCATTGTACTGATTCAAGATTATTACCTCACTTGGGTTACCATATAATCTGTGAAGATAAAGGTCTGAGTGAGGTACAACAATGCCAGGCGCTAATCCTTCTGTTGTTCTGCACCTCGTGGATTTGATGGGAACCAAATCTGCATAAGTTCATTAGAAATGCAGACATGGGTGAGTGTGAATTATTTATATTAAAAAAAAGTTATAACATGTGTCAAAGCAGTAGGTACACTACAACCAGAAATTATACCATAATGAGAAAAGCACAACTGAATACACATTATCAACTTCTACTTTTTCCATGCCAGGATAAAGCTAGTTACATTTTGAATTTGTTCATGTAAGTTCTATATATGAGATTTAGCAAAAAAAAAAAGTTCTATAGATGAGATTCTGATCTTTCCTTAGTACCATGTCCATGCTACATTGCCTTCCAAACGTTTTAGGCTTGGTGCATGAGGATAAGCATTATAGTTACCAGATCATGTAAACAGTCCAACTAATGTTACCTTCAATTGGATAACATTGGTTCAAAATTTTATTACAGGTAAAAGCGTGCATATGAGTGAACCCTGTTGACCATTCTTTTCTCATTCGTTTAATATCAAATTCACAACTCCATTCTTCCTGATCTTCCTCGGATGCTTCAATTAATGAAGGACATCCCCATAGGTCCAATAATGTTTAAAACAATTAATGAAGGACATCCCCAGAAGTCCAAGAATGTTTAAAGATATATACAAAATGATGAAGATTTTTAAAAAGCAGATGTCCATATTAGAGACGGTAATATGTTTCAATTAAATAACCGCATCATGTATGATACATACAAATAAGCCTCTGACCACCCGAGAGTTACATGTCAGCTAGATAATGCTCAAATTATTCTTTGCTCTACATGCTTCAACTACTAAGTAATGTTTCAAAAGACTAAGTATGTTGTACAAGAAATAAACCACATAAAGCACAGATTATTATTATTTAACATAATTAAAATGATCAATGTGGACTCTGGTTCCTTATTGTCCATATAATAGAATAATACTATATCAAAACAACATTTAGTAATAACTAAAAAAACCAATATCCTCATTATAGTAACACAAAAGTATACCTTTCGCACATCATTGACCTCTTGAGTTTTTTTTTGGGTAGAGATTGCGGTAGCCTCAATGTTAGTGCTATCAGGAAGAACAATGGTAGAAAGAGTCATCTGTCAATTGACAAAGTCAGAACTTATTTTTGGATTTGCAGCTAAATGGTTCAAAACAGAAGTAAGGAGAAAATTGCTTCAGATTTAAAAGGTGAAAGAGGAGCACTAAAACAATATGTTTGCATACCTTATTTGCCAAAAGTATATATAAAAATAAAGTGGTCAAATAACTTGCAACAACAGGAACATATGGACTAATGAAATCTGAGAGCAAAAGCAGACAAAAAATATTTAATAAAAAAAATGAAAAATATTTTAATGAGATACTGCAAAAATATTTTAATGAAAAATATTCAAAAAAAATATTTTGTAGAGATTAATGAGATACTGCCAATTATATTTGTCAACAGCGAGATATCTCTTGGAAGTAAAGATATATTGTCTCAGAAGTGATCATTTTTAAGCATACTACTTGCGTATATTTAGAAAAACTACAAATAAAAGGATTATTCACAGCAAGAGGAGTTAATATACACAGTGTAATACATAAGTTGTAATATGAGAGAAGTGCAGAAGGTGTTAAGGACTTTCCGTTTTTTAGGTAATCTGTGAGCTTATATTCCCGTGTTTAGAGGCCTAGCTTTATAGACAACAGCCTTCAAGAATTAAATGGTTATAGACAATGTGAACTAAAACAGTGCCTTTTTGGCCTAACAATATGAAATATGACACTGTAAGATTGCCTTGCTTTTTGGCTTAACAATATGAATATCACACTATAACATTGTTTTGGCAGAGTATGTGTTGATCTTTTAAATCCAAGATATTTTTTAAAGCATTTACAGAGCCAGGGTACTAATTACTTATTGGCGGGGTACACGAAAATCCAAAAAGCTCCTTCAGCAAAGCTTCCTAGTAACATTAAAGAGCCTCTTCCCAATTTCAATGGGTCTAGACTCTAGACCACTATTTATAAGAACCAAACATGGCAGAAATTCTTGAAATTCAAGCGCCAGTCCAAGCTGAGATTGAAACATTAATATTTTTATCGCACAACCTATTGCAACCCCAAACCCCCGTTTATTAATCATAGTTGCTATATGGTTTGAATGACATGTGTGAATTATTCATAATAGTTTTCATTAAGCAATTTAAACTCCTTAAACAACCTTCAACTTGTTTTGTTAAAATACCAACAGATAATTACTGTAATTATTGTGAAAGAATCAAGAAAATATTAAAGTAGTTTTTATTATTGCTCACCAGGCACCGTTTTTTGCAGCCTGGCCTCCCCTTGCAAATCTGAAAGCTCAGTCACCCTTTCTTCTGCAGAAGATTAAGAAAAGTATAAATGAAGTTCTATTCAAGCTATAGCTATTCAGGAAAGTGGTAATTTTCATATCCGAAAGTTCAGTGACCCTTTCTGCTGCTGCAGAAGATTAAAAGTGAAACTGAATAATTTGTAAAACTACAATAGTATTGTATTACAGATAAAAAAAGTATAACTGAAATTATATTCAGGCTAGACATATAGCTACACATACAACTTCTAAAAAGTGGTAAACTTTATCCCATCTCATGCTAATAAATGAGCTTTAGTGTATCGATGTCAAAATAGTACTCAATAGTTTCTTGACAGTGACCGTGCTAATAAGACTGGATGTATATATTGAGGTTAATAAGGATATAGTAATGGTTGCTGCATAGTTCTAACGTGCACGAAATCCATAATTTTTTTCCTTATGTAATTCTAATGAATATACGAAAAGTATAAAGTATGATAAATAGCAACAAAAACCAAATCTCTCAAAGCTTGTAAAATCTTCCCCGCATCCTCATGTCTGGTGATATAAGTGGCAGATAGGAGACGTAGTACTTTCTCTTGTGAGAATGCGATCTCCAGTCATCATGGTGATGATCTATGTGGGAGTATTACAAAATTAAAACTACCCAAGTCTCCTCTAAACTTATATCAGGACTCCGCGAGTGGGAGGGCGATGGGCGATTTTAATCCTGCCAGCAAGAACTGGTTGAACCCTTCAGTTTGTTCCTGGTGCTATGAAATGCACGGATGCTTTACAAATATAATTTATGAATTTTTTAATATTAAATTTTATGTTTTCAATTTCATTTTGAAGAATTGTCAAACTTTTTTGTGAAGATGCCCCTAGCGGGGCCCTTTAAAATAGCTTGAAATGTAGTGAATATATCCATACACGTTCGAAACTAAAAATCGACATATGAACATAAAGACCCATTAATCCAAATTCACGTAATTATCCCCTCACATTCACAATCACACATAGATACATGGGCATATCGAAAAAATAATCAAATCTTAAACACAGAAGGCAAAATCAAGAAATTAAAGCAACATCGTGAGATTAAAAATGATTCAGTGATTATATTATGATTCCACATTCCAGAGGGAAGTCTCAGAGAAGCCACAGTAGCATCTCGCGGAAAAACATGGGGAGTCTCAGAGAAGCCACAGTAGCATCTCCCGGAAAAACATGGGGAGAAACTGAGATTTGAGATTCAGTTTTAGGTATCCACTTATCTTTATAGAGAGAAATCACCTGTTCATTATCTAATCGCCTATAAAGATCCTGTATCCAGAAGTACTTTACCACATATAATGCTTTTCCACATGAAAGATCAACACACAACTGATACACAGACACATGATATATACGTATATATATATATATATATATACATACATATGAAAATAGAGAAGAGAGGGAAAGAGAAGTGCTTACTGAAGTTTATCTCGATTATCGAAGATGACGAACTCTCCGACGAATAGGTTACGGTGAAATTTTTAGCTCTGTGTTTACTGAGAACGACAAAAGGGAATCAAATAAATAAAGAAGATTAATAAATCTCAAACTGAACAAATAATCAAACACATAGCAATAAAAAAAACAAAGTGTTCCCAATAAAAATTCAATCATTCAAACACTACCACATAAAAATTGAAACTTAATTCATTTATTAACAATTAGGACATGGATCATATAATATATATATCCAATTAAATCATAAACATAATAGAAAGTCGTATCTTAAATTGAGTGATTGATGACGGAGATGGTCGAGTCTGATGGTGTATCTTGAATCGGGTCCTAAACTATATGTAACAGTGAGAACATAATAGAGATATGTAATAAGAGTAACCTGGAACTTAAAATGAAGTCAAATAATTGGATAATTTAGAATTCAACTAATCGGGTCGATCCAATCTAAAATCTTGCATAGTTAAGTATTTATTTAGGGATTAGTAGTGTCGCTCTATTCTTTTAAATACGCCGTTGAAAATCTAAATTTGCTATTAACATCTTATAAATCTCATGACAAAGCAGTGAACCTAAAGTAATTTTTTATCCTACACAAAACTCAATTGATTGAGTAAGAGATACAGAATTATTTATACATACACACATGTCTACAGCTGATATCTCAAATAAGTGATAATACAGTTCCCCTTGCTCAAAATTGGAGAAGTAATGATTCAGCTTCTTGGAAATCAATTAGGATTATCCGACCCAAAACTCAATTAATTCAGTAACAATAAATTATACATCCACATATTTATAAATAAATATTAATAAAAAGTATAGACCTAACATGTTAAACAACAGATGCTAAAGAAGTGATGCCTCTGTTTCTTTGGAGTTAAGTGAATAAATTTTTCGAAATAGAGAGAAAAATTTAAGATCAAAACATAGTAGTTGTGGAGGCGTGAGCAGTTGTATTTAAAATTTAGTTGAGGTACGCACGTGAGCACTTTATACAGTTGTAATGGAGCTAATTGGTGACATATAAAGTCTAATATATACTATATATATTTATATGTAATTTATTATCTATATACTATTTATCTAGTTGTATTGAGATTGAAATCAGAAAATTGAAACTGAAACACATAATAACCTTCATTCATATACATGTATCTACATAAACAAAATAAAAGCATGTAGTTTACTTCTAGACAAATTGTCTTATATACGTAATAAAGGGCCCAAGGAAATAGCACTTACCGCATCATCAATGGAGAAAAAATTGAATTTTGCATCATAGTGAAAGAAAAGTTAAAACCTAATTCCCACTTTCTACCAGCAGGAAATTAAAATCTTTTACCTTCTTGAGCAACAAACTTTGCAAGTTCTGCTACAATATAATCAAAAAGTTCCTAAAAAGAGACATCTTAAAGCACCTTAGGTTCACACCTATCAATTACTCTAAACCAGTGCACGTAGTAAACTTTAACCAATAAACTCACATGTCCCAACCATCCTATTCAGATGAATCGACACCTCTACAAATTCTTAGTCAATAACACCAACATTCGTCCCTCCCAGTTACACTGGTGAGACCCGGAAACTCGTTCGTCCAAAGTCCAACTCATATTACACACCTTCCTCGTCACTAACACAAAATAACCAAAACAACATAAACCCTAATCCATAACCATCAACATATACATCTCAATATAAAAACACTCAAAATTACTCTCTTCGATCCACTGACAACTTTCTATCAACTACATCTAACGCATCCAAAGAATAAAACAAATCACCCCCATTTCACAAAAAACGTAGTAAATTGTAACAATTATCAATTGAATGGGGGAGACAAAAGGTAAAAAAACAATTAGGGTTGATGGTGATACCTGTATTGATGCCGATGTTGGTTTGGAGTCTTGCTGTTCTTCTTAAACAGTGAACACAATTGTTATTGTTCTTTTCCAAAACAATCCAGTGATTACATTGTTGACATTGTAAGCAAGCAGGTTTATCAAAAATTATTTCAATTTTCACCACGACATTAAATCAAACAGGTTGTATTATAAGTTGGTGAGATCCACTTCTAAGAACACAAATGCCACAAAACTTAGCCTATTGTTTAGTAGCTAGGCACGGGGCAACACATGGAGTTTATAAAATCAAACACAACTAATTTAAACAATTCAAAGTAGAAATTTAGGATGAGAACAAAACTTTCCAATCATATAAAATAGATTACTCTTCTTGTACCTGACTATGTATGTATAATACACAGAACTAAAAAAAATTAAATCTCAGTTGGCGAAATTCTGATGGCAAGTGTGCGAAAGTGATGAAGGAGCAGCTTTGATGGCGCAGTAGTTACGATTTCGGTGGAGTGAGAGTTTTGGTGCCCAAGGGGTAGGGTTTTGTTTACGTTTTAATAAAAGTTTTGTAATGTAATTATAATAGTATAGTATATGGTGTGTAATGACAAAAAGGGGTATCAAAAAAATGAAGAAGATAAAAAATATGAAGGGTAATAGTAGTAATTTTCCTTGTGTAATGACAAAAAGGGGTATCAAAGAAATGAAGAAGATAAAAAAAGTGAAGGGTAATAGTAGTAATTTTTGAAATTCAATACTAGCAGACATTAAGATTATATTGATATTGATAAATATACGGAGTACTTTTTAGTTTATAACATATTAAAATATAAAACATTTTTTATGCTAGATCAAACGGTTTTCATCTATTTATTTTAAGATCTTTGTCATACGAAGGAATAGACTACCGATTATCAAAATTTCGGACAAAATCTCTCTTACACTTATTATTAAAATTGTATTTGGTTGTGAGTAGAACTATCTTTAAATAATTATAAGGATATTTTGATAATCAAAACGAATTATAAGTAGAATTCATAAATCAAAAAGAATTTTTAACTTAAAAAATCGTCGTCAATTTCTTCTCTTTTTTGTTTCTGTGTAGAATTAATTATTTTAAACCATCATTAATTTAAAGAGTATTTTGTTAATTTCATGTGGGCTGTAAACGTCCAAATCAAATTTTAAAATTCAAGATAGAGTACAAATATTAAATCGAACATGTAAAATGTTATATATATATATATATATATATCAATTTTTAAACACCAATTTGATATGTAAATTAATAACTTATAAAATTTCATAAAAGTAATATAATTGTAGATATTAAAAAGGAGCCGTGCGTTGCACGGGTTATAAGCTAGTATCAATAAATTAGATATATCTTAACATTTGTACGGTTGGATCGTCGAAAATTATTTTTTTTAAAAATCAAAGCAAAAGTTCGTGACAACGTACTAGTTATTAGTACAAATCAATTTAGTTGTTTATTGCTAAAATCTCAAACCAAAATTATTCTTTATTTTTTGAAAATTTGGGAACACCAATAAATTAGATATATCTTAACATCCGTACGGTTGGATCATCGAGAATTATTTTTAAAGAAATAGGAAGAATGATCCGTGACAAAGCACTAGTTACTAGTTACCGTCAATTTAGTTGTTTATTGCTAAGATCTAAAAACAAATAATTTTTTAATTTTTGAAAATTTGGGAACATCAATATATTAGATTTATTTTAACATCCGTACGGTTGGATCGTCGAGAAGTATTTTTAAAAAAATCGAAACAACATTCCGTGACAAAGCACTAGTTACTAGTATTAGTCAATTTAGTTGTTTATTACTAAGATCTCAAACCAAAATAATTTTTGTATTTTTTAAAATTTTGGGAAAATCACTAAATTCGATATATCTTGACAAATGCGACCTGAGCCGAATTTTCTACATCCAAACTGAATCCGATCCGAAACAGTAATATTCGAAAAAGAACCAAATCCAATTTGATCCGATCTTAATCCAAAATTTATCCGATTTTAATCCGAATATGACCCAAACCGAATTAAATCCGAACCGAACAGTCCCAAAAATATACCTTGACCGAAAGTGGATCCAAACCGAATCATATCCGATCCGAACCAAACGGGCTCTAAATATATCATAATCGAAAATGGATCCGATCTGAAACAGATCCGATCCGAAACCGATCAATTTATCCGATTTGCCAGGTCTAAGTTCAAGTAATATCAATCATAAGAGCATCTCCAACCCAATAAAACCTTTAGCTAAAATTAAATGTGAAATGCCATAAATAAAAAATGTAGAGAATATGTAAACAAAATGTTCACTCCAATGGGGGAAACCCTTAGCAAAAATTTTAGCCAACCCTTTCATGTTGGCTATATATAGCCAACCTCTAGGGATCTGTAGCAATATTCCACATCATCTTTTACCATATATAAATAATATAAGCTATTTATAACAACTTAAAATAATAATAAAATACTATTTTTAAAATATAGCCAATCATTATAGCCAACATCATTGGAGTACACCATCCTACAGATTCAACAAATATCTTACAAGTTCAACAAATTTTATATTAGCCAACCATTTTTAGTCAACACCATTGGAGATGCTCTAAGAACATCTCCAATGGAGTTGGCTAAATTAATTACCTAAAATAATGTAAAATAAGAATTGGCTAATATTTATCGAATCTGTAAGGTGTTATGCTCCAATGGATTGACTATAATGATAAAATTTATATGTACAGTTTTTTTACAGTTCTTGAGAGCTTCGACAAATATAGCCAACGTAAAGAGGTTGGCTATAATTTTATCTAAGGGTTTTGTATGATTGGAGTTGCACAATTTATAGAAATTATGTACAATACTTGCCACCTAGGATTTTTTTACTAAGAACTTATTACATTGGAGATACTCTAACAATAGTGTCACGTTATGTACCAATAGACCTGGCAAATCGGGTAAACGGATCGGTTTCGGATCGAATCTGCTTCGGATCGGATCCACTTTCGGTTAAGGTACTATTTAGAGCATGTTCGGTTCGGATCGGATCTGATTCGGTTCGGATCCACTTTCGGTTAAGGTACTATTTAGAGCCTGTTCGGATCGGATCTGATTCGGTTCGGGTAAAATTTGGATTAAAATCGGATAAATTTTGGATTAAGATCGGATCAAATTAGGTTCGGTTCTCTTTCGGATTTTTACTATTCGGATCGGATTTTGTTTGGATGTAGGAACATTCGGTTCGGATCGGATTTTCGAGATATATCTAATTTTTTGATGTACCCAAATTTTCCAAAAACCAAAAAATTATTTTAGCTTGAGATCTTAGCAATGAAAAACTAAATTGACTAGTACTAGTAACTAGTGCTTTGTTACGCCTTTTTGTTTCGTTTTAAAAAAAATATTTCTAGACGATCCAACTGTCGGATGTCAAAATATATCTAATTTAGTGATATTCGCAAATTTTCAAAAATAAATAAATTAATTTTGTTGGAAATCTTAGTAGTAACTACCGAATTGACTAGTACTCGTAACTAGTGTTTTGCCACGGATTGTTATTTTATTTTTTAAAAATTATTTCTCGACGATCCAACCGTACGGATCTCAAGATATATCTAATCTAGTAATATTCCCAAATTTTCATAAAATAAAAAATTAATTTGGTTGGAGATCTTAGTAGTCAAATACCGAATTGACTAGTACTCGTAACTAGTGTTTTGTCACGGATTGTTATTCTATTTTTAAGAATTATTTCTCGACGATCCAACCGAACTGATCTCAAGATATATCAAATCTAGTGATATTCCCAATTTTCAAAAAATAAAAAATTAATTTGGTTGGAGATCATAGTAGTCAACTACCGAATTGACTAGTACTCGTAACTAGTGCTTTGTCACGGATTGTTGATTCTATGTTTTAAAAAATATATCTCGACGATCCAACCTACGGACCTCAAGATATATCTAATTTAGTGATATACCACAATTTTCAAAAAATAAAAAATTAATTTGGTTGGATATCTTAGTAGTCAACTACCGAATTGACTAGTACTCGTACATATTGCTTTGTCACGGATTGTTGATTCTATTTCTTAAAAATTATTTCTCGACGATCCAACCATACGGATCTCAAGATATATCTAATCTAGTAATATTCCTAAATTTTTAAAAAGTAAAAAATTAATTTGCTTGGAGATTTAAGTAGTCAACTATTGAATTGACTAGTACTCGTAAGTCGTAACTTGTGCTTTGTCACGGATTGTTGTTTCTATTTTTTAAAAATAATTTCTCGACGATCCAACCGTACGGATCTCAAGATATATCTAATCTAGTGATATTACCAAATTTTAAAAAATAAAAAAATAATTTGGTTGGAGATCTTAGTAGTCAACTACTGAATTGACTAGTACTCGTAACTAGTGTTTTATCACGGATTGTTGATTCTATTTTTAAAAAAATATATCTCGACGATCCAACCATACGGATTTCAAGATATATCTAATTTATTGATATTCTTAAATTTGTAAAAAATAAAAAATTAATTTGGTTTAAAATCTTAGTAGTCAACCATCGAATTGACTAGGACTCGTAACTAGTGTTTTGTCACGGATTGTTGATTCTATTTTTTAAAAAATTATTTCTCGACGATCCAACCGTACGAATCTCAAGATATATCAAATCTAGTGATATTCTCAAATTTTCAAAAAATAAAAAATTAATTTGGTTGGAGATCTTAGTAGTTAACTACCGAATTGACTAGTACTCGTAACTATTGCTTTGTCACGGATTGTTGATTCTATTTTTTAAACATTATTTCTCGACAATCCAACCGTACGGATCTCAAGATATATCTAATCTAGTGACATTCCCAAATTTTCAAAAAATAAAAAATTAATTTGGTTGGAGAATATAGTAGTCAACTACCGAATTGACTAGTACTCGTAACTAGTGCTTTGTCACGGATTTTTGATTCTATTTTTAAAAAATTATTTCTCGACGATCAACCATACGGATCTCAAGATATATCTAATATATTTATATTCCCAAATTTTCAAAAAATAAAATATTAATTTGTTTGGAGATCTTAGAGCATCTCCAATAGAGATTGCCAACATAATTGCCAACTTCTACCACATCATCACATATATTATTTTTTTATTTTTTCTCTCCTCCATCTTATTGTTGGCAACTTTTATTACAAATCTAATCCAATGGTTGACAACTTTAAAAGTTGCCAATGTGGTCCCATAAATAAATTTTATACCACTTATAAATACATTTAAAATATGGGACATATAAAAAAGGATAAAGTTAAATACATTTTTGGGGAGTTGTATGTGTTTTGACTAAATGGGGAAGTTGCCAACTTTTGGCAACTTGTTGGCAACATTGATACTCCAACAGGTGGGCAATCAAGGCTGTCATGGCACGTAGGACTTGGCAACCTCTTGGCAACCCTTATTGGAGATGCTCTTAGTAGTCAACTACCGAATTGACTAATACTCGTAACTATTGTTTTGTCACGGATTGTTGATTTTATTTTTTTTAAATTATTTCTCGACGATCCAACCGTACGGATGTCAAGATATATCTAATTTAGTGATATTTCCAAATTTTCAAAAAATAATAAATATTTTTTAAAAAATACATGTGTCAAAATTTATTAAATAAGATAGAATATGTCAAAATTAAATACATCACTTATATAACGCTTCCATAAGCGCTATGGAAGTGAATGCACTCACTTAGACAGCGCTTAATAAGCGCTATATAAGTTAATGCACTTTAATTTCTGGCCAGAATGTGCATAATTTATTTTTGTATTTATTTATTTTTTTTGCTAATTATGTGCAGAATTTATTAATCTATATTTGCAAATTGAATTAAAATATTATTATATACAAAATATCGTCAACAATATTCAATGCCAATAATAAATATATAGCAAATCATAAAATATAAAAATTGAAAAAACTAAACAAATAAAGGTCAAGAAAATATTAATCTATATAAAATTATTTTATCGGATATTTTTCGATTCAGTTATTTTTAGTTTCGGATTTACATCGGATTCAAGTCATATTCGGTTCGGGTAAATTTTTGTTCGGATTTGATCGGTTCTGATTATAATCGGATACATGGTCATTATTGGATATAGTATTTCGGATAATTTTTGATTAAATTTCCGGTTCGGTTAATTTTTGGATCGGGTCAAATCGGTTTTCGTATCGTTATCGGATTTGATTAAATTGAACCGGTTTCGGTTCGGATTCGGATTGTTTCGGTTTCGGATAATTTATTTCGGATCCAATTTCCGATTCGATTCCACATATTTCGGTTCGGTTTTTCGGATCCAGATCCATTTTGCCAGGTCTACGTACCAATGAGTTGAAAGTACTTCAATTAATAATATAATAATAATCATACAATAATACTTACTTTAATTTAAAGAAATACACAGACCCAGTGCCCACCATGTTATTTTCTTCAGGAATTATGTTCCAATCAAAAATATTATTAATAAAAAAATCTTTATTATATTCTCATGAATTCATATTACACATTTACCCTTAAACTATTGACTATTGACCTAGTTGAAAAGACATAGAATTGATTTACGCAAAGATTCCAAAGTCCAAACCCAATAATTCCACAGCTGCGAGTTTCCACCATCTATTTTTTTTCACCCATTCAGATACACACACATTACTTACATAAACTTTTTGGCTTTTCTTTTTCTCTAGGGTTTTAAATCCCCAATCTACACTACTTGTATCTCCTCTTCACTTGTTTCTCTTCTGGGGTTTTCTTGGTAAGTCTAATTTTTTGGTAATTTTAATTAAATTATGCTATTCTTGCTTGGTCATTGTTAGCATTTTGTGGGTTCTTGTTTCTTTAGGGGCTTTTCTTGTTTTTGTCTTCTTTTACTTGTCTTGAGCCCTTTTTTTAGTTAATTGACTTGAGAACTTTTAATTGGTTTTAGTAGTAGTTGTGAACTTGTGATTATTGTTTTAAGTAGCATACTTTTGTAACATGGTCATGCTCAATTTTTGTTCTAAATTTTGTTTTTTTGTGCTTTGCTTCAGATTTCAGTAAAGATAGTAACTTTATGGTAAATAATTGAGAGTGTTGATGTGGGTTTTCGTAAAGTTACAATCTTTTCGGTGTTTTGCTTAGGTTGATTGAATTTTTGTGGTTTTCTTGAATCAAGTATGGTTATGGAGGCTGGAGACCTTGATTTTACTAATCATGAATTGATTTGTGGTTCAAATGTGGGTAACATTGGTGATCTGCCTAACGATTGCTCGATGGATAGTTTCTTAGATGACTTTCTTAAGGATGCACATGCTTGTACCCATGCTCACACTTGTAACCCGCCTGGACCTGATTCCTCTCATACACACACTTGTTACCATGTGCATACAAAAATTATGCCTCCCTCGAGTGAAGATGTTAATCCGAGCGATGATACTTCGGAGTCTACAGATAAGAAGTCGAAGAAACGGCCGTTGGGGAATCGTGAAGCAGTTCGCAAGTATCGCGAGAAAAAGAAGGCAAGAGCAGCTTCTTTAGAGGATGAAGTGGTTAGACTAAGGTCTATAAACCAACAGCTAGCAAAGAGGTTGCAGGGTCAAGCTGTTTTGGAAGCAGAAATTGCAAGGCTTAAATGTTTGCTTGTTGATATTAGAGGAAGAATTGAAGGGGAGATTGGATCTTTTCCTTACCAAAAGTCAACTAAGACTGGGGACATCTATCAGACCCCTATAACTCCTAACATGCCCAGTGCATATCTGATGAATCCATGCAACTTACAGTGTGATGATCAGGTTTATTGCCTCCATCCAGGGGAAGAAGGTAGAAATGCTGAAAATGCAGTACTAAATGGTCAAGGACTTGCTGGTTGTGATTTTGAAAATGGGCAATGTTTGGGAACTCAAAATTTTGCATCAGACGAGCTTCCTGGCTGTGAACTTGGGAGTGGTGTCCCTGCTATCAACACTTCCGCTGCGAACAAGAGAAAAGGTGATTCTTTTGGTTCTTACCAACCCATTCTTATAAGGTTTTTTGTACTTGATGTATGATGCCCAGGTAATTTCTCTTTAGCAATAATGTGACCTGCTGGTTACTGTATTCTTGTAAGACCTTATATGATCTGTTTCTTACAACACCCCCGGGTTTTGTAAATTGCAAAAATCAGTCAGTATTATTAAATTGGAACACCACCTATACAAGAGCAGCACATCCTTCTAATGATGTCCTGAATTAATAATACCTTTGAAAACCAAAATTGAAGTTATTAACTTGTAAGTTTATCTCATGCACTGACAAAATCTTCACTATTTGTCACAAAGTGGCACGGAACCTGTTGTCTTTATGAAGTGGCAATTACATCTGGAAATTTCGTTCCTCAATCCTCATGAACATATTCTAGATTTAGTCAAATTTAAAAAGGATCAGGTTATCCTCTTAAAAGAAGTGCTCCAAGTGTTCTTGTTTCATTATTATTGATATTGTTAGTACCTAGTAGGAGATAAGTCATCTGTTGTGCATCCTTTTTTACAGCATACCGTATAAGAACTATAATGTTCAGAAGTTTTACATCACAACTGTAGATTGTAGTTTCTCCCAGCATGGTATAAGTGAATGAAAGCATTATATATTCATATTTGCGCTGAATATGTTATGAAATTAAGAATAAGAACTACGGGAATTTGTAGCATAATATGTTTAGCTGTCAAGTGTTCAAATAATGCTGGAGCAGACTTAAATGAATAATCAACTAAAATTTAATTTCATTAAAACATTTTACATACTTATAAAGCACTATTTTGTGATCACATGTTATCGTCTGTCTCGTGTTGTCAGTATTATTGCTTGACTGATGAATTAAGATACCCTTATTATTAGAATACTGTCTCAAGTCCACTTAAGAAATTAAACTTCAGTGAAAGAACTGGTTACTGTTAATGAAAGTTTAATATACTAAATTCATCTCTTTTCCTGATTATCTATTATCTCAATCTCCATTTTTTCATAGGCATGCTTATCGTGTATTCTAGAATATGGTTATATTTCATGTATGTTATTTTTTGTTTCTGGTTTCTCAGTTTTTTCTGTTTATATATCTTCTATTGGTTTTGGAGTATTTATAACAAATGAACATAGGCCATGGAGACTTTGTTTGAAAGTTGCCATGTATCCAATTATGTAATTGTTTATATGTAAACTCTGCATTTAAATTATGTATTTGGCATTGTTCGAATTGTGTAAATGTTCCTGAACTTCTTCTGATTTGTTTAAAGATCTTTTACTGAAATATGATCCTCTTTTCCCGAAGCAATAATGTATGACATTGATTTTGGCTTGGGAACATTAACTCTGAAATCTGTATGATTCTTATCTCTGCCTTCTATATTCTATTAGGTGGTGCTCGTGCAGCAAGGGGTATTTGAAGAGATAGTGACATGCTGTTATCTCAATATTGTGAATAAATCTCCAGTCCTCCAAAATTAGTCCACTGAACTTCGGACTTCATTATTCTCCCTATAGTGTTATGTATTTCTTTAGCTCATCTGTTTTATTAATTTTTTATTTTCTACTAACGCTTCATAATTTCCTATGTCAAAGTTTAGCGTAGCTAAGTTCTGTAGTCTTTTAGACTGCTAGTTGGAGGTTTAACGAATTTATTGTTGCCTATTATTATTTTTGAATGTTGTGTAAAGTGAATTTCATGTAACTGCCTCGGTGGCCAATAATTATTTTTGTTTATGAATGAGTGGCATATTTGGGTTGCTCAAATCTCCATAAAACCATAAACTACTATAAGCAGTATGCTGACATCTTTTTTTTACCTATCCTTTTGAGTTATTCTATGCTGTGTATCTGTTGTTGAATTACAGAATTATGGAAACGGTTGATGTTTATATCACTCAGAAGTCGGAACCTTTTAGTTGAGCATTCCATGTTTCTCCTTAACTGGATTCTAACAGGTGAGTTTTATATTCCTCAGACAGCGGTTGCCTTATTTCTTTTCCCTAGCATGTGTTCTACTTTTATCTATCAGTGAAACAGTTATATATTTAATTTTTTTGCTAAACGAAACAGTTTATTTTCTCTTCTGAAGGATGCAAATTAATATTTTAATTAAAAAATTGGAACAGAACCACAAAATTTGGCTTCGGTTTAAGCGTTAATATAGTAACTGTGCAATATTTTGCTTGTAATTTTAATATTATATATTCCGAGGTTGGAGGTATCGTCACCCTCGTAGTCCTTGGACACATACAAGCACACACGCAGGCACGCAAGAAACACACAGCACAACTGCAGGCACACGGGCAAACTGTCTCGCATCGAATCTTTACAAGTTCAAGACTGACTTGTATAATGATAGATAATGGTAAAACGTTTGTAAGAACTGGATTCTCAAACAGTCGGACTTAAAAGAAGTGTAGTTACTAATTGGATATCAGTCGAGCTTAAAATGTTTTTTCTACTGATATTTAACTAAAAATTGGAGACAAAAAATTTGTGCATAATAGCAATCCATCAGGGCATAGAGGAGATACTCGTCTGTTTACCTGTTCTTGGCAGTCGGTATTTTAAATTGATCTTCGCAAATTTTCTTTGGGGTGGTTCTGCTGCTAAATGTTACTATAAAGCTTCCTTGAAAGACTGTCATCACCGAAGGCTGAAGGGGGGTCTCGGCCTTCGAAATTTGGTGGAATGGTTTAGTGCATCAGTGCTATACCAGGTTTGGGGGATCGTGCAGCCATGTTCTCAGTCCTATGGATTAGTTGGTTTCAAAACTGCCTTCAGAAAAATAAGAACTTCTGCTGGACTACTAATGTACCGTACAGTAGCTCCTGAAGTGTTCAACAAATCCTTTAAGCACGAGATCATGCTCTACAATTTGTTTAATACAAAGTTGGCCAAAATTCTAATATGATCCATGGATTGGTAGAGCATCTTTGATAAAGCAGTTTGACATCTCTGTCGTATCTATTATGTTCTACTTTGGATGTAGTTAGCGCATATTTGGAATGGTTCTTGGCAGCCTAACTAATCGAACCACAACCTGGATATTGAGCTTAGAAATCGCGTGGAGCAAATTCGATTTAGTAGTCATGAGTCTGTTACATGGAACGATTTGCACAAGATAAAAGTCAGCATTTGTACTATATGGGATTGGATTCGGACAACGAGCAATAGCCCTCCCTGGCAGTTTGCAATTTGGCATTCCTTCTCAATCCCTAAGTGCTCTATATCACTGTGGTTAGCCCTACTTAACAGGTTCTTCACCAAAGACAGAATGGAGAAATTTCCGAATGCACGTAAACCTTTCGTGTACCCTCTGCAATACAGCAAACGAAATGGCAGAACGCATCTTTTCGACTTGCCTGTACTCAAAAGTGATACCACTCGCGGCGCCAATCTCCCTAAACCGTGGAATGAGTTTCTAGCTGGTCAATTCTTCCTCGTCAGCACAAACAAGATTCTGAAGAACCTTGCCCTACCATTTTTATCGATTGCTGTCCACTCTATTTGGAAGGAGCGAAATTTCCGGTTACACAATCCTGGAAAGCATCATGCTTCTATACAGATCCTGAAGGAAGTTAAGCGAATAGTGAGGGCCTGAGTGGAAAAGTATGTAAGTCTACATCTTTTCAAAAGGCAGCAGCTAGAAACAATCAACTAGTCAGCTTATTTTACCAGAACTACTGTATTAGCGAACATGTTGCATAGATGTTAATGTTGACTTTCTAGCTAAGCCATGCAGGCGAAGTTAGTAGTACATCTGAAGTGTTTGTTTTTTCTGCCGGGTATGCCCTAAATTATGGAGCGTGAGAGCTGCCTCAGTGGAAACGAGGTCATGCGTTGATCCAAAGGGTCACGGGTTCGAACCTCACCCGCCCCCTGCGTGTAGCCGTGTTGGAGAGACAGTGGAAGGTTTGACGAAGGTAACCGTGGATTAATGAGCGTATCGCTTAAGTGCCCGGCCACTGGGTCTTACCACACGGTTAGCATGATTTACCTGCCGGTGTTGACTATGGGGATGGTCGGCCGGTCCTGGGCAAAATAATTCCAGGCAGGCTAGCGTGTCCTGAAAATACACGTTTTGACGAAATTATGTAACTGGTTTTGTGAGGAAAATAAATTTTGTATCCATCAAAAAAAAAAAAACAAAGCTATTTTGAACTTGGTTCGATCAAACAAGCATGTACTGGCTGCAGCTCCTGTAATGTCAGATACCATTCATTCCCAAATGTTTGGTTTAATGGCTGCAAGCCTGCAACTTGTATAAAATATAAACTTGTCACCCATATGAAAAAAGAACCATGGGCTCAGGTATTATCTGGACCACTTTACAAATTTTGAGATCAAATTTGTTTATTTAAAAATTAACAGCTATTCACGGAAACAGCCTCCCTATTCTGTAAATTTGGTTTTTATCATTCTATGATACCTTGGAATGAAAACAAAATATCTTTTTCCTGGAACAAAATCTAGCCACAACTGCGACTTCTGATGCTCAACCACTAGGTCTGAGTGGTTTGAGTGGTCCTAGCAATCAGGTGCATTACTTTATCCCTCTTAATCTACAATCTGGTAGCGACTGATTTGCTCCAGTATTTGGCACACACTATTAGCTCTCCATTAGTTTGCAAATTGCAACCAGTACTAGCTATCCGTTCAAGGTGATGCAAGCACTACATCTACATTTAGAATTGATAACAAGTGAAAATAGCAAGATACACAAGGATGCAAGTAGACTTCTAAGTTAATAATAGATGCAACAACCTTAACAATAAGTTTAACTGGGAGGCCCAAATAAGAAGATCTGATTCGAACAAAGTACTTAGGTACTTTGTTTGTGCAACTACATACATGATTGCTCTAATAGGGATAGTTTGTTGCTCTAAGACAGAAGTCTTTTTACATTAATGAATGACGAACAGTTCAGATATCATCATCCTCGCGATAGATGCTCTCAGCCATCTGCCAGATTTGAAGAGTGTTGTCCTCGGCTACACTTGAAATGACCCACGGCTCATTCTTGTTCCACGAGAAATCTGACAAATTTGCTTTGTGACCACCATGTGAGAAAAGAAGCTCAGGTGGGCCATCTTCCGCTTCTCCCTCCAGCTGCTCATCTCCTATCCTGCAGGCATAGAAGAATGCATACATGTTGCTACTTAGGTCTCCAAGAATACATAATTCTTACAAGGTAGGATAAATGGATCCCGGTCAATAGCAAACGTTTGCTATTGACTGTTACGGAACATATGGTTTCCCAGCACGGCTGGGGTTTAAAAAAAAATTGCACCGTACCGCGGAAAGTTTCTGCGGTATGTGCCCCGTACCGCAGAAAATGCCCCCTGTTTTCACACCAAAAATAGTACTGTACACATACCGCGAAAAGTTTCCGCAGTACGTCTTTCACAGCATACGGCTGGCAAACGTTTGCACAGGACCGACCCCCTGGATAAATTAAGGGGAGAAAAACTATGGTCGTGCATCATTAATCTCAATTGTGCCTAATTGTATTTTAAATACGAGTGACTTCCTAGGATGCAAAAGATTGTCTTATTGCTGATATTTCAACCAACTTTCAAACATTCCAAATCGAGAATATACAAAACGCCAGCAAATACAGTATATTGATTAGGACATGTACAAGTCCCAGACAGTTAGAGGGACAACATTCGAAGACAATAAATAGAAATATAGATGTTCATAATGGTCATTTTCTTTCATTTATGACAAACAAATGGAAACATCAAACAAGAAATAATTCATGTGTTCTGTTATTCATAGTTTTTCTTAATTGTGCATATTGCATAAAGAGAAGGCACATGAACCAAAATAATTTAACATAAACCCTAGCTCTTTAGATCCGTTAACTGAAACTCGAAATTATTGCAAAAAAGAAATACAAGGCTACTTCATGGGTAAATCTAGACTGAAAAAAGAGTATAAAACTATAAAATCACGTAACAGAACAGAATAGATAATGCTGGAAGATAAACAAATATCTATATCTAAATTTTAGAGTACCTGTTTAGATCCCAGACCATCAACCTCCTGTCAGCAGAAGAAGATGCCAGCACTGTTTCATGATTTGGATCCCATTCAACCTGGAATACTTGCTCTCTGCAAATAAGAAGATCAAGTAAGCCATGTCTTCCTACATCAATAAGACTACAATAATGGTAAACAATCACTAGTGATTAATAGCTTAAACTAGAAGACTATGATGTGAAGGTACGGGCACTTGACAAGTTTATATAAGACAGGTGTCATTTATTTTTGCATGATGTTTTGACAAGTATCTCTAAAAAGTAAAAAAACTAAATGGATACATTATCCGTTGTTTCACGACATCTCTGCTCCCTCCTCTTCCAGTCCAGACAATGGTAAAGAAAATGCATATATATTTCGCATCCTGCCTACATCCTGTTTAAATATTGGTGGCCAAAATTATTTCCTTCTCCGATTCAAATAGGAGGGCTGGGACAAAAGACATCTAAGAAACTCAAAGTAAATTACAACAACCATTCAAAATGGATTCGGTCAACTTAACAAATGGCACAAGTCCATTAACTTATAAATCGAAATAAAATAAGATCAAGGATCAAGCTCAAGTAATGTGTATACAATTATACATGATACATACATACATACATACATATATATATATATATATATATATATATATATATATATATAGAGAGAGAGAGAGAGAGAGAGAGAGAGCATACGTATGACAACTTAGAACATGCAACGGCAACGCCAATTTTCGTAAATCAAACAAACCAACAGTTGCATCCGAAGACGCTGTAGCCAGAACATATTCGTTAAACGGATTGAAAGATAAATAGTTAACCTGAAACCAAAAGGATATACCATTAGAAAAGTATGTACATGTTTCTTGTAAATAGTGATAAAAGATACAATATACAGTCATCATGAAAAAGGTCATTTCATAACACTTCAGCTAAACAAAGAGGAGTGAGAATAATATCAATAAAGAAGAGAATTGCGGAATTTGTGAGGAGTAGAGTTTACCATACAACAAAAACCTATAACTTTTAAAGCATAATTGGAAAAAATATATTCAAAAATATGAAAAATATATTAAAAATGACTACTACCACTTATATATGATTAAAAAAAAAACAGTACGGAAATTCATTATCTATATTCATGACCTGTTACAGTAAGAGTTTGCAAAAACTATATTGCAAGTTGATCACCATTGTATTTCCAACCAAATAATCAACAGCAGATTGTGGTTATTTATTTTATATCCTTCACTAAGCTCCCAGGTTTCCCAGTTAAGTTAATATCCTCCTGACTTCATGCATAACAGGTGAATTGCGAAGTGCAAATTTAGTTCCTGCTCAACACAAATATTTCGTGGATTTGCTAGTAATGCAAATGATTACAAAAAGGGGGGGGGGCATTGAGATCTCTCTAGAACTGTAAATAATCTATATCTTAGCATGCTAATAACCACTGTGAAGCACAATACACGACCATAAAAGTTATCACATCCTTCAAAGTAGATACCATGTAAGATACAGAGTTTGCAACATAATTTACGCCAGCAATCATTCATCCTGTTTAGAATGTAAGGAATTCTCATACTGCAGAACATATCCTAGTTGTAGATTTGCTTAAAAATTATACAGATGGACAAAAGCATCTTATCACCCTAAGTGTGTAACAAAGCAAAACAATATTTTTAATGGCTACCCACAAGCCACCGGGATAAATCCAGATGTAACTGAAAGTCACCTTTAATATGCATTTACAAATAACATGTGGTTAAGCAAGTAGCACAGAAAAACTGTTACGCATCGAAAACTCTGGAAATGTGTCAAACCTCTTTCTCATGAACAGCAACAGATTGTTGGGGTTTGGTTGCTCGCAGATCCCAAATCATTAGCCGACAGTCATCTCCAACAGAGCCAAACAAACTTTCATTCTTTGAGTGCCATGACACATCATTAACCAAACTTCCATGTTCCTAAGTGATAATAAAAAGTAGATAATTAGTTAAGGGCAAATATCCACACTGAGTAACACTTCACATCATCAAAAGTCTAAGAAAGACAATAAGTATCAAACTTACCTCATAAACATTGCATGCATCTAGCACTTTGTCTTGTGGCATTGCAGAAATATCCCACATACAAACTTTGCAGTCGTTTGAACCACTCAAGAGGTACCCCTCTTTAAATGGGCTCCATGACAAACCATACCCTTCTTTCTCATGGCCCCTCAACCTCAAATCTGGATCACATGACCCTCCTTCATGATTCATTGGCTGTTTAGTGCAGTCAAATACATAGACATCAGAGTTACTAGTCTTTGCCGCAACAATGAATGGTTTTTGCAGCATACAACGTGCTCTATTCACCTCGCCATCAACATGTATCTTCTGAGTTACCTCCACCTACAAATACACAAGTTGAGAGTTCAAGAAGAAGCTAGTCTAGCACGAAGTACAGTCCATTAGCAGCAGAGACAACCAAGAAAGTCCCATTAAATATCAGAGCTCCAATAAATCAGAGGCCTAAGAATGGAACTCCCTTGCCCTAATATTTTTAGAATTTTAATTTAAACTCTGAAGTGAAATATGCCCTAAAAACTAAAAGATGAGCTCCTAATCATCCACCCTTTAATTTTAAAATCCAGGCTTTTGAGCAAATGGCAAATGATAAAGACAAATGATCAATTGGTTCCCATACTAACAACTCATGCATTTTAAAGTTTCCAACCTATCGTCTACCCATTTTCAATTCGAGCTTGATGATCCTAAGTACGTACTCACCTAAGTTAGGTGAGATGCAAAAGATTTATCATATGAAAATGGGGGTAATTTTGTAATTGTGGGAGTTGACCAATTAATTACAATTGTGTCATTAAAATAACCACGTACTCACCTAAGTCCCCTAAGTAGGTATTTAGGGGCAATTTTCTCTATACATAAATATACAATCAAGTACTCACCTAAGTCCCCTAAGTATGTACTTAGGGGCAATTTTCTCTATTCTATACATAAGTAAACAATCAAATTCAGAAAACACACCCCATTACCCAACACATACAAAAAACACAACCTTCCTTTAGCCACGCAAATCTATTCACATTTCACACACACACACATTAGGTGAGTAATGTACATACAAAAATGACAAATCTATGTGGGAATTGAAAGATACAGTTAAACGTAAAAAATAAAATGGTCTCTATTATGTCTAGACCAAAAAAAAAAAAAAAAATTATCGAAGTTATTCATTTATCGAATATTTATTTATCAAGGTTCTACCATACACAGATTTACATAAAAAGGGGAGTGAGTAGGAATAGACCTTAGGAAGAATAGGGTCATCGAGATTAGTATTAATAGCAGAAGCAGGATTAACAGGCAAATGGGCATCAGCAACCAGCAAGAAATTGGGAAAATCCTCAGAAGTGTGAGTCCCGAGAATCATCTTGTGGATTGCGTAGGTGTCGTCTGCGTAAGTGGAAGGAGTAGAAGGAAGCCAATGAACAGTGAGAGAAGGCCATTCAAGAGAGTGAGAAAGAATCAAATCGTAGAGAAATGGGGTGTTCTTTTTCCACACACTGAACTCTTCTTCTACTTGGTACTCTTCTCTCTCGTCTTCACCTGATCCTGCCATTGTGTGTTTGTGTTTTTGGCGCCAAAATGATGGGAGAGAGAGAGAGAGAGAGAGAGAGAGAGAGAGACCGGCGAAATTGGAGGGTTTGTGTGAGTGAGGGTTTATTTAAGGGAGCTGAGAGGAAAGTTCTTATTGGGCCGGGTTTAGATGAGATGGGCTGGGCTATGAATTGAAGGAAGATAGTGTTTGTTGTAACAAATTTTATTAGTTTGTCAAGTTTTCGTATATTTATCGAGGTTAAATATATCCTTTTAACTTCAATTTTGTGTGTATAAATTTATATAAAATAAAAATGAAAAAACACTATTTACATGTACCTCATTTAGATACAGGCAAAAAGGCAGTCATTCCTTTACTTTTATTTTTTGGAACAAGCGTCTCTTTCGAGAAATGCTAATGGTTCTCAAATGTTTAGGTGGTAAAATCTGATTGCATATGCATTTTAAAAATAAAGAGGCCCTCTATGTATTTATATTCCATTAATTGAAAAAATTTACCATTCAGGAATAATTTCAAAAATCATTTCGGGTGTCTAGCATTCATCGTCTCTTTTTGTGAGTGACGGAGAGAACCTTTTATCTCTTAATCACTGTACTAATTATCATTATAGTTCATGGCAGGGATTTGCTTCCAAGTTTTTTCTTTAATTTCAAATCTCTATTGCACTTGACCTATGGCAAAATAATAAAAAGTTCAAAGTTTGCATCAAGAATCAAAGTGTAAACATATCCACATAGCAAATGAGGCTCAAATTGCTAGATGCAGGCAGGAAGAGCCAATTGCTTTCTTTGGGATCAAGTATAAAACCAAATTAATGGCATTAACATACAGTTGGCAGAATAAAACAAGAATAGAAGGAAACCACGAATTTTTTAATAACGCCGCTGAAAGATCCAACGGTATGCTCCTCATAGTGTTACAACTTCAAATTGCAACTAAAGACAACGATACATATGAAATTTTTCATACCAGAGACGATGATTAAGAGGTAAACTTTTCCCCGCTACTGTATTAAATAAAATAGGATGACTGTTACCATCCAAAATCTTTCCCTAAATACTAAAACACAGAGGGGGTAAATTAAAATGAATTAGTAAAGGCTAAACCCGAAAAACTGACTTATAATGATGCCTAGTCCTAACGCGATAGCTACGAGAGAAGAAGCCCAAGTGAGAGTTTCCGTTATTCTGGGGATCCTATCCTTTAGTGCTTCACTGCATGTACCTATAAAAACTGTATAACTTCCCATTGCAATTACGGTCCCAACCAAAAACATACCCAGGAAAGCAGCACCGGCCACGCGTGAAGGCAAAGCAAGTGCAGGCAACACCATCATAAGTGCATCAGGTTGCAGCCCATGAACAATCCCTGTAGCAAAAGTGGCAAAACCAATCTTCTTCTTTTTGCCAGCAGTTGGATCCTCCAAGGCTTCGTAGCCACTAACATCACATTCCCCGTTTTCAAGGGCAACACATGGAGCAGGAACCTCTGACGCTTCCCTTATTCCCATTGCACCAATGACGAGAAGAGTCAAGCCGACTACTCTAGTTCCCCAAGTACGGATAACTTCAATGTGCAGGCGATCTTTCAGAAGAAGAAAGACTAAGCCGAAAATCACCTGTCCAGCATCATGACCACAACCCCAAAGAGCTCCAACCACAGCACTTTCCATCCGAGTGCGTCCAATGGAGAGCGGTGCTAAAGCAGCAAGGTGATCAGGTCCTGATAGGGTGTGTAAGCAACCAGCAAAGAGACCTGTCCAAGCACTGGTCAAAACCTCATTTTGGAATAGCCTATTCCCTATTGTAGCAGCAGCTGGACCAGCCGTAGGAAAAGAGGCAAATGCCGGGGACACGAAGAGAGGTTGGATCAATAGCAGCAAGGTAGCTGAGGGTAGTACTACAGCCCGAGCCACAACTTGCTGGTACAGATAAATGACAAAGTTAAATAATATGCAAGGATAAACCTCATGAATGACAAATAAATTGACTTGCAATTAACATCTATGAGAGTGATATTAAATTTGCAGGAAAAGAAACTACAAAAAATATATTTCAAAAATTGGGTTTATGATTTCTATTATTCAACATTTGCACTTCCTACAGTCATTCTTTCAATGTCCTTTATAGAGAATTCCTTGCCGCATTAAATAAAAGGCTAAACTTTGTATTTAAAAATGATTCCTTTAATAGTCCGAGGTCGATAAGACGATAATTAATGTTGTTAAAGATCAATGAACAATTATTTTGATCAAACTTTGAAGCCAATAGATGCTACATGAGCTCTCAATGTAGAGGAGGTACATATATAATATAAGCAACAGGTGCAGACCAGGTCAGGTTTTTCAATTTGCAAGATTTTGCTAAAATAATTGTTAAAAGACAAGGAAACAGGTAAATGTAATGTGAGATCAACAAGAAATAACACCTGAAGTGCCTTAGCATCAGAACACATAAACTTGTGTTGCAGAATCGCAAATGTGTCAAGATGAAGAAACAGTAATTCACCTTAGGCATGAAAAGGGGGTACCACGGAGAAGCAAAAAGCACCATTTCCTAGTTGAAGGGTTCCATAACCAGGCATGTATTACAAACCAAATAGTTACAAACTAAAGTCCCTAGTACTCAACATTCTTCAATCAGATGGATTTCGAGGAGCCAGCAAAACGACATAGATATTTAACATAAGAATTCTGATTTTTGACTAGTTAAGCTAATGATCCTTGCATAGTTCTACATAGTAAGACTGTTGGCCAGCTAAGTAAAGGCTCGTGCAAGTTGTTCAGAAATGTTCCTCCTCTGGAACCGAAGCTGGTTTCTATTACATAGTAGGACAACGAAATCACACTTGCTACTATCGAATCTGTTTTGCAACATCCACACATTATCAAGTGTAAACTTAGATTAAATCTGGTTCCACTTAAAACCATACACTAACTACATTCTTTACAATGAAGAAGCATGAAACATAGGAAATGAGGTCTGCAGAACAATCTAAGAAGTAAGCATAGAGACTAGAGAAATTATTCCAACAAAAGATTATTCAGATCACCTAAACAGAGGAGCTAGTACCTGTAATAAGTAAAACAGAATCGTCTTAAAAGAATGTAAAATTTCTATCCACCATCTCAAATACAAACTTAAAGATCAAACCCAATACCATAACTTGTTCCTCATTTCATTTTTACAATAATTTTATCACCGTTGAGAATTTTAATTGCTTGATTGTATTGGGTATATAAAAATTAAACACCCTAATACATCTAGTGGGCATCTAAAAAATTAAATCAACAAAAGAGCATCTAAAGACTTGAACCTTTCTTTATATGTATAAACCCATAATTTGTGCAGATGCTTTATGCTACATCTCTCTCTCTCTCTCCCCCTCGGTCTCTCCCTCCCTCTCCAATAACAACTCTCTCTCTCTCCCCCTCCCCCTCTCACCAAATAACAACTCTCTCTCTCTCTCTCTCCCTCTCCCTCTCCAACAACAAATTACTCTCTCTCTCCCTCTCACCAAATAACAAATCTCTCTCCCTCCCTCTCCAATAACAACTTACTCTCTCTCTCTTTCTCTCTCTCTCTCTCTCTCTCTCTATATATATATATATATATATATCTCCCTCTCCCTCTCACCAAATAACAACTCTCTCCCTCTCCAATAACAACTTACTCTCTCTCTATCTCTCTCACAAACACATACTCATAATGAGCATATTCCAGTAACAGCAAACCCACTAAATTTAAAAGGTACAACATTTTTAAACAAACTCAATTGCAGAAGTATTTGAGTAGTACCTTTTTATGGTTAGAAGATGTATGGCCAAGCTGGTTATGCAAATGGGGTTTTGGAGGCGACCCATCAGAGAATTGATTTTGAGAATCTTGAAAGGATGAGCAAGAAATGGATGGATGGCTTTGTGAACTGCAAGAGAAGGAGGTGAGTCTACTATAATTGGGTTTAAGAGATAAAATGGTAGTGGGTTTGTAAGCATCTAATCGAGGGAGAAAAGGTCGATGGAGCTGCTTGGAGGTTGAGGAGGGGATAGGGTTTGTATGTATAAGCCTCTCCATAGCAAGATTTTTGCACAAAAACTGTTTTAGATAGGTAAAGATTCAGTTTAACTATAAAAAAAATTGCCTTGTATGTATAGTGTGTATTATCAAGATTCAAGAAGCGGAAAGTTAAAGGGAGGATCAACAAATCTAAAGTTTGGGTCTTTTTAAGTTTGGCTCCCGGTCATTACCTGTAAGTACTGTCTACGGAACATGCGGTTCTAGATTGTTGATTCAACGGCTCTGAAAAAAAAAATTATATAGTATAGTAGAAACTTTATACGGTATAGAGAAATTATCAAAATGCCCTCTGTTTTCAAATAAAAAATCTATTGTTCATCGTCTGCGGTACGTAAACAGTAGAAGCATTTTGGTAATTTCTCTGTACCGCGGAAAGTTTTTACGGTACGGTACAATTTTATTTTTAAATCAGAGCCGTTGGATCAACAATCCAACGGTTCTGGAACTGTATGTTCCGTAAACAGTCTGGTGCAACCGATTGCACCAGACCGGGACCCTTTAAGTTTTTATGTCTACTAGGGATAAGAAGAGTAAAGTATAAAAAAATGAAAGAATGACATAAATAACTTTTTTTTTTAATAGAATTGACGAAAATAACACAAATCATGGATGATAACCATAAATATCCTTTTATTATGCATTTGGGAGAGCGGTAATAGATTTTATACATATTAGGCATTTGGAAGAGGGATAATAGAGCTGCCAGGGGAGCCTATTACGCATTTGGAAAATGGGTAACCCCTATTACCCATTCTCCAAATGCGTAATAGAAGAAAAATCTATACTAGTTACCCCAATATTAAATGCATAACCCTATTACTCTCATATGAAATGCGTAATAGACGGGTATTTATGGCCGTCATGAATGCTTTGGAGTATTCTTGTTATGTGATATAGGTTTTTGGGTATTTTTTGCCAAAATCCGTATAAAATATACAGTATATACAGTATTTATCATTTTGAATTTTTTTATTATCATTTTGATGATAATAAAATAATGATGACATCCGAAAACACCATTTGAGAAGAAAAAAGAGAAGACGGATACCAAAGTTGGGCAGCAACAATAAAGGGTGATGCAGATTAGCAGATGAAGACAGACTCGACTGGTAATGGGCCCGTTTTTGGAAATTTTTTAAAAAATAATAATTTATTTTTGCAAGATAACGATTATTTGCAAGATAATGAATATTAAACTTCAGTACTTCACATACATATTTTTTTCTAAAAAAAATTATATAAATATGAATTTTTTTCCAAAATAAGTAACTTATATTTTACACTTAAAATTTGCCAAACAAGCTCATTGTAATGTGTAGGTTGTGGCCTCGTTTTTGACCACATTATCAACCGCATCGTTAGACGCCGTGACAGGAAAATCGAAAGAGGTGGTTACGTTGCTCACTTGTTGCGTCTATATTCTGTCAATTCTTATAATTATATTTTTGTTGTAAAACGTGTGATGTGTGATTGCACATTTAGTCAAAATCTGTTGCCTAATTGTTCCCTTCTTTTTCCTATAAATAGGAAGCATTAATGAATGAAAAACTTGCACCCGAGCAATTCATTTCTCTACTCTCTTCTCTCTCTCTTTTATTACAAAGCAGTAACTTATATTAGTAGCTCTTTTAATTTAGCTAGTATATTACAACACGTTATCAGCACGAAACTCTGCCGGAACTGAGAAGGTATAATTTTTATTAAACGTTTAAACGTCGTTAATCCGCCTACTAATAAAAATTCATATGGTCGGTTAATCCGCCTACTACACCGGATTTTTTTTTACATGGTCGGTTAATCCGCCTACTACACCGGATTTTTTTTTATTTACATGGTCGGTTAATCCGCCTACTACACTAGATTTTTTATTTACATGGTCGGTTAATCCGCCTACTATACGGGAATCTTTCAAAAAGAAACTCTGAACTTAATTGTCTTAAAAGAGAAATGCCCATATCACTATCAAAATGTGCTTTATTATTCTGTTGATTAATTATTATATACGGTAAATAACTTTTGTTCACAAGCTAACATATGCATGATACTCTAATTTAAGTTTATTTATTGATCGGAGATAATCTGTATACGAAGACGTTCGTACGACAGGTGAAAATCCATTTGTTATTCTATACGTAGATCTGTTTATAGTATTAGTGATAATACACCCGATTAACTAAGAGTTATGTAATATTTATATTGATGATTTAAGTTTAATAATTTGTGTGTTAAATTCAGATTTATTATGACAAACCTTACAAGCTTATCGTTCGTTGCATTGGATATTTCTGGAGATAATTATTTGTCGTGGGTACAAGATGTAAAATTGCATCTTGGTTCAAAGAAATTAAGCGATACGATAATGACAGGAAATAAAGCTACGGCTGAAGAAAACTTTGCCTCCATTATATTTCTCCGACATCACATGCATGAAGATTTAAAATCTGAATACCTAGAAGTCGAGGATCCTTATGTTTTATGGGAAAATCTAAAAGATAGGTTTGACCACCAGAAATTAGTTTATTTACCCGCAGCTGAAAATGATTGGGCTAATCTAAGACTTCAGGATTTTAAAAGTGTTCGGGCATATAGTTCTGCTTTATTCAAGATAAGTTCTAGACTCATTATGTGCGGTGAGAAAGTTACTGAGAAAAGAAAAATCGATAAAACACTATCAACTTTTCACCCCAATAATATCAACTTAGCTGAGATGTATAGGGAGCGCAAATTCACCAAGTTCGGTGATCTTCTATCAACTCTCCTTGTTGCTGAACAGAATCATGAATTGGTGATTAAAAATCATCAATCCCGTCCAACGGGATCTGCCCCTTTACCTGAAGTAAATAACACGTCATTCCAGCAGAATGTACGTGGAAGAGGGCATAGAGGTGGACGAGGCCAAAGTCGATACCGTGGACGAGGTCGAAGTCACGGGAACTTTCGTCCTTACTACAACTCTGGTCACCGGAAGTGGCAATCTGAACAGAGCAAAAGAAAGGCACCACAGGGAGGGAAAATGAATAATACATGCCATAATTGTGGAATGGAAGGACACTGGGCACGTAATTGTCATATCCCAAAACATCTTGTTGATCTATACCAATCATCTCAGAAGTCAAAAGGAAAAACAGTGGAAACAAATTTCGCCAACAATAATCTAGATGATTCCCCGATAGTTACAACTGGAGGAATAAATATTAATGGTCCGAATGAAACCAATGAAACTCCCATGTGGGAAGCTGAAGATTAGTTTCATTAAATTACTATAATATTGTGTATTATCTTGTTTAAGCTATGTAGTGTGTTATGTTTTTCTATCGAATAAAAGTGTGTTTCTTTATTATGCACAGAATGATTCCTGAGGATATATGCATTGCTGATTGTGGCACAACTCATACGATTTTACAGAGCCGGAAATATTTTAGCCTTCTAACCAAAACCGAAGCACAAGTTGGGACCATATCTGGTGTTTCTAATATAATTGAGGGTTTTGGAAAAGCTAGTTTTATCTTACCTAATGGTACACAATTACGTATTCCAAATGCTTTATTTTCTAGTAAGTCCACTAGAAATCTTCTTAGTTTTAAGGATATTCGACTCAACGGTTTTCACATCGAAACCACTTCCGAGGCTGGTAAAGAATATCTTCTTATCACTTCAGCTAATTCTAGCAACAAGAAAATCTTAGAAAGATTTCTCTCACTTTCTTCAGGATTATATATGATGAAAATTAGAGCCATTGAGTCACACAATGTCATTGCTTCGAAACTAGTAGACCCAAAATCATTTACACTTTGGCATGAAAGATTAGGTCACCCTGGTGTCTCTATGATGCGTCGCATTATAGAGAATTCTACTGGACATCCTCTAAGAGATCTTAAAGTTCTTTCAAACAATGACTTTCCTTGCTCAGCATGTTCTTTAGGAAAATTGATTACTCGACCATCTCCTACTAAAGTTCAGATTGAGAATCCAAATTTTCTTGAAAGAATCCAAGGGGACATATGTGGGCCTATCCACCCATCTTCTGGTCCATTTAGGTACTTCATGGTATTAATTGATGCCTCAACTAGATGGTCTCATGTTTGTCTTCTCTCAACTCGTAATGATGCTTTTGCAAAATTACTTGCCCAGATAATCAAACTGCGAGCTCAATTCCCAGATCATCACATTAAGTCAATTCGTTTAGATAATGCCGGCGAGTTCACATCTGCAACTTTTGTTGACTATTGCATGTCTGTAGGGATCTCAGTTGAACACCCAGTTCCTCATGTACATACACAAAATGGATTAGCCGAGTCCTTTATCAAAAGACTTCAACTTATTACAAGACCACTGTTGTTGAAATCAAAATTACCTACATCCATTTGGGGTCATGCAATACTTCACGCTGCCAATATTATTAGGATTAGACCAACTGCCTATAACAAACATTCTCCACTACAATTGGTACTTGGTCAAATTCCTAATATCTCTCACTTCAAAATTTTTGGAAGTGCTGTATATGTGCCGATTGCTCCACCACAGAGATCGAAGATGGGAGCTCAAAGAAGAATTGGTATCTACGTTGGTTTTGATTCGACATCTATAATTAGATATCTTGAACCACTAACTGGAGATTTATTTACCGCGAGATATGCAGATTGTCATTTTGACGAATCAATGTTTCCTCCTTTAGGAGGAGATAAATATTCGAATAAAGCTAATCTTGACATTACATGGAATGCATCAGGATTACATTTTCTAGATCCACGTACCGGTCAATGTGAAATTGAAGTTAAAAGGATTATTCATATGCAAAATATCGCAAACCAAATGCCTGACGCATTTAACGATTCTAGAAAAATTATAAAATCTCATATACCTGCAGTAAATACTCCAGCTAGAATAGATGTACCAATTCAAAAATCAAAAGAGTTGGTTACAGAATCAAATCCGCGCTTGAAGCGTGGTAGACCGGTCGGTGCAAAAGATGTTGCACCACGAAAACGAAAAACAAAGAAAAATGCCCCTGAAGTGGCACATGCTCCAGAAGTAGCAAATACCCCTGAAGTGGTATTATCTCCTGAAGAGATTCTAGTCCCTAAAGATGAGGGATTGAGTAATCATGAAATTTCAATAAATTATGTGCATGACATGAAATTATGGGATCGAAGTAAAGTCATAATTGATGATGTATTTGTGTATTCTACGGCATTGGATGTCGATATAAATTCTGATCCTGAACCACAAAGTGTGGATGAATGCCGTCGAAGAAAAGACTGGCTAAAATGGAAAGACGCAATACAAACAGAATTAAATTCATTGCGAAAAAGAGAAGTATTTGGACCTGTTGTCCAAACACCAACTGGTGTAAACCCTGTTGGAAATAAATGGGTATTCATAAGAAAACGAAATGAAAAGAATGAAATAGTGAGATACAAAGCCCGACTTGTGGCTCAAGGGTTTTCTCAAAGACCTGGCATTGATTATCAAGAGACATACTCACCAGTAATGGATGGAATTACTTTTCGTTTCATTTTAGGTATGGCATCAAATGAAAAATTGGAAACACGTCTTATGGACGTCGTTACTGCATACCTATATGGTTCACTTGATAGTGAAATTTTTATGAAAATCCCAGAAGGGTTGAAAATGGATGAGTTTAAGAAACCTCGTCATATATATTCCATTAAACTTCAACGATCATTGTATGGGCTGAAACAATCTGGTCGTATGTGGTATAACAGACTTAGTCGTTATTTACAAAAGAATGGGTTTATTAATAATCCGATTTGTCCATGCGTTTTTATCAAGAAATCACAATCTGGTTTTGTGATCATTGCTGTATATGTGGATGATTTAAATCTTGTAGGAACAACTACAGAGGTTGATGATGCTGTCATATATCTAAAGACAGAATTCGAGATGAAAGATCTTGGAAAGACAAAATATTGTCTTGGTATACAAGTTGAGCATTTGTCATCGGGAATTTTCCTCCACCAATCCACGTATACGGAAAAAGTTTTGAGCAGATTTTACATGGATAAATCTCATCCTTTGACCACTCCAATGGTGGTTAGATCTTTAGAACCTGATAAAGATCCATTTCGACCAAGAGAAGATGATGAGGATGTTCTTGGTCCTGAAGTTCCATATCTTTGTGCAATTGGTGCACTAATGTATCTTGCGAATAATACAAGGCCGGATATTGCGTTTGCTGTGAATTTATTGGCCAGGTTTAGCTCTGCTCCAATGGACAGACATTGGAATGGGATCAAACATATATTTCGTTATCTTCGTGGAACAGTTGATTTTGGGTTATTCTTCCCGAAAAACTCGACATCTCAGTTGATTGGATATGCAGACGCTGGATATTTGTCAGATCCTCATTTTGGTAAATCACAAACTGGATATGTATTTACATATTGCGGTACAGCCATTTCTTGGAAATCCACAAAGCAAACTATAGTGGCAACCTCATCAAATCACTCAGAAATAATTGCAATTCATGAAGCCAGTAGAGAATGTGTTTGGTTGCGGTCTATCATCAAGAACATTCAAGAATCATGTGGATTACCAGACATCACGAGAAATCCCACTGTTATGTTTGAAGATAACACTGCATGTATTGATCAACTCAAGGAAGGATATATCAAAGGAGACAGAACGAAGCATATTTCACCAAAATTCTTCTACACTCATGAACTTCAAAAGAATGGTGAAATTGATGTACAACAAATTCGGTCATGTGACAATCCTGCAGACTTATTCACAAAATCATTACCGAATTCAACATTCGGGAAACTACGACATAACATTGGAATGCGTCGACTCAAGGATCTGTTGCAACAAAACTTTAGTGAATGATTGATTTCTTCCAAGGGGAGATTGTACTCTTTTTCCTTCATCAAAGTTTTTATCCCACTGGGTTTTTCTTTGATAAGGTTTTAATGAGGCAGTCTATGATCCGTACTAAATGACAATCAAAGGGGAGTGTTGTAAAACGTGTGATGTGTGATTGCACATTTAGTCAAAATCTGTTGCCTAATTGTTCCCTTCTTTTTCCTATAAATAGGAAGCAGTAATGAATGAAAAACTTGCACCCGAGCAATTCATTTCTCTACTCTCTTCTCTCTCTCTTTTATTACAAAGCAGTAACTTATATTAGTAGCTCTTTTAATTTAGCTAGTATATTACAACAATTTTTTTATATTCTTTACATTTAAAATTCGTTTGATATTATTCATTTATAATAGCATCAAAGGTATTCGTTAAAATGATTGGATAAAACGATATAAAATATTAATTATGTGAAATTTATTTATTAAATCTGTAAGGTGTATGTTTCAATGGAGTTTTAAAAAAAGTAAATTAGTATTATTTCAAGTTATTAAAAATAAAATAATTTATTTTAATATGACAACAGAGGATTAGCAAATATAGCCGCAAATATAATAAGCTTGTCTATAATTTTAATTATCATTGGAGTGCAAAAAATTTTATACATTTTTTATTATTCTTATTTATGGTAATTAATTTCAAATTTTATCTAAAATGTTTCTCCCATTGGAGATGCTCTAAGGCATCTATATCTATCTATACTATATTATAAAAAACGAAATTTACCCTTAATTATTTTACATGATTATAAAAAACAAAAAGCACTCTTTTCTTACTTATAAAAAAAAAACACTCTTTTCTTAAAATTATTGTACGCATCTCTTCCCAACACTTCTCCTAAATAATAATTAACCAATTACCTTTTTCAACTATTACATTTTCTAACTTTTCTAACTAAAATATTTTTTTTTTCCAAAAATATGATCGTTCTAATTAATGAAATAAATTAATAATATTATAATTACTAATCGCTAACTTATTACCTTTTCTAGCTAAAAGGTAATATCTTTTCGATATTTTATAACAAAATAATCTAATTTTCTCTTAAATGATAACTAACTAATTATCTATTTCAGCTATTACCTTTTCTAAATTTTCTAACTAAAATCTTTTTTTTTCCAAAACTATGATCGTTCTAATTAATGAAATAAACTAATAACATTATAATTACTAGTAACTAACTGATTATCTTTTTCAATTAAAAGGTAATATATTTCGTATATTTTCTAATTGGAAAATAAAATAACAAAATTATATGTAACAACCGAGAAAATTTCGTTTAATTTTTAATATCAAAATATATTTTTAGTTGATTTTACGGTGTTTTAGTTTATTTTTAATGCATTTAAACGCGTTATGATTTTTATTAAATAGAAAAATTATCCCACACGTGTTATGTGACTTCTGTGTAGCATAGATTATTTTATTCTATTTTTCTGTAATTTTTATATTTTTAGAATACAGTTATTTCGCATTTTAATTTCCGGATCCAGCCCCTGTACTGAATTCGAGGCCCTGTTTTTCATAAAATTATTTTTATATAATAGTAGGATATCTAAAAATGCATTATGTTGTAATTTTTGTAATATTCGTAATTTTTGGAGAATTTTGGCATTTATATTATATTTGTTTAAAAATAAAAATTTTACATTTTTATCCCATAAAAGTTATTTTTAAGGCTTAATAATTTTAATTAGGGGTTAAAAATATTTTTGGGGTATTAATTTTCGATTAATATAAATAGCATCTGAATTATTTTTATTTACTAAAATAATCAGAAAATCAGATTTTCTGATTTTAATTTTCTGGAAAATCTCTGAATATTTGTTCTTGGTGTTCTTGAGAATCAAACAGCTTTTGAAGGTGATTTCGGGATGCAAATCTCTCATATGAGTAACCAAACTGAATCTCATGATCTATACTACATGATTATGTGGGTGTGTATATGTGTGTATGTCTAAACCGTAATTTTGTTTTTTTTAATTTAATTTTCGAATTTCTTGAATTTGGTGTTGCTTGTATGATGATTTGTTGTTTATGTGGTTAGTGTCTATAAATTGCTTATGATCTCAGGAGTTTAAATATGATTTTTAATTGATTTTTCGTGTCCAGAATAAGAAATCGAGTTTAGTGGGGGTGAGATATAACTTTGATTTTTCCGACTTGGTTGTTAATTGTTTGATGTTCTTGATGGTTGATATAGATTATTGAAGTCATAAGCTTCATTTTGATGTATAGAACGAGTGATTTGGTGTACGATTTCGGGTTCGTCGAAAAATTGATGAAGCTCGCCGGAGAGCTTCGTTCTTGCCGGTATCGGCGAGTTCTCGGCCGGTTTCTGCGTTTGTTGTTATGTTT
Organism: Kitagawia praeruptora; assembly: GCA_037693485.1. Taxonomy (NCBI): domain Eukaryota; kingdom Viridiplantae; phylum Streptophyta; class Magnoliopsida; order Apiales; family Apiaceae; genus Kitagawia; species Kitagawia praeruptora. The sequence goes on from CM075352.1 coordinate 144,798,243, forward strand.
ATATTGTTGGGTTGATTTGGAATGTGTTACAAGCAAAAATCCGTAGAAAGGGTTGCGTTTTGAGACTCACCGGATTTTGGCCGGATCTGCGTGAATAGTATTTGGGGGGGTCTGTTAAGGTTGAAGAAGACAGTGACATGCTTTAAAAAAAATACAGTATGTATTTTACTTTTACTTACTTTTATTTACTTTTAAAACTTTTAATAATTCTAAATTTAATTATAAATTCAGAAATTATTTTCTGAAAATATTTTAGAAATTCAGAATTTATTTCTGACTTCTGTTTTTCTTTTTAAAATTATTTTATTATTTACTTTTAATTCAAAAATAATTAAGAATTAAATACTTTTAATTATACTAATTGATTTCAAATAATGATTTAATTAATTTAATTATTTGATAAATGTAATCATTTATTAAAGAATTTTATTAATTAATTATTAGTTGATTCTAATTAATTTAATTAGGATTATTTAATTTTTAATTAACCAATTTTATGTTTAAAAATGTTTAAAAATAGTTTTAATTGTTCAAAAATTTGAGAAAATGTTTTAAAAATCTTTTAAAATCCTGAGTTGGATTTTATTCCAAAATGGTGATTTAAAGTTGTTTTAAAAATATTTCTTTAGTTCAATTGAGTCCCGAATTGAGTTGTTCGGCCAATTTTGTGAAAATTTCGTGTTATATGGCATTTAAAAATTATGTGAATTGTGTGTTATTATTCTTTGATTATATGTTAGTGATTTGTAATTATTCTAGGAATAATTTGAGTGCTCTTTTATTTATGAGTTGTATCTGGTATGTGTTGATTGGTTACGTGACAAGTATATATGTATTTAATTCGAGGATTAAGTATTGGTCTCGAGGGTTAATTGTTATATTTATATTTGTATTTCTTTATCGGGGATTAGAATAAATCTTTTGAGGATTAATTGGTGAATATTGACTTAGGAATGTCAGCGGAGTTAAGTTGGTATAAGACGAAGAAGGTTGGAGATAGATGAAGGATTGTTTGTGATTGTTGGATTTATTGTGAGGTGTTTTAACACCGGGAAAACGTCTATGTTCAAATGAGATATTTCCAATTATTATCTTCTGACAGAGATATTGTAGACGCGCGGGCTTGATATCGGCAGATCAGACTTGTGGCAACCGCTAAAGCGTAAACCAAAGCATGATTAAAACAGATGACATGATGACGTGAGATAGAAGAAAAAGATGGTTGTATTACTTCGGCGTTACGCAATAGCTAAGGACCAGAGGCAAGTATTTTCTTGATCATCCTAAACACTTTTTATTTTCTGTTTCATTTATTCATATCATGACAAATAGTTATTGTTCAGAGCTATTTGTGGTTATTAAATATTTTTGTGCGAACACAGTTGCTTGATATTGGTATCCTTGATGTGGGGAATTGTTTAAGATAAACTCTTCATATCCTTATTATCGTAGTAAATAATATGGATGTGAACTGTGTGTGAAACTAAGCATTTCCTGTTGAATTCGGAAATTGCTATATTGGATTGGAAGTTATTAAAGCGTAGGAGGTCATGATGATTTCATGGTCCAGCAAAATGGTAAAGCGTAGGAGGCCATGATGATTTCATGGTCCAGCAATATTTAAGGAGGATATGGTAACCATTCCATCTTCCTATAGGCTAACATTACTTACCTATTTTGGGTACCCCAGAAATCCGGATTATACCCACACGGAAAAAAAGAGAATACCGGTGGAGTATAAAGGGTCCCATTGCCTTAGAACCTGATCAGGGGGCAGTGGTGTTTCAGTTATATATATATCCAATCCATATCGCTCGAATGGCTATTATATATTGTGAGTTGGCAGATGATTCATTTTTATGACATGCCAAATGATTTCAGTTATGGTTTGAATTATATCACAGTTGTTGATTCAGTTTTCTCTATAAACTGTTTTACATTTCAGTTGATTTTATGCCCCACTTATACTGGTTTTATATCAAAATTTTTATACGCTTGCTGAGCATTTCTTTTGCTCATACTTGCTGTTGTAAATTCTAACATTTCAGTAAGGTAGTTTGGCGAGACTTATCCGCACAGTTCAGAAAGAGAAGAAGCGTGATGCTATTTCGAAGATGACTTGGCTCAGGATGTCTGGATTTAGTGTAAGATCTATTTTACATAATGGAGTTCTAATATTTGTTATTATTATGTACTAGTCTAGTTGTTATTCCCAGATTACACACTTGTATAATTGTAGAAGGGGAGGTTGAATACAATTTTTGATATTTATAAATTTCTGATAAGAATCACAGAAATCTATAAGGAGATAATTGCTGTATAAGAAATGATTCACAAACACATAAAAATCAGGTGGTTAAATGTACCACCTGAGACTTTTATTCGAAGAAAACTCTGTGATACAAAAGTACACAGCTGCTGTTTTACAACTCTTTGCTTCTAAGGATATTCAATAAAATCTAAGCGAAATAAAACTTACAAAACAGTTTTCTTCGTTTCTAAAGAGTTGCTACACTTGGTTATATATCCCAAGTTTACAAGTACTGCAGGAATAAGATAATATTAATCTAATTCAAGTTGACTTGCTACTCCACTCCAAATACACATGTAGCCGAAAGGTTGTCCTTGTGAACAGACATGTCCCTTGCACCTTTCTTGTATTCACTTTGTAAATGGAATGCTTCTTTCTTTTGCGTTTCCAAAGTATGGCTATCATACTGCTTTTTATACCTACTATCAACCCATGTGATCTGTCAGTCAAACCTGTCCTTATCAACTGCTAATTCTCAGCTAGTATAGAAGAAAGTGTTAATGATTATCCGTTAATGTTGTACACTATCATCCGTTGATAGTAGTTTGAGCTGTATCCGTTGATATTGTAGATTTGAGTTGTATCCGTTGATAGAGTCCTGTTCTCATCCGTTGATACACTTTCACTTAGACAGAATTACATAGCATAGCTTATTTACAATTGGCTACCCTATTCTGCCTATCCGTTGATGGTCAACATGACTCTGAATAAAAACACTATCAATTGATAAATTGAGATACTGCAGTATGCTACAAAACCTCATCCGTTGATGAGCTATCTGTCAACGGATAGAGTTATAATGTCTCATCCGTTGACAGTTACAAAACATGACTTATACAATTTTGTGCATAGAATGTGAAGTTATCATCAAGTACAACATATTCCTAACACTAGTTGGCCTGGCATACTTCTTATTGAAATTACACCAGTGATTTAAGATTTGATCAAAGAGAATGTTGTAAAGAAGGAATATTTTTTTATTTAATAGAATTTGGATTCTTGTTTCTAGCCCTATAACCTTAAAAGATCTTAGTATGTTGGGGGTCACAGATGTTATATTTCGAGTGTTGGACAATCACAAGTGAAGGATTATTATTAAACAGATGTTTTATTTTAAGGATTTTCGCGTGACAACCAAATCTTATGACCCCGGATTTGGGGGGTGTCACAGTTGGTATCAGAGCAGGGTTATAGTAAACTAGAAACGAGAGTGTGTAGGAGTGTGTATAGCTAAGTAAGGAACGTCCGAGCTCATGTAGAGTTCGTGTTGGACTATTGGATAGTACCAATTAGTAAGTTAAGATTGGAGTACTCGTTTGAGATAGTTGTGCTGAGCTGGATAGACCGCCTTGCTAATGGAGATGTCTATTGTGGAATCTTCAGAGATTGTTACGAGTTGACTATGACATACGATATCGATATTCTTAAAACGTGGAAAGGAAGAAGCTTAAATTCGAATGACGAGCTATTGAAGGAACTGGCAAAGAAGGCAATAGTAGAGACCTTGGCAATACCTTTCCTTTCTATGAATTATTTTGATATCCCGCCTACAGAGGCATTTGTTAAAAGATATATCTCCTCTTCTAAATAGTGACATTTTGAATTTCAACTTTTTGTTTTCACCAGTGGTTAATAACTTTATTTGCAATATAGTACCACTTGTTCGGTACTTTCTTCCTGGTTCTTCTTTTCGAAAAGTAACACATTTGGAATTCCTTTCATACTTCTTTACTCCAATTGAGATGAACAATCCTATTTATATGGGACACCATGTATATCTGTCTGTGTGATAGAAGTTGGATGGGACGCCATCACTGGTGTGTTGTGTATTACAAGAAGGCTGGCCACCTTTATTTGTAAATGTCGGAGCTAAGACACGCAACGTCGGGTTCATATGATCATATTGATCTCTCAGTTATTCTCTTATTTCAAATCAGGTTGCTTGAAAATTCATAAAATTCATAACCACAATTGTGGGACATTTGCTATGGTATGGAATCTGTTCTCTTCAAAATTTAATGATTTTTGTTATCTCTACTGAATTTCAAGGGTATGCCAATCATGTCAGGATAAGCGAAATTCGCTGATAGAAGTTAGATTCACAACGGAATCGTCAGGAGCAAGAGCGAGTCCTAAAATGATTAGAATATCAGTGACATATCAATGGAATCAGTTCACTCTCTCTCTCAAGGATATTATATATGTTAATGGAAAGTTGGTCGAGCCATATTTGAAACGAATAACGATGGGTTGTAAGACTTCAGTGATAACTGTCTCAGATAGAGACCATATAGTTGAATTGAGATTTTGGAGAAGTTGTTTAAGAAGGAACACTATCCCCAGTTTTGTGAAGCAAGTGTTGATGATGAAGGAGTTAAGGAACCCCACTAGTTGCCTTAGCTGATTCCGAGGACGGAATCCTTATAAGGGGGAAAGAATGTAACAACCGGGAAAATTTCGTTTAATTTATTATATCAAAATATATTTTTTGTTGATTTTACGGTGTTTTAGTTTATTTTTAATGCATTTAAACGCGTTATGATTTTTATTAAATAGGAAAATTATCCCATATGTGTTATGTGACTTCTGTGTAGCATAGATTATTTTATTCTATTTTTCTGTAATTTTTATATTTTTAGAATACATTTATTTCGCATTTTAATTTTCGGATCCATCCCCTGTACTGAATTCGAGGCCCCTTTTTTCATAAAATTATTTTTATATAATAGTAGGACATCTAAAAATGAATTATGTTGTAATTTTTGTAATATTCGTAATTTTTGGAGAATTTTGGCATTTATATTATATTTGTTTAAAAATAAAAAATTTACATTTTTATCCCATAAAAGTTATTTTTAAGGCTTAATAATTTTAATTAGGGGTTAAAAATATTTTTGGGGTATTAATTTTCGATTAATATAAATAGCATCTGAATTATTTTTATTTACTAAAATAATCAGAAAATCAGATTTTCTGATTTTAATTTTCTGGAAAATCTCTGAATATTTGTTCTTGGTGTTCTTGAGAATCAAACAGCTTTTGAAGGTGATTTCGGGATGCAAATCTCTCATATGAGTAACCAAACTGAATCTCATAATCTATACTACATGATTATGTGGGTGTGTATATGTGTGTATGCCTAAACCGTAATTTTGTTTTTTTTTAATTTAATTTTCGAATTTCTTGAATTTGGTGTTGCATGTATGATAGTTTGTTGTTTATGTGGTTAGTGTCTATAAATTGCTTATGATCTCAGGAGTTTAAATATGATTTTTAATTGATTTTTCGTGTCCAGAATAAGAAATCGAGTTTAGTGGGGGTGAGATATAACTTTGATTTTTCCGACTTGGTTGTTAATTGTTTGATGTTCTTGATGGTTGATATAGATTGTTGAAGTCATAAGCTTCATTTTGATGTATAGAACGAGTGATTTGGTGTGCGATTTCGGGTTCGTCGGAAAATTGATGAAGCTCGCGATTTCGGGTTCGTCGGAAAATTGATGAAGCTCGCCGGAGAGCTTCGTTCTTGCCGGAATCGGCGAGTTCTCAGCCGGTTTCTGCGTTTATTGTTATGTTTATATTGTTGGGTTGATTTGGAATGTGTTACAAGCAAAAATCCGTAGAAAGGGTTGCGTTTTGAGACTCACCGGAGGTTGGCCGGATTTTGGCTGGACCGGCGTGAATAGTATTTGGGGGGGGTTTGTTAAGGTTGAAGAAGACGGTGACATGCTTTAAAATATATATATATATATATATATATATATATATATATATATATATATATATATATATATATATATATGTATGTATTTTACTTTTACTTACTTTTATTTACTTTTATTTACTTTTAAATCTTTTAATAATTCTAAATTTAATTATAAATTCAGAAATTATTTTCTGAAAATATTTTAGAAATTCAGAATTTATTTCTGAATTCGGTTTTTCATTTTAAAAATTATTTTATTATTTACTTTTAATTCAAAAATAATTAAGAATTAAATACTTTTAATTATACTAATTAATTTCAAATAATGATTTAATTAATTTAATTATTTGATAAATGTAATCATTTATTAAATAATTTTATTAATTAATTATTAGTTGATTCTAATTAATTTAATTAGGATTATTTAATTTTTAATTAACCAATTTTATGTTTAAAAATGTTTAAAAATAGTTTTAATTGTTCAAAAATTTGATAAAATCTTTTAAAAATTCTGAGTTGGATTTTATTCCAAAATGGTGATTTAAAATTATTTTAAAAATATTTCTTTAGTTCAATTGAGTCCCGAATTGAGTTGTTCGACCGATTTTGTGAAAATTTCGTGTTATATGCCATCTAAAAATTATGTGAATTGTGTGTTATTATTCTTTGATTATATGTTAGTGATTTGTAATTATTCTAGGAATAATTTGAGTGCTCTTTTATTTATGAGTTGTATCTGCTATGTGTTGATTGGTTACGTGACAAGTATAAATGTATTTAATTCGAGGATTAAGTATTGGTCTCGAGGGTTAAGTGTTATATTTATATTTGTATTTCTTTATCGGGGAATGTTAGAATAAATCTTTCGAGGATTAATTGGTGAATACTGAATTAGGAATGTCAGCGGAGTTAAGTTGGTATAAGACGAAGAAGGTTGGAGATGGATGCAGGATTGTTTGTGGTTGTTGGATTTATTGTGAGGTGTTTTAACACCGGGAAAACGTCTATGTTCAAAGGGGATATTTCCAATTATTTTCTTCCGACAGAGATATTGTAGACGCGCGGGCTTGATATCGACAGATCAGACTTGTGGCAACCGCTAAAGCGTAAACCAAAGCATGATTAAAACAGATGACATGATGACGTGAGATAGAAGAAAAAGATAGTTGTATTACTTCGGCGTTACGCAATAGCAAAGGACCAGAGGCAAGTATTTTCTTGATCATCCTAAACACTTTTTATTTTCTGTTTCATTTATTCATATCATGACAAATAGTTATTGTTCAGAGCTATTTGTGGTTCTTAAATATTTTTGTGCGAACACAATTACTTGATATTGGTATCCTTGATGTGGGGAATTGTTTAAGATAAACTCTTCATATCCCTATTATCGTAGTAAATAATAAGGATGTGAACTGTATGTGAAACTAAGCATTTCCTGTTGAATTCGGAAATTGCTATATTGGATTGGAAGTTATTAAAGCGTATGAGGCCATGATGATTTCATGGTCCAGCAAAATGGTAAAGCGTAGGAGGCCATGATGATTTCATGGTCTAACAATATTTAAGGAGGATATGGTAACCATTCCATCTTCCTATAGGCTAACATTACTTGCCTATTCTGGGTATCCCAGAAATCCGGATTATACCCACACGGAAAAAAAGAGAATACCGGTGGAGTATAAAGGGTCCCATTGCCTTAGAACCTGATGAGGGGGCAATGGTGTTTCAGTTATATATATACAATCCATATCGCCCGAATGGCTATTATATATTGTGAGTTGGCATATGATTCATTTTTATGACATGCCAAATGATTTCAGTTATGGTTTGAATTATATCACAGTTGTTGATTCAGTTTTCTCTATAAATTGTTTTACATTTCAGTTGATTTTATGCCCCACTAATACTGGTTTTATATCAAAAATTTTATACGCTTGCTAAGCATTTCTTTCGCTCATACTTGCTGTTGTAAATTCTAACATTTCAGTAAGGTAGTTTGGCGAGACTTATCCGCACAGTTCAGAAAGAGAAGAAGCATGATCCTATTTCGAAGATGACTTGGCTCAGGATGTCTGGATTTAGTGTAAGATCTATTTCATATAATTGAGTTCTAATATTTATTATTTTATGTACTAGTCTAGTTGGCCTGGCGTACTTCTTATTGAAATTACACCAGTGATTTAAGATTTGATCAAAGAGAATGTTGTAAAGAAGGAATATTTTTTTTATTTAATGGAATTTGGATTCTTGTTTCTAGCCCTATAACCTTAAAAGATCTTGGTATGTTGGGGGTCACAGATGTTATATTTCGAGTGTTGGACAATCACAAGTGAAGGATTATTATTAAACAGATGTTTTATTTTGAGGATTTTCGCGTGACAACCAAATCTTCTGACCCCGGATATGGGGGGTGTCATAGTTGGCATCAGAGCAGGGTTATAGTAAACTAGAAACGAGAGTGTGTAGGAGTGTGTATAGCTAAGTAAGGAACGTCCGAGCTCATGTAGAGTTCGTGTTGGACTATTGGATAGTACCAATTAGTAAGTTAAGATTGGAGTACTCGTTTGAGATAGTTGTGCTGAGCTGGATAGACCGCCTTGCTAATGGAGATGTCTACTGTGGAATCTTCAGAGATTGTTACGAGTTGACGATGACATATGATATCGATATTCTTAAAACGTGGAAAGGAAGAAGCTTAAATTCGAATGACGAGCTATCGAAGGAACTGGCAAAGAAGGCATAAGTAGAGACCTTGGCAATACCTTTCCTTTCTATGAATTATTTTGATATCCCGCCTACAGAGGCATTTGTTAAAAGATATATCTCCTCTTCTAAATAGTGACATTTTGAATTTCAACCTTTTGTTTTCACCAGTGGTTAATAACTTTATTTGCAATATTGTACCACTTGTTCGGTACTTTCTTCTTGGTTCTTCTTTTCGGAAAATAACACATTTGGAATTCCTTTCATACTTCTTTACTCCAATTGAGATGAACAACCCTACTTATATGGGACACCAGGAATATATGTCTGTGTGATAGAAGTTGGATGGGACGCCATCACTGGTGTGTTGTGTATTACAAGAAGGCTGACCACCTTTATTTGTAAATGTCGGAGCTAAGACACGCACGTCGGGTTCATATGATCATATTGATCTCTAAGTTATTCTCTTATTTCAAATCAGGTTGCTTGAAAATTCATAAAATTCATAACCAAAATTGTGGGACATTTGCTATGATATGGAATCTGTTCTCTTCAAAATTTCATGATTCTTGTTATCTCTACTGAATTTCAAGGGCATGCCAATCATGTCAGGATAAGCGAAATTCGCTGCTAGAAGTTAGATTCGCAACGGAATCGTCAGGAGCAAGAGCGAATCCTAAATGATTAGAATATCAGTGACATATCAATGGAATCAGTTCACTCTCTCTCAAGGATATTATATATGTTAATGGAAAGTTGGTCGAGCCATATTTGAAACGAATAACGATGGGTTGTAAGACTTCAGTGATAACTGTCTTAGATAGAGACCATATAGTTGAATTGAGATTTTGGAGAAGTTGTTTAAGAAGGAACACTATCCCCAGTTTTGTAAAGCAAGTGTTGATGATGAAGGAGTTAAGGAACCCCACTAGTTGCCTTAGCTGATTCCGAGGACGGAATCCTTATAAGAGGGAAAGTGTGCAACAACTGGGAAAATTTCGTTTAATTTTTTATATCAAAATATATTTTTAGTTGATTTTACGGTGTTTATTTTTAATGCATTTAAACGCGTTATGATTTTTATTAAATAGGAAAATTATCCCATACGTGTTATGTGACTTCTGTGTAGCATAGATTATTTTATTCTATTTTTCTGTAATTTTTATATTTTTAGAATACAGTTATTTCGCATTTTAATTTCCGGATCCAGCCCCTGTACTGAATTCGAGGCCCTGTTTTTCATAAAATTATTTTTATATAATAGTAGGATATCTAAAAATGCATTATGTTGTAATTTTTGTAAGATTCGTAATTTTTGGAGAATTTTGGCATTTATATTATATTTGTTTAAAAATAAAAATTTTACATTTTTATCCCATAAAAGTTATTTTTATGGCTTAATAATTTTAATTAGGGGTTAAAAATATTTTTGGAGTATTAATTTTCGATTAATATAAATAGCATCTGAATTATTTTTATTTACTAAAATAATCAGAAAATCAGATTTTCTGATTTTAATTTTCTGGAAAATCTCTGAATATTTGTTTTTGGTGTTCTTGAGAATCAAACAGCTTTTGAAGGTGATTTCGGGATGCAAATCTCTCATATGAGTAACCAAACTGAATCTCATGATCTATACTACATGATTATGTGGGTTTGTATATGTGTGTATGCCTAAACCGTAATTTTGTTTTTTTTTAATTTAATTTTCGAATTTCTTGAATTTGGTGTTGCATGTATGATGATTTGTTGTTTATGTGGTTAGTGTCTATAAATTGCTTATGATCTCAGGAGTTTAAATATTATTTTTAATTGTTTTTTCGTGTCCAGAATAAGAAATCGAGTTTAGTGGGGGAGAGAAATCAGCAAGCACAAAATCCCCATGTTTCACATCCATTTTCTTATTAAGCTTCCAAAATCAGAACCTGAAATATTAAAAACGAATGAGCCACACAGCTTAGCAAGTACAAATTGACTAACAGATGCATTTAAAAAATCAATGGGCGTTTTGATAAAACAATTTTCAAAATCAAATATAAGTTTGAAAACCTTTGCGAAAATAAATTTAACCCAAAATTTATATTTTCAAATATTCAAAATTTAAAATAGAAACAGAATCAGAAAAACAGAAACAAAACAAAAATAAAATATACCACAATCTTACTCTACGGCCACACTTTGCCAGTCACCTTTTCAGCTATAATGTATCATCTATCTATATTTCATAACTATTTTTTTTTTGAGAAATAATATGGCGCGCACACACACACACACACACACATATATATATATATATATATATAATTTTTATCAAAACAAATTAATTAAAAATTTAACTTGCAAACTTCATATTACAAAAAATTCATTCAAATTATTCAAAAAAACAAATAATATTAAAGAAAATCCGTGCATTGCACGGATTTTAAGCTAGATAATTAAAAAAATTGTTTGGTATTATTATTGATAATATAAAGAAATTTTTCTTTGAAATATAAATAAATAGTTGCTTCATGCAGTTAAAAAAAATTCAAAAAATGTTTTTCAAAAAAAGATAAATCGCCATATTTTTGAAAAAGCTACCAAATTTATTATTAAACCATTATTATTTATAAAACCTAAAAAAAGTTACATATCAAAATTATTATCAAATAATTTTGAAATTTTTATAATAGTATTTTTCATGCAAGAACTTTTACTTGTAACAACAATTATTGTTATTAGCTTATAGCCCTTGCAACCAACGACTCCTTTTTTAATATTTATAATTATATATATATTTTAATTTTATACATTATTAGTTTACATATCAAATTGTTGTTAAAAAATTATTATATATAAGATTTTACATGTTCGGTTTAATATTTATATTCTATATTGAATTCTTAAAATTTGATGTGGACAATTTTACAGTCCACATGAAATTAACAAAATAATCTTTAATTTATTTAGGGTTTAACGATTATTTTCCAATCAAATCAACGCAGAAGCAAAAGAGAGAGAAAATTGACAATTTTTTACGTTGAAAATTCTATTTGATTTATGAATTTTACTTATAATTCATTTTGATTATCAAAATACCCTTGTTATTATTTGAAGATAGTTTTACTAACAATCAAATGAAATTTTAATAATAATTTTAAGAGGAATTTTGTCCAAAATTTTGATAATCGGTACAAAATAAATAAAAACGGTTAGATCTTAAAATAAATAGATGAAAACTGTTGGATCTAGTACAAAAAAATATTTTATATTTTAATATGTTATAAACTAAAAAGTGTGTTTATATTGAAAGACGAAAAGTTGTATGCCATTGCTTTAAATCATATATAATTAGGTTTTCTACATTGTATATCATTATCAATGTAGGATTTCTACATTGAATAGGATTAATGTAAAAATTCGTAATTATATTTTTTCTTAAGATTCTGAGTGTTTACATTTGAATAATAATTATTAATTCATCACTAAATTAATGATAATTTATGAGTTTCGCGTGGATTGTAAAATCATCTAAATCTGATTTATAGATCTCAAGATAGAGCCAAATCGTAAATTTAAATTTTTTTATACTAATAAAAAAAATAAATAAAATTCAATTTTAATACAACCTTTTTTAAATATATCTTTTTCAAATTATGATTTTCGTTTTAAAATTCAATTATAATATAACATTTTTTAAATATATCCTTTTTAGATTATAATTTTTTAAAAATTCATTTATAATGCAACCTTTTCAAATTATATCCTTTTTAATTTTAATTTTCTTTTTAATATGATGTAATCTTGAACGTCTATTTTTAAAAAATATTAGATTTGACGGTTGAGATTATTTTGTGACCAAAATTATGGATAAAATCCCTTTCACGCTCATTATATATAAGAATATAATATAATTATAGGCTAACATGTATTTTTATATTATAAATTATTTTGTAAAAATTTATATATGTAACAGATAATAAGTTTTTTTTTTTTGACTTTTTTGTTAAATCTTATTATTGCCTTGAATTTTTTTCAAAATTAACGTAAATTATATGCACGTGTGAAGTACAGAAGATAAACATGAATTTTTGTTTGGAATGGTACTTATTTAGTAGTTAAAGTCAGGTTTGATTTGGATTGTTTCCCGAAAACGAGGGTGTAGTAGTTTTCTATAGAAGAGATGAGGGCTGCTTCGTGCGTATGTACTGACAATTTTTCAATGCTATTTTGTAAACTAAATTTTTGGCGTGTACTAATATCAAATTTAATAGATGATTAATGAGTTTCTAAGATTAAATTTAATAGATGATTAATGAGTTTTGAAAAGTGAATTTTATCATATGTTTTATTAGTATATTTAAAGTTATAAATATTAAATTTAATTATGTTTTTAGTGAGAGTCGAACTCTTGACCTATGGTAGTACTCGCTTATTATCCCTTTTACTCTTATAATTTAATTATAAATTATTATAATTAAATGCACTCTAACTTTTTATTCTTTTTCATATTTATGTGATATTTCAAAATTTCTGTTGTATACATGCCCTCTAGATTTCGATATATTTTTTTAATTCGACGTGCTTTTAGTGAGTTTTAGTGACCAAAAGTTTTAGTGAATTGTAATGGGTTAAACGAGTCAGGAACAAAGTTACAAGTGGTTTTCATGCTCAAACAAATAAAAAATGAAGTAATAATAATTTTTCTGTTTCAACAAATTCAAAATGAAGTTTTAATGAGTTATAGGGGTAAACGAGTCAAGAACAAAGTCACAAGTGATTTCCATTCTCAAACAAGTCAAAAATAAAACAAAATTAATTTTCTTGTTCGAACGAGTCCAAAATGAAATTTTAAGGATCAAACGAATAAAAAACAAAGTTACAAATAATTTCCATGCTCAAACGAACCTACAATTGATTACCATGCCTATATTTTGCGATTTCTTTTATCAGTTTCAAACATATTATACTTTTAAGATCTTGTGAAATATAAACTATGGTCACCGTCAACTGAACGCAACTTTTAAAAATTGGTAACGGAGGAATTTGGTGATAACAAATTTCGGAGGTTGCTGGAATAACGAATTACGAAAATAGGGGATTTGGGATTTTTAGATGTTTGGGGTTGGACTTGAGAGGTGTCTCGACTTGTTAGATGTGTCGGATCCCTTTTCAAAATGCCTGCGTACCTTATATTTATAAGGATCAAGCCAACGCAGTTCTGTGAAATTGATTTGTGTCTATCCCTTAGAGACTTTAGGGATAAACTTCGTTAATCTGGGTAATTACTGATTTTATCTGATTTAATCTTATCGTTGTGATATCTTCCTGATTTGAAGAATATCGTTTGGAGATATTTTCCATTATTGATTGATTAAGATTGATTCTTTCCTCGTTTCAGGGAGAGGATAAAACTTAGCGATTAAGTTATAATTATTAATCTGAATTAATAATTAATAATATTGGAAATTTGGGAGATATTAGAGGCAACCGAAAATATGGCGTAACAACTACCCCCAGTTCTTCAGTGTAGCTTGCTGCAGTGGAGAACTAAAATTCTTGAAGCTTCCAAATTTCCTGAGTCACTAAAACAGCTAGGAGAGGAAGATTAGTAAAAAAATATGGAGCACCAAGGTGCCCGTAATATACATGTAGATGTAAATAAGACAATATACGATATGTAAATAATAAGTTTTGTAGGTGTGAGAGAATGTATCTTGGAGAGCCATCCAAGCATTATTCACAGAGTCGTGCAAAGCTTTCCGAGCAATACCCTGAAAAGCAAATATTCAAAGAAATATCCTCTATTAAGCACTCCGAAATACCCTCCTCAAAGAAGGACGTATTCTAGAGTTTCCATAACGTATTCCGGAAAATATCCTCCTCAAAGAAGGTCATATCCACCAGAATTTCCATAAATGCTTCAGAGATATCCCTCCTCACAGGAGGTGGATTTTCCGAAGCTCGAACCTTGATGAGGCGCCGGAAGTACGGACATCCCCCCCGAAAGTACGGTTTTTGCAAGGATTTTGATAATTTGGGATACCCTCCTCAAAGGAGGTCGTTCCCCATTCCAGAAATATCCCTCCTCAAAGGAGGTGGATTTTCCAAAGCTCGTGCCTTGATGAGGCGCCGGAAGTACGGACATCCCCCCGGAAGTACGGTTTTTGCAAGGACTTTAATAATTTGGGATACCCTTCTCAAAGGAGGTCGTTCCCCATTCCAGAAATATCCCTCCTCACAGGAGGTGGATTTTTCGAAGCTCGTTCATTTTCACTAAGACTCTCCTTAGAGGAGATCATCTTTTAAATAAATCACGAAGACCCTCCTTAGAGGAGGTCGTCTATTACAAAAAATAAGGGAGACCCTCCTCACAGGAGGTAATCTTCCCAAAGCCATATCAATATCCCAAGATTCTTCCAAAAAATATCAGCAACACTTGAAGGGTCTTCTAAAAATAATCAACTCTTCGAATAAGAGCCTTCCAAAATATTACCCATGCAAAGGAGTACCTTCTAAAATGATAAACTCTTCGAATAAGAGCCTTCCAAAATATTATCCTCACAAAGGAGGACCTTCTAAAATATTAAACTCTTTAATTAAGAGCCTTCGAAAATCATGTAACACGAAGATAACACCTAAAATCTTGAAAATCTTCACAATTCTAATTCTGCCCAGATCTGTTTTTGGCATTTTTGACCTTCTAAACGATTTTTTCTGAAAAAACACAAAATACGAAAGTTGTAGAGAACGAAAAGACCTTTCCGACGATATAAGGCTCATCGAAAACGGACTTATAACGAATCAGGAATTAAATAAAACGTATGCTGATCTGCTTCTCGATGCTGAAAAAACGAGATCTGATTGTTTTTTGTGATTTCGAGAATAGATCGATATATAATCTGAGAAAACTCAAAAAACGAAAGTTATAGGCAATTTAACAAGCTTTCCGAATCATTAAAAATCATCAAAATCCAAAATGTAATGAATTTACTACGAATTTTATAAGATAACAGATTTGTATTGACAAAATCATAAGAAAACTTATCTTAATTCGGAATAGATAGATCCACCGCCTCCACCGCTTAGCTCCTCCATTAAAGCATCTCCAGATCCATAATAACCCCCCATGCGTATGAATTGATATATTGTCCTCCACAATCAAAAAATAATCCCCTCCTTCTAGCGCCAATTGTTAACGGAGGAATTTGGTGATAACAAATTTCGGAGGTTGCTGGAATAACGAATTACGAAAATAGGGGATGAAAGGCAGAGTGTGTAAACTTGTAACACTATAACTAATGTAACTCAATTAAAGGAAAAGATACTTAACCAGAAGACAATCAAGAACAAGAAGTCACAAGAAATCAACACTAAATGAAGACAAGGTAATTGATACAATTGAACATGTTAACTATGATCAAGCCAAGAAGAAATCATTGAGAGAAGTTCAAGTCAAAGTTGTTCATGCCTCAGTGATTTGAGAAATCGAGAATCAAGATCATAACTATCAGTATCAACAAGACCAATTGATTTCAAGTGAACAAGAAGGAAAGCGAATATTGGAAAGCCAAGTTACTAAGTGAATATGGTAATTTATTCAAGAAGCAGAAACACTATCAAGACTAGTCACTTATGAACCAGACCAGTGCATCAAGTGTCAGGACATTGATAGCAAGTTTATGTCAGTAATAAAGATCCATGTTCAAGAGCTTGCTGAAGAATAAAGAAGACATGAAGATATCACAAGCTCAAGATGTGCATTGAAGTTTCAAGTTGAAGACCAGAATATTTTCTAAGTACTAAATATTCTAGATGACCAAGTAGAATATTTCTAAGTAGAAGTTCTACTTAGAAATTCGAGATGGCTAAGTAGAAATTCTCAAGTAGAAGTTCTACTTAGAGTGCAGCTTCAACATGACACATGGCATCTTCTGATTGGCAGATTTCCAAGCTTTCAAGATAAGGCAAGATTTATGTGGACATCATTGGGCCACGTACATCTTAGTCTTTGAAGACTACAGGACATAGATTACATGTAGTATAAATAGAAGCACTTGTGTAATGTTTTGAGTTAGTGAGCAATATTGAGAAAACACAAGAAAAAGAGAGAGAGTACATTCACAGAGCTTAGAATCATTCACTTCTGTTATACTTTGTAATGAATGTTGTAGCAACCTTTTCAAGTTATATATAAAGAAATATATTCCTTGAATCTGCGTGTTCATTTATTGCATCGTATTTATTGCTTCTCATATTCGAAAAGTTGTATTCACCCCCCCTCTACAACACATTTGGACCTAACAATTGGTATCAGAGCGGATGTTTAACATACAAAACATAGATCCTTGTGTTTGGTAGAAGAATCGTGAGTTTTCATTTTCTAGATCTACTTTTCATTTTATCGAAAAGTGTGCTTTAATTCGTTGGTAGTGAAAACTCATCCGAAAAATTATTTAAATACTCCAGGTGTGATTATTTAGCTTGGGTGTATTTTAATTAATTTTTGTGAATTAATCTGGGTTCATTGATATTTGGTGTTCTTGAGTGTTCATCATCTGTTCTTATCAAAGAAGACAACCCAACAACTTTTTGATCTCCTTTTTCAAACAGATAAGATAGTCAAAAAGGTGTTTTTGTACTTTTGATTTGATAATTATTCCTTGGCCGAAAGCAAAACAATACATATTCAGTACCTAGCAAGCGGGTTAGATGCTTTCGGTGAGTAAAGTATCAAAAGTCAAAAAGGTGTTAAAGTGATAATATTGTTTATTCAATATTAAAGAAATCTGCAGAAAATTTATTCTAAGGACAAAAGTTCTACATAGAATTTCTACTTGAGATTTTCTACATAGAATTTCGACTTGGACAATTTCTACTTGGTGAAGTTCGACTTGAGCAAAATTTCTACTTAGAGAAATTTCGACTTAGGCAAAAGTTCTACATAGATATTCTACATAGCCTAGTCTTGGGTACTTAGAAACTTTTAGTGACCAGATTTGAAATGGCTCCTAAAAATTCTTTCAAGATCCCAATGTTCAACCGAGATCACTATGAAGAATGGGTTTTCAGAATGAGACTTTACTTAGAGACAATTAACCCTGAATATCTGGAAGTCCTTGAAAAGGGTAAATTCGTTCCAATGAAAGCTATTCCTGAGCGTACGGAAGGAGAGGAGGTTATACCTGCTCGGTCTGAGCCTAAAAAGGCAGCGGACTTTACGGATGCTGACAAGGAGCAAATAGCTTATGATACTTCTGTAAGACAAACCTTGATGGAATCCCTTGATCATGAAATGTTCAACATAGTCAAAGGTTTGAATACAGCAAAGAAGATTTGGGACAAGATAGAAGTTGTCATGGAAGGATCTGCAGAGGTTAGAAGTAACAAGACACTCATACTCAAGATGGAGTATGACACCTTCAGAATACGAAAAGGAGAAGGCATAACAGACGTCTATCTAAGATTCAGTCAGTTGGTATTGGATTTGAATCTGAGAGGTGTAACTCTCCCCATGGTTGAGACCAATACGAGATATCTGAGGAACCAGCCAAAGAGCATTGAACATAGGGTCTACGCAATCAGAGAAACCAGAGATTTGCATACAACTTCTCTGGAAGAATATTATGGAATTCTAAAGACCTATGAGCTGGAGACGCTTCAAGATCAAGCATGGGACAATGATTCAAAAGGAAAAGAAACTGCATCAGGATTAGTTGCTGATGAGGAAGAGTCTAAGAAGGCAATGGTTGCAGCAAAGCCTAAATCATCACTTGCACCACATCAAGTTGATAATGATGACGAGTGCGCATCTAACAGTGATGATGACTACTTCACCCAAGAAGAGCTGGACAACATGGACGATAGTGTCGTGGCATACATGGCAAGGAAGTTCAGCAACATGAGATTCAGAAAGAGCAACCGACCACAGAGAAATTCTTCATCTTACTATCGGGCTGCTAGGGGTGGTGGTAGTTCGTCAGGCTACCAAGGTAAAGGCAAGAATACCAGCTACAAATCTCCTTTGGATTTCAAAATGAAGTTCAAATGCTATAACTGTGGAGAATCTGGACACTTTGCTTCGGACTGCAAAAAGCCTAAACAGACTTATCCAAAAGAGACATTTGAAGCCCTCAAAAGCAAGTATGAATCGCTGGTGAAGGAAAGACATGGAAAAAGAGCTTTATTAGTAACAGAAGGAAGAGCTTGGGATGATTCAGATGAGGAAGATGTTACTCATGTAGCAAACTTTGCCCTCATGGCTGAGACATCAGAGGAACCAGAGGTACCAGTTCTAACCCTTAAAGTAGAAATGTCTATTGATGATTATAAGGAACAGAACGGGGCTCTTAGCGAAGAGATCTACATGTTGTGCAAAAGCCTAGACACTTCTCAAAAGGAACAGAAAACACTTGTCGCCAAAAGCAGAATGCTTGAGGCAAAAGTGGAAGAGTTAGAGGCTGCTTGCACTGTAGATACTTCCCTAAGAGATTTTATTAAATCTTTGGAACACAAGCTCGTCCTTAAGGAAGAAGTAGAAGCATGTCTTAGGAACAAACTAGCTGAGTTAGAAACTAAATGCGAAGCTTACAAACTAGCTGCTAGTAAAGTGTATGTAGATAATGACGTATTTAAGAAGATAACTGGAGTAGGTGTAGGACTTGATTATTCTAACCTTTCTAAGAAAGAAGGGAAGAGACCTATCGACACTAGTTCCAGTGACCTTAAAAATGAAATTCCTAGCATTTTTAAATCTTCTGTCAAACCCATCTACAAACACCTTGTTCCTAGAATAGAAGAAGAAGAGACTGAATTGATAGCTAGATATGAGATTGAGATGGAAGATCGCCAGAAAGCACAACCCATAACTCCTATCAAACAAGTTAAAATCAATTTTCCTAGAGATGTATCTAGACAAGGATTAGGAGCTAAGGCTGTTAAACAACAAGGGAAGAAAGGCATAAAAGAGGTTAAGGCTGAACGGTTAAAGAAAGCATGTTATCACTGCAAATCTACTGAACATCTTTCTTATGCATGTAAAGCTAACATAAATGTTCCTGCTGCACATGCCATGCCTGTCACACATACAATGAATAATCTGCATCCGAATCATGCACAGTGTGGTCAACCTAATTGTATGCCATGCACTTTTAATGTCATGCAAACTTTTGTGAATTTAATGAATGCATCTAGCCAGTCATGCTCAAATACTGCTGCTAGTTCAAACATCAAGAAAAAGCATGTGAGAGCCAAGACTGTCAGTCCTCCTAAAGTTAGGAGTGACAAACCTTCTCCTAGGACTGACAAACATGTCAAGTCTGAGAAAGGAAAGGAGAAAGTCGAAAGCTCTAGTAATGTTAAGAAAAGTGCATCTTCTGTTGTTAATTCTGTTGATTCTCGATCTTATCGAAAAGCCGGGCCCAATCAAAGTTGGGTTCCGAAGAATGTCTAACCAATCTGTCATTGCAGGGCATTAAGCAAAATAGAAATAAAGTCATATGGGTGCTAGACAGTGGAGCATCGAGGCATATGACTGGAAACAAGTCCCTGCTTACAGAGTTGGTTATGAAGGCTGGCCCTTATGTTACCTTTGGAGATGACAGCATAGGTGTGACAAAGGGATATGGCAAACTGAAAACTGGCAATGTCATCATTGAAGATATTTCCTATGTTGAGGGATTAAAGCACAATTTGTTGAGTATCAGTCAATTCTGTGACAAAGGTTACGAAATTGTCTTCAACAAGAAAGGTGTATCAATCACTCACATCAAGGAAGGCTCACTGGCTTTGAGAGGAGTTCGAAAGGCAGATCTTTTTGTTGCAGACATGGATTCAGCAAATCAGAATGAGGTCACCTATTTCTACAGCAAAGCCTCGGATGATGAAAGCTGGTTATGGCACAAAAAGCTATCTCACTTAAACTTCAAAACGATGAATGCTCTCGCGAGGCGAGAATTGGTGAGAGATCTACCTCAAATGGAGTTCGCTCCGAAAGGGCTCTGTGAAGCTTGTGAAATGGGAAAGTCGAAACGAGCATCGCATAAAAGCAAAGAAATTTCTAGTATTACTGAGCCTCTGCAACTTCTTCATATGGATTTGTTCGGCCCAGTGAATGTCCTATCTTTGTCTAGGAAAAGATATGCATTGGTAATCGTGGATGACTTCTCCAAGTATACATGGGTATTGTTCGCAATGACGAAAGACGAAGTACCTTTCCTAATCATTGATCACATCACTCAAATTGAAAATGTTTCAACACTTACTGTGAAGACGATTAGATCAGACAATGGCACTGAATTCAAAAACGCAGTGCTAAATGACTTCTGTGTATCTAAGGGAATACGTCGTCAGTATTCAGCCCCGAGAACTCCACAACAAAATGGAGTAGTTGAAAGGAAGAATAGAACTTTGGTTGAAGCAGCAAGAACTTTGTTGTATGATTCGAAACTTCCTCTGTATTTCTGGGCAGAAGCAGTGAGTACCGTGTGTTACACTCAAAATCGATCCTTGATCATAAAAGATAAAGAAAAGACACCATGTGAGCTAATGAACGGCAGAAGACCAACAATCAAATACTTTCATGTCTTTGGAGCAAAATGCTATGTACTTATAGATGATGAAAATCTAGGCAAGTTTGCAGCAAAAGCTCGTGAAGGAATCTTTGTTGGTTACTCCACAGATGTGGTAGCAGCTTATAGGGTGTTCTTAGTAAATGATCGAAAAGTGACTGAAAGCTATAACGTCAGATTCGACGATACCAAACTCTCATCAATTTCAAGAGATTCTAGTGAACCTGAGTCCCTAAAATTTCAGAATCTGGACTTAGAAGAACTTGAAGATGAACCTGAGTTGGTTGTCCCATTAAATGTTCCAAGTGTACGTGAAGAACCTGAGTCTAGTGAACAAGCTAATCCTACTAGATCAGGAGAGACTTCTTCAGTACGAACCGGCAACAACTCAGGGGGAGTAAATAGCAGCTCAAGGACTACTGTTCAAGGCTCGAGTCGAGTTGACTCTAGTTCTGTAGGAGCTGGCACTAACTCAGGGGGAGTTAGTGAAAGTAATCAAAGTAGTCAGCATCACAACTCAGAAAGTCATGCTGAATCATCAAGACAATTTCCAAGAGAACGGGTATGGAATAGAGACCATCCGTTTGAATTAATTATTGGTAATCCAGATGCTGGTGTGTCTACTAGAAGAAATGCAAGAGCTGACCTGGCTAATATTTGCTTATATTCTGGGTTATTATCCAAGCTTGAACCTAAAGAAATAGAAGAAGCTCTTGGTGATGCTGATTGGGTGATTGCAATGCAAGAGGAACTCAATCAGTTTGAAAGGCAGAAAGTTTGGAAACTGGTACCCCGACCAAAGAACAAATCAGTAATTGGAGCAAGGTGGGTATTCAGAAATAAAATGGATGAAAACGGACTTGTAACTCGAAACAAGGCTCGTTTGGTTGCAAAAGGTTATTCTCAGCGAGAAGGAATTGATTATGATGAGACCTATGCACCGGTTGCAAGACTTGAGGCAGTCAGGATGTTCTTGGCATTTGCAGCACATAAGAACTTCAAGGTTTTTCAGATGGATGTGAAAAGTGCCTTCCTGAACGGAGAGTTAGAAGAAGAGGTGTATCTGGAACAGCCGCCTGGCTTCATTGATCCAGAACTTGTAGATTTTGTGTATCTTCTCTTCAAATCTGTCTATGGCCTCAGGCAATCCCCAAGATGTTGGTATGAAACCCTATCCTTATTCTTAATTGAAAGTGGTTTTACTAGGGGAGTAATTGACAAAACATTGTTCTATAAGAATGTGAAGAATGATTTAATACTTGTTCAAGTCTATGTGGACGATATTATCTTCGGGTCATCTAATGAGCGCTTGTGCGAGAAATTTGCTAAGCTAATGCAAGAGAAATACGAGATGAGCATGATGGGAGAGCTGTCCTTCTTCCTTGGATTACAGATCAGTCAGAGAAAAGATGGTATCTTTATCTGTCAATCCAAGTACGTCAGAGATTTACTCAAGAAGTACAATCTAGAAGATGCATCAGCAGCTAAGACTCCCATGGCAACAGCCACGAAGCTTGATGAAGACAAATCAGGTAAACCAGTTGACATCACAAGCTATCGAGGTATGATTGGCTCACTTCTCTATTTAACTGCAAGTAGACCCGATATAATGTTCGCGACTTGTTTATGTGCAAGATTCCAAGCGGATCCTAGAGAATCACATCTCATAGCCGTCAAAAGAATTTTTAGGTATCTCAAGGGCACACCAAATCTAGGAATTTGGTACCCAAGAGATACAGGTTTTAATCTAATTGGCTATACGGATTCAGACTATGCAGGTTGCAGGATTGATAGGAAAAGCACATCTGGTGCTTGTCAATTTCTTGGCAGAAGATTGGTGTCCTGGCAAAGTAAAAAGCAACATACAGTATCTACTTCTACTGCTGAAGCTGAGTACATTGCTGCTGGAAGCTGTGTAGCTCAAATACTGTGGATGAGGAACCAATTGAAGGATTATGGCATGGAGCACAAGAAAATTCCAATTATGTGTGACAACACAAGTGCTATTGCCATAACCAACAATCCTGTAGATCACTCAAGAACCAAGCACATCGACATCAGGTATCACTTCATAAGAGAACATGTCGAGGATGGGACTGTGGAGCTACATTTCGTGCCCACAATGCAACAAATTGCAGATATATTCACCAAACCTCTTGATGAAGTAACATTCAATAGGTTAGTTGGTGAATTGGGAATGCTTAACACAAGTTAGTAAAGCCTTCCATCTGTAAAATCCATGTTTATGTTTGTATATGCAAGCTACTTAATCATTATGTGCTTAGACTTTAAAATGCCTAATTAATGATTGTTATAGGTTGCATATAGTGTCATTTTACATGAATTCATTGTGTTTTAAGTGTATTTTATAGCACAAATCTTTGAATTTATGATTGTTATATTGCATGATCATAGGGGGAGTTAAATTCATAATATTCTAAATTTTGCATGATTTTTAGATGAATTTACCTGTGTTTTTCATGTAATTAGAGGCCTTAGAATTATCAAGGAATGTTTTAATTATGTCATATATTAAAATCCTTGAATTGATATTTATATTAATTTGGCAATATTAAGTGTTGAGTTTTTCAAAGAGAATTGTCAAATTATTCTAAGTATCTTCAAAATTTCGAGTTAGTCACTATCTCGAAACTCATCTTGATATTCTAGTTGAATTTCGATTTGAGCTTCCAGAGTGAAGTTTTGAAAATTCTAAGTCTGGGAAGAATTTCGAGTTAGTCTCTATCTCGAAATTCATCTCGAAATTCGACTTAGAGTTCGAATTCGAGTTACCAGAGTGCCTATTTCTATCTTCAAAATATTCGAGATAAGTTCTATCTCGAACTTTATCTCGAAGGTTGAGATAAGGTTCCATTTTTGGAGATATTTTGAAAAGAACTGAGAATAACTTCGAGTTAGTCAATAACTTCGAGTTAGTCTCTATCTCGAAACTCAACTCGAATTTCGACTTGATGTTCGAGATAGAGTTCTCAGTTGGTCTAAGGGGATTTTTCGAGTTAACTCCTAACTCGAAACTTATCTCGAATTTCTACTTGAATTTCGAGATAGGTTTCCCTAGTAATGTTGGTGGTTTTTGCTGTTTAAATGGTCTTTAATGATTAAATGGTTCAAGTTTTCGAGTTAACCTATCTCAAAATTTATCTCGAAGTTCGACTTGATAACATTTCGAGATAAACTTCGACTTAAAATGTTCGAGATAGAGTTCGACTTAGGTTCTCCCTGTATGTACTTGGTGTTTTCATTCTTTTTAACAGGGACACTTTTGTCATTTCACAATCATGTCTATATATACATCTCTAACTCGATCAATTCATTCACTTTTACCTAATTAAGTTTTACAGCAGCCTCCATATACATACAGGCGATTTCGACTTACAAACCACTGTTCGTGATTTTTGTGATTAAACTCATACAAACTACGAATTAATGCCCGATTTTAGACTACTGTTATCTGTGTTATCATAAATCTTTGTGTCTGTGTGTTTTGTAACCGTTCATATACACACATATATATATATACACACAAACATCAAGTGCTTGTGTGTTTGTGCTTGTGTGTCTGTTCATAACTCGACTTCACTGGTATACACACACAAATATACATCTTCATTGTATATCACAGATTTGGTAATTGGATTGTAATTTTCGCCTCTACTTAATCATTGTTGATATTCCGTAGTTTAATTTCTCAAGTGACTCCTGGTATTCACGAACGAAATTAAAAGGACTATAACTTTGGTTTTGTTAATTGATTGTTTTTTTCAACAAATATCACAATTTTTAAGGAAAAAAACATTTTATTAAAAAAAAAAAAATGGCTCACCAATTTTCACTTGCTAAAAACAGTTTTTATAATATTTCTACGGAAATTGGTGATCAACTCCCGCGCTTTAAGTCTTGGATACGATTTCTCAATTTGTATTCCAAAGCTAGCGATGCTTTTACTGCTAAACCTACACTAGTACATGATGCTTTACAGCAATTATGGACTAGTGCGGTTTCTTTTGGGAGCAAATCAACCCCCTACGGTTTCAGGTTTACCTTAGCGGGTCAGGAATATGAGGTGACTGAAGAAATTGTCAACAGGGTTCTGGGGTTCCCGATAAAAGATGCTTATGATCCAGAACCTACAGCTGCAGAACGCCTCAGATTCTTTGAAGAAATAGGATGTTATCCTCCGTCTGGCCGGATCACTGGAAACATCCAAAAACAATTCTTTCATGTGGAATGGAATTACTTTTTCGAGGCTATCACAAGATGTTTTTGAGCACGAGAAAGCGATTTCCATCAAATTTCCATTCCCATGCAAACCTTTGGAATTGCCCTAGCAAGAGAACTGGATATAAATTATGGACGCATAGTTCTCTCTGAGCTAGTGGGTGTAATGGGATCTCCTGCAAGCAGAGACCTCAACATAACAGATGTTGTCTGCTGGTTTCCTCGGTTCTTACAGATGCTGATTAATGATTTAATATCGAAGGATGCTCTTGCAGTTAGACAGAGTTTTGCCAGAAGTCCAACATCTGCACCACTAGGGATGGGCACTAAGTCACTTTCAACAATTGATAATCAGGATAAACATCATGGAAAACCGATGTCAGTTCCTGATACCTTACAAACGTGGCTTACATATGATGAGGGAGTTACCACTTTGGCAGCATCATCGCAAGTTTCATCATATGCTCAGAATCGGTCTGCTCATGCTGAGGCATTTGAAGAGATTCCTGATGAGCAAAGCGATGACGAACAAGGTAATGAATCAGGTAATCTCTCTCTGCATACTACTCATTCCTCTTCCTATGTATCTGATTCCGAGACCCAAGAGACTGCTAGCCCGCAGGATCTATCCCAGGGTGCGAGCCATATTTCTGAGTCTGTCATACATTCTTATTCTCGTTCACCCCTGTCACCGGAATCCAAACAGCCAGCACATGTAGATATAGGATATGATGAGGAGAGTGACCCCGAAGAGCAGCCTCTTACTCGAAAAAAAGCCAAATTTTCTCATGCTGCTACTTCTAAAACTCAGTCAAACCCTAGAATGTCACATGCAACCACTCCACATCACGAGAGTGGTTCTCCCCTTGAACAATCTGCACATAGGGATTTTGATGAGGATTATGTACCTCTTGAAGATACTGTTGCTTCAAAAGGACATGAAGCTTTAAAAGCTTCAACCGTACCTTCACCGGTACGTACTGATGCTGCAAAGAGGATCGGTTCTGCTGTTGTACAAGAACACTTTGCAGCCTCTCAGCCTGAGATTCCAACTCAGGAACCAACAGCAATTGATCCCATAACTGCAAATTATATTGCTTATCCAGTTTCTGCAGGTACTGCTTCATATTTTGGATCAATTATTGAAGACATACACGAGCGTGAGACAGGGAGGGTGTGTGAGAGGTTAGGGAGAGAGGGACCTTCATTTTTAAGGCCCGAAACCGAGCACCAAATACTAACAGAACGAGTATTAGAGCGAGGTCACCTAAACCAAACACCGTCCCTTAATATTGAAAATCTTGATACACGTATGACTTCTATGGAAAATCAGATGAAGCAGTTTGGGCAGACAATGGGGCAGTTAGGGATAAACATTGGAAACAATCAAAGGGCTCTTGATGACTACGCAGCACGAATGGCAAGTCAAGCTACAGCTTTTAATGTTTTGACAAACAAGGTAAATGACTTGGGCCATGCTGGTGGTGTCTTGGGAAACACTCTGAATGAAAGGATGGGAGCAATGGAGATTACAATGGATACTCTGGCTGTGGAGATCAGTAGAGTGATGTTCGCAATCAGAAGTTTTGTGCCCCCGGAGTGTTTCGAGCCGCAACAACCTCCCCCCGATGCTGGTACAGGTGGTGCTAGTGGAGCAGGAGCCTATGGTTCTCGTTTTGAAGATTCTTATGCAGCTGGTGGATTTGGAGACCAAGGTGGAGTTCAGGATAACTCACCTAAGGGGGAGAGTGGAAAGGAGACGAGACAGCAGGGAGTTCAAATCGAAGAAATTCAAGAACAAGTTGATCTTGTCAAAGAAAAAGAAATTGAGCCGTCTATTGATGAAGAGGCTCTGAGGAGGAGAAAGGGTAAGGCAATAGCGATTGAGCAAGATGAGCCATTCGTTGACCTGAGTCATCAAGAAAAAGTACAGGTGGTACTTGACTCAGATTCCGATATGGAAGACATACCTTTGGAACATGCTATAAAGAGATCATTGAAGGATCAAGGTGGAGGTGCTGGAATGTCTTTCGGAATGCCTGAAGAATTTACTGTTGATGAGGAAACCCTTAAGTCTCAACAGTTAGCCTTGGAACAAGCTGAGTTCTTTAAAATGAAGATGATGCAAGAAAGTGCTGCGTTTCTAGAAAAGAAAGTGGAGCTACAAGGGAAGCAGTACGATTATGAGCTTGCAAGGCTAGCTGATCCTCAAGTTGATCTGGACAAGAAAAGGATAGGGCAGAAGTGGGATGAAGCAAGGAAGATATTTATGGGACCCTGTGCAAAAGGAGTTCATAACAAGGAGGCAGATGATCTGTTCTACAACCTGAATTTGCAGAATCCAATGGCTGCGGACTACATAAGTGCATTGAAGAGATTAATTTCTAAAGTCAGGGTTGGATACAATGCAACGCTTAAGGAGTGGCAGGTTATTTGACATACCTTGTCCCTAGCCCCGTTACAACCCAAATAAAGACCTTTTGATTATCGTCATTGATGTATGTTGTGTTAAGAGTTAGATTGATACCAAATGTCAAGCGTGTTTATGATTTTGTTGGAATTGAGTGATACACTTACCCTTGTTCTTGAGTGAATATTCTTTTGTGAGTGGATTGTGAGTGTTTGCTTGTTCTTGCGTATGAGATCCCGAGTGTTGTCTCAAAGATGTGCTCTTGTAGGCTTAGCATGTTTACTAACTTATTCTTACACTTGACATGGGCTTGTGAGAACTTATGCATGTTCATTGAGTAGACTATGTGAATACTTGCACTTTCGACACCAAGACATTGCGTATTTACTTTGATTCTTAAGTTGATATGGCATGAGAGGATTTGAAGGTATGGTAGGATATTAATTGCATTTTCATATTAGTTGCATTCATGCATTGCATTGCATTGGATTTTGTGGGTACATTCGCTATAGGCCCTCACGAGACCTTACTCGTCCACTAGGGCTGCCTAGGGGTTTAAAGGGCTTGTTGCATATGCCAAATGCAACCGTGATCACCTACGGAAGTGGTACTAGTTAGTTAGTTAGTTGTAATTGTTTATGCTTGAGGACAAGCATCGGTTTAAGTTTGGGGGTGTGATAAGTGGATTTATATCCACTTGGAGCATTCTAAATTGGCTTAAATTGATTGTCTTGGACTCAAGTTTCTGGTAGTTTTGATGTGTTTTGCTTAGTTGTGCAGATTTACAAGAATGTTGACTAAGGTGGATGCTTCTATAATTTTTTGGGAATTAATTGATTAAAATTCGGATTTTCTGGGAAGGCTGCGCAGCTTACACTGTTTTGGCCATATCTGGAGTTCTGTAAGTCCGTTTTCAGTGATCTTACTGCCCACGCGAAGCCTGGGAGATTTTCTACAACTTAGGATAGGATTCCCAAGAGCAAATTGCGCCAGGTAGGAGCAATCTGCGCGAAGAACAGACTGCTGGGCGCAAGTTGCCCTGCAAGTTGCCCCTGAAAAATACAGTTTTTACTATTTTGGCCATATCTTGAGTTCTACAACTCCGTTTGGGGCCCGTAAGCAGTCCACGCGAAGATAACGAGATTCTCTATCATTCTAATGTGGTCCAGAAGCCCAATTACGTCTGGAACGGCTCTGGAAAACAGAAGAAAAGTCAGCTACGAATTTCCCTTAAAAAACAGAATCAGTTTAGGAAACGTATCTTGCAGAAATTCTATTATAATTCTGTTTTGGTATTTTCTTGCTGGGCAAGATGTCTAGAGCCTATATAAACACATCCAACCCTTGTAAATTAGATAATTAAGATCATTATCATTAGAGTACAATTACATATCAATTACTTAGGTTTATTTGTATATTTTCATACTTTGTTTTTATCATGGTTTCATCAGATCCCATGATGACGAGAGCTTCGATTATGAACTAATAGTTGTCATGGGATTCTAACGGATTTATTTATGGAGCTTTAGTATCTTGATTGCTTTAAAGATCTGTGTGTGGTGTATATCTGATATCCTCGTATGGTTATGCTTAATTGATAGATGCATCATGAACATCTAATATGTTAATCTCTTGTGAAGCGAGAGTGGATCTTGAGATTTAGAACTTGCCATGCTAGCATAGGATAGGTTGATGTTTTAACATCATGATTTGTGGCATGATTAGAGATAATATGCTACCCTATGTGATCTAAGTGGATAACTTGTGCTTCAACCGTTATGTTTTCAAATTCTATAGAGATATAGGGTCTAAGCATAATTGGTGTCTATTCATCTTCTATCTCTTTTGTGGATGTATGTTTAGTTTGGTATACGTATACTGAGAGGTAGCGTGTACTTGTTTCGTGTTATCCGATCAGATATCATAACCATTGCATATAGTGATTAAAGGCGTCAGATCTAAGCAAAGTATTTAATGAAGTTAGGATCCCATGGTTTTTCTTGCAGAAGTAATTAGATTTCAATTCTTGTTAGTTAGTTAATTCGCAGTTTTGTTAATTTGTTTCTTAGTTTAATTTAGTTAGTTAAAACCTTAATTTATTAATTGTCTTAGCAGTGAATTAAGATCATACACTGTTGTATAGGTGCGTTTACTGAATTAAAACCATAACCAGATCTCTGTGGGAACGAATTTGGACTTAACCTTATATATTACTTGTGACCACGTGCGCTTGCGTGATTTAGTGTAAACATGAAGCTAGGAAGAGGAAACGGAATTAGGGTTAAAGGTCAGAGTGGTGTGAACTTGAAGTTGGAAAAACTTCATGTCTTTCGGTTGCTTTAACTCACTTGAGGAAAATTCACCTTAGAGTGAATCCAATAAGGTGATATAAGTTTGACTAAAAGATATGAAATAATCCAGGTGATAGGAATCATTCAAATGATCTTTAATTCGAGGTTCGAATTCTGTTTCTAGTTTAAGTTCTTTGTATTGTTTTCAAGTACTTTTCAATTGTATATTTTTCAAGACTGTAATGTTAATTATCTTTTCTCGTCTCTTGTTTAGTTGAGTTATCCTTCATTAATTTGAATGTCATTGTTAGACAATCAAATAGGGGGAGATTGAAAGGCAGAGTGTGTAAACTTGTAACACTATAACTAATGTAACTCAATTAAAGGAAAAGATACTTAACCAGAAGACAATCAAGAACAAGAAGTCACAAGAAATCAACACTAAATGAAGACAAGGTAATTGATACAATTGAACATGTTAACTATGATCAAGCCAAGAAGAAATCATTGAGAGAAGTTCAAGTCAAAGTTGTTCATGCCTCAGTGATTTGAGAAATCGAGAATCAAGATCATAACTATCAGTATCAACAAGACCAATTGATTTCAAGTGAACAAGAAGGAAAGCGAATATTGGAAAGCCAAGTTACTAAGTGAATATGGTAATTTATTCAAGAAGCAGAAACACTATCAAGACTATTCACTTATGAACCAGACCAGTGCATCAAGTGTTAGGACATTGATAGCAAGTTTATGTCAGTAATAAAGATCCATGTTCAAGAGCTTGCTGAAGAATAAAGAAGACATGAAGATATCACAAGCTCAAGATGTGCATTGAAGTTTCAAGTTGAAGACCAGAATATTTTCTAAGTACTAAATATTCTAGATGACCAAGTAGAATATTTCTAAGTAGAAGTTCTACTTAGAAATTCGAGATGGCTAAGTAGAAATTCTCAAGTAGAAGTTCTACTTAGAGTGCAGCTTCAACATGACACATGGCATCTTCTGATTGGCAGATTTCCAAGCTTTCAAGATAAGGCAAGATTTATGTGGACATCATTGGGCCACGTACATCTTAGTCTTTGAAGACTACAGGACATAGATTACATGTAGTATAAATAGAAGCACTTGTGTAATGTTTTGAGTTAGTGAGCAATATTGAGAAAACACAAGAAAAAGAGAGAGAGTACATTCACAGAGCTTAGAATCATTCACTTCTCTCTGAACTTCTGTTATACTTTGTAATGAATGTTGTAGCAACCTTTTCAAGTTATATATAAGAAATATATTCCTTGAATCTGCGTGTTCATTTATTGCATCGTATTTATTGCTTCTCATATTCGAAAAGTTGTATTCATCCCCCCTCTACAACACATTTGGACCTAACAGGGGATTTGGGATTTTTAGATGTTTGGGGTTGGACTTGAGAGGTGTCTCGACTTGTTAGATGTGTCGGATCCCTTTTCAAAATGCCTGCGTACCTTATATTTATAAGGATCAAGCCAACGCAGTTCTGTGAAATTGATTTGTGTCTATCCCTTAGAGACTTTAGGGATAAACTTCGTTAATCTGGGTAATTACTGATTTTATCTGATTTAATCTTATCGTTGTGATATCTTCCTGATTTGAAGAATATCGTTTGGAGATATTTTCCATTATTGATTGATTAAGATTGATTCTTTCCTCGTTTCAGGGAGAGGATAAAACTTAGCGATTAAGTTATAATTATTAATCTGAATTAATAATTAATAATATTGGAAATTTGGGAGATATTAGAGGCAACCGAAAATATGGCGTAACAGAAATTATTCAATATATTTTTATTCAAACTCAAAATTAATGATATAATTTATTAAATTCTTTATCGTAATAATTATCAATTTTTGCATAGATTATTAATTTCAAATAATAAATATTTTCATATAGATGGATTTGAAAAATAATCTATTGTATTGCCTTGTATTAGATTTATTTGTATGTTGACTTTTACATTATCTATTAATTTTTTTCCCGGCTTCACTTGATTTATATGATTATAATTTTAATTTTTAAAAAAATGTCGTAACTGATTGTAGAATTCGAATAGGTCTATACACCAAAATTTTAAGTACTTTAAAATTATTATTATCACTTTCATCTTTATCTTCATCCACATTATTGCATTTTAAGAATCATATCAATAACACCAATACTAGTCTACAACTGAAAAAAAAATTCTACTCACATCATTTGAGTTATCCTCGACAATTTATTAAATATCTTCTATAAACACTTTGTCTGAGTTATCCTCGACAATTCATCTATCACTTTGTCTGGATCAATATCTTCTATAAACACTCTCTCTCTCTCTCTCTCTCTCTCTCTCTCTCTCTCTCTCTCTCTCTCCATCTCATGTTGATAATCATAAAATTTATTAAATATTTCTCCACTATTCTATTTTAAAGAATGATGCAAACATTTTTTTATAACTAGAAGATCATGATCTATAATTGTCGTGGAAACAAAGAGTGTTAATATGAGACAAATAAATTCATAAATCAAACTATAGTATTTAACCTTTCTTATTTTAACTAGTCGTAGATATACTTAAAAATACTAGACAAATTCTTAAATTTATCATGCTTAATCACATTAGTCTTGTAATGTTTATGATGGAGTTTAAGATGGTACATCTCTTGTCGACCAAAATTAACAAGATAAAAGGCACTAGTTCTAAGATCTTTAGGCTAAAAAGTATTTTAGCTTTGATTCACTAGGCAGTCAAGTGAAAATTAGCACATGTAGTATTTTCAAAAATAGCATAAGATACCTCTAATAATTTACTTATAAAGCACCATCCGCAAATCTGGTAGCCAAAATATTTTACAGACAAAATCTTAAAACATAAACCTGTAACTTAGTCTTTTTATCCAACAAGTAATTAGGCCTTTAACCCTTCCAAATCATGCCATCAATTCGATACATCAACCCTGTAATTTGCATAATTTCATGTAATAATGTTAATTTTAAGGTTGCAACTCCTGTAATTTACTTTTTAAAATTACCAAATCCTATATTGATGTAAAACATAACAGCTTGAACCACTCTTATGTTGTATTTAGGTCAAATTGAATTATAAAGGGTGAAAACATCATGCTAAAAATAGGACAATTTGAGATTCCACTACTTTGCATAACTTGCCTAATTTTGTATTACAAGTACTCCAACAAACTGAACCTTAGTCACCTTATATAACATCTATTTTAAGGTCAGGTAATCTTCAAATACCTACAACATTATCTACTCATCTGTTAGCAGGTATGTGTAAACCATATAAATGCACTTATAAGCAATTACATAAGTGAAATTCAGGTGAAAGACAAATTGAAATACTCACTTATGTCATCAAGGATAGTATGTAATGAAGGGTTTCAGGGTAACAAACGTAGCGGAAAACAATAATTAAAATAATAAAATCGAAACCCAATCGCAGGATCTATGCAAAACAAGACGTTTAATTCGTAGTTTTGAACGTTTACCTAAAAATGAAGCTTTAACAAATTGATGATAGATGGAGATACAAAGATGCAATCATCACACAACCCTTGTAGCAAGATCTGCGTCTCCAAAACAGTCCACACGAACGTCCGATCGTTCAATGATCAAGGGAGCCGATACTAGACGAAGAACCTGCCTCTCTCTCTCTAGCCTCTCACACGTTTTAACGAATTGCAAAAAGTGTGTCCCTAAACAATACATCATAATGTATTTATAGGGAAGAGAAATTGGGCTAAAACCCTAAATCGAATTGGGCTTCTCCAAACCCATTCTGATTTGGTTTTATTATTAAATTTGAATTCTCTTTAATAATTAATTAAGACCAGCTCAATTAATTAATAACCAATTTCGACTTTAATGATTTAATTTAAATTCATAATTTAAATTAAAACTCCTTTTAAACGTTTTTATTGTGTAACCCTTTAGGTTATTATTACGTTGGCAATAATTTTATTATCCAATAATAAAGTTATAAACAATGAGCGGCATCTAGTAATACATCATTGCTACCCAAGTAATAATAATAATTGGTGATCCAATTAAACCTTTCGTGATATAATGTTTCCGTGTAATATAATCCCTTTAACCAAATATTATAGATTAAACTCGAGGCATGTTATTAGTCACCCTCTTCAGCGTTTAATCTGGGTTTCCTTGATCAATGAGTAGACTATTAAAACAAATCAATATTTGAGCATGGCCATGCATTTTCATAGTCTCACTCAATCAAGAGGCCAATAATATCTCTCCTAATAATAGGATGGTTAAATCCTATATCTATCATTCATGTTTCTCATACGACTCATATTATACCTGATGTCCACTTTTATCATCACCCGGTCAAAGGTAACTTTTAATGTAGTCAAAGTATATTAATCCTCATATAGAAATATAGTGATCTCAAGTCTAAGGATCATTGCATTATTATCACTGTGAGTCTTTCTAATGACATTATCAACATGTAGAATCTCACCGTGGGTTAATCCAGTACCATGTAGTATATTACATGCACCTATGTTCTTGACTTTAGTATCACTATACCTATGACCAATGAGATATGGTCATCCGTCAACAAACATACTAATCTTTATGCATTATAATTGTCCAATATTAATAATACTCGATTAGAGATATTTAGGAATATAAACATTATTCATATAATCTCATTTTTAAGTCACATACTTAAAGATATAGAATACTTAAAGATATAGGATACGTGTTCTATATTCCAAGGACATTTATTACTCTAACATTTATATCGTAGTAAAATAAGACATAATAAATTAATGTAGAATAATCCATAGAACATAATCATCTTATAACAAAATAGTCTTTCCTAAAAGTACAACTACATTGTCTCTAGGGCATTAACACTATCATGTAAGACCCCACTCTACTTAGATTTCTCTTACTTCTTTATTATCTCTTCCAAAACCTTCTCTTATCCTCATGTCGAAGGCGTCATGGACCCAAACCCCCCTCTAGTGTTGTTTTACAAACACCCACCAACAATTACACCATATTCCGAGAATGGGAGAGGCGATGAAGGACCCAGTCAAAAAAGAAAATTATCATTTGGTTCTAAAAGAAGTAGCACTATAATTGCCCGATCTAAACAAGAAATTATCTCATTTTTGTGCTTGGATAAATAATGCTTATGGACTCTAAGAAAGGGCTTGGAAGTACATCAAAGTTTTAAAAATAATGAAGAATGTATAGCCCATGACATATAATAAGAAAACAAAAGTTATTGAGTACCTAATCAAACGAGTTGAAATTTGCATAGTTATTGTACTACGTTTGTAAATAGATAAATTACATGTAATTATTTAAGTTATATAATAAAATTAAAATACCTAAATGTTATGAATGCATTGGTGATTGTCAATATAGCAGCAAAAGTTGAACACCTAAAACAATAGTAACTTAGAAAATGGAGGATATCACACGCATGGCTGTACATTCTAGTTTATGTTCATATGTAACCAGTGAGTAGAATTGTTGCTATAAATAGCCCTTTGTACAATTCATTCGGACACACACAAGAAGTAATAAAAACATTACTCCTATCTTCTTTATTTTCTCTCTACTACATATAAAATATTATATTAGTTTATAGTTTTATAACACGTTATCAGCACGAGTCTCTGCCCGAGCTTTATCCGACGAAAGAGGTACAACCCAATTTAATCTATTTTAGTTGAGGTCCTGTCCAAATTTTGTTTGATCAACAAGGTCCGATCTAACCCTATTCATTTAATTTTAAATGTAGTTATTAGCATGCATGTTATTATTAGTATTATTGTTTAAGTTAAACGTTAGCTATGTTTACATAGTTTTAATTTTATATTATGTCACCAATTATTTATGCTACAATTTTTATTATATGGTACATGATTAATTGTTCATGTCTTAATGTACCAAATTATTATACCATGTTTTAAATATTTATTTTACGTTCAGAATGGCAAATCTTGCAAAATTAGACTTTGTTGCTTTGGATGTGTCTGGGGATAATTTCTAGTCTTGGGTACTCGATGCGGAATTACACCTTAGTGCCAACGGGCTAAAGGATACCATAGAAACAGGAAAGACCCCAACTGTTGAACAAAATGCCAAAGCAATTATTTTCCTTAGGCACCTCATTCATGAAAACTTAAAATCTGAATACCTCACAGTCAAAAATCCACTCACCCTTTGGACCAATCTTAAAGATAGATTTGACCACCAAAAACTTGTCCATCTGCCACATGCCCGTTATGACTGGATCAATTTAAGGTTACAAGATTTTAAATCTGTTGGTGAATATAATTCTGCCTTGTTCAAAATAAGCTCCAAGCTAATCCTGTGTGGTGAGAAAATTACTAATACTGAGATGATTGAAAAGACCCTTTCGACCTTTCACCTCAACACTATGATCTTGGCACAACAATACAGGGAACGAAATTTTCAGAAATATAGTGAGCTGATATCTCTCCTTCTTGTAGTTGAGAAAAATAATGAGTTGTTGCTGAAAAATCATCAGATACGTCCCACAAGCTCTGCCCAGTTACCTGAAGTACATAACACGTCATTCCGGAAGAATGAGCGTGGGAAAGGGCATAGAGGAGGACGAGATTATGGACGAAATCGTGGACGTGGAAATTTTCGTGGTCGATTTCGAAATAAGCATAACTCTGGCCACCTGAAGTGGCAACGTGATGGTTACAACAATTCTAGTCACCAGAAGTGGCAAAATGAGGTGCCAAATAAAAGGAAGGCACCACAGGAAGGAGATACTAGAGATATATGTTTTAGATGTGGGGCTCATGGGCATTGGACTCGTACTTGTCACACACCTAGACATCTTGTAGATCTTTACGAGTCATCTCAAAAGAAGAACGGGAAAAGGGTGGAAACAAATTTGGCTAGTTTTAATGATGAACCAATCAACAAGACTGCAAATGGACTAAATGATGGTGCTAATCTTTACTACGACTTAGATGATTAGTTTTCATATGTATCTCTTTGAATTCATGTTTCTTATGTATCTGCTTCAATTTCATGTTTTTATATACTTGTTTTATGTTCTTGCTTTAAGTACATGGTTTGCTTTAATAATATTATTGTTCATTGATATATGTGCACAACATAAAATATGGGAGATTTATGCATTGCTGATTTCGCCACCACTCACACAATTCTACAAAGTCAGAAATACTTCTCATAGTTTACTAAAACCAGCTCACATGTTTGGACGATTTCGGGTACATCAGATATAATAGAGGGTTTTGGGAAAGCTAGTTTTATCCTACCAAATGAGACACAAATTCAAGTACATAATGCTCTATATTCTAGTAAATCCACTAGAAATCTTTTGAGTTTTAAAGACATTCGTCTTAATGGTTTCCACGTAGAAATTACTAGTGAGAATGAAAAAGAATATCTCCTTATCACTTCAGTTACCTCAGGTCATAAGAAGATCTTAGAAAGATTACAATCAATCTCTTCGGGATTATATGCTACAAATATTAGGATCATTGAGTCTCACAATATCATCATTCCAAAAATCATAGACCCACAATCACTAACCCTTTGGCATGAAAGACTTGGTCATCCAGGAGTATCCATGATGCGTCGTATAATAGAAAATTCTATAGGACATCCTCTTAAGAATCAAAAGGTCATACCTCAAAATGAACTTCCCTGCTCAGCATGTTCATTAGGAAAACTAATTGTCCAACCATCTTCAGTTAAACTTCAAACCGAGTCTCCAAGTTTCTTAGAAAGAATTCAAGGTGACATTTGTGGTCCTATTCATCCATCATCCGGACCATTCAGATATTTCATGGTTCTAATCGATGTATCAACTAGATGGTCTCATGTCTGTCTGCTCTCTACACGGAATATAGCCTTTGCCAAACTACTTGCTCAAATAATCAAATTGCGAGCTCAATTTCCTGACCATCCCATTAAATCAATTCGACTAGACAATGCTGCTGAATTTACATCTGCAAGTTTCAATGATTATTGTATATCAATAGGAATCTCAGTCGAACACCCTGTAGCTCACGTGCATACACAAAATGGCTTAGCAGAATCTCTAATTAAAAGGCTTCAACTTATTGCACGTCCCTTACTTCTAAGAGCAAAGTTACCTACATCTATTTGGGGTCACGCAATACTTCATGCTGCAAGTATAATTAGGATAAGACCATCTGCTTACCACAAACAATCACCTCAACAGTTAGCTTTTGGACAAATTCCTAATATCTCACACTTTAAGGTGTTTGGTAGTGCTGTATATGTTCCCATTGCACCTCCACAGAGATCCAAAATGGGTCCACAAAGAAGAGTAGGCATATATGTTGGTTTTGACTCACCATTTATCATAAGATATCTTGAACCATTAACTGGTGATGTGTTTACTGCTCATTATGCTGATTGTCATTTTGAGGAGTATGTGTTCCCTCCATTAGGGGGAGATAATGTTTTGCATAAATTAAATTCTGAACTATCATGGAATACAGCAGGATTAAATGCTATTGATCCACGTACTAAACAATGTGAATCTGAGGTTTTAAGGATCATTCATATGCAAAATATTGCTAATCAAATGCCAGATGATTTTAATGATTCTAGACTTATTATAAAATCGCATATACCCGCTGTTAATGCTCCGACCAGGGTTGAAATCCCTATTCATAAATCAATTCCTGAAGAATTGGTTGGTGATTCAAAACCACGCCAGAAGCGTGGTAGACCTATTGGTGCGAAAGATGTTGTACCACGAAAATGGAAATTGAATAGACCTGTCCCTGAAGTGGCAGATGTTCCTGAAGTAACTACATCAAAAACCCCAAAAGTGGTATCACCTCCTGAAGAGGTTCAAGCCCCCGAAGTGGCTATGACAAAACCACCCGAAGTGGTATTACCTCCAGAAGAGGATATTGTCCCTGAAGTGGCACATGCTTCCATAGAAGCAAAGGTACCTGAAAATTATGAGATCTCAATGAGTTATGTACATAACGAGAAATTACTGGATCGTGGGAGTACTTAGGTTGATGATGTATATGCTTTTTCCATGGCATGTGATATTATTATGAACTCTGATCCTGAACCACAAAGTGTGGAAGAATGTCGACAAAGAGATGATTGGCAAAAAATGGAAAATTGCAATTCAGGAAGAATTGCAATCCTTCCGCAAGAGAAATGTATTTGGACCTGCAGTCCGAACACCAGCTGGTGTGGTTCCCATTGGAAATAGATGGGTGTTTGTACGAAAACGAAATGAGAAAAATGAAATTGTGAGATATAAGGCCCGACTGGTAGCCCAGGGATTCTCTCAAAGGCCTGGATTTGATTACCAGGAAACTTACTCTCCTATGATGGATGGAGTTACTTTTCGTTTTCTTATGGGTATGGCTTGTATGGAAAAATTGGAAACACGTCTGATAGACGTTGTGACAACCTACCTTTATGGATCACTTGATAGTGATATTTATATGAAAATCCCTGAAGGATTAAAGTTAGAGGAAACTAAGCCTCAACATTTATACTCAGTTAAACTACAACGATCATTATATGGCTTGAAACAATCTAGTCGTATGTGGTACAGCAGGCTTAGTGAATATTTATTGAATGATGGGTATATAAATAATCAAGTGTGTCCATGTGTGTTTATCAAAAGGTCACAATCTGGTTTTGTTATTATTGCAGTATATGTGGATGATTTGAATATTGTAGGTACTCCTGAAGATATTACTAATGCTGCTAAATATTTGAAAAATGAGTTCGAAATGAAAGATCTTGGAAAGACAAGATTTTGTTTAGGTATACAGGTGGAGTACTTATCTTCAGGCTATTTGTTCATCAGTCAATATTAGGAATATGTTGTAGTTGATGATAACTTAACATTCAAAGCAAAATTGTATAAGTCAAGTTTTGTAACTGTCAACGGATAAGACCTTATAACTCTATTCGTTGACAGGTAGCTCATCAACGGATGAGGTTTTGTAGCATACTGTAATATCTCTATTTATCAGTTGATAGTGTTTTTATTCAAAATCATGTTGACCATCAATGGATAGGCAGAATAGGGTAGCCAATTGTAAATAAGCTATGCTATGTAATTCTGTCTAAGTGAAAGTGTATCAACGGATAAGAACAGGGCTCTATCAACGGATATAACTCAAATCTACTCGATCAACGGATACAGCTCAAACTACCGTCAACGGATAATTGTGCACAACATCAACGGATAATCATTGTCACTTTATCCTATGCTAGCTGGGAATTAGCAGTTGATAAGGACAGGTTTGACTGACAGATCACATGGGTTGATAGTAGGTATAAAAAGCAGTATGGCAGCCATACTTTGGAAACACAGAAGAAAGAAGCATTCCATTTACACAGTACATACAAGAAAGGTGCAGGGGACATATCTGTTCACAAGGACAACCTTTCGGCTACATGTGGATTTGGAGTGGAGTAGCAAGTCAACTTGAATTAGATTAATATTATCTTATTCCTGTAGCACTTGTAAACTTGGGATATATAACCAAGTGTAGCAACTCTTTAGATTGTAAGAAAACAGACATATTTGCTTAGGGTTTCTTGAATATTCTTAGAAGCAAAGAGTTGTAAAACAGAAGTTGTGTACATTTATATCACATGGTTTTCTTCAAATAAAAGTCTCAGGTGGTACATTTAACCACCTGATTTTTTATGTGTTTGTGAACCATTTCTATTCAGCAATTATTTCTTTAAAGATTTCTGAGGTTTTTATCAGAAATTTATAACTATCAAGAATTGTATTCAACCCCCCCTTCTACAATTATACAAGTGTGTAATCTGGGAATAACAATTGGTATCAGAGCAAGCTTCTAATATATCTGAAGTTTAAAGATCAACACACTTCCAACATGTCTAAGAAGGATTATGGAGTGAAGATACCGGTTCTTGATAGGGAAAATTACTTTCACTGGAAAGTAAAAATACGTCTACATCTCATGTCTATTGATGTAGGCTTTGTAGATTGCATTGAGAAGGGTCCTCATGTTCCAATGAAGGCTGCTTCAAGAGTTGGTCTTGCTGCAGATGCACCAGACACGTACATTCCAAAACCTGTTTCTGAGTGGAGTACTGAGGATGTTGCAGAAGTTCACAAAGATAAAAAGACCATGAATATTCTGTTTAATGGTTTAGAAACAGACATGGTTGACAATGTTATCAACTGTACTACCGCCAAGGAAGTATGGGACATTGTTCAAACCCTTTGTGAAGGTACAGAACAGGTAAGGGAAAACAAGATGCAGCTACTGATCCAACAGTATGAGCACTTCCATTTCAAGAATGGAGAGACATTGAATGACACATTTAGTAGATTTCAAAATCTACTGAATGGCTTAAAACTGTATGGAAGAATCTACCAAGTGAAAGATTCTAATCTCAAATTTCTGAGATCACTGCCCAAAGAGTGGAAGCCTATGACTGTTTCTCTAAGAAACACTCAAGAGTACAAGTCATTTACTCTTAAAAGGCTCTATGGAACTTTAAAGACATATGAACTAGAAATGGAGCAGGATGAAGAAATTGAGAAGGCCCAAAAGAAAAGTGGGTCAGTTGCACTTGTTGCCAACTTGGAGCAGAAGGAGGAGAAGAGGACTGAAGCTGCTAAATCTACACCAAACAGGGAGGTTTGTGAAGGTAGAGCAGAATCAAGCAAAAGCAAGGAAAAGGTGTCTGAAGAAATGAGTGTCCTACAGCAGGATGAATTGGATGAGATAGATGAGCATTTAGCCTTTCTATCTAGGAGATTCTCTAAGCTAAAATTCAGAAGAAACTCTGGGGTGGCCAAACCATTTAACAAGGATTTTTCTACAAGCAATTATGTGGATAAATCCAAAATTAAATGCTACAATTGTAGAATTGCTGGTCACATGATAAGTGAATGCAGGAAGCCTAGATCTGAGAACAAGGGAAAGCCAACTGAAACTGTTGACTACAAGAAGAAATATTTTGATCTTCTCAGACAGAAAGGAAAGGCATTCATGACCCAAGAGTATGACTGGGCTGCTGATGGAAATCATTCTGATGATGATGCTGAGTTTGTCAACCTTGCATTAATGGCTGATTCTGAGCAGGAAGCAAGTTCAGCTAGCAATCAGGTATTTTCTACTAATCTCTCTGAGCTCACCAAAGAGGAATGCAATAGTGTTATAGATGAAATGTCTACTGAACTATATCACTTGAGTGTTACTCTTAAATCACTTACTAAAGAGAACAATAGGATTAAAGAAACTAATCAGTTCTTAAGTGATAGAAATGCAGTTCTAGAAGTTCAATTTCTAGAATTTGAGAAAATGAGAGTTGATTGCAATAATGCTAAAAGCGAACTTGAAGCTGTGTTAAAAAGAGAATTGATCTTAAGAAACCAGCTAGAAAAAGAACAAGAGATAATTGCTAAATTTCAAAGTTGTAGGAATGTTTCTCAAAACATAATAGAAGTCCAGGGAATAGAATCATTTGTGAGGGATACCTGGACTCAAAAGAAAAAGGAGCTAGAACCTTGCCTTGAGGATCTAGAGACTATTTGTGAATCAACGGATAGTGATCATCCATTGACAGATGAACCATCAACGGATGAGAGGTATCCGTCGACTAACAAAAAGTCTGTTAGTAAGAAGGAACTCAAGAAACTGAATGATCAGTATGGTCCAGTAGCCAAGAACTTTGTTTCTGGTGAAAGTAGCCAAGCCAAATCAAGTGAGAAGGCTAATGCAGGTGATTTACTTAACAAAAAGGCTGTTGGTAAATCAGTTAATGAAAAGGTAGAGACTGAGGGTAAAAAGAAAAAGAACAGAAATGGTAAGATAGGCATTAACAAGAAAAACAATTATTCTCCTGACAAGTTTGCTCCTAGGAAAACTTATGGTAATTGCAATAGTGTCAATCACCTATCTTCTAATTGCAAGTCTGTTAAAAGGACTCCTGTTCATGTACCTCAATCTATGCCAAGTATGCCTGCAATGCCTGGTTTGTATCAGAATGCTAGTTTTTCAAATCCTTATGTGAACATGCCATATGTGCCTAATCCTTATTTTCAATCTGTGAATATGCCACAAATGTCATGGAGCATTCCTAGCATGGATAATATGTATGCCAACTTTTCACAAATGCATGCACCAAATATTTATGCAAATGAGCATCTGTCAAAACCTATCACTCAAGCATCTACACCCAAAGTGAAGATTGCTAAGAGTGTAAAACCAAAGGCTAACAAGAAAGGACCCAAGGAAACTTGGGTACCAAAATCTTGGGTACCAAAATTAACTTGATTTGTATTTTGGAATGTGTGCAGGGAAATAAGAGGAATCTATGGTACCTAGACAGTGGATGTTCTAGGCATATGACAGGAGATTCAACCCTGCTCACAGAGTTCAAGGAGGAAGCTGGCCCTAGAATTACCTTTGGAGATGACAGCAAGGGATATACTAAGGGATATGGCTTGATTACAAAGGACAATGTCATCATTGAAGAAGTGGCTTTGGTTGAAGGTTTGAAGCACAATTTGCTGAGTGTTAGTCAGATTTGTGACAAAGACTATGAAGTAAAGTTCACTAAAGAAGCCTGTGTTGTTTCTACCAAGGAAAACAACAATGTGGTTCTGACAGGCTTTAGAAAAGAAAATGTTTACATAGCTGATTTCAACTCAGTATGCTCAGAATCCATTACTTGTCTCTTCAGCAAAGCAAGCAAGGATGAGAGTTGGCTATGGCATAAAAAGCTATCTCATTTGAATTTTAAAGTCATGAATGATTTGGTAAAAAAGGATCTTGCTAGAGGAATCCCTCAATTGGAGTTCATCAAAGATGGATTGTGTGATGCCTGCCAATTAGGGAAGCAAAAGAAATCATCCTTCAAGAGCAAGACAGAGTCATCCATTGTTAAGCCCTTTCAATTGCTGCATATGGACTTATTTGGTCCAGTAAATGTCATGTCCATTTCAAAGAAGAAATACTGC
This sequence comes from Kitagawia praeruptora, assembly GCA_037693485.1. NCBI lineage: Eukaryota > Viridiplantae > Streptophyta > Magnoliopsida > Apiales > Apiaceae > Kitagawia > Kitagawia praeruptora. The sequence continues at coordinate 144,842,491 of CM075352.1, forward strand.
CTGGTGATTGTGGATGATTTTTCTAAGTTTATATGGACCTTCTTTCTGCACTCCAAAGATTGTGCAAGTGAAATCATCATCAATCATCTCAGACTAGTAAACAATGGTTCTGAAGTAAAAGTACAAAGAATCAGGAGTGACAATGGCACTGAATTCAAAAATTCCACAATGAAGATTTTCTGTGAAGAGAATGGAATTGTCCATGAGTTTTCTGCTGCTAGAACACCTCAACAAAATGGGGTTGTTGAAAGGAAAAATAGAACCCTCATTGAAGCAGCTAGAACAATGTTAAGTGAATCAAGATTGCCAACATATTTCTGGGCTGAAGCTGTCAACACTGCCTGCTTCACTCAGAATATTTCCTTGATCAATCAAGCCAGAGGAATGACTCCTTATCAATTATTCACAACAAGAAACCAACTTTAGCTTTTCTTCATGTCTTTGGATGTAAGTGTTTTGTGCTAAGAAATCATGGAGATAACTTGGGCAAATTTGAAGCAAAGGCAGATGAAGCTATCTTTGTTGGATATGTAGCAGGGAAAGCCTATAGAGTCTACAATCTAAGAACCAACATTGTTATGGAATATGTACATGTTGTGTTTGATGATCAAAAGATTCTAGCTCTAAATGATGAAGGCTTCCATGAAAAGTTGAGATTTGAGAATGAGGTAGAAGGAAGAATGTACATTGATGATGATGAGGAAAATGAAGATCATGGCCTTGGAAATTCACCTAGAGTTGTTGGTCCAACTAGAAGTGATGCTAACACTGGAAATGAAGCATCCGTTGACAGTCATACTAGATCATCAGATGTATCCGTCGACAGGCAAAATGGAGCATCCGTTGATAGACAAAATGATGCATCTGTTGACAGTCAACTTCATAACTCCTCAAGGACAACAAACTCAGGGAGAGTTTCTCAAAGTCAAAACTCAATATCCAATCAACAAGATCATGCTCACGTAGATGAAGCAACCTCATCTAGATCAAACCTTCCACCTTCAAGAAAATGGACCAGAGATCATCCTTTTGAGTTAATCATTGGTGACTCAAACTCAAGAGTCCAAACTAGGAGGGCCACACAAGAAGAATGCCTATACAGTAGTTTCCTGTCTCAAGAGAAACCTAAGAAAGTGGAGGATGCCCTTCTAGATCCAGATTGGGTCTTAGCAATGCAAGAAGAGCTAAACCAATTTGAGAGAAATAAAGTATGGAAGCTTGTGCCCAAACCTGATGATAGAGGTATCATAGGTACCAAATGGGTTCTCAAGAATAAAACTGATGAAAATGGCATAATTGTGAGGAATAAAGCTAGATTAGTGGCAAAGGGCTATTCTCAAGAAGAAGGAATAGATTTTGATGAAACTTTTGCTCCAGTGGCAAGACTTGAGGCCATCATAATTTTTCTAGCCTATGCAGCACATGCCAACTTCAAAGTCTATCAGATGGATGTTAAAAGTGCTTTTCTAAATGGGGAACTGGAAGAAGAGGTATATGTCCATCAACCTCCTAGCTTTGAAGATCCAGAATTTCCAGATTATGTATATCTTCTCTTGAAAGCACTTTATGGTTTGAAGCAAGCACCAAGAGCCTGGTATGACACTTTATCTCAATTTCTTTTGGAGAATCACTTCACTAGAGGTATAGTAGATAAAACCTTATTTCATAGAAATGTCAATGGTTCTTCAATACTTGTTCAAATCTATGTAGATGATATTATTTTTGGGTCTACAGATGAGAAGCTTTGAAAAAGGTTTGCCAAACTTATGCAAAGTAGGTATGAAATGAGCATGATGGGTGAATTAACTTACTTTCTTGGTTTACAAGTAAAGCAAGTTAATGAGGGAATTTTCATAAGTCAAACAAAATATATTTATGATCTCTTAAAGAAATTTGACTTAATGGATTGTGCCTCTGCAAAAACACCTATGGCCACTGCAACTAAGCTTGAGCTGAATACTAAGGAAAAATCTGTGGACATATCAAGCTATAGAGGCATGGTAGGCTCACTTCTATATCTAACAGCTAGTAGACCTGATATAATGTTTTCCACATGTCTTTGTGCTAGATTTCAAGCTGACCCTAGAGAGTCTCACTTGATTGCTATTAAGAGAATTTTCAGGTATCTCAAGGGAACACCAAACCTTGGCATTTGGTACCCAAGAGATTCTGGCTTTGATCTAATTGGCTATTCAGATGCAGACTATGCAGGTTGCAGAATTGATAGGAAAAGTACTACAGGCTCCTGTCAATTTCTAGGGAACAGGCTTGTGTCATGGTTCAGTAAGAAACAGAACTCAGTCTCCACCTCTACAGCCGGAGCTGAGTACATTGCAGCTGGAAGTTGTTGTGCACAAATTCTTTGGATGAAAAATCAACTTATTGACTATGGTCTAAAAGTTGAGAAGATTCCAATTTTCTGTGACAACACTAGTGCTATTACCATCACAGAGAATCCAGTGCAACATTCGAGAACCAAGCATATTGACATCAAATACCACTTCATTAGAGAGCATGTGATGAATGGTACAGTAGAAATGCACTTTGTGCCAAGTGAAATGCAGCTTGCAGATATCTTCACCAAGCCTCTTGATGAATCTTCATTCACAAGGTTGGTAGGTGAACTAGGTATGCTTAATTTTTCATAATTCCTAGTGATATCTAATCATACTGTATTGCAGCTAGAAATGTGTTTTGATTTATTTGAGAATTAAAAACTCTCAGAAAAACTCTTAGTAGAAATTTTGTTTAAGGCAAAATTTGCTTATCAACGGATATCCTTTTATCCGTTGGTAGTATAAACACATTACTAGATTTTCGTATGTCAACGGATAACAGGTTGTCCACGTCATCGATGGATAAACTGTTTTCTCAACCGTCCAATCATTATCCGTTGATATACTTATTTCTTTTTATAGCCGTTGGTAAACGTGTATAATTAGTCACGGCTGTACTTCTTTTCTTTACATTTATTATCTGACAGTTACTTTTGTCCAATGGGGTAATTACTTTTAATTATTTCATTTTTAATTCTTGGAAAATATAAAAGGTTGTCTTGTGCCCTCACATCTCACCTTTATTCATTTTCAAGAATCTCATTAGTTAACTGCATCTTCTTCACTAAATCTCTCTGCAACAAAAGTTCAAACACTTCAATGGCGCCTATTGTTAAGATGATCTCTTCCACCGGGTTTACCTATGAGAAGAACAATTTCGCGGCCTTTGTTAATACAGTGAACGCTCTAGAAGCATATCACACCATGATGAATTTCGTGAAGAAATGTAAACTGTCATATGCTATGACTGCCACCACTCCTCTAATCCATGAGGTAATTGAAGAGGTGTGGGCATCTGCTGAGTACAATGGCACAGACGGTACACTTGCTTTTTCTTTGAAGGGTAAAAATTATGTAGTTAATTCTGATGTGTTAACTGCTTGTTTAAAATTGCCTGGGAATAACTGTCTGAATGTACCCAGTAATGCTGAAATTGTTACCATGCTTAATTCCATGAATTATACCCTTAGTACTGAGAAATTAGGGAAAATTGTTAGGAAAGGTATGGTTAAAGAATGGAGTTATCTTTGTGATGCCTTCATTAAAACTTTTTCTAGCAAGATTAGTAACTTTGATGCTGTTACCAATTCCATGCTAGTTATGCTATGTATGCTTTTGACTGATAAATTCTATAATTTTGGCACACTAGTCATGTATGAGATAGCAGCTAAATTAGGTAAAAAGGAAACTAGGAGCAAGAATGTTTATTTTGCTAGATTTTTGATGCTCCTAGCACTGCATGTATCTGAGAATGAGCTATCCATTGCTAACCCGGATAGCAAGTTCAATTGTTTTGTTCAGGAGAAGAGAGTCTTAAGTGATTTGATTCGAATGAACCTAAATGCAGAAGTACAATTGGTATATCTACCAATTGTTCAGGTAACTGTTTCCAACCCTGAAACTCCTATCTCCAACCCCCAAATTTCTTTGCCTTCTAGTGTCACAATGGAGTCTGTGGCTGTGACCAAACAGGCTCCTACCAAAGTGACCAAATCCAGAGTTCCAAAACCACAATCTAAAAGACAAACCTCAGGTGTCTCTCAAAAGGCACCTGTTGCAAAAACTACCAAAACTCTTGAGGGGAGTGTGAAGGAGGTAGTGAGTGGTGAGGGACAGGGTGATCATCAAAGAAGCCCTAAGGATAAGGAAGCTGAGGCAGGTGCAACCAACATTTCAGTCTCTCAAAAGACTGTTAATGAACCTACAAGCCAAATTCTAGTTACATCCTCTCAACAGGGTGTGACTACTGATTTAAGTTCCACTCCAGGAACACTGCACAAAAGGGCAAGAGACACAGATAGCTCTCACTCAAAAACCTATGGTAGAAGAGTAAAATCCAAAACCATTGGGGAATCACAGGGTGCATACACAGTACAACAAACTGTACCTTCTCAAATTCAGTTTGATGTGACTTCAGTAAATGTGGAGTCACAGCCCCTTGATCTTAACCTTCAAATCGATACACATTTTGATCCACCATCACCAACTCCATCTCTGGATGTGGATATGATATCTACATCAATTCCTGATTCTCCATCTTTAAAATTCTTGGAGAAGCCCCACTCAACAATTGGTGGTCATCATCTTTTAGATGATTTGTTGGGCCATCAATCTTCCATTCCTGAATTCACAACACTATCTGTGACCTCTTCCTTAAAATCAATCACCACAGATTCAGTGTTGGTTTTCACTTTAACGGATACTCGTTTTCCTTCATCAACGGATATCTTTCATTCGTTGACAAGTGTTTCTCCATCAACGGATATGTCTATAACTAATTATCCGTTGACAGCAATAGCTACTACATCAACGGATACACTTTATCCGTTGACAACCCTCTCTACCAATGCAAAATGTGACATTCCCATGTCAACTGTGGAGGAGTTTGTAGTAGTTGAAACACTTTTAGGAATGAGGGAAGGGAGTGAGAGGCTGCCTTGTGAGCAGGCAAAAGGAGAGAAAAACAATGAGAGGCTGACCATTTCTTCCGGTCAGGCAAAAGTAGAGCTAGAGAGTTCCACCTTAGTAGGTGAAGGTGAGGGTGTGAGAGGTGTGAGCCAGGGGGAGCCCCTGATTCAAGAAAAGAGAGATGAGAGGAGAGAAGGGACTACAGGAGAAATAAGGCAGGAAGATTCAGCCATTGCAAGTGAGTTAATGGAGGTTAATGAAGCTTCCAAAGAGTTGGAATTTAGACAAGAATATCAGTCAATTATTGACTCCATCTCTTTGGATCCTGAAACCTTTACTCATCCTGTTTCTGCCTATCAAGTCATGGCACAACAGGGCAATGTGGAGGCAGAGTAGGCAATGCACCTAGTGCACACCTCAGAATCTCTTCAAAGAGCAAAAGAAGCTTTACAAACCTTGTCTCCAAGTGCTGGAAGTGAAGAGTTTGACAGTGATGACAGTCAAAGTTCAGATGGTGAAGAAATCAATGACGATGAGACTCCAGGATGGATGTTTTTCAATGCCACTGAACTTGGGAATCTCAATGTGGAAATCATGAAGCAATATCAATCTGCTAAGGCTGAGCACCAAACTGCAGACCCACAGAGAAAGACTGTTCTTGAGCAAGTTATGGCCTCCTTGAAATTACAAAAGATGCAATCTGTTATTCAAAGAACACAACAGGAGGAGGTCAAGTCTGTAATTAGAGATATGAAGATAGCACTAGATGCCAGGATTGAGGCACTAGCTCCTACTACCACTCAGAAGGTGCTTTCTAGCAAACTTCTCAAAGAAGATAGTCTGGCTAAGTCTGTTCAGCTTCTTTCCTCCAGAGTGGATAGTATGGAATCTCAAATGCACACTATCATTGCCAATCAATCAAAACAGACTCAACTACTGGAAATGCTACTTGCAGCTTCAACCCCAACCCTTGATGCTAACAAAAAGGGGGAGAAAATGGGAACAAGCACAGAAGAGGCTGCAACATCTACTGGCCAATTTCAAGCTACCAATAGTGAGATAGCACAGATTGAGGGGGAGCAACAGCCAATTGTAGTGGTCAATCCAACAGAGTTTGAGATAAAGGCTTCCCTTGTGAAGAAACAAGTGGCTTTGCCTGAGATTCAAAGCTTAGAAGAAATCTCAGATGGTGAAAGGCAAGCCAGAATAGAAGCTTTGGAAAAGATCAACAAGGAGACTAGTGAAAGAATTCTAAGGACAGAGAGGATGATCAATGAATCAATTGCATCATCTCTGTTTCTTAATGCTCAATATTCTGCTCCAACAATATCAACCACAATCATGAAGGTGCTCACTCCAAGGGTTGCGGCTCCTACATTCTATGATGCTGAGCCATCATTTGTCAAAGAATTTGAACCAGCCATCAATACCAGAGCCTACTCACCTCCAAAGGAAAATGGGAAGAACAAGCTTCAGCTAGACTACCCATTTCCCAAGGATGATGAAGAAAAGCTAATGGGAAAGACAATCATGGAGTTCAAAGTATAGACAAATAAGAGTGTAAGAGATTGGATGGCTGTAATCATAAGGAATGGAAAAGTATTAAATATATCCAATAGCCATCCTAGATTTGTGGAAGCTAAAAGAGAAGAAGTCTCCAGAATCCAAAGGGAAGCTCATCCAAGTACATAAAATCAACATGAAAACTCAGATAAGAAGCAAGCCAGGCTAGCTCAAGAGTTAATGGATGAGGTAGAGGTTGAAATGAAGGAACCTGAGGAAGTTCCCAAATTCAAACATAAAAGAAGGAAAGCTAAAACCAAGAGGGTTCTTTCTCCAGAACCCTCTCTAGAAAAAGAAACCATTGGCTCATCAGTACCTATATCTGCAATAGTAATCGACCCAACTGTAAACTTTCATGGTGACCCCATAATGCCTAAAGAAGAACCAATGAATTTTGATTCAATTGAAGTTCCTTCATTCTTGCTGAATCCAAAACAGAAGAAAAGGGATCCAAAGAAGCAACTTTCAAAGGGACCAGTTCAAGTTGCTAGGGTACCTGCTATTGTCAAACAACCAATCTTGGAAAACAAAGAAGACTTTATCTATCAGGCAGAAATTGAAGAATACTCTGGCATGAATCTATATTTGGATGAATTGTCAGAAGTAAGAGGAATTGACAAGTACAAGAATCAGCCTGAGAGATTAGTGTTTGTCTACAAGGGAGGAAGTCAGAGGACATGGCCATTACAGAAGGTTCTTGGAGAGAACTATCATACACTGACCAAAGTGTTCTCAGCATTCAAGAGACACACAAGGTTCTCTGAGACAGCCAGAAGGGAGATAATCAGCAGAATAGAAGAAATAAGGAGAGAATGGAACTCACCCTCAAGTCTACCAAAGAAAATGAAGATCCCATATAATGGACAGAAAATCCACATTCAACCCTTTTGGATGATGGAGTTCAGGGATGAAGAGGGCACTAGGAGATTCTTCAGGTTAGAAGACCAACTGTCAAAGGCTAGTTCTGATTACCTAAGATGGTTACAACTAAAGCTAAATCCAAAAGTTGTTGAAGAAGATACCTTCTATAGGCAACTTCAAGTGCAAATTGAGTCCAACTCTGCCAAGGAAGGAAAGTCAAGGGTGCAGCCAACCAGAGAGATGAAACATCATTAATTTGCTCAATCCAAAGGAGCACATCTCTGATAAGTTTCTTAAAGCTTTCTGTTTTTAATTTTTGTAGCTTAATACAATCTTTGCATACTGTAGTGTATATATCTTTAGGAATGTTTTGTTATCATCAAGGTTCTGAATTTATGCTTTATTGCCATCAAGTATAAATTGGGGGAGATTGTTAGGAATATGTTGTAGTTGATGATAACTTAACATTCAAAGCAAAATTGTATAAGTCAAGTTTTGTAACTGTCAACGGATAAGACCTTATAACTCTATTCGTTGACAGGTAGCTCATCAACGGATGAGGTTTTGTAGCATACTGCAATATCTCTATTTATCAGTTGATAGTGTTTTTATTCAGAGTCATGTTGACCATCAATGGATAGGCAGAATAGGGTAGCCAATTGTAAATAAGCTATGCTATGTAATTCTGTCTAAGTGAAAGTGTATCAACGGATAAGAACAGGGCTCTATCAACGGATACAACTCAAATCTACTCGATCAACGGATACAGCTCAAACTACCGTCAACGGATAATTGTGCACAACATCAACGGATAATCATTTGATACTCCTATGGTTTTGATGATCACTTTCAGCAAGCTATTTGCTTGTAGTTTGATATAAAACATTGTGTTATGGTTGTACTAACTTGGTTTTGCAGGGTATATTAAGTGTACTGATTGTTTACAGAGAATATACAAACAGCAAGCTATCTGGTGCTACAACAGAGTCAGTCTAGCAAGCCATTTCACTCTGACAGACTCAAACAGCAGACTTTCACAACTGGCAGACTCAAACAGCAAGCCATTCGCAACTGGCAGAAATCCTGAAGACAAAGATCAAGATTGTTTCTCATGGTTTTTATTTCAGGAAATATATTGTAAGATATCTTTATCATATAATACGTATACAATATATTTAGAGCTCAAAATCTTTTCAAATATCTTTTATTAAAACCGTGATAAATCTTATAGGAGTTTCCGTTTTTAAAAGATATTCTTGCTAAAACCTTCTATACACATTTTTATATCTATACAAATCAGAAGGGTTAAGTTTTCTACGATTCATCTCTTCCAAACCCTCTGTCAAACGTTCACAAGAACGTTGGTAAAATCTCTGTGATCATTTGAACGTTAGAAATTGATTTCTAAATCGTTCGAATAATGGTTGATTGATTTTCCGAACGTTGGTTGTGAGATTATATATAGTTTATTCTTGTGTTCATTCGTTAACAACACTTCAGAGAAAATATTCAAGCACACAAGATTTCAAACAACTCGGTTTTTCATTGCTATATCTTTCATTCACTCGAGCTCTTAGTATATTGATACGTGCTATATCTTAAAGAGTTCATAGTTTGAGTTGTATTCTTTATTGATTGTATTGTTCGATTTGTAAGGATTAGTTGTTGGACAGTTTGGCTAGGGAACTAGGGTTTGGTGAACGTTGCTAGAGAAGTATACTGGGGAAGTATAGCTTAGAGAGCAAGTTCAGAAACAGGAGTTCAGCACGCCATTTGTCAACAGCTGGGTATTGAGGGAGATATATTGTTGTATCTTGTAATTGGTTTATTTCAGTGATCAATAATATATTCTCTTACCAAGTTGGTAAGGGACCAGGACGTAGACCATAGGGGTTAGGGGTCGAACCTGGCTAAAAGTCTCTGTGTTCTTTATTTTCTGCTCTTTACTTACTGCTTGCATTTAGCTTACTGTTTCTGCACTTTACTGTACCTGTTGTCTGTGCATTCAGCATACTGTCTCTGCTTTAAACGAAATCAGTAAGCTGTTTCTGGTAATTTTTAAAATCGGACTTAGTTGCATATAGTTAGCCATTTACACCTATTCACCCCCCTCTAGGTGTGCATTTTCATTTGGTATCAGAGCTTTGGTATACTAACAATTCTGTAACAGGAAAGTATTCGATCATAATGGCTGAAAACTATCCCGAAGGAAAATCTGATTTTAGGCCTCCACTTCTCCATGGCTCACACAACTACCATTGGTGGAAAAGCAGCATGGAAACTCACTTATCCAGAGATCCATTAGTTCTGAGAGTTGTGCAAAAAGGTCCATATGTCTTTCTTGACAAGGATGGCAAGCCAAAGGATGTTGATGATCTCACTCCGGATGAATTAATCAAACTTGGCTACAATGGAAAGGCTAGGAGTTCTCTTATGAATGGTTTGAACCAGGCTGAATATGATAAAGTATCTTCACTCAAATCAGCAAAAGAAATGTGGGATGCTTTGGAGACTTATCATGAAGGTTCGAAATCTCTAAAGAAGGTGAAACTTAGCAAGCTAATGAATGACTTTGGAAACTTCAAGCTTAATGAAGGTGAAACTATCAAGGATAGTCAAGCACGGTTTCAAGTTACTATTAACTCACTGAAGAGGCTTGGAAAATCTATACCACAAGATGAAATCAATATGAAGGTCTTAAGTGCAGTACCATTTATCTACGAAGCCAAAGTTACTGCCTTGGAATCCTCACCACTTATTGATACTATGGATCACTTGGCTGTATTTGCTGAGCTAGAGCAATTTGAAAGCAAGATAAATGGAAATCAGGTGGGAAGTTCAAGTGTTAAAGCTCCAACAGAAAAGATGAAGAATATGGCTCTCCATTCTAAAAACAGCAAGCCAATTGAACCTAACAATGATCTGCCAAGAGATGAGGAAGAATTTGTAGGTGAAACTGATAATATACAACCTCAAGTTACTGGAAATCAGCAAGCCAACAATACTGCTGAAACTGGAAGTCAGCAAGCCAAGAACACTACTGAGAATGGAAAACAGCAAGCTGGAACTTCAAGTCATCAAGCTGAAGTGGTCAGAATAACTTCAAATGAAGAAATTGCTCAATATTCTGTACCAAAGGCTACAAGGACAGTAAAGAATCATCCTCCAGAACTTGTCATTGGAAATATATCATATGGAATCACAACAAGAAGAGGAAAAGCAAACTTTTGTGCTTATGCTGCCTTTTTAGCTCAAGAAGAACCCAAAAATTTCAAGGAAGCATTAGAAGATGAAAACTGGATCATGGCCATGCAAGAGGAACTCAACCAATTCGAGAGATGTGATGTTTGGGAACTTGTAAAGCCACCAGAAGATGCTTCTATCATAGGAACCAAATGGGTGCTCAAGAACAAAGTGGATGAGTTTGGAACCGTCACTCGAAATAAGGCAAGGCTCGTGGCTCAAGGCTATAATCAACAAGAGGGAATTGATTTTGATGAAACATATGCTCCTGTTGCTCGTTTAGAATCAATCAGAATGCTTATTGCTTATGCATGCTACAAGAAATTCAAGTTATATCAAATGGACGTAAAAAGCGCATTTCTAAATGGCGTGCTGAATGAGGAAGTCTATGTCAAACAACCTCCTGGATTCGAACATGAGAAGTTTCATGATTATGTTTACAAGCTCAAGAAGGCATTATATGGTTTAAGGCAGGCCCCTAGAGCGTGGTATGAGAGACTTAGTAAGTTTCTTCTCAAAAATGGATTCACTCGAGGTAATATCGATCCCACATTATTTACAAAGCAAAATGGTAAAGATATTCTTGTTGTACAAATATATGTGGATGATATTGTATTTGGTTCTACTAATGAATCTATGTGTGAGTGGTTTTCTAAGTGCATGTACGATGAATTTGACATGAGCATGATGGGGGAACTCAACTATTTCTTGGGTCTCCAAATCAAGCAAACCAATGATGGTATTTATGTGCATCAATCCAAGTATACAAAGAATCTGCTCAAAAGATTTGGTTTTGAAGATGTCAAAGCAAAAACAACTCCTATGACTCAAAACAGCAAGTTGTTTGCAGATGAGAATGGTAAGGATGTGGATGTCAAAAGGTATAGAGGTATGATTGGAAGTCTACTATATTTAACTGCCTCAAGACCTGATATCATGTATAGTGTTTATGTTTGTGCAAGGTTTCAATCCAACCCTAAAGAGTCTCACTTAAATGCGGTTAAAAGGATTTTTAAATACTTAAGTGGTACTATCAATCTTGGTTTGTTCTATCCTATCACAAATACTTTTGATCTCGTGGGGTATAGTGATGCAGATTATGCAGGGTCTCAAACTGATAGAAAGAGTACTAGTGGTGTTTGTACATTCCTTGGACAAAGCTTGGTTTCATGGCAAAACAAAAAGCAAGCTTCTGTGGCTCTATCAACGGCCGAAGGAGAGTATCTAGCAGCTGGTAGCTGTTGCTCTCAAATTTTATGGATGATTCAGACTCTAAGGGATTTCAATATCAAGTGTGGCAAAATTCCAATATATTGTGACAACACGAGTGCTATCAATATCTCCAAGAATCCTGTCAATCACTCAAGAACAAAGCATATTGACGTTCGTCACCATTTCTTAAGAGATAATGCAACAAAAGGGAAGATTGAGTTGGTATTTGTCTCAACTGAAGTTCAACTAGCAGATATCTTCACAAAGCCATTGGCTGAAGAAAGATTTGCAACTATTCGAATGGAACTTGGCATGTGTACTGTGTAGTCAGCAAGCTGACAAGCACAGAATGGGTAACGTTGGCTTACCATTTGTATCTGAACTGTTTATATGCCATTACCATGACTTGATTTTTAAAATTTATTTCTCTATGCTTATTCCAGACCTGGACTAATATTCTTTTTGTTAGTTTTTTTTTTTTGATGGATTAAGGGGGAGAAATTTAGGAGTATTTATTTGCTTGTTTGGTCAATTATTTGGATGTGGATATGATTAATTATGCTTGTTTATCTTGAATCTGTTTTATATCAAAATGTACTAATATGCAGGGATTTAGGGGGAGTTCTTATTTCTCCTAAATATTGTGTAATCATCAAAAAGGGGGAGATTGATACTCCTATGGTTTTGATGATCACTTTCAGCAAGCTATTTGCTTGTAGTTTGATATAAAACATTGTGTTATGGTTGTACTAACTTGGTTTTGCAGGGTATATTAAGTGTACTGATTGTTTACAGAGAATATACAAACAACAAGCTATCTGGTGCTACAACAGAGTCAGTCTAGCAAGCCATTTCACTCTGACAGACTCAAACAGCAGACTTTCACAACTGGCAGACTCAAACAGCAAGCCATTCGCAACTGGCAGAAATCCTGAAGACAAAGATCAAGATTGTTTCTCATGGTTTTTATTTCAGGAAATATATTGTAAGATATCTTTATCATATAATACGTATACAATATATTTAGAGCTCAAAATCTTTTCAAATATCTTTTATTAAAACCGTGATAAATCTTATAGGAGTTTCCGTTTTTAAAAGATATTCTTGCTAAAACCTTCTATACACATTTTAATATCTATACAAATCAGAAGGGTTAAGTTTTCTACTATTCATCTCTTCCAAACCCTCTGTCAAACGTTCACAAGAACGTTGGTAAAATCTCTGTGATCATTTGAACGTTAGAAATTGATTTCTAAATCGTTCGAATAATGGTTGATTGATTTTCCGAACGTTGGTTGTGAGATTATATATAGTTTATTCTTGTGTTCATTCGTTAACAACACTTCAGAGAAAATATTCAAGCACACAAGATTTCAAACAACTCGGTTTTTCATTGCTATATCTTTCATTCTCTCGAGCTCTTAGTATATTGATACGTGCTATATCTTAAAGAGTTCATAGTTTGAGTTGTATTCTTTATTGATTGTATTGTTCGATTTGTAAGGATTAGTTGTTGGACAGTTTGGCTAGGGAACTAGGGTTTGGTGAACGTTGCTAGAGAAGTATACTTGGGAAGTATAGCTTAGAGAGCAAGTTCAGAAACAGGAGTTCAGCACGCCATTTGTCAACAGCTGGGTATTGAGGGAGATATATTGTTGTATCTTGTAATTGGTTTATTTCAGTGATCAATAATATATTCTCTTACCAAGTTGGTAAGGGACCAGGACGTAGACCATAGGGGTTAGGGGTCGAACCTGGCTAAAAGTCTCTGTGTTCTTTATTTTCTGCTCTTTACTTACTGCTTGCATTTAGCTTACTGTTTCTGCACTTTACTGTACCTGTTGTCTATGCATTCAGCATACTGTCTCTGCTTTAAACGAAATCAGTAAGCTGTTTCTGGTAATTTTTAAAATCGGACTTAGTTGCATATAGTTAGCCATTTACACCTATTCACCCCCCTCTAGGTGTGCATTTTCATCATTGTCACTTTATCCTATGCTAGCTGGGAATTAGCAGTTGATAAGGACAAGTTTGATTGACAGGTCACATGGGTTGATAGTAGGTATAAAAAGCAGTATGGCAGCCATACTTTGGAAACCCAGAAGAAAGAAGCATTCCATTTACACAGTACATACAAGAAAGGTGCAGGGGACATATCTGTTCACAAGGACAACCTTTCGGCTACATGTGGATTTGGAGTGGAGTAGCAAGTCAACTTGAATTAGATTAATATTATCTTATTCCTGTAGCACTTGTAAACTTGGGATATATAACCAAGTGTAACAACTCTTTAGATTGTAAGAAAACAGATATTTGCTTAGGGTTTCTTGAATATTCTTAGAAGCAAAGAGTTGTAAAACAGAAGCTGTGTACATTTGTATCACAGGGTTTTCTTCAAATAAAAGTCTCAGGTGGTACATTTAACCACCTGATTTTTTATGTGTTTGTGAACCATTTCTATTCAGCAATTATTTCTTTATAGATTTCTGTGGTTTTTATCAGAAATTTATAACTATCAAGAATTGTATTCAACCCCCCCTTCTACAATTATACAAGTGTGTAATCTGGGAATAACAGTCAACCTACACAGAAAAGATTCTTGATCGATTCTACATGGACAAATCTCATCCACTAACTACACCGATGATTGTTCGATCACTAGAAGTTGAGAAAGATCCTTTCCGTCTAGAAAGGAAGATGAAGATGCTCTTGGGCCTGAAGTTCCATATCTTAGTTCATTGGAGCTCTTATGTATCTGATATTGTATTTGCTGTGAACTTGTTGGCGAGATTCAGTTCTGACCCAACTAAAAGGCATTGGGATGGGATCAAGCATATATTCAGATATCTTCGTGGGACGATTGATCTTTGGTTATTCTTTCAAAACAATTCAAAATCACAGCTGGTTGGATATGCGGATGCTGGGTACATGTCAGATCCATATTTTGGACGATCTCAAACAGGTTATCTATTCACATATTGTGGCACTACTATTTCTTGGAAGTCTACAAAACAGACTATGGCGGCAACTTCATCTAATCACGCAGAGTTACTTGCAATTCATGAAGCAAGCAGAGAATGTATTTGGTTACGGTCTATCATTCAACATATTCGAGAATCATGTGGCTTATCAAGTATTTCAGACAGTCCTACAGTTATGTTTGAAGATAACTCAGCTTGCATTAAACAATTAAAGGAAGGTTATATCAAAGGGGATCGAACAAAACATATCTTGCCAAAATTCTTCTATACTCATGAACTACAAGAGAATGGTGACATTGATGTACAACAAATTCGGTCATGTGATAACCTGGCAGATTTACTTACAAAGTCACTACCTACATCAACATTTGAAAAGTTGCGAAATAATATTGGGATGCGAAGATTGAGATCTTTGCTACAACAAAATGTCAAATTGTGAGACATTTGATTCAGGGGGAGATTGTACTCTTTTTCCTTCGTAAGGTTTTTATCCCAATAGGTTTTTCCTTGCAAGGTTTTAACGAGGCAATCAATCTTTATAACAACTCACAAATTGACAATCAAGGGGGAGTGTTATGAATGCATTGGTGATTGTCAATATAGCAGCAAAAGTTGAACACCTAAAACAATAGTATAGCAGCAAAAGTTGAACACCTAAAACAATAGTAACTTAAAAAATGGAGGATATCACACGCATGGCTGTATATTCTAGTTTATGTTCATATGTAACCAGTGAGTAGAATTGTTGCTATAAATAGCCCTTTGTACAATTCATTCGGACACACACAAGAAGTAATACAAACATTACTCATATCCTTCTTTATTCTCTCTCTACTACATAAAAAATATTATATTAGTTTATAGTTTTATAACACTAAAATAGTATTCTTATAAATATTATATAGACTTAAAACAATGACAAAATTATTTGAATGTAATGTTAATTAATTATATAAAAACATCATTAAAAATTATACGATTATAAAAACACATGTGAATAACACAAAAAAAAAGCAAATGTTATATGTTTTTCTTATTTATTATACAGGATTGGGATCGTAATTTTAAAAACATTTATCATTTCCATCCTCGACAAATTTAATTTTTACGATTTCTTGCTTCAAATATGACTCTAAATTCTAGTTCAAACGAATTTGAAATTCAGATCGAGGGAGGAAAGGATGTCAATTCCTAATGACCACGCTGAAATAGGCTGTCATGTTAGAGCAACTCCAATGGAGGTGCCAAAAGGGATGTCAAATCTCATGTGACATGATATTCTTGGATCCTTTCTATTGGAGTAAGAAGAGAATCCAAAGGATGACAAAAGAAGTTGCCAACTTTTAACACCCTCTCGGTACCTCTGGTACTAAAATTATATATATGTCATGCCTATTATATTCTATCTAGTTTTTATATTATTTATTTGGCTACCATTTTTTTGGCATCTTACATAAAGTGCCAACTAGTGAACTTGAAAAATGCAAAATATAACATGAATAGAGGAAAAAAATATAAAGTTATTATTTATGACATGTAAGAATATAATATAAGATTCAGTTAGGATATTCCTCTAATATCTTATACTGTGTTGCAGAAACATATTTTGGAAAGAAAAGAAAAGAAAGGTAAAAACTAATTTTTTTTCTAAGTTCGGGAACATAACGTTAAGGTTTTAGAGCGCCTGGTTACTTAACATTGTATTAGAGCTATCCTCGACGGAGGACTCAGGTTCGACTCCTGGCCACCCCCAATATTCTCACAATTTATTAGGACACGAAAGGCAAAATTATGCCCCTAAGATGGGCGCTTGTGATCCATTCTTCAATCCATAAATGGTGTTTCAAGTGAGGAATAGTGTAAAAATATAATGTAAGATCCAGTTGAGACCTTTGTCTCTAATACCTTAAAATTTTAGTGCAACTCGTTATTTAACATGATATGTTAGACATGTTCGATTCCTCAATGGTGCCTCTATTAGATATGCTCTAGAAAAAAAAAATTACTCTAATAACTTAAGATTATCTTACTCTAATAACTTAAAATTATCTTACTCCAATACCTTAAAATTTTAAAGCGATCAGTTACTTTAACATGACGTGAGATATATTTAATTTCACAATGAGATCTTTAATAGATATGCTTTAAAAAAAATTCTTTCTCTAATAACATTTTAAAATTTTAAAATGACTAGCTACTTTTTTTTGTTGAAATAAACGTACTTGCATTACTTAAATCAAATCAGAACGTATTACATCAATAATGAATTCAAGGGCATTTCCCCTCCATTCATGCAAACCTGACATGGAATGAGAAACTCTAGCTAGCTTATGAGCTACTTCATTCGCAGATTTATAGACAAACTGTACTAGCACATTTTCGAAGTGCTGAAAAAACTCGACACAAATAGTTACAATAGAATGAAAATTTGATTTCCCATAAACTCCATTGCATGCATCTGCCAGTACCTTGGAATCAGTTTCAAAGATACACTGTTGAATACCCAAGCTTACCGCCCACATCATAGCTTCCTTCAGTCCTATAGCCTCTGCCTCTCTAACACTCCATTATCCTTCCATTGTCATGCACCTAGCCTACAAGAATCGTCCATCTTCATCCCGTAGCACACTGCCAATGCCTATACCCTTTATACCTGGTATAACAGATGCATCGATGTTCATCTTAACCTACCCCCTTTGTGGTACCTGCCACACTCTACTACCAAGCTGCTGACCTTGCTTATGCTTTACACTCTCCTGTTGTGTCTTCTTCCAGTCTGCTAATAGGTGTAGTGCTGCTATTTTTGTCCCAAACACAGATATATTTACTCTATCCCACACCCATTTGTTTTGACGATTCCGAATATTCCAGCAAAACAAAACAAAGATATTAGGACTGACTATTCCCTTGAACACTTAACAAAGATCCTTGTTAACACATTAAACACTTTATTATTTGGTTCTTAATGCTTGGCTACTTAGAGCATCTCCAACGGTGTTAGTTAAAATGGTTGGCTAAAATGATATAAAATATTGATTATGTAAAATTTGTTGAACCTGTAAGGTGTTGTGCTCCAATGAGATTGGTTATAATCATTATCTATATTTTAAAAATAGAATGTTATTATTATTTCAAGTTGTTATAAATAGAATATATTATAACTAATATGGTAACAGATGATATGTTATTTTACTATAGATATCTACAGATTTGACAAACATAGCCAATATAATCGTGTTGTCCCATAATCAAATCTACAAGATCTATGTCAAACATTTTTTCAAGGTCGAAAGCAGATCTGTCAACGGGTCGGATTCAGATCGGATTATCCTAAATCCATATCCGAATCTGCTAAGAATTTTCGGATTGGATCGGATTAGGGGTCAGATATTTTTTAGGTCGATCCATATCCGATCCCTTCGGAATTCGGGTTATCGGATCGGACCTCCGATCCATTTAATAAATTTTAAAAATATAATTTTTTAGTTTTTTTAATTAAAAAATAGTATTTAAAATTTTTTTGACGAAATAACAATTAAAATTATGACATATACATTGACAAATCTAAATATATATTCCAAAAAAATATTGTTTATAAAAAAATTTATATATCATATATGTTTAATATATATATTTAACATATATTATATATTACATAAATATATAAAATTATATCCTTATATATAATAAGCATAAGAGGGATCTTATCCATAATTTTGGTCACTGTACTACCAAATTAATCTCAACCGTCGAATCTAATATTTTTAAAAATAGACGATCAAGATTATATCATATTAAAAAGAAAATTATAATCTAAAAAGGATATTATTAAGAAAGGTTGTACTATAATTGAATTTTAAAAAGGAAATTATACTATGAAAAAGGATATAATTAAAAAAAGATACAATTGAAATTTATTTCTTTTTTTATTAATATTAAAAAAAACATATTTACTATTTGTGCTCTATCTCAAGATCTAGAAATCAGATTTGGATTATTTTACAGCCCATGTGAAGGTCCTAAAATTATCTTTAATTTATAAGTATAACAATTATTATCGAAATTGAAACACTCAAAATCTCATTAGAAAATATAATTACGAATTTTTACATTAATCCTATTCAATATAGAAGACATACATTGATAATTATATTCAATGTAGAAAATCAAATTATGTATGATTGAAATCATTGATATACACTTTTTCGTTTTTCAGTATAAATACACTTTTTAGTTTATATGTTATAAAGTAGAATAATTTTTTTGCTAGATTCAAAGTTTTTCATCTATTTATTTTTTGATTTAAGGGTTCTTATTTATTTTGTCGTACTAAATACTAGAATACTGATTACCAAAATCTTGGACAAAATCACTCTTACACTTATTAGTAAAACTATATTTTGTTGTTAGTATAACTATCTTCAAGTAATAATAAGGGTATTTGTGGTCTACCAAAATTAAAATAAGTTAAAATTACATGAGAGTCGACTGATCTCAGCCGCCGCCCCCCTTCTCCCCCTCCCCCCTCCTCCGCCTCCCGCCTCTCTCCTCTTTCCTCCCTCATCCCTCATTTTCTTCCGTTCCTTTCTTCATATCTTCTCCGCCCTCCCCCCTCCCATCCTCCTATTCCGATTCCTCCATCTCTTTCTAGTTCTTGATTTTCAATAAAATCGAGATCCAATCCTTTTTGGGTGAGATCTCTGTTGTCGTACCCATCTTTTTGGGTTAATGTTTGTTGTCCCCAACTTTTTGGGGTTTATGTTTGGTTTTGTTTTATTTTGGGTTGTTTGGTTGCGTTTTCCACTGAAATTGGTTTATTTGGCATTTTGGGAAATCTTGAAAGCTTGCATCGATGCTACTTGCGGCATGTCTATAGTTGATTTTTGGTATGTAGATAGCTGGGGTATCGGCAGGTCTATAGCTATTTTACGGCAGGTAGATAGCTGGAGTATTCTTGAAATGGTAGTGGAATTCACAAGAGCTCACCTTTCACACTTAAAGTTTGTTCTGGTTTCGGGAATTTATGCTTCCCCAACTTCAGTTGAAGGTTTGGAACATTGGGCTTCAGTACGCATTTATGTGAGGGTCAATTGTGCTACTACGGATTTCAGGGCTGATGCTAGTAAGATTGATTGGGATACCATTGTAACTTTTTTTAGTTTCAAGAATCCATGGATTCAGTTTGTTAAGCAGCCTGGAAACAATGCGGCTATTTACTTAGCTCGTTTTACTGTTTATCAACCTGATTGTATTGTCAGTTGGGGGTTTGTCCCGACTAGACTTGTTTAATTTAATGGAATGATCTTGCATTTTGTCAAAAAAAATAAAAAATAATAAGGGTATTTTGATAATCCAAACGAAATATAAGTAGATATCATAAATCAAATATAATTTTCAACGTTAAAAAACGTCAATTTCTTTTCTATTTTGTTTCTGCGTAGTTTTAATTGGAAAGTAATTGTTAAACCATCACTAAATTAAAAATTATTTTGTTAATTTCATGTAGGCTGTAAAATCCTCCAAATCAAAATTTAAGAATTCAAAATATAACACAAATATTAAATTGAACGTGTAAAATCTTATATATATCATTTTTTTGACAACATTTTGAAATGTAAATTAATAATATATAGATACTTAAAAAATTAATATAATTATAGATATTAAAAAAGGAGTTGTGCGTTGTACGGGTTATAAGCTAGTATATAATAAATACAAAATATTCGGATCGGATTGTTGTCGGATCGGATCATACAAAATCCATATCCGTTCCTTATCGAATCGGATCATTAACGGATCAAATTTTTTTTAAAAGAATTCATACCCGCTAATTTAACTACGAATTAGATCGGATCCAGTCGGATATCCGATCCATTTACAGGCCTTGTCGAAAGGCTCATTCACGTTTTTATTTGTACGAGTTCCTTTTACCTTTTTTCCCCTAAATGTTTATTCAAGTTCTTAAATTTAACATCCCAACATTTATCTTAAAATAATAAACTTTTTTAAGTCCATTAAATAAAATTCTCCAAAAATTAACCAATCCAAACCATACCAATCTCAAACTTATAATCCGTAAAATAAACTTACACTTAAATTGTCCAACTCCAAATTCAACATAAACTTACTAAAGTCCGAATAAAATTCTAGAATTCTATTAAAATGCAAGAAAATAAATGAGCTCCGCTAAATCCGCACTCGCGCTCATCCCATAAGATAGCCCACCTAATTAAGGTTACCTGCCGGAAGAAAATAAAGAAACAAAAACTGGCGGTGAGCGAAAGCCCATATACGGATAACAAATGATGACAAGGTGAACAAGAGTTAAACGCGATGACAATAATAACAAAAACAAAATATCTAAGCGAGAAATAAAGACAAAATTGGACAAAATAAAATACCATAAAATCTTAAAACCACAATAAACACATACATGCTTCTTAATCCAAAATAGTCGTACTTTACACATATTCTTACACTTACAAACAATACTCAAAATATCTTTACTAACATGGGAGACGATCTTACACAGACAGGGTTTGCATAGCACAAAGCAAATACTACCCAGATTCAGACAGGGATCACAAGGCAATAAGCACATGCTCCCAGAATGGCCAAAATCACACAAACTGACTAGTCATGACTATACGTGTCCCACTACTCCGGCGACACGCCTATGCTATTTATACACCGCATAGGAAGTGCCAAACACGAGATATCCCCTCGCGACGGATGTATTACGAACTCCCAAATCACAATTATATCAAAATATAACCAAAAACATAGTCCTCAAATATCACAAACCCAATTATATTACAAAATAGACAAAGAATAGCGAAATCACAACCTGATCAGTTCTGAAAAATGGGAAATTACACTATGAAGATTACTTCAAATAAAAAAGTACAAAACATGAAAATCATAGGAAATTCCAAGACCTTTCCAGAATGGTAAGGCTCGTTAAAAACGGACAAATAACGAACTCAGAAAGTAGATATTTACGAACAGCAAAACAGAATCAGCCCCTGACTTATTTAGTATTATGCTATTTACGACTACAAAATCATAGAATTTAGCAGCGGAGTGTAAACAAGAAACGTAGAACGCGGAAATACCTTTCTGTAGATATATTACTCATAAAATATGCACAAAATTTCAATTTAATACGAATTTTCAAAGTAGGAGTATCAGTTCAGAAAATTCCCTGGCAGGTCACTAAATTCGCAAAATACACGTACTTATGCATAGAAACTCAGAAAAGTTAAAGAATCA
Organism: Kitagawia praeruptora; assembly: GCA_037693485.1. Taxonomy (NCBI): domain Eukaryota; kingdom Viridiplantae; phylum Streptophyta; class Magnoliopsida; order Apiales; family Apiaceae; genus Kitagawia; species Kitagawia praeruptora. Next base: position 144,864,587 of record CM075352.1, read on the forward strand.
AAGTTGTAGATAATTCAAATACCTTTCCAGGGACAGTAAAACCATAATCATATGACAAAAATTGAATTTTATACAGATTTTACAAGAACTCAGCACATGTAAAAGACCAAATACGGCAATTCTTTACAATCGTAACGAAGTAAAAAGCACAAAGATGATATCCGTACCTTAAAACTCAGAAATTATGAATGATGATGAAGAATTTCAGATTGCCCAATCACTCTAAAACCTAATACATGTATTTATAGCATAAAACCCATAAGTTCTAAATTCTAAATCAAATATGATAGTCTATACACAAGGGATTTGAGGGTTTTTACCTTAAAACTCCAAAATCCTTCTCCCAATTAGATTGTATTACCCATCTCTTTCTCTTCCTCCTTCTATTTCTCCTCCAACTTTTCCTTCTTCCCCTCTGAACAAAATAACGTAAGTTTAACCTCTTTCCCCTTTTCTCTTTTCTTTTTTTCTTTCCTGTAACGTCTTTTTTTTTCTTTTCTTTTCTTTTTTATAAATTAATTAATATTTAGTATTAAATAGTATAAATATATTGGGGTCTTACATTCTTCCCTCCTAAAAGAAATTTCGTCCTCGAAATTTATCATACATACCTTTGCTCAAAAAGATGTGGATAACGTGCACGAACAATTTCCTCCGTCACCCAAGTAGCCCCTCTTTCTGAATGTCCTTTCCACAATACCCTCACAAAAGGAATCGTTCAGCGACGCATTACCCTTTCTTCACGCTCTAAAATTCTTTCGGGTTCCTCCTCATAGGTCAAATCCGGTCGAACTTTATCTAAGGGACAATTTATCACATGCGACGGGTGATAATTATATCCTCTCAATAAAGACACATGAAACACATTATGCACCCTTGACAATTGAGGCGGCAAAGCCAACTTATATGCTACCTCTCCCACTTTTTCTAACACTTCAAATGGGCCAATGAATCTTGGATTCAACTTTCCTTTCAACCAAAAATGATGTACTCCCTTCCATGGAGAAACCTTTAAGAATACTTTTTCACCAGGCTCAAAACTTAAACTCCTACGATGCACATCTACATACTTCTTTTGTCGGTCTTGAGCTTGTCTCAATTTTTCCCTTATCACCATTACCTTCTCATTAGTCTCTTGAACTATTTCGGGCCCTTCCAACTTCCTCTCACCAATCTCATCCCAACATACAGGTGTTCTACATCTCCTCCCATACAAAGCTTCATACGGTGTCATCCCAATACTAGCTTGCCAACTATTGTTGTAGGCAAACTCTACAAGCGGTAAGTGTTCGTCCCACCTGCCAGCCCAATCTAGTGCACAAGCCCTCAGCATATCCTCTAAGGTTTGAATGGTTCTCTCCGATTGACCATCTGTTTGCGGATGAAATGCTGTGCTGAAACTAAGTTTAGTACCCCATGCCTTTTGAAATCCTTCCCAAAATCGAGATGTAAACCGTGGATCTTTATCTGAAACGATACTAACTGGAACCCCATGCAATCTCATAACTTCATCTCTATAAATTTCAGCCAATTTGTCCACTGAATCAGTTGCCCGAATTGCAAGAAAATGGGCAGATTTCGTAAGTCGGTCCACAACCACCCAAATAGCATCATGTTTCTTCAATGTTCTAGGTAAATCCATAAGGAAGTCCATGCATATATGTTCCCATTTCCACTCGGGTATCTCCAATGAACGTAATTCCCCACCTGGCCTTTGGTGTTCAATCTTCACAAGTTGACAAGTCATACACTTTGACACATAATCAGCAATATCCCTTTTCATGCCACTCCACCAAAAATGATCCTTCATGTCCCTATACATTTTGGTACTGCCGGGATGTACAGAAAAAGGTGAGTTATGAGCCTCCGTCAAAAGCTCCTCTCGAATAGCTGACCTCGGAACGCACAATCGACCCAAAAGCCAAACAACGCCATGATCATCCACGTTAAAATCTGACGGCTTACCATCTTGAATATTCCGAACAATCTCTTGCATCTCTAAGTCCTCCTTCTGTGCTTCCTTAATCCTAGAAATCAATGTTGGTTCCATTTGCAAATTAGCCAACACATCAGCCACACCTTGTACACCAAGAGCCAACCCCATTCTTTGTACTTCTTCTTGCAACTCACTAGGTAATGCAAACAAGAAAGAAAGCTGACCAGAATTTTTGCGACTGAGTGCATCTGCAACAACATTAGCCTTACCAGGCTTATACTGAATCTGCACATCATAGTCCTTAATCAATTCGAGCCATCTCCGTTGCCTCATATTAAGCTCCTTCTGGGTGAAGATATATTTAAGACTTTGGTGATCAGTCCAAACCTCGCAAGAAACCCTATACAAATAATGTTGCCATAACTTTAGAGCAAACACCACGGTCGTGAGTCGGGTAATTTTCCTCATGTGTCTTCAGCTGTCTAGATGCATATGCAATCACCTTACCATGCTGCATTAAAACCGCTCCTAACCCCTTTCTTGAAGCGTCACTATAAATAACAAATCCCTCAGACCCTGATGGTAGTGTCAATACTGGAGCTGTAGTCAACCTCTTCTTTAGTTCCTGAAAACTCTGCTCACACTCATTTGTCCAGATAAATCGATTATTCTTTCTCGTCAACCGTGTCAAAGGCATAGAGATAGTAGAAAAACCTTCCACAAACCTTCGGTAATACCCAGCTAAACCCAGAAAACTCCTAACCTCTGTCACTGTAGTTGGTCTCGACCATTCTTTCACAGCTGTTATTTTTGACGGGTCCACCTGTATCCCTTCCGCAGAAACAACATGTCCCAAGAAAGAAACTTGCCTCAGCCAAAACTCACATTTTGAAAACTTAGCAAACAATTGACGGCTCCTCAAGACCTCCAAAACTACTCGCAGGTGTTCCTCATGTTCTTCTTCAGACCTCGAGTATACAAGAATGTCATCAATGAATACAATAACAAACTTGTCCAAGAAGTCCTTGAAGACCCTATTCATCAAATCCATAAAAACTGATGGAGCATTAGTTAACCCAAACGGCATGACAAGAAACTCGTAATGTCCATATCGTGTTCGAAAAGCTGTCTTCGGCACATCCTCATCTCTCACCCGTAACTGATGGTAACCTGATCGCAAATCAATTTTTGAGAAAAATTTGGCCCCTTGTAATTGATCAAACAGATCATCAATACGCGGTAATGGGTATCTATTACGTATAGTGATCTTATTCAACTCTCTATAATCAATGCAAAGTCTCATCGAACCATCCTTCTTCTTCACAAAAAGAACTGGAGCACCCCAAGGAGATACACTTGGGCGGATAACACCCTTATCAAGTAACTCTTGTAACTGTTCCTTCAACTCCTTTAATTCAGCTGGAGCCATTCGGTAAGGAGCCTTGGAGATTGGCTCGGAACCTGGTACGAGCTCTACGGCAAACTCAACCTCCCTCTGTGGGGGTAATCCTGGAAGATCATCCGGAAACACATCACTGAATTCCCTAACCACTGGTACATCCTTTAGATGCGGTTGCACCGTATTTGTATCAACTATATAAGCAAGATAACCAGAACAACCCTTCTTCATTGATCTCACAGCCTTCAAGACAGATATCATCTTATATAAAGCACTAGGTTTGGACCCATGATATTCAACTACCAAACTATCACCTAACTTGAACTTCACAATTCTACTCTCACAATCGATAACTGCCCCATATTTTTCCAACCAATCCATGCCTAAAATCACATCAAAATCTCGCATATGTAAAGGTAGTAAACTAGCTGGTAGTATATGATCCCCTACCCTGATAGGACAATTAGGATACTCAACATGCACATCTACACTCATACCTACAGCTGTGCTAATACAAATTGATGGAACTAACTCATATGATTGCACCCCAAGATGTTTAGCATAACTAGAAGAAACAACAGAATGAGTAGCACCAGTATCAAATAACACTCTAGCATCCCTATTGCCAACAAACAAAGTACCAGAAATAATACTCGGGATATTTGCTGCATCCCTAGCTGTGGTGGCATAAACACGACCGGCATTTCTCTGAACCTGATTCCCTTCCTGCTGATGTTGTGCCTGGCCCGGATTAGCATTAGATGTAGTCTGCTGATGCTCCCTACGCTGCATAGGACAATCTCTAGCAAGGTGCCCAATCCTCCCACACCTATAACAAGCTCCCGTCTCTCTAAAACATGGTTTCCTAGTATGGATACCTCCACAAGTCTTGCATTGCTCTCTTACATGTCGGCTTCCCTGAAAATTCCCTCTATTGTTATTATTGGTTCCCGGCCCCCTTCTATTTCCAACATTCTGATAACCCCTCTGAAAACCTCGACTCCCACCATTATTTCGGGAATAAGACGACCCACTCTGTCGAGACAAGTGATTCCCCTGCTGCTGAGCACCCTGAAACTGATTAACTCGAAAGCTCTGTTGGTTGCGATTGAAACTCTGTGGCTCATCCCTAGCCCTCTTCCTACTAGGATCCTCCTTACCATCTAGAACAGATAACTCCTGATACTTAGCTGCACTAATAGCCTGCTCCATACTCGCAAACCTGGTAGAAATGATGTTATGCCTGTACTCCACCCTAAGACCCCACTTGAACTTGTTAGCCTTATCTTCCTCTGACTTAATCTCTGATGCTGCAAAGCTGGCCAACCTGTTAAACCTGGAGATATACTCTGCCACTGTCTCGGTGTCACCCTGTCTCACTGTCTGATACTCACGCACATACCTCTCTCTATCAGCCACTGGAAAGTACAACTGATTAAAAAGCTCCTCGAACTCATTCCAAGTCACAACATCCATGTAGTGCTCTGGTTTGGTGGCAGTTACAGTAGTGCACCATCTATCAGCATCATCCTCCAACTTATACGCAGCGAACCTCGCCATAGTGTTTTCTGAACAACCAATCAATCGAAAAAATTTTCTGAGGTGCCCCAACCAGTTCTCAGCTGCTTCCGGTCCTCCCTTCCCATTAAAACTCCTAGGCTTCTGCTTATTAAATCTCTCCAACATAGGAATGTAAGTAGCCTGATTCTGAGGATATTCATATGCATCATGATCGGGAACCACAATCGTATTCTGCTCTACCCCTTGCTGATTATTAGTGTTATTCTGCACCACAATATTAGGTTGCTCCACGTTTTGCCCCTGATTCTGACCAACATTAGGACTGATAATTCGCTCAAGGGAGCTAACCACTGCCTGACTCACAACATTAGCCAACACATTCGGATCAATAGCTAACTGATTCTGAGGTTGTGCCACTGGTTGCTGAGGCGCTGACTGCTCATTTTCCCCAAGGACATTTCCCCCCTGCTCAGTTTGAGGCACAATTTCAGGTTGTGTCGGCGTATTTTGAGTAGCATGAGTAGCTTTTCCTCTACCCCTACTAGATGAAGCAAATCCTCTGCCCCTACTAGATGAAGCAGATCCTCTACCCCTACGCCCTGGTACAGAGCGGTTAGCCTCACTAGAAGGCTTCTCACCAGAAAGTCGGGTGGATCGTCGAGTAGCCATCCTACAATCACCAATTAATTCAGTTCCACAAATACCAAAATATCGATGCAAAATATATATGCAATGCAACGAAGTGAAATAATAACAAAACTATATATCCTACATCTACCCAATCCTCACAGGTCGAGCCTAAAGCAAGTCTACAGAATCATAAAACTCTAGCTCTGATGCCAACTTTAACATCCCAACATTTATCTTAAAATAATAAACATTTTTAAGTCCATTAAATAAAATTCTCCAAAAATTAACCAATCCAAACCATACCAATCTCCAACTTATAATCCGTAAAATAAACTTACACTTAAATTGTCCAACTCCAAATTCGACATAAACTTACTAAAGTCCGAATAAAATTCTAGAACTCTATTAAAATGCAAGAAAATAAATGAGCTCCGCTAAATCCGCACTCGCGCTCATCCCATAAGATAGCCCACCTAATTAAGGTTACCTACCGGAAGAAAATAAAGAAACAAAAACTGGCAGTGAGCGAAAGCCCATATACGGATAACAAATGATGACAAGGTGAACAAGAGTTAAACGCGATGACAATAATAACAAAAACAAAATATCTAAGCGAGAAATAAAGACAAAATTGGACAAAATAAAATACCATAAAATCTTAAAACCACAATAAACACATACATGCTTCTTAATCCAAAATATTCGTACTTTACACATATTCTTACACTTACAAACAATACTCAAAATATCTTTACTAACATGGGAGACGATCTTACACAGACAGGGTTTGCATAGCACAAAGCAAATACTACCCAGATTCAGACAGGGATCACAAGGCAATAAGCACATGCTCCCAGAATGGCCAAAATCACACAAACTGACTAGTCATGACTATACGTGTCCCACTACTCCGGCGACACGCCTATGCTATTTATACACCGCATAGGAAGTGCCAAACACGAGATATCCCCTCGCGACGGATGTATTACGAACTCCCAAATCACAATTATATCAAAATATAACCAAAAACATAGTCCTCAAATATCACAAACCCAATTATATTACAAAATAGACAAAGAATAGCGAAATCACAACCTGATCAGTTCTGAAAAATGGGAAATTACACTATGAAGATTACTTCAAATAAAAAAGTACAAAACATGAAAATCATAGGAAATTCCAAGACCTTTCCAGAATGGTAAGGCTCGTTAAAAACGGACAAATAACGAACTCAGAAAGTAGATATTTGCGAACAGCAAAACAGAATCAGCCCCTGACTTATTTAGTATTATGCTATTTACGACTACAAAATCATAGAATTTAGCAGCGGAGTGTAAACAAGAAACGTAGAACGTGGAAATACCTTTCTGTAGATATATTACTCATAAAATATGCACAAAATTTCAATTTAATACAAATTTTCAAAGTAGGAGTATCAGTTCAGAAAATTCCCTGGCAGGTCACTAAATTCGCAAAATACACGTACTTATGCATAGAAACTCAGAAAACTTAAAGAATCAAAGTTGTAGATAATTCAAATACCTTTCCAGGGACAGTAAAACCATAATCATACGACAAAAATTGAATTTTATACAGATTTTACAAGAACTCAGCACATGTAAAAGACCAAATACGGCAATTCTTTACAATCGTAACGAAGTAAAAAGCACAAAGATGATATCTGTACCTTAAAACTCAGAAATTATGAATGATGATGAAGAATTTCAGATTGCCCAATCACTCTAAAACCTAATACATGTATTTATAGCATAAAACCCATAAGTTCTAAATTCTAAATCAAATATGATAGTCTATACACAAGGGATTTGGGGGTTTTTACCTTAAAACTCCAAAATCCTTCTCCCAATTAGATTGTACTAGCTTTATACCCGTGCGATGCACGTGTAACTTTATTAATAATTTTTAGTATAATTTTCATTATAATTTTTTTTTGAAAAATTAGTTTTATAATATTTTGAATAATATTTTTACTTTTAATGATAATGATACATATGTTATATGACTGGTAAGTATACATTTCTTTTTTTCTTTTAAATGGTTTTTCTATAATTTATATTTCAAAGTTTAGGTTAACAAAGTTTTTAGTATTTCATAATTATTTTTTTTATTTTTTATTTTATTAGATTACATATGATATACTTAAAATATAGGTACTATATTCGTATAACAATTTATTATTATCTTTTTGATTATGTAATTTAATTGTTATCTTGAATTTTTTAGATATTTTGTTATTGTGTTTTTATAGTTTTTAAAGACATTTTTTAACCTTTTTGGAAATATGTGTAGTATTAAATTGTTTTATTTGTTTGAATATTAATCATTTTTTAATGTTAATTTTATATTTTTGGTGAGGTGTTTATTACGTGTTTTGTTTAGAGTAATATTAGGGGTTTCTATGTTGTATTATATTTAGATATTAATATAAATTTATTTTGTGGGTATTTAGATTGCTTTCTAATTTAAAATATGTTCATTTATTGATTTGTGTTCACTTTTTTAATTAAAATTTTTTCTTTGTAAACTAAGAATTTGTTTTTAATTTTTATTTTAGAAACATATTTATTGTCAACCCTAAAAATAGAATCTTTAATGATTTTTATTAAAATAATTTTTTCTTAAACCACTTTTATTTGGTAAATGATTTGTTTTTTGTAAATTATTTTTTAAGTTTTAGCTTAACATATATTTAAATATTTCATATTTTTTAGGGGAGTTTTCATCTATTTTATTAGAATATATATATATATCATGTGGGAATTTAATGGTTTAACTATTCTTTATATATGTATATGTGATTATGTAACTTTTTTTTAAAGAAAGTTTGTATTATCTTTTTATGTTTTTGTGTTGGTATATATTTGTTTTAAGTGCATTATATTAAAGTTTATTGTTGTTTTTAGTTTTTTACATTTAGATCTTTTTTTTTGAATTGACGTTTATTTTGTATATTATATTTTATTGAATTTTGGTGTCATTTATGACATGTTTTTTTATTACTTTTTTATTATCTTATTTTACCATATATTTTCTTTAAAACTTATTTTTTGTTTTGTAATTAAATGTACATTTTTGTTTTTTTAAAAAATTTTTTTGAATTGAAATTCTAATGATATGCTTTGTTTACTTGTTTATTATATATAACGAATGAATTTGATACTTATTTTTAATTATGATTTTTTTCTAATTTATCCTTGTTTGTTAATATTAGAAACATATTTGTTGTCAAACCTAAAAAAGAATCTTTAATGATTTTTATTAAAATAATGTTTTTATTAAAACACCTTTATTTAGTAAATGATTTGTTTGAAAATTATATTTTAAGCTTTAGCCTAACATATATTTTAATATTTCATTTTTTTTTTTGCCATTTTCTCTTCTATTTATTAGAATATATATAATATATTTTAGGCATGTGGTAACTTATTGTAATTTAACATACATGCTTTTCAACCCCTAACGACCAGACCACGACCACCTGATCCTCCTTACGCCAATCTATATATATTATAATGCCTGGAGATCGGAAAGTTATCAGAAGTGTTCAAGGTATTTTTCTTGAATTTTCATTTTTTTGATTTATTTATTAATTTTTTTTTTTTGCATTAAATACCTCTTAATGACATATTAATTAGTCATCAATTATACCCAATAAATATGTATTAAATTTGTTTATGTTATTTATTTACAAAATTATAAAACTTTATTTGAGCATTATAATTATTATTTTAATAAAAATATTAATTACATATATAATTAAGTTTGTTTTTAGGTAAATGAAAAATAAAAATTATTTACATTGGATCCTTTTTTTATTCCCTATCGAATACTGTTCCGATTTCTTTTCGGACAATTGCATTGTAGACGATCATTAACTTCTCAATCAATTTTTATGATTAGTGATTATGGAAATCGAAATAAATTAGAGAAATATATAAATCTTCGCAAAACACCTATAATAAAAATAATACAAATAATTTTTTATTTTTACACATGGCAGACGATGCTTAACTTCTCAATCAATTTTTATGATTAGTGATTATGAAAATCAAAATAAATTATAGAAGTATATAAATCTTCGCAAAACACCTGTAATAAAAATAATACAAATAGTTTTTTATTTTTACACATGAAAAAATTACATGGGTTATGACCAAACCGATTAAATTAAGAAAAGCCCAGTTTTATTGGTAGATTAAATCGATAAAAAAGTTGAACACCCGTTGTTCATTATATTATATCAAAATAAATTAATATTCTAATTAAATAAATTCTTACACTACAACTGAACATGTATGTTATGAGAGGGGCGTCGACTTTAAAAAGTGTTATTATATATAATATTTATAAATTTTGATAGTAAAGACTACGTTTTTATTATAATTGCTACTTTTTATGTTTATGATATTTTTGAGATTATGAAAAATTTAGATATGTAAAGAGAGCATCTTCAAACTTATAATTTATGTAAATTGTTTTGAATCAATTTTTTAAAAAATTCTTAAGAGACCAATCAATTTTTAAAAATAATAAAAATAATTTATTTATTTTTAATATTTTAAAATGAAAATTTATGAACCGCGCGAAGCGCGGATAATTTATCTAGTTATATATAGGATATAATTACCCATCTCTTTCTCTTCCTCCTTCTTTTTCTCCTCCAACTTTTCCTTCTTCCCCTCTGAACAAAATAACTAAGTTTAACCTCTTTCCCCTTTTCTCTTTTCTTTTTTTCTTTCTTATAATGTCTTTTTTTTTTCTTTTTTTTTTCTTTTCTTTTTTATAAATTAATTAATATTTAGTATTAAATAGTATAAATATATTGGGGTCTTACATTAAAAGTTCATTTTCTTACTGAAATATTTATTTCTGGACTGAAAAATGTTCTTGAAAGTTATTTATAATTTCAATTTTTTTTAGAATTATTTGCAAAGATGTCAACCAAGGTTATTACTTCTCAAATAAATTCTCTTAACATGAAGCATTTTATAACCAAATTTAGCTGAAATTAATGTATAATAACTCTGATATGAAACTTATTTCGACTTGTAATCCACTAAATTTTCAACATATTTTCATATAAAAATTCTATAATAAAATCTTTAACGATACGCTCTCTTTTTATACTAACTAGCATTTTGCCCGTACTTTGTACACGGCATTCATTTAATTTAAAATGATAATAACAAAAATTTAACAAATTTGATTGATTTCTTAAAACATCTTATTTAATTCAAATTGACAATACCAAAAATTTAACAAATTTGATTCTTAAAAAGATATTGTATGCAATTATATAAATAATCAATTCTTATAAAGATATTCTATATAGTTATATAAGTATTTAATAAAATAATGATATGATAAAATTTATATAAAAAAGTAGCATACAATTGTATTTTAATAATGTTGAAAAAAATTTTAATCCATCAAAATTTGCAATAACAGAGTAATAAATATTTTTACAAATATTTTTCTCTAATGGAAAACAATAATAAATTGTCTTCATTATTCAAATGCGGAAATGATAATCCCTTCACCCCAAGGACTCCAAAACATTAAACCTCATCATATAACATCAAGAACATATTATATTAACTATGAGACCTCATAGTTAATATAAAATGTAAATGTTGGAGAACAATGAGACCACATTTCAAGCAATTTTTATATTTTTTTGTTAATTTTTTTATGAATTGATAGATGGTAGAATTATAAGACTTTTTTGTGAAGATGCCCCTAGCGGGGCCCTTTAAAAAAGCTTGAAATGTAGTGAATATGTGTGTTCTCACTGTTCTCATTTTAATTTTTTTTTTTGTTAATTTTTTTTATGAATAGATAGAGGATAGAATTATAAGATTTTTTTTGTGAAGATACCCCTAGCGGGGCCCTTTAAAATAGCTTGAAATGTAGTGAATATGTGTGTTCTCACTGTTCTCATTCTCACCAGAGCGTGACCATTAAACTTTATTAGTAAATTCATGTATGAAAATACAGTGTATATATATTATTAATATAGATTCTTTTATTAAAAATAAGTAAATTATACAATTAAATAAGCAAGTCAAAATATCAGATAAATATTCTAGTAGATTTATAGTTTATATTCAAATTAAGGTCTTTCACCATGGCTCTCGCTTTCTGAAATTGTTGAATTTTTATTTTATTGACTTTATTATATTAAAAGTATGTTCTTATTGAAACGAATATAATAATTTGAATTTGAATATATTTTTAAACTACTTATTTTGATGGGTTGTTAATTTTTTCTTGATCAACCTAGAAGGGTAACCAAAAATAAAATTAATGGGAATACATAAACCTATTACCCACGTTATGATAAACAGTACCTATAAAATAGAAGTTGCTTCTGTGGTTCAGCCTTGTTAATTATTTCAATACTTTATTAGCTTGATCATCATGTAGACCATCTTTCTTTTTATCACTTATGTTACTGCTATGTAGTCTATCTGTAACTAACATCTTTCTTTTTATCACTTATGTTGTGGCTATGTAGTTTATCTATAGCTAAACATCTCTCTCTGCTTGTAATCTATATTTATAAATGCAATCTTCTTCTTGTATTGTATTTTGTTTTCAATATTTAAAATTATGTAGCTGGAGGAGAAGAGAAAGGCTGGAGGTACAATCGTAATACTACAACATTACTGAAAATTAGTACAATATCATAATAGAATTTTTTGTTTCAATGTAATTTGGGTCGCTCAAAATGTCGTGTAATGACAAAAAGGGGCATTAAATAAATAAAGAAGATTAAAAAAATGAAGGATAATACTGTTTATCAAAAACACAGGTCTTCGTAAGAAGCTCACTTATTCACTTTTATCTTCAAATAATGTATGATTACAAATTATAACAATCACATTTTCCACTACCTATTCTCTCTCAAAAAGCCAACTAAACTGAAAAAGGGAAAAGTTAGTGCTTTTATATTTTAATGTGGAGCTCAAATGAAAGTGCTAAATATGAGATCATATATGAAGTGAAATTGAACGCGAGTAAAGAAGATATTTAGGGCATAAATAAGAGCAATGTTGCCTGACTCAGAGGGCGAGGCTTGTGCCGTGGGTCTGAGCTTTTAAGTATGCTATTCCATAGTCCATTCGGAGACATCCGATAAAAAGTATGCTACTCCATAAGACCTTCTGGTACGTAGCATGTCTACCCCAAAAACCTTAAGTTGAACAAATCCATAAAGAACATAAACTTGCTTGAAAACAAAATAATGTCTATAATGCTAGATGTTTCAAATTGAGTCCCAAGATTATTTACAAATACCATGGTGCAAGTAACGTGACATCATGATTGGTTGTAACTGATTGTCCACATATTTTTATTTAAATTTAAATATAAAGTGAATATTTTAAAGGTACCTTTCTGGTGTCCTGTATATTATTATAACATCGGGTAATTCATTAAAACTTTAATTCTTAAATGCCAAATCAAAATCAAAACCAAACGAATATTATCCTGTCTAATTTTTAATATTGTGAAATCAATAAAAACTTAACTTTTAAGGCCAAATTAAAAACCGGAACCAAACATATATGACCCGTCCCTACTTTAGGGGGTTGACATGTTAATTTGGTGAAAAACCCAGCTTTCAAATCTGAAAAGTGCAAACATGCGTCAAAATCCAGCAGTGTGAAGATTTGAGCGGCTTGGACTTGAAGGTGAAAAATGACAGAGATAGATTTGGGTAATGACAAAAAGGAGCATCAAAGAAACAAAGAAAGATAAAAAAAAGGATAATAGTAGAGATTTAGATTTGGGTTGATCCAATCGGGTTACTCCAAATGTTGTGTAATGACAAAAATTAGTATATGTTTAGATTTGGGTCGATCCAATCTAAATTGGGTCGATCCAAATGCTGTGTAATGGTAAAAAGGGGCATCAAAGAAATAAAGAAGATTAAGAAAATGAAGGATAATAGTATCGCTGACGGAATTCGAACCTTGAAATTTTAGTAAATAAATTTAATCATGTAATATATTTAATCATTAGATCTAACAGTCCTAATTTTTAACTAAAAATCTAACGGATATTATTCGTTGTATACGAATATTATTATATTTTGTTAGTGGTTAGAAGATATGATGTCATATTTTTGGGTATGTATTTACTAATAAATTTAATCATGTAATATATTTAATCATTAGATCTAACGGTTCTAATTTTTAACTAAAAATTTAACGGATATTATTCGTTGTATACGAATTTTTATTATATTTTGTTAGGGGTTAGAAGATATGATGTCATATTTTTGGGTATGTATTAATTACTGCAATATTATGTTTTAAATTAAAAGTCAAAGTGTTTTAATTAGAGAGAAAAAAATTACTGATTGAAATATATGATATTTTAGGTATTTATAAAAATTCGAACCTTAAAATTTTAGTAAATAAATTTAATCATGTAATATATTAATCATTAGATCTAACAGTTCTAATTTTTAACTAAAAATCTAACGGATATTATTCGTTGTATACAAATTTTTATTATATTTTGTTAGTGGTTAGAATATATGATGTCATATTTTTCGGTATGTATTTTGTAAATAAATTTAATCATGTAATATATTTAATCATTAGATATAACAGTTCTAATTTTTAACTAAAAATCTAACGGATATTATTCGTTATATACGAATTTTTATTATATTTTGTTAGTGGTTAGAAGATATGATGTCATATTTTTGTATATGTATTAATTATTGCAATATTATGTTTTAAATTAAAAGTCAACGTGTTTTAATTAGAGAGAAAAAAATTATTGATTGGAAGATATGATATTTTAGGTATTTATAAAAATTCGAACCTTAAAATTTTAGTAAATAAATTTAATCATGTAATATATTTAATCATTAGATCTAACAGTCATAATTTTTTAACTAAAAATCTAACGGATATTATTCGTTCTATACGAATTTTTATTATATTTTGTTAGTGATTAGAAGATATGAAGTCATATTTTTGGGTATGTATTTTGTAAATAAATTTAATCATGTAATATATTTAATCATTAGATCTAACAGTTCTAATTTTTAACTAAAAATCTAACGGATATTATTGGTTGTATACGAATTTTTATTATATTTTGTTAGTGGTTAGAAGATATGATGTCATATTTTTGGGTATGTATTAATTATTGTAATATTATGTTTTAAATTAAAAGTCAACATGTTTTAATTAGATGGAAAAAAATTATTGATTGGAAGATCGTTCCAAATGCTATGTAATGACAAAAAATAGTAGATGTTTTGATTTGGGTCGATCCAATCTAAATTGGGTCGCTTCAAATGCTGTGTAATGACAAAAAAGGACATCAAAAAAATCAAAAAAATAAATAAGTGTGTTAAATTTAAATAATTAATAATATTAAGTTATCTTTCATTATTATATCGATTAATTTTTTATTAGTAACCAGACGGTGTTTTTGTCGACTAAATCTGAAATTTTCGAAACAATGATAATAGATGATGCCGTGTATATTGAAAATTATGAATAAAGATATTATTTAGTTATTTTGTTCATGTTTTGGCTCCATAATTAAAAAACTCTTTTTTTATTTTTTAAAAATAAGATCAAAGAAATAAAGAAAAAAATATTAAAAAACAAAATTAACCACCTATGATACTTATACAAAAAATTATATATATTTGTTAAATATATATAATAAATTTACAAAACAAAAAATCATCAATATAGTTAATCGACGAAAGCACCAATTTAGATTTTATGAATACAAAAATTATTGATTACGCAAACATAAGTATATAATATTAATTACTTCAAATAATATAAAAATATAATATATAATATAAATTATATAATATATAATTTATTTGATCAAAGAAATAAAGAAGATAAAAAAAATGAAGGATAATAGTAGAGGTTTAGATTTGGGTCGATCCAATCTAAATTGGGTTGCTCCAAATACTGTGTAATGACAAATTATAGTAGAGGTTTTGATTTGGGTCGATCCAATCTAAATTGGGTCGCTCCAAATGCTGTGTAATGACAAAAAAGGACATCAAATAAATAAAGGAGATTAAAAAAATGAAGGACAATAGTAGTAATTTTCCTGTGTAATGACAAAAAAGGACATCAAAGAAATAAAGAAGATTAAAAAAATGAAGGACAATAGTTGTAATTTTGATAATACCAAAAATTGTTAACAAATGATTTTGATTGGTTATAATTATAATGGGGTCCATTTATATTACCCATCCAGTTATATGATATGATCCAATCTAAATTGGGTCGCTCCAAATGCTGTGTAATGACAAAAAAGGACCTCAAAAAAATCAAAGAAATAAATAAGTGTGTTAAATTTAAATAAGTAATAATATTAAGTTATCTTTCATTATTATATCGATTAATTTTTTATTAGTAACCAGACGGTGTTTTTGTCAACTAAATCTGAAATTTTCAAAACAATGATAATAGATGATGCCGTGTATATTGAAAATTATGAATAAAGATATTATTTAGTTATTTTGTTCATGTTTTGGCTCCATAATTGAAAAACTCTTTTTTTATTTTTTAAAAATATGATCAAAGAAATAAAGAAAAAAATATTAAAAAACAAAATTAACCACCTATGATACTTATACAAAAAATTATATATATTTGTTAAATATATATAACAAATTTACAAAACAAAAAATCATCAATATAGTTAATCGACGAAAGCACCAATTTAGATTTTATGAATACAAAAATTATTGATTACGCAAACATAAGTATATAATATTAATTACTTCAAATAATATAAAAATATAATATATAATATATAATATAAATTATATAATATATAATTTATTTGATCAAAGAAATAAAGAAGATAAAAAAATGAAGGATAATAGTAGAGGTTTAGATTTGGGTCGATTCAATCTAAATTGGGTTGCTCCAAATGCTGTTTAATGACAAATTATAGTAGAGGTTTTGATTTGGGTCGATCCAATCTAAATTGGATCGCTCCAAATGCTGTGTAATGACAAAAAAGGACATCAAATAAATAAAGGAGATTAAAAAAATGAAGGACAATAGTAGTAATTTTCCTGTGTAATGACAAAAAAGGACATCAAAGAAATAAAGAAGATTAAAAAAATGAAGGACAATAGTTGTAATTTTCCGAAATGTAATACTAGCAGACTTTAAGATTATATTGATATTGATTTATGGGGGTGTTTGGGAAAACTTTTTTTCGGAATAAGTCAATTTATTTTAAGACAAAGGAGGTGTTGGGGGAACTTTTTTCCAGAATAAGTCAACTTATTTCAAGACAAAGTTAGAGATTCCTAACATTCCAACTTGTTTTCCAACTTATTTTTGCAACTTATTGAATCTCAAACATACATTAAATACTTGTATAAAAAAAATCATCAAAATATAAAAATTTTATCCGAAAATAAGTCCATAAAATTTTTTTTGCCAAACGGGCACAAAGTTAGAGATTCCTAATTTTTTTTTAAAAAAAGTTAACTTTTTTTTGCAACTTATAGATCTAAAACATACATTAAACACTTGTATAAATTTTTTTATCAAAATATGAAATTTTTACCCGAAAATAAGCTACTTATTTTAAGTTTTGGCAAACATGCCCTATAATTTGTGCGATGCAATTTTTTTTAGCATATTATAATTATTTTTTATATAATTAATATTACTTAAAATAATTATCAATAAGATTATAATGTTACTTATATATTATTAACAATTAAGAATATAAAATTTAATTTAAATCTATTGTTGATCAAATTGGAAACTTGGTTTTTTAATAAAATACTTTAAAGTAATAATTATTACTTAATTTTACCAAGAAAAATAAATAAGAAAGGTTTTTCTCTTAGAAAAAGGATTAAATACATACTCATATACATAGGCCCTGTTTGGCAATTAGCTGATAGCTGTTAGCTGATAGCGGATTGAATTAGCTGTTTTGACTAGCGGATTGAATTAGCTGTTTTGACTAGCGGATTGAAATTAGCTGTTTTGAATAAAAGTGTTTGGTAAATAGCTTTTTGAATAACTTTTTGTGACACATAGCAAACCTCTAATTGAAAAAGCTCCTAAAATGAGCTTTTTGAAAATTAGCTTTTTGATCCCAAACCTCTAACTCAAACCTCTAACAACCAAACACTCACATTAGAGGTTTCATTTGGTCAAACCTCTAATCTACCCCCAAACCTCTAATTTTATCCCAAACCTCTAACTTCCAAACACCCCCATATGCGGGATATGCCTGTAATTATTTTCAACCTCGACCGGCTACCGACTAAAAAATTTTAGCTGATATACATAGAATATACCAATAGATAAACATTAAAAAAATGAAGCAACAATTAACAATCCATAATTTTTATTTATTTTCCCCAAAAGTCCATCCTATATAAAGCCCCCTTAACAAGCTACCCTAAAGAAAGCCACAGCCTTCATTATAAATCCCTAGAAATTATACATACATACATATACAAACACAAATCTGTATCTCTCTATCCACCATGTCTTCCTCTCCCAAGATGATCTCTCTGATGAGTTCTGATAACGAGACCTTTGAGGTCCCTGAAGCCGTGGCTTTGGAGTCACAAACCATCAAACACATGGTGGAAGATGACTGTGCAAACACCACCATCCCTCTTCCTAATGTTACTGGCTCGATTCTTGCCAAGGTTATTGAGTACTGTAAGCATCATGTTGAGGCCCCCAAATCTGAGGATGGTGCTGCGAAGCCTGATGAGGATCTCAAGGCTTTTGATACTGATTTTGTTAAGGTGGACCAGGCTACTTTGTTCGATCTCATTCTGGTATGGTTTTTCGTTGACCCTTTTTGATTTTTTCATATGGGTTTGTGTTTTCTTGATCTGGGTTTGTGTTTTCTTGGGTCAAGATTTGATTTTGAATCTAGGGTTTGTGATTTTCTTGATTAATGTTTGATTCTTGGTTGTGGGTATTTGATTTGATGTGTGTTTTGGTTGTCTAGGGTTTGTTTTGTGTTTGTGGTTATGGTGTTTGTAGATCTGATTTTATCTTGATGCATATGTTAGGGGGTCTTGTGTTTATATACAAACTATTCTAGCCTGTTAACATATTGTTCATATTCTTGGTATATTTATGTGAAACTAATCTAGCCTGTTATCATATTGTTCATATTCTTGGTATATTTGTGTTGTATATTGAGTTTTGTGAAGAATATTTTTCATTGTTTGGTGAATATTGTATGTTTGTATAGTGAATCTTGTAAGTATGTTTGTATAGTGGATGTTGGAGGGTTATAGAGTTTGTATATGATGATGAAGATACAAATCTTATTTCTTGCAAAACATATACATATTCAGCGTTTGCCTATTAGCCAAAAGTTAAATGGGTATGTGGATTGTTTATTTTGGTAATGTGAAGGTGCTTTGTGTGGTTATAAAACACCAATAGTAATTGAAACCAATTGAGTGACTGCTGCAGTTAGTCCAATCAAATGAACTGGTCCACTTATTGTCCTGTATCGGTCATCATGTTTTTGCAGTCTGAAAATTAGTTTAGGTTATACTTCTTCCTTTATTTTATCTGCATTCTATGTGTTTTGTACTTCCTTTTCATGCTCTCTTTTCATGAGGATAGGATTCATGGTTTGTACGTATTTGAATCAGTTGAACACAAATATATTATCATTCATTGTGTGTTTTGATAAACCTTGTTTTAAAGCCAGCATTTGTGCAGCAATGAGTGGTGGTCCTGGTGGGATGTTATCATGATATGTTTTTCTTTTGTTAATGGTTAATAATATTTACCTCTATTAGGTTCATTATCACTTTAAGTCTCACTCAAGATTTGGCATGGTGTCATGTATTTAACCATTTGTTAACACAGGGTTCATTGATGTTTTCTTCTACTTAATTTCAGGCAGCCAACTATCTTAATATCAAGAGTCTGCTGGATTTGACATGTCAAACTGTGGCTGACATGATCAAGGGAAAGACACCTGAAGAGATCAGGAAGACGTTTAACATCAAGAACGACTTCACTCCCGAGGAAGAGGAGGAGGTCAGGAGGGAGAATGCCTGGGCATTCGAGTAAAAGCCATTGCTGTCTGGAGGGGGGGAAAGTAGCAGTAGTTATAATTATTATCTGTCTATCTATCTTTGAACAGAGATACCAAATGTGGATTTGTGGTTGCCTTCTGTATGTTAGAACCTAAGCCTCAATTGCATGTTTTCAGGATGCTATTTTGTTAAGTTTTGTTCTATGACTTGTTGAATGGAATCGTTTTGAAGTTATGATGCTGCTTAAATGTATTTTCTTTTTGTTTATTTGTGTCATGAACCATCTTTGCCTAAAGGGGTGGAGCTTGTGTCATGTTTGAAACTGATGTTTTACAGAGTCTTCAATGGTTTTCTGTTTCTCGTGGTCCTTTAGCCTCTCAGAGTCTTTAAAACGTTTTCAAGTGGTTTCTAGTATTATTTGTTACCGCAGAAGTAAATTTTTGTACAGCCAACTATTAGTCTATTACAAGTGCTCTGTTATTATCTCTTGGCCCATTGGGAACTATGGCACTAATTTCACCATGGCTATTAAGGTGGAGCTGAAGTATTAAACTTGCAAGTCTGATTAATTTTGTCAACAGTCGACAATATTATTTTCCAGTATTTATAGTTCAAATTTAAAAATATATTGGTTATTTTAACTTGCAACCATTGTTATTGAATCCGGATTCTTAGTTGATAGTTAGAACTTTCAAAAAGTTGAATACTCAGGGTTTTATTTTTACTGCATTCGACAATCGACATTATTTCGGGAAAATGAATCTCTTACATTCATTTTCAATATTTCATTACTATAAATTTCTAATCACTATTCACATTGACATTTACATAAATTTCAAAGAATCATTCAATTTACGACCAGCGCAGAACGTTGGTACAAATCATATCCACATACGTTTTGTATGTAACCTCTGTGAAGTGACTGAAGCTTTTGGAAAGTCAAATAAAAGATTTACAATCACTGTAAGGATTTTTTCTAATAACCCGAAATCCAATCTTTTAAAAAGAAACACGTGCAGGACTATTATGTTTACGAGCCAATGTTCTAGCATAAAATAGTCGAAGTTCTAGGCAAAGTTGTCCCAACATCTAATAAAAACATCACCCTTTTTCGGTATGTTTGAGAACACAACTTCTTTAGTATGTTTTGGTAAAAAATATTCACAGATCAGAAGCCACCATGCATAAAGATGCAACCTCAGATCCATCATTTCTAGTAAAACTATAACCTAGAATACTTGTGCCAAAGCAAGGCCCTAGTGTCTTGTCTTGTAATCTAATTACTTGCACCTGAGTTACCTCACAAGTACTGTATACAACTTTCTAGATAAAAATTGTGTATTTAACTGATTCATTTCTTCAGTATCCATCTACTCAGCAACATCATGTATAATAAGATTTCAAACAAGACTGCAGTGTTTGTAGTTCTAACAATTTAGGTTTCACAAAATTGTTTGCATTAAAACATTGTTCATGTTTAAATGGCTTTTGAATATTTTATAAATTTAGTGTCATACTTCCATTGCGAAAAAAGAAACCAATCAAGTAAACATTACCCAGAGAAATCCCCACACAAGAACAAACATGAACGAGGTGACTTGAAAAGCAAATTCTCAAAGCCGAGATTTTCAAATTCTCAAAGCCGAGACAGAAAAACAATATCAAGAAATATCCCACAAAATGATTCAAAATACTCCAGACAACAAATTCTTAAAAGGTTGATAGAACAATAAGGTAAAGAGAATCTGTTACTGTCGCTGACCATAAATATGATTCAAATTTGTGGCTACAGCCATAGAAGAGTCATTACTCAAGCCACCAGAAACCGCTGCGCATAAATTATCTGCTTAAAACTCATCATCATCTTCCTCAGCTATATGCTTTGCAAGCTCCTGCTCCTGCTGTTGTCTTTCTCTCCTCTTCTCAGCACTTTCCTTGTCCTTGTGAGAATTTGCTGGAAATCGAAGCGCACGAACAGCTTCATTGTGCATGTTGAGGCAGAAAGCTATCCTGGAATTGAAAGCTATTTGAGGCTCATTTGTTGAGTAAATGTCTCCAGTTTCTTTCGATACCATCCATCCATTTGCATGATCGATTGTAGCATCAATGGCACCATCCCTTATTGCCTTGGATACAATACTTTCAGCATCAGCAACAGGATTTGCAGAGTCCAATCTCAGCTTTTTGGCTACATCAACTAATGAAATGCGGGAGTATGAGATACTGATGTTGCGAAGCCCGGTTCTTATGACATTATGACGCAGCCTGACAATCAAATTATGGGTCCGGTCTGCAGTGAATGTGCTGGAGAACTTGTCGGCAACAGTTCTAAAGAGCTCCAGATCTCCAATTCGTACAGCCTAGAAACCCATACAGCATGTTTAGAACTAAACTTAACATGTTATTAATGGCACAATAATCTCTTTATATATAGAGACACATTCAACTACTTAGAGATACTGAAAAGAGATGATTCCTGTACCGCATAATAGAGGGGAAAAAAGTCAATGATACAAGGGTAAAAAATACACTCACATTTGTAAGTTCAAAGTATGGCCTCAATGCCTTCTCCATTCCTTTCTGCATGAAAACAGTCCGCTCTGGAATTTCTCCTAATAGTAGGCGTACTATCACCGCCCACTTGTTGCATTGAACTCGGAAGCCAAGAGCTGCAACAGGGGCCTTACGAGCGGCTTGAAGAAGTGATTCTTTTGCATCAGTATACTCCAACTGAATAGTCCTAATCTTTCCTAGGTAAAACAAGTAGCGGCAGAACTGAAGAAAAAAAGTGTTAGCACATATGGAAAAAACCATAAGAATTAGAAATTCTAATTACAAGCCACTTATTCTATCAAACTAATAAAAATTACTATAATCACAGTAATAGTAAGGACACATAATATTAAGGAGATGATAACTAATATCACATACTATTTGGATGACGTAACGTGCAATTATATGATATAACTAATTAATGAAACAAGCAATAATAGAATAAGACTATCTGAAACAAGAATTCAACCAAGTAAAACTTTCAGTACCAGAATCGGATAGGGACAGAAGAGAACTAAAGGAGACCAAAAGTACCAGATAAAAGCTTTAGACTCAATCAAGACGGTACAACATAAAGCAACAAATTCCAGACAATGTGCGCTATAATCCATAGGAAGATGCATAAATTACATTTAAAGAAAAAAAAATAGCATTAACCTGCTGATTGGAATGGGCTTCAAATCGTGGTGCCTTTGACCTTAATTTCTCTGCCTGATCATACAAATTGTAGTGGAGATAATTGCGTAGAAGCAGATTGAGAAGAGTTTCCTGCAACGACATATATTGTAAAGTACAGTATTACATCATTTAAGGCTTAGCAGTATTCATTAATCAACTAAAAATTATATTGGATAAAACCTGTCCCAACTCATCATGGCGCAGTGTTGCAATCCTATGCAAGGCCAGAAGATTGCTAGAAAGAGAACGAGTGACTTATTAGGACACTATAAGAGTAAATTAGACACAGAACAAAAACGGTTTTCAAAGTAAACAAAGAGTCCAAAACTCAAATATAATCATTTTTATAAGAACTAGTCAGCTATGCATTATAATTTATCATATTTGGTAGGAAATCAGGTTTGGGGTGTGGTTATTTCTCTTCAAATCTTGTCCCCCATTTGTATAAGGTCTTGCAAGAAAGATATCCTTTGGTATTTAACTTCAAAACCTAGGTAAGTGGAAATATTTTGGTATTCCTCTTATTCACAATCTCAATAACAGCAGCAGATACTACACTTCTAGTTCTTAATTCAATTTCAAAATTACAATCATGAAAATAGATTGTCCGTCCTTGACAGTCTGTTCCACTTGCTCAATTAATTTATTACTCGGACCATATCTATACATATTTTTGTTTCTGGAAGAGAAAATTTCACTAGACTCGTTTAATGGTCCGAAATTAGTTGGCATAACATTAACGACATGCATCAAAGAGAGGTTAAACATAATTTTATTTCAGATGTTTCTTATGTATATCTAGGCAAATCAGTCTGATCTTGTTAATTTGTACACCATCTAGGCTGATATCCTTCATATATTTGTTTGTGGCTAACCTGAAATATTTCTTATGCAGATTCAGGGAACTTGGGAAATGGCTAAAATAAATACATAAATGCTTAAATTGCCATTTCTCCCCAGAAGATTAATTTACAGATACTCATAAGGATTGGTGCCCTGCTTATGCCTAGATATTTACCAAATGCCATTGTCATTGATTTCTTAAAAGGGAAAAAAAATCCTAGATGGGCAACTTGTCTTCCTACTTCCACATGATTTGTGATGCAATTTATCTCTATCATTAATATTTACTTTCTTAATTATTTTCCAAAAAATTAGGCATACAGATAGAACTTGCATATCTAGAAGACACACACAGGCACACAAAGTACCATAAATTTGGGTTAAAAGAAGGAATCTAAATAAATTTAAAACTCACCCCCGAATTTCAGCCAGATCACCCGTAAGTTCATAGCTAAGAGAATAATAGAAGTAAAGCCTGGATGCTAAAACTTCAACAGTCCGTCTATTCAAGTTTTTCACCCGGGCAATACTTGCAGAGGAACAAGCTTTGGCCTAAAAGAAATTACAGAGAAGTAAAGGAAATTATACATTGGTGCAGCAAATGCAGGTAAACATGGACGAAAAAGCAAAGACTGTACTTTATTCACAGTATGCAGACTAAGCACTACTGTCATACCTCACTGTATTTCTTTTGGTCAATGAGAAATATTAGCACAAGTAGATAACAGTAGATCTCGAGCTCAGGCAAGGAATGTTTCGCAAGGGCTGTAGTTGCAGACGTTGCAGTGTCAACTTCCATATCATGCTCATCTTCCTACAGATCATAAAACTGGGTTACTAATATATCAAATATAAACAAGTTTTAATGTTCAGTGTAGTGATGCAAAAGTTGCAATTGTAATAAAATCTGTATATACGACTTAGCCACTACTTCAGTATCTTTAAAAAATTAATCTCTAAACATGGCAGTACTACAATTTTAGCTGAAGCTAGAGGTCTGGTCAATCTTAATGAAGCAAAAGTATATCTTAACAACACGACCATCATGGGCTGATAAAAGTAGAATTTACAAAAAGTTCAACAGTCAGTCTGGAGTCACAGAATGATAAGAGTCAGTTGGTTATTAAGTTTTACTCCCTCCATCCCATTTTACATGTCCCTTTTGTAAAACACACACATATTAAGAGAAAGGTAGTTGGATAAAATTTTCAAACTAATACCCTTAATTAATACATTGAAAAATGAGAATTTTGTTAAGTTTGAAAAAAGTCAACTTTTGGATACAATAAATGTAGGTATAATTTTGGAAAACTACCCTTAAATTTGTATTGAAAGAAGAAAAGGGACATGTAAAATGGGACAAATTCATTTTTCAAAAGGGACATGTATTTTGGGACGGAGGGAGTAGTTTCTAGGAAGTCTTTGTTATTTGAATTAGTCATGTTTGTTACCATGATTCTAGTTCATAAGTAGGTGTTTATTTCAGGTTCATTCCATAGGAGATTTTAGTTCAAATGTGGGTGTTACCACTAGTCATTCCACAATTGTTCTTCGCATCTTACTTTATATCATCAGTAGTTTACATATAACAAGAACCACATACGAAATTAATATAAGGCTCTGTTAAAGCAGTAAACCTAATCACTCTCTAACTTTTACACACACACAACTAAAATGTTATTTATCAAAACAACGAGTCATTCAGTTGTTCCAATAACAATAAAACTGACCTAATCAAACATACATCAATTCCGCAATTCTTAACAAAAAACATCATTTATGAATAAATACGAAAACATCAAATTAAAACAGTAACTTAACAGATAATTAGCACAACATTCACACTAAACCAGCTAAACAAATTTACAAACCTTGGGAAGATACGAAGCCAAGCGAGAGTGAACCTCAGATCCAGGAACAAGGGAGAAATTGAGAAACGCATTAACAACAGACGCATTAAGCTTCGTCCTCAACGCAATCGTCAACCGAACCGCTCGAAGAATCCGACGAACTTCGCGAGCATAAGCACCGGACTCAATCAACGAAGCAATCTCCTTCAAATCTGCAAAACATAAACCCTAAGTTTTCGTACAATTTCAATTCAACAACGAAGCTATCTCATTCGTATCTGTGAAGATAAAAACCCTAATTTTCCGTAGAAAACCTAATTAACACACGAAAATTGATGAATCTTACGCTGCAGAGTGGAGGGAGTAGCGGCGGTGACGGAATTGGAAGGCGCCGGCGCCGGAACTTCTTTCATTTCAACGTCTTGAGTCATGGTTGTGTAGATCGGAGCTCCGATTGATATGATCTAGTGAGTGAGTTTGTGTGTGAAGAAATTAGGGCTTTTATAAATGTTATCTTTCCCAACAAGTTAAAACTCCCAACACTGTGTCCATCTAGGTTTTATAGTAAATCGGTACCTAAAGTTTGTTTTAAGTTCTAAATTGCCTCCTCTAGGTTTTATTTATCCAATACAGGTCCCTAAACTACCTATTCAAACATTTATATAACTTAAAGTAGACTAGGCAATTTTGGGCACGACACGAAACGACACGAAAATTTCGTGTTTGGGTTTACATTTTTAGTACATGACACGAAAATGTGCACGAAAATTTAGTGTCGTATATGGGTTTACTCTTTATGTATACGACACGACACGAAAGTACACGATATATATAAATATTTTAAATATATATACACCTATATAATATTTTTATAACTTATTTTGTAAATTTTACAAATAATTTTATAAAAATATATACTTATATTTATAACCATATATACAAATGGGCCAAAGATGAAGCTCAACTCTAAAAGTCTAAAACAGGCTAAACAACTCTTACATTCAGCTCTTCTATTAGGGTTTGTTAGCCGCCCCAAACACAACTGAAACTTTCTCAAAAATTTCGACCATTGACCCTCAATATTTATTCGAGATTCTTGTGTAATAATGGAAGCAGATCATCCAGAATCAAATATTCCGGTATTAATTTCAATTATTTTTCAAATCTTTCATCCTATTTGTTTCGAATTTATTTATTTTAGTTGAATCTTTCATTGTTATTGTTTATTTCCTTAGATTCTTTGTTTATATCCTTTGATTTATATGTTTATTTCATTCGATTATCCTTGTGTATTCGATTTTGATTATTTGAACTCATATCCTTGTGTCCTCTTTCAGCTGTACGATTCTCTGAGTGAAGAAGATGAGGCAGATATGGAGGAGAATGAAACTCATGTACCAAGCACTGCTGCATCTAGCAAGGCTACAAAATGTAAAGATAAAGAGAAGGGAGGTGTTAAAAGAAACAGAAAATGGTCTAAAGCATGGAGGACATTCAAGTTTGTCAAAGATGAAAAGGAGGCAAGGGAAAAGGGGGAAGTACTGCTGGTCAGATGCACCGATTGTAAATACACGATTCCTTACACTCGTCATTTGGGACAGGAAATATGTTGCAGCATCAAAAAATGTGCTCAAGGTCTCGCGACATAGGGCAAATGATAATTTCCAGCAGCCAAGGGCATTCGATCCCAAGCTTTTCAGAGATATGATCACGGATGCGGTGGTAAGACACAATCTACCTCTTTCGTTTGTTGAGTATGAGGGCATTAGAAAAACTTTTAAATATGCAAATCCAAAAGCTATTTTAGTGAGTAGGAACACGTTAAGGAGCGACATTTTACTGAATTACAAATCTGAAAAAAAAAGTTGTTTACCATGTTAAGTAATGTGGGTGGTAGAATATGCGTAACTTCAGATTTGTGGACTTCTGTAGCTACTGATGGTTATATCACTATAACTGCTCATTTTATCACCGATGATTGGGTTTTTCACAAGAAGTTGTTGAATTTTTCAAATATGCCATCACCACATACGGGGATTACAATTTCTGATAAGATATATAAATTGTTGTGTGAGTGGAACATTGAGTCTAAATTGTTTAGTATCACGTTAGATAATGCATCTAGTAATGATGCATTTGTTGGTAACTTGAAGGCACAATTGAACTTAAGGAATGCTTTATTGCGTAGAGGAGAATTTTTTCACATTAGATGTTGTGCACATATTCTCAATTTGATTGTGCAAGAGGGCCTAAAAGATATAGATGCATCGGTTGTTAAAATTAGGGAATCGGTGAAGTATATTAAAGGGTCTCAAGGTAGGAAGGAAAAGTTTTGAGAATGTATAACACAAGTGGTTTTAGAAAAGAAAAAAGGGTTGCATCAAGATGTGCCAACTAGGTGGAATTCAACCTATCTTATGCTTGATGGTGCATTTTATTATAGAAGAGCTTTTGTTCATTTGCAATTAAGTGATTCTAATTATAAGCATGGTCTTGATGAAGCCGAATGGGACAAAGTAGAAGGTATTGTACAGTTCTTGGGATGTTTTACAATGTGACTCGGTTATTTTCGGGTACAAAATACCCTACGGCGAATTTGTATTTTCCAAATGTGTTTCTAGTTCAACACACATTAAATAAGGCCGTTGAAGACATGAATTTCGTAGCAAGGTCCATGGCTCTAAAAATGCAACCGAAGTTTGATAAGTATTGGTCGGGTTATAACATGATACTTGCAATAGCGGTGGTGTTTGATCCTCGATTCAAGACTCATTTTGTGGAATTTTGCTATAAAATGCTATATGGAGTTGATTGCCTTCAAATTATGGACCTCCATGATACCTTAAAGGAGATGTTCAATTTATACAAGGATAAAATACCTACATACACGGTTGTATGTGATGATCTGCCTGGAATTCAAAATCGAGAACTCGATGTGATGAAGGTAAATTCTGCATTGTTTTTAATTTTCTGCACTATTTTTCTAACATTCTGCACTGTTTTTCTAACATTCTACATTGTTTTTTTTACCATTCTGCACTATTTTTTTACCATTCTGCACTATTTTTTTTAACATTCTGCACTATTTTTATATTTTCTGCCACATCTTATTTAAGGAATTTGACGCTTTGGACAATGATCTTAATCCCGCCTTGGAGAAAACCGAACTAGATAGGTATTTGGAATAGAAAAGAATGAATAGAGCCATTGATATAGATGTGTTGGATTATTGGAGCAAAATCAGGCTCGTTTTCCTAACCTTGCACTTATGGCTCGAGATATTTTAACAATTCCAATTTCAACGGTTGCGTCGGAGTCGGCTTTTAGTCAAGGAGGAAAGGTCTTAGATCAATATCGTAGTTGTTTGGCACACAACATTTTGGAGAGTTTGATTTGTACTTGTGATTGGAAATTCAATGAAGAAGGTGATAAAACGAATCTATTTTCTAAATTGTTTAGCTATTTCCTTTGTTATCAAGTGCCTTTGTTTTGATAATATTAAAGCTGATAATTGTGTTTTGTTTTCTAAGTGCAGTTTACCACAATTATACCTTAGAGCAGCTTACTACTGATATCATGAGGCTTAATATTACAGATGCAGATGATCAGATGACCTGAGCTTTTTATCTTAAAATTTTAGGAACATTTGCATTTGTAAAACATTTGAACTATTGAATTTGATAATGTAATTTTAATTTCTTACCAGTTCGTGTACCATTTCGGGTACCAGTTTCGTGTTATTTTTCGTGTAAATTTGAACTTTCGTTGCTAAATCGTTTCGTTCGTATCGTGTACACGAAATGTACACGAAAAAAATCGTATCAGGTCGTTTCGTGTCAGCTCGTTTTAAACCAGTTCGTGTCCAGGTACAACATGTTAGTACACGATTACATTTCGTATCGTTTCCAGGTAGCATATTTGTTAGGAATATGTTGTACTTGATGATAACTTCACAATCAATCAAATTGTATAAGTCATGTTTTGTAACTGTCAACGGATGAGACATTATAACTTTATCCGTTGACAGGTAGCTCATCAACGGATGAGGTTTTGTAGCATACTGCAGTATCTCTATGTTATCAGTTGATAGTGTTTTTATCCACAGTCATGTTGACCATCAATGGATAGACAGAATAGGGTAGCCAATTGTAAATAAGCTATGCTATGTAATTCTGTCTAAGTGAAAGTGTATCAACGGATGAAGACAGAACTCTATCAATGGATACAACTCAAATCCACTCTATCAACGGATACAACACAAATCTCAATATCAACGGATACAATTCAATATATCACCAACGGATGTTAGTGTACAATGTCAACAGATAATCATTGACACTTACTTCTATGCTAGCTGGGAATTAGCAGTTGATAAGGACAGGTTGGACTGACAGATCACATGGGTTGATAGTAGGTATAAAAAGCAGTATGGCAGCCATACTTTGGAAACGCGGAAGAAAGAAGCATTCCATTTATACAATACATACAAGAAAGGTGCAGGGGACATATCTGTTCACAAGGACAACCTTTCGGCTACATATGGATTTGGAGTGGAGTAGCAAGTCAACTTGAATTAGATTAATATTATCTTATTCCTGTAGTACTTGTAAACTTGGGATATATAACCAAACGCAGCAACTCTTTACAAACTAAGAAAACAGATATATTTGCTTAGGGTTTCTTGAATATCCTTAGAAGCAAAGAGTTGTAAAACAGCAGCTGTGTACTTCTGTATCACAGAGTTTTCTTCGAATAAAAGTCTCAGGTGGTACATTTAACCACCTGATTTTTTATGTGTTTGTGAATCATTTCTCATTCAGCAATTATCTCCTTATAGATTTTTGTGGTTCTTATCAGAGCAAGCTTCTAATATATTTGAAGTTTAAATATCAACACACTTCCAGCATGTCTAAGAAGGATTATGGAGTAAAGATACCAGTTCTTGATAGAGAAAATTACTTTCACTGGAAAGTAAAAATGCATCTACATCTCATGTCTATTGATGAAGGGTTTGTAGATTGCATTGAGAAGGGTCCTCATGTTCCAATGAAGACTGCATCAAGAGTTAGCCTTGTTGTAGATGCACCAGACACTTACATTCCCAAATCTGTTTCTGAGTGGAGTACTGAAGACATCGCAGAAGTCCACAAAGATAAAAAGACCATGAATATTATGTTTAATGGCTTAGAAACAGACATGGTTGACAATGTTATCAACTGTACTACCTCCAATGAAGTATGGGACATTGTTCAAACCCTTTGTGAAGGTACGGAACAGGTAAGGGAGAACAAGATGCAACTACTAATCCAACAGTATGAGCACTTCCATTTCAAGAATGGAGAGACACTGAATGACACATTTAGTAGATTTCAAAAACTACTGAATGGCTTGAAACTGTATGGAAGAATCTACCAAGTGAAAGATTCTAATCTCAAATTTCTGAGATCACTGCCCAAAAAGTGGAAGCCAATGACTGTTTCTCTAAGAAACACTCAAGAGTACAAGACATTTACTCTTGAAAGGCTCTATGTAACTTTAAAGACATATGAACTAGAAATGGAGCAGGATGAAGAGATTGAGAAGGCCCAAAAGAAAAGTGGGTCAGTTGCACTTGTGGCCAACTTGGAGCAGAAGGAGGAGAAGATGACTGAAGCTGCTAAGTCTACACCAAACAGGGAGGTTTGTGAAGGTAGAGCAGAATCAAGCAAAAGCAAGGAAAAAGTGTCTGAAGAAATGAGTGTCCTTCAGCAGGATGAATTGGATGAGATAGATGAGCATTTAGCCTTTCTATCTAGGAGATTCTCTAAGCTAAAATTCAGAAGAAACTCTGGGGTGGCCAAGCCATTTAACAAGGATTTTTCCACAAGCAACTATGTGGATAAATCCAAAATTAAATGCTATAATTATGGAATTGCTGGTCACATGATAAGTGAATGCAGGAAGCCTAGATCTGAGAACAAGGGAAAGCCAACTGAAACTGTTGACTACAAGAAGAAATATTTTGATCTTCTCAGGCAGAAAGGAAAGGCATTCATGACCCAAGAGTATGACTGGGCTGCTGATGGAAATCATTCTGATGATGATGCTAAGTTTGTCAACCTTGCATTGATGGCTGATTCTGAGCAGGAAGCAAGTTCAGCTAGCAATCAGGTATATTCTACTAATCTCTCTAAGCTCACCAAAGAGGAATGCAATAGTGTTATAGATGAAATGTCTACTGAACTATATCACTTGAGTGTTACTCTTAAATCACTTACTAAAGAGAACAATAGGATTAAAGAGACTAATCTGTTTTTAAGTGATAGAAATGCTGCTCTAGAAATTCAATTTCTAGAATTTGAGAAAATGAAAGTTGATTGCAATGATGCTAAAAGTGAACTTGAAGCTGTGTTAAAAAGAGAACTAATTTTAAGAGAGCAGCTTGAAAAAGAACAAGGGATAATTGCCAAATTTTAAAGCTGTAGGAATATTTCACAAAACATAATAGAAGTCCAGGGAATAGAATCGTTTGTGAAGGATACCTGGACTCAAAAGAAAAAGGAGCTAGAACCTGGCCTTGAGTATCTAGAGACTATTTATGAATCAACGGATAGTGATCATCCGTTGACTGATGAACCATCAACGGATGAGAGGTATCCGTCGACTAACAAAGAGTTTGTTAGTAAAAAGGAACTCAAGAAACTGGATATTAAGTATGGTCCAGTCAACAAGAACTTTGTTAGTGGTGAGAGTAGCCAAACCAAATCTAGTGGGAAGGCTAAGGCAGGTGATTTACATAACAAAAAGGCTGTTGGTAAATCAGATAATGTAAAGGTAAAAACTGAGGGTAAAAAGAAAAAGAACAGAAATGGTAATATAGGCATCAACAAGAAAAACAATTATTCTCCTGACAAGTTTGCCCCTAGGAAAACTTGTAGTAATTGTAATAGTGCCAATCACCTATCTTCTAATTGCAAGATTGTTAACAAGGCTCCTGTTCATGTACCTCAGACAATACCATGTATGCCTGCAATGCCTGGTTTGTATCAAAATGCTAGTTTTTCAAATCCATATGTGAACATGCCATGTGTGCCTAATCCTTATTTTCAATCTGTGAATATTCCACAAATGTCATGGAGCATTCCTAGCATGAATAATATGTATGCCCATTTTCCACAAATGCATGCATTAAATATTTATGCAAATGAGCATCTGTCAAAACCTATCACTCAAGCATCTACAACTAAAATGAAGATTGCTAAGTGTGCAAAACCAAAGGCTAACAAGAAAGGACCCAAGGAAACTTGGGTACCAAAATCAACTTGATTTGTATTTTGGAATGTGTGCAGGGAAACAGAAGGAATCTATGGTATCTAGACAGTGGATGCTCTAGGCACATGACAGGAGATTCAACCCTGCTCACAGAGTTCAAGGAGGCAGCTGGCCCTAGAATTACCTTTGGAGACGACATCAAAGGATATACTAAGGGATATGGCTTGATTTCAAAGGACAATGTCATCATTGAAGAAGTGGCCTTAGTTGAAGGTTTGAAGCACAATTTGCTTAGTGTTATTCAAATCTGTGACAAAGACTATGAAGTAAGGTTCACAAAAGAAGCCTGTGTTATTTCTGCTAAGGAAGACAACAATGTGGTATTGACAGGCTTTAGAAAAGGAAATGTTTACATAGTTGACTTCAATTCAGTATGCTCAGAATCCATCACTTGTCTCTTCAGCAAAGCAAGCAAGGATGAGAGTTGGCTATTGATACTCCTATGGTTTTGATGATCACTTTCAGCAAGCTATTTGCTTGTTATTTGATATAAAACATTGTGTTATGGTTGTACTAACTTGGTTTTGCAGGGTATATTAAGTGTACTGATTATATACAAACAGCAAGCTATCTGGTGCTACAACAGAGTCAGTCCAGCAAGCCATTTCACACTAACAGACTCAAACAGCAAGCCATTTGCAGACTGCCAGAATCCTGAAGATTTTTATCAAGACAAATTCTCATGGATGTAATTCAGGAAATATATTGTGAGGACTATTTATTAGATAATACGTACACAATATATTATAGAGCTCAAAATCTTTTCAAATATCCTTATTTAAATTATTTTATAAAACTTATAGGAGTTTCCTTATTTAAAAGATTTTCTTCTACAAAATCTCCTATACGCGTTTTATATCTATACAAAACAGAAGGGTTATGTTTTCTACGATCTCTTTCTTCCAAACCCTCTGTCAAACGTTCACAAGAACGTTGGTAAAATCTCTAACCAATTGAACGTTGGAAATTGATTTCTTATAGTTCGAATAATTGGTGATTGATTTTCCGAACGTTGGTTGTGAGACTATATATATTTTTGTTCTTGTGTTCATTCGTGAAAAACAACACTTCAGAGAAATATATTCAAGCACACAAGATTTCAAACAACTCAGTTTTTCATTGCTATATCTTTAATTCTTTCGAGCTCTTAGTATATTGATACGTGCTATTCTTAAAGAGTTCATAGTTTGAGTTGTATTCTTTATTGATTGTATTGTTCAAGTTGTAAGGATTAGTTGTTGGTCAGTTTGGCAAGGGAACTAGGGTTTGGTGAACGTTGCTAGAGAAGTATACTTGGGAAGTATAGCTTAGAGAGCAAGTTCAGAAACAGGAGTTCAGCACGCCATTTGTCAACAACTGGGTATTAAGGGAGATATATTGTTGTATCTTGTAATTGGCTTATTTCAGTGATCAATAATATATTCTCTTACCAAGTTGGTAAGGGACCAGGACGTAGACCATAGGGGTTAGGGGTCGAACCTGGCTAAAAGTCTTGGTGTTCTTTATTTTCTGCACTTTACTTACTGCTTACCATTTCTGCATTGCTTACTGTTTGTGCGCCTTATCTTATTTACTGCCATTGCACTCAGCATACTGCTTGTATTCAGTTTACCATTTATCGTGTTATCTGTACTGATTATCTGTGCATTCAGCATACCATTTGTCTCTGCATAAAACGAAATCAGTAAGCTGTTTCTGGTAATTTTTAAAATCAGTTTTAGTTATACATAGTTAGCCATTTACACCTATTCACCCCCCTCTAGGTGTGCATTTTCATTTGGTATCAGAGCCTTGGTATACTAACAATTCTGTAACAGGAAAGTATTCGATCATAATGGCTGAAAACTATCCCGAAGGAAAATCTGATTTTAGGCCTCCACTTCTCCATGGCACACACAACTACCACTGGTGGAAAAGCAGCATGGAAACTCACTTATCTAGAGATCCATTAGTTCTGAGAGTTGTGCAAAAAGGTCCTTATGTCTTTCTTGACAAGGATGGCAAGCCAAAGGATGTTGATGATCTCACTCCGGATGAATTAATCAAACTTGGCTACAATGGAAAGGCAAGGAGTTCACTTATGAATGGTTTGAACCAGGCTGAATATGATAAAGTATCTTCACTCAAATCAGCAAAAGAAATGTGGGATGCTTTGGAGACTTATCATGAAGGTTCAAAATCTCTAAAGAAGGTGAAACTTAGCAAACTAATGAATGACTTTGGAAACTTCAAGCTTAATGAAGGTGAAACTATCAAGGATAGTCAAGCACGGTTTCAAGTTACTATTAACTCACTGAAGAGGCTTGGAAAATCTATACCACAAGATGAAATCAATATGAAGGTCTTAAGTGCAGTACCATTTATCTACGAAGCCAAAGTTACTGCCTTGGAATCCTCACCACTTATTGATACTATGGATCACTTGTCTGTATTTGCTGAACTAGAGCAATTTGAAAGCAAGATAAATGGAAATCAGGTGGGAAGTTCAAGTGTCAAAGCTCCAACAGAAAAGATGAAGAATATGGCTCTTCATTCTAAAAACAGCAAGCAAATTGACTCTAATGATGAATCTGATTCAGATGAGGAACTTGCACTTATTTCAAAGAAGATCAAGAGGCTGATAGAAAAGAAGAACATGATGAAAAGGGAAAGAGGTGGCTACTACAACAACAAGAAAGGCTCAAAAGACTCTAAGGAGGAAACTTGTTTCGAATGTGGCAAGCCAGGTCATTATAAAAGGAACTGCTACAAACTGAAGTCAAAACAGCCTACTGTTTTCAAGGACAAGAAGAAATCAAAGGCTCTACTGACTTGGAGTGATGATGATTCTGATTCCAGTGATGACTCAAGTGAAGAGATGGTGAACTTAGCACTTGTTGGAATGGATGAAAAATATGGTCTAGGAAATTCAGAAGGAGTATATGCTGAAACTGATTCTGAAGAAGATGAGAGTGAGGTAAACTCTTTTAATGATTATATTTCTTCAGATGATACTTTGTTAGATTCACTAACCATGCAGGAACAAAATAGTGTTACAATTGAAGAACACATGGCACTAAAGGCTGAAATCAGCAAGCTGACTGATAAAAATGCCTATTTATCCAAAATGGTAAAAGATCTATTGCCAAAAATGGAAGAATGGGATTCAACTTCATTCAGTAAAGCTACAGAAATCAAGGAACTAACTACTAAGAACAGACATTTAGAGGCTAATGTCAAGCTACTCGAAAAGAGAAACAAGACATTGACTGAAGAAATCAAAGAGCTAAGGTCTGATGTCAAAACTAAAGCTAAAGCATTGGAATCATACAAAATGAAGGAATCTAGTCAAGCCGAATCCTCAAAAATTGCTGAAAAGAGAGTCCAGCAAGCTGAACTCATCAAACAGCAAGCTGAAGTGATCACTCTCCTAGAAACAGAAGTTAAAGATCTCAAGAAGGGCATGGAAACTTTTGTTCAAGGTGAAGACACTTTAAAAACAATGATGAAGAAGGCAAAGGTCCCCTTAGTCAGAGAAGGAGTTGGCATGAATCTCAACAAAAAGGATAAGGTACTCAAATATGATGGAAGGAATGGCATTCCCTACAATTATGCTATGCCTTGGAAGACATGCAACAAATGTGGTGGAAAAGGACATCTGGAAAAGAATTGTGTGGTTCAAGTATATCATAAGACGAAAACAGCATACCAGAATGGACCAGTCAGACAAACAGCATACCAGAATGCAAACAGCAGGCAACAAACATCATACCAGAATGCAAGTAGCAGGAGACAAACAGCTCACCAACAGAATGACATTAAGCAAAATCAGTCCCCAAAAGTGGTCCAAATGTGGATCAAGAAAATTGATTTAAATGCTTTATATATTCTTGCTACTAACCAACCTGGACCCAAACCTATATGGGTACCAAAACATTGAGGTATTTTTGTTTGTTTTGTAGATGTGCCTTGCTGCTAAGGTCAAGACAAAGCAATGGATCTTGGACAGTGGATGCACAAGACATATGTGTGGAGACAAATCTCAGATTATGAATCTCAAAATGAAAAAGGGTGGAAGAGTGACTATTGGGAATAGCAAAACTCTTCAAATCCTTGGTACAGGTTCTATTGGTAATAGTATTATTTCTATTGATAAAGTTCAATATGTCAAAGGTCTTACTTATAATTTGCTTAGTGTCACTCAATTATTTGATGATGGACATCATGTTGAATTGGGTATTGATAAAGCTATTATTACTATTGGCACTAACAAAATCCCCCTAGTTGCTAGAAGGGAAGGAAATATATATGTATTAGACTTTGATATGCAGGAAACAGCATGCTGTTTGGCTGCAATGGATAATGACCCATATATTTGGCATAGAAGATTGGGACATGCACACATGGATTTGCTCAGAAAGTTATCAAGCAAGAAACTAGTAAGAGGGCTGCCCAAACTAAAGTATGTCAAAACAGAAGTATGTTCAGCTTGCCAGTTGGGAAAACAGCTTCGAAGTACTCACAAATCAAAGAAAATGGTATCTACTTCTAAACCCTTAGAGCTTCTGCATTTGGACTTATTTGGTCCAGAAGCTTACAAGAGTATTGGAGGTAAACAATATGGTTTTGTGATTGTAGATGATTATTCTAGATTTACATGGGTATTATTTCTTCGTACTAAAGATTGTGCTTTTGATGAATTTGAGAAACTAATCAAATTACTTGAGAACAAGTTGAATACAAGACTTGTAGGTATAAGAAGTGATAGAGGAGGTGAATTTCTCAACAAAGACTTCATTGCTTATTGTAAAAAAAGAGGAATTACACATGAATTTTCTGCACCAAGGACTCCACAACAGAATGGAGTGGTAGAAAGGAAGAACAGGTCACTACAAGAAACAGCAAGGACTCTATTGCAAGAAAGCAAGCTGCCTAGAAGTTTTTGGGCAGAAGCAGTGAATACAGCATGCTATTTGTTGAACAGAATCATAATCAGGCCTATCTTGAACAAAACTCCGTATGAATTGTTGAGGAAAAAGAAGCCAAACATTGGTTACTTCAAAATCTTTGGCTCAAAGTGTTTTGTGCTCAAGACAATTGATAATGATGGTAAATTCGATGCTAAATCTTATGAAGCTATTTTTCTTGGCTATTCTTTAACTAGTAGAGCATATAGAGTTTATAATTTAAATAAACATATAGTTGAAGAATCTATTGATGTTACTTTTCAAGAACCTAACAATGATCTGCCAAGAGATGAGGAAGAATTTGCAGGTGATAACATACAACTTCAAGTTGCTGGAAATCAGCAAGCCAACAATTCTGCTGAAACTGGAAGTCAGCAAGCCAAAAACACTACTGAGAATGGAAAACAGCAAGCTGGAACTGCAAATCAGCAAGCTGAAGTGGTCAGAATCACAACAAATGAAGAAATTGCTCAACATTCTCTACCAAAGGCTACAAGGACAGTAAAGAATCATCCTCCAGAACTTGTTATTGGAGATATCTCAGATGGAATCACAACAAGGAGAGGAAAAGCAAACTTTTGTGCTTATGCTGCCTTTTTAGCTCAAGAAGAACCCAAAAATATCAAGGAAGCACTAGAAGATGAAAATTGGATCATGGCAATGCAAGAGGAACTCAACCAATTCGAAAGATGTGATGTTTGGGAACTTGTAAAGCCACCAGAAGATGCTTCTATCATAGGAACAAAATGGGTGTTCAAGAACAAAGTGGATGAATTTGGAACAGTTACTCGAAATAAGGCAAGGCTCGTGGCTCAAGGCTATAATCAACAAGAAGGAATTGATTTTGAAGAAACATATGCACCTGTAGCTCGTTTAGAATCAATCAGAATGCTTCTTGCTTATGCATGCTACAAGAAATTCAAGTTATATCAAATGGACGTAAAAAGTGCATTCCTAAATGGCGTGCTGGATGAGGAAGTCTATGTCAAACAGCCTCCTGGATTCGAACATGAGAAGTTTCAAGACTATGTATACAAGCTCAAGAAGGCATTATATGGTTTAAGGCAGGCCCCTAGAGCATGGTATGAGAGGCTTAGTAAGTTTCTTCTCAAAAATAGATTCATTCGAGGTAATATCGATCCAACATTATTTACAAAGCAAAATGGTAAAGATATTCTTGTTGTACAAATATATGTGGATGATATTGTATTTGGTGCTACTAATGAATCTATGTGTGAGTGGTTTTCTAAGTGCATGTACAATGAATTCGATATGAGCATGATGGGAGAACTTAATTATTTCTTGGGTCTCCAAATCAAGCAAACCAATGATGGTATTTATGTGCATCAATCAAAGTACACAAAGAATCTGCTCAAAAGATTTGGTTTTAAAGATGTCAAAGCAAAAACAACTCCTATGACTCAAAACAGCAAGCTGTTTGCAGATGAGAATGGTAAGGATGTGGATGTCAAAAGGTATAGAGGTATGATTGGAAGTTTATTATATTTAACTGCCTCAAGACCTGATATCATGTATAGTGTCTGTGTTTGTGCAAGGTTTCAATCTAACCCTAAAGAGTCTCACTTAAATGCAGTTAAAAGGATTTTTAAATATTTAAGTGGTACTATCAATCTTGGTTTATTCTATCCTATCACAAATACTTTTG
This sequence comes from Kitagawia praeruptora, assembly GCA_037693485.1. NCBI lineage: Eukaryota > Viridiplantae > Streptophyta > Magnoliopsida > Apiales > Apiaceae > Kitagawia > Kitagawia praeruptora. The sequence continues at coordinate 144,904,000 of CM075352.1, forward strand.
ATCTCGTGGGGTATAGTGATGCAGATTATGCAGGGTCTCAGACTGATAGAAAAAGTACAAGTGGTGTTTGTACATTCCTTGGACATAGCTTGGTTTCATGGCAAAGCAAAAAGCAAGCTTCTGTGGCTCTATCAACGGCTGAAGGGGAGTATCTAGCAGCTGGTAGCTGTTGCTCTCAAATTTTATGGATGATTCAGACTCTAAGGGATTTCAATATCAAGTGTGGCAAAATTCCAATATTTTGTGACAACACGAGTGCTATAAATATCTCAAAGAATCCTGTGAATCACTCAAGAACGAAGCATATTGACGTTCGTCACCATTTCTTAAGAGATAATGCAGCAAAAGGGAAGATTGAGTTGGTATTTGTTTCAACTGAAGTTCAACTAGCAGATATCTTCACAAAGCCATTGGCTGAGGAAAGATTTGCAGCTATTCGAATGGAACTTGGCATGTGTACTGTGTAGTCAGCAAGCTGACAAGCACAGAATGGGTAACATTGGCATTATCATGATTTGTTTTTTTATTTTTATTTCTCTATGCTTATTCCAGACCTGGACTAATATTCTTTTTGGTTAGATTTTTTGATGGATTAAGGGGGAGAAATTTAGGAGTACTTAATTGCTTGTTTGGTCAAGATATTCGATGTGGATATGATTAATTTTATGCTTGTTTATCTTGAATCAGTTTTATATCAAAATGTACTAATATGCAGGGATTTAGGGGGAGTTCTTATTTCTCCTAAATATTGTGTAATCATCAAAAAGGGGGAGATTGATACTCCTATGGTTTTCATGATCACTTTCAGCAAGCTATTTGCTTGTTATTTGATATAAAACATTGTGTTATGGTTGTACTAACTTGGTTTTGCAGGGTATATTAAGTGTACTGATTATATACAAACAGCAAGCTATCTGGTGCTACAACAGAGTCAGTCCAGCAAGCCATTTCACACTAACAGACTCAAACAGCAAGCCATTTGCAGACTGCCAGAATCCTGAAGATTTTTATCAAGACAAATTCTCATGGATGTAATTCAGGAAATATATTGTGAGGACTATTTATTAGATAATACGTACACAATATATTATAGAGCTCAAAATCTTTTCAAATATCCTTATTTAAATTATTTTATAAAACTTATAGGAGTTTCCTTATTTAAAAGATTTTCTTCTACAAAATCTCCTATACGCGTTTTATATCTATACAAAACAGAAGGGTTATGTTTTCTACGATCTCTTTCTTCCAAACCCTCTGTCAAACGTTCACAAGAACGTTGGTAAAATCTCTAACCAATTGAACGTTGGAAATTGATTTCTTATAGTTCGAATAATTGGTGATTGATTTTCCGAACGTTGGTTGTGAGACTATATATATTTTTGTTCTTGTGTTCATTCGTGAAAAACAACACTTCAGAGAAATATATTCAAGCACACAAGATTTCAAACAACTCAGTTTTTCATTGCTATATCTTTAATTCTTTCGAGCTCTTAGTATATTGATACGTGCTATTCTTAAAGAGTTCATAGTTTGAGTTGTATTCTTTATTGATTGTATTGTTCAAGTTGTAAGGATTAGTTGTTGGTCAGTTTGGCAAGGGAACTAGGGTTTGGTGAACGTTGCTAGAGAAGTATACTTGGGAAGTATAGCTTAGAGAGCAAGTTCAGAAACAGGAGTTCAGCACGCCATTTGTCAACAACTGGGTATTAAGGGAGATATATTGTTGTATCTTGTAATTGGCTTATTTCAGTGATCAATAATATATTCTCTTACCAAGTTGGTAAGGGACCAGGACGTAGACCATAGGGGTTAGGGGTCGAACCTGGCTAAAAGTCTTGGTGTTCTTTATTTTCTGCACTTTACTTACTGCTTACCATTTCTGCATTGCTTACTGTTTGTGCGCCTTATCTTATTTACTGCCATTGCACTCAGCATACTGCTTGTATTCAGTTTACCATTTATCGTGTTATCTGTACTGATTATCTGTGCATTCAGCATACCATTTGTCTCTGCATAAAACGAAATCAGTAAGCTGTTTCTGGTAATTTTTAAAATCAGTTTTAGTTATACATAGTTAGCCATTTACACCTATTCACCCCCCTCTAGGTGTGCATTTTCAGCTATGGCATAAAAAGCTGTCACATTTTAATTTTAAAGTTATGAATGATTTGGTAAGAAAGGATCTGGCTAGAGGAATCCCTCAATTGGAGTTCATCAAGGATGGATTGTGTGATGCCTGTCAATTAGGGAAACAAAAGAAATCATCCTTCAAGAGCAAGACAGAGTCATCCATTGTTAAGCCACTTCAATTGCTGCATATGGACTTATTTGGTTTAGTAAATGTCATGTCCATTTCAAAGAAGAAATACTGTCTGGTGATTGTAGATGATTTTTCTAAGTTTACATGGACCTTCTTTCTGCACTCCAAAGATTGTGTAAGTGAAATCATCATCAATCATCTCAGACTAGTAAACAATGGTTCATAAGTCAAAGTACAAAGAATCAGGAGTGACAATGGCACTTAATTCAAAAATTCCACAATGAAGATTTTCTGTGAAGAGAATGGAATTGTCTATGAGTTTTCTGCTGCTAGAACACCTCAACAAAATGGGGTTGTTGAAAGGAAGAACAGAACTCTCATTGAAGCATCTAGAACAATGCTAAGTGAATCAAGATTGCCAACATATTTCTGGGCTGAAGCTGTCAACACTGCCTATTTCACTCAGAATATTTCCTTGGTCAATCAAGCTAGATGAATGACTCCTTATCAGTTATTTACCAACAAGAAACCAACTTTAGCTTTTCTTCATGTCTTTGGATGTAAGTGTTTTGTGCTAAGGAATCATAGAGATAACTTGGGCAAATTTGAAGCAAAGGTAGATGAAGCTATCTTTGTTGGGTATGCAGCAGGGAAAGCCTATAGAGTATACAATCTAAGAACCAACATTGTTATAGAATCTGTACATGTTGTGTTTGATGATCAAAAGATTCTAGGTCTAAATGATGAAGGCTTCCATGAAAAGTTGAAATTTGAAAATGAAGTAGAAGGAAGAATGTACATTGATGATGATGAGGAAAATGAAGATCATGACCATGAAAATTCACCTAGAGTTGTTGGTCAAACTAGAAGTGATGCTAACACTGGAAATGAACCATCCGTTGACAGTCATATTGGAGCATCAGATGCATCCGTTGACAAGTATTCTCATGCATCCGTCGACAGGCAAAATGGAACATCCGTTGATAGAAAAAATGATGCATCCGTTGCAGTCAAATTCATAATTCCGCAAGGGCAACAAACTCAGGGGGAGTTTCTCAAAGTCAAAACTCAATGACCAATCAACAAGATCATGCTCATTTAGATGAAGCAACCTCATCCAGATCAAACCTTCCACCTTCAAGAAAATGGACTAGAGATCACCCATTTGAGTTAATCATTGGTGATTCAAGTTCAAGAGTTCAAACTAGGAGGGCCACTCAAGAAGAATGCCTATACAGCAGTTTCCTATCTCAAGAGGAACCTAAGAAAGTGGAAGATGCCCTTCTAGATCCAGATTGGGTCTTAGCAATGCAAGAAGAGCTAAACCAATTTGAGAGAAATAAAGTATTGAAGCTTGTGCCTAAAACCTGATGATAGAGGTGTCATAGGTACCAAATGGGTTCTCAAGAATAAGACTGATGAAAATGGCATAATTGTGAGGAATAAAGCGAGATTAGTGGCAAAGGGCTATTCTCAAGAAGAAGGGATAGATTTTGATGAAACTTTTGCTCCAGTGGCAAGACTTGAGGCAATTAGAATATTCCTAGCCTATGCAGCACATGCCAATTTCAAAGTCTATCAGATGGATGTCAAAAGTGCCTTTCTAAATGGGGAACTGGAAGAAGAGGTCTATGTCCATCAACCTCCTGGCTTTGAAGATCCAAAATTTCCAGAATATGTATATCTTCTCTTGAAAGCACTTTATGGTTTGAAGCAAGCACTAAGAGCCTGGTATGAGACTTTATCTCAATTTCTTTTGGAGAATCACTTCACTAGAGGTACAGTAGATAAAACCTTATTTCATAGAAATGTCAATGGTTCTTCAATACTTGTTCAAATCTATGTAGATGATATTATTTTTGGGTCTACAGATGAGAAGCTTTGTAAAAGGTTTTCCAAACTTATGCAAAGTAGGTATGAAATGAGCATGATGGGTGAATTAACTTACTTTCTTGGTTTACAAGTGAAGCAAGTTAATGAGGGCATTTTCATAAGTCAAACAAAATATATTTATGATCTTTTAAAGAAATTTGACTTAATGGATTGTGCCTCTGCAAAAACACCTATGGCCACTGCAACTAAGCTTGAGTTGAATACTAAGGAAAGTCTATGGACATCTCAAGCTATAGAGGCATGGTAGGCTCACTTCTATATCTAACAGCTAGTAGACCTGATATAATGTTTTCTACCTGTCTTTGTGCTAGATTTCAAGCTGACCCTAGAGAGTCTCACTTGATTGCTATTAAGAGAATTTTCAGGTATCTCAAGGGAACACCAAACCTTGGCATTTGGTACCCAAGAGATTTTGGCTTTGATCTAACTGGCTATTCAGATGCAGATTATGCTGGTTGCAGAATTGATAGGAAAAGTTCTACATGTTCCTGTCAATTTCTAGGGAACAGGCTTGTGTCATGGTTCAGTAAGAAACAGAACTCAGTCTCCACTTCTACAGCTGAAGCTGAGTACATTGCTGCTGGAAGTTGTTGTGCACATATTCTTTGGATGAAAAATCAACTTATTGACTATGGTCTAAAAGTTGAGAAGATTCCAATTTTCTATGACAACACAAGTGCTATTGCCATCACAGAGAATCCAGTGCAACACTCGAGAACCAAGCATATTGACATCAAATACCACTTCATTAGAGAGCATGTGATGAATGGTACAGTAGAAATGCACTTTGTGCCAAGTGAAATGCAGATTGCAGATATCTTCACCAAGCCTCTTGATGAATCTTCATTCACAAGATTGGTAGGTGAACTAGGTATGCTTAATTTTTCATAATTCCTAGTGATATTTGATCATACTGAGTTGCAGCTAGAAATGTGTTTTGATTTACTTGAGAATTAAAAACTCTCAAAAAAAATTTTCTACAAAAATTTTGTCTAAGGCAAAATTTGCTTATCAACGAATATCTTTTTATCCGTTAGTAGTATAAACACATTACTAGATTTTCGTATGTCAACGGATAACAGGTTGTCCATGTCATCGATGGATAAACTGGTTCTCAACCGTCCATTCTTTATCCGCTGATATACATTTCTTCTTAATTATAGCCGTTTGTGAACATGTATATTTAGTCATGGTTGTACTTCTTTTCTTTTTATTTATTATCTGACAGTTACTTTTGCCCAATGGAGTAATTACCTTTAATTATTTCATTTTTAACTCTTGAAAAATATAAAAGGCTGTCTTGTGCTCTCACATCTCACCTTTATTCATTTTCAAGAATCTCATAAGTTAACTGCATCTTCTTCACTAAAACTCTCTGCAACAAAAGTTCAAACACTTCAATGGCGCCTATTGTTAAGATGATGTCTTCCACTGGGTTCACCTATGAGAAGAACAATTTCGCGGTCTTTATTGATACAGTGAATGCTCCAGAAGCTTATCACACCATGATGAATTTCGTGAAGAAATGCAAACTGTCATATGCTATGACTGCTACCACTCCTCTAATCCACGAGGTAATTGAAGAGGTGTGGGCATCTGCTGAGTACATTGGCACAGACGGTACACTTGCTTTTTCTTTAAAGGGTAAAAACTATGAAGTTAACTCTGATGTGATAACTGCTTGTTTAAAATTGCCTGAGAATAACTGTCTGGAAGTACCCAGTAATGCTGAAATTGTTGCCATGCTTAATTCCATAAATTATACTCTTAGTACTGAGAACTTAGGGAAAATTGTTAGGAAATGGATGGTTAAAGAATGGAGTTATTTTTGTGATGCCTTCATTAAAACTTTTTCTGGCAAAATTAGTAACTTTGATGCTGTTACCAATTCCATGCTAGTTATGATGTGTACGCTTTTGACTGATAAATTCTATATTTTTGGCACACTAGTCATGTATGAAATAGCAGCAAAATTAGGTAAAAAGGAAACTAGGAGCAAGAATATCTATTTTGCTAGATTTTTGATGCTCTTAGCACTACATGTATCTGAGAATGAGCTATCCATTGCTAACCCGGATAGCAAGTTCAATTGTTTTGTTCAGGAGAAAAGAGTCTTAAGTGATTTGATTCGAATGAACTTAAATGCAGAAGTACAATTGGTATATCTACCAATTGTTCAGGTAACTGTTTCTAACCCTGAAACTCCTATCTCTAACCCCCAAATTTCTTTGCCTTCTAGTGTCACAATGGAGTCTGTAGCTGTGACCAAACAGGCTCCTACCAAAGTGACCAAATCCAAAGTTTCAAAACCACAATCTAAAAAGCAAACCTCAAGTGTCTCTCAAAAGACACCTGTTGTAAAACCTACCAAAACTCTTGAGGGGAGTGTGAAGGTGGTAGTGAGTGGTGAGGGACAGGGTGAACATCAAAGAAGCCCTAAGGATAAGGAAGGTGAGGCAGGTGCAACCAACATTTCAGTCTCTCAAAAGACTGTTAATGAACCTTCAAGCCAAATTCTGGTTACATCCTCTCAACAGGGTGTGACTACTGATTTAAGTTCCTCTCCAGGAACACTGCACAAAAGGGCAAGAGACACAGATAGCTCTCACTCTAAAACCTATGGTAGAAGAGTAAAATCCAAAACCATTGGGGAATCACAGGGTGCACACACAGTATAGCAAACTGTACCTTCTCAAATTCAGTTTGATGTGACTTCAATAAATGTGGAGTCACAGCCCCTTGATCTTAACCTTCAAATCGATACACATTTTAATCCACCATCACCAACTCCATCTCTGGATGTGGATATGATATCCACATCAATTCCTAATTCTCCATCTTTAAAATTCTTGGAGAAGCCCCACTCAACAATTGGTGGTCATCATCTTTTAGATTCAGTGTTGGTTTTCACTTCAACGGATACTCTTTTTCCTTCATCAACGGATATCCTTCATCCGTTGACAAGTGTTTCTCCATCAATGGATGTGTCTACAACTAATCATCCGTTGACATCAATAACTACTACATCAACGGATACAATTTATCCGTTGACAACTCTCTCTACCACTGCAAAATGTGACATTCCCATGTCAATTGTAGAAGAGTTTGTAGTAGTTGAAACACTTTTAGGAATGAGGGAAGGGAGTGAGAGGCTGCCTTGTGAGCAGGCAAATAATGAGAGGCTGACCATTTCTTCAGGTCAGGCAAAAGGAGAGCAAGAGAGTTCCACCTTAGTAGGTGAAGGTGAGGGTGTGAGAGGTGTGAGCCAGGGGGAGCCCCTGATGCAAGAAAAGAGAGATGAGTGGAGAGAAGGGACTACAGGAGAAATAAAGCAGGAAGATCCAGCCATTGCAAGTGAGTTAATGGAGGTTAATGAAGCTTCTAAAGAGATGGAATTTCGACAAGAATATCAGTCAATCATTGACTCCATCTCTTTGGATCCTGAAACCTCTACTCATCCTGTTTCTGCCTATCAAGTCATGGCACAACAGGGTAATGTGGAGGCAGAGGAGGCAATGCACCTAGTGCACACCTCACAATATCTACAAAGAGCAAAGGAATCTTTGACAGCTCTGCCTTCAGATGCTGACAGTGAAGAGCTTGGCAATGATGACAGTGATAGCACACCAAGTGATGAAGAAGTCAATGTGGAGGATGCTCCAGAATGGGTATTTTCTACTACCACTGTGATTGGTGATTTCAATGTGGAGATTATAAAGCAATATCAATCTGCTATGGCTGAGCACCAAAATGCAGACCCATAGAGGAAGGCTGTCCTTCAGCAAATAATGGCCTCCCTCAAACTTCACAAGATGCATATGGTTATTCAAAGAACACAACATGAGGAGGTCAAAACTGTAATAAGGGAAATGAAAGTAGAACTAGATGCCAGGATTGAGGCACTAGCCCCTACTACCACTCAGAAGGTGCTGACTAGCAAATTATTGAAGGAAGATAGTCTGACCAAATCTGTTAAGCATCTTTCCTCCAGAGTGGATAGTATGGAATCTCAAATGCAGACAATCATTGCCAACCAAGCCAAACAGACTGAGCTACTGGAAAGGCTACTTGTAGCCTCACCTCCAGCCCTTGATGCTAACAAAAAGGGGGAGAAAAAGGTAGAAAAGGTTGCAGCTACTTCTAGTCCAATTCTAGCTTCCAGTAGCAAGGTAGCACAAATTGAGGGGGAGCAGCAACAGCCAACTATAGTGGTCAATCCAACAGAGTTTTCTATAGAGGCTTCCCCTGTGAAGAAGAAACAAATGGTGTTGTCTGAGATTTAGAGTCTATCAGAAATCTCAGATGGTGAAAGGCAAGCCAAAATAGAGGCCTTAGAAAAAATCAACAAGGAGGCAAATGAAAGAATTCTGAGGACAGAGAGAATGATCAATGAATCGATTGTATCAACTCTTTTCTCTACTTAGTCCTCAGCTCCAACAATATCAACTACAATTCTGAAGGTGCTCACTCCAGAGATTGTGGCTCCTACATTCTATGATGCTGAACCATCTTATGTCAAAGAATTTGAACCATACATAAGAACCAGAGCCTACTCTCCACCAAAGGCAAATGGGAAGAATAAGTTACAATTGGACTTTCCATTTCCCAAGGATGATGATGAGAAGCTAATGGGAGATACAATCAAAGAGTTCAAGGAAAAGACAAATAAGAGTGTAAGAGATTGGATGGCTGTGATAATAAGGAATGAAAAAATATTAAATATATCCAACAGCCATCCTAGATTTGTTGAAGCAAAAAGAGAGGAAACCTCCAAACTTCTAAGGGAAGCTAATCCAAGTGAAGAAAATCAATATGAAAAATCAGATGAGAAGAGAGCCAGGCTGGCTCAGGAGTTAATGGATGAGGTAGAGGATGAAATGAGGGAACCTGAGGAAGTCCCCAAATCCCAACCTAAAAGGAGAGTGAAATCAAATGCAAGGAGGCCTGTCTCTCCAGAAATTGTAAGAAGTGAAACTGTTGGCTCATCACAATCTATTTCTGCACAAGTATTCGACCCAACTATGAATTTCCATGGTGGCCCTATAACCCCTAAAGAGGAACCAATGAATCTTGACTCCATTGAGGTTCCTTCATTCTTGCTGAAGCCTCAACAGAAGCCTAAACATAAGAAAAGGATACCAAGGAAGCAACCTTCAAAGGAACCAATTCAAGTTGCTAGGGTACCTGCTATTGTCAAGCAGCCAATCTTGGAAAACAAGGATGATTTTATCTATCAGGCAGATACTGAAGAATACTCTGGCATGAATCTGTATCTGGATGAATTGTCAGAAGTAAGAGGAATTGACAAATATAAACATTTGCCTGAGAGATTGGTCTTTGTATACAAGGGAGGAAAGGAAAGGACATGGCCACTACAGAGGGTTCTTGGAGAAAATTATCTGACCTTAACCAAAGTGTTCTCTGCAATCAAGAGATACATAGGGTTCTCCAGGATAGAAAAAGGGGAAATACTGGACAGAATAGAACAGATAAGGAGAGAATGGAGCTCACCATCAAGACTACCAAGGAAGATGAAGATCCCATACAATGGACAGAAAATCCACCTTCAACCCTTCTGGATGATGGAGTTCAGGGATGAAGATGGTAACAGGAGATTCTTCAGGTTAGAAGACCAACTATCAAAGGCTAGTTCTCAATACCTGAGATGGTTACAACAAAAACTAAATCCAAAAGTTGTTGAAGAAGATGCCTTCTATAGGCAACTCCAAATGCAGATTGAGTCCAACTCTGCCAAAGAAGGAAAATCAAGGGTGATGCCAACCAGAGAGAAGAAATAGTATTAATCTGCTCAGTCTAGAGGAGCACTTCTCTGTAAATTTCTAAAACTTTCTGTTTTTAATTTCTGTAGCTTAATACAAGTTTTGCATTGTTCTATATATATATATATATATCCTTAGGAATGTTTTGTTATCATCAAGGTCCTAAATTTATGCTTTATTTCCACAAGTATAAATTGGGGGAGATTGTTAGGAATATGTTGTACTTGATGATAACTTCACAATCAATCAAATTGTATAAGTCATGTTTTGTAAGTGTCAACGGATGAGACATTATAACTTTATCCGTTGACAGGTAGCTCATCAACGGATAAGGTTTTGTAGCATACTGCAGTATCTCTATGTTATCAGTTGATAATGTTTTTATCCACAGTCATGTTGACCATCAATGGATAGACAGAATAGGGTAGCCAATTGTAAATAAGCTATGCTATGTAATTCTGTCTAAGTGAAAGTGTATAAACGGATGAAGACAGAACTCTATCAACTGATACAACTCAAATCCACTCTATCAACGGATACAACACAAATCTCAATATCAACGGATACAGTTCAATATATCACCAACGGATGTTAGTGTACAATGTCAACGGATAATCATTGACACTTACTTCTATGCTAGCTGGGAATTAGCAGTTGATAAGGACAGGTTTGACTGACAGATCACATGGGTTGATAGTAGGTATAAAAAGCAGTATGGCAGCCATACTTTGGAAACGCAGAAGAAAGAAGCATTCCATTTACACAGTACATACAAGAAAGGTGCAGGGGACATATCTGTTCAGAAGGACAACCTTTCGGCTACATGTGGATTTGGAGTGGAGTAGCAAGTCAACTTGAATTAGATTAATATTATCTTATTCCTGTAGTACTTGTAAACTTGGGATATATAACCAAGCGTAGCAACTCTTTACAAACTAAGAAAACAGATATATTTGCTTAGGGTTTCTTGAATATCCTTAGAAGCAAAGAGTTGTAAAACAGTAGCTGTGTACTTTTGTAACACAGAGTTTTCTTCGATTAAAAGTCTCAGGTGGTACATTTAACCACCTGATTTTTTATGTGTTTGTGAATCATTTCTCATTCAGCAATTATCTCCTTATAGATTTCTGTGGTTCTTATCAGAAATTTATAAATATCAAGAATTGTATTCAACCCCCCTACTACAATTATACAAGTGTGTAATCTGGGAATAACAATATTTTAGTACACGAAAAATGAAATTACACGACACGAACGAATTGCCAGGTCTACTTAAAAGTATTTTTCTACGTTTCATTTATACCCCATTATAAGTTATATAAGTATTTGGATAAATTTACTTATAAGCTAGTGAAGTATTTGTTAAATTAGATTAAAATTTTAATTATTAATGTAATACCCTCAAGACATATATTTTTAAACTAAAAAGACCTTTAAAAACATAAATATAAAAATATAAATTATTAAACAAGTTAAGAAATAAGTTGGGAAAAAAGTATATCATTACTAACTTTCAATTTAATTATGAACATAAAAACTATAAATTGAATTCATAAGTTAAATAGATAAATACCCTAATTAAGTTCATTTGTATAAGCCATAAGTTGGTTTATAACGAAGCAACCAAACAAGCCCATAAGATCGATTTCGTGATCATATGGTAAATTTGAATCATTACTTTTTTAATGATTAATATTTTTGAATGAATCATTTTCTTAATCGTTAATATAAATATTAAAATTACTATTTGGCACAATCTGAATCATATTATTTAAATGATTTAAATATTATTTGAAAAATGGAAAAATTCATAAATAATAGTAAACGATTTTATTATTAATAATACTACTTTATACCCCATGCAAAGCAAATGTTATTTTTAAAAATTCTTATACTTATTATAATATTTAATATAGTATTCCCTCCGTCCCCCTCATTTGTTTACATTGGAGGGGGACACCGACGGAGATCAAGAAAATGCATAAAAAATGAGTAAAGTTAGATGAAAAATGGGTAAAGTGGTAGGAGCTATCAATATTTAATAATATCAATATTTACAAATGTTTCGTACTTAATTTTATGACATAAATAAATATCAATAATTTAACGTTCTTTTTAAATTTATTGTTAAAAATCTTAAGAATTCAATAGAGATTTTTAAAAAATTATTTAGTGTAACCTAAAATCGTATAAGAAAGAATCGTAGGAAGAAGTGTATGTATGGGAGCGATTATTCTAATCGGGATATAATTGAAAACGTTTATATTTCTATAAAACATGTGGTTTTTTATTTTTAATAAATTACATACTGCCTCTGTCCCGTTTATATTGGCCACAATTTCTTTTTTGCATGTCCTAAAAGTATTGGTCATGTTTTATTAATGAAACAAATTAATGGTTAAATATGTTAAATTTTTCTAAATATGTAAACAATTGGGAGCAAATTTGTTAGTTTTCACTTGATTGCTCAATACGTGTTTTTTGATTGATGACCAATATAAACGGGATGGAGAGAGTATAATTTAACTGAATTTGGAATGTTAAACACGTTTTTTTTAATTTTTTAAAAATATACTTTTGTGCCTTATTGGTAAGTTTTGTTGTTTATAATAAATAAATTAATATTTTTAATATAGTTTTTTTAACTTGTTATTTTTAGAAATGTGTTAACAATTTTTTAGGAAGTTGTTAACCAACTATACCTTGTTTTGCTTATAATAGTAGAGTATAGTATACATATAGATAGGTATAGGCCTGTTAATGGATCGGATATCTGATCCAATCCGATTCGGACTGATTTTAATGGATATGGATTGACTAGAAAAATATTTGATCCAAAACTCGATCTGATAAGGATGATCCGAGTAATAAACGAATCATATATGGATTTAGGGTGATTCGATCCACTTATCCACGACCCAATCCATTTAATTACATAATATATAATAAAATACTATATAAAATACAAAATAATTTTTTATATATAATATAATATTTCATATTTCATATTATATAAATTAATATACGTGAAAATCCTAAGTCTAATACCTATTTTGAGTTGCTTAGCACATCAAAATATAAATTAATTTATATTAATATATTTATATGGATTGCTTATTATTAAATTATTATTAAAGTTATCAATTGGAATGAACTTTCTTCTTCGTTTATTCTTTTCTGCATCTTAACTCTAAAATTTTATTTTGTATTTTATAATATAATTTATATAAGTATTCCAATAAAAATATAATGTAATATTTAAATGTGACTGTAGATGTAATAACCAAAATTTCTGTACTTGAGAAAAATTTTCATTTAAGGGATGAATAGTGAAATTATGGATGAATAGTGCTTTTTGAGGACTAAGAAATTTTTCTTGTCACTCTATATACGGGGATAGGAAATGGATATTTCGAAGTTATATTAGTAATCTACGAGGTAAATAAGTGTATGTAATTAAACGCGATCGGAATTCAGAAATTCCAAACTTTATTTTTTATGGAATATTTGACCGGGCAGTGAAGTGTATATTAGTATTATCAAGAAATGAGATGTTTAAATTGAGGATTCAAGGATTTTATATTTTATTATTTTATTTAAGATGATTTAAGGATTTAGAATGAAAACCCCTGAGTTAGTATAACGAACATTCTAGGAATCGCTAGAACTATATAACGAGATTAAGCGAACGAATTATAGAATTTGGATTGACTTCATAACGAGATTAAATATCCTACATGATCATCAAGAGAATTATATCAAGTGGATTAAAATATTTAGTTCAAGGATTAAATCAAAACAATTTAGGATAATTAAGTGATTTAAATCACTTAAATCAAATCCAAGACAAAACAAATATCAAATCAAGCTTCTTAGATACTTCTTGCACAAGAACCAAGGATCCAAAACAGCCTAGAATCTGATCTTATCTTGTATATATCATCAAATTAGAGTTGAATAAGTCAAACAAGGATAAAAAAGAGAGAAATATCAAGAACAACCAAGAGGACAAAACCTGTCCACATTCTGACCAGCTGAAAGAAGAGGCCGAAAGCCCTATCTCCAAAGCTTTGTTTTTGGTGATCTATAGCTCAAAAGAAAGCCCTTGAAGAGTAAAAGGTGTGGTAAAAATTTGAGAACCAAACTCCTATTTTTCGATTTTATATGAATTTTACAAGATGATGATGAATAGTGGAGAATAGTAACTTAACATTGTTTTCTTGTTTTGATCTTAAGGTTTAAGCTTTATAAAGGCTATCTAAGGCTTGTTAAGTGTTTATAAACACTTGTTAGTGTTGCTAGAGCATCAAGGAAGGTATAAACCCTAACCTTACCTTTTATTTTTATGAGATTTGTGGTTAGTTTTGAGATGGATTCATGAATGGTTCGTGTTAGTGGATTTAGTGAATGTTTGGCTTTGTTTTGGTATGTAAAATGTTGAGTGGTAGTTTTTAACCTCACCACTGGTCTTAGAGGGGTATAATAGATGTTGGTTGATGTTGAGGATGATTGTTTTGCCTTGTATGGCTTGATTGAGGAGTTACAAAAATGGAAACGTTCGATTTATAGCCGTCATAATGACGAAATTTTGTTAACCCTTAAAAACAGTTAAGCCCGAGACCATAAATCTATTTTTGGAAGCACCACTGACTATGGTCATGTAGGTATGGATGTCTAGTTTATTTTTCCGCAAGAATCGCATTAAAAGAGTTTACGGTTTAAGAGATATGCTAGTTTTAGTGAAAGTTGTTCAAGAGATTTTACTGCAGAAATATACCTACTTTGAGGCTATGATTGAGATCATTAATAGTCGAATTATAATATGAAATTTTGAGAATAAATACTAAAGTGATTTATCAAGGTTTGTTTGAAGGTTTCAAGTTAAAAAGATTATTTTACGATTTTATAAAAATGCGTAGCCAATATTGCGCAAGTGGAAAAGCCTTTTAGGGGAAGATACTATTCATTGCAAAACCCCTGCCCTGTTTTGATAAATTACGAAAAATACATCTTCTGACCAGAGCCATGTCTTGAGTTGGTTACCTTCTAGACATTCTCTAGATCGTGCACGCGAAAACGGTGCGTCATTTGAGTTAACGGTTATCGAGTTATGAAGGTTTTAGTAAAAGTGATGCAAATAGTAAAAATCCGCAACCGACCCAACTTTGAAAATACATTTCACCTATCTAGACCCATGTTTTCGAATCAATACTTTTATGATAAATATTACAAATACCAAATAAGATTTTAGAAGTGGTTTCGTATTTAAATACGCTTCCAGTGATTTATTAAAAGTGTTGGAGTGCGAGTCGAGGAATAGTAATTCTTAGGAAAGTCAACTCTACAGGCACTACTTTGACCATCCATTTTGGCCAAGTTAAAAGAGGAATTTCGAGTCGACTTGAACACGAAACGTGTTAGGAATTATCAGGGCAACATAATGGTGCAAAGAACGAAGCTATAAATGGTTAGTTAGATGTACAGAATATCTCACGTTAAGCATGAATTCGAGGATCGATTTCAGACTAAACTTGTGACGTAAGTGTTTATCGATTAACATGGACTTAGTACGAGTATAGAGGGACCCCTTAGTGCCTTGTTTGTGATTGACTTAAGCGTCTGAGCATTGAGTTATACATGGACCATATAGGGGATTAATCGCATGTTTTTCTTGACTTTGTTTAGATTGTCGGATCCCGCTACGAGCCCCTACTACATCCGGAGCACCAGACAAGTTTACTAATGAAAGAGAAGTGTCCTAAATCCAATCATGGATGATGAGTTAGGATAAACCTTCTTGTAATCTTAGTAGATTTTATGATTATCAGTGAAAGACATATTTGTCTTGATACGGGCTTTATCTATTTAAAGTGTATTAAATAAGATGTTCCATAGTTTAGAGTAAAGATTCTAGAATTATAATGAGATTATAATAGTGAGATCTAGAAGATGATAACACTAAACTTAAACTGTTCCTGATCATAGGATAACTAATTGGAAGTTAGTCAATCCGTAAAGATCGGTACATACTATACTTGCTTCTTCTGAAGGATGTCTGTTCTCATAGGCATTTGTGTGGTGACACTATAGTTAGTATGTAGGTGCTCATTGGGAATGATTTCACTGAACATGACTCAATCACTTGAACAATTAATAGAGTTTACTCACGTGTCAATAATTGTTCATATAGTGATGGTTGTACAAGTATCCTTAGACTTGAGATTGTTAGAGTCATCTTGTATATAATGAACAATGCTTTGGTTTAGTCCTTAGTCTCAAGGGCAATTAATAAGTTCTATTCTGGGCATTGGAATTGATATATGGAGATAGTTAACGATCAATAAAGGATCTGCCCCTTCTAGTAAAGGAAGTGAATATCCTATGCTATTCTTAATATGGTAGTTCAGGAATCTCTGACCAGAGTAAATGAAATTAGAAAGTAGTTTCTAATTTGCATTAACATGAACTATACATAAGGAATAAGAAATCATATGATTAAATTAGATAGGCTTGACACGAGATCTATGCCTTGTATTTAATCGGGATATTGTTAGGGCAGAAGGAATTTATTGTACGGTAACCATTCACTGAATAGGTTCTATATTCCTAGCGATGAATTCATATTATTCGGATAGTCGCGATATACCTTCAAAAGTATCACTCACGATGTAGAATGAATTTAATTATAATGATAATTATTTTTAACGAATTAATTGTAATTCGTATAAATAATAATAAATAGTTTATTATTATTTATTTCTACTACCAACATAATTATTAACCTAAAGGGTCACACCATAAAAGAGTTTGAAGATGAAAAAAATTATTTATATTGGCTAATGATTATTTATTTGAGAAATAAATAATTAAGTAATTTTATAATTGATTAAATATGATTTAATTATTTATAAAATAAAATTATATATTAAGAAGTAGTTCTTAATATTATAAATTATATATATTTAATTTAAGAAATTAAATATAAAGAGAGAATAATTTTTAAAGAGTTTAAAAATGAATTAATGATTAAAAGTGTTTTAATTATTAAATGATTAATTAATAAAGATTAGTTAATTAAAGCTAATCATTACAAGCAACCTTATGGTCAAAGATGATCAGCTGGTTTTTTGTTATATATAGCAAGGCTGCATCAACGATCAAAGGATGAGAACAAAACATTTTTACAAAGTTTAGAATTTTGTAAAAAAATATTAGCCAAAATTCTCTCTAGTTTCTTTTTCTTTCAATTCTCTTGGTGGATACCATTAGAGCACTTCACACTTGAGGGGTGATTGCTGGGATTGAAGAACAAGTTCATAGCTGTTGCCGGAAAGCATTCAAGGTAATTCTCTTATTTTTCTTGAAATATATGCATGAATAATTAGGATTTCTATGCAATAAATGTTATAAACGCTTCCGCATGCGTAGAAATTCCTTCAACTAATTCATACTCTATCGTTCAGAGTATTTATATATTTTTAAATACATAAGTATGCTAATCAAGTTTTTCAAAATACAAATGCAAATATTCTCTCTAGTTGTTTATATCGGATATTATTCATGCAATTTACATGCATATATATTATTGTTGAGCTGTTATCCAAATAATTATTACTCGAGATGTTTAAATTTATTTTATGAGGTGGTCCATTGAGGGGACATTTATCGAGATACTTTATTCGTACTAGCCGAGGAGATGATATAGATATGGTGAGTAATATCTTCATACTATATATTAATTGATATTTATGAGTGGAGTTATATATACATAGTAAGTTGAGAATACTGATATGGGTTACTTTATTCCGAATCCATGATCAGAACAGTTCTTCATAAATATTTCCTCTACTCATTCGAGAGGAAAACCAATTATTGGAGGTGTTTATCATTCATTGTTTCCGAACGATATTGGAGTAATAATTTATTGAGAAGTAAACAAAGGTGCACGTGTTCTTTAACCGTGATGCCTAAGCGAATTATTGTTGAAGGTGATCGAAGATTCCGACACCTAATATTCTGAACAGAAAATAGCGTAAGAGACCGGGACAGGGCCGGCCCAGCATAATAATTAACGTAAGTGACCGGAGTAACGCACCGGCCCAACCTGAGGAGTTTAGGGTGTGTTCGAGACATCGGCTCATCCTTCTATCGATAGAAAACGAGGCGGGACAATGGACTGATCATCCATTACTTGAGCAGGCGTTTGAGGAGAAGTCCAAATCGTCGATACCCTAACTGTTAACTGATGCCTTTGTGGTTCTGTTAACTAGGGTGTTGATTTGAGCAGCTGTTGAAATTTTATTTATCCAATTCAATTGAGCAGTTTTGAGGAGTTATTGTATTATATTCGAGGAGTATCAAAGGATTATTGAGAGATATTTATTTCTTATATGAGTAGTATTCAGAGGTTGGTGAGAACTTTCGAGTTAATTTCTTTTCAAAGCAGTGTATATTTACTTATGTGAATGAGTTTTTATAAAGTGGTAAAAACATAATTTCGAACGAATTGTTGTTGTTTAATCTGGTATCTATATACTTGCTTGGCATTTTTTTTTGCTCATTCTTGCTATTTTAAATACTATTAAACAGTGGCAATAAGAGCTGGCACTAGTAGGGCGAACCGTGATTAAGGAAAGGGGAAAGACAACTGATTCAACGTGTTAACCTTATAGCATCTAAGGAGAGTGCAAGCTGGGAAGATGTTTGTATAATGTTTTATTATCTAGTACTTTAGAGTTGTAATAGTATTTTAGAGACTGGGAAGTGAACTTGAGATGTAATAACTTTTGGAATTATTGAGTGCTTGTTCTAAGGCTATAACCCGTGGAGTAAAAAAAATGGAGTTGTTATGAATATTGTTATAGATTATATTGTGAGCAGGTGATTGAATATTCCGCAAGAGATGTGACGACCTGGATTCCTGTAGGAGATTTGGGGGCGTTACAGTAGATGTGTATAAAACATATAATTTAGTAAAATATAGAAATGATGAATTTTGACGGTCGAATATTACTTCGCAATTTTTGTGACAACCCGGGTCAAATCCCGAGGTTTTTTTTTCGAAAATCGGGTCGAGTCCCAATTTCGAATCCGAAATAAGACAAAGTAAACTGGCCCAAATGCAACTAAAAGCCCACCACATGCCCCCCAAAAGATCATGATTTGTTGGTGCACTTAGTAGTAGTACTTTACCTTATAAACTGAACTAAAGTCCCAAATCCCCTTGATGTGGGACTGGGATGTTACAAACTCCCCCACTTAAACTCCTGAAGTCCTTATCAGGCCCGAACGGATATCCCATAGGTCCAAGATCGTTCCTCTCTAGCCATTGTGGGATAATACCACCTGGCTTCGTGTCCCCACCTCCGAACCTCTGTCCATTGTGGGATAATACCACCAACCTTTGTGTCCCCACCTCCGGTAACATGACGAATCAAGCTTTCGAGGGTCGGCTCTGATACCATATGTGACAACCCGGGTCAAATCCCGAGCTTTTTTTTCGAAAATCGGGTCGAGTCCCAATTCCGAAATAAGCCAAAGTAAACTGGCCCAAATGCAACTAACTTGGGTAATCTACAAGCCCACCACAGGCCCCCAAAAGATCATGATTTGTTGGTGCACTTAGTAGTAGTACTTTACCTTATAAACTGAACTAAAGTCCCAAATCCCCTCGATGTGGGACTGGGATGTTACAATTTTTTATGAAAATAATAAGATAAAATTTAAGTCAATGATTTGAAATAATTTTGAACTTAAAAATTATGTATTAATAAATTATGATTTAAAATTAAAAAATATTTTAAAGACAAATGTTGATATAAATATGATGATAACTCTTGAAAATTTTAAATTAATATTAACATTATGTACTTTCATCTTTATGATCCTTCATTTTCCCCACTAGAATACTGTAGTTAGTTAGAAATGCCCATATATGTGTCAAATACAATCAACTTGATTAGTAGTCTGCTAAAAGCTTTAGGTTATTTACTATAAAAGATTAAAGCTATATTCAAATAGAAACCAAATGCACAGAGACTATAATAGACTATTCACCATACCTCCATTATGTATAGTGATTACATGTGATTATGTGAACAATATGCTGAATCATTAGTTTTTACAACGGCCACATCCTGAACCGGTGTTATATGGGCGATGTCTATTCTACTTTTTCTAGTAGTGATAATGCATTAAAACCACTCCTAACCTCTTTCTTGAGCAACACTATAAATGATAAAACCCTAAGACCCTAAGACCCTGATGATAGTGTCAACATTGGAGCTGTAGTCAACCTTTTCTTCAATTCCTAAAAGCTCTACTCACACTCATCTGTCCAGACAAATTGAATATTTTCACTCTTCAAACGTGTCAAAATCACAAAGATAGTCGACGAACCTTCCACAAACCTGCGGTAATACCCAGCTAGACCCAGAAAACTCCTAACCTCACTGTAATTGGCTTCTGTTACTTTTTGGTCAAGGTGTAAGAAGAAAAATAGGGAGAAAGAGATAGAGAAAGGGGAGAAGATAGATAGCAAATTATAATTGGAAAAAGAATATTTGAAGTTGTAGGTAAAGATCAAATCCATCTTTTATATATAGGTAATCTTATATTGTTTAGAATTTATAACTTAAGGGTTTTTATAATTTATATGCATATATTAGGATTTAGAGTGATGAGACATCTAAAATTCTTAAACACCATTGGTAGTTTCTAAAATTTAAGATAAAAATATCATCTTTATGCTCTGTACCTCATTTTAATGGCAAAAGATTATCATATTTGGCATTTTACATATGTTGAATTCTTGTAAAATCTGCATAAAATTTGTTTTTAAGTGATTATGCAACCCAGCGAGCATTAACTGGGAACGGAACCGAAAGATTTCGCCGTACTGAATTGGAGGAACGGGATCGAACCAATGGCTTCGTTGAAGCACCTCCATGTGTTGAGTTGGAAATGCGTTGATAGTTTCATGGTAGGATCTGTGACGATAATTTGCTGCCGCAAACCTCTAAAAAAAATTGACTGAGTAACACCCTCGCTGCATCCATGAAAAACACGGCGGTGGAGAAAATTGAGTTTAAGGGTTTTGAGAGGAGGCGATGGTAAAGAATTGGGGAAATAGGGAAAGAATATGTAGGTGCAACGACGTCATTTAAGGTGGAATGAAAACGATACCGGAAGCTTCTGGATATATCAAGTATTATCTTAATTATTGTATGGGATTGCTTATTGTTAAAGTTATCAATTGGAATGACCTTTCTTCTTCGTTTATTCTTTTCTGCATCTTAGCTCTAAAATTTTATTTTTTATTTTATAATATAATTTATATTAATATTCTAATAAAAATATAAGGTATTATTTAAATGTGACTATAGATGTGGATAAAATATATAATTTAGTAAAATATAGAAATGATGAATTTTGAGTGTCGAATATTACTTTGCAATTTTTTTTGAAAATAATAGGATAAAATTTAAGTCAATGATTTGAAATAAATAGCATAAAAGTCTGTGCGAGACACGGGTCACTAGTTTAATTTATGTTTTAATATTAAACTGTGTATGATCAATATTATTTGAAATATAAAATTAATTTTCATAGAGTTTTGCTTGTTAATGGTATATGTGGCTATTGTGTACTTACTTGAATATGTTTAGGTTTGTAATTTGGAAACTAATATAAGTAGTACTGAAAATAGTCATGTCAGTTTTTAACATTGAATAGAATCTGAGTGTTTAATAGGTGTTGTAATGACTTTTCAGAATATTTACAATCACAAACTTTTTTTCTAATTCTTAAAAAATGAAGCATCTTTTTAGCTAGATCTTCAACAATATTCAAGGTAAAAACTAAATAGCCTTTAAGATGTTGCATTCTATATACTATAATTTAATAATTTCAGTATGCATTATATATGATTTTGTTTTGAATTTCATTCAATCGCTAATATTAATTTGTACACATATTTAAATTAATTTCACATACAATATAAAATTTTATTATTTTTGCTACTAAATTATGAAACACAATTATTTTTTAATGACATAAATTTGACTAACCGATGATCATATTAATTTGTATAAAATATTATTGACTATCATAACTTAAAGTCTCATATTTTACGAACCTTTGTGCTTACAAATTTTATCTAATCTTCGATGATAAGTTCCGCAAATCATATATTATACATGATCCTGTATATATAAATTTTTTAAGTTACCTTTATAAATAACACAACATATACTATATATGATCCTTTTTTTTCAATGTCATATTTTAAATCAAAAATTAGTTAATTTGTGTGTAAAATGTAATGTGTTAGTCACAGAGGCATGCCTATAGACATCTAAATAACAAGCCTAATTGTTTGTAATGCTTTGCATTACTTACATGACCTCTTAACTAAGGGAACCTCTAGTTATAGAGTTTCTACTTCCTTAGTACTTGTAATATGCATCAATTCCTATATGTGTAATTGTACTTAAAAGTCAGAGAATAATGCTTGAAAGAAATTCCAAGGTTCATGCCTCAAGCTTGAAGAATAAGACTATCAAATAATCACAGTTGGGATTTGAAGAAATGAAGAATTTGCCTAAGTACCAATTCGAGAAGTATGTTTGTTATTGTTACATATAATTGATGTGATTTAATGTCAGTGTTTAAGTGTTACAGGTAAAAAGAGTTTAACTTGTTATTGAAAGCAGTCATAGCAGAGTTTGAGTATACGCTGATAGCTGGAAGTCAAAGTCTGTTGCACTGAAAGTTGAAGAAAAATCTTCAAAGAAAGAAGCATCAAGGAAAAAGGCAAAAGGAAAAGCCTTGGTCATTCATTCAGAAAGTGAGTCATCAAACACTGATGTTGACTCAAACACAGATGGAACATCTGATTCTGAAGATGATGAGGAGATGATGCAAATGGCTGCATTGATGGTAAAGACCTTCAAGAAGATGGGATTCAAGAACTTCAAGAAGGGAAAGAGATTCTCCAAGGATCACTCAAAGTCTGACAAGAAAAATTTCAGAAAATCTGAGGGAAAGGACTTCAAATCTGGTAAGAAAGATAAGTCTGAGATTCAATGCTACAAGTGTAAGGAGATGGGTCACTATGCTCCTGAGTGCAAAAAGGGTAAACTGAAAAGGCACTCTACACCAAAGGCAGAGATTGGGCAGACACCTCAGATTCAGATGAGGAGGTGAACTATGCACTCATGGCTTCTACTCAGAATGAAGATTCTGAACTAAAGGTACCTCCAACTACCTATGCTTATAATACAGATAATATAACTGAATTGAGAATTTATCTTAAGGCATTACATATCAGTTATAGGGATCAAACTTTAGAAAATGAGAGAATCAAAAGTGAGTGTTCTCAACTCAAAGAAAGAAATAAACTTGTTGAGGAACAACTTGAAAACATGAATAAAATTCAGAAAGAAAGAGATGATGCTGTGCTTATAGAACAGGAGTTGCTAGGTAAATATAAGCAACTAGAATCTGAATTGGGGGATGCAAAGCACATTATTAAAACTTGGACATATTCTGGAAAAGACACTCAAGAGGTTTTTCAATTAGACACAGTAGGTCTAGGTTATTCTGAGGATGATGTGCTTAGGTTTCAGAATACAGTCAAGATTAGACCACCTCTTTCTTCTAAGAAATTTGGAACATTTGTTCATGGTACTGTTAAAACTGAACATGGAGCTGTTGACCATGAGCCAGTAAAAACCTGTGTCAAACAGGTTAATATTGGTTCAATGACAGATAAACAACTCAAGCATAAGCTTAAAGAAATAAAATCTGCCAACAAACAGAGAATGCCTAGGAAAAACAGAAATGGAAAGGTAGGCATAACATCAGGAATTAAGCCAATGCTTGCTACATTTGCACCTAGAAAAACTTGTTATAATTGTGGTAGCACTAATCATCTTGCTAGTTTTTGCAGGAAGAACAAAGACATTAATTCTTTACCCTCCAAATCTGGAGTGAAAAAGGATAATGTCAAACCAAGACCACAAACTCTGTGCAAACATTGTGGAAGTAGTTGGCACTCAATTTATACTTGCAAGAATTATCATGCTATTTATCATAATTATTATGAACTGAAACCTAATTTGAAATGGGTTAAAGTTGATTTTGCAAGTACTAAGAATGAAAATGTTAGTTTAAACTCTGATAATGACAAATCCGCTGCAAAAACTAACAGATTCAATAAAGCAAAAGGATCCAAGCAAGTCTGGATCCTTAAAACTAACAATCAGTGATTGTTTGTGATTGCAGGGCACCAGGGTAAGTACCCTAGTCGTGGACAGTGGATGTTCAGGACACATGACTGGAAATAAAGCCCTGCTATCAGAGTATGAGGAGAAGGCTGGCCCAAAAGTTTCCTATGAAGATGGCAACATAGGACATACTCTAGGATATGGCAATATTAATTTTGGAAGTGTCATCATCACAAATGTAGCTCTGGTTCCAGGACTCAAGCATGATCTGCTTTCAGTGAGTCAAATTTGTGACAGAGGATATCATGTAGATTTTCAGCCTGAATATTGTCAAGTCATCAGTAAATCTACAGGGAAAGTTGCTCTAGTTGGAAACAGACACAATAACATTTATGAAATAAAATTGTCAACAAACTCTGATGGCAAAGCAGTGTGTCTGTCAACAAGAATGTCCAGTGAAGAGAGTTGGAAGTGGCACAAGAAACTCTCTCATTTGAACCTGAACAACATCAATGAGCTAATAAAGAATGATCTTATAAGAGGACTACCAAAGTCTTTGTTGAATATAGAAGGCCTGTGTGATTCTTGTCAAAAGGCCAAACAGAGAAAAGCCTATTTCAAAAGCAAATCTGAGTCTTCAATTGTTGATCCTTATCATCTTCTACATGTTGATCTTTTTGGACCAGTGAATGTTATGTCTCTTGGAAAGAAGAAATATGCTCTAGTCATTGTTGATGAATACACCAGATACACATGGGTGTATTTTCTAGCAAAGAAGGATGAAACTGCATTAACACTGGCAGAACATATAATGCAACTGGACAAAGGGTCAAAGAATCAAGTGAAGATTATCAGCAGTGACAATGGAACTGAATTCAGAAATTCAATAATGGAAGAATTTTGCAAGAACAAAGGAATCAAACAAGAGTTTTCTGCACCTGGTTTTCATATTTTCTAGCAAAAATATTTTCATATTTTTGGATGCAAATGCTTTGTGCTGAAAACTCATCCTGAACAGTTGACCAAATTTGATTTGAAGGCAGATGAAGGAATTTTTGTTGGCTATCCACTGTCAACTAAAGCATTCAGAGTTTATAATCTGAGAACTAGAGTGATCATGGAGTCTATTCATGTGTCTTTTGATGACAAGAAAATAACTGGACTTGAAGATGTAGATGAACATGGTCAATTGCACTTTGAAAATGAAGATTTAATCTCTGATGAACTAAACTCTGATGAGTCTGATCTGACAAACTCTTAACCTCTACTGGTAAATACTGAAGAGACCTTTCAGCCAGAAACAAGAGAAGAACCAGTTGAGGGGGAGCATGAAGAAACTCATCAAAGTGATAACTCAAATTTTGATAGTGACTCAGCTGAAAATTCTGAATCAAACTCTGGTGACTCAAACTCTGAAAGTCCAAAATCTGACAGTTCACACACTGAGCAGTCACATTCAGGGGGAGCCTCAGAGAATGAAGAAAGATATCAAGAAAATCAGGTGAACATGGATCGAGGGGGAGGATCCAACATTGACAGAAGTCAATTGCCTTCAGCTAGGAAATGGACCAAATCTCACACACCTGATTTAATCATTGGTGATCCAGATGCAAGAGTAAGGACAAGAAGTGCAACAACAAATGAATGTCTGTTTCATGCATTCTTGTCACAAAATGAACCAAAGAAAGTTGAAGAGGCTCTTAAAGATGCTGACTGGATAACAGCAATGCAAGAAGAGCTAAATGAATTTGAAAGAAATGAAGTATGAACACTAGTACCAAGACCAAAGAACAGATCTATTGTTGGTACTAAGTGGGTTTTTAGAAACAAAACTGATAGTGAAGGGGTTGTTACAAGAAACAAAGCAAGACTTGTGGCAAAAGGCTATTCACAGCAAGAGGGGATAGATTATGATGAGACTTTTGCACCAGTTGCCAGATTGGAGGCAATAAGGATGTTTCTTGCTAATGCTTCTCACAAGAAATTCAAGGTTTTTCAAATGGATGTGAAAAGTGCTTTTCTGAATGGAAAACTTGAAGAAGAAGTGTTTGTTGAACAACCACCTAGTTTTGTAGATCCAAAATATCCTGACCATGTCTATAGGCTAGACAAGGCACTTTATGGACTTAAGCAGGCACCTAGAGTATGGTATGAAACCCTAGCTCAGTTTCTTTTAGAAAGTGGATTCAATAGAGGTACAATTGATAAAACTCTGTTTTATTTCAAATCTGGAAGTGACTTGCTCTTAGTTCAGATATATGTTGATGATATTATTTTTGGATCTACTAATGATAAACTCTGTAAGAAGTTTGCCAAGCTCATGCAGTCCAGATATCAAATGAGTATGATGGGAGAGCTAAGTTACTTTCTAGGCTTATAGGTGAAGCAAACAGATGATGGAATCTTTATCAATCAAGCAAAATATACCAGAAATCTTCTCAAGAAATTTGGCATGCTTGACTGTTCATCTGCAACAACTCCCATGGCAACTGCAACAAAATTGGACAAAGATACAGGGTCATCAGTAGATATGACAAGTTACAGAGGAATGATTGGCTCTCTTCTCTATCTAACAGCAAGTAGACCTGATATCATGTATGCAACATGTCTGTGTGCAAGGTTTCAGGCAGATCCAAGGGAACCACATTTAACAGTTGTGAAGAGGATTTTCAAGTATCTCAAGGGCACTGTAACTTTAGGGCTGTGGTACCCAAGAGAATCAGATTTTAAGCTACTTGGTTACTCTGATGCAGACTTTGCAGGTTGTAAGATTGACAAAAAAAGCACAAGTGGAAGTTGTCAATTTCTTGGTGACAGACTTGTGTCTTGGTACAGCAAGAAACAAAAATCAATATCAACATCTACAGCTGAAGCAGAGTATATTGCTGCTGGTAGCTGCTGTGCACAAATTCTATGGATGAAGAATCAATTGCTGGATTATGGGTTGAGGTATAGCAAAATACCTATTTTCTGTGATAATCAAAGTGCTATTGCAATGACAGGTAATCCAGTACAACACTCAATGACCAAGCACATCAGCATAAGGTATCACTTTATCAGAGAGCATGTAGAGGAAGGCAATATTGAGCTTCACTTTGTGCCTACAGATCAACAACTTGCAGATGTCTTCACCAAGCCTTTGAGTGAAGCAGCATTTACAAGACTAGTCAATGAACTAGGAATGGTATCTGGTTTTGACTAAACATGTTGGTTAGACTCAAAATTTTCTTATAAAATATGCTGCTCATATTTTTGCGAATTGCTAAAGTGCTATGTGAACCTTGTTAATTAAACTCTGTTATGCATACTCTGTTCACATGTTTCTATTCTCACACTGGTAAACTCTGTCAGCATGTTTGTTGGTCATACACTGTTAATATGTTTGATAAACTCTGTGTATTCTGAGTTGATTTTTGTCTGAATGAAAATACCAATGAAGAAAAATGTATGAAGCATGATTCTCAGTGAATAAATCAAGATTCTTTCTGAGTCATTGTGATCTAATCAGAAATTGTGCAGTAAGTTAACACAGCATGATACTGTTTCATATTTAGAGCATCTCTTAGTTTATTTGATCCTAAACTCTGAGTCTATGAATACTGTGTGCATTGCCTCTCATGAATAACTTCTGATATTGATGAACTCTAAACTCTGATTAGTAACATTCTGTTTCCAAGACATACATAGTTCTTGATGATTCCTTGTTTGTACTTGTGAAAATCTTAAAACTTGAGATGTGTCATTGTTTAGTTTGGTGAGAAACAATTCATGTCTGCACCCTGTGAGATTTTGAGCCAAATAAGTGATTGATACATTTTATATCAATCAGATTTTATTGATGTGTGATGTTCATCAGTAAGTATGTTGCTCTAGAACTTGCATTAAACCATTTTGAGACTACATGATATGTGTGTGCATGAAAATGATAAAGGCACTAGGATTTACCATCTTTCTTCAAACACTGTTCAAAACTCCTTTGAATACTGTTTAAACACTGTTCATAAATTCCATCCTTAGTAAACCCCTTTGAGCCTAATTAACTGCTCATTTTTCTTAAACTCTGAAGTATTAAGAGCAGTTATATTCTTTTGGAAAATCAAAAGCAAGCAGGTGAGTGTTTCTCAAGAAAAGAAATAGTTTTCTCAGTATATATATTAAAAAAAATAAAAAATAAAAAAAAGAAAAAAAAGAAAAAAAGGGGTATATATACTGATCATCTTGTACAAATATGTACTAACAGTGTGACTGAACATTTTGGTCTGTTAAATTGTTCAGTTCGAAATTCACTCATGTTAAAAAACATCTCTTCTCACCTGTTTGATCTTACTACATTACAACCCTGAATAAAGTCCTTTTGATTTGTGCATATATGTAATCGAAGTAGTGTAGAACTGTTGGAAATTCAAGCCTATGGAAGCATCTGCTTTTACTGATTGAATTTGAGAGAAAACACTTCACCTAAACACTTGTGTGCTTTGAGAGTTTGTGAGGAAATTCTTGACATGTAACTCACTGAATGATGCTTTGATGTCTATCTCCTGATCTTTTTGTCTTTAATGACTATGTGCTTACTTCGATAATCATGAACATCAATGGGAACAGGGATATTCAGATTTCTGTATTTAAGGAACTACAGAGTTTAGCATTCATCACATACTCTGTGTTTAATATGAGAGTTTGTGCATTCAGTGTTTATTGATTTGATTTATGGATTTTATGAAATATTAGATGCTATAAAAATTGATTTGGTAACCTCTGCTACTCACACACAAAATAATCACGACTGTGCATTTTTGAAAGGGTTTTAGGGATAAAGTTTGAAAATTTGACAAACACTGATGGATTGTGTTCTGTACTCTAAGGTAAATTTTCATAAAGATAATTTGAAAATTTTGGAGTAAATGGAGTGGTTGACAACTGTTAATGAGTGTATTTTGTGGTAAAGTGTCTTGATAATAGGAAAGACAGCAGTAATAATGGCTTTTACTGCGCGTGATTAAGTGAATCGCTGCATGTTTGACACGTGTCCCACTTTCACCCACTCACTCATCATTATGTACAACTTTCACACTTCTCAAGGGAACAGTTGCGTGCTTTCAATGTAAAAACGTATGAGTTTAATTTTTAATTACTACTCAAATCACTTTTTGTTACAATCACTTCTCATCCACCCATATTCACTTTACCAAAACACAGACCTCCTTTGTTTTTCATTTTGACATTTTCACAAACACCTTTCTTACATATCACTTTCACAGTCGATTCTTGCTTATTTCTTGATCTAATGGCAACAAAACCTTTCACTTCGTTTGGTCTTCGTTTTGTGCCTAACAATTTTGCAGCTCTACTTGAGAACGACCGTGCTCCTGAAGCGTTTCACCTAATGCAAAACTTTCTTCGCGACTCTGAGATTGGGCAAGCGTTGATTGAACCTGCTACTCTATCTGCATCTCAGGTTGTCACTTTCTGGCAAAACTCAAGGTATATAGAAGGAGGAGAAAATGGAACTCCGTCTATCATCTTCTCTCATGATGAACAAGAGTTTGTGATTACTCCACAAACTGTTCGCGAGACCATGGATTTCGTCACACATACTTCGTATGCTGTTGTCTCTGAGCAAAATCTGAGAGAAATGTTAACAGAGATTGGGTACATGGAATCTCTTGCCAAGCTGGGAAGTGCGAGGAGGCAGAATCTTAGAAAAGAATGGAACTTTTTCTTTGACTGTATCACCAGGACATTCCAGAAGAAAGTCACCAACTGGGATGCCATTCCAATGGATAATCTGCAAATTGGGTATTCTCTACTCTATGGCAGTAATTTTGATTATGGTCGTTATGTGTTAATGAATTTGGGTGATAAGTTGTCAGAGTCTACTACAGTTTATTTTGCTAGATTTTGTCAACTTTTGTTCAATGCCTGTGTACCTGGGTTAGAAGTTGATGCAGCTGATGTGATTCAACCCTTTAGAGTCAATAAGAGAATATTCTCTGATATGACTAATAAAGATGTTGGTAAAGACATACCTGCTTTTGTCTTGCCACTTGCATTGCAGAACTTCCTGAACCAACCACAAGATTCCCAATCACCACCTCATGACTCACACCAAACACAACAACCAGAAACACAAAATATGCCTGAACCTTTAGCAACTGACCATACTGATACCATACCCTCTCATCCTGTACCATCATCTGAGCCAACACCAACAAACACTGTACCTACTACATTACCACAAACACAACCTGAACCAATAAACCCTGAGCCAACAAACCCTGTCACTACTACTCACACACAACCAACATCTAAACCAAAAAGGAAGAAGCATACTACCCTCAACACAAAACATTCTAAGGCTAAACAGACATCTCCTAGAGCTGTTTATTCCAGAAGATTCATTAAAAGGGCAAATAGACCTTCAACACCACCAGTTAAGGAAAGTTCTAGTGAAGAAGAAGAACTGATTGAAGTGCCTCAAACAAAAAGGAGAAGGCTCATTCTTACGGATTCTGATGATGAGCATGTTGTTGAGGCTCAAGAGAAAATTTCTACTGATATTCCTACTGGTGAGAAAGAGGTTATCATAGAACCTACTATAGCAGAATCAGGAGCTAAGATTGCTGAACCAGAACTTGCTAAGGTTCAAGATAATGAAGATGTTAGAGATGCATTGCCTACAATGGAAGAGTTTGATGAAACTCCATTTTCTTTTGATAATGAAGCATCTACTCCAACACCCATGGAGGTTACATACTCTGTTGATACTGGTGTCGCAAATGGGCCTACTGTTGTTCTTGAAGACACTGAGGTTGCATCACACACAGAATTAAACTCTGATGCCCATCATGTTTCTGATCATGGTGAGGAGATTGATCAACCAGAGAAGGTTATTTCTTCAGAGCATCTTCAAGATGACAAAGGAAAATAGGTTGCTCAAGAACCTGTTGCTGCTCAAGATGAAGACATTGCTTCAGTTGCACCTACTGATGTGTCAGTGAGTGATTCAGTTGAAGACAAGAGAACAGGAGCTGAAAAAGCACAATTTCAAGCTGATGGACAGAAAACAGGAGAAAAACCAGATTTTGCTGGACCTTCTGTTAATGAGATTGATGATAATTATTTGACCCAACAAACTGCTGATTGGTACAAGTCAGAGTGTATTTTTCCTCCTGGCAGGGCAGCTATGTTTCTCAAGGCAAATTCTTCAAAGATTAAAAATCCAGATATTTTCACTTGTTTGCAAGGAACAGTGATTCAGATCAAATCCTTGAATCACAGATTTGATGAAAATCAGAAAGCCATTGTTGATCTTCGAACAGAGGTTGCTACTCATGAGGAGAAATCTCAACGAGCTAATTCTAAGCTTTTTCAACAATTCTCCAAAGCTCAAGAAAATCTTAATGACAGACTGAGCAAAGTTGAAAAGAATCAGCTTTTACTGACTGAGAAGGTTGATTCTATTGCAAACTCTCTTGAGTTAATCACCTCAATTCTGATTCCAGATGGTGATGATGTCAAAAAGGGGGAGAGAATTGCTAAAACTAAGTGTAAGCAAACTCAAACTCTGTTTAAGAAAGATCATCTGGATGAAGAAGGTGCCAATGCTGATAAGGGATTAAGAAGTGCAAATCCAAGACATGGACATGGTAGGTCTACAAGGTCAAAGCCAAATTTTGTGACTGATACAAATATTCAGAGTACCTCTACTTCAAAGCCAAAGGATTTGTCATTCACTAACAATCCACAAACAGATGAAGAATTGGCTGCTAAACTCTTTCGTGAAGAAATTGCTGAAGCTACACTTGAGGACATACAAGCTGAAGAAAAGCTGTTGCAAAAAGAGCATTTAAAAGCACTAAAGTCCAAGAAAGGGAAGAAAACTGTTAGAGCTTCAAAGCCTGTAATGAAAGGGATTGAAATTAAAGAGAAATTATCTGGTATTCAAGAAGAAGAAGAAGAAGAAGAAGAAGAAGAAGGAAAGTTAGTAAGAAAGTCTTCTCTTGATGCCAAGCTGAAGTTAAAAGGGGTAATGGGTGAAGAGAGCAAAAGTAAAATGATAGTTACAACCTCTGTTGATACACATGTTGTACAGAAGAATGAAGACACAACCTCTGTTGCTACACAAGTTGTGACCACACCACTATTGTCCTCTCAGTTGAAATCAAAGTTTGGAAAAGGAGTTCTTCATGATCCAAATCTAGCATCTACAGCTCCAATGGATTTCACTGATGATAGAGCCTTATCTGGTAAAATCGGATACAACAAAGGAGGCATAGGCTCACATAGGGACAAAAGACAACATGTTGGTCCCAGAGATCCTTCTTCACTGGCTGTTCCAGGTCGTGGTGTCACTCAAGAGAGTTTAGACAGACTGGAGTCAGTACAGCTTGTATATCAGAAGAGTTTAGAGAAGGATTTTCTGCTATATTTCATGGCTGATGGAACAGTGTTTAAGGTTGCTGAGAAGGATATTGATTTAAAATACTGGGAAGAACTAGAATATGTTCTGTATCTTTTCAGAGTAAGAAATCAAAGAGCTCAGTCAGTTGCAAATGTGCTCAGACAAAAGATGATTCAAAATCTTGCAAGAAGAGGAATGAAATACAACAAGTATGTTCCTAAGTACAGAGATTGGAATGGCAATCTGATAGAAATGGAGAAGGGGACTACAAAGCTGAAGACTGATCTTGGAATTACTGTTCTGGATTTTACACTGTGTTCCAAAAACTTTTTTTTGAAAGAAAAGAAAAGAAAGTTAAAGATTTAATTTCTTCAGCTTGTTCCTGAAAGATTTTTGTAGGAAGAAAAGAAAAGATCTCTAAAGATTTGGAAAGAAGATCCTTATATATTTGCCTTCAAAATCTTCTTCCCACTTTTGGAAAGATTTAGAGAGAAAAGAAAATAATCCATTTTCTATTCTTTTCTTTTCTTTCATTGATTCAGGAACACAGTGTTAATGTGAAGTCTGAAGAAGTGAATTATATCAGGTTGGGAAATGATATGAGAAGAAACAAAATCTACGATATCAGAGCTGCTATCTTTCAAACTGATGAGAATGATCCAGATTTAAGAGAGATCAAGGAGGCTATGCAGATTGAACTTGAAAATGCTGAGAGAAGACTGTTGATTGACTATCTCAGAACAACTCCAGATCTTGAGGAAGTTAGGTAGACAGAATTTGTAAGTAATTTGAATTTTCTGTAGATTTTGCTAAGTCTAGATTAAACTCTGATTATATGTTAAACACTGTGTTTTTATTTGATCGTTTTGACATCATCAATTACTGTGAACTTGTACATTTTTCTAATGAACAAGTTGGGGGAGATTGTTAGATATAATTGATGTGATTTAATGTCAGTGTTTAAGTGTTACAGGTAAAAAGAGTTTAACTTGTTATTGAAAGCAGTCACAGCAGAGTTTGAGTATACGCTGATAACTGGAAGCGCAAACGCTGACAGAAGAAAGCGTAAACACTGTTAGCTGAACACATGGAAGCGCAAACACTGC
The DNA here is from genome assembly GCA_037693485.1 of Kitagawia praeruptora. Taxonomy (NCBI): domain Eukaryota; kingdom Viridiplantae; phylum Streptophyta; class Magnoliopsida; order Apiales; family Apiaceae; genus Kitagawia; species Kitagawia praeruptora. The sequence goes on from CM075352.1 coordinate 144,937,668, forward strand.
TAGCTAGGAGAGCAACAGAGTTTGCTAAAGTCTGTCTACTGGAAGCGTCTACAAGTCAACAGAGTTTGAAGATTAATTCAAGATTAATATGGAAGCAATATCTTTGAAGATTGGATAGCTGTCAAAGAGATTGAGTTGACTTAGAAGACGTGTAGCAATCGTAATTGATATCAATTGTATAGCTTAATTATAGGAGAATCAATTAACGATTGTACGTAGCTGTATATCTTATAAATACAGTTAGGTTAACCCTAGAAGGGTATCCATTATGAACGAATATCATTCATTGTAACCTAAGCAGCTCTCTGTGATATTTTACATCACTGAGAGAGGAATTATTAATTCCAAACAGTTTTAAGTACTAAAACGTGTGTTCTTGTTATTTACTCATACAGTACTTGATTATATATATTGTGTATTCGACCTAACAGTTATATTCGAGAAGTCTAACCTTCGAGAAGTCAGGGATTCGATATCTCAAAAGACACTATTCGATATCTCTGAATATACTGTTCGATATCTCAGAGATTCGATATGTTTGCTACTCTATTCGAGAACTCAGAAAGTCAACAAGTCAAAGCATCATTCGAGTTCTCTAGGAGTCAACAAGTCAAGGCCCATTCGATATCTCAAGGACTTAGAAAGCTATTCGACATCTCAGGGATTCGACAAGTCAAGTGTTCTATTCGACAACTCAAGGATCTCTGGAGAAAAGAGTTATTCGAGAAATAATTCAATATGTCAATTATACAGTATTCGAGAACTCAGAGTTATCTAATCCTAGTTCACGAATCAATCACTTAGCCACTTCTCGAATACATTCTTGGAGACAAACTACTGAGAAATTATACAAGTCAGAAATCTGTATCAAGCCAAAGTACTTTATGGACCACAATCTGTAACGTGCTCTGGAAAGCCTACAAAGAAGCTTGGAGAGATGTACAAGAGACAAAGAGCTAAAGAATTGGATCTGAACAGAACTTTACAAAGTCAAATCTGCAGCCATTTGGATGCTTACTCAAAAAGGATAGACACACTGGAAAGTAAACTTGTTTAGCTACCTTATTTGTAGTGAGTAGGTTGTATTCATGTTCTATAAGAATACAACCTCACTTCTTTAGAGATTAAGTTTTTCACATACATGGTAAAGAGCACATCTCTCTGAGAAAAACGAAGCTGAGAATACTATCATTTGTATTCACAGATTGTAGCAAATCTTTATCTAATAAAATATTAGATTAAAGTGATATTGTGTTTTGTGTTGTTCATAATCCGCACCTACACATCTGCACACATAAACACATATTGTGCTACACAGATTCAAGAACAAGAAAAGTTCAAGAATCCATTCACCCCCCTCTGTATTCTTTAGTCGTATTCAATACTCAACAAGTGGTATCAGAGCAGGCTGTTGATCAAAACAGAAAACGATCATGAGTTCGAATACACCAAAGACAACAGGAACGGTGAAGGTCCCTAAATTTGACAAAGAGAATTTCAACCTCTGGAAGATAAAAATGATGTTGTTCATCAAAGATTCACATCCTCTGTATCCTGAGATTCTCAAGAATGGTCCCTTTGTTCCACAACAGGAAATACCTGAAAAGACTGTTGGAACCACAACCTATCCAAGATCTTATGTGGCCAAGGAACCATCAAAATGGACAGAATCAGAAAAGGAGATGGTTGCTCTTGATAGTCACCTCATGCTGCTAATCATAGACTCAATGGATATGTCAATGTTTGCAAACATAGCATCCTGCAGTTCTGCTAAAGAGATGTGGGATCATATTGAGGTTCTATGTGAAAAAACAGATGAGGTCAAGGAAAACAAGAAACAGATACTGGTCACACAGTATGAATCTTTCATGGCACAGCCCAAGGAAAGCATTAATGATATGTTTGAGAGATTTCACAAGTTGGTTACTGAGTTGCAGATGAATGGAAAGGTTTACAGCACTAAAGAACTAAATATGAAGTTTCTATTGTCTTCTCCAAACCACTTGGAACAGAGGTTCATTTCTCTAAGGGAAAGAGATTTGAACAAAATCACATATTATATACTCTATGGGGTTCTAAAGACTCATGAGCTTGAGTTGCTTCATAAGAGGGCTATCCAAGCCAACCAAGGCAGGATGGTAAACACATCATGTGCCTTGGTTGTTAGCAAATCTGTTCAAGACCTAGAAGCATTTACAAGTCATCTGAGAATAGAGGAGATAGTAGATGATGAAGAAACTGAAGCTGAAGTGAGTGAACCTGTTGAAGAAAAGGAAGAAGAAGAGTTCTATACTCTTGAAGAGCTAGATGGTATGGAAAACACCTCATATGCTTTCATGGCCAGAAAATTTCCAAACATCAGATTCAAGAGGAACCAACCCTTCAAACCTAAACCCCAAAACCATTCATTCAACAAGAGTAAAGCACCTGTGAAGCCAAACAAGAGTAAATTCAAAACTGGCTATGTGGATAGGTCATTTGTGAGATGTTATAGATGCGATGACCTAGGGCATTTTGCTAGTTAATGCAAGAAGCCTAAAAAGAAGGATAAAGAGTTTCAAGAGCTTGAAGCTAAGTATGAGGCCCTTCTCAAAAAGCAAACACCAGGCAAGACCTACAAAGCTGAAGGGAAGTGTTGGGATGATACTGATAGTGATGAAGAAGAGCAAGGATTTTGCAACTATGCCTTGATGGCCAATTCCAAGGATGACACATCTTCATCAGACTCTCAGGTACCATCTCTCACTACCATAGACATGTCTGTTTCTGAGTACAAGAATATGATTGAACAACTATCTGTTGAAATGTTTAATATTCATACTAGTATGACTGCTGCTAGTGAGGAAATTGCTAAACTGTTTGCTAGAAATGAACTATTAACCAAAAAGAATGAGGAACTTGAGCTAACTGCTATGCAAGTAGAAAACCTTAAGAAAGAAGTTGAATATCTACAGAATAGGGTTCTATGTGCTAGTCAAATTGAAAAGGCTCTTAGGGATGAACTAGCTGAAAATGAATTCAAACTGAAAACCTTTAAGAACTCATCTGGTCTATTGCAATCCTACCATGAGAGAATCCAAGCTAAACCCAAGGCTGCCATTGGACTTGACTATGGCACTCTTAAACAAAGAAAAGGCTATGCTGTCATTGAAGACATAGTTGTTCAGGAGGAAGTGCCTCACATTTTGAAAAAGGCCGAGTCTCCAATTTTTAAAGAATCAACATTTGAAATTGATGAGGATACCTTACTCATTAAGCAAATGTTGAATGATGAGGACGAGGCACAGTCTAATGAACAACCAGCATCCTCTAAGAGTGAGAGTGTCAAGTCAAAAACCAAGGAGCCAGTAGGTAGTAGGTCTAGACCTAAGAAGTTTGTATCAGCTGGGAAGAATGAATCTGAGAATAAAGTGGCTAAGAAGAAACAGAACAGAAATAGCAAACTAGGGATTAACAAAGATAATAACTATGTCTAATTGCCTATATGCCTAATGCCCCTAGGAAAACTTGTCAAAATTGTTTCAGTACCAATCATTTAACTCATGCATTCAAGAAACCTATTAGTAGTATGTCCAAACCTTTCTATGATTGCTCTGTGCCTTTAAGACATAGAGATGCTACATTCTGTGATAAATTTGACTGTATGCCATGCAATATGAATGTTATGACTAGCTGTTTCAATCTGAGAAAAAATTCATTGATGGTTGTATCAGTCACAATTCTCACACACACACACTACACAAGGTCAAAGTCTTCAAGTCCTCCTAGAGCTAGGAAGGTACATCTGTCACCTATGTCTGAAACCTCAGGTTCTAAGACTTCTAACAGTGACAAGAAGACTAACACCAAGAAAATTGATAAGCATGTTGTTAATGATAAAACTGTTTCTAAGTCACATGGACCCAAACTTGTTTGGGTACCAAAGGAGAAGTAATACCTTTGTGTTTGCAGGGCAAAGAAAATAAAAAGAAGGTCATGTGGATTTTGGACAGTGGATGCTCAAATCACATTACTGGTGATATGGACCTGCTATCACAGTATGAGGAGAAGGCTGACCCAATGGTTGCTTTTGGAGATGACAGCATGGGTAACACATTGGGATATTGTAATAACCCTAACTTTAGAAATGCTACAGTGCTTAAATGATTAGTTATTTTGAGGATTTAGGGGAATGGTATGTAGGTACCCTATAAGTGAAACAGAAAATGAATAATCAGAAACCATATTAGCGTTGTACTATGAAAATGAGTGACTCGAAACGATGACGAATTTCAGAAATTCCTGAGTATATATTTTTAAGATATTTGATTTCAATTGAGCACTACTGTATTGGATATTAAGGAGTATGGAGATTTAACAAGGATTAATTATATTGAGAAATGATATGAAATTAGGTTAAACCAGAGGATTATTAAGTCAAGGGAATGCCAGAGGAATTTAGATTGTTAAACAATTTAGAACCACTTGGAAATGAGATATTAAATTTGAGGAATTGAGGATTTAATATTTTGAAATTTTATTATATTTAATTTGAGAATTTAGAACGAAAACCGCTGAGACTTTATAATGAGATTAAGCGAACGAATCATGAATTGAGGATATTAAATGTTAGAAGTCCAAGGGAGGATGTATTATAAGTGGGAAAAAGAATTGAGAAAATAATCCTAGAGTAAAGAGAATGCAAACGAGTTAGTGAGCGAGTTAGAGAACGCTTGAGAAACCGGGAGAGCAATTTCTGAGATAAAGAGAATATACAAAGGATATTGGATTTAATATTTGTTTGAGGATTAGAACTACACCAACACCTTAAAATACAATGTGGGAGAGGATAATATATATCTAAGGAATTTACAAAGGAGAAACCACTGAGACGATCACAGAAATCAATCGAGGAATCAAATGACGAGAGAACTTTGAACGAAGCCCAAACAAAAAGCCCTAGAGCAATAGCAAAGGCCCAAATTTGGCCCAATCACATTCAAGGGCTGATTTTAAGTGGATTAAGAAGGGAAGTACCAAAGTAGAAGTATTATAAGATTTAAAGGATGTTGGATGCAATTTACATAAAGTTAAGGACTTTCTTGCAAAATTCAAGGATAAGCATTAACAAGGAGCCAACAATTGGCTCTTTCTCATTGGTGGACTCCAAAATATCTTTACAAAAGGTAACTAGCTGATATATAAGGTAGAAACAAGGGATATACATCATTTACACAAGAGAAATAAAGTTGAAAAGCTCCCCCATCTCTTTTCTCTACAAACTGCCCAGCAAGAACAAGGAGGAAAGAAAAATTCATATGTCCATTTCTATCCATGATCAAATCACCAAATTTTAACCATAACTTCTCCACTCCATGTGTAAGGTTCGTTCAAAATTTCATGGCCAACAAAGTAGTATAGCCTAGTCAAATCCATGCTCAAAGTTGGAGAACCCAATCTGTCCAGTTTCTGTCCAGCGAAAAGATGGAGCTCAAAACCATAGCTAGGAAGCTTTGTTTTTGGTGATCTATAGCTCAAATCAAAGCTTATGAAGAGGCCAAGATGTGATAAAAATTTGAGAGCCAAACTCTTATATTTCGATTTTCTATGATTTTTACAAAGTTATGGATGAATAGTGATTTCCAAGAACTAACTTTATTTTTATGGTTTCTTTAGTTGATCCAAGCTACTTTAAGGTTGTTTAAGGACTATCCAAGGCTTATTAAGTGTTGTTCACTCTACAAAGAAGGTATAAAGCTCAATAACCCTTAGTATTACTTTGAGTTGATGATGGATTATGGTTGGTTAAGTAGTTAAAGTTGTATAAAGTATGAAATCATGATGAAATATGTGTTTATAAGTGATTTGATTGAGTATGGAAGTGAGTTGTGCTTGTAACCATGGCTGGTATGATGACCACATGGTGTAGGGAATAATATATGTGTTGGATGATGGATTGGGAGGAGTGATGATTTGGGAACTGTTAAGAATATAGCCGTTATAATGTCCGATTTTTGTTAAAACTAAAACTACCTTGTATTGGGCAGAGGTCACGAACTGGTAAGGGTCAGTAGGGTGTGCAAACTGACCATGAGAGGATAGATCTTAGTTCATAGATCGTTTTGATATAAGGTACGTCAAAATCTGATGAAGGATTTAGGAGAAAAGTGGGTTTTAGTGAAAGTCGTTCGAAAACCGAGAAAATGCAATTGTGTCAACTTTGAGGCCATAATTACCATACTTAGACATTCTTAAAAATTATGAAATTTTGGGAGGATATCATAGGGTGATCAGAGAAGCATTACCCACTGACCTTGGGTGAAAATTAGAAATTTATATTATTTTGAGAATTTTTACAGTCGAGTGTGGTTGTTAAGGGAAATGGTGAAAAACACTGAAACTTTGATTGAGTTTAAAATGGTTAGGTTCTTGAAACTCTTGGGTTATTAATAATATGTTAATCATATATTAAGTGTCAAGGGTATTGTTATATAAAGGTAAAGTGAGTAAGGGATGTAGTATTCTAACGATGATTTTTTTCGTGTTTATAGAAACTCAGGACGAACAACGGGTCATACCACTAGGACTTAGAGATTGAGGCAAGATTTCTTCTATCTTTACTTTGAAAAATTATTTATCTTCAAAGGAAAAATGATTTCATGGAAGATATATGTGTGATTCTATTATTATTATTATTATATTGTTAAGGATTTGTTTTCCTGATTTTTGAAATTAAAGGGAGATGTATATGAATATGAGTATGGATATGGATTAAAGGGAGCAAGATTTTTTTTATCTTTATTTTGGTAAACTGTTTATGTTCAAAGGAAATGGTTTTGGTGGATAATATATGAATCTTATATGATGAGATGATTAGGGATATATTCCCTGTTTACTGAGATTTTTGAATATGGATTATGGATATGGATACGAATATGGATAGAGCGAATATACTTTATATTTTAAAGGGATATGAAAGAATGGTATCAGTTGTTATCTAGAGTTATATGTTTATAATATTATGTTAAAAATATTCTTTTTAAATAGTTGTGATTTAATAAATATTATTTGATTATTATTTAATACTTTTAAAATAGACGGAATATTTTATATATATAAAAGCGTATTTGATTTCATTGAATACAGAGGAGATGTTTGAGTCATAATCAAAGTATTATGACATAATATATTTTTAAAGGTGATGATAAATGGAAATTGAAATGATATATGTGAATGGAAATGTGAATGAAAATGGAAACGAAAAAATGGAAAATGTGGAATGGTGTTTTATAAATGGAATAATGATTTGACAAAAAGGGGGATTGCAACAGAAAGCGTAAGAGGCTGTGTACGGCACAGTCCAGCACTCAATATTTATTATGGCCCAAGAGTTGCCGAAGGAGGATGTAGCAGGTAGCCTTCCTCCAGGGTTGATGATCAGGTAGGATCATCCCTTCTACTAGTAGTAAACAGAGTGCAGGTACGGTCAGGCAACTGATCATCGTCCTACGTATCTGGCGCTAGCAGAATCCCCAAAACTTTAAAAGAAATAATTGAAAATGGTTTTCAGATTGATATACTGAAAAAGGGAAAATGGTATGAAAGTATGGAATTACTTTATGGACAAAAGAGAAACTGATTTTATATTATTTTTATATATGATTGTTGTATAAAAAGGAATTGAAAAGATTATATTGAAAGATTTTACTCAAATATTATATTATCTGGGATATTATACTGAGATGAAGTATAGATTATTATTTTGTTTAGAAGAGAAACTGATATTATATTATTCTATATGTCTTTTTCTTATAAACGAAAATGAAAGGTTATGTGGATTAATTAAGGATAAATTTTTTTCTCTTGAATTATTATAGTGAACTAGCTTCGTTACCCGTGCAAGGCACGGGGATATTCTAGCTTTATTGTGAAATTTTGTTTTTTATTATTTATGATCATGAATATTGTTCAATTTGTTGCAATGTTACCTAAATATATATTAACTTACTCTTTTTTCAAGTGCCCTCGCTTTCTAACAGGTTGTGTCCAAAATATTCTAATATTCATTCAATTAGTCATATAGTTCAATGATTTTAGCTATAAATTTAAATTCTTTATACTTAGAACTGGATGTCACAGTTTCGATTCTGGAAAATGTGAAGATTAACTAACGTTTTCATAGCATTTGACTTTAGGGGGATTTTAGAGTTAAATCATAGAAAATTGGAAGGCATAAATGTGAAATGATATTAAATAAAATGTGGAATATTGTGATATTTTGGATTTTAGTAGTTCGAATTTGTAGCCGTGAACACCTTTCAATTTGTAGCGGTGTAGCCTAAATATAGCTTAGCAACTCTCTTCTTGAGAGCTTTATTTTCAACATGAATTGTCTAAGATTTATAATATCTATTAAAATAGTCATCTAATTCAATGTTTTCAGTTGTGAATTTAAATTCCCTTTATTCAGAACTGAGAATCTAAATCTGATTACTCGCTATGAACTTTTAAATAGTATATTTTATTACAAATTAGACTAATACATTAAATAATATTATTACTAAAATATATATGTTTATTATTCTTGTTATTCCCAAGCTTAATTGCTAATCGTGAACACAATCGTTTAGTTTCGATTCTCGAGTTTTATAAGTATTTCTATACAATTAATATTCATATATTGGCGTAATTATATAATAATTTACCCAAGAATTTTAATCTAAATATATGCACCAATATAAATTATTAAAAGTTAATGGCTATTATTAGTTTGTTGTAATTAATTACGTAATATTAAAGTAGATATTAAATAATCATATTGAATATAAGTTTATTAAATGATATAACTTTGCCAAGAATAAAATGTGACATGTTATGGTATATACGGAGTATCTAAGTTCACTACATATCATGTATCACTAATTTATACTAAACTATAACATATAAAATATCTTAGAAATTAAAATACCAAATATTCTTCATCCAGCACGCGACTTACATAGCATATTTATGATTTACAACACAAGTGATTGGTTAGCCTAGTGGTAAGGTGATGTGCATATGAATGGAAAGACTTAGGTTCGATATATAATAGATTATTTGGTAAGAGAAAAATGGGCCTGAGGTTGTCCTCATGATCTCCCCTGAGATTATAAAAGATTTGTACTATAAAATTAGGGGCCCCGCAGGGGCATTTTTGTAACTATCTATGTTTTTATTCAGTAATTTACATAAATACCCATCAATTTGTATGGAAATTGTTTTAACCCCAGGGTTTTACCTGAGGTCAACCTCAGGCACATGAAACCCTATTTGGTAATTAGCTTTTTGGGTTAGCTGTTTGTATATTAACTAGAAACTAGCATGATAGCCCGTGCAAGGCACGGGCCACATTCTAATTCATATAACATGTTTCATATCTTACGATAAGGTATGTTTTATCCTCATGTCAGTATAATCCACCTTTCACGTGTCTCGATCTATCGAAGGTCAAAAGTTAATAGCCTTTTCCAAATTCATGATATTAGCAAACTCTAAATTTTAATGATCATATTTACAGTAGTGCTTTTTTAATGTGAGAAAGATGAGTGACAAAAGTGATATATATATATATATATGAAATCGTTAGCTATCAAGTTATATAAGTATTATATAAGTTACAACATTGTATTATATAAGTATGTTTATAGTAGCGATACTAAGATTTGCATGAGAAAATAAGATGATCATTACATGTGATATAATACTTGGCGTAACACCACCAATAATCAACTTATACGTTCAATACATACAGTTTAAATTTACGCTTATAAGTAAAATTTGATATGTAACAATTTTTTATGCCTAATTGAGCGCAAAAGTTGAGAGTAAGTGCAAGTTGATTGTAAACTTCATAATGAAGTCTCTTCCACGTCAATCTTGTATTTTCGTTTAGAAGGATAATGTATTTTTATTTACGTGTTAATCATGTTGAATTTCTTAAGTACAAATGCAGTTTTAAAATACTTTACATAAGAAACTTGTCTTTGACAAAATTAAAGAACTAAATAGATCTAATCTTTGTAAGCGAGATTATTTAGGAAATATTTATTTTAAAATTTAAAATGTATTCTAAGATAGTCCGCATAATATTATACATATAGAGTTCGAAATTTAAAAAAAATTATATTTGAACACAATCCTATAAATATATAATATTTTACTAAAGTTGAAATATTATAAGCTCGGTTGGTTAGTTCGTAGCACACCATCATTAGTCATTGTATGTTTTAAGGCAAAAAGAAAGTAATAATATTGAAGAATACTTTATTATTAATATCTAAAATAGTACAAAAAGTCTAAGGCTAGAATTATGTCAAAAATATATTAAAAATAAATTTTTATATTAGCAATTCTAAAGATTTAAAGATAACATATTATTATATCTTATTGTATTATAAAAATACATGATTAAACAAATACTCCCTCCGTCCCTTTTGATTCTTAACACTTTCTATTTTGGGATGTCCCAATAGATTCTTAACATTTCCTAAAATAATAAGTTTTAACACTATTACACCCACTACTTCACTTATTTTAACAATATTTTACACTATTACACCCACTACTTAACTTATTTTAACAATAAAATCACTATTACACCCACTACTTCATTTATTTTAATAATATTACACCCATTATCTTGGTTTCCGTGCAAAAAGCAAATGTTAAGAACTCATGGGGACGGAGGGAGTATAAAATATTAAAGAAGGTTCGTGCATCACACATGTTATAACATTGTATATACATTATATGTTCAAATAAGAACTCAACATGAAATAAGTATTGAGACCCAATCTCAATCCCATAATTTTTAACCACTTTCAGTCTTAGCCACAACATTGTTTTAATATCTATTTTTTTTCCACTCATAAGGCTACCTCGTATATTCTACAATTTATTAGCAATCACCTACCTTCTCACTTCGATCTCTTTCCGACCAGTTTTAAGCCACCTCACTACCTCTCCAATCCGCCCATACCTCCAACCATGTGAGATATGCACATTCATCTTCACTTACCTTTTCTCGTTCATCTTCAACAATCTTAAATTTTCTCATATTTCCTCTCTTCGATCATCTCTCATTCATCTTTAATAATTTCTCATCGACCTGCATTTTCATATTTATATTAAATTAATGTTTTTTGGTTACGAGCTGATTATGTATGATGATAATAAAATCGTCAATTATCATTCCTCTAACACATTAAACTTGTACACCTCTTTTGAATGTTAATGAGTAAGGTTACATTTTGTTATTTTCAACTAAACTCATCTAAAATTTGTGAATAGATTAGTATTAATGTCTTATTATCAACTATTAAGTTGTATTTTCATTTGTTTTTAAGTTGATAAAAAAAATGAGGTACCTACTTTTTGTTGTACTTAGTTCACGCACAAGTGTTTGCAATAAGTATATTATATCTTGATGTCCAAATTTGACATTGAATGAATTCATGTCGTCTTGCGTATCTAGGGAAGGCATCGAGTCAATTCAAGATCGAGGAATGTTAATCCTGCCCCACTCCCCGAATCCGAACTCAATCGTCAAACCAGTTCCAATCCCCGAACACGAATTATTTTACTCCCCGATTCTTGTCCCAAACGAAAACGATAAATTTTATAATAAAATTAATTGAATAAATTGTGATAAATTTAATATATTAATGCAATATAAGGTTATATTATATATTTTATAAATGGTAGGAAAGATCACGCGTAAAAAATTTATTCGAAAATCGGGCCAATTTCATGTTGATCAAGAATACCAATATCTGATCCAAAATTTTAATGTACATCAAAGATTACATAAAATGTATAAAATTAGATAACATAATTGTATACATGCCCGATATATCTATCTGCATATTATTTAAATAATTTATATTAAGTACAATAAAAATATAATGAAAGTCGATTGCGAATATAATCAATGAATTCCAGAATATAAAATAAATATTAAATAGGATATTGAAAGTGAGTTCTTGGTACACGTAGTTAAAAATTGCTTAAAAACGTATCAAAATTCTTTTGGTATAGTGGTTGAAGTTGTGAACATAATTTATTTCAATCACGTAGGTCATAGGTTAAAATCTCAACATACACATTTTAAGTAATTTCAATATAAGCGTACTTAATATAAAATATGATATAAATATCATTTGAATAAGTGCAAAAGCCTTGTTAGCCTAACAAATAGGCAGATAGATAATGAATAAATATTAAATAAAATATAGTATTGAGTTCTTAGTGTATGGAGTTGATGATTTTTAAAAAGATACAAAAATTGACTTTGGTGTAGTGGTTGTAGATGTGAACATAATTCATTGTTAGCAACATGTAGGTCATGGGTTCAAGTCTTGTTGCCAACATTTTTTTTAACATTATTATGATGAAGGGGGTAATTATGTAATTTACTAAATAACTTGAAAGACCATGTTGGCATATAATAGATATAATGGATTTTCAGTTTTTATATATATATATATATATATATATTTTCCTTTGATGATAGTTTACAAAATTTATATTGCCGAGCTATTATAGCTCACTCTTGCTATTTATTTATATAACAGCTAGATCAGATGCCGAAACGTCGCAGTACAACCCGGAAGAGGGTAAAAGGGAAGTCTACCTTATGAGAAAGCATCTACACCTGTTCTCAAGGTAGTATATACTTATATATCAGTAATAATATAAATTACGAACTCCCATCGAGTTCAAGGGTGGTATATCGAATGTAGCATTTATTCTAATTAGTGATTATAGTTTTATAGATTATTACTAATAAAGGTTTATGTTTTATTATAGGGAGAGGAAATGAGTGAGTCGAGTTATGTTCGTGAGTGGCTAGGGATATATATAAATGTGTTAATCGGTGATATAATTATTGAATATGGAATAATGTATATTGTACCATAAATTTGGGTAAATAATGGAGAATATTGTTATGTACAGAATCGTGCCGCCTAAACGTAATACTAGGGTAAATGTAAAGGAAAATGAGGGAGTTTGAGGTAATAGAGTAAGTAGATTGGTGAATAGACACTGATTGTTTGTGGAGATGAAAGGGTGAAACTGAGGTTGGTCGGTAAAGCCAAGATATACCTTTAGGACCAAGACAGATTGAGAAATTTCTAGACTGACTTAAATGAAAAGGCTATTATGCCAAAAGTGTTAAGCTTATGTAGCATACGGGATTGATAAGAGAAATAAATGGTATTTGAGGAAAACCTTCCATTATTGGGTTTTTGCAATTGGACAGAGTCTATTAACAGTACCTATTTTCAAGCTCCTAAAGCCCTGCTAAATTATATTATTGAGTTTCAAATTTTCCTCCACTGGTGAGTAATTCCAGGGTGATCTATCACCTCTTATTCAAAAAGGGCCTGTATCTTTTCAAAACTTTCTGGTACCCTTGGGGATGTGTTTCAAAATTTTATTTTATCTATCTTAGTCAAAATATTTCTCTAAGATTACTTTCGGAAGATTGTATTGATCATTTTGATTTAAATTTTCTTTATATTTTTACTCCAACTAAGAGGAACACCTCTATATGTATACACAAGGACGATCTGTCTGTGTGATTGAAAGTCAGGAGAGGACGCCCTCCCTTGTGTGACATACGGGTTCTTCCATAATATTGATTTCTCAGATATCCTTTTGTTTCAAATTAAAGTTATTTAAAACTCTTAATCTTATGAATTGTTGTGGGACCCTTGCTTGTTTCTGGGTTCGTTTCAATTCAAAGTTTCTTAAATTCTATAAATTGTTTCGAATATAGAAGATTTCATTAATGGATGGGATAATGCAAGCAAGGTTTAGAGTATACGTGATTATACAAGGGAATTGGAGATTCCAAGGGAAATTTCGATAAGAGATAATTAAAGCTAGAAGCGTTTCAATATAAGAGAGGAAGGAAATTCGTGAGAAGAAATAGGTATATTTGATGATTAGTAAGAAAAAAAGAATATGAGGAATTTTAAGGCATAATTGAGATTTACTATTGAGAGTAAGGTGTATTTTAAGGATAGAGTCAGAATAAGGATAAACAAAAGGAAGTGGGGATAATTAATGAAGGATTTCGAGGTGCAATAACTATTAGTGAGGGAAGGCCAATATTGTGACTAATACCCTAAGTAGCAGAGAGAGAGAGTAAAGATGTTAAGTATTCAAAGGATTAAATCCAAAAGGTGTGAATGAGGAAAATTTGAGGTAAAGATTTTGATGAGAATAATAAAGGGAAATTTCAGAGGTGGAATAGATAGTATATCATGAAGGAACTAAGGTGGACCAGCAAGATGTAAAGAGCGTATAGTGAACAATAGACATATGGGATAAGGTATCCGGAGGAAATTGCAGGTACGCTCTAATTTAACCTCTTAAGTGTAAATGTTTGGTTAGGGATTGACTAAGTCAATGAATGGTGTAAATGGACTGATAATATAGATAAGAATAATCTATCTGTGAGAAAGTAAACTATGGTGATATAAGAAAGTGGGTTATTCTTGTGTCATCCAAATCAATATCTGTTAAGGGTTAGAGGATTTTATAAAAAGGATATTAAGGGAAGGAGCGAGAACATTGTTCAAGGATAAAGGAAGAGTATCTGCTTGTATCAGTACGAAAAGGAAATATATTTTATAAATAATATTTTCTTACAATTGTTTCAAGGAATATTATTATAACTTATTTTCTGGAAAATTTTACAGAGGTGATATATACAAATGTTGGAGTATTAATATTTTATGTCATGATAGAGATCAAAACATAGTTAAACAATAGTGAGATACACTACCATTCAGGGAAGGCCAATGTGGTGGCCGATACCCCTAGGCAACAGAGGAATGAGAGATGAGATAAGATAGAATGACTGAATATAGGAGGAGATTTGCAAGAAAAAGATAGTGAAAGTACTGCTATTGAAAAGCTAAATGGCATGTTGATGAATGACAAGCAAGTTTATATTGGTGTATTTCTGTACAAACAAGATAGAGATGTTTATGGAAGAACTAAAAGATGGACGAAGTAATGTGAGAATTTGAAGGTGTTATGTAGGAAAGGTAATTATCGATATTTTCAACGTGATTCCGGGACGGAATCCTTTTAAGTGGGGAAGACTGTAATAACCCTAACTTTAGAAATGCTACAGTGCTTAAATGATTAGTGATTTTGAGGATTTAGGGAAATGGTATGTAGGTACCCTATAAGTGAAACAGAAAATGAATAATCAGAAACCATATTAGCGTTGTACTATGAAAATGAGTGACTCGAAACGATGACGGATTTCAGAAATTCATGAGTATAGATTTTTAAGATATTTGATTTCAATTGAGCACTACTGTATTGGATATTAAGGAGTATGGAGATTTAACAAGGATTAATTATATTGAGAAATGATATGAAATTAGGTTAAACCAGGGGATTATTAAGTCAAGGGAATGCCAGAGGAATTTAGATTGTTAAACAATTTAGAACCACTTGAAAATGAGATATTAAATTTGAGGAATTGAGGATTTAATATTTTGAAATTTTATTATATTTGATTTGAGAATTTAGAACGAAAACCGCTGAGACTTTATAATGAGATTAAGCGAACGAATCATGAATTGAGGATATTAAATGTTAGAAGTCCAAGGGAGGATGTATTATGAGAGGGAAAAAGAATTGAGAATATAATCCTAGAGCAAAGAGAATGCAAACGAGTTAGTGAGCGAGTTAGAGAACGCTTGAGAAACCGGGAGAGCAATTTCTGAGATAAAGAGAATATACAAAGGATATTGGATTTAATATTTGTTTGAGGATTAGAACTACACCAACACCTTAAAATACAATGTGGGAGAGGATAATATATATCTAAGAAATTTACAAAGGAGAAACCACTGAGACGATCACAGAAATCAATCGAGGAATCAAATGACGAGAGAACTTTGAACGAAGCCCAAACAAAAAGCCCTAGAGCAATAGCAAAGGCCCAAATTTGGCCCAATCACATTCAAGGGCTGATTTTAAGTGGATTAAGAAGGGAAGTACCAAAGTAGAAGAATTATAAGATTTAAAGGATGTTGGATGCAATTTACATAAAGTTAAGGATTTTCTTGCAAAATTCAAGGATAAGCATTAACAAGGAGCCAACAATTTGCTCTTTCTCATTGGTGGACTCCAAAATATCTTTACAAAAGGTAACTAGCTGATATATAAGGTAGAAACAAGGGATATACATCATTTACACAAGAGAAATAAAGTTGAAAAGCTCCCCCATCTCTTTTCTCTACAAACTGCCCAGCAAGAACAAGGAGGAAAGAAAAATTCATATCTCCATTTCTATCTATGATCAAATCACCAAATTTTAACCATAACGTCTCCACTCCATGTGTAAGGTTCGTTCAAAATTTCATGGCCAACAAAGTAGTATAGCCTAGTCAAATCCATGCTCAAAGTTGGAGAACCCAATCTGTCCAGTTTCTGTCCAGCGAAAAGATGGAACTCAAAACCATATCTAGGAAGCTTTGTTTTTGGTGATCTATAGCTCAAATCAAAGCTTATGAAGAGGCCAATATGTGGTAAAAATTTGAGAGCCAAACTCTTATTTTTCGATTTTCTATGAGTTTTACAAAGTGATGGATGAATAGTGATTTCCAAGAACTAACTTTATTTTTATGGTTTCTTTAGTTGATCCAAGCTACTTTAAGGTTGTTTAAGGACTATCCAAGGCTTATTAAGTGTTGTTCACTCTACAAAGAAGGTATAAAGCTCAAGAACCCTTAGTATTACTTTGAGTTGATGATGGATTATGGTTGGTTAAGTAGTTAAAGTTGTATAAAGTATGAAATCATGATGATATATGTGTTTATAACTGATTTGATTGAGTATGGAAGTGAGTTTTGCTTGTAACCATGGCTGGTATGATGACCACATGGTGTAGGGAATAATATATGTGTTGGATGATGGATTGGGAGGAGTGATGATTTGGGAACTGTTAAGAATATAGCCGTTATAATGTCCGAGTTTCGTTAAAACTAAAACTACCTTGTATTGGGCAGAGGTCACGAACTGGTAAGGGTAAGTAGGGTGTACAAACTGACCATGAGAGGATAGAGCTTAGTTCATAGATCGTTTTGATATAAGGTACGTCAAAATCTGATGAACGGTTTAGGAGAAAAGTGGGTTTTAGTGAAAGTCGTTCGAAAACCGAGAAAATGCAATTGTGTCAACTTTGAGGCCATAATTACCATACTTAGACATTCTTAAAAATTACGAAATTTTGGGAGGATATCGTAGGGTGATCAGAGAAGCATTACCCACTGACCTTGGGTGAAAATTAGAATTTTTTTTTTTTTGAGAATTTTTACTGTCGAGTGTGGTTGTTAAGGGAAATGGTGAAAAACACTGAAACTTTGATTGAGTTTAAAATGGTTAGGTAATAATATGTTAATCATATATTAAGTGTCAAGGGTATTGTTATATAAAGGTAAAGTGAGTAAGGGATGTAGTATTCTAACGATGATTCTTTTCGTGTTTATAGAAACTCAGGACGAACAACGGGTCATACCACTGGGACTTAGAGATTGAGGCAAGATTTCTTCTATCTTTACTTTGAAAAATTATTTATCTTCAAAGGAAAAATGATTTCATGGAATATCTATGTGTGATTCTATTATTATTATATTGTTAAGGATTTGTTTTCCTGATTTTGGAAATTAAAGGGAGATGTATATGAATATGAGTATGGATATGGATTAAAGGGAGCAAGATTTCTTTTCTCCTTATTTTGATAAACTGTTTATGTTCAAAGGAAATGGTTTTGGTGGATAATATATGAATCTTATATGATGAGATGATTAGGGATATATTCCCTGTTTACTGAGATTTTTGAATATGGATTATGGATATGGATACGAATATGGATAGAGCGAATATACTTTATATTTTAAAGGGATATGAAAGAATGGTATCAGTTGTTATCTAGAGTTATATGTTTATTATATTATGTTAAAAATATTCTTTTTATTAAATAGTTGTGATTTAATAAATATTATTTGATTATTATTTAATACTTTTAAAATAGATGGAATATTTTATATATATAAAAGCGTATTTGATTTCATTGAATACAGAGGAGATGTTTGAGTCATAATCAAAGTATTGTGACATATATATTTTTAAAGGTGATGATAAATGGAAATTGAAATGATATGTGTGAATGGATATGTGAATGGAAATGGAAACGGAAAAATGGAAAATGTGGAATGGTGTTTTATAAATGGAATAATGATTTGACAAAAAGGGGGATTGCAACAGAAAGCGTAAGAGGCTGTGTGCGGCACAGTCCAGCACTCAATATTTATTACGGTCCAAGAGTTGCCGAAAGAGGATGTAGCAGGTAGCCTTCTTCCAGGGTTGATGACCAGGTAGGATCATCCCTTCTACTAGTAGTAAACAGAGAGCAGGTACGGTCAGGCGACTGATCATCATCCTACATATCTGGCGCTAGCAGAATCACCAAAACTTTAAAAGAAAGAATTGATAATGGTTTTCAGATTGATATACTGAAAAAGGGAAAATGGTATGAAAGTATGGAATTACTCTATGGACAAAAGAGAAACTGATTTTATATTATTTTTATATATGATTCTTGTATAAAAAGGAAATGAAAAGATTATATTGAAAGATTTTACTCAAATGTTATATTATCTGGGATATTATACTGAGATGAAGTATAGATTATTATTTTGTTTAGAAGAGAAACAGATATTATATTATTCTATATGTCTTTTTCTTATAAACGAAAATGAAAGGTTATGTGGAGTAATTAAGGATGATTTTTTTTTTCTTGAATTATTATAGTGAATTTTCAGTTTATTTATATATATATATATTTTCCTTTGATGCTAGTTTACAAAATTTATCTTGCTGAGCTATTATAGCTCACTCTTGCTATTTATTTATATAACAGCTAGATCAGGTGCCGAAACGTCGCAGTACAACCCGGAAGAGGGTAAAAGGTAAGTCTACCTTATGAGAAAGTATCGACACCTGTTCTCAAGGTAGTATATACTTATATATGGGTGTAATAGATGGTATTCTGGGATTGTAATAATAGTTTATCTTTAACTGCTATCATTAATGGATGTTGTTCTCTGAGCATATGACTGGTGTGTGTGATGATATTAGTATGGGGTCAATTGTGTGAGTATTAAATAGTAATAAAAAAAAGATCAAGAGATATTGTTAATAAATGGAAATTGGAGTATGATGGCCCGGATTCCTGATCCCGGATCTGGGGCTGTCACAGATATGGCAAGTTGAAAGTTGGTAATGTCATCATTGAAGATGTAGCACTAGTCAAGGGACTCAAGCATAATCTGCTAAGTGTTGGTCAGTTTAATGATAGAGGATTCAAAGTGAATTTCGATAAGGATGAATGTTTGATCACCCACAAGAAGAATGGTGATTTTCCTCTATCTGGAGTAAGAAAAGGAAGTCTGTTTGTTGCCAACATGGACTCTGCAAACAAGGACAAAGTTTGTTGCTTTTACTCAAAAGCATCAAGTGAAGACTATTGGTCGTGGCACAAAAAGTTATCACACTTGAACTTCAAAGCCATTAATTCTCTAGTCAAAATAGAGTTAGTGAGAGGCATGCCCACACTTGAATTCTTTCAAGAAGGAGTGTGTGAGGCTTGTCAAAAAGAAAAGATGAAAAGATCAATCCACAAGTCAAAAATAGTGACATCAATAACCAAGCCCCTGCAACTAATTCATATGGATTTGTTTGGGCCTGTCAATATTATGTCACTAGGAAGAAAGAAGTATGCTTTGGTGATGGTTGATGACTTTACAAGGTATACATGGGTGGAATTTCTGGCATCAAAAGATGAGACTCCAAAAGTAATCACTGAGCACATAAAGATGGTTGACAAGGAAGTAAAGGCCAACAATGCAAGTGTGATTGCATTGAGAAGTAATAAGCATTCTGCAAAGAGAATTAAGCATTCTGCAAAGAGAATGGTATTTCTAAAAAATTCTCAGCTCCAAGGACTCCACAACAAAATGGAGTTGTTGAGAGAAAGAATAGAACTCTAATTGAGGTTGCTAGAACAATGTTGCTTGATGCAAAGATGCCTACATGTTTTTGGGCTGAGGCTGTGAGCACTGCATGCTATATCCAGAACATAACCCTCATCAACAAAAACACTGGAAAGACACCTTACAATTTGATGACTGGAAAGAAGCCTACTCTAAAGTATGTTCATACGTTTGGAAGCAAATGCTTTGTACTGAAGGATAATTCAGAATATGTTGGAAAATTTGATGCAAAGGCATTTGAAGGAATTTTTCTTGGCTACTCTATGGAATGAATTGCATACAAAGTTTATGTCATCAGTCAAAAGAAAATTATGGAAAGCACAGATGTAACATTTGATGATAGCAAACTACCTGGATTAGAAGAAGCCAATGATGAAGATAAAGATCCATTAAAGTTTGAAAATCTAGATGATTCTGATGAAGAGATTGAAACTGAAGTTGAAACTGTAGTTCAACAAACTCAAGTGAATGATGATACAAGAAAAGAATTTGTGTTAATCAACAGTGGAGAGACAAGCATCCAAGACACACCTGTGAACAGTGGCAACTTCATAGGGGGAGGAAATGAGAATGATCATAACTTGGATGATGAAGCAACATAAAGGTTGAGAAATCAGACTGAGCATTCAAGGAAATGGGATAGATCACACACTACAGAGCAAATTATTGGAGATCAAAATGCAGGAGTGAGGACTAGGAGAGCAACTCAAAATGAATGTCTCTATGGTTGTTTTCTATCTCAGATTGAGCCTAAAAAACTTGATGATGCACTGTTGGATTGATTGGAGAGAAAAGCATCCAAGACACACCTATGAATAGTGGCAACTTCATAGGGGGAGGAAATGAGAATGATCATGACTTGGATGATGAAGCAACATCAAGGTTGAGAAATTAGACTGAGCATTCAAGGAAATGGGATAGATCACACACTGCAGAGCAAATTATTGGAGATCCAAATGCAGGAGTGAGGACTAGGAGAGCAACTCAAAATGAGTGTCTCTATGGTTGTTTTCTATCTCAGATTGAGCCTAAGAAACTTGATGATGCACTGTTGGATCCAGATTGTATTATTGCCATGCAAGAGGAGCTGAACCAATTTGAAAGAAACAAAGTATGGGAACTTGTGCCTGCACCAAAGGACAGAACCATTGTTGGAACAAAATGGGTTCTGAAGAATAAGATGGATGAAGATGGTATAATAGTAAGAAACAAAGCAAGGTTAGTTGCAAAAGGATACTCTCAACAGGAAGGCATTGATTATGATGAGACATTTGCCCCTGTTGCTAGATTGGAAGCCATCAGAATATTCCTTGCTTTTGCTACCCATTCAAATTTTAAAGTCTATCAAATGGATGTCAATAGCGCATTTCTGAATGGAGAGTTGGAAGAAGAAGTATATGTGCAACAACCACCTGGCTTTGAGGATCCACACTTCCTAGAATTTGTCTACAGATTGCTTAAGGCATTGTATGGACTTAAGCAGGCTCCAAGGGCATGGTATGATACCTTATCACAATTTCTCCTTGAAAATCAATTCACTAGAGGCACATTGGACAAGACATTGTTTTACAAAAAGCATGGTGATGATATTATCCTAGTTCAGATCAATGTGGATGATATCATATTTGGCTCTACAAATGAGAAGCTGTGTGAGAAATTCTCTAAACTCATGCAGAGCAGATATGAGATGAGTATGATGGGAGAGTTGACATTCTTTCTTGGGTTGCAAGTTAGTCAGAGGAAGGATGGTATCTTTATCAGTCAAACCAAGTACATCAAGAATCTATTGAAGAAGTTTGACTTAGAAGACTGCTCACCTGCAAAGACACCCATGGCCACTGCCACTAAATTGGATGAAGATGATAAAGGCAAGAAAGTAGATATCTTAGTCTACAGAGGCATGGTTGGTTCTCTACTCTATCTCACTACAAATAGGCCAGACATCATGTTTGCTACATGCTTGTGTGCAAGGTTTCAATCAAATCCAAAAGAGTCACATTTGATTGCTATAAAGAGGATCTTTAGATATCTGAAGGGCACTCCAAACTTGGGTCTATGGTATCCTAGGGATACAGGGTTCAATCTGGTTGGTTATTCTGATGCTGATTATGTTGGATGCAAAATTTGCCTAAGTACCAATTCGAGAAGTATGTTTGTTATATTCAAGAAGTCTAGCCTTCGAGAAGTCAGGGATTCGATATCTCAAAAGACACTATTCGATATCTCTGAATATACTGTTCGATATCCCATTCGATATCTCAGAGATTCGATATGTCTGCTACTCTATTCGAGAACTCAGAAAGTCAACAAGTCAAAACATCATTCGAGTTCTCTAGGAGTCAACAAGTCAAGGCCCATTCGATATCTCAAGGACTCAGAAAGCTATTTGACATCTCAGGAATTCGACAAGTCAAGTGTTCTATTCGACAACTCAAGGATCCCTGGAGAAAAGAGTTATTCAAGAAGTAATTCGATTTGTCAATTATACAATATTCGAGAACTCAGAGTTATCTAATCCTACTTCTCGAATCAATCACTTAGCCACTTCTCGAATACATTCTTGGAGACAAACTACTGAGAAATTGTACAAGTCAGAAATCTGTATCAAGCCAAAGCACTTTATGGACCACAATCTGTAACGTGCTCTGGAAAGCCTACAAAGAAGCTTGGAGAGATGTACAAGAGACAAAGAGCTAAAGAAGTGGATCTGAACAGAACTTTACAAAGTCAAATCTGTAGCCATTTGGATGCTTACTCAAAAAGGATAGACACACTAGAAAGTAAACTTGTTTAGCTACCTTATTTGTAGTGAGTAGGTTGTATTCATGTTCTATAAGAATACAACCTCACTTCTTTAGAGATTAAGTTTTTCACATACATGGTAAAGAGCACATCTCTCTGAGAAAAATGAAGCTGAGAATACTATCATTTGTATTCACAGATTATAGCAAATCTTTATCTAATAAAATATTAGATTAAAGTGATATCGTGTTTTGTGTTGTTCATAATCCGCACCTACACATCTGCACACACAAACACATATTGTGCTACACAGATTCAAGAACAAGAAAAGTTCAAGAATCCATTCACCCCCCTCTGTATTCTTTAGTCGTATTCAATACTCAACATAATGTGTCATTTTTAGGATTAGTCTTTTCAAGGCCAAATATTTTTACTACCCGAAGAATTTGACTGCTAAATTATTGTATCTTGTGTAATACTTTACAATTTTCATATTACTTTAACCCCTCAATATTTTCATTCTAATATATTGTTGGATAGTATCCATAATATTAATTAGAATATCCTTTTATAACCAAATTATATATTTTATGTAGTTCTTTAATCAATAAATGAAAACCAACAAAAAGTCCAAATCTCATTTGAAACTCAATAATATTTAATCAATATTATTTCATATATCATGCACATACATGATGTGTGTATGATCTAAAACACATGTAAAAGTGTGGCCAAGTGGTATGTAGATGCACAAGTTAACTTGATGGTCCAAGTTTGATTCTCATTTCTTGGTTCGATATTTGGTTTATTTTCGTGTAACTAAAATTCACTTTGTCATCATCTGTTATTCGTACACGAGCTTTCGCTAAATTTCAATTTTATTTTTATATTTTTTCCGGTAGGTAATCTTAACTAGTCAGGCCACTCATGGGATGAGAGCGAGTTCAGATTTAACGAAACTCATTTATTTTCTTGCATTTTATTCGAACTTTAGAAAGTGTTGTTTTAAATTGGAATTGGACAATTTAAAGTGTAAGTTTTATTTTATGGTTTTGTTGGAATTTTTTTTAATTTAGTAGACCTGAAAATGTTTATTTTTTTAGGTACCTAATTTTGGAATGTTAAAATATTACACATCTTTTGTATTTGGCCATTGGCTACATGGTCGCTTCATCTTTGAAATCTCAACCTCCTCCATTGACTCATTTTCAACCCTTGTAATAATAACATTGTTATTCACACAAGTGTATTGGTATAAGGATGATGAAACCACTTTGCATCCTACACGATGGCATGTCCATACCACTTACACAATTTTTTAGAGTTTTGTGAGTGATGATTTACTTTTGCTCATCAGCTTGTGGCGCGCATCTATCCATGATCTTTTTACTTTTACATCCATTTGAGATTTTTCTCATATATATTTCATGCTCAATTTGTCCTCTCCTTGTTATCCTTCTCATCTTCTTTAAATTAGGTTTATGGGGGAGTACATTGGATAATCGACGTTATGTTTTGTTTATTTCTTTAAGTACCTACCTCAACTTATCTTGTCCGATCAATAATTTTCTCATATTTTAATTGCCTTAGTTGTGGATTTTCCATTTACTCGTGATAGGCACAATACCATATTATGTCTATTTTATTGAACTCAATGAGAGAAGTTTCCCTTTTACACATATAATTTACAACATACATAATGTATACATGGTTGATTCAGGTGATCATGAGTTTGTCATTTGTTATTATACAATTTTTTATCGCTGGAAAGGTGAAACTTCCTTTCTCTCATCAAACTTTTTCAGAACGAGAACTTTTTTGCTTATAATCCGTTTGCCACTTTTTTGGGCGAGGAGTCGTGCACTTATAACTCTTATTCATATTCCCAGATTCCTTTGTTTAGAAAAATATTTAATATTTTATGAATTTAAAATTACTTATCTTTTAAAATAAAAATAGTGTTTGTACTTTTCAAACCAAATCCCTTATTTTCAATATAACTTTAGTTCTTCATTATAATAGTTGAGTTAATAAATATTTTTAAGTATATTTCGACTAATCAAATTATAATAATTCATTCTAATTCAATAGTTGCAAACTTTTCCTTTTTTACAAGATGCAACTAAGATTTGTTACCTATTTACATATGCAATAATAATGAGTTAAAAATTGTTACATTATTCAAATGAGAATAAAATTTAATATGTTTAAAAATTTGAAATTATCCATCTCCTTAAAATGAAAAGTCTTATCACTGTTTGAATCAAAATTTTTTATTTTAAGTTAATCATTTTAATGGATTAATCCATCACAAATTTTAAATTTATTATCCATTAATGTGATATATCATTCTTAAATAATGCTAATGGCACCAAATTTAATATTTATTTTTTTGATAAAAATTATCTATCAAAATGATATATTTTAAGGTCTCATTTGGTTCACCAATTTTTGATATAAGATATTTGTATCAATTATTCTAAATTTATATCTACTATTATGTAGCATTTGGTTGATGATGTTTTGATTTTCGAACTCATACATCAAATCCATGATATACAAGAATTTAACACTATGAGGGAGGAATGTGGGCATGAAGCATATTATGGGGTCATTTGGGATATCTTAAAATAACCTATTTATCACTTAAATGTAATAAGTAACTTATATGAATTAAGTAATTGTAACTTATAACTTATATTTTCGTGTTTGGGTGTTTAACTTATAAATCAGTAGAGTGTTTGGTAAATCAGAACTTATAAGTTAACTTTTTTTATTTTTAAAATATTTGTTTTTTAATATATATCAATGGATCTCAATGGATAGATCTTGATGAATAGAGAAATTTGATATATACATATCAATTTTCTAATGAACGAATCAAAAAATATATGATTTTGAAAATTTGAAAAATATTATATATTACATATATCGAAAAATAAGAATAAGTTGAAAATTGAAAGTTAGAATTTCTAACTTTCAACTTATCAACTTATTTAGAATAAGTCGGTTCAACAATTTTGCCAAACAGTCCATGAAAATTGAATACGGCCATTTTGTCAAAATAAGTTGAAAACAGGCTTTTTACCCCTTCGGCCAAACAGGCACTATATGATAGAATGAAACACGAGCTTTTTGTTTATTTTATAAATAATATTAATATTCACATTAATATTAAATTTTTTGTTTTTATTTATACATATTTGTTATTATTATATGAGTTGATCTTCTAATTAAAAAATGACAGTACTTTTAAATAATTTCTTATTTAATATAATCAATAAATAAGTATGAATAATAAAATTAAAATGATCCTATTTGTATTAAAATAAATTATTAAATAAGAGTTTACTAATAAATAAAAGTAATGTGTGCCAAAACAAAAAATGTAAAAAAATGGAGAGCATATAACTTGAAAAAAAATTAAACCAAACGGCTCAGTTTCTTCACTTCATGTGTTTGGAAATCAAGAAGTGAGAAACGCTCAGCTTACAAAACCCTAACTTCCCTCATCTCTCTCAAGCACAGGTATCAATCAATGTGCATACATATATGTGAATGTATACTTTAACTTTAAATTAAATTTTGATTATTTGTTTTTTATTTTTCCGTTTGTTAAACTTGTTTCCCCTTAATGTTTGATATCTGTTGTCCATTTCGCTAATATTTCTAGATTGATATGTTTGTGTGAAGATTTGTGTTTCGAATGCTCCAGGTTTTTTACCATTATTGTGTGGAATTAATGTTTTCTAAATTCTAGTGCTATCAAGCTATGTCCAATTCTAGTTATTAATGTCCTTTCTCGATTTGGACTTTACCCTTTTCAGTATTCACAAGCATGGCCAGTGCTGCTAAAACACTTGCTGGTGATAGACTTTGTCGCGGAGCCGCAGTTGATAGACTCAGCCACTTACCCTGTAACGTTGTAGACCTCATTCTAGAACACTTGCCGGTTCACGATGTAGCAAGAATGAGTATTCTCTCGAAAAATTGGAGGAATGTATGGGTAATGCACCCACGTCTAGTTTTTGATGACCTATTTTTCGAACAACTGCTTTCTAAAAAGGGTTCGGAGAAGGATATACAAGCTCAAGTGTCTGAAATTTCAAGAACCATTAGTAATATTCTTTTAGTTCACACTGGCCCCATTTCAAACTTCCATCTTTTCATTCCTCAAGATTTGCCTCTTCATTGTTGCGTAGACATGGATTTTTGGATTAAAAATATATCAAATGGGGTTCAGAAATTGAAGCTCTTTAATAAACCTTTCACTGCATACAAAGTACCCTTTTATTTGTTTTCCTGCTTGCAGTTGACTCATTTGCACCTCACTAAATGTGTACTGAATCCACCCCTTAGATTTAGAGGCTTTTGTAATCTGATTAGTGTCGAACTTGAAGATGTTGTTATCACTGCTGACTTGTCATTTGGGACTCAACTTAAAGAATTGGAATTAACGTATTGCACTGGGATTAAAAATTTGGGATGTCAATTTAAACCTAATAACAATCTTACTCTCTTGATAATCATTGACAGTGGAGAACTTGATTTCGGATGGTTTAAGTGCATTCAAAAGGTGGAATGTCTCGCAGTCAGAGGAGTGTCAAATTCCAGAAATGAATTGATCAATTTCAAGAAGCTATTCGCCAATATGCCTAGAATCAATTCTCTTAGCCTTGATGACTTTTTTCTCGAGGTAATGTGAAAATTTTACAAATTAAACAATTGATATTGTTTTTGACTAATTTGTTTAGCAGTACATAACTACATTTGAAATATCATGTTGCCAAATTTGTCTCACATTTTAATTTATTTCTGGATATACGTACATATTCATAGTCTTTGGAACCAGGTGCGGCTGTCTTGAAGAGGCCCATAACAACATTGGAGGAGTTGTACCTTGTTTTATTTAACTTTGATGATTGGGTTCATGTACAGCATAAACTTTGCTTGATCAGAAGTTTGCCGAACCTACGATATCTTTACATAGGACTGGTGAGAACTAGCACATGTGAAGTTGTCTAATATCCTTCCATGTACACTGTGGTGCTTCAAGTGATCTGATTGTTACAATTTGTTACTTTTCAAATAAATCATTTCTCTCTATATTTCATGGTTTGTGCTGAGGGCCTCATTATCCAAACAAGAATCTAGATAACTTCTCTTCCTTGTGGGGAGAAAGGAGGGCCAAATATCTGAGTTTAAGTCTAAATAAATAACTTTTTATTATATATTATGTTTTTTATTAAGTAGTGGAGTTATAGGTTTGTAACTAGAAATTAAAATAACATCGAAAAGCTAATAAAGAAATAAATAGACAACTAATAATTTTAGTACAACTCGCACTTTTAGCTTGATATATCCGTTTATTGCCCTGCCTTCACATAAAAACTAATAAGGATTCAATTAACAAACAACCTATACTATAAAATGGTAGCATGAAGTTATTACACATATTCCTATCTCATACAGTTATTTGGTGCATGATAGTCTTACCATAGGAATAAGAATTTCATTAATTAATGATACCAGACATCTCAATTCTGTATATGTTTTCTTAAAATATGATATCCATCCCATTAGTAACCCTATGCAGAAGTGAATGTATGTGACACCCGTTGGCCTGGTCCCACAACATGTTAGGCAATTGTTTTAGAATATAAGCTTAAGTACGCTTATCAAGTGCACAAACAAATCCTTGTCTTTTGGGGGCTTGTTATGGGCTTCTGGTTGTTATGGGCGAAATTGTTTTTTGAGTATTTTGTCTTATCAGTATAGTTTTACATGTTGTCTTTCTCGAATATTTTCCTGGCTAGTTAGTGTCAATTCTAGAAACAGCTTCATTATTAAAAATGTAAAGATGTTTAGCATTTACAGTTTTATTATATGGGCAAGTTATGGCTTATTATAATTTATACTGTAACAGAGACTGACTATTACTCCCTCCGTTTCAATTTAAGTGTCCTATTTTGATTTTTGGTACTGTTTATTCTAAGCAATTGACTACTAATTTATGCATAATCTATGATACCAAATATAGTCATGAGTGATCTTGTTGGATTCGTATTTATGAGTACTTTAATACAGTGAAGTTTTTATATTTAATACTAATACGAAATTGAAGATATTAATGATTAAAAGTGTGTGTTGGCAAACGTGTACGGAAGAAACAAGACACATAAATTGAAACGGAGGGAGTAATATTTACAGTTTGTCTCTTAGTAACATGAATTTGATTGAACAAATATTTAAAGAGTACTAATTGAATTTCGCCTGTTTATTTTCTTATATTAACCTTGTATGTAGGAAAATAAAGTAAATAGCACCGATGATGTGGACTTATTGGACTTTATGGTATTTTCGGCTGACACAATTTTAGAGAAACTTGAAATTGTGGAAATACACGGGGTGGTTGGTTCAAGGGCCGAGTTTCAGTTCATAAAGCTGTTACTTGCATCTTCCCCTTCGCTTAGACGGATTGAACTTGAGAAGGACGTCACAGTCGATCCTAAAGAAGAGCTGAGGATTTCACGGGAGTTGTTGCAGATCCCAAGAGCATCCACATCTTCTCAGATAATATGGAAGTAATTAGTAGCAGAAGTTGAGGGCCTACTTGTTTTGGAAGTAGATGTTGGAGCATATAAACTCTGTATATATGATTTAAAATGTGGAACAGCTATTGTCCGTCTTATTTACTTTAAAATCTAAACAATTATGGCTTTTAGACATGATTGTATCTCTTATAAGTGATTGTTTCTCTGCTGAGTTCACCATTAGGTATTCAATTGAGGTTAAAACATAAGAATGAGATTTAGTACAAATTGAGAATCAGAGGTGAAAATTATAAATGACATAATTAAATGCATAACTACAAATTTACCAATGCATTTTTGTACCACAAATGATTAATGAGTCTAACCCAAGTTTAGTTTGAAAATGGGATGGGTGGCTCACTACAAGAAATCTGGCCATTTACGACGGCAAACTTACGACGGTTTATTTTTTCGCGCCCAACTTACGACGGAAATGAAAAACCGTCGTAAGATATTACGACGGAAAACGAATTCGTCGCAAGTATGAGAGCAGCATGTAACCTACGACGGTTTGTTCGTCGTAATATCGATTTCAAAACAAACTTACGACGGAAAATGTCGTCGCAACTTTAACTTACGACGGAATTATACATACGTCGTAAGTTATACGCCATTTTGACTGAAAACTTACGACGGAAATGGAAAACCGTCGTAAGTTAAATGCCCAGAAAATTCAAATAAAAATATATGTTGATCAATATACAACGATCTATACAACTATACGTAGAGAGTGTAGAAAAAAATGAATCCGTCAGTACTAATCTTGAAAAAAATTCTGGCGTGCACTAACTAAATAAAATATTCAAGCTTTTTTTTTTCCTAAAGTGTACTACTAATCAAGCTTATTGGATCGAGGTCTCAAAAAAAAAGGAACACAAGTCGACAACTGACAAGTACGGAGTAAAATAAAAAAGTAGAATTCCAATACATATATGATGCTTTGTTGAATTTTTAATTTTTATGTTAAAGCTTTAAAAAATCAAAATTTTTAAAGCTCAAATTTTTTTTTAAAAAAAAGAAACAACAATACGTTAATTAATAAATATAAATTAAAAAAATTGTTTGATAATATAACTTATGTAATTGTAAATATTAAAAAAGAATCTGTAATATAAAACTTTAGACACCGTTTTGACAGAAAACTTACGACGGAAATGTAAAACCGTCGTAAGTTAAGTTTCAAATGCCACCTCATCCTCGCATTAACACCTAGCCGTCACGAAATAATATTTTTAAAATGAACTTGCGACGGAAACTTATTTTCCGTCGTAAGTTTTCCTGTGTAAAAATTGAAGCTACTACCCATTCTCTTGCTAGCACGACATTCCTCCCAATTTTTTCTTTTAAACAAAAACACATCTTCATATCATCAAAAACATGACATAGCAACAACGATTACAACAATCATCAATGTAAGGATTCAATTATAATCTCCTCTACTTTATTTTAATGTATTTAAATATATTTGATTTATTTTTAAGTTCATACATGTTCAACATATATATATGGACTTTGTAATTGATTTGCATATTTTTTTTTTTACATTTGTAGATGTCTTACGATACTAGTTGGATCTCTAAGCGAATTATTCCCGGTGGTTATGGTTTTTCGAAAGAATTTATTGATGGAGTTAAATATTTCTTGGTATATGCAAAAAATAATAGCAAGGAACCGGATAATCCGGAACTTTTGATTAGATGCCCGTGTAATAATTGTAGGAATCAACTCTTTCAACTCATTCCCGATGTCGAGTTTCACTTATATGCAACCGGTTTTCTTGAGAGTTACACCATATGGCATTATCATGAAAAAGAAATTCAAGAAATGAATGATCGTCAAGACGTGTATGATGAATATGAAATGTTGAGGGATGCTTTTAGAGGGGAATATTTTGGAGAGGAAATTAGCAACCACGAGGACCCGAACGAGCAAGCATCTAAATTTTTAGACAATGTGAATAATGTCGGAGAACCAATATATCCGGGCAATACCAAGTACACGCAATTGAAGTTTGTTACGAAATTCCTACATTGGAAGAACCATAATAAATGTAGTGATAAGGCATTTGATGAGCTGCTCCTTTTACTTGGAGATGTGTTTCCCGAGGGGCATAAGCTCCCTTTTAATTATTATGCCGTGAAGAAGATAGTCAAGAAGCTAAACATGGGATACGAGAAAATACACGCATGTGAGAATGATTGCATGTTGTTCTACGGTGACGATAAAGATTTGGAAAATTGTAAGTACTGTGAGTTGAGCCGATACAAGGTTGCATCTAATGGCGGGAGCGATACCATTCCGAGAAAGGTCTTAAGATATTTCCCAATCACTCCTCGTCTACAGCGTTTGTACATGTGTACCCACACAGCCAAGCATATGAAGTATCACAAAAACAGAATAGTGAATGAAGGGGTCCTTAGTCATCCTGCAGATGGAGAAGAATGGAAAGAATTTGACAAGAACTATCCGGATTTTGCAGCAGAAATTCGTAATGTTAGACTTGGTCTTGCAACTGATGGATTCCCCCCGTACAGCAATGTTACTTCTACTATATACTCAGTTTGGCCTGTTGTACTACTTGTGTACAACCTTCCACATACCATGTCCATGAAGGAACCATACATGTACATGACACTACTAGTACCTGGGCCGAATGATCCTGGGAGGAATCTTAATGTCTATCTTAGGCCATTAATTGATGAGCTATTTAATTTGTGGCAAGTTGGGGTGCACACATTTGATACTTCTACGAAGACTAATTTCATGATGCGGGGAGCTTTGTTATGGACTATCACTGACTTTCCCGGGTTGGGTATGGTTAGTGGATGGTCAACCCATGGGAAGTTGGCTTGTCATGTTTGTATGGGTGATGTCAAAGCCAAGCAACTACCATACAGCAGGAAGTCCAGTTTTTATGGGTTACATAAGGGATTCCTACTCAAACGTCGAAAAGTTCGGAGAAGAGGTCGAATTGTTCGTAACATGATCGCTGGTATCACTTTTCCACCACCCGGGAAGCCACACAGCAAAGAAAGGGCAGATGGATTTGGGGATTTACACAACTGGACGCATGTCACTAGCTTCTTTAACCTACCATATTGGGATTCATTGCGCCTACGTCACTGTATTGATGTCATGCACACGGAGAAAAATGTATTTGATAATATATTTCATACTATTATCTGTAGTGCCAAAACAAAAGATACCACAAGATCAAGAGATGATTTGAAAGCAATGGGCATCATGCAAGAGCTATGGATGAATGGTAAACAAAGGCCTAAAGCAAGATACGAACTCACCCGAGATCAACTAAAATTGTTATGTAAATGGGTGCATCGATTGAAACTTCCCGATGGTTGTTCATCAAACTTGAAGAGATGTTGTAAGACAGCTCAGTTGAAATTCCAAGGCATGAAGTCCCATGACTGTCACGTATTTATGCAGAAGTTATTAGCTTCTGCATTTCGTGAACTTCTTCCGGATGACATAAACAAAGTGCTTTGTGATCTTTCAAATTTTTTCAAAGACTTGTGCTCAACCACACTACTCGAATCAAATTTGAGGCAAATGGAAAAAAACATAGCCGGGATCATTTGTACTTTAGAGACTAAATTCTTCCCAGCCATGTTTGATCCAATGGAGCATCTTCCCATTCATTTACCTGAAGAGTGCAGACTCGGTGGCCCTGTCCCACAACGGTGGATGTATAATATTGAAAGGCTACAGCGCAAAATGAAACAGAAAGTAGGGAACAAAGCACGAGTTGAAGGTTCCATTGCAGAAAAGTATGTACATGAAGAGTTGACACATTTCTGTTCCATGTACTTCGAGTCTGAAGTTGAGACATCACACAACTTGCTAGGTCGAAATGTGGTTGATGATCGCTCACGTGATCCAAATAAACTGGAGGCATTCACATATCCGGTACAGCTCTTGGGAGCATGTATTGGTTTTCATTTAAATGTGGATTCCCTACATGTTGCAGCACATTATGTTCTCACGAACATGCCTGAACTGGCACCTTATATCACGTAAGCATTCAAGTATTTTATTTCATTTTTTTACACTTTTAAATATTATGCACTAACATAAAATGATCACTTTTTCAGTATGTTCGAAGAAGAGGTTCGGAATCATAGTGCATGTATATTGAGTGATGCTGAGATGGATACAATGTTAAAAACTCAATTAGCAACATGGTTGCAAAATAAGGTATTTCACTAAATGCACAACTTGTGTAATTTTTAAATTTGTTTATACACATGTGTTTGACGAGATTATTCCATTTCAGGTACAAAACAACTACGAGCGATATCAATATTTGTTGCAAGGCCCAACTTCCTATGTGATTTCTTATAAAAGATGCAAGATCAATGGATACTTATTCAACCTAGGAAGATCAAGCTCTGGGGTCCTTGTGAAGGGTAATTGTTATGGTGATAGTGAAAGCAATTACTACGGGACTTTGCAAGATATTCTTAAACTAACATACGGTGGCGGAAATCAAGTAATTTTATTTAAATGTCATTGGTATGATCATGTTAGGGGAGTAAAGAAAGACAAAAATGGGGTGCTCCTAATTGATCTTAGTTCAAAATTAAAAGGAGATGATGTTTACATTCTAGCAAGTCAAGCCACACAAGTGTACTATGCTCCTAGTGTGAAGAATCCCGATAGTAATATTCACACGATCATTACATGTAGACCTCAATTATTGAGTGAAGGAATAAAGGATGTTGATGCGGAACCTTTTCAAGAAGAAGTTTCAAATACCATTGCATTAGATTTTTCCTCGACATCATTATTTGTTGACTTTTCGCAATACGATATGGAAGAAGATCTAGAAGAAGAACAAGAGCAACGAAACGAAGTAGAAAGTGAAGTAGAGGAAGAAAATGCAAGGGAAAGTGAAGAAGAGGAAGAAGAAGAAGAAGATGGTTATGATAACATTGAAGTGGAAGATGAGTAAGAAATGTACCATTATAGGATATGATGTATTGGTGCAAAACAATTGGATGGTAATATCATTTTAGGCTACTTTCTAATTTTAAATGAATTAAAATGGATTTTCGGCTAACTAACACTATTTTGAACTAACTTTTTTCACCATTGCAACTTTTTAAGCAATTTGAGGGCTTGGAATCCTTATAAATAAATAATATGATGTATTGGTGCAAAAAAATTGGATGGTAATATCATTTTAGGCTACTTTCTAATTTTAAATGAATTAAAATGGATTTTCGGCTAACTAACACTATTTTGAACTAACTTTTTTCACCATTGCAACTTTTTAAGCAATTTGAGGGCTTGGAATCCTTATAAATAAATAATATGATGTATTGGTGCAAAAAAATTGGATGGTAATATCATTTTAGGCTACTTTCTAATTTTAAATGAATTAAAATGGATTTTCGGCTAACTAACACTATTTTGAACTAACTTTTTTCACCATTGCAACTTTTTAAGCAATTTGAGGGCTTGGAATCCTTATAAATAAATAATATGATGTATTGGTGCAAAAAAATTGGATGGTAATATCATTTTAGGCTACTTTCTAATTTTAAATGAATTAAAATGGATTTTCGGCTAACTAACACTATTTTGAACTAACTTTTTTCACCATTGCAACTTTTTAAGCAATTTGAGGGCTTGGAATCCTTATAAATAAATAATATGATGTATTGGTGCAAAAAAATTGGATGGTAATATCATTTTAGGCTACTTTCTAATTTTAAATGAATTAAAATGGATTTTCGGCTAACTAACACTATTTTGAACTAACTTTTTTCACCATTGCAACTTTTTAAGCAATTTGAGGGCTTGGAATCCTTATAAATAAATAATATGTTGTATTGGTGCAAAAAAATTGGATGGTAATATCATTTTAGGCTACTTTCTAATTTTAAATGAATTAAAATGGATTTTCGGCTAACTAACACTATTTTGAACTAACTTTTTTCACCATTGCAACTTTTTAAGCAATTTGAGAGCTTGGAAAACTTATAAATAAATAATATGATGTATTGGTGCAAAAAAATTGGATGGTAATATCATTTTAGGCTACTTTCTAATTTTAAATGAATTAAAATGGATTTTCGGCTAACTAACACTATTTTGAACTAACTTTTTTCACCATTGCAACTTTTTAAGCAATTTGAGGGCTTGGAATCCTTATAAATAAATAATATGATGTATTGGTGCAAAAAAATTGGATGGTAATATCATTTTAGGCTACTTTCTAATTTTAAATGAATTAAAATGGATTTTCGGCTAACTAACACTATTTTGAACTAACTTTTTTCACCATTGCAACTTTGAGTTTACAATGTATAGTTTATTTGAGTTTACAATGTATAGTTTATCTTAAAATTGTTAGTTTAGTATTACAGATTTTGATGATAAAAGACAACAGGGAAAAAAACCCCATACTGCAGTTTTTTATTCTGGGTAACTTACGACGGAAATCTGGGTCAATTATGACGGAATTCTAGGTAAATTACGACGATTTTTATTTCCCGTCGTAAGTTGGTAGATTTTGGTAAATTCCGACGGATATCTGGGAACCTTGCGACGGAAATCTTGGTAACTTACGACGAAATGCTTAATCCGTCGTAAATTCCTTTAGGGTTCTTTAAATTTCTTCACCAATTTTTCTTATAACGTATAGATCTATCATACATATTATTTAAGATTGTTTTGAATGCACGTAAAATATACTATTTAGCCAAATAGAACTCGACAATGACTTTAACCAGAACATCGAAATTCGTTACATATAATGAAATAAATTACTATACATAATGTATCATTAAGAGTCTATTAAACAAACTAGATTTATTGTGTTATTATTTGGATTTATAAATTATAGTTACTTATCAACTAATATTCAAACTAACAAATCACAACAACAATGTTAAGTATTGTATGTTCGTATACATTAGTAGGACACTAAGGAACGAATACCAAAATTCGTTACATTTCATATTACACGAATGACGATATCGAAATTATTGAGATTCTTTTAACCATTCGACCTTTGTTTTATTATATTAGTTACATATCAACTAGCATCTCATAACAACAATATTAACTATTATATGTTCGTTTGTATAGTCTTGATAATCAAAATTTAAACTATAAAAATTTCAACTTATATAAATTACATAAAAAATTAATATTAATTCCTGAATTAATATATTATGAACCTAACCTGTTCCGACCCTAGCCTGACGTGACAACAATGGTTATCTATTTATGAACCTAACCTGTTCCGACCCTCATTAATATATTATCATTAGATTGCGTATATGTTTCTAAGATAGGTAAATGTAACAAGTCAAGAAAGAAAGACATTGATATGATCTTTGCCACTATCAACCATCTTAAATTGTAATGTATTTCCGAAATTCAAAAATTCAGAAATCAAGGTCTATTCATCTATTTCTTCACTGCTTCAATTGCCATTCATTGTTTGCTTTATACTTGTATCTCTGTTTTTTTACCCTTAAATTGTAACCAAGTAAAATAATAAAAAGATAAAATGTAAGTTCTGAAAAACAATTCAGATCATATCGATAAAATGTAATACGCATCAAGTCCAATTAGTTGAAGTGTTTTCTCATTTTATTAATTAGATACCTTAGTATAAGTATGTCTATAAAATTTCCTTGTATTTTTTGTGCCTCCTGCCATATGTCAACATTTATAATTTAATTATATATGTGACACATTTCAGGATAGATTGTCCGAAGGCGTTGCGAAATTTACTGGCAATTGTCCGCATGTTTTGGCCAGATGGTTGTGCTGGAATCAAAGAAATTGATTGGAAATCCCCGGGGTTCTGGGATAAGTGTGTAAATGAGTTCTTGGTATGCCTTACATCTTTGATAAATAAATAATTCATATTTTCTATTTTGTCTTATGCTTTCCACTTATTCTTTTTTCCAGCACTACTACACATGGGATGAGAGATTTGCGACTGAAGAGGAAGCAAGGGCTTCAATACTTCACCACATTCGTGATAACATGCGCCGTACACTTGCCGATGACAGGGGAAGGGCTGAAGCGAAGATGTCGACTGCCACAGGGACTACTTATGCAGATCACAGGCCCGGATATATGAAACCCGGTGTTTGGTCCAGATTAGCTGAGTATTGGGTAAGTGAGGAATTTAAGAAAAAGTCAGCCGCTGGTAAGAAGGCTCGAGAAGCTGTGAAAGTGCCTCACACATCTGGCGCACGTTCATTTGACCGTCGTCGTCGGGTATGCTGTTTCTCAAAACTTGACTTGCATCTATCATTTCTTTAGCATGAAACTGGACTTTTTATTCTTTACTGTCATTGTATATTGAATATTTTTATTTGAGTTTGTTTTTTAAAATTCTTGAACAGGATTATATGGAGTTGCACGATGGCAATCTTGATAATCTTGTTGTCTATAAAGATTGTCACACCTTGAAAGACGAGGAGAGGAAGGGTCAGTGGATTACCGAGGATGCCAAAAAAATCATTGTAAGTGTTCATATTATACTTATTTTATCTAATGCATTTCTGTTCATGTAAGTTCTGGCATCTCTCTTTTTCTTTTTAAAAAATTGTGGAAAATCATTTTTAGCTATGCTTAAAACTTTAGTTCCAAACCCTGGATTGTCCTACAAGAACTAAGACCTATACATTGTTGATAGTGTGATGTGATGTATAGTTACTTTATAACCTCATTTACTTGTGTTACTGTCCTTGAGTTAGCCAAATAAATATGACTGGTTTTCCCAAGAAATATATATAAATAAACTATATAAATAAACTATATCTGTGCAACACTATTTGACAATTATTTTCCATGTAACTATTTACATTATGTTAGCATGGTCAGGAGCATGGATTATCTCATTGCGGTCATATTTATTGATTTATTTATATAGATTTATTGTCCTCACTTGCATGGTCAGGAGCATTATGTTAGCCTCTGTCAAAAGAAAGGCCTTGATCCCAAGAAAACCCACATCAATAGTTGGATAGAGGCTGTTGGAGGTGTTCGAAAAAACACGATTCTTGGACATCCACGGGTTCGAGCCTCTGATGTCTATGGTATTCTTCTGTTATATAACTTGAAATGTTTCGCATGCTCTAATTTGTCCCATGCCATTTATTCCTAGTAATAACATATTTATGTTATATTGTCACAGAGTCGGAGGGACGCCCCCCGCGACCTCGGAAAGGAGAAGGAAGCTCTGGCAGAACTGCCGTGACTCGCTTACAGGATGACATGTTCATGCGAGTCGTGGATGAGACCCTGGCGCTGGCTCGAGCCAATCCTGAGGAGTACATGTTGACACCCGAGCAGATCCGTGTCTTAGCACAGGATGTGGTGGAAGGACACTCCTCTCTACCTTCAGACCATCCCATTACTAGAGAGACACGACATGCCATTATTCAGGTGGTTGTTGATGTATTAAACAATATATACAAGACAGATGGGCCTGGAGCGAAAAAGGTACGTCTTCTTATTAGCATTTTCTTCTTTTTTTCTTGGGTTGAGAATGTATAACTTAAAATCATGTAAAACTGTATAATGCAGAATCATGTATAATGCAAAATCATTGTCTGAGTTGGATGACAATTCAGTAGAATTTGTGTAAATCTGCTTAATTTTATGTGCAGAAATATTCCACAATTTATATAAATTATGCACCTGAGCAAATTTTATTCTTGAGAAACGGATGATATTGATCATATTATTGATTACACTTGTCATTCAAATTTTTATAGCTAATTACTTATATTTATGTTGTAGGGGAAGGCCCCGGCAGCTGAGAATGATGATGGTGGCCGAGACAATGGAGATACTACTGAATCGGATGATGATCGTGATATGAGTGAGCCATATTATGATGTTGTCTCTAGAGGCGGTCCTGTTATCAAGGGATGAAAATGTTTGTAAGATAATGGTAGTTGTGTTTCTAGACTGAAACTGACTTTTGGATGGTTGTATGATGATCTAGGTTTGTGTAGAATGGTTTTAACTTTTGGATGTGTATGGATCTATGACTTTATTTATGCAAATTATATCGTGTTTGATTATGTAGATTTTATATTTATGTTTGTTTAGTAATGTGGTTGATTGCATATTAAAATTAGAGGGCTGGATGGTGCCATGATTAGGCAGGTTTACGATTTAATTTTTGAAGCTGAAAATGGCTGGAAATTTTAAAAACTGCAATTTGTGAATTCTGGAAAATAAACTTACGACGAATGTTCATAATTTAAATTCCGTCGTAAGTTAAATTAGTATTTTTCATTTGTTTGCAATTGAACCTGGTCGGTGGGTAGGTCCCATTCGATATGTTACGACGGTTTTTCCGTCGTAAGAAACTAAAAAACGACGAAACATTCCGTCGTAAGTTTCATTTAATCTGGTTAACAGGTGGGCCCATTCTATAACTTACGACGAAAAAAATCGTCGTAAGTTATCCAAATTACGACGTTTTTTTGTCGCAAGTTTAGTGGTCTCCTTTGCTCAAACTTACGACGAAAAACCTAACTTGCGACGAAAATATAAACTTACGACGAAAATTGAATTTGTGACGAAAACTTGAATTTGTGACGGAAATCTGAACTTCCTACTCGACCAAAAACGACGGAAATTTTCCGTCGTAATTGACCCCATTTACGACGGTTTCAGTTCAAAAAAAACGTCGTAAATACCCTTTTTTCTTGTAGTGGCTTGAGGGCATCTTCCTCTTCACTTGGATTGATTAAACCAATTAATCTAAGAAAGTACACTAGAATTGATGATCCTGAAGTGGAGTCATTAGAGCACCCCAAAGGCAAGTACTGTGATGTTCTTGTTGTACTCTTTTATGGCACCTGTTGAAACGTGCACACCCTGGCACTTCATCCCTCCATCATTTAAGCATCTCATTCCTCCGTGTCTGTTCTTTAACCCCTCTTCTCTGCAGGGCAATAGCATGACGCATTTTTGCATATATGCCCTGGGAAAACCTTCTATGTAGAGGCCGATGTATTTCATATGATTCTGGTAAACGTAAACCTAGCGATGTTTGCTGGTATAAAGTTTGATCGGTGGTGACAACAGTTTCTGGCGGATATCCCTGGTGATTTATTGAGTTATAGTTAAATTATTTTTGAATATGTAAATAGGTACTCTATTTATGTCTTTTAGCATTAACCCATGGTTTGGTGCTATGTATGTTGATATGTATGTTTGTGCCTACCATTAATATTGATTTGTTACTAGCTTTAAAGAAAGCTCTTATGATTGGAGATAGAAGGAAACACGATTCCCTGCCTGGCAGCTTAATTCAAGTTGCAGGCTTTGTATTTTCTGTAGCGTATTTGATGTAGTAGATCCACAAGTATATAACGTAATCTGATTTGGCCTTCAATCTCATTTTAATTATCCACCTACCTTGATATGAATTTAGAACTGCAATAAAAATACTCTTAGAGGTCTTGAATTCTTTGTTATTGGTCCTATGTTTTCATACATTGGGGGTACTTAGGGATGTGATATCTGAAAGGATGCACATGACTATTCAAACGTAACCTTGAAATCCTGAAACAGACTATGTATGAAGGTCCAAGCGCTGAATTTTTTTGATTATATTACCCCCATTATGCTTTGCTGCCAAGAGAGCTACTGCATCACATCTGAACTCCTGCCTTGTCCAGGAGCCAACATATAACTTCTCATACCTACATTGTCTGCGTTCAACATTCAGCCACCACGAAATGAATATTTTCAAACAATTTAGTGGTGACATTTCTTAAATGTTTGTGCTACTGCCTTCATTTACTGTATTTGTAATTGCTGCTAGCTCTGCCCTGGTAAGTGTATTTCACATATTTAATGCCATTAATTTTGAAATTTTGTCATTTGCATATAAGCCAAAACGGAGTTATATTATAATTACGTCAGGGATCAAGCTATGTGATATTGCACTTGCCCTCCTCTATATGCAGTAGAGCAGTATTATTATGATATATATATATATATATATATATATATATATATATATATATATATATATATATATATATATATATATATATATATATATATTTTTTACTAATTATATTATTATGATTATTGTTACCTAGACAAATGAGAGGATATCCTGAGATATGTGTCTCAGCAAGCTATTTTATATTTTAGCTAAAAATGAACTGAGTTCTCCGTGCGTTTGTACTGGTTTTGGGAGCTGTCCTTGACTGTGTTTTCAGTATCTCTAAGCTCACTTCCTGAAGCGAGCTTGGAGTGAACAGGATTTGTTGGGGCAAGTGAAGTAGTGAAGTAGGTTTTAACTGTCTCTACATATAACCCAGTTCACTTTTTTGTGGGGCGGTTGGTCATTTGCAGATACTTTAGTTTTCATTAGTCACAAAGATGCCTATGTTTTTGGGTTTGTCTTCTAACATCAAAACCTGTCATGTTTGTCGTGCGTCTTGAGTTGGATTTATAGGAAACTACCTAGGAGAAGTGAATTATAAATTTCTCTAACAAAGATGTAATTTCTGAAAATGATTGCAGGTGCAATTTCAGCAACAAAAAGAATATGATTTCAAGATTCTTAAGGTTGTGCAG
This sequence comes from Kitagawia praeruptora, assembly GCA_037693485.1. Taxonomy (NCBI): domain Eukaryota; kingdom Viridiplantae; phylum Streptophyta; class Magnoliopsida; order Apiales; family Apiaceae; genus Kitagawia; species Kitagawia praeruptora. The sequence continues at coordinate 144,979,711 of CM075352.1, forward strand.
GTTATCAATGCTTGACTGTTTTTTGAGAAATGTGTCTTGTGTATTCTCAACCCCCTAGAAATCTTATATGTTTTGTTTCAAACGAGCCAAAAGATGTTTCATCTCGACTACCTACACCACCTTCCGCTCAAAAGTTTGCGGGTAAGCACCACAAGAATAAGAATGGTAAAGTGAGCTCCACAGGTTGTTGAGTTCTATCATTTCCTTAAGAAAAGGGACTCTATTAAAAAATCTTTAAATGTGGGAGCGTTTGATACCGTGAATGTTGCAAATGTTCATAGTAGCATTATCGGTAAAATAGAGAATAGATCATCACATTTTATTGCTCTAGGTCTCTGACCTTTTAGTATTTTGAAGAGTAGCTAGAATTAATTTTGCTAAAAGCTACTGTTAAGTTTTTCAGACCAGAATTAAGAGAATCAGTACTATTCCAGTATTGTTTAGCTATTTCTTTGATCAAAATTTGTATCTAGTGATGTGTAGCACAAGTGCACAACAAACTTATATTTGAATCATTGCTCGATGTTCAGATAAAGGCGGATGTCGGGACACAGACCCAAGGAACTTTGTCAGGTTTTTAATAAAGGAGGTCAACGAAGTATATCAGGACATTGAAGGTGTGGTGGATTTTTTCAAAGGGCTGGATGATAAACTCTGCTTCTTTGTAAACCAACTATTCATTAACTTACACTTGAGGCGTGTTCTAATCACAATATGCAGTAGTGTTCTTTACATTTTTGCTCAATTTGTTTACTTAATAATTCTTGCCTCTAAATAATTTTGCTGACGTGATAAATCTAGAAAGGGGTTATTTTTCAATTTTTTTTTTCTTTCTGGTTTTTGGGTTTTTTGTTATGAGGAAGAAACAGTGACAAAAGACATGAGGGCTGGTGGCCATTCAGAAGGACCTCATCCTCACATTGTACATCTATCTGATTTGGGAGACTTCTTAGATCTTATAAAGGTAAGGTTCTCTGCATTTTATCTTCGTTAGTGATGAATATAGCTGCATATGTAGTTATCAAGTGCATCATTGTAGAGGCTTGGAGAAGTTTAAAAAAAAACAGAGAGAGAACAGTCTAAGAGTGAGGATTCAGTTCTAACTGAAATGCAGTGGGGTTACAAACTGTCTACCGGAAAATGTACAGTTCTATAATGTTGTCAGAAGTTTTAATTTTTATTACAAATATTTTCCAGACTAATTATCATTGCAACTGTGTCCAACAGGTACACAAGTCTCTTTGTTAGACCTAGGATGCTTCCACTATCTTTACATAACACATTAAATCATATTTGTATCAAGATTAAATTTTGGTATCTATATTTATGGTAGGAAGCAAAACATAATGGTGATACTGTAACTGTTGAAACCAGCCTTCATTTACTTGGCATTTTTATCCGAAGAGATTCCTGATACACGTTTCGAATGTTCTACACCTATTCGTGGTGCAACAAATAAAGAAAAAATTTGGATGGCCTTGATGGTATTTAACATCCATCTTGTATTTGCCAACTACTCTCTGTGTACTATATGTACGAACTTAGCCGCACATAAATTTCAGAATGGATATATTGACATGTCAACCTCTAATCATTCGCCATCTGCACCAGAACTCAAACTCTTTGGTAGAAGGGATTCTTTAAGAGTTTGGGGTGGTATATCATCTTTGCAGATGGTTTTTCCAGTCATTTCAAAAAACAATTCATGCTCTTAAAAAAATGTTCAAGATGTTATACCTTTCTCTTCTCTTTGCAATAATTAAGCTCGCAATCCCCGCTCTTCATCTCATAATTGTGCCATATCTCCTATATACGCTGTCTTCCTTCTCCTCTTCATCTCATTTTGACAGTACATCTTCAACTTGAAACAAGGAACAACACAATTAAAGGAAGAGTTTTAACTAATAGATTCTCTTCTAAATTGGAATGATGCTCTCAAATTAAACATCTGCATATGTTGTTTGACATGTAAACTCTCAGTTTTTATTTGAAACTCTACATAATTTACTGTCATAATTATTTTATTATTTCTTTCTGTGGTGTTTGTTATTATCTGATAGAAAGATTTCACAGAGGAGAGAGTAGCAGAGAGTTGGCTGCAGTCTTGGCATTTTATCATCTTCAAAGTGGTTTGCTCAAGAAAGTACCATCAACTCATATCTTAACGTATGGTCAGGGAATTATTAGTTCTTGTAGAGGCTTTTCAGTCCGAGCTTGTATTATTCAATTCTAGGGCTTGTCCCTAAAATCTTGAGGTTTCAACCTCCTCCCTGTATTTTTTTTCCCTTTTTTTAATGCATTAATCTTTTAGCAAAAAAAAAGAAGTTATCAGGTTTTGTCATCCTAGCCAATACTTAGAAGAGTGATTGAAAGTTTGTCAACGCACTGCAGCTTGCTTGGCATCAGTTTTCCAATTAGAAAAATCGCATTTTGGATTAACAAGGATATACAGGGAAAATTTTTTTTTCATAAAATTTATATGTATAGCTTAGTTTATAACTCATTGTCATATGTTCTTGACCTTCATTTTTTTTGAGACAACTCTTTATATTTGCGCCTCAAATCTTACATGGAAGACACATTTTGGTCATCTTGTATAATACTATTATATTAACTTGTAATTTTTTGTTATTAGTAAATCTGCTAGAGCCTTTTTGACATTATCCATTTGCTGAATTCACTTCTATGTATTTGCTCAGTAGTTTGCATTTGCTGTAGTAGTTTGCATTTGCTGACTGCAGATAATCATTTGTTTAGGTTCTGAAATTTGTTTTTTTACAAGGTATATGTTATGTTGTCCAACTAGCGAATTTGTCAAGAGCACTGAAGGATCAGGTGGACTTAAGAGGATTTGAAACATTTTAAGCAAGGTGTTATGGTGGCTAGGGACCATGAAGGGAACATGCTGGAAGCTCGAGCCTGCTGCAAGCAAGGTGTTATAGAGCCAGAATTGGCCGAAGCAATTGGAGTGAGAGAAGCTTTGAGCTGGATCAAATCAGTGGGATGGTCTAAGGTAGTCATTGAAACGGATTGTCTAACAGTAATCCAAGCTATCAGATGCTCTTATGTTAGCCTGTCATACTTTGGCAGGGTTATCGACGAGTGTAAACAGCACTTGTCGGATTTGCAAGGTCGTCTTGTGACGATTAACTTTATCAAACGGTCTGCGAACGCAGTGGCTCACTATCTAGCGAGAAACACTAGTTCTTTAGCTGATCGTAGGTGGAATAGGGGAGAAGTTCACCCCGGTTTACTTCATGTAATGTTGAATGATTTGAATCAGTAATGAAATTGCTCTTTCTTTGGCAAAAAAAAAAAAAAAAAACATTTTAAGGGTAAGATTGTAAAAAACTGTTTCTCGCCAAGTCCAACAAGTGCAGTAAATAGTTACTTTTGAAAAAGCCATTATTCTTATAAAGTGAGTGACTCTTCGTATATTTTATGAATGTTCTGAACTTCTGATCTATGCATTCATTTTATTTTCTACTTACATGTTTTTAATATAACTTATATCTTAGAGGTTAAAAAAGGATATATGAATAGATTGTCATGGAAGAACTATTACTTGCGAAAGGCTGCAGTGGCTCCTGTTGTTGAACCTGAGAATTTGATGTCAGTTGACATAGCTTTTTATGTCACTTTGCCTTAATTTTTTTGCAGTACTCGACTTGTGAGTAATATTCCTCTCTTCTGAACATGGATTGTAGGCATTGATGAAATGCGGAGAGAAGGGAGCAAAGCCTAGACCTCAGGTAGTTTCTCTTATGTACATTTCTATATTTTACCATTCATATCAAGTGATTACTCTTTCTTGCATACTTCATAATTCCTTCAATAAATATATTAAATTTAATATTCAAAACTCACATGCCGAACGTCTTTTAATCTGTATCGCCGATGTATACTATCCATTAACTTAATTTGCATATCTTGATTTACGCTTCTCTTTTATTATATTAATGAAGCTAATGCATGTGTGGTCATGATGCATCTTCTGATTTTGTTGTTTATATTGAATCATGTATCTCATAGGACTAAGTAGGTTTATAATGTTGCTCGTTGATTCATATGGAACGAATTGGCCAATAGGTAAGTGCTTCTTCCAGCTAGCATGCATGTTGGTCTCATATCAAGTGAATCCTGTAGAAATCAAATTTAGTTTCATCAGTACTATACGTAAGTATAATAGTAAGAAAATATCTATTACTATTACAATTTGACTTCACTTGATATATTTTTACTTTCCATTCTTGTTAAATCATGTGATAATGTTACTATATGGTGCTATTGTGCTATTTGTGCATATTTCTGGTTAGTTTAGGGTGCTATGTAAATCTTATATCACCGACATTACAATTGCAGAATTTCCAGGTATTAGAAAAAGTAATCTTTGTCAGCTATTGAAAAATCATTAATTTAGTGGAGAAAGTTGTTGAGTTGGCTGTCAAAATATAGGCGAGGTGATCAGTAACTGCACTTAAAAAGAAACGACCATCTTTTACTTGTGAGAAGGTGAATTCTGGTAAGAATATCAATCATTCCTAAACACAGGCTTCTAACCTTGCACAACCCCACACCCTCAATTTATCAGCATATATAATATGAAAAAATTAAAATATATCTTGTAAAGTTATCAATTCATTTAACAGGCTTAAATGTGGTTAAAAAAGTATATCATATATGTGCAAACACATGTTCATAATTTGCACTTTGAGCAGTCATGGACCACAATTGTTTTCAGTGACTTGTTAACATAGCCAATGTGTCTTATCTCGGCCTACCTGCTAATTTCAGCATCTGAAGTTATTACATGGTTTTTGTTTAGGCCTACAATTTTATTAAGCATTTTTTTGGCAGGATATTCTTTATTTTCTCTTTACCGAAAAATTTCTTAAGCAGTATGCTCCATAAACCTTTTTCCTGTATATTGTAAATAACACTTAATCCAAGTATATTCTAACTAACAGACATTTTGACATGTGCATTTCATAAGTATTGGACTGTATGCCTAGAGGATTGACAAAGAATTTGCACCTATGAAGCATGGGTGTGGGTGCGGGGGTGCGCGATACGGGGATTCGGCAAAATCAAAAAAATGGGGATACGAGGGGATACGGGAAAAAAAATTAAAAATATAAAAATAATATATATATTAAATAAAAGGAAGAGTAGCACTCAATTAAACCAAATAGTCAAAAATGCAGAAAAAATATGAACACTGAACAATGTAGAAAAGCTACTGGATAAAACATTGATTTTTCACATTTCATGTAAATTGTAATAAAAATGCTTAATCACTTAACTAACATATATAAGTGATAATAAATGAATCTATAACAATAAGATTATAATTAAAAAGCAAAAAAAAAGGAGTTAAAATGACCAATTATGCCCCTGCCGCACCCCCCGTCCGCACCCCCGTGTATCCCTTGACAGAAAAGCGGGGATACGCCACGTGGCGCACTCCGTGCGCACCCCCGCGCACCCCCGCACCCCCGAAGTGTGGGATACGCGATTCTTCACCTAAGTGAAGAATCCCTGCTACATAGATTTGCACGCACAGTATTTGGTTTTTCGCTTGTCAGTCGCTCAACAGCAACAATTTATGCATTTCTCCAACTTATTTCAGGATTCCTTCCATTATAAAGTTAGGACCCAAAATCTAATTGACTGGAATTGTTATGGGCCTTCTGGTATCTCACAATGTTCTGGTCTTTAATCAAGTGTATGACCCGTGCCACAAGGCTTATTACATCCATTTCTGAGGATAGTTGCACACTTGCACTCCTATCTCTTAAGTTTTAATGAATTTTAAATATTTGTCATACTCTTTAATTCTTGGATTTGTATCAAAATGAGTCTGCAGCGACACTTCGCGACAGTCCTCTCTTTAACTCTTTAATTTGTGATTACTCTATTTGGAAAAAGTTCAACTTATACTATTTAAAAGTCAACGCTATAACATTATATAACATAGAGTTAATTGCAAAAAAGTGGCCAGATTTTACACTCATTTTCAAAAAAGTGGCTAGATTTTCAATTTTGTAAAATGGTGGCCAGACTTGCCTTTTTCCTTTCAAAAAAGTGGCTGGAGATGATTTTCAGCTTATTTGGCAGGGGTAAAATGGGAAAATATGTTATTTTACTAAAAAAATAATGCTAAAAATCCCAAAAATTATCCAAAAAATTCCCAAATTAATAAGTATCACCATATGATTGGTTATATTCGTAATAATAATAATAATAATGCCCCCTCCATGCATGCACATAAATTGACTAATTAAATATTGACAACTCATATTTGTGGATTTTTTTGTGAATTGATGTGCATACATGTGGGCATTATTATTATTATGAATATAACCAATCATATGGTGACACGGGAATTTTTGTGGACAATTTTTTGGATCTCTAGCATTTTTTCCCCCATTTTACCCCTAGCAAAAAGCTGAAAATCGTCTGTAGCCACCTTTTTGAAATGAAAAAGGCAAGTCTGGCCACCATCTTGCAAAATTGAAAATCTGGCCACTTTTTTGAAAATCAGTGTAAAATCTGGCCACCACTTTGAAGTTTACTCTATAACATATTTACTATCTATCACTATCTATTTAACGACAAACTAATGTGATTACTCTATTTGGAAAGTGTTCATCTTGCCTATTCAAAAATCTACACTATGTAACATAGTTACTAGGTATCACCATTCATCAACAACAAAGACACTGTACAAAAATGTTTTATACAATATAAACTAAAGCTGATATAATCTCAATACATGTATATCTAGAACATGTCCGCGCCTTGCATGGGCTATAAAGCTAGTTACTTATCCCTCATACCAATGTTATGTTAGCATGAGTGTTGTTTTATACATCTTTAGCTGGCTAGCTTTGCTTGTAGTTAGCTTAGTTCTAATTTGATCAATGTATTAGTTTTTTTTTTCTCTATTTTAGATATTTTCTTGCGGGGTGCCCTTAGATTATGTACTTTTTAGATAATTATATATATTTTTATTATTTAGTAACAAAAAAAAAAGTGTTAATATTTTCTTATAAGTTGAAACATCACAAATTTTTTGGCGGCTTAAACTCCCTTTTTGTTTCTCTCCCTACAGGCCTAGAGCTAAATTTACTCTCACTTGAATCACCGTTTGCTACAACCACAACAGCTGAAACTCAGGTATAATATTATAAATGTGTGTGTGTGTGTGTGGACTACCCTGTACTCTGATTTAAACTTAGAATTTACATTTTGTTTTATTTTATATTTTGTGGATTTGTTAAACTATATAGCATTTATATTTCTGATATATTTTGCCTAGTTTCTGTTTCAAATGTTATAGTTCATTGTTGAATAAATCGATTAGTTTAGATTTGGACTGTGTAAAGAACTGTTTTAAATATTAACAAAGTAGCAAAATACTGGTTTTCATTGGTTTATGATGTTGTGCTATTGCTGATTATGGGGTTTTTCGTTATTAGTCTTTACCTCTAAAGCTCCAGATTTATGTCCAGAATTTGATTATGGAACTGCAATAGTTGATGGAATTAGCAACTTACCTCGAAAATTAATTGACCCCATCCTAGAATGCTTGCCAATTCACTATGCAGCAAGAACAAGTATCCTCTCTTAAACATGGAGGGTCGGGATGCAAGGAAACTCCACACAGATCTGATATTTGATGAGGTATTTTTCTCACAGTTGGATTTTAACAAAGATGAACAAGCTCAACTATTGCAAGTTACAAGAACCATGAGTGATATTCTTTTGTTAACTGTGGCCTATATCAAAAAATGGGATTGGTAAGTTGGAGCTTTTCAATAAACCGCTAACAGCCTACAAAGTGACCTCTTATTTGTTTTCTGTTTGGAGTTGACCCATTTGAGCCAAACTGGACTGTATACTCAATCCACCTCTTAGAATTTGAGGCTGTTGTAAATTATAATCCGATTAACGTTAAACTTGAATGATTACTGCTGACATGGTATTTCGGACGCACCTCAAGGTGTTGGATGATATGAGATTTTGCGCTGGGATTAAACATTTGGAATGCCAATTTAAAGATGAGAACAATCTCATTAGGTTAATTATCCAAGAAAGTGGAGATTGATTCTAGATGGTTTGATTGCACCAAAAGGGACCAAATTTTTCGTCTCATGTTGGAAGGACAGGCAATTCTAGAAAGAATTATATCAATTTAGACAAGCCAATATGCCTGAAATCCGTTCTCTTTACTTTGATGGCTTTTTCCTCAATGTAGGCTGAAACTCTTGAAATTTGAGCAAGTGAGTTTTGATTTGACCAATTTGATCTTATGAAAAATCATGGTGCCAAATGTTTCTCACATTTTTCATGTCATTTTTCTTCTTTTCAATATACATACACGCATTTAAGAGATATCGGATCAGGTGCAGTTGTTTCCAAGAAACTTCTAACAGCAATGAAGAACTTGAAGCTTCTAACATTCACAAAATTGAGGGGGGCAACGGGTGACTTTTGTCCTCAGAAAAGTTATAGATTTCACCATCTATCTATACATCTATATAAAGTAAAAACTCGAGCGTCATACGTGGTGCTGCCAAGATTATTTTTTCTAATTTTCCTATTTTCTTGAGCCTTCACCAATTTATTCATGTATATTTCTGTTTCCCTGTCGCTATGGTTTCATGCCCGTTACTGGAAATATCAACAGGCAATCATTCAGTTTAACCTTTCTGTCTTCCAAATTCGATCACATCATATGCCTACACAATTATTTATCTGCACATTGTTTTTTAGCCAAATTGTTTATGAAATTTACCCCTCCCAATCCTATCAATATTTACATGTTTCAAGCACATGCCCTTCTTTTTACCTACTCCAGAATTAGTATTGCAAGTGTAAGAGATTAACCATTGGAATTTGAGCTCAGTTCTGTTCTGGTACAGTGATTCTTAATATTTCTTGTGTCTATTTTGCTTCACCTGATTTAAATGTACAGGATTTCAAGTGCTACTCACATGTTTGATTAAAGTCCATAATAAAATATAATTTCTTATGCAAAATTTTCACAAACATTCATGTGTTTGTTTATCATCCTTTTTTTGAATATTATGCTAATTATTGATTATTGACGTGTGATCTTTTGATCTATTTTGATGCACTCTTAATTTTATAATTTTTGCAGGATAGGTTTTTGCAATGTAGTCGAGAAAACAAAAGGTATGAGTTCCTGTGAGTTGTTTGATTAGAAATTCTGTATTTTTATGATAGCTCGCTCGACATTTGACTAGCAGACAAAATAACTTATCTTGACAATTTGCGAGCTATTAGAAAGCTTCCACAGTTGGACCACTATCAAGTAGTATCAACATTGTGAAAGACATTGCCCTGATAAAGGCCCGACCTGCCTCGTCTCTCTTCCTGAAGGCTACAGACAGTCAATAAAGTGGCCAAAAAGCAGAGAGCAGGTATGTCTTTATATATCAGGGTTCATTAATCCTTCATTTATGTTGTTTGCATTATCTTAATATTGACTACTCATATGTAGATCTGGTACAATAATGTGCCACACACCAAGCTTGCAGAGGTTAAAGGGCATCAAAATTGGGTAAAAGTTACTGGTGACCACCTCACTTTTCCTGGTGAAGGGACTTAGTTTTTTCGTGGCGCTCTTCATTACATTAACTTCATTCAGCAAGTAAGTGATTATCATATTGAGTTCTCTCCACCTGATGATATTTTTCCCTCCGTCCCTTTTACATTTTTGCTGTGTATGGGTTATTGAGAACTACAAATATGAGACCATTAGACACAGTAGTCGTACTCAATCTAAAGCACTTTTTGAAAAGTTGACTATATTCCATAGGCTAACATATGTGAGATGTAATACAGTCCCTTCCTAATATTGCTTGGGATAGAAGGAGTCGTGTTATATTGGATGTTGGTTGTGGAGTGGCCACCTTGGGAGGTTATCTTTTTGAAAGAGATGTACTTGCTATGTCATTTGTTCCCAAGGATGAGCATGAAGCTCAAGTGCAGTTCGCACTTGAAAGAGGAATTCCTACTATATCAGCTGTAATGGGTACCAAAAGGCTCCCCTTTCTGAGTAAGGTCTTTGATGTTGTCCACTGTGCACGTTGTAGAGTCCCTTGGCACATCGAAGGTAATTTTTTATCTGACTTGGATCGTAGTGCTCCTTGCTTAGGACTCTTTCAGCACCTCACATGCATATTATGGTTTGTTGTAGGTGGTAAGCTTCTCTTAGAGCTTAATCGTGTTCTGAGGTCTGGTGGTTACTTTGTGTGGTCTGCTACTCCAGTTTACAGAAAGGATTGATAGGCTAGAAATAGCACAGGCCCAATTAGGCCCAGCCTCAGGCCCAAAAGTAACAAGCAACTCAAGTTATGAGAATAAGAGCAGCCCAGTCCAGACTAGTGGGCCCCGGGTCCGGAGCCACCGCTACGTGATATGGTCCCCTCCCCAGACTAGGGGACCCCAGATTAGTGACACCTGGCACACGTGGCAGTCCAGCTCAGCCGACATTCCTACACTTGGCGCTGACCTACATTAAAGGCCAAGGAACAACATGTGTTAAATCATGTCCTCATCAACACTGTCACGCTCAAGTTAACGGTCCCCACAAATGGGGACACATGTCCAGCATCCCAGGAGTTCAGCACCTTATCCCCCGGATCCAACGGTCAGGAGTCAAGGTAACCCACCCCTAAACCCTAGGCCTAGGGCTATAAATACCCCTAGAAAATAGGGTTTAGGGGTTAGACATTATTACACACCTACACACATTTATTACTTTTGTGATACTCTGTTTGACTATTATCTTCCAAAGCCAACTTTTATTCTCACGCCGGAGGCACCTCGGGGCCAAACCCCCCTCCGGTGTTGTTTTGCAAATACCCCACCACAGCTACACCACTTCCGAGACAGGAGTTGGCGAGGAAGTACCCGGTCGAGATCCAGAGTTATCATTGGCGCTAGAAGGAGGGGTCGAACCTCCAACCTCAAACCAAACAGCTGAGCTAAACCAAACCGAACCCCTCAAACCAGCTAAAACCAATAACCATGCCTCGACAAAGTAAGTCCACCCAACGCCAAGCACTCAGCGCCCCTAGAGAAGAGCCCCTAGTTCCTATCCCGGAGCAAGCACCGCGTAACCAGGTCCCGATCTAGGAGAGGCTCGGGATCGGCCCCAATGACGCCCGAGTCACCGTTGAGGTAAACCGATATAAGTATACAGACGTGCCTCTTGACTCCGCATAAATTGAAAACTTGACCCCAGAGGAACTGGCCAAAGCAATCCGGGCTTACCGAAGCCGCCCCCACCCGGTACCAGAGCCCGAGCAAGCGGAGAACTCCGAAGGGTCAGCCAACTCCCACCAATCCCTAGCTTCGGTCTTCGACCGTCTCGGAGACCAAGGCAAAAGAACTAAGAAAGACCACAATCCCCAAAGCAATGCCAGAGATGGCGAAGCCGATAAACTCAAGAAAATGGAGAGGCTCCGGGAGAAAATAAGGCAGGAGGAGCAGGCCAAGTTGGAACTTAGAGTCCAGAAAAGGCTTCAAGAAGAGGAGGAAATGATAAGAAAGTCTAAACCCAAAAGAACCCACCGAGAAATCAGCCCGGAGATCATCTCGGATGATGAAGACCACCCAAACAACTTAGTACAAATGATCCATGAGCTACAGAGAAAAGTCAATAGTGACTCCGAATTCGAGGTCCAGGACACACTTACCCCTTTCAGCTACTCCCTCGAAGCCATACCCCGACAGAAGAATCTCAAGCATTACAACTTCGACTCCTTTGATGGGCTGGAAGACCCAGAGGAACACCTCAACTACTTTGAACAGATAGCCCTGATATACTTTTACAATGACCTAACAAAATGTAGATTCTTTACCTCTACACTGAAAGGAGCAGCCCAGAGGTGGTTCAGCCGGATCCCATCCCGGAGCATACACAGTTGGAAAGAGTTCAGGGAAGCCTTTCTCCGGAGGTTCCCAGCTAACAAAACCCCGGAGTACCACATGTGCCACCTCGAAACAATCAGGCAGCATGACAACGAAGCCCTTTCCGCCTTCATGAAACAATTCCAAGAGGCTATAAACAAAGTCACCAACCTATATGAGAGGGAAGCCTTGAGCATATTCCGGAAGAACCTAGATCCGGAGCATAATGAGCGCTATGTACTAGAGCTCGTGCACAAAGAACCCCAGAGCCTGGCCATGGCCTATGCTATGGCTGCTAAATTCATCAAAGAAACAGATATCTTACAGGCAATGAGAATGACCAGGCAGGGCGCCTCCTCAAGCAGAAACAAAGATGATCGCCCTAGAGGTGAGTACCAGCCAGAAAAGAAGTTCAAGCCCAACAAACAGAGTAACTACATCCCCAGCTCCCAGCTAACCGTCCCGGACAGAAGCCTCTTTTCCAAGCCCAAGTCTGATGCCAGGCCACCAAGGCCAGAAAAATCCGAGCCCCGGCCCGAGCCCGAGTGGACACCCCTGAACAGACCCCGGGCCAACATATTGAAGGAGATCCAGGACAAACCCTTCTACTACCCACCTAAACCAATGGCCACAGCTCCGGAAAATAGGCCCAAACACAAGCACTGTGATTACCACGCGACCCACGGGCACACCACTGAGAACTGTATCTCTCTCAAATTCTTTATTGAGGAGCAGATCAAAAAGGGAAATATGAACCAGTATGTAGCCCAGAGAATCGCCGAAAGAGGACAGGGACCCGGGGTCCAGAAAGCTAAAAACGTGGTACATGTAGTGTTGGGCGGCTCCAACTCTCCCCCAAGAACCCCGGACTCCGGAGATTAGGTAATGATGGTAGAAACCGTCCCGGAGCAGGTCATATCGTTCAGCAACGCCGATTTTGAAGGAATAGACCCCAACCATAACGAAGCCTTGGTGGTGAGCCCAGATATTGCCGAAAATGAAGTAAAAAGGGTCCTCGTGGACAACGGCTCTTCGGTCAACATATTGTTTAAGCATACCATGGACATGATGCAGCTAGGAAGCGTAAAAATGATGAATGTAGAAAAGACCCACTGTACGGCTTCGGCCACAACTTGGTCCCTATTCAAGGAACCCTCTACCTACCTGTCTAGTTTGGCACAGCCCCGAAGCAAGTAACTCATACTGTCAAATTCTATGTGATCAACAGTCCCTCCTCCTACAATATGATTTTAGGGCGCCCAACCCTGACCAAGCTCCGAGCCGTGACCTCAACCATGCACCTCAAATTCAAATTCCCAATAGCCGCCAGAGTAGGAGAAGTAAGGGGTGATACCGAAACAGCAAGCCGATGCTATGGTCAAGCCTTAGTTATGGTTGAAACTGACCCAGAAAACAAACGCAAAGCCTCCTCTTACCACAAGAACCAAAGCAGGAAGAAACATAGGAACTCAACTTATAAGAACCCCGGGAAAGAGGTTCAGAACATCGAAAATTCCGAGGCCCATACCCAGGAAGCAAGAACTACCACAACCCAGGAGTACCTGGCTTCAAACTCCCAGGCCCGGGTTCAAAAATCATCCGCCATGAAAGATCAAGCCAAAGTTGAGCCTGCAGTAGAAACGGAGACAATCGAACTGATACCCGGAGATTCCGAAAGGAAGATCAAGATTGGGGCGGGGTTAGAAACATCCTTCAAAGAAGACCTTGTGTCACTACTCCGGGAGTACGCGGACTCCAAGAATCCCTAGCCATGCACAGCCTGGATGTCGACCCCAGGAGGAAACCAGTAAAACAAAAAAGAAGGAATGTTGCCCGGAGAGACAAAAGGCCATAGATGAAGAAGTAGACAAACTCCTCAAAGCAGACATAATTTGTGAGATCAAATACCCGGAGTAGTTGGCCAATGTGGTTCTGGTGAAGAAACCCAGCGGAAAGTGGAGGATGTGTGTCGACTACACCGACCTGAATGAGGCCTGCCCCAAAGATCCATAACCACTACCAAGTATAGATCAGCTCATCGATACCACCTCCGGCCATGTAATGCTAAGCTTTATGGACGCATTCTCCGGGTATAACCAAATCAAAATGAACCCCCCAGACATAGCCAAAACAACATTCATCACCCACAGAGCGGTATATGCTTATAAGTTCATGCCCTTTGGGCTCCGGAATGCTGGAGCTACATACCAGAGAGCAATGGTAGAAGTGTTAAAGGACCAGATAGGCCGGAACCTGGAGTCCTATGTTGATGACATTATAGCCAAATCTAAAACCGTCGAGGAACACATCCTTGATCTGCGAGAATGTTTCGAGAACTTGAGGAATCATGAGATGAAGCTGAACCCGGAAAAATGTACGTTCGGGGTGGCGGCAGGCAAATTCCTGGGATTCATGATCACATGATCAGCCAGAGAGGAATTGAAGCCAACCCCGAAAAAATAAGAGCAATCTTAGAGATGCAGCAACCCCGGACCCAGAAAGACATTCAAAAACTAGCCGGATCACTGGCGGCCTTACGAAGGTTCTTCTCCAAGTTGGCAGAAAAATGTTTGCCTTTCTTCAATCTGCTCAAAGGAGCAAGGAACAAGAGAGAAATCATATGGAGCCCGGAGTGCCAGAGAGCATTAGACACAATCAAAGAATATCTCTCATCACCACCTCTGCTAACCAAACCCGAGCCCGGAGAGCCCCTACACCTGTACCTCTCCGCTGGGCCTTTGGCCGTGACAGCTGCCTTAGTCCGGGAAGTAAAGGGAAACCAACAGCCGGTATATTACATCAGCCAAGTCCTGAAAGATGCAAAAACTCGATACCCCAACCTGGAAAAGTTCGCCTTTGCCTTGGTTACAGCCTCAAGAAAACTCAGACATTACTTCCAGGGAAGAGAAATCAAAGTGGTAACAGATCAGATGTTAAGATGGATAATCCACAAGCCGGATGCATCCGGAAGACTGATAAACTGGGCAATCGAGCTAAGCCAATTCCACCTGACCTTCATACCCCGGATAACCATCAAAGCACAAGCCCTGGCAGACTTCATTGTGGAATTCTCCTTTCCATCAAAGCACAAGCCCTAGCAGACAAAAGTCTTGAGTCATGGACTCTCCATGTAGACGGTTCCTCAACAGCGGACAGGTACGGGGCCGGGGTCATCATGAAGAGCCCGAACGACTTTCAGATCAAACATGTGGTAGCCTTCAAATTTCAAGCAACCAACAACCAGTCCGAATATGAGGCTTTCCTCACCGGATTAAGATTGGCCCGAACTTTGAAAGTCCGAAACCTGAACATCTATAGTGATTCCCAGATTGTGGTACGACAAACAAAGGGGGAGTACATCGCCAAAGATCCCAAGTTGGCTCAATACCAAGCCCTGGTCAAAAGCTATTTAGCTACCATCCCAAAACATCAGATCAGCCAGATTAACAGAGAAGAAAACTCAGAAACGGATGAGCTTTCCAGACTAGTTCAAAACTAAGCCGACCTAGATGGCTCAGTCTACTTCGAAGAACTTGAGAAACCAGCAATTGATCAAGGAGAAATAATGGAAATTGATGATGGCCCGAACTGGATGACTCCTTTTATCCTCTACCTGGAAAAAGGGGAGCTGCCGGGGGACAAGAACGAGGCAAGAAGGTTGAAAAACAAAGTAGCCAAGTACTTCATTGAAGATAACCAACTCTATCGCCGAACCTTTTCATCCCCAGTACTGAAGTGTGTAGGCCCAGAGGAGGCCAACTACTATTTACTAGAGGTGCATGAAGGAATTTGCGGAGACCACATGTCTGCAAAAGCCCTTGCCTACAAAATCATAAGGCAAGGTTACTACTGGCCAACCAGCCACTCAGATGTAATAGAGTTTGTCAAGAAATGTAGAAACTGTAAGCTATTCAGCAATGTGCCAAGGCAAAGCCCGGTCCTACCCTCCTCGGTCCTCTCCCCAATTCCTTTTGCTGTTTGGGGCATCGACATAGTGGGACCATTTCCCCGAGCTAAAGGGGATTTGAGGTACCTGCTAGTAGCTATTGACTACATGACTAAGTGGGCCGAGGTCAAAGCAATGAGGACCATCAATCAACAGGATTGCATCAAGTTTATGGACAATATCCTAATGCGGTTCGGGCTACCCAGAGTCTTGGTTTCAGATAACGGACCCCAGTTCGTAGGCTCAGATTTTGAAAATTACCTCAAGGAAAGGGGGATCAAACACAAGAAGTCATCAGTAGCATATCCTCAGGGCAACGACCAAGTTGAAGTCACAAACAGGATCCTATTAAGGGGAATTGAAAAGAGATTGCAAGAAAACAAGAACAAGTGGCCTGAAGAGCTACCAAATGTGTTATGGTCATACCGAACAAGTCCGAGGTCCGGGACGGGAGAAACTCCATTCAAGCTAGCCTATGGGACCGAAGCCTTGCTACCAATTGAAGTGGGTTTCCCTTCCTACAGGGTGATTAATTTTGATGAAATTAAAAATGAAGAAGGGCTCCGGGCAAATCTCGAGCTAATAGATGAGGTCAGGGACAAAGCTGTGGAAAGAATGGAGAAATACAAAGAAAAAACAAGAGAGTACTTCAGAAAGAAATCAAGGGTCAAGAATTTCCAAGTCGGTGACCTAGTACTCCGGGACACGGAGGCATCGGATCCCACAAACACTGACAAGATCATGCCTAAGTGGGAAGGCCCCTACCAAGTCAAAGAAGTACTCCGCCCCGGGACCTACAAGCTCAATCACATGGACGGATCCGAAGTCCCCAACACTTGGCACGGCCTCAGACTCAGAAAATACTACCAGTAGATCAAAGAACTTCAGCCAAAGCAATAACTACTTTGTAATAGGAATGCAAAGATGCTTGTAATCATTCAAAATCATTAATGAAAGTCTGCGTACTACTTTTCCAATGCTTTCTTTACACAACCAAAAACAAATTTCTACTTGAAAATTTTGCATAATTTCCAAGTATGGCTGAATCCCGGATCAAAGGTATTACCTTGGCCCGGAGCAAACAACCAAAAACAAATTCCTACTTGGAAATTTTGCATAATTTCCAAGTATGGCTGAATCCCGGGTCAAAGTTTATTACTTGGCCTGGAGCAAACAACCAAAAACAAATTCCTACTATGAAATTTTGCATAATTTTCAAGTATGGCTGAATCCCGGGTCAAAGGTTATTATTACCTTGGCCCGGAGCAAACAACCAAAAACAAATTTCTACTTGGAAATTTTGCATAATTTCCAAGTATGGCTGAATCCCGGGTCAAAGGTTATTACCTTGGCCCGGGGCAAAGCAACCAAAACCAAATTACTACTTGGAAATTTTGCATACTTTCCAAGTATGGCCTAACCCCGGGTCAAACGGGTTAATACCTTGGCCCGGAACAAAACAACCACAACGAAATTCCTACTTGGAAAGTTTGTATACTTTCCAAGTATGGCTGAATCCCGGGCCAAAAGGCTAGCACCTTGACCCGTGGCTAAACAACCAATACAAACTCCTACTTGGAAAGTTTTTGACCCGGGACACAAGATAAACACCTCGGCCCGAGCTACACGAACATGAACAACTTGAAAACTTTTGGACCACAAACTCCCCTATCCGGATTCCCGCATAAGGGAGTGGGGGGCAAGACAAACCACATCAAGTTAAAGTTACATAAAATGAAAGCAGAAAATACGTTACATAAAATTGAACAGGCCGGGCTGACCAACAGCCCGAAACACCTGACAGTTGAGCAAAGTTATGATAAAGATTACAAAAATTCAAATAAAAGTTCAACAAGGACAGAATAGGTAAAGATTACACGGGCATAGCCCGGACCCTGGACGCAGCCAGTATGGAGGATCAAGCTTCGGGAAGAGGAGAGGAGTTGGGAGCAACATAGGGAGCAGGTTCGCCCTCGCCCCAGACCAGAGCTTCTTCAGCTTCCAGGTAAGCCGTAATGAAGTTGTCCCAGGTGGCGGTTCCGGGATCAGCCTTGCACATGTTCTCAGCAACCACCCAGCAACGGTGGATTTTCTTCGAAGCAACGGCGGCAAGTTCGTCATCGTATGCATCCGACTTCCGGAACTCGGCAATCACCTCTTCTTCAGATTTCTTGGCCTTCAGCTCGGCCCCGAGCTTATGCACCTCCTCCCTGTACTCTTTTAGCTTGGCCTTGGCAGAATCTCTCTCCTCAGCGAGGGTCTTAGCCGCCTCCTTGAACTTGTTCGACTAAACTTCAACAGTTTTCCGCAGATCGGCAAGCTTAGTCCTCGCAGCCTCCGCCTCCTTCTCCATTTCCTTTCTCTTCTCAGTCACTGAGCTCAAGACATCCCGGGCCTCCTTGATTGTCTCCAACTCCCGACATGCAACAACAGCAGTTCCAGGCATTCGGACCCCGAGCTGCCAAAAACAAAAATATAGTGTAAGAAAACAAGATTAAACATGCAACACAGAAGGAGCCCGGAGAAGAATATACCTGGCCATAGACCGCCATCATGTCCTGGAACTGCGAGATGGCTGAGCTCTTACCCATATCCTCCCATTCCACCTTGCTAGGGAGGTCAGCAAGGAACCCAATGAAGTTCCTTTCATCCGGGGAGACAGGGGCGGGCTCGTGAGGCCCGAAGTTAGCCCTCTTCGAGCTACCATCGGCCGGCTGTTCAGCGACAATCTCGCAGTCCGACTGCATGGTCCCAAACTTCTCAGCCTGGACCGCAGAAATCCTCGGCCTCTTCCTCGGGAGCAGCTCAGAATCCCCAACCCCGGCTTCCAGGTTCCCCAGCTCCGGAGTTACCTCCCTGTTCTCAGGACCCCGGTTCTCCGAACCTCCCTCCTGATTAGCCCGCGAACCGCTAGCCTCCCCGGGGGCCTTGGTGTTATCGCGAACATGGCCAATGTTCCGGAGAGTAGCAGCCAAAGATCTGTTTGCCTTGCTCATTTTGACGAACTCCTCAAACTCTGGGTTGTAACTAGGAAGACCTGAAAAGAAGCATATAAAGCACATAAGCCCGGAGCCGAAAAGTAAGCGTAAACAGAAAGCAAGTAAAACACAACCCGAACTTACATCCCATCTCAAAAAGATACTTGTGACTCATAAGATCATCCCTAGTCACTTGCCTCTTAAGACCACAGCAAAAGGTATGAACCCGGTCTAATGCCTCATCCTGGAGGTCGTGCACTTCGAAGTGCATAGCCAGGGGCGCCTCCTTGAAGGTGGGCATAAATCGGATATCAACACCCCGGAGAAACACGAACTCTCCATTCCACCCCTTCAAGGAAGGCAACATGCCAAGGGGCTTGGAGGCTGAGGCAGGGTACCCACAAGCTTTGCCTTGAAATCTAAACTCGAACATGGGCATATTGTTGGAATGTACCAGCCGAAACAGATGATGGAAGAGCTTAAAAGTGGGCAATACCCTGGCGGCCTCGCAACACCTCAGGAAATAATATATTCACTTCACCGCGTTCGGGGTAAGCTGAGTTATGGGGATCCCGTACTCAAAAAGACACAGTGACTTGACGAACTGATGGCACCGGGGCCCGTAGCCCGACCTGAGGTGCTCCAGCCATACCCTGACCCAACCGCCCTCTGGCCTGTGATAAATCTTCTCTCCGGGCTCCGGCCTCCGGCCACCTCCATTCCACGTCATTATCCAAGTGGAAGGTAGCCCGAAAAATCTAGTCCCACTGAACTGGCTCCTCTATGTACTGGGCCCTAAACGGACCAACGTCCATGCCGGAGCCGGGCTTATCCCCGAACTTCGAATCTAAAAAGGCCTCGTTATATTCTGTCATAAGCGCCACATCCCTATTTTGGGCAAACTCGGTACTAAGGTCCCGGTAAAAGTAGGCTTGCGGAATCCCCGGATCCTTCCTAACAAAATAATACTTGGAGTGGCCCCAGCTACCATCCGGTTCACTAAGGCTGAACCCCGGACCCATATCCTTCATCGCGATCTTTGTAAGCACGGGTAGACTACTCTTCTTCTTCCCCATCAGGCACCACTTTAGGTCTACTACGTCAAGGCAACTATCTGAGGAACTAGCACTGGTGGCGGAGCTACTACTGTCGGAGAGAGGGGTTAACACGCGTCTAGCAGTTACACGGGTTTTTCTAACCATAAAAGGAAACTACCCCGAGCAACCCACCGAAGCAAGAAGAGAAAATAAGAAGCTACAGATAGAAAACTACCCCGGAGATAATGACACAATAATGCTAAAGAAAGTAAAAGCTGGAGTAAGGAGACTTACAGAGAAGCGAAGAAACCGAAGAAAAGAGAAGCTAGAAAATCCGAAGTGCAACTAGTCCGGAGTAAGAGTCCTCAGAGAAACGTAATAACAACAGCAATTCAAGAATATGTAAAGGACAAAAGTGAGGGGGTCAGCCCTTATTTATAGGCAATTTAGAATAGCAACCGCCGTTACACGTGGCAGCCCAAATATCGGCCCAATACCTCAAACTCGGAGATAGTGCGTGACAGCTGGTTTCCACCAGATTGTTGGGAGATATCTCCAAAAAAAAAAAGACAGTTTTTTAGAACATACCAAAATATACATACACATTTTTATTCCCAGATTACACACTTGTATAATTGTAGAAGGGGGGGGTTGAATACAATTCTTGATATATATAAATTTCTGATAAAAACCACATAAATCTATAAGGAGATAATTGTTGAATGAGAAAAGATTCACAAACACATAAAAAATCAGGTGGTTAAATTTACCACCTGAGACTTTTATTCGAAGAAAACTCTGTGATACAAATGTACACAGCTTCTGTTTTACAACTCTTTGCTTCTAAAGATATTCAAGAAACCCTAATCAAATGTGTCTGTTTTCTTAGTTTCTAAAGAGTTGTTACACTTGGTTATATATCCCAAGTTTACAAGTACTACAGGAACAAGATAATATTAATCTAATTCAAGTTGACTTGCTACTCCACTCCAAATCCACATGTAGCAGAAAGGTTGTCCTTGTGAACAGATATGTCCCTTGCACCTTTCTTGTATGTACTGTGTAAATGGAATGCTTCTTTCTTCTGCGTTTCTAAAGTATGGCTGCCATACTGCTTTTTATACTTACTATCAACCCATGTGATCTGTCAGTCAAACCTGTCCTTATCAACTGCTAATTCCCAGCTAGCATAGAAGAGAGTGTTAATGATTATTTGTTGATGTTGTACACAGTCATCCGTTGACGGTAGTTTGAGCTGTATCCGTTGATAGAGTAGATTTGAGTTGTATTCATTGATAGAGTCCTGTTCTCATCCGTTGATACACTTTCACTTAGACAGAATTACATAGCATAGCTTATTTACAATTGGCTACCCTATTCTGCCTATCCATTGATGGTCAACATGACTCTGAATAAAAACACTATCAACTGATAAATAGAGATACTGCAGCATGCTACAAAACCTCATCCGTTGATGAGCTACCTGTCAACGAATAGAGTTATAATGCCTCATCCGTTGATAGTTACAAAACATGACTTATACAATTTTGTGCATAGAATGTGAAGTTATCATCAAGTACAACATATTCCTAACAATCTCCCCCAATTTATGCTTGATGAACATAAAGTCATAAATTTAGGACCTTGATGATAACAAAACATTTCCCTAGAGGTATTTACTGATAGATGCATAATTGTATTAAGCTTCAAAATTTAAACAAAGAAAGTTTGAGAAATTTACAGAGAAAGATTGCTCCTCTAGTCTGAGCAGATCATTAATGTTTTCTTTCTCTTGTTGGCACCACTCTTGATTTTCCTTCCTTAGCAGAATTTGATTCAATCTGGATTTGGAGTTGCCTGTAGAAGGCTTCTTCTTCAACAATCTTTGAATTCAGCTTTGATTGCAACCACCTAAGGTACTGGGTGCTAGCCTTAGATAGTTGATCCTCCAACCTGAAGAATCTCCTGTTTCCACCTTCATCCCTAAATTCCATCATCCAATAAGGTTGAATGTGGATTTTCTGTCCATTGTATGGGATCTTCAGTTTCTTGGGCAAACTTGATGGAGAATTCCATTCTGCTCTAATCTGTTCAATCCTCTTGATTATCTCATGCCTGGCTACCATGGAGAACCTTGTATGTCTCTTAATGGCAGAGAATACTTTGGTTAAGATTTGATAATTTTCTCCAAGTACCTTCTGTAAAGGCCATGTCCTCTCTTTTCCTCCTTTGTAGACAAACACTAATCTCTCAGGCAGTTGTTTGTATTTGTCAATTCCTCTCACTTCTGACACTTCATCCATATATAGATTGATGCCAGAATATTCTTCTATAACTGCCTGATAGATGTAGTCTTCCTTGTTCTCAGCAGGTGACTGTTTAACAATAGAGGGCACCTTAGATATTTGGATAGGCAACTTTGGAGTTTGCTTTCATGGGGCCCTTTTCTTCTGTGTTGATTCAAACAGAAATTTAGGAACCTCAATTTTGTCAAACTCCACTGGTTCCTCCTTTGGCTCTATTTGATGTTCATGGAAGTTTACAGATGGGTTTATTACCTCTTGAGGCATTTGAACTGGTAATTGTGTGCCACTTGTTTCTCTGGATCCTTTTTGTGGAGAAATAGGTTTGTTGGGTCTTTGCTTTTTCTGTCTTTTCTGTACCCTAACCTTAGTGCCACCTTTTCTCTTAACTGGCTTAGGAGGTTCCTCAAACTCCTTTTCTTCACTTTGTAACTCATCATCTAACTCTTGAGCTAGCCTGGCTAGCCTCTCTTCTGAGTTTTCATTTGGAAATTCAGTATTTGGATGAGCTTCTCTTAGCAGCCTTGAAGTCTCTTCCCTCTTGGCTTCAATAAATCTAGGATGGCTGTTGGAGATGTTCAGAATTTTTCCATTCCTTGTGATTACAGCCATCCATTCTCTTACTCTTTTATTAGTCTTTTGCTTGAACTCCATGATAGCTTCTTCCATTAGCTTCTCTTCATCATCCTTGGGAAATGGATAGTCCAGTTGTAACTTGTTCTTCCCATTTACTTTTGGTGGAGAGTAAACTCTGGTTTTTATGATGGGTTCAAATTCTTTGACATAAGAAGGTTCAGCATCATAATATGTAGGAGCCACAATTGCTGGAGTGAGCACCTTCAGTATTGTAGTAGATATTGTTGGAGCTGAGGTTTGGCTAGAGAACAGAGTTGATGCAATAGATTCATTGATCAACCTTTCTGACCTCATTATCCTTTCATTTTGTTCCTCTCTTATCTTTTGTAGAGCTTCAATCTTGGCTAGCTTTTCCTCTTCTGTCATGTTTGAGAGATCAAACTCTTCAGATAGAGGTTTGGATTTATTGGGGGAAGCTTTGACAATAAACACCTGTGGATTGACCACTATGGTAGGCTGCTGCTCCCCCTCACTTGCTGCTTCTCTCCTTTCAGAAATAGAGATTTGACTTGTAGTTGCCACAGCCTCTTCCACTTTCTCCCCCTTTTTGTTAGCATCAAGGGTTTGAATAGAAGTAGGGGCTGCAACCAACTTTTCTAAAAGTTGAGTTTGCAGTTTCTGATGTTGAAGAAATTGCTCCATCTGGGATTCCATCTTTTCCACTCTAGTGGTGAGTTGTTGCACAGACTTAGCCAAGCTGTCTTCTTTGATGAATCTTTGTTGCAACACCCTCTGAGTGGCTATAGGGGCCAACTGCTCCAACTTGGAATCCACAGAAATCTTCACATCTTTGATATCTTGCTTGACCTCCTCTAAGTTTGATCTTTGAATCACCATTTGCATCTTTTGCAACTTGAGAGAATCAATTGCTTGTTGAAGAACAACCTGTCTTTGGGGATCTGCACTTTGGTGCTCAGCCATGGCAGATTTATATTGCCTTATGATCTCCAAATCAATGTCAAGATAGGTGTAGCTAGTAGCAAATTTCCAATCATGAATACTGCTAGCACCTTCATCCTCAGTGCTCTGGCTGGCTTCACTGTCAAATTCTTTAATGTCTTCATCTTCAGCAATGGATGGCAGAGCTTCTAAAGATTCCTTAGCTCTTTGTAGTGACTGTGAGGTGTGCACTAGGTGCATTGCCTCCTCTGCTTCCACATTGCTTTGGCAAGCCAGAACTTGATAGGCAGGTGGAGGAATAAAGGTTTCAGCATCCAAAGAGATGGAGTCAATCATTGACTGATATTCTTTTCGATATTCCATGTCCTTGGTGGCATCATTAACCTCCATTGGCTCACTTGCAATGGCTTCTCCTTCCAACCTTATGCCTCCTGTAGTCCCTTCTCTCCTCTCATCTCTCTTTTCTTGCATCAAGGGCTCCCATTGGCTCACACCTCTCACACCCTCACCTTCACCTACTAAGGTGGAACTCTCAATCTCTCCTTTTGCCTGACCGGAAGAAATGGTCAGCCTCTCATTATTTTGCTCTCCTTTTGCCTGCTCACAAGGCAGCCTCTCAGTCCCTTCCCTCATTCCTAAAAGTGTTTCAACTACTACAAAATCCTCCACAGTTGACATGGGAATGTCACATTTTGCAGTGGTAGAGAGAGTTGTCAACGGATAAAGTGTATCCGTTGATGTAGTAGTCATTGCTGTCAATGGATGATTAGATGTAGACACATCCGTTGATAGAGAAACACTTGTCAATGGATGAAGGATATCTGTTGATGAAGGAAAAAGAGTATCCGTTGAAGTGAAAATCAACACTGAATCTATGGTGATTGATTTTAAGGAAGAGGCCACAGATAGTGTTGTGAATTCATGAATGGAAGATTGATGGCCCAACAAATCATCTAAAAGATGATGACCACCAATTGTTGAGTGGGGCTTCTCCAAGAATTTTAAAGATGGAGAATCAGGAATTGATGTAGATATCATATCCACATCCAGAGACGGAGTTGGTGATGGTGGATTGATATGTGTATCGATTTGAAGGTTAAGATCAAGGGGCTGTGACTCCACATTTATTGAAGTCACATCAAACTGAATTTGAGAAGGTACAGTTTGCTGTACTGTGTGTGCACCCTGTGACTCCCCAATGGTTTTTGATTTTACTCTTCTACCATAGGTTTTTGAGTGAGAGCTATCTGTGTCTCTTGCCCTTTTGTGCAGTGTTCTTGGAGTGGAACTTAAATCAGTAGTCACTCCCTGTTGAGAGGATGTAACTAGAATTTGGCTTGAAGGTTCATTAACAGTCTTTTGAGAGACTGAAATGTTGATTGCACCTGCCTCACCTTCCTTATCCTTAGGGCTTCTTTGATGTTCACCCTGTCCCTCACCACTCACTACCACCTTCACACTCCCCTCAGGAGTTTTGGTAGTTTTTGCAACAGGTGCCTTTTGAGAGACACATGAGGTTTGTCTTTTAGATTGTGATTTTGGAGCTTTGGATTTGGTCACTTTGGTAGGAGCCTGTTTGGTCACAGCTACAGACTCCATTGTGACACTAGAAGGCAAAGAAATTTGGGGGTTGGAGATAGGAGTTTCAGGGTTGGAAACAGTTACCTGAACAATTGGTAGATATACCAATTGTACTTCTGCATTTAGGTTCATTCGAATCAAATCACTTAAGACTCTTTTCTCCTGAACAAAACAATTGAACTTGCTATCCGGGTTAGCAATGGATATCTCATTCTCAGATACATGCAGTGCTAGGAGCATAAAAAATCTAGCAAAATAAATATTCTTGCTCATAGTTTCCTTTTTACCTAATTTAGCTGCTATCTCACACATGACTAGTGTGCTAAAATTGTAGAGTTTATCAGTCAAAAGCATACATAGCATAACTAGCATGGAATTGGTAACAACATCAAAGTTACTAATTTTGCCAGAAAAAGTTTTAATGAAAGCATCACAAAAATGACTCCATTCTTTAACCATACCTTTCCTAACAATTTTCCCTAAGTTCTCAGTACTAAGGGTATAATTTATGGAATTAAGCATGGTAACAATTTCAGCATTACTAGAAACTTCCAGACAGTTATTCTCAGGCAATTTTAAACAAGCAGTTATCACATCAGAATTAACTACATAGTTTTTACCCTTTAAAGAAAAAGCAAGTGTACCGTCTGTGCCAATGTACTCAGCAGATGCCCACACCTCTTCAATTACCTCGTGGATTAGAGGAGTGGTGGCAGTCATAGCATATGACAGTTTACATTTCTTCACGAAATTCATGGTGTGATATGCTTCTGGAGCGTTCACTGTGTCAACAAAGGCCGCGAAATTGTTCTTCTCATAGGTAAACCCAGTGGAAGACATCATCTTAACAATAGGCGCCATTGAAGTGTTTGAACTTTTGTTGCAGAGATTTTTAGTGAAGAAGATGTAGTTAACTTATGAGATTCTTGAAAATGAATAAAAGTGAGATGTGAGAGCACAAGAAAGCCTTTTATATTTTTCAAGAATTAAAAATGAAATAATTAAAAGTAATTACTCCATTGGACAAAAGTAACTCTCAGATAATAAATGAAAAGAAAAGAAGTACAGTCGTGACTAAATATACACGTTTACCAACGGCTATAATAAAAAAAAATATGTATATCAACGGATAAAGAATGGACGGTTGAGAAAACAGTTTATCCATCGATGACGTGGACAACATGTTATCCGTTGACATACGAAAATCTAGTAATGTGTTTATACTACCAACGGATAAAAGGATATCCGTTGATAAGCAAATTTTGCCTTAAACAAAATTTCTGTAGGAAATTTTTCTGAGAGTTTTTAATTCTCAAGTAAATCAAAACACATTTCTAGCTGCAATACAGTATGATTAGATATCACTAGGAATTACGAAAAATTAAGCATACCTAGTTCACCCACCAACCTTGTGAATGAAGATTCATCAAGAGGCTTGGTGAAGATATCTGCAAGCTGCATTTCACTTGGCACAAAGTGCATTTCTACTGTACTATTCATCACATGCTCTCTAATGAAGTGGTATTTGATGTCAATATGCTTGGTTCTCGAATTTTGCACTGGATTCTCTGTGATGGCAATAACACTTGTGTTGTCACAGAAAATTGGAATCTTCTCAACTTTTAGACCATAGTCAATAAGTTGATTTTTCATCCAAAGAATTTGTGCACAACAACTTCCAGCAGCAATGTACTCAGCTTCAGCTGTAGAAGTGGAGACTGAGTTCTGTTTCTTACTGAACCATGACACCAGCCTGTTCCCTAGAAATTGACAGGAGCCTGTAGTACTTTTCCTATCAATTCTGCAACCTGCATAGTCTGCATCTGAATAGCCAATTAGATCAAAGCCAGAATCTCTTGGGTACCAAATGCCAAGGTTTGGTGTTCCCTTGAGATACCTGAAAATTCTCTTAATAGCAATCAAGTGAGACTCCCTAGGGTCAGCTTGAAATCTAGCACAAAGACAAGTGGAAAACATTATATCATGTCTACTAGCTGTTAGATATAGAAGTGAGCTTACCATGCCTCTATAGCTTGAGATGTCCACAGATTTTTCCTTAGTATTCAACTCAAGCTTAGTTGCAGTGGCCATAGGTGTTTTTGCAGAGGCACAATCCATTAAATCAAATTTCTTTAAAAGATCATAAATATATTTTGTTTGACTTATGAAAATTCCCTCATTAACTTGCTTCACTTGTAAACCAAGAAAGTAAGTTAATTCACCCATCATGCTCATTTCATACCTACTTTGCATAAGTTTGGCAAACCTTTTGCAAAGCTTCTCATCTGTAGACCCAAAAATAATATCATCTACATAGATTTGAACAAGTATTGAAGAACCATTGACATTTCTATGAAATAAGGTTTTATCTACTGTACCTCTAGTGAAGTGATTCTCCAAATGAAATTGAGATAAAGTGTCATACCAGGATCTTGGTGCTTGCTTCAAACCATAAAGTGCTTTCAGGAGAAGATATACATATTCTGGAAAATCTGGATCTTCAAAGCCAGGAGGTTGATGGACATATACCTCTTCTTTCAGTTTCCCATTTAGAAAGACACTTTTGACATCCATCTGATAGACTTTGAAATTGGCATGTGCTGCATAGGCTAGGAAAATTCTAATTGCCTCAAGTCTTGCCACTGGAGCAAAAGTTTCATCAAAATCTATCCCTTCTTCTTGAGAATAGCCCTTTGCCACTAATCTAGCTTTATTCCTCACAATTATGCCATTTTCATCAGTCTTATTCTTGAGAACCCATTTGGTACCTATGACACCTCTATCATCAGGTTTGGGCACAAGCTTCCATACTTTATTTCTCTCAAATTGGTTTAGCTCTTCTTGCATTGCTAAGACCCAATCTGGATCTAGAAGGGCATCTTCCACTTTCTTAGGTTCCTCTTGAGATAGGAAACTACTGTATAGGCATTCTTCTTATGTGGCCCTCCTAGTTTGGACTCTTGAGTTTGAGTCACCAATGATTAACTCAAAAGGATGATCTCTGGTCCATTTTCTTGAAGGTGGAAGGTTTGATCTAGATGAGGTTGCTTCATCTAAATGAGCATGATCTTGTTGATTGGTCATTGAGTTTTGACTTTGAGAAACTCCCCCTGAGTTTGTTGTCCTTGCGGAATTATGAAGTTGACTGTCAACGGATACATCATTTTGTCTATCAACAGATGCTCCATTTTGCCTGTCGACGGATGCATGAGAATGCCTGTCAACGGATGCATCTGATGCTCCAGTATGACTGTCAACGGATGCTTCAGTTCCATTGTTAGCATCACTTCTAGTTGGACCAACAACTCTAGGTGAATTTCCATGGCCATGATCTTCATTTTCCTCATCATCATCAATGTACATTCTTCCTTCTACCTCATTTTCAAATCTCAATTCTTCATGGAAGCCTTCATCATTTAGACCTAGAATCTTTTGATCATCAAACACAACATGTACAGATTCCATAACAATGTTGATTCTTAGATTGTAGACTCTATAGGCTTTCCCTGTTGCATACCCAACAAAGATAGCTTCATCTGCATTTGCTTCAAATTTGCCCAAGTTATCTCCATGATTTCTTAGCACAAAACACTTACATCCAAAGACATGAAGAAAAGCTAAAGTTGGTTTCTTGTTGGTGAATAACTGATAAGGAGACATTCCTCTAGCTTGATTGACCAAGGAAATATTCTGAGTGAAACAGGCAGTGTTGATAGCTTCAGCCCAGAAATATGTTGGCAATCTTGATTCACTTAGCATTGTTCTAGCAGCTTCAATGAGAGTTCTGTTTTTCCTTTCAACAACCCAATTTTATTGAGGTGTTCTAGCAGCAGAAAACTCATGGACAATTCCATTCTCTTCACAGAAAATCTTCATTGTGGAATTTTTGAATTCAGTGCCATTGTCACTCCTGATTCTTTGTACTTTTACTTCAGAACCATTGTTTACTAGTGAGATGATTGATGATGATTTCACTTGCACAATCTTTGGAGTGCAGAAAGAAAGTCCATGTAAACTTAGAAAAATCATCTGCAATCACCAGACAGTATTTCTTCTTTGAAATGGACATGACATTTATTGGACCAAATAAGTCCATATGCAGCAATTGAAGTGGCTTAACAATGGATGACTCTGTCTTGCTCTTGAAGGATGATTTCTTTTGTTTCCCTAATTGGCAGGCATCACACAATCCATCTTTGATGAACTCCAATTGAGGGATTCCTCTAGCAAGATCCTTTCTTACCAAATCATTCATAACTTTAAAATTCAAATGTGACAGCTTTTTATGCCATAGCCAACTCTCATCCTTGCTTGCTTTGCTGAAGAGACAAGTGATGGATTCTGAGCATACTGAATTGAAGTCAGCTATGTAAACATTTCCTTTTCTAAAGCCTGTCAATACCACATTGTTGTTTTCCTTGGCAGAAACAACACAGGCTTCTTTAGTGAACTTTACTTCATAGTCTTTGTCACAAATCTGACTGACACTCAGCAAATTGTGCTTCAAACCTTCAACTAAAGCCACTTCTTCAATGATGACATTATCCTTTGAAATTAAGCCATATCCCTTAGTATATCTTTTGCTATCATCTCCAAAGGTAATTCTAGGGCCAGCTGCCTCCTTGAACTTTGTGAGCAGGATTGAATCTCCTGTAATGTGCCTAGAGCATCCACTGTCTAGGTACCATAGATTCCTTCTATTTCCCTGCACACATTCCAAAACACAAATCAAGTTGATTTTGGTACCCAAGTTTCCTTGGGTCCTTTCTTGTTAGCCTTTGGTTTTGCACTCTTAGCAATCTTCACTTTAGGTGTAGATGCTTGAGTGATAGATTTTGACAGATGCTCATTTGCATAAATATTTGATGCATGCATTTGTGAAAAATTGGCATACATATTATTCATGCTAGGAATGCTCCATGACATTTGTGGCATATTCACAGATTGAAAATAAGGATTAGACACATATGTCATGTTCACATATGGATTTGAAAAACTAGCATTCTGATACAAACCAGGCATTGCAGGCATACTTGGCATAGATTGAGGTACATGAACAGGAGTCCTTTTAACAGACTTGCAATTAGAAGATAGGTGATTGACACTATTACAATTACCACAAGTTTTCCTAGGAGAATAATTGTTTTTCTTGTTGATGCCTATCTTACCATTTCTGTTCTTTTTCTTTTTACCCTCAGTCTCTACCTTTTCATTAACTGATTTACCAACAGCCTTTTTGTTAAGTAAATCAACTGCCTTAGCCTTCTCACTAGATTTGGCCTGGCTACTTTCACCAGAAACAAAGTTCTTGGCTACTGGACCATACTGATTATTCAGTTTCTTGAGTTCCTTCTTACTAACAGACTTTTTGTTAGTCGACGGATACCTCTCATCCGTTGATGGTTCATCTGTCAACGGATGATCACTATCCATTGATTCACAAATAGTCTCTAGATCCTCAAGGCAAGGTTCTAGCTCCTTTTTCTTTTGAATCCAGGTATTCTTCACAAATGATTCTATTCCCTGAACTTCTATTATGTTTTGTGAAATATTCCTACAACTTTGAAATTTAGCAATTATCCCTTGTTCTTTTTCAAGCTGGTCTCTTAAAATCAGTTCTCTTTTTAACACGGCTTCAAGTTCACTTTTAGCCTCATTGCAATCAACTCTCATTTTCTCAAATTCTAGAAATTGAATTTCTAGAGCAGCATTTCTATCACTTAAAAACAGATTAGTCTCTTTAATCCTATTGTTCTCTTTAGTAAGTGATTTAAGAGTAACACTCAAGTGATATAGTTTAGTAGACATTTCATCTATAACACTATTGCATTCCTCTTTGGTGAGCTCAGAAATATTAGTAGAAAATACCTGATTGCTAGCTAATCTTGCTTCCTGCTCAGAATTAGCCATCAATGCAAGGTTGACAAACTCAGCATCATCATCAGAATGATTTCCATCAGCAGCCCAATCATACTCTTGGGTCATGAATGCCTTTCCTTTCTGCCTGAGAAGATTAAAATATTTCTTCTTGTAGTCAACAATTTCAGTTGGCTTTCCCTTGTTCTCTGATCTAGGCTTCCTGCATTTACTTATCATGTGACCAGCAATTCCACAATTTTATCATTTAATTTTGGATTTATCCACATAGTTGCTTGTAGAAAAATCCTTGTTAAATGGCTTGGCCACCCCAGAGTTTCTTCTGAATTTTAGCTTAGAGAATCTCCTAGATAGAAAGACTAAATGCTCATCTATCTCATCCAATTCATCCTGCTGAAGGACACTCATTTCTTCAAACACTTTTTCCTTGCTTTTGCTTGATTCTGCTCTACCTTCACAAACCTCCCTGTTTGGTGTAGATTTAGCAGCTTTAGTCCTCTTCTCCTCCTTCTGCTCCAAGTTGGCAACAAGTGCAACTGACCCACTTTTCTTTTGGGCCTTCTCAATTTCTTCATCCTGCTCCATTTCTAGTTCATATGTCTTTAAAGTTCCATAGAGCCTCTCAAGAGTAAATGTCTTGTACTCTTGAGTGTTTCTTAGAGAAACAGTCATTGGCTTCCACTCTTTGGGCAGTGATCTCAGAAATTTGAGATTAGAATCTT
This sequence comes from Kitagawia praeruptora, assembly GCA_037693485.1. Classification (NCBI taxonomy): domain Eukaryota; kingdom Viridiplantae; phylum Streptophyta; class Magnoliopsida; order Apiales; family Apiaceae; genus Kitagawia; species Kitagawia praeruptora. The sequence goes on from CM075352.1 coordinate 145,011,637, forward strand.
TCACTTGGTAGATTCTTCCATACAGTTTCAAGCCATTCAGTAGCTTCTGAAATCTACTAAATGTGTCATTCAATGTCTCTCCATTCTTGAAATGGAAGTGCTCATACTGTTGGATCAGTAGTTGCATCTTGTTTTCCCTTACCTGTTCTGTACCTTCACAAAGGGTTTGAACAATGTCCCATACTTCTTTGGAGGTAGTACAGTTGATAACATTGTCAACCATGTCTGTTTCTAAGCCATTAAACAGAATATTCATGGTCTTTTTATCTTTGTGGACTTCTGCAACGTCCTCAGTACTCCACTCAGAAACAGGTTTGGGAATATAAATGTCTGGTGCATCTACAGCAAGGCCAACTCTTGAAGCAGTCTTCATTGGAACATGAGGACCCTTCTCAATGCAATCTACAAAACCTTCATCAATAGACATGAGATGTAGACGCATTTTTACTTTCCAGTGAAAGTAATTTTCTCTATCAAGAACTGGTATCTTTACTCCATAATCCTTCTTAGACATGTTGGAAGTGTGTTGATCTTTAAACTTCAAATATGTTAGAAGCTTGCTCTGATACCAATTGTTATTCCCAGATTACACACTTGTATAATTGTAGAAGGGGGGTTGATACAATTCTTGATATATATAAATTTCTGATAAGAACCACAGAAATTTATAAGGAGATAATCGTTGAATGAGAAAAGATTCACAAACACATAAAAAATCAGGTGGTTAAATGTACCACCTGAGACTTTTATTCGAAGAAAACTCTGTGATACAAATGTACACAGCTTCTGTTTTACAACTCTTTGCTTCTAAGGATATTCAAGAAACCCTAAGCAAATGTGTCTATTTTCTTAGTTTCTAAAGAGTTGCTACACTTGGTTATATATCCCAAGTTTACAAGTACTACAGGAACAAGATAATATTAATCTAATTCAAGTTGACTTGCTACTCCACTCCAAATCCACATGTAGCCGAAAGGTTGTCCTTGTGAACAGATATGTCCCCTGCACCTTTCTTGTATGTACTGTGTAAATGGAATGCTTCTTTCTTCTGCGTTTCCAAAGTATGGCTGCCATACTGCTTTTTATACCTACTATCAACCCATGTGATCTGTCAGTCAAACCTGTCCTTATCAACTGCTAATTCCCAGCTAGCATAGAAGAGAGTGTTAATGATTATCCGTTGATGTTGTACACAGTCATCCGTTGATCGTAGTTTGAGCTGTATCCGTTGATAGAGTAGATTTGAGTTGTATCCGTTGATAGAGTCCTGTTCTCATCCGTTGATACACTTTCACTTAGATAGAATTACATAGCATAGCTTATTTACAATTGGCTACCCTATTCTGCCTATCCATTGATGGTCAACATGACTCTGAATAAAAACACTATTAACTGATAAATAGAGATACTGCAATATGCTACAAAACCTCATCCGTTGATGAGCTACCTGTCAACGAATAGAGTTATAATGCCTCATCCGTTGACAGTTACAAAACATGACTTATACAATTTTGTGCATAGAATGTGAAGTTATCATCAAGTACAACATATTCCTAACACACATGTATGTATATACACGCGTGAACCAGCCGAAACACTCCTAGCCCTGGGGATGCCCCTTTCAGCTCCACCCCGGGCCTTGGGGGCAACCGAAAACAAAAATTTCTTCTAAGTTACCCAAAGCCACGAAACTTTGGACTTGTGAAGATAACATATCACTCCTAGCCCCGGGGATGCGCCTTTCAGCTCCACCCCGGGCCTGGGTGTTGAGTATACAACAACGAATGCAAAACCCAAAGCGAATAAACAAGAACAAAAGAATAAACGACAATCACACAAGACAAAGATTTAACGTGGTTCGGAAATTCCTACTCCACAAGCCGCACTAATTTTGTATTGATCTCTCACAATTGTGTTGTGTTATGTTACAATTACATGAGTATTTATAAGAGAAGAAACTTGGTCTAAGAATCAGAGTCTAATTCTGAAATCCTAACTCTAATTAGAGTCCAATTCAGGATTCCTAACTCAAGTTAGAATCCAATTTCAATTCTGAAACCTGATAGACTCCACAAACCCAACAATCTCCCACTTGGAGTCTGACCACATCTTCGCTTCACTCTTGTAAATCTAGTAACAAATATTCCTTCGATCAATAACTCTAACTAGTGCAGCGCCTTCTCAACAATCAGTTCTGAAGGCCAGTTGAAGCTGTGCAAAGCTTCAACTTTTCATTAGTAACCACCTTAGTCAACATATCTGCAAGATTCTTTGAACCAAGGATTTTCTTCAAGGACAAAGTACCATTGCTAATCAACTCTCTTGTAAAGTGATATCTTAGTTGAATATGCTTCGTCCTAGCATGAAACATAGGATTCTTCGCAAGATGAATAGCACTCTGATTGTCGCTATACAAAGCACTATTCGCCTGTTTCTTGCCCAACTCCTCAAGAAAATTCTTCAACCAAATCATCTCCTTGCTAGCTTCAGAGATAGCCATATATTCTGATTCTGTGGTTGAAAGAGCAACACTCTTTTGAAGTCGAGACATCCAACTAACTGCTGTGCCACCCAAAGTGAAAATATATCCCGTAGTACTTTTTCTTGTATCCAAACATCCACCCAAATCTGCATCAGAGAACCCTTCCAAGATAACATCTTTCTTGCTGAAACATAACGCAACCTTGGATGTGCCTTTCAAGTAGCGCAACAACCACTTGACTGCTTTCCAATGCTCTCTTCCTGGATTAGACATGAACCTGCTAACAACTCCCACTGCATGAGCAATATCTGGCCTTGTACACACCATAGCATACATCAAACTGCCAACTGCAGATGCATACGGAACTTTAGCCATATCTTTATTGCCTTCATCCGTTTTAGGTGACTGCTTTTTTCGTGAGATTAAAGTGAGTCACCAACGGTGTACTTCTGGTCTTCGCATCCTGGACACTGAATTTCTGCAACAATTTCTCAATATACTTCTCTTGAGATAATTTCAAAGTACCTTCAGATCTATCCCTTATGATGCTCATACCAAGTATCTGTTTTGCTGCACCCATATCTTTCATCTCAAACTCCTCAGACATCTGTCTCTTTAACCTGTTGATTTCCCTCATGTTTGATCCTGCTATCAACATGTCATTAACATACAACAACAATATGATATAAGATGAATCAAATTGTTTAAAATAACAACAATGATCCACAGCACTCCTAGTGTACCCATTCTTCATCATAAAGCTATCAAACTTCAAGTACCATTGTCTTGGCGCTTGCTTCAAACCATACAAGCTTTTTATAAGCTTGCAAACAAGGTTTTCTTTCCCAGCTACATGAAATCCCTCTGGTTGTACCATGTAGATGTCTTTCTCAAGATCACCATGTAAAAACGCGGTCTTAACATCTAGTTGCTCTAGATGTAACTCTTCTGCAGCCACAATACTTAGCACAATTCTAACTGTAGTCATCTTAACAACCGGAGAAAATATATCAGTATAGTCAATACCCTTTTTCTGTTGATAACCCTTGACTACTAACCTCGCCTTGTATCTCTTGATGCCATCAGGTTCTTCTTTGATCCGGAACACCCACTTATTCTGTAAAGCCTTTTTTCCTGTTGGTAATTTTGTTAAAGACCAAGTTTCATTCTTCTCAAGAGAACTCATCTCTTCTTCCATGGCTGATTTCCACTGAACTGAATCATCCACCTGAACTGCCTCTGAATAACACTGAGGCTCTCCATCCTCGGTCAATAACATATAATATGCTGAAGGAGAAAATCTTTGTGGTGGCCTCACAATTCTGCTAGATCTTCTTACCTCAGCCTGTGGAGTAACTGGAACTGTGTCATCATCATTCCCCAAACTCCCACTATTTCCTGCACGATCTTCTACTGTAATATCTTCAAGCACTGCTTTCTCTTTCTCAGGTTTTTCTTTTGCAAACTCAGAATCGACTGCAAGCTTATCCTTGTACACTGCACTTTCGTTAAAAGTAACATCTCTACTTATAACAACCTTCTTCGTTAATTCATCCCAGAAACGGTAACCCATATCATCTGAGCCATAACCAATGAAGATACACTTCTTTGCTTTCAGATCAAGCTTGTCCCTGTCAGAATCTTTAACACGCACATAAGAAACACAACCAAAAACTCACAAGTGTGAAAGATTTACCTCTTTTTTCTGCCACTCTTTTTTAGGAATCTTGAACCCCAAAGGAACTGAAGGTCCTCTATTTTTGAGATACGCTGCTGTGCTAACTGCATCTGCCCAAAAAATCTTTGGCAACCCTGCATGCAACCTCATACTCTTGGCCCTCTCATTCAAGGTTCTACTCATGCGCTCTGCAACACCATTCTGCTGCGGTGTCTTTGGAATTGTTTTGATCATTCTAATCCCATATTCTGCGCAATAGCTTTTAAACTCATCACTACTGTACTCACCACCATTATCTGACATCAAACTCTTAACCTTCAAACCGGTCTGATTTTCAACTTCGGTCTTCCACTTCTTGAAAGTAGCAAACACATCTGATTTATTCTTCAAGAAATAAACCCATACCTTTCTAGTGGAATCGTCAATGAAAGTGACATAGTAGCGAGATCCTCCCAACGACGCAACTGTTGTTGGACCATATACATCTGTATGAACTAGCTCTAACCTCTCAGCCTTGGGTGTCCTCCCTGATTTTGCAAAAGTAACTCGTTTATGTTTTCCAAGAACACATGGCTCACAGAACCCAACTTCCACATTCTTCAACTCTGGAATTTTTCCCTTCGAAGTTAACAGCTTCATACCCTTTTCACTCATATGACCAAGTCTTTGGTGCCACAAAGTTGAAGACCCAATCTCATCAGCAACTGCATTTGCTTCATAGCTAGATTGTTCAACTATGTACAACGTCCCCTTTTTCTCTCCACGAGCAACAACTAGATTCCCCTTTATAACCTTCCACTGTCCGTCTCCGAAAGTAACTTGATACCCTTCCTTATCTAACTGGCCCACAGATATCAACATCTTCTTCAGTCCAGGAATGTATCTCACATCTTTCAACGTCCAGCTAGTCCCCAAAGAGGTCTTGAGATTAATATCTCCCATGCCAGCAATATCCAAAGTCTCATCATCAGCAAGACGGACTTTACCAAAATTTCCAATTCTGAAATTTAACATAAAATCCTTGCAAGGGGTAGCATGGAATGATGCACCAGAATCCATAACCCATGATTCAACCGAACATTCAACACAACAAATCAAAGCATCGTCATCCGCCACTTCTTCAACTACATTAGCTGATTATCCTCTTTCTTCTTTCCTTTAGGAGCTGCGGGAGCCGTACACTGATTTCTGAAGTGACCTTTCTTCTGACAATTCCAACAAACAATCTCCTTGCGATCTTTGGATTGTCCTCTCTTCTGTGACTTCGATCTGCTACGCCCCTGATTCTGCCCCCTATCGGACTTTCTGCCTCTACTCTCAGTACTCAACAAGGAACCTGACGACTCTCCTGAGTTTCTCCTACGAATATCTTCTCCAAGAATCGCATCTCGAACTCCATCAAAAGTCATCTTACTGCTCCCAGATGAATTACAAATAGCAATGACAAATCCTGACCAACTGTCAGGTAACGAGGATACCAACAATAAGGCTTGTACTTCATCATCGAATTTAATATCCACATGATCAGCAACACAATCACCTTCATTCAATTTTGTGGCAAACAACAAGCAACACAAATATACCTTATTCGAAGCAGATGGCTTCTCATACATATGATAACACCTTGATCAATCCATAAGTTGTCGTTTCCTTGACGATATTGTAAGCAACGTTCTTCGCCAAAGTCAATCTGACAACACCTAGAGCCTGCCTATCCAATAGATTCCAATCTTTGTCATCCATCTTTTCTGGCTTCTTCTCCTCCAGCAGTTCGTGTAGTTTTTTCTGATACAAATAATCTTCAATTTGCATCTTCCAAAACCCAAAATCTTTGCCATCAAATTTGTCGACCTTTACTTTCCCTTCTTCTCCATCGCTCCCACTCGCCTAAAAACCTAGGCTCTTGATACCAGTTGTTGAGTATACAACAACGAAAGCAAAACCCAAAGCAAATAAACAAGAACAAGAAAATAAACGACAATCACACAAGATAAAGATTTAACGTGGTTCGGAAATTCCTACTCCACAAGCCGCACTAATTTTGTATTGATCTCTCATAATTGTGTTGTGTTATGTTATGTTACAATTACATGAGTATTTATAAGAGAAGAAACTGGGTCTAAGAATCAGAGTCTAATTCTGAAATCCTAACTCTAATTAGAGTCCAATTCAGGATTCCTAACTCAAGTCAGAATCCAATTCCAATTTTGAAACCTGATAGACTCCACAAACCCAACACTGGGGGGCAACCAAAAACAAAAATTCCTTCCCAAGGCAAGGGACCTCATATGCACCTACTACTCCCCCATCCGGAGAATCCGCATGAGGGAGTGGGGGGCAAATGATAGGCTAGAAATAGCCCAGGCCCAATTAAACCCAGCCTCAGGCCCAAAAGTAACAAGCAACCCAACTTATGAGAATAAGAGCAGCCCAGTCCAGACTAGTGGGCCCCGGGTCCGGAGCCACCGCTACGTGGTATGGTCCCCTCCCCAGACTAGGGGACCCCAGATTAGTGATACCTGGCACACGTGGCATTCCAGCTCAGCCAACATTTCTACACTTGGCGCTGACCTACATTAAAGGCCAAGGAATAGCATATGTCAAATCATGTCCTCAACAACATTGCCACACTCAAGTCAACGGTCCCCACAAATGGGGACACGTGTCCAGCATCCCGGGAGTTCAGCACCTTGTCCCCCGGATCCAACGGTCAGGAGTCAAGGTAACCCACCCCTAAACCCTAGGCCTAGGGCTATAAATACCCCTAGAAAATAAGGTTTAGGGGTTAGACATTATTACACACCTACACACATTTATTACTTTTATGATACTATGCTTGACTATTATCTTCCAAAGTCAACTCTTATTCTCACGCCGGAGGCACCTCGGGGCCAAACCCTCCCTCCGGTGTTGTTTTGCAGATACCCCACCACAGCTACACCACTTTCAAGACAGGAGTTGGCGAGGAAGTACCCGGTCGAGATTCAGAGTTATCAAGGATACCGAAAATGCTGTCATGTGGAAAGGTATAGTTTCCCGTTTTCTGGTTCATCTATCAATATAAAAAGAGCTGCATAACTATTTTCAAATGTGTTGTCTCTGAATATGTGTAGTCGTGATTGTACGTGTTTTACTATATTAGATGTATAATCTCATCCTCTCTCAAATGTGTGGCAGCTATGTCTGAGCTCACGAAGTCCTTGTGCTGGGACCTGGTGAAAATGAGCCGCGATAAGTTGAATTCAGTAGGAGCAGCAATATATAGAAAACCATTTACCAATGACTGCTTTGACAAAAGATCACAAAATGAACCACCACTCTGCAACGAAGCTTATGAGCCACATGCAGTATGGTATGTTATTCTACGGTTTGTTTCATTCAAACTGTCATGGTATTTTCAACAGTGTTATATCCATTTCAAAAGTTCATATGAATGTTATGGAAACTTTTGCATTAGGCTAGCTACATGTGCTCCAGTCACTTAATCAGTACTCAGCAAACAACACTGTTAAATAGGCTAGCTACAAAATAACTTATCTTGACATAATGTTAATTGTGACCCTATTTATTTGTGTATGTATTGCCATGCCGCTACTAAAGCTGGCTGAAAGAAGAAAGAACCAACGATATATAATTCACACATATTCGAATCTATGGGGAAAACATGTTCGTCTTTTCACCCTCTACAATCCTATGTCACTCGTTTTCAATTTGTTTTGACGGATTAAAAAACCCCAAATTGAAGCTTTTTTCCGATCTACTTGGACACGTCCCTACGGAGCCAAACAACAACAAACGAACGGGGGAAAAGGGAGCGAAAGGTCTGGACATTATTTTGATGTTCTTAAAAGGACTGGAGGTTGCCGGAGATGGGAGAACGGAGAGAGACGATTGCAATGGCGATTTTTGGTTCGCCTGAGACGAAACGTAAGAAATGACGTCAGCTGACGTCATTGCGCATCTGGGAGATGCGTTACCCCAGATGCGCATTTCCAGAATGCGTATCCTAGGTTGCGCCAGCTGAACATGCGTATTCCGTGGTCAAAAAGGGCGGACGCTCGCGCCTACGGGTATTTTGGGCAGTTGGACTCCAAAAATGGTGTATTTTGGTCATTTTCTCTTTAAAATATATATTGAAATGTTTTTTTTTGATGAGTTCGAGCTTCAATAATATTATCATTAAAAATATATATTGAAATATTTTTAACAACCGAGCGAAAAGCGATTATTTCACCTAGTTTTATGCATATACAATTTCAACATTTATTTCTTAGGCCCCGATTGCCGTGTATTTACAATAGCAAATGGTCCAGGTCACATAATTTATACGTTGAAAAAAAGAATATAAAAATATGTGGACAAGAACGCATATCACATAAATTTATCCATTTATCTTCACCACATGAAAAATAAAGTAGCAAATTAAAAGTATCTCGGACGATTTTCACTAAAATGATTGGTTAAAATGATTGGTTAAAAGAATTCATTTGTCCCAACTGAGTACTCTGAGAATTGTAGACATTGTAATAGCATTCCAAACCATAATGACCCTGGACACCACAAATTGGACAGAAGTTGTAAGTTTTAGGGGCCACTTGTGACATCTCATTGATACTCATTGGACGCATAGTGGGCTCTGTAGGGTTGAATGAGGCAATTTCTTGAGTGCGTGCCTCCAACATGGAAGAGAGTAGTGCAAAAGTATCAACTTCACCCATAGTAACCTGTAAACACTCAACAAAGCCAAGAAAACGTAGTAAAATCTGCCTCAATTGGAACAAAGGTTCCAACGAGACAATGGAAACAATCTAAACAACTAAATTAAAATCTACTCACTCATTCTAGAAGTAAAAGCAATAAAAATAATGAAAGAAGCCATATAAAACATATACTAATAAACAAGATGAGATAAAGAGTACCTTACACTTTGTATAAACGAAGAACAATAAAGATCCAAATTAAACCAAGTGCTTACAAAGGAAGAGATGAAGGGAGAAAAACCAAAACCCTAACTTATGTAAAAATATACGTATCAATCTGTCTATCTCCTCTTTTCACGTTTTTATAATAAAACCCCCCAATAAAATCTGATCTCTATCTTCTAATAAAAGTATTTTTAATATCCTAATCAATTTACAAAAAGATATCCATAATTAAATAGGATTTTCTTGTAAAATTCGTCACTAATTTTGCTCCTCTATTTCTGGGCTCTTCCACTTGGATTTTGCTTACTGGACCACCTCTGAATTAAAGATAATTTCCTAAGCTTCGCGTGGACAGTAAGATCGTCAAATTCTGACTTCTGGAACTCAAGATATGGCCCAAACAGTGCAGGCAGCCCGTATAGCCCAATATTACGAATTTTCTCCTATTTTATCTCCAAAATAGCTCTTTTTGCTCCAAATTCTTCCAAGTCATGAATTCTTTATTTCCTACAATAAAACAATCAAATCTATTAAATAAAAATCCAAATCAATGCAAAACACAATAAATATGAGAATAAAATCATCTAGAATATATATAAAAATATATTCTATCAAACATCCCCACACTTAGCATTTGCACGTCCTCGGGCAAATAAGTGAAATAAAAACTAAGTGCTAACAAACATCACTTTCGTAGATGACACGATTGCATTGAGCATATGCAACAAGCCGTTAAACCCCTAGGCAGCCCTAGTAGGACGAGTGTTGTCTCGTGAGGGTTTATAGTGAATGTACCCACAAAATTCATCTAACCATGCAAAAGATCAATGCTAACACAACACCACACACACAAGTCCTCTCGTGCCACATCAACTTAAGAATCAAAGCAAACATACGATGCCTTGGTGTCGAAAGTGCAAGTATTCACGTAGTCTACTCAACCAACATGCAGAAGGTCATAAAAATTCATGTCAAGTGTAAAAATCGTTGGTAATCATGCTAAGCCCACAAGAAATACATCTTTAAGTCTAAACCTGGGATCTCCTATGCCAAAACAAGTAATAACTCACCTTTCACTCAAAAACGAATATTCACTCAAGAACAAGGTTAAGTGTATCACTCAATTCCAACAAAATCATAAACACAACTTGACACTCGCAATCAATCTCACTCTCAACACAACATACATCACTGATGACAATCAAAAGGTCTTTATTCGGGTTGTAGCGTGGGCTAGGGACCAGGTATGTCAAGTAAAGCTAAAACAGGTTAATGTCAAAAGCTAGTACCCAACAATAATCATTATCCAATTCCCTTTCTAATAAAACAAATACTTCCCCACACTTGGATTTTTCAATAACCCTTACATAATAACTTGACTAGTCGAATGAAGAAGGATCATACAAACATAAGAATGCTCTCAAATTTATTTATTTATTTTTCTTTTTTTTCTGTTTTTTTTCTTTCTTTTTTCTTTCTTTTTTTTTTCTTGAGAGCTAAAGAATAAACACAATGATCCATAGATATTTTTATGAATTTCGACTAGCAAGCATCAACCCAAAATTAATATTCCCCAAAAGTATGATCATCAATAACCCCCCATTTTATGAACACCTTATTACTCCCTTAAGCACGATACTAGCCTTTGACAATTTAGGTTCAAATTCAATGTAAGGCCAATAAAATAAAAAGGATAATGGCAAGTAATGTAATGTGTCACCGAAAGAATAGGATTAGGCTCAAAGGGTTAACTAATTGATCATGTAAAAAAGGTGTGGAAATATGGGAAATACGAGGTTAAATAAGTGCCTTTATCATCTCATCATCAAGTAATGTCATGCATTTCAAGAAAGATCTCAAGTAAGTGCTAGCAATGTAAACAACATGTGGACACTCAAGCAAACGAAAAATCATGCAAACGATATGCATATAGGCTCAAAACTCACTTGGTGTGACAAAACATAATCAATCCCAAGTAACAAGACTCTCTAACGCACCTACTTGTACTCAAAGCATGAAAACCAAGTCATCTTGCACATATTCATGTCATTCTAATCACTTACAACATCCAATTAAATCTACCAGCTTCAACTTGCTAGTGTAAGTGTGTGCACAAGAACAAAGCACGTCACTTCTCATACAAAAGCGTCAAGAACACAAGAATTCTACGCATGCATGGGTGTATCAAGCAAAATACAACAACTAATCAAATTGCATGGCTAGAATTATTTTTGGTATTTTTAATTTTTTAATTTTTTTGGATTTTTAAATTTATATATTTTTTTAGATTTTTTTTAAACATTTGAGAACTCATCCCCACACTTAAGCGGTTCATTGTCCCCAATGAACTAATGAACAAGATACAAAACTACAACTAAAAACAAAATAAAACTACAATAAAAAGAAAAAAAAAAAAAGAAAACTCCCCTGAAATCAAGGTGTCGGATTTAACCATGATTTTGCTCCACTTTTGTCGGTGAGAAATAATGGTACCCCTGGTACGGTAAGTGCATTCAACCCTGTAAACCTAATTTACAAATGTATTATACATAACACAATTAATTAATTAAGTTAGTTACAAAAAAAATTATAAAAAAAATCCAGTAAATAATTACACATATAATACAAATGATTTCTTACATAAATATTAGTACAAAAGACATATAAAATATAGGTATAAATAATATAACATATTGTACATAAGTAATAAATACAAAAAAAATAAAAAAAAATAAAAAAATATGCATATGTTATAATAATAATAATAATAATAATAACAATAATAATTAATAATAATAATAATAATAATAATAATAATAATAATAATAATAATAGTAATAATCAACAAAAATATTTATAATATTTAAAAAAATTGTAACATAGAAATATTAATTACTTACAAAAAAAAACAAAGAAACAAAACAAATAAGAAAAAAAAAAACAACATTAGTGTACAAAAGTGTGTGTACGTGTGCTAACAATCTAATATGAGGGGTGGAAACCAGGGAAGGGGGCACCGCAGGTAGACAATTTCTCACCGCGGGCCTCACCTCTCTTTTTGTTCTTTTGTTGTATTGTGTCAACAGGGACCAGCCGCACCATGGGTAAGAAAAATTGCACCGCAGGATTTTTTTTTCGGTCTTTTGTTTTTCAACGCCTTGCAACAGAGACACTTCAACAGAGAGCATTAACACAGCAGGTAGAAATAGAAGACTCGTGGGTAGCCCATTAACTTAATTCATAGAGGTATAACAAATCTTTTCATACCTGAAACACTTCACACAAAAATCATCAAGGCACCTTGAGGGAGTAAAAAAAAATACAAAAATACAAAAATTCTACCTAAAAATAAAATGAAAGAAAGAAAGTTTTTTTTTTTAAAAGAATTTCTACAAAAACCTTGGGTTGCCTCCCAAGAAGCGCTTTTTTAGAGTCATTAGCTTGATCTCAAAAATACTCCGATGAAAACGGAATATCCAATTTCTCGATCATAAACTCGTCACCACAAAAAGTATCAAGAGTGTTAGTGGTTGTCTTTATCCTGCAGAAAGTCTCCAAACAAGCATCAGTAAAATAAAATATGTCATTAATAAGCAATAGAGAGAGTGCTTGTGCAGTTTTGGAAAACTTTGTGATAAAACAGCGATAAAATTCAACACCATGAAAATATTGAACTCCCTTGACATAAGGTGGAGGTTCTGGTGGTGGCTTTTCTCCACTCCTCACTTTCACTGGAGTCATTCGGACATCTTGGCTTATCACATCATTGGCTAAAAAGACACTTCCATCTTCTCCCTCTTCTCGAGCTTGACACGTATGAGCCACTTTGTATGGATCCTCAACCAGAATTTGAGAAATATCATCTTGGACAATATTTGTTATCACATCAACCTTGTAATAAGTGGTCTTGAGCAAAGAAGCCTTGTAAGTAGAGGCTAGATCGAGAGCAAATTTATCAATACATGGTAGCTGAGGCACAGGTTGTGGAAGAGAAACAACAACCATCTCTATATTGCTTTCTTTTGTCACCTCATCATCAGTCACATTGTTCTCAGTAACAGCAACATCATTGATCTCGTCATCGGTGGCAAGCTCCTTCTCTTTATCAATGGCCTTATCATCAACATACATGGAGAAACTATCATATTCCTGATCGCTTGTGAGATTGATAGCAATCAGGTCCTCTTCGGATCGGATAGATGATGATGGTAAATAGTCGAGCAGCCCTGTAGTAGAAGAGTTAGCCAATTGTGCAATTTGAGAATCAATCGCCAAACTTTGAGTCTTTAAGTCTTGGATCTTCTCGGCTTGTTCTTCAGAACTCTTTAGCAGTTTATTCAAGATATCCCACATCTCATTTGTCTGATCAGCTTGCACATCTACACTGGGTTGAGAAACATGTAGATTTTCTTGTAGAGGAGGATATTGATATTCTTGCTGTGGCGGTTGCTCATATGACTGATAATATTGTTGCTCAAACTGTTGCTGATTATGATATGAAAAATTTTGAGCACCATTGTCCTGGTAGTAGAAATCTGGTTGATTCACGCATTCTTGATCAAAAGTGTTTGAATACTTGTTAGTTACAGAGGCATGCCTGTATACATCTAATAACAAGCCTAATTGTTTGTAATGCTTTGCATTACTTACATGACCTTTTAACTGAGGGAACCTCTAGTTGTAGAGTTTCTGTTTGTATTGTACTTGTAATAGGCATCAAATCCTAGTTGTGTAACTGTACAAATATAGTCTAGAATAATGCTTGAAAGAAGTTCCATGGTTCATGCCTCAAGCAAGGAGTTAAAGACTACCAAATAATCACAGTTGGGATTTGAAGAAATGAAGAATTTGCCTAAGTACCAATTCGAGAAGTATACTTGTCTATTTGAGAAGTCCAGCATTCGAGAAGTCAGAGATTCGATATCTCAAGACACTATTCGATATCTCTGAATACACTGTTCGATATCTCATTCGATATCTCAGGGATTCGATATGTCTACTACTCTATTCGAGAACTCAAGAAGTCAACAAGTCAAGATGGTATTCGAGTTCTCAAAGAGTCAACAAGTCAAAGTTCCATTCGATATCTCAAAGACTCAGAAAGCTATTCGACAACTCAAGGATTCGATAAGTCAAATGCTCTATTCGACAACTCAAGGAATCCTGATGGAAAAGAGCTATTCGAGAAGTGGTTCGATATGTCACTATAACAGTATTCGAGAACTCAGAGTTATCGATCAAGTCAATTCTAGTTCTCGAATCACTTACTTAGTCACTTCTCGAATACATTCTTGGAGACAAAATACTGAAGAAATTGTACAAGTCAGAAACCTGCAACAAGCCAATGCACTTTATGGACCACAATCTGTAACGTGCTCTGGAAAGCCTACAAGGAAGCTTGGAGAGATATAGAAGAGACAAGGAGCTAAAGAAGTGGATCTAAACAGGCTTTGCAAAGTCAAATCTGTAACCGTTTGGACACTTACTCAAAAAGGATAGACAGACTAGAAAGTAATTTGTTTAGCTACCTTATTTGTAGTAAGCAGGCTGTATCCATGTTCTATAAGGACACAGCCTCACTTCATAACTTAGCAACTTTTGGGAGTCAAGTTTTTCATACACTGTAAGCTATATCTCTCTGAGAAAAACGAAGCTGAGAATACTGCCATTTGTATTCACAGATTGTAGCAACCTTTATCTAATATACATTAGATTAAAGTGATATTGTGTCTTGTGTTGTTTATTTATCCGCACCTTAATTTCTGCACACACAGGCACTTATCTGCTACACAGACTCAATCCAAGAAAAGTTCAAGAATCCATTCACCCCCCCCCCTCTGTATTCTTTTACCGTGTTCAATACTCAACAAGTGGTATCAGAGCGGGCTGTTTATTCAAAAACAGAGAAACGATCATGAGTTCGAATACACCAAAGACTACAGGAACGGTGAAGGTCCCTAAGTTTGATAAAGAAAACTTCAACCTCTGGAAGATAAAGATGATGTTGTTCATCAAAGCCTCTCATCCCTTGTATCCTGAGATTCTCAAGAATGGTCCTTTTGTTCCACAACAAGAGATCCCAGAGAAGACTGTTGGAACCATAACAATCCCTAGAGCTTATGAGGCCAAGGATCCATCAAAGTGGACAGAGTCAGAAAGGGAGAAGGTTGCTCTTGACAGCCACCTCATGTTGCTCATCATTGATTCCATGGATATGTCAATGTTTGCAAACATTGCATCATGCACGTCTGCTAAAGAGATGTGGGATCACATTGAGGTGTTGTGTGAAGGGACTGATGAGGTTAAAGAAAACAGGAAATAGATACTGGTCACACAGTATGAAGCTTTCATGGCACAGCCCAAGGAAAGCATCACTGAGATGTTTGAAAGGTTTCACAAGCTAGTTACTGAGTTGCAGATGAATGGAAAGGTTTACAGCACCAAGGAGTTAAATATGAAATTTCTGTTGTCTTCACCAAATCATCTGGAGCAAAGAGTCATTTCTCTAAGAGAGAGAGATTTGAACAAAGTCACCTATGATGTACTCTATGGAGTCCTAAAGACTCATGAACTTGAGTTGCTTCAGAAGAGGGCTATCCAAGCCAACCAAGGTAGGATGATAAACACATCATGTGCCTTGATTGTCAACAAATCCATTCTGGACCTAGAAGCATCTACAAGCCAACTAAGGATAGAGGAGGTGGCAGATGATGAAGAAACTGAAGCTGGGGTGAGTGAACCTGTTGAGGAAAAGGAGGAAGAAGAAGAGGAGTTTTACACTCTGGAAGAACTTGATGGGATGGAAAATACTTCATATGCTTTCATGGCCAGAAAATTTCCAAACATCAGATTTAAAAGAAATCAACCCTTCAAACCCAAAACTCAAAACCATTCAGCCTACAAGAACAAGGCACCTGTGAAACCAAACAGAAATAAGTTCAAAACCGGTTATGTGGATAGGTCATCTGTAAGGTGTTATAGATGCAATGACCTAGGGCATTTTGCCAGTGAATGCAAGAAGCCTAAAAAGAAGGATAGAGATTATCTTGAGCTAGAAGCTAAGTATGAGGCCCTTCTGAAAAAGCAGACACATGGTAAGGCCTACATAGCTGAAGGGAAGTGTTGGGATGATTCTGAGAGTGATGAAGAGGAACAAGAATTCTGCAATTATGCCTTGATGGCCAACTCCAAGGATGACTCATCTTCATCTGATTCTCAGGTACCATCTCTCACTACTATAGACATGTCTGTTTCTGAATACAAATCCATGATTGAACAATTATCTGTTGAAATGTTTAATATTCATACTAGTATGACTGCTGCTAATGAGGAGATTGCTAAACTGTCTACTAGAAATGAAGTATTAACCAAAAAGAATGAGGAACTCGAGCTAACTGCTATGCAAGTAGAAAACCTTAAGAAAGAAGTTGAATATTTGAAGAACAAGGTTCTATGTGCTAGTCAAGTAGAGAAGGCTCTTAGGGATGAATTAGCTGAGAATGAATTCAAACTTAAAACTTTCAAGAAATCATCTGGTTTAGTGCAATCCTACTGTGAGAAAATTGAAGCTAAACCCAAAGCAGCTATTGGACTTGACTATGACTCTCTCAAACAAAGGAAAGGCTATGCTGTCATTGAAGAGGACACAGCTGTTCATGAGAAAGTGCCTCACATTTTGAGAAAAACTGAAAATCCAATTTTTAAGGAATCAACATTTGAAATTGATGAGGATGCCTTACTCATCAAGCAAATGTTGAATGATGAGGATGAGGCACAATCTAGTGAACAGCTAGCATCCTCTAAGGGTGAGAGTGTCAAGTCAAAGACCAAGAAGCCAGTAGTTGATAGGCCAAGACCTAAGAAGTTTGTTAAGTTTGTATCAGCTGGGAAGAGTGAATCAGAAAAGGAAGTGACTAAAAGGAAACAGAACAGAAATGGCAAGTTAGGGATTAACAAGGATAACAACTATGCTTATGTGCCTAATGCCCCTAGGAAAACTTGTCAGAACTGTTTCAGTACCAATCATCTAACTCATGCATGCAAGAAACCTGTTGGTAGTGTGTCTAAACCTTTCTATGATTGTTCTGTGCCTCTAAGACATAGAGATGCACCCTTCTGTGATAAATTTGACTGTATGCCATGCAATATGAATGTTATGACTAGTTGTTTTAATTTAAGAAGACAGTTCATTGATGGTTGTATCAGTCACAATTCTCACACACACTACACAAGGTCAAAGTCTTCAAGTCCTCCTAAAGCTAGGAAGGTACCTTTGTCACCTAAGTCTGAAACCTCAGGTTCTAAGACTTCCAACAGTGACAAGAAGACTGACACTAAGAAAGTTAACAAGCATGTTGTTTATGATAAAACTGTCTCTAAGTCACATGGACCCAAACTTGTTTGGGTACCAAAGGAAAAGTAATACCTTTGTGTTTGCAGGGCAAATAAAGTGAAAAGAAGGTCATGTGGATTTTGGACAGTGGATGCTCAAATCATATGACTGGTGATATGGCCCTGCTATCACAGTATGAGGAAAAGGCTGGCCCAATGGTTGCTTTTGGAGATGACAGCATGGGTAACACATTGGGATATGGCAAGCTGAAAGTTGGAAATGTCATCATTGAAGATGTAGCACTAGTCAAGGGGCTCAAGCATAATCTGTTAAGTGTTGGTCAGTTTACTGATAGAGGATTCAAAGTGAATTTTGACAAAGATGAATGTTTGATCACCCATAAGAAGACTGGTGATTTTGCTCTATCTGGAGTAAGGAAGGGAAGCCTGTTTGTAGCCAATATGGACTCTGCAAACAAGGACAAAATTTGTTGCTTTTACTCAAAAGCATCAAATGAAGATTGTTGGCTGTGGCACAAGAAACTATCACACCTGAACTTTAAGGCCATTAATTCTCTAGTCAAAAGAGAGTTAGTGAGAGGCATGCCCACACTTGAATTCTGCCAAGAAGGAGTGTGTGAGGCTTGTCAAAAAGGAAAAATGAAGAGATCAAGCCACAAGTCAAAGACAGTGACATCTGTAACCAAGCCACTACAACTTATCCATATGGATTTGTTTGGACCTGTCAACATAATGTCACTTGGAAGAAAGAAGTATGCCCTGGTAATGGTTGATGATTTTTCAAGGTATACATGGGTAGAATTTCTGACATCAAAAGATGAGGCTCCACAAGTAATCATTGAGCATATAAAGAAAGTTGACAAGGAAGCAAAGGCAAACGATGCAAGTGTGATTGCATTGAGGAGTGATAATGGAACAGAGTTCAGAAATGCCACACTTGAAGCATTCTGCAAAGAGAATGGCATTTCTCAGCAATTCTCAGCTCCAAGGACTCCACAACAAAATGGAGTTGTTGAGAGAAAGAATAGAACTCTAATTGAGGCTGCTAGAACAATGTTACTTGATGCAAAAATGCCTACATGTTTTTGGGCTGAGGCTGTGAGCACTGCATGCTATATTCAGAACAGAACCCTCATCAACAAAAACACTGGAAAGACTCCTTACAACTTGATGACTGGAAAGAAGCCTACACTAAAGTATATTCATACTTTTGGAAGCAAATGCTTTGTACTTAAGGACAATTCTGAATATGTTGGAAAGTTTGATGCAAAAGCATTTGAAGGAATTTTTCTTGGCTATTCTATGGAAAGAATTGCATACAAGGTTTATGTCATCAGTCAAAAGAAAGTTATGGAAAGCACAGATGTAACATTTGATGACAGCAAACTACCTGGACTAGATGAAGCCAATGATGAAGACAAAGATCCATTGAAGTTTGATAATCTAGATGATTCTGATGAAGAGACTGAAACTGGAGTTGAAACTCAAGTTCAACAAACTCAAGTGAATAATGATACAAGAGAAGAATTTGTCCCAATCAATAGTGGAGAAACAAGCATCCAAGACACACCTGTGAGTAATGGCAACTTCACAGGGGGAGGAAATGAGGATGATCATGATGAGGATGATGAAGCAACATCAAGAATGAGAAATCATGCTGAACACTCAAGGAAATGGGATAGATCACACACTGCAGAGCAAATCATTGGAGATCCTAATGCAGGAGTAAGGACTAGGAGAGCAACTCAAAATGAGTGCCTCTATGGATGTTTTCTATCACAAGTTGAGCCTAAGAAACTTGATGATGCATTGTTGGATCCAGATTGGATTATTGCCATGCAAGAGGAGCTGAATCAATTTGAAAGGAACAAAGTATGGGAACTTGTGCCTGCACCAAAAAATAGAACCATTGTTGGAACAAAATGGGTTCTGAAGAATAAGATGTATGAAGATGGTGTAATAATAAGAAACAAAGCAAGGCTGGTTGCAAAAGGATACTCTCAACAGGAAGGCATTGATTATGATGAGACATTTGCCCCTGTTGCTAGATTGGAAGCCATTAGAATATTCTTGGCATTTGCTGCTCATTCAAACTTTAAAGTTTATCAAATGGATGTCAAGAGTGCATTTCTAAATGGAGAGTTGGAAGAAGAGGTTTATGTGCAACAACCACCTGGCTTTGAGGATCCACATTTCCCAGAATTTGTCTACAGATTGCTTAAGGCACTGTATGGACTTAAGCAAGCTCCAAGAGCATGGTATGATACTCTATCACAATTTCTTCTTGAAAATCAATTCACTCAAGGCACATTGGACAAGACACTGTTTTACAAGAAGCATGGTGATGATATGATCCTAGTTCAAATCTATGTGGATGATATCATTTTTGGTTCTACAAATGAGAAACTGTGTGAGAAATTCTCTAAACTCATGCAGAGCAGATATGAGATGAGTATGATGGGAGAGTTGACATTCTTTCTAGGGTTGCAAGTCAGTCAAAGGAAGGATGGTATCTTTATCAGTCAAACCAAGTACATCAAGGATTTATTGAAGAAGTTTGACTTGCAAGATTGTTCACCTGCCAAGACACCCATGGCCACTGCCACTAAATTGGATGAAGATGCTAAAGGCAAGAGAGTAGATATCTCGGTCTACAGAGGCATGGTTGGTTCTCTACTCTACCTCACTGCAAGTAGGCCATACATCATGTTTGCTACATGCTTGTGTGCAAGGTTTCAATCAAATCCAAAGGAATCACATTTGATTGCAATAAAAAGGATCTTTAGATATCTGAAGGGCACTCCTAACTTGGGATTATGGTATCCTAAGGACACGGGGTTCAATCTGGTTGGCTACTCTGATGCTGATTATGCTGGATGCAGAGTGGATAGGAAAAGCACCTCAGGAAGCTGCCAGTTTCTTGGACAAAGGTTAGTTTCTTGGTATAGCAAGAAGCAACAATCTGTGTCAACTTCTACAGCTGATGCTGAATACATAGCTGCTGGAAGTTGCTGTGCTCAAGTGCTTTGGATTAGAAATCAACTTAGAGATTATGGACTTGTGTTGGAAAGAATTCCAATCATGTGTGACAACACAAGTGCAATCTCTATAGTTGCCAATCCTGTCAATCATTCTAGAACAAAGCACATTGACATCAGATATCATTTCATAAGAGAACATGCAACTAATGGAACCATTGAGTTGCATTATGTCTCTACAGATAAACAACTAGCTGATATATTCACTAAGCCATTAGATGAATCCACCTTCACAAGGTTGGTAAGTGAGATTGGAATGCTGAATTTTTCAGATTCTGGCTAAGTGAATACATCATCTAGATTGTTGCAGCAGTAAGCACTTACTTTATCTAAATCCTCAATATTTTTGAAGTAAGTGTTGGCTGAAATATGATTTATAAATATTTCAAATCTGTTGCATATGTCGAAAATCATATTTTTATTAACTTAAAATTTCTATGAAATTTTGAGAAAATCACTATTTGATTTGCTAGGATATTTTTCAATGAATATGTCTGGTAAATTTTTACAAGATAGTGAAAATCAAATTTTTATGAGTGATGGGTATAGTTCGATTAGTCAGACTTCTCGAATGATTCACTATTCGACATCTCTAATAAGTCTCATTAGAGTACTCTTGAGTTCTCGAATAGAGTCTTTCTGAGATATCGAATAGAGGAATTCTTGACTTCTCGAATATAGTAACTGAGTTCTCGAATGATTGAGTTCTCGAACACTATATTTGAGTTCTCGAATCATTTGAAAAGGCTGAATTCTCGCTGAATTTTAACCGATTTTGGATTTTTATCTAAAAGTTTAATTCACTCATAAAAACACATTTTATTTAATTTAGAATTATTTCTAAGTTAGATAACTGCCAGCTGTGAGTTTCTATCTGCTTGAGTTATCGATTAAGCCATTCTTGACTTCTCGAATAGTTGTTTTCTACTTCTCGAATGCCTGACTTGTCGATACAAAACAGTCTGCTAATCGACAATTCAAGTACTTCATACCTATACAATCTCACATCTATTCGATTCATTTCATTCGATTTCTCAAGCATCTACACTCTCTAAACCCCTGAAACCCTAGCTACGAAAAGCCAAATTTCTTCTTCAACCTTCAATTTCTTTTCTCTCTTCTACACAAATGGCAACAGTAAAGTTCAACACCAACTTCATCGCTCTCACTAGTGATGTTGAAGCACCCAATGCAAATTTCAAGTGCTTTGTGAAATGGATGGCTGAGTCATATATCAAGGATGCACTCTCTGCCAACCCAACTCTGTATCTCGATATTCTGGAACAATTCTGGAGTACTGCTATTGTGGAGGTTGTAGCCCTGGAAAACGCAATCACTTCGTATGTCATCTACTGCAAGGTTCAAGATAAGGAAATCACTATCACTACTGCAGACATGAACCAAGCACTAGGACTACAACAAGAGTCATTTGACAGAATGGCCACTAACGCAGAGTTGGAGGAATTCTTTGAGTTCATAAACTACTCAGATGGGATTAACCTTGGAAAGCTAAACAGAAAGAATCTGAGAAAGGAGTGGAGCTATGTGTTTGCAACTCTTCTCCAAGTCTTCACTGCCAGGAAATCAAGCTTTGATCAAATCAGTGCACCTGTGCAGCAAATTGGATATGCTTTGGCCTATGGAAAGAAGATAGATGTTGGCCAAATCATACTTCAAGAATTATATGGGAGACTTGGTAAGAACACAACCAAGAGAGGTACTGATATTTTCTTCCCTCGCTTTATTCAATCTGTACTTAATTATAAAAATGCTTCATTGATTGAATTGCCTGGGATTGATAAAAATAGAATAGGCTATCCTAAGTCCATGACCAAACTCATTTTTGGTAACTTGGAAACTAGGAATGATGTGGATGTAAGACTGAACATAACTCCCCATATGGAGAGTTTGTTTAGGACTTACCCCCACAACATGCCAACATTTGATGCAAAATCTAAGTTAGCACAGCCCAAGCAAGTAGAACAAAATGCTAACCCAGGGCCTGCTAACCAACCCTCTCAACCAAACACTCTACCTCTTACTGAGCCAACTGCATCATCCTCTCAAAAGGGTGATGTTAGTAAAAAGAAGAGAAAGGAAGTAATGTCTGCACCTTTAAATATCTTGTCTGAAGCAGCATTAGCTGTTGAATTAGGTCTAGGAAGTGAGGAACCTGAGTTACCCTTACACAGAACAAAGAAGAAGAAAACTAAGACCACCTCTTCAGTCACACAAATGGCTGAAGTTGTAAAATCAGGGGCACACAGCTCACTAGGTGTATCCTCTCAACAGGGTGCACCTATAGAATCAAGCATTCTCCCCAATGCACCTTCTTGTATAGAGTCAGCACATGGGAGTGATAAGGCTGGCACAACACTGAGTGGAGAGCACATTACTTTTGAAACTCCCTCTATCTCTCAGGGGGAGTTGCCAAAATCTACTCTAAAACACACTTCTCTTCCAGAATCTAACTCCGAAATTTCTTTGGAACCTGCAACTCAGACAACTGAGATGCAAGGTATTGATCATCAAGAATTCTTTTCTCTTGATGAGCCAATAATTTCAAGTGACTTAGTGCATGACACTTTGTTCACCACTCAGAACCCACATTTAGATGGTGAGGGAATGCATGCTGAGGCATATCCTAATGACACCATCACAAACACAGAGGTTCCCCTAGTTTTTACTAGAGACTCTGTGCCTGTGTCAACTGCTGGTGTAATTCATCCCACTTCTGTGGTGACACCAGTAGTAGAGTCAATCCATCCGGTTACAGAAGTTGCATCTGTAACTGAGGAGACTAGCTTGCCTAGCTCTAGCTCTGACTTCATGTCAACATGGCTGAAGCCTGTGCAACATGACAGTGCTTCAGGATCAGGGTCTGTTCCACAACAATTGACGGTTGAAGCACTTCAAAGCTTAATTGTGGATCAGATTCCTGAGTTCACAAAGATTGCTCAGCACCTTCTCACTGCAGACATGCCCAATCCAGACTATGAGGCTATTCTGTTATGCCATAGGGATGATGTGGAAGTGCAGAAGTCAAAGATCATTGATGATGCTGAGAGAGATGGCAACATAGATGCCTGGTTGCAAGGAAAATATGATATTACTCTCGATGAAGCACTTCAGTATCTCAGGGAGGAATACATCACTTCACTGGGCTCCAATGCAAAATCCCTGTCACCTGGTGAAGTGTATGAAGCTGTAAATGACTCCTACAAGGGTTTCCTCAAGGCTGCACACTATCTTGGCAAGGGAGTCAAAACTGAAGTCAATAGGGTGTGTGATAAGACAGCCACTTCAGTGGCAGAAGTCAAGAGGGCCTTTGATGCTAAATTTCCTCAATTGGACAGTGTGTTCAAGGACATCAAACACTGCAACTCTACCTGCACTCAGGTGGACAATGGGCTGGCTGTGCTAAAAGATGCTGTCACAGGTCTGGGGCATCAATTTCAGAATCTATCTGACCAGACTACAGATGCCAATGCCATGCTGAGGATAATGTTCAAGAATCTCTATGGAGATAGGCTAGTGACTGATGTTCCTGTGCATGAATTGTCTAAATATGAAGTGAAGAGGCTGCAGGATCAATCTTTATCTGGTTTTAAGGCCAATGAGCTATTCACTAAGGTGAACACCCTTGAGCAGGAGGTAGCTACTCTCACCAAGACCAATGCTCATCTCACAGAAAAGGTTGCATTGCTAAATGATCAGTTGGACACTCAAGCATCCACCACAGCTGATGTCCTTCTGCATCAACACTCCATGTTAGCTGCAATGATGAAGCATATGGGTCTCCCTCTCCCTGATGAATCTTCAATCCCAAAGGATATTTCTACAGCCTCTGTGCCTGACAACAAGCCTAAGGGGGAGAAGAAGGCTAGGAACTCAAATTCAAAGGGGGAGACAAAGGGGGAGACAAAGAGGGAGAAAGGCATAATAATCAAAGAGGGTGGTCAACAAAGGGCTTCTAAGTCTCTAGCAAATGTGCCTGGCAAGGGAAAAACCAAAGTAGATGAGCCTCCATCTATCTTGCCAGTTGTCACCTTACCAATTGTGCACATCACTACTCCTGGAGGACAAAAGCAATCCATAACTACCACAGTGGTTGCAGGGAGTATGTCATCTGACAAACCTCCAATCTCTATATCTGAGAGTGCCAAGCCTGTAGAAGTCAAAGTTGTTACTGAGGCCAAGCTACAAGAAGTTGCTAACTCCAATGTCTATCATGATAAAGCCTTCTTGGAGTTTCTGAAAGCCATAAGGGAACAGGTTGGTGACACTCAGTTTTATCTGAGGGAAGTGAAGAAGCAGATAGACTACATCACTGTCATCCCAAAGAAAGTCAACAGTATATGGGTCAAGGAGATAGTGATGGTTTCCAAGCTAAAGATATGGCATCTAACATACCAGACTCTACAAGACCTAAAGCACTCAGAGATAGATGCCATACTTGAGATCATTGAGAAGAAAAATGAGAACAGCAAGAGTCTGTTTGATGATTTGAGGAATGGTCAACCTACAAGGCTACCAGAAGTGATCAAGAAGCCATGGACAATTATTTATCAGTCTGGTACCAGAATTGAAGATATCAAGCAATTGGTCATTCCTCATGATCTCACCTTCAGAAATCACAGACTGATCATTGCTATCATTGATCAATTACAGAAGAAGGTTGGAGCCAGAAATGCTGAAGAAATTGAGGCACTGCATATCCTCAGAACCTATATTGCAACTGGTGAAATTCCAGAGATGGCTCAACCTAGGAGAAATAAGGATGATGATTCTGAAGACAAAGGTGATGGGAGGAGAAGACATCACAGGAGAGACAAGGGTGATGAAGATAAGAAGAAAAAGGGGGACAAGGATGAAAAGGATGATGATGACCAGGGTAAAACATATGTGAGAAAGAGTGGAAGACAGCAAGCCTTAGGCACTGCTAGCAGTAACCTCACCACAACACAAGACTCTAAGTCTAGGGTGAATACTGTTAGTAGTGACCTAGCAAAATCTACATCTATGGCTTCTGCAACTGTCTTACCATCTCAAGAAAAGAAGAAGATTCAAGTCAAGAAACCATGTGTATGTTTCAGAAAGCAATCTGCTAATGGAATACTACTATGGTCTACCAACCAAGGTCAAAGATTTCTGCCAAGCAACCATGTCAAGAGGATAAAATTTAAACATGCTGCAAGGAGAGTGAAGCTATCCAAATCTAGAGCCCTCACAATCATTCCAGGATTAAAGCTCCAGCCACTTGATGAAGACTTTGATGAAGAGCAACTGCTATTTCTAAGAGCTCAAAAGATATGCTATGCTGCAATTGTGGATGACCACCTTGTAATCAAGTACACTGATGGGAAAGAAATGAAATTCAAACAAGGGGGTTGTCAACATTGGGGCAAATTGTATGAGATAGAAAGAATCATTGCATTGCTGGATTCTAAAGACAAGGTGGAGAAAGTATGGAAGCTGGAATTGATTGACTTTGTGAAAATGAAGAAAGAATATGCTGAGAAGATAAGAAAGGGCTGCTATGAGAAATGGTTAGAAAGGGAGAAAGAAATTGATAGACTGGAGATTGAAGCAGAAAAGCTAAGGGCAAAGGGATTGTGTAGAGTTCAGTTTGATCCCTATGTGGTGAAGTATAGGAGGAGAAATGGAGACAATGTCAATAAAAGAATGAACCTACTCAGTCACTATCCTGCCAACATTCTGAAGCCAGTGCTTGAAGATTTCAAAAACTCTATTATGATTGAAGAATTGGATGCTATGACAGAAATCATGAGAGCAGTAGATGAGATTGCAAGAAAGAAGAAAGAAAGGAAACAGAAAGCATATGATGATCTACAAGCCAAAGCAATGGAGATGCAATCAAAAGAAAATGGCTAGTACCTCATCATACTGTAAGAGTATTTATCTTGTAATTTCATTTATGTGTTCAATCAATTCACATACCTGTACTTTTAAAAAGTTTTATCTTTAATGTATGTTAGGCTTGTTATCAGACATGAAATTGTGACTAAGGGTCTCACTCACAATTTGGGGGAGATTGTTAGTTACAGAGGCATGCCTGTATACATCTAATAACAAGCCTAATTGTTTGTAATGCTTTGCATTACTTACATGACCTCTTAACTGAGGGAACCTCTAGTTGTAGAGTTTCTGTTTGTATTGTACTTGTAATAGGCATCAAATCCTAGTTGTGTAACTGTACAAATATAGTCTAGAATAATGCTTGAAAGAAGTTCCATGGTTCATGCCTCAAGCAAGGAGTTAAAGACTACCAAATAATCACAGTTGGGATTTGAAGAAATGAAGAATTTGCCTAAGTACCAATTCGAGAAGTATACTTGTCTATTTGAGAAGTCCAGCATTCGAGAAGTCAGAGATTCGATATCTCAAGACACTATTCGATATCTCTGAATACACTGTTCGATATCTCATTCGATATCTCAGGGATTCGATATGTCTACTACTCTATTCGAGAACTCAAGAAGTCAACAAGTCAAGATGGTATTCGAGTTCTCAAAGAGTCAACAAGTCAAAGTTCCATTCGATATCTCAAAGACTCAGAAAGCTATTCGACAACTCAAGGATTCGATAAGTCAAATGCTCTATTCGACAAATCAAGGAATCCTGATGGAAAAGAGCTATTCGAGAAGTGGTTCGATATGTCACTATAACAGTATTCGAGAACTCAGAGTTATCGATCAATTCAATTCTAGTTCTCGAATCACTTACTTAGTCACTTCTCGAATACATTCTTGGAGACAAAATACTGAAGAAATTGTACAAGTCAGAAACCTGCAACAAGCCAATGCACTTTATGGACCACAATCTGTAACGTGCTCTGGAAAGCCTACAAGGAAGCTTGGAGAGATATAGAAGAGACAAGGAGCTAAAGAAGTGGATCTAAACAGGCTTTGCAAAGTCAAATCTGTAACCGTTTGGACACTTACTCAAAAAGGATAGACAGACTAGAAAGTAATTTGTTTAGCTACCTTATTTGTAGTAAGCAGGCTGTATCCATGTTCTATAAGGACACAGCCTCACTTCATAACTTAGCAACTTTTGGGAGTCAAGTTTTTCATACACTGTAAGCTATATCTCTCTGAGAAAAACGAAGCTGAGAATACTACCATTTGTATTCACAGATTGTAGCAACCTTTATCTAATATACATTAGATTAAAGTGATATTGTGTCTTGTGTTGTTTATTTATCCGCACCTTAATTTCTGCACACACAGGCACTTATCTGCTACACAGACTCAATCCAAGAAAAGTTCAAGAATCCATTCACCCCCCCCCTCTGTATTCTTTTACCGTGTTCAATACTCAACAATACTGATTGTACCCATATCCTTCTTCAAAAGAATTCATTTGTCCCAACTGAGTACTCTGAGAATTGTAGACATTGTAATAGCATTCCAAACCATAATGACCCTGGACACCACAAATTGGACAGAAGTTGTAAGTTTTAGGGGCCACTTGTGACATCTCATTGATACTCATTGGACGCATAGTGGGCTCTGTAGGGTTGAATGAGGCAATTTCTTGAGTGCGTGCCTCCAACATGGAAGAGAGTAGTGCAAAAGTATCAACTTCACCCATAGTAACCTGTAAACACTCAACAAAGCCAAGAAAACGTAGTAAAATCTGCCTCAATTGGAACAAAGGTTCCAACGAGACAATGGAAACAATCTAAACAACTAAATTAAAATCAATAGAAACTCGTTGTCTCCCCGGCAGCGGCGCCAAAAACTTGATGTGTCAAATTATGTCTAACCGCAAGCGCACGGTATCTATTGTAGTAGATATTAGC
This sequence comes from Kitagawia praeruptora, assembly GCA_037693485.1. Taxonomy (NCBI): domain Eukaryota; kingdom Viridiplantae; phylum Streptophyta; class Magnoliopsida; order Apiales; family Apiaceae; genus Kitagawia; species Kitagawia praeruptora. The sequence continues at coordinate 145,039,940 of CM075352.1, forward strand.
AAATACGGGTCGAATCCTCAAGGAGACAGTTTCAATTTCAATTCAATTGCTATCAATTTTTTCTAGTCACAACGATTGTTTGAGAATTTTATTAACTACTAAAACAAATTTAACAAAGGTTTTAAATCAATTAATTAAGGGATCTAGGGCAATTCAGGTTCACCATGTTTACACCAAACAAATCACAAAAATATAGCTTTTCAATGGGATTAAGTAATTAAAGCAATGGTTAATCTTTCTCAAGCATTAACGGTTAATCTTTCTCAAGCATTAACACTCTCAGAATATCTAATGATGTTCTCACACTCACCTTCAATTCTGCTAATTGTATGTAAGCCTATAGTAGTAAAATCTCTCGATCTATTACTCCTATTGCAATCGATTAATCCGTGATATTGCGCAATTACACAAATTAAGAATTATAACATATCAATCAGAATTACTCTTTACCCATCAATCTACTAATCAAATTAAGCCCAAATCATGGTGCAAACATGGCTCCCCTTAATACCCTAGAATTAAACTACTCACTCATTCTAGAAGTAAAAGCAATAAAAATAATGAAAGAAGCCATATAAAACATATACTAATAAACAAGATGAGATAAAGAGTACCTTAAACTTTGTATAAACGAAGAACAATAAAGATCCAAATTAAACCAAGTGCTTACAAAGGAAGAGATGAAGAGAGAAAAACCAAAACCCTAACTTATGTAAAAATATACGTATCAATCTGTCTATCTCCTCTTTTCACGTTTTTATAATAAAACCCCCCAATAAAATCTGATCTCTATCTTCTAATAAAAGTATTTTTAATATCCTAATCAATTTACAAAAAGATATCCATAATTAAATAGGATTTTCTTGTAAAATTCGTCACTAATTTTGCTCCTCTATTTCTGGGCTCTTCCAGTTGGATTTTGCTTACTGGACCACCTCTGAATTAAAGATAATTTCCTAAGCTTCGCGTGGACAGTAAGATCGTCAAATTCTGACTTCTGGAACTCAAGATATGGCCCAAACAGTGCAGGCAGCCCGTATAGCCCAATATTACGAATTTTCTCCTATTTTATCTCCAAAATATCTCTTTTTGCTCCAAATTCTTCCAAGTCATGAATTCTTTATTTCCTACAATAAAACAATCAAATCTATTAAATAAAAATCCAAATCAATGCAAAACACAATAAATATGAGAATAAAATCATCTAGAATATATATAAAAATATATTCTATCAAAATCATATATGATTTTTAAAATTTGAATGAAATAAAAATGTTAATTGAACATTCTTTACAAATATATATATTTTGTAATGTTTATCTGGTCTCTACGATCTTCATTCAAATGTTGGTCTTCATAAAACTTAACTCATATATTATTTTAATATAACAATAATCGGTATGTTATCTTAAAGTATTTTCGGAATAACAAGATACATTTTAAATTTTAATCTGAACATTTTATCCTTCCTTAAGAGCATCTTCAATGGGGTTGGCTAAAATGGTTGGCTAAAATAATATAAAATAATGATTGGCTAAAATTTGTTGAATCTGTAAGGTGTTGTGCTTCAATGGGATTGGCTATAATGGTTGGCTATATTTCGAAAGTAATATATTATAATTTCAAATAATACTTTATTAATAAAAATTTATTTTTGTAAATTAATATTAATTGATCTTAAATTATGGTCATATATTTGAGAGAATTACCAAAATGCCTATTTTTCATAAGTTTTTGCCCAAAATACTGATTTTGAAAAAAATGGCCCGAAATACCGACGGGATACGGAGAATCGTCCTCCGTATTAGCATAATACGGAACACCGTGTTCCGTATTATGCATGATACGGAACACCCTCTTCCGTGTTAGCATGATATGGAACACGGTGTTCCGTAACACCCCATGATACGGAACATGGTGTTCCGCAACACCTCATGATACGGAACACGGTGTTCCGCAACACCCCATGATACGGAACACGGTGTTCCGCAACACCCCTCATATCACGGTAGACGGTGTAGCGTTTTCAGTCAGTAAAAAGGGCCAGCATGGCTCCCATATGAATATTTTGGTCCATCATCCCATATATTTTTAGAAATTTAAATTGAAAATTTTTTAATTCAAATATATTAATATTAACACTAACTGATATTGTGTTGCCTTCATAATTTCAACTTTTATACAAAAATAAATTAAAAAGGAGATTGAATATATGCTCACAAATCAGTGTATGCGAAAAAAAGAAAAAGAAAACAATTTGGGAGGGGATAAAAAGTAGTACAGGATATGACGTGGAGGTCTTACAGATCTGTAAGCCTTCAGCATATATAGCCAACCATAAGGCCATGGCTATAAATTTGCATAACAGGAGTGAACGGTTGGAGTGACCAAATGTTGGAAAGTTGGCTATACATGGTGCCAACTGTACCATTTAGCTAAGGGTTAAGATGGGTTGGAGATGCTCTAAGCCAACAAAAAGATTTGACAACTATTTAACATTCCCGGTTCAAGATGTGATAACAATTTTTATGCTCTGAATTTTTAATCAAAGGGAAAAAAAGTCAAACTCGAATGCGATAAGTTTGATTCAATAAAATATGTAAAAATATGGTTAATATTAAATATTTATAATAATATGTGAATTACATACAAATAATGTATAAAAATTGATTAAAAAAATTTATAAAATATATATTCGATTAAACTCATGAAAATTAGTACTCAAATTGGTAAATTATTACTCAAATAATTCGAGTTGGGCTCGATTGAATTCGTATATATTTTAGGAATCGAGATTGAGTAACCCACTAATCGATGGCTCATTTACACCCTATAATACTTTTCTAAATTTTGCAATTTTGGATCATTTCACTTAAAAATATTAAATAATATTTGATTATAAAATTATTGTGCCTTTTTTAGAAGTGAGGATTAGAGCAAGTCCAACAATGTCCTAAATATTGTCCTAAATCAATATTTAAGACATTTAGTCAGTTTTTGTGCTCCAACAATGTCCTAGTGGTGCTTTCAAACACTAGGACATCCATCTCATGTCCTTTTTTGAAGGCACCTCCATACTTGTCCTAAATCATTTTTAACGTTCAAAAATTAACTTCCCTTCTTTTCTACACTTCTGTCTCCTCTCTTTTTTCCCTTCCCTCCAATTCTAGTTCAAATATATTATTATTTTAATTTATAAGGCACAAATATAAGGCATGTTGTTGGAATTGATATACAAAAATCATGACTTAAATCACTAGGATACTATAATTTATTATATTTATAGGGCACCAACTAGAATATTGTTGGACTTGCTCTTAGTGAGGAAATGCACTACCCTAATAAGTAATAACCCCTCAATCCTCTTTTCTCTCTCACACTAGCTGCTCAAATCCACCGTCATCACTACACCAAAGGATCGCAGGTATACTATACACACGTCTTTTACATCCGTTCTTTACGAATTTTAACTTTTGTTTTGTTCATTAGTTTGTATATTTTTGACTTTAGCTTATTTGATTTAGATTTGTATATTTTTGTGTGTGTTTCAAATGTTACTGTCCCTTCTCCAATCGTTTGTTTATGTGGTTTATACATTGATTCGTTTGCTTAAAAGAATTGTTCCACTACTTCCAATTAATGTTGTTCATTTTCTGTGTATTGTTTTCATGTTTTGGTGTCACTGTGTTAATGTTTAGGAGCATGGTAAGTGATGCTAAAACAAGGCGACTTGATTGCACATCTGATAGGATCATCAACTTACCCAGAAATGTAATTGACCTCATCCTCGAAAGCTTGCCGATTCACGATGCTGCAAGAACAAGTATCCTCTCTAAAACTTGGAGGGATGTATGGGTAATGCACCCGAACCTTGTTCTTGATCAGCAGTTTTTCTCACAAATGTTTTTCCAGAAATATCCTGAAACTAAAATGAAAAGAATCATCAGTAACATTCTTTTAGTTCACAATGGTCCTATTTTGGTCTTTAAGCTTTTCATACCTCCATACCTGCATTTTCTTCCAGAAACGGACTTTTGGATTAGAAACATATCAAACAACGGTGTTAGGAAATTGGAGATTCTAAACAAATTCCGACATACCTACAAATTGCCCTCTTATCATTTTTCTTGTTTGGAGTTGACTAATTTGAGCCTCACTAGATGTCGACTGGATCCACCCCGTGGATTCGGAGGATTCAATAATCTTCTTATTGTTAAACTTGCGAGAGTCAAAATTACTGCTGACATATCATTTGGGACTCAACTCGAAGAATTGCATTTGAGCCGGTGCACAGGGATTGAACATTTGGGATGCCTTTTAAATGGTAAAAGCAATCTCAGTAAGATAGAGATCTTTAACAGTGGAGATTTACATTGGCAATTGTTTGAATGCATCGAAAAGCTGCAACTTCTTACTCTTGCGTTGAAAGGGGTGACACAAACTACGAATGAAATCATCAATTTAGACAAATTGGTTGGCAATATGCCTAGAATCAAAACTCTTTGGCTTGATGTCTGCTTTCTCAAGGTAATGTGAAAATTCTACGAATTTGATTAGGAAGATTCTGCCAAATGAGTCACACATTTTAATTTAACTTTCCACTATACATGCATATATGTGTATATGTAGTCTTTTGAACCAGGTGCAGCCGTTTTAACGAGCCCTATGTCAACATTGGAGGAATTGATCCTTGCATGTGTTGACTTGTATGATTTGGTTCATATTCAATCTGTTCTTTGCTTGATCAGAAGTTCGCCCAAACTACGAAATCTTTTTGTAAAACTGGTGAGAACTAGTACTATGATCTGAAGATTTTAATTAAATTACATGTCCATCTGTATGCATATTAATGCTCCTAATTATTCGATATTTTTTTTGTCTCTATTTTTTTCTCTCTCTATACATTTCTAGGTTTGTGCTAAAGGACTCATAATCTAAAGAGTGATTTTTATTACTCCCTCCCACTACTAGAAAAACTGGATTTACATCGCACCTTTAACATCGGTTTGAAAAACCACCGATGTTAAAAAGGTTTTTAACATCGGTTTTTTTAAAAGTGATGTTAAGTTGTTTTCCAGACATCGGTAGGTAAATTAACCGATGTCTTTTATGATTTTTTAAAAAATAAAAAACACGCGGCTGAACACTTCCCCCCATTTCTAATAAAACATTTCCCCCTTAGATTATTTCGCACCATTTCTAGTAAAACATTTCCCCCTTAGAAATTTCATTCCCCCGCCTAAGTAACATTTCCCCTAAATTGTTTTGCCCGCTCTTGAACATTTTCCCCAAAACTCTTAACCCTCATCTCACTCTCTCTCTCTCTCGACCCTCATCTCCCTCTCTCTCTCTCTCTCTCACTCATCTCTCTCTCTCATCTCTTTCTCTCCCCCTCTCTCTCTCCCCCTCCTCTCTCTCTATCTCTTCCTCATTCATCTCTTAGCTTAATTAACTATAAATACACATGAACCCTAAATTTTCTCTTAAACGATAATGAAACCCTAGAATTTCAATTACTTACAATCGCGCATAAAAAATCACAGATCCTAGCTAATTAAGCTCAAATCGAAGCTGTCATCGTGCTAATGATGCTTGAATTGGCTCTATTTCTTTGGAGTTAGCTTTCATTCCTTGAGTTTATGTTCAAATTTTGAATTTTAATATTTCAATTTGTCTCTTTCAACAGATTTGTTGCAAGCGGGTCTATATTCTTGAGTTATATTACAACAATTAGTAAGTAACATTAATTTCTTTTTCCAATTTAGAACTCATTTCATATGGGTGTATATATATATATATATGTATATATTTCAGCTTTAATTTATTTTCTAATTTATATTATTTGCAATTTTGATTTTACAGGAGCATTTATTTCTGTGGGTTACCACTTTACTAGAGCAAGAGTAATTTTTAAGCTAGTTGAGGTTAATCCCTTCTTTGTTATAGTCCATGCTCTGTTTGTGTGGGTTTATATATATGTTTTTGTGGTTAGTTATCATAACATGCTCTATTGTTGATAATTATATCATTTGATTTGATTTAAAATGACGATTTTTGAGTCCTTTTATAAAAATGTAAAGGCCCAAAACTTGACACAAGATGATCCAAAGTCCACGTTTCTGATTTCCATGTACATAACCTTTTGATTGAAGAACAATCACTAAAAATCCAGGCAGCTGATTCACTGGTCTTAAAGGTAAGTAATGCATGAGCTTTATATTTTAACTTATTATGTTGTGAATGATGTTCTCATTACATAGCGTTGAAATGAACTGATAATATATATAACAATGTAACTATGCTCCCCAACTGTTTGATGAATTTACTGAATGAGTATTAGCCAATACCATGCAACTTATTGTATAGGTTAATAAATTAAAACCTGTAAGTTGTTTAAAACTTATTGTATATGTTTTTGACACAACCTTTTAGTTATAAGGGCACTGCTTGTTCGATCTCTAGTTGTGCTCGTATTATTTTGCAGTTATTGGAAATTGAAGTGGAAATATCTATTTAATTTAGATTTATTTACTTCAGATGGAAGCTTGTGAAATTGAGGATATTACAAATATTGATGTCTGCATGAAGCTTGCAATAGAACAGGTATCCAAACCAGATATCTACCAACCAAATTTAGAGGATATAGGACGGCTATAGAACTGAGAATTTTTCTACGTAATCTTTTGTCGCTTTTTTCTATATTGGTAGGTTCTATAATCAGTATAGAATGAGGTTTCTCTTTGTGCTTATCACAACTGTCTTCTTGTAGAGGGACTGATTGTGCATATATCAATATTATTAACTCCCCTTTTGCAGGCAAAACTTGCCTTGAATAACCTTGATACAGAAAATCCTTCTCAAACTATGTCCGAGAAGGCCAGGAGATGCAACAGCTATGTATGCATTAACTGAGAAAGCTGAGAAGGAACTTGGTTGGAAGTAAGTTTTAAGTTTTCATTATTTTACCAGTTTGGTGTATATACTAGCCTTCCAAGTTTTTTAATTACTAGAGGGGCAACCACTAGATCATTTTATATTATATTAATAAGAGTCGCATATCAAGATCTTGGTTAGCAAGGTAATTTCATCGGAAAATTCTGGTTCTGGACTTGATAATCAAAAAATTATAAATAGAGTTGACAGATGTGGAATTATTCTATCATGGTTGTTTTATTATTTTGCGGGTCACTTTGTGTGTATAACTTAATAGAGGACACTAATATCGTCAATGATGTTCTGAGATCTCTCAGGGATCTCGCTAATAGTTGATGTTCTGATTTTCAAATGAGCGAACCTGTAGATTCCTCAAAATCGTAGCCAACTCGTTTATTTTATTTACTGCACATATAATTATTAATAACATAAACTGCTTATCCGTTTTCTCTTTTTTTTTCTGGTAACAGTATACTAAGAAACAACTATCTAAAGGGAACCATTGACATTGGATCTAGCTTTAACAACCAACTCCAACTTGTGGATTTGTAGAACAATAATATATCATCCCGATTGCCGGAGAGATTGACATAATGGATCAGGTACTAGATTTCGGACCATATGCTGATGGTGTGGCAAATTATATTGTAGTTCTTTTTATTTTATTGAATATTTTTTTCCAAAATATCATATATGTCTGAGAGTCACCTTTTGCTTGGATTAGTGGAAGTGTGCTGATCTATGTGGCTTGCTGGCTTTTTGACTTGTGTTATAAACCTTTCTGTCTAAGCGCTGATGCAATTTTTGTGGTCATATACCCTGAGTTTTAGTTTCATTTGCATTATTAAGTGATCCCAGGTGTATCTTTATCTTGTTCAGAGCTTAGCGACTTCGGGATCCTGGTCGGGTTTTAGAATTGTTTATGTTTTTTCGAGTCAGGGGCCCTGACCCGTAGAGGTCCTGAGCCGAGCAAATATTTTCACGTTAGGGTCTCTACCTCCTACATTCCAGGGTATAGAAATTAATGATTCATTTTCTTGTAGTTGTGTGACTTCTAAATTTCTTGTGTTGTTTATGTAGAAACAGTTGTATGAAATTTTGATAGTTCTTCCAGAAAAAGGAAGAGACCCTGAAATAACTACTAGTTAAATTCATTGGATAAGTTAATTATGCAAAATGCAAGTTGCCATAGAGCCCTTTCTGTGAGCTTTGCTCTGCAAAATATTATAAGATTCAAATGACCTTATTATACTTTATTCTTTTAATCGGACACTTCAGAGTCATCTAAACAATGTAAGTGACTAAATGCGCCATAGAAGTCTAGTTGGTTGGAAACCTCTTGCATATATGCAGAAAATTAATTTGCCTACGGAGGGATTTCTATATCAGTGTCTGTTAGTAATTTACCATGTCCAAGAGATTATATATTTAATTGGTGAAATTGCAAGTCTTTGCTTCTCCGCGCATAACTTTAAAACCATTAGTTCCTAGATTCCCTTACATGAACATTGACTGTAGAATATAGATGTTAAGTAACCTTGACGGCCTGATTATTTTCTTACAGGTCCTGCCACTAATAATTTGTATGAAGGCATACAATGGAGAGCCCTCTGACAGTCTTACGTTTCAACGGCTTGCTTGTGCGGACCTCTGTAAACGATTAAAAAAGAAGAAAATGAAGGCCCTTATACCTCAGATATGTATGAAATTGTCGAACAATTGGTTTACTTGTCGAACAAATGGTTTGCTTGTCGAAGTACATGCAACTGGTTTGTAAGCTAGTTAATTATGATAGCTAGACAAATTATTTTGGTTATGTTAGTTGATGTAAAGATTGGATGTTTTGTGTTTGGTAAATGGCAAGTGCTTATAACTGTTTTCGTATTTTTGTATTTTGGTGTGATTTGAGTTATTTTGGTGCATATAAAAAGAATATTGTATGAACAATAGACATCGGTTTTTAATAAACCAACCAATGTCCAAGAAAAGCTAATACATCAAATATTTAAAAAAAAAACTGATGTAATATGTTAAACAGTACAATGAAAATGGACATAAATCGATGTCTGTTAAAACATATAACATCGGTTTTACCAAGAAAGAGCGTGCTTTAACCAATCATAGTTTGCATATCCAGGGAACTTGAGATCGAGAAGGCTCAATCCTTAGGCAAGGATGAGATAAAGTGCTCGGAAGGAGAGCTTTAGGATTTGCATAAGGAGCTCACGGGAAGTACATTTGACTAAAGAAATTGTTCAGGAAACAAAAGATTTTGTACTCCAGAAGATATAGCTCTGGCTTATAATTTGTCATATACTTTGACTGCTTAATAAAATGTTAAAGGCTAGTTGATCAACAAGGATGAACCATCTTATTTAGATGTAGGAAATTCTCGGAATCCAAGGAGTAGACTTATCCTACAATAGACTTCTTTGTAGAAGCACTATCGGCTCTTCTTCTTGAATGCTGCGAAGTAACTTGAGACTGTAACAATTTTTTCTCCAAATGACAACAAGATTATGTAGTCTCTATCTAAGTATCTATCGGATGTTGCCTTCTAAATGTGAGCTTGAAGGTTAGTGATCCTTATATTGATGAATACATAATGTATATGATAAGTGTGAGATGTATATTTGGACTCGTGTTTCTAGCTCATATTTGTCAAGTTTCTAAGCTCGTATTTTCAGGCTTGACTTTAAACATATCGAGCTCTTGAGCTCGTATTTGGCGAGGTCTAAAGCTTGTTTATGTAAACATATTTAAGCGTTCTGAAAAATACTAACTATAACGAAGTTCCAGAATTTTATGGGCATGCAGATTATTAACAAGAGGCTTCATAATATAACGCAATAGCTTAAAGAAACTTCCTGGCAAAACTCAAAGAAGTCTTGTTACATGACATTTTTCATGACCAAGTTGAACAGTTTCTGAGGCCTGGCAGCTTTGTAGATCGTTTGTTGTGATTGTAGAAACAACTTAGGCCTTGATTCTGGAGAAATACTCATTGATCTCACTCTTGGTGGATCCTGACTTACTCTTGGCAATTTTTACTTGGCAAATATTTTCCTCAAGCTTTCAGTTTCGCTTTTACTTTGTTGTGGAGCTTTAGAGTCAGATTTCAACTTTGGGCGAGTTATGACATTCGTACTTGCCGAATTTCATGAGTTTTTTAGCTCATATACGTTGAGCTTCATGGCCATTTGATACATTTTTGTTGAGCTCTTGATTCAAAATTTATCAGGCATTTGAGCTTGTATTATTCATGATTGGAGAATCGACCTCACACAGAGGTCTTTCAAAGATTCGCAGCTCACTTTTGTTGGACAAAATATTGTCAAAGTGACAAGAATACTCAAAATTTACATATTAAAGTCAGAATTCAGGTCTTCTCGTAGCTTGGCCTTTGAAATCCGGTGGTACATCCACAGCTGGAATCGATAATGGGTATTGATTGTTCTGTAACAATCAGTACAAATATACTTGGATAATTGAAGACTAGTAATGTAGTAGGTGCTGGTGCAGAGATAGACATTGTAGCTTCTGGACTTGAGTTAAGCCCTTTGAGGTAGATTTGCAGCTAGCTTACATGGCTCTTTATTCATCATATTGATATAAAGTATCTGCTTGAATTCGTTCTAATGTATAGTTTCTCACAAATACTCCAAAAACTTGTCAAGCAGCTAAGTCCAGGAGCAGGTTGTTATATAAGTTTTCTTTTTGCGGATGGAAGTTTCTGCCTTTGAACGCGTTTTGATGTTAGGTTGCTCTCATATGAGCTTTACTTTGCGATGTGATTGCAAAATAAACGAAGTCAAGGTGCTTAGAGAGATGGCTGGTTTGATAGTCATACTTGATTTGGCGTTGAAATGGCGATTTGGCCTTGAAATGGCGACTTGACCTTTGTTGTAGTGGTTGTTGCTCAGGCCGATGTTTTAGTGTTGTTCTTGAACTTGTAAGCCATCATTATAGCAATGATCAGGTTGGAGTGAGCTCAAATGCCTATATAGATTGAACTGGCAATTTAACCTGATTCAAGGTTCTTCTCCAGACACTTAAAACACTTGGATTAAATCATTAGGGAAGAATAGTAGATGTCCAACAATCATTAATAAATTAGCTGAGCTTGCACGAGTAATTAGTAAGAGTTAAATACATCAAAAATGATATATATCAGATTATAAAAGAATTCATCACATTTACGCAACTTCGTTCTTGGTTTCAGTTACATTTTAAGATATGATATAAAACTCATTTTGAAATTGCTAACACACGAGTAATATGCACAATTAACAATAACTGATCATTTACGCTAGACGTAGACATGTTAGCAAGCAAATCATTTAGAGGTAGACCAGCTATTTACACCACAAGTGTATCATACGAATTTTGCATATTCTAGATTATCTTTATATTTGTGAAACTGTAACTTTTCATTAATGTTGGAGCCTCTGCAAATTATATTCAAAGCATTTAAATCCTTCTAAAACATAACCAAACCATAGCTTCAAATATCAGTACATCAAGTTAATATACTCTGCTCGATATAGCTACAAATCAAAATCAAGCTTGTTACAACAGTGACAGAAACAGAGCATGATTACTCACACATCTTCACCGATGGATCCAAATTTCAGAAACAAAACAAAACAGCGGTTATGAAATGTAATCGAATCAATCACTAATATCAAAAAATCAGCTCCAGATTAACTTTAGATAATCACGCAGCTAGTTCATACACAAATTGAACTTAAATTCCAAATCAAACAGCAACAATCCAGTCAATTTAACATCAATAATCAGTTACTGTATATTGATTAATGCGTCGTAATAATACCGATCCGTGGATCTGAATTCAAATAACATATTAACTCCATAAACTGAGCTCTAGCAAGCTATAACAGTAGTGAAATAGATTCATTATACTCAAATTCACACTGCAAACAACATCTACACACAAATACACACATACTAATTCTAGTCGATATCTCGAATCGAAATTATGCAGATCGAGGAAGTTAAATTAAGCTTCGTAATCGAGCATCAATGTCGAAATGAACAAAAATGAGTGGATATAATATAGAGAAACAGAGAGATGAATATAAATACCAAGGGAGAAAGGATCGAGAAGATCGAGCTAGAATAGGAGCGAGGAGAGATGCAGCAACAGATTGATCTCCCTCTTCGAAGTCGTTTTCCCATTTTTAAGATCCTCGCAACATGATAGCAGGTCGAGTCATCGATAAAGAAGAATGGTAGGATCTGTAACGTAGAAGGAATTGAACACAAGAATCAAATTGAACACTCAACACTCCCCTCCTTCTAGCGCCAAATGTTGGAATCGGAGTTATATGTTTATCCAATCTGATCCCAGTGTTTTCTCCCCTCTTTTCCGAGTATTTTTTCTCCTTCTTTTACTAAGGCCTTGAGGGATTATTTATAGCAATTACAAGTGAGCCTTAAAAGAGGTATTTTCCTATACAATTGGGCTATGGTGTAACTTGAGTAAACTATGACCCAACACATTATTTTTGTTATATTATTTTCTTATGTTTCTCCATAAAACCAACAACTACAAACTTTTGTGTACTGCCCCAAGAGACAACTACAAGTTTGTATATTGCCCCTGCTTATCACTTGTATCCATCTATGCCTCCCCTTCAAGTTGAAACTAGTAATGTTTTCAATTAAAAAGACAACTTATTCGAAAATAAGTAGCATGAAATCGTAACATATATTCTTATTACAACATATACGTAATTGGTGCATGGCCGGGAAGCTAACGACATGTCATAAAATCCTCTTGATTCCATATCCAATAATCCAACTTATACTAAAGTATTAAATTTTGATCTCAGTTGTCGCTCTAAATTTTTGCTCACTTATATTAAAAATTTGCAATCTTGCTCATTTATCTATCTATCTATATTATAATTCCAGGGGATTGGAAATGCATGCACCATAAACGTTTAAAATATTTTTTTTGAATTTTCCCTTTTTTGATTTTTTATTAACTTTCTTTTCTTGCACTAAATACCATCTTAATTAGTCATTAATCATACTTATTAAAATTGTATTAAATTTACTTCATATTATCTATATATATTATAATGCCTGGAGATCGGAAATGCACCAGAACAGTTCAAGGTATTTTTCTTGAATTTTCGTTTTTTTGATTTTTTTTATTAAAATTCTTTTCTTGCATTAAATAGCTATTAATGACATTTTAATTAATCATTAATTACACCTATTAAACATATATTAAATTTACTCTATTTAATTTGTTTAAAAATTAGCAAACTTTAGTTGAACATTATAGTTATTTTTTCAATATTAAATATTAATTATATATAGTTATGTTTATTTTTATTTCAAATGACGAATAACAATTGTTTATATTGCGTTATTTTTTATTCCCTATTCAAGATCACTATAATTTCTTTTCGGATGATTATAGGGTACACGACCTTAACTTTTCAAGCAATTTTTATTATCAATAATTGTGAAAATCGTAATAAATTACGGAAGTACAAGATAATTATTTAATATCTGGAATTGTATGCAAACAGTACAGATAGATTTTCAATTTTTCAAATGAAAAAAATAATACATGAGTTATGATCAAATCGATTAAATTTAACAAATTCAGTCATTTATCGGAAGATAAAATTGATAAAAAAGCTATACACCCACTGTTTCGTTATATTGTATTGAAATAATTTTTTATTGTGATTAAACAAATTCTTATACTATTGTTGAATATGTATATTATGAGAGGGCTGTCGGTTTTAAAAAACATTATTAACCAGCTTCTCAAATAATCTTTATTATCAATGATTGTGGAATCGTAGTAAATTATGGAAGTACATCGATCTTTACTTAATATCTGAAATTTGTAAACAAATCATGCGCATACACACATGAGTTATGACCAAACTAATTAAATTGAACAAATTCAACCATTTTATCGGAAGATTAAATTGATAAAAAAAATTATATGCCCATTGTTTCATTATATTGTGTCAAAATAAATTAATATTCAAATTAAATAAATTCTTAAACTATTATTGAACATGTATATTATGAGATGGGTGTCGGTTTTAAAAAACGTTATTAAGTTGTATTCAATATTTGTAACTTTTGATTGTAAATATTACGTTCATATTGTAATTTTTATTTTTATATGTTTGTGATGTTTTTAAGTTTATCAAAATTTTAGATATATATAATGAAAATATTTTTCCAAATATTAATTCATGTAAATTATTTTTAAATTAATTTTTAATAAAAAATTCATAAGAGACCAATCAATTTTTAAGAATAATAGAAATTAATTTATCTATTACAGTACTTTTATATAAAAATTTATTATAATAGCAGGAAACTGGAGAGACTTGCACTCAGAAGCTTCACAATATTTTTCTTGAATTTTCACATTTTTATTTTTTATTAAAATAATTTTCTTGCATTTAATTAATAATTAATTATACCTATTAAATAGATATTAAATACACTTTATTTCATATTTAATATAAAAGTTTAACAATTTAATTATAACATTATTATTATTATTTTGTTATAAAATATTAATGATTTATATAAATATACCATTATTTTAAGGTAAAACAATAAAATAAAATAATTTTTATCGTCATTTCCAATCCTTATTCAAAATCATTGCAAATTTTTTGGGAATAATTAATAGACGATTTTAACTTTTCGATAAATTCGTAATCAATGATCGTGAGAATCATGATAAGATACATAAGTATATATATTTTTCGATTAACATCCACAATTTAAATAAAAGTAATATCGTAGAAATTACATTTATAGTTGAACAAATTATACACGGGGTGTGACCAACTCGATTAAATTGAATCAAGTGGACCCTTTTTTTCGTCAATTAAATCAATAAAAAAATTACCCATTCGTTGTTTGATTATTTTGTGTTGGAAAAATTAATATTCTAATTAAACACATTCTTATACTATTACTAATCAATTAATCATGCATTTATGTTATGAGATGGGAGACGGTGTTTAAAATCGTTAATTAGTTATATTTAATATTTACAAATTTTTATTATAGGAATTATGTTGACATTGTAGTTTGGTATGGAAAAAAATAAAAGGGGTTTAAGGAGTTGATTTTTGCTATTTTAAACAAATTCTCACTTTTTGAGCATTAAGTAAGGGTGTTATAAAACGAGCATCGGCTTTAAAAACAATTATATGTACAAATTTATTATAAAATTTAATAAAAGATTATTAGAATATGTGAGTATCACTTTGATGTGTCCATGAATTTAATTTTAATGTTACAAACAAAACAGTTCATATAAAATGCTCTGAAAAATTAATTAAATGTAGAGATACGGGTGTCGGATCATTCCAAAAAAACATGAAGCATGACTTACAATATGCATTTGAATTCTATTTTTTTCGTCATAAAACCAAATATATCGACAAGTGAAATCAATCACACCTCTCATCACATTTACATTCTAATCCTTTTCATCGTACAATCAATTTTACTAACAAATAATTTAATAACAAATTTAGCATTCACGTCTTTTATGATGTCATCGACAATAGAAAAGATTCACAAATGTTATTTTTACTTATTCAATGTCAAACTTTGCAAATGTTTGTCAATATTGGATTTCAAAAACATTTTTTATGCGACAAAATAGGTTCATCAATATCTTCAAAATTATTATTATTATTATTATTATTATTATTCAAGAATTTAACTGAAACATGTTTTTTTTCACCTAATTCTTTTCTCTTTAATTTTTAGACATTCAAATTTAACTACATTTCACATAATTTTTAATTTATCATATTAACTTTCAAATAATAAAATTTAACAAACAATAATGTTATATGTATAATTTTTTAAAAATTTTTCGTGCCGCGCGTAGCGCGGCTTTGTTACCTAGTTTGTATAAAAGATTAACAAACTTTATTGATCATTCTAATTCTTATTTCAATATAAAATGTTAATAACATGTCTAAAATTAAGAGTGTTTCTAGGTAAATTAACGATTTAAAATTATTTACATTACATCATTTTTTATTCCTCAAGATCATTGTAATTTTTTTCGGACAATGATAGGACAGACGACCTTAACTTCTCAAGTAATTTTTTTATCAGTGATTATGGGAATCGTTACAAATTATGGAAGTATATAGATCTTTCGAATAAATTTGGAATTTGTATACAAAAAATACTAATAAATTTTTAGTTTTGCACATCATAAGCCCAACCATTTTATCAACCGATTAAATCGATGAAAAGGTTATACACATGTTGTTTCACTATATTGTGTCAAAATAAATTTATATTCTAATTAAATAAATTTTTAAACAATTATCGAACATGTATATTATGAGAGTGGTGTCGGCTTTAAAAGACGATTTAGTGATATTTATAATTATAATTTTTGATTGTAAAGATTACGTTCGTGTTATAATTACTATATTTCATGTTTATGATTATCAAAATTGTAGATATATGATGAGAGTATTATTCCAACTAAAACTTCATACAAATTGTTTTAAATCACTTTTCTAGAAGATTCTTAAAATATCTATTCTTTTTTAAATAATAGAAATTAATATTTCTATTTTTATAACCTAAAAAAAATTATTTGCCGCTTAGTTGCCTAGTTTCTCCTTAATACGTGTATTCACCTATGTTATAGAAATCGGCCGATTTTTGAAAAATCGCCGATAAATCGATCAAAAATCGGTCGAAATTTTGGAACCGATTCGACCGATTTTACAAAAATCACCGATAAATCGCCGATTTTTCAACCAAATCACCCGATAAATCGTAAATCGATACCTCAATCGAATAGTTCCGATTTCCGAAATCTGCAACACTGGTATTCACTATCTTTAGATTTCTTAAAACTTTTTCACTGCATGTAACGGACTTATAGACTCTCTTTGTAAGTGATAATTACTTTTACCTATTCTTTTTACCATTTGGCTTAATAATTGTTTGAGTAAAATGCAATATGTATACCTTAACTTTGGCAGAAATGCAACTTGTGTACCTGCAAATAGAGATATAGCAACTTGTGTACCTAAAGATTGGAAATGTGTGTAAAACGTGTACTTCCGTTAAATACAACTAACACCGTTAATTGTTGGGAGGGTAAAATGGTATTTTCAAAGGTTACACTCACTTTTTTATATTAAATTTTTTTAATCATACTAAATCATACTAAATAAATATTTAATTTGAATTTAATTTCATAAATGAAACTCCAAATTTTAACAATTTTAAAAAATTATAAATGTCTATAATAAAAATTCATACTAAATTTTTATATAAAATTTGATTCAATAGCAAATATATTCTCTCTATCGTTCTCATCTAGTTAGGTTTACATAAAATAATTAAATTATGTATTCGATGAAACATTTGATTATTTAAAGATTTTTCTCTATTTAAAAATATTTTTTATTATGATAAAATAATAATATTAATTATGACATAAAAAACAATAATTATAATATTTATGAGAAACCCAACTCGACCGGAGACGGCGGAGAGGGACAAAAGATGAAACAAAGATGTTGTTATACCTTTTTATTAAAAATTATAATATTACATGAAATATTTTTTATGTGATTTATAATAATTACTCCCTCAGTCCCCTTCGATTCTTTACCTTTCAGAATTGAGTTTCTGGCACGCATTTAAAGGTGCATTTTAAAGGTAGTTCCATAACTTATTTTTAAAATTTTCTTTTTGTGTATAAAAATATAATGTACATATTTTTATACAAAAAAAAAAGAAAATTTTAAAAAAAAGTTATGGAAATATCCTTAAAATACACCTTAAAATGCGTGTCAGAAAGTGTAAAAAGAAAGGTAAAGAATTGATTGGGACGGAGGGAGTATAATTTAGTACTCCCTCCGTCCCAACGGATTCTTTGAAGTTACTATTTTGGGTCGTCCCATCCATTTCTTTACATTCCCAGAATAGTAAGTTTTAACACTATTACACCCACTACTTCACTTATTTTAACAATAATTTACACTATTACATCCACTACTTCACTTATTTTAACAATAAAATCACTAATACATGGAAGAAATTAAGTAAGAAATAATTCATAATTATAATTTATAATAGTTTAATGGATTTATCTTAATTTTAATTTTGATTATAAAAAAATGAGCGTGTAACATGTAAACGACTACTTTACCCTTTCATAAACTAACGATGTTAGTTATATTTGATCGAAGTACACAATTTGCAAATTTTTGGTAAGTACAAATACACACTTTGCTATATATGAAACTTGAGGTACACAAATTGCATAAGTTGAAGACTACAAGTACACATATTGCATTTAACTCTAATTGTTTTGTAAATTGTAAAATGTTTTCTTTACTGTGTTCTCTCTTAAATCTATGCTCACATTCTCCAACCAAATTTTGTATATACGTTTTCTCTAGCAATCTCATTATATCTGAATTTTTTTCATGTTGTTTGATATAAAATTATATTCAGTTCTCATTAAACTTTGTTGCGTCTTTATGTGGACAAGTTTATTGTTTTATGTTGTCTATTCTCCTTGTCAGGAAGTACTTGTCAGTTTTACTACTCCCCGACTCCCTCTGTCTCATATTTTTTCCCACTTTCCTTTTAAGGATATTCAAAATACTTTTCTTCTTTCTATTTTTGTCTATAAAAAATAATATTCAACACTCACTACTCCAAAAAAACAATATTCAATACTCACTACTCCACCCACTAATCATTACAAATAATATTCAACATTCACTATTTCACCCACTACTCCAAAAAAACAATATTCAATACCCACTATTCCACCCACTACTCCTTAAAAATAATATTCAACACCCACTACTCCACCCACTACACCAAAAAAAAACAATATTCAATACCCACTACTTCTTAAAAATAATATTCAATACTCATTACTCTATAAAAAAAATAACATTCATTCTCCACTATCTTAAAACTCGTGAAATTCAGCAATAAGAAAAGAAAAAAGAAACGGAGGGAGTATATAAGAAACTTCATAATCATTCACTGGTGTCATGAATATGCAATCTTCTAATATTTCGGCAGTCTGAACGTATTATCAACAGCGATTTACCATAATCTATGTATATCTACTCTATCTCTCTCAGTTACATATATCTAATTGGACAGATATCTATTAGGTACCTCAACTGAATTATTTGAATTTCGCATATTTGTCTTATATCAACCTTGTATGTAGGAACCAAAATTAAATGGCAGCAATGATAGGGACATATTGAACTCTATGGTGTTGTGTTAGGTCCAAATGTGTTGTAGAGGGGGTGTGAATACAACTTTTCGAATATGAGAAGCAATAAATACGATGCAATAAATGAACACGCAGATTCAAGGAATATATTTCTTATATATAACTTGAAAAGGTTGCTACAACATTCATTACAAAGTATAACAGAAGTTCAGAGAGAAGTGAATGATTCTAAGCTCTGTGAATGTACTCTCTCTCTTTTTCTTGTGTTTTCTCAAATATTGCTCTCTAACATAAAACATTACACACGTACTTCTATTTATACTACATGTAATCTATGTCCTGTAGTCTTCAAAGTCTAAGATGTACGTGGCCCAATGATGTCCACATAAATCTTGCCTTATCTTGAAAGCTTGGAAATCTGCTAATCAGAAGATGCCATGTGTCATGTTGAAGCTGCACTCTAAGTAGAACTTCTACTTGAGAATTTCTACTTAGCCATCTCGAATTTCTAAGTAGAACTTCTACTTAGAAATATTCTACTTGATCATCCAGAACATTTAGTACTTAGAAAATATTCTGGTCTTCAACTTGAATTTTCAATGCACATCTTGAGCTTGTGATATCTTCATGTCTTCTTTATTCTTCAGCAAGCTCTTGAACATGGATCTTTATTACTGACATAAACTTGCTATCAATGTCCTGACACTTGATGCACTGGTCTGGTTCATAAGTGACTAGTCTTGATAGTGTTTCTGCTTCTCGAATAAATTACCATATTCACTTAGTAATGTGGCTTTCCAATGTTTGCTTTCCTTCTTGTTCACTTGAAATCAATTGGTCTTGTTGATACTGATAGTTATGATCTTGATTCTTGATTTCTCAAATCACTGAGGCATGAACAACTTTGACTTGAACTTCTCTCAATGATTTCTTCTTGGCTTGATCATAGTTAACATGTTCAATTGTATCAATTACCTTGTCTTCATTTAGTATTGATTTCTTGTGACTTCTTGTTCTTGATTGTCTTCTGGTTAAGTATCTTTTCCTTTAATTGAGTTACATTAGTTATAGTGTTACAAGTTTACACACTCTGCCTTTCAATCTCCCCCTATTTGATTGTCTAACAATGACATTCAAATTAATGAAGGATAACTCAACTAAACAATGAGACGAGAAAAGATAATTAACATTACAGTCTTGAATAATATACAATTGAAAAGTACTTGAAAACAATACAAAGAACTTAAACTAGAAACAGAATTCGAACCTCGAATTAAAGATCATTTGAATGATTCCTATCACCTGGATTATTTCATATCTTTTAGTCAAACTTATATCACCTTATTGGATTCACTCTAAGGTGAATTTTCCTCAAGTGAGTTAAAGCAACCGAAAGACATGAAGTTTTTCCAACTTCAAGTTCACACCACTCTGACCTTTAACCCTAATTCCGTTTCCTCTTCCTAGCTTCAGCAGCTTGGTCTTTCTCTTCTTTCTGCCTTCTGCGCTTCTCCTTCTGCTGCTTTTGTTTCTTATATACTGGATCATGAAGCTGCGTCCACCTAGCATTCAACAAACTTACTGCTTCCATTTCTAGAGGATTCTTGGGCTCTGGGTAAGGATGTTTGAAAAGCCTTCTGAGTTTGTCCACCTCCTAAGTAGTCCTGATCTTTGGAATGTCCTCAAAGTTCTTCATTATAAGCTGAGGTTTCCAATGAGCTTTATCAGCTTTAAACTGACAATAGATCATTTTGGGATAGCCCTTGACACGGTTAGTATTGTGGACACTAGCCGCATCTTGCTCCATTCGCTTCTTTTCCACTACTACATCAGACAGGTAACTCATGAGTCTCTGCTTTTCTTCCACATACTTATCTTCCACCTCGTCCCATTTGAACACATATAACACTTTCTCCAGAAATGCAGCATCTTGAGTCTGCAGCAGCCATTTTCTACTCATATGCAAGAGTGTTTTATTCTGGTCTGCATCTATGAATACTAAGGCATCAGCTGTATCATCAACAAAAGAGTGTATCCAGTATACACTATCTCTTCCTGGAACACCAACTGACTCCCTTATCTCTCCTTGTTCCAGTTCTCCAGAAGGAAGATTCAGAGCTTCATCTACATTCTTCATAGATTCTGGCTCAATCTTCACGTTATCAAGAGGGTTTGGAGCAATGATATCACACTTCCACACCTCATTGCTCTTCTTGAATATGACACTTTCAATGATCTTCACTGATTTATCTTTAAGCTCAGAAGCGAATCCCTTACTCATCATTTGTCTACAGACGGCCTTAAGAGATTCCACTGAAAGTTTCATTAAGTCCTTTTCCTCCATGCTAACCCTCTTCAATTTGCTGTCAACTACCATCCGGACAACATTAGGATATGCTGAGAATTCTGGACCCTTGTCCTCTGCTAGCTGCATTAACTGATCCCTATACAGAATGCTTAACTTCTCAGAATGAGAGTATTGAATTTTTGTTGCTAGCAAGAACAACTCTGATGCAGATCTTCTCGTCATGAATTGGTCATCCACATATAGGAAAGACATTGGGACTCCTTCTGTCAAAGAAAATATAACCTGCCACTCCTTAATCGTTGCATTGTATCCAACCCTGACTTTAGAAATTAATCTCTTTAATGCACTCATGTAGTCCGCAGTCATTGGATTCTGCAAATTTAGGTTGTAGAACAGATCATATGCCTCCTTGTTATGAACTCCTTTCGCACAGGGTCCCATCATTATCTTCCTTGCTTCATCCCACTTCTGCCCTAACCTTCTCTTGTCCAGATCCACTTGAGGATCAGCTAGCCTTGCAAGCTCATGATCGTACTGGTTCCCTTGTAGCTCCACTTTCTTTTCTAGAAACACAGCACGTTCTTGCATTGCCTTCATTTTAAAGAACTCATCTTGTTCCAAGGCTAACTGTTGAGACTTAAGGGTTTCCTCATCAACAGTAATTTCTTCAGGCATTCCGAAAGACATTCCAGCACCTTCACCTTGATCCTTCAAGGATCTCTTTATAGCATGTTCCAAAGGTATGTCTTCCATATCGGAATCTGAGTCATGTACCTTCTGTACTGTTTCCTGATGACTCAGGTCAACGAATGGCTCATCTTGCTCAATCGCTATTGCCTTACCCTTTCTCCTCCTCAGAGCCTCTTCATCAATAGACGGCTCAATTTCTATTTCCTTGACAAGATCAGCATGTTCTTCAATTTCTTCGATATGAACTGCCTGCTGTCTCGTTTCTTTTCCACTCTCCCCCTTAGGTGAGTTATCTTGAACTCCACCTTGGTCTCCAGATCCACCAGCTGCATAAGAACCTTCAAAACCATAACCATAGGCTCCTGCTCCACTTGCACCACCTGTACCAGCATCGGGGGGAGGTTGTTGTGGCTCGAAACACTCCGGGGGCACAAAACTTCTGATTGCGAACATCACTCTACTGATCTCCACAGCCAGTGTATCCATTGTAGTCTCCATTGCTCCCATCCTCTCATTCAGAGTGTTTCCTAAGACACCACCAGCATGGCCCAAGTCATTTACCTTGTTTGTCAAAACATTAAACGATGTAGCTTGACTTGCCATTCGTGCTGCGTAGTCATCAAGAGCCCTTTGATTGTTTCCAATGTTCATCCCTAACTGCCCCATTGTCTGCCCAAACTGCTTCATCTGATTTTCCATAGAAGTCATACGTGTATCAAGATTTTCAATGTTAAGGGACGGTGTTTGGTTTAGGTGTCCTCGCTCTAATACTCGTTCTGTTAGTATTTGGCGCTCGGTTTCGGGCCTTAAAAATGAAGGTCCCTCTCTCCCTAACCTCTCACACACACTCCCTGTCTCACGCTCGTGTATGTCTTCAATAAGTGATCCAAAATATGAAGCAGTACCTGCAGAAACTGGATAAGCAATATAATTTACAGTTATGGGATCAATTGCTGTTGGTTCCTGAGTTGGAATCTCAGGCTGAGAGGCTGCAAAGTGTTCTGGTACTACATCAGAACCGATCCTCTTTGCAGCATCAGTACGTACCGGCGAAGGTACGGCTGAAGCTCTTAAAACTTCATGTCCTTTTGAAGAAACAGTATCTTCAAAAGGTACATCATCCTCACCAAAATCCCTATGTGCAGATTGTTCAAGGGGAGAACCACTCTCGTGAGGTGGAGTGGTTGCGTGTGACACACTAGGGTTTGACTGAGGTTTAGAAGTAGCAGCATGAGAAAATTTGGCTTTCTTTCGAGTAAGGGGCTGCTCTTCGGGGTCACTCTCCTCATCATATCCTACATCTACATGTGCTGGCTGTTTGGATTCCGGTGACAGGGGTGAACGAGAATAAGAATGTATGACAGACTCAGAAATATGGCTCGCACCCTGGGATAGATCCTGCGGGCTAGCAGTCTCTTGGGTCTCGGAATCAGATACATAGGAAGAGGAATGAGTAGTATGCAGAGAGAGATTACCTGATTCATTACCTTGTTCGTCATCGCTTTGCTCATCCGGAATCTCTTCAAATGCCTCAGCATGAGCAGACCGATTCTGAGCATATGATGAAACTTGCGATGATGCTGCCAAAGTGGTAACTCCCTCATCATATGTAAGCCACGTTTGTAAGGTATCAGGAACTGACATCGGTTTTCCATGATGTTTATTCTGATTAGCAATTGTTGAAAGTGACTTAGTGCCCATCCCTAGTGGTGCAGATGTTGGACTTCTGGCAAAACTCTGTCTAACAGCAAGAGCATCCGTCGGTATTAAATCATTAATCAGCATTTGTAGGAACCGAGGAAACCAGCAGACAACATCTGTTGTGTTGAGGTCTCTACTTGCAGGAGATCCCATTACAGCCACTATCCCAGAGAGAACTATTCGTCCATAATTTATATCCAGTTCTCTTGCTAGGGCAATTCCAAAGGTTTGCATGGGAATGGAAATTTGATGGAAATCACTTTCTCGTGCCCGAAAACATCTTGTGATAGCCTCGAAAAAGTAATTCCATTCCACATGAAAGTATTGTTTTTGGATGTTTCCAGTGATCTGGCCAGATGGAGGATAACATCCTATTTCTTCAAAGAATCTGAGGCGATCTGCAGCTGTAGGTTCTGGATCATAAGCATCTTTTATCGGGAATCCCAGAACCCTGTTGACAATTTCTTCAGTCACCTCATATTCCTGACCCGCTAAGGTAAACCTGAAACCGTAGGGGGTTGTTTTGCTCCCAAAAGAAACCGCACTAGTCCATAATTGCTGTAAAGCATCATGCACTAGTGTAGGTTTAGCAGTAAAAGCATCGCTAGCTTTGGAATACAAATTGAGAAATCGTATCCACGACTTAAAGCGCGGGAGTTGATCACCAATTTCCGTAGAAATATTATAAAAATTGTTTTTAACAAGTGAAAATTGGTGAGCCATTTTAATTAAAATGTTTTTCCTTAAAAATTGTGATATTTGTTGAAAAAACAATCAATTAACAAAACCAAAGTTATAGTCCTTTTAATTTCGTTCGTGAATACCAGGAGTCACTTGAGAAATTAAACTACGGAATATCAACAATGATTAAGTAGAGGCGAAAATTACAATCCAATTACCAAGTCTGTGATATACAATAAAGATGTATATTTGTGTGTGTATACCAGTGAAGTCGAGTTATAAACAGACACACAAGCACTTGATGTTTGTGTGTATATATATATATACGTGTGTATATGAACGGTTACAAAACACACAGACACAAAGATTTATGATAACACAGATAACAGCAGTCTAAAATCGGGCATTAATTCGTGGTCTGTATGAGTTTAATCACAAAAATCACGAACATTGGTTTGTAAGTCGAAATCGCCTGTATGTATATGGAGGCTGCTGTAAAACTTAATTAGGTAAAAGTGAATGAATGAATCGAGTTAGAGATGTATATATAGGTATGATTGTGAAATGACAAAAGTGTCCCTGTTAAAAAGAATGAAAACACTAAGTACATACAGGGAGAACCTAAGTCGAACTCTATCTCGAACATTTTAAGTCGAAGTTTATCTCGAAATGTTATCAAGTCGAACTTCGAGATAAATTTCGAGATAGGTTAACTCGAAAACTTGAACCATTTAATCATTAAAGACCATTTGAACAGCAAAAACCACCAACAGTACTAGGGAAACCTATCTCGAAATTCAAGTAGAAATTCAAGATAAGTTTCGAGTTAGGAGTTAACTCGAAAAATCCCCTTGACCAACTGAGAACTCTATCTCGAACATCAAGTCGAAATTCGAGTTGAGTTTCGAGATAGAGACTAACTCGAAGTTATTAACTAACTCGAAGTTATTCTCTCAGATCTTTTCAAAAAAATATCCCCTGTAAGATAGACTTTATCTTGAATATATTGAAGAAAGAAATAGGCACACTGGTAACTCGAATTTGAACCCTAAGTCGAATTTCGAGATAAATTTCGAGATAGAGACTAACTCGAAATTCTTCCCAGACTTAGAATTTTCAAAACTTCACTTTGGAAGCTCAAATCGAAATTCAACTAGAATTTCAAGATGAGTTTCGAGATAGTGACTAACTCGAAATTTTGAAGATACTTAGAATAATTTGACAATTTTTCTTGAAAAACTCAACACTTAATATTGCCAAATTAATATAAATATCAATTCAAGGATTTTAATATATGACATAATTAAAACATTCCTTGATAATTCTAAGGCCTCTAATTACATGAAAAACACAGGTAAATTCATCTAAAAATCATGCAAAATTTAGAATATTATGAATTTAACTCCCCCTATGATCATGCAATCTAACAAGCATAAATTCAAAGATTTGTGCTATAAAAGACACTTAGAACACAATGAATTCATGTAAAATGACACTATATGCAACCTATAACAATCATTAATTAGGCATTTTAAAGTCTAAGCACATAATGATTAAATAGCTTGCATATACAAACATAACCATGGATTTTACAGATAGAATGCTTTACTAACTTGTGTTAAGCATTCCCAGTTCACCAACCAATCTATTGAATGTTACTTCATCAAGAGGTTTGGTGAATATATCTGCAATTTGTTGCATTGTGGGCACAAAATGTAGCTCCACAGTCCCCTCCTCGACATGTTCTCTTATGAAGTGATACCTGATGTCGATGTGCTTGGTTCTTGAGTGATCTACAGGATTGTTGGTTATGGCAATGGCACTTGTGTTGTCACACATAATTGGAATTTTCTTGTGCTCCATGCCATAATCCTTCAATTGGTTCCTCATCCACAGTATTTGAGCTACACAGCTTCCAGCAGCAATGTACTCAGCTTCAGCAGTAGAAGTAGATACTGTATGTTGCTTTTTACTTTGCCAGGACACCAATCTTCTGCCAAGAAATTGACAAGCACCAGATGTGCTTTTCCTATCAATCCTGCAACCTGCATAGTCTGAATCCGTATAGCCAATTAGATTAAAACCTGTATCTCTTGGGTACCAAATCCCTAGATTTGGTGTGCCCTTGAGATACCTAAAAATTCTTTTGACGGCTATGAGATGTGATTCTCTAGGATCCGCTTGAAATCTTGCACATAAACAAGTTGCGAACATTATATCGGGTCTACTTGCAGTTAAATAGAGAAGTGAGCCAATCATACCTCGATAGCTTGTGATGTCAGCTGGTTTACCTGATTTGTCTTCATCAAGCTTCGTGGCTGTTGCCATGGGAGTCTTAGCTGCTGATGCATCTTCTAGATTGTACTTCTTGAGTAAATCTCTGACGTACTTGGATTGACAGATAAAGATACCATCTTTTCTCTGATTGATCTGTAATCCAAGGAAGAAGGACAGCTCTCCCATCATGCTCATCTCGTATTTCTCTTGCATTAGCTTAGCAAATTTCTCGCACAAGCGCTCATTAGATGACCCGAAGATAATATCGTCCACATAGACTTGAACAAGTATTAAATCATTCTTCACATTCTTATAGAACAATGTTTTGTCAATTACTCCCCTAGTAAAACCACTTTCAATTAAGAATACGGATAGGGTTTCATACCAACATCTTGGGGATTGCCTGAGGCCATAGACAGATTTGAAGAGAAGATACACAAAATCTACAAGTTCTGGATCAATGAAGCCAGGCGGCTGTTCCAGATACACCTCTTCTTCTAACTCTCCGTTCAGGAAGGCACTTTTCACATCCATCTGAAAAACCTTGAAGTTCTTATGTGCTGCAAATGCCAAGAACATCCTGACTGCCTCAAGTCTTGCAACCGGTGCATAGGTCTCATCATAATCAATTCCTTCTCGCTGAGAATAACCTTTTGCAACCAAACGAGCCTTGTTTCGAGTTACAAGTCCGTTTTCATCCATTTTATTTCTGAATACCCACCTAGCTCCAATTACTGATTTGTTCTTTGGTCGGGGTACCAGTTTCCAAACTTTCTGCCTTTCAAACTGATTGAGTTCCTCTTGCATTGCAATCACCCAATCAGCATCACCAAGAGCTTCTTCTATTTCTTTAGGTTCAAGCTTGGATAAGAACCCAGAATATAAGCAAATATTAGCCAGGTCAGCTCTTGCGGATCTTCTAGTAGACACACCAGCATCTGGATCACCAATAATTAATTCAAACGGATGGTCTCTATTCCATACCCGTTCTCTTGGAAATTGTCTTGATGATTCAGCGTGACTTTCTGAGTTGTGGTGCTGACTACTTTGATTACTTTCACTAACTCCCCCTGAGTTAGTGCCAGCTCCTACAGAACTAGAGTCAACTCGACTCGAGCCTTGAACAGTAGTCCTTGAGCTGCTATTTACTCCCCCTGAGTTGTTGCCGGTTCGTACTGAAGAAGTCTCTCCTGATCTTGTAGGATTAGCTTGTTCACTAGACTCAGGTTCTTCACGTACACTTGGAACATTTAAAGGGACAACCAACTCAGGTTCATCTTCAAGTTCTTCTAAGTCCAGATTCTGAAATTTTAGGGACTCAGGTTCACTAGAATCTCTTGAAATTGATGAGAGTTTGGTATCGTCGAATCTGACGTTGTAGCTTTCAGTCACTTTTCGATCATTTACTAAGAACACCCTATAAGCTGCTACCACATCTGTGGAGTAACCAACAAAGATTCCTTCATGAGCTTTTGCTGCAAACTTGCCTAGATTTTCATCATCTATAAGTACATAGCATTTTGCTCCAAAGACATGAAAGTATTTGATTGTTGGTCTTCTGCCGTTCATTAGCTCACATGGTGTCTTTTCTTTATCTTTTATGATCAAGGATCGATTTTGAGTGTAACACACGGTACTCACTGCTTCTGCCCAGAAGTACAGAGGAAGTTTCGAATCATACAACAAAGTTCTTGCTGCTTCAACCAAAGTTCTATTCTTCCTTTCAACTATTCCATTTTGTTGTGGAGTTCTCGGGGCTGAATACTGACGACGTATTCCCTTAGATACACAGAAGTCATTCAGCACTGCGTTTTTGAATTCAGTGCCATTGTCTGATCTAATCGTCTTCACAGTAAGTGTTGAAACATTCTCAATTTGAGTGATGTGATCAATGATTAGGAAAGGTACTTCGTCTTTCGTCATTGCGAACAATACCCATGTATACTTGGAGAAGTCATCCACGATTACTAATGCATATCTTTTCCTATACAAAGATAGGACATTCACTGGGCCGAACAAATCCATATGAAGAAGTTGCAGAGGCTCAGTAATACTAGAAATTTCTTTGCTTTTATGCGATGCTCGTTTCGACTTTCCCATTCCACAAGCTTCACAGAGTCCTTTAGGAGCGAACTCCATTTGAGGTAGATCTCTCACCAATTCTCGCCTCTCGAGAGCATTCATCGTTTTGAAATTTAAGTGAGATAGCTTTTTGTGCCATAACCAGCTTTCATCATCCGAGGCTTTGCTGTAGAAACAGGTGACCTCATTCTGATTTGCTGAATCCATGTCTGCAACAAAAAGATCTGCCTTTCGAACTCCTCTCAAAGCCAGTGAGCCTTCCTTGATGTGAGTGATTGATACACCTTTCTTGTTGAAGACAATTTCGTAACCTTTGTCACAGAATTGACTGATACTCAACAAATTATGCTTTAATCCCTCAACATAGGAAATATCTTCAATGATGACATTGCCAGTTTTCAGTTTGCCATATCCCTTTGTCACACCTATGCTGTCATCTCCAAAGGTAACATAAGGGCCAGCTTTCATAACCAACTCTGTAAGCAGGGACTTGTTTCCAGTCATATGCCTCGATGCTCCACTATCTAGCACCCATATAACTTTATTTCTATTCTGCTTAATGCCCTGCAATGACAGATTGGTTAGACATTCTTCGGAACCCAACTTTGATTGGGCCCGGCTTTTCGATAAGATCGAGAATCAACAGATTTAACAACAGGAGATGCACTTTTATTAACATTACTAGAGCTTTCGACTTTCTCCTTTCCTTTCTCAGACTTGACATGTTTGTCAGTCCTAGGAGAAGGTTTGTCACTCCTAACTTTAGGAGGACTGACAGTCTTGGCTCTCACATGCTTTTTCTTGATGTTTGAACTAGCAGCAGTATTTGAGCATGACTGGCTAGATGCATTCATTAAATTCACAAAAGTTTGCATGATGTTAAAAGTGCATGGCATACAATTAAGTTGACCACAATGTGCATGATTCGAATGCAGATTAATCATTGTATGTGTGGCAGGCATGGCATGTGCAGCAGGAACATTTATGAAAGCTTTACATGCATAAGAAAGATGTTCAGTAGATTTGCAGTGATAACATGCTTTCTTTATCCGTTCAGCCTTAATCTCTTTTATGCCTTTCTTCCCTTGTTGTTTAACAGCCTTAGCTCCTAATCCTAGTCTAGATTCATCTCTAGGAAAATTGATTTTAACTTGTTTGATAGGAGTTATGGGTTGTGCTTTCTGGCGATCTTCCATCTCAATCTCATATCTAGCTATCAATTCAGTCTCTTCTTCTTCTATTCTAGGAACAAGGTGTTTGTAGATGGGTTTGACAGAAGATTTAAAAATACTAGGAATTTCATTTTTACGGTCACTGGAACTAGTGTCAATAGGTCTCTTCCCTTCTTTCTTAGAAAGGTTAGAATAATCAAGTCCTACACCTACTCCAGTTATCTTCTTAAATACGTCATTATCTACATACACTTTACTAGCAGCTAGTTTGTAAGCTTCACATTTTGTTTCTAACTCAGCTAGTTTGTCCCTAAGACATGCTTCTACTTCTTCCTTAAGGACGAGCTTGTGTTCCAAAGATTTAATAAAATCTCTTAGGGAAGTATCTACAGTGCAAGCAGCCTCTAACTCTTCCACTTTTGCCTCAAGCATTCTGCTTTTGGCGACAAGTGTTTTTTGTTCCTTTTGAGAAGTGTCTAGGCTTTTGCACAACATGTAAATCTCTTCGCTAAGAGCCCCGTTCTGTTCCTTATAATCATCAATAGACATTTCTACTTTAAGGGTTAGAACTGGTACCTCTGGTTCCTCTGATGTCTCATCCATGAGCGCAAAGTTTGCTACATGAGTAACATCTTCCTCATCTGAATCATCCCAAGCTCTTCCTTCTGTTACTAATAAAGCTCTTTTTCCATGTCTTTCTTTCACCAGCGATTCATACTTGCTTTTGAGGGCTTCATATGTCTCTTTTGGATAAGTCTGTTTAGGCTTCTTGCAGTCCGTAGCAAAGTGTCCAGCTTCTCCACAGTTATAGCATTTGAATTTCATTTTGAAATCCAAAGGAGATTTGTAGCTGGTATTCTTGCCTTTACCTTGGTAGCCTGACGAACTACCACCACCCTTAGCAGCCCGATAGTAAGATGAAGAATTTCTCTGTGGTCGGTTGCTCTTTCTGAATCTCATGTTGCTGAACTTCCTTGCCATGTATGCCACGACACTATCGTCCATGTTGTCCAGCTCTTCTTGGGTGAAGTAGTCATCATCACTGTTAGATGCGCACTCGTCATCATTATCAACTTGATGTGGTGCAAGTGATGATTTAGGCTTTGCTGCAATCATTGCCTTCTTAGACTCTTCTTCATCAGCAACTAATCCTGATGCAGTTTCTTTTCCTTTTGAATCATTGTCCCATGCTTGATCTTGAAGTGTCTCCAGCTCATAGGTCTTTAGAATTCCATAATATTCTTCCAGAGAAGTTGTATGCAAATCTCTGGTTTCTCTGATTGCGTAGACCCTATGTTCAATGCTCTTTGGCTGGTTCCTCAGATATCTCGTATTGGTCTCAACCATGGGGAGAGTAACACCTCTCAGATTCAAATCCAAAACCAACTGACTGAATCTTAGATAGACGTCTGTTATGCCTTCTCCTTTTCTTATTCTGAAGGTGTCATACTCCATCTTGAGTATAAGTGTCTTGTTGCTTCTAACCTCTGCAGATCCTTCCATGACAACTTCTATCTTGTACCAAATCTTCTTTGTTGTAGTCAAACCTTTGACTATGTTGAACATTTCATGATCAAGGGATTCCATCAAGGTTTGTCGTACGGAGGTATCATAAGCTATTTGCTCCTTGTCTGCCTCTGAAAAATCCGTTGTCTTTTTAGGCTCAGACCGAGCTGGTATAACTTCGCCTCCTTCTGTACGTGCAGGAATAGCCACCATTGGAACAAATTTACCCTTATCAAGGACTTCCAGATATTCAGGGTTAACTATTTCCATGTAGAGTCTCATTCTGAAAACCCATTCTTCGTAGTGATCTCGGTTGAACATTGGGATCTTGAATGTATTTTTAGGAGCCATTTCAATTCTGGTCACTAAAAAGTTTCTAAGTACCCAAGACTAGGCTAAGTAGAATATATATGTAGAACTTCTGCCAAGTCGAAATTTCTCTAAGTAGAAATTTTGCTCAAGTCGAAATTCACCAAGTAGAAATTGTCCAAGTCGAAATTCTATGTAGAAAATCTCAAGTAGAAATTCTATGTAGAACTTTTGTCCTTAGAATAAATTTTCTGCAGATTACTTAAATATTGAATAAACAACATTATCTCTTTAACACCTTTTTGACTTTGATGCTTTACTCACCTAATCCACCTAACCCACGTGCTAGGTACTGAGTATGTCTTGTACACTTTCGGCCGTGAATAATGCAAATCAAAAATCCAAAAACACCTTTTTATTCTTTTACTATTTATCTGTTTGAAAAAGGAGATCAAAAAGTTGTTGGGTTGTCTTCCTTGATATGAACAGATGATGAACACTCAAGAACACCAAATATCAATGAACCCAGATTAATTCACAAAAATTAATTAAAATACACCCAAGCTAAATAAACACACCTGGAGTATTTAAATAATTTTTCGGATGAGTTTTCACTACCAACGAATTAAAGCACACTTTTCGAGAAAATGAAAAGTAGATCTAGAAAATGAAAACTCACGATTCTTCTACCAAACACAAGGATCTATGTTTTGTATGTTAAACATCCGCTCTGATACCAATTGTTAGGTCCAAATGTGTTGTAGAGGGGGGGTGAATACAACTTATCGAATATGAGAAGCAATAAATACGATGCAATAAATGAACACGCAGATTCAAGGAATATATTTCTTATATATAACTTGAAAAGGTTTCTACAACATTCATTACAAAGTATAACAGAAGTTCAGAGAGAAGTGAATGATTCTAAGCTCTGTGAATGTACTCTCTCTCTTTTTCTTGTGTTTTCTCAAATATTGCTCTCTAACATAAAACATTACACAAGTACTTCTATTTATACTACATGTAATCTATGTCCTGTAGTCTTCAAAGTCTAAGATGTACGTGGCCCAATGATGTCCACATAAATCTTGCCTTATCTTGAAAGCTTGGAAATCTGCCAATCAGAAGATGCCATGTGTCATGTTGAAGCTGCACTCTAAGTAGAACTTCTACTTGAGAATTTCTACTTAGCCATCTCGAATTTCTAAGTAGAACTTCTACTTAGAAATATTCTACTTGGTCATCCAGAACATTTAGTACTTAGAAAATATTCTGGTCTTCAACTTGAAACTTCAATGCACATCTTGAGCTTGTGATATCTTCATGTCTTCTTTATTCTTCAGCAAGCTCTTGAACATGGATCTTTATTACTGACATAAACTTGCTATCAATGTCCTGACACTTGATGCACTGGTCTGGTTCATAAGTGACTAGTCATGATAGTGTTTCTGCTTCTCGAATAAATTACCATATTCACTTAGTAATGTGGCTTTCCAATATTTGCTTTCCTTCTTGTTCACTTGAAATCAATTGGTCTTGTTGATACTGATAGTTATGATCTTGATTCTCGATTTCTCAAATCACTGAGGCATGAACAACTTTGACTTGAACTTCTCTCAATGATTTCTTCTTGGCTTGATCATAGTTAACATGTTCAATTGTATCAATTACCTTGTCTTCATTTAGTGTTGATTTCTTGTGACTTCTTGTTCTTGATTGTCTTCTGGTTAAGTATCTTTTCCTTTAATTGAGTTACATTAGTTATAGTGTTACAAGTTTACACACTCTGCCTTTCATGTTGTTACCGGTGAACATGATTTTAGACCAACTTGAAACTGTAAAAATACATGGGATGGCTGGTTCAAGGGTCGAGTTTCAGTTCATAAAGATTTTGCTTGGATCTACCCCTTCGCTTAGATGGATTAAACTCAAGAAAAACATCACAGTCGACGATCCTAAAAAGGAAATGAGAATTTTACGAGTCTTGGCAGTGAATTATGAAGCATGTATACTCTGCAATCATTGATTATATGTACGTGGAAAATCGGAGTTATTGGCCTGTCTTATGTCTAAACCACTTATGTCTAAGTGGGGTTTCATCTCTCGTCTCCTCCCACTTTTCTAAAAACTAGTCTTTCCCCGTCAGTTGTCTCCCTCCGACGGTGGTTTATCCACCGGCCGGAGGCTCTTCTTCCTCTTCCCTCTTCTTTCTCCAACCAAGAATTCCTCCACCTTCTCAAATCCCTTTCATTTCTTCCATAAATCGGAATTTTTCCAAAAATTTCGAAAAAACCCATTCGAGTTCTTTTTCAGATCTGTTGCGATTTAGAACTCAAAATATCAAATAAATACATTTCTTAAACTCTAAATCTCATGCTTAACATCATATCAAAATTTGGTGTCAATCCGAGATCTTTGACTTTTTGAATTGTAGTATGTCTCTCCCTTTGGAGTGGTCTCTCCCTTTGGAGTGTTTTGTATATGTTAATATGTTTTGGTGTATTTGGTTATGTTATTTCCGTACTTCGAAAATGTCTCAATTGATATCTCGAGAGATCTGGAAAGTTCGCATCGAAGCTGGGGCAGTGTTGATTATTGCAAGAGCTCACCTTCCACAACATGATTGTGTTCATCCTTGGGGAGTTTTTACTTACGGCAAGTTTATAGCTAGTTCCCGGCAAGTAGATAGCTGGGGTGCTCCACCTGAACATTGGGCTACCAATGGTTTTTATGTGTTAAGGTCAATTGTAATATTACTGTATTCAGGGATGTTGGTACAATTCGGATTTATTGGGTTGTCTTTGTTTTCATTTTCAGTTAACAGATTTTTTCAGATCTGTAGTGTTTTCAAACGATCAGGAAACAAATCAGCTAAGTGTTTTAGCTTGCCTTTTTTTTTTTCAACCTGATTGTACCACCAGTTGGGGGTTTGTCTCGGCTGTGTGTTTGTTCAATTTAATGAAACATTTTATCTTTGTGACAAAAAAAAAACCACTTATGTCTAAACCACTTTTAATAGTTGGACTATGTGATACCCGTGATCCCACCTAAGAACACTTGCATCCGTCCTGGGTTGCTAAGCACTTAACACAACAATTCCAGTCCCACTAAAATGGTACTCCCTCCATCCCAATGATTAGTTAATGTTAAATATATATGAGTATAAGATCCTTGAAAGGGCCTTCCCCAACACCTTAAGGTTTTGGGTGAAATGGATTCTAACATGGTATCAGAGCTCTGGTGTTTGTGGAGGTCTCAAGTTCGAACTCCACCACCCCCAATATTCTCAATTTAATTTGGCACTAAGGTATTGCTCCAAATATGGGCTCCTAGTGACCACTCTTACCCCATAGTGGGCTCTTACCCCATAGTGGGCTTGCGAGTGAGGGGGAATGTTAAATATATATGAGTATAAGATCCTTGAAAGGGCCTTCCCCAACACCTTAAGGTTTTGGGTGAAATGGATTCTAACAGTTAACATTTGCGGACCAGTTTTCGGCACGGATTTTAAGATGCATTTTAAGGATAGTTCTATAACTTATTTTTGATATTTTCTTTTTTTGTATAAAAATAGAACAATCCTAGTTTTATATATAAAAAAAAAAAAAGAAAATATCAAAAATAAGTTATAGAACTATCCTTAAAATGCACCTTAAAACGCGTGTCAGATACGCAGTTTTTTATGTTAAAAATGGATGGGACATAAGAAGTATATAATTTAATATTCAACTCAAACTATAGTATACAAACAGGCTGAGCTTAAATTCGTTTAAGGCCGTGCTCGGTGTTAGAAAATGGAAAGTTTGAGGCATATTTATAATATGTTCTTGATGTAATTTCCAGAAACTAACAAGTGGAGGTTGTTCCTTGATATATATTTCATGACCATGAAGAGGCATCAAAAGAGATGGGATATTCAGAAATGTTTCATGCCCATGAGAAAGTTTTCATGTCAATGAATGTATACTTGGTTGGTCAGAAACATTTCATGCCCATGAGGAAGTTTTCATGCCCATGATGTGCAACTGATTTTAAATTAGATATTGATTTATTTTAACAGGTTTCAGATTTATTTGTTACAACAGTATTGAAAATTTGGATTAGTATTTGGATTAAATCCTGATGGAAATTTGGATCAGTACTTGGAGTAAAATCCTGATGGACTTGGTCAGACATCAGATACTGATGGGCTAAATCCTGATAGATATCAGTTCCTGACAAGCACTGAAACCTGATCCTAATGGACACCAAATCCTGATGTTACTGATGACCAAATCCTGATGCTTATGTAACTGAAAATAAATCTTGATGCAGTTAATGAAATTAAATCAGAATATTTACTTTCCTTTTATGGAGTATCGGTTACGTTTATTTTTGGTATTATATATACAATACAAAAGTAAATAAACGTTAAGGGTAGAGATACGTCCTAAGGATAAAAACACGATTCGTTTTCTTCTTTCTCTGTTCTCTCACGATACATATAGGAGAAATACATAGTTCTTAGGCGAACTGAGGTGCTGGTCGCTGTTGATCGCTGGTGTATTTGTGAACCCTTTGATCGGTGCTGTTTTATCCTGGAAGTAATATTGCTGCAACCCAATCACAACGTAAGTGGGGCAATATTCACTTCAAGAACAGCCAAGTCTTCTTGAAGGGCTTGGTGACTCAGCTGATTTATTTCTCTCTTGTTGCCTTTGATAAAGCTACTGTGAGATATAAGTGTTCTTACTTTTCTTGTTAATTACAGTTACTGATTATACTCTTTTTATGCCTTCGTGTTTTGTTTCGTTATTTGGTTAATTGCCTGTTCTTGTTTAATATATATCACTGCCTCATTGTTGCGTTGTTTAAGTGTAATATACCCAACAATATTGAAGAGAATATTTGTGTTATATATTGTTAATTAACAAGATGGTTAATGAAACTGAAACTCCTGTTGTTGAGACTGGCTCTGGGTCTACTGTTACTGTACCCACCATTGATTGGACTACGTACCGTTTCCCAAAGCCTATCGATTTGTCAGGTATGCCTGATAAATTCGGTGGGGGTGTTGGTTTTTCTCGTTGGCAGAAAAAGATGAAACTATGGTTAACGGTAAAGGGTCTATGGCCGGTGGTGCAGTATGAGAAACCAGTTGTGGTTAAAGAGAAAGCCGAAACTGTTAAGGCTTATACCATGTGGGAGGAAAAGGATGGGGTGGCTAGGGCTGCTATTCTGGCAGCTTTAGCGAACACTCTATTTGATGTTTATTCATCTGACTCCTGCACTGCTAAGCTCTTATGGGAGAAGCTTGACCAGACACATAATACTGACACGCAAGGGTTGGAAAAGTATTTTGTGGCTAGGTTCCTTGACTTTAAACTGGTGGATACTAAATCCATGACTGAGCAGGTGCATGAGTTTGAGATGTTGGTTCATGCTTTGAAGGAGTCCGAAATGGACCTACCTGAAAAGTTTCAGGTTATGTCTGTGATTGAAAAGCTCCCTAAGTCTTGGGAAGAGTTTGCACTCTCCCTGAAAAGACAGAAATGAGAGATCACTTGGACAAACCTGATGTTGGACATCTCTGTGCAGGAGCAACACAAGTCCAAGCAAGGACATGTGATGCCTACTGAACATGCTGGGAGTTCGAAGGTGAATGTAGTGACTGTAGGACAGAAAAGAAAGTCTGTCACTAAGAAGGAAAACACTAAGTCTAAGGACAAGAACAAGGCTAAGAAACCAAAGGCAAACAAACCATGTTGGTCTTGTGGACAGATTGGTCATTGGAGCGAGGACTGTCTTGTAAAGAAAACTAAGAAACCTGTTGTGGGAGCACAAGCTAACACTGTGCTTGGAACCACTGGTGGGCCTACAGTTAACATGGTTGTTGGTGAGGCTATTGCTTCTGAAACTGACAACGGGTATGTGACCTACAACCCTGTACTTCATTCTACTTATTTGTCTCATGAATGGTTGATTGATACTGGAGCTAATGTACATATTTGTACTGATATTACTCTGTTTGTATCTTATCAACAGACTCATGGAATGACTGTGACGATGGGGAATGCGAGTGTAGCTCAAGTACTTGGAATAGGAAACGTGGACCTGAAGTTCGCTTCTGGGCGTGTTCTATCCCTCACTAGAGTGCACCATGTTCCTGATATTCGTAGAAATATAATAAGTGGAAGTTGTTTAGTTAAGAATGGTTTTGAAGTTTCTTTGAAATGTAATAAAGTAGTTATTACACATACTGGTGTATTTTTTGGCAAAGGTTACTTGTCGGATGGATTATTTTTAATAAATGTTGAGCCTGTTTTGGGCAGTTTTATTAATAATAATGTTATTTCTTCTGTTAATTGTGTTGAATCATCTGATTTGTAGCACGCCCATCTTGGTCACTTGAATTTTGGTGCTCTAAAGAATATGATGAACTTAGAGTTGATTCCAAAACATGCCATTGATAAGAAATCTAAATGTCAAGTATGTGTGACAGCTAAACAAACTAGGAAACCCTTTCATAATGTGATTAGGGATTCGAATGTGTTAGATTTAGTGCACACTGACATATGTGAATTTGGTGGTGTTTTGACTAAGGAACATAATAGATATTGCATTACCTTTATAGATGATTGTAGTAGATATTGTTATGTTTATCTGCTTAAACATAAAGATGAAGCACTAGAAAAATTCATTATGTTCAAAACTGAATCTGAAACATAAACTGGTAAAGTACTTAAACGTTTGAGATCAGATAGAGGTGGTGAGTATACGAGTAACTCGTTTAATGAATTTTTCAAGAGCAATGGTATAATTCATGAGGTAACTCCACCATACACACCTGAGTCTAATGGGGTGGCAGAACGAACGAACAGAACTTTTAAGGATATGATCAATAGTATGTTGATTAATTCTGGGTTGCCTAAGTACATGTGGGGAGAAGCTCTGAATACGGCTTGCCATATTCTGAATAGAGTTCCTCTGAAACATATGGACAAGACACCTTATGAATTATGGACAGAGAAAAGGACTAGTTTAAAATATCTTCGTGTGTGGGGGTGCCTTGCAAAGGTATGAAGGAATTTATGACCGTAGCGGAAGTGTAAATCACATTTACTTGCATAAAAACCTAATTAATCATGTATATAGATTTAAAAATTGTATGAACACAAGAAAAATACCTTGATAGCTTTCCTGGGATTGTTATGAATGTATCTTTGATTTCCAGCAATCACCCCTCAAGTGTGGAGTGCTCTAATGGTATCCACCAAGATCAAATATCATATAGTAGATGAAGAACAATTGAGAAAATAATTAAAATGATTTGGAATGATTTTGATGAACTTCAAAAGCTCTCAATGATCCTCTCAAACCCCTGGGATGTTTTTGTTAAGTGTTTTGTTCTATCTTCCAACTCTTGGAATGATTGATATTTAAAGAAATAAAGTCTTTACTTTATCTAATTAAATAATCATTTAATAATTAAAACCTTTTTAATTATTAATCCCATTCTGAAAATAATTCTCTCATAAAATTTAATTTCTCAAACTAAATTTTGTAATTAATAATTATTAAGAACTTTTCTTAATTTATTTATAATCTATTAAATCTCATTTAATAAATTATAAATAATTGCTAATTAATTATTTATTCAATAAATAAATAATTCATAGCCATTATTAATTATTCTCATCATCTTTAAATATTTAACCTTTTTATGGTGTGACCCTTTAGGTTCAATATTAAGCCGGTAATAGAAATAAATAATAATAAACTATTTATTATTACTTATACGAATTACTAAATAATTCGTTAAATATAATTACATAAGTAATTAATATTTATTCTACATCGTGAGTGATACTTTTGAATATATCGCGACTATCCGGATAATATGAATTCGTTGCTTAGAATATATAAAACCTATTCAGCAAATGGTTACCGTACAATCAATTCCTTCTACCCGACAATATCCCGATTAAATACAAGGCATGGATCGCATGTCAAGCCTATTTAATTTAATCATATAATTTCTTATACATTATGTCTAGTTCATTTGAATTAGAAACTTTTTCTAACTTCAATTACTCTGGCCAGAGATTCCAGAACTAACATAGTAAGAACATCATAGGATATTCACTTTCTTTTACTGAAAGGGGTAGATTCTTTATCGATCGTTAACTATCTTCATATACAAATTCCTATACCCGGAATAGAACTAATGATTGTCCCTTGAGGACTTAGAACTAAACCAAAACATAGTTCATTGTATATAAGATTACTTTAACGGTCTCAAGTCTAAGGACACTTGTACCACCATCAACTTATGAACAACTATTAACACGTGAGTAAACTCCATTAGTCGTTCATTTGATCAAGTCACGTTCAGTGAACTTATTCTCCAATAAGCACCTACATACTAGCTATAGTGTCACCACACGAATGTCTATGAGAACAGACATCCTTCCGAGGAAGCAAGCATAGTATGTACCGATCTTTACGGATTGACTAACTCCCAATTAGTTATCCTACGATCGGGAACTATTTAAGTTTAGTGTTATCATCTTCTAGATCTCATTATTATAATCTCATTATAATTCTAGAAGCTTTACTCTAAACTATGGAACTTCTTATTTAAACACTTTAAATAGATAAAGCCCGTAATAAAAACAACAAGTCTTTTATTAATATAAATAAAATCAAATAAGATTACATGAAAGTATTTCCTAACTCATCATACATGATTGGGTTTAGGACAAAATACTATCAAACTCCCACTTGTACTAAAGCCAATCACTCTGGTATCTTATACCCATCTTATCTCTATGTCGATCAAAGTGAGCCTGTGACAATGCCTTAGTAAATGGGTCTGCTATGTTGTTATGTGTGTCAATTCTTACGATGTTGACATCCCCTCTTTCTATGATCTCTCGAATCAGATGAAAGCGCCGCAACACGTGTTTGGAATTCTTATGGGATCTTGGTTCCTTAGCTTGAGCTATCGCAGCGTTGTTATCACAATACAACACTATAGGATCCTCAATGCTAGGAACTACTCCCAAATCAGAAACAAATTTCCTCATCCAGACAGCTTCCTTTGCAGCTTCACATGCAGCTATATATTCCGCTTCCGCTGTGGAGTCAGTCGTTGTAGGCTGTTTGGAACTCTTCCAACTAATCGCTCCCCCATTTAGAGTAAATACATACCCTGACTGGGATCTGCTACCATCGCCTTCTGATTGAAAACTAGAGTCAGTATAACCCTCAATTTTCAATTCAGATCCACCAAAAACAAGAAAAACATCTTTAGTCCTTCTCAAGTACTTCAATATGTTCTTCACTGCTTTCCAGTGTTCTTCACCTGGGTTAGACTGATATCTGCTCGTCACACTAAGTGAATGAGCAACATCAGCTCTAGTACACAACATCGCATACATGATGGATCCTATTGCCGAGGCATAAGGAATCCTACTCATGCGCACCCTTTCCTCATATGTCTTTGGAGACATCTTCTCGGAAAGAGTAATCCCATGACTAATAGGAATGAGACCTCTTTTCGAGTTCTCCATGCTAAACCGTTTTAGCACTTTATCGATGTATGTACCTTGGGATAGGCCAATCGTTCGATTAGATCTATCTCTATAGATCTTCATCCCTAAAATATAGGATGCCTCTCCCAAGTCCTTCATAGTGAAGTTCTTTGATAGCCAGACCTTGACTGATTGTAACATCGGTATATCATTTCCTATTATAAGTATGTCATCCACATACAATATAAGAAATGTTACCGCGCTCCCACTAACCTTCTTGTAAATACATGGTTCATCTAAGTTTTTGATAAAATCAAACTCTTTGATTGTCTCATCAAAACGGATGTTCCATCTTCGAGAAGCTTGCTTCAAACCATATATGGTTCGCAGCAGTCTACATATTAGATTTTCATTTCCACTGGAAACAAAACCCTCTGGCTGTGTCATATACACTTCCTCTTCAAGTTTCCCATTGAGGAAGGCCGTCTTTACGTCCATTTGCCAGATCTCGTAATCATAGTAGGCTGCAATCGCAAGCAAAATCCTAATGGATTTGAGCAAGGCTACAGGCGAAAAGATTTCATCAAAGTCAATCCCTTGTCTTTGTTTGAATCCTTTTGCCACAAGCCTGGCCTTATAGGTCTCCACCTGGCCATCTGCTCCTAACTTTCGTTTGTATATCGATTTGCACCCAATGGGTTTAAATCCTTCAGGTGCCTCAACCAAAGTCCACACTTGGTTTATATACATCGAGTCCATTTCGGATTTCATGGCATCCTGCCATTTCTCTGAGTCATTACAACTCACAGCCTCTTCATAAGTCATAGGGTCCTCATCATCAACAAATGACAAATCATCATCATTTTCAATGACAAGCCCGTAATATCTTTCGATTGGGCGGGACACTCTCTATGACTTACGTAAAGGTTGTTCTACAGAAGGTTGTTCTTTCTGAACAGGTACTTCTTCTCTAATCGTTGCATTTTATGTTTCTTGAACTTCTTCAAGTTCAATATTTCTCCCACTGTTTCTATCAAGGAGGAACTGTTCCTCTAAGAAGTGTGCATGTCTAGAAACAAATATCCTTTGATCAGAAGGATCATAGAAATAATATCCATGACCTTCTTTAGGATATCCCACAAAACTGCATTTCACGGATCTAGGTTCCAACTTATCATGTTCAACTTTCTTGACATAAGCTGGACACCCCCAAACCTTAACATGTTTAAGACCTGGTTTCTTCCTACTCCACATCTCATGTGGGGTCATGAGAACCGATTTAGAAGGCACCTTGTTCAGTAAATACGCTGACGTCTCTAAAGCATAACCCCATAGTGATACTGGAAGATCAGTAAAGCTCATCATGGACCTTACCATATCTAATAGAGTACGATTCCTTCTCTCAGATACTCCATTTAATTGTGGAGTATAGGGAGGGGTCCATTGAGAAACTATACCATTTTCTTTAAGATAACCTAAAAACTCTCCGCTTAAGTACTCACCTCCTCGATCTGATCGAAGAACTTTTATACTACGTGCGGTTTGTTTTTCTACTTCATTTCTATATTCCTTGAACTTTTCAAAAGCTTCGGATTTGTATTTCATAAGATATACATATCCTAACCTGGATCGATCATCCGTAAATGTAATGAAGTATGAAAATCCTCCTCTAGCACTTGTTGACATTGGTCCACACACATCTGTGTGTACCAAGTCTAACAACCCCGCAGCTCTCTCTCCATGTCCAGTAAATGGAGATTTAGTCATTTTACCCATGAGACAAGACTCGCATGTAGGATATGATTCAAAATCAAAATGTTCTAGTAACTTATCCTTATGTAATGTGCGAAGTCTGTTCTCACTAATATGACTTAGTCTGCAGTGCCATAAATAAGTTGGATTTTTATTATCTCTTTTTCTTTTATTATTTGGTTGTTCAATTTGAAACAAATTATGTTCTAAGTCACATATATACAAACCATTATGTAATGTACCGTATCCATAAATAATATTGTTTCTCTTAATTAAACATTTATTATTCTCAACAATAAATGTAAAACCATCCGAATCAAGTACAGGAATAGAAACAATATTTCTTACAATTGATGGTACATAATAACATTTATTTAACACAATAGTTTTGCCCGTAGGCATATGCAAAGGAAATGATCCTACAGCTGTAGCAGCAACTCTTGCTCCATTGCCCATCAATAGAATCACTTCATCTTCCCCCAGAGATCTACTTTGCTTTAGTCCCTGCAACGAATTGCAAATATGAGACCCACAAGCAGTATCCAATACCCAAGTAGAAATCTGACTTAAAGACATATTTAGTTCAATCATGAACATACCTGAATCAGAAGCGGTAATCTCATTGCCCTTCTTATTTTTTAACTCTGCAAGGTAAACCTTGCAGTTCCTCTTCCAGTGTCCCACCTTGTTACAGTGGAAGCAAACTCCTTTGCTTTTCGGGTCAGCCTTTGGTGGAACAGGCTTATTCTCACCCTTTTTCTTATTCTTCGGCTTCCAGTTCCTCTTCCTCTTAGTAGAGGTACTGGCACCGATCATAAGAACAGAACCCCTTTTGGAGGGAAAATTCGCCTCAGCAGTTTTCAGCATGTTGTGGAGCTCAGCTAAGCTGACATCCAGCTTGTTCATGTGAAAGTTCATAACGAACTGCGAGAACGAATCCGGGAGTGACTACAAGACTAAATCTTGGTTTAACTCCCCATCCATGACAAAACCTAACTGCCCTAGATGTTCAATCAGATTGATCATCTTAAGCACATGGTCATTCACAGACGACCCTTCAGCCATTCTACATTGGAATAGCTCTTTCGATATATCATATCGAGCGGTTCTCCCTTGTACATCATAAAGCTCCTGTAGATGTATCAGAATGGTAGGAGCATCCATACGCTCATGTTGCTTCTGTAACTCAGGTGTCATGGATGCTAGCATGACACATTGAGCAACATTAGCAGCATCTAACCAGTCATTATACACTTCTCGTTCATGGAAAAGTGCATCATCAGAAGGAGGTACAGGTAAAGGCGAGTCAAGCACATAATCCTTCTTCTCAGCCCTGAGAACGATTCTCAGGTTTCGAAGCCAATCAGCATAATTGGGACCAGTCAATTTTTTCGCATCAAGTATGCTACGGAGTGATAGAGTAGAAGACATGATCTATAAATCTGAAATTCGTGAATACATAACAACATTAGTAGATATCCAATTTTATTATAACACCTTATGAATCGGGTCTTTATTCATAGGTGGCTCCCACAGTTTTATTAAAATTATACAACCCTCAAATGTATAACTTAAGCATTCTCAATGCATGTGAGAATAGGGATCCTACTTTCCAT
The DNA here is from genome assembly GCA_037693485.1 of Kitagawia praeruptora. NCBI lineage: Eukaryota > Viridiplantae > Streptophyta > Magnoliopsida > Apiales > Apiaceae > Kitagawia > Kitagawia praeruptora. The sequence goes on from CM075352.1 coordinate 145,084,762, forward strand.
TATATAACCTCGGCTGTAGCACGAAACGCTATGTAATGTTCCATAGGCAGATAACTCTTTATCAATTACATCTCATGTTATTCCCTAATTCTATTTAGCCTCTTGAATCATTGAATCACGGTTGTAGCACGTCTAAATTCAATATTCTAAGTCAAGTGAGACCCAACATCTCGTTAAATTAATAAGATCTCAATAGCCCACGGCTGTAGCACGTAACGACAATTGGATTCTAATTAATTATACGCATCTCATGTAATAGACAAGTAATTCCTATTTTTGAAAACGAAGCCCTCGGCTGTAGCACGAAACGACAAAGCTCAAAACTAAGAATTACTTTCTACCATGTTGGAAGGCTATGACCGACACAAGCCCGTTGTGACATTGGCCATTTTATTACTTGATATTAAATAACGAGGGATTTTATATTGTTTAGGTTACGAAACGTTTTCGTTAAAACCTAAAGACAAACATGCAATTATATACGATATATAAAACTAAATATATCATCTCATGGCATTTCTATGCACACATATATTTAGGCAAACATGTTATATCATGTTAAACATTGTTAAACATTTATATGAAACAATATTAGTATTTAAAGCATTTTAACACAATTAAAACGGGCTTTAAAACACTTCCGGAAGCTATAACCATTTTAAAATTAATTTTTAAAATTTATTTGACCACTCCATTAGATCCGTCTCGAAAAAACGAATCCAATGATATATTATACGCCTCAAACGGAGTTACGGATCAACGGGAAAAATCAAAATACGAATCAGGGCCATTTCTGTCATCTACAGACCCTGTAACGCATTAACAGAATGCGTTATAGGCCAAAAATATCATATACTCCTGTAACGCATTCAACAGACACGTTACACACTGATGACGTCATGCTGGCGTCATGCTGACGGCAGCATCCGGCTCGACCCATGACCCGACCCGAGATCCGACCCGACCCGGACATGACCCGGACCCGACCCGGCGCGTGGGATACACGCGCGGCGCGTGAGCCGCCAGCGCGTGACACCCACGCGCGGACCACGGACGCGCAGACAGCCGGTTTTTTTCAGTCGACAGAATGGATAGATAATATATATATATACAGCCCACTTTAACAGCCCACTATTCTTTTTGGGCCCCCAACTTTAATCACCCATCTAGATATTTTATAAATAATATATATATTTATAAAACAGATTATTATATATTAATTTCTAAACTCTTTAAAAATCAATAATAAATAATCTATCCATGGGAAAATTATGAAACTTTTTCTGGGACTTCTACAACACTTGTAGAAAATATATCAGTAATCAAAATTATTTTAAAAATAATTTATTAATTAATTCGTAATTAATTTGATTATAGCCTCCATGAACTTCAAAAATTCATAACTAATTCATACAAGCTTGAAAAATTCCGAAATTTTTTCTGGGATCTATATACATGCAACCTATGCTCTGATACCATTGAAGGAATTTATGACCGTAGCGGAAGTGTAAATCACATTTACTTGCATAAAAACCTAATTAATCATGTATATAGATTTAAAAATTGTATGAACACAAGAAAAATACCTTGATAGCTTTCCTGGGATTGTTATGAATGTATCTTTGATTTCCAGCAATCACCCCTCAAGTGTGGAGTGCTCTAATGGTATCCACCAAGATCAAATATCATATAGTAGATGAAGAACAATTGAGAAAATAATTAAAATGATTTGGAATGATTTTGATGAACTTCAAAATCTCTCAATGATCCTCTCAAACCCCTGGGATGTTTTTGTTAAGTGTTTTGTTCTATCTTCCAACTCTTGGAATGATTGATATTTAAAGAAATAAAGTCTTTACTTTATCTAATTAAATAATCATTTAATAATTAAAACCTTTTTAATTATTAATCCCATTCTGAAAATAATTCTCTCATAAAATTTAATTTCTCAAACTAAATTTTGTAATTAATAATTATTAAGAACTTTTCTTAATTTATTTATAATCTATTAAATCTCATTTAATAAATTATAAATAATTGCTAATTAATTATTTATTCAATAAATAAATAATTCATAGCCATTATTAATTATTCTCATTATCTATAAATATTTAACCTTTTTATGGTGTGACCCTTTAGGTTCAATATTAAGCCGGTAGTAGAAATAAATAATAATAAACTATTTATTATTACTTATACGAATTACTAAATAATTCGTTAAATATAATTACATAAGTAATTAATATTTATTCTACATCGTGAGTGATACTTTTGAATATATCGCGACTATCCGGATAATATGAATTCATTGCTTAGAATATATAAAACCTATTCAGCAAATGGTTACCGTACAATCAATTCCTTCTACCCGACAATATCCCGATTAAATACAAGGCATGGATCGCGTGTCAAGCCTATTTAATTTAATCATATAATTTCTTATACATTATGACTAGTTCATTTGAATTAGAAACTCTTTCTAACTTCAATTACTCTGGCCAGAGATTCCAGAACTAACATAGTAAGAACATCATAGGATATTCACTTTCTTTTACTGAAAGGGGTAGATTCTTTATCGATCGTTAACTATCTTCATATACAAATTCCTATACCCGGAATAGAACTAATGATTGTCCCTTGAGGACTTAGAACTAAACCAAAACATAGTTCATTGTATATAAGATTACTTTAACGGTCTCAAGTCTAAGGACACTTGTACCACCATCAACTTATGAACAACTATTAACACGTGAGTAAACTCCATTAGTCGTTCATTTGATCAAGTCACGTTCAGTGAACTTATTCTCCAATAAGCACCTACATACTAGCTATAGTGTCACCACACGAATGTCTATGAGAACAGACATCCTTCCGAGGAAGCAAGCATAGTATGTACCGATCTTTACGGATTGACTAACTCCCAATTAGTTATCCTACGATCGGGAACTATTTAAGTTTAGTGTTATCATCTTCTAGATCTCATTATTATAATCTCATTATAATTCTAGAAGCTTTACTCTAAACTATGGAACTTCTTATTTAAACACTTTAAATAGATAAAGCCCGTAATAAAAACAACAAGTCTTTTATTAATATAAATAAAATCAAATAAGATTACATGAAAGTATTTCCTAACTCATCATACATGATTGGGTTTAGGACAAAATACTATCAAGGTACTTGTCCCTGAACACAAGAGAAAGAAACTAGGGCCGAAAACTGTTGATTGCATCTTTCGGGGCTATATTGAAACCACTACGGCTATGAGATTTTTAGAATTAAAATCTGACATAGACGGAATAGTGGCTAACACTATAGTTAAATTTCGTGATGCAACATTCTTTGAGGATGTGTTCCCTATGAAGACTGGTATACCTCAGGGTATTTCTGATGATGATCCCACTCACACATCGAGGTCCATTCCTGATCATATGGAAAGGATGACAAATGTGGGGGCAGATCCTGGTAGTAGCTCTACTCCTGATGAAGTAGAGGAACCTAGAAGGAGTAAGCGTGCTAAGGTAGTCAAGGATTTTGGAAGTGATTTTATCACTTACAATATCGAGGATGAACCTTTAACCTTTCGACAGGCCATGGATTCTTCAGAATCTAGGTACTGGAAAGGTGCTGTAAAAAGTGAAATTGACTCTATTGTTTCTAATGGAACATGGGAGTTGATTGATCTACCTCCTGGGTGTTCTACTATAGGATGTAAGTGGGTCTTCAAAAGGAAGATGAATCCTGATGGCTCAATAGATAAGTATAAGGCTAGGCTGGTAGCTAAGGGCTTTAAGCAAAAGGAAGGCATTGATTACTTTGACACATACTCTCCAGTTGCAAGAATGACAACAATCCGAATGCTTATAGCATTGGCTTCTGTACATGGTCTTATCATCCATCAAATGGATGTAAAGACAGCTTTTCTTCTTGGTGAACTTGAAGAAGAGATTTATATGGATCAGCCTGAGGGATTTGTTGCCTCTGGAAATGAGAGGAAAGTATGTAAGTTAATCAAGTCTATATATTGCTTAAAACAAGCTCCAAGAGACTGGCATAAAAAGTTTGATGAAACTGTTTTAGAATCAGAATTTGTAGTTAATGAAAGTGACAAGTGTGTCTATTACATGGTTAAAGAAAATGAATGTATTATTGTGTGCCTATATGTGGATGATATTTTGTTGTTTGGAACCAATATTGAGATTATTAACGAGACAAAAAGGTTCTTGAAAAGGCATTTTGAAATGAAGGATATGGGAGAGGCTAGTGTGATTCTTGGTATCAAGTTGACTCAGTCATCTGATGGAATAACTTTGTCACAATCTCATTATATAGAGAAATCTATACTTGAGAAGTATGGTTATTCAAATTGTAGAATCGCAAGTACTCCGTATGATCCTAAAATTGCCTTGTCAAGAATAGTTCAGGAGTACCTGTGTCTCAGTTAAGGTATTCTCAGATTATTGGGAGTTTGCAGTATCTTGCTAATGGTACTAGGCCAGATATTTCATATTTAGTGTCTAAGTTAGCAAGATATACAAGCTGTCCAAACAAGACTCATTGGGATGCTCTTGATAGAGTGCTTAGATATCTAAAAGGCACCATATATCTTGGTTTGCATTACAGGAGGTTTCCTGGAGTGCTAGAGGGATATAGTGATGCAAGTTAGATAACTAAGAAGTCTGGTTCCAATGGAGTGACTGGATATCTGTTTACCCTAGCGGGTGGAGCAGTGTCTTAGAAGTCTTCTAGACAGACTGTTATAACTCGGTCTACCTTTGAGGCTGAGTTGTGTGCATTAGATGCCACGGGGACTGAGGATGAATGGTTACAAGGACTGATGTCAATGTTACCTGTAGTAAGTCGTCCACTTCCTGCTTTTGTTGTTCATTGTGATAGCCGTACAACTATCGACAAGATAAACAGCAAGAAGTATAATGTGAAAACAAAGAGACATATCCAAGTTAGACTAAAGTCTATAAGGGGTCTAATGTCTGACAGGATCATAGCTGTTGAGTTTATTGGAACTAAATAAAACCTAGCCGATCCTTTGACTAAAGGGCTTGAGCATGCTGTTGTCCTTAAGTCTAGGTTGGGGATGGGACTGTTAGCCCAAAATGATTCATCTACAGCGGGAACCCAATACACATGAGAGGAGATCTCTCGAAAGTGTATTCAATGTGGTAATAACAAGTTGTAAGGGTGAATTGGTTGTACCTTTAACTACATAGATTGATACTTACGTATCTGGAGTCTATCCCCTGTAAACCTAAAAAGGTACTGTAACTGCCAGAATAGCAAGAGTTATTTGAACTCTGAATGGGGTCAAGTCATATGACGAGATGCTAACAGTACATCTCTGGAGATGCCCAGCTAAGCGAATGTAATTGTGTGGTCGCAATTAGAGGAAAGGGTTATTCCTTGAAACATTCGACGAACAGGATCGAGACATGACCATTAACGTCTCAAAGCCGTAGATTAGTACCATAGCCTTTGACTTGTCGTCGTCTATGGAGTGTGGTTACACCAAATGGATAAAGATTCAAGGTGAAACATTCCATCTGAATCCGGTAGCCATCGAAGTAGAGGACTTAGGAGGGTTCAAACCCGGAAGGGTACCTACTCTGAAAAACAAGTCATGATGAGGATAGATATGTATTTGCATTTCTGTATGGATTCGTGGGGGATTGTTAGAAAATGGAAAGTTTGAGGCATATTTATAATATGTTCTTGATGTAATTTCCAGAAACTAACAAGTGGAGGTTGTTCCTTGTAGTGAGAACTTAAACTTTCATGTTTGGATCTAAGACATTTTCTTAGTGGAATCCATAGATAAATTGAGTTGAAAGAAGGAGATTTGAAATGGGTAATCAGATTGCAGATGAAAATCATAGCCATGATATATATTTCATGACCATGAAGAGGCATCAAAAGAGATGGGATATTCAGAAATGTTTCATGGCCATGAGAAAGTTTTCATGTCAATGAATGTATACTTGGTTGGTCAGAAACGTTTCATGCCCATGAGGAAGTTTTCATGCCCATGATGTGCAACTGATTTTAAATTAGATATTGATTTATTTTAACAGGTTTCAGATTTATTTGTTACAACAGTATTGAAAATTTGGATCAGTATTTGGATTAAATCCTGATGGAAATTTGGATCAGTACTTGGAGTAATATCCTGATGGACTTGGTCAGACATCAGATACTGATGGGCTAAATCCTGATGGATATTAGTTCCTGACAAGCACTGAATCCTGATCCTGATGGACACCAAATCCTGATGTTACTGATGACCAAATCCTGATACTTATGTAACTGAAAATAAATCCTGATGTAGTTAATGAAATTAAATCAGAATATTTACTTTCCTTTTATGGAGTATCAGTTACGTTTATTTTTGGTATTATATATACAATACAAAAGTAAATAAACGTTAAGGGTAGAGATACGTCCTAAGGATAGAAACACGATTCGTTTTCTTCTTTCTCTGTTCTCTCACGATACATATAGGAGAAATACATAGTTCTTAGGCGAACTGAGGTGCTGGTCGCTGTTGATCACTGGTGTATTTGTGAACCCTTTGATCGGTGCTGTTTTATCCTGGAAGTGATATTGCTGCAACCCAATCACAATGTAAGTGGGGCAATATTCTCTTCAAGAACAGCCAAGTCTTCTTGAAGGGTTTGGTGACTCAGCTGATTTGGTTCTCTCTTGTTGCCTTTGATAAATCTACTGTGAGAGATAAGTGTTCTTACTTTTCTTGTTAATTATAGTTACTGATTATACTCTTTTTATGCCTTCGTGTTTTGTTTCGTTATTTGGTTAGTTGCCTGTTCTTGTTTAATATATATCACTGCTTCATTGTTGCGTTGTTTAAGTGTAATATACCCAACACTCGGGTCATATACGAGCTGAATTCAAATACAATTACAAGCTCGTTTAGTTAAACGAGTGGACTCAAGTATAATCGAACCCGATTAAGATTGGCTCAAAACTAAAAAAATCTTGCTTGATTCGATCTTGACCTTGAAATTATTATTATTACATTACATTATTACTATTTTTTTACTAATAAATTGAAAATTGATTAAAAGATATTATTTTTATGAATTTTAAAATTGATACTTATCCGTACGAGGGACGGTATGATCTTCAATCTTAACCTCCACCCCTTCCTCGCTGGCGTCACCACTGAAGTTACACCAGAGGTATTCGGTTTTAGACCTGCTCAGACGCAGTCCTTGGGGCTCCAAAGTGGATCTCCATAACTCCAACTTCTCATTCACCTCCCCCCTCGATTCCGCCATTAGCACTATATCATCTGCGAAGAGCATACACCAAGGGATGGCATCTTGAATCCCTCGCGACATGACATCTAGGATAAGGGCGAAAAGAAGAGGGCTAAGGGCCGACCCCTGGTGTAGCCCAATCTCTACAGGGAAATAACGAGCATCACCGACTGGGGTCCGAACGCAAGAACAAGCTTGAGAGTACATGTCTTGAATCGCCCTGACGTACGCTGACGACACTCTCCTCTCCTCAAGGCTCTTCCAAATAGCTCCACGGGGGATGCTATCATAAGCCTTCTCAAGATCGATGAACACCATATGGAGGTCTTTGCGACGTTCTCGGAACTTCTCCATAAGGCGTCTGACGAGGTGAATGGCCTCAGTCGTGGATCTCCCCGGCATAAAACCAAATTGGTTCTCTGAGATTTCAACCTCTCTTCTAATCCGACATTCAACCACTCTCTCCCAAAGTTTCATAGTATGACTGAGTAATTTAATTCCTCGATAGTTACTACAGTTCTGGGCGTCACCTTTGTTTTTAAAGAAAGGGACGACAATACTGCGCCTCCACTCCTCTGGCATCTTAGAACCCGAGATGAGAGCGTGGGAAGAACAACTCAGGATGGATTTGAAGGCCTTATACTTGGTTGAGATCTCGACAGCTGATAGGAGTTGTTGGAGGCGCCAGATTAGAGTTGTTGATTCCCTTCTAGGGAGTGGTTCTGTGGTTGAGAGCCTCAGAGTTGGGCTCTCTCGGTTAGCATTAGCTTAGAAGCTTTGGCTTTTCATCTTCTTATTGTCTTCTGTTTTCTGTTTTCTTTTTTTGCAGGCGCAGGGAGCTTGGTCGGAGGTCTTCCTAGATCAGGAGAGGAGTGCCCCTTGCCCGAGTAGGTAAGCCCCATGAGATCCAGGCCATGGGCCCAGTTTCGGTCGACTACTTTACCCACCATTATCATCTTTGTATAATTTTCACTTTGTTATACGGTGCACTAAGCCGGGGGTCTCCACGGAAACAGCCTCTGTTGGTCCAGGAAAGTATTGCAGAAGGGGGGTTGAATGCAATACTAATAAATTTCAAAAAACTATTTCAACAACTTAAATAGAATTTGTGATTTACTAGTAGAAGAAATGCAAACACAAGTAAAATCAAATACGAGGATTTCACAAAATAAATGTTTTATTTATTTTGCAAAGTTTTGCTACAACCTTGAGAACAAATTAATTCTCAAGCTACAAATACTCAAGAGATTACAGTCGTTGAGTTTTTCTCACACTTAATATATAAACAGAGAGCTCTATTTATAGTGTGATAATCTATCATCATCAATGATTGATGAGTTGCTGTTATATTCCTTTTGCAGCTCATTCCATGATTTATTCCCATGTGATCAGCACAAAGTAACTTAAAGATGCTTTCCACATTTGAGCCACCCAGATCTAGCCGTATTCAATTTTATCTGTTCTAGACTTTACAGGTTGTTCCATGTGATCTCTCGAGCTTCAGTTATAGACTTTCCAAGCTTGCTGTAAAGGTTGAATATTACAACACGCCTGCTTCTTTTGAACATATACTCTGTCGTTTAATTTGACTTAGAAAATTCCTAAATCAAGCTGATTCTATATGACAATATGTTTGCCACAAAGTTTGCTGTCAATGGATTACGCTTTGTTTTGACAGTATGAATTTCCCGCAGATATTACTGTCAAGAATTTTGCTTTGATTGACAGTATGAATTCCCGCAGAGATTGCTGTCAAGAATTGTGCTTTGATTGACAGCATGTTTTTCCCGCAGAGATTGCTGTCAAGAATTCCAAACTTACTGTCGCAAACTGTATATCAAAGTTGCTGTCATTAGAATCTTCCGCCAATGTTGCTGTCAAGTTGAAACTTGCTGTCGACTCCGTGAAACTTGCTGTCGACCTCGGCAACATGATGTTTCCTTGTAACCTTACTGTCAGGGCTTGACAGTAACTTTTATTCCTTCTGTCGAACTCATGTATTTCTTGAGGCTTGAACATAATCGAACTTCTTCCAAGAATTACACTTATTACATGACAGTATTTATTTAAATTACAAGAACACATTTCAGGCTATGACAGTATGTTCTACTTAGCAAAAACTAAGTATACCAATAAAACTAGTTAAGTTGTCTATTCCATCACCCATAAATCCCAACAATCTCCCCCAATTTGTTTTTATGGATAATAAGGACAAATTTACAAATATCATGCTGACAACTTAACTAACATAGATCAGAAAGAATAAACTCTTCATTTCTGACCAATGATTAAACTGAATTGTTTTCAAACAATATATCACAAAAGTAAAAAAAAACTTTACTTATCTTGATTTGAACTTTTCACTTTGCTCCTTTTCCCTTAGAGCTCTTCTGAGATTTTCAATTAACTCTTTTTCTTCAGGGGACTGTGCATCATCTTCATTTTCCACAATGTATTTTCTGATCATTGAGGAAGCAGTGTTTAATGTATCTCTGAGTTCCATCCAGTAAACATTTTGCTTTACAATTGATCTGAATTTTAGCACATCTCCCTCCATTTTGAATCTCCTGCCAGGAAACTGATTTAGAGTTTCCCTTCTTTGTTTTTCCAGGCTGGGATCCTCTCCTCTCCTCTGATCAAGAATCATATCAAGCTCCCAAGAACACAGTGTTTCAAGACTGTTAGTTGATCCAACCACTTGCCAGTATAATTCTTTTAACACACTGGTCTTCAATTTAGAGAAACTATCTACATAAATTTCTTCTTTGCCATACTTGATTCTCAAAGGATTGTCCAGTACGCATGGCTGATAGTTGGATTCTTCACTGTTGATCTTATTGATTTTACTGTAATTTTTCTTCATTTCAGCTTCAATCTCATCTTCTATCTGTTGACGAGATTTTTTTCTTGATGCTAATTCTTCTTTGAACCTTTGCTCTGCTTCATACATCTTCATTTCATGTTCTGAATAAGGTTTCTCCATTTCTTTCCAGTTATACTCAGGAATAGGATTGTCTTCTTCATACTCCAAACCAAGGATTTGATAGACATCATCATCATTGTGAAGTGTCCAATCACCAAACTTCTCAATAAATTCAACATGCCTGGCTTCATAGTACTTGAGAACTTGATCCATGATCTTCTTTGAAACATTATCATAGGTTTGCAGTAGCTCAACCATCCTTTCCAGATTGAAGAAATCAATTCTTCGTTTTACTGTTTCAGAAGTTTGAATGAGTTTCTTGGAGATCACCTTTGATTTTGATATCTGAGTGAAGTCAGATTCCACTGTAATCAACTTTTCATTGTTTTGCCATAGAATGTATCTTGCAACTTCTTCTTTTGGTCCATCAAATTCTATGGATACAGAGGTGATTGTTTCTTTGGCTTTCAGCTGCATCATTTCAAAGCTATTCATTCTTCTCCTCATGATGGGTTTCTTGAGTCCCAATCCTGTAGCTTTTCCTTCTCCTTTGTAGACAGTCTTTCCCTTTGTTGGTCTTTTTGATTTTCTCTTGATTCTTACTGTCTTGAATGATTTGACAGTAGGATCGTTGACAGTTTCTTTTATAGGGCTTCTGACAATGTCTTCTTTGACAGTATCTTCGTTGACAGTATCTTTTTCAAGATGTATACTGTCAATTTCCATTTCTTCTTGAATTCCTTTCAATGCTTCAAGTACTTCTTCCTCTTTCTTTTCACCAGCTTTCTTGCTTGAGCTAGAATTTTCAGAAATTTCCTTTGATTCTGCTTCTTTGACTTGAGTTTGCTCTTTTGAAAAGTCTCTCAGTTCTGTTCTCTTAGGTCCTCCAGCTTCACCTCCATCCTGATTGTCATCATCATCTTTTTCCAAGGTGTCATCAAAAGTACAGTTTCCACCTTGAGCATTTCTTCTTGAATTTGCTTTGGCAATGAGCTTTTTAATTCTGGCACTGTACTCCATGTTTCTCTTTGCCAAAATCTTGTGAATATCTTTAACTGCCTTAATCCTTTCCTTGGTGATGGGTGCATTCAGTAATACCTTAAGTACATCCATGATGACTTTGCTTTGTAGAGATGTTTTGCCTTCAAGAGTTAAGAATCCAAGACCTTTAGTTCCTTTGGCTGTTGTCTGTTTAAAGCTTACACCATATGGCTGGAGACTTACTTCTGGAAGTTTGTTGTTGACCATTGTGCCCAGTTGCATATAGAGACTTTCATCAAAGATGGTAGAGTTTTTCTTCACTAGAATCCCAAGGATATATTGCACTCTGGCAGAGAAAGTTTCCAACAGTTGAGTTGTTATGAATATTGAATGCCCACTTTTCAGGTACACTTCAACTGCCCACCTCTTCTCTGAGCTAATCTTTACTGACAGATTTACAATCTTTTCTCTCAAAGCTTCTGCCAACTTAGCAGGTTTTCCTTTAGACACTGTGATTGCTTCATTCACCAGATTGTTGAATTCCTCATCTTTATTATTCAAGGTGCTCTCCATATGGCTTACTGTTATTAAGTCAGCTTCTTCTTGGGAATATGTACTTCCATCAGTCCAAGTGATAGGCTCTGAAGAAAACACATATTCAGGCAACTTGTCTTTGCCTTTACCCATCCTATTTGATTCCTCTTTTTCTCTCCATAGCCTCTCCAATGTGGATTCTTTCTTCTCAGGAACTGGTTCATTGATTTTGATTGAGGATGCTCTATTTCCTTGTATTTGACTTAATACCTCCTTGGATACTAGCATTTGTTCCCCATCTACTTCAGCTTCAAAAAGCTCCTCAGTTCCAGAGGCTATTCCTACTCTCTCTTGCTCCCCCTTACTCCTTTGCTCCCCCTGTCTTTTAGCTTCCCCTTGTAACTCCTCCTTTCTTCCTGGTTGCTCAGCCTCTTTCTGATCTTTTCCTTTCTCCCCCTTAGTTAAGTTTGCAGCATGAAGTAATGAAGAGAGTGACAGTAGTGTGGCTTGAATTTCAGCAAAACCAGTCTTCACAGTAGATGACAGGTTATCCAGTTTGCTTTCCATTGTAGCACATCGATTCTCCAGTGCTTGGAGCCTGTCATTTGAGGATGCAGAAGGACCACCAGACCTAAACCTTTTAGGAGGTAAGGGATAAGTCTGGGGCATGGAGACTGTTGGGGTTCTCACACTCTCAGTGTTTTTATAGATGATCTCATCATCTCTCACAAAAATTCCCTCAAGGCCTAATGCCTTTTCTGTATTGGCTCCCTCAAGTTCACTCTGGACATGCTCAAGTCCCTCTCCTTTTGCCAGCACATTTGGCTGCCTCTCATTTTTATACTCACTTCTCTTTTCTTTTATCTCTCTTTTCTTTTGCTCTCCCTCACTCACCCTAAATGCATGAGTATGAGCAGTACTAGCATGCAAGGAAGAAAAAGATGACTTAGATTTTACCTTAAAAGCCCTGTAGAGTGGCATGTCATCATCAGAGATGTCTTCAATTAATCCTTCTTGAAGTTGTGTTTGAGCAGGGATGACAGCATCTTTTGAAGGACTTTTGACAGTAACTTTTGTTGGAATGGTACTATCACTTGAATGTTTGACAGCACCTTCTGATTTGTCATTGACAGCATCTTTGGCTGTGACAGCAACTTCCCTAGGGTAAGATGCTTTGAGGGAATCGATCAAGATGCTGGCTGTTTCAATTTCTGACAAGTTTGCATCTTGATCTAATCCAGTGTTTGATGGAGTGGTATCCATTTCACTTTGAGAAATGGGTTCTTGTGGACCACTAGATGGGGGCTCATCCATGATTTGAGATGGATGATCAAAACCTGAGGGGTTGGTACTGTCCCCCTCTCTAGGTTGATTAGAAGAAACAACAGATGTGGGAATGAAAGAAGAAGATTGAATTTCAGATTGATTAATTGGCTGTTCCACAGAAAACGATTGTGGAACATCAATAGTATGAGTGAATTCCTCACTGTGCTCTATCTCAATGTGTGTATCTTCAAATACAGGTTCCTCAAGAGTGAGTTCTTGAGTTTGTGTAGACTCTTTACAAGGTGCCTTGGGAGACAGGCCAATTTCAATAGATGTCCCTTGTTGAGAAGAAACACCTAGAGGTGAGTTCATTTCCCTATCATCCTCTACAGTCTTTTGGGAAACTGTAGGGTGGCTGACAGTAACCTTGGCCCTTCTAGCTCTCTTCTTCTTAGGCTCAGAAGGGGCTACTGTGGGTTCTTTTTCACTACCAACCTTATTTGCTGCACTAGGTGCAGTGACTCCCTCTTGACTCTCAACTTGTTCACCAGTTGCACTCTCTAGGGTCCTTTTCTTGGATTCCTGTTTGGCCATTTTAAGGGCTTTTGGTAGTCTAGAGTCCCTAGGTGGAATGTATGGTGTAGAATGTGGATTAACTGAATTTGGGTCTAATTCAGCTTCATTCTCTATTGTGAAAACAGTGTAACCTGTTGGAAATGGAAAATCAAGGTTGGGCACTTGATTTACCATGTGTTGTGTGAAACATAGTGGAATATGTGCATTTAAATTTTGTGTGTTAAGAGATGTGTGTGTATTTTTCTTTAAAACAGGACATTCTTCAAAATCAGAATTGTCCTCAACATTTCCACAAATATTATTAATACACATAGTTAAAAAGCGAGGATAGATGGATACCTTCTTGCCTATTGCGCTTTTCAACTGTGCCATGATCAGTTTTCCAATGTTCACCTTGTATCCATGGACTAATGAATGAGTGAGCTTCTTGATATATGATGGTATTCCATTCCATCCTGTAGTCTTGGTAGAGAATACTTTCACCATTACATCAAAAATCATACTCCACTCTTTTCTCAGAAATTTCCTGTCCATTTCACCTGTTTGATACCACTTATCAGAAGTTTCTTCAAGTTTAGAACCAGAATACCCAATCTTCAGAAAGAACTTCTTCAGAGTATCATCAGTTGCTAGTTCCTTAAAGCTTTCTTCACTGGTCAACACAATACCCAAAGCCTCATTGATATTCTTTACTGAAAGAGAATGACTTGCATCATCTATATTGAACTTAATGGTTTCATTCTCTCAAGTTCCTTGAGCACTTGCTGATTTCCAGAATTTTTCAATTCTAACAGCATCAATTTTGGGGGAAGAAGTTATTGCATGACCTAGGTAGGATTTATTCAAGAACGAAATAATTCCTTTGAAGTTTTCACCAGCATCACTAGGAGAAAAGATACCAGCAAAGTTGGTTTGAGCAATACTTTGTTTAGGTGCCATTGTTGAATGTTTTGAAAAATGAGAGAGAAAATGCGGTTTTTGGATGCAGAAGGTTGAGAGGTTTTTGCAAATGAGAGTGATAGTAGATTAAACGGTAGATTCAGTTTCTAATATGAATCGATTTAACCTCTCTTAATTGAACGTGTGATAATGATATTACCCATTAACTCCACTTGCTATATTACGTGGCAGTTGCTATTAGATCATGGATTGGTGAAAAGAAATATACGTATGTATATATATAAAAATTAATATATATATATCTTTCCACTATCTTTGACAGCAACTTCTCGTGACAGCAACTTTCATTGACAGTAACCTGTGCGTTTTTCTTTCTCTACCAAATCTGACAGCAATTTCTTGTGACAGCAACTTTTATTGACAGCAACTTGTGCGCTAACAATATTTCTGTCAATCAGCTTCATGAGTGACAGTAAGTTTTATCTGACAGTAAACTTATCATAAGATCATGCTGTCACTGTTCACACATAACTTAAGTTAAGGACACATGATTTCTTAAAATCATTTTAAGACAGACATGTAAAACTATTTTAGCATAGTCATAGCAAGCATGATATCTAAAAATCCTTTTAGCATAGTCATAGCAAATATGATATCTAAAAATCCTTTTAGCATAGTCATAGCAAATATGATATCTGAACAAGTATCACATCGTACCTTAACTTCTCATGACAGTACCTTCTTGTGACAGTACCTTTAAAAGTTCCTGTCATGAGCTTCGACTTCTTATAATTGATAAACCAGTTAGATGATCATACCTGATTTAGCATTCCTAACTCACTCACCAACCTGATAAATGTTGCTTCATCCAGTGGCTTGGTGAATATATCTGCAAGTTGCTTATCTGTTGGAACATAAACCAATTTTACATCTCCTTTTTCAACATGCTCCCTGATGAAATGATGCCTTATATCAATGTGCTTTGTTCTGGAGTGTTGAACTGGATTGTCTGATATGGCTATGGCACTAGTGTTGTCACAGTAGATAGGAATATTTGACAACTTTAGTCCATAATCCATTAATTGATTTTTCATCCAAAGTATTTGTGCACAGCAACTTCCAGCTGCAATATATTCAGCTTCTGCAGTTGATGTAGAAACTGAGTGTTGCTTCTTACTGAACCATGACACCAATCTCCCCCCAAGAAATTGACAGCTTCCTGTAGTACTTTTTCTGTCAATTTTGCAGCCAGCATAGTCTGAGTCAGAATATCCAATTAGATCAAATCCAGTTTCCTTAGGGTACCAAAGACCTAGATTTGGGGTGCCTTTGAGATATCTAAAGATTCTTTTAATTGCAACTAAGTGTGATTCTTTTGGATCAGCTTGAAACCTTGCACAGAGACATGTAGCAAACATTATATCTGGCCTGCTTGCTGTTAAGTACAGCAATGATCCTACCATGCCTCTGTAGGTACTAGAATCCACTTTCTTGCCTTTAGGATCTAACTCTAATTTGGTGGCTGTTGAGATAGGTGTCTTGGCAGGTGATGAATCTTCTAAGTTAAACTTCTTGAGAAGCTCTTTGACATACTTAGATTGACAGATGAAGATTCCTTCCTTCTTCTGATAGATTTGAAGACCAAGAAAGAATGCTAATTCTCCCATCATGCTCATTTCATACTTGTTTCTCATTAGAGATGAGAACTTTTCACACAATTTTTCATTTGTTGAGCCAAAGATTATGTCATCAACATATATCTGCACAAGAATGATGTCTTTGCCATGGTATTTATAGAATAAAGTTTTATCCACCATACCTCTTATAAATTGATTTTCCAGGAGAAAAGTGGATAAAGTGTCATACCAGGCTCTTGGTGCTTGCTTTAAGCCATATAGAGCCTTGAACAGCTTGTAGACAAAATTATGCAGTTTGTCATTTTCAAATCCAGGAGGCTGTTCAACATACACTTCTTCTTCTAATTCTCCATTTAGAAAGGCACTTTTAACATCCATTTGAAATACCTTGAATTTGCAGTGTGCAGCAAAGGCTAAGAAAATTCTTATGGCTTCAAGTCTGGCAACAGGAGCAAATGTTTCATCATAATCTATCCCTTCCTGTTGACAGTAACCTTTGGCCACTAGCCTTGCCTTATTTCTTGTCACATTTCCACTCTCATCTATCTTGTTTCTGAAAACCCATTTTGTCTCAATGACTGATTTTCCTTTTGGCCTTGGAACTAGTTTCCAAACATTGTTTCTTTCAAATTGATTGAGCTCCTCCTGCATGGCCATCACCCAATCAGAATCCAACAATGCTTCTTCAACTATTTTTGGTTCCATTTGAGATAAGAAACATGAAAACATGCTTTCAGCAGAGATATTCCTCCTTGTCCTTACACCAGTAGTGGGATCTCCAATAATTAGATTACTGGTATGATCTCTGTTCCACTTTGTTGATTGAGGCAAGCTACTTGTTTGATGAGATTGTCTTTCATCAATATGAGGATTTGATTCTCCACCATTTTCATTATTCTGCTCATTTAACTCAAATTCTCCAGTCTCACATTCTTGTTGATTGATGCCTGAAATTGTCTGTGATTGAGCTGAAGTTTGATTTAGATTATGAGTATTGACAGATTCTTTCTCATATCTCATTGATTGAATGAGACTTGGTTCTTCATCAACATATTCTTCCTTTTCCAAGTATCCTTGATTTTCAAATCTGAAGGGTTGCATTTGACCATCCTCATGTAGCCCTGGAAACTTGGTTTCATCAAACGTGACATTGACACTTTCTTCAATTGTTTTGTGCTCCATGATATAGACTCTGTAGGCAGTCCTTTCTATCCCATATCCCATGAAAATGCCTTCATATGCTTTAGTATCAAACTTGCCTTTTCTTTCATGGTTGTCTTTCATCAAAAAGCACTTGCTTCCAAAAATATGAAAGTACTTGACAGTAGGCTTCTTTCCTGTCAAAAGATAGTAAGGAGTATTGCCATGAGCCTTGTTGATTAGTGTTCTGTTCTGTGTGTAACAAGCAGTGTTGATGGCTTCTGCCCAGAAATATGTTGGTAATTTAGCATTACTCAACATAGTCCTTGCAGCTTCAATAAGAGTCCTATTTTTCCTTTCTACTACTCCATTTTGCTGTGGAGTTCTTGCAGCAGAGAATTGTTGAACAATTCCTTGATCTTTGCAGAAGTTTCCAAGTGTAGCATTTCTGAATTCAGTTCCATTGTCACTTCTTAGAAATTGAACTTTTGCTTCAGGGGTCCTGTCAAGTACCCTTATGTGATCAATGATTTCTTGAGCAGCTTCATCCTTTGATTCTAAAAATTTCACCCAAGTGTACCGAGAATAGTCATCTATCATGACTAGTGCATATCTTTTTCTGGATAGTGATTGAACATTCACTGGTCCAAAAAGATCCATGTGAATCAACTTGAGTGCTTCAGTGTTAGTGTTGACTTGCTTTGATTTATGCATTGCTTTCCTCAATTTTCCCATTTGACAATCTTCACACAGTCCTTCTTGACAGAATTCTTGTTGAGGTAGTCCTCTCACCAATTCCTTCTTCATCAGCATGTTCATTGTTTTGAAATTGAGATGAGAAAATTTCTTGTGCCAAAGCATGCTATCTCCAACACTTGCTTTGCTGTAGAAGCAAAATATTCTTTCCTCATTTGTTGAGTTTAAGTCTGCAACAAATAGGCTTCCTTTCCTTACTCCTTTCAGAGATAGGCTTCTATCCTTCTTGTGGTGAATTGAACATTCCATCATGCCAAAGTTTACTTTGAATCCTTTGTCAGTGAATTGACTGACACTGAGCAGATTATGCTTCAAACCTTCCACAAGAGAGATTTCTTCAATGACAACATTTCCAGCTTTTAAACAGCCATATCCCACAGTGTAACCTTTGCTGTTGTCTCCAAAGGTTATTGTTGGGCCAGCCTTCTCAACATATTGTGATAGCAGGGATATATCACCAGTCATGTGTTTGGAACATCCACTGTCGATTATCCACATGACCTGTTTACCTCTCTTTCCCTGCAAGACAGAATGAGTTTAATTTGCATTTGGTACCCAAGTCTTGTTGGGTCCTGCATACTCAGTATCATCAGAAACTTTATCAATATTTGAAACAATATTATCAGAAGATGGTTCCTTGACTTCTTTTATTATCCACTTAGTTTTTGTCTTTGACTTTTTCTTAGTGAGAGCAGACTTCTCACTTTCTTTAGTGGATTCAGAAGTCTTTGCAGTTTGCATATAAGCACATAATTCATTTGATGAAATTTGCAAATTAAAACATGTACTCATGGTAGTAATTTTGCATGGCATACAGTCAATGTTATTACAAACTACCAATTCTCTTTGCATAATGGGGGTTCTGTGTAAGTTCCCTTTCAACTCTGTTGCATTAGATATGCTACTAGTTGATTTCTTACAAACATGAGTTAAATGATGTGAGGAGCCACAATTATTGCAAAGTTTCCTTGGTGCCTGCTTAACATATGCATAATTATTCTTTTTATCAATGCCTAGCTTCCCATTTCTGTTTTTGGACTTAGAGACAACTATCTTGACAATCTGTTCAGAAGATGCTGTCGAACTATTTTTGACAGCATCTTTTGTACTTGCTGTCTTGACAGTAGGTTTGAAAGTTACTGTCTTGGATGACTTCTTGACAGTATCTTTTGAACACTTGGTTGGACTATTTAATACTGTTTCTGTCATAGACATTTTGACAAAATCTTTTTCTTTCTTAGATTCACTGTCAATCCTCTCATCTTCATCACAGAGTTCTTGATTAATAATTAGGGAGTTTTCATTAACCTCAAACTCTGTACTTTTGAAAATTGGGTTACTCACATTTTTGAGGATGTGAGGTCTTACAGTATTATTATCATCATTTTTCTGTATAACAGCCTCTTTACCAGGTCTCCTGCTATAATCATAGCCTATGCCTATTTTCTTACTTTCAGTATGATTCTCATGATACTCTTGAACTAACTTAGAGGAATTTCTAAATGCTTTTAGCTTAAATTCATTCTCAGAAATTTCTTTTCTTAGATAATCCTCTATCTCTTTAGCACAGATTAAATCATTTTTTAGTCTTTCGTTTTCCTGAGCTAAAGAATCAATAGAACTGGTCTTAAGCAACAACACATCATTGTTAGATCTGAGTACTTCATTTTCTTTAGTTAATCTAGCAATTTCTTCATTTGCAGCAGATAAACTAGTATGAATATTAAACATTTCAGTACTCATTTCCTCAATGGTTTGCTTATAGTCATTTAAAGACATATCTAGTAATACTAGAGATGGTACCTGACTTGACGAGGTTGATGCTTCTTCATCCTCTCTAGCCATCAAGGCTAAATTCACAAATTCCTCTTCTTCTTCATTATCAGATTCATCCCAGCATTTTCCTTCAGCCACATAGGCCTTTCCTTGTCCTTTCTTAAATTGACTCCCAGTTCCTTTCTCCATTCTTTGTATTTGTTTTGGTCTTTTGCATTCAGTAGCAAAGTGACCAAGTTCATTGCAATTGTAGCATCTAAACTTTGACCTATCTACCATTCCTGTTTTGTATCCTCCCTTGGTGCCAGTAGCAGGTTTTGATGAGCTTCCTTGGTTATACTTTGGAAATTGACCTTGAGGCTTATATGGCTTGTTCCTCCTGAACCTTATATTTTTGAATTTTCTTGCCATAAAAGCCATGGTTGGATTATCCATTTTCTCCATTTCTTCTAGAGTGAAGAATTCTTCATCTTCAACATCTTCTAGTTGAAGGACAACCTTTTCTTCATCTTCAATCACTTCTTCAATTTTCACAGAGGAAAATTGAGGTTGTTGATCATTTTGAATTTGCTCACTTGCTTGAAAATATGATGGTCCTTGAGCAACTAGAGCACCAGCCATGTTTGCCATCAATCCTTTGGATCCACTTTGTATAGCTTTCTTTTGATAATATTCAAGTTCATAAGATTTTAGAACTCCATACAATGTTTCAAGAGAAACAGAATTTAAGTCTCTCCCTTCTCTTATGGCTGTTACTCTGTGCTCAAGATGTTCTGGAAGAGTTAGCAGAAACTTGATATTGACTTCCTTCTTTTCATAAAACTTTCCATGAATTTGAAGCTCAGCTATCAGTTTGCTAAATCTTTCAAACATGTGGGTTAGCTCTTCTCCATGCTTGCCCATAAACGCTTCATATTGTGACACCAGTATTTGTTTTTGATTCTCTCTGACCTCTTCACTTCCTTCACATAACAGTTCTATCTTTTTCCACATATCCCTGGCAGAGTTGCATGCTATTATATTTCCACTCATAGCTTTGTCCAGGGTAAGTGCATCTAGTAGAATGAGTTGCAGATGATCATCCAGTGCTACCTTTTCTTTTTCTGAGTCATTATACTCAGAAGGCTTCTTAGCAACCCAATGAGCTGGGATTACTACATCATTTACTGTAGCAGCTGGGATTTCCTTTTGAGGAATGAAGGGGCCATTTTCCAGAATACCTAGGAATAGTGGATTCTGAGCTTTGATAAATAACATAATCTTCTTTTTCCATATGTTGTAGTTTTCTTTATCAAAAGCTGGAATCTTGATATTACTTGACCTTTGAATACTTGCCATTTGGATCTCAGATATGTGTATTAATCTGAATGCTCTGATACCAGTTGTTGGTCCAGGAAAGTATTGCAGAAGGGGGGTTGAATGCAATACTAATAAATTTCAAAAAACTATTTCAACAACTTAAATAGAATTTGTGATTTACTAGTAGAAGAAATGCAAACACAAGTAAAATCAAATACGAGGATTTCACAAAATAAATGTTTTATTTATTTTGCAAAGTTTTGCTACAACCTTGAGAACAAATTAATTCTCAAGCTACAAATACTCAAGAGATTACAGTCGTTGAGTTTTTCTCACACTTAATATATAAACAGAGAGCTCTATTTATAGTGTGATAATCTATCATCATCAATGATTGATGAGTTGCTGTTATATTCCTTTTGCAGCTCATTCCATGATTTATTCCCATGTGATCAGCACAAAGTAACTTAAAGATGCTTTCCACATTTGAGCCACCCAGATCTAGCCGTATTCAATTTTATCTGTTCTAGACTTTACAGGTTGTTCCATGTGATCTCTCGAGCTTCAGTTATAGACTTTCCAAGCTTGCTGTAAAGGTTGAATATTACAACACGCCTGCTTCTTTTGAACATATACTCTGTCGTTTAATTTGACTTAGAAAATTCCTAAATCAAGCTGATTCTATATGACAGTATGTTTGCCACAAAGTTTGCTGTCAATGGATTACGCTTTGTTTTGACAGTATGAATTTCCCGCAGATATTACTGTCAAGAATTTTGCTTTGATTGACAGTATGAATTCCCGCAGAGATTGCTGTCAAGAATTGTGCTTTGATTGACAGCATGTTTTTCCCGCAGAGATTGCTGTCAAGAATTCCAAACTTACTGTCGCAAACTGTATATCAAAGTTGCTGTCATTAGAATCTTCCGCCAATGTTGCTGTCAAGTTGAAACTTGCTGTCGACTCCGTGAAACTTGCTGTCGACCTCGGCAACATGATGTTTCCTTGTAACCTTACTGTCAGGGCTTGACAGTAACTTTTATTCCTTCTGTCGAACTCATGTATTTCTTGAGGCTTGAACATAATCGAACTTCTTCCAAGAATTACACTTATTACATGACAGTATTTATTTAAATTACAAGAACACATTTCAGGCTATGACAGTATGTTCTACTTAGCAAAAACTAAGTATACCAATAAAACTAGTTAAGTTGTCTATTCCATCACCCATAAATCCCAACAGCCTCTCTACTGTAAAGTAGGGGTATGGTCTGCGTACATCCTACCCTCCCCAGACCCTGCTTCATGCGGGATATACTGGGTATGTTTGGTTTGGTTTGGTTTATCAGTTCGCGAGTATACTCGGCTCATCTAAACTCGACTAGATTAGTTCGTGTGAACTCAACTTGTCTTGGTTAGAGATTTGAGCTCGTCTAAATTAAACGAGCGGTTCGACTCATTTAAAAATCCAAATCCGAACTCGTTTATTAGCTATCCGGTTTGACTTGACCTAGTTGACTCAGTTACGACCCTAAGACTTTCAAGTCTCACATAGTCACATAAGATCTGTTGGTTTCTGTTTCTTGGTTTGCAATAGTTTGTAGAAGCTTTATACTAGATCTGGTAATTCGTTCGTTTAGTATACTTTCGTGTATTGTACTTTCGTGTTTCGTATACTTAATGTCAAATTCAAAACCGGACCATTAAGGATTCGTTTCGTTTCGTGTTCGTGTACTTTTATTTCGTGTACGTTTCGTGTCGTGTTTCATGTAATTTTTGAATAAAAATAAAAATATTTAAACATTAATATTTTACTAGTCGAGTCTTAAGTCAATATGTAATAAGGAAGGAAGTGTGCTTAAGTTTTATGAAACTAAAATTTGAAACTATTTTATATTTATCTTATGTAAAAATTATATATAAAATATCATTTTAAAATATTTATTCATATAATTTTAATAAAATTATTTAAATATTTATTTATTTCGTGTATTTTCGTTTCGTGTCGTGTACCCAAGGGTAAACCCAAAACTGACACTAAATCCATCCATGTAATTTCGTGTTCGTGTACTTTCATGTTCGTGTACCACAAAGGTCAATCCAAACCCATAATTTTCGTGTCATTTTCGTGTCGTGTACGAAATTGCCGGCTCTACTTTATACCATTCTGTTTTTCAATATTTTTTTATAATTCAGTTTTTAATTTTGATTTTCAGCTTTAAGTAAAACTAGCGTAAATGCCCGTGCGAGGCACGGGCACTGAACCAATTTCTCATTCGAAACTGTATATATTGAAATAATTTTGTAAATAAAAATATGATAATTAAAAATATGATAAACGATAAGATTTTGATTTGTCGAACGTTTTTAGGGTGAAAAACCAAAATGCCTTCAATTTAATTCCAATCGCCCAAAATGCCTGCAGATCCGTCCAAAATACCCACGAAATACGCATTTAGGTCATGTGTTGGGGGTATACGCATTTCCCAAATACGTGGAGCGTGTAAATTGAAAATCTGCACTGGTGAAAGTAGCTGGAATACACAATTGTAAAATAGGTATTGTGAAATACGTATCTTCAAGATGCGTATTGCAATTACTGTTCATCTTCTACAACCCGTTGCGCTGGAGATTTTTTTTTCGTCAAAAATTCGACGAATCTGTTCACCACCATCCAAGCTTCTTTCACTAACATACCATCCATCATTCGAATCGTATTCCCCCCCTCTACAACCTTATACCCCCAAAATAATTTTTTTTTTCGATTCATTTTTCGAGCAGCCTATACACGTCCTTACAGGGCCGAAAATCAAGAAATAAAGATGGCAAAAGGGAGAGGGGTGTCTGGTCATCATTTTTATGTGCTCCGATTTGGTGGAGGTTGTCGGAGGGTGGCGAACGAAGGAAGGGGACGGTGGAGGCGATTTTGAGCTCCATTGAGACGACGACTGATTTATGAGGTAATGACGTCAACTGACGTCATTACGCATTCCACATATGCGCAACCCTCGAAACGCATTTCCTAAATGCGTATCCCACTATACGCATGAACACCATGCGTTTGTGGGTAAAAAAGACGGGCGGAGACTTGAATATAGGCATTTCGGGGAGCTTCTACACAAAAGTAGTGTAGTTTGGTCATTTTTTTATGTGTTTTTAATTATTTTTCGTATATATTTAAATATTTATATGACTCACATATTTAAATCGTTGAAAGTTTAAATGATTGGTCGACCAAAACCCTCAAATATGACTCAAATATTCAAAATTTTAAATACCTAAAAAGTTATGTGATGCAATTATTAATTATTTTTTGATTTGATAACTAAAATTTACATATTTTTTAAAATCAACTCCTATTTGTTATGTAAATAATTTAATATCTACAAAGATACGTATGTAAATAATTTTTTTTTCTTTTTGGACTCGGTTGCATTATGAATAATCTATATTTTTCCCTATATTAATTATTTAAAATGGAAAAAGAGAATTGTAGAGTATGTTCAATCGATTAAAATATATTTTATAACCTTTTCTGTCCAATATTCTAGAAATAATATGAACCAACATTCATTTACTCAAAAACAAATGAGAGGATGAGGCAAAAAGAGAAGAGAGGTGGTTTATCATGTATGATTTTTAAACAAAACTCAAAATCAACCATTGCATAATTGGTTAAGGCATGAATTTGGGAGTTAAAGGATAGTGGTTCGAATCCCTATACAAACACAATTTCCTCATTTTTTCACACAATTATCAAAAAATGGCATTTTTGTGATTTTTTTAAAAAAAGGGATAAAATCGTAATTTCACACCCATTAAAATGACAATTTTTGCCCTTGTGTTGAAGTTTAATATATAGTAATAGATGAATATTCGGTTTGGTAAAATAATTAAAAAAATTTGGTTCACAATTTGGTAATGAATTTTCACTTTAATTCAGTATGGACAGGCCCCGTTTTGGTATTATTGTTGCAAACAAGCAGTTTATTTTCGAAAACCAGTAAAAAAATTGTTTGTTAAATTTTAAAAACATTCTTTTTGAAAAGTACTTTTATCCGAAAAGTTGCTTTACTAAAAGCATGTTCCCATGCTTTTGAAAAAAAACTGTCTTTCAGCTCTTGTGGGAAGAAACTACTAATTTCAATATTAAACCTCATTAAAAAATTTATTTTTCCCAACATTTTTTTACTTGTTTAATATTTTATATTTTTATAATTGTATTTATAAATATCACATGCATGTATTAAGATTATTACATTAAATAATTAATAATTTTTAATTTAATTTAATAAATATTTTACCAGCTTATACGTAAATTTATCCAAATAATTGTATAAACTTCTCTTATACATTTATTCATTTCAGTTATAAATTACGCATTTTAAATACCCAAACGCCTTGTATCCAGTCTTGTAAGAGTTGATGCAGGGAAAATGAAAAATTAACCGGAAGTCGTGCAACAATAAGTCAATAACATTTGGGTGTCCCATATTTGTGCCTTTTTTAGAAGTGGGGAACATAGATGCTTAGCAAGTGAGGAAAGGCACTACCCTAATTAACCCCTCATTCCTCAATTCATTCCCACACTGCTCAAATCCACCGTCGTCACTCCACCAAACGGAACGCAGGTATACTATACACACGTCTTTACATCCATTCTTTACCAATTTCAACTTTTGTTTTGTTTATTTATATTTTTGACTTTAGCTTATTTGATTTGTATATTTTTGTGTGTTTTTCAAATGTTAATGCCCCTTCTCGATTCGTTTGTTTATACATTGATTAGTTTGCATAATCAATTATTGTTGTTCATTTTTCTGTGCTATTTGGGATTCTTATATCCCCCTTGTTTTTGGTTTACTGTGTTAATATTTAGGAGCATGGAAAGTGATGCTAAAACAAGGCGACTTGATTGCACATCTGATAGGATCAGCAACTTACCCAGAAATGTAATTGACCTCATCCTTGAACGCTTGCCGATTCACGATGCAGCAAGAACAAGTATCCTCTCCAAAACTTGGAGGGATGTATGGGTAACGCACCCAAGCCTTGTTTTTAATTGTAAATTTTTCTCACAATTGAATTCCCAGAAATATCATAAAAGTAAAATTAAAAGAATCATCAGTAACATTCTTTTAGTTCACAATGGTCCTATTTTGGTATTTAAGCTTCATATACCTGCATTCCAGCATCTTCTTCCAGAAACGGACTTTTGGATTAGAAACATATCAAACAATGGTGTTAGGAAATTGGAGCTTATAAACGACTCCCGAGATACCCACAAAATGCCCTCATATTTTTTTTCTTGTTTGGAGTTGACTAATTTGAGCCTCCTTAACTATAGACTGGATCCACCCCGTGGATTCAGAGGATTCCATAATCTTCTTAATGTTAAACTTTTGAGAGTCAGTCTTACTGCTGACATATCATTTGGGACTCAACTCAAAGAATTGCATTTGAGCCGTTGCACAGGGATTGAACATATGGGATGCCTTTTGAATAGTACAAACAATCTCAGTAAGATAGAGATCTTTGACAGTGGAGATTTAGATTGGAAATTGTTTGAATGCATCGAAAAGGTGCAACTTCTTACTCTCGCATTGAAAGGAGTCGCACATTCTAGGAATGAAATCATCAATTTAGACAAACTGGTTGGCAATATGCCTAGAATCAGAGCTCTTTGCCTTGATGCCTGTTTTCTCAAGGTAATATGAAAATCCTACGAATTTGATTAGGAATATTCTGCCAAATGAGTCTCACATTTTAAATAACTTTCCACTATACATGCATATATATATATATATATATATATATATAGTCTTTTAAACCAGGTGCAGCCGTTTTAACGAGGCCTATATCAACATTGGAGAAATTGATCCTTGCATGTGTTGACTTGTATGATTTGGTTCATATTCAATCTATTCTTTGCTTGATCAGAAGTTCGCCCAAACTACGATATCTTTTCGTAACACTGGTGAGAACTAGTACTATGATATGAAGATTTTAATTAAATTACATGTCCATCTGTATGCATATTAATGCTCCTAATTATCCGATAATTTCTTTTTTGGCTCTCTATACATATCTAGGTTTGTGCTAAAGGACTCATAATCTAAAGAGTGATTTGTATTACTTCCCTCCCACAAGTGGTAAATGGAGGGGCCAAATATCTGAGTCTAAATATATACGTTAAATTCATATATGATTTATTTTATTCTGATTAACATTAGTCAAGTATAAATTCGTAAATGGAATTGAAAATAACATCGAAATGTAATAAATAAACAACTACTGTTAAGAATAATTCAAATTTATATAAATAGTTTTGAATTATCTTAATTGTTAG
The DNA here is from genome assembly GCA_037693485.1 of Kitagawia praeruptora. Lineage (NCBI taxonomy): Eukaryota > Viridiplantae > Streptophyta > Magnoliopsida > Apiales > Apiaceae > Kitagawia > Kitagawia praeruptora. The sequence goes on from CM075352.1 coordinate 145,112,191, forward strand.
TAGGATAAGTAGAATTAGTTCAAAAATTAGAATAGATAAGTTAGTATTGATTTTTTTTTTGGAAGTCATTTTATGACTAATTTTCAGGAACAGTTATCAATATATAGCCTATAAAAAGCAAGTTTATGTATTCAGAATAGATAACACAGAGTAGTAAAATCATTCTTTTTGTTATATTATTTTCTTATGTTTCTCCGTAAAAAGCAACTACTACAAACTTTTGTGTACAGCCCCAAGAGACAACTACAAGTTTGTATATAACCCTTGTTTATCACTTACTAGATCCATCGATGCCTTCCCTTCAAGTTGAAACTAGTAATGTTTTCAGTTAAAAGACAACTTATTCGATGATAAGTAGCATGAAATCGTAACATATATTCCTATTACATATGCTAAAGTATTAAATTTTGATCTAAGTTTCCCCTCTAAATTTGTGCTCACTTCTACTATAAAATTTGAAATCTTGTTTATTTATTTCTCCTTAATATAGTCACCATCCCTCTTTAGTCACTCTCTTGGTAAGTGATAATTACTTGTACCTATTCGTTTTACCATTTGGACTAAATATTGTTTTCTTAATTGTTAATTGTTTTCTTTACTGTGTTCTCTCTTAAATATATGCTCACATTCTCCAACTAAATTTTCTATATACGTTTTTTCTAGCAATCTCATTATATCTGATTTTTTTTCATGTTGTCGATATATGATTATATTCAGTTCTCACTAAATTTTGTTGTGTTTCTATGTGGAAAAGTTTATATTTTCATGTTGTCCATTCTCTTGGGCAGGAAGTACTTGTAAATTTTACTATTTAAGAAACTGCATCATCATTCATTGTTGTCATGCATATGCATTCTACTAATTAGTATTTCGGACAGTATGAACTTATCAACAGCGATTTATAGTCTTTATATATCTACGATATCTCCCTGAGTGACATATATCTGATTGCACAGATATCTATTAGGTACCCCAACTGAATTATTTGAATTTTGGATGTTTATCTTATTTTAAATTTTGTATGTAGGAACCAAAAGTAAATGGCAACGATGATATGGACTTCTTGAACTCTATTGTGTTGCCAGATGACATGATTTTAGACCAACTTGAAACAGTAGAAATACTTGGGATGGTTGGTTCAAGGGTCGAGTTTCAGTTCATAAAGATTTTGCTTGGATCTGCCCCTTCGCTTAGATGGATTAAACTCATGAAAAAGATCACATTCGACAATCCTAAAGAGGAATTGAGAATTTTACGAGACTTGTTGCTGATCCCAAGAGCATCCACATCGTCACAGATTAAATGGGAGTAACTACTAGTTTCAGCAGAGGCCAGAGAGTATACCTGTCTTGGTAGCGAATTTTGAAGCATATAAAACCTGCAATTATTGATTATATGTACGTGGAACAGCCTAGTTATTGGTCTGTCTTATGTCTAAACTACTTTTGGCAGTTGGACTATGTGATCCAGGTGATTCCACCTAGTAACACTTGAACCGGTTTTGGGGCGCTAAGCACTTAACCCAACAAATCCAGTCTCACTAAATTGTTATGTAACTTAATATACAACTTAAACTATAGTATACAAACAGCCGGAGCTCAAACTCATTTAGGGTTTGGCTTGCCTAGAACTTGTATATGAGTCGAACTCGAACACTAAGTGCAAACTCGTTTAGTTACTTGACTGGAGTCGAGTATGTGTTGAATTAGATTAAGCTCGGCTCGAAACTCGAAATACCGGAGCTTGAACTTGACTTGTTTATAATTACATTAAACAATTGCCAAATTTTACTTTATTATTTTTTAAATTGGAAATTAATTATATACATATTTTTGAATTTTATGAATGTTTAAATTTGACGAGCGAGTATCCTTAGCTCGTCTAAACTTGGCTTGATTAGTTCATGTAAACTTGACTCAATCTGTTAATAAAATGAGTTAATTTGGTCAAAGATTGGAAGTGAGTGGCTCGAATCGTTTAAAAAATCCAAACTCAAACTCGTTTATTAATCTATTCGACTTGGCTCGACGTGATGGATCCGAATTGTTGGGCCATGAATATTAGGCAAAATATTGTGTATAATTATAGTTAGTAGTTAGGCCCAATTACGCTTAGATTGTAGATAGGCCCAAATGTAGTCAATTCTTTAACGGGCCCTGAAGCCCAAATTTGTAAATAAATTATTATAGCTTACCCTCCAAATAAAGGTAATTAGGGAGGGACCCACAAGGGATCCCCTATAAATAATCTTGTACCACCTTACTTGGAGGGGGATGCAACTTGATGTAAAGAGGAGAACCTCTAAAGGATTATGAAATATTAAAAAGTATATTATTCCTCATTGATATTATGGCTGGTCATTAGCTTAATAGCTCGTAGATATTTCATAAGACATCATTTGGCGCTAGAAGGAGCTCTTTCATCAACGTCTGCATCGATAAATGGAGGGTTGTGAGGGTGAACCAGCCGTCCAACGTCTCATGGAGGACGAAATACAAACAATCCCCCGTGAAGACGACGGTCACTTAAGACAACCTTTGCAACCGAGACGGTTATTTTCTGATTACGAGAATGAAGAAGAAGTAGGGGATTTTCAAGAATCCCCTGTTGCAGAGCAAGGTAGAAAGAGAGCTCGAGTTGATACCCGTGCAAGGGTACCAACAGCTTCGGGTAAACAGGTGTTGACGAGCGATGCCTGTCTTCACCTCGAGAAAATGAGGAGACAAAACCCTCGCGAGGAAGCTCAAGAAAATGCTGAGGATTATAATGAGTCTGACGAAGAACTGGAGGCTCTCGAGACCCAGAGGAGACGGTTGCAGCTGAAGCTGGAAAAACAAAGGGAAATACGACGTCATCAGCAGGAGTTGCAACAAACATCCCTTCCAGCTCGCTCTATGGAATATCGATCTCCTGGGAACTATAGCGAAGGATATGAGGATGAAGCAAGTTATGAGGACGAAACGGAGTCCAACAGATCATATCGGGCTCCCCAAATAAGGAGACAGGCGAGGTCCCAGGGGACAGCTCCGAGGCAAAGTGAGTCAGGCAACTCCTATAGGTCCGAGGAGATTTTGCAATTGCAAAACGATATAGCGATGTGTAAAAAATTTATTCGAGGTCAGGTTGGCTCCGAGGTCCCGGCTGAAAGCCCCCTCACTGCACGTATTGAAAGGGCACGAATCAATAGAAGTTTGAAAACCCCGTCACTCGATCAATTTGACGGGTCCACAGATCCCAGTGAATTTTTGAACACCTATGATGGGAGGATGAAATTTTGTGGGCACTCAGAAGTAGCTCGATGCCAATTCTTTTCCACCTGCCTACGAGGAACCGCTTTGCGTTGGTACAACAACTTGCCACCGAGATCCATAGAATCATGGGACTTGTTGAAAACTAAATTCAAGGGTAGATTCTCCAGTAATTACAAAGGCGGAAAGATCACAGCTTCACTCATGAATGTCAGACAGCGTTACAACGAATCGTTACGAGAATTTTTAATCCGCTTCCGAGCTGAGGTTGCAGAGATCCCTAACCTCGTCGAGGAGCTCGCCATTAACTACCTTGCTGCAGGAATTGATAAACACAGACATGGCCCCTTGTTGGAGGAGTACTTTGAAAAAAGTCCACGATCACTTCAAACTGCTTTCGAGATCGTGGAACATAGAATGACACTCCAAGAGGCCGTGGGAAGCATCCAATCACCTAGGAAAAATTCACAAAGGTGGGAGAGAAATTCAAACTCCGGGTTTAGGTCTCCAAGACCAGATTACAAGAAAGAAAATGACTCGCATTCGCGGTCTCGGGATAGAAGAAGTCCCGATCTGAAAAATCATCTCGCTCCGATAGGTCATGGAAGCCTCGAGAAAGAACAGAAAAAGAGTTCACAAAGCTGACAGTGGACAAAGCCACCATACTTGCTATTCTAAAAACTGAGCCAGATTATCGACCCCCTAGGCTGATGAAGTCAGGCAGACCTCCAAGCTCCAAGTATTGTGAATATCATGAAGATCACGGCCATACTACAGAGGACTGTTTCCAATTAAGCAATCTCATTGAGGATAAGATAAAACAAGGACAGTTGGTTCATTATATTGAAAACGATACGAACACCCAAAGAAATCGCCAACGCGACCCCGATCGTATCATTGATGTCATTATCGGAGGTCACGCCGCTGGGGGATCCTCCAATAACGAAAAAAAATTATATGCCCGAGAGGTATTTAGTGTTCATCCCGAACCACAAAAGCGCCAGAGGCTTAATCCCACTCCAGTCATCTCTTTCTCGGATGAGGATTATTCCCCCGGGATGATTGAGCCACATCAAGATGCTTTAGTTATCACAGCTAAAGTGGGAACCAATACTGTTAAAAAAATCCTTGTGGATAATGGAAGCTCCGTTGATATTCTATACCATAGTGCCTTCTCAAGGATGAACATTGGGGACAGAAAATTAGAAAACGTAAATATCCCCTTATATGGATTCACTGGAAACGAAGTGAAAGTGGTCGGAACGATTGATCTCCCAGTCCTATTTGGCTCCCTTCCATGTCAGACTTGGCAAACAGTCAAATTTCATGTCATAAATGCAGTCTCCAGTTTTAACGCCATTCTGGGAAGGACGACGCTGACAGCCTTGAAGGCTGTCACATCTATTCCACACTTAAAAATGAAGTTCCCCACTGACTTTGGGATAGGTGAGGTCGTAGGCGATCAATTCCTAGCACGACAATGCTATTTTACAATGGCAATCCCCAAGAGTAAGCAAGTTGATGATAACTCTATCAATCAGATCGTGGATATGGATCCTCGAGACCTCATCGAGGTCCCGAGCGAATCAAACTGCATACCAATGGAAGAAACATAAGAGATCGAGGTAATAGTTGGTGACCCAACTAAAGTCACAAAGATTGGAAAGAATTTAGACACCGACCTCCGCCAAAAATTAATCCAGTTGATCAGAGATTTTACAGATATTTTCGCCTGGGACCCGAAAGACATGCCGGGAATTCCCGAAATCATTGCACGACACTCTCTACACATCGACCCAAAGGTCAGGCCAGTGTGCCAAAAGAAACGAGTTTTTTCCGAAGAGAAACGCAAGGCCATTGATGAGGAAGTCGATCGACTTCTCGAGGCAGGATTCATTAAGCCCGTTCAATTCCCTAAATGGGTCGCCAATGCTGTGTTGGTAAAGAAAAGTAATGGAAAATGGCGCATGTGTGTAGACTACTCTGACCTCAATAGGGCATGCCCCAAAGATCACTATCCGTTACCGAACATTGATCAGCTCATCGACGCCACATCGGGCCACGAGCTCTTATCTTTTATGGATGCCTTCTCAGGCTATAATCAAATCAAAATGGACATTAATGACTGGGAAAAGACGGCCTTCATCACGAAAGACTAAGTGTGACATAGACTAAAATTAGCAATCACGAAAGAGATTTTACCAAACCATCACAAAAGAAAAATATCTGAAAATTTAGAATTCGTAACATAAAAAAAAAAAGAGCTAGAAAGGCTAAACAAGCAAGATCAACAGGGGAGAAGTTAAGCCAGACACTAATATGCAAACACTTGCAACTTGTCCCGCCCATCCTCTTTACTACGATATATACTAAAGTAAACACTTAAATATAAGAATGATAGTTAAAATGGATGAAATTCCAAATTCATAAGCAAAGATAAGTTAAACATTGCAAATACTCGGAGCATTCTCCAGCAAATTAAAAGAAACTCAAGGAAACCAAAGTTAGTTTACAATTACACAGGGCATCCCCCGGCAAATAGAGTTCACATAGATAAAAAACTTAAAATTATATCAAAACAAACGAGGCATACCTCGCCTTCAAACATTTTCTTCGCCAGCAGCGTTCCCCTCGTTGGCCGACGCAGGCATCGACCTGGCAAGATCAGCACAATAATCTTCAAATGCATGACCTGCGAGGTCAACACCAGCAGTCTTCAAGCGGTCATAACAAGATCCATACCCTACCCCGAGGGCTTTGGCAACATCAGCGACACCTTTGTCAACCTCAATCTTGAGAGCAGCATTTTCCTCCTGAAACCTGGTCACCTCGCTGCGCACACGTTCGACTTCTTTCTCCGATTCAATGAGCTTAACTCTCTCACTGTTGGCCATCACTTTAACCTGTTCTAATTCACTGCCCAGAGACGAAATCTTGTCTTTGAGCACTTGATTCTCTTCCATAAGCTTCTTCTTAGCTTCGAAATTCAGCTTCGCAGCTTCTGTTTCTCTTCTCTCAGAATCACTTGCCCTTTTTTCAGCATCAAGATGGCCAGCCTTAGCATCAGACAACTCTTTGACAAGACGATCTCTATCAAGGAAACTGGAATCATCCTTATAGGCATTTACGATACGAGTCAAATCAGACAAAAATTGCAAACACAGTAGGCAAACCATTATAAGAACAAATACATAAACGAAGTAAATAACCAAAGGAATAAATAAACACACATAGACAAATTACTTACTCGACCTCCACGTGTTAAACACCGCTCAGCAATCTCCAATCGAGACTTGTCAGTATAAGAACTAACATCTTGAGGAAGGTCAAAAACTTGGAACACCTGAACTGGAGCGTTGGGACCAACAGTCCAACGTTGGTGAGGAGACACTTCAACACGAACAGAAGAAAGAGGCTCTGAGGGCTGCAAAATGGGGGGAAGATTGACGACCTCTTTAACTCCGAGAGGCTTCTCAACGTTGTCTTGACCAGGGATGTCACGCTCTCGAGAACGCTTCTTCTCTCGAAGTCTTTCTTCATCAGCAACAGTCAAATCAGTGACCTCAATGTCAGTTCCAGCCCTTGCAACAACCTCCACCTCAGAGCAATTCACGACCTTTGAAATGCCGGAACCTTGCCTAGATTACGAATTCCCAGCAGGGGACCTAGCAGCAACGACCTTACTAGCAACGGATTGTTTAGCCAACAACATCAGAGCTCAATCCATCTCGTCCTTCAACCCGCTGGAAAGAATAGTTTTTAAGGACTCCCCTGCAACTATATAAGAAAAAGCAATACACGGTATATTAGGACCATAAACGGCAAACGAATAACAAATAAAACAGATAAATATATCGAAAACAACAAAATAATAACATATAATTAAATAAATATTACGATCATGCTCCTCCAAGAATCGAGGATCCTTAAGTTGTTTAGGGGTATACAACGAGCTCTCGCCTTGGAACCTATTCAAAAAATCGATATCATATCTCTCCATATTAAGTAATCTATCCACGGCCTCCTGAGATATCTTCCCACACGGACTGACAAACTCCAAGTCAGGTCCGTAGAAATATAACCACCTACCATGATAACCCGAGTTTGATGACTTCGCGTTAACAAGCTTAGACCGCCCCACTCTTTTATCAAAATACACTTGCCCTTGAGAATTTTTAATATTGTAAATAGAGAAAAACAGCCGCAAAGTCGGGATACGCCTCAACTCGGCACACCGAGCTATGAAACCACTCATTTGAGCCACAGAATTGGGGGACAATTGCGCAATTCCACAGCCTAATGCCTCATACACAGCTAAATGAAAAGGATGCATAGGCAGTCGTAATCCATACTCAAAGTAAATAAGAGGAATTCCATGCATCCCAAACTCCGGCATGAACCAAACCGGATCTTCGCGCTTCGGAACGGAACATCTCCAACCATTTTTAAGATCAACCCATGAGCCCAAAGAATCACAATCAATGGGCTGATCCGCAAAGACACTGGTATAACTCAAACTAGTTTTATCCGCAAACTCCTTAATACCTACCTCTTTTGCAGATCTGACAATTTCATCGCGCAAAGCAATCGTGTTAGGACTCAAGGGTTCGGGTTCAGGCTCCGGTAAAACCCCAACATCGATATCGTCTAAAAATCCTAGAGACTGGACAGACATAGAATCAGGGAGTTCTAATTGATCGAGATTTATAACCGACTCCAAAGACTCCTCTTTTAAAACTTGCTTACCAGGGTTCTTAGAATAAACCGTATGAGAAGATGAGGAAGAACAAGTACCAGACATAATTACAATAACATGAAGAACCCACACAACAAAAGAAGTATGATCAAAGATTACGACAATGGACAGGAAAAAACAAGGGGGACAAGGATTATAAAAAAGAAAGAGTCTTTAAAATGACTTACCTCTTGAAACGGGAGAGAAACTTATGAACCTTTGATTAGGAGATCTTGAAATTCGAACAGTCGCTCCCAATTACAACACACGGACTAAAAACATAAGATATTTATAAATAAGGCTCCACACGTGCACTCTCAAAGGAGCCAGAAAGACAGATTCTTCAAAAAAAAAATTACATCATAAATAAGACTAACAATAATAACAACAAAAGACAAATCTAAAGATATTGCTCGAAATAAAGGGGGGGGACAAATGTTGGGCCATGAATATTAGGCAAAATATTGTGTATAATTATAGTTAGTAGTTAGGCCCAATTAGGCTTAGATTGTAGATAGGCCCAAATGTAGTCAATTCCTTAACGGGCCCTGAAGCCCAAACTTGTAAATAAATTATTATAGCTTACCCTCCAAGTAAAGGTAGTTAGGGAGGGACCCACAAGGGATCCCCTATAAATAATCTTGTACCACCTTACTTGGAGGGGGATGCAACTTGATGTAAAGAGGAGAACCTCTAAAGGATTATGAAATATTAAAAAGTATATTATTCCTCATTGATATTATGGCTGGTCATTAGCTTAATAGCTCGTAGATATTTCATAAGACATCACGAATAATTCCCTAGGGCTTGTTTGGTTGGAGAGTTGGGTTGAAGATGAGGAACCCCTGTTTGGCTATTTGGGACAAAATTTTGAAAGAAGGGTTAGGGTTTGAGAGGGTTGGCCAAAGGTTGGGTTTTAGTTGTTTAGACACCACTTTCAACACTCCAGATTGGGGTGTTGGGAAAACTTACCGACTTGACATTCACGTTGGCGTTCTAATTTACTGTGCAAATCTGTGTGTATGCAATGTACAAATTATGGGGGAGGAGTGTCTTTTGCACTATAAAATACAAAAGGTAAATTATTAATTTCTAAAAAATGATATACAAATATTATTTATTGAAATCAATTGTAAAAATTTATAATTTGTAAAAATTATCATTTTTTATATTTACCAATGTAATACACTAATACTACATCATTTAGGATATCATTTATTTACCAATGAAATTATATGTGTTTACATTTTTTGATAATTGTAAACACAATTGGTATAAACTAGCATTTTGCCCGTACTTCGTACACGGCATTCATTTAATTTAAAATGATAATAACAAAAATTTAACAAATTTGATTGATTTCTTAAAACATCTAAATTTGATTGATTTCTTAAAAAGATATTGTATGCAATTATATAAATAATCAATTCTTATAAAGATATTCTATATAGTTATATAAGTATTTAATAAAATAATGATATGATAAAATTTATATAAAAAAGTAGCATACAATTGTATTTTAATAATGTTGAAAATTTATTTAATCCATCAAAATTTGCAATAAAAGAGTAATAAATATTTTTACAAATATTGTTCTCTAATGGAAAATAATAATAAATTGTCTTCATTATTCAAATGCGGAAATGATTATCCCTTCACCCCCAAGGACTCCAAAACATTAAACCTCATCATATAACATCAAGAACATATTATATTAACTATGAGACCTCATAGTTAATATAATATGTAAATGTTGAAGAACAATGAGACCACATTTCAAGCAATTTTTTAATTTTTTTTATGAATGGATAGATGGTAGAATTATAAGACTTTTTTTTGAAGATGCCCCTAGCGGGGCCCTTTAAAAAAGCTTGAAATGTAGTGAATATGTGTGTTCTCACTGTTCTCATTTTAAATTTTTTTTTGTTAATTTTTTTAATGAATAGATAGAGGGTAGAATTATAAGATTTTTTTTGTGAAGATACCCCTAGCGGGGCCCTTTAAAATAGCTTGAAATGTAGTAAATATGTGTGTTCTCACTATTCTCATTCTCACCAGAGCGTGACCATTAAACTGTATTAGTAAATTCATGTATGAAAATACAGTGTATATATATTATTAATATAGATTCTTTTATTAAAAATAAGTAAATTATACAATTAAATAAGCAAGTCAAAATATCAGATAAATATTCTAGTACATTTATAGTTTATATTCAAATTAAGGTCTTTCACCATGGCTCTCGCTTTCTGAAATTGTTGAATTTTTATTTTATTGATTTATTATATTAAAAGTATGTTCTTATTGAAACGAATATAATAATTTGAATTTGAATATATTTTTAAACTATTTATTTTGATGGGTTATTAATTTTTTCTTGATCAACCTAGAAGGGTGACCAAAAATAAAATTAATGGGAATACATAAACCTATTACCCACGTTATGATAAACAGTACCTATAAAATGGAAGTTGCTTCTGTGGTTCAGGCTTGTTAATTACTGCAATACATTATTAGCTTGATCATCATGTAGACCATCTTTCTTTTTATCACTTATGTTACTGCTATGTAGTCTATCTGTAACTAACATCTTTCTTTTTATCACTTATGTTGTGGCTATGTAGTCTATCTATAACTAAACATCTCTCTCTGCTTGTAATCTATATTTATAAATGCAAACTTCATCTTGTATTGTATTTTGTTTTCAATATTTAAAATTATGTAGCTGGAGGAGAAGAGAAAGGCTGGAGGTGCAATCGTAATACTACAGCATTACTGAAAATAAGTACAATATCATAATAAAATTTTTTGTTTCAATGTAAATTGGGTCGCTCCAAATGCCGTGTAATGACAAAAAGGGGCATTAAATAAATAAAGAAGACTAAAAAAATGAAGGATAATACTGTTTACAAAAAACACAGGTCTCCGCAAGAAGCTCACTTATTCACTTTTATCTTCAAATAATGTATGATTACAAATTATAACAATCACATTTTCCACTACCTATTCTCTCTCAAAAAGCCAACTAAACTGAAAAAGGGAAAAGTTATTGCTTTTATATTTTAATGTGGAGCTCAAATGAAAGTGCTAAATATGAGATCATATATGAAGTGAAATTGAACGCGAGTAAGGAAGATATTTAGAGCATAAATAAGAGCAATGTTGCCTGACCCAGAGGGCGAGGCTTGTGCCGTGGGTCTGAGCTTTTAAGTATGTTATTCCATAGTCCCTTCGGAGACATCCGATAAAAAGTATGCTACTCCATAAGACCTTCTGGTACGTAGCATGTCTACCCCATAAACCTTAAGTTGAACAAATCCATGAAGAACATAAACTTGCTTGAAAACAAAATAATGTCTATAATGCTAGATGTTTCAAATTGAGTCCCAAGATTATTTACAAGTAACATGGTGCAAGTAACGTGACATCATGATTGGTTGTAACTGATTGTCCACATATTTTTATTTAAATTTAAATATAAAGTGAATATTTTAAAGGTACCTTTCTGGTGTCCTGTATATTATTATAACATCGGGTAATTCATTAAAACTTTAATTTTTAAATGTCAAATTAAATCAAAACCAAACAAATATTATCCTGTCTAATTTTTAATATTGTGAAATCAATAAAAACTTAACTTTTAAGGCCAAATTAAAAACCGGAACCAAACATATATGACCCGTCCCTACTTCAGGGGGTTGACATGTTAATTTGGTGAAAAACCTAGCTTTCAAATCTGAAAAGTGCAAACATGCGTCAAAATCCAGCAGTGTGAAGATTTGAGCCGCTTGGACTTGAAGGTGAAAAATGACATACATAGATTTGGGTAATGACGAAAAGGAGCATCAAAGAAACAAAGAAAGATAAAAAAAATAAAGGATAATAGTAGAGATTTAGATTTGGGTTGATCCAATTGGGTTACTCCAAATGTTGTGTAATGACAAAAATTAGTATATGTTTAGATTTGGGTCGATCCAATCTAAATTGGGTCGACCCAAATGCTGTGTAATGGTAAAAAGGGGCATCAAAGAAATAAAGAAGATTAAGAAAATGAAGGATAATAGTATCGCTGACGGAATTCGAACCTTGAAATTTTAGTAAATTAATTTAATCATGTAATATATTTAATCATTAGATCTAACAGTCCTAATTTTTAACTAAAAATCTAACGGATATTATTCGTTGTATACGAATTTTATTATATTTTGATAGTGGTTAGAAGATATGATGTCATATTTTTGGGTATGTATTTACTAATAAATTTAATCATGTAATATATTTAATCATTAGATCTAACGGTTCTAATTTTTAACTAAAAATTTAACGGATATTATTCGTTATATACGAATTTTTATTATATTTTGTTAGGGGTTAGAAGATATGATGTCATATTTTTGGGTATGTATTAATTATTGCAATATTATGTTTTAAATTAAAAGTCAAAGTGTTTTAATTAAAGAGAAAAAAATTACTGATTGAAATATATGATATTTTAGGTATTTATGAAAATTCGAATCTTAAAATTTTAATAAATAAATTTAATCATGTAATATATTAATCATTAGATCTAACAGTTCTAATTTTTAACTAAAAATCTAACGGATATTATTCGTTGTATACAAATTTTTATTATATTTTGTTAGTGGTTAGAATATATGATGTCATATTTTTCGGTATGTATTTTGTAAATAAATTTAATCATGTAATATATTTAATCATTAGATATAACAGTTCTAATTTTTAACTAAAAATCTAAGGGATATTATTCGTTGTATACGAATTTTTATTATATTTTGTTAGTGGTTAGAAGATATGATGTCATATTTTTGTGTATGTGTTAATTATTGCAATATTATGTTTTAAATTAAAAGTCAACGTGTTTTAATTAGAGAGAAAAAAAAATTATTGATTGGAAGATATGATATTTTAGGTATTTATAAAAATTCGAACCTTGAAATTTTAGTAAATAAATTTAATCATGTAATATATTTAATCATTAGATCTAACATTTATAATTTTTAACTAAAAATCTAACGGATATTATTCGTTGTATACGAATTTTTATTATATTTTGTTAGTGATTAGAAGATATGAAGTCATATTTTTGGGTATGTATTTTGTAAATAAATTTAATCATGTAATATATTTAATCATTAGATCAAACGGTTCTAATTTTTAACTAAAAATCTAACGGATATTATTGGTTGTATACGAATTTTATTATATTTTGTTAGTGGTTAGAAGATATGATGTCATATTTTTGGGTATGTATTAATTATTGTAATTTTATGTTTTAAATTAAAAGTCAACGTGTTTTAATTAGAGAGAAAAAAATTATTGATTGGAAGATCGTTCCAAATGCTATGTAATGACAAAAAATATTAGATGTTTTGATTTGGGTCGATCCAATCTAAATAGGGTCGCTCCAAATGCTGTGTAATGACAAAAAAGGACATCAAAAAAATTAAAGAAATAAATAAGTGGGTTAAATTTAAATAATTAATAATATTAAGTTATCTTTCATTATTATATCGATTAATTTTTTATTAGTAACCAGATGGTGTTTTTGTCGATTAAATCCGAAATTTTCAAAACAATGATAATAGATGATGCCGTGTATATTGAAAATTATGAATAAAGATATTATTTAGTTATTTTGCTCATGTTTTGGCTCCATAATTAAAAAACTCTTTTTTTATTTTTTAAAAATAAGATCAAATAAATAAAGAAAAATATTAAAAAAGCAAAATTAACCACCTATGATACTTATACAAAAAATTATATATATTTGTTAAATATATATAATAAATTTACAAAACAAAAAATCATCAATATAGTTAATCGACGAAAGCACCAATTTAGATTTTATGAATACAAAAATTATTGATTACGCAAACATAAGTATATAATATTAATTACTTCAAATAATATAAATATATAATATATAATATAAATTATATAATATGTAATTTATTTGATCAAAGAAATAAAGAAGATAAAAAAATGAAGGATAATAGTAGAGGTTTAGATTTGGGTCGATCCAATCTAAATTGGGTTGCTCCAAATGCTGGATTTGGGTCGATCCAATCTAAATTGGGTCGCTCTAAATGCTGTGTAATGACAAAAAAGGATATCAAAGAAATAAAGGAGATTAAAAAAATGAAGGACAATAGTAGTAATTTTCCTATGTAATGACAAAAAAGTACATCAAAGAAATAAAGAAGATTAAAAAAATGAAGGACAATAGTTGTAATTTTCCGAAATGTAATACTAGCGGACATTAAGATTATATTGATGATAATACAATTATCTGAAATTGATTTACCAATGATATACAGATAATTTTTGAAATTGTGCATTAGGCCAAAATTGGTATAATAAATTAATTATTAGATAGTACATTTTAATTTTTATTTAAAGTTATTCAAATAACTATATCCACATTCAAAATAAGATAAGCTTTCAACATCTTGGTATCCAACTCTTACATTCAAACATGGTAAGGGTTCATTCTAACCAAACCCGGGCCTCCCTTCCTCAAGCTCCCATCCTAAGTAGTTCCTCAAAAGATCGCATGGTTTCCATTTCTTGGTTCTAATTCAATTTTTGATTTTGATTTTCAACTTTAAGCGAAAAACATATTCTTCTTGTAAAATAATTGAAAATAATTTGGTTTACAATTGAAAGAATGCCCAAAATACCCGCTTTTTTACTATCCACTTCCCAAAATACCCATTTTTCAAACAGCGCCCAGAATATCCACGGGACACGCTACTGTGTGTAGCGTATCCCAATAGTATTGTAGCATCTCTGTCTCTCTCTTCTCTACCGTTGTTCCCGTGTCTCCCAATCTCTCCGAGATCTCTCCGGCTCTCTCGTCGTCTCTCCGGCCACCTCCACCACCTATGACTACACGAAAACAATCATCAAACCTTCATCTTCGTTTTGCCTAGCTGAATTTGAGGAATCTGGCCCCGCAGGGGCTTCAACGAACACGGCCGGAAAATTGAGGGAGAAGAGAGGTTCGATGTGGGGATTTACAATCCGACGAAGCAAATGGTTTAAGATTGGTATAGTGTTGTAGATCATCGAAAGACGATTCCGATGGTGTATAGAACACACACGAACAATAACGGAATCGAACAAATGAAGATTTGGTTGTTTTCGTCGAGAATCGCCTGAAAATCGCCAGAGCTGCGATTTGGGGAAGACGACGGATACGCATTTCGAAAATGCGTATCCCCATATACGCAGCTTGCAACGGCGCATCTGCTGCTACAATACGTGCCCACCAGTGGCGTAACTTGTGTTACGCTCATGTGTGTAGCGTGAGCTCCCAACATACGCCTTTGTTAATGGCGTATAGCGTGACTGCCGGGTATTTTGGGCGGTACTTCAGAGCCGTGGGTATTTTGGTTAGAGATGATTAAAAAGTGGGTATTTAGGGCACTCACCCTTTACAATTTGGTAATGAATATTTACTATATTCGATATTTAGTAACGAAATTGTAATTCGGCTGAAGGTGAAAGGCAACTTTAATATTTTTTTATTCAAAATAAACTAAAATAATCATTTTTCAAATTTTGACCAATTCTAATTGATACCCAATTATGAATGGAATATCTACTTTTATACGAGTTACTGTCAACAGAATATTCATTATATGTGATATCTAAAATCTAAATGTAAATGGAGTATCCCGTACCAACATATAGGATACCCAGTTACAAGTGGAGTATCGTATACAAATTGGGAATACCCAGTTATCAAGTAGAGTATTCAAAGCACTAAAATTGATCACTATTTCTATAGAGAGCTAATATGTGCACACCTTATTCCTATATGTGCACACCGTTAATTAGATTTGAACCAACTTAGAGCATCTCCAATGGTATTGTCTAAGTTGATTGGCCAAATTTCAAAAAATTAATAGTTGGCTAAAATTTATTGAACATATAGGGTGTTTTGCTCCAATGAGGATTGGCTATAATGGTTGGTTATATTTTAAAAAAGGTATTATTATTATTATTAATTTTTTTGTCAAATTATGGGAAGAAAACGGGCGGAAAATAACATGGCATTTACTACAGATCTGTAGAGATTCAACAAATATGACCAATATTGAAAAAATATAGAGGATTGGCTACAATTTTAGACAAGGAGAATAACAAATCTGAGAGGAAAATAATTGTGGAGAAAACCTATGCCTCCTCATTGATCTTTCATCTGAATATATACAACTTTGTCAACTTGATAGCCAGGTAAATTTCCTAAAATCAAGCCTATAATACAGGTAGAATTACACCTACAATACAACCTACAAATCAACCAATGATATCAATTTAAATCTTGTCCTAATATACTAAACAGATAGCGTATCTTGACACCCCCCTTAAGTTGGTGCATGCAAATCGTGTATGCCCAACTTGCCAAGAAAAGAATCATGTTGAGATGGCTGAATCAAGCCATTGAGAATAGCATCTCACACAAAATGACAATCAATTTCTATATGTTTAGTTCGCTCATGAAACACCGAATTTGCCGCAATATGAAGAGCAACCTTACTATAACAATACAGCTTGACAGGTGTAGAATGTTTGATACCAAGACTATAAAGCAATGATTTTAACCATTTAATCTCCGAAGTAGTAGTTTCCATGAAACGATATTCAGCTTCAGCAGAAGAGCGAGAGACCGTATGTTGTTTCTTAGTCTTCCAAGATTCAGGAGAATGACCAAGAGTGATGAACCAACCGGTTAGAGAACGTCTAGTCATGAGACAACTGGCCCAGTCAGAATCACACCAAGCGTAGAGACATAAATCAAAGTTAGAGCGCAACAAAATTCCTTGGCCAGGATGACCCTTTAAATATCGAACAACGACTAAAGTAGCCTCCCAATGATCGACTCGGGGAGATTGCATAAATTGAGCCAATGTGTGTACTGAATACGAGAGATCTGGATGCTTAACAACCAAGTAAATCAGACGACCAACCAGTCGCCTATAGGGAAACGGATCAGCTAGTAACGGACTAGTTGTTATTGCGAGTCGGTGGTTCTGCTCAATAGGAAAATTCGCTGGTTTGGCGCCTAACATGCCAGCTTCATCAATGATGTCTAATGCATATTTGCGTTGACAAAAAGAAATACCAGCAGGACTACGAGCTATTTCTATCCCAAGGAAGTATTTAAGAAGACCCATGTCTTTCATGAGAAAGCAAGAACTCAAGTAAGCTTTAAGTTCTTGAATAACAGAAGAATTATTTCCAGCTATTACGAGATCATCCACATAAACCAGTAAATGCAATGAAGTATTCCCTCTATGAAGAGTAAACAAGCAATAATCGACATAAGATTGAACAAAACCATAATCCTTAAGATCAGTGGAAAGCTTGGCAAACCAGCAACGAGAGGCTTGACATAGGCCATAAATTGATTTACGAAGACGACAAATAAGACCGGGAGGATTAGTATGAAATCCTGGAGGAGGACGCATAAACAATTTCCTCTAAATCACCGTGGAGAAACGCATTGTTAACATCCATTTGATGAAGTTCCCAATTACGAGCAGCTACAACCGCAAGAACAGTACGTACGGTCACCAACTTAGCAACTGGAGGGAAAATTTCCTTATAATCAATTGAACCATCTGAGCGATATTTGATGCGATATACCCATTGACTTCCAAGGGCCATGTTTTACTTGTTTCAAGTGCATGCATTTCTTCTTGCATGGCCTGACGCCAATGAGGATTCTTAACCGCATTAGAATAGCTTTTGGGCTCAATACCTGTAGTCATAGCACCAAGAAAAGCTCTACATTGTACAGAAAATCTATCGCAATTTACGAAACATGATATGGGATAAAGAGTACCTGAGGAATGCGATGAAGAAGGTGTAACAGCGGGGGAAGGGCTTATACTATATACTGTGTGAGTAACAAAATCACGAAGAAGAACAGATGGCTGTTTATGATGATTGCCACGTCCCAACTGTGAAGAAATGTCATTAATGTCTGGATCTACAGAAGAATTGGATCCCCCCCTGTCGTTAGAGTCACCTGTAACCTCATTTTCATTTCCACAAGTAACCTCATTTTCATTTTCACAGGCAGTATTTGAAGGTTCAGGTAACACTGGATTCTCCGAATGTAAGAGTTCATTACCATCATCAACGGAGGGAGGCCATTCGGTAGAACTTGGAGTTGTAGATTCTTCCATCAATTAAGGAAATTCCTGCTCAGAAAAGATGACATCACGAGAAACAAAATACTCTCCGGAATCCAAGTCATATAATTGCCACCCTCTCTTTCCATAGGGATAACCCAAAAATATACAACGATGACTCCTACTGGAAAACTTATCACCCTTATGATTTTGATTATGAGCAAAAACAAAGGCACCCAAAAACTCTTTAAGTCATCATAAGAAGGAGGTTTTTCATACAAAAATTCATAAGGAGTCTTGTTATTCAATATGGGGGTAGGAGTGCGATTAATTAAATAACTAGCAGTCAAAATGCATTCACCCCAAAATTTTATAGGTAATTTCCCTTGAAACCTTAGTGCCCTAGCTATATTCAAGATATGTTGATGTTTATGTTCAACTCGCCAATTTTGTTGAGGAGTACCAACACAAGATGTTTCGTAAAGAATACCATGATCTCTAAAAAATGTTTGTAGTGGTTGAAATTCAGTGCCATTATCACTACACACTATTTTAACCAACTTGTTAAATTGTCGCTTGATCATAGCAAAAAATTGAATTAAAGTCAATTTGACCTTCGTTTTATCAACTAACAGATAAATCCAAACCGCACGAGAATAATCATCAATAATGGTTAAAAAATACTTTGCACCACATGAAGATGGTGTACGATATGACCCCCATAAATCATAATGAATAAGATCAAAAGAATTTATTGCTTTATGCTCGCTAAATGCTAATAAGAAACTTCGTTCGAGAATGCTTGGCACGAATACATATGTCGCACACTTTATTTATATTAGATTTAATACTTCTAGATTTGACATGCGGAACCTGCTCAAGAACCTTTATCGATGGATGTCCCATACGCTGGTGCCACAGATCATATGAGTCCACACCACTAGTTTTAAATGCAGAAGCTTTGACTGAGCCATAGTAATAGTAAAGCCCCCCATGTTGTTCACCCGCTCCAATCAACATCCTCAATCACACATTAAACATTGGTACATTGAATAGTGTACTTATTCTTGCATGACAATTGTGACGCTGATTTCAAGTTACACGTAAAGTTTAGGACAAATAAGACATTATATAAGGTTAGATTAGGAGCCAAAGTAACCGTGCCAGCCTTCATGGTTGTAGCTTGAGTACCATTCGGAAGACCAATATGACTATGGATCTCACGAACGTCATTTATTAAAGATAAGTTGCTTGTCATATGATTGGAAGCTCCGGTGTCTGTAATCCACCGAACATTAAAATTATTACCTGTCATGCTCGGGGTGCTGGGAGATTGTCCCTGAAACATAGATTTCAGAAGTTGCCATTGATCTTCTATTAAACCAAGCAAACTAGATTTATCAAGGTCTCCTAAAGCTGGTTTAGAAGTCGACACAATAGCAGAAAAAGTGAATTAGAGGAAACATTAGCGCGAGGATTGAAACTTCCCTTTCCTTGCCGAGTGGAAGATACAGAACGTTGGCTGCCACGACCACGTACAGACCCGCGTCCAGGATACCAACGGAGTTGAAAGCATGAGTCAACTTCATTACCAGTTCGTTTGCAATGTGTGCAAAAATGAGTAGTCTCCTTGGATTCAAGCCGTGGTTCATTACGACCCATATTTGTACCAGATTGTACTGCAAATCTCATCACATCAGAACCTTGATAATTAGTTTTGGTAGCCATACGCAAACGCTCTTCTCGAATCAAAGAAGAGTAAGTTTTGTTCATGCTGCCTACAACATCCGCTGCCAGCAAAGTTGAACGGATTGTTTCATACAAACCATGATCCACACCCATCAAAAACTGATGGGCTTTGGCATTTTCATCACGCTTATCAAGTTTTGCATCAATATTACAAGTGCATTTACCACATTCACATGTGGGAATACGATTGACTTCAGCCAATGCTTCCCATATTTTCTTCAGTTTGGCATAGTAATCTTCAATAGACATTCCTTGAACCTGTTTACAAGTATGCAATTCAGCCTTGAGTTGCTGAATACTTGGGCCATTTGTGATATTAAAACGTTCCTGAATGTCAATCCACAGGTCGCGTGCTGATTCACGGTATGAAATTGTGGATCTAAGTTTAGATTCAATGGTGTTCATAATCCATGAGACAAGCATCGAATTGATGCTAATCCAATCATCATATTCATCAGATGCCTCTGATGGTTGAGTTATGCTGTCGTAAATAAATCCAATTTTCTTTTTCGCACATAAAGATGTCTTGATTGCTCGCGCCATTCATCAAAATTATCATCCTTTAACTGTGTTTGAGTGATCAAATTACTTGGCATGTCATTAGCCGCAAGATCATAAGAAAATGATTTTGCCTTTGATGGCGTTTCACTTTTGCCCGTCATGGCGATTGTGAAGTGTATATATATTGGTGATTATTGAAAAAGAGAGCCTAGCTTTGATACCATAACAAATCTGAGAGGAAATTAATTGTGGAGAAAACCTCTGCCTTTTCATTGATCTTTCATCTGAATATATACAATTGTGTCAACTTGATAGCCAAGTAAATTTCCTACAATCAAGCCTATAATACAGCTAAAATTACACCTACAATACAACCTACAAATCAACCAATGATATCAATTTAAATACTGTCGTAATATACTAAACAGATAGTGTATCTTGACAGAGAATGTCCCATTGGAGTGATGAATTTTTAACATATTCTGTATAATTTTCAATTTTGGTAATTATTTAAAATTTTAGTTAAGGGATTTGCCCCATTGGATATGCTCTTACCCCTGTACACATTTTTTTTAAAAAACAAACCTATTTCTTTTTTGTAAAAGGGAGTTAAATTAAATTAGTATAAAAAAGCTCCTTCAATTGTAATAGAAGGAGAACATAGATAGGACTAATACAAATGCATCAGCTAACTTCAACTAAACTTAGATAAGATAACTAGAAGCTGGAGACTTGACCTAAACATACCACTCGAGATCTAAACACACCAGAAAATATGAGTATTACCAACTCAAATTCAGATAACAGACTATGGAAAGAGACTATTGCAAACAATGAGACTAAACAATCCAAACTAGATCAGACTAAATCATCCAGAATCTTTAAACAAGTCGACCATATCATCATCCTCAGCATCCAATTAATCTTCATACATCATGTCATGAATTTCCAACCCCCAGCACCTTCACCTTGAAAGCCCACATTTTGCATGAAAGCTGTAGTAAAACCTCCCCATCATTCCTCCATACCGACACCTCTTTTCTATTTCTTTATTCACAAAAGTTTGTTTTAAACACACTAAAAAGAGGTTTTAGCAACTTATATTTATCTAACAACATTTTGGTGAACTCACTTATAAATCAACAGAAGATGTATGTTAATAAAAATTTTAAAGCACAAGAATATAAACCAAATACTACATAACATAAATCATTTCTTTCGTTCAATCCAAACCAAAGTCAATACTATACCAAATAAAACATAATCAGATAAAATTCTTTTCCATAAGATTAAGCTTTGTGGATCTCTACCCTAAGATTGAGCTTAATTCCTTGTAAAATAAAGAAATAGATAAAATGTATACAAAGGATAATTTGATCCGAATCTCGTTAAAGGGTGTGCACATATAAGTATAGGGTGGGCACATATTAGCTCACTTACTATATTGTGTTTTGTTAAATATAAGTGTTAGTATATGTAAACGAGAATAGAACTCGTGGACAAAAAGAAAGGGTTTTATATCAAAATAACCATCCTTATCGTTAAAATATTTCATCTAACTACCCAATCTCAACATCGACTCATTCAAAACACTTAAATCATTACATATATCGTTCCATCAAATTTTAAAAAAAATATTAACATAATGCTAGTCATAGGATTAATTGTACTCCACATAGCTCATATAATAATTAAAATTACGATTATGTATGTAGAGACACGTTGAAACATATATTTGAACATACATACATACATATGTTTTTTTTTTAATTTTCTAATAACACCTTTAACCTTAATTAACCTTAATTTGCTGTGATACTTGATTTACTAAACTTCAAAGTAGGGATGGGAAAAAAATCCGATCCGACGGATACCCGATTCGAAATCCGATTTTTTATCCGATCCGAACCCGATATTTTGGATTTGGATATGGATATGGATTTAAATTTTAAACCCGAAAGATTTTGGATATGGATATGGATTTCATGAAACCCGATCCGAAACCCGAAAACCGATCAAAACCCGAGCCGAACCCGAAACCCGAAAAATACCCGACTTTTATTTATTATATTTTATATTTTATATATTATATATTATATATAAATGTATATTATAAATACATATTATACATACACTATTTTATATATATATATATATATTTATATATTATATAAATGTATATTATAAATACATATTATACATACACATATCTTTGAGACATAAGATACGGAAAGATCGAGAAAATAAATTGTCATGGATGTAGCGGTATATTTTAACTTACTTACACAATTTTTTTTTATTTTTTTGTTAAGCAACTTATTTACACTATTTTTAATTTAGAATACCCGAAAAAAACCCGATCCGATCCGAAACCCGACGGATTTGGATTTGGATATTGAGTTTTGGATCCGAAACCCGATACGATCCGAAACCCAAAACCCGAAAATATTTGGATTTGGATTTGAATTTTGCAAAACCCGAGCCGAACCCGATCCGTTCCCATCCCTACTTCAAAGCAAAAATTCTCAATTGCATGTCTAAAGTTAATCTATCAAACAAATTTATCAATTTTGTTAAAAAGTTTTTCTAAATTTAACAAAATAATATATAGTCCCCCCGTCCCAATTTACATGTCCCTTTTCTAAAAAGCACACATATTAAGATAAAGTTAGTTGAATAAATTTTTCCAACTAATACCCTTATTTAATACATTGGAAAATGAGAATAGAGTTAAGTTTAAAAAAGTCAAATTTTTGATACAATAAATGTAGGGATAGTTTTGTAAAACTACACTTAAATTTGCATTGAAAGGAGAAAAGGGACATGTAATTTGGGACAAATTTGTTTTAGAAAAGGGACATGTATTTTGAGACGGAGGGAGTATAATATTTTGAGTACTTTAAATGAGTTTCCGTGAAGATCGAGTAACTAGGTGAAATATTTTAGTAAAAATGGTGATCACTTTAATATAAAACCCCAAAAAGAAATAAACAATCTCTAAACAATTATTACCACTTGGAACATAGCCAACTTGCAATCTTTCTATATGTCCTCTAGGGTTTCTTTTTCTCACCCGCACACTTATTCTAGTCTCACTCCTCAATTAGTCTAATCACCGCACCACATCCACATGTATGAAATGTAGTACATTTGCTTATACATATGTGAATCAAAAGTTTTTTTTTAAATCAATGTTTATATACGTTTAATTGTTTATTGATATCTAAAATTAGTGTAGATGCTTGATTTTCATCATTAGCTTGTGGGTTTTTAATTTGATTGTATATGCTTGTATATTAAATTCTTGTTGCCTACCTTTTAGTGAAATAATGATATAAATATCCCATTTTTTAATAAAATTGACCAGAATAACACAAATCATGGATGATGCCATAAATGGGTTCGGATCCTCTGTCCCCTTCTTCCGTGTCCCCCTTGTGTCCCCTACTCTTTTTAGTACAAAAAGAGTGCCCCTGCGGGACCCATTTTAATAAATAATAAAAATGGCTCCACAAGAGCATTTTTTTTGTATTAAAAACAACAGGGGACACAAAGGAGACACGGAGGAAGGGGACAAAGGATCCCGGCTCGCCATAAATATCACTTTATTACGCATTTGGGAAATGAGTAATAGATTTTATACATATTACGCATTTAGAAAAAGAGGTAATAGATAGACCTGTCAGGGAACCCTATTACGAATTTGGAAAATGAGTAACCCCTATTACCCACTAGCAATATTGCCCGTGCTTCGCACACGGAATGATATTTGTTTAGTTTATTTTATAATTTATTTATGATTTCTTGATATCGTACATTTATGACGTTATTCATCTCGAAATAATTTTTTTGTAAAAGCATATTACGATATGTCATTATCCTCTCTATTATTTTAACCAACAATATCACATGTACGTGCGATAATAATGTCGAACTACTACTTCCATCTTATTAAAAGTAAAATTGAGCACATATTTGATTTAAAAACAAACCAAATTTAAGATTTTAACATTTAAACTAAACACTCTTGGTACTTGGACCAAAAATTTACAACAAAGTAATAATAAAAAATCCATGATAATCAAAATATAGAAACAATAGAAACAATCCAAATAAAGTATCAATAACCAACTCCAAATAACAAAAATGTCGATCATGCTTTTAAGGTTTTAAGATCATCAAAGTAGCTCCAGAGATTCATATGATTCATTTCTCCTGTAAACAATGACAGTTCATAAGTTTGTAGATTTATTCTTTTACCAGTAAAATTCAACGACATTGTTCTGTGACAATTCAACTTTTAATCTTCTTGTTAGTATCTAATGCTAGTAGATTACTATATCGGACAATTTTTATAAGCTATTAGTTTAAAAATTGTTTTTTCACAGACAAAATTTCTAAACTATTACATTATATACAATTACAAAATATTTAAATCGTCACTCTTCATAATTTAAAAAAAATATTTTATTTAATTGAATATACTAATTTAAATAATACATTTTGCTAATATAAATAATTAATTTTGTATAAATGTACCCGAATTTTATTAGAATAATAAATATCACATACGTAATAAATTTACTTTTAAAAAACAGGATTGTGAAATTATTTATTGGTAAAAGTTGCTCGGCGTCGCCTCACGGCGACACCTCGGCGCGTTTATATTAACGAAAAAACACATATACTTGAATTTAGTAGAGTATTTCGATTGTTTACTATTTAGTTAACGTGTTAAATGGACGGAAAATTATTTGCGTAATATTTAGTTAATCTTATATATTACTCCCTCTGTAGATAATGCTAGTAGATTATTGTATCGGACAATTTTACTGCGATGATTGTTAAATTATATATTGGTAAAAGTTGTTCGGCATCGACTCACGATGATGCCTAGGCGCGTTTATATTAATGAAAAAAAACAATTGTACTTGATTTCTTTTCATGTTATAATTTTAAAAAATTGTAATAGGACATCAATTAAAATTGGAATGACATAATGAAACAAATTTAAAACTTTCTCCTCACATTAAAGAAAAAACTTATAACTTTTATATTATGAATCGTTATATCTAATATTTTAAAAATTAGACGATCAAAATTATATCATATTTTGTTTGATATTATAATTTATATAATTATAAGTATTAAAAAATAGTCGTGAATTGCATGGTTTATAAGCTACTCCCTCTGCCCCTCTAATTTCTTTATATAAAAAACTGTGTGTCTGGCACGCATTTTAAGGTGCATTTTAAGGATAGTTCTATAACTTATTTTTGATATTTTTTTTGTATAAAAATAGAACAATTCTACTTTTATATAAAAAAGAAAATTTTAAGATTAAATTATGGAACTATCCTTAAAATGCACCTTAAAATCTGTGCCGGACATTGGTCCGCAAATGATAAGAACCTAGAGGGACGGAGGGAGTATTAGTTTAAAAGTTCTTTTTTCACAGACAAAATTTCTAAACTATTATGTTACATACAACTACAAAATATTTAAACTGCCACCCTTCGTAATTTAAAAAAGTTATTTTATTTAATTGAATATACTTATTTAAATAATACATTTTGATAATGTAAATAATTAAATTGTATAAATGTAACCGAATTTTACTAAAATAATAAATATCACATACATAATATCATACGTAATAAATTTAGTTTTAAAAAACAGAATTGTGAAATTATTTATTGGTAAAAGTTGCTCGGCGTTGTCTCACGGCGACACCTCGGCGCGTTTATATTAACGAAAAAACACATATACTTGAATTTAGTAGAGTATTTCGATTGTTTACTATTTAGTTAACGTGTTAAATCGACGGAAAAATTATTTGTGTGATATTTAGTTAATCTTATACATTGCTCCCTTTGTCCAGCTCAATTCTTTACGTTTGGAACAGAGGGTTTGACACACATTTTAAGACTCATTTTAACACGCATTTTTTAATGGTTTAATTTTTTTGATGTCATGCAATGAAACAGAGTGTGTTTTCCATTGTAGAAGACGATACAAAAATCAGTTTAGGGTTTGAAAACTGAAATCACCATAGAACAATAACAGGGATGAAACATGAGTGTTAACTTTGAAATTCAAACGTATAACTTGTTGCCATGTTAGAGGGCTGAATTAGTGGAAGCATATATGAGAAGATAGCATGATTATGATTATACGTTTTAGCTTAAACATAGCATGGGTATTTCCCATTTTAATCCGGATCATAATAATTTGTACTGATTTGTGAGAGAATTTTGGATTTGGATCTTACCCATTTATGAATGGAGTGATCCGGTTTCAAGTAGATTGACCCAAAAGGACATGTGAGTAGTGTAAATTTAAAATTGGAAAGGATAGACTTGATAATTACGATTAGAAATGCAATACAATTACGGTTAGACTTAATAATCTATAACAGACCATCTTTAATGGAAAGCACCATGGATTTTGTGAAGACATATTATACAGTGGAGCATGATAATCAAACTCCTTTGTTAAGAATGAGATGTATGATTTAATTAACAAATATGATTAGCTTACAATTTCTTTCTGAAGAAGGAGAAACATGACCCAGTAGAATCCTCTTATGACCTGTTTGAAAATTAAACATCAATTAGTTTCTAAATATAATCATAAAATTTCGTTAAGAACAGATAGCATACCACTCAATAGCCCACTTTGAGTAGGAGTATTGGTATTTATATTCTCCACCAAATCAAAAGAAATTTTCCTTGCAGGTACACTTCCCTGCCTCTCATTACATGTCACACGTCTAGAAGGATGCTTCAGCACTACAAATACGAAAAAAGTAATTTATAAGAAAGTCAAACTTCCAATCAGAAAATTAATTAACGATAATATGAAATTAATTAGTCCATTAATACCCCTTAAAGAAAAGCACAAAGATGGATGGATGGAGTAGAAATTTGTTTGTTTTAAATGAAAATACTGAGACAACATAAACATAAAAATAAAAAGAATCAAGCATAAATATTTCGCTACGATTTTGTTCTGATGTAGGAGAAACGGGACCAAGCGGAATTCTCTTACGGCCTGTTTCAAAATTAAGCAAATATCTAGATTCAAAGTATAACAGAACCAACGTATAAACAAAAATATTGCGTACCTATTTTATCCATTACAATGCAGAGTTTGAGGTGTAGAGAAGGAAGATGGAAAAAAAAACATCTACAGATGGTATATTGGAAAAAGATCTGATGGATGAAAATTGTGCCAGTTATTGCTTTACATGGTTGAATATGGTTGAAAGTTTGCTAAAATCATGAGGGAAAATTATGTCATTTATTGCTTTCCTAAATTGAGGAAAATTTGTTTTATTTCTAAATTTATTGTTTTTCATAACAGTATATTGCATTTTTAGATCCAATGGGTCATATCCATTGGTTTCCATAGTTGAATAAATTACATATATTCAGTTACCATAATTTTGAAAGTTTGCTAAAATCATGGAGGGAAATTGTCTCATTTATTACTTTCCATAATAGTATATTTGCATATAATTTGTTTTAGATCCAGTAGGTCATATCCTTTTAAAACGGGTCATGTACTAACTATCTATATTTTGTATTCGATGATTGTTAATGGGTAAACGGGTTTTATCCATTGGATCAGAAAATAAGTCAATTGTCTAGAATGACCTTGCAAATAATTAGGAAGCTAAATGATAGTTAAAAGGTGAGGGGTAAAATATGTCATTTTCGGAATCCTTCCTGTTCATGCTTTAAGAATATATAGTATCCATTTTAAAAAAAAGTTATAGTTTCCATAAATGAAAAAATCAAGCGAGATTTCAAATTAATTGAGAAGATTGTGTATTAAATAAATAATTTGAATTTCAAATTCTTATTACATATTAAATGAAAAGAATTTGTAGACTTGATTATAGATAATTGAAAATGGATCATAATATGATAAGAGAAAATCAAGCAAGATTTTGAATTAATTGGGAAGATTGTGTATTAAATAAGTAATTTGAATTTCAAAGTCTTTAATTGATCCAAAAATATGTTTAAATTTAAGATTTTGAACCCGTCAAAAAGGAAATTTTTGGGGAAAAAGAAAAAGAAAAATGGATATGTGAATAATATGAATAATTAATGCTAATTGATACTATATGAATGAGTTATAGTTTCCTTAAATAAGAAAATCAAGCAAGATTTTGAATTAATTAGGAAGATCGTGTATTAAATAAATAATTTGAATTTCAAATTCTTATTACGTATTAAATGAAAAGATTTTGTAGACTTGATTATAGATAATTGAAAATGGATCATAATATGATAAGAGAAAATCAAGCAAGATTTTGAATAAATTGGGAAGATTGTGTATTAAATAAGTAATTTGAATTTGAATTTCATATTCTTATTATGTATTAAATGAAAATATTGTGTTGACTTGATTATAGATAATTGAAAATGGATCATAATATGATAAGAGAAAATCAAGCAAGATTTTGAATTAATTGGGAAGATTGTGTATTAAATAAGTACTTTGAATTTCAAATTCTTATCTTGTATTAAATGAAAATATCAAGTTGACTTGATTTTAGATGATTGGAACTGGATCATAATATGAATATTCCGGAATATTGTGAATTACAATGGAATACATTACATATAGAATATTGAAAAAAAAATTGAATTAGTCGTTGTTTCCATAAATGAGTAATTAGGAATTCAAAAATATTTAAAAAATATATGAGAGGAAACTTATAACAGAAAATCAAGAAAGATTGTGAATTAAATGAAAAGATTGTGTATTAAATAAGTAATTTGAATTTGAAAATTTATTATGAAATAAATAGAAAGTTTGTGTTGACATAATCACAGATTATTGAAAAAGGATCATAATATGGATAATCCATGGAAAATCAAAAGAATCCAAGTACAAATGTTTCGCTTACAGTTTTATTCTGAAGTAGGAGAAATAGGACCAAGCAGAATCCTTTGATGACATGTTTCACAATTAAGCAAATGTCTAGATTCAAAATATAACGTAATGAACATATAAACTTTGTGAAACTTAACACAAAAATAGATTTGATTATCATGTCTTAGGAAACATATTACAATAAGTTAATATCTCAATCTTGAAGATAACAATGGCTTGATGCCAAGAAGCAAGTTCAAGAAAAAAACCAAAGAGAAAATTAGTCAATGCTTCAAATCCTTAATTTCTGTAATGCAGTTCCGGAGATGACCAGAAAATGACCAAAAGATTCAAATTTGTGAAAGGAACATACAGTATATGGATTGGAGATGTATAACAATTAATAAGATGTCCCAGAAAAAAGGTATCAGGAAAAGCAAGTAGCTAAACCTAGGCAACAGAAACATAAAAAACAAAAGAATCCAAGTACAAATGCTTCGCTTATAGTTTCATTCTGAAGTAGGAGAAAAAGAACCAAGCGGAATCCTCTTATGACCTGTTTCACAATTAAGCAAATGTCTAGATTTAAAATATAACGGAACCAACATATAAACAAAAAATTTGCGTACCTGTTTTATCCATTACAATGCAGACTTTGAGGTGTAGAATATTGTAGATGGGAAAAAGATCATCTACAAATGGAATATTGGAAGAAAATCTGATGGAGGAAAATTGTGTCAGTTATTGCTTTCCATAACATAATAAATTACATATATTTTTTCAGTTACAATACTAACTCAATCCGTCCATTTGTAGGAAAAAGTGGATAAATTTAAAGCCTGCAACAAACATTTTAAAGATAAATAAACGTATATCATACACAAAAATTGGACATTTGACGAAATAAAGATAAGCACAACGAATTATATACACACTGAAATTGACTCTAGATTAAAGACCTTTTGCAGCTCCCGATGAATTCAGAACCCCAAACAAAATAAAAAAAAAATGAAGCCATTTTTTTGATTTCTCTTGTCATGGCTACAAAAAAGCAAAACAAAGCATGTCAAAGAACATCAAAATAACAAACAAAATATACTTTAAATCATACAGAACTTTAATCAAACACCTTTTATGCAGACCTGTTAGAACTGTTTGCCATTGATACTCAAAGAGAAAATAATCAAAGAAGACGATATTGATTAAAACATTAATAAAATGCATGGAAAAAGAGAAAAAATGGAAAAGAAAACCTTGCTCACAATCAGAGAAGACGATATTGAATCGAGTTATAGGTTTTTAGAATCAAGATACACACCCAATTAATCATATTCACTGTTGAATTTGTATCTTGCAACTTGTCTCAATCACAAATTCCTTGTAAAATCATTTTCATTTCATATTCTGTAAATTCAAACAAAAAAATATTAGTAAACAACAAATATAGTATACACATACACACATATATGAATACATTAAAAAAAAGACCATGAAGACCGAAAGAAAGAAAAATGACTAAGAAGGAGAAAAAAGATGAGAGAGATTAATGATATTTTATGTGTACCGCCTTGAGAGAGAGGATAAGAGAGATTAAAGATATTTTATGTATACCGTCATTCTTGAGAGAGAGGTAAGAGAAGTTGTTTAGATCCAATGGGTCATATCCATTGGTTTCCATGGTTGAATAAATTACATATATTCAGTTACCATATTTTTTAAAGTTTGCTAAAATCGTGGAGGAAAATTGTCTCATTTATTGCTTTCCATAACAGTATATTTGCATATAATTTGTTTTAGATCCAATGGGTCATATCCATTTTAAAATGGGTCATGTACTAACTAAGTATATTTTATATTGGAAGATTGTTAATGGGTAAACGGGTTTTATCCATTGGATCAGAAAATAAGTCAATTGTCTAGAATGACCTTGCAAATAATTAGGAAGCTAAATGATAGTTAAAAGATAAAGGGTAAAATATGTCATTTTTGGAATCCTTCATGTTCATGCTTTAAGAATATATAGATTCTCCAAATGCGTAATAGATAAAAAATCTATACTAGTTACCCCAATATCAAATGCGTAACCCTATTACTCTCATATCCAAATGCGTACTCTCATATCCAAATGCGTAATAGATAAAAAATCTATACTAGTTACCCCAATATCAAATGCGTAACCCTATTACTCTCATATGAAATGCGTAATAGACGGGTATCTATGGCCGTCATAGTGCTTTGGGATGGGTATTCTTGGCCAAAGCTCCCTTTTAGTTGAATTAATTGTTTTTATATATGGGTATTACTGTATTATGATTAATGTTGTTTAAACTGTGTGTTATGATAAATTTGATTGGTACCCAGTTGGCCACTACAGATTTATTGAATTAGATTTATATTGTCGCATTACAGTTTGTATTATTTTTTGATTTTGGTCCATGCCACTTTTGAATTTCAGAAATATGGCCAGTGATGCTAAAACGAAGCGGCTTGATTGTGGAGACTCGGTTGATAGGATTAGCAATTTGCCCGGTAACTTAATAGACCTCATTTTAAAGCGATTGACGGTTCATGATGCAGCAAAAATGAGTATCCTCTCTCAAAAACATGGAGGGATATATGGATGATGCACCCACGCTTAATTTTTGATGACGATTTTTTATACTTACTGGTTTCTAAGAGGTTTTTAAAGAAGGGTAGAGGAACTTAACTATATGAAATTTCAAGAACCATCAGCGATATTCTTTTAGCTCATCGTGGTCGTCCCATTTTGAAGTTTTGTCTTTACATTCCTGAAGATCTGCATCTTCATCACTATTCCGACACGATCTTTTGGATTAAAAACGTATCATACAATGGAGTTAGGAAATTGAAACTTTTTAATCATGCATTAAGTGCCTACAAAATACCGTCTTACTTATTTTCCTGTTCGAAGTTGACTCATTTGAGACTAGCTGGTTGTACACTCACACCACCACCAAAATTTGAAGGTTTCTGCGCAATTTGATTATTGTTAGTCTTTTGGGTGTCACAATTACTGCTGGCATGTCATTTGGGGCTCAGCTTAATGAACTGGATCTGCAATACTGCAATGGGATTGAACATTTGGGATGTCAATTCAAATATTATATCAATCTCACTGTGTTGAATATCGTGGAATGTGATGAAGTTGATTTGCAATGGTTTGAATGCACCCGAAAGGTGGAGTATTTTTGTGTCATTTGGAAAGGGCCGGAAAAGAAAATCATGGATGTAGACAAGCTATTTAACAATATGCCGAGAATCTGTAATTTTCACCTTGAGGGCTTTTTATTCAAATATTTCACCTTTTTTTTCCCTGATTTACATGCATATGTGTGTGTACATTTATAGTTTATGGAACCAGGTGCAGCGATTATGAAGAAGCTTATACCAACAATACATGCCTTGAAATTTATGCACCTTTATGATGTTGGATTTTATGATTTGGTTCAGATTCAAAATGTTCTTTGCTTGACCAGAATATCGTCCAACCTGCAATATCTCTACATAGATCTGGTGAGAACTGGTTGACATGAATTTTATGTTCACTTTTACGTATTTGAGATTCTGCTTCTTATTCATAGATGTGTACTTGCATTTTCTCTCTAGTTTTTTTTGTAAATATGTCTTACTGCTGATAAAAGATTTTCACTTCTTTGCGTGCAAGTAATAATCACTTCAATCTGTTCTTTTCACCACTTTGACTTGAATGTTGTCTTGCGTGTAACCATATTTTGTTCCTAATTTCTCTCTAATAATCACTCTATATCAATGTTCTCATGTTGTCTATAATAACATTGTACTACTGTACGTATCTAGTCATGATCAAAATTTGTTAGTGTTTTTTTTAAATATCTATCAATATATATCCTCTTGGTGTTTGTTCTCCTGGTTGGTCATGACAACTTGTCAAATCTGTCTGCTAGGCTTATGGATATCCTTCCTCTCTTGGTAATAAGAGTTTGATGATTCAAGTCCGAGTAGAGTCATGTATGTAGTTAACCTTTACTATAAGTTCCTTTTTGTTCAATTCTAGATATTGTTTCATTCACTACAATCGTTCATATATCATATAGTCTTAGTAACGTAATTCTGAAATAAATTTTACATGCCCTTGAATACTTTGCTTTTATATATATTGTATGTAGGAACCTAAAAGAAAGAGCATCAGTGGTATGAACTTGGCAGAAAGCAGGGAATTTAGAGCATCTCCAACGGTACTGGGCATAATGGTTAGTTAAAATAAGTGTTAGCTAAAATTTGCTGAAGCTGTAACACATTGTGCTCCAATCGTGTTAGCTATAATTTAAAAATAGTATTTATTATTATTTTGGTTCACCTTTATCGTTACTTCACCATGAATATAATTTAAATAAGGTAAAAAAGTGACGTGGATATTTTAGATAATGCTACAGACTCAACAGATATAGAAGATGAAATAAAGGATATCTATAATTTTTGCTAACAGGTCTTGTGGTTGGAGGGATATATTTTTTAACTAATATGTATATTATAGTGCCACATAGACTTTTTACCTAACAGGTGGTAGTGGTTGGAGATGCTCTTATGGTGTCATCAGTTGTACAGTATTTGCAATCACCAAACTTGATTGACATGATTTTAAACCAACTTGAAACTGTGAAAATATATGGGTTGGTTGAATAGGCTGAGCTTCAGTTCATTAAACTTTTGATCGCGTCTTCTCCTTCACTTAGATTGATGATACTTTCCAACATCACAACTAAAGATCCTAAAGAACAGTTGAGAATTTCAAGAGAATTGATGAGGTTTCGTAGAGCATCCACAACTGCAGAGATTATATGGACATAACTAGTAGTAGTGGTGGTCGTAGACTTGTTTTGCAAACAAATGTTGAAGCCTATAAGCTCCCCATGTTTGTGTATTCTGTGAAGCAACCTCTATTTTGTGTTTGTTGAATCAGACCTTTCTTGTTGCTATTGAATTGTGCTTCTTTCTGTTTTGAGGGTAACTTGACATTATGTTTCCAAAATGCAATGGAATTTTGTCACTAGTGAGCCAGAAATTTATCAAGCTTAAATCTTTATTTAAAATATGACAAGGCTGTCGCGTGCCTATCAAATAATAATTTCTAACAAATCCTTCTAACTATGTAGTAGGGTAAGTCAGAATCGATCCCACAGAGACAAAATTATCAATCACCAGTTATTTCTGATTTAACTCGGCTAACCAAGTAACACAATAGATTTTGAGAAATTATTAAACTAATTTTATGCTAAAGCGAATTGTGTTTATATTAATCAAATATTAAAAACATCCAGAATTAAGTATCCCCACTAGCATGAATTAATGCATTCGTGAGTTTCCTCCCCAAGTTAATCGTACTCTACTCAACAGGAAAGATGTGCCCTATAAATACCAATAACCCCTCTCGAGTATTAATGGCTTCTCTTAAAATACAATCAAACCTATTCTCATGGTATCATGCAATTTAGAGACATTAATCACAGCACCCTAATTTCCTAACAATCCGTTCTACCTATTCTCATGGAGAATTTCATGTTCTTATTGGATAAATCACAACCATCTAAATCCATCTCTCGCTGATAATTAAATATTGGTTCAAACAATACACATAATCACGTCTGATTTGTAATTGTTAATTAATACAACTCAATAAGCAAGAGCAATTAAACAATCAAATTGGGGGAATTGGAAATTCATACATCAATCATAACTAGGGTTCTACTTAACCCTAGATTAATAATCTACTCACTCATAATTGAATTAACAAAACAAGAATTGTAAGATGAACACATAATTATAAGAATAGAGAAAAAACCTTTAATCTTTAATCTTTGCACAATAAGATAAATCGCTCTCCTCTCTCCCTCGGTGTATCTATACGTACGTATCTCCCTACTATAATAATAATCTCTAATGTTTTTATATGTTTCTAATAAAAATATTTTACAAGTACGTTTCCTAAACTGAATAGATTTCCCATGAAAATTCGTAGTTGACTCTTCCCAAGTAATTCTGGGCCGCTCCAATTGTAATATGATATCTGGACCATCTTAGAATGATAGATAATTTAATTATCTTCGCGTGGGCTGTTTGCTTAATTCTGACTTATAGAACTCGAGATATGGTCCAAACAGTGAAGTACGCGCGTGCAGCCCAACAAATCCGAATTTCCTTCTAATAAATATCCAAATTAAGCTCTTTATTCTCCGATCCTTCCACGTTTAGAATTTCCTTGCTTCCCACAATAAAACATTAAAATCTATTAAATAAAAATCCAATTAAATGCAAAATATAATAAATATGAGGAATATAATCATGTAAAATATATATAAATATACACTCTAGCAAAATACCTCTCCACAAACATACTCGGGCTAATAAAATTAAGATTTTTAGTTTTACCTGAAAGATGTAATGTACTGTGGACACATGTTTTAATTGTTTTATCGGCTTTTCTGGGGATAATTTGTCGAGACAGAATGTTATTAGCGATCTACCTTGAAGCATTATTGAAATCGTGCTTAAAATGCTGCCAATAAGGGATGATGTAAGAACCAGCATTTTGTAGAGCAAATGGAGGTACAAATGAGAGCCCTTGGAGCATCTCCAATTAAGGACCAAATCATCAACCGGAACTGGACGCCCAATTATTCAAACCCACGACAGCAAGGTAGTGTGCTGACCTGTTTGAAGATTCCGGAATGTATTTGATGAGATTCTCCCATTCCGGATTGCAGCCTTGGAGTTTCTTTATCTGCTCAACTATCCAAAGACAGGTCCTGTCTCCTCTAACGTCTTCCTTGTGACTTCAAAAAAAGGATTGAAGTTGTCAGTTTCAAGAACCACCAATTCACAATTGGAGAGTCTAGCTTGATTGAGCCCCATATGAATGGCCCAAAGTTGGGTGGCTAGAGTAGAGAGGCCACGCATAGTCCCTGTTAAACCTTTGATCATCCTTCCACGGTGATCTCTTATGACTATTCCAACTTCATTACAGTTTCCATTGTACTGGCGAGCTGTGTGAATAACGTGAACGTTGATCTTGTATTGTGTTGGGAGAAGGGAGAGAGGTAAGGTGGTGTAAAAAGAGGTAAAGGTGTAAAACAGATACAAGATATAAAGTGATATCTCGTTGTACTGTTGATGTGAGAAAGTGAAATAGTACTGGATTGTATGTAGCAGGTGTATGGTGTTGAAGCTATGAACCGTCCTTATTAGGGCTGAGCAAAAATCCGAAAAAATCCGAATCCGAATCCGAATCCGCTAAAATCCGCTAAAAACCGATCCGTATAAATCCGATCCTAAACCGAAACCGAAAAATTAAAAACCGAATCCGAATCCGATTATGCGGTTTCGGTTTCTTGTCAAATCCGATCCGACAAAACCCGAATCCGATCCGATTAAAATAAATAAATAAATAATATATATCTCTTATACAATCCGACATATATCTCTTATAGCTACCGAGTGGCGGTTGAGTAATCTCTTCTGTGCAGCAACTGAGTACTTAAGCTATCCAGTCTTTTGGCTTAATTTTGTATTAGATGTTGTACGTTACGTAAGCTGAAACTAAGTAGTCTCCTCTTTGCAGTAATTGATATCCTAAAATGTCTATTTCCGTTATACTGTAAAGGAGGAGGAAAGGACAAAGCAAACAAATATACAAAAATAAAAGGCTAGCAAGGGCAAGGGGTTCAAAAAAATGGAAATCATTAATTTATGTTGCTCCTACCAAATTATATTCGA
Source organism: Kitagawia praeruptora (assembly GCA_037693485.1). Lineage (NCBI taxonomy): Eukaryota > Viridiplantae > Streptophyta > Magnoliopsida > Apiales > Apiaceae > Kitagawia > Kitagawia praeruptora. The sequence continues at coordinate 145,149,249 of CM075352.1, forward strand.
AAATTATGTTGAATTTTCATTATTCAGAAATTATGTTAGACTTTCGCAATTTATTATAAAAACTTTGTATGCTATTTCGGAAAAAAAAATTTGTAATCATATTCATTTTGTCATTTTTATTTGAGACGGGTTTAAAACCGAAACCGAACCGATTGCATCCGATCCGACAATTTTGAATCCGAAACCGAACCGCCGGTTTCGGTTGCGGTTTCGGTTTTAGATTTTAAAATCCGAAGAGTTTCGGTTTCGGGTTCGGTTTTACCATAAATCCGATCCGATCCGATCCGTGCTCTCCCCTAGTCCTTATATAATGTCCTAACTAGCGTAAGTGCCCGCGTCGTGAATTAATTTTTCGTCTAAAATTGTATATATTGAAATAATATTGTAATTTAAAATATGAATAATGCTAAAATTTTGATCTATCAAATATTTTATAGTTATTTTGTAATATTGCATACCAATTTTTTGAACAAAATATTTTTAATTTGATTAGATTTCATAAATTTTGGATAAATATTCATATGATAATAATTATATTAATACTTATGATTGTTAAATTATTAATTCAATTTCAATTGCCTGAAATGAACTTTATCAAATTGAACCTTGGAGTATTATATAAATAATTATCATTGTAAAATTGTCCGTTTATAAGAAAGGAGTATGTAAATTCATTGATTTTGTTGTAAAAAATTTATCGTATATGTAAGATTATATTTTGAGACATCTATCTATTCTTTCTATAATATACTATAATAAGCGAAAGAGGGTATAATTTGTAGTTTCTTTAACCCCCAATTTTTGGTTGTTCTCTCATTTTTGGTTATCACTCATTTATAACCGTTAGATCTTCAACTCAAATAAATCATGATAATGAGATTTAACAATACTAAAAGTTGTTATATACAGAGGTCTAAGGTTCGGTTCCCGCCAACAACATATTAATTTATATTTAATACTAAAAATTATTATATACAAAGATGTAAGGTTTGAATTTTTCCAATAACATATTAAAATTAATATTTATAATATTACACTACACTATAAATTAATTAAAAAAAATAAAAGTAACTCGTGCTTTGCACGGACTATAAGTTTTAGTCTAATATTATTACAATATATAAAAGTTCAATAAAAAATCGGGTAAATTTAATTTTTAATTATTTTTTAACTCAATTTCAAAATTTTCTAAATATTTCGATCGATGTACATAAAATATGACAATTTTAATGACCCGTGCATGTATATGAAATCCAATAACAAATTTTTTTGATTTATCGTAAATTGATCTAAATATATGTTATAACTCAACCTTTATATATAATCAATATAATATATAAAAATTCATATGTACCATACTTTATAGTCGAGTTATAATCTAGCTGATCATTCTAAATAATTATTGTACTTTTATAATATTTATAGCATATTTTATTTTCGAATTATAATCCAACTGATCATTTTAAATAATTATTGTACTTTTGTAATATTTATAATTCAAAATTTATATTTTTTTTGATTTAATATGAATGTTATTTATGTTTCTTTTATATAACATGGATAATTTTTTTGGAGCTTTCATCTTTTTAATATAATTTCAATTATTTTTTGTATATATTTAAATATTTATAACCAATCATATATTTAAATCAGTGAAAGTCGATCTAAATAGTTGGTCGACCAATACCTCTAATATGGCTCACATATTAAAAATTTTATATACGTAAAAATTATGTGATGCAATTATTAATTATGTATGATTTGATAACTAAAATTTATATATTTCTTAAAATCAAATATTTTTTTTTATTTAAATAATTTAACATCTAAATGGAGACGTATGTAAATATATTTTTTTTAATTTTTGGACTCGGTTACTTTATGTGTAATCTAATTTTTTTTCTATATCAATAATTTCAAATGATAAAAGATAATTGTAGAGTATGTTCAGTGGATTAAAATATTTTTTATAATTTTATCTATTCAATATTTAAGAAATACTATGAACCAACATTTTATTTGCTCAAAAAAGGGAGGATGAGATAAAAAGAGAAGATATCCACCATCCCTTTGACTTGTGTAAATTGTCGTTGCTAATCCGCGACCCATCTATAAACGCTAGGTAATCCCAACACTGTTTGGGTGTTGGCCCTCTATATCACAATTTAAAAGCAAATGGTCCCAAATATCACAGTTCAAAAATTTGATCCCAAATATCACTCCATAACACAGTTACGTGTAGCATTTTGGATATTTTTTTTATTTTTTTTAAAAACCCTAATGCGTGTAGCGTTTTTGGGGGCTGAAGAGAGATGAAACGCTACTTAATATAGCGTTACCTGTTTTTTTTTAATAAACAACTAGCAAAACGCTAGTTAAACATTGGTTTTAAGCTTGAAAACGCTAGTTAAAGTTTGGTCTTGGTTGAAACGCAACTTCATGTGGCGTTTTTTTTTTTTTTTTTTGCTTTTTTATCTAAATATATATGATCGTTTTGAATATTTTTTATCTAAATATATATGATTGATATGGGCTAAAAATAAGCCCTAAAGACACAATTAATGTTGCATTTATTAGACCTAGCCTGGTCCAAAGATGAAGCCCATTAATGGGGCCCAAAACCCTAATTTAATATTAATTTCGTAATTAATGTTAGGGGTTAGCTCAACAATAAGTGTCAGTAAGGACATTATCTCTACAAGGAGTAGCCTCCAAGCCACACAGTCATACAAGGAAACAGACTCCTACAAGGTTGGAGTCTAGAACCTTCCTCAAGGCTGACTTGCCCACCAAGTTTCTTAACCCTACTACGATTCTAAGGTTGGAGCACGAGAGCAGCCATTAAAGCACGAAGCTCACGCACCTTGACATTAAACACAGGCAAACCCTAGCCGCAATCTAATAACCTAATTTTTATTCCACAACATTTGGCGCCGTCTGTGGGAAGACAACATCAACCATGATGAATACACGGAGAACACCGGTGACTATATGCGCCACCACTAACAGTTCTGTTAGTTCTATACCCGTGACTACGGAACAAGGGTCTGTACCCCTAAACAAATACCCAGATTTTGGGTTCTTAACCCCAAGGACGAATTTCCAAAAATACTGAAACACATGTCAAGGGATCGCAGCCCGTAGGGATGAATCCCCAAGGCCAGGAGATGAATCCCTTTCAATGGTTGTTTCCCTTCTGGGATACGACCTACCCCCATGAAGCACAGACCTTCACCACTGTGACTCTCGCAAGAATGAATATAGCCTACGGGCTACCCATCTACCCCTCAAACGCAGGAGGCATTAGAGGAAGTGGTCATGCATATCGAGGGCACAAGCCATATAAACACCCATGCATCACAGGCTTAGGCCCTGTCTATGAAGGAGGGTACGAAGATTATTCTGAACCCTATACCGAGGATTCATCATCTAAGGATGATCGAGATCAAGCCCCGAGGAAGAGGCGTGTAGACAAGGAACCCATTGTTGGGCGTATTCGAGGAACTTCGGGCAGAGTGACAAGAACGACTTAAGAAAAAGTTAAGGCTCATAAAGCCGAGATCCAAAAGTTGAAACAAGACTTGGAGAAGGAACAACATAGGTACAATTGCCCTCCTACGTTAAGAATAGGAGAGATTCCCTTCATCAATTTGGAGAGGCCTTCAAAGATGCATCGAAGGACTAGGGTCCCAAGGACAGAGATCCTTATGGCTAAGTCCAATGATTTGATTCAACCATTAGGTCAGGAGGTTAACGCTAGCACCGCTGTGCCACCAACCACTAGACAAGGGTTGATACCCCAAGGAGAAGGTTCGCAAATCCTTCCTATTTAGCCCCAAGAGACGAATCTTTAGGGGACATGAACTCAAACTCGAAGGTCACTGCCTTTAGTGGTGAACCCTGAGGAACAATGAGCGAACTCTCTTCATATGGTGATTGCCCCTCTAGGCGGTCGCCGGCTATCCCATGGAACCCAGATCTCAACTACTGCGCTCCCCTTGAATACTAACCCTATGTTTGGACTACATAACTACCCCCACTTCATGCTCACGAGCCATATGACCCCCCTTATGTGGGAGACTCTCGGCATAACCAAAGGTTTAGAGATTACTCCGGACCTTACTCTGATTCTTCCTCTGAAAAAAGAAATCGAGATGAAGCCCGAGGAGGCGCCGAGAAAGCCGAGAACCCCATAGGCGTTCTCAAAGAATCCACAATGGACCCTCAACCACTGCCCTGGAAAGAATCCAAACCTTTGAGGCTGAGATTCAAAGGCTGAAAGAAGACATCGCAAGAGAGCAGCATAGGCAAGGGTGCCCACAAACAAGGGAGAGTATCCCTGTGGTGAATTTGGATAAAACCCTGAGGAGGGATAGAAGGACAGAGGTCCCTCTAACTGAGGCACCATGGATGGCTGCCCCTAGGCCAAGGGCTGCAGACTTGGTGTTACCCGAAAAATCTAACAATCCTATACCCCCGTTGGTGATCATGAGAACTTACATTTCAAGAAAGTTTAAGATGCCTACCATTAAGGCTTATGATGGAATGGGTGATCCTGCTAATCACGTGAGAACTTCTTCAAGTGCACTTCTTCTGCAACCAGTAAGTAACGCTCTTAAGTGTAGGGCGTCTCCTCAGACCTTAGCCAGGATGGCTCAGCATTGATACAACCGTCTTCCCCCAAACTCTATATGCTCTTTTGAGGGGCTAAGCGATGCTTTCATCAGCCAGTTCATTAGTGGGGGAATCCACGAGAAAAGTTCTGCTTCTCTTATGAATGTAGTGCAAGGGAAGAATGAAAACTTGAGGGATTACATCAATAGATTCATCAAGGAGACATTGGGTACCTCTGATCTAGAGAACAAGATAGCCATGGTGGCCTAACAGCATAGAACGACCAACATCTATTTTAAGATGTCGTTAGCCAAGCATCCCCAGAAGACATGACTGAGCTCCAGCCGAGAGCAAGTAAGTATATTAAGGCTGAAGACAGCATGAGGAAAGATATTTCTGTTACTAGCAATTGGAGCAACGACAACTCTAAGAAGAGAAGAGCGGAGCAAGAGTGTGATGCTAGGGACAAGTATCCCCGAACTAGCGAAGAGTCTGACTCTCCCCCTACGAACAACCGAGGAACCAGGTTCACTGAGTATGCAAGGCCTAGAACACCAATGAAGGAGTCATGATTTTTCCGGACCCTATATTGTTGATGATTCATCATCAACTAATGAAGATAACAATCTCAGATGGAAAACCAGATAAGGAGCTCGAAGGAGGGTCAGGGCCTTCCCAGCCCCGTGGATATAAAGGATTGGCTCCCAAGACTCCAGGAGGGAGGATACTCGCTCATGAAGCGCATATCCGAAAATTGAAAAAAAAAACTTGGAGATACAACAGGCTAGGCAACCCCCAAGGGCTAGGATCCCCTATTTTATTAACTCGAGTGATACCACTAGGAGGAGAAGGGTTAATTCACAAAAAGGTTGATCCCGATGGCACGATGCCCCTAAGAGATCGTGACGATCCAACCTTGTCCTTCACTAACGAGACAATGAATGCTCATATCTCAAGGAAATTCAGGACACCAACTACCGAGGTGTGTGATGGGGCAGGAGATCCCACTAATCATGTGAGGATATCCTGCACTAATAATTTTAACCTGTGGTTGACGCAATCAAGTATAGGGTGTTCCCTCAAACCCTGGGGGGCATGACACAATGATGGTATATTCGGTTGCCCCCGAACTCAGTCGGTTCCTTTAAAGAACTAAGAAGGGCATTTACGCCCCATTCATTGATGGAAAGTTCATGAGAAACGTTTTACATCCCATGGATGTGGAACAAGGAAAGAATAAATCCTTGAGGGATTACATGAAGCGAATCACCAAGGAAATCTTGAAGGTCCCGAACCTGGATGATAAAGTAGCTATCAAGGTAGAGGAAAGTGTAAGGGAAGCCTTAACCCCTGCTGGAGGCAATAGAGGTAATGACAAGAATCGAAGGTGGTCACGAGTAGAATGTTAAGAATATGTATCCTCGAATAAGTAAAGACTCTGAAGATCAAGTTTCTGATCCAAAGAGAAAGGTTGAATAAATTCACCAAGGATGGCCAATAGGGTAACCTAAGGCAGGATTATGAAGTAGAGATTATAAAAGGAAGGACGGCGATCAAGATCGCAATCCATAGCCCCGGGGGCCGATGATAAACATGATTTTTGAAGACCCGACGACGGTCGGGAATACAAGGAGCTCTCATAAAGCTTACGCTCGAGAAGCTATGCACTTTATAGGAGAAGCTCTATAACAAGTAAAAACCGAAATGACATTTACCTTTGATGATTCTGACTTAGAAGGAGTGAAATGCCTCCACGAAGGCCCGTTGGTCATAACACATGTGATAGGCAACTCATAAGTGAAAGGAGTCTTGATAGATAATGGGCCATCAGTGGATATCTCGTTTTATTATACATTCTCGAAGATGGGATACAACGATTCTCAATTGATCCCCTCCATCATGCCCATATGTGGGTTCAATGAAGTTGAGTCGAGAGTTGGAGAAACTATTCAGCTATCCATGATAATAGGACGAGAGCCTAGAGATTCCACTCATATGTCGAACCTTTTGCTGGTTAAAGCAACTTCCGCTTAGAATGTTATCCTTGGGAGGACAGGCTTGCTTGCCTTTAAGGCGGTTGCCTCAAGATAAGACCTGATGATTAAACTTCCTACATGGAATGGAGTTGATAAAGAGAAGGGAGATCAAATAATAACAAAGAGTTGTTACCCAGCCACTTTGAGGCCAGATGGAGTTGGGGGGCAGGACCTCCCGATTGTAGACATGGAGGAAAACACGCTGAGGACTTGGTTTCCACTCCCTTAGTTTTTGAAGAACCTGAAAAGTTACCCACGTAGGGCATTTCTGAGTGAACCCTTGAAGGGCAAATTGTGTGTGTTCCTACATGAGAATGGTGTTGTGTTTGCCTGGACAGAAGCTGATATGCCAAGGGTCGATCCCCAATTGATTACGTAAACTAGACGTCCACCCGAATAGGGAGATGATGAAATAGAAGAAAAGAAACTTTGCTTCCCAGAGGCAGGAAAGCCAATGGAGAATAAAGAATGTGTATAGACTTCGTTGATATGAATCTCCATGCACTCGCTAACTTCGTGGTTGAATACACTATTGACAACCAAGAAGTCGGGGGGCAGGAGGTAGTATCCCGGGAGGGCAAAGGATTAGAGAAGGAGAACCTAACAGCAATACTTAATGAGTATTGGATCAATTTTGATGGAGAATCAAAAACAAAATTAAGAGAGAACATACCCTGATGGGTTCATGATCTCCCAACAACAAACAACAAGGCTGAACGCAAAGCCGTGATAGCCATACTTGGTTTAAGCCCCGAGGGTCAAAACCTTAAAATCTGTGGAGACTCAAGAATGGTAGTACCAAAAGTGAATGGTGGGTTCGAGGCCAGGGCTGGAGCCATGACAAAATATTTGAAACTTGACTCAATTCAATGAGTGTTACGAGGGAGGAAAACGTAAAGGCTGATGTCCTATCTATGATTGCCTCCTCAGAGATATAGAATTATGTGGAAAGTTCTTACTTCCAAGTCTTGGAGACCCGAAGTGTTGATATAAAAGATGATAACACCTGAAGGTATGAAAAGTCCTTGGGTAGTTCCTACAAAGGCTCACCAGGAAACCGGTTGGTTACCCGACAATGCCTTAGAGGCATGGAAATTGACAGTAAGAACACTAAAGCATCAAAACGCGAATTTAGCCTTGAAAAAATCTCGTGCGAAAATATGTGGGCAGCACTCGGGGGGCAGGACCCTTGCCCATAAGATGGCCCAATTGGGATTCTACTAGCCATAAATGGATGACAATTCAAAAACGAGGCTCTTACAAGCTGGATTTGTTTGAAAGAAATGTGGTGCCTAGACTTGGCACACCCCAAACCTCAAGGTTTATTGTATCTGAGCATCCGGTTAGGACACTCCACCTCATCAGACTAAGTAGAAATAAGGTTCGATGAAACCACGAGCTTCTAGCTCTAAGGAATTGAAGGCTCAAATAGGATATGTTTCATTCAATTGAGGGCTCGAATAGGCCACGTTCAATGTAATCGAAGGCTCATCAAATGGGCAATCGCACTTGAGTATGCCTTGAAGTTGGACTTCCAAACAGCCTACAGCGAGACAGAGTACGAAGCTCTGATAGCGGCCTTGGATTGACAAGAGCCCTGAGGGTCAAGAACCTGAAAGTCTGTGGAGACTCAAAGCTGGTAGTCTCACAAGTCAATGGAGAGTTTGAGGCTAGAGAAAAGAATATGGCCAAGTACTTGAGGATTGTGAAAGCTGCGATAGCCCCGTTCGACAAGTGCCACGTTGAGTATCTCCCAAGGGAGAAAAATACAAAGGCCGATGCCTTCTCTAAGTATGCTTCTTCAAAGGCCGAGACCCATTCTGGAAGGTCTACTTCCAAGTTCTTAGAACCCCTACAATTAATTCTAAGCTTATTGCTCCTGTCGGAATAGGAGGGTGCTGAATAGATTCAATCAAAGCACACCTTGAGAATGGCTGGTTTCCAAACGATGCCACGGAGGTATGGAAGCTGACTACAAGGAGCTGAAGGCTCGAAGAGGCTAGGAAAGCCTTTACTTCGATCAGAATCCTGATCTAAGGGGTCAGGATTCCTGATCGAAAATCCTTTCGACCAAAAGGCCGGGAAGGCCCTTATTTCGACCAGAATCCTGATCTAAGGGTCAGGATTCCTGATCGAAAATCCCTTCGACCAAGAGGCTAGGAAGACACTTATTTCGATCAGAATCCTGATCCAAGGGTAAGGGTCAGATTCCTGATCGAAAATCCCTTCGACCAAGAGGCTAGGAAGGCCCTTATTTCGATCAGAATCCTGATCCAAAGGTCAGGGTCAGATCCCTGATCGAAAATCCTTTCGACCAAGAGGCTAGGAAGGCCCTTACTTCGATCAGAAGCCTGATCCAAGGGTCAGGGTCAGATTCTTGATCAAAAATCCCTTCGATCAAGAGGCTAGGAAGGCCCTTATTTCGATCAGAATCCTGATCCAAGGGTCAGGGTCAGATTCCTGATCGAAAATCCCTTCGACCAAGAGGCTACGAAGGCCCTTATTTCGATCAGAATCCTGATCCAAGGGTCAGGGTCAGAAAAAAAATGCAATCTAGTACCCCAAGTTCTGCAAACTTTACAAAAAGAGCTAGAGTCCAAAAATACGATCTAAATTACGAAAATATTAGGGCTGAGGACCCCTCTAAAATTAAAAATATATTATTATTTATAATATTATATAAAAAAAATTATTATTATTATTGTTAAAAATAATAATGATAAAATCCGGGTCGGATTTTATCCGAATGAAATTTTATCCGAGTGGGACACCTCCAATTTGGGGATCGAAATTATCCAAGATTCGGACAAAAAAAATATTATTATTTTATAATAATATTTTAAAAAATGAAGTGCAAAAAAAAAAAAATCAATTCGATCAAAGCTGATCGAAAAACACTTCGACCAGCTGAAATTTGGGTCCTTATTTCGACCAGCGCTGCTCGAGAAGTGCTTTGACCAGGAGAAATTGGAAGATCAGGCGCGTGGAACACGTGAAGCATGGCAGAAATGCTATTTGGCTATCCAAGTTCTGCACAGTCAACAAAAGGCCCCTGAACTTTGTAAGTTGACAAAAACGTCCTGGAAAATTACAAACCAGCCCCTCCAAAATGCATGAGTTCACAAAATCGATATTTTTGATTAAAATATTCGAATTATTTCCAAGAAAAATGTCTGATGACACAAAAAATTCGCAAAAATTTTAAATATTGAGGATTGAGTTCCCATAAATTATTTTAAGTCTCGTATAAGACCAGATAATTCATGAATGGCATATTTAAATTGTCGAAAATGATTAAAAAATACCTGTGGGTACACAAAAATTCCTAAATTATTAGGAAAATTTAAGAAAAATACCTGTGGGTACCTAAAAATTCCTAAATAATTAGGAATAATTAAGGACAATACCTGTGGGTACATAAAAATTCCTAAATTATTAGGAATAATTAAGGAAAATACATGTTGGTACATTAAAATTCCTAAATTATTAGGGAAATACCTGTGATTACACGGAAATTCCTCATAAATTAGGAAAATTTTAGAAATATTTTCTTGATAAATTGAGCAATAATTTATGCTAATAATGCATAAAAGCCCTATGAAAGTGCCGAAATTGCTAAAAGCAAGCACAACTTTAAGCCTCGAATAAGGCCAATCGTCGTAAATGTGTAGGTCGCTCCACACTTTACAATCAAGACGATACTCGTGAAACACTAGTGTACTTAATAAATCCCAGGTGAGGGAACGAAAATAAACCCTGACCCGAGTCTCGAGAAAGGCCGTTAAAACTTCTACGAAAACCTGATCAGTCTTCCTAGAAGTTGGGGGGCAAATGATATGGGCTAAAAATAAGCTCTAAAGACATAATTAATGTTGCATTTATTAGACCTAACCTGGTCCAAAGATGAAGCCCATTAATGGGGCCAAAAACCCTAATTTAATATTAATTTCGTATTTAATGTTAGGGGTGATAAACAGCTCAGCAATAAGTGTCAGATAAGGACATTATCTCTACAAGGAGTATCCTCCAAGCCACACAATCATACAAGGAAACAGACTCCTACAAGGTAGGAGTCTAGAACCTTCCTCAAGGCTGACTTGCCCACCAAGTTTCCTAACCCTACTACGATTCTAAGGCTATCACAGCCTATATAAAGGGTCAGACCCCTCACTCTAGAACTACGTTTTTTGGCTTGATCTTTGATATTCATCAAAGTACGTAGGCATCTTGTGAAGGCAGATTCAGCCACGAGCACGAGAGCAGCCATTAAAGCACGAAGCTCACGCACCTTGACATTAAACACAGGCAAACCCTAGCCGCAATCTAATAACCTAATTTTTATTCCACAACAATGATCGTTTCGAATATTTCTAAAACCCAAAATGGAAACATTGAACCCTAAAGGTTAACCGTTGAAACCCCGAAGAAATACCGATAAAATTTAAAAATTTTAATTAAAAAATTGAATCCGGCGTCCTGATTTTTAAACGCTACGTGTTTAAAAATCAGGATAAGTTAGTTTAGGGTTGTTTACAACCCTAAACCCCAAACCCTAAACCCTAAGTTCGTATACGGTTTATTCGTCGTTCCGAATATTTCTAAAACCCAAAATGGAAACATTGAACCCCAAAGGTTAACCGTTGAAATTCCGTGGAAATACAGATAAAATTTAAAAATTTTAATTAAAATATTAATGAATTTGGCGTCCTGATTTTTAAACGCTACGCGTTTAAAAATCAGGATAAGTTAGGGTTTAGGAAACCCTAAGTTCGTATACGGTTTATTCGTCGTTCCGAATATTTATAAAACCCAAAATGAAAACATTGAACCCAAAAAGTTAATTGTTGAACCTCTAAATTTAATTAAATTGTAATTTTTAAATTTAAAAATAAAATTTTAATTTAAAATTTGATTATAAATTTTTTAATATTATCTGCAAATATAAATTTAGGAGAAAAAGAAAAAAACACTCCCAAACGCCACATGAAGTGGCGTTTTGGACTGTAACAAAACTTAATCCCACGTTTCCAACACCAAAACAAAATTTAGATTAGCGCTACTAGTGTTTTAAAAAATAAAAAAAATAAAAAGGAAAGAAGAACGTGAGTCGCATTAGAGTTTTGGCAAAAAAAAAATTAACGCTACACGATGTAGCGTTTTGGAATGATGTTTGAGACCAAATTTTTGAATTGTGATATTTGAAGCCATTTACTTTCAAATTGTGATATTGTGGCCTTTATTCACACTGTTTTAGATCATTAATAAACTGATTGTTGATGTTTTTTGTCGCAAGTATTGGGTTATTGTCCCAATCATGTATGCGAGTACTTCTAGTTGGATTATAATTATTAAACCATCAATCAATGATTTCTTGAGTTTTTGATCTATAAAATCATCTATTTCTAATTTTTAGAACTCAGTAGAGCAAAAATAGTAAATTACACGTACAAAGTCTAGTAAATAATATTTTTTATATGTTTATACTCAAATTTGATTATTTTTTCCCCAAGTCATTCGAATTTAAGAATTCTTTATTTTCTTCAATAAAATGTTAAAATTAATTCGATAAAAATCAAATTCGATATAAATAAATCTTAATAAATAAAAATAATAAGAAAACTTTGTTTAATAATATAATTTATATATTTATAAATATTAAAAAAGAGTTGTGTATTGCACGAATTTTAGGCTTGTATATAAAGTGAGATTTAAAAGAAAAAAGAACAAATAATGTAGTTATCCTTTATTATTTGTTCTAATTCTAATCAAATTTAAAACATTATTTATGGTACTTATTTAAGTAGAATAGTATTTTTTTTTGTAAAAATAGTGTAAATACAATGTTATCTAATATATTATACTATTTTTTTATCATATCATTTTTTAATTATTTTTTCTTACTCTTAAATGTTTCTTTTTATATATTAATTATTACACACATAACCAAATATTAGGGGTAGACCGCCAGATCAATATAATCCGAACCAATTTAAATCGTAACCGAAAGAAATCGTTATTAATGGTTTGGTTATCCGAACCGTTTAAATATATATGGTTTGGTTATGCTTCGTTAAAGATAATGTATGGTTAATTCAGATCGGACCATATATTAAATATTTTATTTTAGTATAATGAAATTAATTAAAAAACAATTTAAATACAGTACATTCACAAGTTCAAAGCAATCCTTTACATTTAAGTTCTAACTTTTAATAATTAGTCACTTCAGTATATATAGTTTGACAGCTAGTAGCTAAAATTTTTATGACTCACATATATGTCCTATTTTAATATGTTTAAAATCTAAATTTACATTTTTTGAAATCATAATTTAAATACAAAAATTTATTCATAATCTTTGTATAAATACAATATTTAAATTAAATATTTGTAAAATATAAAATCGCGATTCGAAATCAACCAATATGTTCTTACCGTTCTTAGTTGGATTGGTTTGGTTAATACCTTTAATTGGTTTGATTTGAAATTTTCAAAAATCGCTACTATCGATTTGGTTTATAAAATGAAGAATTTGGACAAAAAACATCCTATTAAATATATAAAGTGTATATACTGAAAAAAATTATATATCTAACAGTTTTTCCAAACTTAACGTACATATTTAAGATTTTAAAATTTTTAAGAGAAATATGATTTTATCTCAACTCTCCCATAATTTAGGTAGTACACATATTGCACAATTACTCGATTTTAAATTTTCACATACTTCGATACATGAATAAATACAATATATATTAAAATATAAAACTAAACCTCAAGGTTTAAGCCACAATTCACAAAGTTAAAATTGGGGAAGGGGAAAAAGTCGCTGATACGACGGGGAAGGCGAAGGAGTTAGCAGCGATGGAGAAGGGGGATGAGTTAGCAATACAGAAGAATTCTTTGGTTTTTGTCTCCAACTTAGATCCCGAGGTTGATAATTCAAACTTGATTAGTACATTTAACCAAGTCCGAAGGTTTGTTTCGGGTCACATATGTAGGGATTCGACAACTGATCGATCCCTACGATATGGGCATGTGCTACACATTGCACGAAAATGGTGAGTTTTTATTTATGTTAAGCCTTATTATATAATATTGTTTTTTTTTGAAAGAATATTATATAATATTGTTATGCCTATATAAAATATGGTATTATAATACTATGCACATAAATACACAACATGCATCATACATAATATTATCACCATGTAATCTATTAGATAATTGTATATGAACTAAACTAAAGTAATAGACAAAATTAAATTATTACAAAATTTACCGATGCATGCTGTAAATTATTCAAAAAATATATAATAAGGTGGAATTTCTCCATTCAAAACTAACCGTAAATCATCCAGGCTCTTTCGGCAAGCCACCACGTAGATCTTCCATCTCTCCAACAACACATCTAAACATCCGGGCTCCTTCGGCAAGCCACCATGTAGATCTTCCATCTCTCCAACAACACATCTAAGCTCTCAAAATGGTTGATTAACCTCACAATAAATCCTACTTGCTCAACTTTCACATTATGGCCTAATGTGGTACGAACGTTGGCTATAAACTGTAACGTTTCACATCCTCTCTCACACTGCTCAAATCCACCATCATCACTACACCAAACAGATCGCATGTATACTGTACACACGTCTTTACATAAATTCTTTACCAATTTATACTTTTGTTTTATTTAATTATTTTTTTGACTTTAGCTAATTTGATTTGTATATTTTTGTGTGTGTTACAAATGTTACTATCCCTTCTCGAATCGTTTGTTTATCCATTGATTAGCTTGCATAAAATAATGTTCTACCACTTTCAATTATTGTTCATTTTTCTGTGCTATTTGGAATTCTTAGATCCCTTTTTCTTTGGTTTACTGTTTTAATATTTAGGAGCATGGAAAGTGATGCTAAAACAAGGCGACTTGATTGCACATCTAATAGAATCAACAACTTACCCTAAATGTTATTGACCTCATCCTCGAACGCTTGCCGATTCATGATGCAGCAAGAACAAGTATCCTCTCCAAAACTTGGAGGGATGTATGGGTAATGCACCCGAACCTTGTCTTTGATCGGCATTTTTTCTCACAACTGTGTTCCAAGACATTTATACAACCTATGGAAGTTGAAATTAAAAGAATCATTAGTAACATTCTTGTTGAGTATTGAATACAGTAAAAGAATACAGAGGGGGGGGTGAATGGATTCTTGAACTTTTCTTTGTTCTTGAATCTATGTAGCAGATAAGTGTTTGTGTGTGCAAATGTATAGGTGCGGATAATTGTTAATAGTAATTTAGTGTTGTTCGTTCGCAGGGAAGGACTGAATGTAATATCAAGTTCAAGTATCTTATCTCTCACAATTTAGAAGTGTAGAAGAATGTTTGGGTTGTTTATAAACTAAATTAAACTAATTATTAATCGAGAATAAAATATATGAGGAAAACAATCCAAGAACTGGGGTTCTTCACTTGGTTTCAATGCACATTCAATATCTATATGACATCTACGTTCTTACTCTGCTGAAAACAATTCTTCCAAGGTTATAATGTTCCCTTCCAAGATACAATATAATGTCTACAACTACACCTTAATTGTCACTTCCATGATACAATCAAAGTACAATCATAAACTATTACGCACCAAGAATTATAAGTCTCACAACTCTCCTGTTAATCTTCCAATCAAATATTCGAGTTATGTCTGTTAAATCTTGTACTAAAATTGCAACTCCTTTTCCAAGTTATTACAATCCCTAAAATCCAATCAAAGGTTCATGACGCCCCTAATTGTGTTAAGCCCTCAATAACAGATCAGCAAAGCAAGAAAATCACAGATAATTAAACACACATGAATACCAAGGAATACTACCCAATCCTCAGATTAGAGATTTAGTTACACATAATTAAATTCACAAAACAAGAATCAATAGAAGAACTCATAATTATAAGAATATAGAAAAACCTTTAATCTTCAATCTTCAAAGAAAATAATAGTTCTCCAAAAATCCCTCAAAGCTGCATACAATTGTATCTCAAGAATAGTGTTTTCTCTCCCGAAAATAATAACCTAGATGAGTTTTTATATTGTTACAAGTCTAAGTAATTGCCTTAAATAAATAGGCCCAGCTGGAAGTAATTAGAATTATATTACAAGTAGGAAAAAGGGAATAAAATTCTATTTTTTTCTTGAAGTTCCGCACAAACCAGTTGCGCACAAGCGCTGCTGCGCGGTGTACAGCGCTATAGCGCCTCCTCCATTCTGTCCGTCGAGCGCTGTAGCGCCTCTTGAAGCGCTATAGCCCTTAGAATGGCGCTGTTGCCCTTATTCCCGCGCAGCTGCTCCTCTTTCCCCCTGGAATTACTTCTGTTGCGTGGGTTCAAGTAGCGCTGTAGCACCTCAAATAGCGCTCTTGTGCCTCGAAGCCCCTGGACATCCTTTGTTTTGTTCCAAAATTGCTAAGCAATGAGCCGGAATTTCACCATTTCTCCTCGTAATTTCACAAAATAAATCCTTCGAGCTAAAAATCACATAAAATATTTAAATAATGCTCGATTCCTTCCGACTTGGCAATTCTTTATTTCCTGCAACAAACTCATCAAAAACTAATTAAATCCACACGATTATTCGCAAAAGCACCGTAAATGTGGGAATAAAATCCTATAAAATATGTATAAAATACACTCTATCAAATATCCCCACACTTAGCACTTTGCGCGTCCTCGTGCAAACTAACATAATAACTATACTAACTAATTAGTACCACTTCCGTAGGTGATCACGGTTGCATTTGGCATATGCAACAAGCCCTTTAAACCCCTAGGTAGCCCTAGTGGACGAGTAAGGTCTCGTGAGGGTTTATAGTGAATATACCCACAAAATTCATCTAGCTCATGCAAAAACCACACATCAACATAACACCACACACACAAAGTCCTCTCATGCCATATCAACTTAAGAATCAAAATGAATACGCAATGCCTTGGTGTCTAAAGTGCAAGTATCCATATAGCATACTCAAATCACATGAATAAAATCATAGAATTCCATGTCAAGTGCAAAAATCATTGGTAAACATGCTAAGCACACAAGAGCACATCATCAAGACACCACCTGGGATCTCCTATGCAAAAGCAACAACTCACCGTTCACTCACAAAAGATATTCACTCCAAACAAGAGTGTAAGTGTATCACTCAAATCCAACAATATCATAAGCATGCTTTACATGTGATATAAATCTAACCCTCAACACAACATACACCATCAATGACAATCAAAAGGACTTTTATTCGGGTTATAACGTGGGCTAGGGACAAGGTATATCAAGTAAAGCCAAAGAAGGTTAAGTCAAAAGCTAGTACCCAACAATGATATTAAATCAATTCCCATACTTTCATCCCCACACTTAAACTTTTCTTTATATACAACTTGACTAGCCGAATCAAAGTAGGATCACAAAAGATAATTATGCTCTCATATTTATTTATTTTCTTCTTCTTTTTTTTTCAAAAGAGCTAATAACAAGCAAGAACAATGATCCATTGATATTTTACAAATTTCGACTAACAAGCACACAACCCAACTCAATATTCCCCCAAAGTTATGATCATCAACAACCCCCCTTCATGCACACCTTATCACTCCCTTACGAACAATACTAGCCTTTGACAATTTGGGTTCAAGATAAATATAAGGCCAATACAATAAAAAGGATAATGGCAAGTAACGTGGTGTGTCACCGAAAGAGTAAGATTAGGCTCAAAGGGTTAACTAATGATCATGTATAAATGGTTTGATAATATGGGAAATAATAGGTTATCTTATTGCCTTTATCATGTTGTCATCAATTAATGGCATGCATCTCAAGAAAGACCTCAAACACGTGCTAGCAATGCAAATAATAAGTGGACACTCAAGCAAAGAATATAAGATGCAAAAGATATGCATATAGGCTCAAAACTCACTTGGTGTGTAAAAGCACAATCAATCCCAAATAGAAGTCTCTCTGACGTACCTACTTGTACTCAAAGCATATATTATCTTGCACATATTCATGTCATTCCAGTCCCTTACCACATTCAATAAGTCTACCAGCTTCAACTTGCTAGTGTATGTGTGTGCCCAAGAACATCACATATCACTTCTCACTCAAAAGTATCCATAAACACAAGATTTCTAACAGCATGCATGGGTGCATTTACGCAATTAATCTTCACATGGCTAGAATTATTTTTGGAATTTTTAAAATTTTAATTTGTTTGGATTTTAATTTTTTTTTAACATATACAACTACAACTAATTAAACTAATGAAAACACCTCCCCACACTTAAATGGGGCAATGTCCTCATTGACACACTCAACAATGAATTATACAATATATAATAAGGAAAGAAAGTAGTACTCACAATACATGGGTTGCCTCCCACGAAGCGCTTGTTTAACGTCATTAGCTCGACGCCGATTCTCAACTGATGATAGGTTCTTGGAGGTGAAGAATGCTCATTCCTCGCTCCACTGTTTCTCCAAGCAGGTATGGCTTAAGTCTCTTCCTGTTCACCTTGAATACATCTGACCCTTCTCTAGTAATCTCACAAACCCCATTAGGATAGACCTTCACAATCTCAAAAGGTCCAGACCATCGTGATCTGAGCTTTCCGGGGAATAAACGGAGTCTTGAATTAAACAATAGAACATGTTGCCCAACCTCAAATTCCTTCTTCTGAATGTGCTTGTCATGCCACAATTTGGTCTTTTCCTTGTAGATACTAGCATTTTCATAAGATTGGAGCCTAATCTCCTCAAGCTCTCCAAGTTGAAGTAAACGCTTCTCTCCCGTAGATTTTAGATTAAAATTCAACTCTCTTGTAGCCCAAAATGCTTTATGTTGAAGTTCCACCGGCAAATGACATGGCTTCCCAAAGATCAACCTATATGGAGACATTCCAATAGGTGTTTTAAACGTCGTCCTATATGCCCAAAGAGCATCATCAAGCTTTATTGACCAATCCTTTCTTGACACTGCCACTGTCTTCTCCAAAATTGACTTCAGCTCACGATTCGAGATCTCAACTTGTCCACTTGTTTGCGGATGATAAGGAGTTGCCACCTTTTGTGTCACACCATACTTTTTCAAGAGATCAGCCACCTGTTTATTGCAAAAGTGCGCACCTCCATCATTGATAATAGCCCTTGGCACTCCAAATCTAGTGAACACATGCTTCTTTAGGAACTTCTTCACCACTCTAGCATTGTTAGTAGGAGACGCAATAGCTTCAACCCATTTCGAGACATAATCAACTCCCACCAAAATATACTGGTTCCCATAAGAAGATGGAAATGGACCCATGAAGTCCAACCCCCACACATCGAAAATCTCCACCTCAAGAATAGATTGTAAAGGCATCTCGTTCCTTTTCGAAATATTTCCAACTCGTTGACATCTATCACATTTCACCACAAAGTCTCTAGCATCTTGATGCATGGTTGGCCAATAGAATCCTGACTGCAAAACTTTCGCCACTGTCTTCATACTACTGTTATGACCTCCACACTCTAGAGAATGACAATGCCTGAAAATATGAGGAACTTCATCATGAGGTACGCATCTACGAAACATTCCATCAGCACATTCCCTGTAAAGTAGCGGTTCCTCCCAATAGTAGTGCTTCACATCATAAAAGAATTTCTTCTTTTGGTTATAAGAGAGATTATCCGGCACAACTCCTCCCACAATGTAGTTCACAAAATCTGCATACCATGGTGTAGACAAGGACACACCTAGAAGCTGCTCTTCCGGAAATTTATCATTGATAGGTTTTTCACCTCCTACCTCTCCATCTCCTTGGTCCAACCTAGATAATTGATCAGCTACCAAGTTCTTAGACCCCTTCTTATCTCGAATCTCAAGATCAAATTCCTGGAGTAAGAGAATCCAACGAACTAAACGAGGCTTGGCATCCTTCTTTGTCATCAAGAAATGAATTGCAGCATGATCCGAATAGACAATCACCTTAGACCCAACAAGATAGGATCTAAATTTATCAAGTGCAAATACCACTGCAAGTAGCTCTCTCTCCGTAGTGGAATAGTTGATTTGTGCATCATCAAGAGTCTTGCTTGCATAAGCTATCATATGCATACGTTTATCCTTCTTTTGCCCAAGAACAACACCCACAGCATAGGCACTAGCATCACACATAAGCTCAAATGGCAAGCTCCAATCGGGAGATGTAACTATGGGTGCAGAAGTAAGTTCCTTCTTCAGCCTGTTAAAAGCAACAAGATAACTTTCATCAAAGTCAAAAACACGATCCTTTTCGAGAAGATTACAGAGAGGCCGAGCTAACTTGGAGAAATCCTTGATGACCCGTCGATAAAAACCAGCATGATCAAGAAAGCTTCGAATTCCTTTTACAGATGAAGGTGGTGGCAATTTCTCAATAACTTCAATTTTTGCTCTATCTACCTCAATGCCTTTATTAGAGATTTTATGCCCAAGCACAATGCCTTCCTTCACCATAAAGTGACATTTCTCCCAATTAAGAACAAGATTAGTTTCAGTACATCTCTGCAACACCTTCGACAAACTGGCTAAACAGGATTCAAAGGAAGAACCATATACCGTGAAGTCATCCATGAAGACCTCCATGTCTCTCCCTATAAAATCTGAGAAAATGTGGTTCATAAGCCGTTGAAACGTCGAAGGACCATTACACAACCCAAAAAGGAAGCCTCCGATAAGCAAAAGTACCATAAGAACAAGTAAAGGTGGTCTTCTCTTGATCTTTGGGTGCAATAGGAATCTGAAAATAGCTCAAGAATCCATCCAGAAAGTTGTAATACTCATTACCCGCCAACCTTTCAAGCATTTGATCAATGAATGGGAGGGGAAAGTGATCTTTGCGAGTAGCGATATTCAACTTCCTATAATCAATGCAAACTCTCCAACCTGTTACTGTTCTCGTGGGAATTAATTCATTCTTCTCATTGTGTACAACGGTCATCCCACCTTTCTTAGGCACAACATGAATAGGACTAACCCATTGACTGTGTGGAACCGAATATATGATACCAACGTCAAGCAACTTAGTGATTTCTTTCTTCACCACCTCTTGCAAATTCGGATTTAATCTTATTTGCCCCTCAATCACAGGCTTATGATTATCTTCTAAGGCAATTCTATGCATGCAAAGAGCAGGGCTAATTTCCTTGATATCTTGAATTGTCCAACCAATAGCTGATTTATATTGCCGAAGAACATGTAATAATTTTTCTAGCTCATCATCACTAAGCAAAGCAGAAACTACCACAGGATATGTATCATTAGGACCAAGAAAGGCATATCGCAAATTAACAGGTAGAGGTTTAAGTTCAACCTCTGGTGCCTCTGAAAGTGTAAAAACCATCTCAACTTCTGTGTCTCGAACAACAAGTGCTTCTTCTTATACTACATCATCTAACACCTGTTCTGCTCCCACGAAGTGTTCATTTTCTAGTTGCACAATTTCATCAACTATGTCAACAGTAAAACAAGTTGCTCCAAAAGGAGGCATCTTCATTGCTTTGTTCAGATCAAATTCCACCTTGTCCTCGCCAACATTCAATGTAAATTTTCTAGCTTTAACATCGATAGTAGTACCAGTAGTAGCCAAGAATGGCCTTCCCAAGATAATGGGTATCTCGACATCTTCATCCATCTCTAACACCATAAAATCACAAGGTATGACAAATTTATCCACTGACTACCACATCTTCAATGACCCCCAACGGATACTTAACAGAACGATCTGCCAACCGAAGTGAAATCCGTGTCTTTTTAAGCTCCCCAAGACCAAGCCGTTTGCAAATTGA
Source organism: Kitagawia praeruptora (assembly GCA_037693485.1). Taxonomy (NCBI): domain Eukaryota; kingdom Viridiplantae; phylum Streptophyta; class Magnoliopsida; order Apiales; family Apiaceae; genus Kitagawia; species Kitagawia praeruptora. Next base: position 145,170,759 of record CM075352.1, read on the forward strand.
GTATGGCATCAAACTCACACTTGCCCCTAAATCACACAAGGCTTTCATGTTCTCCATCTTCCCAATAGTGCAAGGCAAAGAAAAACTTTCCGGATCTTTCAATTTCTGAGGAATGGCCTTTTGGATGACTGCACTGCATTCCGCATTAAGAGTAATGGTTTCTACATCCTCAAATTTCCTCTTCTTAGTCAATATCTTCTTAAGAAATTTAGCATAAAGTAGCATTTGATTCAAAGCTTCAGCCAAAGGAATATTGACATGCAACTGCCGGAACATAGTCAAGAACTTCTCGTACTGCTTCTCTAACTGCCTGTTGTGAAGTCTCTGTGGAAATGGAATAGGAGGAACATAAGGTGGTGGAGGAACATACGGCTTTTCTGGTTCTTCTTCCTTCTTCTCTTCATCTACTTTTTCTGACTTTTCTGCATCAATCTCTACTATCTCATTTTCTTTTTCAGCATCCCTCTCTTTAGGCTCAAGAGCCTCAACCTCGGGCAACTCTTTTCCGCTCCTCAAAGTAAATGCTTTGCATTGTTCCTTACCATTCTGGTCGGTTTGACTTGGAAGAGAACCTTGCTCACGAACACCCATCTTGGAAGCAATTTGTCCAATCTGTGTTTCTAGCATCTTTTGAGATGATGCCATCTGATCTATTCTTGATTCCATATTAGCCAATGCCCTAGAGGTTCCTTGCATTATTTTATTTAGTGCAACCTCCCAATCAGCAGGTTCTTTCTTTGGCGGTTGTTGATACTGCTGCTGTGCTTGATACGGTGGTCGTGACTGAAAACCAGGAGGTTGATTCTGCCTTGGAAATGAGTAGGAAGGATTAGCCGCATGATTACCACTGTAAGAAAGATTGTTGTTTGGCCTTTGATTTGGATTGTAGTAGGAGTTATTCTGAACAGGCCACGGCTGTCTTCCCTGAATAAAAGATGCTTCTTCTGGAAATTATTGCACATAAGAGTTCTGACTAGCACCATAATCATTATACCCTTCCATAGGTGAAGAAATAGCATTCACATTTGCCCTTTGTCCTCGCATCTCCTGAGTTAGAGTATCCAATTTGAGAGCCAGCATGTTGATCATCTCATAATCTTGTGCTGCTTTTGCTGAGCTTGTCCCACTAGGTGCCCATGAATAATTATTAGATGCCAATTCCTCAAGGAGTGCTTTAGCCTGTGTAGTTGGTGCCTTCTTAAAATTTCCACCAGCAGCCACATCCAAACTCAAACGAATATCTGCATTCATGGCCCCATAAAAAGTACTAATGATCTGCCAATCTTGCAAACCGTGATGTGGACACTTCCTTAATAATGCCTTAAATCTCTCTCATGCATGATATAGACCTTCACCCGGTTGTGCTTTAAAACACATAATCATAGTCCTCAATTGTTGTGTATTGTCAGAAGGATAATATTTGGACAAGAATGCAGTAGAAAGACTCTCCCATGTAGCAACCGCGGTGTCTGGAAGTTGTTGAAACCATTCCAAAGCTCTTCCCTTAATAGAGTAGGGAAACATATGGAGACGAATCTTGTCACTCGTAACACCATTGATTCTGAATGAGCCACACATCTACACGAAACGCTCTAGATGTCTGTGTAGGTCCTCTAGTTCAATATCTCCTTCAAAAGCTTGATTGCTGATCATCTGAATTAAGCTTGGATTAATGTTGAATTGGGCTGCACCAATCTCTGGAGTTTTGTACATGCAATTAGCAGGATTTGGTGTCTCATGGTCCCAAATAGAAGTCTCATCAACATTAACAACAGCTTGAACTTCCGGCTCTCCCATCTTAGCTTTCTCTTTTCTTAGCTTTCTCAAAGTACGCTCGATTTCAGGGTCAAATTCCAATTTTCTAGCGCAAGATGAACGTCGCATACACCTAAAAATCACCAACAAAACAACTTGTGGAACCAATTAAAATCTAAACAATAAGGAACAATTAACCTAAACTCAAATATACTGCCTTCCCCGGCAGCTGCGCCAATTTGTTAATAGTAATTTTGTGTTGTTCGTTCGCAGGGAAGGACTGAATGTAATATCAAGTTCAAGTATCTTATCTCTCACAATTTAGAAGTGTAGAAGAATGTTTGGGTTGTTTATAAACTAAATTAAACTAATTATTAATCGAGAATAAAATATATGAGAAAAACAATCCAAGAACTGGGGTTCTTCACTTGGTTTCAATGCACATTCAATATCTATATGACATCTACGTTCTTACTCTGCTGAAAACAATTCTTCCAAGGTTATAATGTTCCCTTTCAAGATATAATATAATGTCTACAACTACACTTTAATTGTCACTTCCATGATACAATCAAAGTACAATCATAAACTATTACGCACCAAGAATTATAAGTCTCACAACTCTCCTATTAATCTTCCAATCAAATATTCGAGTTATGTCTGTTAAATCTTGTACTACAATTTCAACTCCTTTTCCAAGTTATTACAATCCCTAAAATCCAATCAAAGGTTCATGACGCCCCTAATTTTGTTAAGCCCTCAATAACAGATCAGCAAAGCAAGAAAATCACAGATAATTAAACACACATAAATACCAAGGAATACTACCCAATCCTCAGATTAGAGATTTAGTTACACATAATTAAATTCACAAAACAAGAATCAATAGAAGAACTCATAATTATAAGAATATAGAAAAACCTTTAATCTTCAATCTTCAAAGAAAATAATAGTTCTCCAAAAATCCCTCAAAGCTGCATACAAAATTGTATCTCAAGAATAGTGTTTTCTCTCCCGAAAATAATAACCTAGATGAGTTTTTATATTGTTACAAGTCTAAGTAATTGCCTTAAATAAATAGGCCCAGCTGGAAGTAATTAGAATTAATTACAAGTAGGAAAAAGGGAATAAAATTCTATTTTTTTCTTGAAGTTCCGCACAAACCAGTTGCGCACAAGCGCTGCTGCGCGGTGTACAGCGCTATAACGCCTCCTCCATTCTGTCCGTCGAGCGCTGTAGCGCCTCTTGAAGCGCTATAGCCCTTAGAACGGCGTTGTTGCCCTTAGAATGGCGTTGTTGCCCTTATTCCCGCGCAGCTGCGCCTCTTTCCCCTGGAATTACTTCTGTTGCGTGGGTTCAAGTAGCGCTGTAGCGCCTCAAATAGCGCTCTTGCGCCTCAAAGCCCCTGGACATCCTTTGTTTTGTTCTAAAATTGCTAAGCAATGAGCCGGAATTTCACCATTTCTCCTCGTAATTTCACAAAATAAATCCTTCGAGCTAAAAATCACATAAAATATTTAAACGATTCCTTCCAACTTGGCAATTCTTTATTTCCTGCAACAAACTCATCAAAAACTAATTAAATCCACACGATTATTCGCAAAAGCACCGTAAATGTGGGAATAAAATCCTATAAAATATATATATAATACACTCTATCAATAAAGATAACACAAGACACAATATCACTTTAACCTAATATATTATTAGATAACGGTTGCTACAATCTGTGAATACAAATGATAGTATTCTCAGCTTCATTTTTCTCAGAGAGATATGTCTTACAATGTGTATGAAAAACCTTTCTATCTTCTCAAGAAGTGAGATTGTATTCTTATAGAACATGAATACAACTCGGTTACTACAAATAAGGTTACATGATAAATTACTTTCTTGTATGTCTATCCTTTTTGAGTAAGCATCCAAACGGCTATAGATTTGACTTTGCAAAGTTCTGTTCAGATCCACTTCTTTAGCTCTTTGTCTCTTCTATATCTCTCCAAGCTTCCTTGTAGGCTTTCCAGAGTACGTTACAGATTGTGGTCCATAAAGTACATTGGCTTGTTACAGGTTTCAGACTTGTACAATTTCTTCAGTATTTTGTCTCCAAGATTGTATTCGAGAAGTGGCTAAGTGATTGATTCGAGAACTAGGATTAGATAACTCTGAGTTCTCGAATACTATATGATTGACATATCGAATCACTTCTCGAATAGTACTTTTCTCTAGGATTCCTTGAGTTGTCGAATAGAACACTTGACTTGTCGAATCCTTGAGATATCGAATAGCTTTCTGAGTCCTTGAGATATCGAATGGAACTTTGACTTGTTGACTGATAAGTGGATTTTATATCCACTTGGAGCGTTCCATATCGGCTTAAATTGATTGTCTTGGACTCAAGTTTGTTATAGTTTTGATGTGTTTTGTGTAGATGTGCAGGCTTCTAAGAATGTCGATTAAGGTGATGCTTCTGTCGTGTTTTGAGGTTAAATTAATTAGAATTCGGATTTTCCGGGACGGTTGCGCAGTCTACACTGTTTTGGCCATATCTGGAGTTCTATAAGTCCGTTTTCAGCGATCTTACTGCCCACGCGAAGCTTGAGAGATTTTCTACAATATGGAACAGGTATTGTACAAGTAGGTTGCATGTGGAGAGAGCAGACAGCACGACAAGCAGACTGTTGGGAGCAGGGAAATTACTATTTTGCCCTTTTCAAGTTCTATTTGTATTTTTGGCAATTTTTAGTACCTTAATTGAATTCTAATTGTAATAGAAGGCAATTTCTTGCTGGGCAAGAATTATAGAGCCTATATAAACACATCCTAGCATTGTAATTGGATATAGTTTTATTATTGTAACATAGCTTAGATCTGCAAGGGAGAAAAGGAGAGAAGGATTCAACGCTCGTGACAAGCAACGGATCTAGATCTACTTCATCTTTGTGTTACCTTGGATTATAGATTTGTTTTCTCAACTCTTTATTTTAATAATATTATTGCTTCTTTCTTCCATATCTTATTTATTATCATGTTTTCATCAAATCCCATGACGATGAACGATTCAATTATGAGCTAATCGTTGTCATGGGATTCTAACGGAGTTATCTATGTAGCTTAGTAGTTTGATTGCTTTAAAGATTATGTGTGGTGAATTCTTGATATCCTTGTATGGTTGTGTTTCATGTATTTAGATGCGTCGCGAACATCTAATTTATTAATCTCTTGCGAAACGAGAGTGGATCTTGAGATTTAGAACTTGTCATGCTAGCATAGGATAAGTTGATATTTTAACATCATGATTTGTGGCATGAATAGAGATATTATGCTGCCCTATGTGATCTATGTGGATAACTTGTGCTTAAACCTTTATGTTTTCAAATTCTATAGAGATATAGGGTCTAAACATAATTGGTGTCTACCCATCTTCTATCTCTTTTGTGGATGCATGCGTAGTTTGGTACTAGTATACCGAGAGGTAACTTTTACTTGTTTCGTGTTGTCCGATCAGATATCAAATCCCACATGTGTATTGATTAAAGGCATTGACTCTAAGTGAAGTATTTAATGAAGTTAGGATCCCATGTTTCTTCTCATATAAGTAATTCGATTTTAATCAATTAGTTAATTCTTAGATTTATAATTTGCATCTTAGTTTAATTTAGATAATTAAACCCTAATTTGTTACTTTTCTTAGCAGTGAATTAAAACCATACACTGTTGCATAGGCATATTTTCTGATTAAAACTTAACTAGATATCTGCGGAACGAATTTAAATTATATACTTGTGACTACGTGCGCTTGCGTAATTTTGTGCTAACAAGTTTTTGGCGCCGCTGCCGGGGATCATCGGTGTTTTATTTTTAGTTTATTTGCTTGTCAATAGTGGTCGTTAGCGTTCACTGAATCGGATTCTTACTTTGTTTGTTTCGTGGTGTTTACAGGTACTTAGGTTTGTATGCAAACAGGTTTGCAAGCTCGTTTACAAAAACTGGCAAAAGACGATCTTGTAGAGAATAAAGAGGATAAGAAAGAGGAATCTGAAACTACAGTAGAAATGGCAGATGCAGCAGAAGTTAAGGCTTTGAAGGAGTATTCTCAGCCGAAAATCAATGATATCCAGTCTAGCATTATCAGGCCGGCCATCACGACTAATAACTTCGAGATCAATCTGGGCACTATTCAGATGCTACAAAATTCGGTTCAGTTTGGGGGTGCTCCTACGGAGGATCCTAACATGCATATTCGGGACTTTATCGAGATCTGTGATATTTCAAGTTCAATGGTGTGTCGGATGATGCTATCAAGTTGAGACTTTTCCCATTTTCTCTAAAGGATAAGGCTAAGGGCTGGTTACACTCTCTACCACCTGGTTCCATTACTACATGGGAGGATCTTGCTCAGAACTTTCTTACTAGGTTCTTCCCTATGGCGAAAGCTACAGCAATGAGAAACCAGCTAACTCAATTTCAACAGCAATCTGGAGAATCTTTGTGTGAGGCATGGGAGCGATACAAGGAGATGCTTCGTAGGTGTCCACATCATGGCATGCCTGACTGGATGGTTATTAATAGTTTCTACAATGGGTTGGGAGCACAGTCTAGACCTATGCTAGATGCAGCATCAGGTGGAGCTCTATGGGCTAAGAGCTATGATGAAGCTTATGAACTTATTGAGACGATGGCTGCTAATGAATATAAGAATCCAACCCAGAGGCTTTCTCAAGGCAAGGTAGCATGTATTTTTGAAGTGGATGCAGCTTCAGGTATTGCAGCTCAGTTGAAGGCTTTGACTATGAAGGTGGATTCTCTTGCAAATTATGGAGTTCAGCAGGTTGCTAGTGTTTGTGAGCTATGTGCGGGCGCACATGAGACGAATCAGTGTGCTATCTCTTCTGAATCAACACAGTTTGTGAGTAATTTTCAGAGACCTGCTGCATCGGTTCCAGCCACCTATCATCCAAACAACAGGAATCATCCTAACTTCAGCTGGAGCAATAATCAAGGTGCTCAACAACCTTATCAGCAGCAGTTTCAAGGACAGCAAGCGAAGCCATTCAACCAGGGCTATCAGCAACAGTATGCTCCAAGACAACCATATCAACCTCCAGGATTTCAGCAGCAACCCTAGGCTAATGCGGGGAAATCATCTAATGAAAAATCAGAAATGGATGAGTTGAGGATGATGATGAAGAACCTACAAGCTTCTCAAAACACCTTGGAAAACCAGATGGGTCAGATTGCAAGTGTCTTACTTAGTAGGCAACAAGGAACTCTTCCTAGCAATATGGAGGCTAATCCAGGAAGAAGAGATGGTAAGGAGCAGGTCAATGCAGTTACTTTGAGATCTGGAAAAGTCACGAGGGATCAAAAATCAGCAACTAAGGAAGATGAAGAAGGGCAGAATCAGCAACTTGGAAAATCAGCAGTGCCCAGAATTGAAAAATCTGACTTGGTAATTGAGCAGCTAGATGGTGAAGTAGAAAAGAGCAAGGATCCTATTGAAAAGTTTCCTTCGGAGCAATATTCAAAGAATAATCAGATCTATCCGCCTCCGCCATATCCTGGACGCTTGCAGAAAAGTCAAGAGAAACAATTTCAAAAGTTTATGGATGTCTTCAAGAAACTGTCCATTAACATTCCTTTTATTGAAGCATTGGAGCAAATGCCAAGATATGCAAAGTTCATGAAAGATATTTTGTCATGGAAGAGAAGGTTGGAAGAATTCGAAATAGTGGCATTGACGGAGGAGTGTAGTGCCGTTCTGCAACAGAAGTTGCCACCTAAACTTAAAGATCCAGGGAGTTTCACTATTCTGTGCACGATTGGCAACCTTTCATTCGGCAAATGTTTATGTGATTTGGGAGCTAGTATTAATCTCATGCCTTTGTCTGTTTTCAAGCAACTTGGTCTACCGGAGCCGAAGCCAACCAACATCTCTTTGCAGTTGGCTGACAGGTCAATCACTTATCCGAGGGGTATAGTAGAAGATGTCTTGGTGAAGGTTGATAAGCTCATATTTCATACCGATTTTGTGATTCTAGATTTCGAAAAAGACAAGAAGATTCCCATAATCTTGGGAAGGCCTTTTCTAGCTACGGGTCGTACTTTGATTGATGTGCAAAAAGGAGAGCTTACAATGAGGGTGCAAGATCAGAATGTCACCTTTAATGTGTTCAAGGCCATGAAATTTCCGACAGAGGATGAAGAGTATTGTAGTGTGGATATAGTTGATACGGGTCAGATAAAGAATTTTGATAAGTTATTGAGCGAAAAGTCGGACACACAAGTGCTAAAGCATCACATCAGTGATTCCATTTACAGTTCTTCGGTTCGCGATCTCTCGAATGTCAAGCTTGGGAAACTTCCACCACATTTGAGGTATGTCCTTTTGAATAATGAGCTAGTGATTTTTGAAGAGGGGCATGATAACGTGTTGCGTAGGTGGGAAACCGATGATAAGGTAGAAGAAATTTTTATTTAGCCGGTTGAGTCGGAGAAGCACCTTAGAGGTGTGAAGCAGAAAAAGAAGAAGATTAGGCCGTTGGGTAGTAAAATCAGGTTAAAGTCTGACGAAAGAGATTGGTGGAAAGCAAGCAAACAAAATGTCAACGTTCGTAAGAATGGTTTTTCTGTTGAGGATGGGTCAGTTATTCTTTTGAAACCGCCATGAGTTGAGGAAGTAACGTCAAGCTATTGACGTTAAAGGAGCGCTTCGTGGGAGGCAACCCACGCATTAGTGTAGGAAAAAAAAATGAATTTTGATGTGTAACGCAAGCTGCGCCTGCGTTTCTGCTCTCAGCGCAGATTGCACCCTTGTAACGCAGGATGCTCCTGCGTTACTGTCCTTCAGGCAGATTGCGCGCCTGTTGCGCAGGCTGCGCTGCGTGACTGTTTGTTGAGCAATTTGCGTCAGCCGCGCGCAGGCTGCGCGTGAAGAGGAGTTTGTCCGTGAGTTTTTTTTTTTTTGGTTTTTTCAGCTGTTGTGTTACATAAAAAAATAAAAAAGTTTTTCACCTCCCATTTTATTTATACCCCTATTTTATCTAATTCTTTTCCTATATCAATTCCAAAACCCCCCAACCCTATATCTATTCTAATTCATATTTATTATTATTATTATTATTATTATTATTATTATTATTATTATTATTATTATTTATTATTATTATTATTTATTATTATTATTATTATTATTATTATTATTATTTATTATTATTATTTATTATTATTATTATTATTATTATTATTATTATTATTTTTAATCCTTAAATCCTATTTCTATCTTACATCAAATTTCACACCATCTCAAATTTTTTTCTTTTAAAATTTATGTTCATCCAATCCATCATCTTATATAAACCCACCTATACATACAAATCCAATTCCTCTTCTATTTATTTAAATCTCTAAAAATTCCATTCTAAAGAGGAATTAATTGCAAGTTCACCTCTTCGATTCGTATTGGGTAAATCTTTTTATCTAATCTTATTTTTATTATGAATTTGTTTTCTTGTCAATTGGGGGTTTTGTAGTATTCAGGCAAGGTGGCCAGTCTAAGGAGCTCGTACGCAGTATCCACCGCCTGATTCATCCGATGATGAGGACGAGTAGGTATGTTTTCTGCTATCCCTCGTATTTACTTCCATTCAATGCGGACATTGAATATTTTTAAGTTTGGGGGTGGTTTGGGGGATTAGTAGTTGTTGTATTATGTGTTCATGTAGGATATCATGTTTTGCATATTAGTCGTAATTCATGCATATATGTTCGTATTATCTATGTGTGTTTCATATAGGACATTCTGTTATTTTTGTTTGTTTTACCATGTGAGTTTTCATTTAGTTGCATTTTCATGGCATGCATATTTCATGATCCCTTAGGACGAGCTGATTCTGATTGATAGGTAGATGTTTAATTGAGTGTGGTGATGATGAGTAGAGGGTTGATTTATAGTTCCTACGAAATTGGCTTGCATGTTACGGGAACAAAGTTTTTACACAGTCTCATTGTTTACTTTTGGGCTAGGTTGAGGTCATGCTTGTTTGGATGTTTTGAGATTTAATCACTTGATTATATTTAGAATTTTCGTTATTCCCTTGATGGCGTAGGAGCACTAAAGTCTAAGTTTGGGGGAAACCAGGGATTTCATGCTAGTTGTTAATATTTGTTAAATAATGGCTAGGTGTCAAATGGCTAGTAGCCGGCTCATATTTTATATGAGTAGTCTAGGGTTGGAATTGAGAATTCTCGAGTAATTAAGTCTGAGGGGACTTAGTCCTGGTAACCTAAAGCCTTGTGGTTTGGGATTGCTGACCTAACACTCGCTACATGGGTATTATTGTATAAGCCTTTTTGGGGTCTCATTCATTGCACGGTTAAATAAGCATGCGTATTGTTTATGGTATTATGTGTCGTAGTGTAGTAATAAAGCATGAATTCCTGGCTAACTTGAATGAGGATGGAGGTGTTTTTAAGTTATGAAGTGTTTACAGTCTATACTATTTATAAACATGTGATTGTCTTGGCGAAGAATAGGTATGAGTTTTGACCTAGTGTTGGGAGTATTTCTGATGAGCATCGCACACACGCACGTTTCTGTTCATGTATTGTTAGTATACGGGGATTTAGTCGAGCTCTATTTGGATTTAGTTCCATTCTTTGAGATATTTGCATGTTAGTTGGTTTTGGTGAGTTTGAAGGGGATCTTTGCATTTTCATTTTAGTTGCATTCATGCATTGCATTGTTATTTCATTGTTTAGTCAGATGGATTTTGTGGGTACATTCGCTATAGGCCCACACGAGACCTTACTCGTCCACTAGGGCTGCCTAGGGATTTAAAGGGCTTGTTGCATATGCCAAATGCAACCGTGATCACCTACGAAAGTGGTACTAGTTAGTTAGTTAGTGGTAATTGTTTATGCTTGAGGACAAGCATCGGTTTAAGTTTGGGGGTGTGATAAGTGGATTTTATATCCACTTGGAGCGTTCCATATCGGCTTAAATTGATTGTCTTGGACTCAAGTTTGTTATAGTTTTGATGTGTTTTGTGTAGATGTGCAGGCTTGCAAGAATGTCGATTAATTAAGTTGATGCTTCTGTCGTGTTTTGAGGTTAAATTAATTAAAATTCGGATTTTCCGGGACGGTTGCGCAGTCTACACTGTTTTGGCCATATCTGGAGTTCTATAAGTCCATTTTCAGCGATCTTACTTCCCACGCGAAGCTTGAGAGATTTTCTACAATATGGAATAGGTGTTGCACGAGCAGGTTGCATGTGGAGAGAGCAGACAGCACGACAAGCAGACTGTTGGGAGCAGGGAAATTACGGTTTTGCCCTTTTCAAGTTCTATTTGTATTTTGGGCAGTTTTAGTACCTTAATTGAATTCTAATTGTAATAGAAGGCAATTTCTTTGCTGGGCAAGAATTATAGAGCCTATATAAACACATCCTAGCACTGTAATTGGATATAGTTTTATTATTGTAACATAGCTTAGATCTGCAAGGGAGAAAAGGAGAGAAGGATTCAACGCTCGTGACAAGCAACGAATCTAAATCTACTTCATCTTTTGTGTTACCTTGGATTATAGATTTGTTTTCTCAACTCTTTATTTTAATAATATTATTGCTTCTTTCTTCCATATCTTGTTTATTATCATGTTTTCATCAAATCACATGACGATGAACGATTCAATTATGAGATAATCGTTGTCATGGGATTCTAACGGAGTTATCTATGTAGCTTAGTAGTTTGATTGCTTTAAAGATTATGTGTGGTGAATTCTTGATATCCTTGTATGGTTGTGTTTCATGTATTTAGATGCATCGCGAACATCTAATTTGTTAATCTCTTGCGAAACGAGAGTGGATCTTGAGATTTAGAACTTGCCATGCTAGCATAGGATAGGTTGATATTTTAACATCATGATTTGTGGCATGAATAGAGATATTATGTTGCCCTATGTGATCTATGTGGATAACTTGTGCTTAAACCTTTATGTTTTCAAATTCTATAGAGATATAGGGTCTAAACATAATTGGTTTCTACCCATCTTCTATCTCTTTTGTGGATGCATGCGTAGTTTGGTACTAGTATACCGAGAGGTAACTTTTACTTGTTTCGTGTTGTCCGATCAGATATCAAATCCCACATGTGTATTGATTAAAGGCATTGACTCTAAGTGAAGTATTTAATGAAGTTAGGATCCCATGTTTCTTCTCATATAAGTAATTCGATTTTAATCAATTAGTTAATTCTTAGATTTATAATTTGCATCTTAGTTTAATTTAGATAATTAAACCCCAATTTGTTACTTTTCTTAGCAGTTAATTAAAACAATACATTGTTGCATAGGCATATTTTCTGATTAAAACTTAACCAGATCTCTGCGGAACGAACTAAAATTATATTACTTGTGACTACGTGCGCTTGCGTAATTTTGTGCTAACATTGACACTTTGAGAACTCGAATACCACTTTGACTTGTTGACTTCTTGAGTTCTCGAATAGAATATTTAGACATGTCGAATCTCTGAGATATCGAATGAGATATCGAACAGTTCATTTAGAGATATCGAACAGTGTCTTCTCAGATATCGAATCTCTGACTTGTCGAATGCTAGACTTCTCGAATAGACAAATGTACTTCTCGAATTGGTACTTAGGCAAATTCTTCATTTCTTCAAATCCCAACTGTGATTATTTGACAATCTGTATCTTCTTTCTTGAGGCAATAACCTTGGTACTTCTTTCAAGCATTATTCTTGACTGTATAAGTACAGTTGCATAACTAGGATTTGATGGCTATTACAAGTACAAAAACAAATCAAAACTCTACAACTAGAGGTTCCCTCAGTTAAGAGGTCATGTAAGTAATGCAAAGCATTACAAACAATTAGGCTTGTTATTAGATGTAAACATGCATGCCTCTGTGACTAACAATCTCCCCCAAATTGTGAGTGAGACCCTTAGTCACAATTTCATGTCTGATAACAAGCCTAACATACATAAAGATAAAACTTAAAAAAGTACAGGTATGTAGATTGATTGAAGAAAATATATAGAAGTATTCTTACAAGTTATGAGGAACTACTAGCCATATCCTTTTGGATTCATCTCTTGAGCTTTGGCTTGCAGATTCTCATTTTTCATCTTCTCTTCAGCTTCTTTAGCTTTCTTCTTTGCATTTTCTTCCATGGCAAGAATAATGTCTTCCATTGCAGTGAGTTCTTCAATTAGAGGGGAGCCTGACAAATCCTTGAGTACTTCATTCAGCTGTTTCTCAGAATAGGAACTGATGTAGTCCATTCTAATCTTTACATTTCTACCATACTTCTTGTACTCAATGATGTAAGGATTAAACTTGACTCTACACAGACCCATAGCCCTCAATTCATCAGCCTTAGCTTCCATTGCAGCAAACTCCTCCTCCCTTTTCTTTAGTAGCTCTTCACTGTTCTTTTTCATTTCTGCCTGGTGATCTCTCTTCATTTTGACAAAGTCAATTAACTCCAGCTTCCATACCCTTTCCACTCTGTCTTCAGAATCCAACATTGCAATTATCCTTTCTATATCATATAGCCCGCCCCAGTGCTGACATGTTCCTTGTCTGAATTTCTTCTGTCTTCCATCAGTATATTTAATTTCAAGAAAGTCATCAACAATGGCAACATGATAGATTCTTTGAGCCCATAGGAACTGCAATTGGTCTTCATCATAGTTTTCATCCAGAGGTGGTAGGTTTAATCCTGGAATTATTGTCAGTGCCTTTGACTTGGATAACTTCACCCTTCTTGCAACATGCTTGAATTTAATCCTTTTTACATGGTTGCTAGGCAGAAACTTATGACCCTTGCTTGTAGACCATTGTAGTATTCCATTAGCAGTTTGCTTATGGAAACATACAGATGGTTTCTTGACTTGAATCTTCTTATCTTCTCGAGGTGGCAAAACAGTTGCAGAAGCCATAGATGTAGATTTTGCTAGGCCACTACTAACAATATTCACCTTAGACTTAGAGTCTTGTGTTGTGGTGAGGTTACTCCTAGCAATGCCTAAGGCTTGCTGTTTTCCAATCTTCCTCTCATAGACTTTGCCTTGATCATCATCATTTTTCTTGTTCTTGTTATCCTTCTTCTTCTTCTTATCTTCAGCACCCTTATCATTCCTGTGATGTCTTCTCTTTCCATCACCTTTATCTTCATCTTTATCATCCTTATTTCTCCTAGGTTGAGCCATTTCTGGAATTGCACCAGTTGCTATGAAAGATCTTAGGATGTGCAGTGCTTCTATTTCTTCAGCATTTCTGACTCCAACTTTCTTTTATAGTTGATCAATGATAGCAATGACCAGTCTGTGATATCGAGGAGTGAGATCATTAGGAATGACCAATTGTTTGATGTCTTCAATTTTGGTGCCAGACTGATAAATGATTGTCCATGGCCTCTTGATTACTTCTGGCAGCCTTGAAGGTTGGCAATTCCTCAGGTCATCATACAGACTTTTGTTGTTCTCATTTCTCTTCTCAATAAGCTCAAGTAGTGCATCTATCTCTGAGTGTTTTAGAGCTTGTAGAGTCTTGTAGGTTAGATGCCATATCTTTGAGTTGGATACCATCATTATCTCCTTGAACCATGAGTTGTTGATTTTCCTGGGTATGACAGTGAGGTAGTCAATCTGCTCCTTCAACTTTCTCAAATAAAACTGAGTGTCACTAGCCTGTTCCCTTGTGGCTTTCAAAAACTCCAAGAAGGCTTTATCATGATAGACATTTGAATTAGCAACTTCTAGTAGCTTGGCCACAGTAATGACTTCAGCTTCTTCAGGCTTTGCACTTTCAGATATGGAAGATGGAGGTTTGTCAGATGGCATACTCCCTGCGACCACTGTGGTTGTGATGGATTGCTTCTGGCCACCAGGAGTAATGACATCCATAATTGGTAGAGTAACAACTGGCAAAGTGGTTGGAGGCTCATCAACTTTGGATTTTCCTTTACCTGGCACAGGAGTCATTGGTTTTGGAGCCCTTTGATGTCCACCCTCATTTAGCTTTATGCCTTTCTCCTTAGGTTTCTCCCCCTTTGGATTTGAATTCCTTGATGTTCTCTTCTCCCCCTTAGGCTTGTTATCAGGCACAGAGGCTGTAGGAATGACCTTTGGGTTTGAAGATTCTTCAGGGAGAGGGAGACCCATGTGCTTCATCATAGCAGACAGCATTGATTGTTGATGCAGAAAGACATTAGCTGTGGTGGTGGCTTGGGTGTCCAACTATTCATTGAGAATTGCAACCTTGCTGTAAGATGAGCATTAGACTTTGTGAGATAGGCTACCTCCTTTTCAAGAGCATCTACCTTGGTGAATAATTCAGTAGATTTGAAGCTAGACAGGGATTGGTCCTTAAGTCTCTGCACTTCAAACCTAGTCATATCATGCAATGGGACTTCAGTAATCAGCTTATCTCCATACTACTTTGCAAAAAGAGTCATGATCATGGCATTTGCTTCAGTTGTCTGATCAGCTAGATTTTGAAATTTGTGCCCCAGACCTGTGACAGCATCATTTAGAAGAGCTAAACCATTGTCCATCTTGGTACAAGTAGATTTGCATGCTAGAATGTCCTTGATTACAGTCTCCAATTGAGGAAATTTAGCTTCAAAAGTCCTCTTTATCTCATGCACTTCTTTAGTGGTGGCTGAACACACTTCATGAACTTCTGTTTTTAGCCCCTTGCCAAGGTAGTGTGCAGCCTTGAGAATGCCCTTGTAGTTGTCGTTCACTGCTTCATAAACATCACTAGGGGTGAGAGATTTGGGATTGGACCGTAGTGCAGTTATGTATTCTTCTCTGATGTACTGGAGGCCTTCTGAGAGAGAAATATCAAATTTTCCTTGTAGTTAGGCATCTACATTGCCATCTCTCTCAGCATTATCTACTATCTTTTCCTTTTGCATCTCCACATCATCTCTGTGGCATAAGAGAATAGCTTCATAGTCTGGATTTGACATGTCAGCAGTGAGAAGGTTCTGAGCAATCTTTGTGAACTCAGGGATCTGTTCAACAATTAAGCTTTGAAGTGCTTCAACCGTCAATTAAGGTGGAACAGACCCTGATCCTGAAGCACTGTCATGTTGCACAGGCTTTAGCCATTGAGACATGAAGTTAGAGCTAGAGCTAGGCAAGCTAGACTCCTCAGTTACAGATGCAACTTCTGTAACCGGATGGAATGACTCTACTACTGTTGTCTCCATAAGAGTGGGATGAGTTACAACAGTAGGGGACACAGGCACAGAGTCTCTAGTAAAAACTAGTGAATCCTCTGTGTTTGTGATGGTGTCATCAGGATATGCCCCAGCTAGCATTCCCTCACCATCTGAATGTGGCTTCTGGGTGGTGAGCAAAGTGTCATGCACTAAGTAACTTGAGTTCATTGGCTCACCAAGAGAAAAGAATTCTTGGTGATCAATGCCTTGTTCTTCAATTTCTTGAAGTACAAGCTCAAAAGAAATTTGTGATGTAGATTTTGGAAGAGAAGTGTCTTGTAGAATAGATTTTGGCAACTCCCCTTAAGAAATAGAGGGAGTTTCAAATGTGATGTGCTTTCCACTCAGTGTTGTGCTAGCCTTATCACTCCCAGGTGTTGACTCTTTACAGATAGGTGTATTGGGGAGGATGCTTGATTCTATAGATGCACCCTGTTAAGAGGATACATCTAGTGAACTGTGTGCCCCTGATTTTACAACTTCAACCATTTGTGTGACTGAAGAGGTGGTTTTAGCTTTCTTCTTCTTTGGTCTGATTAAGGGTGACTCAGGTCCTCACTTTCTACACCTAATTCAACAGCCAGTGTTGCTTCTGATAATATGGTCAAAGGTGCAGAAGCAACTTGTTTTCTCTTCTTCTCCTTTTTACTAACATCACCCTTTTGAGAGGATGATGCAGTTGGCTCAGTGTTTGGTTGAGAGGGTTGGTTAGCAGGCCATGGGTTAGCATTGTGTTCTACTTGCTCGGGCTGTGCTAACTGTGACTTTGAATCAAATGTTGGCATGTTGTGGGGGTAAGTCCTAAACAAACCCTCCATATGGGGAGTTATGTTAAGTCTTACATCCACATCATTCATAGTCTCCAAATTACCAAAAATGAGTTTGGTCATGGATTTAGGATAGCCTATTCTATTTCTATCTATCCCTGGTAATTCAATCAATTTAGCATTCTTAAAATTAAGTACGGATTGAATAAAGTGAGGGAAGAAAATGTCAGTACCTCTCTTAGTTGTGTTCTTACCAAGTCTCCCATACAACTCTTGGAGAATGATTTGTCCAACATCTATCTTCCTCCCATATGCCAAGGCATAGCCAATCTGCTGCGCAGGTGCACTGATTTGATCAAAACTAGATTTCCTGGCAGTGAAGACTTGAAGAAGAGTTGCAAACACATAGCTCCACTCCTTCCTCAGATTCTTCCTATTCAACTTTCCAAGATTTATCCCATCTGAGTAGTTGATAAATTCAAAGAATTCTTCTAAGTCTGCATTTGTGGCCAGTATGTCATATGTCTCTTGTTGTAGGCCCAGTGCTTGATTCATATCTGCAGTGGTGATAGTGATTTCCTGGTCCTGAATCTTGCAGTAGATTATATATGATGTTATTGCGCTTTCTAGGGCTACAACTTCCACAATAGCAGTTCTCCAAAACTGTTCCAAAATATCTAGATACAGAGTTGGGTTGGCAGAGAGTGCATCCTTGATGTATGACTTAGACATCCACTTCACAAAGCATTTGAAGTTCGCATTTGGGTGCTTCAACATCACTGGTTAGGGCGATAAAGTTGGTGTTAAATTTCACGGTTGCCATTGATACAGAGAGAAGAGAGGGAAGAGTAAAGGTTGAATAAGAAATTTAGCTTTTGGTAGTTAGGGTTTTCAGAGGTTTTGGGAGTTTAGATGCTTGAGTAGTCGAATGAAATGAATCGAATAGATATAGGATTGTATAAGTATGAAGTACTTGAATTGTCGATTAGATATATGTTTTGTATCGACAAGTCTAGTATTCAAGAAGTAGAAAACAACTATTCGATAAGTCAAGAAAGGCTTATTCGATAACTGAAGCAGATGGTAACTCACAGCCGGCATTTATCTAACTTAGAAATAATTCTAAATTAAATAAAATGTGTTTTTATGAGTGAATTAAAATTTTAGAAAAAAATCCAAAATCGGTTGAGACTCAGCGAGAATTCAGCCTTTTCAAATGATTCGAGAACTCAAATATAGTATTCGAGAACTCAGTCATTAGAGAACTCAATTACCATATTCGAGAAGTCAAGAATACCTCTATTCGATATCTCTAAAAGACTCTATTCGAGAACTCGAGAGTGCTCTAATGAGACTTGTTAGAGATGTCGAATAGTGAACCATTCGAGAAGTCTAACTTATCGAAATATACTCATCACTCACAAAAATTAATTTTCACTATCTTTTAAAATTTACCAGTCATATTCAATGAAGAATATTCTAGCAAATTAAACAGTGATTTTCTCAAAATTTCATAGAAATTTCAAGTTAATAAAATATGATTTTCCAACATATGCAACAGATTTGAAATATTTATAAATCATATTTCAGCCAACACTTACTCCAAAAATATTGAGAATTTAGATAAAGTAAGTGTTTACTGCTGCAACAATCTAGATGATATATTCACTTAGCCAGAATCCGAAGAATTCAGCATTCCAATCTCACTAACCAACCTTGTGAAGGTGACTTCATCTAATGGCTTAGTGAATATGTCAGCTAGTTGTTTATCTGTAGAGACATAATGTAACTCAATGGTTCCACTAGTTGCATGTTCTCTAATGAAATGATATCTGATGTCAATGTGCTTTGTTCTAGAATGATTGACAGGATTGACAACTATAGAGATTGCACTTGTGTTGTCACACATGATTGGAATTTTTTCCAACACAAGTCCATAATCTCTAAGTTGATTTCTAATCCAAAGCACTTGAGCACAGCAACTTCCAGCAGCTATGTATTCAGCCTCAGCTGTAGAAGTTGACACAGATTGTTGTTTCTTGCTATACCAAGAGACTAACCTTTGTCCAAGAAACTGGCAGCTACCTGAGGTGCTTTTCCTATCCACTCTGCATCCAGCATAATCAGCATCAGAATAACCAACCAGATTGAACCCTGTGTCCTTAGGATACCATAAACCCAAGTTTGGAGTGCCCTTCAGATATCTAAAGATCCATTTTATAGCAATCAAATGTGATTCTTTTGCCTTCTTTTTAGGCTTCTTGCATTCACTGGCAAAATGCCCTAGGTCATTTCATCTGTAACATCTTACAGATGACCTATCCATATGGCTGGTTTTAAATTTATTCTTGTTTGGTTTCACAGGTGCCTTGCTCTGGGTTTTAGGTTTGAAAGGTTGGTTCTTCTTGAATCTGATGTTTGGAAATTTTCTGTCCATGAAAGCATATGAAGTGTTTTCCATTCCATCTAGTTCTTCAAGAGTATAGAACTCTTCTTCCTCCTTCTCCTTAGCAGGTTCACTTACCTCAGCTTCAGTTTCTTCATCATCTACTATCTCCTCTATCCTTAGCTGGCTTGTAGATGCTTCTAGGTCTTGAATAGATTTGTTGACAATCAAGGCACATGATGTGTTTACTATTCTGCCTTGGTTGGCTTGGATAGCCCTTTTCTGAAGCAACTCAAGCTCATGAGTTTTCAAAACCCCATAGAGCACATCATATGTGACTTTGTTCAAATCTCTTTCCCTTAGAGAGATGACCCATTGCTCTAGATGATTTGGTGAGGATAGCAGAAATTTCATGTTCAACTCCTTGGTGCTGTAAACCTTGCCATTCATCTGCAACTCAGTAACTAGCTTGTGAAATATCTCAAACATCTCAGTGATGCTTTCCTTGGGCTGTGCCATGAAAGCTTCATACTGTGTGACCAGTATCTGTTTCTTGTTTTCCTTGACCTCATCAGTTCCTTCACATAACACCTCAATGTGATCCCACATTTCTTTGGCAGATGTGCATGATGCAATGTTTGCAAACATTGACATATCCATGGAATCAATAATTAGCAACATGAGGTGACTATCAAGAGCAACCATCTCATTTTCTGATTTTGTCCATTTGGATGGTTCCTTGGCCACATAAGATCTTGGAACAGTTATGGTTCCAACAGTCTTCTCAGGTATCTCTTGTTGTGGAACAAAGGGACCATTCTTGAGAATCTCAGGATACAAAGGATGAGAGGCTTTGATGAACAACATCATTTTTATCTTCCAGAGATTGTAATTTTCTTTGTCAAACTTAGCGACTTTCACCGTTCCTGTGGTCTTTGGTGTATTCGAACTCATGATCATTTTTCTGTTTTTGAATAAACAGCCCGCTCTGATACCACTTGTTGAGTATTGAATACAGTAAAAGAATACAGAGGGGGGGTGAATGGATTCTTGAACTTTTCTTTGTTCTTGAATCTGTGTAGCAAATAATTGTTTGTGTGTGCAAATGTATAGGTGCGGATAAAGTAACACAAGACACAATATCACTTTAACCTAATATATTATTATAAAAAGGTTGCTACAATCTGTGAATACAAATGATAGTATTCTCAGCTTCATTTTTCTCAGAGAGATATGTCTTACAATGTGTATGAAAAACCTTTCTATCTTCTCAAGAAGTGAGATTGTATTCTTATAGAACATTAATACAATTCGGTTACTACAAATAAGGTTACAGGATAAATTACTTTCTTGTATGTCTATCCTTTTTGAGCAAGCATCCAAACGGCTACAGATTTGACTTTGCAAAGTTCTGTTCAGATCCACTTCTTTAGCTCTTTGTCTCTTCTATATCTCTCCAAGCTTCCTTGTAGGCTTTCCAGAGTACGTTACAGATTGTGGTCGATAAAGTATATTGGCTTGTTGCAGGTTTCAGACTTGTACAATTTCTTCAGTATTTTGTCTCCAAGATTGTATTCGAGAAGTGGCTAAGTGATTGATTCGAGAACTAGGATTAGATAACTCTGAGTTCTCGAATATTGTATGATTGACATATCGAATCACTTCTCGAATAGTACTTTTCTCCAGGATTCCTTAAGTTGTCGAATAGAACACTTGACTTGTCGAATCCTTGAGATATTGAATAGCTTTCTAAGTCCTTGAGATATCCAATGGAACTTTGACTTGTTGACTCTTTGAGAACTCGAATACCACTTTGACTTGTTGACTTCTTGAGTTCTCGAATAGAATATTTAGACATGTCGAATCTCTGAGATATCGAATGAGATATCGAACAGTTCATTTAGAGATATCGAACAGTGTCTTCTCAGATATCGAATCTCTGACTTCTCGAATGCTAGACTTCTGGAATAGACAAATGTACTTCTCGAATTGGTACTTAGGAAAATTCTTCATTTCTTCAAATCCCAACTGTGATTATTTGACAGTCTGTATCTTCTTGCTTGATGCATGAACCTTGGTACTTCTTTCAAGCATTATTCTTGACTATATAAGTACAGTTGCACAACTAGGATTTGATGCCTATTACAAGTACAAAAACAAATCGAAACTCTACAACTAGAGGTTTCCTCAATTAAGAGGTCATGTAAGTAATGCAAAGCATTACAAACAATTATGCTTGTTATTAGATGTAGACAGGCATGCCTCTGTGACTAACAATTCTTTTAGTTCACAATGATCCTATTTTGGTATTTACGCTTCATATACCTTCACACCTGCATCTCCTTCCAGAAACGGACTTTTGGATTAGAAACATATCAAACAATGTTGTTAGGAAATTGAAGATTTTAAACGAATTTTGACAAACCTACAAAATGCCCTCTTATTTTTTTTTCTTCTTTGGAGATAACTAAGTTGAGCCTCACTAACTGTAGACTAGATCCCCCCCCCCCCGGGGGATTCGAAGGTTTCAATAATCTTCTTAATGTCAAACTTGTGGAAGCCAAAATTAGTGCTAACATGTTATTTGGGACTCGACTCAAAGAATTGCATTTGACCCGTTGCAATGGGATTGAACATTTGGGATGCCTTTTGAATCATAATACCAATCTCAGTATGATAAAGATCTTTGACAGTGGAGATTTAGACGGGGAGTTGTTTGAATATATGCATAAAAAAGATGAAACTTCTTACTCTAGCTTTGGAAGGAGTGACACATTTTAGGAATGAAATCATCAATTTAGACAAACTGGTTGGCAATATGCCTAGAATCAAAACTCTCTGACTTGATGTCTGTTTTCTTAAGGTACTCCCTCCGTCTCTTTTTACTTTGCCCGTTTGACTAAAAACACGGGTTTTAAGAAAAACTGGGTATTGAATATTATTTGTAAGAAGTAGTGGGTATTGAATATTGTTTTTAAGGAGTAGTGGATATTGAATATTGTTTTTTTGGAGTAGTGGGTGGAGTAGTGGATATTGAATATTATTGTTAAGGAGTAGTGGGTGGAATAGTAGGTATTGAATATTGTTTTTTTGGAGTAGTGGGTGGAATAGTGGGTGTTGAATATTATTTGTAATGATTAGTGGGTGGAGTAGTGGGTATTGAATATTATTTTTAAGGAGTAGTGAGTGGAGTAGTGAGTATTGAATATTATTGTTTATGGCTTAAAATAGAAAGGGGAAAAGTATTTTGATAGTCCCGATTTAGTAAATGGGAAATGTTTTTAGAGACAGAGGGAGTAATGTTTAAAATCCTAGGAATTTGATTAGGAACGTTCTGCCAAATGAGTCTCACATTTTAATTAACTTTCCAATATATAGCCTTTTGAACCAGGTGTAGCTATTTTAACGAGGCCTACATCAACATTGGAGAAATTGATCCTTGCATGTGTTGACTTTATGATTTGGTTCATATTTAGTCTGTTCTTTGCTTGATCAGAAGTTTACCCAAATTACGATATCTTTTCGTAAGACTAGTGAGAACTAGTACTATTATCTGAATATTTTATTTAAATTACATGTCCATCTCTATGCATATTATTGCTCCTAATTATCGGTCTTTTTTTTTTTTGTCTCTCTATACATTTCTAGGTATGTGCTAAAGGACTCATAATCTAGAAAGTCATTTTTATTACATCCCTCCAATAAGTGGTGAATGGGGGACAAGTATATGAGTCTAAATATATAACTTATTAAAATTCATACTCCCTCTGTACCCATTGGGGGACGGGGATGTGGCACGCATTTTATGGCTCCTAAAAAGTATAGATTCATAATTTATTTTTAATTTTTTTTCTTCTGAATAAAAATTTAATGTTTCTATTTTTATTCAAAAAAAGAAAATTTTAAAAATAAGTTATGGAACTATACTTTATAGGAGTCTTAAAATGCGTGTCAAGTAATGAAAAAAACTGGGTAGAAATGAGTGGGACGGAGGGAGTATATGAATTATTTCATTCTCATTAACATTAGTTGAGTACTGGAGTTTAAATTCGTAAATGGAATTGAAAATAACATCGAAATGTAATAAATATACAAATGCTGTTGGGAATAATTCAAATTTATTTGTATAGTTTTGTATTATCAGAAATGTTAGTAGGATAAGTGAAAGATAATACCTGCAAAAATGTGAATATAGATAAAAGTGTATTATGGGGTTCGGGAAAAGAATTGAACAAGCTATTTTTCCGTGCTTTTTCTTATAGGAAAAATCCTCTATATATAACACTCAATACCTCCACCCATAAAAAGTAACCGTCCAAATTATTCATTACACAATCAATACAATTAATTGGGGGTGTTTGGGGAAACTTTTTTTCAGAATAAGTCAATTTATTTTAAGATAAATTGAGAGATTCCTAACTTTCCAACTTATTTTCCAACTTATTTTTACAACTTATTGAACCTCAAACATACATTAAATATTTTTATAAATAAAAATTATCAAAATATAAAATTTTTATCCGGAAATAAGTACATAAATCCTTAAATAAAGTTTTGCCAAACAAGCACAATGTCTTTGTTTTTAACTTCTTTTGACATTATTCACAATATAAATAATTATATTTGTAACTTTCAAAACATCAACTCACATAGTTAATTCTCTAAATACATTATTCATGTATTTATTCTTTTGTTATATTTGACAAAATAAATCAAATACAACAATAAGTAGAATTTATTCGAAAATTATAATAAAAAAGTTAGTAGTGATATTCTTTTGGAACTCATGTTGTGACTATTTTCTAGGAAAGTTATCAATATACAGGCGCTGTTTGTGTACTCATATTACTGTACACTTATGCCTTATATGGCCATAAACACTTATGGGGAGTGTTTGCCAAAATAAGTTTTAGCTCAACTTATAACTTATAAACCCATAACTTGAATGTTAAGAATTCTTACTTTCAACTTATAACTTATAACTTATTCTCGATATACGCAATATATAATATCCTTCAAATCTTCAAAACCATATATCTCTCGATTCATTCATTAGAAAATTGATATGTATATATCAAATTTCCCTATTCATCGAGATCTATCCATTGATATCTGTTGACGGAGGAATTTGGTAACAACAAAGTTTGAGGTCTGTCGCCAGAATCAAAATCTATGACGGTGGTTCTTCACCGGATAAGTCGCCGGAGTATGGTGGCTGAGATGAATTGGGGGCTGAGATTGAGAGGGTTCTTGGTGGCGGCTCGTAGCTCTTCGCTTCCATCCCCTTCAATTTGCCTACGTACCTCTATATTTATAGAGGATCAAGCCCACGTAGTTCTTGGAGAGCAAGAAACCCAATTGGGCTTGGATTGACGAACTAGCTTCCGGAATGTTCTACTATGAGGCCTAACCACAAAGGCCCAAGGCTCGTCCATGAACTTTGGACTTCACAGATAAGGAAACTTCCCCCGTCGAGGACTAGTCCTATCCGTTACCAACTATTTCCTTATTTCATGGACGCAGGTATAGCCATGGTTTACCCCAAGTGCAGAACGCATCCCTGTCCCCCGAATGAGAAGCATCCACCAGATAGCAGGACAGGTGATCCAGAGCTTTTGGGTGCAAAGTGCAGGATTACTCCAAAGTTCCCCAATGAGAGCGCGCCCATTGGCTACAGGAACAGAGCTCCCAAAGCACACACCAGAAAGTTCCCATCTTTTCACCTTAGGGTGCGCCCTTTGTGTCTAAGATGGGTCCTTATATCCAGGCATACCCCTGGAGGCCTTCTGCGACGGACATCCCCCTCCTGAGATACGACAGGAGGGAATTCTTCAATAATCTTTGTAAAACCTGTTGATAATTGTCTTCATTCTGCCTTTATGCTTCTCAGGGCGCGCCCTCCACATATAGGAAGTAAGGGCGCGTCCTCCTTCTCCAAATCTTTATCAAACCCCTAATTTATCCTGAAAATCCCCAAATTGAACCCGTATCTGACCCGAATCCATTTTAGAATACCCGAACCGAATTTTGGGCATAACAACTACCCCCCAATTCCATGTAAAATCAAAGATGAAGCATGGAATTTTCAGTCTTCAAGAAACCAAAATCTCTTCGTAGTTATTCTTCTTCAGGGCATGTCCTCACTCTTCTTATCTTCAAGATTCTATGCGGAGGGCGCGTCCTTCAATTCTTCATGACAACATTAGTTTTGATTTCTTCGTCGAGGAATAACACAAATGCACCACATCTCTAAGCTTACATGAGCTAACTCGGCGTAAGAAACAAGAGATATTATGCACAAGTGTAAACCTCTCATAGGGCTCGCACTAAAGCTAAATATATATATTTTCAGAGGGCGCGCCTTATGATATTAAGACGTACGGACCCCTTCAGGTGTCATCCATTTATACTTCCATGGTCTTCTCAAGTTCCTTCTACATTAATCAAGCCAAAGGGCATTCCAATGTAGCGGTATAATCCTCTATCTGTGATGAAAGAAGTGTGCTCGCGTACATGGAAATCTGATTATAACCCGAATAAGCGTTCATGAAACTCAAGAGAACATGCCCTACTGTTATATCTACCAACTGATCAATCTGAGGAAGAGAAAAACTATCCTTAGGGCAAGCCTTGTTCAAATCCGTGAAATCTACACAAGTCCTCCCTTTCCCATTTAACGAAAACCAAGTTAGCTAACCACTTTGGTAGTAGGATTCTTTAAACAAGCCAACGTTTAATACTCTGTCCACCTCTTCCTTCAATGCTATAGATCTCTCTCCACTTACTGGTCGACGTTTCTGGCGAATTCCTTTCTTGGTATAGGATCTATATTTAAATGATGGCACATAACTTCTGGATCAATTCCCACCATAGCAGCATGACTCCAAGCAAAAACATCTAAGTTATTCAAAAGAAAGTTGGTGAGCATTGGAATTCAACTGAGATCCGATTTTCAATACCTTACTCGTATCCTTTTCATCCACCATAATTGAAATTGAGTCCTCTGCAGGACCAGTCTTCTCAACCTGCCATGGTGTTCTCGGACCAAAATTGAAATCAAAGCTTCGAGGATCTTCAATCAATGCTTCATCCTTGGAGGGCGCGTCCTCTTTAAGAGGGAAGTCTTCCTCGACAAGGGCATTCACCAAGCCTTCCAGTGGCATTCTTCTTCCCTTGATCTGTTCACCTTTAATGCTGAGGGCGCGCCCTCTGGGTGGACGCCCCTCATCCCCTGGTTCTTGAACAAAATAATGAGCCTGAATTCCTCCCTTGATGTTGTTCATGATTCCTCCAGAACTTCTTTTAATTCCTTCAACAAGGGGCGCCCTACTAGGGCATTGTGAACTGACTCCTGACCCAAAACCATGAATTGCATCATTTGAGTTATTGGGAGAGAACCTTCTCCTGATTGCACCCATCATTTTGACAGCTTTTACTAAAAATCATAAATTTATGCATTCTCTGCTACCATGTCTTTGTCCGGAAGCCACACCTTCTTGTAGGTATTGTAATACAGAATATTCCTCGAACTTCCATTGCCCGAGTCTGAAGAACACATGCCTCATCTTCAGTACAAGTGATATCTGCACACTCCCCCTTAAACAATTTAGGTGACATTAACTTCATGCTATTCACATCGGTGAAAGGTATCTTGCCTCTCAAGCATATCTCTCCAAAGCATTGTTGCTATCACCCCCCAAGTGATGTCCTCCAAAGATAGTATGTATACTTCCTTCCTTGACAAATTTCTTCTCCTCAATTTTGTCCTCATCACGGAGGGCGCGCCCTCCGTTCTTCTTCTCAGGATTCTCTTATGCTTCTTGACTTCTCTGACAATCCAATCGGTCAAGTATCCTTCCTTGATTAGATCTTCAATTTCATCCTTCAGTCGTCGACATTCATGAGTATTGTGACTTGTCGACTCATAGTACTCACAGTGCTTCTTCTTATCCTTGCTTTTCCAGGCAGACAGAGGAGCCGGCTTCTTAAGAAGCCCTTAATTCTTGTTCACCTCAAAGATGTGTTCAATCGAAGCCGCCAACGGAGTGTAATTGTTTGTCCTTCGATCATAAGAATGCTGTTAGCGTCGATTCCGGTACGATATACAAGACTTGTAATCTTCCCCTTAGCGTTCCCGGAGCTTCTGTCTTCCGATCTTCTACTAAGGATTGCTCCACCATCTTAAAAGATTCAGCCTGTGCAAAAACATCGACCACAAAAGCTGAATCCCTTTCTTAAAGATGCTTCCAGAAATCTGTCTCTACTTACAAACTAGCTATCAAGAAACTCTTTAAGTGTCTCATCTGTTGTTCTTCTAACCAAAGCGGATTCTGCATTGAATCTTTTGAAGTAAGATTGAAGACTTTCTCCTTCTCTCTGCTTAATGTCGGACAGAGTTGTAACGGGAGGAGCATACTTCACTGCTACTTGGAACTTGGCTAAGAACAAAGTCCTCATCGTTTCCCAATAGGTAATCACTCCAGATCCAAGCTTTTGAAACCATTGCTAAGCATTCTCACTCTGTTGAAAATGGAGAAGGAGTTTATGTCGTAGCAGATATCCTTCCTCCATCAAAGTAAGAAAGAAGCCTCTTCAAGTCGATGACATTAAAAATGCTCACACCTGGAATATTTTGAATATTTGGTGGCACAGTTGTTTGAGTATCCCCCAAGGGTGGAGGTTGAGCTGTCGTCTGAGCATTTCCTGGAACTCTGGCATGAAGTTGTGTGAGAATTACCTTTTGAGTCTGAGTTTGTTCCTTTTGACCTTGAGCTTGTGGATTTTCTTCAATCTGTGTATTCCCCTGAGAACCTCCTTGATGCTTTCCTTTAGAGGGAGGGCGCGCCCTCGAGCCTACTTCACTACAAGTACTTGAAGGAATTTAAGTGATACTAGGAGATCTATCGTGCCCTCTTTGTTCTGAAGTCACATCTCTCCTTGATACTTCTCCATTCTCCAATCTTCATGGTCTTGGCTACTTCTTCTTCCAACATCACCTTGAGGAGGGACTTTTTCATATCCAAGGGGCCTCGACCTGTGATCAGGGGGCGCGCGCTGTGGATCTCCATCTCGAGGAAGGGCTCGCTCATGTCCAAGGGGCCTCGACCTGTTATCAGGGGGCGCGCGTTGTGGATCACGGGGCCTCAATTCCAAATGCTTCTCTTTCTTCTGATGCTCAAGGAGTATCATCCTTAGATCGTTGTCACTAAGCATTCCTTCAAGCTTGCAAAGTCTTTCTTCATCACGTTGAGTCTCGCTGGGGGCGCGCCCTAAGCGATGTGGGTGAATGGGCGCCCTTTCCTGAACAGCCGGCATTATCTTCAATGACGAAATTCTCCATTAGGATGTTCAACAACAGGGGCTCCTTTTTCAAAATAATCCATCCTTCAAGGAGTCACCAGTTGAAACCTCCTATCTTGCACATCCTCCCCTCCTCAAGAGCTTCCTTTGACCAAGATACTATCAAGTGGATTGATGACTTCAGAGTTCAGGAAGCTGCAACCATCAAATCTAAGAGGATTGCACTGGGGCTTCAAAAGGCTGTTGAGATGAAGGGCGCATTCTCAAAAGCAGAAAGACTTTTGCGATCGGCCGAAATCCCAACTCCACCTACTAAAGACAATGGTGAGAGCAATTCTTACTCAAACATGGAGGAGACTTCTACCAAGGCAAATGCTTTCAATCCTCCGACAGACCCCGCCTACCGGCACAATCTTGCATTCTCGAAAAAGTTGAAAATTTCACTCAACTAAGACTAGGGAAAGTGTACATGGACTACCCCCCTAGACTAGGAGGTAATTAATTTACCTTGTAGTCTACTATTCAGGCACCACCCTACTTCGATCAATTACTGGTATAACGAGGAACTAGAGCATCATCCTATTGATAGTGGGGTCATAAACCTCACCCCAAAACGTTTTACAAAACGGTAGTGAACACTTCTCCGGTCACGAGCTATTCCAAATCTCATCCCATGAAGGGGCATCACAATGTGAGGCATCTCACTAGGAGGCATCCTATGAAGGGCATCTCACGAAGAGGCATCTCACGAAGAGGCATCCATTAAAGGGCATCTCACGAAGAGGCATCCATTAAAGGGCAGGTGCATCAGTACTACCCCCCAGCGTCAGTATATTATTCCTTGAAGATCATCTCTTAACGAGGCATCCCAAGAGGGGAATTTTAAGAGAGAGTCGTTGGAGTTGCTGAGGACGTGCCCTGTCGCTTAGGGCGCGCCTTATGAGGACGAGGGCAATGACAAAGTCTCTTCTAGTCCGGATGAATGTCATTCTTGTGTAGAGGAGCTCGCTCATGACCTTGGGGCCTCAACCTGCCTATCAGGGGGCACGCTCTAAGATTCATGGGGCCGCACATTAATACAATTTTCTTCAAGCAAAAGATATGCCCTGGATCGTTGCGATCATACTTGCAGACGAAGCCACACCATGAGGTTAATAAGCTAGGGTGCGCATTGATGCCTATCATTCAGGTCATTGTAGATACAAGAGTGCGTACTCTGTAGCAAAGTATTGTTTCTTCATAGAGTGGCTCGCTCACGACCTTGGGGCCTCAACCTGGTGATCAGGGGGCACACTCTGTGGTTCGTGGAGCCGCAACTCAACTTCTTTACTTCTAGAGTCCAAGCAGTAAATTATCCTCGTAGATATTGGAGTCCGCTTGAGCATTTGCATCTTTCCTTGAGGGCGCGCCCTAACTGGAACGGTCCTCTGAGGGAGAGCCCCATGAAGGCGCATCCTATGTTGGAGGATTTTCCCGAAGTTGTGCATTTCCCTGAGGTTGAGGATTCTCACCCTCTCTTCCACCAGTTGCACTATGAGAAATCAAGGGAACAATTGTAGGGCCTTTCTCTCTTGAGGGTGCACCCTCAGCAATATGTCGAGCCTCACTTTGGCGATTAGGCCAAATAACGTCATTCCTATATCATTAGCTTCATTATCTTCCAACAAAATCTCCAAGAAGGGATCTCTCGTGTCCAAGGGGCCTCGACCTGTAACCAGGGGGCACGCGCTGTGGATCACGGCCTTGAGGAAGGGCACGCTCATGTCCAAGGGGCCTCGACCTGTAATCAGGGGGCACGCGCTGTGGATCACGGGGCCTCGATTCCAAGTGTTATCCATTTTCTTGGCCAGGCAAACCCCTGTAGGCCTTCTAATCAGGTAAACCCCTGAAGGCCTTCTCATCAGGTAAACCCCTGAAGGCCTTCTCATCAGGTAAACCCCTGGAGGCCTTCTCATCAGGTAAACCCCTGGAGGCCTTCTCATCAGGTAAACTCCTGTAACTTTATACATGCAATAAATATATAGAGCAAAATAATATTGAGGTTGTATATTACCTGGAGGCGCCCAGTCAGGGGAAGGCGCGCTTCGTAATAATCTTCTGAGGCATGTTCTGCTTGAATTAGTAAAACTCACCATTTGCAGCTCTCTTCTATATCATCTTCCATGGGTGCGCCCTGTGGCACGCCCTGGCAGTGCGCCCTTGATAAGAGATGCTACACCTTTTAGAAAATCTTTGAGGCTTCTATTGACGTGACCTCCTCCAAATTGGAATGTGGCGCTCCACATATTCTTAAGATCTGAATGAGGCGTTCTGGAGATGTGGAGATGTGTTCAACCATTGAATTCTCCTAGAAGTTGGAAATCATCTGAGCCTCAACTACCACCCTCAGGGCACGCCCTGAGAGTCCTTGGGGATTCTCTTTCACCATCTTCTTCCTACAAAAGTTCAAGAAACAAATAATAGAATTCACAACAAAATAAGTCAAGGGTTCCCTTGAGGGCGCATCCTGATGGTGAGGGCGCGTCCTGATGGTGAGGACGAGTTCCCAATAATTGCGCCTCTTCCCTAGAACATCCTTCTTCAAATCATATTTGAAATCGCCCCTTGGAAAACCTGAAAATCAGTTCTAGAACCATCTTTGACATCACAATCGCCTTCGGATCTTGTTCGACCTCCCTGCCAGAAATCGCCATCCTTGGATCTTCTCCGTTGCTGCAGATCTGCAACCCTATCGAGGGCTATTCCTTAGATCTTTCTTGTCGTGTCATAATAACCTTCATCGTGGTGAGAAATCCATCCTCCTTGGATTATGATCTCGATTAGTAGCCTTCCTTCTCAGAATAGGATGTGGATTTCATCCTAAACCAATTACCAATAGGTTTCCTAAACCAAGTAGAATTCTTCATTGAAAATTCGTAGTTGTCTTTTCTCTCCAGTTTTGGACTGATTCCAACAAAATTCTTCAGATTATAACACCTTTGGGTTATCGAGAATTTAATAAGCTTCGCGTGGGCTGTAAAATCGTCCAAATCTGACTTCTAGAACTCAAGATATGACCCAAACAGTGTAGGTTGCGCGTGCAGCACAATACATACGAATTTTCATATATTTTAACTCCAAGATCGATGACCCATCATCAATTAAGCCATACTTGAGACCATATCTTTCAAACCATGATGAGAATCGTAACCTGTTGAATGCAAAATCTTTAAAACCGTAGATTTGGTGTAACATCTTTCCTCCTAAGATGTAGATCTTGATTGGCTGCCCTCCTTCTAGCGCCAATTTGTTGACGGAGGAATTTGGTAACAACAAAGTTTGAGGTCTGTCGCCGGAATCAAGATCTATGACGGTGGTTCTTCACCGGATAAGTCGCCGGAGTATGGTGGCTGAGATGAATTGGGGCTGAGATTGAGAGGGTTCTTGGTGGTGGCTCGTAGCTCTTCGCTTCCATCCCCTTCAATTTGCCTACGTACCTCTATATTTATAGAGGATCAAGCCCACGTAGTTCTTGGAGAGCAAGAAACCCAATTGGGCTTGGATTGACGAACTAGCTTCCGGAATGTTCTACTATGAGGCCTAACCACAAAGGCCCAAGGCTCGTCCATGAACTTTGGACTTCACAGATAAGGAAACTTCCCCCGTCGAGGACTAGTCCTATCCGTTACCAACTATTTCCCTATTTCATGGACGCAGGTATAGCCATGGTTTACCCCAAGTGCAAAACGCATCCCTGTCCCCCGAATGAGAAGCACCCACCAGATAGCAGGACAGGTGATCCAGAGCTTTTGGGTGCAAAGTGCAGGATTACTCCAAAGTTCCCCAATGAGAGCGCGCCCATTGGCTACAAGAACAGAGCTCCCAAAGCACACACCAGAAAGTTCCCATCTTTTCACCTTAGGGTGCGCCCTTTGTGTCTAAGATGGGTCCTTATATCCAGGCATACCCCTGGAGACCTTCTGCGACGGACATCCCCCTCCTGAGATACGACAGGAGGGAATTCTTCAATAATCTTTGTAAAACCTGTTGATAATTGTCTTCATTCTGCCTTTATGCTTCTCAGGGCGCGCCCTCCACATATAGGAAGTAAGGGCGCGTCCTCCTTCTCCAAATCTTTATCAAACCCCTAATTTATCCTGAAAATCCCCAAATTGAACCCGTATCTGACCCGAATCCATTTTAGAATACCCGAACCGAATTTTGGGCATAACAATATCCATTGTTATATATAAAAAAACATTATTTTGAAAATTATAAAAAAAAGTTAACTTATGAGTTCTGATTTACCCAAACAGTCTACTGATTATAAGTTCTGATTTACCAAACACTCTACTGACTGCTCTACTCATCACTTATATGACATAAGCTCTGTTCTAAAAGTCGGCGATTAATCGGGATTAATCGCCGATTAATCGCTGTTCGGTAAGGCACCGTACTGATTTTACAAAAATCGGCCAAAAAATCGTTTTTTTGAAAAATCGGGATTAATCGGGTTTAATCGGTCAAAAATCGGATTAATCGGTCAAAAATCGGCATTATTGATAAAAAATTGAAAAATGTGTAGAAAAATTAAAAAAATTCAAAAAGTATAAAATTGAATAAATTTTAAGAAAAATATTATTCTCATATACGAAACTAATATTTTAAACGGTTAAATCATGAATTTTATCATTTTTTTCTCTCATGTTGATCCCAATTCAAAAATTAGATCTTAAAATTTATATTTACTTTAATAATGCTATATATTTTAAATATATTTGTATAAATATATGATAATTATTCATGTATAATCAAAATAATAACATAATTATGTATATTAATAATAATTATATTTAAAAATATTATTAAATTAGTTCCGATTAATGATCCGATTAATCATTCCGATTAATCCCCGATTACCCGATTAATCCCTGAACGGTGCCTCCACCGATTAAGTCCGATTCCCGCTTTTTACAACACTGGACATAAGTGCTTATAAGTCATAAGTTATTTTTTTAAGATAGCACAAACTACACATAGATTGTAAAAAGCAAGCTTATGTATTCAGAATAGATAACAGAGAGTAGTAAAATCATTCTTTTTGTTATATTATTTTCTTATGTTTCTCCATGAAACCAACAACTACAAACTTTTGTGTACA
The DNA here is from genome assembly GCA_037693485.1 of Kitagawia praeruptora. NCBI lineage: Eukaryota > Viridiplantae > Streptophyta > Magnoliopsida > Apiales > Apiaceae > Kitagawia > Kitagawia praeruptora. Next base: position 145,204,364 of record CM075352.1, read on the forward strand.
ACCCCAAGAGACAACTACAAGTTTGTATATATGCCTCCGGCAGGGACGGAGGGAAGGGGGGCATGGGGGCACTGGGTGGTGTTTGTCCTCCCAAAATTCTGAAAATGTAAAAAAAAGAATTATATATAGAGTAATGCTACAGCCATTAAATTGGGTACCAAATTTTGACACCAAATGATGTGGTATTAATTAGTTGGCATTTTGTGATATTTTAATTGGATGGTCCTGGCGGTCCCATTATTATTATAACCAATCAAATTAATGTCATATCATTTGGTGTCAAAATTTGGGAACTAATTTGGTGGCTGTAACATTTTTCTTATATATATATTTCAAAATTGTGAATTTCGTCCCCCCATTTTCATAAAAAAATTCATTTAGTTTTTCCATTTTTACAAAAAAAATCATTTAATCCCCCTATTTTTACAAGAAAAATCATTTAGTCCCATTATTTTTTTCAAAAATCTTCATTTAGTTCCTCATTTTTTCTAAAAATCTATATTTAGTCCCCAATTTTTTCCAAAATCCTTTATTTGCTCCCCTATTTCTTATGAAAATCTTCACTTAGTCTCCTATTTCTTACAAAAATCTTTACTTTTCACAAAAATTTTCATTTAATCCCCTATTTTTTACGAAAATTTTCCGATAACTTCCGATTATCAGAAAATTTTTTGATGACCGAAAAATTTGACCCCCAAATATTTATTCCTGGTTCCGTCCCTGTACCTCCCCTTCAAGTTGAAACTAGTAATGTTTTCGATTAAAAGACAACTTATTGGATAATAAGTACTCCCTCAGTCTCTAAATACTTTTCCCATTTGAGTTGGACACGTTTGCCAACGCACACTTTTGATCATTAATATATTTAATTTCGTACTAGTATTAAATATAAAAATTTCACTGTATTAAAGTACTCATAAATACGAATCCAACAAGATCACTCATGACTATATTTGGTCTTATAGATTAGACGTAAATTAGTAATTTGTCTCATGTTATGAACAATCCCGACATATGAAACGAGAATATCATTATGAGACGGAGGGAGTACCATGAAATTGTTACATATATTTCTATTACCTATTCCCTCCGTTTCAATTTAGGTGTCCTGTTTTGACTTTTGGTACTGTTTATTCTAAGCGATTGACTATTAATTTATGCATAATCTATAATACCAAATATAGTCATGAGTGATCTTGTTGGATTCGTATTTATAAGTACTTTAATACAGTGAAGTTTTTATATTTAATACTAATACGAAATTGAAGATATTAATGATTAAAAGTGTATTAGCAAACGTGTTCAAAAGAAACAGGACACATAAATTGAAACGGAGGGAGTACTTATTTGGTGCATGGGACTCTGACCCTAGGAAGTAGGAACATCTCATTAAATCCTAGATGGCAGATGCCGTATCCAACTTACACTAAAGTACAGTATTAAATTTTGATTTAAGTTGCCCCTCTAAATTTTTGCTCATTTCTACTAAAAATTTGAAATTTTGTTTATTTTTTTTCTCCTTAATATATAGTCACTCTCCCTCTTTCGTCACTCTCTTTGTATGTGATAATTACTTGTACCATTCTTTTACCATTTTGCATAAATATTGTTTACTTAATTGTAAAATGTTTCTTTACCGTGTCCTCTCTTAAATCTATGCTCACATTCTCCGACTAAATATTGTATATATATACGTTTTTTTTAGCATTCTCAATATATTTGAGCTTTTTTCATTTTGTTCGATATAAGATTATATTCAGTTCTCATTAAACTTTGTTGTGTTTCTTTGTGGACAAGTTTATATTTTCATGTTGTCCATCTCCTGGTCAGGAAGTAGTTGTAAATTTTTTATTTAAGAAACTGCATCATCATTCATTGTTGTCATGCATATGCAATCTACTACTCCGGTGTCTCTTTTTGTAGTTCTTGTTTGAAATGTCGGGATTGTTCATAACATGAGACAAATTACTAATTTATGTCTAATTTATAAGACCAAATATAGTCATGAGTGATCTTGTTGGATTCGTATTTATGAGTACTTTAATACAGTGAAGTTTTTATATTAAAAACTAATACGAAATTCAAGATATTAAAGATCAAAAGTGTACGTTGGCAAACGTATCCAATCAAAACAGGAAAAATATTAAGGGACGGACGGAGTAGTAATTAGTATTTCGGCCAGTATGGACTTACTATCAACAACGATTTATAGTCTATATATATCTACTATAGTATATTTCTTTGAGTTACATTTATCTGATTGCCCAGTTCTACTATTAGGTACCCCAACTGAATTATTTGAATTTCGCATATTTTGATAGGTCCCAATCAAAGCTGATTTTTAAATAGATGAATTTCTCTTCTGGTGAGAAACAAACCACAAGTTGCTACAATATTTTCTGCCTTTTCTATTCAGCACAGCTTTCTTAAATAACAAAACAAAACAATAACAATAACTGATTCCTAAACTTCAGCAACATGACTCCCTATTACCTTTGCCACTAACTCCACTAACAGATAATGACTAAAACACAAACAATTACTACAACTAAATAATAGCAACTAATCCTATTCCTAGACAATCCTATTCCTAGACGAGCCAGCTTATTATTTCTATGACTTATCAATACCCTCCTCTTGGACTGGATCCTTGTCCTCAAGGTCCATGTTTAAGAACCTCAGTTGTATCACCTCGGATGTCAGATATGTTTTCATTTGGACACCCTTCAAGTAAAAAGATTTGTGCTCCTTTACATTTGTGGCCAACCGTGAACTTGTCATTACAATTGAAACAGAGGCCTTGAACTCGTCTTCTCTGCATTTCTTCCCAAGATAGTCGTTTAGTCGTAGGTGAGGCATTAGGTCTAGGTGAAACATGAGAGTCCAATTGAAGTCGATCGAGTTCAGGTTGTCTCGTAAGTTCCTGCTGCCTAAGAAGCTGCTCGTCTCTTATGCGTGCCAAACTGATTGCTTCTTTTAGTGATTTGGGTTTGAACATCCTTATTCCTTCAGAAATTTCAGGTTTGAGACCTCCCATGAATGTTCCCACCAATGCCTTTTGTGTCCAACCATGTACGCGATTACCCAGCTTTTCAAACTCTTTCTGGTAATCTCGTAAGGAGCCCACTTGAGTAACTCGTGATAGTGCCTCGTCAAAATCTTCACATTCAGTAGGCCCAAATCTTGCCCACAATTCTTCCTGGAAAATTGGCCACGTCACTGTTTTACCCTCTTCCTTAAAAGCTCGTCGTAACCACTGCCACCACTGATTGGCTTCACCTTCTAGATGGAACGATGCTAGAGAAACCTTTTTTGTTTCTGAAGTGCCTTGAAATTCGAAGAATTGATCAACGCGGTTAAACCATTCGGTTGGATCTTCGCCTGAATATTTCGGGAACTCGAGTTTAGCCATTTTGGATGAGAAAATCTGGCGGTTCCCCTCCATATCCTCTCTGTGTTCCTCCCTATTGAAACGAGAGGGGTCATTTCGGCTAGCGTTGTTGCTGGTTCCTTCTTTGTTTGCAACTAAAGCTTCAGACAACCTGTTAATAGCTTCTTCCAGGTGGTGTATCTTGTCATTAACACCAACTTCCATTCTGCTCAGACCATCTTGAAGTCCACCAAGCGCAGCCTCCAAACTCTCAATTCTTTCCTTGTTTGATGCCATTGTTAACAAAGCTCTGATACCAATAATAGGTCCCAATCAAAGCTGATTTTTAAATAGATGAATTTCTCTTCTGGTGAGAAACAAACCACAAGTTGCTACAATATTTTCTGCCTTTTCTATTCAGCACAGCTTTCTTAAATAACAAAACAAAACAATAACTGATTCCTAAACTTCAGCAACATGACTCCCTATTACCTTTGCCACTAACTCCACTAACAGATAATGACTAAAACACAAACAATTACTATAACTAAATAATAGCAACTAATCCTATTCCTAGACAATCCTATTCCTAGACGAGCCAGCTTATTATTTCTATGACTTATCATATTTATCTTTTATCAACCTTGTATGTAGGAACCAAAAGTAAATGGCAACGATGATATGGACTTCTTGAGCTCTATGGTGTTGCCAGTCGACATGATTTTAGACCAACTTGAACTGTAGAAATACTTGGGATGGTTGGTTCAAGGGTCGAGTTTCAGTTCATAAAGATTTTGCTTGGATAAACCCCTTCGCTTAGATGGATTAAACTCAAGAAAAACATCAGTGTCGATGATCCTAAAGAGGAATTGAGAATTTCACAAGACTTGTTGCTGATCCCAAGAGCATCCACATCGTCACAGATTAAATGGGAGTAGTAACTACTAGTTGCAGTAGAGGCCAGAGAGCATACCTGTCTTGGTTGCGAATTTTGAAGCATATAAACTTTGCAATTATTGATTTTATGTAGGTGGAACAGCCGAGTTATTGGTCTGTCTTATGTCTAAACCACTTTTGGTAGTTGGACTATGTGATCCAGGCCGATGATCCCACCTGTTGGAACCAGTTTCTGTTGGGTGGATCCTTCGGTCGGACCTGCAAAGTAAGAAGAATGCGAGGGTGGTGCCCCGATTCACCTCCGGCGTGAGAATAAGTTAACTGGTTTCTATTGGGCTCGATAACTGTTTCCCATGAGAACCATTGAATCATCCATGTCTCACATGAACATATATGCTATCTAAAGCTCTCAAGTACAAATGAAGCAATTTGAATGTATTTAGGGCCTTGCAATCAAATTGAGAACATTTAGATTCCAGTATGAAATGGAAGAGTAAATTATATTTGGTAAAGACTATTCTTACAAACCCTTTCCCTTGAACAAAAGGAAATTTGAAACTGTGCCTGATCATGGTTTAATTTTTATAGTACTTAAATAAAGATAAAACAAAAAGAGTAAACAAACACAACATTTGTAGATGAATAACATTTAGATGTTTATGCAAAACTAAGGCACAAGCGACAATAAACACCCAAGGCCATAAGAAAATATTTGTACCTCCTGGATGGAACTTCATATAAGGAGTTAGATTGTAGACACGGACATTAAGAACAGTCCACATGGAGTCCTCTTCTGTTTTGTGTAGCTTCACTTCCTTTAGCGAAATCAGCCTCTTATTTGACTGTCGCGTCAACCCTAAATGAAAGAACATGTTTCCCCATAATAGATGAGTTTTATGGTGATTATGAAACATGGAGCATCATTTTATAACTTGGTAAGCATGTATTGCTACAGACAGACTTTATTACAATTGTAAGGATGTTAAGTCATAGCATATTCTTATGAAAATGGTTTCTTTTATTATTAATTGTAAGCCGGTCAATAATAGTCTATACATAGATAGAGAAGGTGAAAAACAAAAGATTGGTTGTTGATATAATTTTCCTATTCTACTCTCGGTGGGTTAATCTGTTAAGAGTTTCAAGAGCTACGCCATAAAACCACGGATTGTGACTGAACCGCAAACTATGTATGCACCAAGGACGGACGCCACTGTACCAAGGACATTCTTGCATTAAATCATATCATTTTAAACCATGGAGACGAGACATTTGATATGGCTTCAGCCTTTATCAGACTTGCAAGTTGCAACATCAGGAGGAAAATACAAGACATAACATTGAGAATTAAAACAAAATACATGACAAAAGCGGCAGACTGTAAATCTGTTGAAGTTTTTATACGTAGGTTCGAATCCTGCCTCTCCCACTTGTTTGTTGTAGACTTCAGAGAAGAGAAAAGAGGCATTCGTCAGCTCGGACAAAAATAAATTTATCGACTTATCACGATGAATTATATTTGTTCGATACACTGTTGTCAATATAAATGTTGAGAAATAATACAACGGAAAAACAAAATAAATATAAATGGAATTTTTTCATGACAACAGAAAAAAGAGATGAGAGCTATCCACCTTGCCCAAATTGCAAAAAGAAAAACCACCCGCAAAATGCATATTGCACGAGAAGAATTTGGCAAAGAAGTTGTGGGCGGAGGCTGCCAATACCTCTATTTATTTGTTAAATAGGCCGCCGACTAGAGTTTTGCACAACAGAACTCCATACGAAGCATGGTATGGTTCCAAACAAAATCTGCATAAGGACTTTTGGGTCTCTATATATGTTTCTTGGTATGGTTCCAAACCAAATTTTCAAGATTTAAAGACTTTGGGTTCTCTACGTTTTTCTTATGCCACAGTAATAACGAGACAAACTTGATGAAGAGGCTGAACCAGGTGCTTTTATTGAATATAGCGACCATGTCAAGGCTTACGTAATTTTTTAACCATAAAATATGGAAAATAGGTAATAGAAGAAGATACTGATGAAATTGGTAGGAATCTGTACAACAGTTGCCTAATATCTCAACGTACCTTGACAACATTGATGATTATTCTGTAAGAGGTACAAGGTCCTTATCTGATATATATGCAAGTAGCAACATTACTGATTTTAAGCCTGTAGAATTGAAGGAAGCAGGAAAGGATGACAAAGGGATAAATCATAAAAGCAAAATGCTACTTGCCTTGGCAGCACAAAAAAAGATCCATTAGCTCACTTAGAGACAATCAGAATGCTACTTGCCTTGGCAGCACAAGAAAAGATCGAAGATTTACTAGTTACATGTCAAATCAGCTTTCTTAAATGGCGAGATTAAAGAGGAAATATGTCAGAAGGATTCAAAGTCGAGGGACAGTAGGAGAAAGTTTATCTGCTAAAGAAGGCATTGTATGGTCTTAAACAGGGTGTCGGATCCTGGCTAATCCAGGATTAGTGTAAGACTCTTTGGCTGGAAAACATATTTGGTGCCGGGTTGGCTCGATTGGTTGGTGCGGGCGGCTTCACGGGTTGACGTTGGCGGCATGGGTGACCGTTTGGGCAGTGGTGCCAGGTTGGTTAAAACATGGTTGGCTAAGTTTGTTGGCTTGCTGGGTGGTTTTATGTGGGCAACACAAGGCTGGAAGCTGAGCTAGGAGTCCAATATGACTAAGGCAAAGTCAAAAACGTGGGCACATGTTGGTGGTATATATATGTGATATATATTATGTGTATTGCTGGGGAAAATGCAAAAATAAGTGGGTGAGATAACTACCTTGCAGTTGTGGCTCAAGGAATGGTGGGAAATGCAGTTGGAAGCAATTTAAATATTGGTAACTGCCAAGTACATGGGTGCTGTGCATGGGTCTTGGCTTATATATAGAGATAGACATTTTATATGTATTCTCAGGTTGGTTTTTGGTACAAGTTCATATTGTATTCTGCACTTGTACATTTATGCTAGGCAGTAGGCAAAGTCTGTAAGCATAACTTTGGGTTGTATCCTTATATTGTGATTAATATAAAGGTTGGGCTTGGTGCCTGTAAATTGTGTGTGTGTTTACATTTGCTTGGTAATTAGACACACTTGCACACACGTTGGTTCTGTGTTGCGTTTTGGGTTAAGTGTTCCGCTGTGCTTGGTTTTGACGGGTTACTTGGTGACAACCTCTCTCGAAGGCTGACTGTTCTTGGTTCGGGCTACAAGGACAGGCCGCACAAGGGTGAAAATTCAGGTTTGAAAATCCACCCCGAGACAATTAGTATATACAGGGACCGGGGGACTAGAGTAAGTTGCCTAATCATGCCTGTATATGGACCTGGTTAATAAATAAGATAATAATGTCTCACTAATCTTTTTTTACTACGCAACTAAAACCAGAGTTGAATCATGAAGTCATAAAGACTCCCATAAAGTTCACACACTCAGTTTAAAACTAAACATTTACCAGTTGAGGACTAAACATTTTCCAAGTGTGGAAACACATAGTATATTCTACGATTAGACACTATTACTGTGAAATTTTTAAAAATCAACATTGCACGAAACTTGATATCTTGAAGTTATCCAACTTCTAAATAAGTTTTACATCACATTTTAAAATGATTTAAAATTCTGAAGTTCTGTTACATTTATGTGTAAAAGGTAACAAGAAGATTCTATGATAAAAAAGAAAGTATATGATGATATCTTGAAGTTATCCAACTTCTATATAAATTTTACAGCACATTTTAAAATAATTTAAGATTCTAAAGTTCTGTTATGTTTATGTGTAAAGATAGCAAGAAGATTCTAGGGGAAAAAAAATTTATATGCCTATGAGTATCGAAACTTTAACCACTTCTTGAACTATTTCATCGTGTTTATATAACTTTTTTTAATACATAAGACGATGAATATATGTTTTTAATAAATCTCGAATGAGTGAATATCGAACCCAAAAATTGAAATAATTAAAAATAAATTTTAGCCAATTGAAATATCTAATCGTGCTCCCTAGTACTTATATTAGAGCATCGTCAAGGGGAGAGATCCCTTAGCTAAATTTTAAAATTAATTACCATAAATAAGAATTATAAAGAATGTGTAAAAAAAATTACACTCCAATGAGACAAAACTGTTATCTATAATTATAGATAATCTCTTGATGTTGGCTATATTTGTCCGACCTCTAGAGACCTGTAGTGAATTGCCACATCACTTATTTCTATATTAAAATTATATATTTTATTAATAACAACTTGAAATATTAATAACATATCATTTTTAAAATATAGCCAATCAGCCAATACCCTTGGAACACAATGTCTTACAGGTTCGACAAATTTTACATAATCAATAATTTATGTAATAATTTAGCCAATCTTTTTAGCTAACGCCATTGGAGATGCTTTTAGAGGATTATTTTAGACAACCAAAAAACAAAAAATAGGAAGCTTTTAGAGGATTATTTTAGACAACCAAAAAACAAAAAATAGGAAGCTTTTAGAGGATTATTTTAGACAACCAAAAAACAAAAAATAGGAAGCTTTTAGAGAATTATTTTAGACAATTAAAAAACAAAAAATAAGGAAGCTGCCAGGAAGATGCAAAACAAAAAAAGACAAACAAAAACAGATATTTATGATTATGATTATGATATTTACTTACTAAAAATATGAAAAAAATAAAAAGAAGAATATGAGTAGATCATTGTGACCAATGAAAAAAGTCAAAATGGGCATCAATTTTGCAATTAAGAAAATAAAAAAGAAAACAAAACATGTGAGACGTGGGAAACCTGTGACAACAAAACAAAATCAGACAACTATAGTATTATTTTTCGAATATATACATACAAAATACAATACAACAATCTCTACAATTATTACGAAAACGATTTATGCCTGAATTTTCATATTATATCTTTACACACACCATCCTTACAATCAGATCTCACTAACTGTAATATATCAATCATCCCCTTGCATCTCATTCAGATCGAACACAAGGTACCCTTTTCTTTAATCATCTTTTAATTTATTTATTTTTGTTGAATCTCGATTTCAAAGTTACACATGGGTTTTGATTTCTGTTGTTTCTTGAATTTGGTCTAGTATAAACTGATATGTTGTTTACCCACTTGCTGTAATTTGATTTTTCGAATGTTTTAATGTTGGAGTATTGATTTGTGATGATTTGGAGCTTGAATTAGTGGTGATTGTTTGTTTATTGGGCTGATTCGAGTTTCGAAACCGTGATTTGTTTACTGAACATGTTTGTTTCTTGTGTGGAAGTGGAAGAGGACTTTTTTCGTAAAGATCATGGCTTTAAGATAATGGTTTGATGGTTACATCATGGTTTTGTTCAGTTTACTGAATGTTGCGATTTTGTGACTTGCTTACGGTTATTGTGTAGTAAATGGTAATAGACTTGAATCAAATTGAACGAATCCATTTCCGTTATAAATGAGATATATGATAATATGCTTGATATACACAAAGCAGGGTAGACTGTGTGCAGTATGGGGGATCTACTTTAGACTTTTATTGATGCAGTGAAAGAATCATACCTTCCTATTTGTTTATTTTTGTTGTGACTTGTTGGTCGGATGGGGAACTTTTTCCACTATTAAAAAAATATTTCCTATAGTGTGGTTGGCTTGATCGCCCTCTACTTGTAAAAGTGTGGTGAAGCAAGCCGAGTACTTGACACCTTTTTACTGTGATCTTGTTAAGGGCGCAAAAATCCTGAGTTGCCTATCTTTAATTGGTAACTTCAGGGGCCGGAGAAAAAGGAAAATTGCAGAGTCACCCCAATTTGTTGCCGTTGTTAATCTATCCAATCTAATTCCAAATTTTTTCGCAGTTTTACCTTTCTGGTTAAATTGGTTTTACTAATTTTATTACAGCATAAAGAGGCAAAACATGTGTCGTAAAATTTTGTTGAGTGCATAGTGTATGTAATACGTATATCAAATATGCAGCTTTTCTAATAGGTTTCATTTACTTTATTTAGACGAATATGGGTGCTGAAAACAATTTCGACATGGACGAGGGGACACTCGAGATTGGCATGGGTAAGATTATCTAATATCCATAGCTTCTGTATATATTCTACCATGGAAAAAACTGACAGGAAGGTAGCATCATACATAATAATATGTATTATCATGTTTGTGGCGTAAAATTATATTATTCTGAACTTCTAAACTTTGTATACACAGAATATAGGACAGTCTCTGGTGTTGCTGGACCGCTGGTTATCCTCGATAAAGTTAAGGTGGGTATTATGCTCTTGCATCACTTGGCCATAACTTCTACACTCTTGTGCATTTGTATGTGTCCTTATATATTTATTAATTGATGATTTTTTTTTTAATATGCGGCCTTCTATTTCATTCCAGGGACCTAAGTTTCAAGAAATTGTGAACATTCGGCTAGGTGATGGAACAACTCGTCGAGGTCAAGTTCTGGAGGTTGATGGTGAGAAAGCTGTTGTTCAGGTAATGCAATTGAACAGTGCCATGTTCATTACTTTGTGGTATTCAGCGGCCTCATAATTTCAGTGCACACCTTTGCAATGTGTCTCCCTAGTTTCATACTTAAAAGAGACCGTCGTGTGAAACAGTGTTTTCACTTAGTTCCATTCCTAGTGAGTTATCTACTAGTATTTTAGTATCATAGCGCATATGAAGAGCTTTCTTAAGTGTATCATACTAGAAGTAGGAAATTATAATTAACATATCACTATATTTTAGTTTGTACATGATCATCATATTCCAATGTGGAAGGGGTTCTGGACTTTAGTTCTTTTTTAAAAAGCAACCTCTGCTTTGCCGATCTACATTTTTGGAATTTACGCCCATACTTGCTTTGATTTTAATACCAGGACATCAACAAGGAACAAACTGTTTTTCAAGTGGACAATTAAACTAAGCTATTCTATCATTGTTAAAACGGAATAATCAGGTTGACATTTCGATCAACTCCACACATCCCATTCACTTTTAAACAACACTATGTTAGTGGATTGTGGGCTGTGTTGTGATTGGAATATACCTGATTTGTTGCAAGTTCTCCTTTGTTTTTGCTACTGAGTATTACCACAGTTGGACTGTATTTATTCCATAGTTTATTGTGGAGAATTTTCTTTGGGCCTTTAGTTAATTCATGTTCAAATGCATGGTACTAAGGATTTCATCAATCCAGTTTATTGGATTTTTATTTTTTATTTGTGAAGGATGTCTTAGATTTTGAATAAAAATCTTTTCAAAAATATTTTCTTAAAGAAAGAGTGGATACATTATATTGACCCTGCCATTTTTTGCTTGATTTCTTTTCAACTAGGTATTTGAAGGAACATCTGGAATTGACAACAAATACACAACTGTGCAGTTTACAGGAGAGGTATGAGTTTTTTGTGTTGATGTGAATTTTATAGTGCCGAAAGTTGAGTTGAGTTGTCACACTACATGAACTAAATGGGGATAAAGAACATTTTAATTATTAGTATTTATCTTACCAGAGAAACTGTATTTTATGCTCTAAAGTGAAGGTCTTATATCCTTTTATATAGACTTATGTACTGTAGAGATCCAGAAATTGCTGCATACATGTTCATTGAAGGGAAATAATGGGATCGTGTCAAGTATGACTTGGTCTTAAAGGAAAACCCTACATATATGGTTGTGAATGTTTAAACCTTTCTGATGAAGAAAATGATTTAGTTATTTTATTTATAACAGGTCTTGAAGACTCCCGTCTCACTAGATATGCTTGGGCGCATATTTAACGGCTCAGGGAAACCAATTGATAACGGTCCTCCTATTCTACCTGAGGCATACTTGGATATCTCTGGTTAGTGATATTAATAGGCTGGTTACTTCGAAGTTCGAGCTACAATTTATCTTATCTGTCATTTCATTGAATCCCATGTTCCATACCTACGTGCTTCAGGAAGTTCCATCAATCCTAGTGAGAGAACATATCCCGAGGAGATGATTCAGACTGGGATATCAACTATTGATGTCATGAATTCCATTGCTAGAGGGCAGAAAATTCCTCTTTTTTCTGCTGCAGGTCTTCCACATAATGAAATTGCTGCTCAGATATGCCGTCAGGCTGGTTTGGTCAAGCGGTTGGAAAAAACCGAAAATCTTCTGGAGGTAACTGCTATGCTAGTACTCTTAAGTTAACTATATGGTTTCAACATTTCTTGAGATCTGTTTTGATAAAAGATTTCAACCTTAAAAAATTAGATATTAGTATATGTATTTATATATTTCATAAGGATGTATGTATTAGGACCTTATTATATAATATATTTTGTTTTTTCAGATTTACAGAATCATTTTTTCTAGAATTCGTTAGATATGTATAGTTTGTACTCACTTACCACAAGTGTGATGCTCCATGAATTTGCAGGATGGAGAGGATGATAATTTTGCCATAGTGTTTGCCGCCATGGGGGTCAACATGGAAACAGCCCAGTTTTTCAAACGTGATTTTGAGGAAAATGGTTCTATGGAGAGAGTGACCCTTTTTCTGAATTTGGTAAATCCATGACTATATACCATATTAATGTTTATGCATCTGCTACATTTGTCCTTGTTTGTACTAGGCGAGAACTAGCTTGAGACTATTATAACTTTCTCAATGTACAGGCGAATGACCCTACTATTGAACGTATTATTACTCCTCGAATTGCTCTAACCACTGCGGAGTACCTAGCATACGAATGTGGGAAGCACGTTCTTGTTATCTTAACAGATATGAGTTCATACGCCGATGCTCTTCGGGAGGTATTCAATTTCATTCTCATCAGTACGTGTGTATTAATACTTTAAAGGAGTCCAAAGAAGTCATAATTGCATGTATCTTGTGCAAAACAGTAAAAAGTGCTCAAAATTATACTTGGTTAGTTGATTGTACTCTTTTGTTTCTCCAGGTTTCTGCTGCTCGGGAGGAAGTTCCTGGAAGGCGTGGATATCCTGGTTATATGTATACTGATCTTGCTACGATTTATGAACGTGCTGGGCGAATTGAAGGCCGAAAGGGATCCATCACGCAGATTCCAATTCTAACTATGCCAAATGATGGTAAAGTTTTAAAAATTGCTTACCTGTCTTGTATATTAAGCTCATTGCAGTTTACTTTATAATATGTGACTTTATGTTGACTCAGATATCACACATCCTACTCCGGATCTTACTGGTTATATCACCGAGGGACAGATATATATTGACAGACAACTCCAAAACCGACAGGTGCGATTATTACATGTTTTAAACTTCTAATTAGGTTAGTGTCCTTGAGGTGCATTGATACAGATAACACAAGTTTAAAAAATCTATTTTGGACCAAAGCGTTGATGACATATTTTATTTGTAAGACCTACAGTTTTGCGCCATTTACATCTGGGACAGAACTAGTTTCAATTATTCTGTGGTTAGAAACTAAAACCCGTTAGTCAGCTCTCCCAGTGTAATTTATATCAATTTAATCTAAATATTTGTTTCTATTCTATGCACCACTAAAAAATTATGATATGCTGCTTCATCTACTTCTAGAAGTGCATGTGAAGCAGATTCGATGAATGGGTACTAGGTTTTACTTGCTTTATGAAAAAATATTGAATGAGTTGGACTCTACCTTTGGAGTTATTGACACTGACAATGTGCGCTTTTTGTATTTTATCTAGGAGTGGGGTAGAGATCTCGTATCAATTTTTCTTTAATCTCATATCAGTAGTTCCTTGATTAACATAATAAAATTCAGATATGTTATTATGATGCATGTAGTTGTATAATTGTCATATTATTTAGATGCTGACTCGATGTTTCTCGAAAGATGAACTTTTACTTTCCTCATGTCATACCAATGATGTGGTATTTCTCTGTTTAATTGACAGATATATCCACCAATAAATGTGCTTCCGTCCTTGTCCAGGTTGATGAAGGTAAGTCAATGACTCTGCTTAGTTTAATTCGGGATGTAAGTGCAGACTGTGCCAAGATGTATAATTCTAATGTCATTTTGATATTGCAGAGTGCCATTGGTGAGGGCATGACTCGCAGGGATCATTCTGATGTGTCTAACCAGGTACAGCTGAACAAAAATAACACAAAACTTGAGTATAGTGACTTTCCTCTTGTTATAACTGAACAAAAATAGCAGAAAACTTGAGTATAACGACTTTTCTCTTGCCTGTTGGTTGTACAAGTCAATCTTATTCCATTAACATTTTTTGTTCTATGTTATCATCAGCTGTATGCAAACTATGCTATTGGGAAAGATGTTCAGGCAATGAAAGCTGTGGTTGGAGAAGAAGCATTATCTTCTGAGGATTTGGTTTGTCATTTGACATTTTTCTAAGTTATACTTTGGGACCTAGTTTATGTACAAGTACAAACTTTGACAACTAATATAATTATTCCTATTACAGTTATACTTGGAGTTCTTGGACAAATTTGAAAGGAAGTTTGTTGCTCAAGGAGCATATGATACTCGAAACATCTTCCAATCACTTGATTTAGCATGGACATTGCTAAGAATCTTTCCCCGCGAGCTTCTCCATCGTATACCAGCAAAGACACTTGATCAGTTCTACAGTCGGGAAGCAGCCAACTAATGTTGGAAGCAAAATCTTTTGTAAGTGTGTTCAATCGCCGGGCTTGAGTTTTCTGTTCACATATACTGTGGCTTTGCTTCTTAGATCATTCTCCTATGTTCAGCTCAGAAAATAAAGAGATCTTGTTCTCGTTGAGTTCCCCATAGCCTAAGCTCTCCAATAGTTAAGAGACATTAATTCTTTTCAATGAGAAACCGTAAAAGTGCAAGTGCAGTAATTTTATAAAGGTACATGTCTGCATTTTATAAAGTGCAGTATGTTAAAAGTGAGTTTAAGAGACAGATAGGGCATGTAGATCCTAGCAGTCATTGTACGTTTACTGTGCTTGTTTAATTATTTATTTCTTTTAGTGTGAAAGCTGATTTTTTGGGGGTATTCATCCGAGTAATAAATTTTTCAATGTAAAATTCTGTATATTTTGATGATGATGATGGACCAGACTATGTTTTAAAGCATGTATTCAAAACCTACCTATTATTTCTTAGTTCACCAGAGTGCAAATTCCATATAGTTGAGCCAAATGTTATTTACAAAGATTCCACTGAGCTTTTACTATGTTTTGATTCAGTCTCTCTTTATTTGTTCTCTAGCAATGTGACTAGAGCTATTCTGAGGATGCTCTGTTACTCATTCTATGCAATTTCTGATTTCCGAGATTTCCCGATACTTTTTCTTGATCAAAGAGGTATGGGTGACAGCAGTCTTCTAACCTTTAGCTCAAATAACAATACCCATGTTATCTGCTGCAGTAGCTATATGCAAAGTTTCCCTTCTGGCTTCATCTCCTTAGGCTTTATTACTTTTTCTTGATGAAATGTTTTCTCCTCGGATTCTGCCCCCCTTAGATTAGAAGTCCATCCGAGATCTTGGGCTATTGGAGTTCCCAATTCTTTCCAGTTTTCTTGATCTTATGTGCGTTGTCTATCTTCTACAAACTTTTTAACCATCCAACTTGTTACACTATTTACAAAGCCTGGAAAGAGTTATTAAGTGTTTTCATTTCATCACTTTTCTTTGCTAATCGTGGTGAAAAGGTCAATTACTTGCTGATTATGTATGCTCTCATTATTGATCTCTTACCGTATGAGTGCCATGTTGAATTTTCATGTTAATTATGACTAGTGATAACAAGAGGTGTCATTTGCCAAACATATAGAAAGCTAGACAAATGGGAACTTTGTTGCTTTACAGTCTGGCCGTCACTAACCATCAAACTGGATTGAGCAATGCACATGATTATAAAAATTAACAGAACTTCGTACAAGACTGTTTGGAAATGATTTAAGGTCAAGCTTTCAGAAAAATGAATATATAGTGCTTGCATGTCCATGCTAGATCAAGATCAATGATATTAACAGCAATGTGGTTAATAGATGGTGCTATGGTGGCTAAAGGTTCCTTGGATACCATACATGTAGCAAAATGTACAATTGAGGAACAGGACCAGCCTTAAAAGCTTACACACACATCACTGCATATTTACACTTTTAGGATGAAAGAGAGATCATAATCATGGCCTAGAGTAATCAAAGTTAGCATCATGGAGATCAGGAAGGTCAGGACTGCTGGAGAATGTCAACCACTTCTTTCTCTCCGAGTAACAGAGACAAGGTTGCAAGACCAGCCCAATTACGAGGGCTAACAGGCTAATCATCATGACCTTTAAAGGAGCAAGAGCTAGAACTACAAAAATCAGTAAGGTTGCAGGAGTGAACATTAAAATTGCTCCAGTTGTACCTAGTGGTACCTTATAAGGCCGAGATGCAGCTGGATACTTAACTCTCAGCTTCACAAATACGACAAACTCCAGAAGCATACCAAAACAGTACAGGAAGTTTTCTGCAGCTACAATCTCTTGAAAGCTCAATGTAGACAAAAATATAACCCCAGTTGCAGAGAATAATATACCAATAATTGGTGTTCCATAGCGAGACCTCTTGGCAAAAAACTCAGGAAGCATTCCTCGTTCAGCCATCCCTAAGAGTTGAAAGTAGTCGCTGCTCATCTCGGCCATAAACATGCCCATATTTGACATAGCAGAAGCTCCTTGGACCCATGTTCTTAACCATACCCCTCCTAGGATTTTAGCAATATCTGATAAATAACCATCAGTCCAGAGCTCCTGGTTAAGTGGGACACCACCTGTACCAATTAGAAGTGGGAAAAAATACCCAAGCACAACAAGAATGACAGCATAAAAGAGTGATCTTGGGAGAGTTTGGCCAGGATTCTCAACCTCTCCAGCTAGGGTACTGACAGAGTCCCAGTAGTTTAAGTTCCAGAAGAGAGTGTTCAGGAATAAACTCGAGTCAACTTTTTGGAAGTCAACCACCAACCATCTTTTAGGCTGCAATCTTGGAATCGAAATAAGTCCCATAACCACAAAAGGGAGGATTGAAAACACTCCTAGTGTAATTGCAGCCCACCCCACCCCACGAGATTTAATCCTCTGTAGTTCATATAAGTGAGGAGAACAACAAAGGCAAGGACTGCTGCTGCCCTAGGGAAACCACCTTCTAGAGCTGGAATTCCTGATTTTAGATAGTCTAGGAACAAAACAGGGTAAAGCGCATTATCAATGACTCCGCTCAGCCACTTCATCCACCCAAGCTGAAATCCCCAGTAGGGGCCTAAAGCTGAAGAGACCCAAACCACAAAACCTCCATTCTCAGGAAACATGGTTCCCATTTCTGCTGTCAATAGTGCTTCTGGAACACTCCATACAAGTGGGAAGACCAGAAAACCAACAAGGGCTAGTAGAGGACCAGCAGCTCGGACACTGTCTTCTATACCAAAGGGTCCCCCAGAGACCTCATAGAATATGAGAAATACCAGAGGAAGCAGTGAAACTTTAGCGGAAGTATATGGACGTGGAGACTCACTACTTTCCGTAGCTGTATACTCAGCATTATTCTCCTCCATTTAGAGATGTTTGGTTAGAATTTTTAGCTCCCACTTTCAGCAAATAGTTGCAATATCTGATTAGAGAAACGAAGTGATCAATAAAATTCTCTCATCGAGGAAAAGATTGATTCGTCTCGAATTCAATTAGAAGGTTATGAAATACTTGGTACATTGTCAATGTCAGATATGCTCAATTCCTTCAACCAAGATAATACATCTAAAGCCTGAGTGAGCCAGGCAGCCGATCTAATATACTGGTAGAGCAATAAAACAAATAACATATAAACAAGTAACAAAATTCGGGTAGCACATTTTCGATTTCTACAATGCATATAATACAAGGTATCAGTACAGCCTAGCTTAGAATTCATTGATAACCTAGTAGCAAGACTTGTTAATTCGGCCTTTCCCTTATGGCCAAAGGCCACTAGCTTAAATCCATCCGATCTCTCTCCGCATACTTAAAAATCTAACTAAATTATATGTATCATAAATCACTCTACCAGTAATTAAAGCTGAGAATTTTAGCAATCAACAACTCTTAAATCAGATCCTTTCACATATATTGGCAGCAATGAGAAAGTAACACAAAACTCTATTCTTAAAATCCTAGAATACTAACAACAATTGTGCATTTTAATTTTGTATGGCCACCAACAAACATTCAAAAACTTATTAATCTAAAAAAAAAATATGTTACTTAAGGGGTGTATTCAATTCAGATTTTGAAAAATTTTAACAGACTAATATTAATCGATGGATTTTTAAAGATTGTTATTAATTTTAATTCAACACGAAGTTTGTCATATTTGATGTGAAATCCCGTACAAAAAACACAAATGAAAAGAAAATAAAATTAAAACAATTCATTTTAATTGAAGGAAAATAAATGGAGGGTGGAAGATTAACCTTAAATAATGATTCAAGGAGATTCCACGTATCAAGTAAAAAGGTGGCAAGAATCACAAATAACACATGAAAGTGAAGGAAAAGTTGAATGTTGATGAACATGAGCTATGTTTTAATTACTGTTGGTTGATGCTGATGCCGTTATGCATCGGAGAAGACGAGTGAGCAGAGTTCCCTACACGTTGCCTTCCACTGCCACGTGGGAAGGCTACGTTAACATCCAGGTGACTTCTGAGGCTAGTATAGTAGTATGTACAACCTATTAGTACTAGGTACGCGTGTAGCACTTCTGAGGTTAGTAAGCGTGCAATGCAATGCAACTGTGTATAGGCTATATTGTTTCTTATTCGTTCGGTTCTAAAAATCGGTGATTAATTACGATTAATCACCAATTAATTCCTGTTCCATGGGTTATCGCACTGATTAATAATCCGATTATCTGATTAATCATTCCGATTAATCCCCAAATACACGATTAATCCCCGATTAATCCCTGGACAGTGCCTCTACCGATTAAGTTCGATTCCCGCTTTTTACAACACTATCGGTACTCGTGATGTTTATAATACTCTCTTCGTTTCTAAATTCATATTCATTTTGATTTTTGAGGGATGAAATTGTGCAAAATTTTCCTGAAATTTATA
The DNA here is from genome assembly GCA_037693485.1 of Kitagawia praeruptora. Classification (NCBI taxonomy): domain Eukaryota; kingdom Viridiplantae; phylum Streptophyta; class Magnoliopsida; order Apiales; family Apiaceae; genus Kitagawia; species Kitagawia praeruptora. The sequence continues at coordinate 145,223,736 of CM075352.1, forward strand.
TATATATTATATAATTAAAAAAATATAAAAGTTTTATATGATTAAAAATATATATAATTTAAAAAAATTATCAAAAATATTTTATGTTTTCAAACCTTTTTACAAAACTTTCATTAAAGCATTGAACAATCACGATAAATAGTCTCCAACCAAGAAACTGAGAAGACATTGTAGCTATTAGAGCATCTCCAACAGTATCATTAAATATAATATAAAAAATTATATCTTAGTAACTTAGGGCATAGATAAGTAATTTCATCTCCAACAATGTTCACTATACTCATTCCTTATTTGATATTTTATTATTAAAAGTACTTTTTATCATTAAAAGTATAACATCCAATAGAAAGATAGAAAGTATTTGCAATTTTTTATAATAAAATATAAGTTAGGAGAACCTTAAAATAGAAGAGAGAATTCTTATTTTTAAGGTATGAGAGGAGTGTCATAGTGATTTAAGGAATCACTAGGACATTGTTCAAACACTATTTTTACACCCATTCCTTAAAATTCAAGTTATGAGCATCATGAATAAGTAATTAATCTCTTGGAGTTGGTTAAACAAGTTTAAAAAAGGGATGTAACGGGATTATACACTTTTTAACAGAAACAAACTAGCTGTATGATTCTATTGGCTAAACGCCTAAACTTTAGACAATTGTTTTTCCACCACAAATTTCAGTTGCACACACGGCTTATATTATAGACCAACTCAACTTGAAACTCTATCGACACATACAGAATCGTCCTTGATCTAAATCACTTGATATTTTCATTTACATACATATCATAACATGGAAGTTAAGTTCTACGTTACTGATAGCATAAACTCATCCTCATCATTATCATCAAACGCTATCAACTCGCATGTCAACAACAGCATTATTATTGATCCTGATAACTTTGAATTTGAATACGAGATGGTAGCACTAGAGGCTACTAACAATGATGATCATGATACTAGATACACCAGTCTTAAGGATATTTCTCCGCCGCCCGAGTTGGGGATGAGTAGGAAGGAGAGCTGGAGGGAGGTTCCTCTCAAGGATCCTTTAGTTCAGCAGGCCGCGTGGGCATGGGCTTATTTGCCATTCAGCAAGGCTGGGCATCACCGGAGCAGCTTTGTGGCAAAATTGAAAGATGGCTTTGTTGGTTGTTTCAAGAATGTTATATTGGCCTTAACTGGTAAGCTCTTACCTGATGATGAAAATTATTTCATTCATGATCAAGAAACTTGTAAGAATGTTGATTGACAATGTTGTTGATCTTACTAATTAGTTTCATGTACATTTATAGGATTTTGATTCAAACTACCACCAAGTACAATTTTCAGTTGATGATTAAGAAATCTAACGTGCGATTTGAATCGTGGGATTCCAACTAAATTAATTGGAATAAGAATGAGATTTCAATGTAAAAATGTATTAGATCCTTATTCTCATTCACGTTAATCGAATTGCAGTCTTATGATCCAAACATTCCTTAATTAAATTTTTTATTTTTTTTGTAAAAGGTTCGGTGGTACGAACGATTGTGAAATATATTAGAGTAAAATGCAAAACGGTGACCGTAATTTACACTGAATTGCAAAAAAGTGGCCGAACTTTTAGATTTCATTTTAGTGGTTATCGATCTTTTTTCATATATTTTTTTGAAAATTAAAAATAATTTTGGCCACTATTTTAGAAATAAAAAATAATTGTGGCCACTTATTTTAAAAATAAAAAAAACTTTGGCCACTATTTTGAAAATAAAAAACAAAGTATTACCACTAAAATGAAAATTTGAAAATTCGGTCACTTTTTTGCAAATCAGTGTAAACTACGGTTACCGTTTTGCATTTTACTCAATATATTATTTAAAATATTGGATAGCTATAATCACGTTTGTATTTTGTAGAATAATACTACTTAGGCCTCATTTGTTAATTCTGAACGATTTTTTCTGAATTGTTCAAAAATCTGGATGAATAATATATCTGATTGCTGAATGATTAAAATCATTTGGTAAAATATTTTTCTGAACCACCGTAAAGAGTAAAAAATATAATTTTATTATTATAATTTACCACTTCCACTCCTCCCAATTCTTTACATGTTTCCTTTTTAAATCTTCTTTCCAATTCTTTATATTTATTAAAACTTAATTTCCATAAATAATGAAATATTAATAATTTAAAAATAAAAATGGATCCGCTACTCATCTCCATCTTTCTAATCTATCACTTAAATAATGATTGAACTTGTAATTTACTCACTTTCTGCTATTTTTTTTTAATTCCTTAACGTCCAACCCAATTGTAAAAAATTGGGAGGAGCAAGGAGAACTAAGAGAATACGTAACATATTTAAAATGAATATGTAATGTTTGAAAAATATTACATATTGGTTTCAAAAAAACAAATATTATATATTAAAATAAGTAGAGCAACAATTAATGCAATTTAAAATATAAATCTAATTATGTATTACTCCCTCTGTCCCAGTGATTTGTTTACATTTGCGGATCAGTTTCTGGCATGGATTTTAAGGTATATTTTAATGATAGTTCTATAACTTATTTTTGATATTTTCTTTTTTTGTATAAAAATAGAACAATCCTATTTTTATACAAAAAAAGAAAATATAAAAAATAAGTTATAGAACTATCCTTAAAATGCACCTTAAAATGCGTGTCAGATACGTAATTTTTTATGTAAAGAAATGGATGGGACGGAGGGAGTATTATTTATGCTAAAAATTAATTAAAATAGCTTTATTAGTAATATTTTTGACGTCTACGAAAATATTATGAATAAATAAATAGTTAAGGTTTTGAGGAACACCATCCTCTGTTCTAATTTGTATCATAAATATGTTCTGGATGGTCCGGATAAAATTTTTAGTAGGTATGGTTCAGTGAAATTTTGATTCGTCCAGTAAAAAAAAAGTTATTAACAAACAGCTTATTTGAAGGTGTTGTCCAGTAAAAAGGCCCATAGTTCCGTCCAGTTGTTAACAAATGAGGCCTTAGTGGTTGACATGTAATTGTTGGAGAGTGTTTGGGGAACTTTTTTCCAGAATAAGTCAACTTATTTTAATACAAAGTTAGAGAGATTTCTAACTTTTTCTGAAAAAAATTAACCTTTTTTTTGCAATTTATATAATCTCAAATATACACTAAATACTTGTATAAAAAAATTATTAAAATATGAAATTTTTACCCGAAAATAAGTCCACAAGCACTTATTTTAAGGTTTGCCAAACATGCCATGTGTACATGTGTACATGTCTAACCAATCTTGATCAATTTAAGATTTTGAGTTTGGCACGGGTCTTTTTATCATTAATTAATTAAATAGTTAATGTTGCATGCATATGAACATATGAATTTCATTTTGCTAAGTTATGTATATTATTTTGGAGAATTTTTTGATTTTCTAGCATTATCTTAAATAAATTAACAAAAACATGAACTATACGATAAGACTTGAATAAGGAGGTGGAAAAAGTATTGAATAAGAAGTGAGGAAGGGACCGACAGATTTATTAATGTAACATCCATGTTGACATTTCATTTTTGTGAACTTTTCCTTTGATCAATTCGTAGCATTACTCAATTAAATCAATTAATAATTCTGTTTTTGTGTCTAATTTTATCTTTTTTATAGCATCATAACAAGCCCCGATCAGATTTAGTCGGTGCTATTCACGAATTTAAAATTTTAGTTTGGTGTCAATTCAGAATATAAATTAAAAGAGTTGCGATTAATCATGTAAACTTTTTTTTGAAACTAGTTATTATAGGGAGAAATTAGTATACCAATATTTATGAAAGTTGCTGAAATCACAAAGTAAAATACAAATATTTTGCTAAGAACATGAAAAACATGGAATGAAGCTAATCTTTGTTGTTGATTCGTTGAAAAAATTATTTATTTTCTCATGTTAACAACTGTCAATTAATCATAATAAGAGGTCTACGTAACCTTTTTATATGAGATCAAACCACACATAGTTTTTGAAAAACATTTAAAACTTCATTTTAATAGAAGGAAAATAAGTGAACGACCGAAGGACATTCCACGTATCAAGTAAAAAAGGTGGCAAGAATCACAAATAACACATGAAACTGAAGGAAAAGTTGAATATTGATGAACATGAGCTATGTTTTAATTACTGTTGGCTGATGCTGATGCCGTTGTTCATCGAAAAAGACGAGTGAGCAGAAGAGTTCACCAATTATCACCACACGTTGCCTTCCACTGCCACGTGGGAAGGCTACGTGTAACATTCAGGTGACTTCTGTGTACTAGACTATTAGTACTAGGTACGCGTGTAACACTTCCGAGGTTAGTAAGTAAGCGTGCAAGTGTGTAAGGTTTATGTAAAATTGAGTAATGTTACGTCAATAAAATTGGTCACAAAAAAGTTGAGTATGAAGTGGATGTTATATTCATAACTTTGTCGGCTAGTTATTCTCATTTTTATTTTTTATTCAATACTTTTTAAGTTTTATTGATTCATATTTTTGTTTGTTATATTTATAGTTACATGATAGATTCTCTTAGCAAGTTGATATGCTATCTCATCTTCATCATAGTCTATATTGAGACAGAGCAAGTCTAGTCCATGAATGATTGTGAGTGCCTGAGATGTAGATGTCTTCACCTTTCTTGCCCTTCTGGCTGACATTTTCCATTTCAGCTTTTTTCCTTTGTTGCTTGAGAAAAATTTAAGACCTTTGTCTTTGAACCATTGTAGTATACCATTAGCAGTACGCTTTTTGATATACACAAGTGGTTTCTTGATTAGCATCTCTTTTTCTTGAGTTGGCAAAGCAGTTGCAGAAACCATTGATTCAAATTTTGGTAGGTCATTGCTAACAGCATTCACCCTAGACTCAGAGTCTTGTGTTGTGGTGAGATTACTGTTAGTAATGCCTAAGACTTGCTGTTTTCCACTCTTTCTCTCATACACCTTTCCACCATCTCTGTCATCATCTTTCTTCTTGCTTTTACCATCCTTTTTCTCCTTGTCATCACCATCCTTATTCCTTCCTTGAGATCCACCTTTGCTGCCACTCTTGTCTTGATCATCCTTATCTTTGTCTGACTTTCCCTCTTTAGCAATAGGCTTGATGTCTGACTGAGAGTTGATAAACTTCACCGGAATGTCAAGAGCCTCTATTTCTGTTGTATTATATGACTTATTTATTAAATATAAAATACAAAGAAAAATATTAATTGAATAAATATTAGATGTAGAATTAATATATATTGGGAGTTAATATTGTGGGGGTTACAATAGTATTGATATGGGGGTTACAATATTGATATGGGGGTTACAATATTAATATGGGGGTTACAATATTAATGGTGGAGGTTACATATTACTACATGGAGGATATTATGGGGCAGTTACACAAGGTTAAGGGGTGGAGATTGTACTAAGAATGCCTATAAATAGTGGGTAAAAACTCAATGAAAAAGCACACAAAAATACAAGCTTGTTCATAGTACAATCGGAACCCTTTTTTTCTATTCCCATCTCTATTTCTTTTATTCTTCGGTAAGTACCCGCTGCTATCAGTGGTATCAGAGCTCTCACTGCAGTCCTGCCCTAGCTTCTTTTCTTTTTCACCTTTATGGTGTTGCAAGATCAGTTTTCATATCAGAACCTTTTAATATTATTGACTTCATGTCTAGTCTTCTACTGTATTTTTTTGTCACGCCTCTTGTCTACACCCTGCAAACTTTTCTTTCTTACATGCTACATCTGTTTGTTTTGAGTTTGCAATTATGTTATCCCATTCTTTTCTTTCATCTACTGTAACTTGTTTTAAATATGTTATAGTTGTTTTGTTTTAATATATACATGTGTGCCTAACATGTATTGATCACTCTTGTGCCTTATTTTTTTATACCATGCTAGCTATCTCCGTTATTTTCTGTTTTTCACTCTAATTGTTTTAAACCTCTTATTATTTACATGCATGCAACTTGTATATCTTATATGTTATTTTTTTTGTTCAAGGTGTTAATTATCGGTTGATTCCCTTGTTCTTGTCTCTTTAAAAGTTTTTTTTTGTGCCAAATTCTTTTATTATATAATGCTAGTGTTAGTTGTGTTTTGTCAGTTTTTTTTGTTTTGCGTGTATCCCTCTCGTTTTATGATACATGTTTAATCATTATTTTTATACAAAATTGGTAGTTGGTAGTTGGTACTGGTTTGTATCTTGTGGTAAACAATTGTACCTTGTGTTATGCCTCTGCCTCGATTTTACCTGTGCCATTCTATCTAGTACAGTGTTTATTTTTCAATTTTGTTTTTGGTCAATCTTTTATTTCTAGTATTTTATACTGTTGCCAATTCTTGTCACTACTTGGGCATCTTGGTTTTTGTCTGCCAAGTCAAAAAAAAAAAAATTGTCACATGTTGGATTTCATTCTGTTTTCTATCATCTAGGTGCTTGCATGTTATTTTATTTTAATCAAGTTTTTATTGTCATGCAATTTTTTTTGTGCACTACAAATTTATTGTTCAATTATTTTACAAACATTAATTTACTTGCTAGCTTGTCATTTTTTTTGAATTAAAGTGTATGTCGTGATTGATGTTTTTACACTTTGTTAATAGATTGAAATGACGAGCAAGTTGATTGCATCTGAATTGGCTAAGATTGAAAGGTTGAATGGCACTAATTATGACGTGTGGAGTCGAAAAATCAGATATGGTCTGATTCATGACAATTTGGAGAGTGCCATTGAAAAGGATGGTCCGACTTTGGGAGAAAAATCTAGTGATGCTGAAAAGGAGGAGTATGAGCAATGGAAAATTTGTGACAAAAAGGCGAAGAGTCTCATGTTGATGTTTATGGAAGACAACTTGATCAAGGCATTTGAGACATATGAAAGCGCCAAAAAGCTTTGGGATTCGCTCAAAGAAAAATATGATGTCATTTCTGATGTGAATGTGCAACTTCTTTTGCACAAGTATAATACTTGTAAGATGAGTGAGAGCGATAATGTGATTGACCATTGTAACAAGATGCTAGTGATGGCTAAGGATTTGGCGGCGGCAGGAAATGAACTTTCTGAAAACATGCAAATTGCGGGGATCTAGAACAGCCTGCCAAGCTCACTTAATATGGCCGCAACAACTTTGAGGTTGAATGGAACTATCAAAAGTGCATCTCAACTTTCTACAGTTTTGGCTATGGAACATGATTTGGTTAATAGCCGAAGGCAGTTGGAGTTGAATTTGGTGCAAGATGAGGAGCTAAACTTAGCTCAAGGAAAATTTAAGCCAAGCTATCAAAACAAGGGACAAGGAAGGTTAGGTCATTCGAAAGGGAGAGGTTTTAAACCACATCAGCAAAAGAAGAAGTTTCCACTTGGAAGCTGCTATGCTTGTGGAAAGTATGGTCATTTCAAAAATGAATGTCCCGAGAATCAAGAAGGAGATGAGGGCAAAGGCCAAGATCAAAAAGGGCAAAACAAACGTGAGTTTGTTGGGGTTATTGAATGCAATGCTGGTCATGTAGCCACAGACATTGATGGATGGTGGATTGACTCTGGAGCAACCCGCCATATTGCGAAAACTAAGCAAGGCTTGACTGAGTTTGAGGAGTTGAAGAAGGGTGAACAAAGAATTTTTATGGGGAATAACACCTACTTGGATGTTGTGGGAATTGGTTCTTATAGGTTGGATCTTGGGGATAGTGTGATGGTCCTCAAGAATGTGATGTTTGCTCCTGGAATGAGGCGCAATCTTGTTTCTGTTCCTGCATTGCTCAAGAATGGATTGGAAGTGCGATTTTATAATAATCGAGTTTCGATTGGAAAGGATAAGAAGGTGTATGCTATGGGCAAGTATGAGCCCGATCATGAGTTGTTTAAGCTTTAAATGTGTAACTTTAATTTATGAATAATGGGCAAGTGTGGGCCCGATCATGAGTTGTTTTTGAGTTTTAAATTGTGTTTTGAGTGTGTTAATAATGGGCATGTATGAGCCCGTGAAAAGTTTGAAGTTTTTGTTGAAGTATCATCAATGATAATAATATACGGATTTCTTGTTTGAATTGTTTGTTTTTGTGTTATTTTACAAGCATATGTATGACTTGTAAGTTTGAGATATTGTGAGAAAGTAAATAAATTGTCGCCTATGTTAAGAGTTTTAAGGTTGCAACCAAGAAGTTAAATTTATTAAAGGCGAACAAGTTGTTTTAGAGGCTATGTAATCTCAATTTTTGTAAAAGTGTTTAATCGTTTGGGATGCAGAATTGCAGTCTGGCGCCAATCTTGTTGATCATGGAAAACGATTAAGGTATTGCAATGTGAATCTGTGTACTTTTAATAACTGTTATGTGGCAAGATGAAAACAACATGTTGCATGTTATCACTAGTGATGTTTTTTTATGAAAAAAAAAAATATTTTAAACTCAAATCATATTTTAATATGTGAGAAAAGTGGGAGTTATATAGATATTTAACAAATAAGTCAAGTGGGAGATGTTGTATTATATGACTTATTTATTAAATATAAAATACAAAGAAAAATATTAATTGAATAAATATTAGATGTAGAATTAATATATATTGGGAGTTAATATTGTGGGGGTTACAATAGTATTGATATGGGGGTTACAATATTGATATGGGGGTTACAATATTAATATGGGGGTTACAATATTAATGGTGGAGGTTATATATTACTACATGGAGGATATTATGGGGCAGTTACACAAGGTTAAGGGGTGGAGATTGTACTAAGAATGCCTATAAATAGTGGGTAAAAACTCAATGAAAAAGCACACAAAAATACAAGCTTGTTCATAGTACAATCGGAACCATTTTTTTCTATTCCCATCTCTATTTCTTTTATTCTTCGGTAAGTACCCGCTGCTATCAATTTCAGATTTAGATTTTCCACTCCTTGAATGTAGAACTCCAACCAAAAATTTTATTGTAGACATGTTGTTTGATTTGAGGTGTTGGCCAAATCTGAAGGCAACAATGTCTTGATTCTTTTCATATAAAATACAGTGAGGCTGAGGAACTACTTGAGGCAATTGAGATTTCATGCACTTGGTGAGAATCTCTTTGAGCATATTGTTGTCTGATACTACAAGAAATAAGGGCTATTGCAACGCCAAAAAAGTGTCATATTAGACCCCAAATGTGTTACAATAGAGGTTTTTGCAACGTTTTTGCCAAAATTCAGCGTTGCATCTGCTGCCGTTGCAATAGACCCCTATAGCAACGTTTTATGTACTTATTGCAACATTTTTCAAGTACTGCAATATCCACTTTAGTGCAACACTTTTGCCTTGTTTAGCGACACTTTTATGATGTTGCAATAGACTATTGCAACACCATTTTGTAACATATTTTAGGTAAAAGTGTTACCAAGTCAATTTATTGCAACATTTTTATGTAGCATTTTCTCCCCTACTGTAATGCTTTTCATTTTTTAGCAACATTTATGTGCAACAATTATGTTTCTATTGTAATACATTTAGATTTTTTTAGCAACATTTTTGTGCAACACTTTGTATTAGTCCAATTTGCAATATCCTGTTTGAAATGTCAATAAACCAACACAAAAGCATATTAAACTAGAATCATATTTCCAATTTCCACATAGAAAATCCAACAGAATATATATCAATAAAGCCCAAAAAGGATCGGTTTGTACCACAATATCATCTTACATCTAGTACCTAAATCTAATTAAAGTCGAAACACATATCAACTTACACACTATAAATCTAGATAAAACTTAGTCTTTCATGTCAAAGTACCAGGCTAATTTGTGAAAACCTATAACACAATGCAATGAAAAAATTACATGTATATCCCTTTCTATACTCTACAAACTAACAAATTAAATTTGAGGATTTTGTCTCTAGTTTGATAGCTATATTAGAGGCTCCATCGACAATATTGCTCTGTTGTGCCCAAGCTGTGCATATATCCCTGGCTTCGATAATAGAATATCGTGGTGACCCTGCTCCACTACCTTTCCATTTTTCAGGACTATAATCTGAACAAATATATGAAAAAAAATCAAGATTTAGGAGCAAACGGGTAAATTCAGGTTTGGGGATGGGCATGAAATAATTGATTACGGATCCCAGCAAAAAAAATTCCTATATAATTAAACTTACAGAATTGTACAATCAGTAAGGTAACAACTCAGAGCAAGACAACATGGACTTCACTTCAGTAGGAATTCATAGCAGGAGAGCAAACATCGACCAGAAATAATTTGACAACTACCACAAATAAATAGGGGTTAACATTTATAGCTATAAAGAATAAGCTAATAGATTCTATTTGCCACACGTGGTATGTCATGTCACAGATTTTTTTTGTAATAAATCTGAAAAGTTCTAATTTAATAGAAGAAAAATCAAACATATTTTTTAACACATTTTAGAAAGAAATCATATAAAGGATGAGCAACACCCACAATTGCATTGCACATTTGAATCATAAATAAAAAGATATTGCACACATGTCAACCAACCTTCTTAGCTTTTGGATCAGGAATTTCTCGAGGAATTGAATCATATCCCTACTTGTAAAATTACTATTTGTTAATGTCAATAATCATGGGAAAAAAATTACAATGATAAAGCAAGTAAAGACCTTGATACCATATATCCAAAAAGAAAGATTGCTACCTCAGGTTTGACATGATTTGGATCATCTATATATTCTTTATCATTCCAATCTGCAGGCTGTCAAACATGAATATTGACTCCAATTAGAACCACAAAAGCACAATTACAATAAAGACCGATGTACAGAGAACAAAATAACCAAATATAACAAACTTCTGAGAAAACTTAGTTACTAGAGGAAAAAGTTACAGAATTTTACTTCCTCTTAGCATAAACACAATTATTAGTGAGCAATACAGTGAACCAGAATATCACGAGTGCATGTATTTATGTCATGAGTGTGTGTGAATATGTTTACAAAACATGTAAACTAACATCAAGAAGAGCAACAGTATCAAACCCACGCTTCTCATTGAGCTTGATAATATTATCCAGAATCGGAATCCCAAAACCAAAAGTCTTTCATGTTCCTGTTTTAGCTCGTCATATCATGTCACTATCACGTCATGCCTCCACATTGCTGGTTCAAGCACAGCTCTCTGTAAAGCCATCAAACAAAAGATTAGTTGTTCCAGTTTTACATACTCAGAAGATGTCTTTTATAACATCTGGATCATGTTTGTTCCTTGCAATCAAACAAAAACCTAATTGCTCCAGTTCTACACCACACATTACATACTAAACATACTATTTAACCATGTACAAATTCTTTTAACTAGTGTTGTGAACTAGACTAGCACATCATTATGTACATCTGAGAGGGGAACTATATATCCCATGTCCAAGGTATTATTCAAATGAACTAACTAAAAGGTAATAACAGTCAGCTCTACTAAACATTCCATCATCATCTTTCCAACAAATTAACAGTACATGTCTATGCATTAAAGATCTTAAATTATGATCAGAAAATCATCCTGAACAAGAGCACTACCTGAATCAACCAAACAACATTTGACCACTTCAGCTTCCATACGTTCTGTAAAGCAAATATATATTGTTGTCAGTTGAATATTATAATTTGAAGACATGATCAAAGAATAAGATGAAAGAGGGTAAGAAGCTCGCCTAAAAGATTTATTGCTGCAGATAGGGTACCGCCTTTGGCTACCAAATCATCTATTACCACTGTTCGTTCTCCAGGAAGCACAGCACCATCATGCATTTCCAAACAATCTGTACCATACTCTAGTTCATATTCTTGTGATATAACTTCACCTGCATATTTGTTTACATGTAATTACTTGTTCCAAAGATAAAACACATAATTATAAGTTACTTTATAAATAAAACAAGTCACTGATCTGCGAATCAGAAAAGTAAGAGCCTAAATGGTAATCATCAATCTTTCTGAACGGGGTTGCTCCACATGCAACTTGGCAGGAACAAACATAAACCCTCTGGCTTCAATTCCTACCCAGGAAAAAAAGAAATTAGATAAATAATGATCGTAACACCTAGGCAATGGAAGGAAGAAAATACAACACTTCTAAGGGACAACCACTATAATGTAACATATTTGTTATTTTATAAGAGGCAAAGAAGCACATTGGACCAAGCTTGGTGCTCCAATAAAGCACATGAGTTGCAAAATATTTAAATATATGCAGGGTGACTGTTGATCGATGTCTAGCCTCAACCAGAAATGCTTTTACAGCTCATCTAGTAAATATTATGTATCTTAATTAATACAAAGACTTCTACCAGCAAATCCAGCAAAACTTTAGAAACTCTAGCCAAGTCTTCTTTACTACACCATCTTGTATTCATTAAATAAACGAGGCTATTGTATTCTCTAATTTTTAAAACCACTTTCGTTGTTTCAAGTAATGCTTCAAAAATTAAATAAAGTAATTGAGTTCCGTTTCCACTGGAAACTCTAGGATTGGTCCATCAGAGAATTTAGGTATATAGCCAGAGTTGCACATAACAAACTTTTTTTTATTTTAATTAATTTTTTCTTCAGAAAGCTGCAGACTGTGTAAGCAGTTCAAATTATTCAGGTGTCTAAAGCAATTATGGAACAGAGGAGTCATACCGTACAGAGCATCTCCCTTCTCAGAATTATCAAACTCAGATATTGGCATTATAATAGACATCAGCTTCACCTTTCCACCATGTTTGTTTTGAAAAGTTGAAAAGTTTAAAGAAGGAAGTTAAAGATTTAGTCTTTACTACCTAATTCACATAAGCAATTCTGTAGAAAAATTAAGCATTTAAACAAGATTACTGATACAAAAAATAAAAGGCGATACAAGTACCTGATACTCCATAAATTTTTCAGCATGCTCTCTTTCTTATTCACTCGAGTCCTTGAAAAATCTACACCGAAAACACCATAAACAGACAGCAATAAACAATTGAAGTTAACCATACAATTATTTGTTAAATAACCCAATTAAAATATACAATTATACAAGTTAAAAATTACCAACCTCTGAAACCTAATCGCCGTGCAGGTCCAATTATACCTCGAACTGCAAGCCCTAATTGAAGCCCCTCAAGAAAAAACCCCAATTGAAGCCCTAATTGAAAATTAAAACACAAGAATGAAGAAGAGCAAAATCAAATAATCAATAAAGAACATAATCAAAACAGAGAGATTAGCGAGAGGGATGAGTGAGAGGGATAAGTGAGTGGGAAAGATGGGAGAGAGATGATCAACAGAGAGCGATGAGGTCGAGAGAGAAGAGCGGCTGAGAGAGGTAAGTTTATGTTTTTGTGTTTTAATTTTGTGTAAGAAATATTTGGGAGCCCGACCTTTTTTATCCCGCCCAGCGAAAAAACAAGTTCCCGCCTACAATTTTGGAAAAATTGATTAAAAGTGTTTCGTCTATTGTAACGCTTTTGCTAAAGTATTGCAATTGTTATAAAATTTCAAAATGATCCTTTTGCTTACAACACTTTTTGTATTTAATGCAACGTTTTCTAAAGTATTGCAATAGACTACCAAGTTTTGTGTCTATTGTAACACTTTATGTAACACAAATGTATATTGGGCTTGCAATAGCCCATATTTCTTGTAGTGTGAGTTATTCCTTTCTATCTTCTTGATAATTGTTCCAAGTTCAGAGCTGGATATAATTTGCAAAGCTTCAATGTGGATATGAAAGAGGTTCTTGACAGTGTGGACTAGGACTTCTCTATCATTGGTAGTGATGATGGCATAAGGATTAGTTTGAACAATTTACTAGAAACACATCTTGCACAAGAAGCTTGACTCAAAGTAGTGGAAGTTTACACTACTTCTAATAAAATCTAATAAAATATGTCGATTTTATTTGGATATGATATTAATATTTTATTTTTCACTTATTCACTTTGTAATACAAGTATAGATTTTATTAGAAGTTTACACGAAATAAGAAACGTTCTATTAAATATAAAAAGAAATTTTTTAAAAAGAAACTAATCAATTAAATCCAAAACAAATCTCAAAATTAAATTTTTCAATCTTGTTTATTTTGGTGTATGAATGAACAATTTTTTTAAAAAAATTTGAAAAGATTTTTTTTGTGAAAAAGAACCGTTTTTGTTAATATGCCAAAACGAACAAGACAGTATTGTTTTAAGCTTGTCGATTAATTTTTTTGTACAAATTTAGCTTGTATGTTGGTATAATTGTAATTTATTTTTTATGTTTATTTCAAATTAAATAACTTCATACATACATACATACATTACGTATCTATGTTCTTGTTCACTTGAAATATTTAATATCAAACAAAAATATATTAAAATATTATAAATTATGTTGGAAGTGTATAAGTATAAAAATTTTAAATTACATCAACACTAAATTGAAATTATGTTAAAATGTTCAAAATTAATTAGTTTTGTACAATTATTAGTTTATATATTTAAACTCTATTATCTTTTTTTGTGTAGAATCAATCATTATCCTTAAAGTTAAATTATCTTGTGAAGAATTTATATTTTACAAGATATTTAACTAGCAAGAATATCACTTCAAGAAAAAATAAACTGATAAAAACATGTACAGTCCCATGAGATTTGAAGAAGGAAATTTTAAAAAAAAAAAAATTAAAAAAAAAATTGAAGAAGCAGCGAGGAAAGTGGTCGACAAAGTTATTAATGTAACATCCATACCGACAACGTCATTTGTGTGAAAGTCATTTGTGTGAACTTTTTTGTGATCAATTGGTAGTACACTAGTACTCCCTCCATTTCAAATTAGTTGTCCACGTTGTCATTTGTGTGAACTTTTCTGTGATCGATCGGTACTCCTTCCGTTTCAAATCTCATTCCTACTTTCAATGCAATTTTTTACCTAAACTTCCCATATTATTCTTGAATTTTAATTTCCATGATTTGACTTTATGTACTTATTTATTTAACCAATGTAATAAATATGGGTAAATATGGAATTAGAACATTAATAATTGAGTTTCTTAATATGCGTAATTTTTTAAAAGTGGACTACTAATTTGAAACGGAGGGAGTATTACTTTATAAAATTAAACAATTATGGATCGGGTTTCGACTGGATCAACCTGAATCCATATCCAAATCAATTTAATTTTTCGAATTAGATCGAATCGGATTAAGTGTCGGATTTTTTAAAGACCAATCCATACTTCACTAGGATTATGGATAATCGGATCGGATATCCAATCCAATTAATTTTTTTCAAAAAAATTTATATTAATATTAAAATTTACTAAAATCTAAAATGATAAAATAAACAATTTTTAGATGTAAAAGTACATATTAACATCCAAATACAAGAAAAAAGAACATTGAAAATAAAAAATAAATAACTATTAATACTGAAATGTACCTTACAAAATTAGAATGATCAAGAAATAAACTCTAAGAATAAAAAAAATCAAATTAAAATGTGAATTCAATTTTAGATGCAATACAATGATAACGTATTCATTATAAACATAATAGTTTTTCAAAATATCGTATAAAATACTACTAAAGGATTTTAGATCTCACATGATTTGAAAATTATACATTATTTGTATAATTGTAAATATATGAATATTAATATATAATAAAATGTATAATTATATAATTATAATTATTCGGATAGAATTGGATTCTTAACAGATCGGATCATGTAAAATCCATATCTATATTATATGGATCAGACTCTTATCGGATCGGATTTTTATAGAATCGAATTTATTTTATATAAATCCATATCCAGCTATAAGATCTCGGATAGAATCGGATCGGATCGAAGCTCCCGTCCATTGACAGGCCTAAATTTGAG
The DNA here is from genome assembly GCA_037693485.1 of Kitagawia praeruptora. Lineage (NCBI taxonomy): Eukaryota > Viridiplantae > Streptophyta > Magnoliopsida > Apiales > Apiaceae > Kitagawia > Kitagawia praeruptora. The sequence goes on from CM075352.1 coordinate 145,239,589, forward strand.
AATGTAAATTAAAAAAGTTGCGAATTAATCATGCAAACTGTTTCTGAAACTAGTCATCATGTAAACTAGTAATTATGCATACTAGCTTATACAGCTCTAGCTCGTGATAAATATGGTTTACTTTTAAATATTTTTTAAATTATATAATTAAATAAAATAAAGTATAATAATTTATTATGGATATAATTTAACTTTGTAATATTAATTAATAAAATTATTAGTAATAATGATAGTTATTTAATAAATGATATGTATTGATTAGAATTAATAATATAAAATCTTAATGTAAATTTGTTGTTGAAGGGATTCAAACCTTGAATTTTTAGAAAAGTGATTTAAATATAAAATATTCTTTATTATTAGATCTAATTGCTATCATCTATTTACTAAATATCTAATGGGCACTATTTTTTTAGATGGTTTAACCAAACAATCAAATTATCCCTTTGCCTATTATATAATACTAGCTTATAACCGGTGCAACGCACGATTCCTTTTCTAATATCTATAATTATATTATTACTTTTTTAATATTTATATGTTATTAATTTACATATCAAATTGTTGTTAAAAAATTAATATATAAAAGATTTTACACATTCAATTTAATATTTGTGCTCTATTTTGAATTCTTAGAATTTGATTTGGATAATTTTACAGCCCACATGAAATTAGTAAAATAATTTTTAATTTAGAGATGACTTAACAATTATTTTCCAATTAAACCTACGCAGAAACAAAAAAGAGAAGAAATTGACTATTTTTTACGTTGAAAATTCTATTCGATTTATTAAATCTACTTACATTTCGTTTTTATTATCAAAATACCCTTCTTATTATTTGAAGATAGTTCTACTAATAACCAAATACAGTTTAAATAATAAATAAGAACCGTTAGATCATAAAATAAATAGATGAAAAACGATGGATCTAGCATATTTTTTTTTTATTTTTTAACAAGTAAACTAAAAAGTGTGTTTACATTGAAATACGAAAACGTTTATGTCAATGATTTAAATCATATATAATTTGGTTATTTATATTGAATAACATTATCAATGTAGGTCTTTTACACTAAGTAGGAATAGGATTAATGTAAAAATTCGTAATTATATTTTTTCTTGAGATTCTGAGTGTTTCCATTTCGATAATAATTATTGAATCAACACTAAATTAAAGATGATTTTAAAAGCTTCGTGTGGGCTGTAAAATCATTCAAATCCGATTTCTAGATCTAGGTATTTCTATTAATATTGTCCGTGGTATTTCTATTAAAAGAAGGATTTTAGTTAAAAAATATAGAAAAGATGATACGTTTTAGTTGAAAAAGGTAATCGGTTAATTATTAATATTAAAATATTATTAGTTTATTTTATTAAAAAAAACCGCCCTTGATATAATTGGAAAAAAAGAGATTTTAGTTAGAGAGAAAATAGAAAGGTAACGTGAAAATTAAAAAGATGACATGATTTATGTGAAAAAGATAATTGATTAGCTTATATAATTATAATTTAATTATGTCATTTTACTAAATAAAATTGCTCATACTTTTTAGAAAATGAGAAATTAATGTTACCCGTGATATTTCTAGAAAAAAAGGGAATTTAATTAGGAAAAATAGAAAAGATGATATGTTTTAGCTGAAAAGGTAATCGGTTAATTATTAGTATTATGATATTATTATTTAATTTTGATATAATTGGAAAAAGTGAGGTTTTAGTAAGAGAAAAGAAAAAAGGTTAATTAGAGAAAAAAGAAAAGGTAACGTGTTTTGGGTGAAAAAAGGTAATTGATTAGTTAATAGTAATTATAATATAATTATGTTATTTTATTAAACAAAACTGCTCTTACTATTTTTAAAAAAAGAGATATTTTATTTAAATAAAATGTGAAAGATATTCTATTTTACTTGAAAAAGGAAATTGTTTAGTTATTGAAAAATAGAAAAGGAAATATGTCTAACATGAAAAAGGAAATTGATTAATAAAGGAGAAATTTTAGTTAGATAAAATATAAAGGAATATTATATTTTACCAGAAAAAGTAAATTATTTAGTTCTTGAAAAAGAGAAAAGATAATATGTTTAACCTCAAGAAGTAAATTGATTAGTACATTAGTAGAAAAGGTAATATGTCTAACCTGAAAAAGGAAATTAATTAATAAAGGAGAATTTTAGTTAGATAAAATATAAAAGGATATTATATTTTAGGAATTTATTTAGTTCTTGAAAAATAGAAAAGATAATATGTTTAACATCAAGTAGGAAATTGATTAGTTAGTAGATTTATAATTTAGTAAGGGTAAATAAGTGAAATCAACAGCTACCGTACCGACCGACCAACTAACCAAAACATTTAATATTTCGGCTTTTATATAATAGTATAGATATATATAAATACCAGAGTAAGTTGTGTGTGTTGGAAAATGTGGGTTTTAGCCCCACATTAACTAGTCATTTTGAGCCTAGTTTTGAGTGGTCGTTTATTGCGTGTGCGCAATGGGTGATGCTTGGATTATGTTCTCATTCGAGAGAGCTTTCCGAGGCATGTTTAATTATTCAAATTGGTTAAGGGATGAATAAGATATGATAACTCAAAGATGATCCCTTAAAAGTGGAAATTTTGTTTAAGAAATGGAAGTCCCACATTGAAATGGAAAAGGAGTTTCCATGACTTTATATAGTACAACACTTGAGTAGTGTTCACTTGTGTTGGCTAAGTGTTGCTCCATCTCCTACGCGGGCGCGCAGGGGGGGTGCGAATTGTGGGCTTACGAGGGGAAATCCAAGGCTTCGTAAGCCTTCGGGCTTTCCGCGTGTACGACTTGCGGACATGAATGCAGCAGAAAATTGGGCCGGCTAAACCCGGACTAGTTTTGCTATTTTATTATTTCCACTGGGCTTAAAATAATTAAATCAAAATCTGTTTTGATTAATTCGATTAAATCAGAGTCGATCTGATTGATTTGATTAAATCTGAGATTTGATTTAATTACAGATATTGTGTAGTGCACAAGTCTTATCCTACTCTTTTCATTACCGCCTTTTTTAATTAACGCGTTAATTATTTTAAGCAGTTGTGTAGCGAACAAGTTTTGTCAAACCTATAAATACCCCCTTATTCTTGCTCGTTTTTGCTCGCCCAAGGTGCCATTCTCTGCAATGCCATCGTTATCTCGTTTTATCCTGGGAGGCTATCGTTTCACACACACGGTGAGTGGCGAAATAGCTTTAAGGAGACAGCTCTTCCGCTGGACTCGAGATTCTCTTATATCCTTCTGTTCTGTTATTTATTTGCTTATTCACTGTTATACACCGATTTGTTATTTGCACACATATTGTTATTTATCACAGATTGATTCACAATCTTAAAGCTACCTATATATTTCTGTGATTAATACATTTGTCTCTTTTTGTTTCTGTGAATAACAGATTAATGGCTGATAACACTGTGAACAACGCAAATATGGTGGTTGATCCCAATGCACGGATTATAACATTCGATGGGGATCACCAACCGCCGTCAAACTCTAATGCACAGATTATAACATCTGATGTGAGTGCGACGCCGGTTGGACATGTGCCGGTTGGACATGTGCCTCCGGGACATACTGTCATTGGACAGTTTAATGTTCCGTTTGTATCGACGGTAGTATCGCCGCCTGGGGTGGCTACCACACATATGGCACCTTTTATGCCTACGGTTCCTATTGTGCCTGTTGCACATGCTGAGAAACCTGAGAAGTTCAATGATACGAACTTCAAACGTTGGCAGCAAAAGATGCTGTTCTACCTGACCACGATGCATATGGATCGCCATCTCAAAGAGGATCCACCGTTGCTCACTGCTGAGAGTAACACGCAAACAGTTTATGCTGTTGATGCTTGGAAGCATGCTGACTATATCTGTCGGAATTATGTGCTAAATTGTAAGGAGCTACCACCTGGATGGAAAGATTTCAAGAACTACCTTAAGCACAAGCGTAAGGAGATGTCTATGGAGGATCTGATCGTTAGACTTCGCATTGAAGAAGACAACCGGGGATCTGAAAAGAAGATGAATGTTGCCACTGAAAAGGCAAACATGGTGGAACATAAGTCCAAGAAGTACAATTCTGGCAAAGGGGCGAAGCTGGCACCCAAGGAAGGAATTTCGAAGACGAAGTTTCAAGGGAAATGCTACAACTGCGACAAAGTGGGTCATAGGTCTTTTGATTGTAGGAAGCCCAAGAAGCCCAACAAGAAGAAGAAAGCAAACATGGTCGATGATTATATCTCAAAGGAGATAGGTGACATAGACCTTTGTGATACGGTCTCTGAGGTGAACCTGGTTGGCTCCAACTCAAAGGAATGGTGGATTGATACAGGAGCTACAAGGCATGTTTGTTTAGACAAAGGCGATTTTCTCTAGCCTCAAAGCTTCCGATGCGGGTGATAAGCTTTACATGGGGAATTCAGCAACTTCAACCATTGAAGGGGAAGGCACGGTGATTCTGAAGATGACCTCTGGGAAGAATTTGACTTTGAAAAATGTACTTTATGTGCCTGATATTCGCAAGAACCTTGTGTCTGATTCCTTGTTGAATAAGCATGGCTTTCACATTGTTTTAGAGTCAGATAAAGTTATTTTATTTAAGAGTGGTATGTTTATAGGCAAGGGTTATGTAACTGATGGGCTCTTTAAGCTCAATGTGATGTCTGTTAAAGATGATAATGAAATAAAGAACTCTTCTACTTACTTGCTTGAGTCTCCTAATTTATGGCATGCTAGATTAGGACATGTTAATTATGACACTTTACAAAGATTAAGTGCAAAAGATTACATACCTAAATTGAATATTGATTCAAAACATAAGTGTGAAACTTGTGTTGAGGCAAAATTAACGAGATCATTATTTAAACGTGTGGAAAGAAACACCAAAGTGCTAGACCTAATACATAGTGATATATGTGATTTGAAATTCGCTCCAACTAGAGTTGGAAACAAACATTTTATTACATTCATAGATGATTGTACAAAATATTGTTATATATATTTGCTTAAAAGAAAAGACGAAGCTATCGATAAATTTAAAATCTATAAGGAAGAAGTTGAGACACAACAAAATGAGAAAATCAAGATGATACGTAGTGATCATGGGGGTGAATATGTTGAACCTTTTGGGGAATTCTGTTCACAACATGGTATAATCCATGAGGTTACTGCACCAAACTCCCCTCAGTCAAATGGAGTGGCTGAGAGGAAGAATCGTACTCTCAAAGAAATGATGAATGCGATGTTGTTAAGCTCTGGACTTCCGCAGTCAATGTGGGGGGAAGCCATCTTGAGTGCAAATCATCTTCTGAATATGATGATTCGCAAGAACAAGGATGCAAGTCCTTATGAAATGTGGAAGAAAAAGAAAACAAGTTACCAAAATCTAAAAGTGTGGGGTGCCTTGCAAAGGTACTAATCCCTATACCTAAGAAGGTGAAGATTGGTCCAAAGACTGTGGATTGTATGTTCATCGGATATCCAACACATAATATTGCATATCCGTTTCTTGTACATGAATTGAATATTCCTGAAATTCAAAAGAATACGATTATGGAGTCTAGGAATGCCTCATTCTTTGAGACGATATTTCCTTGTAATCCTAGTGTCGAATGCCCGACTATGTCTAAACGAACTCATAAGTCTGTTGATGACGATAATGAGTGTGTTGAAAGTGAAGACGAAAATGTGGGGGTAGTAAGAAGGAGCAAAAGACAAAGAAAGGAGAAATCCTTTGGGTCAAATTTTTTAACCTATTTGCTCGAAGAAGGTGATCCGAAAACCTTTAAGGAAGCGGTAACATCACCTGATGGACCTATATGGAAGGAGGCCATCAAAAGTGAAGTTGATTCTATTTTACAGAATTATACTTGGGAGTTAGTGGATTTGCCAGCCGGATGCAAATCACTAGAAAGCAAGTGGGTGTTCAAGAAGAAGTTGAAACCTGATGGTACTATTGATAAGTACAAGGCTAGACTTGTAATCAAGGGATACAAGCAACAAAAGGGCCTTGACTACTTTGATACATATTCTCCAGTATCGAGAATAACATCCATAAGGATGATGTTTGCTATCGCTGCAATGCGAAAATTAACAGTGCATCAAATGGATGTGAAAACAGCTTTTCTAAATGGAGATATAGATGAAGAAATCTATATGAAACAACCTGAGGGGTTTGTTGTTCCTGGACATGAAAGGAAAGTTTGTAGATTGGTGAAATCACTGTGTGGCTTGAAGCAAGCACCAATGAAGTGGCATGAAAAATTTGATGAGGTCGTGTTGGCCAATGGCTTCAAGATCAATGAATGTGGTAGTTGTGCTTACTACAAGGATGACGAGAATGGATATGTTATGATGACATTGTATGTAGATGATCTACTTATTGCTGGTAGCAATGATAAAGTGATCAAATCTACAAAGGATATGTTGAAATCAAGATTTGACATGAAAGACATGGGACTAGCAAATGTAATTCTAGGAATTCAAATTTCTAGAACATCTGAGGGTCTCACACTAAGTCAACCACATTATGTTGACAAGATCCTTGAGAAGTTTCTGAAGGATGATTTTGAGAAAGCTAGAACACCTGTGGATATGACTATGCATCTATCCAAGAACAAAGGTGTAGGAGTCTCCCAACTGGAATACTCAAGGATAATTGGTAGTCTGATGTACCTAATGAGTTGTACTAGACCAGATATTGTGTACTTAATCAGTAAGTTGAGTAGGTTTACGAGTAATCCGGGAGATGATCATTGGAAAGCAATCATACGAGTACTAAGGTACTTGAGGGGAACTCGAGACTTGGTTTGCATTATGGCAGTTATCCAGCAGTACTAGAAGGCTATACTGATGCAAACTGGATATCTATCAAAAAGGCAATAAAGTCTACGAGTGGATATGTGTTTACACTAGCTGGGGCAGCTACGTCATGGAAATCCTCTAAACAAACTGTGATAGCTCAGTCCACAATGGAAGCTGAGTTTGTGGCATTAGATAAATGTACAAAGAGGCTGAATATTTACGCCAATTTCTGGAGGATATTTCGAGATGGCCATAGCCTGTGATTGCAATAGGACTGCACTGTGACAGTCAGTCTGCTATTGGCAGAGCACAGAGCACAATGTATAATGGAAAGTCCCGTCACATTCGACGACGACATAGTTCCATTAGATAGTTAATGTCAACCGAAATTATCACTATTGACTTTATACCGTCAAAGGATAATATCGTGGATCCGCTAACCAAAGGGTTATCTAGAGAACTGGTTGACAAATCATCAAGAGGGATGGGCCTTAAGCCTATTGCTTAACGGCATCATGGTGGACACCCAACCATTGCTGACGGGAGGTCCCAAGAACTTGGTTCAATGGGCAAACTAAATCATGATGACCAAATCACTGTGGGAGTAACCCCTGGCCTGTTCCTATGATGAAAAACAGTGAGACCCGTAAGGTACGAGGGTAAGCTATTAAGCTTTTAATGATCTTTCGGTGAATACATGGAGTTCAAGATTTGAACGCATGGAATTCAGTTGAGTAAACGTGGGTTACTCTATAAGATAAAGATCACCTATGTGGGAGAGAAGTGGGGCCGCTTCAAAGGAGAATTGCGAGGCACAATTCTTTAGAAACTCCTGCAGAACCAGGACGATGTTCCATGGCCAAAATGGACATAATCATGAGAGCTGGATGAGTCAGAAAGGGTATAGTAGTGTTATGCTATAATTACGCAAGCGCACGTAGTCACAAGTAATACAATTAAAGTTCGTTCCACAGAGATCTAGTTAAGTTTTACTCAGAAAATATGCCTATGCAATAATGTATGGTTTTAATTCACTGCTAAGAAGAATAACAAATTTGGGTTTGATTATCTAAATTAAACTAAGATGCAATTTATAAATTTAAGAATTAACTAATTAACAAGAATTAAAATCGAATTACTTATATGAGAATAAACATGGAATCCTAGTTTCATTATCTACTTCACTTAGAATTGCAGCCTTTAATTAAAACATGCGATGGCTTTGATATCTGATCGAATAACACGGAACAAGTAAAAGTTACCTCTCGGTATACTAGTACCAATCTACGCATACATCCACAAAAGAGATAGAAGATGAATAGTCACCTATTATGTTTAGACCCTATATCTCTATAGAATTTGAAAACATAAAAGTTGAAGCACAAGTTATCCACTTAGATCACATAGGATAGCATAATATCTCTATTGATGCCACAAATCATGATGTTAAAACATCAACCTATCCTATGCTAGCATGGCAAGTTCTAAATCTCAAGATCCACTCTTGTTTAGCAAGAGATTAACATATTAGATGTTCGCGACGCACCTAAATACAATAAGCACAACCATACAAGGATATCAAGAGTTCACCACACATAAATCTTTAAGGCATGCAAACTACTAAACTACATAGATAAATCCACTAAGATCCCACGATAACGATTAGTTCATAATCGAACCTTTCGTCACCATGGGATTTGACGAAAGCATGGTATTAAACAAGATAAAGAAGATGAATAAATCAATAATAGAATAAGGTTTAGCGAACAAATCCGGAAAAGTAACAAGCATCCAAAAGATACGCCTAAACAAAGAATGCAAGAAAACTATGATTAGATCTTCTTGTCGTCACAATCCTCGCCTTGGCTTCTCTCTTTTCGTGCTCTGAACGAATTTTAGTGAGTAGATGATGATTTTGATGTGCCCCAAGGTGTGTATTTATAGCCCCAAGTGCCCTCTTAACCAAGCAAATTCTGTCTTTGAATTAGAATAGAGTTCCGGTAATTTTCCTTTCTTGAATGAAATAGAATTGCAATTCCCATATTTAAAACTGATTCTAGAACGTTCTGATCGTTCAAACAATTGCTATATTGAATAGGAGAAGAAAAACAACAATTTCCCATTAGAAATAAGAATCCTGGAAGTTTCTGGCGGTGACCCGCGCGCCCGCGCAACTTTCCTTTGTAAATCTCGCGCGCCCGCGCGCCTCAGCAATTCTCTGTCTTTCTCGCGCGCGCCCGCGCGCCAATCCTTTGCAAATCAGGCGTGGCCGCGTCTGATCTTCTGACATTGCAACAGATTTTTTCCTTGAGCTGATTTCCTCCTCCGTTTTAATTGCAACTCCCTGCACTTGTTCTCTAGACTTTAAAAACATCATATGCTCATTGAAAACTCTATATCTTCACCTAGAAATACAACCTGCACAATTCTCACAAAAACACATTAAAACACACAAATACTTGAGTCCAAGACATCAATTTAAGCCGAAATAGAATGATCCAAGTGGATATAAATCCACTTATCACACCCCCAAACTTAAACCGATGCTTGTCCTCAAGCATAAACAGACAAAAATATATACAACTAACTAATACCACTTCCGTAGGTGATCACGGTTGCATTTGGCATATGCAACAAGCCCTTTAAACCCCTGGGCAGCCCTAGTGGATGAGTAAGGTCTCGTGAGGGCCTATAGTGAATGTACCCACAAAATCCAATGCAATGCAATGCATGAATGCAACTAATATGAAAATGCAAGATCCCCTTCAAACTCACAAAAACCAACTAACAAGCAAATATCTCAAAGAATGCAACAACTCCAAGCAGAGCTCGACTAAATCCCCGTATACTAACAATACATGACAGAAACATGCGTGTGTGCGATGCTCATCAGAAATACTCCCAAAACTAGGTCAAAAATCATACATGCTTTTCGTCAAGACAATCACAGGTTTATAACTAGAATAGACTGTAGACACTCCATAACCTAGGAACACCTCCACCCTTATCCAAGGTAGACAGAAACTCATGCTATATTACTATGACACATAATACTGTATACAATACGCATGCTTATTTAATCGTGCAATGAATGAGACCCCAAAAGGCTTATACAATAATACCCATGTAGCGAGTGTTAGGTCAGCAATCCCAAACCACAAGGGCTTTAGGTTACTAGGACTAAGTCCCCTCAGACTTAATTACTCGAGTATTAAAGAGCTCACTCTGGTTAATTTTGCATAAAAATTGGACTCTTTTTTTTTTCTTTCTCTTTTTTTTTTCATGCAATCTGGAATGAGCCTTTCTCATTTCCAACCCTAGACTACTCATATAAATATGAGCTGGCTACTAGCCATTTGACACCTTGCCATTATTTGATAATTATTACAACTTAACATGAAATTCCTGTTTTTCCCCAAACTCAGATTTTAGTGTTCCTACACTATAAAGGGAATAACGAAAATTCTAAGAATAAACAAGTGATTAAATCTCAAAACATCCAACAGGCATGACCCTAACCTAGCCCAAAAGCACCCCAATGAGACTGTGTAATTAGTTTTGTTCCCATGACATACAAGTCAATTCCTAGGAACTATAATCAGCCCTCTACTCATCATTACCACACTCAATTAAACATCTACCTACCAGTCAGAATCAACTCGTCTTAAGGGATCATGAAATATGCATGCCATGAAAATGCAACTAACATGAACTCACATGGTAAAATAACGAAAATAACAGAATGTCCTATATGAAACAAACGTAAATAATACGAACATAAATGCAAGAATTACTACTACTAATATGCAAAACATGGTATCTATATGAACACAATGAAACACTAATACTACACATATAATACTTTTCCCCCAAACCACCCCCAAACTTAAGATATTCAATGACCTCATTGAATGGAAGTAAATACGAGGGAAAGTAGAAACATACCTACGCCGTAGCATCATCACCCTCCTCGGGTGGAGAATCAGGTGGTGGATAAACAGTGTCCGATCCAAAGACTGGCCACTCAACATGGGCACCACTAGCTCCGAAAGCAGTACCGAAAGCCTGTGTCAATCTCGCGGAAAAACGGCTCTGACTCTCATATAAGGCATCCATACGCCTCATCATCCGCCTATCATGGGAAGCACTCGAGACTACAACAGGAGCCTGCTGAACCGGAGGAGCACCAGCAATCTCATAACCTAAACCCCCAGGATGAGGAATGCCGCCAAGCCATTCCACCAACTTCGACGCATCAATGGGTCCAGCCGGCATCTGAATCTGCTCCTCAGAAGACCATGTAACTCCAGCCATCGAGCACAACCTCGTAATATTAGAGCCGTGGGGAATCGCTCCTATCGAACTCCTCAGAAACCGGAGAATATTCTGATTAACCAGATAACCAACATCTATATAATGCCCATTCAGAATACCCCACAACAAGATCGCTCTATCCACTGTCACCTCATGTGTATGCGTAGTAGGCAACAGATTAGCACAAATGAATGAGTTCCAGGCCCGAGCATACCTATTCATAGTAGTAGCCTGAAAAGTAGCCTTCTCCGTCGGCCCTGGCTTAAGCTTCCAAGACGTCCCTGGCACACACAAACGTGCCACAATCTCATCCAAATCTACCTCGGTCCGGGACTTAAAAGTCCAGTCCTCCGCCCCAGCAGGTCTATCCGGCAAACCAAGCAAAAGCCGAATAGCACGTGCAGTATAATCCACAGTAACCCCTCTCACAATCGAATAACCATCCCTAGTCTCTTTAGCATTAGAATAAAACTCGAGGACTATGCTCAATGGGACCGCAGATGCAATTTCACACAGACTCTGCCAACCCCTAGTCTGGATCATACCCAAAATCTCACCATCAGCAGCAGTCACCAACCAAATCCTCTCCTTCCCTACAGACCGAGTCATCAATTTACCATACTCAGTCTGAGCCTCAACGGACCGGAACTTATTCATGTCATCATCCGAACTAGAATCAGAACTTGACAACGACCGACCACGGGAACTACTACCCACAACTCGAGCTCTTTTCGGGGCCATAGCAATCAAACACAATCAACAAAAATCACACCACAATGCTCAAATTCGACCAAAATCTGCCCAAATAATTTTTCACACAAAACCCACAATTTTGCAATTACAACAATCCGAAAAATCAAAATAAGAAAGGAAGAGAGTACCCAATCGAATTTGTAGAGGTTGCACTTGCCAAATCAGTCCCCCCAAACTTGAAAATCGCAACCCTTTGAAGGTCAATTAGAGTTTGAGAATTTAGAGGAATGGGTATATGTGTATGTATAGGTTTGTGTGTATGTGATTTGTAGTGAGGATAGGAGATGATGTATATTGGATTAGAGATGGTTAGGGTTCGAATTTGAGAAAGAAAAGGATGAGAATTGGGAATCAAACACAACTGCCGCTTTCTGTTCATTTTTTTTTTCACAGGAACCTCCGCGCGCCCGCGCCACTATCACATATAAAATCCGCGCGCCCGCGCCAAACAGAAATTCCAGAATTTTTTTTTTAAATAAAAAACACAAATTCCTACCTACTGAATACTAACAAAAATTCATGACTCCATGGGTTGCCTCCCAAGAAGCGCTTGTTTTACGTCAATAGCTCGACGTACTTCCGAAACTTCATGTTTTTGACAAAACGGCGGCAACCTTCTCACGGTTCACCGTTCCTCCATAATAAGGCTTAAGTCGATGTCCATTCACTTTGAAAGCATCATTGATAGACCCCCTAAATATCTCCACCGCTCCATGTGGAAATACCTCCTTGACTGTAAAAGGACCCGACCACTTCGACTTCAATTTACCAGGAAAAAGTTTAAGGCGAGAGTTGTACAACAAAACCTGTTGACCCGGCACAAATGTCTTGTGCACCAGCTTCCTATCATGCCACCTTTTAACCTTCTCCTTATACATCTTAACATTCTCGTAAGCCTGCTCACGGAACTCCTCAAGCTCATTCAACTGAAGTAGACGCTTTTCACCCGCAGCTGAAATATCCAAATTTAACTTCTTCAACGCCCAATAAGCCTTGTGCTCTAGCTCGGCCGGCAAATGACACGCCTTGCCGAAAACCAACTGATAAGGAGACATCCCAAGAGGTGTCTTATAAGCCGTTCTGTATGCCCAAACAGCCTCGTCTAACTTCAAAGACCAATCCTTTCGAGATGGATTCACCACTTTCTCAAGAATTCTTTTGATTTCACGATTCGAAACCTCCGCTTGACCATTAGTTTGAGGATGATAAGCAGTGGCAACACGATGCGTCACATTGTACCTTGCCATCATAGAAGTAAATTGACGATTACAGAAGTGTGTCCCCTCATAACTGATTATAGCTCGTGGAGTCCCAAAACTCGTGAAAATCTGCTTGTGAAGAAAATTCAGCACCACCTTAGCATCATTGGTCGGTAAGGCTTTAACCTCGACCCACTTAGACACATAATCCACAGCTAAGAGAATGTACTGATTATTGCAAGATGAAACAAACGGACCCATGAAATCAATCCCCCACACATCAAAAATCTCGACTTCAAGTATAGTATTAAGAGGCATCTCGTTCCTCCTAGAGATATTACCAACCCTTTGACATCGATCACAACTCATCACATACCTATGAGCATCTTTAAACAGAGTTGGCCAATAGGATCCCGCTTGAAGTACTTTCTGAGCTGTTTTATCACCACCATAATGGCCTCCATATGTGGTAGAATGACAATCATGCAAAATACTCTCCGTTTCACTATAAGGAATGCACCTCCTCAAAATTTGATCCACACCAAGCTTGAACAGGAATGGCTCATCCCAACGGTACCACTTCACATCATGTAGAAACTTCTTCTTTTGAGCATACGAAAATTCTGGGGGAATGACATTACTCACAAGATAGTTCACATAATCTGCAAACCATGGCTCTTCACCTTGCACCCCAAAAAGTTGCTCATCTGGAAAAGATTCATTAATAAGAGATTTGGCATGTGAATCCTTACCGTGGTCCTCCAAACGTGATAGATGATCAGCCACCTGATTTTCTGTGCCCTTCCTATCATTGATTTCCACATCAAATTCTTGCAATATCAGCACCCAACGAATCAATCTAGGCTTTGAATCCTTCTTCGACATGAGATATCGAATAGCAGCATGATCCGTGTACACAATCACCTTCGTCCCAAGCAAATAAGATCTGAATTTTTCGAAAGCATAAACAACTGCTAGCAATTCCTTCTCAGTAGTAGTGTAGTTAAGCTGTGCATCTTTAAGGGTTTTACTAGCATAGTAAACCACAAGAAATTTTTTTTCCTTTCTTTGCCCAAGCACAGCTCCCACAGCATAGTCACTAGCATCACACATAAGCTCGAACGGTTCATCCCAATTAGGTGCGGTAATAACAGGTGTAGTTGTCAACTTCTTCTTCAAAATCTCAAAAGTTGCAAGGCACTCATCATCAAACTTGAAAGGAACATCTTTCTCCAACAGGTTGCACAAAGGTTTAGAAATCTTCGAGAAGTCTTGAATAAATCGCCGATAGAATCCCGCATGACCAAGAAAACTGCGAATTCCCTTAACAGAGATAGGTGGAGGAAGATTTTCGATTGTCTCCACCTTGGCCCTATCCACTTCAAGCCCCTTACTAGATACCTTGTGCCCAAGAATAATTCCTTCTTGCACCATAAAGTGACACTTCTCCCAATTAAGTACCAAATTTGTCTCCACACAACGTTTCAATACCAAGCCAAGATTATGCAAGCACTCGTCATATGAAGTACCAAAAACTGAGAAGTCATCCATAAAAACCTCCACATTCGAGCCAATCATGTCTGAGAAAATCGCCATCATGCACCTTTGAAAAGTAGCCGGCGCACCACATAGTCCGAAAGAAACTCGTCGAAAAGCAAAAGTACCAAAAGGACATGTGAATGTGGTCTTCTCTTGATCTTCCGGAGCAATGCAAATTTGATTATAACCAGAATAACCATCAAGTAAACAATAATACTCGTGTCCATCCAACCTGTCTAACATTTGATCAATAAAAGGAAGAGGAAAGTGATCTTTTCTCGTGGCTTTGTTTAGCTTCCGATAGTCCATGCAAACTCTCCACCCTGTGACTGTTCGAGTAGGGATGAGCTCATTCTTCTCATTAGCAACAACTGTCATGCCTCCTTTCTTCGGCACGCATTGGACCGGACTCACCCAAGAACTGTCTGAGATAGGATAGATAATACCAGCATCTAACCACTTTAGAATTTCCTTCTTCACCACCTCTTTAATAATAGGATTAAGTCTTCTCTGATGTTCAACAGTAGGCTTAGCTCCTTCCTCTAGCAGAATTTTATGCATGCAATAAGAAGGGCTGATTCCCTTGATATCTGCTATGGTCCAACCAATTGATGATTTAAACTCCCTCAAAATTCGCAAGAGCTTATCTTCCGCACTAGCTGACAAGTTAGAAGCAATAATAATAGGTAATGTAGATGCATCACCAAGAAAAGCATACCTCAAGTGCTCAGGAAGTGGTTTGAGTTCAAGTGTAGGAGCTTCCTCAATAGATGGTTTAAGACGCTCCTCAGAATTTTTCAACTCTGTTAACCCAAGAGATTCAAAAGGCATGTCAACTCTCATTCTCCACGGAGCTGAATTTAACTGTTGTAATTGCTCGGCTATATCTTCTTCTTCAAAATCAGCATCACCAACTAACACTTTTTCCAAAGAATCAGATTTTAGCAACTGCTCAATCTCCATAGTAACTGCAGAATCAACCAAATCCACCTTCAAGCATTCTTCTTCATCCGTAGGAAATTTCATGGCATTGAACACATTAAAAGTGACATTCAGGTCTTGCACCCTCATGGTTAGTTCCCCTTTCTGCACATCAATCAAAGTCTTTCCTGTAGCCAAGAATGGTCTTCCCAAGATTATGGGAATCTTCTTATCTTCCTCGAAATCTAGGATAACAAAATCAGCAGGAAATATGAGTTTATCTACTTTCACCAAAACGTCCTCCACTATGCCTCTAGGATATGTGATAGATCGATCATCCAACTGCAAAGAGATGTTAGTTGGCTTTGGTTCCGGTAGACCAAGCTGCATGTAGACTGACAAGGGCATGAGATTAATGCTAGCTCCCAAATCACACAAACACTTGCTGAAAGAAAGGTTGTCAATAGTGCATGGGATGGTGAAACTCCCCGGATCTTTAAGCTTAGGTGGCAACTTCTGTTGCAGAACGGCACTACACTCTTCCATTATATAGCTCGGCATATGTTCAAGAGCTTCCGCAAAAGGAATGTTAATCTGCAACTTCTTGAACACCTCTAAGAACTTAGCAAACTTTTTGTCCAAATTCTGCTTCTGGAGTCTTCTAGGATATGGAGGAGGAGGATAGATCTGAGTATTCTTTGTAGGCTTCTCCACAGAATTTTTAACAAGTTCCTTGCTCTTCTCTACTTCACCATCCCGCTCCTCAGCTACTAAGTCAGATTTCTCATTGTCAGACACTGCAAATTTTTCAACTTGCTGATTCTGCACTTTTTCATCTTCTTTAGCAGCCGATTCAGGATCTGATGTCACCTTTCCCGATCTCAGGGTCACAGCCTTCACCTGCTCCTTGTTGTCCCTCCTACCTGGATTTACTTCCGTATCACTTGGAAGAGTTCCTTGAGGCCTACTAAGTAAGGCACTTGCAATCTGTCCTATCTGGGTTTCCAAGACTTTCTGGCCAGCTTGTAAGTTCTTTACCGCTATCCACACATCATCTGATTTATCATTAGATGATTGCCCCATATGAGTCTGGGGTTGTTGCTGCTGAAATCCTGGAGGTTGATATGGTGCCCTCTGAGCATAAGGCTGCTGATAGCCTTGATTAAATGGCTTCGCTTGCTGATAAGGTTGTTGTGCATTCTGATTGTTGCTCCAGCTGAAATTAGGATGATTCATGTTGCTAGGATGATAAGTAGCCGGAACTGGTACATTAGATCTCTGGAAATTGCTCACAAACCGTGCTGATTCAGAAGAGATAGCACACTGATTCGTCTCATGTGCGCCCGCACATAGCTCACAAACGCTAGCCACATGCTGAACTCCATAATTTGCAAGAGAATCCACCTTCATAGTCAAAGCCTTCAACTGAGCTGCAATAGCTAAAGCTGTATCCACCTCAAACATACCTGCTACCTTGCCTTGAGAAAGCCTGTGGGTTGGATTCTGATATTCATTAGCAGCCATCGTCTCAATTAGTTCATAAGCTTCATCATAGCTCTTAGCCCATAGAGCTCCTCCTGATGCTGCATCTAGCATAGGTCTAGATTATGCTCCCAACCCATTGTAGAAACTGTTAATAACCATCCAGTCAGGCATACCATGATGTGGACACCTACGAAGCATCTCCTTGTATCGTTCCCAAGCCTCACACAGAGATTCTCCCGATTGTTATTGGGCTAACTGATTCCTCAATGCTGCAGTTTTCGCCATAGGGAAGAATTTAGTAAGAAACTTCTTAGCAAGATCGTCCCATGTAGTAATGGAACCAGGTGGTAGAGAGTGTAACCAGCCCTTAGCCTTATCCTTCAGAGAGAATGGGAAAAGTCTCAACTTGATAGCATCATCCGAAACACCATTAAACTTAAAAGTATCACAGATCTCGATAAAGTCCCGATGTAACACCCCAGTCCCACATCGAGGAGATTTGGGACTTCAGTTCAGTTTATAAGGCAAAATAATACTACTAAGTGCACCAACAAAATCATGATATTTTGGGGGCCTGTGGTGGGCTTGTGGATTATCCAAGTTGGTTACATTTGGGCTAGTTTACTTTGGCTTATTTCCGATTCGAAATCGGGACTCGACCCGATTTTCGAAAAAGGCTCGGGATTTGACCCGGGTTGTCACATATGGTATCAGAGCCGACTCTCGAAAGCTTGATTCGTCAAGTTGCCAGAGGTGGGGACACGAAGGCTGGTGGTATTATCCCACAATGGATAGAGGTCCGGAGGTGGGGACACGAAGCCAGCCGGTATTATCCCACAATGGCTAGGGAGGAACGATCTTGAACCTATGGGATATCCGTTCAGGCCTGACGAGGACGTCAGGACTTTAAGTGGGGGAGTTTGTAACACCCCAGTCCCACATCGAGGAGATTTGGGACTTCAGTTCAGTTTATAAGGCAAAATAATACTACTAAATGCACCAACAAAATCATGATATTTTGGGGGCCTGTGGTGGGCTTGTGGATTATCCAAGTTGGTTGCATTTGGGCCAGTTTACTTTGGCTTATTTCCGATTCGAAATCGGGACTCGACCCGATTTTCGAAAAAGGCTCGGGATTTGACCCGGGTTGTCACACCCGAATATGCATGTTAGGATCCTCCGTAGAAGCACCCCCAAACTGAACCGAATTCTGTAGCATCTGAATAGTGCCCGGCTTGATCTCGAAGTTATTAGCCGTGATGGCTAGCCTGATGATACTAGACTGGATATCATTGATCTTTGGCTGTGAATACTCCTTCAAAGCTTTAGCATCACCCATCTCGATTGTAGTTTCAGTTTCCTTGTTCTTATTCTCTAAATTCTCAACACGATCATCTTCTGCCAGTGCTTCTAAATGAGCTTGTAAGCGCGTTCGCATACAAACCTAAGTACCTGAAACACCACGAAACAAACAAACTAAGTAAGAAATCCGAGTCAGTGAGCGCTAACGACCACTATTGACAAGCACATAAACTAAAAATAAAACACCGATGATCCCCGGCAGCGACGCCAAAAACTTGTTATGCTATAATTACGCAAGCGCATGTAGTCACAAGTAATACAATTAAAGTTCGTTCCACAGAGATCTGGTTAAGTTTTGCTCAGAAAATATGCCTATGCAACAATGTATGGTTTTAATTCACTGCTAAGAAGAATAACAAATTTGGGTTAGATTATCTAAATTAAACTAAGATGCAATTTATAAATTTAAGAATTAACTAATTAACAAGAATTAAAATCGAATTACTTATATGAGAATAAACATGGAATCCTAGTTTCATTATCTACTTCACTTAGAGTTGCAGCCTTTAATTAAAACATGCGATGGCTTTGATATCTGATCGAATAACACGGAACAAGTAAAAGTTACCTCTCGGTATACTAGTACTAATCTACGCATACATCCACAAAAGAGATAGAAGATGAATAGTCACCTATTATGTTTAGACCCTATATCTCTATAGAATTTGAAAACATAAAGGTTGAAGCACAAGTTATCCACTTAGATCACATAGGGTAACATAATATCTCTATTGATGCCACAAATCATGATGTTAAAACATCAACCTATCCTATGCTAGCATGGCAAGTTCTAAATCTCAAGATCCACTCTCGTTTAGCAAGAGATTAACATATTAGATGTTCACGACGCACCTAAATACAATAAGCACAACCATACAAGGATATCAAGAGTTCACCACACGTAAATCTTTAAGGATGCAAACTACTAAACTACATAGATAAATCCACTAAGATCCCACGATAATGATTAGTTCATAATCGAACCTTTCGTCACCATGGGATTTGACGAAAGCATGGTATTAAACAAGATAAAGAAGATGAATAAATCAATAATAGAATAAGGTTAGCGAACAAATCCGGAAAACACTACGCCATAGATGGGCTATCGTTACATCTTTTTTATGGATGTTGCTAGAATATGTTACCTTAGCATGTTACTTTGGACCTAATATAACATTTTGTTTTTTGTGTTACCTTAGCCACAAATGTGATGTTACCTTAGCTTTAAAGTGTTGGATGTTAGCAACATACATGATATGTTACCTTAGATCATTAATAAACTCAAATTTGAATTTTTAAACCAAAAATTTATTTAATTATTTAAAATTCACATTTACCTTTATAATATATCATTTTTTAAAAAGTAAGAATTTACTAATCGAATGAGGTTGTTTTTAGAATATCAAGATATTTAATTGTTATTATTTTTTAGGTTCTATTTATTTATTAAATGTAAAATAAAAAATGTAAATGTAAAAAACAAAATCAAAAAAACAGAAAAATAATTGTAAAAATAGAGATATAATGCACGGTTCCCAGTGAATTTTTTTAGCGGCCAATTATCCCGCCTCTCTCGTTTTACTCTCTCAATTATTTCGCTCTCTCTCTCCTACTTAAACAAAACAAAATACTGTAATACTTCTACTCTCTCTCATTCTACTCTCTCGTGCTCTCTCTCTCGCGCTCTCGTAAACCTCCCGCTCTCTCAATCTTCTCTAATTTTCTATCAAATTTGTACGTTAGGCTGCTCAATTGAATATGGATTTGGATTCAGGCTTGAAATTGGGGTTCTTCAAATTAGGGCTTTTTCAAATTAGGGGTTCATTGTTTTTAGTTTAATTGATTCAATTTTTGCACTTAAACTTCAACTAATTGCGATTTATTTTCGATTTCAGGCCTTCTCCAGTTTGGGCTTTCGATTTGTGGGCTTTGTTAGTGCATTAAGGGAATGCTGTAATGGTGTGCTGCCCTTGCAGTGTAAAACCGTCATGTCCTCCATTTTTTGGTTTTCCCTGTGCTCTTTCCATGTTTAAATCATTGTATACTAATCCATTAATCTTTCGATTTTGATTTTTTGTCCATTGCTTCTAGCAGATTCTAACAGTAGCAAGTGGAGCTCTTGATTCTGGAAAGCTAATGTCTAGGTATAAAGATCGACAAGTGGAGCATGGGTTCTTTTTAGTTTTATCTTCATCATTGAAAGTGTCATTGTAGCTATTTTTCGACCCAAGATTATTAAAGTTATTAATTCCACTCATCAGCAGGTTTGTAGGGGTTTTTATCAATTGCTTTATTATTCTGTTTTGTTTAGCTATTTAAGTATGATACTGTTATGAATTACTCATATAGCTATTTTGGTGCTATTTTAAATATTGAAATATAGAATATCTTTTAGTATTAGATCTAACGATATCTCATTGCTTTGAAAAATCTAATCGTTGTTGATTTTGTGGTTATTCGGGATAACCAAGGTTAACCAAGCTACAAATTATACCCATTTTGTAGTATTGTTTAATGTGCACCTCTAGTATTCTTTAACTCTGGGTATCCATTATAACTGTCTTGAACAACCATACATGTAAAGTACATGATTTTATTGATTACATTGCAGTATTACTTCTGAAAATTGGTTTGACATATAGTTGTTGATTACATTGCAGTTTTATCACTGACCCATTCCAAAACCAATTAAGGAATTGTATGTATCCAGTTCGTAGTAGACTCCACAGTCCATATGAACTTAACTCTAATATCATGAGGTTTCTAAAATTATTTATAGTCCAATAAAGAATTTGGACTTCCGACGTTATTGCACCTTCACCATGGCAAATATTTGGCTATCAAAAATGGTACAAATAGGTTTTTTCTATGTTTTTAGATGGAATAGCTTATTTAGGTGTACATATATTTATGGGTGTGTTCTCAAATTGTCACCTATGTAGGTTTACGACTGTTTAAAGAATCAAAAGATAGGAATTCCAGTCGGAGAAGGGTAAGTCAATGCATGTTCTCAACTTAAACTTCTAAAGGTTTTCCATTTTATCTCTGATATATGTACATGTAACTTTCTCAGTGTCGGGATGATCCTCCAGCACTAATGGCCGTCGGTGTGGTAGATGGAACTTCAGAGGCAATTTTTCAAACTGTAATTTCTCTTGGTTCCTCTAGATCAGAGTAAGTTGATGACATATTTCTACTCATTTAAGTAATTAATTTTTGCGTATACTCAAGCAATCACTTGTGTTTAATATTTACGTAGTTGCTTAAAATAACTTGCATAATTTAAAATTTAAGTTTTTATTTTTGATACCATTAGTTATTTGTCTTGCAATATATTAAGTTTCTATACTTGTCATTATATACCATACAGTTAATAGTCATACAACGTTCAACAAGTTAAAAACTTTAGCCTTTGCTACAATATAGTATAGAATTGGTGCACATGAATAATTAACCAGAAATAAGTGACAAGATTCATATGCAATTCCATTGTTTAACATTTACATTAAAGGTAAACTACATTGATAATAAATTTATGTACATTGCATAATTTGGTCATACGCAGGACCTTGGAGGTGCCTTGTGATGGTGCTTGTTCCGTGACAAGCTATGCCATCCTGAAGTGAACAAGTTAAAAAGTGGGTTTTCTAGGATTAGTCCATCAGCAAAGTTGCTAATACTGAACGCGGATTAGATGCTTCATCTTTACTAGCATCAGGTCCTCGTGGTACTCTGCTAAAAGGTGAAGTTTTAGATGCAATAAAATCAGAGAAAGGTTCTGCGAGAACTTCTTTAGCTGTGAAGAAGTCTCCACCACAAGTTCAGCCACAAACATCTTCATCTGCATCGGAGAGTGTTGAAACTCGCAAACAGCAGTCTGATTCTTTTGAAGACCAACCTAATAGTCAAATTCGTAAGGTATTTTTCTAGTAAGGTCTTTGATACATGTATATTTTTTGGTTCCACATGTTTTCATATATGATTAATAGTTGTCACTGTGTTGAAAGCACATAGATGACTACATTATAATATATGCCCATCTCCAGATTGGCTTCATATTTGAAGTGATGTCTTAAAAATAAGACCCAAACAGGGCCTCTCATGATGTTACAATATATGTAATGAATAGCCAAAACGTTGCACAAAGCAAAAACTCCAGACAAAATCAAAATTTTTTATTGACGATAGCAAGCATGACTTATTTGCACTCTTAACCACCAAACACTAATAAAATTTCACTTTTGGAGATTCTTGAGATCCCATATATGAAAATGAAACAACAAAAGCCCAACTTCAGCTACAAGTCTAGTTTTAATTAGGGAATAGTGGAATACTTTTAGTATACCCCCCCTCCGACGACATGAGAAGCCATCCCATTGTAAATGGTAGAAATATCGTCATTTAGTGGCATGATGCCATGACCAGAACAACATTAAATTGAAATCTAGTTTCTGTTTAATCGGTACTTGTGTTTTAATGTATAATCTTTTCATTTAAATCTCAGTCTAGTCATTAGTCTTTTTATTTGAAACAAGACCTTTGTCATTCTGTTCTTATGCTAAGTAGGCTTGTTCATAATATTTCTTTGTGTATGGATTATCATGCTAAGTAGCCATTTATAATTTTTATGATAATTGTTATGGATTATCTACTCTTGTAAGCCATTTATAAATCATGTTATGAATTCATCTCTTTTTAAACTTTCCCATAATAAGTTTGCTCACTAACAAGTTTTGTGTCCGAAACTTTCTAGTTTCGTGCTTAATCATTAGTGACATGTAGTTGACCTGAGTTGATAGTTCTTGGTATGATAATAAGTTGTTATTCTTCTTATTTCAAGTATAGATAAGCAGTTGAAAGTTACTGTCCTAGCTCTAGGATTTATATAGATAGTTTAATTATTGAAAGCTACTTGTTTATTGCAGGCCAGTTGCAATGGTTGGACGTTCGAAGTTGTGACAACATAATGCGTTCTTTCTCAGTGGCCAAAATCACCTGTTTAACTTTGTGGTTGCCTTAAACATTTCGATGATGTGAACTTTCTCTGTTAACTTCTTTTTTACTGTATTGGTGAGATTTTGTATGATGTAACTGGTGGATTAGGATGTTTTGGGAGATTTAGTATGTCGATTGTGTAATGTATTGGTGAATTGGATTATTTTGGGATGTATAATAAATATGCAATCTTATTCAATTTTTTCACGTAAAATTTTGTGATGTAATATATATATATATATTTGTGGGCCCCACTATGGGGACCACTTTTTTAAAAAAAATCTAGGCCTCTAAGATAACATATATATTAAGTTGCCATAGCCCTCACTTTTGTTGCTATAGCAAACTATGGTAACATAAAATCCCATGTTACCTTAGGGATAAAAAATGTTACCTTAGACACCTAAGGCAACATGCTGAGAGCTATCACCAGAAAAATGTTACCTTAGCTACTTTATGGGCCTAAGGTAACATATAATGTACCTATTGTAACAGTTTTTTTATGTTACCGTAGGCTGTTTATGGTGTAGTGAAAGTAACAAGCATCCAAAAGATACGCCTAAACAAAGAATGCAAGAAAACTATGATTAGATCTTCTTGTCGTCACAATCCTCGCCTTGGATTCTCTCTCTTCGTACTCTGAACGAATTTTAGTGAGTAGATGATGATTTTTATGTGCCCCAAGGTGTGTATTTATAGCCCCAAGTGCCCTCTTAACCAAGAAAATTCCGTCTTTGAATTAGAATAGAATTCCGGTAATTTTCCTTTCTTGAATGAAATAGAATTGCAATTCCCATATTTCAAACTGATTCTAGAACGTTCTGATCATTCATAACAATTGCTATATTGAATAGGAGAAGAAAAATAGCAATTTCCCATTAGAAATCAGAATCCAGGAAGTTTCTGGCGGTGACCCGCGCGCCCGCGCAGCTTTCCTTTGTAAATCTCGCGCGCCCGCGCGCCTCAGCAATTCTCTGTCTTTCTCGCGCGCGCCCGCGCGCCAATCCTTTGCAAATTAGGCGCGGCCGCGCCTGATCTTCTGACATTGCAACAGATTTTTTCCTTGAGCTGATTTCCTCCTCCGTTTTAATTGCAACTCCCGGTACTTGTTCTCTAGACTTTAAAAACATCATATGCTCATTGAAAACTCTATATCTTCACCTAGAAATACAACCTGCACAATTCTCACAAAAACACATTAAAACACACAAATACTTGAGTCCAAGACATCAATTTAAGCCGAAATAGAATCATCCAAATGGATATAAATCCACTTATCAAGTAGTATATCATCGTTTACACAAACAGTCGAACAGTTCAAAGACAAGCACGTCTACTGTCTACCAGTAAAGTCGGTATGCTTACTCAAGCGAAGGTTCAATGAGCATTCTCTACCTATCGTATGCTATATCTGATCGAAGAATTCTATCACCAAACCAAACTCCGTGTCTATCTGTCTGGTTTGTGCTACTACATTATCAATCTCATCCATGTGGATCCATGTGGGGGATTGTTGGAAAATGTGGGTTTTAGCCCCATATTGACTAGTCATTTTGAGCCTAGTTTTGAGTGGTCGTTTATTGCGTGTGCGCAATGGGCAAGGTTGTAAAAATCGGAAATCGGACCAACTCGGTTTTGGTCCAGAAAAATGAGTAATCGGAAACTCGGTGAGTACTCGGAATGAGTACTCGGACTACTAATCGGATATTGTTTTTTAACTTTTTTTTTCTCTCATAATTTATATGTATTTATTCTAATTTTAGTGTGCATGTGTTAAACTTAAAACTTAACAATAATATTAATTTTACTAATAATATTATTACAAACCTGCTAACAAGTAATAATATTAATATTACTAATAATATTTATTCTAATTTTAGTGTACATGTATCCAAGTAATAATATAAATATTACTAATAATATTAAAACATGATATAAGTGTATGTATAGAATCTTTGAGAGAGAGGACTTTTAATTGGGCCGAATCTAGATTAGGGCCGAATCTAGATTATAATTATAGTCTATAAGTTGAGCAATAAAAATTATATTTTAGTACTTAGCAAAAAAGAAAAAAAATTAGTCAAACCCGAGTTTGACCCCGATTACTCGGAGTCAACCCGAGTCTTGACCGAGTTATAGCAAAAACCGGTTTTTGGTCCGATTAGTCACTACTCGGATCGGTTTAGGGGTCCAAAACGAGTACTCGACCCGAGTTACCGATTTTTAGAACCCTGGCAATGGGTGATGCTTGGATTATCTTCTCCCCCGAGAAAGATTTCCGAGGCATGTTTAATTACTCAAAATGGTTAAGGGATGAATGAGATATGATAGCTCAAAGATGGTCCCTTAAAAGTGGAAATTTTGTTTATGAAATAGAAGTCCCATATTGAAATGGAAAAGGAGTTTCCATGACTTTATATAGTACAACACTTGAGTAGTGTTCATTTGTGTTGGCTAAGTGTTGCTCCATCTCCTACGCGCGCGCGCAGGGGGGGTGTGAATTGTGGGCTTTCGAGGGGAAATCCAAGGCTTCGTAAGCCTTCGGGCTTTCCGCGTGTGCGTCCTGCAGACACGAATGCAGCAGAAAATTGGGCCGGCTAAACCCGGACTAATTATTATTTCCACTGGGCTTAAAATAATTAAATCAAAATCTGTTTTGATTAATTCGATTAAATCAGAGTCGGTCTGATTGATTTTATTAAATCTGAGATTTGATTTAATTACAGATATTGTGTAGTGCACAAGTCTTATACTAATCTTTTCGTTACTGCCTTTTTTAATTAACGCGTTAATTATTTTAGGCAGTTGTGTAGCGAACAAGATTTGTCAAACCTATAAATACCCCCATTAGGGTCTAGGTTCATTCATCTCATTCGCAGCCTAAACACATCCAATACCTCTCTCTCCCTGGTGATAGTTTCTTGCTCGTTTTTGCTCGCCAAAGGTGCCATTCTCTGCCATCGTTCTCTCGTTTTATCTTGGGAGGCTATCATTTCACACACACGGTGAGAGGCAAAATAGCTTTAAGGAGACAGCTCTTCCGCTGGACTTGAGATTCTCTTATATCCTTCTGTTCTGTTATTTATTTGCTTATTCACTGTTATACACCGATTTGTTATTTGCACACATATTGTTATTTATCACAGATTGATTCACAGTATGTTCTTTCAATGAAATTTTATGTCAACGAAATTATGAAACACTCGCATGAATGAAAATAAATAAAATTCATAAGGATTTCAAGAAATAAGTCCTACCAAACCTTACGATGGACATGTAAAACCAAATAGCAAGACCAGTTTTCAAATTCTGAAAGTACAAAAAAAGGAAAATATGCTATTAGAGATTTTCCGCTTTCTGACATCTATTGTAATTGAGCTGTATTATTTAAAAGAGTTTTTTTGTGTATATTTCACAAATTTATATATTAACTTTAATTTGCACGTATGATATTTTGCAACTGCCAGACACAGGCGTTAGCTGCTATAACTAAATACTGAAATTTTTTTAGCGAACTAAAGTTGTGGTATTTGGTGGATTGCTTTGATCTAATACATCGACAGAACATTCAAAGTATCAATATTTATATTAGATAGTACCTTTATAATAATTTTTTTATTCGTATTATTTAGTAGGATATAACTAATATTATTTTATTAGGTTGTTAGTAGGAGTCGAACCCTTGACCTATGGTAGTACTCGCTTATTATTTTTCTAAGTCTTATTATATAACTAGCTTATAACCCGTGCAATGCACGGTTCCTTTTTTAATATTAACAATTATATTAATTTTTTTAAATTTTATATGTTATTAATTTACATATCAAATTGTTGTTAAATATTTGATATATATAATTTACTATGTTAAAAATTTATTTGTTATATATTAATTTATTTTTCAATTAAATCTACGCAGAAACAAAAGAAAGAAGAAATTGACGATTTTTTACGTTGAAAATTCTATTCGATAAAAATGTATTTGTTATATATTAATTTATTTTTCAATTAAATCTACGCAGAAACAAAAGAGAGAAGAAATTGACGATTTTTACGTTGAAAATTCTATTCGATTTAAAAATTCTACTTATGCTTCGTTTTGATTATCAAAATACCTTTGTTATTATTTGAAAATAGTTATATTAATAAACAAATACAATCTTAATAATAAGTGTAAGAAGGATTGTCCAAAATTTTGATTATCGATAGTCTGGTTCTCCGTACGAAAAAATAAATCAGAACCGTTAGATCTCAAAATAAAATAGATAAAATAAATAGATGAAAACGGTTAGATCTAGCATAAAAGAATATTTTACATTTTAATATGTTATAAACTAATAAGTGTATTTATATTGAAATATGAAAAGATGTATGTCAATGATTTAAATCATATCTAATTATGTAATCTACATTGAATAACATTATTAATGTAGGACTTCTACATTGAAGAAGATTAATTTAAAAATTGGTAATTTTATTTTCTCTTGAGATTCTGAGTATTTCTGTTTTTGCTAAATCACGCAAGTGTACGTGGTCACAAGTAATATATGAATAAGTCAAGTTCGTTCCCACAGAGATCTGGTTTTTAATTCAGTTTAGTACCTATGCAACAATGTATGATTATTATTCACTGCTAAGACAAATAACAATTTTGGGTTTAATAAACTAAATTGACTAAGAATTAAATTAACAAGCTTAGAATTAACTAACTAACGAAAATTGGAATCGAATTACTTCTGCAAGAGGAAACATGGGATCCTAACTTCAATAAATACTTTGCTTAGATCTGACGCCTTTAATCACTATATGCAATGGTTATGATATCTGATTAGACAACACGAAACAAGTACACGCTACTTCTCAGTATACGAATACCAAACTAAACATACATCCACAAAAGAGATAGAAGATGAATAGACACCAATTATGTTTAGACCCTATATGTCTATAGAATTTGAAAACATAACGGTTGAAGAACAAGTTATACATTAAGATCACACATGGCAGTATAAGTATTTTCATCTCACACCACGAATCATATTGATAAACAATTATGAACCTATGCTACCATGGCAAGTTCTAAATCTCAAGATCCACTTTCACTTCACAAGAGATTAACAAATTAGATGTTCATGACGCATCTATCAATTAAGCATAACCATACGAGGATATCAAATATACATCACACACAGATCTTTAAAGCATCAAGATACTAAAGCTCCATAAATAAATTCATTAGAATCCCATGACAACGATTAGTTCATAATCGAACCGCTCGTCATCATGGGATCTGATGAAACCATGATAAAAACAAAGTATGAAAAGATACACATAAACCTAAGTAATTGATATGTAATGGTGATCCTAATTACAATGGTAGGATGTGTTTATATAGGCTCTAGAT
Organism: Kitagawia praeruptora; assembly: GCA_037693485.1. Taxonomy (NCBI): domain Eukaryota; kingdom Viridiplantae; phylum Streptophyta; class Magnoliopsida; order Apiales; family Apiaceae; genus Kitagawia; species Kitagawia praeruptora. The sequence goes on from CM075352.1 coordinate 145,268,394, forward strand.
TTCTTGCCCAGCAAGAAATTACCTTCTATTACAATTAGAATTCGATTAAGGTACTAAAAACTGCCCAAAATACAATTAGAACTTGAAAAGGGCAAAACAGTAGTTTCCCTACTCCATCAGTCTGCTTGTCGGGCTGCCTGCGCTCACCACGCGCAACCTGCTCGTGTAAGACCTGTCCTATGTTGTAGAAAATCTCCCAAGCTTCGCGTGGACAGTAAGATCGCTGAAAACAGACTTCTAGAACTCCAGATATGGCCAAAACAGTGTAGACTGCGCAACCTTCCCGGAAAATCCGAATTTTAATCAATTTAACTTCCAAAAACGACAGAAGCATCCACCATAATCGACATTCTTACAAACCTGCACAACTACACAAAACACATCAAAACTATAACAAACTTGAGTCCAAGACAATCAATTTAAGCCGATATGGAACGCTCCAAGTGGATATAAAATCCACTTATCACACCCCCAAACTTAAACCGATACTTGTCCTCAAGCATTAACAATTAAAACTATCTAACTAACTAGTACCACTTCCGTAGGTGATCACGGTTGCATTTGGCATATGCAACAAGCCCTTTAAACCCCTAGGCAGCCCTAGTGGACGAGTAAGGTCTCGTGAGGGCCTATAGCGAATGTACCCACAAAATCCATCTAACCTAATGCAATGCAATGCATGAATGCAACTAATATGAAAATGTAAAGATCCCCTTCAAACTAACCAAAACCAACTAGCAAGCAAATATCTCAAAGAATGCAACTAAATCCAAATAGAGCTCGACTAAGTCCCCGTATACTAACAATACATGACAGAAACGTGCGTGTGTGCGATGCTCATCAGAAATACTCCCAAAACTAGATCAAAATCATACTCATTCTTCGCCAAGACAATCACAGGTTTATAAATAGAATAGACTGTAAATACTTTATAACCTAGAAACACCTCCATCATCGATCATTCAAGTTAGCCAGGAATTCATGCTTTATTACTACACTACGACACATAATACTATATACAATACGCATGCTTATTTAACCGTGCAATGAATGAGACCCCCAAAAGGCTTATACAATAATACCCATGTAGCGAGTGTTAGGTCAGCAATCCCAAACCACAAGGGCTTTAGGTTACTATGACTAAGTCCCCTCAGACTTAATTACTCGCGTATTAAAGAGCTCACTCGTGGTTAATTTTGCATTTAACAATTGAACTATTGACTTTTTTTTCTTTTTCTTTTTTTTTTCTCTTTTTTTCCGATTTTTTTTCATGCAATCTGGAATGAGAATTCTCAATTCCAACCCTAGACTACTCATATAAATATGAGCCGGCTACTAGCCATTTGACACCTAGCCATTATTTAACAAATATTAACAACTAGAATGAAATCCCTGGCCCCCAAACTTAGACTTTAGTGCTTCTACGCCATCAAGGGAATAACGAAAATTCTAAATATAATCTAGTGATTAAATCTCAAAACATCCAAACAAGCATGACCCTAACCTAGCCCAAAAGCACCCAATGAGACTGTGAAATTATTGTGTTTCCGAAGCATGCAATTTCATATGAACTATAAATCAACCCTCTACTCATCATTACCACACTCAATTAAACATCTACCTACCACTCAGAATCAGCTCACCCTAAGGGATCATGAAATATGCATGCCATGAAAATGCAACTAACATGAACTCACATGGTATACGAAAATAAAAAAATTAAAAAAAAATGTCCTATATGAAACAAACGTAAATAATACGAACATATATGCATAATTTACTACTACTAATATGCAAAGCATGAAATCCTACATGAACACAAACGTAAATAATACGAACATATATGCATAATTTACTACTACTAATATGCAAAGCATGAAATCCTACATGAACACATAATACAACAACAACTACTAATCCCTCAAACCACACACCCAAACTTAAAATATTCAATGTCCGCATTGAATGGAAGTAAATACGAGGGATATCAGAAAACATACCTACAAGGCGCCTTACATATCCTTCCCCATCGCAACTCAACATGCTTGTTCGGCAAAAATCCCCTTTCTTTAGCAATTGGCCTCAACAACAACCGATTAAATTCAACCTCTGCCGTCAAAGAAGAAAATTTCACAACACTAGCATCACCTCTCCCACGCTTAGAAGCCATAAGAATCAATACCCAACTCACAAGAAGCTCAACCAATAATTACCAAGCAATATCACACCGAAAATAGCCCAAATACCAAGAAAAATACAAAATCCCAATTTTTGCAAGAACACAAATTCGTAATAAAAATAAGATTAGAGAAAAAATTTACCCAATACGAATTGGAGAGGTGATCTTGCAATTAATTCCTCTTTAGAATTGAATTTGTAGAGATTTAAAGAAGTAGAAGAGGAATTGGATTTGCATTTATAGGTGGGTATATATATAAGATGATGAAGAGGGTTGTAAAAAAAAAATTAGAGTGTAGAAAAGATTTAGGAGGTTTGGATTTGATGTAGAATAGATATAGGAATTAGAGAATTGAGGAATATGAGTTAGAATAGAATTTGGGGATTTTTCCATGCTGAAAAACAACAATTTTCGAAAAAAATCTGGGAAGAAAGGGGTGTAACGCAGGCGCAACCTGCGTTACAGGTGCGTAGACTGCGCGATGCGTTACAAGGGGCAACCTGCTCGAAAAGCAGTAACGCAGGCGCAACCAGCGTGACAGAGCTGCAGCCTGCTCAAAAATCAATTTTTTTTTTGAATACAACAAATTTTATTTTTTTTAATTTTTTTTTTGAATACAACAATTTTTTTTTCCTACACTAATGCGCGGGTTGCCTCCCACGAAGCGCTTCTTTAACGTCAATAGCTTGACATGGAAATAGATTTTTTTTTCTCTTCTCTTGAAAATCCCTACACCGTAGCTCTATATGGCCATTTAATTATCTTTTCCGGAGCTACATCCTTGATAACAAGTTTCAGCCTTCTTTGCTCCTCAAAAGTCTCAGCAACAATGTTCATTCCACTACCTGACAAGTTAGCAACAATAATAATAAGCAAAGCAGATGATTGGCCTGAATATACATACCTCAGGTGATCTGGTGGTATAAGCTCGAGTTTGAAAACTTCTTCAACTTGATGAATTTCATTATTAACCACCAAAGACTGATCAAGAGTACACATAGACGGATTAGGAACGGAAGTGGGTGGTTCACCAAAAGAAGTCTTAACAACAGACTTAAGATGAAAAGAACTATCCTCAAGTTGAATTTCATGCTTAGCACAAATAATAGTTAATTCCTCCAACATCTCGTTAGAAGTGAAATTCCTATACAACTCATGAAGGTCTTCATTACCCTCAATCAAAACATCTTCCTTAAGAAAAGACTCAATTGCATTATCCTCAAGATTTGACCATGAAACCACCTTATCACGCGGCACCTTAGAATCCCAAAGATCAGCCACGCCTAATTCCTCACCTTCAGTATCAGACTTTCCTTGTAAAGCATTGTCTAAGGGGTCCGTCTTGCCAAAACATTCTTCCTCCTCTACCGGAAATTCCAATAGTCTCTTTGGATATGGAGGAGGAGGGTAGATCTGATTGCTCTTTGTTGATTGCTCCGGAGAAGTTTTTTTAACAGGATTCCTACTCTTTTCCACTTCACCGTCCAACTGCTCAGCTGCCAAATTAGATTTTTCAATTTCTGGTGCTGCAGATTTTTCAACCTGATCATTCTGAACTTCTTCATTTTCCTTAGCTGCTGATTCATGATCAGTTGTAGCCTTTCCGGATCTCAAGGTAACTGCTTCCACCTGCTCGTTGACATCCCCTTTGCCTGGATTAGCCTCTGTGTCACTCGGTAGAGTTCCTTGTAGCATACTCAAAAAGGCATTAGTAATCTGCCCAATCTAATTTTCCAAGGTCTTAAATGAGACAGCGTTGCTTTTAATCATCAACCTCAATTCTTCCAATTCAGATTCGTCATAATTGGAATTCCCAGAACCAGCATATGATTGTTGTTGCTGAAAACCCGGAGGTTGTGATTGCCACGGGGCATACTGCTGCTGAAAATTCTGGTGATTGTAAGGCTGTACTCCATAATGTTGACCTGGATAATGCTGATAAAGATGTTGTGGTTGTAGCATGCCACCTTGACTTTTGCTCCAGTATGCCGATTCATAAGAGATAGCACACTGATTCGCCTCATGTGCCCCCGCACATAGCTCACAAACACTAGCCACCTACTGAACTCCATAGTAAGTTAGAAAATCCATCACCTGAAACACCAATGAACTACACAAAAGTAGATGAGAAAAACAATCCGAGTCAGTGAACTCTAACGACCACTATTGACAAGCACATAAACTAAAAATAAAACACCGAAGATCCCCGGCAGCGACGCCAAAAACTTGTTTTTGCTAAATCACGCAAGTGTACGTGGTCACAAGTAATATATGAATAAGTCAAGTTCATTCCCACAGAGATCTGGTTTTTAATTCAGTTTAGTACCTATGCAACAATGTATGATTATTATTCACTGCTAAGACAAATAACAATTTTGGGTTTAATAAACTAAATTAACTAAGAATTAAATTAACAAGCTAAGAAATAACTAACTAATGAAAATTGGAATCGAATTACTTCTGCAAGAGGAAACATGGGATCCTAACTTCATTAAATACTTTTCTAAGATCTGACGCCTTTAATCACTATATGCAATGGTTATGATATCTGATCAAACAACACGAAACAAGTACACGCTACTTCTCCGTATATGAATACCAAACTAAACATACATCCACGAATCATATTTTCATCCCTATATGTCTATAGAATTTGAAAACATAACGGTTGAAGAACAAGTTATCCATTAAGATCACACAGGGCAGTATAAGTATTTTCATCTCACACCACAAATCATATTGATAAACAATTATGAACCTATGCTAGCATGGCAAGTTCTAAATCTCAAGATCCACTTTCACTTCACAAGTGATTAACAAATTAGATGTTCATGACGCATCTATCAATTAAGCATAACCATACGAGGATATCAAATATACATCACACACAGATCTTTAAAGCATCAAGATACTAAAGCTCCATAAATAAATCCGTTAGAATCCCATGACAACGATTAGTTCATAATCGAACCGCTCGTCATCATGGGATCTGATGAAACCATGATAAAAACAAAGTATGAAAAGATACACATAAACCTAAGTAATTGATATGTAATGGTGATCCTAATTACAATGGTAGGATGTGTTTATATAGGCTCTAGATTTCTTACCCAGCAAGAAATTACCTTCTATTACAATTAGAATTCGATTAAGGTACTAAAAACTGCCCAAAATACAATTAGAACTTGAAAAGGGCAAAACAGTAATTTCCCTGCTCCATCAGTCTGCTTGTCGGGCTGCCTGCGCTCACCACGCGCAACCTGCTCGTGTAAGACCCGTCCTATGTTGTAGAAAATCTCCCAAGCTTCGCGTGGACAGTAAGATCGCTGAAAACGGACTTCTAGAACTCCAGATATGGTCAAAACAGTGTAGACTGAGCAACCTTCCCGGAAAATCCAAATTTTAATCAATTTAACTTCCAAAAACGACAGAAGCATCCACCATAATCGACATTCTTGCAAACCTGCACAACTACACAAAACACATCAAAACTATAACAAACTTGAGTCCAAGACAATCAATTTAAGCCGATATGGAACGCTCCAAGTGGATATAAAATCCACTTATCAATTTCCATTTGAATAATAATTATTAAATCATCACTAATTAAAGATAATTTTATGAGTTTCGCGTTGATTGTAAAATCATCATAATCTGATTTCTAGATTTCAAGATAGAGCCAAATAGTAAACATGAATTATTTTAATACTAATAAAAAAATAGGTAAAATTCAATTCTATTATTACTTTTTAAAATTATATCCTTTTCAGATTATAATTTTCCTTATAAAATTCAATTATAATACAAACTTTTTTAATTTTATCCTTTTTAAATTATAATTTTTTTTCTAAAAATCACTTCTAATGCAACATTTTCTAATTATATCCTTTTTAGATTATAATTTTCTTTTTATTATAATATAATCTTGATCGTCTATTTTTAAAAAGATTAGATTCAACGGTTGAGATTATTTTGGTAGTACAGTGACCAAAATTATGGATAAGATCCCTCTTACGCTTATTATATATAAAGGATATAATAGGATATAATTATATAACATGATATAATAGAATATAATAGGATATAATATAATTTTATGAGTTTCACAGAACATTCCAATATTTATATTCGATAGTACCTTTATAATAATTTTTTTATTCATATTATTTAGTAGGATATAACTAATATTATTTTATTAGGTTGTTGGTAGGAGTCGAACCCTTGACCTATGCTAGTACTCGCTTATTATCCTTCTTACTCTTATATTATAGAATAGGATATAATATAATTTTATGAGTTTCGCGTACACTGTAAAATCATCCAAATCTGATTTCTTTATCTCGAGATGGAGTCTAAATAGTAAATATGAACCTTTTTTAATATTAATAAATAAATAAATAAAATTCAATTTTAATACATTCTTTTATATCCTTTTTAGATTATAACTAATTTTTAAAATTCAATTCTAAGACAACTTTTTTAATTATATCCTTTTTAGATTATAATTTTCTTTTTAATATGATATAATCTTGATCGTTTATTTTTAAAAATATTATATTCGACGGTTGAGATTATTTTAACGGTATAGTGACCAAACTAAAGTGACCAAACCAAAATTATGGATAATATTCCTCTTACGCTTATTATATATAAAGATATAACTAACCTAAAACTCGTGCGATGCACGGTTGCTTGTAAATTTTTTAATTACATTTTATTATTAAAGTTTTAAGTTGTATATATTTTTTTATTATTAAAATAATTTTTTAACTTTATAATCTCATGTATATAAATATTATTAAAATTATTTATTTTGAATTATTACTTTAAAAATACATACGTATAGATATAATATTACACAAAATTTATTTTTTATTTTATAGAAAAAGTGAAATTTATCTAATCATGTAGATCTTTTTTCAATTTGTATACAAAAGTTTCAATATTGTAAGTGTTTCCAGATTTTATGTAATTTTTTACTATATAACTTATTACTAGGGATGGCAACCGGTCGGATCGGACCGGGTTTTTCAATATCCAAATCCAAAAATTTTGACAAGACCGGACCCGACCCGGACCCGAAAAAACCCGAAAATTAAGACCCGGACCCGATCCAACGGATTTTGGATCGGATCAGATTTTACCCGAAACCCGAAAGTTTGGATTTGGATTTTACCCAAACCCGAGACCCGAACCCAAATTACTAATAAAATTAAAATTAAAATAACAAAATAATAAACGAATTGACTCTTTGACTATTAATAATAAAATGATATAATAAATAATAATTATCATTAAATGTATATAAATATTAATTAAAGAATTATGAAAAGAGAAATTGACTCTTTGACTATTAACTGTAATATTAATAATAAAATGATATAAAAAGTAATAATTTGCATTAAGTGTATGTAAATATTAATTAATAATAAAATGTATATAAATTATGTATCATAATTATAAAATTAAGTATATATATATCACTTAATTTTATAATTATAAAATTATAAAATTAAGTGTATATATATATATATATCACTTAATTATAATTATGTATCATTAAGTATATATATATATATCACTTAATTATAATTATGTACCATTATGTATTTTATATAAAATTATAAAATTAAGTATATACATATCACTTAATTATAAAATTATAACATATATTATAAAATTATATATTTTATAATTATAATTATGTATCATTATTATAAAATTAAGTATACATATCACTTAATTACAATATATATATATATATATATATATATATATCGGGGTTTATCGGGTTTCGGGTCGGGTATCGGATCAGGATACCTAAGATCCAAATCCAGATCCAAACTCTTTCGGGTCCAAAAAAAAAGATCTAAATCCAAATCCAAATCCAAAAAATCGGGTTCGGGTAGACCCAAACGGATCGGATCGAGTCGAGTATCCGTCGGATCGGATTTTTCTGCCATCCCTACTTATTACTCGTGTGATTCACGGATGTTTATTTTAATATTTTTGTTTTATTATCCATAATTTCATATATATATATATATATATATAATTAGTAGGAAAATAAATTATGGAAGATAATAAAATATTATAATACATGTTTGACAGAATTTTAACGATAGTGTTTTAACTAACAATATGTTTTTTTTTGATAAATCGAAATTGGCATAGATAACAGGCAAGCCTGGAAAGGGTACATAAGATTCGATACATTACATAAAACCTAAAGGAGATACTACCGAATAGTCTAAACCACTGCCTAGAATTGAAAAAACAATACACTGGGAAAATGAAAGTCTTCAACTCTATGAGAGCTGGCAGCTGCATGCAATATTGAGTTGTCCTTTGTTGCTCATCCAACTTGGCCATTTCCAGCAAAACCTGTTCCACATCCATGAGTTCCATGCTTGCCACAGGCCATTTGTCTTGTTCATTTGCATTATTCACTAGAGTAAGTGTATTGAAATTGCTTGATGTGGGGTTGAGCGAGGGGATAGTTTCTTTGGCTGCACTGGCTAATATGTCTTTCACATAGATGCCCTCAAACACCTATGTCTCCATGTCAAGGACTTTAGAATTAAAGCACTTGACTATGGGCTTTAGAATCCCTGCATCGATAATGTTTATTGCTTCCTTGCACATCAGTCCATCATTGTTGAAAGCGTTTGTAGATAGCACCTTTTCCTTGTCCTTTGCTTGCACCACTGGGTCTTTGATATTTTTCAACTCTTTATCCTCCTGGGTTCCTTGAGAAAAACATTAAGAGTGAGATTAATTTATATGGGGTTGTTGCATGCAGTACTTGGGTCGTGCTCGGAGCCTTGTGGATCGATTTCCTGTAGATCTGCTGGATCATCCCCCTCTGCAAACTGGCCCACTTCTGCGACTTGGGTTGTGTTGTCCATAACAACGCTCTGAACTGGAGAGATGGGTGGTGATGCGTCTATGACTTCACCAAGACCTAGTTTGGTAGAAAAACCACACCATGGAATGGATTAGCAATTCCCATGTCTCTATCTAGAAAATGCTGCATATTACCAATCACTTCTGGTGTTTTAGTGAAAGATGTAAGATTTTACGGCCCGTATTCTGCCATGTACATGGCTGTGGAGTTGCAATCTTCAGGGATGTTCGATACTCTGATTTCAGAAACTTCCTCATCGAAGTGGTTTGCGTAGAAAGTATTGAGCTAACTGAAAGCTTCTTCCAAATCTGGAGGAAGTATGATAACCTCTTGTAGCCGGAAGAAATCGAAGACTTCTCTATCCACTGTTTCGATGTGCACCCTCGAAAAACCTCTAGCCACTGATAGAATAATTCCTGCATGAGCCCCCCATACTAGTGCTTCATGGTTTGTCATTCCTGTTACCGGACCACGTGCTCCCCATATTTTGCTACCGAGGTGATCGCTAACGATGACTCCCAGACCTTTAACGTTCCCGTTTAGGAGTGGGTCGTCTACTTCAACCACATGGATGTTGATCTTAACAAAACCTGGCTCTGGGATTAACCAATTGTATTCCATGAAATTGTATGATTTTGATTATGAGAAGTGGGCGTGGAGGGTGATAGCTTAGGGTTCCCTCGTATATATACAAAGCTGGGAATAATGAATTATGTGAGAACATAATGCAAAATCTCTGGGCAAAAACAACAGCTCAAAGAGAAATAAGTTTATACTTGGAAGAAACTTAGTTTGTCTTTAAAACTGGAGTATTGAAATTACGTGAACTAAGCAGGAAAGAGGAAAAATATCATGTGATACATAGGGGTCTATTCTGGCACTCGTGACAAAATGCCTCAAAAGTCTGGAAAGGGGTTGATTATACTATAAAAATTGAGGAAGAGATACGTTGAAGAGATTTGATCAGAAAAGAACAAATCTTCATCCCGTGCTAACCTATGAATCTACTAGAACATGGGCCTCTGAGAAGAACTGTTAGGAATATGTTGTAGTTGATGATAACTTAACATTCAAGCAAAATTGTATAAGTCAAGTTTTGTAACTGTCAACGGATAAGACTTTATAACTATTCGTTGACAGGTAGCTCATCAATGGATGAGGTTTTGTAGCATACTGCAATATCTCTATTTATCAGTTGATAGTGTTTTTGTTCAGAGTCATGTTGACCATCAATGGATAGACAGAATAGGGTAGCCAATTGTAAATAAGCTATGCTATGTAATTCTGTCTAAGTGAAAGTGTATCAACGGATAAGAACAGGGCTCTATCAACGGATACAACTCAAATCTACTCTATCAACGGATACAGCTCAAACTACCATCAACGGATAATTGTGCACAACATCAACGGCTAATCATTATCACTTTATCCTATGCTAGCTAAGGAATAGCAGTTGATAAGGACATGTTTGACTAACAGATCACATGGGTTGATAGTGGGTATAAAAAGCAGTATGGCAGCCATACTTTGGAAACACAGAAGAAAGAAGCATTCCATTTACACAGTACATACAAGAAAGGTGCAGGGGACATATCTGTTCACAAGGACAACCTTTCGGCTACATGTGGATTTGGAGTGGAGTAGCAAGTCAACTTGAATTAGATTAATATTATCTTATTCCTGTAGTACTTGTAAACTTGGGATATATAACCAAGTGTGGCAACTCTTTAGAAACTAAGAAAACAGACATATTTGCTTAGGGTTTCTTGAATATCCTTAGAAGCAAAGAGTTGTAAAAACAGAAGCTGTGTACATTTGTATCACAGAGTTTTCTTCAAATAAAAGTCTCAAGTGGTACATTTAACCACCTGATTTTTTATGTGTTTGTGGACCATTTCTTAATCAGCAATTATTTCCTTATAGATTTCTGTGGTTTTTATCAGAAGTTTATAATTATCAAGAATTGTATTCAACCCCCCCCCTTCTACAATTGTACAAGTGTGTAATATGGGAATAACAATTGGTATCAGAGCAAGCTTCTAATATATTTGAAGTTTAAAGATCAACACACTTCCATCATGTCTAAGAAGGATTATGGAGTGAAGATACCGGTTCTTGATAGAGAAAATTACTTTCACTGGAAAGTAAAAATGCGTCTACATCTCATGTCTATTGATGTAGGCTTTGTAGATTGCATTGAGAAGGGTCCTCATGTTCCAATGAAGGCTGCTTCAAGAGTTGGTCTTGCTGCAGATGCACCAGACACTTACATTCCAAAACCTGTTTCTAAGTGGAGTACTGAGGATGTTGCAGAAGTCCACAAAGATAAAAAGACCATGAATATTCTGTTTAATAGCTTAGAAACAGACATGGTTGACAATGTTATCAACTGTACTACCGCCAAGGAAGTATGGGACATTGTTCAAACTCTTTGTGAAGGTACAGAACAGGTAAGGGAAAATAAGATGCAGCTACTGATCCAAAAGTATGAGCACTTCCATTTCAAGAATGGAGAGACATTGAATGACACATTCAGTAGATTTCAAAAGATACTGAATGGCTTGAAACTGTATGGAAGAATCTACCAAGTGAAAGATTCTAATCTCAAATTTCTGAGATCACTGCCCAAAGAGTGGAAGCCTATGACTGTTTCTCTAAGAAACACTCAAGAGTATAAATCATTTACTCTTGAAAGGCTCTATGGAACTTTAAAGACATATGAACTAGAAATGGAGCAGGATGAATAAATTGAGAAGGCCCAAAAGAAAAGTGGGTCAGTTGCACTTGTTGCCAACTTGGAGCAGAAAGAGGAGAAGAGGACTGAAGCTGCTAAATCTACACCAAACAGGGAGGTTTGTGAAGGTAGAGCAGAATCAAGCAAAAGAAAGGAAAAGGTGTCTGAAGAAATGAGTGTCCTTCAGCAGGATGAATTGGATGAGATAGATGAGCATTTAGCCTTTCTATCTAGGAGATTCTCTAAGCTAAAATTCAGAAGAAACTCTGGGGTGGCCAAGCCATTTAACAAGGATTTTTCTACAAGCAACTATGTGGATAAATCCAAAATTAAATGCTACAATTGTGGAATTACTGGTCACATGATAAGTGAATGTAGGAAGCCTAGGTCAGAGAACAAGGGAAAGCCAACTGAAACTGTTGACTACAAGAAGAAATATTTTGATCTTCTCAGACAGAAAGGAAAGGCATTCATGACCCAAGAGTATGACTGGGCTGCTGATGGAAATCATTCTGATGATGATGCTGAGTTTGTCAACCTTGCATTAATGGCTGATTCTGAGCAGGAAGCAAGTTCAGCTAGCAATCAGGTATTTTCTACTAATCTCTCTGAGCTCACCAAAGAGGAATGCAATAGTGTTATAGATGAAATGTCTACTGAACTATATCACTTGAGTGTTACTCTTAAATCACTTACTAAAGAGAACAATAGGATTAAAGAAACTAATCAGTTCTTAAGTGATAGAAATGCAGTCCTAGAAATTCAATTTCTAGAATTTGAGAAAATGAGAGTTGATTGCAATAATGCTAAGAGTGAACTTGAAGCTGTGTTAAAAAGAGAACTTATTTTAAGAGACCAGCTTGAAAAGGAACAAGGGATAATTGCTAAATTTCAAAGTTGTAGGAATATTTCTCAAAACATAATAGAAGTCCAGGGAATAGAATCATTTGTGAGGGATACCTGGACTCAAAAGAAAAAGGAACTAGAACCTTGCCTTGAGGATCTAGAGAGTATTTGTGAATCAACGGATAGTGATCATCCGTTGACAGATGAACCATCAACGGATGAGAGGTATCCGTCGACTAACAAAAAGTCTGTTAGTAAGAAGGAACTCAAGAAACTGAATAATCAGTATGGTCCAGTAGCCAAGAACTTTGTTTCTGGTGAAAGTAGCCAAGCCAAATCAAGTGAGAAGGCTAAGGCAGGTGATTTACTTAACAAAAAGGCTGTTGGTAAATCAGTTAATGAAAAGGTAGAGACTGAGGGTAAAAAGAAAAAGAACAGAAATGGTAAGATAGGCATTAACAAGAAAAACAATTATTCTCCTGACAAGTTTGCTCCTAGGAAAACTTGTGGTAATTGTAATAGTGTCAATCACCTATCTTCTAATTGCAAGTCTGTGAAAAGAACTCCTGTTCATGTACCTCAATCTATGCCAAGTATGCCTGCAATGCCTGTTATGCCTGGTTTGTATCAGAATGCTAGTTTTTCAAATCCATATGTGAACATGCCATATGTGCCTAATCCTTATTTTCAATCTGTGAATATGCCACAAATGTCATGGAGCATTCCTAGCATGGATAATATGTATGCCAATTTTTCACAAATGCATGCATCAAATATTTATGCAAATGAGCATCTGTCAAAACCTATCACTCAAGCATCTACACCCAAAATGAAGATTGCTAAGAGTGTAAAACCAAAGGCTAACAAGAAAGGACCCAAGGAAACTTGGGTACCAAAATCAACTTGATTTGTATTTTGGAATGTGTGCAGGGAAATAAGAGGAATCTATGGTACCTAGACAGTGGATGTTCTAGGCATAAGCCAGGAGATTCAACCCTGCTCACAGAGTTCAAGGAGGAAGCTGGCCCTAGAATTACCTTTGGAGATGACAGCAAGGGATATACTAAGGGATATGGCTTGATTACAAAGGACAATGTCATCATTGAAGAAGTGGCTTTAGTTGAAGGTTTGAAGCACAATTTGCTGAGTGTCAGTCAGATTTGTGACAAAGACTATGAAGTAAAGTTCACTAAAGAAGCTTGTGTTGTTTCTACCAAGGAAAACAACAATGTGGTTCTGATAGGCTTTAGAAAATGAAATGTTTACATAGCTGATTTCAACTCAGTATTCTCAGAATCCATTACTTGTCTCTTCAGCAAAGCAAGCAAGGATGAGAGTTGGCTATGGCACAAAAAGCTGTCTCATTTGAATTTTAAAGTTATGAATGATTTGGTAAGAAAGGATCTTGCTAGAGGAATCCCTCAATTGGAGTTCATCAAGGATGGATTGTGTGATGCCTGCCAATTAGGGAAGCAAAAGAAATCATCCTTCAAGAGCAAGACAGAGTCATCCATTGTTAAGCCCCTTCAATTGCTGCATATTGACTTATTTGGTCCAGTAAATGTCATGTCCATTTCAAAGAAGAAATACTATCTGGTGATTGTGGATGATTTTTCTAAGTTTACATGGACCTTCTTTCTGCACTCCAAAGATTGTGCAAGTGAAATCATCATCAATCATCTCAGACTAGTAAACAATGGTTCTGAAGTAAAAGTACAAAGAATCAGGAGTGACAATGGCACTGAATTCAAAAATTCCACAATAAAGATTTTCTGTGAAGAGAATGGATTGTCCATGAGTTTTCTGCTGCTAGAACACCTCAACAAAATGGGGTTGTTGAAAGGAAAAACAGAACTCTCATTGAAGCAGCTAGAACAATGTTAAGTGAATCAAGATTGCCAACATATTTCTGGGCTGAAGCTGTCAACACTACCTGCTTCACTCAGAATATTTCCTTGATCAATCAAGCTAGAGGAATGACTCCTTATCAATTATTTACCAACAAGAAACCAACGTTAGCTTTTCTTCATGTCTTTGGATATAAGTGTTTTGTGCTAAGAAATCATGGAGATAACTTGGGCAAATTTGAAGCAAAGGCAGATGAAGCTATCTTTGTTGGATATGCAGCAGGGAAAGCCTATAGAGTCTACAATCTAAGAACCAACATTGTTATGGAATCTGTACATGTTGTGTTTGATGATCAAAAGATTCTAGGTCTAAATGATGAAGGCTTCCATGAAAAGTTGAGATTTGAAAATGAGGTAGAAGGAAGAATGTACATTGATGATGATGAGGAAAATGAAGATCATGACCTTGGAAATTCACCTAGAGTTGTTGGTCCAACTAGAAGTGATGCTAACACTGGAAATGAAGCATCCGTTGACAGTCATACTAGAGTATCAGATGCATCCGTTGACAGGCATTCTCATGTATCTGTCGACAGGCAAAATGGAGCATCCGTTGATAGTCAAAATGATGCATCTGTTGACAGTCAACTTCATAACTCCTCAAGGACAATAAACTCAAGGGGAGTTTCTCAAAGTCAAAACTCAGTGATCAATCAACAAGATCATGCTCACTTAGATGAAGCAACCTCGTCTAGATCAAACCTTCCACCTTCAAGAAAATGGACCAGAGATCATCCTTTTGAATTAATCATTGGTGACTCAAACTCAAGAGTCCAAACTAGGAGGGCCACACAAGAAGAATGCCTATACAGTAGTTTCCTGTCTCAAGAGGAACCTAAGAAAGTGGAAGATGCCCTTCTAGATCCAGATTGGGTCTTAGCAATGCAAGAAGAGCTAAACCAATTTGAGAGAAATAAAGTATGGAAGCTTGTGCCCAAACCTGATGATAGAGGTATCATAGGTACCAAATGGGTTCTCAAGAATAAGACTGATTAAAATGGCATAATTGTGAGGAATAAAGCTAGATTAGTGGCAAAGGGCTACTCTCAAGAAGAAGGAATAGATTTTGATGAAACTTTTGCTCTAGTGGCAAGACTTGAGGCCATTAGAATTTTTCTAGCCTATGCACCACATGCCAACTTCAAAGTCTATCAGATGGATGTTAAAAGTGCCTTTCTAAATGGGGAACTGGAAGAAGAGGTATATGTCCATCAACCTCCTGGCTTTGAAGATCCAGAATTTCCAGAGTATGTATATCTTTTCTTGAAAGCACTTTATGGTTTGAAGCAAGCACCAAGAGCCTGGTATGACACTTTATCTCAATTCCTTTCGGAGAATCACTTCACTAGAGGTACAGTAGATTAAACCTTATTTCATAGAAATGTCAATGGTTCTTCAATACTTGTTCAAATCTATGTAGATGATATTATTTTTGGGTCTACAGATGAGAAGCTTTGCAAAAGGCTTGCCAAACTTATGCAAAGTAGGTATGAAATGAGCATGATGGGTGAATTAACTTACTTTCTTGGTTTACAAGTAAAGCAAGTCAATGAGGGAATTTTCATAAGTCAAACAAAATATATTTATGATCTTTTAAAGAAATTTGACTTAATGGATTGTGCATATGCAAAAACACCTATGGCCACTACAACTAAGCTTGAGTTGAATACTAAGGAAAAATCTGTGGACATCTCAAGCTATAGAGGCATGGTAGGCTCACTTCTATATCTAACAGCTAGTAGACCTGATATAATGTTTTCCACTTGTCTCTGTGCTAGATTTCAAGCTGACCCTAGAGAGTCTCACTTAATTGCTATTAAGAGAATTTTCAGGTATCTCAAGGGAACACCAAACCTTGGCATTTGGTACCCAAGAGATTCTGGTTTTGATCTAATTGGATATTCAGATGCAGACTATGCAGGTTGCAGAATTGATAGGAAAAGTACTACAGGCTCCTGTCAATTTCTAGGGAACAGGCTTGTATCATGGTTCAGTAAGAAACAGAACTCAGTCTCCACTTCTACAGCTGAAGCTGAGTACATTGTTGCTGGAAGTTGTTGTGCACAGATTCTTTGGATGAAAAATCAACTTATTGACTATGGTCTAAAAATTGAGAAGATTCCAATTTTCTGTGACAACACTAGTGCTATTGCCATCACAGAGAATCCAGTGCAACATTCGAGAACCAAGCATATTGACATCAAATACCACTTCATTAGAGAGCATGTGATGAATGGTACAGTAGAAATGCACTTTGTGCCAAGTGAAATGCAGCTTGCAGATATCTTCACCAAGCCTCTTGATGAATCCTCATTCACAAGGTTGGTAGGTGAACTAGGTATGCTTAATTTTTCATAATTCCTAGTGATATCTAATCATACTGTATTGCAGCTAGAAATGTGTTTTGATTTATTTGAGAATTAAAAACTCTCAGAAAAACTCTTAGCAAAAATTTTGTTTAAGGCAAAATTTGCTTATCAACGGATATCCTTTTATCCGTTGGTAGTATAAACACATTACTAGATTTTCGTATGTCAACGGATAACAGGTTATCCACGTCATCGATGGATAAACTGTTTTCTCAACCGTCCAATCTTTATCCGTTGATATACATATTTCTTTTTATAGCCGTTGGTAAACGTGTATAATTAGTCACGGCAGTACTTCTTTTCTTTTCATTTATTATCTGACAGTTACTTTTGTCCAATGGGGTAATTACTTTTAATTATTTCATTTTTAATTCTTGGAAAATATAAAAGGCTGTCTTGTGCTCTCACATCTCACCTTTATTCATTTTCAAGAATCTCATAAGTTAACTGCATCTTCTTCACTAAAACTCTCTCTGCAACAAAAGTTCAAACACTTCAATGGCGCCTATTGTCAAGATGATGTCTTCCACTGGGTTTACCTATGAGAAGAACAATTTCGCAACCTTTGTTGACACAGCGAACGCCCCAGAAGTATATCACATCATGATGAATTTCGTGAAGAGATGCAAACTGTCATATGCTATGACTACCACCACACCCCTCATTCATGAAGTAATTGAGGAAATGTGGACATCGGCTGAATTTAATGGTAATGATGAAACTATCTCTTTTTCTCTTAAGGGTAAAAATTATGTGGCTAATTCTGATGTCTTTACTGCATGTTTAAAATTACATGAAAATAATTGTACATCATTTCCAACCGATGCTGAAATAGTTACCATGCTAAACTCAAGTGGATATGCATTTAGTACCGACAATTTAGGCAAAATTGTTAGGAAGGGTATGGTTAAAGAATGGAGTTATCTGTGTGATGCTTTCATTAAAACTTTTTCTGGTAAAATTAGTAATTTTGATGATGTTACTAAAACCATGCTAGTGATGCTCTGTATGCTTTTAACTGATAAATACTTCAACTTTGGCACACTAGTAATGTATGAAATAGCAGCTAAATTAGGTAACAAAGAAACTAGGGGCAAAAATATCTACTTTGCTAGATTTTTGATGCTCTAAGGCCTGCATATGTCAGAGAATGAGCTATCCCTCTCTAACCCAGATAGCAAGTTCAGTTGTTTTGTACAGGAGAAGAGAGTCCTCAGTGACTTGATTCGAATGAATCTGAATGCAGGAGTGCAATTGGTTTATCCACCAATTGTTCAGGTAGCTTCTAATCTTATTACTCCTATCTCTACTCAAATTTCTTTGCCTTCCACTGTCACAATGGAGTCTGCAGTTGTGACCAAACAGGCTCCTACCCAAGTGACTAAATCCAAAATTCCAAAACCACAATCTAAAAGACAAACCTCAGGTGTCTCTCAAAAGGCACCTGTTGCAAAAACTACCAAAACTCTTGAGGGGAGTGTGAAGGTGGTAGTGAGTGGTGAGGGACAGGGTGAACATCAAAGAAGCCCTAAGGATAAGGAAGGTGAGGCAGGTGCAACCAACATTTCAGTCTCTCAAAAGACTGTTAATGAACCTTCAAGCCAAATTCTAGTTACATCCTCTCAACAGGGTGCGACTACTGATTTAGGTTCCATTCCAGGAACACTGCACAAAAGGGCAAGAGACACAGACAGCTCTCACTCAAAAACCTATGGTAGAAGAGTAAAATCCAAAACCATTGGGGAACCACAGGGTGCACACACTGTACAGCAAACTGTACCTTCTCAAATTCTGTTTGATGTGACTTCAATAAATGTGGAGTCACAGCCCCTTGATCTTAACCTTCAAATCGATACACATTTTGATCCACCATCACCAACTCCATCTCTGGATGTGGATATGATATCTACATCAATTCCTGATTCTCCATCTTTAAAATTCTTGGAGAAGCCCCACTCAACAATTGGTGGTCATCATCTTTTAGATGATTTGTTGGGCCATCAATCTTCCATTCCTGAATTCACAACACTATCTGTGGCTTCTTCCTTAAAATCAATCACCACAGATTTAGTGTTGGTTTTCACTTCAACGGATACTCGTTTTCCTTCATCAACGGATATCCTTCATCCATTGACAGGTGTTTCTCCATCAACGGATGTGTCTACAACTCATTATCCATTGACAGCAATAACTACTACATCAACGAATACACTTTATCCGTTGACAACTCTCTCTACCACTGCAAAATGTGACATTCCCATGTCAACTGTGGAGGAGTTTGTAGTAGTTGAAACACTTTTAGGAATGAGGGAAGGGAGTGAGAGGCTGCCTTGTGAGCAGGCAAAAGGAGAGAAAAACAATGAGAGGCTGACCATTTCTTCCGGTCAGGCAAAAGGAGAGCTAGAGAGTTCCACCTTAGTAGGTGAAGGTGAGGGTGTGAGAGGTGTGAGCCAGGGGGAGCCCCTGTTGCAAGAAAAGAGAGATGAGAGGAGAGAAGGGACTACAGGAGAAATAAGGCAGGAAGATTCAGCCATTGTAAGTGAGTTAATGGAGGTTAATGAAGCTTCCAAAGAGATGGAATTTAGACAAGAATATCAGTCAATTATTGACTCCATCTCTTTGGATCCTGAAACCTTTACTCATCCTGTTTCTGCCTATCAAGTCATGGCAAAATAGGGCAATGTGGAGGCAGAGGAGGCAATGCACCTAGTGCACACCTCAGAATCTCTTCAAAGAGCAAAAGAAGCTTTACAAACCCTATCTCCAAGTGCTGGAAGTGAAGATTTTGGCAGTGATGACAGTCAAAGTTCAGATGGTGAGGAAATCAATGAAGAAGAAACTCCAGAATGGATGTTTACCAATGCCACTGAACTTAGGGATCTCAATGTGGAAATTATGAAGCAATATCACTCTGCTAAGGCTGAGCACCAAACTGCAGAACCACAGAGAAAGACTGTTCTTGAGCAGGTTATGGCCTCACTGAAATTACAAAAGATGCAAACAGTTATTCAAAGAACACAACAGGAGGAGGTCAAGTCTGCAATTAGAGATATGAAGATAGCACTAGATGCCAGGATTGAGGCACTAGCTCCTACTACCACTCAGAAGGTGCTTTCTAGCAAACTTCTCAAAGAAGATAGCCTGGCTAAGTCTGTTCAGCTTCTTTCCTCCAGAGTGGATAGTATGGAATCTCAGATGCAAACTATCATTGCCAATCAATCAAAACAAACTCAACTACTGGAAATGCTACTTGCAGCTTCATCCCCAACCCTTGATGCTAACAAAAAGGGGGAGAAAATGGGAACAAGCAAAGAAGAGGTTGCAACATCATCTGGTCAAATTCAAGCTACCAGTAGTAAGATAGCACCGATTGAGGGGGAGCAACAGCCAATTGTAGTGGTCAATCCAACAGATTTTGAAATAAAGGCTTCCCCTGTGAAGAAACAAGTAGCTTTGCCTGAGATTCAAAGTTTAGAAGAAATCTCAGATGGTGAAAGGCAGGCCAGAATAGAAGCTTTGGAAAAGATCAACAAGGAGACTAGTGAAAGAATTCTAAGGACAGAGAGGATGATCAATGAATCAATTGCATCATCTCTGTTTCTTAATGCTCAATCTTCTGCTCCAACAATATCAACCACAATCATGAAGGTGCTCACTCCAAAGATTGTGGCTCCTACATTCTATGATGCTGAGCCATCATATGTCAAAGAGTTTGAACCAACCATCAATACCAGAGCCTACTCACCTCCAAAGGAAAATGGGAAGAACAAGCTTCAGTTAGACTACCCATTTCCCAAGGATGATGAAGAAAAGTTAATGGGAAAGACAATCATGGAGTTCAAAGTACAGACAAATAAGAGTGTAAGAGATTGGATGGATGTAATCATAAGGAATGGAAAAGTATTAAATATATCCAACAGCCATCCTAGATTTGTGGAAGCTAAAAGAGAAGAAGTCTCCAGAATCCAAAGGGAAGCTCATCCAAGTACAGAAAATCAACATGAAAACTCAGATGAGAAGCAAGCCAGGCTAGCTCAAGAGTTAATGGATGAGGTAGAGGTTGAAATGAAGGAACCTGAGGAAGTTCCCAAAATCAAACCTAAAAGAAGGAAAGCTAAAACCAAAAGAGTTCTTTCTCCAGAACCCTTTCCAGAAAAAGAAACTATTGGCTCATCAGTATCTATATCTGCAATAGTAATCGACCCAACTATAAACTTTCATGGTGACCCCATAATGCCTAAAGAAGAACCAATGAATTTTGATTCAATTGAAGTTCCTTCATTCTTGCTGAATCCAAAACAGAAGAAAAGGGCTCCAAAGAAGCAACTCTCAAAGGGACCAGTTCAAGTTGCTAGGGTACCTGCTATTGTCAAACAACCAATCTTGGAAAACAAAGAAGACTTTATCTATTAGGCATAAATTGAAGAATACTCTGGCATGAATCTATATTTGGATGAATTGTCAAAAGTAAGAGGAATTGACAAGTACAAGAATCAGCCTGAGAGGTTAGTGTTTGTCTACAAGGGAGGAAGTCAGAGGACATGGCCATTACAGAAGGTTCTTGGAGAGAATTATCATACATTGACCAAAGTGTTCTCAGCATTCAAGAGACACACAGGGTTCTCTGAGATAGCAAGAAGGGAGATAATTAGCAGAATAGAAGAAATAAGGAGAGAATGGAACTCACCCTCAAGTCTACCAAAGAAAATGAAGATCCCATATAATAGACAGAAAATCCACATTCAACCCTTTTGGATGATGGAGTTCAGGGATGAAGAGGGCACTAGGAGATTCTTCAGGTTAGAAGACCAACTGTAAAAGGCTAGTTCTGATTACCTAAGATGGTTACAACTAAAGCTAAATCCAAAAGTTGTTGAAGAAGATACCTTCTATAGGCAACTTCAAGTGCAAATTGTGTCCAACTCTGCCAAGGAAGGAAAGTCTAGGGTGCAGCCAACCAGAGAGAGGAAACATCATTAATTTGCTCAATCCAAAGGAGCACATCTCTGATAAGTTTCTTAAAGCTTTCTGTTTTTAATTTTTGTAGCTTAATACAATCTTTGCATACTGTAGTGTATATATCTTTAGGAATGTTTTGTTATCATCAAGGTTCTGAATTTATGCTTTATTGCCATCAAGTATAAATTGGGGGAGATTGTTAGGAATATGTTGTAGTTGATGACAACTTAACATTCAAGCAAAATTGTATAAGTCAAGTTTTGTAACTGTCAACGGATAAGACTTTATAACTATTCATTGACAGGTAGCTCATCAATGGATGAGGTTTTGTAGCATACTGCAATATCTCTATTTATCAGTTGATAGTGTTTTTGTTCAGAGTCATGTTGACCATCAATGGATAGGCAGAATAGGGTAGCCAATTGTAAATAAGCTATGCTATGTAATTCTGTCTAAGTGAAAGTGTATCAACGGATAAGAACAGGGCTCTATCAACGGATACAACTCAAATCTACTCTATCAACGGATACAGCTCAAACTACCATCAACGGATAATTGTGCACAACATCAACGGATAATCATTATCACTTTATCCTATGCTAGCTAAGGAATAGCAGTTGATAAGGACATGTTTGACTGACAGATCACATGGGTTGATAGTGGGTATAAAAAGCAGTATGGCAGCCATACTTTGGAAACACAGAAGAAAGAAGCATTCCATTTACACAGTACATACAAGAAAGGTGCAGGGGACATATCTGTTCACAAGGACAACCTTTCGGCTACATGTGGATTTGGAGTGGAGTAGCAAGTCAACTTGAGTTAGATTAATATTATCTTATTCCTGTAGTACTTGTAAACTTGGGATATATAACCAAGTGTAGCAACTCTTTAGAAACTAAGAAAACAGACATATTTGCTTAGGGTTTCTTGAATATCCTTAGAAGCAAAGAGTTGTAAAAACAGAAGCTGTGTACATTTGTATCACAGAGTTTTCTTCAAATAAAAGTCTCAGGTGGTACATTTAACCACATGATGTTTTATGTGTTTGTGGACCATTTCTTATTCAGCAATTATTTCCTTATAGATTTCTGTGGTTTTTATCAGAAGTTTATAATTATCAAGAATTTTATTCAACCCCCCCCCCCCCCTTCTACAATTATACAAGTGTGTAATCTGGGAATAACAAGAACCTCTGATTATAGAACAGAGCACATTTGCAGCCTGGATTACTGAGGAGACCAATATGTTACCAAGTTGGGCCTACTAATGCCAGATTTAGCAAGAAAATCGGCATTTGAGTTGAGATCTCTGGGAACATAATTTAAAAGGACGACTGAGCCCACTAGGCTAGTTATGTTATGGATTAGACCTAGTACGGGTAAGTAATGTTTCAATCCCAAATTAATTACTTCGATGGCTTTGTTGGAGTCCGAACATACAACTACCTTTGTGATTCCTAATTTACCTTCCCCCACTAGGCGCAACACATATAGAATGGCCTTCATTTCTGCCTCCTCACTCGAGCCTACTGCAACAGGCCCAGTGAATACATGTATCAAAACCCCATTTTTATCTTTAATGGTGCCTTCAATTCCCCCTCTAGTTTTTGTCTTGTTGAGATCTACTCCCCAGGCGCCATCCATTGCGCATACTGTGTCAAACATCTCATGCTTATATTTTCAGAATTTGGATGAGGCCCTATGATTATGAAGGGCAATCGCTCCTTGCGGATTACCACTCCATAAAGGGTCGTTCCCGAAATCCAAGATTCCTATTGCTTTTCCCCACTTGTTCGTTCTTGCTAGGATCAACAGTTGCAGTGATTCTTTATTCACTCTTTTATTCGAGAAAACCATATCATTTCGTGCAAGCCAAATGGTTCATACAGTTGCCGCTACGACGAGTTGCCATGGTCTAGTCAATAAATCGCCCTTTGCACATGAAAGCATGGTGCTAAAAGAGAAGGTTGTAACCCTTGACAGTGACTTAGATAGACTCCACCAATTTCCCACGAACTCCCACGCCCATCTAGCCAAAACGCAGGACCAGAAGATTTGCTCTACGATTCCTCCTCGTTTTTACACCATGTGCAGATTGGGTTGATGTCACGAATTCTAAGACTCAAGAATATGTTTGTTGGTAGGATTCCCCATTCGAGCTTCCAGATAAAAATTAGGATTTTCAGTTGTACTTTAATTGACCATAGCTTCCCCCATTTAGCCGTGTGATCCACTACTGGATGAGCATTTATACTACACAACTCACTGTATTGTTTACTTGAGAACTGGCCTTGCCCAGGTATCCACTGCAATTCATCTTCTCCACTGGATAGCTTCAACGAGGCAAGTATAATGGAAAGATGGTTTAGGTGCACTTTACGGGTCTTAAATTCGTGAGAGTAGTTTATAAAATAATATATATGTTTAATAGAGATATGTTGTTGGTGGGATTCGAACTTGAAACCTATAAGAGTATTTTAAATATTAAAAAAGGAATATTCTTTTAGCATTAGATCCGACGGTTCTCATTTATTTATCTTAAAATCTAACGGTTGTTATTTAGTGACCAAAAAAAGAGTACCAAAAAGAGTGACCAAAAAAAGAGTACCAAACCGACAACCAAATATACCCTTTTTCGCTTATAATAGTATATAGTATAGAATAACCAAATATACCTTGTTTCGATTATAATAGTATAGTATAGAAGAGTATAATAATAGTATAGATAAGTATAATATGTTTTGTATTTTGTTATTCAAATTTCTAACCTTTTAACCTTCAACTTTTTCTACAAATTAATTTTGTTAATTTCTACTCCCTTCGTCCCAATGAATTGTATACATTGGGGGACGGGGGCGTGACACGCATTTTAAGGCTCCAAACTACTATAGTTAGATAACTTATTTTTACAATTTTCTTTTT
Source organism: Kitagawia praeruptora (assembly GCA_037693485.1). Classification (NCBI taxonomy): domain Eukaryota; kingdom Viridiplantae; phylum Streptophyta; class Magnoliopsida; order Apiales; family Apiaceae; genus Kitagawia; species Kitagawia praeruptora. The sequence goes on from CM075352.1 coordinate 145,293,219, forward strand.
TTTTTTGTATAAAAATAGAACTAATTTATGGAACTATACTAGTTATGCACCTTAAAATGCGTGTCAGACACTATAAAAGAAACATATAGAAATGAATGGGACAGAGGGAGTATGAGTTTGGGTATTTTTAGTAATGGATCTGATTTATAATCAATTAGGCTGATTTTATCAATAATTGATTGATTTTTATAAAAAATTGAAATTTGCACCTAATTTTAGCATAATCGAAATGATGAATTACCATTTGACAATTAACCAAAACTTATACCGTTCATTCATCGATTTTTACATTGCATTAGTTTATTAAAAAATTAATATTATATAGTAGATTAGTATGTTTTGATTGGAATAAATAATAATAGAGATAATTTAATTTTTTTAGTACATTATTTTATATATATTACTTTAAAATTTAGGTTATGGATGTTGTTCAAATTATTGTTGATTGATTCAACAATACATTCCTATTAATCAGTAGTCAACTAATAATATATTGTTATGTATTATTAGATGACTCTTAGCATTTCTAGATGACTCTTACCCTTTCATATATCCCTCTTTATTATAGCCAACCTTTGGCTTTACATTACCCTTGTAACATACATTTACATGGCCTATATAAAGGCTTACTTGTACTTTGATTAGTGATAACAAATAATGAAATGATCTCCCTCTTCTCCATTATCTAGTTCTCTCAAATCCTATCTCTATATTATATTATATATAACACGTTATCAGCACGATAGCATAAAACTATAAACATAAGTATCATTCTGTTTGAGTTATTCCGAAAGGAAACTATTGAAGGTGGTGGCGGTATTTAACATTCAAGACCAGGTTGGAGGATAATAGAAAAGGCAAACTTTTGTTACTTGGCTTAAAAGTCTACAAGATCTCTTCTTCATCAGTAGGTAAACTAATAACCCTTTACATTTTTTGTCCATTTTCTAGTGTGTTTAAAATTAGCTACTCCCTTTGCCTTCATTTTACTTTGATTTTATGTTACAAAAGGAAAAAGTTGTGAATGACTCTTTTACGTGGTACAAAAACTTGAATTATGCTTACACAAGTCTTTCTGTGTTTATTTAATTTCACGCCTTCTTTATTTTATGTTCTTTTGTTAAGTTTGATTCCACATGTGGTTGTTGGCCTCTTTCGTTATTCTAATGATTTAGTCTGATCTAAAATCATATAACTTACAATTATGCATGTATATTGTACCAACTTAATGTGTAGATAGGTGGTAATTATTTTACCTTTATTTTCGTTCGTTTATTTAAACATCAACTTTTATACATATTTTCTTTTGTCATCATAGATTAATATTAAAAGGCCCATATATCTTTGTATTTATGAATATAATGTTTGAGCTTTGGATTAACATGTGATAGGGTATTATTTCCCATATGTTGGTAAGTCTTATGTATATATATTCTTAGATTATTAAGTAAAATATCCTTTATGTGCCATTAATGTATTATGTGATTTTTGTTTATTTAATGGGAATACTGATTCATTTATTCACCAATAATGTACGTAAAAAGGGAGAAAAAGAAGAGGACTTTGACATATTTTTAACCGACACCTGACCCAAATGCAATGCTAATTATATCTTTATTCATACCCCTGTCTTATATGTTCACGAAATGTTTATACAAATAATTTGACATGCTTGTCTTTATTATACATGTTTTCTATCCCAGAACATTTTCTAGTATGCTTTGTATGTTAGGCCTTTCTTCAGTTTGTTAATGCTAATATTTCATTCTATATTAATTTTTCGCTTACATACGAAAAGAAATTTACTGAATGAATATGGTTACTTAAGGTAATAGTAAGATAAATTGAAAATTATGTCTTTGTGTACCACTTACGTTTTTAATTTACACATATTTATGTGAATGCTTTGTAATTTGTAATTGACTTATATTTTGTTTATTTAGTTGCAATGTTAAATTTTATAAAACTTGAGTTCAACGCTCTTGATATTCTTGAAAATATTTATTAGACATGGATTCTTGATGCAAATCCATCGGTATTAGAGACACAATAAAAAAAATAAAAAATTGTGAAATCTTAACATTATAAAGAAAATGCCATGATATTCCTTTGTCATCATCTTCACGAAAGTTTGAAAACTGAATACTTGACTGTTATGGATCCATTAAACCTTTCGATGGATATAAAAGAAAGATATGATCACCAGAAAACTATGTCAAGGCTTGCTATGATGCATTCTATATAATTCTCTTTTATCATAAATGAGTTGTTTTGGATATTATTCTAATCTTCATTTATATATCTGTTTTGTGAAGAATTATGGCTAGTATTATCTCATTATGTGCTATGAAAGATGAAGAATCATTTTGTTTGGCGGATAGTGCAACAACACATACAATTTTGAAAAAGAAGGAATATTTTTCGCATCTCATATTAGCTAAAGCTAATGTAAATACAATATCGGGTGCATCAGATATTATTGAAGGCTCCGGGAGAGCAAGTATAGTGTTACCTAATGGTACACATTTATTTATTGAAAATGCCATGTTCTCTACCCGATCAAAAAGAAACCTTTTGAGTTTCAAAGATATACGCTACAATGGCTATCATATTGAGACAACAAATGAAAATGACGATGAATATCTATGTATCACGTCTATAATCTCTGGGAGGAAGCAAATAATAGAAAAACTCCCATCATATAAATCTGGATTATATTATACCTTTATTAATCCAGTGGAGACACACATGTTAATGAGCCAAAAATTATTTGACCCGGGAAATTTTGTTATGTGGCATGATCGCTTAGGTCATCCGGGTTCAACAATGATGCGAAGAATTATTGAAAATTCAAATGGACATCCTTTAAAGAACAAAATTGTTCCATTGTCCAAAGATTTTTCTTGTGTTGCTTGCTTTCAAGGAAAACTAATAACAAAGCCATCACATGTGAAAGTAGCAATTGAATGTCCATCCTTTTTGGAGCGAATTCAAGGAGATATATGTGGTCCTATTACACCGTCAAGTGGACCATTTCAGTAGTACTTATAGATGCATCGACACGTTGGTCGCATGTTAGTTTATTGTCCACTCGTAATGTCATTTTTGCAAGACTCCTTGCTCAAATTATTCGGCTGAGGACACAGTTCCCAGACCATACAATTAAGAATATCCGAGTGGATAATGCAGCAGAATTTACATCCCAAACTTTTAATGATTTTTGTATGTCGATTGGGATTACGGTTGAACATTCTGTTGCTCACACGCACACCCAAAATAGTCTAGCAGAATCGTTAATTAAAAGGCTACAATTAATTGCTAGACCTTTACTTATGAAAACAAATTTGCCAAATTCTGCTTGGGGACATGCAATCTTGCATGCTGCATCGCTAATTCGATTAAGGCCAACGGCCTATCATAAGCACTCCCCATTGCAGCTTGTGAATGGTCACGAACCAAATATCTCTCATTTAAGAACTTTTGGGTGTGCGGTATATGTTCCAATATCTCCTCCCCAACGAACAAAAATGGGACTCCAAAGAAGATTAGGGGTATACGTTGGGTTTGACTCTCCCTCAATTATAAAATATTTGGAGCCCATGACTGGTGATTTATTTAAAGCAAGATTTGCTGACTGTCAGTTTGATGAGACAGTTTTTCCTGCATTAGGGGGAGATAAGTCAAAATTTGAAAAAGAAAGACAAGAAATTTTGTGGAATGCAGCATCTTTGTCTCATTATGATCCTCGCACAAATCAATGTGAACTTGAAGTTCAAAAGATTATCCACCTACAAGAAATTGCAAATAAATTGCCTGATTCATTTACTGATGTCAAGACAGTGACAAAGTCACATATACCGGCTGTCAATGTTCCTTGTAAAATAAAACTTCCTAATGAAGAAAATAAAGTCTTGCTAGCAAATGAGTCTAAAGCACGCCAGAAGCGTGGTAGACCTATTGGATCCAAAGATAAAAATCCTAGAAAATCAAGGAAACTTGATAAACAAGCTGGTACATCAAATGACATCATTCCAAATGAAATAGAATTGATCACTGAAGAGACGTCTTCAAAGGATGATCAAACACCTGAAATTGAGGACAATGAAGAGATCTCGATAAATTATATCATTTCAAGGAAAAGGTGGAATAGAAAAGAAATTGTCATGGATGAAATATTTGCATATGCAGCTGCACTTGACATTTCTGAAGAAATCGAGGATCATGAACCTAGATTAGGGCTGTCAAAAAAATCCGAAAAATCCGATATCCGACCGAAAAATCCGATACCGAATCCGAAAAAAACGGATAATATCCGTATTCGAAAGAAAACGGATATTATTCGTATCCGAATTCGTATCCGAAAATAGCGGATACGGATATAGGCACATCCGTATTCGAAATATCCGATATCCGAAAATTTATTTATATATATATATATATATACTTTTTAGAATATATAATTAATAATTTAATATTTATAATATATTATTTATGTATTAAAATTTAATTATTTAATTCATTAATAAGTAAAGATATTTACATTAATAAGTAAATTACACATACGTACGTTATCATTTGCTTGTGAAATGCTTAATCCAAGTATTTATTCTATTTTACTATGCTTAAATGGAAAGAAATTGTTATTTTTTAATTTTTTTTAAATGATTCGGATATTCGGATATTCAGATTTTCGGATTTTCGGATATATTCAGATTTTTTAAAAAATCTCAAAATTCGGATATTCGGATTCGGATATTATCCGTATCCGGATAATATCCGTCGGATTCGAATTCGGATATAATTTTCTAATATCCGTCGGATTCGGATACGGATTCGGATAGTGATTTCGGATTCGGATTCGGATATTGGCAGATCCGTATCCGAAATATCCGTTTGACAGCCCTAACCTAGATCGATCTATGAATGTAAAAGAAGAAATGATTGGCCAAAATGGAAAGAAACAATTGAGGCAGAATTGAAATCACTTGAAAAACGTCAAGTTTTTGGACCTATTGTCCAAACACATGCAGGTGTGAAACCCGTTGGATATAGATGGGTATTTGTGCGCAAAAGAAATGAGAAAAATGAAGTTGTGAGATATAAGGCACGCCTTGTTGCACAAGGCTTCTCACAAAGACCGAGAATTGATTATGAAGAGACTTATTCCCCGGTAATGGATGCAACAACATTCAGATTTCTACTAAGTTTATCAATTCTAAAAGGGCTCCGAATGAATTTGATGGATGTTGTGACTGCGTACTTGTATGGGTCACTAGATAATGACATTTACATGAAAATCCCCGATGGATTAAAAATGCCTGAAGCATATAGTTCAAGACCCCGAGAGATTTATTCAATTAAATTACGAAGATCATTGTACGGGTTGAAACAATCAGGACGAATGTGGTATAATCGCCTTAGCGAGTACCTTTTGAAAAATGGATATGTTAATAATGTAATTTGTCCATGTGTTTTTATTAAAAGGACAAAAATGGGGTTTACTATAATTGCGGTTTATGTTGATGATCTAAACATCATTGGGACCCCAGATGAGCTTAATGAAACGATTGAATATTTGAAAAGAGAATTTGAAATGAAAGACTTGGGCAAAACAAAACTATGCCTTGGTTTTCAAGTTGAACATCTATCCAAAAGAATTTTTGTCCACCAGTCATCATATATTGAAAGGATCCTTAAGCGATTTATTATGGATAAAGCATATCCTGTGAGTACACCTATGGTTGTTCGCTCACTTGAAAAGAAAAAGGATCCATTCCGCCCAAGAGAAGAGGGAGAAGAACTTCTTGGTCCTAAAGTACCATATCTTAGTGCCATTGGTGCACTAATGTACCTTGCCAATTGTACACGTCCCGATATTGCCTTTTCTGTTAATTTATTGGCAAGGCATAGTTCTGCTCCAAATCGAAGACATTGGACTGGTGTGAAACAAATTTTTAGATATCTTCGAGGTACAATGGATATGGGTTTGTTTTATTCTAAAGACTCAAAAATAGAATTAGTTGGTTATGCAGATGCAGGATATCGGTCGGGTCCTCACAAAGGTAGATCACAAACAGGTTACATATTCACATATGGTGATACCGCAATATCTTGGCAGTCTACAAAGCAAACTCTTGCAGCAACTTCTTCGAATCATGCTGAATTATTGGCACTACACGAAGCAAGTCGAGAATGCGTGTGGCTAAGGTCTTTGGTCCATCATATTCGAGAATCATGTGGTCTTTTAATTAATAAAGGAAGTCCTACTGTTCTATTCGAAGATAATGAAGCATGTATCACTCAGACTCGAGAAGGTTACATTAAAGGTGATAGGACGAAGCACATTGATCCAAAGTTTTTCTTCACTCATGAGCTTCAGCAAAGAGGAGAAATTGATGTCTGTCAGATTCGCTCATGTGAAAATCCAGCAGATTTGTTCACAAAATCACTTCCTACATCATCTTTCGAGAAATTGAGACACAAGATTGGAATGCGTAAACTTCGAGATATGTAATGCTACTCATAGTCATATTTAAATGAGGGGGAGATATGGTACACTCTTCACTTTACTAAATGTACAACACATGTACTCTTTTTCCTTCACTAGGGTTTTTCCCACTGGGTTTTTCCTAGTAAGGTTTTAACGAGGCATGATGTTTGTATTAGTCATCTAAGGGGGAGTGTTATGTATTATTAGATGACTCTTAGCATTTCTAGATGACTCTTACCCTTTCATATATCCCTCTTTATTATAGCCAACCTTTGGCTTTACATTACCCTTGTAACATACATTTACATGGCCTATATAAAGGCTTACTTGTACTTTGATTAGTGATAACAAATAATGAAATGATCTCCCCCTTCCCCATTATCTAGTTCTCTCAAATCCTATCTCTATATTATATTATATATAACATATATAAATTTAATTTTATTGCCATCATTTTGTTTTAGTTGTTTTTTTTTTTGAAATAATTTTGTTTTAGTTGTTGAAAATATACTCACGCAATCACACTAATATTACAGTTTTGATAAAACTAATCATATAACATCATATCAAGAATTAAATTTGAAGCATTCATTGTCAAATGGTTATAGCACAAAAAAACAATTGTGAATCGATAGATAATTTTTTGTATGTTAATTTTTTTTAAAAACCGAATCTATCCCAATGGAGGAGACCCCTTAGCTAAAATCACAAATATATTATCATAAATAAATTTTATAGAAATTATGTAAAAAAAAAACATCACTCCAATGGAACATTACTGTTAGCAAAAAATTTAGATAATCTCTTTTCGTTGGCTATAGCCAACCTCTAGAGACCTGTAAGGAAGATTTTACATGTTAACTCGAATAACTTGTAGAAGGGGGGGGGGTTGAATACAAGTTATATAATCGTGTCTGATTTTTGCTTGATTATAAGAACAAGAATAAACGAATGAATCAAACTCTTGTTTGTATTAATAAGATCAAATACAAACTCTACCAAAGGTGTACAATACCTTTAGCAGCTGCTGACAATACAAATATCTCTCTGTTTGTTTCGAACTCTCGAATACAAACCTTATACAGAGCTACGCACACGAACTCACAACTTCGTCGCTCTTTACAATGATATTGAGAGAGTATTTATAATGCTACATATCAACTAATAACAGAAAGATATAATCTATACATGACAATGTTCTGCCTTCTAGTCGATAGTTTCCTTCAATAGAAAAACTCTTTCCTTCATAATATCTTCTTGCTTGTTCTTCAAACAACGATCCTATTTTATAGCACTTGCCAGTTTCTGTAGCATCCATAATGACATCATCAGTAACATGACTGATATCAGGATCTGTACACTGCATCAGTATCTGATCACCCATCAGTATTGAACCATCATCAGGATTTGCTCTCTGTTCCTGACATGTAGTCTCCGATACACTGTTCATTCCTGACTAAACTATACAGATAACTGTCTTACACATAAAACCTAAATACAGTGCTAAATCCTTTATAAGATCAGGATTACAAGAAGTATAATGTGTAAATTCTATTCTTAACATCACAACTTATGAATTATTCCTAACAATCTCCCCCTATTTATGCTTTACAAACTGAAGCATAAATCTAAGTTGTGGATGTCAAAACATATAACAATACAACCAGAATAGAATTTATAAATGTAGAATTATGAAGTTAAGTACCTCCTTCTCAGATGTAGACATTTATCCAGTACTTAGAAGAAAGAATTTTAACTATTAATGCTGCTCTTCCTTACTACTTCCTAGCTGAGATTCACCACTGTCACTCCTGGTTCTTCTTTTTACTACCATTTGTCTGATCTTTATCTCCCCCAGCTTTATCTTTATCTCCTTCAGTCGGGTAGTGTTGTTGTTGTCTTTGAATTGTCTTTATCTCCCCCTTTTTGACATCAGCAACATTAATTCCAAGAGATTCAGAAACAGAACAAATGAGATTCATAAGAACTGCTTGATTTTCCATAATTGTGACTTGGTTATCTTCAAGTGATTGAAGTCTTGTTTGAATAGCAATTTGAGAATTCTGAATATCTTTCAAAACATCAGAATGAACTTCAATATTGGAAGTGCTTCTAGTATCTTCAGTATCAGAATCAGAAAGAACTGTATCTTCAAGTCTTGTAGAAGAAGTTGCTTGAGTTGTACGATATTCAAGTAATAAAACCTGATTAGAAGTATCAACGTCTTCATCTTTCTGTTCTGGAACTGAAACATGATCATCATCTCCTTCACCAGTATTCTGTGTACTAACATCTTCAAATCCTAACTCCTCCTTAGAGTAATCAGAGACTGTTGATGTCTCAATTCTAGCTGATATTGGAAGTACATACAAAGGAACACTAGGATCATTAGGATCTTCATCTGGTACATATGTATCAAGAGATTGCTTTATCCTGGCACCTCTCCTGTTAATGATTTCTGCAAGCCTCTCCTTTTGCTTCTGAGCTTTAACTTCTGGCTTTGCATTGTGATGTGCTAGGTCATTCTTCTGATACATTTTGATGAATGAATAAGTACCAGCATCCATACCCAAATTTTCAGACCAAGATTCAGGAAAAACCTGATCCCAGAAATCAAATGATGGTTTCCTAATTTTCTCTCCCTCACTATGGAGTTGATCATCCATACCCTCATTCTCACTTTGACTTACTAAAGTCAACACTCTTTCTACCTCACCTTTTGCCTGGTCAGGAGCCAGCCGCTCAAATTGTGGATCAATATCCATCTTTTCAAGTGTATCACTCAAATTTGGATAAGTGCTCTCATGACCTACAGAAAAATAGAGTTTAGAAGGAGTTTTTATACCTGAACTCACATGGAGAGAGGGTTCCTCATATGGCATGTGGCTTGAGGTTTTCTCCAAGGAGTGAGCTGCTATAGTCTCTGAACCCATACAATCATCTTCTTTCCTTTCAGAAACTACAGGCTCCAGTATACCACTTTCAGGTTCTTTACTAGACTCTGATGTCTTCAGTAATACTTCATTAGACATCATAGTTAGTACATCACCGTCTTTAAGTGTTGTTTGCTGAGACACACCCTCAAGGTGGATAGACTCTGACTGAACAAAATTTGTTTGATCTTCAGAAAAATCAACCAAAGTCATTCCTCCCATATCATAGGGTATCTCACTTGCATTCTCAGTCATCACAGAAGACCTTTCAACATCAGCTATCACAGCTCCTGAGTCATCCTTCCTCTGACTAGATGGTTCTTGTGTTGCAGTGACCGTGATCTGATCTTTCCTACTACTCACCACTGGTGCAATAGTATCTTCTGTTGACTGCTTCCCTCTATCTACTTCCTCCAGTTGTTCACCTTGAGCTGAAGCATCTTCAATAATTACATCCTTGTCAAATAAATATGCATGAAGTGATTGAAGTGCAACATGCTTCGAGAGTCCAAATTTCTTGACTAATTGTCTTCTGACAGATACATAGAAATACATCTTCATTAAGTCAAGTCTTTGATGTAGAAGTCCATATTCATCTGGAAATAAAAGTTTTGGTACTCTTTCAATCAGAAAGTCTAGAACAGGCCTTGACAACTTCACTTTGAGAGAAATTAGTCCCATAGCCAGTCTGTATGATAATGTAGTTTCCCATGAAGAATCAATATCCAGATCTCTCTTGTCAAATACTGACATAGACGTAGCTTGATTTGTAGAAACCTGCATGATATTAGTTGGACTAGACTCTGTGTGTGTAGGTGACAATTGAATCTTTCTCCTTGTTCTCCTGATATAGTGAGCAAAAGATTTATCCTGAGAAGACTCAAGAGGTGTAGACACAGAAGTGATCTTGGGATGAGATCTTTGTTCAATAGACACAGTCTTTTGAGAGACAGTATCCAGTAACTGTTTTCCCTTTTTAAGAACTACAGCCTTTTGTGAGACTGCAGCCTGGCTGTGACTAGGTTTTTCATCTCTTTGTGCTAACACAGAAAGTTGAATTGCAGCCTTCAATTCTGCTCTCTCTGCAAGAGTTAAATCATCATCATCTTCACTAGAATTACTACTACTACTTGACACAACAAATCTTCTCTTCCTTACAACTGATGTCTTTTGAGAAACACCAGAGGTTGGTTTCTTTGAAACAATAGGCTGTGGATCAAAATTTGGTTCTTGAATTGTTTCAGAGACTATGATGTTTTGGGCTACTTGGGTAGACACAGGTGGGTTCTCCTCCAATTGAGATTCCTGAGCCATTTCACCACAAAAGAAAGAAGAATTGTAGAGAGTAGGAAGATGAGTTTTAAGAATTACCTGAAAATGATGTGGATAATGAATTGCAGGTATTTCATCTAGATTCTTTTCATTGTCCTTCTTTGTAATATCAGAGAAAATTCTCTTTTGCTGTTCATAAGAAGAAACACAATGTTCCCTACCAAATCTAGCTTCAACATCAGGAATAAAATGGTTAATAAACAATTGCATAAATCTATGATAATAAACCATTTTCATGTTTTGATCTCTTAACCCAAGTTTAATACTCATCTGACTTAAGATAATATGACCAATGTTAATTACTCTGTCATAAAGCAAACTATAAGCAATATGAGATGTAACAGAAGTAATTTGTTGAAAAGAACTACATTTGCCAGTAAAACATTTAGCAATTTGATCAAAGTAAAAAGACCATTCCTTTCTTAGAAAAGACCTATTCAACTGGCTCATGTTATCTAGAGGTCCACTATAACCTAATTCAGACAACATAGTTCTTATATTATCATCAGATGGTACATTCTCATAACTATCAGTAACAGGTAAGCAAAGTACTGAACTAACAACAGATTCAGTAATGTCAAATGAATCTTGTCCTAAATGTAGAACAATCTTACCTGATTGACTCTGAGTAGAATCAATTACCTCAGCATTCTCCCAAGCTTGTGAAACAGCTACTTGATTAATCTGTGGAGATGCTGTCAATGCATAACTTAATGGTCCATACGCCAGAAAGTCCATGATTGGATGAAAATCAGATGACACTCCTTCCTTGTTGGTGATAGCTGCAACATGATTGTTTGTCATAAAATCAAAGTCACCAAACTTGAAGGCTACTGATTTAGGTAATCTTCTCTGAGCTGCCATTCTTGATCTGAAAAGAAACTTGAAAAATTCTTGAAATGGATTAGTGATTTTGAAAACTCAAGAGTGATTTTTGCTTTAGAGAATGTAAGATTAGAGAAAGCAATTACACGATTAGAGTTTCAAAACAAATATATTTCACAAATCTTTCAGACCACTATCCCACGTTGACACGTAGATTGACAGGTGTCAGTCCCTGAAAAAATGCGGTTACCCATGATTTTTGGAAAATAAAATCCAAAATTGATTTTCATGAAATAAATCAGGGTATAAATAAGTAATACTGATCAGCTTCCTTTTCCTGATGATCTCTCATCAAAATAATCACAAAATGCAATTTGATTTAAAAATATAATTTTCAAATCCTGATGATCACTCATGAAATCCTGATCAATATCATCAGAGACTTAATATGGAGTTTTCCACGTGGCATCTTTCTTTTATCTGAAAAAGAAAATAAACAATTAATCTGAATAGAAAATCAATTGGTTAGATATTTTCAATATTTCTTGAAACAAGAAATACAGTCTCATGCAATAATTAGCATTTGACTTCATTAAGACTTCCAAGTGACTGCTCAGCTTCTCACGTCTTCCTTTAAAAGAACCAAACGCCTTGTGCCATTCTCCATAACCTTTCAATTTCTTTTCTTCTCAACAATGCTTCTCAAACCAAAAATCCCTTCAAACCCATTTTTAAGATTTTTCTTGGTCGATGAACATCCTGTTCTTGATCATCTCTTTGAACAAACGACTCTTCTCATCGAACTAATCATGAATGGATTGGTTTTCGATAATATCCAGAGGTTTCTCCTAGAACATCCATCTGTTGGATACAATCTTCCCCTAACCTCCTCAAAACTTGAGGATGAAGAATTTGGCCGAGAGTCTGAGGTTGATCTTGATGGAGATGCTATTCATTTAAGTTAGCTGCTCTCATTCAAGTCGCCCAGACAAGGAATCCAAGAGCAAACGAGGCTTTCATCCCCTGATGGATTTCTTGAGATGCTCCTTGTCCTGTACCTCAGAGTTCATATCAAAGACAAGTATAAAGTAGAAATTTAGACAAAAAGATGTTGTATTTCATTTCCATGTAATGATTTTTATTAATGAAAATACAATTTCTTGTTATCTGCTTGTCTTTTGATTTTTGAATGATGTATAAATTATCAGTATGCAAATATCAAAACTTGCTAGCATAGACTTAACACATCACAGAATCAGTTTACTACACAAAATAAACGTCAGGATCTGAAGCAATTTTCATAATCCTGATACTGACACAATACTGATGACGTCAGCATCCTGATGACAAATCTAATCCTGATGATTATTAACAAGTCTATCATACTGAAATTTATCAAGGCAATGTGTCATAGCTCAAGCATTTAACAATCAAATATAGATCCTGACAGAAATATCAAGTCTATAAGCTAAGAACAACATACCTTGCTACTTTTGCAGATGTTAAAGATCTAAAAATTTAACATTCCTAACTCACTTACTAGTCTACTGAATGTAGTCTCATCAAGTGGTTTAGTTAGAATATCTGCAAGCTGTTTGTCAGTAGGAACAAAATGAAGTTCCACAGTACCATTCTCAATATGTTCTCTAATAAAATGATACCTGACATCAATGTGCTTAGTCCTTGAATGTTGAACTGGATTTTCTGCAATTTTAATAGCACTAGTATTATCACAAAACATAGGAATATTACTAAGTGTCATTCCATAATCCAGCAACTGATTTCTTATCCAAAGGAGCTGTGCACAACAACTGCCTGCTGCTATGTACTCAGCTTCTGCAGTTGAGGTTGAAACAGATTGTTGCTTCTTGCTTGCCCAAGAAATCAATCTATTTCCCAAAAATTGACATGTACCTGTAGTGCTTTTCCTGTCTATCTTACACCCTGCATAATCAGAGTCTGAATAGCCAATTAGAAAGAAATCAGATTCTCTAGGATACCACAAACCAAGATTTGGAGTTCCTTTGAGATATCTAAATATTCTCTTCACAGCAATTAAATGAGATTCCTTAGGATTACTTTGGAATCTAGCACATAAACAGGTAGAAAACATTATATCTGGCCTACTTGCAGTTAGATATAACAATGAGCCTATCATGCCTCTATAACTAGTATTATCCACACTCTTCCCCTTAGGATCAGAGTCTAGTTTAGTGGCTGTTGCCATGGGTGTTTTTGTAACTACACAGTCTTGAAAGTCAAACCTTCTTAAAAGATCTTTGATATACTTTGACTGATTAATGAAAATACCAGTCTCAGTCTGTTTGACCTGCAAGCCTAAGAAATAATTTAGTTCACCCATCATGCTCATCTGATACTTAGACTGCATAAGCTTGCTAAACTTAGCACACAACTTTTCATTAGTAGAACCAAAAATAATATCATCAACATAAACTTGAACTAAAAGCAATTCACCTTTTATCTTTCTAAAGAATAGAGTTTTGTCAATTGTACCTCTTGTGAAGCCATTTTCAAGAAGAAATTTAGACAAAGTCTCATACCATGCTCTTGGTGCCTGCTTTAGTCCATAGAGTGCCTTGTCAAGTTTGTAGACATGATTTGGAAACTTTGGATCAACAAATCCAGGTGGCTGTTCTACATACACTTCTTCATCAAGTTTGCCATTTAGAAAAGCACTCTTTACATCCATCTGGTATACCTTGAATTTTGAATGAGCTGCAAATGCAAGAAACATTCTGATTGCTTCCAATCTTGCTACAGGTGCAAAGGTCTCATCATAATCAATGCCTTCTTCCTGAGAATAACCTTTGGCCACCAGTCTTGCTTTGTTTCTTACAATCATACCAGATTCATCTAGCTTGTTTCTGAAAACCCATCTTGCACCAACAATAGATCTATCTTTAGGTCTTGGTACCAGTTTCCAAACTTTGTTTCTCTCAAACTCATTTAACTCATCCTGCATTGCAATTACCCAATCAGGATCCTGTAAGGCTTCTTCAACCTTCTTAGGTTCATTCTTTGAGAGAAAGCAACTATACAAGCATTCATTTTGAATTGATCTTCTAGTTCGAACACCACTATTTGGATCACCAATTATCAAATCTTCAGTATGATCCTTTGTCCATTTTCTAACAGGTGGTAAATCAACTCTGCTAGTCTCTCCCCCTAAGTTAGTGGTATCTCTTGTAGAAGAATTCTCTCTACCTTCAAAAACTCTCCTTTGATCAATAGAATCAGTAGATTCCATATTGCTGCTAGTTACTGATCTTTCCTCAGTAGACTCTGAAAGGTCAGTTCCTGATGGAGTAGACTCTGAAACATCAATTCCTGATGGAATAGATTCTGAAAGACTAGTCTGCTCCTGATGATCATTGTGTTCTCTCTGATTTATTTGCTCCCCCTCAACAGTAGCATTCCTTTGAGAAGCAATAGAAATTTCTTCTGGAGAACCTTCATCATCACTTGAGAGTATCTCAGAATTCTTCAGATTTTCAAATTCCAATTTGTCTTGGCTTTCATCAGTTTGCAAAATTCCAAATTTCTTATCATCAAATGCAACATGAATTGATTCCATAACAATGTGAGTTCTGAGATTATAAACTTTGAAGGCCTTAGATGCTGAATATCCTAGAAAAATTGCTTCATCCGATTTGGCTTCAAATTTTCCAAGTTGTTCTGGATGAACTTTTAGGACATAGCATTTGCATCCAAAGATGTGAAAATATTTCACACTTGGTTTCTTTCCTTTGATCATCTCATAGGGAGTTTTTCCATGACTATTTACCAAGGTACAGTTCTGAGTGAAACATGCAGTGTTAATAGCTTCTGCCCAAAAGTAGGTTGGAAGTTTTGCATCTGCAAGCATGGTTCTTGCTGCCTCTATGAGAGTCCTGTTCTTTCTTTCCACTACACCATTTTGTTGAGGTGTACCAGGTGCAGAAAACTGTTGAGTGATTCCATTGTCTGCACAAAACCCCTCCATTGTAGAATTCTTGAATTCTGTACCATTGTCACTCCTAAGTACTTTGACTTTGTACTCAGAGTTATTATGAATATTCTTGATGAGTTCAATGATTTGCTGAGGAGCTTCATCCTTCTTGTGTAGAAAGAACACCCATGTGAACCTTGTGAAATCATCCACCATAACTAGAGCATATCTTTTCTTGTTGATAGACATAATGTTTACTGGACCAAACAGATCAAGATGTAGCATGTGAAATGGTTCAGTAATTGAATTTTCAGTCTTGCTCTTGAAAGTGGTTCTTCTTTGCTTTCCAAACTGACATGCATCACAAAGTCCATCTTGCACAAAATTCGCCTGAGGTAGGCCTCTCACCAAATTGTGTTTAACAAGTTGATTAAGCTTCTTGAAATTAAGATGTGAGAGCTTCTTGTGCCAATTCCAGCTTTCATCACTTGTTGCTTTGTTGTAGAGACATCTAACAATTCCTTTAGATGTATCACTTAAGCTGGCTTCATATATGTTACCATGCCTTTGACCAGTTAGAACAATGTCTCCATTTTGCATATTCAAGACTTTGCATCCTTCTCTGTCAAAGATTGATTTGTAACCTTTATCACCCAGTTGACTTATACTTAAAAGAGTATGTTTCAAGCCTTCAACCAGTGCTACATTTTCTATGATGACATTCCCCAAAATAATTGAGCCATATCCCAGAGTTTCTCCTTTGTTGCCATCTCCAAAAGATATTACTGGGCCAGCTTTCCTCTCAAACTTTGTAAGCAGGGACTTCTTTCCAGTCATATGTCCAGAGCATCCACTGTCCAAGATAATTGAATGCTTCTTTCCTATGCCCTGCAAACAAAAAGTAACTAGTTAGAATTTTTTAGGACCCAACTTTGATTGGATCCTTTCTTACTAGATTTAGAGACAACAGACTTTGAAGATTTTGCATTTATTTTACCTGTTGCAGAGTCAACTTTAGACTCTGATCTCACAAGCTGTTTGTGACTAGGAGTTTCAGATTTCAAAGAATAATAGTCATAATACAGTTCATGATATTCTCTACACATGTAAATGGAATGAAGTAAACTACCACAATGATAACAAGCTTTTTGTGGTTGGTATTGAATTTTCTGAGTCTTGGGGAATCTGGACTCAGTTTTCCAAGAAGGTTTTTGATTGCAGTCTAGGGCCAAATGATTATGATTTCCACACTTATAGCATTTTTTCCTAGGTGCATCAGGTACATTCTTGTAATTATTCTCTTTGTTAATACCTTCTTTTCCATTCCTATTTCTCTTGATCTTGCTAGACTCTGAAAGACCATCTAATCTCT
The DNA here is from genome assembly GCA_037693485.1 of Kitagawia praeruptora. Taxonomy (NCBI): domain Eukaryota; kingdom Viridiplantae; phylum Streptophyta; class Magnoliopsida; order Apiales; family Apiaceae; genus Kitagawia; species Kitagawia praeruptora. Next base: position 145,310,120 of record CM075352.1, read on the forward strand.
GTTTCAACTGAGACTTAGACAGAAACCCTATGTTTACATTCTTAGGTTTCTCTAACACTTTCTCATCTGAATAACTATTGTTAATTCTCTTGTGTACAACAGGGGTACCTTTTGAATCAACAAATTTAACATAATTAGGTTCAGAAACAATTTTCTTACCTTCAGATTTAGATGTGTTAGCTTCTACCTTACTATCATCATTGACAATAGCTACTTTTTCTTCTTGTCTAGCCTTATCAAAACCTAAACCATTAACCTTACCACGAATTCCACTCTCAAAGATTTCTATTGTCTTCTTACTGGAATTGTTAATGGTCTTAATCACATCTCTCTCTTCTTCTAGTTCTTTTCTGACATAGTCATAAGCCTCAAGAATTACACTATAATCATGCTTAGCTTTATCAGAACTCAACTTGTATTCTTCCATTTGAATTAATTCAGATTCAAGAAAATTATTTCTATCAACTAATTTATCATTCTTAACCTTAAGTTCATCTCTTTCACAAGTAAGAATTCTAAAATTAGTCATAAGATTCTTAAACTCAGCATGGATAGATCTAATTTCATCAGAATTTAAGCTATCAAATGAATCAAGAGAGTGAAGTGATACCTTAACAGAGGATGGAGAAGTTTTCTTTGGAGATCCAGGTTTGTCTGAACTATTGGCCATCAATGCAATGTTTTCATAATCCAATTCATCTTCAGAGTCACTGGAATCAGCCCAATCTTTCTGTGTGACCATAAGTGCATTACCCTTTCCTGAATTCCTAGGCTTCTTACACTCACTAGCAAAGTGTCCAAGCTCGCTGCAGTTAAAGCACTTGATCTTGGCCTTATCAAGCTTGACAATTGTACTTTTGCTCTTGTCACTCTTCTTCTCCTCCTTCTTTTGAAAAGGTCCTTTGCTAAATCTTCTCATGTTGAATCTTCCTTTCTTGAAAGCTTTAGCAAACATAGCAAAGAGTTCTTGCATCTCAGATTCAGAATCATTGTTGTCAGAGTCCATATCAGTAGTCTCTGACTCAGAACTTTCTTTGCTTTTCTTCTTCCTCGAATTCTTTACAGCAATCTCTTCATGCTGTTCTTCAGGAAGCTTCTTTACTTCAGATTGAGCAGTAAGTGCAATAGTCTTCATCTTTCCTTCACTCCTGCTCTTTTTCTGCTGCTTGTCAAGTTCATAAGCTCTTAATTTTCCATATACTGCCTCTAATGAAATCTCATCCAGATCATTAGCTTCCTCAATCGCAGATATCTTCTCATTGTAGAAATCAGGCAAAGCTTTCATGAACTTTGTATTCATATCCTCCAAGTCATAATATTTACCATGCATGGCCATCTCATTGATGAGTTTTGTAAACCTATCAAAGGTATCAGTAAGTGACTCACCATACTTGGATTCAAAGTACTCATACTGTTGTATAAGTAATGTCCTCATATTCTTCCTGACAGGCTTAGTTCCTTCATAGTGAACCTTAAGATTGTCCCATATATCCTTAGCAGTTTTACAAGAGAGAACATAGTTAGTGAGAACGGAATCAAGACTGTTGAATAATATGTTTCTCACTTTAGCATCTTTGAGAACATTCTCCTTGTCCTTATCTGACCATTCAGATTTTGGCTTCTCTGCTGTATGTTCTGGAACAACCACACCATCAACAGTTGCTTGTCCAACGACCTTTGTTGGAACAAAAGGTCCATCTCTGATTCTGTCAAGATAATCAGGATCTGTTGCTTCCAGATGATGCAACATCTTTACTTCCCATAGAGTATATTTGTTTCTCTTGAGCATAGGGATTTTAGTATTCCCATCCTTGTAACCAGACATGATTGCAGATCTTTATGATTATTCGAAATCAACCTGCTCTGATACCAATTGTTAACTCGAATAACTTGTAGAAGGGGGGGTTGAATACAAGTTATATAATCGTGTCTGATTTTTGCTTGATTATAAGAACAAGAATAAACGAATGAATCAAACTCTTGTTTGTATTAATAAGATCAAATACAAACTCTACCAAAGGTGTACAATACCTTTAGCAGCTGCTGACAATACAAATATCTCTCTGTTTGTTTCGAACTCTCGAATACAAACCTTATACAGAGCTACGCACACGAACTCACAACTTCGTCGCTCTTTACAATGATATTGAGAGAGTATTTATAATGCTACCTATCAACTAATAACAGAAAGATATAATCTATACATGACAATGTTCTGCCTTCTAGTCGATAGTTTCCTTCAATAGAAAAACTCTTTCCTTCATAATATCTTCTTGCTTGTTCTTCAAACAACGATCCTATTTTATAGCACTTGCCAGTTTCTGTAGCATCCATAATGACATCATCAGTAACATGACTGATATCAGGATCTGTACACTGCATCAGTATCTGATCACCCATCAGTATTGAACCATCATCAGGATTTGCTCTCTGTTCCTGACATGTAGTCTCCGATACACTGTTCATTCCTGACTAAACTATACAGATAACTGTCTTACACATAAAACCTAAATACAGTGCTAAACCCTTTATAAGATCAGGATTACAAGAAGTATAATGTGTAAATTCTATTCTTAACATCACAACTTATGAATTATTCCTAACATTACATGATCTATTACCTTAAAAAAATAGATTCTATTAATAACAATCTTAAATAATAATAACATACTATATTTAAAATATATACAACATTATAGTCAATATACCATTGGAGCACAACTTCTTACATGTTCGACAAATTTTATATAATCAATATTCTATCTAATTTAGCCAACCATTTTTAGCTAATACCATTGGAAATGTTCTAACAAATGAGTGTAATAGGATAACATACTATCTACATATTTTCTAACAAAAACAAACAAACTGGCTTATTGTATTGGCTAAAAACTAGACAACATGTTGTTCCACCACAAATTTCAGTTATATTTATAACACTGCTGCTAATATAGACCTACTCAACTTGAAACTCTTTCGACATATACAGAATCCTCCTTCATCTAAATCACTTCATATTTTCATGATTTATATATAGGGAGGTGCTCAAATGAGACCCCTCTTATAATGAGATCCTCTTTTATAATGAGTCCCCCTTATATTTCTTCTATTCTAAAAGGCCCCGCCAGGGGCACCCAATACAAAAAAGTCTTATAATTATACCCTCTATTCATTCATCAAAAAAAAATTAGGAAATTTTTTTTAAAAAAAATAAAAAAATTGTTGCCACGTCATCATTTTTTCCCAAAAAAATTATTATTTTTTTAATTTTTTTCTTTTCATAAATGGATAAAGTATAGAATTATAAGACTTTTTCGTATTGGATGCCCCTGGCGGGGCCCTCTAGAATACAAGAAATATGAGGGGGACTCATTATAAGAGAGGGTCTCATTATAAGAGGGGTCTCATTTGAGCAGCCCCCTATATATATATATATATACATCTATGCTATCTATCTATACTACACTATACTATTATAATATAAAAGAAACATGGTATATTTGATTATCGGTTTTCGGTTTGGTACACTCAATAACAATCATTAAATTTTAAGATAAATAAATAAGAATTGTTGGATCTAATGCTAAAAGAATATTCTTTTTCTAATATTTGAAATACTCTTACAGGTTCGAAGTTCGAATCCCACCAACAACATATCTCTATTAAACATATATTATTTTATAAATTACTCTCACGAGTTTAGGATTCAATTTCCGTCAACAATATATTATTAATTATTAAAACACTATCGTTAAAAATACAATCAAACATGTATTACATAAATAAAAAAATATTAAAAAATACATCCGTACATCACACGAGTAATAAGCTATATAGTAAAAAATTACACAAAATTCTGTGCGAAGTTAATATGGCCTTTTTAAAAGATATTACGTGGCAAATGAGGTGGATCCTGCTCAGATGCTGAGCTAGAATAAAATCACTCATTAAAAGTGCATGTTGTAGTATTATATATATAATAGATAGATTACATAAAATCTGGAAAATTTATAATATAGAAAAATTTTGTATAAAAATCGAAAAAATGTTTACATGATTAGATAAATTTCACTTTTTCTATTAAATAAAGTAAAAAAAACAATTTTTATGTAATATTTTATGTACGTATATATTTTAAAATAATAATTTAAAGTAATCGTGCATGTTATAGGCGTATATTAATATGGAAGTTAGTTCTTAATATTTATTCACGTAGGTTGACATAGATGAGAATCGAATTTAAAAAGTGATAAATGTTCTCAACCAATATCAGCTAGCGGAGTAAAATGTTAAAACCGAATCTCTTGGTGCAGAAGATTACTAGTTACTACTATCTCTTTTTCCTTGTATTTTTGATAAAAGATTAGTACTAGGTATTAGAAGTTAAATAAATTAAGGGATGTAACGGGATAATATACTTTTTAACAGAAACAAACTGTATGATTCTATTGGCTAAAATTTAGACAACTGCTTTTTCATCATATAAGAAAGTAAACTCTAGCTTTCACCACAAATTTCAGTTGTCATATATATTTACGCTGCTTATATTATAGACCAACTCAACTTCAAACACTTTCGACATATACAGAATCCTCCTTCATCTTAATCACTTGAGATACATATCATAACATGGAAGAGTTCTACGTTACTGATAGCATAAATTCCTCCTTATCAGTATCATCAAACCTTATCAGCAGCAGCACTAGCAACATTTTTATTGATCCTGATAACTTTGAATTTGAATTTGAGATGGTAGCACTAGAGCCTACTAACAATGATGATCATGATACTAGATACACCAGTCTTAAGGATATTTCTCCGCCGCCCGAGTTGGGGATGAGTAGGAAGGAGAGCTGGAGGGAGGTTCCTCTCAAGGATCCTTTAGTTCAGCAGGCCGCGTGGGCATGGGCTTATTTGCCATTCAGCAAGGATGAGCATCAGCGGAGCAGCTTTGTGGAAAAATTGAAAGATGGCTTTGTTGGTTGTTTCAAGAATGTTATATTGGCCTTAACTGGTAAGCTTTTACCTGATGATGATGATGAAACTTATTTCATTCATGATCAAGAAACTTGTAAGAATATTGTTGATTGACAATATTATTGATCTTACTAATTAGTTGCATGTACATTTATAGGATTTTGATTCAAACTAGCTACCAACTAGGTACAATTTTCAGTTGATGATTAAGAAATCTAAGGTACGGATTGGATCGTGGGATTCCATCCAAATTAACTAGAATGAGAACGAAATTTCAATGTAAAAATGTATTAGAACCTCATTCTCATTCCCGTTAATCGGGCTGTAGTCTCATGATCCAATCAGTCCCTAATTGGTTTTTTTTGTAAAAGGTTTGGTGGCAAATTATTTTACTGTTACGAATGATGTTAATAATTTCCGGTATTGTGAAATATATTATCTAAAATATTGGATAGTTGTGATCATATTTGTATTTTGTAGAATAATACTACTTAGTGGTTGTGTACATGTCTAACCAATCTTGGTCAATTTAAGCTTTTGAGTTTGGCATTTGCTGTGTGGAGGCGTACTGCGATTCAGTCAGTTGGTCGGTTTAATACATCATCAAATTCTATTTTTTATTTGCTTCGGTGATTTATCCTGGCTTTGTTTAAAAAGCTAATTAAACAAGACATCTTAATCAAGGTGATGAAAATAGTTGAATGTAAATGATTTATCACTTAATATTCTAATCTAATTGCAGAGTTCTCTATCTTATTTCTCTAGGCAAAGTGTTGTTGTCAGTCTGGAATTTGATTTTATTGCTGTGAATATATCAACTTTTCAACACAGAAAATTGAGTAAAATGTTTGTGGAGGGGTAAGCTGAAACGTATACATAGGGATGGATTGTTTTCGAATACCTAGCTATATTGTACGTGTGTTTGCAATCCACAGTGATTGCTACAATAAACTGATTTCCGCTAATATTAAGACATTGTGATCCATTCTTGTTTGTGATGGGTAACAAAGCTTTGAAGTATTGGAAACTGAATATCGTGACCAGCTAAACCCATCCACACCAAAACTTTCCACTTTCAACATATGTGAAAGCTGTATGGCGTTTCCTTGCCTAATCCTCGGGGATGACATAAATTGTTGATAGTCTGTAAAAACCAACTTGCATAATTTGCGTGTTTGTGGAGTAGAGTTGGTACTAATGGGTTTGAGCATTCTATGAACGATTTAAAATTTTAATCTGCAGAGTCGCAACAACAGGCAGTTACAATTAGCCATGCTCATCAGCTGGTACACTTGTTATCTATCAAACCAGACAGTTGTTGCTAATTACAAATCTGAATGGATATCGTATCTGCTATGAAGAAAGATAAAACTGTAACACAGTAGTATTTAAGGCTAATACAGGTTGTGTATCAGACCTGTTGAAGATATGATCAAAAGCACTGTGATTGTAGTATGACATTGTGTCTGCAGTATTTTAATTACAATTTACAATGTAAATAGCTTACAAGACAGTGATTAATATTGTCAAGAATCATGGAGTTCAAATCAAAATTTTGATTGATCTCATTTGGACTCGCATCATATATCTGGACTTAAATTTGTCGCTGACACTTACATAAAGAGCTGCAAAATGTGGTATATTGCTTCACAATTAAACATGGCAGTTGGCACATGTCACCAATGCCATAGAAATTTATCATCATAGATAATAGACTTATGATAAATTACTATGCATTACAGTAAAGATGGGCTTGCCTTACAAATGAAAGATGTAACACATTATTATCAAGGTTGTTCTTTGCAAGAAAACACTAGTCTAAATTTTCAAATGACAATCCATCTTGTTAATATCTTTCTGTAATTACATGGTGTTCCTAAAACCAAAATCGCTATCAATATATGTTACTGGAAACTTTTCTCATACCACTGATGATCTTAGTGCTAAAAAAATACTTCTTACGTATCTTTCATGTGTTGGGTCCATGACAGATGATTGTTGCAGCATACCTTATCACGCTTATTATCAGTAGTACAAAGTAACACATGTTTTTTTATGTAAATATTGGGATGCATTCAAATTTTTCTTGTTCTTTCGACAATCATCAGCCATGAACCTAGCGCTGTGACACAATGCCATCAAAAAGAAAAAATAATTAAAAAATGAACTTCTTTCATTTCCGAATAATCTCCACCATTGTTGGTATGTAAAACCTCAAATATTCTACAACAGTCTGTTAATCTGGTACTTTTTCAAGGCACAATCACACTACAATTACCTAATCACCAAGTAGCAGATCACCATAGATGGAATTACAAAGACCAGAAACATATTCAGTAAGTGAAAGATACATCTCTTGTCAAAATACTGCACAAAACTAAAATGAGATCCGTCATGCTTATGAAACACAAGATATTCGTGGACCTCAGCAGGATTCCATATGATCATATATCTCTTGGATGATGTATTGTACAACTAACCGTATCACGTGCAACGTTCATATAAAAATAATTAGGTATACAACACAATCAAATTAGTTCTAAAGCTGCATGTCGCCTTCATTCATATGGATCTATAAGAAAGATCAGAATTTTTTCTAGAGTTCACTTGTAGATTTAACTAGATTATACATATAGACTAACAATATGATGAAGTGTAGATACCTCTAATAATGTATATATGATACAGTTCAACTAAAACGGCTTAAATTTCTCTAAGATAATTAACATCCATTAGTTCAAAAAAGTAAAATGCAAAAAGGAACACCAAGAACAGGACACTGTCAAATACTAAAGATTAATCATCATTAAAAATAGTAGAACCATCTGTTAACATCAACAATAAAAGTCACTACTAAAAGAAATGCAAGCATAATCTTGATATAATGAAAGCTTGATAAGCAGGATAAACGCATCGACACAACACAAATACCCTTCTTAATTAATACTGAACTTCTTATTCAGGATTATTGTGGAGAAGCAGGTACAGTGTAATGAAAATCTTGGTCTCCCCACCTTAAGTTGGACCACTCCTATGCAGCATTGTCATCAACATCGTCCACAGCCCCTTTCGGGGCAATTTTAAAGAATGGAAAAATGGAATCAAGAATGAAGAAGTTCCTAGAATATGCATATTGGTCAGCTAAAGACTAAAGAGTAAAGCCCCAACTACAAAACAAGATTTATACTTCACCGGCCAGTCACCATATGCATCTATTGTCTTGAAAATAAATAAAAGGTTTATGATGTCTCATTTTGTTTGTCGCACTTTCAAATTCTTAAAGATCATTTTATTCTTAATAATGTGCAAATTAATGTATTTTTTAAAAAACGTTATGATAATTAACAGTCCATTTAAAATAAACCGTTCATTTCAGCAAAAAAAAATAAAAACAAACCGTTCATATTTCATAAAATTTATCCCAAAATTTAAACCAAGGCATAAGCATACAATTCTTATATTAATTAACTTATAATGTGTAGCACACCATTCCTTTTTTTAAATATCTATAAATATATTAATTTTTTTTAATATGTATATGTTATTAATTTACAAATCAATTTTTATTAAAAATCATTTGCATATATATATATATATATATATATATATATATATATATATATATATATATATATATATATATGAGTCCCACTCTATAGAGAACATATTGTATAGAGAATTAGAGAGAACCCTCGTCTTAACCATTCAATCTTTTTAACGGTCCAGATTAGAAAGGGTAAAATTATTAGTTAATAGTAACAAAATACTGTCACACTCGATCCACGCACCTCACATCACCTCAGTTCCGTTATAAATATATACACACTATACATACAAACACCGGAGAGAAAGTAGAAACACAACCAAATACATCTTCAAATCGAGTTTTCTTCAAATCGAGGTAATGATTCTATCGACTTTAATTCATAATTTAAATAATATTTTTTTTACTTCTTCAAGTTAATTCAGTTGGATAGAGATTAAGATATTTCCGAGGAGAATAGTTATTATTAGCTATTTTTGCTTTAAAAAATGTATATGCAGGTGTATTTTATGGATGTATATGCAATTTTAAACTTTGATTCTGTGGTAGAATGCAAAATTTATAGGTAATTGAACTTTATTTGCTAATAATTTGATTCTACAATAGAAAGAACCATATTTGATATATTTTTTGGTTTTGTGTATTTTGATTCTGCTATAGAATCAGATTTATATTGGTATCCTTTAGCGTGAGTTGTTTTCGAGTTTTGTCTCATTTGTACTTACTCGATCTACCAGTGCATTGGCTACACTGCGTACATCGATTCTAGTACAATATCATATTTATACTTTTTATTATTGCGTGTAATTCGATTCTACTACAGAATCACATTTGTATTTTTTTTTACTGTTGTGTATAGTTTGATTCTATTACAGAATCGTATTTATGTTGTTTATAGTTTTTGATTTTATTATTAAAGAGTTTTGGTTCCGCAATAGCTTTCTCTATAGGTTCTAATTCAATATCTATGAAAAACTTAGTAAGTTACTGATTCCTTAAGTTTTAGTTGATTTTAGTACAATTTTGAGCTATAATTTAGTGCGCATTTAACTTGTATCATATTTAATTTTTTAAGGTTAATTATGGCTGAAAAGAGATATTCCAGAGTGTTTTCTTGAATAGGTCGTGTACTTTTTTCATAATATTGGTGATTTTTTGTGTAGTGTTTTGGTTTTACAGTAGAATCATATATATGTATTTTTTTCTATAATTTTAAGTTTTTTTTTTTGAATTATTGTGTAGTGTTGTGGTTCAATATTAGAATAATATTATTTATTTATGTTCTATAGTAGAAGCATATTTATATGTATTTTTTATAAGAGAAAACTGGGCCTGAGGACAACCTCAGGGATCTCCCCTGAGGTTATAAGAATATTGCTTATAAAATAAGGGGCCCCGCAGGGGCAGTTTTGTAAATCTAAATTTTTTATCAATAATTTACACAAATGCCCTTAAAATTTGTATTGATTTGTTCTATCCTCAGGGTTCTAACCTGAGGTCATCCTCAGGCACATGAAACCCTTTTTATAATTATTGTGTAGTTCTATGGTTCTACATTAGAATAAATCTTATTTTGTATATTCTTTATATGTATTTTATGTTCTATAGTAGAAGCATACTAGATCTAATTCTAGTGAAGTGTGCTTTTATGTTTTACGATAGAATCATATTATATGAATTTGATATATGTGTTCTACAGTAAAAGTATAATTTAAAGTATTTTTTAATTTTTTTGTGTAGTTTTATGGTTCTATAATAGAATCATATATATATATGTATAGTTTAGTATATCTGATTAAGAAATTAAAAAATGGAATAAATCTTATTTTAATTGTATACGTATTTTTGTGTTCTACCGTAGAAGCGTGTATGAATTTTATGTATGTATTTGATAGGTCTAAATTGTAGTTTATAGTTTTATGTGGATTTAAGTAGATTAAGGATCTATAGTAGAATTATATTTTAATTTTATATTATATAGTCCTATTAATTATCATTTTTCGAACTAGAATTAAATCCAGGTTTCATTCAATATAATTTGGTCATGTGTTTGGCTACTACTTACGTGTTTTCGAGTTAACTGTATTATATAAATATACTAGATCTAATTTTTAATCTTGTCTCTTATGTGTTTTATTAGTGTCATGGCTATACTGAATGAGCACAGTATATGAACCTTACAACAAAGTTAAGGATTGTTGAATTTAGGAGTTTTGGCAGTTGTCCTTAATTCTTTAAAATCATATATAGTTCATTTTTCGGAATATAAGAATTTAAAACTTCTCCTTATTTGCAGTTCAACTAAAGAATATTATTAAATATCTTAAAAAGTGAAACAGGGTAAGAATTTAGTCTTCCCATTTCCATTTACGATACGATGATGTTGATTTGATAAGTACTGGTTCTAGCAACAACCTTTTACAAGTTTAACATTGTAATCATGTGTATTTTTGTATCCTGAAATTAAATTTTTACTTAATTATAGAAGAATAATATGATAGAGCTGATTTATAATCATGTGTATTTTTTGTTTATATATGAAATGGCAGTGCAATGAATTTGTAACGGTGATGAATAATAATCACCACCCCCTTCTCTTTATCCAAGATTAGCTTAATTTCTCAAGCTTAGGCATCTGATATAGTTGTTTTCGGATAAAAATGTCATAATTTTGTAAAAGGGGAAGTAATGCATATAAAAGATTTTTTAGAAAAAGTGATAAGTTTCGCATGTGTTTCATAATTCATTTAGAATCAAAATTTCTGCATTTCATATTATACAATTGCTTTTTTATGATCTAATCTGCAATTGTTTTGATATTTTTAGGTTTATTTCAAGTGTAAATAGATATTGAGGCATGTTTATACATTAGGTACTTAAAACTTTTTTATTTACAAATATGTAAGAAAAATATGTGTGCGTGTGTTTATGTTGGAACCAGGGCAATTAACTTTTTTGGTTCTATCAAAAAGAGTATTTATTTTGCTCTAGAACTATCTGGGCCTCAAGTGCAACTCGATTGCTTGTGTAGTGTTAGAAATGATTGATGAAAACAGTGTTTGGAAGCTAAAGTCAGAAAACAGAGTTTAGCTGGAAGCAGTCAGAGTTTAGTTAAACACTGACTGGAAGCGCAACAGAGGTTGTTAAACTCTGTAGCGGTATTGTCTGAAGAGTCAACAGTGTTTGTAGATTATTTCAAGATGAATATGGAAGCAATATCTTTGAAGATTGGAAAGCTGTCAAAGAGATTGAGTTGACTTGGAAGACTGAAGCAATCGTGATTGATATCAATTGTATAGCTTGATTTTAGGAGAATCAGTTACTGATTGTACGAAGCTGTATGTTCTATAAATACAGTTAGGTTAACCCTAGAAGGGTAGTCGAACATTGAGAAATTCATTGATTGTAACCTAAGCAGCTCTCTGTGATATTTACATCACTGAGAGAGGAATTATTAATTCCAAACAGTTTTTAATTGTTAAACAGTGTGTTCTTGTTAAGTTACTCATACAGTATTTGATTGCTTATTGTGTATTCGACCTAACAAGTGGTATCAGAGCCTAATCTGTTACTTTATTACAGTTAAAGATCCAAACACAAGAGTAATCAATGGCAGAGATACCTCCACCATCTGAGAAAGCCCCTACTACTGTTAGTAGGTATGAGACAATAAGGGTTCCTATACTTAGGCCATCAGAGTATGCAATTTGGAAGGTGAAAATGACCATGTTTCTGGAGGCTACAGATCCAGAATACCTTGATAGAATATATGAAGGACCTCACAAACCAACAAAATTATCTGCTGCTGCTGCTGGTGAGGAATCAAAGGTCATTCCAAAGGAAAAGAAAGATCTAACTGCTGAGGATCTTTCATCTATTGCAAAGGATGCAAAAGTGAGACATTTACTTCACAGTGCATTAGACAATGTTATGTCTAATAAAGTGATTAACTGCACAACTGCAAAGGAAATATGGGATGCACTTGAGGTTAGGTGTCAAGGAACTCCTGCAATCAAGAAAAACAGAAGAAACATACTCACTCAGGAGTATGAGCACTTTGAGGCAAAGTCTGAAGAAACCATGACAGAAACATTTGACAGATTCTGTAAACTGCTCAATGATTTGTCATTGGTTAACAAAGAGTATGATTTAGAAGACTCAAATCTCAAGTTTCTTCTTTCTCTACCTGAAAAGTGGGGTGTGAAAACAACCACTATAAGAGATAACTATGAACTTGGTGAAACAGAGATTGATGAAATTTATGGACTGCTCAAAACCCATGAATTGGAATTGGAGCAGAGAAATAAAAGATCAAGTAGAAAGTCAAAGTCTGTTGCTCTTAAGGTTGAGGAGAAACCATCAAAGAAGGAGGCATCAAGGAGAAAGGCAAAAGGGAAAGCCTTAGTCATACATTCAGAGAATGAGTCATCAAACACTGATGTTGACTCAAACACAGATGAATCATCTGATTCTGAAGATGATGAGGAGATGATGCAAATGGCTGCATTGATGGTAAAAACCTTCAAGAAGATGGGATACAAGAACTTCAAGAAGGGAAAGAGATTCTCCAGGGACTACTCAAAGTCTGACAAGAAGAATTTCAAGAAAGCTGAGGGAAAGGACTTCAAATCTGGTAAGAAAGATAAGTCTGAAATTCAATGCTACAAGTGTAAGGAGATGGGTCACTATGCTCCTGAGTGCAAGAAGGGTAAAACTGAAAAGGCACTCTACACCAAAGGCAGAGATTGGGTAGACACTTCAGATTCAGATGAGGAAGTCAACTATGCTCTCATGGCTACTACTCAGACTGAAAATGATGATCTCAAGGTACCTCCAACTACCTATGCTTATAACACTGATAATATAACTGAACTGAGAATTTATCTTAAAGCATTGCATATCAGTTATAGGGATCAGACTTTAGAAAATGAGAGGATAAAGTCTGAGTGTTCTCAACTCAAAGAAAGAAATAAACTTGTTGAGGAACAGCTAGAGAACATGAATAAAATTCAAAAAGAGAGAGATGATGCAGTGTTTATTGAACAGGAGTTGCTAGGTAAGTATAAGCAACTAGAATCTGAATTGGAGGATACTAAACACATCATTAAAACTTGGACACACTCTGGTAAAGACACTCAAGAAGTGTTTCAGTCAGATACAGTAGGTCTAGGTTACTCTGTAGGAGATGAACTTAGATTTGAAAATCAGGTAAAGGTTAGACCACATTGTTCATCTGAGGGTAATGTTATGGGAACAGGTGGACCTAAGACTGAAGCACAGAAAAAGGCTGTTAAAGAGTCATATGCTAAAACTTTTGTTAAAGAGGCTAACATTGGTTTAATGACAGATAAACAACTCAAGCATAAGCTTAAGGAAATAAAGTCTGTCAACATACAGAGAATGCCTAAGAAAAACAGAAATGGAAAGGTAGGCATAACCTCAGGAATTAAGCCAATGCTTGCTTCATTAGCTCCTAGAAAAACATGCTTTAATTGTGGTAGCACTAATCATCTTGCTAGTTTCTGCAGTAAGAATAAAAACATTAATTCTTTGCCCTCTAAAACTGCAGTAAAGAGTGATTATGTGAGAACAAGACCACAGACTTTATGCAAACACTGTGGAAGTACTTGGCATTCTATTTACACTTGCAGAGATTATCATGCTATTTACTATAATTACTATGAACTCAAACCAAATTTGAAATGGGTTAAAGTAAACTCTGCAAATGTAAACTCTGAAAAAGTTAGCTTAAACTCTGTTAATGAAAATTCCGCTGCAAAAGCTAACAGAATTAAGAAAGCCAAAGGATCCAAGCAAGTCTGGATCCTTAAAACTAATAATCAGTGATTGTTTGTGATTGCAGGGCACCAGGGTTAGTACCCTAGTTGTGGACAGTGGATGTTCAGGACACATGACAGGAAATAAAGCCCTGCTATCAGAGTTTGAGGAGAAGGCTGGCCCAGAAGTTTCCTATGGAGATGGCAACATATGACATACACTGGGATATGGCAATATTAATCTTGGAAATGTCATCATCACAAATGTAGCTCTGGTTCCAGGACTCAAGCATGATCTGCTATCTGTGAGTCAAATCTGTGACAGAGGATATCATGTGGATTTTCAGCCTGAATATTGTCAAGTGATCAGTAAATCTACAGGGAAAGTTGCTCTAGTTGGAAACAGACACAATAACATCTATGAAATTAAATTGTCAACAAACACTGATGGCAAAGCAGTGTGTCTGTCTACAAGGATGTCCAGTGAAGAGAGTTGGAAATGGCACAAGAAACTCTCTCATTTGAACCTGAACAACATCAATGAGCTAATCAAGAATGATCTTGTAAGAGGTCTACCAAAGTCTTTATTGAATGTAGAAGGACTGTGTGATTCTTGTCAAAAGGCCAAACAGAGAAAAGCCACCTTCAAAAGCAAAACTGAGTCTTCAATTGTTGATCCTTATCATCTACTACATGTTGATCTTTTTGGTCCAGTGAATGTGATGTCTCTTGGAAAGAAGAAATATGCTCTTGTCATTGTTGATGAGTATACCAGGTACACATGGGTATATTTTCTTGCAAAGAAGGATGAAACTGCATTAACACTGACAGAACATATATTACAACTGGAAAAAGGGTCAGAAAATCAAGTGAAGATAATCAGAAGTGACAATGGAACTGAGTTCAGGAATTCATCACTGGAAGAATTTTGCAAGAGTAAAGGGATAAAACAAGAGTTTTCTGCACCTGGCACTCCACAACAAAATGGTGTAGTGGAGAGGAAGAATAGAACCTTGGTAGAAGCTGCCAGAACCATGCTAGATGAAGCAAAGTTGCCAACATATTTCTGGGCAGAAGCAGTTCAAACTGCTTGTTTTACTCAAAATGCAACACTGATCAACAAGCATGGTAAAACACCATATGAAATGGTAAAGAAGAAGAAGCCAAATCTAAAATATTTTCATATTTTTGGATGCAAATGCTTTGTGTTGAAGACTCATCCTGAACAGTTGACCAAGTTTGATCTAAAGGCAGATGAAGGAATTTTTGTTGGCTATCCACTGTCAACAAAGGCATTCAGAGTTTATAATCTGAGAACCAGAGTGATCATGGAATCAATTCATGTGTCATTTGATGACAAGAAAATAACTGGACTTGAAGATGTAAATGAACATGATCAACTGCACTTTGAAAATGAAGATTTATTCTCTGAAAAAGTAAACTCTGATCAGACTGATTTGACAAACTCTGTTGATCTAAACTCTGAACCTCTACTGGTAAATACAGAAGAAACTCTTCAATCAGAAACAAGGGAAGAACCAGTTGAGGGGGAGCATGAAGAATCACATCAAAGTGATAATTCAAACACTGAAAGTGACTCAGTTAATGATTCTGAATCAAACTCTGTTGATTCAAACTCTGTTGATTCAAACTTTGTTGATAATTCTGAGAAGTCACATTCAGGGGGAGCATTAGAAAATGAAGAAAGGCACCAAGAAAATCAGGAGAGTATGGATCAAGGGGGAGGATCACATGATGACAGAAGCAATCTGCCTTCTGCAAGAAAATGGACTAAATCTCACACACCTGATTTGATTATTGGTGATCCAGATGCAAAAGTAAGGACAAGAAGTGCAACAACAAATGAATGTCTGTTTCATGTATTCTTGTCACAAACTGAGCCAAAGAAAGTGGAAGAAGCTCTTAAAGATGCTGACTGGATAACAGCAATGCAAGAAGAGCTAAATGAATTTGAAAGAAATGAAGTGTGGACACTTGTACCAAGGCCCAAGAACAGATCCATTGTTGGTACTAAATGGGTTTTCAGGAATAAAACTGACAGTGAGGGTGTTATCACAAGGAACAAGGCAAGACTGGTTGCAAAAGGCT
The DNA here is from genome assembly GCA_037693485.1 of Kitagawia praeruptora. Taxonomy (NCBI): domain Eukaryota; kingdom Viridiplantae; phylum Streptophyta; class Magnoliopsida; order Apiales; family Apiaceae; genus Kitagawia; species Kitagawia praeruptora. The sequence goes on from CM075352.1 coordinate 145,326,527, forward strand.
ACTCACAACAGGAAGGAATAGACTATGATGAAACATTTGCTCCAGTGGCTAGATTGGAGGCAATCAGAATTTTTCTAGCATATGCCTCTCATATGAAATTCAAAGTGTTTCAGATGGATGTAAAAAGTGCATTTTTGAATGGAAAACTTGAAGAAGAAGTGTTTGTGGAACAACCACCAGGGTTTGTAGATCCAAAATATCCAGATTATGTCTACAGGTTAGACAAGGCACTCTATGGACTTAAGCAGGCACCAAGGGCATGGTATGAAACCCTTGCCAAATTTCTACTAGAAAGTGGATTTCACAGAGGTACTATTGACAAAACTCTGTTTTACTTCCAAAATGGTAGTGACTTGCTTTTAGTTCAGATATATGTGGATGACATTATTTTTGGGTCTACTAATGATAAACTCTGCAAGAAGTTTGCCAAACTCATGCAGTCAAGATATCAAATGAGTATGATGGGAGAGCTTAGTTATTTTCTAGGCCTACAGGTGAAGCAAACAGATGATGGAATTTTTATAAATCAAGCAAAATATACCAGAAACCTTCTCAAGAAATTTGGTATGCTTGATTGTTCATCTGCAACAACTCCCATGGCAACTGCAACAAAATTGGACAAAGATGCAGGGTCATCAGTAGATATGACAAGTTACAGAGGAATGATTGGTTCTTTACTCTATTTGACAGCTAGCAGACCTGATATTATGTATGCAACTTGTTTGTGTGCAAGGTTCCAGGCAGATCCAAGAGAACCACATTTAACAGCAGTAAAGAGGATATTCAAGTACCTCAAGGGCACTATGACTTTGGGGCTGTGGTATCCAAGAGAATCAGAGTTTAAACTTCTTGGTTACTCTGATGCAGACTTTGCTGGATGTAAGATAGACAGAAAAAGCACCAGTGGAAGTTGTCAATTTCTGGGTGACAGACTTGTTTCCTGGTAAAGCAAGAAACAGAAGTCAATATCTACATCTACAGCTGAAGCAGAGTATATTGCTGCTGGTAGCTGCTGTGCACAGATTTTATGGATGAAGAATCAACTGCTGGATTATGGATTAAGGTATACCAAGATACCTATTTACTGTGATAATCAAAGTGCTATTGCAATGACAGGTAATCCAGTGCAACATTCAATGACAAAGCACATCAGCATAAGGTATCACTTCATCAGAGAGCATGTAGAGGAAGGAAACATTGAGCTTCATTTTGTGTCTACAGAACAACAACGTGCAGATATCTTCACCAAGCCATTGAGTGAAGCTACATTTACAAGACTGGTCAATGAACTAGGAATGGTCTCTAGTTTTGACTAGAGATGTTGGTTAGACTCAAAAACTTATTGCTCATGTTTTCTGTAAATTGTTAAGTGCTATGTGAACCTTAGTATTAAACTCTGTTATGCATGTTTATGTTTAAAACTTTTTAAACTCTGTCAGCATGTCTGTCTGTTAAACACTGTTAACATGTTAGATACACTCAGTGAATTCAGAATTGATTATTGTCTGAATGAAAACACCAATGAAGAAAAATGTATGAAGCATGATTCTCAGTAAATAAATCATGATTCTTTCTGAGTCACTGTAATCTAATCAGACTTTGTGCAGTAAATCAACACAGCATGATACTGTTTCATATTTATAGCATCTCTTAGTTTATTCAGTCCTAAACTCTGAGTCTATGAATATTGTGTGCATTGCCTCTCATAAATAATTTTGGTTATTGATGAACTCTAAACTCTGATAAGTGACATTCTGTTTCCAAAGGTATGGTTCATGATGATTCCTTGTTTGTACTTGTGAAAACCATAAAACTTGAGATGTGTCATTGATTAGTTTGGTGAGTTCAGATTCATGTATACACCCTGTGAGAGTTTGAGCCAAATCAGTGATTGATACATTTTCTATCAATCAGTATTTATTGTTGTGTGATATTCATCAGGTAGTATGTTTCTCTAGAACTTGTATTAAACCATTTTGAGACTACATGATATGTGTGTGCATGAAAATGATAAAGGCAATAGGATTTACCATTTCTTCAAACACTGTTCAAAAATTCTTTTGAACTTTGTTCAAACACTGTATAAACACTGTTCATAAATTCCATCCTTAGTAAACCCCTTTGAGCCTTATTAACTGCTCATTTTTCTTATACTCTGAAGTGTTAAGAGCAGTTATATTTTTTTTTTCTCAAGCAGATGAGTGTTTCTCAAGAAAAGAAAAGTTTACTCAGTATATATGCTAAATAAAAATAAAAAAAATAATAATAATAAAAAAAGGGCATATATACTGATCTTGTACAAATATGTACTGAATACTTTGTTCTATTAAGATGTTCAGCTTGAAGTCACTCATGAATAAAACATCTCTTTTCATCTGTTTGATTTTACTCCATTTAAAACCCTGAATAAAGTCCTTTTGATTTGTGCATACATGTACTCAAAGTAGTGTAGATTTGGTGGACATTCAAGCATATGGTAGATTCTGCTATTTCTGATTGAATGTGAGTGTAAACACTTCACCTAAACACTTGTGTGTTTGAGAGTTTGTGAGATTATCCAGTTCATGACTGTTATTCACTGAATGAAACTCTGATTTCTATCTCTTGATCTTTTTGTCTTCAAAGACTGTGTGCTTACTTGGATAAATCATGGACATCAAAGGGAATAGAAGTTTTCAGATTTCTGTATTACAGTAACTACAGAGTTTAGCATTCATCAAACAATCAGAGTTTACTATGAGAGTTTGTGCATTCAGTGTTTATTGATTCATGTTATGGATTTTATGAAATATTAGATGCTTTAAAAATTGATTATGGTAAACTCTGCTTCACACACACTCAATTCACAACTGTGCAATTTTTGAAAGGGTTTTAGTAATAAAGTTGGATAATTGATAAACACTGTTGAGTTGTGTTAAGTACTCTGAGGTAAAATCTCATTGAGATGATTTGACTATTTTGCAGTAATTGGGGTAGTTGACAACTGTTAATTAGTGTAATTGTCGTGATTATAGGAATGACAGCGGTAATTATTAAGTGATCCATTGGTTGTTTGACACGTGTCCCATGTTAATGTCCAACTCACACACTACTCTACAACAGTTGCGCGCTTTTACTAAATAAACGATTGAGTTTTAATTTTACTAAAATCGTCTTTAGTCTCTTACTCTATATCGATTCACATTCACCCACTCACAGTTACTTGCATACTCATTCACTTTCACACTTCTCATATACTCTTCTTCACATTTTGATAAACACTTACAGTGCATACACATCTTTTCTCTGAATATCTTCGTATCACTTTTTACTGATGGCAACTAAAGCGTTTGATGCAACAGGGTTAGTTTTTCTTCCTAGTAACTATGCAGCACCATTGGAGAATGCAAATGCTCCACAGGCATTTCATTTGTTCCAAAATTTCTTGAACGATTCTGAAATAGGGAAGGCTTTAACTGCACCACCTACACTATCTGCTTCGCAAATTGCTACTTTCTGGACAAACTCTGTATATGATGATGGAGAAGAGTCTGGCACTCCCACAATCACTTTCACTCATGATGAATCAGAGTATATTATTACTCCAACTACTGTTAGGGATGCTCTGGATTTTGAGACACACACTTCTTACAGTGTTGTTGGTCATGATCGTTTGAGGACAATGTTGGAGCAAATTGGATGTGCAGGAAACTTGAATAAGATAGGGTCTTTGAGACGACCAAGTTTGAGAAAGGAATGGAGTTTCTTCTTCGATTGTATAACAAGGGCTTTTGGAAAGAAGACAACAAACTGGGATGCACTTCCTCTGGATACTCTCCAAATTGGTCATGCTCTACTATATGGAGGTAACTTCGATTTTGGTAGACTAGTACTAATGAACTTGGGAGAGCGTTTGTCTGAGTCTACTACTGTTTATTTTGCTCGTTTTTGTCAAATATTATTCACTGCTTGTGTGCCTAACATTCCAATTGTTGAAGCTGATGTTATTCAGCCTTTTCAAGTTGCTAAAAGAATGTTTTCTGATTTGACAAACAATGATGTCACTAAACAGCAAATACCTGAGATGTTTATGCCTTTAGCCTTACAGAACTATGTAAACCAACCACAAGATCCTCAATCACCACAACAAATGCCTGAACCAATAGACACCATAAACTCTGAACCAACACCCACAACACCCACAACCACTGTACCTACTACATCTCATCAACCACAACCAGAAACCTTAAACTCTTCACCAATAAACTCTCCACCATTAAACACTGAAATCTTAAACACTGAAACCTTAAACTCTGAGCCAGCACCTACTGAACAACCCAAAACCAAGCCAAAAAGAAAGAAACACACTGCCCAAAACACTAAACACTCAAAGGCTAAACAGACACAACCTGGAGCTGTTTATACCAGAAGAAAGAAACAAAAGGCAAACAGACCTTCACTTTCACCACCAAGAGAGAGCTCAAGTGAAGATGAAGAGGAGACTGTAGTGCATCAAATCAAGAAGAGGAGATTAGTTCTTTCTGATTCAGATGAAGAGAATGTTGTTGAAGCTCCAGAGGTGATTTCACAGCAAACACCTACTGTTGAGGTTACAGTGAATGTTGATATACCTGCAGAGGTTGATATACCTGCAGAGGATATTATGGTTGACAAAGTTGAAATACCTACAGAGGATAAAATGCCTGTAGAAGAGGATAACAGAGATGGTTTTTCACCATTGGATAATATTTTTGACACATTTGAACCATTCTCTGATCCTATCTCACCTATTGTTCATACTGAAGCTCCTGGTGTAGCTGATGAGCTTGCAGTAAAAGTTCCTGAAGCTGAAGCATCACACACAGAGCTGATATCTTCTCCAATTCAAGATAAAGGTGATGAAGTTGATCAGGCAACTAAGGTGATTTCTGAATCTATGCCTGTTGAAGATACAAATATAAACTCTGTTGCAGTTCCTGTGCAACATGAGGAGACTGTTGAAGAAAATGCAAAAGTTGTTGGAGAAACTGTGGCTGACACAACTCAGCACAGTGATTCTTTAAAGGATGCTCAAGTTAAAAATGCAAGTGCTGAGAGTAAATCTGAAAGTAGTGCAAACTCTGATTCTTTTGTGAGTGCACCAGCACAAACAGATAATAAGCATAAACCTTTTGATCAGCCTTGTCCATCTCATGCAGTTGAAGTAGAGCATCTTGCTAAATCTGCTGAAAATTGGTATAAACAAGATTGCATTTTTCCAAAAGGAAGAGCATCTGAGTTTGTTAAGCAAACTGCAAAGCAAATTTCAAATCCAGAGATCTTATCCTGTTTAAAGGCAACTGTGGTGCAAGTCAAGACTCTGGAAGGCAATTTTGCTGAAACAAAACAAGAGATTGCTTCTTTAAAGACTGAGATACAGTCAAGAGAATTGAAGATGGATAGAGAGTCTAAAATAAAAGCTGTTCAGCTGTCTAAAGTTCAAGACACTCTCTTTGCCAGGCTAGGAAAAGTTGAAGAAAATCAGACTGCTTTGTTTTCTAAGGTGGATTCCATTGCTAACTCTTTAGAGCTCATTACATCAATACTCATTCCTGATGATGTCAAAAAGGGGGAGAGAGTTGCTAAGTCTAAATGCAAAGTTTCTCAAACTCTGACTCAAAAGGATGATGCTGGAGATGGAGGGGCAAGTGAAAAGAGTAAGGTATTAAACTCTGAAAGGCAAACTCTGAGATCTGGCAAATCTTTTAAATCACAGTCTGTTGGAATAAACACTGAAACTCAAGGTACTTCAAAGACCAAGAGTTTGGAATTAACATCAAATCCAAAGACTGATGAAGAATTAGCTGTTAAGCTTTTCATGGAAGAGAATGCAGAAGGAGTTACTTTAGAAGATGCTAAAGCTGAAGAGAAGAGTTTACAAGAAAAGCATCTGAAAGCTCTAAAGTCTGAAAAAGCAAAGAAGAATGTGAAAGTTGCTAAAGCTGCAAAGCCTGTTCTTAAAGGCATTCTGATAAGTGGATTTATATCCACTTGGATCATTCTATTTCGGCTTAAATTGGTGTCTTGTATCTCAAGTATGTGTGTGTTTTAATATGTTTTTGTGAGATTTGTGCAGGGTGTATTCCAGGTGTGGATATTGCATTTAGTAGGTGATATATGATTTTTAGTGTCAAGAAAGAACAAGCGTTGGAGTTGCAATCGACAGCAAAAGAAGGAATCAGCAAAAGTGCAGGTTAGTCTGGCAGTGGGCGCGGGCGCGCGGAGAGAAGCCTGGGCTGCGCGCGGGCGCGCTGGGCGAAATCTGTTAAATCTGATGCGCGCGGGCGCGCTGGAATTCTATAGTACGCGCGCGCGGCCGCGCCTGTGTGCGGAGAAATAGTCAGAATGTCGCTGGAAACTGAAATTAAGAAGGAAACTGATCAAATTCTTTTCCTAATTCATATGGCAATCACTTGGGACGATTTGAAGCTTCTGGAATTCAACTTAAACAAGGGAATTGCAATTCTATTTCAATTAAAGATGGAAAATTACCGGTATTCTATCCTATTTCAAATACGGTAATCGCTTGGTCAAGGAGGCACTTGGGGGCTATAAATACACACCTTGGGGCACAGAAAAATAATCTACACATCCTACACACACAATTCGTTCAGAGCACGAGAGAGAGAAGCCAAGGCGAGGATCGTGACGACAAGAAGATCTAGATATAGTTTTTCTTGTATTCCTTTGTGGAGGCGTATCTTTTGGATGCTTGTTACTTTCACGGATTTGTTCACTAAACCTTATTCTATTATTTATTTATTCATCTTCTTTATCTTGTTTAATATCATGCTTTCGTCTAATCCCATGGTGACGAAAGGTTCGATTATGAACTAATCGTTATCGTGGGATCCTAGTGAATTTATCTATGTAGCTTAGTAGTTTGCATGCCTTAGAGATTTATGTGTGGTGAATTCTTGATATCCTTGTATGGTTAATCTTAATGCTTTTAGATGCGTAGCTAACATCTAAATTGAATTGTTAATCTCTTGCTAAACGAGAGTGGATCTTGAGATTTAGAACTTGCCATGCTAGCATAGGATAGGTTGATGTTAAGCATCATGATTTGTGGCATGAATAGAGATATTATGCTACCCTATGTGATCTAAGTGGATAACTTGTGCTTCAACCTTTATGTTTTCAAATTCTATAGAGATATAGGGTCTAAACATAATAGGTGCCTATTCATCTTCTATCTCTTTTGTGGATGTATGCATAGATTGGTACTAGTATACCGAGAGGTAACTTTTACTCTTTTCGTGTTATTCGATCAGATATCAAAACCATCGCATGTTTTAATCGAAGGCTGCAACTCTAAGTGAAGTAGATAATGAAACTAGGATTCCATGTTTATTCTCATATAAGTAATTCGATTGTTATTTTCGTTAATTGTTTAATTCTTAGTTATAAATTCGCACTTTAGTTTAATTTAGGTAATCAAACCCATATTTGTTATTTTTCTTAGCTGTGAATTAAAACCATACATTGTTGCATAAGCATATTTTCTGAATAGAACCATAACTTGATCCCTGTGGGAACGAATTTGGACTTAACCTTATATATTACTTGTGACCACGTGCGCTTGCGTGAGTTTTGCATAACAAGTTTTTGGCGCCGCTGCCGGGGATCATCGGTGTTTTTAATCCAGTTTATGTGTTTGTCAATAGTGGTCGTTAGCGTTCACTGACTCGGATTCTTACTTAGTTTGTTTGTTTCGTGGTGTTTCAGGTACTTGGGTTTGTATGCAAACACGTTCGCAAGCTCGTTTACTAAGACTGGCAGAAGACGATCTTGTAGAGAATTTAGAGAATAAGGAAGAGGAGACTGAAACTACGGTAGCAATGGCAGATGCAGCAGCAGCTAAGGCTTTGAAGGACTATTCTCAGCCGAAGCTCAATGATATTCAGTCTAGCATTGTTAGGCCAGCTATTGCAGCGAACAACTTTGAGATCAAGCCGGGCACAATTCAGATGGTGCAGAATTCAGTCCAGTTTGGGGGAGCTTCTACGGAGGATCCTAACATGCATGTTCGGGACTTTATTGAAATCTGCGACACTTTCAAGTGTAATGGTGTGACGGATGATGCTATCAGGTTGAGGCTTTTCCCATTCTCTCTGAGGGATAAGGCTAAGAGCTGGCTACACTCTCTACCACCTGGTTCCATTACTACATGGGAAGATCTTGCTCAGAAGTTCCTTACAAAATTCTTTCCTATGGCGAAAACTGCAGCAATAAGGAACCAGTTGACTCAATTCCAACAACAATCTGGCGAGTCCTTGTGTGAGGCTTGGGAACGCTACAAGGAGATGCTAAGGAAGTGTCCTCATCATGGCATGCCTGATTGGATGGTTATCAATGGATTCTACAATGGGTTGGGAGCACAATCTAGACCTTTGCTAGATGCAGCATCAGGTGGAGCTCTGTGGGCGAAGAGCTATGATGAAGCTTATGAACTTATTGAGATGATGGCTGCTAATGAATATCAGAATCCAACCCAGAGACTTTCTCAAGGCAAGGTAGCAGGAGTTTTGGAAGTAGATACAGCTTCAATGATTACGGCTCAGTTGAAGGCTCTTGCTATGAAGGTGGATTCTCTTGCTAATTATGGAGTTCAGCAGGTGGCTAGTGTTTGTGAGTTATGTGCGGGCGCACATGAGACGAGTCAATGTGCTATCTCTTCTGAATCAGCACAGTTCGTGAGTAATTTCCAGAGACCTACTGTACCAGTTCCAGCCACTTATCATCCTAATAATAGGAACCATCCTAACTTCAGCTGGAGCAACAATCAGAATACTCAACAATCTTATCAGCAAGCAAGGCCATTCAATCAAGGCTATCAGCAGCCTTATGCTCCAAGGACGCCATATCAACCTCCGGGATTTCAGCAGCAACAACCCCAGGTTCATGCAGGGCAATCTGCTAATGAAAAATCTGATGAGATGTGGATAGCATTAAAGAACCTACAAGCTGGCCAGAAAGTCTTGGAAACTCAGATAGGACAGATTGCAAGTGCCTTGTTTAGTAGGCCACAAGGAACTCTTCCTAGTGATACGGAAGCAAATCCAGGCAGGAGGGAGAGCAAGGAACAGGTCAATGCAGTTACTTTGAGATCTGGAAAAGTCACGAGTGATCCTAAATCAGCCACTAATGAGGATGAAGAAGTGGAGAATCAGCAAGTCGAAAAATCTGCATTGCCTGAAATTGAGAAATCTGACTTGGTAGCTGATCAGCTGGAAGGTGAGAAAGAGAAAAGCAAGGAATCTGTTAATAAGGCTTCTCCGGAGTTGTCTACTAAGAATAATCAGATCTACCCTCCTCCTCCATATCCTAGAAGACTCCAGAAGCAGAATTTGGATAACAAATTTGCGAGGTTCTTAGAAGTGTTCAAGAAACTGTCCATCAACATTCCTTTTGTTGAAGCGTTGGAGCAGATGCCGAGATATGCTAAGTTCATGAAGGATATTTTGTCACGAAAGAGAAGGTTGGAAGATTTTGAAACAGTGGCATTGACGGAGGAGTGTAGTGCTGTTCTGCAACAGAAATTGCCTCCTAAACTGAAAGATCCGGGAGGTTTCACTATTCCATGCACTATTGGCAACCTTTCTTTCAACAAGTGTTTGTGTGATTTGGGAGCTAGTATTAATCTCATGCCCTTGTCTGTTTTCAAGCAACTTGGTCTACCAGAGCCAAAGCCAACTAACATCTCTTTGCAGTTGGCTGATCGATCTATCACATATCCTAGAGGCATAGTGGAGGACGTTTTGGTGAAAGTTGATAAACTCATATTTCCTGCTGATTTTGTGATCTTGGATTTTGAAGAAGATAAGAAGATTCCCATAATCTTGGGAAGACCGTTCTTGGCTACAGGAAAGACTTTGATTGATGTGCAAAAAGGAGAGCTTACAATGAGGGTGCAAGATCAGAGTGTCACCTTTAATGTGTTCAAGGCCATGAAATTTTCGACAGAGGATGAAGAGTGTTTCAGTGTGGAAACGGTTGATACGGGTCAGAAAAAGGAGTTTAATCAGTTGTTGAGCAAAAAGTCGGACACACACTTGCTCAAACATCACATCAGTAATTCCATTGACAGATCTTCAGTTCGAGATCTCTCGAATGTCAAGCTCGGAAAACTTCCATCTCATTTGAAGTATGTCCTTCTGAATGATGAGTTGGTGATTTTTGAAGTGTGCCAAGATAACGTGTTAAGAAGGTGGATGACCGATGATGAAGTAGAAGAGAGTGTTGTTCAGCCGTCTGAATCAAATAAGCACCTTAGAGGTGTGAAGAAGAAAAAGAAAAAGTCAATTGGAGGAAGAGGCAAAGTGAAGTATGATTTAGAGAAGATGTGGGAAGATAGCAAGAAGGTTGTCAGACAATGGGTGAATGGTCCTTCTGCTAAGGACAAGTCGAATGCAATCTTCAAGCCACCATGATTTGAATCATATTTGTCCGGCTAAATGACGTTAACGACAGCGCTTCGTGGGAGGCAACCCATGTGTTTCGGTATTTTTAGGTATGTTTTCTGCGATCCCTCGTATTTACTTCCATTCAATGCGGACATTGAATCTTTCAAGTTTGGGGGATAAGTAAGGTATAGTAGTATTAGTATCATTGTGTTCATGTAGGATATCATGTTTGAATATTAGTCGTAATTCATGCATTTTATGTTCGTATTATCTATGTTTGTTTCATATAGGACATTTTGTTTATTTTCATATACCATGTGAGTTTTCATTTAGTTGCATTTGCATGGCATGCATTTTTCATGATCCCTTAAAATGAGCTGATTCTGATTGATAGGTAGATGTTGATTTGAGTGTGATGATAATGAGTAGAGGGCTGATTTATAGTTCCTAGGTAATTGACTTGCATGTTTAGGAACAAAATTTTTACACAGTCTCATTGGGGTGCTTTTTGGGTTAGGTTGGAGTCATGCCTGTTGGATGTTTTGAGATTTAATCACTTGTTTATTCTTAGAATTTTCGTTATTCCCTTTATAGCGTAGGAACATTAAAGTCTAAGTTTGGGGGAAAACAGGAATTTCATGCTAGTTGTTAATAATGGCTAGGCGTCAAATGGCTAGTAGCCAGCTCATATTTATATGAGTAGTCTAGGGTTGGAAATGAGAAAGGCTCATTCCAGATTGCGAAAAAAACATCAAAAAAAAAAAAAAAAAAAAAAAATCAGAAGAAAAAAAAAAAAAGAAAGAAAAAAAAGAGTCAAGTTTTGTTTGTTTAATGCAAAATTAACCAGAGTGAGCTCTTTAATACTCGAGTAATTAAGTCTGAGGGGACTTAGTCCTAGTGACCTAAGGCTTTATAGTCTGGGATCCTGCTGACCCAACACTCGCTACATGGGTATTATTGTATAAGCCTTTTGGGGTCTCATTCATTGCACGGTTAAATAAGCATGCGTATTATATATGTAGTGTCGTAGCATAGTAATAAAGCATGAGTTTCTGTCTACCTTGGATAAGGGTGGAGGTGTTCATAGGTTATGGAGTGTCTACAGTCTATTCTATTTATAAACCTGTGATTGTTTTGACGGAAAGCATGTATGATTTTTGACCTATTTCTGGGGGTATTTCTGATGAGCATTGCACACACGCACGTTTCTGTCATGTACTGTTAGTATACGGGGATTTAGTCGAGCTCTGCTTGGATTTGTTGCATTCATTGAGATATTTGCTTGTTAGTTGGTTTTGGTGAGTTTGAAGGGGATCTTGCATTTTTTATATTAGTTGCATTCATGCATTGCATTGCATTAGGGTAAATGGATTTTGTGGGTACATTCGCTATAGGCCCTCACGAGACCTTACTCGTCCACTAGGGCTGCCTAGGGGTTTAAAGGGCTTGTTGCATATGCCAAATGCAACCGTGATCACCTACGGAAGTGGTACTAGTTAGTTGTATATATTTTTGTTGTTTATGCTTGAGGACAAGCATCGGTTTAAGTTTGGGGGTGTGATAAGTGGATTTATATCCACTTGGATCATTCTATTTCGGCTTAAATTGGTGTCTTGTATCTCAAGTATGTGTGTGTTTTAATATGTTTTTGTGAGATTTGTGCAGGGTGTATTCCAGGTGTGGATATTGCATTTAGTAGGTGATATATGATTTTTAGTGTCAAGAAAGAACAAGCGTTGGAGTTGCAATCGACAGCAGAAGAAGGAATCAGCAAAAGTGCAGGTTAGTCTGGCAGTGGGCGCGGGCGCGCGGAGAGAAGCCTGGGCTGCGCGCGGGCGCGCTGGGCGAAATCTGTTAAATCTGATGCGCGCGGGCGCGCTGGAATTCTATAGTACGCGCGCGCGGCCGCGCCTGTGTGCGGAGAAATAGTCAGAATGTCGCTGGAAACTGAAATTAAGAAGGAAACTGATCAAATTCTTTTCCTAATTCATATGGCAATCACTTGGGACGATTTGAAGCTTCTGGAATTCAACTTAAACAAGGGAATTGCAATTCTATTTCAATTAAAGATGGAAAATTACCGGTATTCTATCCTATTTCAAATACGGTAATCGCTTGGTCAAGGAGGCACTTGGGGGCTATAAATACACACCTTGGGGCACAGAAAAATAATCTACACATCCTACACACACAATTCGTTCAGAGCACGAGAGAGAGAAGCCAAGGCGAGGATCGTGACGACAAGAAGATCTAGATATAGTTTTTCTTGTATTCCTTTGTGGAGGCGTATCTTTTGGATGCTTGTTACTTTCACGGATTTGTTCACTAAACCTTATTCTATTATTTATTTATTCATCTTCTTTATCTTGTTTAATATCATGCTTTCGTCTAATCCCATGGTGACGAAAGGTTCGATTATGAACTAATCGTTATCGTGGGATCCTAGTGAATTTATCTATGTAGCTTAGTAGTTTGCATGCCTTAGAGATTTATGTTTGGTGAATTCTTGATATCCTTGTATGGTTAATCTTAATGCTTTTAGATGCGTAGCTAACATCTAAATTGAATTGTTAATCTCTTGCTAAACGAGAGTGGATCTTGAGATTTAGAACTTGCCATGCTAGCATAGGATAGGTTGATGTTAAGCATCATGATTTGTGGCATGAATAGAGATATTATGCTACCCTATGTGATCTAAGTGGATAACTTGTGCTTCAACCTTTATGTTTTCAAATTCTATAGAGATATAGGGTCTAAACATAATAGGTGCCTATTCATCTTCTATCTCTTTTGTGGATGTATGCATAGATTGGTACTAGTATACCGAGAGGTAACTTTTACTCTTTTCGTGTTATTCGATCAGATATCAAAACCATCGCATGTTTTAATCGAAGGCTGCAACTCTAAGTGAAGTAGATAATGAAACTAGGATTCCATGTTTATTCTCATATAAGTAATTCGATTGTTATTTTCGTTAATTGTTTAATTCTTAGTTATAAATTCGCACTTTAGTTTAATTTAGGTAATCAAACCCATATTTGTTATTTTTCTTAGCTGTGAATTAAAACCATACATTGTTGCATAAGCATATTTTCTGAATAGAACCATAACTTGATCCCTGTGGGAACGAATTTGGACTTAACCTTATATATTACTTGTGACCACGTGCGCTTGCGTGAGTTTTGCATAACACATTCAAATCAAAGAACCTGTTGGTACAAATCAAAGAATGCAAGTATTCAGAAAACCAACAGATGCAGAAGCTAAGCAAAAGCTGAAAAGTATTGTTACAACCTCTGTTGATACACATGTTGTACAGAAAAATGAAGACACAACCTCTGTTGCTACACAAGTTGTGACCACACCATTATTGTCTTCTCAGTTGAAATCAACATTTAAGAGAGGTGCTCCTCATGATTCAAGACTAGAAGCTACAATTCCAATGGATTTTACTGATGGTAGAGCTTTATCTGGTAAAGTTGGATACAACAAAGAAGGCATAGGCTCACACAGAGATAAAAGGCAATATGTTGGTCCTAGAGATCCTTCTTCACTGTCTGTTCCAGGTCGTGGTGTCACTCAAGAGAGTTTAGACAAACTGGAGTCAGTACAGCTTGTATATCAGAAGAGTCTAGAGAAGGATTTCTTGCTATATTTCATGGCTGATGGAACAGTATTTAAAGTTTCTGAAAAGGATATCGAATTAAAATACTGGGAAGAACTTGAATATGTTCTGTATATTTTCAGAGTGAGAAATCAAAGAGCTCAGTCAGTTGCAAATGTGCTTAGACAAAGAATGATTCAAAACCTTGCAAGAAGGCAAATGAAATTCAACAGCAAGTATGTTCCTAAATACAGAGATTGGAATGGCAATCTGATTGAAATGGAGAAGGGAACTACAAAACTGAAGACTGATCTTGGAATCACTGTTCTAGATTTTAATGTGAAATCTGAGGAAGTGAAATACATAAGGCTGGGAAATGAAATGAGAAGAAACAAAATCTACGATCTTAGAGCTGCTATCTATCAAACTGATGAGAATGATCCTCAGTTGAGAGAAATCAAGGAAGCTATGCAGATAGAGCTTGAAAATGTTGAAAGAAGGTTGCTTATAGACTATCTCAGAACAATGCCTGATCTGCAAGAGATTAGAAATTAAAGTCTGTAAGAATTTTCTTATTTTCTGTAGAATTTGTTAAGTAATAGCTTAAACTCTGTTTGTATGTTAAACACTGTAAAACTTTGTATTTGTTTTGACATCATCATTTACTGTAAACTTGTACATTTTGATAATGGACAAGTTGGGGGAGATTGTTAGAAATGATTGATGAAAACAGTGTTTGGAAGCTAAAGTCAGAAAACAGAGTTTAGCTGGAAGCAGTCAGAGTTTAGTTAAACACTGACTGGAAGCGCAACAGAGGTTGTTAAACTCTGTAGCGGTATTGTCTGAAGAGTCAACAGTGTTGTAGATTATTTCAAGATGAATATGGAAGCAATATCTTTGAAGATTGGAAAGCTGTCAAAGAGATTGAGTTGACTTGGAAGACTGAAGCAATCGTGATTGATATCAATTGTATAGCTTGATTTTAGGAGAATCAGTTACTGATTGTACGAAGCTGTATGTTCTATAAATACAGTTAGGTTAACCCTAGAAGGGTAGTCGAACATTGAGAAATTCATTGATTGTAACCTAAGCAGCTCTCTGTGATATTTACATCACTGAGAGAGGAATTATTAATTCCAAACAGTTTTTAATTGTTAAACAGTGTGTTCTTGTTAAGTTACTCATACAGTATTTGATTGCTTATTGTGTATTCGACCTAACATGTAGTAATTGATGTTTATTTGCTGGTCAACTTTATCCGTTCTAGTCAATTTTTCAGTTCTCTAATTTCTGGGATCTTAGTGATATGCTTGTGAAGGTAAAATTTTCTTGGTTGTTAGTTCAGTAATATCCTATCACTAATATAATTCTATGCTCGAATCAATTCATGTCCCTGAAATTCAACTTTCTAATCAATTTTTTCGTTTGTGTTAATTATTTTTGTGAAATTTAATTAATAATATTCTACATTAGAATCTAACTTTTAGATAACAAGCTACTTACCAGGTTATCGTGATTTCGAAGTTGAAACATGATAGTTCTTAAGTTGACGGGTTATTGCATCAATAGATGAACGGGCATTGTCATATGAGTTCGGCAGTATGGGATCATTACATGACATTCTGAACGGTATGAAGGGAGTGCATTGAGCACATCTAGTTCTAACTGGATACAACATGTAAGGATGGCTATTAATGTAACAAGAAAACTGTAGATTTTGCACAAGAATATTCAACCCTCCTTAAATGCACACGGATATCAAATATTTGAAGACTTTAAAGCCAAGATTGGATATCATCGTAATATTTTAAATCAGGCACCTGTCATGATTACTCAGTCTTGTTTCTATGCAAGTTCTTGGAACTTTTCGTTATTGTGGATCGAATTATGCCATGGTCGGACAATTGAAGTTGAAAAGTAATGTGTATATCTATGATGTGGGTATGTTGGAACTTTTGGCAAGTTTTAGTGTGCTTATAGAATTTAGGTATTACATTTCTTGTGAAAATAAAATTTTTGCATGAGTAGCGATTTATGTGCTCTCATGTTAAATTGTAAATGTTTCATTCAGATTGTATTTGCCAATCCATTAAAGAATAGTTGGATAGTTATAAGTACTTTGGTTTTTAACCATTGGACGATTACTTGTTAATCTTATATATTAGTAGATAAGGTGCTCATTTTTTAAATTTTGTTCTTTTTAACTTTTAGAAGCTTCAAATTTTTACTAAGGTGCTTGCAGTATTGCGACAACCCGGGTCAAATCCCGATCCTTTTTCGAAAATCGGGTCGAGTCCCGATTCCGAATCCAAAATAAGCCAAAGTAAACTAGCCCAAATGCAGCCAACTTGGGTAATCCACAAGCCCACCACAGGCCCCCAAAAGATCATGATTTGTTGGTGCACTTAGTAGTAGTATTTTGCCTTATAAACTGAACAGAAGCCCCAAATCTCCTCGATGTGGGACTGGGGTGTTACAAACTCCCCCACTTAAACTCCTGACGTCCTCGTCAGGCCGAACGGAAATCCCATAGGTCCAAGATCGTTCCTCCCTAGCCATTGTGGGATAATACCGGCTGGGTTCGTGTCCCCACCTCCGGACCTCTGTCCATTGTGGGATAATACCACCAGCCTTCGTGTCCCCACCTCCGGCAACTTGACGAGTCAAGCTTTCGAGAGTCGGCTCTGATACCATATGCGACAACCCGGGTCAAATCCTGAGCCTTTTTCGAAAATCGGGTCGAGTCCCGATTCCGAATCCGAAATAAGCCAAAGTAAACTAGCCCAAATGCAGCCAACTTGGGTAATCCACAAGTTACAGCAAGTAACAAAGTAAGAAGAAACTTCATGTGATCTGTAGAATTTTCTGTAAGTTTACACATTAAATGTTAGGGGCAATATATGTCATGTTGGGCTGTTAAAGCCCATTTATATTTTTTCTTGTTGCATGATTATGTGGTCAGAGTCTTTAATTTAATATGCTTTTGAACTAACATGCATAAACAGATTTGATATAGCTTTTAAGTTATGCATATTTAGACCTATGCATGTACTGTTAATAGTAGCTAAGTGACTATATGACATGATTTTTAAATTCTAATTAGTTGTTAATCATATTATGATTTAGGATTTATTCGTGCAATTATTTTCGGTGTGTTCAGTCGACTTTGAGGTAAGTACCTTTTGACTTACTTTTATTTTCGAAAAAGATATTGATATTCTGTTTTCGATTTTCGTATAATATATAAGAATATTGTTTTTGAACTGAATAAGATATAAGATACGAGAATATTCGAATCCCTCAGCCTCTACGTTTCGAACCTGTTCGTAATTTACGCTATAGTTCCGGAACTAGCCTTAGATACCCTTAGTAGGCGCACAAGTGTGCAACTTTAGATACCTATTAAGGGCGCGTAATTATTGAACTTTAGATGCCGGTCACTGGCAAAGTGTGACAAAAGAATAAGAATAAGATGCCGGTCACTGGCAAAGTTATGTAAAATTCGTAATTTATTTTTATTAGATATTAGATTTTAAAGTAATTTTTAATTAAATATTTATTTTATTTAGAAATTCTAGAATTCTAAAAGATAAGATTCGTTATATTTGGAAAGAAGAGAAAGAATATTTTAGTGAATCAATATCTTTTTAATTATGTTAATTATGTGTGTTAAAATCTTTTATTTAAGGAATTACTTGGAGATGTTGTAAAAGTTTTAGAGGCAAGTTTTAGAATTTCCTATTTTAAAATTAGGTTTTGTGCATCTATATAAGAACCCATTTAGACATTGGAATAAGTTGTACAGTTTTTCATTCGCCAAAGGTACGCAATGTTTTATACTCTTTCGAACTCATGCTTTGTTATCATTTGATTTATATGCTAGCTGCTAAATTTTTATATGAATATCCATGTGTGGTGGTTGCGTACATGTGATCTATTGTAATTATTTTTACAAGAAGAAAATTGAAATAACTGTATGTCTACTTTTTGTGCTTCTAGCATGATTACACATATGTATAGCATTTTAATAATATTTCCCATACATTCATGTATGTTAATTATGTTTGTTATATGATTTTAATTGTGTGCTCCTAATCAGATTATTGCCGAAAGTTTTGAAATTTAAGAATTTTGTTAGTTATCATACAAGAATAATATGTTAGTTTGCTTATAATTAATTATAGGTTTAAATGTTATAATATTAATTTGGAATTTATTAATTTATTAATAATATTATTATTATTGTTTTGTTAACATTATTATGATTTCGGTGAATTAACAAGCTAAAGATTATGTTAACATGCATGCAATATTTTAAGACTATTTGATGCATTAAAAAAAAAGAAAAAAAAATGGATAATTCTATTTAATCAGTTAGTTAATTATTATGTATGCCTTGCTAATGGTGAAAAGGGTCAGAAAACTTTTCTTTTATTAAATTAAGTCATGTGTTAGATTTAAATCCCATTTGTTTATTTATTTTGACCATGAATTTAGTTTGATGCATAATTGAATTTGGTAGTGTTTTGTGTATAACTGTAAAAATCTATTACTTTAATATATATAAGCATGCGTAGTATATTGAACTAAATGTACATATCAATTTTTGTGTTAAGAATCAGAAAGTAGTGTCCATTCTGCAATTTTTACTTGTTAATTGGATAAGTCCGCATGCTGGGCCTTAAGCCCATTTGTGTTCTTTTTCTGTTTTCACAGTTTAATTGATTGGTTGTATTATAAAAATGAAGGGTAAGGGTTCTGATATTTAGTTAATTAAATATTAAGATTTTGGTCTCTGCCCGACTTTATATAATACAATTGTATATGTCTGTTTGATAATATATGTGTGAAATCTATTATTAAGTAAATAATTAATTGTTTTGTGTTTTATTAAAATTATTTTAGGATTTGTTCCAGTTTGATTTTCAGTGTTTGTATGGCGTTCGAGGTAAGTGACTTTTCGTTGCTCACTATTATTATAAAATCTGTTTATATTATGTTTCAAAATATCTGTTTGATTTTGTTATCGAAATTTGTGAAATCAAAAATTGATTTTAGAAAAAAGAATTATTTTAGAATTCCCCAGTTTTAGTTGCGTATCGAATCATAGAATCCGGTCACTGGATAGTGTGGCATATAGAATCATAGAACTAGTTTACGCACGTTCCGGAACACATAGATACGTAAACTGGCCCCCATCGAACATAGAACCGTGTCACTGGTTTAGTGTGACCGTAATTTAGAACTGTGGGAATAAATTATGATTTTATTGTTCTGATTTTTGTATCGATTTAAAGTTTCAGAAATTTTGTTCTCTTTTTAAAAAATATTGTTTTTGAGCCGTTGGGCGATGGTTACTTGCTGGGCTTCGCAGCTCATTGTTTTAATATGTTTCAGGTTCGGACTTTTGGAAGCTTATTAAGATTAAGGATGTGGACTGTGTGGATTTCGTGTTAATTGATTTAGATGCCATTATAGAAAAAGACTTATCAGATTATTTAATAAATTTTCAGTACTTTATTAGATATATTGAATATTGGATTTGTGGAGCTGCGTCTCCGATTTTATGCTATTGAATTATTTGAGTTTGACCGCTGCATTTGACTTTTGGAATATTTGGATTATTTGAATAAAGAATTCGTTTTGTTTAAGTTTCGTAATTAGAATTAATAGTCCGAAAAGTCGGGCTGTTACAAGTATTCTAGTATTCTTTTGGACACATGAAATTTCAAGTGCAGTACCATTATTATGACCTTGTGCCAAGCAATTAAAGAGCAAATTTTATCTTTTTGTACATATTATACATGATTGGTTTGTAAAAATGAAAAGAGAAATCAGTACAACAAAATTACAATGTCAGTTGTGCATCATAAATATTAACTAACAAATAATGAGTAATCTATGACAAAACACAATGTATCATTTAGATTTGAAAAAGAAATTTACAATACTAAAGATTGAAAAAAGTTCAAAAATAGTACGATTGATAAATGTAAATTATGAAATTAAACTCTAAATATCATAAAATACGGTTTTCGAAATCTAACTAAATAAATATTTGTAGTTATTCTCAATTACATTAACAACAATATTGATCTCACTGGCAAAAACATGATCTGCCTAGCAAGAAAGAGAACCAACTTCCAATATTGATTAGAAGCAAGAACCACTTTTTTCGTCAAGGTGATCACCTTGTTCAACCTTAAAACAATAGAAAAGATTATTTTTAAAATTAAACTAATATTGAACGTCTTATCCCAGCATCAAAAGAAAACCTAGTAGCATCGCCTGAAACCACTTTGATAGCATGTCGTAAGCTTTTACAATTTCTGGTGCACTTTGACATTCCTGAATTGAACAAAAAGTGTTCATTGCATCAGAAATAAATTAAAAAGATTGTCTCTCTGAAATTTATCTAAAATTAGCTCCCAAGATCACAACAAAAAAAAAATTACAAAAGAGATTCTGTAAAAATAAAATTTAGGATCCTGTACTTTAATTGTCATTCCATAATATTTCGAGTATATTTGATATATATCCATTCCAATAGGCAATAGTCTCACCTAGCAACTACTTAAAGAAAAATATACCATTAGAATGCTTCTGTATATTAGAATTGTCGTTATAATGTAATATCCATTTTTTATATTCTAAGTTTCTGATTATTGTGTTGTGTCAAAATGGATGGGTGGTTTTATGCATTCCTATTAAGATAAAACATCTATAAATCTTTGACAAAAAACCATCTATAATTTGTATGGTCATTAACAAAATAGAAATGTTGTGATACATTTTAGGTTAGATGCGTAAAGATTCTCAATAAACAAACAAATTGATATGCACACAAAAACATACCAATTTTAAAGAAAATAATGCATTATTGTGTGCTCCTTAGCACAAAGAGAGCAACAACTCTATCATTGGAAACAAGCTTAGTCACCCTTTATTTTCAAATTTGACCCCTCACAACCATCCCTAATAACCTAATGAACCACATTATAACTAGTATATGAAATGATCTAATTTTGAACCTAATAATAACTATAAAAAACATTTGAATGTAGAACCTAGTAAGAACATTAAAAAATAAATATTATACAGCTAGTATATGAAACAATTTCTATGTGCTTCAATTATAGATTCTAAGTAAAACACTATACATGTTGAGATTCTACTGTAGAATCAAAAATTTTACACTAGAATTAACTGAATCGACTAATTATATAACATTTTTACTAACTTGATTCTATAGCAGAATCAAAAATTCTGTGTAAAATTTTGAGATTGAGATTTGTTCCTTAAGAATCATGATTCAGATTCTGTAGTAGAATAAAATACTTTACAAGATCTTTATAATATGAAAATTAAAGAGCACAGCCTAATACAAAAGAACAAAAAAATCAATCACAAATTAAAGTTTATACTTAAATAGTGTAATGACTAATTTTAAGATTTTGTAATAATTAGACCCAATTGTGTAAGTTATAATGTGACCACTTACGAAAATAAATAAATAATAATAAGTTACCAGGAGCATTACCTTGAAGAAACAAACAATGCAAGCAATCTTCGAAAAACAAGCAACATAATTTGAAGATTCTCCATAAGAAACAAAGGAGAAGGTGTCTAGCAAGTAGAACTACTATTTCAGCCCAACTTCCTCCACCAGTGCAAACCTGCATTACCAAATTTTTATCACTACTTTGCCATTTATTCCAATTGTATCCAAACTTATCAATTTTTTTTTAAAAGTAGGACCCTGTTAATTTCATTCTACACTAGAATAGAAAGCCTGTTTTGTATAATGATGCTTAAGTAATAGTTAATTTGATTTTATTATAGAATCAAATTTTGAGTACAAAATGGTTGCTTTCGAGTCATTCCTCTATAATATTGTATGTAGTAAAAGTTTATTATAGAATTAAAATTTCTACACTAGGATTATCAAAATTAGATACATAAATTTTTGTTTATGTAGTAGAACCAAAAGAGGAGGGAAAGGCCTACCTAAAATTTTGATAAAAAAATTTGTTGCTTTTGAATCATTTCTCAGATTTTGCAGTACAATTTATGCGTGAAATGCCTATTGTTGAATCAAAATTTATGCTCTAATATTTAAAAAATTAAAGAAATATCAACTTGATTCTATAGCGGAATCAAAAGGCACCTAATACTTTAAGCATAAGATTTGTGATTTGCTTACGAGTCATTCATCAGTATCTATAGTATAATTTATGTAGTGCAAGCCTACTATAGAATCAAAATGTCATCATTAATATTTGAAAATTCTAATTGATATTAATTCAATTCCAAAGTAGAATCAAACAAAAACAAGTTCAAAATAACAACATACTTAGATGGAATCAAGCAAAAACACAAATTACATAATCTAATTACAGTGATTGAATTAGATGTAAAGTACAGTTAATAACTTTAAGAACTAAGATAATCACAGATCGAAACATCACGATAATTGAATCAAAAACAAAAATACCTGAAGTGGTATATGAATCTCGAGATCTTAACATGGAGATCGTAAAGATTGAATCTTGATGGATCAATCAATTAGGAAAATCTGAGAAATATACATACAATTACCGTGTATGTATCTGTATCACAATGTTCATTAATCTAACATGTTATTTATTCAACTTGTACCGTTGGATGTAATTCTAATCTAACGGTTAAAATTAGTTTAAGGGGTTCTCTCCTGTACTCTATATAAAATGGTTCTCTATGGAATAATTGCCTATATATATATATATAGGGTATGATTCAGGTGAGAACATGTATATGTTGGAGAACAATGAGAACAACACATTTCAAGCTATTCTAAAGGGCCCCACCAGGGGCACCCAATACGAAAAAGTCTTATAATTACACCCTCAATCCATTCATCAAAAAAAAAAGTTTTAAATTTTTTTTAACAAAAAAATTTGAAAATGATGACGTGGCAGCAATTTTTTTTAAAAAAAAAATTGTTAATTTTTTTTAATGAATGAATAGAGGGTAGAATTATAAGACTTTTTTGTGAAGGTGCCCCTAGCGAGACCCTTTAAATAGCTTGAAATGTGGTGAATATGTGTGTTCTCACTGTTCTCATACTAACAGTATTCTCACTGGAGCGTGACCCTATATATATATATATATATATATATATATATATTTACATGTTCAATTTAATATTTTTGTTCTATCTTGAATTTTTAAAATTTGTTTTGGACGATTTTACAGCACACATGAAATTAACAAAATAATATTTCATTTAGTGATCGTTTTACAATTATTTTCAATTAAAACTACGCAGAAACAAAAGAGAGAAGAGATTGACGATTTTTTACATTGAAAATTCTATTCGATTTATGAAATATACTTATATTTCATTTTCATTATCAAAATTCTTTCTTATTATTTTAAGATAGTTCTACTAATTACCAAATACAATTTTAATAATAAGTATAAGATTGATTTTGACCACAAAAGTGGTAGTAGTTTGGTCTTCAGTACGACAAATAAATAAGAACCGTTAGATTATTAAAAAAATTTGAAAAACTTTAGATCTAGCATAAATATTATATATTTTAACTTGCAAACAAAAAAGTGTATTTATATTGAAATACGAAAAATTGTATGTCAATGATTTAAATCATATGTAATTTGGTTTTCTACATTGAATAGAATCAATGTAGGCTTTTTTTACACTAAATAGGATTAATGAAAAATTCATAACTACACTTTCTGTTGAACTTCTTTGTGTTTCCATTTCGATAATAATTCTTAAATCATTACTAAATTAAAGATAATTTTATAAGCTTCATGTACGTGGACTGTAAAAATATTCAAATTTGATTTATAGATCAATTTTTTAGCCATGTACTTATATATCTCTACATTAAAAAAAAAGAATTAAAGTAATTTTTAGGATTTTTAAATAATAACTTTGTTTGATATATAACTAAAAATAATGTAATAAGAAGAAAAAGTAAAACAATACTTAAAAATAATTCATCTTCTTTATACGAGTAACTCTTTTGGAAAACACTAGCGGAAGAAATGAGGTTACATATGTGACGTAAAACGTAATGTAGACACGTTGTCTCCCTCCTTTGTCCACGTTGACACGGCCGTTACAGTGTACGTATTTTGTTATTCTTTTTCTCTTTATATATGTTCACCTGTGCGATCATATATTTTCATTACACTTGACAGTACTTAAAGTTGAAACATAAAAAAGATTTAGTCGAAGAAAAGAGCTTGAGGCAGACGAAAATGGGGGAGAATGATGACACGTTGGGAAGGATAAGGCACCTGTTTGTGACAGTGTTCCTGTCAAACTTGGGAACAATTATAGTGGCTCCTGCCATAACTGATATTACTATGTCTGCTCTTTGCCCTGCTCAGGATCACTGCTCTCTTGCCATCTACCTCTCTGGCTTCCAACAAGCTGTATGTCTTTCTTTCCTTTCCTTTTGATAAAATAGTCTCAAATTCTCTTCTCATTTAAAGGTGGAGGCCATTAATGAGAAGATACTTTGCGACTATTTTATCACCTTTCCTTTCTTTGTGTGTGTGTGAAGGAACATGCATACGTCGAGGTTGAAACTCAATTTGTTGCCCAGTGTTAAGGCTTATTCTCTGTCCTTCTGAGTTGAGTTCGATTTTGGTGAGTACTAAGTTCGATTCTCGTTTACTCGAGATTTATAACTATATATAAAAAAAAATTACTGGCTTATTTCCTGTAACTTTATGTGATCATGAATCAATTGTTTATTAGTAACATGTTTGTTTAGTGCTTAGTGTGTTTCCCTAGCTTGCTAATTGTAAACATATGCAAGTGCATGGTCGTTATAAATTCAATCTCCATACTGTATGTCATTTACAAACCAATAGTTGTGTAACTAACTTTTTTCTTGGGAATGTAATTTATGCTATTAACATCAATTGGACTAGTAAAAAGAGTTTTAGCAAGTACTCAAATTTGTTCAACTTGTTTTTCTAACCATATATATGAGCTAGGACATAGCATATAAACGAGTTAGATTTTTAAGTGATTAAGCAATCATCAAACCTGAATAATTTGAAGCATTTGTTTTGAGTTTGGACATAACATTTTACTAGTAAAATTTGACGGTTCAATCGAACCCCTTGGTGAGTTCAATCGGACA
Organism: Kitagawia praeruptora; assembly: GCA_037693485.1. Lineage (NCBI taxonomy): Eukaryota > Viridiplantae > Streptophyta > Magnoliopsida > Apiales > Apiaceae > Kitagawia > Kitagawia praeruptora. The sequence continues at coordinate 145,351,720 of CM075352.1, forward strand.
CAGATAAACGATATTCTGTGACAGTATTAACTTGAGCAATATTCTGTGATTAATGTATCAAATTTGCATGCATGAATGTTTATTAATGCAGATTATCGGTGTGGGCTCAGTAATAATGCTGCCACTAATTGGGAATCTTTCTGACGTGTATGGAAGGAAGGCCATGTTAACATTGCCTATGACTGTATCCATCATTCCTCTGGGTATGTACTGGAAGTTGTCTCATTTCATCAATCTCTTGCTCCCTAATTGTTCTTCCAAAGTGCAACGGTGGTCCTAGCCACTTCCTTTGCCTACTCCCTTACCTGTACCTATATAAGTTGTCTATTACATCAATGGAGCGTGATAAGATATATGTTGTTGCTGTCATGCAACTTCTGTACTACACTTTACCATAAGATGACAACATCACTTTGCTTTTCCCTCAACATTTTTCAGTTTGTAGAAAATTCAGATAAATATCTATGTTAATATGTCATCGCCTATATTAGTTTTCGGTGTGTGTATCACTCCCCTTTGCGTGAAATATTCGAGTGCCAATCCTAGTTATAACAAAGAACATTAAAGATATTCGAGATCATGAAGAAAGTGGCAGTTACATAGATCAGAGTTGTAGAAATACACATCTTATGTGAATTGTGTTGTATGGTTTACCCACTATAATTCTAACTTTTCTACTTCAAGAATATTTGTTGGGTCTTTCTGTTCTCCAATTAACAAACTGTAAAGAGAATCAAAGAGACCGCCTTAGTTAGTACACTCGAATCCGGAAAGGCAGAGTGGGCAGTGTTTCTTTCAATCTTTCATATATCTATCTATATCAGCTTAGTCATAGCAGCAAATAAAGTGAAAGGAAAAAAGAGAGACAAATTTCTATCGAAATTTTAACCTTAGTAGCATAAAAGCCTAGATTCCTGTGATCTTCTTGTTATCTCATGATGCTAGTTCGGAATCTTTTATCTTTTATATATAACTTTAGACGGATGAACTGGTGGTTGTTATGGACTGATGTGAACTTTATGCTTCCGAGTAAGATATTGTTGTGTTCTTACCAATACTTACAAAAAAGCTTTTTGGCAGTTATATTGGCATACAGCAGAGAGAGAAACTACTTCTATGCATACTTTGTGTTTAGGACTCTCACTGCCATGGTTGCTGATGGCAGCGTCCAGTGCCTGGCTCTTGCTTATGTGGTAAATAATACCTAAAACCTCCTACTTAAATTTCAAAGGGAGAAAAATATAGACGATTATGTAAGCGTAGACCTTTATTTTCTTTATGATTCCTAGATAATATAGCATTCAATCTAGAAATATTGTGGTATACCGGTATGTAATGACACCAATTCTGCAATCAATTGAAGATGTGGGCTTCTAGATATGTTCCTCCTTGAAATCATTTGTAGTGCTACTGGAGAAACAGCAAAGATATAAGTATTGAGACTTAGTGTAGATCACAAGACAAAAAATACAAGGCGCTCTTCTTATCCCTAGTGCTTGGACTTCAGTGCATCGGCAAGTAAAACAGAATGTAGTTCCAGGAATCCTAAAGTCCCATAATGGCTTGTTTATCCCATAATGGCTTGTTAAAAAAAGAGCAAAGAATTTAATTGAAGATGGTCAAGTATCTAACTGTTACCCAAAGTAATTATTTGTTAAAAAAAGAGCAAATAAATTAATTGAAGATGCTCAAGTATCTAATTGTTACAGTAAGAGAGAAGTAAACGAAATGAGTAGGGTATGGAATGGAATATTGGAATGTTGTGAATTAAAATTGAAGCTATCCTTTTACTTGAGTAGCAATGTTTATGCGTAATTGGTTAAGACTTTTTCGAACAAAATTCCTGAAAGAGAGCGCTTACCAGAAAAATAAATATTTATTATGTACACACAAAATCTTTTTAGGCAGACAACATTTCGGAGGAGAAACGTTGTGCAGCCATTGGAGTGCTATCTGGGGTAGGATCAAGTGCATATCTCGGGGGAACTTTAGTTGCTCGCTTTCTTTCTGCTGCTCAGGCATCTCAGGTTTGTGAATACATATACATTGTAACATATGATCATCACGGATTCTGTGTTTTTTTATGCCACTTCTTTAAAAGTGCAGGCATCTGCATTTATATCAATACTTGCCACTGTCTATATGAGGATTTTCCTCAAGGAATCATCACGTCAGAATGATGCTTTAACAAATCCAATCTTGAAGACTGCAGTAGAGAATTGTCAATGTGAAGGTGAATCATCTAGTAAGATAAAGGAGTTCAAGAAAATTCCATCCCCAGCTGATTTTGTTTTATTGCTTAAGAGTAGGTACGACATAGTTCTTTTATGATCCCTTCAGCATTCAAAACAAAAAAAAAAAATCGATCATGTCCAGTTTATAGTTTATCTTCCATGCTCATATGCTATGTACATTACTTGTGATTTTCCAGTGGCTTAATGCTTTCAAAAAAAATTCTACTGTTGGCAATTATGTCGTGTTTGTTTTAGACATAACTTGGTTATAACATAATGTGCTCATGTTACAGCCCAACATTTTCACTAGCAGCAACTGTTGCCTTCTTCCAGAGTTTTGGAGATGGTGGACTTGCATCTTCACTTTTGGTATTTTATCTCTCCAATGTGTAATGTGATAGTACTCCAAATGTCAGAAACTTTTGCTTCTTCCATTGAATTATACATACTTGAGCACAGAGGAAATTTCTTAAAATTACAGAATGCTCATAACGGCTTAAAGTAAATAACAAGAGCAAGAAAATATACAGAAATTCAGAAACACAAGCCAACCAAATAGATAATAGTAACTCCATGATCCTGATATTTCCTTACCTCAAATCGTATGTCTAATAGAATCTTGCTTATACAGTCAATATTTTCCTCTGCAGTACCTTCTAAAGGCGCGCTTTCACTTCAGCAAAGATCAGTTTGCTGACCTATTCCTGATTGGGGATCTTTCAAGTGTTATTTCACAGGTCTTCGCAAGTCATTAACCACACTTCACTATCACTTATTATATAAATTTCTGTTATTTACTTTGATGTTATACCTTTTTTCATGCCAACTCATAATATTTATCCTATCATGCAGCTTCTTATCATGCCTCTACTGGTTCCTCTTATAGGAGAGGAGAAATTACTATCTTTGGCAATGCTTGTTGGATTTTTAAATGTATGTCTTATGTATATCTTTTCAATAATCTTATGTCCGAGATACTTGCAGAACTCATGTGTTTGTTACACAAAATTATGTGTTTTGCAGTTGTTATTTTACAGCATTGCGTGGTCAGTTTGGGTAAGATCTATAAACTTACTAATAACTTAGTTGGTGTATACTTTTCTAGCATACTTGTGATGGTTTGAACCAGTTAAGACACTGGAAAACACTGATAAATTTGTCAAACATGCTAATTCTTAAAAATGTATGTCACCTTTCCATTGTTTGTTTACTTGCAATACGGATAATCTGGGCCTTTCTACAAGTCTGCAGATTCCTTATGCTATAGCTGGGTTCTCCATGTTCGTTATGTTTGCATCACCATGTGTAAGTGCTCTATGTTCATAGATTTCAAAGAAGTGAGCTTCATATACTAATGTCAATCCATCACCTTCTTGTAGTTGAGAAGCATGGTATCTAAACAAGTTGGTCACAGTGAGCAGGTATTTGTCTTGTTTGTTGAAGACTATGAAATCCTCCGGCTAAATTTATTTTTTTGACCTTATATTTTTAATTTTGCACTGAACAACTATAATTTAAGATTTAAGTTTAGGCTTATATGTTCGCAAATTTAGGGAATGGCTCAAGGATGCATATCGGGTATAAGTTCTGTTGCAAACATCATTTCTCCAGTAGTATTTAGTCCTCTCACAGGTAATAATTATAGCAATATTGTTTCAGTATTTTTTTATATAAAAAATCAAGTGTCAAAATGCAATTAAAAAGACGTATTCTGCTTTCAGCTTTGTTCCTATCAGATAGAGCTCCATTCGATTTCCCAGGTTTTAGTCTCCTGTGCATTGGACTTACTTATGTAAGAAGATATTCTCGTGTCTGGTTGCCAATACTAATTAATATACTTTTGTCTCTTCAGTGTACTCCACTAATCTATACTATTCATCTTATAATATTTTGTAAGTCGTGAATGTTGCCTAACAAGTTACAAAATTTACCACGCAGTTGATAGCCTTCATTCCCAGTACAATGATAACTACTGCTTCTCCGATTTCAAGTAGCGAAGTTGCTAACAATGACTGCCCTGAGGCATAGTTCTGAGGAAATATTTCTGCTGCATTTGCAAAGGCACGTCTATTGTCTAGTTATCCTTTCCGTATGAATTAAAAACTTTAGTATTAGCAGTAGCAAATGTATGATATATATGAACTAAACTTATGTGTTTATAGTTTTGTAAAATATGTGACTTGTAATTTAACTATTTCTGGGGACAGCTTATATATAAATGCACTCATGTTTTTGTAGTTCCGTTAAATGAGAGAGTTACATTTGTTTCCGGGGACAGTTTACATATAACTACCCTGAGAATTACTGACATTCTTGTCATATTCTTCATTGACATCCTCACTGCAGACATTGTGGTTGTAAGAATTTCTAGCAGCTTGTACACTTATACGTCCGAAGGATGTATTATCTTGCTTAATTGTTTAAAAGATGTTTTGGTATTGAGTATGAGCATACTGGGGGACTAGCCAGTGAATCTCCAAGATCTTTATGTGCCATTGTTAATGTCATCTTTTAAAAGGACAACTGTTAAAATCAGTGTTCTAAAACAAGGCCGCCTAGCCGCTTAAGCGGTCCGCTTAAGCGTCGAAGGTCCCCCAACCGTCCCGATTTTATGTTAGCCGCTTATTCCCCGATTTTATATAATTATTAAATATATATATACTTATGTATATAAATAATTAAATATATATTATACAATCCGCTTAATTGGTCCGCATTGAAATCCGCTTAAGCCCCCGCCTAGCCGCTTAAGCGCTCGAAGGTCGTCTCGCCGCCTAAAACCGCTTAGCGCTTTTTAGAACACTGGTTAAAATACACATAAAATGATAGAAACTGACATAATTCTGTCATTTGATATTTATGATCAATTGATCTGCACCTAATCATTAACTGTTTTTAGTTTCTCCTTTAACTAGTACAAATATCAACATGCAATACGAAATGCACACAGATGGATAACAAAGTAAAATAATTTTTTGTTTTTAGGTAATCATTTTTTTATTAAATTTTAGGGAATGAAAATAGAATTCCCCTCCGAGATGCTCTTATATGAATACATGCCACTTTACTTTTTTTAATGGAGGGCACTTGATAAAATTTACACGTCTATTCAATAATGAATTACTATAAAATGTTATTAAAAAAAAAAATCTGTGGCACGTGTCCCCCTAGGCCACTAAATAGATCCGTCCTTGAATTGATGGCTGTGCCCGGGAAATACTTTGATGGTCCTGGTCCTTTTTTTCTATTTTCGTGTCCGTCAGCTGTCATTTTGCCTACGTTTAGATGTCATACTGTTGAATGCCATAGAGGGAGGAGATGGGGCAAAATGGTGTAAGCTATTTTCAAAGAAAAACTGGTAGAAAACCTGTTTGGACAATTGGACCAACTTCTTCTCTAATGCTAAAAAGAGAGATCACACCCTCATGTACTACCAGCAGTTGCTCTGAATAGCTTGATCTGCATCCACCGGGTGTTAGAAAATGGAGTTTTTAGAGTATAATTATTTTATTTTCTTGATGTTAATTCCGGTTTTTAACGATTTGAAATTACTCCTTGATATGAAGACTTAAATTTTCATATATGGGTCTAAGTAATTTTTTTAGTGAAACCCATAGAGAAATGATGTTGAAGTTAATAGCTTGAAAGAGCTTGAAATATGAGAATGTGTATTTGTCCCTGTTAGAAATACAAACCCACCTCGTGGAATATTGTCTCTAGTATAATAAAATAATTAGGTGGCTGAGTTAAGTCATAGAAATAAAAGGAACGTGGAAAATTCATGTAGCAGTCATCTTTGAATCTTAAATAAAAGGTAGGCTACATAAAGTAAAGAAAACATGCAAGTAGCTGACTATTTTAATTATATAACGTAAGCCATGATGTAGTATGTCTTTTTTGAAAGCCTATAAATAGCTTGAGCTGCTATCTTGTAAAAATACAACACAACCAAAGTGAAGTTGTAATAGGAGAGAAAAGAGAGCTGAAGCTCTGAGAGAAAAGAAAAGGCTGAAGCCTTGTTGTGTAAGAAAGTTGTAGGCTATTATTATTAATTAATATATACAGGTGTGTGTTTGTGTTATACAAAATTTTTATATATTTGGTGCAAGAGCCCATCTATGTTTCCAACAAGTGGCATCAGAGCTAAGTTTGCGTTTGGAAAAGAAATTGGCAAATTTCTGGAAAAAAATTCCGGTTACTATTTCTGCCGGAAAATAATGTTCACGCCGTAGAAGACGAAGTACTGTTCATACGGTACTGTTCACTTATACTGTTCATACGGTACTATTCACGGATATTGTTCATACGGTACTATTCACGGATACTGTACGACACTATTCATACGGTACTATTCGTACATACGGTACTGTTCACTTATACTGTGCAAAGATATTTTTTTTTAAAAATGGCGAATATGGTGCAACAAAATATTCCAAAGTTGACGGTTACAAATTACGGAAACTGGAGTATCCAAATGAAGGTGTTACTCGGTTCGTACGATAATTGGGATATCGTTGAAAGCGGTTATAGCGAGCCCCAGCACTTCCTAATGCCGAGAAGACGGCGTTAAAAGAAATTCGGAAAAAAGACAACAAGGCGTTATACACAATTTTTCAAGGTGTCGATGAATCCACCTTCGAAAAAATTTCAAATGCAAAGAGAACAAAAGAGGCGTGGGAGATTTTACAAAAATCATTCCAAGGTGTCGAGAAAGTAAAAAAGGTGCGGCTCCAACTTCTTCGTGGCGAGTTTGAAAATATCAAAATGAAGACTTCAGAGAATATCGGTGAATATGTTACGCGTTTGAAAACGGTGACAAACGAAATGAAAAGAAATGGCGAAAGTCTCGATGATGTTCGGGTCATGGAAAAGCTCCTTCGCTCGCTAACAAGAAAATTTGATTATGTTGTTACTGTTATCGAGGAGTCGAAAGATTTGTCCACGATTTCTATTGATGAGCTAGTTGGTTAACTTCAAGCGCATGAGCAGCGGATGAACCAATATGATGATTCAAGCCATTTGGAAAAGGCGTTGCAAGGTAAAGTATCCATCGATGACAGTTCAGGCAGTAGCAGTTCTTCACATGGCAGAGGTGGCTATAGAGGTAGCTACCGAGGTGGACAAGGACGTGGAAGACAGACGTTCAGTAGAGGCCAGAATAATGAAGGCTATTAACCATCTGGTCGTGGTCAAAATTTCAGAGGCCAAGGAAGAGGCGGATTCCAACAACGAGATGACAAGTCTCAGTTACAATGTTATAATTGCAACAAATATAGTCACTTCAGTTACGAGTGTAGATATGCAAAAGTGGAAGAAAGAAGTCATTTTGCCGCAGCAAAAGAAGACAAAGATGTGGGTTCCGCTATGTTCCTCACTTACAAAGGAGATGACGAAGGCAAGAAGAATACATGGTATCTTGATTCGGGAGCCAGCAATCACATGTGTGGCCATAAGCAATTATTTACGGAGATAGACAACACCATCAGTGGAGAAGTTACTTTTGGTGACTCATCGAAGATTCCAGTCAAAGGAAAAGGCACTGTTACGATTGTGTCAAAGAAAGGTGATAAGAAGTATATAAATGATGTTTATTATATACCTGCTTTGAAAAGTAATATCATCAGTCTTGGCCAACTTGTGGGAAAGGGATATAATATTCAGATGCAGGATAATTCTCTGATCATCAGAAATCAGATTCGAGAATTAATTGCAAACGTGGAGATGTCAAAGAATCGTCTCTTCACTCTTGATATGCAGACGGAGGTGCAGAAGTGTTTGAAGTCAGTCATTAAAAAAGACTCGTGGTTATGGCATTTAAGATTTGGTCATCTTGGATTTTCTGGTCTGAAGTTATTGTCAAAGACAAAGATGGTGGACGGTTTGCCAGCAATCAACGAACCAAATCAGTTGTGTGAAGCTTGTGTTAAAGGAAAGCAACATCGACAAAGCTTTCAGGTTGGAAAATCATGGCGAGCTAGATGGCCGTTGGAGATTGTTCATACGGATATAGCTGGTCCATTTGATATTCCATCATTTGGAGGTAACAGGTATTACCTAACATTTATTGATGATTTTGGCAGGAAAAGTTGGGTGTATATTCTTAAAGAAAAGTCGGAGGCTATTGATAAATTCAAGGAGTTCAAAGCATTGGCAAAAAAGCAAAGTGGTCAATATTTGAAGGTACTCAGGTCAGATAGAGGAGGTGAGTATACTTCAAATATGTTCAAAAGCTTCTGCCGAGCACATGGAATAAATCATCAGTTGACAATCGCATATACTCCACAACATAATGGCATTGCAGAGAGGAAGAATCGCACCATTCTGGACATGGCAAGGAGTATGGTGAAAGCAAAGCACATGCCAAGAACTTTCTGGGCTGAAGCCGTTTTATGTGCAGTTTATTTGCTGAATCGCTGTCCAACAAAAAGTGTCAGGAACAAAACTCCAAATGAAGCATGGAGTGGTAGCAAACCATCAGTTGGACATCTCAGAATTTTTGGGTGCATTGCATATGCACATGTTCCAGATCAAAAAAGAAAGAAGTTGGATGACAAAGGTGAAAAATGCATTTTTTTTCGGATATGACAAAAGGAGCAAGGCATACAGACTCTATAATCCCCTCATGAAGAAATTAATCATTTCTCGAGATGTTGAGTTCGATGAATCTGATTACTAGAAATGGAGCGAGGAAGAAAGAAAAGTTACAGGCTTATTCTTTAATGATGATGATGATGACAGTGATGACTCCAACATAGAAGATGGTGGAGATATGATGATCCAACTCCTCCACAAAGTCCGAATCAACAAACTCCTGCATCGACACCATCGACGTCAGGAAGTAGCAGTAGCAGCAGTTCAGGGGGAGCACCACAAAAAATGCGGAGTCTGGATAGTATTTATGAAGCAACAAGTCCGGTACAAACTACCTTTGATTATTCACTGTTTTGTTTAATGGCTGAATGTGATCCAGTTACATTCGAGGAAGCTTCTGAAGAAAGCAAATGGAATAAAGCCATGGATGAAGAAATTGGTGCTATCAAGAAGAATGATACTTGGGAGCTTACAAGTCTTCCAGAAGGACACAAAGCAATTGGTGTCAAATGGGTCTACAAGACAAAGACCAATCAGGATGGTGAAGTGGAAAAATACAAGGCAAGGCTAGTTGCTAAAGGCTACAAGCAGAGATACGGGATTGACTACGATGAGGTATTTGCTCCAGTTGCAAGAGTTGATACCATAAGACTTCTTACAACAATTGCAGCTCAGAACCAGTGGAAGATTTATCAGATGGATGTCAAATCAGCATTTCTGAATGGTTATCTCGAAGAAGAAGTCTACATTGAGCAGCCTCCTGGATATGTTCACAAAGGCCAGGAAAATAAAGTCTATAGACTGAAGAAACCTTGTATGGTCTAAAGCAAGCTCCACGAGCATGGAACACAAGGGTTGATGAATAATTTCAAAAGAATGGTTTTGTGAAGAGTCCATACGAGTATGCACTCTACACCAAAACAAATTCAGGGGGAGATATTATGATCGTGTGTTTATACGTGGACGACATGATCTTTACCGGAAACAACCCTGGTATGTTTGATGATTTTAAGAAAGTTATGACTAATGAATTTGAGATGACAGATATTGGTCAAATGTCGTACTTTCTTGGAGTCGAAGTCAAGCAAAGCAAAGACGGGATTTTTATGTCTCAGAAAAAATTTGCTGAGCAGATTTTAAGCAAGTTCAGAATGGAAGATTGCAAGCCAGTAAGCACGCCAGTAGAAGGAAGCATAAAGTTGACAATTGATTCAACGAGAGAGTCGGTAAATCCGACATTGTTCAAAAGCTTGGATGGCAGTCTGAGGTACCTAACTTTCACTCGTCCGGATATTATGTATGCAGTTGGACTTATTAGTAGGTACATGGAGAAGCCGAAGCAAGATCACTTCATGGCAGCTAAAAGGATTTTGAGATATATTAAAGGTACAATTGATCATGGTTTATTTTACACGCATTCTCAAGATTCGAAATTAGTTGGCTACTAAGACAGTGATTATGGTGGTGATTTGGATGACGGGAAAAGCACTTCAGGATATGTTTTTCATATCGGTTCAGCGATATTTTCATGGTCATCAAATAAGCAACAAACAGTTGCTCTCTCAACATGTGAGGCAGAATACATGGCAGCAGTAGCGTGCGCATGTCAAGCTATGTGGCTAGTCTACATATTGGGCGAGTTAAATCTTGCGAAGGAGGATCCAGTTAGAATATACGTGGATAACAAATCTGCTATTTCTCTCGCGAAAAATCCAGTTTCAAATAGTCGAAGCAAGCACATCAACATAAAATATCATTTTATTCGAGAACAGGTGAACGACAAAATTGTGGAACTGGTGCACTGCAAAACCGAAGACAACCTAGCAGATATTTTCACGAAGCCATTGAAGCTGGAGTTATTTCATAACATGAAACAGAAACTCGGAATGCAGAGTCGGGTTTGAGGGGGAGTGTTAGAAATACAAACCCACCTCGTGGAATATTGTCTCTAGTATAATAAAATAATTAGGTGGCTGAGTTAAGTCATAGAAATAAAAGGAACGTGGAAAATTCATGTAGCAGTCATCTTTGAATCTTAAATAAAAGGTAGGCTACATAAAGTAAAGAAAACATGCAAGTAGCTGACTATTTTAATTATATAACGTAAGCCATGATGTAGTATGTCTTTTGAAAGCATATAAATAGCTTGAGCTGCTATCTTGTAAAAATACAACACAACCAAAGTGAAGTTGTAATAGGAGAGAAAAGAGAGCTGAAGCTCTGAGAGAAAAGAAAAGGCTGAAGCCTTGTTGTTGTGTAAGAAAGTTGTAGGCTATTATTATTAATTAATATATACAGGTGTGTTTGTGTTATACAAAATTTTTATATATTTGGTGCAAGAGCCCATCTACGTTTCCAACAGTCCTACATTGAAATAAATAAAGGGGATTGTTAGCTTTATATAGAATCACACACATGGGTAGTGTACAACTACTAAGGTGTATGATGGTGCATGGTGTTACTGTGTGCTTCACGCGCACACGCACGCACCGCCGTTACCCGCCTCGCCACGCCACGCCACGTCTCGACTCGGGTCGGGTCGGTCGAAGGGCGAATGTCTCGGCATCTCGCGTACGCGAGGCGACCTGGGCGAGGGATTTTATTTGTGGGATTAATATATTAAAACTGATATGTGTGGATTATATGTATAACGTAACTGTTACAAATTAATTTAAAATCAACCGTTTTTATTAAATATAATTCGGTCGTTTCAGCCGTTTCGTTTTATTGATGGGGCAGTTACGTTTCTTATATTAAGAGGGTGGCACCAGTTACACTTAGCCTCTCCTATAAATAGAGAGCTAAGTTGCTGGTTTGGGACACACCACACCTTACATTCTCCCTTTCTCTCTATATTCTCCTCTCTCCCTCTATACACTGCTATAGCTTTTCTGTCAGTGGGGTTTTTTCGGTGACTGAGGTGCCAGTCATAGTAGAGCCTTGTGATTACTGTGATCACATCGTTCGGAACTGTTTTATCCTGGAAGAGTTGTTGCAAGCATCCCGGCACAGTGTAAGTGGGGGCGATTATCTCTTTAAGAGCAATCGAGACTTCTAGCAAGGCCTGGCGACTCAGCTGATCTTATTTTTGTTTGTTTGATACTTTGTTATAGCAGTGGCTACCGGTATGTTTTCTGTCTCTCCTTCGTTCTTACAGTTACTGATATGCATGCCTTATACCTTCGTGTTTTGTTTCGTTAATTGTTTGCTTGACCTTGGCTTGTTAAATACGTTATATAACTGCCTCTAAGGTTATATAGTATTTAGCATAATGGTTAACGAGAGTGAAATTCCTGCTAGTGGTAGTTCGGTTGTATCTATTGGGGTCATAGATTGGACCACTTACAGTTTTCCACAACCCGTTGAATTAACTGGCTTGCCGGAGAAATTCAATGGGGGCGTTGGCTTTTCTCGTTGGCAGAAAAGGATGAAGTTGTGGTTGACTGTAAAGGGTTTGTGGCCTGTTGTGGAATATGAGAAGCCGGTTATGGATCAAGAGAAGGCTGAATCAGTTAAGGTGATGAGTGTGATTGAAAAGCTCCCAAAGTCTTGGGAAGAGTTCTCTCTCTCCCTGAAAAGACAGAAAGGAGATATCACCTGGACCAACCTTATGCTGGACATCTCAGTGCAAGAACAACACAAGTCCAAACAGGGACATGTGATGCCGACTGAGCATGGAAGCTCGAAGGTGAATGTAGCAACTATAGGAAAGAAAAGGAAGGCTATCTCTAAGAAGGGTAATAGTAATAAACCTAAGAATGACAAGGATAAGGCCAAGAAACCAAAGGCAAATAAACCATGTTGGTCTTGTGGGCAGGTTGGGCACTGGAGTAAGGACTGCCCTACAAAGAAAGCGAAGAAAGCCGAGGCGGTAGCTCAAGTAAATGCTGTGCTTGGAACCTCAAGTGGGCCTGTAGCAAACATGGTTGTTGGTGAGGCTTTGGCTTCTGAAACCAACGTGGACCGGTATGTTACCTACAACCCTGTACTATTTTCCACTTATCTGTCAAATGAATGGTTGATTGATACTGGAGCTAATGTGCATATTTATGCTGACATTAGTTTATTTGTATCTTATCAACAGAGTCATAGCTTGACAGTGACGATGGGGAACGCAAGTGCCGCTCAAGTACATGGAGTAGGAAACGTGGACCTGAAGTTTACTTCGGGTCGTATTCTATCCCTGACGAGAGTGCATCATGTTCCCGACATACGTAGAAATATAATAAGTGGCAGCTGCTTAGTAGCTAATGGTTTTGAAGTCTCTCTCAAATGTAATAAAGTAGTTCTTATTCATACTAGTACATTTTTTGGCAAGGGTTACTTGTCAAATGGTTTATTTGTAATAAATGCTGAGCCCGTTTTGGGTGCGTTGATTAATAATATTACTCCTTCTGTTAATTGTGTAGCATCTTCAAATTTATGGCATGCTAGACTTGGTCACTTAAATTTTGGTGCTCTTAAAAATGTAATGAACTTAGAGTTGATTCCAAGACATACCAATAGAATGGAATTCTAAATGTCAAGTATGCGTGTCTGCTAAACAAATAAGGAAACCTTTTTCATAATATTGTTAGGGATTCATGTTTGTTAGATTTAGTACACACTGATATTTGTGAATTTGGCGGTGTGTTGACTAAGGACCAGTTTAGATACTTCATTACCTTTATAGATGATAGTAGCAGATACTGTTATGTTTATTTACTTAGACATAAGGATGAAGCACTTAGTAAATTCATTATATATAAAACTGAAGTAGAAAAACAAACTAGTAAGGTACTTAAACGGTTGAGATCTGATAGAGGTGGTGAGTATACGAGTAACGCTTTTAATGAATTTTGTGCAAGCAACGGTATAGTTCATGAAGTTACCCCACCATACACACCTAAGTCTAATGGGGTTGCTGAGCGAAAGAACATAACATTTAAAGATATGATTAATAGTATGCTTATTAATTCTGGGCTGCCTAAATACATGTGGGGAGAGGCTCTGAATACGGCTTGCCATATTCTGAATAGAGTCCCTCTGAAACACATGGATAAGACACCCTATGAGTTATTGAAGGGCAAGAACACTAGTCTTAAGTATCTTCGTGTGTGGGGGTGCCTTGACAAGGTACTTGTCCCTGAACACAAGAGAAAGAAACTAGGTCGGAAGACTGTTGATTGTATCTTTCTAGGCTATCTTGAGACCACTACAGCTATGAGATTTTTAGTATTAAAATCTGACATAGATGGTATAGTGGCAAACACGATAGTCAAGGATTTTGGAAGTGATTTTATCACTTACAATGTCGAGGACGAACCTTTAACTTTCCGACAAGCTATGAATTCTTCAGAGTCTAGGCACTGGAAGGGCGCTGTAAGAGTGAAATTGACTCTATTGTTTCTAACGGAACATGGGAGTTAGTTGATCTCCCTCTTGGGTGTTCTACTATCGGGTGCAGATGGATCTTTAAAAGGAAGTTGAACCCTGACGGCTCAATAGATAAGTACAAAGCTAGACTGGTAGCTAAGGGTTTTAAGCAAAAAGAGGGCATTGATTACTTTGACACATACTCTCCAGTAGCTAGAATGACAACAATCCGAATGCTAGTAGCATTGGCTTCTGTACATGGTCTTATCATCCATCAAATGGATGTAAAGACAGCTTTTCTTCATGGTGAACTTGAAGAAGAGATTTATATGGATCAGCCTGAGGGATTTGTTGCATCTGGTAACGAAAGGAAAGTATGTAAGTTGATCAAATCCATCTATGGCTTGAAACAAGCTCCTAGGGATTGGCATAAAAAGTTTGATGAAACTATAGTGCCGTTCAGTTATGATATTGATGATAGTGACAAGTGTGTCTACACCAAAGTTAAAGGTAGTGAGTGTGTCATCTTGTGCCTATATGTAGATGACATATTACTGTTTGGAACCAATATTGAGATTATTAACGAGACAAAAGCTTTCTTGAAAAGGCATTTTGAAATGAAGGATATGGGTGAGGCTAGTGTGATTCTTGGTCTCAAGATGACATAGTCAGCTGAGAGAATAACTTTATCTCAGTCTCATTATATAGAGAAATCTATACTTGATAAATATGGTTATTCACAGTGTAAAATCGCTAGTACACCCTATGATCCTAAAGTTGCCCTTGTTAAGAATACTTCAGGAGTACCTGTGTCTCAGTTAATGTATTCTCAGATTATAGGGAGTTTGCAGTATCTTGCTAACTGTACTAGACCAGATATTTCATGCTCTGTGTGTAAGTTGGCTAGATATACAAGCTGTCCAAACAGATGTCATTGGGGTGCTCTTGAATGAGTACTTAGATATCTGAAAGGCACAATGTACCTTAGTTTACACTATAGGAGATTTCCTGGTGTGCTTGAAGGGTACAGTGATGCAAGTTGGATAGCTAAGAAGTCTGGTTCCAATTGAGTGACTGGATACGTGTTCACCTTAGCAGGGGGAGCAATATTGTAACACCCCCAGATCCGGGGTCAGGGATCGGGTCGTTACGGTCTCACATTCCATGAATAACACTTATCTTGAGTCCAAAGTAAATAAGTAACATGTTGTGACCCCACAATAATATCCACTCACACACACACAGTTACAGTCCCAGAGATGAAATTGAAATAAGTCTCACATTACGGATCCACGAATAAAAGTTATTACAGACCAAAAGGATAACATCATAAGTTTAAAAGTTCTTGCCATTGATTAGGATTAATTATACATATAATTAAGTTGGTAACCCAAAAGCTACTGATCTATGCTACCTCAGCAATGGCAGCAATGATATCAGCGGTTAGTCCTGTGGGTCGGGTAACCTGCTTGCGCCGAGTGCGCCTGACGCGAGCCATCAGTCCTAGCTGTTGTTGTGACATAATAAATAAGCAAGGGTGAGCAATAGCCCACCAACAATAATATAACTGCATAGTGATATATATGACAGTTCAAAAGTATTTTTTGAAACCATATGCCATGCATTAATGAAAACAGTGCCAGTTCAATATAAAGGATGAAGTTACAAGGTAACTCAAAACATATATTTTTCGTGGAAGTATCTGCTATGTCAAGATAAGCAAGATACCATCATTTTCATAAAGAGGAACTTTGAGAAAAATATTGCAATTCAAGTTTCCAACACATTTCAATACTACCAACACAGATGGTGTTGCAGAAGATTTCCAATCTTGAAAGATGAACTAATACGAGAGCATTGTCGTGTCAGATGCCCTGACGTTTACGATGATCAGTCGTATGTCATGCATCTCATCAGTCGTTCTCAACATGTAGAAGGTAGCTCCGACGGATTTACTTGTCTACCGCCCTCTGGAACTCCTCAGCCAACGGTTGGGCTATTGCTGGACCGGCGCCACTCTGCCACTTACGCGTCTCCTAGTTTATTTAACATCCATCACGGTGAAACGTAAAGTTCGTTCCCCTTTTCCCCAAGTATGTACTTGTTGATAAGACTCCACAAGGTAGTCGTATCTAGTTGGAAAGGAAAATTCACCAATATTTCCCAAGCTACTGCTTGTTAATGGATACCAACTTGTTCCAACATTCTTACCCCTCGAATAATGAGTGTGTACACAAGATTTAATAGATAAACAACAACCAATTTGCGAGTGAAAAGAATAGTTTCAACAATCTATGACCGGGTAGTCACAAGGTAAATAACATTTCTCAAGTGAGCTTCCCTTATAATAGAATAGCAAAAAGAATGGAGTTACTGAGAACCTTCCTTGATAATATAATAATAATAATAAGACTCTGAAATTATTCATATAATATTCGAAGGTCGAAGATACTATGTGAATGAAGTAACTCGTCTTTGAAAGGAGTTCGAAGGATTAAATAAATATTCCAAGAATATTTATTAAGTCACAGATATTGGAAGAGTGTTGCTCGAAATAATCTTTGAATAAATATTCAGAATAATATTCATTGAACGAATAATGAATATTCAAATTAATAATAATATTTATTGATGAAATAATCATCAAATGGATATTTGAGATAATATTCATTGAATAAATAATGAATATTCAACTTAAGAATGATACGTATTGATGAAATAATTATCGACTGAATATTTGAGACAATATTCATTGAATAAATAATGAATATTCAGCTTAATAATATTTCTTGAAGAAATGATTGTCGAATGAATATTTGACATAATATTCAATAATTGAATCGGCAATATTCAGCTTAACCAAGTTGCGAGTGAAAAGAATAGTTTCAACAATCTATGACCGGGTAGTCACAAGGTAAATAACATTTCTCAAATGAGGTTCCCTTATAATAGAATAGCATAAAGAATGGAGTTACTGAGAACCTTCCTTGATAATATAATAATAATAATAAGACTCTAAAATTATTCATATAATATTCGAAGGTCGAAGATACTATGTGAATGAAGTAACTCATCTTTGAAACGAGTTCGAAAATATTTAAAATAATATTTATCGAATACTTGAGTTCGTATCAATGTTCAAACTAATATTTATAGAATAGCTGGAGTTTGGATGAATATTGGAAATAATATTCATTTGAATAGATAAGGCTCGAATGAATATTAAAAATAATATTTATTGAGTAAATAAGCTCGAATGAATATTCTGTAAGTAAACAACTTAAATGAGGGTTCGAAATAATATTCGAATATTAAATCAACCATAGATGAATATTAAAGATAATATTCATCGAATAAATAAATATCGGATGAATATTCCAAATAATATTTATCAAATAATCTCAAAGGAATATTCCAACAATATTCGTCAGATAATAAATGGAAAATATTTACTTAACTATTTTCCTCTAAAAATAATATCAATATATCAAGGAATACCGACTCCCGGTCTATAATCAAAGAATGAGAGTTAACTGCCCTTCGCTTAAGGGTCTCAGTAATATCCGGCTTATAACTGATATATTAACTATCTAGTTTATAAGCCAAAAATAATTCAGGGAACAAGTATCACAGTATAACTTTGAAGTAGGCATGCATGCTATGGCATATGTATAACAGAAAGCATATATATATATATATATATATATATATATATATATATATATATATATATATATATATATATATTCACAACAACAGCCTTTAAAAAGGATTTAAACTTGCCTGGTAATCGAGTGCGGGTAGGGGTAGTGGTGGCGTGTCCCGGGTCAGCCTGGTGATCTATAAATAGCCAAGACATTCGGGATTAATCACTTAACACTTTACAAAGGTTAAATATAACTCTACTTAAGTCGAAGCACGTTTTCGAATTATCTCGTTATACACCTCTTAGTGTAACTCTTTTTGTCACCGATACGATTCGACATATATTTGCTATTATGACATGTCATCATACCCACACTTGATACCTACTTAAGCCATGTAAGTTTTAAGGTCGATCATTTACGAATCAAGATTGTACTACGAGTTTTATCGCCCGTTTTCTAAGTCATTTACCAAAGTCATAACCAAGTATGCTTTTAGGGGTTCGTTCGCATTTAACCTTGATTCGAACATTTTTATAAAATCGGAAAATGATCCTTTCGGCATGTGGTTTTATCCCACACCTTCCTTTTTACCTCTAATATTTAATTATCAAGATTCGCCACTGATTTCGTAATATTAAAGGAATCCAATTTCAGTTACGAACGTCCATTTACGGTTTCGAACCACTTTTACGAATTTAATTATAACTCCTAAACCGTAAGTCCATTTCATACGAAATTTATATCAAAACGAAGCTTATAACATAATCTAGCTTGTCATGGCAAAATACAAAACTGGACAGTGAGATCAACTGTGATGCTCGGTTTCTTATGGTTAACGAAATTTCGGCATTATAAAGGCTATAAATCGAACGTTCTAAAATTCACAACAATTAAGCCAAGCCACACCGGGCATCCATACATCATTTATACATGATTCTCATCTCAACAAGCCCAAGAACATCATGCTTTACCATAATAATCATCATGCTACTTAAATCACTAAATCATTAACTAAGCATGCTTATAACATGAACATAATCATAACTAAGCTAGATCCATCAAGAAAATGCTTAAAACTCAAAGTAGATCTAGGGTTTTCAAGTCTTATACCTTCCTTGGAGTATGATCTAGCCTTACTGCTTGGTATGGTCCTTGGGAGTGCTTAAGCTTGCTTAGATCAACCATGAAAACAAGAAAATCAAAGATTAGTTCATGAAAACACTATTCACCCTCCTCTTTAATGATTTATTTGAAAATGGAAAAAGATGAGATTGAAGACCAAATTTCTTGGAGGTTACTTTTGTGAAATATGGAACTCACCATAAAAATTACAAGATCAAATGATGGTGGGAAGGTGGATTTTGCTCCTTGAATTAGCAAGAAAGCCGAATGGAGAAGACAATGAGAGAGTTTGATATTTTTGTGTTGTTTTGCTTGGAATAATGCATAAAGTGGATGACATTTAGATAATATCTCATCCTTGGTTACTTTAATAAAGTGATGATGCACTAGGTGATGTATTTTGCAAGCCAAGTGTTGATGTTTAAGTGGAATTCATGCTAAGTGTTGGTTTGATTTCTAAGTACTAGTTTGATTCCTAAGTATGCTAGTTGCTTGAGTCATCACTTGGTTACCTAGATATTTTCTATTACCACATGCATGCACCTTGCCTTCCTGCTTGCTCTTTTGTTCAGTTATTGCTCAATTTGATTGATCGTTCGTAGGAATATCTCAAAGATTTCTAGTTAGGGTTTTACCGGAAATCTTCTTAATAAATATAATACCATTCTCCATCTTTCTTAATACTTCTCAAATTTAAATTCCTTAAATCCCTTTAATAAATCCCTAGGTCTTACAGTGTCCAGGGAAATCTCGGAGAAAATAAAAGTGCTATTTTCCTGAATCCGGTATCGTTTACATACACTTATTTCGCCCCTGGATCATGAATACGAACTCCGAAATCCGTTCTGAATACTCCTATATAGCATCGTCTAATAATATTCTTGTTTCACTCAAAAACAATATTCATACTTTATTCTTTCTTTTATTCTTTATAATTAATAAAAAGGCTCTGGTCCTCTTTTGGGCGTTCCTTAACCCTTTTACGGAACCACTGGACTAATAACAGATATTGATTTGGATGACATAAGAATAATCTTCCTACTTGGAATTAATATAACTTATATCCCTAGAAGATAGATTATTCTTATCTATGTTGTCAACCAAAAGCATTCTTCATATATGACATATAAATATTTGAATCTAAATCCATCCCATTCATTCAATAGACCGTCGTTACATCGCAGTCATAACCACTATTCACTCCTATATTATTACATAATAAAAGTTTTAATTCTATCAAAAATCTGGGTTCTTACAGTCTCCCCTCCTTAAAAGGATTCCGTCCCGAAATCAGTTTGAAAACAAATGGGGGTACTTCTTCATCATTGCGCTTTCTAGCTCCCAGGTTGATTCTTCTATGTTGTGGTTATGCCACAAAACTCTGACAAGCTTGATGACCTTGTTTCGGAGCACTTGATCTTTTCGGTCTATGATTTCCACCGGTTGCTCTACATAGGTCAAGTCTGGCTGCAGATCCACATGCTCATATTCCACTATGTGCTTGGCATCCGGATTGTATTTCCTCAGCATTGAGACATGGAACACATTGTGTACTTGCTGCAGGTTCGGGGGTAATGCCAGTTCATAAGCTAGCTCCCCAATACGTCTTAAGATCTCAAATGGTCCAATATATCTAGGGCTCAGCTTTCCTTTCTTTCCAAACCTCATTAAACCTTACCAAGGAGATACCTTCAGGAACACTAGGTCTCCCACTTCATATTCTTTTCATTTCCGAGCTAAGTCGGCATATTTTTGTCGATCCTGGGCTGCTACCAGCCGTCCTCTGATCAGATCCGCTGCATCTTTTGTCCGTTGGACCATCTCAGGCCCGAGCATCTTTCGCTCTCCCACTTCATCCCAATACAAGGGTGTTGCCCAGTAATTAACAATTGTAGAAGGGGGTTGAATACAATTGTATAAGATTTTCGACTTAAACAGAAATAACACAAGTATGAATCAATAACAGCTTTATTAATTCTGATATAAAACTGTTACAAACTCTCTTAAGAAATCCTTATGTTCTTAAGAGCTGCTAGGTTACAAGATAACTCGTGTAAGCGATTACAATAAGGTAAAACCTAAACTGTGTTTATATATAGCGTACACAGTTACACTATCAATTACAAGATATTCTAAATCAATTACATATAACTCTGAATGCATATCTTGTATGATAGCTACCTTCCTATAATTTAGGAACCGACAAATCAATCTTTCTTGATCTCTGGTCTGATGAAAATCTTCACGAAATCCTTACCAGCTTCTAATCCTGATGATCCCCTCATACTGACGTTGTATTACTGATGACGTCAGTATCAGTATCTAATCAGTAATAGTCCAGATCCTGATATCACTTGAATCAATATCTAACAATCTCCCCCAATTTGTACTTAATGAAATAAAGCACAAATTATTTGATTAAATGATGTCAAAAACTCAAAACAAAATTCTATAAAGAATCTTCAGGTTCAGTCTCAGAAATCCTTACAAAGAAATTAATTATCCGGAAGAAACTTGATAGTAGCTCCTCTTCTTTTTCTTCCAGAATCTGAATCAATATTTTCTTCAACTTCTTAAGTTCTTCATTGTTCTTGTCAATCTGATAGATACCAGCCCTGAGATTTTGAATTGAACTCCTTGGTAAATCTAAATCTCCCAACAGTAAATATGCAAGATCTCTTCCACCAGGAATCAAAGACAACTGTTATTGCATCAGAATTACTTCTTTAACAGCTGAACTCTTTTGCATTTCTACTTCTTGTCCTTCTGTGTTCAAGTACATGGGAGTATAATTACCATCATACCTTGACCCTCCATCCAAATATCTGGATTTGATTGTCATGAAAATCATGGTACACCAGTTTTTGTAAACACTGGCTTCTCTATCAGGAATGCTTCTATTTTCAAGCAAATAGAGAACATA
This sequence comes from Kitagawia praeruptora, assembly GCA_037693485.1. Classification (NCBI taxonomy): domain Eukaryota; kingdom Viridiplantae; phylum Streptophyta; class Magnoliopsida; order Apiales; family Apiaceae; genus Kitagawia; species Kitagawia praeruptora. The sequence goes on from CM075352.1 coordinate 145,373,592, forward strand.
TTTCAGCTCTTTTGTTGACTTGCACAATACATCATGAATGCTCAGCCTCTTGACACTTTTGTCTTTCATGAAGTACAACAATTTTTCCATCATCTTACCATCCATATTGCAAGCAACAATTGCAACAGATTCAAGTTCCCAAAGATCATCAACAGATAATTTGTCACCCAATCTTCTAGTAAGAAAATGTTGATCTGCTTGAAATAAAGGTATGAATTCCACATCCCTAGAGCCAAATCCTCCTCTATTGTAAGGTTCCAGTCCCTTCAGATCAGAACTCATCTTAATCCACCTTGGTGGACCTTTATTAGGCTTAGAAGATTTTGCTTTCTGAAGTCCAGGAATCATTGGAGGTTCTGAGATTACTCTACCAGACTTAAAAACAACTGGTCCAGCATACTTAATTTTATCAATTTCCATCCACTTTTTCCTTCTCTTCTTTGTTTGTGGATCACTAGGTTCTTCTTCTTCCTCTTTCACTTGTTTAGATTTATCAACAAATAAATCCTTTTCAGAATTAACCAGCCTTCTGAAATATTCTTTGCTAGCACTTTCAACAATATCATTTGCACTGTCTCTGACTTCTCTAGATTTTCTAACATCACCAGTATCAAAGTCAACAGTCTCCTTCTTTGCTTTTTCAACTTTCTTTTTCTTTCTCTCTAAAGGAGTTTCTTCTTCTGCTATACCAGGCTCATCAAATACATTTGATGATGGAAAATATTCAAGAGATAAAGGAGTTTTTTTCTTTAAATCTTCAGTAATCTCCTCTATTCTGATCCCACTAGATCTTGTCTGCCTTGTACTTACTTGTACAGGTTTCCTTCCTCTGCCTCTATTTCTTCCTCCTCTGCCTCTTCCTCTTCTTGCAGTAGAAGCTTCCTTCTGTCTAGCAATCTCCTCAAAAATCCAGTTTTGTTCCTTTACAATTTCATCAGTAGTCATATCAGGATTTTCCTCAGAAGTTAATTCAAGTGCCTTCTTAGCATGATACTGATGAAACTTATCACTGTTTCGATAAACAAGTTCACTTCCACCTGATTCAGTGATAATCTCTTCAAAGAGATGAGGAGCATCTTGTACACCAGTAATCAACATTTCTTCATAACCTTCAAGAATTGTAGGAAGAGTTTGCCTTTGACCTTGACCAGATGATGAAAATTGTTCTTCTGTCAGGATTTGAGATTTAACAATTGATGTCACAGTTCTTTTTCCAGATTCAGAAACATGAGTTGACTGATTAGTTTGAGTCTGAATTGAACTCCTCCTCTTTACCAAACCAGCATCAGAGGTTCCTTTTCCTTTTCCATGTTGTTGATCACTAACACCACCATCATTTCCAGAAGTATCATCATTCTTTCTTACAGCTGGATTAGGTGTGCATTTTGTTTTACTGACTACCTTCTCCCCCCTTTTTGACATCAGAACCCTCCTCAATAAAGAAAGATAAAATAAGCTTGAGGGTTTCATCAATAGTGTCAACTTTAGACTCCAAGACATCCAATCTTGAATCCATCTTCTTTTCAAGTGCCTTAATGTCATCAGCAAGAAGACGAGCTTCAGAAGCAGTAGCAGAGATAGATACAGTTGTATGAATATCAGCTTGAACTTTAGCATGATCAACCTTCATAGAATCAATCTCACTCTTCAATCCTTTTGCTAGCAGAGCATTAGTCTTAAGAAGAGCCTTAAGCTCAGGAGTAGACATCCTCGTAGCAATGTGACTAGAATGAAAAAGAGCATTAGTGAAGCTCATCTCAGCATCTGGCTAATTCCATTCAGTATCCCACTCATATCTCCTTGCAACTTGAGTATCAGCAGGAAGTTTAGAACTGTACTCCCCTCTGAACTCTTCTTGAGTAACAGATTGCATGTACCTACTCGAAGATCCATGAGCAGATCCTAGACTTGCTTTTATGGCTGCCTGCAATTGAATTGCCTCAGGATTATCATCAGCATGATCATCATCATCTGAGCTATCATCAGACTCAGGAAGTTTATCATCCACATTATCTTCAGGATTCATAACTCCTTTCAATCTCAAATTAACAGTAGATGGAACTGTTGGTTCCTGAAGACCTGCAATGGGAATAGAAACATTTCCTAGATCTCTCTTTTCTTTTAAAGTGAACTCATCACTTCTCACAACATTACCTAAGTTACTTTCAATAGTAACTACTACCTCTTCAGAAGTTTTTAACTTCTCAGTCTGTTCTACCTCACCTTTTGCCAGTTCAGGAGACTGCCTCTCTTCACTCTTCTTTTTCTCTAATTGTTTTCTCTCAGTCTCACTAGAAAGGTTCTGGCTCAACAAATTCAAAGAAATAAGAGGTGGCTGAGAAGAGTGGTCTGAAGTTATACAGATAGAGGTATCCCTTGTATCAGGTCTATCTGTAATCATACTATCAGTAGTAAGAGAAACAGAGATAGAAGTGTTACCTGAGGAAGTGATTAACGATTCCATTGGCCTTGCAGAAAGTGGCTCGATAAGCAATGGAATACTTGGATCAGTAGTACTTGCATCAGGATTGACAACTGAATCTAAAGCATGACTTGCATCAGTATTTTCTACTAATGGTTCTTGTGTAGTCCGAGGTTGTGAAGCTTCTTCAACACTTTGAGTCAAAGGTTCTTGTGTGCTTCCCTCATATGCAGTGTCCTTCAGTATTTCATCACATTCAGCAATATGCTTAGCATGAACAGCTTTATCTGCCAGAATTTGAACTAAGTCAAATTCAATTTTAGAAGCCCCTTGAGCAGTGTCAGGAAACTCCTTTGCTGATGTGATTTTGCCTGCATCTTCATTTTGAGGAGATGGTTCTTGTGGGGCAGGAATATTCTTGTCTTCACTTTCCCTTTGAGAAAGTGGTTCTTGTGGGATTATTCCTTCAGCAATGTCTGCATCCATACTTTGAATGGATGGTTCTTGTGTGACTGGATCTGCAGTAGCTGCTGAACTACTTTAAAGTTCAGGTTCTTGTGGGCTAGATCCTTGCAGAGGTGAAGTAATCCTCTGTTTCTTCTGTCTATGAAAAACCTTTTTAGTAGAATATTTCTGTTTGAGTGAGACAGATTTTAATCCAAGCTGTGCAGCTATTTTGTTCACATCATCCACAGACATTTCAATTATCCTTCTTTTTGGAGATGTAGGTGCTGGAGAATCAGAAATTCAACAGGCTTCACAGGTGAAGTATCAGGAGTAGAGATATCAAGATTTGTAGTTGAGTCAGGAACTAATGATACAATCGGATTCAGAATATTCTCTTTATCATCATCAAGATTTTGTATCTCTAGAGGAACGAAGTATTGGCTTTTCTTAAGTAATCTCCTTCTTTTCTTTGGCTTTTCAGAAATAGTCAGTTCTTTAGAAGCTACAGCAATGACTTCCTTTTTCTTTAAAGAAACTGATAAAGGCAATTTGTCATCATCAGAATCATAATCAGACTCAGAATCAATTTTCTGACTGAATTTCCTCTTTTCTCATGTTTCCTTATACACCCCTATATCAATCAAAGATTGATCAATCTCAAGCATAGATTTCTCCTTAACCAGGACCCCTTGTTCACCCCCATGTGTCTTCTTTTGAGAGTAGGTTGGAGTGGAGAAATTCTTTGATCCTGATTGTCTTCCAGACACATCAGATCTAGATAATTTCTTTAATTTTACAACTGATGCCTTTTGTGAGACACCAGAGGTGGATGACTGTTTGGTAGTGTTTTTGGGTTGAGTGCTTTGGTCAGAAACAGGATGGGTAGTTTCCTGTCTCATAGCACCAGAAACATGTCCAAGACCATCAGTGATAGATCCATAATAAGTAGGCATTCTCTTTGTCAAAAGAAGCCTGACCTTATCAGGAATAATAGGATTGCCTTCCAAGATATTTACCTTATCAGATTTCTCCAAGGATTTAATATTGTTTTCAGAAATCTTAAAGATACGCAATGGATCATCATTTTCAAATTCAACATTGGGACATAAATATGAAAATATTAATTGAAAGAATCTAATAAAACAGACATATCCACACTTTTCTGTTTTTCTGGCATGAAATGCTTTCAAAAGAAATAATCCATAATCAAAAGGAGTTTCATGGATTAGAGAGTACCCAATTTGAACTGAAGCTGAAGGCAATGCATCAAAGTTAGAGACTTTATTCAGAAAATAGCGACTGATAGTATCAAAGAAGAAATTCCATTCCTTCTTAAGTTTTGTTCTGTATAAATCCCTAAACTTTATTGGTTGTCCTTTGATTCCATGTTAACTCGAATAACTTGTAGAAGGGGGGGGGTTGAATACAAGTTATTTAATCGTGTCTGATTTTTGCTTGATTATATGAACAAGAATAAACGAATGAATCAAACTCTTGTTTGCATTAATAAGATCAAATACAAACTCTACCAAAGGTGTACAATACCTTTAGCAGCTACTGACAATACAAATCTCTCTCTCTCTGTTTGTTTCGAACTCTCGAATACAAACCTTATACAGAGCTACGCACATTCACTAGTTCGACTCACACTCTTTACAATGATATTGAGAGAGTATTTATAATGCTACCTATCAACTAATAATAGAAAGATATAATCTATACATGACAATGTTCTGCCTTCTAGTCGATAGTTTCCTTTAATAGAAAAACTCTTTCCTTCATAATATCTTCTTGCTTGTTCTTCAAACAATGATCCTGTTTTATAGCACTTGCCAGTTTCTGTAGCATCCATAATGACATCATCAGTAACACGACTGATATCAGGATCTGTACACTGCATCAGTATCTGATCAACCATCAGTATTGGACCATCATCAGGATTTGCTCTCTGTTCCTGACATGTAGTCTACGATACACTGTTCATTCCTGACTAAACTATACAGATAACTGTCTTACACATAAATCCTAAATACAGTGCTAAATCCTTTATAAGATCAGGATTACAAGAAGTATAATGTGTAAATTCTATTCTTAACATCACAACTTATGAATTATTCCTAACAATCTCCCCCTATTTATGCTTTAAAATCTGAAGCATAAATCTAAGTTGTGGATGTCAAAACATATAACAATACAACCAGAATAGAATTTATGAATGTAGAATTATGAAGTTAAGTACCTCCTTCTCAGATGTAGACGTTTATCTAGTACTTAGAAGAAAGAATTTTAACTATTAATGCTGCTCTTCCTTTACCACTTCCTAGCTGAGATTCACCACTGTCACTCCTGGTTCTTCTTTTTACTACCCTTTGTCTGATCTTTATCTCCCCCAGCTTTATCATCCTCAGTCTGGTGGTGTTGTTGTTGTTGTCTTTGAATTGTCTTTATCTCCCCCTTTTTGACATCAGCAACATTAATTCCAAGAGATTCAGAAACAGAACAAATGAGATTCATAAGAACTGCTTGATTTTCCATAATTGTGACTTGGTTATCTTCAACTAGAAAATCTAGAACAGGCCTGGATAGCTTCACTTTGATAGAAATAACTCTCATAGCTAGTCTGTATGATAATGTAGTTTCCCATGAAGAATCAATATCCAGATCTCTCTTGTCAAATACTGACATAGATGTAGCTTGATTTGTAGAAACCTGCATGATATTAGTTGGACTAGACTCTGTGTGTGTAGGTGACAATTGAATCTTTCTCCTTGTTCTCCTGATATAGTGAGCAAAAGATTTATCCTGAGAAGACTCAAGAGGTGTAGACACAGAAGTGATCTTGGGATGAGATCTTTGTTCAATAGACACAGTCTTTTGAGAGTCAGTATCTAGTAACTGTTTTCCCTTTTTAAGAACTACAGCCTTTTGAGAGACTGCAGCCTGGCTGTGACTAGGTTTTTCATCTCTTTGTGCTAACAAAGAAAGTTGAATTGCAGCCTTCAATTCTGCTCTCTCAGCAAGAGTTAAATCATCATCATCTTCACTAGAATTACTACTACTACTTGACACAACAAATCTTCTCTTCCTTACAACTGATGTCTTTTGAGAAACACCAGAGGTTGGTTTCTTTGAAACAATAGGCTGTGGATCAAAATTTGGTTCTTGAATTGTTTCAGAGACTATAATGTTTTGGGCTACTTGGGTAGACACAAGTGGGTTCTCCTCCAATTGAGATTCCTGAGCCATTTCACCACAAAAGAAAGAAGAATTGTAGAAAGTAGGAAGATGAGGTTTAAGAATTACCTGAACATGATATGGATAATGAATTGCAGGTATTTCATCTAGATTCTTTTCATTGTCCTTCTTTGTAATATCAGAGAAAATTCTCTTTTGCTGTTCATAAGAAGAAACACAATGTTCTCTACCAAATCTAGTTTCAACATCAGGAATAAAATGGTTAACAAACATTTGCATAAATCTATGATAATAAACCATTTTCCTGTTTTGATCTCTTAACCCAAGTTTAATACTCATCTGACTTAAGATAATATGACCAATGTTGATTACTCTGTCATAAAGCAAACTATAAGCAATATGTGATGTAACAGAAGTAATTTGCTGAAAAGAACTACATTTGCCAGTAAAACATTTAGCAATTTGATCAAAGTAAAAAGACCATTCCTTTCTAAGAAAAGACCTATTCAACTGGCTCATGTTATCTAGAGGTCCACTATAACCTAATTCAGACAACATAGTTCTTATATTATCATCAGATGGTACATTCTCATAACTATCAGTAACAGGTAAGCAAAGTACTGAATTAACAACAGATTCAGTAATGTCAAATGAATCTTGTCCTAAATGTAGAACAATCTTACCTGATTGACTCTGAGTAGAATCAATTACCTCAGCATTCTTCCAAGCTTGTGAAACAGCTACTTGATTAATCTGTGGAGATGCTGTCAATGCATAACTTAATGGTCCATTCGCCAGAAAGTCCATGATTGGATGAAAATCAGATGACACTCCTTCCTTGTTGGTGATAGCTGCAACATGATTGTTTGTCATAAAATCAAAGTCACCAAACTTGAAGGCTACTGATTTAGGTAATCTTCTCTGAGCTGCCATTTTTGATCTGAAAAGAAACTTGAAAAATTCTTGAAATGGATTAGTGATTTTGAAAACTCAAGAGTGATTTTTGCTTTAGAGAATGTAAAATTAGAGAAAGCAATTACACGATTAGAGTTTCAAAACAAATATATTTCACAAATCTTTCAGACCACTATCCCACGTTGACACGTAGATTGACAGGTGTCAGTCCCTGAAAAATGCGGTTACCCACGATTTTTGGAAAATAAAATCCAAAATTGATTTTCATGAAATAAATCAGGGTATAAATAAGCAATACTGATCAGCTTCCTTTTCCTGATGACCTCTCATCAAAATAATCACAAAATGCAATGTGATTTAAAAATATAATTTTCAAATCCTGATGGTCACACATGAAATCCTGACCAATATCATCAGAGACTTAATATGGAGTTTTCCACGTGGCATTTTTCTTTTATCTGAAAAAGAAATAAACAATTAATCTGAACAAAAATCAATTGGTTAGATATTTTCAATATTTCTTGAAAACAAGAAATACAGTCACATGCAATAATTAGCATTTGACTTCATTAAAACTTCCAAGTGACTGTTCAGCTTCTCACGTCTTTCTTTAAAAGAACCAGACGCCTTATGCCATTCTCCAAAACCTTTCAATTTCTTTTCTTCTCAACAATGCTTCTCAAACCAAAAATCCCTTCAAACCCATTTTCCAGATTTTTCTTGATCGATGAACATCCTATTCTTGATCATCTCTTTGAACAAATGACTCTTCTCATCGAACTAATCATGAATGGATTGGTTTTCGAAAATATCCAGAGGTTTCTCCTAGAACATCCATCTGTTGGATACAATCTTCCCCTAACCTCCTCAAAACTTGAGGATGAAGAATTTGGCCGAGAGTCTGAGGTTGATCTTGATGGAGATGCTATTCATTTAAGTTAGCTGCTCTCATTCAAGTCGCCCAGACAAGGAATCCAAAAGCAAACGATGCTTTCATCCCCTGATGGATTTCTTGAGATGCTCCTTGTCCTGTACCTCAGAGTTCATATCAATAGACAAGTATAGAATTATCAATAGAAATTTAGACAGAAAGATGTTGTATTTCATTTCCATGTAATGATTTCTATTAATGAAAATACAATTTCTTGTTATCTGCTTGTCTTTTGATTTTTGAATGATGTATAAATTATCAGTATGCAAATATCAAAACTTGCTAGCATAGACTTAACACATCACAGAATTAGATTACTACACAAAGTAAACGTCAGGATTTGAAACAATTTTCATAATCCTGATACTGACACAATACTGATGACGTCAGCATCCTGATAACAAATCTAATCCTGATGATTATTAACAAGTCTATCATACTGAAATTTATCAAGGCAAAGTGTTATAGCTAAAGCATTTAACAATCAAATATAGATCCTGACAGGAATATCAAGTCTATAAGCTAAGAACAACATACCTTGCTACTTTTGCAGATGTTAAAGATCTAAAAATTTAACATTCCTAACTCACTTACTAGTCTACTGAATGTAGTCTCATCAAGTGGTTTAGTTAGAATATCTGCAAGCTGTTTGTCAGTAGGAACAAAATGAAGTTCCACAGTACCATTCTCAATATGTTCTCTAATAAAATGATACCTGACATCAATGTGCTTAGTCCTTGAATGTTGAACTGGATTTTCTGCAATTTTAATAGCACTAGTATTATCACAAAACATAGGAATATTACTAAGTGTTATACCATAATCCAGCAACTGATTTCTTATCCAAAGGAGCTGTGCACAACAACTGCCTGCTGCTATGTACTCAGCTTCTGCAGTTGAGGTTGAAACAGATTGTTGCTTCTTGCTTGCCTAAGAAATTAATCTATTTCCCAAGAATTGACATGTACCTGTAGTGCTTTTCCTGTCTATCTTACACCCTGCATAATCAGAGTCTGAATAGCCAATTAGAAAGAAATCAGATTCTCTAGGATACCACAAACCAAGATTTGGAGTTCCTTTGAGATATCTAAAAATTCTCTTCACAGCAATTAAATGAGATTCCTTAGGATCACTTTGGAATCTAGCACATAAACAGGTAGAAAACATTATATCTGGCCTACTTGCAGTTAGATATAACAATGAGCCTATCATGCCTCTATAACTAGTATTATCCACACTCTTTCCTTTAGGATCAGAGTCTAGTTTAGTGGCTGTTGCCATGGGTGTTTTTGCAACTGCACAGTCTTGAAAGTCAAAACTTCTTAAAAGATCTTTGATATACTTTGACTGATTAATGAAAATACCAGTCTCAGTCTGTTTGACCTGCAAGCCTAAGAAATAATTTAGTTCACCCATCATGTTCATCTGATACTTAGACTGCATAAGCTTGCTAAACATAGCACACAACTTTTCATTAGCAGAACCAAAAATAATATCATCAACATAAACTTGAACTAAAAGCAATTCACCTTTTATCTTTCTAAAGAATAGAGTTTTGTCAATTGTACCTCTTGTGAAGCCATTTTCAAGAAAAAATTTAGACAAAGTCTCATACCATGCTCTTGGTGCCTGCTTTAGTCCATAGAGTGCCTTGTCAAGTTTGTAGACATGATTTGGAAACCTTGGATCAACAAATCCAGGTGGCTGTTCTACATACACTTCTTCATCAAGTTTGCCATTTAGAAAAGCACTCTTTATATCCATCTGGTATACCTTGAATTTTGAATGAGCTGCAAATGCAAGAAACATTCTGATTGCTTCCAATCTTGCTACAGGTGCAAAGGTCTCATCATAATCAATGCCTTCTTCCTGAGAATAACCCTTGGCCACCAGTCTTGCTTTGTTTCTTACAATCATACCAGATTCATCTAGCTTGTTTCTGAAAACCCATCTTGCACCAACAATAGATCTATCTTTAGGTCTTGGTACCAGTTTCCAAACTTTGTTTCTCTCAAACTCATTTAACTCCCTCCTGCATTGCAATTACCCAATCAGGATCCTGTAAGGCTTCTTCAACCTTCTTAGGTTCATTCTTTGAGAGAAAGCAACTATACAAGCATTCATTTTGAATTGATCTTCTAGTTCGAACACCATTATTTGGATCACCAATTATCAAATCTTCAGTATGATCCTTTGTCCATTTTCTAATAGGTGGTAAATTAACTCTGCTAGTCTCTCCCCCTAAGTTAGTGGTATCCCTTGTAGAAGAATTCTCTCTACCTTCAAAAACTCTCCTTTGATCAATAGAATCAGTAGATTCCATATTGCTGCTAGTTACTGATCTTTCCTCAGTAGACTCTGAAAGGTCAGTTCCTGATGGAGTAGACTCTGAAACGTCAATTCCTGATGGAATAGATTCTGAAAGACTAGTCTGCTCCTGATGATCACTGTGTTCTCTTTGATTTATTTGCTCCCCCTCAACAGTAGCATTCCTTTGAGAAGCAATAGAAATTCCTTCTGGAGAACCTTCATCATCACTTGAGAGTATCTCAGAATTCTTCAGATTTTCAAATTCCAATTCGTCATGGCTTTCATCAGTTTGCAAAATTCCAAATTTCTTATCATCAAATGCAACATGAATTGATTCCATAACAACGTGAGTTCTGAGATTATAAACTTTGAAGGCCTTAGATGCTGAATATCCTAGAAAAATTGCTTCATCCGATTTGGCTTCAAATTTTCCAAGTTGTTCTGGATGAACTTTTAGGACATAGCATTTGCATCCAAAGATGTGAAAATATTTCACACTTGGTTTCTTTCCTTTGATCATCTCATAGGGAGTTTTTCCATGACTATTTACCAAGGTACAGTTCTGAGTGAAACATGCAGTGTTAATAGCTTCTGCCCAAAAGTAGGTTGGAAGTTTTGCATCTGCAAGCATGGTTCTTGCTGCCTCTATGAGAGTCCTGTTCTTTCTTTCCACTACACCATTTTGTTGAGGTGTACCAGGTGCAGAAAACTGTTGAGTGATTCCATTGTCTGCACAAAACCCCTCCATTGTAGAATTCTTGAATTCTGTACCATTGTCACTCCTAAGTACTTTGACTTTGTACTCAGAGTTGTTATGAATATTCTTGATGAGTTCAATGATTTGCTGAGGAGATTCATCCTTCTTGTGTAGAAAGAACACCCATGTGAACCTTGTGAAATCATCCACCATAACTAGAGCATATCTTTTCTTGCTGATAGACATAATGTTTACTGGACCAAACAGATCAAGATGTAGCATGTGAAATGGTTCAGTAATTGAATTTTCAGTCTTGCTCTTGAAAGTGGTTCTTCTTTGCTTTCCAAGCTGACATGCATCACAAAGTCCATCTTGCACAAAATTTGCCTGTGGTAGGCCTCTCACCAAATTGTGTTTAACAAGTTGATTAAGCTTCTTGAAATTAAGATGTGAGAGCTTCTTGTGCCAATTCCAGCTTTCATCACTTGTTGCTTTGCTGTAGAGACATCTAACAATTCCTTTAGATGTATCACTTAGGCTGGCTTCATATATGTTACCATGTCTTTGACCAGTTAGAACAATGTCTCCATTCTGCATATTCAAGATTTTGCATCCTTCTCTGTCAAAGATTGATTTGTAACCTTTATCACCCAGTTGACTTATGCTTAAAAGAGTATGTTTCAAGCCTTCAACCAGTGCTACATTTCCTATGATGACATTCCCCAAAACAATTGAGCCATATCCCAGAGTTTCTCCTTTGTTGCCATCTCCAAAAGATATTACTGGGCCAGCTTTCCTCTCAAACTTTGTAAGCAGGGACTTCTTTCCAGTCATATGTCCAGAGCATCCACTGTCCAAGATAATTGAATGCTTCTTTCCTGTGCCCTGCAAACAAAAAGTAACTAGTTAGAATTTTTTAGGACCCAACTTTGATTGGATCCTTTCTTACTAGATTTAGAGACAACAGACTTTGAAGATTTTGCTTTTATTTTACCTGTTGCAGAGTCAACTTTAGACTCTGATCTCACAAACTGTTTGTGACTAGGAGTTTCAGATTTCAAAGAATAATAGTCATAATACAGTTCATGATATTCTCTACACATGTAAATGGAATGAAGTAAACTACCACAATGATAACAAGCTTTTTGTGGTTGGTATTGAATTTTCTGAGTCTTGGGGAATCTGGACTCAGTTTTCCAAGAAGGTTTTTGATTGCAGTCTAGGGCCAAATGATTATGATTTCCACACTTATAGCATTTTTTCCTAGGTGCATCAGGTACATTCTTGTAATTATTCTCTTTGTTAATACCTTCTTTTCCATTCCTATTTCTCTTGATCTTGCTAGACTCTGAAAGACCATCTAATCTCTGTTTCAACTGAGACTTAGACAGAAACCCTATGTTTACATTCTTAGGTTTCTCTAACACTTTCTCATCTGAATTACTATTGTTAATCCTTTTGTGTACAACAGGGGTACCTTTTGAATCAACAAATTTAACATGATTAGGTTCAGAAACAATTTTCTTACCTTCAGATTTAGATGTGTTAGCTTCTATCTTACTATCATCATTGACAATAGCTACTTTTTCTTCTTGTCTAGCCTTATCAAAACCTAAACCATTAACCTTACCACGAATTCCACTCTCAAAGATTTCCATTGTCTTCTTACTGGAATTGTTAATGGTCTTAATCACATCTCTCTCTTCTTCTAGTTCTTTTCTGACATAGTCATAAGCCTCAAGAATAACACTATAATCATGCTTAGCTTTATCAGAACTTAACTTGTATTCTTCCATTTGAATTAATTCAGATTCAAGAAAATTATTTCTATCAACTAATTTATCATTCTTAACCTTAAGTTCATCTCTTTCACAAGTAAGAATTCTAAAATTAGTCATAAGATTCTTAAACTCAGCATGGATAGATCTAATTTCATCAGAATTTAAGCTATCAAATGAATCAAGAGAGTGAAGTGATACCTTAACAGAGGATGGAGAAGTTTTCTTTGGAGATCCAGGTTTGTCTGAACTATTGGCCATCAATGCAATGTTGTCATAATCCAATTCATCTTCAGAGTCACTGGAATCAGCCCAATCCTTCTGTGTGACCATAAGTGCATTACCCTTTCCTGAATTCCTAGGCTTCTTACACTCACTAGCAAAATGTCCAAGCTCGCTGCAGTTAAAGCACTTGATCTTGGCCTTATCAAGCTTGACAATTGTACTTTTGCTTTTGTCACTCTTCTTCTCCTCCTTCTTTTGAAAAGGTCCTTTGCTAAATCTTCTCCTGTTGAATCTTCCTTTCTTGAAAGCTTTAACAAACATAGCAAAGAGTTCTTGCATATCAGATTCAGAATCATTGTTGTCAGAGTCCATATCAGTAGTCTCTGAATCAGAACTTTCTTTGCTTTTCTTCTTCCTTGAATTCTTTACAGCAATCTCTTCATGCTATTCTTCAGGAAGCTTCTTAACTTCAGATTGAGCAGTAAGTGCAATAGTCTTCATCTTTCCTTCACTCCTGCTCTTCTTCTGCTGCTTGTCAAGTTCATAAGCTCTCAATTTTCCATATACTACCTCTAATGAAATCTCATCCAGATCATTAGCTTCCTCGATCGCAGATATCTTCTCATTGTAGAAATCAGGCAAAGCTTTCATGAACTTTGTATTCATATCCTCCAAGTCATAATATTTACCATGCATGGCCATCTCATTGATGAGTTTTGTAAACCTATCAAAGGTATCAGTAAGTGACTCACCAGACTTGGATTCAAAGTACTCATACTGTTGTATAAGTAATGTCCTCATATTCTTCCTGACAGGCTTAGTTCCTTCACAGTGAACCTTAAGATTGTCCCATATATCCTTAGCAGTTTTACAAGAGAGAACATAGTTAGTGAGAACAGAATCAAGACTGTTGAATAATATGTTTCTCACTTTAGCATCTTTGAGAACATTCTCCTTGTCCTTATCTGACCATTCAGATTTTGGCTTCCCTGCTGTATGTTCTGGAACAACCACACCATCAACAGTTGCTTGTCCAATGACCTTTGTTGGAACAAAAGGTCCATCTCTGATTCTGTCAAGATAATCAGGATCTGTTGCTTCCAGATGATGCAACATCTTTACTTCCCATAGAGTATATTCGTTTCTCTTGAGCATAGGAATTTTAGTATTCCCATCCTTGTAACCAGACATGATTGCAGATCTTTATGATTACTCGAAATCAACCTGCTCTAATACCAATTGTTAACTCGAATAACTTGTAGAAGGGGGGGTTGAATACAAGTTATTTAATCGTGTCTGATTTTTGCTTGATTATATGAACAAGAATAAACGAATGAATCAAACTCTTGTTTGCATTAATAAGATCAAATACAAACTCTACCAAAGGTGTACAATACCTTTAGCAGCTGCTGACAATACAAATCTCTCTCTCTCTGTTTGTTTCGAACTCTCGAATACAAACCTTATACAGAGCTACGCACATTCACTAGTTCGACTCACACTCTTTACAATGATATTGAGAGAGTATTTATAATGCTACCTATCAACTAATAACAGAAAGATATAATCTATACATGACAATGTTCTGCCTTCTAGTCGATAGTTTCCTTTAATAGAAAAACTCTTTCCTTCATAATATCTTCTTGCTTGTTCTTCAAACAATGATCCTGTTTTATAGCACTTGCCAGTTTCTGTAGCATCCATAATGACATCATCAGTAACACGACTGATATCAGGATCTGTACACTGCATCAGTATCTGATCAACCATCAGTATTGGACCATCATCAGGATTTGCTCTCTGTTCCTGACATGTAGTCTCCGATACACTGTTCATTCCTGACTAAACTATACAGATAACTGTCTTACACATAAATCCTAAATACAGTGCTAAATCCTTTATAAGATCAGGATTACAAGAAGTATAATGTGTAAATTCTATTCTTAACATCACAACTTATGAATTATTCCTAACATTCCAAGACTCTTTGCAAAATCAAGAAGTGTAGCATCAGAAACACTTTCTGCTGATTTGCCATTTAGAGATGGCAGATGTAGAGCTTTCACTATCACCTCTGGAGTCACATTATATGTAGTACCATTGTACGCAAAGGACATATATGGATTCTGTGTTGTCATATCAAAAACTGCTGTTGACCATACCTGCATAACACTCTTAAAAGAAACTTTGGAGGGTTGTGTTAATGCATAGTTAATCGGACTTGAGGCTAAGAAATCTTGAATGATATGAAAATCATTCGACAAATCCTGATGATCAAGAACAGCAACGAAATTGTTAGGTGCAAAAGTAACACCATTGATGACAACTTTACTGTTTGCAAACAATTGATTTTCCATTGTGGTTGAACAGAGAGATTTTGTATTCTTGAACAGTTAGGGTTTATGTTTGCACAAAGTGAGAGACGATACAATACTGATACTTTGAGAATAAAAGAATCAATTTAGAAAACTAAATTGATTTTGGACAAAACTAATGATATCTCAAGGACAGGTGTCAGTAATCGACTCGTGCACACATAAGTAATGGAGTAAATTACGTGTAAGAGTGGTAATAACTACACGCATCACGATTTTCAAACTGTAAGTATATACTCACATGAGTGTTATACACGCGCCCGCAGTTTTCGAGAAATAAGATTGTGATAAAAAAATAAAACAAGGTAATTTGTTTTAATTAAAGAAATTAAAACATCACAATCTAAAAATACCTGGTACCAACATCAGAAATATGAATCGTTTCATATTCTCGTTCCACTCTTCTCTATTTAATCCTAGAGACTTGTCCACTATCTTTTTAACCCTTCTTCTCTCCTGCAAACCAAAAACTCTTCTAAAAAAAAATATCTTAGTAGAAGAGATGTTGTTAACTCGAATAACTTGTAGAAGGGGGGGGGGTTGAATACAAGTTATATAATCGTGTCTGATTTTTGCTTGATTAGATAAACAAGAATAAACGAATGAATCAAACTGTTTGTATTAATAAGATCAAATACAAACTCTACCAAAGGTGTACAAATACCTTTAGCAGCTGCTGACAATACAAATCTCTCTCTCTGTTTGTTTTGAACTCTCGAATACAAACCTTATACAGAGCTACGCATACAAAACTCACAATTCAAACTTACGTACACTTTTTACAATGATATAGAGAGAGTATTTATAATGCTACCTATCAACTAATAACAGAAAGATAATCTATACATGACAATGTTCTGCCGTCCAGTTGATAGTTTCCATCAATAGAAAATTCTTTCCTTCATAATATCTTCTTGCTTGTTCCTCAAACAAAGATCCTGTTTTATAGCACTTGCCAGTTTCTGTAGCATCCATAATGACATCATCAGTAACACGACTGATATCAGGATTCCATCTTGCATTAGGATCTGACCATCCCATCAGTACTTGATCAGTATTTGACCTGACATATCAGGATTCAATCTCAGTTCCTGACATGTAGTACTCGATGCACTGTTCCTGACTTAATTCTACAGATTACTGTCTAACACATATCTCCTATACAAAAAGCTAAATCCTTTATAAGATCAGGATATACAAGAAGTATAAGTAAAATTCTATTCTTAACATCACAACTCATGAATTATTCCTAACAATCTCCCCCTATTTATGCTTTAAAACCTGAAGCATAAATCTGAGTTGTTGATGTCAAAACATATAACAATACAATCAGAATAGAATTTATGAATTCAAAATCATGAAGTTAAGTACCTCATTCTTCAAATGTAGACAAAGTATATAGTACTTAGAAGAAAGAATTCAACTATTTGATGCTTCTTTTCCTTTACCACTTTCCATATAAGATTCACCTCTGTCATCCTTAGTTCTTCTTTTATCTCTCCCAATCTGTTTATCTCCTCCCCCAGTCTGTTGCCTTTGAACTGTTTTTATCTCCCCCTTTTTGACATCAGCAACATTAAGTCCAAGAGATTCAGTAACAGAACAAATGAGATTCATCAGAACTGCTTGATTTTCCATAATAGTGACTTGGTTATCTTCAAGTGCTTGAAGTCTTGATTGAATTTCAACTTGAGATTTCTGAATGTCTTGTAGAAGTTCAGAATTGACTTCAATGTTGGAAGTGTTTGGAACATCTTCAGATTCAATTCTTGTAGAAGAAGTTGCATGTGTAGAATGATATTCAAGTAATAAAACTCGATTAGAGTTACAAACATCTTCATCTTTCCGATCTGAAGCTGCGATATGATCATCTTGTCCTTCACCAGTATTCTATGTACTAACATCTAAAAATCCTGACTCTTCCTTAGATTGATCAGATACTGTTGATGTCTCAATTCTGGCTGATATTGGTAGTACAAACAAAGGAATACTATGATCATTAGGAATATCTTCTGGTACTGGTAGTGTAGAAGTTTGTCTTAGCCTTTCACCTCTTCTGCCTACAAGCCTTTCTTTTTGCTTCTGAGCTTTAACTTCTGGCTTTGCATTGTGCTTTGCTAAGTCATTCTTCTCATACATCTTAATAAAAGAATAAGTACCAGCATCCATACCAAGATTGTCAGACCAAGATTCAGGAAAAACCTGATCCCAGAAATTAAACGATGGTGGTTTCCTAATTTTCTCTCCCTCACTATGGAGTTGATCATCCATACCCTCAATCTCACTTTGACTATCTAAAGTCAACACTCTTTCTACCTCTCCTTTTGCCTGGTCAGGAGCCAACCTCTCTGATTGTGGATCAATATCCATCTTTTCAAGTGTATCACTCAAATTTGGATAAGTGCTCTCATGACCTACAGAAAAATAGAGTTTAGAAGAAGTTTTTATACCTGAACTCACATGGAGAGAGGGTTCCTCATTTGGCAAGGGGCTTGAGGTTTTCTCCAAGGAGTGAGCTGCTATAGTCTCTGTACCCTCACAAACATCTTCTTTCCTTCCAAAGACTACAGGCTCTAGTATACCACTTTCAGGTTCTCTACTAGACTCTGATATCTTCAGTAATACTTCATTAGACACCATAGTTAGTATGTCACCGTCTTTAAGTGTTGTTTGTTGAGACTCACCCTCAAGGTGGATAGACTCTGACTGAACAATGTTTGTTTGATCTTCAGAAAAATCAATCAAAGTTATTCCTCCCATATCATAGGGTTTCTCACTTGCAATTTCAGTCATCACAGAAGACCTTTCAACATCAGCTATTATAGCTCCTGAGTCATCCAACCTCTGACTAGATGGTTCTTGTGTTGCAGTGACTGTGATCTGATCTTTCCTACTATCCACCACTGGTGCAATAGTATCTTCTGTTGGCTGCATTCCTCTACCTACTTCCTCCTGTTGTTCACCTTGAGCTGAAGCATCTTCAATGATGACATCCTTGTCAAATAAATATGTATGAAGTGATTGAAGTGCAACATGCTTTGAGAGTCCAAATTTCTTGACTAATTGTCTTCTAACAGTTACATAGAAATACATCTTCATTAAGTCAAGTCTTTGATGTAGAAGTCCATACTCTTCTGGAAATAAAAGTTTTGGTACTATTTCAACTAGAAAATCTAGAACAGGCCTGGATAGCTTCACTTTGATAGAAATAACTCTCATAGCTAGTCTGTATGATAATGTAGTTTCCCATAAAGAATCAATATCCAGATCTCTATAGTCATTTGCTGACTTGATTGTAGCTTCATTTGTAGAGACCTGTATGATGTTAGATGGACTAGACTGTGTGTGTAGGTGACAAATGAATCTTTCCCTTATTCTCCTAGTATAGTGAGCAAAAGATTTATCCTGAGAAGACTCAAGAGGTGTAGACATAGAAATGATCCTGGGATGAGATCCTTTTTTAATAGACACGGTCTTTTGAGAGATAGTATCCAGTAACTGTTTTCCCTTTTTAAGTACTACAGCCTTCTGAGAGACTGCAGCCTGGCTGTGACTAGGTGCTTCATCTCTTTGTCCTAGGTTAGAAAGTTGAATTGCAGCCTTCAATTCTTCTCTCTCAGCAAGAGATATATTATCATCATCTTCACTAGAATTACTACTACTTGACACAACAAATCTTCTCTTCCTTACAACTGATGTCTTTTGAGAAACACCAGAGGTTGGTTTCCTTGAAACAATAGGCTGTGAATCAAAACTTGGTTCTTGAATTGTTTCAGAGACTATAATGTTTTGGGCTACTTGGGTAGACACAGGTGGGTTCTCCTCCAAATAAGATTCCTGAGTCATTTCACCACAAAAGAAAGAAGAATTGTAGAGAGTAGGAAGATGAGTTTTAATAATTACCTGAACATGATGTGGATAATGAATTGCAGGTATTTCATCTAGATTCTTTTCATTGTCCTTCTTTGTAATGTCAGAGAAAATTCTCTTTTGTTGTACATAAGAAGAAACACAATGTTCTCTACCAAATCTAGCTTCAACATCAGGAATAAAATGGTTAATAAACATTTGCATAAATCTATGATAATAAACCATTTTTCTATTTTGATCTCTTGACCCAAGTTTAATACACATCTGACTTAAGATAATGTGACCAATGTTAATTACTCTGTCATAAAGCAAACTATAAGCAATGTGTGAGGTAACAGAAGTAATTTGCTGAAAAGAACTACATTCGCCAGTAAAACATTTAGCAATTTGATCAAAGAAGAAAGACCATTCCTTCCTAAGAAAAGACCTATTTAACTGGCTCATGTTGTCTAGAGGTCCACTATAACCTAATGCAGACAACATAGTTCTTACATTATCATCAGATGGTTCACTTGCATAATTATCAGTTACAGGTAAGAGAAGTACTGAATTAACAACAGATTCAGTAATGTCATAAGTATCTTGTCCTAAGTGTAGAACAATCTTACCTGATTGACTCTGAGTAGAATCAATTACCTCAGCATTCTCCCAAGCTTGTGAAACAGCAGCTTGATTTATTTCTAGAGATGCTGACAATGCATAACTTAATGGTCCATTCACCAAAAAGTCCATAATCGGGTGAAAATCAGATGACACCCATTCCTTGTTGGTGATAGCTGCTACATGATTTTTCATCATAAAATCAAAGTCACCAAACTTGAAAGCTACTGATTTAGGTAGACTTCTTTGAGCTGCCATTTTTGATCTGAAATGAACTTGAGAAATCTTAAAATTGATTAGCGATTTTGAGAACTTGAATGAATGTTTTTACCTTAGGAAATACGAATTAGAAGTTAGCAATAACCAATCAGAGTCTCAAAATAAAGATATATTCAAAAATCCTTCAGACCCACTAACCCACGTTGACACTTAGGTGTCAGTCCCTGAAAAATGCAGTTTACCCACGATTTTTGGAAAATAAATCCAAAATTGATTTCAATTAAATAAATCAGGGTAAAATCAAAATAAAATCAATACTGATCAGCTTCATTTTATGATGTGATCTTTTTTACCAAGATAATCAAAACTCTGAATGTGATTAAAAATAATAAAAATAATTATCAATCCTGATGAAATTACTTTCGTTTTCCTGATCACTATCATCCTGATTCCAAAGATTAAATGGAGTTCCACGTGGCAATTTTAGAATTTAACCTGAAAAGAACATCAATAATCTAAACAAAAAAATCTTGTTAGATTGTCAAAAATATTTTAGAAATATGAAAGAATAAGTCATACGCATAGATGTATACGCCGATACATTGAATATTTAAAATGAATGTTCAGCTTCTCACTCTTTCCTTTATAAGCCCTTAATGTCTTTTGCCTTTCTTAACTCCAGAAACACACAAAACCTCTCTGTAAACACAAAGCTTCCACAAAACACAATCACCTTCAACCCAATCTTTCGATTTCTCACAGATGATGAACACCAAAGATTCAATATTCATCTCTTTGAAGAGATGACTTTTCTCATCGTTTTAGACATGGTTGGAGTAGATCCATATAATGTCCAGAACCTTCTTCTAAAACATCCATCTGTTGGATACAATCACCCTCTAAACTCCTCAAAACTTGAGGATGAAGAATTTGGCCGAGAGTCTGAGGTTGATCTTGATGGAGATGCTATACATTCAAGTCAGCTGCTCTCATTCAAGTCGCCCAGACAAGGAATCCAGGAGTAATCTTCAAAGTGACTCTTGAGATGCTCCTTGTCCTGAAGTATATCTTTGAAGACTAAGAACAATAATAACTTTAGACAAGAATAGGGTTATCAGTAGAAGTTAGATAAAAAGATATTTGTATTTCATTTCCATGTATTTAATGCTTTCAATTAATGAAAATACAATTTCTTATTATCTACTTGTCTGTTGTTTAATGACTGATCTGAAAAACAATATAAACTATCAATATGAATGAATTAAAGCTTGCTTGCATAGACTTAACAAAACTCAGAATTAGATAAAAAAAAAATTAAACTTCAGGATTTGAAACATTAGTACACACATATTTCACAATCCTGATACTGACGATAAATCCTGATGACGTCAGCATACTGATAGTAATTCTAATCCTGATGATTATTAACAAGTCTATCATACTGAAATTTATCAAGGCAAAGTGTTACAGCTAAAGCATTTAACAATCAAATATAGATCCTGACAGGAATATCAAGCCTATAAGCTGAAAACAACATACCTTGCTTCTTTTGCAGATGTTAAAGATCTAGCAATTTAACATTCCTAACTCACTTACTAATCTGTTGAATGTAGTCTCATCAAGTGGTTTAGTTAGAATATCTGCAAGCTGTTTGTCAGTAGGAACAAAATGAAGTTCCATAGTACCATTCTCAATATGTTCTCTAATAAAATGATACCTGACATCAATGTGCTTAGTCCTTGAATGTTGAACTGGATTTTCTGCAATTTTGATAGCACTAGTATTATCACAAAACATAGGAATATTACTAAGTGTCATACCATAATCCATCAACTGATTTCTTATCCAAAGGAGCTGTGCACAACAACTGCCTGCTGCTATGTACTCAGCTTCTGCAGTTGAGGTTGAGACAGATTGTTGCTTCTTGCTTGCCCAAGAAATCAATCTGTTTCCAAAGAATTGACATGTACCTGTAGTGCTTTTCCTGTCTATTTTACACCCTGCATAATCAGAGTCTGAATAGCCAATTAGGGAGAAGTCAGATTCTCTAGGATACCACAAACCAAGATTTGGAGTTCCTTTGAGATATCTAAAAATTCTCTTCACAGCAATTAAATGAGATTCCTTAGGATCACTTTGGAATCTAGCACATAAACAGGTAGAAAACATTATATCTGGTCTACTTGTAGTTAAATATAACAATGAGCCTATATTGCCTCTATAACTAGTATTATCCACACTCTTTCCCTTAGAATCAGAGTCTAGTTTAGTGGCTGTTGCCATGGGTGTTTTTATAACTACACAGTCTTGAAAGTCAAATCTTCTTAAAAGATCTTTGATATACTTTGACTGATTAATGAAAATACCATTCTCAGTCTGTTTGACCTGGAAGCCTAAGAAATAATTTAATTCACCCATCATGCTCATCTGATACTTAGACTGCATAAGCTTGCTAAACTTAGCACACAACTTTTCATTAGTAGAGCCAAATATGATATCATCAACATAAACTTGAACTAAAAGAAATTCACCTTCTATCTTTCTAAAGAATAGAGTTTTGTCAATTGTACCTCTTGTGGAGTCATTTTCAAGAAGAAATTTAGACAAAGTCTCATACCATGCTCTTGGTGCCTGCTTTAGTCCATAGAGTGCCTTGTCAAGTTTGTAGACATGATTTGGAAATTTTGGATCAACAAATCCAGGTGGTTGCTCCACATACACTTCCTCATCAAGATTGCCATTTAGAAAAGTACTCTTTACATCCATCTGGTATACCTTGAACTTTGAATAAGCTGCAAATGCAAGAAACATTCTGATTGCTTCCAATCTTGCTACAGGTGCAAAGGTCTCATCATAGCCTTCTTCCTGAGAGTAACCCTTGGCCACCAGTCTTGCTTTGTTTCTTACAATCATACCAGATTCATTTAGCTTGTTTCTGAAAACCCATTTTACACCAACAATTGATCTGTCTTTAGGTCTTGGTACCAGTTTCCAGACTTTGTTTCTCTCAAACTCATTTAATTCTTCCTGCATTGCAATTACCCAATCAGGATCCTGTAAGGCTTCTTCAACCTTTTTAGGCTCATTCTTTGAGAGAAAGCAACTATACAAGCATTCATTTTGAATTGATCTTCTAGTTCGAACACCACTATTCTGATTACCAATAATCAAATCTTCAGTATGATCCTTTTTCCATTTTCTAACAGGTGGTAGATTGACTCTTCTAGTCTCTCCCCCTAAGTTAGTGGTTTCTCTTGCAGAAGAATTCTCTCTGCCTTCAAAAACTCCTATTTGATCAATAGAATCAGTAGATTCCATATTGCTGGTAGTTACTGATCTTTCCTCAGTAAACTCTGAAGGATCAGTTCCTGATGGAGTAGACTCTGAATAGCTAATCTGCTCCTGATGATCACTGTGTTCTCCTTGATTCATTTGCTCCCCCTCAACAGTAGCACTCCTTTGAGAAGCAATAGAAATTCCTTTTGGAGAACCTTCATCATCACTGGAGAGTATCTCAGAATTCTTCAGATTTTCAAATTCCAATTTGTCATGGCTCTCATCAGTTTGCAGAATTCCAAATTTCTTGTCATCAAATGCAATATGAATCGATTCCATAACAATGTGAGTTCTGAGATTATAAACTTTGAAGGCCTTAGATGCTGAATATCCTAGAAAGATTGCTTCATCCGATTTGGCTTCAAATTTTCCAAGTTGTTCTGGATGAACTTTTAGGACATAGCATTTGCATCCAAAGATGTGAAAGTATTTCACACTTGGTTTCTTTCCTTTGATCATCTCATGGGGAGTTTTTCCATGACTATTTACCAAGGTACAGTTTTGAGTGAAACATGTAGTGTTAATAGCTTCTGCCCAAAAATAGGTTGGAAGTTTTGCATCTGCAAGCATGGTTCTTGTTGCCTCTATGAGAGTCATGTTCTTTCTTTCCACTACACCATTCTGCTGAGGTGTACCAGGTGCAGAAAACTGTTGAGTGATTCCATTGTCTGCACAAAAATCCTCCATTGTAGAATTCTTGAATTCTGTACCATTGTCACTCCTAAGTACTTTGACTTTGTACTCAGAGTTATTCTTAATATTCTTTACAAGTTCAATGATTTCCTGAGGAGCTTCATCCTTCTTGTGTAGAAAGAACACCCATGTGAACCTTGTGAAATCGTCCACTATCACTAGAGCATATCTTTTCTTGCTGATAGACATAATGTTTACTAGACCAAACAAATCAAGATGTAGCATGTGAAATGGTTCAGTAATTGAATTTGCAGTCTTGCTCTTGAAAGTGGTTCTTCTCTGTTTTCCAAGCTGACAGGAATCACAAAGTCCATCTTGCACAAAATTTGTCTTAGGTAGACCTCTCACAAGATTGTGCTTAACAAGTTGATTAAGCTTCTTGAAGTTGAGATGTGAGAGCTTCTTGTGCCAATTCCAGCTTTCATCACTTGTTGCTTTGCTGTAGAGACATCTAACAAAATTCCTTTAGATGTATCACTTAAGCTGGCTTCATATATGTTACCATGTCTTTGACTAGTTAGAACAATGTCTCCATTCTGCATATTCAAGATTTTGCATCCTTCTCTGTCAAAGATTGATTGATAACCTTTATCACCCAGTTGACTTATGCTTAAAAGAGTATGTTTCAAGCCTTCAACCAGTGCTACATTTTCTATGATGACATTCCCCAAAACAATTGAGCCATATCCCAGAGTTTCCTTTGTTGCCTTCTCCAAAAGATATTACTGGGCCAGCTTTCCTCTCAAACTTTGTAAGCAGAGACTTTTTTCCAGTCATATGTCCAGAGCATCAACTGTCCAAGATAATTGAATGCTTCTTTCTTGTGCCCTGTAAACAAAAAGTAACTAGTTAGAATTTTTTAGGACCCAACTTTGATTGGATCCTTTCTTACTAGATTTAGAGACAACAGGCTTTGAAGATTTTGCTTTTACTTTACCTGTTGCAGAGTCAATCTTAGACTTTGATTTCACAAATTGTTTGTGACTAGGAGTTTTAGATTTCAAAGAATAATAGTCATAATACAGTTCATGATATTCTCTACACATGTAAATGGAATGAAGTAAACTACCACAATGATAACAAGCTTTTTGTGGCTGGTATTGAATTTTCTGAGTCTTGGGGAATCTGGACTCAGTTTTCAAAGAAGGTTTTTGATTACAGTCTAGGGCCAAATGATTATGATTTCCACATTTATAGCATTTTTTCGTAGGTGCATCAGGTACATTCTTGTAATTATTCTCTTTGTTAATACCTTCTTTTCCATTCCTATTTCTTTTGATCTTGCTAGACTCTGAAAGATCATCTAGTCTCTGTTTCAACTGAGACTTAGACAGAAACCCTATGTTGACATTCTTAGGTTTCTCTAACACTTTCTCATCTGAATTACTATTGTTAATCCTTTTGTGTACAACAGGGGTACCTTTTGAATCAACAACTTTAACATGTTTAGGTTCAGAAACAATTTTCTTACCTTTAGATTTAGATGTCCTAGCTTCTACTTTACTATCATCATTGACAATAGCTACTTTTTCTTCTTGTCTAGCCTTATCAAAACCTAAACCATTAACTTTACCACGAATTCCACTTTCAAAGATTTCTATAGTCTTTTTACCAGAATTGTTAATGGTTTTAATCACATCTCTCTCTTCCTCTAGTTCTTTTCTGACATAGTCATAAGCCTCAAGAATAACACTATAATCATGCTTAGCTTTATCAGAACTTAACTTGTATTCCTCCATTTGAATTAACTCAGATTCAAGAAAATTATTTCTATCAACTAATTTATCATTCTTAACCTTAAGTTCATCTCTTTCACTGGTAAGAATTCTAAAATTAGTCATAAGATTCTTAAACTCAGCATGGATAGATCTAATTTCATCAGAATTTAAGCTATCAAATGAATCAAGAGAGTGAAGTGATACCTTAACAGAAGATGGAGAAGTTTTCTTTGGAGATCCAGGTTTGTCTGAAACATTTGCCATCAATGCAATATTGTCATAATCCAATTCTTCTTCAGAATCACTGGAATCAGCCCAATCCTTCTGTGTGACCATAAGTGCATTGCCCTTTCCTGAATTCCTAGGCTTCTTACACTCACTAGCAAAGTGTCCAAGCTCGCTATAGTTAAAGCACTTGATCTTGGCCTTATCAAGCTTGACAATTGTACTTTTGCCTGTGTCACTCTTCTTCTCCTCCTTCTTTTGAAAAAGTCCTTTGCTAAATCTTCTCCTATTGAATCTTCCTTTCTTGAAAGCTTTAGCAAACATAGCAAAGAGTTCCTGCATCTCTGATTCAGAATCACTGTTGTCAGAGTCTATATCAATAGTCTCTGACTCAGAATTTTCTTTGCTTTTCTTCTTCCGTGAGTTCTTTACAGCAGGCTCATCATGCTGCTCCTCTAGAAGCTTCCTTGATTCAGATTGAGCAGTGAGTGCATCAGTTTTCATCTTTCCTTCACTCCTGCTCTTCTTCTGCTGCTTGTCAAGTTCATAAGCCCTCAGTTTTCCATACACTGCCTCTAATGACATCTCATCAAGATCATTAGCTTCCTCAATTGCAGATATCTTCTCATTGTAGAAATCAGGCAAGGCTTTCATGAAGTTAGTATTCATATCCTCCAAGTCATAATATTTACCATGCATGGCCATCTCATTGATGAGTTTTGTAAACCTATCAAAGGTATCAGTAAGTGACTCACCAGACTTGGATTCAAAGTACTCATACTGTTGTATAAGTAGTGTCCTCATGTTCTTCCTGACAAGCTTAGTTCCTTCACAGTGAACCTTAAGATTGTCCCATATATCCTTAGCAGTTTTACAAGAGAGAACATAGTTAGCGAGAACAGAATCAAGACTGTTGAATAATATGTTTCTCACTTTAGCATCTTTAAGAACATTCTCCTTGTCCTTATCTGACCACTCAGATTTAGGCTTCTCTGCTGTATGTTCTGGAACAACCTTACCATCAACAGTTGTTTGTCCTACAACCTTCGTTGGGATAAAAGGTCCATCTCTGATTCTGTCAAGATAATCAGGATTTGTTGCTTCCAGATGATGCAACATCTTTACTTCCCATAGAGTATATTCGTTTCTCTTGAGCATAGGAATCTTAGTATTCCCATCCTTGTAACCAGACATGTTTGCAGATCTTTATGATTATTCGAAATCAACCTTGTAACACCCCCAGATCCGGGGTCCGGGATCGGGTCGTTACGGTCTTATTTTCCATGATTAATACTTTACTTGAGTCCACAATAAATAAATCACCTGCTGTGACCCCACAATGATAACCACTCACACACACACAGTTATAGTCCCAGAGATGAAATTGAAATAAGTCTTGCATTACTGGTTTACGAATAAAAGTTATTACAAGCCAAAAGGATAACATCATAAGTTTAAAAGTTTAGCCGTTGATTAATCATTATTGATACATATAAGTAAACTGGAAATCAAGGCTGCTGAGCTATGCTACCTCAGCAATGGCAGCGATGATATCAACGGGTAGCCCTGCGGGGCGGGTAACCTGCTTGCGCCGAGTGCGCCTGACGCGGGCCATGTGACCTAGCTGTTGTTGTGACATAATAAATAAGCAAGGGTGAGCAACAGCCCACCAACAATATATAACTGTGCAGTAATGTATAAGACAGTTCAAAGATATGTTTGAAATCATATGCCATGCATTAGAGAAAATATTGCCAGTTTAATATAAAGGATGAAGTTACAAGGTAACTCAATAAATGTATATTTTGTGGAAGCATATGCTATGCCAAAATAAGCAAGATAGCATCATTTTCATAGAAATAGGAACTTGCAGAATGATATTGCAATTCCAGTTTTGAAATACTTTTCAACTCTGCCAACTATGATGATGTTGCAGAAAATTTCCAACATTGAGTGATGAACTAATACGGGAGCATTGCCGCGCCAGATGCCCTGACGTTTACGGGGATCAGCCGTATGTCATGCATCTCATCAGTCGTTCTCTACATGTAGAAGGTAGCTCCGACGGATTTACTTGATTACCGCCCTCTGGAACTCCTAAGCCAACGGTTGGGCTATTGCTGGACCGGCGCCACTCGGCCACTTACGCGTCTCCTAGTTCATTCCATACCCATAACTTTGAAACATAAAGTTTGTCCCCCTTTCCCCAAGTATAATACTTGTTGATAAGACTCCACCAGGTAGTCATATCTAAATGGAAAGGAAAATTTACCAACATTTCCCAAGCTACTGCTTGTTAATGGATAATGACTTGTTCCAATTTTCTTTCCCCTCGAATAATGAGTGGGTACACGTAATGCCATGAATAATAGCAACCAAGTTGCGAGTGAACGAATAATTTATGACCGGGCAGTCACAAGATAAATAACATTCCTCAAGTAAGGTTCCCTTATAATAGAATCGAAGGGAGAATGAAATCACTGAGAACCTTCCTTGATAATATAATAATATTAATAAGACTCTGTAATAATTTATATAATGTTCGGAGGTCGATGATACTATGTGAATGACACCAAGTATCTTTGAAACGAGTTAGAAGAATTAAATAAATAATCCAAGAATATTTCTTGAGTCACGGGTATTGGAAAGGTGTTGCTCGGAATAATCTTTGAATAACTGTTCAGAATAATATTCATTGGACGAATAATGAATATTCCTATTAATAATAATAATATTTTATTGATGAAATAATCGTCAAATGGATATTTGAAATAATATTCATTGAATAAATAATGAATATTTAACTTGAGAATGATACTTATTGATGAAGTAATTATCGATTGAATATTTGAGACCATATTCATTGAACAAATAATGAATATTCGACTTAATAATAATTATCGAAGAAATGAATATCGAATGAATATTTCATATCATGTTCAATAATAGAATTGAATTTAACTGAATGTCGAAGATAATATTTATCGAATAACTGAAGTTCGAATCAATGCTCAACTAATATTTATAAAATAAATAGAGATCGAATGAATATTCGAAATAATATTCAATTAATTAAATAAGACTCGAATGAATATTAAAATAATATTCATTAAATAAATAAACTCGAATGAATATTAAAAATAATATTTATCGAGTAAATAAGAATGAATATTCTCTAATTAAATAACTTAACTGAGAGTTCGAAATAATATTCGAATATTTAATCGACTTTAGATGAATATTAATCATATAATATTCCTCGAATAAATAAGCATCTGATGAACAATCCGAATAATATTTATTAAATAATCTCAAGGAATATCCCAACAATATTTGCCGGATAACAAATGGAAAATATTTACTTAAATATTTCCTCTGAAAATAATATCAGTATATCAAGGAATATCGACTCCCGGTCTATAATCAAAGAATGAGATTCACTGCCCTTCGATTAAGGGTCTAAATAATTTCCGGCTTATAACTGATATTTAACTATCTAGCTTATAAGCCAACAATAATTCAGGGAACAAGCATTTCAAAATAATTCGAGAATAGGCATGCATGCTATGGCATATGTATACTGAAAACACATACATATATATATATATTCACAACAACAGCCTTTAAAAAGAAAGGTTCGAAAACTTGCCTGGAAATCGAGTACGAGGAGGGGTAGTAGTAGCGTGTCCCGGGTCGGCCTGATGATCTATAATTAGCCAAGGCATTCGGGATTAATCACTTAACACCTTTCAAAAGGTTACGTATAAACTTTACTTAAATCGAAACACGTTTTCAAGTCGTTTCGTTATACCCCTCTAATTCACTCTTACTATTGCTTTTTATTACCCGACACTTGATCGTTACTAAAGCATGACCTTATACTTACATATGGTAAGTACTTAAACCGTATAAGTTTTAAAGTCGAAAGATTAGACCTCGATATTTATCGATCGTTTTCTAAGTGGTTTACCGAAGTTATAACCAAGTATACCTCTTAGGGGCACTTTCGTACTTAACCTAGATTCGAACATTTTTATAAAATCGGAAAACGATCCATTTGACATGCGGTCTTCTCCCACACCTTCCTTTTTATCTCTATTATTTAATTATCAAGATTCGCCACTGATTTCGCAATATTAAAGGGATTCAATTTCGATTACGAACTTTTGATTACGGTTCCGAACCACTTTTACGAATTTAATCATAACTCCTAAACCGTAAGTCCGTTTCATGCGATCTTTATATCAAAACGAAGCTTATAACATAACCTAGCTTATCATGGCAAAAGTTGAAGCTAATCAGTGAGTTAAACCTTCTGTCAAATTCGTGTTCTTAATGTTAACGAAATTTCGGCATTACGACGGCTATAAATCGAATATTTCTAAATTCCAAACCTTCCAATAATCAAGGTATCCATCCCAAACAACATATACATGATATATCACCATGAACTGAGGCCAAGCAATGCCTTTCCGTTCATCTAAACTATTTTTAACATTTAACAAATCTAAACCACAATCATGCTCATAATCATGCTAATAGCACATCTTATACTAAAATCCACCAAGATCATGCAAAATCTCAAAGTAAAGTCTAGGGTTTCAAGTTGCTATACCTTCCTTGGAGTATGATCTAGCCTCACTATGCTTGGTATGATCCTTAGAGGTGCTTAAGCTTGCTAAATCATCCATGAAAAAACAAGAAAAACAAGATTAGTTCATGAAAACACTATTCACCCTCCTCTTAAATCATTTTTTTTAAAATGGAAAAAGAAGAGATTGAAGCTAGGATTTTGAGGAGATCATTTGTATGAAATGTAAGTCTCACCATAAAAGTTTCAAGATCAACAAGTGGTTGGAAGTTGGATTTTGGATTTGGAATTAATGGAAAAGCCGAATGATGTTCTTGGAGGGGGAGAGAGTATTTTTGCTTGGTTGATTTATCAATAATGCATAAAGTGAGGTTTGCTTGGATAATATCTTCTTAAAGTGGTGTTAGTGGAGTGTGATGCATTTTTGGATGAGGATTTACCATGACAAGTGTTGAAGATTGGATGGTTAAGGCTTAACCAAGTGGTTTGTTTTCTAAGTACTTAGTTGATTCACTAAGTATTGGTTACTTAAGTAACTACATGGTTTCTAGATATTTGTCACTTGCACACATGCATGCATCTTGCCTCCTCTGCTTGATTCCTTGTCCGTTTATTGCTTAATTCGTTGATCGTTCGTGGGAATAACCCATTCGTTTCTAGTTAGGGTTTTACCGAAAACCTTCTTAATATTTATAATACTATTCCTCATCTTTCTTAATACTTCTCGAATTTAAATTCCTTAATTCCCTTTTATAAATCCTTAAGTCTTGCAGTGTCCAGGGAAATCTCGGAGAAAATGAAAGTGCTCTTTTTCTGAATCCGACAGCTTTTACATACACTTATATTCTTCCTGGATCACTAATACGAACTCAGAAATCCGTTCCGAATACCGGGTATAACATTATTATAATACTATTCCAAATCCCACCAAAATCACTATTCATCACTTATTTTTATTTAATTCTAATAATTAGGAAAATGAACCTGGTTCACTCTCGGGTGTTTCTTAACCTTTTTACGGAACCACTGGACTTATAATAGATATTGATTTGGATGACATAAGAATAATCTTACTTGAAGTAATATACTTATATTCTTAGGAGATAGATCATTCTTATCTATGCCGTCAACCAAAAGTATTCTGCATGACATATAAATAATTGAATTCAAATCCATTCCATTCATTTAATAGATCTTCGTTACATCACAGTCATAACCGCTATTCATTCCCATATTATTACATACTAAAAAGTTTTAATTCTAGCAAAAATCTGGGTTCTTACAAACCTGCTCTGATACCAATTGTTAACTCGAATAACTTGTAGAAGGGGGGGTTGAATACAAGTTATATAATCGTGTCTGATTTTTGCTTGATTAGATAAATAAGAATAAACGAATGAATCAAACTGTTTGTATTAATAAGATCAAATACAAACTCTACCAAAGGTGTACAAATACCTTTAGCAGCTGCTGACAATACAAATCTCTCTCTCTGTTTGTTTCGAACTCTCGAATACAAACCTTATACAGAGCTACGCATACAAAACTCACAATTCGAACTTACGTACACTTTTTACAATGATATAGAGAGAGTATTTATAATGCTACCTATCAACTAATCACAGAAAGATAATCTATACATGACAATGTTCTGCCATCCAGTTGATAGTTTCCATCAATAGAAAATTCTTTCCTTCATAATATCTTCTTGCTTGTTCCTCAAACAAAAATCCTGTTTTATAGCACTTGCCAGTTTCTGTAGCATCCATAATGACATCATCAGTAACACGACTGATATCAGGATTCCATCTTGCATCAGGATCTGACCATCCCATCAGTACTTGATCGGCATTTGACCTGACGTATCAGGATTCAATCTCAGTTCCTGACATGTAGTACTCGATGCACTGTTCCTGACTTAATTGTACAGATTACTGTCTAACACATATCTCCTATACAAAGTGCTAAATCCTTTATAAGATCAGGATGTACAAGAAGTATAAGTAAAATTCTATTCTTAACATCACAACTCATGAATTATTCCTAACAGATGTCAAGTCTTACCATCAAAGAGAAGAATCTCCATCTCATAGAGAAGAGAGATATTTTCAGTTACACTCGTGAAGAGTTTGATGCTTTCAACTGGGAGAGACAACTTGAAACTCTTTGGTTGCAGATGGATGCTGGTCTCGAAGAAATCGAAAAAGAAAGACCTACAAAAGTGATTGACATCGATGCTGCCCTCCAAGCAACATTAGCATGGGTTTCGTCTAAGACATCCTCATCCAAATCCATCAACCATTGTTAATGAATATGTTAGCAAAAATAACCTTATCCCTTTCAACTTCCACCCAAACAAAGTGGCAAAGATGGGATCTGGAATGGCTGCTAACAATGGAATGGTTTGGATTATCTTTTCCTATTGAATAGATTAGTATATAGAGAACAAAAAGATGTAATCTATGAATGTACTCTTTGTTATTATCAATGAAAAATTTTGTTTCTCTAATCTTATTCATTATTTTCTGTATTGAACTTGTTCTTCAAATAATTAAATCAAAGAAATAATCATGAAAACTAATTAAAGTAATCACCTTATTAACAAGTTCAAAAATCACAAGTATATCATGAAAACAGAACATAAAACAAAATACTGAAATACATTACTGATAAATGAAACGTCGCATCAATATTCGATGTTTGACTGAAGTCAGGATTGACTTTTCATCAGGATTCGAAATGCATCAGGATTCGACGAGCATCAGTATTTGATCTTTCTCTGTTCTCAGAAACTATCATAGTTTACCATTCCCAGTTCATTCACCAACTTTGTAAATGTAGCTTCAGGTAGTGGCTTGGTGAATGTATCAGCTAGCTGTTGATCAGTAGGAACAAAGTGTAACTCAATTGTCCCTTCCATTACTTGCTCTCTTATGAAATGATATCTTATACTGATATGCTTAGTAAGAGAATGCTGTACTGGATTTTCTGTCATAGCAATAGCACTTTGGTTATCACAATAAATAGGTATTTTTGAATATGACAAACCATAGTCCATTAGCTGATTTCTCATCCACATGATCTGAGCACAACAGCTTCCTGTAGCAATGTACTCAGCTTCTGCAGTTGATGTAGAGATAGACTTTTGCTTTTTACTAAACCAAGAAACAAGTCTTCCTCCAAGAAACTGACAACTGCCTGAAGTACTTTTTCTGTCTATTTTACAGCCTGCAAAATCAGCATCTGAGTAACCACATAAATTAAAATCAAATTCCCTAGCATACCAAAGGCCAAGAGATGATGTGCCTTTCAAGTATCTGAAAATCCTTTTGATTGCTATAAGATGTGGTTCTCTGGGTTCTGCCTGAAATCTTGCACATAGACAGGTTGCATACATGATATCTGGTCTACTAGCAGTTAGATACAATAGTGAGCCAATCATACCTCTGTAATTAGTTACATCTACTTCAGTACCTTGATTAGGATCAAGCTTGGTAGCTGTAGCTATAGGAGTTGATGCAGTAGAGCTGTCTTGCATGTTAAACTTTTTCAAGAGGTTCTTCGTGTATTTTGACTGATTGATAAAAATCCCATCATCAGTCTGTTTAACTTGTAGACCTAAGAAATAGCTCATCTCTCCCATCATGCTCATTTGATATCTAGACTACATTAGCTTTGAAAACTTCTCACATAATTTGGAGTTAGTTGACCCAAAAATGATATCATCAACATAAATTTGAACTAACAGCAAATCCTTACCATGATTCAAATAAAACAAGGTTTTATCAATTGTACCTCTTCTGAATCCACTTTCTAGTAAGAATTGAGCCAATGTTTCATACCAGGCTCTTAGAGCTTGATTTAGTCCATAAAGTGCTTTATCAAGTCTGTAGACATAATCTGGATGTTTTGAATCAACGAAGCCAGGAGGTTGTTCAACATAAACTTCCTCTTCTAATTCTCCATTGAGAAAAACACTTTTCACATCCATCTGGAAAACTTTAAATTTCTTATGGGCTGCATATACTAGAAAGATTCTGATAGCTTCCAATCTTGTAACAGGAGCAAATGTCTCATCATAGTCTATTCCTTCCTGTTGAGAATATCCCTTTACAACTAGTCTTGCTTTATTTTTGATAATGGTGCCATATGAATCTGTCTTGTTTCTGAACAC
Organism: Kitagawia praeruptora; assembly: GCA_037693485.1. Classification (NCBI taxonomy): domain Eukaryota; kingdom Viridiplantae; phylum Streptophyta; class Magnoliopsida; order Apiales; family Apiaceae; genus Kitagawia; species Kitagawia praeruptora. The sequence goes on from CM075352.1 coordinate 145,408,313, forward strand.
CCACTTTGTACCTACAATCGACCTTCCTTTTGGCCTTGGTACAAGTTTCCAAACTTCATTTCTTTCAAACTCATTTAGTTCTTCTTGCATAGCCATAACCCAATCAGCATCCTTCAGTGCATCTTCAACTTTCTTAGGTTCCTCCTTTGACAGAAAGTTATGATAGAGACATTCATTTTGAGTTGCACTCCTGGTTCTAACACCTGCTTCAGGATTCCCAATAATTAAATTAGGAGTATGACTTTTAGTCCATTTCCTTGCTGGTGGTAGATCCTCCCTTGAATTTGATGCTCCTCCTGGATTGGTGTTATTTTCAAAAGAACTAGTGTTGCTAGAAGCTCCCCCTGAGATATTGCTATCTGTTTCTGATCTCTTGTCAGAATTGTTACTTGAATCTGTTTCTGATGACTCTCCTCCTGATGTTTGGTTTGATTCAGTGTTGATGGTCTCTTGTTGTTGCTCCCCCTCAACATTTGCATTCCCATCAATAATTTGTGTTTCATCAGTAATAACTGGATCATCAGGATTTGATGAATTATCAGTATCTGATAAGATTTCATCAGAATTCTTGGAAGCTTCATTTGCAAAAATCAAATCATCATGTAAGTCTTCAGCAATTCCTGTAATCTTTTTATCTTCGAAAGATACATTTATAGACTCCATGATTGTCTTTGTTCTTAGATTGTAAACTTTAAAGGCTCTTGATGATGGATAGCCAATAAAGATGCACTTATCAGCTTTAGTCTCGAATTTTCCAAGTTGTTCAGGATGAGGTCTTAGAACAAAGCACTTACAGCCAAATACATGCAAATGCTTCAGACTTGGCTTCTTTTCCTTGATCATCTGATAAGGAGTTACACCATGTCTTTTAATCAGTGTAATATTCTGAGTGTAGCATGCTGTGTTGACTGCTTCTGCCCATAAATATGTAGGTAGTTTAGCTTCCTCCAACATAGTTCTGCCAGCTTCAATAAGAGTTCTATTCTTTCTTTCAACTACTCCATTTTGATGGGGTGTGCCTTGATAGAGTATATTTTTATATATATTCTAGATGATTTTATTCTCATATTCATTGTGTTTTGCATTGATTTGGATTTTTATTTAATAGATTTTATTGTTTTATTGTAGGAAATAAAGAATTCATGACTTGGAAGGATTTGGAGCAAAAAGAGCTATTTTGGAGATAAAATAAGAGAAAATTCGTATTATTGGGCTACACGGGCTGTCTAACACTGTTTGGGCCGTATCTTGAGTTTTAGAAGTCAGAATTTGACGATCTTACTATCCACGTGAAGCTTGTGGAATTTTCTTTAATTTAGAGGTGGTCCATTAAGCAAAATCCAGTTGAAGAGCCCAGAAACAGAGGAGAAAAAGAAGTTACGAATTTTACAACCAAGCTTTGAAACTTGCCATCTTCTATTCCAACTCTAAGAAGGCAATTGCTTAGAGGCTAAATCAAAAGGCTATATAAACACATCTTGGGACACATTATTAAGGAGGTAATATTAGATCAGATAATATAGTTTAGAGTAGATTAGTATTATTAGTTGGAGATGTAGAGAAACACCATGACTCTTCTTTTGGGTGACAACATTGAAGTTTGAAGGTTTTGTTCTCTTAATCTTTTCTTTGTTCTTATTAGTTTAATTGTGTTTTCTTGTTTTACTAGTTATTTTACTTGTTTAATTATTAACGAGTAGTTATTTCTAGGGCTTAAAGGGAAGCCATGTTTGCACTAATATTGGCATGATTTTCATAGTGGTTTGATTGGTTATGGTTAATTCTGATTGATATGTTTTAATCATTAATTTGTGTAATTGGCCAATATCATGGATTAATTATATGCAAATAGGGGTATGGATCGAGAGATTTACTTACTAGAGGCACACATACGATTAGCAGAATTGAATTTGAGTGTGGAAGCATCATTGGATTTCTGAGAGCGTTAATTCTTGGAAGAGATTAACTTGACTCTAATTACCTGATTGATTGAATTACTAAAAGTGGTTAATTGTGTTGAATGTTTCGAGAGTGTTAATGCTTGAAAGAGATTAACATACTCTAGTTATAGGATCACATTGATTGCTTTAGCTTAAGAGCCAATTGTGTAAGCATGGTGGACCTGATTGCCCTAGGTTTTAAATAATTTGTTTATCATCTGTTTAATTAGTGTTAATTTAGTTTAATTAGTTAATTAATAATTTCACATATTCGTATGACCCTTGAAACAATTAGCGATAACTGAAAAGGAATTAGTAGAACCTGTCTTCTTGTGGATTCGACCCGCTTGCCATTTTTACTAGCAATAGACACCGTGCGCTTGCGGTTAGGTATAATTTGACATATCAAGTTTTTGGCGCCGCTGCCGGGGAGACAGCGAGTTTCTGTTGATTTTAATTTAGTTGTTTAGATTGTTTCCATTGTCTCATTGGAACTTTAGTTCCAATTGAGACAAATTTTACTGCGTTTCTTGGCTTTGTTGAGTGTTTACAGGTTACTATGGGTGAAGTTGATACTTTAGCACTACTCTCTTCCATGTTGGAGGCACATACTCGAGAAATTGCCTCATTCAACCCTACAGAGCCCACTATGCGTCCAATGAGTATCAATGAGATGTCACAAGTGGCCCCTAAAACTAACAACTTCTGTCAAATTTGCGGTGTCCATGGTCACTATGGTTTTGAATGCTCTTACAATGTCTATAATTCTCAGAATGCTCAGTTGGGACAAATGAATTCTTTTGAAGAAGGATATGGGTACAATCAATATTCAAACACTTTTGATCAAGAATGCGTGAATCAACCAGATTTCTACTACCAAGACAATGGTGCTCAAAATTTTTCATATCATAATCAGCAACAGTTTGAGCAACAATATTATCAGTCATATGAGCAGCCGCCACAGCAAGAATATCAATATCCTCCTCTACAAGAAGATCTACATGTTTCTAAATCCAGTGTAGATGTGTAAGCTGATCAGACAAATGAGATGTTGGATATCTTGAATAAACTGCTAAAGAGTTTTGAAGAATTAGAAACTCAAAGTTTGGCGATTGAATCTCAAATTGCACAGTTGGCTAACTCTTCTACTAAAGGGCAGCTCGACTATTTACCATCATCATCTATCCGATCTGAAGAGGACCTGACTGCTATCAATCTCACAAGCGATCAGGAATATGATAGTTTCTCCATGTATGTTGATGATGAGGCCATTGATAAAGAGAAGGAGTATGCCACCGATGACGAGATCAATGATGTTGCTGCTACTGAGAACAATGTGACTGATGATGAGGCTACAAAGGAAAGCAATACAGAGATAGTTGTTGTTTCTCTTCCACAACCTGTGCCTCAGCTACCATATATTGATAAATTTGCTCTCGATCTAGCCTCTACTTACAAGGCTTCTTTGCTCAAGAACACTTATTTCAAGGTTGATGTGATAACAAATATTGTCCAAGATGATATTTTTCAAATTCTGGTTGAGGATCCATACAAAGTGGCTCATACGTTTCAAGCTCGAGAAGAGGGAGAAGATGGAAGTGTCTTATTAGCCAATGATGTGATAAGCCAAGATGTCCGAATGACTCCAGTGAAAGTGAGGAGTGAAGAAAATCCACCACCAGAACCTCCACCTTATGTCAAAGGAGTTCAATATTTTCGTGGTGTCGAATTTTATCGCTATTTTATCACAAAGTTTTCCAAAACTGCACAAGCACTCTCTCTATTGCTTATTAATGACATATTTTATTTTACTGATGCTTGTTTAGAGACTTTCTGTAGGATAAAGACAACCACTAACACTCTTGATGCTTTTTGTGGTGACGAGTTTATGATCGAGAAATTGGATATTCCGTTTTCATCGGAGTATTTTTGAGGAGGTCAAGCTAATGACTCTAAATAAGCGCTGCTTGGGAGGCAACCCAAGATTTCATTGGAGGATCGGTGCACTTCATGCTTTTGCATAGGGGAGTGTTTTTTTTCCTTCTCTTTCATATATAGTAGAATTGCTTAGTTATTTGTTCATTCCAAGCCTTGTTGTGTACATTATTCCTTCATCTCTTTCTTTTTTAAAAAATATATATATATATATTGAGTGTTGTTTTTTTAAAAAAAAAATCGAATTTTTGAGCAGGTTGCAGCTCTGTAACACAGGCTGCCCCTGCATTTCTGCTATTCTCGCAGTCTGCCCCTCTGTAACGCAGGCTGCGCCTGCGTTACTGACCCTTCCGCAGTCTGCCTGGCTGTCACGCAGGCTGCTCCTGCGTGTCTGATGTTTGAGCAAATTGCTCCTGTTGCGCGCAGTCAGCTGTTGTGTATAAAAAAAAATAAAAAAAATTCTTTTCACCTCCCATTCTATTTATACCTCTATTTTACCTAATTCTTTTCCTATTTCAATTCCAAAACCCCCATCTCTTCCTTAAAAATTCTAAACCTATTTCTATTCTAATTCTTTTTCTTTAATTCATTAAATTCTATTTCTATCCCATATCAAATTTCAAATCCCACCCAAATTTTTTCCTTTTCACATTAAAATTCTTAAATCCATCCTATCACTCCATTATCTATATATACCCATACGTACACACCCAATTCATTCTCTTCATCCTCTACATCTAATAAAAAATTCAAGTTTGGGGGAAAATTAGTACAAGTTCACCTCTTTGATTCGTAGTTGGGATATCTCTTCTCTATTTTTTTTTACGAATTTGTGTTCTTGTAAATTGGGGATTTTGTATTATTCTTGTTAATTGGGTATTTTTGGTGGGATATTTCTTGGTGGTTTTTGGTAGGATATTTCATGGTGGATGTTGGTGAAGCTATTGTTGCGTGGGGTTTTGGTTATTATGGCTCCTAAGCGAATGAGGGGTGGTTTCCACATCCGACACCTTGATTCCAGGGGAGTTTTCTTTCTTTTCTTTTTAGTGTAGTTTTATTTTGTTTTTAGTTGTAGTTTTGTATCTTGTTCATTAGTTCATTGGGGACAATGAACCGCTTAAGTGTGGGGATGAGTTCTCAATGTTTAAAAAAAAATCCAAAAAAATTATAAATTTAAAAATCCAAAAAAATTAAAAAAATTAAAAATACCAAAAATAATTCTAGCCATGCAATTTGATTAGTTGTTGTATTTTGCTTGATACACCCATGCATGCGTAGAATTCTTGTGTTCTTGACGCTTTTGTATGAGAAGTGACGTTCTTTGTTCTTGTACACACTTACACTAGTAAGTTGAAGCTGGTAGACTTAATTGGATGTTGTAAGTGATTAGAATGACATGAATATGTGCAAGATGACTTGGTTTACATGCTTTGAGTACAAGTAGGTGCGTTAGAGAGTCTTGTTACCTGGGATTGATTATGTTTTGTCACACCAAGTGAGTTTTGAGCCTATATGCATATCGTTTGCATGATTTTTCGTTTGCTTGAGTGTCCACATGTTGTTTACATTGCTAGCACTTACTTGAGATCTTTCTTGAAATGCATGATATTACTTGATGATGAGATGATAAAGGCACTTAGGTTTGACCTCGTATTTCCCATATTTCCACACCTTTTAAACATGATCAATTAGTTAACTCGTTGAGTTTAATCCTATTCTTTCGGTGACATACTACGTTACTTGCCTATATCCTTTTCTTGTATTGGCCTTACAGTAATTTTTGATCCTAAATTGTCAAGGGCTAGTATCGTGCTTAAGGGAGTAATAAGGTGTGCAAAAGGGGGTGTTTTATTGATGATCATACTTTTGGGGAATATTGATTTTGGTCGATGCTTGCTAGTCGAAATTCATAAAAATATCTATGGATCATTGTGTTTATTCCTTAGCTCTCTTTAAAAAAAAAAAAAGAGAAAAAAAAGAAAAAAAAAAGAAAAAAAAAGGAAAAAATAAATAAATTTGAGAGCATTCTTATGTTTGTATGATCCTTCTTCATTCGACTAGTCAAGTTATTATGTAAGGGTTATTGAAAAATCCAAGTGTGGGGAAGTATTTGTTTTAATAGAAAGGGAATTGAATGAATTATATTGTTGGGTACTATCTTTTGACATTTAGCCTGTTTTAGCTTTACTTGACATACCTGTCCCTAGCCCACGCTACAACCCGAATAAAGACCTTTTGATTGCCATCAGTGATGTATGTTGTGTTGAGAGTGAGATTGATTGCGAGTGTCAAGTTGTGTTTATGATTTTGTTGGAATTGAGTGATACACTTAACCTTGTTCTTGAGTGAATATTCGTTTTTGAGTGAAAAGGTGAGTTATTACTTGTTTTGGCATAGGAGATCCCAGGTTTAGACTTAAAGATGTGTTTCTTGTGGTCTTAGCATGATTACCAACGATTTTTACACTTGACATGAATTTTTATGACCTTCTGCATGTTGGTTGAATAGACTACGTGAATACTTACACTTTCGACACCAAGACATCGTATGTTTGCTTTGATTCTTAAGTTGATGTGGCATGAGAGGACTTGTGTGTGTGGTGTTGTGTTGGCATTGATCTTTTGCATGGTTAGATGAATTTTGTGGGTATATTTACTCTAAACCCTCACGAGACAACACTCGTCCTACTAGGGCTGCCTAAGGGTTTAACGGCTTGTTGCATATGATCAATGCAATCGTGTCATCTACGAAAGTGATGTTTGTTAGGACTTAGTTTTTATTTCACTTATTTGCCCGAGGACGTGCAAATGCTTAGTGTGGGGATGTTTGATAGAGTATATTTTTATATATTATAGATGATTTTATTCTCATATTTATTGTCTTTTGCATTGATTTGGATTTTTATTTAATAGATTTTATTGTTTTATTGTAGGAAATAAAGAATTCATGACTTGGAAGGATTTGGAGCAAAAAGAGCTATTTTGGAGATAAAATAAGAGAAAATTCGTATTATTGGGCTACACGGGCTGTCTAACACTGTTTTGGCCGTATCTTGAGTTCCAGAAGTTAGAATTTGACGATCTTACTATCCACGCGAAGCTTGTGGAATTTTCTTTAATTCAGAGGTGGTCCAATAAGCAAAATCCAGTTGGAAGAGCCCAGAAACAGAGGAGAAAAAGAAGTTACGAATTTTACAACCAAGCTTGGAAACTTGTCATCTTCTATTCCAACTCTAAGAAGGCAATTGCTTAGAGGCTAAATCAAGAGGCTATATAAACACATCTTGGGACACATTATTAAGGAGGTAATATTAGATCAGATAATATAGTTTAGAGTAGATTAGTATTATTAGTTGGAGATGTAGAGAAACACCATGACTCTTCTTTTGGGTGACAACATTGAAGTTTGAAGGTTTTGTTCTCTTAATCTTTTCTTTGTTCTTATTAGTTTAATTGTGTTTTCTTGTTTTACTAGTTATTTTACTTGTTTAATTATTAACGAGTAGTTATTTCTAGGGCTTAAAGGGAAGCCATGTTTGCACTAATATTGGCATGATTTTCATAGTGGTTTGATTGGTTATGGTTAATTCTGATTGATATGTTTTAATCATTAATTTGTGTAATTTGCCAATATCATGGATTAATTATATGCAAATAGGGGTATGGATCGAGAGATTTACTTACTAGAGGCATACATACGATTAGCAGAATTGAATTTGAGTGCGGAAGCATCATTGGATTTCTGAGAGCGTTAATTCTTGGAAGAGATTAACTTGACTCTAATTACCTGATTGATTGAATTACTAAAAGTGGTTAATTGTGTTGAATGTTTCAAGAGTGTTAATGCTTGAAAGAGATTAACATACTCTAGTTATAGGATCACATTGATTGCTTTAGCTTAAGAGCCAATTGTGTAAGCATGGTGGACCTGATTGCCCTAGGTTTTAAATAATTTGTTTATCATCTGTTTAATTAGTGTTAATTTAGTTTAATTAGTTAATTAATAATTTCACATATTCGTATGACCCTTGAAACAATTATCGATAACTGAAAAGGAATTAGTAGAACCTGTCTCCTTGTGGATTCGACCCGCTTGCCATTTGTACTAGCAATAGACACCGTGCGCTTGCGGTTAGGTATAATTTGACATATCATGCCTGGAGCAGAGAATTGTTGAACTATTCCTTTGTATTTGCAGAACTCTTCCATTGCTGAATTCTTGAATTCAGTTCCATTATCACTTCTTAAGATCTTGACTTTATACTTTGTGCCAGTCTCAATGAGTCTTACATGGTCCAAAAGTATCTCAGCTATTTCATCCTTTCTGTGTAGAAAATACACCCAGGTAAATCTAGTATACTTATCAACAATGACTAGAGTATATCTTTTCTTACTGATGGACATTATGTTCACTGGTCCAAACAAGTCAAGATGAAGCATGTGATATGGTTCATCAATTGAGGATTCTGTCTTACTCTTAAAAGATGTCCTTCTTTGTTTAGCCTTCTGACAAGCATCACAAAGTCCATCTGGAGTATACAGTACCTTTGGTAATCCTCTTACCAAGTCTTTCTTTACCAACTCATTTATATTGTTGAAATTGAGATGAGAAAGCTTCTTGTGCCAACTCAAACTTTCATCTACAGTAGCTTTACTGATGAGGCATGTAGAGTGTCTATCAGTATTGGTATAGATGTTGGCTTCATAAATGTTACCATGTTTTTGTCAAGTTAAAGCAACCTTCCCTGAAGATTTGCTGATTACTTCAAAATGAGTATCATAGAAGTTGACATGATAACCTCTGTCTGTGATTTGACTAACACTTAGCAGATTGTGTTTGAGTCCTTTCACCAGAGCTACTTTTTCAATGATGACATTTCCAATGATAATACTGCCATATCCCAGGGTTTGTCCAATGTTGTCATCTCCATAAGACACTGTTGGGCCAACCTTTTCCTCAAATTCTGATAGCAAGGTTTCGTCTCCAGTCATGTGCACGGAACATCCACTATCCATGACTAACAAATTTTTCTTTTTACCCTGCAATCAGAATCACAAAGAACTCAGTTAGAATTTTTAAGAACCCACACTTGTTGGGTTCTCTTAGCATGTAATTTAACATCTTTAGTAGCAGAAGTTTTCTTAACAAAAATATTTTCTTTAGAATTACCTCCTTTAGAATTTAATCAGAATTAACAGATGCATGCTTAGAATTCACATTCTTTGTTTTGCCAAAATTTGCACTTTTATTGAACTTTGGCAATGGTTCATAAACATTGTAGTACAAATTATGGTATTCTTCACATGTATAAATAGAATGCCATTCACTGCCAAAGTGGAAACAAGGATTCTATGGTTCATAAAATACTGATTTATTCCTAATGTCAGACTTAGGGACTACAGTAGCCTTCTTTTTACTCCTCCTGCAGTCAATAGCAAGATGATTAGAGTTACCATAGTTAAAACAAACTTTCCTTGGTGCATTTGGAATATACTTATAATTATTCTCCTTGTTTATTCCAACTTTACCATTCCTGTTCCTTTTGACAGTTGGGACTCTCTTCCTATCTGTCACATCACAGATTTTATTCCTTAGTTGTTTCTTTGACAAAAGACCTACATTCTTGTTTTGGACAGACTTTAATTTTGAATTTTGTGCAGAAGTGGATCCCTCTTCAGTACTTGATTTGGGATTCTCTGGATACACATAATTCACAGATTTTAATTTAGTCTTTGTTCTGTCTGTAACATATCTATAGGTTTTTGGATTGGTTGAGTCATTAATAATAACTCTTCCTGGATTAGATGAAACAACTTTTTCCTTGTTCTTTTTCTCATTCTCTGGCTTATAACCTAGACACTCTTTCCAGTTTTTATCTGTGATAATTTCATGAGTTTTTGTTCCAGAGTGTGTCCAAGTTCTGAGTTTTTCATATGCATCCTTAAGTTGCATTTCAAGTTCAATACATTTAAACTCTATTTCATGTTTCATGTGTTTAGCATTATCACATTCTGTTTGAACTTTCTGCAAGAAAATTAACTCAGCTTCTAAATGATCATTTCTTTTAGTTACCTCTGCCATTTGAGATTTTATTCTAGCATTTTCAAGAGATTGACTCCTAAAACTGATATGCAGAGATTTTAAAAATGATCTTAACTCAGAGACACTATTAGTATCAAAATTAAACATAATTTTAGATACCTTAGATTCAGCAGCAACAACAGTCTCATCAGTATTGGCCATTAATGCATAATTCACCTTTTCTTCTTCAGATTCTGAGGAAGAGTCCATCCAATCCTTGCTTGATGAGATAAGAGCTTTGGTCTTTGCCTTTTTGCACTCAGTTGCAAAATGACCCACTCCATCACAGTTGTAGCATCTGACTTTTGACTTGTCAAATTTGCTGCTTTTGTCTTCTTTCTTCTTGTACCTGTCTTTGTCAGCATTGAAGGTTTTCTTCTGGAACTTACCTTGCTTCCTAGCCTTTCTGAACTTCATCTTCTTGAAGCCCTTGACTATCATAGCAACCATCTCCATCATATCAGAATCAGTAGAGTCATCATCAGTATCAGAATCAGACTTAGCATCAGTATCTGATGATGAGTCATCAGGAATTGACTCCACGACTCTACTTTTTCTCGAAGAACCTTCTTCAGCTTTCCTTTCGATTTTGATTCAACATTCAAAGCAACAGATTTTGCTTTGACATTTTTCTTGTTCTTTCTCTATTGAACCTCAAGATCATAGGTTCTTAGCATCCCATAGACTTCATCAAGAGACAGCATCTTCAGATCATATTGATGCCTTATGATTGAAGCTTGAGTATCCCACTCCTCAGTTAGAGCTCTTAGAAACTTGGTATTTGAACCCTCTGGATCATACTCTTTGCCAACTAGAGATAGATTGTTCAGCAGTGTCAGAAATCTATCATAGATATCAGTAAGGCTTTCATCAGATTTAGCATCGAACTGCTCATACTCCTGAATCAACAGAGCCCTTCTGTTTCTTTTGATAGATTCAGTGCCTTGACATTGAGTTTCCAAAGTATCCCAAATTTCCTTTGCAGTCTTGCATGCTATGACCCTGTTTGACATGACATTATCAAGACTGTTATGCAAAATATTTTTTACCTTTGCATCTTTGAGCACTTGAACCTTTTCTTCTGGAGTCCACTCACTCTTTGCCTTGATGACATAGTGTTCAGAAATAGTCTTAGTTCTTGCAACTATTCTTGTTGGAAGAAATGGTCCATCATTGATCCTGTCAAGGTAGTCAGGATCAGTAGCTTCCAGATACATCAACATTTTCACCTTCCATGTTGGATATTCAGTTTTCTTGAGAATGGGAATCTTAATGCTTTCATACTTGCTTGTCGACATCTTAAGATCGTTTCTGATTACTATTAATCAGTTTGCTCTGATACCAATTGTTGCCCAGTAATTAACAATTGTAGAAGGGGGTTGAATACAATTGTATAAGATTTTCGACTTAAACAGAAATAACACAAGTATGAATCAATAACAGCTTTATTAATTCTGATATAAAACTGTTACAAACTCTCTTAAGAAATCCTTATGTTCTTAAGAGCTGCTAGGTTACAAGATAACTCGTGTAAGCGATTACAATAATGTAAAACCTAAACTGTGTTTATATATAGCGTACACAGTTACACTATCAATTACAAGATATTCTAAATCAATTACATATAACTCTAAATGCATATCTTGTATGATAGCTGCCTTCCTATAATTTAGGAACTGACAAATCAATCTTCCTTGATCTCTGGTCTGATGAGAATCTTCACGAAATCCTAACCAGCTTCTAATCCTAATGATCCCCTCATACTGACGTTGTATTACTAATGACGTCAGTATTAGTATCTGATCAGTAATAGTACAGATCCTGATATCACTTGAATCAATATCTAACAAAGGGAGATCGGCATTTCCTTCCATAAAGGGCCTTGTAAGGCGACATCCCTATGCTTGAATGGATACTATTGTTGTAGGAAAACTCAATCAATGGCAAGTGATCATCCCAATTTCCTTTAAAGTGTATAGCAAAAACTCTCAACATATCTTCTAGTGTCTGGATGGTCCTTTCACTTTGCCCGTCTGTCTGGGGATGGTTAGCTGTACTCATGTTTAGCCTGGTTCCCACACATTCTTGGAAGCTCCTCCAAAATCTGGAGTTGAATCTAGGATCTCGGTCGAATACTATGGCGACTGGAACTCCATGTCGCGCCACTATCTCTTTTAGGTAGATATCGTATACTTTTTGTTGATCGAAAGAAAGTGAGCTGACTTCGTTAGTCGGTCTATAATCACCCATATGGCATCATGATTAGCTTTGGTCCTTGGTAAACCCATTACGAAGTCCATAGCTATATGTTTCCATTTCCATTCGGGAATCTCTAAGGGGTGTAGAAGTCCACTGGGCCTCTGGTGCTCTGCTTTCACTTTCTGGCAGGTCAAGCATTTACTTACCCACTCTGCAACATCCTTTTTCATGTTGGGCCACCAGTAGTACTCTTTCAAATCCCTATACATCTTGGTACTACCGGGGTGCACTGAGTGCCTTGAGCTGTGTGCCTCATATAAAATTTCATCCTTGAGCTCCTGATCATTTGGGATCCATATCCTCCACATGTATCTCATGATTCCTCCTTGATCCTTTTCACACTTGATTTCTTCTCCAGTCATTAACTCCTCAACTGAGTTCTTTTCTGCTTCCATCACTCGCTCTTGGCATAGTCTAATCTTTTCCAACAATGGGGGCTGGATTCGAATTTCCATCAACTTCTCTTGACCTTCTTCAGGTATCTTAATCTCAATTTCCAACTTCTCAAAGTCTTTTATCAACTCTTCCTTCGTAGTTATCATTTTGAGCTTCTCTTTCCTACTAAGGGCATCGTCCACCACATTGGCCTTACCCGGGTGATAACGAATCTCACAATCATAATCCTTGATTAGCTCTAACCATCTTCTCTGATGCATGTTAAGCTCTTTCTATGTAAAAATGTACTTGAGGCTCTTATGGTTAGTGTAAATTTCGCACTTCTCTCCATACAAGTAGTGCCTCCAAATCTTTAAGGCAAAAACAATTGCTGCCAATTCCAGATCATGGGTGGGGTATCGGATCTCGTAATCCTTCAATTGTCTGGACGCATATGCTATTACCTTACCGTGCTTCATAAGCACGCATCCCAATCCTTTATGCGAAGCATCACTGTAGATCATGAAATCTCTTTTTCCATCAGGCAACGCCAATACTGGGGCCGTTACCAACCTCTTCTTTAGCTCTTGGAAACTTTTCTCGCATTTTTCAGTCCATTCAAATTTCTCAGTTGTACGGGTAAGTTGAGTTAGCGGAGCTGCGATCTTCGCAAAATCTTGAACAAATCGTCTATAATATCCGGCCAGTCCGATGAAACTCCTTACCTCGGTTGGAGTGGTTGGTCGTTCCCAATTTGAAACGGCCTCTATCTTGGAGAAATACACAGCTCCTCTTAGCTGGTCAAACAAGTCATCAATTCTGGGTAACGGGTACTTGTTCTTTATGGTTAGCTTGTTCAACTCTCGATAGTCGATGCATAACCTCATACTCCCGTCCTTTTTCTTAACAAACAACACTGGTGCACCCCAAGGCGACACACTTGGTCTTATCATACCCTTATCCAACAATTCCTGCAATTGCTTTGCTAGCTCTTTCATTTCTACTGGTGCCAATTGGTACGGGGCCTTGGAAACTAGCGCCGTCCCCGGGGTTAACTCGATAGCAAACTCAATCACTCTATCTGGCGGTAATCCTGGAAGATCTTGAGGAAATACGTCTTCAAATTCATCAAATACCGGAATGTCTTGTATTTTGGGTGCCTCTTTCTAGGTGTCTATAACATAAGCTAAATAAGCTTTGTTCCCTTTTCGTAGCAGTCTCTTGGTCTGCGCCATAGTTAGAATGGTCTGGGTCTGTCGCAGCCCCTTAAACACTATTTCCTTCTTCCCTGGGGTTTTCAACTTAACCTTTTTACCCTTACAATCTATCTGCGCATTATTGCGAGACAACCAATCCATTCCCAAAATGACATCAAATTCCCCTAGTTTAAAAGGAATCAAATCAACACAGAAGGATTGTCCCCCTATTTCTAATTTGCAATCGGGGTGAATCTGATTAACTGGAACGACCACCTGATTAGCTATCTGTACTTGCAAAGACTCCCTTAGTGGTTAGGTTTTAAGTTTCAATTTACGCGCAAAATCTCTAGATATAAAAGACTTAGTTGCTCCAGAATCAAACAAAACATTTGCACTGAATGAATTGAGAGAAAATGTACCTGCTATCACATCCGTGTCCCTCACGGCATCTTGCACTATCATGTTAAAAGTTCTAGCAGTTGGTGGCCTATTGGAGGCAGCTTTGCTTGCCCTGGAGGCTGCTTGTTTGTTCATCGGGCAATCCCTCCTCATGTGACCCAGACGACCACACTGAAAACAAGTAGTGCCTTTGCAGGCAGTAGGAGTAATCGCGGTACACTGGTGGGCATAGTGGCCTGCTCGCCCACACTTATAACAGACCGTCTGTTTCTGAGTACACACCCTGGAATGTCTCTTCCAACACGTGGCACATACTGGCAGTGGAGGTCTGGAAAGATGGGAACAGGACACTCCTGCTTGCTGGCCGCCTTGGCTCAAAGTTGTGCTTACGGATGGTCGGAATCCCTTACTCCTTCCAGGTAGGGAAACCGTTCCTCGATTAAACTTATTCGGGGGTTTTCCTCCGGTGGAACCTCCGCCCATGCTGGCATGCTTCCTTTTTACTCCCCCTTTCTCTCTTTCCCTCTGCATCTGATCACTTCCTGCTTCCACAATGGTTGCCTTCTGCACCAAGGTGGCATAATCGGTAATCTCTAAAACTGCCACTCTGTTCTGAATCCACTGTTTCAATCCTTGCTGAAACCTATTAGCCTTCTTCTCTTCAGTATCCACAAATTCTGGTACAAATCTTGATAACTCGATGAACTTGGCTTCATAATCAGCCACTGACATATTGTTCTGTTTCAGCTCCAAAAACTTGAGCTCCATCTGGGTTTTCAAGAACCTCGAGAAGTACTTTTCAAGAAATAACTGTTTAAACCTCTCCCAGGTTACGATAGCATCTGTCTCCATACTCTTCTTAGCTTCCCACCAATAATGTGCCCCCCCTTTAGTAAGTAGGTAGCAAAGACAGTCTTTTGGGCCTCATCAATACTCGGAATCTCGAAAGATTTCTCCATTTCCTTAACCCAGGCCCTTGCCTCAACAGGATCAGCCGATCTGTGATACTCTGGGGGTTTGAGGGACTTGAAGGCTCGGAAAG
Source organism: Kitagawia praeruptora (assembly GCA_037693485.1). Classification (NCBI taxonomy): domain Eukaryota; kingdom Viridiplantae; phylum Streptophyta; class Magnoliopsida; order Apiales; family Apiaceae; genus Kitagawia; species Kitagawia praeruptora. The sequence goes on from CM075352.1 coordinate 145,423,543, forward strand.
AAGTGGCCACATTGGTATTGTTTCCTTGGGGTGCTTGGGGATATTGGTTCAAATTCTGCCTGAGCAGATCCATGAATTGTCCCATTGGGTTTCCGCCCTGGTTCTCCCCCTGATGCTTGACTTCAGTTTCCCCTTCTTCTACTTCCTCTTCGAACTCCGCAGTATAGAAAGTTTCATCCCCTATCCCATACTGGGAATCCTCTTGTTCATTGTAATCCTGATCCTGTTCTTCATTATACTCAAGGTTTTCCTCAGGTTGATTGTGACTTTCTTGGTCAGTAGACTCATGGGAGTTAGCCCTAGTACCCATTCTTCTCGGAGGCATTTTACTGAAAATTTGGACAATATACATTAGGTTTATTTACCTATTTCAGAGGGTTCCTCCTCACAATATCGATGCATAATTGGATTTAGTATCCCACAGTTCTACATATCATGGCAGTTTTAATCGAAATCATTATATGCAAGTATAATATAGCAAGCTAGTGATCGCGTCGTAACGAAACCAAAATGACTGAAAGGGAAATAACTATATACAAGGTACCGAAAAGGTACAACATCCAAGTTACAACATCAATTTAAAAAAGTACAACCATCCGAATAACAACTAGTCAAAAGTGAAATATGATGTCTATCTGTCTAGTCTGCAATAGGGAACTAAGTACACTGAGACTATCCCTCCAAAAATTGGCACTACTATGACCGTACAAGACTAGACAACTAGACCAATACATCACCAACCCTGCAGTCAGCCACGACGGTGGGCCAAGGCTCGAACCCTCCTCATAACAAGGTGAAATATCTCCTCTGCATCAGCCCTGGATACCATGCCGTGACCATCACTGGGTAACTGTCGCACCCTCATACGAGCCCTAAGCTCTATGCCGATCACCTGTCTATACATCTCTCTAGCCCTGGCACGTCCACCACCATGATGCCCCATCCAGGCAGCTCTCTCCTCAGCTAACTCTCTGCGGGACTCTACCAACCGGGCCTCAGCTATGGCCAGATCTGTAGTCAGTCGACTCATCAAGAAGTTATGCATTCTTACAGGTATCCCCTCAAGCGGAATATGGGGCGGAGTAGAGGGATCTGCCGGCTGTGCGGCCTCTGCCTGTTGCGGCTCTAGTGTCAGCTCCTCGAACTCATCATAAAATGGGCTCCCATGAAGTAGTGGTGGGGTAGGGGCTCTCTCACCAGAGAGGGGTGGCACACTAAGTCCGGAACTCCTTACAACATCATCCACGGGCTCATCAATATCTCCCTCTGCACCCTCATCTACAGTCATCACCTGCTCCGTGGTCATGTCAGTATCCTCGCCCAAAGTCCTAATCTCAGACACAACCCAAAAATCATCTCCCTCAGCAACTAACTCAGTATCCTGCCCTGCCTGGACCTCCTCCGGGTCCCCCTCCGCCTCAGACTCCATAACATAAGTGACAACATGGACCTCCTCAGGGTCCTCCTCCTCATCAGACTCAATCACCTCAGTATCAGAATCAGCATGGACCTCCTCAGGGTCCTCCTCATCAGGTAAATGCTTATAATACGGGTCTCTGGTCCGGAACATGTCCTCATCATGCTGTCTCACAGATGCCTCCTGGGCACCCATGTCGCTCGCCTACACAAGACGAACTATATTACTATCATGATACTTAAAAGTTCCCATAAGGGTTTTAGGTGAACTTGACAAGAGTTCTTATTATATTAGTGAATTTATTATTATATAACGTCGCATCATCTCTTGGGATATATAACTCTCTCTCTCTTATACCATTTCTGTAACACCCCCAGATCCGGGGTCAGGGATCGGATCGTTACGGTCTCACATTCCATGAATAACACTTATCTTGAGTCCAAAGTAAATAAGTAACATGCTGTGACCCCACAATAATATCCACTCACACACACAGTTACAGTCCTAGAGATGAAATTGAAATAAGTCTCACATTACGGATCCACGAATAAAAGTTAGTACAGACCAAAAGGATAACATCATAAGTTTAAAAGTTCTTGCCGTTGATTAGGATTAATTATACATATAATTAAGTTGGTAACCCAAAAGCTACTGATCTATGCTACTTCAGCAATGGTAGCAATGATATCAGCGGTTAGTCCTGTGGGTCGGGTAACCTGCTTGCGTCGAGTGCGCCTGACGCGAGCCATCAGTCCTAGCTGTTGTTGTGACATAATAAATAAGTAAGGGTGAGCAATAGCCCACCAACAATAATATAACTGCATAGTGATATATATGACAGTTCAAAAGTATTTTTTGAAACCATATGCCATGCATTAATGAAAACAGTGCCAGTTCAATATAAAGGATGAAGTTACAAGGTAACTCAAAACATATATTTTTCATGGAAGTATCTGCTATGTCAAGATAAGCAAGATACCATCATTTTCATAAAGAGGAACTTGCAGAAAAATATTGCAATTCCAGTTTCCAACACATTTCAATACTACCAACGCAGATGGTGTTGCAGAAGATTTCCAATCTTGAAAGATGAACTAATACGGGAGCATTGCCGCGCCAAATGCCCTGACGTTTACGATGATCAGTCGTATGTCATGCATCTCATCAGTCGTTCTCTACATGTAGAAGGTAGCTCCGATGGATTTACTTGTCTACCGCCCTCTGGAACTCCTCAGACAACGATTGGGCTATTGTTGGACCAGCGCCACTCGGCCACTTACGCGTCTCCTAGTTCATTTAACATCCATCACGGTGAAACGTAAAGTTCGTTTCCCTTTTCCCCATGTATGATACTTGTTGATAAGACTCCACAAGATAGTCGTATCTAGTTGGAAAGGAAAATTCACCAATATTTCCCAAGCTACTGCTTGTTAATGGATACCAACTTGTTCCAACATTCTTACCCCTCGAATAATGAGTGTGTACACAAGATTTAATAGATAAACAGCAACCAAGTTGCGAGTGAAAAGAATAGTTTCAACAATCTATGACCGGGTAGTCACAAGGTAAATAACATTTCTCAAGTGAGCTTCCCTTATAATAGAATAGCAAAAAGAATGGAGTTACTGAGAACCTTCCTTGATAATATAATAATAATAAGACTCTGAAATTATTCATATAATATTCGAAGGTCGAAGATACTATGTGAATGAAGTAACTCATCTTTGAAAGGAGTTCGAAGGATTAAATAAATATTCCAAGAATATTTATTAAGTCACAGATATTGGAAGAGTGTTGCTCGAAATAATCTTTGAATGAATATTCAGAATAATATTCATTGAACGAATAATGAATATTCAAATTAATAATAATATTTATTGATGAAATAATCATCAAATGGATATTTGAGATAATATTCATTGAATAAATAATGAATATTCAACTTAAGAATCATACGTATTGATGAAATAATTATCGACTGAATATTTGAGACAATATTCATTGAATAAATAATGAATATTCAGCTTAATAATATTTCTTGAAGAAATGATTGTCGAATGAATATTTGACATAATATTCAATAATTGAATCGGCTTTAAATGAATTTTAAAGATAATATACATCGACTCAAGGGAATATTTAAAATAATATTTATCGAATACTTGAGTTCGGATCAATGTTCAAACTAATATTTATAGAATAGCTGGAGTTTGGATGAATATTGGAAATAATATTCATTTGAATAGATAAGGCTCGAATGAATATTAAAAATAATATTTATTGAGTAAATAAGCTCGAATGAATATTCTGTAAGTAAATAACTTAAATGAGGGTTCGAAATAATATTCGAATATTAAATCAACCTTAGATGAATATTAAAGATAATATTAATCGAATAAATAAATATCGGATGAATATTCCAAATAATATTTATCAAATAATCTCCAAGGAATATTCCAACAATATTCGTCAGATAATAAATGGAAAATATTTACTTAACTATTTTCCTCTGAAAATAATATCAATATATCAAGGAATACCGACTCCCGGTCTATAATCAAAGAATGAGATTTAACTGCCCTTCGCTTAAGGGTCTCAGTAATATCCGGCTTATAAATGATATATTAACTATCTAGTTTATAAGCCAACAATAATTCAGGGAACAAGTATCACAGTATAACTTTGAAGTAGGCATGCATGCTATGTCATATGTATAACAGAAAGCATATATATATATTCACGACAACAGCCTTTAAAAAGGATTTAAACTTGCCTGGTAATCGAGTGCGGGTAGGGGTAGTGGTGGCGTGTCCCGGGTCAGCCTGGTGATCTATAAATAGCCAAGGCATTCGGGATTAATCACTTAACACTTTACAAAGGTTAAATATAACTCTACTTAAGTCGAAGCACGTTTTCGAATTATCTCGTTATACACCTCTTAGTGTAACTCTTTTTGTCACCGATACGATTCGACATATATTTGCTATTATGACATGTCATCATACCCACACTTGATACCTACTTAAGCCATGTAAGTTTTAAGGTCGATCATTTACGAATCAATATTGTACTACGAGTTTTATCGCCCGTTTTCTAAGTCATTTACCAAAGTCATAACCAAGTATGCTTTTAGGGGTTCGTTCGCGTTTAACCTTGATTCGAACATTTTTATAAAATCGGAAAACGATCCTTTCGACATGGGGTTTTCTCCCACACCTTCCTTTTTACCTCTAATATTTAATTATCAAGATTCGCCACTGATTTAGTAATATTAAGGAAACCAATTTCAGTTACGAACGTCCGTTTACGGTTTCGAACCACTTTTACGAATTTAATCATAACTCCTAAACCGTAAGTCCATTTCATACGAACTTTATATCAAAACGAAGCTTATAACATAATCTAGCTTGTCATGACAAAATAAAAAACTGGAAAGTGAGTTTTATCAACTGTGATTCTCGGTTTCTTAAGGTTAACGAAATTTTGGCATTGTAACGGCTATAAATCGAACGTTCTAAAATTCACAACAATTAAGCCAAGCCACACCGGGCATCCAAACATCATTTATACATGATTCTCATCTCAACAAGCCCAATAACATCATGCTTTACCATAATAATCATCATGCTACTTAAATCACTAAATCATTAACTAAGCATGCTTATAACATGAACATAATCATAACTAAGCTAGATCCATCAAGAACATGCTTAAAACTCAAAGTAGTGTTAGGAATAATTCATAAGTTGTGATGTTAAGAATAGAATTTACACATTATACTTCTTGTAATCCTGATCTTATAAAGGATTTAGCACTATATATAGGATTTATGTGTAAGACAGTTATCTGTACAGTTTAGTCAGGAATGAACAGTGTATCGGAGACTACATGTCAGGAACAAAGAGCAAATCCTAATGACGGTCTAATACTGATGATGATCAGATACTGATGCTACAGAAACTGGCAAGTGCTATAAAACAGGATCGTTGTTTGAAGAACAAGCAAGAAGATATTATGAAGGAAAGAGTTTTCTATTGAAGGAAACTATCGACTAGAAGGCAGAACATTGTCATGTATAGATTATATCTTTCTGTTATTAGTTGATAGGTAGCATTATAAATACTCTCTCAATATCATTGTAAAGAGCGTGTGTTGTGAGTTCGTGTGCGTAGCTCTGTATAAGGTTTGTATTCAAGAGTTTGAAACAAACAGAGAGAGATTTGTATTGTCAGCAGCTGCTAAATGTATTGTACACCTTTGGTAGAGTTTGTATTTGATCTTATTAATACAAACAGAGTTTGATTCATTCGTTTATTCTTGTTCATATAATCAAGCAAAAATCAGACACGATTATATAACTAGTATTCACCCCCCCCCCTTCTACAAGTTATTCGAGTTAACAATTGGTATCAGAGCAGGTTGATTTCGAATAATCATAAAGATCTGCAATCATGTCTGGTTACAAGGATGGGAATACTAAGATTCCTATGCTCAAGAGAAACGAATATACTCTATGGGAAGTAAAGATGTTGCATCATCTGGAAGCAACAGATCCTGATTATCTTGACAGAATCAGAGATGGACCTTTTGTTCCAACAAAGGTCGTTGGACAAGCAACTGTTGATGGTGTGGTTGTTCCAGAACATACAGCAGAGAAGCCAAAATCTGAATGGTCAGATAAGGACAAGGAGAATGTTCTTAAAGATGCTAAAGTGAGAAACATATTATTCAACAGTCTTGATTCTGTTCTCACTAACTATGTTCTCTCTTGTAAAACTGCTAAGGATATATGGGACAATCTTAAGGTTCACTGTGAAGGAACTAAGCCTGTCAGGAAGAATATGAGGACACTACTTATACAACAGTATGAGTACTTTGAATCCAAGTCTGGTGAGTCACTTACTGATACCTTTGATAGGTTTACAAAACTCATCAATGAGATGGCCATGCATGGTAAATATTATGACTTGGAGGATATGAATACAAAGTTCATGAAAGCTTTGCCTGATTTCTACAATGAGAAGATATCTGCGATTGAGGAAGCTAATGATCTGGATGAGATTTCATTAGAGGTAGCATATGGAAAATTGAGAGCTTATGAACTTGACAAGTAGTAGAAGAAGAGCAGGAGTGAAGGAAAGATAAAGACTATTGCACTTACTGCTCAATCTGAAGTAAAGAAGCTTCCTGAAGAACAGAATGAAGAGATTGCTGTAAAGAATTCAAGGAAGAAGAAAAGCAAAGAAAGTTATGAGTCAGAGACTACTGATATGGACTCTGACAACAATGATTCTGAATCTGAGATGTAGGAACTCTTTGCTATGTTTGTTAAAGCCTTCAAGAAAGGAAGATTCAATAGGAGAAGATTTAGCAAAGGACCTTTTCAAAAGAAGGAGGAGAAGAAGAGTGACAAAGGCAAAAGTACAATTGTCGAGCTTGATAAGGCCAAGATCAAGTGTTTTAATTGCAGCGAGCTTGGACACTTTGCTAGTGAGTGTAAGAAACCTAGGAATTCAGGAAAGGGTAATGCACTTATGGTCACACAGAAGGATTGGGCTGATTCCAGTGATTCTGAAGATGAATTGGATTATGACAACATTGCACTGATGGCAAATGTCTCAGATAAACCTGGATCTCCAAAGAAAACTTCTCCATCCTCTGTTAAGGTATCACTTCACTCTCTTGATTCATTTGATAACTTAAATTCTGATGAAATTAGATCTATCCATGCTGAGTTTAAGAATCTTATGACTAATTTTAGAATTCTTACTTGTGAAAGAGATGAACTTAAGGTTAAGAATGATAAATTACTTGATAGAAATAATTTTCTTGAATCTGAATTAATTCAAATGGAAGAATACAAGTTAAGTTCTGATAAAGCTAAGCATGATTATAGTGTTATTCTTGAGGCTTATGACTATGTCAGAAAAGAACTAGAGGAAGAGAGAGATGTGATTAAGACCATTAACATTCTGGTAAAAAGACACAAGAAATCATCGAAAATGGAATTCGTGGTAAGGTTAATGGTTTAGGTTTTGATAAGGCTAGACAAGAAGAAAAAGGTAGCTATTGTCAATGATGATAGTAAAATAGAAGCTAGCACATCTAAATCTGAAGGTAAGAAAATTGTTTCTGAACCTAATCATGTTAAATTTGTTGATTCAAAAGGTACCCCTGTTGTACACAAAAGGATTAACAATAGTAATTCAGATGAGAAAGTGTTAGAGAAACCTAAGAATGTAAACATAGGGTTTCTGTCTAAGTCTCAGTTGAAACAAAGATTAGATGGTCTTTCAGAGTCTAGCAAGATCAAAAGAAATAGGAATGGAAAAGAAGGTATTAACAAAGAGAATAATTACAAGAATGTACCTGATGCACCTAGGAAAAAATGCTATAAATGTGGAAATCATAATCATTTGGCCCTAGACTGCAATCAAAAACCTTCTTGGAAAACTGAGTCCAGATTCCCCAAGACTCAGAAAATTAAATACCAACCACAAAAAGTTTGTTATCATTGTGGTAGTTTACTTCATTCCATTTACATGTGTATAGAATATCATGAACTGTATTATGACTATTATTCCTTGAAATCTGAAACTCCTAGTCACAAACAGTTTGTGAAATTAGAGTCTAAAGTTGACTCTACAACAGGTAAAGTAAAGACAAAATTCTCAAAGCCTGTTGTTTCTAAATCTAGTAAGAAAGGATCCAATCAAAGTTGGGTCCTAAAAAATTCTAACTAGTTACTTTTTGTTTGCAGGGCACAGGAAAGAAGCATTCAATTATCTTGGACAGTGGATGCTCTGGACATATGACTGGAAAGAAGTCCCTGCTTACAAAGTTTGAGAGGAAAGCTGGCCAAGTAATATCTTTTGGAGATGACAACAAAGGAGAAACTCTGGGATATGGCTCAATTGTTTTGGGGAATGTCATCATAGAAAATGTAGCACTGGTTGAAGGCTTGAAACATACTCTTTTAAGCATAAGTCAACTGGGTGATAAAGGTTACAAATCAATCTTTGACAAAGAAGGATGCAAAATCTTGAATATGCAGAATGGAGACATTGTTCTAACTGGTCAAAGACATGGTAACATATATGAAGCTAGCTTAAGTGATATATCTAAAGGAATTGTTAGATGTCTCTACAGCAAAGCAACAAGTGATGAAAGCTGGAATTGGCACAAGAAGCTCTCACATCTTAATTTCAAGAAGCTTAATCAACTTGTTAAGCACAATCTGGTGAGAGGCCTACCTCAGGCAAATTATGTGCAAGATGGACTTTGTGATGCATGTCAGCTTGGAAAGCAGAGAAGAACCACTTTCAAGAGCAAGACTGAAAATTCGATTAATGAACCATTTTACATGCTACATCTTGATCTGTTTGGTCCAGTAAACATTATGTCTATCAGCAAGAAAAAATATGCTCTAGTGATAGTGGATGATTTCACAAGGTTTACATGGGTGTTCTTTCTACACAAGAAGGATGAAGCTCCTCAGCAAATCATTGAACTTGTAAAGAATATTCAGAATAACTCTGAGTACAAAGTTAAAGTACTTAGGAGTGATAATGGTACAGAATTCAAGAATTCTACAATGGAGGGGTTTTGTGCAGACAATGGAATCACTCAACAGTTTTCTGCACCTGGTACACCTCAGCAGAATGGTGTAGTGGAAAGAAAGAACAGGATTCTCATAGAGGCAGCAAGAACCATGCTTGCAGATGCAAAACTTCCAACTTACTTTTGGGCAGAAGCTATTAACACTACATGTTTCACTCAAAACTGTACCTTGGTAAATAGTCATGGAAAAACTCCCTATGAGATGATCAAAGGAAAGAAACCAAGTGTGAAATATTTTCACATCTTTGGATGCAAATGCTATGTCCTAAAAGTTCATCCAGAACAACTTGGAAAATTTGAAGCCAAATCGGATGAAGCAATTTTTCTAGGATATTCAGCATCTAAGGCCTTCAAAGTTTATAATCTCAGAACTCACATTGTTATGGAATCAATTCATGTTGCATTTGATGATAAGAAATTTGGAATTCTGCAAACTGATGAAAGCCATGACAAATTGGAATTTGAAAATCTGAAGAATTCTGAGATACTCTCCAGTGATGATGAAGGTTCTCCAGAAGAAATTTCTATTGCTTCTCAAAGGAATGCTACTGTTGAGGGGGAGCAAATAAATCAAAGAGAACACAGTGATCATCAGAAGCAGACTAGCTATTCAGAGTCTACTCCATCAGGAATTGACTTTTCAGAGTCTACTCCATCAGGAACTGATCTTTCAGAGTCTACTGAGGAAAGATCAGTAACTAGCAGCTATATGGAATCTACTGATTCTATTGATCAAAGGAGAGTTTTTGAAGGTAGAGAGAATTCTTCTACAAGAGATACCACTAACTTAGGGGGAGAGACTAGCAGAGTCAATTTACCACCTGTTAGAAAATGGACAAAGGATCATACTGAAGATTTGATTATTGGTGATCCAAATAGTGGTGTTCGAACTAGAAGATCAATTCAAAATGAATTCTTGTATAGTTGCTTTGTCTCAAAGAATGAACCTAAGAAGGTTGAAGAAGCCTTACAGGATCCTGATTGGATAATTGCAATGCAGGAGAAGTTAAATGAGTTTGAGAGAAACAAAGTCTGGAAACTGGTACCAAGACCTAAAGATAGATCTATTGTTGGTGCAAGATGGGTTTTCAGAAACAAGCTAGATGAATCTGGTATGATTGTAAGAAACAAAGCTAGACTGGTGGCCAAGGGTTATTCTCAGGAAGAAGGCATTGATTATGATGAGACCTTTGCACCTGTAGCAAGATTGGAAGCAATCAGAATGTTTCTTGCATTTGCAGCTCATTCAAAACTCAAGGTATATCAGATGGATGTAAAGAGTGCTTTTCTAAATGGCAAACTTGATGAGGAAGTGTATGTGGAATAGCCACCTGGATTTGTTGATCCAAAATTTCCAAATCATGTCTACAAACTTGACAAGGCACTCTATGGACTAAAGCAGGCACCAAGAGCATGGTATGAGACCTTGTCTAAATTTCTTCTTGAAAATGGCTTCACAAGAGGTACAATTGACAAAACTCTATTCTTTAGAAAGATAAAAGGTGAATTACTTTTAGTTCAAGTTTATGTTGATGATATTATTTTTGGTTCTACTAATGAAAAGTTGTGTGCTAAGTTTAGCAAGCTTATGCAGTCTAAGTATCAGATGAGCATGATGGGTGAATTAAATTATTTCTTAGGCTTGCAGGTCAAACAGACTGAGACTGGTATTTTCATTAATCAGTCAAAGTATATCAAAGATCTTTTAAGAAGGTTTGACTTTCAAGACTGTGCAGTTGCAAAAACACCCATGGCAACAGCCACTAAACTAGACTCAGATCCTAAGGGAAAGAGTGTGGATAATACTAGTTATAGAGGCATGATAGGCTCATTGTTATATCTAACTGCAAGTAGGCCAGATATAATGTTTTCTACCTGCTTATGTGCTAGATTCCAAAGTAATCCTAAGGAATCTCATTTAATTGATGTGAAGAGAAGTTTTAGATATCTCAAAGGAACTCCAAATCTTGGTTTGTGGTACCCTAGAGAATCTGATTTCTTTCTAATTGGCTATTCAGACTCTGATTATGCAGGGTGTAAAATAGACCGGAAAAGCACTACAGGTACATGTGAATTCTTGGGAAATAGATTGATTTCTTGGGCAAGCAAGAAGCAACAATCTGTTTCAACCTCAACTGCAGAAGCTAAGTACATAGCAGCAGGCAGTTGTTGTGCACAGCTCCTTTGGATAAGAAATCAGTTGATGGATTATGGTATGACACTTAGTAATATTCCTATGTTTTGTGATAATACTAGTGCTATTAAAATTGCAGAAAATCCAGTTCAACATTCAAGGACTAAGCACATTGATGTCAGGTATCATTTTATTAGAGAACATATTGAGAATGGTACTGTGGAACTTTATTTTGTTCCTACTGACAAACAGCTTGCAGATATTCTAACTAAACCACTTGATGAGACTACATTCAGTAGATTAGTAAGTGAGTTAGGAATGTTAAATTTCTAGATCTTTAACATCTGCAATAGTAGCAAGGTATGTTGTTTTTAGCTTATAGACTTGATATTCTTGTCAGGATCTATATTTGATTGTTAAATGCTTTAGCTATAACACTTTGCCTTGATAAATTTCAGTATGATAGACTTGTTAATAATCATCAGGATTAGATTTGTTATCAGGATGCTGACGTCATCAGTATTGTGTCAGTGTCAGGATTGTGAAAATTGTTTCAGATCCTGACGTTTACTTGTGTAGTAATCTAATTCTGTGATGTGTTAAGTCTATGCCAGCATGTTTTGATATTTGCATACTGATAATTTATACATCATTCAATAATCAAAAGACAAGTAGATAACAAGAAACTGTATTTTCATTAATTGAAAGCATTACATACATGGAAATGAAATACAACATCTTTTAGTCTAACTTCTACTGATAATCCTATACTTGTCTAATGTAATGAATTCTGAGGTACAGGACAAGGAGCATCTCAAGAAATCCATCAAGGGATTGAATAGCCTCGTCTACTCTTGGATTCCTTGTCTGGGCGACTTGAATGAGAGCAGCTAACTTAAATGTATAGCATTCCCATCAAGATCAACCTCAGACTCTCGGCCAAATTCTTCATCCTCAAGTTTTGAGGAGGTTAGGGGAAGATTGTATCCAACAAATGGATGTTCTAGGAGAAACCTCTGGATATTATCTGAAACTAATTCATCCATGATTAGTTCGATGAGAAGAGTCATCTTTTTAAAGAGATGATCAAGAACAGGATGTTCATCGACTGTGAAAAATCTAAAGAATGGGGTTGAATGGAATTTTGGTTTGAGAAGCATTGTTGAGAAGAAAAGAAATTGAAAGGTTTATGGAGAATGGCATAAGGCGTCTGTTTCTTTTATAGAAAGACGTGAGAAGCTGAACAGTCACTTGGAAGTTTTAATGAAGTCAGATGCTAATTATTGCGTGTGACTATATTTCTTGTTTTCAAGAAATGTTGAATATATCTAACCAATTAATTTTTGTTCAGATTAATTGTTTATTTCTTTTTCAGATAAAAGAAAAATGCCACGTGGAAACTCCATATTAAGTCTCTGGAATCAGGATGATATTGATCAGGATTTCAAGTGTGACCATCAGGATTTGAGATTTATTATTATTTTTTAAATCACATTGCTTTTTGTGATTATTTTGATGGAGGTCACAACAGGAAAATGAAGCTGATCAGTATTGATTTTTTTATCTTGATAATAACTTGATTTATTTCATGAAAATCAATTTTGGATTTTATTTTCCAAAAATCGTGGATAACCGCATTTTTCAGGGACTGACACCTGTCAATCTACGTGTCAACGTGGGATAGTGGTCTGAAAGATTTGTGAAATATATTTATTTTGAAACTCTAATTGTGTAATTGCTTTCTCTAATTTTACATTCTCTAAAGCAAAAACACTCTTGAGTTTTCAAAATCACTAATCCATTTCAAGAATTTTTCAAGTTCTTTTCAGATCAAAAATGGCAGCTCAGAGAAGATTATCTAAGTCAGTAGCCTTCAAGTTTGGTGATTTTGATTTTATGACAAACAATCATGTAGCAGCTATCACCAACAAGGAAGGAGTGTCAACTGATTTTCATCCAATCATGGACTTTCTGGCGTATGGACCATTAAGTTATGCATTGACAGCATCTCCACAAATTAATCAAGCAGCTGTTTCACAAGCTTGGGAGAATGCTGAGGTAATTGATTCTACTCAGAGTCAATCAGGTAAGATTGTTCTACATTTAGGACAAGACTCATTTGATATTACTGAATCTGTTGTTAATTCAGTACTTCACTTACCTGTTAGTTTGATTTATGAGAATGTACCATCTGATGATAATGTGAGAACTATGTTGTCTGAATTAGGTTATAGTGAACCTCTAGACAACATGAGCCAGTTGAATAGGTCTTTTCTTAGAAAGGAATGGTCTTTCTTCTTTGATCAAATTGCTAAATGTTTTACTGGTAAATGTAGTTCTTTTCAGCAAATTACTTCTGTTACATCACATATTGCTTATAGTTTGCTTTATGATAGAGTAATTAACATTGGTCACATTATTTTAAGTCAGATGAGTATTAAACTTGGGTTAAGAGATCAAAGCAGGAAAATGGTTTATTATCATAGATTCATACAATTGTTTATTAACCATTTTATTCCTGATGTTGAAGCTAGATTTGGTAGGGAACATTGTGTTTCTTCTTATGAACAGCAAAAGAGAATTTTCTCTGACATTATAAAAAGGGACAATGAAAAGAATCTAGATGAAATACCTGAAATTCATTATCCACATCATGTTCAGGTAATTCTTAAAACTCATCTTCCTACTCTCTACAATTCTTCTTTCTTTTGTGGTGAAATGGCTCAGGAATCTCATTTGGAGGAGAACCCACCTGTGTCTACCCAAGTAGCCCAAAACACTATAGTCTCTGAAACAATTCAAGAACCAAATTTTGATCCACAGCCTATTGTTTCAAAGAAACCAACCTCTGGTGTTTCTCAAAAGACATCAGTTGTAAGGAAGAGAAGATTTGTTGTGTTAAGTAGTAGTAATTCTAGTGAAGATGATGATGATTTAACTCTTGCTGAGAGAGCAGAATTGAAGGCTGCAATTCAACTTTCTCTGTTAGCACAAAGAGATGAAAAACCTAGCCACAGCCAGGCTGCAGTCTCCCAAAAGGCTGTAGTTCTTAAAAAGGGAAAACAGTTACTGGATACTGTCTCTCAAAAGACTGTGTCTATTGAACAAAGATCTCATCCCAAGATCACTTCTGTGTCTACACCTCTTGAGTCTTCTCAGGATAAATCTTTTGCTCACTATACCAGGAGAACAAGGAGAAAGATTCAATTGTCACCTACACACACAGAGTCTAGTCCAACTAATATCATGCAGGTCTCTACAAATGAAGTTACAATCAAGTCAGCAAATGACCATAGAGATCTGGATATTGATTCTTCATGGGAAACTACATTATCATACATACTGTCTATGGGACTAATTTCTCTCAAAGTGAAGTTGTCAAGGCCTGTTCTAGATTTTTTGGTTGAAAGAGTACCAAAACTTTTATTTCCAGATGAATATGGACTTCTACATCAAAGACTTGACTTAATGAAGATGTATTTCTATGTATCTGTCAGAAGACAATTAGTCAAGAAACTTGGACTCTCGAAGCATGTTGCACTTCAATCACTTCATGCATATTTATTTGACAAAGATGTCATTATTGAAGATGCCTCAGCTCAAGGTGAACAACAGGAGGAAGTAGATAGAGGAAAGCAGTCAACAGAAGATACTATTGCACCAGTGGTGAATAGTAGGAAAGATCAGATCACAGTCACTGCAACACAAGAACCATCTAGTCAGAGGTTGGATGACTCAGGAGCTGTGATAGCTGATGTTGAAAGGTCTTCTGTGATGACTGAAATTGCAAGTGAGAAACCCTATGATATGGGAGGAATAACTTTGACTGGTTTTCTTGAAGATCAAACAAACATTGTTCAGTCAGAGTCTATCCACCTTGAGGGTGAGTCTCAGCAAACAACACTTAAAGACGGTGTTGTACTAACTATGGTGTCTAATGAAGTATTACTGAAGACATCAGAGTCTAGTAAAGAACCTGAAAGTGGTATACTGGAGCCTGTAGTCTCTGGAAGGAAAGAAGATGATTGTAAGGGTTCAGAGATTATAGCAGCTCACTCCTTGTAGAAAACCTCAAGCCCCTTGCCATATGAGGAACCCTCTCTCCATGTGAGTTCAGGTATAAAAACTCCTTCTAAACCCTATTTTTCTGTAGGTCATGAGAGCACTTATCCAAATTTGAGTGATACACTTGAAAAGATGGACTTAGATCCACAAACTGAGAGGCTGGCTCCTGACCAGGCAAAAGGTGAGGTAGAAAGAGTGTTGACTTTAGTAAGTCAAAGTGAGAATGAGGGTATGGATGATCAACTCCATAGTGAGGGAGAGAAAATTAGGAAACCATCGTTTGATTTCTGGGATCAGGTTTTTCCTGAATCTTGGTCTGAAAATTTGGGTATGGATGCTGGTACTTATTCATTCATCAAAATGTATCAGAAGAATGACCTAGCACATCACAATGCAAAGCCAGAAGTTAAAGCTCAGAAGCAAAAGGAGAGGCTTGCAGGAATCATTAACAGAAGAGGTGCCAGGATAAAGCAATCTCCTGATACATATGTACCAGATGAAGTTCCTAATGATTCTAGTGTTCCTTTGTATGTACTTCTAATATCAGCTAGAATTGAGACATCTACAGTCTCTGATCACTCTAAGGAGGAGTCAGGATTTGAAGATGTTAGTACACAGAATACTGGTGAAGGAGATGATGATCATGTTTCAGCTACAGATCAGAAAGATGAAGATGTTGATACTTCTAATCAGGTTTTATTACTTGAATATCATACAACCCAAGCAACTTCTTCTACAAGACTTGAAGATACAGTTCTTTCTGATTCTGATTCTGAAGATACTAGAAGCACTTCCAACATTGAAGTTCATTCTGATGTTTTGAAAGATATTCAGAATTCTCAAATTGCTATGCAAACAAGACTTCAATCACTTGAAGATAACCAAGTCACAATTATGGAAAATCAAGCAGTTCTGATGAATATCATTTGTTCTGTTTCTGAATCTCTTGGAATTAATGTTGCTGATGTCAAAAAGGGAGGAGATAAAGACAATTCAAAGACAACAACAACAACACCAGACTGGGGGAGATAAAGAGCAGACAAAGGGAAGTAAAAAGAAGAACTAGGAGTGACAGTGGTGAATCTCAGCTAGGAAGTGGTAAAGGAAGAGCAGCATTAATAGTTAAAATTCTTTCTTCTAAGTACTAGATAAACGTCTACATCTGGGAAGGAGGTACTTAACTTCATAATTCTACATTCATAAATTCTATTATGGTTGTATTGTTATATGTTTTGACATCCACAACTTAGATTTATGCTTCAGATTTTAAAGCATAAATAGGGGGAGATTGTTAGGAATAATTCATAAGTTGTGATGTTAAGAATAGAATTTACACATTATACTTCTTGTAATCCTGATCTTATAAAGGATTTAGCACTATATATAGGATTTATGTGTAAGACAGTTATCTGTACAGTTTAGTCAGGAATGAACAGTGTATCGGAGACTACATGTCAGGAACAAAGAGCAAATCCTGATGACGGTCTAATACTGATGATGATCAGATACTGATGCAAGATGAAATCCTGATATCCGTCATGCTACTGATGATGTCATTATGGATGCTACAGAAACTGGCAAGTGCTATAAAACAGGATTGTTGTTTGAAGAACAAGCAAGAAGATATTATGAAGGAAAGAGTTTTCTATTGAAGGAAACTATCGACTAGAAGGCAGAATATTGTCATGTATAGATTATATCTTTCTGTTATTAGTTGATAGGTAGCATTATAAATACTCTCTCAATATCATTGTAAAGAGCGTGTGTTGTGAGTTCGTGTGCGTAGCTCTGTATAAGGTTTGTATTCAAGAGTTTGAAACAAACAGAGAGGGATTTGTATTGTCAGCAGCTGCTAAAGGTATTTTACACCTTTGGTAGAGTTTGTATTTGATCTTATTAATACAAACAGAGTTTGATTCATTCGTTTATTCTTGTTCATATAATCAAGCAAAAATCAGACACGATTATATAACTTGTATTCAACCCCCCCCCCTTCTACAAGTTATTCGAGTTAACAAGTAGATCTAGGGTTTTCAAGTCTTATACCTTCCTTGGAGTATGATCTAGCCTTACTAAGCTTGGTATGGTCCTTGGGAGTGCTTAAGCTTGCTTAGATCAACCATGAAAACAAGAAAATCAAAGAGTTCATGAAAACACTATTCACCCTCCTCTTTAATGATTTATTTGAAAATGGAAAAAGATGAGATTGAAGCCCAAATTTCTTGGAGGTTAATTTTGTGAATTATGGAACTCACCATAAAAATTACAAGATCAAATGATGGTGGGAAGGTAGATTTTGCTCCTTTAATTAGCAAGAAAGCCGAATGGATAAGACAAGGAGAGAGTTTGATATTTTTGTGTTGTTTTGCTTGGAATAATGCATAAAGTGGATGACATGTAGATAATATCTCATCCTTGGTTACTTTAATAAAGTGATGATGCACTAGGTGATGTATTTTGCAAGCCAAGTGTTGATGTTTAAGTGGAATTCATGCTAAGTGTTGGTTTGATTTCTAAGTACTAGTTTGATTCCTAAGTATGCTAGTTGCTTGAGTCATCACTTGGTTACCTAGATATTTTCTATTACGACATGCATGCACCTTGCCTTCCTGCTTGCTCTTTTGTTCGGTTATTGCTCAATTTGATTGATCGTTCGTAGGAATATCTCAAAGATTTCTAGTTAGGGTCTTACCGGAAATCTTCTTAATAAATATAATACCATTCTCCATCTTTCTTAATACTTCTCAAATTTAAATTCCTTAAATCCCTTTAATAAATCCCCAGGTCTTACAGTGTCCAGAGGAATCTCGGAGAAAATAAAAGTGCTATTTTCCTGAATCCGATATCGTTTACATACACTTTATTTGCCCCTGGATCATGAATACGAACTCCGAAATCCGTTCTGAATACTCCTATATAGCATCGTCTAATAATATTCTTGTTTCACTCAAAAACACTATTCATACTTTATTCTTTCTTTTATTCTTTATAATTAATAAAAATGCTCTGGTCCTCTTTCGGGCGTTCCTTAACCCTTTTACGGAACCACTGGACTAATAACAGATATTGATTTGGATGACATAAGAATAATCTTCCTACTTGGAATTAATATAACTTATATCCCTGGGAGATAGATTATTCTTATTTATGCTGTCAACCAAAAGCATTCTTCATGACATATAAATATTTGAATCTAAATCCATCCCATTCATTCAATAGACCGTCGTTACATCGCAGTCATAACCACTATTCACTCATATATTATTACATAATAAAAGTTTTAATTCTATCAAAAATCTGGGTTCTTACAAATATCCTGGAAGTCGACCAAACCGACTATAGTAACTCGGTCTACTTTTGAGGCTGAGTTGTGTGCGCTTGATGTCACGGGGACGGAGGCTGAATGGTTACACGGACTTATGTCCGCGATACCTGTAGTAAGCAGACCGCTTCCTGCGTTTGCTATTCATTGTGATAGTAAAACAACTATCGACAAGATTAGCAGTAAAAAGTATAATGCCAAAACAAAGAGGCACATCCAAGTTAGACTAAAGTTTATTAGGGGTTTAGTGTCTGATAGGATTATTGCTGTAGAGTTCATAGGAACTCAGAATAATATAGCTGATCCTTTGACTAAAGGATTGGAACCTGCAGTGGTCCTTAAGTCAAGGTTGGGGATGGGGCTGTCAACCCATCATAGTTCATCATCAGTGGGAACCCAATACACATGAGAGGAGATCCCTTGAAGTGTATTCAATGTGGTAATAACAAGCTGTAAGGATGAATTGGTAGTACCTTTGCTACATAGATGATACGTACTGTTGTATCTGAGTCTATCCCCTGTAAACCTAGAAGGTACTGACACTGCTAGTAAGCAAGAGTTATTATAACTCTGAATGGGGTCAAGTCATTCGACGAGATGGTAGCAGTACATCTCTGGAGATGCCCAGCTAAGCGAATGTAATTGTGTGGTCGCAATTAGAGGAAAGGATTATTCCTTGAAGCATTCGACGAACAGGATCGAGACAAGACCATTAATGTCTCAAAGCCGTAGATTGGCACCATAGCCTTTGACTTGTCGTCGTCTATGGAACATGGTTACACCAAACGGATTAAGATTCAAGGTGAAACATTCCATCGGAATCCGGTAGCCATCGAAGTAGGGGACTCAAGAGGGTTCAAACCCGGAAGGGTACCGACTCTGAAAAAATAAATCATGATGAAAAACCTGAAGCATTTCTGTATGGATTTGTGGGGGATTGTTAGAAAATGGAATTTTTAGAGCATAATTATTTTATGTTCTTGATGTTAATCCCGGTTTTTAACGATTGGAAATTGTTCCTTGCTATGAGGACTTAAATTTTCATATATGGGTCTAAGTAATTTTCTTAGTGAAACCCATAGAGAAATGATGTTGAAGTTAGTAGCTTGAAAGAGCTTGAAAAATGAGAATGTGTATTTGTCCCACATTGAAATAAATAAAGGGGGTTGTTAGCTTTATATAGAATCACACACATGGGTAGTGTACAACTACTAAGGTGTATGATGGTGCATGGTGTTACTGTGTGCTTCACGCGCACACACGCGCGCTGCAGCCGCCCGCCTCGCCACGCCACGCCACGTCACGTTTCGACTCGGGTCGGGTCGGGTCGGTCGAAGGGCGATTTGGGTGAATGTCTCGGCGTCTCGCGTACGCGAGGCGACCTGGGCGAGGGATTTTATTTGTGATTGATTTAATATTTTAATTAAAATATCATTATCAATTGGGCTGGGTTATCAGTGGGCTGGGCTAGATCGGATTAAATCTGATGGACTAGTTTGGCCTTGTAACTGATGTATATATTCGAAATATATATAGTAGAATGAACCTGGACATGATAATATATTCGGATTAATATATTCAAACTGATATGTGTGGATTATATGTATAACGTAACTGTTACAAATTAATTTAAAATCAGCCGTTTTTATTAAATATAATTCGGCCATTTCAGCCGTTTCGTTTTTATTGATGGGGCAGTTACGTTTCTTACATTAAGAGGGTGGCACCAGTTACACTTAGCTTCTCCTATAAATAGAGAGCTAAGTTGTTGGAATGGGACACACCACACCTTACATTCTCCCTTTCTCTCTATATTCTCCTCTCTCCCTCTATACACTGCTATGGCTTTTCTATCAGTGGGGTTTTTCCGGTGACTGAGGTGCCAGTTGTAGTAGAGCCTTGTGATTACTGTGATCACATCGTTCGGAGCTGTTTTGTCCTGGAAGAGTTGTTGCAAGCATCCCGGTACAGTGTAAGTGGGGGCGATTATCTCTTCAAGAGCAGTCGAGACTTCTAGCAAGGCCTGGCGACTCAGCTGATCTTATTTTTGTTTGTTTGATACCTTGTTATAGCAATGGCTATCGGTATGTTTTCTGTCTCTCCTTCGTTCTTACAGTTACTGATATGCATGCCTTATACCTTCGTGTTTTATTTCGTTAATTGTTTGCTTGGTCTTGGCTTGTTAAATACGTTATATAATTGCCTCTAAGGTTATATAGTATTTAGCATAATGGTTAACGAGAGTGAAATTCCTGCTAGTGGTAGTTCGGTTGTATCTGCTGGGGTCATAGATTGGACCACTTACAGTTTTCCACAACCCGTTGAATTAACTGGCTTGCCGGAGAAATTCAATGGGGGCAGAAAAGGATGAAGTTGTGGTTGACTGTAAAGGGTTTGTGGCCTGTTGTGGAATATGAGAAACCGGTTATGGATCAAGAGAAGGCTGAATCAGTTAAGGGTTTTGCGAAGTGGGCTGAGAAGGATGTGGGTGGCTAGGGCAGCCATTTTGGCTGCACTAACGAACACCTTGTTTAATGTGTACTCCTCTGATGCCTACACCGCAAAACTCTTATGGGAGAAGCTGGATCAAACACACAATACTGACTCACAAGGTCTGGAAAAGTATTCTGTGGCTAGGTTCCTTGATTTCAAGCTGGTGGACAATAAGTCCATGACTGAGCAAGTGCATGAGTTCGAGATGATAGTGCATGCTTTGAAGGAGTCCGGAATGGACCTCCCCGAAAAGTTTAAGGTGATGAGTGTCATTGAAAACCTCCCAAAGTCTTGGGAAGAGTTCTCTCTCTCTCTCCCTGAAAAGACAGAAAGGAGAGATCACCTGGACCAACCTTATGCTGGACATCTCAGTGCAAGAACAACACAAGTCCAAACAGGGACATGTGATGCCGACTGAGCATGAAAGCTCGAAGGTGAATGTAGCAACTGTCGGACAGAAAAGGAAGGCTGTCTCTAAGTAGGGTAATAGTAATAAACCTAAGAATGACAAGGATAAGGTCAAGAAACCAAAGGCAAACAAACCATGTTGATTAAATAATGAATATTTTATAAACAAAATAGTACATCAAATGCACTGTAATAAGATACTCCCTCTGTTTCTTTTTATGTTTCCTCTTTTGATTTTGGACACTGTTCATTATAAGCAGTTGACTATTAATTTACGCATAATTTGTAAAATAAAATATAGTCATGAGTGATCTTGTTGGATTCGTATTTATGAGTACTTTAATACAGTGAAGTTTTTATATTTAATATTAATACGAAATTGAAGATGTTAACGATTAAAAGTGTGCGTTGGCAAACGTGTCCGGGGGAAAGAGGAAACTTATTATGAGACGGAGGGAGTATCAATTTTTTTGAATAAGCATATTTTAAAAAAAAATTAATAATTTGAAAGAATTAGTAATAATATTAATTGAAATCTAAAATCCAGCTCTACCTAAAATCTTTCATTTTAATACCCCTGGTGTTAGGATAAGAGGTTCTGCCATTTGAATAGAAAGATATGGGACAGGATTTAAAGAACAGAACAGGAGCAAACTAAACTGGTTGTTGAAATTGTGACCACAACACAAAAAGGGTGTCTTCATTTACTTCAATATCTGGTAAATCAATAATCTTTTCTTCCATTTCTTGGTACAAAGACTAATATTGTGTATATTTTGATTCTTGATTTTAATGTAATGTGATATAGATACAAACATGAGTGTATATCAATGCTTTACTAAAACAGCAGCACATACACATTCCATTTAATAATTGGGACAAGTGACTGCCTGTATATCTGATATGAAACTAATTTGCTTCAGTTAACACCTTAATATTTTGCTAGGTCACTTAATATTTGATGTTAGAACCCCTAAGACCTAGTCTAGTTTTTCGAATTTTTGAGTTTATACAAGTTATGTTATGATCGACTACTGCCATCTGTTTGGTAATGTGGGGAATTATTATGACTAATTGCTTAGAGTAGACATATATACATACAATCCTTGGACTAGGTAATACTGTCTTAAGGCTCAAATCCGAATACTTCCAGATATGGACTATGATGAACTGATAATCGGCTCGGCTATGTTTGTTTTGAGGCTAGAGGGATTATAATTTGGGGACTGCTTGCTTCTTTTGTTCTTAATTTGTCACACTTAATACCTGAAAATTATCCTATGCACTGAAACTCATCAGTTTGTAGTTTGTTTTACGGGAATTAATAGTACCATGAAGAGTTTGGTAGTAAACAGGAATTACAGAATGGACAGAATAATTACAAAGTCAGGAAGCTCTACAAGTCAAATTTAATAATTAGTAGAGATTGTAAAAAAGTGATAAAACCTATATGCATTTAGGGCCTATTGAAGTTCCCATCTGATGATATGTTTATGAAGAATGTTAATTTATTTAGATACAATGTTTATGCAACTCACTCAGTTTTTGTGCACAACTACTGTTTATAATTGTGTAGACAATGGGAGTTAAAACTTGTGCAATGTAGAAGTCAAAGTTTGGGTACAGCTAATACACAGCTATCTTAAGTCATTAGCAATTATGGAAGCTCTACAACTGTCACTGCCATATCTATGGTGCAGTAACAGGACTTGCCTTCAGCTCGGGAAGTCATTACGTCCACTAAGACTACTACCATCATGCGCACTAAGCAAACAAGGCCAGCGCTTTTTCACTTCCCTTGCAACGTCTGTCACCGGTGATCCCTTAGTTACTGATCGCTTGATTCGCAAATTCATAGCATCATCATCAAAGTCCGTAGCTCTAAATGCCCTTTCCCATCTTCTAACACCAAACTCCTCCCATCCCCACCTCTCCTCACTTGCCTTTCCGGTAGGTTAATCTTGTGCTTACGTGTGTGATCTATTATCTGCCCTTTTATGTAACTTTTGCATCATGTATAATTCTGCAGTTCTATTCCTTGTTAACTAGAGCACCATGGTTCACTTGGAACCCTAAGCTGGTAGCAGATGTCATTGCATTGCTATACAAACAGGAAAGGTTCAGGGAAGCAGATGCCCTAATCTCTGAAACAGTTTCAAAATTGGATATTCGGGAGCGTGAACTCTGTACCTTCTATTGTTGTCTAATAGATTTTCATTCTAAGCACAAATCAAAGCAGGGAGTCTTTGATTCCTACACAAGTTTGAAGAAAATTCTTTCTTGTTCATCGTCAGTTTACTTAAAACGTCGAGCTTACGAATCAATGATATGCAGCTTGTGTGTTATTGATTTGCCTCGTGAAGCTGAGAATATGATGGAAGAAATGAAAGTCCAAGGAATCACTTCCAAACCATCACTGTTTGAGTTGCGATCTATTGTTTATGCATATGGAAGAGTAGGCTTGTTCAAAGACATGAAGAGACTTCTATTCGAAATGGAAAGTGAAGGGATCAAAATGGACACTGTTTGTTTCAATATGGTGCTCTCATCATTGGGAGCTCACGCTGAGCTCTTGGAAATGGTTTCATGGCTTCAGCGAATGAGGTATCTAAATGTTCCCCTCTCAATTCGAACATACAATACAGTCTTAAATTCATGTCCGTCAATCATGTCAATGCTACAAGATCCAAAAAGCATCCCCCTTTCTTTAAACGAGTTAGTAGCTGGTCTATGTGATAATGAGAGTATGTTGGTCCAAGAGTTGATCGTGTCCTCGGTCTTGGTGGAGGCAATGGGGTGGACATCTTTAGAACTGAAGTTGGATTTGCATGGAATGCATCTGAGTTCTGCCTACTTGATAATCTTGCAATGGTTTGATGAGCTGCGGACAAGATTTGAACTTGTGGAAACAGACATTCCGGCAGAGGTAAGAATTATATGTGGGTCAGGCAAGCATAGCACTGTTAGAGGGGACTCACCCGTTAAGCGTTTGGTTAAAGAGTTAATGGTACGCACAGAAAGTCCATTGAGGATTGACAGGAAGAATATTGGATGTTTTATTGCCAAAGGAAACGTTTGTAAGAGTTGGTTGTGTTGATTTTCGTTTCCTGCATAATGAAGAACTATACTTGTGTTGTCAGAGTAATGCTGAATAGCAAACATACATTTCATGCAACTTAATAACAGATTTCCACAGCATGTCCAAGCTAGTGCTAAAATACATGTAACAATTGCTATATTTGTGATGTCAAAAATGATTTTTGATACTAAAATAGAGCTTCTAGTCCAGTACATAGTTTTTAAAAAAGACAGCATGTAAATCTAAAAATACTTATTTTTTTATCATCGTATTTTTAATTTGCACAATAATATTTATTACAATTGCTTCAGTTATTCATTTCTCTCCATTTTACACTAGTTTGATGAGCTGCTGACAATAAGACATTTGATTAAAGAGTCGGTGGTAAGCACAAAAAGTCCAACGAGGATTGATAGGAAGAAAATCAAATTTTTGGATGCTTTGTTGCAAAAGGAAAAGTTTAGTTGTAAGAGTTGGTTTTCTGCATAGTGAATAACTAACTGTACATTGTCTGATCAGAAATCATGAATGACAAGACACGTGTCCTGCTACGTGGCCTCGAGAGTGACATTCCTATAGATGCTACATGGACTCTCTATAATGCTCCAATGATCAGTATCAAGAGCTGCTGCATTAAATTGTCGACTGAAAGCCATGCATGCAGAGTATAAGATTCTGTGGTTGTGCTCAAACTTTTAAATTTGAAAATTTTCTGATTCTGCATTTCGCAGAAAAATGAAAATTTATGTACATTTTTTGCCTGGAACTCAATGGTGATCTTCTCAAGAAGGACTTGTCCAAGTAGAAGGCATTCTGGTGAAGTTGATATCAGACATGTTTTTGATGTTGATGTCGAGGGGATACAATTGATACTCAATTCCTAGTTCTTTGATGGTTTTAAGAATCTCTTCCAAAAGGAGAGATCTCCGGTTGTGTCTCTCTATCATGTTTTGGTGATTCATTCTATGTGTTGGCCATAAAGCCATTTTAATCCTGTTCAGCTGATCAGTGTCCCTCGTTACCAGTATTGCATTCGGGTACCAGTAGTCCTTCTTGTTTTCGATGTAACTGCAAGATTTAAGAAACTCATCATGTTGTATCCATTATAATTCAATAAACATGTTTTATTTCATCACCAGTGTACCTTAAAATCTTCTGTTTCATCAAATTGATCTTCTCTATCGGGGTAGCAATATGAATGTAAAATTCAATTGCATCATCCATGTCTGGACTACGGTAGTAGTTATGAATAGGAATTGTTGATAGAGTGCTATTTGGATATATAATTTTCTGGCTGTCGTATCTTAAGAAAACTGTGGTCAAAATGTTCATTTCTTCGACTATCATCTGTAAATGATAAATTAAGCCAAGAAAATGATTACAATTAGAAATCATACCTCAGCACTTGCATACTTGTAAACAGTAGATGCAGTTTGGTACCTGAATTCCACCAATTTCACAACGATCACCGACATCAAAAGGGTGAATCACAAACAAGAAGATAATAGCTTCAAATACAGTCTTGCAGAAATTTCCAAATATAAATGTCACAACAACTATCTGAGAGCTAACAGCAAGCAAAAATTGGGTGGAAGCAAGTCCCAGTATCAAAATGCAGATAATGAAGATAACCACTCCAACTAATGCATTCACCATGTGATGAAGTTTGTTTACAGCTGTTTTTGTATCATTAAGCGTCAACGCCAGTGCTCTTCGTTCTCTAAAAGCTTCCACCTACAATCCAGAGAATTAAAGATGACATGATACACAAAATGGGATTGAATGAGTAACAATTTAGTTCTAAGCTCGGTACTGAAGCTCTTACCACCCAATTCTTTAGGTCTTTCTTGCTTATTCTTTCGTAGTCAGTTGATCCTGCTATTACAGCCATAACCTTCAGAGCTTCATCCTCTCGCAAGAAACGCTCTATATCATTCATGTAGATGTACCTGCCCGACACCAAGAAGTTTAGCAGCAATTCTTTTGAGATACTGACAGTGCTCAGTTGCAATGATGGTCAATAGTCTGATATTAAACTCCCCCCCCCCCCCCCCCCTGGTTAAACCAATATAGAAATAAACTATAAACTTGCAGCATGGAGTAGAGAAATGGTAGGGAAACAGAAGTACATTACTTACTTGGACCTCGGCCTAGCCACATTCTTAAAGATTTTCCTTGCTGCAAGTTTAGCCTCGTGTTCACTTTTAATCTGCTTGGTAGATTCATCATCATTTGTCAGATCTTCTATCTGCTCATCGAGTGTAACAAGAGAGCCATGTCGGACTACATTCATCAACCTTTTCATGTTCCATGCCGAGATGTTCTTGGGGTTCAACTTATGCAAATGATCAATTGTTATTGTATCTTCCTGTTTATTGTTGCTACTCGTCAATTTCCCCGAATATGTTTTGCTTTCAGGTCTACCTGGAGTTTGGAATCCTCTCCCACTTTTTGCTGCAGGAGATGGAATGGCTGATCTCAGATCAGGGGGCAGAGTAGCTCCTGCATTCTGAAGCTTTGAAATTTCAATCATTGTCCGCTCCTCCTCATCTTGAATGTTTTGCGACTCAATTATGGGTGGCCCTGATAACATCTCAATCACATACTGATTAAACAGTGAGTCCTGAATCCGATCAAAGAAGGTGCTAACATGGAACGAAGAAGCAAGAACTTTAACCATGAGAGTCTTCAGTAGCCACAGCAATGTAGCAGTTACAATACACCACAGTAACTTGTTGATGAACCACAAGAACTCATTATTACCTTCAATCTTATTGTCAAAAAAACACTGCCAAGCCATCAGAACCAAACCTAACCATATGCAATTTTGTACAGCCTTCCGAAGACCATAAACAAAATACAAGACTCGTTTCCGTAACATAAAATTTCTCTCAATAAAAAAAACAATAATTCTAATAGCCCAACCAGAAACCAATCTACCACAGATCAAAACCAGTACCAGAACCTCCCATTTCCATAATTCCAATCCTCGAAATTCAGCTCGCTTCCATTTGGGAATCTTTAGGGTACTAACCAAAAGGCCGATAATCATAAATAGACTAATCCATTGTAACAATGTCAATGCATCAAGCTTAACTTTCTTGAAATCATCAGAAGGCACATCATCAATAAATGCGTCATCGTCATCATCATCATCCTCTAGACCGGGCACTTTCTCAAGCATTCCAGAAACCCTGCCGGACTTGAGAGGTCCTGATGCAGGTATGCGATCAGTCCTCCGCTCAACCATAGGCGGGTCACTTAGCCTAGACACAGTTTTGGTTGGCATTAAAATACTAGGTCTACTCTGAAAAGAAGTACATTTAACCACTTCATCGCGATCAGCCCCAGCACTATTGTATGCAACCGAGACATTTGATGGTTGTTTCCTTGGGTGCAAGCGACCAGCAACGTTGTCTTCGCCCGCCCCTGCTGTGTTGTTGCGGGATTTATCATACTCATCTTCTGGAAATTGTTTAGAAGATGTTTGAAACGAAACTCTTGAACGATTGTTCTCCATAACACGAGGAGGACGACCGCCTGATGGTTGATTCTTCTCAACGTCAGACATTTCGTGTTCTTCGCTATCGTCTCCTCCTTTCTGATCCGTCCAAAATTCATAGCTGGATTGGCGCCACAATGATGGGGACGGGTCCTTGGAGGGGACGTTAGCGTCAGAGGAATTGTCGATATTCACGATGATTTCTCCGTGTTCTTCAGAGCTGGAGGGAGAGGAGGGGGAGGAGGACGTGCCTCGGTGATCGGAGAGAATGGGGAGGTGCTCGAGGCTCAAGTCGTGGCGGTGTTCTGCGTTGTTACGGCCCTGTGACTTGCGCTTCATAGAAAAATCCATGAACCAAAGGTAGCAACCAACTTATGTTTCATACAACATTGTTCAATGAATGAATACATGGAGTATACGATAAAGTTGTATGAAATATCAAAATTCAGGGGAAGAAGGTGAAGGTTTTAACAGAGAGAATGAAATTAATATGAAAGAAATACATAGACAACGGTGGAAATGAAATTGCATGGTCTAGCTACGTTTTTAGGCTTAAATATCTCCTCATCTTTTTTATAGATTCATGCAGATATGTTGGGCACGAAAATGGCGTTTGAATTTCTAGTTACCACAAGTCATAACCCTTTTTATTAACTTCACACTTAATTAATTGCCCATTCAATGTGCAATAAACATATTGCAAAACGCTAAGGCCATTTTTCAACATAAATGATTTTTTTTATTTAAATAATACTAATTCCGTCTTTTTCTAGTTGTCATCGTTCGGAAAAAATACATATATTAAGAAAATTTTAATGTTATAAATTGTTTTTATTTGATTATTATACTAAATGATGAGATTAGTTGTTAGGTCAAATATTGGAATTATGAATGGAGGGATAGATATTGAAAAATTGGTATAAAAATGTATTGGAATAAGAGTGACAATCTACGATCAAATTTTTTTTCCATGTGACAACTAAAAAGGGACGGAGGGAATATATAATACTATTATTATCATTTAGTTCTTATAATCAATTAAGTACTTGGAACTTCCTCATAATTTTTCTGTATTAATGATTGAATAAATGGAAATCTATACTATTATATAAAAATCTAAACATTAAAAGTTTGGTTGATCGGTACCTGTTAATTTCACTCATTTACCCTTACTTAATTACAAATTAAATCCATCCTATTAACCAATCAATTTCCAATTTCAGGTTAAACATATTATCTATTCTATATTTCAATATAAATAATTTCTTTTTTCTAGATAAAATACAATATCTTTTATATTTTATCTAACTATAATTTCTCCTTTACTAATCAATTTTCCTTTTCAGGTAATATTACCTTTTCTATTTTTAACAACTAAATAATTTCCATTTTTAGATAAAATACAGTATATTTTATATTTTTTCTAACTAAAATTTCTTCTTTTTAAAAACACTACGAGCAATTTTATTTCATAAAATAACATAATTATATTATAATTACTATTAACTAATCAATTATCTTTTTCAGCCAAAACACATTACCTTTCTTCTTTTTCTCTAACCAAAATCTTTTTTCCCAATTATATCACGGGCAGTTACCTTACTTAAATTTCTTCTTCTTCTTTTTTTGCTAAACAAAATTTCTCCTTTTTAAAAATACTACGAGCAATTTTGTTTAATAAAATAAATAATTATATTATAATTACTATTAACTAATCAATTACCTTTTTCACCCACCACGTTACATTTTTTCTTTTCTCTAACTAAAATCTCTTCTTTTTCCAATTATATCACGGTCAATTACCTTTTTCAGCCAAAACATGCTACATTTTCTCTAACTAAAATCTCTCTT
Source organism: Kitagawia praeruptora (assembly GCA_037693485.1). NCBI lineage: Eukaryota > Viridiplantae > Streptophyta > Magnoliopsida > Apiales > Apiaceae > Kitagawia > Kitagawia praeruptora. The sequence continues at coordinate 145,453,434 of CM075352.1, forward strand.
ATTCTAATTATATCACGCGCGGTTCTATTTAACAAAAATAAAATAATAATATTATAATATTAATAAATAATCAATTACCTTTTCAACTAAAACATATTTTTTTCCATTTTTTCTAATCAAATTCCCTTTTTTCTAGAAATATCATGGGCAGCATTAATTTTTCATTTTATAAAAACACTACGAGCAATTTTATTTTGTAAAATAAGATAATTAAATTATAATTACTATAAACTAATCAATTACCTTTTTCACCTAAAACATGTCACCTTTTTAATTTTCAAGTTACCTTTTCTATTTTCTCTAATTAAAATATATCTTTTTCCAATTATATCACGGGTGGTTTTAATTTATAAAATAAAATAATAATATTATAATATTAATAATTAACCGATTACTTTTTCAGCTAAAACATATCAATTTTTCTATATTTTCTAACTAAAATCCCTCTTTTTCTAGAAATATCACGAACAACATTAATTTCTCCTTTTCTAAAAACATTACCAGTAATTTTATTTAATAAAATAACATAATTAAATTATATAGTTAAGTTTTATTGAGACCAACATTTGAGTGTAGACCGTGGAGATCATATACATTATGCATTCAAAATATTGCAAAACATATATATTTGCAAAGGGTATTCAATTAACATTATTATTTTATTCAAAATCTTAAAAATCATATATGATTTGCAAGCAGAACATGTTTTGAAGAACAATACATTCTGCAATATTTTGTTAGCAGAACATACATAATTTTCAAGATTTTTAATGAAATTTGCATGTAAAACATATATGATTTTCAAGATTTTTAATGAAATAAATGCAGTAGTGATTTTCATAGAACATGATTTTCAATGAATAGGTTTTTGCAATGTTTTGATTGATATATGGTCTCCGGTCTCCACTAAAAATCTTGGTCTCCATAGAACTTAACTCTTAAATTATTATTACTATAAACTAATCAATTACCGTTTTTAATTTTCTCTAACTAAGACCTTTCTTTTTCCGATTATGAGCTCGTTTTTCAAAAAAGTACCTCCTATCAACTTTTGACTTAATCAGTTTTTTTAACTTTAAGTCAATTTTTGACTTGTTACACAAACAACCATTTTTCAACTTAAAGTAGAAAATGGCTTTAATCCGAGCTTAAAAGGCGTACACTCTATATCATCGACATTCTATTTAATAAAATAAAATAATAATTTTATAATTACTAATAATTAACCGGTTAACTTTTTCAACTAAAACCTATAATCTTTTCTGTATTACGTAACTAAAATATCTCATTTTCTGAAAATATCACGGATAACAATATGTACTTCCTCCGTCCCATGTAATTCTTTACATTTACGGACCAATTTCTGGCACGGATTTTAAGGTGCATTTTAAGGATAGTTATATAACTTATTTTTGATATTTTCTTTTTTTGTATAAAAATAGAACGATCCTATTTTTATACAAAAAAAGAAAAAAGAAAATATCAAAAAAATTATAGAACTATCATTAAAATGCACCTTCAAATGCGTGTCAGATACGTAGTTTTTTATGTAAAGAAATGGGTGGGACTGAGGGAGTAATTATTATCAAATCATCTCATTTAATAATTTAAGTCTCCAAAATTCATGTTTTAACAAAATTAATTCAAATCAATAAAAAAAATTCATATAATATTAAAAATAATATGTGCATCTTTAAGCTAGTGTAAAGTTATCCGTAAAATGCAGTTTCTCGTATGTACCACTCGAAAAAAACACACTATTAGATAACAACCTTTAGTACAAAATGGTGAATTAAGTTGCTAACTAAAAATTAAGACTATAATAAACAACCATGAAGTGGAAAGATAATGAAGTAACATCAGTTATACATAACTAGTATAATGCCAGTTGTTGCAGGCTGTTTTTGCAAGATTTTCCTTTTATTAATGTCGGATTGTGGAATGTAAATGTATGTTGTTTCTACTTGTTCTGATTGAGTAGTTTTGTGTTGACTATAAAAAATTTTAAAGAAGCACTGTATTGGTAGTTTATATTAAATACGAAAAGATTACATTTGTAATAACGATAGCAACATGTATAGCTAAAGTCCTGGAAACTTATGCTGTATAGCTTGTACGTTCTTTGCAGTTCGTTCATGAGTTATCCCATAGCACCAAAAAGAATTTTGAAGATAATTAGTTGTAGAGCGTACTTCTTGCATTTCGACTTCTAGATATCTTCCTTTTTAGTCCTTCAGCCCAGTATTCACTATCCTTCCTGTAATTTCCTGAAACTGCATTAGTGCAGAGAGAATTCCACGTATCCTCTTCCAGTGGTGGTGAAGATGACTTGTTGAATGGAGTAACATTTCTGGCTCTTGAACAAAACTTAAACGGAGGCAATAGATGATCAATCAGAAATTGGCTCTCATACATGTTTGTTATCAAAGAGATAATTTCTTCTAGTTTTGATCGCATAACAGTGTGGTTGATAAGAGTGAACATTTCATTAGCAGTACTATCTATTTCATATGGTTTGTACAGTGCTTTAAAAAAGAGCAAAGCAAAATGTGATGGAAAATGGGTATTAGATAGATAAGACTCTGAGATGATGTTCAGCATGAATATTCATCAAAAGATTGCGAGTTGAGTTCAAGAACATTGCCTGATTTACATTGTGTCTAACAGATTAAGATATAAACCCTAGAAATTGATCCCTTGTAACTTCTGTGTGATGATGATGGTAGTGATACAGCTGATCCCAATCCAAAGACTCCAACACGAACTTGACATAATGTCTTGGTTGGAATCTTTCCCAAATAATCAGCAATTTAGCAAAGCAGGAGAAGCTGTTTCTATCGAAAATTAGGTGTGAGAAGATAAGAGGAATAACTTCTAATTGAACATTCAATATATTTGCCATTTTCCTATTAGAATGAAGAACTTGTGTTTGATTTAAGATATGTGCTGTGATTTGTTTGGCATATGAAACGGGCTTGTTATGAGCAATATATATAACTGAAATTATTGAGCGTGTAATAACTTTTACAACCGTGTAAATAAGCTTTACATATTCCACTGTGCAATGCACTTACATTGTGATGTTTGAGTTTCATTTTTTAGAAATGACTTTTGAAAGTACGATTTTGTAAATAAAATTTTATGAGATTATATATTTGAAAGATTTATTTTGTATATTTTGTAAATATAATTTACAAATTTATTAAATTTAGACAGGTGTTTATATAAGAATGTTATATCTATACTATTATATAAAAGCCGAAACATTAAAAGTTTGGTTGGTCGGTCGGTTGGTCGGTACGGTACCTGTTGATTTTACTTATTTACCCTTAATCAATTACTACTAACTAATCAATTTCATTTTTCAGATTAAACATATTATCTTTTCTATTTTCAAGAATTAAATAATTTCCTTTTATACCTTTTATATTTTATCTAACTAAAATTTCTCCTTTATGAATCAATTTCCTTTTTCAGGTTAAACATATTACCTTTTCTATTTTTCAATAATTAAATAATTTCATTTTTCAAGTAAATTAGAATATCTATTACATTAAACTATGAACAATTTTATATAGTAAAATAACATTATTAAATTATAATTACTATAAACTAATCAATTGCCATTTTCACATAAATCATGTCATCTTCATGTTACCTTTCTATTTTCTCTAACTAAAATCTCTCTTTTTTTCAATTATATCACCGGCGGTTATATTTAACACTATTAGCAATTCTGTTTAATAAAATAAAATAAAATATTATAATTACTAATAATTAATCAATTACCTTTTTCATCTAAAATATGTTACCTTTTATATTTTTCTATTTTTTTCAGTTAATTTTATTTATTCACCCTTATTTAATGGTACATGTTATTTTACGTAATTATCCTTACTTAATTATTTATAAATACTAATAACTAATAAATTTCCTTTTTCAGGTAAAACATGTTACCTTTTCTATTTTTCAATAACTAATCTTTTTTACATAAAATATAAGAAATTCTTTCCTTTTTCAAGTAAAATATGCTACCTTTTCAATTTTTCAATAGCCAAATTTTCTTTTTACGTAAAATACAGTTTATCTAACTAAAATTTTTCCTTTTCTAAAAAAACTATGAGCAATCATGTATAATAAAATAAAATATTATAATTACTAATAATTAACCAATTACCTTTTTCAGCTAAAATACATTACATTTTCTATTTTTTTATTTTTTTCAGAAAAACCTATTTGGTTTGCTTTATTTAAGTACAATAAAATAATAACAATATAATAACTAATGACTAACCGATTGCATTTTTCAGCTAAAAAATTTCATCTTTTCAATATTTTCAAACTAAAATCCATCATTTTCTAAAAATATCACGGACAACATGTATATAATTATATCAGATCATATTTTTAAAAGTTTAAGCCAAGAAAATTTATGTCTTAAAATTTTTAATTCAAATTAAAAAAAATCTATTATATTAAAGAAAATCCGTGTATCGCACGGGTTTTAAGCTATCTATACTATTATATAAAAGCCGAAATATTAAAAATTTGGTTGGTCGATTGATCGGTCGGTCGGTACGATACTTGTTTAATAAAATTAAATATTATAATTACTAATAATTAATCAATTACCTTTTTCAGCTAAAATATGTTACCTTTTATATTTTTCTATTTTTTTCAGTTAATTTTATTTATTTACCCTTATTTAATGGTACATGTTATTTTACGTAATTATCCTTACTTAATTAATTATAATTACTTATAACTAATAAATTTCCTTTTTCAGGTAAAACATGTTACCTTTTCTATTTTTCAATAACTAATCTTTTTTCACATAAAATATGAGAAATTCTTTCCTTTATCAAGTAAAATATGCTACCTTTTCTATTTTTCAATAGCCAATTTTTCTTTTTACGTAAAATACAGTTTATCTAGCTAAAATTTTTCCTTTTCTAAAAAAACTATGAGCAATTATGTTTAATAAAATAAAATATTATAATTACTAATAATTAACCAATTACCTTTTTCAGCTAAAATACATTACCTTTTCTATTTTTTTATTTTTTTCAGAAAAACCTATTTGGTTTGCTTTTTTTAAGTACAATAAAATAAGAACAATATAATAACTAACCGATTACGTTTTTGAGCTAAAATATTTCATCTTTTCAATATTTTCAAACTAAAATCCATCATTTTCTAAAAATATCACGGACAACATGTATATAATTATATCAGATCATATTTTTAAAAGTTTAAGCCAAGAAAATTTATGTCTTAAAATTTTTAATTCAAATTAAAAAAAATCTGTTATATTAAAGAAAATCCGTGTATCGCACGGGTTTTAAGCTATCTATACTATTATATAAAAGCCGAAATATTAAAAATTTGGTTGGTCGATTGATCGGTCGGTCGGTACGATACTTGTTTAATAAAATGAAATATTATAAATACTAATAATTAATCAATTACCTTTTTCAGCTAAAATATGTTACCTTTTATATTTTTCTATTTTTTTCAGTTAATTTTATTTATTTACCCTTATTTAATGGTACATGTTATTTTACGTAATTATCCTTACTTAATTAATTATAATTACTTATAACTAATAAATTTCCCTTTTCAGGTAAAACATGTTACCTTTTCTATTTTTCAATAACTAATCTTTTTTCACATAAAATATGAGAAATTCTTTCCTTTTTCAAGTAAAATATGCTACCTTTTCTATTTTTCAATAGCCAATTTTTCTTTTTACGTAAAATACAGTTTATCTAGCTAAAATTTTTCCTTTTCTAAAAAAACTATGAGCAATTATGTTTAATAAAATAAAATATTATAATTACTAATAATTAACCAATTACCTTTTTCAGCTAAAATACATTACCTTTTCTATTTTTTTATTTTTTTCAGAAAAACCTATTTGGTTTGCTTTTTTTAAGTACAATAAAATAAGAACAATATAATAACTAATAACTAACCGATTACGTTTTTGAGCTAAAATATTTCATCTTTTCAATATTTTCAAACTAAAATCCATCATTTTCTAAAAATATCACGGACAACATGTATATAATTATATCAGATCATATTTTTAAAAGTTTAAGCCAAGAAAATTTATGTCTTAAAATTTTTAATTCAAATTAAAAAAAAAATCTGTTATATTAAAGAAAATCCATGTATCGCACGGGTTTTAAGCTATCTATACTATTATATAAAAGCCGAAATATTAAAAATTTGGTTGGTCGATTGATCGGTCGGTCGGTACGATACTTGTTTAATAAAATGAAATATTATAATTACTAATAATTAATCAATTACCTTTTTCAGCTAAAATATGTTACCTTTTATATTTTTCTATTTTTTTCAGTTAATTTTATTTATTTACCCTTATTTAATGGTACATGTTATTTTACGTAATTATCCTTACTTAATTAATTATAATTACTTATAACTAATAAATTTCCTTTTTCAGGTAAAACATGTTACCTTTTCTATTTTTCAATAACTAATCTTTTTTCACATAAAATATGAGAAATTCTTTCCTTTTTCAAGTAAAATATGCTACCTTTTCTATTTTTCAATAGCCAATTTTTCTTTTTACGTAAAATACAGTTTATCTAGCTAAAATTTTTCCTTTTCTAAAAAAACTATGAGCAATTATGTTGAGTATTGAATACGGTAAAAGAATACAGAGGGGGGGTGAATGGATTCTTGAACTTTTCTTTGATTGAGTCTATGTAGCAGATAAGTGCTTGTGTGTGTAGAAGTGAAGGTGCGGATAAATAAACAACACAAGACACAATATCACTTTAATCTAATGTATTATTAGATAAAGGTTGCTACAATCTGTGAATACAAATGGTAGTATTCTCAGCTTCGTTTTTCTCAGAGAGATATGGCTTACAGTGTATGAAAAACTTGACTCACAAAAAGTTACTAAGTTATGAAGTGAGGCTGTATCCTTATAGAACATGGATACAGCCTACTTACTGCAAATAAGGTAGCTAAACAAATTACTTTCTAGTCTGTCTATCCTTTTCGAGTAAGTGTCCAAACGGTTACAGATTTGACTTTGCAAAGCCTGTTTAGATCCACTTCTTTAGCTCCTTGTCTCTTCTATATCTCTCCAAGCTTCCTTGTAGGCTTTCCAGAGCACGTTACAGATTGTGGTCCATAAAGTGCATTGGCTTGTTGCAGGTTTCTGACTTGTACAATTTCTTCAGTATTTTGTCTCCAAGAATGTATTCGAGAAGTGACTAAGTAAGTGATTCGAGAACTAGAATTGACTTGATCGATAACTCTGAGTTCTCGAATACTGTTATAATGACATATCGAACCACTTCTCGAATAGCTCTTTTCCATCAGGATTCCTTGAGTTGTCGAATAGAACATTTGACTTATCGAATCCTCGAGTTGTCGAATAGCTTTCTGAGTCCTTGAGATATCGAATGGAACTTTGACTTGTTGACTCTTTGAGAACTCGAATACCATCTTGACTTGTTGACTTCTTGAGTTCTCGAATAGAGTAGTAGACATATCGAATCCCTGAGATATCGAATGAGATATCGAATAGTGTATTCAGAGATATCGAATAGTGTCTTGAGATATCGAATCCCTGACTTCTCGAATGCTGGACTTCTCGAATAGACAAATATACTTCTCGAATTGGTACTTAGGAAAATTCTTCATTTCTTCAAATCCCAACTGTGATTATTTGACAGTCTTTAACTCCTTGCTTGAGGCATGAACCTTGGAACTTCTTTCAAGCATTATTCTAGACTCTATTTGTACAATTACACAACTAGGATTTGATGCCTACTACAAGTACAATACAAACAGAAACTCTACAACTAGAGGTTCCCTCAGTTAAGAGGTCATGTAAGTAATGCAAAGCATTACAAACAATTAGGCTTGTTATTAGATGTGTACAGGCATGCCTCTGTAACTAACAATCTCCCCCAAATTGTGAGTGAGACCCTTAGTCACAATTTCATGTCTGATAACAAGCCTAACATACATAAAGATAAAACTTTAAAAGTACAGGTATGTATTTTGATTGAACACATAAATGAAATTACAAGATAAATACTCTTACAGTATGATGAGGTACTAGCCATTTTCTTTTGATTGCATCTCCATTGCTTTGGCTTGTAGATCATCATATGCTTTCTGTTTCCTTTCTTTCTCCTTTCTTGCAATCTCATCTATTGCTCTCATGATTTCTGTCATAGCATCCAATTCTTCAATCATAATAGAGTTTTTGAAATCTTCAAGCACTGGCTTCAGAATGTTGGCAGGATAGTGACTGAGTAGGTCCATTCTTATATTGACATTGTCCCCATTTCTTCTCCTATACTTCACCACATAGGGATCAAACTGAACTCTACACAATCCCTTTGCCCTTAGCTTTTCTGCTTCAATCTCCAGTCTATCAATTTCTTTCTCCCTTTCTAACCATTTCTCATAGCAGCCCTTTCTTATCTTCTCAGCATAATCTTTCTTCATTTTCACAAAGTCAATCAATTCCAGCTTCCATACTTTCTCCACCTTGTCTTTAGAATTCAGCAATGCAATGATTCTTTCTATCTCATACAATTTACCCCAATGTTGACAACCCCCTTGTTTGAACTTCATTTCTTTCCCATCAATGTACTTGATTTCAAGGTGGTCATCCACAATTGCAGCATAGCATATCTTTTGAGCTCTTAGAAATTACAGTTGCTCTTCATCAAAGTCTTCATCAAGTGGCTGGAGTTTCAATCCTGGAATGATTGTTAGGGCTCTAGATTTGGATAGCTTCACTCTTCTTGCAACATGTTTAAATTTCATCCTCTTGACATGATTGCTTGGTAGAAATCTTTGACCTTTGTTGGTAGACCATAGTAGTATTCCACCAGCAGATTGCTTTCTGAAACATACACATGGTTTCTTGACTTGAATCTTCTTCTCTTCTTGAGGTGGTAAGACAGTTGCAGAAGCCACAGATGTAGATTTTGCTAGGTCACTACTAACAGTATTCACCCTAGACTTAGAGTCTTGTGTTGTGGTGAGGTTACTGCTAGCAGTGCCTAAGGCTTGCTGTCTCCCACTCTTTCTCTCATATGTTTTACCTTGGTCATCATCATCCTTTTTATCCTTGTCTCCCTTTTTCTTCTTGTCTTCATCACCCTTATCTCTCCTGTGATGTCTTCTCCTCCCATCACCTTTGTCTTCAGAATCATCATCCTTATTTCTCCTAGGTTGAGCCATCTCTGGAATTTCACCAGTTGCAATATAGGTTCTGAGGATGTGCAGTGCCTCAGTTTCTTCAGCATTTCTGGCTCCAACCTTCTTCTGTAATTGATCAATGATAGCAATGATCAGTCTGTGATTTCTAGTGGTGAGATCATGGGGAATGACCAATTGCTTGATATCTTCAATTCTGGTGCCAGACTGATAAATGATTGTCCATGGCTTCTTGATCACTTCTGGTAGCCTTGAAGGTTGACCATTCCTCAAATCATCAAACAGACTTTTGCTGTTCTCATTCCTCTTCTCAATGAGCTCAAGTATGGCATCTATCTCTGAGTGTTTTAGGTCTTGTAGAGTCTGGTATGTTAGATGCCATATCTTTAATTTGGAAACCATCACTATCTCCTTGACCCATAGATTGTTGACTTTCTTGGGGATGACAGTGATGTAGTCAATCTGCTTCTTCACCTCCCTCAGATAAAACTGAGTGTCACCAACTTGTTCCCTTATGGCTTTCAGAAACTCCAAGAAGGCTTTATCATGATAAATATCTGAGTTGACAACTTCTTGCAGCTTGGCCTCAGTAACAACTTTGACTTCTACAGGCTTGGCACTCTCAGATATAGAGGTTGGAGGTTTGTCAGATGGCATACTCCCTGCAACCACTGTGGTAGTTATGGATTGCTTTTGTCCTCCAGGAGTAGTGATGTGCACAGTTGGTAGAGTGACAACTGGCAAGGTAGATGGAGGCTCATCCACTTTGGATTTTCCTTTGCCAGGCACATTTGCTAGAGACTTTGAAGCCCTTTGTTGACCACCCTCTTTTATTATTATGCCTTTCTCCCTTTGTATTTGAGTTCCTTGCCTTCTTCTCCCCCTTAGGCTTGTTGTCAGGCACAGAGGCTGTAGAAATGTCCTTTGGGATTGAAGATTCATCAGGTAGAGGGAGACCCATATGCTTCATCATTGCAGCTAACATGGATTGTTGATGCAGAAGGACATCAGCTGTGGTGGATGCTTGAGTGTCCAACTGATCATTCAGCAGTGCAACCTTTTTTGTAAGATGAGCATTGGACTTGGTAAGAGTAGCTACCTCCTGTGCAAGAGTGTTCACCTTAGTGAATAACTCATTGGCCTTGAAACCAGATAAAGATTGATCCTGCAGCCTCTTCACTTCATATTTAGACAGTTCATGCACAGGGACATCAGTCACTAGCCTATCTCCATAAAGATTCTTGAACATTGTCCTCAGCATGGCATTGGCATCTGTAGTCTGGTCAGATAGATTTTGAAATTGATGCCCCAGACCTGTGACAGTATCCTTTAGCAGAGCTAGCCCATTATCCATCTGGGTGCAGGTAGAGTTGCAGTGTTTGATGTCCTTGAACACACTATCTAGCTGAGGGAATTTAGCATCAAAGACCCTCTTGACTTCTGCTACTGAAGTGGCTGTCTTGTCACACACCCTGTTGACTTCAGTTTTGACTCCCTTGCCAAGATAGTGTGCAGCCTTGAGGAAACCCTTGTAGGAATCATTTACAGCTTCATACACTTCACCAGGTGACAGGGATTTTGCATTGGAGCCCAGTGAAGTGATGTATTCCTCCCTGAGATACTGAAGTGCTTCATCGAGAGTAATATCATATTTTCCTTGCAACCAGGCATCTATGTTGCCATCTCTCTCAGCATCATCAATGATCTTTGACTTCTGCACTTCCACATCATCCCTATGGCATAACAGAATAGCCTCATAGTCTGGATTAGGCATGTCTGCAGTGAGAAGGTTCTGAGCAATCTTTGTGAACTCAGGAATCTGATCCACAATTAAGCTTTGAAGTGCTTCAACCGTCAATTGTTGTGGAACAGACCCTGATCCTGAAGCACTGTCATGTTGCACAGGCTTCAGCCATTTCAACATGAAGTCAGAGCTAGAGCTAGGCAAGCTAGACTCCTCAGTTACAGATGCAACTTCTGTAACCGGATGGATTGACTCTACTACTGGTGTCACCACAGAGGTGGGATGAATTACACCAGCAGTTGACACAGACACAGAGTCTCTAGTAAAAACTAGTGGAACCTCTGTGTTTGTGATGGTGTCATTAGGAGATGCCTCAGCATGTATTCCCTCACCATCTAAATGTGGGTTCTGAGTGGTGATCAAAGTGTCATGCACTAAGTCACTTGAAATTATTGGCTCATTAAGAAAAAAGAATTCTTGATGATCAATACCTTGCATCTCAGTTGCCTGAGTTGCAGGTTCCAAAGAAATTTCAGAGTTAGATTCTGGAAGAGAAGTGTGTTTAAGAGTAGATTTTGGCAACTCCCCCTGAGAGATAGAGGGAGTTTCAAATGTGATGTGCTCTCCACTCAGTGTTGTGCCAGCCTTATCACTCCCATGTGCTGACTCTATACAAGAAGGTGCATTGGGGAGGATGCTTGATTCTATAGGTGCACCCTGTTGAGAGGATACACCTAGTGAGCTGTGTGCCCCTGATTTTACAACTTCAGCCATTTGTGTGACTGAAGAGGTGGTCTTAATTTTCTTCTTCTTTGTCCTGTGTAAGGGTAACTCAGGTTCCTCACTTCCTAGACCTAATTCAACAGCTAATGCTGCTTCAGACAAGATATTCAATGGTGCAGACATTACTTCCTTTCTCTTCTTTTTACTAACATCACCCTTTTGAGAGGATGATGCAGTTGGCTCAGTATGCGGTAGAGTGTTTGGTTGAGAGGGTTGGTTAGCAGGCCCTGGGTTAGCATTTTGTTCTACTTGCTTGGGCTGTGCTAACTTAGATTTTGCATCAAATGTTGGCATGTTGTGGGGATAAGTCCTAAACAAACTCTCCATATGGGGAGTTATGTTCAGTCTTACATCCACATCATTCCTAGTCTCCAAATTACCAAAAATGAGTTTGGTCATGGACTTAGGATAGCCTATTTTATTTTTATCAATCCCAGGCAATTCAATCAATGAAGCATTTTTATAATTAAGTACAGATTGAATAAAGCGAGGGAAGAAAATATCAGTACCTCTCTTGGTTGTGTTCTTACCAAGTCTCCCATATAATTCTTGGAGTATGATTTGGCCAACATCAATCTTCTTCCCATAGGCCAAAGCATATCCAATTTGCTGCACAGGTGCACTGATTTGATCAAAGCTTGATTTCTTGGCAGTGAAGACTTGGAGAAGAGTTGCAAACACATAACTCCACTCCTTTCTCAGATTCTTTCTGTTTAGCTTTCCAAGGTTAATCCCATCTGAGTAGTTTATGAACTCAAAGAATTCCTCCAACTCTGCATTAGTGGCCATTCTGTCAAATGACTCTTGTTGTAGGCCTAGTGCTTGGTTCATGTCTGCAGTAGTGATAGTGATTTCCTTATCTTGAACCTTGCAGTAGATGACATATGAAGTAATTGCGTTTTCCAGAGCTACAACCTCCATAATAGCAGTACTCCAGAATTGTTCCAGAATATCTAGATATAGAGTTGGGTTGGCAGAGAGTGCATCCTTGATATACGACTCAGCCATCCATTTCACAAAGCACTTGAAATTGGCATTGGGTGCTTCAACATCACTAGTGAGAGCGATGAAGTTGGTGTTAAACTTTATTGTTGCTATTTGTGTAGAAGAGAGGAAAGAAATTGAAGGTTGAAGAAGAAATTTTGCTTTTCGTAGCTAGGGTTTCAGAGGTTTAGAGAGTGTAGATGCTTGAGAAATCGAATGAAATGAATCGAATAGTTGTGAAATTGTATAAGTATGAAGTACTTGAATTGTCGATTAGCAGAGAGTTTTGTATCGACAAGTCAGGCATTCGAGAAGTAGGAAACAACTATTCGAGAAGTCAAGAATGGCTTAATCGATAACTCAAGCAGATAGAAACTCACAGTTGGCAGTTATCTAACTCAGAAATAATTCTAAATTAAATAATATGTGTTTTTATGAGTGAATTAAACTTTTAGACAAAAATCCAAAATCGGTTAAAATTCAGCGAGAATTCAGCCTTTTCAAATGATTCGAGAACTCAGATATAGTGTTCGAGAACTCAGTCATTCGAGAACTCAGTTACTATATTCGAGAAGTCAAGAATTCCTCTATTCGATATCTCAGAAAGACTCTATTCGAGAACTCAAGAGTACTCTAATGAGACTTATTAGAGATGTCGAATAGTGAATCATTCGAGAAGTCTGACTTATCGAACTATACCCATCACTCATAAAAATTTGATTTTCACTATCTTTTAAAAATTTACCAGACATATTCATTGAAAAATATCCTAGCAAATTAAATAGTGATTTTCTCAAAATTTCATAGAAATTTTAAGTTAATAAAAATATGATTTTCAACATATACAACAGATTTGAAATATTTATAAATCATATTTCAGCCAACACTTACTCCAAAAATATTGAGAATTTAGATAAAGTAAGTGTTTACTGCTGCAACAATCTAGATGGTGTATTCACTTAGCCAGAATCTGAAGAATTCAGCATTCCAATCTCACTTACCAACCTTGTGAAGGTGGCTTCATCTAATGGCTTAGTGAATATATCAGCTAGTTGTTTATCTGTAGAGACATAATGCAACTCAATGGTTCCATTAGTTGCATGTTCTCTTATGAAATGATATCTGATGTCAATGTGCTTTGTTCTAGAATGATTGACAGGATTGGCAACTATAGAGATTGCACTTGTGTTGTCACACATGATTGGAATTCTTTCCAACACAAGTCCATAATCTCTAAGTTGATTTCTAATCCAAAGCACTTGAGCACAGCAACTTCCAGCAGCTATGTATTCAGCCTCAGCTGTAGAAGTTGACACAGATTGTTGCTTCTTGCTATACCAAGAAACTAACCTTTGTCCAAGAAACTGGCAGCTTCCTGAGGTGCTTTTCCTATCCACTCTGCATCCAGCATAATCAGCATCAGAATAACCAACCAGATTGAACCCTGTGTCCTTAGGATACCATAATCCCAAGTTAGGAGTGCCCTTCAGATATCTAAAGATCCTTTTTATTGCAATCAAATGTGATTCCTTTGGATTTGATTGAAACCTTGCACACAAGCATGTAGCAAACATGATGTCTGGCCTACTTGCAGTGAGGTAGAGTAGAGAACCAACCATGCCTCTGTAGACTGAGATATCTACTCTCTTGCCTTTAACATCTTCATCCAATTTAGTGGCAGTGGCCATGGGTGTCTTGGCAGGTGAACAATCTTCCAAGTCAAACTTCTTCAATAAATCCTTGATGTACTTGGTTTGACTGATAAAGATACCATCCTTCCTTTGACTGACTTGCAACCCTAGAAAGAATGTCAACTCTCCCATCATACTCATCTCATATCTGCTCTGCATGAGTTTAGAGAATTTCTCACACAGTTTCTCATTTGTAGAACCAAAAATGATATCATCCACATAGATTTGAACTAGGATCATATCATCACCATGCTTCTTGTAAAACAGTGTCTTGTCCAATGTGCCTCTAGTGAATTGATTTTCAAGAAGGAATTGTGATAAAGTATCATACCATGCTCTTGGAGCTTGCTTAAGTCCATACAATGCCTTAAGCAATCTGTAGACAAATTCTGGGAAATGTGGATCCTCAAAGCCAGGTGGTTGTTGCACATAAACCTCTTCTTCCAACTCTCCATTTAGAAATGCACTCTTGACATCCATTTGATAAACTTTAAAGTTTGAATGAGCAGCAAATGCCAAGAATATTCTAATGGCTTCCAATCTAGCAACAGGGGCAAATGTCTCATCATAATCAATGCCTTCCTGTTGAGAGTATCCTTTTGCAACCAGCCTTGCTTTGTTTCTTATTATTACACCATCTTCATCCATCTTATTCTTCAGAACCCATTTTGTTCCAACAATGGTTCTATTCTTTGGTGCAGGCACAAGTTCCCATACTTTGTTCCTTTCAAATTGATTCAGCTCCTCTTGCATGGCAATAATCCAATCTGGATCCAACAATGCATCATCAAGTTTCTTAGGCTCAACTTGTGATAGAAAACATCCATAGAGGCACTCATTTTGAGTTGCTCTCCTAGTCCTTACTCCTGCATTAGGATCTCCAATGATTTGCTCTGCAGTGTGTGATCTATCCCATTTCCTCGAGTGTTCAGCCTGATTTCTCATTCTTGATGTTGCTTCATCATCCACATCATGGTCATCCTCATTTCCTCCCCCTGTGAAGTTATCATTACTCACAGGTGTGTCTTGGATGCTTGTTTCTCCACTATTGATTGGCACAAATTCTTCTCTTGTATCATTATTCACTTGAGAATGTTGAACTTGAGTTTCAACTCCAGTTTCAGTCTCTTCATCAGAATCATCTAGATTATCAAACTTCAATGGATCTCTGTCTTCATCATTGGCTTCTTCTAGTCCAGGTAGTTTGCTGTCATCAAATGTTACATCTGTGCTTTCCATAACTTTCTTTTGACTGATGACATAAACCTTGTATGCAATTCTTTCCATAGAATAGCCAAGAAAAATTCCTTCAAATGCTTTTGCATCAAACTTTCCAACATATTCAGAATTATCCTTGAGTACAAAGCATTTGCTTCCAAAAGTATGAACATACTTTAGTGTAGGCTTCTTTCCAGTCATCAAGTTGTAAGGTGTCTTTCCAGTGTTTTTGTTGATGAGGGTCCTGTTCTGAATATAGCATGCAGTGCTCACAGCCTCAGCCCAAAAACATGTAGGCATTTTTGCATCAAGTAACATTGTTCTAGCAGCCTCAATTAGAGTTCTATTCTTTCTCTCAACAACTCCATTTTGTTGTGGAGTCCTTGGAGCTGAGAATTGCTGAGAAATGCCATTCTCTTTGCAGAATGCTTCAAGTGTGGCATTTCTGAACTCTGTTCCATTATCACTCCTCAGTGCAATCACACTTGCATCGTTTGCCTTTGCTTCCTTGTCAACTTTCTTTATATGCTCAATAATTACTTGTGGAGCCTCATCTTTTGATGCCAGAAATTCCACCCATGTATACCTTGAAAAATCATCAACCATTACCAGGGCATACTTCTTTCTTCCAAGTGACATTATGTTGACAGGCCCAAACAAATCCATATGGATGAGTTGTAGTGGCTTGGTTACAGATGTCACTGTCTTTGACTTGTGGCTTGATCTCTTCATTTTTCCTTTTTGACAAGCCTCACACACTCCTTCTTGGCAGAATTCAAGTGTGGGCATGCCTCTCACTAACTCTCTTTTGACTAGAGAATTAATGGCCTTGAAGTTCAGGTGTGATAGTTTCTTGTGCCACAGCCAACAATCTTCATTTGATGCTTTTGAGTAAAAGCAACAAATTTTGTCCTTGTTTGCAGAGTCCATATTGGCTACAAACAGGCTTCCCTTCCTTACTCCAGATAGAGCAAGATCACCAGTCTTCTTGTGGGTGATCAAACATTCATCTTTGTCAAAATTCACTTTGAATCCTCTATCAGTAAACTGACCAACACTTAACAGATTATGCTTGAGCCCCTTGACTAGTGCTACATCTTCAATGATGACATTTCCAACTTTCAGCTTGCCATATCCCAATGTGTTACCCATGCTGTCATCTCCAAAAGCAACCATTGGGCCAGCCTTTTCCTCATACTGTGATAGCAGGGCCATATCACCAGTCATATGATTTGAGCATCCACTGTCCAAAATCCACATGACCTTCTTTTCACTTTCTTTTCCCTGCAAACACAAAGGTATTACTTTTCCTTTGGTACCCAAACAAGTTTGGGTCCATGTGACTTAGAGACAGTTTTATCATAAACAACATGCTTGTCAACTTTCTTAGTGTTAGTCTTCTTGTCACTGCTGGAAGTCTTAGAACCTGAGGTTTCAGACTTAGGTGACAAAGGTACCTTCCTAGCTTTAGGAGGACTTGAAGACTTTGACCTTGTGTAGTGTGTGTGGGAATTGTGACTGATACAACCATCAATGAACTGCCTTCTTAAATTAAAACAACTAGTCATAACATTCATATTGCATGGCATACAGTCAAATTTATCACAGAAAGGTGCATCTCTATGACTTAGAGGCACAAAACAATCATAGAAAGGTTTAGACACACTACCAACAGGTTTCTTGCATGCATGAGTTAGATGATTGGTACTGAAACAGTTCTGACAAGTTTTCCTAGGGGCATTAGGCATATAAGCATAGTTGTTATCCTTGTTAATCCCTAACTTGCCATTTCTGTTCTGTTTCTTTTTAGTCACTTCCTTTTCTGATTCACTCTTCCCAGCTGAGACAAACTTAACAAACTTCTTAGGTCTTGGCCTATCAACTACTGGCTTCTTGGTCTTTGACTTGACACTCTCACCCTTAGAGGATGCTTGTTGTTCACTAGATTGTGCCTCATCCTCATCATTCAACATTTGCTTGATGAGTAAGGCATCCTCATCAATTTCAAATGTTGATTCCTTAAAAATTGGATTTTCAGTTTTTCTCAAAATGTGAGGCACTTTCTCATGAACAGCTGTGTCCTCTTCAATGACAGCATAGCCTTTCCTTTGTTTGAGAGAGTCATAGTCAAGTCCAATAGCTGCTTTGGGTTTAGCTTCAATTTTCTCACAGTAGGATTGCACTAAACCAGATGATTTCTTGAAAGTTTTAAGTTTGAATTCATTCTCAGCTAATTCATCCCTAAGAGCCTTCTCTACTTGACTAGCACATAGAACCTTGTTCTTCAAATATTCAACTTCTTTCTTAAGGTTTTCTACTTGCATAGTAGTTAGCTCAAGTTCCTCATTCTTTTTGGTTAATATTTCATTTCTAGTAGACAGTTTAGCAATCTCCTCATTAGCAGCAGTCATACTAGTATGAATATTAAACATTTCAACAGATAATTGTTCAATCATGCATTTGTATTCAGAAACAGACATGTCTATAGTAGTGAGAGATGGTACCTGAGAATCAGATGAAGATGAGTCATCCTTGGAGTTGGCCATCAAGGCATAGTTGCAGAATTCTTGTTCCTCTTCATCACTCTCAGAATCATCCCAACACTTCCCTTCAGCTATGTAGGCCTTACCATGTGTCTGCTTTTTCAGAAGGGCCTCATACTTAGCTTCTAGCTCAAGATAATCTCTATCCTTCTTTTTAGGCTTCTTGCATTCACTGGCAAAATGCCCTAGGTCATTGCATCTATAACACCTTACAGATGACCTATCCACATAACCGGTTTTGAACTTATTTCTGTTTGGCTTCACAGGTGCCTTGTTCTTGTTGGCTGAATGGTTTTGAGTTTTGGGTTTGAAGGGTTGATTTCTTTTAAATCTGATGTTTGGAAATTTTCTGGCCATGAAGGCATATGAGGTATTTTCCATCCCATCAAGTTCTTCCAGAGTGTAAAACTCTTCTTCTTCTTCCTCCTTTTCCTCAACAGGTTCACTCACCCCAGCTTCAGTTTCTTCATCATCTGCCACCTCCTCTATCCTTAGTTGGCTTGTAGATGCTTCTAGGTCCAGGATGGATTTGTTGACAATCAAGGCACATGATGTGTTTATCATCCTACCTTGGTTGGCTTGGATAGCCCTTTTCTGAAGCAACTCAAGTTCATGAGTCTTTAGGACTCCATAGAGCACATCATAGGTGACTTTGTTCAAATCTCTCTCTCTTAGAGAAATGACTCTTTGCTCCAGATGATTTGGTGAAGACAACAGAAATTTCATATTTAACTCCTTGGTGCTGTAAACCTTTCCATTCATCTGCAACTCAGTAACTAGCTTGTGAAACCTTTCAAACATTTCAGTGATGCTTTCCTTGGGCTGTGCCATGAAAGCTTCATACTGTGTGACCAGTATCTGTTTCCTGTTTTCCTTAACCTCATCAGTCCCTTCACACAACACCTCAATGTGATCCCACATCTCTTTAGTAGACGTGCATGATGCAATGTTTGCAAACATTGACATGTCCATGGAATCAATGATAAGCAACATGAGGTGGCTGTCAAGAGCAACCTTCTCCCTTTCTGACTCTGTCCACTTTGATGGATCCTTGGCCTCATAAGTTCTTGGGATAGTTATGGTTCCAACAGTCTTCTCTGGTATCTCTTGTTGTGGAACAAAAGGACCATTCTTGAGAATCTCAGGATACAAGGGATGAGAGGCTTTAATGAACAACATCATCTTTATCTTCCAGAGGTTGAAGTTTTCTTTATCAAACTTAGGGACCTTCACCGTTCCTGTAGTCTTTGGTGTATTCGAACTCATGATCGTTTCTCTGTTTTTGAATAAACAGCCCGCTCTGATACCACTTGTTGAGTATTGAATACGGTAAAAGAATACAGAGGGGGGGTGAATGGATTCTTGAACTTTTCTTTGATTGAGTCTATGTAGCAGATAAGTGCCTGTGTGTGTAGAAGTGAAGGTGCGGATAAATAAACAACACAAGACACAATATCACTTTAATCTAATGTATTATTAGATAAAGGTTGCTACAATCTGTGAATACAAATGGTAGTATTCTCAGCTTCGTTTTTCTCAGAGAGATATGGCTTACAGTGTATGAAAAACTTGACTCACAAAAGGTTACTAAGTTATGAAGTGAGGCTGTGTCCTTATAGAACATGGATACAGCCTACTTACTGCAAATAAGGTAGCTAAACAAATTACTTTCTAGTCTGTCTATCCTTTTTGAGTAAGTGTCCAAACGGTTACAGATTTGACTTTGCAAAGCCTGTTTAGATCCACTTCTTTAGCTCCTTGTCTCTTCTATATCTCTCCAAGCTTCCTTGTAGGCTTTCCAGAGCACGTTACATATTGTGGTCCATAAAGTGCATTGGCTTGTTGCAGGTTTCTGACTTGTACAATTTCTTCAGTATTTTGTCTCCAAGAATGTATTCGAGAAGTGACTAAGTAAGTGATTCGAGAACTAGAATTGACTTGATCGATAACTCTGAGTTCTCGAATACTGTTATAATGACATATCGAACCACTTCTCGAATAGCTCTTTTCCATCAGGATTCCTTGAGTTGTCGAATAGAACATTTGACTTATCGAATCCTCGAGTTGTCGAATAGCTTTCTGAGTCCTTGAGATATCGAATGGAACTTTGACTTGTTGACTCTTTGAGAACTCGAATACCATCTTGACTTGTTGACTTCTTGAGTTCTCGAATAGAGTAGTAGACATATCGAATCCCTGAGATATCGAATGAGATATCGAACAGTGTATTCAGAGATATCGAATAGTGTCTTGAGATATCGAATCCCTGACTTCTCGAATGCTGGACTTCTCGAATAGACAAATATACTTCTCGAATTGGTACTTAGGCAAATTCTTCATTTCTTCAAATCCCAACTGTGATTATTTGACAGTCTTTAACTCCTTGCTTGAGGCATGAACCTTGGAACTTCTTTCAAGCATTATTCTAGACTCTATTTGTACAATTACACAACTAGGATTTGATGCCTACTACAAGTACAATACAAACAGAAACTCTACAACTAGAGGTTCCCTCAGTTAAGAGGTCATGTAAGTAATGCAAAGCATTACAAACAATTAGGCTTGTTATTAGATGTGTATAGGCATGCCTCTGTAACTAACAAATTATGTTTAATAAAATAAAATATTATAATTACTAATAATTAACCAATTACCTTTTTCAGCTAAAATACATTACCTTTTCTATTTTTTTATTTTTTTCAGAAAAACCTATTTGGTTTGCTTTTTTTAAGTACAATAAAATAAGAACAATATAATAACTAATAACTAACCGATTACGTTTTTGAGCTAAAATATTTCATCTTTTCAATATTTTCAAACTAAAATCCATCATTTTCTAAAAATATCACGGACAACAAATATATAATTATATCAGATCATATTTTTAAAAGTTTAAGCCAAGAAAATTTATGTCTTAAAATTTTTAATTCAAATTAAAAAAAAATCTGTTATATTAAAGAAAATCCGTGCATCGCACGGGTTTTAAGCTATCTATACTATTATATAAAAGCCGAAATATTAAAATTTTGGTTGGTCGATTGATCGGTCGGTACGATACCTGTTTAATAAAATGAAATATTATAATTACTAATAATTAATCAATTACCTTTTTCAGCTAAAATATGTTACCTTTTATATTTTTCTATTTTTTTCAGTTAATTTTATTTATTTACCTTTATTTAATGGTACATGTCATTTTACGTAATTATCCCTACTTAATTAATTATAATTACTAATAACTAATAAATTTCCTTTTTCAGGTAAAACATGTTACCTTTTCTATTTTTCAATAACTAATCTTTTTTCACATAAAATATGAGAAATTCTTTCCTTTTTCAAGTAAAATATGCTACCTTTTCAATTTTTCAATAGCCAAATTTTCTTTTTACGTAAAATACAGTTTATCTAGCTAAAATTTTTCCTTTTCTAAAAAAACTATGAGCAATCATGTTTAATAAAATAAAATATTATAATTACTAATAATTAACCAATTACCTTTTTCAGCTAAAATACATTACATTTTCTTTTTTTTTTATTTTTTTCAGAAAAACCTATTTGGTTTGCTTTATTTAAGTACAATATAATAACTAATGACTAACCGATTACGTTTTTCAGCTAAAATATTTCATCTTTTCAATATCTTTTCTATATTTTCAAACTAAAATCCATCATTTTCTAAAAATATCACGGACAACATGTATATAATTATATCAGATCATATCTATACTATTATATAAAAGCCAAAACATTAAAAGTTTGGTTGGTCGGTCGGTCGATCGGTACGGTACCTGTTGATTTTACTTATTTACCCTTACTCAATTACTACTAACTAATCAATTTCATTTTTCAGATTAAACATATTATCTTTTCTATTTTCAAGAATTAAATAATTTCCTTTTATACCTTTTATATTTTATCTAACTAAAATTTCTCCTTTATGAATCAATTTCCTTTTTCAGGTTAAACATATTATTTTTTCTATTTTTCAATAATTAAATAATTTCCTTTTTCAAGTAAATTAGAATATCTTTTACATTAAACTATGAGCAATTTTATATAGTAAAATAACATAATTAAATTATAATTATTATAAACTAATCAATTGCCATTTTCACATAAATCATGTCATCTTCATGTTACCTTTCTATTTTCTCTAACTAAAATCTCTCTTTTTCCAATTATATCACCGGCGGTTGTATTTAACACTATTAGCAATTCTGTTTAATAAAATAAAATAAAATATTATAATTACTAATAATTAATCAATTACCTTTTTCAGCTAAAATATGTTACATTTTATTTTTTTCTATTTTTTTCAGTTAATTTTATTTATTTACCCTTATTTAATGGTACATGTTATTTTACATAATTATCCTTACTTAATTATTTATAAATACTAATAACTAATAAATTTCCTTTTTCAGGTAAAACATGTTACCTTTTCTATTTTTCAATAACTAATCTTTTTTCACATAAAATATGAGAAATTCTTTCCTTTTTCAAGTAAAATATGCTACCTTTTCTATTTTTCAATAGCCAATTTTTCTTTTTACGTAAAATACAGTTTATCTAGCTAAAATTTTTCCTTTTCTAAAAAAACTATAAGCAATTATGTTTAATAAAATAAAATATTATAATTACTAATAATTAACCAATTACCTTTTTCAGCTAAAATACATTACCTTTTCTATTTTTTTTATTTTTTTCAGAAAAACCTATTTGGTTTGCTTTATTTAAGTACAATAAAATAAGAACAATATAATAACTAATAACTAACCGATTACGTTTTTGAGCTAAAATATTTCATCTTTTCAATATTTTCAAACTAAAATTCATCATTTTCTAAAAATATCACGGACAACAAATATATAATTATATCAGATCATATTTTTTAAAATTTTAAGTCAAGAAAATTTATGTCTTAAAATTTTTAATTCAAATTAAAAAAAATTCTTTTATATTAAAGAACATCCGTGCATCGCACGGGTTTTAAGCTAATAAATATTAATTATTACAATATTGAATTAACAATATTTGATTTGGGTGCTTGAATAATATGAATTTGTTTAGAATAGAATCTAATAAAATGTTTTCCTTGATGTGATATTAATTTAAATATGTTATAAAAAAGATCTTTGTTATTCAATTTTTTTTAAATTAAATATATAAAATATTTTATTTATGTTTTTTGTTATTTTTTTAATTTGCTTATAGTGAAAGAATTATTACATGAAATAATAATAAAAATATTTATTCATACATTTAAGTAGTCTCAATAAATATAGTATTTCATTAAAATTAACCAAGTGTATAAAACTTTAAAATAAAGTACATTTGTAAAAAAAAAAGTGTATGGTTCAATACAAAGTAAAGATAATGAAGTAACATCAGTTATACATAATAAGCCTTTACCAAAACCAAAAAATGTATATCACCCGATCATCACCAGTTTCCTCCGTCTAATGATGATTCCGCCTGAGTACAGAGAGAAATCCACCAGAAGTCTTCTCTTTCTGACGATTATCCGCTTCATCTGCAACCTGCATGTGTCCAGATTTATAATCAACCCGTGCATTATAGTTTTGTATAGACCTTTGAAGACTTACATGCTCTTCTGTCATTATAATAAAATCTAGTATATTATAGAAATCTTACATGCTCTTCTGTCACAAATGATAGAAATATATAGATTTTCATGAGTGTGCATAATTGTGAGTATGATCCATTATAACACTCAAGAGTGCATGATACTTAAAAGAATGGATCAGATATTAATACACAAAAATCAGCATGATCAGTATCAAAATACGTACGACAATGCCTGTAGGCACAATATTTACATATACTTAAAAACTAAAGTACTTCTACAACTTAGTATATATGTTCATGAACATATAATTATGAATGATATTATGAAACCAAAAAAAGAGGACTACCTCCTTGACTATTTGCTGCAAAATCCTTATTATCTCAGTGAAGTCGGGCCTTAAAACTGGGTCTTGCTGCCAGCAATTCTCAAGAAGGTCAGCAAGCTTTGGAAGAGTGTGCTTGGGAATAGTTGGGCGTAGCCCCTGAATAACAAAATCAAACAAAACCAACACATATTTTAGTGATCATTTCAATAAATAATGGGAACGTTCATAAGCTAGTAAATTCACAGCAGAGGGATAGGTAACACCATGCATTTACCTTTTGGACAACTCCAACAGCGGCTTGAACTGGCGTTATGTCCTCGTATGGAAGCTGGAAAACCGATAGTAATATAACATTGTAAATAAATTTAACATAAATCTTCATCTTATTGTGGTACAAATAAAATTCTTTCATAACTAATATATTACCTTTCCGGTTAACAGCTCCCATAGTACAACCCCGAAACTATAAATATCGGCCTTGTGGTCATAGGGTTTGTGTTCTATAACCTACATATAAACAGACAGAATGATGTAATCATGTAAGAGAGGAGTCCTCCAAGTGCCTAAAATAACCTACCCTTACGAGTCTATCCACAATGTTAAATCTAGAGAGAACATTCTGCAAGTATAGTAAACAGTTAGTCTATTGAACAAAAGCACAACACTGATGGGAGACATTGAAGCTTCTAAGGAATCAATATCCGGCATATCAATTTATTATAAAAGTGCAAAATTAGAATGTGCAAGCAGGAACATTTATTATTTCATGTAACTCGCAACGAGGTACAAGTTGACTATACTGGATAGCACTATAAAACCGGAAGTGCCTTAATTTAGAAACTGTATGAGAAGGACAGTACCCAGCCACGCTTGAATTATACCAAGGTTATGGAAGTGTTTTAAGGTTATTGAAGTGTGTTAACTAGACAAGAACACTCAATTACCAAGATCTATATAATTGTGCTAGTTTGTTTCTTTGTTATTTTTTGGTTTTTAACTACCTAAGGTATCGGTTATATCTTTCATTAAAGTTTAGCTAGACGTAGATAATTTGGACATTCTTCAACCACCCTGCATTGTGTGTGTGCATGCACACACACACACACTAAAAAGTATTGTAAATGGTTTCATTATTATTGTGACATATGAATGATGATTCGCTGAACAAACTAAATTGATCAAAGGTTATTATGATACAGAAAAAGGTTATTATGAGATCTATACTTCATAGTAGCTAAAAACTGTATGTAGTGATTAAGAGTCGCCGTTTTGTTACTGATTGACTTCTAAAACAGGGGGTTGCATTGGTTTTGTTTCATATTTAATATATTTTCCTAATACCTTATGACCAGTAAGAGGACTTCTGTGAAACTATTTGCAATGTCTTAAGTTTTATGGATTGAAAGTGCCCCTTAATTAATGCGACATAATGTACTTTTGTTTGTAAGATACTAGCTTTGTTGTGAATAAAATATTTTGATTGTTCATTCAATCATGAAGAGAAGCAGGGAAGATAATCAAAATAAATATATAGAAACCACATATTAGAAGAGCAGATCATTACAAGTCTACAACCCGAAAATTGCTCAAACATTGATGTATATTCACACCTCTGCAAATTAGGAAGAAAAGAAAGAAAAAAGAACCAAACCTCTGGAGCCATCCATCGGTATGTCCCAGTTTCTGCTGTCATAACTCCAGACTGAACTCGAACTCTGGCAACACCAAAATCAGCCACTTTAACAACCTGAAACATATGATGGGGCCAAAAATAAAGCTTTAATTTAGGAAGCCTTCTCAAACACATCTTGCATAGGGTAGCTGCATTTTATTCTTCAAATGTATGGGTGTCCTAGATATTTATTTTAAACGACACAAAGCGAAAAAGTGAATCTACAACTAATTCATGTACTGCAAATGTCATTTTAAAGAAGCAAAGAGAGCAGCCAACTTACTTCGTTTTCATCCATTAGAAGATTTGCAGCCTTCAAGTCCCTATGTATTATATTGTTATGGTGCAGGTAATTCATGCCTTTCGATATATCAATTGCTACTTTCAGAATAGATGGAAGCTTGAAAGTACCCTTTTGTTTGTGGAGATAGTCATACACGCTTCCACCACTCATATATTCTGAAATCAATGGCATTAATTTAAACATACAAATAACTTTGAAACAATAATTAAACAAAGAAGATAAAGAAGCAGACGTCCGTAGGGATTTCTCCTTCCTACCTGGCCTGGATCTTACAAAGTAGTGCAGTAGGACATAATATTTTACCTGTTACAATCGAAAGGTTCGGAGGTTTTGTGCATGCACCAATGAATTGAACAACATTCTTGTGGCGAACTTTCCTGAGAGTGCAAAAGAGAATCAATCAGAGCATATACAAACACACACAGATACACAAACACACACACACACACACACACATATCATGAATTATTGGAAGTAATGATGAGTTTTTAAGTAATGGCTACTATGAAAACTATAAAATGGTTTTGCCTCGTAACCATTTACTCCATTCTGGTGGACGAAGTTAAATAAATGATCACAAAATATCACCAACTTTACTTCATGACCATTACATACTTCCTGCTACTTTTTTCAGGTTACCATCTACAACAGTTCTAATCTTGCTTTGGAAATATAAGTCAAACCTCATTATATATACTTCTTGGGCAAACTCCCTCTGCATCTCTGCAGTTACACACTCGGCTTTGAGGACTTTAATAGCCACTTCTTGGCTGCAGTATGTGCCTCTGTATCTGAATCAATCACAACTGATAGTGAGTTCAAAACTCGTATAAACAGTAGATCTGCACAATTATGACAAGCTTACAGATCTCCATATGATCCAGATGCCACTTTACAATCAAATATTAGATTTCGAGAATCTATCTCCCAGACATCAGTCCCATCATTAGGTATTTCCAAATGATCAGTTTCACATCTGAAGCTAGTTCTCTCAGGCTCATCTAGACTAGATGATGGTAGTTGATTCGACCAGGACTGATTCTGCAGAAAATTTATATTTCCTAGTTAAAATTAGTATGTAAAAACGTTGTATGCTAAAAATTGCAACAGTTGTTGTAGAAAATATGGGTGTATTGATAAACAAGAATCTAAAACTAAATTGTATTGATATTGAAGACTACATTGTGTTGAGTAGCTTGATGATATTACATGAATGAAGAACTAATATATAGAAGAATAATGTACACAAAGTCTATGTTTTTTTGTATGAATGCTTGACAATATAACCATTATTCTAGAAGGGTTTGAATTCTAGGTTCAACAATTGTGGGTAGTTGAAACTAATATATTTAACACCCCCCTCAAACTAAAGATGGTTGAAAAATCAACTTGAGTTTGTAAACAAAATAACCGAAAGTGGTAGGAGGATTTTGAACCGGAGACACGATGTAGATGAATCGTGCCTTTTTGTTGGTCTTTGCACCTCCCCAAACTGATGTAATTCTGATAGCTAGAGAAGCATTGTCAGAATAATAAGCTAATCTGATGGCTGAAGAAGCACTGTCAGAACGGTAAAACAATTCTGATGGCTGGAGAAGCACTGTCGTAATGAAGATCAAAAAATCAATTCTGATGGCTGAATAAGACACTGTCAGAACGAAAACAGTTCTGATGGCTGGAGAAGCACTGTCAAAATGATAAGGAAATTCTGATGGCTAGAGAAACACTGTCAGAATGATAATTGTGAGGTTAACTCTGCTTGTGTGTATATAATAACGTTGAAGAGTTATTAATATTGTATAAGCAATGTGAGCTTGGTGATGATGGTGACCTTGTGCCATTGCTTGTGTATGCATATGTGTAACGTAGCAGAATTACAATATCGTATAAGCAATATGAGGCTACAAGGGAAGCTTTCGCGGCTACGTTCTGTCCCAAAAGGTTGTCCTGCCTCAGAATCCCCGTAATAACTAGGAATGCAGTTTTTTTTTTTTTTTTTTATATTCGATAAAAAAACCAAGAGCAGTAGATATTATTTTATACAGATATATAATAAGAAATTGAGAAATCACTACAGGTGAGAAAATTGAGCAACTCCAAAAACACATAAACGATGATAGAAAAATCATCAAATTCTCACACATAAAAACGCTTTGATCCCATTACAAAAACACACAAAACACCCTAGATAGACTAGTAACAGTAGAAGGGACAGAGATTCACCTCAACCTTAAGAACTTGCTTTAGTAATGCAGTTCGGAGCTGCTCCGTTTCCTAAAATAAATAGAAGACTGTTAACATCTTTTGTACGAGGAGAGTATACAGCAGGAGAGATGATCATTCTTCACCGGAATGATTCACTACTACAAATTTTAACTTAGGAGTTATCACTTGCATAGCGCTTTTTCAGAAGTGCTATGTAAGTGGACCTCTTCAATAGCGCTTTCATAAAAAACGCTATGCAAAGAATTATGCAGCTGAATAAAAATAAATAGGAATAAAAATAAAAATTATTATATAGCGTTTTTTCAGAAAACGCTATGCTAACTTAAATTTATATAGCATTTCTACAAGCGCTATTGAAGCTACCATTTTTCAAATACTTTTTATTTATTTTTTATTCGTTATTAAACACTACTATAGCGTTTTGAGAAGGGCTCTTCAAATTAACAACATATTTTTAATTATATTTATTAATTGTATCACTATATACGTATATGAACTAGTAAAAAAACCTAAGTGATCCCATCACTCCCTGGCGGCCACTTCAACTTATCATCTTCATCTACAACTCGCAGTTCAATCGGTACTTACACCTCTACGATTTCAACTGCGATTCAATGGGTTTCGATTTGGGTTTGTTGATCTGGGTTTCGATTTGTTCTGTAATCGATTTATTCTATTACTCTGTTCTTCTCAATTTTGGGTTTAATTGGTTTGTTTATTTCTCTCCCTCGATTTCAATACCCACGAATCCCACGACACACACTCAAACCCCAAACCCAGAATATTTTTCTTGTTTTATTCTGAGTCCTACCGAGTTAAATCGAATTTGGTTGTTTATGTATAGTTTGTGATTTCAAATGGCTGTTTTTTTAGTTTGATGTTTCTATTTTGTAGCTGTTTCAAGATTAAAAGGTATTGGCTTCAATTTCGGTGTGGGGTTTGGCTTCTCAGTTCACAAGTAAGTCTAGATTATACTGCTTAAACTTATCTATTTAATTTGATTAAACTAATTTGATTTAATGTATAGTATATTTCATTTTGATGCTCTGCTATGTTTATTGCAGTACTCTATACTTAGACAAAGAGAACACATCAATAGCCTCATTGAGGATGCTATACTTGAAGCTGAGGAGAAAGGAACCACAATGTTAACTCTAGGTCTCCATAATCAGGCACGTTCTGTTATTAATATTTAAGATATCATGTTAAAATTTATGGTTGTGTTAATTCGGTACTTGAAATGTATAGGAAGAAGAGGTGAATGGAAATGGCGAGCTTTTCATAAGAAGGAATCCTCAGCTAAAGGTGAAGTTGGTTGATGGGAGTAGCCTAGCAGTTGCTGTTGTGCTGAATAGCATTCCCAAGGGAACAACTAGCGTTTCCGTTAGAGGCAATTTATCCAAGGTCTCTAGTTCTATTGCTATAGTCTTGTGTCAAAAGGGCACTCAGGTATAAATTCCATGACATATCTGAATTTCAACTATGTCCTGGGAGGCGTTGCTTTGGTTTTTAATATTCTAACACAATTTGGAAATGGGTTGCACTAGGTATCCATTCCCAATGAAGATGAATATATAATGCTTAAAGAAAAATGTGGTACTGAAGCTCAGAAAAATTTAACCCTTTCGAAAGATTATTCCCAAAAGGTAACATGAGTTATATAACTGATATTACAGTATCATGTTTCCTTATCGTGGCATAGTTTTTAGCAAGCATGATTTGTTTTCTTTTTTCTTGGTGGATGATATTTTCTTCACCTTTTGTCTTCCAACAAAGTTATGCAAAGCGTCATCTGCATATTTTTCGTGCCAGATCATTATAGGACTATTTCCTCCCATACCTTAAATGAATGCTTGATTTTCTTTCATTGATCTCAAAATGTAGTAAATTTCCTTTGTGTTTTTTTTGAACGTGTATCTATGTGTAGACTTTAGCTGCTATTAGCTATTCAGTAGATGCTTTAAAAATGAATTGGTGGAGTTCTTTCAAATTTTAATTTTTCTGCAAATTCTTTCCTGCATATTATTCCTGTTTATTCCTGTTTATAAGTGTTTTTAAATGCATTCTGTAGGTTTCAATTCTGCAATTTATTTTGTTATGCACTTGTCCAGATTTCTCCAACTACAGGTTATTATTTCTGCACGATTCTGTATAGTATTCTAGTATGTTATTATTGGTTAAGCATTTAAAATTTGTTAAAGACTATTAATATCATTTTGTTTTATTGGTGTATGTAGCATCTGAAAGAGGAAAAGGATCCTGTGATGGAGGGAGTTTTACTAGAGAACAGAAGAGCATATGCTAGGTCGAGGTAGAAGAGCATTTGCTATAATCACGAGAAGATGGTTTGCTTTTGAGATAATTGGGCAGAATTTTTGTACAATCGGTTTCCTAAGGGGAAGCTTTTAAATAAATAGTTGTCTAACATTTTTTTTTATTTTGTACTATCCCAAGTCTTTATCATCTGATGTATGACTTTGTTAATATATTTTAATTTATGGAATCTGTTACTTACGGAGAGATGCTATTTAATTGGAGTTTCTAGTTTGTGTTATTGGAGTTGGCAAGTTTTTGTTTGGTTTGTATTTGATTTTGAGGGATATATCAGGTTAAAAAAAGGACAGAGAATATATAAAATTAAAATTTTTTAAAAAATATACTAGCATAGCATTTTATAAAGCGCTATACAAGATGAAGCCATCAAAATCGTTATATACTTCAATAGCGCTTCTGAAAATGCTATCTAAGAGCAATACTTAGAGAGCGGCAAAAAAAACGCTATCCAAGTGATTTGAACTTCAATAGCGGTGGCCTATACAGCGTTCAAAAGCGCTATGCAAGCCTTGAAAAAAGCGCTATGCAAGTTCAATTTTGTAGTAGTGATTATTGACATAAGTATTGATTCCTTAATATCAATTCAGTATATGTAATAAATTGCAGCTACAAATTTAATCATTGTACTAATAGCTGCAGTATTTCAAATTGGTGATTTATCCTAAAGAGTCAATACTTATGAACCAAGCATTACAAAGTACTAAAAGAAAGAGCATATGTACCTCCAATGGCCAACCTTCAACGACAAAAACATCTAAGGAGTAGCCGTCTACTGTGGAAAAAGCATGTGCTTCTTGGATGTTCAGCCCAACCTCAGCAATTAGGGAAGTCAACTGCAATTTAGTACAGGCAAAAAGCTATCAACTGGAAGAAGCTCACAGCTTCAATACAAACACTGAGAATAAAATAGAAGCAGGTAACCTCTTTGATATGCACAAAAGTTAAGGATAAAAAACATTTATCTACGAGTCCAGAAGTGGGTTGCTGTTTAGAACATATAAGCATTACTTTTAACTTTAGAGCTTTAGGGACATAATCACTCAAGTCCAAAATCTTGGGCTATGGTACTTGTTGCTGGTATCTCTATATGAGGGAAAAATCATAGCATGCAAACTATATTTATATAGTTACATATTGATATATGTCGTCTTGAGTAGGGAAGGAAACGGAAGGGGAAATAATAGGATAATAATGGAAAATTATATCACATAAAATGTCATAGATGGGCGTGCTAAAACTACAGGTCAAAGTATATGATCTCATTGCCAAGAGCAGTTTCAATTTTGAACCATTTATGTGCAAGTATATAATGGCATTCATCAAAGCTTGCAATTTAGTGTCAGAACACAGCATGCCAATCAGAAAATGACATGGCATTTATACAACATGCGAATGGGGAGTGGATATGTTATATTGGAATCGTAAAGAATAGAAAAACACTAATATTACACAGATATTAGTAAGAATCGCATCTATTATCTTTATGGCTTACTCAAATGAGAAAAAGAATGTCTAAACTCCATACTGGAAAGAAGACTACCAACCAAAGACAAAGGTAAAATACAGGCTGCGACTCCTGCATCTAGAGTCTAGACCAATAAACTACCTGACTGAGCACCTTCGGCTTGTCGTCCGTCGAAAAGGTAATCTCATGCATGGGTCTACATAACATCAACAAAAACAGGCAAGTATTTCAATACAAATCTAGAAAGCATGAATAAGCAAATTCTATGATTCAATTAAACAGCACAAAAGGTAACAATGACTAAAATACCTAGAAAACCTTGCATTGGCATTCCCAGAACTGTCCTCATTCGAAACATTATTAACTTCACTTGCAAGGGCAGCAAGATTCGGAGAAGAACCAAAGGCAGGCGGTGGATGGATGCTACAAGACAAGAAGATAAAATAGTAAACCAAGAAGATAAAATGGAAACAGAAGATAGACATAATTTTTCAGCAATGAAGACTTAGAATTCAGAAACTAAATTGCATCAAACAATTAAAAATCTAGTATATACCTTCGGACAACATCCTTCATTGGGGAGCTTGAATGAAGTGAATCGGTTGAGTTACTATTGGGTAGAGAAGGAACCTGAATAAACAAAAAGACCAATTAGATATAGCAGATATGAAGTGAGAGCACGATGCAGGCATGTGTCCTTATTATTCTACACTATGCAGTTGATGAACAGCAACGTCCATATTTAGCACATTAATTATAATATTTAGTACATAAATGTTAGTGATTGAGAAATGAAGACCTGAACAAGGCGAACATCAAAGGCGGGTCTCTGGGTAGGATCATGGGCCAGTTGCAGTAGCCTCTTGTGCGTGAGAACATCTTCTGCCCTTTCTGCATTTACTTCCAAAGCATACCTTTGATAATTAAATCAGATATCACAATGCCATCGTGTGACCAGTAATTTTTTATTAAACAAATTTAGGATTCACTAAATATACAATGATCACATAATGTCAACATATTATATGGTTCATAAAAATGACTAAAACAAACATGAAATGAAAATGACTACAAATACCCATAGGTAATAGGATTAATTAGCAGGATATTGAGCTTTGAATTTGAACACAGGTATTATATATGTACATATATGCATTATCGAATCGGAGGAAGAGAGATAGGGAATGGAATGCCAGTAGTTAATTTTTTTATAAAAATATCAGCTGAAGAGGTAAATCCAAAGTAGAAAAAACATTGGAAATCAGTGAAGAAATCTTTATTTATTTGTGCACCAGAACAGAAATACTGTACTTGTGGAAAGCATTGAAAATGAAAGACATTGATGTTATAAATGACAATGCATTAGCAGCAAAAATCGAAAAAAAGGGGGGTTGAAGTAAGAAAAGAAATGTATGGGGGGAGAGATAGAAGAAGAAACAAAGTATGGTAAAAAAAAAAAAAATAACACATAGGATTGACAAGGAACATGTTAGAAACAAACAAAATTAATCAAAGTCCCATGTATAGGGAATAGAGTATATGGCTATATATATGGATAGGGATAAGGAAGTAGCTAGTTAGAAAAAGGTATGGGACCTGGTTGGAAGGCGATTGAAGTGGGCCCAGAGTTGATGATCAAAGTCTGGATCTTGTTCATTCTGATCAAGCCCAAGGTGGTGTGATGAATCTCCGGTAGCTTTAAGGCGGCGAAGAATCTGATAGTAAACTTGAAGTTTGAGTTCCTCCTGGTGTGAGGAATCCACAGCAACAGCTCTTCTTCTTCTACTACTGCAAATACTAGTACTATTATTACTCTCTATCTTGTCTTCATCAGAAGATATTCCCATCCCCCCTCCTTTTTCTTCCTTATGAACTAATGTGATAAGTAGATGTTGATCTCTCTCTCTCTCTCTCTCTCTCTCTCTCTCTTATGAACTTAATTATAATGTGTGTACAGAGAGAGGAGGAGGGGGTTAAGGGGAGTATTTATAAAGGGAATTTGGTAAGGGGGGGCAGAAAGGAAGAGATCGACCTAGCCAAGTAGCCAGCAAGCAGCATGTTATGATTAAATAATGGATTTAACATTTTAATATTTGGTATATCTAATACTTGTAAGTTGTAATAGTGGATAAAAGAGGGGGGAGGGGGGGGGGGGTGTAGAGAGGCATCTACGCTAGGATATACTGCTATCCCCCTCGATACCCCATGCTCAAGCACCATCATGATTCACGACTGCTGCAGCCAGGCCTTCTGGGCTGTTGGCCTGCTCTTCTTCATTTTTCATTATACGTACGGTATCATGTATGTATATTGTTCATTTTATTATCTGCAGGTGCGATATTTACGAGGAACAAATATACAGGGGGAGAGGGCAGTTAATGCTATAGCTATGGAGTAAGTTTAGGAGGGAGGCTCAGCTTCAATTAATCAACTCAACTATGGACTCTCTAACCTACGACTGCGAGGATCCTCGTCACTTGCGCTCTACGCTTTTCCAGTTTAATATTTGAATTCTAAACCGAAATTAATTTGGATATTCAAATATTTTAATAGAAAATTTTTATTTTCAAATATCGAAACGAATTAAACTTGATCAATTTTCGAACAATATTTTGTATTTCAATTTAAGTATTGAAATAAATAAAAATCTAAAATTATGAACGATTTAATTAGCTAAAAAAATATTAATCATCACACAACATCTATATTATCTATACTATAAGCAAATTAGAGATTTTTTTTCAGAAAAATGCTAGAGGTACCAAATTAGGTACCAAAAATTGTTACCAAATGACTTGTCATTATTGTGATTGGTTATCATTATAATGGGTCCGCCAGGGCCAACCAATTAAAACATCCCAATTTGCCAAATATTTAATGCCATGTCATTTGGTGGCAAATTTTGGTACCCAATTTGGTACCTCTAGCACTACTCTTTTTGTAATTTGTAATTTGGTTAACCAGACTATTCATAACCGTTAGATTTTCAATTCAAATAGATCATGTACGTTAGATACAAAATACTAAAAATTGTTATAAACAGCGGTCTAAAGTTCGATTTCCGCAAACAACATATTAATGTATATTTAATACTAAAAAATATTATATACAAAGATTTAAGTTTCGAATTCTTCCAATAACATATTAACATTAATATTTATAATATCATATTACACTATAAATAAATAATAAAAAATAAATGGTTCAATTCCCGCCAACAATATATTACTTTATATTTAATATTAAAAATTATTATATACAAAGATTTAAGATCCGAATTCTTCCAATAATATATTAAAATTAATATTTATAATATCATATTACACTATAAATCAAATATAAAAATTTAAAACTAATACGTGCTTTGCACAGCATATAAGCTAGTATTTACTAATATATTAAAACCGAAAGATTGAAACTTTGTCGGTTTGATTTTCTGTTTGGTCATCCTAATTATTAAAATAAATAATAGCATAATATAATTAATTGTAATTAGCAGATTGCCTTTTTCACATTTGCTTTTAGTTTAAAATATTACCTTTTATAAACACCTAAAAATATCAATCTTACCATTTCTTAATAATAGCATAATTATTTTCTTATCTATACTATACTATACTATACTATAATAAGTAAACTAGGAGATAATTGGTAGTTTGGTAGTTTTGTTCAACCCTATTTTTTAGCCATAATTTTAGTTCAATTAAAAATAAATTTAATTAATATTTTATCTGCCTAAAAACATTCCCGGGTAAGCAAAGATTTAGCCGAGAGTTTTGATCGAGAGGAGTGGCGTGCGTGGCGTGTTTTTTTTAATTTTATTAACAGGAGAGTGTTTTGTGTGTTTTTTTACATTTTTTTTTTATTATTAATAATAGAGATTTAAGCAAATCAAAGAGTGACCAACAAAAGAGTACCAAATCGACAACCAAAAATATCCTATTTCGACTATAATAAGTAAACTAGGGGATAATTGGTAGTTTGGTAATTTGGTTCAACCCTATTTTTTAGCCATAATTTTAGTTCAATTAAAAATAAACTTAATTAATATTTTATCTACCTAAAAACATTCTCGGGTAAGCAAAGATTTAGCCGAGAGTTTTGATCGAGAGGAGTGGTGTGTGTGTGTGTGCGTGTTTTTTTTTAATTTTATTAACAGGAGAGTGTTTTGTGTGTTTTTTTACATTTTTTTTATTATTAATAATAGAGATTTAAGCAAATCAAAGATTGACCAAAATGAGTGACCAACAAAAGAGTACCAAATCGACAACCAAAAATATCCTATTTCGCTTATAATAGTATTAAACTAGGGGATAATTGGTAGTTTGGTAGTTTGGTTCAACCTTATTTTTTAATATTAAAAACCATATTAAACAAATAACAAATTACACTATATCAAATTAAAATTTATATTTATAATATTATATTACACTATAAACAAATTAAAATAAATTAAAGGCAACCCGTGCTTTGCACGGGTTATAAGCTAGTATATATTAAGCACAAAATGGATGTTATCTATAATTTTGGTCAAGATACTACCAAAATAATTTCAACCGTCGAATCTAATATTTTTAAAAATAGACGATCAAGATTACATCATATTAAAAGAAAAATTATAATCTAAAAAGGATATAGTTAAAAAAGGTAGTATTAGAATTGAATTTTAGAAAGAAAATTATAATATGAAAATGATATAATTAAAAAAAGATACAACTAAGTTTTATTTATTTATTTATTAATATTTAAAAAGTTCATATTTACTTTTTGGGCTCTATCCCGAGATCTAAAAATCAGATTTGGATGATTTTACAGCCCACGTGAAACTCATAAAATTGTCTTTAATTTCATAATTTGTGATGATTTAATAATAATTATTTCAAAATATAAACGCATAGAATCTCAAAAGAAAACATAATTACGAATTTTTACATTAATTCTATTCAGAGTATAATACCTATTGATAATCCTATTTAATGTAAAAAAACCTAATTATATATGATTTAGATCAATGACATATATTTTTTCGTATTTCAATATAAATCAAATTTTTAGTATACATGTTAAAATATAAAATATTTTTCATGATAGATCTAACGTTTTTCATCTACTTATTTTAATATCTAACTATTCTTATTTATTTTGTCGTATTGAATACTAGAATACCGACGTCCAAAGTTTTGGACAAAATCACTATTATACTTATTATTAAAATTGTATTTAGTTATTAGTAGAACATTTTTCAAATAATAAGAAGGGTAATTTGATAATCAAAATGAAATATAAGTAGATTTCATAAATTCAATAGAATTTTCAACGTAATAAATCGTCAATTTCTTCTCCTTTTTGTTTCTGCGTAGTTTTAATTGGAAAATAATTGTTAAACCATTAATAAATTAAAAATTATTGTACAACCGTCCAAATATTAAGAATTTCATGTAGGCTGTAAAAACGTCCATATCAAATTTTAATAATTTAAATTAGAGAACAAATATTAAATTGAACGTGTTATTTTATATATATCAATTTTTTAACAATAATTTGATATATCAATTAATAACATATGAATATTAAAAAATTAATATAATTATAAAGATTAAAAAAAGAGTCATGCATTGCACAGGGTTATAAGCTAGTATAATTAATGGTAACTAGCTTATAAACCGTGCAAAATACGGTTCTTTAAATCCAAAATTTTTTATTTATTTTACGATACAATGTAATTTATTAACAAAAATTTTGATAAATTTGTCTTTGATTTTCTTATATTTTTGCTTTCTTTATATGAAAATCCTTTTTTGCTTATGAAACGTGTATGGACTATGGATTTTTGATAGTAATCAGATTATGGGCCTGTTTGGCTGAGCTCATAAGGAGCTTTTTTGAACTTTAAGTCCGGTCTAGCTTATTTCAAAGTGTTTGGGTGCCGACTTATTTTTCTGACTTATGAGCTTATAAGCTCATAAGTTGGAAGTTAGAAAGTCCTAACATTTTTCCAGCTTATTTATTATTCACTGATCCCTCCGTTTTTAATTGGATTTTTGCCGTCAAACGGTGATATTTTTTTCAAATCTAACTTCACCATATTTTTCTCCATCTCCCAACGATCATTTTGCATACCATATGTGCTATATTTCGACGCAATTTAGGAAAATTATATAAAAATATTTGTTCTACAGTAAACTTATAATTTTTTATTTACCAAACACTTTACTAACTTATATGTTCTGATTTACTTATCACTTATAATCAAGTTATGGGCTTAAAGTCATAAGTTACTTTTTTTAAGTTAAGCCAAACGGGCTCTATATGTTTATATATTTGAAGTTATAAATAATCTTTGTTATTATGTTTTAGAATTAAAAATCTTTAATTTCAATATATTGTTATTGAGTATAAGCTCTTAACCTATAATATTGCAAAGTATAGGATTTTTTATATATTAATATAAAATTTTATTCTTTATTTTACTTTTGCAACAACGTCTTTAACAATGAATGTTTTTAGATAAAAAAAGGTCTATTGACATAACAAAAATAAAAAAAATGTATATAAAATTTTAGTATTTGCATCACTTTAATGAAACATTTTTCTGCGAATGGGATATAATTTGTAGTCTGGTTATCCCTATTTTCGATTATCCCTCATTCATAACCGTTATATATTGAACTCAAATAGATCATGACCGTTAGATGTAACAATACTAAAAATTGTTATATATAGAGGTTTAAGGTTCGATTCTCGCCAATAACATATTAATTTATATTTAATAATAAAAATTATTATATACAAAGATGTAAGGTTCAAATTTTTTTAATAATATATTAAAATTAATATTTATAAAATTATACTGCACTATAAATAAATTATAAAAACTAAAAGTACGGATTATAAACTAGTTATAAATAATAACATGTTACATCATCTCCTGAGTCGCCATCAGACTACGCCAAAGATAACTTGGATTTGAACCCATTGAAGCATTCAAAAAATCCGAGTTTGGGTAATATCGAGCTTTCATGAATTGACTAACTAAAGGGTTACAGTCCACCATCAATCTCCATGACTGTTTTGACAATATTGCCAAATTAAAATCTTTTAATTTCCTAAACCCCAACCCACCTTCTTCCTTAACTGTACAAACTCTATCCCACGACAACCATTTTATTCCACCATTCGATCGTCCTTTTCCCCACCAAAAAGCGTTCATACGCTTCTCTATCTTGTCACAGATCATATTTGGTATCAAAAACAGTTGCATCCAAAAGTTTGGGACAGATTGCGCTGATGTCTTAAGCAATGTAGCTTTACCACTTCTCGAAATTAACTGATTATTCCAGTTCTGCAATTTCTTATCCACTTTTTCTACCAGAAAGCTAAAATCTTCCCCTTTATTTCTACCAACTTGCATCGGAACACCTAAATACCGACCTGGTACTGCTGCTTCTTGAACCCCAAGCTCGTGGCACACATCACTCCTACTAGTCTCAGACGTATCTGTTAGACATAACCTTAGACAAAATTCTCACTAACACATTACAGGCTGCTAAGGTGCACAGTTTGTTTGCTGAAGATCAGAAGGCATGGGATGTTGAAGTTGTTTCAGACTTGTTTACAGAACGTGATAAAAAGCTTATCTTACAAATACCAATCCCTTTACGTGATAAAGAGGATTCATGGTATTGGGCTCTGGAAGATAAGGGGGTTTTTTATGTTAAAAGTTGCTATAGACTGATTCGGGGAGAGTATGAATGTGTGGATCGTGAATTTTGGAAAAAGGTTTGGGGACTGCAATTGCCAGAGAAGATGATTAATTTTTTTTATGGAGGGCCTGCTTAAATGTTCTGCCAACTGCAGTGGCTTTGCAAACGAAAAGGGTAGACATTAATCCTCAGTGTTCATGGTGTCATGTAAGTATGGAAGATGCAGTTCACACGTTGTTTGACTGCAGTATTGCTCGAGAGGTATGGATTTCAGCTGGTTTGTCGGATGTCGTTTGAGTCTTGGAAAATGATACAGTCATGTCAGTGCTTAAACGAGTTAGTACCACAGGTACTCGAGATCAGTTTGTCATGTTAGGACTTTTATGTTGGAGCTTATGGTCAAGAAGAAATAAATGGGTGTGGGAGAAGGTGAATACATCGGCTTTTGGAATTAAATCAATGGCTTTAAATTTAGTAGCAGACTGGAGAAGAGCTAGACAAAAGGATGAAACAAGCCGAAGTGTAAGTGCTGGGCAATGTAAAACGTGGAAAAAGCCTTCACCGGATTGGATAAAGATTAATATTGATGCAGCATGTAGTGCAGGGGGATAGTATTGCTGTTGGATGTGTGGTTCGTGATAGTGCAGGTAAGTTTCTCCGAGCCAGGAACAATGTATTGAATGGTACAAATCAAGTTCGGGAGGCAGAAGCTTGGAGCCTGAAAGAGGCTATTGAGTGGGTGAGCAGCTGGAGAACTACAAAGTGCATCTTCGAATCAGATGCCAAACTACTAGTGGACGCATTTCAGAGAGATCGAGGACGATCAAACTTTGATATTATTGTGGAAGCTTGTAGTGATAATCTTAAACACTTTGAGGAGGTGTTAATTGTTTTTGCTAGTAGATCTGCGAATAGTGTAGCTCATGAGTTAGCTCGGGCTGCTTATTCTATGTCAGGTCCTATGGAGTGGTTTAATTCTGCTCCGGATTTCATCTCATGTAATATTGATTTAGAATCTATTTAATACAAGCAAGTACGTTTTATTTCAAAAAAATAATAATAATAACATGTTACATGTCTTAAATATAAAACTAACAATAAAGAATTCGATTAGGTTAGGAGAATATGTCGATTATATTATCACAAAAATGTGCATTGTAATTTGTATCATAATAAATTTGCGGTTGATGGTGAATTTGAACGAACTTAAAAGATGATCATAATATACATAATGGATATTTACTTGTTCATTGAATAGATTCATGCCGTCAATTGTCAAAATGTAGAACTTTCACTAAAAATGAAAAATTATCATAAATATTATTTTTTTTAATTTTTTTTTTGTAATTTCACCATATTCTGAGAATATTTGAAAAATACAGTTTGCAACTAAATTAATTAAATTCAAATAATTTTTTCGTTTTTCTAAAAAAATAATTGAAATTACTTTTTTAATTGCATTTGGGTTGAATTTAGTTACATTTGATTTGTTCTGTGTTACGGTGTTACTTGTTAAATAACCAAAGTGGTTTCAATTACTAAATTTTTAAACTTGCATTTATGGTTAATTTTGGTCGATATCAATTATAAATATGGTTCTGTTTATATATTATTATGATATAATGCGAAATGTTATCGTAATTATTATTATTAAGGAAAATGGATAATTTCCTTTATTAAGATTATGTATTGGATATATAAGCGATCATTATATTATAAACGAATTAAGACTTTATGCGTTCACAATTGAATGAGACGATTGTTTATTATCGTATCAAGAGCCCAAGATTATTAACGAATATGACGAATAGGCAAAATCATAACAGTAATGAAAGTTTATGGGAGAGACTATGCCAATACAACGACGATACGATGACTTACAACAAGATTAGATAATCATTTTTCGATTCAAAATGATAATGATGAACGATTACGACAATCCAATGATTGTTTCTCGATGAGAAACAACAACAATGACGATGATGATGATCCGTCAATCGTTTCTCGATGAAAATGATGACTCGGTGATCATTTTTCAATGGAAACGGCAACAAACGATGACCGACGACAACCGTTTCTCGATAAGAACGACTTTTAAAAAAAAATTAATATCTTATTATTTTATAAACTCTTAACACTTATATCTTGAGTTTGAGAAGTGATATTAACGTATTATTATGATATAATACGAGAAGTTATCGTAATTATTATTATTAGGAAAAATAGATAGTTTCATTAATTACGATTAGGTATTGTTTATATAATCGATCATTATATTGTAAACGAATTAAGATTTATATGCTTTCACAATTGAGTTAAAGTTTGTTGTTGTTGCAAATCGTATTTTTACGAAAAAATTCTAAAAATATGATATTTTTATAAAAAAAATTCTAAATTTAAATATTTCTGAAAAATAATCCTAAAATAAATTGATGTACCGCGTACGTGATTACCCATATACTTAAAACTGTAGTTCTGCTGCCCGTATACTTCTACAGTTTACGAATGTACTGCTGCTCTCCTGCTCGTACAGTAGTAGTACTAGTACTGTAATTTTTAACTTGAGACATTAGAAGGTCACATGCATACACACGCAGCACCATGCCTCCATTTCTGTGCTCTCTCCTCTTTTCCTTATTCCTACCAAGTACCAACCATCTCACGGTAGTTTTTACTACTTTTAACTAAAACATCACTAATTTGTACTGATGCACACTGTATCCCCGATTCTAAAAGTGTAATATTTCATATGGAATAGAATAAGAGTATTTGGGATATTTATATATATAAATCAACAATTAAATTAACAATTAATATGTACCAATTTGTTAATTTTTTTGGGTTGACTTGTGAAAGATTGTTATATCCGATATGCATTCAGTCGTGGACTTGAATATTATAAAAGGTCCCCGAATTCACTGTTAGAAGGTATATTTCCATGCAAGACATCTCATGTATATAGACACACGCATGTATGTGTGAGTAGCACCTAGCCGAAAAAATTAGGCAAATACACTTAAGATTTGTTTATATTATCCAAGTAATCTTTATATCTGGTGTGGCATATTCCAGTGCCTATTCCAGCGGCAACCAGTAGCCGACTGCGCTGGCATTTCTATATATATGTTTAATTATACTACTCCATGTTATAGACGCAAATAGTGACAGTAAAGTTTATCTTTTTATTGTTTGAATTCACTTGTTTGCGTGTAGATAAGATAAACAAGGAGGGAGATGGTCCAAAATATTCATATGGGATCCATGCTGGTCCTTTTTATTGACGGGACACGGTACATCGTGTACCGTGATATGAGAGTGTTGCAGAACACGATCTTCCGTAATAGGATCTTTCGTAATAGGGTATGATACGGAACTGAGTCTTCCGTGTTATACATGATACGAAAGACCATGCTCCGTGACTGTGCTGCGCACACCCACCTAACACGGGACACGGTCCACCATATCATGCATAACATGGAAGACTCAGTTCCGTATCTACGTAATACGGAGGACGATTTTCCGCATCATGATAACACGGAGGACGATTCTCCGTATCCCGTCAATATTTCG
The DNA here is from genome assembly GCA_037693485.1 of Kitagawia praeruptora. Classification (NCBI taxonomy): domain Eukaryota; kingdom Viridiplantae; phylum Streptophyta; class Magnoliopsida; order Apiales; family Apiaceae; genus Kitagawia; species Kitagawia praeruptora. The sequence continues at coordinate 145,496,808 of CM075352.1, forward strand.
GACCATTTTTTTCAAAATCAATATTTTGGGCAAAAATTTAGCAAAAATAGGCATTTTGATAATTCTCTCCAACAAGCATGCATGTACTAATTTGGACATGTGTAAGTGTAACTGACCGACTCCACTCAGTAATTCTTTTCTTAAATTTTTGGTACTAATGAATTTGTATTTTTATTTCGATTATGAAAATTTTGTAAAGGTTTGATTTTCTGCATAATACTCCCTACGTCTTAAGATACGTATTTTGACTTTCCTGCATGTTTTTTTCAAGTAGTTAGACAAAAAGAATTACATAAATTAATATTTTTTAAACTGGATTATTTTGTCTTCTAATCATTTACTTTCCCGACCTAAATTAATAAAATCATGCATATTTTAATTTTTAAAATATGATATTAGATAACAATTATATAATTAAATGAGTTATTTTAGTCTAGATAATTTAGTCGCATGGATATTTAATAATAATTAGAAGTCATATAAAATTAACTTTTAAAACTAAACCTTGAATGATAACTAATTTGTACGTACTTGAATTTTTTAAGAGCAACTGTGACAACCCGGGTCAAATCCCGAGTCTTTTTTCGAAAATCGGGTCAAGTCCCGATCACGAATCCGAAATAAGCCAAAGCAAACTAGCCCAAATGCCGCCAACTTGGGTAATCCACAAGCCCACCACAGGCCCCCAAAAGATCATGATTTGTTGGTGCACTTAGTGGTAGTACTTTACCTTATAAACTGAACTAAAGCCCCAAATCTCCTCGATGTGGGACTGGGGTGTTACAGCAACGAATTGTTTAATTTATTGTTTTATCTAATGTAAGCATGGTTGTAAAAATCGGTAATCGGTATAAATTGGTTGACGTATCGATTTAAGATTAATCGAGTAATCGGGGATTAATCGGAAAGATTAATCGGAGTATTAATCAGATATTATAATAATATTTAATATATTACTCTAATTTACAATTAAACATATCATTTTAAATAAATTTACAGGATTAATCAAATTTCAAAAATCGAATCGATTGATTACCTTACAAAAGATTAATCGAGGATAAATCGATTAAATCGGGGATTTTTAGAACTATGAATGTAAGCTCACAAGTCAGAACCATGTCAAACTAATTAAGAACTACTGGCTATTATAATCGTCCTCGTTCTACGATAGGGATGGCAAAAAAAACCGATCCGACGGATACCCGATCCAATTCGACCCGATTGGATCTTACCGAACCCGATTTTTTGGATTTGGATTTGGATTTGGATTTGATTTTTAAACCCGAAAGAGTTTGGATTTGGATTTGGATATTAGCTATATCCAACCCGATCCATACCCGAAACCCGAAAACCCGATCCAAACCCGAAACCCGAAAAAAACCCGATATATATACATATATAAATTATAATATATATATATATATATATATATATATATATTATAATTTATTCCTTAAAAATAAATACCCGTTACTTAGTTACACTAGGTAATTTTGTTCAGGCAATTTTGATACACATGCTGTGCTACTATGAAATTTCTTAGTTCAGGCAATTTTGATACACATGTTGTGCTACTGCTAGTCTTCTAGTCTACACTCTGCCTATGTGTATATTTATTTGCAATTGTATTTTAATTTTTATGTCTTTAGATATTAATAGTGGTGTAACTTGGACTTATTTATTTTCATGTCTATGAAATCTAGATATTTATTTGCTATTATAATTTTGATTTTTATGAAATTTAGATTAAAAAAATATTACTACTTTTTTATAAAGAATTAAAATTTTCGGATTTGGATAAAACCCGAACCCGATCCAAACCCGGTGGATCGGGTTTGGATTTTGAATTTCCAAATCCATTTGGATTTGGATTGAATTTGGATTTGGATTAAGGATTCGGGTTTGGGTTTGGATTTGGATATCACACATATCCAATCCGATCCAACCCGTTGTCATCCCTATTCTACGACCCTTTTGTATTTGCTTTGCTCCAATCCAGAGCAGTGCAGGATTAACTCCCGTTTCAAATTTGTAAACCGGCTCTTCCACGCCTCCAAAGGCTGTTACTATTTCCGTCCTTTCTTATCCCACCTTCTATCATTACTCTTTTTGTTACTCTTTGCCAGCAATGTATAAAATTTGTTATCCGGATTAGTCGGAAGGCACGAAAACTGTTTCGGATACTGAATTATCAAAAAAAATACTCCCTCCGGTCCATTATATAAGGCATTTGACTTTTCTGCACGTAACTTTAGGTGTTTTGACTACATAGCTAAAATAATTATTTTTTAATTTTTCTTTTTTTGAATAAAAATATAATATTTTAATTTTTATTTAGAAAAAGAAATTTTAAAAAATAATAATTTTAACTATGTATTCAAAGCACCTAAAGTTACGTGCAGAAAAGTCAAATGCCTTATATAATGGACCTAAAATTACGTGCAGAAAAGTCAAATGCCTTATATAATGGACCGGAGGGAGTATATATATATATAATTTAATCTCCTCATTCTAAATCGTTTATCTTATTTAATTTTTTCGTGATTAAATTGATCTAACTGAAATACTTTCATATACCAATAATGAAAGATTTAACAATTCATTTACTTGTAATTCATCTCCTTAAATTATTCTATGGCATAACACTTAATACATGGAAACATTAAGCGATATGCTCAGATTATTAATATTGTACTACTTTATGTTAATTTGTGGTAAAAATATAAAATACTTCGAAAACTTTTCACACTGGGGGATAGAAAATCTATATACCAACCTAGGAACTAGGAAAGTCCAACCTATAAGAGCATCTCCAAGATTATTATGTAAAATGATTAGCTATTTTGATATTGTAAAATTTTTGCTAAGGGTGAGGATGAACACTCCAATGCTATTATCTATAATTATGATATGTAAAATTATACATAAGGGGCTCATTGGTTCAACAAATATAGCAAACCAAAAATGATTATCTATAATTTTTTGCTAAAGGTTTGATGGTTGGAGTGCTCATACTTTTACATATTACCTAAATAGTGCCATTAGATGCCACATGGATAATTATAGCTAAAGGTTTTGTACCCTTGGAAATGCTCTAACTATGATTATTCATTCAGTAGCTGGTCGTCTGAGGATTTGTTTCGCAAACCACTCAGATCTTTGTAAGTTTCATTTCCGTATTATATTATTCAGAATCAAAATCTAAATATATCTGACACCACATTGTATACTACTCTCTGTCGGACCCATTTTTGCAAAAACAATACTCCGTAGTTCTTCGTTACGGAGTACAAGATAACTTATACTCCCTCTGTCCCCCTTGGTTCTTTACCTTGGGGGACGTAATTCTGGCACGGATTTTAAGGTGCAATTTGCGGATAGTTTTATAACTTATTTTTTTAATTTTCTTTTTTTGTATAAAAATAGAATTGTTCTATTTTTATACAAAAAAAGAAAATTTAAAAAATAAGTTATGGAACTATACTTTTTAGAAGCCTTAAAATGCGTGTCGAGCAGTGAAAAAGAAATGTAAAGAAATGGGAGGGACAGAGGGAGTAATAACTTTATGATATTATTTTAGTCTTAATGGAAAAAAAAAAATGTACTCCCTCTATCTCCCTATATGTTTTCTATTTTGATTTTGGACATTGTTTATTATAGGCGGTTGATTATTAATTTATACATAATTTATAAGATAAAGTATAGTCATGAGTGATCTTGTTGTATTCGTATTTATAAATACTTTAATACAATAAAATTTTTATATTTATTACTAATACGAAATTGAAGATATTAACGATTAAAAGTGTGCGTTGACAAACGTATTTTTAAAAACAGGAAACGAGACGGAGAGAATATCATAAAGAGTACTATGTAGTATCATTTAACAATTCAAATACTCAAATCCACTGTAATAAACATAACCAAATGTTAAACCTGTTTTTTTTCTAATAATATAATATAAATATGTTATCTCTTCATTCAGAAAGAAAATATAGTTTCAATTGCTTTAAAAATAAAAATTCCGCTGTGCAAACCAACACTTTTATAAACATATATAACAAGGGTTTTGGTCCATGACAATTGATTGTCATGGACCTGTTAAATAACAATCAGTTTCTAAACCGTTGGATCGTTGATCCAACGGCCCCCCTGGATTACAAAATTTTTTTACTGTCCGCTATAATTTTCCGCGGATAGGCAGATTGCCTGTCCGCGGAAATTTTCCGCGGATAGGCAATCTGCCTATCCGCGGAAAATTATAGCGGACAGTAAAAAAATTTTTTTTTTAATCTCAGCCGTTGGATCAACGATCCAACGGCTATGGAACCGATTGTTAAATAACCGGTCCCTGACAATCATTTGTCAGGGACCAGGACCCATATAACAATCTATGTATGTAAATGGCAACATAACTTTAATTGAATGTATTATTTAAGTAAGAATAAATTATTCTTGGTCTCATTAGTTTACAATGATCGATTGGATATAATTTAAAAAAATTAATCAAAAAATATTGAATTAAATTTGACATTTATAAATGCATGAATAAAGAAGAGTTTGCTCATGTAAATGCTATGAAGGACGATAGAAGGAATATCAAAAATTTAATCAAAAGATATAAAATTAAATTTAATATTTGGAAATGCACGAATAATTTTTTTTTACCATGCAATGTAGCTATTATGAAAAACAGTAACATCAAAAAGTTAATTAAAATATATTATATTAAATTTAACATTTGAAAATGTATGAATAAAATAAAATTACCTATGTAACTACTAAGAACAAAAGGAGTAACAAGTGTATTATGGTGGTGTTTGGCTCACCTTATAAGTCCCGACTTATAACTTATTTTCGGGTAAAAATTTCATATTTTGATAATTTGTTTTTATGGTTGTGTTTAATGTATGTTTGAGATTTCATAAGTTCCAAAAATAAGTTGGAAAATAAGTTGGAATGTTAGGAATCTCTAACATTGGCTTAAAATAAGTTGACTTATTCTGGAAATAAGCTCCCCCAAACACCCCCTATATATTATCACACCTTCAAGCACATTCTAATCATGTTTAGCACGTTCTAAACTTCTAATTATTTTTCTTTACTTTCTTTTTCTTCTAAACATTACTTTATTATTGATAAAAAAATATTACTTTACTTAAAATATTTTAAGTAAAGTAAAGTAATGTTTTTTTTAAAAGTTGTCGGGTTCTTATTTTTCACTACTCCCTCCGTCACTTATTTCTTTTCCTGTTAATCATTATCACGCTTGCCAATGCACACTTTTGATCGTTAATATCTTTAATTTCGTTTTAGTACTAAATATAAAAACTTCACTGTATTAAAGTACTCACAAATACGAATCCAACAAGATCACTCATGAATATATTTTGTCTTATAAATTATGCATAAATTAATAGTCAATCGCTTACAATGAACAATGTAAAAAGTCAAAATAAGAAAAGAAAAAAGATACTAATTATAATTTAAAATAGGCCTAGTGCTGGTTGGACGTATGGCAACTTGGTGCCAAGTTTTTGTGAAGAGAATTGCGTTTTTGGGAAATGATTAATATACTAGAAACATAAGAAATGCTCAAAACAGTAAAGTTGATTTTTAAACATGTTCACTGAAAATTGAAAAGGTAAACTCAATTTTCTATGTTTCTTAATTTTACCATAAGTAAAGCATTTTGCATTACTTGAGCTAATTAATAACTTAGAGCATGTTGATTATAAGTATAATGATGGTCTAAAACGATATAAAATACTAATTATGCAATATTTGTTGAATTGGTGAGACTATAATGATTGTTTATATTTTTAAAAATTGTATATTATTATTATTTAAATTGTTAAAAGTAGACTATATTTCAATATGATAATAAATAAGTTTATTTATAATTTTAACTAAGATAATGTAGCATTGAAGTGCAAACAATTTTATATATTCTTTATAAATAGTTGATTTTAAATTTTATCTAAAAAATCTCTTCCATGGGAGATCTTTTAGGCTTGTAGCGTGTATTTGAAAAAAAAAAGTATAACACATTTTTCTCGTTAGTTTTGTCATTGTCATAAAAAAAAAATGCTTGTTACAATGTGACTTCTGCTCAAATTATGTTAATTGTAGTTAGGATGAACATTTTATTCATCTCTCAGATTTTCGTCCGATTCATATGGGGAATTTGAAAAAAAAAAGTTTTGAATTCCAGACATGAATATTTAAATATCCAATCTCATCTGATTTCTCGATTCACATATTTAAAATAATTAAAATGAATATTATATTTTTATATGTATATTAACCAAGTTAATATAATAAACATAATTTTACTTTTTTTTTATAGCTAAGTTTATCAATCTATTTATCTAATTAAAAAATTTTATAAGTAAAATGTAATTAATTAATAACAATAATTTTGATCTTATCTTTGTTTTAGTATTAAAAATGGTTTTTGATTTGAATTGCTATTTAAATAAAATACTAAATTTAAAAAATATATATTATATATCATGATTTATAAAATTAATTTTATTAAAAAATTTGTACTAGAACATATAAAATTTTATCTAAATAAAAAAGAATAAATTTCCGATTATTAGTAAGGATATCCTTTCTCGTTTGAAAATGGATCAAAAAAAAAAATAAGTTTGTTTGAGAATGGATATGGATTTAAAAATTATGTTCTGATTTCAAAATAAGAAAAAAAAACAAACATTTTTTATCCGAAATAACCTGATACTGGTGGTTGTAGCTTAAATTGCCATGCTCATTAAGTTGTTAGGCCTTCACCAAGTACCATGTCCATACTCATTAAACTTTAAACATGCCAGTGGAAACAAATAACCTACAATTTATTTGTCTATTAAAAATGGGAGCTGATATGTGCACACCCTTTATAATGAAAGAGACTAAAATACCCTTAATTTACTTTCCTATCAATAGAAACATATTTTACATATTGAGAAATAAAAAATAATCACCAATGAATATTGATATATGAATATAAAATTATTAAATATATTTTTTATGCATTTTTTTTAAAGTACATATATACTTTTTATGCTTAATTTTTTTACTATGCTAATATGATTTTTGAATATTAATATTATATATTTTTTGGCAACAATAGTTTAACAAGTAAAAACTTACCAATCACCAGAAATAATTATTTTATTATTACCATTCAATAAAATAATATTTTATTATTCAAAAAACATCATGTGCAAAATAGCTACCATTTTATAGTCCAATTAATAAAAATTATTATTTATTATTATTTTTTCAAACCAGCAATAATATTCATATTTGATTTTCAGTGGTCAATTTGACCCATCTTTAATAAAAATATAATTTTTTATAATAATACCTAATTTTATAATTTATGTATGATTCATGAAAAAGACATATATTTGAATATATCACATATTCTTAAATTAAAAATTAAGATGTAAAATTAAAACTAAATTTTACTAAAAAAAAGATTATTCACTTGTTCAACTATTTTTTTATAAAATTATAATTAAACTAGTAATTAAATGAAAATGTAAGTTGAGGATATTTTGGTCATATTACTAATATAGGATGTGCACGTATAAGTATGGGGTGTGCACATATCACCTCCCTTAAAAATAATATCTCGAACATTCCTAAATATATAATATATCATTAATATATATTAGAGAAATTATTTTAAATTTTTTTTTACAAAGATATGGTAAGACGGTGTATTTCAGGTTGTAACAATTACATTTGAGGTTGCACCATTTTTAAAAAAAAAAATTACAATTTGAATATTTTTTAAAAGCCCCCCCCATCTTTTGATATTATGTTAACAAACAATTTTGATTGGAGCTCTAGTTCGAAAACAGTTGATGAAGTACCTAATTCTTGTTTAAAATATAAGATTATTAAAATCGTAACAGTTTCAAGGTAACAGGAACACGCGGTGTGTTATCACTAATCAGATTAACAATCTCTACATTTCCAGAAATTATCACTTTACATTCACAGAGTTTTCAAAATTTTAGTTGCGCACTGACTTGTTTTGTTGGGACACTTAGGCTATGTTTGGTTCAAGGATGGGAAGGGAGGGGAGGGATTTTAATGGAGGGGAGGGGATAGAGTGGGAAGAATTTTAATAATATTTATGTTTGGTTCAAGGGAGGGGGAGGGGGAGGGGAAGGGGAAGGGAGGGAATGGGATTCATTTTTTGTTTGGTACAAGAGGGGAGGGAGGGTGGAGGGTTTTATGAGTAAATTACATTTAAAATCTTCTTATATGTAAAGAGAATATAAATTAGAATTACACATGTAAGGGTATTTTTGTCCAATAAATGTTCCCCCTCCCCTCCCCTCCCCTCCAAAAAACCCCAAATTGGAGGGTGATAAAATTAAACAAAAACTCCCCTCCCCTCCCCTCCCCTCCACTCCACTCCACTCCACTCCAATTCTCTTCCCAATTTTGAACCAAACATGATTTTTCATTTCATATCCCTCCCGTCCCTTCCCCTCCCCTCCCCTCTTTTCTCCTCCAACCAAACAGGGGCTTAAACTACCAGTTCAGTGGGGGTTTGGCTAATCTTATTTTTCAAAAATGGATGGTTCAGAGGGAGTATAAGTTGGATGTCTTCAATACTTAATCTCGTTTTAACAGCTTACACTCTGGAACACAATAACATTACATGGGTATATCTGCATAGATATAAATATAATACAATAGTTTACAAGGAGAACAAGCCTCCAATTGCTGCAGCCAATGGAGCAGTAGGATTACCGAGAACTGAAGAGACAATAGTACGAATTGCGAAACCAACCTTTTTTCTGTTAGAATCATTTTTATTGTATGTTTACTAAGTCAAAAATAAGTCCTATTATTTAGGAATTGTCAAGTAGGTGTTAGTCGTGGTTGTTTTGAGTCTTCTATTTTTCAGAATTAGTTACTAATTAGTGACTTAGATAGTTACTTATTTTCAGGATAGTGCATAGCAATATGTTGCTTCTTAGTCTATATATTTAGTGGTCAGTTGCTGTAATCTTTATGTTCTCAATTTATAAGAAGTATAAGAAGTGAGTTTCAGCAGCATTACTTCTTCTTCTGGGCTGTCTAAACTAACAGTGGTATCAGAGTCAAACACCTTTTCTCTCATTTTTTATCTCCAAAAGTCTTGTTCCAGATCTGTTTGACATCACTCTAGCGCAGCAGCAAAGTGTGATGGCTTCTGAGAATTTTGTTCAGGCTTCAATTCCTCGGTTTGATGGTCACTATGACCATTGGAGTATGCTAATGGAGAACTTCATGTGGTCCAAGGAGTATTGGCAGGTTGTTATGGATGGTATAAAAGAGGTTACAAAAGAGACAACAGACGTGCAGAAAGCTGAAATTGAAGCACAAAAATTAAAGGATTTTAAATCAAAAAATTATCTATTCCAAGCCATTGATCGATCCACTTTGGAGACTATTCTTTGCAAAGATACCTCTAAAGATATATGGGATACAATGAAAAAGAAATACCAGGGGAATGAAAGAGCTAAAAGGGTGTTGCTGCAATCACTCCGTGAAGAGTTTGATGGTTTAAAAATGAAGCCAGGAGAGTCAATTGTTGATTTTTTTCTCGAGGACGATGGCAATCGTTAACAAGTTGCGAATTAATGGAGACAAAAAGGAGGACGTTACTGTGGTAGAAAAGATTCTTCGTTCTTTAACATCGAAGTATAATTACATTGTTTGTTCAATAGAAGAGTCCAAAGACGTTGACCAGCTATCTATTGAGGAGCTTGAAAATTCTTTGAAAGTTCACGAGCGAAAGCTCATCAAGCAAGATGAGGAAGAGCAAGCTCTACAAGTGTCCAGCGGTAAGCATTTTAAATCAGTCAACAACTATCATGGGGGAGGTAGCAATGGCTACAAAGATCGTGGAAATCAGCAGCACCAAGGGAGAAAATTTGGCAGAGGAGGACATCAATCATTTGGTAATAAAACCAGGTCAGTAGACAAGTCTGCAATTGACTGTTTTCGGTGTCATAAGTTTGGTCACTATAAGTCTGAATGTTATACGAATCTGAATAAGCGGAATGGTAAAAGATCTAATTATGTTAAAGTTGAGGACACATATGAAGAGGTGACCTTACTAATGGTGTGCCATGAGAAAGAGAAAACAAAATTAAATATGTGGTATTTAGATACTGGTTGTAGTAATCACATGTGTGGAAATGAAAGTGCATTCTCTGAGTTAGACAAATCTTTTCATAACAATAAGAAATTTGGTGATAACTCAACCATTTCTGTTATGGGAAAAGGGAAAGTGACTGTTCAAAGTAAAGGAAATGTAGGCCACACTATTTCTGATGTTCTGCTTATTCCTGATTTGAAAACAAACATGCTTAGTGTTGGACAACTGCAAGATATGGGGTATGAAATCTGTATTAAGAATGGTCTATGCACAATTAAAGATAAGAAATTGGGGTTGATAGCTAAGGTAAAAATGACACATAACAGAATGTTTCCATTTTATCTACACACCATCAATTATTCATGTTTCTCAACAAAGTTAAATGATGCATCATGGTTGTGGCATTTTCGATATGGTCACTTAAACTTTGTTGGTCTGAGAACGTTGTCATTGAAGAATATGGTGTCTGGTCTTCCACAAATCAGCGCTCCATCTGAAGTTTGTGAAGATTGTGTTGTTAGCAAGCAACATAGAGAACCATTCCCGAAAGGAAAATCCTTGAGAGGCAAGAAGATTCTTGAACTAATCCATTCCGACATTTGTGGGCCTATGAATCATACGTCTAATGGAGGTAAAAGGTATTTTATAACCTTTGTTGATGATTTTAGTTGGAAAGTGTGGGTCTATTTTTTGCAGACAAAAGATGAAGCATTTATGGTCTTCAAAAGTTACAAAGCACTTGTTAAAAAAGAAACTGGCAAGTCTATTCAAGTACTTCGTACTGATCGTGGCGGAGAATATACCTCACATAAATTTGTTAAGTTCTGTGAAATTCATGGCATTAAAAAACAGCTCACAGCAGCCTATACACCTCAACAAAATGGTGTAAGTGAAAGGAAAAATCGGACGATCCTTAATATGGTTCGAAGTCTTTTGTCCATGAGTGGAGTGCCAAAGAATTTCTGGCCAGAAGCAGTAAATTGGAGTATACATATTTTAAACAGGAGTCCAACTTTTTTTGTTAAAAATATGACTCCACAAGAAGCTTGGAAAGGCGAGAAACCTGATGTAGAACATTTCAGGATTTTCGGGAGCATAGCATATGCTCATGTTCCTGATCAAAGAAGGAAAAAGTTGGATGACAAGGAAGAAAAATGCATTTTTCTTGGTGTTAGTGAGCCAACAAAGACTAACAAGCTGTACAATCCTATTACTAAGAAAATAGTAGTCAACCGAGATGTAGTATTTGATGGGAAAAAAAAATCTGGCCTTGGAGTAGCAGTAGTGACGATGTTTCTCAACAGATCCCAGCTGATTTTGATGTCGAAAATGAAGTTGAAATGCAACAAAGTCAACAACATCAGATTATTCCGGATCGAGCAGCACATGAAAATGTTCAAAATGATGGTCCTGAAACTATTGAAAGCATTGGAGCAGATTCAAGAATTGACAATCAGCTTCAAGATTCAGCTTATTTACGTTCTCAACGTGCTAAAAGAAGGCCAGCATGGATGTCCGATTATCAAGTACCAGATAATGAAATTCCAGAGGATCCTCTTGTGCAATTTGCTTTATTTTCTGATTGCGATCCCACAATTTATGAGGAAGCTGTGAAAGAAAAAAACTGGAAGAAAGCCATGGATGATGAAATAGCAGCCATCGAGAAAAATGATACTTGGGAGTTGGTTGATCTTCTACCTGGACAAAAGAGCATCGGTGTGAAGTGTGTTTACAAAACAGAAATCAATGAAAAAGGAGAAGTTGATAAACATAAAGCGCGTCTCGTAGCGAAGGGATACAAGCAAGAACATGGAATTGATTATTTAGAAGTCTTTGCACCTGTTGCAAGGCATGATACTATTCGCTTGGTGACAGCATTGGCAGCTTGTAACTCATGGCCAATATTTCAGTTAGATGTCAAGTCGGCATTTTTACAAGGAGACTTGGAGGAAGAGGTGTTCGTTGATCAACCGCCTGGCTATGTGAAATCAGGTAAAGAGCACAAGGTTTATAAATTAAAGAAAGCTCTATATGGACTAAAACAAGCACCAAGAGCTTGGTATAGTCGTATAGATGCTTATTTTTTAAAAGAAGGTTTCAAAAGATGTCCATATGAGCACACTCTTTACACGAAAATTGGAGATGATGGAAAGTTGGTTATTGTGTGCTTATATGTTGATGATCTTATTTATACTGGAAATTATAGTGCCATGATTGAAAAATTTAAGCAATCTATGATGCATGAGTTTGATATGTCTGATCTTAGGATGATGCATTATTTTCTTGGCATAGAAGTAGTGCAGTCAAATTCTGGAATTTTTCTCTGTCAAAAAAATATGTGCAGGAAGTATTAGGCAGGTTTGGTATGCTTGATTGCAATCCTGTAACCACTCCAGCTAAAAGGGTGTAAAGCTTACGAAGGAATCTGCAGGGAGAGGAGTTGACAGTACTCTTTATAAGCAAATTGTTGGAAGCTTGATGTATTTAACAGCAACAAGACCCGACATAATGCAAGCTGTGAGTATGATTAGTAGGTACATGGAAACTTCAAAGGAGATTCATCTTTTAGCAACAAAGAGAATTCTCCGCTACATGAAGGGAACTTTGATTTTGGACTGTTTTATAAAAAAGGTGGGGTGCCAGAATTGTTTGGCTTCACCGATAGTGATTATGCAGGAGACTTAGATGATCGGAAGAGCACTTCCGGTTATGTGTTTACTTTTGGTTCTGCTGCAGTTTCATGGTCTTCAAAGAAACAGCCAATAGTTACTCTTTCGACTACTGAAGCTGAGTTTGTTGCTGCAGCAGTGTGTACTTGTCAGGCCTTATGGTTGCGGAACATTCTTGAGGAGATTCAGTGCAAGCAACAGGTTGCTAGTCAAATCTTTTGTGACAATAGTTCCACAATCAAGCTGTCAAAGAATCCTGTTTTTCATGGGAGATGCAAACACATAGATGTAAGGTTTCACTTCTTACGTGATCTATCAAGAGATGAAGTTATTAATTTAATCTACTGTAAAAGTGAAGACCAGGTCGCTGATATATTCACAAAGCCCCTTAAATCAGTTGCCTTTGTGAAGCTACGGAAGTTACTTGGAGTCTGCGCATTAAAGAATTCAGGCTAGAGGAAGGCTGCAATGGTGTCTAAACTGAACTCTGGAGATGTTCAGTTTAAGGGAGGGAATGTTAGAGTCATTTTTATTATCTGTTTACTGAGTCAAAAATAAGTCCTATTATTTAGGAATTATCAAGTAGCTGTTAGTCGTGGTTGTTTTGAGTCTTCTATTTTTCAGAATTAGTTACTAATTAGTGACTTAGATAGTTGCTTATTTTCAGGATAGTGCATAGCAATATGTTGCTTCTTAGTCTATATATTTAGTGGTCAGTTGCTGTAATCTTTATGTTCTCAATTTATAAGAAGTATAAGAAGTGAGTTTCAGCAGCATTACTTCTTCTTCTGATCTATCTAAACTAACATTTTCTCACATTTCCGCCTGATCTTCTTGCACCAGATCCTTTGAGTTTTGGGATATCAATTTTCAAATTCCTTACCTTGTTCTTGTCCACATTGAAATAAGTGGCTTTGCCAGCTCTCGAGCAACAAATCCTTAACGCACGAGACATGAAGGTTGTACAATTTGTTTTATGACCTGTCCATAACCCAATACCTTATACTCCCTCCGTCCCCCTCATTTGTTTACATTGGAGGGGACACGGAGATCAAGATAATACTTACAAAATAAGTAAAGTGTGGACCTGTAATATTTAATAATAGATTTAGATTTGGTGGGACCTATCAATATTTAATAATAAATTTAGATTTGAGATAGTGGAGTAAAATAGTGGGTATAATAGTGTTTTTTATTGTTAAATATGAGATAGTGGGGAAATGTATTGGGTGTAATGGTGGGGAAACTTAGTATTTATGCTAACGTAAAGAAATGAGAGAGAGACATCCCAAAATAGTAACCGTAAAGAAATGAGAGGGATAGAGGGAGTATTGAATTAAACAATTATTGATTCCATCTTTACAAATTTTTATTATAATATTTTGTATTTTTAATTTGAAAACTAAGATTTTAAAGTTTGAGTTTTATTTGTAATTCCTGATGGTAATTAGTAATGTTTTTGGTTTATAAAGCTAAATTTTTTGTTTAAAATTAATGCTTCATAAATTTTGGGTTCAAAGTAAAAAATTGTACAAAACTATTTTCTTAAAGTTTGTTTAAGAGTTTCAAAATTTGGATTTGGATAAATCGTAACCCGGTCCAAAATTTGATGTATTGAATTTGAATTTCGATTTTAAAATTCAATTATATTTAAATTTAGCAAAAAAAATTGAATTTAAATAACTCACAAATCCAACCTAATCCTTATCATCCCTATACCACACTCATTAAACATGCCAAACGCAAGCAAATAACAAAATATTTACGTGTACAATTTATTTATATATTACAAACAACTTGTTTGTAGTTAGTGAAACACGGACTGCTTTTAACTTTTTTTAATTTAGTTATAGTGTAATTATATAATATTATAAATATTTTATTTTTGTATATAACAATATTTAATATTAAATTTAAATTCATATGTTGTTGGAGAAAATCAAACCTTCAATCTTTTGATGTAACATTTTTTAATATTAATTTTAAAATATACCCCTTTTGCTTTTTATAATATAGATATCTCAACATCCCAAAATATATAATATATAATATATCTATATCTTTTAGAGAAATTATCATCAAAAAAATCCATGTTTTCAAAATTTTTTACAAAAATATGATAGAAGTTATATGTGATTGCATAGCAAGTTGCAAGAAGTTACATTTCAGGGGTTATAACAATTGCATCTAAAGTTTCACCAGTTTTTAAAAAAAAAATTGTAATTTAGGTATTCTTAAAAAAAAATCCTACTCCCTCTGTCCCATATTCTTTTTCCCATTTGATATGTCGGTCCTGTTCATAACAAGAGACAAATTACTAATTTACTTCTAATCTATAAAATCAAATATATTCATGAGTGATCTTGTTGGATTCGTATTTATGAGTACTTTAATACAGTGAAGTTTTTAAATTTAAAACTAATACAAAATTAAAGATATTAACGATTAAAAGTGTGCGTTGGCAAACGTGTCCAAGGCAAATGGGAAAAGTTTTTAGGGACAGAGGGAGTATCTTTTAATAATATATGTTAACAAACGAGTTGGATTTGGAGCTCTAGTTCGAAAACAGCCAATTGAAGAAGTACAGCCAATTGATGAAGTACATAATTCTTGTTAAAAATATAAGATTATTATTTGATAAATCTAAATCAAAAAGTTTTAAGTATTAAAAATTTCTAAATTGTTAAGCTTGGATTTTTCAACTTTACAATTATGTTGTTTATGAACGCTTTATAGGATTTGAAATAAAAGCGAAATGACCGAAGTTATTTGAATAGCTAAGATATCTATATCTATATATATTATAATGCCAGGAGATCGAAAAGTTACCAATTCATTTAAGATAGTTTTCTTGAATTTTCGTATTTTTTATTTTTTTTATTAAAATTCTTTTGTTTGTTTTGCATTAAATAGCTCTTGATGATATCTTAATTCGTCATTAATTACACCTATTAAATAGATATTAATTTTACTTCACTTTTTTATTTAAAAATTAGCAAACTTTGTAAAGAAAATTAGTAAACTTTATTTGTGTACTATAATTATTATTTCAATATATAATTATTAATTAAATAAAAATATTTAAATTTATTTTAAGGTAAAATGACGACTTAAAATTGATTACATTTTGTCCTTTTTATTTCCTATTTAAGATCACAGATTCTGTGCAATTTCTTTTCGGACGACTATAGCACAGACGACCTTAAGTTCTCAAACAATCTTTATTATTAATGATTGTGAAAATTGTAATAAATTATAAAAGTATATAGATCTTTGCTTAATATTTGAAATTTGTATACAAATAATACATATAAATTTTTACCTTTGCACATGATTAAATTACACATTGATTATGACCAAATCGGTTAAATTAAATAAACCCAACCATTTTTATCGGTAATTAAATCGATAAAAAAGTTATACACCCTTTATTTCATTAAATTGTCTCGACACAAATTAATATTCTAATTAAATAATTTTTACATTGTTATTAAATATGTATATTTTGATATGGGTGTCGACTTTAAAAAACGTTATTGAGTTACATTTAATATTTATAACCTTTGATCGTAAAGATTGCGTTCGTATTGTAATTACTATTTTTTATATTTATAATTTTTTTTAAGATTATCAAAACTTTATATATATAATGAGAGTCTTTTTTCAACTAAAAATTCATGTAAATTGTTTTAAATTAATTAATTTAGAAAATTCTTAAAAAACCTATCAATTTCTAAAACGACTTAGAATTGTATACATTAAGTCCTTTTTTATTCCGTATTCAAGATCACTCATTCATTACAATTTTTTTTAGACGACTATAGCATAGACGATCTTAATTTCTCAAACAATCTAATCTTTATTATCAATGATTGTGAAAATCGTAATAAATTATAGAAATATTTAGATCTTCGCTTAACATTTGAAATTTGTATACTAATAATAGAGACAGGTTTTTACCTTTGTACATTAATAAATTACACATGAATTATGATTAAATTAAATAAACACACCCATTTCTATCAATAGATTAAATCTATTAAAAGTTATACACCCGTTATTTCATTGTATTGTGTTGACATACATTAACATTCTAATTACATAATTTTTTATACTATTATTGGACATGTATATATTTGAAAGGGGTATTGGCTTTAAAAAACGTTATTAAATTATATTTAATATTTATAACTTTTGATCAAAAAGATTATGTTCCTATTGTAATTGGTACTTTTTATGTTGTCGACATTTTTAAGATAATCAAAACTTTAGAGAGGTAATGAAAGTATTTTTTTTTAAAAAACTATTTATTCATGTATATTGTTTTAGATCTTTTCATTTTAGGAAATTCTTAAAAAACCAGTCAATTTTTAAAAGTAAAAGAAATTAAATAATCTATTTTTAATATTTAAAATAAAAATTTATAAACCGCGCTTCGCGCGGATAAGTTGCCTAGTGTCATTTAAAGCATTAAAAAGAAGTAAACACATGATCCCTATAACTCGACTAGATTGAATTATGGCCCTTTATCTCACAATTTGGAGTCAAATGGCCTTTAATTTCACAAATTGAAAAAATGACCCTTTTTATCACAGAAAAACGCAACATTATCACACGTTTTTGAAAAACGCAACGGCGTGTTGCGTTATTGCATACTCCCTCTGTCCCATTCATTTCTACCCACTTACTATTTTGGGGTGTCCCATCATTTTTACCCATTCCAAAAATAGTAAAGTTTTAATAATAAAAAACACTATTACACCCACTAACTTCCTCCACTATCTCAAAATCTATAATATAAAACACTATTACACCCACTAACTTCCTCCACTATATCAAATGTATTATTAAATATTGATAGGGCCCACCACTTTATCCACTTTTCATCAAATTTTACTCATTTTTCATACAATTTCTTAGTCTCCGTGTCGAAACCCAGTGGGTAGTTCTCACCGGGACAGAGGGAGTATTTAATTTCTGAAATCGATTTTCCAAAAAAAAAAAAAAAAAAAATTGTCAAAAACGCAACATTATGTTGCGTTTCTAAGAAACGCAAGTCCAATTGGCGTGTTCAGCTGTGGGCCCCGCAGGGGTGATGAATTTTCAAAAAAAAAAAAGGAGGTGAACACGCATCTTCATCAAGCGTGACTGAAAAAAAATAAAAAAAAAATAGAAACGCAACATGAAGTTGCGTTACTCCCCCAAAATCAAAAACGTCAGACGCCTTTGCGTTTCTTTGTGATAGAAAGGGCCATTTTTTCAGATTGTGATAATTAGGGCATTTTACCCCCAAATTGTGATAAAGAGGGCCAACACCCGCTAGATTCGAATGCAAGGGCTCCTACCAAGCGTTAAAATATGTATTCAATATTCAACTTATTCATTCAAGCAGGCTTTAACTCTTTTGAATAGTAACAATTAAGTCATTTACTTTTGTGCTAAAGAACCGTAACACTTTCAAGGACGCGGTGTGTTATCACTAATCAGATTAACAATACACAGCTTACACACCGGCCACTGGAACACAATAACATTACATGGGTAATATCTGCATAAATATAAATATAATACAACAGTTTACAAGGAGAACAAGCCTCCAATTGCTGCACCTAGTAGAGCAGTAGGATCACCAAGAACTGCCGAGACAATAGTACGAACTGCGAAACCAGCCTTTTTGCTCACATTTCCGCCTGATCTTCTTGCACCAGATCCTTTGAGTTTTGGAAGATCAGTTTGCAAATTCCTTACCTTGTTCTTGTCCACATTGAAATAAGTGGCTTGCCAGCTCTCCAGCAACAACTCCTTAACGCACGAGACATGAAGGTTGTACAATTTGTTTTCAGACCTGTATGACCAGCCCCGTCCTTTGCTTCCACAGTGATAACATGGATATGAAAATTTATGAGATAAGTATAAATTATTTTCACCATCATTTAGCACTTGTGGAAGATTAGCACAGCACGGATGCAAATCAAAGTCGCATCTTTTGCAATGATATGTGAATCCTAAGACTTCCTTCTGACAGGCATCGCATCGCCTCCTACCCGGACCAGGGGGATGGTAGTATAGTTTGAACTCGCACCTAGGGTAAAAGGGGTGAGTGAAGATGTTAGAGGGTACTGCAACTGCACATGCTTTGTGCAAGTCGAAGTCACACTTCTTGCATGTGTATTTAAGGCCAATTCCAGCTTCTTTGCAGCCATCACAGTGGAAAGGAGTGACGGTGTAGTCGAGCTTTAGCCCTTTGTGTTGTGGATGAGTTGGATGGAAAAGCTCCTTGTCAATCTTCATATTGTATGATATATGGTCTGAATCTTGTCGAAAACTATAATGAAGGCGCTTATTTATATTGATCGAGAATATATAAAGCTATTGACTATGCCTTTTCAACACTGATCTCTCTCCATATCTTTCTTCAGATTCACAAGCAGATAAGAATGAATTGGGATATTATTTGGGGAGTTTTCTTTGAGTGAGGGATGAGGAAAGCATAACTTAGCTTTAGAATCTAATTCCAGAACAAGCCAGGTCCAGTGAAAGTGTGACACCAGGTATAGAATTTGTGTAGTTCTAGTTCCTTTTAGGTAATTGATAGTTTTACTTTCTCACCATAACTGAAACAAAGAACTCTTACTGAATGAACACGCCATGTTAACAAGAGAATATATCTATACATGTGTAGCTCAAACTGCAAAACAGAATATAGAAGATTGGCCCTCACTACTTGCATATAATTTACCTGCATAAATAATTGCCAATATGCATAGAACTAAAGGAGGAAATGGAGAACTAGAACTCCATTACCATAAACAATCTGAAACACAAACTAATATTATAGATACATTTGTATATATATAACACATGGGATATATCCATGTACAAAGGGATACAGAATAATCTGGACTCCATTAACTGTATTGAATTCTTGAACAGTTAAAATCAGCCCGAGTTTGCTCGTTTACAATAAGTATCCATTATAAGTTAGATAATCAGCAATTTGATTTGCTTGGTTGCATATATTTTAGAGTATACATCTGTGATCAGGTTCTAAAAATCGCCGAGTCAGCCGAGTACTCATTCCGATTACTCGCTTTTAACCTCTCATTCAATCCGAGTTTCGAGTTCCGAGTTTCGGAGTCAAATTGAATTACACGTACTCATATTTTTAATGTTTATCTATTGGTTTTAATATTATTGAATAATTATTATTAGTATATATATATAAATATATATTACTGTTAAATTCTAAATTTTAAATGTACATTAAAATATGAATGAATGGATTTAATATATGAGAAAAAAAAAATTTTAAAAAATCGATTTGTTCTTCGAGTACTCATTCTGAGTACTCTCCGAGTTTCCGAGTACTCGTTTTTCTGGAACAAAATCGAGTCAAACCGAATTCCGATTTTTACAACCTTGTCTGTGATTGTATAGAACAAGACTAGAGTCCCAAATTGGTTCCCAAATGACACGTCTCATTATAATTGGCTATGAAAATAATAAATGAGATAACCCCGGGTGCACATAACAAAACCAATTAAAACATGTCAAATCATCACATTATATCCCTCACATAATTTAAGAACAAATTTCGGTACTCAATTTGGTACCTTTAACACTACTCAATTGTATATAGTTTTCTCACGAAAAATACACTCGCAAACTCATCTAACTGATTCATTAACATAAAAAATCAAATCCAAAAAGACAAACATATTCTGTTGACAGTAAATTGAGCTTTTTCGAACACTCAATTAGAATTGGACTAGACTTGTTTAAAAGTCGGCAGTCCAATCTAAAACTCACTGGGACTATTTGTTAATACCAGGGAAAACATACTAAATGAGAATACTGTGGCAGAGAGATTGTTATTTATCTAGCAATCATGGACATCAAAATGGAATTATGAATATCCCTAACCACTGTCAGAGTTCTCGAGAAAGCAAAGGGGCCCTGGAATCCACTTATGTTTTCAACATGGGCAAGGCATCCGCTTTTTAAAGTTCTTCAAAGGAGAATAACAGGACAACAAAACAAAAGAGTACACCACTTAGAATTTGTCAGGTACTTAATTCAACAATAAAGACACACCCAGATATGATATCAGAAGTCTGAAGGTATACAAGTTACAAGTTGAGGATAACATACAATGGACAAGTCTGAAGGTATACAAGTTACAAGTTGAGGATAACATACAATGGACAATAATTATTCTTTGATACAAGCAGCTGCATAATTAACTTGCGTGGACAAATTCATAAGTATGGACTGCTACACTGCATACTTTAAAACAAATCACACAAATTCTAATAAACAAGCAACCACATAATTCAGAGAGAAGAGGAAAATACAATACTTGGAATTCAATTCTCAACATTATACGCAGCATCTTCCATCTCTTCATCAGCATTTTCATTGTCATCGTCAAGTAGCCACTGTTCAAGTTCATCAACTTCCTCATAATCATGCATGTACATATCATCTGAGTTGTCCCACTGGTTTGTCCCCAGTTCTTCACCACGAGAGGAAACATGCAAAAATGGTCTACTTCGAGCTAAAGCATCCACAAGATCCCTGTTCACAATCCCCGTCACACCTAACCATCTCAACCTAGGGAAATATGGTTTCTTTAGCCACCGGAATGATATTGGGGTGATACCTCCACAATTAAACAGGTCAAGCAGTTGTAATTTACTTCCACACCAGCTGTCATCATCAGCCTGCATTGACGCTAATGCCATAACAGAAGTATCACCTATGAGTGGACACTGTCTCATTCGAAGTTCTACCAACTGAACGCGACTTTTTGCAAGTAGCAGTACAGTTGCATCAGAAAGGTTGGGAAGATTAGACAAGTCCAGTTCTCTTAATTCTCTACTAGAATATCCATCAAAGAGAATCGAGATGCATTTGTCTGTAAGCCTCTTGCATCCTCTAACAGACAACGAAACAATCGAACTCATAACATTCTCTTTCAAGTATGAAAGTCCCACACAACTTATATCAGATCCATCCAAAAGCAATGTCTTCAATTTAGGAAGTGTACCAATCGCTTGAAGAGAAGAATCTCCAAGGTTCCTACAGTCTCGCAAGTCCAAAACACTAAGATTCCTGTTTGATGCCAATCGAATAAATGAAAGGTTTGTCAAAAGATTGCACCATCTTAAGCTAACATGAGTCAGAGCCAGAGAAGTGGCATCAATATCATGAAATACCAGATCAGTTAACTGGCTCCCATAAGTCACCTTGAACTTGTATAAGCTAGAACAAGAATGCAAGATGGTTTTAAAACCTGTATCAGTTACTCGACAAAATCCACCAAGGCATATACTCTCCATACTTGTGCATCTATCAGCCATGAGAAGAACCCCGAGATCATTAACACGCTTAAAGTATGTAGCAACAAACTCCTGGCTTCTGATCAAAGAAAGGTGTTTAAGTTTTCCATGTGGATTTATCAACTGCAAACCAGAGTTAGTTAGGTCTATAGTAACGGATGGTTCTATTATTGGCGCATCACGAAGGTCCAGATGGGTCAATGAGATGAGGCTTTTAGATATTGTACCAATCATAGTGTCAGTAATATAGTCTACTGCAAGCCACAACTTCTGAATATTCGGCAAAATGGAAAACTGCATATGACTTGGTGAGTGCTGGGGCCCTAAAACTGGGCTAAGCAGTTCAGTAACCATTACCGATGAAATATAACCAATCTCAAGGCAAGTAATTTTAGCAGAAGCCAAAGGCCAGACACGAGCAAAATTGGGACGAAGAAATATTGAGACATCAAACATCAAGCTCAAAGTCTACAAATAAAAACATCCAGGGTCAGAAAACTCAAATTAATTAACAAAGACGTCTTAAAATTCTAAATGAAATTATCACTGTGAAAGGTAATAGGTAGCAACAAAACTGCTACATAGACTTTATCCAGAAAACACAAGTTAAAGGTATGGAAACTGGCAGGCTACGATAACATTTCATTCCAGACCCCTAGCAGTAAAAAATATAGAAATCTGAATATTCTGGATACCAGCTAACTCAAAAGGCGATTCAAGAAGTTGCATATGGATTTTTTGACCATTTTGACACAATAGTTCAAATTACGCATGTCATACCTTTGTCATTCATTTGATACATATTCTTTGCCGCATCTATCCAATTTTTTTTTCTGAACTTTATTACTTACACCAGTTTATTTTAGTGTATTAAGTTATGAATTAGAGAAATTTTCCATAGCTCACACTTGGAATAGTAATAAACATTGATAAACCTTTAACGAAATAGAGAAATAATTTGATATTTATACATAGGGTCAAAGGCTTATTATCAATTAAAACTCGTCAATAGTCTCGCCATTTTTCTGTTTTTCCAAAGTAAACATTCCAATGCATCTAACGTCTAACGTCGGACGTCGGTATATATGAGCATAAACAAAAAACAATAATAATTAAAAAGTCATGAATTAAGAACAAAAAATGATAACACAAATAATCTAGCAGATGAAAAACATCGGCATCAAAGTAACTACCTTCGATGTCTTCAAGGCCACTACTATATAGGTAAGAAAAAGACCCCACTATACAGAACAAGTCCAAACATACATAAACAGAGTTACAGAGACAATGCGCCAGAGATTAGATAACAAGAAAATTCTGCATTACAGAATGGGTGACTGAATAAAGCATGTGCCCACTAAATAATTAAATTAAAATGTGAAGGTCATGGGTTCGAATCCTCCTTCCCCTAACCCACAAACTCAAAGTTAATAAAACAGAAAAAATTTACTACAGCAAAGCAATGAAAATAGTAGCTAGGTCTTGAGCTTGTTGTAAAGTTGCAATCTTTTATAGATTGCTTGCATACTTAGAATCGGGCTAACCTTCTATTTCTATATAATATTATGCATCCATAAATTACAACTTGATTCTTTGAAGTACGAGTAAAATATTATTTCACATAGAAATTGATCTTCTTTAAATTACAAAAACAAATGCTGGTAAGTACATAGGACACGACTTATACTATTTTATGTGCTCGTTATTTTCTTTTTCATATATTCATTTAAAGCAGTATTCAGTGAAGAGTAGACAGTATGATGAAGGGTGTCACAATGACAGTCAGAAGCATTAAAATTGACAAATTTTTAAAAGTAAAATAGACCAAAAATCAGACTATGACAATGATAACAGCACCGGATCAGCAAGTCCTGTTCAAATTTTTGAAAAATAAAACTGACCCATTAAAATTTAAACGTAACTACCAATGTCTAAGAACTTAGATTACTTTGGACACTTAAGCTCTTTAATTTATAATGGTGGTTGAACCAAACTGTAATTCAGTCCAATCAAGTAACCAACCATACCACACACTATGACCAAATATGTTCTAGTTCCGACTGTCGAACAATAAAAGCTAGTTGAAGTATTACTAAACCGTACTAATACTAAATCCTTACTTCCAATTGTGTACAACCAGTGAGTAATTGCTCTAGATCAGAAACACACATTGATCGCCATCTTTTATCAGCCACAGAACTCAAGTAAAGAGACCTGAAGAAAGGTAAATACAAGAAACTAATAACACCGTCCACTTATTTACAAGTGTTTAACAAGATTCCACCTATGTACACATAAAGCCAATTGCTAAATCAAGTCCTTACCGATCGATATCTTTACCTGTCGACACCACCCGCGAAAGCATTTACCTTTTTACCATAGCAAAGGCGGAAAAAATTGAGGAACAATACCCATAATATGAACATAACATGCTAATAACTTAAAAAGAAGCAATCTTTACGGAAATAAGACATACACACTACATTAATTAATCGAAAAACTCAATACAGAAAAAATCGAAACACATAAGAAATATATACCTGAGGAGTTTGCAACGAATGCCGAGTTGGGAGAGGAGAGAGCCACTAAAATCAGCGCAATTGTGAAGCGAAACGTGTCGAAGAGAGGGACGAAGGAGGCAATCGAGAGAGGAGTCATCGAGACGAGTGCAATCGAGTTTGAGCGTTTCAAGATGAGGATTATTGGCGGGTAATAACGGCCTCAACAATCCAATTGACGGTGCTACATCCTGTAAAAAAAAGGCAATAATTAAATACAAGGAATTGAAGAGATATAGATACATTTGAGATGTAAGTATGTGCTTACGAGGAGATGGAAATGGGGGAGGAAGGAGAGGATGGTGGAAGCGGAGGAATTGAATGCTTTGGAGGTGGAAGCCACAGAGCAGATTGAGGGGATGTCCAATTTGGTGAAGATTGTTCCCAGTAAAGCGCCGGGGAGGAGATCTAGGGTTTCAGCCGCCGGTGCTGGTGGGTCGGATCCTGATGACTCCGACGACATTTTTTAAACGAAATGAAAAAATGATGACTAGATTCGTAATTTGGCCTTTGCGGTTGCGGCTCATATACTGATTGCAGTCCACACCGGTGAAAAAAAACCAAATTGAAACCGAGATGGAATCAAAATCGGTCAAAATCGAATCGAAAAAATCGAAATAGAAACTGAATCGGTGGTTGTGATTTTTGATTTTTAAAAACCGAAACTTTTGGTTTTGGTTCTGGTTATAGCTTCAAATCGAACTGAAAAAACTCAAAACCAAACCGAACCGATTATTTATATAAATAAAATAAAATAAATATTTATAACTTTTTATAAATATTTAAAGGTTCTAATTGCAAGCATTACTTTTCACGTTCCATTAAGAATGAATAACAACTTATAGGCCAGTGTATAAGAATATAATAATCAGTTATCTAAATCATTGTTGTGTAACCTACATCTTACAGGGTGTTTGGGGTTGCTTAAAATAAGTTATTTTTGACTTAATGGAGGTATTTTTAACTTAATGGAGGTATTTTTAACTTAAAGGAGAAAGTAAAGTTGTTTGCTTTAAGTTGAATGAATGTGTTTGGGTAATTTTACTTAAAGTTAAATGAGGATTTAATAATTTTGACTTAAAATGAAATTTTACTTAAAAAAATTTTAAATTCATAATATTTAAACTTTGCAAGAGTTTTGGAAGTTTTTTGAAAAAAAAAAAAAAAAACTCCATAAGTCATAAGTCAAAAGTACCTAAATAGAACTTATGGCTTAAAGCAGTTTTTTAACTTAAAGCGGGCTTAAAACCCTTATTGCCAAACACTACATTTTCTACTTATTGCTTTTTTTAAGCAATAAGCAGCTTGCCCAAACGGGCTGTTAGGCTTAATACTTGGACACTTGACCTACATGCATTCCCCAGTTCCTTTTTCTGCTATTTCCAAGTTGCATGCCTGCTCCCTTTACTCTATTCTTAATGTCCTTCTTGCTTTGTATCTCTACACCACCTATTCACTCTTTTCTTCCTCTATGTTAGTCCTCCTTTCCCTGCTTTTATTTTTCGTTTCTCTGTTATCTTCTCCTCCTTCCGGCATCATGAATAATCTGTGGTTCCCACCTCCTCTTAACGTTACCAAAATCAATGTGCATGGGGTTATTGAGGAGCTTCCTGCTCCCAACAGTAACATGAATGATATTGGTATCATTGCAAGAGACCACGATGGCAAGTTCCTTTGGGGCATTATGGGCCCTTTGAAGGGTTTGGAAGGCTTTGAATCTCAGGCTTGGGCTGTTCATCTGGCTCTGAAAATTGCCTATCAAAAATGTCCATATTGAATGTGACAATGTTGAAATGTTCGAAATGCTGGTTGATCAACAAATCAACATTCTCTCGGCTGAATATAATAGGCCTCGAGTTAATCCCTCTCATCAACGCAATTGTAGCATATACTCGGGGTTTTTCACAAGAAACAGGGCTCCCATCTTCATGGCTGAGTACTCACTTAGAAATTGCTCAAATCTGATTGAGGTATCTGCACCTTTTGGCTCACTAGGGGAAATTCTGGACCTCGATAATGGCTTAGGTCCTCACTGGTCTATTTTTGATATTTATCCAAATCTTGGACAAGGTGAAACTGTGCAAGCCCCAGGATCGACCCTTGTCATCTCAAACAACAATGTTCAACCGAATAGTGACTCTCCTACTGTGAACCTTTTCATTGAGGAATTGGTGAATGAAATGCTCCAATCTCCTCCTACTCGAAACCTGTCTCCGTGGCTAAATCTGGGCAACGATCCCATGTTCATTTCCTCTCCACCGTTTCATCTCAGTAACTCTCATGGTGTAATAATCAGGGATCTTCAACCCCCTCAACCTTCTCAGCCTTCTCAACCTTCTCACTTGATTGCAGCAACTAACAGTAAGGACAAAGAAATTGCCAAAGATGATCTCCCTATTCCTAAACGTCGCAAACTCTCCTTCAGGAGTAATGAACAGGGAGAGAGTTCCAATGTAGGGTCAAGTTTGAAAGATGCTATTATCCTAGGTTAAGTCATTAGCCTTGTTCTTGGAGGTATTTTTAGGTTTTATTTCCTGTTTCTTAGGCCTCGTTTGGTACGCTGTAACCCAACTAAGGAACTGCAACTACCTTGGAACCTAAATAAATCATAGTGCTTGTTTGGTTGCATATAGGAATTAACTTCCTATAGGAATTATTAGTTACTTGGTATTTAAAATTCATAGGAAGTGAGAAAAATTGTTTGGTTGTTGATGTAGGTATTCAAATTCATAGTAATTTCAAATAACCAAGGATGGGGTGGGTAAGCAACTTCCCATATATCATGGGTATTCAAAATTCCAAGGAAGTTACACTTCCCTTATTTTATTCAACCAAACAAATTTTATTCAACCAAACAACTTTGCTAAATACCACTTCCCAGGAAGTTGAAATACCTGGGTATTGAAAAGGTAACCAAACGACCTCATAGTGTTTGGTTAAATGACTTTTGAAATCAACCACGTAACTTAAACTTCCAAGGTTTTCTGGGTTACCACAAAACACGGTAACCTAGTTACCTAGCACACTCGTGGACCGTGGTCACCTGGACTTACGTAGTAAAAGTATATTTTATTTACTTTACTGTTGTAATTTATATTAATGATTGTATATTTTTTATTAGTTAGTTTTTTTATTTTTTTTTCATAATTAATATTTTTAATTTTCTTCACCTAAAATTTGAATTTTTTTAAAAACTGGTTTGCTTGATTTGATTTATATAGGCAGATTGTTAAAATCTTATTTATAATATATTTTTATTGTAGTTTATAACTATTTATTTATTTATCTATATAATAGGTAAAATTACTTATTTATTTAATTATTTTACTAATACTTTGTAATAGATTTATATTTTCTATATAGTATTGTAAATCATCGTGTTTCAATTTTATATATAGCAATTTTTTATTATTTTACAATTAATTTCATATTTATTTTCGTACTAATTTAATTTCACAATAAATATTATATTTTTCCAAAAGAACAATTGTTTAACTTCAAGTTACATGATCTTTAACTAAACACTGGTTTTCAATTATCCCAGGAACTTTTACTGTGTATTGTAGTTCCAGGGCTTTTTAAGTAACCGTGTAACTACAAAGTCGGGTAACCAAACGAGGCCTTAATCCTTGTAGTAGTCTGGTAGTTGCAGTGTTCTATGGCTCTAAAGCCTCCTCAGTAAGTACCGTTTGGCTGGTTTCAATGCGTTTGTCTATCAAAAAAAAAAACCTACATCCTAGCAACTACACAGGCAATAGTCAATCAACTATTATATCATGATTGTTTCAAAAAAAAAAAAAACTATTATATCATGATCTATATTTAAGCTTTATTACTGTATTTCAATTTGAGAACAAGAAAAAAAGAACAAGTCAGACTACTGGCATCTTTTTTATTGTTTCAAGTTTTGAAAATTGTTGTAGGAATACTTTTGGACATTTTATGTTTTTATGGTAGAATTACCTTTTTAATTAATTTGTAATACTTTCTTATTTTATTTTATTCGGTTTTAAAACAGAAACCGAATCGATAAAAACCGAACCGGGGTTTTAAAACCAAAACCGAAACCGATGGTTCGATTGCGGTTCCGATTTTCAATTTTTAAAACCGAGGATTTCCGATTTCGGTTCCGGTTTTACCCAAAAACCAAACCAAACCGGGATTTGCTCTCCCCTAGATTGCACAGTGCTCCAAAACTGGACAATTAAATATGGATAGGAATACTATTTTTCTTTTACATTTTTTCTGTTATATGAATATTAGTAAAATATACTTTTTGAAATTTTATTTTTTTACAGGAATGTTTATATTTAG
Organism: Kitagawia praeruptora; assembly: GCA_037693485.1. Lineage (NCBI taxonomy): Eukaryota > Viridiplantae > Streptophyta > Magnoliopsida > Apiales > Apiaceae > Kitagawia > Kitagawia praeruptora. The sequence continues at coordinate 145,525,864 of CM075352.1, forward strand.
AGAAAAATGGGTCGGGTTAAAACTAAAAATAACGTTTTTTTATTAAAAAATGAAAATACCATTTTTCGGGAGGGGTGCTGAAAATTCCCATTTGGATATGCATTTGGGGTTGGAGTAACGCGGATTACGCATTTGGGGTTGGGGTAACAGGGGTTACGCAAGTTTCAGCTGGGTAATAAACGTATTAATTTCCTTGGTTATGCAAATGGCAGCTGGGTAAAGCAGGGATACGCATTTCCATCTTGTGTATCCCATGTCATGCATCCTCAGACTGCGCAATGACGTCATTGTCATCTTTGCACAGACGAGAGCTTTCAGCCGGCATTTAATAGAGATTCCGGCAAGTCTTTTCAATCCATTTGTTCGTCCACATACGCAACTTTCCCAACACATACCACATACCATTACGATCATCGTTCCAAGCTCTACACATTTGTACCACTTTTGTTACACTTCTATTTCACGATTGGAAACGCCCAAATCACCCCTAACTTTCCGATCGCCTCCTCCGGTGACCTTCACACGCCCCTGTGGGGCCAAATATCGATAAAACGGACGGGGTAGAAAGATAGAGCGAGATGTGGCGATACTTTTCATGAGCTCAGATCAAATGGTGGTTGACAGATGGCTGAGAACGACCGATGGCGACGGACGAGACGATTTCTCGCTGAGAGAGACGACCGGCGATGTTATGTGAGAACGACGTCACATGACGTCATTGTGCATTTCAGTAATGCGTGACACCTGATACGCATAACAGACATGCATATCTCCAATACGCAAATGGTATTTGGGTAATTTTTGCACTGTCAGTCGAGCATTGGTATAAAGAAACTTGCTGAGATCTTGTTCTTTTTTCTGAAAAAATCGTTATTTTTAACAATTTTTCCCTGAGGACAACCTCAGGGATCTCCCCTAAGGTTATAAAAAATATTACCTATTAAGTAAGGGACCCCGCAGGAGTATTTTTGTAAATATAAAATTTATCAGTAATTTATATAAGTACCCTTAAATTTGTATTGATTTGTTTTAAGCTCACCTGAGGGCATCCTAGCGTATTATTCTCATTCGTATTCAACTATTTTTATTATCGTTATTTGTTCGTAAATAATTATCATAAGTCTCCATAACATCGTCTCAAAAGTCAAAATATCAAATATTATTTTGGAATGACAAGCAAATTTCCAAAATCTTCTAAGAAGATACAGAGGGAGTACATTACTGCAATATAAATTTGCTGCATAAAAAATTCTCAGACTGGGCAAAAGCCATAAAACCTTCTGCTAGTGTTTTTTTAAGCATCAAAGTCATCAGTTTTGCGAAAAATTATTAGTCACAGAATTACAACTTCATATTTGATGTATGGAGAGGAGGTGGTTTTAGAAGGTGCTGCAGTAATTCTCCAGAACCAGTTTATTTCATGGAATGTGACAACAGAAACATAAACCAACACTTTGATGAGGTTTTGAATACTTGAAAGCTTCCATCCTATGTCTTTATTTCTGGACAAAAAATTATATATAAACAACACAATGGTACAATCAATGTCTGAAACTAGTCAAACTTAACCACCTAAACTAAAACTTCTATCTGCTGCATAATCTACAAAGCTGTATAGAGGTAGCAACTTCTCCCCATACTTCTCAAAACTCTCCAACTCCCTCTTTGCTCTCCCTCTAAGATCCTCTGCCACTTCCATTGCCTTCTCCACGCCATACACCCTCACGTAACTTTTACCTCCTTTTTTTCCCTTCTCGTCTTGACTCCTCATTTTCTCTTCCAACACATCATCAACAACCTGATATAACACTCCAACAGCCCTACCATACTTTCTCAGTCTTTCAATCTCATCATCCGTAGCTCCTGCTATCAGACCTCCGCATACAGCTGAGCACTCGCCCATTTCACCATACTTTTTTTCTAGGACGAACTCTACTGAATTCGGTCCACCTTCTAGGTCAAGGAATTGACCCGCTGCCATACCTGTGGACCCAACTGCTCTGGCTATCTCAGCTATTACTCGGAGGAGACGGTCCTCTGGGACAAGGCCAGAAGGCGTATGGGAAACAATGTGTTGAAAGCCTAACGGAAATAAGGCATCACCAGCAAGGATTGCCATATCAGTGCCATATATGGTGTGGTTTGAGGGTCGACCTCGACGGGATGGGTCATCATCCATGCATGGCAAGTCATCGTGTATCAATGAAGCAGCATGAACCTATTACAACACAAAACACAAGAAGATACAGGTAAATGAATAGTACTATATCAGATTACAAAGCACTGATCCAACAACTTATTAATTTTAAAGAAAACAAAACCGAAGTGCAACTTTAAGCCTGTAGTACATTATCTCATATCACGTCAGATACTACTTCATGCAAGAGACAAAAGTAAGTCATGTGTGAAACATTCTAAACCTCACATTTCACTTGCACAAGTATATCAGATTATCAAGCACTAATTAACTAATTTATGAATTAAACAAAAGCATCCCAAGATCAATTTCAAACATTTTCTTCAGGAACTCATACTTCAAGGAAGAGGGAGAAGAAAATCATGCATCAAACACTCTGAACCTCAAATCTTCCTTCTCACACTTTTTCACCTTGTAATAAAATGTCAAACTGCAAAAGAACGAATTTCAAGTGTAACCATTTTCAGGGCAAGCATTAATTTTGGCATTTTCTTTCCAATCTTGCTATGAAGATGATTTACAAGGTCAGTGACATCAGATATACAAAAGTAAAAATGAGTTGTAATGTGAAGCCTTTGATTACAGTTCCATGTAGCAGAATCTGAGACCATTCTTGTTCACACTAGAAAATGCTTTACAGAAGAAGTTTCTTGCATTGTTACCATGAACTTCTATTTTTACTGGACTTAACTATAAGGTTGTGTTCACTTGGGGAGAATGGAATGAGTAGGAATGGAATGAAAATTGTAAACAAAATTTATGAAGAAAGGAGGATATTGGGGGAAATAGTGAACAACTATGAGGGAGAAGAAGTTTTTTATGATGAAAATTGCAAGGAAAATGATGATGATGGAGAATAGAGCATTCCTTCCCAAACATGTGGATTAGAACTTTAGTTTAAATTATGTGGAAAGGAATGAAGTAAGGAATGAAAATTTAAACACTTTTTCCAATCTCCCCCAAATAAGAGTACAAATTTCATTCCATTCAATTCAAGTGAACACAACCTAAGGTTGTGTTTGGTTGAAAACGAATGGAATGAAACTTGAACTAGAATATGGGTAATTCCTAGCAATCTGAACTAGAGCTCAAACCCACCATTTTAAAAGGGAATAATCCTTTTTCCCTCGTACCCATTTTCTTCCCAAATCCTATCAAACAAAATTTGCCTTCACTCTTTTTTTTTTCAAATCTTTCCTCCTATCTCCATTGTTTCCCTTTACTTTCATCTATTCCATTTCATTCTTACCAACCAAACACAAAATAAGGGATTAAGAAATTCAGGCATCGAGGTACAGGGAAACAACTCAAAGTTGACATGCACATATTAACACAAATATGCAAGATCAGCCCATGTATCTTAACACTTAAAATTAAAAGCAAAGTGTACTGCCTGCATTAGGCTTATGGCTGTTGATATACAAATGCCCATGTTTAACTGGTCTTAATTGTAACAAGTCTCCAATTTGAACATATACATACAAGCCTAGTAAAGATAGAGACTTTGAAATTAATATGGTGGACGGTGACTTTGAAATTAATATGGTGGACGGTGTCGGTCATTTTCATGAAGAAACTAACAGCTAAGACTAAATTAATAACTTTAATAGTTGTCCTATGTTCCCACTTGGGTCTCACTCGGATCAGCAACCATGGTATGGTTATCAAACACATAGGAGGAGCCCAATTTAAATAAAACATACAAGGCCCCATTTATATGATATTACCAGAACTACTGTACAACCAATCAGGAATTAGAGCTACTAGATTCAACTTGACTGACTATCATATTAACCTCATGACACCATCATACAAATCAAAGTTAGCTTTAACAAGGGCAAAATATAGCGTTCAAATGCAAACTAATTCAGTCTACAAATTACAGACCAGTGATTTTTAGTACCACGAACGATGATTCGTAATACTAATGTGACACGTGATTTGTATTATTGTGACCGTGCCTGATTAGTATCATGGGCCTAATTGGTTTAATGCCTAACACTAACACGTTGCGGTCCCATATGTATAAATAAATTGCATAACTATTCAATCAATCATAAATCCACAAACAAATAAAATATGGAAAACAATCGAAGCAGATAAATTGGAGACTTATGTGAAGATATTAACAAAAACAAGGATAATGTAGAGAAAGATACCAAGTGAAGAATGAAAACCAACCATTTCAAGGGCACAGGCAGTGGGAAAAGCAGCACGACGGTCACCACCTAAAAGCTCACACGCAGCAACACACATAACAGGAGGAGCTCGTTTAGCACCCTGAGCAAGAACAGAGTATCTCATAGCCTCATAGATCTTATTAGGATATTGAACTTGTATAGCTTCATCAAGCTTATCATCAATTTCAGCTATAAGGGTACTCCAATATGTCTTCAAATCGAAATGGGTCGTCGAGATTGATGAAAAAGATGTTGCAGACGTTGATGAACAGTGGAGGATTCTTGTTCTTGGTTTCCCATAAAAGCTGTTGATGTTTTTACATTGAAGATGAAGAATTGGAGAATAAGAAGAAGATAGGATTGATGTAAAAGCAGACATGTGTACAGGGACAGGAAGTGGATCAGTGAATCAGATTCAAGTGGAAGTGAAACTGGAGAGGTCGGTAAGTGTGTGTATGTATAGAAATCAAGGTAATGATGTGATATGGTTTCGGTGCAACTTTCACTAATTTACCACTATGTTTCTTTGTTGGTGGGCCCCGTGTATATTTAGCATCTTTTCACCTCAATACATTTTAATTTTGGTTCCGGTTAACAACAACCTTTAGGGCTATGTTTAAGGATTAATTTTTGCCATGTGGTGGATTTTTATTGGATGATTTATGTGAATACATGGGGCACATACTTTTTTGCAAGTGGGACACAACCTTGAGCCAATTAAAAACTAACGCATAACACCTTAATCATAGCCCTAAGGGCTGTGGTTAACATTTTCCTTTTTTTGTGCGTGAGTTTCCTAGTTTGTATTAGATATCTTTTCTGTATTTGTATTTCTGGTAATTCTGTACTTGGCTGGGGTCCTTCGGAAACAGCCTCCCTATTGTAGAGGGGCATGGTCTGCGTACATCTACCCTCCTCAGACACCACTTTGAGTGGTGGTATTATAACTGAGTAAGTCTTGTTTGTTTGTTTTCTTTGTTGGTGGGCCCGTGTATATTTAGCATCTTTTCACCTCAATACATTTTAATTTTTGTACTAATTAAGAAAAATTGAAAAAAAAATCACACTGAAATCTAAAGTAATAATTTTGTTAAGTAATATTTTTAAAACAGATATTAGTAGGGTTGGTTTAGGATTTTGTATCGCGAAATATTCATCATATTCTTCTTCTTCATCTTTTCTATAATAAAATTCATAAGATTTTATAACACACAATTCAGCAGTCTTGTAAATTTCATTGAAAATTCATCATAAATCGGAATTTGTTGATTCTGGACTTATTGGAAGATTTTTTTTCATTTTCCACGATTTTCATGGTTTGAGTTTTTCAAGAAAATATCGTTTAGAGGGTTAAAAAGACTAAATCCAAATCTGAATTTAGACTTTTTTACCCTCTAAACCCAAACCTACTAATATCCATTTTAAAATCTGATCATTTAAATTTGATTATTCTAATCCAATTTTAAATTCTTAATCATTATCTAATTTTAATCCTTTTATTCAATTATTCTTTATTATTATTATTCTAAAAATTACGGGATTTTATACTTTTTTAACACTCCAGTCCCACATTGAGTAGATTTGGGTCTTCTATTCAATTTATAAGGCAAAATAATATTACTAAGTGCACCAACAAGTCATTATCTTTTGGGGGTCTATGGTGCCTTGTAAATTATCCAAGTTGTTTGCATTTTACTTTGGCTTATTTCGGATTTGGAATTAGGATTCGATCCGATTTTCGAAAAAGAATCGTGACTTGATCCGAATTGTCACATATGGTATCATAGCCAACTCTTGAAATCACAATGGATAAAGCTCCGAAGATGGGGATACAAAGTCAACTGGTATCCTAACGAGAATGTCGGGAGTTTAAGTGTCTCAAGAGTTTAAGTGGGGAAGTTTGTAACACCCTAGCCTCACATCGAACTATCCTAACAAGAATGTCGGGAGTTTAAATGTTAGTTGATATCCTGACAAGGACGTCAGGAATTTAATTGGGAGAGTTTATAACACCCCGGAGAATGTCGGGAGTTTAAATGTTAGTTGATATCCTGACAAGGACGTTAGGAGTTTAATTGGGAGAGTTTATAACACCCCGGTTTCACATCGAATATATATGAGACTGGTAAAGTACTACTACTAAGAACACCAAAATAACAAGATTTGTTGTGAACCTGTGATGGGCTTATGCACTACACAAATTGGTTGCATTTTGGTCCAAATCAAGACTCAACCCGATTTTTAAAAAAAATAACTTGGAATTTGACCTATTACAGAATCAAACAATTTTAAAATGTTTAAAAATATTTCTTCTATTTTTGTTTTATATTTCTTTCTTTTTTACATTTATCATTTAATTTTTTTTCAAACATTTAAAAAAATCTTGATAAAAGTTATCACTTTATTATCATTTATTATAATACCTGAGTCTACCAATGTACAGTTAGCCAATCAGAAATTAGGATTTATTTTAGAACCAATTAGAACTAATTCCTAAATTTTAGACTAATCATGTTATATTAAAAATTTTCCTTATTTACAATATCAACCTACCTCTTTAACCATGATTAGTTAACACTTCTAATTTAAATACAATAATGATTTTATTAAACATATCCATAAATACATATTTTTAAAATCAAAAAATATTTACTAGAAAATCACAATTTTAATTTGAAATCAATCATGATATTTTATTATATATTTCAATTTAAATTTCATAATTAATCGTTCATTAATCAACCATTCTTTTAATATAAAGTCAATCACAATCATATTATCATACATTATAAATTGATTTTCATAATATATATTGTACAATTGTAATCGATTTTAAGAAATTATAATCTAACTCAACTAGAAATCTGAAAAAATCGGATTTGAAATTAGATTTTAAATAACTTGGATAAAATTCATACCTTCAAAATTTTAAATTTTATAAAATTCAAAAAAATATTTATTAACAATTTGTTAATAAAATTAATTAATAAATGCATATAAGCCAACACTACAAGATCGAATTTGAATCAAATTTTAAATAACTTGGATAAATTCCATATCTTCACAGACTCAATTTTTTGAAAGACTAAAAAATATATTTACACAATTTTTTGATAAAAAAATTAGGGCTTTTTTCATAAATATATAGAAAAAAGTAATTTTTTGCACATTTACTTTTGTTAAGAATAGTTATTTACAATTTTACCAACCTAAGTTTCAAAATTGCAAAAATACTAGGTTTCCATTTCTCTCCCCCCTCCTTCCTCATTCCATCCGCTTGTGTACTTTTTTTTTAAGGTGGGGTGCTATTTTGGGTTGCATGGCCCCGCAGGGACATATTCAACTTATGGCGTGTTTGGCTCACCTTAACTTATGGGCTTATGGACTTATTTTCGGGTAAAAATTTTATATTTTGATAATTTTTTTTTATACAAGTATTTAATGTATGTTTGAGATTCAATAAGTTGCAAAAATAAGTTGCAAAATAAGTTGGAAAGTCAGGAATCTCCAACTTTGTCTTAAAATAAGTTGACTTATTCTGGAAAAAAGTTCCCCCAAACACCATGCAACCACATTCAACTAAATGCAACTAAATTTCTGATTTCAAGTTCCGTTTGTCAATTGTCATTTTCGACCTCTTTTTTGAACTCTAATATATATACATATATATATTAGAGTTTAAAAAAGAGGTCGAAAACGACAACTGAAAAATGGAACTTCAAATCAGCAACTGAATGTAAACACAGTAAACCACATTCAACTTTTTTTTTTTTAAAGGTGGGATGATTTTGGATTGCATGGCCCCGCAGGGGCATATTCAACTTAATGCAACCACATTCAACTTTCTTTTTTTTTTTTTAAGGTGGGATGATTTTGGGTTGCATGGCCCCGCAGGGGCATATTCAACTGAATGCAACCACAGGCAACTAAATTTTTGATTTCAAGTTCCATTTTTCAGTTGTCATTTTCGACTTCTTTTTTGAAATATATATATATATAGGGTCTTACTCAAATAGAAACCAAATTAAAATAGAAACTAGAAACTAAACCCTAATTTAATATTTAAAGCTAATCTAATGACCAAACTAGGGGGACCCCAATACAAAAAGTTCATAATATTCTAGGCTCCATCCAGGGAAAAAAAAATTACTGTTCACTGCTGACGTGGCAGTGACGTCAGCGTGAACAGTAAATTATTTTTTTTTTACTGGATGGAGCCAATAATTTTAAACACTTTTTGTGAAGGTGCCCCTGGCGGGGCCATTAGAATGAATGAAATATAATTTATTTAGTGTTAGTTTCTAGTTTCTAGTTTCTATTTAAGAATTGGTTTCTATTTGATACTTTGCCTATATATATATATATATATATATATATATATATATATATATATATAGGGGGGCTGCTCAAATGAGACCCCTCTTATTTCTTGTATTCTAGAGGGCCCCGCCAGGGGCACCCAATACGAAAAAGTCTTATAATTCTACCCTCTATCCATTTATGAAAAGAAAAAAAATTAAAAAAATATTTTTTTTGAAAAAAAATGATGACGTGGCAACAATTTTTTTTTATTTTTTAAAATATTTTTTTTTAATTTTTTTTTTGATGAATGAATAGAGGGTATAATTATAAGACTTTTTCGTATTGGGTGCCCCTGGCGGGGCCCTTTAGAATAGATAAAATATTAGGGGACTCATTATAAGATTATGTCTCATTATAAGAGGGGTCTCATTTGAGCACCTCCCTATATATATATATATATATATAGTTCGAAAAATAGGTCGAAAATGACAACTGAAAAATGGAACTCAGTAACTGAATGCAACCACATGCAACTAAATTTGCAACTACATTCAACTGAATGTAATTTTCGTTTTTCAGTTGCATTAAGTTGAATATGCCCCTGCGGGGCCTTGCAACCCAAATCCACTAAAATCACCCCACCTTTTTTTTATTAAAAAAGTTGAATGTGGTTGCATTTGGTTGAATATTGCTTCTGGCGGGACCTTGCAACCCAAATCCACCAAAATCATCCCACCATTTTTTTATAAAAAAAGTTGAATGTGGTTGCATTTGGTTGAATATTGCCCCTGGCGGGGCCATGCAACCCAAATCCACCAAAATCACCCCACCTAAAAAAAAGTTTGGTTGCATTTGGTTGAATATTGCCCCTAGCGGGGCCTTGTAACCCAAATCCAAAAAAATCACCCCAACTTTTAAAAAAAAATATTTAAATGTAGTTGCATTTGGTTGAATGTGGTTGTATTCAGTTGCAACCAAAATATTACCCCACCTTAAAAAAAAGTGTTGAAATGAAATCGATGTGGTTGAATGTGGTTGCATTAAGTTGCAACCAAAATATCATCCCACCTTAAAAATAAAAATAAAAATAAAAATAAAAAAGGACACAACGTAAGGAATGAAGTCGGCGGGGGAAAGGGGGGAGGGTTAGGATTAGGGTTGGTATTTTTGCAATTTTGAAACTTATGTTGGTAAAATTGCAATAAATTGAAGAAGATGGTATTTTTGTAAATAGAAACTTTAAATTTAGTATTTTTGGTAAATTTACAAAAAATTAGTGAATTCATATAAACGTACTACATACATTTTAATTACTTGATTTATTAAATATATGCTAGAATTGTATTATTATTGGTTGGTGAATTAATTACCAATCAAAAAATTAAAATTATTTTAGAGGCAATGAGAATTTGCTTCTAAACTTTAAATCAATCAATCATGTACAATTTTTTATTATTTACCATACTTATTCTAATTTACTAATCGCGATTAAATTAAATTAAATATAATAATATCTTGATTTAATAACTTCGTATATCAAATTATTTTTAATTTAAAAAAATTTCTACTAATTGTAAATATTATTTTCTATAAATCCACATAATAAAATATTACATATGTTTATACATCTTTTAGTTATGAATGGTTTTTAAACATCCTTTATTATAATTAAGTATATCTGAATCTACCATATATTAGTTAACCAATCACATGATAACATCAATCAGAAATAAGGGATCTAGATTAAACTTAATTAAACTTAATGTAACATGTTTCTCTATTGGATCTAGATTCTACGTTTCTACCAAGATTAGTTACAATTGATTTTTAATTTTTCATATAAATTAACTAAGCATAATAACTACTCATTTTTATTTTAACGATTAACTAATAAACAATTTATATAAAATAAAATTCTTACAAACTAAAAAAATAATTATTATATCAATTTAAACATTAAGGAAAATTTAAGTCGCTTATTCCCTATTCCCCATCAAACCTAGCCAACTTTGATAAACAAAGTGTATACATCAATTCTCCTCATGCCTAAATCATATCAATTTCGGTTAAGGTACTGCTTTATGTCTTTTTATTATATGACACTATACTTGGATGGATTATCTTTTTATTTCGATTATATACATGTACTGTATGTTTTGTGTTTTTATTGTCCAATAAAATTAACAAAAAAATCTAACAAAAAAAATAGAAGACGATTTAGGTTATCATCATCCCCATTCCAGATTATCCCAAAGTTACTTCTCATTAGAATATTCAGTGGCGAATTCCAATAATTCTGCGACTTACTGAATTCTAGACATCAATCTTTACCACATTATACTGATTTGTTTACATTATTAGGCGTGCCTATAGATAAATGTTTTTTATAGTGTTGGGTTGTCGATGTTATTAAGTGATTACTTAACAATTTTATTCTAAATACGATAATTATTTAATTTAAAATTAATACATTAATACATGAGTCTATATATCTATAATAGATATTTTGATATCTCAAACTCTCAATTCAAAATCATAAGGTACAATTAAAATTTTTTAACAATATAAAACTATTTAGCACATTATTCTAAATACATATTGAAAATTTAAGTCAAGTAAAGTATTAAATAACTTGGTAAAAAGAAAACTAGCATCAACCAATTGGAACATTAGAATGAATTTTAAACCAATCATCTTTCGCATTAATTACTACTAGCTCAAAACCCGTGCATCGCACGGATTTTTTTTAATATTATATGATTTTTTATTAATTTAAATTATTATTTTTAAAACATGAATTTTGGAGGCTTAAATTTTTTTTATGAGATTATTTGATAATAAATATATATATGTTATCCGTGATATTTATTGAAATTGAGGGATTTTTGTTAGAAAATAAAGAAATGATGATAGGTTTTAGTTGAAAAGGGTAATCGGTTAATTGTTAGTAATTATAAAATTATTATTTTATTTTATTAAATAGAATGTCCGTGATATGATTGGAAAAATAGAGGATGTAGTTAGAAAAAATTAAAAAGGTAACATGTTCTAGGTGAAAAAGGTAATTGATTAATTTATAGGAATTGTAATTTAATTACGTTATTTTACTAAGTACAATTACACGTAATATTTTTAGAAAATGAGAAATTAATATTGTCCGTTTACATTTTTTTTTGGTAATCAAAATATATTAAAACAAGGCCAAGCCTTAACCCCATCCAAGTCTAGCCCTTACAACCAACCCTGGGCCTAGACCAACCAACCAATCATCACAAAAGTTCATAACAAAAGACCATTAGCAAATACTAAATCAGGACTGAATACTTAAACTTAAAAACAACTAGGCAACTTATCCGCGCTTCGCGCGGTACATAAATTTTCCTTTTAAAATATTAAAAATAGATAAATTATTTTTTATTATTTTTAAAAATTGATTGATCTCTTAAGAATTTTTAAAAAATATGATTCAAAATAATTTACATAAATTTATAAGTTTGAAGGTATTCTCTTTATATATCTAAATTTTTTAAAATATCAAAACATAAAAAGTAGTAATTATAATACAAACGTAGTCTTTACGATCAAAAGTTATAAATATTATATATAATAACACTTTTTAAAGCCGACACCCCTCCCATAACATACATGTTCAATTGTAGTGTAAGAAATTATTTAATTAGAATATTAATTTATTTCGACACAATTTAATGAACAACGGGTGTATAACTTTTTTATCGATTTAATCTATCGATAAAATTGGATTTTTTTCCAATTTAACCGGTTTGGTCATAACCAATGTGTAATTTATTCATGTGTATAAATAAAAAACTATTTGTATTATTTTTATTATAGGTGTTAAGCGAAGATTTACATACTTCTATAAATTATTACAATTTCTATAATCACTAATGATAAAGATTGCTTGAGAAGTTAGGGGTAGTCTATACTACAATTGTCCGAAAAGAAATTGGAGTGGTATTCGATAGGGAATAAAAAAGGACGCAATGTAAACAATTTTTAATCGTCATTTTGCCTAAAAATAAACTTAATTATATATGTAATTAATATTTAATACTGAAATAATAATTATAATGCTCAAATAAAGTTTTATAATTTCTTAAATAAATAAAAAAAATTAATACATATTTATTAGGTATAATTAATGACTAATCAATATGTCATTAAGAGCTATTTAATGCAAGAAAATAATTTTAATTAAAAAATCAAAAAAGCGAAAATTCAAGAAAAATACCTTAAAAGTTTCTGGTAACTTTCCGATCTCCAGGCATTATAATATATATAGATTATTACAATTTCTATAATCACTAATGATAAAGATTGCTTGAGAAGTTAGGGGTAGTCTATACTACAATTGTCCGAAAAGAAATTGGAGTGGTATTCGATAGGGAATAAAAAAGGACGCAATGTAAACAATTTTTAATCGTCATTTTGCCTAAAAATAAACTTAATTATATATGTAATTAATATTTAATACTGAAATAATAATTATAATGCTCAAATAAAGTTTTATAATTTCTTAAATAAATAAAAAAAATTAATACATATTTATTAGGTATAATTAATGACTAATCAATATGCCATTAAGAGCTATTTAATGCAAGAAAATAATTTTAATTAAAAAATCAAAAAAGCAAAAATTCAAGAAAAATACCTTAAAAGTTTCTGGTAACTTTCCGATCTCCAGGCATTATAATATATATAGATAACTTAAACTTGATAAACTTAATAGAAGCCCCTTCCATGTCTTCCAATCTTCCTCAGTCTTCCTGCATCTGCACTGGAGCTTCCCTTTCATCTGAACGAGAACTTGGACCCGGCAACTCTTCAGCATTCTCCAGATTGACATTGTCAACACCTCCGTAAAAGAGGGATTTTAGTTAGAAAATATAAAAAAATGATACATTTTAGCTGAAAAAGGTAATCCAACGAATTATTAATATTATAATATTATTAGTATTGTATTAAATAGAACCGCTTGTGATATAATTGAAAAATAGAGATTTTAGTTAGAGAAAATAGAAAGGTAAAATGAAAATTAAAAAAGTGAATGATTTATGTTAAAAAGGTAATTGAATAGTTTATAGTAATTATAATTTAATTAAGTTATTTTACTAAATAAAATTGCTCAAAACAATCAAATGGCGTAAGCAGTTGTGAATCATTTTTCACTGATTATTCAAGGTGGATATTACAAACATCCGCATGAAATTATTTAAAGTGTTTCTTATTTATTTCTTTACTTACTTAGAAACTGTTTTACATCACAAATCCAAAAAAAAACACAATTTTTTTTAAGATTTCATATATTGTATTCAACCCCCCTTTTTAAAATATATCTCACTATTTAGATTGGGAATAACACAAATACAATTCATCAATTTTTGTTCTATACTTTCAAATTTTTTATGATCGTATAATCTAAATCTATATTTTAAAATATCCCTCTTTTATATGATATTATATATTAATTAATTTTTTAAGACTGTGTGAGGTTAAAAGGTTTAAATAGTTTTTGGTGTTAATGTGAAAATTCATGTAGTGTTGCCAATGTATAATATGTAGTGTAAGTAGTTGAAATTAGTGTAATATTATATTTATAATATTATATTACACTATAAATAAATTATAAAAAATTTAAAAGTAATATGTGTTTTGCACGGGTTATAAGCTTGTATATAATAAGTGTAAGAGAGATCTTATTCATAATTTTGTTTTGTCATTTTCTCCTTTTGGTTTGGTCACTGTACTACCAAAATAATCTCAATCGTCGAATATAATATTTTAAAAAATAGACGATCAAGATTATATTATATTAAAAAAATTACAATCAATAAATGATATAATTAAAAAAATTGTATTAGAATTGAATTTCAAAACGAAAATTATCATATGAAAATGATATAATTAAAAAAGGATACAATTGATTTTTTTTATTAATACTAAAAAAGATCATATTTACTATTTGGCTATATCCTGAAACCTAAAAATCATATTTGGATGATTTGGATGCCCACGCGAAGCTCACAAAATTATCTTTAATTTAGTGATGCTTTAACAATTATTATCAAAATGGAAACACTCAGAATATATAGAGAAAATATAATTACGATTTTTTGCATTAACCATATTCAGTGTAAAAGACCTACATTGAATAGATAGAAAACCAAATTCTATGATTAAAATCATTGACATACACTTTTTCATATTTCAATATAAACACACTTTTTAGTTTACATGTTAAAAAATAATATATTTTTTTATGTTAGGTCTATTGTTTTTCATCTATTTATTATATGATCTAATGGTTCTTATTTATTTTGTTGTACTGAAGACCAGACTACCGACTACCAATGTTTTGAACAAAATCACTCTTACACTTATTTAATATGGGCTGTAAAATCGTTCAAATCAAATTTTAAGAATTCAAGATAAAACATAAATATTAAATTGAACATGTAAAATCTTATTTATATGAATTTTAATATTATATTAATTTTTTTATTAATTTAAATTATTATTTTTAAAACATGAATTTTGGAGGCTTAAAATTTTTTATGAGATAATTTGATAATAAATATATATGTTATCCGTGATATTTATAGTAAATGAGGGATTTTAGTTAGAAAATATAGAAAAGATGATAGGTTTTAGTTCAAAAAGATAATCGGTTAATTGTTAGTAATTATAAAATTATTATTTTATTTTATTAAATAGAATGTTCGTGATATGATTGGAAAAAAAGGATTTAGTTAGAGAAAATTAAAAAGGTGACATGTTCTAGGTGAAAAAGGTAATTGATTAGTTTATAGAAATTATAATTTAAGTACGTTATTTTACTAAATAAAATTACTCGTAATATTTTTAGAAAAGGAGAAATTAATATTGTCAGTGATATTTAGAAAATATAAAAAAATGATACGTTTTAGCTAAAAAAAGTAATCGGTTAATTCACTTTTAAATATCTTTAAAATTATATGATTAAACAAAATAGAGTATAATTTTTTATGGATATAATTTAACTTTGTAATATTAATTAAAAAAATTATTAGTAATAATAATAGTTATTTAATAAATGACATGTATTATTTAAAACTAATTATATAAAATCTGAATATAAATTTGTTGTTGACGAATTATTAGTTTATTGTATTAAATAGAACTGCTTGTGATATAATTGAAAAAATAGAGATTTTAGTTAGAGAAAATAGAAAGGTAACATGAAAATTTAAAAAGTGACATGATTTATGTGAAAAAGATAATTGAATAGTTTATAGTAATTATAATTTAATTAAGTTATTTTAATAAATAAAATTGCTCATAGTGTTTTTAGAAAATGAGATATTAATGTTGCCCGTGATATTTCTAGAAAAAAAGGAATTTAAGTTGAAAAATAGAAAAGATGATACGTTTTAGCTGAAAAGGTAATCAGTTAATAATTAATAATTACTATTACGATATCATTATTTTATTTTTATTAAATAGAAATGCCCGTGATATAATTGGAAAAAGAGAGGTTTTAGTAAGAAAAAATAAAAAACTAACGTGTTTTGGCTGAAAAAGGTAATCGCCCGTGATATAATTGTAAAAAGAGAGATTTTAGTTAGAGAAAAAAGAAAAGGTAACGGCTGAAAAGGGTAATTGATTAGTTAATAGTAATTATAATATAATTACGTTATTTGATTAAACAAAATTACCCGTTTTGTTTTTAAAAAAGAAATGTAAAAGATATTGTATTTTTCCTGAAAAAGGAAATTATTTTGTTTTTGAAAAATAGAAAAGGTAATATGTTTAACCTGAAAAAGGAAATTGATTAATAAAGGAAAATTTTTAGTTAGATAAAATATATAAGATATTATATTTTACCTGAAAAAGGAAATTGTTTAGTTATTGAAAAATTAAAAAGATAATATGTTTAACTTAAAAAAAAATTATTAATTAGTAGGATGAGTAAGGGTAAATAAGTAAAATCAACATGTACCGTACCGACCGACCAAACTTTTAATTTTTCGGCTTTTATATAATAGTATAAATTTTTTTAACTATGCAATAATAAATAGAAAACAATTTGATCTTCCAATATATTTGAATTATTCAAAATATTAAATATATATATACCCTTAAATAGTACTATACATTATTTGGTGTATAAATTATCAATCAAGAAATAAAATTGCTACAGAGTTAATGAAAATATTGTTAGTGAATATTTCCATAATAAATTGGTCAATTTAGCACAATTTTTTTTATAAATCACTATTTATTTATAGATAATTAATTCATCTATAAAAGGACATATGTTATCCACAAAAATAATTAAACCTGCAAAAATCATCAAAACAAGGGCATACAACATCTACAAAAATAATTCAAATTGAACAAATACATAGTAAAATAGATCACTAATTTCCATTATCCAATCATTGAACAGGTCTTCAATTATGGTACATCCATCATCTATATCTCTAAATTATGCAGCCTTTTGGCGAGATAATCTAACAATTTGTTATTAACGTGAGAAATATGAATATCTGATTTGTCAGAACGTACATATTCAAACAATCGACTAAAACTGTGATTCTACACTATCCAAATCAATGAACTAATATAACAAAATCTAAAATATGGGTATGCAAAATTCACGAATATGATATTGGGCTCTCAACAAAGAGAGATATTTATTGAAAGCAAAGGTAAAATAAAGAAAAAGAAAATGAGACTCATCATTCACAAGGAGATAGTATAAAATCTAATATTTCGATAGATAAAATCCACCAACGGGCAACGAAGTACTAGACACTCAATAAAGAGATTTATTTATTGAAAAATAAAGAAAAATAAATTAAAAATTATAAAAAAAAAATAAAAAACTAAAAAGATGATATTAGCTCCTAAACTTTAGTTTAGCATATTTTGGAGTGGTGGAGAGAGAGAGAGAGTGAGAGAGAGCAACAACTACGGTCTTTGTTATAAAATTATTAATATTGATAAATAAAAAGGTTGATACACTTAAATTATTTATTATTCTTAATAAAATGGTGGCTTTTTGAAGTTTGTATTATGGAATTAAAGTAATCTTATCAATTCTCATATCTTAACCTAAGAGCATATATTGAATTTGCTTGATTGGTTGATTATAATTTGTTTTTTAATAACAACAAAGCATAAAATATGGGTAAGAAAACTCAATAACTTGCTAGAAAGATTCCACACAAAGAGAGATATTTGTAAACAAAAAACAATGTTAAGTAGAAAATAAAAAAGAGGGTTTCATTTTGTTTTGGAGACTTTACATCGTGCATACTACTCTTAGTTTAGTTTTGTAACATCTCAATGTTGTTCTAAGACACATAATTATATATTTACATAACTTGGATACAGAGTGATAATTCATGTAATTGTCATACTTTTTCTATTCGCATATTTCATTTCATTTCGTGTACACAAAAAAATTCATGTAGTTTGGTATCATTTTGTGTTATAATTTCGGTACACGATTCAATATCATATCATTTTCGTTCAAGACCCTAAAGTACACGACATGAATGTACAAAACGATTTGTTAGGTCTACATAAGCTATTTTTGTGTTCTGATTTCGGGTACACGATTCAATATCATGTCATTTTCGTTCAAGACCCTAAAGTATATAACATGAATGTGCAAAACGATTTTTCAGGTCTACATAAGCTATTTCTTCTTATATATGTCAGAAAAATATATTCACTATTGAAGAAAAATGAATTTCATGTTATTGAACATAATATCTAAATTACAAGGGCACATACATAACAATGTGATTATGTGTTTATATATTACACACTTGATTTCAATTTTATGGACATTAGCTTATTTTCACAAGTTAGTCAAATAAAAAAAAATTGGTGACTCATTTTCATATGTCTTATTTTAAGAGTGTATTAAACTAAAATTTTATACCATGTTTTACTAGAAAAGAATTAAAAATCATACAAACTTCCAAACTGAAAATACACATTTTAAGTTATCTTTACAAATAAGCTAAGGTCAATCACCATAAACTCTAATAATCATATGGTACTCCAAGAGTACGATATATTGAATTTGTTTGGTTAGTTGATAATATTTACTTTTCAATTGTAAATCAATTCATTAATAAAATGACATATAATTTGTAAAAAAGATATTGAACGATCATATAGCAAACAAGATTAGATGAAAGTTTCTATTGTTAGAACTACGTTCGTTTCATGTATCTTGCACGGTAGACATCCTTTCTCATATCGCTGCAACCCCTTTTTTTATAGATAGTCTAATGATTTATTAAAGTCGTGAGAATTGAGTATCTATACATTTTTAATATGTAATCGAAAAATTAACCACGATCATACAAATATTTTCAATGTATTAATATAATAAATATTTTAAGGATCCAATATTAAATAAATATACCGAATTCTCATAATATGGGTGAAAAATTTGTTAACATAATACTTAGAAATATTATCTAACAAAGAGAGAAATAAAATAAAAGCTAAATTTTTTAAAAAACAATAAAGAGGGGTTTTGAACTTTTCAACGGGGGTTGTATTTGTTTTGATGATTGGTTCATAATATTAATATTAATCCAATTGTTATGAATTCACCGATAAGTAATTTTTATATTTAAGTTAATTGACATTCCAATAAAATTATATATTTTCCTTAATAAAAATTAAAATAGTACATTATATTAATTAATTAATATAATTTATCGGTTGGTGTGTATCACGGGTAAAATACTAGTTTTCTTTCAAAATTACTCCTATAATATTACTTGCATACATTTTTCAAAGAAATATTACGATAAATATTTAAAATTGGACTAAATATATGTAAAAGATATACTAAAGTTAAACCTCGATAAATGAATACGTTCGGGACCGGAAAATTTTATTCATTAATCGAGATTATTCATTTATCGAGATCAAAAATACACTATCTCTACTATGTTGGGACCAGAAAAAATTATTTATTTAATGAAATTATTCATTTATCGAATATTCGTTTATTCGAGGTTCTATATAAATTTTTGTTATAGAAACTGTTGCTACACCGAAGGGGATCAAGGAAAAGACCATGTCCATCTAGGCCTGTCAACGGGTCGGATTCAGATCGGATTATGCTAAATCTATATCCGAATCCATTAAGATTTTTCGGGTTCGGATCGGATTAGGGTTCGGATATTTTTTATTCTGATCCATACCCGATCCGTTCGGGTTTTGGATTTTCGGATCGGAGATCCGATCCACTTAATTAAAAAAAACATGCAAAATTACAAAACTGACATATCCAAATTTAAAATCCCATAAAACATATACTAAATAGTATATTATATAAATAAAATACATATAAATATACTAAATAATAAATATAGTATATTACATGTTATATAATACATTTAAATAATAATATATACTAAATAATAAATATAGTATATTATATCAATCAATTCCTAATGTCTGCTAGTATTGCATTTTGAAAATTACTGCTTTTATCCTTCATTTTTTTAATCTTCTTTATTTCTTTGATGCCCTTTTTTGTCATTACACAGGAAAATTACTGCTTTTATCCTTTATTTTTTTTAATCTTCTTTATTTCTTTGATGTCTCTTTTTGTCATTACACATCATTTGGAGCGACCCAATTTAGATTGGATCGACCCAAATCTAAATCTATACTATTTTTTTATCATAACACAACATTTGGATCGATCCAATTGGATTGACCCAAATCTAAACCTCTACTATTATCCTTCATTTTTTTTTATTAATAATCTAATTAATGATAATTAGCCGATTGGCTTTTTCAATTAAAAGATGTTTACTTATAATTTATATGATATTACCTTTTATAAATATCTAAAATATCATATCTTCCAATCAATAATTTTTTTGTCTCTAATCAGCATTTGGAGCGATCCAATCGGATCGACCCAAATCTAAACCTCTACTATTATCCTTCATTTTTTATTAATAATATAATTAATGATAATTAGCTGATTGACTTTTTCAATTAAAAGTGTTAGGAATATGTTGTACTTGATGATAACTTCACACTATATGCATAAATTGTATAAGTCATGTTTTGTAACTGTCAACGAATGAGGCATTATAACTATATTCGTCGACGGGTAGCTCATCAACGGATGAGGTTTTGTAGTATACTGCAGTATCTCCATTTACCAGTTGATAGTGTTTTTATTCAGAGTCATGTTTACCATCAACGGATAGGCAGAATAGGGTAGCCAATTGTAAATAAGCTATGCTATGTAATTCTGTCTAAGTGAAAGTGTATCAACAGATGAGAACAAGATCTATCAACAGATACAACTCAAATCTACAATATCAACGGATACAGTTCAAACCACCATCAACGGATGACAGTGTACAACATCAACGGATAATCATTAACACTTTCTTCTATGCTAGCTGGGAATTAGCAGTTGATAAGGACAGGTTTAACTGATAGATCACATGGGTTGATAGTAGGTATAAAAAGTAGTATGGCAGCCATACTGTGGAAACGCAGAAGAAAGAAGCATTCCATTTACACAGTACATACAAGAAAGGTGCAAGGGACATATCTGTTCACAAGGACAACCTTTCGGCTACATGTGGATTTGGAGTGGAGTAGCAAGTCAACTTGAATTAGATTAATATTATCTTATTCCTGCAGTACTTGTAAACTTGGGGTATATAACCAAGTGTAGCAACTCTTTAGAAACTAAGAAAACAGACATATTTGCTTAGGGTTTCTTGAATATCCTTAGAAGCAAAGAGTTGTAAAACAGCAGCTGTGTACTTCTGTATCACAGAGTTTTCTTCGAATAAAAGTCTCAGGTGGTACATTTAACCACCTGATTTTTTATGTGTTTGTGAATCATTTCTTATTCAGCAATTATCTCCTTTAGATTTCTGTTATTGTTATCAGAAATTTATAAATATCAAGAATTGTATTCAACCCCCACTTCTACAATTATACAAATGTGTAATCTGGGAATAACAATTGGTATCAGAGCCAGGTTCTAACATATTTGAAGTCAAAAGATCAACACACTTCCAACATGTCTAAGAAGGATTATGGAGTAAAGATACCAGTTCTTGATAGAGAAAATTACTTTCACTGGAAAGTAAAAATGCGTCTACATCTCATGTCTATTGATTCAGGGTTTGTAGATTGCATAGAGAAGGGTCCTCATGTTCCAATAAAAACTGCATCAAGAGTTGGCCTTGCTGAAGATGCATTAGACATTTACATTCCCAAACCTGTTTCTGATTGGAGTCTTGAAGACATCGCAGAAGTCCACAAAGATACAAATACCATGAATATTCTGTTTAATGGCTTAGAAACAGACATGGTTGACAATGTTATCAACTGTACTACCTGCAAGGAAGTATGGGACATTGTTCAAACCCTTTGTGAAGGTACAGAACAAGTAAGGGAGAACAAGATGCAACTACTGATCCAATAATATGAGCACTTCCATTTCAAGAATGGAGAGACATTGAATGACACATTTAGTAGATTTCAAAAGCTATTGAATGGCTTGAAATTGTATGGAAGAAACTACCAAGTGAAAGATTCTAATCTCAAATTTCTGAGATCACTGCCCAAAGAGTGGAAGCCAATGATTGTTTCTCTAAGAAACACTCAAGAGTACAAGACATTTACTCTTGAAAGGCTCTATGGAACTTTAAAGACATATGAGCTAGAAATGGAGCAGGATGAAGAGATTGAGAAGGCCCAAAAGAAAAGTGGGGTCAGTTGCACTGGTTGCCAACTTGGAGGAGAAGATAACTAAAGCTGCTAAATCTACACCAAACAGGGAGGTTTGTGAAGGTAGAGCAGAATCAAGCAAAAGCAAGGAAAAAGTGTCTAAAGAAATGAGTGTCCTTCAGCAGGATGAATTGGATGAGATAGATGAGCATTTAGCCTTTCTATCTAGGAGATTCTCTAAGCTGAAATTCAGAAGAAACTCTGGGGTGGCCAAACCATTTAACAAGGATTATTCCTCAAGCAACTTTGTGGATAAATCCAAAATTAAATGCTACAATTGTGGAATTACTGGTCACATGATAAGTGAATGCAGGAAGCCCAGATCTGAGAACAAGGCAAAGTCAACTGAAGCTGTTGACTACAAGAAGAAATATTATGATCTTCTCAGACAGAAAGGAAAGGCATTCATGACCCAAGAGTATGACTGGGCTGCTGATGGAAATCATTCTGATGATGAGGCTGAGTATGTCAACCTTGCATTGATGGCTGATTCTGAGCAGGAAGCAAGTTCAGCTAGCAATCAGGTATTTTCTACCAATCTCTCTGAGCTCACCAAAGAGGAATGCAATAGTGTTATAGATGAAATGTCTACTGAACTATATCACTTGAGTGTTACTCTTAAATCACTTACTAAAGAGAACAATAGGAATAAAGAGACTAATCTATTTTTAAGTGATAGAAATGCTGCTCTAGAAACTCAATTTCTAGAATTTGAGAAAATGAGAGTTGATTGCAATGATGCTAAAAGTGAACTTGAAGCTGTGTTAAAAAGAGAACTAATTTTAAGAGAGCAGCTGGAAAAAGAACAAGGGATAATTGCTAAATTTTAAAGTTGTAGGAAAATTTCACAAAACTTAGTAGAAATCCATGGAATAGAGTCATTTGTGAAGGAAACCTGGAATAAAAACAAGAAGAAGCTAGAACCTTGCCTTGAGGATTTAGAGACTATTTGTGAATCAACGGATAGTGATCATCCGTTGACAGATGAACCATCAACGGATGAGAGGTATCCGTCGACTAACAAAAAGTTTATTAGTAAAGAGGAACTCAAAAAACTAGATATTAAATATGGTCCAGTCGCCAAGAACTTTGTTACTGGTGAGTATAGCCAAATCAAATCTAGTGGGAAAGCTAAGGCAGGTGATTTACACAAAAAGGATGTTGGTAAATCAGATAATGAAAAGGTTGAAATTGAGGGTAAAAAGAAAAAGAACAAGAATGGTAAGATAGGCATCAACAAGAAAAATAATTACTCTCCTGATAAGTTTGCTCCTAGGAAAACTTGTGGTAATTGTAATAGTGTCAATCACCTATCTTCTAATTGCAAGTCTGTTAAAAGGACTCATGTTCATGTACCTCAATCTATGCCAAGTATGCCTACAATGCCTAGTTTATATCAGAATGCTCATTTTACAAATCCATATATAAACATGCCATATGTGTCTAATCCTTATTTTCAATCTGTGAATTTGCCACAAATGTCATGGAACATTCAAAGCATGAATAACATGTATGCTAAACTTCCACAAATGCATGCACCAAATATTTATGCAAATGAGCATCTGTCAAAACCTATCACTCAAGCACCTACACCTAAAATGAAGATTGCTAAGAGTGCAAAACCAAAGGCTAACAAGAAAGGACCCAAGGAAACTTGGGTACCAAAATCAACTTGATTTGTATTTTGGAATGTGTGGAGGGAAATAGAAGGAATCTATGGTACCTAGACAGTGGATGCTCTAGGCACATGATAGGAGATTCAACCCTGCTCACAGAGTTCAAGGAGGCAGCTGGCCCTAGAATTACCTTTGGAGATGACAGCAAAGGATATACTAAGGGATATGGCTTGATTTCAAAGGACAATGTCATCATTGAAGAAGTGGCCTTAGTTGAAGGTTTGAAGCACAATTTGCTTAGTGTCAGTCAAATCTGTGACAAAGACTATGAAGTAAGGTTCACAAAAGAAGCCTGTGTTGTTTCTGCCAAGGAAGACAACAATGTGGTATTGACAGGCTTTAGAAAAGGAAATGTTTATATAGCTGACTTCAATTCAGTATGCTGATGTGTCAAATTATACCTAACCGCAAGCGCACGGTGTCTATTGCTAGTACAGATGGCAAGCGGGTCGAATCCACAAGGAGACAGGTTCTACTAATTCCTTTTCAGTTATCGCTAATTGTTTCAGGGACAAACGATTATTGAAATTATTAATTAACTAATTAAACTAAATTAACACTAATTAAACAGATGATAAACAAATTATTTAAAACCTAGGGCAATCAGGTCCACCATGCTTACACAATTGGCTCTTAAGCTAAAGCAATCAATGTGATCCTATAACTAGAGTATGTTAATCTCTTTCAAGCATTAACACTCTCGAAACATTCAACACAATTAACCACTTTTAGTAATTCAATCAATCAGGTAATTAGAGTCAAGTTAATCTCTTCCAAGAATTAACGCTCTCAGAAATCCAATGATGCTTCCGCACTCAAATTCAATTCTACTAATCGTATGTGTGCCTCTAGTAAGTAAATCTCTCAATCCATACCCCTATTTGCATATAATTAATCCATGATGTTGGCCAATTACACAAATTAATGATTAAAACATATCAATCAGAATTAACCATAACCAATCAAAACCACTATGAAAATCATGCCAATATTAGTGCAAACATTGCTTCCCTTTAAGCCCTAGAAATAACTACTCGCTAATAATTAAACAAGTAAAACAACTAGTAAAACAAGAAAACATAATTAAACCAATAATAACAAAGAAAAGATTAAGAGAACAAAACCTTCAAACTCCAATGTTGTCACCCAAAAGAAGAGTCATGGTGTTTCTCTACATCTCCAACTAATAATACTAATCTATTCTAAACTATATTATCTGATCTAATATTACATCCTTCTTCCTCCCCCATAAAATAATACCCTAGATGTGTTTATATAGGCTATAAAAGTCTTGCCCAATAAAAGTATTTTAATACTCTAAATAAATTACAAGTAGGATTCCATAACTGAATAGGATTCCTTAATTAAAATTCGTCACTTCTTTTTCTCCTCTGTTTCTGGGCTCTTCCAACTGGATTTTGCTTATTGGACCACCTCTGAATTAAAGATAATTCCCTAAGCTTCGCGTGGACAGTAAGATCGTCAAATTCTGACTTCTGGAACTCAAGATATGGCCAAAACAGTGCAGGCAGCCAGTATAGCCCAATAATACGAATTTTCTCCTATTTTATCTCCAAAATAGCTCTTTTTGCTCCAAATCCTTCCAAGTCATGAATTCTTTATTTCCTACAATAAAACAATCAAATATATTAAATAAAAATCCAAATCAATGCAAAACACAATAAATATGAGAATAAAATCATCTAAAATATATATAAAAATATACTCTATCAAACATCCCTACACTAAGCATTTGCACGTCCTCGGGCAAATAAGTGAAATAAAAACTAAGTCCTAACAAACATCACTTTCGTAGATGACACGATTGCATTGAGCATATGCAACAAGCCGTTGAACCCCTAGGCAGCCCTAGTAGGACGAGTGTTGTCTCGTGAGGGTTTATAGTGAATATACCCACAAAATTCATCTAACCATGCAAAAGATCAATGCTAATACAACACCACACACACAAGTCCTCTCATGCCACATCAACTTAAGAATCAAAGCAAACATACGATGTCTTGGTGTCGAAAGTGCAAGTATTCACGTAGTCTACTCAACTAACATGCAGAAGGTCATAAAAATTCATGTCAAGTGTAAAAATCGTTGGTAATCATGCTAAGCCCATAAGAAATACATCTTTAAGTCTAAACCTGGGATCTCCTATGCCAAAACAAGTAATAACTCACCTTTCACTCAAAAACGAATATTCACTCAAGAACAAGGTTAAGTGTATCACTCAATTCCAACAAAATCATAAACACAACTTGACACTCGCAATCAATCTCACTCTCAACACAACATACATCACTGATGACAATCAAAAGGTCTTTATTCGGGTTGTAGCGTGGGCTAGGGACCAGGTATGTCAAGAAAGCTAAAGAAGGTTAAGTCAAAAGCTAGTACCCGACAATGAAATTAAAACAACTCCCATACTTATTAAAACCAATAAATACTTCCCACACTTGAACTTTTATCATAGTCCAATAAACACCTTGTCTAGTCGAATCAAAGTAGGATCACAAAAGATAAGTATGCTCTCATATTTATTTATTTTTTTTCTTTTTTTTTTTGAAGAGCTAAGGAATAAACACAATGATCCATAAATATTTTTATGAATTTCGACTAGCAAGCATCAACCAAAATCAATATTCCCCAATGGTATGATCATCAATAACCCCCCCTTTTATGAACACCTTATTACTCCCTTAAGCACGATACTAGCCTTTGACAATTTAGGTTCAAATTCAATGTAAGGCCAATAGAATAAAAAGGATAATGACAAGTAATGTGGTGTGTCACAGAAAGAATAGGATTAAGCTCAACGGGTTGACTAATTGATCATGTTTAAAAGGTGTGGAAATATGGGAAATACGAGGTTAAACCTATTGCCTTTATCATCTTATCATCAAGTAATGTCATGCATTTCAAGAAAGATCTCAAGTAAGTGCTAGCAATGTAAACAACATGTGGACACTCAAGCAAACGAAAAATCTATGCATATAGGCTCAAAACTCACTTGGTGTGACAAAACATAATCAATCCCAGGTAACAAGACTCTCTAACGCACCTACTTGTACTCAAAGCATGGAAACCAAGTCATCTTGCACATATTCATGTCATTCTAATCACTTACCACATTCAATTAAGTCTACCAGTTTCAACTTGCTAGTGTAAGTGTGTGCACAAGAACAAAGCACGTCACTTCTCATACAAAAGCGTCAAGAACACAAGAATTCTACGCATGCATGGGTGTATCAAGCAAAATACAACAACTAATCAAATTGCATGGCTAGAATTATTTTTGGTATTTTTGATTTTTTGATTTTTTTTTTTAAACATTGAGAACTCATCCCCACACTTAAGCGGTTCATTGTCCCCAATGAACTAATATATGAAAGAGAAAAAAATGATACTAAAAGGACCCCTAAGAAAAATACAAAAATAAAGAAAAAGAAAAATAATATATATATACATATAATAATAATAAAAATAATAATAATAATAATAATAATAATGAATAATAATAATAATAATTAAAATGAATTAGAATAGAAATAGGTTTAGAAATTTGAAGAAAAGATGGGAGGTTTTGGAATGAAATAGGAAAAGAATTAGATAGAATGGGGTATAAATAGAATGGGGTAGAAAAGAATTTTTTTTTTTATACATACAGGACAACAGCCGCACAACACTGACTGACAGGCTGACAAATTTCTGTTAAACTGATCGACGCGCAAGCTGCGCGCGTGCAGAGCAATTTGCGGTAATAGCAGTTGCGCCAACGCAGCTTGCGCAACAGGTGCGCAAATTGCCTCCAGACCAGAAACGCATGAGCAAATTGCGTTACATACCGGCAATCTGCGCTGAAACGCAGGATCATCCTGCGTTACAAACTAAAAATCCGTTTTTTTTTAAGAGAACAAATTTTTTTTTTTTTAAGAATAAGATGAAGGAATAATGTACACAACAATGCTTGGAATGAACAAATAACTAAGCAATTCTACTATATATGAAAGAGAAGGAAAGAAGTACTCCCCTATGCAAAAGCATGAAGTGCACCGATGGTCCAATGAAATCTTGGGTTGCCTCCCAAGCAGCGCTTATTTAGAGTCATTAGCTTGACCTCCTAAAAAATACCCCGGTAAAGGCGTAATATCCAATTTCTCGATCATAAACTCGCCACCACAAAAAGTATCAAGAGTGTTAGTGGTTGTCTTTATCCTGCAGAAAGTCTCCAAACAAGCATCAATAAAATAAAATATGTCATTAATAAGCAATAGAGAGAGTGCTTGTGCAGTTTTGGAAAACTTTGTGATAAAACAGCAATAAAATTCGACACCACGAAAATATTGAACTCCCTTGACATAAGGTGGAGGTTCTGGTGGTGGCTTTTCTTCACTCCTCACTTTCACTGGAGTCATTCAGACATCTTGGCTTATCACATCATTGGCTAATAAGACACTTCCATCTTCTCCCTCTTCTCGAGCTTGAAACGTATGAGCCACTTTGTATGGATCCTCAACCAGAATTTGAGAAATATCATCTTGGACAATATTTGTTATCACATCAACCATGAAATAAGTGTTCTTGAGCAAAGAAGCCTTGTAAGTAGAGGCTAGATCGATAGCAAATTTATCAATACATGGTAGCTTAGTCACAGGTTGTGGAAAAGAAACAACAACCATCTTTGTATTGCTTTTCTTTATAGCCTCATCATCAGTCACATTGTTCTCAGTAGCAGCAACATCATTGATCTCGTTATCGGTGGCAAGCTCCTTCTCTTTATCAATGGCCTCATCATCAACATACATGGAGAAACTATCATATTCCTGATCGCTTGTGAGATTGATAGCAGTCAGGTCCTCTTCGGATCGGATAGATGATGATGGTAAATAGTCGAGCTGCACTGTAGTAGAAGAGTTATCCAACTGTGCAATTTGAGATTCATGTTAGTAGTATTTTTGTGTGTTCGTTCGCAGGGAAGGACTGAATTGTAATATCAAAGTTCAGGTTTCTTATCTCTTTACGTCTAGAAGTGTGTGAGAAGAATTTTAGGTTTGTGTATTAACTAAATTAACCAAGAACTAATTATAAGCACTAAGAATTGATTTTAAACTGAGATTCAAATATATAGGAAAACAATCTAAGAACTGGGGTTCTTCACTTGGTCTCAATACATGCTCAATATTAATGTGATATCTGTGTTCCTACCTTGCTGAAAACAATTCTTCTAAAGTTATACTGCACCCTCCCAGGTTACAATATAGTGCCTACAGCTACACCCTAATTGTCACTCCCGTGATACAATCAAAGTATATCTATAAACTGTTAAGTGCCAAGAATTATATGTCTCACAATTCTCCTATTAATCTCCCGATCTAATATTCAAATTATGTCTATTAAATCATGTACTAAGATTGCAACTTCTCTCCCAAGCTTATTACAATCCCTAGAATACAATCAAAAGTTAGCTACTCTTCTAATTGTGTTAAGATCTCATTAACAGATCAGCAAAGCAGAAAATCACATAATCAAGCATGCATGAATACCAAGGAATACTACCCAATCCTCAGATTAGAGAATTAGTTACACATAATTAAAGAAGAAAACAAAATAATAATAATTAATGAAAACATAATATTGAAAAAGAATTGAAAATCAAAAGTACCTTGATACGATTACAAGCTATGAAGTGTTATCTATCTATGAAATTGTTTATATAGGCTCTACAAATCTTGCCCAGCAAGATATTGCCTTCTATTACAATTAGGATTTAAAGAAGGTACCCAAAACTGCCCAGAATACAATTAGAATTAGAAAAAGGGCAAAACAGTAAATTCCCAGCCTTCTTTAATGAGAAAACGTGCGCGACTTTATTCAGCACGTTTCTTGCTTTTGTTTCCTATCCCAGGTTGTAGAAAATCTCTCAAGCTTCGCGTGGGCAGTAAGATCGCTGAAAACGGACTTCTAGAACTCCAGATATGGCCAAAACAGTATAAGCTGCGCAGCCTTCCCGGAAAATCCGAATTTTAATCAATTAAATCTCCAAAAACGACAAAAGCTTAGATATTCTTGGAAACCTGCACAACTACACAAAACACATCAAAACTACACAAACTTGAGTCCAAAACAATCAATTTAAGCCGATTTAGAATGCTCCAAGTGGATATAAAATCCACTTATCAAACACCCCCAAACTTAAACCGATGCTTGTCCTCAAGCATAAACAATTATAACTACCTAATTAGTACCACTTCCGTAGGTGATCACGGTTGCATTTGGCATATGCAACAAGCCCTTTAAACCCCTAGGCAGCCCTAGTGGACGAGTAAGGTCTCGTGAGGGCCTATAGCGAATGTACCCACAAAATCCATTTAACCTAATGCAATGCAATGCATGAATGCAATTAATATGAAAAATGCAATTAATCTAGCCTACCATACCTTCAAATCCTCTCATGCCATATCAACTTAAGAATCAAAGTAAATACGCAATGTCTTGGTGTCGAAAGTGCAAGTATTCACATAGTCTACTCAATGAACATGCATAAGTTCTCACAAGCCCATGTCAAGTGTAAGAATAAGTTAGTAAACATGCTAAGCCTACAAGAGTACATCTTTGAGACAAAACTCGGGATCTCATACGCAAAAATAAGCAAACACTCACAATCCACTCACAAAAGAATATTCACGCAAGAACAAGGGTAAGTGTATCACTCAATTCCAACAAAATCATAAACATGCTTGACATTTGGTATCAATCTAACTCTTAACACAACATACATCAATGACGATAATCAAAAGGTCTTTAATTGGGTTGTAACGTGGGCTAGGGACAAGGTATGTCAAATAAGCCAAAAACAGGTGAAGTGTCAAAAGCTAGTAAGTACCATAATAAATCATACACAACACTCTATTTTCCCCCCACATAAATTTTACTAAGACACTCGACTAGTCGACTAAAGTAGGATCACAACAAACACAAACATGCTCTCATAATATATTTTTTTTCTTTTTTTTTTCTTTTCTTTTTTTTTCTTCTTTTTTTTTCTCTTTTTTTTTCTTTTTTTTCGAGAGCTAAATAAAACAATAATATAAACAATAACAATGATCCCACAATTTATTACATATGCCGACTATCAAGTAAACAACCAAACCCAATCTCAATATTTTCCCCAAAATTATGACCAACAATAAACCCCTCCTTGCACACCTTATTACTCCCTTAAGCACTTTACTAGCCTTTGACAATGTGGGTTCAAATTAATGTAAGGCCAATACAAGAAAAAGATATAGGCAAGTAATGTGGTGTGTCACCGAAAGAATAAGATTAAGCTCAACGGGTTAACTAATTGATCATGTAAACATGGTGTGGTAATATGGGAAAATATGCGGTTATTCCTAATGCCTTTATCATTTTAATCGTCAAATAATGTCATGCGTTTCAAGAAAGACCTCAAACAACTGCTAGCAATGCAAACAATCCGTGGACACTCAAGCAAACGAATAAATTGCAAAAAATATGCAATATGGCTCAAAATCTCACTTGGTGGAAAAACATACTCAATCCCAAGCAAAAATCTCTCTAACGCACCAACTTGTATTCAAAGCATGCAAACTAAATCATCTTGCACATATTCATGTTCTTCTAATTACTTACAACATTCAATAAGTCTACTAGCTTCAACTTACTAGTGTATGTGTGTGCACAAGAACAAAGCATATCACTTCTCAATCAAAAGCGTCAACAACACAAAATTCCTATCAAGCATGGGTGCAAATGCAAACTATTATGAACTCACATGATATACAAAAAAAATAAAAACAGAATGTCCTATATGAAACAAATGTAGATAACACAAACATAAATGCATAATTTACTACTACTAATATGCAAAGCATGAAATCCTACATGAACAAATAATACAACAACAACTACTAATCCCTCAAATCACCCCCAAACTTAAAATATTCAATGTCCTCATTGAATGGAAGGTAATACAAGGGATAATAGAAATCATACCTAAATAAAATTGCAGAAAAGCGTGGGTTGCCTCCCACGAAGCGCTTCTTTAACGTCAATAGCTTGACGTATTGTACCTGGAAACTTCAATGAGGATAAAAAGCAAACAGATGCACATATCTACGAATTTCTAATATAAGCATATTGTGCAAATAAACCTTAGATTCATTGAAAGGTATGAAAACTTTCAAGAACCTATCATGCTCAAGAGACTTGGAAACATCAAAATAGCTAGAAAAGTCGTCAGAATAATCATTATAAGTACGACTCATATACTCCTCCCAAATCGGATCCTTATACTCTAAAGCAAGATTTTCAATTTCATCAATCTTAACTTCCTTCTCTTCTATAATTGGACACTCATCAATTTTAATCTCGTCTACCAATTTATTAAGCTCAAAATTTTCTAGATTTGGTAGAATTTCAATTGCATCCAAATTATCATTAATGCGCATGGGACAATTATCAACTACACAAGTAGACTCATCAGACACAACATTATCATCAATTGCTAAACAAGAATCATGGCATAGAGGAAAATTGACACAAGGAGGAGTTCGATAACATCCTTCATACCACACTGCTCGAACTTCCCAAATAAAATTATTTAGTTTAGCATTCTCCTCGTACCAAGCTATTGAATCACATGGAATATCATTATCACTAGCAATCTCTAAAGTTGGTTCATCAAAAACTCCCAAAGAAAGTAAGGGAGGATTAGACTGAGTTCCTTGAATCATTTTATTGAGCGCAATCTCCCAATCAGCAAGTAAAGAAGGATTAGACTGAGTTAAACTCGTATCAATATCATTACACATATATGGATAAACATCATCATGATATTGATTTTCAAACGAATATGAATAATCATTACTAGGGGCATATGGAGCATAAAATGAGTTCTCAGAATAGAACGAATTCACCTGATATGCATTACAATCCTCATAAGCATTAAATTGTGGGTAAGGATTGAAGTCTTGAAATTGTTCCTGACTGTTGTAGAAATTCTGAGCATTGTTCCAACCAAAGTTGTACTCCATCTAGTCTCTCTCCTCAAAACCTGTTTAAGTTGTCTACCTCAAAGAACCTGTAGACACACCAAAGAAAGAAATACAAAAAGAAAGAAAAGAAAAATATATACAAAGATAAAATCTAAACAACAAGAAACAATTAACCTAAACTCAACTATACTGCCTTCCCCGGCAGCGGCGCCAATTTGTTAGTATTATTTTTATGTGTTCGTTCGCAGGGAAGGACTGAATTGTAATATCAAAGTTCAGGTTTCTTATCTCTTTACGTCTAGAAGTGTGTGAGAAGAATTTTAGGTTTGTGTATTAACTAAATTAACCAAGAACTAATTATAAGCACTAAGAATTGATTTTAAACTGAGATTCAAATATATAGGAAAACAATCTAAGAACTGGGGTTCTTCACTTGGTCTCAATACATGCTCAATATTAATGTGATATCTGTGTTCCTACCTTGCTGAAAACAATTCTTCTAAAGTTATACTGCACCCTCCCAGGTTACAATATAGTGCCTACAGCTACACCCTAATTGTCACTCCCGTGATACAATCAAAGTATATCTATAAACTGTTAAGTGCCAAGAATTATATGTCTCACAATTCTCCTATTAATCTCCCGATCTAATATTCAAATTATGTCTATTAAATCATGTACTAAGATTGCAACTTCTCTCCCAAGCTTATTACAATCCCTAGAATACAATCAAAAGTTAGCTACTCTTCTAATTGTGTTAAGATCTCATTAACAGATCAGCAAAGCAGAAAATCACATAATCAAGCATGCATGAATACCAAGGAATACTACCCAATCCTCAGATTAGAGAATTAGTTACACATAATTAAAGAAGAAAACAAAATAATAATAATTAATGAAAACATAATATTGAAAAAGAATTGAAAATCAAAAGTACCTTGATACGATTACAAGCTATGAAGTGTTATCTATCTATGAAATTGTTTATATAGGCTCTACAAATCTTGCCCAGCAAGATATTGCCTTCTATTACAATTAGGATTTAAAGAAGGTACCCAAAACTGCCCAGAATACAATTAGAATTAGAAAAAGGGCAAAACAGTAAATTCCCAGCCTTCTTTAATGAGAAAACGTGCGCGACTTTATTCAGCACGTTTCTTGCTTTTGTTTCCTATCCCAGGTTGTAGAAAATCTCTCAAGCTTCGCGTGGGCAGTAAGATCGCTGAAAACGGACTTCTAGAACTCCAGATATGGCCAAAACAGTATAAGCTGCGCAGCCTTCCCGGAAAATCCGAATTTTAATCAATTAAATCTCCAAAAACGACAAAAGCTTAGATATTCTTGGAAACCTGCACAACTACACAAAACACATCAAAACTACACAAACTTGAGTCCAAAACAATCAATTTAAGCCGATTTAGAATGCTCCAAGTGGATATAAAATCCACTTATCAATTCAATCGCCAAACTTTGAGTTTCTAATTCTTCAAAAACTCTTTAGCATTTTATTCAAGATATCCCACATCTCATTTGTCTGATCAGCTTGCACATCTACACTGAATTGAGAAACATGTAGATCTTCTTGTAGAGGAGGATATTGATATTCTTGCTGTGGCGGCTGCTCATATGACTGATAAGATTGTTGCTCAAACTGTTGCTGATTATGATATGAAAAATTTTGAGCACCATTGTCCTGGTAGTAAAAATCTGGTTGATTCACGTATTCTTGATCAAAAGTGTTTGAATACTGATTGTACCCATATCCTTCTTCAAAAGAATTCATTTGTCCCAACTGAGCACTCTGAGAATTATAGACATTGTAAGAGCATTCAAAACCATAGTGACCCTGCACACCGCAAATTTGACAGAAGTTGTAAGTTTTAGGGGCCACTTGTGACATCTCATTAATA
The DNA here is from genome assembly GCA_037693485.1 of Kitagawia praeruptora. Taxonomy (NCBI): domain Eukaryota; kingdom Viridiplantae; phylum Streptophyta; class Magnoliopsida; order Apiales; family Apiaceae; genus Kitagawia; species Kitagawia praeruptora. The sequence goes on from CM075352.1 coordinate 145,560,967, forward strand.
CTCATTGGACGCATAGTGGGCTCTGTAGAGCTGAATGAGGCAATTTCTCGAGTATGTGCCTCTACTAGGGAAGATAAGAGTGCAAAAGTATCAACTTCACCCATTGCAAACCTGTAGACACTCAACAAAGCCAAGAAAATGTAGTAAAATTTGCCTCAATTGGAACAAAGGTTCCAACGAGACAATGGAAACAATCTAAACAACTAAATTAAAATCAACAGAAACTCGCTGTCTCCCCGGCAGCAGCGCCAAAAACTTGATGTGTCAAATTATACCTAACCGCAAGCGCACGGTGTCTATTGCTAGTACAGATGGCAAGCGGGTCGAATCCACAAGGAGACAGGTTCTACTAATTCCTTTTCAGTTATCGCTAATTGTTTCAGGGACAAACGATTATTGAAATTATTAATTAACTAATTAAACTAAATTAACACTAATTAAACAGATGATAAACAAATTATTTAAAACCTAGGGCAATCAGGTCCACCATGCTTACACAATTGGCTTTTAAGCTAAAGCAATCAATGTGATCCTATAACTAGAGTATGTTAATCTCTTTCAAGCATTAACACTCTCGAAACATTCAACACAATTAACCACTTTTAGTAATTCAATCAATCAGGTAATTAGAGTCAAGTTAATCTCTTCCAAGAATTAACGCTCTCAGAAATCCAATGATGCTTCCGCACTCAAATTCAATTCTACTAATCGTATGTGTGCCTCTAGTAAGTAAATCTCTCAATCCATACCCCTATTTGCATATAATTAATCCATGATGTTGGCCAATTACACAAATTAATGATTAAAACATATCAATCAGAATTAACCATAACCAATCAAAACCACTATGAAAATCATGCCAATATTAGTGCAAACATGGCTTCCCTTTAAGCCCTAGAAATAACTACTCGCTAATAATTAAACAAGTAAAACAACTAGTAAAACAAGAAAACATAATTAAACCAATAATAACAAAGAAAAGATTAAGAGAACAAAACCTTCAAACTCCAATGTTGTCACCCAAAAGAAGAGTCATGGTGTTTCTCTACATCTCCAACTAATAATACTAATCTATTCTAAACTATATTATCTGATCTAATATTACATCCTTCTTCCTCCCCCATAAAATAATACCCTAGATGTGTTTATATAGGCTATAAAAGTCTTGCCCAATAAAATTATTTTAATACTCTAAATAAATTACAAGTAGGATTCCATAACTGAATAGGATTCCTTAATTAAAATTCGTCACTTCTTTTTCTCCTCTGTTTCTGGGCTCTTCCAACTGGATTTTGCTTATTGGACCACCTCTGAATTAAAGATAATTCCCTAAGCTTCGCGTGGACAGTAAGATCGTCAAATTCTGACTTCTGGAACTCAAGATATGGCCAAAACAGTGCAGACAGCCCGTATAGCCCAATAATACGAATTTTCTCCTATTTTATCTCCAAAATAGCTCTTTTTGCTCCAAATCCTTCCAAGTCATGAATTCTTTATTTCCTACAATAAAACAATCAAATATATTAAATAAAAATCCAAATCAATGCAAAACACAATAAATATGAGAATAAAATCATCTAAAATATATATAAAAATATACTCTATCATATGTTCAGAATCCATTACTTGTCTCTTCAGCAAAGAAAGCAAGGATGAGAGTTGGCTATGGCATAAAAAGCTGTCACATTTGAATTTTAAAGTTATGAATGATTTGGTAAAAAAGGATCTGGCTAGAGGAATCCCTCAATTGGAGTTCATCAAGGATGGATTGTGTGATGCCTGCCAATTAGGGAAACAAAAGAAATCATCCTTCAAGAGCAAGACAGAGTCATCCATTGTTAAACCACTTCAATTGCTGCATATGGACTTATTTGGTCCAGTAAATGTCATGTCCATTTCAAAGAAGAAATACTGTCTGATGATTGTAGATGATTTTTCTAAGTTTACATGGACCTTCTTTCTGCACTCCAAAGATTGTGCAAGTGAAATCATCATCAATCATCTCAGATTAGTAAACAATGGTTCTGAAGTCAAAGTACAAAGAATCAGGAGTGACAATGGCACTGAATTCAAAAATTCCACAATGAAGATTTTCTGTGAAGAGAATGGAATTGTCCATGAGTTTTCTGCTGCTAGAACACCTCAACAAAATGGGGTTGTTGAAAGGAAAAACAGAACTCTCATTGAAGCAGCTAGAACAATGCTAAGTGAATCAAGATTGCCAACAAATTTCTGGGCTGAAGTTGTCAACAATGCCTGTTTCACTCAGAATATTTCCTTGGTCAATCAAGCTAGAGGAATGACTCCTTATCAGTTATTTACCAACAAGAAACCAACTTTAGCTTTCCTTCATGTCTTTGGAAGTAAGTGTTTTGTACTAAGGAATCATGAAGATCACTTGGGCAAATTTGAAGCAAAGGCAGATGAAGCTATCTTTGTTGGGTATGCAGCAGGGAAAGCCTATAAAGTCTAAAATTTAGAACCAACATTGTTATGGAATCTGTACATGTTGTGTTTGATGATCAAAAGATTCTAGGTCTAAATGATGAAGGCTTCCATGAAAAGTTGAAATTTGAAAATGAGGTAGAAGGAAGAATGTACATTGATGATGATGAGGAAAATGAAGATCATGACCATGAAAATTCACCTAGAGTTGTTGGTCCAACTAGAAGTGATGCTAACACTGGAAATGAAGCATCCGTTGACAGTCATATTGGAGCATCAAATGCATCCGTTGACAGGCATTCTCATGCATCCGTCGACAGGCAAAATGGAGCATTCGTTGATAGACAGAATGATGCATCCGTTGATAGTCAACTTCATAATTCCGCAAGGACAACAAACTCAGGGGGAGTTTCTCAAAGTCAAAACTCAATGACCAATCAACAAGACCATGCTCATTTAGATGAAGCAACCTCATCCAGATCAAACCTTCCACCTTCAAGTAAATGGACCAGAGATCATCCTTTCGGGTTAATCATTGGTGACTCAAATTCAAGAGTCCAAACTAGGAGGGCCACACTAGCAGAATGCCTATACAATAGTTTCCTGTCTCAAGAGGAACCTAAGAAAGTGGAAGATGCCCTTCTAGATCCAGATTGGGTCTTAGCAATGCAAGAAGAGCTAAACCAATTTGAAAGAAATAAAGTGTGGAAGCTTGTGCCAAAACCTGATGATAGAAGTGTCATAGGTACTAAATGGGTTCTCAAGAATAAGACTTATGAAAATGGCATAATTGTGAGGAATAAAGCTAGATTAGTGGCAAAGGGCTATTCTCAAGAAGAAGGGATAGATTTTGATGAAACTTTTGCTCCAGTGGCAAGACTTGAGGCAATCCTAGCCTATGCAGCACATGCCAATTTCAAAGTCTATCAGATGGATGTCAAAAGTGCCTTTCTAAATGGGGAACTGGAAGAAGAGGTTTATGTCCATCAACCTCCTGGCTTTGAAGATCCAGAATTTCCAGAATATGTATATCTTCTCATGAAAGCACTTTATGGTTTGAAGCAAGCACCAAGAGCCTGGTATGACACTTTATCTCAATTTCTTTTGGAGAATCACTTCACTAGAGGTACAGTAGATAAAACTTTATTTCATAGAAATGTCAATGGTTCTTCAATACTTGTTCAAACCTATGTAGATGATATTATTTTTGGGTCTACAGATGAGAAGCTTTGTAAAAGGTTTGCCAAACTTATGCAAAGTAGGTATGAAATAAGCATGATGGGTGAATTAACTTACTTTCTTGGCTTACAAGTGAAGCAAGTTAATGAGGGCATTTTCATAAGTCAAACAAAATATATTTATGATCTTTTAAAGAAATTTGACTTAATGGATTGTGCATCTGCAAAAACACCTATGGCCACTGCAACTAAGCTTGAGTTGAATACTAAGGAAAAGTCTGTGGACATCTCAAGCTATAGAAGCATGGTAGGCTCACTTCTATATCTAATAGCTAGTAGACCTGATATAATGTTTTCCACTTATCTTTGTGCCAGATTTCAATTTGACCCTAGAGAGTCTCACTTGATTGCTATTAAGAGAATTTTCAGGTATCTCAAGGGAACACCAAACCTTGACATTTGGTACCCAAGAGATTCTGGTTTTGATCTAATTGGCTATTCAGATGCAGATTATGCAGGTTGCAGAATTGATAGGAAAAGTACTACAGGTTCCTGTCAATTTCTAGGAAACAGGCTTGTGTCATGGTTTAGTAAGAAACAGAACTCAGTCTCCACTTCTACAGCTGAAGCTGAGTACATTGCTGCTGGAAGTTGTTGTGCATAAATTCTTTGGATGAAAAATCAACTTATTGACTATGGTCTAAAAGTTGAGAAGATTCCAATTTTCTGTGACAACACAAGTGCTATTGCCATCACAGAGAATCCAGTACAACATTCGAGAACCAAGCATATTGACATCAAATACCACTTCATTAGAGAGCATGTGATGAATGGTACAGTAGAAATGCACTTTGTGCCAAGTGAAATGCAGCTTGCAGATATCTTCACCAAGCCTCTTGATGAATCTTCATTCACAAGATTGGTAGGTGAACTAGGTATGCTTAATTTTTCATAATTCCTAGTGATATCTAATCATACTAAATTGCAGCTAGAAATGTGTTTTGATTTACTTGAGAATTAAAAACTCTCAGAAAACTTTTCTGCAGAAATGTTGTCTAAGGCAAAATTTGCTTATCAACGGATATCCTTTTAGCCGTTGGTAGTATAAACACATTACTAGATTTTCGTATGTCAACGGATAACAGGTTGTCCACGTCATCGATGGATAAACTGTTTCTCAACTGTCCATTCTATATCCGTTGATATACATTTCTTTTTAATTATAGCCATTGGTGAACGTGTATATCTAGTCATGGTTGTACTTCTTTTCTTTTCATTTATTATCTGACAGTTACTTTTGACCAATGGAGTAATTACTTTTAATTATTTCATTTTTAACTCTTGAAAAATATAAAAGGCTGTCTTGTTCTCTCACATCTCACTTTTATTCATTTTCAAGAATCTAATAAGTTAACTGCATCTTCTTCACTAAAAATCTCCGCAATAAAAGTTCAAACACTTCAATGGCGCCTATTGTTAAGATGATGTCTTCCACTGGGTTCACCTATGAGAAGAACAATTTCGCGGCCTTTGTTGACACAGTGAATGCTCCAGAAGCTTATCACACCTTGATGAATTTCGTGAAGAAATGCAAACTGTCATATGCTATGACTGCCACCACTCCTCTAATCCACGAAGTAATTGAAGAGGTGTGGGCATCTGCTGAGTACATTGGCACAGACGGTACACTTACTTTTTCTTTAAAGGGTAAAAACCATGTAGTTAATTCTGATGTGATAACCGCTTGTTTAAAATTGCTTGAGAATAACTGTCTGGAAGTACCCACTAATGCTGAAATTGTTGCCATGCTTATTTCCATAAATTATGCCCTTAGTACTGAGAACTTAGGGAAAATTGTTAGGAAATGCATGGTTAAAGAATGGAGTTATTTTGTGATGCCTTCATTAAATCTTTTTCAGGAAAAATTAGTAACTTTGATGCTGTTACCAATTCCATGCTAGTTATGATGTGTATGCTTTTGATTGATAAATTCTATAATTTGGCACACTAGTCATGTATGAGATAGCAGCAAAATTAGGTAAAAAGGAAACTGGGGGCAAGAATATCTATTTTGCTAGATTTTTTATGCTCTTAGAACTGCATGTATCTGAGAATGAACTATCCATTGCTAACCCGGATAGCAAGTTCAATTGTTTTGTTCAGGAGAAAAGAGTCTTAAGTGATTTGATTCGAATGAACTTAAATGTAGAAGTACAATTGGTAAATCTACCAATAGTTCAGGTAACTGTTTCTAACCCTGAAACTCCTATCTTTAACCCTCAAATTTCTTTGCCTTCTAGTGTCACAATGGAGCCTGTAGTTGTGACCAAACAGGCTCCTACCAAAGTGAACAAATCCAAAGTTTCAAAACCACAATCTACAAAGCAAACCTCAAGTGTCTCTCAAAAGACACCTGCTGTAAAACCTACCAAAACTCTTGAGAGGAGTGTGAAGGTGGTAGTGAGTGGTGAGGGACAGGGTGAACATCAAAGAAGCCCTAAGGATAAGGAAGGTGAGGCAGGTGCAACCAACATTTCAGTCTCCCAAAAGACTTTTAATGAACCTACAAGCCAAATTCTAGTTACATCCTCTCAATAGGGTGTGACTACTTAATCAAGTTCCCCACAAGGAACACTGCACAAAAGGGTCAGAGACACAAACTCAAAAACCTATGAAAGAATAGTAAAATCTAAAACCATAGGGGAATCACAGGGTACACACACAGTACAAAAAACTGTACCTTCTCAAACTCAGGTAGATGTGCCTCCAATAAATGTGGAGTCACGGCCCCTTGATCTTAACACTCAAATCGAAACACATGACAATCCATCATCACTAACTCTTTCTCTGGATATGGACATGATTTCCACATCAATTCCTGATTCTCCATCTTTAAGACTCATGGAGAAGTCCCACTCTCAAATTGGTGGTCATCATCTTTTAGGTGATTTGTTGGATCATCAATCTACTTTTCCAGAACTCTCAACACAGATTGTGGTCTCAAACTTAAAATCAATCTCCACAGATTCAGTGTTTGTTTTCTCTTCAACAGCTAAACCTTTTCCTTCTTAAACGGATATCTTCCATCCGTTGTCAAGTGTTTCTCCATCAACGGATGTGCCCACATCAAGCCATCCGTTGACAACTATAACTACCTCTTCAACGGATATTTCTGATTTGTTGATAGCTCATTCTCCACATAATACAACTGTATTATCTGACACTCCAGGGTCAAGTGGAGTAGAGCTAGTGGTAGTTGAAGCACTTCTAGGAATGAGGGAAGAGAGTGAGAGGCTGCCTTTAGAGCAGGTAAAAGGAGAGCAAAATAATGAGAGGCTGACCATTTCTTCCGATCAGGCAAAAGGAGAGATTGAGAGTTCCACCTTAGTAGGTGAAGGTGAGGGTGTGAGCCAAGGGGAGCCCTTGATGCAAGAAAAGAGAGATGAGAGGAGAGAAGGGACTACAGGGGACATAAGGTTGGGAGGAGAAGCCATTGCAAGTGAGCCAATGGAGGTTGATGATGCAACCAAGGACATTGAATATCAAAAAGAATATCAGTCAATGATTGACTCCATCTCTTTGGATGCTGAAACCTTTATTCCTCCACCTGCCTATCAAGTTCTGGCTCGCCAAAGCAATGTGGAAGCAGAGGAGGCAATGCACCTAGTGCACACCTCACAATCACTACAAAGAGCTAAGGAATCTTTAGAAGCTCTGCCATCCATTGCTGAAGATGAAGACATTGAAGAATTTGACAGTGAAGCCAGCCAGAGCACTGAGGGTGAAGGTGCTAGCAGTATTCATGATTGGAAATTTGCTACTAGCTACACCTACTTGACCTTGATTTGGAGATCATCAGGCAATATAAATCTGCTATGGCTGAGCACCAAAGTGCAGATCCACAAAGACAGGTTGCTCTTCAACAAACAATTGACTCTCTCAAGTTGCAAAAGATGCAAATGGTGATTCAAAGATCAAACTTAGAGGAGGTCAAGCAAGACATCAAAGATGTGAAGATTTCTGTGGATTCTAAGTTAGAGCAGTTGGCTCCTACAGCCACTCAGAGGGTGTTGCAACAAAGATTCATCAAAGAAGACAGCTTGGCTAAGTCTGTGCAACAACTCACCACTAGAGTGGAAAAGATGGAATCCCAGATGGAGCAATTTCTTCAACATCAGAAACTGCAAACTCAACTTTTGGAAAAGTTGGTTGCAGCCCCTACTTCTATTCAAACCCTTGATGCTAACAAAAAGGGGGAGAAAGTGGAAGAGGCTGTGGCAACTTCAGGTCAAATCATGATTTCTGAAAGAAGAGAAGCAGCAAGTGAGGGGGAGCAGCAGAGTGAGGGGGAGCAGCAGCCTACCATAGTGGTCAATCCACTAGATTTCATTGTCAAAGCTTCCCCCAGCAAATCCAAACCCCTACCAATAGCTCTATCTGAAGAGTTTGATCTCTCAAACATGACAGAAGAGGAAAAGCTAGCCAAGATTGAAGCTCTACAAAAGATAAGAGAGGAACAAAATGAAAGGATAGTGAGGTCAGAAAGGTTGATCAATGAATCTATTGCATCAACTCTGTTCTCTAGCCAAACCTCAGCTCCAACAATATCTACTACAATTCTGAAGGTGCTCACTCCGGCAATTGTTGCTCCTACATATTATGATGTTGAACCCTCTTATGTCAAAGAATTTGAACCCATCATAAAAACCAGAGCTTACTCTCCACCAAAAGCAAATGGGAAGAACAAGTTACAACTGGATTATCCATTTCCCAAGGAAGATGAAGAGAAGCTAATGGGAAAAACAATCATGGAGTTCAAAGAAAAGACTAATAGAAGAGTAAGAGAATGGATGGTTGTAATCTTAAAGAATGGAAAAGTTCTAAACATATCCAACAGCCATCCTAGATTTGTTGAAGCCAAGAGGGAAGAGACTTCAAGGCTGCTAAGAGAAGCTCATCCAAATACTGAATTTCCAAATGAAAACTCAGAAGAGAGGCTAACCAGGCTAGCTCAAGAGTTAGAGGATGAGTTACAAAGTAAAGAAAATGAGTCTGAGGAACTTCCTAAGCCAGTTAAGAGAAAAGGTGGCACTAAGGTCAGAGTATAGAAAAGACAGAAAAGGCAAAGACCCAACAGACCTATTTCTCCACAGAAAGAATCTAGAGAGACAAGTGGCACACCATTACCAGTTCAAATGCCTCAAGAGGTAATAAACCCATCTGTAAATTTCCATGAACAGCCAATAGAGCCAAAGGAGGAGCTAGTGGAGTTTGACAAGATTGAGGTTCCTAAATTTCTGGTTGAATTAACAAAGAAGAAAAGGGCCCCAAGAAAGAAAACTCCAAAGTTGCCTATCATAATATCTAAGGTGCCCTCTATTGTTAAACAGTCATCTGCTGAGAACAAGGAAGACTACATCTATCAGGTAGTTATAGAAGAATATTTTGGCATCAATCTATATATGGATGAAGTGTCAGAAGTGAGAGGAATTGACAAATACAATCAACTGCCTGAGAGATTAGTGTTTGTCTACAAAGGAGGAAAAGAGAGGACATGGCCTTTACAGAAGGTACTTGGAGAAAATTATAAAATCTTAACCAAAGTATTCTCTGCCATTAAGAGACATACAGGGTTCTCCATGGTAGCCAGGCATGAGATAATCAAGAGGATTGAACAGATTAGAGCAGAATGGAATTCTCCATCAAGTTTGCCTAAGAAATTGAAGATCCCATACAATGGACAGAAAATCCACATTCAACCTTATTGGATGATGGAATTCAGGGATGAAGGTGGAAACAGGAGATTCTTCAGGTTGGAGGATCAACTATCTAAGGCTAGCACCCACTACCTTAGGTGGTTGCAATCAAAGCTGAATTCAAAGATTGCTGAAGAAGAAGCCTTCTACAGGCAACTCCAAATCCAGATTGAATCAAATTCTGCTAAGGAAGGAAAATCAAGAGTGGTGCCAACAAGAGAAAGAAAACATTAATGATCTGCTCAGACTAGAGGAGCAACCTTTCTCTGTAAATTTCTCAAACTTTCTGTGTTTAAATTTTGAAGCTTAATACAATTATGCATTTATCAGTAAATATCTCTAGGGAAATGTTTTGTTATCATCAAGGTCCTAAATTTATGGCTTTATGTTTATCAAGCATAAATTGGGGGAGATTGTTAGGAATATGTTGTACTTGATGATAACTTCACACTCTATGCACAAATTGTATAAGTCATGTTTTGTAACTGTCAAAGAATGAGGCATTATAACTCTATTCGTCGACAGGTAACTCATCAACGGATGAGGTTTTGTAGCATACTGCAGTATCTCCATTTACCAGTTAATAGTGTTTTTATTAAGAGTCATGTTGACCATCAACGGATAGGCAGAATAGGGTAGCCAATTGTAAATAAGCTATGCAATGTAATTCTGTCTAAGTGAAAGTGTATCAACAGATGAGAACAGGACTCTATCAACGGATACAACTCAAATCTACAATATCAACGGATACAGCTCAAACCACCATCAACGGATGACAGTGTACACCATCAACGGATAATCATTAACACTTTCTTTTATGCTAGCTGGGAATTAGCAGTTGATAAGGACAGGTTTGACTGACAGATCACATGGGTTGATAGTAGGTATAAAAAGAAGTATGTCAACCATACTTTGGAAACGCATAAGAAAGAAGCATTCCATTTACACAGTACATACAAGAAAGGTGCAAGGGACATATCTGTTCACAAGGACAACCTTTCGGCTACATGTGGATTTGGAGTGGAGTAGCAAGTCAACTTGAATTAGATTAATATTATCTTATTCCTGCAGTACTTGTAAACTTGGGGTATATAACCAAGTGTAGCAACTCTTTAGAAACGAAAAAAACAGACATATTTGCTTAGGGTTTCTTGAATATCCTTAGAAGCAAAGAGTTGTAAAACAGCAGTTGTGTACTTCTGTATCACAGAGTTTTCTTCGAATAAAAGTCTTAGGTGGTACATTTAACCACCTCATTTTTTATGTGTTTGTGAATCATTTCTTATTCAGCAATTATCTCCTTATAGATTTCTGTGATTCTTTTCAGAAATTTATAAATATCAAGAATTGTATTCAACCCCCCTTCTACAATTATACAAGTGTGTAATCTGGGAATAACAAAAAGATGTTTACATATAATTGATGATATTACCTTTTATAAATACCTAAAATATCATATCTTCCAATCAATAATTTTTCTCTCTCTAATTAAAACACGTTGATTTTTATTTAAAACATGATATTGCAATAATTAATACATACCCAATAATATGACATCATATCTTCTAACCACTAACAAAATATAATAAAAATTTGTATACAACGAATAATATCCGTTAGATTTTTAGTTAAAAATTAGAATTGTTAGATCTAATAATTAAATATATTACATGATTAAATTTATTTATTAAATACATACCCAAAAATATGACATCATATCTTCTAACCACTAACAAAATATAATAAAATTCGTATACAACGAATAATATCCGTTAGATTTTTAGTTAAAAATTAGAAAGTTAGATCTAATGATTAAATATATTACATGATTTAAATTTATTTACAAAAATATCAATGTTCGAATTTTTATAAATACCTAAAATATCATATCTTCCAATCAATAATTTTTTTTCTCTCTAATTAAAACACGTTGACTTTTAATTTAAAACATAATATTGCAATAATTAATACATACACAAAAATATGACATCATATCTTCTAACCACTAACAAAATATAATAAAAATTCGTATAGAACGAATAATATCCGTTAGAATTTTAGTTAAAAATTAGAACTGTTAGATCTGATGATTAAATATATTACATGATTAAATTTATTTACTAAGTGCATTAAATGCATACCCAAAAATATGACATCGTATCTTCTAACCACTAACAAAATATAATAAAAATTTGTATACAACGAATAATATCAGTTAGATTTTTAGTTAAAAATTAGAATTGTTAGATCTAATGATTAAATATATTATATGATTATATTTATTTACTAAAATTTCAAGGTTCAAATCTATACTATTATATAAAAGCCGAAACATTAAAAGTTTGGTCGGTCGGTCGGTACGGTAACTGTTGATTTTACTTATTTACCCGTACTCAATTACAGATCTACTAACTAATCAATTTCCTTCTTCAGGTTACACATATTATCTTTTTCTGATTTTCAAGAACTAAATAATTTCTCTTTTCAGGTAAAATACAATATATTTTATATTTTATCTAACAAAAATTTCTCATTTATTAATCAATTTCCTTTTTCAGGTTAAACATATTATCTTTTTTAGTTTTCAATAACTAAATAATTTTCTTTTTCAGGTAAAATATAATATCTTTTACATTTTATCTAACTAAAATTTCTCCTTTTTAAAAACATAACGAGCAATTTTATTTAATAAAATAACATAATTATATTATTATTACTATTAACTAATCAATTACCTTTTCCGGTCAAAACACGTTACCTTTATTCTTTCTTTTACTAAAACCTCCTTTTTTTCCCAATTGCATCACGGGCGTTTCTATTTAATAAAAATAAAATAATATTATTATAATACTAATAATTAACGGATTACCTTTTCAGCTAAAATATATCATCTTTTTTATTTTTTCTAATTAATCCCCTTTTTCTAGAAATATAACGGGCAACATTAATTTCTCATTTTTTAAAAACTATGAACAATTTTATTTAGTAAAATAACATAATTAAATTATAATTACTATAAATTAATCAATTACTTTTTTCACATAAATCATGTCATCTTCACGTTACCTTTCTATTTTTTCAAACTAAAATATTTATTTTTCCAATTATATCACGGACGAATCTATTTAATAAAATAAACTAATAATATTATTAATTAATCGATTATCTTTTTCAGGTAAAACGTAGCATCTTTTCTATATTTTCTAACTAAAATCTCTCTTTTAATAGAAGTATTAGAAATATCATGGACAATATTAATTTCTCCTTTTCTTAAACATTACGAGCAATTGTATTTATTAAATTAACGTAATTAAATTATAATTACTATAAACTAATCAATTACCTTTTTCACCTAGAACATATTACCTTTTTAATTTTCTCTAACTAAATTTTTTATTTTTCTAACTAAAATCCCTCTTTTTTTAGAAATATCACGGATAACATTTACATAATTATTATCAAATCATCTCATATAAAAATGTAAGCCTCCAAAATTCATGTTTTAAAAAAATTAATTGAGATTAATGAATTTTTGTTATATAATATTAAAAAAATCCGTGCATCGCACGGGTTTTAGGCCAGTTTTTATAAATACCTAAAATATCATTTCTTTCAATCAATAATTTCTTCTCTCTAATTAAAACACGTTGACTTTTAATTTAAAAAATAATATCACAATAATTAATACATACCCAAAAATATGACATCATATCTTCTAACCACTAATAAAATCTATGCAATATTATAAAAGCCGAAACATTAAAAGTTTGATCGGTCGGTCGGTACGGTTGCTATTGATTTTACTTATTTACCATTACTCAAATAAAATCCATCATACTAACTAATTAATTTCTTTTTTCAGGTTAAACATATTATCTTCTCTATTTTTCAATACATAAATAATTTCCTTTTTCAGGTAAATTCAATATCTTTTATATTTTATCTAACTAAAATTTTCATCCTACTAACTAATTAATTTCCCTTTTCAGGTTAAACATATTATCTTTTCTATTTTTCAAAAACTAAATAATTTCCTTTTTCAAGTAAAATACAATATTGTTTATATTTTATCTAACTAAAATTTCTCCTTTATTATTCAATTTCCTTTTTCAGGTTAAACATATTACCTTTTCTATTTTTCAATAACTAAATAATTTCCTTCTTAGGTAAAATACAATATCTTTTACATTTTATCTAACTAAAATTTCTCTTTTTTCAAAAACTAGATCAATTTTGTATAATAAAATAACATAATTATATTATAATTAGTATTAACTAATCAATTACCTTTTTGAGCCAAAATACGTTACCTTTTCTCTAACTAAAATCTCTTTTTTTCAAATCGTATCATGGACGGTTACATTTTTCAAACACATTACCTTTTTTCCTTTCTTTTACGAAAATCTCTCTTTTTCCAATTATATCACGGGCGATTCTATTTAATAAAAATAAAATAATAATATTATAGTACTAATAATTAACTGATTACCTTTTCAACTAAAAAGTATCATCTTTTATATTTTTTCTATTTAAATTCCTTTTTTTCTAGAAATTTCAAGGGCAACATTAATTTCTCATTTTCTAAAAACTATGAGCAATTTTATTTAGTAAAATAACATAAATAAATTTTAATTACTATAAACTAATCAATTACCTTTTTCATATAAATTATGTCATCCTTTTAATTTTCACGTTACCTTTCTATTTTTTTAAACTAAAATCTCTCTTTTTCCGATTATATCACGGACGGTTCTGTTTAATACAATAAACTAATAATATTATAATATTAATAATTAAGCGATTACCTTTTTTATCTAAAACGTATCATCTTCTATTTAATGAAATAAAATAATAATTATATAAATACTAATAATTAGCCGATTACCTTTTTCAAGTAAAACCTATTATTTTTTCTATATTTTCTAACTAAAATTCCTCATTTTCTAGAAATATCACGGATAACATTTATATAATTATTATCAAATCATCTCATATAAAAATTTAAGCCTCCCAAATTTATATTTTAAAAATTAACATGATTTAATTTATTTACTAATTACATACCCAAAAATATGACATCATATCTTCTAACCACTAACAAAATATAGTAAAAATTCGTATACAACGAATAATATCCGTTAGATTTTTATAGATATAGATGGGTAACCGATAATGAAAATATTTGGTGAGAGTTCTTCTCTCTAGACTTTTATTTCCCACCCATCGGAAAACACCCTTTTCTCAACCGTTGACCACCTTTCTTGCTGCCTTAAGCCAACCCACGCATACCACGCTCTCCCTAATCTTATTCCCCTCACTCTCCTCTGTCAACATGTACTATTTTTTTCTCCGATCTGTTAATTTGAGTTTTTCAGATTCAGGCAGCTTGCTTGTTTCTTCAGCTGCTCAATTTTTTTGTGTAACTTAGGCGAGTGAGGGAACTCTTTAGCACTCCGATGAGGTTTTTCCGACATGGCTGCCTTCACATGATTAGTTTAAACTACAGATTTATTTACACAGAAACTAAACAAAAATGTCAACGAGCTTGTCTTGTTGTTCTTGGAGCTACTTGCACAGCTTTCATGTTGGAAGATCGGAAGCAACCAGTAAAACAGCTGCAATTTTTGGGCGTAGATTCAGTTGGTCTCTCGTCATGTCTCATATGAGCTAAGCAGGGTTAGTTCCTAGAGGTGATGAAGCTAATAAGATGGATATGAACAAACTCTGGTTAACTATTTTGTCGCCGACCCTTTACCGGTCACACTGGTGTCATGGTGATTGATTTGGTTAAGTGGAGACGGGCCGGGTACACCAAACGGATTGAGAAGTGGATGAATATCCAGAAGAGTGAACGGATTTATGAACTTGGATGGGTCGTTACCGCCATATTTATTAGTGTTTGGTGGTCGTTTGGCACCAATTGAGCATCAGTGGAATCAACATGGATTGGGAGGTGATAATGTCAATGGAAGTTGTCTGGATCTTCATCCGGGTCCAGTCAGCTTGTTGCATTGGAGTGGGTCGGGTAAGCCGTGGATCCGACTTGATTCGAAGCGGGCGTGCCCTTTGGATTCATTATGGTCTCCTTATGATTTGTATGGATACTCAATGTGATATGTGAAGTAAAATGCTGTATTCTTGAACATTGGATGATTGATCTTTTATGATGGAGAAAACCTCTTGTTACAAATTGTTACAAAGAGAAGAGTAGCAGCTATAGGATAAAGCCAAAGCCAAGGATATCAAGGTGTTCGACGAATTACCTCAACGAAACTTGGTTTCTTGGTTTCTTGGACAGCTTTGATGAAGTTTTAAAACTCAATCAGGTGAGTCCCGAGATCCTTCAATGTCTCGGGCTCAGGTGAGAAGTATGAAATCCTAAGCTCTCAATTCTTATATGATCTAGTTAATTTGTATATTGTGAAAGTTGTGAATACTTAAGTTGCTATCAGAACTGGTTTAAAATTGGTTTATTTTCATGAAGTTTTGTAATTAGCTCATATTTTCGGATTCGGTGCTCCTTTTCTGATACACGAATTTAATGTGATTTATCCTTCATGAAATTTGTTGCACGCTTGTGTTGCGCTAAGGTATTTTGTGAGTATTTGTTTTGCAGTAATTGTATTTGAACTAGACTCGAGAATGTCATCTTCTTGTCTATGAGGGCTCTACTCAGCACCAATCTGGGATATATGTTTTTTGACAGTTTATTTGTTTAGTGAGTTCATCAGTATTTCAGCGAGAGGGCACTCTTTTTCCCCTTGAGTTTTTTTCCAATTGGGTTTTATACTCTTGTGGGGTTTTAACGAGGCCCTTCTTGCTAGGAATATCAGTGGTTCGTCATTAGTGGATTGGGCAGTTTCCGTAGAAGCTTCAGAGGTGGATAGTGAGAAGTTGGCAGATGATTAAAGCAACGAGGGATTGCAGGTTCAGAATTTTTATAGTGTATTAAGATCGTCATTCTTCATTAATGCGTTCTAAAAACCAACTATAATTAGAACCCTGGTTCTTAATCTATAGTGTCGCGTCATTCTTGACAAATGCGATCTAGAAACCAACTATAACCCTTTATAGTGTCTATAGGTCACTAATAATGATTGATGCGATCTAAAAACCAACTATAGATAGAATTCAAGTTCTTTTTTATAGTGTCTTTAGGTCGCTTTTAGGGTTTCATAACATTCAGTGGTATATTCAGTGGTAGTATGCGACCTAAAAACCAACTATAATCAGAACTCTGGTTCTATATCTCTATAGTGTCTTTAGATTGTCATTCAGGACTTATTTGATCTATAAACCGCCTATAATAAAACTTGGGTTCTAATTTAATATAGTGTCTATAGATCATTAATCGTGATTGATGTGATCTTGAAACCAACTATATATAGAACTCGGGTTCTATAGTTTTTTTATAGTGTTTTAAGATTGTTTATCGTGATTGATACGATCTTTAAACCAACTATAATTACAAGTAAGGCTGATTAATTTTCTTATAGTGTCTTTACATCGTTAATCGTGATAGATGCGGTCTAGAAACCAACTATAATAAAATCACAGGTTCTGAACAGTGATCTTGGAATTGCTCCTTCGGTGTTTGACATTTCTAAAAATTGAAGACCAGACTTAGTGGAAGTATGTTCAGCGGTAGTTATTTTGAAGACCGGATTCAGTGGGAATTTGTATCAGTGATGGTATAGTAGGAA
The DNA here is from genome assembly GCA_037693485.1 of Kitagawia praeruptora. NCBI lineage: Eukaryota > Viridiplantae > Streptophyta > Magnoliopsida > Apiales > Apiaceae > Kitagawia > Kitagawia praeruptora. The sequence goes on from CM075352.1 coordinate 145,578,049, forward strand.
TTTGTATCAGTGATGGTTTAGTGGGAATTTGTATTAGTGATTGTATCATGTCTAGCCTTATGGCTTATTCTAATAAAATCTTTGCCTTTCAAAAAAAAAAAATATCCGTTAGATTTTTAGTTAAAATTAGAATTTTTAGATCTAATGATTAAATATGTTACATGATTAAATTTATTTACTAAAATTTCAAGGTTCGAATTCCGTCAACGATACTATTATCCTTCATTTTCTTAATCTTCTTTATTTCTTTGATGCCCATTTTTTACCATTACACAGCATTTGGAGCGACCCAATTTAGATTGGATCGACCCAAATCTAAACATATACTATTTTTTGTCATTACACAACATTTGGAGTAACCCAATTGGATCGACCCAAATCTAAACCTCTACTATTATTCTTTATTTTTTTATCTTTCTTTATTTCTTTGATTCTCCTTTTTGTCATTACTCAAATCTATCTCTGTCATTTTTCACCTTCAAGTCCAAGCCGCTCAAATCTTCACATGTTTGCACTTTTCAGATTTGAAAGCTGGGTTTTTAACCAAATTAACATCTCAACCCCCTGAAGTAGGGTTAAGGTATGTGTACTAGACCTTCGTACGGGTCATATATGTTTGGTTCCGATTTTTAGTTTGGCCATAAGAGTTAAGTTTTTATTGATTTCACAGTATTAAAAATTATACAGGATAATATTTGTTTGGTTTTGATTTTGGTTTGGAATTTAAGAATTAAAGTTTTAATGAATTACTCGATGTTATAATAATATACAGGACACCTGAGTACCTTTAAAATATTTGCTTGGCCTTTCAATTTTCGATTTTACATGTCATAATAACAAAGGTAGTTGGAAAAATTACCAGTTAATAACATTGACATAGTACAGACCATGTTATTTGTAAATAATCTTGGGACTCAATTTGATACTTATAGACATTATTTTGTTTTCAAGCAAGTTTATGTTCTTTATGGATTTGTTCAACTTAAGGTTCATGGGGTAGACATGCTACGTACCAGAAGGTCTTATGAAATAGCATACTTTTTATCGGATACGGAATAACATACTTAGAAGCTCAGACCCAAGTCACAAGCCTCACCCTCTGGGTCAGGCAACATTGCTCTTATTTATGCTCTAAATATCTTCTTTACTCACGTTCAATTTCACTTCATATATGATCTCATATTTAGCATTTTCACTTAAGCTCCATATTAAAATATAAAAGCACTAACTTTTCCCTTTCTCAGTTTAGTTGGCTTTTTGAGAGAGAATAGGTAGTGGAAAATGTGATTGTTATAATTTGTAATCATACATTATTTGAAGATAAAAGTGAATAAGTGAGCTTCTTGCGAAGACTTGTGTTTTTGGTAAACAGTATTATACTTCATTTTTTTAATCTTCTTTATTTCTTTAATGCCCCTTTTTGTCATTACACAGCATTTGAATCGACCCAATTTAGATTGGAACAAAAAATTATATTATGATATTGTACTTATTTTCAGTAATGTTATAGTACTACGATTGCACCTCCAGCCTTTCTCTTCTCCTCCAACTACATAATTTTAAATATTGAAAACAAAATACAATACAAGAAGAAGTTTGCATTTATAAATATAGATTACAAGCAGAGAGAGATGTTTAGTTACAGATAGACTACATAGCAACAACATAAGTGATAAAAAGAAAGATGTTAGTTACAGATAGACTACATAGCAGCAACATAAGTGATAAGAAAGATGGTCCACATGATGATCAAGCTAATGAAGTATTGAAGTAATTAACAAGCCTGAACCACATAAGCAACTTCTATTTTATAGGTATTGTTTATCATAACGTGGGTAATGGGTTTATGTATTCCCATTAATTTTATTTTTGATCACCCCTCTAAGTTGATCACAAAAAAATTAACAACCCATCAAAATAAGTAGTTTAAAAATATATTCAAATTCAAATTATTATATTCGTTTCAATAAGAACATACTTTTAATATAATAAAGTCAATAAAATAAAAATTCAACAATTTCAGAAAGCGAGAGCCATGGTGAAAGACCTTAATTTGAACATAAACTATAAATCTACTAGAATATTTATATGATATTTTGGCTTGCTTATTTAATAGCATAATTTACTTATTTTAAATGAAAGAATTTATATTAATAATATATATACACTGTATTTTCATACATGAATTTACTAATACAGTTTAATGGTCACGCTCTGGTGAGAATGAGAACAGTGAGAACACACATATTCACTACATTACAAGCTATTTTAAAGGGCCCCATTAGGGGCATCTTCACAAAAAAAAGTCTTATAATTCTACCCTCTATACATTCATAAAAAATTATCAAAAAAAAAAAATTAAAATGAGAACAGTGAGAACACACATATTCGCTACATTTCAAGCTATTTTAAAGAGCCCCGCTATGGGCATCTTCACACAAAAGTTTTGTAATTCTACCCTCTATCCATTCATAAAAAAAATTAACAAAAAAATTAAAAATTGCTTGAAATGTGGTCTCATTGTTCTCTAACATTTACATATTATATTAACTATGAGGTCTCATAGTTAATATAATATGTTCTTGATATTATATGAGGTTTAATGTTTTGGAGCCATTTAATGTTTTGGAACCATTGGGGGTAAGGGATTATCATTTCCGCATTTGAATAATGAAGACAATTTATTATTGTTTTTAATTAGAGAAAAATATTTGTAAAAATATTTATTACTTTTATTGCAGATTTTGATGGATTAAAAAATGTTTAACATTGTTAAAATAGAATTGTATGCTACTTTTTTATATAAATTTTAGTATATCATTATTTTATTAAATACTTATATAACTGTATATAATATCTTTCTAAGAATTGATTATTTATATAATTGCATACAATATCTTTTTAAGAAATCAATCAAATTTGTTAAATTTTTGGTATTCTCAGTTTAAATTAAATAAGATGTTTTAAGAAATCAATCAAATTTGTTAAATTTTTGGTATTATCATTTTAAATTAAATAAGATGCCGTGTACGAAATACAGGAAAAATGCTAGTATTATATAATACATATAAATAATAAATATAACATATATATATATAATTTAGTAGAACTATAGATATGTAGATATATTTTTTATAATATATATTATATATAATATTATTATATATAATATATAACATATAAAAAAAATATTTAATATATAAATATATTAGGATCGAATCGTTAATGGATCGAATCATGCTAAATCCCATACTCATTCCTTATCGGATCAGATTCTTATCGGATTGAATATTTGTTTAAAGGATTCATACCCGCTAATTTTGGATCGGATCGAATCGGGTCAGATACTTGATCCATTGACGGCCCAACGTCCATCCTTGAAGAAAGCGAGCAGGCATTAACAAAATTGTACAAGTAATTGTAACACTCAATTTATCAATTATACACACAAAATCCACATACATACATATTGATTCCATGGCAGAATGGTGTAATCTCCCTCGAGAACTCCTAGACCTCATATCGAAACACCTCGATTCCTCCATTGATCTCCTTCGTTTCCGATCTGTCTGCACTTCTTGGCGATCATCTCTCCATACCCACCATTCATCTCCCTCCTCACGTTTCCCAATTCTCCCCAACAATGGCATCTCTGATACTACTTGGGGTTTTTATCTTTTTAAAAGATCCATCTTTTTCATTCAATTACCACCAACCCTTTTCAATTCCCCTTCATGGGTCATCAAGATTGATCAAGATAATCCTCAAAAGTGTCATCTTTTGAACCCCCTTTCGCGCGATGAGTATAAGCCTCTCCCTCAAGATTTTCCTAGACTTCTTGATTTGATGGGGTTGAGGGTTTGTGAATTGGGGAAGGAATTTACTCTGCAGTATATTAATTATCGTCCGTTTGCTACTTCGATTGGGGATGCAGGTAATCTTTATTCGGAAAAGGTTGCGTTTTGTGATGTGGGTAGTGGGAGTTATGTTATTTTGACTATTCATGTTAGTGGTAGATTGGCATTGTTTAAATCGGGTGATGTGAAATGGACTGTTATTGAGGATATGCCGTCGCCTTATGATGATGTTATATTTTATAAGGGTTGTTTTTATGCTGTGGATAGTACGGGACGGAGTGTGATGGTGGATGTTGGAGGTGAGCGCGTGACGGTTAGGTTTGTTGCTGATTCAGTTTTTGGAGGGGATACGAAAATGTTGGTGGATGGATGTGGTGAATTGTTTATGGTTGATAAGTTTTTGAGTGTGGGGGCGGAGGATGATGAGGGGATTGATGGGGATGAGGAGTTTGATTGTATGAGTGAAAGGACTGTGAGGTTTGAGGTGTTTAAGTTGGATAAGAGTGGGGAGAAGTGGATTAAGGTTGAGAATTTAGGGGATAGAATTATCTTTTTGGGTGATTTTTGTGCTTTTTCAGCTTTATCTTCTGATTTTGTAGGATGCAAAGGGAACTGTATATTGTTTACTAACTTAAATAAGGTGGAAGATGGTGTCTTGAAGAGTCGTGAAATTAGCGTTTTCGATTTGGAGAGTGGGAGTATTGGTCCTCTAGGAAACTATCCTGGTTTATCTGAGCTGTTTTGGCCACCCCCTGCTTGGATTTCTTCACCTCCGAATCCGATGGAGGTAAGTATATTTTTCATCAGCTCAGTTGCCATTGTTTTTCTTATTAAAATTAGTTGATTTCTGGTTGATTTGACTGTTTGCTACAATCTTGATACATGCAAACTAATATGCAACATGGCTGTTAGCATGTTGTTTAATGTTGATATATGTATTATTTGAGTACACTTCTTGGTCAAAAAATGCAATGTAAATTGAGGAATGGCTCTTTACATATAAATTTTGATTTAACGTTTGATCATTTATCATTGTCTAGTTAGTTAGAAGTAGCTTATGTGAACATTAGTAAATTTTGTCCTCTTTTTCTAATTTGTTTACAAAATATCTTGTGATGTCTTTAATCATTATTATGAGCTCAAAGTCAATGACATGGATTCTAACGTCACAGTTTCTTGATAGTGAACTATGAGGTGTGTCCACTGATGTGAAAATAAATTAATTAACTATGTTGAAAAGAGAAGTATTAGTGATTTTCATTGCCAAGATACCATGATCTGTTTTTGTCGATATCAAGTGAGAACTTAGATGCCTTTGACTACACTAGCTTTTAAGGAAGTGATGAAATCCCTTGAATTTAGAATGCTATATGTTATGACTCTGGAGGCTGTGATTATGTTATGTGCTTTGTTTTTGTAGACATGCTCTTAGTTAAGCTATTATTTATTTATTAGTTATTTCTATACTAACGAACCACTGTCAGAATTGGAAATAGTTGCGACAGTAGCTTGATATGTGTGATCACTTTCATCTAGAGGTAAAAACGATTATTGAGTGTTTTAGCTAGTCTCAGAATTTATATGATCTGATTTAAAAGATATGCATATAGTGATTGAGTTATATGAAATGTGTCTTATGGATACTCATTTTTCTTCTTGCCCTCTATATCTTTGTGTGTATGCGAAGTATTATATCTACATAATGGAAGTTTGGGATTCAGCATGTTTACATGTGAAATACTGTTTCACAATCATTAAATTGTATGTAGACTTTAATGTACATGCATCTTTATTACTGTAGAAGAATCATCCCTCAGGGCTCAGCTTTTTAACCTTGCACCAATAAGAAAACATTGATTGTCGATTCTATTTATAGATAAAAATAAGGGTAAAAGAAAATGGTTTCCTACTAACAACCTTAACCTGTGCATAATTCTTTCAGCATGCAATTTAGGATAACTGTCTAAGCAAAGTAACCAACCCCCTTCCTCTTCCTTCCTTAAGAAGTGTAAATGTTTTCATTTTTAATTGTTGTAATGAATTATATGATTGACTAGAGTATCATTTTTACAGGCTGGATTGAATCATCTAAGAATATAATGCGTAAACTTCCTTGCAAGCAAGAATATCTTTTCCGCTGGATGGGTGCCATGCTTATGATGATTGTGCACATACACTTTAATTCTATGCTAGGGGGACACTACGCCTTTTATTTCATAAAGTATGAGTTACGAAGTGTAACTCTGTATTTGCCATTGTGCATCATAAATGTATCGAGCTACTTGAATAATTGAGTAATGTTACTATTAGGCAGATAATTGGAATGTAATTGTTTCTGGAATTGATAATTTCATTGCAATTTCAGTTATTCTTAGATTATATTTTTCTTTGCCAGTTTAAGATTATCGTTGAGCGATGATTGTTAAGAGCAGAATGGTAGAACGAGGAGAAGAATCTTCTAAGCTAGATTTCGTGTGCATCGTTTATGCCCTCGCATTGTTGCAATCTGCGCTTGAATATCAATTCGAAGCTCGCTGTATCTGGGCATGTAAATTATATATGTGTGTGCGGGTGTGAAGTTTATAATTGTTGCTTAACAAAAAAAAGTTTATAATAGTCATTTTTTGCTTTTTCACTTGCTAATTGTTTCTATACTTTTTAGATTTTTCTCTAGTTAAAATGCATATTCAATGTGGTATTATATAACTTTGCTTGTTCCTATTTTTTTACTTTAGTTTTAGGTTGTTTTTTTGGGTGAAATCAAGCATGTTGTTCTATAGCTAAACTAGGGCCTCTCTTTACATATATGTTGTTACTTGTAAATTACAGCGGAAGAAAACTGAACATGGGTGTTTAACGTGTCCTTCTCTTGTTGAAATATGTGAAAGTTTTCTTTAGTATCGTGATTTCTCTTTTTAGATTAGAGCATGCTTTTTTTTTTTTTTTTTTTTTTTTTTTTTTTTTTTTGAAATAGGTAAATTCATTAAAGAGAAGAAATATCCGAATACAAAGAATTTTTTTTTTAACTGTTGAGTTTTATGAACTGTGTTGTGAAAGCCAAAGACTTGAAATATGTGAAAGTTTTCTTTAGTATCGTGATTTCTCTTTTTAGATTAGAGCATGCTTAAAAGATGGTTTTGAGTTTTTTTTTTTAACTGTTGAGTTTTATGAACTGTGTTGTGAAAGCCAAAGACTTGCTAAGTCAAGAATTTTCTCTCGAAATCCCATAATTTGCATCCTATGGAGCAATACATTACTAACACATTTGGACAAAGTGTCTTGCTATATAAAGTCGTAAAAGGCTCTTATCCATTTCAATGTGAGATTCAAGTTTACAACTTTCTGTGGATAATAACAATTCATCAATCCCGGTTGTTTTGAGTGTTTGAACATACATGTGAAAGCTCTCGCGGAGAAGAACATAGTCCAAGCACAATTTGTTGCAAACACATAAGCAAGACTCACTTAAATTGGAGCTCAAAATGACTCGTCAATATGGGACTAAAACTCAAATTTTCCAACAAATTTTTCTACCAGAATTTATTCGTATTCTGTTTGCCGGTCCCAAAACTCAAATTTTCCAACAAATTTTTCTACCAGAATTTATTCGTATTCTGTTTGCCGCATTTACCCCAAGCCGGTTCATCCTTGCTTCTTTGCAAAGTGCGTATTCACTATTCAGTAAACTTTTATGGAATTAGCAGATGTATTCCACAATTTTGAAAATGGCTAAAACAGTCAAAGCCAAAATAGTATATACACTCAAGAACAAATAGTTAAAGAGTTTATCAAATGTGTGTCCAAATACACACAAAAAATACTTAGAGCATCTCCAATGGTAATAGTTAAAATCATTAGCTATATAATGATTATCTAAAAATTTGTTCAACTGTAAGATATTTTACTCCAATGGTGTTAGCTATAATGAATAGCTATATTTTAAAAATAGTATTTTATTATTATTTTAATAATATATTGATGATGTGTCATAATTTAAGTGGAGATAATAAATTATAGATATTATCTATATATTATAGATGTTCTCCAAATATAGAGGATGTCAAGATGATTATCTAAAAATTTACCTAATAGGTTGCTTGGTTGGAGAAGAAAAAATATACCTATTATCTAAAAAGTATGCCACCTAATCAATTTTAGCTAATAGATGTATAGGGTTGGAGATGCTCTTAAAGACACACAATAAATACTTAATTGTCATTCTTTGATTAGTTTGTTTTTAGGAAAATGCTAGAGTCCCCAAAATATTCTCAATTTAGTAACCCAAATGATTATGTGGCAATGTTTGATTGGATAATGATAATAATAATAATGAGGGCCCCTGCATTCACATCAAAAACACCAATTAACACAAGACACTTGTAGTTTAAAAAAAAACACAATACACTTATTATTTGGGAACAAATTTGGGATCCATTTTGGGTCTCTAACACTACTCTTATTTTTATTAATAATAATGAATTCGTGTATACACAAAAATCTCAATTAACTAAAATTTGACAATTCATCAAAAAATAATTATTTAAATGTGTTCTTGAACGCACACTCAAGAGATCCATAATTAAAAATGGGATCCAGGTCCCTGACAATCGTTTGTCAGGGGCCAGTTATTTAACAATCGGTTCCACAGCCGTTGGATCAACACAGCCGTTGGATTGTTGATCCAACGGCTGAGATTAAAAAAAAAATTACTGTCCGCTATAATTTTCATCTGCGGACAGGCAATCTGCCTATCCGCGGAAAATTATAACAGACAGTAAATTTTTTTTGTAATCCAGGGGGGCGATCCAACGATTTAGAAACCGATTGTTAGATAAGCCGTCCCAGACAAATGATTTTCAGGGATCTCCGGCCTTAAAAATGAACAAAGCTTAATGGACTTGATCATAGACTTGAGTACACACCAAAAATTATCGTCTAAATTTAAAAACGGATTCACTCATTAGTTGGATTTGATCTCATCTTTCTGCCAGAAAAAATAAAATAAAATTGAACTCAACTCACTAAATTTTATTAAACATGTATAATAAATCAATAATACAATAATAATAACATTTTAAAGTAAATATTGAATTTGTAAGAAGGAACAAAGGTTCCATCTCTTATTTTCTCACTGCCCGGCTGCCTGCTTACACATTTGTTTCTTGTTCAATTTCTCCGTTCCAACAAACTCAAGTCTATACATACAACATGGTAATAAGGTATGGGATTCTCTTTTTCCTTCAAAATTTAATCTTTCATTTTCTTTACTATGCTATGCCCCTTTGAATACAATGTTCTTTTGTCCCTTCTTTAAATTTCAATCCAAATTGACAAGTTATGATGATGCAAATGTTGCTACTAGTAATATTAATCACCCTTAAATTATACTATGTAATCTTGGTTGTCTTGGTTTCAAGGTCTCAGTAAAGGACTAGTCTTTGACCTCACTTTGAGTAAATAACATACACCCTTGAAGAAGAATAATCAAATTCATCCAGAATAGAGCTGATTTTACAAGAATCACTACTACTTTTACTGCTGTAATCGATGGAGGATGTATCGGATGCGTGCTGTGAAGCAGACCCATCTCAGTTATTGTACCAGTTGGAAACTATCTTGGATTCTGATCCTTTTATGTCAGTCTTCCCTTTATCAGCATTTCTATTACATTATCATTTACGATTCTTGATTTAATGTGTCTCTTTTGTAAAGATTTGATTTTTATTTTTAAATATGAATTACTTTTTATGAAGCAGACCCATCTCAGTTATTTGTAATGTTGGTTCAAGATAGATTGTGAGTAATTGACTTATCATGTATAAATGAATGACCAATTCTCGTAAATTCACACGACCCTTCTCTGATAAAGGGTGCTATACGTTGTCTTATCTTTACTTCAGACTTTATCTTGATTTTCGATTGATTCTTTACCGATTGTCCTCTTTTATACAGTGATGAAGTGGGGTTTATTCATCCATCTCAATTTCTTGCACTGGCTGAGGAAGCTGGTACCATGGTATCTGCATCTCTTGAAACAATTTCTCAGCCAGAGGGTGAGTGTGTCAGTAGAGAACTACTGGGAGGAACTACTCCAGATACAGTTTTCTGGAATAGGGATCATAAGCTGGGTATATCAACTGATTATCTTTTCCCATTATACAAAGCCGCCAAATATGCGTTTATGGCTGCAGTGGGACGGTATGATAATGCCAAACTGTCCGGATTTCAAGAGGAATCTGGAGAGGCAAGTGTTTCAGGCCGCTCTTCCTCTTTCCAGAACTTTTGTGCAGTCGACGTCATGAAGCATAGCAGGGCACTTTTGCTGCTTAGTTCTGATTTTGGGACTGCATGGAATTACAGGTTTCCTTTTTCATCTATGTATCATTCACGCCTTTGCTTTTGTTCTCCACAATCCTGTACCATAAGCGACCTACTAATTTAGTTTTTGAATCCTGCTCTTCTTCTAGTCAACATTTGAAAGCATTGGGGACTACATAAATAATATGTAGTTATTTCATTCGTTAGTATCCTGACACTAACACGGCTTGTCAAATGCATTATATTAATTTTCTTTTGAATTTGATACAGAGCACTTTAGTACTATTATAGTTTGAAGTTCATGCCTATGAGTATGTACTTCCTTGACGAGTCATATCTAAGAAAGTGTTGTCACCTGTAATCAAATAATATAATATAATGGACATTATGAGCCTTCTACTGGAAGGAGATTTTGTAAAGTAGCACCAGGGAAACATAGCTCGGTAGCTCAATGGGTGTACTTGAAAATTTGGATGCTTTTACAGTTTTACCCAATATGTAAGAATTGTTCTCATTTTCCGATAAAAGATCCACTTTTTTGTCATATATTTGTTTCATCATTTCAGGAAGCTAATGGTTTCAAAGGAGCCACATGTTGCTAACTTTATGGATGAACTTAGTTTCAGTAAGCTGGTTCTGTCATATTCACCAAAAAGTGAGTGTGCGTGGAGCCATAGGTAAAAATTATTATTGCTGTGAACCTCTTTATTCACCAAAAGGTGAAAGTGCTTTAGAAAAAGTTAAAACTTTAAACTTTAGCTGCACAAGTGGTTCAATCTCTTATGATATTACGTTCGTCTAATCTTGCTTCTGCTGGTGTTTGTGTATAATTGTTCTGTACGCGTCTTTAATATAATTATATCAAGGGTTTTAAATATAATATATTGTTTATGCTACTGTTATGCATTGATGACGTGCATTTTTCTATTGATGTTAATGATAAACAGGCGATGGGTATTCAAGATGATTTCTGGAAAGTGTTTGAATCTGCAGGAGATTGTGGAGAAGGAATCTAACTTTGTGAAATTGATTGCAGAGGTTCGGTTCTCGTTTAGGAATTGAACCCAATTCATTGCCAATTTAATATATCTAGTACTGCATTTTTGAAATTTATGTTATATGTAAAAGGAGCTGTAGTACTTTTCTGTTTGGTTAAGATTACATTATTTGCTTCCTGCATATATAAACTCAACGTTTGAAGGCTCTCATAAAATTGTGTTTCATTTCCTAACCTCAATTTACGCGAGGAAGAAGAGTTGTTATTTTCTATTACATGTCCCCTTGAAGATGTAAATAGCAATGGCAAGGCAGACTAAAGTTATACAACAAATAATTAACCAAAAAAAAAAAGTTATGCTACAAAAGTGAAAGACATGTCAGCATCATTGTTATTTTCGAATGCATGTCACATTCTAGTAAGGCTGTTCATCTTCAGTTTTAAATCAATATACTTATGCCAAAATTAGCCCTTTTTATAATCGGTGGCATCGAACGAAAGTAACAAACAGAAATAGAAGAAAAGTAAAAAATTTGAACTGAGGGAGAAGAATTTGTGAGCGATCAAGAAGCCTAATAACTCTAGAAGATTCAAGCTCATTGATTTTTGGAAAATTCGAGGTTGCTGACACAATATGGTGCAATTTCCTAATTATGTCTTCCATATTTTTCAGAAGTCAAAAATGAATTATCGGGCATGGAATCATCGTTGCTGGTTAGTGTCCTACATGTCAAGCGGGCAGGTCAGCTTCTAGATTTTCTCGGATCTGCATTCCATTTAACATGGAATATAGTATGCAAATTTTTTAGAAATTGGTTTGTATGTCTTTTTCTCATGGTGTCCTGACCTCTGGTCATGTACTTAACTCTTAGGTCATGTTTGTTGACCAAGATTAACTATTTACAATTTGCTCTGATTTCCGTTGGAATATTTTTCATCCCTTTTTAGTTATGCGAGGAAGGGAATTGCTAAACCACAAACAGCTTCTGTTATTGATGGTTTTTTTTAATATTTTTTTTCTAATTCTGACCTATACTCTCTAGCTATGTAGATGAGTTCATCCTCTGAATATTGGTGTAGCCTTTGGAGTTTCTTGACGTGGTTCTTGTTTTATAATCAATCTGATTTTGTATCAGGTTATATATGAGATAATTAGTAGCCGAGAGTGGGCTGGATTGAATGTTGCAGACAACTCTTGTTTTCACTATCGCTCGGTGAGTTTTTTCTCCTTACGTTTCTAAAAGTTCTTTCAAAGCCCGAGTAAATAATGCTGGACTTCTTTACAGTGACACAGATAGACATGAATATCTTCTTACAGTTTTATTTGATATGGGTCGATATAATCCAGAGTTCGTTTTACAGTTTATATCGAAACTTTATATTTTAGAGGCTATTAATATTTTTTACAATTTTGTGTAATAAATAACTTTTAATAATGTATCTTAAATTTTTATTAAGTTTGCTATCATATACCGTATGCTAATTGATATATACCAAATTTTCCTGTATTTACCGCTTTTTTGTACAGTCTTAAAGAAAATATCATTGATGCGATAATGCAACTTCTATCCCCTAATATGGTGTACATTCATCCAGACATAAGATTGGAGAAAAACTAGTATAACATACAAAAGGTGTTCAGAAACCAAGAGATGAAAAATGAATCATCGTGAAATTGTTATAAATATTGATTTCGTGGTGATGAACTGATGATTGATGCTGAATCAATAGCTAACATTTGTATCTTGCAGCGACTAATGCTCAGGATGTTAAAGGGTTCACGGACTAAGCAAGGTCCAAAAACAATCTCTAGTTATGATGCAGAACATTATAAAATTTATAAGGTATTGTACTTAGTTTTAAATCTTATTCTTTGTTTTGCGTCTTGTTAGTTAAATGCCATTACAGTCTAGAGATATGTTTTCCTTTTTTATTTGCTCCTACTAGAGATAAATTTTAATTGGTCTTAAATGTTCCCCCTCCGACCTTCCCTTTGTCCGTCACTGTATGAGCTGGATTGTCTAATGATAAAAAGAGAAGAAGTTATAATATGAAGAAAAAAACAGTCAGTAGTTTGAGGTAAAAGCAATCAATATATTTATATTCCAAGTTTGTTGTTCCCTACATGTCAATTTCTTGCTTTAGGAGCTTGTGAATCTTTTCAAGATCTATTGTGAATGTTTTAGATTTTTTTGAGCATAATTTAGGGGCTTGGTGTAGCTTTTTACTTCCCTTACCCTTTAGTGGCACATCTGTGACTTGTATATACTATATCTAAAGATAAGTTCAGACCATCTCAGTGATAAAGTAAGAATAGTTTTAAATATAACATATATTACTGAACAGGTGAGGACATTATCTCACAAATAACTGAGATTGCAGTTTACAGAAACTATATTATGATGTCTAGTGGATGATTGCTTGGCCTTTGGAGATCGTACTTTTTTTTTTCCCTTTGTTTCTTTTGGGATAAGGTTTGAATATTATTTTTTAGCTCTTCCTCTGTACACAACTGTTTGAAATTCATAAAATTTTACACCTTATGAAATCACTTTCTTGAAAATGTGGTTTTCAGGAGGAGCTTGATTGGAATGAGATGTTGATAAAACGCTACATTGGGAGAGAGGTATAAATGACCAAAACTTATATTTTGTCGAGTACTTTACTGACAGATTTTTGAAAGTTTAGTAGCATTGATTAATAGCAATTGTGTAAGTTTGCACTTTTGTCGGGACAAATATTAAATGTGAATATTAATATTAGTTTGTACCAGCATTCAAACTTGCGTGAAAAAGAGATTTGGACATTGGTAGTTTGCTCAGTAATATATGTTTTAGGACACCATCACTTGTTTTAGTAATATCCTTTGGCAGGCACTATGGCTTTACCGCCGTTTCCTCTCCTTATATTGGATCAATCAGTTTGTGATCGATGGTGATGATGCATTGCCCCATTCCAATCAGACACCTATAACCACTAGTGAGATTAAGACCTTTCTAGATAATGAGTTACAACTATTCTACTCATGCCAAGTATTTTCTATTAACGACTTTGATGATTACCGGGCGCAAGCTACCTTTTCTGCTACTTACATGTTGTGGATCACCCGGGTAATTACTTTAATAATACATTTATTGGTGTACACCATTACATTCTCCGTGTATTTTGACTGTAATGTTCATGTTTCTTGTTCTTTGTAGCATTTCTCTCAGTATCCTGGAATTGAGCGAATAATGGAACTAAGACCGAGAGACCTACAGGAAGTGCTAGAAAAGTATTGCCCTGAGAGGAGCTGTCTTTGGAATGCCTTAAGTACTCCATAGTTAAAGACGTACCTTATCATAGCCACCTATCTGAAAGGTATATAACTTAATGTATTTGGTAAAACAGCACCACATGATTTATATAGTGCGTGTATACATAGAAAAAACAGATGTGATATTGCTGTTTAGTTTGTCCATCTCTTATTCACAAATAGCACAAAAATCTAAAGCATGGTTTGTATTTTTTATTAAATTTATTTTTTACAGATAATAATATGTATCTCCCCAACTCCATATTTTTACAAGCAGGTCCAGTAGAGTGATGCATTGGTACCTCTAACCAACAAATGGTTAAGGGAATGATGTGCTACTGGTTGGTTGCCACATCAATAAATTTATTGCTTAGCTGTATTTGCACTTCTTTTATGTGTAGTTTAAGGTTTAATTACTTTTTATTATAGCAACTTCTATTACCTGGGACAAATAGTTTAGATTGTAGAAAGTAGTTGATAGAAAAAGACCACTTACAGAGTTACAGGGTAAGGTGATTGGGTATAAAGCTAATGTTCCTTCTGCAATACAGTGTGCTAGTAAAGACAGTAGATTGGTTATGGCCTATGCAATTACTTCAACTCCACTCTTCATGGGAAAAACATAAAGGAGAAATGCTGTATTATGACTGAAGTAAGATGGGAAACTTTAGGATGAAGCAATGATCCTAATTTTTTTCAGTGTAAAATCATGCGGCAGTTTAGTTTGCCTGACAATAGTGTTGCATAGAAGTTTGGTGTCAATACATGCCACACGAATAAGATGTTAGTTTTCTAAAGAAGGTTAACAGATTCCCAACTTATTATGATGCTCATGCACAAGCTTTATGTGCTTTTTGTATTCATGGAGGCATCATCCATCAATTTTATAGACTGTAATCCAAGGAATAATGTACTCGTCTGAACTGAAACTGTAATTCCTTAGACGCGCACACACACATCTGCCCATTTTTGCTTCTGGTAAATCTTGAACCCTCAAAACTCCTGTAAAAGGGTGACAACAATACTGCTAGAGTAAGATTCAATTGGTATAAATTCTTTTAGTGATCAATGTCATGGCCATCTAAGATGCATCGCTTTCTTGTTTCGTTATTTTCATTGGGTTCATGTTGTCTACCTTTTTCTGTAGAAATACTAAAATTTTCTATAGAAAGAGTTGTATAAATCCCAATCTTGAAATGTGAACAAGTATTGGGTTTATGGCATTGAAATCGGATCATGGTTATCCCTAATCTTATTTCCAGTAAGAGGGCTTGTCTTGTGTTCTTGTTTGTTTCTTTTTGTCGCAACTGAAAAAAAAAATTATATAGGGTAAAGGTAAATAAATTAAAATTTTGACAGGTAAAAACAATTCAGTACAGAGCATACTGTTTTATTTAAGTTTAGATCAGTTACTTCTCCTCACTTTGAATTTTAGTTTTAGTTGGTGAAGTTTTAAGAGATTTGTTATATACAGGAAGTGACTTGCAGAGTTACAGTAGCTACATTTTTAAGTATGATAGGAGTATAAGCATGAACACGGAACACCAGATTGTTTCTTTTGCAGAGAAATGAATTAAATTAAAGCTACAGCAGAACTTTGATTATTACAGTCCTAATTCCCGAAATAATAAGGATAATGTATTCTTAATTTCGAAAAATTAATAAAAGAATTTTAAGATCACATATATTTATATACAAAAGATTATCTGTAGAATATTATAAAGTCCCGACAAAAAAAACAGATAAGCATGCAGCAAGTGGTACACAGTCCCCATCTAGGTCAGTTTTAATGAAAACAACAGTTGTACACACACACTTGTCAGTTGTAATATGGAAGAGGAGGACACAAAAACAGTGCCTCTTTGCCATCGTAGGTTCCACTTCCACCGCAGGGTGTTAAATTTTATTTTCTTTTCCTAAACAGGGGTGTTAAATTGTTAATGTTTATGATGTGCTAAGTAAATTGTACCAACAAGTTTACTAAGCCGTATTTCAAGACCTGCATGTTTGCACTAAATCACGCAAGTGTACGTGGTCACAAGTAATATATGAATAAGTCGAGTTCGATCCCACAGAGATCTGGTTATGATTTTAATTCAGTTTTGTACCTATGCAAAAATGTATGGTTATTATGCACTGCTAAGACAATTAACAATAATGGGTTTTGATTACCTAAATTAAACTAAGAAGTAAACTAACAAATTAAGAATCAACTAACTAACAAGAATTAGAATCGAATTACTTCTGCAAGATAAACCATGGAATCGTAACTTCATTAAATACTTTACTTAGATCTGACGCCTTTAATCACTATATGCAATGGTTATGATATCTGATCGGACAACACGAAACAAGCACACGCTACCTCTCAGTATACGTATACCAAACTACCCATACATCCACAAAAGAGATAGAAGATGAATAGATACCAATTATGCTTAGATCCTATATGTCTATAGAATTTGAAAACATAACTTTTTGGGGTCTCATTCATTGCACGGTTAAATAAGCATGAGTATTGTATATAGTGTCGTAGTATAGTAATAAAGCATGAATTCCTGGCGAGCTTGAATAAGGATGGAGGTGTTCCTAGGTTATGAAGTGTCTACAGTCTATTCTTTGTATAAACTTGTGATTGTCTTGGCGAAGGGCATGTATGATCTTTGACCTAGTTTTGGGAGTATTTCTGATGAGCATTGCACACACGCACGTTTCTGTCATGTATTGTTAGTATACAGGGACTTAGTCGAGCTCTACTTGGATTTATTTGCATTCTTTGAGATATTTGCTTGTTAGTTGGTTTTGGTGAGTTTGAAGGGGATCTTGCATTTTTCATATTAGTTGCATTCATGCATTGCATTGCATTAGGTTAAATGAATTTTGTGGGTATATTCACTATAGGCCCTCACGAGACCTTACTCGTCCACTAGGGCTGCCTAGGGGTTTAAAGGGCTTGTTGCATATGCCAAATGCAACCATGATCACCTACGGAAGTGGTACTAGTTAGTTAGATAGTTGTAATTGTTTATGTTTGAGGACAAGTATCAGTTTAAGTTTGGGGGTGTGATAAGTGGATTTTATATCCACTTGGAACGTTCCATATCGGCTTAAATTGGTGTACTTGGCCTCAAGTTTGTCGTATTTTTTATGTGTTTTATTTAAATGTGCAGGTTTGAAGGAACGTCGATTAGGGGTGAACTTTCCGTTGATTTTGGAGTTGATTTACGATATGGAATGAAGAATGGCGTCTTAATATCAACTATCAAGAGGATTACAAGTCAATGAAATTGAAGTCGGGAAGTTAGTGCAAGAAGAACGGAATCTATCAATTAAGCATAACCATACGAGGATATCAAATATACATCACACACAGATCTTTAAAGCATCAAGATACTAAACTCCATAAATAAATCCGTTAGAATTCCATGACAACGATTAGTTCGTAATTAAACCGCTCGTCATCATGGGATCTGATGAAGCCATGATAAAAACAAAGTATGAAAAAATACAAATAAACCTAAGTAATTGATATGTAATGGTTTTACAAATTACAATGGTAGGATGTGTTTAAATAGGCTCTAGAAGTCTTGCCCAGCAAGAAATTCCCCAAAATAGAGTTAAAATAGAATTTTTGCAAAATACGTTTCCTAAACTGATTCTGTTTTTAAGGAAAATTCGTAACCGACTTTTCTTCAGTATTTCTGGGCCGTTCCAGTTGTAATTGGACATCTTGACCACTTTAGAATGATAGAGAATCTCGTTAGCTTCGCGTGGACTGTAAGATCGCCCAAAACGGAGTTGTAGAACTCGAGATATGGCCAAAACAAAAATCCAAAAATCTGGCTGACGACAGCAGCGCTGCCTGCGCTTAAAACTCTGTTCTGGGTACTATTTGAGCGCTGCCTGCGCTCCAGTTGCTGGTGGCGACTCGTTTCTACGCATTTTCTTCGTTTTATTGCCTTTTTGTTCCGTTCTTCTTGCACTAATTTTCCGACTTCAATTCCTTGACTTGTAATCCTCTTGATAGTTGATATTAAGACGCCATTCTTCATTCCATATCGTAAATCAACTCCAAAATCAACAGAAAGTTCACCCCTAATCGACATTTCTTCAAACCTGCACAACTAAATAAAACACATAAAAAATACGACAAACTTGAGTCCAAATACACCAATTTAAGCCGATAAGAAGTGGTCCAAGTGGATATAAAATCCACTTATCACTGCATTATAATATTTTTATTATTTGTTTTAATATAAATGAATCATTATTATAATATAAGAAATTTAAAAAAAATCAATGCTATATAAATTAAGTTTTTGAATTTTTTTATAAAAAAAATTGTAAACACTTTTATCCCATATTTTAAATTTTATAATTGACTGTAATTAAATTTGGTTGCTGTAGTATGAGGTCAATAGCAAAGTTCAATTTTTTCTAACTTTTCTATAATAATCCTAAAATCATATTTTAATCATTTTTAGGACTCTTGTTCACCCCATGCCCAATATTTTTTATGGGATTAACTTCTACCTTTATAACAAGAAATAAAATAAATAACGTAGAATTATAACTGCCGAAACGGTTCCCAAAATGGTTCCATTGATTATATTTTTATAAATAAAATAAATTCTCGTACATTAGTATACTAATGAATCTCATAAATAAAATGATAATAATGTCATGTGTCATATGGAACATAACATTACTTTGATACAAAACACCATATTTTGTTGAAGAATATAGGGCCCGTTTGGGAAATCTTATTTTCCAGAAATAAGTTACTTATTCTGGAAAAAAGTTAGGAAATATGTACTTTTTTCTGAGATAAGTAACTTATTTTTGCAAAATAACGAATATTAAACTCCCCATACACATTTTCATCTAAAAAAAAGTATGTAAATACGAATTTTTTTCCGAAATAAGTAATTTATAAGTTCATTTCATAATTTGCCAAACGGGCACATAATATAAGGATCATGTTCATTAGAGAATCTTTAAACAGAAGATTCTAAAACAAAATTCATATAATAATGAATTTTATATAATGAATAAAGTTATTTAACAATATAAGATATATAATTTAGAGATAATTCATAGTAGATTGATAATTATAAATTATAATCATACATCTGATCATAAAATCTTTCATTATTACAAAAAATTTCATAATTTCGTTAATTTTTGTAAGAATTTTCAAGTTAGGGTATAAATATATTACATGTTCAGCAATAGAATGCTCAAATACAAGTAAATTTAGTTGTTAAAATTTGTGTGTTTGATTTTAAAATTCGTGTACATAATTTGTATGTTTAGCTATAAAATATTAAAATTATGGTATTAATATAATAAGAGATAATGGTGTTCAACAAAAGAATGTTTATAGAAAATATAAATTCAATTACAAAATTTTATAAAAAAAAAGGTTTAGTTATAGAATTTTTTGGTTCATGTGCATAATTTTGAAATTCACAAACAGAAACATATAAGTTATATCTATTATTTTGGGAATTATTCTTTTCGTAAAATAAGTTTAATAATATAAATTAAAATTTTTTAAAGTTAGAAAATTGAAAAATATCAGCCAAAAGCTAGGTGAGATAAAAAATTATTAATAAAAATAAAAAAATTTAAGAAATGATTTATTGATTAAATTTCATTGTTTGAGTTAATTGAGCTAATAGTGTAATTTGTATTTTCAGGAATACTCATATAAAAACACTATATTTAAAAATTAATTGAATCTGAACAATTAATTTACAAATATTGATGTTAAAAATTAATGATATCTCGACTTTTTTTTTTTACTTCTTTTTAATGCATGGTAAAATAAATTTTGCCACAAAATGTTGGTATGTCAGAAAATGAACATGAAATATCTAAGGTTTCATGTCTTTAAAATTTTTTCGTTTTAATAGTTGAACTTGTCCAGAGTAAAAAGAAAGAAGAAACTTTTAATGAGATAGAAAAGGGTGCTTAGTGGTTTGGCAAAAATTCCTAGTTTGATGATTGATCCCATGTCCTCCTCAGTCCTCAGCATCTCCGCTCCTCTCCCACCTACTTTTTTGTATTCGTTTTTTCTTTATTCCTACAAAACCATAACTGAGAATAACACAATACAGATGCATGTGTGTGTTTGAGTTTGAGTGACTTGTCACCAAGCTAGCAACTGTCCCCACCAACCCCCAAACTCCTCCTCTTAATCACACACACACACATTTATATAGTCACTGCCTGCAAGTACTGCTTATTACTCATTCATTTGCTCCTTGATTTCCACACTTTCTGACCCTCCTCTGTTATTTGTTTTGTTCTTACCCAACTTATTACTCTCTCCCCTCCTCTTCAATTATTATCACTACACTTAGCCATCCTTTTTCTTGCATCATTTCCACTGCGTGTTTTTGTGTGTGTATAGTTGCATCAGCTCAACTTTTTGATCCCTTGGTTATGATTATAATAATGGGTTTTTCTTGAACTCCTTGCTTCTTTTTGTTACTCAAAAGTGTTTTGTTTACTTGTCATCCAATCCTTGAATACTTATAAAAACTACTGCATCACTTTCTTTCTTTTTAATCTTGAAAAAAAAATGATCCCTTCTGCTGAGGGAGATCAGATCTTAATGGCACAAGATTCTAATAATGGGAATCCACTAGATTCTATAGTGCTTGAATCTCAATGTGTTTCGGATACATTCATAGATGTAAATGTGGTTCCTGAGCATGAAAAGAATCAGCTTCAACACACAATATTCAATTTACAAGGTAGATACTGGCTTTTTGTTTTAACTATTACATTGATTTACTTAATTTAGTGTAGTAGTGTCTAGTGGTTCTGGTGCTTGATCTTGATTGTGTCATGCAGAGGAAATTGTAGATTTGAAATCGAAACTGCGAAATCATGATGACAAGCGCAGACAAGCACTGAATAACATACTAGATATCAAAGGTACAACCTTTGCACTCATGATGACATGATATAATGAAATGATTAGGTGAATTTGTATTTTTATTTTTTGAAAATATGGATTGTATAATAGGTAGCATTCGAGTGTTCTGTCGAATTCGGCCATTTCTGTATACAAGTAGGCGTATAGTCCACCAACCCATCTCGGTTGAGTCGAATAAGGTTGTGATTAGATCTGGTGGAAGTAAGAAAGAATTTGAATTTGACAAAGTTTTTACTCAAGAAGAAAGTCAAGGTCAGTTTTCGCAACTTCTGGGTTCACCGTGATCAGATGTATTTGGTTATCTGATTGAAGTTTATGCCTTGGCAGAAAATATTTTTCTTGAGGTTGAGCCAATTCTTAGATCTGCGCTAGATGGGCGAAATGTGTGCATTTTAGCTTATGGACAAACTGGCACCGGAAAGACATTTACGATGGTTGGTATTTA
Organism: Kitagawia praeruptora; assembly: GCA_037693485.1. Taxonomy (NCBI): domain Eukaryota; kingdom Viridiplantae; phylum Streptophyta; class Magnoliopsida; order Apiales; family Apiaceae; genus Kitagawia; species Kitagawia praeruptora. The sequence continues at coordinate 145,599,910 of CM075352.1, forward strand.
GCATACTTTTGATTCATGCTTCTTCCTAAGATATTCTGCATCGATTAATGCCTTGCATATATATGTAATTGATGTAGGATGGGGCAAATGACTCACCAGGCATTGTTCCCAGAGCTTTAAAAACGCTGTTCCAAAAAGCTTCTTTAGATAGCACATCAACAGTTGTGTTTTCAATTAGTATGTTGGAAGTTTACTTGGGAAGTGTCAGGGACTTGCTTGCTCCAAAACCAACCAGAGCTTCTTCTGTGTCAAGATGGTAATAAATCTTCGTCAATTTTGTCCCCCGAAGAAATATAAATGGTTCTGGTTCTGCATATAATAATGTCGTTTGCTAATTCTACTACAGCAATCTTAATATACAAACAGATATAAAAGGTTCGGTTGAGATTGAAGGTCTCACAGAGGTGCAAATCTCTGATTTTGCGAAAGCAGTCTGGTGGTATACTAAAGGGAAGCGAGTTAGATCTACTTCGTGGACTAATGTAAATGAGGCATCTAGTAGATCACATTGGTGGGTTCTCGATTTATAGTATTATTCTGTTACATTAATTAATTGATCAACTTGGCACTCCAGTTGATTTGTTTAATAAGTTCTTTTATGGATGTAGCTTGACAAGGATCACCATCTATCGAAATGGAGATGAGTCGGGAGGTAAACCAGAGATTAGCAAATTGTGGATGGTTGATCTTGGAGGTAGTGAGCGATTACTGAAAACAGGAGCCACTGGACAAACATTGGATGAGGGAAGGGCTATTAATCTCTCTCTTTCTGCTTTGGGTGATGTTATTGCAGCCCTTAGGAGAAAGAGAGGTCATATTCCTTATAGGTTAGTTATTAACCTACTGAAAATCTGTTACTCTAAACATAATATATACCTTTCAAGTTTCAATGCATAGTATTTTCTATTGTTTCCCTTCTAAAGGGAGTAATGGCTTATTGGCTTGTGGTTTATGTATGTGTACTCTATTAACTTTACATGCATAGTATCTTCTGTTATTACCAAGCTCAGCCCTTCAAATTGTAACTTCAATTTTCTTACGCTGACAAAGCTATAGTTTTTGTTTGCAGAAACAGCAAGCTAACTCAGATTCTTAAGGATTCCCTAGGTATATTACATGTTCCCTTATTGCTTTGTCCTGAAGTCTTCCCAGATGCTTTATGTATTTCCTTTCCCTCCATTATTCATTTGTAATTCTGTGAAGGGTAGTAGCTTGTCTTGCCATTTACTTTTCTTTCTAGAACAGTTTTCTGTAATATTTAGCAATTATCTGTTCCATACTAATCTCTTGAATGTTTATGAAGTACTCTAGTAGAATTTGTTAAAGAAACGCCATACTTTATACATGGGAATTTTAAATAATTAATTTAATGTTGTAATTCAAAGATGAGAGGAATTAGGTTTATTATATAAGAAAATCTGTAATTTAAGCATGTGGAGTTATGCTGAATGAGCTTCACTTCTTGTATCTGCACGATCGCAAGGGTTATGTTAGGTATATATAATCTGGACCTTCTACATGCTACTACTAGTTTGAATGAGAGTAGATATTACATCTATATTATTTATTTAACGGATAAATACCCCGTAAACTTTTTTCAGTGCAAACTTCTAATGTTTTGATATTCAATTGCTTTAGGTGACGGGTCTAAAGTGTTGATGCTTGTTCATGCAAGTCCCTGTGAGGAAGATATTATGGAAACTATTTGTTCATTAACTTTCTCAAAAAGGGCTAGAGCTGTAGAGTTTTATAAAGAACTACCTGAGGTAATTGCCCCGAATTCCTTATTTTGGACTTTCTTTTGACAAATAACTATAGTTGTCACTTGCCACCATGTATCAGGATGTAAAGTTGCTGAAGGAGAAGAAAATTGCTGACTTTCAGGAGGAGATGAGGGACGCTGAAGATGAATTCGCGAAGATTAGTGAACAAATACGAAAGACTCAGTTCCTTCTAACTGAAAAGATGAAACTCTTTGCAGAGACTTATGATGTCTGTAAAGATAAAGAAAATATTCCCATAAGTCAAGACAATGTCTTTAAAGAAGTTGTGGGAACACCTCGAACATCTGAAATACCAATTACGAGAAGTGTTGTTAGATCTTCTCCTCGGTTTATGAGCTCGACTGCAGCCAGTCGCCAGAGGCATATTATTGCAGAAATACAAGTAAAAGGCATGGCAAGAAGTCTAAGATCTGGGACTAGATCTTCCCTCCAAATTTCAACTTCCCAGTCTCTTGGTTATTCAGATCCTCGTTTGAAGACGTTTCTGAAACAACCCAATAAGAAATCCCGCTATGGAGAGACTAATGCTTCAGGTACTGAAGTAACTGTAGAAACTAATGCTTCAGTTACCGAGATCGCTATATCCAGTGGTCACAAGTCTGCCCCATTTGCAGCGACTCAAACTAAGATGGTCAGCTGTGATCCAAATTTGAGGGTCACACTTCATCGACATAGAAGAAGGATGTCTAGTCTGATTTAAGGGAGGCAGCATCTCATGTCTGATCTGATGCAAGAGAGGCAGCACCTCACTCACTGATCTAATATTTTTGTTTTGATCTTGAGAGGAATTGTAATTGATGTGTGCAGCTAGTTTCATATATTAGTGTCTTTTTTTTTTTGTTTGATAATGTTTTACAATCGTAGTAATTGATGTTTGCAGAGATTTACAACTGTATAGCATTAGATGATGCTTGATTGCTTGTAGTACCCTAACATTAAGCTTGTTTTGTGGTTGCAATGAGTTTGGTGTGTACTGATTCTGACAATTTGTACTGTTTTCTCATCTATTATTGAAGAAGTCTTATTAAACATACATTTAAGATTTGATTTGGCGTTTCTGGAAGAACCAAGTTCTACAAGTTGTGCCACACTGCCTGTTCGAAAAAACAGTTCCTGTACAGGGAGACTAAAATGAGAGCTAAAGTGACTACAAAGACTGACTCAAGTTATAAGAGATTAATCCATAAATTAGTAAGTACATATGTATGCATCATTTACAGCTGAATAGTTTGTATAGCAATTTGTTACTACTATTCCAATATAAAACAGAAACTGGATGCAAGTCCTTTCTGTTTCTTTCAAACAGAAACAGAAATTGATTGTAGAGTGTTACATAATCTACATTACAAGCAATACGGGTCGGTAAAAAATTAATCAAGAAAATCAAAAGTTGCACAAAGAATTAAGTGGATCGAGGGGGTCTTATATATGGATATCTTTGGAGAAAACAGCTGCAGAAGAATCGGACTTGTCTCGGCCAGCATAGATTGGGATTAAAACAAACCAACTAATCCAGCCAACCAGGTAGGCTTATGAGTTAATTTTCAAAGGAGTTTAGATTTCATTTGCAACCTCAGTATTGGTTCAGATACACAGATTTCTAAGATAATTTGAACTCCCAAGACTATGATTTTGATCTTCTGAATTCGAACCAAATCTCATAGTGATTGAACAACAAACTATCATGGGTGTGCTTCCCAATGTACTCTAGCCCCAGACTCTTTAGCCTTTTCGTGCATTCATCTCCACCTAACCGTGAACAGAACTTTATATTGTGAGACACGAAGATTCGACCTTCTTGTTTCAATTTACCAGCTAACCTTTCTAATCCAACCCAAACAAGCTTATCTGGCATGTGAAGAAAAACAGCACTTGCATATATCAAATCATACATTATGCCAGATCCGAACTTACTGAAGTCCATATTTTCACCCTTGACAATCAACGGCCGCTTGTGTAATAGACCTTGCGATGGAAGCTCATACCTAAATGCTGCCATGAGAGAAAGCTCGTCCCTCTCCAGACAATGGAAATGTTCTGGGTTAAGGTAGCGAATGAAGTGCAAACCAACCCGAAGAGTGCCACATCCAATCTCAAGTACACGTGATTCAGGTGCCAAATGGGCAGCCTCCGCGAGGAATTCATACACGTCTCGCCCTCCAGCCCAGGGCTCTCCATAATTGCTGTGGTGCTCCTCTACAAGAAGCTCACCAGGACAAGGAAAAGCGGTGTGGTTATTTGCTTCCTCACCTTCATAATGTGAAATTCCCTTATATCTAAGAAAACAAAAGGAATTTATTTAATGCAAGAAACTGTCGCATGATTCAACTTATTACAAAACTAACAAAAACCATATCAGTAGGTCATCGACGGATGACCACACACACAGAGGGAAAAAAACTACATTCTAATTTCACTTCAAGAAGAGTGTACATGCAACACAATATAACTGACATTAAATCAGCAATACATATATAACTGACACTAAAAGTTACGCCTTGGTCTAGTTTTGAGTAAACCATTTTGCATCTTCTACAAGTAAAGAGATAATTATGAGCGCAAAAGAAAGAAAAGTCGAATTTATTAGTTGTATCAGGCCTCGAAACATTTAACATAACCTAAAGCCCTAGACAAAAAAGATAGGATAGAAACATACTCAACAGATCCGAATGGAATTTATAATACTGATTAATAGATTCTTGCATAATATAAATTATACACTATGCTGAAGTACTGGTCACAAAAATTATACAGTATCTATCAACAAAAATCTGTTTGTAACAGCTATGTTGAAAATAAAGACTAAATGAATACCCACTCTCAGGCACTCAAACATGCTTTATACTTATTTATACTAATCAACTGTTCGAAAGAACTACTACACTAAGTTTAACATTATTGATTGTTGTTCTCTTCCGGTTGTCTAAGTCTGTCCTAGGTTGTAACTTGTAAGTGAATCAATAGATGGCCATTAAAAGTCTCCCGACATCCTCCAAAATCATCACCATTACACATACACACTTGTCACTGACTATGCAAAAAATCATTGACTTTCTCAAAAATCTTATCACTATTCAAATTTATCAAAACTAAGGCCTGGCTAAAGCACACCTGAGACCACAAGTATCAATCTAATTTGTTCAACAGAAATTCAGTAATTTATATGTATAATTAATTGCATAAGGTGCCTTGATACATAACTAGGCCATCAATCACACAAATCATTAACGCTATTGCTTGATTGAAGGAATAAAAATGGCTAGGAATAGAATGAAAATTGTACTACTTTCGTAGTTAAATCATGATAGTTTTTATTACTCCCTCCGTACCTATGGAGCTTAAACCCACAATTTTGGGGATGAATACTTCATTCCAAATTGTACTCAATTTCTTCACAAACCTTGTCACAGAAAACTTGTATTATCTCGTATTATCCATAATGTTCATTTCATTCCTTTTTTTTTAAATCCAATCCTTCCAACCTAAAGAAGGGTAAAATCAATAACCAACCTGCTACCATTATTGATTTGTAATCATCATAAAATCTCCATTACCCTTTTCAACTTCCATTAGTTCCATTAATTCTTCGAGACAGCTATTCCTAACTCAAGAAATTAATCATAAACAGATTACAATAAGAACTAATCTAAACGGGTACACAAATTTAAAAGAAAAACAACTTTTTAATGGAATTATGATAGTAACTACTGTTCTGAAGATAACTAATTAATAATCTATCTAAAAAGACCAATTAAAACACGAAAAATCGAATACTAATACGCTTGTTGTAAACACTAAATTATATAGAACAGTAATGGATGATGAAGAGGGTCATTACTGGTTCAAATCTTGGAGTTGCTGAGCACGAGTACGAGGATTGATACCCTTACGAAGCACATTATCTTGCATATGAAGCCCATTAGCATCGATCTGATCCCTGACCCACTTCACATCTTGGGCCCTAGTGGTCAAGATCCGCTCATCTGGGCTTGATGTAGAACAAGAACAAGTAGTAGGAGAAGGGTCAGAAGAGAGAGAAGCTAAGAGAAAAAAGAAGAAAATGGCAGCCACAGCTAGTGATAGAACAAGAACTGGAACTGTTATTACAAACCCTTTTGTTGACGTTGTTGATGGATGACCCATCTTGTGTTTGTTGTATATATATGACTGTGTCCAAAATTGAGGTTTTAGTAGATAGATACTGATGATGTTTTGGTTGTGTGAGTGTGTGTGTTTATGGTTCAAACACCAAGATCAAGATCTGTGTCTGTCTGTACAGGCTACGACACAAACATGGACACAGAGCAGCACTGGCAATTTATTTGCATTAATCGATTTATTTGTACCTTGATTTTACAAAATTGGTAATTACAAGAAGGAAAACAATACCTCTTCAAGTCTCCATTCCAACCGTAAAAATGCAGTTAATGAGTGAATGCATAATGTAGGGATAAATTGGATAATAAAAAAATAATTGGATCATTAATTGTAATTAATTTAATATGATTTTTAATATAAATATGATTTTTATATGTAATTGATAAATTAGTTTTTTAAATTATTATTTAAATGTTAATTGAAATGTATATTACATAAATATCTATGATAAAATGGAAATCATTCAACTCCAACATTAAAAAATTATGGGTAATTGGATATTTAAATTTATGAAAAAAGAAATTGGAACTTAAATCGTAAATTTAAGAATTTATTCATCAAATCCATTTTTATATATAATTATTTTATTAATATTAGTTAGACACATACAACTATCAAATATTTATACAGAAATATATTTTAAAAAATTATAATTTTAATAAATAAAATTTATAATATTTAACTTTTGAATTTGGAGGTCAATTTGAGTGGAAAAACTAAGAGTCATATTTTAACCATCTAAAATATGAATTAAATATACGATAATAATATTTTACTTAATTTTATTCAAGTTTAAACCTTTTTATTTTAATTCAATTTTTTTACAAATTTTACTATTTTTTATCAATCAAACCAATTTTTTTGATCAATTTGAAAGAGAGTAGAACAACCAGAAATCTTAGGAACTAATCCAAAATCGCCTACTCTATTGATAAGCAGGGGTCGGCCTCGAACGTCGAATGATATAGGTGGTCGGGTTCACTTACTTTAATTAAGTCGTGGGATATTTTTACTTTCTTCATTGGTATGGATAGTCTTAACAAAAACTAGTGTAAAAAGAGAAATAAAAGCTACACCTAGTAATCTAGTATTTCAAGTTAAATGTTCCAAAAAATGCTAGTCATGCTTTGGGACTTCACAATAAAAAGCCATTTTTGACTAATGTTAGTCACAGGGGCATGCCTGTTTAATATTTAATAACAAGCCTAATTGTTTGTAATGCTTTGCATTACTTACATGACCTCTTAACTGAGGGAACCTCTAGTTGTAGAGTTTCTATTTGTATTGTACTTACAGTAGGCATCAAATCCTAGTTGTGTAACTGTACTTATAGAGTGTAGAATAATGCTTGAAAGAAGTTCCAAGGTTCATGCCTCAAGCAAGAAGATAAAGACTGTCAAATAATCACAGTTGGGATTTGAAGAAATGAAGAATTTGCCTAAGTACCAATTCGAGAAGTATATTTGTCTATTCGAGAAGTCCAGCATTCGAGAAGTCAGGGATTCGATATCTCAAGACACTATTCGATATCTCTGAATACACTGTTCGATATCTCATTCGATATCTCAGAGATTCGATATGTCTATGTACTCTATTCGAGAACTCAGGAAGTCAACAAGTCAAAGTAGTATTCGAGTTCTCAAGGAGTCAACAAGTCAAAGTTCCATTCGATATCTCAAAGACTCAGAAAGCTATTCGATATCTCAAGGATTCGACAAGTCAAGTGTTCTATTCGACAACTCAAGGAATCCTGAAGAAAAGAGCTATTCGAGAAGTAATTCGATATGTCAATATAACAGTGTTCGAGAACTCAGAGTTATCGATCAAGTCAATTCTAGTTCTCGAATCAACTACTTAGTCACTTCTCGAATACATTCTTGGAGACAAAATACTGAAGAAATTGTACAAGTCAGAAACCTGCAACAAGCCAATGCACTTTATGGACCACAATCTGTAACGTGCTCTGGAAAGCCTACAAGGAAGCTTGGAGAGATATAGAAGAGACAAGGGGCTAAAGAAGTGGATCTGAACAGGCTTTACAAAGTCAAATCTGTAACCTTTTGGACACTTACTCAAAAAGGATAGACAGACTAGAAAGTAATTTGTTCAGCTGCCTTATTTGTAGTAAGTAGGGTGTATCCATGTTCTATAAGGATACAGCCTCACTTCCTTAGTCAATTAACTTTGTAACTTTGTGAGTCAAGTTTTTCATACACTGTAAGCTGTATCTCTCTGAGAAAAACGAAGCTGAGAATACTATCATTTGTATTCACAGATTGTAGCAACCTTTATCTAATAATACATTAGATTAAAGTGATATTGTGTTTTGTGTTATTCTTTTTCCGCACCTTCAATCTTGCACACACAAACACTCTTGCTACATAGACTCGAAGAAGAAAAGTTCAAGAATCCATTCACCCCCCCTCTGTATTCTTTTATCGTATTCAATACTCAACAAGTGGTATCAGAGCGGGCTGTTTATTCAAAAACAGAAAACGATCATGAGTTCGAATACACCAAAGACTACAGGAACGGTGAAGGTGTTGGAAATAATAAGTATAACGAGGCAGTTACATAAGAAATTTAACAAGGCAAGGCCACAGTAACGATTCGCGAAACAAATCATGAAGGTAAAACATATGCAAATTAGAAACTGTAATAACAACAGAAGATTAGCATGCGTACCAGAAACTGTAGGTCGAACTGAATACATAATCGGAGAAGATGCTAAGAACAGTGGTAAAAATATAATACCGAACAGCTGAGTCGCCAGCACTTGTACGAAGCACTGACTGTTCTTGAAAAGTATATTGCCCCTTACTTACTGTGTGTTAGGATGCTTGCAATATCTTTCCCAGGATAAAACAGCAACGAGCAAAGAGTTCACAGCAACCGGCGATGCTCAACAGCGACTGGTACCTCAGTTGGCCGGAAAAACCACAGCTAAACAGAACTTAGGGAGAGCAGAGAGAATAGAGAGAAAGAGAGAATGTCTGGTGTATTTTTCAGTGTATGCTTAGCTCTCTATTTATAGGAGAGGCTAAGTGTAACTGTTGCACCAATTTAATATATGAATATTGTAACAGCTGCTATATAATTAATTAAAAAATCAAAACTGATAATTTAAATCAATTGTAACAGCCCATTTATTCCTCACAATTAAATTATACGTTTTTAATATAGAATATATATATATATATCAGTTACATGTCCAGGTTCCATGTATCTGTTACCACTAGCAAGTGATCCAGTCCAAGTCCGAATAGCCCACTTACAATAGTGATCTAGCCCAACAGTACAACCAGTCCAACTTTGATAAATGTATATATATTAATTCTAATTAAAAATATATATAAATAAAACCCTCGCCCAGGTCGCCTCGCGTACGCGAGACGCCGAGACATTCGCCCAAATCGCCCTTCGACCCGACCCGAGTCGAGTCGAGACGTGACGTGACGTGGCGAGGCGAGGCGGCGGCGGCGCGCGCGTGTGTGTGTGTGCGCGTGGAGCACACAGTAACACCATGCACTATCACACACTCTAGTAGTTGTACACTACCCTTGTGTGTAATACAATATAAAGCCAATAGCCTCCATTATTTATCTCAATGTGGGACAAAAACAACACATTCTCATTTCCAAGCTTTCATAAGCTAACACTTTCAACTTAATTTCTCAATGGATTTCACTAAGTAAATAACTTAGATCCATAAATCAAAGTTTAAGTTCCCAAAACAAGGAACACTTTACAATTGTTAAAATCCGGAATCAATATCAAGAACATAAACTAATTTATGCTCTAAACTCCAATTTTCTAACAATCCCCCACAAATCCATTCAGAAATGCTTCAGGTTTCTCATCATGACTTGTTTTTCAGAGTCGGTACCCTTCCAGGTTTGAACCCTCCTAAGTCCTCTACTTCAATGGCTACCGGATTCAAATGGAATGTTTCACCTTGAATCTAAATCCGTATAGTGTAACCATGTTCCATAGATGACGACAAGTCAACGGCCATGGTGCCAATCTACGGCTTTGAGACGTTAATGGTCATGTCTCGATCCTGTTCGTCGAATGCTTCAAGGAATAACCCTTTCCTCTAATTGCGACCACACAATTACATTCGCTTAGCTGGGCATCTCCAGAGATGTACTGCTACCATCTCGTCAAAATGACTTGACCCCATTCAGAGTTTTAACACTCTTGCTATCCAGCAGTGTCAGTACCTTCTAGGTTTACAGGGAATAGACTCAGATACGGAAGTATCATCTATGTGGCAAAAGTACTACCAATTCACCCTTACAGCTTTGTTATTACCACATTGAATACACTTCGAGGGATCTCCTCTCATGTGTATTGGGTTCCCACTGTTGATGAACTATTATGGGTTGACAGTCCCATCCCCAACCTTGACTTAAGGACCACTGCAGGTTCCAGTCCCTTAGTCAGAGGATCAGCTATATTATTCTGAGTTCCTATGAACTCTATAGCTATAATCCTATCAGACACCAAACCCCTTATAGACTTCAGTCTAACTTGGATGTGTCTCTTTGTTTTAGCATTATGCTTTTTGCTGCTAATCTTGTCGATAGTTGTTCTACTATCACAATGAATAGCAATAGCAGGAAGCGGTCTGCTTACTACAGGTATTGCGGACATTAGTCCGTGTAACCATTCAGCCTCCGACCCTGTTGCATCAAGTGCACACAACTCAGCCTCAAATGTAGACCGAGTCACAATAGTCTGTCTAGTCGACCTCCAGGATATCGCTCCACCACCCAGGGTGAACACGTATCCAGTCACTCCATTGGAACCAGACTTCTTAGCTATCCAACTTGCATCACTGTACCCTTCAAGTACACCAGGAAATCTCCTATAGTGTAGACTTAGGTACATTGTGCCTTTTAGATATCTAAGTACTCTATCAAGAGCATCCCAATGAGTTCTGTTTGGACAGCTTGTATATCTAGCCAACTTAGACACAGAATAGGAAATGTCTGGTCTAGTACAGTTAGCAAGATACTGCAAGCTCCCAATAATCTGAGAATACCTTAACTGAGACACTGGCACTCCAGAAGTATTCTTGACAAGGGCAACTTTAGGATCATAGGGTGTACTAGCGATTCTACACTGTGAATAACCATATTTCTCAAGTATAGATTTCTCTATATAATGAGATTGAGTCAAGGTTATTCCCTCAGCGGACTGAATCAGTTTGATTCCAAGAATCACACTAGCCTCACCCATATCCTTCATTTCAAAGTGCCTTTTCAAGAAAGCTTTTGTCTCGTTAATAATCTCAATATTGGTTCCAAACAGTAAGATGTCATCCACATACAGGCACATGATCACACACTCACTACCTTTAACTTTGGTGTAGACACACTTGTCACTATCATTAATATCATAACTGAACGGCACTATAGTTTCATCAAACTTTTTATGCCAGTCCCTAGGAGCTTGTTTCAAGCCATAGATGGATTTGATCAACTTACATACTTTCCTTTCGTTACCAGATGCAACAAATCCCTCAGGCTGATCCATATAAATCTCTTCTTCAAGTTCACCATGAAGAAAAGCTGTCTTTACATCCATTTGATGGATGATAAGACCATGTACGGAAGCCAATGCTACAAGCATTCGGATTGTTGTCATCCTAGCTACTGGAGAGTATGTGTCAAAGTAATCAATGCCCTCCACTTGCTTAAAACCCTTAGCTACCAGTCTAGCTTTGTACTTATCTATTGAGCCGTCAGGGTTCAACTTCCTCTTAAAGATCCATCTGCACCCGATAGTAGAACACCCAGGAGGGAGATCAACTAACTCCCATGTTCCGTTAGAAACAATAGAGTCAATTTCACTCTTTACAGCGCCCTTCCAGTGCCTAGACTCTGAAGAATCCATAGCTTGTCGGAAAGTTAAAGGTTCATCCTCGACATTGTAAGTGATAAAATCACTTCCAAAATCCTTGACTACCTTTGCACGCTTACTCCTTCGTGGTTCCTCTATCTCCTTAGGAGTAGAGCTACTACTAGGTTCCACCCCCACATTTGTCATCTTTTCCACATGATCAGGAATAGAACTTGATGTGTGAGTAGGATCTTCAGTAGAAGTATCTTGAGGCATACCAGTCTTCATAGGGTAGACATCCTCAAAGAATGTAGCATCACGAAACTCAACTATCGTATTTGCCACTATACCATCTATGTCAGATTTTAACACTAAAAATCTCATAGCTGTAGTGGTCTCAAGATAGCCCAGAAAGATACAATCAACAGTCTTCGGACCTAGTTTCTTTCTCTTGTGTTCAGGGACAAGTACCTTAGCAAGGCACCCCCACACACGAAGATACTTAAGACTAGTCTTCTTGCTCTTCCATAACTCATAGGGTGTCTTATCCATGTGTTTCAGAGGAACTCTATTCAGAATATGGCAAGCCGTATTCAGAGCTTCTCCCCACATGTATTTAGGCAACCCAGAATTAATAAGCATACTATTAATCATATCTTTAAAAGTTCTGTTCTTTCGCTCAGCAACCCCATTAGACTCAGGTGTGTATGGTGGGGTAACTTCATGAACTATACCATTGCTTGCACAAAATTCATTAAAAGCGTTACTCGTATACTCACCACCTCTATCAGATCTCAACCGTTTAAGTACCTTACTAGTTTGTTTTTCTACTTCAGTTTTATATATAATGAATTTACTAAGTGCTTCATCCTTATGTCTAAGTAAATAAACATAACAGTATCTACTACTATCATCTATAAAGGTAATGAAGTATCTAAAATGGTCCTTAGTCAACACACCACCAAATTCACAAATATCAGTGTGTACTAAATCTAACAAGTCTGAATCCCTAACAATATTATGAAAAGGTTTCCTTATTTGTTTAGCAGACACACATACTTGACATTTAGAATTCTTTTCTATGGTATGTTTTGGAATCAACTCTAAGTTCATCATATTCTTAAGAGCACCAAAATTTAAATGACCAAGTCTAGCATGCCATAAATTTGCGGATTCAACACAGTTAACAACAGAAATATTATTAACTAAAGATCCCAAAACGGGTTCAGCATTTATTACAAATAAACCATTCGACAAGTAACCCTTGCCAAAGAAAGTACCAGTGTGAATAAGAACTACTTTATTACATTTCAACGAAATTTCAAAACCATTAGAAACTAAACAGCTTCCACTTATTATATTTCTACGCATGTCGGGAACATGATGCACTCGAGTTAGAGATAGAACACGCCCCGAAGGGAACTTCAGGTCCACGTTTCCTACTCCATGCACTTGAGCAGCACTCGCATTCCCCATCGTCACTGTCAAGCTATGACTCTGTTGATAAGATACAAACAGACTAATGTCAGCACAAACATGCACATTAGCACCAGTATCGATCAACCATTCATTTGACAGATATGCAGAAAATATTACAGGGTTGTAGGATACATACCGGTCCATGTTGGTTTCAGAAGCCGTGACCTCACCAACAACCATGTTCACTACAGGCCCACTTGTGGTTCCAAGCACAGCATTCGCTTGTGCTACCACTTCGGTTTTCTTCGCTTTCTTTGTAGGGCAGTCCTTACTCCAGTGCCCAACCTGCCCACAAGACCAACATGGTTTGTTCGCCTTGGGTTTCTTGACCTTGTCCTTGTCGTTCTTAGGTTTATTACTATTAGGTTTCTTAGCAAAGTTCTTACGTTTCTGACCTACAGTTGCAACATTTACCTTTGAACTACCATGCTCAGTGGGCATCACATGTCCCTGTTTGGACTTGTGTTGTTCTTGAACCGAGATGTCTAGCATAAGGTTGGTCCAGGTGATCTCTCCTTTCTGTCTTTTCAGGGAGAGAGAAAACTCCTCCCAAGACTTCGGAAGCTTTTCAATCACGCTCATAACCTTGAACTTTTCAGGGAGGTCCATACCAGACTCCTTCAAAGCATGCACCAACATCTCGAACTCATGCACTTGCTCCGTCATCGACTTGTTGTCCACCAGCTTGAACTCAAGGAACCTAGCCACCGAATACTTTTCCAGACCTTGTGAGTCAGTATTGTGGGTTTGGTCCAGCTTCTCCCATAAGAGTTTTGCGGTGTAGGCATCAGAAGAATACACATCAAACAATGTGTTGGTTAGAGCAGCCAAAATGGCTGCCCTAGCAACCCCATCCTTCTCAGCCCACTTCGCTAAAGCCTTAACCGTTTCAGCATTTCCTTGAATCACCACCGGCTTCTCATACTCCATGACGGGCCAAAGACCCTTCACAGTTAACCACAGCTTCATCCTCTTCTGCCAACGAGAGAAGCCAACGCCACCGTTGAACTTCTCGGGTAGACCAGTTAACTCAACTGGTTGTGGAAAACTATACGTGGTCCAATCAATGACCCCAACAGTTGCACTCGAACTACCATCAGCACCACTAGCAGGAATTTCAGTTTCGCCAGTCATTACTCTAAATATTATGTAACTAATATACTTTTCAAGATTGTTGGAAATAATAAGTATAACGAGGCAGTTACATAAGAAATTTAACAAGGCAAGGCCACAGTAACGATTCGCGAAACAAATCATGAAGGTAAAACATATGCAAATTAGAAACTGTAATAACAACAGAAGATTAGCATGCGTACCAGAAACTGTAGGTCGAACTGAATACATAATCGGAGAAGATGCTAAGAACAGTGGTAAAAATATAAAACCGAACAGCTGAGTCGCCAGCACTTGTACGAAGCACTGACTGTTCTTGAAAAGTATATTGCCCCTTACTTACTGTGTGTTAGGATGCTTGCAATATCTTTCCCAGGATAAAACAGCAACGAGCAAAGAGTTCACAGCAACCGGCGATGCTCAACAGCGACTGGTACCTCAGTTGGCCGGAAAAACCACAGCTAAACAGAACTTAGGGAGAGCAGAGAGAATAGAGAGAAAGAGAGAATGTCTGGTGTATTTTTCAGTGTATGCTTAGCTCTCTATTTATAGGAGAGGCTAAGTGTAACTGTTGCACCAATTTAATATATGAATATTGTAACAGCTGCTATATAATTAATTAAAAAATCAAAACTGATAATTTAAATCAATTGTAACAGCCCATTTATTCCTCACAATTAAATTATACGTTTTTAATATAGAATATATATATATATATCAGTTACATGTCCAGGTTCCATGTATCTGTTACCACTAGCAAGTGATCCAGTCCAAGTCCGAATAGCCCACTTACAATAGTGATCTAGCCCAACAGTACAACCAGTCCAACTTTGATAAATGTATATATATTAATTCTAATTAAAAATATATATAAATAAAACCCTCGCCCAGGTCGCCTCGCGTACGCGAGACGCCGAGACATTCGCCCAAATCGCCCTTCGACCCGACCCGAGTCGAGTCGAGACGTGACGTGACGTGGCGAGGCGAGGCGGCGGCGGCGCGCGCGTGTGTGTGTGTGCGCGTGGAGCACACAGTAACACCATGCACTATCACACACTCTAGTAGTTGTACACTACCCTTGTGTGTAATACAATATAAAGCCAATAGCCTCCATTATTTATCTCAATGTGGGACAAAAACAACACATTCTCATTTCCAAGCTTTCATAAGCTAACACTTTCAACTTAATTTCTCAATGGATTTCACTAAGTAAATAACTTAGATCCATAAATCAAAGTTTAAGTTCCCAAAACAAGGAACACTTTACAATTGTTAAAATCCGGAATCAATATCAAGAACATAAACTAATTTATGCTCTAAACTCCAATTTTCTAACAGAAGGTCCCTAAGTTTGACAAAGAGAATTACAACCTCTGGAAGATAAAGATGATGTTGTTCATCAAAGCCTTTCATCCTTTGTATCCTGAGATTCTCAAGAATGGTCCTTTTTGTGACGACCCCAAATCCGAGGTCAAAGATTCGGGTCGTCACATCACCATCCAACCATATCATACCTGTATTAACTTTACAACTCAACAATACATCCATCCAGACCTCAATCTTAAGCACAAACAAGTTAGAGCCTCAGAAACGATAATCAAAAGTAATGCTAAATATTACAATTCATCTGTACATTCTAGAATCTTGCGCACTTCCATTTATACAACTACACTTGAAGACAAGTCTTACTATTACAGTTGAAAACCTATCAGACTTACTCTGTAGTATTTATCAGGAACTAAATCATCTCAGGGGTAAATCTTCTACTCCTCTTCTGCTGGTGCGGAGTTAACTGATCAAATTCTTCTCTTTCTGAAAAGTTTTTATAAAGCAAGAATGAGCTACATAATGCTCAGCAAGTTCACCATTTTGTAAAATAATAATGTGGTTTATTTCGAAAACATTCCCAACTATATGGGTATATATCTCATATTTCAAAACATAATTGGACAATGTGTATGTCCGAGTTTGAATAAAACATCTATACTCACTAAGAAGCTTTAAGAATAACATATGAACCCTTTATAAGGTTCCCATCTCAATATATCTCAAGTTTTAAAGTATATACATATGAGTATATCATTTTCGGCAAAACACTCTACGGTTAACATACTGTACAGGGAATACATCATTGCAAACCTCTTTCCTTCCATTAGCTTAGAAGGTTTCTCATTCAAAAGCATTTTATTCTTTGAAATAATTGCAAGAGTGCACTAACATGTGCCAATCTTTATAGAAAATCTTGCAGTTCTAGATACTGCACGATGTCAATATTTTTCTTATCAAAAGCCACACTATCGGTAACTTGGCACCTAGGCCCAAGAAGCAGTGTTTGATAATTTTTCCAAAGTGGAGGATGGGACTGGAAGAAAACATAAAAACCTGACAAGGATTGACGATGATCAGTCGCCACAACCAAGTCCAACAATCCGCGGGTCTTCTCTACTAGTAGAAGGATAGAAACTACATCCGTAACTACCCTTGGATGAAAACTACATCCGTAATCACCCTCGATGAAAACTACATCCGTAATCATCCTTCGGCAACACCTGGACCGGAATAATAATTGATGGACCGCCTGGCTCACGGCCGCTTACACATCCCGGGAATCATTCGTCAACGATTCCCACACCTGCCAGAGTCCCCTTTTTCTTTTCTTTTCAAAAATCATTTTGATAGAAAATTCGAGTAGTTGAAGTTCGACCTCAGTCGACCGATAATTCTTGAAAAACGTACAAGAAGCAAAACCTGACCGGGGGTTTTCGAAAATGTTTTGGGTGGGAAAGAGTTCGAGTTTGAAAACGCTAAAGGTATCTTGGATTAGTTTTGTCTTTAAAATAATGAACGATAATTAATAAATAATATTTTGAGATTTAATATAAACAATTAATAAAATAATTATTTAATTAAAATAAGCTTTTAATCCAAGATAGATATTTTTGGGTATTTTTAACAACGTAAAAATAATAATTACTTAAGTATACGATACTTCCCGAATGACTCTTCGGGTTTTCACAATTTAATCACGATACAACAATATACCGCTCCCCGGTCAATAGTATATTTGGACCGCTACGACCTCTATTGCTAGAGTCGTTGTCCGAAGAAAACACTTTCATTCTAAGTTCAAGGGTGTACAAACACATATGCATATATCTCAAACTTCAACATAATCTCGTAAAGCATAAGCATATAATACGTTTGGAAGCTATAAACACAACAGTGAAAATCCTTATATATAAGTTTTGAAAAGTAAACTTGCATAGGTAAAATCAAGAATATAATCTTTTGAAATTAAATACTTAGGGTTGGAAAACTTGCCTTGATAGGGTGGGGTGGTCGAGCTCGCGACGTGGAACGAAGATCTATACATAATCAATATTCGTACGTTAGTACCTTAACAACACTAGTTAATCGTAAGGTTTTTAAGGATGTAAGACCAACTTAACGACTCCAATTTGTGACCACTAACCCTCCTATATGACCATGTCATCCCTTTATCACATTCGTTACCCATTCAACTCGAATCCATTCCTCAAACTTGAAACACAAGTGAGTACTCTTAAAACTACGTTAAACTAACCTCCTACGTGATTTTTCACTCGCGCGCACTTCTCTCTAACATTTTTATAAAATTGAAAAATACATATTTTAATCCAATTCTTTTTGGGTAACCTCTACCACTGCAAGATCTAGTTTTCCTCAATTTTTCATAATGTTTGCAGAAAGTTTAAGGGTCCAAAGACAGTTTACAAACAGACCATACAGTGCAGTCCGGATTTCAGAACCACTCCTCACTCTTCTGGTCATAACTCAAAATCTACACATCACCTAGTCATGAACTTTATATTTCTGGAAACTACATTCAAATACCTTTATAACCATGGGTATTAAACCCTCGGGAGACAAGATTAAGGGGTTCAAAAGCCTACTGCAAGACAGTACATACTCCCAGACTTTTTACTCAGCACACATCTTTACTTAATCCTTCAAGAACTCAACTTATACATCATATCTACCATCAAAACCATCAAGATCCTTACCATTAACACATATATGACTACATAACTCAATAACATGGCTTAAAACATGGATACAAGCATAATATCTCAAGATCTAACCATCAAAAGTCCAAAACCTCCAAGATTTACACTAATACTTTCAAACCTTAAAAGATCCATCAAATCTTGACACAAACTAAAAGTGAGAGGATGTTATACCTTTCTTGAGCCTAGGGAAGCCTTGTACGAGCTTGGGTAGCCTTAAGAACACCTTAGCTAGCTTAGATGAACCTTAAACTTCAAGATCTAAAACAAAAGTTATGGTTAGCCATTATACATCTCCAACTTCCACCATTTTTCTCACCATGCTACACTTTGAATAAAATTATGAAACTTAGTACATACCTTCACAACACCTAGGGGAAGCTTGGGTTTTAATCTTGTGAACTATAGAGGAGTAGAAGTGGAGAAAATGATTTTTCTTCCTCTCTTATTTTTCTGCTCAGATTAGAGCAGTTTGGTAAGGGGGAAAAAGAGCTTTTCTTTTGTTTTTGTTTGGTCAAATAATTGTGTGGTGTATGGATATATTGGTGGTGTATTAGATGATAAGTAATCACATGTCTCCACCCTACTAGCTAGCCCTAGGTTAGGCCATGTCTCCCTTGTACTTAAAGCATGGCTAGATGTACTACTAACCCATTCTACTTAGTTTGCTTTTTGTACTTCTAGTTAGCATTTCTAACTTAATGGTTGCATGGTATCTTGTATGGAATATTATCTCGTCTTATTACCCAACCAATTTTCGTTACGTAATCCTTAATTCTTGACGTATCTATAATAAAACTCCTCGTAATAATATTTTGTCACGTATGGATTTTCCTTGTAATTCCTTAAGTACTTAATTGCGTAAATTCCTTAAATATCCATAACTTCTTGTCATAGTCTCTTAAAATCTTTTAATACTCTAATAACTCTCAAATCCCAAGTTTTTATAAATCTTAACGGTAGTAGGCCTCTTGCCTTAACAATCTTCCCTTTTTCTTACACAGTGAATGTAACAACATAAATTTCTCAGATAATCAATTCCATTAAACAACATAGGTGACTCAAAAGGTCCCAAATTCACAATGTCATATGATATTATATTCTTAAAAATATTACAAAAATCAGGGTTCTTACAGCCTCCCCTCCTTAAAAGGATTCCGTCCCGGAATCAGGTTGAAAACAGTTGAGGGTACTTTTCACGCATCGCTTCTTCTAGTTCCCAGGTTGATTCTTCGACGTTCTGGTTTCTCCACAAAACTTTCACTAGCTTGACAACCTTGTTCCTCAGCACTTGTTCTTTTCTATCCATGATTTCCACGGGTTGCTCCACATAGGTCAAGTCTGGTTGTAGGTCCACTTGGTCGTACTCTATCACATGCCGATGGTCGGTATGGTAGGGTCGTAACATAGACACATAAAACACATTATGAATTTGCTGCAAGCTTGGGGGCAAGGCTAACTCGTAGGCTAACTTCCCAACACGCCTCAAAATCTCAAAAGGTCCAATAAACCTCAGACTTAGCTTCCCTTTCTTACCAAACCGCATCAATCCTTTCCAGGGAGATTCCTTTAGTATCACGAAGTCTCCCACCTCATACTCCTTTGATATCTCATAAAATTTGACCATTCGAAATGATGGGTTTCGTAAAAAAAAACTAATGACTTTTACATACACTCGTCTGCACCGTAAAGACGTAATATCAATTCGAAATCTTCAATTAATAATTCGTACATATTGTGATTGCAAAAATTTCCCATCCACGCATAAAATTACTATTCATCCAGGTTTCGAATATTCACGAAAATTAGGGTTATTGTAGTCTTCTCTCCTTAAAAGGATCCTATCTTAAGAACATAAGGAAAATAGTTGTGGATACAATTCCAACTTTACCCTTTCCAACTCTCAGGTTGACACTTCAACCCTTTTGTTCTCTCACCTTGGTCTCACCAATGCTTTAATGTTGTTTCTCAATGCATGCTCTCCTCGACCTGTATTCCTTATCGGTTGTTCTGTGAATGAAATTTTTTATCCCACTACTTATACGTTCCCTTTCTACCTTGTTCATAGTATCCGTGTTGAGTCCTTGTATCGTTGGCCCGTGAATAATTTGTGGTCGTGTTTTATAATTTGAGACAACGTCAATACGCACGGTATTCCTCATATTCCTTGGCTTGATTAGCACGCATGTGTTGCCTCCCGTCAGCCGTTACCACTTGCTATGGATACTGTATAGTCTTCGGTATACGTCGAACCAGTTCAGCTACTATATCCCTCGTTCATTGACTTCTTCGTAATGCAAGAAAAGCGAAACTTCTTCTTTCGTAGTACGCTTTACAAGAGACGTCCTTACGTTCGCATGGTGACGATCGTGATAACAACATTCATTTCATGGATAAATTTTTATTCTCGACTGCCCCGTGAAATCTAAGGCACGACACTAAATATAAATTCGATCGTCTGGATAATTCTTCTTCCCTGTCCATCAGCCACAGATCAAATTAGTACATACGCTCAATCTCTTTGTTAAATATACTTGAAAGCATATTCAATATTCGAAGTTTAACCTTAAGTCTTTATCTGGCGTAATCGCTGCAGAAGTTTTATATTGCACCACCCTCTCTTCCGTATATAAATCGATAATCTTCTAAATGGAAAGTCTCTCGTAGGTAAATCACTTGGTACAACAATTATAAATCAACTAGGGCCATCTCTTGGCTCGGTCTTCGGCGACCTACTTATGAAATTCATTATAATTCTGTCCACGTTCAAGATTTTCTACAGGCGGAATTAATCCTCTAGATCTCTATCATTCTGCTTTTGACATGTCGCGTTTGTACTTAATAGTTTGCCAATACCATTCTTCATACCCGTTTGCCAAACATTCTCTTAATTCTCTAGACATCTTTGTCCTTCCCCATAATTTAGTCATTTTCCTCTAACATTATTCTTTATTGTATATACTCTATTTTCTTGGTCAATACTGACTGAATTCCAATTTTGAATAATCTCTTCTATAGGTATCGGCCACCACACTGGCCTTTCCTGGGTAATAACAAATTTCTCCATTATACTCCCTGCTCCCTTTCGTCACCTTCTCTTTCTTATGTTTAGTTCTAATATGAAGATATACTTATGGCACTTGTGGAAAAATTTCACACTTTTCTCATAAGGTTAACGTCTCAGTATTATACGTGAACGCTATCATGACTAATCCCCGACTCACGGTTAGTATATCCTATCTCGTAACCTTTATGTTGTTTAGAAGTATAGGCTATCATCCCTTTTCCACTGCATCAGCACACCTCTTAAACTCTTGAAAGACGCATCATCGTGACTCTCAAAGTCCTCTTTTTATCATCAAGTATAGCTAACAACGAGGTTGCTGCTAATATCTCATTTCATTCCAAAACTTTGTTCATTAATCCATAAAGGCTTCTGACTCATTAGTCCACTCAAACGATACTACCACAATTTTATAACGTTTATATTAGTGTGAAATCCCAACTTTGGCACAGTACAGAGGTCGATCTTGAGTTGGTGAAACCCGCCTTACAACCTTATCTTTGAAAAAAACAACTACGCATTTTAACTGGTCAACAATTCCTACATCTCCGGTTAGGGGTATCGATTCTCGATGGTATATTTAAGATGTCATACGCTCGTCCTCTTTCACAACTGGAACCAATCAGCCTGAGGCCTGTATGCTGCTGCGATTCCCAATAAACTTGATTAGGTGGTAATCTCGAAGGATCATTGGGATATATCCATGCATCCATTTACTATTAGGGGCCTTTTAAACTTTATGTCTCGCTATGTGCATCAATCCTTTTTAGCTAAGTAAAGCTTCACATTCTTGCCACGATATTTCTTCCTTTCTTGTCCATCTCACTTCCATGTTAGTTTCCTCTAAGGATATGTCTTACATCTCAATCGATTTGAATTTCTTGGATCAGGAAAAGGCTTGGTAACTCTAGAATTCATTACTATAACATCCTGACAACGGTTGGTAGGAACGTACTCCCAACCACCTCATCATTTCCTATAACTTTCCTCACACTAATATTAAAGGTCTTGTGTTATGCCCCGACATGTTATTCCTACTTTAAATATTCACTCGGCATAATGCTCTGGCTGCACAATTACAACATTTGGTTTTTGATCTCATATTGGTGCAACGGTTCACAATTGTACCTCCCGTTCACCTTAGAGTAGTCACTTTTGAAAGGAATGGTTTCAAAATAACAAGGTCCAATAGATAATTTCAATAAGAATTCCACATTGGATGTTCCAAGAATGTTGATGGTTCCAAATACTGGGAGTCTCGATTTTCGGAGATGTAAGGATGGACAAAAAGAATATAAAAATGTTTATTCCTTCATGTCCTGATAATTTTGTAATGTGATATCATAGAGAATGTTGCACGAGGGCAATGATTGTTGGATACAAAAGTCATAAAGACGGTCTTTATACAATTCTTACATCTGGTGAATACTTTTCCTCTTGAAAAATAGAGGATCTAAAAGGTCCCATTGATAAAAGTCAACCGATCGAAAGAAATTCTACTCTATGACGATAAAAATGAAGCAGTTTATCATTCAAGTAATCTATGGTTTCAAATGAATCTTCATTATATGAATGAAAGAACAGAATATTCAAGTGACATAAAGCCTGATACGAAGATGGGTAAAATTCAAGTTGAGTGGGCGACCTCACTAGGTCTCAATCAAGTTATTCGTCAAAACTTTCATTATCATACTTTACCACATGCAAAATGCATTGAGGAATTGCTGAATGAATTAAATTGGGAGTTGGACCAGTGAAACAATAACTAGTCCTTTTCAAGAAACACTAGCAACTAGCTAGACAAAATTTTCTAGTTCACTTGTTTGAGACATCACCACTAGCTAGGACAATTAGCTAGGTGTTCTTCACAACATTACAATTTTGACTAGTTAGAACAATCAACTAGTCATTCATATTGACATATCGACTAGCCAGTTTCAATTGGCTAGAACGGAATTTCAACATCGTAGTCACTGAAGAAACTTTAGGCTACTCGGACAACGAATGAAAATAATAAGTTATTAAGTTTGAAAAAGAAAACTATAAAATCTGAAGAGAATGTTCTAGGTATCGGAACAATCGATAACCTCTCATCAAATATTACTTATCAATGAAACGGTCCACCCAAGGGTGCCTCCGTACACATGTTTTATCAGATCCTACAATAGAATTAAATTCGGAATACCAATATCAAAATGATATCCTTATTATGATTTCAATGTACGATGTACAATCTCATCTTGAATAGAAGAAAAGAATTCATGAGGGATGTCTGGACATTAGATCATCCATGTCCTCAGTAATTTGTTAAATATTTATGAGCTCAACTGAAGAGTGCAAGTATGAAAGAAGCAATCAAATATCAATATTCGTTAAGTAATATTCGTCGATTAATTAAGGAAATATTTGTTGAACATTCCTTGGATAATTGAAAGAAAGTGTAAATAGGCCTGAGCCGAACAAGATCATCATAAATTTTTGAATAGAATGTTCATGGATCAAATAAAATTACTTCGGATAAGTCCTGCTTTAGGGAAAGTATATCACTGGTTGTTATTCCACAAGTTTGAAGTAGAAAGCTAGAAGGGTTACCTGATATAAACTAATCTAGGTAACATGGTTAATGAACAGTTTAAAAATGAAGTAGTGCACCAGCCGGTAGTTACCAAAATAAGTTAATAATCATTCGTGCATCTCATTATCACCATTATGAGGGTAACTCCATCTCTTCTTCTTCGTAATACAAGACACCAACTAGTGCGTCTCCCAATCATCATCTTAAAGTCAATTATCCAGTTAGGGTTTCATAAATATATCTATCATTTCCGTGCTTTATCTTGAAGACCAAGCTTCACATCATTCCGGGGACACCTGCTAAGTCCATAGGGTCCTACTTCATGCCTTTCGATATGAATCACAAGTGGCCAGTTCCCCCTGGGAACAGATCAAAGAGATCTCTCAGGGATCTCAGTGCAATCCATAGGTTCAGTGGCGGGTGTGTGTATGTGATCATATACCAAAAATATTGAGGTCTACAATACATATATGCGTAGTCCCTGCTAACATCTCTATCAAAGGATCCCACTCTAGTCCCGTTGGTCTTTTCTTTTGGTAGACTCTGAGATCACTGTATCGCTCGTTGCAACCATATTCAACTTCTCTTGAGTCCCTTTGTTAATCCCACTTGTTTGTTCTCTAAGTTGAACTACCATGCTCTAGCGTCCGAATCATGCGTGGAATTATCTAGCACGCTCGTCTTATGATAACATTCGCGTATAACACATGTAAAATTCACCATCAAGGGTAATGAAATCCACAACGACATAGTGACCAACTTTCAGGTAAACCCGAAAATCGGATCTTATAGCCAAAGTAAAAGACTTTCATTATTCCAAGTACTAAGTACTCTTAAATATGTAGGGAAGTCTAAACTTCTTGATTCTTAAAATGCCACCTCCTAAACTGTGGAGGACTATGGGCCACAAAATTTATGCCAGCCTAGTCATCCGATTATATTGGCAGTATCGCCTCTACCTCAGCTGCTCTTGAGATTTCGCTCTGCTTTCTACATTATTACTTATGATAGGTCATGTACGACTCTCAAACCTTTATTCATCATTCTGAAGGTCTCTAAGGATTCTATCGACCCTAGCATAATACCTCCTGTAAACACTCCAGTCCATTCTACTCACCAGTACCTCTTCTGGTAGTCCAATAATAAGTTTACTACGATCTCTGATGTCATTCTCCTACTTAGACTTAACTCTCAACACTCTCGTTTCTGAGTACTGTAACTTATCTCTCTAATACCATTTCTGTGACGACCCCAAATCCGAGGTCAAAGATTCGGGTCGTCACATCACCATCCAACCATATCATACCTGTATTAACTTTACAACTCAACAATACATCCATCCAGACCTCAATCTTAAGCACAAACAAGTTAGAGCCTCAGAAACGATAATCAAAAGTAACGCTAAATATTACAATTCATCTGTACATTCTAGAATCTTGCGCACTTCCATTTATACAACTACACTTGAAGACAAGTCTTACTATTACAGTTGAAAACCTATCAGACTTACTCTGTAGTATTTATCAGGAACTAAATCATCTCAGGGGTAAATCTTCTACTCCTCTTCTGCTGGTGCGGAGTTAACTGATCAAATTCTTCTCTTTCTGAAAAGTTTTTATAAAGCAAGAATGAGCTACATAATGCTCAGCAAGTTCACCATTTTGTAAAATAATAATGTGGTTTATTTCGAAAACATTCCCAACTATATGGGTATATATCTCATATTTCAAAACATAATTGGACAATGTGTATGTCCGAGTTTGAATAAAACATCTATACTCACTAAGAAGCTTTAAGAATAACATATGAACCCTTTATAAGGTTCCCATCTCAATATATCTCAAGTTTTAAAGTATATACATATGAGTATATCATTTTCGGCAAAACACTCTACGGTTAACATACTGTACAGGGAATACATCATTGCAAACCTCTTTCCTTCCATTAGCTTAGAAGGTTTCTCATTCAAAAGCATTTCATTCTTTGAAATAATTGCAAGAGTGCACTAACACGTGCCAATCTTTATAGAAAATCTTGCAGTTCTAGATACTGCACGATGTCAATATTTTTCTTATCAAAAGCCACACTATCGGTAACTTGGCACCTAGGCCCAAGAAGCAGTGTTTGAGAATTTTTCCAAAGTGGAGGATGGGACTGGAAGAAAACATAAAAACCTGACAAGGATTGACGATGACCAAGTCCAACAATCCGCGGGTCTTCTCTACTAGTAGAAGGATAGAAACTACATCCGTAACTACCCTTGGGTGAAAACTACATCCGTAATCACCCTCGATGAAAACTACATCCGTAATCATCCTTCGGCAACACCTGGGCCGGAATAATAATTGATGGACCGCCTGGCTCACGGCCGCTTACACATCCCGGGAATCATTCGTCAACGATTCCCACACCTGCCAGAGTCCCCTTTTTCTTTTCTTTTCAAAAATCATTTTGATAGAAAATTCGAGTAGTTGAAGTTCGACCTCAGTCGACCGATAATTCTTGAAAAACGTACAAGAAGCAAAACCTGACCGGGGGTTTTCGAAAATGTTTTGGGTGGGAAAGAGTTCGAGTTTGAAAACGCTAAAGGTATCTTGGATTAGTTTTGTCTTTAAAATAATGAACGATAATTAATAAATAATATTTTGAGATTTAATATAAACAATTAATAAAATAATTATTTAATTAAAATAAGCTTTTAATCCAAGATAGATATTTTTGGGTATTTTTAACAACGTAAAAATAATAATTACTTAGGTATACGATACTTCCCGAATGACTCTTCGGGTTTTCGCAATTTAATCACGATACAACAATATACCGCTCCCCGGTCAATAGTATATTTGGACCGCTACGACCTCTATTGCTAGAGTCGTTGTCCGAAGAAAACACTTTCATTCTAAGTTCAAGGGTGTACAAACACATATGCATATATCTCAAACTTCAACATAATCTCGTAAAGCATAAGCATATAATACGTTTGGAAGCTATAAACACAACAGTGAAAATCCTTATATATAAGTTTTGAAAAGTAAACTTGCATAGGTAAAATCAAGAATATAATCTTTTGAAATTAAATACTTAGGGTTGGAAAACTTGCCTTGGTAGGGTGGGGTGGTCGAGCTCGCGACGTGGAACGAAGATCTATACATAATCAATATTCGTACGTTAGTACCTTAACAACACTAGTTAATCGTAAGGTTTTTAAGGATGTAAGACCAACTTAACGACTCCAATTTGTGACCACTAACCCTCCTATATGACCATGTCATCCCTTTATCACATTCGTTACCCATTCAACTCGAATCCATTCCTCAAACTTGAAACACAAGTGAGTACTCTTAAAACTACGTTAAACTAACCTCCTACGTGATTTTTCACTCGCGCGCACTTCTTTCTAACATTTTTATAAAATTGAAAAATACATATTTTAATCCAATTATTTTTGGGTAACCTCTACCACTGCAAGATCTAGTTTTCCTCAATTTTTCATAATGTTTGCAGAAAGTTTGAGGGTCCAAAGACAGTTTACAAACAGACCATACAGTGCAGTCCGGATTTCAGAACCACTCCTCACTCTTCTAGTCATAACTCAAAATCTACACATCACCTAGTCATGAACTTTATATTTCTGGAAA
This sequence comes from Kitagawia praeruptora, assembly GCA_037693485.1. Taxonomy (NCBI): domain Eukaryota; kingdom Viridiplantae; phylum Streptophyta; class Magnoliopsida; order Apiales; family Apiaceae; genus Kitagawia; species Kitagawia praeruptora. The sequence goes on from CM075352.1 coordinate 145,627,614, forward strand.
CTACATTCAAATACCTTTCTAACCATGGGTATTAAACCCTCGGGAGACAAGATTAAGGGGTTCAAAAGCCTACTGCAAGACAGTACATACTCCCAGACTTTTTACTCAGCACACATCTTTACTTAATCCTTCAAGAACTCAACTTATACATCATATCTACCATCAAAACCATCAAGATCCTTACCATTAACACATATATGACTACATAACTCAATAACATGGCTTACAGCATGGATACAAGCATAATATCTCAAGATCTAACCATCAAAAGTCCAAAACCTCCAAGATTTACACTAATACTTTCAAACCTTAAAAGATCCATCAAATCTTGACACAAACTAAAAGTGAGAGGATGTTATACCTTTATTGAGCCTAGGGAAGCCTTGTACGAGCTTGGGTAGCCTTAAGAACACCTTAGCTAGCTTAGATGAACCTTAAACTTCAAGATCTAAAACAAAAGTTATGGTTAGCCATTATACATCTCCAACTTCCACCATTTTTCTCACCATGCTACACTTTGAATAAAATTATGAAACTTAGTACATACCTTCACAACACCTAGGGGAAGCTTGGGTTTTAATCTTGTGAACTATAGAGGAGTAGAAGTGGAGAAAATGATTTTTCTTCCTCTCTTATTTTTCTGCTCAGATTAGAGCAGTTTGGTAAGGGGGAAAAAGAGCTTTTCTTTTGTTTTTGTTTGGTCAAATAATTGTGTGGTGTATGGATATATTGGTGGTGTATTAGATGATAAGTAATCACATGTCTCCACCCTACTAGCTAGCCCTAGGTTAGGCCATGTCTCCCTTGTACTTAAAGCATGGCTAGATGTACTACTAACCCATTCTACTTAGTTTGCTTTTTGTACTTCTAGTTAGCATTTCTAACTTAATGGTTGCATGGTATCTTGTATGGAATATTATCTCGTCTTATTACCCAACCAATTTTCGTTACGTAATCCTTAATTCTTGACGTATCTATAATAAAACTCCTCGTAATAATATTTTGTCACGTATGGATTTTCCTTGTAATTCCTTAAGTACTTAATTGCGTAAATTCCTTAAATATCCATAACTTCTTGTCATAGTCTCTTAAAATCTTTTAATACTCTAATAACTCTCAAATCCCAAGTTTTTATAAATCTTAACGGTAGTAGGCCTCTTGCCTTAACAATCTTCCCTTTTTCTTACACAGTGAATGTAACAACATAAATTTCTCAGATAATCAATTCCATTAAACAACATAGGTGACTCAAAAGGTCCCAAATTCACAATGTCATATGATATTATATTCTTAAAAATATTACAAAAATCAGGGTTCTTACACTTTTGTTCCACAACAAGAGATACCAGAGAAGACTGTTGGAACCATAACTATCCCAAGATCTTATGAGGCCAAGGATCCATCAAAATGGACAGAATCAGAAAGGGAGAAGGTTGCTCTTGACAGCCACCTCATGTTGCTTATCATTGATTCCATGGACATGTCAATGTTTGCAAACATTGCATCATGTACTTCTGCCAAAGAAATATGGGATCACATTGAGGTGTTGTGTGAAGGAACTGATGAGGTTAAGGAGAACAAGAAACAGATACTGGTCACACAGTATGAGGCTTTCATGGCACAGCCCAAGGAAAGCATTACTGAGATGTTTGAGAGATTTCACAAGCTTGTTACTGAGTTGCAGATGAATGGCAAGGTTTACAGTACCAAGGAGTTAAACATGAAGTTTCTGCTATCCTCACCAAACCATCTAGAGCAAAGGGTCATTTCTCTAAGAGAAAGAGATTTGAACAAAGTTACATATGATGTGCTCTATGGAGTTTTAAAAACTCATGAGCTTGAGTTGCTTCAGAAAAGGGCTATCCAAGCCAATCAAGGCAGAATGGTAAACACATCATGTGCCTTGATTGTCAACAAATCTATTCAAGACCTAGAAGCATCTACAAGTCAGTTAAGGATAGAGGAGGTAGTAGAAGAGGAAGAAACTGAACCTGAAGTAAGTGAACCTGTTGAGGAGAAGGAGGAAGAAGAGTTTTACACTCTTGAAGAACTAGATGGGATGGAAAACACTTCATATGCTTTCATGGCCAGAAAATTTCCAAACATCAGATTCAAAAGGAATCAACCCTTCAAACCCAAAACCCAAAACCATTCATTCAACAAAAGCAAGGCACCTGTGAAACCAAACAAGCATAAGTTTAAAACCAGCCATGTGGATAGGTCATCTGTAAGGTGCTATAGATGCAATGACCTAGGGCATTTTGCCAGTGAATGCAAGAAGCCTAAAAAGAAGGATAGAGATTATCTTGAGCTTGAAGCTAAGTATGAGGCCCTTCTGAAAAAGTAGACACAAGGTAAGGCCTACATAGCTGAAGGGAAGTGTTGGGATGATTCTGACAGTGATGGAGAGGAGCAAGAATTCTGCAATTATGCCTTGATGGCCAATTCCAGGGATGACACATCTCCATCAGACCCTCAGGTACCATCGCTCACTACTATAGACATGTCTGTCTCAGAGTATAAATGCATGATTGAACAACTATCTGTTGAAATGTTTAACATTCATACTAGTATAACTGTTGCTAATGAAGTGATTGCTAAACTGTCTACTAGAAATGAAATGTTAACCAAAAAGAATGAGGAACTTGAGCTAACTGCTATGCAAATAGAAAACCTTAAGAAAGAAGTTGAATATCTGCAGAATAAGGTGTTGTGTGCTAGTCAGGTTGAAAAGGCTCTTAGGGATGAATTAGCTGAAAATGAATTCAAACTAAAAACTTTCAAGAAATCATATGGTCTAGTGAAATCCTACTGTGAGAAAATTGAAGCAAAACCCAAGGCTGCTATTGGACTTGATTATGACACTCTTAAACAGAGAAAAGGCTATGCTGTCATTGAAGATGACACAGTTGTTCATGAGGAAGTGCCTCACATTTTGAAAAAGACTGAAAATCCAATTTTTAAGGAACCAACATTTGAAATTGATGAGGATGCCTTACTCATCAAACAAATGTTGAATGATGAGGATGAGGCACAATCAAATGAACAACAAGCATCATCCAAGAGTGAGAGTGTCAAGTCAAAAGACAAGGAGCCAGTAATTGATAGGCCAAGACCTAAGAAGTTTGTTAAGTTTATTTCAGCTGGGAAGAGTGAATCAGAAAAGAAAGTGACTAAGAAGAAACAGAACAAAAATGGCAAGTTAGGGATTAACAAGGATAACAACTATGCTTATATGCCTAATGCCCCTAGGAAAACTTGTCAGAACTGTTTCAGTACCAATCATTTAACTCATGCATGCAAGAAACCTGTTGGTAGTGTGTCCAAACCTTTCTATGATTGTTCTGTGCCTCTAAGACATAGAGATGCACCATTTTGTGATAAATTTGACTGTATGCCATGCAATATGAATGTAATGACTAGTTGTTTCAATCTGAGAAGGCAATTCATTGATGGTTGTATCAGTCATAATTCTCACACACACTACACCAGGTCAAAGTCTTCGAGTCCTCCTAAAGCTAGGAAGGTACCTCTGTCACCTAAGTCTGAAACCTCAGGTTCTAAGACTTTTAACAGTGACAAGAAGACTAATGCCAAGAAAGTTGACAAGCATGTTGTTTATGATAAAACTGTTTCTAAGTCACATGGACCCAAACTTTTTTGGGTACCAAAGAAAAAGTAATACCTTTGTGTTTGCAGGGCAAAGAAAGTGAAAAGAAGGTCATGTGAATTTTGGACAGTGGATGCTCAAATCATATGACTGGTGATATGACCCTGCTATCACAATATGAGGAAAAGGCTGGCCCAATGGTTGCTTTTGGAGATGACAGCATGGGTAACACATTGGGATATGGCAAGTTGAAAGTTGGTGATGTCATCATTGAAGATGTAGCACTAGTCAAGGGGCTCAAGCATAATCTGCTAAGTGTTGGTTAGTTTACTGATAGGGGATTCAAGGTGGATTTTGACAAAGATGAATGTTTGATCATGTTAGATATTGATTCAAGTGATGATCAGGATCTGGGCATTACTGATCAGATACTGATGCTGATGTCATCGGTAATACAACGTCAGTATTGGACTATTATCAGGATTAGAAGCTGGTCAGTATTTCGTGAAGATTCTCATCAGACCAGAGATCAAGGAAGATTGATATGTCGGTTCCTAGATTATAGGAATGCAGCTATCATACAAGATATGCATTCAGAGATATATGTAATTGATTTAGAATATCTTGTAATTGATAGTGTAACTGTGTATGCTATATAAACACAGTTTAGGTTTTACATTATTGTAATCGCTTACACGATTTATCTTGTAACCTAGCAGCTCTTAAGAACATAAGAATTTCTTAAGAGAGTTTTGTAACAGTTTTATATCAGAATTAATAAAGCTGTTATTGATTCATACTTGTGTTATTTGTTTAAGTCGAAAATCTTATACAATTGTATTCAACCCCCCTTCTACAATTGTTATTTACTGGGCAACAATTGGTATCAGAGCAAAACTGATTAATATTAATCAGAAACGATCTTAAGATGTCGACAAGCAAGTATGAAAGCATCAAAATTCCAGTTCTCAAGAAAACTGAGTATCCAACATGGAAAGTGAAAATGATGATGTATCTGGAAGCAACTGATCCTGACTATCTTGATAGAATCAATGATGGACCATTTCTTCCAACAAGACTAGTTGCAAGAACAGAGACTGTTGCTGAACACTATGTCATTAAGGCAAAGAGTGAGTGGACGACAGAGGAAAAGGCACAAGTACTCAAAGATGCAAAGGTAAAAAATATTTTGCATAACAGTCTTGATAATGTCATGTCTAACAGGGTAATAGCATGCAAGACTGCAAAGGAAATTTGGGATACTTTGGAAACTCAATGCCAAGGTACTGAATCTATCAAAAGAAACAAAGGGCTCTGTTGATTCAGGAGTATGAGCAGTTCGATGCTAAATCTGATGAAAGCCTTACTGATATGTATGATAGATTCTTGACTTTACTGAACAATCTATCACTAGTTGGCAAAGAGTATGATCCAGAGGACTCAAACACCAAGTTTCTCAGAGCTCTAACTGAGGAGTGGGATACTCAAGCTTCAATCATAAGGCATCAATATGATTTGAAGATGCTGTCTCTTGATGAAGTCTATGGGATGTTAAGAACCCATGATCTTGAGGTTCAACAGAGGAAGAACAAGAAAAATGTCAAAGCAAAATCTGTTGCTTTGAATGTCGAATCAAAATCAAAGGGAAAAGCTGAGGAGGTTTCTAACAGAAAGAGTAGAGTGGAAGAGTCAATTCCTGATGACTCATCATCAGATACTGATACTGAGTCTGATCCTGATACTGATGATGACTCTACTGATTCTGATATAATGGAAATGGTTGCTATGATAGTCAAGGGTTTCAAGAAGATGAAGTTCAGAAAGGCTAGGAAGCAAGGGAAATTTCAAAAGAAAACCTTCAATGCTGATAAAGACAGGTACAAGAAGAAAGAAGATAAAAGCAGCAAATTTGACAAGTCAAAATCAGATGCTATAACTGTGATGGAATGGGTCACTTTGCAACTGAGTGCAAGAAGACCAAAACCAAAGCTCTCATTTCTTCAAGCAGGGATTGGATGGACTCATCATCTGACTCTGAAGAAGAGAAAGTGAATTATGCTTTGATGGCTAAAACTGATGAGACTTCTGCTGGTGAAAATAAGGTATCTGAAATTTTGTTTGATTTTGATACTAATAATGTCTCTGAGTTAAGATCTTTTTTAAAATCTCTGCATATTAGTTTTAGGAGCCAATCTCTTGAAAATACTAGAATAAAATATGAAATGGCAGAGGTTGTTAAGAGAAATGATCATCTAGAAGCTGAGTTAATTTTCTTGCAGGAAGTTCAAGCAGAATGTGATAATGCTAAACACATGAAACTTGAAACAGAGTTTAAATGTAATGAACTTGAAATGCAACTTAAAGAGGCAAATGAAAAACTTAGAACCTGGACACATTCTGGAACAAAAACTCATGAAATTATTACTGATAAAAACTGGAAAGAGTGTCTAGGTTATAAGCCAGAGAATGAGAAAAAGGACAAAGAAAAGATTGTTTCATCTAATCCAGGAAGAGTTATAGTTGATGACTCAACAAATCCAAAAACCTACAGATATGTCACAGACAGTACTAAAACCAAATTAAAACCTGTTAATTATGTGTATCCAGAAATTCCCAAATCTACTTCAGAAAAGGGATCCACTTCTACACATCATTCTGAGACTAGAACTGTCAAAAATGTAGGTCTTTTGTCCAAGAAACAATTAAGGGATAGAATCTGTGAGGTAACAGATAGGAAGAGAGTTCCAACTGTCAAAAGGAACATGAATGGTAAAGTTGGAATAAACAAGGAGAATAATTATAAGTATATTCCAAATGCACCAAGAAAAGTATGCTTTAACTGTGGTAACTCTAATCATCTTGCTATTGATTGCAGGAGGAGTAAAAAGAAGCCTACTGTAGTTCCTAAGTCTGACATTAGGAATAAATCAGTATTTTATAACCACAGAATCCTTGTTTCAATTGTGGCAGTGAATGGCATTCTATTTATACATGTGAAAAATACCATAATTTGTACTATAATTATTATGAGCCTTTGCCTAAGTTCAATAAAAGTGCAAATTTTGGAAAAACAAAGAACTTGAATACTAAGCATGCATCTGTTAAGAAAAAGATTAATTCTGAGGGACTTAATCCTGATGAAGGTATCTTTACAAGAAAATTTTCTGCTGCTAAAAATGTTAAGTTGCATGAAAAGAGAACCCAACAAGTGTGGGTTCTTAAAAATTCTAACTGAGTTCTTTGTGATTCTGATTACAGGGTAAAAAGAAAAATGTGTTAGTCATGGATAGTGGATGCTCTGTGCACATGACTGGAGACAAAACCTTGCTATCAGAATTTGAGGAGAAGGCTGGCCCAACTGTGTCTTATGGAGATGGCAACATTGGACAAACTTTGGGATATGGCAGTATTGTAATTGGAAATGTCATCATTGAAAAAGTAGCTCTGGTGAAAGGACTCAAGCACAATCTGTTAAGTGTTAGTCAAATCACAGACAGAGGTTATCGTGTCAATTTCAATGATACTCATTTTGAAGTTATCAGCAAATCTTCAGGAAAGGTTGCATTAACTGATCAAAGACATGGTAACATTTATGAAGCCAACATTCACACCAATACTGATAATCCAACTACATGCCTCATCAGTAAAGCTTCTGTAGATGAAAGTTGGAATTGGCATAAGAAGCTTTCTCATCTCAACTTCAACAATATAAATGAGTTGGTTAAGAAAGACTTGGTAAGAGGATTACCAAAGGCACTGTATACTCCTGATGGACTCTGTGATGCTTGTCAGAAGGCTAAACAGAGAAGGACATCATTCAAGAGTAAATCTGAATCCTCAATTGATGAACCATATCACATGCTTCACCTTGACTTGTTTGGACCAGTGAATATTATGTCCATCAGTAAGAAAAGGTATACTCTAGTCATTGTTGATGAATATACTAGATTTACCTGGGTTTATTTTCTGCACAGAAAAGATGAAACTGCTGAAATACTGATGGACCATGTGAGACTTATTGAAACTGGCACAAAATACAAAGTCAAGATTCTGAGAAGTGATAATGGGACTGAATTCAAGAATTCAGCAATGGAAGAGTTCTGCAAATATAAAGGAATAGTTCAACAATTCTCTGCTCCTGGCACACCTCAGCAAAATGGAGTAGTTGAAAGAAAGAACAGAACTCTTATAGAAGCTTGCAGAACTATGTTGGAGGAAGCTAAACTACCTACATATTTCTGGGCAGAAGCAGTCAACACAGCATGCTACACTCAGAACATCACAGTAATCAACAGACATGGTATAACTCCTTATCAGATGATCAAGGAAAAGAAGCCAAGTTTGAAGCATTTACATGTGTTTGGCTGCAAGTGCTTTGTTCTAAGACCTCATCCTGAACAGCTAGGAAAATTTCAGACAAAAGCTGATGAGGCCATCTTTATTGGCTATCCAACAACAAGAGCCTTTAAAGTCTACAATCTAAGAACAAAGACAGTCATGGAGTCTATTAATGTATCTTTTGATGATAGAAAGATAACAGGGATTATAGATGACTCTCATGTAGTTTGATCTTTGCAAATGAAGCTACCAAGAATTCTGATGAAGTCATGTCAGATACTGATCCTCTGTCAGATCCTGACGATCGATCAATTACTGATCGAATACCAGTTACTGATGATGACTCAAATAATGCAAATATTGAAGGGGAGCAAGAGCAAGAGCAAGACATCACCAGTACTGATACAACTCTAACATCACGTAGAGACTCATCAGAAACAGATTCAAGTGACAATCCTGACAGAATATCAGGAAGAGATAGCACTATCTCAGGGGGAGCTTCTAGCAATTCTAGTTCTTTTGAAGATAACACCAATCAAGGGGGAGCATCCAGTTCAAGAAATGACTTACCATCAGCAAGGAAATGGACTAAAAGTCATACTCCTGATTTAATTATTGGGAATCCTGAAGCAGGTGTTAAGACAAGAAGTGCAACTCAGAATGAATGCTTATATAATAACTTTCTGTCAAAGGAGGAGCCTAAGAAAGTTGAAGATGCACTTAAGGATGCTGATTGGGTGACAGCTATGCAAGAAGAACTGAATGAGTTTGAAAGAAATGAAGTCTGGAAACTTGTACCAAGGCCCAAGGGTAGGTCTATTGTGGGTACAAAGTGAGTATTTAGAAACAAGACAAATTCAGACGGCACAATTGTGAGGAATAAAGCAAGGCTAGTAGCAAAGGGGTATTCTCAACAGGAAGGAATAGATTATGATGAGACTTTTGCTCCTGTTACAAGACTAGAAGCCATCAGAATTTTTCTGGCATATGCAGCCCACAAGAAGTTCAAAGTATTCCAGATGGATGTAAAAAGTGCATTCCTCAATGGAGAACTGGAAGAGGAGGTATATGTTGAGCAACCTCCTGGCTTCATTGATCTCAAATATCTAGATCATGTCTATAGACTGGATAAAGCACTTTATGGACTAAAGCAAGCTCCAAGAGCCTGGTATGAAACCCTAGCTCAATTTTTACTGGAAAGTGGATTCAATAGAGGTACAATTGATAAAACCTTGTTTTATTTGAATCATGGTAAGGATTTGCTGTTAGTTCAAATATATGTTGATGATATCATTTTTGGGTCAACTGACTCTAAGCTGTGTGAGAAGTTTTCAAAGCTAATGCAGTCTAGATATCAAATGAGCATGATGGGAGAAATGAGCTATTTCTTAGGTCTGCAAGTTAAACAGACTGATGATGGGATTTTTATCAATCAGTCAAAGTACACAAAGAATTTACTGAAAAAGTTTAACATGCAAGACAGCTCTACAGCTTCAACTCCTATAGCTACAGCTACAAAGCTTGATCCTGATCAAGGAACTGAGGTAGATGTAACCAACTACAGAGGAATGATTGGCTCACTCTTATATCTAACTGCTAGCAGACCAGATATCATGTATGCAACCTGTCTATGTGCAAGATTTCAAGCAAATCCCAAGGAACCACATCTCATTGTAGTGAAAAGGATTTTCAGATATCTTAAGGGCACTTCTTCTCTTGGCCTTTGGTATGCTAGAGAATCAGACTTTAGTTTATGTGGTTACTCAGATGCTGATTTTGCAGGATGCAAAATAGACAGGAAAAGTACTTCAGGCAGTTGTCAGTTTCTTGGAGGAAGACTAGTTTCCTGGTTTAGTAAAAAGCAAAAGTCTATCTCCACATCAACTGCAGAAGTTGAGTACATTGCTGCTGGAAGCTGTTGTGCTCAGATCATGTGGATGAGAAATCAGCTAATGGACTATGGTTTGTCATTTTCAAAAATACCTATTTATTGTGATAACCAAAGTGCTATTGCTATGACAGGAAATCCAGTTCAACATTCTCTTACAAAGCACATCAGTATCAGGTATCACTTCATAAGAGAACAAGTACTGGAAGGGACAATTGAACTTTATTTTGTTCCTACTGATCAACAGTTAGCTGATATATTCACCAAGCCACTACCTGAGACTACTTTTACAAAGTTGGTGAACGAACTTGGAATGGTAAACTATGACAGTACTTGAGAGAAAGAAGTCATCTGATACTGACGACTTGCAAATACTGATGGAAAGTCAATCCTGACAGTAGTCAATGTCGAATCCTGATGCGACGGTTCGATCATCAGTATTATGTTCAGAATCTAATTGTTTCCGTTTTATTTCAATTTCCTGATACTAGCCATGACAAATGGTATTGAACTACTGATAATGTGATCACTTTAATTAGTCTTCATATTTATTTCTTAGATAACATGATAAATCAGGAAAACATTGAATAGAATAGAGAAACTGAATTTTTCATTGATAATGAGAAATAGATTACATTCAAAGATTACATCTTTTTGTTCTCTATCTACTAATCTATTCAACAGGAAATAAAAGTCCAATCCACTCCATTGTTAGTAGCCATCCCAGATCCCATCTTTGCCACTTTGTTTGGGTGGAGGTTGACAGGGATAAGGTTATTTTTGGTGACATATTCATTAACAATGGTTGATGGAGTTGGATGAGGATGCCTTAGATGAAAGCCATGCTAATGTTGCTTAAAGGGCAGCATCAATGTCAATCACTTTTGCAGGTTTTTCCTTCTCGATTTCCTCGAGACCTGCATCCATCTGCAACCAGAGAGTCTCAAGTTGTCTTTCCCAGTCGAAAGTATCAAACTCTTCACGAGTATAGCTAAAGATGTCTCTTTTCTCTAAGAGATGGAGATTCTTTTCTTTGATGGTAAGGTTCGACATTGTTGTTAAATTTTGCTGTAAAGGGTTTTTCTAATTCTTTTTCAGGAGAGAATGAAGGGTTAAGGAAGTAAGTGGACAAGTCTCTAAGATTAAATAGAGAAGGGTGGAACAAGAATATGAAACGATTCATATTTCTGGTATGAGTACCAGGTATTATTTGATTGTGATGTTTTAAATTTCTTTATTTAAAACAAAATTACCATGTTTTATTTTAATCACAATCTTATTTCTCAAATAATACAAGCGCGTGTGTTTCACTCAATCATTACATATAGTTACAGATGGTAAGTCGTGACGCGTGCAATCATCACCACTCTCTCACGTAATTTGGCCCATTACTCCAGTATAAACGAATATTTTACTGACACCTGTTTTTGAGAAATCATAAGTATTGTCCAAATATCAATTTAGTTTTCTAATTGATTTATTATTCTCAAAACCATCAGTAAAACATCATCTCTCTATCTCTGCACTCTCAAACCCTAATTTCAAAATTAGCGCAATTCTTGTGTTTAAAATTCCAATGGAGAATTCATCTTTCATGAACAGCAAGGTGGTAATCAATGGAGTTACTTTTAACACAAATAACTTCACTGCAGTTCTAGATCATCAGGACTTGCCCAATGATTTCCACATTATTCAGGACTTTTTGGCCTCAAGCCCAATCAATTATGCTCTAACCCAACCTGCCAAGATATCTTTTCAGTCTATAATTCAGGTTTGGAACACAAGTGTCTTTGGGAAAGGACTTCCATCAGAAAAGCCTCAAATGAGCTTTGAGTATGATAATGTTACATACTATGTGACTCCTGAGATTGTCACTGAAGCCCTACACTTACCATCAATCATTGGTAAGCCAGTATTTAAAGTTCCTGATTCAAGACTCCTTGAGTATGTTGTAAGTTTGGGTTACAATGGAGCACCAAAGAAGTTTGGAGAGCTCTACAAGACAAAGCTTAAGAAGGAATGGAATTTCTTCTTCGACACTATCAGCAGATGTTTCTTGAATAAAGTGTCAAATTTTGATGTTTTACCTACAGGTTCATCCAAAATTGGGTATTCTCTAATTCATGATCTCTCATTTGATTATGGGTCTTTTATACTAAAGGCATTAAGTGAAAGAAAAGCAGATAAATGTGGTTATGTTTGCTTTCTTAGATTTTTCCAATTAATATTCTCTCACTTATGTCCTCATGCTGTTTTTGAGAATGATACAATTTTGCCTATATGTAAAATCTCAGAAAACAATATAAAGAGTCTAATTAATTCTGATAAGGCAAATAAGTTTGATGGAACTCCATACATTCCTGATGAAGTATGGTCTCTTTTAAGAAAGAGAATGCCTATTCAATATGGCCCAGCAACTGGTGCTATGGGACAGGACCTTACACATCCTATTCCTGACACAAGCACACAACCTAAACACTCTTCTAAACAGTCAACCACCTCTGGTGTCTCACAAAAGGCATCAGTTGTAAAATCAAAGAAATTAGCTAGATCTGATGTGTCTGAGAGGCAATCAGGATTAAAGGATTTCTCCACTCCAACTCACTCTCAAATGAAGTCACAAGGGGGTGAACAAAGGGTTCTGGAAATATCTGGTCTGAATAAAGAAACAGGAGTAAAGAGGAAAGTTAGTCAAAGAGCTGATTCTGATTCTGATTCTGATGATGACACAATGCCTATATCAGTCTTGATGAAGAAAAAGGAGATTGATGTTGTTGATACTAGAGAAGTGGCTGTCTCTGAAAAGCCGAAGAAAAGAAGAAGATTAATCAGCAAAGGCAAATTTGTTGTTCATACAGAATTACTCAATCTTACTGATGCTATGGAGAGCAATCCTGATGTATCTATTAATCAGGATGGATCATCAGTTCCTGACGCTACTGCTAATCCTGACATCTCTACTCCTGATAATTCACCTGTGAAGACTGTTGAGATCTCTGATTCTCCAGCACCTGCATCTCCAAAGAGAAGAATTATTGAGGTGTCTGTTGATCAAGTAAATGCTATTGCTGCTCAGTTGGGTTTCAAAGCTTCACCACTTGAAAAGAAAATTGCTGAAGCAAATGTTTTTCATAGACAGAAGAAACAGAGGACTACTATGTCACCTCTGAAAGGATCAAGCCCACAAGAACCTGAACATCAAAGGAGTTCAGAAGCTATTGCAGATCCAGTCACACAAGAACCACCTACTCAAAGTGTAGGTGCAGACATTTCTGAAGGAATAGTCACACAAGAACCACTTTCTCAAAGGGAAGGTGACTGCCCCACAAGAACCATCTTCTTAAAGTGAAGATGCTGGCAAAATCACATCAGCCGGGGAGTTTCCTGACAATGTTCAAGGGGCTTCTGAAATTGAAATTGAACTAGCTAGAAGTCTGGCAGATAAAGCTGCTCATGATTTGCACATTGCTGAATGTGATGAAGTGATCGCTGACACTGCATTTGAGGGAAGCACACAAGAACCTTTGACTCAAAGTGTTGAAGAAGCTTCACAACCTCAGACTACACAAGAACCATCAGTAGCTAATACTGATGCAAGTCATGCTATAGTTGCAGTGGTCAATCCTGATGTAAGTACTATTGATCCACTTGTTCCATTGCTTATTGAGCCAATTTCTGCAAGGCCAATGGATTCTTTAACTACTTCGTCAGGTAACATTTCTATCTCTACTTCCTTTACTACTGATAGTATGATTACAGATAGACCTGATAAAAGGGATACCTCTATTTGTATGACTTCAGACCACTCTTCTCAGCCACCTCTTATTTCTTCACATTTAATGAGTCAGAGCCTTTCTTGTGAGATTGAGAGTGAACATTTAGAGAAAAAGAAGAGTGATGAGAGGCAGTCTCCTGAACTGGCAAAAGGAGAGGTAGAACAGAGTGAGAAGTTGTTAACTTCTAGTGAGGTAGCAGTTACTATTGACAGTAACTTAGGTAACATTGTGAGAAGTGATGAGATCACTTTAAAAGAAATGAGAGATTTAGGAAATGTTACTATTCTGTCTGCAGGTCATCAGGATTCACCAGCTGTATCTACTGGTAAATTAAAATTGAAAGGTGTTATGCTTCCTGATGATAATGTTGATGATAAACTTCCTGAGGCTGATGGTAGCTCAGATGATGATGATGATGATCATGCTAATGCTGATCTTGAGACAATTCAAATGCAGGCAGCAATAAAAGCAAGTCTACTATCTACTTATGGGTCTTCGAGTAGATACATGCAGTCTGTTACTCAAGAAGAGTTTAGAGGGGAGTACAGTTCCATTCTTCCTCCTGATACTCGAGCTGCAAGGGGATATGAATGGGATACTGAATGGAATCAGCCGAATGCTGAGATGAATTTTCAAAATGCTCTTTTTCATTCTGGTCATATTGCAACGAGGATGCCTACTCCTGAACTTAAGGCTCTTCTCAAGACTAGTGCTCTTCTAGCAAAGGGATTGAAGAGTGAGATTGACTCTATGAAGGCTGTTACTGATAAATTTCAAGCGGGTATTCAAACATCTGTTTCTATATCTGCTACTGCTTCTCAAGCACGTCTTCTTGCTGATGATGTTAAAGCACTTGAAAAGAGGATGGATTCCAGAATGACTGTCTTAGAATCAAAAGTTGATAATATTGATGAAACCCTCAAGCTTATCTTGTCTTTCTTCATTGAAGAAGATGCTGATGTCAAAAAGGGGGAGAAGATAGTCAAAACAAAATGCTCACCTAATCCAGTTGTACAAAAAGATGATGATAATTCTGGAAATGATGGTGGTGCTAAGTCACATAAAGGTGAAACCTCTGATGCTGCTTTAGTAACAAAGAGAAGTCAATCTAATACTCAAACTAGGCAGTCAACTCATGTTTCTAAATCTGGTAAGAAGATAGTGACAACAATGGTACAATCTCAGAGTCCAAAAGAAGAACAGTTTGTAACACCTGGTCAAACTCTGTCAACCATTCCTGAGGATGATGTGTATGTGGAACAGGATGAAGATGCTGCTAATCTGTTTCATGAACTTGACACTGGGGATGGTCGTGTTCTTAAGCTGTTTCATAAAGACAAAAGAGTTCAACAGTATCATGCTGATAAGGCACTTATCTTAACTACTGGAGAAAATCCAAACATGACTACTGATGAGTTCTTAGAAGAACAAAACAGGATTCTTGAAGAGATTGCAAAACAAAATGAAGCTCCTGCTGCAAGAAGAGGAAGAGGCAGAGGAGGAAGATCCAGAAGTAGAGGAAGATTATCTGCTCAAACAAGTACAAGGCAAACAAGATCCAGTGGAATCAAATTAAAAGATGTTTCTGAAAATGAAAAGAAGAAAACTCCACTAACTCTTGCACTAACTCCGGACAACAGATTCAATGCTCCTGAAGAAATTGAAGAGGAGATATTGCCTTTAAAAAGAAAGAGCAAGGTTGCTATTCAATCTACTATATCCAATGAGAAGTCAGTGTTTGGTTCAATTCCTGATGTTGTCTCTGGTTCTGAAGAAGCTGAAATTTTAAAAGAACTTAAGATTATGATTCTTAAGGTTGTGGTTGAATTTCACAATATGGAAGTTATTGAAGATACACTGAAGTATGAGCAAGAGAACTTCAGAAGATTTGAAAGAGAAAGTGAAATCAGAGCTAAAGCCAGAGAAGCAGAAAGGATAACAACCAGTGATTACTTGAAAAATGTTCATAAATCTAACAGGGAGTTATGGTATGATAGAAATAAATCTGTTCCTGAACATCAGCAATATTATCCAACAGATGAGAAGAAGAAGAGTAAGAAAAAGGAGAAGAGTGAGTGTGATTATAGGAAACCGATTGTTTTCAAATCTGCAGGACTAATAACAGAGTTATCTTTGATTAATGAATCTTTATCGATTGTTAAATCAAAGTCTACTGCATTTATTGCTGAAAATCCACCAAAATGGGTAAGTATGCAATCAGGTTTGAAAGGATTGGAACCTGGCACAAGAGGAGGAATTGGGTATAGTCATGCACAGATTATTTTCATTGTACAAACTGATCAACATGCTCTAGTTGACAAGATTGGTGATGAGTTAACTGTTGATCATCTCTGGAAACTTGAAGCTGTTGCTATCATTGCTGATTGTCATGCTGGTGCAAAGAAAATAGAAAAGATGTTGTACTTCATGAAAGATAGAAGTGTAAAGAAGATTCCTATTCATGAGTTGTTGTGCAAATCTGTAAAAGAGCTGAAATATGTTCTGTATCTTCTCAGAAGTAAAAGAATCAATGTTAAAGAAAGAGAAGTTTACTACAATTGGTTTGTTATGATTTACAGGACGATCAGACAGAGATTTATGGATGGAGGAACAAGGTATGATGGCAATTATATTCCTATGTACTTAAATCTAAGAGGCATAGAGGTTGAAATGAAGAAAGGTACTGCTGTTAGAGAAGTGTATCTAGGCATGGAACAACTTTCTCTTAATCCAGATGGGAAGGAAATTGCTTATGTGTTGCTAGGTGATTTAGATCTTCCAAGAAGCTCAATTCAGAATCTCAGGGCAACTATCTATCAGATTAATGAGGAAGATGAAGGACTCAAAAATCTGAAGAAGAAACTGATTCAAATTCTTGAAAGCAAGGAAGAAGAATTGATATCTGACTTCTTGAAGATGAATCTGTTTTATCAAAGAATTTCTGAAACTGTTCCTGATGATTTTTAGAAGGTATTTTGTTTTGAGTTTTTGACATCTTTGAATCAAGGAATTTGTGCTTTATTTCACAAAGAACAAATTGGGGGAGATTGTTAGATATTGATTCAAGTGATGATCAGGATCTGGGCATTACTGATCAGATACTGATGCTGACGTCATCAGTAATACAACGTCAGTATTGGACTATTATCAGGATTAGAAGCTGGTCAGTATTTCGTGAAGATTCTCATCAGACCAGAGATCAAGGAAGATTGATATGTCGGTTCCTAGATTATAGGAATGCAGCTATCATACAAGATATGCATTCAGAGATATATGTAATTGATTTAGAATATCTTGTAATTGATAGTGTAACTGTGTATGCTATATAAACACAGTTTAGGTTTTACATTATTGTAATCGCTTACACGATTTATCTTGTAACCTAGCAGCTCTTAAGAACATAAGAATTTCTTAAGAGAGTTTTGTAACAGTTTTATATCAGAATTAATAAAGCTGTTATTGATTCATACTTGTGTTATTTGTTTAAGTCGAAAATCTTATACAATTGTATTCAACCCCCCTTCTACAATTGTTATTTACTGGGCAACAGATCACCCACAAGAAGACTGGTGATTTTGCTCTATCTGGAGTAAGGACAATATGGATTCTGCAAACAAGGACAAAATTTGTTGCTTTTACTCAAAAGCATCAAATGAAGATTGTTGGCTGTGGCACAAGAAACTATCATACCTGAACTTCAAAGCCATAAATTCTCTAGTCAAAAGAGAGTTAGTGAGAGGCATGCCCACACTTGAATTCTGTCAAGAAGGAGTGTGTGAGGCTTGTCAAAAAGGAAAGATGAAAAGATCAAGCCATAAGACAAAGACAGTGACATCTATAACCAAGCCCCTACAACTCATTCATATGGATTTGTTTGGGCCTGTCAATATTATGTCACTAGGAAGAAAGAAGTATGCCTTGGTGATGGTTGATGATTTTACAAGGTATACATGGGTGGAATTTCTGGCATCAAAAGATGAGGCTCCACAAGTAATCATTGAGCATATAAAGAAACTTGACAAGGAAGCAAAGGCCAACAATGCAAGTGTGATTGCACTGAGAAGTGATAATGGAACAGAGTTCAGAAATGCCATACTTGAAGAATTCTGTAAAGAGAATGATATTTCTCAGCAATTCTCAGCTCCAAGGACTCCACAACAAAATGGAGTTGTTGAGAGAAAGAATAGAACTCTAATTGAGGCTGCTAGAACAATGTTACTTGATGCAAAAATGCCTACATGTTTTTGGGCTGAGGCTGTAAGCACTGCATGCTATATCCAGAACAGAACCCTCATCAACAAAAACACTGGAAAGACACCTTATAATTTGATGACTGGAAAGAAGCCCACTCTAAAGTATGTTCATACTTTTGGAAGCAAATGCTTTGTATTGAAGGATAATTCTGAATATGTTGGAAAATTTGATGCAAAAGCATTTGAAGGAATTTTTCTTGGCTACTCTATGGAAAGAATTGCATACAAGGTTTATGTCATCAGTCAAAAGAAAGTTATGGAAATCACAGATGTGACATTTGATGACAGCAAACTACCTGGACTAGAAGAAGCCAATGATGAAGATAAAGATCCATTGAAGTTTGATAATCTAGATGATTCTGATGAAGAGACTGAAACTGAAGTTAAAACCCGAGTTCAGCAAACTCAAGTGAATGATGATACAAGAAAAGAATTTGTGCCAATCAATAGTGAAGGAACAAGCATCCAAGACACACCTGTGAGTAGTGGCAACTTCACAGGGGGAGGAAATGAGAATGACCATGATGTGGATGATGAAGCAACATCAAGAATTAGAAATCAGGCTGAGCACTCAAGGAAATGGGATAGATCACACACTGCAGAGCAAATCATTGGAGATCCTAATGCAGGAGTAAGGACTAGGAGAGCAACTCAGAAT
Organism: Kitagawia praeruptora; assembly: GCA_037693485.1. NCBI lineage: Eukaryota > Viridiplantae > Streptophyta > Magnoliopsida > Apiales > Apiaceae > Kitagawia > Kitagawia praeruptora. The sequence continues at coordinate 145,646,137 of CM075352.1, forward strand.
GAGTGCCTCTATGGCTGTTTTCTATCACAAGTTGAGCCTAAGAAACTTGATGATGCACTGTTGGATCCAGATTGGATTATTGCCATACAAGAGGAGATGAATCAATTTGAAAGGAACAAAGTATGGGAACTTGTGCCTGCACCAAAGAACAGAACCATTATTGAAACAAAATGGGTTCTAAAGAATAAGATGGATGAAGATGGTGTAATTACAAGGAACAAAGCAAGGTTGGTTGCAAAAGGATACTCTCAACAGGAAGGCATTGATTATGATGAGACATTTGCTCCTGTTGCTAGATTAGAAGCCATCAGAATATTCTTGGCATTTGCTGCTTATTCAAACTTTAAAGTATATCAAATGGATGTCAAGAGTGCATTTCTGAATGGAGAGTTGGAAGAAGAAGTTTATGTGCAACAACCACCTGGTTTTGAGGATCCACACTTCTCAGAATTTGTCTACAGATTGCTTAAGGCATTGTATGGACTTATGTAGGCTCCAAGAGCATGGTATGATACTTTATCACAATTTCTTCTTGAGAATCAATTCACTAGAGGCATACTGGACAAGACATTATTTTACAAGAAGCATGGTGATGATCTTATCTTAGTTCAGATCTATGCGGATGATATCATTTTTGGTTCTACAAATGAGAAGCTGTGTGAGAAATTTTCTAAACTCATGCAGAGCAGATATGAGATGAGTATGATGGGAGAGTTGACATTCTTTCTTGGGTTGCAAGTCAGTCAAAGGAAGGATGGTATCTTTATCAGTCAGACCAAGTATATCAAGGATTTATTGAAGAAGTTTGACTTGGAAGACTGCTCACCTGCAAAGACACCCATGGCCACTGCCACTAAATTGGATGAAGATGCTTAAGGCAAGAAGGTAGATATCTCAGTCTACAGAGGCATGGTTGGTTCTCTACTCTATCTCACTGCAAGTAGGCCAGACATCATGTTTGCTACATGCTTGTGTGCAAGGTTTCAATCAAATCCAAAAGAATCACATTTGGTTGCTATAAAAAGTATCTTTAGATATCTGAAGGGCACTCCAAACTTGGGACTATGGTATCCTAAGGACACATGGTTCAATATGGTTGGTTATTCTGATGCTGATTATGCTGGATGCAGAGTGGATATGAAAAGCACCTCAGGTAGCTGCCAGTTTCTTGGACAAAGGTTAGTCTCTTGGTATAGCAAGAAACAGCAATCTGTGTCAACTTCTACAGCTGAGGCTGAATACATTGCTGCTGGAAGTTGCTGTGCTCAAGTGCTTTGGATTAGAAATCAACTTAGAGATTATGGACTTGTGTTGGAAAGAATTCCAATCATGTGTGACAACACAAGTGCAATCTCTATAGTTGTCAATCCTGTCAATCATTCTAGGACAAAGCACATTGATATCAGATATCATTTCATAAGGGAACATGCAGCTAATGGAACCATTGAGTTGCATTATGTTTCTACAGACAAACAACTAGCTAATATATTCACTAAGCCATTAGATGAAACCACCTTCACAAGGTTGGTTAGTGAGATTGGAATGCTGAATTCTTCAGATTCTGGCTAAGTGAATACATCATCTAGATTGTTGCAGCAGTAAACACTTACTTTATCTAAATTTTCAATATTTTTGGAGTAAGTGTTGGCTGAAATATGATTTATAAATATTTCAAATCTGTTGCATATTTTGAAAATCATACTCTCTTGTTAACTTGAAATTTCTATAAAATTTTGAGAAAATCATTGTTTAATTTACTAGAATATTCGTGAATGAATATGGCTGGTAAATTTTAAAAGATAGTGAAAAATTGAGTTTCTATGAGTATAATTCGACAAGTCAGACTTCTCAAGTGATTCACTATTCGACATCTCTAACAAGTCTCATTAGAGCACTCTCGAGTTCTCGAATAGAGTCTTTTAGAGTTCTCGAATAGAGCTTTCCTTGACTTCTCGAATATAGTGTTTTAGTTCTCGATTGACTGAGTTCTCGAATACTATATTTGAGTTCTCGAATCACTTGAAAAGGCTGATTTCTCGCTGAATTTTAACCGATTTTGGATTTTTATTCAGAATTCAGAATTACTCATAAAAACATATTTTACCTAATTTAGATTTATTTCTAAGTTAGATAACTGCCATCTGTGAGCTACAACTTGCTTGAGTTATCGAATAAGCCTTTCTTGACTTCTCGAATAGTTGTTTTCTACTTCTCGAATGCCTGACTTGTCGATACAGAACATACATCTAATCGACAATTCAAGTACTTCATACTTTTACAACTTCACATCTATTCGATTCATTTCATTCGATTTCTCAAGCATCCAAACTCCCAAAACCTCTGAAACCCTAACTGCAAAAGCTAAATTTCTTCTTCAACCTTCGATCTCTTCTCTCTCACACACACACAAATGGCAACAGTAAAGTTCAACACCAATTTCATTGCTCTAACTAGTGATGTTGAAGCACCCAACGCCAATTTCAAGTGCTTTGTGAAGTGGATGTCTGAATCGTACATTAAGAATGCTCTATTTGTTAACCCAACTCTGTACCTCGACATTCTAGAACAGTTTTGGCAGTTTGCTATAGTGGAGGTGATGGCTCTTGACTCTGCAATATCCTCGTACATCATCTACTGCAAGATTCAATACAAAAATCTCACTATCACCACAGAGGATATGAATGAGGCACTTGGGATGGGTACCAAAGGAGAGGTGTATGACCCACTTGCTACAAATGCTGAATTAGAAGACTTCTTTGATTTCATCAAATATGCAGACAGAATCAGTCTTGGGCACTTGAACAGGAAGCATTTGAGGAAGGAATGGAGTTATGTGTTTGCTACACTTCTTCAAGTCTTCACTGCAAGAAAATCTAGCTATGACCAAATCAGTACTCCTGCACATTAAATAGGCTATGCCTTAGCTTATGGAAAGAAGATAGACGTTGGTCTCATCATTCTACAGGAGCTGTATGGGAGACTTGGTAAGAATTCAGCCAAGAGAGGTAATGAAATTTTCTTCCCTCATTTTATTCAATCTGTCCTTAATTTCTTAGATGATAAATTGATTGAATTAGATGGGATGAATAAAAATAGAATAGGCTATCCTAAATCCATGACCAAACTCATTTTTGGTAATTTGGAGACTAGGAATGATGTGGATGTAAGACTTAACATAACTCCCCATATGGAGAGTTTATTTAGGACTTATCCCCACAACATGCCAACATTTGCCTCTAAGTCTGAGTTAGCTAAGCCCAAGCAAGTAGTACAAAATGCTAACCCAGGGCTAGCTAACCAACCTTCTCAACCAAACACTTTACCTATTACTGAACCAACTGCATCATCCTATCAAAAGGGTGATGTTAGTAAAAAGAAGAGAAAGGAAGTAATGTCTGCACCCTTAAATATTTTATCTGAAGCAGCATTAGCTGTTGAACTAGGTCTAGAAAGTGAGGAACCAGAGTCACCCTTACAAAGGCCAAAAAAGAAGAAGAAAGCTAAGACCACCTCTTCAGTCACACAAATGGCTGAAGTTGTAAAATCAGGGGCAAACAGCTCACTAGATGTATCCTCTCAACAGGGTGCATCTATAGAATCAAGCATCCTCCCCAATGCACTTTCTTGTATTGAGTCAACACATGGGAGTGATAATACTGGCACTACACTGAGTAGAGAGCACATCACACTTGAAACTCCCTCTATCTCTCAGGGGGAGTTGCCAAAATCTACTCTACAAGACACTTCTCTTCCAAAATCTAACACTGAAATTTTTTTGGAACCTGCAACTCAGGCAACTGAGATGCAAGGCATTGATCATCAAGAATTCTTTTCTCTTGATGAGCCAATAATTTCAAGTGACTTAGTGCATGACACTCTGTTCACCACCCAGGACCCACATTTAGATGGTGAGGGAATGCATGCTGGAGCATCTCCTAATGACACCATCACAAACACAGAGGCTTCACTAGTTTTTACTAGAGACTCTGTGCCTGTGTCAACTGCTGGTGTAACTCATCCCACTTCTGTGGAGACACCAGTAGTAGAGTCAATCCATCCGGTTACAGAAGTTGCATCTGTAACTGAGGAGTCTAGTTTACCTAGCTCTAACTCTGACTTTTTGTCACAATGGCTGAAGCCTGTGCAACATGACAGTGCTTCAGGATCAGGGTTTGTTCCACAAAAATTGACGGTTGAAGCACTTCAAAGCTTAATTGTGGATCAGATTCCTGAGTTTGTAAAAATAGCTCAGAACCTTGTCACCTCCAACATCCCTAATCCAGACTATGAGGCCATCCTACTATGCCATAGGGATGATGTGGAGATGCAGAAGGCCAAGATTATTGATGATGCTGAGAGAGATGGAAATACAGATGCCTGGCTGCAAGGAAAGTATGATGTAACTCTCAGTGAAGCACTTCAATATCTTAGAGAGGAGTACATCACTTCACTGGGCTCCAATGCAAAATCCCTGTCTCCTGGTGAAGTGTATGAAGCTGTCAATGATTCCTACAAGGATTTCCTCAAGGCTGACACTATCTTGGCAAGGGAGTCAAAACTGAAGTCAACAGGGTGTGTGACAAGACAGCCACTTCAGTAGCAGAAGTAAAGAGGGCCTTTGATGCTAAATTTCCTCAATTAGACAGTGTGGTCAAAGATCTCAAACACTGCAACACCACCTGCACCAAGATGGACAATGGCCTAGCCAAACTCACAGACACAGTCACAGGCCTAGGAAACAGATTTCAAAATCTATCTGACCAGACTACAAAGGCCAATGCCATGCTCAGGACACTGTTCAAAAATTAATATGAAGACAAGCTGGTCACTGAAGTCCCTGTGCATGAACTGTCCAAGTCTGAAGTGAAAAGACTGCAAGATCAATCCTTAACTGGTTTCAAGGCCACTGCACTGCTCACCAAGGTTGATACTCTTGAAAGGGAGGTGGTGTCTCTCAAAGAATCCAATGCCCATCTGGCAGACAAGGTTACAAATCTAAATGAGCAATTGAACACTCAAGCCACTACCACTGCTAATGTGCTTCTGGATCAACAAGCTATGCTGTCTGCCATGATAAAACACAAGGGTATCCCTCTACTTGCATAATCTTCAACTCCAAAGGCTCCTACTACAGACTCTGTGCCTAACAACAAGCCTAAGGGGGAGAAGAGGATAACAAGGAACTCAAAATCTAAGGGGGAGCCACAGACTAAGGGGGAGAAATCTCAATCCAAAGGCATTACAACCAATGAGAAGCTGAAGAAAGTGGTTGTAGATGAAGTTTCCAAGCCATCTGAAACTGAAGGGAAGTTAGAATATGAATTTGACATCCCTGACATTGCTAAACAATCCCTTCAATCTGAACCTTCAGAATTCAGAAATGTGCTTACTCAAAGGGTATGTCAAGAAACTGCAAACTCTAGACTATACCATGACATAGCCTTTTTGAAGCATCTACAAGAGTTAAGGAAAAGAGCCAATTTCCATTACTTTGACTACATCAAGCTTCTTGTGCAAGATGTGTTTCTAGTCACTGTAATGAGAAGAGAAATTGTGCAAACCAATCCCCATGCCATCATTCTTTCGAATGATAGAGAAATCTTAATTCACACTGCCAAGAACCTCTTTCACATCCACATTGAAGCCTTTCAAATTCTATCTAGCTCTGAACTTGGAACAATTAATCATCAAGAAGATAGAAAGGAATAACACACCAGACAATGATATACTCAAAGAGATTCTCACCAAGTGCATGAAATCTCAACTGCCTCAAGTAGTTCCTCAGCCTCATTGTATTCTATATGAAAAGGATCAAGACATTGTTGCTTTCAGGTTTGGCCAACATCTAAAAGCAAACAACATGTCCACCATAAAGTTTCTGGGTGGAGTTCTACATTCAAGGAGTGGAAAATCTGAATCTGAAAAGGAGGCTCTTAACATTCTGGTGAAGTTTATCAACTCTCAATCAGACATCAAGCCTATTGCTCAAGGTGGAAAGTCACATCAAGACAAGGATGATCATGATAAAAGTGGAAGCAGGGGTGGAGATCAAGAGAGATATAAGGGCAGTGATGACAAGAAGAAAAGGGATGATAAAAGCAGAAAGAAGGATGATGACAAGGGTGAAGGAAAGGTATATGAAAAGAAGAGTGGAAAACAGCAAGCCTTAGGCATTGCTGACAATAACCTCACCACAACACAAGACTCTAAGTCTAGGGTGGATACTGTTAGTAGTGACCTAGCAAAATCTACATCTCTGGCGTATGCAACTATTTTGGCACCTCAAGAAGTGAAGGGGATTCAAATCAAGAAACCATGTGTATGTTTCAGAAAGCAACTGCTAATGGAATACTACTATGGTCTACCAACAAGGGTCATAGGTTTCTGCCTAGCAACCATGTAAAAAGGATCAAATTCAAACAAGCTGCAAGGAAACCAAAGCTATCAAAATCAAGGACTCTAACAATCTATCCAGGCTTAAAACTCCAACCATTAGATGAAGACTTTGATGAAGACCAATTGCAATATCTAAGAGCTCAAAGAATCTACTATGCTGCCATTATGAATAACTGCCTTGAGATTAAATATACTGATGGAAGAGAGAAGAAATTCAAACAAGGACAGTGTCAAAATTGGGGCAAGCTATATGAAATAGAAAGAATCATTGCATTATTGGATTCTGAAGACAAAGTGGAGAAAGTATGGAAGCTGGAGTTGATTGATTTTGTAAAGATGAAGAGAGACTATGCTGAGAAGATAAGAAAGGGGTGCTTTGAGAAATGGCTAGAAAGGGAGAAGGAGATTGATAGGCTGGAAGTTGAAGCAGAAAAGCTAAGGGCAAAAGGATTGTGTAGAGTTCAATTCAATCCCTATGTGGTGAAGTATAGGAGGATAAATGGAGATAATGTCAATATAAGAATGAACCTACTCAGTCACTATCCTGCCAACATTCTGAAGCCAGTACTTGAAGATTTTAAAGACTCTATCATGCTTGAAGAATTGGATGCTTTGGTAGAGATCATAAAGGCCATGGATGATAATGCAAGAAAGGAGAAAGAAAGAAAACAGAAAGCATATGATGATCTACAAGCCAAAGCAATGGAGATGGAATCAAATGAGAATGGCTAGTATTTCATCATACTGTAAGATTATTCATCTTGTAATTTCATTCATGTGCTCAATCAAATTTCATACATGTACTTTTAAAGTTTTATCTTTATATATGATAGGCTTGTTATTAGACATGAAATTGTGACTAAGGGTCTCACTCACAATTTGGGGGAGATTGTTAGTCACAGAGGCATGCCTGTTTAACATTTAATAACAAGCCTAATTGTTTGTAATGCTTTGCATTACTTACATGACCTCTTAACTGAGGGAACCTCTAGTTGTAGAGTTTCTGTTTGTATTGTACTTACAATAGGCATCAAATCCTAGTTGTGTAACTGTACTTATAGAGTCTAGAATAATGCTTGAAAGAAGTTCCAAGGTTCATGCCTCAAGCAAGAAGATAAAGACTGTCAAATAATCACAGTTGGGATTTGAAGAAATGAAGAATTTTCCTAAGTACCAATTCGAGAAGTATATGTTGAGTATTGAATACGATAGAAGAATACAGGGGGGGTGAATGTATTCTTGAACTTTTCTTTGTTTAGGAGTCTATGTAACAAAAGTGTTTTTGTGTGTGCAGAAGTGAAGATGCAGATAAAGAACAACACAAGACACCGTTATCACTTTAATCTAATGTATTATTAGATAAAGGTTGCTACAATCTGTGAATACAAATGATAGTATTCTCAGCTTCGTTTTCTCAGAGAGATACAACTTACAACGTATGAAAAACTTGACTCACAAAGTTACAAAGTTCATGAGCTAAGGAAGTGAGGCTGTATCCTTTTAGAACATGGATACACCCTACTTACTACAAATAAGGTAGCTGAACAAATTACTTTCTAGTCTGTCTATCCTTTTTGAGTAAGTGTCCAAACAGTTACAGATTTGACTTTGCAAAGCCTGTTCAGATCCACTTCTTTAGCCTCTTGTCTCTTCTATATCTCTCCAAGCTTCCTTGTAGGCTTTCCAGAGCACGTTACAGATTGTGGTCCATAAAGTGCATTGGCTTGTTGCAGGTTTCTGACTTGTACAATTTCTTCAGTATTTTGTCTCCAAGAATGTATTCGAGAAGTGACTAAGTAGTTGATTCGAGAACTAGAATTGGCTTGTTCGATAACTCTTAGTTCTCGAATACTGTTATATTGACATATCGAATTACTTCTCGAATAGCTCTTTTCTTCAGGATTCCTTGAGTTGTCGAATAGAACACTTGACTTGTCAAATCCTTGAGATATCGAATAGCTTTCTGAGTCTTTGAGATATCGAATGGAACTTTGACTTGTTGACTCCTTGAGAACTCGAATACCACTTTGACTTGTTGACTTCCTGAGTTCTCGAATAGAGTACATAGACATATCGAATCTCTGAGATATCGAATGAGATATCGAATAGTGTATTCAGAGATATCGAATAGTGTCTTGAGATATCGAATCCCTGACTTCTCGAATGTTGGACTTATCGAATAGACAAATATACTTCTCGAATTGGTACTTAGGCAAATTCTTCATTTCTTCAAATCCCAACTGTGATTATTTGACAGTCTTTATCTTCTTGCTTGAGGCATGAACCTTGGAACTTCTTTCAAGCATTATTCTAGACTCTATAAGTACAGTTACACAACTAGGATTTGATGCCTACTACAAGTACAATACAAACAGAAACTCTACAACTAGAGGTTCCCTCAGTTAAGAGGTCATGTAAGTAATGCAAAGCATTACAAACAATTAGGCTTGTTATTAGATGTATACAGGCATGCCTCTGTAACTAACAATCTCCCCCAAATTATGAGTGAGACCCTTAGTCACAATTTCATGTCTGATAACAAGCCTAACATACATAAAGATAAAACTTTAACAGTACAGGTATGTAGATTGATTGAGGAAAGTACATAGAAGTGTTCTTACAAGTTATGAGAAACTACTAGCCATATCCTTTTGGATTCATCTCTTGAGCTTTGGCTTGCAGATTCTCATTTTTCATTTTCTCCTCAGCTTCTTTGGCTTTCTTCTTTGCATTTTCCTCCATGGCAAGAATAATATCTTCCATTGCAGTGAGTTCTTCAATTAGAGGGGAGCCTGATAAATCCTTAAGTACTTCATTCAGCTATTTCTCAGAATAGGAATTGATGTAGTCCATTCTAATCTTTACATTTCTACCATATTTCTTGTATTCAATGATGTAAGGATTAAACTTGACTCTACACAGACCCATAGCTCTCAATTCATCAGCCTTAGTTTCCATTGCAGCAAACTCCTCCTCCCTTTTATTTAGTAGCTCCTCACTGTTCTTTCTCATTTCTGCCTGGTGATCTCTCTTCATTTTGACAAAGTCAATTAACTCCAGCTTTCATACCCTTTCCACTCTGTCTTCAGAATCAACATTGCAATTATTCTTTCTATGTCATGTAGCTTGCCCCAGTGCTGACATGTTCCTTGTCTGAATTTCTTCTGTCTTCCATCAGTATATTTTATTTCAAGAAAGTCATCAACAATGGCAACATGATAGATTCTTTGAGCCCATATGAACTGCAGTTGGTCTTCATCATAGATTTCATCCAGAGGTGGTAGGTTCAATCCTGGAATTATTGTCAGTGCCTTTGACTTCGATATCTTCACCCTTCTTGCAGCATGCTTAATTTTACTCCTCCTTGAATGATTGCTAGGCAGAAACTTATGACCCTTGTTGGTAGACCATAGTAGTATTCCATTAGCAGTTTGCTTTCTGAAACATACACATGGTTTCTTGACTTGAATCTTCTCCTCTTCTTGAGGTGGCAAAACAGTTGCAGAAGCCATCGAATCAGATTTTGGTAGGTCATTACTAACAGTATTCACCCTAGACTCAAAGCCTTGTGTTGTGGTGAGGTTACTGCTAGAAATACCTAATGCTTGCTGTTTTCCAATTTTCCTCTCATAGACTTTTCCTTGGTCATCACCATCTTTCTTATTCTTGTCATCCTTCTTCTTCTTCTCATCTTCATCACCCTTATCTCTCATGTGATGTCTCCTCCTCCCATCACTTTTGTCTTCAAAGTCATCATCCTTATTTCTCCTAGGTTGAGCCCTCTCTGGAGTTTCACCAGTTGCTATAAAAGATCTGAGAATGTGCAGTGCTTCAATTTCTTCAGCATTTCTAGTTCCAACCTTCTTCTATAGTTGATCAATGATAGCAATGACCAGTCTGTGATTTTGAGAAGTGAGATCATGGGGAATGACCAATTGCTTGATGTCTTCAATTTTGGTTCCAGACTGATAGATGATTGTCCATGGCTTCTTGATCACTTCTGGCAGCCTTGAAGGTTGGTCATTCCTCAAATCATCAAACAGACTTTTGTTGTTCTCATTTCTCTTCTCAATAAGCTCAAGTATGGCATCTATCTCTGAGTGTTTTAGGTCTTGTAGAGTCTTGTATGTTAGATGTCATATCTTTGATTTAGATATCATCACTATCTCCTTGAACCATAGATTATTGACTTTCTTGGGGATGACAGTGATGTAGTCAATCTGCTCCTTCAACTCCCTCAGATAGAACTGAGTGTCACCAGCCTGTTCCCTTGTGGCTTTCAGAAACTCCAAGAAGGCTTTATCATGATAAACATTTGAGTTAGCAACTTCTTGTAGCTTGGCCTCAGTAATTACTTTGACTTCTATAGGCTTGGTACTTTCAGATATGGAGGTTTGTCAGATGGCATACTCACTGTAACCATTGTGGTTGTGATAGATTGCTTCTGGCCACCAGGAGTAATGACATGCACAGTTGGTAGAGTAACAACTGGCAGTGAGGTAGGAGGCTCATCAACCTTTGTTTTTCCTTTGCCTGGCACATGAGTTGGAGATTTATTTGCCCTTTGGTGATCACCCTCTCTTAACTTTATCCCTTTTTCCTTGGGTTTCTCCCCCTTAGTATTTGAATTTCTTGTCCTCTTCTCCCCCTTAGGCTTGTTGTCAGGCACAGAGGCTTTAGAAGTGACCTTTGGGGTGGAAGATTCTTCAGGGAGAGGAAGACCCATATGCTTCATCATAGCAGCCAACATAGATTGTTGATGCAGAAGAACATCAGCTGTGGTGGTTGCTTGAGTGTCCAACTGATCATTGAGAAGTGCAACCTTGTCTGTAAGATGAGCATTGGACTTAGTGAGAGTAGCCACCTCCTTTTCAAGAGTATCCACTTTAGTGAATAGCTCATGTGCCCTGAAACCAGAGAGTGATTGATCCTTGAGTCTCTGGACTTCATACTTGGTCATGTCATGAACAGGGACCTCAGTTACCAGCTTATCCCCATATTGATTCTTGAACAGTGTTCTCAGCATGGCATTTGAGTCTGTGGTTTGATCAGACAGAGATTGAAACTTATGCCCCAGCCCTGTGACAGTATCCTTGAGAAGGGCCAAGCCATTGTCCATTTTGATACAGCTAGACTTGCAGGCTCGAATTTCCTTGACCACAGTTTCCAGTTGAGGGAATTTGGAATCAAAAACCCTTTTTAGCTCATGCACCTCCTTGGTTGTGGCTATACACACTTCTGTGACTTCTGTCTTTAGACCCTTGCCAAGGTAGTGTGCAGCCTTGAGAATTCCCTTGTAATTGTCATTGACTGCTTCATACACAGCACTAGGGGTGAGAGAATTGGCATTGGACCCTAGTGAAGTGATGTACTCTACTCTGAGGTACTGTAGGCCTTCTGAGAGAGGAATGTCATACTTTCCTTGAAGCCAGGCATCTATATTGCCTTCTCTCTCAGACTCATCCACAATTTTAGCCTGTTGTTGCTCCACATCCTCTTTATGGCACAGGAGAATAGCTTCATAGTCAGGATTTGGCAGGTTGGCAGTGAGGAGGTGCTGTGCAATCTTTTTGAACTCAGGAATCTGATCCATAATTAAGCTTTGAAGTGCTTCAACCGTCAATTGTTGTGGAACAGACCCTGATCCTGAAGCACTGTCATGGTGCACAGGCTTCAGCCATTGTGACATAAAGTCAGAGCTAGAGCTAGGCAAGCTAGACTCCTCAGTTACAGATGCAACTTCTGTAACCGGATGGAAAGACTCTACTACTGGTGTCTCCACAGAAGTGGGATGAGTTACACCAGCAGGTGACACAGGCATAGAGTCTCTAGTGAAGACTAGTGGAACCTCTGTGTTTGTGATGGTGTCATTAGGAGATGCCCCCAGCATGCATTCTCTCACCATCTAAATGTGGGTCCTGGGTGGTGAACAGGGTGTCATGCACCAAGTCACTTGAGTTCATTGGCTCATCAAGAGAAAAGAATTCTTGATGATCAATGCCTTGCTCCTCAATTGCTTGAGTTGCAGGCTGCAAAGAAATATGAGATGAAGATTCTGGAAGAGTAGTGTGTTGTAGAGTATATTTTGGCAACTCCCCCTGAGAGATAGAGGGAGTTTCAAGTATGATGTGCTCTCCACTCAGTGTAGTGTCAGCCTTATCACTCCCATGTGCTGACTCAATACAAGAAGGTGCATTGGGGAGGATGCTTGATTCTATAGATGCACCCTGTTGAGAGGACACATCTAGTGAGCTGTTTGCCCCTGATTTTACAACTTTAGCCATTTGTGTGACTGAGGAGGTGGTCTTAGTTTTCTTCTTCTTCTTTGGCCTTAGTAAGGGTGACTCTGGTTCCACACTTTCTAGACCTAGTTCAATAGCTAATGTTGCTTCAGATAAAATATTTAAGGGTGCAGACATTACTTCCTTTCTCTTCTTTTTACTAACATCACCCTTTTGAGAGGATGATGCAGTTGGCTCAGTGTGTGGTAAAGTGTTTGGTTGAGAGGGTTGGTTAGCTAGCCCTGGGTTAGCATTTTGTTCTACTTGCTTGGGCTTAGCTAACTGAGATTTTGCATCAAATGTTGGCATGTTGTGGGGGTAAGTTCTAAACAAACTCTCCATGTGGGGAGTTATGTTAAGTCTTACATCCACATCATTCCTAGTTTCCAAATTACCAAAAATGAGTTTGGTCATGGATCTAGGATAGCCTATTCTATTTTTATCTATCCCAGGCAATTCAATCAATTGAGCATTTTTAAAATTAAGTACAGATTGAATAAAGCGAAGGAAGAAAATATCAGTACCTCTCTTGGTTGTGTTCTTACCAAGTCTCCCATATAGTTCTTGTAGGATGATTTGGCCAACATCTATCTTCTTTCCATAGGCCAATGCATAGCCAATTTGCTGCACAGGTGCACTGATTTGATCAAAGCTTGATTTCCTGGCAGTGAAGACTTGAAGAAGAGTTGCAAACATATAACTCCACTCCTTTCTCAGATTCTTTCTGTTCAGCTTTCTAAGATTGATCCCATCTGAGTAGTTGATGAACTCAAAGAATTCCTCTAACTCTGCATTCGTGGCCAGTCTGTCAAATGACTCTTGTTGTAGGCCCAGTGCTTGATTCATGTCTGCAGAAGTGATAGTGATTTCCTGATCCTGAATCTTGCAGTAGATGATATATGAAGTGATTGCGTTTTCCAGGGCTACAACCTCCACAGTAGCAGTGCCCCAAAACTGTTCCAGGATATCTAGATATAGAGTTGGGTTGACAGAGAGTGCATCCTTGATGTATGATTCAGCCATCCATTTCACAAAGCACTTGAAATTGGCGTTGGGTACTTCCACATCACTAGTTAGAGCAATGAAATTGGTGTTGAACTTTACTGTTGCCATTTGTGTGAGAGAGAGAGAATAAATTGAAGGTTGAAGAAGAAATTTAGCTTTTGCAGTTAGGGTTTCAGAGGTTTTGGGAGTTTAGATGCTTGAGTAATCGAATGAAATGAATCGAATAGATGTGAAGTTGTAAAAGTATGAAGTACTTGAATTGTCGATTAGATGTATGTTCTGTATCGACAAGTCAGGCATTCGAGAAGTAGAAAACAACTATTCGAGAAGTCAAGAAAGGCTTATTCGATAACTCAAGCAGGTTGTAGCTCACAGCTGGCAGTTATCTAACTTAGAAATAAATCTAAATTAGGTAAAATGTATTTTTATGAGTAATTCTGAATTCTGAATAAAAATCAAAAATCGGTTAAAATTCAGCGAGAAATCAGCCTTTTCAAATGATTCGAGAACTCAAATATAGTATTCGAGAACTTAGTCAATCGAGAACTAAAACACTATATTCGAGAAGTCAAGAATATCTCTATTCGATATCTCAGAAAGGCTCTATTCGAGAACTCAAGAGTACTCTAATGAGACTTGTTAGAGATGTCGAATAGTGAATCATTCGAGAAGTTTGACTTATCGAACTATACCCATCACTCATAAAAATTGATTTTCACTATCTTTTAAAATTGACAAGCCATATTCATTGAAGAATATTCTAGCAAATTAAATAGTGATTTTCTCAAAATTTCATAGAAATTTCAAGTTAGCAAAAATATGATTTTCCAACATATGCAACAGATTTGAAATATTTATAAATCATATTTCAGCCAACACTTACTCCAAAAATATTGAAAATTTAGATAAAGTAAGTGTTTACTGCTGCAACAATCTAGATGCTGTATTCACTTAGCCAGAATCTGAAGAATTCAGCATTCCAATCTCACTAACCAACCTTGTGAAGGTGGCTTCATCTAATGGCTTAGTGAATATGTCAGCTAGTTGTTTATCTATAGAGACATAATGCAACTCAATGGTTCCATTAGTTGCATGTTCTCTAATGAAATGATATCTGATGTCAATGTGCTTTATCCTAGAATGATTGACAGGATTGGCAACTATAGAGATTGCACTTGTGTTGTCACACATGATTGGAATTCTTTCCAACACAAGTCCATAATCTCTAAGTTGATTTCTAATCCAAAGCACTTGAGCACAGCAACTTCCAGTAGCTATGTATTCAGCCTCAGCTGTAGAAGTTGACACAGATTGTTGTTTCTTGCTATACCAAGAGACTAACCTTTGTCCAAGAAACTGGCAACTTCCTGAGGTGCTTTTCCTATCCACTCTGCATCCAGCATAATCAGTATCAGAATAACCAACCAGATTGAACCCTGTGTCCTTAGGATACCATAGTCCCAAGTTTGGAGTGCCCTTCAGATATCTAAAGATCCTTTTTATAGCAACCAAATATGATTCTTTTGGATTTAATTGAAACCTTGCACACAAGCATGTAGCAAACATGATGTCTGGCCTACTTGCAGTGAGATAGAGTAGAGAACCAACCATGCCTCTATAGACTGAGATATCTACCTTCTTGCCTTTAGCATCTTCATCCAATTTAGTGGCAGTGGCCATGGGTGTCTTTGCAGGTGAGCAATCTTCCAAGTCAAACTTCTTCAATAAATCCTTGATATAATTGGTCTGACTAATAAAGATACCATCCTTCCTTTGACTGACTTGCAACCCAAGAAAGAATGTCAACTCTCCCATCATACTCATCTCATATCTGCTCTGCATGAGTTTAGAAAATTTCTCACACAGCTTCTCATTTGTAGAACCAAAAATGATATCATCCACATAGACCTGAACTAAGATAAGATCATCACCATGCTTCTTGTAAAACAATGTCTTGTCTAGTGTGCCTCTAGTGAATTGATTCTCAAGAAGAAATTGTGATAATGTATCATACCATGCTCTTGGAGCCTGCTTAAGTCCATACAATGCCTTAAGCAATCTGTAGACAAATTCTGGGAAGTGAGGATCCTCAAAACCAGGTGGTTGTTGCACATAAACTTCTTCTTCCAACTCTCCATTCAGAAATGCACTCTTGACATCCATTTGATATACTTTAAAGTTTGAATGAGCAGCAAATGCCAAGAATATTCTGATGGCTTCCAATCTAGCAACAGGAGCAAATGTCTCATCATAATCAATGCCTTCCTGTTGAGAGTATCCTTTTGCAACCAACCTTGCTTTGTTCCTTATAATTACACCATCTTCATCCATCTTATTCTTTAGAACCCATTTTGTTCCAACAATGGTTCTGTTCTTTGGTGCAGGCACAAGTTCCCATACTTTGTTCCTTTCAAATTGATTCAGCTCCTCTTGCATGGCAATAATCCAATCTGGATCCAACAGTGCATCATCAAGTTTCTTAGGCTCAACTTGTGATAGAAAACAGCCATAGAGGCACTCATTCTGAGTTGCTCTCCTAGTCCTTACTCCTGCATTAGGATCTCCAATGATTTGTTCTGCAGTGTGTGATCTATCCCATTTTCTTGAGTGTTCAGCCTGATTTCTCATTCTTGATGTTGCTTCATCATCCACATCATGGTCATTCTCATTTCCTCCCCCTGTGAAGTTGCCACTAGGGGTGAAAACGAGTCGAATATGTGCGAACACTAGTATGATCAGATTTGGCTCGAATTTATAATTATTCGTTCGGATCCGGTCCGGATTCGAATTAACATGTTTATATTTTGCTCAGATTCGACTTGAATTCAAATATAAATGTTCATATTTGATTCGATTCGACTCGATTGAGTACCGAGCTACTAATTTTTCGATATTCAAATTCGAATTCGTTCAAAATATTTTTAAAAAATTAAGCATATCGGAATAATTATTTACAAAATACCAAAATATGTTAATTTGTAGAACATTACATTAATATATATATTTCATATACAATATATAATACATACATAACTTACGAATTTTAATCGAATACGTACATTATCGAGTACTCTAAAATTATTCGAGTTATTCTGTATGAAAATGAACGAATACCGAAGTGGTGAGATTCGACTCGATATTCGTTCGAATTATAAAACAAGATTCGAATTCGCTCGTTTATTGTACAAATATGAATGATATTCGTTTTTAACGAATCGAATCCGGATTCGAACCCGGATTACTCGGATTCGTTTTCAGCCCTAGTTGCCACTACTCACAGGTGTGTCTTGGATGCTTGTTCCTTCACTATTGATTGGCACAAATTCTTCTCTTGTATCATCATTCACTTGAGTTTGTTGAACTCGAGTTTCAACTTCAGTTTCAGTCTCTTCATCAGAATCATCTAGATTATTAAACTTCAATGGATCTTTATCTTCATCATTGGCTTCTTCTAGTCCAGGTAGTTTGTTGTCATCAAATGTCACATCTGTGCTTTCCATAACTTTCTTTTGGCTGATGACATAAACCTTGTATGCAATTCTTTCCATAGAGTAGCCAAGAAAAATTCCTTCAAATGCTTTTGCATCAAATTTTCCAACATATTCAGAATTATCCTTCAATACAAAGCATTTGCTTCCAAAGGTATGAACATACTTTAGAGTAGGCTTCTTTCCAGTCATCAAGTTATAAGGTGTCTTTCCAGTGTTTTTGTTGATGAGGGTTCTGTTCTGGATATAGCATGCAGTGCTCACAGCCTCAGCCCAAAAACATGTAGGCATTTTTGCATCAAGTAACATTGTTCTAGCAGCCTCAATTAGAGTTCTATTCTTTCTCTCAACAACCCCATTTTGTTGTGGAGTCCTTGGAGCTGAGAATTGCTGTGAAATACCATTCTCTTTACAGAATGCTTCAAGTATGGCATTTCTGAACTCTGTTCCATTATCACTTCTCAGTGCAATCACACTTGCATTGTTGGCCTTTGCTTCCTTGTCAACTTTCTTTATATGCTCAATGATTACTTGTGGAGCCTCATCTTTTGATGCCAGAAATTCCACCCATGTATACCTTGTAAAATCATCAACCATCACCAAGGCATACTTCTTTCTTCCTAGTGACATAATGTTGACAGGTCCAAACAAATCCATATGAATGAGTTGTAGGGGCTTGGTTATTGATGTCACTGTCTTTGTCTTGTGGCTTGATCTTTTCATCTTTCCTTTTTGACAAGCCTCACACACTCCTTCTTGATAGAATTCAAGTGTGGGCATGCCTCTCACTAACTCTCTTTTGACTAGAGAATTTATGGCTTTGAAGTTCAGGTGTGATAGTTTCTTGTGCCACAGCCAACAATCTTCATTTTATGCTTTTGAGTAGAAGCAACAAATTTTGTCCTTGTTTGCA
Organism: Kitagawia praeruptora; assembly: GCA_037693485.1. Taxonomy (NCBI): domain Eukaryota; kingdom Viridiplantae; phylum Streptophyta; class Magnoliopsida; order Apiales; family Apiaceae; genus Kitagawia; species Kitagawia praeruptora. The sequence goes on from CM075352.1 coordinate 145,664,220, forward strand.
GAATCCATATTAGCAACAAACAGGCTTCCCTTTCTTACTCCAGATAGAGCAAAATCACCAGTCTTCTTGTGGGTGATCAAACATTCATCTTTGTCAAAATCCACCTTGAATCCCCTATCAGTAAACTGACCAACACTTAGCAGATTATGCTTGAGCCCCTTAACTAGTGCTACATCTTCAATGATGACATTACCAACTTTCAACTTGCCATATCCCAATGTGTTACCCATGCTGTCATCTCCAAAAGCATAAACAACATTTGACTTAGAAACAGTTTTATCATAAACAACATGCTTGTCAACTTTCTTGGCATTAGTCTTTTTGTCACTGTTAGAAGTCTTGGAACCTGAGGTTTCAGACTTAGGTGACAGAGGTACCTTCCTAGCTTTAGGAGGACTCGAAGACTTTGACCTGGTGTAGTGTGTGTGAGAATTGTGACTGATACAACCATCAATGAATTGCCTTCTCAGATTGAAACAACTAGTCATAACATTCATATTGCATGGCATACAGTCAAATTTATCACAAAATGGTGCATCTCTATGTCTTAGAGGCACAGAACAATCATAGAAAGGTTTAGATACACTACTAGTAGGTTTCTTGCATGCATGAGTTAAATGATTGGTACTGAAACAGTTCTGACAAGTTTTCCTAGGGGCATTAGGCATATAAGCATAGTTGTTATCCTTGTTAATCCCTAACTTGCCATTTCTGTTCTGTTTCTTCTTAGTCACTTTCTTTTCTGATTCATTCTTCCCAGCTGAAACAAACTTAACAAACTTCTTAGGTCTTGGTCTCTCAACTACTGGCTCCTTGGCTTTTGAATTGACACTCTCACTCTTGGAAGATGCTTGTTGTTCATTTGATTGTGCCTCATCCTCATCATTCAACATTTGTTTGATGAGTAAGGCATCCTCATCAATTTCAAATGTTGGTTCCTTAAAAATTGGATTTTTAGTATTTTTCAAAATGTGAGGCACTTCCTCATGAACAATTGTGTCATCTTCAATGACAGCATAGCATTTTCTCTGTTTAAGAGTGTCATAATCAAGTCCAATAGCAGCCTTGGGTTTTGCTTCCATTTTCTCACAGTAGGATTTCACTAGACCAGATGATTTCTTGAAAGTTTTTAGTTTGAATTCATTTTCAGCTAATTCATCCCTAAGAGCCTTTTCAACCTGACTAGCACACAAAACCTTATTCTGCAGATATTCAACTTCTTTCTTAAGGTTTTCCACTTGCATAGAAGTTAGCTCAAGTTCCTCATTCTTTTTGGTTAACATTTCATTTCTAGTAGACAGTTTAGCAATCTCTTCATTAGCAGCAGTCATACTAGTATGAATGTTAAACATTTCAACAGATAGTTGTTCAATCATGCATTTATACTCTGAAACAGACATGTCTATAGTAGTGAGAGATGGTACCTGAGGGTCTGATGGAGATGTGTCATCCTTGGAATTGGCCATCAAGGCATAATTGCAGAATTCTTGCTCCTCTCCATCACTGTCAGAATCATCCCAACACTTCCCTTCAGCTATGTAGGCCTTACCTTGTGTCTGCTTTTTCAGAAGGGCCTCATACTTAGCTTCAAGCTCAAGATAATCTCTATCCTTCTTTTTAGGCTTCTTGCATTCACTAGCAAAATGCCCTAGGTCATTGCATCTATAGCACCTTACTTCTTGCATTCACTGGCAAAATGCCCTAGGTCATTGCATCTATAGCACCTTACAGATGACCTATCCACATGGCTGGTTTTAAACTTATTCTTGTTTGATTTCACAGGTGCCTTGCTTTTGTTGAATGAATGGTTTTGGGTTTTGGGTTTGAAGGGTTGATTCCTTTTGAATCTGATGTTTGGAAATTTTCTGGCCATGAAAGCATATGAAGTGTTTTCCATCCCATCTAGTTCTTCAAGAGTGTAAAACTCTTCTTCCTCCTTCTCCTCAATAGGTTCACTTACCTCAGGTTCAGTTTCTTCCTCTTCTACTACCTCCTCTATCCTTAACTGGCTTGTGGATGCTTCTAGGTCTTGAATAGATTTGTTGACAATCAAGGCACATGATGTGTTTACCATTCTGCCTTGATTGGCTTGGATAGCCCTTTTCTGAAGCAACTCGAGCTCATGAGTTTTTAAAACTCCATAGAGCACATCATATGTAACTTTGTTCAAATCTCTTTCCCTTAGAGAAATGACCCTTTGCTCTAGATGGTTTGGTGAGGATAGCAGAAACTTCATGTTTAACTCCTTGGTACTGTAAACCTTGCCATTCATCTGCAACTCAGTAAATAGCTTGTGAAATCTCTCAAACATCTCAGTAATGCTTTCCTTGGGCTGTGCCATGAAAGCCTCATACTGTGTGACCAGTATCTGTTTCTTGTTTTCCTTAACCTCATCAGTTCCTTCACACAGCACCCCAATGTGATCCCACATTTTCCTTGGCAGATGTACATGATGCAATGTTTGCAAACTTAGGATCCTTCTCCCTTTCTGATTCTGTCCATTTTGATGGATCCTTGGCCTCATAAGATCTTGGGATAGTTGTGGTTCCAACAGTCTTCTCTGGTATCTCTTGTTGTGGAACAAAAGGACCATTCTTAAGAATCTCAGGATACAAAGGATGAGAGGCTTTGATGAACAACATCATCTTTATCTTCCAGAGGTTGAAGTTATCTTTGTCAAACTTAGGGACTTTCACCATTCCTGTAGTCTTTGGTGTATTCGAACTCATGATCGTTTTTCTGTTTTTGAATAAACAGCCCTCTCTGATACCACTTGTTGAGTATTGAATACGATAGAAGAATACAGAGGGGGGGTGAATGTATTCTTGAACTTTTCTTTGTTTAGGAGTCTATGTAGCAAAAGTGTTTTTGTGTGTGTAGAAGTGAAGATGCAGATAAAGAACAACACAAGACACCGTTATCACTTTAATCTAATGAATTATTAGATAAAGGTTGCTACAATCTGTGAATACAAATGATAGTATTCTCAGCTTCGTTTTCTCAGAGAGATACAGCTTACAACGTATGAAAAACTTGACTCACAAAGTTACAAAGTTCATGAACTAAGGAAGTGAGGCTGTATCCTTATAGAACATGGATACACCCTACTTACTACAAATAAAGTAGCTGAACAAATTACTTTCTAGTCTGTCTATCCTTTTTGAGTAAGTGTCCAAACAGTTACAGATTTGACTTTGCAAAGCCTGTTCAGATCCACTTCTTTAGCCTCTTGTCTCTTCTATATCTCTCCAAGCTTCCTTGTAGGCTTTCCAGAGCACGTTACAGATTGTGGTCCATAAAGTGCATTGGCTTGTTGCAGGTTTCTGACTTGTACAATTTCTTCAGTATTTTGTCTCCAAGAATGTATTCGAGAAGTGACTAAGTAGTTGATTCGAGAACTAGAATTGGCTTGTTCGATAACTCTGAGTTCTCGAATACTGTTATATTGACATATCGAATTACTTCTCGAATAGCTCTTTTCTTCAGGATTCCTTGAGTTGTCGAATAGAACACTTGACTTGTCGAATCCTTGAGATATCGAATAGCTTTCTGAGTCTTTGAGATATCGAATGGAACTTTGACTTGTTGACTCCTTGAGAACTCGAATACCACTTTGACTTGTTGACTTCCTGAGTTCTCGAATAGAGTACATAGACATATCGAATCTCTGAGATATCGAATGAGATATCGAACAGTGTATTCAGAGATATCGAATAGTGTCTTGAGATATCGAATCCCTGACTTCTCGAATGCTGGACTTATCGAATAGACAAATATACTTCTCGAATTGGTACTTAGGCAAATTCTTCATTTCTTCAAATCCCAACTGTGATTATTTGACAGTCTTTATCTTCTTGCTTGAGGCATGAACCTTGGAACTTCTTTCAAGCATTATTCTAGACTCTATAAGTACAGTTACACAACTAGGATTTGATGCCTACTACAAGTACAATACAAACAGAAACTCTACAACTAGAGGTTCCCTCAGTTAAGAGGTCATGTAAGTAATGCAAAGCATTATAAACAATTAGGCTTGTTATTAGATGTATACAGGCATGCCTCTGTAACTAACAATATATTTGTCTATTCGAGAAGTCAGGGATTCGATATCTCAAGACACTATTCGATATCTCTGAATACACTGTTCGATATCTCATTCGATATGTCAGAGATTTGATATGTCTATGTACTCTATTCGAGAACTCAGGAAGTCAACAAGTCAAAGTAGTATTCGAGTTCTCAAGGAGTCAACAAGTCAAAGTTCCATTCGATATCTCAAAGACTCAGAAAGCTATTCGATATCTCAAGGATTCGACAAGTCAAGTGTTCTATTTGACAACTCAAGGAATCCTGAAGAAAAGAGCTATTCGAGAAGTAATTCGATATGTCAATATAACAGTGTTCGAGAACTCAGAGTTATCGATCAAGTCAATTCTAGTTCTCGAATCAACTACTTAGTCACTTCTCGAATACATTCTTGGAGACAAAATACTGAAGAAATTGTACAAGTCAGAAACCTGCAACAAGCCAATGCACTTTATGGACCACAATCTGTAACGCGCTCTGGAAAGCCTACAAGGAAGCTTGGAGAGATATAGAAGAGACAAGGGGCTAAAGAAGTGGATCTGAACAGGCTTTACAAAGTCAAATCTATAACCGTTTGGACACTTACTCAAAAAGGATAGACAGACTAGAAAGTAATTTGTTCAGCTGCCTTATTTGTAGTAAGTAGGGTGTATCCATGTTCTATAAGGATACAGCCTCACTTCCTTAGTCAATTAACTTTGTAACTTTGTGAGTCAAGTTTTTCATACACTGTAAGCTGTATCTCTCTGAGAAAAACGAAGCTGAGAATACTATCATTTGTATTCACAGATTGTAGCAACTTTTATCTAATAATACATTAGATTAAAGTGATATTGTGTTTTGTGTTATTCTTTATCCGCACCTTCAATCTTGCACACACAAACACTCTTGCTACATAGACTCGAAGAAGAAAAGTTCAAGAATCCATTCACCCCCCCCCTCTGTATTCTTTTATCGTATTCAATACTCAACAACTAATCCAGCTAACAAACAACACAACAGAAGAAACGTACATTTTCGTATATGGGTGATTGAGTATTTAAATTTACGATAAATAAATTTGTTAGTACAGTAAAACCTTTATAAATTAATATAGATGGGACTGGAGAATTGTATTAATCTTGTGAGGTATTAATATAAATTATTAATTATTAATTTATAAAACATTTTTGACATCAAACAAAATTAATTTTTTTTATATAAATTTAAATATAATGAATCGTACAATTTATGTTTTATAATTAATTTAATTGATTCAATGTGCTTTAGTTTACCGTTTCATTGTGTATTCAAAATTGAAAGTAAAAATTCATGTATATCTAGATGATATCAATGACAATACAACATTTGGAACCTGTTGCACGTAAATAAGCACTCAGGACATTAACACATTAACTAATAACTTTTCGATACAATACGAAAACACCATATTCGAACATTTTGATGTAGCAAAAAAAGGTTTGGTATGAATTTCATATAAATTTAAATTTAAAATGTTAGAATCATATTTTACAAAAGTGTAATACATATATTTTTATGATTATAAAGGAATTATTAATTTATAATATTATTGGGACCATATATTTATATAGGATTTTTCGAAAAAATCATTATCTTATTATCTTATCGAAATTGGTCATTTTTTAAAATGGTCCTATGTTGGGACCGAAGAAAGTTATTAACTTACGGTGTGTTCACTTGAAAAGAATGGAATGAGGTAGGAATAGAATGAAAATTGTAAACAAAATTTTTGAAGAAAGGGGGATGTTGGGGGAAATAATGAACAAATATGAGGAAGAAGAAGTTTTTTATGATGAAGATTGCAAGGAAAATGATGAAGATTGGGAATGGAGCATTCCTTCCAAAACATGTGGGTTAGAATTCTAGTTCAAATTATTTGGAGAGTAATGAAGCAAGGAATGAAATTTATAAACACTTTCCCCAATCTCCCCCAAATAATAGTATAAATTTCATTCCATTATCCCCTCATTCTATTCCATCCAAGTGAACATAGCCTTAGAGAGATTATTAATTAATCGAGTATTAATTTAGGAAGGTTTTATTGTACGTACGTAGTAACCAAGCTAGAATTAAGATCTGATAGAAAATTGTGAAACGGAAATTTTCAAAACACGGCTTTTTTTGACACATAAAACACGAGGACCTATTTAACAAAAAAAAGGACTTAATTCTAGGCTAGCTAGAGCAGAATATCTTACTGAAATAGCGGCATGTTCATGTTCAGGCGCCGCACCAAGCGAGGGTGGATCTTGGGAGTGTTGATCTCCGAAGCCTTGATTTCCGGAGCCTCGAGATTCGGAGCCTTGAGATTCGGGGTCTTGAGAGATAAGCCTTTGAGGCCCCGCCGAACGACCGTTGTCACATGGAGGTTGACCGCCCCGATGAGGGTTTGATGAAGTAGGTTGACGAATATTCAGGACTGCGTCAGCATCTTCGGCGTTATGTGAGTGAGGAGTGTTGTAATTATTGGAAGGGTTTGGGTTGTGTGAGTGAGGAGTGTTGTGATTATTGGAAGGGTTTGGGTTATGCGAGTGAGGAGTGTTGTGATTATTGGGTGGGTTTAAGGGTGTCTTGGGTGGGTTTAAGGGTTTCTTGGGTGGGTTTAAGGGTTTAAGGGTGTCTTGGGTGGGTTTAAGGGTTTAAGGGTGTCTTGGGTGGGTAAGTGCTATTAATTTGGATGTCAAATTAAATCCACCCAAGACACTAGGGCTAATTATTCGATTATAACCGAACCAAAATACCGAAATACCGAATAAGACAAAATTCATAACCAAATCAAGAACCAAAATAATTTCGGTTATTTTACCGAATCGAAATTTTTATTTCGGTTAAAACCGAATCTTTCTATATATAATAGGAGAACACGTTCGGTTATCATGTGTACAAGGATTTGAACCCAAGACCTCACATAGGTCAATTCATCCCTCCAACCACTTTAGCTACATGAGCATTTGTGATAAAAATAAAATTCATTAACTACATACATAAATGTTTTTTTTGTTTATGTTCTATTTCACTATTTATTGAAGATGGATCAAGTGTTTCACTAAATTTCTAACCAATTGAGCTATGTGATCATTTGAGTTAATACTAAAATTCATCAACTACATCCACATACATAAATACTTTTTGGGTTATATCATGTTTAATATACATTAAACTATTCATTTAAGATAAAATTACTCATAATATAACTTGTGCGCATTATTTTTTTATAATTATTTATAGACCTACCCATCTAAATAAATTTTACAGAAAATTCTCTAATATTTTTTAAATGGAGAAAATAAATATTATTTTGAGATAAATTGTTTTGATTGAATTTTCTGATATAATTTATTCATTCCAAGCCTACTTCCAAACCTAACCTGAAATCTTTGAAAAAATAATGTGTACAAGGATTTGAACCCAAGACCTCACATACGTCAATTCATCCCTCCAACCACTTTAGCTACATGAGCATTTGTGATAAAAATAAAATTCATTAACTACATACATAAATGTTAACCGAATTAGAAAAAGAAAATCAATTTTTCAGAAATTCTTAGAATGTGAAACAAGATCACCAAAGTTGTAGCAAAAACTGGATCACAGATGCATTGTACAAGTCATCTCGGAAGCTAATAGAACAATAGAAGCTTGTCTGAATATAAAAACAATGATCATAATAATAAACATAAAGTCTACCGGTCTGGAATGTTTTTGAAATAAAAAGCAAGTCCTAGAGACTTTGAGATGCAGCTGCAGGCAGCAGCAAGCCATTTCGGAGGGGGACAAGTCTTTCGAAATCGAACCCATTTCCTTCTTCCAAAATTAAATCCAGTCAAAGAAACTCCTAGTTATATCTTTACTTGAATCAGTTAATTAAATTAAAATTCGTACTTTTTGACTTTTGTGTTGAAATTCGTTGAACCCAGAAAGATGAACGGGATGAGTGATGAAGAGTTGAGTCTGAAGGGTAGAAAGAAAAAGTACTAAAAACTGATGAATGAAAGATCTACTAGGATTAGTAAATTAAATATCATATGTATATATATATATATATAATGTGTGTGTGTATATATATATATATATATTATATTTTATATATCTCGGTAATTTGGTTATTTCGTTAAAAAAACCGAAATACCGAATGCCAATAATTAGAACTGAATTACAACCGAATTATTTCGGTTCGGTTAACCGAACCAAATTATTTCGATTATTTCGGTTCGATATTCGGTTAATCGAACCGAATGCTCAACCCTACAAGACACCCTTAAACCATTCCAATAATCATAACACTCCTCACTCACACAACCCAAACCCTTCCAATAATCACAACACTCCTCACTCACATAACCTAAACCCTTTCAATAATAACAACACTCTTCACTCACACAACCCAAACCCTTCCAATAATCACAACACTCCTTACTCACACAACACCAAAGATGCTGACACAGTCCTAAATATTCGTCAACCTACTTCGTCAAACCCTCATCAGGGCGGTCAACCTCCAGGTGACAATGGCAGTTTGGCGAGGCCTCAAAGGCTTATCTCCCAATACCCCGAATCTTAAGGCTCCGAATCTCGAGGCTCCGGATATCAAGGCTCAGGAGATCAACACTCCCAAGATGTTTTTGCTAAATAGGTCATCGTGTTTTGTGTGTAAAAAAAAGTCATGTTTTGAAAATTTCCATTTCACAATTTTCTATCAGATCTTAATTTCAGCTTGGCTACTACGTACTAACAAATTTATTTATCGTAAATTTAAATACTCAATCAGCCATGTACGAAAATGTACGCTTCTTCTATTGTGTTGTTTAAAAGCTGGATTAGTCAAAAATGGCTTTTTATTGTGGAGTCCCAAAAGCATGACTAGCATTTTTTAGAACATTTAACTTGAAATGTTAGATGACTAGGTGTAGCTTTTATTTCTCTCTTCATACTAGTTTTTGTTAAGACTGTCCGTACCAATGAAGAATGTAAGAATATCCCACGACTTAATTAAAGTAAGTAGACTATAAAGTTTTGTTTGTAATTGTTGCACTGGAGATTTGGTCTACTTTGATGGAGAGATTTTAAGATCAGAAGAATAAGGTAGTAGAGAGATTGTAGCTATCAGTTTAGTCCATTAGCCCACGACTTAAGTTTCCTTTTATAAGGTAAGTGGGCTACAAAGTTTTATTGCATTGATTGTAATTGTTGCATTTGGAGATTTGGTCTGCTTTGATGGAAAGATTTTAGGATCAGAAGAATAAGGTAGTAGAGAGATTGTAGGTATCGGTTTAGTCCATTAGCCCATTAATTCCTAGTTTTTAGCTTACTGTTTTATAGCTGTTACATGTTATATATTGTGTACTCGTATTCTACATAATAAAATGAGTCTTTGGTTAAACAGATAGATATGTTTTGATTTAAAGTAAAGGATTCCATTTTTTTTAGTTCAATCAGAGAGAGGTGCTTCAGCTCCTGCAGAACTTTTTGCTGTTTGTGCTTTCATGTCTAGCAATAAAATACCCAAATGAAGAACCTGGTAACAAGCGTTTGATTGCTGATTGGATCTCTGGAGCTACCATCTGCCTCACCTTCATCAAATTTTATCTGGAGTCTAGAGCAGACCATGCGCACTTGGCGCGGGCGCGACCTTGGATTTACCTAGAGTCTACGGCAAACGTGCAGGTCTTTTACAAAAAAACCATTACTCATGTAATTGGTATTTTTGCTATGATTTCTGCAACCATTTCCACTCACTTTGCTTTCACTTTGGAGGATAAAACAAGGTTCTGGCTTGCAATCTTTACTAGTTTTGTGACCTTCCTGACTTTCGTTCTCCAGTTGCACCAAGCTGATAAAATTATCAGCTTTCTCGGTGATGTAGGGACGTTCACTCGACTTAGGAAGTCCAGTAACCACCCCCCCGAGGAAGACTTGAGCTCCATGAGCGTGATCCTGAGTACCCACCATATCTTGTAAACTAGACTTTGTTAATCTTTTTGTTGTTGCTGGATTGTTTTGAGTTATTAGCTGTGCTATTAAACTTTCTATTAACTTGTGCTAGGTAAGTGGATGTTAGTGTAGGTGCCCTAGAGGCAATACATTGTTTCTCGAATAAATATTATGTCATTTGATTATTAAATAAATGTATTTATTATGACTCTAATTACTGCGATATTTATTAGCATAATAAATGTCCTTAGAATAATGATACACATTATATAGTTTAAGTTTATAACTTGAATTTGAGATTATATAATATATATCATATTCTTAAAGGTCCCTAGTCGAGTATTATTATACAGGACAATAATAATACATAAATAGACTAGTATGTTTTTTACTGATAACCACATCTCATTGGTTATAAGTATGGAGATACTAAAGTCAATACATAGGTACATGTAGGGTACATGGTACTGGACAGACCCACCGTGAGATTCTTCATGTTAATTAAGTCATAAGAAAGACTCACAGTGATAATGGTGTAATGATCCTTTGACTTGAGATTATTATATTTCTATACGAAGATAATATACTTTGACTACATTAAAAGTTACCTTTGACCGGGTAATGATAAAAGTGGACATCGGGTATATTGTGAATCGTATGAGAAATATGAATGATAGATAAAGGATTTAACCCTCCTATCAAATAGGAGAGATATTATTGGCCTCTTGATTGAGTGAGACTATAAAATGCATGGCCGTGCTCAAATAATGATTTGTTATTAATAGTCTGCTCATGGATCAAGTAAACCCGGATTAAATTATGAAGAGGATGACGATAAACATGCCTCGAGTTTAATCTATAATATTTGGTTAAAGGGATTATATTACACGGGAACATTAATCACAAAAGGTTTATCGAATCACGATTTAATTATTATTTAATTGGGTAGCAATGATGTATTACTAGATACCGCTCATTGTTTATAATTTTATTGGAGAATAAAATTATTGCCAAAATAAATAATAACCTACAGGGTCACACACATAGAACATTTTAAAGGAAGAATTAATTTAAATTATGAATTTAAATTAATTAATGATAAGTTGGATTTTATTATATTAATTAAGTGGGACTTAATTAAGCTATAATAAAATACAAAGAGATATGAGATATGATTCTAATAATTAAGTTTGACTTAATTATTATTTATTTGAATAATAGAATTAGATTTTATTATTTAAATAAATCATATTTGGAATAGGTTTTTGATAAGGGATTTTGGCTTTATACTATCCTATATATAAAGATATGGGACAAGGATTACGTACGTGAAAAATCAGTTGAGCCGCATCCCAAAAACCAAAACCCTAAAAATCTACATCTCATATTATCATTGGAAGCTAGTACTTCTCTTCCATTGAAGAATCGTTTTTCGAGTGTTCGTGTGGATACCGTAGAGGAGGCTTCGAAGAGGAGCGCTCAATATTCGTGGGAGGCTTGCATCTCCATCATTCTTTAAACGTAAAGCTTCGATAAGGTAAACATATTCTTACTACCATGATTATCTATAATTAAACATGGATCCCGGGCTTGGAATTCGATTTAATTTTATTGTTTCCGCTGCGTTTTGATGCTCGAATTCCAACAATGGCATCAGAGCTACATGTTTAATGGATAATCTGGTGAATATGTGATGTATACGAATTGATACAGTAGTCATCAGAACTGTGTTTTTCTTCCCGGGAACTATACTGCATGTTTCATACGATTAAATATATGCTACTATGATTCTGTCTTTGCTGCGTTGCTTTGGTCTGTTGAATCTGCTCCGTAATAATAAGATTAAATCGTGGCTAAACGTATGAGATACCAGTAAAACGGATACACGATCTGTTATTAGAGTTTTAGAACTGATTTCTTGTTCCCGTACGTGAACCCTACTGCATGAACTATATGAATTGCATCCTGCGTTTTCTTCTGTTTTTGTTGCGTCCAGATGATTAGTTATGTTTTTAATAGGATTAAATCGTGATACTAACATCTAAAACCAGTAAAAGTCGACCCTAAAGATCAGTAGTGTAGTTCATGCATTCGCATATATACATACGTGTTTACATATATATATAACGACTAGGTTTTGATTTTGATTGTTCAAGAATCGATATATATATGCTGTGATGTTACTACATGTAATCTGTGGTCTGTAAAATCAGTTTGGAATCAAAACCACGATTAAAAATGAAGAACACGTACTGGGTTTCAGAAAAAAATCTGCAGAAAATCGCATGTACAGGTGATGCGCATACTCAGTATGCGCATCTGCTAGGGTTTCGACCATTACGCATACGTAGAATGCGTTACTGATAGAATTAACAGATTAGGTCTGTTGCGCATACTGTAGATGCGCAACATCTGTTTTAATAAAAAAAAAAAAATTTTTTTTTTTTTTCAGCTAGGTTTTGCATGCTAGATTAAATAATAATTGTTAATGTTTAACTTGGACTATGCAAAATTTTATTAATTAGTAATTTTGATTACTAGATTATTTTTTAATTAAAGTGCGTTAATTTTATTATTTATGATTTGATCATATTTAATTTATGTTGTATAAAATTGTGTTTATACAATAGTTGATGCTTTTAATTGCTATGTGAGCATGATGCATGGTTATGGCCCCAAGACCTAGTTTTCAATTTATTTTATTAATTTTAATTTATGGTTTGTAATAATTAAATACGACTTGCATGTCGTTTTTCTTTTTGTAATTATTTTATCTCGAATGCAACTCGAGTTCTTTTGTAATTTGTTTCAAAAGAGGAGCTTGGAGGCAATCAAGGCAGCTTTGGAAGCGTAGCAAGAGATTTTGTAATAATTAGTTATTACCACCATAGATTGACCTTGATTTTTCCATTAGCTTGGAAAAATCGCATAGGATTGGGCCATAACCATAGCATATTATTTTATGTGATGCACTTTACATATGATGTATGTGTAGAGTAGCAAATGTTTGCATGTATTAGATACGTCACCCATGCCATGCTTGCCATGTTAAACAAGATAAAATCTGTAACGATTCGAGATTTTAAAATGAACAAACGATCATGAGATTTCTGTGTTTATGAAACACGGAATTAAATACGAATTTTCAATTATTTAGATATGGGGAGATTTTGTCAAAAACAGGTTTTACCTGTAAGGAAGTTGGGTATTAAGTGAGGCCACTTGTGACTCCTCCAACAACCTGGAAATCAAACTATTGATGAATATTGATTTGAAGTATTTAATTCAAGGAAAAATTGGGAATCTCTTTATGATGGGATCATGGTCGTTTTAATTTTGAAACCCCTTAACAAAATATTAAGTTTTAATCGGATGCTTTCCAATGAATGAACACTCATTGAATCCTAGATCGATAAGGGGAATGACTGCCAGTGGCAGGGGACTCCTGTCTATCGTGGTGAGATGTGACGAATATAAGCGGTTATATTCGACCGTTGTATCATTGGGTTTAACTTAACTGAGTCGTCATAATAAGGTGAAAATAAACGGTTATATTCAATTATTATGAACTTAGAAGCATAGAGTTTGGTTCAAAATCTATTAGATAGACAAGAACAATTGTTGTTCACCAAACTATCCAAGAATTATATATGATATAATTGACAAATGTTGTCTACCTAAATAATCATGTTTTAAGGACTACCAGTGGTTGACTTAGGATATGACGAAATATGGATCTTGGCTCACTAAAAAGATTAATGGGATATTCTTTCCGATTTAATAGTAAGGGCTATTAATTTGATAAAAATAGTGGGAGATATATTATGAATATATCATAATCATTTGAACATAATAATGATAACTCAGACAATCTAATGTTTATTATGTGCTTTTAACATTGTAGATACTGAATAATGACAAACAACACAAACTCTCTATCCGTTCGATCAATCCTTGAGAAGGATAGATTGAAGGAGGATCTGAAGAAGAAGAAGGCTCAACAAGCTTCTACTTCAGGAATATATGTTATAGAAGTCAATCTGTCTACTTCTACATCTTGGGTATTGGATACTGGATGTGCTTCTCACATTTGTATAAATGTGAAGGAATTGCAGAGAAGTAGGACTTTGGCTAAGGGAGAAGTGGACCTACGAGTAGGCAATGGAGCAAGAGTTGCTGCTTTAGCCGTAGGAACTTATTATCTATCTTTGCCCTCTGGGCTTGTTTTAGAACTTGAAGACTGTTATTACGTGCCTGCGATTCGCAGAAACATTATTTCTGTTTCTTGTTTGGACAAGAAAGGTTTTTCGTTTATAATAAAGAACAATAGTTGCTCTTTTGCTTTAAATGATTTAACCTATGGTGTTGCGCGTTTATTTAATGGTTTATATGTTCTTGATAATCCTGTCTGTAACATAGAAAACAAACGACTTAAAGTTAATGACTCAAATCAAACATACCTCTGGCATTGTCGTCTAGGTCATATAAATGAGAAACGCATATCCAAATTACATAAGGATGGATACTTGGATAAGTTTGATTTTGAATCATACGAAAAATGCGAATCTTGTTTGCTTGGTAAGATGACTAAAGCCCCTTTTACTGGTAAGGGTCAAAGGGCCACTGAACGTTTGGAGCTAATACATAGTGATGTATGTGGCCCAATGCGTGTGATGGCTAGAGGTGGCTACTACTACTTCATAACATTTACTGATGACTTCAGTAGATATGGATATGTGTATCTTATGAAGAATAAATCCGATTCTTTTGAAAAATTCAAAGAATACAAGGCTGAAGTAGAGAAGCAAATAGGCGGAGGTGCAAGTATTAAAATCTTACGATCCGATCGTGGGGGTGAATACTTAAGCACCGAATTTAAAGAGTATTTAAAGGAGTGTGGTATTGTATCACAACTCACTCCGCCAGGTACACCTCAATGGAATGGAGTTTCAGAGAGGAGAAATCGTACTCTGTTGGACATGGTACGATCGATGATGAGTCATGCAGATCTTCCAATAAGTTTCTGGGGTTATGCTCTAGAAACAGCGGCTTTCACACTTAACCGTGTTCCAACCAAGAAGGTTCAAAAGACTCCATATGAGATATGGGAGGAGAAACGGTCAAGCATGAACTTTATGAAAGTTTGGGGATGCAAGGCGTTTGTAAAACGTCAAGTATCTTACAAGCTTGGACCTAAATCCGAAGAGTGCAATTTTGTGGGATACCCTAAAGAAACAAAGGCGTATTATTTTTATAGTCCTTCTGAGCAGAAAGTGTTCATTGCTCGAGATGCTGTCTTCATGGAAAGAGATTTTGTTTCCAAAAGAGACAGTGGGAGAACTATAGATCTCGATGAAGATCGAGAACCACTAAATAGCATTGAACCTGAGGTGGAACAAGAGCAGAATAATGATAATGCTCAAGAAACACAGGTTGTTCGTAGATCTGGTAGAATTCGCCATGAGCCAGAGAGATATGGATTTCTTTTGACTCAATGTGGGGATTTGATGCTCATAAATGAGGATGAGCCTCTCACATACCAAGATGCTATGAACAGTCCAGACTCTAAGAGATGGCTTGAAGCCATGAAATCCGAGATGGATTCCATGTACGAAAACCAAGTTTGGGATTTGGTTGATCCACCTGAAGGGGTAAAACCCGTAGGGTGCAAGTGGGTTTTCAAGAAGAAAACTGACATGGAAGGAAATGTTCAGACCTATAAAGCAAGACTGGTTGCGAAAGGGTTCAAACAAATTCATGGTATTGACTATGATGAAACTTTCTCACCAGTTGCCATGGTCAAGTCCATACGGATTTTGCTTGCAATTGCAGCATTCCATGATTACGAAATCTGGCAAATGGATGTCAAAACAGCTTTCCTTAATGGGAGCCTTGAAGAGGATGTGTACATGACACAACCTGAAGGTTTTGTCGATCCAAGGAATGTAAGCAAGGTATGTAAATTACGACGATCCATTTATGGATTGAAGCAAGCCTCTAGGAGATGGAATATTCGTTTTGATGAAACAGTCAAGGAGTATGGCTTTATTCAAAACGAGGATGAACCTTGTGTTTACAAGAAGGTTAGTGGGAGCCATGTGGCATTCATAGTACTGTATGTTGATGACATACTACTAATGGGGAATGACATACCTTCTCTAAAGGCTGTTAAGACTTGGTTAGGGAGCAATTTCTCTATGAAAGACTTAGGAGAGGCAACCTACATTCTAGGAATGAGGATCTATCGAGATAGATCTAAAAGGATGATCGGTCTAAGTCAGAGTACATACATTGATAAGGTTTTGCATCGTTTTGGTATGCAAAATGCTAAAAGGGGATATGTCCCTGTGTCTCAAGGAATAACGATTTCTAAAGACCAGTGTCCGAAATCATTAGATGAGAAGGACCACATGAATAAAGTTCCATATGCATCAGCAATTGGATCTATCATGTATGCAATGGTATGTACTCGCCCCGATGTTTCGTATGCTTTGAGCATGACGAGCAGATACCAGTCTAATCCAGGTGAAGGTCACTGGACGGCAGTCAAGAATATTCTAAAGTACCTGAAAAGGACTAAAGATTCATTCTTGGTGTATGGAGGAGAGGAGAAACTGGTTGTAAAGGGTTACACCGATGCAAGTTTCCAAACAGACAGGGATGATACTGTATCACAGTCTGGTTTTGTGTTTTGTCTAAATGGAGGTGCTGTAAGCTGGAAGAGTTCAAAGCAAGAAACAGTAGCTGATTCTACAATGGAGGCTGAGTACATTGCAGCTTGTGAAGCGGCTAAGGAGGCAGTTTGGATTCGAAAATTCGTTTCTGATTTGGAAGTGGTTCCATCGATTGCAGATCCCATTGATCTATACTGCGATAATAATGGGGCCATTGCACAGGCTAGAGAGCCTAGATCGCACTCCCGATCCAAACATATACTCAGAAGATATCACCTCATAAGAGAGATTAATGAAAGGGGTGAAATACATATATGTAAAGTGCATACAAATGATAACATTGCAGACCCACTGACCAAAGGCCTGTCGCAGCAGAAGCACGACGGTCACACTAGTTCCATGGGTATTAGATACATGGGTGATTGGCTCTAGTGCAAGTGGGAGATTGTTAGTGTAGGTGCCCTAGAGGCAATACATTGTTTCTCGAATAAATATTATGTCATTTGATTATTAAATAAATGTATTTATTATGACTCTAATTACTGCGATATTTATTAGCATAATAAATGTCCTTAGAATAATGATACACATTATATAGTTTAAGTTTATAACTTGAATTTGAGATTATATAATATATATCATATTCTTAAAGGTCCCTAGTCGAGTATTATTATACAGGACAATAATAATACATAAATAGACTAGTATGTTTTTTACTGATAACCACATCTCATTGGTTATAAGTATGGAGATACTAAAGTCAATACATATGTACATGTAGGGTACATGGTACTGGACAGACCCACCGTGAGATTCTTCATGTTAATTAAGTCATAAGAAAGACTCACAGTGATAATGGTGTAATGATCCTTTGACTTGAGATTATTATATTTCTATACGAAGATAATATACTTTGACTACATTAAAAGTTACCTTTGACCGGGTAATGATAAAAGTGGACATCGGGTATATTGTGAATCGTATGAGAAATATGAATGATAGATAAAGGATTTAACCCTCCTATCAAATAGGAGAGATATTATTGGCCTCTTGATTGAGTGAGACTATAAAATGCATGGCCGTGCTCAAATAATGATTTGTTATTAATAGTCTGCTCATGGATCAAGTAAACCCGGATTAAATTATGAAGAGGATGACGATAAACATGCCTCGAGTTTAATCTATAATATTTGGTTAAAGGGATTATATTACACGGGAACATTAATCACAAAAGGTTTATCGAATCACGATTTAATTATTATTTAATTGGGTAGCAATGATGTATTACTAGATACCGCTCATTGTTTATAATTTTATTGGAGAATAAAATTATTGCCAAAATAAATAATAACCTACAGGGTCACACACATAGAACATTTTAAAGGAAGAATTAATTTAAATTATGAATTTAAATTAATTAATGATAAGTTGGATTTTATTATATTAATTAAGTGGGACTTAATTAAGCTATAATAAAATACAAAGAGATATGAGATATGATTCTAATAATTAAGTTTGACTTAATTATTATTTATTTGAATAATAGAATTAGATTTTATTATTTAAATAAATCATATTTGGAATAGGTTTTTGATAAGGGATTTTGGCTTTATACTATCCTATATATAAAGATATGGGACAAGGATTACGTACGTGAAAAATCAGTTGAGCCGCATCCCAAAAACCAAAACCCTAAAAATCTACATCTCATATTATCATTGGAAGCTAGTACTTCTCTTCCATTGAAGAATCGTTTTTCGAGTGTTCGTGTGGATACCGTAGAGGAGGCTTCGAAGAGGAGCGCTCAATATTCGTGGGAGGCTTGCATCTCCATCATTCTTTAAACGTAAAGCTTCGATAAGGTAAACATATTCTTACTACCATGATTATCTATAATTAAACATGGATCCCGGGCTTGGAATTCGATTTAATTTTATTGTTTCCGCTGCGTTTTGATGCTCGAATTCCAACAGTGGATATGCTATTTTGCTTATATCTATATTCAAGGAACCCTCTGGGTGTTAAATTGTTCTCTGGTCATGAGGGCAATTTGTTGTTTATTATAAGCAGTGTGGTCATTATAGTGGTGAGTGTCTAGGCCTCAATATTGATAAAAAGATGTTTGTGGAGTATGGTTGTAAGTGACGTGTAGTGTATGAATTTGTTTGCAATCTTAAAAGAGTATGTGAAAGTAAAAATAGAAACAAAGTGTTGGGGGAACTTGGTAGTGCAATAAAAATACTCAAGATCACAAATTTACTCCGGCTTAGTTATTTGAAAAGGGCCGAGGATAAGTTATTTTTCTTATGTTGTATGGGTGGGTCTCAATGATACTTGAATTATACTCGAAGAAGCTGATGTAATATGGGTTTTAATGTCATTAATAGTCGAAGTGGAATCTATTAACACTTATGTGTACCTTTAAAAGATGGAATCTTGGAAAATTGCAACATCAAAATTAATCTTCATCCATCCTAGTTCTGGTTTACTCCAAGCTCGTGCACCTGCACCTTCCCCCCCCCGGTGAGACGTTAATTTAGTTCTAAATTAACTAGCATTTCTTGAATAGATAGCTTTGTGTTGTTAAATACCTATTATTATTGCATGTTTGTTAACTATTTTATGAGTAGGCTACAACTAGGGGTGTCTAGTGTTTTTCTTGCCATATAAAAAGATGAGTTATTAGGTGACATCTTAAATTATCCAACAGGTGTAGTTCCTTTCAATTAAATAAACAAGTAAATTAGTCTTGCAATGTTGCAAGTTTTGTATTGTCTTGCGTAAATTTCAAGTTTTACGTCTATTCTGTGGTCTTTTTCTTTATATTTAATTTGCTTTAAAGTGGTTCTCTAAGAGAAGAAAGCCTCTGTTTTTTTCTGTGTGAATTAAAGTTTTTTTCTCAGAAGTGATTAAGGAACATGACAACATCGAAGACATCTTTGGAGGAACTATATGCGCAATTATCTCTGGAGGAGGAGGATGAAGGAGGAATAGTGGTTGCAGGGGGAGAGATTAAGCCAAAAACCATGTACGTGTTAGTGGGTCGATTTCTTACAAAAAAGAATATTAACTTTAATGCAATGCAAAACGTTATTGCTTCATTATGGCGTCCGAAGGAAGGGATGGAAGTACATGATCTAGGCGATCGAAGATACTCTTTTGTGTTTTTTCATGTGCTGGATAGGTAGAAAGTGCTGGATGGAGGCCCGTGGACTTTTGAACAAAGTTTACTGGTGTATCATTGCTTACAGGAGAATGAAGATCCACATGTAGTAAAATTAAATACCATGGATATTTGGGTACAAGTTTATGATCTAGCAAAGGGTTTTGTATCTGAAACCATTTTCATGAACATTGGAGATTATGTTAGGAGGTTTATTAAATCAGATATGAATAACATGATTGGAGGTTGGAAGATGTTCTCACGGATTTGAGTCACAATGGATCTGGACAAACCATTGAAGCGGAGAATGAAGATTAAAAGGGATGGAGGGGAATAGAACTGGGTAAACTTCAAGTATGAAAGGTTGAGTTTAGTTTGTTTTGTGTGTGGTATTCTTGGCCATCAGGAAAGAGACTGTAGCATTGTCTATGCACACCCCGATAAGGAGATAAGCCGAGCCTATGGAATATGGTTGAGAGCTCCAACAACAAATGGAAAGAACATGAATATAGGAGCAAAATGGTTACGAAATGGGAATGATAATGATAAGATATGGGAAGAGGGTGCAGGTAGCGGTACGAAGGAAACCACCTTGCACGACAGCAGCATGGATGAGATGCGTTTCATGGAGGTTGACGGAAAAATCACCGAGATTCCAGGAGAAAATGGGGGAATTAAAGTGATAGAGAGAAATCAGGAAGGTAGTTTGGATAAGAATAAATCAGTGGAGGAAAATGTGGGGGGGGGAAGTTTTGAAACAAATACGGTTATATTTGATCCTAAAAGAAGACGTGTGGATCATGCAAATATAATGGATCGGGAAAATGGAGAGATAGTAACTTGGCTTGTCAATTTAAATGGGCCAAAAAACTTGCGAGAGGCGGGTCCTGTGCAACAGGCCCACCTACAACAATGGGTCTTTTAGATTGGAACTGTCATGGGTTGGCCAACCCACGAGTAGTTCATTTTTTACGTGACACGGTCACTGAACTAAAGCCCGGTTTTATATTTTTATCAGAAACATTAGTAAAGAAAAATAAAGTCGAACAAGTATGCAAGAAGCTAGGGTTTGAGGGGTGTATTAACGTGGATTCTCATGGTGCAAGAGGAGGGTTTGCTCTTATGTGGAAGAGGGAATGTGATATAGTAATAAAAGATAGTTGTTATTATTATATTGATTTTGAAGTAAACATAGAGCGGATTGGGAAGTGGAGATACACATTATGGTTGCCCGGAGAGAGAGAGAGGAGACAGGAATCTTTGGACATGCTACGTGATTTAGTTGGTTGGTCAAGATTGCCATGGTGTATATTGGGGGATTTCAACGATATTATGGTAGCAGATGAGAAGCAAGATGGGTGTGCTCAGGCAAGAAGATTGCTTGATGGTTTCCCTAATGCTATAAGACTTGGGTTATAAAGGAAGCATGTTCACGTGGGAGCGATCAAGGGGTAGTGAGAGGTGGGTGCAAGAAAGACTAGATCGAGATTTCGCTAATAAGGACTGGAAGGATGTGTTCCCTTTAGCTGAAGTCATGGTCCTTGATATATCGACCTCGGATCACTTACGTATCAGTTTGCAGTTGAATAGGAAAATATATGTTCCTAAGACTCATAGGTTTCGTTTTGAAAGTATGTGGGTGAAGGGAAAAAACTGTTTGCATATTATTAAGAATTGTTGGTCGGAGATGGCTGGCCATAGTATCATAGAGAAAATTGAGTTTTGTTGTATTAAATTGGAGGAATGTGGTGGAGACATGATAAAAGAGTTTAAAGAGAAGATGAGGGAGTATAAATGAAGATTAAAGCTGTTACGATCGAGACGAGATAGATATGGAATTAATCAGTACAATGAAGTTCGATGGGCATACTTGAAGTTGTTAGAGAAGCAAGAAATATATTGGCACCAAAGGGCTAAACAGTTCTGGTTACAACATGGTGATCAGAACACCCGGTTCTTTCACAGATATGCATCAACGAGAAAGACAAATAATGATATAAATGTTGGGTTTCAACCCAATGTGATTGTATGGGCTTGGGTGGTTCAAGATATATATGGGTGAGATAATAATTGTATGTGTAAATAGTTATTATATATGGTATGTCTTGATCACAAAGTTTGGAAATTAGGTGCCAAGAATTGGAAGGCTTGTATAACAAGTATGGTAAGACTTGTAGAACAAGTATGGTAAGTCTTGGTGGCTAAGTTTTGGATGGCTATATATACATAGTGAAAGAGAAGTGTCCTAAATCCAATCATGGATGATGAGTTAGGATAAACTTTCTTGTAATCTTAGTAGATTTTATGATTATTGGTCAAAGACATATTTTGTCTTTATACGGGCTTTATCTATTTAAAGTGTTTTAAATAAGATGTTCCATAGTTTAGAGTAAAGCTTCTAGAATTATAATGAGATTATAATAGTGAGATCTAAAAGATGATAACACTAAACTTAAACTGTTAGGTCGAATACACAATATGTATAATCAAGTACTGTATGAGTAAATAACAAGAACACACGTTTTAGTACTTAAAACTGTTTGGAATTAATAATTCCTCTCTCAGTGATGTAAATATCACAGAGAGCTGCTTAGGTTACAATGAATGATATTCGTTCACAATGGATACCCTTCTAGGGTTAACCTAACTGTATTTATAAGATATACAGCTACGTACAATCGTTAATTGATTCTCCTAAAATTAAGCTATACAATTGATATCAATTACGATTGCTACACGTCTTCTAAGTCAACTCAATCTCTTTGACAGCTATTCAATCTTCAAAGATATTGCTTCCATATTAATCTTGAATTAATCTTCAAACTCTGTTGACTTGTAGACGCTTCCAGTAGACAGACTTTAGCAAACTCTGTTGCTCTCCTAGCCAGCAGTGTTTGCGCTTCCTTGTGTTCAGCTAGCAGTGTTTACGCTTTCTTCTGTCAGCGTTTGCGCTTCTAGCTATCAGCGTATACTCAAACTCTGCTACGACTGCTTTCAATAACAAGTTAAACTCTTTTTACCTGTAACACTTAAACACTGACATTAAATCACATCAATTATATCTAACAATCTCCCCCAACTTGTTCATTAGAAAAATGTACAAGTTCACAGTAATTGATGATGTCAAAACAATCAAATAAAAACACAGTGTTTAACATATAACCAGAGTTTAATCTTGACTTAACAAAATCTACAGAAAATTCAAATTACTTACAAATTCTGTCTACCTAACCTCCTCAAGATCTGGAGTTGTTCTGAGATAATCTATCAACAGTCTTCTCTCAACATTTTCAAGTTCTCTCTGCATAGCTTCCTTGATCTCTTTCAATTCTGGATCATTGTCATCAGTTTGATAGATAGTAGCTCTTAGATCGTAGATTTTATTTCTCCTCATCTCATTACCCAGTCTAATGAACTTGACTTCCTCTGATTGAGAATTAAAATCAAGAACTGTAATCCCCAGATCAGTCTTTAATTTAGCAGTTCCTTTCTTCATCTCTACAAGATTTCCATTCCAATCTCTGTATTTAGGAACATACTCTTCAGTAGTCTTCGATCCTGTAATGACTTTGGCTCTCTGCATATATTCCCTTATAGAATTAGCAATAAGCTCTATTCGTCGATTTCTGACTTTGAATATATGCAGAACATACTG
The DNA here is from genome assembly GCA_037693485.1 of Kitagawia praeruptora. NCBI lineage: Eukaryota > Viridiplantae > Streptophyta > Magnoliopsida > Apiales > Apiaceae > Kitagawia > Kitagawia praeruptora. The sequence goes on from CM075352.1 coordinate 145,687,750, forward strand.
AAGTTCTTCAAACAACTTTAGCTTGATTGCTTCTTCATTCACTCTATACACTGTTCCATCTGTCATAAAGTATAACAGAAAGTGAATATCTAAGCTCCTTTGATGAACTAGTTGAACTAATTCCAACTTGTCTAGATTTTCTTGAGTAATACCAGAACCAAGAGAGACAAGTGCAGAGGGATCTCTTGGACTGTTACTAACTCTCAAATCTCTTCTTGAACCTAAGCCAGAAGTATTCCTGCCTGGTGGCTTTCCTGAACAAGCAACATTATGTTGATACCCACCAGTCACTCCTGTTTGTGCTTGAACTGGAATCTTTGGCCTAGAAAACCCAGGTAAAGGTTTGCTTTGAATCTGTACAACTTGTGTGGCAACAGAGGTTGTAACTATCATTTTGCCTTTGCTCTCTTCACCCATCACCCCTTTTAGTTTTAACTTGGCATCAAGAGAAGACTTTCTTACCAACTTTCCTTCTTCTTCTTCTTCTTCTTCCTCTTCTTGAATACCAGATAAATTCTCTTTGATTTCAATCCCTTTCATTGCAGGCTTTGAAGCTTTGACAGTCTTCTTTCCTTTCTTAGACTTCAGTGATTTTAAATGTTCTTTTTGCAACAACTTTTCTTTAGCTTGTATGTCTTCAAGTGTAGCCTCAGCATTTTCCTCACGAAAGATCTTAGCTGCTAACTCTTCATCTGTTTGTGGATTGTCAGTGAATGACAAATCCTTTTGCCTTGAAGTAGAAGTACTCTGAAGATTTGTATCTGCCACCAAATTTTGCTTTGACCTTGTAGACCTTCCATGTCCATGTCTTTGATTTGCACTTCTTAACCCCTTATCAGCATTTGCACCTTCTTCATCCAGATGATCCTTCTTTGACAGAGTTTGAGTTTGCTTACACTTAGTTTTAACAATTCTCTCCCCCTTTTTGACATCATCACCATCTGGAATCAGAATAGAGGTGATTAACTCAAGAGAGTTTGCAATAGAATCAACCTTCTCAGTCAGCAAAAGCTGATTCTTTTCAACGTTGCTCAATCTGTCATTTAGATTCTCTTGAGCTTTGGAAAATTGTTGAAATAGCTTAGAATTAGCTCTTTGAGATTTCTCCTCATGAGTAGCAACCTCTGTTCAAAGATCAACAATTGCCTTCTGATTATCATCAAATCTGTGATTCAAGGACTTGATCTGAATCACTGTTCCTTGTAGACAAGTGAAGATATCAGGATTTGAAATCTTTGAAGAATTTGCCTTGAGAAAGGTAGCTGCTCTGCCAGGAGGAAAAATACAATCTAACTTGTACCAATCTGCAGTTTGGTTTGTCAAATAATTATCATCAATTTCATTAGCAGAAGGTCCTGCAAAGTCTGGTTTTTCTCCTGTTTTCTGACCATCAGTTTGAAATTGTTCTTTATTAGCTTCTGGACTCCTGTCTTCAAAAGAATCACTAACTGAAACATCAGTAGGTGCAACTGAAGCAATGTCTTCATCTTGAGCAGCAACTGGTTCTTGAGCAACCTGTTTTCCTTTATCACTTTGTATATTCTCGGAAGAAATAACTTTTTCTGGTTGATTAATCTCCTCACCATGAGCAGAAACATGATGTGCATCAGAGTATAATTCTGTGTGTGATGCAACCTCAGTGTCTTCCAGGACAACAGTAGGCCCATCTGCAACATCAGTATCAACAGAGTTTGTAACCACCATGGGTGTTGGAGTAGATGCTTCATTGTCAAAAGAAAATGGAGTGGGAGTTTCATCAAACTCTTCCATTATAGGCAATGCATCTCTATCATCATTATCAGTCTGAACCTTAGCAAGTTCTGGTTCAGCAATCTTGAAACCTGATTCTTCTACAGTAGGTTCTATGATAACCTCTGTCTCACCTGTAGGAATATCCTTAGAAATTTTCTCTTGAGCCTCAACAACTAGCTCATCATCAGAGTTTTGAAGAATCAGCCTCCTCCTCTTTGCTTGAGGCACTTGAATCATTTCTTCTTCTTCACTAGAATTGTCCTCAACTGGTGGTAAGGAAGGCCTATTTGCCCTTTTAATGATTCTTCTGGAATAAACAGCTCTAGGAGATGTCTGTTTAGCCTTGGAATGTTTTGTGTTGAGGGCAGTATGCTTTTTCCTTTTTGGTTTAGATGTTGGTTGAGGTTGAGTAGTAGTGACAGGCTCAGGGTTTGTTGGCTCAGGGTTTATTGGTTCAGGTTGTGTGTATGTTGATGTAGGAGACACAGTGTTTGTTGGTGTTGGCTCAGGTGATGGTACAGGATGAGAGTGTATGGTTTCAGTGTGGTCAGTGGCTAAAGGTTCAGGCATATTTTGTTTTTCTGGTTGTTGTGGCTGTTGTGGTTCTTGTGATGGTGATTGGGAATCTTGGGGTTGATTTAGAAAGTTTTGCAGTGCAAGTGGCAAGACAAGTTCAGGTACATCTTTACCAGCATCTTTATTTGTCATATCAGAGAATATTCTCTTATTGACTCGAAAAGGTTGAATCACATCAGCTGCATCTATTTCTAAACCAGGTACACAGGCATTGAACAAAAGTTGACAAAATCTAGCAAAATAGACTGTACTAGACTCTGACAATTTATCACCTAAATTCATTAACACATAACGACCATAATCAAAATTACTGCCATAGAGTAGAGAATACCCAATTTGCAGACTATCCATTGGAATGGCATCCCAGTTTGTGACTTTCTTCTGGAATGTCCTGGTGATACAGTCGAAGAAAAAATTCCATTCCTTTCTAAGATTTGGCCGTTTGACACTACCAAGCTTTGCCAAAGAATCCATGTAACCAATTTCTGTTAACATGTCCCTCAGATTCTGTTCAGAAACAATAGCAAACGATGTATGTGTGTCAAAGTCCATGGTCTCTCGAACAGTTTGTGGAGTTATCACAAACTCTTGTTCATCATGAGTAAAGATGATAGACGGAGTCCCATTCTCTCCTCCATCTATATACCTTGAGTTTTGCCAGAAAGTGACAATCTGAGATGAAGATAGAATAGCAGGTTCAATCAACGCTTGCCCAATCTCAGAGTCACGAAGAAAATTTTGCATAAGGTGAAACGCTTCTGGAGCACGGTCGTTCTCAAGTAGAGCTGCAAAATTGTTAGGCACAAAACGAAGACCAAACGAGGTAAAAGGTTTTGTTGCCATTAGATCAAGAAATAAGCAAGAATTGACTGTGAAAATGATAGGTAGGAAGGGTGTTTGTGAAAATGTCGAAGTGAAAAACAAAGGAGGTCTGTGTTTTTGGTAAAGTGAATATGAGTGAGTGTGGAGTGATAGTAACAAAAAGTGATTTGAGTAGTAAAAAAAACTCAATCGTTTTTACATTGAAAACACGCAACCGTTCCTAGAATAGTGTGAAAGTGGGACACAATGATGGGTGAGTGGGTGAAAATGGGACACGTGTCAAACATGCAGCTAATCACTTAATCACGCGCAGTAAAAGCAATTATTACTGCTGTCTTTCCTATTATCAAGACACTTTACCACAATTACACTCATTATAAGTTGTCAAACACTCTATTTACTCCAAAATTTTCAAAATATCTTAATGAAAATTTACCTTAGAGTACGGAACACAATCCATCAGTGTTTGTCAAATTTTCAACTTTATCACTAAAACCCTTTCAAAAAAATGCACAATCGTGAATATATGTGTGTGTGTAGCAGAGGTTACCAAATCAATTTTTATAGTATCTAATATTTCATAAAATCCATAAATCAAATCAATAAACACTGAATGCACAAACTCTCATAGTAAACACGGAGTATGTGATGAATGCTAAACTCTGTAGTTCCTTAAATACAGAAATCTGAATAACCCTATTCCCATTGATGTTCATGATTATCCAAGTAAGCACACAGTCATTATAGACAACAAGATCAAGAGATAGACATCAAAGCATCATTCAGTGAGTAACATGTCAAGGATTTCCTCACAAACTCTCAAAGCACACAAGTGTTTAGGTGAAGTGTTTTCTCTCAAATTCAATCAGTAAAAGCAGATACTTCCAAAGGCTTGAATTTCCACCAAATCTACACTACTTTGAGTACATATATGCACAAATCAAAAGGACTTTATCAGGGTTGTAATTTAGTAAGATCAAACAGATGAAAAAAGATGTTTTAAATGAATAAATTTCGAACTGAACAATTTGACAGACCAAAGTGTTCAGTCACACTGTTAGTACATATTTGTACAAGATGATCAGTATATACATTTTTTTTATATATATATATATACTGAGTAAACTTTCCTTTTGACAAGAAAATCTCACCTGCTTGCATTTGATTTTCCAAAAGAATATAACTGCTCTTAATACGATAGAGTTAAAAAAAATTGAGCAGTTAATAAGGCTCAAAGGGGTTTACTAATGGTGGTATTTTTGAACAGTGTTTGAAGAAAGATGGTAAATCCTAGTGCCTTTATCATTTTCATGCACACACATATCATGTAGTCTCAAAATGGTTTAGTACAAGTTCTAGAGCAACATACTCACTGATGAACATCACACATCAATAAAATCTGATTGATATAAAATGTATCAATCACTTATTTGGCTCAAAATCTCACAGGGTGCAGACATGAATTATTTCTCACCAAACTGAACAATGACACATCTCAAGTTTTAAAATTTTCACAAGTACAAACAAGGAATCATCAAGAACTTTGTATATGTCTTGGGAACAGAGTGTCACTAATCAGAGTTTAGAGTTCATCAATATCAGAAGTTATTCATGAGAGGCAATGCACACAGTATTCATAGACTCAGAGTTTAGGACCAAATAAACTAAGAGATGCTCTAAATATGAAACAGTATCATGCTGTGTTAACTTACTGCACAGTTTCTGATTAGATCATAGTGACTCAGAAAAAAATTGATTTATTCACTGAGAATCATGCTTCATACATATTTCTTCATTGGTGTTTTCATCCAGACAAAGATCAATTCAGAATTCACAGAGTTTATCAAACATATTAACAGTGTATGACAGAAGACATGCTGACAGAGTTTAACAGTGTGAGGACAAAAACATGTGAACAGAGTCTTCATAACAACAAAGTTCACATAGCACTTAACAATTCACAGAAATATGAGCAACACATTTTATAAGAAAATTTTGAGTCTAACCAACATGTTTAGTCAAAACCAGAGACCATTCCTAGTTCATTGACCAGCCTTGTAAATGCTGCTTCACTCAAAGGCTTGGTAAAGACATCTGCAAGTTGTTGATCTGTAGGTACAAAGTGAAGCTCAATATTGCCTTCCTCTACATGCTCTCTGATAAAGTGATACCTTATGCTGATGTGCTTGGTCATTGAGTGTTGTAGTGGATTACCTGTCATTGCAATAGCACTTTGGTTATCACAGAAAATAGGTATTTTGCTATACCTCAATCCATAATCCAGCAATTGATTCTTCATCCATAGAATCTGTGTAACACCCCCTAATCCGTTACTAGGAATCCGGGTCATCACAACCTTAACCATACCTTTACGAAATATTCAATCACCTGCTCACAATATAATCTACAAAAGTAATCATAATAAACCCCATAATCTACTCCACAGGTTATAGTCTTAGAACAAGTACTTACTAATCCAAAAGTGTTTACACATCAGAGTATCCTCCAGAATCTTATTACAACTTCAAAGAACTAGAGCTATTACAATACTTAACATCTAATCCCATATATCAAAATATAATTCATAATACTTCTTCCACCTTATTCTCATATCCGGAACCTTTCTTCTAGCATGCTACGTCCATTGTACGACCTTTCCTCTTATCACTGTTCGCCGTACTAGTGTCAGCACTGATTGCCGCTGTTTAATAATATTTAAATAGCAAGAATGAGCCAAAGAATGCCCAGCAAGTTATATACACCAGAATCATATATATATCAACAAAACTTCTTCAAGAAATGAAATCCCATATTTTCTTTAACATACTGAAATTGACTCACAAGAACTGAGTAAAGACATACCATTCATACTGCAATTAATACCCACCTGTAGTATTAATTACACTTATCACATACTGCTGATGGACTATATTTAGGAGATTCTTATCCGTGGGGCTGTAATGGATGATCAGTCCTTACGTCTAATATTTTTACTACCGGTAGAGGGGGGGAGCCGACTTGCTCGGCCTTGATCACCCCAGGATGAGCCGACTTGCTCGGACCTCACCCTAAGCCGCATCCGGGCTTTCATACATACCTGCTATCTCCAGTCCAGAACATAAGGTGCCAGAGTACCCCTGATCACCTTCAACACTTATCATCTTAGATGTCATGTATAATTCCACGTGCACCTCAATACACTCCTTATCTTAGATGACACGTATAATTCCACGTGCACCTCAATATACTCCTTATCTTAGATGACACGTATAATTCCACGTGCACCTCAATACACTTTTTATCTTAGATGACACGTATAATTCCACGTGCACCTCAATTCATAATAATTATTATCGTTCGGAAACAACGAACGATTACTACTTCCAATAAATCACTCTCCTCTCGAAATATAAGAGGAAAAAATATGAACGACTGCTTTGATCATGGATTCGAATAAAATGATCCAGATCAAATCTCTCATGACCTCCAATAATTAACAAGATAGTTTTTCAAAACATTTATCTCCATTCGAGTACGAACAATGTACCTCGATACTTGTCCCAATCATATGGACCAATAACTCTTATACATACTACTATACTTATATACTATCCGGATAACATTCACAACAATAATATATATACATGCATTCAATTGCATCAATATTCGGTATTTGAGTAACGAGATAAAATACTTGCAACTTGTAGATAAAACATTTGAACTAACATATACCATACGTTGAAACATACATACTCTGAACAATAGAGTAGGGTTAAGTATACTTGCCTGGTGCTCTGGAGGTAGTAGGGGCTCGTGGCGGAATCCGATAATCTAAACAAAGTCAAGAAAATACGAGATTAATCCCCTATACGATCCACTTATAACTCAACACTCAGACACTTAAGCCAATCACAAACCAGGCACTAAGGGGTCCCTCTAGGCTCGTACTAAGTCCACGTTAATCGACAAACACTTAAGTCATATGTTTGGTTCGAAACCAATCCTCGAATCCTTGTTGTACTTAACCATTTATAACTTTGTTCTTTACACCAATACGTTGCCTTGATAATCCTTAACAAGTTTCGTGTTTTAGTCGACTCGAAATTCCTCTTTTAACTTAGCCAAAACGGATGGTCAAAGTAGCACCTCTAGAGTTGACTTTCCTTAGAATCACTATTCCTTGACTCGCACTCCAACACTTTTAATAAATCATTGGAAACGTATTTAAATACGAAACCACTTCTAAAATCATCTTTCGTATTTGTAGTATTTATCATAAAAATATTGATTCGAAAACACGGGTCTAGATAGGTGAAATGTATTTTCAAAGTTGGGTCAACTGCGGATTCTTACTATTTGCACCACTTTTACTAAAACCTTCATAACTCGATAACCGTTAATTCAAATGACGCACCGTTTTCGCGTGCACGATCTAGAGAATGTCTAGAAGGTAACCAACTGAAGACATGGCTCTAGTCAGAAGACCTATTTTTCGGAATTTTACAAAACAGGGCAGGAGGTTTACAATGAATAGTATCTTCCCCTAAAAAGCTTTTCCACTTGCGCAATCTCGGCTTACGCATTTTTATAAAATCGGAAAATAATCTTTTTAACTCGAACCTTCGTACAAACCTTTCTAACTGACCTTAGTATTTGTCCTCAAAATTTCATATTATAAGTCGACTCTTAAGGGTCTCAATCATAGCCTCAAAGTAGGTACATTTCTGCGACATCATTCTTCGAACAACTTTCACTAAAATGGTCATATCTCCTAAACCGTAAACTCTTTTGGTACGATTCTTCTGGCCACATAAACTAGACAACAATATCTACACAATATGGTCAGTGGTTACAATTTAAACATTATTAAGGTCTCGGATGGCTACTTTCAACATGGTACGAAAAATTTGGGCATTACGACGGCTCTAAATCGAGCATTTCCATTTTTGTAACTCCTCAATCAAGCCATACAAGGCAACCCAAACTCTAATATTACACACCAACACTCATACTAGGCCTCTAAGGGCAGTGGTAAGGTCCAATGACCACCACTCAACATATACACCTCAAAACAAAGCTAAACAATCATATAAATTCTTAACATGAACTAATCTTTACACTAACATCAAAACTCCACCAAAACTCATAAAAACTCAAAGGTTGGATGAGGGTTTTACCTTCTTGGATGCTATAACAACACTATCAAAGCTTGATACACCTTAGAATAGCCTTGGGTAGCCTTAACAAAGCCTAAGAAGTCATGAACCAAACATGAAAACAACTTAAAACACAATTCACCACTATTCATCATCATCTTGTAAAATTCATATAAAATCGAAAAATAGGAGTTTGGTTCTCAAATTTTTACCACACCTTCTACTCTTCAATGGATTTCTTTTGAGCTATAGATCATCAAATTTGAGTGGCTGGAAGTGGCCCGATGGGTTTGCTAAAAAGGAGCAGAATTTTGTTGAAGAAATGGTGTTCTTGGCTTTCTTTTGCTTTTGATCTACTTTGACTTGTCAACTATGGTTGGATGATGTTTTGAAGATAAATATCAGGTGCTTAAAGCTACTTTATGATCCTAGATCCTTGTGCAAAGAGTATGCAAGAAGCTTGGTTGATATTTGTTTGGTTTTTGGTTGATTTAAAGTGATTTAAATCACTTAAATCCTTAATTGTTTTGTTTTAATCCTTGAATTAAATCTTTTAATCCACTTGATATAATTCTCTTGATGATCATGTAGGATATTTAATCTCATTATGAACTCAATCCAATTTCCATAATTTGTTAGCTTAATCGTTTAATCTCGTTGCAAAGTTCTAACGATTCCTAGAACGTTCGTTATACTAACTCAAGGATTTTGGTTCTAATTCCTTAAATCACCTTAAATAAAATAATAAAATATAAAATCCTTGAATCCTCAAATTAAATATATCACTTATCTTGGTCGCATTGAAATGCTCCTCACTGCCTGGTCAAATATTCCATAAAAATAAAGTTTGAAATTTCTGAATTCCGATCGCGTTTACATACACTTATTTACCTCGTAGATTACTAATATAACTTCAAAATATCCATTTTCTATCCCGGACATAGGGTGACAGGAAAAATTTTCTTAGTCCTCAAAATCACTATTCATCCATAATTTCACTATTCATCCATGTAAATCACTATTCATCCCAAAAATGGAAATTTTTCTCAAGTACAGAAATTAGGGTTATTACAGTCTCCCCTCCTTAAAAGGATTCCGTCCTCGGAATCAACATAGGCAACAACTGAGGTTGCTTATCTCGTACTCTACTTTCCAATATCTTCTCATCGCTTTTACCAGTTTTATGCTCTCATATCTTGATTATAAACCCCTATGCTATAAAATCTATTCTATTTCCGATACTCCTCTCCCGTTCTTTATTGTACCTCTATGTTCATATTGGCTCATCATTTATATACGCATTTACAATAGTAAGTAAACGTGTACTTGCCATCTCGTCAATCTCCTTCATGCCATCAGCCAATGTCATGTTAAAAATCCTAGCGATCGATTGGTTGCCATAACTCCACAGCTTTGTTGTTATGCGCTGGTCCCATTGCTGACGCTTTACAGTCTCTATAGATGTGACCTTCCTTTACATATTTGCAGCAACTACTCCTTTCCTAGAACAATTCATCTGTTGATGCCCCTCTTGACCACGCTTGTAACACCTATCTTCCGTTTTGCACATACTCTCGTATGCTTCTTCTCACATGCCTATTTTAATCCCTCTTTCCTACTTAGAGTATTAGCCACCACATTGGCCTTCCCCGACTAGTAATTATTGCACCTCGAAATCCTTCATTAATTATACTCACTTCCTTCATTTATCCTTATCCTGACTCAATCATCAAAATACACCTTACCCTCAATAGTAAATCTCACTTATGCCTTAAAATTCCTCATATTCTTTTCTCTTACTAATCATCTAATATACCTCTTTCTTCTCATCTTTATCCTTCTGAATCAATTCACTCTCAGCCTTTACCATGGCTGCTTCTTATACCCATATCACATAGTCCCTTATCTGAAACACTGCATCATTATATCCAATCTATTGTTTCAATCCCTGTTGAAATCTTCTAGCTCATTCCTCCTCCAAATCCATACATAATACCATCATACTCTTCTTGTTTTGTCTCCATCTATAAAATCCACTCAATTTATCTCTTCTACACTTCTCCAATAGTCACAGCCTCACTCGATTCAACCAATCCCAATATGGTTTAGTCTAATAAAACTGCATACCCATGAAATATTTATTTTAGAAAACAAAATAGTACATATCTGTACATATACATATATATACACATATATATCTGCAGTTATATGTATATGTATATTTATGTATACATATCTCTATATACACATTTATAAAAATTAAACCCAGTAAATAAATCATGGATACACATTTCCTCGTCCTAATTGATTCTACTACTGGTATTGGCCATCATGCCTCCATCCTAACTACCCTTTGAGGCTTTACTATATAACTCCCATATTGGTTTCTGTGTTTCTAGTTCTCCTTCTCTTGTCTTAAGGGTATCACATAAACAGTCAGTATCCTTATCGACTCATATCATCTCTAAAGAATTCTATAACTACCTTCCTTAATCACTAAGGGTCTTACCTAACTCATCTTTGGTACTACCCCCAGTAGTACAACCACAACTCTACCTAAGCTCTTTCGTCACTTTCTTATCTTGTCATAACTTCTCATACTCTCGTTCTAAGGTTTATAACCTACTTCTCTGATACCATTTCTGTAACACCCCCTAATCCGTTACTAGGAATCCGGGTCATCACAACCTTAACCATACCTTTACGAAATATTCAATCACCTGCTCACAATATAATCTACAAAAGTAATCATAATAAACCCCATAATCTACTCCACAGGTTATAGTCTTAGAACAAGTACTTACTAATCCAAAAGTGTTTACACATCAGAGTATCCTCCAGAATCTTATTACAACTTCAAAGAACTAGAGCTATTACAATACTTAACATCTAATCCCATATATCAAAATATAATTCATAATACTTCTTCCACCTTATTCTCATATCCGGAACCTTTCTTCTAGCATGCTACGTCCATTGTACGACCTTTCCTCTTATCACTGTTCGCCGTACTAGTGTCAGCACTGATTGCCGCTGTTTAATAATATTTAAATAGCAAGAATGAGCCAAAGAATGCCCAGCAAGTTATATACACCAGAATCATATATATATCAACAAAACTTCTTCAAGAAATGAAATCCCATATTTTCTTTAACATACTGAAATTGACTCACAAGAACTGAGTAAAGACATACCATTCATACTGCAATTAATACCCACCTGTAGTATTAATTACACTTATCACATACTGCTGATGGACTATATTTAGGAGATTCTTATCCGTGGGGCTGTAATGGATGATCAGTCCTTACGTCTAATATTTTTACTACCGGTAGAGGGGGGGAGCCGACTTGCTCGGCCTTGATCACCCCAGGATGAGCCGACTTGCTCGGACCTCACCCTAAGCCGCATCTGGGCTTTCATACATACCTGCTATCTCCAGTCCAGAACATAAGGTGCCAGAGTACCCCTGATCACCTTCAACACTTATCATCTTAGATGTCACGTACAATTCCACGTGCACCTCAATACACTCCTTATCTTAGATGACACGTATAATTCCACGTGCACCTCAATATACTCCTTATCTTAGATGACACGTATAATTCCACGTGCACCTCAATACACTTTTTATCTTAGATGACACGTATAATTCCACGTGCACCTCAATTCATAATAATTATTATCGTTCGGAAACAACGAACGATTACTACTTCCAATAAATCACTCTCCTCTCGAAATATAAGAGGAAAAAATATGAACGACTGCTTTGATCATGGATTCGAATAAAATGATCCAGATCAAATCTCTCATGACCTCCAATAATTAACAAGATAGTTTTTCAAAACATTTATCTCCATTCGAGTACGAACAATGTACCTCGATACTTGTCCCAATCATATGGACCAATAACTCTTATACATACTACTATACTTATATACTATCCGGATAACATTCACAACAATAATATATATACATGCATTCAATTGCATCAATATTCGGTATTTGAGTAACGAGATAAAATACTTGCAACTTGTAGATAAAACATTTGAACTAACATATACCATACGTTGAAACATACATACTCTGAACAATAGAGTAGGGTTAAGTATACTTGCCTGGTGCTCTGGAGGTAGTAGGGGCTCGTGGCGGAATCCGATAATCTAAACAAAGTCAAGAAAATACGAGATTAATCCCCTATACGATCCACTTATAACTCAACACTCAGACACTTAAGCCAATCACAAACCAGGCACTAAGGGGTCCCTCTAGGCTCGTACTAAGTCCACGTTAATCGACAAACACTTAAGTCATATGTTTGGTTCGAAACCAATCCTCGAATCCTTGTTGTACTTAACCATTTATAACTTTGTTCTTTACACCAATACGTTGCCTTGATAATCCTTAACAAGTTTCGTGTTTTAGTCGACTCGAAATTCCTCTTTTAACTTAGCCAAAACGGATGGTCAAAGTAGCACCTCTAGAGTTGACTTTCCTTAGAATCACTATTCCTTGACTCGCACTCCAACACTTTTAATAAATCATTGGAAACGTATTTAAATACGAAACCACTTCTAAAATCATCTTTCGTATTTGTAGTATTTATCATAAAAATATTGATTCGAAAACACGGGTCTAGATAGGTGAAATGTATTTTCAAAGTTGGGTCAACTGCGGATTCTTACTATTTGCACCACTTTTACTAAAACCTTCATAACTCGATAACCGTTAATTCAAATGACGCACCGTTTTCGCGTGCACGATCTAGAGAATGTCTAGAAGGTAACCAACTGAAGACATGGCTCTAGTCAGAAGACCTATTTTTCGGAATTTTACAAAACAGGGCAGGAGGTTTACAATGAATAGTATCTTCCCCTAAAAAGCTTTTCCACTTGCGCAATCTCGGCTTACGCATTTTTATAAAATCGGAAAATAATCTTTTTAACTCGAACCTTCGTACAAACCTTTCTAACTGACCTTAGTATTTGTCCTCAAAATTTCATATTATAAGTCGACTCTTAAGGGTCTCAATCATAGCCTCAAAGTAGGTACATTTCTGCGACATCATTCTTCGAACAACTTTCACTAAAATGGTCATATCTCCTAAACCGTAAACTCTTTTGGTACGATTCTTCTGGCCACATAAACTAGACAACAATATCTACACAATATGGTCAGTGGTTACAATTTAAACATTATTAAGGTCTCGGATGGCTACTTTCAACATGGTACGAAAAATTTGGGCATTACGACGGCTCTAAATCGAGCATTTCCATTTTTGTAACTCCTCAATCAAGCCATACAAGGCAACCCAAACTCTAATATTACACACCAACACTCATACTAGGCCTCTAAGGGCAGTGGTAAGGTCCAATGACCACCACTCAACATATACACCTCAAAACAAAGCTAAACAATCATATAAATTCTTAACATGAACTAATCTTTACACTAACATCAAAACTCCACCAAAACTCATAAAAACTCAAAGGTTGGATGAGGGTTTTACCTTCTTGGATGCTATAACAACACTATCAAAGCTTGATACACCTTAGAATAGCCTTGGGTAGCCTTAACAAAGCCTAAGAAGTCATGAACCAAACATGAAAACAACTTAAAACACAATTCACCACTATTCATCATCATCTTGTAAAATTCATATAAAATCGAAAAATAGGAGTTTGGTTCTCAAATTTTTACCACACCTTCTACTCTTCAATGGATTTCTTTTGAGCTATAGATCATCAAATTTGAGTGGCTGGAAGTGGCCCGATGGGTTTGCTAAAAAGGAGCAGAATTTTGTTGAAGAAATGGTGTTCTTGGCTTTCTTTTGCTTTTGATCTACTTTGACTTGTCAACTATGGTTGGATGATGTTTTGAAGATAAATATCAGGTGCTTAAAGCTACTTTATGATCCTAGATCCTTGTGCAAAGAGTATGCAAGAAGCTTGGTTGATATTTGTTTGGTTTTTGGTTGATTTAAAGTGATTTAAATCACTTAAATCCTTAATTGTTTTGTTTTAATCCTTGAATTAAATCTTTTAATCCACTTGATATAATTCTCTTGATGATCATGTAGGATATTTAATCTCATTATGAACTCAATCCAATTTCCATAATTTGTTAGCTTAATCGTTTAATCTCGTTGCAAAGTTCTAACGATTCCTAGAACGTTCGTTATACTAACTCAAGGATTTTGGTTCTAATTCCTTAAATCACCTTAAATAAAATAATAAAATATAAAATCCTTGAATCCTCAAATTAAATATATCACTTATCTTGGTCGCATTGAAATGCTCCTCACTGCCTGGTCAAATATTCCATAAAAATAAAGTTTGAAATTTCTGAATTCCGATCGCGTTTACATACACTTATTTACCTCGTAGATTACTAATATAACTTCAAAATATCCATTTTCTATCCCGGACATAGGGTGACAGGAAAAATTTTCTTAGTCCTCAAAATCACTATTCATCCATAATTTCACTATTCATCCATGTAAATCACTATTCATCCCAAAAATGGAAATTTTTCTCAAGTACAGAAATTAGGGTTATTACAATCTGTGCACAGCAGCTACCAGCAGCAATATACTCTGCTTCAGCTGTAGATGTTAATATTGATTTTTGTTTCTTGCTGTACCAAGAAACAAGTCTGTCACCAAGAAATTGACAACTTCCACTGGTGCTTTTTCTGTCAATCTTACAGCCTGCAAAGTCTGCATCAGAGTAACCAAGTAGTTTGAAATCTGATTCTCTTGGGTACCACAGCCCTAAAGTTACAGTGCCCTTGAGATACTTGAAAATCCTCTTCACAGCTGTTAAATGTGGTTCCCTTGGATCTGCCTGAAACCTTGCACACAGACATGTTGCATACATGATATCAGGTCTACTTGCTGTTAGATATAGAAGAGAGCCAATCATTCCTCTGTAACTTGTCATATCTACTGATGACCCTGTATCTTTGTCCAATTTTGTTGCAGTTGCCATGGGAGTTGTTGCAGATGAACAGTCAAGCATGCCAAATTTCTTGAGAAGATTTCTGGTATATTTTGCTTGATTGATAAAAATTCCATCATCTGTTTGCTTCACCTGTAAGCCTAGAAAATAACTTAGCTCTCCCATCATACTCATTTGATATCTGGACTGCATGAGCATGGCAAACTTCTTACAGAGTTTATCATTAGTAGATCCAAAAATAATGTCATCAACATATATCTGAACTAAAAGCAAGTCACTTCCAGATTTGAAATAAAATAGAGTTTTATCAATTGTACCTCTGTTGAATCCACTTTCTAAAAGAAACTGAGCCAGAGTTTCATACCATGCTCTTGGTGCCTGCTTAAGTCCATAAAGTGCCTTGTCTAGCCTGTAGACATGGTCTGGATATTTTGGATCTACAAAACCAGGTGGTTGTTCAACAAATGCTTCTTCTTCAAGTTTTCCATTCAGAAAAGCACTTTTCACATCCATTTGAAAAACCTTGAATTTCTTGTGAGAAGCATAAGCAAGAAACATCCTTATTGCCTCCAACCTGGCAACTGGTGCAAAAGTCTCATCATAATCTATCCCCTCTTGCTGTGAATAGCCTTTTGCCACAAGTCTGGCTTTGTTTCTTGTAACAACCCCTTCACTATCAGTTTTGTTTCTAAAAACCCACTTAGTACCAACAATAGATCTGTTCTTTGGTCTTGGTACTAGTGTCCACACTTCATTTCTCTCAAATTCATTTAACTCTTCTTGCATTGCTGTTATCCAGTCAGCATCTTTAAAAGCTTCTTCAACTTTCTTTGGTTCATTTTGTGACAAGAATGCATGAAACAGACATTAATTTGTTGTTGCACTTCTTGTCCTTACTCTTTCATCTGGATCACCAATGATCAAATCAGGTGTGTGAGATTTGGTCCATTTCCTAGCTGAAGGCAATTGACTTCTTTCAAGGTTGGATCCTCCCCCTTGATCCATGTTCTCCTGATTTTCTTGATATCTTTCTTCATTCTCTGAGGCTCCCCCTGAATGTGACTGCTCAGTGTGTGAACTGTCAGATTTTGGACTTTCAGAGTTTGAGTCACCAGAGTTTGATTCAGAATTTTCAGCTGAGTCATTATCAGAATTTGAGTTATCACTTTGATGAGTTTCTTCATGCTCCCCCTCAACTGGTTCTTCTCTTGTTTCTGGCTGAAAGGTCTCTTCAGTATTTACCAGTAGAGGTTCAGAGTTTGTCAGATCAGACTCATCAGAGTTTAATTCATCAGAGATTAAATCTTCATTTTCGAAGTGCAGTTGATCATGTTCATTTACATCTTCAAGTCCAGTTATTTTCTTGTCATCAAAGGACACATGAATAGATTCCATGATCACTCTGGTTCTCAGATTATAAACTCTGAATGCTTTAGTTGACAGTGGATAGCCAACAAAAATTCCTTCATCTGCCTTCAAATCAAATTTAGTCAACTGTTCAGGATGAGTTTTCAGCACAAAGCATTTGCACCCAAAAATATGAAAATATTTCAGGTTTGGCTTCTTTTCTCTCACCATTTCATATGGTGTTTTTCCATGCTTATTTATCAGAGTGGCATTCTGAGTAAAACAAGCTGTTTGAACAGCTTCTGCCCAGAAATAGGTTGGTAATTTTGTTTCATCAAGCATAGTTCTGGCAGCTTCTATCAAAGTTCTGTTCTTCCTTTCAACTACACCATTCTGTTGTGGAGTGCCAGGTGCAGAAAACTCTTGTTTGATTCCTTTGTTCTTGCAAAATTCTTCCATTGTTGAATTCCTGAATTCAGTTCCATTGTCACTTCTGATAATCTTCACTTGATTCTTTGACCCTTTGTCCAGTTGCATTATATGTTCTGCCAGTGTTAATGCAGTTTCATCCTTCTTTGCTAGAAAATACACCCATGTATATCTGGTGTATTCATCAATAATGACTAGAGCATATTTCTTCTTTCCAAGAGACATCACATTCACTGGTCCAAAAAGATCAATATGAAGAAGATGATAAGGATCAACAATTGAAGACTCAGATTTGCTTTTGAAAGAGGCCTTTCTCTGTTTGGCCTTTTGACAAGAATCACACAGGCCTTCTGCATTCAACAAAGACTTTGGTAGTCCTCTCACAAGATCATTCTTAATTAGCTCATTGATGTTGTTCAGATTTAAATGAGAGAGTTTCTTATGCCACTTCCAACTCTCTTCACTGGACATCCTTGTAGACAGACACACTGCTTTGCCATCAGAGTTTGTTGACAATTTTATTTCATAAATTTTATTGTGTCTGTTTCCAACTAGAGCAACTTTCCCTGTAGATTTACTTATGACTTGACAATATTCAGGCTAAAAATCTACATGGTATCCTCTGTCACAGATTTGACTCACAGAAAGCAGATCATGCTTGAGTCCTGGAACCAGAGCTACATTTGTGATGATGACACTTCCAAGATTAATATTGCCATATCCCAGAGTATGTCCTATGTTTCCATCTCCATAGGAAACTTTTGGGCCAGCCTTCTCCTCATACTCTGATAGCAGGGCTTTATTTCCAGTCATGTGTCCTGAACATCCACTGTCCACGACTAGGGTACTTACCCTGGTGCCCTGCAATCACAAACAATCACTGATTGTTAGTTTTAAGGATCCAGACTTGCTTGGATCCTTTTGCTTTATTGAATCTGTTAGTCTTTGCAGCGGATTTGTCATTATCAGAATTTAAACTAACATTTTCAGTCTTAGCACTTGCAGAATCAACTTTAACCCATTTCAAATTAGGTTTCAGTTCATAGTAATTATGATAAATAGCATGATAATTCTTGCAAGTATAAATTGAGTGCCAAGTACTTCCACAATGTTTGCACAGAGTTTGTGGTCTTGGTTTGACATTATCCTTTGTTACTCCAGATTTGGAGGGTAAAGAATTAATGTCTTTGTTCTTCCTGCAAAAACTAGCAAGATGATTAGTGCAACCACAGTTATGACAAGTTTTTCTGGGTGCAAATGTAGCAAGCATTGGCTTATTTCCTGATGTTATGCCTACCTTTCCATTTCTGTTTTTCCTAGGCATTTTCTGTTTGTTGACAGATTTTATTTCTTTAAGCTTATGCTTGAGTTGTTTATCTGTCATTGAACCAATATTAACCTGTTTTACACAGGTTTTTACTGGCTTACTTTCAACAGCTCCATGTTCAGTTTTAACAGTACCATGAACAAATGTTCCAAATTTCTTAGAAGAAAGAGGTGGTCTAATCTTGACTGTATTCTGAAACCTAAGTACATCATCCTCAGAATAACCTAGACCTACTGTGTCTGATTGAAAAACCTCTTGAGTGTCTTTTCCAGAGTGTGTCCAAGTTTTAATAATGTGCTTTGCATCCTCCAATTCAGATTCTAGTTGCTTATACTTACCTAGCAACTCCTGTTCTATAAAAATAGCATCATCTCTTTCTTTCTGAATTTTAGTCATGTTTTCAAGTTGTTCCTCAACAAGTTTATTTCTTTCTTTGAGTTGAGAACACTCATTCTTGATTCTCTCATTTTCTAAAGTCTGATCCCTATAACTGATATGTAATGCCTTAAGTTAAATTATCTATTCAGTTATATTATCAGTATTATAAGCATAGGTAGTTGGAGGTACCTTTAGTTCAGAATCTTCATTCTGAGTAGAGGCCATGAGTGCATAGTTCAGAGGTGTCTGCCCAGTCTCTGCCTTTGGTGTAGAGTGCCTTTTCAGTTTTACCCTTTTTGCACTCAGGAGCATAGTGACCCATCTCCTTACACTTGTAGCATTGAATCTCAGACTTATCTTTCTTACCAGATTTGAAGTCCTTTCCCTCAGATTTTCTGAAATTTTTCCTGTCAGACTTTGAGTAATCCTTGGAGAATCTCTTTCCCTTCTTAAAGTTCTTGAATCCCATCTTCTTGAAGGTCTTTACCATCAATGCAGCCATTTACATCATCTCTTCATCATCTTCAGAATCAGATGATTCATCTGTTTTTGAGTCAACATCAGTGTTTGATGACTCACTTTCTGAATGAATGACCAAGGCTTTTCCTTTTGCCTTCTTCCTTGATGCTTCTTTCTTTGAAGATTTTTCTTCAACTTTTAGTGCAACAGACTTTGACTTCCTACTTGATCTTTTGTTTTTCTGCTCCATTTCCAATTCATGAGTCTTGAGCAGTCCATAGATTTCATCAATCTCAGTATCAGCAAGATCATAGTTGTCTCTTATAGTGGTTGCTTTCACATCCCACTTTTCAGGAAGAGAGAGAAGAAACTTGAGATTCGAGTCTTCTAGTTTATATTCTTTGTTAACCAATGATAGATCATTGAGCAGTTTACAGAATCTGTCAAATGTTTCTGTCATGGTTTCTTCAGACTTTGCCTCAAAGTGCTCATACTCCTAAGTGAGTATGTTTCTTCTGTTTTTCTTGATTGCAGGAGTTCCTTGACACCTAACCTCAAGTGCATCCCATATTTCCTTTGCAGTTGTGCAATTAATCACTTTATTAGACATAACATTGTCTAATGCACTGTGAAGTAAGTGTCTTACTTTTGCATCCTTTGCAATAGATGAAAGATCCTCAGCAGTTAGATCTTTCTTTTCTTTTGGAATGACTTTTGATTCCTCACCAGCAGCAGCAGCAGATAACTTTGTAGGTTTGTGAGGACCTTCATAAATTCTATCAAGGTATTCTGGATCTGTAGCCTCCAGAAACATGGTCATCTTCACCTTCCAAATTGCATACTCTGATGGCCTAAGTATAGGAACCCTAATTGTTTCATACCTACTAACAGTAGTAGGGGCTTTCTCAGATGGTGGAGGAATCTCTGCCATTGATTACTATTGTGTTTTGGATCTTAAACTGTAATAAAGTAAAGATTGGCTCTGATACCACTTGTTAGTTCGAATACACAATATGTATAATCAAGTACTGTATGAGTAAATAACAAGAACACACGTTTTAGTACTTAAAACTGTTTGGAATTAATAATTCCTCTCTCAGTGATGTAAATATCATAGAGAGCTGCTTAGGTTACAATGAATGATATTCGTTCACAATGGATACCCTTCTAGGGTTAACCTAACTGTATTTATAAGATATACAGCTACGTACAATCGTTAATTGATTCTCCTAAAATTAAGCTATACAATTGATATCAATTACGATTGCTACACGTCTTCTAAGTCAACTCAATCTCTTTGACAACTATTCAATCTTCAAAGATATTGCTTCCATATTAATCTTGAATTAATCTTCAAACTCTGTTGACTTGTAGACGCTTCCAGTAGACAGACTTTAGCAAACTCTGTTGCTCTCCTAGCCAGCAGTGTTTGCGCTTCCTTGTGTTCCGCTAGCAGTGTTTACGCTTTCTTCTGTCAGCGTTTGCGCTTCCAGCTATCAGCGTATACTCAAACTCTGCTACGACTGCTTTCAATAACAAGTTAAACTCTTTTTACCTGTAACACTTAAACACTGACATTAAATCACATCAATTATATCTAACATAAACTGTTCCCGATCATAGGATAACTAATTGGGAGTTAGTCAATCCGTAAAGATCGGTACATACTATACTTGCTTCATACGAAGGATGTCTGTTCTCATAGGCATTTGTGTGGTGACACTATAGTTAGTATGTAGGTGCTCATTGAGGAATGAGTTCACTGAACATGACTCGATCACTTGAACAATTAATAGAGTTTACTCACGTGTCAATAATTGTTCATATAGTGATGGTTGTACAAGTATCCTTAGACTTGAGATTGTTAGAGTCATCTTGTATATAATGAACAATGCTTTGGTTTAGTCCTTAGTCTCAAGGGCAATTAATAAGTTCTATTCTGGGCATTGGAATTTATATATGGAGATAGTTAACGATCAATAAAGGATCTGCCCCTTCCAGTAAAGGAAGTGAATATCCTATGCTATTCTTAATATGGTAGTTCAGGAATCTCTGGCCAGAGTAAATGAAATTAGAAATTAGTTTCTAATTTGCATTAACATGAACTATACATAAAGAATAAGAAATCATAAGATTAAATTAGATAGGCTTGACACGAGACCTATGCCTTGTATTTAATCGGGATATTGTTAGGGCAGAAGGAATTTATTGTACGGTAACCAGTCACTGAATAGGTTCTTTATTCCTAGCGATGAATTCATATTATCCGGATAGTCGCGATATACCTTCAAAAGTATCACTCACGATGTAGAATAAATTTAATTATAACGATAATTATTTTTAACGAATTAATTGTAATTCGTATAAATAATAATAAATAGTTTATTATTATTTATTTCTACTACCAGCATAATATTGAACCTAAAGGGTCACACCATAAAAGAGTTTGAAGATGAAAGAAATTATTTATATTGGCTAATGATTATTTATTTGAGAAATTAATAATTAAATAATTTTATAATTGATTACATATGATTTAATTATTTATAAAATAAAATTATATATTAAGAAGGAGTTCTTAATATTATAAATTATATATATTTAATTTGAGAAATTAAATATATAGAGAGAACAATTTTTAAAGAGTTTAAAAATGAATTAATGATTAAAAGTGTTTTAATCATTAAATGATTAATTAATAAAGATTAATTAATCAAAGCTAATCATTAAAAACTTTTGTTTAGTCAAAGAAACACAGCTGATGTTTGCTATAAGAAGAGAGTTTTGTGATGATCTAAAGACGTACAAAACATTTTACAAAGTTTAGAATTTTGTAAAAACAATATTAGCCAAAAATTCTCTCTAGTTTCTTTTTCTTTCAATTCTCTTGGTGGATACCATTAGAGCACTTCACACTTGAGGGGTGATTGCTGGGATTGAAGAACAAGTTCATAGCTGTTGCCGGAAAGCATTCAAGGTATTTTTCTTGTGTTCATATAATTATGAAATCTATATGCATGATTAATAAGGAATTCTATGCAAATAATTGTTATAAACGCTTCCGCATGCGTAGAAATTCCTTCAATGGTATCAGAGCCAGGTTGTATGCATATAGATTCCCAGAAAAAATTTCGGAATTTTTGAAGTATGTATGGATTTATTATGAATTTTTGAAGTTCATGGAGGCTATAATAAAATTAATTATGAATTAATTCGAAATTAATTTTTTGAAATAAAATGACTCTGAATTTAGATTCTACAAGTGTTGTAGAGAATCAAGATATTTTTATTATATTATTTGAATGAACAGATTATTAATTATGAATTTTTAAAGAAGTTTGAATTTAATAATTATAATCTGTTATTAAATATTATACATAAAATATATGTTGGTGGTTTTCTCTTTCAAAGTTTGTGGGCTGGCCACTCATTTACATAATATAAAGTTTGTGGGCCTACAATTTACAAAGTAGGCTGCCGACTTTTATACTTAAATCACCCGGCTGAACAACACGCGAAAGAAAGGGACCGCGCGCCAGAACAGGTCTGTAACGCATTTGGAGAATGCGTTACAGGGTATTACGCATATCTGTAATGCGTAACAACGTGTCACGCAGTAGCAGAATGCGCAACAAGGTGTCATTTTCGATAGAACTTTCGGATGGCGCGTGAAGGCGCGTGGCTGCTTCGTTCGGGGCGTGGTTGGTGCAGTTAAATTCGTATTGACGAGACGAATCTAATGGAGGGGTCAAATATTTTTATAAAAATAATTTTGAAACGATTATAGCTTCCGGAAGTGTTTTTAAGGCCCGTTTTGACTGTTTAACGACTTTTAAACACAACCAATGATCGATACATAAGTTTAAACAGTGCTACATGATCTAACATGCCTACCTATGTTTTATTGAATGAATATATAGATGATATATGTCTAGGTTGAACATGAGATGTTAGATTTAGGCTGATTCTTTAAACGTACTAAGCATGCTAGACATCTAGGTTATAACGAAAATGTTTCGTAACCTTAATATGATTAAAACCCCTTTTCTTTTAAAAAATGGTAATTTGAACTATTTAATTGCTTTGATGTTTTAAAGCAAGTTTTAAATAGTTTGAATGTTTTTAATGCAATTCATGATACATAGAGATGTATATAATTGTGTTATATGTTATAACATGCCTACGTTTATGTTCCTTTATGTTTATATATGTGATATATGTCTATGTTTACCATGCGATGCTAGATCTAGGTGAACATAATTAACATAAGGCGTAGTTTAGACGGTTTAGGATTTGTGAAATTGTTTCACAAGTTTAGTATCAATATTATGTATACAATAATGAGATTCTTGTGTTTGTGAAACACATAATTAAATATGAATTTTCAATATTGATAGAAAGGACGATTCTGTCAAAAACGGATTACGATCTGTAAGAATGGGGTATTCTGAGAATCATCCAATTATCGATTATTGATTTGAAATATTTAAAAGGAAGAATCCCTTTATAATATAATTATGATTGTAACATAATATAATCCATCAAATATTAAATATGTCAAGTCGAAATTGGCCAAAGACATAAAAAGGTTTTGTGTCAGTAATGGTCTTGCATCATGATAGAAAGTATTTCTTGTTTTCGGTACATTGTCGTTTCGTGCTACAGCCGAGGGCTTTGTTACCGATCAATATGAAAGTACTTGTCCATTACATTAGATGTGTACAAAAATTAGATTTCAGTGGTCGTTACGTGCTACAGCCGTGGGCTGTTGGAATCTGATATAATTGTACGAGATGTTGGTTCTGACCTGACTTAATAATATTGAGATTTGTCGTGCTTTTGTTATTGATTTAGATTATCTATTAAACTTAAAACACGAAAGGCTTATAGGTTCATACGAAAATGTTTCATGACCTAAGTAAAATAAAAACCCTCTTTAATTAAATATCAAGTGATAAAATGGCCAAAGGCACAGCGGGCTTGTGTCGGTCATAGCCTTCCAACATGGTAGAAAGTGGTTCTTATTTTAGGGCATTGTCGTTTCGTGCCACAGCCGAGGGCTTTGTTTCTGAAATAGGGGGTACTGTTCCATTACATTAGATGCGTGAATTAATTAGAGTTCAATAGTCGTTACGTGCCACAGCCGTGGGCTATTGAAATCTGATTCAATTTGAACGAGATGTTGGGTTTGACTTGACTTAGAATATTGAGTTTGTCGTGCCACAGCCGTGACTCAATGATTCAAGAGGCTAAAGTTTTATTAGGGAATAACATGAGATGTAATTGACAAGAGTTGTCTGCCTATGGAACATCACATGGCATTTCGTGCCACAACCGGGGTTGTGTGATGGAAAGTAGGATCCTTATTCTCACTAGCATTGTGAATGCTCAGTTATATATAGAGGGTTATATAATTTAGATAAAATAGTGGGAGCCGCCAATGAATAAAGACCCGATTCATTTGATGTTAAAATTATAAAATCGAATAATCTACTTATGTTGTTAATTTTATTTAAAGATTTTAAAATATAAATGTGATGTCTTCTGCACTGTAGAAATAGCATAATGGATGCTAGGTCAATGACTTATTGACAAGGAAAGTGAGAATAGTTTTCACAGGTAAAATAGATTGTTTTTCGTCTTGAACTCACCAATCTTCGCAAGATGTGAGAGATGTATCTAACGATGAGTGAGATGTCTCGTTTTGTTCACCTACAAGGGTTGTTAGATGAATAAGCAGGGACATAAGTATTAGATATCGATGTTGTTTATTGAAAACAACGATTTAGCAATATTTCTGTCAATGACCTTGTTTTATATGATCAATTAGATTGTTCATTTGTATAACTTGTCTTTAAGATAGATATATAGTTAATTCAAGATATGATCTTGAAATCTCATTGTAAGAATAAAGTCAAGATGTGATCTTGAGGTCTTATTATAAGAATAGGAAGGTGAGTTGAAAAGACACAATCTTTGAAATAAATGTTAGCCAAGAAAACAAAGGTATTAGACTTCCACTGAATAAGGATAGGATATTGGAATTGGATTATGTAAGATAAGTCTTACAGAATCAAGGAAGTAAAAGGTTAGTGTAACCTCTACTTCAATATAAGTTTGTTAATAGTTGAAATGAATAAATCTATAAGTCAATTATCTACTTGGGTACTAGACACTACTTAGGTTAAAGGATTACGAATCTTAACCAAAGGACAAGTAGATAGCTAGACATCGATGAAGTCCTACATAATTGAAATAGAACAATGGTTGTTGTTTCAATTATGAGAACTTATTGATTAGTCGTGCTATTGAACTTATGGATTATATGTTTCATATTGAACAAACTAGATATAATGAGATAGACCAGGTTTGATACATTGTCACATTCAATGATGATCAATGTAAATAAGGATATGTGTATTTGTTTAAATACAAAATCCAAGTTTTATTGATAATTTCAATGAATGCTGAGGTATGACAACGAACTATTTAAGAGTATTGGAAACATTCAATGAGATTGAGGTTTGTCAATATTTAAATAGTTAGTTCCTGAATTATCTCATATATAATGATGTTATTTCACTATGGATTCTTGTTAGACAAGGTTTAGTCCACAATGAATGACATCGTGAATTCTGACATCTATTATGGAAAATGACTTAGTAGAATAGTCGAACTACTCGATAAGGTATCCTCAACACATGTTAACTGAAGTCTTCATGAGATGTGGATTAAAGAAACACAAGTCTCAATTGTCTTGAGATTTGGGGTTGTCTAACCTATGTCAAGAGTTGAATAAGTTAGAGACTGAATCTGAATAGAGAAGGTTTGTGGTTAGTCTTAAACAGAGTTTAGGACAACTATATGCAAATCTTGCTAAGCAAGGAGTATTTATTTTATAGACACTGGGAGTGTTTTGTTTTGTAAATACTCCACCTTTTTGGAAAATTAGTTTACCCTTCAAGGGCTCAGTGGGAGCTATAGTGAACTTGATGAAGTTCAAGAACCACAAATCATCACGGATTAAGTATGGAACCTATTTGAGTAGTTGAACTTTCTGTACAACAATATTGTTGTAATCTAGGAGGGTATCATGGTTTCATCATTTAGAATGGTGATACGATATCCACTATAAATGATAACGACAATATTTTGAGTTTTAATGACTATGAGGAGTGACAGAGTGTCATGGAATCTCTAATGGTTTTGTAGAGAATTTTGAATTAATGGCAAGGTAGAAACCTATAAAGCCAGGCTAGTTGTAAAGGTTTAAGTGAAGGTAATGTGATCACCTTAAAGAAACCTTTATCAAGTAGCCATGATCAAAACCATGAAGATTTCGCATGCATGCTTCTCGGCAATGGAACATTAATTTTGATGAGATAGTCAAAAAGTTTGACTTTATCAAAAAGGTGAATGATCCATTTAATGGTACAGGAGTTAAGTGGGAGTTTTGTAATAAAGTAATATATGTGGATATATTAGTGAATGTATACCTTTGATAATTTTGGTTTTCATTAGAATTAAGCTATCAAAGAATTTCTTCTTGGACTAGAGTTAGGCCTCGAATAAACTAAGGGTGATGATCTATGTTGATAGATCATGATTAGGATAAGAGGTCTGACGCAAAATAATGTACATTGATTGGATGCTAAAGTGTTTGGCATGAACACTCCAAGTGATGTTTCATGCTGATGAACATGGGAGAATATCTCTCTGAGAGAGAGGACAGGAATATCTCTGAATCCATTATGTGTTATATGATATGTACAAGTAATGATGTTTCTTGTTGTGACAAGCAAATATCAATTTAATCCTAGAAAAAAAGGATCAGATGATAGTAAAATATCGTAGTATACTTGAGAAGGCATGACGATATATTTATTTTTTCTGATGGATCTAAATTAAAACTAAAGGTCCTTGTAGACTCAAATTTTAATTAAGATCAGTTTGATAGTAGATTCAGTTCGGGGCACTTGATAGTCCTGAGTGGAAAGACAGTGAATTGAAATAGTTTCAAGCAATAGACACTCATTAATATTATATCAGAATGCATGGTGTATTTTTTTGCAAGTGTGTTACAACAGTGGATCGGAAAACTAGTTTCCGTGTTGGGTTAGTTCCTGGCAGATAATAGGCCATTGAGTTGTAATGTGACAACTCAAGGGCATCAGATTAGTGCATGCTAAGGAGCCATAATCCCATTTAAGATCTAAACACATAACTGCAGCTCTCTCATCCGATTAGAGAGATCGTTGATAGAGAGGTTGTCAATATTGAGAAAGTTGACATACACAAACAACGTAGTAGACCCATTGTTAAAGCTTTTTATCAAAATTACTTTGATCTCCACATAGTGAAGATAGGTATGCGATACCGAAGTGATTGGTTTTAGTACAAGTGGGAGATTGAAAGAGAAGTGTCCTAAATCCAATCATGGATGATGAGTTAGGATAAACTTTCTTGTAATCTTAGTAGATTTTATGATTATTGGTCAAAGACATATTTTGTCTTTATACGGGCTTTATCTATTTAAAGTGTTTTAAATAAGATGTTCCATAGTTTAGAGTAAAGCTTCTAGAATTATAATGAGATTATAATAGTGAGATCTAGAAGATGATAACACTAAACTTAAACTGTTCCCGATCATAGGATAACTAATTGGGAGTTAGTCAATCCGTAAAGATCGGTACATACTATACTTGCTTCATACGAAGGATGTCTGTTCTCATAGGCATTTGTGTGGTGACACTATAGTTAGTATGTAGGTGCTCATTGAGGAATGAGTTCACTGAACATGACTCGATCACTTGAACAACTAATAGAGTTTACTCACGTGTCAATAATTGTTCATATAGTGATGGTTGTACAAGTATTCTTAGACTTGAGATTGTTAGAGTCATCTTGTATATAATGAACAATGCTTTGGTTTAGTCCTTAGTCTCAAGGGCAATTAATAAGTTCTATTCTGGGCATTGGAATTTATATATGGAGATAGTTAACGATCAATAAAGGATCTGCCCCTTCCAGTAAAGGAAGTGAATATCCTATGCTATTCTTAATATGGTAGTTCAGGAATCTCTGGCCAGAGTAAATGAAATTAGAAATTAGTTTCTAATTTGCATTAACATGAACTATACATAAAGAATAAGAAATCATAAGAATAAATTAGATAGGCTTGACACGAGACCTATGCCTTGTATTTAATCGGGATATTGTTAGGGCAGAAGGAATTTATTGTACGGTAACCAGTCACTGAATAGGTTCTTTATTCCTAGCGATGAATTCATATTATCCGGATAGTCGCGATATACCTTCAAAAGTATCACTCACGATGTAGAATAAATTTAATTATAACGATAATTATTTTTAACGAATTAATTGTAATTCGTATAAATAATAATAAATAGTTTATTATTATTTATTTCTACTACCGGCATAATATTGAACCTAAAGGGTCACACCATAAAAGAGTTTGAAGATGAAAGAAATTATTTATATTGGCTAATGATTATTTATTTGAGAAATAAATAATTAAATAATTTTATAATTGATTACATATGATTTAATTATTTATAAAATAAAATTATATATTAAGAAGGAGTTCTTAATATTATAAATTATATATATATTTAATTTGAGAAATTAAATATATAGAGAGAACAATTTTTAAAGAGTTTAAAAATGAATTAATGATTAAAAGTGTTTTAATCATTAAATGATTAATTAATAAAGATTAATTAATTAAAGCTAATCATTAAAAACTTTTGTTTAGTCAAAGAAACACAGCTGATGTTTGCTATAAGAAGAGAGTTTTGTGATGATCTAAAGACGTACAAAACATTTTACAAAGTTTAGAATTTTGTAAAAACAATATTAGCCAAAAATTCTCTCTAGTTTCTTTTTCTTTCAATTCTCTTGGTGGATACCATTAGAGCACTTCACACTTGAGGGGTGATTGCTGGGATTGAAGAACAAGTTCATAGCTGTTGCCGGAAAGCATTCAAGGTATTTTTCTTGTGTTCATATAATTATGAAATCTATATGCATGATTAATAAGGAACTCTATGCAAATAATTGTTATAAACGCTTCCGCATGCGTAGAAATTCCTTCAGATAGTCATATTGTATTTGTTTGATAGTGTGAAAGCTGAAGAGATGTAGTCTTAAGTATTGTTTGGGAGATGCTTGAGCATTGTTGGCTCAATTATCGGGGTTGGGACACCGTTAAGGTGTTATTGTTTTGATGTATTATTGATAACTGTTTTGATTAATAATACGAGTTGGGACGTGGGTGTTTCCACGTCAAATATTGTTTGGTGTTCTTGTTTTTTACTTATTGTTGATAGAAGTAGAAGTAATACTTGAATAGTGTTTGACTGCGTTTTGGTGGATCTTGTCAATTAATTGATTGGTGAGTGTGCTCTGTATTGGTGTTTGTGAATCTCGAATTGTGTAAGTCCCATAACCTAACAATATAGGGGCTGAAGGATGAAGAAGGAAATTGGACGGAAGAGGAGGAGAAAATCCATCACATTATTGTAAATTATTTTGAAAATCTATTTGCATCCAATATAATGGCAGATAGGACGTTAACGGAAAGAGAAAAAGTGGCATGTGTAGCATAAGAACAAAATGAAGAGCTGATGAAGAGTGTGATGGTCTGATGGAAGAGGAGTTGAAGACAACAACTTTCTCTATGCATCCAGAGAAATCACCCGGAACAGATGGGTTGAATCCAGGTTTTTTTCAAGTTTTTTGGAATGTTGTTGGCTCTGATGTTAATAAATTTTGTTAGTATTTTTTTAATACTGGGGAGATGCCAATAAAACTTAACCGTACTCTGATATGTCTTATTCCGAAAGTTAAAAATCCAAAACAAATGTCAGGATTACACCCGATCTCTTTGTGTAATGTGTTGATAAGAATTGTATCAAAGGTGCTGGCAAACAGAATTAAGCCATGTTTAAATAGCTTAATCTCATACAAGTAAAGTGCTTTCATTGAAGGTCGTTTGTTGACGGATAATGTGTTATTGGCATATGAGATAAACCACTACATTAAAAGACGTACGCAAGGACAGAAAGGAATTGCAGGGCTGAAACTTGATGATATATCTAAGGCGTATGACAGACTTGAATGGAGGTATATTGAAGGTATGCTGAAGAAATTTGGTTTTAATAGAGTTTGGATTCAGAGAATGATGGCATGTGTTAAATCTTTCACGTATAGTTTTGTGAGAAATGGTAAGGTTTTGGTGATGTACGTTCGCCCTCAACGAGGTATACGACAAGGAGATCCAATCTTCCCGTATATTTATATATTATGTGCAGAGGGTCTGAGATAATTAGAAGGCATGCGGAAGTGGGGCTTATTCATGGTGTATCCATTGCAAGAGGTGCACCGCAAATCTCGCACTTATTGTTTGCTAATGATTGTTACATGTTCTTTAGGGCATCAAGTGAAGAAGCTGGGATAATAAAGGGCGTGTTGGTTCAGTATAAACAGATTTTTGGACAAGCCATAAACTTCAATAAGTCAAGTATTTTATTCAGTCCAAACTCGAAGCCGGAAGATCGTACTACAGTGTTTCAGCTGTTATAGGTCAAAGAGGTTCATGATCCAGGGAGATATTTAGGAATTCCAATGAATGTGGGTAGAAAGAAGGTTACCACATTTCATTTCCTAACGAATAGAGTCAAACAAAAACTACAGAAATGGAGTAATAAAACAGTGTCAAGGCTAGAAAGTGCACCTGTTGAAAACTATTGCTCAGACTATTCCGAACTTTTGGATGAACTTGTTCTTAATACCTGATGAAGTATGCGAGAGTATTGAGGTTCAGATGAATAGGTTTTGGTGGGGACGTGGCCAAGAAAATAGAGGTATTAGATGGAAAGCTTGGGGAAAAATGTGTGTCACAAAGGAAGCAGGTGGACTCGGGTTTCATAAATTCAGGGAGTTTAATATCTCAATGCTTGCTAAACAGGGCTGACGGCTCATAAATAATGATAATCCTTAGGTTACTAGCTGTATAAGGGCGAAGTATTTTTCATGCAAAACTAGGGAATAATCCTAGTTATATGTGGCGAAGCATATTGGCCTCACTGGATGTGTTGAAAAAAGGGTGTAGAAAACGTATTGGAAATGGGCAGCAAACTGAAATATGGAAGGTTCCATGGCTTCCTTGTGAGGAAAATGGTTTCATGACAACAAAGATGCCTATGCAGTTAGAAGGTAGTTAAGTATGCAACTTAATGCATGTTGATCAACAGCAATGGGATGAGGAGGTTTTGGTGGACATTTGTAATAAAAGGGATCGCAATCTCATTAGAAAGATTCCTTTATCGATAAGGGGAGAAGATGATACATGGTTCTGGCATTTAGATGATAAAAGAGGTTTTACAGTGAGGAGCTGTTATCGAAAATTACAAGGAGAGATAGAAGCACCAGACAAAATCTTTTGGAGAAAGCCATGGAGTTTGAAGCTGCCTGGTAAGGTTACTCACTTTATGTGGCGTGTGTGCTCATTGTGCTTACCTACAACAACTCGATTCGCATAAAAGCGTGTGCAGATTGATACAAGGTGCCAGTTGTGTCGACTATGCCATGAAACAGATGTGCATGTTTTATTCGAATGTGAAATGACAGGG
Organism: Kitagawia praeruptora; assembly: GCA_037693485.1. Classification (NCBI taxonomy): domain Eukaryota; kingdom Viridiplantae; phylum Streptophyta; class Magnoliopsida; order Apiales; family Apiaceae; genus Kitagawia; species Kitagawia praeruptora. The sequence continues at coordinate 145,719,608 of CM075352.1, forward strand.
AGAGCTTGGATAGAGGTGGGTCTCCATAAAAGCATACACATTATGGCTGATGACAATGTCTTTGATGTTATATGTAGAATATTTAATAGTGAGCAATGTACTCTACTAGCTATGGTGTTAGAAATGATTGATGAGAACAGTGTTTGGAAGCTATAGTGACAAAACAGAGTTTAGCTGGAAGCAGTCAGAGTTTAGTTAAACACTGACTGGAAGCGCAACAGAGATTGTTAAACTCTGTAGCGGTATTGTCTGAAGAGTCAACAATGTTTGAAGATTGATACAAGATAAATTTGGAAGCAATATCTTTGAAGATTGGAAAGCTGTCAAAGAGATTGAGTTGACTTGGAAGACTAGAGCAATCGTGATTGATATCAATTGTATAGCTTAATTATAGGAGAATCAATTACTGATTGTATGAAGCTGTATGTTTTATAAATACAGTCAGGTTAACCCTAGAAGGGTATCGAACATTGAGAATTTTAGTGATTGTAACCTGAGCAGCTCTCTGTGATATTTTACATCACTGAGAGAGGAATTGTTAATTCCAAACAGTTTTTAAGTATTAAACAGTGTGTTCTTGTTAAGTTACTCATACAGTATTTGATTAACTATTGTGAATTCGACCTAACAAGTGGTATCAGAGCCAATCTGTTACTTTATTACAGTTAAAGATCCAAAACACAATAGTAATCAATGGCAGAGATACCTCCACCATCTGAGAAAGCCCCTACTACTGTTAGTAGGTATGAAACCATTAGGGTTCCTATACTTAGGCCATCAGAGTATGCAATTTGGAAGGTGAAGATGACCATGTTTCTGGAGGCTACAGATCCAGAATACCTTGATAGAATTTATGAAGGTCCTCACAAACCTACAAAGTTATCTGCTGCTGCTGGTGAGGAATCAAAAGTCATTCCAAAAGAAAAGAAAGATCTAACTACTGAGGATCTTTCATCTATTGCAAAGGATGCAAAAGTAAGACACTTACTTCACAGTGCATTAGACAATGTTATGTCTAATAAAGTGATTAATTGCACAACTGCAAAGGAAATATGGGATGCACTTGAGGTTAGGTGTCAAGGAACTCCTGCAATCAAGAAAAACAGAAGAAACATACTCACTCAGGAGTATGAGCACTTTGAGGCAAAGTCTGAAGAAACCATGACAGAAACATTTGACAGATTCTGTAAACTGCTCAATGATTTGTCATTGGTTAACAAAGAGTATGATTTAGAAGACTCAAATCTCAAGTTTCTTCTTTCTCTACCTGAAAAGTGGGATGTGAAAACAACCACCATAAGAGATAACTATGAACTTGGTGAAACAGAGATTGATGAAATTTATGGACTGCTCAAAACCCATGAATTGGAATTGGAGCAGAGAAACAAAAGATCAAGTAGAAAGTCAAAGTCTATTGCACTTAAGGTTGAGGAGAAACCATCAAAGAAGGAAGCATCAAGGAAAAAGGCAAAAGGAAAAGCTTTAGTCATACACTCAGAAAGTGAGTCATCAAACACTGATGTTGACTCAAACACAGATGGAACATCTGATTCTGAAGATGATGAAGAGATGATGCAAATGGCTGCATTGATGGTAAAGACCTTCAAGAAGATGGGATTCAAGAACTTCAAGAAGGGAAAGAGATTCTCCAAGGACTACTCAAAGTCTGACAAGAAGAATTTCAAGAAATCTGAGGGAAAGGACTTCAAATCTGGTAAGAAAGATAAGTCTGAAATTCAATGCTACAAGTGTAAGGAGATGGGTCACTATGCTCCTGAGTGCAAGAAGGGTAAAACTGAAAAGGCACTCTACACCAAAGGCAGAGATTGGGTAGACACTTCAGATTCAGATGAGGAAGTCAACTATGCACTCATGGCTACTACTCAAAATGAAGATGATGATCTAAAGGTACCCCCAACTACCTATGCTTATAATACAGATAATATAACTGAATTGAGAATTTATCTTAAAGCATTGCATATCAGTTATAGGGATCAGACTTTAGAAAATGAGAGGATAAAGACTGAGTGCTCTCAACTCAAAGATAGAAACAAACTAGTTGAGGAAAAGCTTGAGAACATGAATAAAATTCAGAAGGAGAGAGATGATGCTGTGTTTATTGAACAGGAGTTGCTAGGGAAGTATAAGAAACTAGAATCTGAATTGGAGGATGCTAAACACATCATTAAAACTTGGACACACTCTGGTAAAGATACTCAAGAAGTGTTTCAGTCAGATACAGTAGGTCTAGGTTACTCTGAAGGAGATGTACTTAGATTTGAAAATTTGGTAAAAGTTAGACCACATCGTTCATCTGAAGGTAATGTCATGGGAACAGGTGGACCTAAGACTGAAGCTGAGAAAAAGGCTGTTAAAGAATCATATGCTAAGACTTTTGTTAAAGAGGCTAACATTGGTTTAATGACAGATAAACAACTCAAGCATAAGCTTAAAGAGATAAAATCTGTCAACAAACAGAAAATGCCTAGGAAAAACAAAAATGGAAAGGTAGGCATAACATCAGGAATTAAGCCAATGCTTGCTTCATTAGCTCCTAGAAAAACATGCTTTAATTGTGGTAGCACTAATCATCTTGCTAGTTTCTGCAGTAAGAATAAGAACATTAATTCTTTGCCCTCTAAAACTGCAGTTAAAAATGATTATGTGAGAACTAGACCACAGACTTTATGTAAACACTGTGGAAGTACATGGCATTCTATTTACACTTGCAGAGATTATCATGCTATTTACTATAATTACTATGAACCCAAACCAAATTTGAAATGGGTTAAAGTAAACTCTGCAAATGTAAACTCTGAAAAAGTTAGCTTAAACTCTGATAATGTGAATTCCGCTGCAAAAGCTAACAGAATTAAGAAAGCCAAAGGATCCAAGCAAGTCTGGATCCTTAAAACTAACAATCAGTGATTGTTTATGATTGCAGGGCACCAGGGTGAGTACCCTAGTCGTGGACAGTGGATGTTCAGGACACATGACTGGAAATAAAGCCCTGCTATCAGAGTATGAGGAGAAGGCTGGCCCAAAAGTTTCCTATGGAGATGGCAACATAGGACATACTCTGGGATATGGCAATATTAATCTTGGGAATGTCATCATCACAAATGTAGCTCTGGTTCCAGGACTCAAGCATGATCTGCTATCTGTGAGTCAAATCTATGACAGAGGATATCATGTGGATTTTCAGCCTGAATATTGTCAAGTCATCAGCAAATCTACAGGGAAAGTTGCTCTAGTTGGAAACAGACACAATAACATCTATGAAATTAAATTGTCAACAAACAATGATGGCAAAGCAGTGTGTCTGTCAACAAGAATGTCCAGTGAAGAGAGTTGGAAGTGGCACAAGAAACTCTCTCATTTGAACCTGAACAACATCAATGAGCTAATCAAGAATGATCTTGTAAGAGGTCTACCAAGGTCTTTGTTGAATGTAGAAGGCCTGTGTGATTCTTGTCAAAAGGCCAAACAGAGAAAAGCCTCCTTCAAAAGCAAATCTGAGTCTTCAATTGTTGATCCTTATCATCTCCTATATGTTGATCTTTTTGGACCAGTGAATGTGATGTCTCTTGGAAAGAAGAAATATGCACTAGTCATTGTTGATGAATATACCAGATACACATGGGTATATTTTCTTGCAAAGAAGGATGAAACTGCATTAACACTGACAGAACATATAATCCAACTGGACAAAGGGTCAGAGAATCAAGTGAAGATAATCAGAAGTGACAATGGAACTGAATTCAGGAATTCATCAATGGAAGAATTTTGCAAGAGTAAAGGAATCAAACAAGAGTTTTCTGCACCTGGCACTCCACAACAAAATGGTGTAGTGGAGAGGAAGAATAGAACCTTGATAGAAGCTGCCAGAACCATGCTAGATGAAGCAAAATTGCCAACATACTTCTGGGCAGAAGCAGTTCAAACTGCTTGTTTTACTCAAAATGCAACACTGATCAATAAGCATGGTAAAACACCATATGAAATGGTGAAAAAGAAGAAGCCAAATCTAAAATATTTTCATATTTTTGGATGCAAGTGTTTTGTGTTGAAGACTCATCCTGAGCAGTTGACCAAATTTGATCTAAAAGCAGATGAAGGAATTTTTGTTGGCTATCCACTGTCAACTAAGGCATTCAGAGTTTATAATCTGAGAACTAGAATGATCATGGAATCAATTCATGTGTCATTTGATGACAAGAAAATAACTGGACTTGAAGATGTCAATGAACATGATCTACTCCACTTTGAAAATGAAGATTTATTCTCTGAAAAAGTAAACTCTGATCAGACTGATCTGACAAACTCTGTTGATCTAAACTCTGAACCTCTACTGGTAAATACTGAAGAAACTCTTCAATCAGAAACAAGGGAAGAACCAGTTGAGGGGGAGCATGAAGAATCACATCAAAGTGATAATTCAAACACTGAAAGTGACTCAGTTGATAATTCTGAATCAAACTCTGTTGATTCAAACTCTGTTGATAATTCTGAGCAGTCACATTCAGGGGGAGCATCTGAAAATGAAGAGAGGCACCAAGGAAATCAGGAGAGCATGGATCAAGGGGGAGGATCACATGATGACAGAAGCAATTTGCCTTCTGCAAGAAAATGGACTAAGTCACATACACCTGATTTAATTATTGGTGATCCAGATGCAAAAGTAAGGACAAGAAGTGCAACAACAAATGAATGTCTGTTTCATGCATTCTTGTCACAAACTGAGCCAAAGAAAGTGGAAGAAGCTCTTAAAGATGCTGACTGGATAACAGCAATGCAAGAAGAGCTAAATGAATTTGAAAGAAATGGAGTGTGGACCCTTGTACCAAGGCCCAAAAACAGATCCATTGTTGGTACTAAATGGGTTTTCAGAAATAAAACTGACAGTGAGGGTGTTATCACAAGAAACAAAGCAAGACTGGTTGCAAAAGGCTATTCACAACAGGAAGGAATAGACTATGATGAAACATTTGCTCCAGTTGCTAGATTGGAGGCAATCAGAATCTTTCTAGCATATGCCTCTCATAAGAAATTCAAAGTGTTTCAGATGGATGTGAAAAGTGCATTTTTAAATGGAAAACTTGAAGAAGAAGTGTTTGTGGAACAACCACCAGGTTTTGTAGATCCAAAATATCCAGACCATGTCTACAGGTTAGACAAGGCACTCTATGGACTTAAGCAGGCACCAAGGGCATGGTATGAAACCCTTGCCAAATTTCTACTAGAAAGTGGATTTCACAGAGGTACTATTGACAAAACTCTGTTTTATTTCCAATCTGGTAGTGACTTGCTCTTAGTTCAGATATATGTAGATGACATCATTTTTGGATCTACTAATGATAAACTCTGTAAGAAGTTTGCCAAACTCATGCAGTCAAGATATCAAATGAGTATGATGGGAGAGCTTAGTTATTTTCTAGGCTTACAGGTGAAGCAAACAGATGATGGAATTTTTATAAATCAAGCAAAATATACCAGAAATCTTCTCAAGAAATTTGGTATGCTTGACTGTTCATCTGCAATAACTCCCATGGCAACTGCAACAAAATTGGACAAAGATGCAGAGTCATCAGTTGATATGACAAGTTACAGAGGAATGATTGGTTCTCTACTCTATTTAACAGCTAGTAGACCTGATATCATGTATGCCACTTGTTTGTGTGCAAGGTTCCAGGCAGATCCAAGAGAACCACATTTAACAGCAGTAAAGAGGATTTTTAAGTACCTCAAGGGCACTATAACTTTGGGGCTGTGGTATCCAAGAGAATCAGAGTTTAAACTACTTGGTTATTCAGATGCAGACTTTGCAGGCTGTAAGATAGACAGAAAAAGCACCAGTGGAAGTTGTCAATTTCTGGGTGACAGACTTGTTTCCTGGTACAGCAAGAAATAGAAGTCAATATCTACATCTACAGCTGAAGCAGAGTATATTGCTGCTGGTAGCTGCTGTGCACAGATTTTATGGATGAAGAATCAACTGCTGGATTATTGATTAAGGTATACCAAGATACCTATTTACTGTGATAATCAAAGTGCTATTGCAATGACAGGTAATCCAGTACAACATTCAATGACAAAGCACATCAGCATAAGGTATCACTTCATCAGAGAGCATGTAGAGGAAGGCAACATTGAGCTTCACTTTGTGTCTACAGAACAACAACTTGCAGATATCTTCACCAAGCCATTGAGTGAAGCTACATTTACAAGACTGGTCAATGAACTAGGAATGGTCTCTAGTTTTGACTAGAGATGTTGGTTAGACTCAAAGACTTATCTCTAAAATATATTGCTCATGTTTCTGCAAATTGTTAAGTGCTATGTGAACCTTAGTATTAAACTCTGTTCTGCATGCTTATGTTTAAAACTTGTTAAACTCTGTCAGCATGTCTGTCTGTTAAACACTGTTAACATGTTGGATACACTCAGTGAATTCAGAATTGATTTTTGTCTGAATGAAAACACCAATGAAGAAAAATGTATGAAGCATGATTCTCAGTAATTAAATCATGATTCTTTCTGATTCACTGTAATCTAATCAGACTTTGTGCAGTAAATCAACACAGCATGATACTGTTTCATATTTATAGCATCTCTTAGTTTATTCAGTCCTAAACTCTGAGTATATGAATATTGTGTGCATTGCCTCTCATAAGAAAATTTCTGTTATTGATGAACTCTAAACTCTGATAAGTGACATTCTGTTTCCAAAGGTATGGTTCCTGATGATTCCTTGTTTGTACTTGTGAAAACCATAAAACTTGAGATGTGTCATTGATTAGTTTGGTGAGTTCAGATTCATGTCTACACCTTGTGAGAGTTTGAGCCAAATCAGTGATTGATACATTTTCTATCAATCAGTATTTATTGTTGTGTGATATTCATCAGGAAGTATGTTTCTCTAGAACTTGTATTAAACCATCTTGAGACTACATGATATGTGTGTGCATGAAAATGATAAAGGCAATAGGATTTACCATTCCTTCAAACACTGTTCAAAATTCTTTTGAACACTGTTCAAACACTGTATAAACACTGTTCATAAATACCACCCTTAGTAAACCCCTTTGAGCCTAATTAACTGCTCATTTTTCTTAAACTCCGAAGTATTCAGAGCAGTTATATTTCTTTTTAAAAAAAAAATCAAGCAGGTGAGTGTTTCTAAAGAAAAGAAAAGCTTACTCAGTATATATGCTAAATAAATAAAAATAATAATAAAAAAAAGGCATATATACTGACCTTGTACAAATATGTACTAACAGTGTGACTGAACACTTTGCTCTATTAAAATGTTCAGCTTGAAATTCACTCATGAATAAAACATCTCTATTCATCTGTTTGATCTTACTCCATTACAACCCTGAATAAAGTCCTTTTGATTTGTGCATACATGTACTCAAAGTAGTGTAGATTTGGTGGACATTCAAGCATATGGTAGATTCTGCTATTTCTGATTGAATGTGAGTGTAAACACTTCACCTAAACACTTGTGTGCTTCGAGAGTTTGTGAGATTATCAAATTCATGACTGTTATTCACTGAATGATGCTCTGATTTCTATCTCTCGATCTTTTTGTCTTCAAAGACTGTGTGCTTACTTGGATAATCATGGACATCAAAGGGAATGGAAGTTTTCAGATTTCTGTATTACAGTAACTACAGAGTTTAGCATTCATCAAACAATCAGTGTTTAATATGAGAGTTTGTGCATTCAGTGTTTATTGATTTTTGTTATGGATTTTATGAAATATTAGATGCTCTAAAAATTGATTTTAGTAAACTCCGCTTCACACACACTCATATTCACAACTGTGCAATTTTTGAAAGGGTTGTTAGTGATAAAGTTGGAAAATTGATAAACACTGTTGAGTTGTGTTAAGTACTCTAAGGTAAAGTTTCATTGAGATGATTTGACTATTTTGGAGTAATTGGGGTAGTTGACAACTGTTAATTAGTGTAAATATGTCAAAGTGTCGTGATTATAGGAATGACAGCGGTAATTATTAAGTGATCCATTGGTTGTTTGACACGTGTCCCATGATAGTGTCCCACTCACACATTACTCTACAATCAGTTGTGCGCTTTTACTGAATAAACGATTGAGTTTTAGTTTTACTCTAATCGTTTTTGTTCTCTCACTTCACATCTATTCATATTCACCCACTCACAGTTACTTGCATACTCATTCACTTTCAAAATTCTCATTCATTCTCCTTCACATTTTGGTAAACACTTACCATACATCTTTTCTCTGAATATCTTCGTATCATATCTTACTAATGGCAACCAAAGCGTTTGATGCAGCAGGATTAGTTTTTCTTCCTAGCAACTATGCAGCACCACTGGAGAATGCAAATGCTCCAGAGGCATTTCATTTGTTTCAAAATTTCTTGAAAGACTCTGAAATAGGGAAGGCGTTAACTGCACCACCAATACTCTTTGCTTCACAAATTGCTACTTTCTGGACAAACTCTGTGTATGATGATGGAGAAGAGTCTGGCACTCCAACAATCACTTTCACTCATGCTGAATCAGAGTATATCATTACTCCAACTACGGTTAGGGATGCTCTGGATTTTGAGACTCACACTTCTTACAGTGTTGTTGGTCATGATCGCTTGAGGACAATGTTGCAGCAAATTGGATGTGCAGGCAACTTAAATAAGCTAGGGTCTCTGAGAAGGCCGCTTTTGAGAAAGGAATGGAGCTTCTTTTTCGATTGCATTACAAGAGCTTTTGGAAAGAAGACAACAAATTGGGATGCACTTCCTCTTGACACTCTCCAAATTGGTCATGCTCTACTATATGGAGGTAATTTCGATTTTGGTAGACTAGTGCTAATGAATTTGGGAGAACGTTTGTCTGAGCCTACTTCTGTTTATTTTGCTCGTTTTTGTCAAATGTTATTCACTGCTTGTGTGCCTAATCTTACAATTGATGAAGCTGATGAAATTCAGTCTTTTCAAGTTGCTAAAAGGATGTTTTCTGATTTGACAAATAAAGATCTCACTAAACAGCAAATACCTGATATGTTTATGCCATTAGCCTTACAAAACTATGTTAACCAACCTCAAGATTCCCAATCACCACAACACATGCCTGAACCATTAGACACTATACATTCTGAACCAACACCCACAACACCCACAACCACTGTACCTACTACATCTCATCAACCACAACCAGAACACATAGACTCTCCAACAATAAACTCTCCACCACTAAACTCTGAAACCTTAAACTCTGAGCCAGCACCTACTGAAAAACCCAAATCCAAACCAAAAAGAAAAATACACACCGCCCAAAACACTAAACACTCAAAGGCTAAACAGACATTACCTGGAGCTGTTTATACTAGAAGAAAGAAACAAAAGGCAAACAGACCTTCACTTTCACCACCTAAGGAGAGCTCTAGTGAAGAAGAAGAAGAGGAGATTGTAGTGCCTCAAGTCAAGAAGAGAAGATTAATTCTTTCAGAATCTGAAGATGAGCATGTATTTGAAGCTCCAGAGGTGGTTTCACTGCAAACACCTACTGTTGAGGTTGCAGAGAATGTTGCTATATCTGCAGAGGTTGAAATGCCTGCAGAGGATATTGTGGCTGTCAATGTTGAAATACCTGCAGAGGTTGAAATACCTGCAGAGGATGCTGTCAATGTTGAAGTACCTACAGAGGATAACATGCCTGTAGAAGAGGATCACAGAGATGGTTTTTCACCAGTGAATGATGTTCTTGATTCATTTCAACCAATCCTTGATCCTATCTCACCTGTTGTTCATACTGAAGCTCCTGGTGTAGCTGATGAGCCTGCAGTTAATTTACCTGAAGCTGCAGCATCACACACAGAACTGATATCTAATGCTTCTCCAATTCCAGATAAAGGTGATGAGGTTGATCAGGAAACTAAGATAATTTCTGAATCTATGACTGTTGAAGCTACACATACAAACTCTGTTGCAGAGCCTGTGCAACATGAAGAGACTATTGAAAAAATTGCAGAAGTTGTTGCAGAAACTGTGGCTGACACAGCTCAGCACAGTGGTTCTTTACAAGATGCTCATGCTAATGATGCAAGTGCTGAAGATGAATCTGAGAACAGTGCAAACTCTGATTCTTTTCTGAGTGCACCAGCACAGACTGATAATAAGCATAAATCTTTTGATCAGCCTTGTCCATCTCATGCAATTGAAGAAGAGTATCTTGCTAAATCTGCTGCTAATTGGTATAAACAAGATTGTATTTTTCCAAAAGGGAGAGCAGCTGATTTTGTTAAGCAGACTGCTAGTCAAATTTCAAATCCAGAGATTTTATCCTGTTTAAAGGCAACTGTGGTACAAGTAAAAACTCTGGATGGAAATTTTGCTGATACAAAACAAGAAATTGCTTCTTTGAAGACTGTGATACAGTCAAGAGAAATGAAGATGGAAAGAGAGTCCAGAATCAAAGCTGCACAGCTGTCTAAAGTTCATGATACTCTCTTTGCCAGGCTAGGAAAGGTTGAAGAAAATCAAGCTACTTTGTTTGCTAAGGTTGATTCCATTGCTAACTCTTTGGAGCTCATTACATCTATACTCATTCCTGATGATGTCAAAAAGGGGGAGAGAGTTGCTAAGTCTAAATGCAAAGTTTCTCAAACTCTGTCTCAAAAGGATGATGCTGGAGATGGAGGGGCAAGTGATAAGAGTAAGGTTTTAAACTCTGAAACACTAACCCTGAGATCTGGCAAATCTCTTAAGTCACAGTCTGTTGGAATAAACACTGAAACTCAAGGTACTTCAAAAACCAAGAGTTTGGAATTAATATCAAATCCAAAGACTGATGAGGAGTTAGCTGTTAAGCTTTTCATGGAGGAGAATGCAGAAGGAGTTACTATAGAAGATGCTAAAGCTGAAGAGAAGAGTCTGCAAGAAAAGCATTTGAAGGCTTTAAAGTCTTTAAAGTCTGATAAATTGAAGAAGAATGTGAAAGTTGTTAAAGCTGCAAAGCCTGTTCTTAAAGGCATTCAAATCAAAGAACCAGTTGGTACAAATCAGAGGATGCAAGTGTTCAGAAAACCAACTGATGCAGAAGCTAAGCAAAAGCTGAAAAGTATTGTTACAACCTCTGTTGATACACATGTTGTACAGAAGAATGAAGACACAACCTCTGTTACTGCACAAGTTGTGACCACACCATTATTGTCTTCTCAGTTGAAAACAACATTTGGAAAAGGTGTTCTTCATGATTCAAGGTTAGAAGCTACAGTTCCAATGGATTTCACTGATAGTAGAGCTTTATCTGGTAAAATTGGATACAACAAAGAAGGTATAGGCTCACACAGAGACAAAAGGCAATATGTTGGTCCCAGAGATCCTTCTTCACTGTCTGTTCCAGGTCGTGGTGTCACTCAAGAGAGTTTAGACAGACTGGAGTCAGTACAGCTTGTATATCAGAAGAGTTTAGAGAAGGATTTCTTGCTATATTTCATGGCTGATGGAACAGTGTTTAAAGTTTCTGAAAAGGATATTGAATTAAAATACTGGGAAGAACTTGAATATGTTTTGTATCTTTTCAGAGTGAGAAATCAAAGAGCTCAGTCAGTTGCAAATGTGCTCAGACAAAGGATGATTCAAAACCTTGCAAGAAGACAAATGAAATTCAACAGTAAGTATGTTCCTAAATACAGAGATTGGAATGGCAATCTGATAGAAATGGAGAAGGGAACTACAAAGCTGAAGACTGATCTTGGAGTCACTGTTCTGGATTTTAATGTGAAGTATGAGGAAGTGAAATATATCAGATTGGGAAATGAAATGAGAAGAAACAAAATCTACGATCTTAGAGCTGCTATCTATCAAACTGATGAGAATGATCCTCAGTTGAGAGAAATCAAGGAAGCCATGCAGATAGAGCTTGAAAATGCTGAAAGAAGATTGCTTATAGACTATCTCAGAACAATGCCAGATCTACAAGAGATTAGAAATTAAAGTCTGTAAGAATTTTCTTATTTTCTGTAGAAATTGTTAAGTAATAGCTTAAACTCTGTTTTTATGTTAAACACTGTAAAACTTTGTATTTGTTTTGACATCATCATTTACTGTAAACTTGTACATTCTTGCTAATGGACAAGTTGGGGGAGATTGTTAGAAATGATTGATGAGAACAGTGTTTGGAAGCTATAGTGACAAAACAGAGTTTAGCTGGAAGCAGTCAGAGTTTAGTTAAACACTGACTGGAAGCGCAACAGAGATTGTTAAACTCTGTAGCGGTATTGTCTGAAGAGTCAACAGTGTTTGAAGATTGATACAAGATAAATTTGGAAGCAATATCTTTGAAGATTGGAAAGCTGTCAAAGAGATTGAGTTGACTTGGAAGACTAGAGCAATCGTGATTGATATCAATTGTATAGCTTAATTATAGGAGAATCAATTACTGATTGTATGAAGCTGTATGTTTTATAAATACAGTCAGGTTAACCCTAGAAGGGTATCGAACATTGAGAATTTTAGTGATTGTAACCTGAGCAGCTCTCTGTGATATTTTACATCACTGAGAGAGGAATTGTTAATTCCAAACAGTTTTTAAGTATTAAACAGTGTGTTCTTGTTAAGTTACTCATACAGTATTTGATTAACTATTGTGAATTCGACCTAACATATGGTCTGTTGGAGTATTTGGAATGGAAGAAATAGATGAGTGTGGGAGAGAATCAGTATGTCGACTTTTGGCATTAAAGCAGCTGCAATACATATGCTAACGGAGTGGAAGAAGGCTCAAGAGCAATTTTTGAAGTCTGGTAATAGTAGTGCAACATTAGATGGGCAGTTTATTATGGCGAGAAGCATGAAAAAAGAAGGCTTGATCCCCCCAAGAAGCTGAGGCAGTTTGCTTAAAGGAGGCGTTATCATGGCTGAAGAATAAGAATTTTAAGAAATGCTATTTTGAAACTGATTCTCAGGTCCTTGCTCGAGCATGCAAAGGAGTGGATGGAAGATCTTATTTTGATACTATTGTTAAAGATTGCATTGAGTTGTGTAAACACTTTGATGAAGTTTTAGTGCGTTTTGCACATAGGTCTGCGAATGGGCGGCTCATGCATTAGTTAGAGCGGCTTATTCTTTGACAGATTCTCAGAAATGGTATGAAAATGCTCCTGATTTTCTATATCATGTAATTTTCTCTGAAACTTTATAAGATATGCAAGTACAATTTTCGTAAAAAAAGAATAAGATAAAATAAAAATGGTGCAATGTCAAAAAAACTGTAAACATGAGGTAAGTTTCTGTATAGTCTTCTAACCCGAGGTACTTACCTACAAAAGTGAACAGACTTGTACTCTTTAATAAGCCCCGGCCTAAACCCTCTGCAAATTTAGCCACCATCCCCATCTCCACATATACGTACAGATTGCAAATATACATACATAGCTTATGATTACATATTACATGTGATTAAGAATACATGGTTATGTTTCGAACCCGAATCTTGTCTTACTCATTAGCATCCTACAATTTTAGGCAAGTGAATCTGTCACAGCAGCAGCAGCAACGTTGGATCTCATCCACAAGCCCACTTAATCAATCATGGATAAACAAGATCAAAGGGGTTATCACTGGCAAAAAAGATGATGACCCATCTCAATCAGTCACTGCTGAGTCATTTACACTGCTTAGTAAGTTTCTAGTACTAGTTTTCATTCAAGTTTCTGTCATTTCATAGCTGTGTGTGTATGTGTTTGTGTGTGTAATGGACTAATAGTGAACTCCCAGATTGAAAGTTTAATGGGGTGGCCAATCTTTAAGTTAATTGAACCCTATTGCTATTTTCGGGTTGTTTTTTCTTATTCATGGAGGAAATTGTTAGTCAAAACTTCGGAGATGAATGGCAAGCGAGAGTCTTTTAGTTCTTTCGAGATGTTGGAATAGGAAGATTATAACATTTTTTTATTTTATAGTCAGTCGAGTTGTGAATTTGAATTTTAGCTATATGTTTGTGCAATGGACTAATTACGGATTTCCTGTTTAAATTTCGGATTGTAAGTCACAGTTTTGAATAAATTGTAATCCATTCTTAAGAATAATTAAACCTATTGCTATCTTGTTATTGTAAGTTTAGGTTGTCCTTTAATGTTAATTAGTTAGGTCGTATATTTTGGTAGTTATTCCAGTTATGAAATTGAATGTTAAGGAATGAGATTTGTCCTTTAAACGACTCTTTGTTTTATTTTGCTATAACATCTTATGCTCTGTTTAATTGGGAAGGAATGGAATTAAAGTTTGAGAACATTAATTGAAGGTGTAAGAGAATGGTGTAAGAGGTGAGAGTGGAGCTAATGAAAGAGTGCAAATTTTCGATGATGAGGTTTGCAAAGAAATCATTCGAAGTAGGAACGAGAAATCATTTCTAGATTAGTGGGATTGAGATTTACTTTATATTGCTGTGAATGGAATGAAGAAATCAAGGAACATGATATATATTGGTGCCATAAGAAATTTAATATATGTAAATATTAGACTAATAATATGTTACGTACACTATGACTTAATTATGCTTGTGATATAGAGGGTGTTTGGGATTGCTTAAAATAAGTTACTTTTGACTTAATGGAGGTGTTTTTAACTTAAAGGAGAAAGTAAAGTTGTTTACTTTAAGTTGAATTAATGTGTTTGGGTAATTTTACTTAAAGTTAAATGGAAATTTAATAATTTTGACTTAAAGTGATATTTGACTTAAAAAAATTTAAAATTCACGATATTTAATCTTTACAAGAATTTTGAAAAAAAAAAAAAAAAAAAAAAAAACTCCATAAGTCATAAGTCATAAGTCAAAAGTACCTAAATGTAACTTCTGACTTAAAGCAGTTTTTTAACTTAAAGCCGGCTTAAAGCCACGTTACACAAACACACCAAAAACTCCTTAAAGGAGCTTTTGGCTTTAAGTAACCTTAGCCAAACAGGCTCATATTCTCATTAAGAACTATAGGCAATGGTTGTACATTAACTTGCCGCCGGTAGTTGTGCAATGCAGTTGAACATACGCACATGTCAAATTTGTAAAAGCTACAAATACAACACACATATTACACCGGAATACCGGATGCATAATAATTCATAATTGTTCTATAGTGAGTGGTACAGGACTATGACCGGGATCAAGACATCAAGTAAAATTTATATAAAATCTATAAAAAACACTTTCTTACTAGATGTCTACATCCTAATAGTGATCTACAACTACACCATATAATCATGGAAAACCTCACCCTACATAAGCTTTTTAAAAATTTTGTTTAACTCTTCTAGCTAGTTTTATAATATAGTGGTGCTTGGCAATCGAAGGGTTTGCGGATGAATTGAAGAATGCTAGAAGATTAGGGACATTCAAACAGTACATGGTGGGCCGGAGCAGTGAAGCAACTTATGCAGATGCGTTCGAGAAACAGGAGGCTATTATTCGATTTCTCGGGGTTTGTGATCCTACTGGAGAGGTTTGGTTTCCTGATCTTTTGAAAAATAGCTCAATAAGATATGAAGGGCACATATTCTTATATTCTTAATTCTAATTTGGATTTGGGTCAACTTAGTTTCTCCAGTAAACCGAAATAAAACTTAGTAAGTAAACACTACCTGTTGTCACTGTATTTGGTTAAATTACAAATTGTGTTCCCTTTGTCTAATATTTACAACTAAATTACCACATGTTACTCGAAATGATATACATATTTTATTATTTTACTAATTATCTGGGCTGTAGGATTGAAAGTAAGAGCTTTAATTATTGTGGCTAAGCTTTGAGATCCAAGGCTTTTAAACATAGGAAAGTAGAATATATTCAAAATTAGCATGTTATATGTCCAAACCAATGCTTTGTATGACTAGGAATAACTCTTACTGACCCTCCCCTGTCTGCTCCTGCTAGGTGTCATCTCATTACTTCTTTTCACAGAAAAGAGCTCCCAACTTATTCTTCTGTCTTAAAAAAACTTGTATATATTTTACTCCAAAACAATAATCTCCTAACCACTTTTTCAATAATATATTATATTCCAGAAGTTATCCATACAGAGTTACAGTTGAGTTTTTAGTTGGTGGATTGAGGTTTACTCAATTATAAAATATAAAGTAACATGCAGACCTATATAACTATAGGCTTCTTCCTAGTTGATAAATAAAATAGTTAGTTTACCTCTAGTAACTTATTTGCCTTAATTGCTTTTTATAGAATCTCCAAAAGAATCAAAAACAAGCAGCAGCGAAACACTGTAACTGCACAATAGCTGATGTTGAAAATGCACTGTCAAAGTTCACTTGGGCTAAAGAAGCTCAGAAGAAAATTGAGAAGTTGAAAGCAGAAGGGAAGCCACTGCCAACGAGTATGGCTGAGGTATTACTTATATTTACATGTTGGCTTCTATGTTCTTGCATTGAATTATTTTTAACATGCCATACAAGGTTGTCAGCTTGTGTAGATCTTTGCATCTTAAAGATTTGAAAAAGATGCTCCCTGTTTCAGTGTAAACAGTTTATTTTGTTAGATATGTGCTTATAAGTCTCTGCATAAGTATATTTTATTATTAAAAAAGACTGTGCTGCACTATTTACAATCGATGAATATTGTTTTTTAGTACATTGCACTTGTGTACTTGAAAGTGACACTCTTATTGAGTTTTCTGGCCAGATTGTACTTTCAGAAACTATAAATTGTCCAGCTCTTAAATCCATGCTAAAATGTATACTACCTGCCGAAACAGTGTGGAGACATTGAAAAGTAGGAGGTCTGTTTATTTCCTTCTAATTTAACTGCTATTCCTCTGTTCATTCAATTTTGAATAACCAGTAAAACCTAGCTCTCTCTCCAAACCCTTGTTTGTTGCTAAATATCTTTAGAATTTAAATTCTTTTAGTTCTCTCAATATCCAAAATTTCTTCTTTTTTCCCCATGTCTTCCAATTCCATGTAATTATCTGCATCTGCCTTCGAACTTTCTTCCCTAAACAGAGACGGGCCTTGTTAGTAAGTCCTGCTTAGCAACACTCTTACAAGGTCAAACAGTAACCAGTGACTGTGCTGGGTGGATTGCGGATATAGGATTCAACCTAGAATAGAGCTGTGAGTTCTGCTGAATGAAGTTGTTAAAATACCATTTATGGTTGCTCCACCTCATAATTAGACTCAACCTTGCTGATAGTTTAGGTCTAGGACACACAATCCCCCTGGAATGTGAACAGTAACTTTACATGCATGCCCAGAGTTTCTGCTAAAACACTGGGTTGGAATTACTATTTGAGCCGAATAAGTACTATTATTCTATTGTTCTTCACGCTAATTACTGTCTTTCTCTGTCAAATTTTGACCCTTTTGTCTCTCTTCTTACCATCTGCTCGCACCCCCTCTCATCCCCTGAAGTTTCGTGAAGATCCAGGTTTATTTCCTCCAGAAATAATCTAAAGTTCCAAACATATTCAGATGTCACCTCAAATCTGTTAATTTATAATTAACAGTTAAAAATTTGATAAGCATATCAATTCTTGCCATTAGTCTTCTTAATGATGCACTTCAGAGAATAAACTGTTGTGTAGTGGTGTGTTGCACGAATATATAGAAGATTGGTAGGGAATCTAAAGTTAAAAATAGGGTTAATTTGGCTGGGAACGAAATTTAAAGCCAAAATTAGTACTACAGCCGTGCAAACTCTATGAAAAAATGTAATGGCCTTGCAAGTTGCAACCATTCAGCAAAAGTCCCTGTTTGGCGTAATTCTTAAAGACGGGTCGTTTAGTTGTCATGAAATAGAATCTGGCTACTAGCTTTAAAAGAGTGTTAATGACACGCACGTAAATTGCAATTCAGTTTTTCCACTATTGGGACAGATTTGTTCAGTGAAAGAATTTTGTTCCACAATTATTTTGACTTGATTTCAGTCAAAATAGGTTCTGTTCTTGTGAGGCTTGTCAACTACAATAATACATTTCACTCGTAGCAAGATACCAATTGAGGCTGGGATATTTTTATTTTAATTCATTTTAATTAGATTTGAAGCTTATTTCTTATTTTAGATGCTTAATAAAAGAGTTATTAAATTACAGAGAATTACTCATCAAAATTAGAGCAGCCACTAATAATGTGGTACTTAAGAGTGGTAATTTTTTTTATTAATCCTTTGTTTATTTTGGCGTTTCAAAGGTTCAAAGCTAAATTAAATTCTCCTTTCAGGATGGCTTGCACAAAAGTTTGTGGTTTGTGTTGTTTCATCGGGCACTTGCAGTTGTTTTCACTCCTTGTACTTCAGAAAAAAATATTCTTTTTGGTTATTACTAATCCTCTTATTAGAAGGATCCAAGCATGATTTCCACCTTTAAAAACCTTTGACTTTATGTTAACAAGGTCATCAGAATATTCATATTCTTGTTTAGATTGTTTGTATGCTGTGACTCAAGTTAATTGTGAACGATAGAGTTACA
The DNA here is from genome assembly GCA_037693485.1 of Kitagawia praeruptora. Classification (NCBI taxonomy): domain Eukaryota; kingdom Viridiplantae; phylum Streptophyta; class Magnoliopsida; order Apiales; family Apiaceae; genus Kitagawia; species Kitagawia praeruptora. The sequence continues at coordinate 145,738,064 of CM075352.1, forward strand.
TGTCAAGATATATGCACATGATAAGGTTACAACTTACAAGGTTGTTACTGATATTCATACAAGGACAAAACCCATTTCGATCTCTATTACTAATCTAATACGATTGGCACACATAAGATTGGTGCACGAATAGATCGACTTTAAGCAACCCTCTTTATTATTCTCACTTCTTCGATAGCCGATTCTCATTGTAAAAGTCCATATCGGTCACTCAGTCAACGTGGTACGAGATTATTTTTCTTTGTGTCTGTCTTCTTGTCATTATGCCTTCCAGCAGAACTGCAAAATTTTGTTGGCTTATTATTGTTTGACTTATAATGAGTACTTTGTTTGGCAGGTCCAAAAGCTGATGGGATCAACCCCACTGGATCTTGCTCAATCAAACTTGGCTAAGAGCGGACAAATAAGCAGAAACGCACTCTGCCCTTGTGGTTCTAAAAAAAGATACAAGCGGTAACTTTCTCTTCTTGTCCAAATTTACGTAGTTTTTATTTAGTAACTTCTGAATTGTGCCAAGTTCCTAATTTTCTTCTGATGGCCTGATGGAAAGAATGATTTTTGAAAGGTTTTTGTATCATTTCAGTAGCAAGGGGAATAGGCATAATCAGATTAGCAGTTTGCTGGTGCATTTTGTTTAAGTTAAATTATCTACAATTTCCTTGCTTCCATATATAAGAAATATCCTGATTCCTCATGAAACGATTCTGTAAAAATATTTCTCTTATTGCTCAAATTTGTGTTTCCTTTCGCAACCATATCATCTTATGCAGTACAGTTTATAGAAAAGCCTAAAGAGACACATGCTGAGCGATACTATAGGCTCTGGAAGCCCATAACTTAAATAATTGTATACTTGTATAATTTGTCATTATTTTGGTAATCGTCTTTAGAGTTTAATTTTAATTAGGAACGGTTGTTTAGGTTTATTATAAAAGAATTGTAAAGTAGGAGATTATTATCCACAGATTAAATTTGATTTGTATAATTGTTGGTTCTCTGTTTTGAGAATTGTTTTCGACACCATTGCCCAAAATCCCCTTTTCAGGCATCATCGTCATTGTTGTTACAACATTGGTTTTTACTTGAACATTTCATATATATGAATTTTTTTCGTTAGAAGTATGAATTTGTCCTTCATCAGTGTTTTGTTTTGATAATGAAGGTGTTGTGGAAAGGATTAAGGATTCTTGCAGACAAATCAGAGGCCTCTCAATTAAGTGAACAACCCGGGGCACCTGTTGCTTGATGAATTCGTTTGTGATTTTCTAGTTATAAATCATCAGGTGATAGGTTGTTCTGTATTTAGTGAATTTAATCTTGTGGAATAAAGTAGCACAGAATTTGTGAAAGCGCAAGATTCCCTTGATAACATGAACACCTGAGTTGAAGTTACTTGTCAACGTTCTTTTTGTCACTGGATAACAATACTGTTCAGGCTATTAGCTTATTTAATCCAAATTTACTTTGACTCAGTTTTCATGAAATTATAATACCTAGTGAGATGTGGAATCACATAATCCACCCACATGAACTAAAAGTGATCAAGAAAATCTTGCTGATGTGATTATTTTTAAGTATTAAATATTATAAAATAAATACTGATGTCAAATCATAAATAGTAAAGGGATTTTAGTCTTTGCAAGCGAACACGACATGGAGATTTTAAGTTAGGAATTTATTGGAAATAAAGAACTTATTGAAATCTCTACAGTTAAATACAAAGTAACGATTTTCAGGAAGGTCGGAGAAGAAAGGTGAGATGAGTGGCGGCATTATAGAAAAAAGAAGGATTTTAATTATCATACACGCGAGCAGTGCAAGTGACACAGATGCTGGAGAACTAACCAGTGGAGTGTGACTGTGAGCTCTAATGTTACAATAATGTCATGGAGTATCTGATATTTAGATTTCAGAGATGATACTCTACTGTTAGTTTAGTTGCTTATGTTTTTTTATTGCAACTTTCTAAGGCAGCAGGAGGTAAATGATTATCATTTTTTTTCCAATGTATATCAAAATGAGCATGACAAAAATTAGCAGCATTTCTCTTCAAGTTTCAATCTTTCACTCAGGCTGCTAGGTTTTTCTTTCTGAAATCACAAGGTACCCTGTAGCTCTTTCATGCATCTGCACGAATTGTCACAGAGATGTGCATAAACCGTAATGTATGTCTGTATATATTCTTGGTACGTATATGGTTACAGATGAAATACAGATCAATTACATATCTAAAAAAACAAAAGGAAATGAAATGTATAATTTTAATGCTAGATTTATTAATACTACAATTCATTTGAACCTACAGTTCAAACTTTCTGTTTCATGTCACTAAACTTGCTAAATCTCTAAACCTCACCCTTTGAGTGAACATGTGTAAGTTGAATCACCAGAAAATATGTATCTAATGAAAGGATAAAACTCGATGCAATTCATTTTAAAAAGTCTTTACCTACCAAAAGTAAGGAAACTATGTTGTATACTAGAAAAGTATAACGAATAGAAGTATACACCAGGCCACTATTATATACACGGAACTGGGAAATTTGTTGGTATCTTCAGGAAGCAATCACTTAATTGGCGACCTTTAAGTAGCTTGTGTTGATACCATAGCACGCTCTCAGCCTGTTTTTTCATGCAAAACTGAGAGAAGGTCAGAACGGGCTTTTTCAAGTGCACTCGACAAATTCTCAGGCTTTCTTCCACCTGCTTGCGCAAAATTAGGTCTGCCACCTCCACCTCCACCACACAATTTAGCTACAGGTCCTATAAACTTCCCTGCTTGTAATCCCATATCAACAACTCCTGGAGTGAATGCAGCAACTAAACTCACCTTCCCTTCACCTGGACAAGATCCCAAAATTACAGCTGCTGGATCTTGTAATTTATCTACAATATATTCTGCAGCACTCTTCAGCGAATCCGCATCAACATCATCCATGCACTCAACTAGCACCCTGTACGAGCATAAAATTTTAATAAAAACTTATGAATTCCGTACCACAGTTCTTATGTCGTTTTGGTAAGAAAATGTTGCTGCTTTATGATTCCTCGCAGTTAAACTTTCCAGACTTTGCCAGCAAAGAAATGTATTGTGATAAAATGAAACGAAAAGAAAGCTCAGATTTATGGCATGGGAATGATCAAGTCAAATTCACTTCATTTCTAGTGTCATTATCTTCAAGCTTATGGTGACACCTCTAAAAATGTTATTTCCAACCCCTGTGATTTAGTATTTTAATAGGCACAATTGTCTTTCAACTGAACTAGAATATATCGTTGTAACTTGCAAAATATTTTTTATTCTGTGGTACATCCTTTTGAATTTCTGTAATTCTTTCATAAACCTTGATTTACAAAAAGAACTGAGATAGTACGATTGTCTAAAGAATGCAGTCTCAGTAGTTTGGTTTATAAGAAAACCAAAAGGGAGAATTGTACCTGATTTTCTTTGACGTTCCTACAGTAACTGCCTTGCTGGAAATAACTGCTGCTCTGTCAACTGCTGCTTTGCGACGTACTTCTGAAACTTCCATTTTTGTCATTCTTAATTCTTCTAAAAGTGCATCGACCCTAGTAGTTACTTCTTCAGCTTTTACCTACAATGATGATATTAAGTGCAAGGCATACGTCAGGAGCCAGTAAAGGCAATCACATCAGTAAAAAACAGGATCCAAGCAAGTCTACATCATTTAGTAAAGGTTGCAATCAAAATGAACATTGCAAGTGCACACAACCATATGAAACAGCAATATAAAATATGTTTACTGATAACAGAGACAATGTTTTATAAGCGAAACAATGTGGAGATCCACAGGGCTTTAGTAATAAGATTAGACACGTCGTCTACTTGTAAATCTAGTTATAGTTGTTCATAATGTAACTTACTTTGAGAGAGGAGCAAAGCTGCTTCATGTAGTTATCTCTGGCACTTACATACTCGATAAAAGCTTCACCAGCAACAGCTTCAATGCGCCTGATACCAGAAGCAATTCCCTGCTCTGAGATAATCTTGAAGCCACGTATTTCAGATGTATTGCTGACATGAGTACCACCACAAAGTTCCATGGATACACCTGGAACCTCTACAACCCGTACCTAAAACAATATAGTAAAATTACAGCGAGAAGACCAATTTCCTAAAGAATCCTGAGTTAAAAGTACATATTTGAATATAATTATCGTCAGTAGTGCAATTTGTGAAGTCAATTTTTAATGTGAATATCAGTATTGCCCCTCAATTAATGCATGCTTGTTACGTTTATAGCACTTACTCCCACCCATATAAAAATGTCAAATGTTAGGTTGCTGAATTGTCAAATGTCAAATGTTAGGTTGCTGAATTGTCAAATGTTAGGTTGAATGTTAGGCTATCATGTTTGTCAATATAGTTAGGCACCATCTAAGACTTTGGGTTATGTAAACCTTCTATATATAGGATCTCTCTCAATGTAATTACTACAACAAATATATTTGAACTTCTTCTTCTGTGAACTCTCTATATACTATATTGTTACTATATCGTTAAGATGGTATCTGAGCGGGTTTAACATAGAAGAAGGAAGAAACATCAGAAGTTAGAAAAAAAAACACCAGAAATACTCCTGTCAAAAACTCGAAATTCAAAACACACCCAAACACCAATATCAGCATACCACTGGAAAAAGCAGGAGAAGAGGAGATTGCAGAAACAAACCAACTGAAAAACCAGCCGTCCACGCGCCTTCACGTGCCGCCGGACGCGCCGCAGCGCCGCCAGACGCGCCCACGCGCCGGCGCGTGAAGGCTGTTCCGGGCAGATTCTGGTGATGTTGCTTCAGGGACTCTTATTCTCCTCATCATTCCGAGTCTAACCGTGGTATCCTTTCTTGAATCTGAGAAGTTTGATTTTTCTGTCAGTTGAAATTTGTTGTGTTTGTTCTTGCTGCTGGACTACTTTAAATCTGCTATAAAACTGCTATATATCAGTCTACAAATAATATATATTATTTGTTTGTGATGGCGGATGCTGCTGACTCTACCGTCACGAGTGAAGTTACTACTTTAAGGAGTACTAAATCGGGGTTTCATAGTACTCCATACGTGAGTCCTAAATTCAATGGAAAAAATTTTCTTGAATGGTCCAAAGCTTGTACAATGGCACTTAAATCTCATAAAATGATGAAATATATCAATGGAAAAGCCAAGCAACCTTTGGAAAGTGAGGCTAGTTTCGATGATTGGGAATCCGAAAATGCCATGGTGTGTTCATGGCTATCTAACTCTATGGAAGTTGATATTCGAAAAACATATATCTTCATTGATACCGCTGAAGATGTGTGGAATTCTCTCACTCGGACGTATTCCTTCTCCGGAAATGTAGCCAAGCAATTTGAGATCAAACGGAAGATGTGGGCATTGGCTCAGGGAAGCCACACATTAGCTCAGTATTACTCTGAGCTTACATCATTATGGAGTGAATTGGGACATTACACTATATTTGAGTGTAAACATGCTGAAGATCAAGAAAAATATCAAAAGATGATGACTGTAGAGAAAGTGATGAAGTTTCTTGATGGATTGTCTGATGAGTATGATTCAATAAAAAATCAACTTATTGGACAAGTTCCATTTCCTACTGTGGAAGAAGCCTATGGTCGTGTCAGGTTAGAGGAAAGTCGAAAGCAAAGTATGGCTCCGGTTGTCTCTTCCGAACGATCTGCACTCTTAACTAGAAATGTTCAGCAATCTGAGCCAGAACAACCTGAACAGGTACCAATGGCTTTAATGGGTGAAAGATCCAGTCTTCAATGTGACTACTGCAAGAAGTTAAATCACACTCGTGAAACATGTTTTATCCTGCACCCTCATCTCAGAATTCGAGGACGAGGAGGGCGTGGCCGAGGTGGTTACCGTGGTGTCTCATCTGGTAGAAGCACGGGTAGAGGAATTCCCTTTAATGCTCATCATGCTGCATCAGAATGTGAGTCTTATTCTTCAACAGGGACGATGACTGCTTCAGAGGTCAACACCCTCCGGCAATTAATGTCACAAATGAACACCACTCCACCTACAGCTAATTCTGCTCATGCAGGTACATCTTGTCACTTTACCTCCGATAAATGTCATAATTCATGGATTATTGATTCTGGAGCATCAGCACATATGACTGGAAATTCTAGTTTCCTAGAAACATATAATGGTGAAACCGGCAATATTCGTGTTGCCAATGGAGCTATTGTACCTGTTCATGGACAAGGCACTTCTCACTGCCTCTCATCATCATTGCCACTATCTGATGTGTTACATGTTCCCTCCTTAACGGCAAACTTATTATCTGTTCAACGTATTACTGAAAATCTCAATTGTTCAGTAACCTTTTTTTCCTCCCACTGTGTATTTCAGGATCTGGCGACAGGCAAGGTCCTTGGCAATGGTAAAGTGGTAGATGGACTTTATGTGATGGAAGGGAATTCTATTTCTCCCTCAACTTATCAGGTGTCATCCAAGTTAAATTCTGCTTTTGAATCTTTGTATCAGTGGCATAGACGGTTAGGTCATCCATCGTTTGGTGTTTTAACACATCTATTTCCTGCCTTAGTAAAACACTGTAAGAAGGAAGATTTTTTCTGTGAACCATGTGAATTAGCCAAACATAAAAGATCATCTTATCCATCTAGGAATAAAAGAAGTTCTACTTTATTCTCTATTATTCATACTGATGTTTGGGGCCCATTTAGACATCCTACACATGATGGGTATAGATGGTTTGTTGTCTTTGTTGATTGTTATTCTAGGCTTACTTGGGTATATCTTCTAAAGCAGAAAAGTGAAGTTTTCGAGTGTTTTAAACACCACATGGTACAAACACAGTTTAATGCATCTGTTAAAATTCTTCGGAGTGATAACGGTACTGAATATGGGGGTCCATTTATATCTTATTTGGATACATGTGGTATAATTCATCAAACTTCGTGTGTCAAATGGGGTAGCTGAAAGGAAAATTGGTCACTTACAACAGGTTGCTCGGTCGCTAATGTTAACAATGCATGTTCCCAAATATCTTTGGGGAGAAGCAGTCATGACTGCTGCATATCTTATAAACCGTCTTCCTTCTAGTGTTCTCAAATTCAAAACACCTTTGTCCTGTGTTCCTGCACCTTCTTCTCACCCGTTAACCCTTCGAGTATTTGGGAGTGTATGTTTTGTTCATAATCATGCTCCCTCTCGAGATAAACTTGATTCACGGGCCCTCCGCTGTGTTTTCATTGGGTATTCACCAACTCAGAAGGGATATAAATGTTATCATCCTTCTTCACGACGAATATTTGTTAGTCATGATGTTACTTTCTGGGAGACCATTTCTTATTTCTCTCCAGGTTCCTCCTCCTTGCTTCAGGGGGAGATAAACCGACACAGTCTTGATAGTAAAGCAACAGATGAGTCACAGTCACTTCCAGTTATTAATATACCTTTTCCAAACACTAGCTCAAACAGGTTATCTATTCCTCCACAAAGTAATGAGTCAGATGATCTAAATAGGTTGGATATACCAGATTTGATTACATATTCCAGGCGGAAAAGAAATGATATCACCACTTTACCGCATCCAGAGACCTCTGACCTCGAGACAGATCCTGCATCTCCTGTGTCTGAGCCAGAAAATGGTAATACTCTTGATCCTACTCTAGATCTTCCTATTGCTATAAGAAAGGGTGTACGTTCTTGCACTAATCATCCTATCTCAAACTTTGTATCTTATAATGCATTATCTCCATCTTCACTTGCCTTTGTGTCATCCTTGTCTAGTGTTTCTATTCCACATACTTGGCAGGATGCTTTATGTGATCCTAAATGGAAAGATGCTATGATAGAGGAAATGAATGCCTTAAAACATAATGGCACTTGGGAGTTAACTCATCTTCCCGCTGGAAGGAAGGTAGTAGGATGCAGATGGGTATTCACTGTGAAACAGAAACCTAATGGGCTGATTGATAGGTACAAAGCAAGACTTGTAGCAAAAGGGTATACTCAAACTTACGGGATTGATTATCAGGAAACTTTTGCTCCAGTAGCAAAGATGACCTCTATTCGAGTCTTGATATCATGTGCAGCAAATCTTGGATGGGAACTTCAGCAATTGGATGTAAAAAATGCATTCTTACATGGAGACCTGAAAGAAGAGGTTTACATGGATATTCCACCGGGTTTTTCTACAGCTACGACCATTGGGAAACTATGCAAGCTAAAGAAGACTATTTATGGGTTAAAACAGTCTCCAAGGGACTGGTTTGGAAAATTTCAGGGAGCAATGATTAAATTTGACTACAAACAGAGCAACTCAGATAACACCATGTTCGTAAAAAGAAGAGATGAAAAAATCACAGTGTTGATTGTTTATGTCGATGATATTGTGATCACCGGCAACGACACCTGTGAGATTGCTAATGTTAAACGCAAGCTTGCCTCTGAATTCGAGATGAAGGACTTAGGAAAACTACGGTATTTCCTTGGTATTGAGGTCTCTAGAAGTCCAGGTGGTATCTTCCTCTCACAACGGAAGTATACACTTGACCTTCTGAATGAAACAGGGATGTTGGGATGTAGACCTGCAGATTCTCCAATAGAAGCAAATCATAAACTTTGTGGAGATGCTGGTGAAATTGTCGAGAAATCTCAATATCAAAGGTTAGTTGGTCGACTAATTTACCTTGCACATACAAGGCCAGACATATCATATGCAGTGGGAATTGTTAGCAGGTATATGCATGATCCTCGTCAACCACATTTGGATGCAGTTTATATGATATTAAGGTATCTTAAGGCTGCTCCTGGAAAAGGAGTAATGTTTACTAAAAACAATCATCTCGGGGTTGAAAGCTATACAGATGCAGATTGGGCCGGATGTCAAGACGATAGGCGATCTACTTCAGGGTATTGTACATTTGTTGGTGGCAATTTGGTTACTTGGCGAAGCAAGAAACAACCTGTGGTTGCCTTATCTAGTGCTGAGGCAGAATATAGAGCTATGGCTAAAGGTGTACGTGAATTATTGTGGATAAGATTGTTTCTAGAAGAATTGGGACTTGCATCTGCAACTCCAATGAAGCTACATTGTGATAACAAAGCCGCTATTGCCATTGCACATAATCCAGTTCAACATGATCGGACCAAACATATCGAAATTGATCGACACTTCATAAAAGAGAAGATCAATAATGATACCATTGGTATTCACTTTGTAAGATCGGAGGACCAGATAGCTGACATATTTACCAAAGGTTTAAATCAGAAGATGCTTCATCCACTTATTGGCAAGTTGGGCATGAGTGATATATATGCATCAACTTGAGGGGGAGTGTCAAATGTTAGGTTGCTGAATTGTCAAATGTCAAATGTTAGGTTGCTGAATTGTCAAATGTTAGGTTGAATGTTAGGCTATCATGTTTGTCAATATAGTTAGGCATCATCTAAGACTTTGGGTTATGTAAACCTTCTATATATAGGATCTCTCTCAATGTAATTACTACAACAAATATATTTGAACTTCTTCTTCTGTGAACTCTCTATATACTATATTGTTACTATATCGTTAAGAAAAAACAACATTATAATGTAAAGAGACAAGAAGCTTAACTTTCAAAATTGAGCATGATGGTTATCTATAACTTCAATTGGTACAACTACTTAAATTAAATATGAACTAAAATCTACCATCTAAGAAATCATATGTATAACTTTAAAAAAAAAGTCAACATTGATCTCATTGACACGAAGAGAATATGAACTGGGGTAGCTTTACAAAAATGAGCATAAAAACTGTCATTACAAGGGTTCTTGGGAAACATCAGCTCTGAACATCCATGTTGATCTAAATAAACATATAGCTGAAGTAACAAGTTCTATTGTTGGGCGTAAGTACACAAACTTCATCACTTAATGAAAGGTAATATTGAACAAAAACTGAGGACTAAAAGCACATATGTGAGGATTAACATGTTCGATTTATTCGGAATACATGCTTCTCTTCCAAGGTCAGTTATTATTTTCCCTTCAAATAATATTATTATATCAATCCGTGTCAATTTTAAAGCAAATGTACTGTACTAGCATTGCATATGCATTTAATTAAAATTTAGATCAGGACAAAGGAGAAGAGTCTAGTACAACTGTTTCTTTTATGTTACATTATATCTTATGTTAAGTGACTGCAGAATGAGATTGTATATTAGATTGAACCTGATCTCCATATTTTTCTCCAAACATTGCAATAGCTCCAGCTCTTTTAGCATCTACAATAGGCATGACTTTAGTTTGAAGAAGTGTAGCATCACCAATCCATCTATTAATCAGATTTTCAATCTCCATGACCTCATTTCCAAGCAGAGGTCTGTCAAAGTTGAAATCAAATCTAAGACGATCAAAAGCTACTAAAGAACCAGCTTGTGATGTTTCCTGGCCTAATACTTTTTTAAGTGCTGCTTGCAGCAAATGAGTGGCTGTATGATGGACCTGCAAAAGAACAAATAATGTCAACATATCTATGTGAAGGAGAAAAAACCACACTAACCACAGTACTATAATAAATGATGTGAATACAAAAAACTCTTTATTTTTAGAATAGAGGCCCCATATATCACAATTTTAACCTAAATGGTCCCAAATATCACAACCTGAAATGATGGCCCCAAATATCACATCAAAACAGTACATTGTGTACCGTTTTCATTTTTTTAACGAAAACGCTACATCGTGTAGCGTTTTCATTTTTTAACGAAAACGCTACATCGTGTAGCGTCTAGTCTGAACAAACTGTGATAACGCTACTTGGTGTAGCGTTGTTTTTTTAAAAACAAAACCCTATACCATGTATTGTGTCCACACCCTGCTCCCTGTATCTAACTGTGTGTGTAATCTTTGTCCTCCTCCCTTGTTCCCATGGCAGCCATCACCACCCATCTACACAGTCTCTCACCACAAAAAGCCCATTTGTTCTCCTCCAAACCCCCATATCGAAAACCCCTCTGTTACGTGTTGGACTTGTTTCTGAAGTGTTTGATCAATCAAAGCTTGATCAGCTTCCCGGTTCTTTGTGACATTGGGGGCCCTGCAGGGGCAGATGTTTGTTTTTTTTTTTAAAAAGGGCAACGCTACACGAAGTAGCGTTAATAACCTATTTACATAAACGCTCCCCGATCTAGCGTTACTTTGTGATACATGGGGCCAATTTTTCAATCTCTGATATTTGGAACCATTTTGCTCCAAATTGTGATAAAGAGGGCCAACACCCTTATTATTATCAGATTCTCTTATTAGCTTCACACTTTAATAAATGCTAAGTATGCATCAACAGACAAAGACAATTGTTTACCTTAGATCGCTGCCTCATATTTTTATCTACGGCAGCTTCAACCTCTTTGCCAACCTCAATGATTCCTTCCTTAATAGTGCCTTTATGAACAAATATGTTACCAAGGGATTTTTGCACATCCTTTATCTCTATGACAGCTCTCAGATGTTTTTCGGCATCAGTAACATATAAATACCCTTGATCTCCAATTTGGCCACCTGATTCAGCATAAAATGGTGTTCTGTTCAGTAAGACGTCAACTTCACTTCCTTCAGAAACCTGCAAAACTGGGCTCCCATTTATCAGAAGACCTTCAACCACCGCTTTAGCTGAAAGAAAATCATAACCAAGAAACTCAGTGTCGGGTATTTTTTCTGTTAGATCTGCTCCATTTTCAACAGTAAGTTTGACAGTACTATGTGCAGCCTGGGATTGGCGTCTTTGGTTCTCCATTTCAGTATTAAAAGCTTTCATGTCTATACTCACTCCACGTTCATCAGCAACTTCCTTAGTTATATCGACAGGAAATCCGTAGGTATCATACAAAATAAAGGCATCCTTGCCTGACAAAGAAGGAACAGTCCCAGTCTCCTTAGCACTTGCAAATGCATTTGCTAACATTTCATCAAGAAGTTTTTCGCCTCTCTCCAATGTCATTGTGAATCGTAGTTCTTCCCTTTTCAATTCCTCAAGGATGCGGGGTGATCTTGCTCTTACATCTATATCTATTTGAGGGCTCAAGTCAATTACTCTTTCAGCAAGTACTGGCAACATCGCTCCATCTAGGTTTCCTGCTCCGTCACCCTTAATGCCAAGCAACCTACCTGTACGAACAACTCTTCTGATCAACCGCCTAACTATATAACCTCTACCGATGTTAGACGGGATCACTCCATCAGATATAAGATAAACTACTGCTCGGAGGTGATCACCAATTATCTGTTAAAAGAACAATCTAATTGAGTCAACAGATGTACAAAGAAGTGACTGATCAGAAAAGAGGTCAGTAATATAAAACATTTGTTCCTTACTTTCAACTTTGTTTTTGTAGGTTCGTCTGCAAGTGCATAACAGACATTTGCCATTTCTGAGGCCTTCTCTATAATTGGAAAAATTAAGTCGGTTTCATAATTGTTCGGAACCTGCAGAAAAGAATTATTATATGAAAACATCTTCTTGGGTAGTGTAAAAAATAAGGTCGAAATTCTCGAAAATAAGAGTCCATTTTTAAGTGATACAAGCTGCTTTGATTATGCCGGTGCTAAAAAGGAGCAGCTAGTTTTACCCAATCTGTAAGTACCTTTTGCAGGATGCGGGCCATGCGCTCCAAACCCAAACCAGTATCGATATTTTTCTGCTTTAAGGGTTCAAGTGAACCATCGTCATTTTTATTGTATTGCATGAAAACAAGATTGTAGAACTCTATAAATCTAGTATCATCATTCAGGTCCTGAAATGAAATTTAACCAAGAAAAAGATGAAAGAACTGAAGATAAACAATGAAATACATTTCCCAGCATTGCCAATAAAATCAGAGAGTTATTACTATATCTGTTATGAACTCTTACAGTATCCGAATATCCTCTCTCAGGATGGAAATCGTAATAAATCTCAGAGCATGGACCACAAGGACCTGTTACTCCACTTGTCCAAAAATTGTCCTCTTCACCCATCCTCTTTATACGATCGACAGGTACACCTATCTAAAATGATAACTACGATTATTAATTAGAGGAACTAGTTATAACAACCCAGTCTTTTAAATGTAAATCCTCTGCGCAGTTTGGATGTTGCTAAAATATTAACATTCCTGATTCCTCGAGGTGTTTGCTATGTAAAAATACAAAATATAGCAAAAACTGTTTAACGCACCTCGTCATGCCATATTGAAAATGCTTCATCATCGTCTTCAAAAACACTTATCCACAATCGCTCGGATGGCAATCCAAATCTTTAAGCAAGAAAGGATTTGTAAATTTTGAGAATGTGAATTCACCAAATTGTATGGGACATAGAAAAAATAAAATTAAAATCATAAAGGGGTGTTCCATTTACTTTCTATGAACCAAGTAAATAGTCAAGGAATAGTGAGAAAGAGAAACAGATGCATGATCAACTAGCACATTCCACTGTGTTTAGGATTCATAAGGTTAATTATCTTCCAACAGGATAAAAACACAACTGAATTATTCTCTTCCTAAATCTATTAAGTAGCGTGCTCCATATCCTAAAAGATGCGAGAAAATAACAAAAAATAATCATGGTAAGGATGATGGATAATTTCTGTTGTTCATGCAGTAGTTCAACTTAATTTTTCAGCACAATAAACTGCCAGATGTTAAAGTATTATAATAAGAAGATAAAAGAGGTTTTCTGTGTTTCATCAGCAATCACAGACAAAAATGATATCAAGCAGCATACAAACAGAACGAGTAGACTGGATGTAATGTTAAAATATTAAATCGTGCATACTCCAAGGTCGATAGTTCCCATGCCCATCTGATTGCCTCTTTCTTGAAGTAATCTCCAAAACTAAAATTTCCAAGCATCTCAAAGAATGTCTGATGTCGAGATGTTCGACCAACATTCTCAATATCATTGGTGCGAATACACTTCTGAGATGTAGCAGCACAGGGTACTTCCCTAGGCACCTGAACAGGTTGGCCATAATGTTAGTAATGTTACTGCATATAATCTACGAGGAATTGAAATTTTGCTTTTAATAATTCCCCAATATAACATAATCAAAATGGCATGGAATTCAGCCACATTCTATGGCCACACATAACATATAGACAATTAATCTGTTCCCCACAGATTTACTTTTATTGGCCACTTTTTCTGAGTTATCAATGTCAGATGGAGCTACGACCGTAAACGTTTGTCCGTCTCAGTGAATCAAGGTTATGTAAATTTGGTGGAACTCTAAGCTTCTATCAAAAACAGATCCTTCAATTGGTTGTTAAGAAAGTATCGGGTACTAAACTTAATCAAAATTTCAGACTCTTGTGCACATTGTCAAGCATGATTCCTTTCAATTTAACATTATATATAAATACTTTACAAGAAGATGAAGAGATCAGTTGACATGTCCAAGTAATATATCTTCACTAGTCTTTTGGGAAAAATAACTTGAAAACACAGGTAGGTACCTGTCCAAGGAATATAGGCTTAAATTGAAGCATTCCAGCAATGGTTAGGAGAACTGTAGGATCATCTGGTACAAGAGAAGAGCTTGGAAGCACCCGATGGCCACGTAAAGCATAGAACTCAAGGAAACGTCGTCGAATGGAATCCCCAGTCGTAGAGATATCCTGAGACTCAGCCACTACTTCTCCAGTCATAGGTTGTGTAGATGCTGAAATGAGACAAGAATTCAAAGATGGATACTAACAATGGAAAAGCTCCTAAATTACAACGTTTAGTCAACTACGAAACCTGATTTAGTTGTTGTGTTCGACTGTTTCTCAGGCGTCCCCATGATAACAGAATGTCTGAGGAGAAAGCTACCTGGATCACATAATGTCACTGTAAGTTTAATTGTATAACCAAAGATGACATAACCCATATTAACTGTACATGGGTTTCGAAATATTAGTCTGAAAAAGATGACCACAACACCATAAAGGTAAATATGAAATAGTTGAGGTTGAACAAAAACACAACACCATAGCTATATTCAATGAGCAACAGCGATCTTAACTTAGATTTTAAAAGATAAAATCTTTTACTTACTTAGGCAATTATAATCAACTAATTTAGCATCCCAATCTCCGTGAAAGGCCTAATTTAGCTACAATAATCTAGTGGGGAAAATGTACAAACATGTTGATGTCTTGATCATGTAAAAACAAACAACTCAACCTAAGTAACTCAGATAAACATAAGACTATATATATTATCAACATTACTTGTTTTACTGTAACCAACCAAAGGGTAACATAGAAATAGACTAAAGGGCACTTACAGCTAGTATGAACAAAGATACATACATATATACAAGGATAAAGGATGGAGAGGATTTGGGGGGGGGGGGGGGGTAGTAGGAAAGGATACCATTAGAATGGGAAAGATGGAAAGGTGTGGGATGGAAATTGAGAAATGGAAGGTGTCTGCAGCCATTACTCTTGCTGCTGCTGCTGCTGCTGCTGCTATGTACAAGAGGAGGGGAGTAGTATGATAGTAGCCTCAACCCTTCATTCAACATTATGTGTGTGTTTGTGGGTGTGCTGTTTTTCTTGTTCTGGGGGTGTATGAGGACAGTGGGTGAGTTAGTTTACAGTTGTGGCAGCTTATCCTCACTCACCTCTCATTGGCGCCATACACAAACAACAAGAAACGCAAACTACACCAGAGTGTGATAAGGCTTTTCCAGGTGTCCACATATAATTATTACAGTAATTAAATTACTATAAATTAATGGCACCTTCCCACCAATCTTAACACTATTATTATTCTCTACACTTTTAGTAATTATATTCCCTTGTTCCCAAAATATATGTCTATTTTGAAAAATGAATTTGTCCCATTTTACATGTCTCTTTTCTTTTTTCAATACAAATTTAAGGTGATTTTCCAAAACTATCCCTACATTTATTGTATCTAAAATTTGACTTTTTTCAAACTTAACACTATTCTTATTTTCCAATGTATTAATTAAGGGTATTAGTTGGAAAATATTATCCAACTAACTTTTATCTTAATATATATGTTTTTTAAAAAATGAACATGCAAAATGGGACGAGGGAGTATTAACCATGCCGATTTGAAATTTTGTTTTTAAATAATCCATTAATTGTTGGCTTAAGAATATATACTTTCTTGTGCAACAAAAACAGTACTACATTGATGAATGCAAGAATCTGTTAGTAGAATTAAAGTCGAGAAATGTGACTTTAAAGTTTGTAAGACGATCCGCAAATTTGGTAGCTCACTACATTACGAGATATTCAAATTCTTCAGCTGATCGTTGATGGCGGATGGGGGATGTCCATCCAAATTTGTTTCATGTATTATCAAATGATTTAAATGATCAATAAAATCATCTTTTTCTGACAAAAAAAAAAGTACTAATTTCTCCTACCAATAATAATAAATACGAAAATAAAGAACACAAATATTAACATAAAACGAGGATAATGTATTACAAGATTGAAGTGTCAACACTTTTGAATAAAATCACCTTACCTTGATTATAAAAACTCTTTCCTTATCACAAAAACTCTCTCTTATGTATCATATCAAAACCCCTCTGAAATCCCTACAAATATATATATTTGTAGGCACCATAAATATTCTAATCTATTTCAAATTTTATTTACCACAATTACCATCTTTTTTTATCTTTAATAGAATTCTTTCCACAATAAATATTTTTATAAAAATAAGAATTATCTTAATTAAAATTCTGCTCATAATCCCGAATTGACGCTTTTACAAATTCAGCATGGGGTACAGTAAATGCAACTCTGCGAAAGAATCGATTCATGCTTCAGCTGGGGCTAAGTCCCTAAGCTATGACGGCCCATGTGTATTCAACTATTGATCCAACAGATTGGCCATAGGTTTTAATTAAATGTTAGTGTAAATTATTATCGCAGTTTGTCTTGTTTCCTAATATTATAAATTACTAGTTTTATATCTGTTTTGTATGGGATGATTTATAAATATTATTTATTCTTTATTTATTCAATTTTGATATGATTACTTCTTTTCAAAATATATTCTAAATTTTATTTCTATATGAAAATTCAATTATAACTTTTTATAATACTTTTTTCTCTTTTTTGCTAGTTGAAATTCCGGACGGACCCAACAGCAACCATTGATTTCTCGTTGTTCTCAAGCTCAATCCCAAAATAAAATACAGTAAATAAAATCTCGATAAATAAAATTTTGATAAAAAATTAATTTATTTCATATCAATATGTTATTTTAATCTCAATAAAAAATTATATGAAATGAACAAGTAAATTTCTCTAGTGGGTTGCTTTATTTATTTAATGGGCTTTGTCATCACCTCACTTTCAGACATTAAGTTGGACAAACTAAGGGCCCAAAAACCAAGTAATTGGGATGTCAACCCAAAGAACTAGAAAGTCCGTTTTAGTCAACAATATCTTTTTTAATGCTAATTAACTTTTCTTCGTTTTCTTATCAACTTATTTCCTGTTAGCTACTCCCTTTATCTCAAAATACTTTTTCTGTTTACTTTTAACATGTTTGGGCCAACAACATGTTGGTGCAGTGGGTTGAACCCTTGTCTCCTTTGTAGGAGGTCAAGGGTTCGACCCCTGGGTGTGTGCGAGTTTAGATTGTATTAGTTTCCTTTCTTTCTATTTGTACTTGTATTTGTATTTATATTTGGTCGGGGGTCCTTCGGAAACAGCCTCCCTATTGTATAGGGGCATGGTCTGCGTACATTTACCCTCCTCAGACACCACTTTGAGTGGTATTATAACTGAGTAAGCTAAGCTAAGCTTTTAACACGTTTGGCAACGCACATTTTTAATCGTTTATATCTTTAATTTTATATTATTTATAACTGAGTAAGCTAAGCTAAGCTTTTAACACAACGCACATTTTTAATCGTTTATATCTTTAATTTTATATTATTATTAATTATAAACACTTCACTGTATTAAAGTACTAACAAATATGAATTTAACAAGATCACTCATGATTATATTTGGTCTTATAAATTATGTATAAATTAGTAGTCAACCCCGTCTTATAAATTAGGTATAACGTACATTTACCCTCCTCAGACACCACTTTGAGTGGTATTATAACTGAGTAAGCTAAGCTAAGCTTTTAACACGTTTGGCAACGCACATTTTTAATCGTTTATATCTTTAATTTTATATTATTATTAATTATAAACACTTCACTGTATTAAAGTACTAACAAATATGAATTTAACAAGATCACTCATGATTATATTTGGTCTTATAAATTATGTATAAATTAGTAGTCAACCCCGTCTTATAAATTAGGTATAAATTAGTAGTCAACCGCTTATGATGAACAGTGTTCAGAGTCAAAATAAGCAAAGTTTTTTGATATAGAGGGAGTAATTGTTTTTATTAAATCTATTTTCTCTGAAATTTTTTGCTTCAGATTTTCTTCGGAAACTTTACTGTATGTCGTATTTTACAGCTCTACAATTCTAGTATGTACAAACTACGAAGCATGCAAAAAATTAGATTTTACAAATTAAATTAAAAAAAAAAGCAAAAGAATTACAGTAATTAACAATGTGATTTTAACTAGCTCTAAAATATTAGACTTGTACTAGTTAGTTTAGGCGACGTAAGAACAACTAACAAGGGCCTGCAGATCTAACACACAGCTGTGTCTGTGAAAGTACGTATGGTTGCATGCTAGCCTGTAAATATTCGATTCATGCTTTTACGTTACTCGTGTCATGCATGAATAATTATTTAATTTAATATAATTATGAGATTCCGTTTAGTTTATGTTAGTAATTCGCATGAGTATGAATTGAGTACATAGTAATCTAGATTAGTGTAGAATTCGTACCTGGTACTCTCCTGGGAAAAAAATTTCTGGAATTGAGTTCACGAGATTAATGTATATATATCATTTTCTCTCAACTTTATATGGTTTTCGTAAAGTCTTTTTGTTGGGTGTGGGATCTACAAGGTATAATATATAAGGTTGAATGTAAATAAGATTTCTAGGGTTGAAGACCACCACCTGACTTGTGAAACAGTTTACTTGTACAAGTTGGTTGCTTGAGACTTGATAGCTACTCATTTGCCTCGTAAATTTTTCTTATTCATAAAAATAATAGATTGCTTGGGAGCAGAGTTGTAAAAATCGCTAACTCGGGCCGAGTACTCGGCCGAATACTCGTTTTGGACTCCTAAACCGATTTGAGTAGTGACTAATCGGACCAAAAACCGGTTTTTGCTATAACTCGGTCAAGACTTGGGTTGACTCCGAGTAATCGGGGTCAAACTCAGATTTGACTAAAAAATATTTTTTTTTGCTAAGTACTAAAATAAAATTTTATTGCTCAATTTATAGATTATAGTTATAATCTAGATTCGGCCCAATTAAAAATTCTCTCTCTCAAATATTCTATACATACACTTATATCACGTTTTAATATTATTAGTAATATTAATATTATTACTTGGACACATGTACACTAAAATTAGAATAAATATTATTATTAATATTAATATTATTACTTGTTAGCAGGGTTGTAATAATATTATTAGTAATATTAATATTATTGTTAAGTTTTAAGTTTAACACATGTACACTAAAATTAGAATAAATACATATAAATTATGAGGGAAAAAAAGTTAAAAAATAATATCCGATTAGTAGTCCGAGTACTCATTCCGAGTACGTACTCGCCGAGTTTCGAATTCCGATTATTCATTTTTCTGGACCAAAACCAAGTTGGTCCGATTTCCGATTTTTACAATCTTGGTCGGGAGTTACTCATTTAATTTGTCTTGTGAAATAATTATATCGCCAAAATTGTTTATTTGGGAGCACTCATTCTAGATTATTGTGAAAGTCTTCTCAGAGAAAAGGCGTACGTTTTTGTATTTTTGTATTTATATATATATATATATAAATTTATGAATAATTAAACAATTAATTTTAAGATAATTTGATGTATTAATAGTACACATACTTTTAAAGAGGAGAAAGGCCCTTTATCTCACAATTTGGTGTAAAAATGCCTAAAATATCACAATCCTGGAAGATGGCCCTTTGTATCACGCAGGAACACATTATTTTGTTGCGTTATCAAAGTAACACATTTTTGTTTTGCGCGGATACAGTTGATGAACTTATCATTTCTTTTTATTTTAAAAATAATAAAGAAAACGCAATGCTGACATGCGTGCATGGTCTGAAAACGCATTATTTTGTTGCGTTGCTAGTTTAATCACCAATTTTCTTTAAAATGAATTTTGTATTTAAAATTTTTAGATTTAAAAACTAAATTTTAGTTAAATTTAGAGGTTCAACAATTACTGTAACTTTTGGGGTTCAACGTTTCCATTTTGGGTTTTATAAATATTAAAAACGACGAATAAATCGTATACGAACTTAGGGTTTAAGGTTTGGGGTTTAGGGTTAAACCCTAACTTATCCTGATTTTTAAACGCGTTAGCGTTTAAAAATCAAGCCGCCGGATTCAATTTTTTATTTTAAAATTTTAAACTAAAAAAATACAATTTTGAAATTAAAATTAAATTTAGGGGTTCAACAATTAACTTTTAGGGTTCAACATTTCCATTTTGGTTTTTAAAAATATTCGAAACTACTAATAAACAGTATACAAACTTAGGGTTTAGAGTTTAGGGTTTAGGGTTGTTTGCAACCCTAAACCCTAACTTATCTTGAATTTTTAAATGCGTTAGGCCACCGGATTCAATTTTTTAAATTTTATTTTTATTCCCTCGAATTTAAAACGGTTAACTTTTTGGGTTCAACAATTCCATTTTGGGTTTAGAAATTTCGGAACGACGAATAAATCGTCTGCGAACTTAACAAATTTAAAAATAATAAAAATAAACATATAAAATTTGATGACTAAACCAGCAACGAAAAAAACAATCGTTTTTAAACTAGACACGCATTCAAAAACTTCGTTTTCTTTTTTTTTTTAAAAGAAAAAAATTTGGGAGTAGCATCCATGATTACCACGACCAGGTCAAGGGAAGGAACGCAAAAAAAAAAATGCGTTAGCTAGTAAACGTGAAAAAAAAAATGCATTTCCAAGTGATACAAATGACCATTTTCCCGGATTGTGAGATTTAGGACCATTTGACTTAAAATTGTGAGAGAAAGGGCCAAAACCCCTTTTAAAGCTTTTGTTAGCTACTTTAATACAGAATTCGATCGTGATAGTTTACATAATAAAACTGCACTGTTGATTAAACTAAGCAGAAAACGATGGAAATTCGTTATCGAATTGAACTCGCGAACAAGGTACTAGAGTGAATAATTTGTTCGATTATGCATCAATATTTTGCATGTTAGACTCTTAAGACAATAGACGTAGCTAATTTGGGGTAAAGATTTAGGTTCGCAGTTGGTTGAATTTATTCACTCCATTATTTGCATACATAGAATATTATTCCATTTAGAATTAATTATAAAAATTCATGTCATGATGATGTCATATATATAATTATTTTTAAAAAAGATTTGGGAAAAAAGTTTTTGAAAAAAAAATTGGGGAAAATATTTTAAAGTCATGCTAACATCCTACTGGTGATTTTTTTACAAAATTTGGTAATTTAATTGAATTCTGGTGATTTTTTTACGAAATTCGGTGATTTTTTATGATAATGACGAGAAAAAAAAAACACCAAATTTTGTGAAAAATTATCAGTATGACATCAGCATGATGTCAAATTTTTTTCCCCAAGATTTTTTTTTCAAAAAATTTTTTCCCAAAAAAAAAAAAAACTTTTCCCCATATTTTTAAAAAAATATATATATTTATGACGTCATTAGGGGTAGTGTGTGTGAGGGTGTAAACTATTAGTGTGTGGATGTCCCTGACAGAACCAATAGATTAGATTAAAAGGAAAGGATGAGATTAACTCTCAAATCTCACGATAGTACGGGTTCTCACATGATCATTTGCCTCCATATATATATATATATATATATATATATATATAGTCTTACAGAAATAAATCGGAATAGAAAGTAGAAAACAAACCTTAATACAACATTTCAAACTAATCTAATAATCAAATTGGGGGTATCTCAATAAAAAAAACGTATAATAATCTACCATTTATTTAGTAAAAAGGGAAAAAATTATTGTTCATTGCTCACGTGTCAGTGATGTCAGTCGTAGTCGTGAACAGTAATATTTTTTTTTAAAACATTAATAAGTTAATTTATGACATTTTTTTGTAAAAATGCTCCTCATGAGATCTTTAAAATAAATAAAATATAATATATTTAATGTTAGTTTTTAGTTTCTATGTAGAGGCTTTTATTTGATCACTGCTTGTATGGCATATATATTGGGTAGAGGGTAATATTTTCAGCGCTTACTTCTTGTTCACACAGTCAACAACCAACTCACATCTGCTAATATCTTTACAAACACGCTTCTTTAGATATTACGAGTCTACATGAAAAGTTACGTTCAAACTACGATTCTTCTTCAACGCATTGATCAAGTCCTACAAGGCTTTAAGAATTCTTTTTATTATTTCTTTTTAATTAAGTAAAACTAGGAATACTTACCCATCAATTAATTACACACCTTGCTGCAAAAAAAGCTCTGATGTATCAGCTGGGTACCACTCGGTTCCCAATATTTCATCGACTTCAGACGGGATGCAACAATCTAGTATTGTAGCTAGTGCCGTGCGCAACGTCTAATTTGTATACTTTACCCACTACTGAGAAAGTCAAAAGTTGTAATGCCAAACCAGAATTTTTCCATTTCTCTATTAATTGTGTACACATGCATGCAATTTCCAGCTCTGATTGTAATGTATATACATGTAAATACAATAGGGGTACTAGTGCAAATAGATGAAGTTGTTCACTTGTTCCTGACTTCCTGATGGTAATGATGAGTTATTAGTGACGTCGAAAACAGTTTTTCTGTTTCCAGTTGGTTCACTTGACTCGATGAGTGCCAGTTCCTGACGCTTATTGCTCCTAAATCAGAAATTAGAGTATGTTTCAGTTAATTTATTACTCCCTCTGTTTTTTTATGTTAGTCTCTTGACTTTTCTGCACGTATTTTTAAGTGTTTTGACCGCATAGTTAAAATTATTTTTTCCAATTAATTTTTTAGTGAATTAAAATTTTGATTATATATTTTTATTCAAAAAAAGAAAATTTCAAAAATAATAATTTTAACTATATAGTCAATGCACCTAAAAATGTGTGCAGAAAAGTTAAAAGACTAACATAAAAAAACAGAGGGGGTAACTACGACTATCACGACTGCTTTACTCATATATAGGAGCCTATGAATGACCTGATGCACGGAATTTATTATTTAATTTAAAAAGTATTTTATTTAAATATTAATTTTTTGTAGAATATATTTATTCAATTTATCCTAATTTATAATTATCATTCTTTTTTATTAAATGAATCACATAATCTTATGATGGAATTATTATACATAAAGTGTCAATTAAGATTGAACATAAAACTATGAATTTCCAAATATTTACAACAATAATAGATTATCAAGTTAAATAGGGTGGCTGCATTATTTATAAGTCATTTATATAACATGCATAAATACGTGCTTATGTATATATGTATATTAATCTATGTTAACGTTGGTATAAAGAGATTACCAATTATCAATATGCTAACTCGAAGTTCAAGGTTTTAATGCTCCTCTGTTGTTGTTGGAAGTTCCCCCGCTATTGCCGGGAGTTCCTCTGTGCCCTTTTCATGTGAAAGTGCTCATAATTGATCTTTTTAATTTCTTAAGTTTTTTTTTCGTTACGCCTTTTTTCTTTCTGAGTTTTAGTTGCGTTCTGTCTAATTCTCATATATCAATTTCATTCCCCAACAATTACTAGAACCTCGAGATTATACAATATATCTCCTTTTCTATTTAGTATTAGATGTTTCTATGCTTTTAGATATTTTATTAGAAAAAGTTAATAAGATGATTTATATTAATTTAAGAAAACATTAATTTGTTCTTTTTAAAAGTTGTGGTATCATATTTTTTTTTTAAAAAAAAGAAATTTGTACAAATACATTATTTAACATATTTTTAAATAATATGAAAAAATCATGTTGTATATAAATTAATTTGAATTTGTTTATAAAGTTGTATTCTTAAATATATTTTTTTGTAAAAAGAACAGAATTTTGGCAAATGCAATATTTGATTATTTTAACTATTTGACCAGACAGTAATTAAGTAATTGACTATACTTTAGCTTTCCAGTTGATCGAGTTCTTTTACATACAAAAGAGTCGATCTTGTCTCCTTTCCCGTTATCACTTTTACATTAGAAGTTTTTGTTGTTTTTTGAAACCGCATTAGAAGTTAATTATAAAGGATAATCTTTTATAATATAATCTTAATATTGATCATTGATTTAATTTAATATCGGTCCAATGAATATAATCTTTTATAATATAATATAATCTTAAAATTATCTTGACTGTTGATTTAATTTAATTCTTGACCGTTGATTTAATTTAATATCGATTCAATGTATATAATCTTTTATAATATAATATAATCTTAGAATAATCTTGATCGTTGATTTAATTTAATATCCAGGCAGTAATTGAGTAATTGACTATACTTTAGCTTTCCAGTTGAGTTCTTTTACATACAAAAGAGTCGATCCTGTCTCCTTTCCCGTTATCACTTTTGCATTAAAAGTTTTTTTTTGAAACCGCATTAGAAGTTAATTATAAAGGATAATCTTTTATAATATAATCTTGACCATTGATTTAATTTAATATCGGTCCAATGAATATAATCTTTTATAATATAATATAATCTTAAAATAATCTTGACCGTTGATTTAATTTAATATCGATCCAATGTATATAATCTTTTATAATATAATATAATCTTAAAATAATCTTGACTGTTGATTTAATTTAATATCCAGGCAGTAATTGAGTAATTGACTGTACTATACCTTTCCAGTTGAGTTATTTTACATACAAAAGAGTCGATCTTGTCTCCTTTCCCGTTATCACTTTTGCATTTGAAGTTTTTTTTTTGAAACGGCATTAGAAGTTAATTATAAAGGATAATCATTTATAATATAATCTTGACCATTGATTTAATTTAATATCGGTCCAATGAATATAATCTTTTATAATATAATATAATTTTAAAATAATCTTGACCGTTGATTTAATTTAATTCTTGACCGTTGATTTAATTTAATATCGATCCAATGTATATAATTTTTTATAATATATATAATCTTAAAATAATCTTGATTGTTGATTTAATTTAATATCGATCCAATGGTGGTTATTCTTTTCGCGGTAGTATAGCCAACCAAATATCCACCTTATGCCTATTATATATAGGATATTGATATGGGCTGAAAGTAAGCCATAAAAATACACTTAATGTTGTATTAAATGAACCTAGGTTGGTCCAAGGTTAAAACCCAGCAATGAGGCCCAAAACCCTAATATTAATATGAATTTCGTAGCTAATAAATCAGCCAAATAAAAGACTCCGTTATTGAGTCGAAAAGGAAACCAAATCATCTATGGAGTAGCCTCCAAGGCATACAACTCCTATAGTTATCCACCTTCCTCATGGAAGGATCTAGAACTAGGCCCAAATTGGGTATCTTGCCCGCCAAGACACCAAACCCTACTCTAATTCC
Source organism: Kitagawia praeruptora (assembly GCA_037693485.1). NCBI lineage: Eukaryota > Viridiplantae > Streptophyta > Magnoliopsida > Apiales > Apiaceae > Kitagawia > Kitagawia praeruptora. The sequence goes on from CM075352.1 coordinate 145,763,765, forward strand.
AAGGCACCCGACGCCTATATAAAGGACCTGATCCTTCAATACAAAAAATCGGTTTTTGGGGCACAGCTCCATACGTCATCCACCACGTTTTAGGCTTAATCCTCGAAGAAGGACATACAATCCACTACGTCACTACGCCGCGAGGGCGCATCAAGCCACGTAGGCAAATCTAGAACTACGTTTTGGCTTGATTCTTGATATTCATCAAGGTACGTAGGCATCTTGCGAGGATCGACTAGTCCCGACAACAAGAGCAGCCACCATTAAAGCTCGAAGCTCTCAATCCCTAACAATCAATACACGAATTAATTACACCCTAGTTTTTATTCCACAACATTTGGCGCCGTCTGTGGGAAGAAGACGTCAACCATGGAAAATACACAGATATAAAATATGGATATGACGATCCACCAGCCTCAATGCGCGTTCCGACCACCGTTGCTGGAACTCACCCAACACATACCGATATTCAAGGGTTGAACCCTCTAAGAACAGGAATTTAAACGAGTCTCCAAGAAGCTGGAGTCCAAAGAACGATTTTAATCTCTCCAGGGGCGGATCCCCAATCCTAGGCATGATTATGCCCATAATAAGAAAACATGATTACAAATCTCTACCATGGTGCTTCCACCACTAAAAGATCAGGACCCAATTTATGGGCTTCCACCCCAACGAGAGGATGACTCACCCCGTATTTGAGGCCTGAAACCTCCGCATATAGCAGGAGGAAGAAGTCTTGATCGTGCATTAACGATGATGAAAGAACAATCGGACGGATGATCCACTCTCCTCGACTTCCAATCAAGGAACGACTTCCCCAAAGACGCGTCTCCAAGGGGTGATCCCCAAGGGGTGATCCAAAATCCACTAACTCAAAGAGAGAATCCCGAATTGCAGATGGTGGTTTTACCTTTGTGTAATGGAGCACAAGGAGCACGGATTGTCACCACCATCATACTAATTCCAATAACTCAAAACCCCATTTATGGGTTGTCACCATTCCCAACTACTAATAGAACCGTCGATCTACTCATGAGAAGTGTGTGCCTCAATACATTGAAGGCTTGGTCCCCTTGATGGAGGACACCAAATTTCTCTGGATCATACACCAAAGATGACTCCTCATCTAAAGAATATGAGGAAGAGGACGTCCGTTATAGCAAAAGACGTCAAGGCAAGGAGCCCGTCGAAGGAGCAGGTCGTTCTCAACCCCAAGGGACTCAAGGAATGGCTCTTCAGGCGATTGAAGAAATGATTTAAGGGCTTATACCAATCCACAATAGCCGGATGTGGGTTCAATGAATTCAGGGATGAATCCCCATCTCCATCGTTACACAATGAACTTAGGTTCCCACTAATGGGATGTCGTTCATCAATGGTAGAAGTGGCGAGCAACGCAAGACAAACGTGCCTCCACGCATTCAAGGCCTAGAATGCCCATGAATGAGTAATGATTTTTCCGGACCCTCTAATGTTAATGATTCATCATCCACTGATGAAGATACCTATCTCAGAAAGAGAAGACCAGGCAAGAAGCTCGAAGGAGGGTCAGGGCCTTCTTAGCCCCGTGGATCCAAAGGACTGGTTCCCAAGACTTTAGGAGGGAGGATACTTACTCATGAAGCACATACCTGAGAATTGAAGTAAGATCTGGAAATACAATAAGCTAGGAAGCCCCCCAAGGGCTAGGATCCCCAATGTTTTTAATTCAAGTGATACTCCTATGAGGAGAAGGGTGGATACTAAAACGGATGATCCCGATGGCTCGATGCCTCTAGGAGATCGTGATGATCCAATCTTGTCCTTCACCAACGAGATAATGAATGCTTATATTTCAAGGAAATTCAAGATGCCCACTATCGAGGTGTGTCATGGGGCAGGAGATCCCACTAATCTTGTGAGGACATCCTCCAATGTACTACAAATTGCAACCCGTGACTAACACAATCAAGTGTAGGGCGTTCCCTCAAACCCTAGGGGGCATGACACAACGATAGCATTATCGGTTACCCCCGAATCCCATCAGCTCCTTTAAAGGACTAAGAAGGGCATTCGTCACCCCGTTTGTTGATGGAAAGTTCATGAGAAACGTTTTACATTCCCATGAATGTGGGGGAAGGAATGAATCCTTGGGGGATTACATGAACCAAGTCACCAAGGAAGCCTTGAAGGTCCTGAATTGGGATGATACAGTAACCATCAAGGTAGAAAAAAGTTTAAAGGGAAGCCTCGACCCCTGATGGAGGAAATGCAGGTAATAACAAGAAGCGAAGGTGGTCATGAGTACGATGTTAAGGATAGGTATCCTCGAATAGGTAAAGACTCTGACTCTACCTGAAAGAAGAGCAAGGACCGAGGCTCACCAGCTATGCACGTTTGAATACTCCCAACACCCAAATCCTGATGGACATTGAGAAACACAAGAATCTCTGATGGCCGAAGCCACTAAGGGCTGATCCCGGGAAGAGAGTCAAGAACCAATATGGTCAGTGCCATAAGCCATTGGGGAATAACACTCACGATTATAGACAACTGAAACAAAAGATCAAGTTTCTGATCCAAGAGAAAAGTTGAATAAGTTCACCAAGGATGGCCAACAGGGTAACCTAAGGCATGGTTATGAATTAGAGAGTATGAAGGAAGGATGCCGATTGAGATCCCAATCCTTAGCCCCAGGCGGGGGGTGATAAACTTGATTTCTAAAGGCCCAACAGTGGTAAAAAATGCAAAGTCCTCTCGTAAAGCTTACGCTCGAGAAGTTATGCACATCATAGGAGAAGCTCCATAACGAGCAAATATCGAGATGACAATTGCCTTTGATGATTCTGACTTGTAAGGGGAGAAGTGCCTCCATGATGACCTGTTGGTCATAACACCTTTGATAGGCAACTCGCAAGTGAAAGGAGTCATGATATAAAAAGGAACATAGTGGATATCTCGTTTCAGGTTGCATTCTCGAAGATGGGATACAAAAATTCTCAATTAACCTCTAACATGCCCGTTTATGGGTTCAATGGAGTTGAGTCAAGAGTTGAAGGAATTATTCGACTATCCATTATAATAGGACGAGAGCCTAGGGAGGCCACTCAGATGTTGAACCTTTTAGTGGTTAAAGCAACTTCTGCTTACATTGTTATCCTTGGGAGGACAGGTTTGCATGCCTTTAAGGCGGTTACCTCAAGATAAGACCTGATGCTCAAATTTCCTACGAGGAATGAAGTTGATGAAAAGAGAGATCAAATAATAACAAAGAATTACGATCCGTCCGCCTTGAGGCCCGATGAAGTCGGGGGCAGATCCTCCCGATTGAAGACATGGATGTCCGAGAAGATGAGAAAGAAAGAGGAAAATATACCGATGACTTAGTCCCCACTCCCTAGTTCTCGAAGAACCTGAAAAGATACCCACGTAGGGCATTGCTGAATGAATCCTTGAAGGAAAAATTGGATGCGTTCCTACAAGAGAACATTGTTGTATTTGCTTGGACAGTAGCTGATATGCCAGGGGTCGATCCCCAATTAATTACGTAAACTAGACGTCCACACGAATAGGGAGACGATGAAATGGAAGGAAAGAAATTATGATTCCAAGAGGTAGGAAGGCCAATGGAGAATGAAGGATGTGTATTGACTTCATTGATATGAAAGATGCATGTCTAAGTGACTACTTTCCCCTACCAAAGAACGATACATTGACCAATGTAACAAAGTTGACGTCCCGAATGGGCGACATGTCGAAGATTGATGAATAAGATTTTTTAACATCTTATTAGGAAGACTATAGAAGTCCATGTAAATGACATGATAATCATGAGCCTTGATAAGGCACATCAAAACGAACATTCTCATGAGTAGGATCAGGAATTTTTGGGTTTACTGGTCTCCAAGCATGGAAATTGAGGCCAACCCCGATAAGAGTAGAGGAATCCTTGACACGGAAACTCCATATGTTGGCATAACCAAATTACGAAAAGTTACTGTATCTATACTTGGTTGTATTTGATACGGCTTTGAGTGTCATCCTTGTGAAAGAGGAAGACAAGGTTCGGAAACCCATATGTTACGTGAGAAAGGTCATGTATGAGACAGAGTAACCACAATAAATCCCCAAGCATTCGCTGACTTCGTGGTTGAATACACTATTGACAACCAAGAAGTCGGGGGGCAGGAGGTAGTACCCCAGGAGGGCAAAGGATAAGAGAATGAGAATCCAGAAGCGGTACTAAAGGAGTATTGAATCAATTTTGATGGGGAATCAAAAACAAAATTAAGTGAGAACATACCTTGATGGGTTTATGATTTCCCAACGACAAACAATAAGGTTGAATGTAACGCCTTTATAGCCGGACTTGGCTTGGCCGGAGGCCCGAGGGTCAAAAACCTCAAAGTCGGTAGAGACTCAAGATCAGTCATACCACAAGTGAATAACGAGTTCGAGGCCGTGGCTAGAACCATGGTAAAATATTTGAAGCTTGACTCAATTCAATGAGTGTTACGTGAAGTACATCCAGAGGGAGGAAAACGTAACGGTCGATGCCCTATTCAAGTTTGCCTCACTGGAGATAGAGAATTATATAGAAGTTTTTACTTCCAGGTCTTGAAGACCCGAAGCAATGATAGAAAAGCTTATAACACCAGTAGGTGTGGAAAGCTGTTGGATAGATCCTACAAAGGCTCACCAGGAAACCGGTTAGTTACCCGACAATGTCTTGGAGGCGCAAAAGTTGTTAGTAAGTACACTAAGGCCTCAGAACGTAAATTTAGCCTTGAACGAAACTCATGTGAAAATATGTGGGCAGCACTCGGGGGGGGGGGGGGGGGGCAGGACCCTTGACCATAAGATGACACGATTGGTATTCGACTAACCAGAAATAATGGCTGATGCCAAGAGTTATGTGCGATCAATATCCAAAAACACACAACTAATGATCAATCCCCTGAAATACTGACACCCATCACTTCCCCTATTCCCAGTGGCAAGGTGGGGGATAAGCGTTCGTGGTTCAATCCCAGTGGCAAGTGCCTAGAGGAAGTTCCTGATAGTTGCAATGAATTCCTTCATGAAGTAGACTAAGTCCAAATCTCAAGCCAAGATAACCACCAACTAAATTATATAATTCTTGTAGGAAAGTGTGATACATAGATATGGACTTCCACCAATCCTGATGCTAGAAATGGATAACAATTCAAGAATGAGGCTCTTACAAGCTGGAAACATTTGGAAGAAATGTGGTGCCCAGACTTGGCATACCCAAAACCTCAAGGTTTATCGTATCTGAGCATCCGGTTAGGACACACTATGTAAGAACCCTGATTTTTGATATTATTGGAGTAGACGGAATGAATAGTAACTTTGTTATGTAAGAGAAGTGAATCCCACCCCCATATATGAATGACGGATAAATGAAGATTTGTAATGATATTATGTTCCCTTATGGAAAATAAGTGTATGTAAATGTCGACGGATTTCGCAAAATTCTATTTTATTATTTTCGTACATTTCCGGGGTATCGATAAATACGAATACTACGACAAGATCATGGTTTTATTATTTTGAGAACCAAGGAACTATATATATACTTAAAATTAGGAAGTTGGATTTTAGAAAGAATATTGAAGGAAAAACTCCACCAAAAAAAAAATGTTTAAGATTTATTTAGAAAATTATGGAAATTGGAAAATACCTACTAACCATGCAAGGTGGCAAGATTTCATGCATCCCATGCAAATTCCATGCAAACCACCTAGTCTAAGATTAGAACCAAGTAGTTGGTAGCTAGTTAGAAACAAACTAAACTACAAGAATCTAGTTAGTAGCTAGTTGGCTTACTTTTTGAAAAGTGGAGACAACCAAGTACCATGGCCATACCTCTAGCCATACTTAGGATGTACATTCATATACTTACATTACTACATATCACCCAAGCTCATTTCACACCACATATTCATCCAACACAAAAAAGAAAAGAAAACAACCCCCCCCCCCCTTTAACATTACTCTCGGCCAAAGGCAAAAAGGAGAAGAAAAGAAAAATTCTTCTCCCACTTCCCATCACTCTAAATTCAAGACAAAAATCCTAGGTACTCTACATCATATAAGGAAGGTATGATATGAATTTCAACCCTTTTCATCCATTAGTTTTCTAGTTATAAATTCTTAAAGTTCTAGGTGAATAGTAACTCTTATTGTTCTTGTTTTTGGATCTTGAAGATCAAGCCATAGGTTGATCAACCAAGGTGTTTGGAGAGTATTTCAAGCTTTTTTAAGTTACTAAGAGCTTCAAGGAAGGTATAAATTCTAACCCTTAGTAGCCATGGCAAGAACATTGCTTAGTATTAGTAGATCTAAAAGATTGGTGCACAAAAGTGTTGATTATAGTTTGATTTATGAAAAATCATGGATGTTGATGGTTATTGTCATATTGAAAATTATTTTTATGTGGTATGAGATCCCATAAGTGTATGAGAATTTTGTTGGGAGTTTGTGATGATTTTTGGAGTTGGTGGAATTTTTGAGAAGAGACATGACTTGTGGTAAAGGAGTTGTTGAACAATCTGCACTGACCCCTTTTTGAAACTGTGATTCGGAACCCTTAAACTGATCCCCTGAACACCTACCTTATATTTTTGGAAAGGTCTTGATCTGTAGTTTCTGGATATGTAAGGCTCATAGCTAGGTGATGTATAGATTTTAAGTTATAGCCGAAAGAGTGAGTTGTGTTTCTGGACTATGGACTGCACTAAGTGACCCTCTTGTGAACCTTGTTTAAACACCTTAAAAATTATTTGGGATCATGGAAAAAATTAGAGAAGCTAGGAAATACAGTGGTGAAGGCTACCCAAAAAGAATTGGATTAAAATATGAATTTTTGGATTTTATAAAAATGATAGAGTAAAATTCGCGCAAGGGAAAAAGTCGATTAGTGGACCAAAATTCTAAGTTAATGATTATGATTCGAACGTGGTAACTAAATTAAGTCGAGTAAGTGACGAGCGTAAACGAGTGATGTCATGGACCTATAGTGGGGCTAGGGAGTCATAAGACGAAGTCGTTAAGTTAATTTCGTGTCCCCTTAAAACCCCGTAATTAGAAAGAAATTGTTAAGGTACTAACGAACGATTATTGTTTATGTATAGATCGTTCGAACTCACACGCTCGACCACCCCAACCAAACCAAGGCAAGTTTACTTTTCAAAACTTATATATATACAAGGATTTTCACTGTTGTGTTTGTAGTTTTCAAATTATATCAAATGCTATGTTTATCGAAGTATTGATGCAATTGAGATTGAACAAGTACATGTATGCTTTTACCCCTTGAACTTAGATTGAAATGTTTTCTTCGGACAACGACTCTAGCAATAGAGGTCGTAGCGGTCCGTATATACTATTGACCGGGGAGCGGTATATTATTATATCGTATCTATATTGCGAAAACCCGAAGGGTCATTCGGGTGGTATCGTATATTCAAATAACTATTATTATATCTTCGTAAATACTCGAAACCCTATCTTGGATTGAAAGTTTATTTTATTAAATAATTATTTTATTAATTATTGATATTAAATCTTAAAATATCATTTAATAATTATTGTTCACTATTTTAAAAACAAAGTTAATCCAAGATACCTTTTAATACTTTCAAACTCGAACTTTTTCGAACTCAAAACATTTTCGAAAACCCCCGGTCGGGTTCTGCTTCTTGTATGATTTCAAGAATTATCGGTCGACTGATGTCGAACCACAATTACTCTGTTTTCAATCAAAATCAAGTTTTTAAAAGAAAAAGAAAAAGGGACTCTGGTAGGTGTGGGAATCGTTGACGAACGATTCCCGGGATGTGTAAGCGGCCGTGAGCCAGGCGGTCCATCAATTATTATTCCGGCCCATGTGTTGCCGAAGGATGATTACGGATGTAGTTTTCATCGAGGGTGATTACGGATGTAGTTTTCACCCGGGGATAGTTACGGATGTAGTTTCTATCCTTCTACCGGTAGAGAAGACCCGCGGATTATTGGACTCGGATGTGGCGACTGATCATCGTCAATCCCTGTCAGGTTTTATGTTTTCTTTAAGTCCCATCCTCCACTTTGGAAAAATGCTCAAACACTGCTTCTTGGGCCTAAGTGCCAAGTTGCCGATAGTGTGGTTTTTGATGAGAAAATATTGATATTGTGCAGTATCTAGAACTGCAAGATTTTCTATAAAGATTGGCACGTGTTAGTGCACTCTTGCAATTATTTCAAAGAATGAAATGTTTTTGAATGAGAAACTTCCCAAGCTAATGGAAGGAAAGAGGTTTTGCAATAACGTATTCCCTGTACAGTATGATAACCGTAGAGTGTTTTGCCGAAAATGATATGCTTATATATATATTTTTTTTTTCAAACTTGAGATATATTGAGATGAGAACCTTGTAAAGGATTCATATGTTATTCTTAAAGCTCCTTAGTGAGTATAAATGTTTTATACAAACTTGGACATATATATTGTCGAATTATGTTTTGTAATCTGAGATATACACCCATATAGTTGGGAACGTTTTCAAAGTAAACCACTTTATTATTTTCCAAATTGGTGAACTTGCTGAGCATTATGTAGCTCATTCTTGCTTTATAAAAACTTTTCAGAAAGGGAAGAATTTGGCCGATTAACTCCGCACCAGCAGAAGAGGAGTAGAAGAATTACCCGGAGATGATATAGTCCATGATAAATACTACAGAGTAGTCTGATAGGTTTTCAACTGTAATAGTAAGACTTGTCTTCAAGTGTAGTTGTATAAGTGGAATTGCGTAAGACTCTGGATTGTACAGATGAACTGTAATATTTAGTGTTACTTTTGGTTATCGTTTCTGAGGCTCTAACTTCATTGTGTGTAAGATTGAGGTATGGATGGATATATTGTTGAGTTGTAAAGATAATACAGGTATGATATGGTTGAATGATGATGTGACGGCCTGAATCTTTGACCTCAGATTTGGGGGCGTCACAGAAATGGTATCAGAGAGATAAGTTACAGTACTCGGAAACGAGAGTGTTGAGAGTTAAGTCTAAGTCGGAGAATGACATAAGAGATCGTAGTAAACTTATCATTGGACTACCGGAAGAGGTACAGGTGAGTAGAATGGACTGGAGTGTTTACTGGAGGTATTATACTAGGGTCGATAGAATCCTTAGAGACCTTCAGAATGATGAATAGAGGTTTGAGAGTCGTACATGACCTATCATATGTAATGATATAGGAAGCATAGCAAAATCTCAAGAGCAGCTGAGGTAGAGGCGATATTGCCAATATGATCGGATGACTAGGCTGGCATAAATTTTATGGCCCATAGTCCTTCACAGTTTAAGAGGCAGCATTTTCAGAATCAAGAAGTTTAGACTTCCCTACATAATTAAGGGTACTTAGTACTTGGAATAATGACAGTCTTTTACTTTGGCTATAAGATCCAATTTTCGATAGGTAACGGGTTTACCTGAAAGGTGGTTACTATGCCGTTGTGGATTTCATCACTCTTGATGGCGAATTTTACATGTGTTAAACGAGAATTTTATCATAAGACGAGCGTGCGGGATAATTCCACGCATGATTCGGACGCTAGAGCATGATAGTTCAACTTAGAGAACAAACAAGCAGAATTAACAAAGCGACTCTAGTGAAGTTGAATATGGTTGCAACGAGCGATACAGTGATCTCAGAGTCTACCAAGAGAAGAGACCAGTGAGTCTATACTGGAATTCTTTTGATAGAAATTTTAGCAGAGACTACGCACATATACTTGTAAACCTATATATTGCTGGTAACGTATGTTCACGTGCACACACACCGCCACTGAACCTATGGACTGCATTGAGATCCCTGAGAGATCTCTTTGATCTGTTCCCAGGGGGAACTGGCCACTTGTGATTCATGTCGAAAGGCATGAAGTAGGACCCTATGGACTTAGCAGGTGTCCCTGAAATGATGTGAAGTTTGGTCTTCAAGATAAAGCACGGAAATGACAGATATATTTGTGAAATCCCAACTCGATAAATGACTTTAAGATGATGATCGAGAGACAAACTAGCTGGCGTCTTGTATTACGAAGATGAAGAGATGGAGTTACCCTCATATTGGTGATAATGAGATGCACGAATGGTTATTAACTTATTTTGGTAACTATCGGCTGGTGCACTACTTCATTTTAAACTTTTCATTAACCATGTTACCTCGATTAGTTTATATCAGGTAATCCTTCTAGCTTTCTACTTCAAACTTGTGGAATAACCACCAGTGATATACTTTCTCTAAACCGGGACTCATCCAAAGTATCTTATTTGATCCCCGAGTATTCTATTTGAAGTTTATAATTATTTCGTTCTGCTCAGGACTATTTACACTTCCTTTCAATTATCCAAGGAATGTTCAACAATTGTTTCCTTAATTAATCAATGAATATTCATAAACGAATATTGATATTTGACTACTTCTTTCATACTTGCACTCTTCAGTCGAGCCCATAAATATTTATCAACTTGTTGAGAACAGGGATGATCTAACGTCCAGCTATTCCTCATGAATCCTTTCTTCTATTCAAAATGAGATTGTGCGTCGTACATTGAAATCATAGTAAGGATATCATTTTGATACTAGTATTCTGAATTTTATTCTACTGTAAGATCTGATAAAGCATGTGTACGGAGGCACCCTTGGGTGGACCGTTTCACTGATAAGTAATATTTGATGAGAGGTTATCGATTGTTCCGATACCTAGAACATTCTCTTCATGTTTTATAGTTTTCTTTTTTTCAAACTTAATAACTTCTTATTTCCATTCGTTGTCCAAGTAGCCTAAAGTTTCTCCAGTGGCTACGATGTTGAAATTCCGTTCTAGCCAATTGAAACTGTCTAGTCGATATGTCAATATGAATGACTAGTTGATTGTTCTAACTAGTCAAAATTGTAATGTTGTGAAGAACACCTAGCTAATTGTCCTAGCTAGTGGTGATGTCTCAAACAGGCGAACTAGCAAATTTTGTCTAGCTAGTTGCTAGTGTTTCTTGAAAAGGACTAGTTATTGTTTCACTGGTCCAACTCCCAATTTAATTCATTCAGCAATTCCTCAATGCATTTTGCATGTGGTAAAGTATGATAATGAAAGTTTTGACGAATAACTTGATTGAGACCTAGTGAGGTCGCCCACTCAACTTGAATTCTACCCATCTTCGTACCAGACTTTATGTCACTTGAATATTCTGTTCTTTCATTCATATATGAAGATACATTTGAAACCATAGATTACTTGAATGATAAACTGCTTCATTTTTTTTATCATCACATAGTAGAATTTCTTTCGATCGGTTGACCTTTATCAATGGGACTTTTTAGATCCTCTATTTTTCAAGAGGAAAAGTATTCCCCAGATGTAAGAATTGTATAAAGACCGTCTTTATGACTTTCGTATCCAACAATCATTGTCCTCGTGCAACATTCTCTATGATATCACCTTACCAAATTCTCAGGACATGAAGGAATAAACCTTGTTGTATTCTTTTTGTCCATCCTTACATCTCCGAAAATCGATACTCCTAGTATTTGGAACCATCAACATTCTTGGAACATCCAATGTGGAATTCTTATTGAAATTATCTATTGGACCTTGTTATTTTAAAACCATTCCTTTCAAAAGTGATTACTCTAAGGTGAACGGGAGGTACAATTGTGAACCGTTGCACCAATATGAGATCAAAAACCAAATATTGTAATTGTGCAGCCAGAGCGTTATGCCGAGTAATTATTAAAGTAGAAATAACATGTCGGGGCATACCACAAGACCTTTAATATTAGTGTGAGGAAAGTTATAGGAAATGATGAGGTGGTTGGGAGTACGTTCCTACCAACCGTTGTCAGGATGTTATAGTAATGAATTCTGGAGTTACCAAGCCTTTTCCTGATCCAAGGAATTCAAATCGATTGCGATGTAAGACATATCCTTAGAGGAAACTAACATGGAAGTGAGATGGACAAGAAAGGAAGGAATATCGTGGCAAGAATGTGAAGCTTTACTTAGCTAAAAGGGATTGATGCACATAGCGAGACATAAAGTTTAAAAGGCCCTTAATAGCAAATGGATGCATAGATATGTCCCAATGATCCTTCGAGATTACCACCTAATCAAGTTTATTGGGAATCGCAGCAGCATACAGGCCTCAGGCTGATTGGCGCCAGTTGTGAAAGAGGACGAGCGCATGACATCTTACCTATACCATCGAGAACTAAAACCCTCATCGGAAATGGAGGAATTGTTGACTGGTTAAAGTGCGTAGTTGTTTTTCTAAGATAAGGTTAAAGAGAAGGTTTCACCAACTCCAGATCGACCTCTGTACTGCACCAAAGTCGGCATTTCACATTAATGTAAACATTATAAATTCTGATAGTATCATGTGGATTGACTAGTGAGTCAGAAGCCCTTGTGGGTTGATAAATAAAGTTTTAAGGATGATATGAGCGATTAGTAACAACCTCGTTGTTAGCTATACTTCATGATGAGAAGAGGACTTTGAGGGTCACAATGATGCGTCTTTCAAGAGTTTAAGAGGTGTGCTGATGCAGTAGAAAGGGGATGATAGCCTATACTTCTAAACAACATAAAGGTTACGGGATAGGATATACTAACCGTGAGTCGGGGATTAGCCATGATAGCGTTCACGCATAAAACTGAGACGTTAACCTTATGAGAAAAGTGTGAAATTTTTCCACAAGTGCCATAAGTATATCTTCATATTAGAACTAAACATAAGAAAGAGAAGGTGACGAAAGGGAGCAGGGAGTATAATGGAGAGATTTGTTATTACCCATGAAAGGCCAGTGTGGTGGCCGATACCTATAGAAGGAATTATTCGAAATTGGAATTCAGTCAGTATATTGACCAAGAAAATAGAGTATATACAATAAAGAATAATGTTAGAGGAAAATGACTAGATTATGGGGAAGGACAAAGATGTATAGAGAATTAAGAGAATGTTTGGCAAACGGGTATGAAGAATGGTATTGGCAAACTATTAAGTACAAACGCGACATGTCGAAAGCAGAATGATAGAGATCTAGTGGATTAATTCCGCCTGTAGAAAATCTTGAACGTGGACAGAATTATAATGGATTTCATAAGTAGGTCGTCGAAGACCGAGCCAAGAGATGGCCCTAGTTGATTTATAATTGTTGAACCAAGTGATTTACCTACGAGGGACTTTCCATTTGGAAAATTATCGATTTATATACGGAAGAGATGGTGGTGCAATATAAAACTTCTGCAGTGATTACGTCAGATAGAGACTTAAGGTTAGACTTCGAATATTGAAGGTGCTTTCAAGTATAATTAATAAGGAGATTGAGCGTATGTACTAATTTGATCTGTGGCTGACGGACAGGGAAGAAGAATTATCCAGACGATCGAATTTATATTTAGTGTCGTGCCTTAGATTTCACGGGGCAGTCGAGAATAAAAACTTATCCATGAAACGAATGTTGTTATCACGATCGGCACCATGCGGACGTAAGGACGTCTCTTGCAAAGCGTACTACGAAGAAGTCAATGAACGAGGGATTTGAAAGGATATTATTGGTGGCCAAATATGAAGAAGGACATAGCAGAGTGGGTAATTATTGATAGATTGACCAAGTCAGCACATTTTCTTCCAATCAACGAGAGATACACTGTCGACAAGCTGATAGATATCTACTTAAAAGAGATTGTGGTTAGGCATGGGGTTCCTGTGAGCATCGTATCAGATAGAGACCCAAGATTCAACTCCAGGTTCTGGAGGAGTTTTCAGGATTGTGTGGGGACTAAGTTAAACATGAGTACTGCATACCATCCCCAAACAGACGAACAGAGCGAGAGAACCATCCAGACCATCGAGGACATGTTGAGAGTATGTGCCATAGATTTCAAGGGAAGTTGGGACGACCACTTGCCATTGATCGAATTTTCCTACAACAACAGTTACCATGCGAGTATAGGCATGCCCCCATACGAAGCTTTGTACGGACGAAGATGTCGGTGTCCATTGTGTTGGGAAGAGGTAGGAGAACGGAAGATTTTAGGGCCTGAACTGGTCCAACAGACAAGAGAAACTATCGAACTTATAAGAGGACGGCTGGTAGCGGCCCAAGACAGACAGAAGAAGTATGCGGACCAGTCCCGCAAAGATAAGGAATATGAGGTAGGAGAGTTCGTGATGTTAAAAGTGTCACCGTGGAAGGGATTGATGAGATTTGGTAAGAAGGGGAAACTAAGCCCGAGATTTATTGGACCTTTTGAGATCTTGAAACGAGTTGGAAAGTTAGCCTATGAATTGGCCTTACCTCCGAGCTTACAACAAATACATAATGTGTTTCATGTGTCCATGCTACGACCCTACCATACCGACTTCCGACATGTGATAGAACCTGATCAAGTGGATCTGCAACCAGACTTAACATATGTGGAGCAACCCGTAGAAATCATGGATAGAAAAGAACAGGTGCTGAGGAACAAGGTTGTCAAACTAGTGAGAGTCTTGTGGAGGAATCAGAATGTCGAAGAATCAACATGGGAACTAGAGAGCGCGATGCGTGAAAAGCACCCCCAACTGTTTTCAACCTGATTCCGGGACGGAATCCTTTTAAGGAGGGGAGGCTGTAAGAACCCTGATTTTTGATATTATTGGAGTAGACGGAATGAATAGTAACTTTGTTATGTAAGAGAAGTGAATCCCACCCCCATATATGAATGACGAATAAATGAAGATTTGTAATGATATTATGTTCCCTTATGGAAAATAAGTGTATGTAAATGTCGACGGATTTCGCAAAATTCTATTTTATTATTTTCGTACATTTCCGGGGTATCGATAAATACGAATACTACGACAAGATCATGGTTTTATTATTTTGAGAACCAAGGAACTATATATATACTTAAAATTAGGAAGTTGGATTTTAGAAAGAATATTGAAGGAAAAACTCCACCAAAAAAAAAATGTTTAAGATTTATTTAGAAAATTATGGAAATTGGAAAATACCTACTAACCATGCAAGGTGGCAAGATTTCATGCATCCCATGCAAATTCCATGCAAACCACCTAGTCTAAGATTAGAACCAAGTAGTTGGTAGCTAGTTAGAAACAAACTAAACTACAAGAATCTAGTTAGTAGCTAGTTGGCTTACTTTTTGAAAAGTGGAGACAACCAAGTACCATGGCCATACCTCTAGCCATACTTAGGATGTACATTCATATACTTACATTACTACATATCACCCAAGCTCATTTCACACCACATATTCATCCAACACAAAAAAGAAAAGAAAACAACCCCCCCCCCCCTTAACATTACTCTCGGCCAAAGGCAAAAAGGAGAAGAAAAGAAACATTCTTCTCCCACTTCCCATCACTCTAAATTCAAGACAAAAATCCTAGGTACTCTACATCATAT
Organism: Kitagawia praeruptora; assembly: GCA_037693485.1. NCBI lineage: Eukaryota > Viridiplantae > Streptophyta > Magnoliopsida > Apiales > Apiaceae > Kitagawia > Kitagawia praeruptora. The sequence goes on from CM075352.1 coordinate 145,779,220, forward strand.
AAGGAAGGTATGATATGAATTTCAACCCTTTTCATCCATTAGTTTTCTAGTTATAAATTCTTAAAGTTCTAGGTGAATAGTAACTCTTATTGTTCTTGTTTTTGGATCTTGAAGATCAAGCCATAGGTTGATCAACCAAGGTGTTTGGAGAGTATTTCAAGCTTTGTTAAGTTACTAAGAGCTTCAAGGAAGGTATAAATTCTAACCCTTAGTAGCCATGGCAAGAACATTGCTTAGTATTAGTAGATCTAAAAGATTGGTGCACAAAAGTGTTGATTATAGTTTGATTTATGAAAAATCATGGATGTTGATGGTTATTGTCATATTGAAAATTATTTTTATGTGGTATGAGATCCCATAAGTGTATGAGAATTTTGTTGGGAGTTTGTGATGATTTTTGGAGTTGGTGGAATTTTTGAGAAGAGACATGACTTGTGGTAAAGGAGTTGTTGAACAATCTGCACTGACCCCTTTTTGAAACTGTGATTCGGAACCCTTAAACTGATCCCCTGAACACCTACCTTATATTTTTGGAAAGGTCTTGATCTGTAGTTTCTGGATATGTAAGGCTCATAGCTAGGTGATGTATAGATTTTAAGTTATAGCCGAAAGAGTGAGTTGTGTTTCTGGACTATGGACTGCACTAAGTGACCCTCTTGTGAACCTTGTTTAAACACCTTAAAAATTATTTGGGATCATGGAAAAAATTAGAGAAGCTAGGAAATACAGTGGTGAAGGCTACCCAAAAAGAATTGGATTAAAATATGAATTTTTGGATTTTATAAAAATGATAGAGTAAAATTCGCGCAAGGGAAAAAGTCGATTAGTGGACCAAAATTCTAAGTTAATGATTATGATTCGAACGTGGTAACTAAATTAAGTCGAGTAAGTGACGAGCGTAAACGAGTGATGTCATGGACCTATAGTGGGGCTAGGGAGTCATAAGACGAAGTCGTTAAGTTAATTTCGTGTCCCCTTAAAACCCCGTAATTAGAAAGAAATTGTTAAGGTACTAACGAACGATTATTGTTTATGTATAGATCGTTCGAACTCACACGCTCGACCACCCCAACCAAACCAAGGCAAGTTTACTTTTCAAAACTTATATATATACAAGGATTTTCACTGTTGTGTTTGTAGTTTTCAAATTATATCAAATGCTATGTTTATCGAAGTATTGATGCAATTGAGATTGAACAAGTACATGTATGCTTTTACCCCTTGAACTTAGATTGAAATGTTTTCTTCGGACAACGACTCTAGCAATAGAGGTCGTAGCGGTCCGTATATACTATTGACCGGGGAGCGGTATATTATTATATCGTATCTATATTGCGAAAACCCGAAGGGTCATTCGGGTGGTATCGTATATTCAAATAACTATTATTATATCTTCGTAAATACTCGAAACCCTATCTTGGATTGAAAGTTTATTTTATTAAATAATTATTTTATTAATTATTGATATTAAATCTTAAAATATCATTTAATAATTATTGTTCACTATTTTAAAAACAAAGTTAATCCAAGATACCTTTTAATACTTTCAAACTCGAACTTTTTCGAACTCAAAACATTTTCGAAAACCCCCGGTCGGGTTCTGCTTCTTGTATGATTTCAAGAATTATCGGTCGACTGATGTCGAACCACAATTACTCTGTTTTCAATCAAAATCAAGTTTTTAAAAGAAAAAGAAAAAGGGACTCTGGCAGGTGTGGGAATCGTTGACGAACGATTCCCGGGATGTGTAAGCGGCCGTGAGCCAGGCGGTCCATCAATTATTATTCCGGCCCATGTGTTGCCGAAGGATGATTACGGATGTAGTTTTCATCGAGGGTGATTACGGATGTAGTTTTCACCCGGGGATAGTTACGGATGTAGTTTCTATCCTTCTACCGGTAGAGAAGACCCGCGGATTATTGGACTCGGATGTGGCGACTGATCATCGTCAATCCCTGTCAGGTTTTATGTTTTCTTTAAGTCCCATCCTCCACTTTGGAAAAATGCTCAAACACTGCTTCTTGGGCCTAAGTGCCAAGTTGCCGATAGTGTGGTTTTTGATGAGAAAATATTGATATTGTGCAGTATCTAGAACTGCAAGATTTTCTATAAAGATTGGCACGTGTTAGTGCACTCTTGCAATTATTTCAAAGAATGAAATGTTTTTGAATGAGAAACTTCCCAAGCTAATGGAAGGAAAGAGGTTTTGCAATAACGTATTCCCTGTACAGTATGATAACCGTAGAGTGTTTTGCCGAAAATGATATGCTTATATATATATATTTTTTTTCAAACTTGAGATATATTGAGATGAGAACCTTGTAAAGGATTCATATGTTATTCTTAAAGCTCCTTAGTGAGTATAAATGTTTTATACAAACTTGGACATATATATTGTCGAATTATGTTTTGTAATCTGAGATATACACCCATATAGTTGGGAACGTTTTCAAAGTAAACCACTTTATTATTTTCCAAATTGGTGAACTTGCTGAGCATTATGTAGCTCATTCTTGCTTTATAAAAACTTTTCAGAAAGGGAAGAATTTGGCCGATTAACTCCGCACCAGCAGAAGAGGAGTAGAAGAATTACCCGGAGATGATATAGTCCATGATAAATACTACAGAGTAGTCTGATAGGTTTTCAACTGTAATAGTAAGACTTGTCTTCAAGTGTAGTTGTATAAGTGGAATTGCGTAAGACTCTGGATTGTACAGATGAACTGTAATATTTAGTGTTACTTTTGGTTATCGTTTCTGAGGCTCTAACTTGATTGTGTGTAAGATTGAGGTATGGATGGATATATTGTTGAGTTGTAAAGATAATACAGGTATGATATGGTTGAATGATGATGTGACGGCCTGAATCTTTGACCTCAGATTTGGGGGCGTCACACACTACCTGATCAGACTAAGTAGAAATGAAGGCTCGAATAGGCCACGTTCCATCCAACTAAAGGCTCGTGGGGGCCCCGTTCCATCCAATCGAAGGCTCGAATAGGCCACGTTCCATTCAATTGAAGGCCCGAATAGGTCACGTTCCATTCTGTTGAAGGCTTGAATAGGCCACGTTCCATTCAATTGAAAGCTCGAATAGGCCAGGTCCCGTCCAATGGAAGGCTCGAAATATTATGAGTAGTTTTGCTTAGGGCTAGCCAATGATCAATTTAAAAGCTAAATTAAACATTAGTCATGATTGACCTCGACCCAGGTTGAAAACCCCTCGAGTTGGGTACCAAGTGAGTCCATAATTCAATCTCAATCCAGATCTAAGGATTGTGGATTTAGGTTTGAGGGTTGTGAATTGCGATCTTAGAGATCTGGATTCCTGATCTAAGGGGTCAGAAATCATGGTCTAAAGGGTCAGAATCCCAAGTCAAAAATCCTGAACTATGGGATCAAGATTCCTGATCTAAGGGATCAGGATTCCTGATCGAAAAACCTTCGATCTGAGTGAAGAATTGCCCTTAATTCGACCAGGATCCTGGTCTAAATATGGATCAGGATTCCTGATCGAAAAGCCTTCAATCAGAGAGAAGAGTTGGCCTTAATTCGACCAGGTTCCTAGTCTAAATATGGATCAGGATTCCTGATCAAAAAGCCTTCGATCAGAGTGAAGAGTTGGCCTTAATTCGAACAGGATCCTGGTCTAAATATGGATCAGGATTCCTGATCGAAAAGCCTTCGATCAGAGTGAAGAATTGACCTTAATTCGACCAGGATCCTGGTCTAAATATCAATCAGGATTCCTGATCGAAAAGCCTTCGACCAGAGTGAAGAAAACGCCTGTAATTCGACCAGAATCCTGATCTAAAAGATCAGGATTCCTGATCCGAGGGGTCAGGATTCCTGATTCGAGGGGTCAGGATTCCTGATCAGGAATCCGGATCTACGGGATCAGGATTCCTGATCGAAATTGTATTGATCACACTGTAAAAATGGCCTATAATTCGACTAGGATCGTGGTCGAAAAGTCGTCGACCGGAGTACAATTAAAGCCCATAATTCGACCAGAATCCTGATCTAAAAGGTCAGGATTCCTTGTCCAAGGGGTTGCGATTCCTGATTTGAGAGGACAGGATTCCTGATCTAAAGGTTCATAATTCATGGTCTAAGGGATAAGAATCACCGATCGAAAATCCATTGATTAGGATGCGCAAAACACCCATAATTCGATCAGAATCCTGGTCTGCGGGATCATGATTCTTGGTCTAAAGGGTCAGGAAGCATTTTTGAAATAAATATATTTTGAAAAATGAGAATAATTTATAAAATTATTTCTACGCATGTTGCACAAAAAAAGGTATATAATGAAAATTTATATGTGCCTAGAGTCATGAATGACCTCAATTCGGGACGAATTTCTTAGATTTGGGAGCCAAAAAGGCCAAGATACGATCTTAAATTACGAAAATATTAGGGCTGATGGCCCCTCCAAAATTGTGAAAAAATTATTATTATTATTATTATTATTTTAATAATAATGATAAAATCCGGGTAGAATATTATTCGAGTGAAATTTTATCCAAGTAGGACGCCTCCGATTTGGGGCTGAAATTATCCAAAATTCGGACAAAATAAATGTTATTATTGAATATAATAATATTTTAAAAAAAGGAGAAGTGAAAAAAAAAGTGAAAAAATAATTAAAAAAAAATATAAGAGTTCGACCTCGATCCTAGTCGATTTCGACCAGGTTATTATTTTCATGGCAAATTGCAGTTTAGTACCCCAGATCCTGCTGAGTCTACAAAAAGGCCTCTGTAGTTTGTAAAATTACAAAAGACCCCTAAGATTTAAGTATTGACAAATCAGTCCCTGCATAATTACAAAATGAACCTTGTTGGGTAAAATTACAAAATGATCCCCATAAAATGCATGTTCGCACAAATTTAATATTTTTGATTAAAATATTCGAAAATATATTCAGGAAAGTGTCCGATGACACCAAAAATTAGGGTTAATTGGCAAATTCATAACTGAACTCGTACTAAACTTGCAGTTGGGTAATTGAACTAAAAAAACTTGCATTAACGTCATCAGAGTAATTAAACCTTGCAATCTCATAATTAAACTACTAAAAATTTGCACGACCGTTAACTTTTGTTGACTTTTAACGGAGTACCGTTAATTTTATACACATAAGCTGACATAAAGACTTTTCTCTCTCCTAAAATTTGACAAATCAACTGCCACATAGACTCGTTCATTCATTTTATTAATAAATTATTATTTTTTTATAAATTACTGATTACAATTTACAAATACATATATATATTCATCTACATCTTCCAATTCATCTTCATCAATCTGGCTATATTTTTAGATAATGTAAATAATTTATAAGGAAAAAAATGTTTTATTTCCTAACCCACCCAACCCCCTTCGTACAGACAACCCCCCTCTCTTTCTCTCATTGTCTCTCACCCTCTTCCCGTACTGTTGCCGCCAACCACCATCGTTCGGAAGATTCAGGTGTCCAAACGGAGCAATTAAACCATCAAAGTGAAGCTTTCACTGTCCTTATTCCATTTTTGTCAACAAAATCCAATTTGGGGGTAAAATTTTGATGTCTATGAAATTGGGGTTTTTACTTTTAGGTTTAATTATGATGATTATGCTCTATTTTAGTATTTAATCGCTTGGTACGAATTGTGTGTGGTATAATTGGCTGGGTTGTTGCAGGGGGTGGTGTCGACGCGAGTTGAAGGAGAAAGGCAGTGGTGGTAGTTGGTCGGAGGAGAAGGGTGGTTGAGGAGGTGGGTGGATGAGAAGGAGGGGAAGTAAAGAGTTGGTGGTGTGGTGCGTTTGAATGAACGGATGAGGGTTGTTGGTCGGAGAAGACTAAAAAAGGGGCGGAGATGCTGGCGGTGGAGGCGAGTTGATTGTTGGCGTGAAGGAGGAGGATGGGCGGCAACGGGAAAAATAGTAGGGAGTGGAATGGTAGCAGGCGGTGACGCGACGGAGAATGGGAAGGTTTGATGTGATTTGGGTAAAATGGGGAGATTTTGAAGAGAGAGAGAAAGAGACGTTGGGGAGGGAGGAAGAAAAATGGGGAAGACAGGTGGGGGTTAGAAAATAGGAAAGAAAAAAATATTTTAACACCACATGTACACATCAGCACACCACGTCAGATTTCTGTTACGAACGTTACATGTATTTAACGGTGATTGGTCAATTGCAAGTTTTAATTACTTTGATGAGTTGACTGCAAGCTTTTTGAGTTCGATTACCCAACTGCAAGTTGAGCACGAGTTCAGTTATGAAATAGCCAATTAACCCCCAAAAATTACGAGAATTTCAAATTTCGTAAGATTGAGATCCCATATATTATTTTAAGTCTCATATAAGACCAAATAATTCGTGAGTGACATATTTAAATTATCGAAAATGATCCAAAAAATATCCGTGGGTACGAAAAAATTCATAAAATATTAGGAATAATTAAGAAAAAATATATGTGGGTATGAAAAAATTCCTAAAATATTAGGAATAGTTATGAAAAATACCTGTGGGTACGAAAAAATTCCTAAAATATTAGGAATAATTATGAAAAATACTTGTGGGTAAGAAAAAATTCCTAAAATATTAGGAATAATTATGAAAAATACTCGTGAGTACGAAAAATTCCTAAAACACTAGGAATAATTAAGAAAAATACCTGTGGGTACAAGAAAATTCCTAAAAAATTAGGAATAAATAAGAAAAATACCCGTGGGTACAAGAAAATTTCTAAATTTTGGCCAGGAATTTAAGGTTAAAAGGCCTGTTAGAAAAATTCGAACGCTAAAAATTTAGGCCCAACTCCAAAAAAGGCACAAGCCCAATAGAACAAAGGGGACCAAAGGCAATTAGCCCAAAATATTTTTGATGAAATTAATCAAAAATAAGGAAAAGTGCCTGTGAGCACAACGAAGATTCCTAAAAAATGTAAGAAAATTATTAATAATTTTCTGTAAGACATAAAAATTGTTATTTAGCCTCGAATAAGGCAAATCGTTGTAAATGTGTAGGTCCCTCCACACTTAACATTCAAGACGATATTTGTGAAACACTGGTGTACAAAAATCCCCAAGGTAGGATATGTAATCCTAGGTAAGGGATAAATTGGACTCCGAATCTTAATAAGGATCAATTATAACTTCAATGAAATCCTGATCAGTTTTACTAGAAGTTGGGGGGCAAATGATATGGGTTGAAAGTAATCCCTAAAAATACATTTAATGTTGTATTAAATGAACCTAGGTTGGTCCAAGGTTAAACCCCAGCAATGAGGCCCAAAATCCTAATATTAATATGAATTTTGTAGCTAATAAATCAGCCAAATAAAAGACTCCGTTATTGAGTCCAAAAGGAAACCAAATCATCTATGGAGTAGCCTCCAAGGCATACAACTCCTATAGCTATCCACCTTCCTCATGGAAGGATCTAGAACTAGGCCCAAATTGGGTATCTTGCCCGCCAAGACACCAAACCCTACTCCAATTCCAAGGCACCCGACGCCTATATAAAGGACCTGATCTTTCAATACAAAAAAACGGTTTTTGGGGCACAGCTCCATACGTCATCCACCACGTTTTAGGCTTAATCCTCGAAGAAGGACATAAAAGCCACTACGTCACTACGCCGCGAGGGCGCATCAAGCTACGTAGGCAAATCTAGAACTACGTTTTGGCTTGATTCTTGATATTCATCAAGGTACGTAGGCATCTTGCGAGGATCGACTAGTCCCGACAGCAAGAGCAGCCACCATTAAAGCTCGAAGCTCTCAATCCCTAACAATCAATACACGAATTAATTACACCCTAATTTTTATTCCACAACAGATATAAATTTTTAAAATTATATAATTAAACAAATAGAATATAATAATTTATTTTGAATATAATTTAACTTTGCAATATTAGTTAATAAAATTATTAGTAATAATAATAGTTATTTAATAAATGACATGTATTGTTAAAAACTAATAATATAAAATCTTAATGCAAATTTGTTGTTGACGGGATTCGAACCTTAAATCTCAATCTTTAGAAGAGGGATTTAATTTTAAAATATTCCTTATTAGTATATCTAACGGTTATCATATATTTACTAAATATCTAACGATCATTATTCTTATAACGGTTGTTTGAACCAAACTACCAATTATCCCCTAGTTTTCTTATTATATATTACTCCCTCCGTCCCTTTTGATTGTTAACATTTCACTTTTTCAAAACTTTCTGGCACGCATTTTAAGGTGCATTTTAAGGATAGTTAAATAACTTTTTTTAAAATTTTCTTTTTCTGTATAAAAATTTAAACATTAAATTTTTATACAGAAAAAGAAAATTTTAAAAAAAAGTTATTTAACTATCCTTAAAATGCACCTTAAAATGCGTGCCAGAAAGTTTTGAAAAAGTGAAATGTTAACAATCAAAAAGGACGGAGGGAGTAATTAATATGGATATCATTATATATATATATATATATATATATATATATATATATATATATATATATATATATATATATATTCAGTTGAGAACATGTATATGGTGGAGAACAACGAGAACACCACATTTCAAGCTATTCTAAAGGGCTCTGCCAGGGGCACCCAATACGAAAAAGTCTTATTATTCTACCCTCTATCCGTTCATAAAAAAAATAGTCTAATTTTTTTTAAAAAAAATTTAAAAATGATGATGTGGCAGCAATTTTTTATAATTTTTTTGTTAATCTTTTTATTTTTATTTTTTATGAATGGATAGTTGGTAGAATTATAAGACTTTTTTGTGAAGGTGCCCCTAGCGAGACCATTTAAAATAGCTTGAAATGTGATGAATATGTGTGTTCTCACTGTTCTCACATTAACATGTATTCTCACTGGAGCGTGACCCATATAGGGTACATATATATATATATATAGTGGGTTCTATGAAAATTCACTTTTTTTAGACTATAGAGACCTATTCTTCTATACCCGTTAGATTAGAATACATGTCCCGCATTTTGTTTTGGGTCCTGGTCCCTGACAATCGATTGTCAGGGATTGTCAGGGACCGGTTACGTAACAATTGATTCCAGGGCGGTTGGATCAAGGATCCGACGACCCTGTATTAAAAAAATAAAAAATTTACCTGTCCGCTATAATTTTCCACGGATAGGCTGATTGGCTGTCCGTTATAATTTTCCGCGGATAGGTTCTGTCCTATCCGCGGAAAATTATAGCGGACATGTAATTTTTTTTAAATCCAGGGCCGTTGGATCCTTGATCCAACGGCCCTTGAATCAATTTTTACGTAACCGGTCCCTGACAATCGATTGTCAGGGACCCGGACCCTTTTGTTTTTGCAATATACGTACAGTATATCACAGAATTTTCCATCCATCCATTTAATTTACTACTACATTATTTATAATTAAATAGAAGGACACTACATTATTTATAATTAAAGAGAAGAACACTGTCCTGTACTCGTCTAATGGATCGTTTCGATTTACACTCAAAGTAAAATTTTGTAGTGTAGAACAATACCATGCCACAGATATCAACACCATCTGATATGCAGTATTCATGACAAGTATAAATCATGATTCAAATTAAAAATGTTTAATGGACAATCCATTCTTTGCCATACATTTATAACTTTGTATATGGTACAAGATTGGATTGGATTTTGCTTCTTTCTTTTTTTATGTACCGGATAATTTGATCTAATTTGTATGCTATACTCCTATACTTAGGTTTGTGAGTATCCAACATAAAAATTAATACTGGGACTTTTATTGAGAAAATAAAAATAGAAGTGAACCATTAGATTAGGTTGATATGAATGGTCATAATTATTGATCTACAGGTCTTCACAAAATAGGCGGTCTCCGTAGAACTTTGTTATATATATATATATAACAAATGTAAAAGTGATCTTAATCATCGAATTTAATATTTTTAAAAATAGACAATCAAGATTATATTTTATTAAAATGAAAATTATAACCTATTATCTAAAAGGGATATAAATAAAGAGATTGTTTATAATTGAATTTTAAAAAGAAAATTATAATTTGAAAAAGATAAAAATAAAAAAAGGTTATATTAGAATTGAATCTTATTTAACTTTTTATTATTGTTAAAAAAAAGTTCATGTTTACAATTTGGACTCTATGTAGAAATCTTGAAATTAGATGTTAACTTCGAGAGTGACTTTGAAGCTATTCAGAGGCGAATGATTAACCAAGCCGCAAAAGCTACGTTTGATATTAATCGTGACGAAAGAAATGAGCTTATTAATCTTAGAAACGAGATGATGACTTTGAAAAGTATTTTGAAAAGGAATGGGATCTCGATGGAAAAATTGCAAATGGAAGCTTTGGTTCGTGAGGCAGAGTTTAATAGTGGGGTCGTAGAAGCTGCTAGGTTTGTTATGGGCAGAGATGAATTTGGACTCCATATTCTCAAGAATGCTACTGGATCAAAAGGAGGGATAGTCAATGTCGAGGCTCCAGCAAAATAAAATGTGGGTGTTAAGGCTGCAGATAAGGTGTTTGAGAGTTTGTCTAACTCAGGGGCAGACTGTCTTAAAGGATCCACATCTGGGGTGAAAGATACTAATGGAAATGAGAAGCTGGACAGAGGGAATCCGCTTAAAACCCCTTGGTCCCAGGTGGTCAAAAATGCTCCCTCGCCGAGCAACAATCTATCTTTAGATTATGTACGTATGCCTTCAGGAGTCAAAGTCATATCTCCACCGGATGAAATTCTGAAGAAGGGTAATGAAAAGTTCAAAACAAGTATTATGGGAACCTTCACCAGGGGGACTCTTCCCTTACAAAAAGTTGCAGAGTTTGCAAGGAATGTTTGGTCTCAAGGGCTTATTCATATCTCTCAAAAAGATCCTAAAAGGTTCGTGTTCAAATTTGACTCAGAAGCCAATATGAATGCAGCCCTATCCCGTGGTACTTGGTACCTGGGACGGAAACCAATGATTGTTCACGCTTGGGGCACCGGAAAAATCTAGTATGCCATTGTGGGTGAAATTTGAAAATGTTCCGGATAGCTACTGGACTCGGGAGGGATTGAGCTTTTTGGGCAGTGCTATTGGGAACCCACTGTCAGCAGATGATATGACATCAAAATTAGAGATTCTCCCTTTTGCCAAGGTATGTGTTGATTATAAAATAGCTGATGACTTACCTTCGATGATAGTGGTGGAAGTTATGGATCCAATTACGGAGGCTAAACATGTAGAAGAGGTTAAAGTTAGCTACCCAATTAAGCCATTGGTTTGTACTGCCTGCAAGTCTCTTGGGCATTTAGTGGGTGCTTGCCCATCAGCCACTCGACACTGGGTTAAGAAAGTGAGGCCGGAAGGGGAGGTTGTAGTCGAGCCTGTTAAGATGAATACCGAGGTTCCACAAGAGAACACTAGCAAAGACAGTCATAAAGAGGTTGTCGGTTCAAAGATTGCAGAACAGGTTGATGCAGAGCAACCTAGAGTTTCGGAACAGGGCATAAATTTGGATACTGTTATTGAACCTTCTAAAGGGGGTGGTTTAAATAGTGATGGTAGTAATGAGGAGGGAAACTTGAAGACGGTGCAATCGAGAAAATCGAAGTTAGCTGCTGTTAATCTCAAAACTGGCGAGGGGAAAGTTGGAGATGGTGCTCGTATTCAAACCAGATCCTTCACACAAGCTAAGCCTAAGCGGGCCAAAAGGCCAGGGGGTAAGACCTCCTCCTCCTCTTAACCTTTTTGATGAAGTTCTGCTCCTATAATATAAGGGGGGCTGAATAATAAGATCTCATATGTAAAGGATTTCTTAATAAATAATGATTTTAGTCTTATAGCTCTGTTGGAGACTCATGTAAAAAAGGAATCTGCTGATTCCGTTTGTAATGCTATTTCTTCTCGTTTTTCTTGGATATTTAACTGTGAGAGCCACTATAATGGCCGGGTGTGGATTGGTTGGGACCCAAGAAGGTGGTTAGTTACTTAACTAGCACAGGGGAGTCAACATATATCTTGTTATATACTTAATATTGACCTTAATATTGGATTCTATGCTTCTTTTATATACGCCCTCAACACTCACGAAGAACGAAGGCAGCTTTGGCTGGATCTTAGCTGTTTTCGATCATCTATCACTACGAATGGTACCTGCCCTCCCTGGATTCTGCTGGGAGATTTCAATGTTTGTCTAAATGTTAATGAAATTCAAGGTGGTTCGCTTCGCCTCACCATGGGCATACAAGAGTTTAGGGATTTTGTGAGTGACTTTGAAATTACTGACCTGCACTACACTGGAAGTTTCCTAACCTGGTGGGACACCAATAAGTGTAATCCAACTTTTAAGAAGCTCGACCGAGCTATGGTCAATTCTAGCTGGCTGAATGTCTTTGATCTTTCATCTGCTAAGTTCCTTTCTAGAGGAATCTCTGATCACTGTCCGATCATGGTGGACTTGGGTTTGCATCCTGAGAAGCTTAATAAGTCGTTTCAGGTTTATAGTCACATTCTTTCGCACCCGAGGTTCTTAAATGTTGTTGAAGCTGCTTGGAATGTTACTATTTCTGGAGACCCTTGGTTTATTGTAACTAGTAAACTAAGAAGGGTAAAACTAGCCCTTAAACAATTGAATAAATATGTAGGGGATATTCATGTTGCAGTCATGACGGCCCCCGTAGCGACCTCCTTCAATTCCAGGGAAACCTACCATCTGTTCCTTTGCAATCTCAGTTTGAAGAAGAAGCTCGTCTAAGCACGGTTCTAATGGAGGCCCTTAACAGAGAAGAATAGTTTTAGAAACAAAAATCCCGTGTTCTATGGCTGAAGGTGGGTGATGGCAACAACAAATACTTCTTCAACTCGTGTCGCAGTAGATGGAACTCCAATAAAATCACCTATTTGGATGATGAGTTTGGGACTTCTCTTTCTAATCATAAAGACATTTCGAGACATGCCATAAGCTACTTTCAAACAATGCTAGGCACTGAGGAGGCCACTGATGCCTTTGATTCTCATGTAGGTCTTCCGTAATTATCTCATCTTCAACAATCTATCCTATCTGCTAATTTCTCTCCAGAAGAGGTTTACAAAACTTTAAACCGTATGGCTAAGCACAAAAGCCCTGGCCCTGATGGGTTCCCACCTGAATTTTATACGACAGCTTGGCATATTGTTGGCAAGGATATTACTCAAGCCATTCTTCATTTTTTTGAGACAGTGCATCTGCCTCGTATTATAAACTCTACAGTTATTACTTTGGTTCTTAAGTCTGAAAATGCTTCGACTTTAGCTCACTTCAGACCTATCTCGTGCTGCAACACTCTGTATAAATGTATAACAAAGCTTCTAACTTCTAGATTAAAGCTGATTCTCCTTTTCATAATCTCTCACAACCAGTCTGCTTTTGTTCCACACCGTAGTATTGGAGACAACATATTACTTGCTCAGTCTCTTTGTCAAGATTACCACAAGGAAGAATGGACCCCAAGGTGTGCTATAAAATTAGACATTCACAAATCTTTTGACACCCTAGATTGGAGTTTCTTATTTGATGCATTGGAGCGTATGGGATTTCCAGACCGGTTTATTAATTGGGTTTGAGCTTGCATCACGAATTGCATGCTTTCTTTGAAAATTAATGGGTCGATAGAAGGTTATTTCAAAAGTAAGAGAGGACTTCATCAAGGAGATACAATTTCTCTATATCTCTTTGTGTTGGGTATGGAGGTCTTCTCTGCCTACCTTAATCACGGGCTATAAATGAGATCGGATTTTTCCTTCCATTGGCGCACTAAGGAATTAAGGTTAAGCCACTTGATCTTTGCTGACGATATTTTTCTTTTTTGCAAAGGGGATGCACCTTCGATAGCGACTATGTTTCAAGTAGTCACTCGGTTTTCTTCTGCTTCAGGTCTGCATCCTAATCCTGAGAAAAGTGAATGCTATTTTTGTAATGTCCCTCCGGACATTGTTAACCATGCTTTGTTTTCCTCGTGTTTTCAACGAGGGTATCTACCTATTAAGTATTTAGGTCTGCCCCTAATTACTTCGAGGCTTAGAGCCCAGGATTGTGCCCAGTTAACTTTTAGACTTTGTCGTAGGATTGACACCTGGACCTCAAGTTTTCTCAGATTCTCTGGTAGACTTCAGCTGCTCAAATCTGTTCTTTTCGGCATTTTTGGATTCTAGGCAACCTATCTTTTCTTACCAAAGAATGTGCTCGATAAGATTCAGTCATATTTTGTTAAATTCCTTTGGGGAGGGAAGCATAATGCAAAATGTCATCACAAGGTGTCCTGGAATGACTGTTGCCTCCCTAAATTAGAGGGGGGCTTGGTATTAGTGATTTGCACGAGAGGAACAAAGCTGCTATCCTCTTTCAAATCTGAAGACTGTCTAATTATGATGTAGCATCGATTTGGGTTCAATGGTTCCACAAATGTTTACTAAAAAACAAAGTTTTTTGGGTGGCGAATATCCCATATGCTAGTTCTTGGGCAGTGAGGCAGATCATGAATCACAGGATGGAAGCTCGTAGGTACATCTCTTTTAATATTACAGCTATGTCTTATTTATTTATGTGGCAAGACCCGTGGTTGGACAATCAGTCTCTAGCATCAATGCTGGGCACCTCGATAGTCTCAAATGTGGAATCAACTGTTCAGGCTCGTGTAAGAGACTTCATAACAGATGGCAGATGGGTTCCACCTCGTTCTAATAATCATCAGATCACTATGTTAAGTCAATTCCTTGCTAATGTCAATATAGCTCGTGAGAATGCAGTGCTATGGCAGGGATCTAGCATAGTGAAACTATCGGTAATTTGGAACTCAATTAGGAGAACTTGTGCTCCTCCTGCTTGGGTGGGGGCGGTTTGGTATAAATTTGCCATTCCTAAGTGAGCATTCTTCATATGGTTGACACTTAAGGATAGGCTTTTAACAAAAGATAGGATGAATTCCTTCGGTATGAATGTTAACTCATCTTGTTTACTATGTCAGTGCAATGTTGAGACTGTGAGCCACCTCTTCACATCCTGCCCTTACTCGGCCCTCATCCTAGGCTGTAGACCAGTCCCTTTGCGCTGTAATTGGTCTGACTGGCAGAATGGAGATTTTGTCGCAGGCACTACAACAAACTTTAAGAAGGTGATAGGCTGGTTGTTTATATCAGTGATGATTTATTATATATGGCAGGAGCGAAATAGGAGAATGCATGCGAGAGGTCATGCTAGACCTACGATCCAGCTATCTTTGGTTATAAAGAATGCGGTCCGTGAGAAACTATTTACTTGTAAATGCTTTCAAAAGCAAGTGACTAAGGATCCATCCTTAATATATCTGCTCTATTAGCCAGGCTTAACTGTATGTAATTTTTTGTAAGCCAATGGTTTCTTAGTCTGTTTAGCTTATGCTCTTTTCTTTCTCGCGGGGTATGCCCCTTGCTTATGTACTTTTTGTCTTTAATATACATCAATCAATTAGTAAAAAAAAAGATTTGGATGATTTTACAGCCCACACGACATAAAATTATCTTTAATTTAGTGATGATTATTATCCAAACAGAAATACTTAAAATCTTAAAAGATAACATATTTACGAATTTTTACATTAATCATAAAGAACTACATTGATAATCCTATTCAACGTAAAAAAAATCTAATTATACATGATTTAAATCACTAACATACACTTTTTCATATTTCAATATAAATACAATTTTTAATTTACATGTTAAAATATAAAATATTTTTTAGTCTAGATCCAACATTTTTCCTATATTTATTCTAAGATCTAACGGTTCTTATTTATTTGTCGTACCGAGGATAGACTACCAACTACCAAAGGAAAGAATGTTAAAAATAACAATTTTTTAATCAACATTAACAAAAATAATAATTGTCGGGGGTGTTGGTTATTTCTAACGACTGGGATACGCATTTGTGAATTGGGTATTCCATTTGCATAAGATACTCATTTTACAAATGCGTATTTAAAAAAAATTAATTTTTTATGACCCCATTTATGAGTTGAATATCTTATATGTAACATTGAAATGACAAATGCCGTATTATATATGAATACCCGACTCTAAAATATGTATCATGCATATATAAATATATACAAAAAAAATATTAAAATATCTTAATACTTTAATCAATAATGCCCAACATGAATACTCAACTGTGATTTGAATATTTTATTGGATAAAATTCACCAACACTTCTCAAAATTGGTATTTTGGTTAAGCTCAATAAAAAAATAAATATTATTTATCTTCATCCAAACTTTTTTATATGATTCAATATTTCTGCATTACTAATTTTTTCTTCAAAATGTACTGAAATTAGTGAATTGTTGAGTAGTTTTTTTTATAAGTAAAACGTACTTGCATAAATCAAACTTCCTCAGAAGTAACAGTACAAGCAATCAAATCTGGAGTAGTAGACAACCACTCCTGAAAACCTGATGAAGAATATGTATCCCTAGATAACAGATGGGCTGCCATATTCGCAGATCTATGAGAAAAACTACTAACACTTGATCATCAAAGTGTTTAATTATGTTTCTACAATCATCAACAATCGTGTGGAAATAAGACGATCCTCTCATACCATTAACCGCATCCACAAGAAGCTTAGAGTCACTCTCGAACACACACTTGCTCTGTCTCCAATTCTTAATCCACGACAAGGCTTCCCTCAATCCCATTGCTTCTGCTTCCCTTGGTTGGAACTTGCCCCGAATCACATTACTGTTAGCTCGCATAAAACGCCCATACTCATCTCGAGCAACACATCCTACTCCCACCTGATTTCCTCCTGGCAAGCAAGCTGAATCTGTGTTAATCTTGATCCATCCTGATGCTGGTTTACACCATCTTCCGTTAGTATTACTAGCATGTCCCATTTTCTTACTTACCTCCTCCCTTGCTCTCATCCAATCTGTTAACATATTATATGCTTTGGATTTAATCCCAAACATCGACGTATTCACGTGATTCCACACCCAGCTGTTTCCTCTGTTCCAGATATTCCAGCATACTAAGCCCACCATCACAATTTGATCTCGGCCTCCTGTACTGAGTATTCGTTGCAACAAGCTCAGAACTGTATCATTCATCCCAACTGTGACAAGATGTCTCAACCCCACCGCATTCCAAACTTCCTGGGCAAAACAGCACTGGAATAACACATGCATATCATCCTCCACATACATTTGACACCATGAGCAAATTACATTTACATTAACCTGTTTCTCCACCAAGGCTGCTGCTGTAGGCAAAACCTTTTGACATGTTCGCCAAAGAAAATTTATAACTTTTGGTGGCAACTGTAATCTCCATAACTTCTTCCAAAAAACACCATCTGGACACTCCCTTTCACCACATATTCTCCTATAACAGCTTCTTACTGTAAACTCTCCATCGTCATCAAAAAGCCAGAACCACGAATCACTTCTGGTTTCTCTTGGTATAGGAATCTGGTTTATCAATTCCCTGTCCATGTCTTTGCAAATATCCCTTAATATTTCATCATCCTAGTTTCTCTGACTCTCATCCAGCAAACCACTAACTGTTATATCCTTTAGTTCCTCTGGCATTTCTGTCGTAAGACATCCATTGTCTGGGCAAGGCAACCATAGTATTTGCCATACTCTAGTACTTCTCCCATCCCCAATTCTGCGTCTGCATCCCTATTTCACAATGTCCTGCGCCTCAAAAACACTTCGCCACACATAACTTGGATTTGTACCCAACTTAGCATTTAAAAAATTTGACCCCGAAAAATATCTTGCCTGCATTAATCTAGTGAGAAGCGGGTTCGTATTATTCACCAATCTCCAGGCCTGCTTTGAAAGCATAGATATATTAAAGTGTCTAAGCTTTTTGAAGCCCAATCTACCATCTTCCGTCACCTTACACATTCTCTCCCAAGACATCCATTTTATACCCCTATTCGAAGTTCCGTTTCCCCACCAGAATGCGTTCATTCTTTTTTCAATATCCTCACACACCTGAACTGGAATTAGCAGCATATTCATCCAAAAGTTGGGAATAACTTGAGCGGCCGTCTTTAACAATGTGACTTTACCTGCCTTTGAAAGAACCTGTTTATCCCACCCTTGTAATTTTTTCTCAACTTTCTCTACCAGAAACGAAAAAGTTGCTCTCTTCCTTCTCCCAACAGCCATAGGCATCCCAAAATATTTACCCGAAGTTTGAGTTTCACTAATGTAACACCCCCAGATCCGGGGTCAGGGATCTAGTCGTTACGGTCTCATTAACCATTCACGAAACCAACATAATTTAAATTACAACCTTGTGACCCAAAACAACAACATAGAACACACCCGTTATAGTCCCAGAGATGAAATCAGAGTAATCATCAATATTATTAATCACAAGTTTTAGTTCTTACAATCCAAAGAATTACAATTTTACCATCACAAACTCTTTGCCATCCATGGGTATATGTCATATTATAAATACATTGATACTTGAAAGCCAATCATCTAGCCTACCAATAGCTTCTTAATCGATAGTGGCAGCTAGGATCTCAGCGGTTAATCCTCCGACAGATGTCACCTGCTTACACCAAGTGCGCCTTGTGCGACCATCAGATCTAACTGTTGTTGTGATATAAATAAATAAAGCAAGGGTGAGCAATAGCCCACCAAAATATAATTGAACAGTGATAATATATAACAGTTCAAAATATCTTTGAAACCATATGCCATGCATTTACGGAAATGATGCCAATATAACTTAAAAGATGAAGTTACTAGGTAACTCAAAATATATATTCTGAGGACATATCTGCTATGCGCAAAAGATAAGCAAGATATTCTCAATTATCATAAAAAAGGAACTTGCAGGAAAAAAAATATTGCAATTCCAGTTTCAACACTTTTTCACCTTGCCAACACCAACAATGTTGCAGAAATTTCTCATTTTGGAAGATGAACTAATACGGGAGCATTGCCGCGCCAGATGCCCTGACGTTTACGATGATCAGTCGTATGTCATGCATCTCATCAGTCGTTCTCTACATGTAGAAGGTAGCTCCGACGGATTTACTTGTCTACCGCCCTCTGGAACTCCTCAGCCAACGGTTGGGCTATTGCTGGACCGGCGCCACTCGGCCACTTACGCGTCTCCTAGTTCGAATATCATCCATGACTCTGAAACATAAAGTTCGTTCCCCTTTTCCCCAAGTATAACACTTGTTGATAGGACTCCACATAGTAGTCGTATCTAATTGGAAAGGAAAATTCACCAATATTTCCCAAGCTGATGCTTGTTAATGGATATAAACTTGTTCCATCAATCCTACCCCTCGAGCGTTGAGGAGGTAACCAAAAGACTCATATCGATGTTTGAACGAATCAAGATGTGAGTGACAAGATAGTTTAGCAAGTATATGACCGGGCAGTCAAATAAATAACAGCTCTCAAGTGAGGTCCCCTTATATGTTTTTGGAGGTTTGAGCGAGTATTTAAATCTTCTTATAAGATAGATTAAAATGAAAATAGAGTTTTGGGAACCTCCCCTTGATAAAATAGTCATAAAAGACTCCGAAACATTTTACATAATATCTGATGGTGAAGGATAATCTTTGAATAATATAAATCATTATAAAAAGAATTCAAAAGAATTTAATTAAATATTCCAAAAATATTTATTAAGTCAAGAATAATTACGGAATATTATTAAGTCATAATATTGCTCGTAAGTAATCCTCGAATGAATATATAGAATTATTTGCTAAATAAATCTCTTCTTAAATGAATATTCAAAATAATGTTCATTAAATAAATAACTCAAATAAAGATTTTAAATAATATTCACTAAATAAATCAAACCTTAAATGAATATTTAAAAATAATATTCATTTAATAAATAATATTCTAAATGAATATCCAAATAATATTATTTTAATAATCAAAACTGTAAGGGAATATTCGAAATAATATTCCCTAAGTAAGTAGAACTTCAAATGAATATTTAAAAATAATATTCATCAAGTACATAAAATCTTAAATGAATATTTGGAAGTAATATCCATTTAATAAATAAAAATTCCATTGAATATCAAAGTAATTATTCACTAAATGACCAAACTCTAAATGAATATTCGAAACTAATATTCATTTAAATAATTAAAGCTCAAATGGATATTAAAATAATATTCAGTAAATAAATAAACTCGAATGAATATTCAAAATAATATTCATATAGTATTTCTCGATTGAGATAATGCTCAAATAACATTCCTCGAATGATTTCCAAGTAATAAATACTTTATGGAAATATAAATAATGTTCATAAATAACAATCCTCAAAATGAATACTAATCTGTCGCTGAAATCCCTCCAGGTTTCCACGACTATCTCTATATCTCAAAATACCGACTCCCGGTCTATATTTAAAGAATGAATATCATACGCCCTTCACTAAGGGTCTTAACACAACAATCCGGCTTATATAGGGATGGCAATGGGTCGGGTCGGGTCGGGTTTGGCCAAAACCAAACCCGAACCCGGTTAAATCCACCAAACCCGAACCCGAACCCGAACCCGAACCCGATTAAACCCGAAATTTTGAAACCAAACCCGACCCGGTTAAACCCGAACGGTTTTTCGGGTTTCGGCCCGAAACCCGAAAAAAATAAATAAAAAATAAATATTTTTATATTAAAAATAATATAAAACATAAATATATAAAATATTTTAATTTTTATTACATATTAAATATTAAATATATATAATAATAGATAATATATATTAAATATTAAATATTATGTATAAAATAATAGAAATAATAATATATATTAATTCGGGTTTCGGGTCGGGTTCGGGTTTGGAACGGGTTTCGGGTTTTCGGGTCGATTCGGGTTTAAAAATCAAACCCAAACCCGAACCCAAACCCGAAAATTTCGGGTTCGGTTCGGGTTATTCGGGTCGAAACGGGTCGGGTATCCATCGGGTCGGTACAAATTGCCATCCCTAGGCTTATAACTGATAATTCATATCTAGTCTAAAGGCCAATATTAATTCAGGGAACAAGTAATCCAATACACTTTGAAAACAAGTATGCATGCTATGGCATATGTAAACAGAATCATATATATATTATCACAACAACAACTTCAAAGTTTTGAAGACTTGCCTGGAAATCCTGTAGGGGTAGTGTGCTTCGTGTCGATCTGGTGATCTATAAATGGTCACAATAACCGAGGTCAATCACTTAACACTTTTTTTTAAAAGGCTAAGTATAAACTTAACTTAAGTCGAAACACGTGGTCACGTTATCTCGTTAAACACCCTTTAGTGCAACTCTCTTTATTATCGCTATGACCCGTCATTCGTTCGCTACTAAGGCACGTCGTCATACTTACACTTGGTATATACTTACGTCGTATAAATTTTAAGGTCGGTCATTTACGAATCAAGATTATACATCGAATTTTATCACCCATTTTCTAAGTTATAACCAAAGTCATACTTTTAAGGGGTTCGTTTGCGTTTGACCTCGATTCGAACATTTTTATAAAATCGGAAAACGATCCGTTTGACATGAGGTTTTCTCCCACACCTTCCTTTTTATCTCTAATATTTAATTATCATGATTTTCCACTGAATAACATAGTTTACAAGGGTTCAATATCAGTTACGAACTTTCGATTACGGTTTCGAACAACTTTTACGAATTTAATAATAATTCCTAAACCGTAAGTCCGTTTGTTTCGATTCTTGCGCCAAAACGATCTATGACTCGAGATCTACAAGGTTATGTCATATACTTATCAAGTCCAAAAAATTATACCAACTGTTATGCACGAATTCTTAATGTCTAACGGAAATCGGGCATTACGATGGCTATAAGTCGAACGTTTCTAAATTTTTAAATCACGATCAAACATCAACCAAGCCACACCGGGCATACATACACTATAATCAGTCCATAAGCATCTGATTTCACCATCATATGCATCATTTTACTTAGATTAACTACACCACTAACTAATCATGCTTACATGCTAATAATAACACCATAATCATCACTAATCTAAAACCACCAAGAATATTCATAAAACTTAAAGTATGATCTAGGGTTCATGAGAGATTTACCTTCCTTGGAGAGTGTATATGAGTCTAACAAGCCTTGATCTAGTCCTTAGAGCTCCTTACAACTTTAAACTAGCAAGAATCATCAAGAACATAATTAGTGATTTTCGGATCTGCTATAACTCAGTGGAAAGATCATGAAAAACGAGGGCCTTACCAAGGTTTTATGGACGAGGCTTCTAAAGGATAGTTGTAGAGCATCTAACCAGATTTCCAACAAGCTAAATAACACCAAATTCCATTGAGTAATTTAGGAGATATGGCCGTTTTAAAGTCGTCACAGAAACTGTCAAGGATTCTGGGCAGCTCGGTTATCAATCTTGGGAAGGAGATTTGACTAGGCTACACTCATTAGAATGACATGAAACTTTGAGCGAATGATCTCCATACTATGCGGGAGCTGTGGTAAACATTTGGTGATTTTATCATGGATAGAAATGGAGATATGAATTTTCTTTTCATGGATGTTCTTGCTGGGCAGTTTGAGAGAGTTGTGTTCTTGCCTTGTTCTCTTGCACTATCTCATCCAATATTGCATTATTGCTATGCTAAAATAATATCTTGGTCATAAAGTTGCTTTAATAAAGGTGTTATGTCATGGATGAGGTATTTGGATGGACAAGTGTTGGAGTTTTAGTGATAAGATGAGAAAGTGTTGCTAAGTACTAATTTGATTCTAATGGTGCTAGTTCCTCTTGTAACTAACTTGGTTACTTGCTCTTATCCATTAGCACATGCATGCATCTAGCTTTCCTGCTTGCTCTTTTGTTCGGTTATCGCTCAATTCATTAATCGTTCGAGGGAATATCTCAAGGATTTTTAGTTAGGGTTTTACCGGAAACCTTCTTAATAATAATACTAACATTCTGAATCCTCCTTTATAAATCTTGAATATAAATTCCTTAAATCCATTTAATAAATCTTTAAATCCTTCAGTGTCTAGGGAAAATCTCGGAGAAAATAAAAGTGCTATTTTTCTGAATCCGATGTCGTTTAAATACACTTATTTTGCCCCTGGATCATGAATACGAACTCAGAAATCCGTTCTGAATACTTCTATATAGCGTCGTCTAATAATATTCTCATTTCCACAAAAAACGCTATTCATTGCTTATTCTCTTTTTATTCCTTATATTTATAAAAAAAATGTCCTTGTTCTCTTTCGGGCGTTCCTTAACCCTTTCGCGGAATCACTGGACTAATAACAGATATCGATTTGGATGACATGAGAATATTTCCTCTACTTGGAATTTCCATATCTTATCTTTCTAGGAGTTAGATTATTCTAATCTAGGTTGTCAACCCGTTGCATTCTTCCTAACATATAAACCTTGGAATTTATATCCATTCAACACTCATTCATTAGAACTGTTACTACCTTGGAGTCAGAATAATTGTTCCTTCTTTTCTCAACACTTAATAAAAAGTTTTAATTCTACCGAAAATTTGGGTTCTTACAACTAACCCCCAACTGCTCGCACACTTCCTATCTTTTCTCCTCACTCATGTTAGCAGAGAATGTCACTGCAGACTTTGAATAATTCACCATCTACCCCGATATATTTTCATATCTATTCAAAATCCTTTTCATAACATTCGCTTCCACCCCCTCTGCTTTAAAGAAGAAATAGCAATCATCCGCGAAAAGCAGATGCGATATGGCTAGCGCACCTCTAGCTATAGTACACCCATGCAATAAGCCCGTTTCCTCATTTCTCCGAATAATAGAACTTAATCCCTCAGCACACAAGATATACATATAAGGTTATTGGATCGCCTTGTCGAAGCCCTCGCCGTGGCACTACATCTCCAAACACATTTCCATCATGAATAAAGCTATACGAAACCGATTGAATCAGTCTCATAATTTGCAACTACTTTATTTTTATTTGCTAATGTTTCTGATAAAAAAAAAACTGGGCTTTATTTGTTGATTGATTTCCTTTAGAAATCGAACTGTTCGTGACTCGCCCAAACCACGATAGTTCCACGCTATAATACTCATTTGGCTAGGCGGGCCTGTACCACAGAACCCGCCTCTTTCAAGTTTTTTGGCCCATCAGATTGTGTAGGCCCAGTTAGTATATCCTCTACACCCTCTTCCGTGATATTCTCACTGTCTACCCGCCTTCTTTTTGGATCAATCACAACTGTCTCCTTTTCAAACGTTTTCCCCCCTTCACGTTATCAGACTGATTTTTAAAAATTTTATCCCCTGATCCACTCCCCTGATTTTTCTGAACAACCTTGATTCTCTCATCTTCTCCAAAATTCCCGCTATCTCTTCCATCCACCTCCATGAAACCCTCCTCCGCCTTATCCCTGCCTTAGACGATGCCTGATCGGTTATTCTGCTTTGATACCAACTCTTACCTCCTTTCACTCCATTTCTCAGCCATCTCGATCCCATATTTTGATTCTTAGCATTTTTTGGTGGTGCTCTCAACCATACTCCATATGCACGTGGTATCTCTTTATCAGGATTTTCATAAACAACTGCACAATCCCTCTCTCCATGTCCCAACTTCCCACAAACAAAACAAAATGTACTAAGCCTTTCATATTTAAAATTGATCCATACCCACTCTCCCCCCTCCCTCTTGATTTTCATCCTTCGTTTCAGAGGTTTGTCAACATCAATGGTAACTCGTACACGAAAAAACATCTTCCATCCTTCATTGATATTTGTTGGATCCGATTTAACAAACTTCCCCACTAAGTTGCCAATACTCATAAATATATTCTCAGATAGGAGCCCCTTTGGCAGGTCATAAACCTGTACCCAAATGTCTACTGTATTTAACTTAACAAGATGTGAATCTTCATTCTCATTCATCTTGTGATAGACCAGCATCCCCTGTTCAAATGCCCACGGTCCTCCGTCCAATACTTTCTGCATATCTAATACATGGTAAAACACAAATGAGTATCTATGTCCCCCTATATCATGTATCTCCACTCCCTCCCTTGGCCTCCACAATGACGAGAGAACATTCTGCATTGCAGCAAAATTAACATTCCTCTCCTTTAGAAATCGACCCACCAGAACATACGTATCTTGTGTCTTCCTCACCTCCCTTTCTGCAACTACAACCCCTCCATCATCCTCTTCCTCCAACGTGAGTTGTGCGTATAATTCCTCCAAACTTGCTGTAGACACTGCCATTTTCTTATGCCCAATCGGGATACGTGATTTGCAAATTAATGAAAAAAGATATAATTTAAAACTTGTCACTTGAACAAGACAGAACTTGCATTTTGCAAGACGGAGGGAGTCGAATTGTTGAGTAGTTAGTTCTTCAAAACAATGATATTTTCCGAAAAAGTTGATAAAGCGAAAAATTAATAATATCGTTCAAAAGGTAAAATAAAATAGTACAAGAATTTATTTCAAAAGAAAAAAAATAGTATAAGAATTTATTCAAAAAAAAAATAGTACAAGAATTACAATTAAGCAACAACCATCGGATAGAAACATGGAGCTGGGGACATTTCAACCTAAATATAAGTTAAGCCGCCATTGTCTCAACTGTTTGTGGCGAATCTGTTTTGGACTGTGGGTAGGTTAATTTAAGTCCAGCCGCCATTACCTCGATCAACTGCTATTTTGAGGTAGGTTCAAATGTTCAATCAGGGATGCTTCTTTTCTTTTTTAAAAAAAAAAAATTATCTGCTTTTATTCTATTTTCACATTATTGATCTAATTAAATTGCAAAGTAACATAAAGAGATGTTCACTGTAGAATGTTTTGCAAATGCTAATCCTTCCGTTTTTAAATTTAGGTCGTTTGACTTTTTAGCACACATTTCTAAGTCTTTTGATCGCATAGTTAAAATCATTATTTTTAAAATTTTCTTATTTTAAATAAAAGTATGTGATTTATTTTATAATTTACAAAAAAAAAATTAAAAATATTGATTTTAATTATGCGGTCAAAAGACTTGGAAATGTGTGCCAAAAAATCAAACGACTTATATTTCAAAACAGAGGGAGTAATTTCCAATTTAGTTTTGTTTGCAATTCTTCTTTTTTTGAACAATGATATGTAGAAAACATCATACAATCTAGTGAATGTACATATAATTTCTACTCGATCATAACGCACATATCACGATAAGACAACATTAATTATAAATTTGGAATATAATTACATAGTACGTAGTTTAGACGAAAATAAATTTCTAATTTGATCAATTTAAAAACAATTTATCTGTGTTAATCAAGATAGTTGAGTTTCTTTCTTTTTTGTGACAGAAATCTAGTTAAGTTAATTAGGAACTATGTTTGAAAATGTTGGAATCAAATTTCGTCAAGGACGTGGTGCCAATATTAAGATTTGTAGATGGGTTTTTGTACAGAGATATAAGAAGATCTCGGTAAGGTGTATGGTTTTAATAGTGTGTTTAGACTGTTCTTGAGAGAGCAGCGTTGATAGGTATTTTGTTCCCCCCTCTCAAGATGCCTACGTACCCTTATATAGGGATCAAGTCTACGTAGTTTTTTAGGCATAGGAATTGTGTATTGATAGAGTTTTGGGGCAACATTTTTCCTATTTTTCAGCAACAAGTCTTATACACGTGTTTAGTCATCATACATATCATTCTCCAATGATTAGTAGGATACTTGTAGAATAAGATACATAAGTTCTTACACCGCCACAATGCTTATACTTGTGTTGTGTTTACTCATATTGATAGAATATGTATGTGTAGTGATGCGTCGTAGATAGCCCAGTTATATTTGGACTTCAGGCCCAATAGGTGATGCTTTGTGCGCATCACTTTATTGTTCACCGGAAGAGTGATCGGATTTATCTAATCTTAGGCCTGAGATGCATCACTTTCTTCTGGATCAATACATTGGATCGAGGTGTACCTAAATTTCGTAATTAGGCCTCTATTGATCTCTTAGTAAAGATCAATAACCCTACGTACTAGGTGTTATTCCTCAATCTTTTCAATTTAAGCTTCGTAAGTGATGCACCTCATTACTTTGAGCTCAGTAGGTGATGCTTCTCATTACTTTGAGCTTTGTAAGTGATGCATCTCATCACTTTGAACTTAGTAAGTGATGCGTATCATCACTTTGAGCTTAGTAAGTGATTTGTATCATCACTTTGAGCTTCAGTCCCCTGCCTTCTCACACTCCTGCTTGAAACGTTTCATATACGTAGCCAATGACTCATCAATCCCCTGCCTTACATTCACCAATGATGCGGTAATTTGTCTCGTCCTCCAATTGCAATCAAAGTGCTTAAGGAAATTACTGCGTAACTGGTCATACGAGTCGATTGAGTTAGGTAAGAAAGTTATGTACCATCCTTGCGCCCTTGAGGTATACCTAGAAACATCTGACACAGAGTGGTCTCGTCATGTCCGGTTAATCTCATTTGTCTCTCATACTCAGTCACATGCTCATATGGATCACGCTTTCCAATGTAGTAAGTCATCTTGGGAATCGAGTTTCCAGCTCGAGGGATATAATATTTGATGAACCTACTAAGGAGGGACTCGATAGAGTAGTGATCAATACCACCCCCAATTATAGCTCTCTCCATCTTTTCCAAGCGTTCACGAAGATAGGCTACCTCATCTCTACGATCATGCTCATGATCATCACCATCCCTGTAATTATCTCTACGACTTGCACTCCCTCTCCGGCCATCATTGTCCCTTCGACCACTAGGTGATCGGAATTTATGCCGAGGGGGTATTCCTCAGTGTCCAGTCCTTTCCCTAGATCGAGATCGTCTCCTACGAGGTGATGGTGATCTACGTGGAGGTGATTGGTTACGTGGAGGAGACCTTCGAGGGGGCGAGCCTCCTCTACCTACACCTACTGAGTTTTGGTGAAGTCAACGACGTTCAGCAGTAAATTCCTTCTCTTGCTCCTCCAGAAGCCTTATTTGTTCAAGTACCTCTTCATCACTCAGCCTTTGAGATTCATTCATTCTTGCGGGTGACCTCCTTCGCTCTGCGTCATCAGACATGCGATAGAATTCACCTTCCAAGTTTCTTCTTCTAAGAAGCGCGTGATCCCCAGTAGACCCATTGATCGGCCTATCCCTTAAGGCAAGCAGAATGTTTCTTGCATCCCTTATAGGTGATGCATTTTGTCGGCGACGCTGCTCATCACGGTTGGCACTTTCAACAAGGGCTCGATGCCGAACTTCATCGAGAGCGGTTGTAGCATCCAGATGAACTCGATTTCCTTTGTTATCAACCACAGCACGAGTGAAGGTTGATCTCAGGTGTTGCGAAGTTTCTTCACCAGTGAAGTGAGACAAGGGTATGTATGTGCGAAGAGGTGTGTAGTACGAAGTTTGTTGAGAAATGGTAGATCAAATTTTGAGAGAAAATCTTCCTTTTACTCTAAACTATTCCCACAGATGGCGCCAAATGTTGGAACCAAATTTCGTCAAGGACGTGGTACCAATATTAAGATTTGTAGATGGGTTTTTGCATAGAGATATAAGAAGATCTCGGTAAAGTGTATGGCTTTAATGGTGTATTTAGACTGTTCTTGAGAGAGCAGCGTTGGTAGGTATTTTGTTCCCCCCTCTCAAGATGCCTACATACCCTTATATAGGGATCAAGTCTACGTAGGTCTTTAGGTATAGGAATTTTGTACTGATAGAGTTTCGACGTAACACTTCTCCTATTGTTCAGTAACAAGTCTTCTATACATGTTTAGTAATCATACGTATCATTCTCCTATGATTAGTAGGATACTTGTAGAATAAGATACGTAAGTTCTTACACCGCCACAATGCTTATACTTGTGTTGTGTTTACTCATATTGATAGAATATGTATGTGTAGTGATGCGTCGTAGATAGCCAGTTATATTTGGACTTCAGGCCCAATAAGTGATGCTTTGTGCGCATCACTTTAGTGTTCACCGGAATAGTGATCGGATTTATCTCATCTTAGGCCTGAGATGCATCACTTTCTTCTGGATCAATACATTGGATCGAGCTGTACCTAAATTTCGTAATAAGGCCTGTATTGATCTCTTAGTAAAGATCAATAACCCTACGTACTAGGTGTTATTCCTCAATCTTTTCACTTTAAGCTTCGTAAGTTATGCGCCTCATCACTTTGGGCTCAGTAGGTGATGCTTCTCATCACTTTGAGCTTTTGTAAGTTATGCTTCTCATCACTTTGAACTTAGTAAGTGATGTGTATCATCACTTTGAGCTTAGTACGTAAGTGATTTGTATCATCACTTTGAGCTTTGTAAGTTATGCGCCTCATCACTTTGAGCTCAGTAGGTGATGCTTCTAGTACCAACAGAAAAGAAGAAAAATAGTTAAGCTGAGATCTAAACATGCATGCTTAGTAAAAGAAAAGGAACCAAACATGCAAAGGGGTTAAATATCAAAGTGGTGACTGAAGTGAAACTCATATATCATTTTTCTCATCGAACTCAACGGGGTATCATTTGAATCACTAAAGTCATAATAAATATCAAACAGATAACTCTAAATATGTGTTTGAAAAATAAAATTAAATTTTTGTTGATTTTGCACTTTTTTTTAATGCTACCGCAAACAAATAAAAAGTTGTTCAATTCTAGTATTTCAGATAATATATTTAGAATTTAAAAAGTTTATTCATTATTTATCTATTATATATATAATAGGCCAACACAAGAAAAAATGGTGAGACTTTTTAATGTACATGAAAAGTCCAGTTTACCCCTCATCTCAATTTTTTGAAAAAATTGTGGTTGGTGGGAATTGAACTTGAGTCTCCAAGTTAATTCATGCATCCTTTTACCACTACACCACTCAATCACATGTGTTTTGAATCAAACACAATATAGATGGATTTGTGTTTGAATATTTTAATTAGTGCGACACATTAATAATTTTTTGTCCTGATTTTACTTTTACATTTATTGATTTGGACTATAATATATTATATCAAAATATTGATTATTGGTACATAATATATGATTTGATTATACTATAAACTTGTAATAACAATAACAATCAACATAATAATAATAAAAAAAAATTACTATATACCTGTTATTCTCTTAAACAACCTAAGCACTCATCTATACGTGTTTTCAATAATACACATGATATCTCTGTGTATACCGCACAAGCGGGGCAATATTTGGTTTTATATAAAGAAAAAAAATGAAATGCATATTGTATTTTTATGATTTGTCCTGATTTTACTTTTACATTTATTGATTTGGACTATAATATATTATATCAAAATATTAATTATTGGTACATAATATATGATTTGATTATATTATAAAATGTAATAACAATAATAATCAACATAATAATAATAAAAAATTACTATATACATGTTATTCTCTTAAACAACCTAAGCACTCATCTATACGTGTTTTCAATAATACACATGATATCTCTATGTGTACCGCACAAGCGGGGCAATATTTTGTTTTATATAAAGAAAAAAAATGAAATGCATATTGTATTTTTATGAAAAGTATTAAATATAAGACCAAGTCAATAACTAAATTACTTTATTCATGATATAAAAGCACTAATTTACCCCTAAGTTCCTATTTATATATTGAAGTATTATTTTCAGTTCTAATTGAACCTGGAACACCGAGTTAAATTGTGTATCTTCATACCATTATGCCACACATTCACGTGTATTTTAAATCATATACATAATATGTATGTGTGTGATATTGATGAAATATTATTAATTAAATATTACTGGATTTAAAATGTGTTTTGTACTCTTTTATCATTTATCAATTAAAGAATTACGTAAAATACACAATTGGGCTATAAAACGACATTATAATTAATATAAGGGAAAAGAGTATCTAAAGCACACAATAGAGAAATTCTCTATTAGTGCGGCTTAAAATATAATAAATTAATTATTATTTGAACAATCCAACCGTACGGATGTTAAATTCATACAAAAATATGTGAATGTATAAATTTTCGTGTAATTTAATTATTTAGAAGTATAAATTTATAGTAATAAGATTATGATAAATCTGTGTCGTTGAATATATATAGAAAATAGTATTATTATAAAAGTGATGCTCCATTATTTCAAATATAACAAAAAATTGTAAACAATGTTGTTTCGACATAAAATTTTCATCCGTATGGTTGGATTATCAAAAATAATAATAAAATACAAGATTTAAGGTGCACTAATAGAGAACTTCTCTATAGTGTGCTTTAGAAACTCCATGCCCTTAATATAATGGATATTATATTATTATCTAATAATATATTAGAGCAAAAAATATTGAGGTGTTAACGTAAAATGAAAATTGTATATTACTACACAACATACAATAATTTATTAGTCAAACAATTCGGGTCGTAAAAAAATTTGGCTTTAGAAAAACGAATCCTATAAATAACACATTACCTTTTACATACTAATTTGCTAATGTTTAATTTAAAATATGACATTATGTAGAAAGAAAGGATCGTATATTATATATGTTATTTTAATTATGGAGGTGACTCGATGAAAGTCAAACGACATTGGAAGAGAAACAAAGGCAAGAAATTAGATGAGAACAAATAAAACAGTTTGAAATGTGGTTTTAAGAAGTAAGCACAAGACCGGAGAAGCATTTTAGAAGATTTACGAAGAGTTTTTATTAGAATCAGGACTGAAACCTACATTCTTAGAATGCAACATCTTGAAGAATATTTAGTTTTTACCTTGAATATTATTGGAGATCAGCTAAATGGATGCATCATTTTTGAAGAATTTTTAGGATTGTAGGTGCTCTGAAAAATCATCTTAATTAGACAACGCCCACATAACACTGAAATTATATTCTATGACCCACAACAAAATTAAAAATTGACATGATTGCTATCAGTATTACTCGTATTAGTTTCTAAAGTACAAACTTGGACATATTTAAGTAAGTACACAATAATCACATATGCAACTAACAAGAAAAACTCTATGAAAAACAATCACATATTTCAACCAATATTGATCCTGAATAATTTGATAAAAAATACAGTTTAAGTAGCAGACCCGTGCCTCGCACGGGTTTTAATGCTAGTTTTTAATTAAAACAAGAAAAGTGACTATAAAATTAAAAATAAATAGTAAATGAATTTTTAAAAATTTAAGTATATTATCTGAAATACTAGAATTGAACAACGTTTCATTTGGTTGTTGTAGCATTGAAGAAAAAAATGTGCAGAATCAACAAAAGATTATTTTTAGTTTTTGGAACACATATTTAGAGTTATCTGTTTGATATTTATAATGACATTAGTGATTCAAATAATACCCCACTGAGATAGAGAGTGAAATGATATATGAGTTTCACTTTAATGACCACTTTAATATTTAACCCAGGAGTAATTTATAGTGTTACGCAAGTATGACTGCATGATCCCAGACACAAGTACAACAGACGTTATTTCATTATTATTACTAGTTGATAACCCGTGCGAAGCACGGTCACAAGATAACATATTTAGATAAAAGTTCATCGATTTGATTTGTTAAATTAAAGTAGAAGTAGAATAAAATTTATAAATTGGGTACATGTAATAAGATTTATAATAGAAGTATGTTTTAGTAAAATTAGGTATATGTACTAAGACTTATAGTAGAAGTAATTGTCTTCCATAGTGTATAATTATATATTTACATTAATAAAATAAAAAAATAATTAAACATAGTTGATAACTCATACGAAGCACGGTACAAGATAATTTATTTTAATGAAGTTTCGTCGATTTGATTTGATACTTACAAACAAAGTTTGATTGTGTAATCTATATTATTATATTAAAATTAAAAATTGAAAATTTTGATTTTTATGATTTCTGAATCTTTTATTTTAACAAATAAATAATAAATAATATTATTAATGTTAATTAGTCAATTGCTTTATCTAATTAAAACAAATTAATTTTAAATTAAATATTTTACATTTTACAAATATGTAAAAACATCAATCATTCCATATTCAGTCATTATTATTTATTTTCTAATTAAAACATGCTACCTTTTAATTTAAAACATATTAAAATTAAAATAACCATTAAAAATAGTGAATATATAAAGACATAATTATTATAATATAATAAAATTTATAACATATTAAAAAAATCCGATGCATCACACGTTATAATCTAATAAGATTTATAGTAGAAGTAGGTGGATGTAATAAGACTTACGGTGGAAATAGGTGTATGTAATAAGACTTATAGTAGAAATAGGTGTATTCAATCATGTATTATTATACATTCACATTAATAAATAAATAAATATATGTAATGATAACCAAAATTTGGTACCAACAGTGGTGGATTTGGGGGTCCAGGGGGCAACTTATCGTGTCCGTTTGACAGCTAGTGTTGATGTTGCGCGTCTGCTTCTTGGATTAGGATTGGCATTTTGCGGGGATGATGAGTCTTCATCGTCAATACGTAAAGGTAATTTTCTAGGAATACTTTATTGGTATAGCTTGCGTAATCTTGATGTGGGGAAAGTTGTCAAAGAAAATGCGCCGGCAAATCATCAACTTACAGCTCCTTCTGGAATTTATTTTTGTATTAGTATTATAAGCTGGCCCCCCATAAAAAAAATTTCTACGTCCGCCAATGGGTACCAATGCGCGTTCCAACAAAAATGGGTTTTGCTTATTAATAAAGAGTATTGATTGTTAACTCGAATAACTTGTAGAAGGGGGGGGTTGAATACAAGTTATATAATCGTGTCTGATTTTTGCTTGATTATATGAACAAGAATAAACGAATGAATCAAACTCTTGTTTGCATTAATAAGATCAAATACAAACTCTACCAAAGGTGTACAATACCTTTAGCAGCTGCTGACAATACAAATCTCTCTCTGTTTGTTTCGAACTCTCGAATACAAACCTTATACAGAGCTACGCACATTCACTTGTTCGACTCACGCACTTTACAATGATATTGAGAGAGTATTTATAATGCTACCTATCAACTAATAACAGAAAGATATAATCTATACATGACAATGTTCTGCCTTCTAGTCGATAGTTTCCTTCAATAGAAAAACTCTTTCCTTCATAATATCTTCTTGCTTGTTCTTCAAACAACGATCCTGTTTTATAGCACTTGTCAGTTTCTGTAGCATCCATAATGACATCATCAGTAATACGACTGATATCAGGATCTGTACACTGCATCAGTATCTGATCAACCATCAGTATTGGACCGTCATCAGGATTTGCTCTCTGTTCCTGACATGTAGTCTCCGATACACTGTTCATTCCTGACTAAACTATACAGATAACTGTCTTACACATAAATCCTAAATACAGTGCTAAATCCTTTATAAGATCAGGATTACAAGAAGTATAATGTGTAAATTCTATTCTTAACATCACAACTTATAAATTATTCCTAACAATCTCCCCCTATTTATGCTTTAAAATCTGAAGCATAAATCTAAGTTGTGGATGTCAAAACATATAACAATACAACCAGAATAGAATTTATGAATGTAGAATTATGAAGTTTAAGTACCTCCTTCTCAGATGTAGACGTTTATCTAGTACTTAGAAGAAAGAATTTTAACTATTAATGCTGCTCTTCCTTTACCACTTCCTAGCTGAGATTCACCACTGTCACTCCTGGTTCTTCTTTTTACTACCCTTTGTCTGCTCTTTATCTCCCCCAGCTTTATCTTTATCTCCTTCAGTCTGATAGTGTTGTTGTTGTCTTTGAATTATCTTTATCTCCCCCTTTTTGACATCAGCAACATTAATTCCAAGAGATTCAGAAACAGAACAAATGAGATTCATAAGAACTGCTTGATTTTCTATAATTGTGACTTGGTTATCTTCAAGTGATTGAAGTCTTGTTTGAATAGCAATTTGAGAATCCTGAATATCTTTCAAAACATCAGAATGAACTTCAATGTTGGAAGTGCTTCTAGTATCTCTAGTATCAGAATCAGAAAGAACTGTATCTTCAAGTCTTGTAGAAGAAATTGTTTGAGTTGTATGATATTCAAGTAATAAAACTTGATTAGAAGTATCAACATCTTCATCTTTCTGTTCTGGAACTGAAACATGATCATCATCTCCTTCACCAGTATTCTGTGTACTAACATCTTCAAATCCTGACTCCTCCTTAGATTGATCAGAGACTGTAGATGTCTCAATTCTAGCTGATATTGGAAGTACATACAAAGGAACACTAGGATCATTAGGATCTTCATCTGGTACATATGTATCAAGAGATTGCTTTATCCTGGCACCTCTTCTGTTAATGATTCCTGCAAGCCTCTCCTTTTGCTTCTGAGCTTTAACTTCTGGCTTTGCATTGTGATGTGCTAGGTCATTCTTCTGATACACTTTGATGAATGAATAAGTACCAGCATCCATACCCAAATTTTCAGACCAAGATTCAGGAAAAACCTGATCCCAGAAATCAAATGATGGTTTCCTAATTTTCTCTCCCTTACTATGGAGTTGATCATCCATACCCTCATTCTCACTTTGACTTACTAAAGTCAACACTCTTTCTACCTCACCTTTTGCCTGGTCAGGAGCCAGCCGCTCAAATTGTGGATCTAAGTCCATCTTTTCAAGTGTATCACTCAAATTTAGATAAGTGCTCTCATGACCTACAGAAAAATAGAGTTTAGAAGAAGTTTTTATACCTGAACTCACATGGAGAGAGGGTTCCTCATTTGGCATGTGGCTTGAGGTTTTCTCCAAGGAGTGAGCTGCTATAGTCTCTGAATCCTTACAATCATCTTCTTTCCTTACAGAAACTACAGGCTCCAGTATACCACTTTCAGGTTCTTTACTAGACTCTGATGTCTTCAGTAATACTTCATTAGACACCATAGTTAGTACATCACCATCTTTAAGTGTTGTTTGCTGAGACACACCCTCAAGGTGGATAGACTCTGACTGAACAAAATTTGTTTGATCTTCAGAAAAATCAACCAAAGTCATTCCTCCCATATCATAGGGTATCTCACTTGCATTTTCAGTCATCACAGAAGTCCTTTCAACATCAGCTATCACAGCTCCTGAGTCATCCTTCCTCTGACTAGATGGTTCTTGTGTTATAGTGACTGTGATCTGATCTTTCCTACTATTCACCACTGGTGCAATAGTATCTTCTGTTGACTGCATTCCTCTATCTACTTCCTCCAGTTGTTCACCTTGAGTTGAAGCATCTTCAATAATGACATTCTTGTCAAATAAATATGCATGAAGTGATTGAAGTGCACCATGCTTCGAGAGTCCAAATTTCTTGACTAATTGTCTTCTGATAGACACATAGAAATACATCTTCATTAAGTCAAGTCTTTGATGTAGAAGTCCATATTCATCTGGAAATAAAAGTTTTGGTACTCTTTCAACCAGAAAATCTAGAACAGGCCTTGACAACTTCACTTTGAGAGAAATTAGTCCCATAGCCAGTCTGTATGATAATGTAGTTTCCCATGAAGAATCAATATCCAGATCTCTCTTGTCAAATACTGACATAGATGTAGCTTGATTTGTAGAAACCTGCATGATATTAGTTGGACTAGACTCTGTGTGTGTAGGTGACAATTGAATCTTTCTCCTTGTTCTCCTGATATAGTGAGCAAAAGATTTATCCTGAGAAGACTCAAGAGGTGTAGACACAGAAGTGATCTTGGGATGAGATCTTGGTTCAATAGACACAGTCTTTTGAGAGACAGTATCCAGTAACTGTTTTCCCTTT
The DNA here is from genome assembly GCA_037693485.1 of Kitagawia praeruptora. Classification (NCBI taxonomy): domain Eukaryota; kingdom Viridiplantae; phylum Streptophyta; class Magnoliopsida; order Apiales; family Apiaceae; genus Kitagawia; species Kitagawia praeruptora. Next base: position 145,816,061 of record CM075352.1, read on the forward strand.
TTAAGAACTACAGCCTTTTGAGAGACTGCAGCCTGGCTGTGACTAGGTTTTTCATCTCTTTGTGCTAACAAAGAAAGTTGAATTGCAGCCTTCAATTCTGCTCTCTCAGCAAGAGTTAAATCATCATCATCTTCACTAGAGTTACTACTACTACTTGACACAACAAATCTTCTCTTCCTTACAACTGATGTCTTTTGAGAAACACCAGAGGTTGGTTTCTTTAAAACAATAGGCTGTGGATCAAAATTTGGTTCTTGAATTGTTTCAGAGACTATAATGTTTTGGGCTACTTGGGTAGACACAGGTGGGTTCTCCTCCAATTGAGATTCCTGAGCCATTTCACCACAAAAGAAAGAAGAATTGTAGAAAGTAGGAAGATGAGTTTTAAGAATTACCTGAACATGTTGTGGATAATGAATTGCAGGTATTTCATCTAGATTTTTTTCATTGTCCTTCTTTGTAATGTCAGAGAAAATTCTCTTTTGCTATTCATAAGAAGAAACACAATGTTCTCTACCAAATCTAGTTTCAACATCAGGAATAAAATGGTTAATAAACAATTGCATAAATCTATGATAATAAACCATTTTCCTGTTTTGATCTCTTAACCCAAGTTGAATACTCATCTGACTTAAGATAATATGACCAATGTTGATTACTCTGTCATAAAGCAAACTATAAGCAATATGTGATGTAACAGAAGTAATTTGTTGAAAAGAACTACATTTGCCAGTAAAACATTTAGCAATTTGATCAAAGTAAAAAGACCATTCCTTTCTAAGAAAAGACCTATTCAACTGGCTCATGTTATCTAGAGGTCCATTATAATCTAATTCAGACAACATAGTTCTTATATTATCATCAGATGGTACATTCTCATAACTATCAGTAACAGGTAAGCAAAGTACTGAATTAACAACAGATTCAGTAATGTCAAATGAATCTTGTCCTAAATGTAGAACAATCTTACCTGATTGACTCTGAGTAGAATCAATTACCTCAGCATTCTCCCAAGCTTGTGAAATAGCTACTTGATTAATCTGTGGAGATGCTGTTAATGCATAACTTAATGGTCCATATGCCAGAAAGTCCATGATTGAATGAAAATCAGATGACACTCCTTCCTTGTTGGTGATAGCTGCAACATGATTGTTTGTCATAAAATCAAAGTCACCAAACTTGAAGGCTACTGATTTAGGTAATCTTCTCTGAGCTGCCATTTTTGATCTGAAAAGAACTTGAAAAATTCTTGAAATGAATTAGTGATTTTGAAAACTCAAGAGTGATTTTTGCTTTAGAGAATGTAAAATTAGAGAAAGCAATTACACGATTAGAGTTTCAAAACAAATATATTTCACAAATCTTTCAGACCACTATCCCACGTTGACACGTAGATTGACAGGTGTCAGTCCCTGAAAAATGCGGTTACCCACGATTTTTTGAAAATAAAATCCAAAATTGATTTTTCATGAAATAAATCAGGGTATAAATAAGCAATACTGATCAGCTTCCTTTTCCTGATGACCTCTCATCAAAATAATCACAAAATGCAATGTGATTTAAAAATATAATTTTCAAATCCTGATGGTCACACATGAAATCCTGATCAATATCATCAGAGACTTAATATGGAGTTTTCCACGTGGCATTTTTCTTTTATCTGAAAAAGAAATAAACAATTAATCTGAACAAAAATCAATTGGTTAGATATTTTCAATATTTCTTGAAAACAAGAAATACAGTCACATGCAATAATTAGCATTTGACTTTATTAAAACTTCCAAGTGACTGCTCAGCTTCTCACGTCTTTCTTTAAAAGAACCAGACGCCTTATGCCATTCTCCATAACCTTTCAATTTCTTTTCTTCTCAACAATGCTTCTCAAACCAAAAATCCCTTCAAACCCATTTTTCAGATTTTTCTCAATCGACGAACATCCTGTTCTTGATCATCTCTTTGAACAAATGACTCTTCTCATCAAACTAATCATAAATGGATTGGTTTTCGACAATATCCAGAGATTTATCCTAGAACATCCATCTGTTGGATACAATCTTCCCCTAACCTCCTCAAAACTTGAGGATGAAGAATTTGGCTGAGAGTCTGAGGTTGATCTTGATGGGGATGCTATACATTTAAGTTAGCTGCTCTCATTCAAGTCGCCCAGACAAGGAATCCAAGAGCAAATGAGGCTTTCATCCCCTGATGGATTTCTTGAGATGCTCCTTGTCCTGTACCTCAGAGTTCATATCAATAGACAAGTATAGAATTATCAATAGAAATTTAGACAAAAAGATGTTGTATTTCATTTCCATGTAATGATTTCTATTAATGAAAATACAGTTTCTTGTTATCTGCTTGTCTTTTGATTTTTTTTTTGAATGATGTATAAATTATCAGTATGCAAATATCAAAACTTGCTAGCATAGACTTCACACATCACAGAATTAGATTACTACACAAAGTAAACGTCAGAATTTGAAACAATTTTCATAATCCTGATACTGATACAATACTGATGACGTCAGCATCCTGATAACAAATCTAATCCTGATGATTATTAACAAGTCTATCATACTGAAATTTATCAAGGCAATGTGTTATAACTCAAGCATTTTAACAATCAAATATAGATCCTGACAAGAATATCAAGTCTATAAGCTAAGAACAACATACCTTGCTACTTTTGCAGATGTTACAGATCTAAAAATTTAACATTCCTAACTCACTTACTAGTCTACTGAATGTAGTCTCATCAAGTGGTTTAGTTAAAATATCTGCAAGCTGTTTGTCAGTAGGAACAAAATTAAGTTCCACATTACCATTCTCAATATGTTCTCTAATAAAATGATACCTGACATCAATGTGCTTAGTCCTTGAATGTTGAACTGGATTTTCTGCAATTTTAATAGCACTAGTATTATCACAAAACATAGGAATATTACTAAGTGTCATACCATAATCCAGCAACTGATTTCTTATCCAAAGGAGCTGTGCACAACAACTGCCTGCTGCTATGTACTCAGCTTCTGCAGTTGAGGTTGAAACAGATTGTTGCTTCTTGCTTGCCCAAGAAATCAATCTATTTCCCAAGAATTGACATGTACCTGTAGTGCTTTTCCTGTCTATCTTACACCCTGCATAATCAGAGTCTGAATAGCCAATTAGAAAGAAATCAGATTCTCTAGGATACCACAAACCAAGATTTGGAGTTCCTTTGAGATATCTAAAAATTCTCTTCACAGCAATTAAATGAGATTCCTTAGGATCAATTTGGAATCTAGCACATAAACAGGTAGAAAACATTATATCTGGCCTACTTGCAGTTAGATATAACAATGAGCCTATCATGCCTCTATAACTAGTATTATCCACACTCTTTCCTTTAGGATCAGAGTCTAGTTTAGTGGCTGTTGCCATGGGTGTTTTTGCAACTGCACAGTCTTGAAAGTCAAATCTTTTTAAAAGATCTTTGATATACTTTGACTGATTAATGAAAATACCAGTCTCAGTCTGTTTGACCTGCAAGCCTAAGAAATAATTTAATTCACCCATCATGCTCATCTGATACTTAGACTGCATAAGCTTGCTAAATTTAGCACACAACTTTTCATTAGTAGAACCAAAAATAATATCATCAACATAAACTTGAACTAAAAGCAATTCACCTTTTATCTTTCTAAAGAATAGAGTTTTGTCAATTGTACCTCTTGTGAAGCCATTTTCAAGAAGAAATTTAGACAAAGTCTCATACCATGCTCTTGGTGCCTGCTTTAGTCCATAGAGTGCCTTGTCAAGTTTGTAGACATGATTTGGAAACTTTGGATCAACAAATCCAGGTGGCTGTTCTACATACACTTCTTCATCAAGTTTGCCATTTAGAAAAGCACTCTTTACATCCATCTGGTATACCTTGAATTTTTAATGAGCTGCAAATGCAAGAAACATTCTGATTGCTTCCAATCTTGCTACAGGTGCAAAGGTCTCATCATAATCAATGCCTTCTTCCTGAGAATAACCCTTGGCCACCAGTCTTGCTTTGTTTCTTACAATCATACCAGATTCATCTAGCTTGTTTCTGAAAACCCATCTTGCACCAACAATAGATCTATCTTTAGGTCTTGGTACCAGTTTCCAGACTTTGTTTCTCTCAAATTCATTTAACTCCTCCTGCATTGCAATTACCCAATCAGGATCCTGTAAGGCTTCTTCAACCTTCTTAGGTTCATTCTTTGAGAGAAAACAACTATACAAGCATTCATTTTGAATTGATCTTCTAGTTCGAACACCACTATTTGGATCACCAATTATCAAATCTTCAGTATGATCCTTTGTCCATTTTCTAACAGGTGGTAGATTAACTCTGCTAGTCTCTCCCCCTAAGTTAGTGGTATCCCTTGTAGAAGAATTCTCTCTACCTTCAAAAACTCTCCTTTGATCAATAGAATCAGTAGATTCCATATTGCTGCTAGTTACTGATCTTTCCTCAGTAGACTCTGAAACGTCAATTCCTGATGGAATAGACTCTGAAACGTCAATTCCTGATGGAATAGACTCTGAAACGTCAATTCCTGATGGAATAGACTCTGAAAGACTAGTCTGCTCCTGATGATCACTGTGTTCTCTCTGATTTATTTGCTCCCCCTCAACAGTAGCATTCCTTTGAGAAGCAATAGAAATTCCTTCTGGAGAACCTTCATCATCACTTGAGAGTATCTCAGAATTCTTCAGATTTTCAAATTCCAATTTGTCATGGCTTTCATCAGTTTGCAAAATTCCAAATTTCTTATCATCAAATGCAACATGAATTGATTCCATAACAATGTGAGTTCTGAGATTATAAACTTTGAAGGCCTTAGATGCTGAATATCCTAGAAAAATTGCTTCATCCGATTTGGCTTCAAATTTTCCAAGTTGTTCTGGATGAACTTTTAGGACATAGCATTTGCATCCAAAGATGTGAAAATATTTCACACTTGGTTTCTTTCCTTTGATCATCTCATAGGGAGTTTTTCCATGACTATTTACCAAGGTACAATTTTGAGTGAAACATGCAGTGTTAATAGCTTCTGCCCAAAAGTAGGTTGGAAGTTTTGCATCTGCAAGCATGGTTCTTGCTGCCTCTATGAGAGTCCTGTTCTTTCTTTCCACTACACCATTTTGTTGAGGTGTACCAGGTGTAGAAAACTGTTGAGTGATTCCATTGTCTGCACAAAACCCCTCCATTGTAGAATTCTTGAATTCTGTACCATTGTCACTCCTAAGTACTATGACTTTGTACTCAGAGTTATTATGAATATTCTTGATGAGTTCAATGATTTGCTGAGGAGCTTCATCCTTCTTGTGTAGAAAGAACACCCATGTGAACCTTGTGAAATCATCCACCAAAACTAGAGCATATCTTTTCTTGCTGATAGACATAATGTTTACTGGACCAAAAAGATCAAGATGTAGCATGTGAAATGGTTCAGTAATTGAATTTTCAGTTTTGCTCTTGAAAGTGGTTCTTCTTTGCTTTCCAAGCTGACATGCATCACAAAGTCCATCTTGCACAAAATTTGCCTGAGGTAGGCCTCTCACCAAATTGTGTTTAACAAGTTGATTAAGCTTCTTGAAATTAAGATGTGAGAGCTTCTTGTGCCAATTCCAGCTTTCATCACTTGTTGCTTTGCTGTAGAGACATCTAACAATTCCTTTAGATGTATCACTTAAGCTGGCTTCGTATATGTTACCATGTCTTTGACCAGTTAGAACAATGTCTCCATTCTGCATATTCAAGATTTTGCATCCTTCTCTGTCAAAGATTGATTTGTAACCTTTATCACCCAGTTGACTTATGCTTAAAAGAGTATGTTTCAAGCCTTCAACCAGTGCTACATTTCCTATGATGACATTCCCCAAAACAATTGAGCCATATCCCAGAGTTTCTCCTTTGTTGCCATCTCCAAAAGATATTATTGGGCCAGCTTTCCTCTCAAACTTTGTAAGCAGGGACTTCTTTCCAGTCATATGTCCAGAGCATCCACTGTCCAAGATAATTGAATGCTTCTTTCCTGTGCCCTTAACAGGGGATGGAGAAGTTTTCTTTGGAGATCCAGGTTTGTCTGAACTATTGGCCATCAATGCAATGTTGTCATAATCCAATTCATCTTCAGAGTCACTGGAATCAGCCCAATCCTTCTGTGTGACCATAAGTGCATTACCCTTTCCTGAATTCCTAGGCTTCTTACACTCACTAGCAAAATGTCCAAGCTCGCTGCAGTTAAAGCACTTGATCTTGGCCTTATCAAGCTTGACAATTGTACTTTTGCTTTTGTCACTCTTCCTCTCCTCCTTCTTTGAAAAGGTCCTTTGCTAAATCTTCTCCTTTTGAATCTTCCTTTCTTGAAAGCTTTAGCAAACATAGCAAAGAGTTCTTGCATATCAGATTCAGAATCATTGTTGTCAGAGTCCATATCAGTAGTCTCTGACTCAGAACTTTCTTTGCTTTTCTTCTTCCTTGAATTCTTTACAGCAATCTCTTCATGCTGTTCTTCAGGAAGCTTCTTAACTTCAGATTGAGCAGTAAGTGCAATAGTCTTCATCTTTCCTTCACTCCTGCTCTTCTTCTGCTGCTTGTCAAGTTCATAAGCTCTCAATTTTCCATATACTGCCTCTAATGAAATCTCATCCAGATCATTAGCTTCCTCGATCGCAGATATCTTCTCATTGTAGAAATCAGGCAAAGCTTTCATGAACTTTGTATTCATATCCTCCAAGTCATAATATTTACCATGCATGGCCATCTCATTGATGAGTTTTGTAAACCTATCAAAGGTATCAGTAAGTGACTCACCAGACTTGGATTCAAAGTACTCATACTGTTGTATAAGTAATGTCCTCATATTCTTCCTGACAGGCTTAGTTCCTTCACAGTGAACCTTAAGATTGTCCCATATATCCTTAGCAGTTTTACAAGAGAGAACATAGTTAATGAGAACAGAATCAAGACTGTTGAATAATATGTTTCTCACTTTAGCATCTTTGAGAACATTCTCCTTGTCCTTATCTGACCATTCAGATTTTGGCTTCTCTGCTATATGTTCTGGAACAACCACACCATCAACTGTTGCTTGTCCAACGACCTTTGTTGGAACAAAAGGTCCATCTCTGATTCTGTCAAGATAATCAGGATCTGTTGCTTCCAGATGATGCAACATCTTTACTTCCCATAGAGTATATTCGTTTCTCTTGAGCATAGGAATTTTAGTATTCCCATCCTTGTAACCAGACATGATTGCAGATCTTTACGATTACTCGAAATCAACCTGCTCTGATACCAATTGTTAACTCGAATAACTTGTAGAAGGGGGGGTTGAATACAAGTTATATAATCGTGTCTGATTTTTGCTTGATTATATGAACAAGAATAAACGAATGAATCAAACTCTTGTTTGCATTAATAAGATCAAATACAAACTCTACCAAAGGTGTACAATACCTTTAGCAGCTGCTGACAATACAAATATCTCTCTGTTTGTTTCGAACTCTCGAATACAAACCTTATACAGAGCTACGCACATTCACTTGTTCGACTCACGCTCTTTACAATGATATTGAGAGAGTATTTATAATGCTACCTATCAACTAATAACAGAAAGATATAATCTATACATGACAATGTTCTGCCTTCTAGTCGATAGTTTCCTTCAATAGAAAAACTCTTTCCTTCATAATATCTTCTTGCTTGTTCTTCAAACAACGATCCTGTTTTATAGCACTTGTCAGTTTCTGTAGCATCCATAATGACATCATCAGTAACATGACTGATATTAGGATCTGTACACTGCATCAGTATCTGATCAACCATCAGTATTGGACCGTCATCAGGATTTGCTCTCTGTTCCTGACATGTAGTCTCCGATACACTGTTCATTTCTTACTAAACTATACAGATAACTGTCTTACACATAAATCCTAAATACAGTGCTAAATCCTTTATAAGATCAGGATTACAAGAAGTATAATGTGTAAATTCTATTCTTAACATCACAACTTATAAATTATTCCTAACATTGATTTTTCCAAAATCTATCATATAACTGAATAAATTAGACTCAAGAACTTTATTAATTATCAAATAAATAAATTTGTCGTGCATGTCTTACGTGAATAAAGATTGTAAATAACTAGATAGATAGATGTATGTACACTAACCTGTCATATTGTACTACAAATAAGTATGGTGGTGGTAAATTTTGGAAATCGGAACAAATCGTTTAAGTTATCGATTAGCGATTAATCGAAATGATAAATCAAAATAAAAGTTAGATAAATTTTAACATTTTAGTAATATTTAAAATATTAATCTTATCTAAAATATAATATATCATTCAAACATAAATCATAGAGATAAATCGAATTTTAAAAATAATATTAATTAAATATTTTTTAATAATTAATCGGTGATTTATCGATGATTTTAAAAAATTGAACGATTTTTAGAACACAACTAATTACTAATATTAATTGTAGAACGGATGAAACGTTAATTTGGTAGTTAACATAAAAAATGCAAATGTTCGTATGGCTTTCCCTGATGATAAAATGACCAAATTACACTATTTTTTTCTAGAAGATCAAATTACCGATATGCATTGGAGTCCGTTTTTTTGACCACGAGGTACGCATGTTGTGCATGCGTTGCCTGTGATGCACATTCCTGGAATGCGTATCATAGGTCATGCATCACCCAGATGCGTGATGACGTCATATGATGTTATTTTCACCAAACGATTCCGGCGCGCTCTCCCCCTCAAAATCACCCCCGGTCGCCCCCCCTTCATTCTCCTCACTCCGACAACCTCCACCATATCCAAGGACATAAACGAATCCCATAGCTCACTCTCCATTTTGCCATCTTGATTTGTTGATTTCTGGCCCGTAGGGGTGTGTATTGGCTGCTCGAAAAAATAGATCGGAGAAATGAACTTAATTTTGGGGCTTTTAAATCCGGTGAAAGAAACGAAAATTGATTGGTATAGGCTTGTAGGAGATGATAAAGACGATCATTTTGGTATATAACATGCTAGTAAAAAATGCGGCCTGGAAAGTAGTGAACGAAATGATCGAAATTTTTATCGAAAAAATGTCTCAGGCGACGGCTGAGAAGACGATGAACAGTTCCTTGAATACGCATGTTGAACATGCATATTTGCAGCCATGCATGTTGAACATTCATGTTCAAGGCATGCAAAATCTCAAATTACACACTTCACACATTGCCGCAATGCGTGGTCAAAGGCTATACCTTTTTAAGATGCGTAAACGCATGCTCAGAATGCGAGGTGCGTGGGTAAAAAGGGCGGAGCTTAGTGTCGGTGGATGTTTTGGACAAGTGGAATTAAATGATGGGTATTTTGATTTTTCACCCTTCCTTGATTCTATTTTAATAACTATAATATAAAATCCGGTAAAAGGCACCAAAAACAGTGATCATAGAATTCAAAAGTTTGGACGCGAAATTACAGAAACCAAAATCGTGAAATGTAGAAGCCGTTTGGTTAAGTTTAAAAGTATTATTTATAATTTAAACTTGTTTAAAAGTAATAAATGAAAAAAAAATAAGTTAATATCTGTTTGGATAATTTTGTATAATGAGTAATTTATGAATTATTAAAAATGTAAAATTAAATAAATTTGATAAATTATTAATTTTAATAAAGATATTAACTTTTATCAAATAAAAGCATCAAAATAAAATGAATTATTTAAAAAAATAACTTATATCAATTTCTAATTTAAATTATTTTTTTAACTTTAAACAATTTTCTAACTTATTATATAAACAAGTATTTTTAACTTAAAATCAAAAATCACTTTAAACCGGAACTTAAAACCTCCAACCAAACGGGCTCGTAGGCACTCTTCTAAAAATCGACGTGAAGTTTGGCTGTAACAAATTCAGTTTTAGAACTATATTGTATTGTAGTTAGTCTCATCTTATGTTGAGTATTTTCTTTGTCTCATCTATTGATGAGTTTTAAATCTTTTTATACTCGATTTTTCTTTATCAAATAAATTGTTCTTTGGAGATTTAGTATTCATGGCGACTTTACATGATGAAAACTTGGAAGAGGCATATTCAAAGCTTTCATTGGACAATGCAGATGGGGATTTGGGTCTCGTTTTGGAGGATACACCGGAGAACAGTGTGAAACATGATTTTAATAGATGTTTGGTGGGGAGCTTTTTGACAAATAGGAAGGTGAATTTCATGGCAATTCAATATACTTTGGCGACCATTTGGAGACCGGTTAAAGGAGTTTTCATGGAGGAGACTTATCAACCAAATATTTTTCTATTTAAGTTTTTTCACGATCTCGATATGCAGAGGGTTCTAAATGATGGTCCCTGGACGTTTAACCAACAAGTCCTTATTAAAAAGTTAGATGTTGATGAGCAACTAAAGGAGGTTAAGTTATCGGAGATCTATATATGGGTGCAGATATACGACGTCCCGATTGGTTTTTAAATCGGAGTATGTTCTGAAATCCATAGGTAACTATATTGGGAGATTTTTGGAATCGGACCATAAAAACTTTCAAGGGATGTGTAAAAATTACTTAAGGATTATGGTGGCTATTGATGTTTTTAAGCCATTAAAAAGCAAGATGCGAGTTAAGAAAGTTGGGGGTGAGTGGATGTGGTTCCAGTTTAAGTATGAGCGTTTACCATCTTTCTATTTTTATTATGGGATAATAGGGCATACGGAGAAATTATGTGAGGCGTTGTTTGATAATCCTCGGGGTAAAGAAATTACAAACTATGATGGGTCTTTACGAGCAACGATGAGGAAGAAAAGTATGAGTGTAGGGAATTAGTGGTTACGAGGAGCTGACAGTGCGGTTGTAAATCCGGTGAAGTCAAACGAGGAGGAGAGGGAGGCGGATTCAAATCAGGTTGTTGAAGAATTCCATAATCGTAGAAGTACACAGCGAGAAGTAAGGGAGAGTGACAAAAGGGTAATTGCAGCTACTAAAGTTCATGAGGGAATTTTGGAAAATTCAAATAATAGTGAAGATAATCCTATTATTGATGGGATAATAATATCTAAACAGAAAAGACAGCGGTTGGGAGAGGATATTGAGGAGTTGAGTCGTAATTCAAACTCTGAAGATGGGCTGGCAAATGGGCTGGATATTGTAATGACCGAAGATGATCAACAGAACCAAAAAAACTTGGCACTGGCGGGACCTGGTATCCAGGTCCGCCTGCCACAATGAGTACGCTATTTTGGAATTGTAGAGGCTTGTGCAATCCTCGTACAGTTCGGGTTATTGGACCTTGTTCAACTAAAGAAGCCCATATTTGTTTTGTTAATAGAGACCATGGTGGATCAGAAAAGAATTGAGGGTATTCGTGCTAAGATGAAATATGAGGGTTTGTTTACTGTAGTTGGAACTGGACATGGAGGGGGGTTAGCTCTCTTTTGGAGACACGAAGATAATATTAAGATTACCTCATCATCTCAAAATTATATCGATGTAGAGGTCAAGATAGATGATAGTAATACCTGGAGACTTACTAGTTTTTACGGCTTTTCGGAGAGGTCAAGGAGACGAGACTCGTGGGAATTACTAAATTCACTAGCAGTAACATCATCTCTGCCATGGGTTATTTTGGGAGACTTTAATGATTTACTTCGGGAGGATGAGAAAAAAGGGCGACATAAACACCCAACTTGGCTGTTAAATGGGTTTAGAGAGGCTGTTTTAGAATATGGAATTTCAGACTTGCCTATGGAGGGATATCCATATATGTGGGAAAGAAGTCGGGTACGGAAAGATTGGTGCAAGAAAAATTAGATCGGGTGTTTGTGAATGAAGGATGGAAATCGCTCTTTCCTACAAATAAGGTTCATAATCTTATAGCTCCGACTTCTGATCATTCTGCAATTTTTCTTCAAGTAAGTATGTGGAGACCAGCTTCTAGAAATTATAAATTTTGTTTTGAAATTTGTTGGCTTAGAGAAGCTAGGTATAGTGATATTGTTACTGAGAGTTGGAAAAAAATGGAGGGTTTAAACATGCAGCAGAGAATTGAGGTATGTGGGGTTGATTTAAAGAAGTGGGGGGATAGTCTGGTAAAAGATTTTCAGCAGAGACTTCAAAGGAGTAGAGCGATAATGGATCGTTTTAGAGGTCTAAACGATGCCTACTCTTTATAATGTTTGAGAGAAGCGGAGGCAGAGTATGCTAAGATTCTGGTTCAAAAAGAAGATTTTTGGAAGCAGAGAGCTAAGCAGTTCTAGTTAAAAGGGGGAGATAGTAACTCAAAGTATTTCCATTTGTATGCTTCAGCAAGGAAAAAGAAAAATCATATCAATCAATTGAAGAATGTTAAAGGGAATTGGGTGAACTGGTCTATAGGGCTGGGGAATGTAATAAAGGACTATTATAGTGATTTGTTTACTTCTAAAGGGGTGATGGTAGATAATGTGTTGTACTGTATTGGGGAGAGAATTACTGAGGATCAAAATGAGGAGTTAGCCCGAGATTTCAATGAGGAGTTAGCCCAGGGCCGGATGGTATGAATCCCGTTTTTTTATCAAAAATTTTGGAGTATAATTAGTAAGGATGTGGCTAAGGAATGTATCCGTGTTTTAAATAATGGGATAATACCGGGGAATCTTAATGATATGGTAGTGGTTCTTATACCAAAGAAATCAAAACCTGAAACGATGGCTGATCTTAGGCCCATCTCGTTGTGTAATTTCATGATAAAAATTATCACGAAGATGTTGGCAAATCGATTAAAGGTAGTTCTTTCAAGTATTATATCTGAGACTCAAAGTACATTTGTTCTTGGGTGGTTGATTGCGGACAAGGCAGCGCACCAACGGATTTGTAATGGGACTGTGAAAAGAATAGGGAGAGGGGAGACAATGAATGTTTGGAGGGATTTGTGGCTGCCCAGTTGGAATCAAACTAAAATTACAACTCTGGTTATTCAAGGACTGGAGGAGGCCAAGGTTAGTAGTCTTATGAGGATTGATACTTTGGAGTGGGACTCAGAGATTCTACGAGACTTGTTCAACGAGCAGGATGTGTTTCAAATTCAAAAGTTTCCGTTAAATTATTCAAGGTTGGAGGATACGTGGATGTGGATTGATAAGGAGAAGGGAAAATATTCAGTTAAAAGTGGCTATCGTAGACTTTGCCGGAATGAGCATAGTATGTCTAATTCAGAGTTTGAGTTTAATTGGCTTAAAGTTTGGAATCTGTCGGTTCCTCCGAAGGTGAAAATCTTTGTGTGGAGAATGTTGCAGAACTGCCTTCCAACGTTGGAGAATCATAGAAGTCGTTTTGTTGAAGTGTACCCCATCTATTCAGTTTGTCAGAATTATCTGGAAAACGCTGAGCATGCTTTGTTTTCTTGCTCTTTTGCTCAGAGTTGTTGGAATGCTGTGAAGGTGTATGGTATTTCAAGTACAGACTTGTCTATTGGAAGCATAATGAAGGATCTCTTTGAGGTTAAATCTGCGAAGGAGATGGAAATTATATGTGCAGTACTAAGGCAAATCTGGGATCACAGAAACAATGTAGTATGGGATAAGAAGTTTAAAACTCCGGCTATGATGGTTAACGATGCTAGTGTTTATCTGTTTCAATGGCAAAGGGCTCAAAGTAATCAGGTTATACACAGAAAATTAAATGGCAGGGAAGGGGTGGTAGTGTGAAAGAAGCCAGATATGGGTTGGTTGTCTTGTAACGTAGATGCTGCGGTTTTTGAGAGGGAAGGTAGAAGCTCTTTTGGTTGTGTGTTAAGAAATGATCAAGGGCAATTCGTAGCTGTTTATGAAGGTTTCAGGTATGGTATTATAGATCTGAAGCTGGCCGAAGCTTTGGCTTTTAAGGAAGCGCTTTCTTGGCTAAAAAGGAGGAGGGTTTCATGTGTGCATGTAGAATTGGATTCTTTAACAGTGTTTAAAGCTTTTGAGAGTAATTTGATGGATTCCTCGCATCTGGGAGCTATAATAGAGGATTGTCGTTCTATAGTTAAGGACTTAGGGTCCTATTCAGTGTACTTTGTTAGCCGTTCAGCGCAGTCAGTGGCTCATGTTTTAGCCAGAGAGACTGGTTATATGTCTGAATGTAAAAAATGGTGTTCTGTACCATCCTTTCTTATCTTCTTATCGATGTGTTACATTCTAATTTAATATATTAGTTCGTTTGTTTGGTTTAAAAAAAGAGTTATTTGCAATTTGCACCTTCAAACTATTGTTCAAAATCAATTTTGTATCAGGATTTTGAGATAAACAATCTGCACCCCTTAACTTTCAATCTTGATTGCAATGTGCACCCCTTGACCATTTTCTTTGATTTTATGAAGGGTAAAATAGATATTTCAGGATAAAATTTAAGTAATATAAATTTCAAATTTTCAAAATTATTTTTAAAATCGAAATCTTTTTTTAAAATTATAAAATAATAATTTTTAATATCCAAATCATACTAATAATTAGAATTAAATTTCTTATGACAAAATATTAATTCCAAAATTTATGTTTTACTAATATTAAATTTTAAATAAATTTAACATTAACTTGAATTATACATTAAATTTAAATACAAAATTTGCTTTACAAATTTTTATTTGAAGTTGTTATCAATGTAGCAGGAAAATTATAATTTAATACAAGTATTTATTATAAAAGAATTTATTAGTATAATTTTTTTAACTTATTTGAAATTCTAAATATAAATGTCATTGAAAGTTGATACGAAAGTTCCGATTTTACCCCTCATTAATTTAACAATAAAGGTTAATAATAATAATAAAAATATTAAAGGGGTGCACATTGCAATCAAGATTGAAAGTTAAGGGGTGCAGATTGTTTATCTCAAAATCCTGGTACAGAATTGATTTTGAACAATAATTTGAGGGTGCAAATTGCAAATAACTCTTAAAAAAAAAGAACTATACTGTAGTTTTTTATATTAAAAAAGGTGTACCTACAAGTACAAGTTGCATATATCCATGTTTTATGCTGAAATAAATAAGAAAAGATATACTCCAGGGAACAGCATTTCCCAGAAAGACTTTGACTAGGGTCAGTAAAAGTTAAAGTAATAGTAGTTGCAGGTAATAAATTAAAAATATTTAAAGAATTCCTTTGTAAAGCAACAAACCGCTAACTGAGGAGACCTGAAAGTCTAATAAGGTATGCTGGGTGCCGGCTTGTAATTCGTCACGTATTAATTATTGCAAAACCCAGCAGCCATGTTTGTCGATCTTCTAAGCTACCTCTTCCCACTTGTGTAAATTCTTGAGTAAGAGCATCTTCAAGGGTGTAAAACCCTTAGATTAATTATCTACTTGTCATTTAGTTGACATCTAGTGGCACTATTTAGATAATATGTAAAAATTTGAGCACTCCAATCATTAATCCCTTAATAAAAAAATATAGATAATGATATTTGGTGAGCTATATTTGTTGAATTAATAAAGCTTTTATGTATAATTTTGCACGATCATAATTATAAATAATTCCCTTGGAGCACACATATTCACCCTTAACAAAAATTTTACATTATCATTATAACTAATGATTATAGCTAACCATTTTACATAACACGAGATGCTCTAAACAAGTTCTATCATATATAATTAAGAGTAGATGAGTGTTGAGATTATTTATTAATTGATCATAATTTCGGTAATTTGAAATTTCGATTTCAAGCACAGTAATAATGGATAAGTATCTTTTTATTATTTTTTATTAGTACCGATTATAATAAATATGTTAAGATATGTTGTAAATTGTAATAATAATGTGCAAGGTGAAATCGAACTCCTGATTATATACAAAAAGTAGTGTTCATATTCAGTTGCATTGCCTAACAATAAATTTTGGTCAGCATACATACACCGGTCTAACCGAGTCTTGACATGTAGTTTATATATTTGACTTGAAATATTAGTAGTACATGAGCCATATGCATTATGAAAGTGTGCCCAAACATTAGTTAATATATATAGCCTTCATGTATGCTAGCCAATACAAGAGTATCCAATTCTTCAAGCCTCTTGGTCTCCCTCTGTGAGAGCTAGTATCAAAGGAAGGAAAATACAAACAGACAAAGCTCACCACAGTTGCGAAAATCAAACATAATTTAGCAGTAGCTTGGTTTTATTGTTGGTGCATAAGTAAAAATGGGTGATCATGGTGACTTGGAAGCAAGTTCTACACCTATAACGCCAAGACCAAATTCTATGGCTCACACACCGCAAAGCTCTGCCCCGATAACGCCTCGACAGATGTCCATGGCTCCGTCACCTTACATAACATCAGCTCCTCACTCACAGTTTCATTCTCCGTCCCTGTCTCGATCCCCGCTCCTCTCCACTCCAGACCATCCAGTTCCATCTAAAACTCCTACTGCTAAAACCCCAAGCAGAACTCCTAATTTCATTTCCAGGAATATAACGCCCCGGTTCTTGACTCCTTTAGGAAGCCCTCTTAGGAAAGCACTTCACCTAACAAAACTCAACCCGCAAGATGCCTGGCTCCCTATCACCGAGTCACGAAATGGAAACGCATACTATGCGGGCTTTCATACTCTATGTTCTGGTATTGGAATCCAGGCCCTTGTCCTGCCTATTGCCTTCACCATCCTTGGTTGGTAAGTCATCATACATGCATATTAGTCATAGTCCCTGCTTTTTAATCCTGCGACCAAACCAGATTTCGAAACTAAGCTAGGAAAACTTGTTACCGTAAACTTTCGAGAAAATGAAAACCCGTTTAAATTAAAATCTAAGAATTTTGCATCATATCTGCAGGGCATGGGGAGTCATACTCTTAACTATAGCGTTTGTATGGCAACTTTACACCCTATACTTACTGGTTGAGCTCCACGAAGACTTGGACAAAGGTGTTCGCTATAGCAGATATATGCAATTGGCAGCTGCAACTTTCGGTAATTCATCAAACTAATGTCCTGGTTATTTCGTTTGTATAGAATTCGTATATGCCAAGTAATTATCATATAAAAATTAATGGTTGAGTTAATTGATTCATTATTAAATTTTAATAGCTGTTGATTAATGAACGTGCAGGGGAGAAAATGAGCAAGTTACTAGCCTTATTTCCAATCGGATACCTATCAATGGGTACATGTGTGGCTCTGGTTATCATCGGAGGATCGACATGCAAGACATTTTACCAAATAGTATGTGGTCCGACATGCACCAGCAAGCCATTAACTCCAGTGGAATGGTACTTGATTTTCACAAGTGTGGCCGTAGTTCTTTCCCAGCTCCCAAATTTGAACTCTATAGCTGGTGTGTCCCTTGTTGGTGCCATCACGGCAGTCGGATACTCTACTTTCATCTGGACCGTCTCTGTGGCCGAAGGTAGAATTCCAGGGGTCGCTTACAATCCCGTCCTCACAGGCTCACAGATTAAGAAGATTTTCTCCATTTTAAATGCTGTTGGTATCATTGCTTTTGCCTTTAGGGGTCACAATCTTATTCTTGAAATTCAGGTATGTTGCAGAACTGGTTAAGTTTTTCTTCTGTTCAGTAATTTTTCTGATTACATATCATTTGTGTGCTTGAGTTCCTGTTAGTTCTAATTAATACGAACTAATTAAAAGAAGATTTGACAATCCTGTCGTGTACGAAATTGACGGGTCTAGCTATATGTCACAAAACGCTTCCCCTGTAATAACGTTCAAATCTAGTGATTAGTGTTTTGTCATCCTATGTGCATATCTACAATTTTACATGGATACAAGATAACAAAACAAAAAATTAATATACTAAATGTTTCCTCAAGTAGCAGCCATCCCCATCCATGCCAAGCACGAGGATCATAGAAACCTTGTCTTTAAGCACTTAACTATTTGTAGAGTGAATCCAATGCTATTTTTTCAACTTTTTCTGACTACCAATTTATAAAACGTTTATGTTGTCATTCCCATGTCCTGCAGTACTTCTTCTGTGTAAAAATCTAATCATACTTTAAGCTATCTTTTCTTTCTTTATCTGAAGAAACTAATGAGAAAGGACGAAAGTAAAAAATTACGTTTTACACATTCGATGCCAAGTAGAATTTATTTTGCGGGTCGCCGCCTTAGTTGAATATCTCGAAGGCTTCTGGAAAACTAAATATGACAATGCATCGAACTACATATTTATACACCAACCTTCGTAATAAAATACTGGTATGATGGTTCAACTTTGTATAGTATGACTTAACATTATTGACTAATATTATACAAGTTCATACTCTTTATTCAGTGCATTTAGAATTGGCCACTAGTTTACTTTCCAGTTTTGTTGATCAAATCTAGAAGAAACTTTTGACTTGTTAAATATATAATTAGTTTTTAATTAATCCATTAGTTCATGATTAAATTAGTCAAGTAATGCATGTCAATGTCTAGCAGAGCAATTCTAAAAGTATGATTTATTGATTAATTTTGCAGGCCACCATGCCCTCGGATGAGAAGCATCCATCGCGTGTGCCAATGTGGAAAGGAGTTCGGGTTTCATACACTATTATAGCATTGTGTCTGTTTCCTCTGGCAATAGGTGGATACTGGGCCTATGGACAATTGGTATGTCATATATTTGATATTGGTTACATATCTTGCATGCAAGCCTTCATGGACTACATGTACATACACATAATTTGCTAACTGCATCGATTCATTTTTGACCTTGCGTTACAGATTCCACCAACAAATGGAGGAATACTAACAGCTTTGTACGTGCTCCATGGAAGAGACACTGCAAGATGGCTTCTAGGGATGATAAGTTTGTTCGTGATAATAAACGCATTGAGCTCCTTCCAAATATACGCCATGCCTATGTTTGATGACTTAGAGTCCACCTACACTACTAGGTTTAAGAAGCCCTGCCCGTGGTGGCTCCGTGCCATTCTCCGAGCCATCTTTGGTTACTTTTGTTTCTTCATAGCCGTGGCAATGCCCTTTGTCGCCAGTTTTGCAGGTTTGATTGGTGGGATTTCATTGCCTGTCACATTGGCCTACCCCTGTTTTATGTGGCTTAAGATTAAGAAGCCCAAGATTTACGGCCCTGTCTGGTGGCTCAACTGGTTTCTGGGGATCTTCGGAATCTGCTTGAGTGCATTACTCGTCGCTGCTAGTCTTTATGTTCTCATCGACACTGGTGTTGAATACAGCTTCTTCAAGCCTACCTAATTAAATTTTAGTGTGTATCAAGTGGTATTATATTTTTCTGTTGCAGTTACGATAAGTAGTGAGTTTGATATCTATTTGTGTGTAAATTTGTTGTACTATTAGGTAACATAATATATCTTAATTTGTGAAACAACACATTAATGATTTGAATTCATTTGCTAGTCTTAACTTACGAGGCTTGGACTATAAAGAACTACTACCTCTTGTTCCTTTCTCATTATTTGTTGAAATAAAGTCTGAATATGCACAAAAAGATAATGGCCTTTTGCAAGTTCAACTGTTATGAAATGGAGAAGGCATTTGAGCAGCGACAGGGCAGCTACGGATGTTATTATGAGGACCACGAGAATCTTTAACCGGCCTTCTTTAGTGTTTCTGTGCATTCATGTGAAACTGAAGCTAAAGTTCATGTATACCAGAGATGATTAGGAAAAAATAAGATTAACTGAAAGAAGATTCTAGCTACACGTATATTATTATTGGTATGAATACAGGGGTCCATTCGTATCATGTGTGGATTTGAGAAAAAACGTTTGGAACCAATTTGGTAGCATTATTCAATTGTAAAACGCCGGTCCATCTGCTAATCTTACAAGACATATAAATAAGGATCTTAATACACTGGAGGAAACAAAAAGGATCAGGATGAGAGATCTGTCAGTCATCCAAGAGTAACCCACATCCAGGAAGCAGCCCAAAAAGTGTCCATTCAATTATTCAGAACATAGACAAATCATGCATTGCAATGTAGGATAATTTTCAGGGATATTTCCTATGATGCCATCATATTATTAATTTTTGTTGTTGGTACCATATAGGTCCAGGATCGGGTTGACCTAAATCCATATTCATATCCATTTATTTTTATCGGATCCGGATCAGATCGGATCATTTCGCGAATATTTTAGAGGTCAATCCATATCCAATCCATTTAGTTTAATGGATAAACGGATCGGTTTTCGGATATCTATTGCTCCATTTATTTTTTAAAATAGATATAAAAAAAATTAATTACGTAGGAAATCATTCACCAGGTTAAAAGAAAATTAATAAAATTTGAGAAGTTACAATTTAGAATTCAGTGTATAAATTTAAGTAGCAATCAAAAATTTAAATTTCATTATTCAAACACAATGTTTAACAAAAATTTAAATCATTATTTTAAAAAAAAAACTTAAATCACAAGTTTAAATCGAATAAACACATATTAAATCAAAATCGGATTATAGTCTTCATCATTAAGAAGATATAAGAAAGCATCACCGAATTAACATACCATGATTAAGATTTAAAAATGAAAACTCGATATCTTGCTAATCAGAAAAAATATAATGACGTTAAATTTTGGAGGCCGGAACCGTGAATGGAAGAGTAAGGAAATATTAGATTAGGTATAAGGTTTAGTATTTTCAATAACCTAACTTCTTACAATATAAAATATTTTGAAAAAAATATTATATATATAATATATTATATATTTATATAACATCTATTACTATATATAATAGGACAACACAAGGGCAAAATTTACCATTTTAATGGGTGTGAAATTACAATTTTACCCTTATTTTTTAAAAAATTACAAAAATGCCATCCTTTAATAATTATGTAAAAACTAATGAAATTATGCTTGTGTTGAGATTCGAACCACTAACCTATTCACTCTCAAACTCATGCATTAACCAATTGTGCTATGATTGATTTTGAGCTTTGTTTAAAAATCCTATAACATAAACCACATGCCATCCTTTAATAATTATGTAAAAACTAAAAAAATTATGCTTTTGTTGGGATTCGAACCACTAACCTATTCAATCTCAAACTCATGCCTTAAACAATTGTGCTACGAATAATTTTGAACTTTGTTTAAAAATCATATAACATAAACCACCTCTCTTCTCTTTTTATCTCATCCTTTTTTTAGTAAATGAAATGTTGTTCATATTAATTCTAAAATATTGGATAGATAAAATTATAAAAAATATTTTAATCGACTGAGAATACTCTATAATTCTCTTTTATCATTTTAAATAATTGATATAGAAAAAAAACTAGATTATACATAATGTAACCGAGTCCAAAAAGAAAAAAGGTTTATTTACATACGTTCCATCATACATAATTAATAATTGCATCACATAACTTTTACGTATATAAAATTTTAAATATGTGACTCATATTAGAGAGTTTTGGTCGACCAACTATTCTTTCAACGATTTAAATATATGATTGGTCTAAATACATAAATATTTAAATATATACAAAAAATAATTGAAATTATGTTGTAAAAAAAAGGTGAAAACTATAAAAAGATGATCTATGTTATATATAAAAAAATAATATAATTAACATTCACATTAAATTAAAAAAGATATAAATTTTTGAATCATAAATATTACAAAAGTACAATAATTATTTAAAATGATCAATTAGATTATAACTCGACTATAAAGTTGGTACATACATATGAATTTTAGATAATATAATATATAATGGTTGAGTTATAACATATATTTAGATTTTAGATTTCATATGCACGTGTCATTAAGGTTGTCATATTTTTTATCGATTGAAATATTTAAAAAAAATTAAAATTGATCTAAAAAAACAATTCAAAATTATAATATAAAAAATAATTGAATTTACCCAATTTTTTATTGAACTTCTATATAGTGTAATAAATATTAAACTAAAACTAAACATTTAAGTTTAAAAATGTATAAATTTATATGTTTAAAAAAAATGATTGAGACAAGCAAAAGGTAAGGATGACTTTTATTAAATATTAAGAGATTTGTAATATGTCTCAAAATCTATTCTTACATTATTTATCCAAATTTTATGAAATTTAATCAAATTATAAAATATTTGGTTCAAAAAATTGGTATGCAATATTACAAAATAACTATAAAAATATTTGATAGATCGAAATCTTAACTATTATCATATTTTTAATTACAAAAGAGAAATTAGTTGAGTGCCCGTGCCTTGCATTAAACTTCAACACAAGGGCAAAGATTACCATTTTAATGGTTGTGAAGTTACTATTTTATCCCTATATTTTTAAAAATTACAAAAATGTCATCCTTTAATAATTATGTAAAAATAGTGAAATTAAGTTAGTGTTGGGAATTGAAGCACTGACCTTCTCCCATCAAACTTATGACATAACCAACTATGCTACACTTAGTTTTGAGTTTTGTTTAAAAATCCTATAAGATAAACCACATTTTCTCTTCGTGTCACATCCTTTTCTATTTTTTATTTTTGAGTAAATGAAATGTTGGTTTATATTATTTCTAGAAAACTGGATGATATAAACTTATAAAAAAAATATTCTAATCGATTGAGCATACTTGACAATTCTCTTTTGTCATTCTAAATGATTGATGTAAAAAATAAAATTTTAGATTATATATAAATGTAACCGAGTAAAAAAAAAAGGGGATTTATTTACATTCAATTCCATGTCGATATTAAATTATTTAAAAAAAGATTTGGTTTTAAGAAATATGTAAATTTTAGTTATCAAATCGTACATAATGAATAATTGCATCAAATAACTTTTAGATACATAAAATTTTAAACATCTGAGTTATATTAGACGATTTTTGTCGACCAACTATTTAGGCTTTCAACGATTTAAATGTATGATTGGTCTAAAAACATAAGAATTTAAACATATAAGAAAAATAATTGAAATTTTGTTAAAAAGAT
This sequence comes from Kitagawia praeruptora, assembly GCA_037693485.1. NCBI lineage: Eukaryota > Viridiplantae > Streptophyta > Magnoliopsida > Apiales > Apiaceae > Kitagawia > Kitagawia praeruptora. The sequence continues at coordinate 145,838,992 of CM075352.1, forward strand.
GAGAACTCTAAAAATATGATAACTCGACTATAAAGTATAAAATATGATACATATGAATTTTTATATAATATAGTAAATTGATCAATATAATATATAATGGTTAAATTATAACATATACTTAGATTATTATACAATGAAATCAAGAAATTAATTTTAGATTTCATATAGATGCACGGATCATTAAAGTCGTCTAATCATATTTTACATCGATTAAAAAATTTGGAAAAATTTAAAGTTGAGTTTAAAAAAATTATTTGAAATTATAATATAAAACATGTTTCAATTCACCAAATTTTTAATTCAACTTCGGAATTGTATAATAAACGTTAGACTAAAACTAAATATTTGAGTTTATAATGTATAAATATATATGTTACAAAAAATTGATTGAGACAACCACAATGATGACTTTTACTCAATATTAAGAAATTTTATAATATGTCTTAAGGTATAGTCTTACATATACGATCAATTATTTACAACAAAATCAAATGAGTTAATAGACGCCTATGTTATACACGGACAATTTTACTAAAATCATTATTTATGTTATAACCAAATGTTCAATTTAAAAAAGTTCATTTCACGTCATTGAAAACTAAATTAATAATTTAACAATTATAAGTATTCATGCGAATATTATCGTATTGATATTTATCCAAAATCTAAGAAATCTAATGAAATTTTAAAATATATGGTTCAAGAAATTGGTATGCAATATTACCAGGTAATTATAAACATATGAGATAAAATCGAAATTTTAGATTTTATCATATTTTTAATTACAAAATTATCTCAATATATGTATACATTTTCAGACGAGAATTTATTTTAGTGCCCGTGCCTTGCACGGGCTTTTACGCTAGTATTATTATATAATTAAACGGATCGGGTCGTGGATAATCGGATCGGATCAACCTAAATTTATATCTGATCTATTTAGTAACCGGATCGTTTTTATCAGATCGGATTCCGGATCGAATTTTTTTTAGGCCAATCCATATTCATTTAAATTAGTGCGGATCAGATCGGATATCCAATCCATTGACATGCCTAGTACCATCACTTTTTTTACTCCTATTTTTGTTGTCATTATATTTTTTGTTTTCTATCTATTTTAACCTTACTTTAGTACTCCCTCTGTCCCACGTCTTTGGTGGGCACGGAGACCAATATATATATATATATATATATATATATATATATATATATATATATATATATATATATATATATATATAAGTTGGTAAAGTAATGAAAAGTTGTTAAGTATTGAATATGACTAAAGAATACAGAGGGGGTGAATGAATTATTGAACTTTTCTTGTTCTTGAATCTGATTATGTTATGTAGCAAGATATGTGTTATGTGTGTGTAGAGATATAAGTGCGGATTATGAACACAAGACACGATATCACTTTAATCTAATATTTTATTAGATAAAGATTTGCTACAACCTATGAATACAAATGGTAGTATTCTCAGCTTCGTTTTTCTCATAGAGATGTCCTCTTAGAATGTATGTGAAAAACTTTTCTTCTAAAGAAGTGAGGTTATGCCCTTATAGAACATGAGCACAACCTGCTTACTACAAATAAGATTACAAGATAAGTTACTTTCTCGTATGTCTATCCTTTCTGAGCAAGCATCCAAACGGCTCCATGTTTGACTTCTTGAGATTCTGCTCAGATCCACTTCTTTAGCTCTTTGTCTCTTGTACATCTTTCTAAGCTTCTTTGTATGCTTTCCAAAGTGTGTTAGTCACAGAGGCATGTCTGTTTACATCTAATAACAAGCCTAATTGTTTGTAATGTTTTGCATTACTTACATGACCTCTTAACTGAGGGAACCTCTAGTTGTAGAGTTTCGATTTGTTCTGTACTTGTAATAGGCACCAAATCCTAGTTGTGTAACTGTACTTATATAGTCAAGAATAATGCTTGAAAGAAGTTACAAGGTTCATGCCTCAAGCAAGAAGATAAAGACTGTCAAATAATCACAGTTGGGATTTGAAGAAATGCAGAATTTGCCTAAGTACCAATTCGAGAAATACATTTGTCTATTCGAGAAGTCTAGCATTCGAGAAGTCAGAGATTCGATATCTGAGAAGACACTGTTCAATATCTCTAAATGAACTGTTCGATATCTCAGAGATTCGACATGTCTAAATACTCTATTCGAGAACTCAAGAAGTATTCGAGTTCTCAAAGAGTCAACAAGTCAAAGTTCCATTTGATATCTCAAGGACTCAGAAAGCTATTCGATATCTCAAGTATTCGACAAGTCAAGTGTTCTATTTGACAACTCAAGGAACCCTGGAGAAAAGTACTATTCGAGAATTGATTCGATATGTCAATCATACAGTATTCGAGAACTCAGAGTTATCTAATCCTAGTTCTCGAATCAATCACTTAGCCACTTCTCGAATACAATCTTGGAGACAAAATAATGAAGAAATTGTACAATTCTGAAACCTGCAACAAGCCAATGTACTTTATGGACCACAATTTGTAACGTGCTCTGGAAAGCCTACAAGGAAGCTTGGAAAGATATAGAAGAGACAAAGAGCTAAAGAAGTGGATCTAAATAGAACTTTGCAAAGTCAAATCTGTAGCCGTTTGGATGCTTACTCAAAAAGGATAGACATACAAGAAAGTGATTTATCCTGTAACCTTATTTGTAGTAACTGAGTTGTATTCATGTTCTATAAGAATACAATCTCACTTCTTTAGTTGGTTAAGGTTTTTCATACACATTGTAAGACATATCTCTCTGAGAAAAACGAAGCTGAGAATACAACCATTTGTATTCAAAGATTGTAGCAACCTTTATCTAATAATATATTAGATTAAAGTGATATTGTGTCTTGTGTTATTCTTTATCTGCGCCTACACATTTGCACACACAAACACTTATCTGCTACACAGATTCAAGAACAAGAAAAGTTTAAGAATCCATTCACCCCCCCCTGTATTCTTTTGCTGTATTCAATACTCAACAAAGTGCTTTACAGCTTGTGGTCCATAAAGCTCCTTGGCTGGTCCATAAAGCTCCTTGGCTTGTTACAGGTTTCTGACTTGTACAATTTCTCCAGTATTTTGTCTCCAAGAATGTATTCGAGAAGTGGCTAAGTGTTTGATTCGAGAACTAGAATTGACTTGATCGTTAACTCTGAGTTCTCAAATACTGTAAAGTTGACATATCGAATCACTTCTCGAATAGCTCTTTTCTCTAGGAATCCTTGAGTTGTCGAATAGAGCACTTGACTTGTCGAATCCCTGAGATGTCGAATAGCTTTCTGAGTCCTTGAGATATCGAATGAAACTTTGACTTGTTGACTCTTAGAGAACTCGAATGATGCTTTGACTTGTTGACTTCCTGAGTTCTCGAATAAAGTAGAAGACATATCGAATCTCTGAGTTATCGAATGGGATATCGAATAGTGTCTTTTGAGATATCGAATCCCTGACTCCTCGAATGCTAGACTTCTCGAATATAACAAACATATTTATCGAATTGGTACTCGAGCAAATTTTCATTCTCCAAGCTTTAACTGTGTTTATTTTGACAGCCTTGTTCTTCAAGCTTGAGGCATGAACCTTGGAACTTCTTTCAAGCATTATTCTTTGAATTTTAAGTACAATTACACAGATAGAAATTGATGCCTATAACAAGTACTAAACAAGTAGAAACTCTACAACTAGAGGTTCCCTCAATTAAGAGGTCATGTAAGTAATGCAGAGCATTATAAATAATTAGGCTTGTTATTATATGTATTCAGGCATGCCTCTGTGACTAACAATCTCCCCCAAATTGTGAGTAAGACCCTTAGTCACAATTTCATGTCTGATAACAAGCCTAACATACATAAAGATAAGACTTGAAGAGTACAAGTATGTAGATTGATTAAGGAAAATACAGAGAGGTGTTCTTACAAGTTATGAGGAACTACTAGCCATATCCTTTTGGATTCATCTCTTGAATTTTGGCTTGCAGATTCTCATTTTTCCTCTTTTCTTCAGCTTATTTAGCTTTCTTCTTTGCATTTTCTTCCATTGCAAGAATAATGTCTTCCATTGCAGTGAGTTCTTCAATTAGAGGAGAGCCTTATAAATCATTGAGTACTCTATTCAGCTGTTTCTCAGAGTAGGAACTGATGTAGTCCATTCTAATCTTTACAGTTCTTCCATATTTCTTGTATTATTGAATTTGACTCTACACAGACCCATAGCCCTCAATTCATTAGCCTTAGCTTCCATTGTAGCAAACTCCTCCTCTCTTTTCTTTAGTAGCTCTTCACTCTTCTTTTTCTGTTCTGCCTGGTGATCTCTCTTCATTTTGACAAAATCAATTAACTCCAGCTTCCATACCCTTTCCACCCTATCTTCAGAATCCAGCATTGTAATAATCCTTTCTATATCATATAACCTGCCCCAATGCTGACATGTCCCTTGCCTGAATTTCTTTTGTCTTCCATCAGTATATTTAATTTCAAGACAGTCATCAATAATGGCAGCATAGTAGATTCTTTGAGCTCTTAGGAATTACAGTTGGTCTTCATCAAAGTCTTCATCTAGTGGTTGGAGTTTCAGTCCTGGATAGATTGTTAGGGCCCTTGACTTGGGTAACTTCATCCTTCTTGCAGCATGCTTGAATTTAACCTTTTTCACTCCAATGCTTGGCAGAAACTTATGACCTTTGCTTGTGGACCACTGTAGTATACCACTAGCAGTTTGCTTTTGGAAACATACATATGGTTTCTTGATTTGTATCTTCTTCTCTTCTTGAGGTAGCAAAACAGTTGCAGTAGCCATGGGTGTATATTTTGGTAGGTCACTACTAACTGTATTCACCCTAGACTAGTCTAGAGTCTTGTGTTATGGTGAGATTACAGTTAGCAATGCCTAAAGCTTGCTATTTTCCACTTTTCCTTTCACAGACCTTGCCTCGGTCATCATCATCTTTCTTGTCCTTGCTATCTTTCTTCTTCTTCTTATCTTCATCACCCTTATCACTCCTGTGATGACTTCTCCTCCCATCACTCTTGTCTTCATCTTCATCATCCTTATTTTTCCTGAATTTGGCTATTTCTGGAATCACACATGTTGCAATGAAGGTTCTAAGAATATGCAATGCCTCAACTTCTTCAGCAGTCCTTATCCTTATCTCATCCTTCTTTTGTAGCTGATCAATGACAGCAATGATGAGTCTGTGATTTGGAGGGGTGAGATCACTGGGAATAACCAACTGATTGACATCTTGAATTTTAGTACCAGACTGATAGAAGATGGTTCTTGGTTTGATGCATACTTCAGGAAGTCTAGCTTGTTGACCATTCCTCAGTTCAGTATACCGACTCTTGTTGTTCTCCCCTTTCTGCTCAATTAGTTCCAAGATAGCATCAATCTCAATGAATTTTAGGACTTTCAAGGTGCCATAAGATAGGTACCATATTTTGCCATTGGTCACCATCATAATTTCCTTGAGAAAGGTTTGATTTAGTTTTCTTGGAATAACTGTTAGATATTTGATTTGATCTTTAAGGCTTCTTATGTACAGCAGTGTGTAAAGTTCATTTCACGCAATTGAAAACTAAATTAATAATTTAACAATCATAAGTATTCATGTGATTATTTTCGTATGAATATTTATTCAAATTTTATGAAATCTAATCAAATTATAAAATATTTGATTCAGGGGTATACAATATTATAAAAAAATTATAAAAATATTCGATAGATCAAAATCTCAATACCCGTACCTTGCACAGGCATTTACGCTAGTAAGAACTAACGGCACAACAAATGTCAAACATTAAACACACTCAATACCCCTAAAATTTGGTTTACTGACATATTCAAACCTCATTTACAAACTTTATTTTCAGACCTCATTTACAAACTTAAAATATGTTGTGAAATATATTGAGCACGTATTAACACGAGTTTGAACCAATGATAACATGACCCAATATTTTGGATTTGTACTTCGCAAAATTTACTAACCAATATGCATGCATGAATGAAACTATGTTAGCTGGAAAAAACTTTCTCCTTTCTAAAATATTTACACAGCACAACCATTTAACTACACAATTCAATTGCACCACCACCAACGCACCTAACAAAAAATTTATAACCTATCAAAAATATTATAATTTCTCAAAAATTTAAAACATATACTAAAAAAATGATCCGTATCTCGCACGAGTTTTTGTACTATTTTTATTAAATATTTTAACCATAAATTTTGTACAATAATATTTGGCATCATTTATGAAAAGCCTTAAATAATCATATAAAATATGGAAAAATGCAGGAAATGATCCCTCGTTACTGCAATTATCACTACTAAATTTAGAATCGATCCTCAAAGTCCGATGCAAATTGCAAGGAATAAAGATGACTAACGAACCGATTTATACTCTCTCACGAAAATCACTCGAAGTCGATTGACCATCTTACGGGACCATTCAAGGACGAACATTGACAATTATTTTAATGTTTATATATATATTTTTAAAAATTATTAGCTTATATCCTGTGCAAAGAATACTTAATTCTAATCATTCCAAGATTTTTAAAATTAATTTTTTAAAAATTTTAAAAACCTTAACGTGCATATTTGTTATAAATGGTTGTAAATTCTAATCATTCATAACTTCATTATTTGATTTTGTTGATATCTTTCTTTACTTTTATTTGAAGTTATTATTCTTGAGATTATTATTCTTCTTTTTATGTGGTGATGCACTTGTATTTCCAAGACTTTCCATTTGCTAATAATTACGATCCGTTTTGCTATCATATTTAATTCAAAAGACACCCTCACAAATTTTCACAAATTTTTACAACTAGCTAATTCTAAAAGTGGACAAATTTTACTTAGAGAAAAAACCCACTGAGGTTATCTTAGAAGAGTTACATGAGATTGCAGTATAAATATATTATGGTATTTTTGTAAATATTGAAAATTTTCTAAAAAAAAGTCTGTAATTACAATTATACCATCGTGCATTAATATGCAGAATCTTAGTTTTTTTTTTGAAACATGAGAATCTTAGTTAGTTCAGGTAATTTTCCTGAGGTAACAGGAACATCGAACCCTTTCACTTAAAACGTCCGCATAAAAAAGTATCTTTACTAAAATTTAATAAAACAGTTTTAATAAATAGTATTTATTAGTAATGATGTAATTTATAATTATTAAAAAAAGGACATTATTTCATAAGTTCGTCTACGACAACTAAGGGGTCATTTGTTAAATCTGAACACTGTTTTCTGGATAATTAAGATTTCTGGATGAATATTAAATCTGAATGCTAAATAAATAATGTCATTTGATCAATAAAATTAAAAAATTTCTAAATGATGGTATTTATGTATTTGACCACATAAAAATATTAATTAATAATTTTTAATGCAAAATTTATATCAAATATATACAAATAATATTGACTTAAGATCATATTTTTTCAATATTAGTAAAATTCTAAACTAAATCATAAATAAAATACAAAATTTAATCTAATAACTCATTTTCTTAACGTAATGACAACATTCGAAAAGTAATCTTACAAAAAAAAATATTATATATGTTTATACACGCATGAGTTATATTTTTTAATAAAAAATATATACATGCTTTGATTTTTTCAAAATTTTGCAAACTTTAAGGTGAAAAAAAATGAGGTATAATAGAACTAGCATCCACAAAATACAAGACAGTATCTAATGTGATTATTTGAACCATCCAGCACAGATTTCAAGGATGTGTCGTCCAGAAGTTTTGTTGAGTCGTCCAGATTGTAAAAAACAAGCCAAACAATCTGAACAGCAAATATTAGGACTCGTTCAGTTCATATGGTCTCGTTCACCCATTAACAAATGACCCCTAAATCTCTAGGACTAGTTCTGCCTATTACATTACTTCTTATGGGATAAAATGTCACTTTTCATACTGTACTTTAGTGAAATTTTCGTATGACCTACTGTACTATCGAATCCATCACTGCACTATCCTTTTTTTCCATTTACCCCACCGTCGTCAGTCAAAAATTCTCTCCGTCTGTTTGACTGTTAAATTGATGACTGGGATGCACAATCAGCCTGCCACGTACACGCCACATCAGCACAACCCTAATTTTTTTTTTATAAAAACTTAAAAAATCATAAAAACCTTAAAAAAATTTCAAAAAAATAGTAAAAAATTCTTAGAAAATTATAAATTTTTTGAAAATTATAAAATCGTAAATTTTTATTAAAAACATTAAAAATCGTAATTTTTATAATTCAAACGCATGTTGTAGATGCGTGGCTTAAAAAAAACGCAACATGCAGTTGCGTTTCTCCCCCAAAATTATAAATGCCACACGCCTTTACGTTTATTTATGATAATAAGGATCATTTTTTTATTTGTGATTTTTAAGACATTTTATCTTTAAATTGTGATAAAAAAAAAAGACATTTTCTCCGCCTACAGCCGCTAAATCTCTAAGACCAGTCCTGCCTATTACATTACTCCTTATGTGTGTATTACTCCATAATTATGCTAGTTGAGCCATCAAAATTTAGTCTTTATGTACACCCTGGTATCACTCCATAATTAGTAAATTTAATTATGCAAGTTGAGAATTACATTATTCAAACTTGATCGAGTCTCCCATCAACCGCGTAATTTTACTTAGTCTAACCCGTAATAATATCACGAAACCCCTTCCTGGACGTTGCTGTTTCCTCAGCCAATACGCAATTAGCGAGTGACCTGCTGTATTATCATATGTACACTGGGCACTTGTACTTTTACATGTACATGTGCAGTTGACACTTGACATGGGGTTATATTAAAATTATTAGTAATATCTTTTAATAAATAAATACACTCAGACTTTTACTTGTTCATAAAATTTGAAATATCGAATTCCCGTAAAAGGAACGAGGAAGATACCGTTGAAGAAATTACGTAGAAATGAAAAAAATTATTAATGCATGTTAGCATAGTAGCATTGGTGTAGTTAGTTTGATGAAAGTACTAGGTAGCGTAGCGTTGGGAGGAGAAGAGAACACAGCTAGCACATGCATGAACATTCCGTGGGTTGCGTCAATAATCACGGGCATTCCCAACATGACATGAATTTAAAGCATCAAAGAAACTCCAACCCAATCATTTTCACACAATGCTTTCTTCAACCGTATCCATTACGGAGTATTTATTTATACGCGTTTCGGTGTTCAACCCATTTCTTTATTTATTATAATCGTATATTCACCTGTGTTTAATACTTGTAGGAATTAACTCTATTATTTCACATATGCTGATTAATATCAAAAAAACAAAAAAAATTCATAATAAGTGCAGGAAACGTATATATTATAAAATCTTCACCATTTTCTTACCTCATTTAGTATCCAATTTTGTTAAGAATTTCTTTACAAGCTGTACATTTTCCCTTTTAGAACTAAAATATCTCCCTATGTCTTCTGACCAAATATACTTATTACTATAAAAGCTTTTATTTCTTGAACGAGTAAATTTATATGCTTCACATTTGAGTATCGGTTTTCAAAAAATTTGGAATGAGCGAATATCGAAACTTACTTTATTTAATTGCCAAAACGTGAATTTCCAACTCCGTTTACGACCAAAAAGGGTGAAATAAATTAGGGGAAAATTAAGGATGTGAAAGACAAGGAAATGGAAAATAGAATTATAGAAGTACAGCTCGAAAAAAAGGGAACTAAATTATTTCGGTTACGCGCCAACAGGGTGCAGCTAGCTACAGCTACTACTGTATGACCATTACGCTGTACTAGTCGTTGGTAACTTGGTATATATGGTGTCTCACTTGAGTTCCATTCTTCTCCATCATCGAAATACATTTCCTTCATTCTTTTCTTTCTTCTCCAACTTCAATATTTACAACACAGTATCAAACACGTACACACAGAGATAGGTTATCAGTATCGAAAAATCTGCCCGGTATAAACCGAGAAATAGCTAGATTATTTGAGAAGAATGCCAAGCAGCAAAGGCATGGGAAAATGTGGTGTGATGATACTTATGCTCTCGGCCATTCTGGTTTCTCACAGTTTAGTTAACATTGTTGGTGCTGAAGATCCTTACAAATTTTTCGACTGGACGATCACGTATGGTGACATTTATCCCATGGGTGTTAAGCAAAGGGTAAATAGTATACATATATATATTCTTTTATTTTTCCTCTATTGGTTAAACTATGATATTAACAGAATGATTAATGATGTTGAAATAATATTGCAGGGTATTCTTATAAATGGACAGTTTCCTGGACCTGACATTAACTGTGTTACAAATGACAATCTCATTATCAATGTCCATAATCACTTGCCTGAACCATTTCTCCTTTCCTGGTCAGTACTACACACATCTCTCTCTCTCTCTCTCTCTCTCTCTCTCTCTCATTCTCCCTCTCTCTCTCATTCTCTCTCAATCTCCCTCTCTCTCTTTCTCACACACACACACCTAATTATTTTGTTATGAGTTGTTCAAGGTATGGCGTGTACATTAAGTATTCAAATGCTAACTGATTTCTTTTGAATTTGTCAATTATTTGGCTTCCTACGTCACTCAACTCTCAAATTAGCAATTTCCTAGTGGTTTTGAATTGCTTTATTCTTAAGAGATGTTAGTGTATCGATCTATTTTCATAATGGTTACTGAAATTATGTGCGTTACAACGTAACGTACCATCATTCATGGTATAATAATGTATATAAAAATTTACTTATTATGCGACATGTACTGTGGCATGCAGGAATGGGCTTCAACAAAGAAGAAACTCATACCAAGATGGAGTATATGGAACAACATGCCCGATACCTCCAGGGAAGAACTTTACATACATAATGCAAGCAAAGGATCAGATTGGGAGCTTCTATTACTTCCCTTCTCTCGCTTTCCACAAGGCTGCTGGTGGTTTTGGAGGCATTAGAATTCTGAGCAGACCTCGTATTCCTGTCCCCTTCTCTGACCCTGCTGCTGATTTCACCGTTCTTATTGGAGATTGGTACAAATCCGATCATACGGTATGGAATCTTGTCAATTTACAACAAATTTTATCTATAATGCATTCTGGCTCGCTAATTGAAGTTATGACTTGTTGATTAGAAACAATTAATTGAGTTGCTACTATTCCTATTATGATCAGAGATTAAGAAGAATTTTGGACTATGGGAGAATGCTGCCTTACCCAGATGGAATATTAATCAACGGCCATGGTACAAATGGTTCTGCAGCATCTTTTACAGTTGAGCAAGGTACGTCTAGATGATGGAGTATGCAATATGTCCTTGGTACTACTCATATCTAGCTAGCTAACTGGCGGCACATATTGGTATTGCTAGACACTATTTAACATAATTTGCTCCCACATATATGCAGGGAAAACCTACAGATTCAGGATATCAAATGTAGGATTACGTAATTCACTCAACTTCCGAATCCAGGGTCACAAAATGAAGTTGGTTGAAGTAGAAGGAACTCATACCTTACAAACCACATATACATCACTTGATGTCCATGTTGGTCAATCCTACTCAGTGTTGGTCACTGCAGACCAGCCAGCTCAGGACTTTTACATTGCAGTTTCCACACTCTTCGCCGCACCTAAAGATCTCCAAACTGTCACAGGTGTCCTTCATTATTCTAATTCTCAGAAACCTGTTTTTGGCCTGCCTCCTCCTGGTCCTACCAACCACATCCGGTGGTCATTAAACCAGGCACGTTCCATCAGGACCAATTTGACTGCCAGCGGCCCCAGACCCAACCCACAAGGATCATACCACTATGGACTTATCAATATAAGCAGGACCGTAAAGCTAGTTAACAAACCAAGTCAGGTGAATGGGAAGCAGAGATATGGTATTAATGGTGTTTCTTTTATACCATCTGATACACCTCTCAAGCTTGCCGATTTCTTTAAAATTGATGGAGTATTTCGTGTTGGAAGCATACCTGACAATGCAAATGGACAAGAGCCATTGCATCTGGACACCTCTGTCATGGGTGCTGATTTCAGAGCTTTTCTGGAGATTGTGTTTGAGAATCATGGGAGGACCACTCAGTCCTATCACCTTGATGGATACTCCTTTTTTGTAGTAGGGTAAGCATAATTAGATAGGATATATAGATCCTCCATAAATCCTTCCTGATCATTATGTAAGTCTATACATATATTAATAAACTATCTATTGCCTACAGGATGGATGGGGGTTCGTGGACTCCTTCATCCCGGAACCAATACAACCTAGCCGATGCTGTTTCACGTTCCACCATACAGGTACTCTACACAACATCTACAATTTTCTTTGACAGCTACATATCTTCAAGACAAAAGTTACTACTCGATTTTCTAATGAATTGTTTATCAATGTATGTTAATTAACCTAAATAATACATGATCCTGGGACGCAGGTATATCCTAAATCTTGGACGGCAATCTACATATCACTGGATAATGTAGGAATGTGGAATCTAAGAAGCGAGTATTGGGCACGACAGTACCTGGGACAACAATTTTATCTGAGAGTTTACTCTCCAGTGGAGTCCCCCAGAGACGAATACTCTATTCCTAAAAATGCTCTTCTCTGCGGCCGAGCTAGCGGTAGAACGATACCACCTCGTGTTTAATGCTAAATCATATTTATTTACTTAGAGCTATCATACATTGCCAGCCACTGATGAGTTTTACATATTGCGAACTCAAAGATACACTTCATTATTTGATTAATTCTTGTCAAGCCCGTACATTTCACAAGAAATGACTTGCCGGTAACTACTTTACTATGCCTCTGTATTAATCATGTTCATGTAATAAACCACTTTCATTTTGCATGCAGTGCTTATCATGTGTGTTTTTGTTCACCTTGTCGAGTCCCAACTACACATCTTTATTTTTTAGTACTAGAAATGCATCCATTTCCTTTCTCTTGAATGCATTTTTGGTCAAAACGGAATCACGAATCAACTGAGAAGAAGCTTTTGCGAGATCGATGTTAAATAATTTAGCTTTGACTTAGTTATTATATCGGTGCTTTCAAGTGAATTAGCCTCTGATTTAAAAGAGTACTAATAAACTATTATGGCTGATCTTCGATCAATGATGCACTCTTCTACCTAGTTTTCTAAAATCATTTGTCCTTTTATTATGTTAGTGCATTTCTATGTGCTTGCTTTCTATTCTCAATCTCCTTTCCAAGATTGACTATAGATAGTCTTTCGTGGCTTGCCATAGTGATACTGTACAATTCTCTCTTTTTCTCTTATATTTAGCAATTTAGCAAGAGAAAAAAAAAATGATATACTGGTCATTATTAGTTATCCTCTTTTCTTCTCTGTTTTGTCAAATTCCTTTATTCCACCCAATTATCTCTCTGCGCACTCTTCTTCTTGTCTAAAGGCAAGAAAATTCAAAAAAAAACCATGGAATCCATGATCTTGGAAGCCTCCCTAAGATGTTGTTCAACTCTTTTAGGATTCAAACTTCTTCATATAATATTGATCAGTTCCGGATGAAGGTAAACAATATCAGAAAACAAATTTCAAAAATTATGTGGGATATGAGATTGGTGCCAGATTTGCACATGTGGATAATTCTGAAACTAATGGACAAGCCGAAGTGTCAAACAAGATTACCCTAGATGTGTTTAAGAAGTGGATATGGGTAGAAGAGCTGTTACCTGATAATGGCCTTACACAAGCAGACTAACAGAACCACCATAGAACCAACTTCTTTTATGTTGGTGTAAGGTACTAAACCCGTGATAGTAGTTCAGTTAGCATTAGTTATCAGACTACTTTTGTCAGCTTTTTCTCTCTACTCAGTTGCTTGGAATATGGCTGAGGAAAATAAAATGTTAGAGCTTTGTTTTGTCATTTAATTTTTAAGATATATATTTTTTCAGATGAAGGCCTACTTTTATCATTTTTGAAAACACTTTGTAATAATGTTTAACTTATCATGGGCCAGCCTGTATAAGTTAATTCTAAACATATTTTTTAAAATTATCCAGCAAATGATTATTAAGCTAATTGCAATCAAAGAATCAAATATACAAAAGAATCAATTATACAACAGAGTTGGACATGAACTTTGAAGTGCTAATTAGCATAAGAGTGCTTACAGCAACATCACTTCCTATACAATGCCACTTCATAAATCTTCATCTGACATTTTATATTCGGCAATTGGCAGCTGCAACATGAACAATTTTATGATTATGATCCTTGCACACAAATAACAAAGGCCACACAATTAAATTATGTATAACAAAAACTAAAGACCTTAACATAGTTTATAAATTAAAACCTCATACTAACTACTTGGTTTTTTTCTTCTTGCTAACCCCATTAAGTTGTTTCTCTTTTATTTTTGCCCACATAATTAGATGGACATGCATAAGCTAAAAGATCAGTTGTTTATACACGACATATTAAGATGATAGTTTTTTTCCCACATGAATAGATGAATGTTCGAACAGCTAAGAATCAGTTAATTATATCCGACATATATAAACGAACCAGCAAGTGCGAGGACACCTTAAATTAAATCTATATAATGCAAGTGGAAAGCTACTTCATATTCATCTCGTTTTTAGCTACGTTTCAAAAAGAGGGTGGGTGAAAGCCTGTAAGGGGTGGAAACTAAAAGAAGTAAAGGATCTTTAGGATACTAAGTTTGGAATCAAAGTGATCACTAATTTATCTAAAAAAGATACTATATTTCGTAAAAGATAAAGTATGGTGTCATGGTTCATTTTTATAGGATCATAATACCTTCTCTCACTAGATATTATAACCCCATGGAAATGAACTTCAAATATAATCAATTGCTAGTTCTATGAGAAAAAAGTCCTTTAAATTTAGAGTAAATAAGCTTACAGCTCGGGAATTATAATCCTTTAAACAAACGTGACCTAAGAGGTATTATTAGTGATCATTTATTACATAAATTTGTTGATACTAAAGGAAACTACATGAAACGTCAAGACAAAACCTAGCTAGGGTACAACACATATTTATATATGATGCAAAGAAATTGAAAAGATTCAAGGTTTCAGTCTTGCAGTTGATAAAGCGATATAGGAAAATCAGTATACTCACTACAATATATAAACTGGTTGAGATCAAGAGTCACCCTTCCTTGTTTGCTTGTGTCAAATGAGTTAAACATGTTCCTAAGAGACATAAAATGGGAAGCGTACAAGTAATTAGCAGCATGGTCTGGCTCAATGATATTATCACAAAAGATGTCACGGTTCAATAGTATGCAAACTGTACGACTTTGTGCTATTGTGCTCATTTTTCGTAACTTGAAGTTTTCTCAATGCGTTTGTGAGTCATGTAGTAGGAATTAAGCTAGGGAATTTGATGCATTGACCAACTAGTTGATAAATTTTCCGATGCACATGCCTTTCGTGGTTATATGCTCCCTTGTGAGTTAGGACGTGACATGTCAAAGAATATGTAATAGTTTCTTACCTTGAAGCGTGAACAAATATACACAAGGATATGAAATCGTCAAGTCGAAATCTTCCATTCTTCTTTTGGTCGAAGCTCTAATTAATACATCCAAAAAGAATTAGAATAAATCAAATTAGTCCCAGTTTTTATATGATTCGCCGAAATAGTAATCTTGCAAGAATATACAATACAACAATTATAAAATTAAAATAGCATGACAGTATTAGAAAAGGCATCTTTAGGTGTACTTGCAATAGGAGAGGGCTTTGTGAGATGAGAACAATATGACTAAACATATTTTTGCAATTAAAAAAAATTAATAAGTACCATCAAGTGGCTGCTAAACTTATAACTAAATGAGTAGATGTCACTTGAATCACTTCTTTACATTATGTGGTATTTTCGTGCAAGCCTTATGATTTAATAGTCACTCATCATCATATAGCAGCTACCACAATGTGAATCACCAAAAGTGAATGAAAATTATAAAAAATGATAAGTTGTTCTAGAGCGACCCAATCCGGACTTACTCATTTTCCTTGTCTTGATAGCAAGGCTAACTGCATAGTTTTTTCTCTGGTCATACAAATCTACTTTACATTTGCTCTTGTTCACACTATTAGGTATTTTCTAAGAAACAGAAAGTGTGTGCTTTTACCTGACATACTGTGTAAAATGCAGGAGAGTCGAGCGAGAAGCCAAGTTTTATCAATGCCTGTCAGCAATATGAATCACTTTAAAGAAAGAAATAAGGCAAAAATATATACAAGAAAAACACCTAGAAAGATGGAATCCATTTATGCCTAAGTTTCTGCACTTAATGTCATTCCAATTAAATCACATGGTGGGTCACTATGAAGTCTGTAAGTTGGAGATCTATATTTACTGGTTAAAAAAATGCAACATGGAAACATAGCTATTGTATGTATTAATCAATAATGTAAAACATTGGTTTAATTAAGGTACAAAAGCATGAACATTGGCCAGACCTTATGCCTTCTGCAGTGGGAGCTGCAGCAATTGCCAATTGTGTGGAAATGAAATTGAAAACTTGTGCATTCACCGTATGTGTTTATTGTAGCTTGAACTACTGGGTTGATCCTACTATTTTAAACCAAGTTCGTCCTTCTTAGTTCAATTGTATGAAAGTGACATTGAAAAATGGGCATGTGTGCAACAACAGTTGAATACTTGGATCTTACCTTCTTGGACGAGGTTAATCTTTCTTACTAAACCCACCAAATCTTATCCTTCGGAACCAAATTAGTCCTGCTTACTAAACAACACCATCTTCTTATTCCTTAAACTGATGTGTGAACACTATCTTCCATATCTAACATTTAGCCACGTGTTTCCTACGGTTTATTAATTAGAATGAACATTTAGGTTTATAACTATAAATTTAGCCTTTTTTATTTTTTCCCACTATTTGCCTCGCACTGTAAAATTAAAATATTTAACACTCTTATTCAATTCTTTCCAACTTATTCGCTCCATATCATTTTATGGCAATTGATATCTGTTTCTGATAAGAGTTCAATAATATCCTCAGTCTAGATGCCTGTTAATATATGTGGGAAAAATTCTATCCTGAGAGACAATCTGTGGTGGAGCCTTACCACAAAATTATAGACACCATTTCAGTCACGGACACAAAACTTGTTCTGTGTCCGAACCTTTGACTGAAATGTGAACACTTTCACCAACTTAGAGGCCAAAAGTGAGATGAACTTATGAGAAGAAAGAGAAACAAAAAAAAAAATAGATAAAAGATGAGAAGATTATGCCTACTTTGCAAAGTCCTTTCAAAATCAAGTTTAGTGTATAATGAAAATTTCGAAATATATTTGTTTATTAATCAATTACGCCATGTCAAAAATTAGGGAAGTCCCGGATGTCGGTTGTGTCCACACTTTGTACCTGAGTCCGAGTAACATAGACAAGAGGTGGACATGCCGAAAAGGGGTGGAAGCACACAATGGACATGCCAACACAATTCAGTGAAGTAATGAAATTTCAGCATTAGCAGGCATCTTAATAAACAGAAAAGAGAAACACTAATGATCTACGGGAAGCTGCTCCCAGAGAAAAGGAGGGGAAGATTGTACTAGAAGTTGTTACCTCATAAACATCATCAGGAACAATATATCCACGACCCCTGTGAGTACCAATAAACAAAAAACGGGTTACAAAGGTCTGTTACACTTTGAGAATATTCTTAGGCCAAACTTCAATACTAACCCCCTGTCCCAATCAAAACTGTTAATACTAATGAAAAAAAACAGAGAGATCTACAGAATCAATACAAGAATGACTCCTTAATCTGAAAAGCTATTAATATGCTAGCAACCACGTACACACTCCTGTCGCTGTATAAGATACTAAGTGATACTATAATGTAATTTAAGGAACTGGTAATTCAAATCTGATGGGACCTCGTCAACAATTACTTGAGAATACATGTATTAAAATATATTACAGTTTGTCAAGTGGATATTTTAACAATATAATTTCATATTTATTCGTGATTCCGTGCTCCTTTGTAATGTTTTTATTAAGACTGTAACAAATTAAATTTGATATCTGAATCGTTTTAGTAAAATCGTAGGCGAGCATTGCTACTTTTCACCCTTGGACTGGAGCTCTTAAAAGCTAGCAAAAAAAAAAAGCCTTCTCATAGAATCAAGATGAGTTTAAGGATGGATAAAGAAGATGACACAGCTGTGCAAAGACGAATTTTGGCCCAGGATTTTTGGCTCAGCAGTGCCTACTGCTGATACCGAATGTGCAAAATTTGAAACTGGCCTTGCAGATATTTAGCAAAGTTGTAACATTGCAAGAAATGTAATTCTTTATTGCTAGTTGGATAAACAGAGAAGCATATCACAACATAACTCTACTAGGTTTTCTGCAAATTATCTTGTAAACTCACGCTCAATTAGTACAATCCGGTCATCATACCATTTACAGTTTGGATTAATCTCCAATGATCAGCATTGTCTGGATAAGACAGTGGAAGGAAATTGAAGATAGTCTGAGTTGCGTCTCAGCTCAGTATTTGAAAACTGATCATCCCTTATCATTCTTCAAGAGAAGATAAATATAATTTTATAACTTTACTGCTTAAAGTAAAATTAAACAGTGAAAGGTTTTTAAGGACTGCCTGGGCCAACCTCAAATCTAAGAACTTGGGAGTTAAACATTAGAAATTTCAGCGGTAACTTCTAAGTTTGGAAACATATGGGCTGAAAAGGATCCATAAGTTGGTAAACACTAGGTGTACGGAAATGCATTGTAACAAAAAAAAAATGTCTCCCTAAGCCTTCGCTTGGCATGCATTGGGCCTTCAGAACAAGAACTAGAATTAAGCATTAATGCAAAAAATTTGAACAAGATCATGAGCATAATCCAGGATAGGGTTAGCGACATAGCGTTTTCCTTCTTCAGGAATGTAATATAGATGTGATAATTACAGTCCATGCCGAAGATGGTAGTAAGGAAGCAATGATTGGCAGTAAAGTCTCCTATCTACATTTTTGGCTACCAGCGGATGCTGTCGGCTGACATGAGTAGATGCGTGAGTAGGGTTTAGCAGCTATCATATCGATAGGATATAGGAGAGGACCGAGACTGAGTTGGGAAGTAGTATGCGGGTATGAATGATTAAAGGTTTTGCTATGGGTGGTGCAGGATAAAATGAAACAAAGATACAACATGATGGTTTGATGTTGGACACGACACAAGGGCTTTGGGACAACCACCAGGATGAACATTTAAAAATAATTTTTTTTTTACATCCCCCTATACATGAGTAAGAAACCTCTTGGAGTAACACTAATATCTCCTACAAATTATCTTAAAAGATAAAGTAATCATATATTTACCTAAATTATAACCTTTTTAAAATATTCATAGTTATATACACAATGCATCAACATTCAGTAATATGTAACTTGAACAGCAATCAGCATCATCAACTCAAGTTCTGTAAACACAAACTGATTTTCAGTTTATTACTTATTACTATTTCAAACAAGTGTCACTTGTCTTCTACCTTCACCTTTTACACTAAAAAGTACATCTTCATATATGATTTTATTTGAGTGGTAGGCAATGACTTTAGAAGACCATTTTTAGTAATACAGCTTCTTATCTTTTAAAGTTACACTCGGACTGTCGGACATGAATCAGTAAGTCACCCTTTTAAAGAAGTGTTCGATCAAACCATAAACTATTTAAACATATGTAATTTGAGTAATTCTTATGGTAGGTACTGAAGGGATTATGATTTCAATATTTATTGATTAGTCAGAGTCATCAATAGCTTGACGAATCATCTCCTCAGATCGTAATTTAGTTCCAATTATCTAAACTATTTTCTAACCTCTATGGCCATGTTTGTTTGTCTGGATTATCTCTGGGATTGGATAATAATCCTATAAAAGAAAATAATCCCGCGTTTGTTATGCAAAAGGAGGCGGACTATAATCCTGGGAATATGGAAAGGTCAAAAATTGAACTACAGCGTGGGATTATTTAATACCAACCTGTACCAGGTGTTAGTTGGGATCAAATATTTCTTGGACCAAATTACACCTGCGCCTTAATTGTTTGATATTAACTTCGCTGGGTATAAAAAGTTTTTTGTAAAGTCTACTTAATCCAATAGAAAACAACATTCATCACTTCACCACGTAAATAAAATTAGGGATTTACCGGCTAAATATACACACTAAACTAAATTTCTTTCAATTTGTTATAATATTTTTAACATGCATACAAATATTAAACAGTAATCAATTTGATATTCTTTTTACTAAACAAAATAACTTATATCATTTAATTTTAATCAATATATTATAAAATTAATTAATAAATAAATGTATACTCCATCATCCTTCAAGAAAATAAATATTTTAATATATTAAACTAACGATAGTATATGCAATACCAATGGATGATTATAATGGTTTAACCTAAAATTATGTCACAAAGATTTAATTATCTCCAAAATACATAATCCCACGCACAGTGGGATAGAATTAGTTTGAAGGACTAATAGTTCATAGTATTATAGTGAATAGATTACATTACCGGGATAATAATACCAGGATTGTTATCCCAATACCAGGATTGTTATCCTGACAAACAAACATGGCCTATAAGTTTGACCTGTACTTGCTAGGTTATGAATTGACATCAACCATTTTAACTACTTGAAACATGTCCAGGATAACATAGAAATAATGAGCAACATGCTATAGAGACAGAGAAATATTTTTTGAGTAAATAAGGCAGGAATTACCTCTCCGCGTCTGAAAAAGCTTGTTGAACCTGAAATCATATTAAAAAACAATTATACAGAATTAAATGTTGGACTTTAAAAAATTATCCTCGATTGCTTCTGATTCAAAGAAAATTTCACAACCTCACAAACTGGGAGTAGAAGCAAAACTAAAGGAAACTGACTGTTTAAGTAACATCGACCAAGACGACAACAGGATATCAATTCCAAATCAAATAAATGACTCTTACATAATTATAAAAATGATGAACAAAATTAAGAAGATTAAGTGAAAAACAGCACTTTTCCGTAAGTCTCACTTACTATACTTTGGGTGAAGTACATTTTACGAAAAAAGGGTGAAAAAATTAGTGGTTAATGTACTTTTTACAGAAACATAGATGCTGATAAGAGAAAACCTAAGATTTGGTAATCAAATTATAAAGGATAAATAAAACTCATAATGCTCTAATTGGCTGGATTCTAGAAATAATGGAACTGGGCGGGGATAAAATAAAAATTTGTACTATTCTGTAGACAATTATTCATATTATTCGTTCTTTCTTCCATTTCATTCCTACAAATTTAAAGTACAGCTCGCTCCAACAATTTATGGATGAATGTTCATTCATTCATTGTAATCAAATCTTTATAGACTACAATCATAAAAATATACACTTTGATCATCTTCACTCGTCCCTCATCATCATGGTCTTCGACCTTTAATAGTAGTCACTTTTTTCATTCCTTGATTTTCAACCAAATGGGGCGTAAGGCTGCAAATGGTTGGTTGAAATAGAAATGTTTCAATAGAACGATTTTGTTGATAATTCAAGCAAGATATCCATTCCACCAGCCCAATTTAAACTAAACTGTATCTAATTCAACTTATAAAGAAAGCTCATTCCTTTCTCTGTCATGTACTGTTTAAAATTTTAGCATATTTTTTTTGTGTTTAGACTTAAAATCTTATCACTCTCATATTCATTCTTGCATTCATCAGTCTGTTCTGCCTATAACTATATTTGTAATTTAAATTCCATCCCACCTCCACCCATTTCCAACCAACCACAGGGAACAAGTGATGTGTCAGCTATCGAATGCTTGTGCCAATGTTCTTCAGTCCACTTAAAAACTAGGTCGCAAAATTGAAAGTATGGCATGATCAAAAAGCTATGATCTTTACTCCAGAATTGAGATGCGCAGCAATTATTAAATCTACTCAGAACCACAGGATAACTTTAACCTGTAAATATAAATATAATTTTTCTCATCAAACTACAGTTGTAAATTTGTCAACGGTAAAAGGATTATTTTATGAGTAATGCTAAACTTCCCAAGATATTTACCAGATGGGTTACTATTTGATAATAGGGCATTACACCATTTCAAAAACATTTTTATATATTCTCCATGGCCCACTTCCACATCAACATTCAGTACACTATTTGGTAAACGTTTTGGGACCTCAAACATTGTCATTAATCTAAGAATGAACTAATCAGTCATGCTTGAAATTACATTGTCATGTGATGACTTCTTCAAATTGCTCAACAATTATATATAGATGCTAACCTTTAGAAGAAACCGGTTTAGTTCAACAAATTCTGAAAGAAAAGAAAAAGAAAAAACATGTCAACTAGGCCACAAATTATTAATTTATATATGTAGCATTACCGTAAGCTTTTACATAAAATGGAAAAATGGAAAATACAATTGACTGATGGAATTAAAATCAGCAAGAAAGATCTGACTGAATTCCATTGAATTTTGATAAGATTCGCCTTTACCTTCAGACAGAGATAAAGATGATTTCACTAGTCTTTGCAAATTTTTTGTGAATGGAATATTATAATTTATTTTCGGAGGAAGGGATTGTTCTTTGGTTCACAACATATAGTAGATGGATTCAAAGGAACCCTTCTTACACCAACGGATTTGGTTAAAACCCTAACACAAATATCATCCTATTTTTCATTCATATGCTACTTTTATCTTAATTATCTGTAGAGAACTACAAAACGTCACACAGGAGAGTTCAACTCCAGACAAAAACTTTTTACTATCATACTAAGTATAATAATCATATAAATATCAACGTGTGTTTGCAAAGATCATAATCCCAAGACAGTTACTTTTTCAACTATTAAGCCTGGCAACCGTATCCCATGTTTTTCAATAACATAGGATCATGTATTAGATTATTAAATGGCTGTACTAATGTCTTTACTAATTTCAGTAATGAATATACGATGTATGGACCGGTAGTTTCATTAAGTGAAGGCATTTATTTTTTCTCACATAGTGTTTAGTCCTGTCTGGTACCTGGCTCAGCCAAGTAATATATATCCTATAACAGTAAGACCCCCTAGTTGCTTAGTTTTGATCCATATTTCAATAAAATACTCTTTGGACAATACTTTGAACCAGGTATTATACAACTCTCTCTACCAGCTTTTTTAAACTTACTCCATATATCGTCCCTGGACTTAGTTATCGGGTGAAGACTTTGTTTACTACATTTAAAAAATTTGGTGCTTTTTACACCACGGAACATGCATTTTGAGAGGGTATATCCACTAAAAAAATTATATTTTGTGATACAAATGTTCATAATGCGTATTGCATTTGTTGAAAGGCATCCATTACACTACCCGAGCTGGACAAAACATTTTACAGGGATCAAGCACCTTCAACACGTGTGTCACCTAATCAGCCTGTTAATAATGTGTGTTACCCGTGCAGTGATCAATTTCTTTTCACACGTTTCCTGATACACATCCCCAAATGCATGTTTGAAGCCGATGCACCTCATCGATAACTTTCTGAATTTTTTTTTGACTTGACTGAAGGGCTCTTATCCTAGTGGTACCAACCACATCCCCTTTAAGGGTTCGTTCAAACCTTGCTGAGGCCAAGGTGGGTGTGTGCAAAATGCGTCCAATTAATATATTTTAAAAAACCCATGTTCCCCAAGTGTGTTATTTTGAGCCAAACTTGTGGCTTTTCTTTGTACAAGTTTACTTAACAAACCTAATTCTAAGGTAAAGAAGATGATATTAAGTGGGGGGTCAATAATCATATTCCATGTTAAATCCAGCAATAAAAAAACATTATCTTATAAATTGTGCACATACAGCATGTATGATCCAAAACTCCAAGAGAAATAAAGAAATATAAGTGAAAGGAGCAAATCATAAAGAGGGAGAGGAAGCAAAATAAAAGTTGCGAAATAACCTTGAAAGCTCATAGTTCCATTGCGATCGAAGTCGTACATCCTGCAAACAAAAAAGAGATTGAAGCAACATTCATTCATATGTAAAAGTTACAATAGGTTCCTGAGGAAGAAGGGGGTGGATAAAAGATACCAACCTGATCATTTGTTGGACAACAGAGATGGAGAAATCTAAGTTTCCAACTGAGAGAGCAGCCTGATGTGATGATCATCATCAAGTATTATCATTATTATTATTATGAGATTATTAATTAAAACAAACATCAACAACAACAACAAGTGTGATAATTACGAATTACGACAAACCTTGAGTTGGGCAGCAGTGATGCTTCCGGTTTTATCCGAGTCAACTCGGTCGAACCACACTCTTAAATTTGCTTCTTTTTCCATCTTCCTCTCGCCTTCTCACTTGCTTCTACAATACAAATGACACACCTTTTTATTTTAGCAACACACTCGCAAACGAGAAAATGCCCAAAATGTCACAAATTTGAGGTTAGCACTTTTCTAATGTTATATACTTGTTTTCATTTATTTTTTTTAAAAATAACATTTTCATTCTTTTAGAAATAAAAAACATCAATGCAATACTTTAAACATTAAAATATTATTATTAAATTATTAAAAATTTATTTTTTATTTTTTAATTAAAATTTTCAAATTTTATCTATATTCTTTTAGGGGTTCAACAGTTAACTTTGGGGTTCAATAATTCCATTTTGGATTTTAGAAATATTCAGAATGACGAATAAACCGTATACGAACTTAGAACCCTAAACCCTAGACCCTAAACCTTAACTTATCCTCATTTTTAAACGCGTTAGCATTTAAAATTAGACCGCCGGATTCAATTTTTTAATTAAAATTTTAATTAAATTTAGGGATTCAACAATTAACTTTTGGGATTCAACAATTAACTTTTGGGGTTCATTGTTTCCATTTTTGATTTAGAAATATTCAATATAACGAATAAAAAATACAAATTGAAATGACTATTTAATTAAAAGTTTTTTACTAGTATTTGAAAATATATATTTAGGGAAAAAAAAATTAGTCAACACGCTTAATGTACAAATGCCGTTGCTTCACAATTTTATGCTCTTCAATCAAGTTTCCTCTATAAAAATGATTAGGAATTCTATGATAGGAACATCTCCAACATTGATAGGATGTCTGTCTATATAGCGAAAACCAATTGAGTAAGAAGACAGAAGAAAATGTACTGTTTAAAAAAAAAAAAAAACCTAAAACGCATGATGTGCCTGCGTTAAGGTTTGAAACACATTCTTTTGATGCGTTTTACCATGAAAACGCATTCAACACATGCGTTTTGAACTTGTAAAGTTATTTTCAAATGCGTTTTTCACTTAAAACGCATGCTGCAGATGCGTTTTTACCTGACGAGTATCGTAGATTCGTTAAGAAAGTGCTAGTGCAGGGCACTGTTATCAAAAAGTGCTATTTTGGACATTTTGATCAGAATTTGTGCTATTTTGGCACTTCACCCCTCGCAAACAAGTGCAATCAAGTCTCCTTACAATAATAAACATTGGCTTATCAAAAAAAAAAGTCTCCTTACATATGCATTTGATCAAAATAATATTAAAATATTCGTTTAAATATCAAATTGCTCACATAATAACTTGAGAAAATGTCCTTTTTAGCCATTTCAAAGGTAAAATGTTCTAAATATTACAAATTAAAAAAATGGTCCTTATTATATTCTTATATATAATAAGAGAGGAATCTTATTTGTACTATCAAAATAATCTCAATTGTCGAATCTAATATTGTTAAAAATAAATGATAAAGATTATATCATATTAAAAAAAATTATAATCTAAAAATGATATAATTAAAAAAGTTTGTTTTAGAATTGAATTTTAAAAATAAAATTATAATATGAAAAGGATATAACTAAAAAAGTATATAATTGAATTTTATTTTTTATTAATATTAAAAAAAATAAAATCTTTACTATTTTGGCTCTATCTTGAAATCTGGAAATCAGATTTGGATGATTTTACGGCCCACACGAAATTCACAAAATTATCTTTAATTTAATGATGATTTAACAATTTTTATCGAAATGGAAACACTCAGAATCTCAAGAGAAAATATAAGTACTGATTTTTACATTAATCCTATTCAGTGTAGAAGACCTACATTGATAATGCTATTCAATGTAGAAAACCAAATTACATGATTTAAATCATTGGCATATACTTTTTCATATTTCAATATAACTATACTTTTTAGTTTACTTGTTAGAGCATGAAATAATGACATTTTTACCATTTTTTTAAAACTTTTTGACGAGAATACCACTTTTAAATTTTTTGGCCAAAAATACCATTGTATTACGCATTTCAAAAATGGGTAATAGTATTACGCATTTTTCAAATGGGTAATACATATAAAGTTAAAAAAATTGAAATAAAAAATAAAAAAAATAAAAAAATTGTGTCACGCATTTGGGAAATGCGTAACACAATCAGAAATGGTGTGTTACGCATTTCCCAAATGCGTGACACATTTATTATTATTTTTTATTTTTTTTTCATTTTATTGAAAAATTATTACATGATACCTATTTCTCAAAACCGTAATAGTATTACCCATTTTGGAAATGCGTAATAGGCTGGTATTTTTGTCCAAAAAATTTAAAAGTGGTATTTGTGTAATAAAATTTTGAAAAAATGACATTTTTGGCCATTACCCTTAGAGCATCTCTATTCTAACTCTTAACTCTAGCTCTTAACTCAAAAAATGAGGAGAGAGAATAAAAATGTTGCTCCAAGAGACTCTTAGTGGCTTTTAAAAACACTAAGAGCCTCTTCTCTCTCCTCATTTCTAAGAGCCACTAGTAGCTTTTAACTTGTATTTTAATAATAAAATATTTATGTCCACCAATTTTTGCACAAGTTTTAGTTATAATAGGGTTGATTTGTGAATAAATTATAAATAAGGAGCTAATATAGAGAGCATTGTTGGAGTTTGACACATATACCAATGTAATAACTTGCTAAGAGCCATTTATTTATATTATTTTTTTTGTCACGGAAAGTAAATATTTTATTACTCACGCAAATCTTTACAAAGTACATAAGAAAAAGCAGGGTGGACATTCCCCACTTCCCACTTACGTTCGGCTATTGAACAGATATACCTCGCTAGATAATGAGCTACTCTGTTCGCGGAACGCTTAACAAAACGAAGCAACACATTCTGGTTTTTTAAGTCCTCCATTAGGTGTCTACATTCATTCACAACTCTCCCTAAGTACGAAAAACTTGAGAAAGAACTGCGAATTAACTGAATAACCAGTAGGCAATCAGATTCAACTATACCATTCAAAACACTATTTTGTTTAAGCCAACTAAGGGCTTCTCTGATGCCCACACCCTCTGCTAACTCAGAAGACGACTTGCCAAGGGAACACTTTGACATGGCTTGAACAAGATGGCCTAAGTGATCTCGAACAACAATAGCATGGTTGTAACGATTTGGGTCCTCGAATAGAGTTGCATCTACGTTCACCTTAACACTATTTAACGATGGAGGGCACCACTGCTCTAGACCATCTTCCGGAATTATGAAGCTCGGGAATGAATCAAAATTCTTGTTTTGAGCAGCTTTCTATTGGTTAAGGAAAGACAACGATGCATGAACTACTTCAGAAACACCAACACCTCGCTGCTTCCAAACTATGTCGTTACGATTTTTCCATAAAAACCAACAAATTGTTACCCGGATACAAATGTCATTGTTGTTGACCTGCTCGAAAACCAACTGAAACCACTCAGCAAAATTATGATAGTCACCTGTAACTTGATTAACAGACGAAAATTGATGACACTCCTCAGCGAATGAATAGATAACAAGAGAGTGAATAGCTGATTCATCACAGTGATTACAAACTGGGCACTGGGTTAAGAGTGAATGTAGAAGTCTTTTGGAGATGCTCTTAAAAAATAAAATAGTTTTTATGCTAGATCCATCGTTGTTCTTATTTATTTTGTCGTACTTAAGACAAGACTACCGATTACCACAGTTTTGGATAAAATCACTATTACACTTATTATTAAAACTAAATTTGGTTGTTAGTAGAACTATCTCCAAATAATAAGAAGGGTATTTTGGTAAGCAAAACGAAATATAAGTAGATTTCATAAATTGAGCAGAATGTTCAACGTAAAAAATCGTCAATTTCTTCTCTTTTTTGTTTATGCGTAGTTTTAATTGAAAAATAATTATTAAATCATCACTAAATTAAAGATTAGTTTGTTAATTTGATGCGGGTTGTAAATTCGTCCAAATCAAATTTTAAGAATTCAAAATAGAGCACAAATATTAAATTGAACGTGTAAAATTATATATATATATATATATATATATTCAATTTTTTAACAACAATTTAATATGTAAATTAACAACATATAAATATTAAAAAAGTTAATATAATTATAGATACTAGAAAAGGAGCCGTGCGTTACACGGGTTATAAGCTAGTTATCATAAATAAACGGAATTTAATTTTGCGTTGAACAAAAACGCCTAGGCGTCAAGTGTTTCTACGTGGTTTTATTATTTTTTTTAAAAATGAAAATAAAGCAAACGCAAGACAAAGAAACGTTTCTTGAAAACGGTATATGAAATTGTGTGCCTAATTCTTGAAAACGTGGTTATCAATCTCGTCTTTAATTGAAAAATTAAATATTTTAATGAATATGACGGCTTGATTTTTTTTAAAAAGTTGGGGTTTAAAAATATTCAATTTTTTAAATTAAAATTTTTGGGTTGAACGGTTAACATTTGGGATTCAATATTTTTATTTTGAGTTTTAGAAATATTCAGAATGACGAATAAACCGTATACGAACTTAAGATTTAAGATTTACAACCCTACACCCTGAACCCTAACTTATCCAGATTTTTAAACGCGTCAGGGTTTAAAAATCAGGCTGCCGGATTCAATTTTTTAATTAAAAGTTTTAGATTTAAAAAATACAATTTTAATTAAATTTAGGACTTCAAAAATTAACTTTTAGAATTCAACGTTTCCATTTCGGTTTTAGAAATATTCAAAACGACGAATAAACCGTATATGAACTTAGGGTTTAGGGTTGTTTACAATTCTAACCTGATTTTTAAACGCATCAAATCAGGCCACCGAATTCAATTTATTAATTAAAAATTTTAGATTTAAAAAATACAATTTTAATTAAATTTAGGGATTCAAGTTTCAACAATTAACTTTTGGGATTCAGCATTTTCATTTTGGGTTTAGAATATATTTAATAGAAAACAAAACAAAAAACAAAAAAAATAATTAAGAAACGGGAAATAAACGCATGTACATCTTTCCTGAAAAAAAAAACGACCCAACATTATCTAATATTGCGTTCATAATTATAACTTTCCAAAAAAAAAAAACTGCAATGTAACACGCCCTTGTATTTCTTATAAACGTGACTTAAAATTGCGTTTATTTGTGATATAAAGGATCATTTTTCTCAAATGTAATATTTTGTGCATTTTTAATTTAAATTGTGATAAAAAAAATAAGAATTTATTTCGAAATTTTTTTTCACATTTACATACTAATTTTTAGGATTAAATATTTAGAAGGGGTTTAGTATTCTTTATATGCAGAAAATAAGTAACTTAATTCAAAAAAAGTACAATTTAATGTACTTTTTTCAGAAATAAGTAATTTATTTCTGATAAATAAGATTTGCCAAACGAGCTCATTATAAATGAATCATTCAATTCACGGAGTTTTATTTATATTTTTCAAAACCTTTTACTTAACAAAAAAATAATTTTAATTACGTATGCACAAAATAAATGAACAATAAATAAGTTAAATGTTTGTCATGAAAAAGCGAAACGACTTGAATTCTCTGAAAAAGAAGCATGCAAACACATTCATTTTATTTTCACATTAATAAATAATAAAATATTTAAGTAAAGAAAAGCAACCCAATAATTCAAAAAGAAAAAGTAATACAATAGTCTCTCTCCCCTTTATCTCTCTATTATTCCAACTAGCTTATATCTCACTATAACGCACAGTTTTTTTTCTAATATTTATAATTATATTATATTTTAAAATTTATTTATTATTAGTTTACATTTCAAATTATTGTTAAAAAATTGGAATATATATATATATATATATATATATATATATATATATATATATAAAAGATTTTACAAATTTCAATTTACTATGTGCTTTATCGTGAATTCTTAAAACTTTATTTGGACGATTTTGCAGTACACATGAAATTAACAAAATAATCTTTAATTTAATTTAGTGAAGGTTTAACAATTTTTTTTCAATTAAAACTACCAAGAAACAAGTGAGAGAATAAATTGATGAAATTTCTATTCGATTTAGCAAATTTACTTATATTTCGTTTTGATTATCAAATAGCCTTTTTATTATTTGAAGATAGTTGTACTAACAATCAAATATAACTATATCCTTATATATAATAAAGTTTATGAGGGATCTTATCCAGATTTTTGTTCTGGTCACTGTACTTTTTGGTCTGCTAACTGTATTATCAAAAGCATATGATCCACTGGATTAAAAAATTGGGTTAAAAGTCATCCGTTGAATTATAAATTATATCCTTATATATTTATCCCTAATTTTTGTCCATGTGCTGCCAAAATTATCTCAACCATCAAATTTAATATTTTTAAAAATAGACGATCAAGATTATATTATATTAAAAAGAAAATTATAATCTAAAAAGGATATGATTAAAAAGGTTGTATTATAATTAAATTTTTTAAAAAATTATAATCCAAAAAGGATATAAAAAGGTTGTATTATAAATGAATTTTATTTGTTTATTTATTAATATAAAAAAATCATATTTACTATTTAGGCTCTATCTCGAAATCTAGAAATCAGATTGGGATGATTTTACAATCCACGCGAAACTCATAAAATTATCTTTAATTTTGTGATGATTTAACAATTATTATCCAAATAGAGATACTTAGAATCTCAAGAAAAAATATAATTATGAATTTTACATTAATCTTATTCAATGTAGAAGAACTACATTAATAATCCTATTCGATATAGAAAACCTAAATATATATGATTTAAAACATTAACATGCACTTTTTTGTATTTCAATATAAAAACACTTTTAGTTTACATGTTAAAACATAAAATATTTTTTATACTAGATCCAACGTTTTTCATCTATTTATTTTAAGATCTAATGGTTCTTATTTATTTTGTCATATTGAGGATCAGACTACCGACTACTAAAATTTTGGACAAAATCTCTTTTACACTTATTATTAAAACTGTATTGGGTTATTAGTACAATTATCTTCAAATAATAAGAAGGTTATTTTGATAATCAAAACGAAATATAAGTAGAATTCCCTAAATCGAATAAAATTTTCAATGTAAAAAATCATCAATTTCATCTCTCTTTTGTTCCTTGGTAGTTTTAATTGGAGAAAAATTGATAAATTGTCACTAAATTAAAGATAATTTTCCTAATTTCACGTGGGCGGTAAAATCGTTCCAATCAAATTTTAAGAATTCAAGATAAAACACATAATAGATTGGACGTGTCAAATCATATATATATATATATATATATATATATATATATATATATGGTATGATTCAGGGGAGAACACGTATATGTTGGAGAACAATGAGAACACCACATTTCAAGCTATTCTAAAGGGCCCCGCCAGGGGCACCCAATAGGAAAAAGTCTTATAATTCTACCCTCTATCCATTCATCAAATAAAAAGTTTTAAAAAAAAAATTTAAAAAAAAATTAAAATGTTGACGTGGCAGCAGTTTTTTTTTAATTTTTTTTTGTTAATTTTGTTAATTTTTTTTTTGTTATGAATGGATAGAGGGTAGAATTATAAGACTTTTTTGTGAAGGTGCCCCTAGCGAGGCCCTTTAAAATAGCTTGAAATGTGGTGAATATGTGTGTTCTCACTGTTCTCACACTAACATGTGTTCTCACATGTTATATATATATATATATATCAATTTTTTTAACAACAATTTGATATGTAAACTAATAACAAATAAGTATTAAAATCATTAAATAATAATAGATATTAGAAAAGAACCGCGAGTTTCACGGTTATAAGTTAATTTTAATAATTAGTGTAAGACAGATTTTATCCAAAATTTTGATAGTCGGCAGTCTGGTCCTTAGTAAGACAAAATAAATAAGAATCGTTAAATTTTAAGATAAATAAATGAAAAAAAAATTGGATCTAGCATAAAAAAATATTTTATATTTTAACATGTAACTAAAAAAATGTATTTATATTGAAATACGAAAAAATGTATGTCAATAATTTAAATCACATATAAATGTAGGTTTCTACAATGAATATGATTAATGTAAAAATTATTAATTATATTTCATTTTGAGATTCTAAGTGCTTTCATTTTGATTATAATTGTTAAATTATCATTAAATTAAAAATAATTTTATGAGTTTCATATGGGCTTTAAAAAACGTTTTTTCAAAATCGGTCAAAAAGCGGGAAAAGTCGGTCAATAAGCTGTAGTTCGATCAAAAGTCGGGAGAAGTTCGGTCAGAATATTAAAAAAAAAGTAAAAGTTAAAACATAGAACTCAACACTCTCGTAAAAACCGATTGAGGAATGAGGACTTGTAAAAGCAAAAAGTAAAATTAGGAGCCCTAAATCCCAATCCTTGCTCTCTGCACTACCGCTTTATCAAATAGCTGCTTGTAACGATCAAGCTATGTGTTGTTGGAGTAATTTCGTAACATCACATGTTCCGAGTCTTCCGTTGATCTTGGATTTTCCGATGATTTAGGATGGTTTTGTGGTGGTGTTTTGGGACTGAGTTTGCAAGGTCTCCACATAATCCATGTAGAGTGAAGTGAGGTCTAACATTCAACCCCTGCAAAGTGCCTACATATCCTATATTTATAGGAATCAAGTCCCATGTAGTTCTTAGGGTTTTGGACTCCTTGTTGATAGCTCAGCCATGTTTTTATGTATTTTATCCTCCTCCACTGCTGATCTAGTTAGTTATTCCACCAACCATAGTTATCCAGTAGTTATCCTTCATAAATCCATAATTATCTATATGATTTTCCATCATATATCCACATATATATACATAATCCATGTATGAATAATGATTATCCATCATAACAAAGGTTGTTGGGGCAATGTATCTATACTTAGCCTAGCATATTCCTCCATATCCACATAACTCGGGCCCGTAACCTTAATGGGCCTTAAATCAAGCCCAAGGCGGATTTTGGGCACAACAACTACCCCCCGGTGAAAGTGTTTGTCCTAAATCCAATCATGTATGATGAGTTAGGAAGAACTTTCTTGTATTCTTATTTGATTTCATTAATATTAATAAAATACTTGTTTTGGTTTTATTACGGGCTTTATCTATTTAAACTGTTTTAAATAAGATATTCCATGGTTTAAAGTAAAGCTTCTAGAATTATAATGAGATTATAATAGTGAGATCTAGAAGATGATAACTCTAGACTTAAACAGTTCCTGATCATAGGATAACTAATCGGAAGTTAGTGAATCCGCAAAGATTGGTACATACTATGCTTGCTCCTTTCAGGAGGATGTCTGTTCTCATAGGCATTTGTGTGGTGACACTATAGCTAGTATGTAGGTGCTTATTAGGGAATAAGTTCACTGAACATGACTCGATAAGTTGAACAACTAATGGAGTTTACTCACGTGTCGATAGTTGTTCACTGAGTGATAGTTGTACAAGTGTCCTTAGACTTGAGATCGTTAAAGTTATCTTGTATATAATGAACTGTGCTTTGGTTTAGTCCTTAGTCTCAAGGACATACATTAGGTCTATTCTGGGCATAGGGATTTGTGTATGGAGATAGTTAACGTCAATAGAGGATCTACCCCTTCCAGTATAGGAAGTGAATATCCTATGTTATTCTTACTATGCGAGTTCTGGAATCTCTGGCCAGAGTGAATGAAATTAGAAAGGAGTTTCTAATTTGCATTAATATGAACTTTGCATTATGAATAAGAAATCATATGATTAAATCTGATAGGCTTGACACGAGTTCCGTGCCTTGTATTTAATCGGGATATTGTAGGGTAGAAGGAATTGATTGTACTGTAACTAGTCACTGACAGGTTCTTCGTATTCTAAGCAGTGAATTCATATTATCCGGATAGTCGCGATATGTTGAGAAGCATCACTCACGATGTAGAATAAATATAATTAATCAGTTAATTATATTTAATGAATTTTAGAATTCATATAAATAATAAATAAAAAGTTTATTATTATTTATTTCTACTACCGGCTTAATATTGAACCTACAGGGTCACACCATAAAAAGATTAATTTATTGATGAAGGTATTTTGAGAGAGCAAGTTGTTTTAATAATGATTAAAATTGTTTTAATTATTATTTAACATTTTATAAGACAAAGTGTAGGATTTATATATTAATATATAATGATATATTAATTATGAAAAACCCTACTTGAGCCCTACTTGGAATCTAAGAAGCGAGTATTGGGCACGACAGTACCTGGGACAACAATTTTATCTGAGAGTTTACTCTCCAGTGGAGTCCCCCAGAGACGAATACTCTATTCCTAAAAATGCTCTTCTCTGCGGCCGAGCTAGCGGTAGAACGATACCACCTCGTGTTTAATGCTAAATCATATTTATTTACTTAGAGCTATCATACATTGCCAGCCACTGATGAGTTTTACATATTGCGAACTCAAAGATACACTTCATTATTTGATTAATTCTTGTCAAGCCCGTACATTTCACAAGAAATGACTTGCCGGTAACTACTTTACTATGCCTCTGTATTAATCATGTTCATGTAATAAACCACTTTCATTTTGCATGCAGTGCTTATCATGTGTGTTTTTGTTCACCTTGTCGAGTCCCAACTACACATCTTTATTTTTTAGTACTAGAAATGCATCCATTTCCTTTCTCTTGAATGCATTTTTGGTCAAAACGGAATCACGAATCAACTGAGAAGAAGCTTTTGCGAGATCGATGTTAAATAATTTAGCTTTGACTTAGTTATTATATCGGTGCTTTCAAGTGAATTAGCCTCTGATTTAAAAGAGTACTAATAAACTATTATGGCTGATCTTCGATCAATGATGCACTCTTCTACCTAGTTTTCTAAAATCATTTGTCCTTTTATTATGTTAGTGCATTTCTATGTGCTTGCTTTCTATTCTCAATCTCCTTTCCAAGATTGACTATAGATAGTCTTTCGTGGCTTGCCATAGTGATACTGTACAATTCTCTCTTTTTCTCTTATATTTAGCAATTTAGCAAGAGAAAAAAAAAATGATATACTGGTCATTATTAGTTATCCTCTTTTCTTCTCTGTTTTGTCAAATTCCTTTATTCCACCCAATTATCTCTCTGCGCACTCTTCTTCTTGTCTAAAGGCAAGAAAATTCAAAAAAAAACCATGGAATCCATGATCTTGGAAGCCTCCCTAAGATGTTGTTCAACTCTTTTAGGATTCAAACTTCTTCATATAATATTGATCAGTTCCGGATGAAGGTAAACAATATCAGAAAACAAATTTCAAAAATTATGTGGGATATGAGATTGGTGCCAGATTTGCACATGTGGATAATTCTGAAACTAATGGACAAGCCGAAGTGTCAAACAAGATTACCCTAGATGTGTTTAAGAAGTGGATATGGGTAGAAGAGCTGTTACCTGATAATGGCCTTACACAAGCAGACTAACAGAACCACCATAGAACCAACTTCTTTTATGTTGGTGTAAGGTACTAAACCCGTGATAGTAGTTCAGTTAGCATTAGTTATCAGACTACTTTTGTCAGCTTTTTCTCTCTACTCAGTTGCTTGGAATATGGCTGAGGAAAATAAAATGTTAGAGCTTTGTTTTGTCATTTAATTTTTAAGATATATATTTTTTCAGATGAAGGCCTACTTTTATCATTTTTGAAAACACTTTGTAATAATGTTTAACTTATCATGGGCCAGCCTGTATAAGTTAATTCTAAACATATTTTTTAAAATTATCCAGCAAATGATTATTAAGCTAATTGCAATCAAAGAATCAAATATACAAAAGAATCAATTATACAACAGAGTTGGACATGAACTTTGAAGTGCTAATTAGCATAAGAGTGCTTACAGCAACATCACTTCCTATACAATGCCACTTCATAAATCTTCATCTGACATTTTATATTCGGCAATTGGCAGCTGCAACATGAACAATTTTATGATTATGATCCTTGCACACAAATAACAAAGGCCACACAATTAAATTATGTATAACAAAAACTAAAGACCTTAACATAGTTTATAAATTAAAACCTCATACTAACTACTTGGTTTTTTTCTTCTTGCTAACCCCATTAAGTTGTTTCTCTTTTATTTTTGCCCACATAATTAGATGGACATGCATAAGCTAAAAGATCAGTTGTTTATACACGACATATTAAGATGATAGTTTTTTTCCCACATGAATAGATGAATGTTCGAACAGCTAAGAATCAGTTAATTATATCCGACATATATAAACGAACCAGCAAGTGCGAGGACACCTTAAATTAAATCTATATAATGCAAGTGGAAAGCTACTTCATATTCATCTCGTTTTTAGCTACGTTTCAAAAAGAGGGTGGGTGAAAGCCTGTAAGGGGTGGAAACTAAAAGAAGTAAAGGATCTTTAGGATACTAAGTTTGGAATCAAAGTGATCACTAATTTATCTAAAAAAGATACTATATTTCGTAAAAGATAAAGTATGGTGTCATGGTTCATTTTTATAGGATCATAATACCTTCTCTCACTAGATATTATAACCCCATGGAAATGAACTTCAAATATAATCAATTGCTAGTTCTATGAGAAAAAAGTCCTTTAAATTTAGAGTAAATAAGCTTACAGCTCGGGAATTATAATCCTTTAAACAAACGTGACCTAAGAGGTATTATTAGTGATCATTTATTACATAAATTTGTTGATACTAAAGGAAACTACATGAAACGTCAAGACAAAACCTAGCTAGGGTACAACACATATTTATATATGATGCAAAGAAATTGAAAAGATTCAAGGTTTCAGTCTTGCAGTTGATAAAGCGATATAGGAAAATCAGTATACTCACTACAATATATAAACTGGTTGAGATCAAGAGTCACCCTTCCTTGTTTGCTTGTGTCAAATGAGTTAAACATGTTCCTAAGAGACATAAAATGGGAAGCGTACAAGTAATTAGCAGCATGGTCTGGCTCAATGATATTATCACAAAAGATGTCACGGTTCAATAGTATGCAAACTGTACGACTTTGTGCTATTGTGCTCATTTTTCGTAACTTGAAGTTTTCTCAATGCGTTTGTGAGTCATGTAGTAGGAATTAAGCTAGGGAATTTGATGCATTGACCAACTAGTTGATAAATTTTCCGATGCACATGCCTTTCGTGGTTATATGCTCCCTTGTGAGTTAGGACGTGACATGTCAAAGAATATGTAATAGTTTCTTACCTTGAAGCGTGAACAAATATACACAAGGATATGAAATCGTCAAGTCGAAATCTTCCATTCTTCTTTTGGTCGAAGCTCTAATTAATACATCCAAAAAGAATTAGAATAAATCAAATTAGTCCCAGTTTTTATATGATTCGCCGAAATAGTAATCTTGCAAGAATATACAATACAACAATTATAAAATTAAAATAGCATGACAGTATTAGAAAAGGCATCTTTAGGTGTACTTGCAATAGGAGAGGGCTTTGTGAGATGAGAACAATATGACTAAACATATTTTTGCAATTAAAAAAAATTAATAAGTACCATCAAGTGGCTGCTAAACTTATAACTAAATGAGTAGATGTCACTTGAATCACTTCTTTACATTATGTGGTATTTTCGTGCAAGCCTTATGATTTAATAGTCACTCATCATCATATAGCAGCTACCACAATGTGAATCACCAAAAGTGAATGAAAATTATAAAAAATGATAAGTTGTTCTAGAGCGACCCAATCCGGACTTACTCATTTTCCTTGTCTTGATAGCAAGGCTAACTGCATAGTTTTTTCTCTGGTCATACAAATCTACTTTACATTTGCTCTTGTTCACACTATTAGGTATTTTCTAAGAAACAGAAAGTGTGTGCTTTTACCTGACATACTGTGTAAAATGCAGGAGAGTCGAGCGAGAAGCCAAGTTTTATCAATGCCTGTCAGCAATATGAATCACTTTAAAGAAAGAAATAAGGCAAAAATATATACAAGAAAAACACCTAGAAAGATGGAATCCATTTATGCCTAAGTTTCTGCACTTAATGTCATTCCAATTAAATCACATGGTGGGTCACTATGAAGTCTGTAAGTTGGAGATCTATATTTACTGGTTAAAAAAATGCAACATGGAAACATAGCTATTGTATGTATTAATCAATAATGTAAAACATTGGTTTAATTAAGGTACAAAAGCATGAACATTGGCCAGACCTTATGCCTTCTGCAGTGGGAGCTGCAGCAATTGCCAATTGTGTGGAAATGAAATTGAAAACTTGTGCATTCACCGTATGTGTTTATTGTAGCTTGAACTACTGGGTTGATCCTACTATTTTAAACCAAGTTCGTCCTTCTTAGTTCAATTGTATGAAAGTGACATTGAAAAATGGGCATGTGTGCAACAACAGTTGAATACTTGGATCTTACCTTCTTGGACGAGGTTAATCTTTCTTACTAAACCCACCAAATCTTATCCTTCGGAACCAAATTAGTCCTGCTTACTAAACAACACCATCTTCTTATTCCTTAAACTGATGTGTGAACACTATCTTCCATATCTAACATTTAGCCACGTGTTTCCTACGGTTTATTAATTAGAATGAACATTTAGGTTTATAACTATAAATTTAGCCTTTTTTATTTTTTCCCACTATTTGCCTCGCACTGTAAAATTAAAATATTTAACACTCTTATTCAATTCTTTCCAACTTATTCGCTCCATATCATTTTATGGCAATTGATATCTGTTTCTGATAAGAGTTCAATAATATCCTCAGTCTAGATGCCTGTTAATATATGTGGGAAAAATTCTATCCTGAGAGACAATCTGTGGTGGAGCCTTACCACAAAATTATAGACACCATTTCAGTCACGGACACAAAACTTGTTCTGTGTCCGAACCTTTGACTGAAATGTGAACACTTTCACCAACTTAGAGGCCAAAAGTGAGATGAACTTATGAGAAGAAAGAGAAACAAAAAAAAAAATAGATAAAAGATGAGAAGATTATGCCTACTTTGCAAAGTCCTTTCAAAATCAAGTTTAGTGTATAATGAAAATTTCGAAATATATTTGTTTATTAATCAATTACGCCATGTCAAAAATTAGGGAAGTCCCGGATGTCGGTTGTGTCCACACTTTGTACCTGAGTCCGAGTAACATAGACAAGAGGTGGACATGCCGAAAAGGGGTGGAAGCACACAATGGACATGCCAACACAATTCAGTGAAGTAATGAAATTTCAGCATTAGCAGGCATCTTAATAAACAGAAAAGAGAAACACTAATGATCTACGGGAAGCTGCTCCCAGAGAAAAGGAGGGGAAGATTGTACTAGAAGTTGTTACCTCATAAACATCATCAGGAACAATATATCCACGACCCCTGTGAGTACCAATAAACAAAAAACGGGTTACAAAGGTCTGTTACACTTTGAGAATATTCTTAGGCCAAACTTCAATACTAACCCCCTGTCCCAATCAAAACTGTTAATACTAATGAAAAAAAACAGAGAGATCTACAGAATCAATACAAGAATGACTCCTTAATCTGAAAAGCTATTAATATGCTAGCAACCACGTACACACTCCTGTCGCTGTATAAGATACTAAGTGATACTATAATGTAATTTAAGGAACTGGTAATTCAAATCTGATGGGACCTCGTCAACAATTACTTGAGAATACATGTATTAAAATATATTACAGTTTGTCAAGTGGATATTTTAACAATATAATTTCATATTTATTCGTGATTCCGTGCTCCTTTGTAATGTTTTTATTAAGACTGTAACAAATTAAATTTGATATCTGAATCGTTTTAGTAAAATCGTAGGCGAGCATTGCTACTTTTCACCCTTGGACTGGAGCTCTTAAAAGCTAGCAAAAAAAAAAAGCCTTCTCATAGAATCAAGATGAGTTTAAGGATGGATAAAGAAGATGACACAGCTGTGCAAAGACGAATTTTGGCCCAGGATTTTTGGCTCAGCAGTGCCTACTGCTGATACCGAATGTGCAAAATTTGAAACTGGCCTTGCAGATATTTAGCAAAGTTGTAACATTGCAAGAAATGTAATTCTTTATTGCTAGTTGGATAAACAGAGAAGCATATCACAACATAACTCTACTAGGTTTTCTGCAAATTATCTTGTAAACTCACGCTCAATTAGTACAATCCGGTCATCATACCATTTACAGTTTGGATTAATCTCCAATGATCAGCATTGTCTGGATAAGACAGTGGAAGGAAATTGAAGATAGTCTGAGTTGCGTCTCAGCTCAGTATTTGAAAACTGATCATCCCTTATCATTCTTCAAGAGAAGATAAATATAATTTTATAACTTTACTGCTTAAAGTAAAATTAAACAGTGAAAGGTTTTTAAGGACTGCCTGGGCCAACCTCAAATCTAAGAACTTGGGAGTTAAACATTAGAAATTTCAGCGGTAACTTCTAAGTTTGGAAACATATGGGCTGAAAAGGATCCATAAGTTGGTAAACACTAGGTGTACGGAAATGCATTGTAACAAAAAAAAAATGTCTCCCTAAGCCTTCGCTTGGCATGCATTGGGCCTTCAGAACAAGAACTAGAATTAAGCATTAATGCAAAAAATTTGAACAAGATCATGAGCATAATCCAGGATAGGGTTAGCGACATAGCGTTTTCCTTCTTCAGGAATGTAATATAGATGTGATAATTACAGTCCATGCCGAAGATGGTAGTAAGGAAGCAATGATTGGCAGTAAAGTCTCCTATCTACATTTTTGGCTACCAGCGGATGCTGTCGGCTGACATGAGTAGATGCGTGAGTAGGGTTTAGCAGCTATCATATCGATAGGATATAGGAGAGGACCGAGACTGAGTTGGGAAGTAGTATGCGGGTATGAATGATTAAAGGTTTTGCTATGGGTGGTGCAGGATAAAATGAAACAAAGATACAACATGATGGTTTGATGTTGGACACGACACAAGGGCTTTGGGACAACCACCAGGATGAACATTTAAAAAT
This sequence comes from Kitagawia praeruptora, assembly GCA_037693485.1. NCBI lineage: Eukaryota > Viridiplantae > Streptophyta > Magnoliopsida > Apiales > Apiaceae > Kitagawia > Kitagawia praeruptora. Next base: position 145,880,338 of record CM075352.1, read on the forward strand.
AATTTTTTTTTTACATCCCCCTATACATGAGTAAGAAACCTCTTGGAGTAACACTAATATCTCCTACAAATTATCTTAAAAGATAAAGTAATCATATATTTACCTAAATTATAACCTTTTTAAAATATTCATAGTTATATACACAATGCATCAACATTCAGTAATATGTAACTTGAACAGCAATCAGCATCATCAACTCAAGTTCTGTAAACACAAACTGATTTTCAGTTTATTACTTATTACTATTTCAAACAAGTGTCACTTGTCTTCTACCTTCACCTTTTACACTAAAAAGTACATCTTCATATATGATTTTATTTGAGTGGTAGGCAATGACTTTAGAAGACCATTTTTAGTAATACAGCTTCTTATCTTTTAAAGTTACACTCGGACTGTCGGACATGAATCAGTAAGTCACCCTTTTAAAGAAGTGTTCGATCAAACCATAAACTATTTAAACATATGTAATTTGAGTAATTCTTATGGTAGGTACTGAAGGGATTATGATTTCAATATTTATTGATTAGTCAGAGTCATCAATAGCTTGACGAATCATCTCCTCAGATCGTAATTTAGTTCCAATTATCTAAACTATTTTCTAACCTCTATGGCCATGTTTGTTTGTCTGGATTATCTCTGGGATTGGATAATAATCCTATAAAAGAAAATAATCCCGCGTTTGTTATGCAAAAGGAGGCGGACTATAATCCTGGGAATATGGAAAGGTCAAAAATTGAACTACAGCGTGGGATTATTTAATACCAACCTGTACCAGGTGTTAGTTGGGATCAAATATTTCTTGGACCAAATTACACCTGCGCCTTAATTGTTTGATATTAACTTCGCTGGGTATAAAAAGTTTTTTGTAAAGTCTACTTAATCCAATAGAAAACAACATTCATCACTTCACCACGTAAATAAAATTAGGGATTTACCGGCTAAATATACACACTAAACTAAATTTCTTTCAATTTGTTATAATATTTTTAACATGCATACAAATATTAAACAGTAATCAATTTGATATTCTTTTTACTAAACAAAATAACTTATATCATTTAATTTTAATCAATATATTATAAAATTAATTAATAAATAAATGTATACTCCATCATCCTTCAAGAAAATAAATATTTTAATATATTAAACTAACGATAGTATATGCAATACCAATGGATGATTATAATGGTTTAACCTAAAATTATGTCACAAAGATTTAATTATCTCCAAAATACATAATCCCACGCACAGTGGGATAGAATTAGTTTGAAGGACTAATAGTTCATAGTATTATAGTGAATAGATTACATTACCGGGATAATAATACCAGGATTGTTATCCCAATACCAGGATTGTTATCCTGACAAACAAACATGGCCTATAAGTTTGACCTGTACTTGCTAGGTTATGAATTGACATCAACCATTTTAACTACTTGAAACATGTCCAGGATAACATAGAAATAATGAGCAACATGCTATAGAGACAGAGAAATATTTTTTGAGTAAATAAGGCAGGAATTACCTCTCCGCGTCTGAAAAAGCTTGTTGAACCTGAAATCATATTAAAAAACAATTATACAGAATTAAATGTTGGACTTTAAAAAATTATCCTCGATTGCTTCTGATTCAAAGAAAATTTCACAACCTCACAAACTGGGAGTAGAAGCAAAACTAAAGGAAACTGACTGTTTAAGTAACATCGACCAAGACGACAACAGGATATCAATTCCAAATCAAATAAATGACTCTTACATAATTATAAAAATGATGAACAAAATTAAGAAGATTAAGTGAAAAACAGCACTTTTCCGTAAGTCTCACTTACTATACTTTGGGTGAAGTACATTTTACGAAAAAAGGGTGAAAAAATTAGTGGTTAATGTACTTTTTACAGAAACATAGATGCTGATAAGAGAAAACCTAAGATTTGGTAATCAAATTATAAAGGATAAATAAAACTCATAATGCTCTAATTGGCTGGATTCTAGAAATAATGGAACTGGGCGGGGATAAAATAAAAATTTGTACTATTCTGTAGACAATTATTCATATTATTCGTTCTTTCTTCCATTTCATTCCTACAAATTTAAAGTACAGCTCGCTCCAACAATTTATGGATGAATGTTCATTCATTCATTGTAATCAAATCTTTATAGACTACAATCATAAAAATATACACTTTGATCATCTTCACTCGTCCCTCATCATCATGGTCTTCGACCTTTAATAGTAGTCACTTTTTTCATTCCTTGATTTTCAACCAAATGGGGCGTAAGGCTGCAAATGGTTGGTTGAAATAGAAATGTTTCAATAGAACGATTTTGTTGATAATTCAAGCAAGATATCCATTCCACCAGCCCAATTTAAACTAAACTGTATCTAATTCAACTTATAAAGAAAGCTCATTCCTTTCTCTGTCATGTACTGTTTAAAATTTTAGCATATTTTTTTTGTGTTTAGACTTAAAATCTTATCACTCTCATATTCATTCTTGCATTCATCAGTCTGTTCTGCCTATAACTATATTTGTAATTTAAATTCCATCCCACCTCCACCCATTTCCAACCAACCACAGGGAACAAGTGATGTGTCAGCTATCGAATGCTTGTGCCAATGTTCTTCAGTCCACTTAAAAACTAGGTCGCAAAATTGAAAGTATGGCATGATCAAAAAGCTATGATCTTTACTCCAGAATTGAGATGCGCAGCAATTATTAAATCTACTCAGAACCACAGGATAACTTTAACCTGTAAATATAAATATAATTTTTCTCATCAAACTACAGTTGTAAATTTGTCAACGGTAAAAGGATTATTTTATGAGTAATGCTAAACTTCCCAAGATATTTACCAGATGGGTTACTATTTGATAATAGGGCATTACACCATTTCAAAAACATTTTTATATATTCTCCATGGCCCACTTCCACATCAACATTCAGTACACTATTTGGTAAACGTTTTGGGACCTCAAACATTGTCATTAATCTAAGAATGAACTAATCAGTCATGCTTGAAATTACATTGTCATGTGATGACTTCTTCAAATTGCTCAACAATTATATATAGATGCTAACCTTTAGAAGAAACCGGTTTAGTTCAACAAATTCTGAAAGAAAAGAAAAAGAAAAAACATGTCAACTAGGCCACAAATTATTAATTTATATATGTAGCATTACCGTAAGCTTTTACATAAAATGGAAAAATGGAAAATACAATTGACTGATGGAATTAAAATCAGCAAGAAAGATCTGACTGAATTCCATTGAATTTTGATAAGATTCGCCTTTACCTTCAGACAGAGATAAAGATGATTTCACTAGTCTTTGCAAATTTTTTGTGAATGGAATATTATAATTTATTTTCGGAGGAAGGGATTGTTCTTTGGTTCACAACATATAGTAGATGGATTCAAAGGAACCCTTCTTACACCAACGGATTTGGTTAAAACCCTAACACAAATATCATCCTATTTTTCATTCATATGCTACTTTTATCTTAATTATCTGTAGAGAACTACAAAACGTCACACAGGAGAGTTCAACTCCAGACAAAAACTTTTTACTATCATACTAAGTATAATAATCATATAAATATCAACGTGTGTTTGCAAAGATCATAATCCCAAGACAGTTACTTTTTCAACTATTAAGCCTGGCAACCGTATCCCATGTTTTTCAATAACATAGGATCATGTATTAGATTATTAAATGGCTGTACTAATGTCTTTACTAATTTCAGTAATGAATATACGATGTATGGACCGGTAGTTTCATTAAGTGAAGGCATTTATTTTTTCTCACATAGTGTTTAGTCCTGTCTGGTACCTGGCTCAGCCAAGTAATATATATCCTATAACAGTAAGACCCCCTAGTTGCTTAGTTTTGATCCATATTTCAATAAAATACTCTTTGGACAATACTTTGAACCAGGTATTATACAACTCTCTCTACCAGCTTTTTTAAACTTACTCCATATATCGTCCCTGGACTTAGTTATCGGGTGAAGACTTTGTTTACTACATTTAAAAAATTTGGTGCTTTTTACACCACGGAACATGCATTTTGAGAGGGTATATCCACTAAAAAAATTATATTTTGTGATACAAATGTTCATAATGCGTATTGCATTTGTTGAAAGGCATCCATTACACTACCCGAGCTGGACAAAACATTTTACAGGGATCAAGCACCTTCAACACGTGTGTCACCTAATCAGCCTGTTAATAATGTGTGTTACCCGTGCAGTGATCAATTTCTTTTCACACGTTTCCTGATACACATCCCCAAATGCATGTTTGAAGCCGATGCACCTCATCGATAACTTTCTGAATTTTTTTTTGACTTGACTGAAGGGCTCTTATCCTAGTGGTACCAACCACATCCCCTTTAAGGGTTCGTTCAAACCTTGCTGAGGCCAAGGTGGGTGTGTGCAAAATGCGTCCAATTAATATATTTTAAAAAACCCATGTTCCCCAAGTGTGTTATTTTGAGCCAAACTTGTGGCTTTTCTTTGTACAAGTTTACTTAACAAACCTAATTCTAAGGTAAAGAAGATGATATTAAGTGGGGGGTCAATAATCATATTCCATGTTAAATCCAGCAATAAAAAAACATTATCTTATAAATTGTGCACATACAGCATGTATGATCCAAAACTCCAAGAGAAATAAAGAAATATAAGTGAAAGGAGCAAATCATAAAGAGGGAGAGGAAGCAAAATAAAAGTTGCGAAATAACCTTGAAAGCTCATAGTTCCATTGCGATCGAAGTCGTACATCCTGCAAACAAAAAAGAGATTGAAGCAACATTCATTCATATGTAAAAGTTACAATAGGTTCCTGAGGAAGAAGGGGGTGGATAAAAGATACCAACCTGATCATTTGTTGGACAACAGAGATGGAGAAATCTAAGTTTCCAACTGAGAGAGCAGCCTGATGTGATGATCATCATCAAGTATTATCATTATTATTATTATGAGATTATTAATTAAAACAAACATCAACAACAACAACAAGTGTGATAATTACGAATTACGACAAACCTTGAGTTGGGCAGCAGTGATGCTTCCGGTTTTATCCGAGTCAACTCGGTCGAACCACACTCTTAAATTTGCTTCTTTTTCCATCTTCCTCTCGCCTTCTCACTTGCTTCTACAATACAAATGACACACCTTTTTATTTTAGCAACACACTCGCAAACGAGAAAATGCCCAAAATGTCACAAATTTGAGGTTAGCACTTTTCTAATGTTATATACTTGTTTTCATTTATTTTTTTTAAAAATAACATTTTCATTCTTTTAGAAATAAAAAACATCAATGCAATACTTTAAACATTAAAATATTATTATTAAATTATTAAAAATTTATTTTTTATTTTTTAATTAAAATTTTCAAATTTTATCTATATTCTTTTAGGGGTTCAACAGTTAACTTTGGGGTTCAATAATTCCATTTTGGATTTTAGAAATATTCAGAATGACGAATAAACCGTATACGAACTTAGAACCCTAAACCCTAGACCCTAAACCTTAACTTATCCTCATTTTTAAACGCGTTAGCATTTAAAATTAGACCGCCGGATTCAATTTTTTAATTAAAATTTTAATTAAATTTAGGGATTCAACAATTAACTTTTGGGATTCAACAATTAACTTTTGGGGTTCATTGTTTCCATTTTTGATTTAGAAATATTCAATATAACGAATAAAAAATACAAATTGAAATGACTATTTAATTAAAAGTTTTTTACTAGTATTTGAAAATATATATTTAGGGAAAAAAAAATTAGTCAACACGCTTAATGTACAAATGCCGTTGCTTCACAATTTTATGCTCTTCAATCAAGTTTCCTCTATAAAAATGATTAGGAATTCTATGATAGGAACATCTCCAACATTGATAGGATGTCTGTCTATATAGCGAAAACCAATTGAGTAAGAAGACAGAAGAAAATGTACTGTTTAAAAAAAAAAAAAAACCTAAAACGCATGATGTGCCTGCGTTAAGGTTTGAAACACATTCTTTTGATGCGTTTTACCATGAAAACGCATTCAACACATGCGTTTTGAACTTGTAAAGTTATTTTCAAATGCGTTTTTCACTTAAAACGCATGCTGCAGATGCGTTTTTACCTGACGAGTATCGTAGATTCGTTAAGAAAGTGCTAGTGCAGGGCACTGTTATCAAAAAGTGCTATTTTGGACATTTTGATCAGAATTTGTGCTATTTTGGCACTTCACCCCTCGCAAACAAGTGCAATCAAGTCTCCTTACAATAATAAACATTGGCTTATCAAAAAAAAAAGTCTCCTTACATATGCATTTGATCAAAATAATATTAAAATATTCGTTTAAATATCAAATTGCTCACATAATAACTTGAGAAAATGTCCTTTTTAGCCATTTCAAAGGTAAAATGTTCTAAATATTACAAATTAAAAAAATGGTCCTTATTATATTCTTATATATAATAAGAGAGGAATCTTATTTGTACTATCAAAATAATCTCAATTGTCGAATCTAATATTGTTAAAAATAAATGATAAAGATTATATCATATTAAAAAAAATTATAATCTAAAAATGATATAATTAAAAAAGTTTGTTTTAGAATTGAATTTTAAAAATAAAATTATAATATGAAAAGGATATAACTAAAAAAGTATATAATTGAATTTTATTTTTTATTAATATTAAAAAAAATAAAATCTTTACTATTTTGGCTCTATCTTGAAATCTGGAAATCAGATTTGGATGATTTTACGGCCCACACGAAATTCACAAAATTATCTTTAATTTAATGATGATTTAACAATTTTTATCGAAATGGAAACACTCAGAATCTCAAGAGAAAATATAAGTACTGATTTTTACATTAATCCTATTCAGTGTAGAAGACCTACATTGATAATGCTATTCAATGTAGAAAACCAAATTACATGATTTAAATCATTGGCATATACTTTTTCATATTTCAATATAACTATACTTTTTAGTTTACTTGTTAGAGCATGAAATAATGACATTTTTACCATTTTTTTAAAACTTTTTGACGAGAATACCACTTTTAAATTTTTTGGCCAAAAATACCATTGTATTACGCATTTCAAAAATGGGTAATAGTATTACGCATTTTTCAAATGGGTAATACATATAAAGTTAAAAAAATTGAAATAAAAAATAAAAAAAATAAAAAAATTGTGTCACGCATTTGGGAAATGCGTAACACAATCAGAAATGGTGTGTTACGCATTTCCCAAATGCGTGACACATTTATTATTATTTTTTATTTTTTTTTCATTTTATTGAAAAATTATTACATGATACCTATTTCTCAAAACCGTAATAGTATTACCCATTTTGGAAATGCGTAATAGGCTGGTATTTTTGTCCAAAAAATTTAAAAGTGGTATTTGTGTAATAAAATTTTGAAAAAATGACATTTTTGGCCATTACCCTTAGAGCATCTCTATTCTAACTCTTAACTCTAGCTCTTAACTCAAAAAATGAGGAGAGAGAATAAAAATGTTGCTCCAAGAGACTCTTAGTGGCTTTTAAAAACACTAAGAGCCTCTTCTCTCTCCTCATTTCTAAGAGCCACTAGTAGCTTTTAACTTGTATTTTAATAATAAAATATTTATGTCCACCAATTTTTGCACAAGTTTTAGTTATAATAGGGTTGATTTGTGAATAAATTATAAATAAGGAGCTAATATAGAGAGCATTGTTGGAGTTTGACACATATACCAATGTAATAACTTGCTAAGAGCCATTTATTTATATTATTTTTTTTGTCACGGAAAGTAAATATTTTATTACTCACGCAAATCTTTACAAAGTACATAAGAAAAAGCAGGGTGGACATTCCCCACTTCCCACTTACGTTCGGCTATTGAACAGATATACCTCGCTAGATAATGAGCTACTCTGTTCGCGGAACGCTTAACAAAACGAAGCAACACATTCTGGTTTTTTAAGTCCTCCATTAGGTGTCTACATTCATTCACAACTCTCCCTAAGTACGAAAAACTTGAGAAAGAACTGCGAATTAACTGAATAACCAGTAGGCAATCAGATTCAACTATACCATTCAAAACACTATTTTGTTTAAGCCAACTAAGGGCTTCTCTGATGCCCACACCCTCTGCTAACTCAGAAGACGACTTGCCAAGGGAACACTTTGACATGGCTTGAACAAGATGGCCTAAGTGATCTCGAACAACAATAGCATGGTTGTAACGATTTGGGTCCTCGAATAGAGTTGCATCTACGTTCACCTTAACACTATTTAACGATGGAGGGCACCACTGCTCTAGACCATCTTCCGGAATTATGAAGCTCGGGAATGAATCAAAATTCTTGTTTTGAGCAGCTTTCTATTGGTTAAGGAAAGACAACGATGCATGAACTACTTCAGAAACACCAACACCTCGCTGCTTCCAAACTATGTCGTTACGATTTTTCCATAAAAACCAACAAATTGTTACCCGGATACAAATGTCATTGTTGTTGACCTGCTCGAAAACCAACTGAAACCACTCAGCAAAATTATGATAGTCACCTGTAACTTGATTAACAGACGAAAATTGATGACACTCCTCAGCGAATGAATAGATAACAAGAGAGTGAATAGCTGATTCATCACAGTGATTACAAACTGGGCACTGGGTTAAGAGTGAATGTAGAAGTCTTTTGGAGATGCTCTTAAAAAATAAAATAGTTTTTATGCTAGATCCATCGTTGTTCTTATTTATTTTGTCGTACTTAAGACAAGACTACCGATTACCACAGTTTTGGATAAAATCACTATTACACTTATTATTAAAACTAAATTTGGTTGTTAGTAGAACTATCTCCAAATAATAAGAAGGGTATTTTGGTAAGCAAAACGAAATATAAGTAGATTTCATAAATTGAGCAGAATGTTCAACGTAAAAAATCGTCAATTTCTTCTCTTTTTTGTTTATGCGTAGTTTTAATTGAAAAATAATTATTAAATCATCACTAAATTAAAGATTAGTTTGTTAATTTGATGCGGGTTGTAAATTCGTCCAAATCAAATTTTAAGAATTCAAAATAGAGCACAAATATTAAATTGAACGTGTAAAATTATATATATATATATATATATATATTCAATTTTTTAACAACAATTTAATATGTAAATTAACAACATATAAATATTAAAAAAGTTAATATAATTATAGATACTAGAAAAGGAGCCGTGCGTTACACGGGTTATAAGCTAGTTATCATAAATAAACGGAATTTAATTTTGCGTTGAACAAAAACGCCTAGGCGTCAAGTGTTTCTACGTGGTTTTATTATTTTTTTTAAAAATGAAAATAAAGCAAACGCAAGACAAAGAAACGTTTCTTGAAAACGGTATATGAAATTGTGTGCCTAATTCTTGAAAACGTGGTTATCAATCTCGTCTTTAATTGAAAAATTAAATATTTTAATGAATATGACGGCTTGATTTTTTTTAAAAAGTTGGGGTTTAAAAATATTCAATTTTTTAAATTAAAATTTTTGGGTTGAACGGTTAACATTTGGGATTCAATATTTTTATTTTGAGTTTTAGAAATATTCAGAATGACGAATAAACCGTATACGAACTTAAGATTTAAGATTTACAACCCTACACCCTGAACCCTAACTTATCCAGATTTTTAAACGCGTCAGGGTTTAAAAATCAGGCTGCCGGATTCAATTTTTTAATTAAAAGTTTTAGATTTAAAAAATACAATTTTAATTAAATTTAGGACTTCAAAAATTAACTTTTAGAATTCAACGTTTCCATTTCGGTTTTAGAAATATTCAAAACGACGAATAAACCGTATATGAACTTAGGGTTTAGGGTTGTTTACAATTCTAACCTGATTTTTAAACGCATCAAATCAGGCCACCGAATTCAATTTATTAATTAAAAATTTTAGATTTAAAAAATACAATTTTAATTAAATTTAGGGATTCAAGTTTCAACAATTAACTTTTGGGATTCAGCATTTTCATTTTGGGTTTAGAATATATTTAATAGAAAACAAAACAAAAAACAAAAAAAATAATTAAGAAACGGGAAATAAACGCATGTACATCTTTCCTGAAAAAAAAAACGACCCAACATTATCTAATATTGCGTTCATAATTATAACTTTCCAAAAAAAAAAAACTGCAATGTAACACGCCCTTGTATTTCTTATAAACGTGACTTAAAATTGCGTTTATTTGTGATATAAAGGATCATTTTTCTCAAATGTAATATTTTGTGCATTTTTAATTTAAATTGTGATAAAAAAAATAAGAATTTATTTCGAAATTTTTTTTCACATTTACATACTAATTTTTAGGATTAAATATTTAGAAGGGGTTTAGTATTCTTTATATGCAGAAAATAAGTAACTTAATTCAAAAAAAGTACAATTTAATGTACTTTTTTCAGAAATAAGTAATTTATTTCTGATAAATAAGATTTGCCAAACGAGCTCATTATAAATGAATCATTCAATTCACGGAGTTTTATTTATATTTTTCAAAACCTTTTACTTAACAAAAAAATAATTTTAATTACGTATGCACAAAATAAATGAACAATAAATAAGTTAAATGTTTGTCATGAAAAAGCGAAACGACTTGAATTCTCTGAAAAAGAAGCATGCAAACACATTCATTTTATTTTCACATTAATAAATAATAAAATATTTAAGTAAAGAAAAGCAACCCAATAATTCAAAAAGAAAAAGTAATACAATAGTCTCTCTCCCCTTTATCTCTCTATTATTCCAACTAGCTTATATCTCACTATAACGCACAGTTTTTTTTCTAATATTTATAATTATATTATATTTTAAAATTTATTTATTATTAGTTTACATTTCAAATTATTGTTAAAAAATTGGAATATATATATATATATATATATATATATATATATATATATATAAAAGATTTTACAAATTTCAATTTACTATGTGCTTTATCGTGAATTCTTAAAACTTTATTTGGACGATTTTGCAGTACACATGAAATTAACAAAATAATCTTTAATTTAATTTAGTGAAGGTTTAACAATTTTTTTTCAATTAAAACTACCAAGAAACAAGTGAGAGAATAAATTGATGAAATTTCTATTCGATTTAGCAAATTTACTTATATTTCGTTTTGATTATCAAATAGCCTTTTTATTATTTGAAGATAGTTGTACTAACAATCAAATATAACTATATCCTTATATATAATAAAGTTTATGAGGGATCTTATCCAGATTTTTGTTCTGGTCACTGTACTTTTTGGTCTGCTAACTGTATTATCAAAAGCATATGATCCACTGGATTAAAAAATTGGGTTAAAAGTCATCCGTTGAATTATAAATTATATCCTTATATATTTATCCCTAATTTTTGTCCATGTGCTGCCAAAATTATCTCAACCATCAAATTTAATATTTTTAAAAATAGACGATCAAGATTATATTATATTAAAAAGAAAATTATAATCTAAAAAGGATATGATTAAAAAGGTTGTATTATAATTAAATTTTTTAAAAAATTATAATCCAAAAAGGATATAAAAAGGTTGTATTATAAATGAATTTTATTTGTTTATTTATTAATATAAAAAAATCATATTTACTATTTAGGCTCTATCTCGAAATCTAGAAATCAGATTGGGATGATTTTACAATCCACGCGAAACTCATAAAATTATCTTTAATTTTGTGATGATTTAACAATTATTATCCAAATAGAGATACTTAGAATCTCAAGAAAAAATATAATTATGAATTTTACATTAATCTTATTCAATGTAGAAGAACTACATTAATAATCCTATTCGATATAGAAAACCTAAATATATATGATTTAAAACATTAACATGCACTTTTTTGTATTTCAATATAAAAACACTTTTAGTTTACATGTTAAAACATAAAATATTTTTTATACTAGATCCAACGTTTTTCATCTATTTATTTTAAGATCTAATGGTTCTTATTTATTTTGTCATATTGAGGATCAGACTACCGACTACTAAAATTTTGGACAAAATCTCTTTTACACTTATTATTAAAACTGTATTGGGTTATTAGTACAATTATCTTCAAATAATAAGAAGGTTATTTTGATAATCAAAACGAAATATAAGTAGAATTCCCTAAATCGAATAAAATTTTCAATGTAAAAAATCATCAATTTCATCTCTCTTTTGTTCCTTGGTAGTTTTAATTGGAGAAAAATTGATAAATTGTCACTAAATTAAAGATAATTTTCCTAATTTCACGTGGGCGGTAAAATCGTTCCAATCAAATTTTAAGAATTCAAGATAAAACACATAATAGATTGGACGTGTCAAATCATATATATATATATATATATATATATATATATATATATATGGTATGATTCAGGGGAGAACACGTATATGTTGGAGAACAATGAGAACACCACATTTCAAGCTATTCTAAAGGGCCCCGCCAGGGGCACCCAATAGGAAAAAGTCTTATAATTCTACCCTCTATCCATTCATCAAATAAAAAGTTTTAAAAAAAAAATTTAAAAAAAAATTAAAATGTTGACGTGGCAGCAGTTTTTTTTTAATTTTTTTTTGTTAATTTTGTTAATTTTTTTTTTGTTATGAATGGATAGAGGGTAGAATTATAAGACTTTTTTGTGAAGGTGCCCCTAGCGAGGCCCTTTAAAATAGCTTGAAATGTGGTGAATATGTGTGTTCTCACTGTTCTCACACTAACATGTGTTCTCACATGTTATATATATATATATATATCAATTTTTTTAACAACAATTTGATATGTAAACTAATAACAAATAAGTATTAAAATCATTAAATAATAATAGATATTAGAAAAGAACCGCGAGTTTCACGGTTATAAGTTAATTTTAATAATTAGTGTAAGACAGATTTTATCCAAAATTTTGATAGTCGGCAGTCTGGTCCTTAGTAAGACAAAATAAATAAGAATCGTTAAATTTTAAGATAAATAAATGAAAAAAAAATTGGATCTAGCATAAAAAAATATTTTATATTTTAACATGTAACTAAAAAAATGTATTTATATTGAAATACGAAAAAATGTATGTCAATAATTTAAATCACATATAAATGTAGGTTTCTACAATGAATATGATTAATGTAAAAATTATTAATTATATTTCATTTTGAGATTCTAAGTGCTTTCATTTTGATTATAATTGTTAAATTATCATTAAATTAAAAATAATTTTATGAGTTTCATATGGGCTTTAAAAAACGTTTTTTCAAAATCGGTCAAAAAGCGGGAAAAGTCGGTCAATAAGCTGTAGTTCGATCAAAAGTCGGGAGAAGTTCGGTCAGAATATTAAAAAAAAAGTAAAAGTTAAAACATAGAACTCAACACTCTCGTAAAAACCGATTGAGGAATGAGGACTTGTAAAAGCAAAAAGTAAAATTAGGAGCCCTAAATCCCAATCCTTGCTCTCTGCACTACCGCTTTATCAAATAGCTGCTTGTAACGATCAAGCTATGTGTTGTTGGAGTAATTTCGTAACATCACATGTTCCGAGTCTTCCGTTGATCTTGGATTTTCCGATGATTTAGGATGGTTTTGTGGTGGTGTTTTGGGACTGAGTTTGCAAGGTCTCCACATAATCCATGTAGAGTGAAGTGAGGTCTAACATTCAACCCCTGCAAAGTGCCTACATATCCTATATTTATAGGAATCAAGTCCCATGTAGTTCTTAGGGTTTTGGACTCCTTGTTGATAGCTCAGCCATGTTTTTATGTATTTTATCCTCCTCCACTGCTGATCTAGTTAGTTATTCCACCAACCATAGTTATCCAGTAGTTATCCTTCATAAATCCATAATTATCTATATGATTTTCCATCATATATCCACATATATATACATAATCCATGTATGAATAATGATTATCCATCATAACAAAGGTTGTTGGGGCAATGTATCTATACTTAGCCTAGCATATTCCTCCATATCCACATAACTCGGGCCCGTAACCTTAATGGGCCTTAAATCAAGCCCAAGGCGGATTTTGGGCACAACAACTACCCCCCGGTGAAAGTGTTTGTCCTAAATCCAATCATGTATGATGAGTTAGGAAGAACTTTCTTGTATTCTTATTTGATTTCATTAATATTAATAAAATACTTGTTTTGGTTTTATTACGGGCTTTATCTATTTAAACTGTTTTAAATAAGATATTCCATGGTTTAAAGTAAAGCTTCTAGAATTATAATGAGATTATAATAGTGAGATCTAGAAGATGATAACTCTAGACTTAAACAGTTCCTGATCATAGGATAACTAATCGGAAGTTAGTGAATCCGCAAAGATTGGTACATACTATGCTTGCTCCTTTCAGGAGGATGTCTGTTCTCATAGGCATTTGTGTGGTGACACTATAGCTAGTATGTAGGTGCTTATTAGGGAATAAGTTCACTGAACATGACTCGATAAGTTGAACAACTAATGGAGTTTACTCACGTGTCGATAGTTGTTCACTGAGTGATAGTTGTACAAGTGTCCTTAGACTTGAGATCGTTAAAGTTATCTTGTATATAATGAACTGTGCTTTGGTTTAGTCCTTAGTCTCAAGGACATACATTAGGTCTATTCTGGGCATAGGGATTTGTGTATGGAGATAGTTAACGTCAATAGAGGATCTACCCCTTCCAGTATAGGAAGTGAATATCCTATGTTATTCTTACTATGCGAGTTCTGGAATCTCTGGCCAGAGTGAATGAAATTAGAAAGGAGTTTCTAATTTGCATTAATATGAACTTTGCATTATGAATAAGAAATCATATGATTAAATCTGATAGGCTTGACACGAGTTCCGTGCCTTGTATTTAATCGGGATATTGTAGGGTAGAAGGAATTGATTGTACTGTAACTAGTCACTGACAGGTTCTTCGTATTCTAAGCAGTGAATTCATATTATCCGGATAGTCGCGATATGTTGAGAAGCATCACTCACGATGTAGAATAAATATAATTAATCAGTTAATTATATTTAATGAATTTTAGAATTCATATAAATAATAAATAAAAAGTTTATTATTATTTATTTCTACTACCGGCTTAATATTGAACCTACAGGGTCACACCATAAAAAGATTAATTTATTGATGAAGGTATTTTGAGAGAGCAAGTTGTTTTAATAATGATTAAAATTGTTTTAATTATTATTTAACATTTTATAAGACAAAGTGTAGGATTTATATATTAATATATAATGATATATTAATTATGAAAAACCCTACTTGAGCCCTATAAATAGAATGAGATGAGAAGAGTTAAACATACTTTTGGTTTTTGTGAAAAACCTAGTTGCCTCTTTTTCTTCTTCATCTCTCTCTCTCTCTCAAAAGAAAAAGAAACTCCATTTTTATAAAGCTTCAAACTTTATAAAAGGCTTCATCGAAGAAATTAATCTTGGTGGATACCGGTAGAGGGCTTCACACTCTGAGAAGCTACTGCTAACGATCATCTCGATTCGAAGCTTCGATTTTTCAAGGTATGATTTCGATTCCATATCATTTTTACAATTTTCTATATGTGCGATATATGGATTTTATGAAATAAAATGTTATTTCACGCTTCCGCTCATCCGTATTTTCCTTCAATGGCATCAAGAGCTAGGTTGTTGCATATAGAGAATCATGTAAAAATTTTAGATTTTTTGATGCATGTATGGATTTATTATGATTTATGCAAGATTATTTAGATTTAATTATGAATTAATTCAAAATATTATTTGCATGAGATTTTGACCATTGATCTGGGTTCTACAAGTGTTGTAGATCATCTAGGTATTTTTTTCATAATTTTGTGATGTGTAGATTATTTGTTATGAATTTTTAAAAATTGTTTTGATTAAAATTCATATAATAATCATGCATGTGAAATATATGAATTAAAATTCTGCACAAGGACCCCATAGCTTCCTGGTTATTTTTGCTACTGGATGATTTTAGAAATCATGTTGTTTTGATTTTTTATTAATTTATTAATTAAATGTTAATTAATTTATTAATATAAAATTAAAATAATAAAATCAATAAAAGTTATTGTTAGTAAAGGAACTGTTATAAAAGTTATAACACGGCAGTTACAAGCTGGGCGTTTCAGATTGTATAAAACCTGCCACCTGACGTAAGTAACGGTCGGCTGAACTAATAAAAAAAAAAATTTCTGCTGTGCTGCTGACACTCGCGCGTGGCGCGCAATTGCGGGGGAGGGGGTGTCGCGCATTTCCGAAATGCGTGACAGGTATGTTGCGCATTTACAGCATGCGTTACACAATTTAATGGCTTTAAATTGTTGTAACGCATTTCAGTAATGCGTTACAATCTTCTGTCCACATTAAATTTGATTTTCTGGGGTTTTCGTAACTCCGTTTTGGGCGTGCGATATATCGTTGGATTCGTTTTTCCGAGACGGATCTAATGGAGTGGTCAAATATTTTTTATATAAAAATTTTGAATTTTTTATATTCCCGGAAGTGTTTTAAAGCTTGTATTAATTGTTTTAATTGCTTTTAAATGCTATAATAAATCCATACATCTTTATATCATTGTATGACATGATATTTCTTGCATGCTTACATGTTTGTTTATGTTTTATATATGAGATATATGCCTATGTTTACCATGCGATGATAGATTTAGGTGAACTTAAATCAATATAAGGCGTGCTCTAGAAAATCTAGAATTGGAATCGTTTCTTGCCTTTATAATATTATGAATACAATCATGAGATTCTTGTGTTTGTGAAACACGTAATTAAATATGAATTTTCAATATTGAGAGAAAGGATGATTTTGTCAAAAACGGATTTCGATCTGTAAGAAAGGGGTATTAAGTGACGCCTCTTGACAATGCTCCCCCCGATCTGGGAATCATCCAATTATCGATTATTGATTTGAAATATTTAATTTAAAAGGAAGAATCTCTTTATAATATGATTATGATTGTAACATAATATAATCCCTCTAAAATTAAATAATATCAAGTAGTAATTGGCCAATGACACAACGGGCTTGTGTCGGTCATAGCCTTCCAACATGGTAGAAAGTAATTCTTATTTTTGAATCATTGTCGTTTCGTGCTACAGCCGAGGGCTTTGATTTCGAAATTAGAAATACTTGTTTATTACATAGAGATGTGTACAATGAATTAGAATCTAATGGTCGTTACGTGCTACATCCGTGGGCCGTTGGAGACTGATTCAATTGTACGGAATGTTGGGTTAGACTTGACTTAGAATATTGAGTTTGTCGTGCTACAGCCGTGACTCAATTATTCAAGAGGCTAAAGTTTTATTAGGGAATAACATGAGATGTAATTGACAAGAGTTGTCTGCCTACTGAACATCACATGGCGTTTCGTGCTACAGCCGAGGTTGTGTGATGGAATGTAGGATCCCTATTCCCACTAGCATTATGAATGCTTAATTTTTCACTTAAGGGGGTTGTATAAATTAGATAAACTAGTGGGAGCCACTTATGAATAAAGACCCGATTCATATAGTGTTTTGAATGAAATTGAATATTTGCTAAGTGTTGTTATGTGTTTATCATTTACAGATTTACTATATACATTATGTCTTCTGCACTATCACTCCGGAGCATACTAGATGCTCACAAATTGACTGGTCCCAATTTTGCTGACTGGCTTCGAAACCTGAGAATTGTTCTCAGGGTTGAGAAGCTGGAATATGTGCTTGACTCACCTAAGCCTGCTGAACCTGCTGACGATGCAGAAAATGATGAACATGTTGTGTATCGTAAGTGGATAGATGATGCTAATGTTGCTCAATGTATCATGCTAGCTTCCATGAACGTTGAGCTACAGAAGCAGCATGAGCTTATGGATGCTCACACTATCCTAACGCATCTACAAGAGTTGTATGATGTGGCAGGGAGGACAGCTCGATATGAGATATCGAAGGAGCTGTTCCGCTGTAGGATGTCTGAGGGAACATCTGTGAATGACCATGTACTTAAGATGATCAATTTGATTGAACGTCTTGGACAACTTGGTTTTGTCATGGATGGTGAGCTAAACCAAGACTTGGTCTTGCAATCGCTCCCAGATTCGTTTTCGCAGTTTGTTGTGAACTTTCACATGAATAAGCTGGACGTCAGCCTGGCTGAACTCCACAACATGTTGAAGACTGCGGAATCGAATTTTCCCTCTAAGAAGAGTTCTGTTCTTCTAATTGGTGAAGGTTCCAATCCTAAGAAAAGGAAGAAGAACCCTCCCAAGAAGAAGAAAGTAGGTGAGAAAAAGCCGGTTCCACCAAAAGCTGAAGACCCCAAGAGCAAAGCTGTTTGCTTCCACTGTAACAAGGTGGGGCACTGGAAGAGGAACTGCAAGGTTTACCTTGCAGAGTTGAAGAAGAAGAAGGGTAGTCAGACTGCCGCTTCTGATTCAGGTATGTTCATGATTGAAGTGAATATGTCATTAAATCAAATGTCTACTTGGGTATTAGATACCGCCTGTGGTTCTCACATTTGCAATTCGTTGCAGGGACTAAGGACAAGTAGGACTCTTGAGGAAGAGGAGGTGATTCTACGGATGGGAAATGGAGCAAGAGTTGCTGCTGAAGCTGTAGGATCATTTGATTTACATATGCCTACGGGCAAGACTATTGTTTTAAATAATTGTTATTTTGTTCCCTCAATTGTGAGGAATATTATTTCTATTCCCATGTTAGACTTGGCTGGATTTTCGTTTGTTATTCAGAATAATAAATGTTCAATTCTTAGAAATAATGTTCTTTATGGTAGTGGTATTTTAAATAATGGTCTGTATGTATGTGACGTTGAGCATAATTTACTACAAATTGAACATACTAATAAAGGGAAAAGGGATGATGAAAATCTCACCTATTTGTGGCACTGCAGACTTGGTCATATTAGTGAAAATAGACTTCGAACATTGCATAAGGAAGGGTTACTTGAACCCTTTGATTTTGAATCATATCCTACATGTGAGTCTTGTCTATTGGGTAAAATGACCAAATCTCCATTTAGTGGACATGGAGAGAAGGCTGCAGATTTGCTAGGATTAGTACACACAGATGTATGTGGACCGATGTCTACGCAAGCCATGGGCGGATTTTCGTACTTCATTACTTTCATAGATGATCGATCTAGATTTGGATATGTGTATTTGATGAAACACAAATCTGAAGCCTTTGAAAAGTTCAAAGAATATAAGAATGAAGTGGAGAAGCAAACCAAACATAGTATTAAAACCCTTCGATCAGATCGAGGTGGTGAATACTTGAATGGAGAGTTTCTAGATTATCTCAAAGAAAATGGTATAGTCTCTCAGTGGACTCCTCCATATACTCCACAGTTGAATGGAGTATCGGAAAGGAGAAATCGAACTTTGTTAGACATGGTTCGGTCCATGATGAGCTATGCAAATCTTCCAGTATTCCTTTGGGGTTATGCATTGGAAACCTCAGCATATTTACTGAATAAGGTGCCTTCCAAATCTGTTCCTCAAACCCCATATGAGATATGGAAAGAAAGGAAACCGAGTCTTAAACACGTTAAGATTTGGGGATGTCCGGCTTATGTCAAGAAAGTTGACCCTGATAAGCTGGAATCTCGATCCGTAAAATGTAGTTTTGTGGGATATCCTAAAGAGACTTTAGGGTATTACTTCTACACCGATCATAGGGTTTTTGTCTCCAGACATGCTACCTTCTTGGAAAAACAGTTTATCCTTGAAGGAAACAGTGGGAGCAAAATAGAACTTAATGAAGTTCAAGAAGCACAAACTACTACGGTTCAAGAGGAAACACCTATTCAGACTGAACAACCTTCTGTGGTACAACCCATTCGTAGGTCAGAGAGAGTGTCTCGCCAACCTGAGAGGTATTATGGCCTTGTCATTGAGAATGACAATGAGTTGTCAATCATTGATGATGATGACCCTATGACCTATAATGAGGCTATGAGTAGTGTTGACTCAGAGAAATGGCAAAGTGCCATGAAATCCGAAATGGATTCTATGTATACCAACGAAGTATGGACTTTGGTTGAAGCACCAGAGGATGTGAAGCCTATTGAGTGCAAATGGGTATACAAAAGAAAGATTGGAGCAGATGGCCAGGTGGAGACCTATAAGGCCAGGCTCGTGGCAAAAGGATTCAGACAAAGGCAAGGGATTGACTTTGATGAAACTTTTTCGCCTGTAGCCCTGTTTAAATCAATTCGGATTTTGCTTGCGATTGCTGCTTACTACGACTATGAGATCTGGCAAATGGACGTGAAAACGGCCTTCCTCAATGGGAAACTTGAAGAGGAAGTGTATATGACACAGCCAGAGGGTTTTGTTTCCAAGGGGAATGAACACCTAATATGTAAGCTGTTGCGAACCATATATGGGTTAAAGCAAGCTTCTCGTAGATGGAACATCCGTTTTGATGAGACAATCAAAGAGTTTGGTTTTATCAAAAACATAGATGAACCATGTGTCTACAAGAAGGTTAGTGGGAGCGCGGTAACATTTCTTGTATTGTATGTGGATGACATACTTCTTATAGGAAATGATATACCGATGCTGCAATCAGTCAAAGTTTGGCTATCGAAGAACTTCACTATGAAGGACTTGGGTGAAGCATCCTACATTCTCGGTATGAAGATCTATAGAGATAGATCTAGAAGAATGATAGGTCTTACCCAGAGTACATACATCGAGAAAGTGCTTAAAAGGTTTAGCATGGAAAACTCCAAGAGAGGTCTCATACCGATGAGCCATGGAGTATCCCTTTCCGAGAAGATGTGTCCTAAGACACCTGAGGAAAGAGAGCGTATGAGTAAGATTCCTTATGCTTCAGCAATAGGATCTATCATGTACGCGATGTTATGTACTAGGCCTGATGTTGCTTATTCAATTAGTGTGACGAGCAGATATCAGTCTGATCCAGGTGAAGACCACTGGAAAGCAGTGAAGAACATCCTTAAGTACTTGCGAAGGACTAAGGATATTTTTCTTGTTTTTGGTGGATCTGAGTTGAAAATAGAGGGTTATACTGACTCTAGTTTTCAATCAGAAAGTGATGATAGCAAATCTATGTCAGGGTACGTGTTTACTCTTAATGGTGGTGCGATTAGTTGGAAGAGTTCCAAACAGTCTACAACGGCTGACTCCACAGCGGAAGCAGAGTATATAGCTGCAAGTGAGGCTGCAAAAGAAGCCGTTTGGATGAGGAAATTTGTTTCTGAGTTGGGAGTTGTTCCTAGCATTGAAGAGCCTATTGTGTTGTATTGTGATAACAACGCAGCAATAGCACAAGCCAAGGAACCTAGGTCTCATAAAAATTCCAAACATGTTTTGCGGCGCTTTCATTTGATTAGGGAAATCATTGAAAGAGGAGATGTCAAGGTTGAGAGAGTTGACACACATAACAACGTAGCAGACCCACTCACAAAGTCATTGTCTCAGATTCACTTTGATCGTCATAAAGAAAAGATGGGTATTAGATACCAGGGTAATTGGCTTTAGTACAAGTGGGAGATTGAAAGTGTTTGTCCTAAATCCAATCATGTATGATGAGTTAGGAAGAACTTTCTTGTATTCTTATTTGATTTCATTAATATTAATAAAATACTTGTTTTGGTTTTATTACGGGCTTTATCTATTTAAACTGTTTTAAATAAGATATTCCATGGTTTAAAGTAAAGCTTCTAGAATTATAATGAGATTATAATAGTGAGATCTAGAAGATGATAACTCTAGACTTAAACAGTTCCTGATCATAGGATAACTAATCGGAAGTTAGTGAATCCGCAAAGATTGGTACATACTATGCTTGCTCCTTTCAGGAGGATGTCTGTTCTCATAGGCATTTGTGTGGTGACACTATAGCTAGTATGTAGGTGCTTATTAGGGAATAAGTTCACTGAACATGACTCGATAAGTTGAACAACTAATGGAGTTTACTCACGTGTCGATAGTTGTTCACTGAGTGATAGTTGTACAAGTGTCCTTAGACTTGAGATCGTTAAAGTTATCTTGTATATAATGAACTGTGCTTTGGTTTAGTCCTTAGTCTCAAGGACATACATTAGGTCTATTCTGGGCATAGGGATTTGTGTATGGAGATAGTTAACGTCAATAGAGGATCTACCCCTTCCAGTATAGGAAGTGAATATCCTATGTTATTCTTACTATGCGAGTTCTGGAATCTCTGGCCAGAGTGAATGAAATTAGAAAGGAGTTTCTAATTTGCATTAATATGAACTTTGCATTATGAATAAGAAATCATATGATTAAATCTGATAGGCTTGACACGAGTTCCGTGCCTTGTATTTAATCGGGATATTGTAGGGTAGAAGGAATTGATTGTACTGTAACTAGTCACTGACAGGTTCTTCGTATTCTAAGCAGTGAATTCATATTATCCGGATAGTCGCGATATGTTGAGAAGCATCACTCACGATGTAGAATAAATATAATTAATCAGTTAATTATATTTAATGAATTTTAGAATTCATATAAATAATAAATAAAAAGTTTATTATTATTTATTTCTACTACCGGCTTAATATTGAACCTACAGGGTCACACCATAAAAAGATTAATTTATTGATGAAGGTATTTTGAGAGAGCAAGTTGTTTTAATAATGATTAAAATTGTTTTAATTATTATTTAACATTTTATAAGACAAAGTGTAGGATTTATATATTAATATATAATGATATATTAATTATGAAAAACCCTACTTGAGCCCTATAAATAGAATGAGATGAGAAGAGTTAAACATACTTTTGGTTTTTGTGAAAAACCTAGTTGCCTCTTTTTCTTCTTCATCTCTCTCTCTCTCTCAAAAGAAAAAGAAACTCCATTTTTATAAAGCTTCAAACTTTATAAAAGGCTTCATCGAAGAAATTAATCTTGGTGGATACCGGTAGAGGGCTTCACACTCTGAGAAGCTACTGCTAACGATCATCTCGATTCGAAGCTTCGATTTTTCAAGGTATGATTTCGATTCCATATCATTTTTACAATTTTCTATATGTGCGATATATGGATTTTATGAAATAAAATGTTATTTCACGCTTCCGCTCATCCGTATTTTCCTTCACCCGGTTCCTTGTAGCCATTTGAATGCAAAAGGAACCTTATATGGCCCATACTTTAATCACAATCCCGTTTCAAGTGATAAACCATGTTGCATTACACAGCTGGCAGAATTCATTGTTATAGAAGAGAATATGAATTACAATGCTATTCTGGGAAGACCCATTTTGAAGGAGATGAGGGTGGTAACCTCCATTTATCATTTAACTATGAAGTTCCCAACACCAAATGGAATTGGTGTAGTTCGAGGATGCCAGTATGAGTCTAGAGAATGCTACACCAAAGCTTTGCAACATGCTGCTAAGGCTGCTAAATTGCCTGAACCCATGGACGAGGTTCCTGATGATTTCCCAGGAAAGAACCCAGATAAAATAACGCTTGATCTGCGTAGTACGCCCTTGGAAGGCTTTGTACCAGCATCCTGTAGAGCCATAAGAATTGAAGAGATCATAGAAGAGGAACCTCATGATGAGATTCCAGTTTTTCGGAGACCAGATACCCCTTATTTGCTGATAGAATGTGCACCTCCTACGGACAAGGATGGTGATGTGTGTATGGCAGAAGGATTGGATGAAGAAAAATCCCAAAAACTGAAACATAATGAAAGCAATGAAGACAGTCAGCCAGCATCAAAGAGAAGGAATGTCATGCACGAAGTCCAAGAACCTCAAGAGGACTCAACCACAGAGATGGAGGTAGATTTAGATCCTCGAATGCCAGAAACCATGGTCAAGGCTGGACCAGCTGGTGAAACTTTGGACGTGAAGATCAATGGCAAAGATGGTACAAAAGTGTTGAAGATTGGAGCTCAACTCGACCCAGCCTTAAAGGAATCTCTCATTACCTTTTTGGGCAAGAACCTGGATGTGTTTGCATGGTGTCACGCAGATATGGAAGGGATAGATCCAAAGGTTATGTGTCATAAGTTGAATATTGATCCAGAAAAGAAAGGAGTGAGACAGAAGCGAAGACCAGTTAGTGGAGAAAGAGCTCAAGCATTGAAAGAAGAAGTCGATAGATTATTGGATGCAGGATTGGTTAAAGAATCTTTCTACCCAGTATGGTTGGCAAACCCTGTTTTGGTAAAGAAACCTAATGGAAAATGGAGAACTTGTGTGGACTTCACAGATCTCAACAAAGCATGCCCGAAAGACAGTTTCCCGCTGCCACGAATTGATCAGTTAGTGGATGCAACAGCTGGACATGCCCTACTCAGCTTCATGGATGCATATTCAGGTTACAATCAAATTCCTATGTATGAACCTGATCAAGAGCACACTTCTTTTATTACAGATAGAGGTCTTTATTGTTATGTATGCATGCCATTTGGATTGATTAATGCTGGAGCCACATACCAACGGTTAGTAAATATGATGTTTAAAGATCAAATTGGCCATACTATGGAAGTATATGTGGACGATATGCTAGTTAAGTCTAAGGAAGCTGTTGACCATGTAAAGCACTTAGAAGAAATGTTTGGAATCTTGCGAAAGTACAGAATGAAGCTGAACCCTCAAAAATGTGTGTTCGGGGTAGAATCAGGAAAGTTTCTGGGTTTCATGGTGAACCACAGAGGTATCGAAGCCAACCCAGCCAAGATTAAAGCATTGATTGATATGAGGTCGCCGAGAACTGTGAGAGAGGTTCAGTCCCTTACAGGAAGAGTTGCAGCCTTGAATAGGTTCATTTCGAAATCCACTGATAACTGTCAGGAGTTCTTTAAAGCTATAAAGAAAGGAAGCAAATTCGAGTGGACAGTAGAATGTGAGATAGCGTTCGGAAGGTTAAAGGAGCATTTGGGGAGCCCCCCACTGTTAGCCAAACCTGTGGATGGAGAAACATTGATACTTTACTTGGCCGTATCAGAGTATTCCATTAGTGCAGTTCTGGTTCGAGAAGAGAATGGACAGCAGAGCCCAGTCTACTATGTTAGTAAAAGGTTACTTGATGCAGAAACAAGGTATACAGGAATGGAGAAACTGGTTTTTGCCTTGATTCTAGCTTCCAGGAAGCTGAGACCTTACTTCCAAGCTCATAAGATTGAGGTAAGAACCTCATATCCACTTAAGCAAGTGATGCATAGGCCAGAAACTTCTGGGAGAATGCTAAAGTGGGCTGTGGAGTTAGGACAGTTCGACATAGAATACAAGCCAAAGACAGCAATCAAAGCTCAAGCTCTAGCAGATTTCTTAATCGAGTTTCCACCTCATGTAGAGGTTACCGGCCAGGAGGGGCCAACAGAGGTGGTAGAAAACCAGGCAGATAATGACAACTGTGCACCTTGGTGGACACTGTATGTGGATGGAGCTGCTAACAGTGGTGGAGCAGGTGCAGGCATAGAACTAGTTAGCCCAGAAGGGCACCAACTCTATAGCTCGATTCATTTTGCTTTTAAAGCCACGAACAATGATGCAGAGTATGAGGCATTGATTGCAGGCCTCAAGTTAGCTTTGGAGATGAAAGTGGAGAATATTAAAGTGTTTAGTGATTCGATGTTAGTAGTTTGGCAGATTCGTGGTGGTTTTCAGGCGAGAGGTCCAAGAACAGACTTGTATTTGAGGTACTCCCAGGAGTTGATTGCGAGGTTCAAAGAGGTGAAGCTATATCAAATACCTCGAGGAAAGAATACCAAGGCAGATGCATTGGCCAAGCTAGGATCTCAGAGAGAATCCACGTTATTGGGGGTAATTCCACTTCAGATTCAGGAGCAACCTAGTGTTTTCAAAGAAGAAGTGATGGACATCGAGTTCCCAGTTGAAGATTCCTGGATGACCCCAATACATCGTTACCTGGATAAAGGGGAGCTACCTCCCAGTCAAAATGATACCAGGAAGCTGAGGTATCATGCAGCCAAGTATGTAATCTATGATGGAGTTCTGTATAGACGGGGATTCAATCAACCTTTGCTCAAGTGTGTAGCTGGAGAACAATGCAAGTATATCCTCGAGGAGATTCATGAAGGAATATGTGGAAATCACTCGGGGGGTAATTCTTTAGCCATGAAAGTCCTTCGACAAGGATATTATTGGCCAACCATCAAAGCAGATGCTACAAAATTTGTGCAGGCATGCAGTAATTGTCAGAGGTTTGCAAATTTTGATAATCGTCCTGTAGCACCTATCAAACCGATTGTTAGCCCTTGGCCATTCGCTGTTTGGGGAATAGACCTCATTGGAGAACTCCCGAAAGGAAAAGGAGGAGTGAAATATGCAGTGGTTGCAGTTGATTACTTTACAAAGTGGGCAGAAGCAGAACCACTTGCTAAGATTACAACGTCAAAGTTGATTGATTTTGTGTTTCGAGCCATTGTATGCAGGTTTGGCATTCCGCAGAAACTGATTTCTGACAACGGGAAGCAGTTTGATAGTAGAGAGCTTAGAGGGTTGTGTGAGCAGTTTGGAATTCAGAAGGCATTTTCAGCAGTGTATTATCCGCAGAGTAATAGACAGACTGAAGCAGTGAATAAGATTATCAAGCACACTTTGAAGACGAGGCTTGAGGATAAGAAAGGAAGCTGGCCAGAAGAGCTTCCTGGAGTCTTGTGGTCGTATAACACCACGCCTAGAACTACAACTGGTGAGTCTCCTTTTACTCTTGCTTATGGTTGTGAAGCTATGGTGCCTGTGGAATTTGGAACAGGTTCCTTGAGAAGAAAGTATTTTGATCCCGAGAGCAATGAGGTCAATCAAAGACTGTATTTGGACATGATCGAAGAGTTGAGAGCAGATTCGCAAGTGAAGTTAGCAGCATATCAACAGAGAGTTCGAAGATATTACAACAAAAAGGTGAAGGCAAGACCTTTTAAAGTTGGAGACCTAGTTCTGAGAAAAGTCATGCCAAATACCAGGGTTCTGGCACATGGAGCTTTTGGAGCCAATTGGGAGGGACCTTACCAGATAAAGTCAGCCATTTGGGAAGGAACCTACCACCTGATGGATACGGATGGGAATCTCATTCCGAGAGCTTGGAATGCAGAACATCTCAAGAAGTATTATCAGTAACTCTTTTATGTGTTTTTTAGGAAAAGTAAGGCTCTTTCAGCCAGGAATAAAGGCAGCTTATTAGTTATAGCTGACCAGCATTTTGATTTCAGTATTTGATTATGCATGTACTCGGGGGGTACTTGATGTGAACCTCCCTACTTGCAAGACGATTTCTTTTTAAAAGTATTGAGCGATAGATAGCTCTACGTTGAATATGTTGAGTGCATTCTTTGCAGCTATAGCCCCTTAATAGTTCTTTTGTGTAACAATAATTACCCAAAAGAACTGGGGGGTAGTATTCCTACTTAGAATATTTTGTGCATGCTATGATCTGATATTTCATATGCCAATTTGAAACTTTTTAAGTGCTAGTTTTAAGTACTTGTATTTTGAAACAGGTTACCTTGACTAACAGGTTCCTGTAGCATCATATTGTATTTGCAGGTCACCCTGATTTACGGGTCCCTGTAGCATTGAAAGTATGAATTGACAGAATGTGCAGACTACGATTGATTGATCAGAATTAGCTTGTGGACAGATTGTGTTGAGCAAATATTAAGCCTCGGGCAGCTTCCCGAGCAAGCATTGAATTAAGCCTCAGGCAGCTTCCTGAGCAAGAGTTAAGTCTCAGGCAGCTTCCTGAGCATTAATTAAGCCTTGGGTAGCTTCCCGAGCACGCATTGAGAAAGCCTCAGGTAGCTTCCTGAGCAAATGTGATTGAAAAGCCTCAGTTGGCTGAGCACGACATTGTTGCCAAAAGCCTCAAGTTCCTTGAGCACGAGAATTAAAGTCCTGACAAAAGGCACCTAAAGTCCTGACAAAAGGCACCTAAAGTCCTGACAAAAGGCATCTAAAGTCCTGACAAAAGGCACCTAAAGTCCTGACAAAAAGGCACCTAAAGGAACCTGTGTGAAGCCTCGACCGGCACACTTGTTCTTAAAGAGAAGCCTAATAAGCTTCTCCCTCATGTGGAACCGTCTTTGGCACATGGGAAGAAGGGATAAAATCCTTAGCATTTACCTTCATAAGATGTCTAGCCTGACACATGAAGAAGAGGAATCTGTGTGGACTCCTAGAACGGCGCACAGGTTCCTAGAATCGCCTCGAGGCACAAAAAGGAACCAACATGTCTCGAGGCATGTTGGGACCTAGAGATTAGGATTGGGAACCAAGCAGGCAACCTTTCCAAGAGATGACCCGAATTAAACAAAAGAAATTTTACTAACCTTAACTAGTTTCTGTTTTATGTTTATTTTGCAGGTTTGATGGTCGAGGAACCTGGTCAAACAATTTAGGATCTAAGGTTATCAGAAAGGGTTTTTAGTTCAGAATGCGACTCTGAAAATGTTGAGTGAAGCATAGGAAAAGACGTGTTTAAGCTTACAAGTAAGCTGTCGCGGTTTGATTGCCTTTTATTTCGAGAAATTATATAGTGAAAGTACGAGTATATTCTGTTTCTTACAAAGGGCTAGCCCACGTAAGCTTGAATGCACAAGTACGGACACTAAGTAATTGTTAGGGGGAATAAAGGTAAAATGTAATGATGGAAGCACATAGGTACAAATATAGATATGCAGCAAAAGCAAATAAATATCATAAACCATGAAGAGAGTTATGGGTACAAAGACCCAGAAAACCAGCATAAAGAGTTATTGGCACGAAGGCCATGGAAACCAAATTTAAAATTACATCTTGCGAAGCGTTACGAGGAGCCCGCGACCTCATCAAAAGTTATCAAAAGTTTTTAAAGGATCTTGTTGAAATTACGAAGGAGGAACTTCATCGGAACCCTTGGTAACAACAGGAGGAATTGGAAGGATAGGCTGAACAACTTCAGGAGCAGGAACCTCTGCAGTCTCAGGGTTAGCACCTGGAGACCTCTCAACCGTTTTCACGGGAGGTACAGAGATTGCAGCAGCAGCTTCATTCTCAAAGTCCTTGATCATCCCCATTACGTCCTCGCCTAGGAGAGACCAGTTTAGCTCGGGCATTTTCTCCCACATGGACCTCATGTAGTCACGAACGCCTTCGTCATAACCTTCATCATACCTAGCTTTTTCCTGGACGAGCATGGATGATTTGACAGTAGCGGCAGCAACATTTAAAGCATCAACCTGAGTTTTTAGTTCATTGATTTTCTCTAGTATGGATAATTTCTCATCCTGCAAACTCTTCACCTGTTCCTGAAGCTCATCCCTGCTATTCTTTAGTGAGGTTTCAACAGCTTTAGCCCTCCTTACCGCAGCAGTGGCAATATTCACGCTCTCCTCTCTAGCAGCCAGCTCCTCTTTGAGTTTTGAGATCTCTCCTTGCAATCGGAGGTCATACTGTGTCTTCAAAGCAAAATCATCACAGTATCATAGGGCAAAGAATGCATTTTGGGTAGCAGAGAACCTCATGGCATGCATAGCCTCGGTAGAATCCATCTTGGCCCAGCTGGCAATCGCTTCTGGAAGCACATGTGTATCAATCAATTCTTTAAATTGATTCTGTGCTACAGCTGATTCAACTTTCACAGCTTTGCTCTTCCTCATGGGCCTGGTTTGTGAACTCCCAGAGAGGTCAAGAGTAGTCTGAGCTAGCTTGCGCTTGGAGGAGCTAGATGGTTGAGTCTGGACAGAGGCTGGGGTAGGAACTTGGTTGATTGGTGTTGCTGTGAGCGGAATCTCCTGTGTCTCAACATCAGCTTTAAATATCTCGTCTACATTCTTGGTTCGTTTGACGAAAGAGGGAACTTTGGGAGCCATGTCTGCATAAGACAATAAGTTAAAAATTAGAGAGGCATGCATGGAGTAAAAAGATGTATTCACAAAGATACAGTTAAGAAGGAAAGACATAACAATAAGGAAGCTCATACCAGTGTTTGAAGGAATAAAACCTAGGGAAGTCAAATTTTCAGGGGTCATCAGAATCAAGCAGTCCCTAATGGAAGCTGATAGTTTCAAGATCTCTTTTGCCCTCTCTAAACACACTCCAGTCAGAATGGTTTGTTTAGGAATATTTGGTCGGCGATTAAAAGCATACTTAACATCAGGGCAGTCAAAACAATAGACAAATTGCTCTTGCCACAAATCAAAATTTTGTTTAACATTTTTTATACATTGGCCCTGATGACAAGGCCATGCTGACAGATAAAAACAACCTGAGCTTCTCCCGGTATCTTTCAACCTAAAGAAATAGCCTAACTCAGGAGCAGATAGGGGAGTTGTGAATTTGCTGGAATATAGAATAAAGGTGCTGATGGCCAAACGATAAGAGTTGGGAGTCAGTTGCATAGGTGCTAAGTTATAAAACTCTAGTACTTCCCTTAGAAAAGGATGAAGGGGTATAGAAAAACCTACTCTAAAAAAAGCAGCAGAAATGACAGCATTGGGAATCCCACGATCAGGGGTTCTGATATCAAACCTGTGAGCTCTTTCACCAGGCTTAGGAATCACAATACTACAGATTGGACGGGGACATTCCTCAAGAAGTTTTTCTAATTTGACAGAGGTCATGATGGAATCAGTTTTCTCACAAAAAGGTGTAATTTCCTGTTTGAACAACTCTCTCTCAACAGTCACCTCACTCTGAAAATCAGGTTCTAAGAGGGATTCGAGTTTAAGTTCAGGTTTCGACACCTCCTCATCATCAGAGGGCCAATCATCTCCTAAGTCGATAAATGTAGGGATAGGAAGTTGAGACAATGGAGATACTGGGGGTTTAATGAGTATGTCCTCAGGTTCATTCACATTGAGTATTACAACCCTGGATCTAGTTCTCTCACCAATCGGCATAGCAACTAAGGGTTGAGTCGAAGATTGGTGGTCAGAATGGGTAGATTCAGAAGACATCTGCAAAAAGACAGACGAAGAAGGGTCAGGTCTTTATGGAACCTAGGAGAAAGATTAGGGTTCCAAAGTGTTTAGACACGGTGCAGTTATTGACAGGGTATATTACAGAAAACCTTGAAGAAGGCATGTACCAACAAAATTAGAAACATATGAATAGACAGATAGCTAAAGATTATGCTAAGATCATGACGACGCAACCATGAATCGACGGTTAAAGTACTGATAAACCAGAGATTGTGAACGTTCATGTGTGTGAAATATGGAGTTTGAAGGACAGATACAGACGCGTACATACAAAGAAAACGACGGCATGCAAAGTCCAAGGAAACAGATGATTGAAAAATGAGACAAGGACATAAGAGAATAGAAAGAAATAAGTCGAAACCATACCTTGATTTGAATTGAACGGCGACGGAGAAGATGAATTAAGCGGACGACTGTCGAACTCCTCTTGTTCTCTCTCCAAGAATTTTTACAAGTGTTTGGTAAAGGTAAAAACGGACCTGAGAAGGTGAGAGATAATTAAATAGTTGAGGTAAATGGGAGACTGCCCGTACACGTGGTAACACATTACTGGAACGGTAAAGTGAAGAGGTACACGCGTGAGAAGCGTATGAACCTTGGGAACTTACACATTAACTACAGCTTTGGTAAGAGATAAGTTTAATTCAAATTTTGAATTATCTTCTACAACCAACCATTATCCCCTCTCAAATTATTAAATTTAAAGAGGCGTGAAGTTGAGTGACAAGTTAGATTCCTTGAGAAGTTGGATGCAAACATAAAGTAGATTTCGAGAGCTGAAGCAAGAAGAAGAAAATAGCAAGATAACAGGTTCCTTAATACAAAGGAAGCTTACTCAAGATTACATTAAGCTAAAAATATTTTATGTCCTGTTTCCTACGCCGAGTTAGCTCACGTAGGCTTGGATATAGAATGTTGAAGCAAGGTATTGTTACTAGAATGGTTTAGCATCGAACCTTTGATCATAGAATTAGAATAGGTTCCTTTCACATTACATGATTTCAAGAAACCGGGGGGTACTTGTTGTGCCCAAAATCTCCATGGGCTGGATTTAGGCCCACTAAGTTATAGGGTTCGATCCATACAAGCCAGACGATAGATCCATTACGAGTTGTAAAGGTCAGATAGAAGAAATGACTAAGGAAGAATGAGTATCAGGAGGTTCCCAATGGTCAGGAAGCTGAGCTGAGCACTAGAAGACCAGGTTCCTTCAAGCAGAAGAGTTCGAGTTAGCATAGCAACAGCCATAGAGATGATAAAAGCATGTGAAGAGTTATCCAGTCTAACCAGTTTGTTATTTGTGCAGGTACTGACACCTAAAGGGAGGTCCCTAAGCGATATGTCCCGAAATAAGGAGGTTCCTGAGAAACAGGCTCCTGAGATGTAGGTTCCTGAGCACCAGGTTCCTACAAGTTGCCCAACAGAAAGTTCTAGAAGCCATCTAGAACAGATAAACGAATTGATATTGGAGTATAATTCTAGGGCGCAGATGATCCTAGAATTATCTCTAATCAATGAGAGAATTATAGTAGGGTACGAACTCGAGTTTGCACTCTACTTAGCCAGCTAGTTCGTGGAAGGTTCTAAAGGAACCTGAGTCCTACACGAACTAGGCGACCGAATACAGCTATTCTAGTAAGAGACAGAATCATACTAAAACTACGTGAGCTTGATCCCTATATATACAAGGGTACGTAGGCACCTCATGGTAAGAGGCATTAAGTTCTCTGATTTTCTCTAAAGGCATTGGAGATTATTGGAGATACCCTCGAGCACAGCTCAACCCCCACAAACACAACCCAAATCTTTCATAGAACAGTTGATCGCTAGCCTATACAACTACCCGTAGACCTCTCATAAGTTGATTACGAAATCCACTCATCAAAAGTTTCATTAAACCAAGTCATAAAAAACTATTTCACAGATAAGCATTCATGCGTTACCCACCGGGTTTCTAGTGATATAAGCTAGAACCTCTTACCGATTGAACCCCTAATCCCAGACTAGCCTACGGGATCATACCTAGAGTGCATGAAGAATTCTCATTAACGAGGTTCCATCCTGGGAGTTTCCCTCGACCAGGTTCCATCCTCGGAGATTCCCTCAACAAGATTCCATCCTAGGAGTTTCCCTCGACCAGGTTCCATCCTCGGAGATTCCCTCAACGAGGTTCCATCCTAGGAGTTTCCCTCGACCAGGTTCCATCCTCGGAGATTCCCTCAACGAGGTTCCATGTGATTTTCTCATAATGCTAATTTCCTTAGCATTCCAATATCCTTGAGTTGGACTTCACTCACCCAGTTTCCCTGGGGTCGTGGCGAAGCTGTTTTCCAATCACATGTGATTTCCTCACACCGCTAAAATCCTTAGCGTTCCAATTTCCAAGAGTTGGACTTCACTCACCCAGTTTCTCTGGGGTCGTGGCGAAGCCGTTTGCCAATTTTTACATAGCTTCCACAGCTGTACATAAATACCATAACGAGGTTGGTTATCCACCAACGTGATTACACGGAAGTTTATCGGCGTTACGCCTACTTAGGGTTCAAACGAGTGAACCTCCAATACAGGGGAACCTTATGGCCCTAGTTTCCCTAGGACCAGCCTGCCTTGTGGTTCCAATCCATTCACATGTAATCCACATGTGATACATGTACAATCCATACATGTCCCTGCCTTGATTTATGTATAATCCATACTTGTTCCATTCCTTTAGCATATAATCCATATGTTATAAATCCAGCTCATGCATAATCTATATGAGAAATTCTCTCCATGCATAATCCATACATAATAAATCCAGCTAATGCATAATCCATACATGAGAAATCCTCTTTAAACCAATTTGTGAAATCCAATCCGCATACGCTCCTTGATCTATGTTTGCACTAAATCACACAAGCGTACGTGGTCACAAGTAATATATGAATAAGTCGAGTTCGTTCCCACAGAGATCTGATTATGGTTTTAATTTAGTTTTGTACCTATGCAACAATGTATGGTTATTATGCACTGCTAAGACAATTAACAATATTGGGTTTTGATTATCTAAATTAAACTAAGATGCAAACTATTAAACTAAGAATTACTTAACTAATGATAATTAAAATCGAATTACTTATGCAAGATAAACCATGGGATCCTAACTTCATTAAATACTTCGCTTAGATCTGACGCCTTTAATCACTATATGCAATGGTTATGATATCTGATCGGACAACACGAAACAAGTAAACGCTACCTCTAGTATACGAATACCAAACTAAACATACATCCACAAAAGAGATAGAAGATGAATAGACACCAATTATGCTTAGACCCTATATGTCTATAGAATTTGAAAACATAACGGTTGAAGAGCAAGTTATCCATAAAGATCACATAGGGAAATATAAGTATTCTCATCTCATACTACGAATCATGTTGATAAACAATCATGAACCTATGCTAGCATGGCAAGTTCTAAATCTCAAGATCCACTTTCACTTCACAAGAGATTAACAGATTAGATGTTAGCTACGCATCTAACAATTAAGCATAACCATACGAGGATATCAGATATACATCACACACATATCTTTAAAGCATCAAGATACTAAAGCTCCATAAATAAATCCGATAGAATCCCATGACAATGATTAGTTCATAATCGAACCGCTCGTCATCATGGGATCTGATGAAACCATGATAAAAACAAAGTATGAAAAGATACAAATAAATCTAAGTAATTGATATATAATGGTGATACAAATTACAATGGTAGGATATGTTTATATAGGCTCTAGATTTCTTGCCCAGCAAGAAATTACCTTCTATTACAATTAGAATTCAATTAAGGTACTAAAAACTGCCCAAAATACAATTAGAACTTAAAAAGGGCAAAACAGTAATTTCCCTGCTCCCATCAGTCTGCTTGCCACGCTGCCTGCACCCACCACGCGCAGTCTGCACGTGTAAGAGCTGTTTCATGTTGTAGAAAATCTCCCAAGCTTCGCGTGGACAGTAAGATCGCTGAAAACGGACTTCTAGAACTCCAGATATGGCCAAAATAGTGTAGACTGCGCAACTTTTCCGGAAAATCCGAATTTTAATCAATTTAATCTCCAAAAATGACAGAAGCATCAACCATAATCGACATTCTTGCTAACCTGCACAACTACACAAAACACATCAAAACTACAACAAACTTGAGTCCAAGACAATCAATTTAAGCCGATATGGAACGCTCCAAGTGGATATAAAATCCACTTATCAATCTAGCTTCCAAGGGTACCTCAGAATTAAATTCCATTAGGGTTTCGCATACTAGAACCTCAAGAATCTCATGGACCTGACCCATTCATTGCATAAAAGTCCCATTTGCTTAAAAATTTACCACTTTCAAGATACCATCATGGCAGTATACTATCCACTACCCCCGGTTCCTTGTAGCCATTACATGCAAGATGAACCTTATGTAATCCGCAATCAGGTTCAATCAACCTTCGCCATGACCTCCAGGGTTTGGATGTCGGAACTTATGTTGAGGTTCCATCAACAAACCTTCTAGTAGTTTATACTTGATACACGTATATCCAAACATACTTGTCATATGCACATACCTCAGCATCCCGATGACTATATCCAAGCCACATTTATGTGAATCTTTGTTACCGTGCCCATAGCCATCAGCGTACGAAGATTCAAGTTCATTCCAATTGAGATTCCATGACAGGCTCCGTTATTTTCTTGAGCTTCCACAGCTTCTGATTTTTCCCTTGAGAGGTTCATATATGAACCTCACACCATTTTCTTTATTCACTAAAATGTCATTTGTACCTCCTTCTTTGTCTAGTAGCATCTTTCCCATAATCGCATTGAGACCATTAATTTCAGCTCCTTAGATACTCCAAGATTCTAGCTTCCAGTATTATAGGTGCTTCCAGCCTGAGAACCTCTTCCAAGGCCTCTACCCCTTAGCTAGCAGCAACATTCATGGGGTACTTTATCATGATGATTATCATAACTGTATTGCTTGGAGCTTTCACGAATTGAGCATATTTTTTTTTCAGGAGCTTCCTATGTAAAGGGCCTTCCATCATCGAACCTATCGTATGGGAACCCCGTTGTTGGGAAGCTCTTTTCCGGAGGAGCCCGCCAATCCTTTCAACTTTTTTTGTTTTGTAAAGAGCTCCATTGTTAGGCTTCTAGCTCTGTCCATCAAACACATTAGGGCTTTCGTTAAGTGAGGCCTCGGGGACCTAGGACTTGTCTCCCTCGAACCTGTCATCATGGAACCTCCGTGATAAATCTTTCATGATAGTTCGAGGGGCCTTTTAATTGGATATATTTCTCCGCTAGCTTCTAAGCCTGGAACCTCCGTTAGCGCTTATTTCCTTACAAATCTAACTTCATAGGAGCTTCAAAATTTTGAATTTTGGCACCTTCAATCATTATAAGCAGCATCTTCCATCATCATCGATGGTATATCAATTACCCCCAGTTCTTTGGCAGAGGTTCTTCTCTGGTGAAGAACTATATCTGTAACTCTTTTCCCATCATCTCATGAGGGAGCTATAATGCACTACCCCCCGAGCATCTCGTATGAACCTCTGATTTCCAACTTCCAATAAACCGGGTTTTAGAACCTTATTAGTGCCATTATCTTCACCTGTTGGGTAAATTTCCCGTAACAAGCCATGTGATACCTTTCATCTTTTCTCAATAGAGCTTCTGCTGGAAGCTCCATCGTGCAGGCCTTTTAATGATGGCATGTATTTCCATTCTTTGCTTCTGAGGAAGCTATTTTCACTAGTACAAAAAGTACCTAAGGCGTCGGTTTTTTGGGCCTATAGCGTCGGTTGTTTGGCGTAGTATATGCAGGCGACGCTATAGGTATAGGCCTATAGCGTCGGTTAAAATGGCGACGCTGAAGTCTACTTTAGGCGTCGGTCATTTAAAATGCCGACGCTATAGGTATATCTTATAGCGTCGCCCCTTTAAAATGCCGACGCTATAGGTATAGTTTATAGCGTCGCCCATTAAAATGCCGACGCTATTGATACAGCTTATAGCGTCGCCCTTTCAAATGACCGACGCTATAGGTTAATTTTTTTTTTAAAAAAAAGACTATAGCGTCGCCCTTTCAAATGACCGACGCTATAGGTCATTTTTTTTAAAAAAAAATATAAAAATTGCAATTCTCATAACAATATTCATAAAGCCAATTTTTTTAAAAAATATATATAAAAATTGCAATTCTCATAATAATATTCATCAGTGAGAAACAATCCTGCCTTCCATATTTACACTTACAGAATGCAATTACAGGCTACAGACATATTTACACTTACAGGTGTGACATGAAACCAAACAAGCTGGGTACACTGGTCTAAAATCTATTCTATAAAGTTTAAAAGCTGAAACAACAGAGTAGCTGCCAACGGTTCCTTTCTGACCATGCCTACAGCTAAATTTATCCCCGATTTGAGGTATCCTCACTGATCTTACCCTTTCACAAATCTTAAACCATCAGCATTCGTTGCAAGTAGTACCTACAAAAGCATTATACAACAAAGATTACATTAACATTAAGGAATTAAAATAATCAACATTTTACAGGACCCACTTCTAAACTTAATTGTTTTTGTATATACAAGTACTTTGAACTGCACAGAAATGTTCAAATGCCTAAGAAGAGACTGATGGAACCTAGGTGACAATTGTTGTGTGAACTTTCTCGCACGATATTAGCAACCCTAACAATAGACAATGCCTAGATAACTCAGGGATGTCTGTTTAAAAGATCACATTAGTCAAACTCTTTTCACTTTTCCCAAGAAATGTTAAGACATTAAGCTGTTAGATAAAACTTACCATTTCCTGCTGCTTTCACAGCAAATGTCAAAGTTTGCAACGAAACCTGCTTCATTGCCAGGAACCCCGGCAAGGGCCACCTCCTTGAGGATGGGATATACGGATTCAAACCGTTCAGTAGCCTGTACAACATAATTCAGTTAGAATGAGAGTAAAAGACCGCACCGGAGTAAAACAGGATAAAATCTCTGTAAATACATCGTCCACACAACCCCTACCTTGACTCCAGCTGATGACGGAGGGAAGGTTGCTCTCAACAGCAAATCAAGTTCTGAAGGAGGCATCAAGCGCTCCCCTTTCCTCACTGCACCATTTACTAAAATAGAACGAGCTTTTGGGGCAGAAAGAATTCTGAAACAAATTAAGGATTCCTAAGCATTTCACATCATGCACAGAAAAATATTGCTATCCAATCACAGAAGTATAAGGAATTACAAATTGTGTGTACCTTTCTACTGACTGTAAAACTAAGTCCCTAGTCTGCGGGTTAGAACCCGATTTCCCCCCAATCGCAGGCAAGATGAGATGTGACCAAGTGTACAAACCTACAGCAAGATCTCCTTGACAGGCCTACACATGAAAAAATCCAATTAAAACACAAACAAATAGACAGAATAGACTGTGGAGTAATCTTTTCCCCAGAAAACAACCGGTAATTGTGTAAAGTTCATTGTTATTGACTAACCTGAGCTACCATCCATGCCAACAGCGGGAGCTTATCCTGTCCTTTATATTTTGAACTTTCTTGCAAATTTGGTAAGAGGCTAATTATAACATCAGGCTTCCTTCGCAGTACCATTAATAGTACCGGAAAAATAGCAACCTGCCCATTTACAAATACACATCAGTTTATGACTCAAAAATTAAACTCGACTCAGCTACTCGCATAAAACTCACTAAACTAGGTGACATAATTTTAATCGGAAATCAGCGAACTCACAAACTGAAATCAGTGTAAACAAAAAGGGTTTGTGGATGTGTGTATGAATTGAAAAGAAAACGGAGAGATAAAGGATGTTGAAGTACTGGTGTTGTGACAAGAAGAGAGATAAACAGGGGAGGGGATTGGCGGCGAAAGGAGAGAGAAGAGGGAGAGAGGGAGAGAACAGGGGAGGGAGTTGGTGTGTGTTGATGTACTAGTGGAAAAACCGGCGTGGGGTGGTGATGCCGATGGTTGAGGGAGGCGGTGGTGAGGCGAGAGAGAGAGAAGAAGAGAGGTGAGGGAGGGGGACGGGTTATTATGTGTGGTTAGGTTTTATGTTTCAGTCAATTATTGTCGTGCCCCTTGTTAATTTTAGTAGTCCCGTGTTAGGTCGAATACACAATAAGTAATCAAATATTGTATGAGTAGCTTAACAAGAACACACTGTTTAATACTTAAAAACTGTTTGGAATTAACAATTCCTCTCTCAGTGATGTAAAATATCACAGAGAGCTGCTTAGGTTACAATCAATGAATTTCTCAATGTTCGATTACCCTTCTAGGGTTAACCTAACTGTATTTATAGAACATACAGCTTCGTACAATCAGTAATTGATTCTCCTATAATTAAGCTATACAATTGATATCAATCACGATTGCTCCAGTCTTCCAAGTCAACTCAATCTCTTTGACAGCTTTCCAATCTTCAAAGATATTGCTTCCATATTTATCTTGAATCAATCTTCAAACACTGTTGACTCTTCAGACAATACCGCTACAGAGTTTAAACAACCTCTGTTGCGCTTCCAGTCAGTGTTTAACTAAACTCTGACCGCTTCCAGCTAAACTCTGTTTTGTCACATAGCTTCCAAACACTGTTCTCATCAATCATTTCTAACAATCTCCCCCAACTTGTCCATTAGCAAGAATGTACAAGTTTACAGTAAATGATGATGTCAAAACAAATACAAAGTTTTACAGTGTTTAACATACAAACAGAGTTTAAACTTTTACTTAACAAACTTACAACTTTTGTCTACCTAACTTCCTCAAGATCTGGAGCTGTTCTGAGATAATCAATCAACAACCTTCTCTCAGCATGTTCAAGTTCAATCTCCATAGCTTCCTTGATCTCTCTTAAATCTGGATCATTTTCATCAGTTTGAAAAATAGCAGCTCTGAGATCATAGATCTTGTTTCTTCTCATTTCATTTCCCAACCTGATGTACTTCACTTCTTCAGACTTTACATTGAAATCCAGAACAGTAATTCCAAGATCAGTCTTCAGCTTTGAAGTCCCTTTCTCCATCTCTATCAGATTGCCATTCCAATCTCTGTACTTAGGAATATATCTTTCAGCAGACTTTGATCCTGTAACAACTTTAGCTTTCTGCATATACCCCCTTATAGAATTAGCAATAAGCTGTGTTTGATGATTTCTGACTCTGAAGATATGCAAGACATACTGAAGTTCCTCAAATAATTTTAGCTTGATTGCTTCTTCATTCACTCTATACACTGACCCATCTACCATAAAGTATAACAGAAAGTGAATGTCTAAGCTCTTTTGACGAACTAGCTGAACTGACTCCAACTTGTCTAGATTTTCTTGAGTAATACCAGAACCAAGAGATACAAGTGCAGAGGGATCTCTTGGACTGTTACTAAATCTCAAATCTCTTTTTGAACCTAAGCCAGAAGTATTCCTGCCTGGTGGCTTTCCTGAACATGCAACATTATGTTGATATCCACCAGTCACTCCTGCATCTTCTTGCACTGGAATCTTTGGCCTTGAAAAACCAGGTAAGGGTTTACTTTGTGTCTGTACAACTTGTGTGGCAACAGAGGTTGTAACAATCATTTTGCCTTTGTTCTCCTCATTCATTATCCCTTTTAACTTTAATTTAGCATCAAGAGAAGACTTTCTGATCAACTTTTCTTTATCTTCTTCTTCTTCTTCTTCTTGAATGCCAGTTAACTTCTCTTTGATTTCAATGCCTTTAAGAACAGGCTTTGCAGTTTTAACCACTTTCTCTCTCTTCTTCAACTTATCAGACTTTAAAGTCTTCAAATGCTTTTCTTGTAGACTTTTCTCTTCAGCTTTAGCATCTTCTAAAGTAACTCCTTCTGCATTCTCTTCCATAAAAAGCTTAACAGCTAACTCCTCATCAGTCTTTGGATTTGATATTAATTCCAAACTCTTGGTTTTTGAAGTACCTTGAGTTTCAGTGTTTATTCCAACAGACTGTGACTTAAGAGATTTGCCAGATCTCAGAGTTTGCCTTTCAGAATTTAACACCTTACTCTTATCACTTGCCCCTCCATCTCCAGCATCATCCTTTTGAGACAGAGTTTGAGAAACTTTGCATTTAGACTTAGCAACTCTCTCCCCCTTTTTGACATCATCAGGAATGAGTATAGATGTAATGAGCTCCAAAGAGTTAGCAATAGAATCAACCTTAGCCAACAAAGTAGCTTGATTTTCTTCAACCTTTCCTAGCCTGGCAAAGAGAGTATCTTGAACTTTAGAAAGCTGTGCAGCTTTGATTTTTGACTCTCTTTCCATCTTCAGTTCTCTTGACTGTATCTCTGTCTTTAAAGAAACAATTTCTTGCTTTGTATCAGCAAAATTTCCATCCAGAGTTTTGACTTGTACCACAGTTGCTTTTAAGCATGATAAAATCTCTGGATTTGAAATTTGACTAGCAGTCTGCTTAACAAAATCAGCTGCTCTCCCTTTTGGAAAAATACAGTCTTGTTTATACCAATTAGCAGCAGATTTAGCAAGATACTCTTCTTCAATTGTATGAGATG
The DNA here is from genome assembly GCA_037693485.1 of Kitagawia praeruptora. Classification (NCBI taxonomy): domain Eukaryota; kingdom Viridiplantae; phylum Streptophyta; class Magnoliopsida; order Apiales; family Apiaceae; genus Kitagawia; species Kitagawia praeruptora. The sequence goes on from CM075352.1 coordinate 145,921,888, forward strand.
GACAAGGCTGATCAAAAGATTTATGCTTATTATCAGTCTGTGCTGGTGCACTCAGAAAAGAATCAGAGTTTGCACTGCTGTCAATCTCATCTTCAACACTTGCATCTTTAGTTTGAGCATCTTGTAAAGAACCACTGTGCTGAGCTGTGTCAGCCACAGTTTCTGTAACAACTTCTGCAACCTTTTCAATTTTATCCTCATGTTGCACAGGCTCTGCAACAGAGTTTGTATTTGTTGCCTCATCTTGCATAGGTTCAACAGAGTTTGCATCTTTAGTTGCTTGATCAACCTCATCACCCTTGTCAGGAATTTGATAACCCTCAGAGATTAACTCTGTATGTGATGATACAGTTTGAACAGCTGTACCAGTTGCTTCAAAATGAACAACAGGTGAGATAGGATCAGAGAATGGTTCAAATGAGTCAAGAATATCATCCATTGGTGAAAAACCATCTCTGTTATTCTCTTCTACAGGCATGTTATCCTCTGTAGGTATTTCAACATTGACAGTATCCTCTGCAGGCATTTCAACCTCTGCAGGAATTTCAACATTGACATCCACAATATCCTCTGCAGGCATTTCAACCTCTGCAGGTATAGCAACATTCTCTGCAACCTCAACAGTAGGTGTTTGCAGTGAAACCACCTCTGGAGCTTCAATAATATTCTCATCATCAGACTCTGAAAGAATTAATCTTCTCTTCTTGACTTGAGTCACTACAATCTCCTCTTCATCTTCACTTGAGCTCTCTCTTGGTGGTGAAAGTGAAGGTCTGTTTGCCTTTTGTTTCATTCTTCTAGTATAAACAGCTCCAGGTGATGTCTGTTTAGCCTTTGAGTGTTTAGTATTTTGGGCGGTGTGTATTTTTCTTTTTGGTTTGGATTTGGGTTGTTCAGTAGATGCTGGCTCAGAGTTTAAGGTTTCAGAGTTTAGTGGTGGAGAGTTTATTTTTGGAAAGTTTAAGATTTCAGTGTTTATGTGTTCTGGTTGTGGTTGATGAGATGTAGTAGGTACAGTGGTTGTGGGTGTTGGTTCAGAATTTATGGTGTCTAATGGTTCAGACATGTGTTGCGGTGATTGAGAATCTTGAGGTTGGTTTACATAGTTCTGTAAGGCTAGTGGCATAAACATATCAGGTATGTGCTGTTTAGTAACATCTTCGTTTGTCAAATCAGAAAACATTCTTTTAGCAACTTGAAAAGGCTGAATCACATCAGCTTCATCAATTGGAATGTTAGGCACACAAGCAGTAAATAGCATTTGACAAAAACGAGCAAAATAAACAGAAGTAGGCTCAGACAAACGCTCTCCTAGATTCATTAGCACTAGTCTACCAAAATCGAAATTACCTCCATATAGTAGAGCATGACCAATTTGGAGAGTGTCAAGAGGAAGTGCATCCCAGTTTGTTGTCTTCTTTCCAAAAGCCCTTGTAATACAGTCGAAAAAGAAACTCCATTCCTTTCTCAAAAGTGGTCTTCTCAAAGATCCAATCTTATTCAAATCTTCTGCACAGCCAATTTGCTGCAACATTGTCCTCAAGCGATCATGACCAACAACACTGTAAGAGGTGTGTGTCTCAAAATCCAAAGCATCCCTAACCGTAGTTGGAGTAATGATATACTCTGATTCAGCATGAGTGAAAGTGATTGTTGGAGTGCCAGATTTTTCTCCATCATCATACACAGAGTTTGTCCAAAAGGTAGCGATTTGTGAAGCAGAGAGTATTGGTGGTGCAGTTAACGCCTTCCCTATTTCAGAGTCTTTCAAGAAATTTTGAAACAGATGAAACGCCTCTGGAGCATTTGCATTTTCCAGTGGTGCTGCATAGTTACTAGGAAGAAACACTAATCCTGCTGCATCAAACGCTTTGGTTGCCATTAGAAGATATGATATGAAGATATTTAGAGAAAAGATGTATATGCACTGTAAGTGTTTATCAAAATGTGAGTGAGAATGAAAGAGAATTTTGAAAGTGAATGAGTATGCAAGTAACTGTGAGTGGGTGAATATGAATAGATGTGAAGTGAGAGAACAAAAACGATTAGAGTAAAACTAAAACTCAATCGTTTATTCAATAAAAGCGCGCAACTGATTGTAGAGTAATGTGTAAGTGGGACACCATCATGGGACACGTGTCAAACAACCAATGGATCACTTAATAATTACCGCTGTCATTCCTATAATCACGACACTTTGACATATTTACACTAATTAACAGTTGTCAACTACCCCAATTACTCCAAAATAGTCAAATCATCTCAATGAAACTGTACCTTAGAGTATTTAACACAACTCAACAGTGTTTATCAATTTTCCAACTTTATCACTAACAACCCTTTCAAAAATTGCACAGTTGTGAATATGAGTGTGTGTGAAGCAGAGTTTACCATAATCAATTTTTAGAGCATCTAATATTTCATAAAATCCATAACAAGAATCAATAAACACTGAATGCACAAACTCTCATATTAAACACTGATTGTTTGATGAATGCTAAACTCTGTAGTTACTGTAATACAGAAATCTGAAAACTTCTATTCCCTTTGATGTCCATGATTATCCAAGTAAGCACACAGTCTTTAAAGACAAAAAGATCAAGAGATAGAAATCAGAGCATCATTCAGTGAATATCAGTCATGAATTTGATAAGCTCACAAACTCTCAAAGCACACAAGTGTTTAGGTGAAGTGTTTACACTCACATTCAATCAGAAATAGCAGAATCTACCATATGCTTGAATGTCCACCAAATCTACACTACTTTGAGTACATGTATACACAAATCAAAAGGACTTTATTCAGGGTTGTAATGGAGCAATGGAGTAAGATCAAACAGATGAGTAGATATGTTTTATTCATGAGTGAATTTCAAGCTGAACATTTTAATAGAGAAAAGTGTTCAGTCACACTGTTAGTACTTATTTGTACAAGATCAGTATATATGCCTTTTTTTTTATTATTATTATTTTTTTATTTAGCATATATACTGAGTAAACTTTACTTTTCTTGAGAAACACTCATCTGCTTGATTTTTTTCAAAAGAATATAACTGCTCTTAATACTTCAGAGTATAAGAAAAATGAGCAGTTAATTAGGCTCAAAGGGGTTTACTAAGGGTGGTATTTATGAACAGTGTTTGTACAGTGTTTGAACAGTGTTCAAAAGAATTTTGAACAGTGTTTGAAGGAATGGTAAATCCTATTGCCTTTATCATTTTCATGCACACACATATCATGTAGTCTCAAGAAGGTTTAATACAAGTTCTAGAGAAACATGCTTCCTGATGAATATCACACTACAATAAATACTGATTGATAGAAAATGTATCAATCACTGATTTGGCTCAAACTCTCACAGGGTGTAGACATGAATCTGAACTCACCAAACTAATCAATGACACATCTCAAGTTTTATGGTTTTCACAAGTACAAATAAGGAATTATCAGGAACCATACCTTTGGAAACAGAATGTCACTAATCAGAGTTTAGAGTTCATCAATAACCAAAATTATTTATGAGAGGCAATGCACACAATATTCATAAACTCAGAGTTTAGGACTAAATAAACTAAGAGATGCTATAAATATGAAACAATATCATGCTGTGTTGATTTACTGCACAAAATCTGATTAGATTATAGTGACTCAGAAAGAATCATGATTTAATTACTGAGAATCATGCTTCATACATTTTTCTTCATTGGTGTTTTCATTCAGATAATAATCAATTCTGAATTCACTGAGTGTATCCAACATGATAACAGTGTTTAACATACAGACATGCTGACAGAGTTTAACAAGTTTTAAACATAAGCATGCAGAACAGAGTTTAATACTAAGGTTCACATAGCACTTAACAATTTGCAGAAACATGAGCAATATATTTTAGAGTTGAGTCTTTGAGTCTAACCAACATCTCTAGTCAAAACTAGAGACCATTCCTAGTTCATTGACCAGTCTTGTAAATGTAGCTTCACTCAATGGCTTGGTGAAGATATCTGCAAGTTGTTGTTCTGTAGACACAAAGTGAAGCTCAATGTTGCCTTCCTCTACATGTTCTCTGATGAAGTGATACCATATGCTGATGTGCTTTGTCATTGAATGTTGTACTGGATTACCTATCATTGCAATAGCACTTTGATTATCACAGTAAATAGGTATCTTGGTATACCTTAATCCATAATCCAGCAGTTGATTCTTCATCCATAAAATCTGTGCACAGCAGCTACCAGCAGCAATATACTCTGCTTCAGCTGTAGATGTAGATATTGACTTCTGTTTCTTGCTGTACCAGGAAACAAGTCTGTCACCCAGAAATTGACAACTTCCACTGGTGCTTTTTCTGTCTATCTTACAGCCTGCAAAGTCTGCATCTGAATAACCAAGTAGTTTAAACTCTGATTCTCTTGGATACCACAGCCCCAAAGTTATAGTGCCCTTGAGGTACTTAAAAATCCTCTTTACTGCTGTTAAATGTGGTTCTCTTGGATCTGCCTGGAACCTTGCACACAAACAAGTTGCATACATGATATCAGGTCTGCTTGCTGTCAAATAGAGTAGAGAACCAATCATTCCTCTGTAACTTGTCATATCTACTGATGACCCTGCATTTTTGTCCAATTTTGTTGCAGTTGCCATGGGAGTTGTTGCAGATGAACAGTCAAGCATGCCAAATTTCTTGAGAAGATTTCTGGTATATTTTGCTTGATTAATGAAAATTCCATCTTCTGTTTGCTTCACCTGTAGACCTAGAAAATAACTAAGCTCTCCCATCATACTCATTTGATATCTTGACTGCATGAGTTTGGCAAACTTCTTACAGAGTTTATCATTAGTAGATCCAAAAATGATGTCATCCACATATATCTGAACTAAAAGCAAGTCACTACCAGATTGAAAGTAAAACAGAGTTTTGTCAATAGTACCTCTGTGAAACCCACTTTCTAGTAAAAATTTGGCAAGGGTTTCATACCATGCCCTTGGTGCCTGCTTAAGTCCATAGAGTGCCTTGTCTAACCTGTAGACATAGTCTGGATATTTTGGATCTACAAAGCCTGGTGGTTGTTCCACAAACACTTCTTCTTCAAGTTTTCCATTTAAAAATGCACTTTTCACATCCATCTGAAACACTTTGAATTTCATGTGAGAGGCATATGCAAGAAAGATTCTGATTGCCTCCAATCTAGCAACTGGAGCAAATGTTTCATCATAGTCTATCCCTTCCTGTTGTGAATAGCCTTTTGCAACCAGTCTTGCTTTGTTCCTTGTGATAACACCATCACTGTCAGTTTTATTTCTGAAAACCCATTTAGTACCAACAATGGATCTATTCTTGGGCCTTGGTACAAGTGTCCACACTTCATTTCTTTCAAATTCATTTAGCTCTTCTTGCATTGCTGTTATCCAGTCAGCATCTTTAAGAGCTTCTTCTACTTTCTTTGGCTCAGATTGTGACAAGAATGCATGAAACAGACATTCATTTGTTGTTGCACTTCTTGTCCTTACTTTTGCATCTGGATCACCAATAATCAAATCAGGTGTGTGTGACTTAGTCCATTTTCTTGCAGAAGGCAGATTGCTTCTGTCATCATGTGATCCTCCCCCTTGATCCATGCTCTCCTGATTTTCTTGGTGCCTCTCTTCATTTTCAGATGCTCCCCCTGAATGTGACTGCTCAGAATTATCAACAAAGTTTGAATCAACAGAGTTTGATTCAGAATTATCAACTGAGTCACTTTCAGTGTTTGAATTATCACTTTGATGTGATTCTTCATGCTCCCCCTCAACTGGTTCTTCCCTTGTTTCTGATTGAAGAGTTTCTTCAGTATTTACCAGTAGAGGTTCAGAGTTTAGATCAACAAAGTTTGTCAGATCAGTCTGATCAGAGTTTACTTTTTCAGAGAATAAATCTTCATTTTCAAAGTGCAGTTGATCATGTTCATTGACATCTTCAAGTCCAGTTATTTTCTTGTCATCAAATGACACATGAATTGATTCCATGATCACTCTGGTTCTCAGATTATAAACTCTGAATGCCTTAGTTGACAGTGGATAGCCAACAAAAATTCCTTCATCTGCCTTTAGGTCAAACTTGGTCAACTGTTCAGGATGAGTCTTCAACACAAAGCATTTGCATCCAAAAATATGAAAATATTTTAGATTTGGCTTTTTCTTCTTCACCATTTCATATGGTGTTTTACCATGCTTGTTGATCAGTGTTGCATTTTGAGTAAAACAAGCAGTTTGAACTGCTTCTGCCCAGAAATATGTTGGCAATTTTGCTTCATCTAGCATGGTTCTGGCAGCTTCTATCAAGGTTCTGTTCTTCCTCTCCACTACACCATTTTGTTGTGGAGTGCCAGGTGCAGAAAACTCTTGTTTGATTCCTTTACTCTTGCAAAATTCTTCCATTGATGAATTCCTGAATTCAGTTCCATTGTCACTTCTGATTATCTTCACTTGATTCTCTGACCCTTTGTCCAGTTGAATTATATGTTCTATCAGTGTTAATGCAGTTTCATCCTTCTTTGCAAGAAAATATACCCATGTGTATCTGGTATATTCATCAACAATGACTAGAGCATATTTCTTCTTTCCAAGAGACATCACATTCACTGGTCCAAAAAGATCAACATGTAGGAGATGATAAGGATCAACAATTGAAGACTCAGATTTGCTTTTGAAGGAGGCTTTTCTCTGTTTGGCCTTTTGACAAGAATCACACAGGCCTTCTACATTCAACAAAGACCTTGGTAGACCTCTTACAAGATCATTCTTGATTAGCTCATTGATGTTGTTCAGGTTCAAATGAGAGAGTTTCTTGTGCCACTTCCAACTCTCTTCACTGGACATTCTTGTTGACAGACACACTGCTTTGCCATCAGTGTTTGTTGACAATTTAATTTCATAGATGTTATTGTGTCTGTTTCCAACTAGAGCAACTTTCCCTGTAGATTTACTGATCACTTGACAATATTCAGGCTGAAAATCCACATGATATCCTCTGTCACATATTTGACTCACAGATAGCAGATCATGCTTGAGTCCTGGAACCAGAGCTACATTTGTGATGATGACATTTCCAAGATTAATGTTGCCATATCCCAGAGTATGTCCTATGTTGCCATCTCCATAGGAAACTTTTGGGCCAGCCTTCTCCTCATACTCTGATAGCAGGGCTTTATTTCCAGTCATGTGTCCTGAACATCCACTGTCCACGACTAGGGTACTCACCCTGGTGTCCTGCAATCACAAACAATCACTGATTGTTAGTTTTAAGGATCCAGACTTGCTTGGATCCTTTGGCTTTCTTAATTCTGTTAGCTTTTGCAGCGGAATTCACATTTTCAGAGTTTAAGCTAACTTTTTCAGAGTTTACATTTGCAGAGTTTACTTTAACCCATTTCAAATTTGGTTTGGGTTCATAGTAATTATAGTAAATAGCATGATAATCTCTGCAAGTGTAAATAGAATGCCATGTACTTCCACAGTGTTTACATAAAGTCTGTGGTCTAGTCCTCACATAATCATTTTTAACTGCAGTTTTAGAAGGCAAAGAATTTATTTTCTTATTCTTACTGCAGAAACTAGCAAGATGATTAGTGCTACCACAATTAAAGCATGTTTTTCTAGGAGCTAATGAAGCAAGCATTGGCTTAATTCCTGATGTTATACCTACCTTTCCATTTTTGTTTTTCTTAGGCAATCTCTGTTTGTTGACAGATTTTATCTCCTTAAGCTTATGCTTGAGTTGTTTATCTGTCATTAAACCAATGTTAGCCTCTTTAACAAAAGTCTTAGCATATGACTCTTTAACAGCCTTTTTCTGTGCTTCAGTCTTAGGTCCACCTGTTCCCATGACATTACCTTCAGATGAACGATGTGGTCTAACTTTTACCAAATTTTCAAATCTAAGTTCATCTCCCTCAGAGTAACCTAGACCTACTGTATCTGACTGAAACACTTCTTGAGTATCTTTACCAGAGTGTGTCCAAGTTTTAATGATGTGTTTAGTATCCTCCAATTCAGATTCTAGTTGCTTATACTTACCTAGCAACTCCTGTTCAATAAACACTGCATCATCTCTCTCCTTCTGAATTTTATTCATGTTTTCAAGCTTTTCCTCAACAATTTTGTTTCTATCTTTGAGTTGAGAGCACTCACTTTTTATCCTCTCATTTTCTAAAGTCTGATCCCTATAACTGATATGCAATGCTTTAAGATAAATTCTTAATTCAGTTATATTATCAGTGTTATAAGCATAGGTAGTTGGGGGTACCTTGAGATCATCAACTTCATTTTGAGTAGTAGCCATGAGTGCATAGTTGACTTCCTCATCTGAATCTGAAGTGTCTGCCCAATCTTTGCCTTTGGTGTAGAGTGCCTTTTCAGTTTTACCCTTCTTGCACTCAGGAGCATAGTGACCCATCTCCTTACACTTGTAGCATTGAATCTCAGACTTATCTTTCTTACCAGATTTGAAGTCCTTTCCTTCAGATTTCTTGAAATTCTTCTTGTCAGACTTTGAGTAGTCCTTGGAGAATCTCTTTCCCTTCTTGAAGTTCTTGTATCCCATCTTTTTAAAGGTCTTTACCATCAATGCAGCCATTTGCATCATCTCTTCATCATCTTCAGAATCAGATGTTCCATCTGTGTTTGAGTCAACATCAGAGTTTGATGACTCACTTTCTGAGTGTATGACTAAAGCTTTTCCTTTTGTCTTTTTCTTTGATGCTTCCTTCTTTGATGGTTTCTCCTCAACCTTAAGTGCAACAGACTTTGACTTTCTACTAGATCTCTTGTTTCTCTGCTCCAATTCCAATTCATGGGTTTTGAGCAGTCCATAGATTTCATCAATCTCTGTTTCACCAGGTTCATAATTATCTCTTATAGTGGTAGTTTTCACATCCCACTTTTCAGGTAGAGAAAGAAGGAACTTGAGATTTGAGTCTTCTAAATCATACTCTTTATTAACCAATGACAAATCATTGAGCAGTTTACAGAATCTGTCAAATGTTTCTGTCATGGTTTCTTCAGACTTTGCCTCAAAGTGCTCATAATCCTGAGTGAGTATGTTTCTTCTATTTTTCTTGATTGCAGGAGTTCCTTGACACCTAACCTCAAGTGCATCCCATATTTCCTTTGCAGTTGTGCAATTAATCACTTTATTAGACATAACATTGTCTAATGCACTGTGAAGTAAGTGTCTTACTTTTGCATCCTTTGCAATAGATGAAAGATCCTCAGCAGTTAGATCTTTCTTTTCTTTTGGAATGACCTTTGATTCCTCACCAGCAGCAGCAGCAGATAATTTTGTAGGTTTGTGAGGACCTTCATTAATTCTATCAAGATATTCTGGATCTGTGGCTTCCAGAAACATGGTCATCTTTACCTTCCAGATTGCATACTCTGATGGCCTAAGTATAGGAACCCTTATAGTTTCATACCTACTAACAGTAGTAGGAGCTTTCTCAGATGGTGGAGGTATCTCTGCCATTGATTACTATTGTTTTTGGATCTTTAACTGTAATAAAGTAACAGATTGGCCCTGATACCACTTGTTAGGTCGAATACACAATAAGTAATCAAATACTGTATGAGTAGCTTAACAAGAACACACTGTTTAATACTTAAAAACTGTTTGGAATTAACAATTCCTCTCTCAGTGATGTAAAATATCACAGAGAGCTGCTTAGGTTACAATCAATGAATTTCTCAATGTTCGATTACCCTTCTAGGGTTAACCTAACTGTATTTATAGAACATACAGCTTCGTACAATCAGTAATTGATTCTCCTATAATTAAGCTATACAATTGATATCAATCACGATTGCTCCAGTCTTCCAAGTCAACTCAATCTCTTTGACAGCTTTCCAATCTTCAAAGATATTGCTTCCATATTTATCTTGAATCAATCTTCAAACACTGTTGACTCTTCAGACAATACCGCTACAGAGTTTAAACAACCTCTGTTGCGCTTCCAGTCAGTGTTTAACTAAACTCTGACCGCTTCCAGCTAAACTCTGTTTTGTCACATAGCTTCCAAACACTGTTCTCATCAATCATTTCTAACATCCCGTTTGTTTTGTCCAATATTTTGAAAGCCCGCTTTATTTTTGGGAGCCCGCCAATAATTTGGCCCAATAATTATATAGATTCTTAATTTTAGTATTATTTGATTAATATTTAAATAAAAAATTGATAATATTATTTAATTTAATTTTTTTTAATAGAATGGTATAATATAAAATAACGTATAATTTGTATATAATTTGGCTTTTTTTCAAATCATTATTAGTCGATTATTCGATTATTTATTCGATTTTTGCGTAATTGAGTCGATTATTCACACTAATTTTCGGATAGAGTATAATTATATGATATAAAATTTTTAAAGCTTTTGTAATTTTTAAAATAAATATATAAAGCTGAGGAAAAATCTCGATATTATTTTCAAAACGTAAAGATTTAAATTAGCTGTATGTTAAAATTAGTGAAAATAAGGTAACATTCATCATACAAATAGTGAGTATGACTACTTTGGTGTGTATGAATTTATGTTCAAAAATTGTCATTTTTCATATTTTTATTTATTTTTTGATTTATTTTACAGACTAGTTAAAAATGGGGAAAAAATAAAAAAAATGGAAAATTAGTGAAAGTATGTTAAAATTCATCACAAAAATAGTGAGTATGACTACTTTGGTGTGTATGAATTTATTTTCAAAAATTGTCATTTTTCCTATTTTTATTTAATTTTTTGATTTCTTTTACAAACTAGTTAAAAATGGGAAAAAATAAAAAAATGGAAAATTAGTGAAAATAAGGTAACATTCATCACACAAATAGTGAGTAAGACTACTTTGGTGTGTATGAATTTATTTTCAAAAATTGTCATTTTTCCTATTTTTATTTAATTTTTTGATTTCTTTTGCAAACTAGTTAAAAATGGGGAAAAATAAAAAATGGAAAATTAGGGAAAGTAGGGTAAAATTAATCATACAAATTGTCAGTATCACTAATTTGTTGTGTATGAATTTATTTTCAGAAATTGGCATTTTTCCTATTTTTATTTAATTTTTTGATTTCTTTGACAAACTAGTTTAAAAAGGGGGGGAAATAAAAAAAATAGAAAATTATTGAAAGTAGGGTAACATTGATGAGTAAAACTAGTTAATATTTTGGTTGTATTGAATGGTTTATTTTGTAATGGGATTAAAATTGTGTTTAGACTTGTTTGGTGTTCTTGGATTATATTTTGTAATGGTGAAATTCCACTTTTGAAATAATTATTTTTTTTAAAAAAATTGACCTATAGCGTCGGTCATTTGAATGGGCGACGCTATAGGCTCTTTTTTTAAAAAAACATTAACCTATAGCGTCGGCATTTTAGGGGGCGATGCTATAGGTATAGCTTATAGCGTCGCCCCTGAAAAGGGCGACGCTATAGGTATAGCCTATAGCGTAGGGCGACGCTATAGGCTATACCTATAGCGTCGGTTAATGCAAACAACCGACGCAATAGCTTCTGGGTATAGCCTATAGCGTCGCCCCTTAAAAGGGCGACGCTATAGGTTATACCTATAGCGTCGGTTAATTCAAACAACCGACGCAATAGCTTCTCGCAGATGACCTAAGGCGTCGGTTACTGCAAACAACCGACGCAATAGGTAAAGTGGCGACGCTATAGGTCAACAACCGACGCTATAGGTGGCGACGCTATAGGTGTATTCTGTACTAGTGTTTAAGGTTCTCATTCCATCTTCATCTAATTATACTCCTTCAACATTCAGAAGGTTCATATCTTCATTGCTCAAGAGGTCTGTATCCTCGTTGTCCTCGAGCTTCACATGCTATTTGCTAGTTAGGAGGTTCACATCTTAACCTCTCGGTGGTGGAACCTTCAGGATGAGCTTCTTCATTGTTCTGACTCTAGGAACCTCTTCATCAGATACAAGGCTGGGTAATTTGGAGGTACCTCCTGTCTCAGGAACCTCTTTACGAGAACCTCTCTAGAATAATTCTTCTCTATCATTAGCTTCTCGAAAAATTAACCTATGGAATCTCCTTTTCTTGACTCCTGAATCTTGACAAGAAACAGTCTCAAGCTTCGTGTTCTTAGAGGTATAGCCGCGAGCTTCTACCTCCATACAAATCTTAATAAAGTACCCCTAAGCTTACGTGAGCTAACTCGTTGTAAGAAACAAGAGGTACTTGAGTGAAATCATGTAGTATATTTTTGGAACCCCAATAATTAAAATAACCTTCTTCAACTATTTACTTATTTGACTTCCTTTTAACTAGGAGCTTTCACATAAGTACCACGAAAATAAGGTTCCCTTAGGACTTCCGGAGGTTCCCACCGATGCTGCATCATTTTAATAGCTTTCGTGAACTTTCCTGCATGAGTCCAATATACAAGTTGAAGTAAATAATTCTTTTTATTTACATATATTTATAATACATGCAAAATATTTATAATACAATTAATACATGCATATTAATAAATATAGTAATTTGAGTGCATAAGGATATATATTCTTATTAAAATGTGCGACTCACACGAATATCTAAAATATTTAATTAAATGCATACCTTGCTTTAATATTTCAAAGACATTAAATATTTTCAAAGATATTTTTTTATGCATGACTTATTACTGAGCTTTGGCCAATAATACCCAAAAACCTATATCACATAACAAGAATACCCCAAATCATGGATGATGACCATAAATACCCTTTTATTACGCATTTCATATGAGAGTAATAGGGTTACGCATTTGATATTGGGGTAATTAGTATAGATTTTTTTATCTATTACGCATTTGGAGAATGGGTAATAGGGGTTACCCATTTTTCAAATGCGTAATAGGCTTTCCTGACAGGTCTATTACCCCTATTCCAAATGCGTAATATGTATAAAATCTATTACTCCTCTCCCAAATGCGTAATAGAGGGGTATTTATGGCCACTATCCATGATTTGTATTATTCTCGTCAATTTTATTAAAAAATGGAGGTATTTATGTCATTCTTTCACTACACCAAATATGGGCTGTTGCAACACCAAAAAAGTGTAACATTAGGCTCCAAAAGTGTTACAATAGATGTTTATGCAACACTTTTGCTAAAAGTCAGTGTTGCATTTGCCGGCGTGGCAATAGCCTTCTATAGCAACGCTTTTTGTGTTTATTGCAACGCTTTTCAAAGTATTACAAAAAGAGTTTGGTGTAGTTTGTTGTAACACTTTTACATGTTTTAGCAACATTTTGAATATGTTACAACAGACGAATGCAACACTTTTTTGCAACATTAATTGACTTAAAAATGTTACAAAGTGAGTTTATTGCAACATTTTTATGCAACATTTTGATGCATTTTGCAATACTTCTGGTTTCTTTTGCAACAATTATCTGCAACATTTTAGTACCTTTTGCAATACTTTTTGGTTTTTTAGATTTTATTGGCAACACTTATTTACAACACTTTTTATTCTTCCAAATTGCAATGACATCCGAAAATTTAATACACCATGCACAAAAGCAAATACTACCAAACCAGAAAACATATGTCAATAAAGCCTAAACATAATCAGCTTTTATCACAATATCATCTTACATCCGGTATTTAATCTAAAGTCGAGAAACATATCGACTTACACCACAATTCTACATTAAACTTAGTCTTTCATTCTACATTAAACTTAGTGTGTTAACAGAGGGAACAACACCACATAATATGTCGTTAGTCTAAATGCTCGACTTAGATTATTTGCCAGAGCTGCTACATCATAATCTCGGTCTTGAATATCGTCATCGTCATCGTCACTATCCCTAGTCCTGTCATGCAGTGTAGTTGGACGCCTGCAATTTAGAGCAAAGAAATTAAGGCATTGCCATCAATAGAAAATCAAATATACCAGATTTCCAACACACCCTAGGATTTGACAAGGAAATACAAAACAAACAGAAAGACAATGTTCCAGATATTAACAGAAATACATCATGATATTGCCTTTAAACTGGTTTACAGCCTAGAGGTCATAAGTGTTTTATTAGATTCTCCTAGAATTTTATGCTCAAAAGAATAAATTTGTATAGTACCTCACAATGGCTTACTGCATCAAGGAAATTACTACTATGTTAAGTAGTTACAGTCATTTTAAACAATCCACTTAGCTTAGTTATGATACATAAATATCTAAACTCACAGACCAAATGTATTAGAAAATAATGTTCCGATCACAAATTAGTTGCCGTTGACCAATTTTAAAAAGTGTACCTGTTTCCAGCATTGAAGCTTCTGCTAGTTAGTGGTGTGCGTTTGATTGACACTGCACAGAGACTAAACCATTAGTAAGTGCAGTGTAGAAACACGAGTAAGGCGTTCCAGTTCACTTACTTAACTCTCCAGGCTTGCATCCGATCCCACCCTTCGCTCCTCCATAAGGGATGTTAGCCACAGCAGTCTTCCAAGTCATCAATTGAGCCAAAGCATTAATCTCATCAGGCTCAACCTTGCATAAATATTATAAAAATATTGAATCAGTACAAGCCGCAGTAGCAAGAGAAAGAACTTGATCTTTATGTATATCTATATATTAGTTCTAGTTTTATAAACCATGTCTTATTTTAAGACAGGTGCAGTAGTGCATACCAGAACGAATGCTGAAAAGCTAAAAGGGAGGCCAACAAACAATCCTTCATAGAGGTTCTTCTTAATAAACGGGAGTGCTTTGTACATGAGCCACACTGAAAATTTTCAAACAACACAATAACTGAAGGACTAGAAAAGTGGCGTAACCTGAACATATTCTCAATTCTTATTAGAACACTTACATTCACTGAGAAATCCAGTGGGATATAACACAATGAACAAAGTGTACTTGTATTAACTATAAAGTTCCATTCAATCTATATCGACTTCAAAAGTTTTCTTTTAGACTAGCAAGGATATAATATATTGTGCATACTCTGTGAAAAATGTCAAACCTAACAAATCATAAAACTACCTTTACCTAACAAATCACAGGCAAGAGACACCAGGTCGCCACTAGCACACAACTCTTCAAATGATTCTCCTTATCATTGAGCTTCGTAGCTACTATCCTTCTGCAACAAATATGACGAGACATAAAAATAATGAAAATGAATCAAATGATCAAGCAAGTCGAACTTATACCAAGCCAAAAGATTTCGTATCAACTTTCACAGGACATTCTTAGTTACTCTCTAAATGTAAACTATTGTACGTAATAAAGTAAAATACAGGGATATAAAGTAGTATGATGTGGGAAATATTTTTTAAACTAAAATATCATGCAAATCTTCAGAAAGTCTAATGTTATTAGTAGCATAGAAATTTTAGTAGCATTTTCGCCTATCACCTTGTGGAAAGATGCACCAAGGCAATTAACCTGATTTAAATGTCCATAGGCATGCATTATATGCAGTCACGCAGAAGAGTGACCTAAAGCTATATGCAGTTTATCAAAATTTTACAAGGGACAATATCAGTTGCTTGTCTTAAACTTGTATTTTTACCTGAAGAGTGGCGTGGGTAATGTCATGTAAAAAGGCTTTCAGCTCTTTGGTTACCCCACTAAATGGATAGAAGTAGTTCTTTGTTTGACCATCAGCAGTAGAAAGAGAAACCTGGAACATTTATCATGAGAACACAACTTCTGGAAAATAATGACACAAGGTCAAACTTACATTTTGTTAGTTGCCAGCACCATACTTCCCTTGAATCTGTAACAGAAAACTAATGCTATAAGAGATAAAAAAAAAATAGAACACCAAGGAAAACTTCTATGCTTATCAGTGACATGCCAAGCATCTCCACTAGATGAGCTCGAATGTTTTGAAAATACCTTTAGATGACCAGAGTAACCATTCATAATATGTAGATTATCAGCAACACCCGATAAAAAAGGTTCACTTGCAAAAAACTCATTATGTTTGCCAGTAAAATGGGCATCCTGTTCAGCAAGTAAATTACTAATTAAATGATTCAAGCATATATTAATCTGACAGTGTGCAATGACGAATATATTTCAGGGAGACTCCTAAGCAATTAAAAAAGAAACTTTCTAGAAAAATGTTACTTGCATCAAAATATTATTTGAGGGTTTACAAAAACCCATAAGAAGTTTTCCTTCTGGATCCATACAACTGAACGTAACTGCAAAGTTACATATCAAACTCAGAAAGACGAACTAATAAGGAAAGCTCTAAAGTTCAACTATATAATAATGATAAAGATATGCAGCCACTTTATAAAGAACACTTGATATCCAGAAAGAGATAATTAGGCCAATCTAAGAGAGTTGGGCTGTTAGCTAAAATAGTTGTTGCTGAATATTTTATAACATATGTCAAGAAATTTATAAGAAAAAAAAAATATTAGATGTCAATACATAGTTGCAGCAAAATTAGTTACCTGATATGCAGGAGGGTAGGCACCATAAGCAACAGCAGCTTGGGGAACAGATGTTTGAACTTGTGGCTGGGCATACGCATTTCCATATGCACCATATGCAGCCTACAGATTCATAACACATCCACAAGGAGCTTCTGAAGGCCAGAATCAATTTCCTATAGTTCATCTTCTAAATGCAATCAAGTAATTCATGAACCTGATTGTGGACAATAAACACGATGACTATCATACACAAATTTAATCAAGATCTCAAACGTGATTATGCAAGGCGGGTGCCATGTCAGTAAATCGTCCACACTAGGGATTCGACACATTGCAGTTCTGCTTTCTTAACGTGGTTCGAATTATTTCTACATCAGTGGACCAACACAACTAATAGATATAACTGAAACAATAACTCTAACCAATCTTATGTCTCTTACCAAAATAACAATATCAAGACTGGTGTCTTCAATAATTCTGGCAATCTAATCTGTGCAACTAACTTGAAGCTTATGCCACAAGTCCAAAACTACATTAGTCTATCCTGCTGCATATTCTAGTTTCAAGAGATCGAAATAGAAAGTTTTAACTTAGTGTATGCATGTACAAACTTATAGAAACTAGCACAAAATTAACACAAAATTCCTTTTAATTGACACAAAATTTCTACAAATTTAACAGAAAATCAACACAAAATTAATACAAAAATACTGCTAATTAACACAAATTTCCCCCATAATTTAACACTTAATACCATTAAACAATCTTGAACCTTCAAACACCAGTTCTAATCTACATAAAATATAATCGAAAATTTTAACATGGGTACATAGATATACATATATAATCAAACATAATAAAAAAAATTGGGTCCTTTACCTCTAATCGAAACTTTAATTGAATCTTTATTCTAATCTTTGCACTAATCAGTTTTGTGGTTTTGTTCTAATCAATTTTAACAATTCGAGGAAGATGTGAGAGATGGGCGAGAGAGATGAGTGAGAGAGGGGTGAGAGCGATGAACGAGAAAGGAGATGGGAATATACATACGAATATATACACACATATATATAAATCAAACATAATCGAAAATTACCTCAAATCCAAGCCCATATCGAAGCCCTAATTCGATAAAAGCTCTAATTTAATTTTGAAATTTTGCTTTAACTGATTCTAGGGTGAGAGGATTGAGAGAGGGGTGAGCCGGAGAGAGTAAGAGGAGAGTGAGAGTGAGAGGAGAGGTGAGAGAGATGGTCGAGAGAGGTGAGAGAGACGGTCGAGAGAGGTGAGGTCGAGAGAGTGAGATCTGAGAGAGGTCTGTGAGAGAGAGAGATGAGAGATCTGTTGTTTGTTTTTTATGTAATAAAACATTATTTCTATGTAATAAAAGTCTTGGCACGAAAAAATTTGGCAAGCCCGGGAACAAAAAATTAGAATATCCCGCTTATTGGCAAGCCCGCGAATAAAAAATTAGAATATTTCGGTCGTGTATTGTAACACTTTTCGTAAAATGCGAAAAGTGTTGCAATTGTTATAAAATTTCAAAATTATCATTTTGCTTGCAACACTTTTGGTATTTCTTGCAACACTATAAAAAATATTGCAATAGACTACCAAGTTTTGTGTCTATTGTAACACTTTTTGTAACACTTATACATATCGGTGTTGCAATAGGCCATATATGGTGTAGTGAATTTCCTTATTACTTTTACATTAACGAATTTAACAATTTTTGAAATATGCAAATATAAATATATTTTTTTATACAAACATAATGTGGTGACATATGCCACATAAATACAATATAAGACATGCTCACCCATTGATATAATATTTTTAATATAAAAATATATTGAAATATGTGTCATGTATCGATATGCAAATATTTATTTTGCACCAGTTTTTCAAATAATTAAATATTAAAATGCAATTACAATTAATTAATTACGACACAGTTATATGATAAAGGAACACTTATCTAGCTTTATGCTTGGCCGAGTAGATTTAGATCTCCAAATGCTTCTAGTTTGTTTCCGCATGATATCAGCCTTCCTACATCGTTTCAGCCTCTGCTCTTGTCATTCATCTTGCCGACTCATATGTAACTCTCTCTCTGTTCTGCAACTCTCCTCAATGGGGCTGCTAGTGCCTTCCCGTAGCTATCCTTTTAGTCTAATACGTAGAATCTGTCACCAGTTGTGTTGACATAGTTGCCAGTGATGAACGAAACACGCCGACAACCACCGTTCTCGTCGGGAAAAACCTGGAACCCATCTCATTTTTTGCCCCAGTTCCTTTCTTCTCGAAGCTAAACGCTTTTTATTTGCCGATAGTGCTCCTCTCCCTCTTCATTTTCCTTGAAGTTTTTTTGTTTTTTGTCCATGCCGCTGTTGCAAGCTTCCTTTTGACATCCTCTCTTTACGTTAGCCGTTGCCATAATACTGTTACTGCCCAAGAAACAAACACATGTACCTGCAAGCTTCTCATCTTGTATCTTTCTTGAAAACCAATCGATATTGTAGCCTCCATTTTTATATTTTACACCGATCGAGTTAAGGCCTGCGTTTATTCTTTTCTCCATGTGGTGCACGAACAGGTTCCATCTCCTTCTTTCCGAAGTCACCAGCATTTTCTATGCTTCTATCTTCTGGCTTCTACTTTCGGTAGCTCATAGCAGGCATGTTCGTCGAGCAGCTCTTCCTTTTCTCAACAAACCCAGCAATGTGACAACCCGGATCAAATCCCGAGCCTTTTTTCGAAAATCGGGTCAAGTCCCGATCACGAATCCGAAATAAGCCGAAGTATACTGACCCAAATGCAACAACTTGGGAAATCACAAGCCCACCACAGGCCCCCAAAAGATCATGATTTTGTTGGTGCACTTAGTAGTAGTACTTTTGTCTTATAAACTGAACTAAAGTCTCAAATCTCCTCGATGTGGGACTGGGGTGTTACAAACTCCCCCACTTAAACCCCTGACGTCCTCGTCATGCCTAATGGATATCGCATAGGTTCCAAGATCGTTCCTCCCTAGCCATTGTGGGATAATACCGGCTAGTTTCGTGTCCCCACCTCCGGCAACTTGACGAATCAAGCTTTCGAGAGTCGGCTCTGATACCATATGTGACAACCCGGGTCAAATCCCGAGCCTTTTTTCGAAAATCGGGTCAAGTCCCGATCACGAATCCGAAATAAGATGAAGTATACTGACCCAAATGCAACAACTTGGGAAATCACAAGCCCACCACAGGCCCCCAAAAGATCATGATTTTGTTGGTGCACTTAGTAGTAGTACTTGTGTCTTATAAACTGAACTAAAGTCTCAAATCTCCTCGATGTGGGACTGGGGTGTTACAAGCAACCTTCGTGTTTGTCATTTCTATTTATCCCACCTTGTCCATGCTTGCTGCTGCCACTGCACTTCTTCGTTACTATCTAACCTTATTGTATGCACAGCCTTGATATAGCCTTGACACCGTTCTGTAATCCGCAACCCATAATATTGTACAAGAGATCGCAGGGCTACATATCCATAGCAGTCGAAAACTCAAGGCTTAACACAGCCGGATTCATCTCTCATGACTAATCCTGGAATAGACAAGCACTCCCACTTCGCTCTTTTGATCTGTTTCATGAAGCTTTTTCACCTAAGCTTCCACCGGCATCGTTGCTTCTTTATTCTTCTTTTATGGTCAGGTTGTCTCCTTTCAGAACAGCTGAACGGGTCACTATGCTAGTGAGTAACCTGCGACTTTCTTCTATGAACCATGATTTTGCAATCATCACGTTGGTACATCACATGATTTTGAACAGCCCCCACAATCAGTACATCACGTTGCTGTCATCAAGAACACCATAAAACTGGACCGTCAACGATCTTCTATGGTTACGTGTATGTATGGATTTTTTGTGAGAATTAGTCGCCTTGATAATTCTCTATCAAGAACCTGTTAAAACCACCAGTCCATGTATATATAGATTTATCTCCGTATTTGTATGTAAATGCAAACGCGCCGCCGATATTAACTATTTCATGAACACAACCATTGTATCTTCTGCACAAAATTTTAAATTACAAGTAAAAAGGCCTTTGACAAATATACTATATCAAATCATGTGTAAAAAATTCATGATGTAATACATGTGTATTATAAATATATAAGATGAATGGAACTTTTTACTTATCTTTCTCGAGTTTGACTTTAAATTGGAGATTGTCATCATGTGTGCTTTATTAATGCCTCCAGGATATTCATAACAATAAGCATCGTTGCCTTCAGGGTTATATATTAACCACTATGGATACATCACTGCTCCAGTTTGAATCATCTTCCATACGTCTTTTGTTGTTCGAAAGTGAAGAATATATTTCGTGTTTTCTCCATTAAAAACCAACGTACAGCTGCACCCCTAATTGTATATGTCCATCTGATATTCATTTGCCCCCCACAAACAATAGAGTGCCCCTCCTTCTAGTGCCAAATGTTGTTGGAGGAATTTCGTGACAACACATGTTCCGAGTCTTCCGTTGATCTTGGATTTTCCGATGATTTAGGATGGTTTTGTGGTGGTGTTTTGGGATTGAGTTTGCAAGGTGTTCACATAATCCATGTAGAGTGAAGTGAGGTCTAACATCCAACCCCTGCAAAGTGCCTACATATCCTATATTTATAGGAATCAAGTCCCATGTAGTTCTTAGGGTTTTGAACTCCTTGTTGATAGCTCAGCCACGTTTTTGATGTATTTTATCCTCCTCCACTGCTGATCTAGTTAGTTATTCCACCAACCATAGTTATCCAGTAGTTATCCTTCATAAATCCATAATTATCTATATGATTTTCCATCATATATCCACACATATATACATAATCCATGTATGAATAATGATTATCCATCATAACAAAGGTTGTTGGGCCAATGTATCTATACTTAGCCTAGCCTATTCCTCCATATCCACATAACTCGGGCCCGTAACCTTAATGGGCCTTAAATCAAGCCCAAGGCGGATTTTGGGCACAACACTATGTATTTGGGGTTTTTTTTTGATTTAATTGAATAGAAAATTGAGAGAGAAAAGAAAAGATGCATAAAAAGTTCATTCATCCAAAAATTACCCTTACAAGTGAAGTGGTTAGGAGGGATATATCCTACTCCTTTCCCGCCTAACATACATTCTGGATAATGCTAAGAAAATAAAGATAAATTATTAAATTAAATTGTTCTACAAAACGATGTAGTTTTGTAAAATGTTTCTGGCTCCTTCCTTCCTTGACTCTTGTTGACTTTAGTTTTCACCTTCTACTAAACGACACCGTGTCTTCCTTCATAGAAATATTTAGATTAGGGTGTTTAGTCACTCTTGTGACATTACCCCTCTCTTTAAAAAGCGGCGTCCTCGCCGGAGAAATCAGGATAGCGACGCTGCAGGTCATCATAATCTTCCCAGGTCGCATCTTCGGGAACCATTCCCCTCCACTGAATCAAGAAAGAAACCGCCGGAGCATTGTTCTTTTTCACCAGGCGGTGAGCTAATATCTTTTCCGGCCATTTGGGTGGTTCAGCGAACAGATTTGATGGTAGATCAGAAGAGGGCAGGTGTTTGCGGCCTATCTTTTTCTTCATTAAAGATGCATGGAAGGTGTTATGAATCTTGGCGTTCGCCGGAAGTTCCAATCGGTAAGCCACGTTTCCGATTTTCTTCAAGATTTTGAAAGGCCTATAATACTTTGCTAAAAATTTGTTATCTTTTACAGATTTCAGAGAATTTTGTCTAAAAGCTTGGAGCTTGGGGAAGACTTCATCCCCCTCGAAGAAAGATCATTCTGTCCTCCGTTTATTTGCATAGAGAGTCATCCGCTCCTGTGATTTAAGCAAGTTTTGCTTTAATAACACTTGCATTTCAGCCCGCTGCCGTAAGAAGGTATTGACACATACATTTTTTGTATTTTCAGCCTGATGGTAGTTCACACTAAGGGGGTTCTTGCCATAAAGGGCTTTGTAGGGGGACATGTTAATGGCAAAATGGTGGGAGGTGTTGTACCACCATTCAACCATAGGAAGCCAGCAAGACCATTGAGAAGATTTTTGGTGTGCCAAACATCTGTGATACATCTCAATGTATTGGTTCAAACGTTCACTTTGCCCATCTGACTGGGGATGGTAGCTAGGAAGTAGTTAACTGAGATGAAGTACCCAGCAATTTGAAGAGTTTTGACCAGAATGCACTAGTAAAGATTTTATCTCGATCTGATATGAGAACTTTAGGGGGTCCATACAGCTTGATGACTTGGTCTAACAGCTTTTGAGCCACCTGAGAAGCTGTGAATGGGTGCTACAAAGCAATCAGATGACAATATTTCGTATACTTGTCGATGACGACTAGTATAGTGTCTTTTCCTTCAGATTTAGGTAGGCATTCAATAAAATCCATAGTTATGGTGTCCCATGCTTGGTCAGGGATAGGAATGGGTTGTAGGAGACCGGGTGAGCTGACATGTTCTCTCCTTTAAACCGCTGGCAAATTTTGCATGTTTGGACCCATTCTATGATTTGCTTTTGCATTTGTGGCCACCAGAACAGATTAGAAATACGTTTGATAGTAGACGCATTACCAGAATGTCCGCCTTCTTTACTACTGATAAGTGGATTTTATATCCACTTGGAACGTTCCATATCGGCTTAAATTGGTGTACTTGGACTCAAGTTTGTGGTATGTTTGATGTGTTTTGCTTAAACGTGCAGGTTTGGAGAAATATCGATTAGGGTTGAATTTTCCGTTGATTTTGGAGTTGATTTATGATATGGAATGAAGAATGACGACTTAATATCAACTATCAAGAGGATTTATAAGTCTAGAATTGAAGAACGGGAAGTGGCAAAAGAATCGGAAGAGAAAACGGATGAAAAATGAGCAAATTGTGGAAAATTCAGATTTCAGGGTATGTTGCGCAGTCTACACTGTTTTGGCCATATCTGGAGTTCTAGAAGTCTGTTTTGGACGATCTTACTGTCCACGCGAAGCTTGAGAAATTTTCTACAAGAATAAAGCAAAATAAAAATTCTGGACAGGAGCACCAGCGCAGGCTGCGCTCTCCAAGCGCAGGCAGCGCTCCAGAAAGTCCCAAAACAGCAATTGGAGCGCAGGCAGCGCTTATAGAGCGCAGGCAGCGCTTGAAAAGTGCTCAGAAACAGAAAACACAGCGCAGGCAGTGCTGGTTCAAGTGCAGGCAGCGCTGGTTCGAGAGGAAATTGCTGAAAAATGTCCGTTTTGCCCTTATTCGAATTTTAATTGTATTTTAGGCATCCAAACCTATTTCTAATTGTATTCTAGGTTGTTTTTCTTGTTGGGCAAGATATCTAGGCCTATATAAACACATCTTAGCCTTGTAAAATAGGAGAATCGTTTTATTATTGTAACATAGAATTGCAAGAGAGAAAAGGAGAAGGAGATTCAACGCTCGTGACAAGCAACGGATCAAGATCTACTTCATCTTTTGTGTTCTTTTACTATTAATATTATTTCTTCCTTTTATATTTTGTCAATTATCATGTTTTCATCTAATCCCATGGTGACGAAAGGTTCGATTATGAACTAATCGTTGTCATGGGATCCTAGTGGATTTATCTATATAGCTTAGTAGTTTGCATGCCTTAAAGATTTATGTTTGGTGAATTCTTGATATCCTCGTATGGTTAATCTTAATGCTTTTAGATGCGTAGCTAACATCTAAATTGAATTGTTAATCTCTTGTGAAGTGAAAGTGGATCTTGAGATTTAGAACTTGCCATGCTAGCATAGGTTCATAATTGTTATCAATATGATTCGTGGTGTGAGATGAAAATACTTATACTACCCTGTGTGATCTTTATGGATAACTTGTTCTTCAACCGTTATGTTTTCAAATTCTATATACATATAGGGTCTAAGAATAATTGGTGTCTATTCATCTTCTATCTCTTTTGTGGATGTATGTTTAGTTTGGTATGCGTATGCTGACAGGTAGCGTATACTTGTTTCGTGTTATCCGATCAGATATCAAAACCATTGCACATAGTGATTAAAGGCTGCAACTCTAAGTGAAGTAGATGATGAAACTAGGATTCCATGTTTTATTCTCATATTAGTAATTCAACTTTAACCTCTTCAATTAGTTAATCTTTAGTTTGATAATTAATTTAGTAGTTAATAAAAATCCAATTTGTTATTTGTCTTAGCAGTGGATAAAAACCATACATCGGTGCATAGGTACATTAATTGAATTGAACACCATTCTAGATCTCTGTGGGAACGAACTTGATTTAATCATATATTACTTGTGACAACGTGCGCTTGCGTAAATTTTGCATAACAAGTTTTTGGCGCCGCTGCCGGGGATCATCGGTGTTTTTATTTTAGTTTATGTGCTTGTCATCAGTGGTCGTTAGCGTTCACTGACTCGGATTCTTACTTAGTTTGTTTGTTTCGTGGTGTTTCAGGTACTTAAGTTTGTATGCGAACACGCTTACAAGCTCGTTTGGAAGAACTAGCGGAAGACGATCTTGTAGAGAATAAAGAGAATAAGGAAGAGGAATCTGAAACTACAGTAGCAATGGCAGATGCAGCAGCAGCTAAGGCTTTGAAGGACTATTCTCAGCCGAAACTCAATGACATCCAGTCTAGCATTATTAGGCCAGCTATTGCAGCGAACAATTTTGAGATCAAGTCTGGCACAATTCAGATGGTGCAAAATTCAGTTCAGTTTGGGGGTGCTTCTACGGAGGATGCCAACATGCATGTTCGGGACTTTATCGAAATCTGCGACATTTTCAAATGTAATGGTGTGACGGATGACGCTATCAGGTTGAGGCTTTTCCCATTCTCTCTGAGGGATAAGGCTAAGAGCTGGCTACACTCTTTGCCACCTGGTTCCATTACTACATGGGAAGATCTTGCTCAGAAGTTTCTTACTAAATTCTTCCCTATGGCGAAAACTGCAGCATTAAGGAACCAGTTGACACAATTCCAACAGCAATCTGGCGAGACCTTGTGTGAGGCTTGGGAACGCTACAAGGAGATGCTACGCAAGTGTCCTCATCATGGCATGCCTGATTGGATGGTTATTAATGGGTTCTACAATGGGTTGGGAGCACAGTCTAGGCCCTTGTTAGATGCAGCATCGGGTGGAGCTCTATGGGCAAAGAGCTATGATGAAGCTTATGAACTTATTGAGATGATGGCTGCTAATGAATATCAAAATCCAACCCAAAGGCTATCTCAAGGAAAGGCAGCAGGAATTTTGGAAGTAGATACAGCTGCAATGATTACGGCTCAGTTGAAAGCTCTTGCTATGAAGGTGGATTCTCTAGCTAATTATGGAGTTCAGCAGGTGGCTAGTGTTTGTGAGCTATGTGCGGGCGCACATGAGACGAATCAGTGTGCTATCTCTTCTGAATCAGCACAATTCGTGAGTAATTTTCAGAGACCTGCTGCACCAGTTCCAGCCACTTATCATCCTAATAATCGGAATCATCCAAACTTCAGCTGGAACAACAATCAGAATACTCAACAATCTTATCAGCAAGCAAGGCCATTCAATCAAGGCTATCAACAGCCTTATGCTCCAAGGACACTATATCAACCTCCGGGATTTCAGCAACAGCCCCAGGCTCATATGGGGCAATCATCTAATGATAAATCAGATGAGGTGTGGATAGCGGTAAAGAACTTACAAGCTGGCCAGAAAGTCTTGGAAACCCAGATAGGGCAGATTGCAAGTGCCTTATTTAGTAGGCCTCAAGGAACTCTTCCTAGTGATACGGAGGTAAATCCAGGCAGAAGGGAAAACAAGGAACAGGTCAATGCAGTTACTTTGAGATCTGGAAAAGTCACGAGTGATCCTAAATCAGCAACTGAAGAAGATGAAGTTGTTCAGAATCAGCAGGTTGAAAAATCTGCAGTGCCAGAAATTGAGAAATCTGATTTAGTGGCTGATCAGCTAGATGGTGAGAAGAGCAAGAAACCTGTTGAAAAGTTTACTCCGGAGCAATCTTCAATGAATAATCAGATCTATCCACCTCCGCCATATCCTGGACGCTTGAAGAAAAGTCAAGAGAAACAATTTCAGAAATCTATGGATGTCTTCAAGAAACTGTCCATTAACATTCCTTTTGTTGAAGCATTAGAGCAGATGCCAAGATATGCAAAGTTCATGAAGGATATTTTGTCAAGGAAGAGAAGGTTGGAAGATTTTGAAACAGTGGCATTGACAGAGGAGTGCAGTGCGGTTCTGCAGCAGAAGTTGCCACCTAAACTGAAAGATCCAGGAAGTTTCACTATTCCGTGCACTATTGGCAACCTTTCATTCGGCAAGTGTTTATGTGATTTGGGAGCTAGTATTAATCTCATGCCATTGTCTGTTTTCAAGCAACTTGGTTTACCGGAGCCAAAGCCAACTAACATCTCTTTGCAGTTGGCTGATCGTTCCATCACATATCCTAGAGGCATCGTGGAGGACGTTTTGGTGAAGGTTGATAAGCTCATATTCCCAGCTGATTTTGCGATCTTGGATTTCGAAGAAGATAAGAAGATTCCCATAATCTTGGGAAGACCGTTCTTGGCTACAGGAAAGACTTTGATTGATGTGCAAAAAGGAGAACTCACCATGAGGGTGCAAGATCAGAGTGTCACCTTTAATGTGTTCAAGGCAATGAAATTTCCGACAGAGGATGAAGAGTGTTGCAGTGTGGAAATAGTTGATACGGGTCAGAGAAAGAAGTTTGATCAGTTATTGAGCGAAAAATCTGACATGCACATGCTTAAGCATCCTATCAGTGATTCTATTGACAGTTCTTCGGTTCAAGATCTCTCAAAAGTAAAGCTTGGGAAACTTCCACCACATTTGAGGTATGTCCTTTTGAATAATGAGCTAATGATTTTTGAGGAGGGACATGATAACGTGTTGCGAAGGTGGAAGACCTATGATAAGGAAGAAGGAATTTTTGTTCAGCCGGTTGAGTCGGAGAAGCACTTTAGAGGTGTGAAGAAGAAAAAGAAAAAGTTAATTGGAGGAAGAGGCAAGGTGAAGTTTGATTTAGAAAGGATGTGGGAAGATAGCAAGAAGGTTGTCAACCAATGGGTGAATGGTCCTTCTGCTAAGGACAAGTCAAATGCGATCTTCGAGCCACCATGATTTGAATCATATTTGTCCGGCTAAATGACGTTAACGACAGCGCTTCGTGGGAGGCAACCCATGTGTTTCGGTGTTTTCAGGTATGTTTTTTTGTTATCCCTTGTATTTACTTCCATTCAATGAGGACATTGAATATTTTAAGTTTGGGGGTGGTTTGAGGGATTAGTAGTTGTTGTTGTATTATTTGTTCATGTAGGATTTCATGCTTTGCATATTAGTAGTAGTAAATTATGCATTTATGTTCGTGTTAACTACGTTTGTTTCATATAGGACATTCTGTTTTTATGTTCATATATCATGTGAGTTCATAATAGTTTGCATTTGCACCCATGCTTGATAGGAATTTTGTGTTGTTGACGCTTTTGATTGAGAAGTGATATGCTTTGTTCTTGTGCACACACATACACTAGTAAGTTGAAGCTAGTAGACTTATTGAATGTTGTAAGTGATTAGAAGGACATGAATATGTGCAAGATGATTTAGTTTGCATGCTTTGAATACAAGTAGGTGCGTTAGAGAGATTTTTGCTTGGGATTGAGTATGTTTTTTTCCACCAAGTGAGTTTTGAGCCTTATTGCAAATTTGCAATTTATTCGTTTGCTTGAGTGTCCACGGATTGTTTGCATTGCTAGCAGTTGTTTGAGGTCTTTCTTGAAACGCATGACATTATTTGACGATTAAAATGATAAAGGCAATTAGGAATAACCGCATATTTTCCCATATTACCATACCATGTTTACATGATCAATTAGTTAACCCGTTGAGCTTAATCCTATTTTTTCGGTGACATACCACATTACTTGCCTAGACCTTTTTCTTGAATTGGCATTACGTTAATTTGAACCCACATTGTCAAAGGCTAGTAGAGTGCTTAAGGGAGTAATAAGGTGTGCAATTTTGGGTTTATTGTTTGTCATAATTTTGGGGGAAATATTGAATATTGGGTTTGGTTGTTTACTTGATAGTCGACATGTGTAATAAATTCGTGGGATCATTGTTATTGTTTATATTATTGTTTGTGATATATTTAGCTCTCGAAAAAAAAAGAAAAAAAAAGAAAAAAAAAGAAAAAAAAGAAAAAAAAAAGAAAAAAATTATATATTATGAGAGCATGTTTGTGTTTGTTATGATCCTACTTTAGTCGACTCGTCGATTGTTTTTGTGGAAAGAAAAATTATGTGGGGGGAAATAGGGTGTTGTGTATGATTTATTATGGTACTTACTAGTTTTTGACACTTCACCTGATTTGGCTTATTTGACATACCTTGTCCCTAGCCTCGTTACAACCCAATTAAAGACCTTTTGATTATCGTCATTGATGTATGTTGTGTTAAGAGTTAGATTGATACCAAATGTCAAGCATGTTTATGATTTTGTTGGAATTGAGTGATACACTTACCCTTGTTCTTGAGTGAATATTCTTTTGTGAGTGGATTGTGAGTGTTTGCTTGTTTTTGCGTATGAGATCCCGAGTTTTGACTCAAAGATGTACTCTTGTAGGCTTAGCATGTTTACTAACTTATTCTTACACTTGACATGGACTTGTGAGAACTTATGCATGTTCATTGAGTACACTATGTGAATACTTGCACTTTTGACACCAAGACATTGCATATTTACTTTGATTCTTAAGTTGATATGGCATGAAAGGAATTGAAGGTATGGTAGGATATTAATTGCATTTTCATATTAGTTGCATTCATGCATTGCATTGCATTAAGTTAAATGGATTTTGTGGGTACATTCGCTATAGGCCCTCACGAGACCTTACTCGTCCACTAGGGCTGCCTAGGGGTTTAAAGGGCTTGTTGCATATGCCAAATGCAACCGTGATCACCTACGGAAGTGGTACTAGTTAGTTAGTTAGTTGTAATTGTTTATGCTTGAGGACAAGCATCGGTTTAAGTTTGGGGGTGTGATAAGTGGATTTTATATCCACTTGGAACGTTCCATATCGGCTTAAATTGGTACTTGGACTCAAGTTTGTGGTATGTTTGATGTGTTTTGCTTAAACGTGCAGGTTTGGAGAAATATCGATTAGGGTTGAATTTTCCGTTGATTTTGGAGTATATTTATGATATGGAATGAAGAATGACGACTTAATATCAACTATCAAGAGGATTTATAAGTCTAGAATTGAAGAACGGGAAGTGGCAAAAGAATCGGAAGAGAAAACGGATGAAAAATGAGCAAATTGTGGAAAATTCAGATTTCAGGGTATGTTGCGCAGTCTACACTGTTTTGGCCATATCTGGAGTTCTAGAAGTCCGTTTTGGACGATCTTACTGTCCACGCGAAGCTTGGGAAATTTTCTACAAGAATAAAGCAAAATAAAAATTCTGGACAGGAGCACCAGCGCAGGCTGCGCTCTCCAAGCGCAGGCAGCGCTCCAGAAAGTCCCAAAACAGCAATTGGAGCGCAGGCAGCGCTTATAGAGCGCAGGCAGCGCTTGAAAAGTGCTCAGAAACAGAAAACACAGCGCAGGCAGCGCTGGTTCAAGCGCAGGCAGCGCTGGTTCAAGAGGAAATTGCTGAAAAATGTCCGTTTTGCCCTTATTCGAATTTTAATTGTATTTTAGGCATCCAAACCTATTTCTAATTTTATTCTAGGTTGTTTTTCTTGTTGGGAAAGATATCTAGGCCTATATAAACACATCTTAGCCTTGTAAAATAGGAGAATCATTTTATTATTGTAACATAGAATTGCAAGAGAGAAAAGGAGAAGGAGATTCAACGCTCGTGACAAGCAACGGATCAAGATCTACTTCATCTTTTGTGTTCTTTTACTATTAATATTATTTATTCCTTTTATATTTTGTCAATTATCATGTTTTCATCTAATCCCATGGTGACGAAAGGTTCGATTATGAACTAATCGTTGTCATGGGATCCTAGTGGATTTATCTATGTAGCTTAGTAGTTTGCATGCCTTAAAGATTTATGTGTGGTGAATTCTTGATATCCTCGTATGGTTAATCTTAATGCTTTTAGATGCGTAGCTAACATCTAAATTGAATTGTTAATCTCTTGTGAAGTGAAAGTGGATCTTGAGATTTAGAACTTGCCATGCTAGCATAGGTTCATAATTATTATCAATATGATTCGTGGTGTGAGATGAAAATACTTATACTGCCCTGTGTGATCTTTATGGATAACTTGTTCTTCAACCGTTATGTTTTCAAATTCTATAGACATATAGGGTCTAAGCATAATTGGTGTCTATTCATCTTCTATCTCTTTTGTGGATGTATGTTTAGTTTGGTATGCGTATGCTGACAGGTAGCGTATACTTGTTTCGTGTTATCCGATCAGATATCAAAACCATTGCACATAGTGATTAAAGGCTGCAACTCTAAGTGAAGTAGATGATGAAACTAGGATTCCATGTTTTATTCTCATATTAGTAATTCAACTTTAACCTCTTCAATTAGTTAATCTTTAGTTTGATAATTAATTTAGTAGTTAATAAAAATCCAATTTGTTATTTGTCTTAGCAGTGGATAAAAACCATACATCGGTGAATAGGTACATTAATTGAATTGAACACCATTCTAGATCTCTGTGGGAACGAACTTGATTTAATCATATATTACTTGTGACAACGTGCGCTTGCGTAAATTTTGCATAACAACTACCATGTAAATTGTTGATAATTTGCTGTCTTAAATCCCCCACTGCTCCTACATACAACTTGCCTGACCTTCTCAATTCATCGTTTTGCAGGTTGTATTCAGGTACCGCAGCAGGATCAACTGCTAATTTAGTGAGGATGAGCTGCACTTCGGGGTCGGCTTCCCAAGACGCTTTTAGGTCAATCTTCCACTTTGGCACCATAATCGATATAGCCATGCTGACTCCTTCCGATTGTTGGTTATGTGTTTCATATAGGCGAGATAATGGGTCTGCCACCACATTATCTCTGCCTTTTTTATATTCAATCTCATAGTCAAACCCCAATAGCTTCGTCAACCATTTTTGTTGAACCAATGTGGTAATTTTTTGATTGAGTAGATATTTTAGAGCTTCTTGGTCAGTCCGGATAGTAAATCTTCTTCCCAATAGATACCCCCGCCATTTCTGTACTGCCAATACCATCGCTAGTAGCTCTTTCTCGTAAGTTGATAACCCCATATCTCTTTGTGAAATGGATTTACTAAAGGAAGCCAAGGGTCTGCCCTCTTGCATAAGAACTACTCCTACCCCTGTTTTGCATGCATCACTTTCCACTACAAATTTTTTTGAAAAGTCCGGAAGTGCCAACACTGGAGTTTGCTGCATTGCTAACTTTAACTATTGGAAGGCGGATGTAGCTTGGGGACTCCATGTAAATGCTCCCTTTTTCAGCAAATTCGTGAGGGGTTTACTTATAACTCCATAGTCTTTGACGAACCTACGATAGTAGCCGGTGAGTCCCAAGAATCCCCTCAAGGATTTAATATTTGTTGGTACTGGCCAGTTTTTCATGGCAGCAATTTTCCCTTCATCTGTTGCTACCCCTCGCTCACTTATTACATGGCCCAAGTACTCGACTTGCCCTTGCCCAAAGGCACATTTGCTGAGCTTAACATGTAACTTATTATCCTGCAGCCGTTTGAATACCATCTCTAGGTGCTTAGGATGTTCTTCTTCATTAGCACTATAAACCAAAATATCATCGAAAAATACCAAGACAAATTTGCCAATATAATCATGGAAAACCTCATTCATAACACATTGAAAGGTGGCTGGAGCGTTTGTTAGACCGAACGGCATGACGAGGAACTAGTAGTGCCCCAAATGTGTTTTGAATGCCGTTTTGTGGATATCATGATCTTGTACACGGATTTGGTGGTATCCGCTATGCAAATCCAACTTGCTGAAAACTCTGCTCCTACATAATTCATCCATCATTTCTTCAATCACCGAGATAGGGAAACGATTTTTGACAGTTATTGCGTTTAAAGCTCGATAATCCACACAAAACCTCCAGCTATTGTCTTTCTTCTTGACTAACAGAACAGGGGAAGAATAAGGCGATTGACTATGTCGTATTATACCACTGTCCATCATCTCCCTTACCATTTTCTCTATCTCCACTCTTTGTAAATAGGGGCACTTGTAAGGATTTGAATGTACTGGTTTGCTGCCCTCAGTGATTGGTATTAAGTGATCTTGTACTCTATGTGGTGGCAGGTCCTTTGGGCTTTCGAACACCTCAGGATATTTGTCGATGACCTGTTTGACAGCTGGTGGGATCTGCTTCTGATCAGCCAGTTTTGATTCTATTGCTGTTAACTGGACCAGAAAAAAGGTTTGGCTGTTCAACCCCTTCCATTTTTCTACTTTCAGACTCATTGTGTAATCATGCGAACAGTCCAATTGTTGCTTTAATATGACTTGTTTTCCTTCCCAGTGTACTAGAATTTCCCTCTTATCAAAATCGAAGCAGATTGGACTCACATTTTTTAGCCATTGTACCCCAAGGATGGCATCATATCCTCCCAAAGGAATAACATGAAAATCAGCTCTGAAATTGGTGCACCTTCCAGTTCAGCCCTTCAATCTTCTTATTGCACTCTGTAATGGAACCATCAGCCAGTAAAACTTTCAATGTTTCGCACACACCTGAGGTAAGTCCTTGACTTTTAGCTATCTTGCTGGATAAAAAATTATGAGTCGATCCTGTGTCAATCAGTATTTGTATTTTCTTTCCCTTTACTATCCCTGGCATCTTGAGAGTGTGAATCCCCTGTGTTCCATTCAGTGCGTGTATTGATACCCCCATTTCGTTAACTTCTTCATTCACACTAGAGTGGTTAGTCACCTCTTCTTCCAATGTGTCATCCCTGTGATAAATATCGGCTGATTCTTCATTCCCCACCATTAAAAATAGTTGAGGTCTGATACATTTGTGCCCCTGGGAGTACACCTCATCACAATTATATCAAAGGCCCTTTTCTCTCCGTTTAGCCATTTTTGCAGGAGAGATTTTGCGTATGAGTGGTACTTTACTGCTTGGAAGTTGTGCTTAGTACCCTTCTCTACTCCTTTATCTGGGATGGTCTGATTGGCTCCCACATTCCATGATTTATTGTATACAGGACCCTGGCTTCCTTTGTTGAACATGTTGTTGGTACTTGATAGCTTAGCAGGCCCTTTAACTCATTTTTCTAGCATTTCTATGTATATTTCCTGCTCCTTAGCTTTGTCTATTGCATCTTGTAAATTTGCAAGCTTATATATATACAGAGCTTGCTGGATATCTGCTCTCAAACCACTCAAGAAGCTCGACAGGTAGAATTCATCGCTTTGTAACAAATGTCGTGACATCATGTAGCCACGTAACTCCTCGAACTAAGTGATATATGAATCTACGGTGCCGTTTTGTACCAACTTATTGAACTTCCCAATTAAGTTTTCCTGGTTCCTAGTGGAAAACCTCTTAAGCAATAGTTCCGCAAAAACTTCCCAAGTTAGGCCTGTGTATTCAGCCTGCACAGTCTGGTACCAACTATCAGCTTCTCCATCCAGGTATAAGGCAGCATATATGACCTTGGTGTAAGAATCTAAGGTTGGATTGAACATGAATTTTTTTTGTCTTGCTTATCCACCCTCGTGCATTTTTTCCATTAAATCGTGGAAAGTCCATTTTAGGAAACTTATAATATGGTTGGTTGTTGACTCGATTTGTGTATGACTCTGGGTGTGAGTTCAAGCTGTTAGGATTTGTGAATGGGTACATTTGAGGATTAACTGTTTCAGTATATGGTTGAGTTTGAAAATTAGGAGGTGGAGTAAATTGTTGGGGTTGTTTAAGCGGTAGAGTTTGGTGAGGAATTGATTTTGCTGAGTGGGTGATATTGTGTGTGTTTGGCTGATGTTTAGCTTGGGTGTGATTACTGAGTTGTGTTTGGATTGATGCTGATGAAATTTGTTCTCTGTCTATGTGTTTCAGGTTAATCGCAGGTGGAGTCTGGTTAAGTGGGGTTGATAACTCAGATATTGTTTTCTGTAGGCCATCTCCTCCAAACTGAATGGATGGATTTAAAGGAATAGAGCTAGTAGTAAATTTAGGAGAAGGGATTGAAGGGTTACCATTCATCGAAGCTTGATTCTGCAGAATTGGTTGAATACAAGCTGCTTGCACCTTCACCGCCTCGAGCAAACCCCTGATTTGATCCGATACATCCTCTCGATTTGCTTTAGACTGTAATGACTCTGATTGTACCAGGGTAGACAGATGTGTATATTGTTGGCTCATCTCTGCCATTTGTGCTACTAGATCTGAAATTTGTGACTTAGTTTTTTCATTTTTTTGTGTTGCCATTTTCTGTATATCACCCAGTTGATTTTCTAAGGTTTTCAGATCCTTTTCGTGTTTTTGAAGCGATGGCCCAACCATGGCCCAACCTTTTCGTGTTTCTAAGGTTTTCAGATCCTCTTCGTGTTTTCGTGTTGCCATTTTTTTGGGTTTTTCAGTGATTTAATTGAACAGGAAATTGAGAGAGAAAAGAAAAGATGCATAAAAAGTTCATTCATCCAAAAATTACCCTTACAAGTGAAGTGGTTAGGAGTAAGGTTGTCAATGGATCAGATATCCGGTCCGATCCGATCCGATCCAAAGGCTAATGGAGCGGATATGGATCATATTAAAAAAAATCCGATCCGAAAAAAATCTGATCCGGAAAAAATCCGAAAGCTAATGGAGCGGATATGGATTTGATACGATCCGATCCGTTAAAAATCCGATCTAATTATATATATAAATCCGATCCAATTATATATATATATAATTTATTTTTTATATATATTTATATATTAAAATTAAAAAAAAAATTCGATCCGATTTTATATATATGTTGTTAAACTGCGGTCGTAATTTGTTGGATGGTCCTGGTCGTGCAGAATGCACATGCTATCCTGCTCCAGTGTCCTCTCTTTGAGATCTTTGTCACTGGATATTCTGGATTTATTTGTTTGTGTAATTTCTAAATGTAATTTATTATTACAAATATTTGTAATTTTCTAAATGTATTGCAATGTTCTAGGTTTTTCGAATTTATAAAGTCTTGTAATATTTTATTTGTGTACTTTACATTTCAAAATATTGATATGATTATTCGTAAATTGTTGAATTAAATTAAAGATTTTTTTTTCTTTACATATAAATGGATCGGAGCTCCGATCCGATAATCCGTGATCCTAACGGATCCGGATATGGATCTTGTTGAAAAAAATCCGGCTATGATCCGATCCGAATCCGAATCCGGTAAAATTAAATGGATCCGGATATGGATCATGCCTGATCCGATCCAGATCCGATTCATTGACAGCCCTAATTAGGAGGGATATATCCTACTCTCTGGATAATGCTAAGAAAATAAAAATAAATTATTAAATTAAATTGTTCTACAAAACGATGTAGTTTTGTAAAATGTTTCTGGCTCCTTCCTTCCTTGACTCTTGTCGACTTTAGGTTTCACCTTCTACTAAATGACACCGTGTCTTCCTTCATAGAAATATTTAGG
The DNA here is from genome assembly GCA_037693485.1 of Kitagawia praeruptora. NCBI lineage: Eukaryota > Viridiplantae > Streptophyta > Magnoliopsida > Apiales > Apiaceae > Kitagawia > Kitagawia praeruptora. The sequence goes on from CM075352.1 coordinate 145,957,988, forward strand.
GGGTGGTATTGTATTAAGACTTTTAAAGACTTTTAATGATTTTAGAAGTCACGGGGTATTCAATTCTAACTTTTAAAGAGTTTTTAAAAGTATGGTGATATTCAATTAAGACTTTTAAGAAGTATTTAAAAGTAGGGCGGTATTGAATTCAGACATTTATAGACTCTTTATAAGTATCGTGTTATTCAAAAAGTCAATGACTTTTAATGAGAATGATTTTTAATGACTTTTAATAAAAATTATAACTACATCCCTTGAAAAAAAAGTCATGAGCTTTTTGATAAGATTTGACATGACTTCTAATAATCTATTAAAATCATTTTGAATAAAATTATTTCATTTACTATCAATAATTTTTTTAAAATTTCCTGTCGTTTTTCTTCTCTTTCTTCCTCTTCTTCCATCTCTTTTTTTTTTCCTCTTCTTGGTTTTCAATTTCCATATTTATATTGATTTTAGTAAACGATATTATTGAGGGTGCGATCTTTTGCAATTTTGTAAAACTAGATCATCTTTTGCAATTTTGCAAAACTAGATCATAACACACAAAGTAAAATAAGAATCCATCAAACATTATAGTAATTCATGGCTTCTAAAAATATTGTGCTTGCAAAAATTCACATAAAATACCAATAAAATAGTTTTGCATCATAAAAATATTGCTGGCTAATGACATAGCTAAACATCATCATTAGCTGTAAATAGTGACAAATATATAATTAATTCTCAGATAAAAATATGAAATGAATACTCAATTTAACAAAAAAATATACCTTGTACTCAATTTTTTGGTGGCCGGATTAATCAGAGAACACACGATCGAAATTGGATTGCAGTTAAAAAAGGTTAAAGGATTTCATAGGCTAATATATGATCTTTGTCGATATTCTAGTAAACCACAAAATCTATCAAAAAGTCTATAAAAGTTTTCAAAAGTCATTTCATTAGGAGTCATCAAAAGTATTTCGAAATTTTGATGACTTAACAAGAATCCTTAAGAGTCATTAAGTCACTCTTGTAAAAAACTTAGCTTACTCAGTTATAATATCACTCAAAGTGGTGTCTGAGGAGGGTAGCTGTACGCAGACCATGCCCCTATACAATAGGGAGGCTGTTTCCGAAGGACCCCCGGCCAAATACAAATACAAATACAAATACAAAGAAAGGAAACTAATACAAACTAAACTCACACACACCCAGGGATCGAACCCTTGACCTCCTATAAAGGAGACAAGGGTTCAACCCACTGCACCAACATGTTGTTGGCGTGTTTAGTCACTCTTGTGACACTGCTAATTGGTATGTTCTTTAACTAATTACTCGCTCTCTTTTCATCTTTATTTGCTCGTGTTCTTTGTTTAGCTGCTAATTCTATATTTATTTGTATGTTTGTAACACACAAATACATAGAAATCTGATATTCATGTATTAAATTTGTATCTTTTCATCTTTGTTTGGCCTTGTTTTATCAAATCAATAACTTTTCCTATGGAATCCATGGAGCCTACTTCATGTATCTTCCTTCACTTGCCTGGTCCAATATCTGGTGACTTAAATGAGAAACATCTTTGGGATTATATCTTAAATTAAAACGTGGCCTGGACAATCAGGTGGTTGGTTTATTGTTGTTTTGTTTGTATTTTTGCTCATTTTTTGATGTTTGACTTTATTTTTTGATTGAATTAGGGCCATCACCGGCTAAAAATTTTCATTTTGAAGAACATTAACAGGCCGTGCTTTTCATTTTTATCGATTTGTTGTGTTTTGTTGATTATTTTGTTCAATTTTTAGGGTTTATTATTTTTTGATTTATATAGAATTGTTTGTTTTTTATGTAATTGTGTATGCGATTATTTGGGGTTTTGTTTTTGATAATTTGTGTTTTTATTGATTGTTTGTGTTGAATATAGTGTTGTTTTTGAGGATGTCTGATATAGATGCTAGGCTGGTGTGTAGCCACAAGGCCATTGGCATTCCTGCCCCTCTTTAGGTGATACAAGGTCCTTTAAGTGAGGTAGGTTTGCAACTTTTGTAGTGGCTTGAGGTGGGAGGCGTCTATGGATTAAAGTTCTCCGTTTCAATACAAACTTTGTGATATTTGGTTTATCAATTTCTGGGGCTGGAGGGAATCCAATTTAGTTTCTGCCTTAAACTGTCAAGAGCTGTACTGAGATTTAGCTTTTCAGTCTGGCATCTAAACCACACCATATAATATCAACTTTCTTCGTCAGATGTCTAATCCATATCTTCGGTGTTCAGCTTAAACAAGCTTTTTTGTTTGGCCTTGGAATTTGTTTCAACATATGGGTATCTGCCTCTCCGCTTTATTCCAGCAGAATCATTTAAGTACTCTAAATTTATTCACTGTGAGGGTAAGACTCGCCAAAAATTCAGTTAGGTAGTCTCTTTTAGCAACAAGAGACATGTCAAATAACAAGTTGGTATTTTAGTTCATTTTCTCTTATTCTATTTCTATTCTGACAAAATATGGTTCCCTTCTAATAAGTTGACAAAATATGGTTCCCTTGGTGAGACTTGATCTCTCTTGTATTGTAACTTTCTGTAATTATTTTAGGACAAGATCTTTTAATGAATTTGTGGGTTTTCTTTCTTTGAGCAAAGGACTCGTGTGGAACAAATGTGCACAAGGGCTTTACTCCATTACTACGTGTAATTCAATGCTGTATTCTCTCTACTTGGTTGTTAACTTCTTATGTATTTTCATATTCTTGTAGGGTTAAGATGGATGCATATACGCAACAAAAGATACAAAAATTTGAGGAATTTGTCGATCTTCGTTTGAAGCCTGATCTTGTACACGCTATTGCTGAGCGGTACGGTATCGCTGTTTTGTTAAAATATCTTACTTATGCATATAGCTAAATTTGTCTCACTTTATGTTATCACTGTATGTTATTATATTTTAGTTTTTCTATATGAACATATGAACAATGATTTCTTATTATAATCAACCCTTGAGCTCGTCGCCCCACACACATATATAATGTGCGCTTTGTGGCTATTGTGGTTATCTAGAACCGACATGATAATGTACTGAATTTCCAGCTTCCATGGTAATTGTTGTAGTCACCTATGTTACCCCGACTCTTCATTTCACTCGACACTCGAACATGGGCATGAACCTTCGGACATGAATTTTAAGCCAAAAACATGTATTTTTTTCAAAATATTGTCGAGTCCGACACTTGAATACGTATCCATGTTGTACACTTCCAGCCGAGTCCGGGTAACATAAGTAGTCACTAGATCATAATTTAATTAATTTTTCTAGGCAATTTGAAAGGTTCTCCAACATAAAGTGGAAGGGTTTGTTCATATCTATAATTGAAAGATATAATTTACCACTTCTTTAATGCTTTCTGTTTTTTCCCCCGAATTTTGTATCTTGTTTCTGTGATAAAAAATGGTTTTGTCCTATAATTGTATAGTCAGTGTTGTTTTAACTTTATAAGAATCTTGATATTTTAACTTTGGGACTAAAGAATCCAAAGGCATATGTTTTTAAGAGATACTATTGGAGTTTAACTTCTCACTTTCTTTTTATGCAGGGACAAGGTCTTCGTTCAACAAAAGACTTTGTATCATTTCTTTCAATATTTTTATAATTATTTTCCTTTACTTAAATGTGATTATCTGAGTTGGGAATTTTATTTGGTTATTGATTTTACTTGACTCTACAAATTGTAGCTCTGATCTCAAAAGGAATTTAGAGAATTTGGAGAAGAATAGCGTAACCAGTCTAAGGACGTTGGTCAACCTTGGTTCTGAAGTTTATGTCCAAGCTGATGTGTATGTCAATACTGCTTTTGATGCAATATATAAATGCCTAAGATATGTGCATACAGAAAAAATAACATTAACCAATAATTTAATTTGGGTTTTGACTTCTAATCTTTTGCTATCTTCAATTTTTGACTTGAACTAAGGACTGAACATGCACTATCCATTTACCTAACTATTCATATGCAGTCGTTTCATTATAGATATCAATGATGTGTATGGTGAAAGTTTGAAACCTTAGTCATTAAAAGGTGCTTTACTCGTTGATGCTAGATACTTTACAATTGCCTTGTAATCATGTGTCTTTACAGGCCAGATACAAGACACATATTTGTAGACGTTGGACTTGGATTTCATGTGGAGTTCACTTGGTCTGAAGCTTTGAGTTATATTTTAGTAAGAGAAGAAAAGTTGGCCAGGTTGATCCCTCTTGTATTCACCTTTTCGTGTTGATGAATATTTGATGGGAGCGGAAGTGAGCATAAAGGGGTATATTTATACCGTTATTCATGTTATTAATTAGTTTAGATCTATGAAGCAAGGGTAAGGGTGCGGGTGCTCTTGAATTCGGCCAATTCAATATATGGGGATTCGGGTGCGGGGGGATTCGACAAATATTAAAATATTAAAAAAATGTATTTTATATATAACTAATTAGTAAAACAATGAAATAGATTTCAAATAAAAAAAATAGATAAGTATAGAATAAATAAACATGAAGTCACAAACTATTATTATATAATAAATAAATTCAACTTATTAAAATTAAATTCTGAAAAATTAAAATTGAAAAAGAAAGTCAAAAAGGTCAAACATCTATGTACTAGGTCTGTGTGAGCGGTCTTATGTACTGCACCCGGTGCGTGGTGCGGTACCAAAGAGCCGCAGCTATGCTTCCCAGGTTTAGATGTATTTGCTGTAGAGGGAAAAAGTGTATATATCTACATGTTTTCTTTTTATGTTTGGCTAGGAGGAGTTTATTGTATAAGTAGGTTATTGGGTTATGTTTTATGATTTCTATTCCCTATATAAGTCATTAACCCCCCACATAGACTTGATTATTGGAATATTTTGAAATATTGTATTGAGTCTCTTTCATGAATTGTTATCCATTTTCTCCCTTCCGCGGATGGGGAACCTTTGGGGTAATGATTCTTCCAAGGTTGAACTTTATCTTTTGGTTGTTATTTTGTTCGTTTATTCACATTTTCGTTATGCTGGTTTTACTTAGTCTCTTGCCCTACATCAATATTGATCATTTAATCCAGCAGTAATTGGGAATTTCCCTAGTTTTTGTTGACTTTTGCTTTCTGTTTGCACATGCATATTGAACTTGAACAAACATTGCAATTTTTTTTTTAATTTGTTTATAAATTGTTCTGCAGGCAAATAGAGGAGTATACTCGATTGATTGCATCTATCAAAGCCCAGATCAAGATGGTATGCTTAATTCCCCTCCCTTCCCTTCCCTAATCTTACTTTACAACAGATCTTATTTTAGCTGCACTCTCAATGAACACCTTCAGTAGCAGAATTTGGGAAAATATACCCTTGGTAGACTTCTATATACAATGGTCTAATGCAAGGCGCTTTTCTTTGGCCTTCCTATTACACAACTCAAGATACAATTATTTTATTTTCCAACATTATAGACATTAAAATATGGTGATCATTATACCTACTCTGTGTACTATTACGACACTATTTAATACAAGTTAGAGATCTGTATGCAATTGAGAGGTAAAATAATACTTTAAAAGTTTCCTTTTTAAATGTATTAATAATACATGAGGGGATGGAGTTGGTTTATACTTGATAATAGTCATGCTAGGTGTATGTATACTAATGGTTAATGTAAGATGTGTATGTCCACCTAGTAAAAGAAGTTGCAATGATGCTTTCAAGTTTAAAAGTTACAGTCCCACGTACCAGCGGCCTTTTAATCACATTTCTTTTGTTGGATTGTGGTGCAGGTTTGTGAAGGGATAAGAGAGCTGCTCCAAATTCCTGCCGAATGATGACTGGCAAGCTTTAGTTGATTTCTTCTTCAATGGTAATCCATGGAAGTTAAGGTTCCACCTGATAGAAAAAAACTTTTTATCTTAATATACTGTTTGATGTATTAAGTGTTAATTTATTTATATATTTTGGTAAATCATAGTAACTTTTACATTATAGGGATGTTATTGTCTATCAAATTGAAGATACGTATATATATATGTGATATTATACTCTCTTATGAGCATGTATATATATGTATGTATGTGCATGATTTGTATCTGGTTAGCATAATCCACTCTCCCTGGACTTACATTTTTCACAGTAGTATATCTTTTGCAACCTTGTAGGTATAGTTGCTGATTTTGCTTTTGAAGTACTATTAACTCAATTGGGCGGGCCATGTATATATGAAGTAAAAGTTCTATCGGTTGCTGTTAGAAATCTATGGTAGAACATTTGGATTCGGGGCATGTGTATATGAAGTAAAAGTTCTATCCATTGCTGTTAGAAATCTATGGTAGAACATTTCAACTCCAGATGGGACAATTTTTTTTATGAGAAGACATGTCCAAAGTTTATGAAGTACTATTGTCTAGCAAATGATTACTGTGTTAATGTTACTCTTTTTTCATGCCTGTATGTTTGTTCCCGAAGTACTACCAAATTCAACCCTAATTTTTTCTCAATTGCATTTCGTGTAAATTTGACACTAATCATTTGTTATTGTTGCCAGATGAAAGGTGTTGAACTCGGTTAAACAGTTTTGTAGCCTTTTAAAAGTTTAAATCTAATTTTTTAATCATGTGCTTAATTAAGCGATCCAAGATGATATAATTTAAAATCTATAAGAGACTCTCTAGCCTCTAGCATATGAGCGATTGATCAGTGAAGTTAAAGAATTTTCATTTTCGGCAAGAGATTTTTATGCTAATGCATATAAAGGCCTGTGTTTTTTGTTAAATTTCGGAAGCATTTTGTTGTCTGATGCCGTAAAAGTCATTGACGGTAAAAAAAAAAAAAAAACTAGGCTAATACACTAAACTTGTGGTTTTGTGGTTTCTGAAATTTCTCTCCTTAGTTCTGATCACCCGTTTGGCTATCTTGGCCTGCCTCTGAAACTAATTTAATCACCTTCTCTGTTGCTTTCTTGGCCTTTCCATCTTCAGTTTCCTTGCTCTTTGTATGCATAAAACTAATCAAGCTTGCAAGTGAGACATCAGCTTCATCACTCTACAACAGCTGTTCAGCAACTTCTGTGGGAGTCACCTTTGTCGTTCGATTCAAATCTTCAATCTCTTTGAATAACCTGTGATCCCTAACGCCAAGGTAATTAGTGGCTAGAAGTTTGAAGCCACGAGGAGTGCAATAAGACATGTGAATGTGCATATCCATCCGACTTGGGCGTAACAATACAGGGTCAAGCCTCTCTTTGTGATTTCAGATTTGTAGTGAATATTATGATTCTTTCATCCCCGCAACTTGACCATAATCCGTCAATGAAATTTAGATAACCGGATTGTAACCTGTACATGTACATAGACCAAAAGTTTCAAAACCTTCTTTACAGGACCGCCCCTTGAATTGTGTAACCACATTGAACCGTTGAAGCAATATTATAAGAGCTACATATTGCTTAGAATTGATATATTAGGTTATCATATGTGTAAATTTTAGCAACAAGAGGATATCATAAGGGGTACACGTAAGAGGTATATTCACAAAATTACTAGAGTTAGGGTATTATAAGAGATAAACTTATAAAATATGATTACCCTACTTTCTAAACAGACTAGGTTTCTCTTAGTTGAAACAAAGTTACAATTAAATATGAATAAAATAAAAGACTTAAACAATGTAAGTAGTAATATGTGTACGATTGATAACTGTATTCGATACATCAACAAGAAGTGAAATTAAAAGTTGTCATTTTACATTACTTTGACCTCCACAAACATTACTAATATCATAATATTTAAACAAAGTTTAACCAACTTCTAGAGAATAATAATTTGATTATCAACAAAAGTTCATTCCAACATTCTCCTTAGACAATTTTCTTCTTTTCCTTTTGGAAGTTTGGAGGATGCTCTGCTGCCTTTCTTTTCTTTGGCTGGACCTTTGCACCCCTTGTCCTTTTTGGTGAAAGCTTGTCTACCATGTATCCATGTTCTTCACCATCGTCAAGATACTCAGGCTCGCTAACATATCCATATATCTCCTTTGCCATTGCGTATGAATACAATGAAAAAGAAATGTTTGACCTATGATCAGAAACATCAAATGTTTCTTTGGAAACCTCCTTTTGCATAACAAAATACTGAGCAAATGACATCATATATATTGCACTGTCACTGCAAAAAAAAAAAAGCAAAACGAAGAACATGAATAAGCGTGCCATATAAACTTATTAAACTATATTATATCTTACATAAACACTTACATAGATGTTCCACGAGGATATTTGTTTTTCAAAATAGTTGTAATTGGAGCATCTTTTGACTTTTCTGAATAAGCCTTAGACAAGAAATTGATGTCAGTCCTCGAGTAAAAATCAGTGAGCTACAAATAGAACGGGAGCAGATTTGAAAACGGGAGAAATGCATCCTTAATCAGATCATAATTGCGTGCACCAGAGAGTGTATTCCATACAACAATTTCCCTTTCATTGAAATTCAGAATCCCCAGAAGCCAATGCTTTTGCTCAGTCAACAATACTGACAACAAGACATAATCAACCATCCACCAAGGAGTGCTAAAAGCAAGGGCATTTCCCTTTATAACATCTAAAATGCTTTGTTTTGCCCTTAATTCAGTTTGAATATAGTCAACTTCAGTAATCTCACCAAGCATGATCACAAGGTTACTTTGGAATGTGCAGTCAGTGGTTGTAAAACTGATAGAACAAGATGGATTGTGTTTCGACATCTTCCTCAGATAATAAAAAAACACATCTATGTGCTGCAAAATTAAATTAAAATAGGAAATTCATATTAAACATTTTACAAACTAAATATGTAAACAAATCGACTTTTGATAATGCAATCAAATAACAGTAAGGTGCAAAAACAAAATCAAGTAGTTAAACCAGAAAAAAGAAAAAAGAAAAGAAAAGAAAAAGCACGACAATGAGACTTACCGACTCCAACAGAGGGGTGATTCCATACTCCAAGCTGTGAAACCATGTTTTTTCACTTATTGAATATGATGCCAACTTTAATGGAGGATTTATGGTGTTCTCTTTTTTTGTGTAAAATTGTTTCCTAAAAAGGGTAAAGAATAGATAAGTTGAACAAAAAAATAGCTAAATAAATAATCAAAGGAAATAAACAAGATAGTAATGCCACTTGTTCTTCTTCATTACGACCCCTTTTTCAAGCCAATTGTAGTAATCAGCCATTACTTCCATATCAGGCAACTGTCCAATATTGTCGTCCAATGCATAGATGTTTTGCAAGCTTTTGACTTCTGAACCCTCCAAATTTGATTTAGAGCTTGAACCATAGTGTTGCAGGAATGGAGATTGTAAATAAAAAGGGAGTTTAATTACTCTCTTTGGTACAGCTGGAGTGGCTTCCACCAAGTCAATTGTATCACCTCCTGCAGCATCTTTCATATCATCCATTGCTTTTGTAAATACTTTATCCGCATCATCCACTCTATCATTATCACCATAAATCATGCCAACTTCACGAGCAACCTGTATCACAAAATCTTCACCACTTTCTGCAATGGGTTCAACTTTATTCATTGCTTCCGCAACTTTTTGAACATTATCTAAAGGTTGGCCAAATTCTTCTACAACGTCCAAAACCAAATTAATTTGACCAATCTCGGACCCAACCGCTTTTTCCTTACCAATAACATGCACATTTGTAGTTGTCGTAGCTTCAACAACTCGCACAGCCTCTTCAACCTGTAAAAATTGGGGAAAATAAATTGATAGGTCACTTAACTTTTCCGCTTTTATCTATCAGGTCCCTAAACAAAAGATTCCGCAGTGCGGGTCATTGAACTTTTGAATTTTTCCCTATTAAGTCCTTCCGTTAATTAGATTCTAACGGACGTTAGAATCTAGCTGATTCCGGCCAAAACTCCGGCCAAAACTCCGGTCAAAACTCGTTTTCTTTCAATTCTAAACTAAATCGCGCGTTTGGGGTCTCAAATCAAAGCTTGACAAACATATAATCGACCCACGGCAACCATTTATGTGAACAATCAACAACCAAGTCGAAAAATCGATTTGAAAGTTCAGTGAAACTTAAAAATCGAACCTTACTAAATCAAAAACAATGCAACTAATCACATAAAACGACTCCAAACAATCATATGAAGCTATAGAAACCATCCAAACAAGTGCACGAAGTCACAATCAAAAATCCCCAAATTATGATCAAGAACCCTAAACCCTAGTAATCGAATTAGCTTAATTCATACACAAACAATACAATTAAATACATAAATCAACTCAAAATCATCATACAAAGCTATATGAACCATCAAAATCATTGAATTTAGCCTGGATTAAAAAGGCCTAATTCAAGGTTAGAAACCCTAATTCGAATTTAACAGAAGATTCTAACAGATCATTAACGGAAGGACTTAATCGGGAAAATTCAAAAGTTCAATGACCCGCACTGCGGAATCTTTTGTTTAGGGACCTGATAGATAAAAGCGGAAAAGTTCAGTGACCTATCAATTTATTTTCCCGTAAAAATTGGGTTCCATATGATATATATTACAATATAGAATGGTAGATAAGTTTGGGGGGGGGGGGTAGGGACGAAGAATGATATAAAAAATACCCCTACATCCGTCCTTTTATTAAAACTATCCTCAACATCTTTACAAACATATTCCAATTTAGTCATTGTTGTTGGAGAATAGTCATCAGCCGGAATGAATCCACCATCAGCATCTACATGGATTTCATCTGTACAAACCATTTTACCTTGTCCAGCAGGTGCCACTAAATCTTCTACATTTGAGATCTAATTTGCATAAATAATTAATGACAGTTATTTATATGCAACTGCTAGCAACCAAAAAAAAAACAACAATCCAACAATCAACGCAACATATAATATATTTAAGACATAGCAGTGGACATATTTGGGCCCCTGCGGGGCCCTTCTACGTAACACACACAATCTACAAAGGCTATAATATATTTCAGGCATAACATTATAAATATTTGTGCCCCTGCGGGGCCCTTCTACATAATATAGTACTATAATTCCCTTACCGCATTGCAAGGATTTCTGTCAGGGACGTAACCATCATTATTCTCATCAAAGAATGGTGTATCATGAGCATCATGACCACCGCCAACCTGTAAACAAATTAGGAAAACCATGAGTGTTCATCTCAAGGCAATTAAGAGGGGAAATAATCAGTCATAGCATTATATATATTTTTACCCATGTGGGGCCCTTCTATATAATACAGTAATATAATTTCATCCCCTCATTGAAAGGATTTCTGTCAGGGGCGTAACCATCATTATGCTCATCAAAGAATGGTGTAGCATTAGCATTATGACCACCACCAACCTGCAAACAAATAAGAAAAGTATGAGTGTTCATCTCAAGGCAATTAAGAGGCAAAATAAACAAGGTAGGATGAAATGATAATTGCACCAGATGAAGTTAAGTTTAAGATACAAACTAAATTAAACTATTATACCTTATTCAATATTAAATCGCGTAGCTTTTTCAACTCTAAATCAAAGTACGAACGTTGTTCTTGGACAATGCATTTTAATGCTTCAACCTCGGAAACTAGTTTTGATTGGTTTGCTTCCACTTTCTTCATTTGGCTTTGTAGTTTTTTGAATGCAGGATGTAACGAAGTGGAAACAAGTTTAACACTTGTAGAAACAGCCTTTTTAATTCGTGGAGCAGGTTCCTCAAAATCATCATCACTCATAGTTACTGAAGCTTCATTGCTGATTCGCTTACCATCACTAATTTTCATACCCAATTCAGCCAAGTGCAAGACCTCAATGTCCTTGGCAGTTGCAGTCATATCTCTAACTTGCAACGACACAATTTTTTAAAAAAATAACATAAAATGGCAGTGGCAAATGTATAACAAGAAACCAAATATAAAATACAAATACATACCTCTTTGGAATCAATAGCCAGGGTTGTATAGAATTCTTTGAAAGTTCCACAATGCTCAGTGGTCCAGTTCAGAATGCGCGGAATAAAATCCCCATTCCGGGAATAGTACCTCCCATTTAGATAAGGGCAGCACTCATAAAACCACACTTGAAAAGCATATGGGAAACCACAAAGCCTATAGTAATTATCTACTGAGCTTGTCTTTGCACCACTTTTTAATGAATCCAAAGTAACTCTAAAAACCTCCTTACCCCAAGGAAACTTATCAAACTTATTACTATCCAACAAGTCAAGATCACCTTTAGGGATATGAGCATCCGTGTTGGATGTAAGAAGAAATTTATGCAAGAAATAAAGTTTCGCCATCTTTACAGCATCAACATCATTCTTCCATTCTTTAGAGAGAATAGTAGTTTTCACAGAGCTTCTGCAGATTGATTTACAACCCTCATCATACGTGTTAATGAAACTGTTTTGTGGATTTGAACACTGCATTTTGTTAGCATTGCCCGCACATAGAAGTCGAGTTATAGCAGCAAATTCCTCTATACCAAACTTGAGCTTGACACCAGCAACACCAATCTAAATTTCATTTATATTTGGTTGCTTCAGTTGACGAATAAGGAGATTATGGATAAGCTGGTGTTGAATCTTGAAGTTTGGCAGATCCAAGAAATGACCAAAGCATGATTTCCTAAAGTCGACAAGCTGCTCTTCAGAAAGCAAGGTCCTCAACTCTGTGATCAACTCGTATTTATTAATGGTACATATTTTGGCACCCTTGTGTTTCTCTTTTGCTATCTCATATGTCGAACCCTGTAAAATGTACAAACATAATACAAATCCTCATAAGGGACTGATCCAAACATAAAGAAACATGCTCTGTTTTACTTGCAATGATACCTAACTAAAAAACACACTTGCTTCAACAACTACATCCTACTATATATAATAACTAAAGCATATATCAGTTCAATGACAAAATGACAACACCAGTACAATGTCTCAACTACACTACTGCAATCAACCAGCAGCTCCAACTCTAAAGCAAAAAAATTGAACTAAAGTTCACAATACTCATAACTCTAACAACTCAATCTATGGACAACATAAAATAGGAAGGCTCAGTTAAGTTCAGAATATACTAATAACGAAAACTAACAACCTATACAACTAAAATGCAAAGTTCATTAAGCATTAAAAGTAAACATAGTATGAATTATACAACTCTTTTATAGATAATCTTAGCAAAAAATAGTTTAAATTGGAATATTAAGCAGGAAATCACACAAAAGGGGGAAAATCAACCTGAGGAGGAGGACCAAAAGAATCATCAAAAGCCAATGTCTTCTGCTTTGATTTTTGTTTGCCCTTCGTATTTTGTACTTTCATTTTTTTAGATTTCGACCTCGAATGAGATGCTGAAGCAACAGAATAATCAGTAGAGGGAGAGGAAAACCTTGTGTGCACCATATTTTTCTGCAAAAATGAATTTACAGAACAAATAACTAAGCCCACACATAATAATTTCAATAAATACACATGCAATGTACTTACATTAAGCAACAAAAGCCACATAAAACAGAACATCCCATAACTAAGCCTAAAATATACGTACATAGAAACGCACAATGAAGATCTAGGGTTTATAATTTTTAAAAAAAACTAACAAAAAATGACTTACAAAATCGAAGATGCTTGATGAATCAGCTTGGAAGATGATATGCGAAACAGAGCTTGACGAGAGAGAACTGTAATGGGGATTTGAACGAGATAGATAGAGGAGGAAGGGAGAGAGTGATAGATTGTAATGAGAGTTGCTGGAGAGCGGGGTTTAGCTAGAGTAATGGGTTTGGATTTGATGAGAGAGATAGTAGTAGAGGGATACAGTAGTAACGTATTTTTGCAATAAATTCTTTCTGTTTTTAAAAAAAGATGGTATAAATGTAATTTAATTAGAAAGATATTATTTTTGCAATAATTAATTAAAAACTTAGTATTTTTGGTAAATTCCAAAAAAAAAAAAAAGGAGGCCCGTTAGAAGTGGGGGAGTTTCGAAAATCACAACGGCTACATTTGGGTTTTGTGTCCGTCTTATTACCAAAATTGTGATTACAATCACAACCCTATTATTCAGTCCTTCAAATCCCCCATCATTTTCACATCCAAGTTCTGTACACTTCAATCCCCACAACACACAAAACACACACGCACAAATTGAGTGTTGAATTGAGGTTTTTCGGGATTAATTAATTGTAATCAAATCGAGGTCGAAAAATGAGCGAATCGATGTCTACTCCGGCTGTACCCACCGCCACTCCTCAGCCACAAGACGCGGTGCTTCCACCGACTAATCGAAGGCCTAGAGTTCGAGAAGTGAGCTCTAGGTTTATGAATTCTACTCCTCTACCAGGCGGTGAACATCCTACATTGCAGCAGCCTGTTAAGGCACCGAAACATAGCGTATTTACACCAATGCCACTTCAAAAAACAATGATGCAGCGATCCAAGACGGATAATCCTCATCACCATCACCATCAGGAGACTGTTATTCGAAGAAGTTACTCTGAATCGCCTTTGACATTGCATAATTATAACAAAGTTCCGGTTCCTCAGAGTACTAGACGCCGCGGTGCTTCGACTAGATTGGTGTTTAAGGAGAATAAAGGAGTGAAATCAGGTGAAGGAAGTGATAATGATGATGATAGTAATGATTCTGTTCCGCAATTGAGGATGGCCAAATCCTCTTCTTCAAGGCCGGATACTCCTGCCACTCAGAGGATTGTGCCATCGCGGTTTAGGCAAAGTGGTAATAACAATTTAATGTCGGCTTCTGCTGCTGCAAAGTTATTGCAATCGAGTGGATTGTCGTTATCATCATCAGCACCCAAGGAACATATTGGGGAAGTTAAAGGGACTGGTTCGAATTCCGAGGATGATGAGGATGGATGTAGTACTAAATCTTGTCCTAATTCTCCACTTCCCATCCAGAACAACAATTTGCAGTGGAACTCAAATGTGCGGTCTTCAATGCCAGAGAGGGCTTGTTTTACCTCTAATAATGGCGGTGAATCTCAATTGAGTTCGAAGCTCTCTTCTGCTTCCCCTTGCTCTCGATCACTCAATTTGTCGAATCCTTCTGTTAAGATGATGGGGTTTAATGTCTCTTTGCCTCCTCCACATCCTATGCCACTCACGAAACAAGGAGATGCTACGAGGAAGGGGAGAAAGCTTTTTAATCGTGAAGAGCAAATGCATTCCTTGAAAATGCTTCATAACCAACACTTGCAGTGGAATTTTGTAAATGCTAAATCAGAAGCCTCTTTTCGTGCTCAAAAAAGGGATGCAGAGGTTTGTGTGACGTTCTGCTTTATACTTTAACAGTTTTTTTTTTATTGCTTTTCCATTTATACATTCAGTGACATAGTTATGAATCCATCTCCCATTCACCTTGAAGATTATTTCACAGCTAAAGCTGTTTTGTTTGTATTGCAGGGAAATCTTTTCTCTCTTGGAGCCAAAATATCAGATTTGTCCGATGTTGTGAGGAGGAAACGCATGGAACTTGAGTACTTAAAAAGAATAGAGACTCTAACCACCATAGTTGAAACTCAAGTAAGACCAAGATTTGATTCATATTCTTTTTTTTTTTGGTTTTGATCCAATAGAATAGTGGGATACTTTTGTCTTGATTGGCCGAAAATAGCATTAGTCTGAACAATTCCATTGTTAAATTAAACCGAAATGGCATATGAAGTCATACTCACCACTTTACTAGGATCCGCCACCGGCACTCACTCATTACCAATTATGGGTTCCAAGGGATTTTAGTTTGAGGGTAATTCACCTTAATCAACTTAGCATATAGCATATGTTGTCTCATAACCAACTTTAAGACATGCTCCAGTGCTTAAGATAATTTTTTAAGCTTTTTATACACACTCGTATATCATTAAAACATGTTGATGTTAACTTCTTTTTCTGGGCAAGTAGCAAACACATGATTGGTGAGATATTGTTATGTGGCAAGGGCATCACCCTACATTCATGATGCAATATTAAAATTTTTGGAGTGTCTTGGATTTGGGCTCTCGTAAATAACCAATTTTTTTTAATACAATCTCGTTACATACTTTTTTTTACTAAATCTTTCGCCCCATTTAGTTTATCTACTTGGTGGATATAGGAATCTTTCCCCCCTATGTAACTGTTTTTAGAGCCCCCTCCTCACTCCTTAGACATGGTCATGGACTCGGTTTATCCCCCAACGTGTAACACCATAAACTTTCAAGTTTTAAAATGCCTGTTATTAGCTGTGAACCTTTAACTTTTCTTTTCTTGTGGCGAAGTTATTCCCTCTAATACATATATAAGGTTTAATTATTTCGCGCGCGGCAGTTAATTTAGAATAAGTGAGTACAGCTGTACAGGTTGTTTGGCACCGTGTACAGAAACCTCATTCTTTTTAAAACCTGATTCATATTTGGTAGGGTGCCTTGAGTAACGTAAAATAGACTTGCAGTTAGAGCCTCACAATATTTTGACTGTTTATATTCTTGCTCCACAGGGTTTTGGATCCAGCAATTAATGATGTTTCTTAAACTGTTTATTGAGACCTTCAATATAACTTTTATACAAATGCAAAGCTCCAGGTTGATAAATTGAAGCTGTTCAATCAATCTTTCTTAGAAAAATTCAGCCTCACCATAGTGTGAGTTGATGAGTAGTTTCAAGCCCTTTAACTGCTTAACATTGTATTGGATTGCCTTGACATGCATCAAAACTAAACCCTTGGATAGCTGCTCCTTGTAATGTCAGTTGTTTGAATGATCTCTGTACAAGCTTTTGCTACCTCTTCAACTGGTAGGATATGAAACCGTGCGATTGTTGATCCATTTTGGACCATAATGACCATTCTGAAACTCTTAAACATAAACCTGGGATGCTTTGAATCCTCATCAAAATGTCTCATAAACTATCTGTTTAATTTCTTCAAAGTCCTCTGCTCTCCCTCGAATATACAGCTTGCAACTTTCCTTGCCTTCACCGTGTCCACCTTGTATTAAGTTGCAAATTGTTGAGTTTTGAATTCTTGAGTAAATTTGCTTACGTTCAAAAATCAAAGTACATTACCAATCTAGATATGAACCAAGAAGACTATAGATTAATCATGGTTTAAATTCGAAGATAACAAGTAAATTTTAGATATCCACCAAAT
This sequence comes from Kitagawia praeruptora, assembly GCA_037693485.1. Classification (NCBI taxonomy): domain Eukaryota; kingdom Viridiplantae; phylum Streptophyta; class Magnoliopsida; order Apiales; family Apiaceae; genus Kitagawia; species Kitagawia praeruptora. The sequence goes on from CM075352.1 coordinate 145,975,130, forward strand.
TTCTTGAATTTGTACCCATGAAAAGCTGCCAGTGGTGATTATGAAATGAATTTAATGAAGCAATTTTTTTGTTGTATGGAAATTGTTACTAAATATTGTGTATTGATGAATCTGAACTGAATTCAGTGAAGCAGATTTCTGTGCTATGGTTTGAAAATTTTTACCATCATCTGTGCTTTGATGAATAAGATTAAGTTGTGGTTTGTTTTTCCTCATTAATCAGTTCCGGTGTGATTATCAAGTAATTGCAGGCTTAAGTAAATGAGTTTAAAATGATTCCTATATGCTTTTCTTCATCTATGCATTCTGATACTATTACTATTCTATTCTAATTTTCTTCAGATGTTTTTAGTTGAACTAGAGCAGTGTTTGTTTGGGGTTTAAAAGAAAACTTGAGATATTTGGTATAGGATTTTTCAGAAATTGAGGTTGAATAGGGCAACAGAGTCGCTTGTTAAAGACGAAGTAGATAGAATTAAATCAAATATGCATAGTAGAAGCAGAATTTTTTTGGATCTGCACTCTGCAGTAATTCCCATGGTATCTGGATTAGGTTGACGAAAAGGATTTATAAAAAGCTGTATAAGAGAGATCAAGATAAATATAGGTTCAGGAATTAAATATGACATTTTTGATCTTCCAAACTCTATCACTTCTATTACAACTCCTGACCATCCCTGTACAATAGAATATCGTTTAAGGCATCGTGCCCATGTCCTTTTTTATATCTTTGCTACTAACAAAGCTCTACAGAAGCCATTTTCTGACAACTTAGCAATTAGCTGGACAAGTGAGTTTTTCTAAGGATTTGCTACTAATTTATTTATGGTAGATCAAATCGTTACAATTGCAAGGGACATTTGCATGATAACGACTTGTAAGGCTTGATATTGGCATCATATAAGTGTTATAGCTATAAAATAAAAAGCTTACCACAGCTGAAAACTAAAATCAACTACATGTTTTACTTAGATAATAATTGATTTGGAACAAATTGCAAGTCAGTAAAACAATGTATTAGAAACTGTAACAATATTGCTGCTTGGTCACTGGGATTTCATCTTGTATATACATGAATGTTGGCAGGAGAACTAACAGATGATGCAACACATTTGCTCTTCTTTTCTTTGCAACACATATGCGCAGATAGTAATACTTTTTTATATTCGAGTCATCTAATAATGTTCCTTTTTCACTACTTTGATGGTTAGGCCCCCTACTTGGACGAATGGTCTGCTTTGGAGGAGGAGCACTCTAGTTCTTTGTCAGGGACAACTCAAGCTCTCGTCAATTCGTTAGTTCGTCTACCAGTCGGTGGAAATGTTCAGGTAAGCATCTAACTTTTTGCATCTGATATCCACCGTGGATTATGTACTAATCCCTTGCTTTTAATTTGTTGTAGGTTGATATAAAAGAAGTAGGAGAAGCTTTGAACTCCGCTATGAAGCTTATGGAAATGATATCTGTCAATGTTGAAAAATTCATCCCCAAGGTAAAAAAACGAACACCTGTATCTTTCAGTAATGTTTATGGAAATTTTAACTATTGGAAATCCAGATAACTGAGTACAGCTTATTCATGACGGAAAATATCCTAACTGTAAGCTAATAGAGTACAGTGTGTTTTTCTAGGGGACAACATCAAGAGATTAGGAACTAATCAAGTGAAATACTTTTGTTATGCATTATACAAGATTACTGTAAGCTAATAGAGTACAGTGTATTCTTCTAGGGGACAACATCAAGAGATTAGGAACTAATCAAGTGAAATACTTGTGTTATGCATTGTACAAGATTTACCGTAAGCTAATAGAGTACAGTGTATTCTTCTAGGGGACAACATCAAGAGATTAGGAACTAATCAAGTGAAATACTTGTGTTATGCATTGTACAAGATTTCTCTTCAGACAAAGAAATCCAATCTAAAGATGTGCTTTAAGGATGACAACCAAACAACAAATATGATCCTTAGGAGGGTAGAAAAGAAAAATCATAGTCCAAGCAAACAACGAATATGATCGTCTAGGAGAGAAGAAAAGAAACAGCACAATTTAACAAATAAGCATCACTTATAACTAGGAACTCCAAATGCATACCCGTATCATTGACCTTTTCGGATCTTGTTAGAGGAACTTATTTATACCATGTACAAAAGGAATAAATTTCTAGATACAAATAAAAGTTCCATCACTTTTCTGATTTGCTTCCAAATTGTAAGGAACGAAAGTTTGCATACTACCTGCTCTTGTCTATCTTAAACATAGTATTAAAATCTTAGTTTAGAGAGTTGATTATTTTTGTAGAAATGTATATGTATTTCTTGTCACATTGATATGCAATAAAAGTTCTCTTAATCTAAGTACATGCATCAGTCATCATTCATTATATCTTTATATGTTCCGTCAGAATATCGTAAAATGTACTTCATTAATAGTTTGTCCTTCTCAGACATTTTTTTTTCATTTGCTCTGTCTAAAAAGCTGTATATATAAAAAATGAGTTGTAGTTTTCGAAACTATCCCTATTTAACTCTCCGGGGACAAAAGTATAGGTGATTTTTTAGCATAATTAAATGCTTTGCTCGGCTGGAACAAAATGAAATGGAGGTAAAAATGAACAAAGTAAGAGATGGATCATGGAAGTGCAGAAAGGAGGAAACAAGAATGAAAATATTATGTATCATACTACATTGACAAAGAGATAGGTGATCTTGAAAATTTGTTATTATAGCATGTGTAAATTTCTTTAAGCAAGTTAAAATTAAAATAGGTTGACGGAATAAAATGGAAGTGGGAATCGTGAAAACAATGAAGAAAATTGAAAGATAGAGTACTCGAGACTTGAGAGAGAAACAATGAAGCAAACTTATAGATGGTAGTGAAGGATGGAGGACTTGAGAGTGCGTATGAAGGATATGAAAGGAGGAAAGAATTTTTACATATTAGTCTAAAGTTCATTCGAATCCTTCTAACCAAATGAGTAAGACTTTGCACCTAACAATAAAGATAAATAATAATTACTTGGCATCCAACCCTGTGACTACTTTCATGTAAGCAGCTTAATACGAGTTTTAGTTTAACGACTTTGTTAATTACTTTTTTCTTTCAGCATAACACTTCTATTCAACATTTAAGATTTGTAAATAACATATGGCCATTAACGAAAATATGAATAATAATGCATAGCAATGTTTCTGTTAACACAAATCAGTGCTTCTTGCAACTAAGGTTATGAGACTTTTAGCCTCTGTTAGACAAATTAACTGGATATGTAGCACTGTATTGAGATCTTAAAAAAAAAAGAAGCATTCCATAGACAATCTACTTGGAGAAGCTTAATTATGCATCCAAGAAAAAATTGTATAAACAATTTTAGGTTAAAAAAATGATGTGTAGTCGGATTTTTTTTTTCAGTCCAAGTTTCACAATAATTTCAATGTGCAGGCCAGTGAAATGGATACCTCAAGCTCAGAGTTGGCGAGATTAGTAGCTGGAGAAAGAGTTCTGATTGACGAATGTGGAGATTTATTGTTGAAGACATATACATCACAGGTATGCTTCTTGGTTTCACTTTGCTCAGTATGTTGGTTACAATGGTTCCACTTTCTAGTTAATGTTAACCATATTTCTAATCTATAAACGTTCCAACCTATAATCCTTGTAAATGTTGTTATTTTACTGTTGTCGTTACGTAGTTCTGTACATTTTGTAGTGCTGTTTAATGAGGCATATGACTCATTTTTGTTGTTAATTTGTTTATATATGGACTTTCAGGTGGAAGATTGTAGTTTAAGAGGACATTTGATGCAATTAAAAAAGAGCAACTTAGTACAGCAGCAGTAATGCACCAGTATACAGCGGGCAAGTTGGACGATACCCTCATAGAGTTGTCATAATGGCTGCAGAGATGTGAGCCTGTTGCGGAATAATGAAATATAGGAAAAATTAACTTTTTGTTATGGATTTTAACTGTCTAGCATCTGTGACAAATTCTCGTTCCGTTGTCCCATAGCACCATAGATAAAAGTCAAATTGAATGGCTTTGTCTGTAATGAAATTGTAAATTCTTTGTCGTACCATCATGGGGTTGGCGATGGTTTTTATGACCTTGCGTTCATGCGAGGTGCTTATACAAGGGAGTACAGAATCATTTGGATATTTTGAACCTTTTGAACAAAAAAAAAATCATTACAGGATAACAAGGGACTGTTTAACTAGATAATTTTTTCAGACTTTAAAATTAAAATTCTTTGCCAAGAAGTTTTTACAATGACAATAACAACAAAACAGGGTCAGAAGTATCTAAACCAACTACTAATTTAATATTACTCTTCAAAACCTTTAAAATTTACATATCCGTAGAATGTTACATATCCAACCTAGTGAACTCAATTATGTCCTTTTATTTAATTTTCTAAACCACTTAAGTTAAAGGTTTCAGAAACGGAAAATCTCTGTGAAGTCCTTGCTCTGATAGGCCTTCATCTTCTGTTTGTGGAGTCAGCAGCACCTGTAGGGACTGTACGTGCACAAATTACAATTTATTGTTAATAGTTTATAAATTTACATGCACGAGAATATTAATTTGTTAACAACTACGTTATCCGGAATTCGCAACAAAATGTCAGACACGACAGGGATTCAAGTGTCAGGCTCGAACAATTATAATATTTGATGAGCTTGTAGAAGCTTTTTTAATGAGAGAGGGAGAACTGCAAGCACGTTGTGTAATTGAGACGTACATATCAGAAAACAAAACAAATATATAAAACTGACATGCATATGGTTGATTACCTCTATTTTCCTCTTTGGGATTGAACGGAACTTTTGCAAGACCGTCTTTACATGTTCTGTATTGCACTGCAAAGGCGGAATTGAGTATACACCACTGGCAAGCACCAATATTGTTACCTGGATAATTGTATATACACATAGATATCTTCAGACTTTTGCGCAAGGATTTTTATATGATAATCAATATATGCACAATAAAAAAATTGAACCCTGTGATTTCCAAAACAAACTTAGAGATACCGGACTCTAGTTTTGGCTATGAAATTATGTGCTCTTTGCAGAGACTTGCAAAAACTATAAGTTGTGGATTAGTAATGAGATTACCACTAAATAGTCATTGTCAACCATGCTATGAGCTTTACCAACAGCCTCTTCATATTTCATACCATCAACACTAGCAAGTGTCTCTTCATCTTTGTCATATTTCGCAAGCTCTCCAGTTAGAAGTTCTGCAAACAGTTGCTTGGGGCACTTGTCGTCATAGTTTATCTGCACTCATATTGAACTCGTATTAAAATTATCATAATATGTTTTACTTTAAATTATACCGCATCTTGGTCATGAACATATTAATTCTACAGCATATTACAAGAACTCATCAGTTGTGGACTGCACGTCGCATGCAACATCGCTTATGTACAGCTACGCTCAAAATTGCTGAATGCATCTGTTTAAGTTGACCGGAGTGAAAAGTAATAACTACCACTAACTTTTGTTGCTGCTATTTACACTAGTAAAATAAATGTGGATTAAAATTAACTATCTCATTAAAGTTGATTCCTAACCTTTTTAATAGCTTTTATCAAGGCCAAGTGGACGAACTTCGCAAGTGACTTTGCAAAGTACTTGAAAAGATCATAAACCATGATCAGTGCCTCAGGATCTTTATCAAAAGAGTCCTTCATTTCAGCAAAATTATTCCCATACTTCATCTCATCAGATATACACTGAGTAACAGAGAGATGAGCAAAACGACAAGAATCATAACATGGAAGAAGAGCTTTTACCACTCCTGCAATAAATATGAATAAAAGGTCAAACTATTTTCTTATAAAAATTAACCAAATCAACATAATAAAAAAAGTTTGAAATTTAGAAAACCTAAATTAAATAATTAAAGGTAACCCCTGAAATGGATAAAGAAAAGGTATTACCCAAAATAAAATAAGTGAAGAGGTCAGGATATTAAAACACATGAAAGCTGATCAATGACAAAGATTCTTGTGAACCAGTCTGCAGCTAGGTCTAAACCATCCAGTATTTCAATTAATTCTCATGGCAGACAAGATTGTGTTTTAGTTCACAGTATTCCCCTCTTTGCAGAGGGTAGATTTCAATAGAAAATGTAAATTTTCCGCAGATAATCATGTACAAGTATATAAAGAAACCCCTTTTTCAGCATAAGCTTTTATAAGTTAATCAGGTCTGGGATTGAGCCAAGTGCTGCGAAGCTTTATATTTAACATGCTTGACTCATAAAAAATAAACTAGCTCGAACTCGAGCCTAGCTTTAAATGATTTCGATTTCTACCTAAACTCTGTTTGTTAAGAATTTAACTTGTTTGCGAACAGCTCACTAGTTGGCCAAGGCAAAGTTTTCGATTTCCACCTCGGCAATTGGCCTTGGGAGCAAAGGTGCACCTCCTATTTATAGTTTTTAGTACTATCACTCTATTCCATCTCGCTGTGGGACACAAGATATACATTCTCCAAATCATAACTTCACACTTCCTGTCCTTATCATCTGAAAGACAAATACTTCTTCATATTAACGAGTTATGCATCCCCGAGCACATTCTCAGCATGAAGAAGAAAACGACTTCAGATTCCAAATGAGACAATATAACTGATTCCACATGCGTTTAGATTTTTCACGGATTGCATCCTTTAAAATTTCATGTTCTAAGAAATCCTCAATCGACCAGTCTCCATACCAATGTCTGAGGCTACTTCTTCCTTTCACTGATGTCATTCACATTCACTAATGTCCCTCAGATTCTTCACGGAATACATCCTTTTCAGTTTTCATGGTTTACATAATCCTCAATGACCAATCTCTGAAACTCTGTTTTCAATATCTTCAGCTTCTTGCTTTCACTGATGACCTTTACACAAGTCTATATTGACCAATCTCTCCAACTCCCTTCACATTCTTATTCAAAAACATATGTGGAATATACTTTTTAGAAGGCCAAAGTCTCTTCACCTAGGTTGAGTATTAAATATTAAATTCTATTCTTTTTGTAGTTCTACAAAGACACAAATGACCAAAAAGGTGACTATTAAAATTACTTTTAAAAGATTAGAACAATACGAGATTCTATTATGCTTTCATTTTTTCAAGAAACGGCCATGTTATTGTAATTGGTGCCTCAGTCATGACACATGACATGCTATCTTTACCCCCATCGATTTTTCCAAACCAGGCTTTAGATTTATCTTGTACTTTAGGGAGAGTTCTGATCTAGGTACTTCTTTGTTCTATTACTTCGATAATATTATAGTAAGGTATCAATTAGAAAGTTGGTTGTGTTTATAGGTTCACAACAAAGAAGGTCAAACAGAGCAACCTCAATGGAGAAGAAGTTAATGTTTGGGAAGATTATGTTCTAATACTTGTGCTTGAAGGATCTGTGTTGCAAGTATCCGTCACCCCTTTGCTATTGAACAGGTCAGTTAAAATATAGGGTCTCGTCAGCCCTTCTGTTTTATTCTTTTGTGCGTCCTCATTCTGAATTACAGGTTCAAGGGGCTAGGTTGTTTCATTGTGAAGGCTTATCTGCCAGAAAGAGGAAACTGATAAATTGTATATACTTATGTAAGTAGAGAGAAGAAGTAATCACAAAAGGATTTTTATATATTGATGTTGTGTATTACAAGAGTACTTGGACGTTCCTATATATAGACTAATTTAGACTTCAATAACGTAACTGATTACATCATAGTTAGCTACTGTAGATCTTCTGACTATGACTTAGTGTAAATGTATGACTAACTATGTTGACAATTTGACACTCCCCCTCAAGTTGATGCATATATATCACTCATGCCCAACTTGCAAATAAGAGGATGAAGCATCTTCTGATTTAAACCTTTGGTAAATATGTCAGCTATCTGGTCCTCCGATCTTACAAAGTGAATACCAATGGTATCATTATTGATCTTCTCTTTTATGAAGTGTCGATCAATTTCGATATGTTTGGTCCGATCATGTTGAACTGGATTATGTGCAATGGCAATAGCGGCTTTGTTATCACAATGTAGCTTCATTGGAGTTGCAGATGCAAGTCCCAATTCTTCTAGGAACAATCTTATCCACAATAATTCACGTACACCTTTAGCCATAGCTCTATATTCTGCCTCAGCACTAGATAAGGCCACCACAGGTTGTTTCTTGCTTCGCCAAGTAACCAAATTGCCACCAACAAATGTGCAGTATCCTGAAGTAGATCGTCTATCGTCTTGACATCCGGCCCAATCTGCATCTGTATAGCTTTCAACCCTGAGATGATTGTTTTTAGTAAACATTACTCCTTTTCCAGGAGCAGCCTTAAGATACCTTAATATCATATAAACTGCATCCAAATGTGGTTGACGAGGATCATGCATATACCTACTAACAATTCCCACTGCATATGATATGTCTGGCCTTGTATGTGCAAGGTAGATTAGTCGACCAACTAACCTTTGATATTGGGATTTCTCGACAATTTCACCAGCATCTCCACAAAGTTTATGATTTGCTTCTATTGGAGATTCTGCAGGTCTACATCCCAACATCCCTGTTTCATTCAGAAGATCAAGTGTATACTTCCGTTGTGAGAGGAAGATGCCACCTGGATTTCTAAAGACCTCAATACCAAGGAAATACCGTAGTTTTCCTAAGTCCTTCATCTCGAATTCAGAGGCAAGCTTGCGTTTGACATTAGCAATCTCACAGGTGTCGTTGCCGGTGATCACAATATCATCAACATAGACAATCAACACTGTAATTTTTTCATCTCGTCTTTTTACGAACATGGTGTTATCTGAGTTGCTCTGTTTGTAGTCAAATTTAATCATTGCTCCCTGAAATTTGCCAAACCAGTCTCTTGGAGACTGTTTTAACCCATAAATAGTCTTCTTTAGCTTGCATATTTTCCCAGTGGTCGCAGCTGTAGAAAAACCCGGTGGAATATCCATGTAAACCTCTTCTTTCAGGTCTCCATGTAAGAATGCATTTTTTACATCCAATTGCTGAAGTTCCCATCCAAGATTTGCTGCACATGATATCAAGACTCGGATAGAGGCCATCTTTGCTACTGGAGCAAAAGTTTCCTGATAATCAATCCCGTAAGTTTGAGTATACCCTTTTGCTACAAGTCTCGCTTTGTACCTATCAATCAGCCCATTAGGTTTCTGTTTCACAGTGAATACCCATCTGCATCCTACTACCTTCCTTCCAGCGGGAAGCCGAGTTAACTCCCAAGTGCCATTATGTTTCAAGGCATTCATTTCCTCTATCATAGCATCTTTCCATTTAGGATCAAATAAAGCATCCTGCCAAGTATGCGGAACAGAAACACTAGACAAGGATGACACAAAAGCAAGTGAAGATGGAGATAATGCATTATAAGATACAAAGTTTGAGATAGGATGGTTAGTGCAAGAACGTACACCCTTTCTTATAGCAATAGGAAGATCCAAAGTGGGATCAAGAGTACTACCATTATCGGGCTCAGTTATAGGAGCTGTAGAATCTACAGGATCTGATTCGAGGTCAGAGGTCTCTGGATGTGGTAAAGTGGTGATATCATCATTTCTTCGTCTAGAGTATGTAATCAAATCTGGTATGCCAAACCTATTTAAATCATCCGACTCATTATTCGTAGGCAACGATTTTGAGCTAATGTTTGGAATAGGTATATTCATGAACGGAAGTGATTCACTATCAAGGAAACTGTGATCTGACTCATTTGTTTCATTATCAAGACTATGTCTGTTTATCTCCCCCTGAAGCAAAGAGGAGGAACCGGGAGAGAAGTAAGAAATGGACTCCCAGAAAGTAACATCGTAACTGACAAATACCCGACGTGAGGGAGGATGGTAACATTTATACCCTTTCTGAGTGGGGGAATATCCAATGAAAACACATCTAAGGGCCCGAGAATCAAGCTTATCTCGAGAGGGTGCATGGTTATGAGCAAAACATACGCTCCCAAATACCCGAAGAGGAAGTGGATGAGAAGAGGGTGCAGGAACACATGACAATGGTGTTTTGAATTTTAGAACCTTGGTAGGAAGACGGTTGATAAGATAAGCAGCAGTCATGACTGCCTCTCCCCAAAGATATTTAGGAACATGCATGGTTAGCATAAGAGACCGTGCAACCTGTGTTAAGTGGCCAATTTTTCTTTCGGCTACCCCATTTTGTTGAGAAGTTTTAACACACGTAGTTTGATGAATAATACCACATGTGTCCAAATAAGATGTAAATGGACCTCCATATTCAGTACCATTATCACTTCGAAGGATTTTAACAGAGGCATTAAACTGTGTTTGTAGCATGTGATGAAAAGATTTAAAACACCCGAAAACTTCATTTTTTTGTTTCAGAAGATAAACCCAAGTTAATCGAGAATAACAATCTACAAAGACAACAAACCACCTATACCCATCATGTGTAGAATTTCTAAATGGACCCCAAACATCAGTATGAATAATAGAAAACAAGGTAGAACTTCTTTTATTTCTGGGCGGATAAGTTGATCTTTTATGTTTAGCCAATTCACATGGTTCACAGAAAAAATCTTCTTTATTACAATGTTTTACTAAAGCGGGAAATAGATGTGTTAAAACACCAAAGGATGGATGACCTAACCGTCTATGCCATTGATACAAGGATTCAGAAACAGAATTAGATGACACCTGATAATTTGAAGGAGAAACAGAATTCCCTTCCATAACATAGAGACCATCGACCACTTTACCACTGCCAAGGACCTTGCCTGTCATTAGATCCTGAAATACACAGTGGGAAGAAAAAAAGGTTACTGAACAATTGAGGTTGTCAGTAATACTGTGAATAGATAGTAAATTTGCAGATAAAGAAGGAACATGCAAAACATCTGATAATGGTAATGATGATGAAAGACAAAGAGAGGTGCCCTGTCCATGAATAGGTGCAAGATCTCCATTAGCAACACGTATATTGCCTGTTTTGTCATGATATGATTCCAGAATACTAGAATCTCCAGTCATATGTGCTGATGCTCCTGAATCAATAATCCAAGATGTTGGATATTTATCGGAAGTAAGATGGCAGGATATACCTGCATGAGCAGAATTAGCTGTAGGAGAAGGGGTCTTGATTTGTGACATGAATTGACGGAAGGCGTTGAGCTCTGAAGCGGTCATCGTCCCTGTTGTAGAGTCAGGCTCGTATTCTGAAGTAGTATGATGAGCATTAAAGGAACCCCTACTCATGCCTCTGCCAGATGAGACACCACGGTAACCACCTCGGCCACGTCCACCTCGTCCTCGAATTCTGAGATGAGGGTGCAGAATAAAACATGTCTCACGAGTGTGGCCTAATTTTTTGCAGTAGTCACATTGAATAGATCTTTCTCCAATTACAGCTATTGACACATGCTCTGGTTGTTCTGGTTCTGATTGCTGGACACCTTTAGTTAAGAGTGCGGATCGATCAGAAGAGACCATTGGGGTCATACTTTGCTTTCGGCTTTCCTCTAGCCTGACACGACCATAGGCCTCTTCCACAGTAGGAAATGGAACTTGTCCGATCAGTTGATTTTTAATTGAATCATACTCATCCGACAATCCATCAAGAAATTTCATCACTTTTTCTTCAGTGACCATCTTCTGATATTTTTCTTGATCTTCAGCAGTTTTACACTCAAATATAGTGTAGTGTCCCAATTCACTCCATAATGATGTTAGCTCAGAATAATACTGAGCTAGTGTGCAGCTTCCTTGAGTCAATGCCCACATCTTTCGCTTCACCTCAAACCGCTTGGCTACATTCCCGGAGAAGGAATAAGTCCGAGTGAGAGAATTCCATACATCTTCAGCGGTATCAATGAAGATATAGCTTTTTCGAATATCTACCTCCATGGAGTTAGATAACCATGAACACACCATGGCATTTTCTGAATCCCAATCATCATAGTCTGTGTCCGTCTCCAGGGGTTGCTTGGCTTTCCCATTAATATATTTCATTAATTTATGGGATTTAAGGGCCATCGTGCAGGCTTTCGACCATTCAAGGAAATTCTTCCCATCGAATTTAGGACTTACAAATGGGATACTATGGAACCCCAATTTACCAGTCCCTTGATTAGTATTTTTACTTGTAACCGAATCATTCACAACCTCCGCCATTATTTTTTAGTAAGGAAATTACAAAGGTTCGGTTAATAACAACACTCTCCTTGACTACCCAAATATTTTAAAAGACAAGAATAAAAGCGTTGACTTAGTTTTTGCAAACCCAAAAAAAAGGCCCAGTTAAACAAAACATAAGTTCAGGCCCACAACACTTATACTCTTTAGCCCAATAAGATGTGAGAGTTTGGCCCAATAAGATGTATGAGTTTGGCCCAATAAAAATATTGGAGGACTTGTTATACAGCCCAAATATTGTTACGACTTGTTTAAAACAGAGCAGATATGACAATTAGCAGCGATTACATACAAAACAAGTACACAACATGTTGAGATTTGGGCTTACCCAGTGATTTACAGTCTGAGGAGAGTTTCGATGATGACGGAAAAGAGCTTTGGTTACTGAAACAGGTGGGTTTAGTAACTCGTGATTGAGTTAGCGAATTACCGAGTTGAATCGGACTAATTTGGAAAGATGAGATGCTGCTGGTTTGTTATAATGGTCTTGGTGATAGCTTTGCCGGCTCTTATGATTGTTGAGTTGAAAAACGAGTTGAGGAACTCTTTGTATTGACTCATCGGAAAAGTGGGCTGCCAACTGTTCGTTTTAATGACTGAAAGAGTTTGTCACCGGAAACAATGGCTTTGGCCGGAAAACACAGAGGTAAGGATCTTAATTCTCTGATACCATGATAAATTGTATATACTTATGTAAGTAGAGAGAAGAAGTAATCACAAAAGGATTTTTATATATTGATGTTGTGTATTACAAGAGTACTTGGACGTTCCTATATATAGACTAATTTAGACTTCAATAACGTAACTGATTACATCATAGTTAGCTACTGTAGATCTTCTGACTATGACTTAGTGTAAATGTATGACTAACTATGTTGACAATTTGACAGAAACCTAAGACAGCCTTAATATACTTTAAGTCTACAGACCAATAATAGAAGAGACCTGGCCAGAGCTTAGTGTTATATAAATAAGAAAATTAGGTTTAAATGTAATCATATAATAGTTTTGTGCAGGATAGCCTTCACAGCCCGTGAAATTAGTGCTCATTTTCCAGGAAAAATCTCTGCAAGCTCTTAGGACCACAGAGCCTTTTCTCACAAAATATCAAGTAACGTAAATTATGTGTACCTGCACTTTGGATGGCATGCCACTTGCAATACATCTTAAAAAAGTATCACGCATGACAGTAACTTGCTCAAATAGAAGGGGGCTTAGGCATCAAATGCCTTTAGAGTGGAATAGAGACATATTCTCAATGTCCTTTGGCAGGTGGCATGATTTAGCAGAACTTTATGATAGTGGGTTCATAGATCAGTGTTCAAAGATAAGCCTTTAACGGCAGTGAACGAAGGTTCTGACCTTCACGAATCAGGCTTATTGCTTGGCTCATGTCCCTGACCTTGTTTTGCTACACACCCACCTAACAATATAGTGAAGAGCTTAGGGATTCCGCCCACCTACTTTGCTCATGATCTCATCAATCAAGGGAGTTGGCACCTGCACCTTGCTACTAGCCATCACAATCAGTTATCACCTCTACAGGCCTGGAGATCGTCTGTTCTCTGTTGACCTTGACGCACCTTTTGATCTTTCTTAAGCATGATGTTCTTTAGTGGCATGGCTTAAAGGAGTCTAAAGTCAATGTTAGGGATATTTGGAGCTCTATAAGGACACCTTCGACCGTCGCCCCTTGACACTCCTTAGTTGGAATAAGTTGCACTTTTATAGGCATGCCTTCTTATTCAATTTGTCATCTGATGTTGCCTACCTTTGCTAGAAAAAGGCTTTGGGCTCACTTTGTGCAGCCATTGCTTTCTTTGTGAGGGAAAAAAACAAGACCTCAGAGCTTCTTCTCCACAACAGGTCCACAATTATATCCTCAGAGACATGAAGTGCACATTGAAGTCTTGTAGTTTAACAAAGCACATGGTCAAGCTACCTCAGTTTCACTTCTATAGTATACATACATGGTTTATCTACTACCTTGTTAGGTTTCGTCATACTTGTACATTTTCCCATCCAAACATATGTTTATTAAGCAAAAGGAGAAATATTCACCATCACTTAACTGAATGCAAAATTTATAAATCCTCGTACGAAATGTATCATTCATTTTCCGACAACTTAAACACGATTTTAAAAAAAATTAATTTCTGCTCCTATCTCGTCTCTTTTCAAATAAGGACAGTAACAGAATCTGTAATCATTAGGTTCCAAACTAGTTATTCATAGGGATGACTGATAATGGAAAGAACTCTGTAGCTGCTACTAAAATAACTACTAAATTAGGACTAAACAATATATTGGTTCAAATTGTACAAACCTTAAACAGCTCATTGTACTGAATTAATTTACAGTTTTACACCAAAGCTATATAGGTGCATGCATACATATGCATAGGAGCTGTCAAAAGAGCAGAAATAGATGCATCAACTGAAAGTCTAAAACTGAAGGACATGTGTAATCTGAAGAAAAAGTGGGATGCTCCAAACAAATATGTAGCTTTAAGATGAGTTTAATACTATTGCAGCATGAATATACAACTTTAGCAATTGCTTAACCAGGAGTCCCATGGGAACAATCCAGGGTGTGATGTAATCGAGTGTCAATGTTTATGTGGGTAGAGTAGAGCAGTGTCATGATTTATGTATATAGAGTTCGTTGACGTGAAAAGTTAAGCCTAGAGTTAACCTCTGAGGAGTACTATAGTATATGGAAATGAAGAAAACAATGGTTGCTTGATGTCAATTCCAAAGATCTAGCCCGGAAGCGATGACAGTGGATCCTCACATAGAAAATTGTTTCCCCGCTTCAGTTTTATATAGTGGAACACTTCCTACTTGTCTACTTAGTCCTCTTTAAACTCTGTACTTATCTAAACTTCAAGTAATCGATTTAAGTTAAATCATATGAAGAATAAATTAGTCAATTTTGTTGAGACACAATAGTAGGCCAACAACATTAATATGTAGCTTAGAATTTTAGTTTTATTTTTATAACAACTTGAAGGTTTAAATGTTAAATACAAATTGCAAAAAGTAGAAAGTTAAATTTTGCTCACCTTCTAGTTCCATACCATCTAAGTTGGATAAACTTGCAACTTGAGTAATTCTTTTAACTTCTCTTTGCAATTCCCGTGTCTGGTCCAAAACTCCAACCTTCCAAATCAGATAGAAAGTAAATCAGACATATATATACAGGTACATGTCAAGTAGTGGACTAAAGAGATTTGAATCAAACCTGAAGCATAAGAACACTCTTTTCTTTAGTGTGTTGACAGAGTGCTAAATAGTATTTGTAGCCAGGTATAATCGCTAAAAACATGGGTACTGTCAAAGGAGCAAGTATAATGAAAAGTATTATCGCAATTATATTAATCCACAATTCTTCGTACAAGTCACTGGTAGGCTTTGATATATTGTCATTTGTGACACATTCCTCTTTGCAATCGGGATTAGGAGTAGAACTAGAAGATAAAGATGGCAATGACGACGAGGAGGACAATGAAGCTGCAACTGCGGAAGTTCTAAACGTAGGGGCAGTCATAAAAGCTAGAAATCCAAATAACAACAACGAAGCTACTGTCTTGACAACCGTCTTTTTAAATTCAACAAGTATGTGAGTAACACTTGTGCTGCTGCTATTGCTGTTATTATGACAACTAGAGTTGATGACTGATTGCTGGTTATTATTAACAACAAACTGCTTATTAAATTTCTTGTTTAATAAGTGTAAATAAGTATCAGGAGCATTATAATAATAATAATTGAGATTGTTTAATTTGAGAGGAGGAACAGAGAGTACTAGCCCACGATTGACACCGGAAGATGATAAAAAGGTATTCGTGTTCCGGCGAAAACAAACTTTTGCCGGCGGATAGAATGATTTTGCTGCCGCCGGCGGTGATGTTGTGAAAAGTTGTGGCCGGAGAATGACATCTGGTCTCGTAAGCATCCCAGCCATGATCCCTCACGACTCACGAGTTCTAGGGTTTTTATTTAACGGGGTTTCGAAAGCAAGTTGGGATTTTATAATGGCTCCCGGTCACTGGCAAATGTTTACCAGTGACCTGTTACACAACATATGGTTTGTGGTTGATCCAACGGTCTTGATTTAAAAAAAAAAATACACCGTACCGCAGAAACTTTCCGCGGTACGGAGTAATTACAAAAATGCCCCCTGTTTTCACATAAAAAATCTATTGTTCACCGTACCGCGGAAAGTTTCTGCGGTACGTGAACAGTGGGGGTATTTTTTTAATTGCTCCGTACCGCGGAAAGTTTCTGCGGTACGGTGTAATTTTTTTTTTTAAATCAGGACCGTTGGATCGTTGACGGTCCTGGAACCATATGTTATGAAACAGTTATATGGCAAATGTTTGCCATAGAACAGACCCCTATTATAATTTGTGCAATTTTAAATTGAGTTAAATGCACTTTGCATCCCTTAGCTTTATTTCAATTTCAATAATGTATATGTAGTTTCATAAATTGCATTTTGTATCCCCCAACTTTAAATTATAGGTCGAATCACAATCCCTTATATGTTTTCTATCAAAAATAATATTGCTTTTAACGATTGTATTGACAAATGCGATATAAAATTGTGTAATGATTATATAATTTATATTTTAATAATTTTATATGTATCATATATCATAATAGTCACAACTTTATTCAATGGAAACATATTAGTTCAATTTTTTACAAATATATTATAATTGATTAATGGTCAAAAAATAATATTAAATTATAATTTAAAAAATTTTAAAGTGTGAAATTAGTTACACTAGCGTTCTACCCGTGCTATGCACCGACCGATAAATTGTATTAATAAATTAATATAAATATATTATTTTAATTTTTATTTAGAAAAATATATAATTTTATTGGAATGTTAATTAACGTAAGTATAAAATTACTTATCCGTGAATTCATACCAATTGAATTAATATTAATATTATGAACCACTAATCAAAACAAATACAACCCCCGTTGAAAAGTTCAAAATCCCTCTTAATTGTTTTTTTAAAATTTAGCTTTCGTTTTATTTCTCTCTTTGTTAGAGAATATTTCTACGTATCATGTTTAGAAAAAATTGCCTATATTCTGAGAATTCGGAATATTTATTAAATATCGAATCCTTAAAATATTTATTATATTAATTTATTGAAAATATTTGTATGGTCGTGGTTAATTTTTCGATTACATAGTAAAAATATGTAGAAACTTAATCCTCATGGCTCCAATAAATCATCAGACTGTCTATCAAAAAAAAGTTGCATGTTTCAGCGATATGAGAAAGGATATCTACTGTGTAAAATATATGAAACGAACGTAGTTATATTAATAGAAAGTTTCATCTAATCTAGTTTGCTATGTGATTGTTCAATATCATTTTTACAAATTATATGTCCTTTTATTAATGAATTGATTTACTATAAAAAAATTATCAACTAACCAAATAAATTCAATATATCGCGTTATTGGAGTAGCATATAATTGTTAGATTTATGGTTATTGCCCTTAGCTTATTTGTAAAGACAACTTAAAATGTGGATTTTCAGTTTGTATTTTGTTTTTTTTTCTTAGTAAAACATGGAATAATAAATTTTAGTTTTGTTTTATTCTTGAAGTAAGACATATGAAAATGAGTATCACCTTGACTAACTTGTTAAAATAAGCTACTGTCCATAAAATTGAAATCAAGTTTGTAATATATAAACACATAATCACATTATTATATATGTGTCCTTTTAATTCAGATTTTGGGTTAAATAACATAAAATTCATTTTCCTTTAACAATGACTATATTTTTCCTACATATATAAGAAGAAATAGTTTATGTAGACCTGACAAATCGTTTTGTACATTCATGTCATGTACTTTAGGGTCTTGAACAAAAATGACATGAGATTAAATCGTGTACCTAAAATTTGAACACAAAATGACACTAAATTACACAAATTTTTTCGTATACACGAAATGAAATGAAATACGCGAATAGAAAACATATAACAATTATATGAAATATTACTATGTATCCAAGTTACGTAAATATATAATTATATGTCTTAGAACAACATTGAGATGTTACAAAACAAAACTAAGAGTAGCACGCATGGTGTAAAGTCTCCCAAACAAAATGAACTCTTCTTTTTAGTTTTTCTTATTTATCGTTAACAAATATCTCTCTTTGTGTAGAATTTTTCTATCAAGTTATTTAGTTTTATTAGCCAATTTTTTATGCTTTGTTGATATAAAAAAAAAAATAGTAAACCAACCAAGCAAATTCAATATATGCTCTTAGGTTAAGATATGGGAATTGATACTATTATTCTAATTCAAGAATACAAAATTCAAAAAGGCACCCTTTTATTAAAAACAATATATAATTTTAAGTGTATCAACCTTTTTATTTATCATTATTAATAATTTTTATAACAAAAACCGTAGTTGATGCTCTCCCTCGCTCTCCACCTTTTCCAAAAGATGCTAAACTAAAGTTTAGGAGCTGATATCAGTTTTTTAAGTTTTTTTAAAATTTTTATATTGATTTTTCTTTATTTTTCAATCAAAATATCAATGAGAGTATAGTACCCCGTTGCCCGTTGATGGATTTTATCTACCAAAATATTAGATTTTGTACTAACTCCTTGTAAATGATAAGCCCTATTTTCTTTTCCTTGATTTTACTTTGGCTTTCACTAAATATCTCTCTTTATTGAGAGCCTAAAATATCATGTTCGTGAATTTTGTCTACTCATATATTAGATTTTGTTATATTAGTTCATTGATTTGGATAGTATAGAATCACAGTTCTGGTAGGTTGTTTGAATATGTTATGATAAATCAGATATATATTCCTCACGTTTATAACAAATTGTTAGATTATCTCGCGGAAAAGACTGTATAATTTAGTGACATAAGCTAGAGTGTACCATAATTGAAGATCTGTTCAATGATTGGATAAAGTAAATTAGTGAATAATTTACTATATGTTTGTTCAATTTTAATTGTTTTTGTAGATGTTGTATGACCCTTTTATTGATGATTTTTGCAGGTTTGATTATTTTTATGTATGACATATGTCCTTTTATTGATGAATTAATTATCAATAAATAAATAGTGATTTATAAGAAAATTTGTGCTAAATTGACCAATTTATCATGAAAATATTCACTAACAATATTTTCATTGACTCTATAATATTTTTTATTTTTTGATTGATAATTTATACACCAAATAATGTAAAGTACTATTTAAGAGTATATTTAATATTTTGAATAATTCAAATATATTGTCAATTCAAAATTTGTTTCCATTAATTATTGCATATTTAAAAAATTTCGTAATTGAAATGTTAAAAGATGATTTGTTTAAATTCATTCTAACTTTTTAATTGGTTGATTAGCTTTTTTTATGACTGAATTATTTAATACTTTACATAACTTAAAATTTGAATGTGTATTTAGAATAGTGTGGTAAATAGTTTTATATTGTTAATAATTTTTAATTCATGATTTTAATTATTCCTTATGATTTTGAATTGAAAGTTTGAGATATCAAAATATCTATTATAAATATAATAGATTCATGTATTAATTTATAAATTTCTAAATTAAATAATTATTGTATTTAGAATAAAATTGTTAAGTAATCACTGAATAACATTGACAACCCAACACTGTAAAAAAACATTTATCTATAGGCACACCTAATAATGTAAACAAATCAGTGTACTATGATAAGGATTTATGCCTACAATTTAATAAGTCGCTGAATTATATATTGAAGTTGCTACTGAATATTCTAATGGGAAGTAATTTTGAGAGAATCTGGATTGGGGGTGATGATAACCTAAATCGTTTTCTTTTTCTTTTTTGTCAGAAACTTTTTTCTGTTAAATTTATTGGACAATTAAAACATGACACATATAATACATATATACAATCGAAATAAAAAGATAATCTGTCCAAGTATAGAATACCATATAATAAAAAGATATAAAGTAGTACTTTAACCGAAATTTAAATGATTTAGCCATGAGTGAAATTGATGCATACACTTAGTTTATCATAGTGGCTAAGTCTGATGGGGAATAGAGAATAAGCGTCTTAGATTTCCTGTACTGTTTAAATTGATATAATAATTATATTTTTTAGTTTTGTAAGAATTTTATTTTATATAAATGGTTTATTAGTTAACCATATGAAAAAATAAAAATTAATTGTTATTAAGTGTAACTTTATTTCAGTTTAGTCTTGGCTGAAACGTAGAATCTAGATCCAGTAGAGAAACATGTTACATTAAGTTTAAATGATTTAAATTTAATAGATTCTGATTGATGTTAAAATAATTTACAATCTTGTGATTGGTTAACTAATACATGTTAGATTCGGGTATCCGGGTATCATTTATTATAATAAAGGATGTTAAAAAACAATTCATAACTAAAAGATATAAAACCATATGTAATATACTGTTATCTGGATTTATAGAAAATAATATTTACGATTAGTAGAAATTGTTTAAAATTAAAAAACATGTGATATGCGAAGTTATTAAATCAAGATAATTTATATTTAAATTTAATTTAACCGCGATTAGTAAATTAGAATAAGCATGATAAATAATAAAAATTTTGTATATGATTGATTGATTTAAAGTTTAGAAGTAAATTCTGATTGCCTCTAAAATAATTTTATTTTTTTGATTGGTACTTTATTCACCAACCAATAATAATACTCTTATAGCGTATATTTAATAATTAAAATAAATAAAATATATATAGTGTTCGTTTAAATGAATTTATTAACTATTTTATTAATAAATTGTGAATAAATATATTTTTTAACCTTTTAAAAAATTGATTTTTTAATGATATGAATTTTATCCAAGCTATTTAAAATTTGTTCAAATCCGATTTTTTATTGTTGACTTATATGCATTTATTAATTAATTTTATTAACAAATTATGAATAAATAAATTTTTGAGCGTATAAAAAAATCAAAATTTTGAAGATATGGATTTTATCCAAGTTATTTAAAATCTGATTTCAAATTCGATTTTTTTTCAAATTTTTAGTTAAGTTTGATTATAATTATATAAAATCAATTATAATTGTACAATATATATTTTAAAAATCATATGATAATATGATTGTGATTGACGTTACATTAAAAGAGTGGTTGATTAATGAATGATTAATAAGTTATTTAAAATCTGATTTCAAATTCAATTTTTTCAGATTTTTAGTTAAGTTGGATTATAATTATATAAAATCGATTATAATTGTACAATATATATTTTAAAAATCATATGATAATATGATTGTGATTGACTTTATATTAAAAGAGTGGTTGATTAATGAATGATTAATTATGAAATTTAATTTAAAATATATAATAGTATATCATGATTGATTTCAAATAAAATTGTGATTGACTTTATATTAAAAGAGTGGTTGATTAATGAATGATTAATTATGAAATTTAATTTAAAATATATAATAGTATATCATGATTGATTTCAAATTAAAATTGTGATTTTCTAGTAAATATTTTTTGATTTAAAAAATATGTATTTATGGATATGTTTAATAAAATCAATATTGTATTTAAATTCGTTTATATGAATTTATTAATTATTTTATTAACAAATTGTGAATAAATATATTTTTGAACCTTTCAAAAAATCGAGTTTTTGAAAATATGGATTTTATCAAAACTATTTAAAATTTGTTCAAATCCAATTTTGTAGTGTTGGCTTATATGCATTTATTAATTAATTTTATTAAAAAATTATGAATAAATATATTTTTGAGCTTATAAAAAAAATCAAAATTTTAAAGGTATGGATTTTATCCAAATTATGTAAAATCTGAATTCAATTCCGATTTTTTCCAGATTTTTAGTTAAGTTAGATTATAAGTATTTAATATCGATTATAATTGTACAATATATATTATAAAAATCAATTTATAATGTATGATAATATGATTATAACTGGCTTTATATTAAAATAGTGGTTGATTAATGAATGATTAATTATGAAATTTAATTTAAAATATATAGTGGTATATCGTGATTGATTTCAAATTAAAATTGTGATTTTCTAATAAATACTTTTTAATTTAAAAATAGGTATTTATGGATATGTTTAATAAAATCATTATTATAATTAAATTAGAAGTGTTAACTAACCATGGTTAAAGAGGTAGGGTGAGACTGTAAATAAGGAAATGTCTAAATTTTAGGAATTAGCTCTGATTGGTCCTAAAATAATTCCTCGATTCTAATTGGTTAACTAATGTGTGGTAGACTCAGGTATTATAATAAAGGATGATGTTTAAAATCTATAGTTTATATCATCATTGCAATCATTTTATATCGCATTTGTTAATGTATTCGTTAAAAACAATATTATTTTTGATAGAAAACGTATAAGGGGTTGAGAATTGACTTATAATTTAAAGTTGGGGATGCAAAATGCAATTTATGAAACTACATATACATAATTAAAATTGAAATAAAGCTAAGGGATGCAAAGTGCAATTAACTCTTTTAAATTTTGTAAAGCATGCGGTTCGCTACTCGGTTTCGCTAAACTTGTACAGTAAGATAAATCGATCCGACCCGCCCCCATCGGATATATAGCTACACAAAATTATCAACGGATATTGATCCTTTTCTTTTTCCTTTTCTTTTTTGAAACCAAAAGAAATACTTTATATTAAATCAAGCCTTAAAACATCGATAAGAAAACTATGTTGCTTGATAAAATTATACTTAAACATGTCCTAAGAGACGAGACTACTGCTATTCACAGGAAATTGGTGACTATTTTGGTACACTCACCATGCAATCAGCCAATCAATAAAATTGGGCACCTTCAAGCAGGGGAGGCAGAACCAAGGGGGGCTTAAAAGTAGCTTGTGTTGGTACATAGCCTTCTCTCAGGCTGTGTTTTGGCTAACTTCCACAGAAGATCAGAACTAGTCAATTTTCTCAACCAGTTAAGTAATGGTCTTTTCAAGTGCCTCCACTATACTATTTAGCTACAGGTCCTACAAGTTCCCTTCTTATGCAATCCCACATCAACCAGTTAAGTAATGGTCTTTATTCTCAGATTGATACTTGCAGAAAGTTTGATTTGCGAATGTGTTCTCAGTAATGTTTACCTAATTTCCTTGGAATTTTAAAGTTTTGGCAGCAAATGCCTTGCAACAAGTGATACTTTGTAAAGTGCAACTTTGCATGTACTTCAAAATTTTCATTTTTTGCTATTCTTAGATCGCTATTTAGATCATGGAATCCCAATCCGGTTAACTGGCTTATAAGTCTCTCTCGATGCATGTGTAACAACCAGGAATCTGTATAAGAGAGTGAAAGCGCCTTACTTTTGCAGTTTAACTGCCAGGAAGCAATTGTACGCAAACAAAGGTCCTGGGACTTCTTAAGGTTGCAGGGCAGGGATGGCCAGTAGTTCATTAGAAGATTCATATATGTGCGTGGAGCACCACTAAAGGCAGGAAGATGTGTGAAGCTAATAGGAACATGACTGTAGAGTACTATGTGAACACTTAAAACGAGATACTTCAATATTCACACAAGTCATCTTAGCATATTAGGATATAAGTATACTTTACTTTTATCATGGTGATATCCAAGTCCAGCTCTCTCTCGTGGATCAACTAATTATGCAGAGCATGAGACACACATTGAAGTCTTGCACTAAGAATACAATACTACCACCATCAAAGAGCCATACAAAAACTGTTGACAGTGCTACAACGTATATGTACTTTTACTTCACTACTTTGTTGTAGGCTCTTAAGTCTTAATACACACAAAAACTCATTACATACAATTAGTACATAGAATCACGAACAGTCATGTATATGTATACATCAAAACTGAAGGCATGAGCTAATCATAATTATCTGCATAATCATTCTGAGAATATTGGTACCTGCTTCTGATATAATTTGTTGCGAACTGAAGCATGCTTCAGCCTTCAGGGAATACATTACACTACCAATCTACCAAGTTCCCAGGTAACAATGATTAAGTGATGAACCAATATGTCACTCACATTGCAACTTGTAGATTTTATACCATACCACACAGTAAAGCAAAACAGTATAACATAATTCAAGAACATGAAGTATCGCTGTAATAAGAAGAATTTAAATAAAAATGAAGCTGCATACATGGGGGGCACAGTGTGGTGATATCCATAAGAAGACTCCTAACTAAGTGGTGCTTGAAAATTTTCTGAAGTGTTAAAGAGGTGAATGTAATCAGAATACGATAATCTGTTAATGCTTTCTAAATCAGGTGAAAGACCATAATCTGTTGAACAAAATAGGATTCCCTGAATGTGTTGTCAGAGTCAGGTGCAAGAGAGGATCTCAAAAATTTGATGTTTACAGAGGCATTTTCATGGTGACAACAGACATAAGACATTTACTAATGATAAATGTTTTGACTTCAAGGTACAGGAATTTGAAAAAATAGTGTAGCATCCCAGATTACTAGTTACATACATAGTGAAGTTGAAAAGCATGCTATAGTCAACTATTGTTAATATAAAAAGAGCATACTATAATGTCAAAGATAACTAGGAAGTGTACCAACAATTTAACAACTGCATAATATGAATCTCTATACATATAAGCATGTGTGACAGTGAGTACTAATATCCATATACATACGCCAACAATTTTACCCATTACTTGTGTTATCTCTATACATATACGCATGTGTGACAGTGACTAGTAATATTCATATATGCCTTGAGGCTACAAATATAATATTCTGAACATTTGGTTTTAAAAACCTGACTAATGGTCATCTCCTTGCTGCTCATTTCCCTTGAACACCCATGCCACTAGGTGACCAAGTACAAGTACAAGGAGTTTGGCCATCTGGTATCCTTCAAACAGCAGAGGGGGCTTGTGTTCCTCGACCAATTTTTCCATCTCTGCAGTTCCAGTTTGATTTCTCCTTATGACCTTGAGGCAATAGTAGACATGATTTAGGATTCCAGGTACAAGAAGAAACAACACCACGAAAACCGCAACTGTATACACAAAGGTCAAAGCCGTATCGCTACATTCTCCAAGTACTGAAAAAACAAAGGTACAGAAATCAGCACGTTAGAAATGACGATGCCCATAGTTTACTGAATTCATTAACGTGTGTAATGAAACAATTTTTCCGTTTACCTGAGAGTGCAAGTGCTTTCATATCACTTGTAACCTTTTCCTTGTTAGCCATCACATAGTCATACACCTTTTTAGCCATCCACTTCAAAACTAGAAGAGCAGGTTCAAAAATATAAACACACTCGCAAGTAGCAACTGATCCTTAAATTACATGTAACACTTGATTTCCAGAACAAAAGGCCTCTACGAAAGAAAAACTCCGAAGCGATAGGGCTTATTCACAACAAGAGACCACAACGTAGACGAGATTGATAAACTAGCTAGGAAACAAAATACAATTCTGCTAGACTAAACAGGGGGGAAAACAAACTTATCAATGGACAATAAAAACGAAAACTACCAATTAAGGCAAGAGGTAATTTGGAATCTGTTTTGTCAAGTTCATTTCCTGAAAATGATAAGAAAAAAAAAAATCAAAACAATGAGACTATAGAACTGAAGAAATATAAATGCTTTATGGAAATTAATGTACCTCCTATTGTTGTTGTTGCTGCCATGACGAATTTCGACTTCGCTTGGACAGGCTTCCTTACAAGGAATCCAACGGAAGCAGCAGCTGAGATCATTTCAAGATATCATATGTACATAGATTTGGTTAGCAAGTAACATGAATTGCAGGATGATCAATTAAAATTTACTTGTATATTTAAATTTCTTATGACTTATGCAGGATGGGTAGCTGTGGCCCTGTGTAAATATTTCTTTTGCGAAAACAGATGCAAGTTGATCATTTTGGATGGGATGACATTTAACCTTACAGAAGTTGAAGATTTTTTTTTAATATTCAGAATTCAAAAGAAAATTTTCATAACTCTTCAAGCTTTTTCTTAGAGCACATAATTTTCAGGGAAACATCCTCTCTACTCTACACTAGGTAAGGTTTGTACGCATAGTTGATATACATAAATCAACAACATATAACACATACTTACATATAAACAATCTAGAAATGACTATTATCTTCCAATTTTTACCTCCTTTAGTATACAATATACACATATACATAACACAAGACGATCAAATTCATTATTCCTCGATTGGCATTAGACTAATTTGCAGCAGTACATCCGAAATTTTCGGACTCGATGGAGTTGTTTTCACTTGAATTACAAACATATATATATGTATAGATCATCAACAACAACAACAATCAATAACAGATTGTACATTGAAAATGAAATATGTATCTATTGATGCTTCGTTCGTGTATATGTCGATCACAAATCTATACCTCGATTATAAATATACAGGTCAACAACAGTAATTAAAAACAGGTTCTACATTAACATATATACATATTTATACGTGTATATATCAGTTATGAATTCATACCTCGATTAGCTCTGTCACAATTCATCACTGCCTTCAAGCAAATAGGTTTGCAACTCAACGCAAAATTCACCGAGTGTGGAGGAGTTGTACGAACTGAATCAAAAATAACTGAAATTAAAACATGATCGAACATATAAATCAAATGTTAATAATGTAGATATATCTACCTTGGAAGTTCAAAGGATTGAAGAACACCGGTGGAGAGAGAACGCCACGAAGTGTTGTCATCTGAGTAGCAGCTCCAGCTCCAATTGACATTAGCGCAGGGAGAGAATTCATCACTGCCTTCAAGCAAATAGGTTTGAAACTCGACGCAAAATTCACCGAGTGTGGAGGAGTTGTACGGACTGAATCAAAAATCATTGAAATTAAAACATGATCGAATATATAAATCAAATGTTAATGTAGATTCTACCTTCGAAGTTCAAAGGATTGAAGAACACCGGTGGAGAGAGAACGCCCCGAAGTGTTGTCATCTGAGTAGCAGCTCCAATCGACATTAGCGCGGAGAGAGAGAGAGAGAGAGAGATTATGGTGAGAGAGTACTAGAATGAGAGAGGGAGAGAGAACTTTTAAATGCACTTCAAAAATCAATTCCAGATCCAGAGTACATATATTGGCGGGTTCTCAATTTCACCCCTTTCCAATTGCCTCCTTGGTCCTTAAAAGTTAAAACTAGTTCATCCCTAATTAGTTGTCCAGTTTCTATTTTTGTTGGTCAAATTAACTCAAATTTGATTGAAATTTATATATATTACATAATGAAAAATATTTAAAAAAAGAGAAAAAGGTTCCTGAGATTACCTCAGGAACTTTACCTGAGACACTAGTGTATTTTCATATAAAATACTAATGGCATTTTTGTAAATGCATACAATCTTCTGTAATTACAATAATGTCCTTCTATATTTGTATGTAATTTTTTTTAATCTCAGGAAAAGTTACCTGAGGTTACCTCAGGAACCTTAATCTCTTAAAAAAATTATAACATTGTAAACTACTTTTAATCTATTTTAATATGTGATTTTCAGTTTTTTAAAATAATAAACGGATTAATTTTAATCTTCGGTCAAAAGTTAGTCAATTTGACCACTGAAAAGTCAAACTGGACAACTAATTAAAATCTTAAGAAATAATGACATTTTTATCATTTTTTTTAAATTTTTGACGAAAATATCATTTCTGAATTTTTTGGCCAAAAATACCAGTGTATTATGCATTTCAAAAATGGGTAATAGTATTACGCATTTATCAAATAGGTAATATACATAAAGTAAATAAAAATTACTTGTGTTACACATTAACATTCTGGGAATGCGTATCACCATTATTTTTTATTTTTTTTTCATTTTAAAAAAAAAATCTTACATGATATCCATTTGTCAATTGCGTAATAGCATTACCCATTTTGAAACTGCGTAATAAGTGGTATTTTTGGCCAAAAATTTTAAAATTGATATTTGTACAATAAAATTTTAAAAAAAATTGTATTTTTGGCCATTACCCTATTAAGATATACAATACATACAATACAATTTATATAGCACACATATAATTTAAATAATTTTATTACCATTAATAACCTATTAATAATTTTATTACCCTATTAATAATTTTATTGATATAATTGTATTTTTTATAATTTGATTGTAATATATGAAGTTGTAAGAAATAAATTAACAAATGAAATACTCCAATATCATAAATGAATTTTTATTGGCAAAAATTCATGTAGCGGATGTCAACCAATGGATCTTACTACTTACTTAAATAAAATGTGTTGATATGTTTAGTCCAAATTAGACACTATTCACATCTAGAGATTCCAAACATATTTCCTTGGACTTTCATCTCTTCCGACATATCTCAGCTTCACGAGGCAAATCGGTAACACAAAAGCTGCATGTCACTGAGACGTTGACTCATACAAACAATAGAAGATACATAATATTCTTTCTCAGATCCAAATCTTAACTGTTTCGGAGTTTAGTTCATCTGTTTTATTAAACCTTCCTGTGGAGTTTAGTCAAGTCCATCTGTCAACAAGATAGACACACATAAGTACAGGACTAATTTTGCCACAGAGGCGAGAGAGGAGAGATCAAAACTGGAGTAGTTTGGCATTAAAAGATGCAAAGGGAATTTAGAGCTCCGAACTTACATGAGGATGCCATGAATTTGCAAATGAAGTGATCAGTAACCAAGGAATTACTGGTGGCAGATATTACTGTTAAATATATATGAGTATAAGATACTTGAAAGGGCCTTCCCCAACAACTTAAGGTTTTGGGTGAAATGGTTTTTAACATGGTATCAGAGCTCTAGTGGTTGTGGAGGTCTCAAGTTCGAACCCCACCACCCCCAATATTCTCAATTTAATTTGGCACTAAGGTATTGCTCCAAATATGGGCTCCTAGTGACCACTCTTATCCCATAGTGGGCTTGCGAGTGAGGGGGAATGTTAAATATATATGAGTATAAGATCCTTGAAAGGGCCTTCCCCAACACCTTAAGGTTTTGGGTGAAATGGTTTCTAACAATTACAAGGCAAGTGAAAGAGCAATGGCCTTTGTTGCATATGATGCACTCGGTAGACATAATTTATATTTGCCAATCCAGAGGTGAGTCCGCTGATTGTACCATGAAGGTCACCTGTATATCAACAATGTCCAGAGTTTGACTTCCAGATTTTTACAAACTATAACTCCAACTGTCTACACAATCATACAGATTTAAAAATAGTTCCACACAATATAGTGAGAACTGATATGCACAAAATCAATAAGCCCATTTAACAATAAAATTCAGGTTGCTGAATAAGTAAGTTTGTCTCTCAGATAAATAAGGGTATGTTTCTTTACAACACTAGCTTTTCACTTTCCACTACAAGGATCTCTATCGAAATATAAAAGGGAAAGTAATAGAAAGTTTTACATTATCCATAAATTGCAAACTTTAAGAATTTTTTCTGAGTTTATTGCATTTCACCATCAACAATATCCTATAAGGATCCTAAAACATAGCGGACTCATTTAAGCATACTTGCATAACAAGCATGCATTTATGCGTTTGCTGTAATCCTCTTCAACCTACACAACCAGATATCTCAGAATATCCATATCCACCTATTTAAATTTTCCTCTTACCGGACTGTGAAATCTTGGAGTAATATAGAACTTCACCACTACAAAAGTAAGAAACAAAAGAAGAGCTTAATCCGAGCAGGAGACTGATCCATCCTCCCTATCCAGAGCTACCTTCTTCTCCAATTTCTTCCTTTCAATTTGTTATTTTCTGATCATCACAAGAACATAAAATAAGTGGTCAAAAGTACCCTCTATAATGAAATTAATTACTCCAATTAACCACTCCAGAGACATTAGATGATATGTTCCGAGCATAATCACGGTTATTAATAGCAGAACTTCTGCCTTCACCGGAAATGAAAAGGCAACCAAGGAGTATATTGTAAGAAATACCACCTTGAACATTAAAATATACCTTCACATTTGTAATCAGCTAATATGAATTATTAGCTTGAATTAGTGATGGAGGGCCAACCGATGAAGATAAGTGACTATTATTTGCAGATTTCCCTAGAATTTTAAAACACACAACATTAAACATCCAGTGAAGATGTCTTGTGTAATATATTAGAATCAAAAGATACATAATTACCTATTTCAGCCAGTACTGGAAGACGAGATTGAATTTTACTGGGCTTGTCTGCTTTGAAAATATGATCAATTAAAAATGTGTAGACATGAATAATTCGACATTGAGATCCTTGATTATCTATCTACAAGTAAAGAGTACGTAAAACCATTAATAATAATACCGTAACTGAGTGGAAGTTGATTGAATTTAAACTGAGAAGGATAGGCACGATTCATCAAGCATCATACATTAATCTAATGTTTCCGAGTACTAAATTGATAACGAGAAATTACCGTAATGGGGTGAGAGTGGATTGAATTTGACACGAGACCTTCTATCTGTGGTAAAAACTGAGACATGCACAATTCAGTATGTGTGTGTAATATATACATAGATATTCATACCACATAAAACCAAAGATGTTAAGATATAAGGCCCATGTATAAGGCCCATTACCAAGTCTATTGTGTTTATAAATATAGAAGTCTTTGTATCAGTTCAATGCAATCAGTTTATACAAAATGTAGTTCTATCATCTTGTAACCGTTTTCTATTGTAAATACAATTCTGTTAGTTTGTCTTCTTCTTCCAGTTTATTCTTGATATTAGTTCAAAGCTCCATTAATGGAGTCTACAGATTGTAACATGGTATCAGAGCCTCACCTCGATCTGTGAGCTCAATTTGTTATTTTCCGCTGCTACAACCACATAATGTTCGTGTTCGTATTCATCTGCTTGTGTTCAAGCTTGTTAATGGCGGTTCCTTCAATTTTTCAGTGTAATCGATCATAAAATCGCACCGTCTACTTCTCTCTACTCGATGTTTATAACACAAGTCGATAAATCTGGTAATCTCTTTCCATCATTTCTTCAATCTCTGTTTTTCGTTCTTTCCGTCATTGTTAATGAGTTTCTGCCATTGTTCATGTTCTTTGTTTGCACTCGCGATTGCAATTCTGCATCATCGTTAACTCCGAGACGTAGTTACGATCTTTCTCGTGTTCTAAACATAATCATCATCTATCTACTGATTTTGCTTCTATGTGTTTGTGATCTTCACAATTTCTGTGTGCATATGTAGTGTTTGATAAATTGTGAAACTGAATCAGTGAATTGTACTCAGTTTATTCGTCCTCTATCATATCTGTTTGTTGTTCATCGACTTCTCTATTTTTCCATCATCGTAATTCGTGTTTGTCATCTCTAAACCTATTCTCTAAACTGTGTAATTCGTGTCCGTCAATTGTTATCACATCTTTGATGTGATTGTTCATGTTTATTGTATCTCGAGTGATATATTGAGCCTATTTGTGCTCTGTTCTTGTAAATACTGTTATTGAAATCAATCTCTTGTTCGGTGTTGGTACAATCTTGGCGATCTTGTGCTCATTCTCAAGCGTGTGTCTTCAATCTATCTCGATTTATCGATTGATCGGTAATATCTTCTGCAATTACTCTCTCATCTTTCTAAAGTGATTGTTTGTGATTATCTAAAGTCTCTCCTTGTTAGCACTACTGGACAGTTCAGTTTGTTTAGTTTCGCACTTCAAGTGCAAGTTTAGATGTGTGTTCTTACACTACGACACTAGAAAGACATTTGTTCACATCAATTTGACCCACTACTACTCCTTCGGCTTGGTGTTGTTGTCAAGGCACTACAGATTTTGTTGCTCTTTACTACAATCATTGATATTTTGCTGATAATGGTTGCTCATTCATGAGCTCCTGCTTACCAAGTGATGCTTACCAAGTGATGCTTACCTATTGCTGCTGTTCCTTGTTGCTCATAGTTTGAGTATATTGATCAGAAGTTGCTGTCTCCAGCATGTGCTCTCTGGTTGTTACCTTACTTCTGATTGCTATGATGATGTTAGTAGCAATTGTTTGTGGCTTCTGTCACAGTTACCTCTACTTGCCAAACTGGCTTGTTTACTTACTTACCGTATTGGCTTCTGATTAAACTCCGAAGGATTACAAAATCTGGAGTAACTCTGAAGGATTACTAAATCTGGAGTTGTTTGCCCTTCGTGGCTTTGTTGCTCCTCTGAGAGTTTTTATCCCTTTTGTGGATTTGATACCCTTTGTGGTTCTAAACCCCTTGGAGGTCTTCTAAACCCCTTGGTGGTCATTGTTACTCCATTGAGAGTTTGATAGCCTTTATGGGTTTGATATGCCCTTCATGGGTCTGATTTGCCCCTTAGAGGGTTGTTGCCCCTTAGTGGGATTTGTTGCTCTTTAATGAGTTTGTTACCCTCAGTGGGTTTGCCCTTTATGTGGGTTTCTGTTACCTCTGATTGATGCTCCAAGTTGGATGCTATCTTGCTACCTCTTTCTGCTGTGAATGATTCTGCTGTACAGTCTTCTGGGTCAATCTGGAGTTTACGGAGTTATCTTGGTTGCTTAAACCTCCTCTTGCTCCTGATTTGTTGCTCCGAGCTATTACCTACCTGTTGTTGTTGCTTGTTGGTGCGTATTATTGTCACTGCCATATCTGTGGCCTTTGTTTCCTGCATCTCAGAAACAACATACAGCAACCTACAATACTCTCTGTTTTTCAAGTTTCAAGATGAAGCTGTTTCAGATTCTTCCCACCTTCATCTTGAGGGGGGATGTTAAGATATAAGGCCCATGTATAAGACCCATTACCAAGTCTATTGTGTTTATAAATATAGAAGTCTTTGTATCAGTTCAATGCAATCAGTTTATACAAAATGTAGTTCTATCATCTTGTAACCGTTTTCTATTGTAAATACAATTCTGTTAGTTTGTCTTCTTCTTCCAGTTTATTCTTGATATTAGTTCAAAGCTCCACATAAAACCAAAAAAACAAGTGATACTACTAGTAGTTTTATTTATGAAAGGGTCCCAGTCCCTACGACGGTTAATCAAATGGTAGAGTGAAAAAAGATTAGCTCTATTGTACATTGGAAGCTGCAGAGAGATAGATAGTTTGGTTAGAATTGTCTATCATATCAACAAACTTAAATCACAACAAAGCCTTAGGGTGTGTTTGGATTGGAGGTTAAAGGGGGTTGGGTTGAGTTGGGTTGGGTTGGGTTAGTAGGGTATAGGTTGGGTTTGATTGGGATAGGTTGGGTTGAACCCTTATCTTTTATGGATGTAAGGGTTGAGTAAGTAGGGATTCAACCCTTAACTTGTTTGGATTGGGGGTTGAAATGAAAGGTTGAATAAAACTGATTTTTTTTTAAAAAGGTAATTTTTTAGGGGAAAAAAATTTAAAATTTAATTTAATGAATTAATATATATAAATATGCACTTTAACTTGTTAAAAAATGATACTTCTAAATTTTAAAAATTTGTTCATTTTAAAAAAATGAACAAATATATTACCTATTCGGAAATATATTATGTTAACAAAACATCAACTAAGAAGTTAATGTAATTTTATGAATTTAAATATTAATAAAAATTTTCTTCCAAAATAAAATTTAATAAAATATATTATCTGCAAGTAGCAACACTACACAAGCATAAGTACGTCAATGGTTAGCTTTAATACTGTATATGCATACAATCAATACTAATACTAAATCCTGAATGGAAAAAATCTTATGTAATGCTTACATCATAAATCATTGGCAAAATATAAAAGCTCACTGCTTTCCAAAGAAACCCTAAACCATCCTTTCTTTTTTACTCTCTCTTTCTGACATTTTTTTTCTGCTGCCATGCTTTCTTCCCCTCCTTTTCCCATGAATGAAAACATTTGAAATTCCATATCCATAATCGATCATCAAAACAAATCATGGAATTTGTGCGTGATGAGATTTTTCTCAATCAAAATCAACCATTTAATCAAGTAAATATAGATGAAAGTGTATCTCAGGTATGTTGGATATTTTATTAATAAATAAAATTTTAAAATCTATTTTACCTTATTATTTTTATTCCTCGCCAAATATACATATGCAAAAAAATAAAATCCAATTAGTAAAAATATATTTTCACCCGTTGTTTTTCCATCCGTTGCTTTTACGTTACTTCTATTACCTTAAATACCAAATATTATCTTTTAATATAGGCTTGCTGCCGTTGCTATCCAATTACTATATAGGCTTGTAAAAGTGATCTGAACTACAAAAAAAATATACAGCAGCAAGACTCATTCTATTGTCTTTCTCTAACATCAATACTTCTCCATATTTCTTCGTTCCATACTCAATTATACAACCATCTACATACAAATATTAATTAGAGGTTTACACAATTATATAATTGATATATTTTTGGTGTTATTTGGAGCATTGGAAAATCCTTGTTGACATCCTTGATCGTTCGTGCACGAGAAAGGAAGAATTAAATTGGGTGTTGTACCGCTAAGGAGTTGCCGGAAAACCTTGCACGAGAAGGGGCATGATTCCTTAGGGCAGTGTTTCACACGCCTCACCAGGCCACTCTCTAAACCCTCTCAATTTAATTCGATACATTATACTTTTTGTTGCTTAAAATTTGTTTGTTAATTTGCTTGTTAAGTTTTGATAATTTTGTATACTGAAATTCCTAGAACTGTTGCTTCTATATTGTTTGCTATCCTTGTTAATTTTTACAACAATCTAAGGAATCGTGTATTTTGTCAAATTCTTAGCCTCTGTGATTATACTTTAGTATATGTACTTGAACTAATTAATTGTCCTGTTCTGTGATAATTCTCAGATTATTAGTGCTTGTCAATTTACATTAATCTGGGAGCAGCCTCTTTATTTGTAAAAATTAGTATATTATACTTGTGTTAACTTTTAAGATAACAACATACAAATGGTCCAGTTGTGTTAAATTGTCTTTAAAATAGTTGTCTGGCCATTCTGCACTTGCATTAATAATTATATTCATTTTTGTTTATTTAGTATAGTGTTATTTCCTTAAGTGTTTTATATTGACATTTAGCAAATTTGTTAATTACAGTTAATATAATTGTGTTGATATGGCTGATACAAGAGATGACATTCGTTCGGCTAAACCCGAGAAATTTAGCGGCTTGAACTTTAGGCGTTGGCAAAAACAAATGAAGTTTTGGTTAACCACTTTAGGCCTTATGAGTGTTTTGGAATATGAAAGTACTAGTAAAACTCCAACTCCACCTACACAAACCGAAACTACAACACCGGCATCTTCTACTCCTACTAAGCCTACTAAAGATCAAGATTATCTTTGCCTTAATAGGATTCTTAGTGCCTTGTCGGACACCTTATATGATATATATTGTGAGTTTGATTCGGCCAAAGAATTATGGGAAGCCTTAGAAACCGAATATGGGTTTGATGATGTGGGCGTCCATAGGTTTAGTGCATCCTCCTTTTATAATTTCAAAATGGTAGATGATAAACCTGTAGGTGATCAACTCCACACTTTTCAAGATCATATTAGATATCTCGAATCCAAGGGTTCTAAATTTTCGGACGAGTTCAAAGTCTCCAATCTAATTGATAAACTCCCTCCTAGTTGGTCCGATTTTGCTAGAGAGCTTCGTCACAACCAATCTTCTCTCACCCTTAATAATGCCATTGTGAAAGTCCGTATTGAAAAAGAACATAGGCAAAACGAAAAGTCTAAAAATGAAATTTCTCCAAAAATCAATCTTACTGAGGAATCCAAAAATCCAAATCGCAAAAAATCTTTCTTTAAACCAAAAAATTAGAACTTCAAAAATAGTGGGAACAAATTTCATAATAAAGGCACCTCAAACTTTTCGCAAAATCAAAACCAAAATCCTCCTAGGTCAAATGGTGGTTTTAAAAACAATCAAAGACATTGCTATGTTTGTGGAAAAACAAATCATCTAGCCGTTCAATGCTTCTACAAGAAAACTCAACCAACTCAAGCCAATAATCGGTCAAAATCTGCTCCAAAGCATCAAGTCAACATGATCGAGGGAACTCCTTCTAATAATTCTTTTAGGTTTGAAAATTCTATCCCTTTAATAAATATGCCAACCTATAATTCTAATGATTGGTGGTTAGATTCGGGTGCTAATACTCATGTGTGTAATGAACGCTCTTGGTTTTCAAATTATCAGGAATCAAGTGGAGGAGATGTAGTTCTTGGAAATGATTCGTTAGCTAAAGTCATCGGAAGAGGAAGAATAAATTTAGAATTTACATCCGGAAAATTCTTAGTTCTAAACAATGTTCTTCATGTACCTACAATAAGGAGGAATCTCATTAGTGGTTCAATTCTTATGAGTGTAGGCTATCACATTGTTATGGATTCAAATAAAGTTGTAATTTCCAAGAATAATGTATTTATTGGAAAAGGTTATGTAAGTGAAGGATTAATAAAATTGAATGCTTCTCCCAATATTATTAATAAAGAAATCTCTCCAATTGTCTTAAATACCAAAAATTCATCTTTATGGTATGAAAGACTTGGACATGTAAATTATGGTACAATACAAAGAATGATTAATAAAGGTTTACTCCCTAATCATAATATTAAAGATCGATCTAAATGTGAAATATGTGCACAATGCAAACATACTAAGAAGGCTTTCTCTAATATAAGTAGGGACTCTTACTTATTAGATTTAATTTATAGTGATGTGTGTGATAATGGTAAGGTTCTTACTAGGGGCGGTAGAAGATACTTTGTGACTTTTATTGATGATTACTCTAAGTATTGCTATGTATACCTTCTTAAAACTAAAGATGAGGTTCTAGGTTGTTTTAAAACTTATAAAGCTGAGGTTGAAAAACAAACCAGTAAAGATATTAAAATAATTAGATCCGATAGAGGTGGAGAATATATGGATAATGATTTTACACGATTTTGTCAAGAACATGGAATAATTCACGAAGTTACGGCCACTTACACTCCACAATCTAATGGAGTTGCCGAGAGGAAAAATAGGACTTTATTAGGTATGATAAATTGTATGCTTGTAAGTTCTGGTGCTCCCGAAAATCTTTGGGGTGAAGCATTGCTCACTGCTTGTTATGTGTTAAATAGAATTCCTAATAAGACTACTAATATTACACCTTTTGAATATTGGAAAAATAGAAGTCTAAAACTTGATTATTTCAAAGTTTGGGGTTGTTTAGCTAAAGTTGTAATTCCGGAACCAAAGAAAAGAAAATTAGGATCTAAAATAGTAGATGCCATTTTTGTTGGGTATACTCAAGGTACAACTAATAGGTTTCTTGTAATTAATTCTGATAATCCCGATGTCTCCACTAATACTATTATCGAAGCTAGATATGCAACCTATTTTGAGGATATTTTTCCCTACAAGACTAGGATACCAAAACAAATTGATAGCTCTAGTTCTAATTCTATATTGAATATTCCTAGTACATCAACATCTTTAGATGAACCTAGAAGAAGTAAAAGAGGTAGGATTGAAAAAGATTATGGAGATGACTTTCTTGTTTATTTAGCTGAAGGTGAACCATCTTCTTATGCGGAAGCTATGTCTTCACCTGATGCTCCTTTTTGGAAAGAAGCCATAGATAGTGAAATGAAATCAATTTTAGAGAATAATTCTTGGTATTTAACTAACTTACCTCAAGGTTTTAAAACGGTAGGATGTAGATGGATTTTCAAGAAAAAATTAAGACCTGATGGATCTGTAGATAAATATAAAGCTAGGTTAGTTGCTAAAGGATATACACAAAAGAAAGGAATTGATTATTTTGATACATATTCACCTTTAGCTAGAATAACCACTATTAGGACTCTTTTGGCCTTAGCTTCAATTTATAAATGACATATTCACCAAATGGACGTTAAAACAGCTTTCTTAAATGGTTACTTAGAAGAGGAAATATATATGGATCAACCCGAAGGTTTCATAGTTAAAGGACAAGAAAACAAAGTATGTAGATTAATAAAATCTATATATGGTTTAAGGCAAGCCTCTAAAGATTGGTTTAAAAATTTCATTGTGTAATTACTGAATACGGATTTGTTTCGAATGAATTTGATAAATGTTTATATTATAAAGTGATTGGTGATGATTATATCATTATTTGCATATATGTGGATGATATTTTGATTTTT
Organism: Kitagawia praeruptora; assembly: GCA_037693485.1. NCBI lineage: Eukaryota > Viridiplantae > Streptophyta > Magnoliopsida > Apiales > Apiaceae > Kitagawia > Kitagawia praeruptora. The sequence continues at coordinate 146,013,560 of CM075352.1, forward strand.
AGTAGATCCATGTCCAACATTGTTGATGTTAAGAATTATCTTTCAAGAAATTTTGATATGAAAGATTTAGGAGAAGCAAATTTAATTTTGGGAATGAAAATATTTAGAAGTGAAAAAGGAATTCACATATCGTTAAGTCATTCAATTGAAAAAATGCTTAAAAATATAATTATATGGATTGTAAACCTGTTTCTACACCTTATGACCCTAGCATAACTCTTAGTAAAAACAAAGGCAACCCTAGCTCACAACACAAATACTCTCAAATAATAGGTTCCCTTCTCTACATCTCAAATAGGACGAGACCTGATATATCTTATGCTGTAGGAAGACTTAGTAGATACACGAGTAACCCAAATCAAAAACATTGGACAGCTTTAGAGAAGTACTTCTGATGCTGAGTTAATTGCTCTTGATACTACATGTATAGAAGCTGAATGGCTTCGTAATTTGCTACTTGACTTATCATTTTTGTTTAAAACTGTTCCACCTGTTCATGTACATTGTGATTCTAGAGCTGTGCTTGACTTATTGGAACAGGAAATTGTTAATGTGAAGTTGAATAGGCATATGCAGATACGTTACAAATCAATCAAGCGCTTAATGAGAGACTACGTGACCCCAAATTTTGTGAGGTCCGAAGAAAATTTATCTGATCCTTTGACAAAGGGTCTATCTAGGGAAAAGATCCTAGATTCATCGAGGGGAATGGGGCTAAGCCCATGATATTGCATCATCGACAGTGGCAACCCTACTTGTTTTATAAGTTCCAAGGGTAGAAACAAGCTGGATAGATGATAGCGTGAGTGCCTTCAAAATATGGAGTTACACTCCTTAGAAGATGTACATTGATACATTCTTCTTCCCCATTCCTATGATGATGAAGTGCTCATATAGTGAACGGTAAGGTTGAGTGTTTACACTCTTAGGTACTTCTCCGTTCACTAGTACCTTTGAGGACTTACCTACGTGAGAGGAGTTGTTTGGCCGCAACTATGAGGTATGGGCTAATCTCTAAACTCTCATGAGTCGGTTATTGCGCATGGCCATTATAGCGTAAGCCCTAACAATTGATTTTTCGTATTATGTGTGCTTTTATCGAGTTTTGGTTAAAAGATTCAAGTTCCAGGCGTAGTCCACTTAGTTTTTTCAAACTACGACAAATGTCACTAGGTGCGGGTTCCAAGCCGGAAGCTACCCGTATTTAATACATAATAAAATAAGCTCCATATTGTATTTGTTATACTATTCTTTTCTCAAATTTTATTTTTTGGGTGGGGATTGTTGGATATTTTATTAAAAAATAAAATTTTAAAATCTATTTTACCTTATTTTTTTATTCCTCACCAAATATACATATGCAAAAAAATAAAATCCAATTAGTCAAAATATATTTTCACCCGTTGTTTTTCCATCCGTTGCTTTTACGTTACTTCTATTACCTTAAATACCAAATATTATCTTTTAATATAGGCTTGCTGCCGTTGCTATCCAATTACCTATATATATATACAGCTTGTAAAAGTGATCTGAACTACAAAAAAAACATACAGTAGCAAGACTCATTCTATTGTCTTTCTCTAACATCAATACTCTCCATATTTCTTCGTTCCATACTCAATTATACAACCATCTACATACAAATATAAATTAGAGGTTTACACAATTATATAATTTATATATTTTTGGTGTTATTTGGAGCATTGGAAAATCCTTGTTGACATCCTTGATCGTTCGTGCACGAGAAAGGAAGAATTAAATTGGGTGTTGTACCGCTAAGGAGTTGCCGGAAAACCTTGTACAAGAAGGGGCACGATTCCTTAGGGCAGTGTTTTCACACGCCTCACCAGGCCACTCTCTAAACCCTCTCAATTTAATTCGATACATTATACTTTTTGTTGCTTAAAATTTGTTTGTTAATTTGCTTGTTAAGTTTTGATAATTTTGTATACTGAAATTCCTGGAACTGTTGCTTCTATATTGTTTGCTATCCTTGTTAATTTTTACAACAAGGTATTGATTATCGTGTTAAAGAATCAACAAAAGGTATATATTATCTTCAAGATTATAGTAAATGTAAAATTGTACAATCCAAACTATATTATATGAAATTTGTAAATGGTAAGTCAATTCTATGTTGTTATCATTTGTAAAGCACATATTTCTTATGAAAATTATCAGTCATGATATATATAAGTTATAGCTCTATTTTTGAATTCTTAAAGATTAGTCTTTAAGCAGTAAATGTAAACAAACTATAAAGCAACACTATACAATATGTACATTACAAGAATGGGAAACAATAAGTCTTGGAGTAAAATTAAGATAAACCACATTCGTTGAAACCATGAAGAACATTAATTCTTACAAAACTAACTAACACTTCAACTACTTATGTGTCACTATCTCTTTGTTCTCTAGGTTGTATAGCTGTGTATGTTCAGATATCAATATAAATGTGTACACAATTAACTGTCATATGCCTCAGTTCGAAATCAAATACGTAGTACTTCATATTGACATAATATTTGACCTTTCACTTCAAATTCACCAATTAATGTAAACTAGCTATAAATGCACGATGTTCTCAGCAATTCACTTTCTATCACTATAAAAACTACTTCATCTGCACTCCTTCCAGTATCAACACCTTCTCTTAAGATTTAGTCCAAATATTTAGCACAATGTCTTTGTTGAAAATGTTGCCTGCAGAAGTTCTAGCCATATTATTCTCTAAAGTTGATTTTTGGTGTAAGAACCCAGATTTTTGGGTAGAATTAAAACTTTTATTATGCATTGATGTAAGAGTGAACAGTGGTTACAACTACATTGTAATACTGGCTTTAAAGAATGAATAATGACAGGATATATATATTCCAAGGTTATATGGCCTGAAGGATGCTATTGGGTGATAACTTAGATTAGAATAATCTATCTCCTAGAAAGTTAAGATAAGATTCCCTAGAGAGAAATAGATACCCTCACGTCATCCAAATCAATATCTATTATAAGCCCAGCAGTTCCGTAAAAAGGTTAAGGAACACTCGAAGGTGAACCAGGTTCATTTTCCTAATTATAGGAATTAAATAAAAATAAGTGATGAATAGTGATTTTGGTGGAATTTGGAATATTATTATAATAATGTTATACCCGGTATTCAGAACGGATTTCTGAGTTCGTATTAGCGATCTACGAAGCAAATAAGTGTATGTAAACGTGATCGGATTTCAGAAAATCCAAAATTTATTTTTTAAGGAAAATCTGATCAAGCAGTAAAGAGCATATTAATGCGAACAAGATAAGAGAATTATTATGTCAAGGAATTAAGGATTTTATTTAATTATGATTTGAGAAATTAGAATGAAAATCCTCGAGTTAGAATGATAAGCGTTTTAGAAATCGCTAGAACTTTATAACGAGATTAAGCGATAAAGCGAACACGAAATGAATTACGGATTAAATATAAAATGAGATGGGAAACACCACATGATCATCTAGGGTTTACTAATATTAGATTGGTGGAAAAGAAATGAGAAAAGAAAAGAAAAAGAAAAGTGATGAGGTGTGTGATTAAGAAGTAAACAACAAGGCAACATGTCATCTCTTTTCTCCCACTCACCAAGGCTACTTGACACTTGTAATTAGAGTGTAAGTGCAGCTATAATACATCAAAATATCCAAAAAATTTCACTTTACCACTAATCAAAAAGAGAGAAAAGAGAGAAAAGCAAAAAGGAAGTCAACACCACCACCATTCTTTCATTCGGCTTTTCCATTAATTGGAAAATCAAAACCCCTCTTCCCACCATCTTTTGATCTTGCAAAAATTATGGTGAGTCTTACATTTCCTAAAAGTGATCCCATAAAAATTTCAAAGCCAATCTCACTTGTTTCCATTTTCAATTAATTCATCAAAGAGGAGGATGAATAGTGGTTTTAAGAATTAATCTTGTTTTTTTCTTGTTTTTCATGGTGGATTTAGCTAGCTTAGGATCATCCAAGGATAGATCAAGGCTTAGGAAGGTTATACTACTCTCTCAGGAAGGTATAAATCATTTCAAACCCTAAGCTTTACTTTGAGTTTATGCATGATTCATGGTGATTTTGGATTAAGTGATATTAGTAGTATTTTACCACCATGTTAGCATGATTTTGTGGTTAGATTAGCTTTATGATGATATTGATGAAGCATGATGTTCTTGAGCTTTTAAGAGATGATTATTAACTGTAGTAATTGATTAGATGCCCGGGGTGGCTTGGTTGTTGCGTAATGAATTTTAGAACGATCGATTCGTAGCCGTCGTAATGCCCGATTTTCATTAACATTAAGAAACCGAAGTGGTCAGTAGCCATAACTCTCTGTTCTTGGCAAGATAATGAACCCTACTGCTAGATTTTTGAACATAGATCACTTTGGCGAAAGAATCGAAGCATTTCAATTTACGGTTTAGGAGTTATGATTAAATTCGTAAAAGTGGTTCGAAACCGTAAACGAAAGTTCGTAACTGAAATTGGATCCCTTTATTACCACGAAATCAGTGGCGAATCTTGATAATTAAAAATTAGAGATCATAAGGATAGTGTGAGAAAATACCTCGTATTAAAAAGATCGTTTTTCGATTTTATAAAAATGTTCGAATCGAGATTAAACGCGAACGAACCCCTTAAAAGTATGACTTTGGTTATAACTTAGAAAACGGGCGATAGAACTCGAGGTATAATCTTGATTCGTAAACGACCGACCTTAGAACTTGTACGACTTAAGTATATACCAAGTATAAGCATGATGACATGTCTTGATAATGAACGAATGTCGGATCGTATCGGTGATAAAAAGGGTTACACTAAAAGAGACGTAACGAGATAACTCGAAAACATGTTTCGATTTAAGTGGAGTTTATACTTAGCCTTTTAATAAGCGTTAAGTGGTTAATCTTAAATATTCTGATTGTTTATAGATTGTCGAGCTGACCCGGGACACATTACCCCTAACCGCACTCGATTCTCAGGCAAGTTTCCAATACTTGGAACTGTTATTGTGATAATATATATGATGATTGTTTTATACATATGCCATAGCATGCATGCCTACTTTCAAGTTAATATTGAATTACTTGTTCCCTGAATCGATATCGGCTTATAGACTATATATGAAGTATCAGTTATAAGCCGGATTATTTGGTTAAGACCCTTAGCGAAGGGCGTATGATATTCATACCTCAATATAGACCGGGAGTCGATATTTTGTAATATATAAATAGTCGTGGAAACCCGGAGGGATCCCAGCGACAAATTTATTACTTCGAGGATTTTTATTCGATTACGAATCCTTCGAGGAACGTTATTTGAGTATTACCTCAGTGAAGGAATATTTAATGAATATTATTTTAATATTCATTTAGAATGTCATTTATTTAATGAATATTATTTTGATCATCCATTGGAGTTATTTAGTTAATGAATATTATTTTGAATATTCATTAGAGTTATTTGGTTGACAAATACCATTCCCAAATATTCATTTGGCTTACTTATTATTATTTGGAATATTCATTTGATCTTTATTTATTTAATGAATATTACTTTCGAATATTCATTTAAGGTTTGATTTACTTAATGAATATTATTTTAAAATATTCATTGGAAGTTCTATTTACTCAAGGAATATTACTTCGAATATTCCTTTAAAGTTTTGATTACTAAATGAATATTATTCGGATATTCATTTAGAATATTATTTGTTAAACGAATATTATTTTGGATATTCATTTAGAATATTATTTGTTAAATGAATATTATTTTGGGATATTTATTTAGAATATTATTTGTTTAATGGATATTATTTGGATATTCATTTGGAATGTAAATTGTTAAATGAATATTATTTTCAAATATTCATTTAAGGGTTGATTTATTCAGTAAATATTATATTAAATATTTATTTAAGTTTATTTATTCAATGAATATTATTTTAAATATTCATTTAAGAAGAGATTTATTTAATAAATAATTCTATATATTCATTCGAGGATTACTTACGAGCTATATTATGATTTAATAGTATTCCGTAATTATTATTGAATTAATAAATATTCTTGGAATGTTTAATAAAATTCTTTTGAATTCTTTTTATAATGATTTATATTATTCAAAGGTTATCCTTCACCTTCAGATATTATGTAAAATATTTCGGAGTCTTTTATGACTATTTTATCAAGGGGAGGTTCCCAAAACTTTAATTTCATTTAAATCTATCTTAAAGAAGATTTAAATACTCGCTCAACTTCCAAACGTATATAAGGGGACCTCACTTGAGCGATGTTATTTATTGGACTGCCCGGTCCTATACTTGCTAAAACTATCTTGTCACTCACATCTTGATTCTTTCAAGCATCGATATGAGTCTTTTGGTTACCTCCTCAACGCTCGAGGGGTATGATTGATGTAACAAGTTTATATCCATTAACAAGCATCAGCTTGGGAAATATTGGTGAATTTTCCTTTCCAATTAGATACGACTACTTTGTGGAGTCCTATCAACAAGTGTTACACTTGGGGAAAAAGGGGAACGAACTTTACGTTTCAGAGTCATGGATGATATTCGAACTAGGAGACGCGTAAGTGGCCGAGTGGCGCCGGTCCAGCAATAGCCCAACCGTTGGCTGAGGAGTTCCAGAGGGCGGTAGATAAATAATTCCGTCGGAGCTACCTTCTACATGTAGAGAACGACTGATGAGATGCATGACATACGACTGATCATCGTAAACGTCAGGGCATCTGGCGCGGCAATGCTCCCGTATTAGTTCATCTTCTAAAAGTGAGAAATTTCTGCAACACTGTTGGTGTTGGCAAGGTGAAAAAGTCTGGAAACCGGAATTGCAATATTTTTCCTGCAAGTTCCTCTCTTATGATAATTGAGAATATCTTGCTTATCTTTTGCATAGCAGATATTTATTCAAAACAAATATATTTTGAGTTACCTTGTAACTTCATCTCATACCTTATATTGGTACTACATCGTTAATGCATGACATATGGTTTCAAAGATATTTTGAACTGTCATATATTATTGTCGTTCAATTATATTTTCGGTGGGCTTTTGCTCACCCTTGCTTTATTTATTTATATTACAACAACAGCTAGATCAGATGGCCGCGCAAGGCGCACACAGCGTAAGCAGGTGTCAACCGTCAGAGGTTTACCGCTAAGGTCTTGGCTACCTTTGTTGAGGATGCAACTACTGGTAGGCTAGTTGTTAGCAATTGAGCCTCAAATGTATTTATATTATAGTATCTATTAATGGATGGCAAAGAGTATGTAATTGTACAATTGTAATTCTTTGGGTTGTAAGAACTCAAACTTGTGATTAATAATATTGTTGGTTACTCTGATTTCATCTCTGGGACTATAACGAGTGTGTTTTATGTTGTTATTTTGGGTCACAAGGTTGTAATTTAAATTATGTTGGTTTTGTGGTTGGATATTGAGACCGTAACGACCAGATCCCTGACCCTGGATCTGGGGGTGTTACAGAAATGGTATCAGAGAGAGCGTTATATATCCCAGAGATGATGCGACGTTAAAATAATAAATTCATTAAGATAATAAGAACTCTTGCCAAGTTCATAGTCGGACTACTTAATGTAGTACTGACGTATAAAACCCTTATGGGAACTATTAAGTATCATGATAGTGACTTAGCTCGTTCTTGTATCGACTAGTAAGGCGATAGACCTTGGGGATTACGAGAAGTAACTCAATGATGCTTGTTTTGATGCTGAAGATCGGATGGTGGATTCGATAGAGTACCCTACTGAGGACCCGGAAGAGGTTCCAGCAGAGGAGGAGAATATTGATAAGTATAAGGAGTCTACACTTAAGGAATGAGGGCTACAGCCGGAGAGACTGTAAGAGTTAAGGTATAGTGCTCAGAAAAGTGAGCATAAAGAGCTGAGATATTATTAAGAGAATTAAAGATGCGTATTGGATTCATAGCGGGACTGCTAGATGAAGTACCAGCAGGTAAGATGGATTTGAGGAATTACTTGAGATCTTATATGGGGATAGATAAAAAAAACCAAAATCCTTAGAGACCTACAGATTAATGAGAAAAGAGTTAGAGTGGCACATGGTTATCAAAGACACAGATAGAGGACGGGGAGCAGAGTCCCTAGGAACAGTTAAGACATAGGCGGCAAGTGCCATATCTTCAGATAAATGAATTAGTGTGAATGTGGTTAAGGATAATTCGCCATGAGGAGGCAGATTTCATGAGTGATAATTTGTAAAGTCAAACTTAGATTGATGAGGTGGTTGGGTTCAAGAAAATGTCCATTTTATGAATGGATCAACTTAGAAAATAAAGACATTGAAAGGTGATGGCATGATTGAATAAAGTATATAAGGAAATAGTAAGCAAGACAATGATCTCAGAACCTACAAGACTAAAAGACCAGTGAGTCTATGATAAACTAGTAATGAGGCTATCGTCAAGAAACCAAGTATAAGTTCAGTTCAATTCAGGGAAATGATGAACCAGCAACATTAGTTGCATGTGATTCAGAAGAATATTAAATTCTTTCTTTTCCTTGAATGGATTATGGTAGTTACCTTAAGTTTATTCTGACACTGAATCATAAATGGATTAGGCAAGGCGAGCAGTGGTCGAGATGTAATTGAGAATGCTTTTAGGTGCAACCTGATAGAACAGGTGTAGGACATGTTCTCGAAATAAGAGTTTTGGCAAAATGAAGTCCAGCAATAGGACACATGATCAATAAGAGTAGTGTTGGTCGGCCCTACCAATTTAAAGACAGTTTCAAATAAAGATTGGCCAACTACACTGGCAAAGGTGAGAAATTTCATAAAATTCACAAGGTATTACCAAAGATTTGCTCAGGACTTTACAGAAAGTGTAGTCCCGTAACCCGACTTATTATAAGAATAAAAGTTTGAATGGACAAGATAAACGTGAGAAGATCTTCCTGGAGCTAAAGGTAAAGTTGGTGATGACCAGGGTTGGCATTGCCTAATGGAAGAAGGAAACTTTGGGAGATATTATGATGCAACTCATACAGGTATAGGTCTGCGCTTATGCAGCACGACAGCGTAATTTCGAATACATTTAGACAGCGCAGTTCATCGGATTCGGATGGCCTTGGTAGTGCCAATGTTGAGGAACGACTAACCCCGACGGTAGTGTTCCTTCTGAGACTAGTTGTTAAGAAGACTGGTATTTGGTAGTATCGACTAATAGGACGAATATGTATCGGGAAGATGTGGCATGTTACTAGTGGGTGAATAGATTAACTGAAATTTTTCCCAAATTCTGGAAAGGAATTCAACGAATTTTGGCAAACCTTGTCTTTCTGATTATCAAAAGACGTCATTGAAGAGAGTGGAAACTGGAGCGAACCCTGTGGATTGGGTAAAGTAGCCGCTATACAGGTGGGTAGACATACCCCGATTATTACAGTTGAATGTAGGGATAAAATTATGAAGTTGAATGTAATTAAGAAACAAGCCGGACTGAGAAATTCTGGGATTGACTTAAATGAAAAAGTTGTTATGCCAGAAATGTTAAGCTTTTGTGGTACGTGGAATTGATAAGAGTAACTAGAAGAATAAAAGAAAAGGAAAGGTGACCGGAGACGGTACCGAGAAGTCGATTGAGACTTATATGGAGAAGGGTTTTGAAAAGATCAAAAGGTATCAAAGTAGAAGGCACTATGCCAGCAATTGCTAGAAAAATAATGCTATTAGCCGACCCCTAACTCACATGTTTTAGTATGGCAAGTTAAGGCCAAGTCACAAAGGATTAACAATTAACTAGACCAGCAATGAAAGGATATATAGGGGTTGCTTCTGATCAAGCGCCAACCGCAAGGACTTTTGATATAAAATGAATTGAGATACATGATAATGGATTTTATAAATACCATGGATGTGTTAGGAATGAGGATGGTGACCAGTAAAGGTTATGAGGATTGTCAGAGATGGTGTAGTATGATGCAAAAATGTTATCTGAAACTTAGTGTCCTCAAGAGGAGCATTAGGCATTAAGAGATTCACGTTGAACACGACCAATATCTTCCAGAACATCCTTGCTACCATTACCAAGTTCTGTAAGAAAGAGCAGATAGACATGTGTTGTCTTTGGAAGGTCATATAGACTAACATTCGTTTGAAAGAAGAGGTTAGCATTAGTCTACCTATAGACTATCAAGATGAGAATGATTAAAAGAGACCCTTATTAAGGATATATGATTGAATTGCCAAGTACAGGATATAAGTATTCCTTGAAACTAGAATTGAGCATAGAATGTCCATATATTAAGACGAACCCTGGGGGATGCACAAAGGATAGCATCACCCCTAACAATAGGCACTGTGAAATCAGACGATATAAGTTGAATCGACCAAGGTATCAATAACCTATAAGGATTTGTAGAAAGGAGTCTCGAAAAGTACATAGACAGAATCGTTATAGAATTGGTTAATGATGTTTGATATACCCTGTACCCAGAAGAAATAGGATGAATGATGAGGATGACCTAAGGAACCCTATAAGGGAAGAGGTAATGTTCTGAACTTCAGAAAGGGAAGTTTGGTAAGGAATGTATGACATAGTAACAATAAGGCCAGAGGAAGTATGTGTGAAACCATGGGAAAGTATGGATTGAACCAATAAGGTTGAGATTATCCTAAAACAAGGAGGGATTTAAGTAAGGAAATATCCTAGGTATGATTGGGAGTACTGGTAGTAAAGTTCACACTAGAAAGGTGGAAGCAATGACTTTTGGAAAAAGACTGATAGATGTTTTCACTCATTCAGCAGAATTTAAGGGAGAATGCTTCCACCCTGAGTTGGAATAGATCCAGAAAACATGGATCTCAAGAAATTATTATAATCAGGAAAGGCCAACGAGGTGGACGACACTTTAAGTATAGGGGAGTAAGTATAAATGCTCATACCAAAGAAATAGAATGATAATGTAAGGACCTCGATGGTCATAATGTGGTAAAGGAAGTTACATCCCGTCTAATGATTGTGTCAGGATCAACTATAAGAATAGTTTAAGTAAAGATTCGATTCCTGATGTTGCCAGTAGCACATTACTGACATTAGGAGGCTCTGCGACAGACCAGACCAAATTCCCCAAGAAACTCGCCTTTTCTTTGGAAAGAGAGAGGGGAGGTTAAGTAACAATGAATTGGTAGTAAATGACCAGAAATAGAGAGGGTACAAATACTGATAGGCCAAATGGCACGATGATGAATGACAAGCAAGTTTATGTTGGTGTATTTCTGTGCAAACAAGATAGAGAATTATGAGGTTGGCAAGCGATTAAGCAAACCGCTAAGCTTTTAGTCTTCTACCGGAGATATATGATTAATAATCTCATCAGCCTATTCCAGCTGCAATGCTGGAAGCTTTCCTGCAATTTTATCCGCTTCATGTAATATCTACGTCAAGTTCAGGAAGCGTTCCTTATGGATAGGAAATAGTGATTATTTTGTTTTCCTAGAGGATCTTGAATTGACAATTATGATGCTTAGTTATTAAAGCACTGCGTAAACGATAAACGATGGTGATCCTTCTGAGAAATTAGGTGGTAACGACTGTGGAAATGTCAAATTGAATCTAAGTTAGAGAAATCATCCAGGTTTATTTCGGATGGTGTAATTTCTGGAACGACGGGATATTGGAAATGAAGAATTAGGTTATGATGGTTCATAAAATGATTATAGTAGAAATAAAGACAAGAGACTGATAGAGATGGAAATAGAATTGGGAATTAATAAGAGAGTCAGATAGGCAGACTCATGAGAAGCTCCGGTAATGAAGCGAGAAGAGTATGGAATTGGCAAGGTAAGGGTATTGGCCAAAACGGAAAGTTGGAATTAGGAGCATGAATGACATACAAATTGACTCCTTTTAAGTTGGAAAATCCGAGGAAATATGGAATAGTTTGATTGAGTGATAAAAGAGACTCATGGAATGAAAAAGTGAAATCTAGATGGTTGAACAAAGGAAAGTTTGACCACAAACGTGCCACGTATATTGAATAAAGGTAACACGCGTTCCCCTAATAAGGTGACGGTGGAGTTCAATAGCAGAAGTGAATGAGAACTAGATGATAAGATGGATGTGATTGATAAAGAAAAGAATGGGTTTTTCCTAACGAGCACTCGGAATGACAACCTGATAGTGTTAAAATTATGAGTATGAAAGAGCCAGTGTCGGGGCGTGAAATGTGAGTAATAATAATGTCAAGCGGGAGATCCAAGATTTAACCGGAGAGGTTGAAGGATTTTCCAAAAAGTTAGTGGTGCTAATATCGAGCAAGAGTATAGGTCCATAGAATGATGGACAGAGCAGCAAGGACATGTGATATGTGAGATTACGAAAAATTAGTATTTAATACGAATATGATTACTTTTTTTTTTCTAATAAACCTCTATAGTTCAGAGGTAAATTCTAAGTATGATATTTTGACAATCATGAAAATTTTCTTATATGATTCTTTGAAATCCGCTCCTTTTCTTCTCCCTTATTTACCTTCTTCTAAAATGAGAAGAACAACCCTTTAAGGAGGGGAGGTAATACTACGTGACTCTCTGTCTGTGTGATAGGAGTCTAAGTGGAATGCCATTAATTGTTTAATTGCTTGTCAAGTACTAAAGGCTGGCCCCCTTCTGTACTAGCTATGCAATATAACAAATGTTCATTGATCATAGTGATCTCTCAATAAATTCTTCTAATTCAATATATATACATCGAGATTGCGAAGATTAGGAATTGCAAAATTACGAGTGAGGTTATCTCCGGAATTCGTAGCGCGTAAGTGATACCGAAGTCACTGCACGTACCAACAAGGTTAATAGTGTAAGACCGGACAAGAGCGTATATCGGATAATGTGTTATGCGAAAGTATCAAAGAATTGGTAGAACGGATAAAGGGTGTGTTGTAACACCAGTATGATGTGCTTTAGAAAGATTGGAATGTGTAAGGATCGACCAGAGAATTGGAAAGCGAAATAACCAACAAGTACCCCATTTGTCTTCTACCTGATTCCGGGACGGAATCCTTTTAAGGAGGGGAGACTGTAAGAACCCAGATTTTTGGGTAGAATTAAAACTTTTATTATGCATTGATGTAAGAGTGAACAGTGGTTACAACTACATTGTAATACTGGCTTTAAAGAATGAATAATGACAGGATATATATATTCCAAGGTTATATGGCCTGAAGGATGCTATTGGGTGATAACTTAGATTAGAATAATCTATCTCCTAGAAAGTTAAGATAAGATTCCCTAGAGAGAAATAGATACCCTCACGTCATCCAAATCAATATCTATTATAAGCCCAGCAGTTCCGTAAAAAGGTTAAGGAACACTCGAAGGTGAACCAGGTTCATTTTCCTAATTATAGGAATTAAATAAAAATAAGTGATGAATAGTGATTTTGGTGGAATTTGGAATATTATTATAATAATGTTATACCCGGTATTCAGAACGGATTTCTGAGTTCGTATTAACGATCTACGAAGCAAATAAGTGTATGTAAACGTGATCGGATTTTAGAAAATCCAAAATTTATTTTTTAAGGAAAATCTGATCGAGCAGTAAAGAGCATATTAATGCGAACAAGATAAGAGAATTATTATGTCAAGGAATTAAGGATTTTATTTAATTATGATTTGAGAAATTAGAATGAAAATCCTCGAGTTAGAATGATAAGCGTTTTAGAAATCGCTAGAACTTTATAACGAGATTAAGCGATAAAGCGAACACGAAATGAATTACGGATTAAATATAAAATGAGATGGGAAACACCACATGATCATCTAGGGTTTACTAATATTAGATTGGTGGAAAAGAAATGAGAAAAGAAAAGAAAAAGAAAAGTGATGAGGTGTGTGATTAAGAAGTAAACAACAAGGCAACATGTCATCTCTTTTCTCCCACTCACCAAGGCTACTTGACACTTGTAATTAGAGTGTAAGTGCAGCTATAATACATCAAAATATCCAAAAAATTTCACTTTACCACTAATCAAAAAGAGAGAAAAGAGAGAAAAGCAAAAAGGAAGTCAACACCACCACCATTCTTTCATTCGGCTTTTCCATTAATTGGAAAATCAAAACCCCTCTTCCCACCATCTTTTGATCTTGCAAAAATTATGGTGAGTCTTACATTTCCTAAAAGTGATCCCATAAAAATTTCAAAGCCAATCTCACTTGTTTCCATTTTCAATTAATTCATCAAAGAGGAGGATGAATAGTGGTTTTAAGAATTAATCTTGTTTTTTTCTTGTTTTTCATGGTGGATTTAGCTAGCTTAGGATCATCCAAGGATAGATCAAGGCTTAGGAAGGTTATACTACTCTCTCAGGAAGGTATAAATCATTTCAAACCCTAAGCTTTACTTTGAGTTTATGCATGATTCATGGTGATTTTGGATTAAGTGATATTAGTAGTATTTTACCACCATGTTAGCATGATTTTGTGGTTAGATTAGCTTTATGATGATATTGATGAAGCATGATGTTCTTGAGCTTTTAAGAGATGATTATTAACTGTAGTAATTGATTAGATGCCCGGGGTGGCTTGGTTGTTGCGTAATGAATTTTAGAACGATCGATTCGTAGCCGTCGTAATGCCCGATTTTCATTAACATTAAGAAACCGAAGTGGTCAGTAGCCATAACTCTCTGTTCTTGGCAAGATAATGAACCCTACTGCTAGATTTTTGAACATAGATCACTTTGGCGAAAGAATCGAAGCATTTCAATTTACGGTTTAGGAGTTATGATTAAATTCGTAAAAGTGGTTCGAAACCGTAAACGAAAGTTCGTAACTGAAATTGGATCCCTTTATTACCACGAAATCAGTGGCGAATCTTGATAATTAAAAATTAGAGATCATAAGGATAGTGTGAGAAAATACCTCGTATTAAAAAGATCGTTTTTCGATTTTATAAAAATGTTCGAATCGAGATTAAACGCGAACGAACCCCTTAAAAGTATGACTTTGGTTATAACTTAGAAAACGGGCGATAGAACTCGAGGTATAATCTTGATTCGTAAACGACCGACCTTAGAACTTGTACGACTTAAGTATATACCAAGTATAAGCATGATGACATGTCTTGATAATGAACGAATGTCGGATCGTATCGGTGATAAAAAGGGTTACACTAAAAGAGACGTAACGAGATAACTCGAAAACATGTTTCGATTTAAGTGGAGTTTATACTTAGCCTTTTAATAAGCGTTAAGTGGTTAATCTTAAATATTCTGATTGTTTATAGATTGTCGAGCTGACCCGGGACACATTACCCCTAACCGCACTCGATTCTCAGGCAAGTTTCCAATACTTGGAACTGTTGTTGTGATAATATATATGATGATTGTTTTATACATATGCCATAGCATGCATGCCTACTTTCAAGTTAATATTGAATTACTTGTTCCCTGAATCGATATCGGCTTATAGACTATATATGAAGTATCAGTTATAAGCCGGATTGTTTGGTTAAGACCCTTAGCGAAGGGCGTATGATATTCATACCTCAATATAGACCGGGAGTCGATATTTTGTAATATATAAATAGTCGTGGAAACCCGGAGGGATCCCAGCGACAAATTTATTACTTCGAGGATTTTTATTCGATTACGAATCCTTCGAGGAACGTTATTTGAGTATTACCTCAGTGAAGGAATATTTAATGAATATTATTTTAATATTCATTTAGAATGTCATTTATTTAATGAATATTATTTTGATCATCCATTGGAGTTATTTAGTTAATGAATATTATTTTGAATATTCATTAGAGTTATTTGGTTGACAAATACCATTCCCAAATATTCATTTGGCTTACTTATTATTATTTGGAATATTCATTTGATCTTTATTTATTTAATGAATATTACTTTCGAATATTCATTTAAGGTTTGATTTACTTAATGAATATTATTTTAAAATATTCATTGGAAGTTCTATTTACTCAAGGAATATTACTTCGAATATTCCTTTAAAGTTTTGATTACTAAATGAATATTATTCGGATATTCATTTAGAATATTATTTGTTAAACGAATATTATTTTGGATATTCATTTAGAATATTATTTGTTAAATGAATATTATTTTGGGATATTTATTTAGAATATTATTTGTTTAATGGATATTATTTGGATATTCATTTGGAATGTAAATTGTTAAATGAATATTATTTTCAAATATTCATTTAAGGGTTGATTTATTCAGTAAATATTATATTAAATATTTATTTAAGTTTATTTATTCAATGAATATTATTTTAAATATTCATTTAAGAAGAGATTTATTTAATAAATAATTCTATATATTCATTCGAGGATTACTTACGAGCTATATTATGATTTAATAGTATTCCGTAATTATTATTGAATTAATAAATATTCTTGGAATGTTTAATAAAATTCTTTTGAATTCTTTTTATAATGATTTATATTATTCAAAGGTTATCCTTCACCTTCAGATATTATGTAAAATATTTCGGAGTCTTTTATGACTATTTTATCAAGGGGAGGTTCCCAAAACTTTAATTTCATTTAAATCTATCTTAAAGAAGATTTAAATACTCGCTCAACTTCCAAACGTATATAAGGGGACCTCACTTGAGCGATGTTATTTATTGGACTGCCCGGTCCTATACTTGCTAAAACTATCTTGTCACTCACATCTTGATTCTTTCAAGCATCGATATGAGTCTTTTGGTTACCTCCTCAACGCTCGAGGGGTATGATTGATGTAACAAGTTTATATCCATTAACAAGCATCAGCTTGGGAAATATTGGTGAATTTTCCTTTCCAATTAGATACGACTACTTTGTGGAGTCCTATCAACAAGTGTTACACTTGGGGAAAAAGGGGAACGAACTTTACGTTTCAGAGTCATGGATGATATTCGAACTAGGAGACGCGTAAGTGGCCGAGTGGCGCCGGTCCAGCAATAGCCCAACCGTTGGCTGAGGAGTTCAAGAGGGCGGTAGATAAATAATTCCGTCGGAGCTACCTTCTACATGTAGAGAACGACTGATGAGATGCATGACATACGACTGATCATCGTAAACGTCAGGGCATCTGGCGCGGCAATGCTCCCGTATTAGTTCATCTTCTAAAAGTGAGAAATTTCTGCAACACTGTTGGTGTTGGCAAGGTGAAAAAGTGTGGAAACCGGAATTGCAATATTTTTCCTGCAAGTTCCTCTCTTATGATAATTGAGAATATCTTGCTTATCTTTTGCATAGCAGATATTTATTCAAAACAAATATATTTTGAGGTACCTTGTAACTTCATCTCATACCTTATATTGGTACTACATCGTTAATGCATGACATATGGTTTCAAAGATATTTTGAACTGTCATATATTATTGTCGTTCAATTATATTTTCGGTGGGCTTTTGCTCACCCTTGCTTTATTTATTTATATTACAACAACAGCTAGATCAGATGGCCGCGCAAGGCGCACACAGCGTAAGCAGGTGTCAACCGTCAGAGGTTTACCGCTAAGGTCTTGGCTACCTTTGTTGAGGATGCAACTACTGGTAGGCTAGTTGTTAGCAATTGAGCCTCAAATGTATTTATATTATAGTATCTATTAATGGATGGCAAAGAGTATGTAATTGTACAATTGTAATTCTTTGGGTTGTAAGAACTCAAACTTGTGATTAATAATATTGTTGGTTACTCTGATTTCATCTCTGGGACTATAACGAGTGTGTTTTATGTTGTTATTTTGGGTCACAAGGTTGTAATTTAAATTATGTTGGTTTTGTGGTTGGATATTGAGACCGTAACGACCAGATCCCTGACCCTGGATCTGGGGGTGTTACAGAAATGGTATCAGAGAGAGCGTTATATATCCCAGAGATGATGCGACGTTAAAATAATAAATTCATTAAGATAATAAGAACTCTTGCCAAGTTCATAGTCGGACTACTTAATGTAGTACTGACGTATAAAACCCTTATGGGAACTATTAAGTATCATGATAGTGACTTAGCTCGTTCTTGTATCGACTAGTAAGGCGATAGACCTTGGGGATTACGAGAAGTAACTCAATGATGCTTGTTTTGATGCTGAAGATCGGATGGTGGATTCGATAGAGTACCCTACTGAGGACCCGGAAGAGGTTCCAGCAGAGGAGGAGAATATTGATAAGTATAAGGAGTTTACACTTAAGGAATGAGGGCTACAGCCGGAGAGACTGTAAGAGTTAAGGTATAGTGCTCAGAAAAGTGAGCATAAAGAGCTGAGATATTATTAAGAGAATTAAAGATGCGTATTGGATTCATAGCGGGACTGCTAGATGAAGTACCAGCAGGTAAGATGGATTTGAGGAATTACTTGAGATCTTATATGGGGATAGATAAAAAAAACCAAAATCCTTAGAGACCTACAGATTAATGAGAAAAGAGTTAGAGTGGCACATGGTTATCAAAGACACAGATAGAGGACGGGGAGCAGAGTCCCTAGGAACAGTTAAGACATAGGCGGCAAGTGCCATATCTTCAGATAAATGAATTAGTGTGAATGTGGTTAAGGATAATTCGCCATGAGGAGGCAGATTTCATGAGTGATAATTTGTAAAGTCAAACTTAGATTGATGAGGTGGTTGGGTTCAAGAAAATGTCCATTTTATGAATGGATCAACTTAGAAAATAAAGACATTGAAAGGTGATGGCATGATTGAATAAAGTATATAAGGAAATAGTAAGCAAGACAATGATCTCAGAACCTACAAGACTAAAAGACCAGTGAGTCTATGATAAACTAGTAATGAGGCTATCGTCAAGAAACCAAGTATAAGTTCAGTTCAATTCAGGGAAATGATGAACCAGCAACATTAGTTGCATGTGATTCAGAAGAATATTAAATTCTTTCTTTTCCTTGAATGGATTATGGTAGTTACCTTAAGTTTATTCTGACACTGAATCATAAATGGATTAGGCAAGGCGAGCAGTGGTCGAGATGTAATTGAGAATGCTTTTAGGTGCAACCTGATAGAACAGGTGTAGGACATGTTCTCGAAATAAGAGTTTTGGCAAAATGAAGTCCAGCAATAGGACACATGATCAATAAGAGTAGTGTTGGTCGGCCCTACCAAGTTAAAGACAGTTTCAAATAAAGATTGGCCAACCACACTGGCAAAGGTGAGAAATTTCATAAAATTCACAAGGTATTACCAAAGATTTGCTCAGGACTTTACAGAAAGTGTAGTCCCGTAACCCGACTTATTATAAGAATAAAAGTTTGAATGGACAAGATAAACGTGAGAAGATCTTCCTGGAGCTAAAGGTAAAGTTGGTGATGACCAGGGTTGGCATTGCCTAATGGAAGAAGGAAACTTTGGGAGATATTATGATGCAACTCATACAGGTATAGGTCTGCGCTTATGCAGCACGACAGCGTAATTTCGAATACATTTAGACAGCGCAGTTCATCGGATTCGGATGGCCTTGGTAGTGCCAATGTTGAGGAACGACTAACCCCGACGGTAGTGTTCCTTCTGAGACTAGTTGTTAAGAAGACTGGTATTTGGTAGTATCGACTAATAGGACGAATATGTATCGGGAAGATGTGGCATGTTACTAGTGGGTGAATAGATTAACTGAAATTTTTCCCAAATTCTGGAAAGGAATTCAACGAATTTTGGCAAACCTTGTCTTTCTGATTATCAAAAGACGTCATTGAAGAGAGTGGAAACTGGAGCGAACCCTGTGGATTGGGTAAAGTAGCCGCTATACAGGTGGGTAGACATACCCCGATTATTACAGTTGAATGTAGGGATAAAATTATGAAGTTGAATGTAATTAAGAAACAAGCCGGACTGAGAAATTCTGGGATTGACTTAAATGAAAAAGTTGTTATGCCAGAAATGTTAAGCTTTTGTGGTACGTGGAATTGATAAGAGTAACTAGAAGAATAAAAGAAAAGGAAAGGTGACCGGAGACGGTACCGAGAAGTCGATTGAGACTTATATGGAGAAGGGTTTTGAAAAGATCAAAAGGTATCAAAGTAGAAGGCACTATGCCAGCAATTGCTAGAAAAATAATGCTATTAGCCGACCCCTAACTCACATGTTTTAGTATGGCAAGTTAAGGCCAAGTCACAAAGGATTAACAATTAACTAGACCAGCAATGAAAGGATATATAGGGGTTGCTTCTGATCAAGCGCCAACCGCAAGGACTTTTGATATAAAATGAATTGAGATACATGATAATGGATTTTATAAATACCATGGATGTGTTAGGAATGAGGATGGTGACCAGTAAAGGTTATGAGGATTGTCAGAGATGGTGTAGTATGATGCAAAAATGTTATCTGAAACTTAGTGTCCTCAAGAGGAGCATTAGGCATTAAGAGATTCACGTTGAACACGACCAATATCTTCCAGAACATCCTTGCTACCATTACCAAGTTCTGTAAGAAAGAGCAGATAGACATGTGTTGTCTTTGGAAGGTCATATAGACTAACATTCGTTTGAAAGAAGAGGTTAGCATTAGTCTACCTATAGACTATCAAGATGAGAATGATTAAAAGAGACCCTTATTAAGGATATATGATTGAATTGCCAAGTACAGGATATAAGTATTCCTTGAAACTAGAATTGAGCATAGAATGTCCATATATTAAGACGAACCCTGGGGGATGCACAAAGGATAGCATCACCCCTAACAATAGGCACTGTGAAATCAGACGATATAAGTTGAATCGACCAAGGTATCAATAACCTATAAGGATTTGTGGAAAGGAGTCTCGAAAAGTACATAGACAGAATCGTTATAGAATTGGTTAATGATGTTTGATATACCCTGTACCCAGAAGAAATAGGATGAATGATGAGGATGACCTAAGGAACCCTATAAGGGAAGAGGTAATGTTCTGAACTTCAGAAAGGGAAGTTTGGTAAGGAATGTATGACATAGTAACAATAAGGCCAGAGGAAGTATGTGTGAAACCATGGGAAAGTATGGATTGAACCAATAAGGTTGAGATTATCCTAAAACAAGGAGGGATTTAAGTAAGGAAATATCCTAGGTATGATTGGGAGTACTGGTAGTAAAGTTCACACTAGAAAGGTGGAAGCAATGACTTTTGGAAAAAGACTGATAGATGTTTTCACTCATTCAGCAGAATTTAAGGGAGAATGCTTCCACCCTGAGTTGGAATAGATCCAGAAAACATGGATCTCAAGAAATTATTATAATCAGGAAAGGCCAACGAGGTGGACGACACTTTAAGTATAGGGGAGTAAGTATAAATGCTCATACCAAAGAAATAGAATGATAATGTAAGGACCTCGATGGTCATAATGTGGTAAAGGAAGTTACATCCCGTCTAATGATTGTGTCAGGATCAACTATAAGAATAGTTTAAGTAAAGATTCGATTCCTGATGTTGCCAGTAGCACATTACTGACATTAGGAGGCTCTGCGACAGACCAGACCAAATTCCCCAAGAAACTCGCCTTTTCTTTGGAAAGAGAGAGGGGAGGTTAAGTAACAATGAATTGGTAGTAAATGACCAGAAATAGAGAGGGTACAAATACTGATAGGCCAAATGGCACGATGATGAATGACAAGCAAGTTTATGTTGGTGTATTTCTGTGCAAACAAGATAGAGAATTATGAGGTTGGCAAGCGATTAAGCAAACCGCTAAGCTTTTAGTCTTCTACCGGAGATATATGATTAATAATCTCATCAGCCTATTCCAGCTGCAATGCTGGAAGCTTTCCTGCAATTTTATCCGCTTCATGTAATATCTACGTCAAGTTCAGGAAGCGTTCCTTATGGATAGGAAATAGTGATTATTTTGTTTTCCTAGAGGATCTTGAATTGACAATTATGATGCTTAGTTATTAAAGCACTGCGTAAACGATAAACGATGGTGATCCTTCTGAGAAATTAGGTGGTAACGACTGTGGAAATGTCAAATTGAATCTAAGTTAGAGAAATCATCCAGGTTTATTTCGGATGGTGTAATTTCTGGAACGACGGGATATTGGAAATGAAGAATTAGGTTATGATGGTTCATAAAATGATTATAGTAGAAATAAAGACAAGAGACTGATAGAGATGGAAATAGAATTGGGAATTAATAAGAGAGTCAGATAGGCAGACTCATGAGAAGCTCCGGTAATGAAGCAAGAAGAGTATGGAATTGGCAAGGTAAGGGTATTGGCCAAAACGGAAAGTTGGAATTAGGAGCATGAATGACATACAAATTGACTCCTTTTAAGTTGGAAAATCCGAGGAAATATGGAATAGTTTGATTGAGTGATAAAAGAGACTCATGGAATGAAAAAGTGAAATCTAGATGGTTGAACAAAGGAAAGTTTGACCACAAACGTGCCACGTATATTGAATAAAGGTAACACGCGTTCCCCTAATAAGGTGACGGTGGAGTTCAATAGCAGAAGTGAATGAGAACTAGATGATAAGATGGATGTGATTGATAAAGAAAAGAATGGGTTTTTCCTAACGAGCACTCGGAATGACAACCTGATAGTGTTAAAATTATGAGTATGAAAGAGCCAGTGTCGGGGCGTGAAATGTGAGTAATAATAATGTCAAGCGGGAGATCCAAGATTTAACCGGAGAGGTTGAAGGATTTTCCAAAAAGTTAGTGGTGCTAATATCGAGCAAGAGTATAGGTCCATAGAATGATGGACAGAGCAGCAAGGACATGTGATATGTGAGATTACGAAAAATTAGTATTTAATACGAATATGATTACTTTTTTTTTTTCTAATAAACCTCTATAGTTCAGAGGTAAATTCTAAGTATGATATTTTGACAATCATGAAAATTTTCTTATATGATTCTTTGAAATCCGCTCCTTTTCTTCTCCCTTATTTACCTTCTTCTAAAATGAGAAGAACAACCCTTTAAGGAGGGGAGGTAATACTACGTGACTCTCTGTCTGTGTGATAGGAGTCTAAGTGGAATGCCATTAATTGTTTAATTGCTTGTCAAGTACTAAAGGCTGGCCCCCTTCTGTACTAGCTATGCAATATAACAAATGTTCATTGATCATAGTGATCTCTCAATAAATTCTTCTAATTCAATATATATACATCGAGATTGCGAAGATTAGGAATTGCAAAATTACGAGTGAGGTTATCTCCGGAATTCGTAGCGCGTAAGTGATACCGAAGTCACTGCACGTACCAACAAGGTTAATAGTGTAAGACCGGACAAGAGCGTATATCGGATAATGTGTTATGCGAAAGTATCAAAGAATTGGTAGAACGGATAAAGGGTGTGTTGTAACACCAGTATGATGTGCTTTAGAAAGATTGGAATGTGTAAGGATCGACCAGAGAATTGGAAAGCGAAATAACCAACAAGTACCCCATTTGTCTTCTACCTGATTCCGGGACGGAATCCTTTTAAGGAGGGGAGACTGTAAGAACCCAGATTTTTGGGTAGAATTAAAACTTTTATTATGCATTGATGTAAGAGTGAACAGTGGTTACAACTACATTGTAATACTGGCTTTAAAGAATGAATAATGACAGGATATATATATTCCAAGGTTATATGGCCTGAAGGATGCTATTGGGTGATAACTTAGATTAGAATAATCTATCTCCTAGAAAGTTAAGATAAGATTCCCTAGAGAGAAATAGATACCCTCACGTCATCCAAATCAATATCTATTATAAGCCCAGCAGTTCCGTAAAAAGGTTAAGGAACACTCGAAGGTGAACCAGGTTCATTTTCCTAATTATAGGAATTAAATAAAAATAAGTGATGAATAGTGATTTTGGTGGAATTTGGAATATTATTATAATAATGTTATACCCGGTATTCAGAACGGATTTCTGAGTTCGTATTAACGATCTACGAAGCAAATAAGTGTATGTAAACGTGATCGGATTTTAGAAAATCCAAAATTTATTTTTTAAGGAAAATCTGATCGAGCAGTAAAGAGCATATTAATGCGAACAAGATAAGAGAATTATTATGTCAAGGAATTAAGGATTTTATTTAATTATGATTTGAGAAATTAGAATGAAAATCCTCGAGTTAGAATGATAAGCGTTTTAGAAATCGCTAGAACT
This sequence comes from Kitagawia praeruptora, assembly GCA_037693485.1. Taxonomy (NCBI): domain Eukaryota; kingdom Viridiplantae; phylum Streptophyta; class Magnoliopsida; order Apiales; family Apiaceae; genus Kitagawia; species Kitagawia praeruptora. The sequence continues at coordinate 146,037,689 of CM075352.1, forward strand.
TTATAACGAGATTAAGCGATAAAGCGAACACGAAATGAATTACGGATTAAATATAAAATGAGATGGGAAACACCACATGATCATCTAGGGTTTACTAATATTAGATTGGTGGAAAAGAAATGAGAAAAGAAAAGAAAAAGAAAAGTGATGAGGTGTGTGATTAAGAAGTAAACAACAAGGCAACATGTCATCTCTTTTCTCCCACTCACCAAGGCTACTTGACACTTGTAATTAGAGTGTAAGTGCAGCTATAATACATCAAAATATCCAAAAAATTTCACTTTACCACTAATCAAAAAGAGAGAAAAGAGAGAAAAGCAAAAAGGAAGTCAACACCACCACCATTCTTTCATTCGGCTTTTCCATTAATTGGAAAATCAAAACCCCTCTTCCCACCATCTTTTGATCTTGCAAAAATTATGGTGAGTCTTACATTTCCTAAAAGTGATCCCATAAAAATTTCAAAGCCAATCTCACTTGTTTCCATTTTCAATTAATTCATCAAAGAGGAGGATGAATAGTGGTTTTAAGAATTAATCTTGTTTTTTTCTTGTTTTTCATGGTGGATTTAGCTAGCTTAGGATCATCCAAGGATAGATCAAGGCTTAGGAAGGTTATACTACTCTCTCAGGAAGGTATAAATCATTTCAAACCCTAAGCTTTACTTTGAGTTTATGCATGATTCATGGTGATTTTGGATTAAGTGATATTAGTAGTATTTTACCACCATGTTAGCATGATTTTGTGGTTAGATTAGCTTTATGATGATATTGATGAAGCATGATGTTCTTGAGCTTTTAAGAGATGATTATTAACTGTAGTAATTGATTAGATGCCCGGGGTGGCTTGGTTGTTGCGTAATGAATTTTAGAACGATCGATTCGTAGCCGTCGTAATGCCCGATTTTCATTAACATTAAGAAACCGAAGTGGTCAGTAGCCATAACTCTCTGTTCTTGGCAAGATAATGAACCCTACTGCTAGATTTTTGAACATAGATCACTTTGGCGAAAGAATCGAAGCATTTCAATTTACGGTTTAGGAGTTATGATTAAATTCGTAAAAGTGGTTCGAAACCGTAAACGAAAGTTCGTAACTGAAATTGGATCCCTTTATTACCACGAAATCAGTGGCGAATCTTGATAATTAAAAATTAGAGATCATAAGGATAGTGTGAGAAAATACCTCGTATTAAAAAGATCGTTTTTCGATTTTATAAAAATGTTCGAATCGAGATTAAACGCGAACGAACCCCTTAAAAGTATGACTTTGGTTATAACTTAGAAAACGGGCGATAGAACTCGAGGTATAATCTTGATTCGTAAACGACCGACCTTAGAACTTGTACGACTTAAGTATATACCAAGTATAAGCATGATGACATGTCTTGATAATGAACGAATGTCGGATCGTATCGGTGATAAAAAGGGTTACACTAAAAGAGACGTAACGAGATAACTCGAAAACATGTTTCGATTTAAGTGGAGTTTATACTTAGCCTTTTAATAAGCGTTAAGTGGTTAATCTTAAATATTCTGATTGTTTATAGATTGTCGAGCTGACCCGGGACACATTACCCCTAACCGCACTCGATTCTCAGGCAAGTTTCCAATACTTGGAACTGTTGTTGTGATAATATATATGATGATTGTTTTATACATATGCCATAGCATGCATGCCTACTTTCAAGTTAATATTGAATTACTTGTTCCCTGAATCGATATCGGCTTATAGACTATATATGAAGTATCAGTTATAAGCCGGATTGTTTGGTTAAGACCCTTAGCGAAGGGCGTATGATATTCATACCTCAATATAGACCGGGAGTCGATATTTTGTAATATATAAATAGTCGTGGAAACCCGGAGGGATCCCAGCGACAAATTTATTACTTCGAGGATTTTTATTCGATTACGAATCCTTCGAGGAACGTTATTTGAGTATTACCTCAGTGAAGGAATATTTAATGAATATTATTTTAATATTCATTTAGAATGTCATTTATTTAATGAATATTATTTTGATCATCCATTGGAGTTATTTAGTTAATGAATATTATTTTGAATATTCATTAGAGTTATTTGGTTGACAAATACCATTCCCAAATATTCATTTGGCTTACTTATTATTATTTGGAATATTCATTTGATCTTTATTTATTTAATGAATATTACTTTCGAATATTCATTTAAGGTTTGATTTACTTAATGAATATTATTTTAAAATATTCATTGGAAGTTCTCTTTACTCAAGGAATATTACTTCGAATATTCCTTTAAAGTTTTGATTACTAAATGAATATTATTCGGATATTCATTTAGAATATTATTTGTTAAACGAATATTATTTTGGATATTCATTTAGAATATTATTTGTTAAATGAATATTATTTTGGGATATTTATTTAGAATATTATTTGTTTAATGGATATTATTTGGATATTCATTTGGAATGTAAATTGTTAAATGAATATTATTTTCAAATATTCATTTAAGGGTTGATTTATTCAGTAAATATTATATTAAATATTTATTTAAGTTTATTTATTCAATGAATATTATTTTAAATATTCATTTAAGAAGAGATTTATTTAATAAATAATTCTATATATTCATTCGAGGATTACTTACGAGCTATATTATGATTTAATACTATTCCGTAATTATTATTGAATTAATAAATATTCTTGGAATGTTTAATAAAATTCTTTTGAATTCTTTTTATAATGATTTATATTATTCAAAGGTTATCCTTCACCTTCAGATATTATGTAAAATATTTCGGAGTCTTTTATGACTATTTTATCAAGGGGAGGTTCCCAAAACTTTAATTTCATTTAAATCTATCTTAAAGAAGATTTAAATACTCGCTCAACTTCCAAACGTATATAAGGGGACCTCACTTGAGCGATGTTATTTATTGGACTGCCCGATCCTATACTTGCTAAAACTATCTTGTCACTCACATCTTGATTCTTTCAAGCATCGATATGAGTCTTTTGGTTACCTCCTCAACGCTCGAGGGGTATGATTGATGTAACAAGTTTATATCCATTAACAAGCATCAGCTTGGGAAATATTGGTGAATTTTCCTTTCCAATTAGATACGACTACTTTGTGGAGTCCTATCAACAAGTGTTACACTTGGGGAAAAAGGGGAACGAACTTTACGTTTCAGAGTCATGGATGATATTCGAACTAGGAGACGCGTAAGTGGCCGAGTGGCGCCGGTCCAGCAATAGCCCAACCGTTGGCTGAGGAGTTCCAGAGGGCGGTAGATAAATAATTCCGTCGGAGCTACCTTCTACATGTAGAGAACGACTGATGAGATGCATGACATACGACTGATCATCGTAAACGTCAGGGCATCTGGCGCGGCAATGCTCCCGTATTAGTTCATCTTCTAAAAGTGAGAAATTTCTGCAACACTGTTGGTGTTGGCAAGGTGAAAAAGTGTGGAAACCGGAATTGCAATATTTTTCCTGCAAGTTCCTCTCTTATGATAATTGAGAATATCTTGCTTATCTTTTGCATAGCAGATATTTATTCAAAACAAATATATTTTGAGTTACCTTGTAACTTCATCTCATACCTTATATTGGTACTACATCGTTAATGCATGGCATATGGTTTCAAAGATATTTTGAACTGTCATATATTATTGTCGTTCAATTATATTTTCAGTGGGCTTTTGCTCACCCTTGCTTTATTTATTTATATTACAACAACAGCTAGATCAGATGGCCGCGCAAGGCGCACACAGCGTAAGCAGGTGTCAACCGTCAGAGGTTTACCGCTAAGGTCTTGGCTACCTTTGTTGAGGATGCAACTACTGGTAGGCTAGTTGTTAGCAATTGAGCCTCAAATGTATTTATATTATAGTATCTATTAATGGATGGCAAAGAGTATGTAATTGTACAATTGTAATTCTTTGGGTTGTAAGAACTCAAACTTGTGATTAATAATATTGTTGGTTACTCTGATTTCATCTCTGGGACTATAACGGGTGTGTTTTATGTTGTTATTTTGGGTCACAAGGTTGTAATTTAAATTATGTTGGTTTTGTGGTTGGATATTGAGACCGTAACGACCAGATCCCTGACCCTGGATCTGGGGGTGTTACATTTGGACTTTTCTGATTTTGCATCGCATAGTTATAAAAGGTGAGAGTTTGGAGTACAATACACACATCCTATCAAAAGTAAATCTTTTACAATATATGCCGGAAGCAGTATACCACCTGAATTTTAGACAATTCATGGATATGGTTGCACCATTCAACAATCCGCATGGAGTATTCATCAAGTGTTGTCATGATATTATCGAGTATCTTCGCAACCTTGATGAAAACTTGACAATGCTAATCCATAATGCTTTAGAACATGAGCATTTATTTTCAGAAATCTTTTAGTATGTTTGCGTTTTACTTTTCAAAGATGAGAAAAGATCTATACTCATAGATCATTTGGTTGAGATTGTAGAAGCAAGACAAAATTTGATCATCTGAAAGTTTTAATCCGTTTATTCCGAAGTTGGCGTCAAACAACATTATCTGGGATGCACTCTAACGTCAAAAAAGTTTCTCAATTATGTTATAAAATGTCAACAATGGATGATCTTAATTGGACAATAGCATGTGGAAGTCATAGAGATGTTGCTACTATTCAAGCGTATAATTGTGATTATTGTAAAGTACAAATAATTTTATATAATTTTTGTAAATAGTGATATTTAACTATCCAATTAAAGTTGTGGAAATTTGTTACAATTTTCAATTTAGCATGCTTATTTACTAAATTATATGAAGCAAATTATATGAAAAAATATAATTTCATAATGTTAAAAAAGTAGTCGAGATGGAATTTTTTATTTTGATAAGAATATTAAAATTTAAAATAATTATATTGTTTTAATGTATCTTTAATACATTTTTCCTTTTACAAATTTTTATTGTTAAGTTCTGAACCAAATTTTCTCCTTAATCCTGTAATAAGTGTAAAAGTAATCTTATCATAATAATTGTTAATTGTTCGATACTCCTTAATATTCAAGCCTGCATGAGACTCATTGAAGTCTTGCACTAAGAGCATAATACTATTTGAATAATGCTAGAGGTCCCAAATTTTTTCCCAAAATAGGTCCCAAATGTCATAATAATGGTGGACCCCCCTGCATTCACACTAATTTCCACCAATAAAAACACCCCAAATTGCCACATGATCAACGCCACGTCATTTGGGAACAAAATTTTGGTACCTATTTTGGTACATCTAGCACTACTCATACTATACAAAAAACGGTTGTCAGTGCTACAAATAATTCTACTTCACAGCTTTGTTGTAGGCTCTTAATACACCCAAACACTGAGTACATACAATTCGTTGCAATAAAGCAAAACAGTAGAGCATAATTCAAGAATATGAAGTATCTCTGCAGTAACAAGAATTTAAATGAAAACGAAGCTGCATACATGGAGGGGCATAGATTCAAGTCTACTTGGTCCTCTTTAAACTCTGTACTTGGCTAAACTTCAAGTCATCGATTTAAGTTGAATCATAAGAAAAATAAATTAGTCATTTTGTTGAGACACAATAGTAGGCCAACAACATTAATATGTAGCTTAGAATTTTTGTTTAAAGTCTTGATTTTCAACAACAACTTAGTTTAAATATTAAATACAAATTACAAAAAGTAGAAAGTTAAACTTTGCTCACCTTCGAGTTCCATACCATCTAAGTTGGATGAACTTGCAACTTGAGTAATTCTTTTAACTTCTCTTTGCGATTCCCGTGTCCAGTCCAAAACTCTAATTTTCCAAAGCAGATAGAAAGTAAATCATAAATATATTCAGGTACATGTCAAGTAGTGGACTAAAGAGATTTGAATCAAACCTGAAGCATAAGAACACTCTTTTCTTTAGCGTGTTTACAGAGTACAACACAACACAACACAACGTATAAGAACACTCTTTTCTTTAGCGTGTTTACAGAGTACAACACAACGTACTCAGTATACAACACAACACAACGTACTCAGTATATCCCGCATGAGCAGGGTCTGAGGGGGTAGGATGTATGCAATCATGCCCCTACACAAAGGTAGGGAGATTGTTTCCGGTTTTTGACCCCCAAGCAGGAATCGAACCCGTGACCTCCCGGTTCACGGATTGGGCACTTACCACTGTGCCAACTGAACCCCTTTTAGTGTGTTTACAGAGTGCTATATAGTATTTGTAGCCAGGTATAATCGCTAAAAACATCTGTCTATCAAAGGAGCAAGTATAATGAAAAGTATTATAGTAATTATATTAATCCACAATTCTTCGTACAAGTCACTGGTAGGCTTTGATATATTGTCATTTGTGACACATTCCTCTTTACAATCGGGATTAGGAGTAGAACTAGAAGATAAAGATGGCAATGACGACGAGGAGGACAATGAAGATGCAACTGCAGAAGTTCTAAACGTAGGGGCAGTCATAAAAGCTAGAAATCCAAATAACAACAACGAAGATATCGTCTTGACAACCGTCGTTTTAAATTCAACAAGTTTGTGAGTAACACTAGGGATGCTGCTATTGCTGTTATCACAAGTAGAGTTGATGATTGATTGCTGGTTATTATTAACAACAAAAGGCTTATTAATTTTCTTTTTTAACAAGTGTAAATAAGAATCAGGAGCATTATAATAATAATTGAGATTGTTTAATTTGCGAAGAGGAACAGAGAGTACTAGTCCACGATTGACACCGAAAGATGATAACAAGGTAGTCCACGATTTTTTTACTATGAATGTTGCTAAATGCAATAAGATTTTACTTCACGCAATAAAGAGTTATTACCATAACTATTAAATATCCTAGAAACTTAGCAAAACACGGATTACCTATTTAATACTCCCTTTATTTGGAAAAAGAAAATTTAAAAGGAAAAATGTTCCTACAGTTAACTGTAGGAAAATTACCTAAAAACATTTGCATTTTATATACAAAAATTAGATGGCATTTTTGTAATAATAGAATTCACCCACTGTATTTACAAAAATATCCTTACTTTTGTATTGAAATATGAGTTAACTTTAGAATATTACCTATAGTTAACTATAGGATCATTCCTCTAGCGACATTCACCGCAAAAGGACAGTAACGGGAACTTCCTAACTAGTTATTCATAGGGATGAATGGTAATGGAAAGAACTCTGTACTAAAAAAACTACTAAATTAGGACTAAACAATATACTGATTCAAATTGTACAAACTTTAAACAGCTCATTGTACTGAATAAATTTACAGTTTTACACCGAAGCTATATAGGTGCATGCAGACATTAGACATATGCATATGAGCTGTAAAAAGAGCAGAAATAGATGCATCAACTGAAAGTCTAAAACTGAAGGAATGTGTAATCTGAAGAAAAAGTGGGATGCTCCAAACACATATGTATCTTTAAGATGAATACAATACTACTGCAGCATGAATATACAACTTTACCAATTATTTAACCAGGAGTCCTACGGGAACCATCCAAGGTGTGATGTAATCGAGTGTCAATGTTTATGTGGGTAGAGTAGAGCTGTGTCATGATTTATGTATATAGAGTTCGTTGACATGAAAATTTAAGCCTTGAGTTAGCCTCTGAGGAGTACTATGGAAATGAAGAAAACAATGGTTGCTTGATGTCAATGCCAAAGATCTGGAAGCGATGACAGTGAATCCTCACATAGAAATTGTTAACCCGCTTCAGTTTTATATAGTGGAACACTTCCTACTTGTCTACTTAGTCCTCTTTAAACTCAGTACTTATCTAAACTTCAAGTCATTGATTTAAGTTAATTCTTATGAAGAATAAATTAGTTAAATACAAATTGCAAAAAGTACAAAGTTAAATTTTGTTCACCTTCGAGTTCCATACCATCTAAGTTGGATGAACTTGCAACTTGAGTAATTCTTTTAACTTCTCTTTGCAATTCCCGTGTCCCGTCCAAAACTCCAATCTTCCAAATCAGATAGAAAGTAAATCAGACATATATATACAGGTACATGTCAAGTAGTGGACTAAAGAGAATCGAATCAAACCTGAAGCATAAGGACACTCTTTTCTTTGGTGTGTTTACAGAGTACTAAATAGTATTTGTAGCCAGGTATTATCGCTAAAAAAATTGGTACTGTCAAAGGAGCAAGTATAATGAAAAGTATTATCGTAATTATATTAATCCACAATTCTTCGTACAAGTCACTGGTAGGCTTTGATATATTGTCATTTGTGACACATTCCTCTTTGCAATCGGGATTAGGAGAAGAACTAGAAGATAAAGATGGCAATGACGATGAGGAGGACAATGAAGCTGCAAGTAGGGGCAGTCATAAAAGCTAGAAATCCAAATAACAACAACGAAGCTACTGTCTTGACAACCGTCTTTTTAAATTCAACAAGTTTGTGAGTAACACTTGTGCTGCTGCTATTGCTGTTGTTATGACAACTAGAGTTGATGATTGACTGCTGGTTATTAACAACAAACTGCTTATTAAATTTCTTGTTTAATAAGTGTAATTAAGTATCAGGAGCATTATAATAATAATTGAGATTGTTTAATTTGTGAGGAGGAACAGAGAGTACTAGTCCACGATTGACATCGGAAGATGATAAAAAGGTATTCGTGTTCCGGCAAAAACAAACTCTTGCCGGCGGATAGAATGATTTTGCTGCCGTCGGCGGTGATGTTGTGAAAAGTTGTGGCTGGAGAATGACATCTGATCTCGTAAGCATCCCCGGCATGATCATTGCACTCTATTCTCGCTTGCGAGTTGTGGGTTTTTATAAGGGGTTTTTTCAAAGCAAGTTCTGTTTTTATATACCGGGTTGTGCGCCCTTTTTAAGGTATTGTTACAAATGCTTTTGAAATATAAGGCCATTTATACTTACCTAATATGATTTTATTAAACTAGCATTTTGCCGTACTTGCATACCTTTTTTTTGCCCTACCGTAATATAATTATATAATTACCCCACCAAATTTTAGATTGAAAAATATTAGAGGTACCAAATTGAGTATAAAAAATTGTTACAAATGCTTTTGATTGGTTACAATTATAATGGACCTGCCAGAACCATCCAATTAAAACATTTCAAAATGCCAAATAATTTATGTCATGTCATTTGGTAACAAATTTTGGTATCCAATTTGGTATTCCTATCACTACTCTTTTAGATTTCGTAAAGAATCCGGTTTGCCTAAAATGACAAAGTAAGAAAATAGACATGGTACATTTACTATACAAAATTACATTTTTGAAATGTTTATATTTTAACCATTATCAATTTATTAAAATTTATATCTATTTTAATATATATATATATATATATATATATATATATATATATATATATATATATATATATATATGCTAGCGTTCAAATAGAAACCAACCTTAGAATAGAAACTAGAAACCTACACTAAATAAATTATATTTCATTTATTTTAATGGCCCCGCTAGGGGCACTTTCACAAAAAACTTATAAAATTCTTTGCTCTATTCAACAAAAATATAAAAAAAATTAAAAAAAATTAAAAAAAGTTACTGTTCACGTGCCACGTCATCAAGTGAACAGTAACTTTTTTTTAAAATTTTTAATTTTTTTTTATTTTTTTGTTGAATAGAGCCAATAATTTTAAACGTTTTTTGTATTGGGGTACCCCTAATTTGGTCATTAGATTAGCTTGAAATATTTAATTTAGGTTTAGTTTCTAGTTTCTATTCTAAGTTAGTTTCTATTAGAACAAGACCCTATATATATATATGGGTTGGACTCCATAGCAAACACCTTATATAACAAACAACAAAGAACACCTCATATCTAATAGATTCATTGCCCCTGGCGGGGCCACCCAATACAAAAAGTTCTTATTTTTTTAGGCTCTATCCATCCAGCAAAAAAAAAAAAAATTGAAAATTTACTGTTCATCGATGACGTCACTGATGACGTCATCATGACGTCATCGATGAACAGTAAATTTTCAATTTTTTTTTTTTGCTGGATGGATAGAGCCTAAAAAAATAAGAACTTTTTGTATTGGGTGCCCCTGGCGGAGCCAATGGATCTATTGGAATAAATGATTTTATAGTGTTCTTTATTGTTTGTTATATAAGAGTGTTCTTTATGGAGCAAAGGCATATATATATAGGGTCCTACTCCACTACAAACTAAAATTAACTACAAACTAAAAACTAAACACTAATCTAATATTTCAAGCTAATCTAATGATCAAACTAGGGGTACCCCAATACAAAAAATGCTTAAAATAATTGGCTCTATCCAACAAAAAAAAATAAAAAATAAAAAAAATCATTGTTCACGTGATGACGTGGCAGTGGATTTCACTGGTTAACGGTGCTTCGCACCTTCTTGTACGGCGCTTCGCGCCTTTATCATTCTAAAGTTGTAAGGAATGGCAATCAATGGTAAAGGCAATAGACGATTGACGGGTGTGTCGAGGACCTTCGGCCCTCATGACTACCTAACTCATCCGTTTACTGTCTTAAATGCTTCGCATTTCCACGGCAGGGATTTTTTTTTTTTTTTTTTTGATTTTTTTTTTTTTTTTGTTGGATAGAGCCAATTATTTTAAGCATCTTTCGTGAAGGTACCCTTGGCGGGAAACTTAGAATAGATGAAATATAATTAATTTAGTGTTAGTTTGTAGTTTGTATTTAAGGATTGGTTTGTATTTGAGCAAAAACCTATATATATATATAATATCTATTCACAAAGCCTTTATGAATATAATTTTACCCAATCGAAAATATTATATAAAATGAGTTTACTTATCTTAATGTGACCAAGTGATCGCCTAGCATTGCATGAATTTAACACATATATTAATATAAAATTAAGGTTAACTTTGTCAATAAAAGTGATGGGTGTATCTTTCAATTCTTCTTTTAAAATGATCCTAGCTCTTTGGTATGGCCCTCAAGTAGTTTCCTGTTTTAAATTACAATAACTTGGTAACAAAGTCGCGCTACGCGCGGCACGAAAATATTTTTAAAAATTATACATATAACATTATTGTTTGTTAAATTTTATTATTTGAAAGTTAATATGATAAATTGAAATTATATGAAATGTAATTAAATTTGAATGTTTAAAAATTAAAGAGAAAAGAATCAGGTGAAAAAAATTTGTTTCAGTTAAATTCTTGAATATTAATAATAATAATAATTTTGAAGATATTGACGAACCTATTTTGTCGCATAAAAAATGCTTTTGAAATCCAATATTGACAAACATTTGCAAAGTTTGACATTGAATAAGTAAAAATAACATTTGTGAATCTTTTCTATTGTCGATGACATCATAAAAGACGTGATTGCTTAATTTGTTATTAAATTATTTGTTAGTAAAGTTGATTGTACGATGAAAAGAATTAGAATGTAAATATGATGAGAGGTGTGATTGATTTCACTTGTCGATATATTTGGTTTTATGACGAAAAAAGCAGAATTCAAATGCAAATTGTAAGTCATGCTTCATGTTTTTTTGGAGTGATCCGACACCCGTATATATCTCTACATTTAATTAATTTTTCAGAGCATTTTATAAGAACTGTTTTGTTTGTAACATTAGAATTAAATTCATGGACACATCAAAGTGATACTCATATATTCTAATATTCTTTTATTGAATTTTATAATAAATTTGTACATATAATTGTTTTTAAAGCCGATACTCGTTTTATAACACCCTTACTTAATGCTCAAAAAGTGAGAATTTGTTTAAAATAGCAAAAATCAACTCCTTAAACACCTTTTACTTTTTTCCGTACCAAACTACAATGTCAACATAATTCCTATAATAAAAATTGTAAATATTAAATATAACTAATTAACGATTTTAAACACCGTCTCCCATCTCATAACATACATGCATGATTAATTGATTAGTAATAGTATAAGAATGTGTTTAATTAGAATATTAATTTTTTCAACACAAAATAATCAAACAACGAATGGGTAATTTTTTTATTGATTTAATTGACGAAAAAAAGGGTCCACTTGATTCAATTTAATCGAGTTGGTCACACCCCGTGTATAATTTGTTCAGGTATAAATGTAAATTCTACGATATTACTTTTATTTAAATTATGGATGTTAATAGAAAAATATATATACTTATGTATCTTATCATGATTCTCACGATCATTGATTACGAATTTATCGAAAGGTTAAAATCGTCTATTAATTATTGCCAAAAAATTTGCAATGATTTTGAATAAGGATTAGAAATGACGATAAAAATTATTTTATTTTATTGTTTTACTTTAAAATAATGATATTTTTATATAAATCATTAATATTTTATAACAAAATAATAATAATAATAATGTTCTAATAAAATTGTTAAAGTTTTATATTAATATGAAATAAAGTGTATTTAATATATATTTAATAGGTATAATTAATTATTAATTAAATGCAAGAAATTTATTTTAATAAAAAAATAAAAATGTGAAAATTCAAGAAAAATATTTTGAAGCTTCTGAGTGCAAGTCTCTCCAGTTTCCTGCTATTTTAATAAATTTTTTATATAAAAGTACTGTAATAGATAAATTAATTTCTATTATTCTTAAAAATTGATTGGTCTCTTAAGAATTTTCTATTAAAAATTAATTTAAAAATAATTTACATGCATTATTAATTGGAAAAATATTTTCATTATATATATCTAAAATTTTGATAATCTTAAAAACATCACAAACATATAAAAATAAAAATTACAATATGAACGTAATATTTACAATCAGAAGGTACAAATATTGAATACAACTTAATAACGTTTTTTAAAACCGACACCCCTCTCATAATATACATGTTCAATAAGAGTTTAAGAATTTATTTAATTTGAATATTAATTTATTTTGACACAGTATAATGAAACAATGGGCATGTAATTTTTTTTATCAATTTAATCTTCCGATAAAATGGTTGAGTTTGTTCAATTTAATTAGTTTGGTCATAACTCATGTGTGTATGCGCATTATTTGTTTATAAATTTCAGATATTAAGTAAAGATCCATGTACTTCCATAATTTACTACGATTCCACAATCATTGATAATAAAGATTATTTGAGAAGTTGGTTAATAATGTTTTTTAAAACCGATAGCCCTCTCATAATATACATATTCAATAATAGTATAAGAATTTGTTTAATTACAATAAAAAATTATTTCAACACAATATAATGAAACAATGGGTGTATGTATAGCTTTTTTTATCAATTTTATCTTCCGATAAATGACTGAATTTGTTAAATTTAATCGATTTGATCATAACTCATGTATTATTTATTCATGTGCAAAATTGAAAATCTATCTGCACTGTTTGTATACAATTCCAGATATTAAATAAATATCTTGTACTTCCATAATTTATTACGATTTTCACAATTAATTATAATAAAAAATGATCTTGAATAGGGAATAAAAAATAACGCAATGTAAACAATTTGTTATTCGCATTTTAACTAAAAATAAACATAACTATATATAATTAATATTTAATATTGAAAAAATAACTATAATGTTCAACTAAAGTTTGCTAATTTTTAAACAAATTAAATAGAGTAAATTTAATATATGTTTAATAGGTGTAATTAATGACTAATTAAAATGTCATTAATAGCTATTTAATGCAAGAAAAGAATTTTAATAAAAAAAAATCAAAAAAACGAAAATTCAAGAAAAATACCTTGAACTGTTCTGGTGCATTTCCGATCTCCAAGCATTATAATATATATAGATAGATATTTTTGGGATCGGGAAAAAAAATTATTGTAAGGAAGTTATTTTCAATTAGAGATAATTTTTATAATTGGGATCGTAATTTTTTATTAATATAAAGAAGTGTGTAATATTTACTAAAAGTTAACTTATTGAATACTAGCTTAAAACATGTACGATGCACGAATTTCTTCTAATATTATATCATTTTTTTATTAATTTGATTTACTTTTTTAAAAATATAAATTTTGGAAATTTAAATTTTTAAATGAGATGATTTGATAATAATTATATAAATGTTATCCGTGATATTTTTAGGAAAAGAGGAATTTTATTTGATAAATATTGAAAAAAATGATAAATTATAGTTGAAAAAGGTAATCGATTAATTTTAAGTACTTGTAATATTATTATTTAATTTTATTAAATAGAATGTCGTGATGTAATTGGAAAAAGAGAGGTATTAGTTAAAAAAAATTAAAAAGGAAATATGTTTTAGGTGAAAAGGGTAATTGATTAGTTTATAGTAATCATAATTCAATTATGTTATTTTACTAAATAAAATTGCGCGTAATATTTTAAGAAAAGGAAAAATTAATATTTCCCGTGATATTTTTAGAAATTAATTGAAAAAGTTAATCGATTAAATATAGGTACTTATAAAATTATTATTAAATAGAATGCCGTGATTTAATTGGAAAAAAATATCTTAGTTAGAGAAAAATAAAAAGAAAACATGCTTTAGTTAAAAAAAAAGGTGATTGATTAGTTTATAGTAATTAAAATTCAACTATGTTATTTTACTAAATCAAATTGCTCGTATTGTTTTAAGAAAAGCAAAAATTAATGTTTTCCGTGATATTTTTAGAAAAAGAGGGATTTTAGTTAGAAAATATAAAAAAATGGATACATTTTAGCTGAAAAACTTAATCAGTTAATTATTAATATTATAATATTGTTATTATAGTAATTATAATTTAAGTTATGTTATTTTACTAAATTAAATTGCTCGTAGTGTCTTTAGATAGTGAGAAATTAATGTTGCCCGAGATAATTCTAGAAAAAAAGAATTTTAATTTTGAAATATGGAAAAAATGATACGTTTTAGCAGAAAAAAATAATCGGTAATTATTAGTATTATAATATTATTATTTTATTTTATTAAATAGAACCACCCATGATATAATTGGAAAAAAAGATATTTTAGTTACAGAATAGAGTAAATGTACAGTAGAACCTCGATAAATGAATACCTTTGGGACCAAAAAAAAAATTCATTTGACGAGATTATTTATTTATCGATTAATGAATATAAAATTTATTTATCGATAAATGAATAATAATTCATTTAGATGATATTTTTAGACCTTTTTTTTTGTAATTATATCATTTTAAATATATTAAGTTCAAATGTACCTGGAACTCGCGTTAATTATAACTTTTATACAAACTTTGAAACTGTACTAAATGATGAGGCAAATGATCCCGAACCCGATGATAGTATCACTATACCACAAGTGTCCTCAAGAGAAGTTTTTCAAGATATTGTCACTATACAAAATAACCTGATGCAACCAGTGTTGTAAAAAGCGGGAATCGGACTTAATCGGTGGAGGCACTGCCCAGGGATTAATCGGATAATCGGGGATTAATCGAAATGATTAATTGGATCATTAATCGGAGCTAATTTAATATTATTTTTAAATATAATTATTATTAATATATGTAATTATTTTATTATTTTGATTATACATGAATAATTATCATATATTTATACAAATATATTTAAAATATATAGCAATATTAAAGTAAATATAAATTTTAAGAAAATATAAATTTTAAGATCTAATTTTTGAATTGGGGTCAATATGAGAGAAAAATTTGATAAAATTCATGATTTAACCGTGTAAAATATTAATTTCGTATATAAGAATAAGATTTTTCTTAAAATTTATTCAGTTTTATACTTTTTGAATTTTGAATTTTTTAAATTTTTCAATATTCGGAATGATTAATCGGATCATTAATCGGAGCTAATTTAATATTATTTTTAAATATAATTATTATTAATATATATAATTATTTTATTATTTTGATTATACATGAATAATTATCCTATATTTATACAAATATATTTAAAATATATAGCATTATTAAAGTAAATATAAATTTTAAAATCTAATTTTTGAATTGGGGTTAATATGAGAGAAAAAATTGATAAAATTCATGATTTAACCGTGTAAAATATTAATTTCGTATATGAGAATAAGATTTTTCTTAAAATTTATTCAATTTTATACTTTTTGAATTTTGATTTTTTTTAATTTTTCAACAAATTTTTCAATTTTTTACCAATGAGGCCGATTTTTGACCGATTAATCCCGATTTTGATCGACTTTTGAGCGATTTTTGAATAAATGATTTTTTAGCCGAACAACGATTAATCAGTACGGTGGCCTACCGAACATCGATTAATCCCGTTTAATCGCCGACTTTTAGAACAGAGGATGCAACATGATCAAAATATTCTAGAAGTGGTGCATGATTTACACAAAATCAAGGATCAGATGCATTGAAGGAAAGAAACAATCAACTTTGGAGACATTTTTCGAAAAAATGTGATTTATTAATGTGTTTAAAAATTAGTAATTGGATGAAATGTATTCATGAGATATTATATAAATAAAAATATATTATTGGAAATATAGTGCTTATTCATTTATATTTACATAGGGCATATAAAGACTTCATTTGTATTTATTCGTTAATGCATTAAGCGTGGTTATTCGTTAAGCCCATTGGACCAAGTTGGGATCGAAGAAATTTATTCATTAGACGAGGTTATTCATTTATCGAGGTTCTACTGTAACATGTTTTGGCTGAAAAAGGTAATTGATTAGTTAATGGTAATTATATATAATATAATTATGTTATTTTATTAAAAAAATTGCTCGTAGTGTTTATAAGAAAGGGAAAATTTTAGTTAGATACAATATAAAAGATATTGTATTTTACCTGAAAAAGGAAATTAGTTACCTAGTAAAAAATAGAAAAGGTAATATATTAAATTTGAAAAAAGAAACTAATTAGTTGAGTTAGTAGAATTGATTTTATCTGTAATTAAGTAAGGGTAAAATGAGTAAAACCAATATGTACCGACCAACCAAACTTTTAATGTTTTAACTTTTATATAATAGTATAGAAAAATAGAAAAGGTAATATTTTAAATTTGAAAGTGGAAAGTAATTAGTTAATAGAATTGATTTTATTTGTACTTAAGTAAGGGTAAATAAGTAAAATAAATAGATACCGACAACCAAACTTTTAATGTTTCAGTTTTTGTATAATAGTACAGATAGTATATAGTATAGATATATAGAACAGTGTTTGTATATGAACAAAGTTATTCTGGTTAACAAAATTCGATCAGAAAATTGGGCCAGAGCTGCTATGAGTTTGTGATGAATATAAATGCAATATTGGGCCAAATGAAAGCCCATTACTTGACATGACCAGAAAGACTGGATATTTCTTTTCCTCGCCTTGTTTAGTAATGTCTAATATATTCTCCAATCCAATTTTTCAATTTTAAATTATAATAATATTTTGGGATCGAAAAAAATTATTATAAGGAAGTTATTTTTAATTAGAGGTAATTTTTGAACTGATTATATAATGTTGGGATCGTAATTTTTTATTAATATAAAGAGGTTATTGCTATATAAAATATTCTTGTTCACCTTGAGCTAGCAACAGAGAATTAGTTAGAATCCAACTGTGAATTCTGTTAGGAATCTTTGCAACTCTCATACATGATAGTAGGTTTTGGAAATCGAAACAAATCGGTTAAGATACCGATTAGCGATTTATCTGGCAAATGGGTGATTTATCGAAATGATAAATCGGAAACAAAATGAATAAATTTTAATATTTTAATAATAATATTTTAACGTGACTAACGATGTAAACGTATATGAAAGTTTTACGTAGTTCAAGTATTTGACTGAAAACATTTTTGGGCTGGTGATTCAATTGAAAGTTTCAGTTAAGTAAAGTGATGATTTTGCCTATATAAGAATTCAACTACATTTCCAAGCCCTGTTACATGTGACAAGGTTTTCTTGGCCTGTGTTTTTGGATATGATGGCCGTAGGATTCTAATATAGATCTGTAGTGATCATCAGGTTATTTTCGAGCTATTTTTGGTTGTCGATGTTTGTGTGTGAGCTTAGCCTCCTTTCTCTTTCTTTGCCCTATTTATCTCATCCTTCCCTTGGTGCTGGCAGGCTAGTACTAGGGATTGTGACTCGCCTGAGCTAGGAAGATAGGTGGGCTGCCATCCAGGAATTCTGGGATGACTAGGTCCCGGTGTGAGCAACACGTATCCAAGTGCCTGAATGATGGAGTAGTCTTTTCTTCGGCTCTCTGGCGAGGATCAAAATGAGTCTCTCTAGCCCAAAGAGGGTAATAACCCGTAGGGTCGTAAGGAATTGGGAGCCATCAGTTGACCCCTAAGTGAGAGTGTTCCCACAATTTGAATTTTTTATGGGGAGAAAAATTGGGGGAAATGAGTATTGAGTGGGTCCCGTGCAATAACTTATTATACAGTTATTGCCCCACTTGGTGGCGGTTACCAAAAAATCACTCTGGTATTATTTAAAACCATACACATATATACACACACTATCCCTCATCTTATTTTCTTCATAAAAGTTCTTTCAATTAAGGAAGAGGAGAGCAAGGGAGATATACATCGCGCGGGCGAGTGCAAGTTCGATCTTTAAATCTACGAATCCTTCATGTACTTCTCAACCCTTAACTACTATCTTCATTCAAACTTGTTTGATGCATGTGATGGTATCTATTTGTCTTTTTGATTTGTTTGTTTTATATTCCCTTATTTTTTCGAATCTTCCCTTTTTTCTCTATCTCCCTATTTTAAAAGAAGAGAGCGTGAAAAGATGTTTTCTACGAATTAATGGATAGGACATCGAAAGGGGGATAAGGTTTTTTGACCTGATGGGATATGGTAGCGCGAGTCACAATCGTAAACCCTCATTCGTGGGTCAAGAGTCGTGCATGTCCATTAGTTAATGAAGAATGATACTTGTTAATTTAATAAACTTAGTAGATGTGTGTCGAGTGGACAAGGTAGATTGTGACCCTATTCTATTTGTGTGTTGTGACAGAGTTAAATGGCTAAAAGAAAGAGATCGAGGGCTTCAGATGGAGAGGAAAGCGCTACGGATTCAGAAAACGAGTTGTTGTCCAACTCCGTAGGGATAGATGATAATGCAGATGAGGAAGAGACGAGTAAAGGTGAAGAGAATTCTTCTTCAGAGAGCATCCCGAAACAACCCTCAACCTGGAAAATTCCGGAAGAAAAGATGGTGATTCATAAGAAGAATCTGACTACGTGAGGAGTTGGAAGTGGTTCCGGAAGTAATGTGTTAATGCGACCTAAAGTATAATATCCAAGCCCATAACCGAATACATACCGGACCCAACAACCCACCACAGGTCAATCCAAAAGTGCTAGCAAATTGGTACACATTAGTTATTGACTTGTATCTATAAAGGTACCAAATACTTTTATTCTAATCGATGTGGGATGTTACAAACACCCCCTCTTATTGGGTCGACGTCCTCGTCGATCCCACAATCACACATTCAGATGCCGGGCAGTGCCTCTGCACTTCCGGCCGGATAGAGCTCTGATACCATTTATAATATCCAAGCCCATAACCGAATGCATACCCGACCCAACAACCCACCATAGGTCAGTCCAAAAGTGCTAGCAAATTGGTACACACTAGTTATTGACTTGTATCTATAAAGATACCAAATACTCTTATTCTAATCGATGTGGGATGTTACATAAAGGGAGTAAGGGAAAGGAGGTGGCAAGAGAGTTTGAGACCCAAGGCTGTAGCCATCAGCCTAGTAGAGGAAGAGGATTAGTCATTCCCACTAGGAGCTATATGTGCGACGCTAACGGTTGGTTAGACTTAATTAAGAAGTTTGTGATGAACCCTCCCGATGCTCGTAGGGCAGATTATTTTCGGTCATATGGGATAGAGTGTTATTATAAGTCGGGGGAGGATATCCTATCTAACGAGAACTTGAGTAGGAACCTGGGGAGGCTTGAGTATATCAACAAACCTTGTATGTTCGATTCAGATTTCTTCGGGGCGGTGAGACATGCTTTCCAAATTCCATAAAACTGTGAGATTAGGATTCCTGAAGAAGGAAAAATGATCTATCACTGAAGTGGGGATTTTTGGGCTAGGATCTCACTCGAATATTTTAGAGCTAGCCTTCGATTGTCGATGCATCGATTCCTTCATACTCTTCTTGCTGAGATGAGATTAGGTTTAGGGTGGTTAGGGCCTAATTTCATAAAGAAAATTTTTGCTTTTATTGCTAGGTGTACCGAGTTGGGGTTGGACCTTAACTATATTTTTGTCACTCTATAAACTCCAAGCTTCCCGAAGTTAAAACCCTCTCTTAATCCATTGAAAAGAAGGAAAGAAATTGCGGGGAACTTTAGTTGATGCCCCTTTGAGCAACAAAGGTTGGCATCCCGAGTTTCTACTATTCCGAGGAGGTGATTTGGGATATCTGCCAAAATATTGTAGGCTTGACGGGTTCATGGGGGTGTCCATAGGATTGAGAGGTTAGAGCCCGTAGAGGAGGAAATGGCTGTGCAGTTTGTCGGAGGCAAGCCGAAGGGGCTTTGGACTGATCCCCATTGCTTCTTTCCTTTTTGACCAAACCGTAAGAAATTGCTTTCTTTCCGATTTTTGGCACACTTTTTGGTAGTCAACTTGGCCAACCTATTTATACTTGTATTGTTTATTGCTTTTAATGTTTTACCCGTTCTAACTATTTGTTTGGTTCACTATAGTGTTATTGGAGAACGTTCATTTTCCATCCATGATTAACAAATCTCGAGTTCTGTTCATTGCTAAGAATTAGGCTTTGAAGAAGGATGAGGATAAGCAAAGTGAAGAGAGAAATGCACTAGTGGCTGAAGCATCTGTAAACACCGCCCCTGTAGTAAGAGACGATCCTATTATTTTGGATGCTCCATTGACCTCAATCCGACTTTAGAAACGGGTTATCGAGGGCAAAGCCATAGACAATGCCAAAAAGAAATGGAAGGTGGGGAAATTTTGCAATTCAGACTCGTGGATGAGCTTATGGATGATGACAACGATGTGGAGGTAATTCTTCTAATCTTACGAGAATCAAGGGGAACGATCACAGGTTTAGGGGGTGTTAGTGGTTCAGGATCAGGGATTCCTCCTACAGGCCTTACCCCTTCCATTGAGGGGGTTGAAGGGTATACCCTCACGCGCTTCCGTATTGGATGAGACTGGCGGGGGGCGTGTCTAATAGAAAGCTCCATTGGAAGCCCTAAAAATTTTCTCTCTATCTGTTAATAAGGAACGTTTAGATGCGGAGGATCATGAGAAGCTGGTAGAAGGAACCAGAGAGGCGTTGGGGCTGGAAAATTCCATTACCATTTCTGTCACGTTTGTATGTATATGTACATTCTTTCCTCTTCTTTTTTTTTACTGATGTGCTTCTTGATTTTCAGCTAGGGTCACGCTTAATGAGAGTGATCGATAGGGCTTTGCTGAACCGTAAACAAGCTACAACTGAGCACCGAAGGGCCCTAAATGAGAGGAAGGCTCGAAACGAAGTGTTAGGCTTGTTGAAGAATGCGCAAACTAAAACAAATTCAGTAGTCGAGGGGTTGAACAAAGAGAAAGAAGCTAAGGAAAAAGTCAAGGAGAAGCCTCCAAGTTAAAGGAAGATCTTAAAACGGAGAGGGGAATTTCTGATAGTCTCCAATCAGAGCTAGAAATTATAAAGAAGCTGCTGTCAGAAAAAAAGATGGAGTTGGTTGGAGAGGGTGGAATGAGAAGAAGCCATTACCTATGAGGATTGCGTAGCCAAGTTTAAAGAATCTTTGGGCTTTAGAGAAGAGCTGGAGACAAAGGTTGGCGTCTTCCACGGGGGGGGGGGGGGGGTTTCAGGATTGTCTGAATTTCACTAGGACAGGTAACATGGTGAAACCTGATATTCACTCCATTTAGAGATTTAGAGATATGGAATTGGCCAAGTATAAAGGGGAGCAAACAAATGTTGATGTTGAAGAGAAGGCAAAAGCAGAGGCTGAGGAGAAAGAGAAGGCTGAGGGGAGGGCCAAACCCGAGGCTTTCATATCTTGTTTTCATTGGGGACGAAGACCCTCACACAGTCGAAGGGAAGCCTACGAAAGTGGGGGATGCAGGGACAAGGGAAGAATGACCCTTCGGCTGGGTGATGGAGGGTCATGCTTCCTCCTTGTAACTATTGCTAGTTTCTGAGCTCTTTAGTTTATTTGAACTTAAGAAGATGTGTAATCTCTTTTTGGTTTTGAATTTTCAATTTATTTTAATTTCAGTACTTTATTTGTTTTCCATTGGGCTTGTATTCGGAACGAATTTAGACTTTCATATCTTGTTTTTTACTCTTCCAAGGCTTGATTTTAAATTTAATCATGCATACTATGTACATCCTAAAATCTACTTTGCGCAAAACCTTCTTTTTTTTTTTTACAAGTGTCCGAGCAAACTTAAATTTTAAAAAAATATGAAAATTTTAAACTCAAATTGGGGTGCACGGGGAATAGTATTTCAACCTAGAATGTACATCAGGAAGGAACTCGAAAACCTAGGGTCAATAATTTTGAATGCTTGGGGACTTTATCCTTTGACTTGGCTCCCTTATCTGCCAGAGGTGTAGCTATAAAAACCCATGTTGGGTTAGTGTGATGGGCACCAGCAAAAGAAAGAAATTATATCAAATGTGCATACACGTGACTCAATTAGTCTTTCTGTGGAACAACCAAATGTAAGCACGATTAACGTGATTCCTTACAGATTCGTTCAACACAATAACAGATATCTTTATGCTAACATGAATAGCTAATGAATGTTTGCAGATGTACAATAGCAAATATGTCTTTGACATCATGGCAGAGGAACTCAAAGAAATTAATGCGAGGGACTGGAACAAGTTCGTGGATGTGGTGCTCTTGATTTCCAAGGCAGCTCTAGAAGAGAATGAAAAAGAGGAGAAAGTCTCCAAGAAAAAGACGATGGATTCCATAAAAAGGGAAAGAAAAGGGTCTTGAGGAGAAGATAAACAAGGGTGGTGGATCTTCTGGCAGCTAGGCTACTGCTACAACTTAGAGAAGCTGTTGTTTATTGTTATTGTCTATTTTCCAAAAATTCGAACGATTTATAATGAACTTTTATATTTGATATCTAAATTATGGTCTCTTTTCTTCTCATAATGCATGGTTCGCGAGAGAACTCTATGGACTGAAGTATCATTGTGAGCCATAGCCGTTGAACCTTAGGAACGAGTCGGTTACGGTTTGTGGTGATTTGACCACAGGGATCTCTCGTAAGGTTGGAGGGGATCCATATTATTTTAGGAGATTAATCTTTTTGAAGGAACGGTGCATGAGTGATATATTCCCCATTAATCTATTCAACCGCAGGGTCGAGTAAACCTCTAATCCTTTTCACGGAATCTTCAAGCGCCTGTAGTTCACAAGGTATGTTGTTTGTTTTTCCTCTCTATTCCCTTATTTAAGTCTTCTTCCTTGTCAACATCAAGTAATTCTGAATATTGTTCTTCTTTTTGTTCGAAGATGTACAATGGAAAGGGTGTCCTTGACATTACAAAGAAAGAACTGAATGAGCTTACGGCCATGAAACAGAAATTATATGTGGACGTACTTTTTGAAATCATATCCACAGCGCTTAAGGAGGAAAAACAGAAGAAGAAGGCTGAAGAAGCGGAGACTTCGAAGAGAAACCGGGAAGACGAAGATGATGGTGGTTCTGTTGTGAGGCCGATTGTTTAGGCCTTTATGTCTTTCGTTTAAAGTTTATTTTTTAGAATTCGGTTTTGTTAAGTAATTTTTTGTTGCATTCTAGATTTTTCTAATGATGAAATTTTATGATCTTAACACCATTGAATCCATTATGGTCTTAATGCTTTTTGATTTGAGTTTTGTAATTTAACAAACGGGATAACCTTGAAGAGAAACTAGACATAACCTTATGCTGCATATATTTTGAAGCGTTTAACCAATGACATAAAAATTGATTAACCTAATTGTAAGAATACGAACATTGTACCAAAAATGCAACATTAACTTTTTATATGTGGACCGTTTTATCTTAACTTGTACAGAACGAGCATGTATTACAATTTTTTAGAGATGGAAATAGATATATTTTAATCAAGATTTGAGTTTAAAAAAGATCATAACTTGTCTTAATTAAGGATCCGTAGCCATAAAATGTTGAGGCTACATGTATTAGCGTAGGATCTTTCATATTGGAACCAACCTGTGCTGTAGCTTTGGGGAATGCTACATAATAGCATGAAATTGATTCGATTGATCTGTATCATAGCTGTAGGAGGTGCTACATATTTTGGTGTTAGATCTTCAATCTTGGGACTAATCCGTGTCGTAGGCATAGACGATGTTACATATATTGGCTTTGGACTGATCCAGTGGATCCGTGCCATGTCCATAGACAATGCTACATATATTGGCATTGGATCTTTAATCTTGAACTCAATCTTTTGCCATGGCCATAGGTGATGCCACATATATTGGCGTAGAATGGGTTCGATGAAGGTGAGTTCGTAGTCGTAGCCATTGGTGATGCTACATGTATTGACGTGGGATCTTTACTTAATGTAAAAAAGCATTCTTACACATCGACATATATATATATATATATATACATATATATACATATATATATATATATATTATATATATATATATATATATTTATTTATTTATATATATATATATACATATATATATATATGGACTGATTCAGGTGAGAACATGTATATATGTTGGAGAACAATGAGAACACCACATTTCAAGCTATTCTAAAGGGCCCCGCCAGGGGCACCCAATACGAAAAAATCTTATTATTCTACCCTCTATCCATTCATCAAAAAAAAAATTAAATTTTTTTTTTAAAAAAATTAAAAAATAATGACGTGGCAGTAGTTTTTTTAAAATTTTTTGTTAATTTTTTTATAAATGGATAGAGGGTAGAATCATAAGACTTTTTTGTGAAGGTGCCCCTAGCGAGGCTCTTTGAAATAGCTTAAAATGTGGTGAACACATTGTTCTCACTGTTTTCATACTAACATGTGTTTTCACTAGAACGTGATCATATATATATATTGAGGTTTGATATGAATATGTTAACAGAACTGATATTGAAACGGAACATACTTCCCTGCCTTCGATTGATGTACATAGGCTTCATAGTATATGCGAGTTTCGCACAAAAAGTACATGTTTCCACTCCAAAAAACCTCACATGGGAACTTTTAAGTTGCTAGTCATTACGTGACAAAAAGTAAAAAATAACATGTGCTTAATTATAATGCCCCTGATAGAGTTAGGGAAGAGGTTTGAGGCTTGCCTAGTGGAAGAAATGCTTGTGGTGGGTGGCATGCCAAGTGTTCAGTATGAATTCCCCATCGAGGCGATCCAATATGTAGGTTCCTGGGCCCAGGGTTTGGTGGACAAGATATGGGCCTTCCCAGCTTGGGTCTAGCTTCCTTATATGTGTTGGGTCAGAAGCAACTGAAGACCTTAGCACCTTATCCCCGATTTGAAACTGGCGAGGATGGACTTTACCGAAATACTTTATAGTGATCTGCTTGTAATTGGCCATCCGAATCACCGATGTCTCTCTCTTATCTTCCAGAAGGTCCAAGTTAGTGCGCAGACCAAATTCATTATTGATCGGGTCATAATATTGGATCCGATGGGAGGGTTGACCAATTTCCACAGGTGCCAGCGCTTCGGTTCCATATGTAATCCGGAAAGGACTTTCCCAGTTAGTTTTCGGGTATCGATTCTGTAAGCCACAATATATTGGGGAGTTCTTCAGTCCATAGAGACTTCTATTCTTCCAGACTTTGTAAAAGGCTGCGGTTTGTAACTTCAACTTGCCCATTAGATTGGGGGTATGCGGAGAGATACTCTTCAAAATCGGTATCAATGAACTACTTGCCATTTTCAGTGATGAAAACTTTGGGGATACCGAAACGAGTAACTACGGCTTCATGAAAAAAATTTCTACAGACTTGAGCGCTGACATGGGCTACGGCTTTGACCTCGACCCACTTGGTCATATAATCCACTACTATAATCAAGAACCGGAGAGGTCCTCTAGCTGGAGAGAAAGGGCCCATAATATCCATCATCCAAGTGTTAAAGGGGATATGAGAGAGTATTGAAGACGGAAGCACAGGCGGTTGTCTGGGAATTGATGCGAAAAGCTGGCACTTGACACATTTCTTAACATAATCCAGGCAATCTTGCTGAAGTATGGGCCAGAAATACCCTTTTTGTAAAACCTTGTGAGCTAGAACTTCTCCTGAGGAATGGCTACCACAAATACCCTTGTGGACTTCCCGTATGCAGTAGTCACGCTCATGACAATCCAAACACTTAAGTAAAGGAGCAAGAAAAGACCTTCGATAAAGCTCTCATTCGACGAGAGTGTAATGAGCAGCTTTCTCTCGCAGAGATTGAGCCTGCTTTCGATCTACAAGGAGCAGCCCTTCTTGGTGGTAGAGAGAGATTGAGGTCATCCGGTTGAGCCCATACGTAATGGTCATGATAGGAATAACAGTTTTCATGGATATGCTGACGAAAGGTGATAGTAGAGTGATTTGATAAATCGAAGGTTCAGCTATGGTTTCATCCCTCGTAGGCAACCTTGCTAGGGCATCGACTCTAGTGTTCTTTGCTCTGAGGACCCCTTCTAAGGTTGAAATTTTTAACTGAAGTAACCTTTGTCTCACCTCATCTAAATACTTTATTAGGAGAGGATACTTGTCGACAAATCCCCCCAAACTTGATTCACTACAAGCTGGGAATCACTGTGAACCTTCAAATGTTGCACCTGGAGAGCTTTCGCTAGTTGGAGCCCAGCAAGAAGTGCCTCGTACTTAGAATAGTTATTTGTAGCGGAAATGCAAATTTAATATATTGTTGTACTTTGAACCCCTCGGGGCTGGTGATGACCACTCCTATCCCACTACAATCTGTGATTGAAGAACCATCTACAAACAAGATCCAGGGCAACGGGAGTTCTGCAGGTAGATCTGGTGATATGGATGTCTCCTCCATATTTGCACGAATGTAACACTCAACAAGAAAATCTGCCAAGGCTTGCCATTTGATTATTGTTCGAGGTTGATAGAAAATATTGAACTGGTTATAGCCTAGTTAATTAACCTATTGAGAGATCCGGCTTGTGAAGGACTTTTCGCAACGGATAGTTGGTGTACACATTGATTTCTTGGCCTTGAAAATATGGCCTTAACTTGCGGCTTGCGAGGAACAGGGAGTAACCGACCTTTTCAATGGCAGGATATCTAACATCGGCATTTCGCAAGATGTGGCTCGCATAATAAATGGGTAATTGTTTACCTTCCCCTTCCCACAGCAAACAAGAGCTGACGGCTTCATTAGCTTCAGCCAGATAAAGGAACAGGGGTTCTCCTGGCACCAGCTAAGTCAGGATGGGGGGAGAAGTAAGGTAAACCTTTAAGGACTCAAAGGCTTCTTGGCAAGACGAGGTCCTTCTATCATTTTGGAGTTGCTAACTCCTTTCAGGGCCTCAAAGAAGGGGAGACTTCTTTCTGCGAGCTTGGAAATGAAACGCCGTAGAGATGTAAGGCAACCATTTAATGATTGGACTTGCTTAGGGGTTGATGGGGGCTGCACGTCCAATATGGCCTTGGTTTTATCTGGGTTAGCCTCCATACGTCGGCCGCTTATCACATGCCCTAAAAACTTTCCGCTGGCCACCCCAAAAGTGCACTTTGCTGGATTCGGTTTCATTCTCGACTTTTGAAAATTCTCAAAACTTTCTCTTAGATCCAATATATGATCTTCTTTAATTTAGGCTTAACAATGACATCTTCAACATGCACCTCCAAATTACGGCCAATTTGCTGCGAGAAGATCTTATTCATTGTTTTTTGGTAGGTTACCCTAGCATTCATTAATTCCATTGGCAAAACTCTATAGGCATAGACGACCATGTGTGTGACGAAAGATGTTTTTGATTGATTTTCACTCGCAAGGCTTATTTGATTATAGCCAGAAAAAGCATCCAGAAAACTAAAGAGTACATGACCTGCCGTAGCATCGATGAGCTGATCGATGGTAGGTAGAGGATAGTAGTCTTTCGGGGTGGCTCTATTAAGATTAGTGTAATCAATGCAGATTCTCCACTTTCCATTAGACTTCTTCACCAAGACTACATTGGCTATTCACTCGGGAAACTGTATCTCGTATATGAAATTAGCTTTTAACAACTTGCTGATCTCCTCTTCCACAGCTTGTTGTCTTTCTGGAGCAAAATTTCTCCTCTTCTATTTTACCGAACCTTTATTGGGATCCAAATGGAGCCTGCGTATGGCAACGGTCTCATCCAACCCAGGCATATCCTCGAGTTTCTCGAAAAACAAATCTGCATACTTCTATAGCAGCTTCACAACATTTGTCCTTAGAGGTTCCCTCAGCCCTGATCCTACGGACATTAACTTGGAGAGATCTACTTCATACAATTCTACTAACTCCACCAGTTCTCCTGGGAGAGCTTTCGGGATCTTTGAGAGTTTTGGATCCATTTCGGTCCCCCGGGGACAGCCGTACGGATCCTCAATTACAAACACTTGCAGCTCGTCAAACTTTGCGGCTTTTGAAGCACTTCCTTTGGTTCCCCGTAATACTTCCTCTTCTTAGGATTGGTCTGGGCCAAGCTTAAGGAGGCCGAGTAGCAAAAATGCGAGGCTTGACCATCTGACCTTAGCTCTCCAGGCCCCATGCTGGTGGGGAACTTAACTTTCATATGATGAGTGTAAATGATTGCTCCAAAGAAGAATAATGTGGGACGTCCAATAATGACATTCTATGAAGAAGCAATATCAATAATATAATACTTGACAAGAGCAATTACCTCTTGAGGACTCGTACAAGCTCTTTACTTAAAAGTTCTTTAAACAGTTGCTTGGCACAGTTGTTGCCATACTTTATTTGCATATATTCATAAAGAAATTATCATGTACTGTAATATGTTATAGTATGTTGTCTAGACATACAGATTAATTGTATAGTTTAATACACTAACTATTACAATCTTAGCTCCATAAACAAAACAAAGAGAGAATAAAGAGAAGACACATATTTACAGAGAATTTCTATAATTTTCAATGATATGAAATAATAAAATACTAAGCCTTTATATATCCCTAAAATGCTACAAATACCCACCAAGTGTCTACAACCAATACGCATTTGTCCATTACATTCGCTGCACAAACCACTACTTTCAATAACGTCTAATGATTCTGTATACTATCTTCATTCAATAAATGAAACTAAGACTAAAATAATAATCAATTAATATTTTAATAGAAATTTTTTAACACATATATTCCTTTAGTACAACAATGCTCAAAACCTGAATGTATCTATTTGTGTTGACTAGATAGGGAAGAGAACTACCACTGTGTTTGATAAATATTTACATCAAATAATGAAAAATGTATCAAATTAACTGTCTGAGTTATAGCTTATTAGTAATTACCTTTTAGACACCTTCTTCAAGCCCCGATGGATGAAAATAGCAAATGACTTTATATTGAACTTGAAGACACGATAAGCTTTAACCAGTGCTGGAGGATCATCAGAAATAGACATCATCACTAAAGCAAAGATATCGCCATTTTTTTCTTCTCGTCGGATAGACATTGAATTGCAGATACATACACAAAACGACAAGAATTTCAATATTGAAGAAGATCTTTCTATTACTTTTGAAAAAAATCAAAAAATTTAAGAACTTAAACTATTAGAAACCAACTGATAAATAAACTAGTAATGTCTGGAATCTAGGATGTTTAAATATAAAAATTTGAAACAATCCTGAATTATACTAGCCCCTCTACTCTGAACAGAAGTCAAAGATAGTGTTTCCAAAGCCCTCATAAGCCATGGGTCGTGGAAGCAGAGGTGCACATCCTTATACACTTTCATTTTGATTTGGGGCATAACATACACTCCAAATTAAAGAATTCAACACTCTCCGACTTCATACTTGTCTCCATCATCTTATAGACATATAATTCTTCATCCCTTCACGGAAAGGTGAGGGAGTTTAGATTCAACATGAAATAGATTAACTAATTCCACCTACCTTCTGCTTCTATCTGAATCATGCCTTCAGATTACATTTTGTGAGCATTGCGATTCTTCGAGGATTCTATAATTTTCATGTTCTATAAAATCCTCAAATGACCAATACTTATCAGACTGTCAAACAATTTTCAATGCCTTGAGATTGTTCTTACTTTTACTTTTTCGTTGACATTGCAAGGTTGTGTATCAGGTAAATCTTAAAGGGTATCCAAAGAATACTTCAAATTAAAGTGAAACACTTAAAACAAAATTTTATAAGATTGAGTAGGAGTGAAATATACTACAAGAGAAGGAAATTCTATTCAAGTCATTCGAGTGTCGTAAATGTTTTGTGTTACAAGCTTGGATCTTTCACAATGGAACTGGAAAGTGTTAATGGCAGCCAAATAAATGCAGAGGATACATTTTTATCGCATAGGAGGAAATCTAGCATCAAATCTTGCACCGAAAGTGATATAGGATACTATGTGTAATAAAAATTCTATGTGTTCTAGCAAAAAGGGCAACATAAACAAGAAAATGTACTTGGTAAAAGAAAAGGTATTAAAACTTTTTTACCTCCGTATGTTCAACAAATTTATTTACAAATACATTGATACATATATAAAAAGATCAATAAGATTTCAGAAGAAAGAAGATAGGACAAACTTAGTTCCCTGATTTTGCATCAAAAGCAATCGTATCTAATGAAGGTACACATTCAAATTTGAGTCGGTTGTCTTCGTAATTCCCACGTCATGTCTAACACCCCAACCTAAGAGTCAGATATGTAGAGAGTAAATTAGACATATGATCTACACACTTAACAAGAGCATGAAATTGAATGATTAAAATACTAAATTTAAATCAAACTTGAAGCATAAGAATAGTCATTTTGTCTCTCTTACAAAGTTGTAAGAAATATCTAAAGCCACTTATTAGCGAAAGAGCAAGAGGTATCGAGAAAAGAACAAATGTAACAAACACTATATCCTTAATTGTCGTAGCAAGTGGTGATGGCAACATATTTTTGAAATTGAGAAAAGATGGAAAAGATGATTGGTTGGTATTGGTATCACAATCAGCAGTGGTATTGTAGGAAGAAGGAGGTAGGCCGGTACTAATCATTTTAATACACAATTTTTTGAAAGGAAATTTATCGGAAGAAATTATTGTAGGTAGTGACTCATTCTCATCTATCCGAATCATTTCAACACACAACTCTTTGCAAGGCAATTCATCAGATGAAATTATGGAACACAATGACTCATTTTGGTTTCCCGGAGGCATTCTAGATTTATTTAATCTTCTTGTCTTTCTTCTTCTAAATTTTCCAAAGGGGCCTAGATGTGTCGGTCTTATTTGCTATTAGAACTACTAAAAGATAACGATGATCTCATAGGCAACAGATGCTTGTAGGTAAGGGGTATACATAACAACAAAAATTCTAAACAACAACAATGGGGCTAACACTTGAATTATGTTGTTTTTAATTTTGATTTCTCACTAACATTACTAACACTGTTACTGCATTCTAGCGAAGAACAACTAGAGTTTGTGACAGATTAATTATTATTAGCAACAAAAGGCCTAGGCATAACTCGAGTTTCTAGATTTCGTAAACTATTCAAGTGATATGAAGAAACATGAGATAAAAGAACATTATTATTTAATACATTAGGAGTGAAAGAAAGTACTATTACTAGCTTCCGACTGACACAAGTAGAAGATGAAAACAACACTTTATTATCATTACTATTGTTAGTATTTTTTTACTGTTAGATAGGCCAAAACATAATCGTACCGGAGAAAGTGGTGTTGATGCCACCGGCGGTGAGAGGCGGAGGGTGAGGCATGATTTTGTAAGCATGGTGGTGGCAATGATTAATAGACTACATAACTCAGTGGCTTACTTTTAGGATTTTTCCTTACACAGCTCTAGCCTTTTTCACTACTCATGGAATTTTGTACACCTAGCGGCTACTCTTTTTTTGTCCTAACTGAATTTCATTGGTAAACCTTATTAAATCAATTAACCCTAGTATATCAATCAAAGTAAAACAAGAAGATCCTTATGTTATGTTTCTGCCGATACATCAACTGTTGAAATAGTGTCGTATTCAAAGATCTTTCACATGTTGAAAATTTTATTAATGAGATTAGGGAGTTAAAGAAAAACATGGCAGGACAGATGACTAATTATTGATACTCTAATTTTTATATTTATTAATAAGTCATTACGATACTATATGATTAATACCGTTGCATTGATATGAAAGCGTAAATCAAATAGTTACGATGTTATTTTAGACGTGTGGTAGGGTAGATGGCGCATGTATGTAATAGTATCAAGATGCACCATTATCTTCATAATAGTCCACTCAAATTAAATAATCCAAATTCTGATTTTGAATTTCATGCAACTAATTTTCATTTGTGAACCTTAATATATTAATTAAAATAAAACAAAAATATCATTATTTTGTGTTTTTGCTAATACATCAATTGTTGAAATAATGTCGTATTCTTTCCCTCTCTCTTCACACACTCGATATTGAGTCTAGTATTGAGAATTTATCTTTACTTTCTATGTAGACAATGTATATATTGCGCATTTATGGTGAACGTATTAGACTGGTAAATTTGCCTCCATTTCAAGAAACGTTATTTTGGTATATCGGGGGCCAAAAATTTGTTATTTATCCTCTCAAGAAAGAAAAGGGTGTTGGCCCTTATTATCACAATTTGTAATCAAATGGCCCTAAATCTCACAATCCACAAAAATGGCCCTTTACATCACGTAAAAACGCAACTTAATGTTGGGTTATTAAAAACGCAATTTAATGTGACGTTTTTGCCCCTTTTATTTTTGAAATCACGAATTTTTCAAAAAAAAAAAAATTTGAGAAACGCATCTTGAAGATGCGTTACTAGAAAAAAAATTAAAAAAATTTGAGAAACGCATACACATCATGCGTGACTGAAAAAAAAAGAAACGCAACATGAAGTTGCATTACACCCCCAAAAACATAAACGTCGCACGCCATTGCGTTTTTTTGTGATATTAAGGGCCTTTTTTTCAGTTTATGATATTTAGAACATTTTACCTTTAAATTGTGATAAAGAGGGCCTTTTCTCGAAAGAAAAAACACAATGACTACAATGTTTTTGTTGAGAATAATGACCCTAAGATTAATATTAGGATATTCTTCTTGAAATTAAACCAAAAATACATGTATTATTAAATATTCACTAAACATGTTTTACCTTAACTTTATATTAGGAAAGTGAAGTATTTTTTTTAATAAAGGAAAGTGAAGTATTAGTTATTTGATATAGATAAATGACTCCATTTAACACAATTTGAAAACAAAAATACAAAATACCCTAGTTCATTTTAAAAATATTTTTGTCTTCTTGAAAAGCAAAATCAACCATCATGATTTTTAACAACAATAAAATACTTGTTATATCATCTGAAATGAGAGTCGTGTCACCCACACCAGTAGAGAATTTCACTTGTATGTGTCATCTAGTTAACGTATGATGAATTACGTGTTCTATCTGAATTATATAATCAATTCTGTGATTATTTGAATTATCTATTTAATTGTTTATTAGAAATTATTTGTTAAATAGTTTAAAGGTGATAAAATATTTTAGAAACTTCGCTTTAGTGAAAATTATTACTCCCTGATAAGTGCATATTTTTGCATAATTTTATTACTTATTTATTGTTTGAATTCGTATTTTAATAAATTATTTTATTGCATTTCAGGAAATTTGAGGAAAATAAAGAAATGGCAAAATAAAGAAATAAAGTGCAAAGAAGGACAAAAGATGAAGAAAAATGGCTAGAATAAAAGAAGAAGGAAAAAGAATTAGGAGCTTGAAGCAAACTGGGTTACACCTAAAAACTTCATCTGACTTTATATGTTAAAAGTTGCATGCAGGGAATCTTGAAAAACTTAGAGCACGATTTTTTGACTATGACTTTCTTTATGCTTTTACATGTAAACAAGTTAGCAGAAAGCCTATAAATACAGACATAGACAACAAGCTGAGGAGCACTTTACTTTACTTTAGGTTACTTTTTCTTTTTAGCCATACACTCGGATGATCACATAATTTTTGTGATCATTACCTTCCCTTCAGTCTCTTTTCAGTACATCTTGTTGAGTATTGAATACAGTAAAAGAATACAGAGGGGGGGTGAATGGATTCTTGAACTTTTCTTGATCGAGTCTATGTAGCCAATGAGTGTTTGTGTGTGCAAGAGTGAAGGTGCGGATAAAGAACAACACAAGACACAATATCACTTTAATCTAATATATTATTAGATAAAGGTTGCTACAATCTGTGAATACCAATGGTAGTATTCTTAGCTTCGTTTTTCTCAGAGAGATATAGCTTACAATGTATGAAAAACTTGACTCACAAAGTTAGTTACTTAGGAAGTGAGGCTGTGTCCTGTCCTTATAGAACATGGATACAACCTACTTACTGCAAATAAGGTAGCTAAACAAATTACTTTCTAGTCTATCTATCCTTTTTGAGTAAGTGTCCAAACGGTTACAGATTTGACTTTGCAAAGCCTGTTTAGATCCACTTCTTTAGCCCCCTGTCTCTTCTATATCTCTCCAAGCTTCCTTGTAGGCTTTCCAGAGCACGTTACAGATTGTGGTCCATAAAGTGCATTGGCTTGTTGCAAGTTTCAGACTTGTACAATTTCTTCAGTATTTTGTCTCCAAGATTGTATTCGAGAAGTGACTAAGTAGGTGATTCGAGAACTAGAATTGACTTGATCGATAACTCTGAGTTCTCGAACACTGTTATATTGACATATCGAATCACTTCTCGAATAGCTCATTTCTTCAAGATTCCTTGAGTTGTCGAATAGAACACTTGACTTGTCGAATCCTTGAGATATCGAATAGCTTTCTGAGTCCTTGAGATATCGAATGGAACTTTGACTTGTTGACTCCTTGAGAACTCAAATACTACTTTGACTTGTTGACTTCCTGAGTTCTCGAATAGAGTACATAGACATATCGAATCTTTGAGATATCGAACAGTATATTCAGAGATATCGAATAGTGTCTTGAGATATCGAATCCCTGACTTCTCGAATGCTAGACTTCTCGAATAGACAAATATACTTCTCGAATTGGTACTTAGGCAAATTCTTCATTTCTTCAAATCCCAACTGTGATTATTTGACAGTCTTTATCTTCTTGCTTGAGGCATGAACCTTGAAACTTCTTTCAAACATTATTCTAGACTTTATAAGTACAGTTACACAACTAGAATTTGATGCCTACTACAAGTACAATACAAACAGAAACTCTACAACTAGAGGTTCCCTCAGTTAAGAGGTCATGTAAGTAATGCAAAACATTACAAACAATTAGGCTTGTTATTAGATGTATACAGGCATGCCACTATGACTAACAATCTCCCCCAAATTGTGAGTGAGATCCTTAATCACAATTTCATGTCTGATAACAATCCTAAAATACATAAAGATGAAACTTTAAAAGTACAGGTATGTAGATTGATTGAGCACATGAATGAAATTACAAGTTAAACAATCTTACAGTATGATGAAATACTAGCCATTCTCATTTGATTCCATCTCCATTGCTTTGGCTTGTAGATCGTCATATGCTTTCTGTTTCCTTTCTTTCTCCTTTCTTGCATTCTCATCCATGGCATTTATGATCTCAGCTAAGGCATCCAACTCTTCAAGCAGAATAGAATTCTTGTAATCTTCAAGTACTGGCTTCAGAATGTTGGCAGGATAGTGACTGAGTAGGTCCATTCTTATATTGACATGCTCCCTCCCCATTTCTTCTCCTATACTTCACCAAATAGGGATTGAACTGAACTCTGCACAATCCTTTTGCCCTTAGCTTTTCTGCTTCAGCTTCCAGTCTATCAATTTCCTTCTCCCTTTCTATCCATCTCTCAAGGCATCCCTTCCTTATCTCTTCATCATGATCTCTTTTCATCTTTACAAAAGTAGCTAGCTCCAGTTTCCAAACCCTTTCCACTTTGTCATTAGCATTCAACAGTGCAATCATCCTTTCTATGTCATCCAACTTGGCATACCTTTGACACTGCCCTTGTCTGAATTTCTCCTCTCTTCCATCAGTATATTTGACTTCTAGGCAATCATCAACAATGGCAACATGGTAGATTTTCCGAGCTCTTAGGAATTGCAGTTGGTCTATATCAAAGTCTTCATCAAGTGGTTGGAGTTTCAATCCTGGAAAAATTGTCAGAGTCCTTGATTTGGATAGCCTTGGTTTCCTTGCAGCTTGTTTGAATTTGATCCTTTTTACATGGTTGCTTGGCTGAAATCTTTGACCTTTGTTGGTAAACCATAGTAGTGTTTCATTAGCAGTTTGCTTTCTGAAACATACACATGGTTTCTTGGCTTGAATCTTCTTCTCTTCTTGAGTTAGCAAAACAGTTGCAAAAGCCATTGAATCAGATTTTGGTAGGTCATTACTAACAGTATTCACCCTAGACTCAGAGTCTGGTGTTGTGGTGAGGTTACTGCTAGCAATGCCTAAGGCTTGCTGTTTTCCAATCTTCCTCTCACATACTTTTCCTTGGTCATCACCATCTTTCTTATTCTTGACATCCTTCTTCTTCTTCTTCTTCTCATCTTCATCACCCTTATCACTCCTGTGATGTCTTCTCCTTCCATCACTCTTGTCATCATCTTTATCTTCATCCTTATTTCTCCTGGGCTTGGCCAATTCTGGAATTGAACCAGTTGAAATGAATTCTCTAAGGATGTGCAATACCTCAATCTCCTCAGCTGACCTTATCCTCTTCTTCTTTTGCATTTGATCAACTATGGCAATGATTAGTCTGTGGTTCTTAGAGGTGAGATCATTGGGAATAACCAATTGATCCACATCTTGAATTTTGGTACCAGACTGATAGAGGATGGTTCTTGGTTTGGTGCACACTTCAGGAAGTCTGGCTTGTTGACCATTTCTTAGTTCAGTATACAGACTCTGATTGTTCTCCCCTTTCTGCTCAATTAGTTCCAAGATGGCATCAATCTCAGTGAATTTTAGTGCTGTCAAGGTATCAATAGATATGTGCCATATCTTGCCTTTTGTCACCATCATGATTTCCTTGAGGTAGATCTGACTGAGCTTTCTTGGAATAACATGGATTTGATCTTTCAGGCTCCTTCTGTATAGCAGGGTATCTCCTCCAACCTTTGCTTTAGAGGCTTGCAGAATTTCAAGAATGCAGCATCATGATAAACCTCTGAGTTTGCTACTTCTATTAGCTTGGCCTCTGTAACCACATCCACTTCCACTGGATCAGCTTCATGTCTAGAAGGTTGGACTAGACCACTTGGCATGGATCCTGCCAACACTGTAGTGGTGATAGTTTGTTTTTGGCCACTTGGAGTAGTGATGTGCACAGGTGGTAAAGTGACCACTGGCAGAGAAGATGGAGGCTCATCAACCTTTGATTTGCCTTTGCCTGGCACATGAGTTAGAGATTTAGTGGCCCTTTGGTGACTACCCTCACTTATCTTTATCCCTTTTTCTTTAGGTTTCTCCCCCTTTGTATTTGAATTCCTTGATCTTTTCTCCCCCTTAGGCTTGTTGTCAGGCACAGAGGCTGTAGAAATCACCTTTGGGTTTGAAGATTCATCAGGTAGAGGGAGACCCATATGCTTCATCATAGCAGTCAGCATCTGCTGTTGAGTGAGAAGAACATCAGCATGAGCAGTTGCTTGAGTGTTCAACTTTTCATTCAGCAGATTGACAGATTCTTTTAGCTCAGCATTGAATGCTTTTTGGTCTAACACTTCCTTTTCCAATTTCTCCATTGAGTGTTTGAGATGTTCATCTCTGAAAGAGGAGAGTGATTGTTTCTGGAGCCTTTCCACTTCATACTTGCTCATGTTGTGCACAGGTACCTCAGAAATGACCTTATCTCCATATTGATTCTGCCACATAACCTTGATAAGGGCATTGGCATCCTGAGTTTGAGAGGAGAGAGTGGCCATTTCAATTGTGAGCTTTGAGACACTGTCTATCAGGGAGGGTAGCTCAAGATCCACAGAGGTGCAAGTCTTTTTGCATTCCCTAATCTCTCTGAGTGTGGATGTGAGAGGATGGAATTCAGAGATGAATTTACTTCTGAGCTCACTCACTTCTTTGGATGTATCTCTGCAGATATTGGCTAGTTCAGTTTTCATCCCTTTCCCAAGATAGTGAATGGCCTTTAGACTTCCCTTGTAGGACTCATTTATGGCTTCATAGACTTCAGTAGGTGAGAGAGTTTGAGCATTTGAACCAAGAGCAGTTACATATTCTTCTCTCAAGTATTGCAGAGCCTCAGCCAGGGTGTAGTCTTTGGTGATGCTCATCCATGCATCTACATTTCCATCTCTCTCAGCCTCATCTGCTATCTTTTCTTGTTGTTTTTCAACATCTTCTTTGTGGCAGAGCAGAATTGCTTCATAGTCAGCATTTGGTAAATTGGCTGTGAGAAGATGTTGGGCTATTTTAGAGATCTCATCAAGCTGTTCCACATTTAAGCAATGAAGTGCTTCATCCGTCAATAGTGGTGGAACAGTTGATGATCCCAAGACACTGTCATGTTGCACAGGTCTCAGCCATTCTGACAGAGTGGCCTGAGCCAAGTTAAATCTAGAGCTAGGCAAGCTAGACTCCTCAGTGACAGATGAAACTTCTGCAACCGGATGGATTGACACTACTACTGGTGTCTCCACAGAAGTGGGATGAGTTACACCAGTAGTTGACACAGGCACAGAGTCTCTAGTTACAACTAGTGGAACCTCTGTGTTTGTGATGGTGTCATCAGGAGATGCCCCAGCATGCATTCTCTCACCATCTAAATGTGGATCCTGGGTGGTGAGAAAAGTGTCATGCACTAAGTCACTTGAGTCCATTGGCTCACCAAGAGAAAAGGATTCTTGGTGATCAATGCCTTGCTCTTCAATTTCTTGAATTACAGGCTCCAAAGAAATTTGAGATGAAGATTCTGGAAGAGAAGTGTGTTGTAGAGTAGATTTTGGCAACTCCCCCTGAGAGATAGAAGGAGTTTCAAGTGTGATGTGCTCTCCACTCAGTGTAGTGCCAGCCTTATCACTCCCATGTGCTGACTCAATACATGAAGGTGCATTGGGGAGGATGCTTGATTCTATAGATGCACCCTGTTGAGAGGATACATCTAGTGAGCTGTTTGCCCCTGATTTTACAACTTCAGCCATTTGTGTGACTGAAGAGATGGTCTGAGTTTTCTTCTTCTTCTTTGTCCTTAATAAGGGTGACTCTGGTTCCTCACTTTCTAGACCTAGTTCAACAGCTAATGCTGCTTCAGATAGAATATTTAAGGGTGCAGTCATTACTTCCTTTCTCTTCTTTTTACTAACATCACCCTTTTGAGAGAATGATGCAGTTGGCTCAGTGTTTGGTAGAGTGTTTGGTTGAGAGGGTTGGTTAGCTAGCCCTGGGTTAGCATTTTGTTCTACTTGCTCGGGCTTAGCTAACTCAGACTTAGAGGCAAATATTGGCATGTTTTGGGGGTAAGTTCTAAACACACTCTCCATATGGGGAGTTATGTTAAGTCTTACATCCACATCATTCCTAGTCTCCAAATTACCAAAAATGAGTTTGGTCATGGATTTAGGATAGCCTATTCTATTTTTATTCATCCCATCTAATTCAATCAATTTATCATCTAAGAAATTAAGGACAGATTGAATAAAATGAGGGAAGAAAATTTCATTACCTCTCTTGGCTGAATTCTTACCAAGTCTCCCATACATCTCCTGCAGAATGATGAGACCAACGTCTATTTTCTTTCCATAAGCTAAGGCATAGCCTATTTGCTGTGCAGGAGTACTGATTTGATTATAGCTGGATTTTCTTGCAGTGAAGACTTGAAGAAGTGTGGCAAACACATAACTCCATTCCTTCCTCAAATGCTTTCTATTCAAGTGCCCAAGACTGATTTTGTCTGCATATTTGATGAAATCAAAGAAGTCTTCCAATTCAGCATTTGTAGCATGTGAGTCATACACCTCTCCCTTGGTACCCATTCCAAGTGCCTCATTCATATCCTCTATGGTGATAGTGATATTTTTGTCTTGAATATTGCAGTAGATGATGTATGAGGTTATTGCAGAGTCAAGAGCCACCACCTCCACTGTAGCAGATTGCCAAAACTGTTCTAGAATGTCGAGATACAGAGTTGGGTTAACAGATAGAGCATTCTTGATGTACGATTCAGACATCCACTTCACAAAGCACTTGAAATTTGCGTTGGGTGCTTCAACATCACTAGTTAGAGCAATAAAATTGGTGTTGAACTTTACTATTGCCATTTGTGTAAGAGAGAAGAGAGAAGTTGAGGGTTGAAGAAGAAATCTGGCTTTTAGCAGTTAGGTTTTTCAAAGGTTTTGAGGGTTTATACGCTTGAGTAATCGAATGAAATGAATCCAATAGCTATGGAGTTGTATGAGTATGAAGTACTTGAATTGTCGATTAGATGTATGTTTTGTATCGACAAGTCAGGCATTCGAGAAGTAGAAAACAACTATTCGAGAAGTTAAGAAAGGCTTAATCGATAACTCAAGCAGATTGTAACTCACAGCTGGCAGTTATCTAACTTAGAGATAATTCTAAATTAAATAAAATGTGTTTTTATGAGTGAATTAAACTTTTAGACAAGAGTCCAAAATCGGTTCAAATTCAGCGAGAATTCAACCTTTTCAAATGATTTGAGAACTCAAATATGATATTCGAGAACTCAGCTATTAGAGAACTCAGTTACCATATTCGAGAAGTCAAGAATACCTCTATTCGATAACTCTAAAATACTCTATTCGAGAACTCGAGAGTGCTCTAATGAGACTAGTTAGAGATATCGAATAGTGAACCATTCGAGAAGTCTGACTTATCGAAATATACTCACCACTCACAAAGAAAATTTAATTTTCACTATCTTTTAAAATTTACCAGCCATATTCATTGAAGAATATTCTAGCAAATTAAACAGTGATTTTCTCAAAATTTCACAGAAATTTCGAGTTAACAAAAATATGATTTTCCAACATATGCAACAGATTTGAAATATTTATAAATCATATTTCAGCCAACACTTACTCCAAAAATATTGAGAATTTAGATAAAGTAAGTGTTTACTACTGCAACAATCTAGATGATATATTCACTTAGCCAGAATCTGAAGAATTCAGCATTCCAATCTCACTAACCAACCTTGTGAAGGTGGCTTCATCTAGTGGCTTATTGAATATGTCAGCTAGTTGTTTATCTGTAGAGACATAATGCAACTCAATGGTTCCATTAGTTGCATGTTCTCTAATGAAATGATATCTGATGTCAATGTGCTTTGTCCTAGAATGATTGACAGGATTGGCAATTATAGAGATTGCACTTGTGTTGTCACACATGATTGGAATTCTTTCCAACACAAGTCCATAATCTCTAAGTTGATTTCTAATCCAAAGCACTTGAGCACAGCAACTTCCAGCAGCTATGTATTCAGCCTCAACTGTAGAAGTTGACACAGATTG
The DNA here is from genome assembly GCA_037693485.1 of Kitagawia praeruptora. Lineage (NCBI taxonomy): Eukaryota > Viridiplantae > Streptophyta > Magnoliopsida > Apiales > Apiaceae > Kitagawia > Kitagawia praeruptora. Next base: position 146,079,379 of record CM075352.1, read on the forward strand.
TTGCTTCTTGTTATACCAAGAGACTAACCTTTGTCCAAGAAACTGGCAGCTACCTGAGGTGCTTTTCCTATCCACTCTTCATCCAGCATAATCAGCATCAGAATAACCAACCAGATTGAACCCTGTGTCCTTATGATACCATAAACCCAGGTTTGGAGTGCCCTTCAGATATCTAAAGATCCTTTTTATTGCAATCAAATGTGATTCCTTTGGATTTGATTGAAATCTAGCACATTAACATGTAGCAAACATGATGTCTGGCCTACTTGCAGTGAGGTAGAGTAGAGAACCAACCATGCCTCTGTAGACTGAGATATCTACTTTCTTGCCTTTAGCATCTTCATCCAACTTAGTTGCAGTGGCCATGGGTGTCTTTGCAGGTGAGCAATCTTCCAAGTCAAACTTCTTCAATAGATCCTTGATGTATTTGGTCTGACTGATAAAGATACCATCCTTTCTCTGACTGACTTGCAACCCAAGAAAGAATGTCAACTCTCCCATCATACTCATCTCATATCTGCTCTGCATGAGTTTGGAGAATTTCTCACACAGCTTCTCATTTGTAGAGCCAAAAATGATATCATCCACATAAATTTGAACTAGGATAATATCATCACCATGCTTCTTGTAAAATAGTGTCTTGTCCAATGTGCCTCTAGTGAATTGATTTTCAAGGAGAAATTGTGATAAGGTATCATACCATGCTCTTGGAGCCTGCTTAAGTCCATACAATGCCTTGAGCAATCTGTAGACAAATTCTGGGAAGTGTGGATCCTCAAAGCCAGGTGGTTGTTGCACATAAACTTCTTCTTCTAATTCTCCATTCAGAAATGCACTCTTGACATCCATTTGATAAACTTTAAAGTTTGAATGAGCAGCAAATGCCAAGAATATTCTGATGGCTTCCAATCTAGCAACAGGAGCAAATGTCTCATCATAATCAATGCCTTCCTGTTGAGAGTATCCTTTTGCAACCAACCTTGCTTTGTTTCTCACTATTACACCATCTTCATCCATCTTATTCTTTAGGACCCATTTTGTTCCAACAATGGTTCTGTTCTTTGATGCAGGCACAAGTTCCCATACTTTGTTCCTTTCAAATTGATTCAGCTCCTCTTGCATAGCAATAATCCAATCTGGATCCAACAGTGCATCATCAAGTTTCTTAGGCTCAACTTGTGATATAAAACAGCCATAGAGGCACTCATTTTGAGTTGCTCTCCTAGTCCTTACTCCTGTATTAGGATCTCCAATGATTTGCTCTGCAGTGTGTGATCTATCCCATTTCCTTGAGTGCTCAGCCTGATTTCTCATTCTTGATGTTGCTTCATCATTCACGTCATGGTCATTCTCATTTCCTCCCCCTATGAAGTTGCCACTACTCACAGGTGTGTCTTGGATGCTTGTTTCTTCACTATTGATTGGCACAAATTCTTCTCTTGTATCATCATTCACTTGAGTTTGTTGAACTTGAGTTTCAACTCCAGTTTCAATCTCTTCATCAGTATCATCTAGATTATCAAACCTTAATGGATCTTTATCTTCATCATTGGCTTCTTCTAGTCCAGGTAGTTTGCTGTCATCAAATGTCACATCTGTGCTTTCCATAATTTTCTTTTGACTGATGACATAAACTTTGTATGCAATTCTTTCCATAGAGTAGCCAAGAAAAATTCCTTCAAATGCCTTTGCATCAAACTTGCCAACATATTCTGAATTGTCCTTTAATACAAAGCATTTGCTTCCAAAAGTATGAACATACTTTAGAGTAGGCTTCTTTCCAGTCATCAAATTGTAAGGTGTCTTTCCAGTGTTTTTGTTGATGAGAGTTCTGTTCTGGATATAGCATGCAGTGCTTACAGCCTCAGCCCAAAAACATGTAGGCATCTTTGCATCAAGTAACATTGTTCTGGCAGCCTCAATTAGAGTTCTATTCTTCCTCTCAATAACTCCATTTTGTTGTGGAGTCCTTGGAGCTGAGAATTGCTGAGAAATGCCATTCTCTTTACAGAATGCTTCAAGTATGGCGTTTCTGAACTCTGTTCCATTGTCACTTCTCAATGCAATCACACTTGCATTATTGGCCTTTGCTTCCTTGTCAACTCTTTTTATGTGCTCAATGATTACTTGTGGAGCCTCATCGTTTGATGCTAGAAATTCCACCCATGTATACCTTGTAAAGTCATCAACCATCACCAAGGCATACTTCTTTCTTCCTAGTGACATAATATTGACAGGCCCAAACAGATCCATATGAATTAGTTGTAGGGGCTTGGTTATTGATGTCACTGTCTTTGACTTGTGGCTTGATCTTTTCATTTTTCCCTTTTGACAAGCCTCACACACTCCTTCTTGGCAGAATTCAAGTGTAGGCATGCCTCTTACTAACTCTCTTTTGACTAGAGAATTAATGGCTTTGAAGTTCAGGTGTGATAATTTCTTGTGCCACAGCCAACAGTCTTCATTTGATGCTTTTAAATAAAAGCAACAAATTTTGTCCTTGTTTGCAGAGTCCATATTGGCTACAAACAGACTTCCCTTTCTTACTCCAGATAGAGCAAAATCACCAGTCTTCTTGTGGGTGATCAAACATTCATCTTTGTCAAAATCCAGCTTGAATCCCCTATCAGTAAACTGACCAACACTTAGCAGATTATGCTTGAGCCCCTTGACTAGTGCTACATCCTCAATGATGACATTACCAACTTTCAACTTGCCATATCCCAATGTGTTACCGATGCTATCATCTCCAAAAGCAACCATTGGGCCAGCCTTTTCCTCATACTGTGATAGCAGGGCCATATCACCAGTCATATGATTTGAGCATCCACTGTCCAAAATCCACATGACCTTCCTTTCATTTTCTTTGCCCTGAGAATCAGATGGAGATGGGTCATCCTTGGAGTTGGCCATCAAGGCATAATTGCAGAATTCTTGTTCCTCTCCATCACTAGATGGGTCATCCTTAGAGTTGGCCATCAAGGCATAATTGCAGAATTCTTGTTCCTCTCCATCACTATCAGAATCATCCCAACACTTCCCTTCAGCTATGTAGGCCTTACCTTGTGTCTGCTTTTTCAGAAGGGCCTCATACTTAGCTTCGAGCTCAAGATAATCTCTATCCTTCTTTTTATGCTTCTTGGATTCACTGGCAAAATGCCCTAGGTCATTGCATCTATAGCACCTTACAGATGACCTATCCACATAACTGGTTTTGAATTTATTTCTGTTTGGTTTCACAGGTGCCTTGTTCTTGTTGACTGAATGGTTTTGAGTTTTGGGTTTGAAGGGTTGATTTCTTTTAAATCTGATGTTTGGAAATTTTCTGGCCATGAAAGCATATGAAGTATTTTCCATCCCATCAAGTTCTTCCAGAGTGTAAAACTCTTCTTCTTCCTCCTTTCCCTCAACAGGTTCACTCACCATAGCTTCAGTTTCTTCATCATCTGCTACCTCCTCTATCCTTAGCTGGCTTGTAGATGCTTCTAGGTCCAGAATAGATTTGTTGACAATCAAGGCACATGATGTGTTTATCATTCTACCTTGGTTGGCTTGGATAGCCCTTTTCTGAAGCAACTCAAGTTCATGAGTCTTTAGGACTCCATAGAGCACATCATAGGTGACTTTGTTCAAATCTCTCTCCCTTAGAGAAATGACTCTTTGCTCTAGATGATTTGGTGAAGATAACAGAAATTTCATATTTAACTCCTTGGTGCTGTAAACCTTGCCATTCATCTGCAACTCAGTGACTAGCTTGTGAAACCTTTCAAACATCTCAGTAATGCTTTCCTTGGGCTGTGCCATGAAAGCTTCATACTGTGTGACCAATATCTGTTTCTTGTTTTCCTTAACCTCATCAGTTCCTTCACACAACACCTCAATGTGATCCCACATTTCTTTGGCAGATGTACATGATGCAATGTTTGCAAACATTGACATGTCCATGGAATCAATGATAAGCAACATGAGGTGGTTGTCAAGAGCAACCTTCTCCCTTTCTGATTCTGTCCATTTTGATGGATCCTTGGCCTCATAAGATCTTGGGATAGTTGTGGTTCCAACAGTCTTCTTTGGTATCTCTTGTTGTGGAACAAAAGGACCATTCTTGAGAATCTCAAGATACAAAGGATGAGAGGCTTTGATGAACAACATCATCTTTATCTTCCAGAGGTTGAAGTTTTCTTTGTCAAACTTAGGGACCTTCACCATTCCTGTAGTCTTTGGTGTATTCGAACTCATGATCGTTTTTCTGTTTTTGAATAAACAGCCCTCTCTGATACCACTTATTGAGTATTGAATACAGTAAAAGAATACAGAGGGGGGGGGTGAATGGATTCTTGAACTTTTCTTGATCGAGTCTATGTAGCCAATGAGTGTTTGTGTGTGCAAGAGTGAAGGTGCGGATAAAGAACAACACAAGACACAATATCACTTTAATCTAATGTATTATTAGATAAAGGTTGCTACAATCTGTGAATACCAATGGTAGTATTCTCAGCTTCATTTTTCTCAGAGAGATATAGCTTACAATGTATGAAAAACTAGACACACAAAGTTAGTTACTTAGGAAGTGAGGCTGTGTCCTTATAGAACATGGATACAACCTACTTATTGCAAATAAGGTAGCTAAACAAATTACTTTCTAGTCTGTCTATCCTTTTTGAGTAAGTGTCCAAACGGTTACAGATTTGACTTTGCAAAGCCTGTTTAGATCCACTTCTTTAGCCCCTTGTCTCTTCTATATCTCTCCAAGCTTCCTTGTTGGCTTTCCAGAGCACGTTACAGATTGTGGTCCATAAAGTGCATTGGCTTGTTGCAGGTTTCAGACTTGTACAATTTCTTCAGTATTTTGTCTCCAAGAATGTATTCGAGAAGTGACTAAGTAGGTGATTCGAGAACTAGAATTGACTTGATCGATAACTCTGAGTTCTCGAACACTGTTATATTGACATATCGAATCACTTCTCGAATAGCTCATTTCTTCAGGATTCCTTGAGTTGTCGAATAGAACACTTGACTTGTCGAATCCTTGAGATATCGAATAGCTTTCTGAGTCCTTGAGATATCGAATGGAACTTTGACTTGTTGACTCCTTGAGAACTCGAATACTACTTTGACTTGTTGACTTCCTGAGTTCTCGAATAGAGTACATAGACATATCGAATCTCTGAGATATCGAACAGTATATTCAGAGATATCGAATAGTGTCTTGAGATATCGAATCCCTGACTTCTCGAATGCTGGACTTCTCGAATAGACAAATATACTTCTCGAATTGGTACTTAGGCAAATTCTTCATTTCTTCAAATCCCAACTGTGATTATTTGACAGTCTTTATCTTCTTGCTTGAGGCATGAACCTTGGAACTTCTTTCAAGCATTATTCTGGACTCTATAAGTACAGTTACACAACTAGAATTTGATGTCTACTACAAGTACAATACAAACAGAAACTCTACAACTAGAGGTTCCCTCAGTTAAGAGGTCATGTAAGTAATGCAAAACATTACAAACAATTAGGCTTGTTATTAAATGTATACAGGCATGCCACTGTGACTAACACATCTCAATTTAGCTTACTTTAAATTTAGTTGTAGCCTCCATCTTGTAAACACCTTCATTTTATTAATGCAAATTTTCATTCCCTTTCTATTTTCTTTGGATTCTTTTTCTTGGTTTGAGTTTCTTGGAAAACCCAAATTTTCCGGTGAAGCTTGGTAATTTTCCAGCCAACTCCATAGTTTCCGGTGAGCTCCAACATTAAAATAATTTTTGTTGGATCTTACTTGGAAATATTTTGTTAAATTCAGAATAATTTAGAGCTTCATAGTGATATTTTTATTTTATTTTTCTGATAATTTTTCAATTAATTATGAATTTTAGAAGTTAAGTTTTTTACTCTATTTTTCATTATCTTGTTCACTACGTGCCTGCACCATGTTTTTTTACCCCATTTCCTTTTTAATCACCCGTTGCTTTTACTTTTGTAATTGTATCATTTAGACAAACCGTTTTTAACCTTTGCCAAACAATCATCTGGTACTAACTTTATAGATTTTTTTTTTGTTTAATTAGTACACCACTTGTAATCATTTATTTTCCTGCTTTGTTCAAGTCATTTACATGCTAGTTATACTTAATCAAACTTGTCATTATATTAACATAGTGTTAACAGTACTAACTAGTGCTAATTAATTATCTCTTTATTTAATAAGTGTAGTAGTTACGGCTTTAGGTAATGTCTATATAATTGTGCTTATTTCTTCCTCCCCTAGCCCAAAACAGTTTAAGCCTAAAAGGAATTCTCTGATCCAAGCTAATTTTCGATTTATGTTATATTTCACATTTATTAGCATAATCCAATTTATGGCCATATCTTTTTGTACCTTCATTAGTTCATTTTTCGTTATATATTTACTAGTCAGTTTAATTATTGTTTAATCAATTAAAGTAACTTGTTGGTTTTAGTCTCGCGTAGATAATAATTTGTGATGATCGGATAAATATTGTTTGTCTTAGTTTTTATATTAATGGTTACCATGACTCTTCAAAAATTAATTGTTCTAATTCGCCTAAATTAAAAATTAAAGATCGCGAAAAATATATAGTCTCTGTGGATCGAATCTTAAATATTAAAACGATGATCGTGCGCTTACAATTTTAATTGTCATATTTTTAGCACATCAAGTTTTTGGCGCCGCTGCCGGAGACTAATTATTTTTCGCGCCATGATTTTTAATTTTTCGGATTAGTTTTACTTGTCTCATTTTTATCTCATTTTTTTTAGGAAAGTTGAAATTTCGGGAATATTCTCACGGAGCTTGGAACAAAATCGAATTTTTGGAAGCGTACTTCGGTAACCCGTCTTTCTCTCTTTTCGACTTTTTATTTTTAGAAAATCACAAAAAAAATTTCAAAAAATCACAAAAATAAAAAAAAAATTATAAAAAAATCAAAAAAAAATTAGTTAGAAATTACATACTTGTTGCATCATTCATTTAATCAATTAGGGCACATCATCTAGATTTTTAATTTTTCGTACCTTATTATTGTGGTGATCGCTGGAGGATCCAAAGGTACGTTAAATTCTTTCTTTTCTTTAGATTAAGACACGTTGTTAAGCATCCATAATTGTTTACCTCTTTCAAATAATCTCGTTGTTTGTTGCATTCATTTTAATAAATCTTAAGAGCAAAACCCCATCACAAGATAAGGGAAGGGATTTCATCACTCTTTCCTTCACCCACAACCACTTAATCCATCATTTTGCATGCCCTTAGCCTTAATAAAATTAAATTAGACATGGCCCCTAGGATTTTCGCGCTCAATTAGGTAGGTACCTAAGAAGCGACGTAATCTTTAATTATTCCGACCCTTTGATGTCTAGGCCGGTGTTTAGCGTCTTGGCAATGCTTGCACCTACCTGGCCAAATCGGTTCAAACAATTATTGATTTACCAAATTTTTGGTGGTCCTTAAAGTTAGGAGCAAGGTCTAGCTTTCAGGATAGTGAAATTGAGTCTCTTCTCAAGGAGGATTTTAAAGTCAACTATGCGTCTAATCAAGCATATAATGAGTCATTAAGGGATATGACTTCGGAAGATATGTTGAGAGAGTTAGATGACATTTGTTCTAAGTGGGAGACCCAACCCGAGGTTGTTAGTGTTGAGCCTGTTGTTAAGAGTCCCGTGGGAACACCGCCTGCATTTGACTAAATTTTGTATCATCCCGAGTTTGATCAACAGTCCTTAGGAGAAAACAGACCTTTATCTTATGACATTCCTAGTGATTCAACCCATGACCAAACTTTCACTGTCTCTAATTTGCTTAAACAAAATGAAGAAGCCTTAAGTTGGTTTAGGGAGAACATTAGTGACACTTGTTCCATAAGGTTGAATAATTCCATGTTGCTTGAGAAAGTATTTTCTAATCAAAATTTTCAAAAATGTCTTGATTCTTTCTCGAAGTTGCATCCCAATTTTCCCACCGGTATCGACTGATTCTGTTTTATTCCTTTGTCATCCCTCGTGAAAGATAGGTATGTGGGAGTCCAAGTATATGTGAGTTGTTTTCTTTCGTAATTTTTTAGAAGTTTTTCGTCTCCATCATCCTTGTCAAGTATTATCTCCTCATTCTCCTTTACTCATTTCTCTTGCATTTGCATTTGCATACATTGAGGACAATGCATGATTTAGGTATGGGGGAGGGTTTTTAGTGTAAATACAAAAAAAAATTGCAAATCCAAAAAAACTAAAAAAATTTAAAAATCCAAAAAATAGAGATAATTTAGCTTAATTGTCCTTCCCACTCTTGAACTTTAGAACTAGTTGGTGTTAACTGTATTTCAAAAATTATATGTATAATGCCTTTAGATGATTTGAACGTAGTCAAGTAAGGTTTTACTCATGAAACTTGTGTCGAACAAATTTTTGCTTAAAAGTCCAAGTCGACACATTTGCACAAGACTTTTGATGGAAGAATTGTATAGGAATATTATTCGATACCTGAGAGAGAACCCACATGTTAAAACAATGTCTAATCAAACCTTTGCGAAAATTGTTCCAATAGTGTCTTAAAAAAACATAAAAAATAATAAAAAAAAAGAAAGAAAAAGAGTCAATAAATTTTTGTAATTGTAGAGTGCTAGTGTAATTTTGTAATAATAAATTCTTAGTAGGGAAATCGATTAGGTTGGGCTCATTGATAACCCGAGTAAATGAGTCTGAGGGGACTTTATGCCTAGCAACCTAAGGTGCTTTGTGATATGGGATTGCAGACCTAAAACTCGTTAAATGGGTATTGATGCAAAAGTCTTTTTGGACCTCAACCATTGCACGGTCGATCTAACTACTAAGAACGTGAATTTTGGCTAGATACTTGTTTTGATAGAGATTGGGTCAGTTCAATATTGGTTGAAAAAGAGAAAATGTTCGTATGCATTTATCCATCATAGGCCTTAAATTTACTACACACCTTGGGATTTTTTGTAAATTTTTTTAGAGTCTACTCATGTGGATTGTGGGAACCTATAACTTGGCTATTATTAGAATAATCTTGAAGGAATATATTTTTCCTACAAAATTGTTTTGTTGACACCAATGAAAGCTAGATTGGAAAAGGAAAGTTGGACACTTGCTAATTAATCTCAAAGATTTTATGGGTATATCTTCTGTAAACCCTTAGGAGACAACACTCCTCTTGTAGAGAGCATCTACGAGTTTAACGGGTTGGTAAACCTAAAATTACCCGTGATTCCTACGACAGTGAGTGTAGGTTTTTCATTCTGCATTTTTCTTTTTGTTTTACTCGAGGACGAGCAAAAGATAGGTATAAGGGCATTTGATAAGTGCATATTTTTACATAATTTTATTACCTATTTATTGTTTGAATTCGTATTTTAATAAATTATTTTATTACATTTCAGGAAATTCGAGGAAAATAAAGAAATGACAAAATAAAAAAATAAAGTGCAAAGAAGGACAAAAGATGAAGAAAAATGGCTAGAATAAAAGAAGAAGGAAAAAGAATTAAGAGCTTGAAGCAAACTGGGTTACACCCAAAAACTTCATCTGACTTTATATGTCAAAAGTTGCATGCAGGGAATCTTGAAAAACTTAGAGCATGATTTTTTGACTACGACTTTCTTTATGCTTTTACATGTAAACAAGTTAGCAGAAAACCTATAAATACAGACATAGACAACAAGCTGAGGAGCACTTTACTTTAGGTTACTTTTTCTTTTTAGCCATACACTCGGATGATCACATAATTTTTGTGATCATTCCCTTCTCTTCAGTCTCTTTTCAATACATCTCAGTTTTAATTTAGCTTACTTTAAATTTAGTTGTAGCCTCCATCTTGTAAACACCTTCATTTTATTAATGCAAATTTTCATTCCCTTTCTATTTTCTTTGGATTCTTTTTCTTGGTTTGAGTTTGTTGGAAAACCCAAATTTTCCGGTTAAAAATAATTTTTCGGTGAATCTTGGTAATTTTCCGGCCAACTCCATAGTTTCCGGTGAGCTCCAACATTAAAATAATTTTTGTTGGATCTTACTTGGAAATATTTTGTTAAATTCAGAATAATTTAGAGCTTCATAGTGCTATTTTTATTTTATTTTTCTGATAATTTTTCAATTAATTATGAATTTTAGAAGTTAAGTTTTTACTTTATTTTTCATTATCTTGTTCACTGCGTGCCTGCACCATGTTTTTTTTACCCCATTTCCTTTTTAATCACCCGTAGCTTTTACTTTTGTAATTGTATCATTTAGACAAACCGTTTTTAACCTTTGCCAATCAATCATCTGGTACTAACTTTATAGATTATTTTTCTTTGTTTAATTAGTACACCACTTGTAATCATTTATTTTCCTGCTTTGTTCAAGTCATTTACATGCTAGTTATACTTAATCAAACTTGTCATTAATATTAACATAATGTTAACAGTACTAACTAGTGCTAATTAATTATCTCTTTATTTAATAAGTGTAGTAGTTACGACTTTAGGTAATGTCTATATAATTGTGCTTATTTCTTCCTCCCCTTGCCCAAAACAGTTTAAGCCCAAAAGGAATTCTCTGATCCAAGCTAATTTTCGATTTATGTTATATTTCACATTTATTAGCATAATCCAATTTATGGTCATATCTTTTTGTATCGTCATTAGTTCATTTTTCATTATATATTTATCAGTGTTCTAAAAATCGGCCAACTCGGATGAGTACTCGGATTCGGTCTCATTTCCGAGCTGATTTTGCATTACTCGGATGGTAACTCGGTTTTGAACCTAACTCGGGTCAACTCGGCATTACTCGGATCAACTCGGTCCAACTCGGATCAAATTCGGTCAAACTCGGATTATACATTAAAAAATTTATAAAAATGAAAAAAAACATAAAAATTAAATCAGCATAATAACCTAATTATTTAATCAAAAATCTTCCAAAATTCCCTTATTCATCTCACTATATAGTATATTTATAACCAATTTGTGTACAAAATTGATAATTTTTACCTCTTTGAGTCTGGAACTCATCTTATTTTAAAGTTTAAATCATCGAGCATGAATTGGAATTAATATTTTTTTGTTATTTATGGAAATATATATAGACAAGAATAGGAGTAATATGCATTATTTCAGTTAATTTCAGATTTGCTATAATATGTGATTTATTCTATGATATATATTTATATTAATAATTTTAATTTATAAAATTATTTTTTTAATACATCCGATTTTTGATCTGAGTACTCGTTCCGAGTACTCTCCGATTAATCCGAGTACTCGTGACTCGGTAGGTTCACCGAGTCGATCCGAGTCACAATTTTTAGAACACTCATATTTACTAGTCAATTTAATTATTGTTTAATCAATTAAAGTAACTTGTTGGTTTTAGTCTCGCGTAGATAATAATTTGTGATGATTGGATAAATATTGTTTGTCTTAGTTTTTATATTAATGGTTATCATGACTCTTCAAAAATTAATTGTTCTAATTCGCCTAAATTAAAAATTAAGGATCGCGAAAAATATATAATCTCTGTGGATCGAATCTTAAATATTAAAACAATGATCGTGTGCTTGCGATTTTAATTGTCATATTTTTAGCACATCACTCCCTCTGTCCCTCTCATTTCTTTACAGTTTTTTTTCACTGCTTGACACACATTTTAAGGTTCCTAAAAAACATAGTTCCATAACTTATTTTTAAAATTTTCTTTTTTTTATAAAAATAGAACAATTCTATTTTTATACAAAAAAAGAAAAATTTAAAAATAAGTTACGAAACTATTCACAAAATGCACCTTAAAATTCGTGCCAAAATTACGTCCCCCAAGGTAAAGAACCAGGGCGACAGAGGGAGCATAATTTAATTATTTTTTAGTTATAAATTTTAAATCTATTTTTTTAGGATTTAAAAATAATTATTTGAAAAACTTTTTAATTATGTAAATGATTTTAGAACAATTATTATATTTACTTTAAAAATGTAATCTATACTATTATATAAATTCCAAAACATTGAAAATTTTGGTACCTGTTTTTTGGTACTAAGTGAATTTACTTATTTACCCTTTATTAAAAAGAAAAATATATTCTATATTTATAGTATTAAAACACCTAAAATAAATAATAACATAAAAGAATTAATGGTAATTAGTCGATTGCCTTTTTCATATTTACTTATAGTTGAAGATATTACCTTTTATAAACACCTAAAAACACCAATCGTATCATATCTTTCAATCATTAATATTTCCTTTCGAATTAAAAAAACGTTACCTTTTAATTTATAAGGAAACATTAATATAATTATTGATTAAAAAGAAAAAATATATTCGATATCTATACTATTAAAACACCTAAAATAAATAATAACATAAAATAGTTAATGGTAATTACTCGATTACCTTCTTCACATTTACTTTTAGTTAAAGATATTACCTTTTATAAACACCTAAAAACATCAATCATATCATATCTATTAATCATAATATTTCCTTTTGAATTAAAACACGTTAACTTTTTTATTTAAAACTAATCTTATCACACCATATTTTTTAATTATTTAATAAAATATATTAAAAATTCATGTACGTTATTTATAATAAGGAAGCATTAGTATAACTAGCCTAAAACCTGTGCGATGCACGAATTTTTTTAATATTATATAAGAAAAGTTCATTAATTTTAATTAATTTTTTTAAAACATGAATTTTAGAGGCTTACATTTTTATATGAGATGATTTGATAATAATTATATAAATGTTATCCGTGATATTTCTAAAAATGTGGGATTTTAGTTAGAAAATATAGAAAAGATGATAGGTTTTAGTTAAAAATAGTAATCCATTAATTATTAGTAATTATAAAATTATTACTTCATTTTATTAAATATAATGCCCGTGATATAATTAGAAAAATAAAAAATTTAGTTAGAGAAACTTAAAAAGGTAATATGGATATGGGTGAAAAAGGTAAATGATTAGTTTATAGTAATTATAATTTAATTACGTTATTTTACTAAATACAATTGCTCGTAATGTTTTTAGAAAAGGAGAAATTAATCTTGTTCGTGATCTTCCTAATCATTCTATTAAAAGTGGGATTTTAGTTAGAAAATATAGAAAATGGTAGGTTTTAGCTGAAAAAGGTAATTGATTAATTAATAATATTATAATATTATTAATTTATTTTATTAAATAGAACTAACCGTGATATAATTGGAAAAAGGATATTTTAGTTAGAGAAAATAGAAAGGTAACGTGAAGATGACATGATTTATGTGAAAAAGGTAATTGATTAATTTATATTAATTATAATTTAATTCTGTTATTTTACTAAATAAAATTGTTCATAGTTTTTAGAAAATGAGAAATTAATGTTGCCCGTTATATTTTTAAAAAAAATGGGATTTAAATAGAAAAAATAGAAAAGATGATATATCTGAAAAGGTAATATGTTAATTATTAGTATTATAATATTTTTATTTTTATTAAATAGAAACGCCCGTGATATAATTGGAAAATGGAGGTTTTAGTAAGAGAAAAGAAAAAAGGAAAGGTATTTTGAATGAAAAAGGTAACCGACCATGATATAATTGGAAAAAGAGAAATTTCAGTTAGAGAAAAGGTAACGTGTTTTGACTAAAAAAGGTAATTGATTAGTTAATAGATTTAATTATATAATTATGTTATTTTATTAAATAAAATTGCTTGTACTGTTTTTAAAAAGGAGAAATATTAGTTAGATAAAATGTAAAAGATATTCTATTTTACCTGAAAAAGGAAATTATTTAATTATTGAAAAATATAAAAAAAGGTAATTGATTAGTTAATAGATATAATAATATAATTATATTGTTTTATTTATATTATTATATTAAATGAAATTGCTCATAATATTTTTAAAAAGGAGAAATATTAGTTAGATAAAATGTAAAAGACATTATATTTTACCTGAAAAAGGAAATTATTTAATTATTGAAAAATATAAAAAATAATATGTTTAACCTGAAAAAGAAAATTGATTAATAAAGGAGAAATTTTAGTTAGATAAAATATAAAAGATATTGTATTTTACGTGAAAAAGGAAATTACTTAATTCTTGAAAAATAGAAAAAATAATATGTGTAACCTAAAAAGGAAATTGATTAGTTAATAGATCTATAATTGAGTAAGGGTAAATAAGTAAAATCAATTGGTATAATTTAATAACGTTATTTTACTAAATACAATTGCTCGTAATTTTTTTAGAAAAGGAGAAATTAATATTATCCGTGATATTTCTAATATTTCTATTAAAAGAAGGATTTTAGTTAGAAAGTATAGATAACTAATGCTAGGTTTTAGCTGAAAAAGGTAAATTGATAATTAATAATATTATAATATTACTCCCTCTGTCCCCACTGATTCTTCACATTGGGAAACTTAATTCTGACACGGATTTTAAGGTGCATTTGGCGGATAGTTACATAACTTATTTTTTAAATTTTCTTTTTTTTTTGTATAAAAACATAATTGTTCTATTTTTATACAAAAAAAGAAAAAATTTAAAATAAGTTATGGAACTATACTTTTTAAGAGCCTTAAAATGCGTGTCAAACAGTGAAAAAAACTGTAAAGAAATGGGAGGGACATAGAGAGTATTAGTTTATTTTATTAAATAGAACTGACCGTGATATAATTGGAAAAAGAGAGATTTTAGTTAGAGAAAATAGAAAGGTAACGTGAAGATGACATGATTTATGTGAAAATGGTAATTGATTAATTTTTAGTAATTATAATTTAATTATGTTATTTTACTAAATAAGATTGTTCATAGTTTTTAGAAAATGAGAAATTAATGTTGCCCGTTATATTTTTAGAAAAAAAGGGATTTAATTAGAAAAAATAAAAAAGATGATATATCTGAAAAGGTAATCGGTTAATTATTAGTATTATAATATTTTTATTTTATTTTTATTAAATAGAAATGCCCGTGATATAATTGGAAAAAGGAGTTTTAGTAAGAGAAAAGAAAAAAGGAAACATGTTTTGGTCGAAAAAGGTAACCGACAATGATATAACTGGAAAAAGAGAAATTTCAGTTAGAGAAAAGGTAACGTGTTTTGACTAAAAAAGGTAATTGATTAGTTAATAGATATAATAATATAATTATATTGTTTTATTTATATTATTTTATTAAATAAAATTGCTCGTAATATTTTTAAAAAGGAAAAATATTAGTTAGATAAAATGTAAAAGATATTATATTTTACCTGAAAAATGAAATTATTTAATTATTGAAAAATATAAAAAATAATATGTTTAACCTGAAAAAGGAAATTGATTAAAAAAGCAGAAATTTTAGTTAGATAAAATATAAAAGAGATTGTATTTTACCTAAAAAAAATTATTTAGTTCTTGAAAAATAGAAATATATAATATGTGTAACCTGAAAAAGGAAATTGATTAGTTAATAGATCTATAATTGAGTAAGGGTAAATAAGTAAATTCACGAAGAAGATGATATATCTGAAAAGGTAATATGTTAATTATTAGCATTATAATATTTTTATTTTTATTAAATAGAAACGCCCGTGATATAATTGTAAAATGGAGGTTTTAGTAAGAGAAAAGAAAAAAGGAAACGTGTTTTGACTGAAAAGGGTAACCGACCATGATATAATTGGAAAAAGAGAAATTTCAGTTTGTGAAAAGGTAACGTGTTTTGACTAAAAAAAGTAATTGATTAGTTAATAGATTTAATAATATAATTATGTTATTTTATTAAATAAAATTGCTTGTAATATTTTTAAAAAGGAGAAATATTAGTTAGATAAAATGTAAAAGATATTCTATTTTAGGTGAAAAAGGAAATTATTTAATTCTTGAAAAATAGAAAAAATAATATGTGTAACCTGAAAAAGGAAATTTATTAGTTAATAGATCTATAATTGAGTAAGGGTAAATAAGTAAAATCAATTTGTATAATTTAATAACATTATTTTACTAAATACAATTGCTCGTAATTTTTTTAGAAAAGGAGAAATTAATGTTGTTCGTGATATTTCTAATATTTCTATTAAAAGAGGGATTTTAGTTAGAAAGTATAGATAATTAATGCTAGATTTTAGCTGAAAAAGGTAAATTGATAATTAATATTATTATAATTTTACTTCCTCTGTCCCAACTACATTGGGAAACTTAATTCTGACACGAATTTTAAGGTGCATTTGGCGGATAGTTACATAACTTATTTTTTAAATTTTCTTTTTTTTGTATAAAAACATAATTGTTCTATTTTTATACAAAAAAAGAAAATTTTAAAAATAAGTTATGGAACTATACTTTTTAAGAGCATTAAAATGCGTGTCAAGCAGTGAAAAAAATTTGTAAAGAAATGGGAGGGAGAAAGAGAGTATTAGTTTATTTTATTAAACAACCGTGATATAATTGGAAAAAGAGAGATTTTAGTTAGAAAAAATAGAAAGGTAACGTGAAGATGACATGATTTATGTGAAAATGATAATTGATTAATTTTTAGTAATTATAATTTAATTATGTTATTTTACTAAATAAAATTGTTCATAGCTTTTAGAAAATGAAAAATTAATGTTGCCCGTTATATTTTTAGAAAAAAGAGATTTACTTAGAAAAAATAAAAAAGATGATATATCTGAAAAGGTAATCGGTTAACTGTTAGTATTATAATATTTTTTTATTTTTATTAAATAGAAATGCCCGTGATATAATTGGAAAAAGGAGTTTTAGTAAGAGAAAAGAAAAAAGGAAACATGTTTTGGCCGAAAAAGGTAACCGACCATGATATAATTGGAAAAAGATAAATTTCAGTTAGAGAAAAGGTAACATGTTTTGACTAAAAAGGTAATTGATTAGTTAATAGATATAATAATATAATTATATTATTTTATTTATATTATTTTATTAAATAGATGGATAGACTGGGTTTCTCGGTCTCACACCTGCAGTTGCCGACGACACCATTGTCTTTCTACATAACTGTTAAAGGCATTAAACAGGTGTTGCAAAGTTTTTTCATTCTCACAGGACTGAAAGTAAACTTTCATAAAAGTCATATCTATGGTTTTCATGAAGATTCGTCTGAGCTACGTAACTGGGCATCCATTCTAGGTTGTAAAGTGGGTGGTGACTCTATCAACTACTTAGGGGCGGACATTAGTGCTTCTCCTAAAGTAGTCAAATTTTGGGATCCTTTAATCCAGAAATTGCAAGGTAAACTAGCCTCATGGAAAAGTAGGTTAACAAATCATGTTGGTAAAACAATCCTTCTCAAAGCAGCTTTTGATAGCATGCCTATTTACTGGTACAATCTGTATCAAATGCCAAAAAAGGTTGAAAGGAAGATTGACATTCTCAGAAAGACATTCTTTTGGGGTGAGAAAATAGATGGGGAAGTCTCTAGACCAAAGATGCATTCATTAGGTTGGAACAAGATTTGTCGTCCGAAACAAGCTGGGGGTTTGGGCCTGGTGTCTCTGAGAGAGCGTAACTATTAGGGATGGGCATTCACCCCGGCCCGCCCGATCCCGATCCGTTCCCCGCACCGAGCGGGGCGGGGAATCGGGGATTTTTTCGGGGACGGGCCGGGGAGCGGGGACAATTTTCAAAAAAAAGCGGGGAGCGGGCCGGGGACGGGATTCTAGGTCTCCCCGGCCCGATCCCCGAACCCCGCCCCGATTCTCAATCCCCGACTCGATTTCACCACATTAAAATATATATAACTATATATATTATTAATCATATATTAATATATACGAATTTCCAATACTTTATATTGGAAACAAAATGATATTTTAATCTTATATGTTTGTCTTTCTAGTAGTTAAATAACTTCATTTCCATGTTATTTATAATTGTTTATTTAAGTAATATTTTTTTATCTTAACATGTAATCTAGTTATAGTTGCTAATTTCGCTATATATCACAAGAAAAAATTATTTCAAACTATAGTTAATGTTTAATATTATTTAAATATTATTTTTTGTTTAAAATGAAATTCCCCAATTCCCCGCGGGGATCCCCGTTACCCGTTCGGGCCGGGGACGGGGAATAAAAAATAATCCCCGACGGGGATCGGGCCGGGGACGGGGATCGGGTTTGAATTCGGGGATGGGGGCGGGGATAGCACTCCCCGGCCCCGAAGTGCCCCGATGCCCATCCCTAGTAACTATGCAATGCTTTTTAAGTGGTGGTGGCGAAGTTGTGAAGAAAGGAGCAGTTTCTGGCACTCCTTTATGACCCACAAGTATGGTCCAGAATTTGGGTTAGGTCTATATAATCTAGATGCCAATGGTTCTGCATCGTACATACTACGCGATGTAATAGCGGCAGGTAGAATTCTCATTGAATCAGGCAGGGTGTCGAATGACTTCCACTGGCTGATAGGAGATGGGAAATCGGCAAAATTCTGGGACGATTCCTGGTTCAATGGAACACCTTTACGATTGCAGTTTGTAAGACTATACTCTCTGTCACTACTAAAATTCGAGTGCATTGAATCAGTTCTGCAAGTCCTATCATCTGGTGAAGTTGCTTGGAGTGCTCTCTGGAGTCGCCCATTAATGGCGTGGGAAGAATCTGACTTTAAAAGGATTAGTAGGATTGTCGAGCGGATAACTTTATCTAACTCAAAAGATAAGCTCATTTGGACTCACACTAATCAGAAGTTCACCTCCAAGGACTGTTACTCATCATTGTTTCATTCCTCTATTCGCTCGCCAGTTTGGAGTCTTCTCTGGAAAATCGCTGCACCCCCTAAAATCCTCAACTTCCTTTGGAAAGTGATGCATGCCATTCTGCCAGTTAAAAGTTTTTTACTCTCCAGAATTAACTTATCAAATTCTTCTCCTCTGTGCAGCTGGTGTGGCACGCATGAAGAAACCCTAACACACTTATTTTTAAAGTGTGAGGTGGCTACTTGGAGTTGGGAATTCATTAAGATATGGTGCAACTTGGATAGGAATATATCACTCGACTCCAATTTTGATACCAAGCCTGCTAAAATCAATTCCTAAAAGTCTAAACGCAAAGGCTTGGCATGTAATGGTTGTTGCGGTTTTATGGTCCATCTGGCTTAGCAGAAATGAGCTCATCTTCCAGAATTCTCGTATTAAAAGAAGTGCTTGCATCCATCTAATTAAGATCAGGACATTCAAATGGATGGGGGCGGTGGATATGATCAGTGATAACCTTTTTACTGCTTGGGAAAACAATCATGTCTCGGCGTTACAAATGCATTCGCTGAACAAAAAATTCTTGTTCTGGGAAATTCTATACAAGAATTTTGATGCCATATGCTCTGTAGATGGATCTTTCTACAACAATTCTTCTCTAGGACCTAGGGCTGGTGTAGGCGGCCTAATCAAGGACAAATCACATGCATCAAGATTCCTTTTCTCAGGACCAACTTCAGCCTCTAGCGCTCTAGAAACCGAGATGGTAGCCATATGGTTTATTATTCAAAATTTGTTACAAATTCAGCATGCAAGCATGAAGATAGTGATATGCTCGGATTCTAGCAAAGCAATAGAGTGCTTCAGACAAAACTGGATCCACGAAGATATGCGAAGCAATTTTCTACCTTCTATCAACTTATAATTTTATCATATTCCTAGGGAATATAATGATGAGGCGGACAAGTTGGCCAAAAGTGGCTCACTTCTTTCTCAACTTATTACTTTATGGCATTAAAAGGTGGACTACTGTTGCCTTTTCATTTCTTTATAGTAAGGATCATGCTCAAAAAGGAAACTTTGTTTTTCTTTAAAGAAAGGCCCATGCTCGTATTAGAATCTTTGCAATGGTTATCTATGATCTATGTCATTTTCAAGACGCACGCCTTGTTTTTTAGGTCTGGGACCGCACGATATCTACTACATATCGGATTCCAAATTATTCAGCAAGAACATTTAGAGCTTGCAAGAGTAGGTTTTCTCTTCCATTCTTCCCAGTGTATTCATTTGTTCATCCATATGGACAACCTTTGGTACCCACCTCCTGAGAATAGCATCAAGCTTAATGTACATGGGGTCTTTGACGTTCATCCATTATCAAATGGAAACTCGAACGGCATCAGAATTATTGCTAGAGATCACTCTGGCAAGTTTCAGTGGGGTGTAATGGGTCCGCTTCGTGGTATAGAAGGTATTGAATCTCAGGTTTGGGCAATACATTTGGCAATGAGGCTGGCATTTGTAAGCAAGATTCCTCATGTCTTAATAGAATGTGACAACGTGAAAGCATTTAAAATGCTAGTTGATCAAGACGAAGTGGAGTTAGAGGAAGAGGGACTCACGGTAGCAGTCCAACAAATCAACGTGTTATTTGCTCAATATAACAAAGCTAGAGAGGACCCTTCAATGCAAAAGAGTTGTAAGATATATTCAGTATTTTCTACTAGAAACAGGGCGGCATCTTTCATGGCTGAATATGCTATTAGAAATTGTCCAGGGCTGATGGAAGTGACGGAACCTTTTGAAAATCTGATAGAGATTTTGGACTTGGATAATGGATTGGGTCCTCATCTTCCAGCTTTTCTCATCCATCATGGCTTCTCTGCTGAAACTAAGCAAGAATCTTCTCAGATATCTGCCCCCTCCATTTGCAGTGTGATCCAGTTGCCCCCTCTGTGAAAACCTCTCAGGAGGAGCCTTCTCCTGCTATGTCCAATAAACGTTAAAGACAAACATGTTTATGCTGTGATCGGTAGCTGTAAACCCCCAGATCCGGGGTCCGGAATCTGGTCATTACGGTCTCAATTTCTATCCATAAAATCAACATAAATTGAATAACAACCTTGTGACCCAAACAACAATATAGAACACACACGTTATAGTCCCAGAGATGTAATCAGAGTAACCAAATTTTATTAATCACACAATTGAGTTCTTACAACCCAAAGAATTACAATTTATACATTACTTACTCTTTGCCATCCATTTGTATATGTCATATAATAAATACATTTGATATTCAAATGCTAACAACTAGCCTTCCAATAGCTTACTCTTCAGCAATGGTAGCTACGATCTCAGCGGTTAATCCTCTGACGGTTGACACCTGCTCGCACCAAGTACATCTTGTGCGGCCATCTGATCTAACTGTTGTTGTGATATAAATAATAAAGCAAGGGTGAGCAATAGCCCACCAACAAGAATACAACTGAACAGTAATATATATGACAGTTCAAAGATATATTTTGAAACCATATGTCATGCATGAACGAAAATAGTGCCAGATCCATATAAAGGATGAAGTTAAAGGGAACTCAAAATATATAAGTTTTGTGGAAATATTCGCTTTATCAAGATAAACAAGATAGCATCATTTTATCAGAGAGGAACTTGTAGAAAATATTGCAATTCCAGTTTTCAACATGTTTCAACACTGCCAACACAGATCAGGTTGCAGAAGATTTCAAATTTTAAAAGATGAACTAATACGGGAGCATTGCCGCGCCAGATGCCCTGACGTTTACGATGATCAGTCGTATGTTATGCATCTCATCAGTCGTTCTCTACATGTAGAAGGTAGCTCCGACGGATTTACTTGTCTACCACCCTCTGGAACTCCTAAGCCAACGGTTGGGCTATTGCTGGACCGGCGCCACTCGGCCACTTACGCGTCTCCTAGTTCATTTAACATCCATCATTGTGAAATGTAATGTTCGTTCCCCTTTTCCCCAGGTATGATACCTGTTGATAAGACTCCACAAGGTAGTCGTATCTAATGTGGAAAGGAAAATTTACCAAGATTTCCCAAGCTGTTGCTTGTTAATGGATACCAACTTGTTCCAGCATTCTACCCCTCGAATGATGAGAGGGTACACACAATTCCAAGAATAATAGCAACCAAGTTGCGAGTGAAACGAACTATTTATGACCGGGGAGTCACAAGATAAATAACATTTCTCAAGTAAGGTTCCCTTATAATAGAATCGAAGGAGGAATGGAATTACTGAGAACCTTCCTCGATAATATAATAATAAAAATAAGATTCTGAAATAATTTATATAATGTTCGAGGGTCGATGATACTATGTGAATGAAATCAATTATCTCTGAAACGAGTTAGAAGAATTAAATAAATATTCCAAGAATATTTATTAAGTCACGGATATTGAGAAAGGGTTGCTCGGAATAATCTTTGAATAAATATTCAGAATAATATTCATTGAACAAATAATGAATATTCAAATTAATTAATAATAATATTTGTTGATGAAATAATCATCAAATGGATATTTGAAATAATATTCATTGAATCAATAATGAATATTATACTTAAGAATGATACTTATTGATGAAATAATGATCGACTGAATAATTGAGACAATATTCATTGAACAACCAATGAATATTCACTTAATAATACTTAAAGAAGAAATGATTATCGAATGAATATTTGATATTATATTCAACAATTGAATCGACTTTAAACGAATGTCGAAGATGATATTCATCGTCTCAAGGGAATATTTAAAATAATATTTATCGAATAACTGGAGTTCGAATCAACGTTCAACTAATATTTATAAAATAAATAGAGTTTGAATGAATATTCGAAATAATATTCATTTAAATAAATACGGCTCGAATGAATATTAAAATTAAAATAATATTCATTAAAATAAATAAACTCGAATGAATATTCAAGATAATATCTATCGAGTAAATAAGAATGAATATTCTTTAAGTAATTAACTCAACTGAGGGTTCGAATTAATATTCGAATATTAAATCGACTTTATATGAACATTAAAGATAATATTCATCACATAAGTAATTAACTGATGAATAATCCGAATAATATTTATCAAATAATCTCAAGGGAATATTCCAAAAATATTCGCCAGATAATAAATGGAAAATATTTACTTAACTCTTTTCCTCTGAAAATAATATCAATATATCAAGAAATAACGACTCCCGGTCTATAATCAAAGAATGAGATTCACTGCCCTTCGCTTAAGGGTCTTAATAAACCGTGGGTCCATTTCATACGAACTTTATATCAAAATGAAGCTTATAACATAATCTATCTTAACATGGCAGATTACTAAGCTATGCAGTGAGTTAAGCCTACTGTGATTCATGGTTTTCAAGGTTTAACGAAAATCGGGCATTACGACGGCTATAAATCGAACGTTTCCAAAATCGTTTCGTCACAACCAAGCCACACCGGGCATCAATACAACTTATACACATGTTATTCATCCTAACCAGTCCAAGAATATTATGCTTCACCACCATATGCATCGTATTACTTAAATCAACTTAAACCACTAACTAATCATGCTTATAACATCATCTTAGTCATCACTAATCTAACAACCACTAAGAACATCCATAAAACTTAAGGTAGATCAAGGGTTCTTAAGAATTATACCTTCCTTAGAGAGTGTGCTAGCCTTGCTAAGCTTGATCTAGTCCTTGTATAGCCTTAACAACCTTAATCTAACAAGAATCATCAAGAATATAATTAGAGTTTTCAGAACTGCTATAACTCAGTTGAAAGAACATGAAAAACGAAGCCCTTACCGACCTTTTCTGAACGAGGCTTCTAAAGGAGAGTTGTAGATCATATTTACAGATTTCCAACCATATAAAGAACACAAAATTCCATTGAGAAACGAAGGAGATATGGCCATTTGAAAATCGTCACAGAAACTGTCATGAATCTGGATAGTTTGTTTCTTCAACTTGGGGAGGTGATTTCACTATGCTACACTAATTAGATGGCCATGATATTTTGAGAGAATGTTCTCCATGATATGAGGGAGCTGTGGTTAAAGTTTGGTGATTTTTACAGCTCTAGATATTGAGATATGAATTTTTCTTTCAAGGTGGTTCTTGCAGGGCAGTTTGAGAGAAAATGGAGAGAATGGTGTTTGGCTTGGCTTCTCTTGCACTCATCTAGCATAAAGTGATTTCTCTTGGATAATATCTCATAAAGTGGCTGTGCTCCCTCCTTGGTTCTTGTGCAAGGTGTGTTCAAGAAGCTTGGTTGATATTTGTTATGTCTTTGAATTGATTTAAGTGATTTACCCACTTAAATCCTAAATTGTTTTGATTTAATCTTTGATTAAATCATTCCATCCAACTGATATAATTCTCTTCATGATCGTGTAGGATATTTAATCTTTTTATAAACTCAATCCAAAATCCATAATTCGTTCGCTTTATCTTTTAATCTCGTTGAAAAGTTTCAGCGGATTCTAGAACGCTCGTTTCACTATCTCTGTGGTTTTCGTTCCAAATCCCCAAATCAAATGTAATAAAATTCTAAAATATTAAATCCTTAAATCCTCAAATTTAATATCTCATTTCTTGAATATAATAATATATAATTCAGTGCCTGGTCAAATATTACACCAAAATAGAAACTAGAATTTCTGAACTCTGATCGTCTTTACATACACTTATTTTCTCCGTGAATCACTAATATGACTTCGAAATATCCAAACCATGTCTCGTACATAGGGTGGCGTGTAAAATTTCTTGGTTCCCAAAATCACTATTCATCCATGAAAAACACTATTCACGTATGGAAGCACTATTCACTGATGCACTTAATCCAAATAAGAATAGTTTTAATTCTACCAAAAATTTGGGTTCTTACAGTCTCCCCTCCTTAAAAGGATTCCGTCCCGGAATCAGTCCGAGAACAAATGGGGGTACTTTTCCAGCATCGCGCTTTTCAATTCCCAAGTTGATTCTTCCACATTGTGATTTTGCCACAAGACTCTGACTAGCTCGATGACCCTGTTTCGGAGCACTTGCTCTTCAATCTATGGTTTCCACAGGCTGCTCCACATAGGTTAGATTTAGTTGCACGTCTATGTGCTCATATTCTACTATATACTTAGTGTCCGGATTGTAATTTCTCAACATCGAAACATAAAACACAATGTGCACTTGTTGTAGATTTGGGGGTAATGCTAGTTCGTAAGCTAGTTCCCCGATCCATCCGTAATCGTTCCAATCCTTTTACAGCACATCTCACCAGTGCTACAATACTCCTCTTATCCTTTTTCATCAACTTTGCTACTTTTCGTACAACACACTATCCGGGCTATGCTCTTACTCAGTCATATATTATTAACCTTATTGGTATCTGCAGTGACTTTGGTATCACTATCTCGCCGTGAATTCGGAGATATCCTCACTCGTACTATGCATTTCATGATTGCTTTAATCTTCGCAATCTTGATCAATGTATAAAAACAGAAGAATTTATTGAGAGATCACTATGATCAATGAACATTTGTCATATTGCATAGTTAGTACAGAAGGGGACCAGCCTTTAGTACTTGACAAGCAATTAAACAAGTTACGGTATTCCACCTAGACTTCTATCACACAGACAGATAGTCACGTAGAAGTACCTCCCCTCCTTAAAGGGTTGTTCTTCTCAATTAAAAAGAAGATGAATAAGAGAGAAGAAAAGAAAAGAATTTCAAAGAATTATAGAAAGTTCTCATGATTGCAAAACATCATATTTAGAATTTGCCTCTGAACTATAGAGGTTCATTAGTGAAGAAAAATAATCGTATTCGTATCAAATACTACTATATCATAATCTTACGCGTCGCATGTCCTTGCTGCTATGTCCATCATTCTATGGACCTATACTCTTGTTCGATCTTAGCATCACTCACTTTTGGAAAATCCTTCGTCCCTTTCGGGTTAGATCTTGGATTCCTCGCCTGACATCATCGTTACTGGCATTCCACACCACACTACTAGTTTTTTCATATTCACAATACTTAACACCATCAGGTGGTCGTCCCGAGAGTTCGTTTGGAAAACCCATTCATCAGTCCATTCGTAGCATTCCTTGCTTCACGTTTCATAATCACGTTCCAATCTTTTCTTTATCAATCACATCCTTCTCACTTTCTGATTCTCATTCGTTTCTGTAAGACATCCTTTGTACTTGACACCTTCTTATTGGTATCCCGTCACCTTGTATTCGATAAGCATCACATCTTTGGGGTCCAACTTTCCTTGATCATCCGTCTAATTTCTTAATTTCTCGATCCATGTATCTCTTTATTAATCAATCAGTCTATTCCAAAATTCCTCGAGTTCTCTCTACTTAAAGAGAGTTAATCTGTATGTCATTCATGCTTTCAATTTCAACTTTCTGTTTATAAAATAGCTTGCCATGTCAATTTCATACTTTTCTTACTTCATTGCTGGGGTTTCCCAAGTGTCCGCTTATCTAACTCCCTTATTGATCCTCAACTCTATTTCATTTATATCAACCGTCTTGTTTCTATTTCGAATATAATCTCCTTATGAGCTTTCATAGCATTCTCATTTATTTCAAACATCATATCATTCCAACTTATACACTCTGAAATAAATCTTGCTTATTTCTCTAACTTAGATCCAATATAATCTATTCCTGCCAAACTTGCCTCTTAGCATTATGAATCTCCAACCTCATGTTCTCTATCTTGTTTGCGCAGAAATACGCCAACATAAACCTGCTTGTCATTCATCAACATGCCATTTAGCTTATCAATGGCAGTATTATCTTTATCTTTGCAGTGTTCTCGCATTTCTTAGAAGAATCACCCCTATATTAACGTAATCCTTTGTTGAATCACCATCGTTTGCTGTAGTGCTTTAATAGCTAATCATACGGGTTCCCTAATCGTCGGGTCAAAATCCTTTAGGAAGACAAAATAATCGCCATCCCCTATCCATGAGGAATACTTCCTGAACTTGACGTAGATAATACACGAAGCAGATAAAATTGCAGAAGAGCTTCAAGCATCGTAGCTAAGCCAGGTTGAAGAAATTATGAATTTTATATCTTTAGTAGAAGACTGGAAACTGAACGGTTTACTTAGTTGAGTTTGAATCATGGTCCTGGTTTACCTCAAAATAGGACCTCCTAACGCAGGTAATATACTTATGACGATATCAGGAATTGAATCTTTACTTAAGCTACTCTTATGGTTGATTCTTGTACAATTATTAGAGGGAATGTAAATTCCTCCACCACATTCTAACCTTCCAAGTCCTTTTCAATACCATTCCATTTCTTTGGTATGAGCATTTATAATTACTCCTCAACACTTAAAGTGTCGGCCACCTCATTGGCCTTTCCTGATAATACTTTCTTGTAATCGGTGTTTTCTGGATCTATTCAAGTCAAAATTTTCTACCTCATTCCTCTCACTGTTGGGTGAAAGTATTCTTCATTAGACTCTGTTGAAGGAGAGAAATATATATCAATCTTTTTCCATAAGTCATTGCCTTAATCCTTAAGTGTGACTTTTATTCACGGCTAATTTCTCATCAGGTCTAGGATATCTTTGTCTCAGGACTTTCTTGCTTTAACACAATCTCAACCTGATTGGTTCAATCAATTTTCTCATAGTTTTATACATGCCCCACTTGGCATTATTATGTCATATATATTCCTACTAAATTTCCATTTTGAAATCCATAATATTACCTTTTTCATTATAAGATTTCTTAGGTCATCCTCATCATTCCTCCTGTATTTTCTAGATACAGGGTATTTCACAGTATCATTGATCAATCCTACAACACTTCTACCCATGTACTTTCGAGACCCCTCTCAACAAATCCTTACAGTTTATTGATACCTTGGTCGATTCAACTTATATCGTCTGATTTCACAATGTCTTTATTAGGGGTGAGGCTATCCTTTGTGCATCCCCCAGGGTTCGTCTTAATCTCTGGACATTCTATCCTCAATTCTATTTTCAAGGAATACATACTTCCTGTACGTGGCAATTCAATCATATATCCTTAATAAGGGTCTCTTTTCAATCATTCTCATCTTGATAATCTATAGGTAGCCTAATGCTAACCTCTTTTTTCAAACAAATGTCAGTCTATATAATCTTCCAAAAGACAACATATGTCTATCTGTCTTTCTTACGGAACTTGGTAATGGTAGCAATGATATTCTGGAAGATATTGGTCGTGTTCAACGTGAATCTCTTAGTGCCTAATGCTCTTTTTGAGGACACTAAGCTTCAGATAACATTTATGCATCATTCTGCACTAACTTTGGCAATCTTCGTAACTCTTCATTGGCCACTACCCTCAATCTTCATACGTCCCTGGTATATATAAAATCCGTCATCCTGTATCTCAATTCATTTTATATCAAAAGCCCTCGCGGTTGGCGCTTGGTTAAAAGCAACCCCGCTTTATCCTTTCGTTGCTAGTCTAGTCACTTGCTAATCCTTTGTGACTTGGCCTCAACTGGTCATACTAAAATATGTGAGTTTAGGGGTTGGCTAATAGCATTACTTTTCTAGCAATCGCTGGCATAGTGCCTTCTACTTTGATACCTTTTGATCTTTTCAAAACTTTACTCCATATAAGTCTCAATCGACTTCTCGGTACCGTCTCTGGTTACCTTTCCTTTACTTTTATTCTTTCAGCTGTTCTTATCAATTTCACGTGCCACAAAAGCTTAACACTTCTGGCATACAACCTTTTTATTTAAGTCAATCCCGGAATTTCTCAGTCCGGCTCGTTTCTTAATTACATTTCCCTTCTTATCATCCAATCTCAACTTCATCAGTTCATCTCTAGAATCAATCGTAACAATCGGGGTCTGTCTACCAACCCGTATAGCGGATACCCAACCCAGTCCACAGGGTTCGCTCCAGTTTCCACTCTCTTCAATGACGTCTTTTGATAATCAGAAAGACAAGGTTTGTCAAAATTCGTCAAATTCCTTTCCAGAATTTGGAAAAAGAAAAAAAAAATTAGTCAATCTATCCACCCACTGGTAACACTAAGAAGATCCATTTTGATACCTGAGGAATAGTTCTAGGAACATCCAAGAGGTTCGAACCATAGACAGTTAAAATAACGAAATGATTGACATAAAGTTGGGAATTTAACCATTGGAAAGAAACTAAATATATATTCCATAGAAGGGAATTTAAAAGCTATAAACTGAAACATGCCACATTTCCCCGGTACATATTCGTCCTAATAGTTGATGCCACCTAAACCTGTATGGGGTGCATCATAACATATCACACAGTCACTAGGCAACACCCATGCTGGGTCATCACCGATTTCATCTTTAGCTCCAGGGAGATTTTCTCACATTTCTCTTGTCCATTTAGACTTTTTAATCTTACGAATAAGTCGGGTTACGGGACTGCAATCTTTGTAAAGTTCTGAACAAATCTTGGGTAATACCTTGTGAATCCTATGAAATTTCTCACTCTTGTTGGTGGGGTTGGCCTTTCTCGACTTGAAACTGTCTTTAACTAAGCAAGGTCAACCAACACTACTTACTATTGATCGTATGTCCTAATAACTGAACCTCATTTTGTCAGACTCATACTTCGAGAATTTGGCATACACTTGTTCATTCAAGCTTCTTCTAAAAACATTCTCAATTACATCTTAACCATTGATCGGCTTACTGATCCATTCATGATTCAGCGTCGGAGTAGACTTGAGGTAACTACTATACCCCATTCAAGGAAAAGAAAGAATTTAATATTCCTCTGAATCACATGCAACTAATGTTTCTGGTTCATCATTTCACTGAGTTGAAATAAACGTATACTTAGTCTCTGACAGTAGTCATATTACGGGTTTATCATAGACTTCTCTGGTCTTTTCCCCTTGTGGTTTCTGAGATCATCGCCTCACTTACTACTTCCTTATATAACTTTATCCAATCATGCCATCACTTTCCAATGTATTTATTTTCTAGGTTGATACATTCATCAAACGAACATTTCCCTGAACCCAACCACCTCATCAATATCAGTTTTGACTTATAATTTATAATCTATGAGATCTTCCTTCCCATGGCGAATTACCATTGAGAATATTCACACTATTCCATCCATCAAATGTTATGGCACTTGCTGCCTCTATCACAACTGCTCTTGGAGACTCTGCTCCCCGTTCTATATCGATGTCTTTGATAATCATGCATCATTATACTCTTTTGTCATTAATCCGAAAGTCTCTAAGGATTCTTATCTAAATCCATGTAAAATCTCAAGTACTTCTTCCAATCCGTCTTACTTGCTGGTAGTACCTCCGGTAGTCCGGCTATGAATCCAACATGCACCTTTAATTCTTCTTAATAATACCTCAGTTCCTTACGCTCACTTCTCTGAGCACTATAATCTTAACTCTCACAGTCTATCTGGCTGTAGTTCTCATGTCCTCGAGGGTAAACTTCCCTGTCTTTAACAGGATTCTCCTCCTCTGTTGGAACCTCTTCCAGGTCCTTAGTAGGGTACTCTATTGAATCAGCCATCCGATCGTCAGCATATAATCAAGCATCATCGTGTTGCTACTCGTACGCCTCAAGGTCTGTCGCCTTACTAGTTGGTACGAAAACGAGCTAAGTTACTATCATGATACTTAATAGTTCCCATAAGGGTTTTATATGTCAGCACTACATTATGTAGTCCGACTATGAACTTGGCAAGAGTTCTTATTATCTTAGTGAATTTATTGTTTTAACGTCGCGTCATCTCTGGGATTTATAACGCTCTCTCTGATACCATTTCTGTAACACCCCCAGATCCGGGGTCCGAGATCTGGTCGTTACGGTCTCAATTTCTATCCATAAAATCAACATAAATTGAATAACAACCTTGTGACCCAAACAACAATATAGAACACACACGTTATAGTCACAGAGATGTAATCAGAGTAACCAAATTTTATTAATCACACAATTGAGTTCTTACAACCCAAAGAATTACAATTTATACATTACTTACTCTTTGCCATCCATTTGTATATGTCATATAATAAATACATTTGATATTCAAATGCTAACAACTAGCCTTCCAATAGCTTACTCTTCAGCAATGGTAGCTACGATCTCAGCGGTTAATCCTCTGACGGCTGACACCTGCTCGCACCAAGTGCACCTTGTGCGGCCATCTGATCTAACTGTTGTTGTGATATAAATAATAAAGCAAGGGTGAGCAATAGCCCACCAACAAGAATATAATTGAACAGTAATATATATGACAGTTCAAAGATATATTTTGAAACCATATGCCATGCATGAACGAAAATAGTGCCAGATCCATATAAAGGATGAAGTTACAGGGAACTCAAAATATATAAGTTTTGTGGAAATATTCGCTTTATCAAGATAAACAAGATAGCATCATTTTTATCAGAGAGGAACTTGCAGAAAATATTGCAATTCCAGTTTTAAACATGTTTCAACACTGCCAACACAGATCAGGTTGCAGAAGATTTCAAATTTTAAAAGATGAACTAATACGGGAGCATTGCCGCGCCAGATGCCCTGACGTTTACGATGATCAGTCGTATTTCATGCATCTCATCAGTCGTTCTCTACATGTAGAAGGTAGCTCCGACGGATTTACTTATCTACCGCCCTCTGGAACTCCTAAGCCAACGGTTGGGCTATTGCTGGACCGGCGCCACTCGGCCACTTACGCGTCTCCTAGTTCATTTAACATCCATCATTGTGAAATCTAATGTTCGTTCCCCTTTTCCCCAGGTATGATACCTGTTGATAAGACTCCACAAGGTAGTCGTATCTAATGTGGAAAGAAAATTTACCAAGATTTCCCAAGCTGTTGTTTGTTAATGGATACCAACTTGTTCCAGCATTCTACCCCTCGAATGATGAGAGGGTACACACAATTCCAA
Organism: Kitagawia praeruptora; assembly: GCA_037693485.1. Lineage (NCBI taxonomy): Eukaryota > Viridiplantae > Streptophyta > Magnoliopsida > Apiales > Apiaceae > Kitagawia > Kitagawia praeruptora. Next base: position 146,111,085 of record CM075352.1, read on the forward strand.
GAATAATAGCAACCAAGTTGCGAGTGAAACGAACTATTTATGACCGGGGAGTCACAAGATAAATAACATTTCTCAAGTAAGGTTCCCTTATAATAGAATCGAAGGAGGAATGGAATTACTGAGAACCTTCCTCGATAATATAATAATAAAAATAAGATTCTGAAATAATTTATATAATGTTCGAGGGTCGATGATACTATGTGAATGAAATCAATTATCTCTGAAACGAGTTAGAAGAATTAAATAAATATTCCAAGAATATTTATAAAGTCACAGATATTGAGAAAGGGTTGCTCGGAATAATCTTTGAATAAATATTCAGAATAATATTTATTGAACAAATAATGAATATTCAAATTAATTAATAATAATATTTGTTGATGTTAGGTCCAATAAGATTGTAGAAGGGGGGTTGAATACAATCTATACTCTTTTATCGAAATTTGTTCTTCAAATAAAATTTAACTTGAACAAATTTGTGCGGAATAAATTGAAACAAATTTCAAGTTGAATATAACAATATATTAACTTGATGGGTGTTACAATTTCAGTACAAATGATTATCAAGTAATTAATAACTAATTAGAAAATTCGACATGAACTTTTCTAATTTAGATAATAAAAATCAAGATATCAAGTTGTGAACTAGGAAACTTAATTCGCTAGTAGTACAAGAATCACAAATAATTAACTTCCAGTGGAACAAATATTATAAAGATGATGAACTTAATTTTCTGGGAATTAATTTGAGCTTGGTGTTCTTGAGAGAGATAGAGAATGGATGCTGTGTTTATGTCTCTGGATATAATGTTATGTCCCGTGTTTTTTGTCTCTGATGCTTTCTGTCCTTTTATAACAACAAACATCCTGCTGCCTTCTTAAAAAAAACACTCGGTCATAGTATAATTGCTGCAGAGATAGTATAACTCATTCCCTTATAATAGTATGGATTATACTCAGAAATAGTATACATTTACTTAAGAAATAGTACACTTAAAACGTTGATAATAGTATAATTACCTCGGTAATAGTATAAATATCTAAGAAATAGTACAACTAAATCAGGGATAGTATAGGCTCCGTGATAGTATGGAAAATATTTATCTCTGCAGAAATGAAGACCAGTCGCGGCATAGGAAGTGCAGGACACGCGCACGCCTATTGCTAATCAGCCTTCAGGCGCGTGTGCACCACGCGTGGTTAGGGACGTGTAGTCTCCATCCGAAAGCATGCACCTGCTAGCCACTTGCAACTTGTCTGTTCCTTTTTATTTCAAGCCCAGTTTGTTTAATTAAACAATCAAAAGTATTCATCTTGCTTTTTAAACAAACGAACTCAGCTGCCTCCTTTTATTTAGCTCCGTAGAAATTCTTTTTAACCCGCATATCTTATAATCTTTAATTAATAAATAATTATTTTAATTCAGAAATTATAAAAATAAATATTTAATATTATTAGATATTTATAAATATAATTTTCTAAATAAATAAAATATTTATTAATATAAAATTATACTTAAACTCTAAGCTGCTGTTACCTGAGCGTCTGGAACCGGACTCCTTTTACTTAACAAACAACAAATCAATTCCAACCGGGGTTCCAGCTTTAAGAATATATCACTTTGCATTTCTTTGTGATAATTCTATTTTCTCATAACCTGTCCAGGTGTAAGCTACGGTCTCTTGAGGATGTGAAACCGGACTCCTTTTGCTTAACAAAAAATACAACAATTCTAATCGGGGTTTCAGCATTAAGAATATATCACTTTGCATTTCTTTGTGATAAATCTTTTTCCTCACAGCCAGTCCACTTGATAGTAAAATCCTTGTGATTAATGAATTTAGCACTTCTGCTGCTTGCACAATGATTTTCCCACATACCAGTCTTGATAGTTTGAACCACTGAAGTTAATGACGAACAACCACTGTTTAATGTTGACACTCGATGTACTGTCTGGTTCATGAGTGACTAACCGCAATGACTGTTCTTCATAAGTTGACTTTAAAATCTGGTTCCTTTTCTTTTCTCATCTCTCTTCAATTCTTCTGTACTGTCTCTATCACTGTTGAAATCTCTGTCACTTTAAATGAATCCACTTCTTGACTAATACTCCACTGAGGCTTGATCAGATGTCTGAGCTTCTTTCAATATTGTAATTCCTCAAGTCTGTAGATTGACCTTGATCTTTTTCTTCTGACAGATGATACAATCTGAGATTCCTTGTGACAGTCTATATACTATTTACTATTACAATCTTGTTTAAGTTGAGTTGTATCCTCGAAATACAAATAGGCTACATCATATGCCTTTCAATATCCCCTTATTTGTTTGTTTGAGAATAACAAGCAAATACCTAGAGGATAACTCAACTAACTCACTTAAACAAGAAAAAGATTAAGCATTTAGGAGCTTAGCAAATAGTACATTAAAAAAAAATTTTGGTTTGAATTTAACAATTCCAGAATCCTCAGTTGATGAAATGATAGATGATTGTTCCTCTAGCACTGAACTGATCTTCAATAGATAACTCATCTTCATTTCTGATTCTTTATATCTCTGCCTGATAATCCTTCACATCTTACATTGGTGATTATCAGCAGTTCTTGATTTACAATCACTTCCCTTTTCTGACACAGCTTTTATCACTTAAGAAAAACAACTGCTCCTACTATATAGACAATGGTGAATCAATACCATTTCTATAACTTCTGGGAAATCTACTACTCCTCCAGTTAGCCTTTATACATAGTACATTGAAAGACTAATAGAATAGTATTGTGATGTAAGCTTCTCCTTATATCTCCCCTTTCTTCTCAACTGAATATCCCCTTACTTCTCCATCTAAGGCTCCCCCTTAGTAACTTGACTTGCTTCTCCTTATATCTCCCCTTTCTTCTCAACTGAATATCCCCTTACTTCTCCATCTAAGGCTCCCCCTTAGTAACTTGACTTGCTTCTCCTCCTAAGCACAGTCTGTAAATGCTCCCCCTTTCTAACCTACTCTCCTTTTTCTTGTACCCCTTTACTTCTCCCCTTTAGTTGAGGAATCCTCCAATCAACTAGTTGACAAAGTAGTTGTACCAATTATAGAGTTCTGTTAGAAAGAAAGTTTCATTTTATTCTTCACTGTGAGTGTGTGATAGTGTTTAGTGTACCTCACAAGTGTTTCACTCTTCTCTCCACTCATTTGTGTTGAGTGTCTCACTTCTCTCTGTGTTTACACTCTTACTCACTGGTGTATCACTCATCACTCATAGCTCCAATATCCATTAGTGTACCTGCAAGGAAAAATCACCCTAGCCCCTTCAAGAGAGGTCAGTAGTGGTGCAATGGGAGTTCGCAAATCCTAAATCCTCGTTAGACTCGTCAGACGAATCTGAGTCATAATCTACAAGTTGCTAATTTCCCTTTTAAAGGTTCTAGATTTGAATTCTGGGAAGGTAAACAATGATCTATAAATTTAGCATTGAGATCAAGATTTCCTTCTAATGTCTGTGAAGACACTTGGTTCTTTAAAGAAAAACCTTTAACTTATAATCCTAACCGTCAAATGGTTGGATAATAGGTTTCCATCAATTCATCCTTAGTGTGTGCATTCTCACTTTGTGCATATGAAATATTTTGGTTAGTGTATAAGGTAGTGACTCTCCAACTGAATATCCCACACATCCTTATTTGATGCATCAAGTGTAGTTACTCCCTGGTGACCTCTAGTCTGATAGGTTACTTCCTTTTAGGGTGTAAGATATAATGTGTTTGAGTTTGACTGTAGTCTGTGATAAAAGTTGTTGGGTTTACAACCTCATGACTAATCATGTGAGAAAACAAAACTCCATTTAGATGAACCTGCATCACAGAATATGAGCAATAGAGATAGAATGATATACAGTTGTGATTTCAAAAGATTTACAATGTAAGCAATCACAACTATAGAAAGAGATTTTGAGTTAGGAAGTTAAAGAGATCTTGAGCCGGTTTTACTAAACAAAAACATAAACAAAAATCCAATTAACAATAAATATTAATCAAATTAATGAATGTTAATGTTTAAACCAATACAAACAAAACTATTTTATCATGTTTTAGATCCTGTATGTTAGATACCAACTGTTACCACTTGTTAACACTTGTTAGGTCTTGTCTTTCAATTGTTAGAACCTGAAAATCAAACGTTAGTTCCTAAACAATTGAATTGACATATACCATTTTGATACCAACAATGGTCCTATATAAGAAATTCTGTTAATAACAACAACACAACAAAGATTAGAAGTTAAAACAGCATGATATGTGTGTGTTAAACAGAAGAAGGACAAAAGAACCAAGTACATGGACCTGTTTGTAAAACTAAAAAGAAAAGAAAAATACGATTTGTTTTTTTTTTAATATTAAAAAATAACTGTATTAATAATATTTACAGAATATTAAAAATAAAAGAAAATAATTTACGAAAATATTTACAACATGTGACTACTTAAAAATAGCTAAATAGAAAATAAGAAAATACTAAAAATACCATAGGTTATCCTTTTTACGAAATCAAACATTAATAACAAAAGGACAAACACTACAAACCAATTAATAAACTATTAACTATTTACATAAATATTTGTAGTAAATTAATAAATCTATATATTTTCTTAATAAAATAACTTTCTTATAGAAAATCATTTAAAGAGAAAATATGACTTATTAAATCAACACAAATATTCAAAAGTAATTTTCAACAAAAATAGATTTCTCACTAATTTCAACTTGTAAAATTTGAGAAAAATATTTTTAGAGAAAATAAAAATATTCTAAAATTAAAAGAAGTAAGTAGGAATATATTAAGAAGAAAATGACAATGATTTGAGAATTAACAAGCAAGAAGATAAGTTGATAAAATAATTATACAAGTGATTTTAATAACAAATATTAACAAAGTAATCACTTATAAATTATTAAAGAGCAAACCTCAGATATTAACTAGTTTAATTACTAGGACTATTTAACATACCCAATTCACCAACAATTCTGGTGAATGTGGATTCGTCAAGAGACTTAGTAAAAATTTCTGCTGTTTGTTCTTCCGTGGGTACAAAATGTAACTCCACGGTACCATTCATGACATGCTCTCGAATAAAATGATACCTGATGTCAATGTGCTTGGTCCTCGTATGCTGCACAGGATTGTTGGAGATTGCTATAGCACTTGTATTATCACACAGGATAGGAATCCTGTCAAGTACAAAGCCACAGTCCCTTAGCTGATTCCTAATCCACAAGATCTGAGCACAACAGCTTCCAGCAGCTATATATTCAGCTTCAGCTGTGGAGTTGGAAATTGTTTGCTGTTTCTTGCTGTACCAGGAAACCAACCTGCCACCTAGGAATTGACAACTCCCAGATGTGCTTTTTCTGTCTACAACACTTCCTGCATAATCTGAATCTGTATATCCAATAAGATTAAAACTAGAATCTTTAGGGTACCAAATGCCTAAGTTAGGCGTACCCTTAAGATATCTCAAGATTCTTTTAACAGCAATGAGATGAACATCTCTAGGATCCGATTGGAACCTTGCACACAAGCACGTAGCATACATAATATCTGGTCTACTTGCAGTAAGGTAAAGTAATGAGCCTATCATACTTCTGGTGCTTGTGATATCTACCTTAGCAGAATTTTCACATGCTCCAAATTTAACAGCTGTAGATGATGGTGTTCTTGCTGAAGATGAGTCCTCCATTTGATATTTCTTGAGAAGCTCTTTGACATACTTGGATTGACAGATAAATATCCCATCTGTCCTTTGACTTACTTGCAATCCAAGAAAGAACCCATCATGCTCATTTCAAACTTACCCTGCATTAACTTAGCAAATTTCTTGTAAAGAAGATCATTAGTAGACCTGAATATTATATCATCCACGTATATTTGGACTAATATTGTATCATTTTTATGTTTCTTTGTAAAGAGAGTTTTGTCTATGACACCTCTAACAAAACCATTTTCAAGTAAGAATTTAGATAGAGTATCATACCATTTCCTTGGTGCTTGCTTAAGACCATAGATAGCCTTGAAGAGAAAGTAGACATAGTCCATGAATTCTGGATCTTCAAAGCCAGGGGCTGTTCTACATATACCTCTTCATCTAGCTTACCATTCAGAAAAGCACTCTTGACATCCATTTGATAAACCTTAAAGTTTGAGAATGCTGCGAATGCCAAGAATATTCTGATGGCCTCAAGTCTTGCAACTGGAGCATAGGTCTCATCATAATCAATGCCTTCAGCTTGTGAATAACCCTTTGCTACCAGTCTTGCTTTATTTCTCGTCACTGTACCATTTTCATCTAGCTTATTTCTGAATACCCACCTTGTGTCAACCACTTTCCTGTCTTTGGGTCTGGGTACCAGCTTCCATACTTCTTGTTATTTGAATTGATTGAGTTCATCTTGCGTAGCAATCACCCAATCAGGATCAGAAAGAGCTTCTTCAGTTTTCTTAGGTTCTATTTCAGATAGAAAACCTGAATAGTTACATTGATTTTGAGTAGCACTTCTAGTTTTGACACCAACATCTGGATCACCAATAATCAGCTCAAAAGGATGAGCTCTATTCCAAACAGTTTGTATGGGAAGATTAGATCTTGATGATTCGCCTTGTTCTTCATTGTGATGTTGTGTATGACTAGTTGATCCTTCATTATCTCCCCCTGAGTTGTTGCCAGGTTGACTAGATGAATGTTCAGAAGTGTCAGGTGTATCTCCAGTATTATCATTGTTTTCACCACCATTATCATGATCATCATCATTATTATCATTGTTGTCATTAGCATCAGCAAAAACATTAAGTGGATTGTCATCATCTGAATCTGGATCTGTCATGTCATTGAAAGATAGCTTTTCAGATGAATCTTCAGTTTGGATACTTGGGAGTTTAGTGTCATCAAATGTTACATTGACACTTTCCATCATCTTCTGTTCATCAATTACATACACCTTATAAGCTCTTCTTGTATAACCAACGAAAATTGCTTCATGTGCTTTGGCCTCAAATTTTTCACCTTGATCATCTCCTTCTTTAAGCACAAAACATTTTGCTCCAAATACATGAAAGTATTTGAGTGTTGGTTTCTTTTCAGTCATAGCTTCATATGGTGTCTTCATCAAGTCTTTGTTGATAAGAGTTCGATTCTGGGTATAGCATGCAGTGTTGACAGCTTCAGCCCAAAAGTACAATGGAAGCCTTGATTCACTTAACATAGTACGTGCAGCTTCAATCAAGGTTCTATTCTTTCTTTCCACTACCCCATTTTGCTGAGGAGTTCTTGGAGCTGAGTATTGTCTTGTTATACCTTTCTCAGTGCAGAAATTATTTAGAACTGTATTCTTGAATTCAGTTCCATTGTCTGACCTTATGGCTCTCACTGGATACGTAGAATCTCTCTCAATTAACTTGATGTGATCAATCACCAGTTGTGGAGTTTCATCTTTAGAATTCAGAAACAGAACCCATGTGTATTTTGAAAAATCATCAACAATCACAAGAGCATATCTTTTCTTTGATATTGACATCACATTAACTGGACCAAACAAATCCATATGAAGTAATTGTAAAGGTTCAGTTATTGAAGATATATCAGTGCTCCTATGAGTTGCCCTTTTAAGCTTGCCTTTTTGACATGCATCACATAGTCCTTCTTGAGTGAATTCCATTGAAGGCAAACCTCTCACCAACTCTCTTTTAACTAGAGAATTCATTGTCTTGAAATTTAGATGAGAAAGTTTCTTGTGCCATAGCCAACTCTCGTCATTAGATGCTTTAGTGTAGAAGCAAGTAATTTCTTCAGTGCTTCCTGAGTTCATATTGGCTACGTACAAATTGCCTTTTCTAACTCCTATCAGTTGTGGCTTTTCATGTCTCTTGTGTGAAATTAGACAATTCTTCTTGTTGAAATAAACTTCATATCCTTTGTCATAGAATTGACTGACACTGAGCAAATTGTGCTAAAGTCCTTTCACAAAAGAGACTTCATCAATGATAACATTTCCATCTTCAAGTCTGCCATATCCATCAGTTCTACCTTTGCTGTTATCTCCAAAGGTAACTACTGGGCCGGCCTTCTCCACCACATTTGTCAGCAGGGTTCTGTCACCAGTCATATGCCTTGAACATCCACTGTCCAAGATCCAGATCACTCGTTCAACCTGCTCAACACCCTGCAATGACAAACGGATTAAACCTTCTTCGGAACCCAAATTTGATTGGGTCCGGAATACTTAAAGAATTGGCCTTTGTCAGGCAAAACAACATTTTTCACCTTAACACCAATTTTACCATTAGTCAACAAACATTTTACCCTATAAACAGACTTAACAATCTTTTGTTTCATTTTGGGTATCCATGTTTGTTTAACAGCAATAACATTTTTTTCATTGACTGGACATTTGACCTTGTAGACAGCCTTAGTAAAACTTTATTTAGGCTTAGGTACAAATGTCTCTCTCCTAACATTAGGAGTACAAACAGTCTTTGATCTAACATTTGTGTTTCTGTTCATATGTTGTCGGGGAGTAGTCTTATTAGCACATGCATGATTACAATTAAAGTAAGCAGACATCACATTAAAAGCACAAGACATACAATTGACAACACCACATGCTTTATGAGAAGATTCAATAATAGGCATGATATGCATGTCAGACATGTTATTGTTCTGTTTCAACTTATTATCATCTAACTCAATTTTAGATGAACTGGGAACAAACTTCACTGGTTTCATAGAAACAACCTTATTAGATTTAACATTTTTGGTTGTAGGTGCCTTAACAGATTTTTCATTAAGTTGGACACTACCACTAGCAATGTCCTCAGTACGCATCTCCTCTTGAATAACAAGAGAAGTCATATCTAGAGGCTCTGCAACAGACTTCTTAAAGAGTGGATCTTCAACTTTGTTAAGCACATGTGGTATTCCCCTTTCTTTAGCACTAACAGGATTAGGGGAATTTATGCCTAACATTCCAACAGCTTCGTTGTAGCCAAACCCTATTCCTACGGTTCGTTCTACAGCTTGTTTATTGAATAACTCTTTAGAAATTTTAACAGAATTAAAGCAAGCAGATAATTTGACATTCTGTTCCTTTATCTTAGTTTCAAGTTCAGCAACTTTAGCAATTTGTTTATGCATGTATTCTGAAATCAACTTTTCTCTGTGGTTAAGTCGAGCTATTTCTTTTATTTGCTGATCTTGATTATCAGGCACTTTTTTTAGTTTTAACACTTCATTTTCAAGATTAATGTTTAATAGAGTTATTCTTTCATTTTGTTTCTTTGCATTACCCATGGAATTATATAAGCTATCAATCAACTCAGCGTCAGTAAGAATTACCGGTGTAGTATAACGAGTTGATGTATCAGCATTTGCCACCAATACAAAATTTCCATATTCTTCGTCTTCGCTATCTGTGTCATCCCAGCTTTTACCAGCAGCTACATAAGCTCTTCCAGTCTTCTTCTTTTCAGAAGCATAATCTCTTTTCTGTGCTTGTTTGGGTTTTTGACACTCAATAGCAAAGTGTCTCAATTCATTACAATTAAAGCAACGAATCTTGCTTCTGTCAACAGTTCCAGTTTTGTATCCTCCCCTATTACTAGAGGATGAAGAACCTCCTCTTTGGAATCTGCTATTAGACTTAAACCTGAACTTTGGATTTCGCCTGAATCTGAAGTTACTGAATTGTCTCACCATCATAGCCATAGATTCATCTTCTAGTTGATCCAGCTCTTCTAGTGAATAAAATTCACCACCATCCTGAGTAGCTGGTGTCTGACCATGTTCCACTTCAGTTTGTTCCTTGTTGAAGCTGTTAGGTTGAACAACTTTAGCTTCCACTTCCTTAGGAACCTCAACTACCAGAGCTGTAGAAGAACTTGCCACCCTGCCTTTACCAGAGAACTCCTTCTGCTGTACTTGTTCTAATTCATATGTTTTCAGAACACCAAACAGCCTTTCAAGAGCAATCTTATTCAAATCTCTAGATTCTCTGATGGCAGTTATCCTATGCTCTAAGTGAATAGGCATTGTCAGTAAAAACTTCATGTTGATCTCCTTCTGGGTATATTGTTTTCCATGAACTTGCAAGTTGTTGATTATTTTGTTATTCGAACACTTCCTGAATGCCTTCATTGGGGCCAGCTCTAAAGTGTTCATATTCAGAGGTCAAAATTTGAAGTCTGTTTTCCCTGACTTCATCAGTTCCTTCATTAATAGTCTCAATAGTTTCCCAGATGTGCTTAGCAGTTTTACAATTCATCACATGGCTATACATTACAGCATCCAGGGAATCTATTAGAATGAGTCTCAGATTTTTGTCCAATCCAGCATCCTCCTTTTCATCATCAGAAAATAGCTTAGGATCCTTTTCATAGGTTCTAGCAGGTGTTGTAACAGCTCCATCAGTAACAACTTGTTCTTCATAAACCATAGGAATTTTTGGTCCATTTTTCAAAACCCACAAATATTTTAGATTTGTAACATGAAGAAACAACTCCATTTTATTTTTCCACATATCATAATTATCCTTATAAAATATGGGAATCTTAACAATGGCTTTTGAAGACATGATGAATTTTTAAGTGAGTTAAAAATTTGAGATAAATTTTTGATTGAATAAAAATAGGATCTTGATTTGTGTATCAATCAATAGGCTCTGATACCAATTGTTAGGTCCAATAAGATTGTAGAAGGGGGGGTTGAATACAATCTATACTCTTTTATCGAAATTTGTTCTTCAAATAAAATTTAACTTGAACAAATTTGTGCGGAATAAATTGAAACAAATTTCAAGTTGAATATAACAATATATTAACTTGATGGGTGTTACAATTTCAGTACAAATGATTATCAAGTAATTAATAACTAATTAGAAAATTCGACATGAACTTTTCTAATTTAGTTAATAAAAATCAAGATATCAAGTTGTGAACTAGGAAACTTAATTCGCTAGTAGTACAAGAATCACAAATAATTAACTTCCAGTGGAACAAATATTACAAAGATGATGAACTTAATTTTCTGGGAATTAATTTGAGCTTGGTGTTCTTGAGAGAGATAGAGAATGGAGGCTGTGTTTATGTCTCTGGATATAATGTTATGTCCCGTGTTTTTTGTCTCTGATGCTTTCTGTCCTTTTATAACAACAAACATCCTGATGCCTTCTTAAAAAAACACTCGGTCATAGTATAATTGCTGCAGAGATAGTATAACTCATTCCCAGCTGATTTATCTCTGCAGAAACGAAGACCAGTCGCGGCATAGGAAGTGCAGGACACGCGCACGCCTATTGCTGATCAGCCTTCAGGCGCGTGTGCACCACGCGTGGTCAGGGACGTGTTAGTCTCCATCCGAAAGCATGCACCTGCTAGCCACTTGCAACTTGTCTGTTCCTTTTTATTTCAAACCCAGTTTGTTTAATTAAACAAACTGGGCTAGAAAAAAGGAGAGATTGAAGATGATAAGTTCAAGTATTTGGGTTCGATTATCCAGAAGGAAGGAGAGACTGAAGATGATGTCACGCATCGTATCAAGGCGGGGTGGCTACGGTGGAGGGCAGCGTCAGGGGTGATGTGCGATAAGAAAGTCCCGTTAAAGTTGAAGGGGAAGTTCTATAGAGCGGCAATCCGGCCTGCGATGTTATATGGTTCGGAGTGCTGGGCGGTGAAGAAGGCCCTCGAGAGCAAGTTGGAAGCAGCTGAAATGAGGATGTTGCGGTGGTCGTGTAGCCGCACGATGTTAGAAAGAATCCCGAATGTAGTTTTCAGGAGCGAGTTGGAAGTGGCGCCTCTCTCTGCGAAAGTTAGGGAAGGGAGGCTGAGATGGTTCGGCCATGTCCGTAGGAGACTGCCGGAAGCCCCGGTGAGGAAGGTCGAGAGTCTTTCGGTCGTTGGGGCGAGGAGGAGAGGCAGACCGAGGAGGTCGTGGGAAGAGCAACTTAGAATGGATTTGAAGGCCTTAAACCTAAATGAGACCATGATCGCCGATAGGAGTTCCTGGAGGCGCCAGATTAGAGTTGTGGATTCTCTTCTAGGGAGCGGTTCTGTTGTTGAGAGCCTGAGAGTTGGGCTGTCTCGGTTAGCGCTATCTTAGGAGTTTGGCTTTTCGTTTTCATATTGTCTTCGGTTTTCTGGTTTTGCAGGAGCAGGGAGCTTGTCCAGAGGTCATCCTAGATCAGGAGAGGTTTACCCTTTGCCCGCTTAGGTAAGTCCCATGAGGTCCAGGCCATGGGCTCAGGTGCGGTTGATTACTTTCTCCATCCCTACCATCCTTGTCCTTTTTTCACACTGTCTGGTTGTGCACTAAGCCGGGGGTCTTCACGGAAACAGCCTCTCTACTGTAAAAAGTAGGGGCATGGTCTGCGTACATCTTACCCTCCCCAGACCCTGCTATGAGCGGGATATACTGGGTATGTTTGGTTTGGTTTGGTTTTGTTTAATTAAACAATCAAAAGTATTCATCTTGCTTTTTAAACAAACGAACTCAGCTGCCTCCTTTTATTTAGCTCCGTAGAAATGCTTTTTAACCCGCATATCTTATAATCTTTAATTAATAAATAATTATTTTAATTCAGAAATTATAAAAATAAATATCTAATATTATTAGATATTTATAAATATAATTTTCTAAATAAATAAAATATTTATTAATATAAAATTATACTTAAACTCTAAGCTGCTGTTACCTGAGCGTCTGGAACAGGACTCCTTTTGCTTAACAAAAAACAAATCAATTCCAACCGGGGTTCCAGCTTTAAGAATATATCACTTTGCATTTCTTTGTGATAATTCTATTTTCTCAAAACCTGTCCAGGTGTAAGCTACGGTCTCTTGAGGATGTGAAACCGGACTCCTTTTGCTTAAAAAAAAATACAACAATTCTAACCGGGGTTTCAGCATTAAGAATATATCACTTTGCATTTCTTTGTGATAAATCTTTTTCCTCACAGCCAGTCCACTTGATAGTAAAATCCTTGTGATTAATGAATTTAGCACTTCTGTTGCTTGCACAATGATTTTCCCACATACCAGTCTTGATAGTTTGAACCACTGAAGTTAATGACGAACAACCACTGTTTAATGTTGACACTCGATGTACTGTCTGGTTCATGAGTGACTAACCGCAATGACTGTTCTTCATAAGTTGACTTTAAAATCTGGTTCCTTTTCTTTTCTCATCTCTCTTCAATTCTTCTGTACTGTCTCTATCACTGTTGAAATCTCTGTCACTTTAAATGAATCCACTTTTTGACTAATACTCCACTGAGGCTTGATCAGATGTCTGAGCTTCTTTCAATATTGTAATTCCTCAAGTCTGTAGATTGACCTTGATCTTTTTCTTCTGACAGATGATACAATCTGAGATTCCTTGTGACAGTCTATATACTATTTACTATTACAATCTTGTTTAAGTTGAGTTGTATCCTCGAAATACAAATAGGCTACATCATATGCCTTTCAGTTGATGAAATAATCATCAAATGGATATTTGAAATAATATTCATTGAATCAATAATGAATATTGTACTTAAGAATGATACTTATTGATGAAATAATGATCGACTGAATAATTGAGACAATATTCATTGAACAACCAATGAATATTCACTTAATAATACTTAAAGAAGAAATGATTATCGAATGAATATTTGAAATTATATTCAACAATTGAATCGACTTTAAGCGAATGTCGAAGATGATATTCATCGTCTCAAGGGAATATTTAAAATAATATTTGTCGAATAACTGGAGTTCGAATCAACGTTCAACTAATATTTATAAAATAAATAGAGTTTGAATGAATATTCGAAATAATATTCATTTAAATAAATACGGCTCGAATGAATATTAAAATTAAAATAATATTCATTAAAATAAATAAACTCGAATGAATATTCAAGATAATATCTATCGAGTAAATAAGAATGAATATTCTTTAAGTAATTAACTCAACTGAGGGTTCGAATTAATATTCGAATATTAAATCGACTTTATATGAACATTAAAGATAATATTCATCACATAAGTAATTAACTGATGAATAATCCGAAAAATATTTATCAAATAATCTCAAGGGAATATTCCAAAAATATTCGCCAGATAATAAATGGAAAATATTTACTTAACTATTTTCCTCTGAAAATAATATCAATATATCAAGAAATAACGACTCCCGGTCTATAATCAAAGAATGAGATTCACTGCCCTTCGCTTAAGGGTCTTAATAATTTCCGGCTTATAACTGATATATATCTATCTAGCTTATAAGCCAACAATAAATCAGGGAACAAGTATATCAATATGATTTTTCAAGTAGGCATGCATGCTATGGCATATGTATAACAGAAAGCACATGTATATATATTCACAACAACAGCCTTTTAACAAGGATTTGAAACTTGCCTGGGAATCGAGTACGGGTAGGGGTAGTGGTAGCGTGTCCCGGGTCAGCCTGATGATCTATAAATAGCCAAGGCATTCGGGATTAATCACTTAACACCTTTCAAAAGGTTAAGTATAAACTTAACTTAAATCGAAACACGTTTTCAAGTCGTTTCGTTATACTCCTCTAATTCACTCTTATCATTGCTTTTATTATCCGACACTTGCTTGCTACTAAAGCGTGTCATTATACTTACATGTGGTAAGTATTTATATTATGAAAGTTTGTAAAGTCGAAAGGTTATACCTCGAGATTTATCGATCGTTTTCTAAATGGTTTACCGAAGTTATAACCAAGTATGCCTTTTAGGGGTACTTTCGTACTTAACCTTGATTCGAACATTTTTATAAAATCGAAAAATGATCTTTTTACTTCAAGGTCTTCTCCCACACCGTCCTTATGATCTCTATTATTTAATTATTAAGATTCCCCACTGATTAAATGACATTTAAGGGAATCAATTTCAATTACGAACTTTTGATTACGGTTCTGTACCACTCTTACGAATTTAATCATAACTCCTAAACCGTAAGTCCATTTCATACGAACTTTATATCAAAATGAATATTATAACATAATCTATCTTAAAATGGCAGATTACTAAGCTATGCAGTGAGTTAAGCCTACTGTGATTCATGGTTTTCAAGGTTTAACGAAAATCGGGCATTACGACGGCTATAAATCGAACGTTTCCAAAATCGTTTCATCACAACCAAGCCACACCGGGCATCAATACAACTTATACACATGTTAATCATCCTAACCAGTCCAAGAATATTATGCTTCACCACCATATGCATCGTATTACTAAAATCAACTTAAACCACTAACTAATCATGCTTATAACATCATCTTAGTCATCACTAATCTAACAACCACTAAGAACATCCATAAAACTTAAGGTAGATCAAGGGTTCTTAAGAATTATACCTTCCTTAGAGAGTGTTCTAGCCTTGCTAAGCTTGATCTAGTCCTTGTATAGCCTTAACAACCTTAATCTAACAAGAATCATCAAGAATATAATTAGAGTTTTCAGAACTGCTATAACTCAGTTGAAAGAACATGAAAAACGAAGCCCTTACCGACCTTTTCTGAACGAGGCTTCTAAAGGAGAGTTGTAGATCATCTTTACATCTTTCCAACCATATAAAGAACACAAAAGTCCATTGAGAAACGAAGGAGATATGGCCATTTGAAAATCGTCACAGAAACTGTCATGAATCTGGACAGTTTGTTTCTTCAACTTGGGGAGGTGATTTCACTAGGCTACCCTCATTAGATGGCCATGAGATTTTGAGCGAATGTTCTCCATGATATGAGGGAGCTGTGGTTAAAGTTTGGTGATTTTTACAGCTCTAGATATTGAGATATGAATTTTTCTTTCAAGGTGGTTCTTGCAGGGCAGTTTGAGAGAAAATGGAGAGAATGGTGTTTGGCTTGGCTTCTCTTGCACTCATCTAGCATAAAGTGATTTCCCTTGGATAATATCTCATAAAGTGGCTGTGCTCCCTCCTTGGTTCTTGTGCAAGGTGTGTTCAAGAAGCTTGGTTGATATTTGTTATGTCTTTGGATTGATTTAAGTGATTTACCCACTTAAATCCTAAATTGTTTTGATTTAATCTTTGATTAAATCATTCCATCCAACTGATATAATTCTCTTCATGATCGTGTAGGATATTTAATCTTTTTATAAACTCAATCCAAAATCCATAATTCGTTCGCTTTATCTTTTAATCTCGTTGAAAAGTTTCAGCGGATTCTAGAACGCTCGTTTCACTATCTCTGTGGTTTTCGTTCCAAATCCCCAAATCAAATATAATAAAATTCTAAAATATTAAATCCTTAAATCCTCAAATTTAATATCTCATTTCTTGAATATAATAATATATAATTCAGTGCCCGGTCAAATATTACACCAAAATAGAAACTGGAATTTCTGAATTCTGATCGTCTTTACATACACTTATTTTCTCCGTGAATCACTAATATGACTTCGAAATATCCAAACCATGTCTCGTACATAGGGTGGCGTGTAAAATTTCTTGGTTCCCAAAATCACTATTCATCCATGAAAAACACTATTTACGTATGGAAGCACTATTCACTGATGCACTTAATCCAAATAAGAAAAATTTTAATTCTACCAAAAATTTGGGTTCTTACAGTAGCTCCTCACCTCATCTAGTTGTCACTCAAAGCTCAGCAAATCTTACTAATTTGGGCACCTCATCTAGTTGTCACTCAAAGCTCAGCAAATCTTACTAATTTGGGCGCCTCAGCGTCTATTTCTAACATTGCTGGGTCTTCTCAGGCGATATATAGGTTTGGTCATAAGAAGCCAGCAGATGTTATCTTGTTGGATTAACCTCTGCCTTCGTTTTCAGTGGTCTCACATGTACTGCAATATTCTAGTTCTTTAGAGTCTTAGTCTATTAGGTGCTTTTCTTTTGTGTCTTGTCATGGTCTGCAGTGGTGTGGTCTCTTTTGTTCTTGCCTTTTGGCTTATTAATCAAATGTTGCTTATCAAAAAAAAAAATGAAATTGCTCATTATGTTTTTAAAAAGGAGAAATAATAGTTAGATAAAATGTAAAAGATATTATATTTTACCTGAAAAAGGAAATTATTTAATTATTGAAAAATATAAAAAATAATATGTTTAACCTGAAAAAGGAAATTGATTAATAAAGGAGAAATTTTAGTTAGATAAAATATAAAAGATATTGTATTTTACCTGAAAAGGGAAATTATTTAGTTCTTGAAAAATAGAAATAGATAATATGTGTAACCAGAAAAAGGAAATTGATTAGTTAATAGATCTATAATTGAGTAAGGGTAAATAAGTAAATTCACGAAGTACCAAAAAACAGGTACCAAAAAACAGATACCAAAACTTTCAATGTTTCGGAATTTATATAATAGTATAGATTCGTAAACATGAGTATATTAAATTATATAAAATTAAAATTAAAAAAATTATTAAAAATAATGATTATATAAAAACATAATTATAATATTAAATAAATTTATAGCATAATAAAAGAAACACCATATCAATAAATTTATTTATAACATAATAAAATTTTATTATTATTTCATAAATTTATCTCTTCCAATCAATAATATTTTTTCGTTATTTAAACACGTTAACTTTTAATTTAAAACATAATTTTAATATAATTAATATATACCTAATAATATCACACCAAATATTCTAATCACTAACAAAATATAATAGAAATCTGTATACTACGAATAATGACCGTTAGATTTTTCATAAAAAATCAGAACATTTAGATCTAATGATTAGATATATTATATGATTAAATTAATTTACTAAAATTTCAAGGTTAAAATTCCATCAACGACATATTTACTTTAAAAGTTTATAATATAAGTTTTAAATCATGCATATCCTTAATTAAATTTTTATTAAATAATTTAAGTTATAATTAAAATAAAATATTGTAAATAATAATTTTATAAAAATATAATTATAACAATAAATAAAATTCATTACATATCGAAAGAAATCTGTGCATCGCATATATATTTATATCTATACTATTATATAAAAACCGAAACATTAAAAGTTTTGGTACCTGTTTTTTGGCACTAAGTGAATTTACTTATTTACCCTTCATTATCAAGAAAAATAAACACACCTAAAATAAATAATAACATAATATAATTCATGGTAATTAGTCGAGATATTACCTTTTATAAACACCTAAAAACATCAATCTTATCATATCTTTCCATCATTAATATTTTCTTTCGTATTAAAACACGTTACCTTTTTAGTTTAAAACAAATCTTACCATCATTAATATATACTCGAAAATATAACAACATAATTTTCAAGAAAAATATTACACCTAAAATAAATAATAACATAATATAATTAAGGATAATTAGTCGATTAACATAATAAAATTAATGGTAATTAGTCGATTGTCTCTTTCCCATTAATATAATAAAATTAATGGTAATTAGTCAATTACCTTTTTCACAGTTACTTTCAGTTGATATTAACTTTTATAAACACCTAAAAACATTCGTATTATATCTTCCGACCATTAATATTTCCTTTCGAATTAAAACACATTGCCTTTTTAATTTAAAACAAATCTTACAATCATATAATAATCTATACTATTATATAAATTTCGAAACATTGAAAGTTTTGGTACCTGTTTTTTTGTACTAAGTGAATTTACTTATTTAACCTTCATTATAAAAAAATATATATGATATCTATACTATTAAAACTTCTAAAATAAATAATAACATAATATAAATTAATGGTAAGTAGTCAATTGGCTTTTTTCGCATTTACTTTTAATTGAAGATATTACCTTTTATTAACTCCTAAAAACATCAATCGTATCATATCTTCCAATCATTAATATTTTCTTCCAAATTAAAACAAGTTACCCTTTTAATTTAAAACTAATCTTATAATCATTAATATATTAAAAGTCTGACTTCGAGTGGGTTTTTGATGGTTGGATTACATATATGCATAGATCGGTGCATATAAAGATGTTGTGTATATGTATAGATTAATATAACTAGCTTATAACCCGTGCGATGCACGGATTTTTGTTAATATGTAATAAATTTTATTTTATGTTATAATAATATTTTTATATAATCATTATTTAAAATATTTTATTTTATTTTAATATAAATTTAATTAATGATATGCATGGTTTGAAACTTATATTATAAAATTTTAAAATAAATATGTCGTTGATAAAATTTGAAACTTGAAATTTTAGTAAATTAATTTAATTTTTATAATATATTTAATATTTAGATCTTATGATTCTGATTTTTTATTAAAAATTTAATGGTCATTATTCGTAATACGAATTTCTATTATATTTTGTTACTGATTATATGATATGGTGCCATATTTTTGGGTATATATTAATTATTGCTAGATATGAATTGATTGGAAAATATGATATGATTGAGGTTTTTAGGTGTTTATAAAAGGTAATATCTTCAACTAAAAGTAAATGTGAAAAAGACAATTGACTAATTACCTTTAATTATATTATGTTATTATTTATTTTGGGTGTTTTAATAGTATAAATATCATATATATTTATCTTTATAATGAAGGGTAAATAATTACATTCACGAAATACCAAAAAGCATATACCAAAAAATAGTTACCAAAATGTTTAATGTTTCGGGTATTATGTAATTATTAATTAATTTCAATTTAATATAATTTTAATATACTCATGTTTACGGATTATACTAATGTTTTCTTATTATAAACAACGTATGCAGATTTTTAATATATTTTATTAACAATTGAAAAATATGGTGTGATATTTTCGGGTATATGTTAATGATTGTAAAATTAGTTTTAAATTAAAAAGATAACGTGTTTTAATTCGAAAGAAAATATTAATGAAGATTAGTTTTAAATTAAAAAGGTAACATGTTTTAATTCGAAAGGAAATATTAATGATTGGAAGATACATTGATGTTTTTAGGTGTTTATAAAAGGTAATATCTTCAATTAAAAGTAAATCTGAAAAAAGGCAAGCGACTACTTACCATTAATTATATTATGTTATTATTTGTTATAGATGTTTTAAAAGTATAAATATCATATATTTATTTTTCTTTTTAATAAAGGGTAAATAAGTAAATTCACGAAGTACCAAAAAACAGGTACCAAAACTTTTAATGTTCCGGAATTAATATAATAGTATAGATTAATTAATTTTAATTTAATATAATTTTAATATACGCATATTTACGGATTATACTAATGTTTTCTTATTATAAACAACGTATGCAGATTTTTAATATATTTTATTAACAATTGAAAAATATGGTATGATATTTTCGGGTATATATTAATGATTGTAAAATTTGTTTTAAATTAATAAGGTAAATAAGTAAATTCACGAAATACCAAAAAACATATACCAAAAAATAGATACCAAAATTTTTAATGTTTCGAATATTATATAATAGTATAGATTAATTAATTTTAATTTAATATAATTTTAATATACTCATGTTTACAGATTATACTAATAGTTCCTTATTATAAACAATGTATGCAGATTTTTAATATATTTTATTAACAATTGAAAAATATGGTGTGATATTTTCAGTTATATATTAATGATTATAAAATTAGTTTTAAATTAAAAAGGTAATATGTTTTAATTCGAAAGAATATTTTAATGAATATTAGTTTTAAATTAAAAAGGTAACGTATTTTAATTCGAAATGAAATATTAATGATTGGAAGATACATTGATGTTTTTAGGTGTTTATAAAAGGTAACATCTTCAATTAAAAGTAGGTAAGCGGCTACTTACCTTTAATTATATTATATTATTATTTATTATAGGTGTTTTAAAAGGATAAATGTAATATATTTATTTTTCTTTTTAATAAAGGGTAAATAAGTAAATTCACAAAGTACCAAAAAACTGGTACCAAAAAACAGGTACCAAAACTTTTAATGTTCCGAAATTTATATAATAGTATAGATATCATATTTTTCAATTATTAATAAATATATTAAAAATATGTATACGCTGTTTATAATAAGAAAACATTAGTCGAAACATTAAAAATTTTGAAACTTATGTTTTGGTATATGTTTCTTAGTATATCGTGAATTTACTTATTTAACCTTTATTATAAAGAAAAAAATATATACAATATCTATTCTATTAAAACATCTAAAATAAATAATAACATAATATAATTACGGTAATTAGTCGATTGTGTTTTTCACATTTACTTTTAGTTGAAGATATTACCTTTTATAAACACCTAAAACATCAATCATATCATATCTTCCAATCATATCATATATATACCAAAAAATTTCACATCATATCTTCTAATCATTAACAAAATCTATACTATTATATAAATTCCGAAACATTAAAAGTTTTGGTACCTGTTTTTTTGTACCAGTTTTTTGGTACTTCGTAAATTTACTTATTTACCCTTTGTTAAAAAGAAAATAAATATATGATATTTATACTTTTAAAACATCTATAATAAATAATAACATAATACAATTAATGGTAATTAGTCGCTTGCCTTTTACACATTTACTTTTAATTGAAGATATTACCTTTTATAAACACCTAAAAACATCAATGTATCTTCCAATCATTAATATTTCCTTTCAAATTAAAATACGTTACCTTTTTAATTTAAAACTAATCTTCATTAATATTTTATTTTGAACTAAAACACGTTACCTTTTTAATTTAAAACTAATTTTACAATCATTAATATATACATGAAAATATCACACTATATTTTTCAAGGTTCGAATCCTATCAACGACATATTTATTTTAAAAATTTTATAATATAAGCATGGTTGTAAAAATCGGTAATCGGTATAAATCGGTTGAGGTACCGATTTAAGATTAATCGGGTAATCGGGGATTAATCGGAAGGATTAATCGGAGTATTAATCGGATATAATAATAATATTTAATATATTAGTCTAATTTTCAATTAAACTTATCATTTAAAATATATTTACAGGATTAATCGGATTTCAAAAATCGAATCGGTTAGCAACCTTACAGAGGATTAATCGGGGATTTTTAGAACCATGAATATAAGTTTTAAATCATGCATATCATTAATTAAATTTATATTAAATTATTAATATTAAAATTAAAATAGAATATTATAAATAATGATTATATAAAAATATCTTTATAACATAAAATAAAATTTGTTACATATAAAAAAAATCTATGCATCGCAAGGTTATAAGCTAGTTATTATAAAAATGATTCGATTTAAATACATGAATCGATTATTTGAGATTTGGCCATATTTAGTGGTAAGTAACGAAACTTTTTCTAGCTAGTATAAATAGATTTTAATTTTTCTTTTTTTCTTCTTTTTTTTCACCGCTTTCTTTTCTTTTCTTTCTTTCTTGGTACATGATAATTTTATTATGAATGCAGATAAAGTATGGCGATAACTGATAACCGATAAGTGTGTGAAACAACTGTTTGGAGAATTTTTAAGTAAAGTGCTTGTACGACATGACCGAGATGAGAAGACATCTGTAACTATTGATGTCGATAACAAGGAGGCTGCTGTGGTTCAACAAAGAGCATGGTTCACCGGGACTATACAGTGGTAATCTTATATTTTGGCTATATAGCCTATATTAGTATAATAGTATGATATATTGAGCAAGCTTGTGAGTGCTTTAATTTTCTTAGAGAACTTCCACCATTGTTGCTACATACTTATATCTCCTCCATTATTGTAATTGCTCAATTACATATTTACATATTTATGATGATAAAATATCATTATCTCAACTCTCAAGTGATATGCAACTCACGAATAAATGTAAACATTAGTAACCCAGAATCAACTACATTATTCATGTACTTGTTCATTTTATTTTATTTGGCAAAATAAAGTCAACTAACAATATGCATATCAGTGTATTCAGGTGACACTATTGGTGCTTGCCAGTGGTAAGTACATAATTTTGCCTTTAGTGTGAAAAACGGAACACGTAAAGAGCGTCTTGCAAAAGTTGAACACAATGGCAAAGAGTGAAATAGAGGCCTTGGAGGTGTTCTGGACTGCCCAAAGAGAAGATGAAGGTGTATCAGAGCAGGAACTTCAAAGAGATTTCCCCGCTTTTAAAACCAGTTCGAAGTGGTTTAGAAGGGTAATATTAGTATCCAAGACTTTTGTGACTGGTTTAGATGGCTTGGAGCCTTTTTGATTGAAATAGCTTGATTTTTTGGCAACTAACTTAGGACAATACACTCAGGGAACCTATATTATGCAACGGATTATGGTCTTTGCCCTGATTTAGAGAGCATACATTATCGTCTTCTGATTTTATCCACCTCTTTAAAAGCGCGACTTGGGAGTCTTCTTATGGATATCACCGCAATGTGCCCCTCCATGTATGCAGCTTCATTTTCATTTAAATTCTTGTTATTGCAGAGATACTTCATATTCTTGAATTATGCTCTACTGTTTTGCTTTATTGCAGCGGATTGTATGTGCTCAGTGTTTGGGTGTATTAGGAGCCTACAACAAAGCTATGGAGTAGAATTATATATTGTTGTAGCACTGACAACCGTTTTTTGTATGGCGCATTATGATGGTAATAGTATTATGTTCTTGGTGCAAAACTTCAATGAGTCTCATGCTGACTTGGATATCGCCTTGATAAAAGTAAAGTATACTGCAGGTGAAATGGATTTGATAAATACGATCGCAGTTCTATATCTTGATAAGCTAATAATATGACTTGGGTTAATATTATAATTCCTCGTTTTAAGTGTTCACATAGTACTCTCTTCTTCAGTGATGTTACCATTAACTTTACATATCTTCCTGCCTTCCATTGGTGGTGATCCACACACATACATATTATCTTCTAATGAACTACTGGCCTTCACTGCCCTGAAACCTTAAGGAGTGCCACGAGCCTTTGTTTGATTACATCTGCTTCCTGGCAGTTAAATTGCGGAAGCAAGACACTTTCACTCTCTTTTACAGATTCCTGGTTACACACATATCCGGAGAGACCTATAAGCTAGTTAACCGGATTGGGATTCCATGATCAAAATGGCATCTAAGAATATATAGCAAAATATGAAAATTTTGAAGTACATGGCAAAGCTGCACTTAACAAAGTATCACTTGTTGCAAGGCATTCGCTACCTGAACTTTAAGTTCCAAGTAAATCAGGGAAACTTTTCTTTTTCTTGGTTATCTTACACATCTATAAACTGAGAATAATTCGTAAATCAAGATTTATGCGAGTATCACTGAAGCTGAAAATAATAGACCACAAAATAAAATTTAATTTAACAAGCTATCCCAGTTGAGTTGAAAGAACTATTATGCTTGTTACTATATCACTGAAGTTCACCAGAACTGGAAATAACAACACTATGAGATGCGTCTCCATAAGCTTGAAATCGGTGACAACTGATAATGCAGTGACATTGACTTTAATCCTTCCCATGCAATTCATCTATCTCTCTTTTTCATTTCTATGTATAACATTTTAACGTTACATCTCTTGCTGCGAAAGTCTGGAAAATGCATGTAGGCCGGGAAGCAGCAGCACAAGCGACGTTGAACCAGTGAAATTCTTAGAAAAATTCATGCTCATCCAGGTGCTAGCTTAGTGCATGGATTTTAATGCTGATTCACTGCAAAGTGCTGCAGATTAACTAGTGGATATCCATTAGTTGTGAACAGAGGGGCATGTCCAAGTGAAAGTCAGACGAGTCTAATTTTGCATTCACTCCCGGAGCCCTTGATGTGGGATTACATAAAAGGGAAGTTATAGGAGCTTTAGCTAAATAGTGTAGCGCAGGTGGCAGACCTAATTTTGCGCAACGAGGTGGGAAAGGGAAAATGCTAGGTACCCAAATTGGTACACAAAAAAATTTCCAAATGCCAAGTGTATGATTGTAATTGGTTATAATAAAAATGGACCCCCTGCATTCACACCAACTTCCACAATCAAAATCTTCCAATCTGCCACATCATCTATGCCACATCATTTGGGAGTTGTTATGCCCGAATCTCGGCATATATCTTAAACAGGCTCAAACGACTATACAAGGGGCCCACCTCTCTTAATGGGCTCAACCACTTCTCTTAATGGGCTCAATTATCTACTAATGGGCTTAAATATTGAAGAAGGATCAACAAGGTGTGAGGCCCGATCAGGGATCGCCTCACCTTTATCTCATCATATTATTTGAAGACAATCTCTCGAAGACATGATCCCGCCCTAGGGGTCGCCTCACTTTGACATCCTGCTGCTACTCAAGGCGTCCTCTCACGCTAGGCCTCTAGGGGTTTCATGCTAGCTCGGCCTCAAGGTCGCATCTACGAGGCCGCCTCGCTACAGAGCCGCCTCACTACAGGGCCACTTCAATACGGGGCCGCCTCGCTACAGGGCCGCCTCGCTACAGGGCCACCTCTAGCAACAAGGCCACCTCGCTACAGGAGCACCTTGTCTATTCTCTCACGCTAGGCCTCTGCGCCTCTCACGCTAGGCCTCTGCGCCTCTCATGCTGCTCAGCCTCGGGGTCGCATCTACCGGGGTCGCTACCCGGGGATCGCTTCGTCAGGCTCCCGTCAAGGGATCGCTTCACACATAACCTCCACAGCGGGGTCACATCTACAAACTAAAACGAGATCACTATCTCTTCTTCTCTGGAAGGCTCATGGCCAGACCCCTCGAGGTCGCATGAGCAGCTGGACACAAGGGATCGCTTCGCATGGCCTGATCCCTCGAGGTCGCATGCAAGGCCCTTGTTGCTTCTCTACTGGCCAACTCTATCCGTTCGAGACTATGGGCTTC
This sequence comes from Kitagawia praeruptora, assembly GCA_037693485.1. NCBI lineage: Eukaryota > Viridiplantae > Streptophyta > Magnoliopsida > Apiales > Apiaceae > Kitagawia > Kitagawia praeruptora. The sequence goes on from CM075352.1 coordinate 146,136,957, forward strand.
CATAGTTGGGCCATGGATCATGGATGGGGTTGATGACTCATTGCCACGTCAGCCCTAAACAAGTGGGCTTGGACTATGGCTTATCTCTTAAAACCCTAGCCCGCCTAGGTGACTTCTTCTCCAAGAACTACGTATGGCTTGATCCCTATAAATAGGGTACGTAGGCACCTTGTTTAGATACGGCTCAGCTCACCCCTAACTATCTATCAACAAGATCAGCCATAAACAAACACCAATCTCCTCCCGTGTTCTTCGTGTTCTTAGAAAAATATCTGTATTTTGCTCCGTGATTCCAGCAAACCTCCAAAACATTGTTATACCAATTTCTCCTTATAACATTTGGCGCTAGAAGGAGGGGACTTAGTCATTGATTTGGAGAACGATGACTAAATCACATAAGAAGAAGAGTGGAGAGGGGGAAACCCCGGGGTCACATAGGAGGAATAGGGACGACTCCCAGAAGAAGAACCCACCAGAGAGTGAGGCGCATAAAGAGGGGGTCGAGGAGGAGTTCGAGAATGAGCAAACACCTCCTGTCCAACAGGTGGCATTGACTGGCGAAGTCATGTCATTCTTGAAGGGCCCCGGGATAGCGTTGATGAGGCCAAGTGCCTTGGCACAACAATGAAGAGTATAAGTGCTCTGGGATAGCGTTGAAAAGGTCAAGTATGCTTGTAGCGGGATCACACCTAATTCTCTTCATAACAAATGGTGTCAACCTCTAATAATACAAGAAGGATGCTGAAACATGTTGATTCCTCATCACATCTATAATGATAATGAGGACTCGGGGGGGGTAGTGGCATTACATAAACACCTCTTCCAACAAGACATTTAAAAAATTAAAAGTCCAGCCTCTAGCAATGCGACATCTTGTGATGCAAGGCCTCTCGGCCCATAGGCATGATTGATAAGTCTATACTCTGCAGAACTATCTCAACTCATATGCTAAGGTCAATCTTTCAGCGATCAGGATCATTTGAAGACATCATCAGCTATTCTAAAACACTTGGGAAAAATTTAACAGATATGAAGAGGCGTTATGGGAGAATCTATACATGCTAAAATCATGCAACATGAGTCCCTTCTACAAGCAGATACGAGGCCTATGGTACTTTTCAATATTATAAACATCAAATAAAGGAGCATCAATAAAGCAAGCCAATCCAGGTTCAAGGAGCATCCAAATAAGTAAAGAAAATAAGTCTACAAGTGCGAGGACGAGGCCTCTTAACATATGAGGCTGCGAGGAGAAGGCCTCTCAACATATGAGGCTGCGAGGAGGAGGCCTCTCAAAATATGAGGCTGCGAGGAGGAGGCCTATCAACATATGAGGCTGCGAGGAGGAGGCCTCTCAACATATGAGGCTGCGAGGAGGAGACCTCTCAAAATATGAGGCTGCCAGGAGGAGGCCTCTCAACATATGAGGCTGCGAGGAGGAGGCCTCTCAACATATGGGGCTACAAGGAGGCCTCTCAACATATGAGGCTTCAAGGAGTCCTCTCAACTTATGAGGAGTCCTCAACATAAAGGGAGTCTTCTCATCATATAAGGAGTCCTCTCATCATATTCTAAGAAGAACTTGAAGATATAAGTGGAAGCATGAGCTCATATATCAGCTAAACAAAAGACATATTTCACAATTTATGACCGCAAGGCCTTATGAGGTCGCCTTTCAAGGTCCCTGAAGGACCATATTGCGCTTGGAAGGACCCTCCGAGGTCACCATCACTCACACATAAATGGCTTCGCATCAACTGGAAGGCGTCACTTTACTTGATTCCACATTGCATTCATAATGGCAATATGGAATCGGGGGGTAGTTGTTATGCCCGAATCTCGGCATATATCCTAAACAGGCTCAAACGACTATACAAGGGGCCCACCTCTCTTAATGGGCTCAACCACCTCTCTTAATGGGCTCAATTATCTACTAATGGGCTTAAATATTGAAGAAGGATCAACAAGGTGTGAGGCCCGATCAGGGATCGCCTCACCTTTATCTCATCATATTATTTGAAGACAATCTCTCGAAGACATGATCCCGCCCTAGGGGTCGCCTAACTTTGACATCCTGCTGCTACTCAAGGCGTCCTCTCACGCTAGGCCTCTAGGCGTTTCATGCTAGCCCGGCCTCAAGGTCGCATCTACGAGGCCGCCTCGCTACAGGGCCACTTCACTACGGGGCCGCCTCGCTACAGGGCCACCTCTAGCAACAAGGCCACCTCGCTACAGGAGCACCTTGTCTATTCTCTCACGCTAGGCCTCTGCGCCTCTCACGCTAGGCCTCTGCGCCTCTCATGCTGCTCAGCCTCGGGGTCGCATCTACCAGGGTCGCTACCCGGGGATCGCTTCGTCAGGCTCCCGTCAAGGGATCGCTTCACACATAACCTCCACAGCGGGGTCACATCTAAAACTAAAACGAGATCACTATCTCTTCTTCTCTGGAAGGCTCATGGCCAGACCCCTCGAGGTCGCATGAGCAACTGGACACAAGGGATCGCTTCGCATGGCCTGATCCCTCGAGGTCGCATGCAAGGCCCTTGTTGCTTCTCTACTGGCACGTCAGCCCTAAACAAGTGGGCTTGGACTATAGCTTATCTCTTAAAACCCTAGCCCGCCTAGGTAACTTCTTCTCCAAGAACTACGTATGGCTTGATCCCTATAAATAGGGTACGTAGGCACCTTGTTTAGATACGCCTCAGCTCACCCGTAACTATCTATCAACAAGATCAGCCACAAACAAACACCAATCTCCTCCCGTGTTCTTCGTGTTCTTAGCAAAATATCTGTATTTTGCTCCGTGATTCCAGCAAACCTCCAAAACATTGTTATACCAATTTCTCCCTATAACAGAAGTATTTTTTGGGTACCAATTTAGGTACCTAGCATTACTAGTGGGAAAAACAACTTGTCTGAGTCCACTTGAAAGACCATTACTTTACTCGTTAGGAAAATTGACTACTCTGATCTTCTCTCACCGTTTATCCAAAAACACAGGCCGAGAGAACCTAGTCCTTGACATGTAACAGAGTTTGGAAATGCAGTTAAATTATATATTTAACATAAGGGCTTTACCTAAGACTCTAAGAGCTAAGATCATTTTAAATTTTTAATACAACAATTAAAAGATATATCCATCGCTTCTATTAACAAAACTAACAATAATTTTATATCTGTTGTAATATGAATGTCCAAGTATTTTCTAGAAGAGGGTCTCTTGACTTTCTAGTTCTTATAACCTATGTCCTTTGGCCTTTTGAATCCTTGTAACCCACTTATAGATAGCCTATATAAAGGCTCCATGTTCTTACTTGTAAACTTAACTCTTTCTCAAATAATATGGATTGTTCTCTTTCTATTGTTCTCCTTCTAATATGTTTTATCTATATTATATTTATAGTATAATACGTTATCAGCACGAGTTGTTTATAAAATTCGGAGGTTGAATTTGTTCAGAACTTTAGAGAAGGTCAGTTTGCCAAAGGTATGTATTTCGAACATATCGTGTACATGCATGTTTGCACTGAAATATGGTTGCATGTTTACAATGTTAAAAGGCTTTGGTATATGTACTTGTTTATCATTGTTCATGCTTTTCACTTTCAACTATATCAATTTATAATTAGAATAGGCCTAGCTTGTTATATTTTTTTTTTTAATGCTAGACTGCTAAATGATATTCTGGGCACTAATTTGGAATATTTGTATGAGTACAAACATGTTATCATATTGTGTTCAAATTACACAAGGCACCTATGCAAAAGATGTGGCTTCTATTTTGTTTTTGGTTTTCAAAAGTGAAATTATAGTATTGTAATAGTTTTCCCCCCTTTTCTTCATGAACTCTTTCAGTAATGCATTCTCCATTCTAGCCTTTAGTAAATTTAAAATGCATTCTAGTAAAGAATTATGTTATGGAGTTCAGAATGTCATAAGACATGAATAATGGATTGTTTACTATCACATCACATATGCGAGTTTGTAGTAATTCTTCTCCTACAATTGTAAATTGGCACTAAGTTCAATCCATACTAAAGTCCTTTGAATTCTCAGCGTGAGTTTTCTAAAAGAATTCTAAGAATGAGCATTGTTCTCTGCCCATGTTTGTGTTTTTTGAACATGTGTATGGAATGTTTCCAATCATATGTTCCTTTGGTATATTTAGTTTCTTAGTTCTTTACTTCGACCACAATTTTTACTTAATTATAATAGCATGAAATAATTGGGTATAATTCTAAAATCGGGGCCATATTGTTATTAGGTTCAATTTAACAGGCCAAAGCTAATAGGCCTACGAGGTTATTAAATTTTCTAATATCTGTTTTTTTTTCTTTTCTAATGGAAATTTTAATTTTAACCTTTTGTACTCCCCTCCCTTAATGATATATATTTAGTATATTATAATAACACTTTTATAATTTTATAGTTTATAAAATGTCGAATTTTACAAAACTTGAATTTGAGGCTCTTGATATTACGGGAAAGAATTACTTGTCTTGGATACTGGATATCGAAATTCATTTGGCTGCACAAGATCTTGGAAATACGATTAAAGAGGGAAATAAAGAATCCGAGTCAAACCGCGCAAAAGCTATGATTTTTCTTCGCCGCCACCTTCATGAAGCACTTAAAAGTGAATATCTTACTGTAAAAGATCCACTTGAATTATGGAAAAATTTAAAAGATCGATATGATCACCAAAAAACCGTGATTCTTCCAAAAGCTCGTTATGATTGGATGCATTTAAGGCTACAAGATTTTAAAACCGTTAGTGAATACAACTCCGCACTTTTCAAAATAACATCTCAATTAAAACTATGCGGAGAAAATATCACTGATGCGGATATGTTAGAAAAAACTTACTCAACTTTTCATGCCTCAGATGTACTCCTCCAGCAACAATACCGTGAAAAAGGTTTTACAAAATATTCTGATTTGATTTCTTGTCTTCTTGTTGCTGAACAAAATAATAAGCTTTTGATGAAGAATCATGAGTCTCGCCCAACTAGATCTAGCCCTTTCCCTGAAGCGAATGCGGCAATATACAATTATGGGCGTGGACGAGGTGGTGGGCGTGGACGAAGTGGTAATCGTGGACGTGGACGTGGTTGTGGAATACGAGGTCGTGGAACTCAAATCCAGAAACACCCTATTTTCAAGCCAAATCCCAACCAGAAGTTGGAGAAAAATATTGACAAGGAGAAAAGAAAAGGGATAATCGAAAGTGCATGTTACCGATGCGGAATGAAAGGGCACTGGTCGCGTACCTGTCGTACGCCAAAACACTTGGCTGATCTTTATCAAGCATCCCTGAAGGATAAAAGCAAGAATGTTGAAACAAATTTGGTGGTTGAAGATAAAGGACATGCAGACAATCTCCTTAAAATGACATATTTGGATACGGCTGATTTTTATGAGACTCATGATGGCACCACTACTCCAAATGATAATTAATATACTCGTTTCCCTTACTTGTTTCTTATCTTTATGCAACTCATTCTGATTGTATGTCTTTATGATGAATATAATTATTACTAATTATATATTTATCTATTATTGAAGCAATATGGACATTCCTCATTCTCGCATTGGATATATAACTAAAGAGGAAGATATTTGTCTGGTAGATAGCGCAACTACTCACACTATCCTTAAAAATGAAAAATATTTCATCTCTTTAAACAAACATGAAGGCAATGTTTGCACAATTTCTGGAAGTATAAAAATGATTGAAGGCTCCGGAAGAGCTATTGTATTATTACCCGAAGGAACGCAATTTATTATAAATGATGCATTGTTCTCACCAAAATCACAAAGAAATTTATTAAGTTTTAAAGATATCCGCAGAAATGGATATCATATTGAGACAATGAATGGAGACAACAGAGAGTTTCTTTACATCACAAGCATTGTTCCGGGTAACAAAATTGTTAAAGAAAAATTACCAGCTTTTGCTTCTGGATTATACTATACTAATATCCGAAATGTTGAGGTTAATGCCACAGTAAACCAGAAGTTTACTGACAAAAGTAATTTTATTATTTGGCATGACCGGTTGGGACATCCTGGGTCAATCATGATGCGAAAAATAATTGAGAATTCACATGGGCATCAATTGAGAAACCAGAAGATTTTTCAATTTAATGAATTCTCTTGTGCTGCTTGCTCTCAAGGAAAATTAATTATCAAGCCCTCTATAACAAAAGTTGGAATGGAATCTCCTAAATTTTTGGAAAGAATACAGGGTGATATATGTGGGCCAATACACCCTTCATGTGGACCATTTAAATATTTTATGGTATTGATCGATGCATCGACAAGATGGTCACATGTGTGCTTATTATCATCTCGAAATTTGGCATTTGCGAGATTACTTGCGCAAATAATACGATTAAGAGCACAATTTTCGGATTATAATATTGGAACAATCCGGTTAGATAACGCTGGAGAATTCACATCAAAAGCTTTTAATGAGTTATGTGCATCAATTGGTATACGTGTTGAACATCCTGTAGCCCATGTTCATACACAAAATGGTCTAGCAGAATCATTTATTAAACGACTCCAACTAATTGCTAGACCAATGATTATGAAAACAAATCTTCCTCTTACAGTTTGGGGGCATGCTATTTTACATGCAGCAGCACTTGTACGCATCAGACCTACAAGTTATCATAAATTTTCTCCCTTACAATTGGTCTCTGGAAGAGAACCTGATATTTCTCATCTTAGAACCTTTGGGTGTGCGGTATATGTCCCAATTGCCCCGCCACAACGTACAAAGATGGGTCCCCAAAGGAAATTGGGAATATACGTTGGTTTTGATTCCCCCTCAATAATTAAATATCTAGAACCAATGATAGGCGATCTATTCACTACAAGGTTTGCAGACTATCATTTTGATGAAAATATTTTCCCAAAATTAGGGGGAGAAGATAAAATATTCCCAAAATCAGGGGGAGAAAATAAACAGCTGGAAAGAGAAATTTCATGGAATGCATCTTCATTGAATAATTTTGATCCTCGTACAAGTCAGTGTGACTTAGAAATACAAAAAATAATTCATCTACAAGGTATAGCAAATCAGCTACCTGATGCATTCACCGACATCAATAGAGTAACAAAGTCACATATTCCAGCTGTAAATGCTCCTGCAAAAATACAAGTCCCTGAAGGACAAATCGTCAAGGCAAATGAGTCAAAACCTCGCTTAAAGAGGGGTAGACCAATTGGTTCTAAAGATAAAAATCCTCGAAAAAGAAAAGGAGCAAACACTCAAGATGCCCAAGTAGAGGAAATAAAATCTCCAGAAGAGGCTTCAGAAGAGACCCGTGATGTGATAGACGATACTCCTGAAGAGGAACAGGTACCTGAAAATGTTGACATTGAAGAGATCTCAATAAATTATGTTATCACGGGAAAAAGATGGAACCGAAATGATACTGCCATTGACGACTATTTCGCGTATAATGTAGCGCTTGATATAATGATGGATCCCGAAGATCTTGAACCAGAATCCATCGATGAATGTCGACGTAGAAAAGATTGGCCACAATGGAAAGAAGCAATTGAAAAAGAATTGAGCTCACTTAATAAGCATAATGTTTTTGGACCTATAGTCCAAACCCCTGAAGGGACTAAACCAGTTGGTTATAAATGGGTATTTGTAAGAAAAAGAAATGATAAAAATGAAGTTGTAAGATACAAAGCACGTTTGGTTGCTCAAGGTTTTTCACAAAGACCAGGCATTGATTATGAGGAAACTTATTCCCCTGTGATGGATGCTACAACTTTTCGTTATCTTATTAGCCTGTCAGTCATTGAAAAGTTAGAAATGCGATTGATGGATGTCGTGACAACATATTTGTATGGTTCCCTTGAGAAAGATATATATATGAGGATCCTTGAAGGATTTCAAATGCCTGAAGCATTTAGATCACATTCTCGCCATCTTTATTCGATTAAATTGCAAAGATCCATATATGGATTAAAACAGTCTGGTCGAATGTGGTATAAAAGATTAAGTGAATATTTATTAAGGGAACAATACAAGAATGACCCTATTTGTCCATGTGTTTTTACAAAGAAAACAAGATCTTCATTTGCTATAGTTGCTGTGTATGTTGATGACATAAATATTATTGGAACTCCCGAAGAGCTTCAGAAAACAGTGGATTATCTCAAAGCAGAGTTTGAAATGAAAGATCTTGGGAAAACGAAGATTTGCCTTGGGCTACAAATAGAGCATCTACGAGATGGAGTTTTTGTACATCAGTCAGCATATACAGAGAAAGTCTTAAAACGTTTTTACATGGATAAATCACATCCATTTAGTTCTCCAATGGTTGTTCGATCACTAGATAAAGAGAAGGATATCTTTCGACCTAGAGAGAAAAATGAAGAAATTCTTGGTCCTGAAGTACCTTATCTTAGTGCTATCAGTGCATTGATGTATCTTGCTAATAATACAAGGCCCGATATAGCATTTTCAGAGAATTTATTAGCAAGACATAGTTCTGCTCCAACTCAAAGACATTGGTCTGGAGTAAAACATATCTTTCGGTATCTTCGAGGTACAACTGATATGGGCTTATTTTATTCTAACAAATCCAAAGCAGTTTTAACTGGCTATGCAGATGCAGGTTATTTATCTGATCCAGATAAAGCTCGATCACAAACAGGTTATTTGTTTACTTATGGAGATACGGCCATCTCATGGCGCTCAGTGAAACAATCCTTGGCTGCTACTTCTTCTAATCACGCAGAAATTCTAGCAATTCATGAAGCTAGCCGAGAATGTGTCTGGTTAAGATCAATAATTCAGCACATTCGGGAGTCATGTGGCATGTATCATGATAGGACAACCCCAACAGTAATGTTTGAAGATAACACTGCATGCATTCAACAATTAAAGGAAGGCTATATCAAGGGTGACAAAACTAAGCACATATCACCAAAATTTTTCTTCACACATGATCTTCAAGAAAATGGAGAGATTGAAGTTCAACAGATTCGTTCAAGTGAAAATCTTGCAGATCTACTCACAAAGTCATTGCCGCCAACAACTTATGAAAAATTGGTGCACAAGATAGGGATGCGTCGGCTCAGAGACCTCAAATAAATTTTTCAAAATCGATGTACTCTTTTTCCTTTACTAGGATTTTTTTCCCAAAGGGTTTTTTCCTAGAAAGGTTTTAACGAGGCACGATTATTGAAAATTGGACATCCAAGGGGGAGTGTTGTAATATGAATGTCCAAGTATTTTCTAGAAGAGGGTCTCTTGACTTTCTAGTTTTTATAACCTATGTCCTTTGGCCTTTTGAATCCTTGTAACCCACTTATAGATAGCCTATATAAAGGCTCCATGTTCTTACTTGTAAACTTAACTCTTTCTCAAATAATATGGATTGTTCTATTTCTATTGTTCTCCTTCTAATATGTTTTATCTATATTATATTTATAGTATAATAATATCATAATTATATATGTGTTAAATTCATGCAACGCTAGGCGATCACTTGGTCACCAAGTAAACTCATTTGATATAATCTTTTTGATGGGTTAAAATTACATTTTAAAGGCATTGCTATATTATATTACACATATATGAATAGATTCAAAATTTAAATTCGAATTACAATTTTACAAACACTTTTATTCAACACATATATAACTCAAGTTTAACGTTATTTATTAAATAATACACCATCAATCCCACTCAAATTGGCTTGTTTGACTTTTTTTAGTCAAATTGACTAATTTTGTAATTTAAATTATATGTATAACATGTTAAATATAATTAATGGAAAAAATATGATAAAAAATATAGAAAATTTATTATAAACAATATTTTTTAGATTTATAGAAATATAAGTCAATATTTTTAATACTAATTCAAAATTTCGTCAATTTGACCAAAAAAATTAAACAAATTAACTTGAATTGGACGAATAGTTGAGAATTATATAATACTATTTATTCAACAAAATTTTCACTAAGTTCAACACACCCATATATGCAAATAAGATTAATTTGGTATTGGCAAATCTCATAAAAATATTGAAAAATTAAAATATATATTTAGTGAAATTATTTTTATTATTATTCAATAAATTATGTTGAACCCAAATTTTAAGCAAAAAAATTTGTAAATTTATGACTTAAAAAAGTTAATATTTAATTCTGCTCTTATTTTATTATATTAAAATTTTGTGACTGTTGAATTACTATTTTTATGTTTTACTAATACTTAATATTACTGTGCTAATATTTGATCTCAACTTATATAATAGACTCAAAAAAAATTATAGTTGTGAAGTAAACCTACAATTCCCAAAAGTTTAACACAACAAACAATCATTTCACAAAAAACAAAACAAATACACTTTTTTTACAATAACTCTAGCAGGTATTCAGACCTCTTAAAAAATTCAATCCAGACGCCATCTTCCAAACATTTCAATCTGAAAGAAAACACTACAACAAAAGTTGATAAGACAATTTCGTAGCTTTCAAAAGATTACTCCCCCCCCCCCCCCCCCCCCCCTTCCCTCTCTTACCAGAGGCAGCAGTTTTGAGATATCTGCAAATCATCATTGACTATAACTTGGCAAACAGAAAACTAGAAGCCTAAACTTCGCCAAAATGTACCATGATATGCTCTTAGACAGCTTAGCGCCGGAAAGCATTTCCTTCACCAACTTGAGATTTTCCTTGTGAATAATGTGCCCGCCGTCGTACACTTTCACCTATTGAGGAGCTTCCCCCCTTTTCAGCACCATATACACTTCTTGTAACATCATCTAAGAAATTACGCTTATCATGTCCTTGGATGACTTCACGAGCATCATCCTCTTCTGCTTTTTTTAGACGTTTCCATCTCTGTTCTTCATGAAGCTCCGCATTCTTTTGCATCTCCTGCAATCTAGCAGCTCTCTCTTCTTCCGAAAGTTTTACAGGATTTCTCCGATTTCTAGAGTTTGAGCCATGCCTTGACCCTGTGTCAGAAACATTACGATTTCTTCCGTCCCCCTCTCTTCTGGCATAATCAGAATCAGCCAACCCCTTGTGATCATACTTTTCAGGTACAGACTTGTCTTGTCGGGAACTTTTTCCGGTGGTGGCTCTGGATAAGGTAGTAGATGATGGTTCTTTGTATTTCGATTCCCTATGCAATTTACGGTCTTTGTGAACACCTTTACTTAATTCATATCCTGAATCTGAAGATGCTTCACTTAAATGGCCGTTGTATTTTCTCTCATGTTTTTTAGAAACCATTTTCTCGTCCCTTTCTGCAGTAGCATCTCCTGAGGATGACGAGTACTTTTCATGCTTTGACTTTTTGTGCTTCTTTCCACGTTCTTTCCTATCTGACGACTTCTTATGTTTCTTTGCTTGGACCTGCAACATAAAATTGGTGTATTAAATTTAGCAAAAAAAAACAAAAAAAAAAAAAAAATTGGTGTACTAAATTTAGCAAAAAAAAAACACTAAAAAAGTTCAAATCTATTAGACGCTAATGGCTGACTAGGTTCTAGGAGGTAAACACCACAGCATCCTTTTTTTTCAGCAGCTAATCAATACAAAATATATGAAATGATGTAAGATTCTGAAAACTAGTCAGTTAGTACATAGTCGTCAAAGACAAAGCCAAGAGATTTAATGATAGTAAACAGTTCAAAACTCAGTAGTCATTTCACATTTCATTAAAGAGACTAACAGTGACAAGTAATCAGGGCTATGAAGCATGGATACGGAAGTTCGGCATTTTCAAAAATATGGGGATTTGGGTGCGACGCGATACGGTAAATATTAAAATATTAATAATATATGTTATATATTCAAAATAAATAAATAATTATATAAATAATAATCAATTATTATTTGACTACTGGTGGATGCCATCATTCAAAAAATAAAAAACAAGTTTGACAAACAAAATCTTAGAAATAATAATTAAAGAAAGGTAGCAGTCAATTAACGAAAGTAGAAAAAAATAACCAAGCAGTAGGTGGTTTCAACTGAAGGCACCCACTATAACAGTCAATACTCAACAGTCAACAAGATATACACATATATACAGCTATACACACAGATATATACAAATTATATCACCAATTCACTATTCACATATATTCATATATAAAGCACAGATCGAAGAGTCGAAGACGACGACGAATAAGGAGATTACTAGTACTTATCCAACTGACAACGATGAAAAGGAGACAGAGTTGCGACGCCAGAGTTGCGACGGTTAACGGCATCAACGTAAGGAATCAGAGATGGCGATGACTAGGTCGCCTCAGTTTCAACTGAAGGTCAACAAAAAAAAATTTACGATTTCTATCCTTTCTGCACCCCCACGAATCCGATCTGTAAAATACGGGGAAACGCCGCGCACGCCGTACGTATCCAGCCGCACCCCCGTGCACCCCCGCACCCCCGCATCCATACTTATTTAGTGCGCAGTACGTTAGGGGGGGTGCCGCACCCCTGCTTCCTACTTCCTAGAATCAGGGTAATAATGGTATTAACATTCAGCACGAAAGATAACAACTAATTGGCAGGTTTCTTAAAATGATCCTGATATTGAAGCAATAACATGTGCTGCCAATACACGATTGATTAAAATTTTGAGTCTAGACATCTTTGGCTTTCAAGATTCTTGTTTCAAGTGCATTGCAACTCATTTTCTTTAACTGTTTTTCGAAAATGAAATTGACCTGCATTGTGTAAAATTATGGAATCATATTGGATTTCTTGTCTACTATTTATCTTCCATTATGTTTCATTCTTAATTTTGATATGACCATATTTTCATTACAATTGTATTCACGTGTCCAAAAGGACAGGGTCCCCATGTGGCTGTTTTTCAGAAATGTAGGAGCCCATCCCACACTCCAACAACACCCAGTCCGTGTAACACAGTTTGATACTATACAAAGTTTGCAAAGGTTATAGGCCAATAGCTAAGGCCTCAAGTGGTCTAGAAGAGAAAGGCAACTTCCATTTCAGAAAGTCAGGAAAGCCCTTCCTGTCACTCCTGTCTACCTTTAGAAAGCTTCGATATAAAATTAATCTCCGAGACATATTCTTCAAATGGAGGTACAGGTTCAAGTCATATCTCAATAAGGCAGGCCATTAGTTTATTTTAGTAAGACTCTGGATCACAAACCATGTCACATATGGAAAGAGCTTATAGCAATGGTAACAGTTACGTTATGAGCATGAACTTTGTTATCCAAAAATTATAGGGCTTCTACAATTCTTAACCTATCATGTGAGTAGCTTGTTCAAGAATTAGTGGTTAATAATATTGGAAGGACTTCCTACTAACCTACCTTAAAAAGGAGGGGGAGGGGGGGGGGGCTAACAGCATTTCAAAATATATGAAACTGAAAAAGAAAAACGAGCAGCAGACCATGAGAACATTGTCAATTTGAAAGAAGTGTAAGACCTGGTAGGATTTGTCAAAACTATAGCAGCAGCGATATTAGTTGATTATCGGGGGTCATTTGAGTAATTAAATGAATATTAATTAGCGAGTGAAGGATAAGGATACAGTTGTAAAATTACTAGAGCCCGCTTGATTTACATGTGAAAGTCGATTGAAACCCTATAATAGTGTTATGTAATTGTCAATCTATGAATCAAAATAGAAAATGTAAGTGATTCTACTAAATGTCACTTCTCTGGTCAATCCTACCTGAATCTTCTCTTCTGTCTACTGGTCCCTTCTTATCTTATTTATTATCTTCTCTCTAAATCCCAGTCACGGGAAATAAAATTAGAGTCCATTCGTTAGAGAAGATAAACCAAGACAGATTAATCGTGATCATATTACAACAGACGTTTTTATATTCAGTACACAATAACATTTATTGGATACACAAGTGAACAGTCAATGACACAAGATATGAGTACAAAAAGGGAATCCCATTCACACCAAATCTAAGTGCCTGACCTAAACTCTTCATGATACTTATATCTAGTATCATGTCATGTATTTTCTTCAAACTTCATCCCACATTTATACCATGTAAAAATTTATCAAAGCATACTTTAGAGCTGTAACTATTTATCGATAAACATTTCCACCTTAAAATTCGATGTTATCTCAGTGTATTATCACCAGCACAAATAAGGACACCACATAGAAGCATACTATAAAATCAGTAAACACAAAGCAAGTAATAACACATATCTAAACCTAAAAAACGTTACCGATTCTCGAATCATGGCCATCTGAACAGGATTATTCTTAACCCGAGCAAGTGCCTCTTGCTCCCGTTGCCTAATCAAAAGCAAAGGATCCGAATGCAACTTCCTCCACACATCATTAGCCGACTGTGGCTTATCCTCAAACAACGCTCCGGGAACAACCGCCTTATTACTCGTGGACGCAGCCGCATCAGGTTGAGCAGTAGGCAAAGCTTCAAGTGACTTAAACCCATCCGATTCACTCGCCTTTCCAACCGCCAATCCAGAATCATACAGAAAATCCAATCTCTCCTGCTTCCTACACAACAAACAAAAATCCCCTAATTAATCAAAACCCTAACTAATTCAATTAAAACCCCCTAAATTATAACAAAGCAATTAATTGAGAGATTGGGCTTACGGAATGAGGCCGGCCTGTTCTTGGAGAAGACGAAACTCAGATCGTTCACGTTCTTCGTGGATTTGTTTACGGAGTTCTTCTAATTTTTTGTCTTCGGCATCGCGTTTTTGCTCGGCTTTCCAGACGTTTTCGATGTTGCGGAGGCTTCCAGTGTGCCATCCCTTCTTGTTTAGAAATTTCAATCCCATCGCTTGATTGCTCTCCTGTGAATTTACAGGCAGCTTACTTGTGAGTTTTTATTTATAGGGGTGCACAGGCTATTCGATCTGGATTTTGAAAAGTGGTTTAATGATTACGAATTACTCCCACACTTGAAATAATTGTGGTCTAACTACGTACTCCCTCCGTCGCTTTGATTCTTTAGTTTGCACATTTGTGGAACCGTTCAGATTTTAAGGATAATTTTATAATTTAATTTTGATATTTTTTTTATATAAAAATAGAACAATCCTATTTTTATATTAAAAAAATATAAAAATAAGTTATAGAACTATCATTAAAATGTACCTTAAAATGCGTATTAAACACACACTTTTTTATGTAAAGAAATCAGAGGAAGTAGTTACAATAATTATTATTTTTAATAAAAAAATTGTGAATAAAAGTATCAACTATATATTTTATATAAGAAAAAAAAACAAAATTGGTATTTTCAGTGCATGATCAAAATTCTTAAAAATATGTGACAAAAGTCAAAACGTCAATTATTTTCAGGAAGTATATTTTAATCTCTTAACTTAAAAATAATGATTTGTAAATATACAAACACATTTTCAAACATTAATTATATCTATAAAATGAAACTTATATTAAAGAATGTAATCATATAAAACAAATTATTACTTATTTATATCTAGTAACTTATATGTTTGATCAAATAAATAAAATATGTTATATTTTTTGTAAGAATATTTATTGATTACAACATTTAGATTTCTCATTTTAAGATTTAATTTTTAGAATCTAAAGCTTATTTTTAGAATCTAAAGCTTGCATCTAAATATACCATGCAAATTTTGTGAGTTAATTTCAAAGCTTGCCATGGTTCTAAAAATCTCCGATTTAGTCGATTAATCCCCGATTAATCCTTTGTAAGGTAGCTAGTCGATTCGATTTTTGAAATCCGATTAATCCTGTAAATATATTTAAAATGATAAGTTTAATTGAAAATTAGACTAATATATTAAATATTATTATATTATCCGATTAATACTCCGATTAATCCTTCCGATTAATCCCCGATTACCCGATTAATCTTAAATCGGTACCTCAACCGATTTATACCGATTACCGATTTTTACAACCTTGAAGCTTGCAACTTAATTGGTTAATATTTTTCATTTAGAAAAATAGTTAGCGAATCATATCATTTATTTTTGATTTTTCGATTTTAAATCTAGAAAGAATGTATAAAACCTATATATGGTTGTGTTACGACCGGTTTTCTCCCAGGCTTCGTTCGGTAGGACCTGCAGAAAGAGAATGCGAGGGTGGAGCCCCCCGATTCACCTCCGGTGTGAGAATAAGTTAGTCGGTTTTTTGTAAGGTAATTTGAACGTAGAGAATTTGTGTTGTTGTGTGTGTAGTTATGAATTTTATGAACAATCTTACCTCCTTTTATACTTATTCTCCTTGCCGTTTGTTGAGATGTAGATCTGCTTTCCAGAATATCAAATATTCTTTTGGATCATGGACCATGTGACCGTTTAAAGGTAAAAAACCTTTTATCATGGCCACGGTCGGCCACTGACAAAGTGACAATCATGTGACTGTAAGTGGAAAACAGGTTGTTCATTCCTTGGGCTTAATGTTGGGCTAATGGCTCGGCCCATTAAGAGGTTGGACCTCTAACATGTCCCTAGGCTTCGTTCGGAGTAATCCTCAGGACGAAGGCTAAAGCCTAAGTCTTTCTTTGGAAAATCCTCTTCGGGTCGCCCAAAATTACTTTTAACAAAGAAAAGTCAATGTCTTGGCCCATCTTCGGAACATTCGTTCGGACGCCCTTCCAAATAATTTTTTAATGCGATAAAAAAAAAAAAAAAACTGAGTCGGCCTTCGGTTGAATTATCTGTATAATGAGAACGAAGGACAAGGTCGAGTCTTTTCTTGGGGAGTTGTGTCCCTTTATGACTGACAGCTGCCTTTTCTCAAGATTCACGCCTCAATCTCAGCCGTTGAATTTGAAACGCCAATCATCCAACCGTCACAATCCCTTTATTAACCCCTCATCTCTTTTCTTTACCCCTTTACGCGTACGCCTCATATTTTCAGAGAAAAAAGAGTCTTTTTAGAGAAAAGCTTTAGCAACCATTGGAGCCGTCGTTTCGTCCCCGCTTTCCTTTGATTCTCCGATTCCGGTTGACGTTCACGTTCAAGCGTTTTATCCCCGGGAACTCGATCTCATCAGCAATCTTCAAAACAGTAAGTCTCTATATTCTTCATTCCAATTAATCGTATATCGTCTCTTTGCCTTCTTGGATATGTGTTCTTGAATGTATATGTAGGCATTTGTATGTAAGTATCTATATACACACATATGTGGATTTACGCTTGATTTTACCTGTATTCTTTGCATAAGAAATGGGAGTGTTAGCTTCCCTTTGTCCTTTTTGTATATTTAGGATTTCTGGGTTTGATAGATTGTTTAGGAGGGATGTATCCTTCGGAATGTTTGAATCTGTTGAGTGTTCTTCGGTCTGTCGTAGGTTCGAATCTCTTTATCATTAGTTGGTAGGGATTTTTTGGCCGGTCCTAGCCCTCTGTACTCGATCTTTTTCTTCTTCCTTCCGATTTCTTTTCTTTTTTGTTCGAGTACATGGCTAATCTCTACATTTCCGAATGCAGGGATATGGACCGGTCGAGCGAAGGTACAGATCCTTCGGTATCCTCTTCTTTTAGCGATGCCGTAGAGTATCCGGCCGCCAATCGTCCTTCTCAGCTGACCGAAGACGATATAGAGCATTTCTGCTCGACCTACTGCGTATTGAAATACGTATGGTACTTCTTCGCCCCAAGGAAGAATGACAAGATCTGGCAAAATCCCCAAGTCGCGGCTATTTGCGGGGGTGGGTTTGCTACGGGTATATCCGAAGCGGCGTTCAAATGTGGCTTCTGATTGCCCATATTGCGTATATTAAAGAGTGTGTTGAAGCAGTCGGGCATCGCCATCGGTCAGCTGGACCCGAACAGCTTTATTCACGTAAATACTTTCCAAGCCAGATGCATGGCCAGTAAAGTGATTCCAAGGACGTCTCTCTTCTGGCATCATTACGAGCTTCGCCGGAATCCGAAGAGTAAGGGTTTTTACACCATTGCTCGGCGAGTGGGCAGGCCTGACTGGTCATTTACGAACTCAAATAATAAGGAGACTCATATTAAGTGGGTTTATGTCTCCGGACCGAAGCTGGAAAAGTTCGGTGTTTGGAAGATAGTTGATCCCACGAGGTTTGTATATCCCGAATTTACTGAGGCGGATAAGCATGACTACCGATTACTGTGTGACCTTGTTATGGACAAGGTACCATTATCGGATAGTAGGGACGCAGACTGGTTAGTCGGTCTTTGGGGTAATGGTAACGTTCCTTCATTTTGTTCTTTTTTCCTGCGATTTTATCTTTCCGAAAGTATGATAACTCCTGTTTATTGCCTTTAGCCTGTGTATAATGTTTTTCTTTGTCTTGTATAGTGACAACTCGATTGGATATTCCGGAACGGAAAAGGAAGAAGGCGGCCGATCTAGCTGCTGCTGCTCTGGCGGCCGAAGCAAATGCTAATAAGCAGGTCGAAGGGGTGGAGACCTTGGCTATTGATCAAGGGGAAAATAGCTTGGTTGTTACCCCACCTACTTCTTCGCCTCCTAGAGAATCAATCCCGGAGGGTACTCCTGTGGAACCGAAGAAGAGGCCTCGGTCGGAGAATACTGAATTGAAAGTGTATTCTCCTCAATGGAGTGTCTTGGAGACCGACCAGATTATTGTCCCAGCTCCTTCTTCATCAAAGAACGTGGGTCCTGATCTGTGTCGTGGCCTCGTTCTCCCGGCCGATCGACCAACTATTTCCAAGCTGAATAATGTGGAAGCTTGTACTGAAATGATGACCCTTCTCTCTATGGTAAGTTTCTTTTCCTTCTTATATACATACTTGCCTTAGGGAATTTTTTAACATTTTCCATGTTGTGTTCAGGGCGCTGCCTGGTCAGCTGTGGTGACCGAACGGTTAGAAGAGACCGAAGTGAGGGCGGTCAGAGCCGAGGAAAACTATCGGAACTCTTCTACCGAATTGGAAAGGGTCACTGGCCAGGCTGAGGCTCTAAGGTCCGAAAGGGATGCCCTCAAGGATGAGTTGGAGAAGCTGAAAGCCACAAGCTCCAGGCGAATCGAATGGAGGAACACCCAGCTGAAGCAATCAAGGAAGTCTGCTCGGAAATTGCATAAGCAGCTTCTTTTGACGGAGGAACGATGCTATCAGATGGGTTACGACGATGCTGTGGTGAAGGCCCATTCACTTGGTTTTGATCATACCCAACTGCTTGATACTGCAATGGGTATGACCGATCCAGTGGGTAGGGAAAAGTCTGATGACCCTGAAGTTATTTCTTCGGGAGAAGATGAGCCGCTTGATGAGCCCTCAATGGAGTAGCTTTTTGCTTTTTATTTTATGGCCTTCGGGCTTTGTAATTTTCACATTTGGTTTATGAATTTGTGCCTTCGGGCTTTTTACATGAATGCATTTTAGCTTTTTCTGCCTTAGCATAATTTTTATGCATCTTTGGTTTTTGCTTTATCATCTTAGTCTTCGATAATTTTTTATGCCTCTTCGGCTTTCAATTGCCTTAGCATAATTCTTTCCTTTTTTATGCGTCTTCGGCTTTCAATTGCCTTCGCATAATTTTTCCTTTTTTATGCATCTTCGGTCGTAACCTAGCATGTTGTTTAATTTTTTATGCATCTTCGGCCTTAAATTTGCCTTAGCATAATTTTTCTATTTTATATGCCTCTTCGGCTTTCGATTGCCTTAGCATAATTTTTTCCATTTTATATGCCTCTTCGGCTTTAAATTTGCCTTAGCATAATTTTTTCCTTTTTTATGCATCTTCGGTCGTAACCTAGCATGTTGTGCGTCTTCGGTCGTAACCTAGCTGCCCCCAGTTTTTAAGGGGTCTTTGCAAAGGATTTAAGTTCCGTTCGGTTGGTTAAAATATTTCCTCCCGGACTTAATGTGTGAAAAAACCACTTAAATACTAGGATATTTTTGTGAACGTCCGAAATTCGTTCGGTCGGCCCCGACTTTGGATATGTCAAGTATTGGTAACTTAAATCAGAATGTATTTGAACACTAGAAATAAGTTAGAGGGGCGCATGTTTTACTTGGTCGGCCCCAAACATGGGTCCATTTTGCTTAATTATAGCATGTAGAAAAAATGTAGCGAACAACCTGTTATTGATCATGTGGGTCTCGCATGGTTTTACAGATCGATGCTTACTTAGGGAATTCAAAAGATAACTTGCATTAAACCACAAATTTAAAAGGGTAATAAAATGTTTCCAGTAAGCTTACTGGTAAAAACGGCGAAGGCGAGTAGCGTGCCATGTGTTCTTAATCAAGTTGCCGTCTGAATGAGCTAACTTGTAAGTACCCGGTCGAATCACTTCGCTTACCACATAAGGGCCTTCCCAGTTGGGCATAAGTTTGCCTTGTTTCGTGGGCATTGACGTGGCCAACTCTCGGAGCACTAAGTCTCCGATTTGGAATGATCTCTTTTTTACTCCCGAGTCGTAGTGTTGTGCTGCTTGAAGCTGGTACCTTAAGTTCCTTTGGTGAGCTGCCTCCCTTTTTTCTTCGAGTAAGTCCACATTCGCTCGAAGTCCACATTCGTTCGTCTCTATGTTGAAAACTTGTGTTCGGTAAGACTCTAGGCAAACTTCGACTGGCAAAAGAGCATCTGTTCCGAAAGCTAATTTGAAAGGTGTTTCTCCTGTTGATGACCTTGGTGTCGTTCGGTATGCCCACAGAACCCATGGTAGCTCTTCGGCCCAAAGTCCTTTGGCTTCTCCCAGCCTTTTCTTTATTCCGTCGAAGATAATTTTGTTTGCAGCTTCGATCGCCCCATTTCCCTGGGGATGTCCGACCGAACTGAATTTTTGCCGAATCCCGAATTGAGCTAAGAATTTTCTGAATTTGCTTCCGATGAATTGGGTTCCGTTGTCCGATACACATACCATAGGGATACCGAATCTTAATATTACTTGTTCTAACATGAACTTCTTTGCTGCTTCTTCGGTAATGGATGAAAGGGGTCGGGCTTCTATCCACTTGGTCATGTAGTCGATCGCCACAATGCAGTACTTGGTTTGTTTGGTACTGGTGGGCAAGATCCCTACAATATCAACCGCCCACATAGCAAATGGAATGGGGCTAAGGACTGAAGACATCTCTTCGGGTGGCTGCTTCGGTACAGTGCTGAATAGCTGGCATTGTACACATCTTTTGGCGTATTCGGTGGCATCCTCTTTCATCTTTGGCCAGAAAAACCCTTGCCTTAGAATTTTGAGGGCCAAAGACCTTCCTGCTAGGTGTTCCCCGCAAATTCCCTCATGAACCGTTTCAAGGGCTAGAATCTGTTCGTCTTTGTTTAAACATCGAAGGAGGGGTTGTGTCACCGACCTTCGGAACAAACGGCCTCCAATCACGGTATAACTGGCCGACCGATGTTTTACCTTCTGTGCCTCCCTTCGTTCGAGTGGCAAAGTTCCTTTTTCTAGGAATGCTCTGATTGGGGTCATCCAATCGGTTCCTTGGTGGATTTCCATGCATTGCTTTTTGTCTATCGAAGGCGTCTTTACTTCGGTCAGATAAATTGACCCGTTGAGGTTTTGGGTTTCTGCCGAGGCTAACCTTGATAGAGCGTCCGCCCGATTGTTGTTCTCTCTCGCTACCTGATTTAATTCGAATGATTCAAATAACAAAGATTTCTCGCGTACCTTTAGGGCGTAGGCCTTCGTTCGGGGATCTTTTTGTCCATACTCTCCTGTGAAATGTTTTACCACCAACATTGAGTCGCTGAATGCTCTTAGGTGTTTAACCTACAAATTTCTGGCCAAATCTAGGCCTGCCAGAAGTGCTTCATATTCGGCCTCATTGTTCGTTAAAAGGAAAGTGAACCTGATAGCTTGGCATATTTCGAATCCTTCTGGGCTTGTTAAAATTAAACCGGCCCCACACTTTTCTTTGGCGACCGACCCGTCAACGAATAATTTCCATTTTCCTGGCGTTGGAATTAGTTGATCTTCGGGGGTCAAGTCCTTCGGTTCAATAAATGAGCATTCTACCATAAAATCTGCAAGTGCCTGGGCTTTGATCGAAGTTCTTGGTGTGTACTCCAAATCATGCTCCCCAAGTTCGATCGCCCAAGCGACCACTCTGCCCGATGCCTCTGGCCTTTGCAAGATTTTCTTTAACGGCTGATCGGTTACAACTGTGATCGTCCTTCCCTGGAAATAGTGCCTTAGCTTTCTTGCAGCCATTACCAGTCCATAGGCGAACTTCTCTGCATTCGGATATCTTGTTTCTGCATCTTTGAGAATGTGAGAGACATAGAACACCGGATGCTGGTTCCCTTCATGCTCTTTGACCAACACGGCTCCTAGTGTTCGGTCGTTCACAGCCAAGTACAGCTGCAATGTTTCTTTCGGGTCGGGTCTCATTAAGAGTGGAGCTTTCACTAAGTACTCTTTAACATCTTCGAATGCTTTTTGGCAATTTGGCCCCCACTCGAAATTCTTGGACCCCCGAAGCACTTCAAAGAATGGCAAGGCCTTTTCGGCCGATCGGGAAATGAACCTCCTCAGGGCTGCTAGCCGTCCGGTCAACTTTTGAATGTCCCTGATCGTCTTCGGTGCTTCCATGTCAATGACTGCTTTAATCTTCTCCGGGTTGGCTTCAATTCCTCTGGCACTAACCATGTATCCCAAAAACTTCCCACTATTTACTCCAAACGTACACTTGTTCGGATTGATCCTCATGTTGTTTCTTCTGAGCGTTTCAAAACATTCCCTCAGATCTTCGGCATGATCTCTAAAAAGGGACTTAACAATCATATCGTCCACGTAGCACTCCATGTTCCGACCGATCTGGGCTTTAAATACTTTGTTTATCATTTTTTGGAAAGTAGCCCCTGCGTTCTTCAGTCTGAAGGGCATTTTCACGTAAGCATAAGTGCCGTTAGGCGTGATGAACGCTGTCTTCGGTATGTCTTCGGTGTTCATGGCGATTTGGTGATATCCCGAGAACGCGTCCAAAAAACTGAGTATTTGATGCCCTGAGGTTGCATCTATCAGTTGATCAATGTTTGGAAGAGGGTAGTGATCCTTCGGACAGTGTTTATTTAAGTCGGTGTAGTCTACACACATCCTCCATTTGCCGTTGGACTTTTTGACCACGACCACGTTCGCCAGCCAATCTGGGTAGTCTATCTCTTCAATGAATTTTGCCTCTAGCAATTTTTCGACTTCAGCCTGAATGACCTTCTTTCTTTCCATTGCAAAATTTCTCTTTTTCTGTTTCACGGGCTGGGCTTCGGCTTTGACGTTAAGACAATGTTTGGCTACCGATGGATCCAAACCCGGCATGTCTTCGGGACTCCACGCAAATACATCGTGGAATTCCCTAATGACTTTTATGACTTTCTCTTTTAGTTCTGGCTCCATGTTCTTTCCTATCTGAATCATCTTCCCCGCTTGGCCTACGTACAATTCAACTTCTTCGGTTTCGACAGCCGGTTCGGCTATCGGATTTGACAGGTCGGCTCCAAATTTCTCCAACTCGATATTCAGTAGTTGGTGACTGCCTCCTGGTTCGGTCTCATTTCTTCTCCTTTTCCCGGCTTCGGTCATTTCGACATCTTTTTCCTTCTCTAGGTCTTCCAACATAATGATTCGTGCGGCTTTTTGGTCGCCTCTCATTTCTCCTATCCCGTGTTCGGTTGGAAATTTCAATTTCAAGTGAGGGATAGATGACACAGCTTGGAATAGGGATAAAGCCGGTCTTCCTAAGATCCCATTATACGGGCTGTCGACTCTAACAACGTAAAATTTCGTTTCTTTCATCGTTGTGAATGGTGCTTTTCCTAATAAGACGTTCAGTGTTATAGTTCCTTCGATCGGTACAGGTTGATTACCGAAGCCGTATAGCGGTGCTTCATGGCATGGCTCTAGTTGTTCGCCTCCCAAGTTCATTTTGCAATAGGTCCGGTGATACAAGATGTTGACCGAACTCCCTTCATCGACCAGGACTTTCCAGATCTTGTTCTCCCCTATCACTGGATTTATAACGAGCGGGTCTTCATGTGGCCATATCACATCTTCGTAATCGTCCTCCGTAAATGAAATCGGAAGTGGTTGTTTGGCTGTAGTTGATTGGTACAGGTTGTAGATTTGCCTGGCATACCTCTTTCGGGCTGACTTGCTGTCCCGATCCAGTATGGTTCCTCCGGAGATCGTTCGAACTTCACCTCTGTACTTTTCAGATCCTTCGGCTTCCTTGTCTTCTCTTTTTCTCTCTTTCGGTCCTAGTTTGTTTCTCAGATCTTCGACGAACTTGGTTAATTCTCCGTCTTTTATCATTCTCTCAATTAATTTTTTCAAGTGGTAACACTCGTCAGTGTTATGACCTTTATCCTGATGATATTCACAATATTTGCTGTCGCTTCTTCTATTCTCAGGGGTCTTCAACTTGGGTGGCCTGACAAACCCAGGTTTACCCTTTATCTCATGGAGAATCTTCGAGATCGGTGTGTTTAATGGTGTGAACACAGTACTATCTCTATCTCTTCTTCGTTCGGCCCCCTTGTCGGGCCTCGTGTCGTTCAACCTGCTCTTGACATCTCCTCGACCCCTTCGGTCGTCTCTTTTGTCATCCCTTCGGTCGTCCCTCCTGTCATATCTATCATTTTTCTTGTTCTCCTTGTACCCCCCAATTGATTCCAATTTTCTTCTGATAGCCTCTCCTCTCACATATATATCATTTAAAGATTTGGGAGGCATATCATAAAGAGAAGACCGAAGCTTCTTGCCTTTAACAGGGTCGAGGCCAGCGGCGAGGAATCCAGCCGCCTTAACTTTGTCCAAGTTGGTGACCATACCAGCTTCCTCTTTGAACCTTGCTAGGTAATCACCCAAATCCTCGTTCGGTCCCTGCCTACAGTGGATCAAGGCTTCTGTATCCTTCTCTCTTCGGCACAAATGTGAGTAGTGCCTCAAGAACTTTTTCTTCACTTGTTCGTACGAGCCTATCGACCTAGGTCTCAACGACCTGTACCACATGGATGCATTCCCCTTTAGGTAGGTCTTGAACATCTTGCAGAGCATCACATCACAGTGCCCCATCCCAGTCATAAGTGATTCATATTTCTCACAGTGGTCTTCGGGGTCACCCTTTCCGTTGAATTCGTTCATCTTCGGGAACTGCCTTCCAGGAGGCGGTCGAAACTGTTCAACTTCCTCGGTCACCACTGGCTCGTGGCTGACTTTTCTCTCTCCGAACATGGCCTTCTCGATCCTTCGGATACGATCGTCCGTATGGGGGCCCTCCTCCTCCGAGTCGGAGGAATAAACTACCTTTGACCGGGTTCTCCTCGAGTATGATTCAGAGTCCCCTGACTCATCTTCATCATTTCTGGTTCTTGGCCTCTTATCTCTTTGGTCGTCCGCCCCCGTGTCTTCGGCTTCTAGAGCTTCGCGGAGGGTCCTTTCCCGTAGCTCGATCTCCTCCCTTCGGAGCTTTAGGACCTCTAGCCTCAAACGATCGGCCTCCATTCTTTTTGCTATCCGTTCGGTTTCTTTGTTCTTATCCGTCACCTTATGCTTCCCCTTCGCCTTTTGTTGCTCTCTCCATTTCGTAAGCATCTCTTGTTGTTCCTCAGGAGTTGGCATATCTCCTTCTTCATCAAAATTTAGCAGTCTTGGGGGAATGAGAGGGGTTGTTCTTGGCATCACAGGAGGAACGGAGCGACTGTTTCCAGCCACGGTGCTATTATCATTGATGGGCGTTTCTTCGATCGTCATAGTCTCTTGGTAGATCTTAACACGAATGTATCTCTACGTTCCCACAGACGGCGCCAAATGTTACGACCGGTTTTCTCCCAGGCTTCGTTCGGTAGGACCTGCAGAAAGAGAATGCGAGGGTGGAGCCCCCCGATTCACCTCCGGTGTGAGAATAAGTTAGTCGGTTTTTTGTAAGGTAATTTGAACGTAGAGAATTTGTGTTGTTGTGTGTGTAGTTATGAATTTTATGAACAATCTTACCTCATTTTATACTTATTCTCCTTGCCGTTTGTTGAGATGTAGATCTGCTTTCCAGAATATCAAATATTCTTTTGGATCATGGACCATGTGACCGTTTAAAGGTAAAAAACCTTTTATCATGGCCACGGTCGGCCACTGACAAAGTGACAATCATGTGACTGTAAGTGGAAAACAGGTTGTTCATTCCTTGGGCTTAATGTTGGGCTAATGGCTCGGCCCATTAAGAGGTTGGACCTCTAACAGGTTGCACCGTAGAATAACATTTTATATAAAGAATAATAAAAAAATACTATCATATAATTTTATTTTTCGTAAAAATTGATTTGTTATTATAAAAATCACAAATTTTAACAATAATTAAACTTAACATAAAGAATTAATATATAATCTCATCTAATTTTAAAAATTAAATGTTATATTACTGTACTTTCAAAATGAAATCAGTATAGTTATATACTTCATTCGCTTAAGCCATAAAGTCAATTACAAGAGTTCGTTATGATCTTTGAAAAATAGAAGCACCATACTGAAACAAATAGTATCAGTTTTATCCCTTAACCCTCCATTTTAAATCATAGACTTTCATGTCACTAAACAAGGCCTTTTATTCCATATGCATAAACTATTGATCCCTTTCAAATACAGAGAGTTTGGACTTGACCCCTTGGACTTCCATCTTCTCAGCTTCACAAGGAAAATTGTTCACACAAGCTGCATATCATTGACAGAAGCTTTCTGTTGCTCGTAAAGTAATGATAAATGAAAAATAATTCGCTTCACACTATTGTAAGAATCAAGTACTCGTATTTGGATAGAAGCCTAACATGAAACTCTATCAGACAACTTATAGGGTACAGACTTCCCCTCTCTCCAGATCAAATCTAAACTGTTTCTGAGTCTACTGCATTTCTTTTAATGAACCTTTCCTTTTCACAAAGTAATGCAATGACACCTGGATACCAGCTTCTAATTCCAACTGAACCATGGTGCTCTAGTTCATAAGGGGTACACATGGAGAATGTATAGCACGCATTAAGCTACATAATTCCATATATACTTCATGTCCCGTTCCCCTTCCCTTCATTCACATCTTACCTCCCCCGTTCCCATTCCTATCAAATATCCAAGTAACCCCAGCCTTAAAAGTACTTCTGAGGACAAACTATAATTTGAAAAACAAACTGTATGGACGTTATGGAGTGAGAATCAGGGTGCACTATTTATAAGCTCATTTGACAATAAAAATCAGTATGCTGACCAAGAAAATTTTGTCTCAGAGAACCAACACAAGATTTATCACTTTCCACTACCAGGCTCGCCACCGACTCATAAACTAATCAAAAAGGTAATAGAGAGTTTAACATATTTATTCATAAGTTGTATGTTTAAACCGTAAGATGCGAAACACATTATACAAATAACACACACAAGATCTACTTAAAAAGCAATAAAGTTATTTTATTCCGCCAATCACATCAAATGAAGATGCTAAACATACAGTAGTAACCTAACTATACTATGCATTATATTCCACAAAACCTAAAACATACTACATTAAAAGCATTTATTGAATCATTTCATATACTTCTTCTTCAACCTCCACAACGAGATCTCAGAATATACATATCTGCTTCATCTCTCCTTTCCTGGTTGTGTTTAACCTTTGATTTATATAGAACCTCAGCACCTTATAAGCCACAAACCAAGAAAAGGAGCCTAATTTGAGCAGGAGATTGATTTACCCTCACTATCCAGAGGGATCTTCTTCTCCAATGTCTTCTGTGCAGTTTGCCTCAGCATGCGAGCATAACTCAAGTGGTCAGCAACAAATTTTACTACTCCAATTACTCCAGTCACTATGTGATATGCTCCGGCTACAAGCACACATATTATCAACAGATCTTCTCGCTTCAAAGGAACTGAAAAACAACCAAGTACATGAGCAAAATATACTACTCTAAACATCAATATACATATTCACATTTTAGTCCAAATGTTTTATTACCTCGAATTGGCAATGGAGGACCGACCGAAGAAGATAATTGACTATTATTTGAAAATTTTCCTAAAAAATCAAAACAGTCTACATTAAAAGCAAAATCAAGATGTGTTACTAACTTCGTACCTATTTAAACGTTCTTAACATTAACCAAAAGTCGACCTCAAACTTTTCCTACAATTTTAGAATATAGGGGGACTAAAATTATATAATTAAGAAACTACATTATGAGCATCTACAAGTTTCAGAATATCAAACTACTTTAATGAATAAAAAATCAAACTATTGTTTGTGAACATGTAGACATGAATGGAGGAAGTATATTAGTGCGACGTGATTGCTTGATAATACCTGTAGCAGCCAATAGTGAGAAACCGGTTATATGAGAACGTTGTCTTACTATGCTAGCACGATCTGTACCCATAATTTAACATTTTCAGTAATATACAAATAAAAAATTGAATGAATTAACTCTAAGAACAATGATATCATAAACCATCTATCTTAATCGGAGAGTAAAATCATTAAGATTAATACCGTAAGTTAGCGGAAATTTGGAAAGAGATCTTCCAAATGAAACTGAGAAGTACAAACACAATTCAATAAGGTATCAAATTTGAATACTTTACAGCATTTAATAAAATCGTATGATTAAAGAGTAAAAAGAAAATAAGATACCATGATTGGGTGAGAGAGGATTGAATTTGACTTGAGATCGACCATCTCTGGGGAAGGCTGAGAAATTATACAGTTAAGTACAAAATGTAGTAGTTCTTATGTGAAATACGAACATGTAGAAAAACATCACCTGTTTTCTGGAATTGCAAGCCACAGAAAGATTGTCCGGCGAGGGTTTTCATATCAGCTACTAACAAAACCAACCTCCTAAACCCCCAATTATGACTGTGTTTTTTTTTTTTTTTTTGATAGGTAAATGTAAATCCCATATTTTATAGAGAAAACATATATCGGCTAAAGAGGATGTTTGTAAAAATTCTCCGCCTATACGATTTAAAATTATGTATTTATTAATTTTTTTTAAGATCTAACAGTATCGATCAAAATTTTATGCAAAAATAAGTAGCTGTGCAAAATTTTATAAATTTTATTCTTTAAGAATACATTTAATTTAACACGATATTTTATATATGATTTATAATATGAATATTACGGCTCAAATTTTAAATCATTTTTTGATTAAAAATTACATCATATACAAAATCAATTTCTATGTAATTTTCTGTACCTACTAATTTTTGCGTAATCTTTTAATCTGTACGGTTGGATTTTCGTAAAAACTATTGAAAATATGAATTTGAAACCGCATATATATAGAATTTTTTCTACCATGTCAGGTAGATTCTTTTTACCCTTTACGATTTTAATATCTTCCCCAAAGATTAATAAAAACACAATTTATAATCAAATATAATCTTTTGAGAAAGTATCAAAAATATTGTTTTTTTTCTAAGTTCTTTTGCAATTTTAACAAATTTTAAAAATATTTGCAAAAATACGATTTGCAACCAAATCAACCAAATGTTACTTGATTTTCCTTTTTCTCAAAAAATAATTGAAGTTACTTTTGGTTGTATTTGGGATTGATTTTGGTTGCATTTGAGGTTATGTCATTGTAATTTCTTAAGCAAACATGTATAGCAACCAAAAATAATTTCAATTATTAATTTTTTAAAGTTGCATTTGTAGATTTGTAGTTGATTTTGGTTGATGCCAGTTGCAAATATGATTACAAAGTTGTAAATCGCTTTTTTGCAAAAAAAAATCTAAAAATTGACATTTTTACAAAAATTATTTTAGAAAATACAATATTTTTGCATAAAAATTTATGACCTTAGATATTTATGAAAAAAAGACTAATCTTTTTTACATTTTTATAAAAAATAATTAAAATTACTTTTTTTGCATTTATTTGCATCCCGTTACATTTGATTATAAAAAATAATAGAAATCATATTTTCACAAAAATAATATTAAAAAAAAACTTATTTTTCAAAAATTATATATATAAATTATTTTTCAAAAAGTCTTTATTTTCATACTCTGATAGCTTCCCCACATATGGCAGAACTAAGATATACCTGATTATGTTACAATCTTTTCAATAAAAAATAATAATAAAAATAAATTGTTATATAAATGCCACAAACATGTTTCTTATTGAAAGTAATTTATCAAATCAGGTACCATCTCTAGTCTTATTTGATATGTCTAAAACTGAGTATAAGCATACCATTGAGGATTTAAATGCTGAGATGTTTAACATTCATGTTAGTTTATCTGCTGCTCATGAAGAAATTGCTAAGTTAACTAAACAGAATGAAACTCTCAAATCTGAAAATGAAATGTTGTTGCTAAGAACCAGTCCCCTAGATTCATTAGCTCAAGAGAATGCTAGATTGAAGAATGATATTATCTGTGCTAAGGAAATAGAAGATTTTCTCAGGAGTCAAATTGCAGAAAATGAGTTTAAACTCAAAGCTTTTAGAAACTCTTCTAGGTTAGTCCAGGAATATCATGATAATCACACTGATAATCAAAAGGTAGGAATAGGTTTCGAGTATGGTAGAAGGCATGGAAAGGCAATTGCTCATGATGATAGTGATGTTGTCAAACCTCAAATTCTCAAAAGAGTTAACAATCCGATTTTCAAAAATCTTCAAGCTGATTTTGATGAAACCTCCTTGTTCATCAAACAAGAGCTACTTGATGAAGATGAGTGCATTGACAGCACACTGAGCAAAGGAAAAGATACTGTCAAGTTCCCCATGACAGAAACTCTACCAAGCAATCAGACAGAATGTTCTAAAGTAGCTGACAACAAGGATGAGACAGAAACTTCAAAAGATACTGTCAAGAGAGAACCCAAGACAACAACTTTCAAACCTGCTGTCACGACAGAGGCAAAGAAAGGTACTGTCAAGGGTGGCTCGACAGCAACTTCAGAACATACTGTCAAAGCAAATGCCTACAAGCCTAAGAATAGGAATGGTAAGTTAGGGATTGATAAGAAGAATAGATATAGTCATGTTAAGGATGCCCCTAGGAAGCTTTGCAATAATTGTGGATCATCTCATCATTTAACATTTGTTTGTAAGAAACCCAAACAGGATAAGGTTAATGCATCCAATGTTAGTGGTAACTTACATAAAACCCCCATTATGCAAAGAAGTATGGATGTCTGTAATAACATTGACTGTATGCCATGCAAAATTGTTGTTATGAGTACTTGCTTCAATCTACCTATTCTGTCTACTGAAAGATGCTCCTATTTAGAAACTGCTGAGACTTCTGTGCCTGCCTATGTTGGTAAAAAGGCAGCTTCCACCAAGAGAAAGACTAACTCTAACTCTAGAACCAAGTGGACAGTAAAAGAAGTCAGACAGGAGGATTCTAGTGTCGATTTAAATGTGAAACAGAATGATATGAACAATAATGCTGTAACTGCAGGACCCAATAGAGTTTGGGTACCAGATGCAAATTAAAATCATCTATTTTGCAGGGCAAGAAACAGAAGCAGGTCATGTGGATCATCGATAGTGGATGCTCCAGGCACATGACTGGTGATATAGCACTGCTATCACATTTTGTGGAGAAAGCCGGCCCAATCATAACTTTTGGAGACAACAGCAAAGGTTACACTGTGGGATATGGCTGTTTGGAAATTGGAAATGTTGTCATTGAAGATATTGCTCTTGTTGATGGATTGAAGCACAACCTACTCAGTGTCAGCCAGTTCAGTGACAGGGGATTCAAGGTTGATTTTGATATGATGGTTTATGATATCTATCACAAGAAAGATCGAAGCCTCTCTTTGGAAGGAGTCAGGAAAGGAAGCATGTTTATTGTAGATTTAAATTCTGTCAATAATGACAAGGCTTACTATTTTTACAGTAAAGCATCAGTTGGTGAAAGCATGCTTTGGCACAAGAAGCTCTCACACCTCAATTTCAAGAATATGAATATTCTGATGAAGAAGGATTTAGTGAGAGGACTACCTCAACAGGAATTCTGTCAAGAAGGACTATGTGAGGATTGTCAAATGGGCAAATTGAAAAGATCTGTGCACAAATCAAAGCAAGTGAATACCAATACTGAGCCACTCAAATTAATTCACATGGATTTGTTTGGTCCAGTAAATGTTCAATCTCTTGAAAGGAAGAGATATGCCCTGGTAATGGTGGATGACTACTCAAGGTACACTTGGGTGAAGTTTTTAGAGACAAAGGACGAAGTTGCTCAAGAAATCATTGATCACATAAGAGTTCTTGAAAGAACCCCAAATGCTCAAGTTCAATATCTGAGAAGTGACAATGGTACTGAGTTCAGAAATGTCACACTAGGAAACTTCTGCAAAGAAGAGGGCATTGTCCAACAATTCTCCACTGCCAGGATACCACAACAAAATGGAGTTGTAGAAAGGAAGAACAGAACTCTCATCGAAGCTGCGAGAACTATGTTGAATGATTCTAAATTACCAACATACTTCTGGGCAGAAGCTATTAATACGACTTGTTACACACAGAATAGAACCTTGATCAACAAGACTCATGGAATCACTCCTTACTATCTGTTAACAGGAAAGAAACCTATTGTCAGTATTTTCATGTATTTGGAAGTAAGTGTTTCATGATGATTGACAACCATGAAAAAAAAGGAAAGTTCGATGCTAAAGCTTATGAAGGCATTTTCATGGGATATGGTTTGGAGAGAACTTCCTACAGAGTCTATGTCATTGATCACAAAGTCATTGAAGAAAGTGTGAATGTCGCATTTGATGAAACCAAATTCCCAGGACTGCAAGAGGATGGTCAAATGGAGCCTCTTAGATTTGAAAATCAAGGGTATTTGGAAGAAGAAGAAATTGTTACTGATGAACCTACCGGTACTCAGAATATTGAGTTTGAAAGAAATGATATCAACACTAATGATGCTACTCAAACTCCAGCTCATTCTCAAACTATATCAGCTAATCATCAGAATGAGAATGATTCTGGAGACGTTGAAGAACATGAAGGAGAAACATCAATGGTGGAGAGTCAACACCTCAAAGAGGAAATGATGAAGCGGATCAAGAAAGAAGCTTGCCCAGAACCACTAAGTGGAACAGAGATCACACTAGCAATCTAATCATTGGTGATCCCACTACTGGTATAAGGACGAGAAGAAATATTTCTACTGACATCATGTTTTCATGTTTTCTATCTCAAACTGAGCCAAAGTCAATTGATGAAGCATTGTTGGATTCAGATTGGGTGATATCTATGCAAGAAGAGCTAAATCAATTTGAGAGAAACAATGTATGAAAGCTGGTCCTTAGACCCAAAGGGAAGTCAGTAGTTGACATAAAGTGGGTCTTTAGAAACAAGTTGGATGAAAGTGGAAATGTGACAAGAAACAAGGCAAGGCTAGTAGCTAAAGGTTACTGTCAACAGGAAGGAATCGATTATGATGAAACATTTTCCCCTGTTGCCAGACTTGAAGCTATTCGGATATTTTTAGCCTATGCTGCACACTGTAAATTCAAAGTGTTCCAAATGGATGTCAAAAGTGCCTTTCTTAATGGAGAATTAGAAGATAAAGTGTATATCGAATAGCCACCTGGATTTGAGGATGCTGAGTTGTATGACTTTGTCTACAAGCTGTTCAAAGCACTTTATGGATTGAAGCAAGCCCCTCGAGCTTGGTATGAAACTCTATCTACTTTTCTCATTGAGAATCAATTTATAAGAGGCGTAGTGGATAAGACACTATTCTACAAGCACCATGGCAAGGACATCATTCTGGTTCAGATTTATGTTGATGACATAATCTTTGGTTCTACAAATGAGAAGCTGTGTGAAAAGTTTTCATCTCTTATGAAGAGCAAGTATGAGATGAGCATGATGGGAGAACTATCATTTTTCCTAGGTCTACAAATTCATCAAAAGGATGATGGTATCTTCATAAGCCAATCAAAATATGTCAAGGAACTTCTCAAAAAGTTCAATATGGAAGATGCATCACCTACCAAGACACCTATCTCTACTGCAACCAAGCTGGATTTGGATACTAAAGGAAAGAAAGTGGATTCTAGTACCTACAGAGGCATGGTGGGATCGTTGCTATACTTAACTGCTAGCAGACCAGACATCATGTTTGCTACATGTCTCTGTGCAAGGTTTCAAGCTGATCTAAAAGAATCACACTTAGTAGTAATCAAGAGAATCTTTAGATATCTCAAAGGCACTCCAAACCTAGGCCTTTGGTATCCTAAAGATACTGGATTTGACTTGGTTGGTTATTCGGATTCAGACTATGCTGGATGCAAGATTGATAGGAAAAGTACAATAGGAAGCTATCAATTTCTGGGTGGAAGATTAGTGTCATGATCTAGGAAGAATTAGCATTCTGTATCTACTTCAACTGCAGAAGCTGAATATATCGCAGCTGGAAGTTGCTGTGCTCAAATTCTTTGGATGAAAAATCAGCTAATAAATTATGGCTTGGAGTTGTCCAATATCCCTATTTATTGTGATAACACTAGTGCCATAGCTATCTCAGACAATCCAGTTCAACACTCTAGGACAAAGCACATTGATATCAGACATCATTTCCTAAGAGAGCATGTTGAAAGGGGAACTGTGAAGCTGATTTATGTTCCAACAGAAAAGCAACTTGCAGATATCTTTACGAAGCCACTAGATGAAGCAACCTTCAACAGGTTGGTAAGTGAATTGGGAATGCTAAATCTGGTATGTTAACTTACTAGTTTTTACATTTTCAATGTGGTTAAAATTGCAACTCGTGACCTTAACTTTCAATGTTACCGTTATGAGAAGTTACTGTCCTATTTGCTACTTGTTTACTTGACAACATGTTTGCTATGACTATGCTAAATTCAAATCACATGCTTGTTTTAAATTCTGTAATGAGTAGTCACGTGACATTATTTTATTTCATACGCGTGGTTAAGTGATAAGTATTTGTGTCATTTGAAATGACCCCGGGTGTTTGTCGTCTTTTTAACTTAAAGTTTATTTACTTTATTAAAAAGAAGATTTTGGGAAACTGAAACGTCACCTAGGGTCCTATAAAATGTGCACGAGACTAAATATCATTTCATACTCAATCACTCACACCTTAAGAAAGAAAAGGAGGAGGAGATAGCAAAGGTTGTTGAGCAGCTGCTGGTAGAAGCTCTTGGAGAGCTTAATAAGAAATGATGTTTAGTTCTTAATAACTACTTTGTATTTTTTTTGTTTTTTTTAATAAAAAGTTCATCGTTTCATCTTCCCAGTGTTTTGCATGCAGTTCATCTCCTTTAATTTTAGCTATCTGTGAATGGGTGTTTGTTTACTTGTTTGTGTGTATGGATGTTTGTGAATGTGTGCCAAAACTAACAAACATGTGCCTAAATCGATTAAAATGCTATTTGGTAATTTTCGCTTAAGCAATATGCAAAGTCGATTAAAATTCATGACATAAATTATTTCCGCCTAAGTTGCTGTCAATAAGTGAAGATGTTGTCACGAAGTGCCTTGACAGCAAGTTTCTTAGATGACTCAATTGAAAAAGTCTCTGTCATGAAATTTAAAGGAAATTGTATAAATTGCTTAATGGTGACAGTATGTTATTGCAACGATATCAATATCAAGCAAAACTTGCTATCCTCCTCTCAAAATTACTAATGAATTTGTTACAGCGCAGAGGTTACTATCAAGATTAGTGGACCGAATTAATTGGGATTTTACCTCCACGATTTACAGCCACTAAAAGTAACTACCCACGACTCCACGTGACTAATTAATGGGATAAGACACAGTTACTTTCCCTTTCTCAGTAAGACATTTGCTATTTTCATGTAAGCAACTGTCAAACACACAAACACACAACTTTCAACAAAACCTCTCTCTCTCTCTCTCAAAAGCAAAAATCTCTCTCCGAAGCTCAAAGCAAGAAATGGCACCCAAACAATCCTCTTCTCAAACAAACTTTGCTGGTATTCTCAATACTGAAGATGCTTGTCAAGGATATAAAGGACTCGTATCCTTTATCAACAAGTCATATCTGGGTCATGCTATAACATCTACACCATCCTTAAACCTGGAAAGACTTGAAGAATTCTGGAAAACTGCCTATGTTCTAGGAGGTGCAGGTAAAGACACAATACAATGCAAAATCAAAGGAATCACCTGTATCCTCATAATCAAAGGCATCAACGAAGCTTTGGGAACTGGACTGCAAGCTAAAGAATCATACAAGGAACTTGCAAATGATGAAACCCTAAAGAAGTTTTTCTTAAAAATTGGGTATTCTGGTCCTGTTCTTGAAGAGGGTACATCGAAATGGTACTCGACTGGTAAAATGGATAGAAAGCATTTGAGAAAAGAATGGAGCATGATTTTTGATGTCATGGTGAAGGTTTTCTCAATCAAAACCTCTGGATGGAATGGAATTCCCTCTTATATCAAGAAGCTTACTCACTCTCTTGTCCATGGATACAAAGTGGATGTAGGAAAGTTGCTTATGAGTCAACTCAAGTCAGCTCTAAGCAGGAAGGTACATGTTTATCCTCGCTTTCTTACTATGTGCTTGAATTCATTATGTGGTACTGATGATAATGCATCTCTCTCTATAGAATGCAATGTTTTGAAAAGAAATACACACACATCACTCAATTCATAAAATTCAAATGCACATATTCCACTCTGTTTCACCAAGCACATGGCTGATCAAGAGCCTCATCTTGACGTAGCACTACCCTCTGGGTATGTTGTCTTCTCCCTTGAGAATGAAGCTGAATTAGACCCAAATTCAGTTAACCCACATTCTACTGCATATATTCCTATCAGATCCTCTAGACAACCAAAGACCACAAAAACAACTTTGCAAGAATCCAAGAAAAGACCCTTGGAAACTGGTGTTGGTAGTAGTTCTGAGAATGTTGAGGGAGAAACTGCACATGTTGCAGCAAATAAGGATGTTAGTGAAAGTGAACCCACAGTGGTTCCTCTTGAGCCTAAGAAGAAGAGAGCTAAGAGGGCCAAAGCCACTGTCAGCCACCCCCACAGTCTCACAAAAGGCTGTGGAGAGTAAAAGGGAATCAAACACATCCCTAGGTGCTTCTTCTCAACAAGAAGTATCTATTGAAGCTGGCATGTCTCCCAAGGCATCCTGTAAAGAGTCAGCACAACCTCATGTACTCACTCATGAGGAGCCTATACTTGCAGAAATGCAAACAGAGAGAGGGCACAGTGAGGGTCATGAAACTTCTACTCTTGATGTTCCACAAGTTAACCCTGTGGAACAGCCAAAAATCTCTTCTAAACCATCACCTTCTTTATTCTCTAATCCATCAATTGTTTCTTCTCAACAACCTAGAGAAGGGGACAATCCAATCCCTTCAGGTTTTGATCATCCATCTCAAGTCATGGATGAGCCCCCATCAAGTGGTCCACAAGAACCCATTTCTCAAAGTGAAATGGACATCACTCACTCAAACACTGAGCTAGATCAAGATGGTACTCTGCTAGAAAATGAAACAGCCAACATCTTGGTCGAACTCCAAAGAGCAACTGACCTTCCGAAAGTTGCTGTCACAGCCTCAGTTGCTGTCAAAGACGCCACAAAAGTTGTTGTCAACCCACCTGTGGACAGTAACATTTTGGGTAAAGATGTTGTCGCCTCTACACAGCTTGATCATGATACTGTCTTTGCTGAAGATGCTTCAGATGATGATCAACTTACTATCTCTACTTCGAAGGTAAAATCTAAACTTTCTACTTCTTCAACTAAAATGCATGCAAGTACTGCTCATACCCATGCATCTAGGATGAGTGAGCGAGTGAAAAGAAAAAGAGAGATAAAAGAAAATAGAGGTGAGCATAAAAATGAGAGGCAGCCAAACGAGCTGGCAAACGGTGAGGGACTTGAGCATGTCCAGAGTGAACTTGAGGGAACCCCACACACAAAGGCACTAGGCCTTGAGAGTCATTCTATGAGGAGTGATGAGATCACTCAGAAAAACAATGAGTGTGTGAGAAACCCCACAGCCTCCTTGCCCCAGTCTCTTCCTTTATATCCAAAAAGGCTGAGAACTGGTGGTCCTTCTAAACAAGCTGAATCAAGGTTGAAATCCCTTGAGGGCAGATGTGCATCCATGGAAGCTAAACTTGATGCTCTATCCACTATGGTAGCTACTGGTTTTGCCGATATTCAACAAACTCTTCACTCGTTCTCTGCCATCCTTAGTGCTGCCAACTCAACTAAGGGGGAGAAAGTGGTAGATCAGAATGAGGGTGAGGGAGAGAAAGTGGTGAATGAGGGTGAGGGAGAGAAAGTGGTAGATCAGAATAAAGCAAACCTGATAGAGAAGGAGAAACAAGGTGAAGTTGCAAGTGAAGGGGAGCCTACAAGTGAGGGGAGCAAGTGTTGGAAGAAAAATATGGAGAT
Source organism: Kitagawia praeruptora (assembly GCA_037693485.1). Lineage (NCBI taxonomy): Eukaryota > Viridiplantae > Streptophyta > Magnoliopsida > Apiales > Apiaceae > Kitagawia > Kitagawia praeruptora. Next base: position 146,175,331 of record CM075352.1, read on the forward strand.
GAAAGTGAGGGGGAGCAAGAGAAAGAAGAAAGAAACTTTGGTGAAGAACTGAAGGCAACATGAGATGGTGAATTGTTTGAAGTAGAAATAGATGGTGAGGCAGTATTGTTATCCAAGGAAGTGTTGGAGCAATTAAAGGGGACTCAAAAGTCTAAAAGAACAGTATTGCCTCCACTGAAAATCAATGAGCCAAATCCAGAGGAAGTCGAAGCTCCATTCCAGAAGTTGCAGAAGGAATGGAGAGAAAAAGAAATTCAAAATGCTATGGGTAAAGGCAAAGGCAAAATGCCTGAGTATATGAACATATCTGCTGGCATATCTACTGGAACTACTTGGTCAGATGGAAGTGAATACGCCCTTGAAGATGCAGAATTGATGATGGTTGATCACATGGAGAGTACTTTGAACAACAAAGATGAAGATTTCAGTAAGTTGGTGGATGAATCAATTAGTGAAGCAGGGGGAGCTTTTAGAAAATTGGCATCAACACTGAAGAGCAAAGTAATAAGTATCTCTGTGAGAATCAACTTGGAAAGAAGATGGGCTGTTCAGGTTTATTTGACCGTTTGACCATATTCATCACAATGCAACTTTTACAAGGTTTGCATGCTAGAGTACTCTAAGTCCTTGGAACCCTGGTAGTCAGAAATTCAACAACCTTCAATGATAGTCTGATAGCACAAATTAAAAGGATGGTTGAAGACAAACTCCCTGAGGTGATTCAAAATCCTTATGGTGTGTGTTTTAGAAGGATCACAAAGACAGGAGCTAGAAGGTTGGATTTCTTACCATTGGATAAAATCTCAGGACTAAGCACTGAAACAATCATGACAGTGCTGAAGAAACTTTTCAAATCCAGTATCACAAGTGAAAAGGTTCAAGCTATCAAAGATATTCATAGGCTGTTAGCAAAAAGAGATGAGGAAATTAGCTCAATCATAAAGAAGCTAATCTCTGATGCTAATGCCAAGATGGGAGGAAGCTGCAACTATGATGATACTTTGGATGATAATGAGGATGAAATTGGAGGAAGTGGTGAACCTGGAAGATTCAGGAGTTCTAGAAAAGAAGCATCTTTGAATGTTGCTACACAAACTCAGATGGATGCTACCCAAGAAGAGCAAGAAACTCCCAGTACTGAAAAGAAAGATGTTGTCAAGGAAAAAAGGGAGTTAGAAATTTGTGAAGCCTTGGAGGCAAGTATCTTGAGATTAGCTGTTGAATGCTTTAATGCTGAAAAAGATATTGTCAACAAGGATACTGTCAAATTGGCTGAAGACAACCAAGTGAAAGATGTTGTCAAGAGCCAAACAGTCGAAGCTGTCAAAGTTGCTGTCATGAAAGATGTTGTCAAGGATCAACTTGAAGAAACTGTCAAAGCACGAAAGCTTGTCAAGAATTTCACATCTAACAGAAGGAAGACAAGAGCCCAAGCCTATCGTGCAACCAAGATAAAAGGGAAGACAGTTGCAGCAGCAAAGAAAAAGAAGCATGGAGCAGTTTTGATAGAGAAACCCATTGATAAGAGAAAAGTAAATAGTTTTGAACTATTGAAAAAGTCAATTGATGTGAGCATATCATCTGTCTCCGTGGAACTGGACCCAGTCAACAAAAAGGTACGAAAGTATGATCTTAAGGACTGTGGAACTACATGTATAACTGTAGAACCAGACTTCACTATGGAGATAGTCTCAAATGTGGATGCATGATCTCTCATGCAATTAGGTAAAGGTAAGGAGCAAAATTTATTTCTTCATTTTGGAAAGGATGATCACTTTCATGGAAACAAACCAAGATGTTTCCAGCAGTATCTTAGAGCATGTCAAAGAATACTATGCTCAAAGATATGTTGAATTCTATGAGAAGTATGGTGACTGGAGAGCACATGATGATGCAGACCTTGAAGTTAGTTCTGATGGGGAACCAATGCCTGATGTGGACCTGGTAGCAGCACATCGTCCTTTTACAAATGCTGGCATGGCTGAATATGAAGTAGAACAAGCTTATCAGGCTGCTAAAGCTAAATCATCCCAATCCACCAAACCTACCAAACCTGCCACATCTGCCAAACAAGGTGCTGAAGACCTAGAAGCTCAACTGAAGGAAAGCTACAAGAAATTCAACAAGCTATTCAGTGAGGAAGCAGGTTATCAGCCCTGTGTACTGGATAATCCTCTGAGAATCAAGGATGACAAGCAAGAAATCTATGTTGATAGTTTTCACAAGCTGAGGACCAGTATACTGAAGGATCTCTACTGGAAAGTTGTTGGATTTGTTCATAAGCTCGAAATGCTAGTTGCTTGGGAACTAGAGGTTATATTTGATCAAATGAGAGATGAAGATCCAAAGATAGACAGAAAAAGGAGAGAATCCTTAAATGCTTTTCCTGGAAGGAGGTTCAAATTCATCCAAGGAATTCTGAAGTTCAGAATATACACATATGATTTTGAAACTTGGTTTGATGTAAAAGATGCTGAAGTATTTACTTCTCGAGTGATACAAGGGTACATTGAAGACATTGAAGATGATGCCAGATCACCAGAAGAAAAAGCTTTAGTTGAAGATCTCAGAAAAGCAAGAAATGAAGCTCTCAGAGGAGAGGGAAAAATCTGAACAATTGGAGACTACCAAAATCAAGCTAAGTTAAACTCTGATTTGCTCATTCAATAGGAGCAATTGATTTGCAGTAAATTCATAAGCTTCATGTTCTAGATTTTTCTTTAACATTTATCAGTTATAGTATTTCAGCTATTCTGATCTATGTTAGTTAAGTTGTCAGCACGTTTTGATTGTAAATTTGTTGTTATTGTCCATAAAAACAAATTGGGGGAGATTGTTGGGATTTATGGGTGATAGCATAGAGACAACTTAACTATATTTCCCTATACTTAGTTTTTACTAAGTTGAACATACTGTCACAGCCAGAGTATGTCTTCGTATTCGAATAATTGTTGTCATGTAATAAATGTATGATTTGGGACAAGTTCATATGTTTGTTCAAGCCTCAAGGAATGCATCCTGAAGACAGCAAGAATAAAAGTTACTGTCATGTCCCTGACAGTAATGTTACAAGAAGACAAATGTTGCAAAGTCATGACAAAGCTATATTTGACAGCAACATTGGCCGAAGCAAGAGACAGTAACATTCTCACACTTGACAGCAAGTCTGGAGCTCCGACAGCAACATTGGCGGGAGCTAGTACTGTCAACCTCTGAATATTCCTTTGACAGCAGACTCTGTGGTTAAGGTTACTGTCACCTTGAATTGGGTATTTTCTCAGTCAAAGCCCGTGACAGGTTACATGTTCAAGAAATAGATTTGTTGCAACACACTATCGTTTGTAGCAGACCTGCAAGACTACGACATAAGCTTAAGAGATTCACAAGACAAGGCTGGTCAATTCGAGGAGCATGTGATATCCACATCTACTAGAATTGTATTAGCTAGAAATAAAAAGAATCTAGGTTGCTTTACTTATAAGGTTTATCCTGGCTGTATAGCAATTAGGGAAAGTTACATGGGTGTGCAAATTGTAATGAGCTGCCATTGAAAATGACAACAGTTCAACACCCCATGCGATAGGGACAACAGAGTATCTTAGTCTACTTAGATACATCTTAGATTCTTTTCTATTCATGTACGCACACGAAGCAATTTGTATCTCTTGAGATATCGAAGCTGGAGAAACTCTCTCCAGGTTGTAGCAACACTTCACACAAAATAAATAAAACATTTATTTTGTGAGAAATCTTGTTTCACTTATTGCTTGCATACATCTACTGATAATCTATAATCTTTATTTTCGTTATTGATTTAAAGATTTGATTTTATCAGTATTGCATTCAACCCCCTGTTGAGTATTGAACACGGTAAAAGAATACAGAGGGGGGGGGGGTGAATGGATTCTTGAACTTTTCTTGGATTGAGTCTGTGTAGCAGATAAGTGCCTGTGTGTGTAGAAATTAAGGTGCGGATAAATAAACAACACAAGACACAATATCACTTTAATCTAATGTATATTAGATAAAGGTTGCTACAATCTGTGAATACAAATGGTAGTATTCTCAGCTTCGTTTTTCTCAGAGAGATATAGCTTACAGTGTATGAAAAACTTGACTCCCAAAAGTTACTAAGTTATGAAGTGAGGCTGTGTCCTTATAGAACATGGATACAGCCTGCTTACTACAAATAAGGTAGCTAAAACACATTACTTTCTAGTCTGTCTATCCTTTTTGAGTAAGTGTCCAAACGGTTACAGATTTGACTTTGCAAAGCCTGTTTAGATCCACTTCTTTAGCTCCTTGTCTCTTCTATATCTCTCCAAGCTTCCTTGTAGGCTTTCCAGAGCACGTTACAGATTGTGGTCCATAAAGTGCATTGGCTTGTTGCAGGTTTCTGACTTGTACAATTTCTTCAGTATTTTGTCTCCAAGAATGTATTCGAGAAGTGACTAAGTAAGTGATTCGAGAACTAGAATTGACTTGATCGATAACTCTGAGTTCTCGAATACTGTTATAGTGACATATCGAACCACTTCTCGAATAGCTCTTTTCCATCAGGATTCCTTGAGTTGTCGAATAGAGCATTTGACTTATCGAATCCTCGAGTTGTCGAATAGCTTTCTGAGTCTTTGAGATATCGAATGGAACTTTGTCTTGTTGACTCTTTGAGAACTCGAATACCATCTTGACTTGTTGACTTCTTGAGTTCTCGAATAGAGTAGTAGACATATCGAATCCCTGAGATATCGAATGAGATATCGAACAGTGTATTCAGAGATATCGAATAGTGTCTTGAGATATCGAATCTCTGACTTCTCGAATGCTGGACTTCTCGAATAGACAAATATACTTCTCGAATTGGTACTTAGGCAAATTCTTCATTTCTTCAAATCCCAACTGTGATTATTTGGCAGTCTTTAACTCCTTGCTTGAGGCATGAACCATGGAACTTCTTTCAAGCATTATTCTAGACTCTATTTGTACAGTTACACAACTAGGATTTGATGCCTATTACAAGTACAATACAAACAGAAACTCTACAACTAGAGGTTCCCTCAGTTAAGAGGTCATGTAGGTAATGCAAAGCATTACAAACAATTAGGCTTGGTATTAGATGTATACAGGCATGCCTCTGTAACTAACACCCCCCCCCCTTCCTGCAATACTCCGGGACCAACATATACTAAATTTGTTAATTTGTTTAAATTAACTTACGTTTGATTAGGCTTAACCCAATTTTCAAAAAATACAAAAAAATTGATCCAGATTGTCACAAAGTCTATCAAAACTACGATGATATACTTATCCATTTGATTTTCAACATTTCACTCCTTAAGTTTTGTTGAATAATTTTAAAGTTTGAAATAATAGTTTGTGATCATTTTAATGACAATTAATTACTAAAGTGCTGATCAGTAAGTCATAATTTAATATTCCAAACAATTTTAGAAAATAAACTTAAAGTAATTATTACAAGTTTGAAATATTTTTCATCGAATAAAGTAATTCAATAAGTAAATAGATATTAAATGGTTTAAAGCATCATCTTTAAAAAAAATATTTAGATTATACTACCATATTAATTATCACAACATTTCTTCATCAAATTGTGAATTAAATCTTGATTTGTTCGCAATTGTTCAATTTGATATTCTAAATCATTAAATTAAAATTGCCATTAAATTAAGATTGCATATCAGTAGTACTTCTACGATATCTTTTAAAGATATTTAAATATATTTGAGAACTCAGTCTATTGTTTTTGAAACGTAATTAAATTTAGAAATATGAAGTTTACGGAGACGGTACTTAATCATATCAATTATCATACTAATAGGAGGATAACTCAAAATGCTACACACATAAATTTTGCTTGCTGATAAACGACGTTAGAAAACACAAAAAATATAGAAATCAATTATACACATTTATAATGCATCAATAATTATATAAAGAAAACTTAAAATCATAAACGAAGAAATCATAAAAATGATTAAAATTATGCAGGACATCCATTCTAATATTTACGCATAATACTAGGAAGTGACCCATGCCCCAAACCTCGCACAGGTTCTCTGCAAATATCTTGTCTGCATACTCTTTAAGAATTGATTTGCAAAGGATGAGCTCATGGTAAATAAAACATTATGAAAAAAGAAAAAGAAAAAATGAACGTAATGTGAATCACTATTATCTTTTGCTCAAAAATTAAAGTAGAAGTAAAAATAGAATAAATAAGAGGTCGAATTTATCTAAAAGAATTTAACCAAAAACCAATAATATATTTAGTACAATGATTGAAAGGATGAATTGTTTGGACGAGGTTAATGATTCAATTCACAACAAAAACAAACTAACTCATTTAAAATAAGAAAATGGAGTAAAATTTTGAAATTAGTGTATATAATTACGTACCATATTTTGAAAAGTAAAATTTCTAATTTTGAAACTAATATTTGTTATTACTATTTTTACTCATAAGTTAAACTAATAGTAAAAACAGGATAATAGAGAGGTCGAAATTATGTAAAAAAAATTCTAAACTCCATACTAAAAAACATAATATAGCATAATGGTTTGGAGCAAAAAATAAATAGAGGAGGTTGTTGGTTCAATTCTACGCAAACACAAAATAACTTATCTTTTCTGTTCAAATAAGGGAGTGGCAAATCAATGTAATTCCGTAATATATAAGGGTAAAAGCGTAATTTCACAAGGGATTTATTGGCTCAAAATGTCCATAAAATATCCCCTTGTTCTCCTATTATATATTGAAGAAGAAAGAAGAAGATAGATAGATTATTTATTATGTATGGAATCCCGTATCCTATAAGCCTCACCCTGTCAACCCCTATCCTGAAGTTTTATTGTTAGTACTGTTATATAGTAAAACCTCTATAAATTAATATCGTTGGATCTGAAAAAAATTACCACTTTAGATAGATTATCACATTAGAGGAGCTAATATAAACTCCATCCGTCCCACTCATTTCTTTACATATTTTCAGCATTTGGCATGGATTTTAAGCTGTATATAAAGTATGGTTTCATAATTTTTTTCTTCTAAATAAAAATTTAATGTCTCAAGCGTAAAGAACTCGCTCGGACAGAGGGAGTAACTATCAATTACAAGTTGGGACAACGACTTTCTATCAGAGGTTATAATTTGAGAGAGTATCAAATTAGAGGAGTCTTACCGTATATATTATCAGTCTTATGTTTACCATACACTAGTTTTATTAATCGTGTATGCAAATATGTAACCTAAATTTCAACTTCAATTATTTTTCAGAAAAAAGTAAAAAAATTTGTAACTGATTGCAATCATATATTTGAAAATATTTTGAGAAGATCGTAAAATCGCAAACAAAATTTAAAAAAAAAAGGATTTTTGGTAATTTCTTATAATATTTATTATTTGGGTGAGTACCGAAAATGGAAAAAAAAACCGATTTTCACCATAAGTGAATTAATGAAAAAAATCAGTTTTACATTTTTAGTTCTATATATGTGTGTGTGTGTGTGTGTGTGTGTGTGTGTGTGTGTGTGTGTTTTAAAAGTATCAAATAAAAAAATGTTCTAAAAGCATCCAATTTTTCAAAAATCCCTCATATATTATAGTCCCCGATTAAATTTTAGGAAAAATTTGAAAGATTCAATTTTAAAAATTCGATTAATGACGATAAAATTATCCAATTTTTAATCTGATTGGTGTGTATAACCAAAAAAATAAAAATTAATTAAAATTGAAAAAAAAATAAAAATTAATTATAATTTTCAATTTTTATGATCGCAAATAGAGGTTACTATTATTCTTAGATAGGTTATCACATTAGAGGAGTTAATATATACTCCCTCTGTCCCACTCAATTCTTTACATGTTTTCGGCATTGTTGCGCACGCATTTTAAGTTGTATATAAAGTATTGTTCCATGAATTATTGTTAATTTTTTTAAGTAAAATTTTAAACATTAAAATTTTATTTTAGAAGAAAAAAAAATTATGAAAGTATGCTTTGTAGGAGCCTTAAAATGCGTGTCGAGCCCTCTGTCCAAAGCGTAAAGAACTCGTTGTGGGAGTAACTATCAATTACCGGGTGGGACAACGACTTTCTATAAGAGGTTATCATTTTAGAGGTATATATTATCAGTCTTATGTTTACCATACACTAGTTTTATTAATCGTGTATTCAAATATGTAACCTCAATTGCAGCTTCAATTATTTTTCAGAAAAAAGTAAAAAAAATTGTAACTGATTGCAATCATATATTTGAAAATATTTTGAGAAGATCGTAAAATCGCAAAAAAGAAAAGAATTTTTGGTAATTTCTTAGAATATTTATTATTTGGGAAAAAAAGAAAAGAATTTTTGGTAATTTTTTATAATATTTATTATTTGGGTGAGTACTTTTCGGGGAAAAAAAATGATTTTCACCATAAGTGAATTACTGTAAAAATTAGTTTTAAATTTTTAGTTCTATATATTATGTGTGTGTATTTTAAAAGTGGCAAATAAAAAATGTTGAGTATTGAATACGATAAAAGAATACAGAGGGGGGTGAATGGATTCTTGAACTTTTCTTTGGCTAGAGTCTATGTAGCAAATAAGTGTTTGTGTGTGCAGAGGTGAAGGTGTGGATAAAGAACAACACAAGACACAATATCACTTTAATCTAATGTATTATTAGATAAAGGTTTCTACAATCTGTGAATACAAATGATAGTATTCTCAGCTTCATTTTTCTCAGAGAGATATAGCTTACAACGTATGAAAAACTTGACTCACAAAGTTACAAAGTTAATGACTAAGGAAGTGAGGCTGTATCCTTATAGAACATGGATACAACCTACTTACTCCAAGTAAGGTAGCTAAACAAATTACTTTCTAGTCTGTCTATCCTTTTTGAGTAAGCGTCCAAACGGTTACAGATTTGACTTTGTAGAGCCTGTTCAGATCCACTTCTTTAGCCCCTTGTCTCTTCTATATCTCTCCAAGCTTCCTTGTAGGCTTTCCAGAGCACGTTACAAATTGTGGTCCATAAAGTGCATTTGCTTGTTGCAGGTTTCTGACTTGTACAATTTCTTCAGTATTTTGTCTCCAAGAATGTATTCGAGAAGTGACTAAGTAGGTGATTCGAGAACTTGAATTGACTTGATCGATAACTCTGAGTTCTCGAACACTATTATATTGACATATCGAATTACTGCTCGAATAGCTCTTTTCTTCAGGATTCCTTGAGTTGTCGAATAGAACACTTGACTTGTTGAATCCTTGAGATATCAAATAGCTTTGTGAGTCCTTGAGATATCGAATGGAACTTTGACTTGTTGACTCCTTGAGAACTCGAATACTACTTTGACTTGTTGACTTCCTGAGTTCTCGAATAGAGTACATAGACATATCGAATCTCTGAGATATCGAATGAGATATCGAACAGTGTATTCAGAGATATCGAATAGTGTCTTGAGATATCGAATCCCTGACTTCTCGAATGCTGGACTTATCGAATAGACAAATATACTTCTCGAATTGGTACTTAGGCAAATTCTTCATTTCTTCAAATCCCAACTGTGATTATTTGACAGTCTTTATCTTCTTGCTTGAGGCATGACCTTGAACTTCTTTCAAGCATTATTCTAGACTCTATAAGTACAGTTACACAACTAGGATTTGATGCCTACTACAAGTACAATACAAACAGAAACTCTACAACTAGAGGTTCCCTCAGTTAAGAGGTCATGTAAGTAATGCAAAGCATTACAAACAATTAGGCTTGTTATTAGATGTATACAGGCATGCCTCTGTAACTAACAATCTCCCCCAAATTGTGAGTGAGACCCTTAGTCACAATTTCATGTCTGATAACAAGCCTAACATACATAAAGATAAAACTTTAACAGTACAGGTATGTAGATTGATTGAGGAAAGTACATAGAAGTGTTCTTACAACTTATGAGAAACTACTAGCCATATCCTTTTGGATTCATCTCTTGAGCTTTGGCTTGCAGATTCTCATTTTTCATTTTATCCTCAGCTTCTTTGGCTTTCTTCTTTGCATTTTCCTCCATGGCAAGAATAATGTCTTCCATTGCAGTGAGTTCTTCAATTAGAGGGGAGCCTGATAAATCCTTAAGTACTTCATTCAGCTGTTTCTCAGAATAGGAACTGATGTAGTCCATTCTAATCCTTACATTTCTACCATATTTCTTGTACTCAATGATGTAAGGATTAAACTTGAATCTACACAGACCCATAGCTCTCAATTCATCAACCTTAGTTTCCATTGCAGCAAACTCCTCCTCCTTTTTCTTTAGTAGCTCCTCACTGTTCTTTCTCATTTCTGCCTGGTGATCTCTCTTCATTTTGACAAAGTCAATTAACTCCAGCTTCCATACCCTTTCCACTCTGTCTTCAGAATCCAACATTGCAATTATTTTTTCTATGTCATATAGCTTGCCCCAGTGCTGACACGTTCCTTGTCTGAATTTCTTCTGTCTTCCATCAGTATATTTTATTTCAAGAAAATCATCAACAATGGCAACATGATAGATTCTTTGAGCCCATATGAACTGCAGTTGGTCTTCATCATAGATTTCATCCAGAGGTGGTAGGTTCAATCCTGGAATTATTATCAGTGCCTTTGATTTCGATATCTTCACCCTTCTTGCAGCATGCTTAATTTTACTCCTCTTTGTATGATTGCTAGGCAGAAACTTATGACCCTTGTTGGTAGACCATAGTAGTATTCCATTAGCAGTTTGCTTTCTGAAACATACACATGGTTTCTTGATTTGAATCCCCTCCACTTCTTGAGGTGCCAAAACAGTTGCATACGCCAGAGATGTAGATTTTGATGAATCATTACTAGTGACATCCACCCTAGACATTGAGCCTTGTGTTGTGGTGGAAGTGTCATTAATAATGTTCATGGCTTGCTGTTTTCCACTCTTATTTTCATATACCTTTCCTCCACCCTTGTCATCATCCTTCTTTCTGCTTTTATCATCCCTTTTCTTCTTGTCATCACTGCCCTTATATCTCCCTTGATCTCCACCCCTGCTTCCACTTTTATCATGATCATCCTTGTCTTGATTTGACTTTCCACCTTGAGCAATAGGCTTGATGTCTGATTGAGAGTTGATAAACTTCACCAGAATGTTAAGAGCCTCCTTTTCAGATTCAGATTTTCCACTCCTTGAATGTAGAACTCCAGCCAGAAACTTTATGGTGGACATGTTGTTTGCTTTTAGATGTTGGCCAAATCTGAAAGCAACAATGTCTTGATCCTTTTCATATAGAATACAATGAGGCTGAGGAACTACTTGAGGCAGTTGAGATTTCATGCACTTGGTGAGAATCTCTTTGAGCATATCATTGTCTAGTGAGTTATTCCTTTCTATCTTCTTGATGATTGTTCCAAGTTCAGAGCTAGATAGAATTTGAAAGGCTTCAATGTGGATGTGAAAGAGGTTCTTGGCAGTGTGAACTAAGACTTCTCTATCATTCGAAAGAATGATGGCATGGGGATTGGTTTGCACAATTTCTCTTCTCACTACAGTGATTAGAAACACATCTTGCACAAGAAGCTTGATGTAGTCAAAGTAATGGAAATTGGCTCTTTTCATTAACTCTTGTAGATGCTTCAAAAAGGCTATGTCATGGTATAGTCTAGAGTTTGCAGTTTCTTGACATACCCTTTGAGTAATCACATTTCTGAATTATGAAGGTTCAGCTTGAAGGGATTTTTTAGCAATGTCAGGGATGTCAAATTCATATTCTGACTTCCCTTCAGTTTCAGATGGCTTGGCAACTTCATCTACAACCACTTTCTTCAGCTTGTCATCCTTGGATGTAGATTTCTCAGTCTGAGATGAATTAGCAGTTCTTGGTTGGCCACCCTCATTGGTTGTAATGCCATTGGTTTGAGATTTCTCCCCCTTAGTCTGAGGCTCCCCCTTAGATTTTGAGTTCCTTGTTATCCTCTTCTCCCCCTTAGGCTTGTTGTCAGGCACAGAGGCTGTAGTAGGAGCCTTTGGAGGTAAAGATTCTTCAAGTAGAGGGATACCCATGTGCTTCATCATGGCAGACAGCATAGATTGTTGATCCAGAAGAACATTAGCAGTGGTAGTGGCTTGAGTGTTCAATTGCTCAGTTAGATTTGTAACCTTGCCTGCCAGATGGGCATTGGATTCTTTGAGAGACACCACCTCCCTTTCAAGAGTATCAACCTTGGTGAACAGTGCAGTGGCCTTGAAACCAGTTAAGGATTGATCTTGCAGTCTTTTCACTTCAGACTTGGTCATTTCATGCACAGGGACTTCAGTGACCAGCTTGTCTCCATACTGATTTTTGAACAGTGTTCTGAGCATGGCATTGGCCTCTGTAGTCTGGTCAGATAGATTTTGAAATCTGTTTCCTAGGCCTGTGACTGTATCTTTGAGGAGGGCTAGGCCATTGTCCATCTTGGTGCAGGTGGTGTTGTAGTGTTTGAGATCTTTGACCACACTGTCTAGTTGAGGAAATTTAGCATCAAAGGCCCTCTTTACTTCTGCTACTGAAGTGGCTGTCTTGTCACACACCCTGTTGACTTCAGTTTTGACTCCCTTGCCAAGATAGTGTGCAGCCTTGAGGAAACCCTTGTAGGAATCATTTACAGCTTCATACACTTTACCAGGAGACAGGGATTTTGCATTGGAGCCCAGTGAAGTGATGTATTCCTCTATAAGATATTGAAGTGCTTCACTGAGAGTTATATCATACTTTCCTTGCAGCCAGGCATCTGCATTGCCATCTCTCTCAGCATCATCAATAATCTTGGCCTTCTGCATCTCCACATCATCCCTATGGCATAGTAGGATGGCCTCATAGTCTGGATTAGAGATGTTGGAGGTGACAAGGTTCTGAGATATTTTTACAAACTCAGGAATCTGATCCACAATTAAGCTTTGAAGTGCTTCAACCGTCAATTTTTGTGGAACAGACCCTGATCCTGAAGCACTGTCATGTTGCACAGGCTTCAGCCATTGTGACATAAAGTCAGAGCTAGAGCTAGGTAAACTAGACTCCTCAGTTACAGATTCAACTTCTGTAACCGGATGGATTGACTCTACTACTGGTGTCTCCACAGAAGTGGGATGAGTTACACCAGCAGTTGACACAAGCACAGAGTCTCTAGTAAAAACTAGTGAAGCCTCTGTGTTTGTGATGGTGTCATGCACTAAGTCACTTGAAATTATTGGCTCATCAAGAGAAAAGAATTCTTGATGATCAATGTCTTGCATATCAGTTGCCTGAGTTGAAGGTTCCAAAGAAATTGCCTGAGTGGAAGAGGAGTGTCTTGTAGAGTAGATTTCGGCAACTCCTCCTGAGATAGAGGGAGTTTCAAGTGTGATGTGCTCTCCACTCAGTGTAGTGTCAGCCTTATCACTCCCATGTGCTGACTCAATACAAGAAGGTGCATTGGGGAGGATGCTTGATTCTATAGATGCACCCTGTTGAGAGGATACATCTAGTGAGCTGTTTGCCCCTGATTTTACAACTTCAGCCATTTGTGTGACTGAAGAGGTGGTCTTAGTTTTCTTCTTCTTCTTTGGCCTTAGTAAGGGTGACTCTGGTTCCTCACTTTCTAGACCTAGTTCAACAGCTAATGCTGCTTCAGATAAAATATTTAAGGGTGCAGACATTACTTCCTTTCTCTTCTTTTTACTAACATCACCCTTTTGAGAGGATGATGCAGTTGGTTCAGTAATTGGTAAAGTGTTTGGTTGAGAGGGTTGGTTAGCTAGCCCTGGGTTAGCATTTTGTTCTACTTGCTTGGGCTTAGCTAACTAAGACTTAGAGGCAAATGTTGGCATGTTGTGGGGGTAAGTTCTAAACAAACTCTCCATATGAGGAGTTATGTTAAGTCTTACATCCACATCATTCCTAGTCTCCAAATTACCAAAAATGAGTTTGGTCATGGATTTAGGATAGCCTATTCTATTTTTATTCATCCCATCTAATTCAATCAATTTATCATCTAAGAAATTAAGGACAGATTGAATAAAACGAGGGAAGAAAATTTCATTACCTCTCTTGGTTGAATTCTTACCAAGTCTCCCATACAGCTCCTGCAGAATGATGAGACCAACGTCTATCTTCTTTCCATAAGCTAAGGCATAGCCTATTTGCTGTGCAGGAGTACTGATTTGGTCATAGCTAGATTTTCTTGCAGTGAAGACTTGAAGAAGTGTAGCAAACACATAACTCCATTCCTTCCTCAAATGCTTCCTGTTGAAGTGCCCAAGACTGATTCTGTCTGCATATTTGAGGAAATCAAAGAAGTCTTCCAATTCGGCATTTGTAGCAAGTGGGTCATACACCTCTCCTTTGGTACCCATCCCAAGTGCCTCATTCATATCCTCTGTGGTGATAGTGAGATTTTTGTCTTGAATCTTGCAGTAGATGATGTACGAGGATATTGCAGAGTCAAGAGCCACCACCTCCACTGTAGCAGACTGCCAAAACTGTTCTAGAATGTCGAGATACAGAGTTGGGTTAACAGATAGAGCATTCTTGATGTACGATTCAGACATCCACTTCACAAAGCACTTGAAATTGGCGTTGGGTGCTTCAACATCACTAGTTAGAGCAATCAAATTGGTGTTGAACTTTACTTTTGCCATTTGTGTGTGAGAGAAAGAGAGAGAAGAAATCGAAGGTTGAAGAAGAAATTTAGCTTTTGCAGTTAGGGTTTCAGAGGTTTTGGGAGTTTGGATGCTTGAGAAATCGAATGAAATGAATCGAATAGATGTGAAGTTGTAAAAGTATGAAGTACTTGAATTGTCGATTAGATGTATGTTCTGTATCGACAAGTCAGGCATTCGAGAAGTAGAAAACACCTATTCGAGAAGTCAAGAAAGGCTTATTCGATAACTCAAGCAGGTTGTAGCTCACAGCTGGCAGTTATCTAACTTAGAAATAAATCTAAATTAGGTAAAATATGTTTTTATGAGTAATTCTGAATTCTGAATAAAAATCCAAAATCGGTTAAAATTCAGCGAGAAATCAGCCTTTTCAAATGATTCGAGAACTCAAATATAGTATTCGAGAACTCAGTCAATCGAGAACTAAAACACTATATTCGAGAAGTCAAGGAAACCTCTATTCGAGAACTCTAAAAGACTCTATTCGAGAACTCGAGAGTGCTCTAAAGAGACTTGACAAGTCTGACTTGTCGAATTATACTCATAGAAACTCAATTTTCACTATCTTTTCAAAATTTACCAGCCATATTCATTCACGAATATTCTAACAAATTAAACAGTGATTTTCTCAAAATTTCATAGGAATTTCAAGTTAACAAGAGAATATGATTTTCCAAATATGCAACAGATTTGAAATATTTATAAATCATATTTCAGCCAACACTTACTCCAAAAATATTAAGAATTTAGATAAAGTAAGTGTTTACTGCTACAACAATCTAGATGCTGTATTCACTTAGCCAGAATCTGAAGAATTCAGCATTCCAATCTCACTAACCAACCTTGTGAAGGTGGCTTCATCTAATGGCTTAGTGAATATATCAGCTAGTTGTTTATCTGTAGAAACATAATGCACTTCAATAGTTCCATTAGTTGCATGTTCCCTTATGAAATGATATCTGATGTCAATGTGCTTTGTCCTAGAATGATTGACAGGATTGGCAACTATAGAGATTGCACTTGTGTTGTCACACATGATTGGAATTCTTTCCAACACAAGTCCATAATCTCTAAGTTGATTTCTAATCCAAAGCACTTGAGCACAGCAACTTCCAGCAGCTATGTATTCAGCCTCAGCTGTAGAAGTTGACACAGATTGTTGTTTCTAGCTATACCAAGAGACTAACCTTTGTCCAAGAAACTGGCAGCTACCTGAGGTGCTTTTCCTATCTACTCTGCATCCAGCATAATCAGCATCAGAATAACCAACCAGATTGAACCCTGTGTCCTTAGGATACCATAGTCCAAAGTTTGGAGTGCCCTTCAAATATCTAAATATCCTTTTTATAGCAACCAAATGTGATTCTTTTGGATTTGATTGAAACCTTGCACACAAGCATGTAGCAAACATGATGTCTGGCCTACTTGCAGTGAGATAGAGTAGAGAACCAACCATGCCTCTGTAGACTGAGATATCTACCTTCTTTCCTTTAGGATCTTCATCCAATTTAGTGGCAGTGGCCATGGGTGTCTTTGCAGGTGAGCAATCTTCCAAGTCAAACTTCTTCAGTAAATCCTTGATATACTTGGTCTGACTGATAAAGATACCATCCTTCCTTTGACTGACTTGCAACCCAAGAAAGAATGTCAACTCTCCCATCATACTCATCTCATATCTGCTCTGCATGAGTTTATAAAATTTCTCACACAGCTTCTCATTTGTAGAACCAAAAATGATATCATCCACATAGATCTGAACTAAGATAAGATCATCACCATGCTTCTTGTAAAACAATGTCTTGTCCAGTGTGCCTCTAGTGAATTGATTCTCAAGAAGAAATTGTGATAAAGTATCATACCATGCCCTTAGAGCCTGCTTAAGTCCATACAGTGCCTTAAGCAGTCTATAAACAAATTCTGGGAAGTGTGGATCCTCAAAACCAGGTGTTTGTTGCATATAAACTTCTTCTTCCAACTCTCCATTCAGAAATGCACTTTTGACATCCATTTGATATACTTTAAAGTTTGAATGAGCAGCAAATGCCAAGAATATTTTGATGGCTTCCAATCTAGCAACAGGAGCAAATGTCTCATCATAATCAATGCCTTCCTGTTGAGAGTATCCTTTTGCAACCAACCTTGCTTTGTTCCTTATAATTACACCATCTTCATCCATCTTATTCTTTAGAACCCATTTTGTTCCAACAATGGTTCCGTTCTTTGGTGCAGGCACAAGTTCCCATACTTTGTTCCTTTCAAATTGATTCAGCTCCTCTTGCATAGCAATAATCCAATCTGGATCTAACAGTGCATCATCAAGTTTCTTAGGCTCAACTTGTGATAGAAAACAGCCATAGAGGCACTCATTCTGAGTTGCTCTCCTAGTCCTTACTCCTGCATTCGGATCACCAATGATTTGCTCTACAGTGTGTGATATATCCCATTTCCTTGAGTGCTCAGCCTAATTTCTCATTCTTGATGTTGCTTCATCATCCACATCATGGTCATTCTCATTTCCTCCCCCTGTGAAGTTGCCATTACTCACAGGTGTGTCTTGGATGCTTGTTTCTTCACTATTGATTGGCACAAATTCTCCTCTTGTATAATCATTCACTTGAGTTTGTTGAACTCGAGTTTCAACTTCAGTTTTAGTCTCTTCATCAGAATCATCTAGATTATCAAAATTCAATGGATCTTTATCTTCATCATTGGCTTCTTCTAGTCCAGGTAGTTTGCTGTCATCAAATGTCACATCTGTGCTTTCCATAACTTTCTTTTGACTGATGACATAAACCTTGTATGCAATTCTTTCCATAGAGTAACCAAGAAAAATTCCTTCAAATGCTTTTGCATCAAATTTTCCAACATATTCAGAATTATCCTTCAATACAAAGCATTTGCTTCCAAAAGTATGAACATACTTTAGAGTAGGCTTCTTTCCAGTCATCAAGTTATAAGGTGTCTTTCCAGTGTTTTTGTTGATGAGGGTTCTGTTCTGGATATAGCATGCAGTGCTCACAGCCTCACCCCAAAAACATGTAGGCATTTTTGCATCAAGTAACATTGTTCTAGCAGCCTCAATTAGAGTTCTATTCTTCCTCTCAACAACTCCATTTTGTTGTGGAGTCCTTGGAGCTGAGAATTGCTGAGAAATACCATTCTCTTTACAGAATGCTTCAAGTATGGCATTTCTGAACTCTGTTCCATTATCACTTCTCAGTGCAATCACACTTGCATTGTTTGCCTTTGCTTCCTTGTCAACCTTCTTTATATGCTCAATGATTACTTGTGGAGCCTCATCTTTTGATGCCAGAAATTCCACCCATGTATACCTTGTAAAATCATCAACCATCACCAAGGCATACTTCTTTCTTCCTAGTGACATAATATTGACAGGCCCAAACAAATCCATATGAATGAGTTGTAGGGGCTTGGTTATAGATGTCACTGTCTTTGTCTTGTGGCTTGATCTTTTCATCTTTCCTTTTTGACAAGCCTCACACACTCCTTCTTGACAGAATTCAAGTGTGGGCATGCCTCTCACTAACTCTCTTTTGACTAGAGAATTAATGGCTTTGAAGTTCAGGTGTGATAGTTTCTTGTGCCACAGCCAACAATCTTCATTTGATGCTTTTGAGTAGAAGCAACAAATTTTGTCCTTGTTTGCAGAATCCATATTAGCTACAAACAGGCTTCCCTTTCTTACTCCAGATAAAGCAAAATCACCAGTCTTCTTGTGGGTGATCAAACATTCATCTTTGTCAAAATCCACCTTGAATCCCCTATCAGTAAACTGACCAACACTTAGCAGATTATGCTTGAGCCCCTTGACTAGTGCTACATCTTCAATGATGACATTACCAACTTTCAACTTGCCATATCCCAATGTGTTACCCATGCTGTCATCTCCAAAAGCAACCATTGGGCCAGCCTTTTCCTCATATTGTGATAGCAGGGCCATATCACCAGTCATATGATTTGAGCATCCACTGTCCAAAATCCACATGACCTTCTTTTCACTTTCTTTGCCCTGAGGGTCTGATGGAGATGTGTCATCCTTGGAATTGGCCATCAAGGCATAATTGCAGAATTCTTGCTCCTCTCCATCACTGTCAGAATCATCCCAACACTTCCCTTCAGCTATGTAGGCCTTACCTTGCGTCTGCTTTTTCAGAAGGGCCTCATACTTAGCTTCAAGCTCAAGATAATCTCTATCCTTCTTTTTAGGCTTCTTGCATTCACTGGCAAAATGCCCTAGGTCATTGCATCTATAGCACCTTACAGATGACCTATCCACATGGCTGGTTTTAAACTTATTCTTGTTTGGTTTCACAGGTGCCTTGCTTTTGTTGAATGAATGGTTTTGGGTTTTGGGTTTGAAGGGTTGATTCCTTTTGAATCTGATGTTTGGAAATTTTCTGGCCATGAAAGCATATGAAGTGTTTTCCATCCCATCTAGTTCTTCAAGAGTGTAAAACTCTTCTTCCTCCTTCTCCTCAACAGGTTCACTTACCTCAGGTTCAATTTCTTCCTCTTCTACTACCTCTATCCTTAACTGACTTGTAGATGCTTCTAGGTCTTGAATAGATTTGTTGACAATCAAGGCACATGATGTGTTTACCATTCTGCCTTGATTGGCTTGGATAGCCCTTTTCTGAAGCAACTCAAGCTCATGAGTTTTTAAACTCCATAGAGCACATCATATGTAACTTTGTTCAAATCTCTTTCCCTTAGAGAAATGACCCTTTGCTCTAGATGGTTTGGTGAGGATAGCAGAAACTTCATGTTTAACTCCTTGGTACTGTAAACCTTGCCATTCATCTGCAACTCAGTAACTAGCTTGTGAAATCTCTCAAACATCTCAGTAATGCTTTCCTTGGGCTGTGCCATGAAAGCCTCATACTGTGTGACCAGTATCTGTTTCTTATTTTCCTTAACCTCATCAGTTCCTTCACACAACACCTCAATGTGATCCCACATTTCTTTGGCAGATGTACATGATGCAATGTTTGCAAACATTGACATGTCCATGGAATCAATGATAAGCAACATGAGGTGGCTGTCAAGAGCAACCTTCTCCCTTTCTGATTCTGTCCATTTTGATGGATCCTTGGCCTCATAAGATCTTGGGATAGTTGTGGTTCCAACAGTCTTCTCTGGTATCTCTTGTTGTGGAACAAAAGGACCATTCTTAAGAATCTCAGGATACAAAGGATGAGAGGCTTTGATGAACAACATCATCTTTATCTTCCAGAGGTTGTAATTCTCTTTGTCAAACTTAGGGACCTTCACCGTTCCTGTAGTCTTTGGTGTATTCGAACTCTTGATCGTTTTTATGTTTTTGAATAAACAGCCCGCTCTGATACCAATTGTTGAGTATTGAATACGATAAAAGAATACAGAGGGGGGGTGAATGGATTCTTGAACTTTTCTTTGGCTAGAGTCTATGTAGCAAATAAGTGTTTGTGTGTGCAGAGGTGAAGGTGCGGATAAAGAACAACACAAGACACAGTATCACTTTAATCTAATGTATTATTAGATAAAGGTTGCTACAATCTGTGAATACAAATGATAGTATTCTCAGCTTCGTTTTTCTCAGAGAGATACAGCTTACAACGTATGAAAAACTTGACTCACAAAGTTACAAAGTTAATGACTAAGGAAGTGAGGCTGTATCCTTATAGAACATGGATACAACCTACTTACTCCAAGTAAGGTAGCTGAACAAATTACTTTCTAGTCTGTCTATCCTTTTTGAGTAAGCATCCAAACGGTTACAGATTTGACTTTGTAGAGCCTGTTCAGATCCACTTCTTTAGCCCCTTGTCTCTTCTATATCTCTCCAAGCTTCCTTGTAGGCTTTCCAGAGCACGTTACAGATTGTGGTCCATAAAGTGCATTGGCTTGTTGCAGGTTTCTGACTTGTACAATTTCTTCAGTATTTTGTCTCCAAGAATGTATTCGAGAAGTGACTAAGTAGGTGATTCGAGAACTTGAATTGACTTGATCGATAACTCTGAGTTCTCGAACACTGTTATATTGACATATCGAATTACTGCTCGAATAGCTCTTTTCTTCAGGATTCCTTGAGTTGTCGAATAGAACACTTGACTTGTCGAATCCTTGAGATATCGAATAGCTTTTTGAGTCCTTGAGATATCGAATGGAACTTTGACTTGTTGACTCCTTGAGAACTCGAATACTACTTTGACTTGTTGACTTCCTGAGTTCTCGAATAGAGTACATAGACATATCGAATCTCTGAGATATCGAACAGTGTATTCAGAGATATCGAATAGTGTCTTGAGATATCGAATCCCTGACTTCTCGAATGCTGGACTTATCGAATAGACAAATATACTTCTCGAATTGGTACTTAGGCAAATTCTTCATTTCTTCAAATCCCAACTGTGATTATTTGACAGTCTTTATCTTCTTGCTTGAGGCATGACCTTGGAACTTCTTTCAAGCATTATTCTAGACTCTATAAGTACAGTTACACAACTAGGATTTGATGCCTACTACAAGTACAATACAAACAGAAACTCTACAACTAGAGGTTCCCTCAGTTAAGAGGTCATGTAAGTAATGCAAAGCATTACAAACAATTATGCTTGTTATTAAATATATACAGACATGCCTCTGTAACTAACAAAAAAATGTTCTAAAAGCATCTAATTTCAAAACCCCTCGTATATTATAGTCCCCAATTAAATTTTAGGAAAAAATTGAAAGATTTAGTTTTAAAAATTCTATTAATGGCTATAAAATTATTCAATTTTTAATCTAATTGGTGTGTATAACCAAAAAAATAAAATAAAAAATTACAATTTCCAATTTTTGTGATCACGAATAGAGGTTACTGTTATTCTTAAACATTTTTCAAAAAAAAAAATTATACAACAAAAAAAGAAAGGAGTGTTGGCCCTTTTTATCACAATTTAAAGGTAAAATATCCTAAATATCACAAGCTGAAAAAATGACCCTTTATATCACAACGAAACACATAGGCGTGTGGCGTTTTTAAAACACGCATTGGCGTGTTGCGTTTCTAAAAAAAAAATGAAAAAATGCCACTTGAAGTGGCATTTGTCAGAGAGAGGAAGGTGGCAACGCCACTTCGATCGACATTTAGTATGTTCTTTTTTTTTTTCTCTTAAATATATTCTAAACAAAAAATGAAAATGTTGAACCCCAAAAATTAAATGAAAACGTTGAACCCCAAAAGTTAATTGTTGAATTCCTAAATTTAATTAAAATATTTTTTTTATTTAAAAATTTGAATCCGGCAGCTTGATTTTTAAATGCTAACGCGTTTAAAAATCGGGATAAGTTAGGATTTAGGGTCTAAGGTTTAAGGTTGTAAATAACCCTAAATCCTAAGTTCGTTTACGGTTTATTCGTCGTTCTGAATATTTCTAAAACCCAAAATGGAAGCGATGAACCCTAAAAATTAATTGTTGAACTCTAAATTTAATTAAAATTGTATTTTTTAAATTAAAAAAATTTAATTAAAAATTTGAATCTGGCATCCTGATTTTTAAATGCATGAGTTTAGGGTACCCTAAACCCTAAGTTTGTTTACGGTTTATTCGTCGTTCTGAATATTTCTAAAACCCCAAATGGAAATGTTGAACTCCAAAAATTAATTGTTGAACCCCTAAATTTAATTAAAATTGTATTTTTTTAATTTAAAAAAATAAAATTTTAAATGACCATTTATTTATAAATTTTTAATATTATTTGAAAAAAAAAGTAAAAACCATGTATCAATTGTTATCAACTATCGGGTATTCTTGGTATTTTTATTTTAATTTATTATTGTCCCGATGGTTATCAATGTTTAGGAGGAAGTGCCTATACTTGTTATCTGATGGAGCCCAGCATAATATGGATTCCAAACATTCATGATCATTGTGCATCAATAAGAAGGAATAAAGGAATAAAAGAAACTTAACTTCACAATCCCTTTTTAAGATAACGAAACTTTGTCATGCGTTTCTTACTTTTATAAAAAAAAATAGAACAGAAAACGCAACACACCAATGCGGGTATATGGTAACGTTATTTTAATATGCATTATTCTGTGATATTAGGGACCATTTTTTAAATTTATGATATTTAGACATTTCACCTCTAAAATCTAAATTAAGATAAAAAGGGCCGTTTCTCAAAATAACCAAAAAAAAGAGAAAGAAATTTACGGGAAAACAAAACAAAATTGTACAACATTCAAGCCCAATTCCCAAAGACCACAATCGAAACCGCTCAGGTCTTGAGAAGTTGAGAAGGAGAAGACACGATCAGTTAACGGCTTACGTACTCAATCAGTTCAAGGCTTACATACCCGAGGTATATCTCATACATTTAATTATATAATCATGTATTTGTACATGTAAACTATGTGTGAATTATATGTAGTATATTATGTTCTAGATGTTGAATTTGTATGTGTGTATGTGTTTGATTTGTTTGATTTTGATGAATTGGATGTATAAAGATTGTGTATTTTGTGTTTATTAGGTAACTATCAGATTATTGGGTTGTGTTGTCTATTAGGTATAATCTGTTAGATTACTGATGATTTTAAGAAAATAACTTACATGCATAGTATGTGTCTTTCCACTTCTTGTGAGAGTAAGATCATAAGCAAAAACACTTGCTGTAGTATCGCAAATGAGGATTACTGTAATTCTTTGCATTACTGTAGGCAAATGAGGATCACAATTCTTAATCTTAGTTTGTTGTTAGTTTGCATTAGTGTACTCCAACTGACTAAATTTGAGAACTTAGGTGATGATAGCATTTCTAGCAAGCTTGTCCATAGATTTCTGGATGTTAGTATTTCTAGCAAGCATGAGTATACTAAGCTTTCATAGCACAGAGAAAACTATTATGTACATTATAAGAATGTTTAACTATATACATGTAACACAAAAAGAAAAATAGTTATGATTAGATATAGAAGTGATTAGTAGACCTTAAGTGTGTTTAGTTACAATCCTTAAACACCCCAAGTCATAGGTTATGTTGCTAAAATTATCAGACTCTGTAGTAATGTTGTGGAGCCCTCAAATCTTCATCGCAGTTTATAGTCTGTCTTGACTTTGGTTTGTAGATCGGAATCCTAATCTTGCGCAATTTGATATCTTTGTCAGATTATGAAAAGCTTAACTACTCTTAGATCTCAATATTTCATGTAAAGATTAATCTCTGCTCCCCCTCTATAATTACTACTGTATTTAATTAGTTATATAATGTGGTCTTCATAATGATTTGAATTAGGATTTCATTTAGTCATAGATTGAATGTGAGGACTCTCTATTTAAATCGTGATCAGCTGGAAAATTCAGTATTATAGAATGCATGGGATAAAATGTGACAAGCAACTTTAAAGTAATCCGCTGCCTTATTCCCAGATCGCTTAACAAAATGTATAGAAATATTACTCATAAGCTGCATAGAGCTCTGCATTTATACTGATCGTACCGAAAGGAGACATAATATTAACAGCACTGTTGATCGCATGAACTGCTACTTGACAATCAGATTCAATCACATATTTCGTAGTTTGGATTTCTCCAACCTCTCTCCTGTTATATCGCTGTTTGTTTATCCAACTAAGGGCTTCCTTTACAGTCATTGCTTCAGCACAACTCGCTTCCATTGCACTATGTTATGACTGTATTACTGCTTCAATGTTGTGTCCATCATAATTCCTGGAAACCCATCCAACACCAGTCTTCGAGGTAGCTCTGAAAGTGGCGGCATCACAGTTGACCTTCACACTATTGTAATCTGGTGTTGTCCAGCGTTCACAGCCTTCAGTTTCGCAACTGAAACGGTAGGTCTGTCTGTCTTACTTCCTTGAGCGCTCCTCCATTGTGTAGGTGAGCAGCTGCAGCAGCAACCATTGTCCCAGATCTCGATAATTTATTAATCCAGATCAAATTATTGCGAGCCTTCCATATCCCCCAACACACCATGGCAATCTCTTCCGCTTTATCTTTATATGTTCCAAGAAAAAAAATCAAGCGAATCCGCAAAGTTAGTAAATTGAATAATGTTTATACCCGGGATAACACGTCTCCAGCAAGTTAGAGCAGGATACACAATGAAGTAGACAATTTAAAGAGATTTCATCTGTCATCTAACAAAATCGGCACATTTTATCCACAGGAACTCCTTTTTCATGCAACTTTGACAGAGTTGGTAGGCAGTCCGATTTGGCTCTCCAGATAAAAATCTTTGCACTTGCTGGTATTCCTAGTTTCCATGTTTTCCTCCAAGTCCCAGAGTTATCACTACTTTTCCAGTTACCACTTTCCATCTGCAACATTTTGTTGGCACTCTTCACTGAGTACCCTTTGTAGGATTCCGGAGTCCAGCACCATCCATCTCTGACCAGAGTCTCTCTTTGCTGAGTATTAGGTCGATGTCCTGTTGTTCAAAGACTTCCTCAGTAAAAGTTCTAGTCCAGGACCTGGACCCTTCTGTCATGAGCCTGCTCACATTGATTGTTTCTAGCGAACTATGACCAGAGATTACATAAGGATTTGAATCATCTGGCAACCAGGGCTGCCCCACGACAGAAATCTCCTCCTACTCGCCACCTGAGCCCTCGCTTAACCATATATTGGGCTTCTAAGATACTCCTCCATATGAAACTATAATTTATATTAAATAAATAAAAATGACCAAACCGGAAGACACATTAATTAAAGATAATATAGGTGGCAGCCTGTCTAGACTGCCAGCGACCAACAAAGCCAATCTCTCATTATAAGACATAAGCTTATGAAGTTATGTAGGGTACTGATGCGGAGCACGGAACTAAGCAATTAATTATTGATTATTTTATATCTATACATAAGGATGTATTAGTTGTAAGTAATTTAGTTTAACTATATTAGGAATATATATTATTTTTCTTTTTATCTGTATTGTCTAGGATTTCTCTTATTTGCTAAGTTGTTGGATATCTTTCTAAATGGTTGTGATATTACTAATCAGAGTTTAATAGAATGAATTGATGTCTGATGATTATTTTGGAATAAATCTGCCTACATATTTGTTTATCCTGGTTTTAACTCCTTCCAACGATTGTCAATGTACTATATCACTTATTCACTACCTATAAGATTTTATATGTATTGTTTTTTTGGATATTGAATTTTAGAGAATTTCTTAAAGTTTTAAAAGCATGTACAACCCAATAAACATAAACAACGTAACATACAATTAGCAGGGTTGCCTTTTACTTTCAATCCGGTCAACTTACCTATGTGCAGCTCTCTGGAAGGGGAAACACCAGGAATTGTGATTGTGTTTGTGTCTTCGCTGCGACGACAATTTATTTACTCTCTATTGTCTTGTATTGTTTGGGCTTATTCCTACTTGGTCCGTAGATAGTGTTTATACATGGTTGCATATTTGTATTTAGCTTACAGGAAAACAATAATAGTATCTTTTACCAAAGCAGGTAAGGCGAATGTTTCTGACTTGAGAAGCATGCAAATATTATTATATATTTAATGTCAGGATCTGAAGTAATAGGAGTAACAAGTAGTAGTAACAGTAGTTAGTAAGGGTATGGTAGTTATTTCAGTTGTAGTCTATAAATACCAGACAAGATTGTACATTTGGGATTATGTTGAATATATGAAATTGGCATTTGCCTCCAATCTCTTTCTCTCTCTATAACTGTCTTTTTTCTCTTTCTCTCTAGTGTTTCTCTCTCTCTCTAAACTCTATCTTCTTCTCCAAGTTTCTATCTGATTCGATCTTCTCTCTACAATTCTGATCTCTAAAATCTCTCTTTTATCATCTGTTTCTCTACATTCCTAGCTTGAATCTACTGTACTCTTGCTTGTTTACTGTTCTATTCATACAAATATAGAGAAAAACACAAAAAAAATTGAAAAACTAAAAAACTTTGTCAAGGCATGACATTTAATGATTCTGTTAAAAAGTAATTGTAAAAGTTAATTATTTAAATCTTGGTTTTCTTACAGGTACTCCATTTTATCTGCAATCTGTGATATGACAGCCGTTACAAATCACACTTTCTGTGGTTTCCAAGGGCAAATAGGTAGTAATGTTCAGAATGTACGCATTGGTTTACATTGGACTTTTACGTTTTAGGCACAAATATATTTAGTAGTTACTGAAATGTGCATCTCTCAGCCTTGTCCAGTTCTGGAAGATCTCATTTCAAGTTCAATCCAATACCTCCAAACTCAGGTATTTTCTTTAATGCTCTTATTTTAACCATGCATCAAATTAATTGAGGTATTATGTAACATGGAATGATGTCATTGAGACATTGATTTTAGAGTATCTTTACATGTATTTCAGCTGTAGATATAGAATCCGTAACTTTCTATTTACAATTCATTATTCATAAAAATGTTAGGAAAAACAATTCATGTTTGAAAGAACAAGTACATCTGTCTCTTATAATTTATCAATGTCAAGTGACAAATTAGTCATTTGGACTTTTTTCCAAACAAATTATATTTTGTTTAGAACCTATAATTTATTAATAAACTTTAACATACGGGCTTATATACATATATAATACTTACCATGTTGTATCTGTATTTCTCAGTCTTGTGGGGAAAATCTCGGTTCAATATCAATCAACCAACACTGAATTACGGTGATGTTTTTATTGATTTTATTTTTTGCTCTCTAAATCATAAAAAAGATTAAATATTTTAAATTAATAAAATATCATTGTTCTTGGAGCTGAAATATTTAGATTTATAATTTTATTTGTATATGTCTAATTGTTTTCTCAGAGCTTGCAAGGCCAGTAAAACGTTCTCCCATAGTTGTTTCATCTCAGTCTTTGTTTCCAGTATTGGCTGCTAAAGGTAATTGTCAATCTTTAGTTACTAATATAATCAAGAGATCTTGGATTTAAGTTTAATAGATAATGTTTTGAATTTTTTAGGAAATTTTGCAAATGATAGTCAGCTAGCTTCTTCGGTCAGTCCTCCATCACCTAGACAAGGTAACAAAACATTTTAGCTGATTAATGTGACTATGGTGGTGTTTGGAAGTTAGAGGTTTGAGTAAAAATTAGATGATTAAGGTAAGTTAGAGGTTTGACCAAGTGAGTCTTCTAATATGTGTGTTTGGTAGTTAGCTGATTGAAATAGCTTATTGAGGTGAATAAGCTAATTTTGAAAAAGCTGCTTTTAGGAGCTTTTTGAATTAGAGGTTTGTCATGTGCCTAGTTTAAATACAAACAGCTAATACAAACAGCTTATCACCAAACAACTTTTTTCAAAACAGCTAATTCAATCCGTTAGTCAAGACGGCTATTCAAATCAGTTAGTCAAAATAGCTAATTCAATCCGTTCTAGCTAAAAGCTAACCGCTAATTGCCAAACAAGGTATATACTGAAAAATTAGCTGATTACATGCTTCTTTCTTTCCAGTTCCAGTTCCGATGAGTGCAGATAAAAAGGCAGTATTATTTCTGCTTGCAGTCGCAGTACTTGGAATACTTGGACTAGTGAAATCCATTGCAAGTGGTGTTATTAGCAACTTGCATTATGCTTTCTGGCTAATCAGAAAATGGCAAATTGCAAACAAAAAGGCACTGGAGAAGAAGATCCTTCTGGAAAGGGAGGATGAATCAGTCCCCTGCTCATTCTCAGGCACATGCAGCATATGTGGCCCCCTAACAGATCACTCTTATATCTGGCGTGATAAGACTCCTTTTTTGTTCCTGGCCTATGACGTGATGAAGTGTTTGTTAACTCAAGGATTTCAAAGTCCGGAAAAAGGAGATACAGAGTTGGAAGATAAGATTATGGTGAGAAATCTGGCTGTGGATGTTGAAGATGAATTTATGAAATGAGTAAAAATGTGCTAATGCAGTATGTTTTAGGATATGCAGAGAATGTGTAGTAGTTGTCAATACTGTATGTTTTTTTTTTTTTTTTTTTTTTTTTTTTTTTTTTTTTTTGACATACAATACTGTATGTTTTAGTATTTCGTATATGATATTAAGGGGAAATGAAATAATGTTCAGACTCTTTCCTTGGGAAATCTTGAAGCATGTCTTATCCTTGGGAAATCTTGAAGCATGTCTTATTCATATATTAGTTATATAAAATTATATTAGTTATATAAAATCATGCAAATGTGAACAATGCTTATATTCTTTCAACCATGTGTTCAATTCAAGATTTTATATATATATAATTATAAATAACTAATCAATTTCCTTTCTTATGTAAAGCATGTTACCTTTTATATTTTTTCAATAATTGGTAAAACACATTTTCTTTTATATTTTTTCTAACAAAAATTTCTCTTTTTTATTAAAAATAGTATTGACAATTCTATTTAATAATATAAAATAATAATATCATAATTAATAATACTAAGTAATTTGCTTTTCAGCTAAAATACTACCTTTTCTATTTAATAAAATATTGTAATCACTAATTACTTATCAATTACCCTTTTCAGATAAAATATATTATATTTTCTAAATAAAATTTCTTTTTTTATGAAAATATAACGATCATCATATATATAATTATTATAGTTAAATCATATCATTTAGAAATTTTAAACCTACAAAAGTCATATCTTACCATATCTTCCAATCATTAATAAAATATATTTAAAACTCGTGTCTATCTACTATTATATTAAAATCGAAATATTGAAAGTTTTCGTGTTCAATTTTTGGTGTATATATGTTCATAGTAAGTTGACATGAGTTTTTCTTTTTTTGACATAAGCAGTGTTGCAGATTTCGAAAATCAGAACTATTCGGTTGAGGTACCGATTTACGATTTATCGTGTGCTTCGGTTGAAAAATCGGTGATTTATCGGCGATTTTTTCAAAATTGATCGAATCAGTTCCAAAATTTTGACCGATTTTTGGTTGATTTATCGGTGATTTTTCAGAAATCGGTAAATTTCAATAACAGAGGCTGTAAGTAGACATGAGTATAATTGAGTATAATTGTTTATATTTTTGGTTCAATAGTTCATCTATACAATGAATAATGATCATTAAATTTTTACTAATTATTAAGAATAATTAGATCTAATGATAATGTAATTATACGATTCAATTACTTAATTAAAAATTTAAGATTCAAAACCCGTCAAAGATATATTTAATTTAAAATTTTATAATACAAGTTTCAAGCCATGCATGTCATTATTTTATTTTAAAATTATATCAATTTAAAATTTAAAGTTAAAATAAATATTGAAAATAATGATTATATTAAAATATAATTATAAAATAAAATGAAAATTTATATTATATTAAAAGAAACCCGTGGATTGCACGGGTTATAAGCTAGTAATGTTTTTATTGCTAAGGATGTAAATAAATAGTCATACCGACTGCATAACGTCCATACAGTGTTAATTTGTTAAAATAGTACCCCCTCCATTTTTGAACTGCTTGGACAATAGCAAGGAGTTCTTTCTCGTAAGTTGAGAGACCCATGTCCTTTGATGAAATTGCTTTGCTATAGTAGGCTAGTGGTCGTCCGTTTTGCATAAGAACCGCCCAACACCATTTTTACACGCATCAGTTTCCACTACAAAATTTTGTGTAAAGTCTGGCAGGCTCAATATTGGAGTTTCTGACATTGCTTTCTTCAGTTGTTGAAATGCTATTTCAGCTTGATCCGACCACCTGAAAGCTCCTTTTTTAAGTAACTCCGTTAATGGCTTACTCATGTTGCCATAATTTCGAACGAAGCGCCTGTAATAACCGGTAAGGCCAAGAAAGCCTCGTAGTGATTTAATATTTTTAGGAGTTGGCCAATTCTACATCACTTCAATCTTTCTAGTGTCAGCTGAAACTCCTTTGTCACTCATAATATGGCCTAAATACTCGATTTGGGACTGTCCAAAGGAGCACTTGCTACCTTTGACATGCAATTTATTTTGCTGCAATCGTTCAAAGACTATCTTCAAATGTCGAGCATGCTCCTCTTCTGTTTTGCTATAGACGAGTATATCATCGAAGAAAACACAAACAAACTGCCCAATAATGTCTTGCAACATCTCGTTCATTACCCCCTGGAATGTGGCAGGCGCATTTGTAAGGCCGAATGACATCACAATAAACTCGTAGTGACCCAAACGGGTTTTGAATGCTGTTTTGTGAGTGTCGTGATCCTGCACCATTATTTGGTGGTAACCGCTTCGGAGATCCAACTTAATAAAAATACGACTCCCATGCAATTCATCCAACATTTCTTCGATTAGGGGAATGGGAAAGCGGTTCTTGATTGTAATGGCATTTAGTGTTCGATAATCTACACAAAATCACCACGTATTATCCTTTTTCTTCACTAGTAACACCGGAGAAGCATAGGGGGATTGACTATGCTTAATAATTCCACTTTCTAACATTTCTCGCACCATTTTTTCAATTTCTACACGTTGTAGGTAGGAGCACTTATATGGGTTGAGATTCACAGGTTTACTTCCTTCCATAATGGGAATCAGGTGATCTTGATTTCTTGTAGGAGATAACTCTTTAGGAACCTCAAATACTGAAGGGAACTTGCCCAAGACTGCTTGAATAACAGGGGATGGTGGATTTACCTCTGTGGGTTCCCCTTCAAACTGAACTGGGAAACAAGATTGAGCCGTTGGAGGTTTCATGTTGTCACCATCTAAGTCTACTGTGACAGTAGGAGCTACCATATCATGTTGACGTAATGTGATACGTTTGTGTTTCCAATGTATAGTGATTTCTTGTTTGCAAAAATCAAAGCTAACAGGGCTCACTTGTTTGAGCCATTGCACCCCTAGGATGGCATCATATCCACCTAACAGAATTGAATAAAAATCTGAGTAAAAGGAAGTACCTGCCATTTCCCAACCGAAATTGTCAAGCTTGTTGTGGCACTGGGATATCGATCCATCTGCTAGTTGCACCTTAAGCGCTGAAAATTGTTTAAGAGGTAGCTTTTGGCTTTTGACTAAGGATTGTGCCAAGAAATTATGTGTGGAGATGGTATCTGTTAGGTCCGATAAGATTGTAGAAGGGGGGTTGAATACAATCTATACCAATTTCTCGAAATTTGTCCTTAAAATAAAATTTAGTTTAGACAAATTTGTGCGGAATAAATTGAAACAATTTTCAAGTTGAATATAATAATATATTAACTTGATGGGTGTTACAATTTCAGTACAGATTAATTATCAAGTTGATAAAAACAAATTAGAAAATTCGACATGAACTTTTCTAGATTTGTTAATAAAAATCAAGATAAGTGCTAGGAGTAAAAACTCGCTAGTAGTACAAGAGTATCAAGTAATCAAGTTCCACCGGATTAAATATTACAAAGGTAGCAAGCTTGATTTTACAGAAAATAAAATAGCTCTTGTTGGGTGTGTTCTTGATGAGAGAGAAGAGAGAATGGAGGCTGTATGTTTTTGGATGATATGTTGAAGTGTTTTGTGTTGAGCCGCCTTGGTTGATATATATTAACTTGATCATCAAAGTCCCTGCCAATTCTGATTTTGGATTGTACATCAAAGACAATCTCCAAGACAATCTGTTCTTCCAAGACAATCAGATTTGTACTGCCAAGACAATCGCCAAGACAATCTTTGATTGTTCCAAGACAATCAAGCTTTCCAAGACAATTGATTTTGTACTGCCAAGACAATCTGTTTTGCTTACCAAGACAATCGCCAAGACAATTTGAAATTGTCTTGGGGAATTAAAAACTCGGCTGAATCATTTCTGTGGAACAAATGATTTGAACAACCAGCTGAGAACCAGTCGCAGGAAAGGAGAGTGGACAGCACGCGGCTGTTTGTTGGTTGCCCCTGGGCGCGTGCCTTCCACGCGCTAGACGCTAGACATGGTGAGTGAAAGCTTGCCGACAACAGCATGTGACCACAGACAACAACTTGCATTCTTTTGTTAGTTTATTTGTTTAAACAATTCATACGAATTGTTTACACAATTTTGTGTTCACACACAAAAATGCAACTAAGTACCTCACTTTCAACAGATCTTGCACTTCAATTGGGCCTTGAGCCCAATGGCTTTTCAACCGGCCCAGTTCATTTCTTTTGGATTCAGCCCATGCAAATTCGATCATAACCCAAATCTCTTTTGTTTTAATTTAATTAATTACTTAATCAATTAATCATTTAAACAAATAATGATTAATTAATTAATTAATTAATTAAATCAATTTAGATTAATACATTAATTCAACGTTAATTAACATGATAATTAATTTAATAAATAAATTAATTCAGAATGAATTAATTTATCAATTAAATAAATTACATAAATATGTTAATTAAATAAGAATGAATATAAATCTATTGATAGCGCAAATTCTTTTTCCTCGTAGCCAGTCCACTTGATAGTAAAATCCTTGTGATTAATTAATATAGCACTTCTTTTGCTTGCACAATGATTTTCTCACATACCAGTCTTGATAGCTTGAACCACTGAAGTTAATGATGAATAATCACTGTTTAATGTTGACACTCGATGTACTGTCTGGTTCATGAGTGACTAACCGCAATGACTGTTCTTCATATCTTGACTTTAAAATCTGGTTCCTTTTCTTTTCTCATCTCTCTTCAATTCTTCTGTACTGTCTCTGTCACTGTTGAAATCTCTGTCACTTTAAATGAATCCACTTCTTAACGAATACTCCACTGAGGCTTGATCAGATGACTGAGCTTCTTTCAATGTAGTAAATCCTCAAGTCTGTAGATTGACCTTGATCTTTTTCTTCTGACAGATAATACAATCTGAGATTCCTTGTGACAGTCTATATACTATTCACTATTACAATCTTGTTTAAGTTGAGTTGTATCCTCGAAATACAAATAGGCTACATCATATGCCTTTCAATCTCCCCCTATTTGTTTGTTAGACAATAACAAGCAAATACCTAGAGGATAACTCAACTAACTCACTTAAACAAGAAAAAGATTAAGCATTTAAGAGCTTAGTAAATAGTACATTAAAAAATTTCTCTGGTTTAAATATAACAATTCCAGAATCCTCAGTTGATGAAATGATAGATGATTGTTCCTCTAGCACGGAACTTATCTTCAATAGATAACTCATCTTCATTTCTGATTCTTCATATCTCTGCCTGATAATCCTTCACATCTTACATTTGTGATTATCAGCAGTTCTTGATTTACAATCACTTCCCTTCTCTGACACAGCTTTTCTCACTTAAGAAAAACAACTGTTCCTACTATGTAGACAATGGTGAATCAATACCATTTCTGTAACTTCTGGAAAATCTACTACTCTTCCACTTAGCCTTTATACATAGTACATTGAAAGACTAATAGAATAGTATTGTGATGTAATCTTCTCCTTATATCTCCCCTTTCTTCTCAACTAAATCTCCCCTTACTTCTCCATCTAAGGCTCCCCCTTAGTAACTTGACTTGCTTCTCCTCCAAAGCACAGTCTGTAAATGCTCCCCCTTTCTAACTTAATCTCCTTTTTCTTGTACCCCTTTACTTCTCCCCCTTAGTTGAGGAATCCTCCAATCAACTAGTTGACAAAGTAGTTGTACCAATTATAGAGTTCTTTGTTAGAAAGGAAGTTTCATTTTCTTCCTCACTGTGAGTGTGTGATAGTGTTTAGTGTACCTCACAAGTGTTTCACTCTTCTCTCCACTCATTTGTGTTGAGTGTCTCACTTCTCTCCGTGTTTACACTCTTGCTCACTAGTGTATCACTCATATCACTCATAGCTCCAACATCCATTAGTGTACCTGCAAAGAAAAATCACCCTAGCCCCTTCAAGAGAGGTCAGTGGTGGTGCAATGGGAGTTCGCAAATCCCAAATCCTCGTTGGACTCGTCAGATGAATCTGAGTCATAATCTACAAGTTGCTAGTTTTCCCTTTTTAGGGTTTTCAGATTTGAATTCTGAGAAGGTAAACAATGATCTAAAAATTTAGCATTGTGATCAAGATTCCCTTCTAATGTCTGTGAAGACACTTGGTTCATTAAAGAAAAATCTTTAACTTATAATCCTAACCGTCAAATGTTTGAATTATAGGTTTCCGTCAATTCATCCTTAGTGTGTGCATTCTCACTTTGTGCATATGAAATATTTTGGTTAGTGTATAAGATAGTGACTCTCCAACTGAATATCCCACACATCCTTATTTGCTGCATCATGTGCAGTTACTCCCTGGTGACCTTTAGTCTGATAGGTAACTTCCTTTTAGGGGGTAAGTCAGAATGTGTTTGAATTTGACTGTAGTCTGGGATAAAAGTTGTTGGGTTTACAACCTTATGACTAAACATGTGAGAAAACAAAATTCCATGTAGATGAACCTGCATCACAGAATATGAGCAATAGAGATAGAATGATATACAGTTGTGATTTCAAAAGATTTACAATGTAACAATCACAGCTGTAGAAAGAAATTTTGAGTTAGGAAAGATATAGATCTTGAGCCGGTTTTACTAAACAAAAACATAAACAAAAATCCAATTAACAATAAATATTAATCAAATTAATGAATGTTAATGTTTAAACCAATACAAACAAAACTATTTTATCATGTTTTAGATCCTGTATGTTAGATACCAACTGTTACCACTTGTTAACACTTGTTAGGTCTTGTCTTCCAATTGTTAGAACATGAAAATCAAACGTTAGTTCCTAAACAATTGAATTGACATATACCATTTTGATACCAACAATGTTCCTTAATAAGAAATTCTGTTAATAACAACAACACAACAAAGATTAGAAGTTAAAACAGCATGATATGTGTGTGTTAAACAGAATAAGTACAAAAGAACCAAATACAGGAACCTGTTTGTAAGTTTTGAAAGTATAGTGACTAAACTGAAAAACTATACAAACTATTTATATACACATGAAAAATAATTTACAAAAATAAGAAATAATATATATATAAATAATTTCAAATAAAAACTAAAAACAAAAGAAAAATACTATTCTATTTTTTTTATATATATTTTTTTTATTTTTATTATTAAAAAATAACTGTATTAATAATATTTACAGAATATTAGAAATAAAAGAAAATAATTTACAAAAATATTTACAACAATATAACTACTTAAAAAAATGGCTAAATAGAAAATTAGAAAATACTAAAAATACCATAGGTTATCCTTTTTATGAAATCAAACGTTAATAACAAAAGGACAAACACTACAAACCATTTAATAAACTATTAACTATTTACAAAAATATTTGTAGAAAATTAATAAATCTATATATTTTCTTAATAAAATAACTTTCTTATAGAAAATCATTTAAAGAGAAAATATGACTTATTAAATCAACACAAATATTCAAAAGTAATTTTCAACAAAAATAGATTTCTCACTAATTTCAACTTTGTAAAATTTGAGAAAAATATTTTTAGAGAAAACTAAAATATTCTAAAATTAAAAGAAGTAAGTAGAAATATATTAAAAAGATAATGACAATGATTTAAGAATTAACAAGCAAGATTTTAAGTTGATAAAATAATTACACAAGTGATTTTAATAACAAATATTTACAAAGATAATCACTTGAAAATTATTAAAGAGCAAACCTCAGATATTAAATAGTTTAATTACTATGACTATTTAACATACCCAATTCACCAACAATTCTGGTGAATGTGGATTCATCAAGAGACTTAGTAAAAATATCTGCTGTTTGTTCTTCCGTGGGTACAAAATGTAACTCCACGGTACCATTCATGACATGCTCTCTAATGAAATGATACCTGATATCAATGTGCTTTGTCCTCGTATGCTGCACAGGATTGTTGGAGATTGCTATGGCACTTGTATTGTCACACAGTATAGGAATCTTGTCAAGTACAAAGCCATAGTCCCTTAGCTGATTCCTAATCCACAAAATCTGTGCACAACAGCTTCCAGCAGCTATGTATTCAGCTTCAGCTGTTGAGTTGGAAACTGTTTGTTGTTTCTTGCTGTACCAGGAAACCAACCTGCCACCTAGGAATTGACAACTCCCAGATGTGCTTTTTCTGTCTACAACACTTCCTGCATAATCTGAATCTGTATATCCAATAAGATTAAAACCAGAATCTTTAGGGTACCAGATGCCTAAGTTAGGCGTACCCTTAAGATATCTCAAGATTCTTTTAACAGCAATGAGATGAACATCTCTAGGATCCGATTGGAACCTTGCACACAAGCACGTAGCATACATAATATCTGGTCTACTTGCAGTAAGATAAAGTAATGAGCCTATCATACCTCTGTAGCTTGTGATATTTACCTTGGCAGAATTTTCACATGCTACAAATTTGACAGCTGTAGATGATGGTGTTCTTGCTGAAGATGAGTCCTCCATTTGATATTTCTTGAGGAGCTCTCTGACATACTTGGATTGACAGATAAATATTCCATCTGTCCTTTGACTTACTTGCAATCCAAGAAAGAACTTCAGTTCACCCATCATGCTCATTTCAAATTTACCCTGCATTAACTTAGCAAATTTCTTGCAAAGAAGATCATTAGTAGACCCGAATATTATATCATCCACATAGATTTGGACTAATATTGTATCATTTTTATGTTTCTTTGTGAAGAGAGTCTTGTCTATGACACCTCTAACAAAACCATTTTCAAGTAAAAATTCAGAGAGAGTGTCATACCATTTCCTTGGTGCTTGCTTAAGACCATAGATAGCCTTGAAGAGAAAGTAGACATAGTCCATGAATTCTGGATCTTCAAAGCCAGGGGGCTGTTCTACATATACCTCTTCATCTAGCTTACCATTCAGAAAAGCACTCTTGACATCCATTTGATAAACCTTAAAGTTTGAGAATGCTGCGAATGCCAAGAATATTCTGATAGCCTCAAGTCTTGCCACTGGAGCATAGGTTTCATCATAATCTATTCCTTCAGCTTGTGAATAACCCTTTGCTACCAGTCTTGCTTTATTTCTCGTCACTGTGCCATCTTCATCAAGTTTGTTTCTGAATACCACCAAGTGTCAACCACTTTCCTGTCTTTGGGTCTGGGTACCAGTTTCCATACTTCTTGTTGTTTGAATTGATTGAGTTCATCTTGCATAGCAATTACCCAATCAGGATCAGAAAGAGCTTCCTCAGTTTTCTTAGGTTCCATTTCAGATAGAAACCCTGAATAGTTACATTGATTTTGAGTAGCACTTCTAGTTTTGACACCAACATCTGGATCACCAATAATCAGCTCAAAAGGATGAGCTCTATTCCAAACAGTCTGTCTGGGAAGATTAGATCTTGATGATTCGCCTTGTTCTTCATTGTGATGTTGAGTATGACTAGTTGATCCTTCATTATCTCCCCCTGAGTTGTTGCCAGGTTGACTAGATGAATGTTCAGGAGTGTCAGGTGTATCTACATTATTATCATTGTTTTCACCACCATTACCCTGATCATCATCATCATCACCATTATCATTGTTGTCATTAGCATCAGCAAAAACATCAGGTGGATTGTCATCATCTGAATCTGGATCTGTCATATCATCAAAAGATAGCTTTTCAGATGAATCCTCAGATTGGATATTAGGGAGTTTAGTGTCATCAAATGTTACATTGACACTTTCCATCATCTTCTGTTCATCAATCACATACACCCTGTATGCCCTCATTGAATAACCAATAAAAATTGCTTCAAATGCTTTGGTATCGAATTTACCACCTTGATCATCACCTTCTTTAAGCACAAAGCATTTTGCCCCAAATACATGAAAGTATTTGAGTGATGGTTTCTTATCAGCCATAATTTCATAGGGTGTCTTCATATGGTCTTTATTGATTAGAGTTCGATTCTGGGTATAGCAAGCAGTGTTGACAGCTTCAGCCCAAAAGTATAATGGAAGCCTTGATTCACTTAACATAGTACGTGCAGCTTCAATCAAGGTTCTATTCTTTCTTTCCACTACCCCATTTTGTTGAGGAGTTCTTGGAGCTGAGTATTGTCTAGTTATACCCTTCTCAGTGCAGAAGTCATTTAGAACTGCATTCTTGAATTCAGTTCCATTGTCTGATCTTATAGCTCTCACTGGATATGTAGAATCTCGCTCAATTAATTTGATGTGATCAATCACCAGTTGTGGAGTCTCATCTTTAGAATTCAAAAATATGACCCATGTGTATTTTGAAAAATCATCAACGATCACTAGAGCATATCTCTTCCTTGACATAGACATTACATTAACTGGACCAAACAAATCCATATGAAGTAATTGTAATGGTTCAGTTATTGAAGATATGTCAGTGCTCCTGTGACTTGCTCTTTTTAGCTTTCCTTTTTGACATGCATCACACAGTCCTTCTTGAGTGAATTCCATTGAAGGCAAACCTCTCACCAATTCTCTTTTAACTAGAGAATTCATTGTTTTGAAATTGAGATGAGAAAGTTTCTTGTGCCATAGCCAACTCTCGTCATTAGATGCTTTAGTGTAGAAGCAAGTAATTTCTGCAGTGCTTCCTGAGTTCATATTGGCTACGTACAGATTGCCTTTTCTAACTCCTGTCAGTTGTGGCTTTTCATGTCTCTTGTTTGAAATTAGACAATTCTTCTTGTTGAAATAAACTTCATATCCTTTGTCACAGAATTGACCAACACTGAGCAAATTGTGCTCAAGTCCTTTCACAAAAGAGACTTCATCAATGATAACATTTCCAGCTTCAAGTCTGCCATATCCATCAGTTCTACCTTTGTTGTTATCTCCAAAGGTAACTACTGGGCCGGCCTTCTCCACCACATTTGTCAGCAGGGTTCTGTCACCAGTCATATGCCTTGACATCCACTATCCAAGATCCAGGTCACTCGTTCAACCTGTTCAACACCCTGCAATGACAAATTGATTAAACCTTCTTCGGAACCCAAATTTGATTGGGTCCAGAATATTTAAAGAATTGGCCTTTGTCAGGCAAAACAACATTTTTCACCTTAACACCAATTTTACCATTAGTCAACAAGCATTTTACCCTATAAACAGATTTTACAATCTTTTGTTTCATTTTGGGGTATCCATGTTTGTTTACCAGCAATAACACTTGTTTCATTGACTGGACATTTGACCTTGTAAACAGCCTTAGTAAAACTTTGTTTAGGCTTAGGTACAAATGTCTCTCTCCTAACATGAGGAGGACTAGCAGTCTTTGATCTAACATTTTTATTTCTGTTCATGTGTTGTCGAGGAGCAGTCTTATTAGCACATGCATGATTACCATTAAAGTAAGCAGACATCACATTAAAAGCACAAGACATACAATTGACAACACCACATGCTTTATGAGAAGAATCAATAATAGGCATGATATGCATGTCAGACATGTTATTGTTCTGTTCCAACTTGTTATCACCTAACTCAATTTTAGATGAACTGGGAACAAACTTCACTGGTTTCATAGAAACAATCTTATTAGATTTAACATTTTTGGTTGTAGGTGCCTTAACAGATTTTTCATTAAGTTGGACACTACCACTAGCAATGTCCTCAGTACGCATCTCCTCTTGAATAACAAGAGAAGTCATATCCAGAGGCTCTGCAACAGACTTCTTAAAGAGTGGATCTTCAACATTCTTAAGCACATGTGGTATTCCCCTTTCTTTAGCACTAACAGGATTAGGGGAATTTATGCCTAACATTCCAACAGCTTCGTTGTAGCCAAACCCTATTCCTACGGTTTGTTCTACAGCTTGTTTATTGAATAACTCTTTAGAAATTTTCACAGAATTAAAATAAGCAGATAATTTGACATTTTTTTCCTTTATATTAGTTTCAAGTTCAGCAACTTTAGCAATTTGTTTATGCATGTATTCTGAAATCGACTTTTCTCTGTAGTTAAGTCGAGCTATTTCTTTTATTTGCTGTTCTTGATTATCAGGCACCTTTTTTAACTCTAACACTTCATTTTCAAGTTTAGTGTTTAATAGAGTTATTCTTTCAATTGTTTTCTGTGCACAACCTATGGAACTATATAAGCTATTAATCAACTCAGCGTCAGTAAGAATTACCGGTGTAGTATAACGAGTTGATGTTTCAGCATTTGCCACCAGCGCAAAGTTACCAAACTCTTCATCATCACTGTCTGAATCATCCCAGCTCCTTTCCCGAGCTACAATCACCTCCTTTTCAGAGCTGTAAGGTTGAACAACCTTAGCTTTCATTTTCACCGAGGCTTCACCAACCAAAGCAGTAGAAGTGTCATCTACCCTTTCCTCATTTATTGTCAAAATGGTATCCCAGATATGTTTTGCATCTTTACAATTAACAACATGATTTTGCATGATTAAATCTAGGGATTCCATCAAAATCAGCTGTAGGTTCATATCCAGGGCAGCTTCCTCCTTTTCAGCAGGGGTATAATTATTAGGATCCTTTGGATACGTCCTTTCAGCAAATTCAACAACTCCATCCACAATTACTTCCTCTTCTGTAACCATATGAATTATTGGCCCGGTTTTCAATATTCCTAAATATTTAGGATTGGCCACTTGTAGAAAAAGGGTCATTTTCTTTTTCCACAATTCATAATTTTCCTTGTCAAATATGGGTATCTTAACAGAACCAACTTTTGAAGACATGATGAATTTTTAAGAGAGTTAAAAATTCGAGATAAATTTTTGATTGAATAAAAATAGGATCTTGATTTATGTATCAATCAATAGGCTCTGATACCAATTGTTAGGTCCGATAAGATTGTAGAAGGGGGTTGAATACAATCTATACCAATTTCTCGAAATTTGTCCTTAAAATAAAATTTAGTTTAGACAAATTTGTGCGGAATAAATTGAAACAATTTTCAAGTTGAATATAATAATATATTAACTTGATGGGTGTTACAATTTCAGTACAGATTAATTATCAAGTTGATAAAAACAAATTAGAAAATTCGACATGAACTTTTCTAGATTTGTTAATAAAAATCAAGATAAGTGCTGGGAGTAAAAACTCGCTAGTAGTACAAGAGTATCAAGTAATCAAGTTCCACCGGATTAAATATTACAAAGGTAGCAAGCTTGATTTTACAGAAAATAAAATAGCTCTTGTTGGGTGTGTTCTTGATGAGAGAGAAGAGAGAATGGAGGCTGTATGTTTTTGGATGATATGTTGAAGTGTTTTGTGTTGAGCCGCCTTGGTTGATATATATTAACTTGATCATCAAAGTCCCTGCCAATTCTGATTTTGGATTGTACATCAAAGACAATCTCCAAGACAATCTGTTCTTCCAAGACAATCAGATTTGTACTGCCAAGACAATCGCCAAGACAATCTTTGATTGTTCCAAGACAATCAAGCTTTCCAAGACAATTGATTTTGTACTGCCAAGACAATCTGTTTTGCTTACCAAGACAATCGCCAAGACAATTTGAAATTGTCTTGGGGAATTAAAAACTCGGCTGAATCATTTCTGTGGAACAAATGATTTGAACAACCAGCTGAGAACCAG
Source organism: Kitagawia praeruptora (assembly GCA_037693485.1). Classification (NCBI taxonomy): domain Eukaryota; kingdom Viridiplantae; phylum Streptophyta; class Magnoliopsida; order Apiales; family Apiaceae; genus Kitagawia; species Kitagawia praeruptora. The sequence continues at coordinate 146,217,484 of CM075352.1, forward strand.
TCGCAGGAAAGGAGAGTGGACAGCACGCGGCTGTTTGTTGGTTGCCCCTGGGCGCGTGCCTTCCACGCGCTAGACGCTAGACATGGTGAGTGAAAGCTTGCCGACAACAGCATGTGACCACAGACAACAACTTGCATTCTTTTGTTAGTTTATTTGTTTAAACAATTCATACGAATTGTTTACACAATTTTGTGTTCACACACAAAAATGCAACTAAGTACCTCACTTTCAACAGATCTTGCACTTCAATTGGGCCTTGAGCCCAATGGCTTTTCAACCGGCCCAGTTCATTTCTTTTGGATTCAGCCCATGCAAATTCATAACCCAAATCTCTTTTGTTTTAATTTAATTAATTACTTAATCAATTAATCATTTAAACAAATAATGATTAATTAATTAATTAATTAATTAAATCAATTTAGATTAATACATTAATTCAACGTTAATTAACATGATAATTAATTTAATAAATAAATTAATTCAGAATGAATTAATTTATCAATTAAATAAATTACATAAATATGTTAATTAAATAAGAATTAATATAAATCTATTGATAGCGCAAATTCTTTTTCCTCGTAGCCAGTCCACTTGATAGTAAAATCCTTGTGATTAATTAATATAGCACTTCTTTTGCTTGCACAATGATTTTCTCACATACCAGTCTTGATAGCTTGAACCACTGAAGTTAATGATGAATAATCACTGTTTAATGTTGACACTCGATGTACTGTCTGGTTCATGAGTGACTAACCGCAATGACTGTTCTTCATATCTTGACTTTAAAATCTGGTTCCTTTTCTTTTCTCATCTCTCTTCAATTCTTCTGTACTGTCTCTGTCACTGTTGAAATCTCTGTCACTTTAAATGAATCCACTTCTTAACGAATACTCCACTGAGGCTTGATCAGATGACTGAGCTTCTTTCAATGTAGTAAATCCTCAAGTCTGTAGATTGACCTTGATCTTTTTCTTCTGACAGATAATACAATCTGAGATTCCTTGTGACAGTCTATATACTATTCACTATTACAATCTTGTTTAAGTTGAGTTGTATCCTCGAAATACAAATAGGCTACATCATATGCCTTTCAGTATCAATGAGCATCAACACCTTTTTGCCCTTAATCCTTCCTTTAACTTTTAGAGTATTGAGGCCCTGGGTACCATTTACAGCGTGTATAGATACCCCATATGTTTCTGTCTCACTTCCATCAACGATCGTCTTTTTTGATTCATGGTCTGCTTTCTCTTCACTAGAATCATTATCCTCTGTATCCTCCTCCCCTACCATGAGAAACAATTGTGGCCTGGAGCATTTGTGCCCGGGAGTATACACATCATCACAGTTATAGCATAGACCTTTCTCCCTCCGTTTATCCATTTCTGTAGGTGATATTCGTCTAATGGTGAGGTGTTTTCCCCCAGTTGCAACTGCCTTAGCCGTACTTTTTTCAGTTGGGGAATTGACAGAGCTAAAGAGTGGAGGAGTCACTCCTGTCCAGCTTCTTGTTTGTCCCTCTATGCTTGGTTTAAAAGTAGATGTAGGTTGTCCCCCCTCCTTTGCTCCCTTGCTTCATTCTTTTTTCGATCATATCAATAAAAATTTCTTGCTCTCTCGCCTTATCCACTGCTTCCTACAAGTTTCTGGGCCTATAGACGTACAAAACTTGTTGGATATCAGGCCTTAAGCCACTAAGGAAACTTGACAAATAGAAATCTTCAGATTGCAACGGGTAACGTGACATTACATACCCCCTTAATTCTTCAAACTGCCCGATATACGTATCCACACTACCAGTTTGAACCAATTTATTGAACTTGCCAATTAGATTTTCCTGATTTCCTGTTGAAAATCATTTCATCACCAAATCTATATACCCTTCCCAACTGAGTCCAGGATGCTCCATTTGTATAGTTTGGTACCAGAAATCAGCTTCTCCGTCCAAGGATAGAGCAGCATAAATGACTTTGGTGTATGTATCTATAGATGGTTGAGCATGAAGAACTTCTCTGCTTTATTTACCTAACCTCTTACGTTTTTGCCATCAAAGTGAGGAAAGTCCATTTTAGGGAACTTATACTGGGGTTGGAAAGCAAGTTTATGGGAGCTATTTTCAGTGGATCCTGGCCAACTCCAGTTTTGAGGTACTATTATCGGTGGTGTGCTTAATGTTGGAAAATTGACAGGTGGAATCATATGGGTTTGATGTTGGGTATTTGGGTGAAATATTGTTTGTGGTCTGGTATATATGGGTTGAGTCATATATGGCATGGTTGGTTGAATATATGTGTGATTTGCGTGTATTGATGTTTGATCTTTAATTATATTTCCAGATGCATGTATAGTGTGGATGATTGGTAAAGTGGTATTGATGGGGGAACTAGTCATTTGTGTATGTGGTGTATTGATATGGGTAGAATTTGGCAACGAAGACATACCCGTGTTTGAGGCTTGATTCCGTGGTGGAGATTGATGTTGGTTTCGCACAGCCATCTGTTCTGCAAGAGTTTTCATCTGTCCTGAGAGTTCATCTATGTCCTTCCTGGCTTGTGTAGTCTCCATCATCATGACAGAGAGTTGACTCGAAAATTGCTTGTTCATCTCAGCAATTTAGTTTGCTAAATTCGAGATCTGAGACATTGTCTTGTTTTGTTTTTGATCTGCAGCTTTTTGTACCCCTTCTAATTGAGTTGCTAGTAATTTAAGATCCTTTTCATGTTTTAGGAGCGATGCCCCAGCCATGATGTAATGTTTACGGATAAATATTCTATAAAATCAAAGGAATTGCAAGCTAATGAAGAAAATTTACAGAGAATGGAAAAGATGAGAGGAGAGAGAGGAAAACAATTAATAAACTTTCATTCCATAATTCTTTACAACTGGGACATTCCCTCCTTATATCCACCAGAAATCCCGCCTAGAAGAGTACTGTAATTAAAAGTGAAAATGAAAAGAATTACTTCTAGCCTAGTCACAACATTACATTTCAAATAAAAGACAATTATCAAATCTTTTTTATGAAACGACGCCGTGGCTAGTTTATTGAATAAATAGATTGTTGGCTCCAGGTTTTGTCATTAGCAATCTGACACGCTGTCCAACTGTCACTACCACATTCATGGAGCAATCACTGGACTCTGCCACCGACTCGAGATTTCATTACCGAAGACTACCATCATGCACGTTAAGCAATCTAATCGGGTAGGCCTTCTGGATACCGATTGCTTGATTCGCAGATTCATAACATCCACTATTTCACTCTTCTTTTTTCATAATCGCTATGTTTCATCAACTTGCTGCGCTTGATATCAGCCGTACTACATGGAAAATTAAGGCACGTGTAACCAGGATGTGGCCATCAATATCTAATCAAACAGTTGAGGGAAAAGAATGTCTTAAATGATATAATCTTATTCTGCTGGATGAAGAGGTAAGTTTATATGTCTAGAACTTCTTACATTTACGCTTATGTTTTAAAATTCTTACCATTCTTTACTTTAGACCTTTAACATTATTGTTTTTTATATAATCTTATGTTTTGTTTTTTTAGAATTGTCATGTACAAGCTTTCATATATGCTGATAACTGGAAGTAACATGCTGACAAAATAGATGAGGGAGGTTTGTATGTTATTTCCAACTTCTATACTAAACAGGCTTTGGGATCCATGAAACCAGTTTCATCTAAGATCCTAATAAACTTCTCTCAAACCACCTCCGTTGAGAAAGTACTGTACGATGATTTCATGATTCCACAACACAAGTTTGAGTTTGTAGATTTAGGTGATCTATTCAATGTTGCAAGTGCTTATGTGAATCCCGACTATCCTGAATATTCAGCAAGTCATGCACAAACTAAAGCATTAACTGTAGTTATTTCTTATATGATGTTTGTTATCAAAGGATTTATATTGTTTGTTATTTTCGTATAATAGATCTCATTGGAGTTGTGGAGGACTATGAACATCTTAACGATATCAAAACTGTCTATGGACAAAAGAAGATTGTTAAGTTCAGAATCACTGATGGAAGGTAAAAACCGAGATTTTATTATTCTTGCTTATATTCTTCTTTTGTAGTTTTCTTATATTGATGCATTCAATATCTCCAAATAACTTTGCATTTCAGCAATTTAATTCTAATCTCTGAAATACCAATATACCTTTATGTAATTACAATTTACAGGAATATCCATAAAGTTACTGTTTGGGGTGATCTTGCTGTGAAAACTGAAGCTTCTCACAAAAATGCTACTGAACGTACAATCACTGCGATTGTCACAAGTACAAAGCTCAAGATTTATAAGAGTAAGGCTGTTGTTTTTACTAACATAAGAAGCCTGTGGTTTAACTTAGATTATAAGTTGCATTTAACAATTGTATGAATTTTACTAATTTATAATTTATTGGTTGCATTCGCAATTTAAGATTCAGTGCAAATAAGTACACTACCATCTTCAAAGGTGTACCTAAATTTGGACAGTGACTATGTAATTGCAATGCGCCAGCGGTAAATATTCTACATTTCATGCTTGATACATGATTACTGCATACAATACTTCATATACTTGATTTATGAATAGAAGTCGACATTTATATTGTTGCAGACTAGAAGAAGAAGGGTATACAGTCAGCCAGCAGCCAGATGTTGTAACTCCATCAGAAATTGATGGAAGTCCAATTATAGAAACATTGACATTGAAACAACTTGCTGAAAAGCAAGGCACAGAGTATATCAAGGTTCTAAATTAGTTTAAGCACTTTGTACAATCAGAGTTTTTAACTTAAACAAAAGTACTCTTTATATATGTAGATGTATGTTAATCGAGATATAATGATACTTTGTAATCTGCAGAGAGAATTTTTCTACATTGTAAAGATTCAAAATGTTAAAGAAACAGATTGGTGGTATAACAGTTGCAGTGACTGTGAAGCAGAAGTAAGGAAACAAGATGGAATGTTTAAGTGTTCCAACTGCACTGATAAGACTATTCTAGTTCCTGAAAAAAGGTAAATAACATCAACTGATAATATGCATAAGATATCATCTAATTTTTTTACACTAACTGTTCCAAACATTTGATGAATATTTGTCAAATAGATATAGGATTGTTATCCTTGCCGACGATGAAACTGAGTTTTATAATTTCATTCTAATGGATCGTGCTGGCAGAAGGATGTTTGGTATGTCTACAACCAAAATGATGTTACAAGTGGAGAAGGTATTGATCCTATTAATAGTGTTTTAATACAATAACTACATCATTTTTCCTACTTTGATTTCACATGATCTACACCTTGATCAACATGTCAGAAATAAACAAAATTACTACACTTTGATACATTCACATCATCCTAAACATTATATTGAACTATCAGGCAAAAACTGTGTTTCCACAAAAGGTTAAAGATATCAAAGGAAAAGAACTTAAGTTGAAGATCAAAATTACTGATGAAAATATGAAATCAAACAGTAATCTCTACTACGCTGTTGATGCATATGACATTTGCAAACCTTCTTCTTCAAATTCTGATGCAACAGTGGCTACATTCCCAACTTCAACATCTGGAGAAGTGAGTTTTAAACCCATGAAATAATTCTTATGTTCAACATTTACTACTACTTCTATCTATGTACAATAACAATTCTCATGCTATACCAATTCATTATTTACAGAATATTTTCGTAGCTTTGTCGGACTTTACTTCAGAATCTGCCAGATCAACGAACAAGAAAATTAAGATGGTATTTACTTTTTAAGATTATGATCTATGATTATATGAAGTATTAAATTGTTCATGAGTTAAACTTTCATCCACTTATTCCTACAATTTTTATTTCGTTTTTTGCTTATAAACAGGAGAAGTAATTCATCTTGGTATTTGGAACTATCTTGGAGTATTACTGCTTTGAATACATGGACATCACAGTTGTTGGAATTGTTGCTTCCAGTCTAAGATTAATTCCATGTTTAATAAGAGATTTGCCCTTGCATGGGTTTTGCTATTCTCATTTCATCTCAATGTTTTGGATTATGTTTTTTGCATATTTGGTTTTAATATGTTAATTTGCATTGGTTTTGCTATTGACATTACATTTCAATCTTTTGGTTTTAAGATGCTTTTAAACTTCATAATGGCTTATGGTTTTAAGATGTTAATTTAAACTTTTCTGGCAATAAGCGTAACACTTGGTTTATGTTAATTTATTATTGTTAAAAAGTAGTATTATTTGTTTATTCGATGCAGTCAAAGGACTTTGTTGAAAAACACTTCATTGGTAATATGTAAGTTAGATAAAAAAAAACGAATAATATATTTTACTAAATTTAAAGCTGGTGCGTAGCACGGGCAATATTGCTAGTATGTACTCCTTCCGTCTCATATTAAGTTGCTCGTTTCATCTGTCGGGACTATTCATAATATGAGACAAATTATTAATTTAAGCATAATCTGTAAGATCAAATATAATCATGAGTGATCTTGTTGAATTCGTATTTATGAGTACTTTAATACAATGAAGTTTTTATATTTAATATTAATATGAAAGTAAAGATATTAACGATCAAAAGCACTGGCAAACGTGTCCAACTCAAGACGAAGACGGAGGGAGCATTAAATAAGCCAATTACTGGTATACATTTAAGGCTATAAAAATATCTATACTATTATATTAAAGCCCAAACATTGAAAGTTTTGGTTTTCTCCTAAGTTTTGGTTTTCACTCTAATTATTAAATTTTAAATTATTTATAATATAGAACAAATCAAATGAATTCCGTTAAACCAATACAGAGTAGTATTTTATATTTACACCATTACTAATACAGCTAAACTTAAAACCTCCGTTGCCAGAACTCTATTCTTCTAAACCTCATCTGCGCAATCTTCATCAATTCAATACACAATCTTTTCGGTTTTTCTCTTCTTTTTCAACACCATATATCAAACATAAATACTTTTCACATAGTCGTTTCGTTAGATCTAATAATAAGGAATATTCTTTATTTAAATCCATCTTTCAAAGATCAAGGTTCAAATCTCATCAACAGCAAATTTACATTAAGATTTTATATTATTAATTCTAATCAATACATATCATTTATTAAACTATTATTATTACTAATAAATTCGTAATAAATTATTCTCTATTTTATTTAATTATATAATTTTAAAAATATTTAAAAGTAATCCGTGCTTCGCACGGGCTAGTAAGAGTAATTGCTGAAATTTAGAAACCCCCGTCGTTTACATATTACACAAAACAACTCGTACTGGTCGAAGCGATGTCGTGTAATTAAAAAACTAGGGCTTTGTCGAGAAATCAGCCGGCGCCGTAATGTTGTCGGACAATCGACTAGTTGTCCGGTCACAATCTTTGTACTTATCTCCTCCGCGTTCTCCGGTAACACTCTCTGTTGGTAGTTATGGTAGCAACACTCTATGTTTTCGTAGCCCCACCCACACCAATAAGCTTTTCATTTCTTCTTCTGAAAACAAGAATGCTAGGTCTGTTGTTGTGCTTAATAACAACTCAATTCTACCATCTCCCTCCCCCTCACCCTCCGATGAGATTTTAGACATGTTTTGGGTACATGTGAAACAAGTTACCCATATTGTCAAGATTGTAGGGTACGTAGTTTCGGCCCCTTTCATCGTAGCTTTTGTTGTGGCCCTCATTAATGGAGTAAGATACTTTTTTGGACTTTGCACGGGCGATAAAAAAACTATTCTCATGCTGCAGGTTTGTTTCCATCCATCCCCCCCTCTGTATACTATGGGTTTGCATATATAGTATATTATTTAATACTATACATTACTTCTTTATTCTCTAAGACTGTACATTATTCTTTATTCATTCGTATTTTGCCAGGTTGGACTTTTGGGCAGGAAACAATTACTCCGACAACAACTTGATAAAATAACTCAAGTAAAAGATGCAACACACTTGGATGGTTTAAAATTTAAAGGTGAAGAATATCAACCCTTTTACCTTTTGTGTGTGTTGATATAAGTTGCGTAGTCTGTTTTTTTTAATCGCGTTGTCTAAAATCAGGAATTAAAATTAAAATTCTTATCCGTGTTATAATTCAATTCCTACCATCTTATTAGTGCTGATGAAAATTGTTATGGCCAAAATCAGTAATTAATTTTATGAATTCAATTATGATCTCTACACTTAAGTTTTCTTATATTTCCTTTTAAATTGTTTATATGTCTGTTCAACTTGTAGGTAATAGTAAATTATTAATTGTAGTGAGGAGAAAATTACATGCAGCAAAAACAAGAATACGACTTTTTTAAAAGTAGAGGAGGCAAGCATGTCATTTTTAGCCAGGCAAACAAACTTTTAAGCTTTATCAAAACAAAAGAGAATCCTTTTGGCAAGCAGACAAGAGAGTAGAAAAGAAGAGTAGTTAAAATAATTTATTAGAGAAAATCTCTCTTAAGAGCACGTTCAATGGAAGATGCAAAATAGCTATAGCCATTGCTATAATTTCGCACCAAAAAGTGTTTTTGGTGCTACAATCGAACTTCAACTCCAATATGCTAGTTGATATTTGCAATTTTACCTTAGTTTTCTCTCTTCTAAATTTCATTTAGAACACACCATCGTACATTTCATTTATAGTTATTTGATTATGCATCAACGAATCATTGGTTTCAAATTTAGAACCAAGTATGCATTTATGCATATTTGCATCTAAGTATAGAACCCCTTTGGAGTTGAGTTTTTTTAGCGTTTGGTTCCATATTATAGAAATAGAACCAATTTTAGCATTGCATTGGACTTGCTCTAATCATCCCAAAAATAGAAGGTGTTTTTAAGGTTCCAGAAGTAAACTAATTATTATTGGTAATTAGTTCAAGGAAGGATGTGTTGAGATCATTTAGGTTAGTTTTTTTTTTTTTTTCAGTTTAATTGGTCCCTATTATATAGTATAATATTAGGAGCGTGTTTCTTTTTCCTCATATCATGTACCGCATTATTGGATTATGTAAAACGTAGGTTGCAGTTGTTTCCTTTAAGGCTTTATATGCCGTTGTATTTCAATATTAAATAGATCTCTTGCTATCCTCCTCCTCTTCTCTTATAAAAACACAGGAGCACGGTTTTGATAGAAAATTTCAAAAGTTTTACTTCCCTTCTCTTCTTTTCTCCCTTTTTCTGACTCAGGAGCACAGAATGTCCATCACAATGTCACTGCTAATATCGGTCAAAATGTCATCTATAATCTCCCCTCCTATTACCTTTTGTTGTTCAGAATCACTCCATCCTTCTGCTCAATCCAACAGAGCTGTATTCAGTAGCTGGTTTGAGTAAATGTCATGCACATGTTGTGTCTCCAGGCCAAATATTCTCACACAAAGGATTGCCAATTAACTTAATTCCCACCTGTCCTGCAAACTGGTGTAGCCTTATGTTTGATAACAAGCATAGGAATATGTCTAGTAACTTCTTCCTGCAGTGTGATTTTGTACTGTTCTATGCAGACAAGTTGGTATAGGTACTAGCTCGAACTAATAAGTAGGAAACGTTAAGCGTGTCTGTGCTTTTTATGCAGTAGGTTGGCTTCTGCTAAATTATGTTATAAATTAGGCTTAATGACCGTTTGACCCCTTAAGTATGGCAGTTTGTACCCATGAACCCTTAAAAAATAAAATCGTGTCGTTCAACCCTCATTGTATGTCATCGTGTACCTATTAACCCTTTTTCCTATTTTTTCCAATAATACCCCTGCACAATATATACCTCATAACCCTGGTGGAAAGAAATTTTGTTGACAGCATTTCTCGCAATGATTAACTGTACCATTACATTAACATAGTAGCTTCCTATATTGGTCCATGCCTCATTGATGCATTTGTTCATTACCTAAATGGACACCAGGACTATAGAAAAGAGGGATACATTTTGATTTTTTGCGATTATCAAAGCGAAGCTGATTGAGTCTTTGGCACACATACATTTATTCTTTAAGGTCTATAGAATAAATGTATGTGTGCCAAAGATAAGAGATGGGAACTAGGGGTAATGCAGCTCTTATTGCAATGATATATCATATGCATGGGCGGACACATCATGAAAGCCAAATGTTTCTACTACAAAACTTGTCATACGTGCTACATAAATTTTTTCAATATATGAAGTTAAAAATATATATACGATATTTATGAGCCTATACGCAAGTACTGTAATAGACAATTATTTCTTCTTTATTAGTGTTTTGGTAATCAGCATGTACAAGTTTGAATGCTTAAGTTTTGAGTTTTTAAACTTTGCTGAAATCAAAATATCTCATAGCTCAATATTGTAGTAACAGTTTTAGAAATATTGGGGGTGGCCAGGATCACCCATAGTTTTTGTGTGTGTCCGTAATAAGGATTTGATACTGTCATGTAAATCAAAGCAGGGACTGGTTTATGCATGTTCCATGGCTGGTTATCATTTAAGTTGGTTTAGCACTGGTGATCTTGTATAAACATTTAGGGCTTGCTTATGTTGCTACATTGGTCGTAACTATTATCATGATGTCGGCAAACGTACCGTTGGGCATATTCCAGGAAAATATTCAAACAAAGCTAATGAAATCTAAAGATCATAAAACAAAGGCAATGTCTGAGATCATAAGAAACATGAGAATATCTTTTAAAATTTCAGATTATTATTTTAGACTTACCTCTGCAATTGTTTGGCTGCCATTAACTCTCTTCACACTTGAGATCTAAGCTTGCAAAGTGCAGACAGAGATACAATGCAAGAAACTGGATTGATTTTCCTTCTGTTGTACAAATACTTCAATCCTACCTCAATTTTAAAAATAAGTGTGTGTTTTTTTACCCTCCCCCCCCACCAATTGGTGGAGTGGATACCCCTCCTCTCCCGTAACAAGGAGGTCGAGGGTTCGACTCCTGTGGGAGTCGCAAAAAAAAAGGGGTTTTAATTCAAAATCAACATATTAAAGGATACCCCTACTGGCATACATCATACATGACACACGGCCTGAGTGAGTGACAGAATATGTGATTCAGGATTCTGTAAAACATGAGAAGGATGTAATATAAATGTATCTGATATCACTTACATTGTCTGTTTTAAAATCTGAACTCCTCCATTCCATGATTTAGTGTGAAACTAGAGTGTTGAAGTTTTTAAAATTTGAGCGTAGTTCGTGACTCATATCGAAATGGAAGAGTTTTTTAGTGTGTCAACTGTACATTAAGAGGTGCACCTATGCTTCCAAGGTCCATGACCTAGGTGGATTTTTGAAAACACTGTCTGGGACTTTTGTTTCAGCAGTTTTGGGGCCGGTACTACGAGAATTAGTAGTTACAATTAGTAACTACTGACCTGTATAAATGATTCGTGAGCTTGGTCTATGATGAACAAGCTTGTGAACATTATTAACGAGCTAGTTGACGGGCCACTTAAGAGCAGCTTGCAAATAGGTTATTCTCTTGCAGATTTGAGTTCTAGTATATTTTGAGCTCACTCGCTTTAATTTGAGTTTGTGTTCATTTAACTAGTTCAGCATGAGCCATACAAAGCTTGGCTCGATTATAGCGCCTTGATTAACTTGTTAAAGCTTGTGCTGCAAGATGGATTATCATAATACTTGTACATTCGATTTGTTGATATCTACCTTTCTCAAAGAGGGGAAACTACAATTGGCAATTGCGTTTTTGGATTGCATATCCACAGATTGTGTAATAATCAATATTGTGAGTTCTAGCTCAATCTGTCAAGATTGCAGCTGTAATATAGTATTGGTAGACGGTAGTATGTCAAGATGAATGTGATAGCAATATCAGGTCAATAAGGGTAGTATGGTAATTTTAAAGTTGGTTACATTTGCAGTCTAGTATATATAGAGACTAGAGTTGTAGTGTTACTTTTCAGTTATGCATTATGAATATATGAAAAGGAACTAGTTTCCACCACTCTCTCTACTTTCGCTGTGCTTCTCTCTCTAGAACTATCTTCTTTTGCAAGTTAGCTCTATTCTTTCTCTCTCTATCTCTGAACTCTGTACCTATCTCTCTGATCTCTATTCTGTTTCTATCTCAATTTTCTTCTATATCTCTCTGAATCTATCACTATCTGTGCTAAATTCTTTTACTTTACTGCTTGTTTGCTACTTCTATCACTTAAACCTAGAAAAATCCAAAAACATACATAAACAATACATTTCATTGAGGAAGCCTAGTTCCTGTCACAATCTTGTCTACCATTAGTAAAAACTGAACTGCTGGATGGTTAACAATCTGGCTTACAACTGGTCCACACCAATCATTGTGGGTGTTTGGGATATTTTAAAATGAGTAGCTTTTGCCTTAAAGCATAAATGTCATATAAGTGATAAGTGTAAGAATACTTATAAGTTATATAGGTGTTTGGATAAATTTACTTATAAGTTGGTGAAGTATTTTTAAAACTAAATCAAAAAAATAATTATTTAACACAATAATATCAATACTGTTATGTATAATTATGGATGACTCTAGAATGATCCAATCTTTAACCTTTGATCTTTCAACTCTTAGTCTCTTGACCTTACAATCCAGGACTTTTAGCTTTACAAGTTCTTGTAACTTATATCTTGTAGGCCTATAAATAGGCATCAAACTTGATCTTGTGTGATACAGAATATTATATAATGAAATCTATTGTCCCTCTTCTCTTATATATGTTCTCTATCTATTATAATATATTTATTTTATAATAAATACAAGTATTTAAATTAAAAATACTTTTAAAAACACAAATATAAAAATATAAATTGTTAAACAAGTAAAGAAATCAAGTAAATAAGAAATAAGTTGGCATGAAAGTACGTTGTTGTTAAAGTTTTTAGTTTGACATTTTAAATTCCAAACATTTGTACCTTATTGGTTGGTTTTTGATAATTAACAATCTTAATTTTTTTATGGTTTTTATTGCAGAAGTGGTGGATGCTCTTTTTCAGCGTCACGATTCTTGTCGTTTTGCATATCTATCTGCAACTCAATGTTCTGATGAGAGGAAATTTGGGGATATTAAGGCCGAATTTATGAGATCTATTTTGATGAATCCTCCCAGCGTATTCCTAGCTTATTATCTTTTCAGGTTCATTATAAAGTCACTTCTATTTTTGCTCCACTGGCCCTTCAAGATGGCTATTAAAAAGGTTAGTATTTAGTTGTTAGTTATATTTTATGCATCATTTTACTTTTTGTAATGTATATGTTTAGCTGACATAGTATTATTCTATTCTCCCTTCAATCCGCATTCAGAATTGAGCACTGATTTACACAAAGAATGTTGCATGCAGTCAATTATAATAGTTCTCTTTATAAGATATACAATGTACATGTAAGTGGTCAGAGTTTGGGAAAACCAAGTACAAGTCTTGTTAACTACAATTTTTTTACTGCCCTCAAGATTAACATGTATGATTTAATTCTTAAAATATGTTGTAGCTTGGTGGGAAAGCTCAGTTTTGTTTGGGATTATGTGTATGCATTAATTCTAATAATATGTATCCAATTTTATCAAATCCTACCAAGGTTTTTTTATCTCTACCTTTTTGGAGTACTCTGCATATAGTTCCTGTGTGCGCGCCACTGCATGACAATATGTATGTATGATGATTTAATGTACTCCTAATATTTTATTATGAATACAGTTGAAGTATGAGAACAAGTGCTCCAAGCAACTGTTTGGACAAGTTCTTAATAGAGAGCTTGTGAGGTATGACCGAGATGAGGAGAAAATGGTAAATTTTGATGGTATGAAATATGAAGAGGCTGTTGGTGAAACACCTGGCACGGTCCCCAATGTCTATTTTGTGGTAATTTTGTTTTTAATTCGTCAGTTGATATTTTTGCAAGTGTCTTTAACACATAACACTGTTTCATACCTAAAAATCCAGTATCTCTAAGTTTCCTTTTGAGATCACAGGGTAAAATTATAATTATACATTAATCGATTATCATATTAAAATCCTTGTGCAGAAGTCCGAACATATCGCTGAATGTGTGTATATATGTATATCTGATTATTTAGGTAACACTGTTGGTACTTGCCAGTGGTAAATACTCAATTCCGCCTTTGGAGGGCAACACAGAACACTTAAAGACCATCTTGCAAAAGTTTTATGCAATCCCAGAGAGTAAAATAGAGGTAATCGATCATATATGTACATACCTTATTATGTAATTTCACATATAATACTGTCCTGTCTCCTGCTGTTTGAGTTGTGTTATTTGTCAATGTGTCTGACTTACAAAAATTTGCTCTCAATTTTTTCTTTCTCCTATTTAGATAAAGCTTTTACATGGTTGAAGTTTCTATTTTCCTCAAGTAATAATTTCATATATCAATGAACTTTATTATTTCTCATGAATTATTGATTACTTGGCGGTGTAGTTTATTAATTGTCAATAAATCAATACTGTTCTTGCATTAGGTGAATGACTGACATTATCTCATTATGTGTATACACAGACCGTGGAGGTGTTGCGGAGTCCGCAAACAGGAGATGACACTGTATCAGAGGACGAACTTAAGAGAGATTTTCCTCTACTAAAACCAGTTAAATTAAGTGATTTAGAAGGATAAATATTAGAAGTCAGACATAATTGAGGAGCACATGTTGGGATGTAACTGCTAATACTATGTACTTTTTTCGACTATTTGGTTTAGATGGCTTTGTGAAAGTGGTAATGCTAGGTAAGAAATGTACTTCTTAACTATTGGTTTAGATGGTTTTAAGCCTGTTTGTTGAAAATCACTTGAGTTTTGGCAACAAACTTTGAAGTAAAGAATGTTGGTGAAAATGTTGCTCATTACTCTTTCTAGTTATTAAAGATGGGATATTGTTAAAAATAAGACCCTAGCTATGCTAAGGAATGAACAACAGAAGGATTTAATAAATGTTCTGTGTTGAATTACAAGAATTCTAATGAAATCTATATATAAGCTTAATAAGCTTATTATACGTAACTGATTACATCACTTATAACTACTGTAGATCATCTGACTTACTATTGATCTTCTGACATTTGACACACCCCTCACTCGAAATCCCATCTTGGGATGAAATACCTATATTGGGATTGAAGAGTGGAACACTTAGAAGCACTTGTGCATAACCTAAGCTTCCAACTAGACCCATCTTTAGGAATTGGAGACTCATCTTAGGATTGACCCATCTTGAGATTTACTCATCTTGGAGTTAAAGATCCATCTTGAGATTGCCCATCTTGGGATTGACCTATCTTGGGATTAATTATCTGAGAATTTTGGGATACCGGGACTCGGATTTTCGACCACACGATATATTTTAGGCCATGTCAAAAATAGAAAGTGCTGCTTTTCAGCACAACGGTGGATGACCACCAATCAGAACTGATTATTTTGAAGAAACTGAGACTCGACTTTGTGATCACTCAGTATTAACAAGCCTATGTCTGAACACACACAGGAGGAATCTGCATATGTCATCCCTTGAACTAATTATTTAAGAAACCGAGACTCGAATTTGTGATCACTCGGTATTAACAAGATTTAGCAGTGAACTGTGTGTATGTCTGTATACATACTACTACTTCTGCTGCTTTGTCGTCAGGGCAGTGAACTGTGTGTACATCTTTATATACACTACTTCTGCTGCTCCTTTGGAATAACGCCCCTTGAATTATTTAATTTGCAGCATCGTAAAAAATTGGAGTGATACCGTAATATCAACTACCACTTGAATACTACACAATTAAATCTATAATCGGGCAAACTCTTAAAATCAAAGTGATACATTTTTAAAAGATCCCGATTTTTTTTTTTAATATTAACACTACTTTCCCTTAAGAAAATAAATGTAAAATAAATTTTTTTTTTTATCGGATCTAAAATCATAAAATCACTGATTTTTTTTTTATCCTTCTTTTTTTTCTTTTCTTTGCTTTCTTTGTTTTTTTTTTTTTTTTTTTTAAAACAAAGAAGACTATCAGCCGTTTTTTTTCTTTAGCAGCAATCATTTTAGGATCTTTGCTTTGTGGCCTTTTTTAGCATCTTGCTTTTGCTTTAGCTTTTTTGTTTTTCACTTTTGCTTTATCATCTCCTTTTTTTTTTTTTTGGATGCTTTTGCTGTTTCTTTTTTTCCTTTCTTATTCTTTCTTTTTTACTGCAACCCGTGCTCATTCAGTTTCTTTCTTTTATTAACCCATAATTTATTGATACTCCTTTTCTTCTTTCTCTTCCTCCTTCCAGCAGCGTTTCACGACAGATCGAGGAGATTCACATCTTTCGAATGTCTTCACAAACTTCTGGTAAACAATGGAGCCATCCATCCCGAGCTCTTCGCAGGTTCTCTCTTCCATATGATAGCCCAGATATATATATATATACGCAAATATACATACAACTATATATCAGGAAATAAATCTTCACGAAACTGAAAAATGTTACCACTGTTGGAATCGGAAGAACGAGACGAACAAGAACTCCTTCTGCAACTTCGCCGGAAAACGTCGGGAAGAGTCCCCACGCGCCGGCGCGTGGCGCGCGTGGACGGCGTCTGCCGCGCGTGGGGAGGCGCGTGGAGGCGCGTGGGCTGATGTTTCTGAGCTCTGAAAATTTCTGGGAGCTCCTCTTTCAATGCTCTTCTCAGTGGTATATTTGCTTTTTTGTTTTGATAACTTTCGAATTTTGACAGTTGGTTTTTCTGGAAATTTTTTCCTTTCTCTTCTGCAACTCTTCTGCAACTTTGATTTCTGTTTCTGGCCTGGAACTATACCCGCTCTGATACCATGTTAAAAATAAGACCCTAGCTATGCTAAGGAATGAACAACAGAAGGATTTAATAAATGTTCTGTGTTGAATTACAAGAATTCTAATGAAGTCTATATATAAGCTTAATAAGCTTATTATACGTAACTGATTACATCACTTATAACTACTGTAGATCATCTGACTTACTATTGATCTTCTGACATTTGACAGATATGTACATTTGCTGACTTGCAATTAATCTTTTGTGTTGTACCTTCTTAACTTATATATTTTCTTGTTTGGTGACAGGAATACATCTACTAGTTTAGAGGTTTATCGAAGGACACTCCCTCCTTTCTTTTATACTGTAATAGATGTTTTCTTCTTCACATACAGATTGAGACTCAATTATTAGTTTGTTTTGGTCATTAATATACTAGCATTTTCCACTTCTACCCCTTTAATTTGAACAATTGTCAATCTTTAGTGTGTACGTACATGATGATGTGATCTCTCCTATTTTAGATTATGGCTTTCTTATCTTTAGTGTATACAACTTAAATTGCTCAATTTTTAATAACTTTGAATGTTACAGTTAAACCTCGATTAAGTAATATCCGATAAAGTAATAACCTCGCTTAAGTAATAAATTTCATCGGTCCCAACTTGGGCCAAGGTCGTAAAGTAATATTCTCGCTAAAAGCATAAGATAATAAAAAATTTGAAAGTCATTAAGGGCCCAAGTAATATATAAAGTAATAATTCCATAATTATATATATATATATATATATATAATTTATATGATTACAAAATTTAATTCTTATTAAAATATGAATCTATAGTAACTTGTTTCTTCTTTCCACCAAAGTCAAAATTAATCTCATCCTTGACTTTATGTAAAGGTTTTGCTCGTGTTGTAACAAGTAATTGTTTAAAGTGTTGATTGCTTGAAATGCTTCCTTTGATGACACGCTTGGGAGGACATTGTTATCGTCGGGTTCAGGATTAGTCCATTCATCAGTGCTCATTACCGATTCAATGATTTCTTCATTCTTAGGTGATTCCATAACCGTATTATATATTCTCGTTTGGATAGTTTAAGAGATGCTCGACATCCATCACATTTCTATATCGTAAATTAGAGATAACTTCATTTAATCCTTCGACACCTTCATTTATTTCACCAAGTTCTTGTTCATCATTTTCTTCTGAACGAATTTTGCAATGCCGAAAATAAAAAAATTCGGTAAAGTAATAAAATATTACTTTATCGATAAAGTAATAAAATATTATTATATCGATAAAGTAATAAATTCGGTAAAGTAATATTTTTTTTCCGGTCCCAAGGGTATTACTTTAAAGAGGTTTAACTGTATTTTTATAATTTCATCGATGTTCGATTGTTAATTTCATCGATGTTATTTTTATTGTTAAATATGAGGGATTACAGTTAATATAAAAACTGCATAGCTAAACATAAAAAGTTTTTAATTTAGTTTTTATCTTTTAAAGATTAAAATGGGTAGCCGTTATACACATATAAACAAAGAGTCACACCCTATGGAGAACCATCTTACGTGGAGAACCGTGGAGAACTACTTAAAATGCATTAAAATTATCCTTTATATAAGGCTCCTGGCAGGGTCCCTTTACAAAAAAGTATTATAATTCTACCCTCTATCCATTTATCAAAAAAAACAAATTTTAAAAAAAAATTAATTTTTTTTTAAAAACTGTTGCCACATCATCATTTTTTGAAAATTTTTAAAAACTTTTTTTTTTGTAATTTTTTTTTATAAATAGATAGATGATAGAATTATAAGACTTTTTTGTGAAGGTGCCCCTGCGGGGCCCTTATATATAAAGCAATTTTAATGCATTTTAAGTGGTTTTCCACGTAAGATGGTTCTCCATGGAACAATGACCTATAAACAAATATTTGCAGACCATTTTGCTGCAATTAAGTCTAAATCCATATGAAGTATTTGACTGATCATTTTATATTATTCAAATTTCTGCAATAACAAGCACATTTATTTTAGTACACATATCTAGGTATTGTAGATAGATAGATCAAGGGGGTGTTTGGAGAAATTTTTTTCCATAATAAGTCAACTTATTTTAAGACAAATTTAGAGATTCCTAACATTACAACTTATTTTTCAATTTATTTTTGCAACTTATTGAATCTCAAACATACATTAAATACTTATATAATTTTTTTTTTATCAAAATATAAAAGTTTTATCCGAAAATAAGTCCATAAATCCTTAAAAAAAGTTTTGACAAACGGGCACCAAGTCGATCCATATAGGAAACTTGCGATATACGCTGTCACGGACTATACAACTATGTTAGTAATCCAAGATTTTTTTTGAGCAATGCTAGGGATCCCAAAATGGTTCCCAAAATTGTTCCCAAATGTCAAATGACATCTTTTAATTAGTGGGCTCATATGAATACATGGGGGTTTCTTATTTATAAAATATTTATCCAATCAAAATTTGCCAACTAAGCTTTTGGGAACCGTTTTAGGAATTTTTTTGGGACTATAGCATTTCTCTTTTTTTTCTCTCTCTTTAACCAATCCTGGCTCAATCTATTGATCATACTAAATCTCTTTAATATCATATAAAATTGAGGTAAAGATTTCAAAGATTATCCGGTAGATTCAGAAAAATTTGATGCAAGTTTTGCTGGTATTCCGATTTTAGTTTTGTAGACAATTATTTATTTTTACAGAACTGCTTCAATGATGATCATTTTAATCTAGTAAGACTTTACTTGGAAGATTTTCGTAAAATATAATATAAGATCCAGGTGGGAGTTGGACTTGGAACCTCTCTTTAACACTTAAGGTAAGGTAAGATTTTAGATAAGTGGTTTTTTAACAAATCTAATCAAGGAAGATCTATCAAAAAATAAAGCAGTAAAACTCTTATGTTATGTTTGGTTGGGGAAAATGGATTGTAATGAATAAAAATTAAAGGAACACAATGAACATGAGAGATAAGATTTTAAAAAAAAAATTAATGGGTGTAAATTTTGTACGATAGGATTTGGGAAGAAAATATGTTGGAGGGAGAATGTATCATTCCTTTTCAAATTGGTGTGTTTAAACTTTAGTTTAGGTGGTTAGGAATGGAATGATGTAAGGAATGAAATTTTTTAACATTTAACTATATTATATTTGGGTTATTAACCTTTTGGCCCTTCAAGTTTGCACACTTATACCCATAAACCCCTAACGTTTAAACTCGTTCCTTTTTGCCACTCCAACTTCACAAATGTACCTTTTAGCCACTATACCGGGTCAGATGTCATATCGGTGTATAACGGTACAGAACAGCAGGGACAATTCAGACATTTCACTAACATGTATTTCTTTCTTTTATTCATTAAAAAAATTCCCAATTTTATCATAATCTAATCTATTTTATTCTTTGACACCCAAAACAAATCAAACCAAAATAATAAAACAAAATAATAAGAAAATTCAAGAACATTGTGAGTGTTCTTCACCATTCCCACGTGGTAAGAAGAACCCAGAAACTATCAACTGAACACACATCGAACCCACAACCACAGTACACATCAAACCCAGCAACCACGATCGAAACTAACACAGTGCCTCCTCATTTCTTTCAAACCCACCACCGTGCCTCCTCCTTCACCTCGTAACCATCTCACATATGTCTCAACATAGTCGAAGAATAGGAATCTCTCTCAACATATGTTCTTTGAGACTAGTTTGTACCAACCTCTAACTTTGAGGCTAGTTTGTACCCTCGATTTTGATACAAACCAGAAATATCATTTGAGTGAAATCTGGAAGGCATCATCTTGTTACGTTACCAAGAATCCCGGAAAACAAAGAATGAATTAGTAGTTCGAATCATTAAACTCATCATATAGCCCTTGTACCACGGCAATCGAAGATCCAATGTCATGCAAGGTTCCACCTTGCAACACTAAAGTTAAAACAGGGTGGAAAACAAAAATATAATCACATAATAGTAATGGGCATCTCATATGACACCCAAATGCATATTTGCCCATTTCTCTCAGCACGTCTACCACAATGCCAATGGAATTTTCTAAATTTTGAATTGATGAAACAACTAAGTGAGGGAATTGAAAGAAAAACAAAAGACTGGCAAACAAGCTTGCAGAACAGCGATGCCAGAAGGAAATTCATATATACTAATTTCATTATTTCTTTCAAACCCACCACTGTGCCTCCTCTTTCAAACCCACAACCATCTCACATCACCCACCGTACTTCACCACCTCCTCTCCACCACCTCTCCACTATTCCCTCAACACCAACACCACTATACTTCACCTTCAACTCCGCCAATAACTTTCCACATCACTGGAAATTATGGGTTTGAATTGGATTGATGATGTGATTTTTATGATTGTAAATCTACATTGGAAATTAAAAATTAGGGTTTTGATGATTGGGGAAAGAAAAAGGGGTTGCAGTCACTGAACAATACCGGGTGGTTGCAATTATGGGTGGAAAAGAGGAAAGAAGGGGGCTTCAAAAAAAAAAACCGGCATGGGGGTGGCGTTTTCAGGTGGCAGTGGTGAAGATGGAGGGAGAGAAAAAGGGGTGGAGGGAGAGATACTAGGAAACAGGGGTGGGTTATGGAATTAATAGGAGAGAAAAGAATTTTTTTTCTTGTTTTAAAGATCTAATTTGTGGGATTATGAAATGTCTGTTTTATCCTTCACTTCTGTAACGTTTTTTACCCGATATGTACTCTGACTCGGTAAAGTGGCCGAGAGGTACATTTGTGAAGTTGGCGTGGCAAAAAAGAACGAGTTTAAACATTAGGGCTTTATGGGTATAAGTGTGTAAACTTGAAGGGCCAAAAGGTTAATAACCCATATTTTTATTCAAATTCCAGTCCATTCCGTCAAATTTGATTCACCCCAACCAAATACAATGTTAAAGAGGATTCAAATCCTAATTAACCCTGTTCATCGGGGTTGTCCGCCTTATACGGTTATACCTCATACCGCGATAGTAGATTAGTAGGAAGCAAATTAACCATGTACATCAAAACGAGGATGTAATGCTTTGGCGTCGAAGTCCGAATATTTGGTCAAATGAAGGATGTGCTTAACTGCTCAAAACTCCATGTCAACTGCATGATAGTAGCCACCCTCCGTCCTTTCCATTTCTTATCATTTCAAAATAGGTTATCTGATACACATTTTAAGGTGGACTTTAAGGATAGTTGCATAACTTATTTTTGGAATTTTCTTTTTTTGTATAAAAATAGATCAATCCTATTTTTATACAAAAAAAGAAAAATTTAAAAATAAGTTATGGAACTATCCTTAAAATTCACCGCGTGCCAGAAAGTGAAAAAAAAGTGTAAAAAAATGGAAAGGACGGAGCGAGTAGTAATTATGCTAAGCATATATGCTACGCACATAAAACTTAGAAATTACCTTGATCCCATAAACATGGCAAATGATCCCTTAAACTAAGACAGTCAAAAAAATCCGAAAAATTTGATATTCGACCGAAAAATCCGATACCGAATCCGAAAAAACGGATAATATCCGTATTCGAAAGAAAACGGATATTATTCGTATCCGAATCCGTATCCGAAAATAGCGGATACGGATATAGGCACATCCGTATCCGAAATATCCGATATCCGAATATTTATAAATATATAAATAAATAAATAAATATATATATATATATATATATATATATATATATATATATATATATATATATATATATATATATATATATATATATATATATATATATATATATATATATATATATATATATATAGGGTGTGGCTCAAAAGAGAACTCTTTTTTGAAGAAAACTAAGGTACTAATCCTAACCATTGGATGTATTATAATCAATGGCCCCGCCAGGGGCACCCACACACTAATCAAATACACCCTCACACACACAATCCCACCTAATCTCCTCCGTTTTTAATTTGATTTTTCCCGTCAATCGGTGATATTTTTTTAAAATCTAATTTCACCACATTTTTCTCCATCTCTCAACGATCAGTTTGCATACCATATGTGCTATATTTTAATTTAGTTTTCTAAGTTCTCCTTTTAAAGGGGTTTTCTCTAGATCCCTACTATATATATATATAGGCTAGCGTTCAAATAGAAACCAACATTAGAATAAAAACTAGAAACCTACACTAAATAAATTATATTTCATTTATTTTAATGGCCCCGCTAGGGGCACATTCACAAAAAACTTATAAAATTCTTGGCTCTATTCAACAAAAATATTAAAAAAAAAAAAAAAAAAATTTAAAAAAAAGTTACTGTTCACGTGCCACGTCATCACGTGAACAGTAACTTTTTTTAAATTTTTTTTATTTTTTTGTTGAATAGAGCCAATAATTTTAAACGTTTTTTGTATTGGGGTACCCCTAATTTGGTCATTAGATTAACTTGAAATATTTAATTTAGGTTTAGTTTCTAGTTTCTATTCTAAGTTAGTTTCTATTAGAACAAGACCCTATATATATATATATATATATATATATATATATATATATATATATATATATATATTCTTTTTAGAATATATAATTTAGAATATAATATCTATAATATATAATTTATAATATAATATCGAAAATATATTATTTATATATTAAAATTTAATTATTTATTATTTAATTTTCATTAATAAGTAAAAATATTTACATTGAATGGGAAAAAATTGTTTTTTAAATTTTTTTATATGATTCGGATATTCGGATTTTCGGATATTCGGAGATATTCAGATTTTTTAAAAAATCTCAAAATTCGGATATTCGGATTCGGATAATATCCGTCGGATTCGAATTCGGATATAACTTTCTAATATCTGTCGGATTCGGATACGGATTCGGATACGAATTTCGGATTTCGGATTCGGATATAGACAGATCCGTATCAGAAATATCCGTTTGACAGCCCTACCTTAAACATAGCAAAAATATATAAAAACATGTTATATTGTGATAGCCCGCACTTTTTTCGACTAATAATATGTGACAACTAACAAAACCTAGATTACATATTATTCCATGCATTCCATATTTTCTGCTTGTTTGTTATTAACCAACCTCGACTAAAATAAACATATGATAACAAATATTCATAAATATATGATTATCCCATAAAATATTGATCATATGTTTTTTTTTTAATAATTAGACTTATAGCATTAAAATTGAGTATCTGTTCTAAAAAAATTCTCAAGATAAACCAGAGTCGAACCCAGATGGACACAAAAAATAAACCCTTACCACTTGAATTATCCAATCGTATTGAACAAACATATGATAAATGCATAAATCAATATTTGGTTATATATTTAGTACCAAAAATGGATATAATCATTTTTGTCACATCATTAATTAATTATAAATGTAATGCAAGATGGTCACTTTAAATGAAAGTGAAAGAATTAGATCAAATGTTCTTACATTATTTGTTGGTTGTAAAATATAACTAGAATTGGAGTGCAAATGTTATTTTAGCACCAAAAAACACTTTTAAATGCTATATTATAACAACTATTATAACCATCTTACATTTAGCATTGAACTTTCTCTATTTTTTTTTGTTGTCATAAGACTTAGTATGTTTTGTTTAAACAACCTATTATGCAATAAAAAATAATTTTAATTACTAAAATTTTAAAATTGCATTTGTGATTAATTTTGATTGATGCCAATTACAAATATGGTTGCAAAGTCACAAACCGTATTTTTGCAAATATTTTTCTAAAGATCAGTATTTCGCAAAATATTTTTAGAAAAATAGCATTTTTGCACAAATGTTTCTAAACTGAGGTATGTTTGCTAAAACCCTATGTTAGTCAAAATTTGATTGACAAGAAAAAGTCAAACAAACCAAAAAATGTGAGATGAAAAGAGGATTCAATAATAAAGAATCGGTTTTTTCTAATATGTGCTCAAGGACACAATAAAAGATAAATTGTCAAATTTTGACTGGCTCGTACTTGGGGGGTTTTTTAGGAGCCAGGATCCTCTGTCCCCTTCATTGTGTCCCCTTCTGTGTCCCTTATACAAAATGGGTGTCCCTGGCGGGGCCCATTGTAGGGAAAATGGAAATAAAATATTTTATTTTCATTTTCCTTACAATGGACCCCGCCAGGGGCACCCATTTTGTATAAGGGACACAGAAGGGGACACAATGAAGGGGATAGAGGATCCTCACCCGTTTTTTAGGGAACTTATTTTCCAAAATAAATCATCTTATTTTAAGACAAAATTAGAGATTCCTATTTTTTTTCTGAAAAAGTTAACCTTTTTTTTTTGTAACTTATAGAATCTCAAACATACACTAAATACTTGTATATTTTTTTTTTATCAAAATATAAAATTTTTATCCAAAAATAAGTCCATAAAGAATTATTTTAAGTTAATGCCAAACATGCCCTTATTAATGATAATGGACCCCTGTAGGCTGTAGGCACAAAACAATCCACTAATTAAAAGAAGCCACCTCATAAAAGTTTTTATATCATGAAAGTAAGTGACTAATGTGTGCCCAAGGGCACACACTAGAAAGGCCCATAAAGAATTAGCAAATTTTGAATGTATAGACATATCTAATTCCGTATGATGTCCATAAGACTCAAGTTCCTATGTATACAGATTAAGTCAATAGTTGCGCTCATCGTAATCCCATCCCCTGATTATCTACAAAATGAATATATTCTGAAATTTTAAACAAGTGGATTGCGTATTAACACATAGATTACAATTGAGAATAATATAATGATCACATATTTTCTAAACAAATAAAAACGAAATGGTAGAACAATAAATACCTCAAACCCAAAATAATCAAACTAAACAAAAGAAGGCTAGTAAAGAAGGTGCAATAATGGTCTCTTTGTGACACAAAACTGTACAAGCTAATCTCCAATTACCAAGTTCATAATACAACTCACGTCTTATACCCCAGAAATACGCTCATATATTTAAAGTACTGATTCGAGTTAGTGTTTAGCTCATCTTTACTTCGAAATCCACTTGAATAGTCAATCTTTACCAAATTTCCCATCAGACTGAACCACCCTCCCTCTCAAGAGAAATATTCTTCTCATATACCCTTCTTTTAATATGCCATTTGCTAATAAACTTGAGGCCAAAAAGTAAGAGGTTAAAAAGAAGACTTGCAATGAATTTAGTAACTCCAATCAATCCTGACCATAGATGATCTGCTCCGACTATAAACACAAATGCTGTCACTAGTAAATCTGCTCTTGCTTTAACTGAAAAACAACCAGGTACATGACAAAATATAAGATGATGTTCCATTTTTCCACAGCTTATAAAAACTTTCACAAATTAAAAAAAAAGCGAAAATTGTTTTATTCCCAAATTTTATTGCAAAAATGTATTTATTTTAAAGGTATTTGCAAATTTACGGCTTTACAATCCAAGGGCAAAGAAAACATATTTTTTTTTAATAAAAAAACATCTGACACTATTTTTTTCAAAGTAAAAAAAAACAAGTTGATTTCAGATGCAATCATTTGTAGACCGTATTTTTGCAAATTTTTTCTGGAAGGTAGTAGAGTTATAAATAAATTTGCAAAAAGTAGTATTTTTGCTAATTTATTTTTAAAGTAAATACTACTCTAATATCATTGAAATATATCAGACATAATGGTTTATTACCTTTGGTTAAGACTGGAGACCTGGCCAAAGACGAGAATTGAGTATAACTTGAAGATTTTCCTGAATATTCAAAACGTTTTAAATTAAACAAAAACTCAAGATGTATTGCTCATATTTATACCAGATTAACAATCACCTATATAAGCCGATACTGAAGAACGAGATTCGGAGGAGCCGAGTATAGGATAACATTTTACTAGGCTTGCACGCTCTGGAAATACAATTGCACATATTGAGTTAAATATATATCGACATAATACACAACTAATAAACTTATGTCAAGAGAGAAAATCATAACAAAAATACCGTAACACAGTGGAAGCTGATTTGATTTATGTTGAGATCTTCCAAATGAGACTAAGAAAAACAGATTGAATTAAATAAGTATTACATGTATGTGTTTGTTAAAGCCCAATCATAAGTTACAAAGCGCAAAAATGATTAGCATGCTGAAAAGTTGTAAGAACAGTGCTATAATATAAATATACATAATTTAATTCAACCGCATAACTAGAGTAAAACTACCAAGGAAAATACCGTAATTTGCTGGGACTGGATTGCTTTTGACGTGAGACCTTCTTGACCAAGCTGACAGATACATGGTTCAGTACTTGCATAAGTGTGTAATATATTCAAACCTAAAAGTAAGTTATACTAGTTTTATGAAAATCGATACATATATATATATATATATATATATATATATATATATATATATATATATATATATATATATATATATATATATTGAACATCAGTACCTGTTTTCTGGCATTGGAAGCCACATAAACTTAGTTTGGTTAGAGTTGTCATATTAATCGGTTGTAAGAGATGCTACCTATATAAAAAAAAATTGATTTCAGTTTTCAGGTTATTTGACTAAACAATTAATTTAACTTAATTTCAAACAAAAGCATAGATAGTATCTTATCAAACCTAATGGGTGGGACTGGGTAGGGGGTTTAGGAGGGAAGAGTTCGGATTTGAGAATGTTAGGTTGGGATGGGTTTTGAAGCAATGAAAATGGCTAATCTGTCCTTATTTGATTGCAAGGATTGAGTAAGGTAGGGTTCAACCCTTTGTTTACATGCAAAATAAACAAATTGGGGGGGGGGGGGGGTAATATTTATGCCAATTTTAAAGACAACTATCACACAAGTAATATTTTTTAACAGTTGAATCATACACAAATTTACAAAATAAACTTATTTACAATTAGAAGTCTAATTACTGCATTATACATATAATCTAAACCGAAAATTGACCACTTTCGAGTATTAAGAACGCCATTGTAATCAAAGAATTGGCTTGAAGTAGTAATATTACAGTAAAAAATCTGGACTTTTACAAAACTTAAAGGGATAAATATGCAATTTGTATAACAAAAGAGAATGATGAACATGCTTTGGCTTGCTTTTGTATTATATGCTAAGCAGCAAGGATATGGGTGCAGAGTGCAGCGATAGTGCTACCTGGATTCGATAAATACGGTTATATGGGGGATGCATGATACATAATAGATACTATTAATATATATTTGATGTTATAAATGAAAAAATCAATTAACGAAACTAATAAGTTACTAATATGAATGGAATCAAATAACATAATATAAGCATCTAAAACACAATAATTTAAGTCTAATAATTTATTTTTGTACAAACAGTAAAAAACCTAAGCATTTTAGTTGAGATTCTTGAGTGTCCAATACTATATTACTATACAATAAATATACACAGTCAAATACATTAGACTTAATTGTAGGATGATGGCCTGAATTTTAATTTTTTTGAACAAAAATAAAAGTTAAGCCACATAATATTAGTATATATGACTCACTTACCCCAACCTTAAAACTATGTAGTTGTATGATCTAATCATCCATTAATCATACTTGTTTATTATTAATCCGGATCCCTGACCCCAACCTTAAAACTATGTAGTTGTATGATCTAATCATCTTCTTCTTCTTCTTCTTCTTCTTCTTCTTCGTATCTATCACCTTACATTCGAAAGCATATATAACAATGGCTATTAGCATGCATAAGCAACAGAAGGATCAATCTCGGACTTTAAAGTAGAAGGAGGCCGGGTTCAATTAAAGTACAAGCACAGGAATGAATAATACATAAAAACCCAATCCGAACATCCAAAAAAACAACACGTTGAATAAGGCACCTTGGTTGGTTAGTAATTAAGGACAACAAACCTGAATTTTTGCCCTCTCTTCCGATTTACAGCTGCTCAAGGACCCCTCTCTCTTACTCCTCCAATTTTAACTCTTGTAATTGAGAATTGAGGTTTGACCCAAATTTTGTTTAAAAAAGAGAGGGCTAGAGAGCAGCAGAAACGTAGACGGATGCTGCGTTGTACTCAAATTTTGCCCCCTCATTAAAACGCAACATCTGAATGCGTTTTATTAAAAAAATAACTTCCCAAAAATCGCAACATCTGAAGTGCTAGAGTCCCAAAAAAAAAATTCCCAAAACGGTTCCCAAAAACTTAGTTGGCAAATTCTGATTTAGGGGTGATCGTGATGTGGACGGTGCGTTTTTTTCCCAAAACCGAGTACCAACTCGCGCATGCGGTTTGATCAAATTTTCAAACCGCAACCGCATCGTGAAATTTTAAAACCGAATAATTCACATCGCGAAAATGCGGTGCGGTGTGGTGTGGTTTACACCTTCGATAAAAATAAGAGTAAATTGTATTGTAGTGGCCAGATAAATTAATTTTTGGCACTTTGATGGCCAATGTTTCAAATATTACACTATGATGGCTCGAAATTAGAGCGGGCAATCGGATCGTGTCGTGTACTTTCGTGTCGTGTATTTTCGTGTTTCGTGTACTTGAAGGTGAAACCCGTATCCACCCGAAACAGGATTCGTGTACTTGAATATGAAACCCGTATCCACCCGAAATGAATTCGTGTACTTTCGTGTCGTGTTTCGTGTATATATTATATAAAAATAAAAATAAAATTTAGTTAAAATTTATTAGTAAATATTATATTCATATGAAATATACATTAAATATTTTACATTTCCATATATAAATATAAATACAACTCTATAAAAACTTATAAATATGTATATTTTTGTGTAAAATATATATCCTTATAAAAAAATATTAATATATACATAAAATCTATAAGTAGTAAATTTTTAACATCTTTATTTCGTGTACTTTCGTGTACTTTCGTGTACCCAAAATGAAAACCCATATCCGACACTAAATCTATCGTGTAATTTCGTGTTCGTGTACTTTCGTATTTCGTGTACTAAAAATCAAAACCCATATCCGTATTTTTTCGTGTCGTTTCGTGTCGTGTTCACGTGTCGTGTACCAAATTGCCAGGTCTACTCGAAATTGTTTTTTAATCACTTAAATGACTTCCGTCAACTTTATTGGTCCTAAAATCCAATCATGCATGATGATTTAGGAAGAACTTTCTTGTACTCTTATTTGATTTCATTAATATTAATAAAAGACTTATTTGTTTTTATTACGGGCTTTATCTATTTAAAGTGTTTTAAATAAGATATTCCATGGTTTAAAGTAAAACTTCTAGAATTATAATGAGATTATAATAGTGAGATCTAGAAGATGATAACTCTAGACCTAAACAGTTCCTGATCATAGGATAACTAATTGGAAGTTAGTGAATCCGCAAAGATTGGTACATACTATGCTTGCTCCTTTCAGGAGGATGTCTGTTCTCATAGGCATTTGTGTGGTGACACTATAGCTAGTATGTAGGTGCTTATTAGGGAATAAGTTCACTGAACATGACTCGATAAGTTGAACAACTAATGGAGTTTACTCACGTGTCGATAGTTGTTCACTGAGTGATAGTTGTACAAGTGTCCTTAGACTTGAGATCGTTAGAGTAATCTTGTATATAATGAACTGTGTTTTGGTTTAGTCCTTAGTCTCAAGGACATCCATTAGGTCTATTCTGGGCATAGGGATTTGTGTATTGAGATAGTTAATGATCAATAAAGGATCTACCCCTTCCAGTAAGGAAGTGAATGTCCTATGTTATTCTTAGTATGCGAGTTCTGGAATCTCTGGCCAGAGTGTATGAAATTAGAAAGGAGTTTCTAATTTGCATTAATATGAACTTTGCATTATGAATAAGAAATCATATGATTAAATTTGATAGGCTTGACACGAGATCCATGCCTTGTATTTAATCGGGATATTGTAGGGTAGAAGGAATTGATTGTACGGTAACTAGTCACTGACAGGTTCTTGGTATTCTAAGCAGTGAATTCATATTATCCGAATAGTCGCGATATGTTGAGAAGCATCACTCACGATGTAGAATAAATATAATTATTCTATTAATTATATTTAATGAATTTTAGAATTCATATAAATAATAAATAAAAAGTTTATTATTATTTATTTCTACTACCGGCTTAATATTGAACCTACAAGGCCACACCATAAAAAAGATTAATTTATTGATGAAGGTATTTTGAGAGAGCAAGTTGTTTTAATAATGATTAAAATAGTTTTAATTATTATTTAAACATTTTGTGGGATTTATATATATTAATATATACATGATATATTAATTATACTAAACCTACATGAGCCCTATAAATAGAAAGAGATGAGAAGAGAAGTGTGTGCATTTTGTGTTTTTGTGAAAAACCTAAAAGGAGCTAGCCTCCATCTTCTTCATCTCTCTCCTCTCTTAAAAATTACCAGGAGCTAGCTTCTTCATCTCATCTTCTTCATCTTCTTCTTCTTCTTAATCAGGTATTCAGCGTGTTAATTTCATAGCTTCTGAGGAGGGTGCAGTCTGGGAAGGTATTTGTATAATGTTTATTATCTAGCACTTTGGAGTTGTAATAGTATTTCGGAGATTCTGGGAAGTGAATTTGAGATGTATTATATTTTGGAACTATTAAGTGCTTGTTCTAAGACTATAACCCGTGGAGTAAAATATGGAGTTATTATGAATATTGTTATAGATTATATTATGAGCAGGTGATTGAATATTCCGCAAGAGGTGTAATGACCTGGATTCCTGTAGGGGATTTGGGGGCGTTACAGTAATGGTATCAGAGACGTAGGTTATAAATCTTAGAACGAGTGTAGGAGACTATATGAGAGAGAGTTTAGAAGCCAAGGAATCGATAGATATGTATATAGTAGGATTTCAAAGAGTTGTGAGGTGGAGGCATGATGGCCATTAGCAGTAGTAGAATCAATTAGGATGAGAGAAATGAGGATCCATGATTTATTTATTGGGTTAAATTTGAGTCATACAGTTATGTATCCATAAATATGCATATATATATAACTGCAGGTATATATGTGTATATCTATGAATATGTACAGATATGTACTGTTTTTTTTCATATATAAATATTTCATGGGTATGTAATTTTATTAGATTAAACCATATTTGGATAAATTGAATCGAGTAAGGTTGTGACTTTTGGGAGAAGTGTATAAGAGATAAATATAGTGGATTTTATAGATGGAGACAAAACAAGAAGAGTATGATAGTATTATGTATGGATTTGGAGGATGAAGGAGCTCAAATATTTCAACAGGGATTGAAACAATTGATTGGATATAATGATGCAGTGTTTTAGATAAGGGACTATGTGATATGGGTATAAGAAGTAGTCATGGTAAAAGCTGAGAGTGAATTGATTCAGGAGGATAAAGATGAGAAGAAAGAGGTATATTTGATGAGTAGTAAGAGAAAAGAATATGAGGAATTTTAAGTCGTAATTCAGATTTACTATTGAGGGTAAGGTGTATTTTTAGGATATTGTCAGGATAAGAATAAATGAAGAAAGTGGGTATAAATGATGAGACAGTATGAAAATAGACGGTATAGCATAAGGGTTTATAATTGAGATATGGGGAGCATAAAGCTGGTAAAAAGGAATGAGAAGATATTGGAGAGTAGAGTACGAAATAAGCAATCTTAGTTATTGCCTACGTTGATTCCGAGGACGGAATCCTTTTAAGGAGGGAAGACTGTAATATCCGTAAATTTTTCGACTAAATTTTTTGAACCTACTTGATATTTTTATTTAAAAATATTTTAGAAAAGATACACTAGTATGTATATTTTTTTTACGTTTTATAAATTTTTAAAATTATATATTCGTACTATATTTAATTAATAGTGTTTATTAAAAATTTGAGAAAAATAGTATTTTTAAATTTTGAGTCGTATTTATTTTTAAGAAACGAAATTAGAATTTCGTTTTAATTAATTAATCGGGGGAAAAACGATATCTTTTCACCAAATATTTTATTTAATATAAACATAATTATTATTTTATTTTTTATTTTCTGCATTAATTTTTGTCTCCCATTTTAATTATTAAATTTGTCCACTAAAAATATTAATGGAGCACTAAAATTCCATTGTCTCCCACAATTAATTCTTTTTAATTATTAAATAGCCCACTTCATTTTTGTCCCCCATTTTAATTTTTTATTCCCACATTTTTTCCTTTTGAGTGTTTAAAACAGAAAAGCCGGACCATTTTATTTACAATACAAACAAACCAAAACTAAGACCTCAATTCTTTCTTTTCATATCTCTTGTTCCTTGCAAAAACACTCGACTAAATACATACATATATACGCGAAACAAAGTAAACCATATGTGGTTATTCAATTTTTTTCGGTTACTTGTTTTGGTTGATTTCGTTTCTGGAAGCTAGAGTTTGTAAGTGGTTCTTGTTTTGTGTTGCTGGGTTTGGTTAAACAAAGGGAAAAACGAGAATAGAGAGGGAGAGGAGAAGTGAGATAGAAGGGAGGTTGGTTAAGGAGCTGCCGGAGAGTAAACAGGTGAGGGTTATGATTGTGGAGATTGATAGAGGGAGGAAGAGAGAGACATGGTTGAGAGAGGGATGTTGAGTTCGAAAGAGAGAGAGATTGATTTCGAAATAGACGGGGAGAGAGATAGAGAGATTGAACGGAGAGAGATGGAGGTTGAGAGAGAAGAGATGGGGCGGCGAGAGAGATGTCGAAAGAGATAGAGAAGGAGGTGAGAAAGGGCGGAGAGAGATGGTGAGAGACAGAGAGAGTGATGAGGAGGCAGAGAAGAGAGAAAAGTCAGGGAGAGAGAGTGGACGGAAAGAGAAAGAGGAGATCGGAGAGAGGGCGGAGAGAATAGAGATAGGAGGGCGAGATGATAGAGAGAGATGAGATGGAGATAGTCGGGAGAGAGAGACAGTCGGGAAAGAGGAGAGAAGAGAGCAGAGAGACGAGACAGAGACAGAGAAAAGAGAAGAGGGAGAGAGACGAGATTAGAGACCGAGAGATTTCCGGAGGTGGTTCGCGGCGGCGGTGGTGATGGGTGGGGCCCACACTGCGGTTGCAAATAATAATAATATAGTTACACGAAAATGTTGTCTGATTGATTAATCGGGAAATAAATAAATAAGGGGTTCAAGTGTTTTAATAGATATTATTAAATAGTAAAAATGGTTGATAATAAATAATTTACTGAAAATGGTATAATTGATTTATTTAGTTATTTAGTAATAATTATAGGATTAATGTGAATAAAAATGAATTCTGGAATAACTTGGTGGTGAGATTAATATTAATTAAATTAGAGAAATTAGAAATTAGTGAGTAATATTTATGGATTTAATGAGGATTAATTGTGTCTTGAGAATTTATTTATTTAATTCGAGGATTAATTGTTGTCTTGAGGATTTATTTATTTAATTCGAGGATTAATTGTTGTCTTGAGGATTTATTTATTTAATTTGAGGATTAATTATTGTCTTGAGGATTTGTTTATTTAATTATGTTTCTTTATCGAGGAGTATGATAATTGTTGGAGGATTATTTATTGATTGAGTTTTTATATAGGATGTTATTAGTATTATTTTAGAGGATTGATATTTAATATTCCCGGATTATTTTAATTAACCGGATCGGACCAGATTATTTTAGAGGCTAAACATTGGATTATTATTAAATTATTTGCGAGATTTAAAAATGGAAAATGTTTCGCGTAAAAATGATGAGTTTTGGAATTATTCGAGGAACCATTTTGGGGTAGGATTTCGGGTGAGTTAGGAGACTTGTATGGAAAAGCTTAAAGAACGAAAGTTGTAGATATGCAAAGGTACTATATAGCGGTGAATAGAAGTTGATTGAAAGGTGATCAGAAGTTGAGTTAAATAATAGCTGAACTAAGTCCGAGAAGGTGAAATGTCGGAGAACCCGAGACATGGGGCAGGTTGGAGTATCGTACCGCAGAGCACAGGCAAGTTTATTTATGTATACTCTATCGTTCAGAGTATCTGTATTTTTCAATATATGAAATGTGTTGAATAGATTTAAATCCATATTTGCAAGTTTACTAATTCGTACTTCATCGTTCGGAGTATTTATATTTTTAAATTCATAATTACGCTGATTAAGTTTTCAAACGCAAATACTCTATCTAGTCTTTTATACTGGATTTTATTCATGAAATCTTCATACATATATATTATTATTTGAGGTGTATATATTATTATTCGAGTTGTTGATATTATTAATCGAGATTGATATTATTATTTGAGGTGTTGATATTATTATACGAGGTGTTGAAATTTATTTCAGGAGTTGTTAAATTTATTGAGATACTTCATTCGTATTTGTAGAAGAGATGATAAAGATATATTTAATAATATTTTCATACTACAAAATATTTATATTTAAGAGTGGGTTATATATATATAAATTGCTTTGTGAATTATTGCTTTTGAAAGCAAAAGTGACCGGAGTAACGCACCGGCCCATGAGGAGTTTAGGATGATGGTCCGAGCAAGTCGGCTCATCCTAGGGTGATGGTCCGAGCAAGTCGGCTCACCTGGTTACATTTGAAGGGTGAAGGGCTGAGAAAGACAGCTCATCCTTCCGAGAAGTTTTATTTGGGTGGTTCGAGACGTCGACCATCCTTTCTATCGATAGAATTGAGTAGTGACAATGGATTGATCATCCATTACTTGAGTAGGCGTTATGAGTAGAAATCCAATCTTTGACATCCTAACGGTTAACCGATGCCTTTGTGGTTCTGTTAACTAGAGGGTTGATCTGAGCAGATGGTAAATTTTATTTATTCAAATCAATTGAACAGTTCTGAGGAGTATTTTTGAGTTATATGAGGAGTATTTTGAGAAGTTATTGAGATGTATTTATTCTTTCATATGAGTAGTATTTTGAGAAGTCATTGAGATATATTTATTATTTCATATGAGCAGTAATTTTGAGAAGTTATTGAGATATATTTATATGAGCAGTATTTTGAGGAGTTATTGAGATATATTTTTACTTTCATATGAGTGGTATTTTGAGATTTATAAAAATTTCTGAGTTGCTCTCTTTTCAAAAGTAGATATATTATAGAGTGATACAAAACATATTTTTGTCGAGTTTTTGTCGTATTATATGATATATATATATATACTTGCTGGGCATTCTTTGGCTCATACTTGCTATTTAAATATTATAAAACAGAGGCGAACACTGCCGGCTCTAGTATGGCGAACCGTGATTAAGGAAAAGAAAAGTCAATTGATTCAGCGTGTTAATTTTATAGCTTCTGAGGAGGGTGCAGTCTGGGAAGGTATTTGTATAATGTTTATTATCTAGCACTTTGGAGTTGTAATAGTATTTCGGAGATTCTGGGAAGTGAATTTGAGATGTATTATATTTTGGAACTATTAAGTGCTTGTTCTAAGACTATAACCCGTGGAGTAAAATATGGAGTTATTATGAATATTGTTATAGATTATATTATGAGCAGGTGATTGAATATTCCGCAAGAGGTGTAATGACCTGGATTCCTGTAGGGGATTTGGGGGCGTTACAGTAATGGTATCAGAGACGTAGGTTATAAATCTTAGAACGAGTGTAGGAGACTATATGAGAGAGAGTTTAGAAGCCAAGGAATCGATAGATATGTATATAGTAGGATTTCAAAGAGTTGTGAGGTGGAGGCATGATGGCCATTAGCAGTAGTAGAATCAATTAGGATGAGAGAAATGAGGATCCATGATTTATTTATTGGGTTAAATTTGAGTCATACAGTTATGTATCCATAAATATGCATATATATATAACTGCAGGTATATATGTGTATATCTATGAATATGTACAGATATGTACTGTTTTTTTTCATATATAAATATTTCATGGGTATGTAATTTTATTAGATTAAACCATATTTGGATAAATTGAATCGAGTAAGGTTGTGACTTTTGGGAGAAGTGTATAAGAGATAAATATAGTGGATTTTATAGATGGAGACAAAACAAGAAGAGTATGATAGTATTATGTATGGATTTGGAGGATGAAGGAGCTCAAATATTTCAACAGGGATTGAAACAATTGATTGGATATAATGATGCAGTGTTTTAGATAAGGGACTATGTGATATGGGTATAAGAAGTAGTCATGGTAAAAGCTGAGAGTGAATTGATTCAGGAGGATAAAGATGAGAAGAAAGAGGTATATTTGATGAGTAGTAAGAGAAAAGAATATGAGGAATTTTAAGTCGTAATTCAGATTTACTATTGAGGGTAAGGTGTATTTTTAGGATATTGTCAGGATAAGAATAAATGAAGAAAGTGGGTATAAATGATGAGACAGTATGAAAATAGACGGTATAGCATAAGGGTTTATAATTGAGATATGGGGAGCATAAAGCTGGTAAAAAGGAATGAGAAGATATTGGAGAGTAGAGTACGAAATAAGCAATCTTAGTTATTGCCTACGTTGATTCCGAGGACGGAATCCTTTTAAGGAGGGAAGACTGTAATATCCGTAAATTTTTCGAATAAATTTTTTGAACCTACTTGATATTTTTATTTAAAAATATTTTAGAAAAGATACACTAGTATGTATATTTTTTTTACGTTTTATAAATTTTTAAAATTATATATTCGTACTATATTTAATTAATAGTGTTTATTAAAAATTTGAGAAAAATAGTATTTTTAAATTTTGAGTCGTATTTATTTTTAAGAAACGAAATTAGAATTTCGTTTTAATTAATTAATCGGGGGAAAAACGATATCTTTTCACCAAATATTTTATTTAATATAAACATAATTATTATTTTATTTTTTATTTTCTGCATTAATTTTTGTCTCCCATTTTAATTATTAAATTTGTCCACTAAAAATATTAATGGAGCACTAAAATTCCATTGTCTCCCACAATTAATTCTTTTTAATTATTAAATAGCCCACTTCATTTTTGTCCCCCATTTTAATTTTTTATTCCCACATTTTTTCCTTTTGAGTGTTTAAAACAGAAAAGCCGGACCATTTTATTTACAATACAAACAAACCAAAACTAAGACCTCAATTCTTTCTTTTCATATCTCTTGTTCCTTGCAAAAACACTCGACTAAATACATACATATATACGCGAAACAAAGTAAACCATATGTGGTTATTCAATTTTTTTCGGTTACTTGTTTTGGTTGATTTCGTTTCTGGAAGCTAGAGTTTGTAAGTGGTTCTTGTTTTGTGTTGCTGGGTTTGGTTAAACAAAGGGAAAAACGAGAATAGAGAGGGAGAGGAGAAGTGAGATAGAAGGGAGGTTGGTTAAGGAGCTGCCGGAGAGTAAACAGGTGAGGGTTATGATTGTGGAGATTGATAGAGGGAGGAAGAGAGAGACATGGTTGAGAGAGGGATGTTGAGTTCGAAAGAGAGAGAGATTGATTTCGAAATAGACGGGGAGAGAGATAGAGAGATTGAACGGAGAGAGATGGAGGTTGAGAGAGAAGAGATGGGGCGGCGAGAGAGATGTCGAAAGAGATAGAGAAGGAGGTGAGAAAGGGCGGAGAGAGATGGTGAGAGACAGAGAGAGTGATGAGGAGGCAGAGAAGAGAGAAAAGTCAGGGAGAGAGAGTGGACGGAAAGAGAAAGAGGAGATCGGAGAGAGGGCGGAGAGAATAGAGATAGGAGGGCGAGATGATAGAGAGAGATGAGAGGGAGATAGTCGGGAGAGAGAGACAGTCGGGAAAGAGGAGAGAAGAGAGCAGAGAGACGAGACAGAGACAGAGAAAAGAGAAGAGGGAGAGAGACGAGATTAGAGACCGAGAGATTTCCGGAGGTGGTTCGCGGCGGCGGTGGTGATGGGTGGGGCCCACACTGCGGTTGCAAATAATAATAATATAGTTACACGAAAATGTTGTCTGATTGATTAATCGGGAAATAAATAAATAAGGGGTTCAAGTGTTTTAATAGATATTATTAAATAGTAAAAATGGTTGATAATAAATAATTTACTGAAAATGGTATAATTGATTTATTTAGTTATTTAGTAATAATTATAGGATTAATGTGAATAAAAATGAATTCTGGAATAACTTGGTGGTGAGATTAATATTAATTAAATTAGAGAAATTAGAAATTAGTGAGTAATATTTATGGATTTAATAAGGATTAATTGTGTCTTGAGAATTTATTTATTTAATTCGAGGATTAATTGTTGTCTTGAGGATTTATTTATTTAATTCGAGGATTAATTGTTGTCTTGAGGATTTATTTATTTAATTTGAGGATTAATTATTGTCTTGAGGATTTGTTTATTTAATTATGTTTCTTTATCGAGGAGTATGATAATTGTTGGAGGATTATTTATTGATTGAGTTTTTATATAGGATGTTATTAGTATTATTTTAGAGGATTGATATTTAATATTCCCGGATTATTTTAATTAACCGGATCGGACCAGATTATTTTAGAGGCTAAACATTGGATTATTATTAAATTATTTGCGAGATTTAAAAATGGAAAATGTTTCGCGTAAAAATGATGAGTTTTGGAATTATTCGAGGAACCATTTTGGGGTAGGATTTCGGGTGAGTTAGGAGACTTGTATGGAAAAGCTTAAAGAACGAAAGTTGTAGATATGCAAAGGTACTATATAGCGGTGAATAGAAGTTGATTGAAAGGTGATCAGAAGTTGAGTTAAATAATAGCTGAACTAAGTCCGAGAAGGTGAAATGTCGGAGAACCCGAGACATGGGGCAGGTTGGAGTATCGTACCGCAGAGCACAGGCAAGTTTATTTATGTATACTCTATCGTTCAGAGTATCTGTATTTTTCAATATATGAAATGTGTTGAATAGATTTAAATCCATATTTGCAAGTTTACTAATTCGTACTTCATCGTTCGGAGTATTTATATTTTTAAATTCATAATTACGCTGATTAAGTTTTCAAACGCAAATACTCTATCTAGTCTTTTATACTGGATTTTATTCATGAAATCTTCATACATATATATTATTATTTGAGGTGTATATATTATTATTCGAGTTGTTGATATTATTAATCGAGATTGATATTATTATTTGAGGTGTTGATATTATTATACGAGGTGTTGAAATTTATTTCAGGAGTTGTTAAATTTATTGAGATACTTCATTCGTATTTGTAGAAGAGATGATAAAGATATATTTAATAATATTTTCATACTACAAAATATTTATATTTAAGAGTGGGTTATATATATATAAATTGCTTTGTGAATTATTGCTTTTGAAAGCAAAAGTGACCGGAGTAACGCACCGGCCCATGAGGAGTTTAGGATGATGGTCCGAGCAAGTCGGCTCATCCTAGGGTGATGGTCCGAGCAAGTCGGCTCACCTGGTTACATTTGAAGGGTGAAGGGCTGAGAAAGACAGCTCATCCTTCCGAGAAGTTTTATTTGGGTGGTTCGAGACGTCGACCATCCTTTCTATCGATAGAATTGAGTAGTGACAATGGATTGATCATCCATTACTTGAGTAGGCGTTATGAGTAGAAATCCAATCTTTGACATCCTAACGGTTAACCGATGCCTTTGTGGTTCTGTTAACTAGAGGGTTGATCTGAGCAGTTGGTAAATTTTATTTATTCAAATCAATTGAACAGTTCTGAGGAGTATTTTTGAGTTATATGAGGAGTATTTTGAGAAGTTATTGAGATGTATTTATTCTTTCATATGAGTAGTATTTTGAGAAGTCATTGAGATATATTTATTATTTCATATGAGCAGTAATTTTGAGAAGTTATTGAGATATATTTATATGAGCAGTATTTTGAGGAGTTATTGAGATATATTTTTACTTTCATATGAGTGGTATTTTGAGATTTATAAAAATTTCTGAGTTGCTCTCTTTTCAAAAGTAGATATATTATAGAGTGATACAAAACATATTTTTGTCGAGTTTTTGTCGTATTATATGATATATATATACTTGCTGGGCATTCTTTGGCTCATACTTGCTATTTAAATATTATAAAACAGAGGCGAACACTGCCGGCTCTAGTATGGCGAACCGTGATTAAGGAAAAGAAAAGTCAATTGATTCAGCGTGTTAATTTTATAGCTTCTGAGGAGGGTGCAGTCTGGGAAGGTATTTGTATAATGTTTATTATCTAGCACTTTGGAGTTGTAATAGTATTTCGGAGATTCTGGGAAGTGAATTTGAGATGTATTATATTTTGGAACTATTAAGTGCTTGTTCTAAGACTATAACCCGTGGAGTAAAATATGGAGTTATTATGAATATTGTTATAGATTATATTATGAGCAGGTGATTGAATATTCCGCAAGAGGTGTAATGACCTGGATTCCTGTAGGGGATTTGGGGGCGTTACACCTGGCGTTTCTTGTACAACGGTAGTCTGACCAACAAGTACGTTCTGAAAAACAAAAAAAATAAAAAATAATGCAGATGCTGTCCTGGCGCGTGGGGCGCAACCGGGGGAATGGGGGTTGCACATCAATATTAATCCTAATTCCTGCTAGCACTAACTTCCCAAAAAGACCAAAACTAACCCTATCAATTAACTATCTTTTTCTTATATCAGGGATAAATTCGTAAATTAACAACTTCCCGGATCTGCCCATCCTTCTTGGATCAACCCGATAACTAAC
The DNA here is from genome assembly GCA_037693485.1 of Kitagawia praeruptora. Classification (NCBI taxonomy): domain Eukaryota; kingdom Viridiplantae; phylum Streptophyta; class Magnoliopsida; order Apiales; family Apiaceae; genus Kitagawia; species Kitagawia praeruptora. The sequence continues at coordinate 146,258,882 of CM075352.1, forward strand.
ACCCCCTTTCCCGTTAACTACACCCCCTCTAAACACCAAACACCCCGCTAAACACTCTCTATCTCTAAATTTCAAAAATTGCAGTTATTGATTTTGCTGATTTTGATAAATATGAAGATACATATTTATTTTATTATATTTTCAACAGAATTTCAAAGCCAGGTATCAATTATATCTCTTTTAACGTCCCATTCTCTGTATATTTTCTAAACTTTGTTGATTGATTTAGTTCAATTGTGTTGTTTGTAGCCTTTACAGACATCCAATTTTACCTACATATGGATGGACCAGGTTAGTACTGTAAATGTTTCTATAAATCCCAAACTCTAATTATCAGGTTAGTAATTTTATCTTTATAGGTTACTATTTGCTCTCCATCTTCTGCAAAAAAGGGTAACTATCTTTATATTTTGTTTATGACAGTTTGATGAGTGTTTATCAATTTGTATTGGCTTACATTGCAATAAGCTGCTGTCGATTGTTTAACATGATAATATGCTTTTTTGATGCTTTATCAGTAGTATTCTTTGTCTGAAGAAGATACTAACCTTCTCCCCCACCACACCTTCTCTATAGACAATTCTGTATTAGTTGCATTGGTTTAGTAAAGACCCCGACATCCACAGAAATCATGTGTAAAGGGTGTGCAATGAATTCTGTTACAGAGCATGTTGCAATTAAATAAAAAAATCCTGTAACTGCATACTGCATATTGTTACAAAGCATTGCTCTTAAAAGTATTGTTACAGAGCATGTTGCAATTAAATAAAAAAATCCTGTAACTGCATATTTTTCTGCTAACGTATTTAATTTGTTCCATGTCAGTTGAACTTGAACATGGTTCTATATATGGTTCTATATATGTCAGTTTATTATTTTTTATATATAATTTTGTATGTATCACTTAGTAATTTCTTATGGTCCAATCTTAATTGAACAGGTAGGAAACGAACTACCCTCGGTCCACACTCTCCATCTTCTGTAAAAAAGGGTACTATGTTTTTGGATGTAACTAAAATATGTTTTTCATACATTTGTATTGAGGATATTCATCTATCTTTATATTTTGTTTCATAAATTACAGATTATAAACGTTCTCGGGACATTTGCAATTCTAGACAAACACCAGTTCAGAACTCAAACTCTGCGATAACTAATTCAGAAAATATAAATCCCAATATCACTTATAATGGTACAGTACAATTTTTCTATAAATCTATGTGTCGTAATTCTAATATTCATTCTTTATGTTGTGTATAATCTACTCATGGGCTCTGTGTCTTTTCTTGCCTTCATGTGTACACAACCCTCATTCTTTGTGTGTCCACTTCCCTCATTTTTCTTGCCTCTATGTTTATATAAATATTAACAGGTGATTTAATCCATCTTAATATTAGTGTTGGTTGTTATAGGATTTTGTACTAATTTACTCTATCTTCGGTAAAGCCCAAATATGTTTCTTTCCCGGGATGATTTCATATAACTTCCAAAACTAAGTTACAAAAATATACACCTAATATTGAGCTTAATAGTATTGTACACGGAAATATGTTGTCATGTTCTCCACTGGACAACAAGCAAACACCTCCTACTCATTACGTTACAAAAGACAAATATCATCTTAGTTTGGATGAACCATGAAGCAACAAACAACACTGACTATAAGTGTGATAAAATCTAAAGAAAATGCTTTCCTTATGTAGTTTGTTATTCTCCTCTTAATTTTTGAACAAAATAGCCAGGCTTAATCACTGCCAGTTCAGAATGCCATGTTTGATTGTTTGGTATCCCAGCATATCTGCACGTATTATATTACTACCACATGTGTGTAATTATACTTTGAATTCTTGCTGTATAGCCCAGTAGTACAACAATGCAGTTAAAAATTTTATTCCATCTAACATGTGTAACATTGGCAAAAGCCAACTATAAATTACAAATCATTCTCAACACCTGGAATATTCTATAAGATATGTACTTCATAACAAGTTAGTTTAGATGACTTGAGTGGTAAAAACTTGTGCAGATGTGGTCCAGTTGTATATTATTACAGAATATGGAAGAAACTAACATTATGTGGTAGGGCTACAACTTTATGCATATAAGCTAAAACCTAAAAGGCATTCACAGTCCAATAAAATACTCAATAAGCAACAGGTAAGACTTTATAGATCAATGTATCATGTATAGGTCACTAGCTTCAATGCAGAATAAACAGTCTAAAGGGTGTGACAAGATTTAGCGACCTGCGTATAAGTTTATGTTGTTAAATTTGTGTTAAAGCATCACTTGAGAGTAGAGATAAAATTTGCAATGTGTTTTTTATGTTTTAGTTTGCTGATTATGATTTAAGTCTGCTGAATTCATTTTGCACACTTGATGCATATTCTTTTTATATTTGAATATAATGCAAATTGCAAATTTGTGTTCCTAGAGATTGCAGAAAAATGGTTTTTTCATAACATTAACACCATTATGTTGACTCAATTACTGTCAACTGTCTCTTAACCGATGTGCATCTCAATATTTTTTGAACCTTTGTCCTAATTCCTTGCATTTACAATTTGCAGTTTTCTACCAGTTTCCTTTTATTTTTTGTATTTTTCTTTACCAGCTACTCCAAGGAACACTATTACGCAGGGGATAAGAAATATCGACTCTCCGTTGATAAACTCAGTAGCTTTTGCAGGTACAACGTAAATCCATGAATAGCTAAATTTTTTGATAGTGTCAATTGTTAGTGGTTATTGTTAAACTTTTTTTAATCTTTGTGTGATGATGTTCTTTTAAAACATATGAAATTAGGAAATTCAGTTTCTCATCGTAACAACCAAGAGTTTCTTACACCATCGCAAAGGAGATTAAGTAATGTTAATTTATCAGGTACACTTCATATCTTTACTATATATTTAATGAATTCACAACCTTTTCATTCACATCCAGTTGTCATAAAGTTTATTATTTTTTTATATATAATGTAGGAGTTAGTTATCAAAGTCCTGTGGCACGCCTTATCCAGACACCTACTACTGTCAGCAATGTTCGCACACCTTTTCAGCTTCCAGCATCAAGAATATCTCCTACCAGGACTAATTTTTCAACTAATCTTGATCAATGACTTATAGCATCATACAATAAAGGTATAAAGCTTTAAATAAATTAATTTGATATAGTTAAAGGATGACTTATGTCCACCAGCATGTATGAAACCATTACCTTTTTTTTAACAATTTTATTGCAGATCGAGTTTTACACGGTTGGCATCCATCTAATTCAAGCAGTTGCCAGACTCAAATTGATTCTCGCGTCACTGAGTCATCTGATTCAGCAAAAAGGAAGGAAAATGAACGGTATATCACTGTAACCGTACCAGAAGTTGAAGAAATGTCCATACCACTTCCAGGTTGATGATTTAAGTTCTTTTAACAACTTTGTATACCACCTAAAATGTACCATCGTGATCCTAAATGATTGTCATTGACATGAAATACAGCTTGGTGTCCACCAAATAAGGATTCTCAAGCATCTGTTTCAGGAGTCAAAAATAAGGATTCTGAAGTTTCAAGTTCCGGTGTTAAAAATTTGATGAGATCTTTTAATGAAGCCAGAGAAATTTATAACAATAAAAATGCGGAAGACGAAGAAATGCTATTTGGTACATAAATAATCTCAATTTGCCTTTATTATAAGTTTTTGCCGGTATGCTTTTCTTTTTATTGATGAGTTGCATACTTTGTGAATATGTAGATGAAGCTGATTCCGACTCTGATGAAGAATGTATGTCTACTTCAAACATAAATTTAATTCTTTTAATTAATTGTAATTTATAGGTTACTAATCCTATATATGCATGAATAATTTCAGCACATCGAGGAGAATATTTAAGTGATGATGAACTTGATCCCAGTCTTGATATGTCAGGTGAACATCTTTTACCATAATTATTGCTCCTTACATTTCAATACTAGCTGTAACACTTCATAACATAATTCAATTAACTGATATCACATTCATTTTATAGATTTATGGAAAGGATATATGGACCTTGGAAAGCCGACTAAAGTTTGTCAAAGATGTAAGGCACGAATGTGGAATGAGGAACGAAATAATAAATCTTCCAAGAACAATGTGCCTACATTTTCATTGTGTTGTAAAGATGGTCAGGTACAACTCCCTCCAGAGAGGCCACCTCCTCCGTTTTTGGCTAACTTATTATCTGGAGGTGAAAAATCTGCTCATTTCATGAAGAATATTAGGACTTATAATTCCATGTTTCAGTTTACCTCAATGGGTGGTAAAATTGATCGTAAAATAAATGATGGAAATGGTCCGTATTGTTTTAAATTAAATGGGATGAATTACCATTTAATTGGAAGCCTCAAACCAAAGGAAGGTGAAACACCAAAATTTTGCCAGCTTTATATATATGATACAGAAAACGAAATCCAAAATCGCATGAATGCAGTTCCTGGTTCTGATCAACTTGACCCTGAGATTATCGAAGGGTTGTTGAGAATGTTAAATGATAATAATAAGTTAGCACAAGGATTTCGCATGGCACGTGACCGATTTAATCTTGAAGAACCTGATGACTTTAACTTACTTTTAGTTTCTTCCAAGTCAGCTTCCGGAAGGCCTAATCTCATTGGACCTTCGAATGAGGTAGCAGCATTGATTGTAGGCGATGCTGATGATGGTAGCAGTTTTAGAGACATTATAGTGGAAACAAAATAGAGATTTCTTAAAAGAGTGTGGGAGACATGTAAGTCCTTTATGCAACTTCAGTATCCTCTGTTATTTCCATACGGTGATGATGGGTTCCATCTTGAAATTCCGTTAAATTGTAAACCACGCAAAGCACCTGTTCAGAAATCCAATGAGGAATTTCCAGATGAATCAAAGCACCGAACTACAGTGTCGATGAGGGAATTTTATGCTTATAAATTGATGATACGTCCTGACCAAGGTATCCAAGCTGGCCTTAATTATGTTTCATAATCTGAATTCATGTTAATTTCTCAATTTTAGCACAGCCCATTCACGTTGTTCAATTGTACTTCAAAATTGTAGGTATGAATCTACATCTTGGTGGACGTTTATGGCAGCAATTTGTAGTTGATGCCTTTGCTGCAGTTGAGCAGTATAGGTTAGACTGGATTAGAGGACATCAACATATAATACGCTCTGATTTGTATAAGTCAATTCGTGACTTTATACAAAAAGGTGATACAAATCCACAAAATGTTGGCCAAAATGTAATTCTACCAGCTACTTTCACAGGATCGCAAAGATACATGAATTAGTATTTTAAAGATTCTTTGGCTATCTGTCGTACAATTGGACATCCTTCACTATTTTTGACAATGACCTGCAATACACAATGGCCTGAAATAAAACATATGCTTGAATATTTGCCGGGTGTGGATGTGGCTGATGCCCCTGATATAATTGCCAGAGTTTTCAAGTTAAAACTTGACCAGTTACTTGATCTAATAAAGAATAAAAACTACTTTGGAAAATGCATCGGAGGTAAATATTCTTGCATTTATTTTTGTAAATGTCAGCTTCTGTTAAATATGTCCTCTTAATATATTTTTTTCATTGTGTTACAACAGTTATGCATGTCATAGAATTTCAAAAGCGTGGACTTCCTCATACACATATGTTGATATGGTTGCATCCGAGAGATAGACCAAAACGAATTGACCAGATTGATGAATTAATATCTGCTGAAATACCAGATGAAATTAGTGATCCAGTTGGTTACCATGTGGTTAAAAATTTTATGATCCATGGACCATGTGGGGACAATTGTAAAGATTCACCATGTATGGTTAGAGGAAAATGCAGTCGTCATTTTCCAAAGAGGTAAGAATGCATAAGCAAATTACAAAACAAATTCCTTTTGTGGATGAGAAATTGGCTCTGAAAATTTGGCTTAACCGTGCATTTTTTTCTCCCAGGTTTAATGCACATACGTTCTTTGATGACTGCGGATTTCCAGTGTACCGTAGACGTCGAACAAGTGTCATTGTCAAGAAAAAAGGAGTTGTTCTTGACAACCAATATGTGGTTCCTTACAACAGAGACTTATTAGTCCGCTTTCAGTGCCATATTAATCTTGAAGTGTGTAATAGTTCACGCTCACTGAAGTATTTATTCAAATACTGTTTAAAGGGCCATGATACTGCTACAATGCTTCTAAGGAAAAAGAAACAAGGTAATACTGAAAGCACTTCTGATGGAAAAGTAAAAAACACTGATGAAATTCAAAATTATCTTGATGGTCGATACGTTTGTGCTGTTGAAGCTGCATGGAGACTTTTTTGCTTTGATATACATTATTGGTATCCCTCAATCGAGCGGTTGCCCGTGCATATGGAAGGTGAAAAAAATGTGAGCTTTAAGAAGAATGACAATTTGGTAGAGGTGGTTGAGAAGGCTACGGCAAAGAATAGCAAGCTAGAGGGTTGGTTCACAGCAAACAAAACATATCAAGTTGCAAAAAATTACACATATTGTGAATTTCCCCAGGCTTTCACCTGGAAAGCTGATTTAGGCAAATGGAAAATCAGAGAAAGAGGTACCGTATTTGGCAGGTTATCTGATGTTCATGCATCTGTTGGTGAAACCTTCTTCTTACGCATGCTTTTGATGCAAAATAAGGGAGCAACATCATATAAAGATCTCCGAACCGTTAATGGTATTGTACATAGTTCTTTTAAGGAAGCATGTGGTGCCCTCGGCCTTCTTAAAGATGACAGGCAGTGGCATGTAGCCATGTCAGAGAATGCTGTTCACGCTATGCCCAATCAGCTTAGACAACTCTTTGTACATATTTTAAGCAACAATCAAGTTGCTGATCCTTTGAGATTATGGAAACAACACTGGGTTTCCATGTCTGAAGATATTCTTTACTCCAAACGTCGGAGTACCAATAATATAAATCTTCAACTCAGCGAGTCTGAGATTCAGAACTTGACTTTAACAGGTAACTTTTTAATTTTTATTCTTTAAACCCGTCCATATTTGCCAATATATTTCTTATTTTTTATAATGTCATAATATTACATCAAATTTATGCATTCAAGTAGTGATAATTTCATAATTATAAAAATATTGCAATCTAATATGATATAGGAAAATTATTTTAATATTAGCTATTTCCACCATATTGCACCACAATGTATTATCCAAATTGTTGTCAATCTTGCAATACATGTAGCTTATATATCTGTAGTACAATATTATATGGATGCAGAGTGTACCTAATGATGTTGGTACCTAATCAACAAATGAAGTAGGTTAGCTATTTTTCAAAATTTGCCCATTTAAGTCCTTTGGGAGTTAATTAGAACCAGTGAGAATTACTATAAGTACAGGCAACATAAAAATCACCACACTACATTTCCAGCTCTAGGTAATAGCTCCCGATAATGTTATTTGTTAGTTAAATTGTAGCGCTTAATCAAAAATGGATTGGGATTGTGGAACAAAATAGGAAACAAAAGCTTTTAAGTTTAAATAACATGTAGTAGGTAATTATTTCTATTTAATTCCTGCCCTGTGATATTCTGACTATCTTCCCCATGCACAAAATGGCTATCTGAAAAATAAGTCTTATGTATGCCTTTTTTAGATTAACACTAACAGGTAATCTTAGTTTAACATGTAATTTATTAGTTTTTGTTCCATCTATCCTCCGATATTTGCCTATATATTTTTACTTTTTTTATAATGTCGTAACATTTTAAATTATGCATTCAGGTAGTGTTAATTTCACAAATTTCAAACTATTGCTATTTTATATGGTACAGAAGACTTATTTATAAATTGTTAGGATAACTAAAACAAAACAAAAACTCTTTGGTATGCTTAATTATGTATTTATATAATTAGTTAGTGAGTAATATAACTTTAATCTTATGTATTGTCATTGTAGAGATTGAAAAATTATTGAACGATGTTGGAAAAAGTTTGAAAGATTATGCCACCATGCCATATCCGGAAGAGGTCTATCTTCAAGATTTTGACAACCGGCTTTTATCTGAAGAACTTGGATATGACAGACTTGAGATGCAACAAGAACATGAAAAACTTTATGGGAATCTGAATCGAGAGCAGTTAAAGGTATATAGTTCTATTATTAATAGCGTTGAAAATAAAAAAGGTGGAGTTTTCTTTGTCTATGGAAGTGGTGGCTGTGGCAAAACATTTTTGTGGAATACACTTTGTTGTAGTCTACGAAGCAAAGGCAAAATTGTTCTACCGGTAGCATGTTCAGGGATTGCAGCAGTATTATTGCCTGGGGGTAGGACAGCTCACTCAAGATTTCACATTCCTCTCAAGTTAGACCAGTATTCAATGGCTGGTATTAAACATGGATCTGATATTGCAGAATTAATAAAGCAGACCAGTCTAATTATATGGGATGAGGCGCCCATGCAACATCGACACGCGTTTGAAAGTGTTGATCGTTGTTTAAGAGATATTATGTCGTCAGTTGAAATCGCAAGAGCTGGACGTCCTTTCGGTGGTATAACTACTGTGTTTGGTGGTGACTTTAGACAAATTTTGCCAGTAATTCCAAAAGCTTCCCGAGCACAAGTTGTTTCTGCATCATTGAATCGGTCAAAGTTATCGGATCACTGTCAAGTTTTCTTATTAAATCAAAACATGCGTCTAACTTCTGGAAGGACAGAGAATGAAAATAGAGAAATTGCAGAATTTAGCAAATGGGTACTTGATGTCGGAAATGGTCTCTTGCCATCTGTTAATCCTGATGACATTGTCAATGATCCTGAAGTGGTTATTCCGGACAAATATTTAATTCATTCCTCTACCCAACCAATAAAGGCTATAGTTGATGTCATCTATCCAGATTTGGCTACCAATATTACAAATTCTGCATTTTTGAGACAAAGATCTATTCTTACTCCAACAAATGCAATTGTGAGTGACATCAATTCATATGTTCTTGACCTTATTCCAGGTACGGCTCACACATATTATAGTCAAGATTCACTTTCTGATAATGTAGGTCAGCAAAACGATTTTGAATCAGCCTTTCCGGTTGAATATCTCAATTCTATTAATATGCCGTGCCTACCAAAACATGAATTGAAACTTAAGGTTGGAGCCGTGATAATGCTAATGAGGAATCTAAATCAAATAATGGGTCTTTGTAATGGTACAAGAATGATTGTCAAGAAGTGTTTGCCTAATAGTATTCTGTGTGAGATACTTTGCGGTTCACAAGTTGGTACAACTCATATCATTCCCCGTATTGAGATGGAACCGACAGACACCAAATGGCCTTTTGAATTCAAGAGAGTTCAGTTTCCTGTGCAGTTGTGTTTTGCTATGACTATTAATAAAAGTCAGGGACAGTCATTAGATAAGGTCGGATTGTACTTGCCAAGGTCTGTATTTACACATGGTCAACTATACGTGGCAGTTTCTAGAGTGACGTCTCCTTCTGGTTTGCACATATTAATTGACGACGACACTGGAAGATCAACAAACATTACTGCTAATGTTGTTTACGAGGAAGTCTTTTACAATTTGCCGAGTTCGAATAATACTTAGAAATATCCAGTATTTGGTCAAATATTTAATTCCAGTGAAGCACTTTTTGTGTTACATTTTCATTTATTAATGGTATCCTTCTCAGAGTATTTATATTTACTTGATATGATTTTCCATTGAAACACAAAGCGGATGAGAATCATTGCAATCTTTGTGTACATGTATGGTTAATTTTTAACAGATATGATTCTTATAAAATTAACTTGACATCATGTATTGTTTTGCATTGTTGTATGTTGGAAGTCTGCTTTAAATGTAGGAAATGCACATATCTACCAAATGCACATAGATACTTTTATTTATATGTTGGAGTAATGTGATATAGAAATTAAAACTAAGATCATGTATCACTTTAAAATAATCTTATAATAGATATTATGTAGATGCATCACTTTAAAGTACTATTGTGCATATAATAGATATTATTGAACAATGTTTTATTTCAACAACGGAATCAATAAAATATAGTGCTAAAATTTTCACAAAAGTAAATATAAGAACAAGATTCTATATTAAGTGTAAAAAAATTAACAAATTTTTAAAAGTTGTTGTAAAATTTTAAATATTATAGTACAAAATATATCGACCATATAATATCTCTAAATAAATAATTTTTTATTCAAAATAGGTGTTTTTACTATAAAAAATGACAAAAAATTACTATTTAAAACTTATAAGTTTATAATATTAAATTATATTGCATTACTAATTTATTTATAATATTATTGTTTTTTCATTTATTTTTGTGATTACAATCATAATCTATGTAATTTACAACATTATTTTGATTGATTCATTCCGTTACTGTGATTTGTATCACTAACAGTTTTGTATTAATCAACTCATTAGTTAAGGAGCTGATTGATAAGGATGACTTTGTTAAAAGATAACTATATAAACAACCTCATATTATTCAGTGCTATCCTAATCCAAACACCTAACAGTATCAAAGGTATCATTTATTTTCTTCCTCCCCGTGTTACTGCTTAAATTCTTTAGTTCCACCATCAGTCTTTCAGTATTGTGCTAATACTTCTCATTATAATTATATGTTTATTCTTTAACAACTTTCGTTTCAGAATCAGCATCACAATGTTTGATCAATTATCATCCCTTGATACATCAAGAACCACATGGAGAGTGAAAGTACGCATAACAAGGATGTGGCCTTCTACTGGAAAAGAAGGGCTCAAAGGGTACAATCTCATTTTGCTGGATGACGATGTAAGTATTGTTAATTTTAAAATATTAAGTATGCTATTTAAACATGATTTGCAGTTTGTATGCTTTTGTTCATAATCTGTTTAGTGTCAAGAAATTTAAGCACACACATTTAAATGGTTTGAATATTAGTAAGGCTTTTATTTGTTTTCAACAGAATTCTCATGTTCACGCCTATGTGTATGCTGATAAATGGAAATCTATTTCCAGCACAATGGTAGAAGGTGGACTATATGTCCTGTCAAATTTTTATACCAAAGAAGCATTGGGATCATGCAAACCGGTCTCCTCAAAAATTCTTATCAACTTTTCTCCATCGACGGTTGTTGAAAAAATAGACCAGGATGATTTTATGATTCCAATGCATAAGTTCGAGTTTGTCGATTTGAGTGACTTATTTGGTGTTGTAAGTTCATATGTGGATGAGGACAATCCAGAGTATACTACAGGTTATGTTTTACGAGTTTTATATTATTAGGTGATTAGGTGATAGTGCACTTTTAATAAATATATCTAAATATGCCAACAAAATATAATTTTTTTTACTGAACAAAATGCTACATATCTGTTTTTTTTATCATGTTTTACAGATATCATTGGAGTGCTTGAAGATTTTGAAAATGTCTCAAAAATCAACACCAAAAATGGAGAAAGGGACATCGCCAAGTTTAGAATCACAGACGGAAGGTTTAACATTCACATCATAGCTATTGACGATATTTATATTTTAAAACCTATGTGTTTAGTTCTATGCCATATTTTATAATTTCACTTTAAATATTTTAAAAAGTGACATTGTTATTTTTTTGTTTGAGTTAATAAAATGTGTTTATTAATTAAAATAGAAAAGACGTATCGGATTTTTATATTAATGTTAGTCACGGTATTTATTTCATTATGATTTTTATATTAATGTTAGTCATGGAATTAATTTCATTTTTAGCTAATCCAAGTAGATATAGCAACTATACATGATCAGGTTATAAAATGTAGACTCAAATTAATATGTTATATTTAAAAGGTAATAAACAAGATGCCGACATTAGGAATGGTTATATTTGTATCTAAATTATGTTTTTCGCGGCAACAATTTATATACAAGACTATTTTTTCCCTGCTATACTGTCATAACCCATGATTTGATAGTTCACATCAATTGTTTTCATACTAATATATGAAATCATTCTATAAAATAACAAATTATATCATTAATAATATTTGCAGGCATTCACATAAGGTCACTGTTTGGGGTCAGCTTGCTGTAACAACGAATTCCAACTATCATCAGATTAAGGAACGACCAATTGTTGTTATAGTGTCAAGTACCAAGCTGAAAAAATTTAGGAGTAAGTACATATTAGTGTTGTATGTTATTGTTTTTGAGCTTCCTTTTAATAACTTACAAACCTTTCCTGAATAATATTGATTACAGATTTAGTTCAAATTGCTACTCTGCCTTCTTCAAAGATCTACCTAAACTTGGAAAATGATGTTGTAAGTGCGATGAGGCAAAGGTAAAAGTCCTGACTTCTTTATATTGATTTTTTAATTTTAAAGCAACCAACTATGTTTAAGTAAATTTACTTATTTTATCAATCCTGTAAAATAGACTTGATGCAGAAGGATATGTAGCTCCTGAAAAAGCTCTGGGATCCCCAAGTCAACCTATAACTCAGTCTGCTTCTGCTCTAGCTCCTGTGATTGAAACTCTAACACTGAAACAACTAAGTGAAAAAACTAGCACTGAATTTTGCGAGGTTCTTACTAAAACTTTTTAATTAAAGTCTGTTATTAAACTGTTAATATATTAGTACATTAAGAGATTATAACATTTATCTTATTTGTTTTGTAGAGATATTTTTTGTGCAAAGTCATGATTAAAGCAGTGGAGACAACTGATAATTGGTGGTACTTTAGTTGTCCCGGTACCAAGTGTAACGAAGAAATTATCAGAGTGGAGGGAAAGATAAGGTGTCCTAAATGCAAGAAAAACTTACCAGTTGCAGAAAAAAGGTAAGATGTATAAGACAAACTGACTAACTATTCATTCAGTTAACAAACAATGTTCTTACTATTGTTTTTCAGGTATAGGATTGTTGTGTTGGCTGAGGACGAAACTGAAGCTTATAACTTCGTTCTCTTAGATCGTGCTGCTAAAAGAATCATTGGTAAGACTGCAACAAAACTTATTGCTGATAATATCCAGGTATCTACTATTGCTTACATAAGTTATCTCATCAAGTCAAAAACGACAATTTCTAAAACAATTTTCTAATGTGTTCTGTAGAATGACTCAACTAAAGAATATCCTGCAAAGATTAAGGAAATTGCAGGGAAAGAAATGACTATGAAAATTCAACTCAGTGATGACAATATACTGCTGCATAGTACATTGTTCTTTGCTCACGACGCAAATGACGTTGCCCTTTCAAATTCAGCCATGTCCTCGGGTTTTGGAGATGTGAGTATCCTGAAAGCATATACTGAATAACAAGTTACCAATTTTACATGACTAATGATAATTTCACATTTATAAATATTTTTTTCCCTTCCAGAACAATGTTGTTGAGTTGCTAGAAAGTGGATACACGCCAGAATCTGCCAAATCATCTACCAAGAGAATTAAAACGGTTATATTAATATTTTGAATTTAACATTTATAATACATATATATATATATATAACATTATATATCTATGTGCGGTATAATCATTTTATTATTAAATTTTTTATATTGTTATTTCAGGAAAAGTGATCACAGTCTTTCGTGCAACCAGCTTTGAGGTTTTGGAATCTTTTAGTAAAGAGGATGGCAACATTAGTTTCAGAAAATTTTACTTTATTCAATTTAATGTATAAATAAGTTGCTGAATGCTTCCCTCTTTTGTCATATTGTTTATGTCGTTTAGATTTGTTATCGTTAAGTTGTTTTATGACTTGAAGTACTCGGGTTTTGAATAAAGGATTTTTTTAATGTTAAAAGTTACTATTAGACAATTACTTGATACACTTACATAAGACATGCATACGCTAAATGATTATATTTAAATAGATCTAAAATTTTTAGAACATAATATTTATTCATTATAATTCTATGTATCTAGAAATTTTTAAAACACTATTATTTAGTCATTATAATTCTCAACTTTTTATAAAATATTTATAAGATGGAGTATAATTTCCCGTGTGCGAAGCACGGGCAAGATTACTAGTATTAGAAATGCGTGACCGCGTGTAACGCGTGAGCGGAATGCGTTACACAATTTAATGGCTTTAAATTGTTGTAACACATTCCCGTAATACGTTACAGCCTTTCTGTCCACATTAAATTTGATTTTTTGGGAGTTTCGTAACTCTGTTTTGGGCGTGCAATATATCGTTGGATTCGTTTTTCCGAGACGGATCTAATGGAGTGGTCAAATATTTTTTATATAATATTTTTGAAATATTTATATTTCCGGAAGTGTTTTAAAGCATGTTTTAATTGTTTTAAATTGCTTTTAAATGCTATAATAAATCCATACATCATTATATCAATGTGTGACATGATATTGCTTGCATGCTTACTTATTTATTTATGTTTACATATGAGATATATGCCTAAGTTTACCATGCGATGATAGATCTAGGTGAACTTAAATCAACATAAGGCGTGCGCTAGAAAATCTAGAAATATGAATCGTTTCTTGCCCTAATATTTATATTATGAATACAATCATGAGATTCTTGTGTTTGTAAAACACGTATTTAAATATGAATTTTCAATATTGAGAGAAATGATGATTCTGTCAAAAACAGATTTCGATCTGTAAGAAAGGGGTATTAAGTGACGCCTCTTGACAATGCTCCCCCCGATCTGGGAATCATCCGATTATCGATTATTGATTTCAAATATTTAATTGAAGAAAAGAATCTCTTTATAATATGATTATGATTGTTAAATAATATTAGTTAATTAATAATGGCGGATGATTATTTATTTATGAAATAAATAATTAGTTAGAAATTTTATTAATTGATTAAATGAGATTTAATTTATTATAAAATAATTAAGATGTGATCTTAATATTATTAATTATTTATTTAATTTATGAAATTATATTAAGGGAGAGATTAATTTTCTAAAGAGTTTAGAAATAGAATTAATGATTAAAAGAGTTTTAATTATTAGTTAATAACAGAAAAATTATTTTCTAAAAGGTTTAGAAATAATTGAAATGATTAAAACAGTTTTAATTATTAATTAATTGGTTAGTAATTATGATACTTTATAGAAAAAATTTAGTTGAAATTTTTGTCTATAAATATATATAATTCTAAACCTTATAATAAAATCCCTCTTAATAATATCAAGTAGTAATTGGCCAATGACACAACGGGCTTGTGTCGGTCATAGCCTTCCAACATGGTAGAAAGTAGTTCTCATTTTTAAATCATTTTCGTTTCATGCTACAGCCAAGGGCTTTGATTTCGAAATTAGAAATACTTGTCTATTACATAGAGATGTGTACAATGAATAAGAATCTAATGGTCGTTACGTGCTATAGCCGTGGGTCGTTGGAGACTGATTCAATTGTACGAAATGTTGGGTTAGACTTGACTTAGAATATTGAGTTTGTCGTGCTACAATCGTGACTCAATTATTCAAGAGGCTAAAGTTTTATTAGGGAATAACATGAGATGTAATTGACAAGAGTTGTCTGCCTATTGAACATCACATGGCGTTTCGTGCTACAGCCGAGGTTGTGTGATGGAATGTAGGATCCCTATTCCCACTAGCATTTCGAATGCTTATTTATTCACTTAGGGGGTTGTATAAATTAGATAAACTAGTGGGAGCCACTTATGAATAAAGACCCGATTCATATAGTGTTTTGAAATGAAATTGAATATTTGCTAAGTGTTGTTATGTGTTTATAATTTACAGATTTACTATATACATTATGTCTTCTGCACTATCACTCCGGAGCATACTAGAAGCTCACAAATTGACTGGTCCGAATTATGCTGACTGGTTTCGAAACTTGAGAATTGTTCTCAGGGTTGAGAAGCTGGAATATGTGCTTGACTCACCTAAGCCTACTGAACCTGCTGACGATGCACATAATGATGAACATGTTGTGTATCGTAAGTGGATAGATGATGCAAATGTTGCTCAATGTATCATGCTAGCTTCCATGAACGTTGAGCTACAGAAGCAACATGAGCTTATGGATGCTCACACTATCCTAACGCATCTACAAGAGTTGTATGATGTGGCCGGGAGGACAGCTCGATTTGAGATATCAAAGGAGCTGTTTCGTTGTCGGATGTCGGAGGGATCATCTGTGAATGACCATGTACTTAAGATGATCAATTTGATTGAACGTCTTGGACAACTTGGTTTTGTCATGGATAGGGAGCTAAGTCAAGACTTGGTCTTGCAATCACTTCCCGGTTCGTTTTCGCAGTTTGTTGTGAACTTTCACATGAACAAGCTGGACGTCAGCCTGGCTGAACTCCACAACATGTTGAAGACTGCAGAATCGAATTTTCCCTCTAAGAAGAGTTCTGTTCTTCTAATTGGTGAAGGTTCCAATCCTAAGAAAAGGAAGAAGAACCCTCCCAAGAAGAAGAAAGTATGTGAGAAACAGCCGGTTCCACCAAAAGCTGAAGACCCCAAGAGCAAAGCTGTTTGCTTCCACTGTAACAAGGTGGGGCACTGGAAGAGGAACTGCAAGGTTTACCTTGCAGAATTGAAAAAGAAGAAGGGTAGTGAGACTGCCGCTTCTAGTTCAGGTATGTTCATGATTGAAGTGAATATGTCATTAAGTCAAATTTCTACTTGGGTATTAGATACCGCCTGTGGTTCTCACATTTGCAATTCGTTGCAGGGACTAAGGAGAAGTAGGACTCTTGAGGAAGAGGTGGTGATTCTACGGATGGGAAATGGAGCAAGAGTTGCTGCTGAAGCTGTAGGATCATTTGATTTACATATGCCTACGGGCAAGACTATTGTTTTAAATAATTGTTATTTTGTTCCCTCAATTGTGAGGAATATTATTTCGATTCCCATGTTAGACTTGGCTGGATTTTCGTTTATTATTCAGAATAATAAATGTTCAATTCTTAGAGATAATGTTCTTTA
Source organism: Kitagawia praeruptora (assembly GCA_037693485.1). Taxonomy (NCBI): domain Eukaryota; kingdom Viridiplantae; phylum Streptophyta; class Magnoliopsida; order Apiales; family Apiaceae; genus Kitagawia; species Kitagawia praeruptora. Next base: position 146,275,818 of record CM075352.1, read on the forward strand.
TGGTAATGGTATTTTAAATAATGGTCTGTATGTATGTGACGTAGAGCATAATTTACTACAAGTTGAACATATTAATAAAAGGGGAAATCGAACTTTGTTAGACATGGTTCGGTCCATGATGAGCTATGCAAATCTTCCAGTATTCCTTTGGGGTTATGCATTGGAAACCTCAGCATATTTACTGAATAAGGTGCCTTCCGAATCTGTTCCTGTTAGATATAATTGATGTGATTTAATGTCAGTGTTTAAGTGTTACAGGTAAAAAGAGTTTAACTTGTTATTGAAAGCAGTCACAACAGAGTTTGATTATACGCTGATAGCTGGAAGCGCAAACGCTGACAGAAGAAAGCGTAAACACTGCTAGCTGAACACATGGAAGCGCAAACACTGTTAGCTTGGAGAGCAACAGAGTTTGCTAAAGTCTATCTACTGGAAGCGTCTACAAGTCAACAGAGTTTGAAGATTAATTCAAGATTAATATGGAAGCAATATCTTTGAAGATTGGATAGCTGTCAAAGAGATTGAGTTGACTTAGAAGACGTGTAGAAATCGTAATTGATATCAATTGTATAGCTTAATTATAGGAGAATCAATTAACGATTGTACGTAGCTGTATATCTTATAAATACAGTTAGGTTAACCCTAGAAGGGTATCCATCATGGACGAATATCAATCATCGTAACCTAAGCAGCTCTCTGTGATATTTTACATCACTGAGAGAGGAATTATTAATTCCAAACAGTTTTAAATACTAAAACGTGTGTTCTTGTTATTTACTCATACAGTACTTGATTATATCTATTGTGTATTCGACCTAACAAGTGGTATCAGAGACAATCTGTTACTTTATTACAGTTAAAGATCCAAAACACAATAGTAATCAATGGCAGAGATTCCTCCTCCATCAGGTTCTGAGAAAGCACCTACTACTGTTAGTAGGTATGAAACAATTAGGGTTCCAATACTCAAGCCATCAGAATATGCAATCTGGAAGGTAAAGATGACCATGTTTCTGGAAGCCACAGATCCAGAATATCTTGATAGAATTTATGAAGGTCCTCATAAACCTACAAAGTTAACTGCTGCTGCTGCTGGTGAGGAATCAAAGGTGGTTCCTAAGGAAAAGAAAGATCTAACTGCTGAGGATCTTTCATCTATTGCTAAGGATGCCAAAGTAAGGCACTTACTTCACAGTGCTATTGACAATGTTATGTCTAACAAAGTGATTATCTGCACAACTGCAAAGGATATATGGGATGCACTTGAGGTTAGATGTCAAGGAACTGCTGCAATTAAGAAGAATAGAAGGAACATACTCACACAGGAGTATGAGCATTTTGAGGCAAAGTCTGAGGAAACCATGACAGAAACATTTGATAGATTCTGTAAACTGCTCAATGATCTATCATTGGTTAACAAAGAATATGATCTGGAAGATTCAAATCTCAAGTTTCTTCTCTCTCTTCCTGAAAAGTGGGATGTGAAAACAACCACCATAAGAGATAACTATGATCTTGCTGATACTGAGATTGATGAAATCTATGGACTGCTCAAGACTCATGAATTGGAAATGGAGCAGAGAAACAGAAGATCAAGCAGGAAGTCAAAGACTGTTGCACTGAAAGTTGAAGAAAAATCTTCAAAGAAAGAAGCATCAAGGAAGAAGGCAAAAGGAAAAGCCTTAATCATTCATTCAGAAAGTGAGTCATCAAACAGTGATGTTGACTCAAACACAGATGGAACATCTGATTCTGAAGATGATGAGGAGATGATGCAAATGGCTGCATTGATGGTAAAGACCTTCAAGAAGATGGGATTCAAGAACTTCAAGAAGGGAAAGAGATTCTCCAAGGATTACTCAAAGTCTGACAAGAAAAATTTCAAGAAATCTGAGGGAAAGGACTTCAAATCTGGTAAGAAAGATAAGTCTGAGATTCAATGCTACAAGTGTAAGGAGATGGTTCACTATGCTCCTGAGTGCAAAAAGAGTAAAACTGAAAAGGCACTCTACACCAAAGGCAGAGATTGGGCAGACACCTCAGATTCAGATGAGGAGGTGAACTATGCACTCATGGCCTCTACTCAGAATGAAGATTCTGAACTAAAGGTACCTCCAACTACCTATGCTTATAATACAGATAATATAACTGAATTAAGAATTTATCTTAAGGCATTACATATCAGTTATAGGGATCAGACTTTAGAAAATGAGAGAATCAAAAGTGAGTGTTCTCAACTCAAAGAAAGAAATAAACTTGTTGAGAAACAACTTGAAAACATGAATAAAATTCAGAAAGAAAGAGATGATGCTGTGTTTATAGAACAGGAGTTGCTAGATAAGTATAAGCAACTAGAATTTGAATTGGGGGATGCAAAGCACATTATTAAAACTTGGACACATTCTGGAAAAGACACTCAAGAGGTCTTTCAATCAGACACAGTAGGTCTAGGTTATTCTGAGGATGATGTGCTTAGGTTTCAGAATACAGTAAAAATTAGACCACCTCTTTCTTCTAAGAAATTTGGAACATTTGTTCATGGTACTGTTAAAACTGAACATGGAACTGTTAACCATGAGCCAGTAAAAACCTGTGTCAAACAGGTTAATATTGGTTCAATGACAGATAAACAACTTAAGCATAAGCTTAAAGAAATAAAATATGTCAACAAACAGAGAATGCCTAGGAAAAACAGAAATGGAAAGGTAGGCATAACATCAGGAATTAAGCCAATGCTTGCTACATTTGCACCTAGAAAAACTTGTTATAATTGTGGTAGCACTAATCATCTTGCTAGTTTTTGCAGGAAGAACAAAGACATTAATTCTTTACCCTCCAAATCTGGAGTGAAAAAGGATAATGTCAAACCAAGACCACAAACTCTGTGCAAACACTGTGGAAATAGTTGGCACTCAATTTATACTTGCAAGAATTATCATGCTATTTATCATAATTATTATGAACTGAAACCTAATTTGAAATGGGTTAAAGTTGATTCTGCAAGTACTAAGAATGAAAATGTTAGTTTAAACTCTGATAATGCTAAATCCGCTGCAAAAACTAACAGATTCAATAAAGCAAAAGGATCCAAGCAAGTCTGGATCCTTAAAACTAACAATCAGTGATTGTTTGTGATTACAGGGCACCAGGGTAAGTACCCTAGTCGTGGACAATGGATGTTCAGGACACATGACTGGAAATAAAGCCCTGCTATCAGAGTATGAGGAGAAGGTTGGCCCAAAAGTTTCCTATGGAGATGGCAACATAGGACATACTCTGGGATATGGCAATATTAATCTTGGAAGTGTCATCATCACAAATGTAGCTCTGGTTCCAGGACTCAAGCATGATCTGCTTTCTGTGAGTCAAATCTGTGACAGAGGATATCATGTAGATTTTCAGCCTGAATATTGTCAAGTCATCAGTAAATCTACAGGGAAAGTTGCTCTAGTTGGAAACAGACACAATAACATCTACGAAATAAAATTGTCAACAAACTCTGATGGCAAAGCAGTGTGTCTGTCAACAAGAATGTCCAGTGAAGAGAGTTGGAAGTGGCACAAGAAACTCTCTCATTTGAACCTGAACAATATCAATGAGTTAATAAAGAATGATCTTGTAAGAGGACTACCAAAGTCTTTGTTGAATGTAGAAGGCCTGTGTGATTCTTGTCAAAAGGCCAAACAGAGAAAAGCCTCTTTCAAAAGCAAATCTGAGTCTTCAATTGTTGATCCTTATCATCTTCTACATGTTGATCTTTTTGGACCAGTGAATGTCATGTCACTTGGAAAGAAGAAATATGCTCTAGTTATTGTTGATGAATACACCAGATATACATGGGTGTATTTTCTAGCAAAGAAGGATGAAACTGCATTAACACTGGCAGAACATATAATGCAACTGGACAAAGGGTCAGAGAATCAAGTGAAGATTATCAGAAGTGACAATGGAACTGAATTCAGGAATTCAACAATGGAGGAATTTTGCAAGAGTAAAGGAATAAAACAAGAGTTTTCTGCACCTGGCACTCCACAACAAAATGGTGTAGTGGAGAGGAAGAACAGAACCTTGATAGAAGCTGCCAGAACCATGCTAGATGAAGCAAAGTTGCCAACATATTTCTGGGCAGAAGCAGTTCAAACTGCTTGTTTTACTCAAAATGCAACACTGATAAACAAGCATGGTAAAACACCATATGAAATGGTGAAAAAGAAGAAGCCAAATTTAAATTATTTTCATATTTTTGGATGCAAGTGCTTTGTGTTGAAGACTCATCCTGAACAGTTGAAAAAATTTGACCTAAAGGCAGATGAAGGAATTTTTGTTGGCTATCCACTGTCAACTAAAGCATTCAGAGTTTATAATCTGAGAACAAGAGTGATCATGGAGTCTATTCATGTGTCTTTTGATGACAAGAAAATAACTGGACTTGAAGATGTTAATGCACATGATCAACTGCACTTTGAAAATGAAGATTTATTCTCTGATAAAGTAAACTCTGATGAGACTGATCTGACAAACTCTGTTGAGCTCATCTCTGAACCTCTACTGGTAAATGCTGAAGAGACTCTTCAATCAGAAACAAGGGAAGAACCAGTTGAGGGGGAGCATGAATGTGACAGCCCCAAATCCGGGGTCATGAATCTGGGCCATCACGGACCAACTTCCATTCAAAATCAATATCTCTTGGGTTTTTTTTTTTTTAATACTTATGCAATTGACCCCACAGTAATACACACACACACCAGTCATATGCTCAAAGAACAACATTCACCATAGTAAAAGTTTAGAGTTAGAAAGTTATTACAAACCCAGAATCATACTTAAGTACATTGTTGAGTGATGCTTCTACAAGAAGCATTTCAACAACCAAATTTATTACAACCTTACACACTTACACACTTAATGTACATAAGACCACTAAACCCCTTGCGCTGGTCGTCTACCTCGGGGATTGATGCTAACGAGCTCTCAGAAGGTCGCCTTTCCCTTACCCTCTTGCGGGGCGTTCTGCGTAGTATTGGCATACCTAGCTGTATATAGATAAGTAGCAAGAGTGAGCTATAATAGCTCAGCAAGATAATATTGTAACTAGAATTTAAAATGTAACCAAGTATAAATGTATATACATATGTAAGTAGTAACCAAATTATAAACTTTAAGGGAGAATAAAACTCTTATTTAATAATACATCATCCACTTAATATTATAAGAAAGAAATCTAGGATAATACAGTATCAATTTCTCTTCTTAATAATATACAATCAATATAACCTTTCCATGTAATATTCCAAGGTAACATGAATACTTGAATAAATCTCTCACTAGCACCTTATCATTTCCTTCTTATGCAACAATTTATAAATTAATATAAAATCAGTTTCTCTTCATCTATAACAATAATTCTATCTTTCATATCATTTTCTCTTTTCAATATACCAATCTGACTTTATCATTGACTCTTTATTCAAATATCTGGGGGTTTTCACTGTTGCCGAATACGTGAGGCACGATGATCAGTCGCCCTCCGTATCCGTCCCTTTTTACTACCGGTAGAAGGAGGAAGGTCCACCACTACATCCCCCTGGAGGAAGGTACACCACTACATCCTCCTTCGGCAACTCTTGGGCCGAATTAAAATATTGATTGCTGGACTGTGCAGCACACAGCCTCTTACGCTTTTTATTGCTATCCCCCTTTTTGTCAAATCGTTGTTCTATTCACTAAATGTCATTCCACATTTCCATTTTCTCACTTTCATTTCCACATATCATTTACTCATCTCATTTCCATTCTCGCACATTATTTCTATAAAATATTTACATAACATAATACTCTGATTATGATTCAGACATCTCTTTTATATTTAGGAATTCAAATAATATTTGTAATACTACTAACACTAAAAGGAATATCTTTAATATAGTATTATAAACCATATAACCCTGGATAACAACTGATACCATTCTTTCCATATCTCTTTAGTTTCCCAAAATCAAGGAAATATATTCTTTGCAACATAACAACAATAACATCATATATATATATATTTCATAATGTCATTTTTATTCCAAGGATAAATAATCTTCAAAGTAGGGATAGAAAAATCTTGCCTCGGTTTCTGTATCCTGACAGTATGGCTGGTTCCTCCTCCGGAATTTCTATAAACACAAAAGGACCATTATTAGAATACCACATCTCTTACTCACTACCCTCTCGTATAACAAAACCCTTTACACTTCAACATATGTTTAACGTATTATTATTATCCCAAAAGGTTCAAGAACTTAACCATTTATAAGCTCAATCGAAGTTTCAGGGGTTTTCACCATTTTCCCTAACGACCACACTTAACTGTAAAAATCCCCATGAATTATAGATTTTGACTTTTACTACAAGGTCAACTGTTAATGTCTCTTTGACTACCCTACCATATTATCCCAAAGTTTCATAATTTTTAAAAATGTCTAAGTAGGTTGATCATAGCCTCAAAGTTGATATAATTACGGTTTCTCGGTTTTCGAACACCTTTCACTAAAACTGACTTTTCTCCTAAACCGTTCATCAGATTTTAACGCACCTTATATCGAAACGATCTATGAACTAAGCTCTATCATCTCATGGTCACTTAGTGTGCTGGACAGTAACCTACCGTGTGTGCACAGTTGCTAAAAACAGGGCAGATTTCGTTCTAACGAAAATCGGACATTATAACGGCTATATTTTCATACTTTCCATATTTTAACCCTTCCAAAATCAACATCCCACACTCCTTCAAACCCCTACACCATGTGGGCGTCATCCCATCCATGGTTACAAGTACAACACATCTCCATAATCATTCAAACACATATAAACAACTATAACAATAAGATTAAATGATCTAGTACTACTTATCTTATAAACCAACTAAAAATCATCATAGCCCAAATGATTCAAGCTAGGGTTTCAAGCTAATCATCAACTTTAAAGAGTATACTAACATGAATAACCTCACAAAGCTCTTATACTACCTTGGTATAGTCTAGATCATGCAAAGAAATCAAGAAAGACAAAGTTTGCTCTAAAAGTTACTATTCATCATCTTGTTCATGAATTTCTATCTAAAGATTGACATGGTGGATCAAGCTCAAACTTATGGGATATCTTAATCATGAAATATAGGACTCACCAAATTAATCTTGTGAATTTAGAAGGCTTGGAAGTTGGATTTTCCCCTTGCTTTCCTAGTTGTGCCGAATGGAAGAAAAGAAAGAATAAGATGGAGAGTTTTTGTGTTTATCTTGGCTCATCTACTTTTCCTTGATATTTTCTATGATTTAGGTTAATAATTAACTAAGTATTCTAGATTACTACTTGGTTTAGGTTAGTGGATTGTGAGGTCATTGATGATGTCACTTAGAAGAGTGTTTTAGAAGCTTGTCTAATTACCTTAGTAAGTATCCTTAACCTTGGTAAATGCTAATGTGGTAATTATCCTTGTTATATTACTAATCTTGGTTGCTTAATCTCCATACTCGTCTAATTGTGGTTCGTTTCGAATGTACCTCATTATCTCAGTGGTTTTGAAACCATTTACGAATCCAATTTCCATTGGTATTCTCTTAACTTAATAATCCTTTGGTTTAACCTAAATTCACTGATTCCTCAATACATAATTCTTATAATGTTTCCATGCTCCTTAATGTCCAATAGAAGCTTATTCGAATTCAAAATCCTCAAAATCCATGTTTCAGGAATTTCTGAAATCTAACGTCATTTCGAGTCACTTATTTCCTTAGTATATCACTAATATGATTTCTGTTTATTCATTTTCCATTTCCAGTATAGGGTACCTACACACCATTTCTCTAAATCCTCGAAATTTACTATTCACGTAACCACTGTAGCATTACTGAAGTTAGGGTTATTACATCCTTCCCCCCTTAAAAGGATTCCGTCCCGGAATCACGTCAGAAATGTCCATAGATTCCTTTTCATCTACACCTTATAACTTCTATACCACTTTCTCCATCCTTTTTCCTTCATAATATCTCTATCTTGTTTGAGCAAAATTACACCAACATAAACTTGCTTGTCATTCATCAACATCCCTCTTTTAGTTATGGGTATCGGCCACCACATTGGCCTCTCCTGAATGGTAGTGTATCTCACTTATGGTTTATCCCTGTGTTGATCTCTATCATGACATAAAATATACATACTTCGCTCTTATTATATCTTGTCTCTGCAAAATCTTCCAGAAATCCGACTAGAATAAGATTCTTTGAAACAATTGTAAGGAAATACTACCTATAATATATATTTCCTGTTCGTATTTAAATGAGTCTATGGTTTACCCCCAAAATACTATTATTCTCCTTTTCATGGAATTTCTAACCCCTAACAGATACTGATTTTCCTTATCTAGATTGTCAACCTACCTATACCATTCATTGACCACATCGATTCCTAATCAAACATTTACACTAAAATTTTAAATACTAAAAGAAAATGTGCACCTGTATCTGTATCCGGCTTTCTCAATGCCTCTCCTAAAGTCATGTTATACACTCTAGCAGTAGGCCTATTTGAAGCAGTCACACTCTGTCCTGACGCAGACGACCCACCAGAACGACAATCCCTAGCAATATGTCCTAGTCTTCCACATTGATAACACTTTACATCACCCTTATCAGCTGATGGACACCTGTCCTGATAATGCCCTTTCTGTCCACACTTAAAGCAAGTTACTCCCAACATCTTACACTCTCCGATATGCTTTTTACCACACGTGTTGCAATCTGGCAATGGTGGTCGCGATTGATTAGACTGAAAGGTTCCTGTGGACCTACCATCCTGATTCACCGTCTCACTGATAGTCTTATTATTTCCTGACTTTCCAAACTGGGGTTTTTGTCCTTTACCAAATTTATTAAAGTAGCTTCCCTCACTTGAACCTCCTTTTGGACCCTCAAATTTTCTTTTCTTGTTCTCTCGACCTAATTGGTTTTGTTCACTCTCGGCCTCAATAATAGATGCCTTCTGAACCACCGCAGCATACTCGGTCAACTCAAATGGTGCCACTCTTGTCCGTAGCCATGGTTTCAATCCTTGTTGGAACCTTTTCGCTCGTTGCTCTTCAGTACGCACGAATTCTGGAACAAACCTAGACAGTTCGGTAAATTTCGTTTCATACTCAGCCACTGTTAGATTTTCCTGCTTTAGCTCCAAAAATTTTATTTCCATCTGGTTCTCTAAGTACCTAGGGGAATATTTGTCTAGAAACACCCTAGTGAAACGCTCCCAGGTTATCGCTCCCGCTCCCTCGAGATTTTTCTTAGCTTCCCACCAATAATTTGCCTCTCCCTTTAGGAGATAGGCTGCAAAGACTGTCTTCTGATCTTCCTCTACCCTCAGTATCTCAAAAGCCTTCTCCATCTCTTTCAGCCATGCCCTGGCTGCTACTGGGTTAGTGGTTCCCTCAAATTCTGGGGGTTTTAGTGACTTAAAAGCACGAAAAGAGTTAGCTGCCTGGTTGGGAAGAACAGGTGGTTGTGGCGGATTCTGTGGATTAGCTAAATTCTGCCTCAAAAGTTCCATAAATTGGTTAAAAGGGTTACCACCCTGATTTCCCTGTTGGCCAGTTGATTCATCTTCTTCTTCCTCATGATCTTGTTCATTATGAGCGTTTTCACCCTGCCTATTCTGACTTGCTTCCTCTCTCTCATTTTCCCTTGCATTCATTCTATTATTACGCTTAGGCGGCATGATTCTGTATATAATAATATTCTTCATTAATCACCCAAATTTAGGGTACAATATACATCATTTCCATATATGCACAACTATATCATTAGTTAATCTTATTTATGCATCCCAGTATTTTTAACTTCACACACGTAATATTTAATCATAATACAACTTTGACAAATAAGCTTAGTACCTTTAGCACAATAACCTTTTCATTTAAGTCAATCACCTCATATATATCAATATTTCTGAATCTCAACATTTAATATCAAAATACGATAAAATTAGGCAAAGTACATAAACTTCATTAATTTACATAAATATTTTACAACTTGGGTACAACGTCTTTTACTACTAATATCATACATCATAAAGTACAAGGTTCGAAACCCCAAAAGCATAACTGTACATACTAACTCGCTATAACAAAAGCACTACTAGCTGTCCTCTAATCAGACTGGGATTAAGACAGTAAACAACTAACCTAATCCCCAAAATGACATCCACAAGATGACTAGTCTGATTAGTATCCAAGACTACTACTCCTAATCATGGTAACGACGCCCTGATAACGTCTCTGATCTGCACTACCATAGTGGTGACTGTATCAACTATCTGAGCCCTCCATACTGGATCCCCTCTGTCTCCCAACATCGTCCTAATATCACCGAGTGCCCGCAGCTCGATACTAACTATGCTCAAAGTCAACCCATCTGGTATCACACCTCCTCCTCCTCTCGTCCTGTCTAACCTCTGCACAAGTGTATCTATAGTCCGACGGGACTCATCCAGCTGTCCCTGAAGGGCAAAGTACTCTGGCAAGAAAATAGCTGGCAACTGACCAGCTGGAAATATAGGTGCCTCCTGAGGTGGCATAGCATCTGGGGGAGGTACATCTACAAGTGGGGGTGCATCCACTGGGGGAGGTGGTGGTGGTGCAAATGGTGGGGATGGAGGAACTGGCTCTGTGTCCGCATCCTCAGAAGGGTCCTCCTCCAACTCATCCTCTGACAAGATAAATTGTCCCGGTGGAGTGAACTGCTCCACTGGGTCCTCAAAAGGATCAGGGCTAGGTAGAGGAGATGGAACTGGTGATGGCACTGGGACAGGTGGGACAGGAGTAGGAGTCACGTGAATGTCCCTCCACTCAATCGGCTCCTCAGGTATAACAGATAACCTAGGCCTCTTACGCAAGGGCATCTCCTCCTCAGGAATATCCGACCGCACTCGGGAAGGTCCGGCCCCATCAGGCCCTACATATGGTCTACCAGAATATGGCACTATGGCCACAGCATCCCTCTGTCTATGCTCCTCTGCCTCCTCAAGTCTCACTCTGATCTGGTGTCTCTCAATGGCCTCTGCGCGAACTCTCCTCCTCAGGTCAGTGATAACATACTCTGGAACCTCTACACCTACCAGCAACAAGTCTCTAAGCTCCTGCTCGGGTAGTCCTAGCCACTGGGGGTCCTGACCCGGCTCACCCATCTCCGCTCCCTATAATAAAACATAAAATTCTATTAGTAACGGTCTATAAAATTATAAACAATACTTAAAATAAATACTACCTGCGATATACCACCCCTGAACTTGATGAAAGTTCAAAATTTTATATTATAAATGATACAATATTATTATCACTCTTGTTCCTGAGCATTATGACTCTTAGCTCTGATACCAAACTGTGACAGCCCCAAATCCGGGGTCATGAATCTGGGCCATCACGGACCAACTTCCATTCAAAATCAATATCTCTTGGGTTTTTTTTTTTTTAATACTTATGCAATTGACCCCACAGTAATATACACACACACCAGTCATATGCTCAAAGAACAACATTCACCATAGTAAAAGTTTAGAGTTAGAAAGTTATTACAAACCCAGAATCATACTTAAGTACATTGTTGAGTGATGCTTCTACAAGAAGCATTTCAACAACCAAATTTATTACAACCTTACACACTTACACACTTAATGTACATAAGACCACTAAACCCCTTGCGCTGATCGTCTACCTCGGGGATTGATGCTAACGAGCTCTCAGAAGGTCGCCTTTCCATTACCCTCTTGCGGGGCGTTCTGCGTAGTATTGGCATACCTAGCTGTATATAGATAAGTAGCAAGAGTGAGCTATAATAGCTCAGCAAGATAATATTGTAACTAGAATTTAAAATGTAACCAAGTATACATGTATATACATATGTAAGTAGTAACCAAATTATAAACTTTAAGGGAGAATAAAACTCTTATTTAATAATACATCATCCACTTAATATTATAAGAAAGAAATCTAGGATAATACAGTATCAATTTCTCTTCTTAATAATATACAATCAATATAACCTTTCCATGTAATATTCCAAGGTAACATGAATACTTGAATAAATCTCTCACTAGCACCTTATCATTTCCTTCTTATGCAACAATTTATAAATTAATATAAAATCAGTTTCTCTTCATCTATAACAATAATTCTATCTTTCATATCATTTTCTCTTTTCAATATACCAATCTGACTTTATCATTGACTCTTTATTCAAATTTCTGGGGGTTTTCACTGTTGCCGAATACGTGAGGCACGATGATCAGTCGCCCTCCGTATCCGTCCCTTTTTACTACCGGTAGAAGGAGGAAGGTCCACCACTACATCCCCCTGGAGGAAGGTACACCACTACATCCTCCTTCGGCAACTCTTGGGCCGAATTAAAATATTGATTGCTGGACTGTGCAGCACACAGCCTCTTACGCTTTTTATTGCTATCCCCCTTTTTGTCAAATCGTTGTTCTATTCACTAAATGTCATTCCACATTTCCATTTTCTCACTTTCATTTCCACATATCATTTACTCATCTCATTTCCATTCTCGCACATTATTTCTATAAAATATTTACATAACATAATACTCTGATTATGATTCAGACATCTCTTTTATATTTAGGAATTCAAATAATATTTGTAATACTACTAACACTAAAAGGAATATCTTTAATATAGTATTATAAACCATATAACCCTGGATAACAACTGATACCATTCTTTCCATATCTCTTTAGTTTCCCAAAATCAAGGAAATATATTCTTTGCAACATAACAACAATAACATCATATATATATATTTCATAATGTCATTTTTATTCCAATGATAAATAATCTTCAAAGTAGGGATAGAAAAATCTTGCCTCGGTTTCTGTATCCTGACAGTATGGCTGGTTCCTCCTCCGAAATTTCTATAAACACAAAAGGACCATTATTAGAATACCACATCTCTTACTCACTACCCTCTCGTATAACAAAACCCTTTACACTTCAACATATGTTTAACGTATTATTATTATCCCAAAAGGTTCAAGAACTTAACCATTTATAAGCTCAATCGAAGTTTCAGGGGTTTTCACCATTTTCCCTAACGACCACACTTAACTGTAAAAATCCCCATGAATTATAGATTTTGACTTTTACTACAAGGTCAACTGGTAATGTCTCTTTGACTACCCTACCATATTATCCCAAAGTTTCATAATTTTTAAAAATGTCTAAGTAGGTTGATCATAGCCTCAAAGTTGATATAATTACGGTTTCTCGGTTTTCGAACACCTTTCACTAAAACTGACTTTTCTCCTAAACCGTTCATCAGATTTTAACGCACCTTATATCGAAACGATCTATGAACTAAGCTCTATAATCTCATGGTCACTTATTGTGCTGGACAGTAACCTACCGTGTGTGAACAGTTGCTAAAAACAGGGCAGATTTCGTTCTAACGAAAATCGGACATTATAACGGCTATATTTTCATACTTTCCATATTTTAACCCTTCCAAAATCAACATCCCACACTCCTTCCAACCCCTACACCATGTGGGCTTCATCCCATCCATGGTTACAAGTACAACACATCTCCATAATCATTCAAACACATATAAACAACTATAACAATAAGATTAAATGATCTAGTACTACTTATCTTATAAACCAACTAAAAATCATCATAGCCCAAATGATTCAAGCTAGGGTTTCAAGCTAATCATCAACTTTAAAGAGTATACTAACATGAATAACCTCACAAAGCTCTTATACTACCTTGGTATAGTCTAGATCATGCAAAGAAATCAAGAAAGACAAAGTTTGCTCTAAAAGTTACTATTCATCATCTTGTTCATGAATTTCTATCTAAAGATTGACATGGTGGATCAAGCTCAAACTTATGGGATATCTTAATCATGAAATATAGGACTCACCAAATTAATCTTGTGAATTTAGAAGGCTTGGAAGTTGGATTTTCCCCTTGCTTTCCTAGTTGTGCCGAATGGAAGAAAAGAAAGAATAAGATGGAGAGTTTTTGTGTTTATCTTGGCTCATCTACTTTTCCTTGATATTTTCTATGATTTAGGTTAATAATTAACTAAGTATTCTAGATTACTACTTGGTTTAGGTTAGTGGATTGTGAGGTCATTGATGATGTCACTTAGAAGAGTGTTTTAGAAGCTTGTCTAATTACCTTAGTAAGTATCCTTAACCTTGGTAAATGCTAATGTGGTAATTATCCTTGTTATATTACTAATCTTGGTTGCTTAATCTCCATACTCGTCTAATTGTGGTTCGTTTCGAATGTACCTCATTATCTCAGTGGTTTTGAAACCATTTACGAATCCAATTTCCATTGGTATTCTCTTAACTTAATAATCCTTTGGTTTAACCTAAATTCACTAATTCCTCAATACATAATTCTTATAATGTTTCCATGCTCCTTAATGTCCAATAGAAGCTTATTCGAATTCAAAATCCTCAAAATCCATGTTTCAGGAATTTCTGAAATCTAACGTCATTTCGAGTCACTTATTTCCTTAGTATATCACTAATATGATTTCTGTTTATTCATTTTCCATTTCCAGTATAGGGTACCTACACACCATTTCTCTAAATCCTCGAAATTTACTATTCACGTGACCACTGTAGCATTACTGAAGTTAGGGTTATTACAATGAAGAATCACATCAGAGTGATAATTCAAATACTGATAGTGACTCAGTTGATAATTCGGAATCAAACTCTGTTGACTCAAACTCTGGTAGTTCAAAATCTGATAGTTCAAATTTTGAGCAGTCACATTCAGGGGGAGCATCAGAGAATGAAGAAAGGCACCAAGAAAATCAGGAGAGCATGGATCAAGGGGGAGGATCACATGATGACAGAAGCAATCTGCCTTCTGCAAGAAAATGGACTAAGTCACACACACCTGATTTGATTATTGGTGATCCAGATGCAAGAGTAAGGACAAGAAGTGCAACAACAAATGAATGTCTGTTTCATGCATTCTTGTCACAAACTGAGCCAAAGAAAGTAGAAGAAGCTCTTAAAGATGCTGACTGGATAACAGCAATGCAAGAAGAGCTAAATGAATTTGAGAGAAATGAAGTGTGGACCCTAGTACCAAGGCCCAAGAACAGATCCATTGTTGGTACTAAATGGGTTTTCAGAAATAAAACTGACAGTGATGGTGTTATCACAAGGAACAAAGCAAGACTGGTGGCAAAAGGCTATTCACAGCAAGAAGGGATAGATTATGATGAGACGTTTGCACCAGTTGCCAGATTGGAGGCAATAAGGATGTTTCTTGCCTATGCTTCTCATAAGAAATTCAAGGTTTTTTAAATGGATGTGAAAAGTGCTTTTCTGAATGGAAAACTTGAAGAAGAAGTGTTTGTTGAACAACCACCTGGATTTGTAGATCCAAAATATCCTGACCATGTCTACAGGCTAGACAAGGCACTTTATGGACTTAAGCAGGCACCAAGAGCATGGTATGAGACCCTAGCTCAGTTTCTTTTAGAAAGTGGATTCAACAGAGGTACAATTGATAAAACTCTGTTTTATTTCAAATCTGGAAGTGACTTGCTTTTAGTTCAGATATATGTTGATGATATTATTTTTGGATCTACTAATGATAAACTCTGTAAGAAGTTTGCCAAGCTCATGCAGTCCAGATATCAAATGAGTATGATGGGAGAGCTAAGTTACTTTCTAGGCTTACAGGTGAATCAAACAGATGATGGAATCTTTATCAATCAAGCAAAATATACCAGAAATCTTCTCAAGAAATTTGGCATGCTTGACTGTTCATTTGCAACAACTCCCATGGCAACTACAACAAAATTGGACAAAGATACAGGGTCATCAGTAGATATGACAAGCTACAGAGGAATGATTGGCTCTCTTCTCTATCTAACAGCAAGTAGACCTGATATCATGTATGCAACATGTCTGTGTGCAAGGTTTCAGGCAGATCCAAGGGAACCACATTTAACAGCTGTGAAGAGGATTTTCAAGTATCTCAAGGGCACTGTAACTTTAGGGCTGTGGTACCCAAGAGAATCAGATTTTAAGCTACTTGGTTACTCTGATGCAGACTTTGCAGGCTGTAAGATTGACAGAAAAAGCACAAATGGAAGTTGTCAATTTCTTGGTGACAGACTTGTGTCTTGGTACAGCAAGAAACAAAAATCAATATCAACATCTACAGCTGAAGCAGAGTATATTGCTGCTGGTAGCTGCTGTGCACAGATTCTATGGATGAAGAATCAATTGCTGGATTATGGGTTGAGGTATAGCAAAATACCTATTTTTTGTGGTAATCAAAGTGCTATTGCAATGACAGGTAATCCAGTACAACACTCAATGACCAAGCACATCAGCATAAGGTATCACTTTATCAGAGAGCATGTAGAGGAAGGCAATATTGAGCTTCACTTTGTGCCTACAGATCAACAACTTGCAGATGTCTTCACCAAGCCTTTGAGTGAAGCAGCATTTACAAGACTGGTCAATGAACTAGGAATGGTATCTGGTTTTGACTAAACATGTTGGTTAGACTCAAAATTTTCTTATAAAATTTGCTGCTCATATTCTGTGAATTGCTAGAGTGCTATGCATACTCTGTTCACATGTTTCTATTCTCACACTGGTAAACTCTGTCAGCATGTTTATTGGTCATACACTGTTAATAAGTTTGAAAACTCTGTGAATTCTGAGTTGATTTTTGTCTGAATGAAAATACCGATGAAGAAAAATGTATGAAGCATGATTCTCAGTGAATAAATCAAGATTCTTTCTGAGTCACTGTGATCTAATCAGAAATTGTGCAGTAAATTAACATAGCATGATACTGTTTCATATTTAGAGCATCTCTTAGTTTATTTGATCCTAAACTCTGAATCTATGAATACTGTGTGCATTGCCTCTCATGAATAACTTCTGATATTGATGAACTCTAAACTCTGATTAGTGACACTCTGTTTCCAAGACATACATAGTTCTTGATGATTCCTTGTTTGTACTTGTGAAAATTTTAAAACTTGAGATGTGTCATTGTGTAGTTTGGTGAGAAACAATTCATGTCTGCACCCTGTGAGATTTTGAGCCAAATAAGTGATTGATACATTTTATATCAATCAGATTTTATTGATGTGTGATGTTCATCAGTAAGTATGTTGCTCTAGAACTTGTATTAAACCATTTTGAGACTACATGATATGTGTGTGCATGAAAATGATAAAGGCATTAGGATTTACCATCTTTCTTCAAACACTGTTCAAAACTCCTTTGAATACTGTTCAAACACTGTTCATAAATTCCATCCTTAGTAAACCCCTTTGAGCCTAATTAACTGCTCAATCTAAGAGCAGTTATATTCTTTTGGAAAATCAAAAGCAAGCAGGTGAGTGTTTCTCAAGAAAAGAAATAGTTTACTCAGTATATATACATTAAAAAAAAAGAAAAAAGAAAAGAAAAAAAAGGGGTATATATACTGATCATCTTGTACAAATATGTACTAACAGTGTGACCGAACACTTTGGTCTGTTAAATTGTTCAGTTCGAAATTCACTCATGATTAAAACATCTCTTCTCACCTGTTTGATCTTACTACATTACAACCCTGAATAAAGTCCTTTTGATTTGTGCATATATGTAATCGAAGTAGTATAGATTTGGTGGAAATTCAAGCCTATGGAAGTATCTGCTTTTACTGATTGAATTTGAGAGAAAACACTTCACCCAAACACTTGTGTGCTTTGAGAGTTTGTGAGGAAATTCTTGACATGTAACTCACTGAATGATGCTTTGATGTCTATCTCCTGATCTTTTTGTCTTTAATGACTGTGTGCTTACTTGGATAATCATGAACATCAAGGGAACAGGGATATTCAGATTTCTGTATTTAAGGAACTACAGAGTTTAGCATTCATCACATATTCCGTGTTTAATATGAGAGTTTGTGCATTCAGTGTTTATTGATTTGATTTATGGATTTTATGAAATATTAGATGCTATAAAAATTGATTTGGTAACCTCTGCTACTCACACACAAAATAATCACGACTGTGCATTTTTGAAAGGGTTTTAGTGATAAAGCTTGAAAATTTGACAAACACTGATGGATTGTGTTCTGTACTCTAAGGTAAATTTTCATTAAGATAATTTGAAAATTTTGGAGTAAATGGAGTGGTTGACAACTGTTAATTAGTGTATTTTGTGGTAAAGTGTCTTGATAATTGGAAAGACAGCAGTAATAATGGCTTTTACTGCGCGTGATTAAGTGAATCGCTGCATGTTTGACACGTGTCCCACTTTCACCCACTCACTCATCATTATGTACCACTTTCACACTTCTCAAGGGAACAGTTGCGTGCTTTCAATGTAAAAACGTTTGAGTTTAATTTTTAATTACTACTCAAATTACTTTTTGTTACAATCACTACTCACCCACTCATATTCACTTTACCAAAATATAGAACTCCCTTGTTTTTCACTTTGGCATTTTCACAAACACCTTTCTTACATATCACTTTCACAGTCGATTCTTGCTTATTTCTTAATCTAATGGCAACAAAACCTTTCACTTTGTTTGGTCTTCGTTTTGTGCCTAACAATTATGCAGCTCTACTTGAGAACGACCGTGCTCCTGAAGCGTTTCACCTAATGCAAAACTTTCTTCGCGACTCTGAGATTGGGCAAGCGTTGATTGAACCTGCTACTCTATCTGCATCTCAGGTCGTCACTTTCTGGCAAAATCAAGGTATATAGAAGGAGGTGAAAATGGAACTCCGTCTATCATCTTCACTCATGAAGAACAAGAGTTTGTGATTACTCCACAAACTGTTCGCGAGACCATGGATTTTGACACACATACTTCGTATGCTGTTGTCTCTGAGCAAAATCTGAGAGACATGTTAACAGAGATTGGGTATATGGAATCTCTTGCAAAGCTGGGCAGTGTGAGGAGGCCGAATCTTAGAAAAGAATGGAACTTTTTCTTTGACTGTATCACCAGGACATTCCAGAAGAAAGTCACCAACTGGGATGCCATTCCAATGGATAGTCTGCAAATTGGGTATTCTCTACTCTATGGTAGTAATTTTGATTATGGTCGTTATGTGTTAATGAATTTAGGTGATAAGTTGTCAGAGTCTACTACAGTTTATTTTGCTAGATTTTGTCAACTCTTATTCAATGCATGTGTACCTGGGTTAGAAGTTGATGCAGCTGATGAGATTGAACCCTTTAGAGTCAATAAGAGAATATTCTCTGATATGACTAATAAAGATGTTGGTAAAGACATACCTGCTTTTGTCTTGCCACTTGCCTTGCAGAACTTTCTGAATCAACCACAAGATCCCCAATCACCACAACATGACCCACACCAAACACAACAATCAGAAACACAAAATATGCCTGAACCTTTAGCAACTGACCATACTGAAACCATACCCTCTCAACCTGTAAAATCACCTGAGCCAACACCAACAACCATTGTTAATCCTACATCACCACAAACACAACCTGAACCACTAAACCCTGAGCCAACAAACCCTGTCACTACTACTCATCCACAACCAACATCTAAACCAAAAAGGAAGAAGCATGCTGCCCTCAACACAAAACATTCTAAGGCTAAACAGACATCTCCAAAGGCTGTTTATTCCAGAAGATTCATTAAAAGGGCAAATAGACCTTCAACACCACCAGTTAAAGAAAGTTCTAGTGAAGAAGAAGAACTGATTGAAGTGCCTCAAACAAAGAGGAGAAGGCTCATTCTTACTGATTCTGATGATGAGCATGTTGATGAGGCTCAAGAGAAAATTTCTACTGATATTCCTACTGGTGAAAAAGAGGTTATCATAGAACCTACTATAGCAGAATCAGGAGTCAAGATTGCTGAACCAGAACTTGCTACGGTTCAAGATGATGAAGATGCTAGAGATGCATTGCCTACAATGGAAGAGTTTGATGAAACTCCATTCTCTTTTGATAATGAAGCATCTACTTCAACACCCATGGAGGCTACACACTCTGTTGATACTGGTGTTGCAGATGGGCCTACTATTGTTCTTGAAGACACAGAGGTTGCATCACACACTGAATTAAACTCTGATGCCCATCATGTTTCTGATCATGGTGTGGAGATTGATCAACCAGAGAAGGTTATTTCTTTAGAGCATCTTCAAGATGATAAAGGAAAACAGGTTGCTCAAGAACCTGTTGCTGCTCAAGATGAAGACATTGCTTCAGCTGCACCTACTGATGTGTCAGTGAGTGATTCAGTTGAAGACAAAAGTACAGGAGCTGAAAAAGCACAAGCTCAAGCTGATGGTCAGAAAACAGGAGAAAAACCAGATTTTGCTGGGCCTTCTGTTAATGAGATTGATGATAATTATTTGACCCAACAAATTGCTGATTGGTACAAGTCAGAGTGTATTTTTCCTCCTGGCAGGGCAGCTATGTTTCTCAAGGCAAATTCTTCAAAGATTACAAATCCAGATATTTTCACTTGTTTGCAAGGAACAGTGATTCAGATCAAAACCTTGAATCATAGATTTGATGATAATCAGAAAGCTATTGTTGATCTTCGAACAGAGGTTGCTACTCATGAGGAGAAATCTCAACGAGCTAATTCTAAGCTTTTTCAACAATTCTCCAAAGCTCAAGAAAATCTTAATGACAGACTGAGCAAAGTTGAAAAGAATCAGCTTTTGCTGACTGAGAAGGTTGATTCTATTGCAAACTCTCTTGAGTTAATCACCTCAATTCTGATTCCAGATGGTGATGATGTCAAAAAGGGGGAGAGAATTGCTAAAACTAAGTGTAAGCAAACTCAAACTCTGCTTAAGAAAGATCATCTGGATGAAGAAGGTGCCAATACTGATAAAGGATTAAGAAGTGCAAATCCTAGACAAGGACATGGAAGGTCTACAAGGTCAAAGCCAAATTTGGTGACAGATACAAATATTCAGAGTACCTCTACTTCAAAGCCAAAGGATTTGTCATTCACTGACAATCCACAAACAGATGAAGAATTGGATGCTAAACTCTTCCGTGAAGAAAATGCTGAAGCTACACTTGAGGACATACAAGCTGAGGAAAAGCTGTTGCAGAAAGAGCATTTAAAAGCACTAAAGTCCAAGAAAGGGAAGAAAACTGTCAGAGCTTCAAAGTCTTCAAAGCCTGCAATGAAAGGAATTGAAATCAAAGAGAAATTATCTGGTATTCAAGAAGAAGAAGGAAAATTGGTAAGAAAGTCTTCTCTTGATGCCAAGCTGAAGTTAAAAGGAGTGATGGGTGAAGAGAGCAAAAGTAAGATGATAGTTACAACCTCTGTTGATACACATGTTGTACAGAAGAATGAAGACACAACCTCTGTTGCTACACAAGTTGTGACCACACCACTATTGTCTTCTCAGTTGAAATCAAAGTTTGGAAAAGGAGTTCTTCATGATCCAAATCTAGCATCTACTGCTCCAATGGATTTCACTGATGGTAGAGCCTTATCTGGTAAAATCGGATACAACAAAGGAGGTATAGGCTCACACAGGGATAAAAGACAACATGTTGTTCCCAGAGATCCTTCTTCACTGGCTGTTCCAGGTCGTGGTGTCACTCAAGAGAGTTTAGACAGACTGGAGTCAGTACAGCTTGTTTATCAGAAGAGTTTACAGAAGGATTTTCTGCTATATTTCATGAATGATGGAACAGTGTTCAAGATTGCTGAGAATGATATTGATTTAAAATACTGGGAAGAACTAGAATATGTTCTGTATCTTTTCAGAGTAAGAAATCAAAGAGCTCAGTCAATTGCAAATGTGCTCAGACAGAAGATGATTCAAAATCTTGCAAGAAGAAATATGAAATACAACAGCAAGTATGTTCCTAAGTACAGAGATTGGAATGGCAATCTGATAGAAATGGAGAAGGGGACTACAAAGCTGAAGACTGATCTTGGAATTACTGTTCTGGATTTTAATGTGAAGTCTGAAGAAGTGAAATATATCAGGTTGGGAAATGAAATGAGAAGAAACAAAATCTACGATCTCAGAGCTGCTATCTTTCAAACTGATGAGAATGATCCAGATTTAAGAGAGATCAAGGAAGCTATGCAGATTGAACTTGAAAATGCTGAGAGAAGATTGTTGATTGATTATCTCAGAACAACTCCAGATCTTGAGGAGGTTAGGTAGACAGAATTTGTAAGTAATCTGAATTTTCTGTAGATTTTGCTAAGTTAAGATTAAACTCTGATTATATGTTAAACACTGTGTTTTTATTTGATCGTTTTGACATCATCAATTACTGTGAACTTGTACATTTTTCTAATGAACAAGTTGGGGGAGATTGTTAGATATAATTGATGTGATTTAATGTCAGTGTTTAAGTGTTACAGGTAAAAAGAGTTTAACTTGTTATTGAAAGCAGTCACAACAGAGTTTGATTATACGCTGATAGCTGGAAGCGCAAACGCTGACAGAAGAAAGCGTAAACACTGCTAGCTGAACACATAGAAGCGCAAACACTGTTAGCTTGGAGAGCAACAGAGTTTGCTAAAGTCTGTCTACTGGAAGCGTCTACAAGTCAACAGAGTTTGAAGATTAATTCAAGATTAATATGGAAGCAATATCTTTGAAGATTGGATAGCTATCAAAGAGATTGAGTTGACTTAGAAGACGTGTAGCAATCGTAATTGATATCAATTGTATAGCTTAATTATAGGAGAATCAATTAACGATTGTACGTAGCTATATATCTTATAAATACAGTTAGGTTAACCCTAGAAGGGTATCCATCGTGGACGAATATCAATCGTCGTAACCTAAGCAGCTCTCTGTGATATTTTACATCACTGAGAGAGGAATTATTAATTCCAAATAGTTTTAAGTACTAAAACGTGTGTTCTTGTTATTTACTCATACAATACTTGATTATATCTATTGTGTATTCGACCTGACAGTTCCTCAAACTCCATATGAGATATGGAAAGAAAGGAAATCGAATCTTAAACACGTTAAGATTTGGGGATGTCCAGCTTATGTCAAGAAAGTTGACCTTGATAAGCTGGAATCTCGATCCGTAAAATGTAGGTTTGTGGGATATCCTAAAGAGATTTTAGGGTATCACTTTTACACCGATCATAGGGTGTTTGTCTCCAGACATGCTACCTTCTTATAAAAATAGTTTATCCTTGAAGGAAACAGTGGGAGCAAAATAGAACTTAATGAAGTTCAAGAAGCACAAACTACTACGGTTCAAGAGGAAACACATGTTCAGACTAAACAACCTTATGTGGCATAGTGTTGACTCAGAGAAATGACAGAGTGCCATGAAATCCGAAATGGATTCTATGTATGCCAACCAAGTATGGACCTTGGTTGAAGCACTAGAGGATGTGAAGCCTATTGGGTGCAAATGGGTATACAAGAGAAAGATTGGAGTAGATGGCTAGGTGGAGACCTACAAGGCTAGGCTCATGGCAAAATGATTCAGATAAAGGCAAAGGATTGACTTTGATGAAACTTTTTGCATGTAGGCCTACTCAAATCAATTCGGATTTTGCTTGCGATCCATATATGAATTGAAGCAAGCTTCTCGTAGATGGAACATCCATTTTGATGAGACAATCAAAGAGTTTGATTTTATCAAAAACATAGATGAACCATGTGTTTACAAGAAGGTTAGTGGGAGCGCGGTAACATTTCTTGTGTTGTATGTGGATGACATACTTCTTATATGAAATGATATACCGATGCTACAATCAGTCAAAGTGTGGCTATCGAAGAACTTCACTATGAAGGACTTGGAAGAAGCATCCTACATTCTCGGTATGGAGATCTATAGAGATAGATCTAGAATATTGATATGTCTTACCCAGAGTACATACATCGAGAAAGTGCTTAAAAGGTTTAGCATGGAAAACTCCACGATAGGTCTCATACCGATGAGCCGTGGAGTATCCCTTTCCGAGAAGATGTCTCCTAAGACACCTAAGGAAAGAGAACGTATGAGTAAGATTCCTTATGCTTCAACAATAGGATCTATCATGTACGCGATGTTATGTACTAGGCATGATATTGCTCATTCAATTAATTTGACGAGCAGATATCAGTCGGATCCAGGTGAATACCACTGGAAAGAAGTGAAGAACATCCTTAAGTACTTGCGAAGGACTAAGGATATTTTTCTTGTTTTTGGTGGATCTGAGTTGAAAAATAGAAGGGTTATACCTACTCTAGTTTTCAATCAGAAAGTGATGATAGCAAATCCATGTTAGGGTACATGTTTACCTTGAAGGGTGAAGCGATTAGTTGGAAGAGTTCCAAACAGCCTACAACGGCTGACTCAACAGCGGAAGCAGAGTTTATAGTTGTAAGTGATGCTGCAAAACTGTTTTGTGGCGCTTTCTTTTGATTAGGGAGATCATTGAAAGTAGAGATGTCAACATTGAGAGAGTTGACAAACATAACAACATAGCAGACCCACTCACTAAACCGCTATCTCAGATTCACTTCGATCGTCATAATGAGTGAATGGGTATTAGATACCAGAGTGATTGGCTTTAGTACAAGTGGGAGATTGAAAGAGTTTGTCCTAAAATCCAATCATGCATGATGATTTAGGAAGAACTTTCTTGTACTCTTATTTGATTTCATTAATATTAATAAAAGACTTATTTGTTTTTATTACGGGCTTTATCTATTTAAAGTGTTTTAAATAAGATATTCCATGGTTTAAAGTAAAGCTTCTAGAATTATAATGAGATTATAATAGTGAGATCTAGAAGATGATAACTCTAGACCTAAACAGTTCCTGATCATAGGATAACTAATTGGAAGTTAGTGAATCCGCAAAGATTGGTACATACTATGCTTGCTCCTTTCAGGAGGATGTCTGTTCTCATAGGCATTTGTGTGGTGACATTATAGCTAGTATGTAGGTGCTTATTAGGGAATAAGTTCACTGAACATGACTCGATAAGTTGAACAACTAATGGAGTTTACTCACGTGTCGATAGTTGTTCACTGAGTGATAGTTGTACAAGTGTCCTTAGACTTGAGATCGTTAGAGTAATCTTGTATATAATGAACTGTGCTTTGGTTTAGTCCTTAGTCTCAAGGACATCCATTAGGTCTATTCTGGGCATAGGGATTTGTGTATGGAGATAGTTAATGATCAATAAAGGATCTACCCCTTCCAGTAAGGAAGTGAATGTCCTATGTTATTCTTAGTATGCGAGTTCTGGAATCTCTGGCCAGAGTGTATGAAATTAGAAAAGAGTTTCTAATTTGCATTAATATGAACTTTGCATTATGAATAAGAAATCATATGATTAAATTTGATAGGCTTGACACGAGATCCATGCCTTGTATTTAATCGGGATATTGTAGGGTAGAAGAAATTGATTGTACGGTAACTAGTCACTGACAGGTTCTTGGTATTCTAAGCAGTGAATTCATATTATCCGGATAGTCGCGATATGTTGAGAAGCATCACTCACGATGTAGAATAAATATAATTATTCTATTAATTATATTTAATGAATTTTATAATTCATATAAATAATAAATAAAAAGTTTATTATTATTTATTTCTACTACTGGCTTAATATTGAACCTACAGGGTCACACCATAAAAAAGATTAATTTATTGATGAAGGTATTTTGAGAGAGCAAGTTGTTTTAATAATGATTAAAATAGTTTTAATTATTATTTAAACATTTTGTGGGATTTATATATATTAATATATACATGATATATTAATTATACTAAACCTACATGAGCCCTATAAATAGAAAGAGATGAGAAGAGAAGTGTGTGCATTTTGTGTTTTTGTGAAAAACCTAAAAGGAGCTAGCCTCCATCTTCTTCATCTCTCTCTCTCTCTCAAGAAGGAAAAGTTCCATTTTTATAAAGTTTCGAGTTTTATAAAAGCTTCATCGAAGAATCAATCTTGGTGGATACCGGTAGAGTGCTTCACACTCTGAGAAGCAACTGCTAGCAACCATAGATTATAAAGCTTCGATTTTTCAAGGTAAGGTTTCGATTCCTCCGGTCTTTCGTTTTTATATGATTTTCTATATGTGCTATACATGGTTTTTACGGAATAATTGTTATATCACGCTTTCGCTCGTCCGTAAATTCCTTCAGTTAAAAGCAGAGTATCTCTAGATGAAGTGTGCAAGTAGTATCAGGTGAACCATCTGGCCGGATTAATAAAATGGATCTATGTTGCTGTGGAATGAAAACGTTTTGTTGTGGTGTTGATAAGAAAAAGACTATAATACCCCTGTCAAACTAACTCCGTTAAGTCCAAGATAACGACATTCATTTAAGTGGCTAAAAAACAATTTGGAGCCATCATAGTGCAAGATTTGTAATATTGGTCATCAAAGTGCAAAAAATTAATTTACCTAGCCATTACAGTGCAATTTACTCTAAAAATAATTATAAATCTAAAATATTAATTTTCATGCATGTGAAATTAATTTTTAAAGTTCGTACTTACATTTCTTAATCGTATGAAGACCGTGTCTATAGACTTAACGAAATACAAACATTGTAGTATGAAATATTGTGATACTAAAGTCTAAATAGATAAAGATGGGTTAGCGCATTATAATTGATCTCATAACTTTCTAAAATAAACTATTACTAGGGAGTAGGTACTAACGAACCAAATATCTTGCAAACTATCCCTTAAATCATTAACAAAATACTAACATAATATATATATAATATTAAATATTGCGGTGCGGTTTGAACCGTATTTCAGAAAACTAAAACCGCAACCCACACCGCATCGCGCGATTTGTCAAAATTTGAAACCGCAACCGCACCACAAAAAATAAAAACCGCGCGGTGTGGTGCGGGTTGGTGCGGTGCGGGCAGTTTTTGCGGTTTGGTGCGATTTATGATCACCCCTATAATTGGATATGTATTTTATAAATAAAAAAAACCCTCCATATATTCATATAAGCCCACTAATTAAAATATGCCACTTGGTATTCGAGAACAATTTCAAAAACCATTTCGGGAGTCCTAACATTGCTCATCTATTACTATATATTAAAGGAGAACACAAGGGCAAAGTTTGTCATTTTAATGGCTGTGAAGTTACGATTTTACCCTTTTATATTAAAAAATTTCAAAAATGCCACTGTTTTATTATTTATACAAAAAATATATAAATTCGTGTTATCCAATAATCGAACCCCAAACCTTTTTTTAAAGAAGTTCATGTCATAACCAGTGTGCTACTCAATCGCTTGTGTTTACTTCAAAAGTCTTAATAGATAAACCACGCATTCTTCTCTTATTTTATTTAGTTTCATTTTTTTGTTTTAATTTTTGAGTTAAATAAAAATATTAGATTGTATTATTTATATAACTCTTTTTTTTTAGATTTTTCTGCAGTTAGACAACACAAGGTGAAAAGTGTCAACAAAATAATTGTGAAAATTTTATTTTATCCCTGTAAATTAAAAATTACAAAAATTCTATCCTTTTATTATCTATTACTTACTCCAACACAAAGTGCCATTTTAATGACTTTGAAATTATTTAAAAATTAGATATAATTATGTTACCTTGAGGATCGAATCCCTGATCTTTCACTCTCAGACTCATGTCATAACCATTATACTACACTTAGTTTTGAATAGGTTTTAAAAAACTTATTAGATAAACCAAATTTTCGCCTTTTGTCCCATTTTTCTATTTTTATTTTAATTAAATAACATATTGGTTTTAGTTATTTTTAAAATATTGGTATGAATATATTTACAAATTTTTTTAAAATATATCGAGTACATTCTACGATTCTCTTTTGCCATTTTAAATGATTGAAATTAAAAATAAAATTTTAAGGTAAAATTTTAGATTATACAAATTTAACCGAGTTCGGGAAAAAAATGCATTATTTACATTCGTTTCCAAGTAGATATTACATTATTAAAATAAAAAAAATGGTTTCAAAAAATATGTAAATCTTAATTAAAATCAAATCAAACATAATTAATAATTGCATCACATAATTTTTAGGTATAAATTTTTTTAAATTTGTGAGTCATATTATAGATTCTTGGTTGATCAATTTAAATATATGATTGGTGTTAAAACATGAATATTTTAAAAACTACGAAAAATAATTGAATTTCTGTTAAAAAAAAATGAGAACTCTAAAAATCGATCTTTGTTATATATATATATATATGAAAAATAACGTAACTCATTTTCAATATTGGATGAAAGAAGATAGGATTTTTGAACCATAAATGTTACAAAACTGCTATAATTATAAACAATGACCGATTAGATGATAACTCGACTATAAAGTATGGTTATATGAAATTTCATATAATAAAAAAAATTCATCAATATAATATATAGTGGTAGAGTTGTAACATATACTTATATTAAATAGGAGTAACCAAAATACCTACGCCCAGCTCGGGCGGCCCCAAATATCTACGGGATACGCCAGTACCAGTGTCATTTTTGGATCACGCCACTGGTGGTGGATTATTGCTTAGGTCACGCTTACAAGTAGTAGAGTATTTGTTTTGGACACGTTATTGGGAAAGGGGTATCACCTAAGATACGCCACCATCAGCAACGCATCTTGGGATACGCAACTGGAAGTGGCGTATCCACCATCTCCTTCATTTTGCAGAGAGACGAGCTCTCGCTGTGGCGACGTCGGTGGCACTCTCTCTCTGTTCACCCCTCTCCCGTCGTTTTTCACAATCTACACACCAATCAAATCGTCTTCTTATCCTCTACAATCCTATACCAGTTTTATTTTATTTCTAATGTTGGAATTCGAGATCTCGTGACTTCCAATCAAATCGTGATTCCGACGATTGTTTTTTTTTCTCTCTCTCCATTCACCCCTTCCGTAATTTTTCAGTTATCTTCTAAATATCATTTGAATCGCCTCTTCATTCTCTACACGCCTGTATCAATTTCATACCATTTTGTGTGCCGGATTTGAAAACCCCATAATCGATTTCATCGCAGGCGATAGGCGAGAGAGCTGGGCTGATGGCTTGCTACAGTAACGTGGGATACACCACTGGTAACGGCGTGTATCCCGTGTGTAGTGCGGGCCAAACTTTTGAAAACATGCATTTCGGGCCATGGGTACCTCATTTTGAGGTATTTTGATCATTATCTCACTCGATTATAAAGTATGGTACATGTGAATTTTTATATAATACGATAAATTGATCAATATAATATATAATGATTGAGTTATAACATATACTTAGATCAGTATACGATAAAATCAAAACAATTGATTTTAGATTTCATATTTATGCACGGGTCATTAAGGTCGTTTTATTATATTTGGAAAATTTTAAAATTGAGTTAAAAAATAATTCATAATATAATATAAAAATTGGTATACTAAATTATGAAATAACTAAGAAAACATTAGATGAATTGAAATTTTATTGTTTATCATATTTTTATTTACAACATTATTTGAATATATATACAATTTTGGACAAGAAATTAGTTCAATGCCCGTGCATTGCACGGGCTTTTACGCTAGTTAAATAATAAGTTCACGCAACTAAAATTTACCTACACAACATCATGTGACTTAAAGAGCCATTTCAGGTTTTTAATTTTATGTTTTTTTTAAAGCCATAAGTTATATGTGGCACATTTGTTTATAGATGAACGAACCTGGTTGAACTGAATGAGTAGTAATCTTCTCGTCCAGATTGTTTGACTTGTATCTGAACAATCTCAATTTACTGGACGACTCACTATTTCTTCTGGACAACTCATGGTAAAAAATTTTACTGAACCATCCATATGCTTTAACTTTTATAATCTGGATGCCTACAGCCTGCCTATAATATTATAAGTAATCACAATCAATTTATTGTATACTTTTCTAATATTACTTTTGTTATTATTAATATCAATTTACAAACAAAAAATTATAATATTTTATAATTAATATTATGGTATTTATTTCTTTCATCAATTATCGATTGCTAAAATTTTAATTTTGATGATTGATACAAAAACGATTACCACAAAATTTTGATGATTTTTGATTGATTTTATTGATTATTGATCGATTTCTACAAGAAACAATTTTTAACCCGATTACAACAAAATTAGTTTGATTAATCACCAAACAAAGATAAATCGCCAATAATAGCTTTTAAGATAAATATTTTAATAAATTTAAGGGCTTAATGGCCCTAAAGTTACCTAAACTAAAGTTACCTTTAGGTAACTTTAAGGTTATTTAAGGTTATTTTTGTAAATACAAAGGGATGAATTCTATTAT
Source organism: Kitagawia praeruptora (assembly GCA_037693485.1). NCBI lineage: Eukaryota > Viridiplantae > Streptophyta > Magnoliopsida > Apiales > Apiaceae > Kitagawia > Kitagawia praeruptora. The sequence goes on from CM075352.1 coordinate 146,306,179, forward strand.
TACAAAAATGTCATCCAAATTTTATACGCAAAATGTCATCGACTTTAGGTAAGCTATCTAAAGTTAACTTTGGGAACATTTTTTTCTAAATTTAATAAGTTTAAATTTAAAAATTGGAAATTATATCATTCAGAAATTTAAAATTTTACTTAACAAACAACATTTTCTATCCAGCATTTAGATTAATCAATCATTCAGAACTTTAACCATTCAGAAAATATTGTTCAAATTTAACAAAGGGAGCTGATATTTGCACACCCTATGCTTATAGGTGCACATCCAATATCCATAACTTGACTAAAATACCCTCACATCACTATTCCATGTTTAATCATCCATGCAATAATCTTTGAAATTAATTTATATGTTTCTCTAAAAATAAGCATACTTGATTGTATATTTAAATTGAATATGTTAATAACTATTTTTTTTAAAATTTAATCTTAAGAACTTCAATTATATATGTACTTATTTATTCATTTTAAATGTATATTTTAATTTGATGATAATGGAAATTATATTTAGCATAGATTATCATATTTTTTACTTTACCATTTAAAACTTTTTTAATGTAGTTAGTAAAATGTAATTTAAAGTTCCTGAATAGATATGATACATGTTATTATGAGAACTTGAAGTAAAAAAAAAATACTACTCCCTCCGTCCCATAATAAACTACCTAGTTTTTTTTAAAGTTTCTGACACGTATATAAAAAAAATATTTGTAGATATTATTTTCTCATTTTTTTCGTTTTGTATAAAAATATGATGTTCAAACTTTTATATAGAACAAAAAACTCGAAAAAATATTATCTACAAACTACAACTATGTTTTTTATATACATGCAATATTTTCTAGATTTCAAAATATAATTGTCATTAAAACTATTTATGAATTATATAAAAAATTTAATTATTACATCACAACAAATTAATACAAAAAGTTCAAACGAAAAATCTCAACAATGCAATCTTTTATTGAACTCTGCAAATAATTGGCCAAAAAGGTTTGCTAGAAAATAAAAAAGAAAATTTTGAAAGTATTTTTGTCACATAATCAATATTGGGTGTGCACCTATAAGCATAGGGTGTGCACATATCAGCTCCCTTTAACAAATGCCCCTAAATTTTGGAATCCCGGGTCAACATCCATTTTGATTATGGCTTGTTTGGTAACTTGGAATTCATTTGAATTCCTGGAATTGACCAAATTTAGTGTTTGGTAAGATTAAAAAAATTTGGAATTGGAATTGATGAATTCCATACCAATTCAATATTAACTATTTTTTTGTAATTTGAAATTACAAGTGAAAGATAGTAATTTGAAATTCTTTTCCACCAAAATACATGGGCATCACTTTTTTTTTTTGGAATTTTTTTAGAGAAATATTTTTTCTCGGGAAATTTTTTCCTTGAAAAATTATTTTCGAGGAAAATTTTCTCGAGAAATTTTTAGAAATTATTTTCCGGGAAACATTTTTAGAGAATTTTTTCTTTTCCCAGGAAAATTTTCTCGAGGAATTTTTTTGGGGAAATTTAGAAATTTTTCCCGAGGAATTTTTTTCGGAAATTTTTTTTCTGGAAAATTGTTTTCGAGAACTTTTATTTCGGGAAAAGTTTCTCGAGAAAATTTTTTCCGGGAAAAATTTTCGAGAAATTTTATTCTGGGAAAATTTTTTCGAGAATTTTTTTTTTCTTGCAAATTTTCTCTAGAATTTTTTTTTCGGAAATTTTTTTTCGAGAATTTTTTTCCCGGGAAAATTTTCTCGAGAAATTTTTAGAAATTATTTTCCGGGAAACATTTTTAGAGAATTTTTTCTTTTCCCGGGAAAATTTTCTCGAGGAATTTTTTTGGGGAAATTTAAGAATTTTTTTCGGAAATTTTTTTCTGGAAAATTGTTTTCGAGAACTTTTATTTCGGGAAAAGTTTCTCGAGAAAATTTTTCCCGGGAAAAATTTTCGAGAAATTTTATTCTGGGAAAATTTTTTCGAGAATTTTTTTTTCTTGTAAATTTTCTCTAGAATTTTTTTTTCGAGAATTTTTTTCCCGGGAAAATTTTCTCGAGAATTTTTTTCCGGGAAATTTTTCTCGCTAAATTTTTTGTCGGGAAAATTTTCTCGAGAAATTTTTTTCCCAGAAAATTTTTTCGAGAATTTTTTTCCAAGAAATTTTTCTCTAGAAATTTTTTTCCGGGAAATTTTTCTCGAGAAATTTTTTTCATACTTACCAAACAAAGAATTTGGAATTGAAATCATGGATTTCAAATTTTGGAATTGAAATCATGGATTTCAAATTTTGGAATTGAAATCATGGATTTCAAATGAAATTGTAGTTCCCAAACGTCACCTTAAAGAATTAAATTTAAGATATAAATATGCGATACAAACGGGCAATATGTTGTGACCCGAGATCTACTATCTGATATACTGTATAATCTAATTTATTTATGAAATCTATATCAAATGAAAAATTAGGATATACTTTTAATTTGATAAAAACTAGTAAAATGTATTGTATATATTTATAATTTTTTTACATTTGAAAATCTATTAATATATTTATTAGAGATAAACATCAAAATGGCCCACTACTATGCCATATCTTGTTTTTCAAAAGAAAACCCTTGATGCACATGTTCGTCTTGCATAACATCTCCAATAAGAAGTTGCTTTAAGGGTTGTCAATCTTTGCCAAATCAATATTTATATTATATTTTATTTTCTCTTACATCCATGTCATTGTTACCAACTTTTATTAAAAATTTACTCCAATAGTTGGCAACTCCAAAAGTAAGTTGCTAATGTGATCCCCATATACACTTTATTTTAAAAATTATAAATATCGAAAACATAAAAGTGGATAGAGGTAAATATGCTTTTGGATTGTTTAATGAGTTTTATCCAAATTAGGAAGTTGCCAACTTTTGGCAATCTTGCTAGACAACCAAAAGACAACCTCCCAACTCCAATAGGTTGGCAACCAAGGTTGCCTTGCCATGTAGGCTTGGCAACCTTCTTAGTAACCCCTATTGGAGTTGCTCTTAGCAGTTGTTACTGAGCATGATCTGTCATATCAAGCGTGTTGCGACAGATGGACCAAGAGGCAACCTCCCAACTCCAATAGGTTGGCAATCAAAGTTGCCTTGTCATGTAGGATTGGTAACCGTATTAGCAACCCTATTAGAGTTGCTCTTAGTAGTTGTTACTGAGCATGATCTGCCATATCAAGTGTGTTGCGACAGATGGAACACCTTGTTACAACTCTGATGTGCAACCTGACACCTATTACGGAGCACGAAATAGCGTATCATCAGGATATTGAGAGCCCAAATTCCTGAAATGGGATAGGGAAGGTCATGATATTTAGAAATGGGACATTTTAAACCTTCACCCAAAAATTAATGTATAACCAATTTTTCAATACTTTTTAAAATCTTTATGAATTATTTCAATACTTTTTTAAAAATTTATCGTCCTTAGATTTAATTAACTTTTTTAGATTTTTATTTTATTTTCAGTATTATGACATTTTACTTTAATACTTTAATTATTATACACGTATATATATTAATTTTTCCAATAAGATATAATTTTAATTTCTATTTGAAACTTTATGAAAAAGTACTACTATATTTTATAATCGTTTTGTTATTGAATGTATTTTATTGAATTTGTATATCTATTTTCAATTGTATTTAATAGAAAGTTCATAATTAATATTTTTTTTCTATTTTCTAGTGCAAGGGACAATTCATACTTTATTTATATATATTTTTTCTAATTTTATTTTAATTGAATTTTTTGATTTTTTTATTAAAATTTCAATCCATTTTTATTGCACAAATATAAATTTTTATAATACCTAAGTTTGAAAGCTTCTATTTTTCTTTTAAATGTTTAGTTATTATTTTAATTTAGATTATATTTTTAGAATGATACATATTCCACGTTCTAATTAGTAATTTTGGTTTAGTAGAATTTTTTTCTTCTCTATTTTTAGTAATTAAAATTATTCTAATTAAGTATTATAATTTTATTTACTATTGTATATATACTTATTTCTTCCTAAAAATATTTTTTTTTATCGCAAATCAATTTTATTAATTTTGATTATAATTAGAATTAATGGTTTTATTTATATATTAAACTTGTTTTAGTTTACTAAATTTATTCCTTACAACGTACTCTAATTTTATGGAATTGTTCTATTTTCAAAACGTTTTTAGCCAATTATTTTTTTTAAAAAAATTCTCAACTAATAGTAATTGCGTAAGAACTAAGACCATACCAATTATACTATCTATACTATTATATAAAAGCCAAAACATTAAAAGTTTGGTTAGTCGGTTGGTTGGTCGGTACGTACCTGTTGATTTTACGTATTTACCCTTACTCAATTACTACTAACTAATCAATTTCCTTTTCCAAATTAAACATATTATCTTTTCTACTTTTAAAGAATTAAATAATTTCCTTTTTCAAGTAAAATACAATATTTTTTATATTTTATCTAACTAAAATTTCTCCTTTATGAATCTTCTTTTTCAGGTCATATTACCTTTTCTATTTTTCAATAATTAAATAATTTCATTTTTCAGGTAAATTAGAATATCTTTTACATTTTATCTAACTAAAATTTCTCTTTTTTAAAAACACTACGAGCAATTTTGTTTAATAAAATAACATAATTATATTATAATTACTATTAACTAATCAATTACCTTTTTCATTCAAAACACGTTACCTTTTCTCTTTTCTCTAACTAAAATCTTTCTTTTTCCAATTATATCATGGACGGTTACCTTTTTCAGCCAAAACACGTTACCTTTTTTCTTTTCTCTTACTAAAACCTCCTTTTTTCCAATAATATCACGGGCGTTTCAATTTAATAAAAATAAAATAATAATAATATTATAATACTAATAATTAACCAATTCAACCAAAATATATAATCTTTTCTATTTTTTCTAATTAAATTCCCTTTTTTTCTAGAAATATAACAGGCAACATTAAATTTCTCAATTTTTAAAAACTATGAGCAATTTTATTTAGTAAAATAACATAATTAAATTATAATCACTATAAACTAATCAATTTTTTCTAAAAAAAAATCCTTTTTTTTCTAGAAATATAACGGACAGCATTAATTTCTCATTTTCTAAAAACTATGAGCAATTTTATTTAGTAAAATAACATAATTAAATTATAATTACTATAAACTAATCAATTACCATTTTCACATAAATCATGTCATCTTCATGTTATCCTTACTTAATTATTTATAATTACTAATAACTAATAAATTTCCTTCTTCGGGTAAAACATGTTACCTTTTCTATTTTTCAATAACTAATCTTTTATCACATAAAATATGAGAAATTCTTTCCTTTTTCAAGTAAAATATGCTACATTTTCTATTTTTCAATAGCCAAATTTTCTTTTTACGTAAAATACAGTTTATCTAGCTAAATTTTTTCCTTTTCTAAAAAAACTATGAGCAATTATGTTTAATAAAATAACATATTATAATTACTAATAATTAATCAATTACCATTTTCAGCTAAAATACATTATCTTTTCTATTTTTTTATTTTTTTCAGAAAAACCTATTTGGTTTGCTTTAATTAAGTACAATAAAATAATAACAATATAATAACTAGTAACTAACCGATTACGTTTTCAGCTAAAATATTTCATCTTTTCAATATTTTCAAACTAAAATCCATCATTTTCTAAAAATATCACGGACAACATATATATTTATATCAGAACATATTTTTCTAAAATTTTAAGCCAAGAAAGTTTATGTTTTAAAATTTTTAATTCAAACAAATATTCTGTTATATTAAAGAACATCCGTGCATTACACGGGTTTTAAGCTAGTATTATAAAATGTTAAATCTATCTAATGTCAATATTAGAATTAACTATTTTTAAAAATATTTTGGATCATTTGTAATGAGAATGGGACATTTTAGTTATTTTTTATTGTATAATTTGAATTTAATCTACATCTAAATTTTGTTTTCTTTATAATTTAAAATGAAAATTACATTTGTAAATGAAACATCCCCGCGCCTATCAATTGTATTAGTGTTTTAAATTAATTAATAATTACATCCTTATATATAACTAGTCGATAAAGCCGAGCTTCGCGGCGGCGTTATAATATTTTTTTAAAAAATTAATACTTTTACGTTATATTATATTATAATATTAATATTAAATTTTAATAATTAAATATCCTTTAATGAATCAATTTCTTGTTAAACACGATTCTTTCGATTGAGCCGCTCTCTCGTTAAATCAAAATCTTAACTTTAACATATATTATAAAGACTTATATAATATTTTTTATCCATAAAATCGAACAATAAAAATAAAAAATAATTATGACATCAATATCTATTCTAATAGCTTTTACAATTTTTTCTAGTGAGCCGTCTTCCCGTTAAATACGTTTCGAGTCGCTCTTATTTGGAACCGAAATTCTAACTAATTATAAAAAGAAAGTAAATTCCAATTTTTATATTCTTTAAACTTTCTAATATTTATAAAGTTTTAAAAATGAAAATACATCTTATATTTTCTGTATATTATAGATATTCAAGTACTTATTTACAACTTGAGCATGAGAATGTCTTTCTGTTATGTTAACATATAAAAAAATTAAATTTGAAGACTTTTCGTTACGGGAATAATATTAAATTTATGGATATATTTCTAATGCAAGTATAATTAACTTGTATAAAAAAAATAAAATAAAGGATTTCTAAGAAAAAAGATACATAGTTTTAAAAATCGCGTAAGACGTCTTCACTGTCCTAAAAAGGGACCAAACTAAAATAAAGACCAACTTCAAATAATAAAAATATATTCAAATAATATATATATATATATATATATATATATATATATATATATATATATATGATATATTTATGGATATGTTGCATTTTTAGTAAAGTTATATGCTTTTTCTTTTCTCTTTTTTAAATTATAATTTATTTTTTAGTACGGTCATTATATTTTCCTTTTTTTCGTTTTAATCATATGCTTTATAAATACTTATTCTACTTTCAATAGAAACTTTTATTTATATGTTTTTTTCTATAAATTTAAACTTTTATTCTCTATAAATTCGAACTTCTATTCTACTTTGAATAGAACTTTTTTTTTAACAAACTTTGAATAGAACTTTTAATCATATGCTTTATAAATACTTATTCTACTTCCAATAGAACTTCTAATCACATGTCTTCCTATAAATTCGAACTCTTCTCCTCTATAAATTCGAATACCTATTCTACTTCTAATATGTTAAAATCATATTTTTATATTTATAGGTGTTTAAAATTCTAAAATTCTAAAAAATTAAAAAAATAGATTGAGACGATCTTAGAGCGCAACCTAAACTCCCGCGTATCCTCCTTTATTTATATATATTGATATTGATTGATGATTGATATTTTTTATTATACGTATTCTTTATATAGTCAAACATGTTTTTTTACCTCCAATTAATTTTTTAATTATATGTACTTTTAATAAATTCAAACTCTTCTTATTTATAAATTAGAACTCCTATTTTACTTACAATAAAACTCTTAATTATATGTATTACAAACACCTATTTTCCTTCCAATAAAACTTTTAATTATATGTCTTCCCTATAAATTCAAACTCTTATTCTTAATAAATTTGAACACCTATTATGCTTCTAAAATGTTAAAAGATACAGTAGTTTTTTAGTTATTAATATTTAAAATCCTAAAATTCTAAAAAATTTAAATATTTTTTCTCTATTATATCATCAATATTAAATTTAATATTCAACACGATTTTCTTTAATGAACCGCTTTTTCGTTAAGCATGGTTATTGCTATTGAGCCGCTTTCTCGTTAAGATCAAAATCCTAACTTTTACATATATTTTTTTTTTGACGAAATGCAGGAGATTATCCTAAAAATGAAATAAAATTCGCGCTTCGCGGCGGCGTTACAATATTTTTAAAAAAAATTCAAAACACTTACGTTATATTATGATATTAATATTAAATTTTAATAATTAAATAATCTTTTCTAATGAATCAGTTTCTAAAGAAGGTTGTACTTTCTATAAAATATTTAATTATATGTCTGCTCTATATATTCAAACACTTATTCTACTTCTAATAGAACTTTTATTTATATGTTTTTCTATAAATTTGAACTATTATTCTCTATAAATTCGAACTCCTATTCTACTTCAAATAGAACTTTTAATCATATGCGTTATAATTACTTATTCTACTTTAAATAGAACTTTTAATCATATGTATTCTCTATAAATTCGACTTCTTCTCCTCTATAAATTCGAAAACCTATTATACATCTAATATGTTAAATGATATTTTTCTACTTCTAATAGAACTTTTATTTATATGTTTTTTCTATAAATTCAAACTCTTATTCTCTATAAATTCGAACTCCTATTATACTCCAAATAAAACTTTTAATCATATGTATTATAAATATTTATTCTACTTCCAATAGAATTTCTAATCATTTGTCTTCCCTATAAATTCGAACATCTATTCTACTTATAATATGTTAAATGATATTTTTACTTTTGTTAGTATTTAAAATTCTAGAAAATTAGAAAAATATGGAACGTCCAAATTCATGTATATTTTACTATTGTTTGTAGATGAGAAACAAAGTGCACCTGTGTAGAGTATATTATATTAATTGCAAATAATGAGAATCAAGCTAGATATTCAAAATCAATGCAAGTAGCGTACGTACGAGATAATCAATATACAAAAAGTTAAAAAGTTGACATAATATATTTTGGCTTCTCTAATTAATTATTACCTCTAAACTTTTTAACCATTGTAATGTAAGGTACATCATCATCTTTATATAAATTTGGATTGAATTGTTCGCTCAACTTTCCCCAAAGAGTGATCGTTGCAGTTACCGAGCTGTATAAAAAGATTGAGTTTAAGAGTTAGATAATTAATCATATTGTTACACCAAACTGTATAGATAATATACATGACTTACTGATTTGTTATAATCTCAAGATCTCGCTTTTTCCAGTTGGTGCCAACAATTTGACAAAAAAAAAAAAGCTTATGAATGCATGCCTAATTCATGCTTGCGACAATAATGAGAGGACCTGTAAAGATAAATTCGAAAACAAAGGCATGCATAATAGCATCTTCAAGAGATTATAAGTGAAAATAATAAAATTTCTGTAACAAAAGTTAGATTTTCCAAGAATTTGACAAATTAAATAACATCAATATGTTTAACATAAGAGATCTCGTCATGTGGAAACATTGAAACCTTGAATTAAATTAAATTAAACATGGAAACAAATTAAATATAGGATTTTAATCAATGATGATGCCCCCAATCACGTAATAATTAACTATATATATTTATTTATATGCATAAATAAATATATATAATTAATCTTACGTACTTGGTTGTCAACCATTGGCATACGTACAAACTGATTTATGTCACCATTTTTTATGATTTATATAATAATCTAAATTTGATCTCCTCTATAAACTCGAATACATTAATTTATACATCTAGTTATACTATGTTTAAATTTGAACTCTTCTCCTTTATAAATTCGAATTCTACTTCTAATATGTTAAAAGATATTTTATATTTATTAGTATTTAAAATTCTAAAATTTTAAAAAATTGAAAAAATAGATTGAGACGATCTTAGAGCACGTAACCTCTCGCGTACCCTCCTTTATATATATATATTGATGATATTGATGATTGATGATTGACAATTACCATATCAGACCGACACTAATTATATAAAAGAAATTTTATAGTTTTACATGAATATTTTTTTTTAATAATTTATATATATATTTTATATTTTCATATCTAATACAATTTAACACCGGGGTTTTAATATAAATTTCTACTATAGATCTATTTGTATGATAATATTTTTTACAAATATTTTTTTTTAAAATTATGTGAAATTGGGACCGATCAAGTAAAATCATGCCACGAAATTTCTTTACTCAAATTATATATAAAAATTAATGTTATCACTCACTTTAAGCCAATATAAATTTGTCATTTGTCAAATAAAAATAGGGAAATGTTATTTACAGAGCACTTTTTTAATTTCCAGAACTATGTATTGTATTAGAATATGTTTCATATTATGAATGCAGGGGGAATATGCAACACATATTGTTCTGGAAATAAAAAAACGCTCTGAAAATAACATTTTCCTAAAAATAAAAAACAGGACAATATGAAACACGTGCACAAACTTTAACCAAAATAAGAATGACCAAACTCCAAAGATAATTTAACTACTAACATTTTACATTTGCTCCATAGTTTATATACTCACATGAATCACATGAATAACCAAAAGATAGTCAGTTGCTGCAACAATTTCCAATCCTCATTACCAATCTCTGATTATGCTTGCTGAACATAACCAAGCAACTTTGTGAAAAGAGGAATGAGTCCAACCAACGCTATTTGAAGGTTTCCGCAACTCTTCAACTGGATGCACACTTGTCCCAGGCCCCTGTTATCATAATTAACACTAGCAATTAACTTGGTTAAACGTCCAACTGGGATCTGAGTTTGAGCATTCCACCTGGTAGCTAGATCTCCTTGCCAATTCATCAGAGAGACACTCATAGTTGGTAGAAAACGGCGAGGATGAAAATCCTGATCTCTTAAAGAGGCTTCTAGACAACCACCATAGGCGACATCACCATGTCCAACTATTGCACCACCATAAATGACAACTTGGCCTCCACTAGTAACCATTATATTGTCCTCAAATTTCACCCCAGCATTTACAGTATCACCCATATAAATCACAGAAAGACTAGCTACCGCCTTATTTCTCTTGAAATTACTAAATTTTGTATCATTGCGCAGAGTGTAAGCAATATCATTTCCTATCTGCTGCATATTAAAACCTAAAGTAGTTGCTTGCCCTATATTATGTTTAACAGAACCTGCTACTTCTATATAAAAATGAGTCTCTTTCTTTTCCTTGGTAAACTGTCCGACGAAAGACATAGGCACCTTCTTATTAATCACTAGTGTCCCAGCCATTTTTACGCCAACCATATTTGTGCCTTCATAACCAACATCATGATCCCAACTCTGACTGCCATGAACAGGCCTCACAAGCCACTGGTTTGTAGTTTCACTATAGTCAGAGGGCATACCATTAGCTTCCATAAACTTCGACATTCTCCTTTTCTGTTTCTCTTCACTTAACTGCTTTTTCTTGAAAAGTTCTTCCCTGTATTCTAGTTCATCATAGAAAGCCTTCTGCTCTGACTTGGAAAGTTTGGCCAGCTGGGCTTTGGTCAAATGTCTGAACGGAGGCAATTCATCATAGTCCCATTCATCATCCGAGTTCATTGAGTCATCATCTTGAGTGTCCTCGTCACTGTCATACTGCTCGTTTGGCAACTTCAATTGCGGTCTTGTTTGGAGAAGAAACGATAAAAAAAATGGTAGTGGTGATCTAGCTCTATCAGGTTTTACAGGTGGACTCTCCTGAAACTCTAGTACTGTATTCGCCTCTGCTATAATTTTTGATCCAAAACAGGACAGTAACAGACAAGGATTCCACACCTGACCATCTGGCAACACCCTCTGACCCACTCTGTTTCTTCTACACATTGAATGATTCTCCACCAAGGAGACAGGGTTCAGGAGCATCCTATTTCCAGAAGCACGACGGATTGCTTGCTGAACATCACGAGCACGCCCAGTGACAAAGTTATGATAATTTAAAGCAATACCGTTTGCATCCTCAGGAGGAGCTGATGCAGCATGTGTCAGAACTATAATGGCATTAGTCCATATCGACAACCCAAAAGTATCAGTAATTGCCCGCAATACGATGACATCAGAAGGCTTGCTCACCATGTCCAACCTATCAAAATATAAAACAACATCTGGAGGTGATTTTCTGATAAACCGCTGGACAGACTTGAGCATTTTCACATTACGGGGCTGATCTGACAAAGAAGAAAAAAGGCCCGGCGTGTCGATGACCCGGATTTTAATTCCCTGCACAGTCCCCACAACTTCCTCAGCTTTCTTTGTTCCCAACTCAAAGGCATCAGTACCACACAGTCCGGCCGTCACACGATCAAAAATGGAGTTGATAGTTGCACTTTTACCAACTCCTATTTTCCCCAGGACCATAATAGTGCATGTGAAATCAATGGGTTTATCAAGCTTTTCCATCATATCCGCACTCTTACTTGCACGATCATCAGTAAATGTCACATTAGGACCCCCATTTTTCCATCGTTGCTGCTCGGCCAAATTTATTCTGTGTAAGACTCTAACTACAGCCTGATGTTGAGCCTGCCCCAGCCTATTAGCAAGTCTCAGAAATTTGACACGAATGCCATAAAGTTTTTTTCGAGTCTGGTAAATTTCCTCAGCATTTCCATATCCTGATTGTTCAGTACATTGATTATCTCTTCCATTTACAAGGGTGCGTGATTGTACTCGATAAGGTAATGTTGGAAGTGGGGTGACATTGCCGAGACCAGCAGGGTTAATATGGGGAGGTACAGGAGCACGAGTGTTGACCACTTGTCTTGTCTCTGGTCTAAAATCTTGAGTTTTTTGCTGCAGAGCACCTTCTTCCCCTTCCTCATTGCCGATAACGACATTACTACCCTCAATCCCAACACCAATCTCTGATACCGTTTGAGATGCATGAACTGGCTCAGGCACATCTCGCACAATATTCACATCTTCTTCCGGCTTGTATTTCCTTTGATCAACTGCCTCTTGAAACAATCCATCTGCAGCCGCCTCTAACGATTCACCCGGTCTCACTTTCTCCCCTGTATCAATGCAAGTAAGTTGCGCAACACTAGACTCTTTAACCACGTCATCCCCCCCATCTGAATCCTTGAATCTATTGGAACCCTCCTCCATATAAACCTTGTCTTGTTTCAACTCAAAACCCACATTTCCAAAACCCTTATTATTATGTTCCCCCAAACCAGACCGTTGATCAGTCTCTACCTTATTTTCCATTACAATCCGATAACCAAGCTTCAAAACCCTAATCAATAAAACCCCAAACACAACTCATAAATAAATAAAACCTAAAAAATCATTGTAAACACACACACGTATATGTAAGCTGTAAACAACATTGAACAGATCTAAAAAGTAGTACAAGTATATATCAAAATGCAAGCGTTTTACATGAATGACAGTTGATATACATATATATGTAGGAATATAACAGTAAGAAAACTACAAACTGAGAACTAACCTCTGATTGTATGAATGAAAAAGATTGGAGAGATAGAGAAAGACCAAGTGAGAGTGAGAGGCCTTTCAATTTTTGACTAGATTGTGTTGAAACAAAAACGAGGTAATTGTATTGTACTACTCCAAAATTAGAATTCGGCCACCAAAATAAGTCCCGCTCTTAAAACTCACACTTGCACCCAACTCACTGCTTGTTGCCCAAAAATTCATCCGATTTTAAAAATTCGGAATTTTTAAAATTCAGTTCGAGACACCTTTTTTTTACTGGTCAGGTTTCGTGCCGGTTAACATATTTCCAAAAAAATTTAAAATATATATATTCAATTTAGTAATTTGAAAAATGACTAAATGAGTGACCAACAAATAATAATAATTAGATCTAAATCAGAAAATAAATTCATCATTAAACGAATAAATGATCCTCTTAAGTTAATAGAGAGTTTTGGCCAAGAATACCCCAAAAAACTATATCAGAATACTCCAAATCAATAAACCATTGATGATGACCATAAATACCCGTCTATTACGCATTTCATATAAGAGTAATAGGGTTACGCATTTGATATTAGGGTAACTAATATAGATTTTTATCCATTACGCATTTGTAGAATGGGTAATAGGGGTTACCCATTTTCTAAATGCGCAATAGGCTTCCCTAACATGTATAAATCTATTACTCCCCTCCCAAATGCGTAATAGAGGGGTATTTATGGCCACCATCCATGATTAGTGTTATTTTCGTCAATTTTATTAAAAAATGGGGTATTTATGTCTTTCTTAATAGATGATAATGTATTTTTTTTTTTACTGAATACGTTGCATTTTCTCATTTACAACTGGATAATAGTCCAAAATCTAACTAGATCACACTCGAACATGATCAAAAATCACATAGTTTACATTTAGTATTTTTAACAAAATTTATCTGTATCTTTTTTAGCCTAAATCAAATTTTTTTTTTTGTATACTCTCTATGCATGGTAGTTTGCTACTCGATTATAACGGATTTTAACGGATTGATAATAATCGATGGATTTTAAAAGATTTTTGTTGATTTTAATTTTAGGTAGAGTTTGACTGATTTTATGTGAAATCCTATAGAGTCTATGTAGAGTCTCGTTGATTTTAGTAAAATCCTTCAAAATCTTGCAGAATTTGGCTGGATTTCAAAAAATAAAAAATACACTAGCAAATCCATCAAAATCTATCATTTTATATAATCCAAAAAAATCCATGACTTTTTGAATACCTTGAGATTTTAAAAGATTGTTTTAAATCTTGATTGAATACCTACGGATTTTAGAAGATTTTTTAAAATCTCAATTGAATATCCACAGATTTAGAAAGATTATTTAAAATCTGAATTGAATACCTGCATATTTTAAAGGATTGTTTAAAATCTCAAATGAATACCCACTAATTTTGATAATCCATTAAAATCCATCAAAATCTCAAATGAATACACCCCTCTAAATTAACATATATTTAAAATTTTAATAACCGAATCACCGAGTGTTCAATCCCACTTAAATTTATGGGCTTGCTTTTCCCGAGTGTTCAATCCCACTTAAATTTATGGGCTTGCTTTTCCTGAGGTTACCTTAGGCAAGTTTCCTGAGGTTATTAAAAAAATAATACAAGTATAGGGTTATTTTTGTAAATACATGGGGCCATGTTCAATTATTACAAAATTACCCTTAAAAAATTATACTAAAACCTCGTGAGGTAACCTCAGTAACATTGTTCATTAAATTTATACTAATTTTGAAGTACAAATTCAACCTACAAATTAGACAACAAAATTGAAGGTGGAGCTGGACGAGTGATGTTTAAATTTTAGTACTCAAAAGCACACCCTCAGACAAACTCAGACACAAATAAGGAGGGGATACAAATACAGATAAATGGGTGTGACTTGAAAAAGGTAAATTTTGGGGGAAAAAACCTACTACGAATGCAAATTAACAATTTGTTATTCACCCTCCGGCTGGTAAGCTAAAGCTTAATGTTGATGTTGTTTCAGTAGGTAGAGACGACTAGTTTTACTCAGTAGGCATGGTTCTTAGAGATCACATAGGTACATTCTTGAGGGGTATTTCAATGGAATATGTAGGGATGTACTCAGTTTCCGAAGGTGAATTAAGTACAAGGTGTCACCGTCAAAATATTCCAACACTAGCTTGAAGAGGTTGAGTACAACCAAATGAGGAACCTCCTACCATAAGTCACTCTTGGACACATTCTTCATAGCTTGAGGACCCAGATTCTGCTACATCACCAATGTCCAAAGTATCTGGAAGATTTTCACAATAAGCCTTCACCAGTCAACTAATAACAGCAAAATATAAACTTCTTTAACATGCAAACTACAGCAAAATATTCTCACTCAATATTTCACCATATTCTTTGACAAAATAAGCATACAACATATGTTGCAACAAAATAAGCATAGAATAGATGTCATATCCTTTCACCAGTCAACTAGTAACAACAAAATATAAACGGCTTTAACATGCGAACCACAGAAAAATATTCTCACTCACAATCACCACTCTTTGAAAGTAGAAACTTGAGGTCTACTTTACAGCAGAATAATACTACCTGGGAACCTAAATTTGATGCCATTGTGATTGGTAAAAAGGCAAACTTCTGCAGTGCTTAGCAAACAATTTACACTAATCATGGTAAGAGAAGACAAAAAATTATTCTGGTTTCCATCTGTAACGGATAATGCATACTGATAAAACTACACAACCAGGTGAAGAATTATTAACAAGGGGAAGAACAATCTAAACCACACAGGTCTGCAGAGTCATTTTTCTGCGTCTCAGAAAGTTCAAGGACGGAGAGGTGTACCATAAGTGCTATAAGGAAGAGCATGTGAATCTTAATGATTTCTACAGCAACCACTGCTTCGATTCAGTCAAAGCATGTTCAAATGCGACAAAGAACAAATAAAAAGTTGCAGGGTATACGTGTGTGGGTAGAAAGAGTTACTTGGAACAATTATATAAGTAAAAAAATACTGAAAATTTTCGCACAGCAACTTATTAGATAGACAAAGTCTAAAACAGATATAAAATTCGATTACCAGGGGAATTAACCCTGAAGTACTACAGCTTTAGTACCCAAAAACATTGTTCCAGGGCTAACTACATAAGAAAAGAGAGACAATAGGGGAGCAAGTAAGAAAATTCTGCGAAGATAATTTGCCTCCAGTGCTATAATGAAATTAGATGACAAACAGTGTCTATATCAGGCAGGGATTCAAAAAATCAGGAATTAAAGGGAAGAAGTTAAAGTGATCAGGTTGACTCAATCAGACTCCTTCATCTTTGCTAGCTATCCCAAAATCTTCTCATATCAATCATCTCTAATCCTACGGTACACCAGCACATCACCCTCTGAGTTCTTTTGACGCATAAAGCGTGGAATATCCTTCAAGGTGAGCAACATCAATTCCCAAATAAGCCGAAGCTCAACCAACCAGTTTTGTTGCTCAGCCAACCCGCAACAAAGACTTGGATCATGCAGGGGATTCGGGCACAAACCACCGAGCAGACATCCATTCTCTTCACAAGCCCTATTGAACTTGTTCAGTGATTCCTTACCCAATTGCCAACTACGATACAACTTCAATCCAAATAGTAGATTGCTGATAGCATCTCGCGGTACGTGCGCTACACCTACTGCCACCAAGACTATGCCAAATGAACACCAAAAAACTGCTTCAACTCTATTCTTGTGTGCATGTATAACTATGTCACAAAAAAATAAAACCTAATTAGTAATAACAAAATATAATGTAACTAATGAATCTGAATTTATATTGACATACCAGGAAGAGCATTTTTAGCAGCTTTCTCCACCACCATATCCTGATTCCTAAAAAAAGCATTAACAAACCAATCTATGGCTACCTGGCCGACTTTCCAATTAACTTTAGAAACAACAGCAGAAGCGGTTCCTAACAAACAAACAAAAGCACTTCAAATGATAAACCAATATTTGAGTAAGCTCAATAAGCTTAAATTAACTAAACAATAACCTGTTACGTTGTTCACCAAATCTTGGGCCATGTCCAGCGGAATGTCCACCTCAATAGGAACTAAAATCAACGAAAGTTGGGTTATATAATGTTTTACACACATCTACTCGATAAGATGCAACTTTAATATATTCATTTACCTCTTTTCTGTGGTAATTTCAAAGGCCCAATTAGTTCCCGATTCAAATTCCTTGGAAAAGATAGAGTTGTTGAAGGATCTAGAATGCAAGAAGCATAGACATATAAGAACAATTAATAATAATACAAATGTAGTGTAGAATATATGAATCATATCAGGAATTATTTAGAAAGTAACAATATAATATGTGTAATTTTTGTTTCCCAGTTTAGAGATTGCGTTTCTTGATCTATTTAATTCAACTCCTATCATATTTTGACACAATTTGGCAAACCTTGTAGCTACAATTAGTTCCTACTGACAGGGAACCTCAATTCAAACTATTATACAATATTGTACAGTACATTTCATATTGTTCCAACAAAGAACAAACAACAGGCAATCCACATTTTTGGGACTTTTTTTTAGTGCCAAGTCAAAGTCAAGACGAATCCTTCGTACTAAGTCAAACGCGCTTAGTGTTAGCAAAATTCAGGACTCACACACCTACTAATTCAATTTTTTTTTTAGTGCCAAGTCAAGAAGAATCCTTCGTGCTAGGTCAAACGCGCTTAGTGTTAGCAAAATTCAGGACTCACACACCTACTAATTCATATTTCTCCAACGAGTCCTACGACTATATCAGCTCTAAAGGTCTCTCCCCTTACGTATGGACTTATATCTCACATTATTTCCATCCTCGACTCATTACCTAGCTTCAATGTTTATACGCATTAACCGTAAAGCATTTAATATGAGAAATGCAAATAAAACATTGCAACTTACTTGAGGTTGGCAATTGTCTGAGAGAAGAATGTTTGATGACTTAAAGTCCACAAATTACTCTAATATGATACACATAAAACAAATATAAACCAACATAAAAAAAAAGCATGGGTGAAAGACAATTATAACCTATTTTTTAAACAATATTTATCAAATAACCGGTTTTACATAAGTGGCCAATAATTACCGATGGAATACACATTATAAAACATGGTAACACATAATACGCATCCTACATATGAGTAATCTGTGATACATACTAATTTTTTATAATTTTGTTCCAGAATATGCAAATTAAAATGGAGTATTATAACTTAAATATGCATCAAGGAAATGCGTATCATTACTTAATAAGCATTTTGCAAATGCGTAATCAATCTTCCACCTAAACAGCACACATTTTTCTTAAAGGACACTACACAGAAAAAGGGACAGGTCCATGTGAACATGATATCTCACATGTCCTCACATCTTCTTGCATTGGAGTGTGCTTCAAAATATTGTGGGTGACTTACAATACTAAGAATACGCATTTACCAATTATGTTTTGAAACGGTCATAATTGACCAACTCTGCGGAAGTGGTTACTTTTGTTAAAATACTCTTAAAACAAGTTAATTTTGTCATTTTTTCAAAAATCACAAGGATTTAAAAAAAAAAATAAAAATTAATTTCGATCTTGTTTATTTAATTATTTATTTTATTATATTGCTTGGTAATTAAGTTTTTTTTAATTTGTCCCAATTTGTAAGTTGAATAGATACGAACAACTGAAAACAGAAAAATATAACGTATACAAAATTTATTACAAGATGCTAATTAAACTCGAAAGTATACAATATATCACTAACGATCAGCAAGGTTACCTTTCGGAGAAATCGCTCTGACGGGGAATCCAACACCTTGATTCTCTGCAATCAAACATACATACGAGTTCATACTACATACAGATATATACACATTTACTTGAATTAACCTCATAAATAAACTTAAGCATTTTATGTATTTATCGAGATTGTTAGGTTAAAATATATTCATCTATCGAGAATCTAGTACATAAATTTGCTTACTGTTAATACGTGTCATTAATTCCTCCATCTCTAGTGTAGTGTAGAAGGAACAAACAACTAATTTGTAAAGAAGAATGCGGAGAAAGTAGGGTTTCTATAAAGGGAGAGGGTGTTTATTTGATATGTTTGCTCGAGTAATTTATTTATGTATTTTCTTTTGTAGTCCTGCTTCCCACCGGGTAGTACCATTTATTTTGTCGCTTTGTCTGATAAAAGGGCTTTTTTTTTTCCTGCTAAATGAGTATAAAGGCTTTGCCTTAAACCAAAAATTTATCTTAATTTATTTATACTTATGTTTTTAGTATATATCTATTTTTAAAATAATTAGATCAGTTAAAATATGTTTAAATAAACTTTTAAAATAATTAGTTTTGATTAATATGTTCAAATTAAAATTTACTTGAAATATAATAATTTTCAAATAATTAAACATAGTTAAATAAAAAATGATTCTTAATACGTATTTGGGGTTTATCTAGGTACATAATACATTTTAATAGCATATTTATAAATTTAGACCTGGCAAATCGGATAATCGGATCAGATTTGGATATGATTAATTTCGGATCGGAACAATTTTTGGTTCTGCCTTATTTTAATATAGTTCGGATCGGATTAGTTTCGGTTCGGATTTAATTTTGGTTTTGCATAATTTTCATCGGTTTCGATTCGGATCGGATTGATTTCAGATAAAAATCGGATAAATTTTGGATTAAGATCGAATTAAATTCGGGTCGGATCGATTCAGATCTTTTCTTGTTTCGGATCGGATTTGTTCAGATCAAAATAAATTGGTTCTGAATAATGTTATATTTGTTTTAAATCATCATCGAATGCCAAATTTTGATACAGAATTTATACACACCCACGTAGTCATACAAAAAAAAATTTAAATTCAAATTTTGGCTTCTTTTAATTATTTAATTATTTTTTTAATATATTTTACAAACTAGTTAAAAATGGGAAAAAATAAAAAAAAATAGAAAATTATTGAAAGTAGGGTAACATTCATCACACAAATATTGACTATGACTACTTTCGTATGAATTTCAGTTCAAAATTGGCCTCATTCCTATTTCTATTTAATTTTTTATTTTATTTTACAAACTAGTTAGAAATTGGGAAAAAATAAAAAAAAAATTGAAAAATTAGTGAAAGTAGGGTAACATTCATCATACAAATAGTGAGTATGACCACTTGGTTATGCATGAATTTTAGTTCAAAATTTGGCATTTTCCATTTTTAATTTATTTTGCAAACTAGTTAAAAAGGGGGGGGATTTAGTTCAAAATTTGGTCCTTATCCAAATGAAATAATTTTTTTTCCTTCAATTTTTGAAATAACATTGAAAAAGATGGTTCTTGACATCCTGACACCCGTACGATTGGATCGTCGAAAAATATTTTTAAAAAAATTGAAACACGAATTTGGAACGAAACCTCCTTTAGGGATACTAATCAAAGTAATAGTTGACCGTTAAATTGCCATATAAAATAAATTTATTTTTCTCTAAAATTTTAGCAATTACATTAAAAAGGATGGTTCTTGACTATTAAATTACCAAATCAAATAAATTTATCATTTTATGAAATTTTGGCAATAACATGAAAAGGATAGCTCTTGATATCTGTACGGTTGGATCGTCGAGAAATATATTTCAAAAAATCAAAACACGAATCAAGGACGAAATCCTGTTTAGGGGTACTAGTCAAAGTACTAGTTAACCGTTAAATTACAAAATCAAATAAATTTATATTTTTCGAGAAATTTTGGCAATAACATGAAAAAGGATGGATCTGGACATCCGTACGGTTGGATTTTCGAGATATATTTTAAAAAAATTGAAACACGAATCAGGGACGAAACCCTATATAGGGGTACAAGTCGACCATTAAATTACCATATCAAATAAATTTATATTTTTCTTAAATTTTTGCAATAACATGAAAAAGGATGTTTCTTGACAGCAGAGTTTGATCATCGAAAAATATTTTTAAAAAAATCGAAACACGAATTAGGGACAAACCCCTGTTTAGAATTATTAGTCAAAGTACTATTTGACCATTAATTACAAAATCAAATAAAATAAATTTTATTTTCTGAAATTTTGGCAATAACATGAAAAAGGATGGTTCTTGACATCCGTATGGTTGGATCGTTGAAAACTATTTTCAAAAAAATCGAAACAGGAATCAGGGACGAAACCCTATTTAGGGGTACTAGTCAAAGTATTAGCTGCCCGTTAAATTACTAAATCAAATAAATTTATTTTTTTCTGAAATTTTGGCAATAACATTAAAAATGATGGGTCTTGTTATCTATACGGTTGAATCGTCGAGAAATATTTTTTTTTTTAAAAAAACAAAACACGAATTAGGTACGAAACTCTTTTTAGGGTTATTAGTCAAAGTACTAGTTGACCGTTAAATTAGTAAATCAAATAAATTTATTTTTTTCTGAAATTTTGGAAATAACATGTAAATGTATGTGTTGTGGAATAAAAACTAGGTTATGATTATGACGGCTAGGGTTCGGGAGCTTCGTGCTTTAATTGCTGCTTCTGCGTTCGAGACTAAACGGTCCTCACAGAATGCCTACGTATCTCTGTATTAGAGAATCAAGCCAAGAAAACATAGTTCTAGGATGAGGGGTCAGGCCCTTTATATAGGCTGAGAAGCCCTAAAATCGTAGTAGGGTTTGGTGACTTGGTGGGCAAGTCACCGACTAGAAGAAGGTTCTAGTCTCCTTCCATGTATGAATCAGTTTCCATGTTGAGATATGTATCTTGGAGGCTAAGTCAGGCAAGAATCATATTCTTGTTTGACTCTTATTTGCTGAGCTGTTTTACTACCCTTAATATTAATTACGAAATTAATATTATAATTAGGGTTTGGGCCCATCTGGTGGGCCTCACGTTTGGACCATTCTAGGTTTAATTAATGCCAGAATAAATGTGTTTTTAGGGCTTATTTTTAGCCCATATCATTTGCCCCCCAACTTCTAGGAAAACTGATCAGGTTTTCCTTGAAGTTTTAACGGCCTTTTTGAGACTCGGGTCAGGGTTTATTACTCTTAAGCGAGTATTTTCAACAATATCATCTTAATGTAAAGCGTGGAGCGACCGACGCATTTACGATGATGTTGAACGACACTAAACGGTGTTAAGCGGCACTACACAGCGCTACTCAGCCTTAAACAACGTTTAAACGATGTCAAACGGCATAAAACGGCACTATCGGCACTAATCGGTGCTAAACGGTGCTAATATGCACTAAATAATGCTTAAACATCACTAAACTGCGCTTAATTGGCACTAATCGGTGCTTAGTTTTCACTTCCCTTAATTACCAAATTAGAAAAAACAAAAAACAAAAAACGAAATTTTGCAAACCCAACTCGAACATCGCTGTCGGTCGGCCGGGAAAAAACCTGTACCGACCATCGCTTCCGGTCGGCTGGGGCGTGTCTCGGAGGGCCGGTCGGCCAGGAACCCGGTCGGCTGGTTTTTCGGTCGGCCCTTTTTTTTTTTTTTCCAAACGAAGGCAGAAAACCCGTACCGATGATCGAAGTCAGTCGGCCGGAGGGTTCCCCGGAGGGCCGGTCGGCCTGTATGTCAGTCGGCTGGGGGATTTTTTTTTTTTCGAAATGAAGGCAGAAAACCCGTACCGATGATCGAAGTCAGTCGGCCGGAGGGTTCCCCGGAGGGCCGGTCGGCCTGTATGTCAGTCGGCTGGGGGATTTTTTTTTCTTTTTTTTCGAAATGAAGGTAGAAAACCCGTACCGATGATCGAAGTCGGTCGGCCGGAGGGTTCCCCGGAGGGCCAGTCGGCTGGGACACCGGTCGGCCGGTTCAACATCCATGCCTGCGGTCGATTCCAGTCGGCTGGAGGGCTTCCCGGAGGGCCGGTCGACCGGGACTTCGGTCTGCTACGAAATTTTTTTATTTTTTTTTTGTTTCTTTGTTACAGTGGTTGGCTCGATCTCTATCAGCGATTTTGATCTTCACGTACCGACATCAACCATCGACCTGGAACCAACTTGGTCACTATTAGTTATTTTCAATTTTTGCATACCGGCTTCGACCATCAATATGGAATCAATGTTTTGCCATTCACGGCTAAAGTTACTTACTTTCGCATACCGATATCGATCATCGATATGGAATCAATGTTTGGCCATTCATGGCTAGAGTTACTTACTTTCGCATACCGATATCGATCATCGATATGGAATCAATATTGGCCATTCATGGCTAGAGTTACTTACTTTCGCATACCGATATCGATCATCGATATGGAATCAATATTGGCCATTCATGGCTAGAGTTGAGGGTTTATATAGTACCTTGATTCACATCACTAATCCAGTGCTTATTATTAACCTTTCCATTAAACTTTTCTTAAGCATACTTAGCTTTCCAAGCTCATCTAACTGCTCTGGTAGAATATTTTGCCGACTATTCACTTAAATTCTTCGTTTCTCTCCCAACATATCATGAGTTTTAACGACTCTTTCCGTTCATAACAGATAGCTTTTGCTCCCTTTTCGTATTTTAACGATACTTGACCTGTAAACGCGAACCGAGCTGTGTTTCAACCTGAGATTACAGGTCACCTTTTCCTTATAAAAGGATGGGAGCATCCTTCATTTTTCTTCACTTCTTCACTTCTCAAACTTTTTTAAGTTCTAAAGCTCTTGAGTTCTCTAGTTTTCAAGCTTCCAAGTTCAAGCTTCAAGTTTCAAGATTCAAGGTTCCAGATGGCTGACAAGCAAGCTGCTGCCCCCCAACTCTCCATGGAGGAGGCTTTCAGAAAAAGGAGCATGGCGCGAACAATGAAAGGTAAGCTAAAACTCATGCCTCCTAAATATATTGAACGTCGGTTCGAGTCTACGCTAGATTTGCTAAACATAATGGGAGAATCATTCCCAAACAGCTCAAGCTTAGTTGCTTTTAATAGCCCTTCTAAATTAAGAAAGAAGGATGTAGAGAAGATTAGAAACACTTATGGCTTTCCAAGCGCCATCAAAGTATGCCTTCCAAATCCAGGAGACAGAACCTGCAACTGGCATCCCGAAAGGATTTGCGTCATGAAAAGAGCATTGGAGGCGGGATTTAGGTTCCCCGTTCACCCATTTATCATCAGGTTCTTAGCAGAACTTCAAGTCCATCCTTGCCAACTATACCCTAATTCTTGGAGGTTTCTAATCATCTTCTTGTTAAGATGCCACGAGTTGGAAATTCCTTGGAGTACAACCATGTTCAGAAGCATATTCGCAGTCAAGAACTCCCCTGAGACTAATCCGGGGTGGATCGGCTTTCAGCTTAGAAGCAAGCTTCCACATATAGTAAACTCTTTCTCCTTCCCTGGCTCCCACCATTCTTGGGAGAGGGACTTTGTTGTTTTGGAGTGGGAAGGTGGCGACTGGGGTCGCTTCTTTGTTAAGAGATTCGGAATTGTGGAGGATAGTTCACACTTCGTGTGTGAACTTGACCTCAAAGAGTTGGCAGATCGAGATAGGCTACTTGCTGACAATGGTTGCTCCCACTATAAATCCATTTTGACAGAAAAGAAACTCATTGGAGCTGGCTTAAGCTTCCTTTCTTTAGAGGGTAATTTTTCTTTCATTCCATCATTATGAGCTATGTTAGTTCTTATTCCAATGTTTTTTTTTCATCTTTCAGCTGCTGAGGAGCTGGATAGCCGACCTGAGAACCAACCTCAAGTTACAAGGAGAATGATAAAAAAGGCGGCAGAGCAATGGAATCCTCCTGACCGAAGGATACCTGGCTTCTTGGAGGGATGTTCCCAAGGGGGAAAGAGGTCCCGGAACGCTGCTGCGGACATGAGAGTCCCTTTTACCCCAGATTGGGGTATTTACGAGCAAGACTCCATCTTAGGGAGTACTGACTTAGCCGTGTCCTGGTCCAGGCTATCTATCACCCCCCCTGATCTCCTTACGGCCATGGCAGGAGACAAGGTTGATGAAGCTGAGCGCCTCGGTGCTCGAGCTCTTTACCAGGTACCAACTTTTACATTCGATCTCCATGTCTACACCTTTTTTTTAAGAAGATGTTTTATTAATTTCTCTATTACAGGCCAATGCTTATCTTTAATCTGCCACTCGTCAAGGCCGAGCTTATAGGGACAGCAATGAGGAACTGAAGAAAGAGCAAGCAACGTTCAAGGAGCAACTCCAAGATCTAAACTCCAGAGTTGTCCGATCTGAGGCCAACAGCTTATCTTATCAAAAGCAACTTCGCTCGCTTGGCAGAAAGAAACTTTCTGATGCTAACAAGATCATCGATTCATATCACAAGTCGGAGGACTTTATGAATTTTATGGACAAGCATGATGATGAGCTGCGGCCTTTTAACATGGAAGTTGGTTGGAACAAAGCTATTGGTGTTGTGAACAACAAATACCCTTCGGTGGTGAATCCTGCGGACTTCCCCTGCCCTAACTGGGCTGTTGCTAGCGGAATTCAAAATGTGGAGCATGCGTTAGGCTCTCGGGGTAGTCGCCGTCCTTCTGGTACGAGGAAGGCAGCTAATGTTGTTAGCTCCGGTTCGACCTCTTCCCGTTCTGCAGGGAAGAAAGCTATGTCAGAGAGGAAAGCAGCTGCAAGACGAGCTTTTCCCGGTAAGTAACTTCGTGCCAGGGTCGATTCATCAACCGAGACCTCGGAAGAGGAAGGTGACGCGACAAAGGAAGGGACGGCGCAGCCGATGGAGACGGAGGCCGAAGAAGCCGAGGAAGATGAGGAGAGCTCCAGGGAAGAAAACTCCGAGGAAGATGGGGAAGAAGATGATGCTGAGGAAGAAGAGGGCGAGGAGGTGGTGGAGGAATCCGCCGAAGAGTGAGTGGCCTTGCATGGCCTTGTTAGCCACTTGTGGCTTTATATTTTTCTACTTTCAATCAAGGTCCTTCGGGACTTAACTTTCATTTGGTGATGTAATTTAACTTTGACCTTAGCCCCATGGGGGTGTTTATTTATGCACTTGTTTTATTTCCGCTTGCGTATTTTTATTTTCGTTACTTGGTCATCTTTGACTTGCACTCATCAGGTGCTTGGCACATAAATAAAATCACACAATCATAAATGGAAAACAAACTTGCATTAATAACTTGAAGCGGGTTCAACCCCTACATAAATACTCTATCTCCTACTGGGAGCAACATGCTCTGCAATAGTTTCATGGAACCTTATTTCTACTTCTCCTAATAGATGGATAAAAGCCAAGTCCTTACTAGGAAGGCTTACACATAATAAATCTTGAGGTTCACCGCATGCCAAGTTCGGGGTACCTCGACCCCATCTAACGTTTCCAGCTTGTATGATCCTCGTCCCAGCACCTTCTTGACTCGATACGGTCCTTCCCAGTTTGGGGCTAGCTTGCCTTTCTGGCCAACTCCTGAGGCTTCTATCTTCCTTAGAACCAAGTCACATTGCTGAAAGAACCTCTCCTTAACCCTGTGGTTCTAATAGAAGGATGCTTTCTTTTGATGCTCCGCATTTCTGGCGTTTGCCTCGTCCTTGACTTCATCAATCAGATCTAGTGCGAGCCTCATGCCTTCTTCATTAGTCTCAGGTTCAAATGCCTCAACTCGAGGTGATGCATGCATGATTTCTAGTGGTACAACTGCCTCAGCTCCATAAGCTAGCAAAAACGGGGTTGCTCCTATCGTCACCTTACAGGTGGTGCGATACGCCCAGAGTATAGGCAGCAACTCATCCACCCAAGTATTCCTCGAGCGTTCGACCCTTTTCTTTAATCCGTCCAGGATGATTCGATTGGCCACCTCGGCCTGTCCATTTTCATGCGGATGTGCCACTGAGGTAAAACGAAGCTCAATAGCGTTTTCCTCACAATACTTCTTGAATTCCTCATTGTTAAACTGTGTCCCGTTATCCGTCACAAGGATTCGCGGGATTCCATACCTACAAATTATGTTCTCCCAAAAGAACTGGGAAACTTGCTTGGTGGTTATCTTGGCTAAAGGCTTAGCCTCAATCCACTTAGTGAAGTAATCAATGACGACAATCAGAAACTTCCTTTGTGCTGAAGCCATAGGGAAAGGACCAAGAATGTCCATCCCCCACATTGCAAACGGAATGGGAGAGCTGATTGAGGTTAACCTCTCAGGCGGCTGCCTTACAATAGGGGCGTGTTTTTGACATCTGTCACACTTCTTGACATAATCCTGGGCATCTGCCAACATCTCTGGCCAATAGAATCCCAGGCGGGTAATCTTGTGGGCTAGGGCTCTGCCCCCCAAGTGTTGCCCACAGATCCCTTCATGAACTTCTTCCAATGCTTCCTTAGCCTCTTGGGGCCTTAAACACTTCAAATCGGGATGACAAACGATCTCTTGTACAAGATGCCTTCGATCAGGGCATATCTCAATGCCCTCACTGACAATTTTCGTGCCTCCAAGGCATTGTCATGGAGCCATCCGGTTTCTAGATGAGCTTTAATAGGATCTATCCAACAGCTTCCAACATCGATCGGCGCTACCAACTTAGAGTTGACGGTCGGGGCCTTCAAGACCTGGAAGTAAACACTTCCCGCATAATTCTCTATCTCAGAAGAAGCGAACTTAGAGTGGGCATCGGCCTTAACGTTCTCTTCCCTAGGAATGTGCTCCACATAGCACTCCTCAAACTGAGTCATAACAGCTTTCACAACTCGTAAATATTTCGCCATAGTATCATCCTTGGCCTCAAATTCACCATTCACTTGCGAGACTACCAGTCTTGAATCTCCACACACTTTGAGGTTCTTGACCCTCATGACTCTGGCCAATCCCAATCCGGCTATTAATGCCTCATACTCAGCTTCATTGTTGGTTGTCGGAAAGTCCAACTTCAAAGCATATTCAACTGTGAACCCATCGGGGCTTTGCAAAACCAAACCTGCACCACTAGATTTTGTTTTTGATGCTCCATCAAAATAGAGCACCCAATACTCTTTCTGGTCAGCTATCAGTTCTTCATCTTTATCTTCGTTCTCAGGGGTGATTATCATCTCCTGCCCTCTGACTTCTTGGTTGTCAATGGTGCATTCAACCACGAAGTCAGCCAATGCCTGAGCCTTGATGGCTGTCCGAGGCTTATACTTGATATCAAACTCTCCAAGCTCTATGGCCCATTTGATCAATCTTCCACTTGCTTTTGGGCTGTGCAATATGCTTCTCAATTGTTGATCTTTCAAGACTTCGATTTTGTGAGCCTGGAAGTACGGTCTCAATTTCCTTGAGGCAGTAATCAATGCCAATGCAAACTTCTCAATGGGAGAGTAATTCAACTCCGCCCCATGTAGCACCTTACTCACGTAGTAGATAGGTTTCTGAACTTTCTTCTCTTCTTTAACAAGAACAGCACTCAATGCTTGTTCGGATACCGCCAGGTATAAGTAAAGAATCTCCCCAGGATTAGGTTTGGCCAACAACGGGGCATGTATTTTTTCAACTGCTCAAAGGCCTCTTGGCTCTCTGTGGTCCACTCCAAATTTTTCACCTTCTTTAATGCCTGAAAGAAAGGCAAGCATTTGTCACCAGATTTGGAGATGAATCTCCCTAGGGCCGCAACTCGGCCAGTTAATTTCTGTACATCTCGTATTGAGAGGGGTGGCTCCATATCCAGAATAGCCTTAATCTTGTCCGGGTTGGCCTCTATGCCTCTCTTGGAAACCATCAGCCCCAAAAATTTTCCCGATCCAACACCAAAAGCACACTTGGCTGGATTCAACATCATCTTGTGGTGCCTTAGCACTTCAAATGCCTCTCTGAGGTGCCTAATGTGATCTGTCTTGAGTAGGCTCTTGACTAACATGTCATCAACATAGACCTCCATGGTTTTTCCAATTAGATGAGCGAATATCTTATTCACCAATCGTTGATAAGTAGCTCCTGCATTCTTGAGACCAAAAGCCATAACAAGATAACAGAAAACACCAAAATCAGTAATGAAAGATACCTTTGGGATGTCCTCCTTGTGCATTTTAATTTGATTGTAACCACTAAAACCATCCATGAAACTCAACATCTCGTGTCCAGCTGTGGCATCTATTAGGGTGTCAATCCTTGGCAGAGGGAAACAATCCTTTGGGCATGCATCATTTAAATCTGTGAAGTCGATACACATTCTCCACTTTCCATTCGCTTTCTTGACCATGACGGGATTAGCCAACCATTCAGGGAACTGAATCTCCTCAATAAATCCAGCTTCCAAAAGCTTGTCAACTTCTTGCTTAATGGCCTCTTGCCTTTCAGGAGCAAAATTTCTCTTTTTCTACTTTATCTTCTTTCGTGCAGGATCGACATTCAATCTGTGAGTTATAAGTTGGGGGTCAATCCCTGGCATGTCCGCTGCTGTCCAAGCAAACACATCGCTATTCTCTTGCAAGAATGCTCTCAATTTGCCCTTCAGGGGTTCCTTCAGAGATGCTCCTATGTAAGTAACCTTTTCAGGGTCGCCCAGCTTCAGAGGAACGGGTATTAAATCCTCTGCTGGCTTCCCTCGGTGTTCATCATCACTACGGACATCCATGTCTTCAATCGGGAGTACCTGCCCCCCGACTCCATCAGCTCTTAGGGCGGATACATAACAACTTCTTGCCATCTTCTGGTCGCCTTTTTGTTCTCCGACCCCATTTCGGGTTGGAAACTTAATCTTCATGTGATATGTTGAGGCAACAGCCTTGAACGCATGAAGTCCAGTCCTTCCCAGGATTGCGTTATAAGTCGAGGCTGCCTTAATCACCAGAAAATTCAACATTTGAGTAGCTTCCTTGGGTTCCTGCCCGATTGTCATGGGTAACTGGATAGTACCCTCCACCTTGGACTCAACTCCATTGAATCCATAGATGGGCATGCTAGTCGGAGTCAGCTGAGAATCGGTATATCCCATCTTCACAAAAGCATCATGAAACAGAATGTCAACAGAAGCTCCATTGTCTATCAAGACTCGCTTTACCTCCGAGTTCCCAATCACAGGGGTTATAACTAATGGGTCATCATGGGGGAATTTCACCCCTTCAAGATCAAAATCATCGAAACCAATTACGATTTCAGTTCTAGCACGCTTCGGGGCCTCTCCCACGATGTGCATCACCTCCCTGGCGTATGCCTTTCGAGAGTTTCGAGTTGTACCGGCCGCTGTCGGGCCTCCCCAGATCATGTTGATAACTGGCCCTCGGGGCTGCGTGTTACAGTCACGATCATTATCCCTTCTATCATTGTTTCTCCTTTCGTAGTCCCTTCTTTGGGTTCCACGATCTTCACCCTTGGTTAAGTTACTCAGTTTTCCTTTGCGGATCAAAAATTCGATCTCATCCTTTAACTGCCTATAATCATTTGTATCATGCCCCACATCTCGGTAGAACCGACAATATTGATCCTTGTTCCTCTTTGCGGGGTCTCCCCTGAGTGGCTTCGGCCATCGGAAGTCCTTATCCTTCTCGATCTCCAACAAGATTTGACTTCTAGGAGCATTTAACCTTGCATAGTCAGAGAACCTTGGTCCCAAGCTCTTTTTTGGTGGCGAATCAGAGTCTTTGCTAGTTCGGGGATACTTGTCCCTAGCATCGTACTCCTGCTCTTGCTTGCACTTTTTTGTATCATTGTTCCCCCGACCATTGCCTAATGTGACTTCCTTCTTCGTGCTATCTTCGGCGTTGATGTACTTATCAGCCCTTCGCTGGAGATCAGCCATATTCTCAGGGGGATGCTTTGCCAATGATCTCTTAAAGTATAGGTCGGTGGTACCATGCTCCAAGGCTACCATTGCAACCTTATTGTCCAGATCAGTGATGTTCAGAGTCTCCTTGGTGAACCTCTTAAGATAGTCTCTCAGACTTTCGTTCTTCCCTTGTACCACATACATAAGAGATGCAGAACTTTTCTCATGCGTTCTTCCGCTGATAAACTGACTAATGAAAGTAGCACTCAACTCCTTAAAGGAACCAATCGAGTTTGCAGGAAGCCGACTATACCATCTTTGAGCCATACCTGATAGAGTTTGAGGGAATGCCCTACACTTCAAAGCGTCACTTGCAGGCTGCAACAGCAGAGCGTTTGAGAATGTTCTAACGTGGTTTGCAGGATCACCCATTCCATCATAAGCTTTAATTGTTGGCATCTTAAACTTCTTTGAGATACGAGCATTCATCACCTCCTCAGTAAACGGGGGTGTGGGATCATCAGGATCCCCAAGTGGCATCAGATCCTTAGGGTTGCTCTTGGGGGTTTCCACCCTCGTTATTCTTCCAGTTGGGGCGGTAGTCCTTCTTTGCCTTCTTGAAGGCCTCTCCAGATCTATAAAGGGAATCGGTCCTGATGTTGGAGGGGGTAGAGTCTGATTTGATCTGGCTTGTTCTCTGGCCATATCTTCCTTTAATCTTAAGATCTCGGCTTCATAAGCCTTAATCCTCTCAGTAGTTGTTGAAGGGAGTCCATCGTGAGTAGTTTGAGTTCTTCCTCGAGGTTCTTTACTTGCACGTCGCCTCCTTGGAGCTTCATCACGTTCGTAATCATCGTCAGAAGATGACTCATCCGTATAAGGACCAGAAAAATCGTGATAATCTTGATCTCGAATATACAGGGCATGACCACTTGATCCAGCTCCTTGGGTAGGAGGGTAGTTAGGCAGCCCGTACATCGGATTGGTGCTTATGGGGAGATCCGTAGTATGGATCTGAACCCCTCGTGGAGGGTTGTTGGGGTCTACAATCAAGGAAGAAATCCCCACCTGGAGGGGGTTAGTCCCTGGATTTGTGTGGACGATCGGAGGTAGCGTACTCTCAATATGGGAAGTCGTCCCTAGGGGTTGAGAAACTTGATACGGAACGATAGTCCCGGATGCTGGAGGTACTTGTTCAGTGAGGGGCGGAGCAGAGCTATGAGGTAGAGCCTCGGTTGCGATTGGCTCGGTAATTGCTGGTGTCCTTCGTGTGTTAACCATGGTTGATGTTTCTTTCCCACAGACGGCGCCAACTGTTATGGAATAAAAACTAGGTTATGATTATGACGGCTAGGGTTCGGGAGCTTCGTGCTTTAATGGCTGCTTCTGCGTTCGAGACTAAACGGTCCTCACAGAATGCCTACGTATCTCTGTATTAGAGAATCAAGCCAAGAAAACGTAGTTCTAGGATGAGGGGTCAGACCCTTTATATAGGCTGAGAAGCCCTAAAATCGTAGTAGGGTTTGGTGACTGGGTGGGCAAGTCACCGACTAGAAGAAGGTTCTAGTCTCCTTCCATGTATGAATCAGTTTCCATGTTGAGATATGTATCTTGGAGGCTAAGTCAGGCAAGAATCATATTCTTGTTTGACTCTTATTTGCTGAGTTGTTTTACTACCCTTAATATTAATTACGAAATTAATATTATAATTAGGGTTTGGGCCCATCTGGTGGGCCTCACGTTTGGACCATTCTAGGTTTAATTAATGCCAGAATAAATGTGTTTTTAGGGCTTATTTTTAGCCCATATCAGTTTGGTTATTGACATCCGTACGGTTGGAAAATCGAGAATTATTTTTTTAAAAATCGAATTACGAATCAGGGATGAAACCTTGTTTAGGGGTACTAGTCAAAGTACTAGTTGACCGTTAAATTAACAAATAGAATAATCTTTTTTCTTAAATTTTGGCAATAACATGAATAAGGATGATTATTGACATCCAGATTGAATCGTTGAGAAATATTTTTAAAAAATCAAAACACGAATGAGGAACGAAACTCTATTTAAGAATATTAGTAAAGTACTAATTTATCGTTAAATTACCAAATCAAATAATAGCTAAAATATGATATTAGGTTCGTGTAATTACAAAAATACCCAACTTGTATTCCAATTAAAACTCATTTGTATGCACTTAAGTGTGAGTACATATTTAGAAGTATTATAATACAAATATAAAGATATTTGTGTAAATTAATAAGAAAAAATGAAATATTTTGAAAAATATCATTCATAATTTATATTAGAAACACGTGTAATCTCAACAAACATCCTGAATTTATCTACATGATCTTTAAAATATACTAGCTTATAACCGGTGCAACACGCAACTCTTTTTTTAATATTTATTATATTTTTATTATTATTTATTATTAGTTTACATATGAAATTGTTGTTATGAAATTGATTTAAATATAAGATTTTACACGTTCGATTTATTATGTGTTTTATCAAGAAACAAAAGAGAGATGAAATTGACGATTTTTATTTTGAAAATTCAATTCTATTTAGGAAATCTACTTATATTTTGTTTTGATTATCAAAATAACCTTCTTATTATTTGAAAATAGTTGTACTAACAACCAAATACAGTTTTAATAATAAGTGTATGAGGGATTTTGTCCAAAACTTTGGTAGTTGGTAGTCTGGTCCTCAGTACGATAAAATAAATAAGAAGTGTTAGGTCTTTAAATAAATAGATAAAAAACGTTGGATCTAGCATAAAAAATATTTAACATTTTAACATGTAAACTAAAAAGTGTATTTATATTGAAATACGAAAAAGAGCTTGTTAATGATTTAAATCATATATAATTAGGTTTTCTATATTGAATAGGATTATTAATGTAGGTATTATACACTAAATAGGATTAATGTAAAAATTTGTAATTATATTTGCTCTTGAGATTCTGAGTGTTTTCATTTGGAATTATTGTTAAATCATCACTAAATTAAAGATAATTTTATGAGTTTCGCGTGGACTATAAAATCATCCAAATCTGATTTCTATATCTCGAGATAGAGCCTTAATAGTAAATATGAACCTTTTTTAATATTAATAAATAAATAAATAAAATTCTGTTTTAATACAATCTTTTAAATCCTTTTCAGATTATAACTTCTTTTTAAAATTCAATTCTAATACAACCTTTTTAATTATATCTTTTTTTTGGTTATATTTTTATTTTTAATATGATATAATCTTGATCGTCTATTTTTAAAAATATTATATTCGACGATTGAGATTATTTTGGTGGCACAATACTTATCATATCCTTTATTAATACCTTATATATAATAAGCATAAGGGAGATCTTATCCAAATGTTTTGTCGTCGTACTACCAAAAGCATATGATCCGTTGGATTAAAAATCATCCGTTGGATTATAAATTATATCCTTATATATTTATTTATAATTTTCACTTTGTTAATTTACTATAATACCCTTTCTTCATCGATTTGTTTTTTTCCTTCATCATTAGAACTAAATTTAATTTTAAAATATCTTTATAAGAGGGATTTTATTCAAATTTTTGGTCTGGTCGCTATACTACCAAAATTATATGATCCGTTGGATTGAAACTAGACGATCAAGATTAGATCACATAAAAAAGAAATTATAATCTGAAAAGGATATAATTAGAAAAGGTTGTATTAGAAGTGAATTTTAAAAGAAAATTATAATCTAAAAAGGATATAATTAAAAAAGGTTGTATTATAATTGAATTTTAAAAATAAAATTACTCCCTCTGTAACAAAATAATCTTCCCCTTTCCAATGTCGGTCATGTTCATAACATGAGACAAATTACTAATTTACGCATAATCTATAAGACCAAATATAGTCATGAGTGATCTTGTTGGATTCGTATTTATAAGTACTTTAATACAGTGAAGTTTTTATATTTAATACTAATACGAAATTGAACATATTAACGATCAAAAGTGTGCGTTGGCAAACATGTTTTTTAAAATGGGAAGAGTTTTTTGAGGCGGAGGGAGTATATTCTAAAAAGGATATAATTAAAAAAAGTTGTATTAGAATTGAATTTTATTTTTTATTTATTAGTATTAAAAATTTCATATTTACTATTTTGCCTCTATCTTGAGATCTAGAAATCAGATTTGAATGATTTTACAATCCATGCGAACCTCATAAATTATCTTTAATTTAGTGATGCTTTAATAATTATTATTTAAATAGAAACACTCAGAATATCAAGAGAAAATATAATTACGAATTTTTACATTAATCCTAATCTATGTAGAAGTTCTACATTGATAATGCTATCAATTGTAGAAAATCTAATTGTATATGATTTAAATCATTCACATATACATTTTCGTATTTCAATATCAATATACTTTTTATTTTATAACATATTAAAATATAAAACATTTTTATGCTAAATCCAACGATTTTCATCTATTTATTTTAATATCTTTGTCGTACGGAGGAATAGACGATTATCAAAATTTTGGACAAAATCTATCTTATACAAATATATATACGGAGTACTTTTTAGTTTATAACATATTAAAATACAAAACATTTTTTACGCTAGATCCAACGGTTTTCATCTATTTATTTTAAGATCTTTGTCATACGGAGGAATAGACTACCGATTATCAAAATTTCGGACAAAATCTCTCTTACACTTAATATTAAAATTGTATTTGATTGTGAGTAGAACTATCTTTAAATAATTATAAGGATATTTTGATAATCAAAACAAATTATAAGTAGAATTCATAAATCAAATAGAATTTTCAACTTAAAAAATCGTCAATCTCTTCTCTTTTGTTTCTGTGTAGATTTAATTATATTAAACCATCATTAATTTAAAGATTGTTTTTTTAATTTCATGTGGGCTATAAACGTCCAAATCAAAATTTAAAATTCAAGATAGAGTACAAATATTAAATCGAACATGTAAAATCTTATATATATCAATTTTTAAACACCAATTTGATATATAAATTGATAACTTATAAAATTTCATAAAAGTAATATAATTGTAGATATTAAAAAGGAGCCGTGCGTTGCACGGGTTATAAGCTAGTTATATATAATAAGCATATGAGGGATCTTATCTATAATTTTGGTTTAGTCATTGTACCACCAAAATAATCTTAACCGTCGAATATAATATTTTTAAAAATAGACGATCAAGATTATTGATGTGCTAAAAATATGACAATTAATATCGCAAGCACACGATCTCGTTTTAGTATTTTTGATTAGTTCCACAGAGACTATATACTTTGCAAGAACTAAACTTTTAATTTAATCGAACTAGAACAATTTGGTTTTATGAAATTTTGGTTTTTTTTTCTAATTAAAAAGAAAATTTAAATTATTTTTAAAAGAAAATTTAATTAATCTATTTTAAACTAACAAGAGACGAAATTTTGCGTTTTCACTACTTGAATTAAAATCGATTTTTATTTACAGAAAATAAAATCGGCATGACCCATTTGTAATTACGACTACCCAAAGCAAATTACCAATAGCCAAAACAATCTCATAATTCAACTGCAAATTTTCTAAACAAAATCAAACCAGACGTATAATATTGAAACTCGGGACTGACTTGGCACAGCCAAACCGAAGCACACAAACATGTACTCCCTCCGTCCCGCCCATTTGTTATCGTTTCAAAATAGGGTGTCGATACTCATTTTAAGGTGGATTTTAAGAATAGTTCCATAACTTATTTTTGAAAGTTTCTTTTTTTTTTTGTATAAAAATAGAAAAGCATATTTTTATACAAAAAAAAGAAAATTTTAAAAATAAGTTATGGAACTATCCTTAAAATCCACCTTAAAATGCGTGCCAGAAAGTGACAAAAAAGTGTAAACAAATGGATGGGACAGAGGGAGTACCTTGTAGTTCTATCAATCTATAAGACGCAATTCAGCAAAATTAACTCGGCAAACTCAATACAAAAACTCAGCAAATAATTGACTAAAAACAAAGACCCGGAAACAAGAACTCAGCTGCAACTTTCGTGACTCGACAAACTGACTCACTAAAACTCAGAAAACAGACAACAGTAAACAACCAGTAGACTCAACAACGACACCATGCCCAGAATTCAAACTCACAACAGCAGAGGAAAATGAACAAACAGCAACATACTCAGTGAATACACAACCAGCGGACTCAGCGAATTAAACTACAGAACGAAGACAGACAATGGCGGACCAAAATGTAAACTCGCAGAAACACAGAACTCAGCTAATCTCGACGACAAAACAGGCAAAACCAGCACATGAACGATGAGAATTGGCATCGAAACTACAGCTAAAACAAAAAGAATTTGCAGCAAGGACTCAACACAAAACCGAATGCAACACTTGACTCAGACATTCAAAAAAAAAACAAATACAGCTCCATAACAAGAATTCGAATTAAAGCAGCAATTCAAGACTCAACAAATCACAGAAATTAGAAACTCAAACACTCGCAGCGAATTGGTAAACAAAATAAAACAGAAATGAAAACATAAAATAAAACAAGGAATGAAGGAGAGGAGGGGCTGAGATTGTTTCTATAGATCGAAAAACAAGAAAAAGGAACTGGGTTCGATGGACTTGGGATGAAAACAGAGGAATAGACAGAGATGGGGTCGATAATTTGAAGAGAAAGAAGAAAGGGTGAGGCTGATAATGGTGCTTGGTTTTGTGCGAAATGAAAAGAAGAAAAGGGGAGTCGAGTCTTGTTATTCGAAGAAGAAGAAAGGGAACGAGAGATGGTGGGAAAGACTGAATATTAAGCTTCTAATAAAACATAAAACAGGGGAGAAATAGAGTAAAGCTTCGAATTTAACAAATAATACGAACTGAAAGATATGCTTACAAGAAAAAATATTACAACTACTAACTATCTAATTAAGGGCTGTCCTAATACTAATTCTAAAACTAATGTGGTATTTTTACAAAAGCAAAATGAAGCTATTTATAGGAAATAAATTGGGGTTTTGTTTGGTGTGGATTAATCCCCACCATTCATTTTGTTTGGTGTGGTTTAATCCTAGCCCTCCATTTTTCTAGTAAAAAATAAAAAAAATCAGTTTTGCACCACACCCCCTTCTTTTTCCTTTTCTTCTATTTTGGTCCTTTTTCTTTCTCTTTTGCCCTTCCTTACACTTTATTTCTATATTTTACCATTTCTTCACTTTTCTTGAATTTCCTGAAATGCAACAAAATAATTTATTAAAATACGAATTCAAACAATAAATAGGTAATAAAAATATGCAAAAATATGCACTTATAAAATGCCCCCATACCTATCTTTTGCTCATCCTCGAGTAAAACAAAAGAAAAAAAACTGAATGAAAAACCTATACTCACTGTCGTAGGAATCAGGGGTAATTTTAGGTTTACCAACCCGTTAAACCCATAGACGATCTCTACAGGAGGAGTGTTGTCTCCTAAGGGTTTACAGAAGATATACCCATAAAATCTTTGAGATAAATTAGCAAGTATCCAACTTTCCTCTTTCAATCTAGCTTTCATTGGTGTCAACAAAACCATTTTTTAGGAAAATACATGCCTTATAGATTATTCTAATAATAGCTAAGTTATAGGTTCCCACAATCCACTTGAATAGACTAAAAATTTTTACAAAATATCCCAAGGTGTGTAGTGAATTTTAAGGCCTATGATGGATAAATGCATACGAACATTTTCTCTTTTTCAACCAATATTGAACTGACCCAATCTCTATCAAAACAAGGTTCTAGCCAAACTTCGCGTTCTTAGTAGTTAGACCGACCGTGCAATGGTTGAGGTCCCAAAAGACTTTTGCATTGATACCCATTTAGCGAGTTTTAGGTCAACAATCCCAGATCACTAAGGACCTTAGGTTAGGGGTGAGCAAAATAAAACCGAAAAACCGAAACCGAGCCGAAAAACCGAAAAACCGTAACCGACAAAAACCGAAAAAAACCGTAACCGAACCGAACCGACGGAACGGTTTGGTAACGGTTACAGTTTTATCCCAATAACCGAACCGAAAAACCGAACCGAAAATGTATTATTTTAGTAATTTATAATTTTATATTATGCACTTATATAAAATATAAAATTTTATAATTATATGGACTTTATACAATTTATGTCCATTATACTAAATAAAAATATATATTATACTAACCCTAATCTATTCGACTTTCTAGTCTTAAGAGTCAAGTCGGCCTTTCTCATTTGTATCTCTGCTCTCTCCAGTCTCCACTCTTGGGTCTTCAATCTCCACTGTCCAGTACTCTTTTTACACCAAAGATATTAATCAAGCATCCAATCATACTTATGGTTACTAGTTTGGCTTTATGTTTTGGATGTCAAATTGCTTTATAATTATTAAATGTTTCATATATATACGGGGTTGTGAATTTAAGCTTAATGATTGGTTTTGAATTGAAAGTGGGCACTGATCTTAATTATATTTTAAATTCTTTTGTTGTTAAAAATATTATCGCAAATATTAAGATGATAGTTATAAATTTTTATTAGCATGATATTAAGGTATTAAGAATTAAAAATAAAAAACCGAAAAAAACCGAAACCGACAAATGGTTAACCGAACCGAAAAAAACCGTTCCGAACGGTTCGGTTATGGTTAATAGATAAAAACCGAACCGAACCGACATATACGGTTTGGTAACGGTTTCCGGTAAAAACCGAGCCGAACCGACCCGTGCACACCCCTACCTTAGGTTGCTAGGCACAAAGTCCCCTCAGACTTACTTACTCGGGTCATCAATGAGCCCAACCTAGCCGATTTCCCTACTAAGAATTTGTTATTATAAAATTACAATAGCACTCTATGACTACAAATATTTATTGACTTTTTTTTTTCTTTTCTATTTTTATTTATTTTTTTTAAAGGCACTATAAGAGCAAAATTTCCCAAATGTTTGATTCGACATTGTTCTAACATGTGGGTTCTCTCTCAGGTATCGAATAACATCCCTATACAATTTTCCATCAAAGGTCTTGTGCAAATGTGTCGTCTTGGACTTTTAAGCAAAAATTTGTTCGACACAAGTTTTATGAGTAAAACCTTACTTGACTACGTTCAAATCATCTAAAGGCATTATACATATAATTTTTGAAAAACAGTTAACACCAACTAGTTCTATAGTTAAAGAGTGGGAAGGACAACTAAGCTTAAAATATCTCTATTTTTGGATTTTTAATTTTTTTAATTTTTTTGGATTTTTCAATTTTATGTATTTACACTAAAAACCCTCCCCAATACCTAAATCATGCAGTGTCCTCAATGTATGCAAATGAAAATGAGGTATGAACAAAAGTGAACGAAAACTCCCCTGAAAATAAGCAAGACAATTGTTCCTCTAGACTGAACATATCTTCAAGTTTTCCTTGCTTAATTCTTTCCACATAGCACGAATACTCCCCTTAGCTTTTCCTTCCCCACAATAAATTTAAATCTGTGTCACCAACTTTTTCCTTGCCTTTATTACGCCTATTAGCTTCTTGCTCATCCACCTTCTCCCCCTCAGTTGGTTTATCCTCCAGAATAGTTGGATGTGGAGTTGGGAAATTAGACGAAATTGTCTTCACCAAGGAATTAATTGCATGACTAAACTGGGCTGCCATGGAACTTAATTAAACCTGGAATGCATCATTTTGAATAAGTTGCAAATTTTTGATTTCTACAATAGACTCACGGATATGTGGCAACTCGTTCTCCAGTGTTTGGACCCGTGCAAGGAGTCTGTTGTATCCTGTTCTGGTTACAGGTGCATGTGGTTGAGTAGGTTGCCCACTCTCATGTCCTGCTCGTGTTTCTCTCAACTCTTGTCCAAAACTTCCACCGAGATGCGTGTCTGCAAATGAAATCATCCTAGCCCCTTTTTCGGATGGTGCAATGAAAGTTCGTGAGCTTCCATCCTCTCGTGAAGCAAGTTGCCTACCACTGGTAAAGAGTGGTAAATCTGGAAAGAGATCCAGGGATTTTCTCTCTGGGAGGTTAAACTTGAATGGATTAAATGGAACAAGACCCAAGTTTCCCTCGAATGTCTCGGGTTCGCTAGGTTTACTCCGTTTAGAATGAGGTAGAGCGGCTGATGTAGCAAACTCCTTATGTGGTGTTGCTCTTACTGGTTTTGGTAACAACGGAAGTGGGACAGTCTTTAGATATCCAGTTAGGACTGTAGGCACATCCGTATAGCTCTTATTGCTTATGTAATTAATTACATTCGCCTTCATGGAAGAACATTCCACATCTCTACCATTGTCCAAGCGTATCCTGTCTGCATCACTTAAAAAATCATTTAATATTAGCTGCAGAAATCTTGGATATAGACATTTGACCCTTTGAGTCTGGACATCCCTTGTTCCTAGTTGCTTCATCTTCAAAATGATTTGACCAAGCACTATCTTACCAAAATTAATCCTCAAATTATTGGCGACCGCATACCCTATTTTTTTGAATAAATTCAGATATTCGATCTAGATTTGTTCTATATGAGGAAAAAACATGGTTAAGAATGTGGAAGAAGAAATTCCAGTACTAGGTTAGATACGTTCCAGAGAGATTACCAGTATTGAAATTGCCATCTTGGTACTGAAAGGCATATGATGTAGCCTATTTGTATTTCGAGGATACAACTCAACTTAAACAAGATTGTAGTAATAAATAGTATATAGACTGTCACAAGGAATCTCATATTGTAATATCTGTCAGAAGAAAAAGATCAAGGTCAATCTACAGACTTGAGGAATTACTACATTGAAAGAAGTTCAGACATCTGATCAAGCCTCAGTGGAGTATTCGTTAAGAAGTTGGTTCGTTTAAATTGACAGAGATTTCTTAGGTGACAGAGACAGTACAGAAGAATTAAAGAGAGAGAGAGGAGAAAAGAAAAGAAAAGGAACCATATCGTAAAGTCAAAAATAAAGAACTGCAATTGGAGTTAGTCGTTCATGAACCAGACAGTACATCGAGCGTCAACAGAAAATTCAGTGGAAGGTCTTTATTATTTTTAGTGGTTTACAGAACAGATTTGGTTCTCAAAGGAGGTATATTAATTCTTTTTTAATTAGTTGAATCAAGTAATTAATTTAATTAATAAATTAATTCCCTCAGAATTAATTTATTCATTAAAATAATTATTAGATAATTAAATCAGAATTAATGAATTAAATTAATTAATGATTTGTTAAAACCATTTGATTTATTAAGGTTAGAAAATCTGTTCTATTATTACTCTCAAGAGTAATAATGAAGAGTAATAACAGCCTGTGCTCAGAGTAATACTGGACTGTCATAATGGACAGAGTAATACTTGACTGTCATAATGGACAGAGTAATACTGGACTGTCATAATGGACACAGTAATACTTGACTGTCATAATGGATAGAGTAACACTGGACTGTCATAATGGAGAGTCATATCAAGAGTAATATTGATCAGTCATAACAGCTCCTCAAGTGTCATAATGAAGAGTCATAATAGCTCAAATCAAGTGTCATAATGGAGAGTCATAATGGATCAAAAGATGACACATAAAGGCAGCAGAAGATATTTCAGTGTATGGAATATAAAAGACAGAAGGCAACAGACTTGGACACACACGAACAAAACATAACATACAGACTATATCCAGGAAGAAAAGAAAAGCCCCCATCTCTCTCATCTTCAAGCAATTAAATTGCCATAAATTCTTGAGTTCTTTGTATCAAAAATTGTATCCATTGGAACTTAATTATTTGTGATTCTTGTACTACTAGCGAATTAAGTTTCCTAGTTCATAACTTGATATCTTGATTTTTATTAACTAAATTAGAAAAGTTCATGTCGAATTTTCTAATTAGTTATTAATTACTTGATAATCATTTGTATTGAAATTGTAACACCCATCAAGTTAATATATTGTTATATTCAACTTGAAATCTGTTTCAATTTATTCCGCAAAAATTTGTTTACAATAAATTTTATTTAAAGAACAAATTTTGAGAAATTGATATAGATTGTATTCAACCCCCCCTTCTACAATCTTATTGGACCTAACAATTGGCATCAGAGCCTATTGATTGATACACAAATCAAGATCCTATTTTTATTCAATCAAAAATTTATCTTGAATTTTTAACTCACTTAAAAATTCATCATGTCTTCAAAAGCCATTGTTAAGATTCCCATATTTAATAAGGATAATTATGATATGTGGAAAAATAAAATGGAGTTGTTTCTTGATGTTACAAATCCAAGATTTTTGTCGGTTTTGAAAAATGGACCAATAATTCCTATGCAACATGATGCTGAATCGGTTACAAATGGAGTTGTAACAATACCTGCTAAATCCTATCCAAAGGACCCTAAGAACTTTTCTCCTGAGGAAAAAGAGGAAGCTGGATTGGACAAAAATTTGAGACTCATTCTAATAGATTCCCTGATGTTGTAATGTATAGCCATGTGATGAATTGTAAAACTGCTAAGCACATCTGGGAAACTATTGAGACTATTAATGAAGGAACTGATGAAGTCAGGGAAAACAGACTTCAAATTTTGACCTCTGAATATGAACACTTTAGATCTGGCCCCAATGAAGGCATTCAGGAAGTGTTCAAAAGGTATAACAAAATAATTAACAACTTGCAAGTTCATGGCAAGCAGTATACACAGAAAGAGATCAACATGAAGTTTTTGCTGACTATGCCTACTCACTTAGAGCATAGAATAACTGCCATCAGAGAATCTAGAGATCTAAATAAGATTGCTCTTGAAAGACTGTTTGGTGTTTTGAAAACGTATGAGTTGGAACAAGTACAGCAGAAGGAGTTTTCTGGCAAAGGCAGAGTGGCAAGCTCTTCTACAGCTCTAGTAGCTGAGGTTCCTAAGGAAGTGGAAGTTAAAGTTATTCAACCTAACAGCTTCAACAAGGAACAAACTGAAGTGGAACATGGCCAGACACCAGCCACTCAGGATGGTGGAGAATTTTATTCACTAGAAGAGCTAGATCAATTAGAAGATGAATCTATGGCGATGATGGTGAGACAATTCAGTAACTTCAGATTCAGAAGAAATCCCAAGTTCAGGTTCAAGTCGAATAACAGATTCCAGAGAGGAGGTTCTTCATCCTCTAGTAACAGGGGAGAATACAAAACTGGAACTGTTGATAGAAGCAAGATTCGTTGCTTTAACTGTAAT
The DNA here is from genome assembly GCA_037693485.1 of Kitagawia praeruptora. NCBI lineage: Eukaryota > Viridiplantae > Streptophyta > Magnoliopsida > Apiales > Apiaceae > Kitagawia > Kitagawia praeruptora. The sequence continues at coordinate 146,350,442 of CM075352.1, forward strand.
GAATTGGGACACTTTGCTACTGAGTGTCAGAAACCCAAGCAAGCACAGAAAAAGTATGCTTCTGAAAAGAAGAAGACTGGAAGAGCTTATATAGCTGCTGGCAAAAGCTGGGATGACACAGATAGTGAAGATGAAGAATATGGAAACTTTGCGCTGGTGGCAAATGCTGATACATCAACTTATTACACCACACCGGTAATTCTTACTGACGTTGAGTTAATTCAAAGCTTACGTAATTGATTGACTAATGCACAAAATGGATACGAAAGAATAAGTCTTGTAAACACTAAACTTGAAACTAAAGTGTTAGAATTAAAAAAGGTGCACGTTAATCAAGATCAGCATATAGAAGAAATAGCACGACTTAACTTCAAAGAAAAGTCGCTTGGAGAATACATGTTAAAACAAGTTGCTAGGATTGCTGAACAAGAAACCAGGATTACAGAACTTGAAACACAGATTAGAGCGTGTTATAATTCTGTTAAAGTTTCTAAAGAGTTTTTCAACAAACAAGCTGTAGAATGAACTGTAGGAATAGGGTTTGGTTACAAAGAAGCTGTTGGTTCTTTGGGCAACCATTCTACTAATCCATTCCTGCTAAAGAAAGAGGTATACCACACGTACTCAAGAATGTTGAAAAACCCATGTTTAAAAAGTCTGTTGCTGAACCACCAAATATGCTTTCTATTGTGATTCAAGAATAAATGAGAAATGAGGACAGTGCTAATGGCATAGTCATTGATAATGAAAAATCTGTTAAGGCACCTACAACTGAAAATGTTAAATCTAATAAGGTTGTTTCTATGAAACCAGTTAAGTTTGTTGAGTCAACCAATTCGTCTAAAACTGGGTCATGTAGTAATAAGTTGAAGCAGAACAATAACATGTCTGACATGCATATCATGCCTATTATTGATTCTTCTCATAAAGCATGTGGTGTTGTCAATTGTATGTCTTGTGCTTTTAATGTGATGTCTGCTTACTTTAATGGTAATCATGCATATGCTAATAAGACTGCTCCTCGACAACACATGAACAGAAATAAAAATGTTAGATCAAAGACTGCTAGTCCTCCTCATGTTAGGAGAGAGACACTTGTACTTAAGCCTAAACAAAGTTCTACTAAGGCTGTCTACAAGGTCAAATGTCCAGTCAATGAAACAAGTGTTATTGCTGGTAAACAAACATGGATACCCAAAATGAAACAAAAGATTATCAAATCTGTTTATAGGGTAAAATGCTTGTTGACTAATGGTAAAATTGGTGTTAAGGTGAAAAATGTTATTTTGCCTGACAAAGGCCAATTCTTTAAGTATTCTGGACCCAATCAAATTTGGGTTCCGAAGAAGGTTTAATCCGTTTGTCATTGCAGGGTGTTGAGCAGGTTGAACGAGTAACCTGGATCTTGGACAGTGGATGTTCAAGGCATATGACTGGTGACAGAACCCTGCTGACAAATGTGGTGGAGAAGGCCGGCCCAGTAGTTACCTTTGGAGATAACAGCAAAGGTAGAACTGATGGATATGGCAGACTTGAAGCTGGAAATGTTATCATTGATGAAGTCTCTTTTGTGGAAGGACTTGAGCACAATTTGCTCAGTGTCAGTCAATTCTGTGACAAAGGATATGAAGTTCATTTCAACAAGAAGAATTGTCTAATTTCACACAAGAGACATGAAAAGCCACAACTGACAGGAGTTAGAAAAGGCAATCTGTACGTAGCCAATATGAACTCAGGAAGCACTGAAGAAATTACTTGCTTCTACACTAAAGCATCTAATGACGAGAGTTGGCTATGGCACAAGAAACTTTCTCATCTAAATTTCAAGACAATGAATTCTCTAGTTAAAAGAGAGTTGGTGAGAGGTTTGCCTTCAATGGAATTCACTCAAGAAGGACTTTGTGATGCATGTCAAAAAGGCAAGCTAAAAAGGGCAACTCACAGGAGCACTGACACATCTTCAATAACTGAACCTTTACAATTACTTCATATGGATTTGTTTGGTCCAGTTAATGTGATGTCTATGTCAAGGAAGAGATATGCTCTAGTGATCGTTGATGATTTTTCAAAATACACATGGGTCCTATTTCTGAATTCTAAAGATGAAACTCCACAGCTAGTGATTGATCACATCAAGTTGATTGAGCTGGATTCTAAGTATCCAGTGAGAGCTATAAGATCAGATAATGGAACTAAATTCAAGAATGCAGTTCTAAATGATTTCTGCACTGAGAAGGGTATAACCAGACAGTACTCAGCTCCAAGAACTCCTCAGTAAAATGGGGTAGTGGAAAGAAAGAATAGAACCTTGATTGAAGCTGCACGTACTATGTTAAGTGAATCAAGGCTTCCATTGTACTTTTGGGCTGAAGCTGTCAACACTGCATGCTATACCCAGAATCGAACTCTTATCAACAAAGACTTGATGAAGACACCATATGAAGCTATGACTGAAAAGAAACCAACACTCAAATACTTTCATGTATTTGGAGCAAAATGCTTTGTACTTAAAGAAGGAGATGATCAAGGTGGAAAATTCGAGGCCAAAGCACATGAAGCAATTTTTATTGGTTATACAAGAAGAGCTTATAGGGTGTACGTGATTGATCAACAGAAAATGAGTGAAAGTGTCATTGTAACATTTGATGACACTAAACTCCCTAGTATCCAAACTGAGAATTCATCTGAAAAGCCATTTTTTGATGATATGACAGATCCAGATTCAGATGATGACAATCCACCTGATGTTTTTGCTGATGCTAATGACAACAATGATAATAATGATGATGATCAGGATAATGGTGGTGAAAACAATGATAATACTGGAGATATACTTGACACTCCTGAACATTCATCCAGTCAACCTGGCAACAACTCAGGGGGAGATAATGAAGGATCAACTAGTATTACTCAACATCACAATGAAGAACAAGGCGAATCATCAAGATTAAATCTTCCAAGACAAACAGTTTGGAATAGAGCTCATCCTTTTGAGCTGATTATTGGTGATCCAGATGTTGGAGTCAAAACTAGAAGTGCTACTCAAAATCAATGTAACTATTCAGGTTTTCTATCTGAAATGGAACCTAAGAAAACTGAGGAAGCTCTTTCTGATCCTGATTTGGTGATTGCTATGCAAGATGAACTCAATCAATTCAAACAACAAGAAGTATGGAAGCTGGTACCCAGACCTACAAACAGAATAGTGGTTGGCACTAGGTGGGTATTCAGAAACAGACTTGATGAAGATGGCACAGTGACGAGAAATAAGGCAAGACTGGTAGCAAAGGGTTATTCACAAGCTGAAGGCATTGATTATGATGAAACCTACGCTCCAGTGGCAAGACTTGAGGCTATCAGAATATTTTTGGCATTCGCAGCATTCTCAAACTTTAAGGTTTATCAAATGGATGTCAAGAGTGCTTTTCTGAATGGTAAGCTAGATGAAGAGGTATATGTAGAACAACCCCCTGGATTTGAAGATCCAGAATTCATGGACTATGTCTACTTTCTCTTCAAGGCTATTTATGGTCTTAAGCAAGCACCAAGGAAATTGTATGACACTCTCTCTGAATTTTTACTTGAAAATGGTTTTGTTAGAGGTGTCATAGACAAAACTCTCTTCACAAAGAAACATAAGAATGATACAATATTAGTTCAAATCTATGTGGACGATATAATATTCGGGTCTACTAATGATCTTCTTTGCAAGAAATTTGCTAAGTTAATGCAGGGTAAATTTGAAATGAGCATGATGGGTGAGCTGAAGTTCTTTCTTGGATTGCAAGTAAGTCAAAGGACAGATGGAATATTTATCTGTCAATCCAAGTATGTCAGAGAGCTTCTCAAGAAATATCAAATGGAGGACTCATCTTCAGCAAGAACACCATCATCTACAGCTGTCAAATTTGAAGCTTGTGAAAATTCTGCTAAGGTAGATATCACAAGCTACAGAGGTATGATAGGCTCATTACTTTATCTTACTGCAAGTAGACCTGATATTATATATGCTACATGCTTGTGTGCAAGGTTCCAAGCGGATCCTAGCGGATCCTAGAGATGTTCATCTCATTGCTGTTAAAAGAATCTTGAGATATCTTAAGGGTACACCTAACTTAGGCATCTGGTACCCTAAAGATTCTGGTTTTAATCTTGTTGGATATACAGATTCAGATTATGCAGGAAGTGTTGTAGATAGGAAAAGCACCTCTGGGAGTTGTCAATTCCTAGGTGGCAGGTTGGTTTCCTGGTACAGCAAGAAACAGCAAACAGTTTCCAACTCAACAGCTGAAGCTGAATATATATCTGCTGGAAGCTGTTGTGCTCAGATCTTGTGGATTAGGAATCAGCTACGGGACTACGGCTTTATACTTGACAGGATTCCTATCATGTGTGACAATACAAGTGCCATAACAATCTCCAACAATCCTGTGCAGCATACGAGGACCAAGCACATTGACATCAGGTATCATTTTATTCGAGAGCATGTCATGAATGGTATCGTGGAGTTACATTCTGTACCCACGGAAGAACAAACAACAGATATTTTTACTAAGTCTCTTGATGAATCCACATTCACCAGAATTGTTGGTGAATTGGGTATGTTAAATAGTCCTAGTAATTAAACTATTTAATATCTGAAGTTTGCTCTTTAATAATTTTCAAGTGATTATCTTTGTAAATATTTGTTATTAAAATCACTTGTATAATTATTTTATCAACTTATCTTCTTACTTGTTAATTCTCAAATCATTGTCATTTTCTTCTTAATATATTCCTACTTACTTCTTTTGATTTTAGAATATTTTTATTTTCTCTAAAAATATTTTTCTCAAATTTTACAAGTTGAAATTAGTGAGAAATCTATTTTTGTTGAAAATTACTTTCGAATATTTGTGTTGATTTAATAAGTCATATTTTCTCTTTAAATGATTTTCTATAAGAAAGTTACTTTATTAAGAAATATATAGATTTATTAATTTACTACAAATATTTATGTAAATATTTAATAGTTTATTAAATGGTTTGTAGTGTTTGTCCTTTTGTTATTAATATTTGTTTTCGTAAAAAGGATAACCTATGGTATTTTTAGTATTTTCTTATTTTCTATTTAGCTATTTTTAAGTAGTTATGTTGTTGTAAATATTTTTGTAAATTATTTTCTTTTATTTCTAAATATTCTGTAAATATTATTAATACAGTTATTTTTTAATAGTAAAAAAAAATCGTATTTTTCTTTTCTTTTTAGTTTTTATTTTATATAATTATTATGTATATTATTTTTTATTATTTTTCATGTGTATATAAATAGTTTGTATAGTTTTTTCAGTTTAGTCACTATACTTTCAAAACTTACAAACAGGTCCCTGTACTTGGTTCTTTTGTACTTCTTCTGTTTAACACACACATATCATGCTGTTTTAACTTCTAATCTTTGTTGTGTTGTTGTTATTAACAGAATTTCTGATATAGGACCATTGTTGGTATCAAAATGGTATATGTCAATTCAATTGTTTAGGAACTAATGTTTGCTTTTCAGGATCTAACAATTGGAAGACAAGACCTAACAAGTGTTAACAAGTGGTAACAGTTGGTATCTAACATACAGGATCTAAAATATGATAAAATAGTTTTGTTTGTATTGGTTTAAACATTAACATTCATTAATTTGATTAATATTTATTGTTAATTGGATTTTTGTTTATGTTTTTGTTTAGTAAAACCGGCTCAAGATATCTTTATATTTCCTAACTCAAAATCTCTTTCTATAGTTGTGATTGCTTACATTGTAAATCTTTTGAAATCACAACTGTATATCATTCTATCTCTATTGCTCATATTCTGTGATGCAGGTTCATCTAAATGGAGTTTTGCTTTCTCACTTGATTAGTCATGAGGTTGTAAACCCAACAACTTTTATCCCAGACTACAGTCAAACTCAAACACATTCTATCTTACACCCTAAAAGGAAGTAACCTATCAGACTAGAGGTCACCAGGGAGTAACTGCACATGATGCAGCAAATAAGGATATGTGGGATATTCAGTTGGAGAGTCACTACCTTATACACTAACCAAAATATTTCATATGCACAAAGTGAGATTGCACACTAAGGATAAATTGACGAAAACCTGTAATCCAACCATTTTACGATTAGGATTATAAGTTAAAGATTTTTCTTTAATGAACCAAGTGTCTTCACAGACATTAGAAGGAAATCTTGATCTCAATGCTAAATTTCTAGATCATTGTTGACCTTCTCAGAATTCAAATCTGAAAACCCTAAAAAGGGAAAACTAGCAACTTGTAGATTATGACTCAGATTCGTCTGACGAGTCCAACGAGGATTTGGGATTTGCGAACTCCCATTGCACCATCACTGACCTCTCTTGAAGGGGCTAGGGTGATTTTTCCTTGCAGGTACATTAATGGATGTTGGAGCTATGAGTGATATGAGTGATACACCAGTGAGCAAGAGTGTAAACACAGAGAGAAGTGAGACACTCAACACAAATGAGTGGAGAGAAGAGTGAAACACTTGTGAGGTACACTAAACACTATCACACACTCACAGTGAGGAAGAAAATGAAACTTCCTTTCTAACAAAGAACTCTATAATTGGTACAACTACTTTGTCAACTAGTTGATTGGAGGATTCCTCAACTAAGGGGGAGAAGTAAAGGGGTACAAGAAAAAGGAGAGCATGTTAGAAAGGGGGAGCATTTACAGACTGTGCTTTGGAAGAGAAGCAAGTTAAGTTACTAAGGGGGAGCCTTAGATGGAAAAGTAAGGGGAGATTCAGTTGAGAAGAAAGGGGAGATATAAGGAGAAGATTACATCACAATACTATTCTATTAGTCTTTCAATGTACTATGTATAAAGGCTAAGTGAAAGAGTAGTAGATTTCCTAGAAGTTATAGAAATGGTATTGATTCACCATTGTCTATTTATTAGGAGCAGTTGTTTTTCTTAAGGGAGAAAAGCTGTGTCAGAGAAGAGAAGTGATTGTAAATCAAGAACTGCTGATAATCACTAATGTAAGATGTGAAGGATTATCAGGCAGAGATATGAAGAATCAGAAATGAAGATGAGTTATCTATTGAAGATCAGTTCAGTGCTAGAGGAACAATCATCTATCATTTCATCAACTGAGGATTCTGGAAATGTTATATTTGAACCAGAGAAATTTTTTTAATGTACTATTTACTAAGCTCTTAAATGCTTAATCTTTTTCTTGTTTATGTGAGTTAGTTGAGTTATCCTCTAGGCATTTGCTTGTTATTGTCTAACAAACAAATAGGGGGAGATTGAAAGGCATATGATGTAGCCTATTTGTATTTCGAGGATACAACTCAACTTAAACAAGATTTTAGTAATAAATAGTATATAGACTGTCACAAGGAATCTCATATTGTAATATCTGCCAGAAGAAAAAGATCAAGGTCAATCTACAGACTTGAGGAATTACTACATTGAAAGAAGTTCAGACATCTGATCAAGCCTCAGTGGAGTATTCGTTAAGAAGTGGGTTCGTTTAAATTGACAGAGATTTCTTAGGTGACAGAGACAGTACAGAAGAATTAAAGAGAGAGAGAGGAGAAAAGAAAAGGAACCATATCGTAAAGTCAAAAATAAAGAACTGCAATTGGAGTTAGTCGTTCATGAACCAGACAGTACATCGAGCGTCAACAGAAAATTCTGTGGAAGGTCTTTATTATTTTCAGTGGTTTACAGAACAGATTTGGTTCTCAAAGGAGGTATATTAATTCTTTTTTAATTAGTTGAATCAAGTAATTAATTTAATTAGTAAATTAATTCCCTCAGAATTAATTTATTCATTAAACTAATTATTAGATTAATTAAATCAAAATTATTATATAAAAGGAATTAAATTAATGATTTGTTTAAACCATTTGATTTATTAAGGTTAGAAAATCTGTTCTATTATTACTCTCAAGAGTAATAATGAAGAGTAATAATAGCTTGTGCTCAGAGTAATACTGGACTGTCATAATGGACAGAGTATACTTGACTGTCATAATGGACAGAGTAATACTGGACTGTCATAATGGACAGAGTAATACTGGACTGTCATAATGGACAGAGTAATACTGGACTGTCATAATGGAGAGTCATATCAAGAGTAATATTGATCAGTCATAACAGCTCCTCAAGTGTCATAATGAAGAGTCATAATAGCTCAAATCAAGTGTCATAATGGAGAGTCATAATGGATCAAAAGATGACACATAAAGGCAGCAGAAGATATTTCAGTGTATGGAATATAAAAGACAGAAGGCAACAGACTTGGACACACACGAACAAAACATAACATACAGACTATATCCAGGAAGAAAAGAAAAGCCCCCATCTCTCTCATCTTCAAGCAATTAAATTGCCATAAATTCTTGAGTTCTTTGTATCAAAAATTGTATCCATTGGAACTTAATTATTTGTGATTCTTGTACTACTAGCGAATTAAGTTTCCTAGTTCATAACTTGATATCTTGATTTTTATTAACTAAATTAGAAAAGTTCATGTCGAATTTTCTAATTAGTTATTAATTACTTGATAATCATTTGTATTGAAATTGTAACACCCGTCAAGTTAATATTTTGTTATATTCAACTTGAAATCTGTTTCAATTTATTCCGCAAAAATTTGTTTACAATAAATTTTATTTAAAGAACAAATTTCGAGAAATTGATATAGATTGTATTCAACCCCCCCTTCTACAATCTTATTGGACCTAACAGGTACCTTATAAGACGAAAGAACCTTTCAATCTGGTCAGGTGTAGGATCAAAAACGAGATTTTCCATAGGAAAATGAAGAATTCGATTAACATCTCGTTCAGTGACCCTAATTGACTTACCAAACAGTTGATATGTGATTGCACACCCGTCCTTTCCAGAAGTATTAACCGCACTGCAATATAATTCACGCAAGGCATCATGGTTAAGCGACACTGGTGTAACTAGAGCATATCGAATTACTAAATGTTCATTCAAAAATTGTGCCCAAGCTCGAAACTGCTCATCCCGGATGGTGTCGATTTCTTGAATGGAAGTAGGATTAACTCTAGCAATCAAGAAGCTTCCCTGCAATGCCATTTTCAAGACAGCAAGATTGTGAGACTTTTCCCTGGGAGGTTGAAGTTTTCAGCAATTGTGTGTATATGTTCTGTATATGATGATATTCAACACAGACAAAAACTCATTGTTTATAAGGTTTCAAAGATTAGCGGGTTAGGTGTGATATAGTACAAGCTATCCACTTTCTTTTCTTCTTTTATCTCCAGCCCTGCTCTCTTTTGCCTCCAAAGTCCTCCTCGAGCCACACAATGCTGCTTCTTTTTCAACAACGAAAATATTTGCATGGCCCTCTTCTAAATCAATTCAGTGAAGGCGGAATATCCACTTTCTCGATTATAAACATGCCATCACGAAAAGTATCAAGAGTATTTTTCCTAGCTTTTATCCTAAAAAAATACAGAAAAATTAAAATAAGAAAAGGTAGAAAAACTCCCCTAACACATATGCATGAAGTGGCGAAGCATGAAGTGACACTCCAAAAAGACCAAAAATCTGTTGCGTGGGACCACCACGAATAGCATGAACAGTTGTTTTAATTCGGCACAAAGTTTCCAAACAAGCATTAGCAAATTTAGCTACTACATCAATAAATAATAATTGATCAAGAAAATATGTAGTTTTGGAAAAGTTTGTGATAAAGCAACGATAAAATTCACAGCCTCGAAAACGCCGAACTCCCTTAATATTCATGTGAGGTGGAGGCTCGGGTGGTGGTTCTTCTCTCTTCCTTACTTTCTCTGGAACTATTTGATCCTCTTAGATTTTTAAATCAATGAATGAGGAGTAATTATCACTATCTCCTTCTTCCGAGAATTGAAGGGTAAGAGCTGTTTGGAATGGATTATCAAGCAAAATTGGAGAAAAATCTTCTCGGACAATTTTTGGCATCATGTCAACCTTGAAGCACAAATTCTCGTCCATACTCACAACATCCTCAACAATAACAACATCATTGATCTTAACATCAGTGGAAAGCTCCTCTTCTATTTCAATAAGTACATCATCAACACACACCAAGAAACTATTTTCCTCTAGATCACATGTAAGAATGATTGAATCCATTTCATCTTCTGGAGGTATAGATGGTGGTGGTGTAGAGTCAGGTTGCCATGTAGTAGAAAAGCTAGCCAATTTTGAAATTTCAGCTTCCATCATCTTGTTACGAGTGTTTATCTCATTCATATTTTGCAAGGACTCCTCTCGATCCTTTTGAGTTTGCATTAGAAGTTTCAACGACTCGCTCAATAATCGATCAGATAGCGCATTTGCATTGGTTTGATGAACCTGTAAATTTTGCGGTGGAGGATATTCATATTGCTGCCATGTTAGTTGCTCAAATTGTTGCTGATGATATGAGAAATTCTGAAAATTGTTGTCTGTGTATGAAAAATTTGGTTGACCCTTCTAATCTTGATTATATGCATTGAAGTACGGATTGGACTCGTATCTTTCTTGATAATCATTCACTTGTCCGAATTGAGCATTGTAAGTATTGCAAGAGCATTCATAACCAAAGTGACCATAGATACCACAAACTTTACAACATGTGTATGTTTCGGGGGCCATCCATGACATTGCATTATTACTCATCGGACATGTAGTGTACAAATAAATTCAAACACACAAAGAAATGGTGAAAAATCTAACCTAGGTTCCCTAAATAAAATAACTAGACATTGCTCATAATGTTAAGACACACTAAAAATTCCGTAAATTAAGAATTATTCAGACCGATTCGGCCAGATTAGAGCAGGCATTGCCAAGAGGCCAAACTCGTCACTTAGACACCGAATCTTAACAGCCAGGCGAACCTTAGACATTGAAGGTCGTGAATAAGTCTTAATTACGTTTATTTTTAGGCACCTTTCTAATTGAGCACGAAATCCTAGGGGCAAATGGCTAATTAATTTTATTAAAGGGCTAGGGGATGCAAAATGTTGAAAATTAATGATGCAACAAACAACGAGGTATATATAAAAACGGTAAACAAATATGGATGCATTACTACGTGTCCTAATCTAAAGAAAAGAAGAATTTAACATACCTTTGGGTCATCCAGCAATCACCACAATTAAATAGGTACGAAAAATAAAATACAAGAAAATAAAAATCTAGATGATGTGCTCCTAAGTGATTAAATGCATGATGCAACAATTATGTATTTACAACTAATTTTTTCTTTTTGATTTTTGATTTTTTTTTGTTTTTTTTTGTTTTTTTTCTTTTTTTTTGATTTTCTAAAAATAAAAATGCGAAAAGAGTGAGATACGGGTTACCGAAGCACGCTTCCAAAAATTCCAATTTGCTCCGAGCTCCGAGAGAAGATTCCCGAATTTCAAACTTTCCTAAAAAACGAAATAAAAATAAGGCAAGTGGAAGAAAACTAATCCGAAAAATTAAAAATTAAGGCGCGAAACATAATTAGTCCCCGGCAACGGCGTCAAAAACTTGATGTGCTAAAAATATGACAATTAATATCGCAAGCGCACGATCTCGTTTTAGTATTTATGACTCGTTCCACAGAGACTATATACTTTCGCAAGAACTAAACTTTTAATTTAATCGAACTAGAACAATTTGATTTTAAGAAATTTTGGTGTTTTTTTTCTATTTAAAAAGATAATTTAAATTATTTTTAAAAGAAAATTTAATTAATCTATTTTAAACTAACAAGAGACGAAATTTTGCATTTTCACTACTTGAATTAAAATCGATTTTTATTTACAGAAAATAAAATCGGCATGACCTATTTGTAACTACGACTAGCCAAAGCAAATTACCAATAGCCAAAACAATCTTATAATTCAACTGCAAATTTTCTAAACAAAATAAAACCAGACTTATAATATTGAAACTCGGGACTGACTTGGCACAGCCAAACCGAAGCACACAAACATGTACCTTGTAGTTCTATCAATCTATAAGACGCAATTCAGCAAAATTAACTCGGCAAACTCAATACAAAAACTCAGCAAATAATTGACTAAAAACAAAGACCCGGAAACAAGAACTCGGCTGCAACTTTAGTGACTCGACAAACTGACTCGCTAAAACTCAGAAAACAGACAACAGTAAACAACCAGTAGACTCAACAACGACACCATGCCCAGAATTCAAACTCACAACAGCAGAGGAAAACGAACAAACAGCAACATACTCAGTGAATATTCAACCAGCAGACTCAGCGAATTAAACTACAGAACGAAGACAGACAATGGCGGACCAAAATGTAAACTCGCAGAAACACAGAACTCAGCTAATCTCGACGACAAAACAGGCAAAACCAGCACATAGACGATGAGAATTGGCATCGAAACTACAGCTAAAACAAAAAGAATTTGCAGCAAGGACTCAACACAAAACCGAATGCAACACTTGACTCGGATATTCAAAAAAAAAACAAATACAGGTCCATAACAAGAATTCGAATTAAAGCAGCAATTCAAGACTCAACAAATCACAGAAATTAGAAACTCAAACACTCGCAGCGAATTGGTAAACAAAATAAAACAGAAATGAAAATAGAAAATAAAACAAGGAATGAAGGAGAGGGGGGGCTGGGATTGTTTCTATAGATCGAAAAACAAGAAAAAGGAACTGGGTTCGATGGACTTGGGACGAAAATAGAGGAATAGACAGAGATGGGGTCGATAATTTGAAGAGAAAGAAGAAAGGGTTACGCTGATAATGGTGCTGGGTTTTGTACGAAATGAAAAGAAGAAAAGGGGAGTCGGGTCTTGTTATTCGAAGAAGAAGAAAGGGAACGAGAGATGGTGGGAAAGACTGAATTTTAAGCTTCTAATAAAACATAAAAGATAAAACAGGGGAGAAATTGAGTAAAGCTTGGAATTTAACAAATAATACGAACTGAAAGATATGCTTACAAGAAAAAATATTACAACTACTAACTATCTAATTAAGGGCTGTCCTAATACTAATTCTAAAAATAATGTGGTATTTTTACAAGAGCAAAATGAAGCTATTTATAGGAAATAAATTGGGGTTTTGGTTGGTGTGGATTAATCCCCACCATTCATTTTGTTTGGTGTGGTTTAATCCTAGCCCTCCATTTTTCTAATAAAAAATAAAAAAATCAGTTTTGCACCACACCCCCTTCTCTTTCCTTTTCTTCTATTTTGGTCCTTTTTCTTTCTGTTTTGCCCTTCCTTACACTTTATTTCTATATTTTGCCATTTCTTCACTTTTCTCGAATTTCCTGAAATGCAACAAAATAATTTATTAAAATACGAATTCAAACAATAAAAAGGTAATAAAAATATGCAAAAATATGCACTTATCAATTATATCATATTAAAAAAAATTATAATGTAAAAAGGATGTAATTTAAAAGGTTGTATTAGAATTGAATTTTAAAAAGAAAGTTATAATTTGAAAAGGATATAACAGATTGTATTATAATTGAATTTTATTTATTTATTAATATTAAAAAGTTCATATTTACTATTTAGGCTCAATCTCGAGATATAGAAATTAGATTTGGATGATTTTACAGTCCACGCGAAACTCAAAAAATTATTTTTAATTTAGTGATGATTTAAAAATTATTATCCAATTGAAAACACTCAAAATCTCAAGAAAAACTATAATTACGAATTTTATATGGGAAAATGGATTTTTTTTTTGTCACTAAACTATTGACCATTTTAGAAAATTACCACCAAACTAAAATATTTCTCAAAATTAGGTATCAACTAATTATATGTTTAGAAACTAATCATGCCGTTGAAAATACTTAACGATGTTAAGTATTTAGATTTTTTTACTTATTTACTTATTTAATGATTAATGATGTACTTAGCCGTGTAATCAGCCACATGAATAATAATGAAAAGTTAATGGGCCTAATTTTTACACATCTCTAAAAAAACACATTCAAATGATATCCTTTATAAATAGTTAAATACAAACACAAATAAAATATGAGCAACTAACAAAACTTATAATCTTCAAAGACAAACACAAATAATATAAATAGAAATTTATATAAAAATATAAACCAAACCAAACCAAACATACCCAGTATATCCCGCACACAATAGGGTCTGAGGGGGGGTGAGATGTACGCAGACCATTCCCCTGCTTTTAACGGCAGGGAGGCTGTTTCCGTGTAGACCCCCGGCTAAGTGCAGAAAAATCCAAACGTGTGTGCTATTCAAAATATCTAATGATAGTCAATAGCTCCTCATCATACCTGAGCCCATGGCTTTGAACGCATGGGACTTACCTCTCATGGGATTACTACTCCGCTCTGCACCGCACTCTGAACGACTGAGGTTCCTGGTCAAGCTCCCTGTCCCTGAAAAACTAGCAAACAGAAGACAATACAACACGAAAAATGAGATCAAGTCAGCCGCGCTTCTAAGATAAAGCTAACCGAGACAACCCAACTCTAAGGCTCTCGACCACCGATCCGCTCCCTAACATAGAATCCACCACTCGGATCTGGCGCCTCCAGGCACACCTATCAACGGTCATATTCTCATTAATGTTTAAGGCCTTCAAATCCATCCTAAGCTGTTCTTCCCACGACCTCCTAGGTCTGCCTCTCCTCCTCACCCCCGCAACCAAAAGACTCTCAACTCTCCTCACTGGGGCTTCAACCAGCCTCCTACACACGTGACCGAACCATCTCAACTTCCCTTCCCTTACTTTCGAAGAAAAAGGAGCTACCTCAAGCTCGCTCCTAAAAACCGCATTCGGGATTCTATCCAACATCGAGCGCCCACATGACCACCGTAACATCCTCATTTCAGCTGCTTCCATCTTACTCTCGAGGGCCTTCTTAACCGCCCAACACTCTGAACCATACAACATCGCAGGGCGAATTGCCGATCTATAGAATTTCCCTTTCAACTTTAGCGGGACTTTCTTGTCGCACATCACCCCTGACGCTGCCCTCCACCTCAGCCACCCAACCTTGATACGATGCGTGACATCGTCTTCAATCTCACCTTCCTTCTGGATGATCGATCCCAAATACTTGAACTTCTCTGTACGGGGGACGATCTGATCTTCGATCTTAACCTCCACCCCTTCTTCGCTGGCCTCACCACTAAAGTTGCACCAGCGATACTCGATTTTTGACCGGCTCACACGCAGGCCTTGGGGCTCCAAAGTAGATCTCCATAGCTCC
The DNA here is from genome assembly GCA_037693485.1 of Kitagawia praeruptora. NCBI lineage: Eukaryota > Viridiplantae > Streptophyta > Magnoliopsida > Apiales > Apiaceae > Kitagawia > Kitagawia praeruptora. The sequence goes on from CM075352.1 coordinate 146,365,692, forward strand.
AACTTCTCGTTCACCCCCCCCCCCCCCTTGACTCCGCCACTAACACGATATCGTCCGCAAAGAGCATGCACCACGGGACGTCATCTTGAATCCCTCGCGACATGACATCTAGGATAAGGGCGAAAAGAAGAGGACTAAGGGCCGACCCCTGGTGAAGCCCAATCTCAACAGGGAAAAAATGGGAGTCACCAACTGGGGTCCGGACGCACGAACTAGCTAGGGAGTACATGTCTCTGATTGCCCTAACATATGACGGCGACACTCTCCTCTCCTCAAGGCTCTTCCAAATATCTTCCCGGGGGATGCTATCATATGCCTTCTCAAGATCAACGAACACCATATGGAGGTCTTTGCGACGTTCCCTAAACTTCTCTATAAGGCGTCTGATGAGATGAATGGCCTCAGTCGTCGATCTCCCAGGCATAAAGCCAAATTGGTTCTCTGAGATTTCCACTTCTCTTCTAATCCGACATTCCACCACTCTCTCCCAAAGTTTCATAGTATGACTGAGTAATTTAATACCCCGATAGTTACTACAGCTCTGGGCATCACCTTTGTTCTTGAAGAAAGGGACAACAATACTACGTCTCCATTCAGCTGGCATCTTAGCACCCAAGAGGAGAGCATTGAACAGATCTGCTAGCCATTGGACGCCAACCTCACCAAGACAAAGCCACACCTCGATAGGGATCTGATCCAGACCGACCGCTTTTCCTCTAGCCATTTTTGGAGGGCGCCCTTGACCTCATCTGAGCTGATCTGATCACATGAGTCGACAGAACGCACAGGCGAAAGAGATATCTCTTGCTCCAAATCGGTTCCACTCCTATCCTCATTGAAAAGATTATAAAAATACGAGCTCCACCTCTCCTTAATAGCATCTTCATTCACCAACACTTGGCCTGAATCGTCCTTAACAAATTTAACAGAACCCAGGTTGCGCCGCCCTCTCTCTCTGGCTTTTGCTATTTTAAAGATAGCGTTCGCTCCTTTCTTGGTATCTAGGCGCTTGTACAACCCCTCATAGGCTTCGCATCTGGCTTTCGCCACCGCCTTTTTTGCCTCTCGTCTCGCCACCTTGTATGATTCCATCTTCAAACTCCTCTCCGCCCCTGCGCCTAACGACAGAAGCTCTTTAAAGAGCACATGTTTAGCCTTTACTTTCTTTTGGACCTCCTCCTTCCACCACCACGACTCCTTTGAACCACTGAACTTGCCTGAGGAAACCCCCACCACCTTCTCGGCCACACGCTGAATTGCCTTCGCCATGCTGGTCCACCTGGCATTTGCATCTCCACCATGAGCAAAACAACCTTCGATGAGCAAAGACTCCTTGAATTCGGTCGCCTTTGCCCTTCAAATATTTCCAAAGGATTCTTGGTCTAAACTCTCTCGACCTACGAACAACTCGACCCCCATGGAAAGATCCATGGCCAACAGACGATGTTGAGACGCACACGCCTCGCTCCGGAACACCTTGCAATCTGCACACGTCCTAAGATCACGCCTGCGAATAAGAAGGTAATCGATTTGAGTGTTGTGCCCCCCACTGCTAAAGGTGATGAGGTGCTCGTCCCTCTTTTGATAAACAGAATTCACAATTACCAACTCCTGGGCAGTAGCAAACTCCAACAACGCGGACCCACCGACATTCCTGACCCCGAAGCCGAAACCCCCATGCGCGCTGCGATATCCTTCAACCCTCTCCCCAATGTGGCTATTGAAATCTCCGCCCACCACTAAAAATTGGTCGTCAGGAATACTGCCGACCAACTTGTCTAAACAGACCCAGAAAGCCTCCTTCTCAACGTCGCCCAAACTGGCTTGAGGGGCATACGCACATACCACGTTCACCACCTTCTCCCCAACCACGACTCTGACGGACATGATCCTGTCGTTGCACCTCTTAACTTCCACGACGTTGTCTTTTAGGTCCTTTGCCAAAAGAATACCCACTCCGTTTCTCGAGTTGGCAAGACCAGAGTACCATAATTTATACCCGTTTGCTTCTCTCGCCTGGGCCCCCTTCCACCTTGTCTCTTGGATACAAGCGACATCGACTCTTCGCTTCTTCAACACGTCTACTAACTCCAAAAGTTTGCCCGATAAGGTACCTACATTCAAACTGCCAACCCGCAGACTACGAGACATCAACTGACCAAACGTGCACAAAAGAGATAGAAACACACGATGCCCACCAGACTTCGAATGCAGCTTCGGGAACCTGCAAATATATTGTTAGTAAAAAAAATGATTGAAAAAGCGATTGAACTAAATAAAACACGTAATAGAGATAGGTTGGGTACTGGGTTTTAACTCGGCTAATTTGGGCATCGGGGGGGGGGGGGGTTGTGAGAGGCGAGACGACTGGAGATTTGCGATGATAAGGTTGGAGGACATAGTGGTGGGGTTGGAAAACAACGGTGACAGGGAAGGGGGTTGAGGTAGACGGAAGGGGAAGGGGGGACGACGGTGCTAACAGGGGGGGATGGGCGGGTCTAGCGATTTGCTGATTTGAGGGCCAGACGGAGTGCAGGTGCTAGAGATGGAGGTTGACACTGCTGATAGGTTGGAAGAAGACGGCGGTTTAAAGATAGACGGCGGGGGAAGTCGGAGGGGGAGGGGGGATGATGGTGATAGAGGGGTGATTCAAAGGGGGAGATGGACGGTGGGGATAGGCTGGGATGATGAATGGAGGGGGCGAGGACGAAAGACGGTTATTGTGAGAGGGCAGTGAAGCGAGGTGATGAATGAATGGGGGGGGTTGTTGGATGAATGAACGGAGGTTGCTGAGGCGGAGTTGCAAGATGGAGACGGAGGAGACGGGGGGTGGGACGCGATTGAGAGGGGAGGGAGGGACGAGGTTTGGGATGATGGAGGAGGGATGGCCGATGGTTTTGGAGGCGGTGCGGAGTGCAAAGAGAGCAGGGGAACAAAGTGCAGAACAGAAATAAATGCTACGCTAGGGAAAAAGATACAGGAATCAATAGAGAAGATTTTGCTATGCGAATTTACAAAAATTTCCGGCGATGCGCCTCTCAGAGAGAGGCAATCTGACTGAAGGTCGCCGTTAACGGCTATTTTTTTTATATAAAAATATGTATACAGATAATATTAAATAAAATTATAATTATTATTGAAAAAATAAAAAGCAAATATAAAGCATACAAATACTGAAAAAAAAAACATTTTCTCAAAAGAATAAACATGTCATTTTTTATTTATATAATTAGTTCGGTGATAATTTTCTAAAAGGATAAATAGTTTAGTGATAAAAAAATAAACGTTGGAAACGTTAGTGACCAAAATAATAAACGTTGGTAACGTTAGTGATAATATGTAAAAACATTTTAGTTCGGTGGTAATTTTTTAAAATGGTCAATAGTTTAGTGACAAAAAAATCCATTTTCCCATTTTATATTAATCCTATTAAGTGTAGAATACCTACATTAATAATCATATTCAATATGGAAAACCTAATTATATGTGATTTAAATCATTGACAAACATGTTTTCGTATTTCAATATCAATACACTTTTCAGTTTACATTTTAAATTATTAAATATTTTTTATGCTAGATCCAACGTTTTTTATCTATTTATTTTAAAATCTAATGGTTCTTATTTAATTTATCATACAGAGGACCAGACTACCAACTACCAAATTTTTTGACAAAATCCCTCAAACACTTATTATTAAAACTGTATTTGATTGTTAGTGCAACTATCTTCAAATAATAAGAAGGTTATTTTGATAATCAAAATAACATAAGTAGATTTTCTATATAGAATAGAATTTTCAATATATAAAATCGTCAATTTCATCTCTCTTTTGTTTCTTGGTAGTTTTGATTGGAGAAAATTGTTAAATCATCACTAAATTAAAGATTATTTTGTTAAGTTCACGTTGGCTGTAAAATCATCGAAATCAATTTTTAAGAATTCAAGGTAAAACACATAATATATTGAACCAATTTTTAAGAATTCAAGGTAAAACACAACATATATTGAACCGTGTAAAATCTTACATATATATCAATTTCATAAAAACAATTTGATATGTAAACTAATAACAAATAAATAATAAAATAATAAAATAATATATATTAGAAAAAGAACCGTACATTGCACGAGCTATAAGCTAGTTATATATAAAAAAGGATATAATAGTGTCATATAGCACAAGCATGTTCAAATACTTTCCAATTTCTAATTCGTCCAGTTTTCTTTATGGTTGTACTTAATGGTTTTACTTAATTATCCTTATTGAATTACATATACAATCTTTCTTATTAACAAATCAATTTCCTCTTTTTTGATTAAAGATTTTACTTTTTCTATTATTTAAATAATTAATTAATTCTCCTTTTTAGATAAAATACAATATCTTTTATATTTTCTCTAACTAAAATTTTCTTTTTCTTAAAACATCATCGAAAAGTCTTTTAAATAAAATAAAATAAATTTGTTATAATTATTATTAACTAATTCATTATTTTTTCCAGCTAAAACACGTTATCTTTTCTATTTTCTCTAACTAAAACCTTTTTTTTCCAATTATGTCATGGTCAATTTTATTTAATTAAAAAATAATAATATTATAATTACTGATAATTAGCCGATTATTTTTTTCAACTAAAATATATCATCTTTTTTATATTTTCTAACTAAAATCCTTTCTTTTCTATCCTAATAACTAATCAATTTTTCAGCTAAAGTACAACATCTTTAATTTTTTATCTAGCTGAAATTAATAATGTTATAATTACTAATTAACCAATAATCGGATCCAGCTAAAATAAGTTACCGTTTAAATTTTTTTATTGTAAAATGCCTCCTTTTATAGATACATTACGAACAATGAAAGAATGACCAAATTACACCACTTTTGGAAACCCACTACCCAAAATACCCACACGTTGAAGATACCACCCTTTTTGCCCACAAAATCCGTATGTTCACAGTGCATACTCAGCCTACGCAGTACCACAATGCGTATTCTTCGTGAACAAAAATAAAGTCAACAGCTTTGTGTTATTTTGGCCAATGAATAAATTATTATATGCAGGCCTGTAATGCTTACACAGACTATGCATATAATAAATGTGTAGGGCTTCAATATCTTTTGGGTTAAAATAGTTTTTATTTGGGTTTAACGGGTTTCATTTGGAGTTTAGAAATATTAAATTTTTTAATTAAAATTTTTAAATTTTATTTGTATTCCCTTGGAGTTTCAACAATTAATTTTTGGGATTTAACGTTTCAATTTTAGGTTTTAGAAATATTCAGAATGAGGAATAAACCGTACACGGATTTAAATTTTATTTGTGTTCCCTCGGGATTTCAACGGTTAACCTTTGGAGTTCAACAGTTCCATTTTGGGTTTAGAAATATTTGGAACGACGAATAAACAGTAACCCTAAACCCTAACTTATCCTGATTTTTAACGCGTTTAAAAATCAGGCCGCTTGATTCAATTTTTTTATTAAAATTTTAAATTTTATCTGTATTCCCTCAGGGTTTCAACGGTTAACCTTTGGGATTCAATAGTTCCATTTTGGGTTTAGAAATATTTGGAATGACGAATAAATCGTATACGAACTTAGGGTTTAGGGATTAGGGTTTAGGGTTGTTTACAATCCTAAACCCTAACTTATCCTGATTTTTAAACACGTTAGCGTTTAAAAATCAGGCCACCGGATTCAATTTTTTTATTAAAATTTTAAATTTTATCTGTATTCCCTCAGGATTTCAACGGTTAACCTTTTGGGTTCAACAGTTTCATTTATTGTTTAATACTAATACTTATTCCTTATAAAAACGTATTTATTTTTTAATACTAATACTTGTATAATATTTAATGAGTTTATTGCATTTTGTAACCCTTAAGTACTTGTCAAAGTCACATAGATACCTTTATTTTTTTTTGTGGCACTTCACCTCCCGTACTTTCTCTTCTCTTTCAGTTTGCAACCCTTGAACATGATTTTATCAAAATGTCATTATTTTTAAGGGGTATTTTAGTCTTTTGCTAATAAATATATTTATTTTACATCAAATATATAATTTATTTTAAATACAAATATTATAATTTAATTTTATATTAATAAATATAATCCATTTTATTTAAAAATATTTATGCACTATTTGATTTAATTGAATAATGCAATGATGCAATTGTAAACTATCATTTTCTTAGAAATAATATTATGCAGTTTAAGATTATTTTATTTAATAATTTAATAATTTTAACCGTCCAAGAGAAATTGTGATGAAGAGAAATCCATAAATTTTTTAAATAAAATAATCATGAACTAAATTATATTATTTCTAAGAAAAAAATCGTTTACAATTGCATCATCACATTATATATTCAATTAAATCAAATAATGCATAAATGTTTTTAAATGAAAAGGATTATATATATTAATATAAAATTAAATTAAATTTTTTTTATGTAAAATAAATTATATATTTCATGTAAAATAAATATAATTATTAAAAAAGACTAAAATACCTCCTACAAATAATGACATTTAGATGAAATCTTGTTCAGGAATTGCAAACTGAAAGAGAAAAGGAAGTACGGGAGGTGAAGTGCCACAAAAAAAATAAAGGTACCTATGTGACTTTAACAAATACTTAAGAATTACAAAGTACAACAAGCTCATATTTAATCTACCAAAGCACGTTAAAGGTTGAGTTGACATCCCTACTTCCTGTCTCCCTCTCTCCTCTTATATATATCATCTTCACCTGTAACTTTGTCTTTGTGAAATACTGATAATAGAAGGACCACGCATAAGAGTAATGCGTACTCAGAAGAACCGTACGCATAATAGTATTACGTATACAATGTTTACGCTTTCCTATAATGCGTACTCTGTACTGACAAAGATGTGTTCAGACAATCTGAAAGGAACAACGCATTGCTGTAATGCGTATTCATATATACGCATGGACCAAATGCGTATTCAGTGGGTATTTTGGGCGGAACTGCGTGCACATGGGTATTTTGGTTTGTTGGTTTAAAAAGGTGGATATTTGGGTATTTCATCCACGAACAATTCTATTTAATAAAATTAAATAATAATATTATAGATGAATTACCTTTATCAACTATTAGGTGCATATAATATTTAAAAATATCACAAGTAATATAATATGTATATATATTTAATTGTTATTAAATCATATTATTTAAAAAATTTAAATCATTCACATCTAAAATTTTCAATTCAAATTAGATAAAATTTTCATATAATATTAAAATAAATTCGTGCATCGCATGAGTTTTAAATTAGCTATTATATTGAAGTCAAAATTGAAAATTTGTCGATTTCTTAATTATTCAAATAAATAATAAATAATTAATTAATGGTAAGCCAATTGGATTTTTCACTTATACTTTTAATTAAAGATTTTATATTTTATAAATACCTAACAAAATTAATTGTACCACATCTTCTCATGATTAATATTTTTTCTCTAATCAAAACACATTATTTATTAATTTTAAACTAATCTTACAATCATTAATTTATACCTAAAAATATCACAACACATTTTTCAATCATTAATAAAAAATATTAAAAATCTGTATACGTTGTTTTTAATAAAAAAGCATGAGCATAATCTGTAAATATGAATATATTAAATTACATTACATTAAATTTAAAATTTATTTAATAAAATGATTAGATAAAAATATTATTTAATAACATTTATAAATATGCAAAAAATATCATGCTCACAGGTTATTATTTGGCCGCTTAATTTATATAGAGCTTTTTTCATAAATATATTGTCAAAAGTAATTTTTTTCAATTTTACCTTTTCTATAAAAAACTTTTTTCAGAAATACCATCTTAATTACAATAATACTAACTTTTTTAAAAAAATTGCAAAAATACCTTAATACTGTTATTACTTGCTCGGCTCGTTATTTCAGTTGTTCGTTACTTCTCTATCAACTAAAACACTTCTTTCTTCTTCAATTCCTGGAACTACTCATCATCAAACACCACTCTTATTTCGATTTGTTCAAAATTTGGAAGAAGGTATGTTATAATCAGTTACTTTTATTTGCAAAATTAATATATCTAAATTTGTTTTTCTTCAATTCGATTAGATCTGTTTACTTTTAGTTTGAGTTTAATATCGATTTGTGAGCTGTGTTGAGTTGATTTGAGCACGAAATCAAGTAGCGCATCATCCTGTGTCTTTGTGTAGCTAATGTGCAGTATTTTTTAGATTTTTTGTAAATCGGTTGGCTTGGTAAGATTGAAATTGTTTGGGAGATGTTTCGGTTAGCTGTATTCAGTTGATTGGAGTTACAAATCGAATTGCAGAGTGTCATGTGTCTTTGTGTAGCTAATGTGCAATATTTTTTAGGTTTTTTATGAATCGGTTGGCTTGGTAAGATTGAAATTGTTTAGGAGAGGCTGTGGTTAACTGTATTCAGTTGATTGGAGCTACAAATCGAATTGCCAAGTGTCCTGTGCCTTTGTGTAGCTAATGTGCAGTAATTTTTAGATTTTTTATGAATCGGTTGGCTTGGTATGATTGAAATTGTTTAGGAGAGGTTGCGGTTAGCTGTATTCAGTTGATTGGAGCTACAAATCGAATTGCCAAGTGTCCTGTGTCTTTGTGTAGCTAATGTGCAGTAATTTTTAGATTTTTTGTGTATTGGTTGGCTTGGTATGATTGAAATTGTTTGAGAGAGGTTGCGGTTAGCTGTATTCTGTTGATTGGAGCTACAAATCGAATTGCCAAGTGTCCTGTGTCTTTGTGTAGCTAATGTGCAGTATTTTTTAGATTTTTTGTAAATCGGTTGGCTTGGTAAGATTGAAATTGTTTGGGAGATGTTTCGGTTAGCTGTATTCAGTTGATTGGAGTTACAAATCGAATTGCAGAGTGTCATGTGTCTTTGTGTAGCTAATGTGCAATATTTTTTAGGTTTTTTATGAATCGGTTGGCTTGGTAAGATTGAAATCGTTTAGGAGAGGCTGTGGTTAACTGTATTCAGTTGATTGGAGCTACAAATCGAATTGCCAAGTGTCATGTGCCTTTGTGTAGCTAATGTGCAGTAATTTTTAGATTTTTTATGAATCGGTTGGCTTGGTATGATTGAAATTGTTTAGGAGAGGTTGCGGTTAGCTGTATTCAGTTGATTGGAGCTACAAATCGAATTGCCAAGTGTCCTGTGTCTTTGTGTAGCTAATGTGCAGTAATTTTTAGATTTTTTGTGTATTGGTTGGCTTGGTATGATTGAAATTGTTTGAGAGAGGTTGCGGTTAGCTGTATTCTGTTGATTGGAGCTACAAATCGAATTGCCAAGTGTCCTGTGTCTTTGTGTAGCTAATGTGCAGTAGTTTTTAGAATTTTTTTGTGAATCGGTTGGCTTGGTATGATTGCAATTGTTTAGCAGAGGTTGTGGTCATCTGTATTCTGTTGATTGGAGCTACAAATCGAATTGCCAAGTGTCCTGTGTCTTTGTGTAGCTAATGTGCAGTAGTTTTTAGAATTTTTTTGTGAATCGGTTGGCTTGGTATGATTGCAATTGTTTAGCAGAGGTTGTGGTCATCTGTATTATGTTTTCATCAATAACAAATTCAGTTGCGGAGTGACTTCTATTTCTTTTTAAATAGTCCAGGTTCTTTAAAACAATGGATGAAAGAACCGGGGAAGAATTGACTTTCTCTCAGTGCATTAGTGGAATATTCATTTGGGAAATTTCAAACCCTTTATATTTCACGGTAGTAAGGCATCTACAAAGACCATTTAACATAAATCTAGATATTATCGAAATCCAGATTCGTTTTAACAAGAACCTTCGAAGACCACTCAGAATCCACAAATGCTGGCTAAATTTTACATTTTGGACGACTTTGACACCATCTGCTGAGGGATTTAGGTCTAGATTTAGGTTTCATGTAATGGATTATCTAGATCGATTGGGAGTAATTTCAATTAATAATGTAATTAGTGCAGTTGAATATTTTTATTCTAGATATGAGACACATATTGTACAAATTGATCAAAAAGAATCAATTCAATTTTTGCTTTATTGAATTTAAATTCATCATTTGTGAATTTACTTTATTTCTTTGAATTGTAATAGATGCAACCTTGTTTGAAACATTTACAACCGTGGATTTAAATATTGCAACTGTTAAAGATAGTTAAATTTTAATATTAAAATGACTGCCCCTGCGGGGCCTATTGTATATAAAGTGTAATGTGTAATAGAGTTTAATTTTTGATTTTTTGTCAAAATTTTGTGTTAGCTTTATTAACTGTTATTCATTTTTAACTTTCTTTTGCAGGAATGGATAATTGTTTGGATGATATTCCAGTTATAGTACAACACAATGGGCATTGGGATGACAGTTTACGGTATCTGGATTTTGAAGTTTTTGGTTTTATTCTCCCAAAGAATTGCAGCTATACAAACTTGGTGTCAATTATATGCAATGAATTGAAGCTGCAACCAGAATCAACCTTTGTGAAAATAGAATATCAAGTCAAAGATGGTTATCCAGCTTTTAAAATAGTTGAGGATCGGCATATAAACTTCTATATTGAGCTGAAGAAAAAGGAGGCATGCTTCACTACATATCCTCTGTGTGTCACAACTGAAAACAGAAATGTCGATGTATCTGTATTTTCAAATGGGAGTAGATTAACAGCTTATGATGTTGGTCTTGAAGTTGCAAGTACAGAAGGGATGTCATCCAATATTTCTTATGACAACAGTGATGAAGTGAGTAAAGAAACAGTTGAGGACTACATTGATTATGCTGAACAAATTTCTCGACATATAGTGGACATGTCACCTGAAGCAACTACAGAGGATGAAATAATAGAAATCAGCCCAGATGATGTCATTAATAACAAGCAGAATCAAGAGTTATCAGTGCTTCAAATATATAGAGATAAAGAAACATTGAAGATGGTTCTTAGTCTATATGCAATAAAGAATAACTTTCAGTATAAAGTTAAAAAGTCTTGTAGAGATGTGTACTTTGTTCAATGCCTTGATCCGAATTGCAAGTGGTTGTTGCGTGCATCCAGGAATGGGAACACAAATCAGTTTATTATTCGAAGAATGTTTGACAGTCATACTTGTTCTCTTGAGATAAGGTTTAAAGATAAACGCCAAGCAACCACAAAGGTTATAGCAGACGTTATCAAGCACAAGTTCTCTAATATCAAAACAAAATACAGTGTTGCGGATATAATTAGAGATATGAAGCACGAACATAATGTCGAAGTCAACTACATCAAAGCTTGGAGATCTAAAGAAAAAGCTATGGAATTTATGAGAGGAAATGCAACTGAATCATTCGCTGAGCTATATACTTATCTGTATATGGTGTATACTACAAATGCTGGATCTATAGTAGAACTGCAACTAACTAGGAATAATTGTTTCCTCTATGTTTTTGTTGCATTGAATGCGTCAATCAAAGGGTGGAATTTTTGCCTGCCTATTGTAGTTGTTGATGGAACATTTTTGAAATCATCATACGGAGGTACGTTGTTGGTTGCATCAACGCAAGATGCAGGGGGCAAAATATTCCCGCTAGCATTTGCTGTGGTTGACTCAGAAAATGATATGTCATGGCACTGGTTTTTTGAAAAGTTCAGGAAAGCATATGGCAGAAGGGAGGGCATGATTATAGTATCAGATCGGCATGAAAGTATTATCAAAGGTGCCAATAAAATTTACCCAGAAGTTCCAAATGTATTCTGCATCTTCCATCTCCTTGGCAATATTAAATCTAAGTTCAAAAAGAATTTGAAGAAGATAAAAGAAGCATTCTTCTCCGCTGCAAATGCTTACAGCGTGAAAAAATTTCAGTATCACATGAAAGAACTAGAAAAAGTTGACAAGAGAGTACAGGTTTTTTTAGAAGAGATTGGGTATGAAAAATGGGCCAAGGTCTACTCAGGAAACAATAGATACTCAAATATGACATCGAATGTTGCAGAGTCATTAAATTCCGTAACCATGTCAATCAGAGAGCTACCCATTTGTACGATGTTAGAAAGTCTTCGAGCATTGATACAAAAATGGAGTTGGAGAAATAGAAATGAAGCAAATGGAACGTCCACAAGGTTAACTAGGAAGTATGAAGAAGTTATCAAGAAAAACTACCTGATCTCTACGCATTTTACTGTAAATTCTTAAAACTTTTATCTGCAACTATATTCGATTATTTTTTACATTTGCTTTACTTAATTTGCAATAATTTTATAGGTGAACCCGACAAATCACATTTTATTTGAAGTTATTAATGCAGATAGAAAGAATGTAGTTGATATCAGTGCAAAAAGTTGCACATGTAAAAGGTTTGTGCAACTACTTTATATTCTAGAATAATATAAGTTAAATAAATAAAATTGTGTGTGGTGTATTGTATCTGACTTTTTTTATTTTGCAGATTCCAAATGGATGAAATACCGTGTGCCCATGCTATTGCTGTTTTCCAGAAATGTAATATCGATCCTTATGAGTACTGTTCGACTTATTACCAAAAAGAAACAATGCTTGCAGCTTATAAAGAAACTATTTACCCTGTTGGAAACAAAGATTCTTGGGAAGTACCTGAAACAGTCAAATCAGTAATAGTACATCCTCCAGAAGGAAGAATTCGAGTTGGTAGACCAAAAAAGAGGAGATGTAAAGCTTCATGGGAGACAAATGCAAAGACATTAAAACCAATAATATGTGGAAAATGCAAGCAAAGTGGACATAATAGGAGGACTTGCAGAAATCCAATGAACAATGATTAGTTTTTTATGATAAGTATATTTGACATACTTTGATGTATATGAATTGGATTTGGATTATAATTCTTATATAGCTTTATTTCGTTTTAAGGTGTACTTTAGTTTAACTCAAGTCATTATACTTTGGAATGCAAGTGTACATAAAAAATTATACTTCAAGTAAACAAGCATGTAATTGAATTTGGACATGACACTAAATTCAACTGAATATGCAACTAGTTGCAACCTGGAACCTGAATCCAAAATGTCAAACCTCAAAAGTAAACCTTAGATCCAAACCTAAACAGTTAAAAATAAACCCACAGCCTAACCCCCAAACCCTACACATAGTCCCTAAATTTAAATTTTAAACCATAAAGCTAAAGCGTAAACTCTAAAAGTGACCATGCAACTAGATTCAACACTATATGCAACCTAATATTAAAGTAGTTTCAACTTTAAAGGTAAGCATACAACTACATTTAAAAAATACATGTAACTAAATTGAAACATGTATGCAATAACTCAAACATGAAACTAAAGCCTAAAGCCTAATCATAAAGCTAAAACAGAAAAGCTAAAAGCCAAGATGCAACTGAATTCAAACATGTATGCAACTAGATTCAACCTAATTTGCAACTAGTTTCAACCTTAAATACAAACCCCAAAAGGCAAAACTTGAAAACTTAACCTTAACCCCAATCCTTAAACCCAACCCCAAAATCATAAAGCTAAACCTTAAAATCTAAATCCTAAATGTTAATACTAAAGTTAAAGTTTAAAAAATTAAAAGCAATGATGCAACTGAATTCAACCATGTATGCAACTAAATTCAACTAAACATGAAACTAGTTTCAACCTTAAATATAAAACCAAAATGTAATACCCGAAAACTTAACTTTAATCTTAAATATTCTAAACCCTGAAACTAAGTCATAAACTCTATATCCAAAAGCATATCCCCTAAAGATAAATTAGAAAATCTAAAAGTGAAATTGCAACTAAATGTAAAGATTAACGCAACTAATTCAAATATGTTTGCAACTTAATTCAAATATGTTTGCAACTTAATTCAAATATGTTAAACCATGCATGCAACTAGTTTCAATACTTATAAAAAGCTAAAACTTAAAAAATAAGCTAGTTTAGCAATAATAATTACAAAAGAGTAAAACTTGGCATACATCCTTATATACTACTAAAACACGATTAGTATAAAAAAATTGCCCCTAGCGGGGCCCTAGGTAATTATGCAAGATCATGAAAAGCAATAAAAAACCTGAAATCATCCAAATATGCAATTAACTACAACTGCTGCTCTGTTCAAAACAGAGTGACAAATGCAGTACAAATGCAAACATATTAAACTAAAAGTATATGCAGTACAACTAATAATAGCAACACCAACTACAATAATAAATTTTTAAAAACATTACTTCAACCTTCATAAAGATTTAAGAATTCTGAATATTACTCAAAGTTAAACCAAATACAAAGGTCTGATTGTCAAAAGCACAATAGTTATACTTTTCTAATTTCATAAAACAACAATCCTAGCCCTTGGTGTCTTTCTTGTTTTTTGGAGAAGCCTTTCCCATCTTTCGTTTTTTTGTTTGAACCATTCCAGCCCTTGTCCTTTTTCCTCGACCATATTCACCAGCATGCTCAAGATACTCTGGCTCACTTTCACATTGATTTATCTGTTTTGCAATTCCATACGAATAAAATAAAAATGCAAGCCTAGATCTGTGGGAAGCAATGTCAAAGTCTTTAGGAAACTCCTTATCCAAAACAAAATACTCCGCAACTGAGATCATTATCACCCCACTATCACTGGTTAAAAACAAACCAAAAACAAATCATAAACTGAAAACTTAACAAAAATAATGAACAAAAATTTACACACATATAAACACTCACATTGATGTTGCAGTATAATGTTCATTCTTCATAACCAAGCGGAGAACATCAGTCTTTGACTTTTCCATATAGCACGCAGTAGAGAAGTCGATATCAGTCCTCGAATAAAACTCAGTAAGGAGTAAGTAATGAGGTATCAACATACATAAAGGCAGTAGTGCTTTTTTAACAATCAGGGTACTGCCTTCACAGGTCAATGTATTACGTACACGTACTACCCTTTTCTGCAAATTCAATATAGCAAGAATCCAGTGCTTTTGTTCAGGAAGCCAAATTGGAAATAAAACAAAATCAACCAAGTGCCAAGGTGTATTGAAAGCAAGGCCATATCCATTTATGACATCTAGAACGTTTTGATTTGCAGAAAATTTAGATTCAATATCTTCATACTCTGCAATCAACCCACATGTAGAAGCAATTTTTTTCTGAAAGTTGCAGTCAGTTGAAGTAAATCTCATCTGACAAGTTGAGCTATACTTCGACAACTTCCTCAGATAGTAGAAAAACACATTAGCATGCTACAAAAACAAAATGAAAAATAATCAATCACATAAACAAATTAAAGGAAATACGTATGACAAAAGTTACAACCTAATGAAGTACGTATGACAGGAAAACAGTTAAATATTCAAACCGAAAAGGATATTAACAAAAGTGAAACTTACAGATTTTGAGAGATTACTGCTACCATACTCAATGGTGTGAAACCATGTTTTCTCAGAAATTAATTCGCAACCTAAATTCAATGGAGGACTGATAGTGTTGTCTTCTTTCGAATAGAACTTTTTCCTAACAACAAACATAATAAAAGTAAGTCATACATATGTAAATAAGATACAAAATTAAATAAATATATATTATTTACTTGTTATTTTTAATTTGCAGTCCTGTGTCAAGCCAATTGTAGAATTCTACGCTTGCATCCATATCCGGTAGATTCCCGAGATTGTCATCAAATGGGCAAATCCCTTTTAATGATTTGACTTCCGTAGGCTCCAAACTTTCCTTAGCGCTAGATCCAAATTTCTGCAGGAATGGTGAACGCAAATTTGCAGGGAGCCTGATCTTTCTTTTTGGCACAACAGGAGTGGCTTTCCCTAAGCCACTCGGACCACTTCCACCACCATTGCGCAACACAAGAACTTCCGAATTAACCTGCAAAGTTAGCACATAAAAGTAAAGGCATGCTACAAAATTTAAAAAAGGTCACTTAAAACAAATTTAAACAGAAAGATGGCAATGTGAAGGAAAAGTGTGGAATAAAATAAAAAGTTACCACTCCCGCATCTTTCATCTCAACATCTATTGATTTTTCAAAAGCAGTTTCCGATTCATTCATTGGCTCATCAGCAACATTAGTCTCGTAAATGTCGCGTGCTACCTGTAACACAAAATCTTCAGCATTTCCTGCAACTCCTAAACTAAAATCTGGTTCAATCACTTCACTAATCTTAAATTTTGGTTTATCAACTTCTGGTCCAAACAAATCTGTGCTATTAAAAATTTCTTCAACCTCTGTTGGATTTTCAACATTTTCTGCAACTCCATCAACAAAAAATTCACCCTCCGCAACCTGTAACACAAAAGTACATGTGGAAATCTAAGTAAGAAATTGATAATGCTGAAAAAGAAGTATCCAAATATTTATAAAAAAAATTACCATTTCTTTTTCTTTCAGTTTTAAGTGACGTGCATCTAAATTCTGCATAACACTTTCAATTTTATCCATTGTTTCTGGCGAGAAATCATCTGCCAAACATTGTCCAGGATCACAGCCTTCTTCAACATCAACAACAGGAGAAACAACAGTTTCAACATCATCAACCATTTTTGGAGAATCTGGTATAGCTTCCGGTATTCTTGTGGTAACCTGTTGTGCAATTTGGGAAAAATAAAGTTCATTCTTAAGGTACAACAATACATTTAAATTTCATCTAAATTAGCAACAAATATAAGGCACTAAAATATAAGTATAAAACCTCCTCTCGAGTAATTTCCTCAAACAGAAAGCCATCATGATTCGCATCAATATTTGAATTTGCACGGTCCTCATTATCCACTCTAGCCTACACATATCAACAAATGAATGTAAACATAAAAGCAACAATAATTAAATTTAGAAACAAAGAAACGTCATTACTATACAAGACCAAATACAAAATTAGACCAAAAGCTCAATATATATATATATATATATATATATATATATACCTGTTTGAATAACATGTCACGCAGCTTTGACAATTCCAAATCAAAATGTGAACGTTGCTCATTGATGATAGACTTCAGATCCTTGACATCAGCAACTAAACTTTTCTGACTTGCAACCAGTTTTCGCATTTGAACTTGTAGTTTATTAAGGGAAATCTCATCTTTAGACAGATCGGATGCCGGAGTAGCACCCATGACAGAGGGAATAGCAGGACTGACAAAATCATCATCAGAATTTTCATCTAAGCTCATATGCATGGTAGAATATTTACCAACCAAATCCTTGAGCTGAAGGACTTCAACTTCTTCTGCACTTGGAATAAACTTCTTAAGTTGTAACTGTAAAATGAAACAGGAAGGAAATTATCACACTTGCAAATTAAACAATTTAAAAAAAAATTGCTAAAAAAACACAGAATCATACATCTTTTGCGTCCAATGATAGAGTTGCATAAATCTCTTCGTATCTCACATGGTAGTCGCTTGTCCAATTCAAAACACGTGGAATAGAACCACTATTCTGATCACAGTACTTCCCATTCATATAAGGACACCATTCATAGAACCAAACTTGAAACGCATAAGGAAACCCAGTTAGCCTATAGTAATTATCCTTCGAAGTAGTCTTAACACTATGTCTCAATGAATCCATAGTCAAATTGAATACTTCTTTCCCCCATGGATATTGATCAAATGCTTCACTGTCTATGAGATCAAGATCACCTTTTGGAATCTGAGTATCACTGCTTGTCGTAAGAAGAAAGTGATGCAGAAAATATAGTTTAGCAAACTTGACAGCATCACTATCGTTCTTCCACTCTTTAGCAAACACACTTTTCTTAATTGAACTTCTCAAGACAGAGTGAGAACCTTCGTAATAGGTACTAACAAATGAGTTGTTAGATTTTGAATACCGCATCTTATCAACATTACCAACACACAAAAGCCCAGTGACAGTAGCAAATTCCTCTAACCCAAATTTCAGTTTCATTCCACCTATACCAATCCAGATTTCATCCCGATTAGGCTGCTTCAACTGTCTCAGGAGAAGATTGTGAATAAGTTGATATTGGATCTTGAAATGAGGCATATTCATAAACTTCCCAAAGCAAGAATCATTAAAAGCAGAAAGTTGGGTTGCAGACAGCAATGCCCTTAAATCTGTGACTGGTTCGTACTTGTTAAGCGTACTAATTTTAGCAGGCTTATGCTTAACAGGTGGAATGTCATACTTCATTCCCTGTATAAAGCAAAAAACGACATTGATTATATTGCTAAGCACATCAATACAGGAATATGAAGGATGTATGTAATAAGTGATCCAGAACAACTTGCAAATGAAAGCAACTTTTTAAATCTAAAATAAACTTATTGGTCTTAAATACAATGTTACCATCACCCAGGTGTAGAAACACTTCATAATCACATTAGCAACTAGAAACATCTAAAAACAAATAAAGTGAACATTTGAGATCTAAAACCATATAGGAAACAAATGTAATGAACATCGTAAGACTTATAAAATGTAAAAACATATCAAATCAACATATTACTACAGAAGGCATACACACAAATCATAATATGCACCTATGTTGTAAACCAAATGAAAACCATGTTCTCCTACATAAGTACCTGAGGAGGTGGGAAAAGATCTCTCTGGCACTTCAACTTCTTACATTTAATCGGTGGATTTGATTTGCTGCCCTTCAACCTCTTTGGGGATAGTTTCAATTTACGTTTAACGTGAGAGACAGAGGTTTCCACAATAGACAAAGAAGCAGAGGAGAACCTTGTATGAACCATGTCGCATCTAACCAACATTACAAACAAAAATATCACAACTAATGAAACGTAAATGACAAATAAAATACAAAACAACAGAATATTATAAAAATTGAATGAAACAGAACAAGCATATAACAAATTTAAGCTTTGTGTATGGATACATAACCATAGATATACATAAACAATCATACAATAAACTCCTATCAACCATATAAACTCTAAACATGCACATATGATTCGTAACTGAAAACAAATTCGAAATCACAAAACAATAAAATATTGTAGAAATTAATGAAACAGAACAAGCATATAACAAATTTAAGGGTACTGTATGTAAATATGGCCATAGATATATATGAACAAGCATGCAACAAACTCCTATCAACCATATAAACTCTGAACATGCACATATAATTGACAATCGAAAACGAATTCGACGAATTAGGGTTAATATGTGTAAATACAACAAAATCTATGTATATATACATCATAATCAACAAATTCAAATCAACTAAGATTAAAATCAGAAATCACCTGAATAAATCGTATATTAATAGTTCAATGAGAATGAGGGCGATAGAGATGGCGGAATGCGTGTGCTATAAAGTACGGAGAGGCGATGTAGAGACAAAGGAGGGAGAGAGGGAGAAAGAGAGAGAGATGGAGGGAGGGAGAGAGAGAGAGAGTGAGTGAGTGAAATAACTAAGTGGGTAGATCTGTTTTCTAACAGCTCAATTCTTTTACGGTAAAACTGCAAATTAATTACTTTGTAACGGTAGTTATGCAATAAATGTTGAGAGATGGTATTTTTGAAAAAACAATCTTTGAATAAGGTATTTTTGGCAAATATCCTAATTTTTATTTAGTGATATCTACTAAAATATGGTGACCTCTGAGTTTGACCACGGTATATAATTTTGTGCTATATCATTTTCCAATTGTGTTTAAAGCAATGGCAGGCTTGTCTGTAAAACATCTGAAGTACTTTTAAACCATGATCCCCTTAGCTTAACCTGACTGCTTAATCTTTATTTAATTCTCTACTTAAAACATCTGAATTCTGAAGCGTGACTACAGTTTAAAATCTTTTGCTATCTTATTTTTCCAGGTGTGTGTTTAAAGCAAGATCAGGGTTGTAAGTAAAGCATCTCAACTCCTGAAATCAAGAATCCGGAATTGTACATCTTATCATTCCCCTTGACGATTATATAGTAAAAGTAGTCGAACCTAAATAGTTTTTGGGAGATGCGGTTACTATTTTGGTTGCATGCAGTTCTTTTGGAACCTGGATATCATGGACTCTGTTTTTAATTTTTAGTAATATTATGGGTTGTTTGTAATTTGAAATGTAATCTGAACAATTCGTGTACAATTTGTGTACCAGTTTTCGTGTTATTTCGTTTCGTTTCGTTTTGTTCTGTGACACGATTTAATTTCGTGTTGTATCGTTTCGTTTCGTATTTGTACCATTTCGTGTTCGTGTCTGGATTTTGGTACACAATTTCATTTCGTATCGTTTTCGTGTCAGTCCCTAAAATACACGAAATACGAAAGTACACGACACGACCCACCCATTTTGCCAGGTCTAATTGTTTCAAACTAAAAGAAATACCCTCTTCTTTTTTCCGAAATCTCACATCAATACATCTATACATACAAATATAATTTGTAATTTGGTTAACCTCCTATTTTTGATTATCCCTTCATTTTTTGTTATTCCACATTCACAACCGTTATATATTCAACTCTAATAGATCATAACCGTTAAATATAACAATACTAAAAGTTCTTATATATAGAGATCTAAGGTTCGATTCCTCCCAACAACATATTAATTTATGTTTAATATTAAAAATTATTATATACAAAGATGTATTCAAATTCTTCCAATAACATATTAAAATTAATAGGGATAAGTTCAAAATTACTTATGTTAACTATTGGGTTTTTAAAAATATACAGCTGTTGTGGAATAAAAACTAGGTTATTAGATTGCGGCTAGGGTTTGATGTATTTAATGCTAGGGTGTATGAGCTTCGTGCTTTAATGGCTGCTTCTGCGTTCGAGACTTAAACGGTCCTCACAGAATGCCTACGTATCTCTGTATTAAGAGAATCAAGCCAATAAAACGTAGTTCTAGGTTGAGGGGTCTGACCCTTTATATAGGCTGAGAAGCCTCAGAATTAGGGTAGGGTTAGGAGACTTGGTGGGCAAGTCAGCCTTGAGGAAGGTTCTAGACTCCTTCCTTGTAGGAGTCTGTTTCCTTGTATGACTGTGTGGCTTGGAGGCTACTCTTTGTAGAGATAACGTCCGTATCTGACTTGTATCTCCCAGCTGTTAATTACCCCTAAATATTAATTACGAAATTAATATTATAATTGGGATTTGGGCCCATCTGGTGGGCCCCACGTTTGGACCATTCTAGGTCTAATTAATGCCACATTAAATGTGTCTTTAGGGCTTACTTTTAGCCCATATCATTTGCCCCCAACTTCTAGGAAAACTGATCAGGTTTTCCTTGAAGTTATAACGGTCTTTTCTGAGACTTGGGTCAGGGTTTATTGCTCGTACGCGAGTATTTTCAACAATATCACCTTAATGCAAAGCGTGGAGCGACCGACGCATTTACGACGATGTTTAAATGGCACTAGACAGCGCTAATCAGCCTTAAACGATGTTTAAACAATGTTAAACAATGTTAAATGGCATAAAATGACACTAAACGGCGTTCAACGGCACTAAACGGTACTTAAATGTAAAATTTTTCCATGTTTCTGGAATTTTTTAAGCTTTCCTCTTTTTAATTTCTCTCTCTTTTTTTTTTAGCTCAATTTCGAGCTCAGTTTCGAGCTCAATTTTCGAGCTCAAACTGTCCCAGGTCGTGGCTTTTTTCGAGCTCGTTTAGTTCATTTTCGACCTGAGCTTTTCGAGCTCATCTAGTATAATTTCGAGCTCGATGGACGAGCTCAAACAGTCCCAGGTCGTAGCCTTTTGACCTATTTTTCAAGTCATTTTCGACCTGGAAGTTTCAGGCTCAATTTGTTCAATTTCGAGCTCAAAAAACGAGCTCAAATAGGGGCCAAGTCGTGGCTTTTTTCGTAGAAATCCAGTGTTTTTTCGACCTGAAATTATCGAGCTCAAATAATGTTAAAACGACCTCAAAATTAATCCTAGGTCGTTAGGAATTTCCATATTTTTTAGTTCATTTTCGAGCTCAAACTCACGATCTTAATTCTAAGGAATATCGACTTCAAATGGGTTTCAAGTCGTATGGATTTTTCGTGACTTTCTGTTCTTTTTCGACCTCAAATTTACGACTTAACCATAGCATATTTTCGACCTCGAATTTAAGACTTTTCTGGTCGTTTGATTGAGCTCGGAAATGTACTTCAAAGTGAGGTCGTTAGCTTCGACCTCAGTCAACTTTGTTGGGGACTCTTGTTTGGTTTTGGGCCTTAGGCTCATGAAAATTTGGGACCTCTCCTTGTGGGCCCTAATTACATGTTTGGGCTCTCCTTTATTGGAACCCTAGTTGACTTTGACTTGGGCCTTAACAGGCCTGGTGCTGTTTGGGCTTTTTAGAGCCCACTTTGTATTAATGGCCCACAAAGGTTTCAAATGGGTTACAACCGGTTGATATTCACTTTAACCGGTTGATATTCACCCTTATCCGGTTGGGATGCTTTATATTTTTGCCTATATAAAGGTCAAGGCTTTCACTTTCATTTCACCACAAAAGTTTCTAAAAAACTCTCTCAAAAGTTCCAAATTTCTTTAAGAAATTCTCTCTGAGTTTGATCCTCTTTCTTTGAAGATTCAAAGGCCTCCTTCAAGTTTCCTAGCGATTTTTCTTCCAATCTTTGAAGATTTGAAGATTGCTCAAGAATTTTTGGGAATTTTTCTAGAAATTTTCCAGTTGCTATTGAAGATTCGAAGAACACTCAAGGTACTTCCCAGAATTTCTAGTTTTTATAGTTTGAAGAGTACCCTTTTTCTGGGTTTTTTTCTTCAATTCCTTTGAAGATTTGAAGATTGTTCTAAAAATTCCTTCGTTCTTTGCAGATTTCCTTTGATCATCAAAATTTTTCTTTAAAGATTTGAAGAAATGGCTGAAGATCGTGCTACTCAACGTTTCCAGAAACTGCAAGTGGCCTCAAAAAGAGGTATCACCATTCGTTCTTCCTTCATGAGTTTACAGGATATGATTTTAAATCGTAAAGAAGATTTTCCATCCCTGTCACACCTTGATTCTTTTAATCATAGCAACATTTTCCATGACGTAGAAAAAATCACTGACTATAATAGGATGTATAAAATAGAATCACCCTATAGGCTTATCCCAGCTGAGCCTGGGGATCGATCTTGCCATTGGCGCCCCAATGCACTTTGTATTTACAGGGGTGCCATTGTTGCAGGGGTTCGATTCCCTTTTCATGAGTTTATCCCTAGGCTTCTAGCAGATGTAGGAGTTAACCCTTGTCAACTTCCTCCCAATTCTTGGAGGGTGATCAACTGTTTTCTGGTCCTCTGCCTTAAAAACAAATTCCCTCTTTCTGTAGCTCTTTTTAGGAAAATTTTTCAATTTAAAAATTCTGCTGAATCTACCCCGGGTTGGGTTTACATTAGTCACCGTTCTTCTACCCCTCCAATCTTTCACCCCCAATCTATTCCTGACTCCAACCCAAAGTGGAAGAAGGAGTTCATGTACTTGATATGGGAAGGTGGAGATTGGGGCAATGTTTTCCGTAGTACCTTTGGTAAGGTCGTAGATGGAAGTGCCAGTGATATTGAGCTGAATGAGGAAGAGACCTTTGCCTACCAGGAGCTCATCAAAGATAATTATTCTACTATGGCTTGGGATCTCCTGAATGAGTTCCAGCTTAAAACTTTGGGACTTTCCCGAGTGGGCAATAAGGGTAATTTCCTTTCTTTTTGCATTCCTTTATTTGAATATGATTGTCTCATACCCATTATTTGTCTTTTGTTTTGTAATTGCAGCTGCAGCTTTTATCAACAAGACTAATGAGCCAGAAGATGGGGACACTGCTAGGTTGAAAAGGGCTCGTTCAGGGAAAGATCCTCGAGCCCCAACAGCCACGGATGCCTACTTGAGGCCCCATGTAGCTGATGTTGAGGAGGTAGATGGCTCTTCCAAGAGTGCTTGGCGTCCTAACTGGGGTATTAGGAAGAAGGACTCCATTGTTGGAGACTGCAGGCATGCTATGGACTGGTCCTATCACTCCATAACCCCTGGTGACTTCAAGGATTATGTATCTGGCTCCACTCTCGAAGGAGCTGAAAGTGCTGGTGCTCAGGCCTTTGCTGCTGTAAGCTCCTTACTATTCATTCTCTTATATACTTGTTTTATTATTTGAGTCGTGGTTTTAACTTTGTCTTTTGTAGGCTAATGCCAACTTCCAGGGGGCCATATTCCAGGCTAAGACTTGGCGTTCCAACTATGAGACTTACAAGGCTAAGTATGATGACTCCCAGGATGAACTGGGCTCTGTCAAGGCTACCTTAGCGAGGAGGGAGAAGGAGCTTCTAGAGTCTCAGGCTGAAAATGTCACTCTCAGGAAGGACAAGGACGACCTGATTGATGACTACCTCTCCTCCCAGGAGTATGTGGGCTTCATGGAGAAGCATGACGACTCTCTGTTCCCTTACCAGTTTACTCAGGGATGGGACGGAGCTCTTGCCGAGGTTACTAGGAGATTTCCTGGTACCCTCAATGTTTCGGACTTTCCTAGCCCCCATGCTCCTATGGCCTTGACAGTGCAGGACACCCAGGAGGAGGACCAGGAGGATGATGAGAGGATCCTGGAGCCAGATTCCTCTGCTCATCTTGGCGCAGCTGGAGAGGATGAGCATACTGGAGATGCTTAGTAGTTGATATCTTTATCCATCTATTTATGTACTCTGCCTTTGGGCATGACTTTGCACTCTTGTTAACTTATTTTGAGATAATCGTTTATGTATTCTGCCTTCGGGCATAACTTTTAAATTCGTAATTCATTGTCTTTGATGCTTCTCAACTTATTCATATTCGCATGTGTAGTCTAGCATTTTGTGCATATATATCAATAAGTAAGGTTCATATCTTATGCGAAAATGTAGGATAGTCTTATTAATATGAAGAAATGGGCACAGCCCTTACATAGATACTCTATTTCCAATATCTCAAGTTTTAAAAACTTGGAATGGTTTCATCGACCTTATTTCTACTTCTATTACATAGGCAAAAAGCTAGGTCCTTTTCAGGAGAGCTTAAACATAGTAAACCCTGAGGTTCAATGCATGCCAAGTCCGGGGCACCTCAACCCCGTCCAAGGTTTCCAGTTTGTAGGATCCTCGTCCTAGTGTCTTCTTGACTCGATACGGCCCTTCCCAGTTTGGGGCTAGCTTTCCCTTCTGACCAACTCCAGAAGCCTCGATCTTCCTAAGAACCAAGTCACCTTGCTGAAAGAACCTCTCCTTAACCCTGTGGTTGTAGTAGAAAGATGCTTTCTTTTGATGCTCCGCATTTCTGGCATTTGCCTCGTCCCTGACTTCATCAATCAAATCTAGGGCGAGCCTCATGCCTTCTTCATTAGTCTCTGGTTCGAATGCCTCAATTCTAGGTGATGCATGCATGACTTCTAGTGGTACAACTGCCTCGGCTCCATAAGCCAGTAGGAAAGGAGTTTCCCCAGTTGTTACCTTGCAAGTAGTACGATATGCCCAAAGTATAGGCAGTAATTCATCCACCCAAGTATTTCTCGATCGTTCGACCCTCTTCTTAAGTCCATCAAGAATAATCCGATTAGCTACCTCAGCCTGTCCATTAGCTTGCGGGTGAGCTACTGAAGTAAAACGAAGCTCGATAGCATTTTCCTCGCAATACTTCCTGAACTCTTCATTGTTGAATTGTGTCCCATTATCTGTCACAAGGATTCGGGGAATTCCATACCTGCAGATTATGTTCTCCCAAAAGAACTGGGAAACTTGCTTGGTGGTTATCTTTGCTAATGGCTTAGCTTCAATCCACTTAGTGAAGTAATCGATGGCGACAATCAGAAATTTCCTTTGTGCTGAAGCCATGGGGAAAGGACCAAGAATGTCCATTCCCCACATTGCAAACGGAATGGGAGAGCTGATTGAGGTTAACCTCTCAGGCGGCTGCCTTACAACAGGGGCGTGTTTCTGACATCTGTCACACTTCTTGACATAATCCTGGGCATCTGCTAACATCTCCGGCCAATAGAATCCCAGGCGGGTAATCTTGTGAGCTAGGGCTCTGCCCCCCAAGTGCTGCCCACAGATCCCTTCATGAACTTCTTCCAATGCTTCTCTTGCCTCTAGGGGCCTTAGGCACTTCAAGTAGGGGATGACAAACGACCTCTTGTATAAGATGCCTTCAATCAAGGCATATCTCAATGCTCTCACTGACAATTTCCGTGCCTCCAAGGCATTGTTAGGGAGCCATCCGGTTTCTAGATGAGCTTTAATAGGATCTATCCAACAGCTTCCAACATCGATAGGTGCTACCAACTTAGAGTTGATAGTCGGGGCCTTCAAAACCTGGAAGTAAACACTGCCTGCATAATTCTCTATCTCAGAAGAAGCGAACTTAGAGAGGGCATCGGCCTTAACGTTCTCTTCCCTAGGAATGTGCTCCAGGTAGCACTCCTCAAACTGAGTCATAACAGCTTTCACGACTCTGAGGTATTTTGCCATAGTTTCATCCTTGGCCTCAAACTCACCATTTACTTGCGAGACTACCAGTCTTGAATCTCCACACACTTTGAGGTTCTTGACCCTCATGACTCTGGCCAATCCCAATCCAGCTATTAATGCTTCATATTCAGCTTCATTGTTGGTTGTAGGAAAGTCCAACTTCAAAGCGTATTCAACTGTGAACCCATCGGGGCTTTGCAAAACCAAACCTGCACCACTAGATTTTGTTTTTGATGCTCCATCAAAATAGAGCACCCAATACTCTTTCTGATCAGGTACAAGTTCTTCATCCTTACTCTCAACTCCAGGGGTGGTTACTATCTCCTGCCCCCCGACTTCTTGGTTGCCAATGGTACATTCCACCAAGAAGTCAGCTAATGCCTGAGCCTTGATGGCTGTCCGAGGCTTATATGCAATGTCAAATTCTCCGAGTTCGATTGCCCACTTAATTAGCCTTCCACTGACCTTAGGGCTGTGCAAGATACTTCTCAACTGCTGGTCCGTCAGGACTTCAATCTTGTGTGACTGAAAATAAGGTCGTAGTTTCCTTGAAGTTGTTACCAATGCTAAAGCAAACTTCTCTATGGTAGAATAGTTCAACTCAGCTCCATGTAACACCTTACTTACGTAGTAGATGGGTTTTTGAATCTTATTCTCTTCCTTTATGAGGACGGCACTCAATGCTTGCTCGGATACCGCCAGGTATAGATAAAGAGTCTCTCCAATGTTAGGCTTAGCCAACAGCGGGGCTTCGGCCATGTATTTCTTCAATTGTTCAAAGGCCTCTTGGCTTTCAGGTGTCCATTCAAAATTCTTTACCTTCTTTAATGTCTGAAAGAAAGGTAAACACTTATCACCAGACTTGGAGATAAACCTCCCTAGGGCTGCTACTCGGCCTGTCAACTTTTGCACATCTCTTATAGAACGTGGTGGCTCCATGTCTAAAATCGCCTTGATCTTGTCAGGATTGGCCTCAATGCCTCTCTTTGAAACCATCAGCCCTAAAAACTTTCCAGATCCAACGCCAAAGGCACACTTAGCGGGATTCAACATCATCTTATGGTGCCTCAGCACTTCAAATGCTTCTTCGAGGTGCTTGATATGATCAGCCTTGAGTAGGCTCTTAACTAACATGTCATCAACATACACCTCCATGGTTTTTCCAATCAGATGGGCAAATATATTGTTCACCAAACGTTGGTAAGTAGCTCCTGCATTCTTTAGACCAAACGCCATAACAAGATAACAGAAGACACCGAAGTCAGTTATGAAAGATACCTTAGGGATGTCATCTTTGTGCATCTTAATTTGATTATAGCCGCTGAATCCATCCATGAAGCTTAACATCTTATGTCCAGCTGTGGCATCTATCAACATATCTATCCTTGGAAGGGGAAAACAATCTTTTGGACATGCATCGTTCAGGTCAGTGAAGTCTATACACATCCTCCACTTCCCATTCGCTTTTTTGACCATCACAGGGTTTGCTAACCATTCAGGAAATTGAATCTCTTCAATAAAACCAGCTTCCAAGAGCTTATCCACTTCTTGCTTAATGGCCTCTTGCCTCTCCGGAGCAAAGTTTCTTTTCTTCTGCTTTATTGTCTTTCTCTTGGGATCAACATTCAACTTATGGGTTATAAGTTGGGGGTCAATCCCTGGCATATCAGCTGCTGTCCAAGCGAACACGTCGCTATTCTTTTGTAAGAATTCTATCAACTTGCCCTTCAAGGGTTCTTTCAGAGATGCTCCAACATAAGTAACTTTTTCAGGATCGTTAGGCTCTAGGGGTATGGGAATCAAATCCTCTGCTGGCTTCCCTCTATGCTCTTCATCATCACGGACATCCATGTCTTCAATTGGAAGGACCTGCCCCCCGACTCCATCGGCCCTCAGAGCGGCTACATAGCAACTTCTTGCCATCTTCTGATCACCCTTCTGTTCTCCGACACCATTCCGTGTTGGAAACTTAACCTTCATATGATAAGAAGAGGCCACAGCCTTAAACGCATGTAATCCAGTCCTTCCAAGGATTGCGTTGTATGTTGAAGCTGCCTTAATTACCAAGAAATTCAACATCTGAGTCGTCTCCTTAGGCTCCTGTCCAATAGTTACGGGTAACTGAATAGTCCCTTCAACACTGGACTCCACTCCATTAAATCCATATATAGGCATGTTTGTAGGGGTCAACTGAGAGTCGTTGTACCCCATCTTCACAAACGCATCGTGAAACAAAATATCCACAGAAGCTCCATTGTCTATCAAGACTCGTTTTACTTCTGAATTTCCAATCACAGGAGTTATGACCAGCGGGTCATCATGGGGGAACTTTACCCCTTCCAAGTCTGTATCATCAAAACCAATTACCATCTCAGTTTTAGCACGCTTTGGGGCCTCTCCCACAATATGCATCACTTCTCTTGCGTATGCCTTTCGAGAGTTTCGAGTTGAACCGGCCGCTGTCGGGCCTCCCCAGATCATGTTGATAACTGGCCCTCGGGGCTACGTGCTACGATCACGATCATTATCCCTTCTGTCATTGTTTCTCCTGTTGTAATCCCCTCTTTGGGTTTCTTGATCTCCACCCTTTGTGAAATTGTTCAGCTTTCCTTTACGGATCAAGAATTCAATCTCGTCCTTCAACTGTCTGCAATCATCCGTGTCATGTCCTACATCTCGGTGGAATCTACAGTATTGATCCTTGTTCCTCTTTGCGGGGTCTCCCCTGAGTGGCTTCGGCCATCGGAAGTCCTTATCCTTCTCAATTTCCAACAAGATTTGACTTCTAGGGGCATTCAACCTTGCATAGTCGGAGAACCTTGGTCCCAAGCTCTTTTTTGGTGGCGAATCAGAGTCTTTGCTAGTTCGGGGATACTTGTCCCTAGCATCGTACTCCTGCCCTTGCTTGCGCTTTTTTGTATCATTGTTCCCCTGACCATTGCCTACTGTGACTTCCTTCTTCGTGCTATCCTCGGCCTTGATGTACTTATCAGCCCTTCGTTGGAGATCAGCCATGTTCTCCGGGGGATGCTTTGCCAATGATCTCTTGAAGTATAGGTCGGTGGTACCATGCTCCAAGGCTACCATTGCAACCTTATTGTCCAGATCAGTGATATTCAGAGTCTCCTTGGTGAACCTCTTAAGATAGTCTCTCAGACTTTCGTTCTTCCCTTGTACCACATACATAAGAGATGCAGAGCTTTTCTCATGCGTTCTTCCGCTGATAAACTGACTAATAAAAGCAGCACTCAATTCCTTAAAGGAACCAATCGAGTTTGCCGGAAGCCGACTATACCATCTTTGAGCCATGCCTGATAAAGTTTGAGGGAAAGCCCTACACTTCAAAGCGTCGCTTGCAGGCTGCAATAGCAGTGCGTTTGAGAACGTTCTAACGTGGTTTGCAGGATCACCCATTCCATCATAAGCTTTGATCGTTGGCATTTTAAACTTCTTTGAGATACGAGCATTCATCACGTCCTCAGTAAACGGAGGTGTGGGATCATCAGGGTCCCCAAGTGGCATCAGATCCTTGGGGTTGCTTTTAGGGGTTTCCACCCTTGTAGTTCTTTCAGGTGGGACGGTAGTCCTTCTTTGCCTCCTTGGAGGCCTCTCCAGATCTATGAAGGGAATCGGTCCTGACGTGGGAGGTGGCAAAGTCTGATTTGATCTGGCTTGCTCCCTGGCCATATCTTCCTTTAACTTTAAGATCTCGGCTTCATAAGCCTTAATCCTCTCAGCAGCTGTTGAAGGGAGTCCATCATGGATAGTTCGAGTTCTCCCCATAGGCTCTTTACTTGCACGTCGCCTCCTCGGAGCTTCATCACGCTCGTAATCATCGCCAGAAGATGATTCATCTGAATAAGGACCAGAAAAATCGCGATAATCTCGATCTCGAATATATAGGGCATGACCACTCGGTCCAGCTCCGTAATTGGGCATCCCATACATTGGATTGGTGCTTATGGGGAGACCCGTGGTGTGGATCTGAACCCCTCGTGTAGGGTTGTTGGGGTCTACAATCAGGGAAGAAATCCCCGGGTTAGTCCCTGGAATGGTGTGGACGATCGGAGGTAGCGTACTCTCAACATGGGTAGTCGTCCCTAGGGGTTGAGAAACTTGATATGGAACGATAGTCCCGGATGTTGGAGGTACTTGCTCAGATGTCGGTAGCACTTGTTCAGTAAGGGGCGGAGCAGAGCTAAGAGGTAGGGCCTCGGTAGCAATTGGCTCCGTAGTGCCTGGTGCAGTTCTTCGTGTTTGAACCATGGTTGATGTCTTCTTCCCACAGACGGCGCCAAATGTTGTGGAATAAAAACTAGGTTATTAGATTGCGGCTAGGGTTTGATGTATTTAATGCTAGGGTGTATGAGCTTCGTGCTTTAATGGCTGCTTCTGCGTTCGAGACTTAAACGGTCCTCACAGAATGCCTACGTATCTCTGTATTAAGAGAATCAAGCCAATAAAACGTAGTTCTAGGTTGAGGGGTCTGACCCTTTATATAGGCTGAAAAGCCTCAGAATTAGGGTAGGGTTAGGAGACTTGGTGGGCAAGTCAGCCTTGAGGAAGGTTCTAGACTCCTTCCTTGTAGGAGTCTGTTTCCTTGTATGACTGTGTGGCTTGGAGGCTACTCTTTGTAGAGATAACGTCCGTATCTGACTTGTATCTCCCAGCTGTTAATTATCCCTAAATATTAATTACGAAATTAATATTATAATTGGGATTTGGGCCCATCTGGTGGGCCCCACGTTTGGACCATTCTAGGTCTAATTAATGCCACATTAAATGTGTCTTTAGGGCTTACTTTTAGCCCATATCAACAGCCCAACTTTCTAAAATTCTGAAATTACCATCCATAATTTTCTTAATTTTAAAAATACATTTTGCAACCTTTGCAACCTCATTTGCAACTTTAGGGCGGCGCCAGCCGTGTGAGTTGCAAATGAGATTGCAACTGAAAACTGGAAGTTGCAAATGAGGTTGCAACTGAAAATTGGAAGTTGCAAATGAGGTTGCAACTGAAGAAGTTGCACATGAGGTTGCAACTGAAAACTGGAAGTTGCAAATGAGGTTGCAAAAGTTGCAAATGAGGTTGCAAAAGTTGCAAATGAAAACTGGAAGTTGCAAATGAGGTTGCAAATGAAAATTGGAAGTTGCAAATGAGGTTGCAAAAGTTTCAACTGAAAACTGGAACTTATAATCAGAAATTCGTCTGATTGCAACCTTATATGCAACCGAAAACTGGAAGTTCAAGTTCCAATTTTCAGTTGTCATTTTCGACTAGTTTTTTGAAATCTATTATATATATATATATATGGTCTTGTTCTAATAGAAACTAACTTAGAATAGAAACTAGAAACTAAACCTAAATTAAATATTTCAAGCTAATCTAATGACCAAATTAGGGGTAACCAAATACAAAAAACGTTTAAAATTATCGGCTCTATTCAACTAAAAAATTAAAAAAATTAAAAAAAATTTAAAAAAAATTACTGTTCACGTGATGACATGGCACGTGAACAGTAACTTTTTTTAAAATTTTTTTTTTATATTTTTGTTGAATAGAGCCCAGAATTTTATAAGTTTTTTGTGAAGGTGCCCCTAGCGGGACCATTAAAATAAATGAAATATAATTTATTTAGTGTAGGTTTCTAGTTTCTATTCTAAAGTTGGTTTCTATTTGAACGCTAGCCTATATATATATATATATAGGGAGGTGCTCAAATGAGACCCCTCTTATAATGAGATCCTCTCTTATAATGAGTCCCCCCTCATATTTTATTTATTCTAAAGGGCCCCGCCAGGGGCACCTAATACAAAAAAATCTTATAATTATACCCTCTATTCATTCATAAAAAAAAATTTAAAAAAATGAAAAAAACTGTTGCCACGTCATCATTGTTTTTCAAAAAAAAATATTTTTTTTTATTTTTTTCTTTTCATAAGTGGATAGAGGGTAGAATTATAAGCCTTTTTCATATTGGATGCCCCTGGCGGGGCCCTCTAAAATACAAGAAATATGAGGGGGACTCATTATAAGAGAGGGTTCTCATTTGAGCAGCCCCCTATATATATATATATATATATATATATATATATATAGGCTAGCGTTCAAATAGAAATCAACTTTAGAATAGAAACTAGAAACCTACTCTAAATAAATTATATTTCATTTATTTTAATGGCCCCGCTAGGGGCACCTTCACAAAAAATTATAAAATTCTTGGCCCATTCAAAAATATATATATATAAAAAATGTTACTGTTCACGTGCCACGTCATCACGTGAACATTAACCTTTTTTTAATTTTTTAATTTTTTTAATTTTTTTGTTGAATAGAGCCAATAATTTTATACGTTTTTTGTATTGCGGTACCCCTAATTTGGTCATTAGATTAGCTTGAAATATTTAATTTAGGTTTAGTTTCTAATTTCTATTCTAAATTAGTTTCTATTAGAACAAGACCCTATATATATATATATATATATAATAGATTTCAAAAAATTGGTCAAAAATAACAACGGAAAACTGGAACTTGCAATCGGAAATTCATCTGTTCCCTATATAGCATATAACGTTGCATATGAGGTTGCGTAGCAACCTCATATGCAACCGAAAACTGAAAAATGAAAACTGAAAACTGAAAACTGGAAGTTCAAGTTCCAATTTTCAGTTGTCATTTTCGACCAGTTTTTTGAAATCTATTATATATATATATAATATATTTCAAAAAACTGGTCCAAAATGACAACTGAAAACTGGAACTTGCAATCGGAAATTCGTCTCTCCCCAATATAGCATATAAGGTTGCATATGAGGTTGCGAACTGGAAGTTCAAGTTCAAATTTTCAGTTATCATTTTTTACCAGTTTTTTGAAGTCTATATATATATATATAGTTGCACTCCATAACAAACACCTTATATAATAAACAATAAAGAACACCTTAGATCTAATCTAATATAAGAGTTCCGTCATGGCACCCAATATAAAAAGTTGTTATTTTTTTACCCTCTATCCATCCGGCAAAAAAAAAAAATTTAAAATAAAAAAGTTTTTTTACTGTTCATGACGACGTCACTGCTGACGTCAGCATGACGTCATCATGAACAGTAAAAAATTTTATTTTAATTTTTTAAAATTGTTTTTTATTGGATGGCTAGAGGGTAAAAAAATAATAACTTTTTGTTTTTGGTGCCCCTAGCGGGGCCAAAGGATATAATAGATCTAAGGTGTTCTTTATTGTTTTTTATATAAAGGTGTTCTGTATAGAGTAAAGACATATATATATATATATATATATATATATACGTTCCACAGCCCCCGGGGGATATCCCCCTGATCCCGTCCGCCCTCCATGTTTCATGGAGGGCGTCCTCCATGAAACATGGCGGACGCCCTCCATGAAACATGGAGGGCGTATACTTGTAAAAATTAAATTAAAAATAGAAAAATAATCATATTGAGTTTGACATTCATCCCAAAATTAGTGACCACCATTATTTGAGTGTGTATGAATTTTAAATTCGAATTTAAACTTTTCTTCGTTTTTAATTAATTTCATAATATTTTTCACAAACTAAATAAAAATTATTAAAAATTAAAGAAAATATAAAAATGGTGATATTGAGTAGACATTCATCCGAAAATTAGTGACTATCACTAACTAAGTGTGTATGAATTTTTAATTCAAATTTAATGTTTTCTTCCTTTTTAATTAATTTTATATTATATATCACAAACTAGTTAAAAATTATTGAAAAATCAAGAAAATAGGAAAATAGTGATATTGAGTTGACATTCATCCCAAAATTAGTGAGTACCACTAGTTGAGCGTGTATGAATTTTCAATTCGAATTTAAACTTTTCTTAATTTTTAATTAATTTAATAATATGTTTCACAAACTAAATAAAAAATATTAAAAAATAAAGAAAATAGAAAAATAGTGATATTGAGTTGATATTCATTCTAAAATTAGTGACTACCACTAGTTGAGCGTAGACCCGGCAATTTGACACGTGACACGTGAACACGACACGAAACAACATAAAAATTATGGTTTTGGGTTTTGATTTTTGGTACACGAAACACGAAAGTACACGAACACGAAATATTTAGTGTCGGATATGGGTTTTCATTTTGGGTACACGAAGTACACGAAATATTATATATATAATTTTTATTTTTATATTTTCATTTTGTACTTTCGTTTTGGGTACACGAAAGTACACGAAATTACACGAAAATTACACGAAAGTACACGAAATTACACGAAAAATACACGAAATATTATATTATAATTTTTTATATTTTTATTTCGTGTACTTTCGTTTCGTTTCGTGTCAACACGAAACATTTCGTTTCGGGTTCGGTTAGGGTGATCAGTACACGAAATGATTTAGTGTCGGTTTCGGTTTTAGCTCGGAGTACACGAAAACACGAAAGTACACGACACGAAAGTATATGACACGACACGATTGCCAGTCCTAGTTGAGCGTGTATGAATTTTCAATTCGAATTTAAACTTTTCTTCATTTTTAATTAATTTCATAATATATTTCACAAACTAAATAAAAATTATTAAAAAAAATAAAGAAAATAGAAAAATAGTGATATTGAGTTGACATTCATTCTAAAATTAGTGACTACCACTAATTGAGTGTGTATGAATTTTTAATTCAAATTTACTATTTTCTTCCTTTTTAATTAATTTTATATTATATATCACAAACTAGTTAAAAATTATTGAAAAATCAAGAAAATAGGAAAACAGTGATATTGAGTTGACATTCATCCCAAAATTAGTGAGTACCAGTAGTTGAGCGTGTATGAATTTTCAATTCGAATTTGAACTTTTCTTCATTTTTAATTAATTTCATAATATATTTCACAAACTAAATAAAAATTATTTAAAAATATAGAAAATAGAAAAATAGTGATATTGAGTTGATATTTATTAAATTTTTAATTTATTAGAAATAATAATTATCATAAGAAAAGTAAAATCTGTATTTTAAAAAAATAAATAATGAAAATATTTTGGGAAGTAGTTCTGACGCCCTCCATGAAACATGGAGGACGCCCTCCATGAAACATGGAGGGCGTAGCCTTTTTTAACTTTCCAGCATTTTGTTCCAACTTTCCAGCATTTTGTTCCAACTTTCCAGCATTTTGTCTTTTTGAAACTGCACAGTTTTTTCAGCTTCTTTGTTCATCTTTGGAGAGCAAAAAAAAAGGTTAGAATTTTCATGGCTTCTTATTTATTTAATTATGATTCTAACTCTTCTAGTGATCATAACGACTTTAATTATGTAACTCCCGTTCGAAATAAAAGAGTTTTTCGTAAACTTTTTGATGAAAATGGTGTTGAAATTCATGAAACAATAGATGTTGATGATATTGATGATGTTGGTAAAAAATTTGGTGATACTTCCAATTTGAATGGGAAAGAAAAAATAATTATTGATAGTGATGAAGATGTTAATATTGGAAAAAGGGATGATATTGATGGTCATGACAATGATAAAACTAATATTGGAGAAGAAAATATTGGATCTTTTCATGACAATGATAAAGCTAATATTGGAGAAGAAAATATTGGATCTTTTTTTGCAAATATGAATGATAAAGTGCCTTGTGTTGGTATGCAATTTGATTCTTTACAAGAAGCGGAATTATTTTATAAAAATTATGGTCGTAATGTGGGGTTTGAGATAATTATTAGGAGCACTCATAAACATAAAGATGTTGATGATCTTGCATCGCGGATGTATATTTGTCGGAAGGGTGGGAGACGAGGTCCGAATACACCGGGTGTTATGGATAAAGGGAAGCGGACAAGAGATTTTATTAGTCGAACTAATTGTGAAGCTCGGATGTGTGTCAGTCATAAAGTGAATTTGAACAAATGGGAAGTAACTTCGGTCAACTTAGAACATAATCATGGCATGGTACACCGGATAAAGTACAATTCATGCGAAGGTCGCATAACATAGATTTGTTTACCCGATCGATAATTGAGTTGTTTCACAAATCGGGGATCGAGACCGTGAAAATAATGAAATTTCTTAGTGAGTCATGTGGTGGTTTTCAAAATCTTGGTTATTCTAGTCAAGACATACGTAATGTCGTACGCGACATTCGACAACGGGTGTTTGATTCCGGTGATGCTGATTGTGGTTTGGCTTTGCTACGAGAATTGAAAGAAGCTTGTGGTTGAAATTTCTTTTATCGAGTGGATGTGGACGAGGTGAATCGTGTTAGGGGTTTGGTGTGGGTTGATTCTCGGTCGCTTAATGCTTACAAGAATTTTGGAGACGTGGTAACTTTCGACTCGACTTATCGGACTAATAGGTATTGCATGCCTTTTATACCTATTACGGGTGTGAACCATCACTACCAAAACATCTTGTTTGGATTTGCACTTGTAAGGGACGAAAAAGAAACATCTTACAAATGGGTTTTGGAAACATGGTTGGAAGCCGTTGAAAACAAACATCTCGTTACGATTATTACCGATCAAGACATTGCTTTGTCAAATGCTATTGTCGCGGTCATGCCACAAACAAATCATGCATATTGTACGTGGCATATAAGTCAAAAGTTTCCGGAGAAGTTGTCTTCTTTGTATACTCGATTTCCAGATTTTAAGAAAGATTTTAACTCATGTGTGTACAAGTCATTGTCACCTACCGAATTTGAAGGTAGTTGGGAGGTGTTGGTTGAAAAGTACGGTCTCGGAAATCATGTTTGGCTAAATGAGATGTATGCAATTAGAAGAAAATGGATTCGTGCTTACACCAAGCAATATTTTTCCGCCGGAATGACTACCACTTCAAGAAGCGAGTCCATGAATTCTTTTTTTGATGAGTATGTTACTGCATCAACCAGTTTGAAAGAATTCATTGAGAACTCACAAAAGGCTTTGGAGAAACAATATCTCAACGAGGTTGGAGCCGATCACGAGACCGAGTACAAGGAAAGAGGACTATTATACAATTCTTCTTTGGAGACTCATGCATCCACGATTTACACAAAAGAGACGTTTAAACAATTTCAAAATGAGCTTCTAAAAAGTGGATCTTTTATTGTTAAGAGCGTAAAACACCATGGAATAACTTTTCCTAGGATGTACTTGGTAGAAAAGTCCACGATGCCAGAGATTTGTAGAAAATTTTATACTCTATGCGTTGCGATAGACGGGAAAATTTCATGTGCTTGTAAGAAATTTGAAAATTCCGGGATGATTTGTAGACACATGATCCGTTACCTTAATAAGAAACAAAAAAACGCAATTTCCCGAAGATTGTATCAAAGTGAGGTGGACAATGAATGGCAACAAAGCCTCGGGAACTTTACCTTATGCCCATCCCGCGCATGTCAATGTATTTGAATCACAAACGGCAAGGTATAGTTCATTATGCAATGCCTTTCAAAGTTTGGGTGTTATTGGTAGTGTTAGTGTCCCGCGGTACCATTACTTGTTGGATAGAATTGAGAAAGAGAAGGTGTACATCAATGAGTCTTTTCCGGTAGAGAAACACAATGTAAGAATGAATGAGTCGTTTCACCATGAAGGCGAAGATGATCACATATTGGATCCCCCAATGTCACAAACTAAAGGAAGAAACAAAGCGGGAAGACACAAAAGTGGTATTGAGACGTCGACTTCGAAGAAGAAATCACGGAAGTGTGGAAAATGTGGATTGGAAGGAGCAAATCATGATAGGAGAAATTGTCCAAAGAAGCCGGCCTAGATGCAATGAGTACCTCCAATTTTCATTCCAATTTTCATGTAATCTTGGCAATGTAATGGATTATTATGTATTGAAGTAGTTTTTGTTGCTTGTTTACGGATTATCAATATTCATAATGAAAATGTAATGTTTAAAACAAAAAATTTTAAAAAAACTTTTTTTTTTGGGAAAAACAGAAAATAAGCAGAAGGTTTTGTGTAAAAATATTAAACTTTGATTTAAAATTTGAAAGAAATCAAACTGCAGTGACTAAACTGCAAAAACAGAAACTTTCCAGCACGCCCTCCATGTTTCATGGAAGGCGCCGAAATGAAAAATTCTGCAGCCTCTATCTGTTTCAGTCCTACCCAAGAAAAACTGTTTTCTGAGAGTTTCAAATTCAAGATATAAATATAGTCTTCTGGCAAGGAACAAAAACTATGATAGACCATGAAATGTGGAGAGAGATAGAGACACTAGAGGAGCAACAGGAAAAAGAAAGCACGGCTTGCTAAAGATCATCAAGATAACAAGCACGTCTTTTCCAACCTTATAACTAAAGTAGATAGAGGAGAAAATAACAATGTTCACTTACACAAAAATTTAAACTGGAACAGAAAGAATATGAATTGACACTGTCCCCATGAAACAGCCATCAAGTTGCAAACAAATTCTAAATAAGTTTACAAGTCTGCTAGTCTTAAAAGATTTAAAACACAAAATAAGTAGTCAATTTTCCCATGAAACAGCCATCAAGTTGCATTCTGGTGATGTCCGCTTGATCAGCACAATGAATCAATTGCAGAGCGCCAGAGCCTGGTTTAATTTCCTTACTACATTGCTCGACATGGGTTATCAGATTAGTATCAGACATCCTGGAGATAAATAAAACACTCTACGACAAACAGCAAAAAAAATCATTCATAACCTTCAACCTTCTATTATGAATATAGACAGAAATGACAATTTAATCAACTCCGATGAAAACTTGTACAGATTAATAGGCAGAGCCTCAGTGGATCTGACTGCTGCATCATCCCACAATTTATGCAGTTTCATTTTGCCACTTTTATATACACAAGTACAGAACCACAAGGTTTATGAAGAAGAGAAAGCATCACCCAAAACTAAAACTAGAAAGCATCACAACTAGAAGAGTAACAAGTAATTAAATCACAAGTAAACTAAAAGATGGACAGTAGAAAATTAAAATAACAGTAGGTAGTACCTAGTCACCCATTTCCAGGTTTATAGAAGCATCATTTTCACCATCCTTGTTCAGGTTAAGAGCAGAAAAAACTGTTGAATAAAATGAAAAATTAACGAACATCTGAAATCAACCTTTGCATGATCGACGTGTCAGGCATCTGACGTGCTTCCCCGCATTTGATCTCATGTGCTATGCGATACCGGAAGGTTGTAACATCCAAGGAAGTGTGCCACCTTACTTGCCCCAAGTCTAATCCATGAAGGATGGCATCCATGTACTTGCAAACATACACGCCACAATCAACCCCACCATCTTGTTTAGGACGACTTTGAAGTTCCCTCACCCTCAAATATCTATTGGCGGGGAAGCGGTCTGAATCCAATCTATGAAGCATGTAGGGGAGAAATTTTTCCTACAATATAACATACATTTATTACAATGAACATGGAACCAATAGATAAAGTACGTAACTAAAAAGAACAACTTTTTTACCATAACGTAGAACTCAACATGGTATATATCTCTCCCACTAATAGGATTCTGGTCTCGCATAGGATCAATCATCATCAGATGGAAATTGTTAAGGTCCACAACGAACAAAAACCAATGCGATCTTGTGCAAACCGGAAAGAATGCAACATTGCACAAATGAATATCATTCCCATGGAGTTGCTTTCGGTATTGTTCAATGAAATTGGCCATGGAAGCTATCTCTTGATTCGTTTTGTTAAAATCAGGAGGAGCCTGTAAATACATATCATGATGTTATCTTTACAAAATATAATATATAATAATGCAATCAATGAACTCAAGTGTACAGAAAACTAACAACATTATGCAAACTGAATAGTAAATAAACTAACTTTTCTGAAGGTTTCTGCTTTCCTCTTTGTTGAAATGGACTTGATTAAACATTAATGACCGTGTGATTGTGTTTCAAGGTGGTTTTGAAGGGGATTTAAAAAATAAATGCATTATTACCTGCAAATTCGTGCATTGTTTATCGGCCAATACCATGAAAAAGCTAGGTGCAAAAAAATACTGCAGCGCTGGTGTTCGAAGTTGTTTAGACTTCCAGAGGTTTTTTTCTCTAATAGCCAACAACTCGGCATAGGCGTTCACAATATCATCCCCCAACCAACGACCAGGCTTGATTGTCCACAAATGCGTGTGGGTAGGTTGCAAAGTCACACCCTTCTGCCCACCAGTATGGTCATACCAAATAAAATTTCCTTCTGATTTCTCGGGTTCCCCTGACCACCAATGTTTGAAAAGCCACCTGATTTTCCTTTCTTTAAGTGGCCTCGTCAAACTGCCTTTGTTTCCAACCCTTCTCATAGAATCTAAGAACTTATCCATTTGAGTGTCCACCTACAAGAAATGGTGATCCACAATTTTTTAAAAATGACAAGGCATAGACAATGGAAAGCAAAATGTGAAGTAACAATTTATACCTCAAGCACGTCTGCTAACGGAGTAGGAATCTCGTTACTAAATCCAATATCGAAAAAACCACGTCCAATGGGCCGAATGTTGGACCCTAAAATACTCGGAGAACTAAAATCCAGCTGCATACAAATTAATAACATAATCAGTACAGAGAGTTCTAGATGGCAAGTGTCCGCAATGAAAGTACTTATTAATAAATTACTACCTTAAAAGCTTCTGGGGTATGTAGAGAAGTGGTGGGAGATGCAAACGTCCCAACCTGCAATTAAGAAAATCATTACACATATACAAAGACCGACACAAGACTTAATTGAAAACTAGTTGATAAGAAGAACATTAAATATTTGTACCTCCTGGGTGGGACGGGGAGGGGAGACATGGACAGGAGCGTCCGTAGAGGCGGGAGAAGCAGTCTCAGCTTGCAATTAAGAATGTCACTACACATAAATAAAGACCGGCACAAGACTTAATTGAAAACTAGTTGATAAGTAGAACATTAAATATCCGTACCCCCTGAGTAGGACGGGGAGGGGAGACATGGACAGGAGCGTCCGTAGAGGCGGGAGGAGCAGTCTCAGCCTGCAATTAAGAATGTCAGTACACATATATAAAGACCGGTACAAGACTTAATTGAAAACTAGTTGATAAGTAGAACATTAAATATCCGTACCCCCTGAGTGGGATGGGGAGGGGAGACATGGACAGGATCGTTTGTAGAGTCGGGAGGAGCAGTCTCAGCCTACAATTAAGAATGTCAGTACACATATATAAAGACCGGCACAAGACTTAATTGAAAACTAGTTGATAAGAACATTAAATATCTGTACCTCCTGAGTGGGACGGGGAGGGGAGACATGGACAGGAGTGTCCGTAGAGGCGGGAGGAGCAGTCTCAGCCTGCAATTAAAAATGTCAGTACACATATATAAAGACCGGCACAATGTCGCCTTCAATTTAAAAGCCAAACACTTGCAGATAGGTCATTAGGGTTGGATTTTGCAGAACATGATTCTATAGTAGAAGTATAGTTATTAAACAAGGTACTCTTTCTGCAGTTTCAGTGAGTGAAGTTGAGGCCTTGTACGAGCTTCCGAATTCGAATAATTCAAATTCATAGCAACAACAAATTACATACACGCAATTCGTACCTCCTGAGTTGATAAGAACATTAGTACCTCACGTGGACGTTTATGAGAGACGGGAAGTGTCGCATCCTGAACATGTGAGTCACCACCAAGTGTATCAACCTGCCATATTTGTTAAGAATTGACTTCATGTACATATTCAATAAATTAAGTTCAAAAGATTACAATTTCACAAATTAGACAAAAACTTAACAATTGGTACCTCGCGTGTACATTTATGGCCAAGAACGGGGGCCTGCTGTGAAGAATTAGGAGCACTGGGATCGATGTCCATCTCTCGAGGCTGCTCGGGTACATGAGGGGGAGAGCGGGGCTGCTCATCCTTTAGGAATGAAGGTCTGTTCCATGCAAGACCCTTCCATTCAGTGAAGGCCCGATCATAACGTGACAAGAAATCCGGGAGCAATTTATAGAACCGGTCACCAGGATTCTGCCTGTGGACCTCATATGCAAGCTTCATACCACTCTCTGCCTACAGACAACATTAAAAACGAATACATTTAAAGAAATAACCCTACAACTACTTTTAATACTTAATGAGACCAATGTTTGAAAGCAGACTTAGATCTGGGAAAAGACATTTCAGTTCCTTTGTTTATCAGTTGGTTTATCAGTTCTTAATTATTATTTTTTTGCATTATTATTGTCATGTCCTTGTCTTATTATCTCATCCACCCCTTTTTAAGCCTCAGTGCAATCTTGCCTATTTTTTCTCTGCATATTTGGACAGTATGTATGTACTATTCAACTCAAAGCCTGTAATCCTAAAACCTGTTTCTGTGCAGTCTTGTTTTGGAGTATCAGATGCATGTTTTCCAAATGAGTTCTTTAAATCGTTAACTGGACTAAGTCCTACTTTAAAGTTTAAACACAGATTTGTTGTTGCTAAGATGATATCATGATACACTACTAGCATTTGAATCGGCACTTTGCAACGAAGGTTGATCAGTAAACAATTTAAGCTATCACGGAACCACATTTTTCGATCACAAAACAGTGTAACAGCTCCAAACATTAGCTTTTTTTATTTTATTTTTCCTGTTGTTTAGTGTAACTGTGTAATTGCTAGTTATGAAGCACTCGATTTTGTTCTTGATCAGGGGATATGATCTCATATTACAACATGAATCAAACATGACAGAGAACAAAAGTACGAAATGTAAGCATCAAATAGTTCATATGAAAACAGACTCTCATAATTTCTGGAAAATAGATAACAAGAAGGCCATGCATCCTCCCTTCGACATTTCTTCCTTTTATTGTTAACAAACTGATATTGTGAAATCCCTATCACCATACTGTAAATGCCAGTAACATCGTACGTATAAAAACAAAAATGTAATTTTGGACAATGCATTGGACTAATGTAGGTGTCCCTGTGCTGTAATTTTCCTCCCTTCCTGAATATTACTAACATAGTTTGGCTTTCTTTCTTGTTTAAACTACCGATTTTAAAAAAAATATCACGGTCAATTTTGAAGATTGCAAGAAAAGTTTGGTACTATCAAATTCTTGGACAAGCTATTCTAAAATGAAAAGCTTCCATCTTTTTCCACAAAGGTTCAGAAAAGAACATATATGTATTTTACTAATTGAAAATTTTTGCGTACTTTACTGGTATTATATCAATACATAGAGCAGGTACATATCTGTACTATCCTTTCTTAGAGAAGATACTGAAAATCTGAAAAGAATTAAGTTCTTTTATATGGTGTAGTGAATTGAAAATTAAAGAATTAATGCAAAAGAAACACTAACATACCGCACTAGCCATATACTGCTGGTTATACCAATCACGCGGCAATATCTTCTCGTCATTAGGATCCACAAAAGGAGCAATCCTCAACTTGCTTACACGCATAAACCATTGGTTATACTCCTCAACCGATACATGCTCCTCATGCTCTTTAACGATGGCCCCCGCCGTATCCTGATAATGATACCACTCCTCCACAAAAGCCTGAAATTTCAGTGTATGATTTAACCTCTGAAAATCTGATGCCCTCTCCGACCGCAGGTGACTCATATCATATGGTTCCTCCGGTATGTGTTGCATCATACCAAACTGTCTCATCACCCGATCCGGCATTTGTTACTCAATGATCTCAAAATGGATCAACGGGATACGACATAGAGCCATATGAAGGGAATGCCACATGTCATCATCCTCATCAGCCCCCTTCATCTCATAAAAGCTGGAATACGGGGTCCAGTTCAGCCAATAAGGCTGAAATCTGTCAAAC
This sequence comes from Kitagawia praeruptora, assembly GCA_037693485.1. Lineage (NCBI taxonomy): Eukaryota > Viridiplantae > Streptophyta > Magnoliopsida > Apiales > Apiaceae > Kitagawia > Kitagawia praeruptora. Next base: position 146,409,879 of record CM075352.1, read on the forward strand.
TCTCCCCGATAACCTCCCGTGTGGTGGTGGGGGTTAACCCTCCTTTGATCCACCGGCTCTTCCCATGCTACTGACCTCGGCCATGTAAGCTCCTGGAACGGTGCAATCTGCGGTTGTCCGACTAAAACTCTCTCATAAGCCCATAACTGAAGAAGCATGGCACACCCAGTAAACGTTGAGCTCGACTTGTGCGTAGCTTTACCCAATGCTCTATACAAGTAAGATAAAACAGCGGCGCCCCAAGCATAACTACCAATCTCACTCGACGGTTGCAGTAAGAGCTGTAAGTATCGGGGAGCCACAACACACCGGGAAGATGTGGGAAACAAGATACCCCCAATGATAAACAACACATACGCCCGTGTATGCAATAAGCACTCCCACTCAAGCACCTCTGGATCAACCTGCTCAGCTGGGTGCCTCACAGGCCGTTTTCCATAATGTTCCCGCAACTTGTGCAATTTAATCCCACCATTATACATATTTTTCTTCTCTTCTTCCGATAATTTTGGATCATCCCAAATCTTCATCCAATAAGGCTGCGGGTTCTTAATCTCGGGATGGGTTACAGCTTTGCCAAAGACCGGCAAACCCAAAATCATATAAACATCCTCTAAGGTAATCGTCATCTCGCCAAAAGAAAAATGAAATGAGTTCGTCTCTCGTCTCCACCTCTCCACCGAGGCCGTGATCAAAGAAATGTCATTCTGAGGAACAACCAGGGGGTTAGCAAACCCTCCAAAACCCCAAGTATCCAGCAATGCAATCTGATCGGCCTCTAAAACCCAATGACCCATATTAGATGTTTGCTGATATACCCCCAGCTTATCCCTGACACCACCCTCCCATATCTTAGTGCTGATGTGGTCATCCTGCATGAACAAAAGTGATCGATCAAGAGGCCCACACTGGTGATCCATAGTACCTGCAACGTTTAAAAATAATATTAGAACAGCACAATAATTAAAGGCAATTGCATTATCCTAATATAAAGAAGTTGCGAAATTTAATAAAGAAAACTACATATAACTACAAACTAATATATATTAAAAGCTTAACCATGCAATTAAACATACAAACTAATTAAAATAAAAAGAGCACATTAAAATCAAATTAATCTAGCATTAAAATCAAGAAGACTCTAGTAATTTTACAACTGATCCTTATCCTTCACTCGCTAATTAATATTCATTTAATTACTCTAATGACCCCTGATAATCAATTAATATTGCTGCTTATAAGTAAATGACTGAAAAAATAAAGGAAGTTAGTTTTTAAAGTGGCCCTTGCACATTCTTTGAGAACTCGAACTTAAAAGTTAATTAGAAGTAGTACATTAGAGGAAGTATTCCTATCACAGCAGATTTTTAATTCTTTAGAGCAAACAGTATTCTTGCAACGTGGTGCACGACTGTGTTTAATCAATTTTAACTGGTGCGGAAGGAGGAAGAGACTTAATTTCATTAAAACAACACTGTATTAGTGAATGTTATATACTTATATGGAGTTTGAATGTTTAATTTTTTACCAGAAGCCCAAGAATGTTGACAAATATCCTCTAATAATTTCCGACTCAAATCTGCTAGCTTCTCAATTTAAACTCCAACTGCAATGGAAACAACACAAACTAGTTAGCGAAAAAAAAGAAGATGAACATCATAAATTAGCTTTATAATTTCTGCAACTCAACAATTCATTAAATCAGGAGGTTACACTTTGTTTTTAATAAAGTTTATTTTTTTGCTACATTTATACTTTCACCTGACTACAGCAAGTAATATTATAGCACAATATCATAGATAATACTAAGATAAGTTTTAATCAAAATTCACTCACTCTGTTTTTTTCTAAAACACAAGCAACATATAGCAGTCTAGCAACATATAGTTTTAACAATCTCAGAGCGAAAAAAACACAAATTTACACATGCCCATTACAAGATTTGAATAAAAATCATACACAAGCATATAACAATTAAAAAAGTTGCTATCAAACAAAAAGCAACACTAAATTACAGAAAAGATATGAAATTATTGCAAAAATTGAGAAGAAAAAGGGACAAATCATAAAAAAACAAAACTTTAAACAATTCTCACCAACAAGAGAAAGCAAATCATAGATCTTTGAGCAGCCAAAACACTTTCGACAGCTAAAGTAGTTACAAAGGACTTCAAGAACCCATTCGATTTTACTGAACACGCAGCAATACAAACCCACGCAGCACAACCAGTTAACGGCGCCAGAAATGGACACGATCTACATAAAACATATATGGAGAGAGAGGGGGGAGATATAGAGAGAGATGGAAATGGCTGTCTCCGCAAAAGAATCGCCACAGAGAGAGATGTGTATAATTGGAAAATTAGGTTATGTTAGCAATTAGGGGTTTTTGTGTATATAATCGGGTTTTGTGATTGTAGCGGGCTTAGTGGGTATAATCGGGTAGCAGACACCCTCAATGTTTCATTGCAGATGGATTAAGGATAAAAATGTAATTTTATCGACGCCCTTAATGTTTGCAGACACTTTTTTCCTCAAATTCGTTTATTATTTATTAAAAATTTAAAATAAAACTAGTACTTGTAACTAGTGCTTTTTCACGGATTGTTGTTATTATTTTTTAAAAAATAATTCTCGAAGATCCAACCGTACGGATGTGAATATATATCTAATTTAGTGATATTCCAAAATTTTCAAAAAATAAAAAATTAATTTGGTTGGGTATCTTGGTAGATCACTACTATTATAACTAGTACTAGTAACAAGTGCTTTTTCACAGATTGTTGTTATTATTTTTTAAAAAATACTTCTCAAAGATCCAACCGTGAGGATGTCAATATATATCTAAGTTAATGATATTCCCAAATTTTCAAAAAATAAAAAATTAATTTGGTTGGGGATCTTAGTAGATCACTACTATTATAACTAGTACTTGTAACTAGTGCTTTGTCACGGATTGTTGTTATTATTTTTAAAAAAATACTTCTCGAAGATCCAACCGTACGGATGTCAATATATATCTAAGTTAGTGATATTCCCAAATTTTCAAAAAATAAAAAATTAATTTGGTTGGGGATCTTGGTAGATCACTACTATTCTAACTAGTACTTGTAACTAGTGCTTTGTCACAGATTGTTGTTATTATTTTTTAAAAAATACTTCTCGAAGATCCAACCGTACGGATGTCAAGATATATCTAAGTTAGTGATATTCCCATATTTTCAAAAAATAAAAAATTAATTTGGTTGGAGATCTTGGTAGATCACTACTATTATAACTAGTATTTGTAACTAGTGCTTTTTCACGGATTGTTGTTATTATTTTTAAAAAATACTTCTCGAAGATCCAACCGTACGGATGTCAATATATATCTAAGTTAGTGATATTCCAAAATTTTCAAAAAAATAAAAAATTAATTTGGTTGGGGATCTTAGTAGATCGCTACTATTATAACTAGTACTTGTAACTAGTGCTTTGTCACGGATTGTTGTTATTATTTTTTAAAAAATACTTCTCGAAGATCCAACCCTACGGATGTCAATATATATCTAAGTTAGTGATATTCCCAAATTTTCAAAAAATAAAAAATTATTTTGGTTCGGGATGTTAGTAGATCACTACTATTATAACTAGTACTTGTAACTAGTGCTTTGTCACGGATTGTTGTTATTATTTTTTAAAAAATACTTCTCGAAGATCCAACCATACGGATGTCAATATATATCTAAGTTAGTCATATTTCCAAATTTTCAAAAAATAAAAATTTAATTTGGTTGGGGATGTTAGTAAATCACTACTATTATAACTAGTACTTGTAACTAGTGCTTTGTCACGGATTGTTGTTATTATTTTATAAAAAATACTTCTCGAACATCCAACCGTACGGATGTCAATATATATCTAAGTTAGTGATATTCCCAAATTTTTAAAAAATAAAAAATTACTTTGGTTCTGGATGTTAGTAGATCACTACTATTATAACTAGTACTTGTAACTAGTGCTTTGTCACGGATTGTTGTTATTATTTTTTTAAAAATACTTCTCGAAGATCCAACCGTACGGATGTCAATATATATCTAAGTTAGTGATATTCCAAAATTTTCAAAAAATAAAAAATTAATTTGGTTGCTGATCTTAGTAGATCACTACTATTATAACTAGTACTTGTAACTAGTGCTTTGTCACGGATTGTTGTTATTATTTTTAAAAAAATACTTCTCGAAGATCCAACCGTACGGATGTCAATATATATCTAAGTTAGTGATATTCCCAAATTTTTAAAAAATAAAAATTTAATTTGGTTGGGGATCTTAGTAGATCACTACTATTATAACTAGTACTTGTAACTAGTGCTTTGTCACGGATTGTTGTTATTATTTTTTTAAAAATACTTCTCGAAGATCCAACCGTACGGATGTCAAGATATATCTAAGTTAGTGATATTCCAAAATTTTAAAAAAATAAAAAATTAATTTGGTTGGGGATCTTAGTAGATCGCTACTATTATAACTAGTACTTGTAACTAGTGCTTTGTCACGGATTGTTGTTATTATTTTTTAAAAAATACTTCTCGAACATCCAACCGTACGGATGTCAATATATATCTAAGTTAGTGATATTCCCAAATTTTCAAAAAATAAAAAATTATTTTGGTTCGGGATGTTAGTAGATCACTACTATTATAACTAGTACTTGTAACTAGTGCTTTGTCACGGATTGTTGTTATTATTTTTTAAAAAATACTTCTCGAACATCCAACCGTACGGATGTCAATATATATCTAAGTTAGTGATATTCCCAAATTTTCAAAAAATAAAAAATTAATTTGGTTGGGGATCTTGGTAGATCACTACTATTCTTGTAACTAGTGTTTTGTCACGGATTGTTGTTATTATTTTTTAAAAAATCCTTCTCGAAGATCCAACCGTACGGATGTCAAGATATATCTAAGTTAGTGATATTCCCATATTTTCAAAAAATAAAAAATTAATTTGGTTGGGGATCTTGGTAGATCACTACTATTATAACTAGTACTTGTAACTAGTGCTTTTTCACGGATTGTTGTTATTATTTTTAAAAAATAATTCTCGAAGATCCAACCGTACGGATGTCAATATATATCTAAGTTAGTGATATTCCAAAATTTTCAAAAATAAAAAATTAATTTGGTTGGGGATCTTAGTAGATCGCTACTATTATAACTAGTACTTGTAACTAGTGCTTTGTCACGGATTGTTGTTATTATTTTTTAAAAAATACTTCTCGAAGATCCAACCGTACGGATGTCAATATATATCTAAGTTAGTGATATTCCCAAATTTTCAAAAAATAAAAAATTATTTTGGTTCGGGATGTTAGTAGATCACTACTATTATAACTAGTACTTGTAACTAGTGCTTTATCACGGATTGTTGTTATTATTTTTTAAAAAATACTTCTCGAAGATCCAACCGTACGGATGTCAATATATATCTAAGTTAGTGATATTCCCAAATTTTCAAAAAATAAAAATTTAATTTGGTTGGGGATGTTAGTAAATCACTACTATTATAACTAGTACTTGTAACTAGTCCTTTGTCACGGATTGTTGTTATTATTTTTTTAAAAATACTTCTCGAACATCCAACTATACGGATGTCAATATATATCTAAGTTAGTGATATTCCCAAATTTTTAAAAAATAAAAAATTAATTTGGTTCTGGATGTTAGTAGATCACTACTATTATAACTAGTACTTGTAACTAGTGCTTTGTCACGGATTGTTGTTATTATTTTTTAAAAAATACTTCTCGAAGATCCAACCGTACAGATATCAATATATATCTAAGTTAGTGATATTCCAAAATTTTCAAAAAATAAAAAATTAATTTGGTTGGGGATCTTAGTAGATCACTACTATTATAACTAGTACTTGTAACTAGTGCTTTGTCACGGATTGTTGTTATTATTTTTTAAAAAATACTTCTCGAAGATCCAACCGTACGGATGTCAAGATATATCTAAGTTAGTGATATTCCCAAATTTTCAAAAAATAAAAAATTAATTTGGTTGGGGATCTTAGTAGATCGCTACTATTATAACTAGTACTTGTAACTAGTGCTTTGTCACGGATTGTTGTTTTTTTTTAAAAAAAAAAAACTTCTCGAACATCCAACCGTACGGATGTCAATATATATCTAAGTTAGTGATATTCCCAAATTTTCAAAAAATAAAAAATTATTTTGGTTCGGGATGTTAGTAGATCACTACTATTATAACTAGTACTTGTAACTAGTGCTTTGTCACGGATTGTTGTTATTATTTTTTAAAAAATACTTCTCGAAGATCCAACCGTACGGATGTCAATATATATCTAAGTTAGAGATATTCCCAAATTTTCAAAAAATAAAAATTTAATTTGGTTGGGGATGTTAGTAGATCACTACTATTATAACTAGTACTTGTAACTAGTGCTTTGTCACGGATTGTTGTTATTATTTTTTAAAAAATACTTCTCGAAGATCCAACCGTACGAATGTCAATATATATCTAAGTTAGTGATATTCCCAAATTTTCAAAAAATAAAAAATTAATTTGGTTGGGGATCTTAGTATATCACTACTATTATAACTAGTACTTGTAACTAGTGCTTTGTCACGGATTGTTGTTATTATTTTTTAAAAAATACTTCTCGAACATCCAACCGTACGGATGTCAATATATATCGAAGTTAGTGATATTCCCAAATTTTTAAAAAAATAAAAAATTAATTTGGTTCAGGATGTTAGTAGATCACTAATATTATAATTAGTACTTGTAACTAGTGCTTTGTCACGGATTGTTGTTATTATTTTTTAAAAAATACTTCTCGAAGATCCAACCGTACGGATGTCAATATATATCTAAGTTAGTGATATTCCCAAATTTTCAAAAAATAAAAATTAAATTGGATGGTAAAAGTGGTAGTCAACTATCGATTTGACCAGTACTCTAAATTAGTGAATTTAATATAAAAATCTCAAAAAATAGAAAATTAGTGAATCTAATGTAAAATTAATCACAGAATAAATGAGTATTAATATTTGAATTTTTATGAATTTTAATTCGAATTTTATCTTATTTTTCTTTTTTTAATTTAATTTTCACAAAAATACGCCCTCCATGTTTCATGGAGGAAGCCCTCCATGAAACATTGAGGACGCCCGCCATGTTTCATGGAGGACAAGGGTATATCCCCCGGGGGCTCCTGATTGATTTCCATATATATATATATATATATGCAAGTGCTCAAATACAAACCACTCTTAAAATGAGAACCTACAAACCAACACTAAATTAATTATATTTCATCTATTCTAAGGTTCCCTCCAAAGGTACGTTCACAAAAAATGCTTAAAATAATTGGCTCTATCCAACAAAAAAAAAAATCTTGCCGTGGAAATGCGAAGCATTTAAGACAGTAAACGAATGAGTTAGGTAGTCATGAGGGCCGAAGGCTCTCGACACACCCGTCAATCGTCTATTACCTTTACCATTGATTGTCATTCCTTACAACTTTAGAATGATAAAGGCGTGAAGCGCCGTACAAGAAGGTGCGAAGCACCGTTAACCTGTGAAATTCACCGCCACGTCATCACGTGAACAGTGATTTTTTTTTGTTGGATAGAGCCAAGTATTTTAAACGTTTTTTGTATTGGGGTACCCCTAGTTTGGTCATTAGATTATGCTTGGTTTGTAGGTTTGTATTTTAAGGAGGTTTGTATTGGAGTAGCCCTATATATATATATATATATATATATATATATATATATATATATATATATATATATATATATATATATATATATATATATATATATAGGCAAGTGCTCAAAAGAGAACTTATTTTTTGAAGAAAACTAAGGTACTAATCCTAGCCATTAGATGTATTAAGATCAATGGCCCCGCCAGGGGCACCCACACACTAATCAATTACACCCTCACACACAGAATCACACCTAATCCCCTCCATTTTTAATTTGATTTTTCCCGTCAATCGGTGATATTTTTTTTAAATCTAATTTCACCACATTTTTCTTCAGAGTAAGGATCTAGGGAAAACCTCGTTTAATGGAAAACTTAGAAAACTAAATCGAAATATAGCATATATGGTATGCAAACTAATCGTTGGGAGATGAAGAAAAATGTGGTGAAATTAGATTTTAAAAAAATATCACCGATTGACGGGAAAAATCAAATTAAAAATGGAGGGGATTAGGTGTGATTCTGTGTGTGAGGGTGTATTTGATTAGTGTGTGGGTGCCCCTGGCGGGGCCATTGATCTTAATACATCTAATGGCTAGGATTAGTACCTTAGTTTTCTTCAAAAAATAAGTTCTCTTTTGAGCACTTGCCTATATATATATATATATATATATATATATATATATATATTAAAAAACAGGTAAAAAATGACAATTAAAAACTGGAACTTACAATCAGAAATTCGTCTTCTCCTATATATAGCATCGAAGTTGCAACTTTTGCAACTTCCAGTTGTCAGTTGCAACCTCATTTGTAACTCACATGGCTGGCGCCGTCCTGAAGTTGCAAATGAGGTTGCAAAGGATGCAAAACGTATTTTTAAAAAAATAAAAAGTTAAAAACAAAGTTGGTAGTATTTTTGTAAAAGTAAAAGTATAGAATTAAGAGGAAGTTAATGATAGTAAAAACGCAAAAGAAAGTTAAAAACATATATATTTTTGTAAATATCCCAAATTAATATTTATTATAATATATTACATTATGAACAAATTATAAAAAATTAAAAGTAATAAGTTGGTTTCGACAATTTTGGAAGAAGGGAGTTCAATCATTACTGGCCCGTCTTTTGTTCTTTGTTTAGAGCATTCGTGTAATAATTTGTTCTAATTACTAACATTTTTAAACTTTCCTATGTGATGTATAACTGCCTGAAATTTCACAACATACAAAATTAAATTATTAAATTCATACTTTTCGTGAAATATGTGCTTGTATTTCATATTCAAAATTAATTATTTTATTTTCCAAATACAAATAGCTTGCAATTTCTACAATTCCCGTTCCCAGTAGAGATGTAATTTAATCGAAAGTGGGAAGAGGGCTTCCAGAATTTGATCATGCCCTCGAGTGAAATTGGCTGGTTATGATACAGCTGTTGCACCACATGAGCTCAAGACCTGTGCTAAGAAACTACTTGTAAAAAAGCACATGCCGAAACATGACTCTACATTGAACCTAAGCATCCGCAACGTCGTTGAAGTACATAACTTCTATTAACTATACTAATAATATCAATTAGATATACAAACATACACCAACTTCCAACAATATATAGTAAACAGTGTATGAAGTTTACATCTATAGCAAAGAGAATTCAGCTTATACAGCGGTTTGTCTTTCGGAATCTGAGTTGTCTTGTTATCTTCTTGGAATTGCAGAAGACCGTTTGGCTTTTGTAAGTAGTTAATAGAGCTTTTGACCAGCACTCTGTAAGTAATAATAGAATAGAGTGACAATTTTACAACCATAAACATCAGATTTTGTACAAGTTTTAACCCCTAGCCTTTAATACCATATACATCACTGTAAGTTCTCCGGCTTTCCAGATATCTGCTATGCTGCCTTGTAACTAAACCCAAATCTATTCTCGTCAACATCTCTGAGTCTAAAAACTTAAGGTGAATTCAGCAAACAACAATGAAATCCCTTTTTACATGGTAAGTTGCACATCATTCTGCAAATGCCTCTCACAATGTCAGAATTAGCCTTTTGCTCCTCTACTGGAAACCTCCTCACCTTCTTGGGCTAGGCATCAGCTCCTCTGCTAAACATCAACGATACAAAAACATAAGAAACAATTCAGTAAAAGATTCAATTGACAATATCTAGTACATCAAAAAATTAAGTGTCCAATCATCAAAAACATTAATGTCATTTTAATTATTAGAACCACACTACCACACTAGGTCACCTGGCTTCCAATTCCAAACACCTAGGATTCAAAGGAGCTCGTGGAAATATTACAAGTGAAAATTTGTGATAAATTTGCAGCACCTTCAATAAATCAGAATTCGTCCCAAAATGCACCTAATATTGTATCTACTGACGTATAGGTCCATACAGGTACAGACCCAAGGGGGGGGTCCCTGGCCCACACACAAATCCTTGGTTTCAAGGCTATACTTATTCTGTGATATCTGTTAATTATGTAACCTAGCCCAGTTGGTCCATGCTTTTGTGTTTATACAACAGCCGAGAGTTCTTGCCCCATTCTCATAATCTTTTTCACATTACTTCAGTTCTAGACCCCGTCCTTTTTCAAATTATTTCAGTAATCATCTGCCTAAAATAATCACCTTTTTCACATTTTTTATTTCTTTGTAACCATATAGCTTAAAAGCCCAGGATAATCACAGTAGCCCTTATTGCTCTGTACCTTCTAGTTACATCTCCATAAATATCAACTAACCCTTTCTGCATAAATATTTAACTGTTAGTTTATTCAAAAATTAAATCAGAAAAGATTAAGTTTTTGCATATACAAGGTTAGAAATTTTGGAACCCCCTCGCAAATGACTATAGGTCAGTCACTGGGTCCATATGCCAACCCTATTGCCCCATCACCAGCAGAAAGAAAGCTGTATGCAACTTTCAAATAGTAAAAAGTTGCATGCAACTATGCAAGCAGTAATATGCCATATAAAATCAATAGAACAGGATTCTCATTCGCTACAAGGGAACCAATTAATAAACATATCATCTGTTGTAAATGAAAACAAGTGAGGTGCGGAAAATATTGTAACAGTTGTTTTAACTGACTAGCTTTAGCAACTGTATCTAAAATATTCCAAAAAGGAGTTTGTAAAAGAAGAAAAGTGTTCACTAAAGCATGTAATCTGATGAACAGTTCGTATACAATACACCCTTCCGCGATTCATGTAATCTGATGAACAGTTCGTATACAATATGTTTTAAGTGTTCACATTTTATTTATGAATTAGTTAGTACCTGTAACTTTTGACTACACAACACATAGCTGAAATTTGGTCATATATAGCTACCAAGTTCACAAGATAGCCTTCTCACAAAAGCAATGTTATTCGAAGTAGGACGTACATCCAAGCTGTTTTCAGCATGCCATCATATGCATGCGGGAAAATTAAAATGACCAATAAAATCACGCTTAGAAAGCAACAGATAAACCTGAATTAAATTCAGGCATGAAAAACAGCAAGCAAGTTATTATGACTTGTGAGACAAAACTTGGTCTAAATAATCGGATAATCAGCTTCAGTAGACTTAACTATTTTAAATGAAAAAATTCACACTCAAAAGTACTTATTCCACGCTACAGAGATTTACCTTTTTATTCATCACATCTACTCAATAAAGCGGGCCTGGTTCCATATCCATCAGTGCATTCTAGGAAATATAGTGTTTCATATATTACTGAGAAGCTCATGACCTAAGAGTAAATGGAAGTGCTTCTTATTACTGTGATTACCCAGCATATTTTCAGTTCTTATATTTTTGCACCCCTCTATTACATATTACTAGATCCGTCCCTGCTTGCCTCTCTTACTATTACTAGTAAGGGTTTCCACTTACCCAAATCTTTGTGGTTTTATCTGACACCCATTTATGGAAACAAAACCTAACCAAAATAGATTCCATTATGTAAAAGTGTTGACAATGTTCACATTTCTCAGCTGAGATTGTAAATTTTGACTGGACCAGTCAATACATGCTGAATAGACAAGCCCTTCTGATCCGACTCCACCAAGGTAATTTATAAAACCAAAATATGTTTTGAATTATGTATCCATTCATGCCATACTGCTTAAGATTTTAAATGCTTAGATGTTATCTTACCTTCTTCGTCATCTTCTCCACCTTGACTTGTGAAAAATGGAGTAAGGTAATTCCTATCCAATGCTGTAAATGATGCAGCACTGTAGAAAAAAAAATGTTATCAACGTTGTTAAAATTTAATAAAGCCAAAGACACAATGATCCGCATAGCATATACATAGTCAGTACTTTTTGTGAAATTCTTTAAGTTTCATCTTGATCCTGTTCCCCGATGATGATTCTGATGATTCCCCGCCATAGGAAGGAGCTATGTAACCATTGGGTTCATCAAAGGTCTGAAACCAAAATCATGTCAGTTGAAGTATTACATACTGCTGGCAAAAAAATTTGATGATTAATATATAGCTGATCAACCAGTGCTTATTGGTATGGTTCAAGTTTATTTCAGTTCTTTTTTCTCATCAAAATCCGATATAAAGATCTCTTTTTCATCGAACTAAGGGGATTAGGTGCATATATGACTTACCTAAATTAGTAAGTATGCCAATTTTGGGTGAGCCAAGATGATCCAGATTGATGATTGTAATAGTTTAACATAAAGGTGAGCATTTATTGACATGAACTCAGGCTTTAGCCCAGAGATTACATAAGGCATAAAAGGCATTGAAGCTTAGATCAGTTACGACTTACGAGTAGGTTAATAGGGAGGTAGGGAGTAGGGATTGTCTTCTTATCCCAAAGACGCTACAGGGGTAGGATGCGCGAGATTGTAAGTAGACACTACTATTTAGTACTTAAACACCAGAAGAAACATTTCTGGTTGTAATACATAGGATTAGACCTGAACAGAGGTGGTTCAGTAATGGTATCAAGGTTATAAATCCGGACGAAATACTACATATGAAGGCAAAAACTGAGACTAACAAAATAAAAAAATAACAGAAAAAGAAGTAATCCCTTCAAAAGGTTATCATGCATAAAGGATTGAAAAAATTTGGAATCTTTTACCAACGGGTTTATAATTGGATAGTAAATAAAAAAGCAACTAACAAAATAATATTATCCGGATAATCTGAATGAGGTAAAACAAGGATATCTTATATCTATCAAGATCCAGATTCAAGTTGTTTATGAGCTCCAACTCCATATTTTTAGTTCAAAATTAATAACAGTATGAGATACTTTCAACTAACAATAATACAGGCACCAGCACAAGTTATATGACCAGGATAAAAACTCACTAATTTACATAATATCTTAATCCGTGAATCAGTATCATTCATATATATTGAAAAATAATAGGTACCTCACTAAGTTTTGAATTGAATATAGTAGCACCATAAGCCAGGATTGCCAATAGGTTTGTGTTTATTATCAAGAAAGCACGTCTCTAAGACTAACACTACTTAGGGGGAGGAGAATTTGAAGCACTTAACTGAGAACTCAAAATATAGTAGATGAGAGAGAAATAATCCCACAGTACCAAACTCTATATTAAGCATAAGAAAAATATACTTGTGCATGACGTACACTGCACTGCAAGTTTAAGTTAAAAATATATTTGTGGAGACTTACTTCAACTAAGGGCCCATCATGTGCATCGTGCCCATCACCTACAACTTGCAAGGCTTCCAGCATGGTACCCGTTGATCCTCCAATCAGTAGTACCTGCAGTAACACTCATGAAATTTGAGCAAGGAAAACAAATGAAACAAAGTATACCTATATATGACCATAACTAGAAGGCAAGTACTCTGCAAAGGAGACTGGCTGTTATCAATAGACCAACAGATGCATAAACTATGTTGCTAAGACTCTCAATCGCCCTCGGCATTTGTAAAGAAATTTGGACACAGGAAGACTGTCCAGATTTTGCACACGGGCACAGGGACATGTTACAACTGAAAGCTAAGGGATCGTGAACACAGGTCTTGTACAGCTTGTTTAGAACTTTAAACCATGCATCTCCCCCACATGGAACATGATGGACACGTATATGATCCGTGAAATACAAGTCACGAGTGGCATGTTTTGATTTGTAAACCATGTACTTCCACCACTTGGAAAATGATAAAAGACGAATATCATCCAAAATAGTGCCTAATTATGGGTAAACCAAGCCAGTGTTCAGCAGATCTGTTCGTGACGGTTACAATTCCCATTGTGCTGTAAGAGGCGGCAGGGGGTGGGGGAGGAATAGTTACTATAGCCTTTTTGTAGAGGTTTAAATTAAAAAATATATATTCCTAAATGAAAGTCAATAATATATTATATTCATAATAAATTATAAACGATTAATGCCACAGTAAAGAATATAACGGTCAATATCTGGTGACTGTAACAAAAGAGATGAAGCCTTAAAAATATTGAACTACATCAAAAATTATAAGATCATAAAAGTATAATATACTCTTCCTGATTTTTTTTTATAGTAATCTTTAATGTATCGAAAAAGAAAAATTACAAAGGAAGAAACAAGACAAAAAGTAATAAAATCAGGTAAAGAGAGCCAAGTATTTTGATAAAATATGGTGTGTTTCATACTGTCCTCCAAATTCGAGAATGACCGCACATAATAGTTATTACAAATGTATATAGATAGATATCCACTATACCTTATATATAATCTAATAAGAAACTAGTTGAGACCACTGATAGGAATGGCAATCTTTTAATGTCACTTTTAAAGAAGGCACTGATTTGGGGGACGGAGGAAGTTTAAATTTAGAATACATTTCTCTCATACATACAAGCTCTGTGATTATCACAAAAATCAAATAGGTATACTTTGTAAGAAATATAAGAACAATACTCCTTATTGCGATGTGATGTTTTCCCCCACATATATTAATGTGATAGTGATGTAGTTTTCACTGGATTTAATTTCGACATGTGTGCAACATTTGTAGTCAGTAGTCACCACTTTACCCCACTTATTTATAAATAATAATTTGCTACTATCAAAAAGTCAAAAAAAAAAATTGATAAATAACAGTTTAAAGAACAAACATGAAATATAAAGATGAAGAAGTTATAAATAAATCATAAGAACTTCTGACATTAATAAATATTGTACATAACAAATTTATAGTTCCAAACTAAATACTAGACCAAATTGTTTTTTTTTTTTTGCTAAGTTCCAAATTTACAAAAAGAAAAAATGATTTCTCATGGCCAAGAGGTAATTGCAGACTCTGCTCCCCAAGGCGACAGGATGTGAAACGTCCTTTCATTGTCTAGAAGGAACCTCTCACCTCAAAGGAGTCGAAAGGCTAATTGCTAGCAATTAAGGGCTTGATCTATGACAAAATTGTTGCATTCATTTTACATAAAACATTTTTTTATTATTGATTTTAAGAAATATTGCATTTACTCACAAGACCCTTTTTGTGTCCTTTCCTAGTCCTCTTAAATTGCGGCTTTCCATGAATCCATTACAGTATCATGTGCAAAAGTTTTTCAATATTAAACACATGAATGCTTTCACTAGACTAGATAAAGTGATTCTATATGTGCATAGGATTGACAACCTTAGGATAGTATTTAACAGAACCATCCTTTAGACGGATAGACTGCATAGACTATTATGCACAAACCATAACATTAAATAGTGAATCAATATAATGTGTGTAGAAATTTAGTCAGGACTGCATACCGTCAGGACAACTATTGCAGTTGTAGCTGAGAATATCGTCTGACCATGACCTTCTGGAAGATCATGAATTGATTGCAGGGCCAGGGCAAAAGCCATAGCTCCTCGAAGTCCTAATTATGTATATTAATATGATATTTAGTATATTCTCCAAGCACTAAAAAAGCAAAAGCATGAAGAACCCCTAGGCTTTGAACATACCACTGTACCACAGAGCTTTCTGATGCTTTGAAGGTATCTTCCGATGAGGAGGCCGAGCCATATTCACCAAATATGCACATGAAAACACATTTGCTGCTCTGGAAAAACAAAATTGGTCTAGTAAATTGGCACTGATGTGCAGAACAGAATAAACACAACATTCCCACAACCACACCCACACAAAAAAAAAAACTATTATATGGCCTACGTAAAAACACTGTATGCAAGTACCATAAAATGAATAATATAATAGATACTTGTGCTTAAGGCCAATCGATTCTCATAATCACTGGTAAAGATGCAACAAGCCCATGATAAAGTTCTATAATAGAAGGCTGGCTTTATGACATTTTGAAAGTGCACATAAAAAAAAGCCAGCAATACCCTATCCTATATCGATCCTGTGTCTCCATACTCTTCAATCTATCAGAAAGTTATATAACCAACTTAGGGTTAAGCCAGTACATGTTAAATCGGGCCTAGCCCATGGATCAAAGGAATGCACATTAGTGCAGGAATTTTATACATATACTAGATGAGAAAATGCATTTAATATGTACATTTATTTATGTTTGTGTGTGTGTACGGAAGCATGATTACGCTAAAAAAAGTAACTGGCAATCTAAAATTCAATAAGAGTTAAATAAATGGATAGGATGTTGCATATACCTGGCAACTCCAATTGATAGCTAAGAAACCATGAAGCAAGCTAAGGAAAAACAACAATTGATAAAGCCTGTGAAAAGAACAAAATAACTACCAGTAGAAATATTACCACCGGTAAAGGCTAAAGGATACAACTGAGAAAAAAATGAAGCCGATGTGGGACCAACTATGTTGTTCCATTGCAATATCAAAACCCATGTATATAAATCTGTAAAAAGAAAACCATATGAATGAACTTCTGCACTTGCAAAAAGACAAAAACACACTCAACTATGGGTTAATTTCATTTAGAAAAATCTGTCTTACACAAAAGTTTCCGCCAATGATGATATTAGGTGGAAAAATGCTGATACGAATCTTTGAGACTTGTCAGACAAATTTGAGTAGGTGTAATGCTTCATAACCTAAAACAGAAATATCGATTATGTTTTAAGTCCCTGCATGTGCAAAATTTAACTGTGCAGTGAAACACTATTTGGTCACTTACGATTCCAGTAAACAGAATTGACACTATACCCGACAGGCCAAGTCCTTCTGCTAGCATGTACCTATAATGAAGGATCTACAACATTAATTCCAGTGTTGAGACCTTACATCTCTATATAGGTATAAGTAAAGGGTAGGAGTAACTTACGAGAAATATGGGAATAGAACAAAAAGACAGCACTCCAAGTTCTGAAGACTAGTAAGCATTCGAGAAACAATATCATTACATGAACAAAAACTAAACGCAAATTCCAAGATGAAATTAGCACAAAAAAATTTAGTACTCACTTGTCAATATCCAAACCAGCATACTTAAAAAGGTTTTAGCAGTCAAGGAGTTACAAACATTCTGGAACATCATATTAATAGTGATCAAGTTAATGTTGTAAATTAATCAACTGATAAGGATATCAAAGCTGACATGAATCCAACTCCAACACCTAAAAATTTAAAATCAAATACAATGTTAGTTACCAAGTGAAAAGAACTTGAACAATGACACAAAAAGAACAATGCATAAACTCAAAGAAAAGAGGATATCTACGAAGGAATTAATGACGATGTACATCAGCAAGATTTACAAGTTTTAAGTCATATATATAAAATATTGAGTACACTAATAAGAATAACATATATTATAAAATCTAACCCATTAGTTATATGGCAATCTACAATACTAGACATAAATTAGATAAATTTAAAAAAAAAAATGATATCGAATCTATTGGGCTTAAATGGAGGAAGACAAGTCCTTCAAAGCATCGCTACATAAGTTATGGTGTAGGGCATGTGCATATAACCTTGGTTTTAAGAATTCGGAAATTTATGGAGCAAACAGTTACAAGTTATGGGTCGATAAGTATGTAACAATAATGATCTCCACTCCAGACCACAAAAATTATAACTCTCAGGCAAGATTTTCAGAAATGAAACAACATAGTAGCATAACTTCTACCCTAAATTAAAATGCTTGTAGGTAATGTTTAACTGAATGTAACACGTAAGACTAACCTGCTGACATAGAACCAACAAACGTCTCAAGAAATCTGAGAATGACCATAAAGAAATTCTGCCCAGATGATGCATGACTTCTTACCAACGACATAGTCCTACATAAATCAAGCACTGGTGAATACGATCCAGTTTTCAACATAAATGTCAATTGTTACATAACTGCAAGTTGAATTACCTGTATAGCGAAATTGCCATCTTCAAATTATGAAACACAAAGACAATTCACCCAGTAAACATTTTGCAAATCTAAGCAAAGGTTTTCAAGCATATATAATTGCCACATAAGATGTTGCAACAAAATCTTACTGCATCGTTTAAAACAGATTCTCCGAAGACCAGAGCATACAGATTAGTGTCTGTGCCAAGTTCCTGCAGATTGTCACATCAACTTATCACATATCACTTAGAAGCTGACAAGCACACTCTAATAGTAACAGGTGATGTGGAACAAGTAATTAAAAGATTGATTTGTATTTATCCTATGTTATTGTTTGGGAATAAAGTTATTAAGTAATAATATAAGATGAATATATTATTAGGAATATTCTAGGTTATGGTAGTAGAATAATAAGAGGATTTGTTCCGTTTATTTACTCGTTCCGTTTGTATTATTAGGATTTTACTTGGTGATCAAGTTTTTGGGTTTTACTCCTATATAAGGAGATTTGATCTTTTATTATTAAAGACTTCCATTTTTAGAATTGTGATTGCTCTCTTATCACGGGTTGTGATTCAAACAAATTCTCTTCTGCTCGAGAAATCATATGGGTAGCGATTAAATAACCTTCAGGAAGCGGAAAATCTGCAGTTAATCCATCTAAACTTATCTTTTTATTGTATTCCTTCTTTTTAATTATTATATGCATAATATCTATATCAACTGATTGTAATTGTAAACACAAATTGTTTTAGTTTAGTTCTTTAACTATAACCCTGGGAGTTTATACTACATTTTGCCCCTTCTTCCTTCCATTGCCTTCAAATCTGAGAACCAGTATCTGTTTGCTATTAGCAGATTAATTAGATCAACCCTCTATTTTGACTCTTGAGGGAATACCTCTTATTGCACCTCATTAAAGAAGTCCAATAACACGCAACAGATAAATTACATAATTCGGTTCAACATAAAAACTAAATTCAACAAGAAACTTCTACAATCTCTTGATAATTAGTTTGCTGTGACTCTACTAGAAAACATCCAGATTCCAAATATACAAATACTATCACAATTAATACTAAACATACTTATATCCTGGATTTATAACTATGATAATTAGGACACTGATACCCATTTCAAACTATTTGTTTCCCGAAAATTCAAGGGTCTAGCTTGATGTAGTTCCATCCATCAAAAGTTCATGCTTTATTTTGCTCCTTTATGGAAGATGGGAGTAATTCAGCAGTTTGGATAGCCACCCATGTGGTACTATAATTACATAGTCAAGGTTTGCACAGACTCGATGAGTGTGCCAAACATGTACAACTTTTTTATAACAACTTGAATCAATTGTATATGCAAGTAAAACCAATTATTCACAGAAAATAGCATTAGTCATTGTTAACATAGGGCTGTTGCGCACCTGAAATATTGAGAGAACCGTAACGGGATCTGTTGCTGATATAAGAGCACCAAACATCAGGCACTCAACAAATGGGAGTCTAAACATGAGATACGTGACCCCACCAAGATAACTGTGGCAAGTGGTTGAGAACAGGATTCATATAAGAGGAAGTCCACTAGCCCCAACTCCAGTCTAGTATATCTAGAATGAGAAAAAGTAACTGCAATGAAAAGAAAAAGATACTCACACTAGGACGCCTGTAACAATAGAAGATATTAAAGTTCCGAGAATGGCAAATGTCACGATGGCTCCAAAATTAGAAAAGAATGGTTTCTGCAAATCGTGACAACAAAGCAAATTACTATGTTAAGGTCTATAGCATATGCGAAGCACGCAGAAAGATAGGGGAGAGGGAGAGAGAGAGAGAGAGAGAGAGAGAGAGAGAGAGAGAGAGAGAGAGAGAGAGCTTACAGGCGCTAAACTGAAACCCGACTGAGTAAGCAAGGATAAGGTCAAGAGAAACAATGATTTAGAAAAATAAATTCCTTTAGTTTGTGTTACTATATTCAATCTATGTTACCCTGACCCTTCATTTTCTCTCGAGTACCCGTGTCGGACACTCGACACTCGGATATGGTTATGGACACTCCGACACTTATTTTAGGCCATAAACATGTAAAATTTTCAAAATATTGCCGAGTCCGACACTTGGACACGTATCCATGTTGGACACTTTTAGCCGAGTCCGGGTAACATAGTATTCAATTATTTTCTCTGCAAAAATATGTATGCTATGTATCTATAGTAAATTATCCACAAGAAAGGTCATGTTTGTTTGATGGTATTATAATTCCCCACTACTGGCTCATTTACTCATATAGTTTCTATAACATTCCAGCCTAAAGTTATCCTTCCTATTGGACTTCATTTCAATCAATTCCTCCGGTCATTTCCGTGGAATTAAACTATCTAGTTAAAGTGTAAGACTAAACTATTTCAAAGTGAACTGTGGTATTTTCTATCACATTCCATCCTTAAGTGATCCTCCCGACTGGACTACATTTCAATCAATTTCTTCTCATATCTATGGAACTAGAATACCTAGTAAAAGCTTGAGACTACACAATCTCAAAACGAAGTATAATAAAGCTTGACTGGTGATGACATAAAGCACAATAGAAGTAAATACTGAACGAAAGGATATAATATAATAGGAGGCAGCAGAAAAAGGAAAAAGAACTCCTCGTGAAAATTGAACCACGCTCTGCAAAAACACACAACAAATCATTCATATATGCATACTAATTAGGGTTTATGAACAGTAAAATTGTAAAAGAGCAAACAAATAAACCTGATATTAGTCTCGGTATTAGAAATATTAGCAAGTCCACCAACAATTAAACCTACAACAACAACATCAATTTAATTTCTAACAGATAAACTGTAATTTGAATGTGGAAAAATGAATAAAATAATCAAGCTAACCAATCAAAAGAGAGGCGCTAGCTTCAGGGAGATAATAGAAGCGGTGGCGACGAAGAACGTGACCGAGAACGAAGGAGAGAACGAGCATCATAATCTGAAGAAGAATCCCAACGCCGGCGGCTTGCTGTTCTTTTCCGGGAGCTGCACCGGCGGGAGAAATAACGGTCTGCTGTAACAACGTCTCCATTCCTAAAGTGTGATTAGTAGTCATCAGCGATTGCGATTGGTGATCGCTAATCGGTTAACACTCTCCGTTATAAAACGCGAGAGAGTGTTATTTGGGATTAAACTTATGAGAAAAATAAAAAGGTTTTGTGTTTTTTGAGTTGAAGAGTACACGGAATTACGGAAAGGTCAAAACTCATAAGTAACACCATGCGTGATAGTGTATTTGGGTCATTATTGAATTATTTTTGGGTAAAAATTTGTGATTATATCTTGAATAATAGATTAATTAGCTATAATTTCTATTTACGTTTGATTTAATTCGATTATATTTGTAGATGTCGTATGATTTATTATTAATGAATTAAATTTTATTAAAAAAAGAATATATTGGAAATTTTATAAATTACAAAAAAAAATATTCTCTTTATAAATAATTAAAAATCCTAACTTATCTATCTATTATATATCTAATACGGCAACATACATCTTTGATAAATGATTTTATTCAATTGAAATTACGATTTTACCCTCCATATTATGTATGCATTTTGTTTGATACTTTGATGTGCCGGTGCTTTTCCTCCCTCTCCACCTCTTCTCATTCTCTCTCAATTTTACAACATGCCCGCGATCCGCCGCCTATTCGGAAAAACTATGTCGGTATTTAACCCTCCACCTCACTTCTGCCTTTACCGCTTCCATCTATGCTTTTTCAACAATTTAACGCCGGCCCCAATCGAGCCGACTACATAACATCCATCACTGGTCATGTATTAATCTAGAGTTGTTTAAATTTTGTGCCTCCTTTATCCACGTATAATTTAGTTGATTAGTTTATAGGCCCGATTTTAGAAAATATATTTATAAATGTTATACATATTAATGGATACCATTTGGTGTTTGAATGAATGTCTCAATAGAAAAGTATTATCAATGAGTAAAGCCACAATCCCAATTGAAGTTCAGATGATCGATGGAGCAATTACAGTGATTACTTGGTCATCACTATTTGGTAACTTCTTCCAACTCTTAGTTTGCCCAGATGTAATCTTAATTTGTTACATTTCACTATGTTAAAAACCAAGGTTGCACCTAGTTCTACCCTCATGATTGAGGAGCAGTGTGTTTATGGAACTAGGAGCAATTGAATTGTGTAGGTCAGAAGATATATGAAATATGCTATCCATGGTATTGCTTATTTCAGTAATGTGCATGGGTTTGTTATTTCATCTTCAAGTTGTTAGTAATTCATATTTCCATTGCCATACATGTAAAAGATGTTCAATTGCCTATTTTTATGCATATTTTTTTTCTTGCATATGCAATCTCACAAACTATTGGGATACATCAACTTCCCCAATGTTATTTTATTATTTTAATATTTTAATTGTTTTTGGCTATGCCAACATGCAAGTTCAACTAATTATACAAAATATAAAATACGTAAGTGACGCAAGTGTTGATGGATCCGACCATCAGTGCTTGGCAATTCTATAACATTTTCCTTATCAGGTCCATGTATTTTAGGTTATTAGGCCATCAAATGGTTGATCCTATTTTCTTCCAACTGTGTAAAGCAAATAATTTGGAAACAGCTTCGTTTTCAATTATTTCAGTGGCTACAACGAGTAAATAAGGTATCCATATACTATTGTAATTATGCTAACATTTTACATGGATTGTTCAAATTTAAAATCATTAACTACATACTCAAACAACCCCCTTCCTATATTTTTCTTAATATTTTTTTCAGAAATTTACTCATAATAAAACTAGCTATCAAAACATTTGCCCATCTTTAATAATGAAAGATATGTTAATAATAATAATGGCTTACATGCGTCTTTATCAATATCAAAATGGCAATTCCCTTAACTCTGTGTTGTTTAGCATGTTTTCTTGGTGAATCTTTATCTCAGGATGTTCTTATTAAAGCAGTCAACGATGACCATTGTTCACCTGGATAGTGGTGGTGGAGCTGTTGTTACGAAACCAGCTGATGATAGATAGAATAGCTAAAACCTTAACGATTGTGAAGACAAGTACTAAATTTGCAATAGTTGAGTACGCCTTAGGGCGCAGTTAATGACCGTTATATACAGGTATTGATATTATCATGGTTCACTTCGTTTTATCTATTGCATATTTAGTAATCTCGACATTTGTATATAATTCACACAGTAAGGAAGCTGGGAAGTACCTCATTCGATGGTTGTAATTGATTTCATGCATGTGACCATGTGCAGATGAAAATCTGTCAATATTCAGACTCGAGATCCTCAAAATATTTGGTGGTGATTACCAACTCGCAAACGGCTGTGGCCCTATTAAGGCTTCATAGATAATGAGGGTAAAGAATTACAAAACTCGGAAATGTTTATATTAATGAAACCGAGACGCATTTCTCAACCTCTCTTTACCAAGAGGGACATCCACTAGGCTGCCAATACAATTCTTATTGAAAAATCACACCATTTTTATAGCTTGTATAGTGAGTATATAGTGTTTATGATTTTACTACACGATCACTGGAATAGTAACATAACGTAAGAAGCCATCAGGAGGGTGATGTCTGAGAGTGGTCTGAATCCTGTAATATATATATATATATATACCCTCCACAGCAATTTGTTGCGAATTTGTTGCAATCTCTCGACAACACTCTTTCTTGGGCTTAGTACTTTACCTTTAGGTAAACTCAAATTTTAAGTTAACTTTTGTCAATTTGTGTATAATTCATGTTTGTTACTTTTGTTTCTTCTTCTGTTTCAGGAATTACAATTTGAAAGTGATTTAATGTGACAGGTCATGGCAAACAATGTTTATTTTTTAAATGTCACTCATTTTATTGCTGCTAAAATATGAGCCATGTTATTTAAGGTAAAAATATAAAGTTACCCTCTAATTTCCTTTTGTATTGACCCCTACAAACGTTTCACTACACTCATTACTGTGCATATAACACCATTCTTAAAAATAATTGTTGTCCTTGAACCTATTGCGTAGTTTGTCCAGTCATTACATATACACGATTATAGAGTTTATGCATTTCTTTAACTTGCAGTTTTGCAGGATATGATGATTTATTAATTTTATTGTGTTTTACACATTTGATTTTTGTCTTTAAATCTGTAAATTCTTCAAACATCTTGTGATTTTTGATGATGAGTGGCAGTGGTAGCTCTAGAGGAATTGGAATTATAAACTTGAAGGTTGAAGGAATGAAGATAAGAAAGAATGTACATGCAGGATGATCCAAGTGGATATAAATCCACTTATCACACCCCCAAACTTAAACCGATGCTTGTCCTCAAGCATAAACAGACAAAAATATATACAACTAACTAATACCACTTCCGTAGGTGATCACGGTTGCATTTGGCATATGCAACAAGCCCTTTAAACCCCTAGGCAGCCCTAGTGGACGAGTAAGGTCTCGTGAGGGCCTATACCGAATGTACCCACAAAATCCAATGCAATGCAATGCATGAATGCAACTAATATGAAAATGCAAAGATCCCCTCAAACTCACCAAAACCAACTAACAAGCAAATATCTCAAAGAATGCAACAAATCCAAGTAGAGCTCGACTAAGTCCCCGTATACTAACAATACATGAACAAGAACGTGTGTGTGTGCGATGCTCATCAGAAATACTCCCAAAACTAGGTAAAAAAATCATACATGCTTTCCGTCAAGACAATCACAGGTTTATAAACAGAATAGACTATAAACACTTCATAACCTAGGAACACCTCCACCCTTATCCAAGGTAGACAGAAACTCATGCTTTATTACTAAACTACGACACTATATACAAAACGCATGCTTATTTAACCGTGCAATGAATGAGACCCCAAAAGGCTTATACAATAATACCCATGTAGCGAGTGTTAGGTCAGCAATCCCAAACCACAAGGGCTTTAGGTTACTAGGACTAAGTCCCCTCAGACTTAATTACTCGAGTATTAAAGAGCTTACTCTGGTTAATTTTGCATATAAACAATTGGACTTTTGACTTTTTTTTCTTTTTTTTTCTGATTTTTTTTCTTTTTTCATGCAATCTGGAATGAGCCTTTCTCATTTCCAACCCTAGACTACTCATATAAATATGAGCCGGCTACTAGCCATTTGACGCCTAGCCATTATTGACAACTATCATGAAATCCCTGTTTTCCCCCAAACTTAGACTTTAGTGCTCCTACGCCATCAAGGGAATAACGAAAATTCTAAGTATAAACAAGTGATTAAATCTCAAAACATCCAACAGGCATGACCCTAACCTAGCCCAAAAGCACCCAATGAGACTGTGTAATTAGTTTTGTTCCCGTAACATGCAAGTCAATTTCGTAAGAACTATAAATCAACCCTCTACTCATCATTATCACACTCAATTAGACACCTACCTATCAATCAAAATCAGCTCGTCCTAAGGGATCATGAAAAATGCATGCCATGAAAATGCAACTAAAATGAACTCACATGATATACGAAAATAAAAACCAAATGTCCTATATGAAACAAACGTAGATAATACGAACATATATACATGAATTACGACTAATATGCAAAGCATGATATCCTACATGACACAATGATACAATAATACTACATATACAATACTTTTCCCCCAAACCACCCCCAAACTTAAAATATTCAATGTCCTCATTGAATGGAAGTAAATACAAGGGAAAGTAGGAAACATACCTAAAAATACTGAAACACATGGGTTGCCTCCCATGAAGCGCTCCTTTAACGTCAACAGCTTGACGTTACTTCCAAGCCTCCATTAAGGATGATAATAGTTAGCCTGGTCATCTCTTCGCGAGACTTCATCGTCATCACGGCGACACACTTTCTGCCACTTCTCCTCGCTTGGCCTATTCGTGTAACAACTATGTCCTATTCCAATGCCTTCATCTGTCGACCCAAAATCTGACAATTTGTAGAACAACACACATTCGCGGGCTTCACTTGAATATAATGGAGGAGGGTAAATGTAAGTTGCTGAAGCCTTTGGTTCCTCAAAGAGAACTTCTTCCATTGGCTCTAATGCGCTACCTCCATCTTTATACTCTGAGACAAGTAGAAGACCTGCATCTTTCTCATGGTCATCAACCTCTTGGTACGCACATACCAATTCTTGAAATTTGTGTAGCTCATCAGTGTCTGTCTCAAATAGTGCCCCTTCCAAATCATCCACCATACTAACATGATCAAATTCCTCACACGGCTTGTGAACACTCACCTCACCTCGGAATTTGTCTTCCTCAATTATGCATGCAGTACCTTGCTCCAAGCCATCGTTACTCTCTGGAATTGCCTCTAGTATGAATTGTTGTTTTTCTTGTTCCAAGGCACTCAAAGCTCGAGCAACTAGTATCTCCAAAGATTTGAGAGACTCCTCATTACTCTTTCCAAGCATCCTAAGCTCCTCCATAGTTACAACCTCATCTGACTGAAAATTAGGAGTAGGTTGTTGATGTTGAAACTCTTCACTACCAAAGAAATATGACATATTTGGAACATCTTGCTGGTACTGTTGAGGATGGTATAGAAAATATGGTTGTTCCTCATAAGTGACATATGGATCAACTCCTTCGTAGTAACAATATTTTGAGGGATCATGAACGCCCAAACACTGCTCACATTGCTGAGGCATGGATGTCCTCGAATATGCCCACCATGGCAACTCCTCGCATGCCATCTTCAAACACTCAAGTACCTGAAACACACCAAACTAAACAAGATAGATAAGAAAAATAAAACCGAGTCAGTGAACTCTAACGACCACTATTGACAAGCACAAAAATCAAAAATAAAACACCGAAGATTCCCCGGCAGCGGCGCCAAAAACTTGTTATGATATAATTACGCAAGCGCACGTAGTCACAAGTAATACAATTAAAGTTCGTTCCACAGAGATCTGGTTAAGTTTTACTCAGTAAATATGCCTATGCAACAATGTATGGTTTTAATTCACTGCTAGGAAAAGTAACAAATTGGGGTTTGATTAACTAATTATACTAAGATGCAAAAGATTAAACTAAGAATTAAATTAACTAAGAGATTTGAATCGAATTACTAATATGAGAATAAACATGGGATCCTAACTTCATTAAATACTTCCCTTAGATCTGACGCGCTTAATCAATATGTGTAGTGGTTTTGATATCTGATCGGATAACACGAAACAAGTATACGCTACCTGTCAGCATACAAATACCAAACTAAACATACATCCACAAAAGAGATAGAAGATGAATAGACACCAATTATGCTTAGACCATATATGTCTATAGAATTTGAAAACATAACGGTTGAAGAGCAAGTTATCCATTAAGATCACACAGGGCAGTATAAGTATTTTCATCTCACACCACGAATCATATTGATAAAAAATTATGAACCTATGCTAGCATGGCAAGTTCTAAATCTCAAGATCCACTTTCACTTTACAAGAGATTAACAAATTAGATGTTCGCGATGCATCTATCTATTAAGCATAACCATACGAGAATATCAATTATACACCACACACAGATCTTTAAAGCATCAAGATACTAAGTTCCGTAAATACACTACTAAAAAAATGCTAATAGACATCGGTTTCTAGCCGATGTCTAGCCGATGTCTTTGCATCAAGAAGCCTCGGCAAAATCTATAAGATTTACACTAGTTAAAAACCTTTGACCTCTCGCACACATAACTTTATAACAAATTATATAGTAATGTATTAACAATTATCATCCATCACCCTCGCAAGGAATAATAGATCAGGAGCACAATAAAAAATTCCTAAATATCTTGAAATCATGAAGATAACTTTCCATTTGAAGGCCTCAAGCTTCTAGTCACATAACAATGCAGGCTTAACCAAAGAAATCTTCTGATTATCTCAAAAGTTTGAGCAACAGAGACAAGTTGGTAGAACTAGCTACATTGATTTTTAACCCCAAAGTACTAGTTAATTCAATCACAGTAACTCAAATGGGGATGCCAATTTTTAAATTACTTAAACATTTGCAGAGGAGGTGAAATAGTGACATAAAAGCCGTGAAAATTTAGTTGTTACATCACTAAGTTGGTACCTGGGGTTACATTATGCAGTTGAACTGGCTGATTAAGATGACTTGATTTTATACGACTTATTAGCAAATGATACATTACCTGAAAGTTGTCCGTTTATGTAAACATGAAGAGCATGCCCCGTTGACTGTACCATGAGAGTAGGGCATTCACCACCATTCAAGAACGATTCAGATGAGCCAATGTCAACACTGATAAAATTGAGCAAGGGAGGAGACATGTTATGACAATATATAGGGACCTGAAATAAGGATCATATAAATAGTACTATTACCTAGTAATGTACCACAGATAGTCACTAGCATCCCTAGTGACATTAATCTGCTCCAAAAGACCAAAAGCAGTGAATTTTGTGCTGTCATCCAGAGAAGTCAAATCTTCATTGAAAGTGCCCCAGGAGATCATATCAGCATTACTTGGTAACATTTGCATCTGTGATGTCTGAACTCCAACCTGTAACGGAGGCACAAAGTTCATATTTCATCCTCAAGGGTAGAGCATTGGATGTCAAAAGTGAAAGTGAACTTGTGAGAGATTAATACCTAAACCATGATAACTTCTTATAAATGTGCGACTGTGGGTGTGTGTGTGCGTGCACGCGTGTGTGATTGTGATGCATGATAACAGAATTCAGTGGGTTTTAATATCCACATACATTGGCTGTATTGAAGATTGCGTTCCTACAATCTGAAATGATACTAATGGACCAAGGAGGCAGCTTATATTGCATATTATTGAACATCACTCTGACAGCAGACTTTGTATCATAGTTTGAGAGAAAAGCTGCACAGTCACCATGTTTTGAAGTATATACATAAGCCTGAAACATAGCGACATTCAGTAGGAGGTAGTAGAAATTTGTATCAAGGAAAACTGGTATGACAAGAGAGTGAAAACATGTTGTTGACTTCCTAAAGAAGTCACAATAGGGTCTGTAGACACTAAAGCATTCTCACAAAGCTTAATAGCCCTATGAAGCTCCTTTAGATGACCATATTTTGGTTGCCTGATCAAACCTATCAAATGTGAAGTCAATGAAGCAATTAGATACTTGGATCAAAACAAAGGATAAGAGACTAAGAGTAGAGCTTAGCTTGTTTAAGTACAATGTGTTCATTACAAGTATTTTTTCACACTAGTTACAAATCAAAATTCCATTTCTTAAATGTACAAAAATACACGGATAGTTGCGGAACTCCAAAATGAGAAGCAACTTCATAATCAGCTACTTGATATCTCTATTAAGTTGCTTGAGCAATTGAGACTAATAAAGCATTGAGAAAAAAGAAAGCATATATATGCTTTATTTTCGTTGTATATACAGGGACCTTGCTTTCTAACTTAATTCTACGCAGTTGCTACATTCTTGTCGGAGGTCAGGACCTTAAGCTATTAGAGATACTGTTGTTAAAATGTCTTGACTACTTTTTCTGTCACAAAGAATAATATTGTTTGACATTAAAATTATTGCACCAGGTCTCTAGTAACTTATATAGTAATGGAAGAACTTCTGAGCAATAAACAATTAGTTCAGCAATCAAGTAAAACAGTGATTAAATGTTTGTAGCTCCTGTTGCAATCAGTTTCAAGTTTAATCCAAAAATAATGTACATTAAAATATTAAAATTTATAGACATGTGGCAGCATACACAAGTACATTAAAATTTATATATTGGCAAGGCGTCTAGAGTTATAAATTACAAATAAAAGACCGAACTTAATTGCAAGAAAATGAAATTATGACTATCTATAAATTTATATATATGAAAATGAAAATTCATATATATGAAAATGAAAATTTATATATATGGCCATAGTTTTATTCCCATGGCTTCTGGTACAGAATTGTTTTCGACTATCTTACAATATGGTGAACAGGAGATACATGCTTTATTTTCAGAAAAGGAACAAGAAAGGATTGGTTCAGAAAAAAGAGCCAAATTTTACAACTTTTGCATTAATGGACAAGAAGGATCTCTTAAACTATTTAAAGAGATGTCTCACAGATTTTCCTGTTTGAGTAGCACGTGCCGCAAGAAATGCAGCAATACTGTCAGTAGTACCAGTGCAGATAGCACAGTCCTTCGGTAACCCTGCAAGCAAAAAAAGGTGTGAAATCTTCCAGTAAAAGTTTGAAATGCAACAATAGTTGGACTGTTGGAGTGTAGGACATATGTTTTGCATTACAGTAGGAAACAAAGATCGACACGAAGCAATTTAAAAAGGTTTTCAACATTCAAGTATACAGCCACAAAGTACCACTCAAAGCATCCAAGCATATTAGCTGCAAGTCGTGTTCATTATATCCTGTCCAAACTGGAATCTTCACAAGGATATTCCCAGTATGAATTTTTAATTGTGGACTAAAATTGAGATAAGCAGAAGTCTAATTAATATAAACTGAAAACCATACCATATTTTGTTCTAATATCTTCTTTAACCAAACCAACAAAAGTTCGTGAAGCTTGGACTGAAGGTAAAACATACGAATATGCCTGACAGAGCAGCCATGGCGGATATGATTCAAGCTCTGGGTCATAACCAACCTAATATGTCACAGATTTATAGATGTTTTATGGCACTTGTCACAATTGACTGTAGAATAGAACAGAAAGGAAAATTAAACGCAAAGATATATGGAAATATTACCTTGTTTTAACACCTTGTTCTGCACTATAACACACATTCATTTGGCTGAAATTTACAATGCCAAAAATAATTAAACACCCAAACAATCAATCAATAAGTAATATAAGAACTAAACAATGCATTTCATAGATGTCTTACCCAAAAAAATGCTCCTTTAAACAATGGTCCTGTATAAAAAAACAAAATCAAAAATTAGTGAATCAAAATAATTAATGCTTACCCAAACAAATGTTTCTTGTATCTAATGCTCCTGTATTTAAAACAAAAAAAATGAATTAAAAACTTAGGGTTTCGATTTAAAACCCCCAATTTATAATGAAATTGAACTAATCGAGCTTTTATTACAAAATCAATCTTACCTACTTACAAATCGAACTAATTCAAGCTTTGAACAAATCGATTTCGAGCAGATTTGAGCAGTGAGAGAGAGCGAAAGAGAGTAGTGACAGAGCTTCGAATTTAGAGAGTGTCGGGAGGGAGGAGAGATAGCTGGTGAGAGTGGAGAGAGAGGTGATAGTCGAAAGAGAGAGGTGAGAGTGGAGAAAGGTGAGAGTCGAGAGAGGTGAGAGTCGCGAGAGAGAGAGAGAGAAAGAGAGAGGTGAGAGTCGAGAGAGAGAGAGGTGAGGTTAATTAGGTCTGTCGAGAGAGAGATGGGTTTTGTTTTTAGTAATTTTAATGAATTATTTTGATTTAATTTTGTCTGAATGTAGTAATTGAATTGGGGGAATACAAAATTTTGGTTAAGGGGGGAACAGATTTGGCAAATACCGGGCAAATGAAACTTAAAAAGGGGGAAAATAAAACTAAGGGGGAAAAGAGCGCGCGTTTATTTTTTAATGGAGAGATTTCGACATCGGTTCATAAATAAAGCGATGTCTAAATATTTTTAAGAAAACGTTTAGACACCGGTTCACAAATGAAGTGATATCTAAATGTTTAAAAGACATCGGTTTTAAAACGATCGATGTTAATTCGATTTTTAACATCGGTTTTATTTTAATCGATGTTAAAAATGGTGATGTCTATTAACAGATTTTTAGTAGTGATAACTCTGTTAGAATCCCATGACAACGATTAGCTCATAATTGAACCGTTCATCGTCATGGGATTTGATGAAAGCATGGTATTAAACAAGAAAACAAAGATGAATAAACAATAATGTAACAAGGTTTAGCGAACAAATCCGGAAAAGTAACAAGCATCCAAAAGATACGCCTAACAAAGGAATACAAGAAAACTATGTCTAGATCTTCTTGTCGTCACAATCCTCGCCTTGGATTCTCTCTCTCGTGCTCTGAACGTATTATGGTGTGTAGATGGTAATTTTTTATGTCCCCCAAGGTGTGTATTTATAGCCCCAAGTGTCCTCTTTTCCAAGCAATTACCGTCTTTGAATTAGAATAGAATTCCGGCAATTTCCTTTCTTGAATGGAATAGAATTGCAGTTCCCATGTTTAAATTGAATTCCAGAAGCTTCTAATCGTCACAAGTGATTGCCATATCCATTAGGAGAAGAATTGGTGGAGAATTCCATGTTTAAATCGGTTTCTGGAAAAATTCTGAAGTTTCTGCCGACCCAGCGCGGCCGCGCGCCCCTATAGCCTATCTCCAGCGCGCCCGCGCCTGAAAATTCTCTGCTCAACCTGGAGCATGCCCGCGCGCGGTTTCTGCATGTTCTGAGCGCGCCCGCGCGCTTCTTCTGCTGCACAGATTGAATTTTTTCACCACTTCTGATTTCTTGCCCATTTCCTTTACAACTCTTGACACTTGTTCTTTTTAATTTAAAAAACACCACATATCTATTGGAAATTCCAGTCCATCACCTTGAAATGCATCCCACACAATTCTCACAAAAACAGATTAAAACACACCAATACTTGAGATACAAAACACCAATTTAAGTCGAAATAGAATGATCCAAGTGGATATAAATCCACTCATCACAGGAGATGTAGGACTTTCTGCATCAGCCGAGGTTTTCAGTGCTAATCTCTTGTCAAAAAACACTTGGGTTTCTGCTTCTACAAGGCTTCAGAGACTGCAGCAACAGGATCTACAGCAACGAGAGCCGCAACTTCAGCAACATACTTAATTCTAAGTAGGCCAGGACAAAATCATCTGTGTTCCTCACCCTCAGGTTTGTAAATACTCTTAAATCTTAATAATTCGTAGCAAAACTTTTTAGGATAATGATTAAAAAGTAACATTTGTTTTTGTTGACTGAGAGCTGATTAGAGTTTATATATCGCATGACCCTTTGTTTTGTTCAGTACACATAGAGAAAGCAAGAGCTATAAATCATGGCCTCGAGTAAAGGTGGAGGAAATTGTAAAAGAATTTTTACAAGGTTATTAATAAATCATAAATTGTTCTCTCTTTTTCCGGAACACTATTTCACAATATAGCTAGACTGACTACCTACTATATCTTGTGTTATGGTACTTTTTTTGCGCCGACTAACTTTTCTTCTCAGAAAAAATAAACATGCCTTGAAATACTTGTTTTTAGTTTTGTAAATTTTTCAGCAGGAATAAGGTCACCATCATTTTTTTATTTTGTGCAATGCTACACACTCATAAATGCATTAGAGCATAATACTTATATCATACATATTATCCTTTGAAAGTTAAACCATTAAAAAATGGCCAAATGGGCATCTAGCACTCACTACTTAAACACGTTGTAAAAATTATGTGAGGCAATTTAATGATTCGCAGCCACAATTTTTAAGTGCCAGCTGGACACTTTGTAACGGAGGTCCTTAAAATTTGATCTACTTATTTCACAAGACTCCCTTACCCTATTCCGTATTTTCAGCTTCCGATCTTCTACTATACTCCGACAACTCTACTTATACTCCACTTTCTGCATACATCACTTGCAATTTCCACGATCAATCTGCTATATGTGTACTAACAAATATAGTACTAAATGGCTTTTAAATTCAAGTATTTTTATGAAGGGGAAAAGGCTTTTGTTATATGTATAGGCTTTTGATATTTTAGTTTGTTTTGGGTTACTGGATAATCCCAGCCGGTGATATATGAATTCATACTACTCGATTTATATCCCGATAAATTTGGTGATAATTATTTATACTTTTTGTGGTTGATCTGCTTATTACATGTATCTGCTTTGTGTATTGTGGAGATTAGTCTTTTAGAATGTTTGGTAATATTATTTAAAATTGATATGTTTCCCTTAAAAGCAAAGTTTCCTGCCCTTGATCAATATAATCTGCTTGAAGATGCAAACTGCTGAGCGCCTTGTATTTAAAATTTTCTAAGTCTAGCTAATACTACAATCTACATGGTTGAACTGTTTTTTGTAGCTTTTATTATGCAAGGAAATAATTTAAATTTGGTTGAATTCAGTTTAGAAAGTATGCACATATAGGAAATCATAATTTTGGAACTATCATGAAGCTTACAAGTTACAACACTTCATAATAAAATGAAGTTACAAATTGGTGGAGGATAATATGAAGCTGCAATTAATTTATGAAATGGACTAATATCCAGGAATATTTCACTTTTGTACTTATACGTGCTCTTGTACTATTTTTGTAGACTAAGGCAGCTCTTGGTTGGTGAACCATTGCGACATAGGTGTTTATATTAATAGCCAAGTGGCAAAATCAAACATCCAAACTTTTGTGGAAGGAGGTAGATACCTACTCCATATAAACATCTTTCATGCACTGTTAAATACCAAATTTTGTGACCAAAGCAATTTCAAGTATTGTTCAAGTCTCCAACTTCAGTGTGTTAATATTAGTATCATTGTGTGAGTATAATACGAAGCTTCTAATCTACAAATATCCAGGATTTTGTAGTTGTGATGATTAAATCACTTAAGAGCGGGCCAGGTACATTTTTTCTTAAGAATATAAATACATTAGTATATTGAACTATCTTTTTAATATAAAGTTATCTTTAGTTTTTTCCCCTTTTGGCTCTTAAAGTACATGTTCATGGAAAATTTATGGTGACAGAGCAATTATGGTTGCTAAAAATACTATGCGGAAAATTCAACATTGTCGTGGTTGTAGATTCGATTCAAGAAGTTGCAGTTAGTATCTGATCATGTCAACAATTAATTATGCGCATATAAACTTTCATGGAATCAGACACATGGTTATGCTCCTACATGGTATAATTGTAGAGAAGCGAAAGAAAGCAGCTAATCTAATGTCAATGGGTACATATGGAAACATTTGGCTCGATGGCAAAGATGCAAGAGGTTGCAGTCAATATCTGATCATGTCACAAAAATTAAATTATCTACACAGAAACGCACACGTTTGAGTCTTGGATTTAAAGTACATTACAGGAGATTCTACTTCATTCTGTCTAGTTGCCAGATCTGACATCTCTAGCACAATTCATCATATAGCATGAATTTTGAGCACTGTGGAAGACCCTATTTATTTGATCAACTTGATTAGTGTATCCTACATCCAAAAGGCAGACAACCATGCCCATTTCTCAACCCAAATGATGAATAATATATTCGTTTTGACTTGGTACACATTCATGTTCTCGGCAAGTAAGCAAACATCGTGAATGGATAGCCTTCGTGGTGTGCCTACTGGAGATGGCACTAAGCAACGAGCTATAAAAAAATCACAGTCATGACATAACATATATTGCATTGCCATGCTCTAGAGCATGTCCGTGCTTTGCACGAGCGATAAAGCTAGTTTCTTAAAATAAGTTAACATTTTTAAAAACTAAGCTCACCTAAATATTTCCATAAAATATATTATGGTTGAGTTTGGAGAATAATGTGTGTGACATTTGTACAAATCATTAGCACGAGACCTGATTATTACGCATTAATGAATCATTATTTCTTTTTTAAAGAAAAATGGTGATTTTCATTAATTTGAGAAGAATCTTACAAGAGCATTTTTAACAACGTATGCGAAGAAGATATAAATTTATGAGTTAGTGAGCTACATGCATTTTGGGTATTTAAATCATACGATTTTTGTATTTTGTGTATTTGAATTATGAATTATGTATTTTGTGTACCTGAAGTATGTAAAAATAAATAATTTATATAATTTTATTTTTTACTTATTCAAATTGTGTATTTTGTGTATCATAACTATTAACATTGAACAATTTGTATACTTTGAATTTGCTAAAGTAATTGAAAATATTAAATGAAATAACAAAAAACTAAATATTTAAGAATAACACATAGAATGAAAAATCAAATAACTTGAATATGATAAAAATAGATTTTTAAAATATTTAAACATATTATTTTGACTTTTTAAATATTTTAAAATTTAGGTGTTTACACCATTTTTACGAATATTATTACTATCCTTATATAATTACAATAATTAATGTGTTAAATTTAATTAAAATTAATATACATGAGGGACAAAAATAGTATTTGTCTTTTATTTTTTATCTCATCTAATATATAATATCTATTTTATTTTTATTTTTGAATAAAAATTTATAAAATATATATTTAAAAATATAGATTTACGTGCATGCATATAATGTTCAAGCACACAAAGTGCATAATTAAAATTTAGGTACACAAATTGAATATTTTTATGAATTTTAGGTATATACAATGCACAATTGATACTTTAGGTAAATAAATTACATAAAATGCATTTAACTCTAAAATTATTGTGCTTATTTATTGAGTAAGGAATACTAAATCAGTTGATGAATTACCTTATTCGTTAATTTTTTAATAAAATTAATTGATACATCATTTATAATAATTTTTGTTAAGTTACACACTAATGCATGGAGAGAAGATATGAATCCATTGTAGTTATTTATGGAGTAGGAAATAAGAGTTATTTGATGGGTCATTTTATTCACCACCTTTTTAACAAAATTAATTGATACATCACTTATAAAAATTTATATAAAGTTACACAATTTTTAAAGTAGGGAGTTTTTTCGATTTGTGCGTGTATAAGTCTTTATAATATATGTAACAAAGCTCTCTCTCTCGATATGAGTGATAACGGTCATAACTTCAAATTCACAACGGAATTGTCGCCGGTATCTCAACAAAAACACCGAGATGAGGTGCTGAAATTCTGGTTTCTTCTAGAAAATGAGCATGTGAAAGCTATATCTAAAGGAAGGATGGACTTACTGGACCTGACATGGGTAAGAATTAATTTCCTCAAAGGCAAACTCAACCCAAGTTGGCTTAGACTAAGTTTAACAGGTGATGAAGAATCACTGCGTAAGATACACTGGTCCCTAATGAATAACGGCTGGTAGGAAAAGGCAAGAAACTTGAACATCAAAACGGTGGGTTATTTCTATGGAGAAGAAGCTGAAAAGAAGGTACAGGAAGAGGAAAATGACCTGATCAACTTAATCATGAACAAGGAATATATGGTTCACCCCAACGTCATCAAGATATATGGTTCGAACTTCGAAATAGAGAGTCTGAGGGTATTAGAATGGCCCTCAATCAAATACATTATGGGTCCATCAAATTAAGCAGAGATATGAAAAACTCGAAGGTGCATCTTGACAAGATACAACATGAGGATGCAAAGCTTAAGCCAAACTTCGAAGCTGAAATAGGTATTCATAATACTGTTTTCGATGGAGCATGGACAGTATATTCCAGAAGAAAGAATCGGGCTAGTAATGGTGCAAGGAAAAATTTGAGTCAACATACTCTTAAAGAGTCGGAGGACATGGCGTTGGACTTTATCAAGAGTAATGGACACTTAGTTGACTCCCGGATACTAGAGGAGGCTCAGAAAGGTGAAATTTTTTTCATCAATCGTGCTCTTTATCAAATCTATTCCAGGAGCTTAGAAAAGTGGAATAACACACCCAAAAGAGATCATCACTCCTGCGACTCAGACATAGGTACCCAAAAAAAAAAGGAAATCTTAAAAGAAGGTCCTCCTCTCCAATTCCGAGATAAAACAAGACAAGATTAAGCACAAGCCCCACTCACAACCCCCTCGTCTACACGAAAGCAATGTTGTTTTTGTCTCGAACATCCCCATCACTGCACTAATCAATGAGGTTTGGTCTTATTTCAAAAAGGTTAGCACCATCAGGGACATCACTCTTCCAAAAAATGTGGACAATTATTGCAAAAGATATGCGTTTGTCAAATTGAAGAACGCCACCGAGGCCTCTCTATTAATTAAGACATTAACTGATCAATAAAGAAAGGAATACTAAAGAAGGCCCTAAACAAAATCCATTACAGGAAAGTCAAACAATAGTCCGACCTCAAAGGATCTTGATATGGAGCTGCTGGGTTTAGGTTTCTTGGATTGTTCATTGGTTAAGCTGGAGGAATTATTAATTCCGTGTCTAGCATAGATAGAAATCATCGGTCTTCCAATCACAGTTTGGAGCTTAGAATCTCTCACCACCATCTTACAGAAATGAGGTAATATTATTAGTATCTCTAATAAACTCAATGAGGAGTTTTTCTATTCTAACCCCATAGTTGGTTTGCAAACGGTTAACCCCAACAAACTCTCGAAAACTATCAAGGTTCGGGTGGGAGATAGTGACTTTACCATCACGGTACGAGAAATCGATCAGTAGAATTATTTTCAAGATATCAATCATGACTACAAGGAACATGAGCAAAAGATGAATGATAACGCCAGCGATTCGGTGGAGACTAATTCTGGGATTACAGGCAAAGTAGATACTACTCCTAAGCATGTTAGCTCTAGGTCACCTTTTTTGGAAAATACCAACACTTGCAACGTTCTTTCAGATCCTTTTGAGGAGAACAACTCTCAATGCTCAACTGGTAATGCAATCATTCCCATAGACACTTTAAGAGCTACTTCTGATGGCTTAGAAACTAGCATGCAGGAGCAGTTTTGGGAGTTTAGAGAAGCAACAGAATCATCTATCTCAAGTTCAGACATCATCATTTCCTCCAAGTCCCCTACTCCTAGTCCACTTCGTAATACTATGGAGTCCCATATTGAGGTTTCTCTGGGATCAGTGGTACAGAACCTCAATAGCCTCAAACCATTCAAACGACGGGGTAGGCCTAGAAAATTCCCAAATAGGATTGTCTAAGCCTTTCAACTCCCCCGTGGCACAAAAAACAAATCCACTACAGGGCATGGTAAAAAAGGTAAGACACATGAGTCGGAGAAAGTTTTGGAAACTACCATGCTAATGGGTTTAGAAGTCTTAGGTTCTAAGGAGGATGCCCTCGCTAACATCTCCTGTAGATTAGAAACCTAATAAGCCATGCTCCTCTTAAAACTTTCACTTTATATTTTCTTTTATGGATAGAGTATCTGTGTTAAGTTGGAATGTTCGTGGCCTCTCTAACTCTCGAAATAGGCACAATGTTAAACAATTTGTGCTCAAATTTCATCCAGTGGTGGTATGTTTACAAGAATCACTATTCTCTACCTTTAATGATAGAGTTAAGCAGTCAATGGATGTATATGATGTAGACTGTTTGTCCAATATACATCCAGTGGGCTAGTCTGGTGGTTTAGTAACGTTTTGGAACCCATCCTTAGTTTCTATACACAACTGGGCAGGTGGAAGGAACTGTCTCCTAATTAGTGGCAAAACTCTGAATGACAATCAAAGTTTCTCCATTATAAACATTTATGCCCCCCAAGCATCTATTGAGAAGGTCTAACTCTGGCAAGTACTAAGTAACCACATTCATAATTCCATGGAAGATTTTGTCTGTATTATAGGCGACTTTAATTGTGTCAGATTTGTAAACGAGAGATTGAACTGTCAATACAAAGCTGCGAACTCATCACGTTTCGTTGCATTCATTGACAATAATGCACTGGTGGATATAAAAGCAGTTAACTCGAACTTTACATGGTGTGGTAGACAGGGTAAGCTGAGCAAGCTAGATCGAGCTCTAGTTAACTGGAATTGGTTTGAAGTTGCTAGATGGTCTACTCATGTTCTAGACAAAAAAAAAATCAGATCATAGAGCAATTTTCCTGACCTCGGAAATAATTAACTGGGAGACAAATCAAAGTCTTTGACTGCTGGCTTGACAACAAGGACTTGGTGGACTCTTTGGAAGTGGTATGGAATAATTCATATTGTGAAAACCTTCATATGAGATTGAGGAAATTACGAATGAAGATCAAACAATGGAACTTGCAGGAGAACGGTAACATTGATCTCAACATTACTTCCATGGAGAAAGAACAGTTCAATGCGGATAATCTGGATTTGGATGATTCAGTTAAATCAGTTATCGCACAGAAACGTTCAGATCTTTATAACACAAAGTCCAGCATGTTGAGACAAAAAGCCAGAATCAGGTGGGCACTACATGGTGACAAGAATTCTAAATTCTTCCATAGGATAGTCAGGTTCA
Source organism: Kitagawia praeruptora (assembly GCA_037693485.1). Lineage (NCBI taxonomy): Eukaryota > Viridiplantae > Streptophyta > Magnoliopsida > Apiales > Apiaceae > Kitagawia > Kitagawia praeruptora. The sequence goes on from CM075352.1 coordinate 146,450,025, forward strand.
AACAAAAAAAAGAATGAAATCGTGGGGGTTTTCTAGAACAACAGTTGGAACTCAACACCTGCTCATATCAGATCGGCCTTCTTTGAGCATTTTCAGTCATTCTCTAAGGCAACTTCTATTAATAGATGTTTCCTCTTAGGCTCTTTGCCTATTTCAAGTCTATCTAACCAGGATGCCTTGGCTTTGGAAAAGGATTTCTCTCTTATAGAACTAGACAAGGCGCTAAAGCTCAGTCCATCGGACAAAGCCCCAGGTCCTGATGGGCTAAGCATAGGATCTATAAAGAAACTATGGTCGTTGCTGAGAAAAGAAGTGTTTGTGTTCATTGTTAAATTTCAAACCGATACATTCATTCCGGCTGGATTGAATTCTTCGTTCATCACTTTGATTCCAAAAGGTCCTAATCCTACATTAGTAACTGACTTCAGGCCAATAAGCCTTATTAATTCATGCATGAAGTTAATTACTAAAATGTTGACAGAGAGACTCAAGAGGATCTTGCCAAAATTAGTCTCTAATGTCTAGTCAGGGTTCATGCAAGGTCGTCAAATTTCTGACAGTATTCTAGTAGCAAGCGAGGTGATTGCTAGTGTCAAGGCCAGAAAAACTCAAGGACTTATCTTAAAGATAGACTTTGAAAAGGCATTTGATACTAAGAGTGGCCTTTCCTTTTTCATTTGTTAGAGAAAATGAAATTCCATTAGAAGTGGATTGACTGGATTTCCACAATATTTCACACTTCTAGGGTTTTAATCCTAGTCAACGGCTCTCCTACAAAGGAATTCTCTCCCCGAAGGGGACTGAGACAAGGCGATCCTCTCTCCCCTTTGTTATTCAACTTGGTTGTTGAAGTCTTGCACTCCATGCTTGTTAAAGCTAAGGAATTGCATATCTTCAAGATTATCTCTATTGGTTCCAATGATTACACCATATCACATCTCCAATACGCAGACGATGTTATCATGTTTATCAACAACGACACGGATTCTGTGAAGGAAGTTAAGAGTGTGCTACAAAGTTTTCAAGTCCTCACACGACTGAAGGTTAATTTTCACAAAAGCCACCTATATGGATTTAATGAAGACCATGTTTTTGTTAATGAATGGGCATCTATCCTGGGTTGTGAAATAGGAGGCGATCCTATCTACTATCTGGGTGCAGATATTAGCTCATCCCCAAGGTCATTAAAATTTTGGGAACCTCTAGTACAAAAGTTTAGTAAAAAGTTGGCAACATGGAAGGGAAAGTCTATCAATCAAGTAGGAAGAGCTGTCCTTATCAAAGCAGCGTTAGATAGTACCCCGGTATATTGGTTCAACCTTTATTGCATACCAAAATCAGTCATCTCAAATATTGATCGTATTCGCAGAATTTTTTTTTGGGGTACCAATAAGGTTGACATTATGGAAAGGAAGAAAATGCACCTTCTCAGTTGGGAAAAAGTCTGTAAGCCTACTTTGGAAGGTGGATTAGGGTTTGCATCTCTTAGGGATCGTAACATCAGCATGTTATTTAAGTGGTGGTGGAGAGGAATTAAATAGAAGAATAATCATTGGCATTCTTTTATGCATCAGAAATATGGTGACAACTTCTTGCTTGGTTTTGATGGTATGCAAACAAACAGGGAAAATTCTTTCATCACTAGGGACATCATCCAATCTGGCGCCCTATTATCAGCATCAGGACGTATCTCTAAAGCTTTTCGATGGCAAGTTGGTAATGGTTTGTCGATTAAGTTTGGGAGGACTTCTAGTGTGGAAATGGACCTTTGAGCATGGAATTTCCTAGATTATATGAACTGTCTAAACTCAAGTTTACAAATATCGTAACATTTATAAACATCTGGAATGATGAGCACTCCAACGAAAACATTCCGTGGCATCAAAGATTAAGAACATGGGAAACAACAGTTGTAGACACTATAAGGAAGTACATTAACCAGCTTTGTATCACTAACACAAAGGATAAACCCATTTGGCTGCATAATAATGATGCATTCTCCGTCAAAGATTGTTATCATTTTTTGGTTAGTGCACAATCTTAGTCTCAATCTCAGTCACCCATTTGGAGTCTACTATGGAAAATTAAGGTTCCTCCTAAAGTTCGTTTCTTCCTTTGGAAACTAGAGCACAAGATACTTCCAACCTCTCTTTTTTTGTCACAAAGAACCAACTTACAGCTTCAGTCTACATGCAAATGGTGTGGAACGCATGCAGAATCTCTAGAACATTTATTCTATCAATGCGAGTTAGCATTATGGAGTAGGGCACTACTATCAAGTTGGTGTGACTTGATAGGGCCACAGTCTATTAGCAACAACGTACATGATTTCTTATCTTCAAACCCTAAATACATGTGCCCCAAGATTTGGCGTGTTATCGTCTCATCTGCTTTATGGACCATATGGTTGTCACGTAATGAATTGATTTTTTAAAATGTGAAAATCAAACGGCATGATTTCTTCTCTATTCTCAAATTAGGGCTTTCAAATGGTTGGAAGTAGAACACGTTATCAACTCTTCAAACTCGAAGCTATGGTCCATCAGCCCGACAAGTGCCTTCAGACTTAGCCTTGCAGAAAATAAGTCCAGTTTTTGGTATAACCTATATAAAAACTATAGCCTAGTTTGTGCTACTGATGGATCAAGATTCCTTAACACCCCCAACAGCATGATGACAGGCATAAGTGGGCTAATAAAGGATAACCTAGGAAATGTTTTATATCTTTTTTCTGGTCCGGCTCTCAACAAAGATATCTTGTAAGTGGAAATAGAGGCACTTGAATTTTTATACAACATTGTCTCTCAAACACAGCATGTCAGAATGTCTATTTGCCTTTGCTCAGACTCGTCAGAAGCTGTTAGCTGCATGAAAAGAAAATGGATTTTTGGGGATATACAAAATCGTTTATCTCCTTTGCTAAAATTGCATTTTCTTCACATACCTAGGGAATACAACACTGAGGCTGACATGTTGGCCAAAAAGGGTGCACTCAGACCCAATGTGATTGGTGCATGGATCCAACGAAGCTCTCTTCTTTTGTTACTTCTCCTATCAGTCTATTATTTGGATAGATGGCACACATGCAGGCTATAGACACCCGTTTCAACACGCATGCATGTTTAACTTGTAGTGTATTGATAGTCTATTTTCTTGCAGATATATGCTATATCATAAGTCACTTTGCCTCTCATAATCCTATTTCATTAAACTTTTGTTTTATCCTCATTGCCTCAATCATGAATAATTTATGGTACCCCCCACCACCAAATGCTGTTAAGTTAAATGTACATGGAGTTATTGAAGAAGTAGCTTTGGCAAATGGAAACATGAACGGCATTGGCATCATTGCCATGGATCATAATGATAACTTATTATGGGGTGTTATGGGCCTCTTAAGGGCATGGAAGGGTTTGAATCACAAGCATAGGCAATTCATCTCGCTCTGAAGCTAGCTTTTCAAGGCCCATACTCCGATATGCTCATAGAGTGCGACAACATGGAGGTGTTCAATATGTTGGTCGATTAAGATGAAGATGAACTTGAAGAAGAAGGGATAGTGACTGCAGTTCAGCAAATAAACATTCTCTCTGCAGAATTCAACAAGATCAGAGGCCCAAATGAGCAACAGCGTAGCTACAGTTTATACTCAGTCTATGCTACTAGAAACAGAGCTCCATCATATATGGCGGAATATGGCGTAAGACACTGCTCTGGTTTGGTGGAGGTAACTAGCCCTTTTGGAGACCTTCATGAGATACTAGACCTGGACAAAGGTCTAGGTCCTCATTGGCCAGTTTTTGAAATACTCCCCAGTCATGGATTGGGAGAAACAGTCCATGGACCAAGCAACCCACCCCTCATAAACTCAACTTCCACTTTAAAGACCAATAGCAACACCAAAGTTAACCACTTTACTGAGAATCTGGTTGATAAGCTCCTTCCTTCCTCCCCTTCACTCCCCTGGTCTATTACTGAACCTATGCCAGATTTTCTGTCTAATGAATCTCCCTCGATTATGAATGGTTTCTCTTCCCCTGGACTGATCATCAACGAACCATCTTCCACTCACTCTCTCCTACATTATCCAACTCAGTTGATAAAGGCAAAGGAATCCGTCATACTCCAGCTCCTTCATCTCCTCCAGCCACTAAATGTTCCTGTATGACCTATTCCAAGCTGCCTCAGGATATGGTTCTTGAAGCAGGGGAGACATCAAACATGGGCTCAACCATCCAGAATGCCATTATCATTCATTGAGACTAGGTCGAAAGCTGTTAGTTTCAGGATTAAGGCTTGCCTTATGATTATTTTCTGCATTAGTCATTAATTTCTGCATTAGTCTTTTCCTTTAGTTCTTAGTCGTTTATTCTAGTTTCTCATTGCTCTAAGATAGGTTTCTTCCATGTATGCCCAGCTCTCTGTGGATGTCTTAACATTGGTAGTACCAGTGTTGCATTCACTTGCTTTGTAAGTGCCGCTAGGCCTTTCAATTAATTTGCTTATCCAAAAAAAAAAGTAGGGAGTTTTAATTATTACGATTCATATCACTAATTATACAATCAATTAATAGTAAAAGAAAAATGCTAGAGATAAATTTTTTCCCAAAATTTGTCCCAAATGCTTATGTGTCATCCGTTTAACTTCCCTAATAAAAATATGAGGCCCGCGTTATATGATGTTGGTCACTAAATTACAGTTTGTTGTTGCGGAACAACGATCAGGTCTCAAGGGAGAAATATTTCAGATAGTATTTTAATAGCAAGTAAGGTTGTAAGCAACATCAAAAGTAAGCACAACAAAGAGTTGGTTCTTAAGATGGATTTTGAGAAAATGTTTGATACTTTCAATTCTACCTTTCTCTTTCATTTGATGGAGAATATGAATTTTCGTAAAAAATGAATAAATTAATTTTCATCCATTTTTCACTCTTGAAGAGTCTTTACTCTCATTAATGGGTTTCCCACAAAAAAATTTACTCATAGACATGGTTTATGATAAGTTGATGTGCTCTCTTCATTTTTGTTCAGTCTTGTGACGAAGGTGTTACACATCATACTTGATAAATCAGAAGAATTAGATATCTTTAAAGGTGTTTGATCTGATGCAAAAGAGTGTTGGGTCACGAGCGAGCCATAACTCCACAATAGTATGATATTGTCCGCTTTGGCCCGAGACCGCACGGATTTGTTTTTGGGCTCCTCCCAAAAGGCCTCATACTAATAGAGTTTATTGGCTGCTTATATACAAAAAAACTTTCTCTTATCTCCTCGATGTGGTACTTGGGTTGACACCACCCAACAATCCTCCCCTCAAGCCAGGAACCACATAACTCGTGGTCTTGCACATGCGATTAATCTGTCTACATCTTGCACCGCCGCCACACCCGCGAAACCCGCCGCCTGAATACCTTTTAGGAAGACTTTCGACACAAGAAACCCAACAAATCTCCAATCGTCACTGAAGGGAACCTCCCACATCGAACAACCGCTGTCCATTACCCCCAAGATCCAATTACCGAACCATGGGCTTTGATACCACTTGTTGGGCTTGCTAAACAGGCATTAACTCCACATTAGTAGGATATTGTGCGCTTTGGGCCGAGCCCGCACAGATTTGTTTTTGGGCTCCTCCCAAAAGGCCTCATACTAATAGAGTTTATTGGCTCCTTATATACAAGAGAACTTTCTCTAATCTCCTCGATGTGGTGCTTGGGTTGACACCACCCAACAAAGAGTTCTCAATCTCCCATCTTCAATATGTCGATGATATTAGGTTGTGAAGTCGGAGGAAATGTCATCTTTAATCTTGATGCAAATATCAGCTCTTCACCCCAAAATATTAATTATCAAAGTCATTAGGTTGCGTCCGAATATATCAAATAAGTTATTAATTGCAAAAATTACTCAATTTAATCACTTATTTGAAAATTTGTATCACTCTATTAGAGTCAACTAAAAAATTTAACGATCCATATCTTATTTGCCAAAACAACAGGTGATTGGATGAGCTGGAGTTGATATATATTGTATATGTAAAATTAGGATTCTTAAAAATGAAACACTCACAACTTATAGATTTTAATGTTTTGGTTAACTTAACAATCAATATCTTACTTACCAAAACAATAGGTGAGTGGATGAGCTAGAATGGATGTATATGTGCATATATATTGTATATGTAAAATTAGGATTATTGAAAATAAAACACTCACAATTTATAAATTTCGATTTGTTTTAATTGATTATAGTCATAACTTTGAAAAATTATTTTTCATGGCAACAAACTTGGTTACATCATCTCAATATTAATCTGAAAGATACATTTTTGAAAATACAAATATTTTTTGGTGTTCTTCAAAATTTTGTCAAAAAATAACTTTAACTGAACCAATCTCTTTTTGACCTCTTTCATGAAATTAGGATTTACGTTCTCCTTTCTATTTCCCTCTCCCTTTCCATGTAAGCATACAACATTTTTACACCAAAAATTTATACAAGGAAAGTGTTGATTTGGTCAAGGGAACCTCTAAAGATTTGTCTTCCCAAACTAGGTTGTAACATGATATTTGAATATGGTTGTGTATGCACCTGTTTGTGTTTGCACTTAGTGGTGTACTGGTGTTTGCACCTAGTTGTGTATTCACCTAGTTGTGTTTGCATTTAGTGGTGTTTGCACATGGTTGTGTTTGCATTTAGTGGTGTTTGCACCTGGTTATGTTTGTCCTTAGTGGTGTTTGAACGTGATTGTGTATGCACCTGGTTCTGTTTGCACTAAGTTGAAGAGCTCAAATGCTCCCACTAAGTTAAAGAGCCAAATGCTCCGATTAAGTTGAAGAGCCCAAATGCTCTCATTAAGTTGTAGAGCCCAAATGCTCCTATTAAGTTGGAGAGCCAAATGCTATACTTGGTCGTTGAAGAATGAAGACTAAACATACATGTTTGAAGGACCGATTCTGTATTCCAATAAGTTGTCCTTATTAGGGGATCAGTGATAATTAAGCCTGTCGATAAGCTTTAGGGATCTTAACATGTATTATGGTAAGTTGTCCTTATTAGGGAATTTCAAGATGCCCTGCATGACATTCATTCGGAAAAACTTGCCATGTACGACTATGTCGGTCCGCTACGTGTGGGTTGGGCCTGCTGGCAAAGAGACCTACTTCTAATGGACTTAGATTTCTTACTCTCTAAGAGCATCTCCCATGGTACCAAACCCTTAGCTAAATCAATCTAGGTGGCATCTACGTGTCACTATTTGAAGAATATGTAAAAAAATGTAACATTCCAACCTTGTAACCCTTTAGCAATAAATATAGATAATCATATTTGATTGACTATATTTGTCGAACGAGTTAAACCCTAAGGTATAATTTACGTTAGCAAAATTATGCATTACATCATTGGAGTACTCACCCCTTCCCTTAGCTAAAATTTTAAATTATCGTTATTTTATCATTTTTAACCAACCATTTTACATATCACCATTGGAGATGCACTAAGAACTATGTGAGCTTGATTTTCTATATATATAGGGATATGTAGACACATTTTGAGGGGTTGGAAGCGAACATAGTTCTTAGTGCATCTCCAATCCCTCAAAAAATCATTACAATCACAATCCCCAATTCATCATAACCATCACATTCCGGTGACTTTTCCGGCAAAAAATCACCATCACAGATCTTAAATCCGATAAACAACTTCGAATTTTGTTATCAAAATTACTCCGTCAACAAACATCACTTACTTGTCAAGCCTACTCAAGAATCATATTAGCAACTTATGAAATTTGACCTGTAGAAAAGTTGACTCTAAAGGAATGATACAAATTTTCTAGTTAAAGATTAAATTAAGTCCTTTTTACAATAAGTGACTTACTTTTACTTTATATATTTTAACGCAATTGGTGAGAATTTTGATAAATAATCCTGAAATTTTGGGATCCATTTATGACTAAACTCCGCAAAAAATTGGCTTTCAATATCAATATCAAAAAATTACAAAATTACATATTTCTTTAAGAGAAATTATCAAAAAAATTCTGAACTATGATATTTTTGGAAAAACCCTTTATTTAATTAGCTTTTGTTACCTCTAATACAAGAATGTTAGCTCCCAGGATCCTTACAATAGGCCCAATAGATAATGGCGCTGTTGAGAATAACTATACTGAATTGACCATAACAATAGCATGGACCTTCTGACAGGACTGGTAGTGAGATACTGAAATTTTAACCCTGAGATGCTATATTAAATTTTACAAATGAATGGATGTCTGTCCAACTAACATATGATATGAGCTTGGATTTAGTGATCACTTTGATATTTAACGCCATGTATATGCACGTAACATATCTGCTACACATGTTTCCCTACCTTTGAATTACTATAAAGATCTACCTTCGAATTAATATAACGATTAAAAAAGAAGGTTACTGCAGCAGCTGATTGTGCATGTCTAGTAACTTGTCCTTTCTTTGGCAAAGTTCAGCATTATTCCAACTGCAGACACATTGGAATAATCACATACTACTAGGACATTTTCATTTTTCCCTCTTTGTTCTTTGGCAACTATTTCTTGCTTTGTATAAAAATCAACTAGCTAGCCCAATGATAGTAAACGTAATTATCTCTGTCTACTATGCATTGTCCTCCTGGGATCAAATCCATTACCATGAGTTCCATGTCTGATCTCTATTTTTCTTTGCTGGACTTGTTCTATGATCATCTTTTGTTTTGCTTCCACCGGCACCCTTTGATCCTGAGTCCTCAGTTTCTGATGTTCTCTTTCACTGCCACTGCCAGGAGTTTTACTTCTTCTAGTGGTGACCTTCTCTGCAGCACTGTATTCTAGGAGCTTTTCATCTGCTTTCCTGATGCCAGGAGTACTACTTCTAGTGCTCTCCATTTCACTGAATCTTTTTCCAGAACCCAACTTCAGTTTACTTAATTTTTGTGCTGCAGAGGCAGAAACTGGGGCTTCCTGTCTTGCAGCATCAGGAGGAGGAAGCTCCTTCTCGTCTTCCTCTTGTTTATTAATATTGTCGCTACTTGTCCCCATGCCAGCTCTCTCTTGTTCAAAGAAGAGGAGTTGCACAACTGTTCTTAATGGCAGCCGCTCATTTCTAACAGCATGAGCGCACACCTCTGGCGACAATCTCTGGCAGTCTAATATGCGACAGACCCTCTTCTTCTCCTGCTTGCTCAGGTCAGGATGCTCCTTTTATGTCAACAACAGATCATCCAGACACATCAAGTAATGAGAATACAGTAACAAATTTAATTGCCTATCTATGTAAATATGCGAGCTATATGCAAGTATGCTATCGATGTACTAGTAGTGAATACCTCAAGATATATGTTGATAGCCTTGTAAAGGTCATCATGGTTGGGCCTTGCAATTTCAGGTAGAGCTTCTGCAAGCCACAAGAACTTCTGTACTGGCGTGTTAACATCCCTTGCTATTACCTGTAGATATAAATCAATGAGTGTTCCAACCTTCACAATTGACCTTTGATAACGTGTGCTTCCTCCAGTAGATTGTCTTTTCCATTCCCTCAAGTAACTTTCCAATACCGCTCCAACCAAGTTTATGTCATAAAAGTGTCTATCTTCTTCAGAAGAAGAGTGGGAGGGAAGCAACAAATCGTTCAATGCTGCATCCTCGAGCTGAAGGCTTGATCTCTTTATAAGTTCTGCTTTTATTACTGGAGACACTCCTAGAAACTTTACCGTACTCGAGAGCCTGAGCAAGAATCCAACTGAAACAGATCCTCTCTGTTCTGGGATCATGCTCGCTATGCTTACAAGTATTCTCCTTTTACTATCTAAAGATTCTTCATTTCGAGAGTCTGAAGTCTCCGTCGGACTAATCTTCTTAATGTCTGGTAGCCAACAGCAGGCATAGACATGCAAAGCCTCACCAATTAGCTGTAGAGGCAGCATATTTGCTGACCTTACCGTAGTTATAATGCATCTGAACAAATCTATATCAACTTCACTTATGTCCTCAGTCCACCAATCCTTAGGGACAGTTTGGTGCCTCTTTCCTGAATACCCTGGTCTGGTATAAGTGTAGGGCCATGTGACCTGCAAAATTCTCTATGCGTTTAGAACTTCAATTGCAGATTAGAAATCAACAACATTTCCGTTACTACAAAGAAGAAGTGTGGAAAGATATGACAATTTTCTCACCTTTGACGGTGGTGTAAGTATTTTGTCAACAATGGAATCGATGCACCTTCTGATGATTCCAAGGTTTTCTGACCACTCCGACAACCTTCCAGTAGTCTGCAGAGCGACAATTGAATCTTTCCAGCCTTCAAGAATACATGAATTGAAAAAAATCTCTAGTTTTGAAGCAAAATTTCCTTTTTCAACTGATTCAGTCATCTGAAGAAAGTGAGCAGCACAAAGTGCAGAAACGATGTTGTGGGCACTAAAATTAGTCGTGATTCCATAGCAAAACTTGGCGCACAGCTCAAAAGCTTCTCCACCCCCAGGGATCTCATGAAGCTCCAGTACCATCACATTGTCAGAATCTCTATCATGTGATGAGCAGACTCGTTGTAGGAGGCCGCACTTTGGTAGAAGCACAAACTGCAGCTAGATTTATGATGGTTAACAGATTTACACAGATCTTGGCTGAGTAGACAGAAAATCATACCTAGCTTCTACCACAAAACAGAACAGCAATCACAACTGAGAAGATTTTAATCTGGATTTTTAGTTTCTCATTTTGAATCTATCATATAGTTTTGTTACAACAATCTGCAGTGTATTTTGTGTTGCCACAGTGTTTTATCCTCTCAGTCCAAGATATTTCAGTCGGGAAAACTCTCTAGAATTTTTTTTTTCATAAAAAACTCCAGAACTGCTAGCTTAATTACCCTCTAGAATGCCATCTAAAATTTACTATTTTTCTTCATACATATAGTTTCTTGAGTTTATTTATTCCCTGGTATTTCATATTACACTCTCCCTGTTAAATATGTTACGTAACTAATTGTAACCAGCTCATCTAAAACCTTAAACCCCGCAAGGTGTTATAGGATGTCCTTAAATGGATCATATATTATTCAACAAAATAGATTGAGCTTTTGCTTTTAAATACAAAAGAAATGAACAAAAGAATATTATTTTGTCACTTCAACATGATTAAACCAAGCAAATTTGAAACACCAGAATGGATTAACCATACCGTATGCACGTGGTAACTGATATCGTCAATTAGAACTGTGAGATTGCTAGGTATATCAGAAGTTATCTTCCTGCACACACATTTTTGAAACAAGTCATCACAAATTAATTGATGTTCTTTTATTAATATATAGAATGTAAACCTACTTCTAAAAATGATGTCTACAACTACCTGGTTGCTTCTTCTGTGTAGAACGCGTCCGGTCTTGTTCCCAGTTTCATGAACTTCATCTTTATAGGCTACTCTACCAGTCTTCTTGAAATCTCAACAACCACATCAAGCTGTGAACAGATATACAAAACTGTTTTCATTGCTATTGGTGCAATCACATTTAGATTCAAAATGCGTAACTAATGTAAATATAAATAGGAAAGAAAGAGTAAATCACATCGGACGATGAGAAGATAGAGCTGAGAATTATTAAAAAAAGACTAAAATAAGTCTGATTTTAATTGTTACAGTAGTAGTAGGAGTTTTAACTCACCATGCACTTCAACTTTTGCTGTTAATCTGTCCGAGCCCCACAAACACTTTACTTTAATCTGTCCGAGGAGATGAACTCTAAGAAATCTCATCCACTTATCTGCTTTAAGTGTCTAGAAATTACAGAGACACACACTCCACTTATATAATTACTCCACCAACTGTCCTAATTATTCCTTAACCACACCTTAATTATATTTTCAGGGAGAAAGTAACCAAAAACAGAAAAACACCACATAACATGCTTTATATAAGTTGACTGGTTGACCACAACTTATAACTGAAACCTAATTAACCAAGTGGCTAGTAATATTCCCATGTTTCAACAATCAAATGATGTTCTTCTTGAACAGCTAGCTTATGCACGTATCCATATAGTGCTAATAGTAGCGAAATCAGTGAGAGGCTGACACCTGCTCCAGCTCCGACTGAGCTTTGAAAGTTAATATATTTCTTAAATTAAATCTCGAACGACCTTAGTAAATTGATATGAATATAAATTTTTAAACACTGTCTAACTTCGGAAAATGATGTTAATTTTTTTTAGCCCTAGTTGTTCCAAAATCCAAGCTCCGCCACCGAATGCTGCTGAAATATACCCTAAATATATGTATCTGTGACATTCAGGTGTGTCCAAATTTGGCACAGTATTATTAACTACTTTTCGAGCCATCTGTTTAAAAGAAAAAAATGAAACAATTTTCTCATGTTTTTTGTACAGTGAGAAACCAGAGAATCTCCCAGACACACTTTTTCTATAGTGGATTCAATAGCTATATTCCATTACCACATTTATGTGTATGTATATGTACACAGTACACTTGAACATATTGAAAATGTTCATCAATAGTTACTATATATACAGGCATAGATCATATTGGCCTTACAATCAAAAATGATCAAATAACTGAAATGTAATGTGCCAATCGCTTTACCTTGTAAATACTGCTAACTGAAAAGTAATGTCTTTAAGTCTCTCTCAAAATTGATAGAGGATCACTAGGTGAACCTCACCCATTCATACCAAAAGGGCCGGGGCTACTTGCATATATATTGCTTGTCCACAATCATGACAGGAATCTAGTTTATAACTTAATTAGCGCAGGATGAAAAACCGATAAGAGGTTAATTAGCCAACAACCAAAAAACCCGAAAAGTTCTTACTATAATTGTTAACAAAGTGAAAAATGATGATTGTTATATATGAACTAGCTAGCTTGTAGTATCAGTTAGAGTTGGACTAGCTAGCTAGTATATTTGTGTGAAGACACAAATATTATCGGATAGGTATAAAAGTATATTATGAAGCACATACCATTTGCCAGCAAAGGAGTATTGTATAGCGCAGTTCCAGTAAGAGTGGCAGCTGCGAAACTCAAAATTATATTTACTCCAGTTTAGTAAACGAAGAAAGATCACCAATCTGAATAATGTGCTCTGCTATGTTTAAGAACCTGGAGATGATTGTTTGCATGCGATTACACGACGGTGGCAGTGTCTGACTGTCTGCAATACAAGAAAGGATACATGAACAATACAAGAACATCTATATATATCTTCTTTCATGCATGCAATGATCTCGCATTCTTTAATTAGTCAGATATCAAGAAGAAAAGGAAGAAACAGAGCTATATATCTACATATACTGTAGAAGTACATATATGACACCTAGAGGCAAAAGAAAATGGATCGAGTACCTCAAGGATTTACTAGCTAGAGAAAGTAAAGCTAGAATCCAGTTTTGTGCACCGCGAACATTTGTGTGCTCCAAAGTGTGACACAAAAAGTTCGATATGTGAAGTGGGAGATTGTTTGGCCGTCAGAATTGTTTAATTTATCGCGTGCCAAGTGGGAATATATATATAATCAGTACGAGAAATCGAAATCAATAAACGACAAGTAATTAATATAGGAATGAGAAATAGGAGGAGGGAGGGAGAGGCAGCATGCAGAAGTTGTATAGTTTGTTGTTGGCCATGCTAATAAGCAAAGTGATTGAACTTATAAATCATGATTCAACTCGATTGAAATTCAATATAATAAGAGTGGGAATCAAGTAGGACCATGTATACCAAGGCTTAGTCAGCTAGGTGAGTTTAGTCATGAGCTTTACCAATCGTCAATCATACTTCACCCCACTATAGATCATAAATGTACACACACACACACAATAGCTTCATATATATTCTTCTTCTTCGCATCATAGACTGTACGCCTTGATTTATTATTATTCACAGAATTAGTCGTGTCGGCCACATTCATTTCTACATCATTCTTCTCTTTTTTGATCTATTTATTATTTGACTTTTATCCGACAACAGATTCTACATATAAGAAAATTGGTAATTTCTTTTTGTCAAAACAGAAAAAAATAAGAGAAACAGAAACATTTAAACAGAAACATTTAAGAAACAAAAACATTTAAAATAAAAACATTTAAGAAACGTTATATTGATAATATGAGATTTTTTCATAAATATCCAAGTCCAAAAACTTTTTTGCAAAAATATTTTTTCTAAAAAAAAATATCAAATTATTTGTAAAAATACGGAAGTTGCATATTTGGTTGCATATGCAACTGGATGCAACCGCATATGCAACCAATCACATATGCAACTAAATGCAACTGAATTCAACCAAAAAATGCGAATTCAACTTCCTTGTATATAAGGGCGGAGCAACCACGTATGTAAATTCAATTTTCAATTACGTATAAGGTTGGTTACATGTAACCACATATTCAACTGCATGCAATCACATATGTAACTGAATGCAACCAACCACATATGCAACTGAATTCAACCGCGCAGCCAACCAAAAAATTTAAAATTCAACTCTTTTTTTTTGCCACAATTAAAATTCAACTTCCATGTATAAAAAGGCGGCGCAGCCACAATGTAAATTCAATTTTCAATTAGGAATATTTTTTTTTGCCACAATGATTCTGTTATTTTTTTTCCAATTATGTATAAAATTAGTTGCATGCAACCACATATGCAACTGGATGCAACCACATATGAAACTGAATTTAACATGTTGCGCAGCCAAAAAATGTAAATTCAACTTTCTTGTATATAAGGGCGACGCAGCCACATATGTAAATTCAATTTTCAGTTACTTATAAGGTTAATTGCATGCAACCACCTATGCAACTGGATGTAACCACATGCAACCACGTATGTAAATTCAATTTTCAATTACGTATAAGGTTGGTTACATGTAACCACATATTCAACTGCATGCAATCACATATGTAACTGAATGCAACCAACCACATATGCAACTGAATTCAACCGCGCAGCCAACCAAAAAATTTAAAATTCAACTCTTTTTTTTTGCCACAATTAAAATTCAACTTCCATGTATAAAAAGGCGGCGCAGCCACAATGTAAATTCAATTTTCAATTAGGAATATTTTTTTTTGCCACAATGATTCTGTTATTTTTTTTCCAATTATGTATAAAATTAGTTGCATGCAACCACATATGCAACTGGATGCAACCACATATGAAACTGAATTTAACATGTTGCGCAGCCAAAAAATGTAAATTCAACTTTCTTGTATATAAGGGCGACGCAGCCACATATGTAAATTCAATTTTCAGTTACTTATAAGGTTAATTGCATGCAACCACCTATGCAACTGGATGTAACCACATGCAATTGAATGCGACCAACCACATATGCAATTAAATGCAACTGAATACAACTTCTGTATTTTTTCTAAATAAATTAACCGGTATTTTTGCATATATTTTGAGAAGATGATAAAATCGTAATTTTTTTTAAAAAAAGTAGTATTTTTGGTAAATACCCTAAAACATAAGAGGGAAAGAAAATCAAAAGGAAATACTGAATTCATATGCAAGAAAAGTATCCTTAATTATTTGCAACGAAAGCATTGTCCTGATTTATTTATTATTAATTTATATATCAAATTATTGTTAAAAAATTAATATATGTAAGATTTTATACGTTCAATTTATTATGTATTTTATCTTAAATTCTTAAAGTTCGATTTGTGCGATTTTACAGCTCACATGAAATTAACAAAATAATCTTAAATTTAGTAATGGTTTAAAAATTATTTTTCAATTAAAACTATCAAGAAACAAAAAAGAGAAGAAATTGACAATTTTTTAAGTTGAAAAATTCTATTCGATTTAGGAAATCTTTATATTACGTTTTGATTATCAAACTATCTTATAATCTGAAGATAGGTGTACTAACAACCAAATACAGTTTTAATAATACTAGCTTATAACCCCGTTCAAATCACGGGTTACTTTTAATTTTTTTTTCAATTTTCTTATAATATAGTATAATATAATAAATATTAATTTTAATATATTATTCAAAAATTAATTTTAAATATTTTTATTTATAATGTAGTGATATTATAAATGTTAATTTTACTATGTTATTAGTGGGATTCAAAACTTAGATATTTGTATACTGTAAAACCTCGACAAATTAATACTCGATAAATTAATAACCCACTATAAATTAATATTTTCAAAATAATTTTTTGGTCCCAACACAATAGCGATACTATAAATTTAACCTCGATTAATTAATAATCTCATTAAATTAATAAAATTTGCCGGTCCAAATACTATTAATTTATAGAGGTTTTACTGAACAATTTGTGTAGAACAACTTTTTATTTTTTATCTAACGGTCATAATCTAATTCAGTTGAAAGATCTAACGCCCGTGAATGAAAAGGATAACAAAAAATGAGTGGTTAACCAAACGACAAATTTTGTTTGCTTATTATACTATATATAGTAAGTATAGAAGTGTAAGAGAGATTTTTTCCAAAACTTTGGTAGTTGGTAATCTGTTTCGCAGTACAACAAAATATAGTAAATAAGGACCGTTAGATCTTAAAATAAATAGATGAAAAATATTGAATCCAACATAAAAAAATATGTTATATTTTAGGGCTCTTTTGAAAAATAAATAGGAAAAAGTAAATTTTTGCACATTTACTTTTGTTAAGAAAGACTATTTGCAATTTTACTAAACTAAGTTTCAAATTGCAAAAATACTAACCCTAATTCTCCCCCTCCCTCTTTCCTCAATTTCTCTCTCCTCCCCCATCAACATAAGCTGCCGACTTATGTCTTTTTTTTTTTTTTTTTTTTTTTTTTTTAAGGTGGTGGCTATTTTGGTGAATTTGGGTTTCCTGGCCCCGCAGGGGCATATTCAACTAAATTTGCAACTAATTGCAACTGAATGCAACTAAATTTCTGATTTCAAGTTCCATTTGTCAGTTGGCATTTTCGACCTCATTTTTGAACTCTAATATATATATATATATATATATATATTTAAGAAGGGTGATATTTTGGTGGATTTAGGTTTCCTGGCCCCGCAGGGGCATATTCAACTAAATTTGCAACTAATTGCAACTGAATGCAACTAAATTTCTGATTTCAAGTTCCATTTGTCAGTTGGCATTTTCGACCTCATTTTTGAACTCTAATATATATATATATATATATAAGAAGGGTGATATTTTGGTGGATTTAGGTTTCCTGGCCCCGCAGGGGCATATTCAACTAAATTTGCAACTAATTGCAACTGAATGCAACTAAATTTCTGATTTCAAGTTCCATTTGTCAGTTGGCATTTTCGACCTCATTTTTGAACTCTAATATATATATATATATATATATATATATATATATATATATATTAGAGTTCAAAAATGAGGTCGAAAATGCCAACTGACAAATGGAACTTGAAATCAGCAACTTAATTTCTGATTTCAGTTGCATTCAGTTGAATATGCCCCTGCGGGGCCTTGCAACCCAAATCCACCAAAATCACCCAAACCAATAATATGTAGTTGCAACTAGTTGTAACTAGTTGAAAGTAGTTGAAAATAGTTGCAACTAGTTGAAAATAGTTGCAACTAGTTGTAACTAGTTGAAAGTAGTTGAAAATAGTTGCATTCAGTTGAAAACAGTTGAAAATAGTTGATTTGGTTGAATATTGCCCCTGGCGGGGCCTTGGAAACCAAAATCACTCAAACCAATAATATGTAGTTGCAACTAGTTGAAAATGGTTGCAACTAGTTGAAACTATTTTCAAACAGTTGAAAATAGTTGATTTGGTTGAATATTGCCCCTGGCGGGGCCTTGGAACCCAAATCCACCAAAATAGCCCCCATCTTAAAAAAAAAAAAAAAAAAAAAAAAAAAAACCCAAATCCACCAAAATAGCCCCCATCTTAAAAAAAAAAAAAAAAAAAAAAAAAAAAAAGAGTACTGCAGTCGACTGTGGGCTGAAAGCAGGGAGGGAGGGAGGGAGGGAGGGGGAGTGGGTTGGGCTAGGAAGGAGGGAGGAGGATTGGGCCTAGTATTTTTGCAATTTGAAACTTTGTTTAGGTAAAATTGCAATTTATTAAAGAAGGTGGTATTTTTGCAAAAAGAAACTTTAAATCTAGTATTCTTGGTAAATATCCTATATTTTAATATGTAAACTAAAAAGTGTATTTATATTAAAGTACAAAAAAGTTTATGTAAATAATTTAAATCATGTATAATTAGGTTTTCTACATTTAAATCATTGTAAGTACTCTATTAATGTAAACATTTTGTAATTATATTTTCTTTTGAGATTCTGAGTGTTTTCATTTGTATAATAATTGTTGAATAATCACTAAATTAAATATAATTTATGTAATATCATCCAATCTGAATCCTAGATCTCGAGATAGAGCACAAATAGTAAATATGAACCTTTTTTAAAATTAGTAAAAAAATAATATTCAGTTCTAATACAACCTTTTATTAATTACATTCATTTAAGATTATCATTTTCTTTTTAAAATTCAATTCTAATACAACACTTTTAATTATATCATTTATAGATTATAATTTTCTTTTTAATATGAAATAATATTGATCGTCTATTTTTAAAAATATTAGATTCGACACTTGAGATTATTTTGGCAGTAAAGGGACCACAATTATGGATAAAATCACTCTCACGCTTATTATATTTAACTAGCTTATAATCTGTGCAACACAAGGTCTTTTGTAATATTTATAATTACATAAATTATATTATCAAACAAATTTTTCATAATTTTTTAAAGATTTATTTTATTTTAAATTTATTTTTTATTAGATAAATTTTAATTTTTTATTGAAGAAAATAAAGAACTCTTAAATTTGAAAGATTAAGAGAAAAAATAATCAAGTTCGAGTGTAAATATATAAAAAACAATTATTTATTAGACATCATACTATTTATTTATTATTTTTACCCTATCTTGAGTTTTAAAAATTAGATTTAGACGATTTTATTGGTCACACAAAATTCAAAACATTATCTTTTATTTTAACAATTATTATCCAACTGAAACTCCTTGAAAATTGAAAAGAAAAGAATGTTGCAAATTTTGATACCGAGAATTCTAATAATGTAGAAAACCTATTAATATTGGCAGTAGTTTTTTTAAAATAAAAATGATGACGTGGCATTAGTTTTTTTAAATTTTTTTGTAATTTTTTTAATTTTTTTATGAATGGATAGAGGGTAGAATTATAAGACTTTTTTGTGAAGGTGCCCCTAGCGAGACCCTTTTAAATAGCTTGAAATGTGGTGAATATGTGTGTACTCACTGTTCTTATACTAACAGTGTTCTCAATGGAGCGTGGCCCATATATATATATAGTGATTATAGTGGCTTAAATAAATTCTCATGAAGATCAGGTAGTCAATTGATAGTTTTTGATGAAAATGATGGCCACTTTAATATAATACCCAATAATAAATCTTTACTCTTTGACAAAAAAGATTTAATAGACTTTTAATATAAATTTGATTACTGGAAAATCACTATAAAAAATATGATTAACACATTCTTATAATGAGATTCAAACCCCTATTATAAATTTATAATATGATAATGAGATTCAAACCCCTATTATAAATTTATAATATTATAAATTGATTTTTTGGCATGAATTTTAAGCTGTTTTTTTTTTTGAAGAATAAAGGTGTTAATTCAATAATAAAAAGTCATACGAAATCTACACCAGCGATCAAGTCGAACAAACAATAAATTGCAATCGCATGTTCTCATGAAAAGACAGTTAAACGATATTTTGCAAATAATGTATATACAAATAAAAGTACCCACTTCATTCATCCTCGCTGGATTACCGGTATCCTCTTCCTCATGCCCTGATGGAACTATCGTTTAAGCTATCGATCAGAACTGCAATCCCACACAAAATTTCATCACTAAATCACGATCCCCGCTCACAATCAAGAAGCGAATAACAAGCCTCTCATAAAGGAGAGAAACCAAACTGAAGAATACAAGCCGAAATAAAAACAAATTGAAAATGCAAAAGAAAATCCAAAAACACTTAGACCTGACAACCGAAACCACGAGATAGGCGGTTAACTCTCGAATCTAATGAAATTTTTAAAAATAATATTTTTAACTATGTGATCAAATCACCTTAAAATTCGTGCCAATAATCAAAAGATAGATATTATGAAGGGTTTCATTTTCATGTGTGATGTCAGACGGTTCTACTTGAGGTTAAAACAATTTTAATACAAATTTAAGGATATTTATGTAAATTATTAAAAAAAAATTATATTTACAAAAATGCTTCTACATATCCCTTACTTATACGCATCTGTTATAACCTTAAAAATGATTCATGAAATTGTCCTCAGACTCGGACCCAGTTTTACGTATTATGAAACAAATAGAGTAGATAAAAAAACACTTTTGTTGGTTATAAAACTGACTCACGAACTCGAGGGTCGAGACAAGAGAGGTACACCACAACAAATGCGATCGAAAACTAAATCGAACTTTAATAATTTAGATACTCCCTCCGTCCATTGGAATTGTTATCATTTGCTTTTTGCACGAAAACCAAGATAGTGGGTGTAATATTGTTAAAATAATGAAGTAGTGGGTGTAATAGTGATTTTATTGTTAAAATAAGTGAAGTAGTGGGTGTAATAGTGTGAAGTGTTGAAAAAGTGGAGTGAAGTAGTGGATGTAATAATGTATTTTATTGTTAAAAGTTACTATTTTTAGTAATGTAAAGAAATGGAATGGACGACCCAAAATAGAAAGTGTAAAGAAATGAAAAGGACGGAGGGAGTATTTGATTGACGTACAAAATGACCAGACCAAAGCGAAGATAAAGTAGAATGACCACTAAACAAAGCAAGTAATGTAGACCCATGCATGTTGGTTGTTTTGGAGGCCAGACGTCTCAACATCGTAAAACCCGTGCACAATTAAGCAAAACATAGAAATTGACATTTGCTCCCGATTTGTGACCCTTGGGTCTCTTCAATGTTTACCACCATACATACTCACTCTCCTTCTCCTTTCTTGCTTGAAAATCAAATCAATATTTTCTTCACAGTTACTTGATTATGACATTCACATCTTTCGACATGGAAATCGACATTCGGTTTGTTTTTGATGTTTCGTTAACTTGGTTTCGAATTTTCTGAATGTTAGCATGGATCCTTAATACATGATAGCATGATACTTGATAACTCCAGATCCCGAGTTCGGTGTGTTAAGCTCAGCCGGGACTAGTTATAGCCTATCAATACTCACACAACATTCGGATTTTCCGACTCTCGTTACCGAGAAAAGAGGAATATTATCGTTTACGATAGTGGGTTGCTTCTTAATATTATTTCCTTGGACATTTACCAGAAATAAAAGATTAGTATAAAGTATTACCTGGAAATACCTGTTGACTATTTGATTTGTAAGACTAAATGATGAGTGCAATTATATTAGTCATGATTGCACCCTGGTTTCTACTGATTAGCCAGTGACACTGTAAAAATACACTACTACGATAGAACACCCAAGAGAGAGCTTGATTGCAGAGAATATTGTCTTTGCATATTTAACAAATTCCAGGGTCTGTAATCTTATCATGAGATTCTGCAGCATGATAGATAAAGCTATGTCCCTAGCTAGCTGTAGATTCATTATATTACAACAAAGAAAACGGACTAAATACTATAATTTGAAGACTAAATGACAGTTTGTACCCCTTATGTATATGGGTTTTGTCAAATTGGTCCAGATTTACGTTTTTTAGCACTTTGCAACCCCTATCTTCAAATTTCGCTTCGAATTACAACCCTTCACTAATATTCTAGACCAAAAAGGAAGGTTTTTATTGATGAATGGGACAAATGCATAAAGGTTTAAGAGGTATTATGTTTGTCTTGAACCCTTAAAGGCCTACATCCATCAAGAAAGACTTCCTTTTTGGTCTAGAATATTAGTGAAGGGTTGTAATTCGAAGCAAAATTTGAAGATAGGGGTTGCAAAGTGCTAAAAAACGTAAATCTGGACCAATTTGACAAAACCCATATACCTAAGGGGTACAAACTGTCATTTAGTCTAATTTGAATCAGTGGTGACAGATAATATCATAATTTTGTATTCACAAAAAATAAAAATACTTAAAATCATACTCCCTCCGTCCCAACCAAATGTTTACATTTGGTTTGGGCACGGAGACCAAGGAAAAATATAAAGAAGGAGGAGAGAAGTAGGAAAAATGAGTAAAGTGGTGGGACCCATCACTATATAATGTATAAAATGAGTTAGTGGATAAAGTTAGTGGATGTAGTTGATTTTTATATTATAAAACTTTACTATTTTAGGAAAGTTTAGAAATGTAACGAATTGGATGGGACATCCCAAAAAGGAAAGTGTAAACAAATGAATGGGACAGAGACAAAATTCCAATACTTGTAATGATTTGGGAGGGAGACGCACAGTACCAAGTCAAATGTGCACCTGAGTGTTATGCCCAAATCTGGCATAATAGCTAAATTGATTTAATTAGCTAAATTGATGGTTTATAGTCTATGATGGGCCTAGAGGATGAAGATTGGGTCACTAAAGCCCATTATTGAAATCAGCCCAACGTGCCTTGGCAAAGGGATCGCTACAGGGTGGCGCCTCGCAACACAGAGCCTCGCTGGCGATGCCTATCAAGGGATCGCTTCGCTTGTGCATCACATTTATCACTTACAGCAAGATCATTCTCTTCTCTGGAAGGCTCATAGCGAGGCCTCCATGAGGTCGCTTGGGCAGACTGGGATCGCTTCGCATGGCCAGGCCTTCATGAGGTCGCATGCAAGGGCCCTGATGGATCTTTTGTTGAATAAGTCTATCCGTTCAAGGTCATGGGCTTCTACAGCTGGATCATGAATTAAGGATAAGATTGGTGACTCATTGCCATGTCAGCCCTAGATACATGGGCTTGGACCTTGGCTTATCTCTTAAAACCCTAGCCCGTCTAGGTAACTTGTGGCCCAAGAACTACGTCAGGCTTGATCCCTATAAATAGGGTACGTAGGCACCTTGATACGGTATGACAAACAGTTTACCTGAAATCACCTATCAAGCTCAGCCACATTTATACACACAAACCCTAATCACTCTTCTTCTTATAGCAAAATATCCGTATTTTGCTCCGATAATCCAGCAAACCTCCGCAAACATTGTTATACCAATTTCTCCCTATAACATCTGGCGCTAGAAGGAGGGGCTAGTCATTGACTGGGAGAACGATGACTAAATCTCACAAGAAGAGGAACGGAGAGGGGGAGACCCCGGGGTCGCATAGGAGGAATAAAGACGACCCCCAGAAGAAGAACCCATCAGAAAGCGAGGCCCGTAGAGAAGGAATCGTGGAAGAGTTTGAGGAAGAATTTGAAAAGGAGCAGACCCCCCCTGTTGTCCAACAGACAGCCTTGCCTGGCGAAGTCATGTCGTTCTTGAAAGGCCTGGGCGATCAAATGGTCGAGGTGAGGGCCTCGGTGGCCAAAATGGAGAAGCGACATAATTCTCGAGGCTTCAAGAGGAATATGAGGACAGGGGATCGAACCCACCAAGCAGAAAGTAGCAAGGGTCCCACTAAGAGGCTAATTGGGGACTTTGATGATGTAGTGACAGATCGAACGAACCCTGATTGGGAGGAGGAAGTAGCTACGATTGATAAAGAGGGATCGAAAGCGAAGCCCGCCTCGTCGGAAGGACGATCCGTTAGTGTCTTTGACCGTGTTGGAAAGAAACTCAGTGAGCACGATCTTCGTCTCAAGTTAGAAAAGCTCAAATCTAACAAAGATGGAGGTCCCAAGGATAAGAGTAAGGGCTCTCAACCCGCATCTCCTCGAAAAGATCGTGAGCGGTCATATCGTCGCAATGACAGACCCCCCTCTCCTCGCAGAGAGCGCGAGCGGTCTCATCATCGCGAAGACAGACCCCCTTTCAATCGAGAAGGAGAACGATCCCCACATCGCGAGGGAGACCCCAAAAATAAGGAACGTAGAAATGATCAAGAAGCGTCTAGTGCCCCTAAAAAGACTCAGTCTCATCATGCAAGTACTGGAGGAAAGAAAGATGGGGACAAAGAGGGCAGGATTGGTGACTATAAGCTGGAAGAGTTGAAAAAGGCCCTAGATGCAATGGATAGTGAGAAAGGAATTTTTAGCACAATGGGCTCTACTTCACCCTTTACACATGAAATTCGGACCGCTCCGTTACCCCTAGTATTCCGAGGTCATCACTCTGATATGACCTATAATGGGAATACTGATCCAGCGGAGTTCGTGGTTCGATTCAACAACGAGATGGATGTATATCAGGTCTCACTGCTCGCGAGATGTAGGTTGTTTGCGGCTTCGCTAAGAGGGAGCGCACAGCAGTGGTTCTCAAAGCTAGGAGCCCTGGTTGCCATTGATTCATGGGAGCAGCTCGTAGACATATTCATTAAACAGTTTCAATCCTCAATGCTCTATGCACCTCCTGTGTCCACATTGGCAAACATAAAGCAGAGGGAAGGGGAAACTCTCCATGATTACTTCAAAAGGTTCAATGCAGAGGTACCTCGCGTGCGAGGCGCAAATGACGAGGCTGTGAAGAATTTCCTCATTGCAGGGGTAAAAGAAGGAACTGATTTTTGGAAGAAATTACAGGAGCAAACCCCCAGCACACTTTCAGAGTTACATAAGGTCGCTGAGCCCTTTAAGCGTGTTGAAAAGTCGCTTGCAGATCTTAAGAAGAATGGTGAAAGAGGTAATTGGAATAAAAACAGGGGAACGAAGAGGAAGGACTCCAGAAGTCCTAAACGAAGGCGGGATCGAAGTAGGAGCCCCAGCCCGAAAAGAAGAGAGCGCGATCCGCCTAGACGATCCCCGCCTCGAGCTCGCCCTGCAAGAAGCGAAGACAAATTCATCCCTCTGGTGGCCCCAATTGATCATATCTAT
Source organism: Kitagawia praeruptora (assembly GCA_037693485.1). NCBI lineage: Eukaryota > Viridiplantae > Streptophyta > Magnoliopsida > Apiales > Apiaceae > Kitagawia > Kitagawia praeruptora. The sequence continues at coordinate 146,475,016 of CM075352.1, forward strand.
GCAGTCAATGCAAGCAAGGGAATATTCAGGAAACCTGCACAGATGGGCCCAAAGGGGACTGCGGACACTAGCAGGTATTGTGCCTTTCATGAACAAACAGGGCATGATACAACAACTTGCAGGGAACTCAAGCAACAGGTGGATCAATTAATTCGAGATGGGAAGTTAACTGAGTGGGCTGTTCGCGAGGTAAAGAAACACAATCCTAAGTCTGGTCTCGGTTACAATCAAGCCCCACCACCCGAACAGAATCCAACCATCAATGAAAGAGAAACGCGAGGAGGAAGTATTCATGTGATAATTGGAGGACCCCATATTGGGGGAGACAGCAATAAGGCCAGAGAGAGGTATGCTCGCGAGGCTAAGGAGCGACCCCTCACTAATGTCCACCACCTGCAGGAACGACCCCCAAAGCTTTTTAAGGGGGAAGACACAAATATCATGTTTACTGAAGAGGATGCGAAGTGGGTGCACCACCCCCATTCAGATGCCCTCGTTGTCCGAATTCGCATCGGATCGCAGAATGTTTACAGAGTCCTTGTGGACAATGGGAGCGCAGTGAATGTCTTGACCTACGAGGTCTATCAGAAAATGGGGTATGTGGACAAAGACCTTATCCCAACAGTGGGGCATCTTTATGGTTTTACTGGAGCATCGGTTAATGTCAAGGGGCTCATAAGGCTCCCCGTTACTTTAGGGGACGAGCCCTGTATCACCACCCAGCTCGCAGACTTCATGGTGGTTGATCAACCTTCAGCCTATAATGCTATTGTGGGGAGGCCGATTCTAAAGGAAATGAGGGTGGTCACTTCTATTTACCACCTCTCTATGAAATTTCCCACTCCGTATGGGGTTGGATGTGTCAAAGGGTTGCAACATGAATCTCGTGAATGCTATAACAAGGCCCTCAAGTCAGCAGAAAGAGGAAGTAATTCTATAACTGATAAAATGGAATGCGAAGAGGAAAACCGACCTCGCAAGGCAACTTTGGTACCTCCAACAGATGTTAACATGATCTCAATTGAAGAACTCCCAGCTGATTATTTTAATGATATGGGAATTCAAGTAGAACCAGTACCAGGTGCTTTGATGATGGGGGCCTCGCAGCCAGTGATGGTTCTCCAAGAAGGGATCGTTGAAGAAGCCACCGATAGTGACAGCGAGGAGAGCCCAGAGCAGGTCGCTGTGCGAGCCCGAAAGGGAAAGTGGGTTCGCAAGGAAACATCTACCTTGTCAGAACTGCCAAATGGAATTACACAAACAACAACTGTTGTCACGGAGTATGGGCATGCGAATAACAATTCTTGCGAGGCGGAATCAAGTCAGGTTCGTGAATATGATCTAGACCTTGATCCTCGCATCCCAGAACATGTAGAGCGAGCCGGGGCAGCTGAAGATACAATTCCTATCCTTGTTGATGAACAAGACCCCTCTAAGGTGTTAAAGATAGGATCGCAACTCAGTCCTGATTTGAGAAAGAGGCTTGTCGCATTTTTGAAGGCCAACCTCGATGTGTTCGCGTGGTCTCATGAAGATATGGTTGGGATCGATCCCAATGTAATGTGTCACAAATTAAATTTGGATCCAAACAAGAAGGGAGTCAGACAGAAACGACGACCTATTAGTGGAGAGCGAGCTCAGGCTCTCAAAGACGAGGTGGACAGGCTACTTAAAGTCGGGCTCGTTAGGGAATCATTCTACCCTGATTGGCTTGCGAACCCTGTCCTCGTGAAAAAGCCAAATGGAAAGTGGAGGACCTGTGTGGATTTCACAGATCTCAACAAACACTGTCCCAAGGATAGCTTCCCACTACCAAGAATCGACCAGTTAGTGGATGCAACAGCTGGGCACGCACTCCTTTCCTTTATGGATGCTTATTCTGGGTACAATCAAATACCCATGTACGGCCCCGATCAAGAACACACTTCGTTTATCACAGATAGAGGGCTCTATTGCTACATATGGATGCCCTTTGGCCTCCTCAATGCTGGGGCCACCTACCAGAGGCTCGTTAATATGATGTTTGAAAAGCAAATTGGAAAGACAATGGAAGTTTATGTAGATGACATGTTGGTCAAGTCTAAGGAGGCTGGGGGTCACATCTCTCACCTCGCAGAGATGTTTGATATATTAAGGAAATACAGGATGAAACTAAACCCCCAAAAGTGTGTCTTTGGGGTCGAATCAGGAAAATTTTTGGGGTTCATTGTCAACCATAGGGGAATCGAGGCGAACCCCGCAAAAATAAAGGCTTTGATGGATATGCGATCCCCAAGAAGTGTGAAAGAAGTTCAGAGTCTAACAGGAAGGATCGCAGCCTTGAATCGGTTCGTTTCTAAATCATCAGATAAGTGCCATGAGTTCTTCAAGGCGATTAAAAGAATTGGAAAAAGCTTCGAATGGACCCCTCAATGCGAGGAAGCCTTTCAAAATATTAAGGAACAGTTGGGCTCGCCACCTGTACTCTCTAAGCCTAAGGATGGAGAAACACTCATTCTCTACCTCGCTGTGTCAGAGCATGCGGTCAGTGCAGTACTGGTTCGTGAGGAGGAAAAAGTCCAATATCCTGTATACTATGTCAGTAGAAGAATGTTAGATGCTGAGACCCGTTACACAAACATGGAAAAGCTAGCTTATGCCTTGATTTTGGCCTCACGAAAGTTACGGCCTTACTTTCAGGCTCATAGCATAGAGGTTCGCACAGCATATCCATTGAGACAAATAATGCACAAGCCAGAATCTTCAGGGAGATTGTTAAAATGGACAGTGGAACTCAGCCAATTTGATATTGAGTTTAGACCTCGCGGTCCTATAAAGGGGCAGGCACTTGCGGACTTCATTTTGGAATTTCCTTCCCAATCTGAGGAAGATAACTTGGCTATTGTGGCGACACCAGTGGACACACCTAGCGAGGCCAAAAAGGAAAATTCCGCCTCGTGGTGGGAATTGTATGTGGATGTGGCATCTAACAAAGGAGGAGCTGGGGCTGGGATCGAGTTGGTAACTCCAGAAGGCCACAGGATAAAGAGTGCAGTACACTTCGCCTTTGAAGCTTCTAATAATGCAGCAGAATACGAGGCCCTCATCATTGGTCTCAAACTTGCATTGGAAATGAAAGTTGAAAACCTCACAGTCTATAGCGATTCTATGCTGGTAACATATCAACTTTGGTGTGGATGGCAAGCTAGAGGGGAACAGATTGAGCTGTATCTGCGATGTGCACAAAAGTTGGCTAAAAGGTTCAATAATATCAGGGTGGTTCATATTAGAAGAGAAAAGAATCAAGGGGCAGATGCACTGGCAAAACTAGGGTCGCGCCGCGAGGCCACTTTACTTGGAATTATACCACTGGAGATTCAAACAAAGCCTAGTGTGCTAGAAGAATTTGTCATGGAAGTAGCGACCCCAGGGGTAACTTGGATGACTCCAATATGGGAATATGTGAAAAGTGGAATTTTGCCTCAAGATAAAAGAGAAGCGAGGAGGGTCAAGTATCAGGCTGCTCGCTATGTTATCTACGATGAGGTTCTGTATCGAAGAGGGTTCAATACCCCTTTGCTGCGATGTGTAGACGGTGAAGAATGCACCTATATTCTGAGAGAGGTGCATGAAGGAATATGTGGCAATCACTCGGGGGGTAGTTCGTTGGCACAAAAGATCCTTCGTCAAGGGTATTATTGGCCTACATTGAAAAGAGATGCATTTGAATTCTCAAAAAGATGCGATGCCTGTCAGAGGATCGCCAATTTCAGTAACGCCCCTGTCTCTCAGCTCACCTCTCTAACGAGCCCATGGCCCTTCGCTATGTGGGGCATTGATCTAATTGGAGAACTCCCAAAGGGTAAAGGAGGGCTTAAATATGCAGTTGTGGCTGTTGATTATTTCACCAAGTGGGCCGAGGCTGAGCCACTTGCAACCATCACTGCGAAAAAACTCAAGGACTTCGTGTATAGAGCTATTGTGTGTCGTTATGGGATCCCTTATCAGCTCATTTCAGATAATGGGAAACAATTTGACAGTAAGGAGATGAAAGAATTTTGTGAGAATCTGGGGATAAAAAAGAGTTTTTCAGCTGTAAGCCATCCCCAAACAAATGGACAAACTGAGGCCATCAACAAAATCATCAAGCATACTTTAAAGGCTAAGTTAGAGGAAAGCAAGGGCAACTGGCCTGAGGAGTTACCAAGGGTCTTGTGGTCATACAACACGACCCCAAGGACCACTACTGGGGAAACCCCATTTTCTTTGACTTATGGTTGCGAGGCCATGATCCCGGTGGAAGTAGGCTCGGGGTCGTTTAGAAGGGAGCACTACAATCCCGATGCGAACGAAGTAAATCATAGACTTTACCTGGACATGGTAGAAGAAACTAGAAGCGAGGCCCAACTACGCCTCGCAGCTTATCAACAGCGAACAGCAAGGTACTACAATGGGAAAGTACGAGCGCGACCTCTACAGACAGGTGACCTAGTGCTTAGAAGGGTCATGCCTAACACTAAGGTCCCGGGTCATGGAGTTTTTGGTGCTAATTGGGAGGGTCCTTACAAAATCTATGCTACTATGACAGAAGGAACCTATTATCTCAAGGATATGAAAGACAAGAAAGTTCCGCGAGCTTGGAATGCGGAACATTTGCGTAAATACTATCAGTGAGGGCCTCGCCCTTGGCAGTCTCTATCTATTTAGCATGAATAAATTCATACAAAATACTGGGGGGTAGTGATCATATAGACACCTCCCCTTTATGATGTGATGATCTTTGGGCCTCGCCCCACGTTTCTGTTATTGGGCCTCGCCCCACTCTTCATTTTACGGGCCTCGCCCCGCTTATCAATAAAACTGGGCCTCGCCCCATTTATTTGCATATGAGTTCACTTACTTTATGAAGTTGATTCTTATCTTGCGTATAAAATAGACTTGCTTGTTAGCATTTATGTTTTAAAATCCAAGCCATCTCAACGATGCAGGGATCATATTTTATGAAATCTTTGGGTTTTGCCCCTACTTTATCAATTGCAGGGTTATGCACCTATTCTGAGGAAAAAGCAACAATAATTCATGTTACAGGGTCGCCATGCGATCCCAAAAAAGTTCAAAAGTTAATGGACAAAATAATATTACATCTTGCGAGGTATTCAAAGGGTACCCGCATCCCTGGTTCAAGAATTTAAAGACATTAATATAAAGGGGGGGCTCAGGCAGCCTTGTCTTGACGAGTTTTGGCCGCCTCCTCTGCGAGCCGCGCCTCCTTAGCAATTCGCGCCTCCTCTGCGATCCTGGATTCCTCTTCAAGCCTGGCCTCTTCAGCATCCTCTTCAGCAATTTGCTTCTTGAGGGTCTCAGCAAAGTCAGCATTTCCAGGTCCAAGCAGATCCCAATCAAAATCAGGGATCGTTTTGATGAACCCCTTCATGAAAGAGACCTGGCCTTTGATCAAGAAAGCCTCCTCAGCAGTGGACAGAGTAGCATTAGCGGCAGTCAGGTCGTTTGTCAGCTTCGCGATCTCTTCATCTTTTTTCCGGCTGACCTCTTCACTGGACTTCTGCAGTTCTTGGAGGGATTTTTCAAAATCATTCCTTTCTCTGCGAGCCGTTTTTAGTTCGGTGCGGAGCTGTGCAGTATCATAAGATAGCTGCTTTTTGTACTCAGCCTCGAGGGATCGCTTGTCTTCAATTTTTTGGAACTCCAGGATCTTGTTCTTTTTATCGAGGTGGGCAAAATGTTTGGTGTGAGCAGCCTGGCGGATGAAGGCCTCAGCTAAGCATCTGGTCAGAGCTGTAGCATTGTCCTCTGGGTTCGCCTTCCACCATCCCGCGGTCTCAGCCTCGTCAGAGTACTGGGTCCCGAGTGCAGCAAAGAGGTGCTGAGAGGCTGTAGCAGTAACAACCCCAGGAGGTGGTCGGGTGGAGCCCTCTTTTAACACATCGGTTCGGGGTCGTTTAAATGGAGTTTGTTCAGAGGAATCTGGAGCTTGTCGCGAGGCCATGTTGGATTGGGCAGGGGGATCGTTAACAATCTTTGTTTGAGGAACTGTTGGCTTAAGAGGCGGAGTCTTTGTAGCAGGTTGAATTTTAGCAGCAGGGTTTTTCTTGCCTTTCTTGGCAGTAAGGAATGGAGGAGCGCTTTGGTCCGACATACCTGTACAAAAGAAAAGGAATTAGAAACACAATTTAATAAGGCACGAAGGCAGGTAGTGATTATGCACAATACAGTATGCGAGGATTAACAACCAAGTATGAAGATAAATTAAGGAAAGTGCAAGTGTCATAAGGACGGGTCGCTATTATTAAGTACCCTCATCGGTTATTTTAACGTGAGAAGACGAGGCCTCCTCGTGTAATTTCCTTTTTCGCGAGGCTCGCTTCGCAGTCGAAGGTCCCGCTTTGGGAGAAGCGCTTATTCCTTCTTTGAGAAATCTACACTCTATTAAATTTTCTAGGGACAGTAGGGTTCTAATGTTTCTCTCCTCCTTGGTGGATTTAGTTAACACCTCGTCGGCTCGTTTTTTCTCCTCACCTTTGAGGGTAGTGCGAACTGGACAGACTGCGATGCCAAATGAGTTGTTAGTTTTAAACTTTTATGAAGAATAAGTATTACAACCTGCAAGAATAACTCACCAGGGAGGTAGTTGAAGCTTGTTTTAACTCGGGGGACCTCGTGGACATACAAGAAAGGTTCCTTCCACGAGCCCGCATTGCTAATTCCTCCGGGCAAGAGATTCTTTTTATTGAAATCAGGCCAAACGGAGAAATAAACGTAGCCAAAATCCTTTTCTCCGCATCGCTTGAGTTGGAGAAAGTAACCCATAGTCTTCGCGTCCATGGGTGGATATCCCAGCTTGTGGTAGAGGATGTAGAGGGCAATCATAGATCTGTACCCATTGGTGCTAATTTGGATGGGTGCGAGGTGGTATGATTCACAGACATCTCGAATAAAAGGATGAAGGGGCGAGGAGACACCAATCTTCATCAGGGGCACCGTCAAAACCATCCTCGGTACCCTGCCTCCATTCTCTTCATGGTTGAAGCGGTAGCATCGCATCTTCTTCTTGGGTAGGATGATTTTACCCTCAGGGCGGAACTTTTCAACCCCTTCTCTCATGGTCTTTTCAGTAAGGGTAGAAGACATGTCGCGACACGCGAGAACGCGAGGCTTGCCTGGTTTAATCTTCGAGCCCGGCTCTATATCTTCAGGGCGAGGCCCATCAACGTATATAACCCCTTCAAGTTCTGGTTGAGGAGTCGGTATGTATGGGTCCGGCGATGCCTCGGGAATATAGTTGTAATCTTTGAAATTTACAACTCTGGCCACTTCGTCAAGGCCACCATCATCAGAGGAGGGCTCTTCATACTCTGAGTCATCAGAATTAGCTTCATTGTCAGCCCCCCCTTCGATGTCATAGTAGGCCTCGCCCAGTGAATCTACTGGAGAATCACTAATGACAATAGGGGTCGCGGCTGAGCGACGAGGAGCTTTGTGGAGAAGATGCTCCACTGGCTTCATTATTTCCTTACCTCTCTTAAAAAGGTCCTCAATCTCTCTCTCTACTGAGGAAGGGTGTTGTGAAGAAGGTTGGTGAGATGAAGGGGTCTCAAGGGGTTGACTTTGCGACCTTGAAGGTTATTTAGATCGCCACGAACGTAAGGGAACCTCCCTGGTATAGTCTTCATTGGACCATAAGGGGTCGAAGTATAATTTAAAAGAACTTTCACCAGTGCTCGTTGCTTTTGCAATATTAGCGGCTGCCGCATCGCTAATATGGACGTGGGGGTGAGGAGAAGGTGTCTTTGAACTGTCAGTCGACATCTGCAAAAGAGGTTGAGTAATTCAGTGTGTGCCCTTACAGAAAACAAAGGGGGATAAAGGGAGAAAAGAATAAATAAATAGAGAGGTTCTATGTGTTCTTAAGGAATCGCGTCAGGATCTATGAAGGGAACGTTGCTACACTTCCAAGGGAAGGATCGCAGATCTATCTCAACGAGGTGGGATCGCTACTTGAAATTAACGTGATAGGGTCGCGACTAAAAATGGCGGCATCGCATACGATTAAAGCTATCTAAACATGCAATTGAAATGAAGAACAATTATTTAAATGCAAGAAGAGAGGAGAGATTTACTTTTTCTTGATGAAGATTGAAGAAAAGTGCAAGAAGGTTGGGATCGCTTGAGAGATTCTTTGCGTTTGATCTGGGAGCAAACTGGCAGCACTTCGACAAGGTGTTTGTGAGAATGAAAAAAGGAAATGATAGTGACAGGGTATATATAGCCCTCAGGAGAGAGAAAGGTGTGGGACACGTGTTGCAATCTCAGCCATTGGACACACATCTCAAGACACAACAGCTGTCAAAACCTTTTAGATTCTTGGGGTCGCGATTACTCCAACGGTTATATCTATTCTTGGGATCGCTTCGTGGTTACAATTGATGATTCTTGAGTCCATATCGCATCTCTAATGGCAACCTGGACTCGGGGGGTAGTTGTTATGCCCAAATCTGGCATAATAGCTAAATTGATTTAATTAGCTAAATTGATGGTTTATAGTCTATGATGGGCCTAGAGGATGAAGATTGGGTCACTAAAGCCCATTATTGAAATCAGCCCAACGTGCCTTGGCAAAGGGATCGCTACAGGGTGGCGCCTCGCAACACAGAGCCTCGCTGGCGATGCCTATCAAGGGATCGCTTCGCTTGTGCATCACATTTATCACTTACAGCAAGATCATTCTCTTCTCTGGAAGGCTCATAGCGAGGCCTCCATGAGGTCGCTTGGGCAGACTGGGATCGCTTCGCATGGCCAGGCCTTCATGAGGTCGCATGCAAGGGCCCTGATGGATCTTTTGTTGAATAAGTCTATCCGTTCAAGGTCATGGGCTTCTACAGCTGGATCATGAATTAAGGATAAGATTGGTGACTCATTGCCATGTCAGCCCTAGATACATGGGCTTGGACCTTGGCTTATCTCTTAAAACCCTAGCCCGTCTAGGTAACTTGTGGCCCAAGAACTACGTCAGGCTTGATCCCTATAAATAGGGTACGTAGGCACCTTGATACGGTATGACAAACAGTTTACCTGAAATCACCTATCAAGCTCAGCCACATTTATACACACAAACCCTAATCACTCTTCTTCTTATAGCAAAATATCCGTATTTTGCTCCGATAATCCAGCAAACCTCCGCAAACATTGTTATACCAATTTCTCCCTATAACACACAGTACCAAGTCAAATGTGCACCTGAGGATTGCAGATTATACAACCATGGCAGATTGAGGTCTTTTGAAAGGACTTCAAGAACAAATTCGTGCGGATTTATTGACTTGGCCGAACGTGGAGTTAAGTGGTGTTGTGCAACATAAGTATTTTGTTATAATTTTGCGTGAATAATATATTAAGAAAAGGGCATTAACTCCATCGTTGCATTGCATTGTTTAGTTGCAAAGTATTTAACATCTCTATATCGCTATATAGATATTAAATTTACACCAAGTTGTCCATTCATTGATGATATTGTACGTTCGAGAAAAAATATAGCTCGCTTAACCAGTACGAGGAATGCCATGGACTCTGACAAATTGTTTAGTTCATCACTTTTTTCAGCGCATTTAGATAAACGATGAACCATATTAAAAAATTGATGCTCCTGAAAATAACATGAACATAACCTTATAAATCACGAGACAACAGGGTTTCAGCATAATTTAAAAAAATGTTCTGTCTCGATCATCTTGTGGCTTCCTGAGGTGGTCTTTTTAACGTAAACTGGAGCTTGTTACAGAATTATAGCAGCAATGCAGTGGCAAGTACAACCTCGGTAATGGCTTTTTAAACTGTCACATAAACAGGAGCCTGTTAGAATTGGCTGATTTGGTTAGAGGGTGTTGGCTGCTGCTTTTCTTTCACTGCATTTTTAGAAAGTAGTCCAGTACTACAAATTATATGGGGGCACAATCCACTTCTTAGAATGCACCCTTTTGATGCCCTCAAGAAAGACTAACAACATAATGGCTGTTGCAAAACACTTGCAGGAACATACAAAACTGAAAGAGATACAGAAAATACTTACGAGCATAAACTTCTGAATTTGTGCAAAATAGCCAAAACTCAATAAAGGAGAAGGCCTCAGCTCGATGCCTGAACTCAATTATGCATAACCTATACAAATAGCAAGAACAAATGTGTAATGGCTACTCAACAAGTATAATCAAGATCTACACCTGCTGTGTGAAAAAAACTAAAAAATTATCTCACTCAAATTTAAACAATTGAAATGAATATATACTCTACAACATGGACTAACGTACATGGCTGACCAGAATCAAGGCCAAAAGAATATGCACACGTATGTGTCTGTGTTATTGTTGCTGTATTCGTGTATGCAAAGGTATATTTGATGTCTCATATGGCCTTGCACATCTGTAAAGTAAAACAGGAGAAAACGTTCAAAGTCATGTCAGTACAGACCCGTCAAGAGGAGCTAAATGATCAACTATAATGCCGAGAAGTCGAGAACAGCTGCATGATTGTACTGCCTTCTGATCAAGCTAAATATAAATCACAATCTCATTAACAACCATCTTGTAACTAAGCTCTCTGAAGCTCTGCTGCGAGGTTTCACTAATATAAGTAGAAGCAACACGCATGTCCTGGCATTCTGTACCGCAGAATAAAATACTGATTCGAAACCATGCTCCATGCCATCAAACATTGATGCAGATAAATACCATAAGACCAGTCACGTAATTTAAGGCAGATGCTTCTCGCTTCAATTCTAGTGTTAGTTTCACCGGCAGAAGACATGGATACATACCAACTCCTCCCCAATCAAGATCACAAATTTACAGTAAATTATCTACATTCCTGATACAAATTCCTTCTCAACCGTACTAAACATGACCGTTAGACGCCCTTGCAGAGTTGTGAGGATGTTCTTTGTGATCCTGTTCTTATATTTGGTACTTTTCAACCATGATACACCAATATAAACTTGAACATTGCATCCCATGGATCTTGAGGGAAGATCCTCAAGTTGGTACCTCAGGTTAAGCTGCAAATGGAGATTACATAAGACTAAATTAGAAGAAAAAGTTTCATGCTACATGCACACGGGGCCTACAAGATGCAGCAGAATTTGAATACTTAAACTTGTTATATAACGATATTCTATTCTTACATTGAAATAGTCACCCAGCGGAACTCCATGGAGGGTCATTATTTCTTCAATAAGCCAACCTTGTCTATCAGACAGGCGAGTTTTTTGTTGTGTACTTGTCACTTCTCCTCTATATCGAGTGATTCCTTTATTAAACTTGTAATAAACCTGCCTCATGAACACATCAAGCTTTTCATTTTCCCAAGGAGTATGAGAGTAATTTAGACAACCAGCTCTCTCCATGACCCTTTCATCCAGATCACCCCCACTGAATAACTCCATGACATAAGCAGTCTGCAGTGACCAATAACATATAAAACTATGGTGAAATTCAGAAAATGTTAAGAGATATACACTGTAAGCAAACACCTTGTAGCACAAATTGACACTTTAAACACCCCCACAACATAAGGAAATCATGACACAAATTGGTCATCATTCTAATCTCTAATGTCGACTACTTCAATCTGTACTTTGAACCAAAAAATCGTTGGAAATTTTAAACAAACATATATTATGGGGCCACGACTCATAACTTCTATTGCTCCGAGCCTCCGACTCTTCGGTCAAAGTGGTATTCCCCTGTTGACATGAAACGCTAGAGATTCCATATCCAGTTTTATAGATGATTTTATAGATGAACCAGGGATGCCAAAAGACGAGGAGAAGAAGCGTCGGAATTGGTATAAAACTGTAAATGAAAATTTGTGAAGGCGTCTATTGATGATAGACTGATAGTGGCAATTGGTAAGTTAACATTTATCTTTACTTTAGGCTAAAGTACTGTGTTTTTCTATATAATACAGTAATACACTATTTGTTGCGAATTTTTATGTATCATACCATATTAGTATATTGTGTAGAAAATGGTTCTATTAGCTAACAAATTATATCAAAGTTTTAAGCATTGAAAATGAAAATTTCACACCACAGATACCTTAAATTTTAAACCTCTTCTTCAAAAAAAAAAAAAAAAAAAACCATGTTGTGGCTCCATATCTGTGTTCAAATCAAGGATGGGTCTCGTGTCCGTGTCGTCAGTTTTCAGAAATCTCGAATCTGACATTCGGATTTTTGTTGTCTAGCAACCCGGGTGCCAGCAACATAGGTAAATAGCTACACACACCACGCCAGCTAAAATGATGAATATGGATAGAAAGTAGAGAGTAGAGAGTACAGAGAGAGAGAGAGAGAGAGACTCACAGGAACTGAGAGAACAGAGGAATAAACCACAGACATGGGCGTGTCGACATCCACAAAGCCTAAGAATGACCCACTCTCCTCACTCTGAAGACTTTTGGTTTCAGATTCTTCCTCATATGCATCCAGGCTTTTATCATCAGGTTCTTCTTCTTCAACTAGGAGACTACTAACTTTGTTTTCCTCATCAACTATTTGTACCTTCTGCTCTGGACTCAAGGCTCTTGCTTTCCAAAGTGCCATAATTGTCCTATCATTGTTAATTATTCATATAGTTATTACATGTGTCATGTGTGTGTAAATTTGCATCAATACTTTATCCAAAAAGTTTAGAAGCAGAAATATAACTACTTTATCCTGCTGCATGCCCTTTCACTACTACAAAATCAACATATGTTTGATGAGGATCTGGTTCAATGGTGGAAAGTCAAGGAATAACTATCATGAATAATCTTGTCCACTTCCAATAGTAGGGCTACAATGCCAAAATAGTTAACATGTAACTCAAGGAATTAATATCCCAATGCATACCCCTAACAACATCCTTACTTAATTTTAATACTCCAACTAAAATGAAATTACAACGAAAGATATATAAACAAAAGATTGTGCATGGCATTGTAGTTTTCATGTGCTTTTTTAATATACTTTTGTATCGTGAAAATAGGAAGTGAGCGATCACTTACCCTCTTATGTACTGTATATCGACACCTTCAGTAGGATTAAGTTAATAAGTTTAATATTTGTCCCTAAAGGGTTCATAATTCCCAAGTAGGGATCAGAGAATAGTGATTTCCTAATTAAAAAGATGCGAAATGCAAACATACAAAAAGAAATAAGTGACCACTTGGCAGCCACAAACTTGTGTTGCATTCGATTGGGATAAATGAAATAGGAGGGAATGGAATGACATTTGAAGTATTAATTGGGTAAATGTTCAAAAGTTTCATTCCTTCCTCCATTCCATTCCTAACAACCTAAACTATAGTTCAAACCTCCCAAGTTGAGAGGGAATGCTCCATTCCCAACCTCACCCATTTTCTTCACAATTCTTATCATAACAAATTTGCACTCCCTCATTTTTTTTCAAATCTTCTCTCCAACCTCCATTAGTTTCCTTTAATTTCATCCATTCCATTCACCCCAACCAAACACAACATAGTATGTTAGTATGTATATATATTGAATTAATACAATCTAAGATAAAAGGAAAAGTCAATAAGAACAAATGGAAAGCAGTGGAAGTTCAGAGAGCAGCATGCAACTAATCAAAGAGGAAAGGATTATCACTATATCAGACATAAGCGACTGGTAATGAGCACTTTGAAAATATATATATATGACAACCCTTTTAACATGTGTAGTGTTCCAGGAGTGGCAGAGGACAGGAAAGGAATACATACGACATGAAGTCTAATAGCATATTCTTAAAGCACAAAAGAAACAGAGACTGGACCAAAATGTTTTACAAATAAGATATAAGCTATTACATACTCTCTGCTACAAATATAAGATCAGTTAAACTTTTAATATTGATGTAAATTCAAACTGAAAAATTAATGCCTAGTTTTAAAAAAATTCAGTACCGCAAATGATCCTAGAAACTACAGCATATATTTCATTTGAAAATCAAAATAATCACTATAGGTAGGGATGACCTGTCTCAAATAAATGGGTTGCAGATATTCTTTTCTAGTGAGGGTACATAGGACAACAGTACATGACGCAAGTTCATCCCGGAAATTGTACCCTAACATAGTATCCCTGTGGATACCCCTCAGTTAAGGGTTTAACTCTCTGTGGACCGTGGAGGCATGTGGGGGGGGGGGGGGTTCAAATTTTTGCAATTGCCCGTTATCAAATAAAGGAAAAAGACAAAGAACTTGTTATAGGAACCATTTACCTGTTTGCCACACTGAAAGACACAAAAGACTGAAAATGAAACTTCAGTCTGCCTTCACTATCCTGTATTTTTGCACCATGTTTTGCATCTAAGCCTTTTCCGGGCCGTAAGGTGATTACGATGATTGGACTGCCCATTGATGACAAAGTAGGCGGAACCACCTGAATGGTTTCTATATCCTCCCAGAGAAAAAAGAAAGTTGTCTTACGTCCAAAAAGATCAGCATGGAATCCAATTATCCTTGATGATAAAAACAGACGGCCCTAAAGAGGAACACAATTACATGTTTGTATCAGGAAAGCCGGTGCAGAGAACAAAATAAGACCTATGAGTTATGATGCATGCATTTTTTTAATGTAGAGAAAGAAAAATATACGCAAAACTTATAATAACAATTCATGAGTTAAAACCAAAAAGTGAACTGTTTAAAGTACCTGCAGTGGCATTTTACGTTTCAATTGACATGTAAAATCATTTATGAGAAATTCTTCTGATGGAAGCTTGAACAATTTCTGAAATGCCGAATTTGTCTGAGGAGACCGCAATTTTATCTATAAAGATCATACAAAAAATTAAAACAATAAAAAATGTACTGTACTCGGAAAATTATATATAACCTGTATTCCTTTAAGAGAGTTCGCTGGTTCTTACCTTCTTCCCCACCTCTTTCTCCATCTTCGTTAAGTATTCTTTAACAGTATTACCGCCTCTTGTGTCATTCAAAAAAATTCGTAAATGCAATCTAGATTGACAAGTCTGTGCTAACTTCCCCTGAAGAGGAACCCAAACATCAGCTAACTCTGCTATATTACTCTTCACAAAATTAATTTCAGCATGTCCTAGAGACATAGCTTCATCAAATGGCCCATCAAAATCATAAACATCAACGTCCAGCGTAGACGGAGGTTCATCCATTGCATCAAATTCAAATATTTCTGAAAGTTCACGCCAGAATTTTAATCAGATAACAAGGCTAATAATGTTACATTAGTCAAGGATTAGGATATGTAAGTTCCATGCTTGAGACATTTTTTATCCCACGTAAAATTCAAAGTAACACCAGAGTGACATGCCAATTGTTGAATACTCAAACCAGAAACATACCGTTCCACAGAGGATCAGATTTCTGGAACTTGATTGAGCTGGTTTTAGTTCTACCATTGCAGCTAAACACCACATAAACATCAGAGAACCCAGTTGACTCGACAGTGGCCAAGTTGTTCCCTTCGAGCAAGGCAACGGTTAGTAACCACCCATCCCCCTGTGCTTTAACTCCATGGTCACTACCTACATTTATTATTAAAAAAGATGGAATAAGTTATAACAGAAAAGGATTGATGCAACAACGCTAAAAACTGTATGGCTAAATACAACCAAATTTTATTTAGTTGGATATGCATCTTTTGATTAGAATTAGGTTAGAAATGTAAAATCTGAATATGTATAGCATGTTGGTCAGTACCAAACTCAAATTATTATTACCATACCACAGTGTTGGAATATATAAGAGGGTGTACTAATTAAATCACCTGGTTCTTAGCAGGAGAGCAAATATTTTACTTCAAATGAATCTCAAAATTGACTTGAAGGATATGCATACTATTGATAAATACCTCTCTTTACCCTGGCATGCATAAAACGTGATATAAGTGCCAGCACTCGTTGACCTTGAAGAACTAATATAGCACACGCAATAACTTCCCCAACAGAATCAGGCAAGTCCAATCCCACAAATTCAAGCCCTTGAACTGTGTTAGACATGGTTAAGCAGAGGTGCAAAAGCAGATAAAATCCCATGAAAATGGTAGATATTGTTGTAAAATTAGCAAAATACTGGATTCCCAGTTTCCAGTCCGACTGTGGCTCCACCTGTATTGATGCTAAAACTTGTTCCTTGTCAGAAGCAATGTCCATAGGATCAACTAGGCGTGCATTCTGAGCCAACAAAGCAGCATGCTGCTCAACACTTTCTTTTACACCTTGTCTTGCCCCATTTTCTATCATACCTCGCATCATCGTACTCTGCAAAAAGTTCATCCTCCACGATATTACTACTCGAGATGACTGCTCCCCTGATGGCAACTCAGGCCCCGGAGTAATGCAGTAAAGAACTTCTACCCTAAAACTGCTCCCATATGGTGCATCTGGCGTGCTGGCACTTGATAAAACTGCAAACCCCTTCGAATCTGCTTTCAGGTATGTTTGCTCCTCAGTAGCTTTCAAAGCCTTAATTAATTTACTAGCAGCTTTAGTGTAGGAAACCACTCTTCTCAGACTCCCGTCATCCTCGAATTTCCAAGGTCGTACTTGCAGTTCTGTGTTCCGCTGTATGTCTGCTAAAGACCTGAGCAAGTTTGACTCTGGTGAAAAGAGTAAAAAATTCATCTCAGGAGATGGAAGAGCATAAAATTGATCTATTATTACTCCTCCAGGAAGATTGTTCGGCATATCATTTTCTTGATATCTCAATTCCAAACTTTTCATTGCATCACTAAAAGAGGCAGATGAAGATGGTTCTAAAGAACTGTCCACAAAAACCTCAGTTGTGGCTGTTTCCGGTTTCTCCAGTATCTCCATGATTTCAGTAGTGGTAGGGGTGTACTCTACATTTCTGTTAAAAAGTTGAGCAACCCTGCTGACAAAATACTGAATTTGTGACTTCTCCTCCTTGAAAGGGGCAACCTCCTCTAATCTGTTTGGAGAAGAAGAGGCACTGAAAGATCTCGATGGTGACTCATAAGCTGTGTCAGTAGAATTTCTGGATGGTGCTAAATCAAGATCTTGTTCATCCGTGAACGGATTATTTTGCAAGAAACGTATAGTGAGAAGAATTTCACCTATTAAAAACAAAAGGATGAAGACGAAATCTGAGTCAGATTACACTACAGCACATGTAAACAGAATCACAGAGTAATTACAAGTTTCCTTGAATCAGAAGACACAACAACCTAGAAGGTAAAACAAATTCATGAAAAAATTAGGTTTCATTTCAAGAATCTTGGAAGCATATGCTTCTCATTTTGCATTTTCTACAATATATCAAGTTACTGGAACCAAATAAAACATCAAGGTCAGACCAAGTTGACACAAAGAATGCATCTTAACCAGTAAAAACATTCAGCAAGGATATCATTATACATACAGGGTACTTCTAATATTCCATAACAATATCACAGTCATCATACCAGCAAAGATAATTACCGAAACTCGTATTCTAAAACACAGATACTCAAAAAAATCCCTAGCAACCATACCGCAATCCGTGATCTTGGACTTATTACTCTTGGGCTGCAATGTGTACCAGGCTGTGCCAAGTGACTTTCCATCAGCATCCAAAACCCGAGAAACCGGAATATTAACAAGACCAACAAAATCATCTTTACAGAACTTATCTTCATCGAAAACAGAAATAACAAGCTCTTCCTTCAAGTCTTCAACTTTAAAAGAAAATTCTTCACACCAAGAAGGAGTCAAAGATTTCTTGACCACTTTAGTTTTAAACCTCTGTCTACCTAATTTTAACCTAACAAAAGGATCACTATAACCATTTGGATCCATTGCTGGTATATTTCTCGCTTCAATTACACGCACTACAAGCTTCATAACTTCAATTACAATTACAATTACAATGACAAAGATTACAACAAGTGAAAAAAAAACAGACCCAAGTTTTTAAAAAGATAGATTATCAAGTGGGCTTTTGCCAATTATAGGGTGTGAGTTGAATTGACCGAGTCAACCGAGTTAAAAGATCATTAAAGCAAGAAGAGAGAATGAGAATATACTTGTTGGGTTTTTACAAAAGAGCAAAAGGGTGTCAAAAAAATCAAAACTTTAAGCTACCCTTTAAGTTGAAAAAGAGATCTGAGATGAATTTTTAGAAAGATGACCAAGAATTAGAAGCAAGAAAGAAGTGAAATGCTTACATGTAAATACATATATATGGATCTAAAACATGAGGACTTGAGGGGAAGTTGAAATTAAATAATGGTAAGAATAAGACAGTCAAATTAATTAAACAAGTAGAAAGCAAGCAGACTTTTTGATCAGAAATGGAATGCGCGTATCAATTGTATGTGTGTATTGCTGTATCGACAATATTGACTTTTCTTTAAACAACAAAAACAAGAACTCTCAGAGTCATCAAATGACGCTGACTGTTCACAGGTTGCAGAGTAGTATTTTGAAATCAAGAGAAGATGAAACTGTAGTGTTTTAAAATTGTTTGCAGATACAGAAATGTTCTTACTTTTTCAGTAGTGCTACACATTATTCATCAGACAGAAAAGTACCTTACTATGGGAAGATGACAGTTTCTAAATCGTTAACGGGTTGATCCAACGGTTCCCTGGATTACAAAAAAAAAATTCTTGATTGCGAAATTTTCCATGGATCGATCCTTTCTTTTTAATCTAATTTCCGTGGATCGATCCTTTTTTTTAATACAGTTGAAAAATTGATTGTTAAATAACCTACTATGATACTATCACAACTATGATTCACAATTATAAGACAATCGGGTGTTTGGGGAACTTTTTTCCCGAATAAGTCAAATTATTTTAAAATAATAAGTTAGAGATTACTAAGTGCCTGTTTGTCCCACCTTATTTTAAGGACTTATGGACTTATTTTCGGACAAAAATTTTATATTTTTATAATTTTTTTTATACAAGTATTTAATGTATGTTTGAGATTCAATAAGTTGCAAAAATAAGTTGAAAAGTTAGGAATCTCTGACTTTGTCTTAAAATAAGTTGACTTATTCCAAAAAAAAGTTTCCCCAAACACCCCCTAACTTTCCAACTTATTTTTGCAACTTATTGAATATCAAACATACATTAAATACTTGTATAAAAAAATTTATTAAAATATAAAATTTTTATCCAAAAATAAGTTCATAAATCCACAAAAAAAGTATTGTCAAACAGGCACTATAATAGCATCTCCACAAATTCTTAGCTTTTTTTTTGACAGAAAGAAAGATATATTACTCAAACAAATCAGCCAACAAGATGGAATCTAATTCAATAGGAACAGACCTCCTATCGAAAACTCGACCTGGGAAAGAACATGACCTCCTCGCTAAATAGTGAGCAGCCATGTTAGCAGATCGTCTAATAAAACATAACTCAATGTTTTGATTCAAAAGCATCAAGCGACACTCCATAATTATAGTACCAAAAGGAGAACTCATCTTAACTTTACTACGAATCGCTTGAACCACAACTAAGCAGTCCGTCTCAATCACTACATTTCTCCAATCTCCTCCCTTTACCCAGCTTAGAGCTTCCTTGACAGCTATAGCTTCTGCATAATCTGGCCTAACTAAGCCTTGAAGCAGTTCTGATCTCCCTTGAACCACCTCCCCTTTGTCGTCTCGAGCCAACAAGCCAATTCCATACATAGAAGTCTCAGCAAATATCGCAGCGTCGACCGTTATCTTGACTACATCTTTTTTAGGTTTAACCCAAGATATTGCTCCATCACCACTTTCTACATCCCTGTATAGAGCCTTAGTTGACATTCCTTGGGCTTTACTCCATTCTGCAAGATACTGCCTTGTCGAGGATACCACAAAATTTACCTCACCTTTTTTCCGATTCCAAAGCATGTTGTTCCTGGCTTGCCAAATATTCCAGCAAAGGGTAACAATTTCACCATGTTCTGCTTTATCCGTGAGATTTAACATACGCTTCAACCATACATCAAAACTAGAATCATTTGTAGCTTGACAAACTCTACCTCTCTTCCTCCAACAGAGAGCTGCAAAAGGGCAATTAATTAATGCATGAATCACTGTCTCCTGATCTTGGTTGCAAACTGGGCACACCACCGAAACAGGAACACGTTTGGCATAGAGAGCAGATTTTGTGGGCAAGCAGTGGGACAGAGCACGCCAAACTAGATTTAGCACCTTGGGAGGTGCCTTAATCCTCCACAGCGATTTCCATATACTACTGCCATAATTTGTATTCCATGCTCCTTTTTGCCTTTGAAGAAGCCTATATGCACTTCTAACTGTATAGTTACCACTGGTCTCCTCATTCCAATACAGCATGTCCGCCTCATCCCCAACCCCTACTGGCAGCTTCAAAATGCACTGCTGATCTCTTTGATTAAAGATATCTGCAATAATGTCCCTATCCCACTGTTGACCATCCATAGTCATTAACGAATTCACAGTAGCATTCTCCAGCCCATGAAGTTCAGTAGTAACGTAAGGATTAATTTCCTCCTGAAGCCATGGCTGACCAATCACCTTAATCTGCTCACCATTACCCAGCTTCCATCGAGCCCCTGCCAAAATAATTGACTTGGCTTCCCAGATGCTGCTCCAAATATAGCTGGGGTTGTCACCCAACTTCGAGTCAAGAAAATGACTATTAGGAAAATATTTTGCTTTGTAGATTTTGCTAGCCAAACGATTTGGACCTGTGATCAACCTCCAACCCTGTTTTCCTAGTAGGGCCAGATTGAAGTCATGAAAGTTTCGAAACCCTATGCCCCCCCTGGATTTGTGATAACTTAATCTTTCCCAATTCATCCAAAAAATTCCTGCCCTCGAATCTTCTTTGACCCCCCCACCAGTACCTAGATAGGCTTCTTTCGAAGTCTCTCGTAATTTCCTTTGGAAGCAAAAACGTACTCATCGCGTATGTGGGAATAGCTTGGGCTACGTTTTTAACAAGGATCTCTCTACCAGCCTGAGAAATCCACTTCTCCTTCCAAGTTTGAACCTTCTGTTTCACTTTCTCTTTCAAATATCCCAGCACTTTAGATTTATTGCGGCCAACCATAATAGGTAACCCCAGATAAACCACTGACCCATCAGCCTCACTCATCTGAATTATTTGACATATTCTATCCCTACTCTCCCTGTCCACACTTAGCTATTAGTATCATAGATAATAATTATATGGAATTCATGTAGAAAAAATGCTAAAAATAACAATTTTTTGGATAAAAATGATGAAAATAACAATTTTTGAAGTAGAGTGTGAAAATTAACGTTTTGGATACGCATTTTCAATTTGGGTATCCTAATACGCATTTTGAATTTGGGGATCAGTGGACCCCAAAGGGGCAAACTCAAAAATAAATAAATAGTGATACGCATTTTGTAAATGCGTGTAAGGGTCAAATACGCATTTTGAAAATGCGTATCTGGACCTGATACGCATTTCCAAAATGCGTATCACCATTATTTTATTTTATTTTTTTTCGTTTTGTTTCTACAAGACCCACTGATACACAAATTCGAAATGCGTATTAGGATATCCAAATTGAATATGCGTATCCAAAACGTCATTTTTAACACCCCACCTCAAAAAATGTTATTTTCAATTTTGGATTTAAAAACGTTATTTTTGATTTACCCATTCATGTACCTGAGGATGACGTTAGGATTTTACTTGAGTTTAAAAGATTTTCTATACAATTTTAAAGGTATTTATGTAAATGATTGAAAAAAATATTATTTACAAAAATGTCACTGCGTTGTTTTATAACCTCAGGAACGATACGTGAGGTTGTCCTCAAGCACCCTGAGTATTGTAATAACACAACTCATGTATGAATTTACAAAAACACTCTTAAAAACATTATATGTAAAAAAGTAAAATCATTGTATCCTCAGGGTGATACCTAAGGATGACCCCAGTCCCATTATTCTCTTTATAAAAAATGCTTAATTCAATAATATATTTTCCTTGTCTATAATTTTCATTAACACGATTATATTAATTAAATTAATCGAATTTGTAAAAATATGTAGTGAAATAACACATATCATTTATTATTATATTAATTATAATATATTTTATTTATAACAATTTAAAATAATAATAACACTTTATTTTTAAATATAGCTAACAATTTTATTTTTTGATAAAATTACAAGAATATATTATTCAAAATAATGCTATACAGATTATAAGTTAGTATATAATAAATGTAATACATATAACAATTTGGTTAACAATTTTTATAAGAGTGTTATTTTTTTAATTGTAACAATTAGACCGAAGTTGTTAACGATATAGAAGTATTTAACGATTGAACTGATATTAATGATAAAATAAGTCCATATCATTATGTTTATGAGTTACTTCAAAATTTAAAATTGTATGAGAATGAAGAATTTAGAACTTAGTTTTGTAATAAAGGATTTGAATGTTTAATTATTTTTTTAGATAGCCATCTAATTTATATATCATTTTGGACAAATGAAGTACAATATTCATCCGAAGTTTTTACTCTTATGAGCATCAATTTAGACAGAATTCAAAAAATTCATACAAATAAAGAAGTAGCACTAACATATAGTCTACTTCCCATCCTTTTTTCTTAAATGTTGGTGCTAAGAGCATTTTGGATCCTGTCAATAGCAACAACCACCATGGTTATGTTCTGTGTTTGATCAAGCTGATCCTTTTGCACTTTCAATGTTGGCATACCCTCTAGTAGTTGTCCAGGTACAAATTATCTTTTCTTGTAACAATATTCTTGAATATAATTGTTCAAAAATAAATCAGAAATTATATGATCGTGTTCAATTGTGTTTATTTAACAGAACCGGTCCTTAATTACACAACAAACAAACTTCAAATGGCCATAAGAATGCCATAACACAACCGGGTGCATTTTCCCAGTCTCAATCACAATCATTAAAATCTTTAAGGTATACAATTCATCATCAAATTTTTTAAATTCATCCCGACTACGAAACTTGAAATCTTGAATCAAATGCCAAAATAACCAACAAATCAACCCAATTTCCAAACAAAAATTAGAAAAAAAACTCAGCATAACACAACGCAACTCAAGAGCAAAACTGTGCTCAAACATAACTAACATACCCATTAAAGGATAATTCATGAAGTAGAAACAAATTAATCCTAAAGCTAATCAAATTAGCAATCTAGTGGAATTAAAGTCGATCTCGGCAACAATAGAAAGAAGAGTAAAATGAAAGGATAAATTTTTTTGCCCATTCCTTCTCTGCTCATTCTTTCCCTCATTTGTATATCTGGAAGTGACAACATCTACTATTCTACTTCTTAAAACCTAGTATCTTAGAAAATCGGTTGGTCCCGGAGTATTGCAGAAGGGGGTTTGAATGCAATACTGATAAAATCAAATCTTTAAAATCAACAACAATAATAAAGATCGTAGATTATCAATTAAGATATGCAAACGTAAGTGGAACAAGATTTCTCACAAAATAAATGTTTTATTTATCTTGTGAAGTGGTGCTACAACCTAGAGAAAGAATTCTCCAGCTGTGAACTTCTTGAGAGATACAAGTTGTTTCGTTGTTGTTGCATTACCGAAAGAAATTAGAGACATGTATCTAAGTAGACTAAGATACTCTGTTGTCCCTTTCACGTGGGGTGTTGAGCTGTTGTCGTTTTCAAGTGGCAGCTTATTACAATTTGCACACCCATGTGACTTTCCTAATTTGCTATACAGACAGTGTTAACGTTACAAGTAAAGCAACCTAGATTCTTTCTATTTCTAGCTAATACAATTCTAGTAGATGTGGATATATCATACACCTTGAATTGACTAGCCTTGTATTGTTATCTCTCAAGCTTCTGTCGTAGTCTTTGCAGGTCTGCTACAAACGATTGAGTGTTGCAGCAAATCTGTTTCTTGAACATATAACCTGTCACGGGCTTTGATTGAGAAAAGTACTCAAATCAAATAATTCTGTGTGACAGTAACCTTAACCGCCAAGTTTGCTGTCGAAGGAATATTCAGATGTTGACAGTATGAGCTCCCGCCAATGTTGTTGTTGGAACTCCAGACTTGCTGTCAAGTGTGAGAATGTTACTGTCCCATGCTTCAGCCAATGTTGCTGTCAGATATAGCTTTGTCGTGACTTTGCAACATTTGTCTTCTTGTAACCTTATTGTCAAGAGTGTGACAGTAACTTTTATTCTTGCTGACTTCTGGATGTATTCCTTGAGGCTTGAACAAATGCATGAACTTCTCCCAAGACATACAATTATTACACGACAACAATTATTTGATTACAAGAACATACTCTAGCTGTGACACTATGTTCTAGTTAGTAAAAACTAAGTACAGGGAAATGTAGTTAAGTTGTCTATATGCTATCACCCATAAATCCCAACAATCTCCCCCAATTTGTTTTTATGGACAATAACAACAAATTTACAATCAAAATGTGCTGACAACTTAACTAACATAGATCAGAATAGTTAAGAAACCATAATTGATAAATGTTGAAGAATTATGAACATGAAACTGATGAACTAACTGCAAATCAACTACTCCTATAGAATGAGCAGATCAGAGATTAACTTAACTTGATTTTAGCAGTCTTCAGTTGTTCAGATTCTTCCCTCTCTTTTGAGGGCTTCATGTTTTGCCTTCTTGAGGTCTTCAACTAAAGCCTTTTCTTCAGGTGATTGACACTATGTTCTAGTTAGTAAAAACTAAGTACAGGAAAATGTAGTTAAGTTGTCTATATGCTATCACCCATAAATCCCAACAATCTCCCCCAATTTGTTTTTATGGACAATAACAACAAATTTACAATCAAAACGTGCTGACAACTTAACTAACATAGATCAGAATAATTAAGAAACCATAATTGATAAATGTTGAAGAATTATGAACATGAAACTGATGAACTAACTGCAAATCAACTACTCCTATAGAATGAGCAGATCAGAGATTAACTTAACTTGATTTTAGCAGTCTTCAGTTGTTCAGATTCTTCCCTCTCTTTTGAGAGCTTCGTGTTTTGCCTTCTTGAGGTCTTCAACTAAAGCCTTTTCTTCAGGTGATCTGGCATCATCTTCAATGTCTTCTATGTACCCTTGAATCACTCGAGAAGGAAATACTTCAGCATCTTTCAGATCAAACCAAGTTTCAAAATCATATGTGAATGTTCTGAACTTCAGAATTCCTTGGATGATCTTGAATCTCCTTCTAGGAAAAGCATTCAGAGATGTTCTTCTATTTCTGTCTATTGGATCTTCATCTCTCCTTTGATCGATTATTACCTCTAGTTCCCAAGCAACTAGCATTTCGAGCTTATGACATGATCCAACAACTTTCCAGTAGAGATCCTTCAGTACACTAGTCCTCAATTTGTGAAAACTATCAACATAGATTTCTTGCTTTTCATCTTTGATTCTGAGAGGATTATCCAGTACACAAGGCTGATAACCTGCTTTCTCACTGAATAGCTTGTTGATTTTCTTGTAACTTTCCTTCAGTTGAGCTTCTAGATCTTTAGCACTTTGTTTGGTAGGTTTGGTAGGTTGGGATGGTTTAGCTCTAGTAGCCTGAAATGCTTGTTCCGCATCATATTCAGCCATGCCAGCTCTTGTGAAAGGGCGATGTGCTTCTGTAAGCTCCACATCAGGCATTGGCTCACCATCTTAGCTAACTTCCAGGTCTGCATCATCATATGCTCTCCAATCACCATACTTCTCATGAAATTTAGCATATCTTTTAGTATAGTATTCTTTGACATGTTCTAAGATACTACTGGAAACATCTTGGTCTGTTTCCATGAGAGTGATCATTATTTCCAGAATGAAGAAATCAATTCTTCTCCTTACCTTTTCAGATTTGAACGAAATGTCATATCTGCCTACCACATTTGAAACTATCTCCATAGTGAAGTCTTGTTCTACAGTTATGACTGTAGTTCCACAGTCTTTAAGAACATACTTGAATACACCGTTATTGACTGGGTCCAGTTCCATTGAGACAGATGTGATGCTCCCATCAATTGAATTTTTCAATGGCTTAATGACCTTTTGGCCCTTCAAGTTTGCGCAATTATACCCATAAAGTCTTAAGGTTTAAAGTCGTTCCTTTTTGCCCCTCCAACTTCAGAAATGTACCTTTTAGCCACTTTACCGTCGTCTTTTTGACAGAAAACCGTCGCCTTTTAAAGGCCAAAGATGACGATTTGTGGCTAAAAGGTACATTTTTTAAGTTGGAGGGGCGAAAAGGAACGACTTTAAACTTTAGGACTTTATGGGTATAACTGCGCAAACTTGAAGGGCCAAAAGGTCATTAAGCCTTTTTCAATAGTTCAAAACTATTTACTTTTCTCTTGTCAATGGGCTTCTCTGTCAAAACTGCTACATGCTTCTTTTTCTTTGCTGTTGCAACTGTCTTCCCTTTTATTTTGGTTGCACGCCAGGCTTGTGCTCTAGTTTTAGTTCTGTTGGACGTGAAGTTCTTAACAAGCCTACGTACTTTGACAGTTTCCTTAATTTGGCTCTTGACAGCATCTTTCATGACAACATCTTTGACAGCTTCTTTGACTTGGCTTGTGACAGCATTTTTCACTTAAGTGTCACCAGCCATTTTGACAGTATCCTTGTTGACAGTCTCTTTCTCCAGATCAAAGCATTCAACTACAAATCTCAAGATACTTGCCTCCAAGGCTTCAACAATCTCTAACTCCCCTTTATCATTGACATCATCTTTCTTTTCAGTGTTGGGAGTTTCTTGCTCTTCTTGGGTAGCATCCTTCTAAGTTTGTGTTTCAACATTCCCAGAGGCTTCTCTTCCAGAACTCCTGATTTCTCCACGTTCACCACTTCCTCCAATGTCATCCTCATCATCATCCAATGTATCATCATAGGTGCAGCTTCCTCCTATCTTGGCATTAGCATCAGAGATCAGCTTCTTTATGATTGAGCTAATGTCATCATCCCTTTTTGCCAATAGCCTGTGAATATCCTTGACAGCTTTAACCTTATCACTGGTGATACTGGATTTGAGAATTTTCTTCAGCACTATCATGATTGACTCAGTGCTAAGTCCTGAAACTTTATCCAATGGTAAGAAATCCAGCCTTCTTGCTCCTGTCTTTGTGATCCTTCTGAAGCACACACCATAAGGATTGTGAATCACATCAGGGAGTTTGTCTTCAACCATCCTTTTAATTTGTGCTAAAAGACTATCATTGAAGGTTATTGAATTCCTTATTACCAATGTTCCAAGGACTTGGAGTACTCTAGCCTACAAACTTTGTAAAAGTTACATTATGATAAATATGGTCAATCCGGTCTTTAGATAAACTTGAACAACCCATCTTCTTTCCAAGTTAACTCTCACAGAGATACTTATTATTTTGCTTTTCAGTGTTGATGCCAATGTAGTAAAAGCTCCCCCTGCTTCACTAATTGTTTCACCCACCAACTTACTGAATTGTTCATCTTTGTTGTTCAAAGTACTCTCCATGTGGTCAACCATCATTAGTTCTGCATCTTCAGGGACATATTCACTTCCATCTGACCAGGTAGATCCAGTAGCAGAGTTCACATACTCAGGCAGTTTGTCTTTGCCTTTACCCAGAGCATTTTGAATTTCTTTTTCCCTCCATTCCTTTTGCAACTGTTGGAATGGAGCTTCAGTTTCTCCAGGATTTGGCTCATTGATTTTTAGTGGTGGCAGTACTGTTCTTTTAGACTTTTGAGTCCCCTTTAATTGTTCCAACACTTCTTTAGTTAACAACACTGCCTCACCATCAATCTCTCCTTCAATCAAATCACCAACTCCAGCTGACTTCAGTTCTTCACCAAAGTTTCTTTCTTCTACTTATTGCTCCTCCTCACTTCCACCTTCATCTTCACCACCTTGCACTAGCTCCCCCTCATTTCTTGACTCCCCCTCACCTGCAGCTCCACTTTGTTTCTCCTTCTCTACCAGATTTGCTTTATTTTGATCATCCTTATTCTGATCTACTACCACTCTCTCCCCCTTAGTTGAGTTGGCAGCACCAAGGGTAACAAAGAATGACAGAAGAGTCTGTTGAATCTCAGTAAAACCAGCAGGTACCATAGTGGATAGAGCATCAAGTTTAGCTTCCATGGATGCACATCTGCCCTCAAGGGATTTCAACCTTGATTTAGCTTGTTTAGAAGGACCACCAGATCTCAACCTTTTTTATGACAAAGGAAGTGACTAGGGCAATGAGGCTGTAGCCTGTAGGGTTTCTCACACTCTCATTGTTTTTCTGAGTGATCTCATCACTCCTCACAGAATGACTCTCAAGGTCTAGTGCCTTTGTGTGTGGGGTTCCGTCAATTTCACTCTGGACATGCTCAAGTCTCTCACCTTTTGCCAGCTCGTTTGGCTGCCTCTCGTTTTTATGCTCACCTCTCTTTTCTTTTATCTCTCCTTTTCTTTTCACTCCCTCACTCATCTTAGATGCATGGGTATGAGCAGTACTTGCATGCATTTTAGTTGAAGAAGTAGAAAGTTTAGATTGTACCTTTATAGCAGAGATAGTTATTTGATCATCATCAGAAGCATCTTCAACGGTTACTGAATCTTGATCAAGCTGTGTAGAGGTGATAACATCTTTACCCAAAATGTTACTGTCCACAGGTGGGTTGACATCAACTTTTGTGGTGTCTTTGACAGTAGTTGAGGCTGTGACAGCAACTTCCTTAAGGTCAGTTGCTTTTTGGATTTCGACCAAGATGTTGGCTGTTTCATTTTCTGGCAGAGTACCATCTTGATCTAGCTCAGTGTTTGAGGGAGTGGTATCCATTTCATTTTGAGAAATGGGTTCTTGTGGACCACTTGATGGGGGCTCATCCATGACTTGAGATGGATGATCAAAACCTGAAGGGTTGGGACTGTCCCCCTCTCTAGGTTGTGGAGAAGAAACAATTGATGGATTAGAGAATAAAGAAGATTATGGTATAGAAGAGATTTTTTACTGTTCTACAGGGGCAACTTGTGGAACATCAAGAGTAGAAGTTTCATGACCCTTACTGTGCCCTAACTCAGTGTGCATTTCTGCAAGTGTAGACTCCTCATGAGTGAGTACATGAGGTTATGCTGACTCTTTACATAATGCCATGGGAGACATGCCAGTTTCAATAGATACTTCTTGTTGAGAAGAAGCACCTAGGGATGTTTTTGATTCCATTTTATCCTCCACAGCCTTTTGTGAGACTGTGGGGTGGCTGACAGTGGATTTGCCCCTCTTAGCTCTCTCCTTCTTAGGCTCAAGAGGAACCACTGTGGGTTCACTTATACTAACATCCTTATTTGCTGCATCTAGTGCAGTTTCTCCCTCAACATTCTTAGAACTACTATAAACACCAGTTTTCAAGGGTCTTTTCTTGGATTCTTGCAAGGCTGTTTTGGTGGCTTTTGTTTGTCTGGAACGTCTGATTGGAATGTATTGAGTAGAATGTGGGTTAACTGAATTTGGGTCTAATTCAGCTTCATTCTCAAGGGAGAAGATAACATACCTAGAGGGTAGTTCAGAATCAAGATTAGGCTCTTGATCAGCCATGTGCTTGGTGAAACAGAGTGGAATATGTGAATTTAAATTTTGTGAATTGAGTGATGTGTGTGTATTTCTTTTCAAAACATTGCACTTCATAGTGAGAGATGCATTATCATCAATACCACATAATAAATTTAAACACATGGTAAGAAAGCGAGGGTAGATATGTACCTTTTTGCTCAGAGCTGACTTAAGTTGGCTCATAAGCAGCTTTCCAACATCCACTTTGTATCCATGGACTAGAGAGTGAGTGAGCTTCTTGATATAGGAGGGAATTCCATTCCAGCCAGTGGTTTTGGTTGAGAAAACCTTCACCATGACATAAAAAATCATGCTCCATTCTTTTCTCAAGTGCTTTCTGTCCATTTCACCAGTTGAGTACCATTTTGATGTACCCTCTTCAAGAACAGGACCTGAATACCCAATTTTCAAGAAAAACTTCTTTAGGGTTTCATCACTTGCAATTCCTTGTATGATTCTTAGCTTGCAGTCCAGTTCCCAAAGCTTCATTCATGCCTTTTATTGTGAGGATGCGGGTAACTCCTTTGATTTTGCATTGTATGGTGTCTTTACCTGCACCTCCTGGAACATAGGCATTTTTCCAGAATTCTTCAAGTCTTTATAGATTCAGAGATGGAGTAGATGTTATAGCATGACCTAGATAAGACTTGTTGATGAAGGATACGAGTCCTTTGAAACCTTCACCAATATCTCCAGTAGTGAGAATACCAACAAAGTTTGTTTGAGAAGAGGATTGTTTGGGTGCCATTTTTGCTTTGAGTTTTGGAGAGAGATTTTTGCTTTTGAGAGAGGGTTCTGTTGAGAGTTATGTGTTTGTGTGTTTGACAGTTGCTTACATGAGAATAGCAAATGTTTTATTGCATGAGAAAGGGGAAAGTAGCAATGTCTTAGCCCATTAATCAGTCACGTATTGTCGTGGGTAGTTACTTTTTAGTGGTTGTAAATCGTGGAGGTAAAATCCCAATTAAATCGGTCCACTAATCTTGACAGTAACCTGTGCGCTGTAACAAATTCTTTAGTAATTTTGAGAGGATGACAGCAGGTTTTGCTTGACAGTAACATCATCGCAATAACATACTGTCATCATTAAGCAATTTATACAATTTCCTTTAAATTTCATGACAGAGACTTTTTCCATTACGTCGTCTAAGAAACTTGCTGTCAAGGCACATCGTGATAGCATCTTCACTTATTGACAACAACTTAACCGGAAATAATTTGTGTCATGAATTTTAATCGACTTTGACCATTGCTTAAGAGTAAAATTACCAATGAGCATATTAATCGAATTAAGCGCATATTTGTTAGTAAGCACACATCCATAAACATCCATACACACAAATAAACACACACATGCGCATACATGCATTACCCAACAGATAACCAAGACAAAGGAATCTAGCAGAAAAGGTATGAACAGTACAAAAGATGAAAATATTCTTTTATTAATAATTAAAATTACACATTCTCTTCATCATCGGAAACAAGCTCATACAGTTCTACATGAACCATTTCGCCAGACAACCCTTCTGCCTGAAGGAGAGCTTCGACGAAGACTAGCATTTCCAACTAATCCTCAAGATCCTTCTCAACTTTGTCCTTGGCAGCTTTCTCTTTCTCTGCCAATTCTTCTTCCAGCACCTCATCCATCACTTTGAAGAGCTCCTCGATTTCCTCTTCGTGACCTGGCTCACACCAGATTTTTGGCTCCTGAGAAATGACATCCTTGTTCTCCATTGTAGAGTTTCTTTTTCTCTTTCTCAAGGTGTGAGTGATTGTGTATGAAATGATATTTAGTCTCGTGTTCATTTTATAGGACCCTAGGTGACGCTACATTTTCCCAAACGCTTCTTTTTAATAAAGCATTAACTTTAAAAT
Source organism: Kitagawia praeruptora (assembly GCA_037693485.1). NCBI lineage: Eukaryota > Viridiplantae > Streptophyta > Magnoliopsida > Apiales > Apiaceae > Kitagawia > Kitagawia praeruptora. The sequence continues at coordinate 146,506,474 of CM075352.1, forward strand.
TAAAAAGACTGACAAATACCCGGGGTCATTTCAAATGACGCGATTACTTATCACCAATGTTGTAAAAAGCGCATTAAGCGACCGCCTAAGCGGACGCTTAAGCGGAATCGGACACCAAAGCGCTTCGATTTTATATTAAGCGTTTTTGAAGATTATGCGACCTAGTAAGCGGATTAAACGATCATTAAGTGGATTAAACGATCATTAAGCAGATTAAGCGGTCAAAATGGTGTTGACTTGTTAATTTTTTACTTTTTAAAAAATTTATATTTATTATAATATGACTATAATTGCAAGGAAATATTAAAAATACCTTTTTTAATTAAGAATATTTTATGTTTAAATTCTTAGTACTTAATTATTGCATAATTTTAATTTTACAATAATAATAATATTATATTTAAAAATTTTAATATATTTGATTAATCCTCTTAATGACCCGCTTAAAATTCCGCTTAACCGCTTGAGCGCTAGAAGCTTATCTCACCGCTTAGAACCGATTTGCGCTTTTTAGAACATTGCTTATCACTAGCACGCGTATGGTTTAAGTTAATGTCACGTGACTACTCATTACATAAGTTAAAACAGGCATGTGATTTGAATTTAGCATAGTCATAGCAAACATGTTGTCAAAATAAACAAGTAGCACCTAAGACAGTAACTTCTCATGACACTAACATTGAAAGCTACGGTCACAAGCTTCGATTTAACCACATTGAAAATGTAAAAACTATTAAGTTAACATACCAGATTTAGCATTCCCAATTCACTTACCAACCTGCTGAAGGTTGCTTCATATAGTGGCTTCGTGAAAATATCTGCAAGTTGCTTTTCTGTTGGAACATAAATCAGCTTAACAGTTCCCTTTTCAACATGCCCTCTTAGGAAATGATGTCTGATATCAATGTGCTTAGTCCTGGAGTGTTGAACTGGATTATCTGAGATGGCTATGGCACTGGTGTTATCACAATAAATAGGAATATTGGACAACTCCAAACCATAATCCATTAGCTGATTTTTCATCCAAAGAATTTGAGCACAACAACTTCCAGCTGCAATGTATTCAGCTTCTGCAGTTGAAGTAGATACAGAATGCTGCTTCTTGCTAAACCATGACACTAATCTTCCACCAAGAAATTGATAGCTTCCTGTTGTGCTTTTTCTGTCAATCTTGCATCCAACATAGTCTGAATCTGAATATCCTATCAGATCAAATCCAGTATCTTTAGGATACCAAAGGCCTAAATTTGGAGTGCCTTTAAGATACCTAATGATTCTCTTGATTGCTACCAAGTGTGATTCTTTTAGAACAGCTTGAAACCTTGCACAGAGACATGTAGCAAACATAATATCTGGTCTGCTAGCAGTTAGATATAGCAACGATCCCACCATGCCTCTATAGGTACTAGAATCCACTTTCTTTCCTTTAAGATCCAAATCCAGTTTGGTTGCAGTAGAGATAGGTGTCTTGGTAGGTGATGCATCTCCCAAGTTGAACTTTTTAAGGAGTTCCTTGACATATTTGGATTGGCTTATGAAGATGACATCATCCTTTTGATGAATTTGTAGACCTAGGAAAAATGACAGTTCTCCCATCATGCTCATCTCATATTTGCTCTTCATAAAAGATGAAAACTTTTCACACAGCTTCTCATTTGTAGAACCAAAGATTATGTCGTCAACATAAATCTGAACCAGAATGATGTCCTTGCCATGGTGCTTGTAGAACAGTGTCTTATCCACCACACCTCTTGTAAATTGATTCTCAATGAGAAAAGTAAAGAGAGTTTCATACCAAGCTCTGGGGGCTTGCTTCAATCCACAAAGTGCTTTGAACATCTTGTAGACAAAGTCATACAACTCAGCATCCTCGAATCCAGGTGGCTGTTCAACATACACTTCCTCTTCTAATTCTCCATTAAGAAAGGCACTTTTGACATCCATTTGGAACACCTTGAAGTTATAGTGCGTAGCAAAGGCTACGAATATCCGAATAGCTTCAAGTCTGGCAACAGGTGCAAATGTTTCATCATAGTCAATCCCTTCCTGTTGACTATAACCTTTAGCTACTAGCCTTGCCCTGTTTCTTGTCACATTTCCACTTTCATCCAACTTGTTTCTGAAAACCCACTTTGTGTCAACGACTGACTTCCCTTTAGGTCTAGGGACCAGCTTCCATACATTGTTTCTCTCAAATTGGTTGAGCTCTTCTTGCATAGCTATCACCCAATCTGAATCCAACAATGCTTCATCAATTGACTTTGGCTCAATCTGAGATAGAAAACATGAAAACATGCTGTCAGCAGAAACATTTCTCCTTGTCCTTATACCAGTAGTGGGATCACCGATAATTAGATTGCTAGTATGATCTCTGTTCCACTTAGTGGTTCTAGACAAGCTTCTTTCTTGATCTGCTTGATTAGTTCCTCTTTGAGGGGTTAATTCTCTACCATTGATGTTTTCTCCTTCATGTTCTTCAACATCTCCAGAATCATTCTCATTCTGATGATTAGCTGATTTAGTTTGAGATTGAGCTGGAGTTTGTGTAGCATCATTGGTGTTGATAGCATCTCTTTCAAACTCAGTATTCTGAGTGCAAGTAGGTTCATCAGCAACAACTTCTTCTTCCTCCAAGTAACCTTGATTTTCAAATCTAAGAGGCTCCATTTGACTTTCCTCTTGTAATCCTGGAAACTTGGTTTCATCAAAGGTGACATTCACACTTTCTTCAATGACTTTGTGATCAATGACATAGACTCTGTAGGCAGTCCTTTCTAATCCATATCCCATGAAAATGCCTTCATAAGCTTTAGCATCACTTTCCTTTCCTTTCATGGTTGTCAATCATCATGAAACACTTACTCCCAAATACATGAAAATATTTGACAATTGGTTTCTTTCCAGTTAACAGATAGTAAGGAGTGTTTCCGTGAGTCTTGTTGATCAAGGTTCTGTTCTGTGTGTAGAACGCTGTGTTAATAGCTTCTGCCCAGAAATATGTTGGTAATTTAGAATCATTCAACATAGTTCTCGCAGCTTCAATGAGAGTTCTGTTCTTCCTTTCTACAACTCCATTTTGTTGTGGTGTCCTGATAGTGGAGAATTGTTGGGCAATGCCTTCTTCCTTGCAGAAGTTTCCTAATGTGGCATTTCTGAACTCAGTACCATTGTCACTTCTCAGATATTGAACTTGAGCATTCGTGGTTCTTTCAAGAACTCTTATGTGATCAATGATTTCTTGAGCAGCTTTGTCCTTTGTCTCTAAGAACTTTACCCAAGTGTACCTTGAGTAATCATCCACCATTACCAGGGCATATCTCTTTCTTGCAAGAGATTGAATGTAAGAACCCAGGTTTTTGTAATATTTCTAAAATGATCATAAACGGTGATTGGTGGAGGTTATGTAAAGTTTTTAAGATTATATTATATGAATGAAGAAGTATTTATACTTTTATGGATAAAGTATCGTTGTACCAAGAAGAAAGGGAATGTAGAAACTGTCAGATTACGTAGATTTTTATTTTATTAAATATTGGTATAAATATGGGATATTGAGGTTAAGAAAATATTTAAGCTAAGTTAAATACCAAGGCAAGGAATTATGTAATTTATTAGAAGAATTTCAAAGGCAAATGTTCAAGAACGATGAAAGAAATTTCTACGCGACGAAACGCTTTTACAAGAAAATCTCTAAACTTGCATATGGAATTAAATGGTAAGCATTGGTTGATTAATAGGTGAGTAATATACCTGCAATTTACCATGTAATAGCCATGCAAGCCATGCAAGGCAAGGAGCATTGGATGCTAATCAAATAAGTCAAGTCATGATTCTTTAAACCAAGCATTGTATACCATTTTTGGGACAAATTGCCAATTACCTTTCTTTTACAAAATTATTTTGGAGATTACCTTGGGTAATTGATAAGTGCTGAAGTATGATTGATATATATTAATTATACATATCATTTTATCAATTACATAAAAAAAAGATAGCAAAAGCTCTCCCCCTCCATTTTCTCTATTTTCGGCCAAAAACAGAGCAGCCACTTCAACCTGCCATAACTCCCTCATTTCTCAATGAAATTTTGTGTTCTATAGGTTTTTGGAAAGGTATTGAGATGATCTACAACTCCTCTTTAGAAGCCTCGTCCAGAAAATCAAGGTAAGACCTTCGTTTCTCCAGTTCTTTCAAGAGTGATAATGCTGACTACGAAAATTTTAAACTTGGTTGTTTAGGTCTTGAAGAGTAAAGGTTGTTAAAGCTATCTAAGGTGTTTTTAAGGAAAGTCAAGCTTGGTTAAGGTTGTTAAGACTCCAAGGAAGGTAAAACACTCACACCCACCTTAAACTTTATGAGCTATAAGTTGATTTGAAAGGTTGATGCAAGTATGTACATGTTTAAGGGGATTGTGATGTTTTAAGCTTTATAAGTATGGGTAAAATTTTGGATAGTGATAAATGGATGTTACCACTGGTATTATAGATCCTTGATGATGTTTATATGATCTTGATGGTGTATGGTTGAATTAAGTGGTTAGATGGAGTTCATGGAATTTGGAAATGTTCGGTTTATAGTCGTTATAATGTCGAAATTTCATTGGATCATTTGAGCAGTTAATACCGAATTCAACAAATGTTTTCTTGGTAAGTTTTTGGCCATAAACCAGTAGGACTTGTTTTGTAGTTTGTTTTGACACCAAGATCATGTAATTACGATTTATGATTTATGAGATATGCTCGTTTTAGTGAAACCGGTTAAAACGGACGAATCGTTAAGATGAACTGACTTTACCAAGTCAAACGAGCCCTTTAAAAATGGTCTGTGATTATGAAATTTTTACAGGGGGTAATTTAGTCAGTTGTTAAATTCCTGTAAAAATTTGAAGACAAAAGGCTTAATTTTCGATTTTATAGAAATGTTTAAGTCAAGAATGCGCATGAGAAACCACTGCAGAAAGAAGCTATTTTTAGAGCAATAATTGAGCTAGCAAAAAGATGTTCTTAATTATGAAATTTGGATGAAAAATCCTCTGGACAGTTAAGAAGAAGTGAGAAAAAGAATTTCATGAAAAAGTTTATTTTTCAGTTTTATAGAATTTTTCGAATCATAGTTGCGCAATTGAAAAATCCTTTTAGGGGACGAATTAAGACGAACTTTAGTTTCGTTGAAAATGACATTTAACGAAAGTCGTTATGAGACCATTAATTATCAAAAGTGGTTAAAGGATATCATGGGCTTATAATAAGCCAAACGGGTAGTAAAGAGGTATCATTACGAAGTTGTGCCTTTATATGAATAGTTGGTTCGACGGGATAGTTTAATGAACTAACCGAACCGTATTGATTATTATAGATCATCACACTAGAGACAGGGCTCAGACTATTCCGACACTATCAGGCAAGTTTTAGAAACATGTATTTCAAGTATTTTCAAACTGTTGTTGTTGTGGTATAAATGCTATAAACTGCTTGATAGTATTTTTGCGAATCAGCATATGATGTATGGTTATTTACGTGGGTTTATACACCTGTTAAGTATGTATGTATGCATATACTCTTATATATATGTATACCATGATGTGTTACAAGTTTCCAGTAGAGTATGATAATACCTTTTCTTAGTAAGGGAGTCGGAGATATTTCGTCCAGATAAGGACATAAAAACCCGGAAGTCTCCGGAGATGATATATGACGCATAGTTCGTTTTAAAAATAATCCAATAAATATAAATTGGATATTTTCGGATTAAAAATTTCTTTGATGATATTAATAAATATTATTTGAATATTTATTAATAAGTTGAATATTATTTTCAATTGAGAATTGTGAGTGATTATTTATTTAATAAATATTATTTAAATATTTATTGAATATTCTAAGATGATTATTTATTTAATAAATTTTATTTGAATATTTATTAAATATTCCAGGATGATTTAAAAATCATATTATTATTTTAAAAGTTATTTAAAAACTTTAAAAAGTATTTTAAATATTTTCTGATCGTCGGAAAAGTATTTAAAAATAGAACGGGTTCCCATTTCTTCACTGACTATAGCTTCACTCATCGAAAAGTATCGCTACCTCGCTCAAACTTATCAAAACTCGGGAACCCAAGATTTTGGGAGCTAGTATTAATTATTTTCTCCCTTCGCTACCAATAAGAAGTATACCCTACCTAGTAAGGAGAGGTTAAGTTTGACTAAACATTCAAAACTCCGACCAACTCTCAAGTTAATGTTTGATGAAGCAATTCTTAGTAATCCAAATCTGTTGACTAAAGTCAACCCACATATCAAAGTTACTTCCTCAATCACTCATGGAAGTAAAGTTAGAAAAAGGTTACCAAACCAGTTGGCAAGCTTTGTGCTTGAGAGAACTGGATTAAATTCTGCTCTTATGATGAATATGACTCTCTAAGGGATTGGAGGAAGAGGGGACATCGCCTTTGAGCGTAGTCCAAATATTAAGGCCCATATGCGGTCAGGGTGCAACCCGATAAGGGAACGTCGTCCTTCTACTAGTAGAGAAGCAGAGGCACGGTATATTGGCTGATCACCAGATATCGTGGAAGAGGCTCCAGCATAATCCCATTCTTCCAATTGGAATTGTATTGCAACACTGTAATGAAAGCCTAGGTGCTCAATTACCGATAGTGTTGACAGAATGATGAACTATTCAAAGTACCTCAGAAATTCTTCGTTATATTTCTGGATAAAGAATGAAAATGTTTAATGATGATACAATATCAGTATATGATATGTCATATGGTTCACGTTAACAAAAGTACTTTGAAAACTATTATTAAATGGCTGAGCTATATTGCTCACTCTTGATTTTCTTTTATATATACCACCACACAACAACAGATAAGCGTGACAAGAACAAGGCAGACCCCCGCAAAAGTGTGCTAAACGCTCAGCAGTATAGGAGATTATTTACGAGGCAGGTGCCGAGGCCGCACCCAGTAGCATTACCACAGGTGAGCAGACTAAGTTGGATAGGTTTACAGCTTAGGTTGGTTAGGTTTATTTACAAGCATGACTTATGTAAGCTTCTGAAAACCAAACCGTATTGTGGCTGTAGATGTCGCCTTAGATGGTAATCCTTTTAAGTTGAACTTTTAAGATTATGACAAATTGGGTTTATAATATCTATTTCAAGATAGTTATAATAACTTAGTAACGTTTTAATTTCGTCTCTGAGCCTATAATTTGTAAATGTTATGTTTGACTGAGGGGTCACCGCATGCTAAAATGAAGATGAAGAATAATGTTTATTAAAATGGGAATTAAGGACAGAGTGACAGCCTGGATCTCCGACCCCGGGTCTAGGGGTGTTACATTGAACATTTACTGGACCAAGCAAATCTATATGAATTAATTTGAATGGCTCAGTGTTGGTATTCACTTGCTTTGACTTGTGCACAGATCTTTTCAATTTACCCATTTGACAATCCTCACATAGTCCTTCTTGACAAAATTCCTGTTGAGGTAGTCCTCTCACCAAATCCTTCTTCATCAGAATATTCATGTTCTTGAAATTTAGATGGGAGAGTTTCTTGTGCCAAAGCATGCTTTCACGAACTGATGGTTTACTGTAAAAACAGTAAGCCTTGTCTTTCTTCACAGAATTTAAGTCTGCAACAAACAAGCTTCCTTTCCTAACTCCTTTCAAGGAGAGGCTTCCATCCTTCTTGTGATAGATATTACAAACCATCATATCAAAATCAACCTTAAATCCCCTGTCACTGAATTGGCTGACACTGAGTAGGTTGTGCTTCAATCCATCTACAAGAGCAATGTCTTCAATGACAACATTTCCAATTTCCAAACAGCCATATCCCACAGTGTAACCTTTGCTGTTGTCACCAAAAGTTATGATTGGACCGGCTTTCTCCACAAAATGTGATAGCAGGGCTATATCACCAGTCATGTGCCTGGAACATCCACTATCGATGATCCACATGACTTGCTTCTGCTTCTTGCCCTGAAAAATAGATGATTTTAATTTGCATCTGGTACCCAAACTCTATTGGGTCCTGCAGTTACAGCATCATTGTTCATATCATTCTGCTTCACATTTAAATCAACACTAGAATCCTCCTGTTTGACTTCTTTTGCCATCCACTTAGTTCTAGAGTTAGACTTGGTCTTTCTCTTAGTGGAAGCAGTCTTTTTACCAACATAGGTAGGCATAGAAGTCTCAGCAGTTTCTATATAGGAACATCTTTCAGTAGACAGAATAGGAAAATTAAAACAAGTACTCATAACAACAATCTTGCATGGCATACAGTCAATATTATTACAGATGTCCATATTTCTTTACATAATGGGGGTTCTATGTAAGTTACCACTAACACTGGTCGCATTAACTTTGTTCTGTTTGGGTTTCTTACAAAACATGTTAAATGTTGAGATAATCCACAGTTATTGTAAAGCTTCCTAGGAGCATCTTTAACATAATTATATTCATTCTTCTTGTCAATTCTTAACTTGCCATTCCTATTCTTAGGCTTGTAGACATTTGCCTTGACAGTATGTTCTGAAGTTGCTGTCGAGCTACCTTTGACAATACCTTTCTTACCCTCTGTCTTGACAGCAGGTTTGAAAGTTGCTGTCTTGGGTTCTCTCTTGACAGTATCTTTTGAAGTTTCTGTCTCATCCTTGTTGACAACTACTTTAGAACATTCTGTTTGATTACATGGCAAAGTTTCTGTCATGGGAGACTTGACAGTATCTTTCCCTTCGCCTAGTGTGCTGTCAATGCACTCATCCTCATCAATAAGCTCTTGTTTAATGAACAAGGAGGTTTCATCAAAATCAGCTTGAAGATTTTTGAAAATCGGTTTATAAACTCTTTTGAGAATATAAGGTTTGAAAGCATCACTTTCATCAAGAGCAATTGCCTTTCCATGCCTCCTACCATACTCGAAGCCTATACCTATCTTTTGATTCTTAGTGTGATTATCATGATATTCCTGGACTAACTTAGAAGAGTTTCTAAATGCTTTGAGTTTAAACTCATTTTCTGCAATTTGGTTCCTGAGAAATTCTTCTATTTCCTTAGCACAGACAATATCATTTTTCAATCTTGCATTCTCTTGAGCTAACGAATCGAGTGGACTGGTTCTAAGCAATAACATTTCATTTTCAGATTTGAGAGTTTCATTCTGTTTAGTTAACTTAGCAATTTCTTCGTGAGCAGCAGATAAACTAACATGAATGTTAAACATCTCAGCACTTAAATCTTCAATGGTATGCTTGTATTCAGTTTTAGACATATCAAGTAAAACGAGAGATGGTACCTGCTTAGATGAAATTGAAGCTTCTTCATCAGATTTAGCCATGAGGGCTAAGTTTACAATCTCTTCTTCTTCTTCTTCATCTTCAGAATCATCCCAGCATTTTCCTTCAGCCACATAGGCTCTTCCTTGATTTCTCTTAAACTGATTTCCAGATCCTTTTCCCTGATTCTATTTTGGTCTTCTGCACTCAGTGGCAAAATGACCTAGCTCATTGCAGTTGTAACACCTGAACTTCGACCTATCCACCATCCCTGTCTTGTATCCACCTCTTGTGGTTCCACCAGTGGTCTTCGAAAAACCTTCCTTGTTGAACTTAGATGTCTGACCCTATGGCTTGTATGAATTGTCTTTTCTGAATATGATATTCTTGAATCTCTTAGCCATATAAGCCATGGTTGGATTATCCATGCTTTCAATCTTTTCTACTGTGTAGAAGTCTTCATCTTTAACATCTTTGAGCTGCAGAACCACCTTCTCCTCATCATCCAACACCTCTCCAATCTTCAAGGATGGCATCCGTGTTGGTTATGAACTTTGTGAAGGTTCACTTGGACAAGCTACTTGGGGTTCATGAGCTACAAGGGCTCCTGACATGTTTGCTACCTTTCCTTTGGTTCCATTTTGAATAACTCTCTTTTGAAAAAGTTCGAGTTCATATGACTTGAGCACACCATAAAGAGTTTCAAGAGAAACATCATTCAAGTTTCTTCCTTCTCTTATGGCTGTGACTTTGTGCTCAAGATGCTTAGGGAGAGTGAGCATAAATTTGATGTTAATCTCCTTTCTATCATAGAACTTTCCATGAATTTGTAACTCAGCTATTAGCTTACTGAACCTTTCAAACATGTGAGTTAGTTCTTCACCTGGTTTGGCCATAAAAGCTTCATATTGTAATACAAGAATTTGCCTTTGATTTTCTCGGACCTCTTCACTTCCTTCACACAGCAGCTCTATCTTACTCCACATCTCTTTTGCAGATGAACACCCCATGACATTACCACACATGGCTTTGTCTAATGTAAGAGAGTCGAGTAAGATAAGTTGTAAGTAGTCATCCAAGGCTACTTTCTCCTTTTCGGTCTTTGTGTACTCTGAAGGCTTCTTAGCAGCCCAATGGGCTGGAATGAATTCGTCATTTACAGTATCAGCAGCTACTTCCTTCTGAGGTATGAAGGGGCCGTTCTCAAGGATTCCCATGTACAATGGATGGGCAGCATTGATAAATAACAAAATCTTTCTTTTCCAGAAATTGTAGTTCTCTTTATCAAAGACTGGAATCTTGATACCACTTGACTTCTGAACACTCGTCATAATCTTCAGATTTGTATATCAATCTGGTTGCTCTGATACCAGTTGTTGGTCCCGGAGTATTGCAGAAGGGGGGGGGGGGGTTGAATACAATACTGATAAAATCAAATCTTTAAAATCAACAACAATAATAAAGATCGTAGATTATCAATTGACATATGCAAACGTAAGTGGAACAAGATTTCTCACAAAATAAATGTTTTATTTATCTTGTGAAGTGGTGCTACAACCTAGAGAAAGAATTCTCCAGCTGCGAACTTCTTGAGAGATATAAGTTGTTTCGTTGTTGTTGCATTACAGAAAGAAATTAGAGACATGTATCTAAGTAGACTAATATACTCTGTTGTCCCTTTCACGTGGGGTGTTGAGCTGCTATCATTTTTCAAGTGGCAGCTCATTACAATTTGCACACCCAAGTGACTTTCCTAAATTGCTATACATACAGTGTTAACGTTACAAGTAAAGCAACCTAGATTCTTTCTATTTCTAGCTAATACAATTCTAGTAGATGTGGATATATCGTACACCTTGAATTGACCAGCCTTGTATTGTTATCTCTCAAGCTTCTGTCGTAGTCTTTGCAGGTCTGCTACAAACGATTGAGTGTTGCAGCAAATCTGTTTCTTGAACATATAACCTGTCACGAGCTTTGACTGAGAAAAGTACTCAAATCAAATAATTCAGTGTGACAGTAACCTTAACCGCCAAGTCTGCTGTTGAAGGAATATTCAGATGTTGACAGTACGAGCTCCCGCCAATGTTGTTGTCGGAACTCCAGACTTGCTGTCAAGTGTGAGAATGTTACTGTCCCATGCTTCAGCCAATGTTGCTGTTAGATATAGCTTTGTCGTGACTTTGCAACATTTGTCTTCTTGTAACCTTACTGTCAAGAGTGTGACAGTAACTTTTATTCTTGCTGACTTCTGGATGTATTCCTTGAGGCTTGAACAAATGCATGAACTTCTCCCAAGACATACAATTATTACACGACAACAATTATTTGATTACTAGAACATACTCTAGCTGTGACACTATGTTCTACTTAGTAAAAACTAAGTACAGGGAAATGTAGTTAAGTTGTCTCTATGCTATCACCCATAAATCCCAACAAAATCACTTTGTGTTATTTCCAGTTACACACCTCAAGATTGTAGAAGGGGGGTTGAATACAATCTTGTTGAAAATTCTTTCGAATTTATAAGACAGCAGATGGATCTTGATTTAAACAAATAAACAGAAAGAAACTTATGAAACAGAAATCAAAGAAAAACAAACATACAACACGCTTAAAAAATTTCAGTAGTTTAATCATCACTTCACTTATACAGAATTACATAGCACATCTTATATACAATTAGCTACTATATTCTGCATATCCGTTAATAGTCAACATGACTTAGGAATTCTAGCAACTATGGCAAAACCAAACAACTGACAAGACTTAAAACAAGCATGCTACAGACTTATCAACCGATAAGCTGCCTCATCAACGAATATTTATAACTTGGATATCCGTTGACAAGTTACAAACTTATTCTTGTACACATATGTTTTTCAAGGTGTTTTCAAGTACTTATCATCAATGATAACATAATTCCTAACAATCTCCCCCAATTTATGACTGATAGAATAACAGCCATAAATTAAGAACCTTGATGATAACAAAACACCTTTGTATGGATACAGAGTTTGAGTAAAAACATATGTGGTGTACTAAGCTTCAAAAGTTTAGAGAAATGAACTGAGTCAAGTTAAAGAATCATACTTCCACAAGGGATGCTCCTCTAGACTGAGCATATCATTGATTTCTTCCCCTTGCGGTCCTCATACCATGAACTTGATGTCTGTTTGCCTCAAGCTGCTTCTCTAGAGATCTGTAGATAATTTTTTCTTCTGAGTGATTTGGATCCAGCATAGACATTAATTGTTGCAAATACTTATTGATAGATTTATTCTGAAAAATCTTCTACAGTTGTGTTCATCTCTGAATTCCATTATCAACAATGGATAAAAGTGAACCTTCCTTCCAGGTTCATATGGAATATTCAACTTCTTAGGAAAACCCTCCTTTGAAGACAAGCTGCTCCTTAATTTATTGGTCTTGTTGAAAATTATTTTCTTTGCCTCTGGAGTGAATCCCCCAGTTCTTTTCATTAAGGACCAAATCTTCTAGAGTTTGCTGTAGCCTTCATTTAACACTTGATGTAAGGGCCAGGTTCTGCTTTTTCCTCCTCTATAGGTGAAAATCAACCTTTCTGGCAGCCTGGTTGTCCTATATGCAGCACTCACATCTTCAACATCATCCAAGAAAAGATTGACACTTGAATATTCTTCAATGTCAACAATATAGAGTTCAGATTCTTTCTTGGTAGACACCTTTGCCACTTGAAGAACCTCAGCAATTTGAATTTGTCTAGCTAATGGTTGTTTCCTCCTTCTGGTTCTCCTCTTTTCAGGTGAGAGCCTGGTATTTGGAAATGCCAAGCTGTTGATGTCAAAGTCAAATTCCAAAGATTCTTCCTTTATGAAGTCTAAGGGGTTAGATGTCTGAGTGTATTGTTGTGTGTCTTGTGTTGGAGGTTTTTTAGGTTGAGATAGTATTGATTCAACTTGAACTTCTGGTTCTAGGCTCAAAGTTCTTTTAGCAGGGACTTTAACTCTACTTTTCCTTTTCTTGCACACAGGCTTTGTGTTCATTTTCTTCTTCTTAAATTTGGCCTCTTCTTCTTCAGTCTCTTGCTTCATCTCTTCTTCTAGTTCTCTTACAAGCTCATCAACCAGTCTAACTTCTTTTTCAGTGTATTCTGTAGGTTGTCTAACAATCTGGCCAGCTTGAAGTAACCTTGCAATTTCTTCAGCTTTGGCCACGACAAAGTTTGGATGACATGCAGGAACATAAATTTCCACTCTCTCTCTCTCTGTAGATGAATGCTAGATTCTCTTTGAGTCCCACATCAACTCTAGCCTTATGTTTTAATTCGGAAAGATACTTGCTAATTAGCTTGAATTCATCTGGATTTGACATTGGAAAATCCATTCTCGTGGTGTTTTACCATTCTTCTTCACAGGTGATTTCTTAGGCTTGAGCACAGGCTTGAATTCAGACACATAAGATGGCTCCCATCTGGCTAGAGATCTGGGAAGCACAAAATCTGGAATTAATACTTGTCTGATTGATGTGGTTATGGGAGGAATTGATACTTGAGAAATTTGAGGATTAGCAGCCAACCTTGTGGCTATAGAATCTTCAGGTTGAACGACTGGTTCCTCCTCACTAGTTGGAATTGTTGGAGCTGTTGGAGCTAGAGTAGAGTGAAGTTGCTCCCCCTCACTTGTTGTCCCCTTATCACCAAACTTCTTCCCCTTTTTGTTAGCATCAAGGGTTTGAGTAGTAGGCAGGTTCAATAGTCTTTCAAGGAGGGCACGTTGTTGATTATGAGCTTCAAGGATGAGCTTTTGATCTGCAATCATAGCGCTCATTAGAACCTCTAATCTAGCAACTTGTGCAGACAGATCTTCAATCTTCTTATCTGGTATCTGTATTTTTCTTCAGCTTGTTTCTAAGTTGCTGCATTGTACGGGGAGGAAAAAAAGTCTCCAAGTTCTTGTTCTGGGCTTCTAATACATTTTTAATTTCAAGCTTGAAGTCATCCTTATCCATCACCCTTTGATTGAGAAGACACTTGTGTAGTTTGAAAGGAGCCAGAAAATTCTCTTGCACATGCTTCAGGGCGGGTTCAGCATCCTGTAAAGTAGCTACAGTCTTCTTATACTGTACTACTATCTCATTGTGAGCATCCTTGGAGATATAGTCTTTGGACATTAACCATTCTGGTAGATCTCCAGGTTGCTGTGAAGGTATTTCATCTTCACCTTCATCTGTGAATCCAGAATCAGACTGATCCACATCAGTAGCATTTGGAGGTAGCTTGGTAAGAGCATCTTTAGCTCTCTGCATAGATTCAGTTGTGTGTACCAAGTTTAGCTGTTGCTTAGCCTCCACATTGCCCTGTTTAGCCCAATAGTCAAGGTCGGGATCAGGGTGAGTAAAGGTTTCAGCTCCAAGAACAGTGCTACCAATGACTTGTTGAGATGTCTGTTGATAGTGACTTGTTCTAGGGCATCCTCAACCTCCATTGACTCACTAGCAATGGCTTTCTCCACCCTTATGTCTCATGTACCTACTTTTCTCTCATGTTCTCTCTCTCTCTCTCTCTCTCTTTGCATCAGGGGCTCCCCCTGGCTCACACCTCACCTTCACCTACTAAGGTTGAACTCTCATTCTCTCCTTTTACATCAGGGGCTCCCCCTGGCTCATACCTCTCACACCCTCACCTTCACCTACTAAGGTGGAACTCTCATTCTCTCCTTTTGCCTGGCAGGAAGAAATTGCCAGCCCCTCACTCACATTCTCTCCTTTTGCCTGCTCACAAGGCAGCCTTTCACTCTCAGAAATGACACTCCCTTCCCTCAATCCTAGAAGTGTTTGAACTACAAGTGTGACCTCTGCTGTAGTTGTAGGAAGCCCATCGATCGATGGATGCGAGATATCCATTGATGCTGTAGTTGAGGTTACCAATGGATGATTGTTGTTAAGCATATCCATCGATGAACAAACACTTGTCAACGGATGAGAAATATCCATCGATGAAGTAGAAGGGATAACAGATGATAGAGAGACTATGGTTGAATATGTGCAGATTGATTTTAAAGTAAATGGCATAGTTTTATTCATAGTTTCAGGAATAATTGGTTGTTGGTCCAACAAATCATCTAGAAGATGATGACCAGCAGGTTCAGAGTGGGGCTCCTCCCTCAGAAGTAAAGAGGAAGAATTTGCTTGTGATGTGGGAATCATATCCACATCCAGAGATAGAGATGGTGAATCTGGAATATGTGGAGTGTTTGAAGAGAAAGAATGGGGTTGTGACTCCACATTTACTGGAGCCACATCAAGCTGAATTTGAGAAGGTTCAATCATGGAGGATTGAACTGTGTGTGACCCTTGTGCACCCAAAGTAACTTTAGGTTTCTTCTTTCTGACAAAGGTTTTGATTGGTGAATTTTGGCTAGTGGTGTCCCTTTCCCTCTTGTGCAATGTTCCTGGTTGGGAACTCTTTTCAATAACAACACCCTGTTGAGAGGATGCTGTTAGGGATGTGTTCGAATCCTTTTCAACATTAACAGCCTTTTGGGAGACTGCAATGTGGCTAGGCTGGGACTCACTTACCTCTCCAACCATATCCTTAGGGTTTCTTTGATGTTCACCCTGTCCCTCACCACTCACTACCACCTGGTCACTCCCTTCAGAGGTTATGGTAGTTTTTACAACAAGTGTCTTTTGAGAAACACTTGAGGCTGGTTTTCTTGATTTGGATTTAGATTTATGTTTGGTTGCTTGGGTAGAAGACTGTGGGTTCCCAGATACAGGCTCCATAGCAACACTCAATTGCAAAGAACCTTGAGATTGAGTAGTAGGAAGAGGGTTAGCAACAGTTACCTCAAAATGATAAAATCATTTGATCAGCTTGTTGATTGAAATAGTATCCCCATTCTGATTTCATTAAGTCAAGAACAATTGAAATTGTCATTGTTAGCCTGTGATAAATTGTGGAGTTGATTTTCATTATCCTGAAAGGGCTAATTCATGAAAACGTTAAATGCCATGTGGAACAATTTCAATTAAGCAATTAGCAATTTCAGAATAAGTCTAATTAAACTCATAACATCACATATGGAAAAATTAAGCAAATAATGAACTCGAAATAAAGGAAAATTAATCATTTTTCATTCATTGTTCCAAAATATCATTACATAGACATTCACAAAAGCAAAACACACAGATGCCCTAATTATTCTAAGAACTAGAAGGGTCTTCTGGGTTCTTTCTCTTCTGAGCAGCAGCAGCTCAGCGGGAGAAGATCCTTGACATTGTAACAGCAAGGCCAATGATCCTCTCTTGCTCCTCCAGCACACGGAGTCGCTCCTGCTCTCTCTCTCTTCTGCCTCTCTGGCTCTTGCCTCAGCTTCTAGCTCTTCCTCTATAACCAAATTCATCAGCAAGAAACTCCATTCTACCTTCTACTCATAGGTGAGTTTCTTGAGAATGTCGTCAGGAACTCTATCAGCAGGGTAACTAACGCCATCGACTACCATGGAGGACGAACGGTAGTCAAAGAGAATCTCATCTACATATCGGAAATGCATGAAGAAATCCATGGAGGGAAGTGAAGAGAAATTGAAGAGATGAAGATTTGAGACGAGAGACTGAGATGAGGTTTTGGGAAGTTGAGATGAAAGAATAAGAAAGGTCTGTAACTGGCTGCTGAATAAATAGGTGGTTTTGGGAATATGAAACGATGAAAAGACACACCTAGAGATACCAATTATGGTTGCATGCAAGGCTAGACTATACATATAATCTCTCTCTTAGATTCCCTAGAAAGTGTCATGATTAATCCTATTTATTTTATTAAAAATAGGTTAATAGGAATACTCAAGAATAATAGGACAATTTCTAAGAAATCAATTAGCACAAATAGCACATAAGCATGCAAACACGAAAGCCAAGAAAAATATTCGTTCATGAAATGGTAAATAAGATTTGACAGCACAGTCATGACCGAAATAAAAATAAAAATAAATTACCCAGCGGATAATAGAGTGAATCCTCGAGAAGCGAGTTTCTCGTTGACATGTATTACTGGACTAATACACGCAAAAAGAAACTTATTATCCTCCGAATAAAATAAAATAAAATCCAGAAAACTATTGGGTTTTATATCAAACGAGTCACTGATCTCATTAAAAAGTATCAAGTAGCTCCTCAGTCTTCACGGGGACTCATTTAAACCACTAAACTAAGAAATATATCATTTGCCCCCCTACATTCACAAAAATAATACAATTTATGTGTGATCTGAGTATTGATGTTTAAATATATCATATTGTGTGTGTAATGAGAACATTGTCTGATTAATGTATACCATAAATTGTATTATTTTTGTGAATGCAGGGGGAGGCAAATGATATATTTCTTAGTTTAGTGGTTTAAATGAGTCCCCGTGGAGACTGGGGAGCTACTTGATACTTTTTAATGAGATCAGTGGCCCGTTTGATATAAAACCCGAAAACTATTTGAATATCAACGGGTATTTGAAACATCCGTTGATAGGCAAATTTTGACTTAGACAAAATTTCATGCCTTTCCTTATAAAAGAAAATCAAACTTATTTCTGGCTGCTTACTCAACCATGCAAATAACTTAGATAAGTTAGGAAAAATTCAGCATACCTAGCTCACTTACCAACCTTGTGAATGTTGATTCATCAAGTGGCTTGGTAGAGATATCTGCAAGTTGCTTCTCACTTGGAACAATTTGAAGTTCCACAGTACCCTCCATCACATGCTCTCTGATGAAGTGATATCTGATGTATATGTGCTTGGTCCTGGAATGTTGCACTGGGTTTTCAGATATAGCAATAATGCTAGTGTTGTCACAGAAAGTTGAAATTTTATCAATTCTTAACCCATAGTCAAGAAGTTGATTTTTCATCCACAAGATCTGTGCACAACAGCTCCCAGCTGCAATATACTCAGCTTCTGCAGTAGAAGTGGAAACTGAATTCTGCTTCTTGCTAAACCATGACACCAGCTTATTCCCTAAGAATTGACATGTACATGTGGTTCTCTTCCTGTCAATTTTGCAACCTGCATAATCTGCATTTGAATAGCCAGTTAGATTAAAACCAGATTCTCTAGGATACCAAATGCCAAGGTTTGGTGTTCCCTTGAGATATCTGAAAATCCTCTTAATAGCTATTAAATGAGATTCCTTGGGATCAGCTTGGAATCTAGTACATAAACAAGTAGAGAACATAATATCAGGTCTACTTGCTGTTAAATATAGAAGTGAGCCAACCATGCCTCTATAACTTGAAATGTCCACTTTCTTCTCCTTAGTATTCAACTCAAGTTTAGTGGCAGTGGCCATGGGTATTTTTGCAGAAGCACAATCTAGTAAATTAAATCTTTTCAAAAGATCATAAACATAGTTAGATTGACTAATGAAAATACAATCACTAACTTGCTTTACTTGTAAACCAAGAAAGTAAGTTAGTTCACCCATCATGCTCATTTCATATTTACTTTGCATAAGTTTGGCAAACCTTTTGCAAAGCTTCTCATCAGTAGACCCAAATATTATATCATCTACATAAATTTGGACAAGTATCAAGAGCCATTGACATTTCTATAAAAGAGAGTTTTATCAACAGTACCTCGAGTGAAGTGATTCTCTATAAGGAACTGTGAGAGAGTGTCATATCAGGCTCTTGGTGCTTGCTTCATGCCATAGAGTGCTTTGAGAAGAAAATAGACATATTCTAGAAAGTCTGGGTCTTCAAAACCAGGAGGTTGACTAACATACACCTCCTCTTCCAAAATACCATTCAGAAAAGCACTCTTGACATCCATCTGATAGACTTTGAAATTTGCATGGGTTGCATAGGCCAGGAAGATTCTGATTGCTTCCAACCTTGCTAAAGGTGCAAAGGTTTCATCAAAATCAATTCTCTCTTCTTGACAGTAGCCTTTTGCAACCAGTCTAGCTTTGTTCCTTGTAACTATGCCATTTTCATCCATCTTGTTCTTGAATACCCACTTAGTGTCAGTCACTGATTTGTCTTTAGGTTTGGGTATAAGCTTCCACACTTCATTTCTTTCAAACTGGTTTAGCTCTTCTTGCATAGCTATAACCCAGTTGGGATCTACGAGGGCATCCTCAACTTTCTTTGGTTCTTCTTTAGACAGAAAACTGCTATACAAGCATTCTTCTTGAGATGCGCGCCCTTCGAGTTTGGACTCTGGCATTTGAATCTCCAATGATGAGTTCAAATGGGTGATCTCTAGTCCATTTCCTTTGGGGTGGCAGATTTAGTCTGGATGATGTAGCTTCATTTTCCCTATGTTGATCATTCTGATTAGTTGTTGAGTGACAACTCTGAGATGCTCCCCCTGAGTATGTGGCTCTTGAGGATGGAGTTCTAATAGAGTGATCAAAAGATATATCCCTGTGGCTATCAACAGGTATTTTAGAAGGAGCTTCCTCAGCATCAATGAATGATGTTCCACGCTCTTCACCTTGAGCACGCTGCAATTTTACACCAGTTGACACTGTATTTTCATCATCTTCACTGCCTTCACCACTCATCTCATTTTCAAATGAGAGATCTTCATGGAAACCTTCATCTACCAACCCTTGGATTTTCTTATCATCGAAGACAACATGTATAGATTCCATAACAATGTTAAGTCTTAGGTTGTAGATCTTGTAGGATTTCCCTGTTGAATATTCAACAAAGATAGCCCCATCTGCCTTTGTGTCAAATTTCCCAATGTTCTCACCTTGATTTCTCAAGACAAAACATTTGCAACCAAAGACATGCAAGAAGTTAATTGTTGGCTTCTTTCTCTTGAATAGTTGGTAGATAGTCATGCCTATTGCTTGATTGACCAAAGAAATATTCTGAGTATAGCATGCAGTATTGACAGCTTCAGCCCAGAAATATGTTGGCAACTTTGATTCTTCAAGCATTGTCCTTGCAGCTTCAATGAGAGTCCTATTTTTCCTTTCTACTACACCATTTTGTTGAGGAGTCCTTGGTGTAGAGAATTCTTGGATAATTCCTTATTCTTCACAAAACTCTCTCATCACAGAGTTTTTTGAATTCAGTTCCATTGTCACTTCTAATCCTTCTAACTTTGAAAGAGGGATTGTTGTTGACTGTTCTGATGTGATTAATGATGATTTCTCCTGCCTCATCTTTGGAGTGCAGAAAGAATGTCCATGTGTATTTAGAGAAGTCATCCACAATCACTAGACATTATTCTTCTTAGAGATTGACAAAACATTGATTGGTCCAAAAAGATCCATATGTGCAGTAGCTGTAGGGGATGATCAATGGAGGACATTAACTTGGATTTGAAAGAGGCCTTCTTTTGCTTCTCTTTTTGGCATGCATCACACAATCCATCCTTGGAGAAATCCAATTTTGGATTACCTCTAACCAAATCCTTTTTGACCAACTCATTCATTGCTTGGAAATTCAAGTGTGACAGTTTCTTGTGCCATAGCCATCCTTCATCTACACTTGCCTTGCTGAAAAGACATGTAACTGTATTTGCACTTGTTAAATTGAAGTCAGCTGTGTACACATTCCCTTTCCGGTTACCTGTCATCACTACCCTGTTGTAGTTTTTCTTGAAAACAACACAAGCTTCTGAAGTGAACCACACATTTTGACCTTTATCACATAGTTGACTGATACTAAGCAAGTTATGCTTAAGTCCATCAACTAGTGCTACATTTTTGTCAAAGTATCTTAAAAGTCAAAGTATTCTGCAGGGTTGTTGCCACTCTCTGTCTCCATGTGATACAATTTTGTCTGAATTGTCTTGGAAAGATATGCAATAGATTTACCTGCTAAATTGTTTGTGAGAATAAGGAATGTTTCTTTTTCTTCTTCGTTTCCAATACTGGCTTCCATACTCTTTTGAAGTCTATCAACCCATGTGATGTGTCAGGCATGTCAAGTCGCCATCAACCTCTAATCCCAAGACATAATTGGTTGAAGCATTTTATCCGTTGAAGTAGACATCGATCGATAGGTTGACTGTTGCTTGTTGAAGAGCCATATCCGTTGACATAGAATCTTTAGTAGTTGAGTCATCACTTCACTTATACAGAATTACATAGCATAGCTTATATACAATTAGCTACCCTATTCTGCATATCCATTTATAGTCAACATGACTTAGGAATTCTAGCAACTATGGCAAAACCAAACAACTGACAAGACTTAAAACAGGCATGCTACAGACTTATCAACCGATAAGATGCCTCATCAACGGATATTTATAACTTGGATATCCGTTGACAAGTTACAAACTTAGTCTTGTACACATATGCTTTTCAAGGTGTTTTCAAGTACTTATCATCAAGGACAACATAATTCCTAACAATCTCTCCCAATTTATGACTGATAGAATAACAACCATAAATTAAGAACCTTGATGATAACAAAACACCTTTGTATGGATACAGAGTTTGAGTAAAAACATATGTAGTGTACTAAGCTTCAAAAGTTTAGAGAAATGAACTGAGTCAAGTTAAAAATAATTTAAAAAAGTTTATGGATATTTTTTATGATGCCATTGGACTATTGACTTTGTAACTGATACCATTAAATTTTTGATTTATACGTATAATAGCCTTATATTTTAACGTTTGATTTAGGTTTGGGTAAAGGAATGATATAACATATATGAAATCTAAAATATAAGAATATTATTTGTAAATAAAAAAAAAGAATAATATCATCTGAAAAATTCAAAACCAGAAGGATGTCAATTAAGAATATCCCTAAATTTTTGTAAGTAATCACCCTTTTAGAATTTTAATTACACAAAATAATTAATATGAATTTGTAATTAATTTCAAGGTGTTGCGGCTTGTTACCCGTTTATCTTGCATATGTGTAACTTCAGTTTTTATACTAATTTATTTAAGGGTATTAGTTTGATATGTCCCAAATTAACAAGTAAATTATAAATATATCCCTCTTTATTGAATAATTATAAATATGTCCTATGATTAAATTTAACTCATATATAACTTATACACATATAATTATACATATATTTATATTAAATAAGACTACAATACCCCTTTTCTTTTTATCCCATCCTCCCTCCCTTATTCATCCCGGCCCCGCAGGGGCACAACGCTATGTAGAGTGGGAAATTTGCAATGCGTGTAATTCGTGCTACTACTACTACTACTACCATGATTGATGATTTTCAGCTACTTCAGAGAGTTTGTTGTAGAACATGACTTTATGTATACCTTTGTTTCATCATAGTTTTGTACTCTTATTGTTGGGTCTAACAATTAACAACATAGGTCCCGTTTGTCAAATCTTAAATAGAATTTATAAGTTATTTATTTCGAAAAAAAATTTGTATTTATCTATTTTTTTTAGAAAAAAATGTGTATGATGAGTTTAAGATTCGTTATCTTCTAAAAATAACTTACTTATTTCAGAAAAAAGTACATATTTCCTAACTTTTTTCCAGAATAAGTAATTTATTTCTGAAAAATAAGATTTCCCAAACGGGCCCATAATAACATGTGGTATAGTCACAAATGTAGCATGTATCAAATTTAATAAAATGTAATTGATAAAAGAGGACAAAATTGTCTTTTGTAAATGTGTGATTGTTTGCACTAAATCACGTAAGCGTACGTGGTCACAAGTAATATAGAATAAAGTTGAGTTCGTTCCCACAGAGATCTGGTTTAGGTTTCAATTCAGTTAACGCACCTATGCAACAATGTATGGTTTTTATTCACTGTTAAGACAATTAACAAATTGGGGTTTGATTAACTAAAATTAACTAAAAAGCAAATTAACAACTTAGAATTAATTAACTAACGAGAAATAAAATCGAATTACTTCTATAAGAGTAAACATGGGATCCTAACTTCATTAAATACTTCACTTAGAGATGACACCTTTAATCAATGCATGTGATGGTTTTGATATCTTATCAGACAACACGAAACAAGTAAACGCTACCTCTCAGTATACGAATACCAAACTAAACATACATCCACAAAAGAGATAGAAGATGAATATACACCAATTATGCTTAGACCCTATATCTCTATAAGATTTGAAAACATAACGGTTGAAGAACAAGTTGTCTATTTAGATCATATAGGGCAGCATAATATCACTATTTACGCTACAAATCATGATGTTAAAACATCAACCTATCCTATACTAGCATGGCAAGTTCTAAATCTCAAGATCCACTTTCACTTCACAAGAGATTAACAGATTAGATGTTAGCTACGCATCTAACAATTAAGCATAACCATACAAGGATATCAGATATACATCACACACAGATCTTTAAAGCATCAAAATACTAAAGCTCCATAAATAAATCCGTTAGAATCTCATGACAATGATTAGTTCGTAATTGAACCTCTCGTCATCATGGGATCAAGTGAAACCATGATAAAAACAAAGTATGAAAAAAATATAAATAAACCTAAGTAATTGATATGTAATGGTGATACAAATTACAATGGTAGGATGTGTTTAAATAGGCTTTAGAAGTCTTGCCCAGCAAGGAAACTACCAAATCAGAATTAAAATAGAATACGTTTCCTAAACTGATTCTGTTTTAAAGGAAAATTCGTAACTTACTTTTCTGCATTATTTCTGGGCCGTTCCAGTTGTAATTGGACCTCTGGACCACTTTAGAATGAAAGAGAATTCCGTTATCTTCGCGTGGACTGTATGAAAACAACACCTAGAGGGGGGGGGGTGAATAGGTGTATATGGCTAATTATGCTTATTTATGACCTGTTTTGAATTTTACCAGAAACAGCTTGCTGTTAGTTATAAACAGTTTAACAGATGGCAAGCTGTTTATGCAGTGCAGTAAGTAATGTGCAGGAAAAATAAAGAACACCACAATCTTTTAGCCAGGTTCGACCCCTAATCCCCTATGGTCTACGTCCTGGTCCCTTACCAACTTGGTAAGAGAATATATTATTGATCAAAGATAATCCAATTACAAGATACAACAATATATCTCCCTTTTTCTTAGCTACTGACAAATGGCTTGCTGAACACCTGTTTCTGAACCTGCTCTCTAAGCTATACTTCCCAAGTATACTTCTCTAGCAACGTTCACCAACCCTTGTTCCCTAACCAATCTGCCCAGCAACTAAAATACCCAGCTGTTACAAATGGCTTGCTGTTTGCTGTGCTGAACTAACTCTCTAAGCAATACTTCCCAAGTACACTTCTCTAGTCTAGTTCAACCCACCCAAAACCTTTAGCCAACCTTGTACAGCAACTATTCAATACAATTTGAACAATACAAAGGTTTGAATAAATACAACTCAACCTATGAACCCTCTGAATATATAAATATGCGTATATGTATGGGTTTGAAAGGTTAGAAGGATTTTGCAATGAAAGCTTTGTGGTTGTGTATATAGTCTTGTTTCTGTACTTGTATGGGGTTGTAAGAACTGAGGAATAACAGCTCTTAAATAGGTAAACAAGAATATTTTGAACTCAAGCTTGAAATGGCTCCAACGGTTGAATAAGAATAAATCCGTTGATGATTTTCATTTGAATAATATGCAGGAGCTTGAAGTTGTGTTTCAGTTGTGAGAGAAAGAAGATGGAGCGTGTAGTTGTATGGAGAATAATATTTGTTTATGATGAGGAAGAGACAAGAGCATGTGGTTGGAAAAGAAATGTCAAAGATGTCATGCTACTTTCCTTATTCAAAGCAAGGAATATCTTGTTTGTCTCCAAGCATGTGAGATATGGGTGTTGATATATTCAAATATACTCAGAGGGCCCTTACAATTATTCCTAACATGTTCCCACTTGATGCTCTTTAATTCCTTTATATTCGGTAAACCTGCCCAGACTGAAATCAGCATGCTGTTTGTGAAACTGGCCTCCTGTTACTGAAACTGGCTTGCTGAAAGACCATGCTCTTGGCATGCTGTTTGATTCTGAACATAAGCACTGCATACGACCTATATTCTGCAGTAAACTATCTATATTCTGCAAAACCAAGTTAGCACAAAAACAAGTAGCATGCTGTTTTATATATATTAATAAGCCAAATGCATGTGAACATATTATCATCAAAATGAATAGCATGTTAGTATAATAAATAACATTCCAAAATATATGTAATCATCGAATCATCAAAATCAATAGGCTAACAATCTCCCCCTTTTTGATGATTACTAACATATATTTTTAGGAGTACATACTCCCCCTCAACACATGCATCATTGATTTAACAACATGATATTCAATTAAGCACATAAGGATTTATATTGACTAAAATCCCAAACACATGCATCATTGAGAGTTAACCTCCTAAAATCTCTCCCCCTTAATCATTAAAAAGGGTAATCACGTAGCATATTCAATATAAGCATGGATAACATCATGGTAATTGCATATAAAGAGATCAGATACAAATGGTAAGCCAACGTTACCCATTCTGTGCTTGTCAGCTTGCTGACTACACAGTTCACATGCCAAGCTCTCTTCGTATGACTGAAAACCTTTCTTCAACTAGTGGCTTTGTGAAGATATCCGCTAGTTGAACTTCAGTTGAGACAAATACCAACTCTGGGGAATTATTCTTGACCGTCCTTGTTGACTTTGGTAAAGAATGTTGAGCTATTTCTTCATGAGTTGTCTTTCTCATCTTTTCTGGTGGTGAATGATCTTCTTCATCATAAAGAGGTAGTTTCTCAGTAGCCCTTGAGCCTCCAGGACCTTCCAAAGGCATTTTAGAAATTGCATCTTCAACTTTAGCTTGCAGATTTGAACTTCCAGCTTGCTGATTGCTAGAACTTGAGGTTGCAAGCTTTCACTTTCGCCTCGTTGTTAGCATACTTTAGCGTGGGTAGCCCTCTGATCAGTTTCTTGCTTGATAAGCAAGTCCATGTGTGCATGCCCAATTTTCTATGCCAAACATAAGGATCATTGTCTATTGCAGCCAAACAGCATGCTGTTTCCTGCATAATACAATATATATACATATATTTGTCCCATCTATATACTAGAGGAAACTCGTTAGTATCAAAATAATAATATACTCATGTTCAAAGGAATATACGAGGACAAATAACATACTTACTACTTGAGTACCCAAATTTTGTTGGATCCACCAATGTTTGTTGATAGAATATAAAGATCATGTAGATCAGATTTCTTGATCCACTGTTGTATCACTTTTGGTGCTTGATTTCTGGTCCTTTGTGTTCTGCCAGACTGATAATGGTAAGCTGTTTGTCTTCTGTCATTTGCTTTCTGGTATGCTAATTGTCTTCTGACTGGTTTACTCTGATAAGCTGTTTGTCTTCTGTCAGAAGCATTCTGGTATGCTATTTGTCGTCTGTCTGGTCTATTCTGGTAAGCTGTTTTCCCTTGATGATTGATTTGAACCACACAATGTCTTTCCAGATGACCTTTTCCACCACACTTGTTGCATGTCTTCCAAGGCATAGCATAGTCATAAGGTATGCCATTTCTTCCATCATATTTGAGTGCACCAAGCTTTTTGTTTAAGTTCATGCCAACTCCTTCTCTGACCAAGGGAACTTTTGTCTTCTTCATCATTGTTTTTAAGCTGTCTTCTCCTTGAACAAAAGTTTCCATCCCTTTCTGGAGATCTTTGACTTCCTTTTCTAAGAGATCGATCAATTCAGCTTGCTGTTTGGTGAGTTCAGCTTGCTGAATTTGCTTTTCAACAGATTTTGAAGACTCGGCTTGACTAGATTCTTTAAGCTTGTATGTCTCCAATGCTTTATCTTTCGTTTTAACATTAGATCTCAGCTTTTTGATTTCTTTCATCCGCTCATTGAGTTCCGCCATCAAGGTCTTGTTTCTCTTTTCATGTAATTTATTAATAGCCTCTAATTGACTATTCTTGGCATTTAGCTCCTTGATCTCTGTAGCTTTGCCTAATGAAGTTGAATCCCATTCTTCCATTTTTGACAACAAGTCTTTTACCATTTTGGAAAGATAGGCGTTCTTATCAGTCAACTTGTTGATTTCGGCCTTTAATGCCATATGTTCTTCAATAGTTACACTATTTTGTTCCTGCATGGTTAGTGACTCTAAAATATCATCATCTGAAGATACATAATCTTTAAAAGAATTTACCTCACTTTGATCCTCTTCAGAATCAGTTTCATCACTATCCACAAAAGCTTCTTTTATGGGTCCGTGTGAGCTATCTTCATAATTCAGACCTACAAGAGCCAAATTCATCATGTCTTCGCTTGAGTCATCACTGGAGTCTGAATCATCATCACTATAAGTCAGTGAAGCCTTTGATTTTCTCTTGTTTTTGAAAACAGTATGCTGTTTTGGCTTTAACTTGTAGCAATCCCTTTTATAATGACCAGGCTTGCCACATTCGAAACAAGTTTGTTCATTGTTGTTGGAGAAACCTCCTCTGTCCTTTTTCATTCTATCTTTCCTTTCAATCAGCCTCTTAATCTTCTTTGAAATGAGTGCAATTTCTTCATCAGATTCTTCATCAAACTCTGTCAGCTTGCTGGATGCAGTGGCTGGCTTGCTGTTTGCAGAATGAAGAGCCAAATTCTTCATTTTGGCTAGTGGAACCCGAACACCTTCAACCTGACTTTTGCTTATCTTGCTTTCAAACTGTTCTAGCTCAGCAAATACAGCTAGGTGATCCATGGTGTCGATTGTTGAGGATGATTCCAAAGCCGTGACCTTAGCTTCATAGATAAATGGCACAGCACTTAACACTTTCATGTTAATTTCATCTTGTGGAATATCCTTTCCAAGTCTCTTTAAAGAGTTTATGGTGACCTGGAATCTAGCTTGACCTTCCTTGATAGTTTCGTTATCCTCGAGCTTGAAGTTCCCAAAATCATTCATTAGCTTGCTAAGCTTTACCTTCCTCAAGGTTGTTGATCCTTCATGATAGGTTTCCAAAGCATCCCACATTTCCTTTGCTATTTTTAGAGAGGAAACTTTTTCATATTCAGCTTGACCCAAAGCATTCATTAGAGAGTTTCTAGCTTCTCCATTATAACCAAGTTTGATAATCTCCTTGGGGTTTAGATCATCAACATCTTTTGGCTTCTTCTCCGTATCTATAAATTCAAAGTCTCCTTTCTGAATAACTCTCAAGACCAGTGGCTTCTTGGACAGGTATGTTTCCATTCTACCTTTCCACCAGTTGTAGTTTTCCGAGCCAATGAGGAGAGAAGCTCTAAAATCGGATTTAGCTTCGAGATAATATTCACCCATGATCGATACCTTCCTGTTACAGAAATATTAGTATACCTCGCTCTGATACCAATTGAAAACAACACCTAGAGGGGGGGTGAATAGGTGTATATGGCTAATTATGCTTATTTATGACCTGTTTTGAATTTTACCAGAAACAGCTTGCTGTTAGTTATAAACAGTTTAACAGATGGCAAGCTGTTTATGCAGTGTAGTAAGTAATGTGCGGGAAAAATAAAGAACACCACAATCTTTTAGCCAGGTTCGACCCCTAATCCCCTATGGTCTACGTCCTGGTCCCTTACCAACTTGGTAAGAGAATATATTATTGATCAAAGATAATCCAATTACAAGATACAACAATATATCTCCCTTTTTCTTAGCTACTGACAAATGGCTTGCTGAACACCTGTTTCTGAACCTGCTCTCTAAGCTATACTTCCCAAGTATACTTCTCTAGCAACGTTCACCAACCCTTGTTCCCTAACCAATCTGCCCAGCAACTAAAATACCCAGCTGTTACAAATGGCTTGCTGTTTGCTGTGCTGAACTAACTCTCTAAGCAATACTTCCCAAGTACACTTCTCTAGTCTAGTTCAACCCACCCAAAACCTTTAGCCAACCTTGTACAGCAACTATTCAATACAATTTGAACAATACAAAGGTTTGAATAAATACAACTCAACCTATGAACCCTCTGAATATATAAATATGCGTATATGTATGGGTTTGAAAGGTTAGAAGGATTTTGCAATGAAAGCTTTGTGGTTGTGTATATAGTCTTGTTTCTGTACTTGTATGGGGTTGTAAGAACTGAGGAATAACAGCTCTTAAATAGGTAAACAAGAATATTTTGAACTCAAGCTTGAAATGGCTCCAACGGTTGAATAAGAATAAATCCGTTGATGATTTTCATTTGAATAATATGCAGGAGCTTGAAGTTGTGTTTCAGTTGTGAGAGAAAGAAGATGGAGCGTGTAGTTGTATGGAGAATAATATTTGTTTATGATGAGGAAGAGACAAGAGCATGTGGTTGGAAAAGAAATGTCAAAGATGTCATGCTACTTTCCTTATTCAAAGCAAGGAATATCTTGTTTGTCTCCAAGCATGTGAGATATGGGTGTTGATATATTCAAATATACTCAGAGGGCCCTTACAATTATTCCTAACATGTTCCCACTTGATGCTCTTTAATTCCTTTATATTCGGTAAACCTGCCCAGACTGAAATCAGCATGCTGTTTGTGAAACTGGCCTCCTGTTACTGAAACTGGCTTGCTGAAAGACCATGCTCTTGGCATGCTGTTTGATTCTGAACATAAGCACTGCATACGACCTATATTCTGCAGTAAACTATCTATATTCTGCAAAACCAAGTTAGCACAAAAACAAGTAGCATGCTGTTTTATATATATTAATAAGCCAAATGCATGTGAACATATTATCATCAAAATGAATAGCATGTTAGTATAATAAATAACATTCCAAAATATATGTAATCATCGAATCATCAAAATCAATAGGCTAACACTGTAAGATCGTCCAAAACGGACTTGTAGAACTCAAGATATGGCCCAAACAAATAATCAGAATTTTGGCAAAAACTATAATTTTCGTAACAGCCCAAGGCCTTGAGATTCAGGGTAAAGGCCTTGAGTTTCGCTACTGTTCATGTAAAGGCCTTGAGTTTCCGATGTAAAGGCCTTGAGATTGCCTCTGTTCAGCTAAAAGCTTTGATTTGTTCAGTAAAGGCCTTGACTTCTTCACTTTCTCTTCCGTTTCTTCCGCGAGCTGTCGTTCGTCAACTCTTAAGCTTAAATCCACCATGAAACATGCAAATGTATCTCCCCACTTCAATATAGTAACCCTGCACAATCTCACTAAAATGAATCAAAAACACGACATACTTGAGGCCAAGTTAATCAATTTAAGCCGAATCGAAGCGTTCCAAGTGGATATAAAATCCACTTAACACACCCCCAAACTTAAACCGATGCTTGTCCTCAAGCATAAACAACTAGACACTAACTAATTAGTACCACTTCCGTAGGTGATCACGATTGCATTTGGCATATGCAACAAGCCCTTTAAACCCCTAGGCAGCCCTAGTGGACGAGGAAGGTTTCGTGAGGGCCTATGGCGAATGTACCCACAAAATCCATTTAACTAAACAATGCAATACATGAATGCAACTAATATGAAAATACAACAATCCCCTCAAACTAACCAAAACCAACTAGCAAGCAAATATCTCAAAGAATGCAACTAAATCCAAATAGAGCTCGACTAAATCCCCGTACTCTAACAATACATGACAGAGCGTGCATGTGTGCTATGCTCATAAAAAATACTCCCAAAACTAGGTCAAAAATCATACATATCCTTCGCCAAGACAATCACAGGTTTATAGATAGAATAGACTGTAGACACTTCATAACCTAGAAACACCTCCATCCTTATTCAAGTTAGCCAGGAATTCATGTTTTATTACTATACTACGACACATAATACTTTATACAATACGCATGCTTATTTAACCGTGCAATGAATGAGACCCCAAAGGCTTATACAATAATACCCATGTAGCGAGCGTTAGGTCAGCAATCCCAAACCACAAGAGCTTTAGGTTACTAGGACTAAGTCCCCTCAGACTTAATTACTCGAGTATTAAAGAGCTCACTCGTGATTAATTTTGCATTTAACAATTGGACTTTTGACTTTTTTTCCTGATTTTTTTTTCTTTTCATGCAATCTGGAATGAGAATTCCCATTTCCAACCCTAGACTACTCATATAAATATGAGCTGGCTACTAGCCATTTGACACCTAGCCATTATTGACAATTATTAACAACTAGCATGAAATCCCTGGTTTCCCCCAAACTTAGACTTTAGTGCTCCTACGCCATCAAGGGAATAACGAAAATTCTAAATATAATCAAGTGATTAAATCTAAAACATCCAAACAAGCATGACCTCAACCTAGCTCAAAAGCAAACGACAAGACTGTGTAAAAATTTTGTTCCCGTAACATGCAAGTCAATTCCATAAGGACTATAAATCAACCCTCTATTCATCATTACCACACTCAAATCAACATCGACCTACCAATCAGAATTAGCTCATTCTAAGGGATCATGAAATATGCATGCCATGAAAATGCAACTATAATGAACTCACATGGTATACAAAAATAAAAATAGAATGTCCTACATGAAACAAACATGCAAAAATACGAACAAACATGAATGAATTACTACTAATATGCATAATATGATATCTATATGAACACAATGACTCACACAATCACAACTAACTACATATACACTACTTATCCCCCAAACCACCCCCAAACTTAAAAGATTCAATGTCCGCATTGAATGGAAGTAAATACAAGGGATAATAGGAAACATACCTAAAAATACCGAAACACGTGGGTTGCCTCCCACGAAGCGCCTTTGTTTAAAGTCTTTGGCTAGACATGGCCATGGATTTTTCTCTTGAAAATATCTACACCGTAGCTTAATATGGCCATTTAATTATCTTTTCCGGTGCTACATCCTTGATAACAATTTTCAGCCTTCTTCGCTCTTCAAAGGTGTCAGCAACAATGTTATCTTCACTACCTGACAAGTTAGCAACAATAATAATAGGCAAAGTAGATGATTGGCCCGAATATACATACCTCAACTGATCTGATGGTTTAAACTCGAGTCTGAAAGTTTCTTCAACATGATGATTTTCATTATTAACCACCAAAGACTGATTAAGAGTGGAAATAGACGGATTAGGAACGAAAGTGGGTAGTTCACCAACAGAAGTCATCACAACAGACTTAGGATCAAAAGAACTCTCCTCAAGTTGGATTTCATGCTTAGAACAAATAGCATTCAATTCATCTAACATCTCATCAGAAGTAAAATTCCTATACAACTCATGAAGATCTTTATTACCCTCAATCAAAATATCTTCCTCAAGAAAAGACTCAATTGCACTATCCTCAAGATTTGACCATGAAACCACCTCATCAACCAGCACCTTAGAATCCCGGAGATCAACCAAGCCTAGTGACTCACACTCTTCCTCCTCATCACTTATCACCACAGGTTCTGACAAAACAGAATTTTCTTCTTTTTCTGTAGGATCCTGATCATGAATTCCTTTTTCATCCTCAATTGCTGAATTCTGATCGTTCGTGACTTTTCCAGCTCTGAGTGTTATGGCATTAACCTGCTCCATGCCATCTTGTTTTCCTGGATTCACCTCTGTGTCACTAGGAAGAACTCCCTGCGGTCCATTGAGAAAGGCACTTGCAATTTGCCCAATCTGATTCTCCAATGTCTTGAGAGATACCGTCTGACTTTTAATCATCAACCTCAATTCATCCAATTCAGATTTTTCATTCGAAAATTGACCATCATCCCTATGAAACTGTTGCTGCTGAAAATCTTGATTGTTGCCCCAGCCGAAACTGGGATGATAGGTGGCTGGAGCTGGTTGCGAAGGTTGCTGGAAGTTGCTCACAAACTGAACCGATTCAGAAGATATGGCACATTGACTCATCTCATGTGCGCCCTCACATAGCTCACACACACTAGCAACTTGAGGCACCCCATGCTTTGACATAAAATCCAATTTCTTATTAAGTGCCTCTAGCTGAGCTGCTAGAGCTGTGACTGTATTAACTTCCAGAATTCCTGCTAATTTGACTTGTGATAATCTCTGAGTTGGATTCTGGTATTCATTCGCAGCCATCATCTCAATTAGCTCATAAGCTTCCGCATAACTCTTAGCCCATAAAGCTCCACCTGATGCTACATCTAGCATGGGTCTTGACTGTGCACCCAAGCCATTATAAAAGTAGTTAATCACCATCCAATCAGGCATCCCATGATGTGGATACTTCCTTAGCATCTCCTTATATTGCTCCCAAGCCTCGCATAAAGATTCTTCAGACTGCTATGAAAATTGAGTTAGAGCGTTCCTTATTGCTGCAGTTTTCGCCATAGGGAAGAATTTAGTAAGAAACTTCTGAGCAAGATCCTCCCATGTAGTAATGGAACCGGCTGGTAGAGAGTGTAACCAACCCTTAGCTTTATCCCTCAAAGAGAATGGGAAAAGTCTCAATTTCACAGCATCTTCTAACACACCGTTGATCTTGAAAGTGTCGCAGATCTCAATAAAGTCCCTGATGTGCATGTTAGGATCCTCAGTAGGAGCACCCCCAAACTGAACCGAATTCTGCACCATCTGAATTATGCTAGGCTTGATTTCGAAAGTATTAGCTATAATAGCTGGCCTGACAATGCAAAATTGGACGTCATTGATCTTTGGTTGATAATAATGCATCAATGCTTTCGCTGCTGCTGCGGGTTCTCCCATTGCTACCTGCAACACATAAAACTAAATGTTAGGAATAATTCATGAGTTGTGATGTTAAGAATAGAATTTTGCTTATACTTCTTGTATATCCTGATTTATAAAGGATCTAGCACTTTGTATAGGAAATATGTGTTAGACAGTTATCTGTAAAGTTTAGTCAGGAATGAACAGTGCATCAAGTACTACATGTCAGGAACTGAGATTGAATCCTGATATGTCAAGTTAACTACTGATCAAGTACTGATGAGATGGTCAGATCCTGATGCAAGATGGAATCCTGATATCAGTCGTGTTACTGATGATGTCATTATGGATGCTACAGAAACTGGCAAGTGCTATAAAACTGGATCTTTGTTTGAGGAACAAGCAAGAAGATTTTATGAAGGAAAGAATTTTCTATTGATGGAAACTATCAACTGGACGGTAGAACATTGTCATGTATAGATTATCTTTCTGTGATTAGTTGATAGGAAGCATTATAAATACTCTCTCTATGTCATTGTAAAAAGAGTTCGAGCCGTGAGTTCGTGTGTGAATGTGCGTAGCTCTGTATATGGTTTGTATTCGAAAGTTCGAAACAAACATAGAGATTTGTATTGTCAGCAGCTGTTAAAGGTATTTGTACACCTTTGGTAGAGTTTGTATTTGATTTATTTAATACAAACAGAGTTTGATTCATTCATTTATTCTTGTTCATATAACCAAGCAAAAATCAGACACGATTATATAACTTGTATTCAACCCCCCCCCTTCTACAAGTTATTCGAGTTAACAATTGGTATCAGAGCAGGTTGATTTTGAATAATCATAAAGATCTGCAATCATGTCTGGTTACAAGGATGGGAATACTAAGATTCCTATGCTCAAGAGAAACGAATATTCTCTATGGGAAGTAAAGATGTTGCATCATCTGGAAGCAACAGATCCTGATTATCTTGACAGAATCAGAGATGGACCTTTTATCCCAACTAAGGTTGTTGGACAAGCAACTATTGATGGTCAAGTTGTTCCAGAACATACAGCAGAGAAGCCAAAATCTGAGTGGTCAGATAAGGACAAGGAGAATGTTCTTAAAGATGCTAAAGTGAGAAACATATTATTCAACAGTCTTGATTCTGTTCTCATTAACTATGTTCTCTCTTGTAAAACTGCTAAGGATATATGGGACAATCTTAAGGTTCACTGTGAAGGAACTAAGCCTGTCAGGAAGAATATGAGGACACTACTTATACAACAGTATGAGTACTTTGAATCCAAGTCTGGTGAGTCACTTACTGATACCTTTGATAGGTTTACAAAACTCATCAATGAGATGGCCATGCATGGTAAATATTATGACTTGGAGGATATGAATACAAAGTTCATGAAAGCTTTGCCTGATTTCTATAATGAGAAGATATCTGCAATTGAGGAAGCTAATGATCTGGATGAGATATCATTAGAGGCAGTATATGGAAAACTGAGAGCTTATGAACTTGATAAGCAGCAGAAGAAGAGCAGGAGTGAAGGAAAGATGAAGACTGTTGCACTTACTGCTCAATCTGAATTAAAGAAGCTTCCGGAAGAACCGCATGAAGAGATTGCTGTAAAGAACTCAAGGAAGAAGAAAAGCAAAGAGAGTTCTGAGTCAGAGACTACTGATATGGACTCTGACAATAATGATTCTGAATCTGAGATGCAGGAACTCTTTGCTATGTTTGCTAAAGCTTTCAGGAAAGGAAGATTCAACAGGAGAAGATTTAGCAAAGGACCTTTTCAAAAGAAGGAGGAGAAGAAGAGTGATAAAGGCAAAAGTACAATTATCAAGCTTGATAAGGCCAAGATCAAGTGCTTTAATTGCAGCGAGCTTGGACACTTTGCTAGTGAGTGTAAAAAGCCTAGGAATTCAGGAAAGGGTAATGCACTTATGGTCACACAGAAGGATTGGGTAGATTCCAGTGATTCTGAAGATGAATTGGATTATGACAACATTGCACTGATGGCAAATGTTTCAGACAAACCTGGATCTCCAAAGAAAACTTCTCCATCCTCTGTTAAGGTATCACTTCACTCTCTTGATTCATTTGATAACTTAAATTCTGAAGAAATTAGATCTATCCATGCTGAGTTTAAGAATCTTATGACTAATTTTAGAATTCTTACTTGTGAAAGAGATGAACTTAAGGTTAAGAATGATAAATTAGTTGATAGAAATAATTTCCTTGAATCTGAGCTAATTCAAATGGATGAATATAAGTTAAGTTCTGATAAAGCTAAGCATGATTATGGTGTTATTCTTGAGGCTTATGACTATGTCAGAAAAGAACTAGAGGAAGAGAGAGATGTGATTAAGACCATTAACATTTCTGGTAAAAAGACACAAGAAATCATCGAAAATGGAATTCGTGGTAAGGTTAATGGTTTAGGTTTTGATAAGGCTAGACAAGAAGAAAAAGTAGCTATTGTCAATGATGATAGTAAAGTAGAAGCTAGCACATCTAAATCTGAAGGTAAGAAAATTGTTTCTGAACCTAATCATGTTAAATTTGTTGATTCAAAAGGTACCCCTGTTGTACACAAAAGGATTAACAATAGTAATTCAGATGAGAAAGTGTTAGAGAAACCTAAGAATGTAAACATAGGATTTCTGTCTAAGTCTCAGTTGAAACAGAGATTAGATGGTCTTTCAGAGTCTAGCAAGATCAAGAGAAATAGGAATGGAAAAGAAGGTATTAACAAAGAGAATAATTACAAGAATGTACCTGATGCACCTAGGAAAAAATGCTATAAATGTGGAAATCATAATCATTTGGCCCTAGACTGCAATAAAAAACCTTCTTGGAAAACTGAGTCCAGATTCCCCAAGACTCAGAAAATTCAATACCAACCACAAAAAGCTTGTTATCATTGTGGTAGTTTACTTCATTCCATTTACATGTGTAGAGAATATCATGAACTGTATTATGACTATTATTCACTGAAATCTGAAACTCCTAGTCACAAATAGTTTGTGAAATCAGAGTCTAAGGTTGACTCTGCAACAGGTAAAGTAAAAGCAAAATCTTCAAAACCTGTTGTTTCTAAATCTAGTAAGAAAGGATCCAATCAAAGTTGGGTCCTAAAAATTTCTAACTAGTTACTTTTTGTTTGCAGGGCACAGGAAAGAAGCATTCAATTATCTTAGACAGTGGATGCTCTGGACATATGACTGGAAAGAAGTCCCTGCTTACAAAGTTTGAGAGGAAAGCTAGCCCAGTAATATCTTTTGGAGATGGCAACAAAGGAGAAACTCTGGGATATGGCTCAATTGTTTTTGGGAATGTCATCATAGAAAATGTAGCACTGGTTGAAGGCTTGAAACATACTCTTTTAAGCATAAGTCAACTGAGTGATAAAGGTTACAAATCAATCTTTGACAGAGAAGGATGCAAAATCTTGAATATGCAGAATGGAGACATTGTTCTAACTGGTCAAAGACATGGTAACATATATGAAGCCAGCTTAAGTGATACATCTAAAGGAATTGTTAGATGTCTCTATAGCAAAGCAACAAGTGATGAAAGCTGGAATTGGCACAAGAAACTTTCACATCTCAACTTCAAGAAGCTTAATCAACTTGTACATAAGCGTACGTGGTCACAAGTAATATAGAATAAAGTTGAGTTCGTTCCCACAGAGATTTGGTTTAGGTTTCAATTCAGTTAACGCACCTATGCAACAATGTATGGTTTTTATTCATTGCTAAGACAATTAACAAATTGGGGTTTGATTAACTAAAAAACAAATTAACAACTAAGAATTAATTAACTAACGAGAATTAAAATCGAATTACTTCTACAAGAGTAAACATGGGATCCTAACTTCATTAAATACTTCACTTAGAGATGACGCCTTTAATCAATGCATGTGATGGTTTTGATATCTGATCAGACAACACAAAACAAGTAAATGCCACCTCTCAGTATACGAATACCAAACTAAACATACATCCACAAAAAAGATAGAAGATGAATAGACACCAATTATGCTTAGACCCTATATCTCTATAAGATTTGAAAACATAACGGTTGAAGAACAAGTTGTCTATTAAGATCATATAGGGTAGCATAATATCTCTATTTACGCAACAAATCATGATGTTAAAACATCAACCTATCCTATGCTAGCATGACAAGTTCTAAATCTCAAGATCCAATTTCACTTCACAAGAGATTAACAGATTAGATGTTAGCTACGCATCTAACAATTAAGCATAACCATACAAGGATATCAGATATACATCACACACAGATCTTTAAAGCATCAAAATACTAAAGCTCCATAAATAAATCCGTTAGAATCTCATGACAATGATTAGTTCGTAATTGAACCTCTCGTCGTCATGGGATCAAGTGAAACCATGATAAAAACAAAGTATGAAAAAAATACAAATAAACCTAAGTAATTGATATGTAATGGTGATACAAATTACAATGGTAGGATGTGTTTAAATAGGCTCTAGAAGTCTTGCCCAGCAAGGAAACTACCAAATCAGAATTAAAATAGAATACGTTTCCTAAACTGATTCTCTTTTAAAGGAAAATTCGTAATTGACTTTTCTGCATTATTTATGGGCCATTCCAATTGTAATTGGACCTCTGGACCACTTTAAGAGAATTCCGTTATCTTCGCGTGGACTGTAAGATCGTCGAAAATGGACTTGTAGAACTCAAGATATGATCCAAACAATAAATTAGAATTTTGGCAAAAACTATAATTTTCGTAACAGCCCAAGGCCTTGAGATTCAGGGTAAAGGCCTTGAGTTTCGCTACTGTTCATGTAAAGGCCTTGTGTTTCCGATGTAAAGGCCTTGAGATTGCCTCGGTTCAACTAAAGGCCTTGATTTGTTTAGTAAAGGCCTTGACTTATTCACTTTCTCTTCCGTTTCTTCCGCGAGCTTTCGTTCGTCAACTCTTAAGCTTAAATCCACCATGAAACATGCAAATGTATCTCCCTGATTTGTTCAGTAAAGGCCTTGACTTCTTCACTTTCTCTTCCGTTTCTTCCGCGAGCTGTCGTTCGTCAACTCTTAAGCTTAAATCCACCATGAAACATGCAAATGTATCTCCCCACTTCAATATAGTAACCCTACACAATCTCACTAAAACGAATAAAAAACACGACATACTTGAGGCCAAGATAATCAATTTAAACCGAATCGAAGCGTTCCAAGTGGATATAAAATCCACTTATCAGTGATTAATAAATTAATTATGATTATACTTTAAAATGGGACATATTCATAATTTGGGATAGATTTGTAGGCCATTATTCCATGGAGAACCAAATTAGATAGAGTCCAGTGGAGAACCCTCTCCTTTAATCTCAGCCTTTGGATCAGGGTCTAATCCAACGGCTCAAACTATTATACTAATTTATTATTAAAAATAAAATTTTATTTTCATAACCGTTGGCCGTTGTATGTAGAGGTTTGTTATACACTGATCAGCTCGTCTCCTGCAATCTCTCCGATTAAATTTCACCGGCAATCTCTCCGACGATATCTCTCCGTCCTGTAACTCTGTCGCACTCTTCGATTATAATTGATTTTATATCGTTTTAGATCAATTCGCTCTTCGTACGATCTCTTTCTGATGGAAACTATGGCGCCTTCATCAAATCAAGCTCTAAACTATTATTCTACTGTTTCTATTGAGTGTTCATCAGGTTTTGGCTTTTAACCTTCAGTTTTCTACACATAATATGTTAATATATGTTTCGATTCTGTAGTAGAATCAATTACAATCTTAAAACTATGCTTCTACTGTAAATTGACTACTCATCATGCTCGAACCTTTATCCTTCAGTTTCGTCCAAAAAAAATTGTTAGATTATGTTTTGATTCTGTAATAGAATCAAAAATTATGTTTGTTACATATTTAGTTGTTCTTCTGAAGTTTGTTCTACAGTTTCTGATTCTGTTATGGAATCTAAAAAACCTGTAAGTTTCTTCAATGATCAATTAGTACTGTTCATCTTAATTTCATTTGACTGTTTATGATAAAAGTTCATATTTTTGCCCATATGCTTCCTTTTTAAATGGATTGAATGATTAGAAATAATTATTTTATACATATCGTTCGATTTTTAGAGTATTCTATATTAGAATCACAAATAAATTTACGATTTTAAAGGCTTTAGTATTCCATTGTATTCTAAAAGCTTTACGATTTTCATTGCTTCTGATGAACACTTTGATTCTACTACCAACAATTACTTTGACTCTACATCCAACAAGTACGTTATTATGTCGGTATTTGTCTTGGTTCTTCAGTAGCATCAAAATAGTTGCGTAGTCAGTTTTTGTGATTTCAACCTATGTAGTTTTAAAATTATATTTGGTTCTGTTATTGCATCACATATAGTTGATCAAATTTTAGTAGTCGTAGTAGTTCGTATCTGCTACGATTAATATTGAACCTAAAGGCATCTCAAGTAATTAGCATCCAATTTTTTTGTTAGGGCTACATTTTCCTGTGTATTATTTTAGCGTCGTAATGTCTAGTTTTTGTAATCATTTGTACGGGCTGTGTAGGCAAATATAATCAGCTCTATTTTAAGCAAGTTCAAACCTGATGTACACTAATTGCATCTCTCCCATTTGTCACTCAGTCTTTTACTTGGTTTTTTTACATTATCATAATATTGAATTTAAGGTTTTGAAACATATGTTCCTGATCCTGACTAACATTTTTTAATGGTTTATTTTTGTCTTTTATTCTGTCAATGTTCCGTATACTGAAAATAGTTATGCTGTTGAACTTGGAACTGATTCCATTGGTAATGATATGGTCGAAGATTTGTTAGAAGGCTTTGACGATTCTTTTAGTAAAAGCAGCAAGTTATGGATTCCCAAAGTGCTTGATGACAAAGTTAGACCATACCTTGGCCTTCAATTTACCGATATTGAACCTTGTTTTTAGTTCTACACTGAGTATGGAAGGCAGGGTGGATTTGAGGTTCGGAAGTCAACACAAAAAGTCAGACAAGGCATTATTGTTACGAAATATATAGTTTGTTCAAAAGCAGGGAACCACGAAACTTCTATGTCAAAAAATCTGGCTGCTAAATCAGATTCGTCTCATTTGTCCATTACTGATGTGAAATGTAGCAGGATTGTCACTAAGAAATGTGAATGCAATGCAAAGATAATTCTGAAGTATAGGGGCTTGAATTGCTATGCAGTTTCCTCTTTTATTGAGGGTCATAACCACCCGTTATCATCTGAATCTGACAAAGAATTTCTTTGGTCCAATCGATCCATAACTTCTTTTGAGCGTAGATTTGTTTTAGATTCTGCAAAATCAAACTTAGGCCCGTATAGAGCTCACAACCTGTGCAAGTCCATTTCTATTTCTTACTCTTCTATTGGTGCAACTGCCGTGGATTTCCAAAATTGGATGAGGGATATTAAGCTTTACATTGGTCAGCATAATGCTGACATGTTGCTTCAAAAATTTGAAAATAAACGTGACACATCAGATGGAGGCTTCTTTTATGAATATCAGACAGATTCAAATGGCCACCTAACTCGCTTATTCTGGTGTGATGTTCGAGGTCGCAGGAATTATGATGTTTTTGGAGTTGTTGTGTCTTTCGATGCAACATATCGTACAAATAAGTAAGTTTTTTATATTTCCTTTGCATTCAATCATCGTTCAG
The DNA here is from genome assembly GCA_037693485.1 of Kitagawia praeruptora. Taxonomy (NCBI): domain Eukaryota; kingdom Viridiplantae; phylum Streptophyta; class Magnoliopsida; order Apiales; family Apiaceae; genus Kitagawia; species Kitagawia praeruptora. The sequence goes on from CM075352.1 coordinate 146,548,039, forward strand.
TCATTCACATATATCACTGACTATGTTATTTATTTATTTGCATTACAGGTATAGTATGGTTTTTGTTCCATTCATTGGGGTCGATAATCATTGAAAGAGTGTCACATTCGCTTCCGCTTTGCTTAACCAAGAGACTGCACCAAATTTTACATGGGCGTGTGAGGCTTTTCTAAAGGCTTTTACACGCCCTCCAAAATGTATAATAACGGATCAGTGTCTTGGGATAAAAGTAGTGATTGATACAACATTTCCCCGTGTTATGCATCGATATTGTATGTGGCATATCATGCAAAAAATTTCCAGCCAAGGTACATGAATTCTTAAAAGTTTGAATTTTAAAACCAAATTAGTATTGATTTTCATATTTTGGCATTTTTCTTATGAGTTTATGCTTCTTTTAAAAAAAAATTGTAGATTGGTCCTGTTTTTTGTACGGAGTCTAGTTTGATGAAAGCACTTAATAAGCTTGATTTAAATAGTTGTCCTAATGTAGAACCAAATTTTGCCAAATTTTGGTTCTATTACATAAGCACAATTTATACCTTTCCATTTATACACAAAACTGGTTCTATTACAGAATCATAGTTTATACCTTACGATTTGTACACAAAACTGGTTCTATTACAGAACCACAAATACAACATATGTAGTAGAACAAAATTAGTTTTGGTTTTTATATTTGGCATTTTTCTTATGAGTTTATGCTTTTTTTTTAAAAAAATGTAGATTGGTCCTGTTTTTTGTGCGGAGTCTGGTTTTAAAAAAAATGTAGATTGGTCCTGTTTTTTGTGCGGAGTCTGGTTTCATGGAAGCACTTAATAAGTTTGTTTGGTCGTCACACTTGACGGTTACTGAATTTGAAGAAGGTTGGGATGCGGTGCTTAAGGAATTTGGATTGACTGAACATGTTTGGTTGAAAGAAATCTATTCTATTAGAGCCTCATGGATTCCTGCCTTCTATAGGGACAAGCCAATGGGAGCATTACTGTGACGCCCCCAAATCTGAGGTCAAAGATTCAGGTCGTCACATCATCATCCAACCATATCATACCTGTATTAACTTTACAACTCAATAATACATCCATCCATACCTCAATCTTACACACAATCAAGTTAGAGCCTCAGAAACGATAATCAAAAGTAACACTAAATATTACAATTCATCTGTACAATCCAGAGTCTTACGCAATTCCACTTATACAACTACACTTGAAGACAAGTCTTACTATTACAGTTGAAAACCTATCAGACTACTCTGTAGTATTTATCAGGGACTAAATCATCTCCGGGTAATTCTTCTACTCCTCTTCTGCTGGTGCGGAGTTAATCGACCAAATTCTTCCCTTTCTGAAAAGTTTTTATAAAGCAAGAATGAGCTACATAATGCTCAGCAAGTTCACTATTTTGTAAAATAATAATGTGGTTTATTTCGAAAACATTCCCAACTATATGGGTATATATCTCAGATTTCAAAACATAATTGGACAATGTATGTGCCCGGGTTTGAATAAAACATCTATACTCACTAAGGAGCTTTAGGATAACATATGAACCCCTTATAAGGTTCCCATTTCAATATATCTCAAGTTTGAAAATATATACATATGAGTATATCATCTTCGGCAAAACACCCTACGGTTAACATACTGTACCGGGAATACATTATTGCAAAATCTCCTTCCTTCCATTAGCTTAGAAGGTTTCTCATTCAAAAACATTTCATTCCTTGAAATAATAGCAAGAGTGCACTAACACGTGCCAATCTTTATAGAAAATCTTGCAGTTCTAGATACTGCATGATGCCAATATTTTTCTTACCAAAAACCACACTATCGGCAACTTGGCACTTAGGCCCAAGAAGCAGTGTTTGAGTATTTTTCCAAAGTGGAGGATGGGACTTGAAGAAAACATGAAAACCTGACAAGGATTGACGATGATCAGTCGCCACATCCAAGTCCAATAATCCGCGGGTCTTCTCTACCGGTAGAAGGATAGAAACTACATCCGTAACTATCCCCGGGTGAAAACTACATCCGTAATCACCCTCGATGAAAACTACATCCGTAATCATCCTTCGGCAACACCTGGGCCGGAATAATAATTGATGGACCGCCTGGCTCACGGCCGCTTACACATCCCGGGAATCGTTCGTCAACGGTTCCCACACCTGCCAGAGTCCCTTTTTCTTTTTCTTTTAAAAACTTGATTTTGATTGAAAATTGAGTAATTGAGGTCCGACATCAGTCGACCGATGATTCTTGAAATCGTACAAGAAGCGGAACCTGACCGGGGGTTTTCGAAAATGTTTTGAGTTCGAAAGAGTTCGAGTTTGAAAGTATTAAAGGTATCTTGGATTAGCTTTGACTTTAAAATAATGAACAATAATTAATAATTGATATTTTAAGATTTAATATTAATAATTAATAAAATAATTATTTAATTAAATAAGCTTTTAATCCAAGATAGGTATTTTGAGTATTTACGAAGATATAAAAATAATTACTTGAGTATACGATACTCCCCGAATGACCTTTCGGGTTTTCGCAATTTAATTACGATATAATAATATACCGCTCCCCGGTCAATAGTATATACGGACCGCTACGACCTCTATTGCTAGAGTCGTTGTCCGAAGAAAACATTTCATTCTAAGTTCAAGGGGTGCAAACATATATGTACTTATACATCTCAATTCCATCGATACTTCGATAAACATAACATTTGATACGTTTGAAAACTACAAACACAACAGTGAAAGTTCTTGTATATGTAAGTTTTGAAAAGTAAACTTGCCTTGGTTTGGTTGGGGTGGTCGAGCGTGCGGAGTGGAACGATCTATACATAAGCAATAACCGTTCGTTAGTACCTTAACAATACCTCTTTAATTAAGGGGTTTTAGGGGTACAAAATTAACTTAAGGACTTCGTCTTATGACACTCTAGCCCCACTATAGGTTCATGTCATCACTCGATTACGCTCGTCACTTATTTGACTTAATTTAGTTACCATATCCGAGTCACGTCCATTACCCCTAGAATTATACTTCACTTAACGACTTTTTCCCTTGCGCGAATTTTACTCTAGCATTTTTATAAAATTGAAAAATTTATATATTAATCCAATTCTTTTTGGGTAGCCTTCCCCACTGCATTTACTAGCTTCTCTAATTTTTCCATGATCCCATATAAATTTTTAGGGGTTTAAACAAGGTTCACAAGGGGGTCATTTAGTGCAGTCCGGAATCCAGAAACACAATTTACTTCTCCGGCCATAACTTAAAATCTATACATCACCTAGTCATGAACCTTACATTTCCAGAAACTACATTCAAATACCTTTCCAACAATATATGGTAGGACCTCAGGGGAAAAGATTTGAGGGTTCAAAACCATGTTACAAGACAGGTCAATGTTCCTGGAAAAACTCAGCATGCTTGTTTCACTTAAATCAACCAAGATACTTACTTCCACAACACAACCAACATCTAAGTCACCTAGTTCATGCTTTATAACATTCAAGGAGATACATATACTAACCACAATCATAAAAATCACAATCACAACACTTAAACTCAAGATCTATATCATCCATCACTTGAACATCCAAGATTAACACAAATATACATGGATCTATCATTGAACATCATAAACACCACATGGCCAAGAGGGGTTATGATTTTATACCTTATTGAGTACCTAGGAGCCTTGGGTAAGCCTTAAAAAACTCAAGAACACCTTGAATGATCTCCTACAACCCTTACAATCCAAGATCTAAAAGAAAAACCAAACATGGTTACTATTCACAATATCTATAATAATTAATATCTTGAAATTGGATGGATGAAATGGCTTGAAACTCTTAATATACCTTGCTTAGATGATGGAGAGGGCCTAGTATTTATGCCTTGATTTATGAGTGATGAGAAATGGCGGAGGAAGAAATTTTTTTCTTCCTTTATGGTCTTGGCCGAGAGCTCTCTTCCAATGGGGGGGGGGGGAGAGCTTTTGGTTTTTTTTGATTTTTGTGGTTTGTTTGAAATAATTGATAAAGTGAGGTTGGGTGATACATAATGTTGTATGTATAAGCATGGTACAAGTCTAGGTATGGCCTCCTTGTACTCTTGTCTCCTCTTTTTGAAAAGCAATGTAACTAGTTACTATTCCTCTTGCCATTTGGTTTAACTAGTTTGCTTTTCCTAACTACTTAGTTGCATGGGACTTGCATGCAATACTACTCCTTGTATCACTATTCTTCCACCAATGTTTGTCATTTAATCTTTAATTCGTATCGTATCTTAATTAATCTCTCGTAATAATATTTTGTCGCGTAGAGATTTCCCTTATAATTCCTTAAGTACTTAATTGTGTAAATTCCTCGAATGTCCATAATTCCTTGTCATAATCCTTAATAAATCTTTTAACACTCTAATCATTCTCAAATCCCAAGTTTTATAAATCTTACTAACAACAAGACTCTTGCTTTCAACCACCTTCCCTTTATCTCATATAGTGAATGCAACAACATAGTTTCTCAGACAATCAATTCCATTAAACAACAGGGATGACTAGAAAGGCTCCAAATTGACATTGCCACATGATATTAAATAAAAGAAAATATTGCAAAAATTAGGGTTCCTACAGCCTCCCCTCCTTAAAAGGATTCCGTCCCAGAATCAGGTTGAAAACAGTTGGGGGTGCTTTTCACGCATCGCGCTCTCTAGTTCCCATGTTGATTCTTCGGCATTCTGGTTCCTCCCCAAAACTCTCACTAGTTTGACAACCTTGTTCCTCAGCACCTGTTCTTTTCTATCCATGATTTCTACGGGTTGCTCCACATATGTTAAGTCTGGTTGCAGATCCACTTGATCATATTCTATCACGTGTCGGAAGTCGGCATGGTAGGGTCGTAGCATGGACACATGGAACACATTAAGCACTTGCTGCAGGCTCGGGGGTAAAGCCAATTCATAGGCTAACTTTCCAACTCGTCTCAAGATCTCAAAAGGTCCAATAAATCTTGGGCTTAGTTTCCCCTTCTTATCAAATTTCATCAATCCCTTCCACGGTGATACCTTTAACATCACAAACTCTCCTACCACATATTCTTTGTCCTTGCGGGTCTGGTCCGCATACTTCTTCTGTCTGTCTTGGTCCGCATACCAGTCGTCCTCTTATGAGTTCGATAGTTTCTCTTGTCTGTTGGACCAGTTCAGGCCCTAAAATCTTCCGCTCTCCAACTTCTTCCCAACACAAGGGAGACCGACATCTTCGTCCGTACAAAGCTTCATATGGGGGCATTCCTATACTCGCATGGTAACTGTTGTTGTAGGAAAATTCGATCAACGGCAAGTGGTCATCCCAACTTCCCTTAAAATCGATGGCACATAATCTCAACATGTCCTCTATGGTCTGGATGGTTCTCTCGCTCTGTCCGTCTGATTGGGGGTGGTATGCAGTACTCATGTCTAACTTGGTCCCCACACGATCCTGAAAACTCCTCCAGAACCTGGAGTTGAACCTTGGGTCTCTACCAGATACAATGCTCACAGGAACCCCATGCCTTACCACGATCTCCTTAGATATCTCATGAAATTTGACCATTCGAAATGATGGGTTTCGTAAAAAAACTAATGACTTTTACATGCACTCGTCTGCACCGTAGAGAAGTAATATCAATTCGAAATCTTTATTTAATAATTCGTACATATCGTGATTGCAAAAATTTCTCATCCACCCATAAAATTACTATTCATCCAGGTTTCAAATATTCACGAAAATTAGGGTTATTGCAGTCTCCTCTCCTAAAAGGATTCTATCTTAAGAACCTAAGGAAGATAGTTGTGGATACAATTCCAACTTTACCCTTTCCAACTCTCAAGTTGACACTTCAACCCTTTTGTTCTCTCACCTTGGTCTCACCAACGCTTTAATGTTGTTCCTCAACGCATACTCTCCTCGACCTGTATTCCTTATCGGTTGTTCTATGATTGAAAATTTCCATCCCACTACTTACACGTTCCTCTTCTACCTTGTTCATAGTATCCGTGTTGAGTTCTTGTATCGTTGGCCCGTGAATACTTTGTGGTCGTGTTTTGTAATCCGAGACAACGTCAATACGCACGGTATTCCTCATATTCCTTCGCTTGATTAGCAGGCATGTGTTGCCTCCCGTCAACCGTTACCACTTGCTATGGATACTGTATAGTCTTCGGTATACGTCGAACCAGTTCAGCTACTATGTCCCTCGTTCATTGACTTCTTCGTAACGCAAGAGAAGCGAAACTTCTTCTTTCACAGTGCGCTCTACAGGAGACGTCCTTACGTTCGCATGGCGATGATCATGATAACAACATTCATTTCATGGATAAGTTTTTATTCTCGACTGCCTCGTGAAACCTAAGGCACGACACTAAATATAAATTCGATCGTCTGGACAATTCTTCTTCCCTGTCCGTCAGCCACAGATCAAATTTGTACCTACGCTTAATCTCTTGTTAAATATACATGAAAGCACCTCCAGCCTTCGAGATTTATCCTTAAGTCTCGATATGACGTAATCGCTGCAGAAGTTTTACATTGCACCACCATCTCTTCCGTTTATATAAATCGATAATCTTCTAAACGAAAAGTCCCTCGTAGGTAAATCACTTAGTCCAGCAATTATAAATCAACTAGGGCCATCTCTTGGCTCGGTTTTCGGCGACCTACTTATGAAATTCATTATAATTCTGTCCACGTTCAAGATTTTCTACAGGCGGAATTAATCCAGTAGATCTCTATCCTTCTGCTTTTGACATGGCGCGTTTGTACTTAATAGTTTGCCAATACCATTCTTCATATCCGTTTGCCAAACATTCTTTTAATTCTCTATACATCTTTGTTCTTTCCCCATAATTTAGTCATTTCCTCTAACATTATTCTTTATGGTATATACTCTATTTTCTTGGTCAATACTGACTGAATTCCAATTTCGAATAATACCATCTATAGGTATCGGCCACCACACCGGCCTTCCCTAGGTAATAACAAATTTCTCCATTATACTCCCTGCTCCCTTTCATCACCTTCTCTTTCTTATGTTTAGTTCTACTATGAAGATATACTTATGGCACTTGTGGAGAAATTTTCACACTTTTTTCATAAGGTTAACGTCTCAGTTCTATGCGTGAACGCCATCATGACTAATCCCAGACTCACGGTTAGTATATCCTATCCCGTAACCTTTATGTTGTTTAGAAGTATAGGCTATCATCCCCTTTCTACTGCATCAGCACACCTCTTAAACTCTTGAAAGACGCATCATCGTGACTCTCAAAGTCCTCTTTTTATCATCAAGTATGGCTAACAACGAGTTTGTTGCTAATATCTCATTTCATCCCAAAACTTTGTTCATTAATCCATAAAGGCTTCTGACTCATTAGTCCATTCAAACGATACTACCACAATTTCATAATGTTTATATTAGTGTGAAATGCCAACTTTGACACAGTACAGAGGTCGATCTTGAGTTGGTGAAACCTTCTCTTTAACCTTATCTTTGAAAAATAATACGCACTTTAACTAGTCAACAATTCCTCCATTTCCGATAAGGGTTTCAGTTCTCGATGGTATAGGTAAGATGTCATGCGCTCGTCCTCTTTCTCAACTGGTGCCAATCAGCTTGAGGCCTGTATGCTACTGCGATTCCCACTAAACTTGATTAGGTGGTAATCTCGAAGGATCACTGGCATATATCCATTCGCTATTAGGGGCTTGTTAAACTACATGTCTCTCTAGGGCATCAATCCCTTTAAGCTAAGTAAAGCTTCACATTCTTGCCACGATATCTCTTCCTTTCTTGTCCATCTCACTTCCATGTTAGTTTCCTCTAAGGATATGTTTTACATTGCAATCGATTTTCATTTCTTGGATCAGGGAAAGGCTTGGTAACCCCAGAATTCATTACTATAACATCCTGACAACGGTTGGTAGGAACGTACTCCCAACCACCTCATCATTTCCTATAACTTTCCTCACACTAATATTAAGGGTCTTGTGTTATGCCCCGACATGTTATTCCTACTTTAAATAATTACTCGGCATCACGCTCTGGCTGCACAATTACAACATTTGTTTTTTTTTTTTTTTTGGTGCAACGGTTCACAATTGTACCTCCCGTTCACCTTAGAGTAATGACTTTTGAAAGGAATGGTTTCAAAATAACAAGGTCCAATAGACAATTTCAATAAGAATTCCACATTGGATGTTCCAAGAATGTTGATGGTTCCAAATACTAGGAGTCTCAATTTTCGGAGATGTAAGGATGGACAGAAAGAATACAACAAGGTTTATTCCTTCATGTCCTGAAAATTTTGTAATGTGATATCATAGAGAATGTTGCACGAGGGCAATGATTGTTGGATACAAAAGTCATAAAGACAGTCTTTATATAATTCTTACATCTGGTGAATACTTTTCCTCCTGAATAATAAGAGGAAATCTAAAGTCGCATTGATGAAGGTCAGCCAATAGAAAGCAATTCTACTCCATGACAATTAAAGAATGAAGTAGTTTATCCTTCAAGTAATCAGTGGTTTCAAATGAATTCTCATTGTGTGAATGAAAGAATAAAATATTCAAGTGATATAAGGTCTGGTACGAAGATGGGTAGAATTCGAGTTGAGTGGGCGACCTCATTAGGTCTCAATCCAGTTATTCGTCAAAACTCTCATCATCATACTTCACCACATGCAGAATGCATTGCAGAATGAATTAAATTGGGAGTTGGACCAGTGAAACAATAACTAGTCCTTTTCAAGAAACACTAGCAACTAGCTAGACAAAATTTGCTAGTTCACCCGTTTGAGAAATCACCACCAGCTAGGACAATTAGCTAGGTGTTCTTCACAACATTACAATTTTGAGTAGTTAGAACAATCAACTAGTCATTCATATTGACATAACGACTAGCCAGTTTCAATTGGATAGAACGGAATTTCAACATCGTAGCCATTGAAGAAACTTTAGGCTACTCGGACAACGAATGGAAATAAGAAGTTATTAAGTTTGAAAAAGAAAACTATAAAATCTGAAGAGAATGTTCTAGGTATCGGAACAATCGATAACCTCTCATCAAATATTACTTATCAATGAAACGGTCCACCCAAGGGTGCCTCCGTACACATGCTTTATCAGATCCGACAATAGAATTAAATTCGGAATACCAACATCAGAATGATATCCTTACTATGATTTCAATGTAAGACGCACAATCTCATTTTGAATAGAAGAAAGGATTCATGAGGAATATCTGGATGTTAGATCATCCCTGTTCTCAACAAGTGGATAAATATTTATGGGCTCGACTGAAGAATGCAAGTATGAAAGAAGTAGTCACATATCAATATTCGTTTAGGAATATTCATTGATTAATTAAGGAAACAATTGTTGAACATTCCTTGGATAATTGAAAGGAAGGGTAAATAGTCCTGAGCCGAACAAGGTCATCATAAATTTTTGAATAGAATGTTCATGGGTCAAATAAAATTACTTCGGATAAGTCCTGCTTTAGGGAGAGTATATCACTGGTTGTTATTCCACAAATTTGAAGTAGAAAGCTAGAAGGATTACCTGATATAAACTAATCGAGGTAACATGTTTAATAAAAAGTTTAAAATGAAGTAGCGCACCAGCCGGTAGTCACCAAAATAAGTTAATAATCATTCGTGCATCTCATTATCGCCCCTATGAGGGTAACTCCATCTCTTCGTCTTCGTAATACAAGACACCAACTAGTGTGTCTCTCAATCATCATCTTAAGGTCATTTATCGAGTTGGGGTTTCACAAATATATCTGTCATTTCCGTGCTTTATCTTGAAGACCAAACTTCACATCATTTCGGGGACACCTGCTAAGTCCATAGGGTCCTACTTCATGCCTTCCGACATGAATCATAAGTGGCCAGTTCCCCCTGGGAACAGATCAAAGAGATCTCTCAGGGATCTCAGTGCAGTCCATAGGTTCGGTGGCGGGTGTGTGTATGTGAACATATACCAAAAATATTGAGGTCTACAATACATATATGCGTAGTCCCTGCTAACATCTCTATCAAAGGATCCCACTCTAGACCCGTTGGTCTTTTCTTTTGGTAGACTCTGAGATCACTGTATCGCTCGTTGCAACCATATTCAACTTCACTTGAGTCCCTTTGTTAATTCTACTTGTTTGTTCTCTAAGTTGAACTACCATGTTCTAGCGTTCGAATCATGCGTGGAATTATCTAGCACGCTCGTCTTATGATAACATTCTCGTATAACACATGTAAAATTCGCCATCAAGGGTAATGGAATCCACAACGACATAGTGACCAACCTTCAAGGAAACCCGTTACTTATCGAAAATCGGATCTTATAACCAAAGTAAAAGACTTTCATTAATCCAAGTACTAAGTACTCCTAATTATGTAGGGAAGTCCAAACTTCTTGATTCTTAAAATGCCGCCTCCTAAACTGTGGAGGAATATGGGCCACAAAATTTATGCCAGCCTAGTCATCCAATCATATTGGCAATATCGCCTCTACCTCAGCTGATCTCGAGATTTCGCTCTGCTTCCTATATCATTACCTATGATAGGTCATGTACGACTCTCAAATCTCTATTCATCATTCTGAAGGTCTCTAGGGATTCTATCGACCCTAGTATAATACCTTCAGTAACACTCCAGTCCATTCTACTCACCGGTACCTCTTCCGGTAGTCCAATCATAAGTTTACTACGATCTCTTATGTCATTCCCCTACTTAGACTTAACTCTCAACACTCTCGTTTCTGAGTACTGTAACTTATCTCTCTGATACCATTTCTGTGATGCCCCCAAATCTGAGGTCAAAGATTCAGGTCGTCACATCATCATCCAACCATATCATACCTGTATTAACTTTACAACTCAACAATACATCCATCCATACCTCAATCTTACACACAATCAAGTTAGAGCCTCAGAAACGATAATCAAAAGTAACACTAAATATTACAATTCATCTGTACAATCCAGAGTCTTACGCAATTCCACTTATACAACTACACTTGAAGACAAGTCTTACTATTACAGTTGAAAACCTATCAGACTACTCTGTAGTATTTATCAGGGACTAAATCATCTCCGGGTAATTCTTCTACTCCTCTTCTGCTGGTGCGGAGTTAATCAACCAAATTCTTCCCTTTCTGAAAAGTTTTTATAAAGCAAGAATGAGCTACATAATGCTCAGCAAGTTCACTATTTTGTAAAATAATAATGTGGTTTATTTCGAAAACATTCCCAACTATATGGGTATATATCTCAGATTTCAAAACATAATTGGACAATGTATGTGCCCGGGTTTGAATAAAACATCTATACTCACTAAGGAGCTTTAGGATAACATATGAACCCCTTATAAGGTTCCCATTTCAATATATCTCAAGTTTGAAAATATATACATATGAGTATATCATCTTCGGCAAAACACTCTACGGTTAACATACTGTACCGGGAATACATTATTGCAAAATCTCCTTCCTTCCATTAGCTTAGAAGGTTTCTCATTCAAAAACATTTCATTCCTTGAAATAATAGCAAGAGTGCACTAACACGTGCCAATCTTTATAGAAAATCTTGCAGTTCTAGATACTGCACGATGCCAATATTTTTCTTACCAAAAACCACACTATCGGCAACTTGGCACTTAGGCCCAAGAAGCAGTGTTTGAGTATTTTTCCAAAGTGGAGGATGGGACTTGAAGAAAACATGAAAACCTGACAAGGATTGACGATGATCAGTCGCCACATCCAAGTCCAATAATCCGCGGGTCTTCTCTACCGGTAGAAGGATAGAAACTACATCCGTAACTATCCCCGGGTGAAAACTACATCCGTAATCACCCTCGATGAAAACTACATCCGTAATCATCCTTCGGCAACACCTGGGCCGGAATAATAATTGATGGACCGCCTGGCTCACGGCCGCTTACACATCCCGGGAATCGTTCGTCAACGGTTCCCACACCTGCCAGAGTCCCTTTTTCTTTTTCTTTTAAAAACTTGATTTTGATTGAAAATTGAGTAATTGAGGTCCGACATCAGTCGACCGATGATTCTTGAAATCGTACAAGAAGCGGAACCTGACCGGGGGTTTTCGAAAATGTTTTGAGTTCGAAAGAGTTCGAGTTTGAAAGTATTAAAGGTATCTTAGATTAGCTTTGACTTTAAAATAATGAACAATAATTAATAATTGATATTTTAAGATTTAATATTAATAATTAATAAAATAATTATTTAATTAAATAAGCTTTTAATCCAAGATAGGTATTTTGAGTATTTACGAAGATATAAAAATAATTACTTGAGTATACGATACTCCCCGAATGACCTTTCGGGTTTTCGCAATTTAATTACGATATAATAATATACCGCTCCCCGGTCAATAGTATATACGGACCGCTACGACCTCTATTGCTAGAGTCGTTGTCCGAAGAAAACATTTCATTCTAAGTTCAAGGGGTGCAAACATATATGTACTTATACATCTCAATTCCATCGATACTTCGATAAACATAACATTTGATACATTTGAAAACTACAAACACAACAGTGAAAGTCCTTGTATATGTAAGTTTTGAAAAGTAAACTTGCCTTGGTTTGGTTGGGGTGGTCGAGCGTGCGGAGTGGAACGATCTATACATAAGCAATAACCGTTCGTTAGTACCTTAACAATACCTCTTTAATTACGGGGTTTTAGGGGTACAAAATTAACTTAAGGACTTCGTCTTATGACACTCTAGCCCCACTATAGGTTCATGTCATCACTCGATTACGCTCGTCACTTATTTGACTTAATTTAGTTACCATATCCGAGTCACGTCCATTACCCCTAGAATTATACTTCACTTAACGACTTTTTCCCTTGCGCGAATTTTACTCTAGCATTTTTATAAAATTGAAAAATTCATATATTAATCCAATTCTTTTTGGGTAGCCTTCCCCACTGCATTTACAAGCTTCTCTAATTTTTCCATGATCCCACATAAATTTTTAGGGGTTTAAACAAGGTTCACAAGTGGGTCATTTAGTGCAGTCCGGAATCCAGAAACACAATTTACTTCTCCGGCCATAACGTAAAATATATACATCACCTAGTCATGAACCTTACATTTCCAGAAACGACATTCAAATACCTTTCCAACAATATATGGTAGGACCTCAGGGGACAAGATTTGAGGGTTCAAAACCATGTTACAAGACAGGTCAATGTTCCTGGAAAAACTCAGCATGCTTGTTTCACTTAAATCAACCAAGATTCTTACTTCCACAACACAACCAACATCTAAGTCACCTAGTTCATGCTTTATAACATTCAAGGAGATACATATACTAACCACAATCATAAAAATCACAATCACAACACTTAAACTCAAGATCTATATCATCCATCACTTGAACATCCAAGATTAACACAAATATACATGGATCTATCATTGAACATCATAAACACTACATGGCCAAGAGGGGTTATGATTTTATACCTTCTTGAGTACCTAGGAGCCTTGGGTAAGTCTTACAAAACTCAAGAACACCTTGAATGATCTCCTACAACCCTTACAATCCAAGATCTAAAAGAAAAACCAAACATGGTTACTATTCACAATATCTATAATAATTAATATCTTGAAATTGGATGGAAGAAATGGCTTGAAACTCTTAATATACCTTGCTTAGATGATGGAGAGGGCCTAGTATTTATGCCTTGATTTATGAGTGATGAGAAATGGCGGAGGAAGAAATTTTTTTCTTCCTTTATGGTCTTGGCCGAGAGCTCTCTTCCAATGGGGGGGAGAGCTTTTGGTGTTTTTTTGATTTTTGTGGTTTGTTTGAAATAATTGATAAAGTGAGGTTGGGTGATACATAATGTTGTATGTATAAGCATGGTACAAGTCTAGGTATGGCCTCCTTGTACTCTTGTCTCCTCTTTTTGAAAAGCAATGTAACTAGTTACTATTCCTCTTGCCATTTGGTTTAACTAGTTTGCTTTTCCTAACTACTTAGTTGCATGGGACTTGCATGCAATACTACTCCTTGTATCACTATTCTTCCACCAATGTTTGTCATTTAATCTTTAATTCGTATCGTATCTTAATTAATCTCTAGTAATAATATTTTGTCGCGTAGAGATTTCCCCTATAATTCCTTAAGTACTTAATTGTGTAAATTCCTCGAATGTCCATAATTCCTTGTCATAATCCTTAATAAATCTTTTAACACTCTAATCATTCTCAAATCCCAAGTTTTATAAATCTTACTAACAACAAGACTCTTGCTTTCAACCACCTTCCCTTTATCTCATATAGTGAATGCAACAACATAGTTTCTCAGACAATCAATTCCATTAAACAACAGGGATGACTAGAAAGGTTCCAAATTGACATTGCCACATGATATTAAATAAAAGAAAATATTGCAAAAATTAGGATTCTTACAATTACTGAGAACAACTTCAAGGTCAGAAAGCAGCAACTTCTTCTTTAACCATTTTGTCCAAAAAGGTGACACACTTTCAGAGTTCTACTTGTGTTATGAGAGTGCCATTGACAAACAGTTTCATGATCAAAAGAAACTGAATAATACTGACTTGAATTGTATTCCACAACCTATAACTGAGAAGGACATTGAAAAGCATGCAGCTCGGCTTTACACTCGTTCTATGTTCTACAAGGTTCAAAAACAAATAAAGGCGAGTTGTTTTCATATCAGTCTGGCAGGCCAACCAACGGTTGTCGATGGTGTGAATAAGCACATAGTTCGTGATAAAAGTTTGAATGGGAAGTCGTTTGAGGTTGTCTTTTCTCCGTGGACAAATGATGTAAGCTGTTCTTGTACGCTTTTTACTAGAGTGGGTTATCTCTGTCGACATTGTTTTTACTGTTTAGGTCTTTGGGGGGTGGATGAAATTCCACATCAGTTCTTATTAAAGCGCTGGATGAGAAATGCAGATAGATTTTGCAAATTGAAGTTTTCTGCTGAAACTGAAATTAGTAGTGATGGGCAGATAATTAGAGATACATCAAATAAAATATGGAGGGAATACCAAGCTTGATTTGATAATGTTTTCAGTAATGTAAATGGTTTACATTATTTGTTGGATGAACTGAAGTGTTTGAGGACTAGAATTGAAGAAACATATGAGAAGTGTCCAGTAATAAAGGATGACATGCTTCAAGAAATATTTGGTGTTAGGCCTTCAGGTTCAACTAGTGTTCGTCCGTCACTGCCAAGTAATAACAAAGGAAGCCGAAAAAGGATTCCCGGTCCTGCAGAGTTAAGTTGTGATGGTAAAAAGAGGAAATTAAAGATGTGCAAATCTTGTAATACATTAGGTTATCATGATTAATGTAAATGTCCAAAGAAGGGGCAACAACTTCAACAAAATCCTCCCTCTCAGAGCGTCCAGAGTACATTAAATCAGTCCATGCAACCTCAACCTTTCAACAGTCAGAACGTTCATACAAATGGAATCCCCAATTCCACTAGTGAAGTACAACAAACAGGTAAGTCTTGCTCATTGTTTTATTTCCATACTACCTGGATCAAACTGAATGTTTAAGTTAACTATGTAGTTGTTTGTGCATAGAGCTTTTAATTTCAGTTGAAAGAAAAAAAATTAAAGGTTACATTGTTTTCATGCAGCATGTGCAGAAAAAGATGGGATTTGAATCAAACACTTGCATTGAGGGAGCTCATGGAGATAAACATTGAAACTCTGTTCTGTTGAAATGTTGATAAAAGATTGAAAATGTTCATTTGTGACTAATTCTCTGTATTAGAGTTTCATTGTCTAATTGAATATCTGAATCATGCCAATTTTCTTTGTTTTGTATGAGCTTTTTGGTTCTTACATTGTAAAAAGACACCGTTTTGCTTGAATGGTTTTAAGCATCCTTATTAGTTGATGTTCTTTGTTTTGTATATTTTTTTTTATCTAGTGCTCTATGAAATTACTTAATCTGCCAGTAATTGATAATCAAATATTTCGATTTGTAGTTTTTCCCTTTCTGTTGATTCCATAGTAGAACCAAAAGAGAAATACTTTTGGTTCTGTTGCAGAATCATGTGGATATTCACCATGAAAATATTACATAAATGCAAACCACTTATATACAATAGTAATTTGTACAGGAATTAAAGTTATTTACAACCAAGTACCACAATTTGTCCAACAAAGTTATTTACAAGCAATCACAAAATAAAAGTTGCATTTTAACCAACAAGTCTAGATTACATAAAACATAATAAGCAATCCAATGTTCAGGATCACTAGTCGACCTCCATGTTGTTGTCATGCCCTTCATCTATATCATTTGCCCTATCTGGTGAACGAACCGATCTAATGGCTCGACGAGGCACACCTGCATAATTAGGATCACTTGCATGGGTAGCGGCATTACTAGAGCTTTCCTCAGAAAGATTAACAAGAGGATCAGCAGAGCAGTCCATGAGATTATAATCTCTCTCAAATCCTGGTTTGTGAGGACATTTATTTTCAAGTTTGTGATCAGGGCTGCAACATAGTGAACATGATCTATTTTGCAGGTATTCTATGGTAATTCTTGCATGCGTGAAGGTTTCATCAATACCAGGAACTACAACAAGAATTTGTTTTGGCCTAGAGTGCATATTACTCATTTCGAGACATATCTTGGCAGAATATCATGTCTCATTTCTGGCAGCGGTAGTCCAGGTACTAAACCCATCATTTCAGATGACTGTACCTAATGCCTCAGCAATATATGTAAGCCCTTCCACGGACCAATTCTCCCTTGCAGAATAGCGAGATTTTGCATGCATAACCCTTTCGGCAGATGTTGGTGTTATCCACGATTGAAGTTGTTCAATTGGGACTGGTTGAATGGGATTTTGGGCTCCAAAATTAGCCACAGGGTGGACCTTAATCCTACGACCTTCAAGAAACCATATTTGTTTACTTATTGATGATGAACTGCCATATTTTTCCAATGCTTTGGATGATGAAGCCATATTGTACAGGGTATAAATTTGGGGTAGTTTCTTTTGTTTTTTTATGAGAAAGAAAATATGTGGCGGTTTGTAGTTGTAACTGAAAATGAAACTTAACTTAAATAGCTGTATAATTCAAAATATGAGTCGTGACTCATTCGTACGGTTTTTATACTTGATTTATATTGAACTTAATGATTCTATTGTAGAACCAGTTTAAAATTTTGGTCATTTTCCTTATTTTTTTTCCCATTCTAATCCTTGGTTCTACAATGGAATCAATACTCAAGTATTCTTGATTCCAATGTAGAATAAAATTACCAAATATTAAAAACTTATATATCATTTTATTGAATTATTATTTAAGTTTTTATTTGTATTTTCTCTGGGGTTAAAAAGTTTTAATTTGGGGTTCAACGAGTTTAATTTGCGTTTTAGAACTATTAAATTTAAAATTTAAAATTTTTAAATTTATCTGTACCTCCCCTAGGGGTTCAAAAGTTAACTTTTTAGGGTTCAACATTTGC
Source organism: Kitagawia praeruptora (assembly GCA_037693485.1). Taxonomy (NCBI): domain Eukaryota; kingdom Viridiplantae; phylum Streptophyta; class Magnoliopsida; order Apiales; family Apiaceae; genus Kitagawia; species Kitagawia praeruptora. The sequence goes on from CM075352.1 coordinate 146,565,587, forward strand.
ATTTTGGGTTTTAGAAATATTTAGAATTATGAATAAATCGTATACAGAATTAGGGTTTAAGGTTTAGAGTTTAGGGTTGTTTACAACCCTAAACTCTAGACTTTAAACCCTAACTTTTCCTGGTTTTTAAAAAATCGGGGCTGGTCCCCGATTTTTTAAAAACCAGGCCGCCGGACTTATTAAGCAAAATCAATTTTTAAAATTTTATCTGTGTTCCCTTATGGGTTCAAAAGTTAACTTTTTAGGGTTCAACATTTGCATTTTGGGTTTTAGAAATATTTAGAATTACGAATAAATCGTATACTGAATTAGAGTTTAGGGTTGTTTACAACCCTAAACTCTAGACTTTAAACCCTAACTTTTCCTGGTTTTAAAAAATCGGGGCTGGTCCCCGATTTTTTAAAAACCAGGCCGCCGGACTTAATAAGCAAAATCAATTTTTAAAATTTTATTTGTGTTCCCTTATGGGTTCAAAAGTTAACTCTTTAGGGTTCAACAATTGCATTTTGGGTTTTAGAAACATTCAGAATGACGAATAAATCGTATACTGAATTAGTAAACAAACGCAATTAACAAAATTATTATATAAATTTTTGATTCTATAGTATGACTTTGAAACATATAATTATTAGATTAAATATATTTCTTAATATGATATTTTAATTTATTTTTTAGAATCTAATAGTAGTACTTTAAAATGTAATGATTTCTACTCTTCAAAGGCCTTGTACAAGTAACATACTAACATGGGATTATTTTTTAAATATTGGTTCTAAAATAGAACCACATTAGATAATGGAATGTTTATGAATTTTGTTTTGGCAAATGTGACTCTGAGATACATTGACAAATTGAAACTTGCTAAATTGAAGCTTGAGTGTCGAATTTTACTTTTGAATCTATTGTAGAAATAGGTGGATAGTAATTTCCCTTGATTGTTTTGCAACATAGCTTTTGGTTTTACAATGGAATGCACAATCAAGTGTTCATGATTCCAATGTACATTCCGATAACAAGACAAGCATATATAGGTTGCCTTGGACCGACAGTTCACCACTGAACTTGGTTTCCCACAATAATCACAAAGATATATATTGTTCACTGTAACAACATCTGACCTCTATAATTTCAAGGTTAGATTTTGTTATAGTGATGATTTACAACAAACCAATAGATAGTAGTCACCAACATCATATTATAATACTACATGAATAAAACCAATCCAGATTTCTTTAAATTTAAAATGCGAAAAACAGTACAACTAAGATCAAAATTCAATCTCAACAGACAAAGTTAAATCCACATTTACTGTTAAAAGCATCTAGAATACGTAATCAAAGTATCTAAGATAATTCTAAAGAGATAAACAAAAACTACATTCATAATTCTCTGTCATTTCATCCAACTATCATAGTTCATTCATCGCCTTGATCTCATCAAACATATTGTGCTTGATATAATTGATGGGGGAGTATACAATCTTTGCTGCATATATCTGGCATGCTCTTTGCAGCTGCTTTTTTTGCATATATTCCTGCACCAATATTAAAAGTTAGTTCAAAAATTCATAACAAATAAATGATAGGTAAATCAAGGGTAGATTTAGGATTAGTAAAGCTAGGATTTGACTTAAGTTTGAGATAAAACATCCGACAATTTGATAAAAGATGCAAACACACCATATTCCTTCATTACTCATACCTAAACAGTGTACCTAAGTAGATGTTTCGATTCTGTATTGAAATTATATTCTGCACAATGCGTGCTAAACTTTTTAGACCTCACCAACATGTGTTGAACTCCTAACTACTTGAACCTAAGACCAGTATCACCGATAGAAACTGTACATAGGTTGCACTGTTGCCTCAGAAATTATATCCAACCACACTAAACTAAATCACCAATTATTTTTCCAAATATTATTGACCATACACACACAATTAGACACTGCTACAGTTTTATAATAATTACATATAGTTTCATAATAATAATTACTTACAGTTTCAGGTGTAAATTTGCATTCCCATTTTCTTACTCTATTTCCCATGTAAGTCTCCATGTGATTCATTGCAAACACTCCAGAATCGATGTTCTTTTTTTGGTTTGCCATTTCATTTCTAAGAGTGTTATTGGAGCATTCCTTATTTGCGGTGTCTTCCATAGGCTGTGATCTTCAAAATACTTGGAAAGATTTTCACGCTGAAATTTTGTAGTAATAGCATTAGTTAACAGGATGAAACGAATTAATTTTAAGGTAGTTTTTAAGGCCTGAAAATTACCAAAGTTTCGGGGATTGCATCATATAATAAAAACATATCTTGCCCAACTCTGTTGTCAATAATCTCAATTGCAAATTTCTTCAAATTGCAGCATATAATGTAGTGATGGTTTGCATTGTAGACGGGGAAGAAAATCTACGCATAAAACATAATTGTTAACGAGTGACTCAGTGAACTTACCCTCGACTAAAAGAACAGACAGACAGTGACTCATAAGAACCAGTGTTGTGTATAAAAATCCAGTAGACTCAACAACAATCAGAAAACAATATTTCGACAGCTAATTACAAAAATGAACCGAACCAATAGCAAACATCACAGAGTTGTACAAGTAGAGAAGGATAGTGTAGCTTAGTATAAGTAGAGAGCTTCTATAGTACAATAAAAAAACTACAAACACATAAATATGCTTCAACAGTAGAATCAAAATCTAGTCACAACACATATACTTGATTAAAAGGCTGATACTCATGTGATTCTACTATACAAGGTATATACAGCTACAAATACAAACATGCTTGTATGTAGAATCAAAAACTACAAGTACACAAATAACCTTCTGTAGTAGAATCAAGAATTTACACAAAACAAAAATGAAGCCAAAGAATATCAACATAAACATGATTCTATAGTAGAATAAAAAATAACAAATATAAACGTACACTTGTAGAATCAGATATATAGAATAACTACACTTTCTAATTATCAGAAAGTAAATATATAAACTAATAGAATCATAAAAAGAACAAATATAAACGTACTGTCTAATTTCTGTTTCAAGGTGTTGGGGGTCTGCTCCGTGAAGCGAATCCAGTAGCAGAATACATGGACTCCTTGCGTTATTCACAGAATGATCCAAGTTGCATAAAATCACCAGGTTCCAATGGTTCCTGCCATTAAACAAAATTTAAACTATTTTCAATGAATGGATGGAAAAATATAAAAAGAACAATTTATTCTTAAATATTTACTTACGCTTGACAGATTGGAATGAACACGTATCTTTTTTCAAAAACACTTTCGATGGATATCCAATACATTACATTTTTCCTTCCATCTTTTCTGTCCGCAACATAAGAACTGTACCACAGTGGGTCAAAGCATACACATTGTTAACTCGAATAACTTGTAGAAGGGGGGGTTAAATACAAGTTATATAATCGTGTCTGATTTTTGCTTGGTTATATGAACAAGAATAAATGAATGAATAAAACTCTGTTTGTATTAAATAAATCAAATACAAACTCTACCAAAGGTGTACAAATGCCTTTAGCAGCTGCTGACAATACAAATTTCTCTCTGTTTGCACTCTCGTATACTTACGATTACAAACCTTATGAACAAACTTTTACAATGACATAGAGAGATTATTTATAATGCTTCCTATCAACTAATTACAGAAAGATAATTTATACATGACAATGTTCTGCCGTCCAGTTGATAGTTTCCATCAATAGAAAATTCTTTCCTTCATAAAATCTTCTTGCTTGTTCCTCAAACAAAGATCCTGTTTTATAGCACTTGCCAGTTTCTGTAGCATCCATAATGACATCATCAGTAACACGACTGATATCAGGATTCCATCTTACATCAGGAACTGACCATCTCATCAGTACTTGATCAGTAGTTAACTTGACATATCAGGATTCAATCTCAGTTTCTGACATGTAGTACTCGATGCACTGTTCATTCCTGACTTAAATTCTATAGACTACTGTCTAACACATATATCCTATACAAAGTGCTAAATCCTTTATAAATCAGGATATATAAGAAGTATAAGTAAAATTCTATTCTTAACATCACAACTCATGAATTATTCCTAACAATCTCCCCCTATTTATGCTTTAAAATCTGAAGCATAAATCTGAGTTGTTGATGTCAAAACATATAACAATACAATCAGAATAGAATTTATGAATTCAAAAATAATGAAGTTAAGTACATCCTCTTTCAGATATAGACATAGTATCCAGTACTTAGATGAAAAAATTCAACTATTTAATGCTTCTTTTCCTTTACCACTTCCATGATGAGATTCACCTCTGTCACAATCTTTATCTCCCTCAGTTCTTCTTTTATCCCCAGTCTGTTGTTGTTGTCTGTCTTTGAATTATCTTTATCTCCCCCTTTTTGACATCAGCAACATTAATTCCAAGAGATTCAGTAACAGAACAAATGAGATTCATCAGAACTGCTTGATTTTCCATAATAGTGACTTGGTTATCTTCAAGTGTTTGAAGTCTTGATTGAATTTCAACTTGAGATTTCTGAATATCTTGTATAACTTCAGAATCGACTTCAACTTTAGAAGTGTTTGGAATATCTTCAGATTCAAGTCTTGTAGAAGAAGTTGCCTGTGTAGAATGATATTCAAGTAATAAAACTTGATTAGATTTACAAACATCTTCATCTTTCTGATCTGAAGCTGCAATATGATCATCTTGTCCTTCACCAGTATTCTGTGTACTAACATCTACAAATCCTGACGCCTCCTTAGATTGATCAGATACTGTTGATGTCTCAATTCTGGCTGATATTGGAAGTACATACAACGGAATACTTGGATCATTAGAAATATCTTCTGGTACTGATGGTGTAGAAGTTTGTCTTAGCCTTTCACCTCTTCTGTTTATAATTCCTGCAAGCCTTTCTTTTTGCTTCTGAGCTTTAACTTCTGGCTTTGAATTGTGCTTTGCTAAGTCATTCTTCTCATACATCTTGATAAAAGAATAAGTACCAGCATCCATACCAAGATTATCAGACCAAGATTCAGGAAAAACCTGATCCCAGAAATCAAACGATGGTGGTTTCCTAATTTTCTCTCCCTCACTATGGAGTTGATCATCCATACCCTCAATCTAACTTTGACTATCTAAAGTCAACACTCTTTCTACCTCTCCTTTTGCCTGGTCAGGAGCCAGCCGCTCTGATTGTGGATCAGTATCCATCTTTTCAAGTGTATCACTCAAATTTGGATAAGTGCTCTCATGACCTACAGAAAAATAGAGTTTAGAAGAAGTTTTTATACCTGAACTCACATGGAGAGAGGGTTCCTCATTTGGCAAGGGGCTTAAGGTTTTCTCCAAGGAGTGAGCTGCTATAATCTCTGAACCCTTACAATCATCTTCTTTCCTTCCAGAGACTACAGGCTCCAGTATACCACTTTCAGGTTCTTTACTAGACTCTGATGTCTTCAGTAATACTTCATTAGACATCATAGTTAGTATATCACCGTCTTTAAGTGTTGTTTGCTAAGACTCACCCTAAAGGTGGATAGACTCTGACTGAATAATATTTGTTTGATCTTCAAGAAAATCAGTCAAAGTTATTCCTCCCATATCATAGGGTTTCTCACTTGCAATTTCAGTCATCACAGAAGTCCTTTCAACATCAGCTATCACAGCTCCTGAGTCATCCAACCTCTGACTAGATGGTTCTTGTGTTGCAGTGACTGTGATCTGATCTTTCCTACTATCCACTACTGGTGCAATAGTATCTTCCGTTGACTGCATTCCTTTATCTACTTCCTCCAGTTGTTCACCTTGAGTTGAAGCATCTTCAATAATGACATCCTTGTCAAATAAATATGCATGAAGTGATTGAAGTGCAACATGCTTCGAGAGTCCAAATTTCTTGATTAATTGTCTTCTGACAGACACATAGAAATACATCTTCATTAAGTCAAGTCTTTGATGTAGAAGTCCATATTCATCTGGAAATAAAAGTTTTGGTACTCTTTCAACCAGAAAATCTAGAACAGGCTTTGACAACTTCACTTTGAGAGAAATTAGTCTCATAGCCAGTCTGTATGATAATGTAGTTTCCCATGAAGAATCAATATCCAGATCTCTATAGTCATTTGCTGACTTGATTGTAGCTTCATTTGTAGAGACTTGCATGATATTAGTTGGACTAGACTCTGTGTGTGTAGGTGACAATTGAATCTTTCTCCTTGTTCTCCTGGTATAGTGAGCAAAAGATTTATCCTGAGAAGACTCAAGAGGTGTAGACACAGAAGTGATCTTGGGATGAGATCTTTTTTCAATAGACACAGTCTTTTGAGAGACAGTATCCAGTAACTGTTTTCCCTTTTTAAGTACTACAGTCTTTTGAGAAACTGCAGCCTGGCTTTGACTAGGTGCTTCATCTCTTTGTCCTAGCTTAGAAAGTCGAATTGCAGCCTTCAATTTTTCTCTCTCATCAAGAGATATATTATCATCATCTTCACCAGAACTACTACTACTTGACACAACAAATCTTCTCTTCCTTACAACTGATGTCTTTTGAGAAACACCAGAGGTTGGTTTCTTTGAAACAATAGGCTGTGGATTAAAACTTTGTTCTTGAATTGTTTCAGAGACTATAATGTTTTGGGCTACTTGGGTAGACACGGGTAGGTTCTCCTCCAAATGAGATTCCTGAGCCATTTCACCACAAAAGAAAGAAGAATTGTAGAGAGTAGGAAGATGAGTTTTAAGAATTACCTGAACATGATGTGGATAATGAATTACAGGTATTTCATCTAGATTCTTTTCATTGTCCTTCTTTGTAATATCAGAGAAAATTCTCTTTTGCTGTACATAAGAAGAAACACAATGTTCTCTACCAAATCTAGCTTCAACATCAGGAATAAAATGGTTAATAAACATTTGTATAAATCTATGATAATAAACCATTTTCCTGTTTTGATCTCTTAACCCAAGTTTAATACACATCTGACTTAAGATAATGTGACCAATGTTAATTACTCTGTTATAAAGCAAACTGTAAGCAATATGTGAAGTAACAGAAGTAATTTGATCAAAAGAACTACATTTACCAGTAAAGCATTTAGCTAATTGATCAAAGAAGAAAGACCACTCTTTCCTAAGACAAGATCTTCTTAACTGGCTCATGTTATCTAAAGGTCCATTATAACCTAATGCAGATAACATAGTTCTTACATCATCATCAGATAGTACATTCTCATAATTCAAACTAACAGGTAAGTGAAGTACTGAATTAACAACAGATTCAGTAATATCAAAAGAATCTTGTCCTAAGTGTAGAACAATCTTACCTGATTGACTCTGAGTAGAATCAATTACCTCAGCATTCTCCCAAGCTTGTGTAACATCTGCTTGATTAATCTGTGGAGATGCTGTCAATGCACAACTTAATGGTCCATATGCCAGAAAGTCCATGATTGGATGAAAATCATTTAATACTCCTTCCTTGTTGGTGATAGCTGCTACATGATTGTTCGTCATAAAATCAAAGTCACCAAACTTGAAAGCTACTGATTTATGTAATCTTCTTTGAGCTGCCATTGATTTTGATCTGAAAAGAAACGATTAGAGTTTCAAAACAAATATATTTCACAAATTTTTCAGACCACTATCCCACGTCGACACGTAGATTGACAGGTGTCAGTCCCTGAAAAGTGCGGTTACCCACGATTTTTGGAAAATAAAATCCAAAATTGATTTTCATGAAATAAATCAGGGTATTATCAAGATAAAAATCAATACTGACCAGCTTCCTTTTCCTGTTGTGACCTCCCATCAAAATAATCACAAAATGCAATGTGATTTAAAAATAATAATTTTCAAATCCTGATGGTCACACTTGAAATCCTGATTAATATCATCCTGATTCCAGAGACTTAAATGGAGTTTCCACGTGGCATTTTCCTTTAATCTGAAAAAGAAATAAACAATTAATCTGAACAAAATCAATTGGTTAGATATATTCGACATTTCTTGAAAAATCAAGAAATAAAGTCACACGCGATAATTAGCATTTGACTTCATTGATAATTCCAAGTGACTGTTCAGCTTCTCACGTCTTTCTATAAAAGAAACAGACGCCTTATGCCATTCTCCATAAACCTTTCAATTTCTTTTCTTCTCAACAATGATCCTCAAACCAAAACTCAATTCAAACCCATTCTTTAGGTTTTTCACAGTTGATGAACATCCTGTTATTGATCATCTCTTTGAAGAGACGACTTTTCTCATCGAGCTAGTCATGGATGGAGTAGTTTCAGATAATATCCAGAGGTTTCTCCTAGAACATCCATCTGTTGGATACAATCTTCCCCTAACCTCCTCAAAACTTGAGGATGAAGAATTTGGCCGAGAGTCTGAGGTTGATCTTGATGGAGATGCTATTCATTTAAGTTAGCTACTCTCATTCAAGTTGCCCAGACAAGGAATCCAAGAATAGACGAGGCTGTTCAAATCCCCTGATGGATTTCTTGATGCTCCTTATCCTGTATCTCAGAATCCATATCATTAGACAAGTACAGGATTATCGGTAGAAGTTAGACAAAAAGATGTTGTATTTCATTTCCATGTATGTAATGCTTTCAATTAATGAAAATACAATTTCTTATTATCTACTTGTCTTTTGATTATTGAATGATGTATAAATTATCAGTATGCAAATATTAAAACTTGCTGACATAGACTTAACACATCACAGAATTAGATTACTACACAAAGTAAACATCAGGATCTGAAACAATTTTCACAATCCTGATACTGACACAATACTGATGACGTCAGCATCCTGATAATAATTCTAATCCTGATGATTATAACAAGTCTATCATACTGAAATTTATCAAGGCAAAGTGTTATAGCTAAAGCATTTAACAATCAAATATAGATCCTGACAAGAATATCAAGTCTATAAGCTAAAAACAACATACCTTGCTACTTTTGCAGATGTTAAAGATCTAAAAAATTAACATTCCTAACTCACTTACTAATCTACTGAATGTAGTCTCATCAAGTGGTTTAGTTAGAATATCTGCAAGCTGTTTGTCAGTAGGAACAAAATGAAGTTCTACAGTACCATTCTCAATATGTTCTCTAATAAAATGATACCTGACATCAATGTGCTTAGTCCTTGAATGTTGAACTGGATTTTATGCAATTTTAATAGCACTAGTATTATCACAAAACATAGGAATACTACTAAGTGTCATACCATAATCCATCAACTGATTTCTTATCCAAAGGAGCTGTGCACAACAACTGCCTGCTGCTATGTACTCAGCTTCTGCAGTTGAGGTTGAAACAGATTGTTGCTTCTTGCTTGCCCAAGAAATTAATCTATTTCCTAAGAATTGACATGTACCTGTAGTGCTTTTCCTGTCTATCTTACACCCTGCATAATCAGAGTCTGAATAGCCAATTAGAAAGAAATCAGATTCTCTAGGATACCAAAAACCAAGATTTGGAGTTCCTTTGAGATATCTAAAAATTCTCTTCACAGCAATTAAATGAGATTCTTTAGGATCACTTTGAAATCTAGCACATAAACAGGTAGAAAACATTATATCTGGCCTACTTGCAGTTAGATATAACAATGAGCCTATCATGCCTCTATAACTAGTATTATCCACACTCTTTCCCTTAGGATCAGAGTCTAGTTTAGTGGCTGTTGCCATGGGTGTTTTTGCAACTGCACAGTCTTGAAAGTCAAATCTTCTTAAAAGATCTTTGATATATTTTTACTGATTAATGAAAATACCAGTCTCAGTTTGTTTGACCTGCAAGCCTAAGAAATAATTTAATTCACCCATCATACTCATCTGATACTTAGACTGCATAAGCTTGCTAAACTTAGCACACAACTTTTCATTAGTAGAACCAAAAATAATATCATCAACATAAACTTGAACTAAAAGCAATTCACCTTTTATCTTTCTAAAGAATAGAGTTTTGTCAATTGTACCTCTTGTGAAGCCATTTTCAAGAAGAAATTTAGACAAAGTCTCATACCATGCTCTTGGTGCCTGCTTTAGTCCATAGAGTGCCTTGTCAAGTTTGTAGACATGATTTGGAAACTTTGGATCAACAAATCCAGGTGGCTGTTCCACATACACTTCCTCATCAAGTTTGCCATTTAGAAAAGCACTCTTTACATCCATCTGGTATACCTTGAATTTTGAATGAGCTGCAAATGCAAGAAACATTCTGATTGCTTCCAATCTTGCTACAGGTGCAAAGGTCTCATCATAATCAATGTCTTCTTCCTGAGAGTAACCCTTGGCCACCAGTCTTGCTTTGTTTCTTACAATCATACCAGATTCATCTAGCTTGTTTCTGAAAACCCATCTTGCACCAACAATAGATCTATCTTTAGGTCTTGGTACTATTTTCCAGACTTTGTTTCTCTCAAACTCATTTAACTCCTCCTGCATTGCAATTACCCAATCAGGATCCTGTAAGGCTTCTTCAACCTTCTTAGGTTCATTCTTTGAGAGAAAACAACTATACAAGCATTCATTTTGAATTGATCTTCTAGTTCGAACACCACTATTTGGATCACCAATAATCAAATCTTCAGTATGATCCTTTGTCCATTTTCTAACAGGTGGTAGATTGACTCTGCTAGATTCTCCCCCTAAGTTAGTGGTATCTCTTGTAGAAGAATTCTCTCTGCCTTCAATAACTCCCCTTTGATCAATAGAATCAGTAGATTCCATATTGCTGCTAGTTACTGATCTTTCCTCAGTAGACTCTGAAAGATCAGTTCCTGATGGAGTAGACTCTGAAAGGCTAGTCTGCTCCTGATGATCACTGTGTTCTTCTTGATTCATTTGCTCCCCCTCAACAGTAGCATTCCTTTGAGAAGCAATAGAAATTCCTTCTGGAGAACCTTCATCATCACTGGAGAGTATCTCAGAATTCTTCAGATTTTCAAATTCCAATTTGTCATGACTCTCATCAGTTTGCAGAATTCCAAATTTCTTATCATCAAATGCAACATGAATTGATTCCATAACAATGTGAGTTATGAGATTATAAACTTTGAAGGCCTTAGATGCTGAATATCCTAGAAAGATTGCTTCATCCGATTTGGCTTCAAATTTTCCAAGTTGTTCTGGATGAACTTTTAGGACATAGCATTTGCATCCAAAGATGTGAAAGTATTTCACACTTGGTTTCTTTCCTTTGATCATCTCATAGGGAGTCTTTCCATGACTATTTATCAAGGTACAATTTTGAGTGAAACATGCAGTGTTAATAGCTTCTGCCCAAAAATAGGTTGGAAGTTTTGCATCTACAAGCATGGTTCTTACTGCCTCTATGAGAGTCCTGTTATTTCTTTCCACTACACCATTCTGCTGAGGTGTACCAGGTGTAGAAAACTGTTGAGTGATTCCATTATCTACACAAAACTCCTCCATTGTAGAATTCTTGAATTCTGTACCATTGTCACTCCTAAGTATTTTGACTTTGTACTTAGAGCTATTCTGAATATTCTTGACAAGTTCAATGATTTGATGAGGAGCTTCATCCTTCTTGTGTAGAAAGAACACCCATGTGAACCTTGTGAAATCATCCACTATCACTAGAGCATATCTTTTCTTGCTGATAGACATAATGTTTACTGGACCAAACAAATCAAGATGTAGCATGTGAAATGGTTCAGTAATTGAATTTTCAGTCTTGCTCTTGAAAGTGGTTCTTCTCTGTTTTCCAAGCTGACAAGCATCACAAAGTCCATCTTGCACAAAATTTGCCTGAGGTAGGCCTCTCACCAGATTATGATTAACAAGTTGATTAAGCTTCTTGAAGTTGAGATGTGAGAGCTTCTTGTGCCAATTCCAGCTTTCATCATTTGTTGCTTTACTGTAGAGACATCTAACAATTCATTTAGATGTATCACTTAAGCTGGCTTCATATATGTTACCATGTCTTTGACCAGTTAGAACAATGTCTCCATTTTGCATATTCAAGATTTTGCAACTCTGGTAACCTTTATCACCCAGTTGACTTATGCTTAAAAGTGTATGTTTTAAGCCTTCAACCAGTGCTACGTTTTCTATGATGACATCCCCCAAAACAATTGAGCCATATCCCAGAGTTTCTCCTTTGTTGCCATCTCCAAAAGATATTACTGGGCCAGCTTTACTCTCAAACTTTGTAAGCAGGGACTTCTTTCCAGTCATATGTCCAGAGCATCCACTATCCAAGATAATTGAATGCTTCTTTCCTGTGTCCTTAACAGAGGATGGAGAAGTTTTCTTTGGAGATCCAGGTTTGTCTGAAACATTTGCCATCAGTGCAATGTTGTCATAATCCAATTCATCTTCAGAATCACTGGAATCTGCCCAATCCTTCTGTGTGACCATAAGTGCATTACCCTTTCCTGAATTCCTAGGCTTCTTACACTCACTAGCAAAGTGTCCAAGCTCGCTGCAATTAAAGCACTTGATCTTGACCTTATCAATCTTGACAATTGTACTTTTGCCTTTGTCACTCTTCTTCTCCTCCTTCTTTTGAAAAGGTCCTTTGCTAAATCTTCTCTTGTTGAATCTTCCTTTCTTGAAGGCTTTAGCAAACATAGCAAAGAGTTCCTGCATCTCAGATTCAGAATCATTGTTGTCAGAGTCCATATCAGTAGTCTCTGACTCAGAATTTTCTTTACTTTTCTTCTTCCTTGAGTTCTTTACAGCAGGCTCATCATGCTGTTCCTCTGGAAGCTTCTTTAATTCAGATTGAGCAGTAAGTGCAACAGTCTTCATCTTTCCTTCACTCCTGCTCTTCTTCTGCTGCTTGTCAAGTTCATAAGCTCCCAGTTTTCCATATACTGCCTCTAATGATATCTCATCCAGATCATTAGCTTCCTCAATCGCAGATATCTTCTCATTGTAGAAATCAGGCAAAGCTTTCATGAACTTTGTATTCATATCCTCCAAGTCATAATATTTACCATGCATGGCCATCTCATTGATGAGTTTTGTAAACCTATCAAAGGTATCAGTAAGTGACTCACCAGACTTGGATTCAAAGCACTCATACTGTTGTATAAGTAGTGTCCTCATATTCTTCCTGACAGGCTTAGTTCCTTCACAGTGAACCTTAAGATTGTCCCATATATCCTTAGCAGTTTTACAAGAGAGAACATAGTTAGTGAGAACAGAATCAAGACTGTTGAATAATATGTTTCTCACTTTAGCATCTTTAAGAACATTCTCCTTGTCCTTATCTGACCACTCAGACTTTGGCTTCTCTGTCGTATGTTCTGGAACAACCACACCATCAACAGTTGCTTGTCCAACGATCTTTGTTGGAACAAAAGGTCCATCTCTGATTCTGTCAAGATAATCAGGATCTGTTGCTTCCAGATGATGCAACATCTTTACTTCCCATAGAGTATATTCATTTCTCTTGAGCATAGGAATCTTAGTATTCCATCCTTGTAACCAGACATGATTGCAGATCTTTATGATTATTCGAAATCAACCTGCTCTGATACCAATTATTAACTCGAATAACTTGTAGAAGGGGGGGGTTGATTACAAGTTATATAATCGTGTCTGATTTTTGCTCGGTTATATGAACAAGAATAAACGAATGAATCAAACTCTGTTTGTATTAAATAAATCAAATACAAACTCTACCAAAGGTGTACAAATACCTTTAGCAGCTGCTGACAATACAAATTTCTCTCTGTTTGTACTCTCGTATACTTACGATTACAAACCTTATGAACAAACTTTTACAATGACATAGAGAGATTATTTATAATGCTTCCTATCAACTAATTACAGAAAGATAATTTATACATGACAATGTTCTGCCGTCAAGTTGATAGTTTCCATCAATAGAAAATTCTTTCCTTCATAAAATCTTCTTGCTTGTTCCTCAAACAAAGATCTTGTTTTATAGCACTTGCCAGTTTCTGTAGCATCCATAATGACATCATCAGTAACACGACTGATATCAGGATTCCATCTTGCATCAGGATCTGACCATCTCATCAGTACTTGATCAGTAGTTAACTTGACATATCAGGATTCAATCTCAGTTTCTGACATGTAGTACTCGATGCACTGTTCATTCCTAACTTAAATTCTACAGACTACTGTCTAACACATATATCCTATACAAAGTGCTAAATCCTTTATAAATCAGGATATACAAGAAGTATAAGTAAAATTCTATTCTTAACATCACAACTCATGAATTATTCCTAACACACATCCTTCTCTTTGTTGGGATTTTCTTCCAGACAACACTTCAGTATGTGTGACAAATATATAGAACCAAAAATTAAGTTGGGAAAAAAAATAAGGAAAATGACCAAAATTTTGAGTATCTATTTAAGTATATTAAGAATCAGAAAGTATGTTGCACGTGTCATAATCGACACATACTTCAAAAAAATTAACAGGAATACAGGGAACATGCGTGTAAAGTGACATAATATCACACATACTCGACTCTCACTATACAAAGTTTCTAACCACTTGTCCTTCCCCCGTACTTGCACATAGTAATTAACCGAACCTGCTACAAAAAATATTCTGTAAGGACTATCTAAATGAAAACCTACAGGACCATTTACTACATTACAATGATAAAAATCAGAAGTTAAATGTCATCAACCCAAACTAATTACTAGAGGGCATAAGTTAAATTAAGACTGTAAGGAAGCCTAAATAAATGCAAATGCTACCTCTATTCCCTAATAATTCTAATGGTACTAAAGATATCGAGTATAACACACATCTGTCACACTTTAACTAATCCACCGTCATTTACTCAAAAATTCACTTTTACACATAAAACTACTACATACAATAGCATGATTCTGTTAGGCACTAAACCAAAATTTCCTCAATCAAGAAAAAATCAATACACATAAACAGTTACTAATAATCTATTTCAAACTAGATAAGCATTTAATAAAATTAATACATGACACAAACATATCCACAAGATGCTAAAACATAAATTATGTTTTCTGTACCTTTGATGCTCATCAAATGTTTTGGTGTTCAACTCTTCTTGTATATCAGATTTGTTTACGCTTTTTCTTGTCATTCGTGTTCTCCTGGATGAAGAACTTTTTCCTCTAAATTTCAATCTATTTCCGGAACGCGTACCTGGGAAATTTGTATAATAAACATTCTAAATATATATGTAGATTATATGTAGAATCAAATGTATTCTGTTTTTCTGTTCTACAATGCAACTATATTAGATCCGAACCAAATATACACAAAATCCCTTAGACCTCAACTAATGTGTATTCTAATGTAGAATCAAAATACAACTATGATTTTGTAGTAGAATCAAAATACACAAAACTGGTTCTATTACAGAACCACAAATACAACAGAAATTTTGGCACAAATTTAGAAACACAATTTATTCCTTACAATATAAACACAAAATTGGTTCTATTACAGAACAACAAATAAAACAGATGTAGTTACACATGAAAATAATTATAAACTCGCATTCTACTACCGATCAATGTTATAATCATTAAAAACTGATTATATTACACAAAACTGGTTCTATTACAGAACCACAAATACAATAGATGTAGTTGAACATGAAAATAATTTATTCCTTACAATATAAACACAAAACTAGTTCTATTACAGAACCACAAATACAATAGATGTAAATAAACATGAAAACAATTATAAACTCGCATTCTACTACTGAATCAAGGTTATAACCATTAAAAACTGATTCTATTACACAAAACTGGTTCTATTACAGAACCACAGATACAATACATGTAGATAAACATGAAAATATTTTTAAACTCGCATTCTACTACTGAATCGATGTTATAAACAACAAAAATTGACTAACATCAACAAAAAACTGTAGAATCACTATAGAACCAGATCTAGTTAAGCATGTATACATTTTTTAAAACAAAACCACCTAATAATACCTATTCTTCTCGGAAACATCTTAATCTCTCTATCCGATTGAGAATAACCTGAAAATTTCAATTCAAAACCCTAAATCAACGAATTGAAGAAAAATAAAAATAAAATTTATAGAATAACGAAGATTATGAACCTTCGTTTCAAGTTCCAATGGTGTATTTTTGCTCTTTACTGTTCGATTCCTATCTCTCTTTCTCTATCTATCTCTCTCTCTCTCTCTCTCGGTGAGCAGGTTGTGTGTGTATGTATTCAGTACAACGGTTATCGAAAATTATGACACTTGTCTGAAGTTTGTTTCTATTTTAAAAAATAGCCTTAATTTTTAGTTTAATTACAAAACTGCCATTGATGAATCTGGACCGTCTAATTGAATGGATGGCTAAGATTATGGTCTCCACATGGACTCTATGTAAGTTGGGTCTCCCTAGAGTGGGACTCTAGATTTGTAATTACAAATAAACATGGGAAACAATTATAAACGACCTTTTAAAATGGGACATATTATGTAATATCTGGGAATTTCGTACTCATAAATAATATTATTTGGCATTAAAAATATTATTATGTGCCTTAATTGATGAGTCATTACATGTTTGTGTGAATGTGAATATGTGTTATGTGTCTAATTGCTAGATGTGTTGAGGTGAAATTTTATTAAAATTTTGCATAACTTTTAAATGTTAAAATATGATTTTTAAATGGCTTAAATATTTTTATAAAATTCTTGGAGTTAATAAAAATCATGAAATTTCTTGTTTTATTATCTTTATGCATTTAAAGACTTTTTAAAAATAAAAGTTTAATTTGTTTTCGCATTAAAATATTTTACAAGGATTTTCCCAATTATTTTCATTTTTAAAATATTAAAACTTGTAAAATTCAAATCTTTTTATACAACGATTTTAAAAATGTTTTAAAAATATATTGAGGAAGAGAATTGCATATTTTAATTTTATTTATCAATAAATTATTTTTAGATCCAAAATATTTTTCAATTAGGATTTAATTGTTAAGTCTTTTATTTAATTAAGATGTATCATTAAAATACATTTTAATACATGTGTGTGTGTGTGTAGGCTAGACAAAACCCACCCCCCTTCTTTTTTTCACACGGCCGAACCCCCCCCCATACTCATCTCTCTCAAATTCTCTCCATATTCTCTCAACCTTCATTAACATTCAACCTCAAGAATCAAGGTAATTTCTCCATCAAAACCATTAAGTGTTATAGATAAAAATACTCCTCTCTTCATCTTCTACAACCCCTTGTCTTTTAATTTCGATTTTCATCACTTTTCAAACTAGGGTTTTCGAAAATCAAGCTTCAAAGGTTAGTTTTGTGGGTGTTTTTGATTGGGTGTTACTCCTTGGAAGAGACCCACGAATTTTCGGGCTCTCCGGAGAACCCTAAACTTCGGCCATGATCAAAAAGAGAACCAAGGGTTACATGCATGTGTTTATTTGATGATTTTGTATAATTACTAAGTGGTATATGTATGCATGTGAGTTTTTATAAGTTATTATGTTGAGATTGATGATGGGTTTGAGTTTAATTGAGTTTACAAGATGTGGGTTTGTGTGTATTGTAAATTGATGATTGTTAGTAGGTGTAAATTGTAAAGGACTTGATATTTTGATGATTTATGATATGGAATTTGATGAATTAAGTTTATAATTTGATTTTAGTGTGAATTTACAAGTTAGTGATGATGGGTTGTGATAATTTTCATTGTTGATCAAAATTATGTGTGTAAGTATTGTGTAAGTCATTGTGAGGGTTTGTGTGTGATTGTTGGTGATGAAGAGGGAGAGGCCGAGAGAGAGATTGAGGGAGAGGGAGAGAGACCGAGAGGGAGAAAGAGAGAGATAGAGAGGGAGAAGCCGAGAGAGAGAGAGAGGGAGGGAGAGAGAGGCCGAGAGAGAGAGAAGAGAAAGAGAGAGCCGAGAGGAAGGAGGAAGGAGAGAAGAGAGATTGTGGTGTGGTTGCGTGAATTCTTGGGAGTTAGTTGCTTGAGTCTTATGTGAATTACTTGATTTAATTGTTACATGAATTAAATTGTTTACATAATTGAATTGCTATGTGAATTTGAATTATGGATTGTATAATGAGTTGTCATGGAGATATTAGGTTGACTTAGAGTTGCTTGGTGGTTAGTAGTAGTCGATATTGATGGAGTTGTAGACTTTGGAGGTGTATTGTGTTGAATTGTGATTGCTTGTGACCGATTATATTTCGGTATGGTTTGACGACTATACAAAGGAGATGCCGCCGAAATTTCTAAAAAAAATATAATAAACGATTTCCAAAACTCTAAGGCACATCTCCAATGTTAAGTCGTAGAGTCATTATAGTACTATGCTATACTACATTGTATGTTAAATGATTTACATGCTATGTGACTTATATGTTTACATGTATATAAACATATATGTGTATATAATTATAAAGTTATCGATGGGGCGTTAGCATTATTAGGATTGCTTTGTGATATGTAAACAAAATAGGGGAAAATAAGATATTGTTTATTATTATTATAGGTCCGAGTAGGAGGCCTGGCAAGGAGCCGATTGAAGAGGACGCTATCTAGTGCAAATTCGTGATTTAAGGCAAGTGTACTATCCTACCTTGTTATTACCATATGTTGAATGCCATGAGATATCGAATTGTTAAGTTGTCACAAATTAGTACCTTATTCTTTCCGACCTTAATATTGTTGTATACCTTTGATTGATTCATATCCATTAAACTTGACTTGAATTGTTAAGCGATAACCATTTTGCTTGGAAACCCTTTCATATTTTCTTGAATTCTTGAAACCACTATATAAATACCCTCTTGCATGATGAATTCTTTTTCTACCTTAAGACACTTATTGGTTCTTGACTTATTTTCTTGACTTAACCAAAGTACTCTAAACAGAATCCCAACTTCTAAGAATCCGAAATGATTGACTTTCTTCATTTGACCTTGTCATTTATTCGAAATTTGAGAATCCTATTCTTGTTGATTAACAACTTGATATAACATTGATAATCTTGTTTCTTTGAGATGAATTGAATTTGATAGACATTGTTTAACCTAAATGGAATTGGATGGAATGTTACTTTGACCGAGGCGCCGGTCCAAATCAAGTTACTATTATAGGCCAATGTGTGCCTGGGATCCCCTTATATTTGATGAACACCGTATTGGATATGCGGGTTCGGAGCTCTGACGTGGGCTGATCACCCAGCTTTGCTCGTAGCGTCTTATCAGATATTCAAATTCCTTCTCATTTAATTTTGATATTGATTCAGTTGACACATTTCAATTGCAGATTTTTATATCTTGCTTTACAGTTGGATTATTTTGCCAGTCTTATATTGTTGTTTATGCACTTGCTGAGCAATTGGCTCAATGATATTATTTTCCTTAACCTTTCAGTGAAACTCGAAGATGGTAAGGACTCTTGAGACTGCGCGTAAGAATTGTGGTGGTTCAGGTGTAGCCTATAGGAGGCAGTTCCAGGTAGAAGGGAGTGGCGATCTGATTGATCTTATTTTGCTAGACTTTTGAACATAGTCTGTAATAATCTTTTGAACTTAGAATAAATTGTGGTTGTAATAATAAGTTGTTTTGAATTGGTAGTTTATATTGTTTCAAACTCTTACCTGTTGGCGATCTAGGCGTGGGATTGGTAATGTCTAATTAATTAATATGCATGCTTTACCATTATTTAGTTAAATTTAATTAAGGGATTTGGGGCCGTCACATATTAGAGAAAAAAAATCCTTTATATAATTACAGTTTTAATAAAAAATTGTATACGGAGTAGTAATTATCAGAAAATATCTATATAATCTTAATTCCTGAACACAAAGAATTTGGAAAAAGACATTTTCTATCCTTTCCAAATTTGAAATTACACTACTCCCATGTCCTTTTTGGTAAATCTACTTGAAACATGGATTATCCAAATTTTAAATGGGTATGATCCAACTTTCTAAAATACAAAGAAGCCAGGTATTTTTTTATAGGATCCACCAGGATCCACCAGACCCGATCCATATTTCTCAAATCCAATATATCAATACACGTACAATCATCATTCCATCTTTTTAGCCTTGACACGTTCTATTCTGTTATTTCTCAATCAGTTTTTCAAATTAAAAAATAATTGATGTAATCTCCATACACAATCTTCAATAATCTACCCATCACCGGATCATGGACAAAGCAGGTATGTTAAAATCAAAACCGTTATTGATATTGTTTTGTTGTTCACGTTGTTACCCGTGATTTACTGTCTACCAGGTCGTAAGCGTGTACCTTTGGGGCCTGTTTCTCCTTCTTCAACACAAAAGGGTATGATGTTTATATGTTCACGATATTATGATGTTCACGACGTTGGGATTTTAAGATATATTGCTTTTGTTTTTCTTAATTTTTTTTTATATGTAGGACAAAGAAGACGGCCTTCAACAACCTCCTTCAATGGTAGTAATGTTCAAGATGGTTCTAATAATGAAAATAAGGATCCCAATACTCAGAGTTCCTGTAATCGACAAAGTGGTATTTTCTCATTGCAGTTTTTAATGTTCTTATATTTGCAATGACTGCCATATCTGGATTGAAACTTATTTCATTGTTTTCCAATCTACCAAACAGGATCACGACCTTTTGCTCATCGGAACAAGTTCTTTAACAATCCAACTCCGGCGAAAAACTTTTCAAACGCTGTCAATATGTCTGGTAAGATATATTGTGCAATTCATATATGTGTACATGTCTTTCAAATATGTCTGGTAAGATATATTGTGTAATTCATAATATATTTGTTGTTAATGTTTCTTTGGAAATTCCAATGTAGGCGGTAATAGTCACGGTTATCTTACGCCATCAGAAAGGAGATTACAAAATGTCAATTTGTCTGGTAAGATATTCTGTTAATGTTATAGATAAATAACGAACTGTTACATTATGTTTTTAAACTTGACTATCTTCGCAGATATTGATCCATCCAGCAATGTTTTGCCAACCAATAGGATATCGACAGATATAGGTTTTGACAAAAATTTAGTTGTTAGTGTTCTTATTTTACTCTAAGAATATTTTATTATTTGTAATTTTTTGTAATTAAGATTATGTCTATATGTCTATATAGGTTTTTACTCAAAGAATGTATTTTCTACTCAGAAATCAGGTCAGTTTTACTTTTACTTTATCAAGTATACTAATTTAGATTCATATTCTTGCATTTGTTATGGCATGATCTTACCTTACTTCTAAGAAACAAATGCATAATTTTATGTGTATTTAATTCTTTTTAGGGAATTCCACTGTTAGCTGTAAAAATGATGGTATTGTTACGCCATCACAAAGGAGGCAGCCTAATGTCAATTTGTCTGGTATTCACTTTCGGTAATCTTTTTGCTTATTGCGATATTATTAATATGAGTGTTTTAAAAGTGTTGTGGTATACAGGTTTAAGTCATCAAACTCCGTTTTCTCGAGTTATTAATTTTAAACAAACGACCAACAGCAATATAAATCCTTTCCAGTTACCAACATCGAGGATTTCTCCAGTGAAGAATATTAAAGGAAATGTGCCAACAAGACATGTTTTAGGAATGACAAATGAAGGTAAATGTTGTTTTTCATAAATATTGGTTTTTCAACATTATTAACTGCTTAAGATCATCAAATCTATATAACAATATATTGATCTTTTTTATGCAGGAAGTGTTATTAAGGATACCAGGAAGGTCAATTTGTTGGATCGTTATTCAAATAATCAGAAAGATTATGCTACATCATCAATTAACAGAACAAACTCCATTAGTGAGAATAGTACAAGTTCGGTCATTACTGTTCTTACACCAGATTTAGAACAACTTGGTGTTCGTAGGCCAGGTTATGTATTATTTTGAAATAGATCTATGATTCTATATGTTTTATGTTATAAACACTATATATAAATTTATTTTTTAATTATTTGATATTAATCTAATTAATCTAATATTAAAAAATTTGTTGTACAGCTTGGTTCCCATCACAATCTTCTTCCGGAGTTAAGAACTTGATGAATTCCTTTGATGCTGTTGGGAATGAAACACAAAAACAAAATCCAAAATCTTTAAGTAAATGCTTTAAAGAACACTAATGCAACATTATCATTTATCTCAAATCTTATTCTGCATTTTTTACATTTGTAGGTGATGCATCTACTTCCTCTCGTTTGAAAACTGGCCGAAACAATCAACCAAAAAGGAAAGAGGTTTCTACCAACAATCAGCAATTGAGGGATGAAATCCTTTCTGGTATTTAACACTATTGTATAACATCCTTTATTAAAACATAACCAACTATTTGTCTATATAATACTACTTTTCAACAGATGAATTTGTTGAGGAAAAGGATGAGATGCATATAGGTATGTTCATTATTCACAATGTTGATTATTTAGTTAAAAGACATTTTTTTAAAAACAAACTATATACGTCTTATATTGCTTATGCGTCTTTTAATATGTGCAGATGATATTGATGATGTTGAGTTAAATGCTGAAGAGCAAGGTAATTTCAACATTTGTTTGTTTGTTTTATTACAATCATGGTTGATTACTATTTATGTTTAAAATTGATATTTAATATATTCATTTATTATCATTGTCAGATGGTCGTGGACAATATGTCATGGATGATGAAAATGATTCTAAAAACAACAAACCAGGTTTAACATTTATGACAGATTCATATATTATTGTTCTTCCTCATTTATTGATTAGTTCTTGAATTATGATAGATTTTTGGGAAGGGTATATGGATCTTGGTCCGCCAACAAAAGTTTGTCGAAAATGTAAATCAGTGATGTGGAATGAGGAGCGCAATAATAAAGGAGCGAAAAATAGTGAGCCCACATTCTCATTATGTTGTAGGGATGGTCAGGTAGCTATTGAACCAGAGAAACAACCTCCTCCTTATTTGGCTACGCTATTGTCAGGTGGAGAGAAGACAACACATTTTCTCAATAACATAAGGACGTACAATTCCATGTTCCAGTTTACTTCTATTGGTGGAAAAATAGATAAGAAAATAAACAATGGAAAAGGTCCTTATTGCTTTAAATTAAATGGTCAAAACTATCATCTTATTGGTACTCTCAAGCCAAATGAAGGAGAATCTCCAAAATTCTGCCAATTATACATATATGATACGGAGAATGAGCTCCAAAATCGTATAAATGCAGTTAATGGTAGTGACCAACTTGATCCAGAAATTATTCAAAGTCTGTTAGAAATGCTTGATGAACACAACAAATGTGCAAGAGGTTTTCGTTTTGCAAGGGATCGTTTAAAACTTGATGAATCAAATGAATTTGATCTACAATTACTCCACTCCAGATCTGCATCAGAAAGGACCAATCATGTCATAGAATCCAATGATGTTGCAGCATTAATTGTTGGTGATGCAGATGATTGCTCTCCTTTCAGAGATATTGTGGTTCAAACCAAACAAATGTATCTTAAGCGAGTATTTGAGACCTGTTCTCAATTCATGTCACTCCAGTATCCTTTGCTTTTCCCATATGGTGATGAGGGTTTTCATCCAGAAATTCCTTTAAATGGAAAAGCACGGAAAGTTGCAACACAAGTTTCTGCTGATGAATGTCCGGATGAAAGTAAGGCCAGAACAAATGTTTCCATGAGAGAGTATTATGCCTACAAATTAATGATACGTCCCAATGAAGGTAGTTTCAGGAATTCTAAGTCCAATTTTTGTAAATAACTATCAGCAGATAACAACTTTTTTTTGTTTTGTTATGTTTTTATATGTTTCTCAGGTATGACACTTCATCTTGGTGGAAGGCTCTAGCAACAGTTTGTTGTAGATGCTTTTGCTGCTGTTGAACAATACAGGCTTGATTGGATAAAGACACATCAACATGTCATACGTTCAGATTTATATAGATCAATTCGTGATCGCATACACAGGGGTGATACAGATTCATCCAATGTTGGTCAAAATGTCATTTTGCCTGCTACTTTTGCAGGCTCACAGAGATATATGAATCAGTATTTCAAAGATTCACTTGCTATATGTCGAACAATTGGGCACCCATCTCTTTTTTTGACAATGACTTGCAATACGCAGTGGCCAGAGATTCATGAAATGTTAAAGCACAAACCAGGAGTTGATGTTAGTAATGCTCCAGATGTTATTGCAAGAGTATTCAAGTTGAAGCTGGACCAACTTATTGATTTAATAAAGAAAAAGAATTATTTTGGAAGATGCATTGAGAGTAAGATATATATTTAATTGTCACAGATTGTTAATTTCATTAGAATCCATATCACTTTTTACTAATTATTACTTTGTGTATTTTAAAACAGTTATGCACGTGATTGAGTTCCAGAAGCGCGGCTTGCCGCATACACACATGCTCATTTGGCTTCATCCGAATGATAGACCTAAGCGCATAGATCAAATTGATGATCTAATATCAGCTGAGATACCGGATGAAAAGGTTGATCCCATTGGTTATCATATTGTAAAGAATTTAATGATACATGGACCATGTGGTAAAGACAATATGCAATCTTCATGTATGGTAAAGGCAAAATGTATTCGACATTTTCCAAAGAGGTATGCGTAATATCTAAACTTATTTTACCAAATTTGTGTGTGTAATATCCACTGTTTTCATTTTCATGCATCATTTTTTTATATTTAACATATTTCCTCATAAATTTTTTTTATTGTATATTGTCAAAAATGCAGGTTCAATCCAACCACCTTTTTTGACGATTGTGGTTTCCCACAATATCGAAGGCGTAAGCAAAGAAACATTGTCAAAAGGAAAGGTGTGGAATTGGACAATCAGTATGTACTTCCGTACAACAGAGACTTACTGATACGTTTCCACTGTCACATAAATTTGGAAGTTTGCAATAGTAGCAGGTCCTTAAAATATTTATTCAAATATTGCTTGAAGGGACATGATACTGCCACAATGATCTTGAAGAAGAAAGGGATTAATGCTAACGATTCTTCCAGTACAGTACAGAAAAAGGATAATAATGAGATTAAACAGTATCTGGATGGTCGGTATGTATGTGTTGTTGAAGCGGCATTGAGGCTTTTCGGTTTTGATATTCACTACAGGTTTCCTGCGATGGACAGGTTACCAGTACATTGCCCCGGTGAAAAAAATGTCACTTTCAACACAAAAGATAATCTGCAAAATATTGCTGCTAAGGCAAGTTCCAAAAATAGCAAATTAGAAGGTTGGTTTTTAGCTAATAAAACACTTCATGGTGCAAAGGACGTGACGTATATGGAATTCCCGCAGCATTTTACGTGGAAAGCTGATCAAGGAAAGTGGAAGCAAAGAGAGAAAGGAAATGTAGTAGGCAGAATAATTGATATCCACACTTCTGGCGGAGAAACGTTTTTCTTACGAATGCTTTTGATGTAGACGAAAGGTGCTACTTGCTATGAAGATCTACGTACGGTTAATGGTAAAGTTTATAATACTTTCAAAGAAGCATGTGACGCACTTGGTCTTCTGAAAGATGATAGACAATGGCATGTGGCTTTAGAGGAGAATGCAATTAGTGCAATGCCTCGGCAATTAAGAGAATTGTTTGTCCACATTTTGACAAACAATACTGTTGCTGATCCTTTGAGATTATGGACAGAACATTGGAAGATCATGTCTGAAGATATTCTTTACAATAGACGGATACTTACCAACAATCACACTCTGCAACTAAGTGATTCTGAAATACAAAATTGGTGCTTAGCAGGTACATATTTTTAAAAATATTCTGTTTATATTAATATGTTTTACCAAATTTGTCCCAAACAATCTTTGGGATTCTAACGAAAAAAATTAATTAATATATTCAATATTTTGCAGAGATTGAGAAACTACTTAACGATGTTGGAAAAAGTTTGAAAGATTACAGTACTTTGCCGTTTCCTGATGGAGAATATTTTAGAAATAATGAAAATAGTCTTATCCTTGAGGAAACTGGATATGATAAAGAGGATATGCAAAGAGAACATGAACAACTTTTTACAAATCTAAATAAAGATCAACTGGATGCATACAATGCAATCCTTGACAGTGTTGATAATGGTAAAGGTGGTTTGTTTTTTGTTTATGGTAGCGGTGGTTGTGGAAAGACCTTCTTATGGAAAACACTTTGTTGTCGTCTTCGAAGTCAAGGAAAAATTGTTTTGCCAGTAGCTTCATCCGGAATTGCTGCAACGTTAATTCCTGGAGGTAGAACTGCTCACTCTAGATTTCACATCCCTTTGAAACTTGACCATATCTCTATTGCTAGTATTAAACACGGCACCGACATTGCCGAGTTAATGCAACAGACCAGTTTAATTATTTGGGATGAAGCTCCTATGCAGCATCGGCATGCGTTTGAAAGTGTTGACCGTTGTCTTAGAGACATTATGTCTGCATTAGATTCATCAAGGTCCAGTCGACCTTTCGGTGGTATCACTGTTGTATTTGGGGGAGATTATCGTCAGATTTTGCCAGTAATTACAAAAGGATCAAGAGCTCAAATTGTTTCAGCTTCTTTGAATCAGTCGAAATTATGGCATCAATGCCAAGTTTTCTTATTAAAACAAAACATGTGTTTATGTGGAGGAAAATCACCTGAGGATTTGAAAGCCATATCTGAGTTTAGCAAATGGGTTCTTGATGTTGGTGACGGTGAAATCCCTACAGTAGAAGATGTTGATTCTAACTCTAATCCTCAAGTCCGTATTCATGACAAATTCTTGATAAAATCTTCCTCAGGATCAATAAAGAACATTGTTGACATTGTCTATCCTGATTTTAGCAATAATATTTCTTCTGTTAATTATCTGAGTCAAAGATCCATACTTGCTCCGACAAACGCTGTTGTTGGTGATATCAATGATTATATTCTTGATCTTATACCAGGAGATTCACATACGTATTACAGTCAGGACTCGCTTGCTGAAGATGTTTCTTCGGGAAATGACTTTCACTCCGCATTTCCAGTGGAGTATATTAATTCAATAAACATGCCATGTCTTCCAAAACATGATCTCAAAATTAAAATCGGGTGTGTGGTGATGCTGATGAGGAATCTAAATCAGATAATGGGATTATGTAATGGAACCCGTATGATTGTGAAGAAATGTCTGAAAAATAGCATTATATGTCAAATTCTTTACGGATCTCAAGTAGGTTCTATTCACATCATTCCAAGAATTGAGATGATGCCCACAGATACAAAATGGCCATTTGACTTTAAAAGAGTGCAATTTCCATTGCAGTTGTGCTTTGCAATGACGATCAATAAAAGCCAGGGTCAATCCTTGGATACTGTTGGACTCTATCTTCCCAGGCCTGTATTCACGCACGGTCAGCTCTATGTTGCTGTCTCAAGAGTAACATCTTCCTCCGGTCTACATATTCTGATCCTTGGTGATGATGGGCGACCAACAAATGTTACAGCCAATGTTGTTTATGAAGAGATCTTTTACAATTTGCCAAGTGTATCCAAAACATAAATTAGTTTACAATAAAATGTATGATATATTTGTTGATCTTATATATAGAAGTAATTACTATTCCATCTCTGAATTGTCAATTAGTTGAGGCAATCTCTCCATTTATCTATATAATCTATATAACATAATAACAGTTTTACCATATGTCCTTTATCAACAGACTTATCTTGATATCAGTCCTAATCCTAAAGATTAGTTATAAAAAAATAGGAATCTTTTTGTTATGTATGTTAATCTCAAAACAATATAATTAGACCTAAAATATAGCAATCTGTTGCAAATTAGTTTATTGTTATTGTTACATGTTGAAGTCTTCCACCAATTTTGCAAACAGTATAAAAGGATTGCTAATATAATTATGTAATCAGCATTAAAAATTATTTTATGGTTATTGTTACATATTGAAGTGTTCCATAAATCTTGCAAAGTCATTATAGCATTATTAAATTTGTTATTCTAATTATGTAATCAGAATTAATTAAATTTTAATTAAATCAAATGAAAAATATTGATGAGTCTATAATAGATACTATATAATATAAACAAAGTCATCAAATTAAGATCAAAATAATATTTTTCTGCTCTCTCTTTGTATTGCTGGCGAATGGCTCATTCGGAATTAGGTTATTGCATTGTGTACCTCTCACTTTTTTCCTTCTGCATAACTGATTATTCATACACATTATTTCTAAATATTCAGTTCCACTTTAAAGTTACCATTGATTATAAAGTTTTGTACACATCTTTAACAATGTGTTTACAGGTTTGAACTTCCATCATCACTTATCCACAATCGATGAGACAAGATTATATTGGATTTTGAGGGTTCGTGTGACAAGGATGTGGGATACAGTTTTTAACGCAGGTGTTGTAGTTAGACACAACATCATCATTTTAGATTGTGAGGTAAAATTGATCACTTAGTGTTTTTGGATTCTTTAACGAAGGTTTTTCTTTATTATTTCAATGTTTTATTTATCACTACAATTTTACTTTGTATAGAATACACATTTACATGCCACTGTTAGTCCTCAACTTTGGAATTATTTCAAAAACATTTTGAACGAAGGAGGTTTATATGAGATTGTGAACATACGTGTTATGCCAGCAACCGGTTATTACAGGCCTGTTCATTCCACCAAGTGCATTAGTTTTATTCGTTTAACAACTATCACACCTATTCTTGACGACGACATTAGCATTCCAATGCACAAGTTTGAGATAGTACCTCTGCCAATTCTCAGTGAAACACCTTTCATTTATGATAACATGGATGAACCTATCTATTCCACAGGTAATATTGTCCTCATTGTTGATTTTTTTTTAAATTTTTCCTTAAATATGATTAATATTACAACTTTGTAGATCTTATTGGAGCAATGCAAGACCTGCAACCAGTGCAAACATACCAAACAAGTGATGGACCAATACAAGTTGTAAAATTCTTATTAACAGATGGAAGGTTGTACATTTGAATTGATGGTCTAAATATGTTTTAAATATATTGTTCAAAAATCAACTGATTCATTTATAATAATATATAAGGTTTCCGTTTTGATTCTGGTTGTTTTTGGAACAGAGCATTGTACAATGTCTCTTTTTTTTGGTCCTTTGGATGAAAATACTGAACCATTGTATGCTGCTAATCTTGAAATGCCTACTATTCTTATTCTTGCCAGTACAAAGATTTCAATGCACAATGGTACTAATCTCTCTACTTTTTATTAATTATCTTAAATATATTAAATAACCTCTTTCAACAGAATGGCAATAGGTAATATGTTGTATAATATGAAATCTATGTCTTATTTTTTTTGCGCAGGCAAAATCTTGATTACGAATTTACCATCTTCTAGAATTTTTGTTAATCTTGAGAATAAGGATGTTTTCATGATGAGGCAGAGGTTGATGAACCAAGATTAACAGCTTTCTTGATTTGGTCCTTTAAAGTTGATCCAGCAATGTTTTGAGAATCATTACACATTTCCGGTTCTAGACATAATATCTTATCTTTTTCGGAATGTTCTTCCTAAAAAATATGTAATATCATATGAATTTTCTATTTTTTCGCATTTGATAATGTACTTATTTGCTATTAAATTTTCAATATTTTTTAAGCTCATATGTCCATTAATAAAAAACTAATTTTGAGTTTTTCCATTATCATTATTTTTTAATTTTTTTAATTTTAACAATGTATTTGAATATTTGAATTAATTTAAGATAGTTTAACAAAAATGTTTGTTACATATGAGTTTATACTCCTTAACAAGACGTACAAAAAATAATACGTATAATTTAATAAAATGTGGGATAATTGAAGTGTATACAATAAATTAACAAATATATTCGTTTAAAAAAACAAAATTTAGATATTATATTCTTAAATTTTGGTACAACTTGCAAGTAATTTGCTTTATATAATCAATTAAGTTTTATGTATTAAGGAATAATCCACATATTGTTTTTAAAAAAAGGAATAATCCACATTTTTTATTTATTTTTTGGGTGATGAGCGATTGTCATATAATAGCAAATTTTTTGTTCTTGAGCGATTAACAAAAATCTCCTATAAAATAAATATAGATCTCCTAAATAAATATTTGGTTCTTGAGCAATGGTTCTTTTTTTTTATTTAAAGATTGGGCGATGGTTCTTGAGCGATGGTCATATATGTAATATCATATGACTTTCTTATTTGTTCACATTTGATAATGTATTTCTTGACCATTAAAATTTCATTTAAAAAATGTTTTTAACATATGAGTTTATAGTCTTTAACAAATTGTACATAAAATAATACAGATAATTTTAAAAAATGTGGGATAATCAAAACTTAAACATTAAATTAATTAATGCATTTGTTTTAAAAAAATAGCAATGTTAGATATTATATTCATAATTTTTGAACATAATGCAAGTTCTTTGCTTTATTTAATCAATTAAGTTTTATGTATTCATTATTCTATTTATTCCATTCTGGTAAGAGTTGTTGAGTCGACTTTGTTGTGTTACATAATCTAAATAAAATTTTAAAATTTTATTTTAATTATATTACATCCTTATGTTTCATATTTTACATTTAAAGAAAAATTTGTCCATTTTGAAGATAAAGATATTTTTAATTTTAGTAAAAAGTGTATAGTTGAAGTTTATACGATTAATTATGTAATTTACATATAATTTAATATTCTTTTGATTGTGGTACAATAATTTTGTCATAGGAAACAGTGCACTCTATCTAAAACCTTTACACTTTGTCCAAGATCCAGATAATCAAGTCATGATTTTGTTTACCTTTTCAAGTAATGTATCTGTAGACATTATTTAATAATATACACTATACATTAGGACATGATTAATTAAGAGGAGAGCATTAGAAAACCAACCGTCTATGGGCAAGTAAAACAAAAAAAAGAAAAGAAAACCAACAGTCACATTACTTTGCATGCGAGCTGTATACACACATTAGCTCCATCTTCTCCCATTCTCCAAGTTTTAGCTTCTAGACATTGGATCTTTCATTTTTCACTTTTCAATCAAACAATTTCTACCATCATACTTCCAAATCTTTAACAAAATGTTTCAGCAACTTCGTTCCGATATTCTTAGTTTGATCTTTTCATTCATCATTGTTGATGTTGGAGACTTCACAAGGTTTGTAAATGTGCTAATGGCCTGGTTCACTAAGCTGACTACTCCAAGAATCAAAGAAGTTCTCGAGAGGCTTGATTGGGATACATTATACAAGTTCCATAATAATCCAATGGAGGTTACAAGGGATCAGTTTCATGGTTTCATTGAGTTTGGTGTTAGATATAAGGTCGACCAAGCAATGTATTATCATGCTGTTCGTAGTCTTTTTCTGAATCAGGATGTTAATCATCATCTTAATGTATTATCATCTTTGTCAGGTAATCATTTTCCATCATCCTTTTGCTTTATTTTTTTTAAAGCAATAAATAAAACTTTTCACAGAGATGAAACTGTTGAAGAGATGTTTCAAATGCTTAATCAAACTCATATGAGGTCTAGGTTAGTTGAAGTTATCAATTATCTGGAAGAAATGTATACTTTCTTATTTGAGAAAGATTATCTGTTGCCGATTTACAAGTTTTGTCCTAATTCAAGAAGCAAGCAACCTATCTACCAGCTTGAAGGTCAACCTTTTGGAGAGGAGTTATGGTACTCACTATGTGATAGGACCGTTCCAGAGGTTTATTCATGTGGCAATCGTTTGACAATGGCACATATGTGGAATACTGATTGTGCTCATTGCAAAGTGCAGATTCTCCTCTTCAAGGTTCTGCTGTCTGCCGTTATTAATTAAGATTTATGTTCCTTTTATTTTTCTGTAATTGTTGTCTTAATGCACTTTTAAACTTAACTTTTCTAAAGGCATATTTGTTATGCATGATTGAACTGATTTGTAAATATAAGTATTTTGTTGATTTTACTGTTTGATTTATTTCATTTTATAATTTTCTGAATTTTAATTGATGTATCAAATGATATTTTCCTATATTATGTGTTTCATAATTTAACACATATTAGAGCATTCTACACATATCAGAACAGTCTACAAACATCAGATATGTTCAAGCATTTTTTAATGTAGTTGTATCAAATGTTTCTTCATATGTAGTTTCTTGGTATAATGGACATATCATAATGGTCATTGTAACAAACATAAGAAAAAACAGAGAACCAGATTGCAATAGAGTACAAAAGTTGTTACTAAAACATAAACAACACAAATATGAAACATACATGTTCCTAATAGATAGATGACAACTAACACATTGGTCTTTAGTAGATAGTAAATTTGCAGAACTATAGCAATGCATAATGAAAATTTTAGATGTTTAAGGTCACTATATATTACGCGTGAAATCCACAAGTTGACCACTCATTGTTGCTCTGTGTTCCTCAACCGCAGCAATTTTGGTTAACCAATCATTTAGTTTTTGTGTCCATTGTGCTTCAAATGTCTCGAATCCTTTTAACATCTCTTCCAATAGTTCCCTAAACTGCTTCACATGGCCAACAAGAGATACCTGTGTATCATCTATAAATCTTCGTTCTCTTCCTAAATAAGCATTGTCAATCTGAACTTCTGGCTTTGAAGATTGACCAACTGATCCATCTTGGTTTCCTGTCAGCACATCTGTAATGTTCCTACATTTGAAATATCATATGCATATTGTTATATATGAAAACAACCAATGTAGTTTAATAAACAAACAAATATATGTACATGTATTTTTCCTCAATTCCAAGTGTTCGCGCGAAAAGTTATGTCTGCCTATCCTCCATGCTCTTGAAAAACAGATTGAAATCTTCATTTTCTGAACGAATGTCTTCGTTTAAATCTGTAGAAGTAATATTGACGTTATTCAGGTCATTCACCAACAATGACTTGATGTTTGTGTACCTTCTCTTCTTTGCGGATCTTGAACTCATTTTGTTTTAATAGTAATTAATAGTAAGTAATAACCAAGCCTTATGAAAAAATGTTGTGCATCTCCTTTTGATTTATAGGCATTTTGGTAACTGGTAAAGAACTGGTTAGTTTTTTTAACTTCCACGTTTAAAGTTAACTGCTTATAGTTTTTTTATAACACGTAATGGTAATTTGGTAACTGCTTCTCCATGACCACTAAATTCTTTATTATTTATTTGAAATTTGAAATTATTGTAAATTTTATGGTTATTAAATTTTCAAATTATGTAAATATTGTTTACAAAATAAAAAAGCAGTTAAATATTTTATAAATGACATTAATGAAAAACATTAATTTCTAAAATTATATTTTATAATACTTAATTATTATGTTAATATTATTATGTTTTTAAAAATATAATATTTTAAAATTAAATAAATTTTGTAAACAAAATCAGAGATTTTTAAAATATGACATAGAATAGATATACAAAAATAATAAAAAATTTAAAATATATAAAAATCTTTAATTTCCAATTTTATCTTTTATAATACTAATGAGTAAATCACACTCACATTCAATATCCTTTATCATTATTTTGTAATAGAACATATGAAATTTAATAGTATGTTATTTGTTTATATATCTAATTTTATTTGGTGTAAAAATGTTTTTTTTATAAACACGAAAATTAGATTAAATTGTTTTAAACAAAGTTAGATAAACATGAAAATGGGATGGATGGAGTATATCATTATCCTAATGTTAAGCAATTTATATAAATCAAAAAGATTTGTTTTTGATATGTTCCCTAATATAATCCGCCCGGCTATCAAGTCTTGATATGCTAAACTAAGAAATTATGAAACAAATCAAATCACACAAGAATCATTTATAAATTTCAATCAATCAAACTTCAACCATATTAGTATTACGATAAAAAAATTTTAACACCTTAACTAAAAGTTATAAAGGTCGATAAAGTCATGTATCACAAGTTGAAAGACTTGTACAAAACCCGATCGAACAAATTGTTCCAAGTTGTCATCTTCATATTGTGAATTTTTATCATACATTTTATGTTGTTTTCTGATTGTGTAGTGAATGTCTTCACAATTCTAAACTTATAATTTGGTTATTTTACTTGCATTCCTTGAATAACTAATGTCATCAAAATGCCATTGTTGTGCAAATGGTTAAAGATGTCAAAATGAAATATGCTGATAACTGGAGGCAACTTGGTGACAAAATATGTTTAATTTATGGTTATATATACTCCAGATAAGTTGAAAGCAAAAACTACTTTACATTAAACATAACTAAACAAACCACAATAGAACATTTAATTGTTTTAGAAAGAACATAATAATTCTAAGAGTAGCAAAGTAATACAAAATACATTTTAAAGTTACTCAAAGTGCAATGAAAACCAAATATAATCCTGGTCAAATATACTCCACAATAAGTGGAAAGCAAAAAACTACTTTTAGTTATATTTAATGGTAGTTGAACATCAAAAGCAATTACATTAGCATCTTCAACAAATGTGAAGACTAAATTCTGATTTAGTCGTAGCTTATTATCTTTTGCAAATAGGTTCCAACCAGCAGAAAATCTTGGAATTCCATGGTTGTATACTATTCCAACTGACCAGGATCCATTAGGAGTCCTCAGCAACACCCTTTCACCAGCTATCCATTGTCTACCATGTGGAATTATAGTCTTAGGAATATGCTACAAAACAGTAAAACAAGTTATTAATATAGCAATCATTCATTGTGAATGTGTAGTATAACAAATCATAGTTAAAGTCTGAGTATAGAACATACCACTCCATGTGATGATTTGTTTACATTTGACCATGTTAGACATACATTAAAAATTATATTTGCATTATTCATCTGGTGGTCATCAAGATCATCCTCTTCCCCATCCATTTCTTCAATCTCCATTTCTATATAAATTTCAATGTAATCAGATTTTGCATAGATTTCTCACTTTAGATTTGTAAAGGCATAATAAGGACAAGAGGAAATGACTAAATTTTAGAATTAGTTTACCTTCCTCATCCTCTTCTGGTTCTATAACTAAATTCCCTCTTCTCACCTATCAAGATAACAAATAAATTATTTTGCTGTTAAATTATCTCCAATGTTTAATTATAATCTATTAATTATAAAAACTCCTCCACAACCTGAAAAAAAAAATACCTAGTGAGTTTTCAGCATTGTTCGATTTGCGTACAATTTGTGTTTGACATCCACTAGGTTCCCCAAAATCTGTACATAACATTCAAAAAGTTTTGCATTTTAGTCATTGTGATAACACAGTTTGTTTAACTTCACACATTTGCATTAGGTGCAGAAAACCTGTTTTTAGGTGGAAGTTTACATCCCAAACCCAACCGGAGATTGCACTATTTGATTTTTCAAACTTCCTATTTGCGTAATCTATTTCCATCCCATCCTCTTGATATATCCTTGCATAAATCACCTTACTTCTATTCATTGAGAATATGATAGTATCTTTTGCCCTCAAAGAGAAACTATCGATCATTGTTTTCAAGTTTGTCACATATCCTTCTATGTCATTGTAGGAGATGTACCAACTTTCCCCGTTAACTTCTATTTTTCTGGTGTTAATCAACTTCTGTTTGTAGAATTCCTTAATTAGTCTTGGAACAACCTGATTTTCATGAGATTTTACATTGTAATGACATATCTATTACATAAATTAAGACATGTATTGCAAAGCAAAAGCCAACTACATAGAAGGAAAAAAAGACCAAATATAGTATATACCAGAATTCCTGCATCGATGAATTCTTCCGAAACAACTTTGAAAAAACCTTTTTTCCATTCTTTACAAACTGTTAACAAATTTAAGAAGATAAATTTCCATTTATAATTATAATGAGCAGGTAGATTTAATACTAAAATTGAAATTTTTGTATACCTTTGTTTTCTTCAAATCCGTCCTCAGTGGCTTCAAAAATGCATGCATTTACTCTATTCTTCTCAGAATTTGGCAATCTATACAGCACCAAGGTATCGCCTTCTTTTATATTATTTATATATGAAATGTCATACCATCCTTTTCCAAGCATACATTTTCCATCTTCCCTGTGAACATCAATTACCCATAAGTTCTCAGCATAATTTACATACAACTTCTCACCATCTCTCCAGTCTTTGTACAGTTCTTCCAAATCTGGATTCAGAATCTGCATTAGTTGAAGAAAATGGTATCAAGACATGCTCAACATTACTCAGGAAAACATTTACATGTTTGACAAAGTAGTCCAACATTACTCAAAAAATGCTCACCATTTTCTTTTTTTTTTATTATCAATATCGGTTTTCCTAATGTTGATATTGAAATAAACAACACAATTCTTACAGCCGTTGAATGACCATAGTGCTTGAGATTTGTCGTATTCCATTGAAAACCGGTCAATAACATACTCATCCTTAATCCAAATCGACATGTCTTCATTTTTAAAATATTCTTCTATATTAGTGGTTGGATACTTGGCCTCGATTGCTGTATCCCTGAAAATGCTAACTACAAACAAGTTTTGACCGTAGTAATCAAACTGGACAAGATTGTATATCTTAATTTCGTAGAATCGCATAAAACTGTTCAATCCATAAATTCTCTTTTTCCCAGCATCAAATATAGCTTTCCATTCTAATTTTTTGCACCTTAGAATCACATTCGAAGATAGTTGACATCCAAATGCTGTGCAAAATGATTTTGGAATCCTCTGCATCATATTTTAAAATACAATTGTTATAATTAAATTGTAAATTTTAATCATTACTCATGTTAAAGTACAACAATACTAAAAATGTCATACTTAGTAGGGATCCAAAACATTCATTGTCCGTGTTAGCAGATAGAAAACTTCCCAAAATTTGTCTATCTCCTGTTCATTCATAACATATCGAACAGTATATAAAATCTGAGAATGTTGCTTAACAAAACTTGCAGTTTCATGTTGACAGAAAGTATCGTTACGTAAAATTGAAACAAGTTTAGGTATACCAGTGTAGTAACATTGATCTTTGGTCCCAAACGTCAGAGTTCTACTCTGTTATATAAAAACAAGTAATTAATCCAATATTCTCAAATACTGACACAATCATTAGCAATTTACTCATGAAGATTGTTAAGAAAAACCCAAACTTATAAAACCTCATCTATGGACCAATTTATAAGATTATAACCCAGTGATTCGCAGTACAAAAAGAATAAAATTAACTTCTGCAAAAGTGTAATCGAATGACAAATACTACATATCAAGCATAACAAGAATGATCTTAACATATATAATCATACAATTAAACATTTATGCTTAGAACTATAATGAGATATGTTTCTATACCTCCATAGTTGTAGATCAGTATAAATAATTCGTTTATTCAATGGGATTCTGAATCTCAGTAAGCAAAACCCCAATTCGCTCTCCTTTGCATGCAAGTTTTTGAACTCAGACAGGAGTCGTATGTCTTGTGTTTGTGTCCATCTATGTAACTGTATTTACAACTTTTTATTTAACACTAGCAATATAGCATTTATTACAATTTTATTTTATTTTTCTCTTTTTTCTAAGTTTATGTCTATTAGAAGTCAACCCTATTATCCATTTTAATTATAAATTTATAAAATTTCTAATTTAAGTACATTATGAAATTAGAATAGGTACATTAATATTTTTACAATATTTTTCATTGTTTAATTTGAAAGTATTCGGATAATAATTAATAAATTTATTACATCTTATAAAATAATCTAAATTATTCAATTATATATATTGTATTATTCTTAAAGTGTAAAATTCACAAAGAAAAAATACAACATTCAATTCATCCCAAATATTTACACAAAACAAATTGATTAATATAAACTTATATCGAGATAGATGTTGTCAAAACAAACTTGAATTGAGTTTTTGTTTGTGGTTTTGTGATAGTTGTGTCTGGGATATTGTGAATAGTCGTAAATATAGTACTCCGTCCGTCCAAAATAAATTTACATTAATATTTTTACATTATTTTTCATTGTTTAATTTGAAAGTATTCAGAGATATATTACATAATAAATTTATTAAGTCTTATAAAATAATTTAAATTATTCAATTATATATTATATTATTCTTTAATTGTAAAATTTCAAAAAATACAACATTCACTTCATCCCAAGTATTTACACAAAACAAATTGATTAATATAAACTTATATCCAGATAGTTGTTGTCAAAACAAATTGATTAATATAAACGTATATTGAGATAGCTATTGTCAATACAAACTTTAATTGGATTTTTGTTTGTGGTTTTGTGGTGGTTGTGTCTGGTATAATGTGAATAGTCGTAAATATAGTACTCCGTCCGTCCAAAATCAGTTTACATTAATATTTTTACAAAATTTATCATTGTTTAATTGGAAAGTATTCGGAGAATAATTAATAAATTTATGAAGTCTTATAAAATAATTTAAATTATTCAATTATATATATTATATTATTCTTAAAGTATAAATTCATAAAGAAAAAAATACAACATTCGCTTCATCCCAAGTATTTACAAAAATTAAATTGATTAATATAAACTTATATTGAGATAGCTGTTGTCAATACAAACTTGAATTGGGTTTTTGTTTGCGGTTTTGTGGTGATTGTGTGTGGGATATTGTGAATAGTCGTAAATATATTACTCTGTCCGTCCAAAATCAGTTTACATTAATATTTTTACAATATTTTTCATTGTTTAATTGGAAAGTATTCGGAGAATAATTAATAATTTTATGAAGTCTTATAAAATAATTTAAATTATTCAATTATATATATTATATTATTCTTAAAGTATAAATTCAAAAAGAAAATAATATAACATTCGCTTAATCCCAAGTATTTACACAAAACAAATTGATTAATATAAACCTATATCGAGATAGTTGTGGTCAATAAAAATTTGAATTGGATTTTTCATTAAAGTTTTGTGGTGGTTGTGTTTGGGATATTGTGAATAGTCGTAAATATTGTGTCTTGGATATTGTGTCTAAGACATTGGGATATTACCAAATCAATTTCATTTTAATTTTTTTATTGAAATTGTTTAAATGAATTTTTTTTAATATATTACATACATAATATTTGTTCTAATTTTGGTGAAGTTAACTTATAAAATTTAAACACGACACAAGATTTCGTAATTGTGAATTATGAGTTATAAAAAAATGTCTATACCACTATAGGAGTACAAACTATCAATCAAATCCCAAACAATGTCTAATATCTATTCATATTTTGTTTTATAAAAATAAAAATTTATTTTAATATAAATTTAATGTACGTTGTAATCAATTGCCCCACCTACAGTGTATCCTTAATCAATCAAATCCCAAAATAAATATCATAATATATATTCTTTTATTTTGGTACATTTATTGATAAATTAAAAATTCCATCATCTATCTTTAATAACAAACAAATCCGAACTACTCAATCATCTATTTTTAATATCAATCATATCCCTTAATAATAGTGCGTAATCTTCTTAACTGGTATATAGTGAAAAAAACCACTGCAAAATACATTTAGAGATTAACTCAGAAGCCTCCATAAGTTAAGCAAAGGTATGCTTCAATCCTTCTATCTTCTATGTTTCACTTTCTTTTCTTAATAAATTTATAAACAAAATTCTTGAATAACATCATAATCTGATAATATATCGAAGTTTTACATAGTGTTGCCGACATGAACATGCACGATCATCTTAACACACTAGATGAATCTAAGATAGGGTGGGTACTGAAGGTTCGTGTTACAAGAATGTGGGATACCTTAAGTAATGCAGGTGTTGTAATCCGACACAATATGATTCTTTTGGATTGTCTGGTAACAATCTTTCTTTCTTATATTCTTTCGTTTCTTTATTAATCTAATCTATATATTTACATATTTAAATATCTGTTAAAGAGTTTTTGGTTTATAAGCAGAACACACATATGCATGCAATGGTCACTCCTGATCTTTGGATTAATTATAATAATGCTATCTTGGAAGGAGGCTTATACCAGATTACCAATGTTCGAGTTCGTCAAGCATTTGGTTTTTATAGGCCTATTAGCACCTCTAAGTGCATCACTTTTGTTCCTTCTACTATCATCACTCCTTATATTCCGGATAATCATTTCATTCCTGACCACAAATTTGAGTTTAAGCCTCTTGGAGAATTGTTTGATATTGTTGATTCATATCAACCTTATGAGAAACCTATCTATTCTACAGGTTAGTGTATTATCACATCATAGTGTATTCATAAGAACAATGGTTACCATCACTTATATTTGATATTTCTCTTTTAGATGTCATAGAAGTTATGGAAAATCTGGAACCACTGCGAACAATTCAAACACATTATGGTGAAAGGCAAGTTATGCAATTTAGAATTACGGATGGAAGGTAAAGAAAATTTAGATAATTCAAGTTCTGTCATTTCTTTTTGGTATCATGCACTTCATTTCACATATCTTTTACCAGGATCTCACACAAAGTTTCCTTCTGGGGACCGCTAAATGCAAATACTGAACCTTTATACGCAAATCATGTGGAGAGACCATTGATTGTAATCTTGGCAAGTATCGGGCTTTCAGCTCATAAAGGTAGTCATATCAGCTACATTCTCATTTGCTTTGTAGTATATAAACGGTTTTTTGTGATTGGTTCTCATATTTTTGTTTAAAACAGGAAAAGTTCAGATTTTTAGCTTGCCTTCATCAAGAATATTTATTAACATTGAGAATGAGGATGTTTTCATGATGAGGAATAGGTATATCATGTTACCCTGCTGCATTACACATAATGTTTTATAGGATAGGTGTTAGTATTCCTTATATAAATACTGCTTTTTATTTTTATAGGTTGGAGCAAGAAGAACAGTAGACTCTGTTGAATGATCCGTGAAATATGAACAAACCTATCACCACGTATTTTGATGTTGAGATATGAACGTGATGCACTAGAAGAAATTTGTTTTTACCATCCATTTTGGATTCATCAAGTTGTTCGAATAAGATTGTAATAAATGTGTTCTATCATCTCAACATACTTATGTTTTTAGTATTTCGATAAAGTATTTACGTTATGTTTGATTTTATTTAACCATTATATACAAATTAAACATTGGTCTTGCACATTATATTCCTACCT
Organism: Kitagawia praeruptora; assembly: GCA_037693485.1. NCBI lineage: Eukaryota > Viridiplantae > Streptophyta > Magnoliopsida > Apiales > Apiaceae > Kitagawia > Kitagawia praeruptora. The sequence goes on from CM075352.1 coordinate 146,606,772, forward strand.
AAACTGTTGATAATTGTTCATGTATTTTGAAATTGCATTTTACCAAGTCCATCAGTTCGCCAGGATTACGGAATTATAGATCTCCAATGTCTAAATGGTTTGCATTATTGTTTGCTCTTTAACACGACCATACAATCTCTGGAAAACAAACACCTTGATAGTACGAGTACTTGCACAAATTACATTGTTAAAAACAGAGCAAACTTTTTTCATTTTTAGAGCAGACGCAAGATTCCAGTTTGCAGCTTCATATAATTCTTACTGTGCTATCGTTGATGAATGATCTTTGACTAATTTTGATCAGTGAACTAGCACCAACCATCACATTATCTATTTCAATCTGAATAAACTTTAGATTTTCGTAAAAAGATGTTTCATTTTGCTACGATTGCTGAATGTTTTATACTTAGGAGAACACACCTCACAGTTACTTTGCTATGGGGGTAAGATCACATATATGCTTTAAACTATGAAAAAAGAATGTGACACATGGGAGAGAGCTTTGGTATTTAGACTATGAAACCTAACCAAATGAAATGTAAAAATGAATTAGTGGGCCTGTTTGGGATTCCATATGGGTTCAAACTTATGGCTTATAAGACCATAAGCACTTATGGGGGGTGTTTGCCAAAATAAGTTTTAGCTCAACTTATAACTTATAAATCCATAAGTTGAATGTTAAGAATTCTTAACTTTCAACTTATAACTTATAACTTATTCTCGATATACGTAATATATAATATCCTTCAAATCTTTAAAACCATATATCTCTCGATTCATTCATTAGAAAATTGATATGTATATATCAAATTTTCCTATTCATCGAGATCTATCCATTGATATCCATTGTTATATATAAAAAAACAATATTTTGAAAATTATAAAAAAAAGTTAACTTATAAGTTCTGATTTACCCAAACAGTCTACTGATTATAAGTTCTGATTTACCAAACACTCTACTGACTGCTCTACTCATCACTTATATGACATAAGTGCTTATAAGTCATAAGTTACTTATTTTAAGATACCCCAAACATACACAGTATTTTGAAATGAATAATAAATTTTTAACGTTCCAACCAAACTATTTCCAATCACATTTTAATTGATTTTGTAGGATTTTGTAGGATTTTTCATTATACAAATCAGAATAATATCCAGAATTAGTTGATTAGTTAATGGTGATTAGTGATAATTTATCTTCTCAATATTTTTGTTCATCATTTCCTTGATCTTTGCTTAACTAGATAATTTTTGATATTTTTGATTGACATGCTTAACTAATAATTATTGATATTATTGATTGATGATAGATATTAGTTAAATTGTTTACAAATTGGTTAATTGGTTAATAGTGATTAGGGATAATTGATGCTCTCAATATTTATGTTAATCATTTCCTTGATCTTTGCTTAACTGATAATCTTTAACTTGCACAATTACAAACGTAAAATCATCCATATTTGTGCTATAAAATGAGACCAGAACATGCTTAGTTGCTTAACCACGTCCAAGGCATTAGTATTTGTCATTAACCGTATACAAACAAATTTGTGAGAACACAATGTAAGCCAAGTTAACATTTCTCAATTTCTTTTCCATATTTTCATATGTGTTTGTTCATTTGAATAACTTATACTTTGTGTATAATTCTGGAACGAAAACTTGCATTGTTTTCTAATACTCCATTTCACTCTTCTTTTTACAGAATCACTATGTTTCATCAACTTGCTGCGCTTGATACCAGCCGTACTACATGGAAAATTAAGGCACGTGTAACCAGGATGTGGCCATCAATATCTAATCAAACAGCTGAGGGAAAAGAAAGTCTTAAAGGATATAATCTTATTCTGCTGGATGAAGAGGTAAGTTTATATGTCTAGAACTTCTTACATTTACGCTTATGTTTTAAAATTCTTATCAGTCTTTACTTTAGACCTTTAACATTATTGTTTTTTATATAATCTTATGTTTTGTTTTTTTAGAATTGTCATGTACAAGCTTTCATATATGCTGATAACTGGAAGCAACATGCTGACAAAATAGATGAGGGAGGTTTGTATGTTATTTCCAACTTCTATACTAAACAGGCTTTGGGATCCATGAAACCAGTTTCGTCTAAGATCCTAATAAACTTCTCTCCAACCACCTCCGTTGAGAAAGTACTGCATGATGATTTCATGATTCCACAACACAAGTTTGAATTTTTAGATTTGGGTGATCTATTCAATGTTGCAAGTGCTTATGTGAATCCCGACTATCCTGAATATTCAGCAGGTCATGCACAAACTAAAGCATTAACTATAGTTATTTCTTATATGCTGTTTGCTATCAAAGGATTTATACTGTTTGTTGTTTTCGTATAATAGATCTCATTGGAGTTGTGGAGGACTATGAACATGTTAACGACATCAAGACTGTCTATGGACAAAAGAAGATTGTTAAGTTCAGAATCACTGATGGAAGGTAAAAATCGAGTTTTTATTATTCTTGCTTATATTCTTCTTTTGTAGTTTGCTTATGTTGATGCATTCAATATTTCCAAATAACTTTGCATTTCAACAATTTAATTCTAATCTCTGAAATACCAATTTACCTTTATGTAAATACAATTTACAGGAATAGCCATAAAGTTACTGTTTGGGGTGATCTTGCTGTGAAAACTGAAGCTTCTCACAAAAATGCTACTGAACGTCCAATCATTGCGATTGTCACAAGTACAAAGCTCAAGATCTATAAGAGTAAGGCTGCTGTTTTTACTAACATAAGAAGCCTGTGGTTTAACTTAGATTATAAGTTGCATATAACAATTGTATGGATTTTACTAATTTCTAATTTATTGGTTGTATTCGCAATTTAAGATTCAGTGCAAATAAGTACACTACCATCTTCAAAGGTGTACCTAAATTTGGACAGTGACTATGTAATTGCAATGCACCAGCGGTAAATATTCTACATTTCATGCTTGATACATAATTACTGCATACAATACTTCCTATACTTGATTTATGAATAGAAGTCGACATTTATATTGTTGTAGACTAGAAGAAGAAGGGTATACAGTCAGCCAGCAGCCAGATTTTGTAACTCCATCAGAAATTGATGGAAGTCCAATTATAGAAACATTGACATTGAAACAACTTGCTGAAAAGCAAGGCACAGAGTATATCAAGGTTCTAAATTAGTTTAAGCACTTTGTACAATCAGAGTTTTTAACTTAAACAAAAATCTTTATATAGGTAGATGTATGTTAATCGAGATATAATGATACTTTGTAATCTGCAGAGAGAATTTTTCTGCATTGTAAAGATTCAAAATGTTGAAGAAACAGATTGGTGGTATAACAGTTGCAGTGACTGTGAATCAGAAGTAAGGAAACAAGATGGAATGTTTAAGTGTTCCAACTGCACTGATAAGACTATTCCAGTTCCTGAAAAAAGGTAAATAACATCAACTGATAATATGCATAAGATATCATCTAATTTTTTTTACACTATTTGTTCCAAACATTTGTTGAATTTGATGAATATTTGTCAAACAGATATAGGATTGTTATCCTTGCCGACGATGAAACTGAGGCTTATAATTTCATTCTAATGGATCGTGCTGGCAGAAGGATGTTTGGTATGTCTGCAACCAAAATGATGTTACAAGTGGAGAAGGTATTGATTCTATTAATAGTGTTTTATTATAATAACTACATCATTTTTCCTACTTTAATTTCACATGATCTACACCTTGATCAACATGTCAGAAATAAACAAAATTACTACACTTTGATACATTCACATAATCCTAAACATTATATTGAACTATCAGGCAAAAGCTATGTTTCCACAGAAGGTTAAAGATATCAAAGGAAAAGAACTTAAGTTGAAGATCAAAATTACTGATGAAAATATGAAATCAAACAGTAATCTCTACTACGCTGTTGATGCATATGACATTTGCAAACATTCTTCTTCAAATTCTGATGCAACAGTGGCTACATTCCCAACTTCAACATCTGGAGAAGTGAGTTTTAAACTCATGAAATATTTCTTATGTTCAACATTTACTACTACTTCTATCTATGTACAATAACAATTCTAATGCTCTACCAATTCATTATTTATAGAACAATTTCGTAGCTTTGTCGGACTTTACTCCAGAATCTGCCAAATCAACGAACAAGAAAATTAAGATGGTGTTTACTTTTTAAGATTATGATCTATGATCTATATGAAGTATTAAATTGTTCATGAGTTAAACTTTCATCCACTTATTCCTACAATTTTTATTTCGTTTTTTGCTTATAAACAGGAGAAGTAATTCATCTTGGTATTTGGAACTATCTTGGAGTATTACTGTTTGAATAAATGGACATCACAGTTGTTGGAATTGTTGCTTCCAGTCTAGGATTAATTCCATATTTAATAAGAGATTTGCCTTTGCATGAGTTTTGCTATTCTCATTTCATCTCAATGTTTTGGATTATGGTTTTTGCATATTTGGTTTTAACATGTTAATTTGCATTGGTTTTGCTATTGACATTACATTTCAATCTTTTGGTTTTAAGATGTTTTTAAACTTCATAATGGCTTATGGTTTTAAGATGTTAATTTAAACTTTTCAAGCAATCACTACACCATAAAAGGCCAACGGCAACGTCCAAAAAGTGTTGCCGTAGGCCCAAAATATGTTGTTGTAGGCCCAAAAAACCCCAAAGGCAACATTTTAGTGATGTTGCTATTTTTGCCGTTGCCTTTGGTGTCAATGGCAACATTCCTATTCTCTATGGCAACACCAGTTTTAATGTTGGCATAGACTTGTTATATTAACATTATTACTAGTCTTTAGCAACCTAATATTATGTTGCCTTTGTGTTAAACATTTTTTTTAAAAATAATGGGTCCCACCAACAAGGTCCACTTTTCGGGACCCATTGGTGGGGCCCACTTTTATGCCAACACAAAATTATACCTATAGCAACATTTCTTCACATTAATTTTCCTTTTTGCCAACAATTTATAGCATTAATGGCAACATTTTTCTATTTCCAATAAAAAGTCATAAATATGAAAATATGCATTGCCTAAATAACCAAATCAACATAACTTGTTTTTCATTTCCACCAGACCATACTACTTAATAATCCAAAACCAACAATACAGATTCACTACAATCATCAACCACTAAGTATCTCCAAGCATAATATTTCATAAACTAGTAACACACAATTCATTTACTAAGTACATAACGACTAAAATAAAAGCTGCGACCATTGGAATATATGGTTTTGGAATTGGCTTCGATGATTAAACTGTTGCTCCTTTGGTTCCACATCTCTTGCATTTTGTTCCCATCTGGCTACCAACTCTCCAATTCTCCCCGTCAACACTTTATCTTCAACCGTGCCAAGAGAGAGTTGATCTATAACTTTATCTAGAAATTAAAGAATAGAATCAGATGAATTATATAATTATTTTACTAAAGTACATTTTACTCTATAACTGATAATTTAAATTATGTTATAACTGATTTATGTTATAGTAATTTGTACATGTCCAACTGTGCATAAACTAATCATCACATGTTAGGCACTACCAACAAGTTACTGCTCATATGTTATCAAATATGTGTGGTCTGCATGAGGTTTATAATAAATTTAAAAATCTTGCAGATGAGTTTTGGAAATCAATTACTAATACAGCCCACTAGAATGCAAAAATATATGGCCAGCAATATAAATGATTTCCTAGAATTGTGTTGCAATGTGTTGGAAAAAAAGGACAAGATAGACCTGTGCATGGATAATGTAGAACTTTAACCTATTTATTTCACTGGCAATTCTTTCCAACAGCATGCTTTGAGTTTCTCTGAGATGTGTTTCACTCCTGTTGCTAGCTCAGATGACCCTTTTCTACTAAATCCACATCTCCATTGGACCAATCAGCAAGCAAACTAGGAAGCTCCTTAATTAATTTTTCAACCTGCATTCATTAAATTTAAATTTTCTAAACTTTGGAAAACTTAATGCAAACCAAGTGCCAAAATTCTACCAACAAGAGGGTCACAAGAAAATCTGAAACAAAATAATTATATAATTCTACTCCAGAAAGAGTAAAATGTACTTGTGTGTTAATTATCAGTTATAATTATCAGAGGAAAGATAATCAGTTGATCTATAACTGTATCTATGACAGATAAATGTTACTAAAGACTAACTAAATATTCCATGCATGCTTCTAATATGTACACATAGACAAACAGATGGAGAAAAATAAATGATACTATAATTTCAGTATTTTAATATATAGCCTACTGATCGAGCATCCATAACTTTAGGATTAGAAATACGATTTAACTTATTGTTGATTGAATGGCTTATAGTTGAGTGAATAGGGATTTGGTCCACCTGGGTGATTTGAAGTTTGTGGTATGCCATACATGCTGTCAGATATTCCTTTAATAGCCTCAACCTGCAATGACCAAGGCATATGGTATTAAAGCAATATATCAAATTTTTGAAATGAGAGTATACATATATAAAAAGAAACAAAAAAAATCATAATAATAGGTTACCAATAGCAAAGAGTATCATTGCAAAATAATGGAACATAGGATTTTTACTATCAAAATATAAGAATATGTTACATTAATATAAGTAAGTTAAAGCAAACATCAAGTACTAGAGAATCCGAAACGCATGTACATTTGCTCTGCTCTTTTATATAGTTTAATCATTTACAGGAAACACACATTTTTTTATAAGCAATAAAAGAGACATAAGTACTAACAAGAAGAGAGAAATGTGACATTATGTGAGTAATGAACAATCTTTATTTCAAGTGCTAGGCACCCCCGTACTACATTTCCAAATTAATTTCCCTTACTTGGTCACTTAGCATGTATTACAAGAAGCACTTGTTTATTATTTAAAGGATAAAGATATCTTTACTCCTTATAATGATAAATCTTAGTAAGATCCACATTTATTATTTAACACTTGAAGTATACTTAAAAATTTTACAACAGAATTATTCAACTAAACAGGGCATCAGCTAAAAACCAATGATACATATATAAAAACATATATTATATTATTATGACCTTATCCACTGTGCTATTCTGCGTGCAGAAAATATTTGCAATTCAAATGTCACCTCTTGTTGAGAACTTCACACCTTCTTTGGTCACAGGTATAACAACTTCGGGAACAAACAATGGTAGAATTAATATCTAGGAAAACAACAAAACCTAACCAAACAGACAAAGTAAAACTGTCAGAACGAATCACATATGTTTGCGATAGAGCAGGCTGTAGCAATCATAATTCATAATATTGGTTTACTGTATAGACTTAGTCCATGTTCTTTCAATTCCTTATGAACAAAACAAAGTTCATAACGAGATACTAAAGTTCATAACGAGATACTAGTAAGCTACAAATCTAAGATTAATTACCTCCAACAGAATGGATATCTACGCTCCCAATAAGTTGTTCTTTCCACCTCCTCAACCTCTCATCATCCTACACTCCCAAATTAAACAAACAGTAAACATAACATTGTAAGAGACAACCAAAACTTATATTTCAAACGTCCATGAAAACAAACATATATACCATCCCCAAATACAAAAATCCATTCTGAAACTAAAAATACGATATAAAACTCGTGAATTAAAAGGAAACTGAGAATTAGGATTTCGGAAATTTGTAGCCAATCCAAGGGGCTTTTCATATATGATGTATAAAACATCACTATGAGAATAAATAGAACATGAATTCAGTTGAAATGGGTTGAATTGATGAAGTTCTCGAAGAGGCAATTTCTAGGTTTTTGAGTTTGAGAAATTTGGGACAAGAAATCAAAAACTTAGGGATGAATCCGACATATTTTGATGAGAAGAACACGAAAATGGTATCCATTGTTGTGAAGTGTGTCATTGGAGTCTGGAAAATTAAAATCGTCGCTTAGGGTTAGCGAGAGAGAAAAGAGGTTAAGAGAGAAAAAAGACGATATGACCGAGAGAGAGCGCATAGTGTGAGGCAGTGAGAGTGTGAGACCGAGATAAAGTATTAATTTTAATTTTAGGCGGTCTGAGTTCTGAGATTGAGAATTGGTTTGGGCGGGTTTTTTGCCGCTCACCAATTTTTCATCTTTTTACATGCTAAAAACAATAATAATATATATTTTTATACTTATTCAAATAAATTAATTTTCATGTAAAAAAAGGTTAAATGTGATACCTACGGCAACATGCAAATACTTTTATTCATTTTACATAATCTGAAATAATATTTTTTATCATATATTACAATATTTTTATTTTTAATGATATATTAAATTTATTTAGAAAGAAAAACATTTAAAAATTTTGTTCGATAATATTTAATGAACATAAAAATAAAATTATTCACCTTAAAACGTTTTAACATTTTTAATGAAATATTCACTTTTACGAGCATATTCCTGATTTTCTAAAAACTTATTGATTATATTTTTATCCAAATAAATAAATTTTCATGTGAAAAAAGGCTAAATTTTTATTTTTAGTAGAAAATGTAAAATTTTATTCATTACAAAATTATGGCAACACAATTTCATACCTACGGCAACATGTAAACACTTTTATTCTATGCCAACATATTTCTGCTACCTAAGGCAACATGAAAATGATAATGTTATAATAGCCAAAAACATACATGGCAAAGGCAACATATCCAAAGACAACATGAGCTTTAAATGTGGTCGTAGGCCTTTTATGGGTAGTGAATAAGCGTAACACTTGGTTTATGTTAATTTATTATTGTTAAAAAGTAGTATTATTTGTTTATTCGATGCACTCAAAGGATTTTGTTGAAAAACACTTCATTGGTAATATGTAAGTTATACAAAATAAAAAATAGTAATACATTTTACTAAATTTAAAGCCGATGCGTAGCACGGGCAATATTGCTAGTCAAAATATAGAAAAAGTACCTTGTATACGTAGGTAGCACGAATGCACGATAGCTGAGATTAGCTTCCTAATTAAGTCTCTCTATCATTTGTGCGCAGAAAAAAATCAAAGAAAATCAAAGCAATTACATGGGCTTCTAAGGGCTTGTGTTAGTACTAAAAATATTTGAGAATTTAGGTGAAAGATTGCATTTTTATCTCATTTTCTTCATAAAGAGCGCTATTTTGGCTTTGTCTACCCCTAAATCTCCCCTGAATCACCTGAGAAATTGATTATCCAGGTAAACTATTATTGTTCTGTATCTATACCTGTATCTATAATACTCCGACCCTTTTCATCTCTAAGCTTTCTTGATCTGATTATACTAGTTTCTTGATTTGATCTTTAATATTTTCCATGACTAGATCATCATTGTTTTTGTTACTCTGTTGTTGGGTATTTTTAGTTAAGTCTGATCCGGGTTCTAGTTGTTCAAAATCGAATACTTCTTTGATTAATTATGAGGCTCAGTTCTCTATGATTCAACACCAAGTGAGAGGTGTTTTTACTGTTCTTGATGATTGTTCATTTAGGGTTAGTAAGTTTGATATGCTTAAAGGATCTGATGTGCATTGGTGGGGTTCCACTGGGGTCGATTTTATGAATATGACAAAGGGTTTTGTTTTGTCGGATCATAAGCTCGATACGAGTTTTAGTAATGATAGTTTTGTTGTTAATTTGAGGAAGAATGTGAGTTGGGATCTTGTAAGGGTTGTTTCGATATGGGATGTACCTACTGCTTCTGATTTTGGTCATGTTGTGTTGGGGAATTTGGGAGATGGTTCGGAAGCTTCGGAGCCTATGATGAATAATGGGAGTAGAAATAAGCCAACTATGTTTGAGAACTGTAAGCAGTTGTCGAGTAATTTTAGGATTAGGTGGACTTTGAGGGCTGAAGATAACTTGATTGATATTGGGTTGGAGGCAGGAACTGCGGTTCAGGATTATATGGCATTTGGGTGGGCAAAGCCCGAGTCTTCCAATCCTATGCTTGGTGGAGATGTGGTAGTGACTGGGTTTACTGATGAGGGTTTAGCATTTGCTGATGATTATTACATAACTAGATATAGTCAGTGTATGATGACTACTGAAGGTTTTCAGGGGGTGTGTCCTGATTCCTTTTATGAACCAGCAGAAGCAGATGCTTTAGTGAATAATACGAAGTTGATTTATGCACATAGAAAAGATGGGGTGTCATTTGTTCGGTATCAGCGGATGTTGAATTCAGATGACAGGAAGTACGATGTGCAAGTAAATTATACTGACAACATGACTGTGATTTGGGCTTTGGGCTCTATGAAGCCGCCGGATAGCCTCCGACCTTATTATCTTCCAACGAAACATGGTGAGTCTTATGGATACCTCAAGATTAATGTCTCTGAGCGTATGAATGATTGTCTGGGGCCATTAGATGCTGAAGATAAGGAAGATCAAGATCTTCTCATTGCAGATGGTAAAGAAGCACTTGTTATTACAACTGGCCCAGCACTGCATTACCCAAATCCTCCCAATCCTTCTAAAGTTATTTACATAAACAGAAAAGAGGCTCCTGTCTTGAGGGTTGAAAGGGGGGTTCCTATTAAGTTTTCAATTCAAGCTGGGCATAATGTGGCGTTCTATGTTACTTCAGATCCCCTAGGTGGAAATGCTACTTTGAGAAATTTAACTGAAACTATTTACTTTGGGGGCCCCAAAGCAGAAGGTGTCCAGTCCAGTCCCACAGAATTAATTTGGGCACCTAATCGGAATACTCCCGATCATGTCTACTACCAAAACCTTTATACTCAAAAGATGGGTTGGAAGGTTGAAGTGGTTGATGGAGGTTTGCCAGATATGTATAACAATAGTGTTGTTTTAGATGATCAACAAGTTACTTTGTTTTGGACTTTATCAAAAACTTCAATATCTGTTGCAGCTCGAGGTGAGAAGAAGAGTGGTTATCTTGCAATAGGTTTTGGTAGTGAAATGGTGAATAGTTACGCTTATGTGGGTTGGATGGATAGTAATGGTACAGGAAGAGTCAGTACGTATTGGATTGATGCCAGGGATCCCTCAAATATTCATCCAACAAATGAGAATTTGACATATGTGAGATGCAAGTCAGAAAATGGAGTAATCACTCTGGAGTTTACTCGTCCCTTAAATCCATCATGTGATCGCGATGAACGGCCCGAGTGTAATAATATCATTGATCCCACGACTCCTCTTAAGGTGATCTGGGCTATGGGTGCCCAATGGTCAGGGAAACATTTAAGTGAGAGAAACATGCATTCAATAACTAGCAGCAGGCCTGTCCGTGTTCTTCTTGTAAGTGGCTCTGCGGAGGCAGAGGAGGATTTAAGGCCGGTGTTGGCTGTTCATGGCTTTATGATGTTTCTGGCTTGGGGAATTTTGCTTCCAGGTGGAATTTTGTCTGCAAGGTACCTGAAACATCTGAAGGGTGATGGATGGTTTAAGATTCACGTTTATATGCAATATTCAGGACTCGCAATCGTCTTTCTTGGATTTCTGTTTGCAGTGGCTGAGCTTCGGGGTCTGTATCTTAATTCGTTACATGTTAAATTTGGTATGGGCGCCATAATCTTGGCTTGTGTACAACCAGTGAATGCTTATTTGAGACCTAAAAAATCTGCAAGCGGTGAAATTGTTTCTTCAAACAGAATTCTGTGGGAGTACATCCATGTCATTGTTGGCAGATGTTCGATTGTTGTTGGCATGGCTGCTCTTTTTAGTGGGATGAAGCATTTGGGAGAGAGATATGATGGTGAAAATGTTCAGGGTGTCACCTGGGCTCTGATTATTTGGTTCTTAATTGGTGCTTTTACTATAGTATATTTAGAGTATCGTGAAAAACAACGTAGAAGGGAGAACTTTTTGGCGAGAAGCAACTGGGTGCTGGGTAATGGAGAAGAGGAGGATCACGATCTCTTAAGTCCAAGCGGAATGAGTGTTGATAAAGATTTGCATCCTTCTGACAGGATGGAAGTTCAACTAGAACCTCTAAACAGATAGGCAGCTCTTCGAAAATTATTTGTCAGTAAACTTTTTCTTTGCTCCAGTTTTGGGATCTCCTTACACATACAAAATATTGTTGGCTTGTTTCTTTGTTTGGAAGCCTTCTTAGGTGTGAGGATTGAGGTTAACTAGCTAATTACTACACACGGCTTCTTCGATTTGTCTGGTAGATTATATACTTTGTGATTATGTACTTTGTATACTTCATACGTTTAATGGAAGCTTATCTACTCTCGTTCTGTTTCTTCCATATGAGAGCTAGCTCGCCTTTAAATTTTCGGTTCTTTTGACTCCCATGTTCCCTTCTATTTGTCCTTCGACTTTTTGGTACACATTTTGAGGTGTAAAAAGTATGTGCTTATATTTATTGTCAACTTTTAATGTTTATATCAAATTTTGATTTAATATCTTTATTTTTCATATAATATATTGATATCATATATAAATATATATATACACACCTTAAAATGTGTGTCAACTCAAAGGGACAAGGGGACGGAGGGAGTATGTGCTATTCCGTCACATAGAAAATTTGACATGCAATCATTTTGTTCTTATTTTTTATATTGTTGGAAGATTAGATATTTAGAGATGTATTCTAGTTTTAGACAATGCATGCATTTCTCAGTATCCATTTCTAGATAAATCCAGATGCTAGACACCCCCGCTTTTAAAAAAAGTGAGTACGAGACACGTGCCAATCAGCTTAGCTAAATTTAAGGTTCTAACTAAGACGCGGACTATCCCTAAAAATCCTTAAAAACCAGTATTTTATAAATGCATTCTAATTTCTGATGGAGTGAGTACTCTGAAAATGTATATTCCTGAAGTGAAAACATTTTTACTGTATCAATGTGTCTTGTACTTAATTGGCGTGTTTATTTAAATCTGGGTTGGACTTTCTCAAACTGACTTAAGTATGCCCACTTATTCCATATCTAAGCTGATGATCCTGTTACCAGTTAACAATATCTAGTATATAGGCGCACACAAGTGATTTTATAGCCTAAGGTTAGATGTACACATTAGGGCAGCCACATCTTAGTCACTCTTCTGACAGAATTTTAGACTGATATGTTTTAACAAAGAAATAGAAAATACTGTGTACCACCTATTGTTACTGTAGTTTAGAGAGGTGGTCTACGCCACTCATGATAAATTTAATATATCCTAGCTCTTTATTGTACAGCTGATGAGTAGATGTCCTATCTCTGTACTTGCATCTACAGACAAGTTAATTTTTCCGTTTTTGTACAGTCCAACAGATGATGGTTTTATTTTGATCAGGGCCATATCTCTTTTAGATGGATGACTTTGTTGCTGCAGAAAATATAATACTTCTATCTGGTTTTATTTGTGAATCTGTTGCTTGTATATATATGCGTGTGTATATTATGTTGATGGTAAATATAGTTGTGCAAACTGAGTACGTCGTGCGTGTTATCTACCTGATTGAGTTATAGCTGTTGTTTTAAATTTTTATGAATTTGGAGAACTTCATTTATGTATGTGTGTGTATATATATATATATATATTTTTCAGGCTGCATAAAACTCTAGCATATTAAGTAAACAACATAAAAGTTGCATATAAAACAAATAATATATTATACCTTATGAATAAACTATAATTTCTTCTTATTGGAGTAGGTTTGCTCTATATGAAAGCTCAAACCAGAAGTATGTAGTTTGTTATATTCATTCGACTTATAGCTTTAAGTGTTAAAGATCTGAAAGTAAGTCCTCCTTTATAAGGCAGATTTGAACCAGACATTCCAAGTAGCCATTGTTTTTCTTGGCTGGGGAGTTTAATGATGAATGACTATTTGGAAGATTGATTGACAGGTTAAAGCCACCGCTTTATTCAATTATATTATGAGCAGCTGACTAGATGGATACCTTCCTAGTCGACATGTCTTCACTTAACAACATGACAATTACTACACTGTGTCATTTGCCTGGGACTAGTCAGTGTTATCAGATAATCAGGCTGAAGAGTTTTGGCATGCGTTCCACCCTTCTTTGTCTGCATTATTATTTTCTTTTGCAGAGATTGACAATCTTGGTCTGCACAGCTGGACTATTCAGGTAATCTCTTATGAATAACTGAACTTCATTGCTTCACACACTTTGACGCACACGCACGCGCTTGCACACAAGAATTATAACTCAAAACCTAGTATATCTCTTATGACTAGTTTCTTTATCCTTGTCAGCTTCCTGTTTGATTCTGGAGTTGATTGCATTTCGCACCCCCTAACTTTGGTTGACCTGAATCTTAGTACATTAAACTTGTAAAGTTGACAGCTAACAACCCATACTTTCATCCGTTTCAGCCTTTCCTGTCTAAGTAAATTAATTGCATCAAATAAGTTGGTCAGATTTATCATTTTAACAGTAGTCAGCCATAAGCAAAAAGTTCTCACCAGCCTCTACTCCACGATTGGCACTCTGGCAATTCCTCAAAAGACATCTCAAAATCAATTTTATTTCTCCAAACACCTAGAACGAATCAAGGAAGGATCTATTTATGAATTCACAATTTAATGAAGGCGAAGAATTCACAACCAACTCATAATATATGTATTTGTATCAAAAGAAGGGTGTCTGATTTTGCAAAAAGAAAAAAAGAATAAAAAGAAGGGTGTCTGTACCTAAAGGTCTAAAAGTGGGGTTTGGTGAACGCTTAAGACCTTGGAAGGTCTAAAAGTGGGGTTTGGTGAACGCTTAAGACCTTGGAAGATGTAGATCATTCCTTTATTTTTTTTGAACTTTGAACCCGCCCTTAGACTAGTTGTATACCTGTTTCTGGCACCTGACTCTTTGTCTTTGTGTTTATATGTAATTGAGTTTTAAAGTTTGTTTGGTGGATTTGGAGTAGAATTGTTTGTGGTTCTGGGTTTATGTTATATAATTACCGTATCTCGTCTTTTGTTGTTGCAAGAACATGTAGTAGAAATGAGGAAACATGAGAGCATTAGTGGTGAATAAGAGGAAACAAAGTGAGAATGTGGCAAAGGATGGGGTAAAAAATTATTTTTCATGTGAAATGTGTGTCTTGTTTGTTGTTATTACTTTAAATTATTATCAATTTATTTTAATGTCATAAATAGGGTTAAATATCAAATTGGTCACTGAAGTGGTGGTCATATATCACTTTACTCACTGATTTTAACGGGATCTCATTTGAATCACTTAAGTCAGAATAACTATCAAACAAATACCTATAAATATGTGATCGAGAATTAAAATAATTTTTTGTTAAGTTTTATACATTTTTCTTCAATGCCACCATAACCAAATGAAAAGTCATAGATTCTAATATTTTAGATAATATATTCAAAAATTTTAAAATTTATTTACTATTTATATTTGATTTTCTAGTTATTTTCTTTGATTTAATTAAAATAAATAGTAAATAGATTTTAAAATTTTTAAATATATTATCTAAAATATTAGAACCCATGACTTTTCATTTGGTTATGGTGGCATTGAAGAAAAATGTACAGAACTTAATAAAAAATTATTTTAATTCTCGATCACATATTTATAGGTATCTGTTTGATATTTATTCTGACTTAAATGATTCAAATGAGACCCCGTTGAAATCAGTGAGTAAAATGATATATGGCCACCACTTCAGTGACCAATTTGATATTTCGTCATAAATACCATCAATAGCTGTACCTTCAAAACTGATTTTGGAGTTTGTACAGAAAAAAAACAACGGATTCAAATTGGAGAAGGATGAAGTTTTGGATTCCTTGTCTGCTATGAAAGGGTCTATATTAATTATTAACGGGCTCCGGTCCCTGGCAAACGTATGCCAGGGACCTCTTATTCAACATACAGCTTCTGGACCGTTGGATGGTTGATCCAACGGTCCAGGTTTAAAAAAAATTTGTACCGTACTTTCTGCGGTACGGTGAACAGTAGATTTTTTATATGAAAACAGGGTGTATTTTGGTAATTTCTCCGTACCGCATAAAGTTTATGCGGTACCAACGGCTGAAAAGCTATATGTTGAATAAGAGGTCCATAAGAGGTCCCTGGCATACGTTTGTCAGGGACCGGGAGCCATTATTAACATGCAAATCAGCTAAAGATCGCCAATGCAAAATGAAATTAGCGCTATCTTTATATGTCATATAGTGTTTCTTTTCCTCTCCATAATATCTTTGGTTTTGCTTCAAACATGTATTGGGATCTTAGAAAAGGTTGATGCCATTGGGTGCATGCAGATTGACAGGCTGTTCTCCATTTTTGACATCATTTCTATCTGATCTCCTTGCTACTTGTGTATGGTTGACAAGGATCAATTTCCCTCTCCAAGTCTTGTTTACAGTGCTTATCTATTTAAATACAAGAGTACTACGGTCTACGGCCTTTGGATTGTTCTTTATAGCTAGGGAGTTCTTTGTGTTGTTTGCTATTCCCACTTATGTATCTAAAAGGAGGAATTTTTCCTATGCATTGTATTTCTTGTTCTTCGCTTCTAGCAAAAGGTTGTCACTGTGAAATTGAATTATTTCAGAAAAGGATTCTATATTTTATTCCAATTATGGTTCTCACGGACGGGGAGGGGGGAGGAGAGGTCTAGTTCCGGACCAAGTGATCAACGGTGTTGCTCTTCCAACAGAGTGATCCGCAGTTCCGCACTATATACTCAAATGGCATACAGTTGTTTTGCCATCCTTATAAAATCTGTGAATTTAAGTGGCAGGCAAACTATGACATTACTTTATCTTGTAAAGGTTTCATAGCATTTTTACTTTTTTTGCTACGTTAAAGTTTTCATTATATCTTTTAATGTATATGGTTCTTGACTTCTTGTAAATAAGGATAGCAATATTATGTACAGAGAATTTGGTTTTGTGGACTATGAGTCATTGAACTTCAGATACGCAACTGGAAGCTGGTTTTTGTTGCCAAGTATGTTACCAGACTTTCCTTGATTAAGGTATCTGGCTATTTTTCTGATTTTGTAAAGCCAGAATCACATGTGCTGGTCAAGAGGTGTATAAAATCAAATGTGCATTGGTGTTGGTCAAGAGGTGTATAAAATCAAATGTGCATTGGTGTTTCCTCTGTATTTAATCTTAATTTCTTATTATTTTGTAATATTTTACCGGATCACACTAGAAAGGGTTGAATGCATGGCATATTTGGAACATCTATGTATAATATAGTTCCTACTGCCTGTTTCATACAGTACCATTTCTGTTAACTCTTTGCCCTTGAATTTCCTTAATATTACAGAACTTGCCACCGTTTCTCCAGCTGCAAACACATGCCGCGCCTATTAAATCAAACAAATGCATGGGCAGCAAACAATGGACACATGTCTGCCTTTCTTAAAGCTTATTAAGGAAGTTTCTAAAATAGCTTATTGACTAAGCACTACATCGATTCTTGAACCAGGCATATATTGAAATTTAGAGATATTTGCAAATTTCAAATTCAAACTTTTTTCTACAAACTATGTATACATAGAATTGAAAAGGTAATAACGATTTTGAATTCTAACGAAGAAGAAAGCTATGGATATGGGTGATGACAAGCCATGGCATCTTTTTACTTGCGAAGATATGATAAAAGGTAATGATCGAGAGAAAGCCAGAAAACCAATGACCAAAAAACAAAAGAGGAATGAAATCCGAAGGAATCTACTCCGATCGAACGTTGGTGGATGCAACAAGGAGGATGGATCGTCATTGGCTTTTGCTGAAATCACACATGAATGTAAGATATTTAAAATAGGTTCAATTAAAAACAAATCTGTGATTATGTGATATAATTAATGTTGTTGTTTAAATCGTGCCAAGCAATTCGAACTCCACAGAGGAAGAAACTGAGCCAAGACAGTGGTTTGACAATGAAGCAGAGTACAATGAACGTTGGTGTCTCGTGTCTGCCTTTGTCTGAAAATCGTAATGAATGTAAGCCTTTACTTTTGTCAAGTTAGTAGAAGTAATAACTAGACAAAGGTTTTAATGTTTTCATTATTTTTCATCAGCGATTACCCACCTCTCCTCACAAGTGAACAAAGATAATGAAATTAAGTTACCTGACATTAATAAGACTCATTGTATTAATGGTGTTCCTAATTATTGGACAAACACAGGTGCCTATGTTGAAGGTCCTATTGAGAGTTCGTCACGTACTCCTTTTTCCAATATTACCAACCTTTCCCTCAGTCCGAAATCCACTATTGATGAAGTGCGGAATACAGGTTATCACCAACTCTGTTTAGTCATATAACTGAATATTTATGTTGTACTAAATTGGCTTGGTTGGATGTACAGGAGGGAGTGGTACCGTTAAACGTATTCAGAGTTTATTACGATCAAACGTAAGACATAACAACGACAATGAATGTAAGTTACTAACGGTATTTGTTGTTGTTATTAAGGGGAGATTGAAGGTAATCCTTATTAATAGGTTTATTAATTCTTTGAGCAAAACAGCCGCATATCTTCGTGGTCCTATTGAGAGTTCTGACAGAAGTCCCAAATCCACAATTGCTCAAATCCAAAGTACAGGTTATAAATATGTCTCTTAATGTGCTTATAAATATAGTTGTGTACTTCATTTTATTCCATAGCTGCAATTAATATTGTTTTGATGAATGTAAAAACAAATACAGGAGGAAGTAATAGCCTTAAACGTAGTGAAACTATATCAAGATCGAATGTAAACCGTGCATCTGAAACGTTTAATAAACGTGAAATCTTGAAGCGTAAAGCCAAGTCAGAACATAGTTTTTTGGCTAGGAATTTATTCACTGAAGATTTTCTTCCTCATGTTGAGGATCCAAGTAATGATTTTGATGAAGGTCACTATGTGTATCCTGTGTAATGTTATTACTATTGAATTTAAGATTTAATTTGAAATTTATGTATAGGTAACGCTTGAAATCCATATTCATTGTGTAGGGCCTGTTAGTGGCGAACAACTGTCTAGCGACGAATCTGAACATCATTTTGTTTTTAGAATTTATACAGCCAACTGAATGTAGTTATGTAATAATAAGCAGAGGAAGTTGACTTATCAAGTGTAGGAGGTACCCAATGTTACTTGAACTATAACCATTACAGTGTTCTGCAACTGAGGAAAAAGTATGTACTTTTTCTCATACTACAAGAGCTGATTATTTGTAAATCTATTTCTAAACAATACCGAATAAAAATCTCAGGTTAACACAACCACAATTTACTCAACAAATGTATGCCAAAGATAAGCACCGACATGTTGATCTGCTCAAAGTAGCAACGATCAAAACATTGGGAAAAGAATATATCATGGTAAGCCTTCCATTTTAGAAATTACATATCTCAAATGGCTTTGTACTAACAAGGTTTCATTTCTGTCGTAGAGAGAAGTGTGTGCACATCTACACATACGGCATGTGGACGAAACAAGGAAATGGTTTTCTACAATCTGTACGGACTGCGACCAAGAATTAGAGTTGGACGAAGGAAATTGGTATTGCCGCAACTGTGATCGCATCTTACCACACCCAGATAACTTACCACACCCAGATAAGAAGTATATTTACTTTTACAATGCAGTCATCCTTAAACTATAACATCTTCAGGCCTTCATTCATTTTCCTTGCGGTACCAGGTACAACATTTCAGTACTGGCTGCAGATGACAGTGGCACCATTGAACTTATTTTAGGGGACCAACAAGTTCGCACATTGGTCGAAAAAAGAGCAGTGCAATTTGTCAAAGAGGTTGCAAACTTTCCCTTCACATTTCATTCATTGACATGTATTGTTACTTAAAATAACAGAGTTAAACTTTGTTAACAGCTTCAACAAGGTGCAACTTTTCCTACACAAATTACCACTCTGGCAAAACAGAAAATTACAGTTAAGCTACTCATCAAGGAAATTAACGTTGTCAACAATGCTTCAATGTACTGGGCGACAAACATCTGCAAAGGATTCATTGATCCTAATGAAAACAAGGAAGATACAACTACATCAATAGAGGAAAGCACAGCACAGGTTTGGAAACTTACTAACAAATTTCTCATTTCATAAACTGTTCAGTACCTATCAGTTTCTTACCTATCTTGCAATTCCTTAAACAGGCATCAAGTTCCAATTACCATTTGGATGGAATGTCGCAACTCAACTTCCAATCACCCATCACCAACAAAAGAACCATGAAGTAATCAACACAACAAGATTGAACCACCACCATGCTTTTTATCAACTGTCTTTTATTAACAAATATGTATTCAGAACAAAACTCTTTTCATGTATCGTCATGTTATTGTAATGTATCTATGTAACTCCACTTTTGCTAATCAACGCCTGCAGCTTTTCGAATCACTAAACGTAACTTAAGTAAACACTTGATTGTCATTACAATGTAACTAAAAATCAAAGCCCTGCGGAGCGGGCAACCATGCTAGTATATATATATCCTGCTCTATCCATTATCTGGACTCTCTGTTGCTTGCTCGCATTCTATTCGTCAAGCTATTTACTTTATCATTATTAAGTTATATTCGTACTTTTCATTTCTGCCTTTTGTTGTAATGTACATTGTTCATGTCATAGGTTCTGGTACAGCCGTGCAGACAAGGGTTTACAGCTGTCACCCAACTTGTAGGCATGAACTTGGTAGACATTGGTGTCTTGTGATGGAATAGGTGGCTGCATAGCTAGAGCTAGAGCTTGCAGTTGTTAGATATCAGAACCTTTGAATGCTAGGGATCTATACAACAAACTAAAACATACATCTTACATCGACTTTGGGTCCTATAATTGTCAGTTTGCTTGTTCTCATGACATCTTTTACCTGGTGAAGCAACTGAAGAATGATCATGAAATTGACATGCTGCATGCATAATGATGTAAATTTAGCCATTGCAATATTATGCGAATTCAATTGATGCTGAGAATGCGACATGGATGATTACGGTATACTTTTTGTCTTCTCTCCATTTAATTGAGGTTGACTCTGGACCTAAATGTTGGGGTGTCACCTCACCTGTATCTAGGTGAAGTGATTGTCACTTCAGCTGATCAACTATTCACTCAATGGTCAAGTAATATAGGCATGCATCTTGTTCTTAAGAGGTGAATGAAGGTTAAACTGCACAAGGTCCTTACCAGCAGGTGAATAAAAGGTTTAACTGCACAAGGTCAGCAGGGTAGCATCGAGGGAGGTGTGGAGAAGGTCTAGTAATAGAGGCACTTTTTGGGATCTGAAACTTGCGACCTGCCCCGAAGACCAGGGAGAGACTTGACTGTGGCCTTCACTTCCCTGTGAATGAAATGTAATATTAACAGTTCAACAACCTGTGGATCCTAAGACCTATTGTACATCATCATCCTAACGTCGACAAATTTCTTCTAAAAATGTTTTTGACATCGTTTTAGGTATGATATATGCAAGTTTATAGATTAAACTACAGAAACATGACCAACTCTCAGGACTTGATCAAGAATTTACATTAGTTATTATTTTTGCCATTCTAGAAGTTAAGCTGAGAACAATGTCAAGATTGCACAATCACGTTACATTCTTCTCCTGCATAACAAAGGAACCAAAAGTAACATTATATATATAATAGATCTGCATGTTGATCCATATGTTTGTTATGCTCACACAATTGGCTGCAAATGCAACAGCAAAATGTGAAAATGCGAACTAATAAAAAAAGAGAAAAGCTGCCTATCCGATAAACTGATGCGACTCCAAGTCTGCAATGCTTTTAACATAGTTGAAGGGAATTTTCAGAAGAGAAAATCACATAACAAAGTTAGAAAAGCTCGCTGGCACCTTACCGACATAACAAACATCATCAAACAGGAAATAATAGCATTAAAAGATTTGAGAACAACCAAAGTCAAGAAGAGAAACCAGAGTAATTCTGAAAAACACAAAGTATTTGCTTTTTAGGCAACCACATTAACAAAGTCAAGGTTCAAACTCATGGTCCACAAAACCATCACACCAAGCACAACACTTTAAATAGCCATGCAGCTTACGGTGTGGCAATTTTCACATCTGTAACAGCATGTGAGATACTTAACACCGAAATAACTACATATCATAGCAGAACGCAGTTATCTGCAATAAGCAGAATTTCCTTCTTAAAAGCACCACAATGGATGAATACTCTACACAATATTGGATATTAAAGTACTTGATATTGCTATCCAATCAATTGGCAAGAGGAAAACTTGCGCAGCTGCAACTCTGATTCCGAAACTGGGCTAAAAAAATGCCAGCTAGTGTATGCAAAACCACGCACCGATGGTTTTGTAGTTCCACTGATCTCAAATTCTTTTGTAAAGCTTAAAGCAGCTAGGATAAACTCTTGCTTAGAATTTTCAAGGAATTCCCACTTTTCAGGGCATTTGAAGCTGGCAAACATAATCCAGTCACTCAGATACTTTGTGAAAGTGTTGCCAATCAGTACGATCCGATTTAACATATCAATCCCCCAGTTTGCCTCTAGCAGATTCCCGTACAGATTTTCATCACAATGTGGCATGAAAAACAAAGTCGGTTTAAGAGCTTGTCTTCTACATTTTTCATCAACATTCAACAAACAACACCCAAGAGCTTTCAAGACCATGGATTCTCTGAGAGTTATAACTGGATCAAATACCTCTATGTTACTGATCCAACTAAACTTTCTCTTCATCAAAAGTGCAAGGCTAAGTTGCTGTTGGGAGTATACATTCGATCCAATGTTACCAAGACCATATATCACCATTTGCATGCTTGATTCGGTGCCTAAAGCTTTGAGAATGTTCTCCGAAAGTTGTGGAGTCTCAATTTGGGTCAAGAATGCTTGGAAAAACTGAGAATCTTCAAGTTTCTTCATACAAATTTGCATCTTCTCCATTAACTTTGAATCCATTTCACAATGGAAAGCAGAATCTGGCACTGATCTTGTTAACTATCTAGTTTCGGCCACAAATAACACAATATAGTCTGGCT
The DNA here is from genome assembly GCA_037693485.1 of Kitagawia praeruptora. Classification (NCBI taxonomy): domain Eukaryota; kingdom Viridiplantae; phylum Streptophyta; class Magnoliopsida; order Apiales; family Apiaceae; genus Kitagawia; species Kitagawia praeruptora. The sequence goes on from CM075352.1 coordinate 146,629,744, forward strand.
GAGTCATACAATTAACTAATATACTTAAGAAGGGTTTATAATCAATTTTTTGTTTCAATAAAATTTAAAAATTCCTTGGAAAAAGAAAATTCCATTTTTACCAAGTATAAAAAGGTAAAAGAAAAAATTATCTCAAGCATGTATACCATATGCTCGAACGATATGGCTAAATCCTAGTGATATCTAGACTTGGAAGTTGGGAAAGAGCAGCACTTGTGAATATGTGATAACTTTTAAAGGATATAAATATATCTCTTCCACTACAACTTAATCCTTTAAGAATAAGCAAAGAAGAAACTGTATTATGATAGCAAGAAATCCATTACAACTTAACCCAATCAAAATTTGCAGAGACAAATGTTGCTGCATTTTTCAAAATTTTCAATTTAGAGATCCCGTTAGCATGAACTGGCCAGACTATGCACCAATTGTGTTGGTAATTTTAAGTAATCTTGTGGTGCAGTGATAACTTATATTCTTGCTGGGTTGGGTTGGGGTGAATGATTTTGGGAGGAAACGGAATAATATTTGTACAATTTTATGAGAAACTAGATATAGTTTTCATCCCTTCCTCCATCCATACAAAGCAGTCACAAATACAATTCAACTCACCAATTTGAAAAGGAATGCTCTCTTCTCCTTCTTACTCATTTTCTTCACAAACCTCATCATAATAATTTGTAACCCCTCATTTCTGTTCACTCTTCCCTCACATATCTTTTCTATTTTCTCAATTTTTGTTCACAATTTTTCAATCTAATTCCATCCCCAAATCGTTCTCTTCAACCAAACACAACGCAAAGGTGTAGAAGGTAATAACACGAAACTTTAGATTGGTAATATATTGTGACTTATTTCGGAACAACCCTCCCAGCGCCGGAATGAACCAAATGTTTTCTGTTATTTTACAGTAGTTGCATTTAGTGATTAATGCCGATCCACGAATCTGATAGACCTAAAATGTGTTACCTGAATATTTTAAATATGCAACAAGCTTGAATTATTGCCCTACTAATTTTAAAAGGTCAGACTGGAATTGAAACTTCTATATCTATTAATTTTCAAGGGTAAACCGAAATTGAGTCTAGATTAGTCCTGCGGTTCCACCACCGGTGATCAATATATAAGTAATTAGAGTCAGAGTCGAAACCCAACATAAACAAGCCTAAAAAGATTAAAACATATAATTGCATTAATTCATGTCATATATGCAACAGGAATTCATGATACAAAACTAACTAAAAAGAAGATAGGTTGCTTACTTGGCAATTGTAGCCCTGATGAAGCCAAAACCAACTGACAAATGAAGAAGAGGATCAGACTGACATGGTAATCAGTAAATATTGTTACCTTTTACAATGTACCCAGCTCTTTGCTCAGATTTGTAAAGTATATCAATCTGAGAAAATCTTTAAAAATATTCGGAAATTAATCATTTTACAAAATAGAAGTTTTTTTTTTTGCTAAATAATACAAAATAGAAGTTAGTAAATCTTTGAAAGAATGGCCGTAATACTGAATATGTTACCGTATCAAAATTACTGTTTTTCCAAATTACGTCCATTTTCACCGATCTAATACGCAATCTCATTATGTGCATCCACTCTATATATTACTACCAATATACCCGTGTGCTTTGTTTTGTTTATTGGACGCCAGGAGCAGTGATGTGGAGGACTATCATTACTACGCATTTGTATTTGGTGCAATGAGTTATTGGCTTAAAACGTATTGTTACGATACTGACACACACACACACACACTAATAAACGTTGGACAAAATTGTGTATCACGAACTGGGAAAATTCAAATTAAAGAAATTACACATCCACGCTGCACACACATGCGTATCAGCCACCCACTCCCACAGAAAATTTGTATCTGGTGCAGGATACCGCGACTGTGTATGCTGGCTGATACATTATTGGTACTTGCATATCATGTTTAAAAAAAACAAAAAATCGGCGACCACGCCTCTCTTAGATGCATATCAGGTCAGCAATTATGGTCAATTTCCCGGAACTGAGTATTTGGGGCTGCTGCTGTTAGTACAAAGAATCATTAATTCATCACGCATTAAACTTCGACACCCCAAGTATTGAATGAATATCTTAAAATCCAAATAAATAGCAGCATTTTTTTCGTCAAGAAAAAAAAGGGAATTCTTGATATTTCCCGAAAATTTATAATTTAAAAAATTTTAATACACTCTTAAAAAAAGTTAAGTTTCTTTAAGTAAAATTTATGGCTTCAGGACCAAAACTGTACTCTATTATTTTTCATTGGTGCAATTGTAATTCAGAAATCAGATTTCAGCCTAAAAAACTGCCAACTATATCCATTGAAAGCTCAAAACTAAATATCTTAAACTCTACCCTCTCCAAACTCTTCAGCAAACTTTATGGAATTGATGATAATACTAAAAAATGCTAAATAGCTGCAAAGCTAATAACAAATAGTATCGTCCAGTTTAGCTTTAGCATATCAACTCTACAGTTGGCTGTATCATTTTGCCATATAATTCAGCCTCACAATGTGGCATGAACAAGAATTGGTCTTAGACCTTGTCTTTAACCAAACTCTTTAACTAATAACACAGAACAACAAAGAGCATCGAAAACCGTTGACTAATTGGAATTAATACCTTTATTTAAAGCTGCACAAATAGCCTGGCCCCCAAAAGCCCGTCCAAGCCAGCCCAGATCACATCCATAAAAGGCCTGATAAAGCTCAGGTTTCAAAAAAGCCCAAATAAAGCTCGTGCTTTAAAAATGTCCAGATAAATCCCAGATATTAATTTTAACTATTATAGATTTACTTTCAGAAATCTATATATTTAAAAAAAATATGAACATAGTTTACTTTAAATATGCTACCTATTAGCAAGCACTAAGCAGAAAGGTGTCAAGGATCTACAACTAATGCAAGTGATACTTTCTGAAATGTAATTTTACAAGGGGTATGACACTCTATTTGAAGGTACATGAAGTGCACTTTACTCTATTATTGTTGATTAATATTATTCGTAGTCATAACCAAAGTATGGTATTATAGTGATGTATCGTTGTAGGCATGAGAAAGGCGATACTGCTTTTCATATAGAGTATATATTTGTTTCACGACAAAAGTATATGAAGTTAGCAAAGAAGTACCACAAGTTTAGCTAAAAATATGTTGTCACCAATGAAAAAGGTCAACTGTAAGATGATTACATTAAGAATATACTTTTTATAAAAGTAGAATGAAGTAAAAACAGATAAAGTCGAAAAAACCAGAGATTTAGGAACAACTTGGTGATTGCATGGCAACTAAATTATTACCCCAAGTGATTCCAATAGACATATAACAAGAAATGAAAGCAAAGATCAACATAAAGATCTTGGGTGACAGAAATGGAACTCAACCACTACCTCAGCATAAACGACTAACAATATCAGGAGATTGAACCTCAAAAAATCTTTACCCAGTAAATTTCCATCCGTTGAAGGATTAAAGATTGTCGTCAGATAGTTTGCTCTTGTTTGTATATTTCTTTGTAGCTCCTTTTCTTTTAACATGTTGTCCATTTAGCAAAAAATTAATAAAAATTGCTCGATAAAATACATAATCTTAGTTGTATGTATTAATCAAGCCTCCATTTACATTGGAGGCAAACACAAAAAGATAGAGTTAACAAGCCTTGACATAGTACGTGCAACTAATACTAAACAATCACTACTAGCTAATGATTGAGTATCCCCTGTCACAAGTGTTTTAGGATCCACGAGTCTTCTAAAAATAGCCGTTTTTCTTAACATATCTAAGTTCTCAGTACTTAAACGATTAACAATCTAGAGAAAACCTCTAAATTCTTGAGTCAAGTAAAAGAATTATTGAATGCCAACATGTCCGAATTGGAACTCAACCACTACCTCAGCATAAACGAATAATATCAGGAGATTGAACCGCAAAAAAGTCTCTACCCTATAAGTTTCCAACCGCGCGTCAAGGATTACTGGGTCAATAAAATACATAATCCCAGTTGTATATATTACTCAAGCCTCCTTTTACATTGGATGAAAAGCACACATGTATAAAGTTAACAAGCCTTGACATAGTACATGCAACTAGCAACTAAACAAATTAGCAAAAAAAAAAAAAAAAACTAGCAACTAAACAACCACTAGCTACTAGCTAATAATCGAGCATCCCCTGTCACGAGTCTTCTAAAAATAGCCATTTTTCTTAACATATCTAAGTTCTCAGTACTTAAACTATCAACTATCTAGAAAAAACCTCTAAATTCTTCGAGTCGAATAAAAGAATTATTGAATACCAACATGCATAAATCAAAGGACTAACAGTTAATGATCTGTATCCAAACACATTCTTATTACAGAACCTAATATGTAGCAACAAGAAACAATAAGTAATATAAAATTGGATAGAACAAGAAAAGTACCATTATTTGAAGCTTGTTAAGCCAAAAAGAAAACGGGGTCAGTGCTGCTCGTACTAGTCTAATCCACGAAATAGTCTTCTGGGCGATTTCGAATAATTTTTTTTGCCCAATTCAAGCTGATCAATCTTCAATATATTTAGTTATTGTGTTAGAGTGTTTGTCATGGTAACAGAATGTCTGAGGAGAAAGCTACCTTCATCACATAACCCTATAAACTGTATTTGGGTTTGGAAATATGGGTGTGTTTTTCGTTCCTTAATTAAAAACAAAACTTACTCAGTTATAATTAGAGCCGGCCAAACGGGCGGTTAGACTCGGCACGCACGTGAATTATTCGTTAAAAAAACCGTTCAGTCCGTTACAGTAATAAAAAGCACACAGCTCGTTCGGCCTGTAATTGACGTGCCGTGTGCGAACTAAAGAGGTTATAGTAAAAGAGATGATCTCATTCCTTAAGAAAACAATGGAGGATAACCTCTCTTAAATACATAGCACTCAAAGTAGACGTTGTAATATGTAACGGTAGTAAGGTGGATAGATTGTAGTGGATAAACAGACAATGCGAAGTGAGGTTTTATGTCCTCCACTTGTCTTGAAAGTGGTCATCATTGTGTAGCCGTTGTGTTTGGTGTATGGCACATGTTTCGTTCCCTTCAATACCCTTCTTCAAGCTGGAGGTAGGTGTCAGTGTACTTCGAACTCCAAGCTTGTCTCGTAGATGCTTGAAACTGTCTTTGGATAGCGGTTTTGTGAGGATGTCGGCTAGTTGTTGGATTGACCTGACAAATCGGGTGATTAATGATCCCAAGGCAACCTTTTCACGCACGAAGTGATAGTCGATCTTAATATGCTTTGATCGAGAGTGGAAGACTGGATTAATGGTCATATGGAGGGCACTCGTGTTGTCTGAGAATAGCTGTGGGGCCTGAGGGAGTACTACTCTCAGGTCACGCAGAATGAATGAAATCCATGTGATCTCAGCTGCAGATATGGCAAGGGCACGGTACTCTGCTTCTGCGCTTGACCTGGACACTGTTGGCTGTCTTTTGGATGTCCATGAGATGCAATTACTGCCCAGGTACATGCAGTAACCAGATGTACTTCTTCGTGTAGTGGTGCAGCCGCCCCAATCGGCATCACAGAAGCCGTATAGGTTGAGGGTGCTTTGAGCTGAGAAGTGAATTCCGTAGTCAATGGTGCCTTTCACATATCGTAGGATTCTTTTGACTGCCTTGTAATCGCCATTCGTGGGATTCTGCACTTTCTGACAGATTTTGTTCACAGTGTGAGTTATGTCTGGTCGCGTATGGGTCAGGTAGAGAAGCCCACCTGCAATGCTTCTGTATGTCGTTGAGTCAAATGGTTGTAGGTCTTGATCCGATAGAGAAACTGGTACAGTTCTGCAAGCCGGTCTTGTTAATCAATTCCTTGGCATATTTGGTTTGGGATAGTGTTAACCCATCATCGTTGTATTGTATTTCCATGCCCAGGAAATAGTGGAGCTGTCCTAAGTCCTTGATGGCAAATTCCTGTCCTAGTTCGTTGATGAGCCATTGTATATGTGTTGGTGCGTTCCCCGTGACAATGATATCGTCTACGTAAATTAGGAATATGATGGTAGTCGAGTTGTGGTGTAAGAAGAATAGTGAGGGGTCGACTTTACTGCAGGAGTACCCCAGGCTCTTCAAGAAAGATGTTAAAGTGTCGAACCAGACTCTGGATGCCTGTCTTAGGCCGTAGATGGATTTATGAAGCTGGCAAACGAAGTGTGGAAGTTTCTCGTCCTCGAAACCGGGAGGTTGTTCCATGTAGATAGTTTCGTTTAAAGATCCGTGTAAGAAGGCATTTTTCATGTCTAGTTGACGTATGGGCCATCCTTGAGTGACTGAAAGAGCGAGAACAATGCGAATGGTGGTGATGCGAACGACCAGACTGAAGGTCTCACTGTAGTCTTGTCCAGCGATCTGTGTGTATCCTCGTGCGACAAGTCGAGCCTTATATTTGTCCAATGTTCCGTCTGGCTTGAGTTTTGTCTTGAAGGTCCATTTTGATCCAACTACATTAGTTAGAGGTGGTCGAGGTACGAGTTTCCACGTGTGATTCTTGTGTAAGGCGTCCATTTCTTCTCTCATCGCTTGTTTCCATGTGTCATTCAGAATTACTTTTCTCCAGGAAGTTGGTTCCTCATTGGTGCATGCTAGAGCTCGAAACCTGCTGTGTTTCTTTTCTCTGATTTTCATCGTCTCCTGGGCCAAGTTCATATCTAGTTTAGGATTTAAGGCCAATTTTTTTCGTGTTATCATGCTGGTTCCAGTGCTTGTTGGTGCTTGTTCGTCATGACTGCTCGTGCCAGTATCCTGTTGATTCAAATCTTGGTCGGTATCAGTTGTGTGTCGATGATCAGTGGCATCATCATGTTGGTTGTCGTCCACGCTTGCGGTGTCCTCGTTATTGAGCTCGTCTGACTGGTCTGTGTCATCTTCACTGGAGTCGATTGACTCGACTGTGAATTCGTAGTCTCGTGGGATCGCAGTCATGTTGATGGGATTGTCTTGGTCGATATTGAGAGATGGGCGTTGTTCTCTAGTGACATCTATGATCTCGGGGGATTTAGTGTAGTTTTCGAACCGCGATTCCTTCTTCAACCAGTTTTCTTGATCCTTGTATGTGACTGTCTCGACTAGGTTACGTTCCTGAATGTTTGAAGTTATCTTATTAAAGGGGAAAACTTGTTCGTCGAATACTACATGTCTTGAGATGTATACTCGACCGGTTTCGGGGTCCAAACATCTATACCCTTTATGCATGGGACTATATCCAATGAACACACATGGGTATGTTTTCTTTGAGAATTTGTTCTTTGCATAGCTGCGTAGGTGAGGGAAACACCTGCATCCAAAACTTCGCAGCGAGTCGTAGCGAGCTTCAGTGGTGAACAGCTTGAAAAAGGGGGAATTCATGAGCAGTTTGCTAGTGGGTAGCCTGTTGATTATGAAGACTGCAGTTAGAAAGGCATCAACCCAGTACTTCATCGGTAATTTGGATTGGAAGAGAAGCGTTAGTCCTGTTTCTACAACGTGTCGGTGTTTTCGTTCTGCAACTCCATTCTGTTCCGGAGTATGAGGGCAGCAGTATTGATGGTGAATGCCACAATCTTGAAGATGTGTCTCGAATTGGTTAGAACTGAACTCGCCACCTCCGTCGCTTTGGAAACATTTTATTTTCTTATCAAATCTGTTCTCGAGGAGTTTTTGCAACTTGATGAATTGTATGCAGAAATCTGATTTGTGTTTTAATGGAATGATCCAGGTATATCTGGAGAAGTCGTCGATAATGACGGCGTAATATTTGAAGTTCTGACACGATGCAATGGGTGCTGGTCCCCATAGATCGCAGTGTAGTTTCTCGAGAGGACTCGATGTAGAGCTTGTTGAATTATTAAAAGGAAGCTTACAACTCTTCCCCATCTGACAGAAAGGACAGATGGTTCCTTGTTTGTCCCACTTAGATACATTAATCAGATTTTTATTGTTCAAAAACTGTAAAGTACGTGAATTGGCGTGTCCCAATCGTTGGTGCCAAATTGTTGAGGGTGACTTGCTGGAAATTGCCGTAAGAGCCATCTGCGTTTCTTCCAGGGCGTATAGTTCTCCCTTCTTGAATCCTTCAGCTATGACTCTGCCCTGGGCATCCTTAACAAAGAAATTATTAGGATTGAAAGTAATTTGGCAAGCATTATCCTTAGTTAACTGCCCAACAGATAGCAGGTTTTTCTTTATTTCTGGAACAATTAATACTTCCATTAGTTTGAGACTACCATTTTTCGTTTGGATCTTTCCTTCGCCAATGTGAGATATTTTTAGACTATTACCATCTCCAATGTACAGAGAATCATTACCGTGATATTTCGATAGCTTCTCGATCATACCTGGGTTGTTCATGACGTGTTTGGTGGCTCCTGAATCAGCGTATAGAGTGGGATCGATGTCCTCGTGCATGTGCATCGCTGCAAGAGCTTCTTTGAGCTGCTCCTCGGGTTGGACTGAGTGATCGAACCTGCTCCAACACTTGATGGCCGTGTGCCCTCTCTTTCCGCAGATTTGACAGTTCGAGCTGTTGAAGTTGTCTTCTCTCTTTTGGGGCTTCTCGCTTTGCTCCTCCTCATTCTTTCGTCTGATATTATTCTCGTTGTAGGTGAATCTAGATGTGTTTTTGTCTCGGTGGGTATCCGAAGTTGTTCTGGTTTGCTGCTGGGCTGAATCCTCGTCCGTTGGAGTTGAATCTTCCTCCTCTGCCACGACCTCTGCCTCTTCTGTTGTAAAAAGCTTGGTATTGTCCAGGTGGGCTGTTGTTCACATCTTCTAGTAGGAGAGTTTGCTCATGTGTTTGCAAGGATAGCACGAACTGGTTAAACGAGGGATATGGAGGCTTGGCTAGCATTGCCATTCTAAAGTCCTTGTAACGTGCCCCCAGCCCTCTTGCAAGATGGAAGACCTTAATGGTCTCGTCTAAAGGTTTGCCAATCGCAGCCAGGTTATCGCTTAGGCCTTTGAAAGTTCGAAGATATTGCTCAAGGTTCATGTTCCCTTTCATAAGAGACATGAGAGAGTCTGTGAGTAGTATTTCTTTTTCTTTTGACTGTGGCAACATGATGTTCTCAACGGATTGCCAGATGTTTTGAGCAGATGATGTGTCTTCTAGATCCAACAATACCTCTTCGGTGATGGTGCCGAGAAGCCATGTGGTTAAGAGACCATCGTTGTTAACCCATGTTTCGTAGACAGGATTGTTCTGCTCTTTTCCTTCTACCAAGATCGTCTGTGATGGTGTTCTCAGACCTTCGATGTGGTTGAGCACCCCAAGGCTTCTGATCAAGGGTACAACTTATGATTTCCATAGCAGTAGGTTCGATTTGCTCAGCTTTAAGGTCGCCAGGCTTGAGCATTGATGGAAGTTTTGAATGGTGAGGGGTGTTTCTGCAGAGGGAGTGGCCATGAGATCGAGTTCGATTTTTTGAGTGCTAGGCTCTGATACCATAAAGAGGTTATAGTAAAAGAGATGATCTCATTCCTTAAGAAAACAATGGAGGATAACCTCTCTTAAATACATAGCACTCAAAGTAGACGTTGTAATATGTAACGGTAGTAAGGTGGACAGATTGTAGTGGACAAACAGACAATGCGAAGTGAGGTTTTATGTCCTCCACTTGTCTTGAAAGTGGTCATCATTGTGTAGCCGTTGTGTTTGGTGTATGGCACATGTTTCGTTCCCTTCAATACGAACCCAATTTTGCTGAACCGCAACCCGTTCGGACCGGCACGCCAAAGCACGTAGACTATGTTTGGCTCGTTTGGCACGGCACGTTCGGCCCGTTCAGGACCGTTCATGCTTTAGTTCCTAAGCACTTTGACATTAAACATTTATACTTTGCAAAAGTAAAGACTTGCTGCACTACTAAATAAAACATATATATTTAATTGGTTTCAATTGCCAGATCATATTCATGGCAGTTTAAATCAACTATGATATAAGTTGTACAAAGCAGGTAGGCTCTAGGCATCATGGTTTTTTCCGAATCAATAAGCCTAATCACGACCAGAGATGACAAGAATACAACTATGATTTGAGACTAGTGTGTAGAATTTGATTATCTTGTATTTTTAGATTTATTTTAGATTTTAGAATTTATTTGTTTGTAATTTTGTAAACATGTTTAATGCGGTTTGTTCCGTTTTTTTAGAGAGTTCCTCTCACATCATTTGTAAAATATTTTTTTAATTAATAAAATTTAGTAGACGTACCGTCCTCTTTCACTCCTTTTTTATTTCAATATGATTCGTATTTTCTTAAAAATTCGAAAGATTTTAATATGAAATAAAACTAGATGAAAAAAGTTACAAATTCGAAACATTTTAATTTGACACATTTCATATTTTGAGAATATTAAAAGTAAATATTAAATTAACAAAAAAAAATTAAAATTTTATGTAAATTTTTCAATAACCATCGAATTTTCCTTAAAAAAAAAGCACGTCAGCACGCCGCAACCCGCGTGCCGTTCACGGTCTGCACAGTCGACGAACCGGCATGGCACGAAACGGCACGTCCAAACCGTACGTGCGTGCCCGTGCCCAGTTTCTTACAGCTCGGCACGTGGCCAAACCGGCATGGCCCGCACGGCACGGCCGTTTGGCCACCTCTAGTTATAATACCACTCAAAGTGGTGTCTGAGGAGGGTAGATGTACGCAGACCATGCCCCTATACAATAGGGAGGCTGTTTCCGAGAGGACCCTCGGCCTTTCCCCTTATACAATAGGGAGGCTGTTTCCGAGAGGACCCTCGACCAAATACAAATACAAAGAAAGGAAACTAATAAAAACTAAACTCACACACACCCAGGGGTCGAACCCTTGACCTCCTTCAAAGGAGACAAGGGTTCCACCCACTGCACCAACATGTTGTTGCCTTTTTCATTCCTTAATTGTAATTTATAAAATACTTACTAGCGTAAAAGCCCGTGCAAGGCACGAGCACTTAACTGATTTCTCGTCCAAAATTGTATATATATTCAAATAATTTTATAATTAAAAATATGATAAACGATAAAATTTCAATTTATCTAATATTTTTATAGTTATTTTGTAATTTTGCATTTATACCATATTTTTAATTATTTTTTAACTCAATTTTAAAATTTTCGAAGTATTTCAATCGATGTTAACTATGATAAAACGACCTTAATGACCCATGCGTGTATATTAAATTCACAATCAAATTTTTGGATTTTAACTTATACTGATCTAAGTACTCGACCATTATATATTACATTAATCAATTTCATTTTATGTAAAAATTCATAGGTACCATACTTTATACTCGAGTTATAGTCTAATTGATCATTATAAATAATTATTGTAATTTTGTGATATTTAGGATTTAAAAATTCATATCCTTTTTTTTATTTTATTAAATGTTAATTATGTTACTTTTTGTATATAACATAAATCTTATTTTTAGAATTCTCATCTTTTTAACATAATTTCAATTATTTTTTGTGTATGTTTAAATATTTATGTTTTTAGATCAATCATATATTTAATTCTTTGAAAGTCTAAATAGTTGGTCGACGAAGATCCCCTAATAGAAGTCACATATTTAAATTTTGATATACCTAAAACTGATATGACACAATTATTAATTATGTATGATTTGATAACTAAAATTTACACATTTCGTAAAACAAAATTTAATTTTTTATTTCATGAATTTAATATCTACATGGAGACGCGTATAAATCAATTTTTTTTTTTGTACTCAATTATATAGTAGGTATAATCTAAAATTTTATTTTTATATCAATCTATACTATATTATTATAAGCAAACTAGAGATCTTTTGTAGTTTGTAGTTTGGTTAACCAAGCTATTCATAACTGTTAGATCTTCATCTCAAATAGATCATGACCGTTAGATACAACAATACTAAAAGTTGTTATATTGAGAAGTCTAAGATTTGATTCCCCTTTTGTTTAAAATATTACCCCTTATAAACAACTAAAAACATAAATCATACCATATCTTTCGATCATTAATATTTCTATGTAATTAAAACATGTTACATTTTATTTAATTAAAACACGTTACCTTTTATTTTAAAACTAATATTGCAATCATTAATATATATATATATATAGGGAGGTGCTCAAATGAGACCCCTCTTATAATGAGACCCTCTCTTATAATGAGTCCCCCTCATATTTCATCTATTTTAAAGGGCCCCGTCAGGGGCATCCAATACAAAAAAGTCTTATAATTCTACCCTCTATTCATTCATCAAAAAAAAATTAAAAAAAATGATGACGTGGCATCAATTTTTTTTTATTTTTTAAAAAAAAATTTAGAATTTTTTTTTTTGATGAATGGATAGAGGATATAATTATAAGAGTTTTTCGTATTGGGTGCCCCTAGCGGGGCCCTTTAGAATAAAAGAAATATGAGGGAGACTCACTATAAGAGGGGTCTCATTTGAGCAGCCCCCTATATATATATATATATCCAAAAATTGTGCACCATATCTTTCAACCACCAAAAATATCTCACCATATCTTCTAATCACTAACAAAATATAGTAGAAATCCGTATACAACGAATAATGACCGTTAGATTTTTAGTAAAAAAATCCAAATCGTTAGATCTAATGAGTAGATATATTACATGATTAAATTAATTTACTAAAATTTCAAGGTTCGAATTCCGTCTACGACAAGTTTATTTTAAAAATCTATAAAATAAGTTTTAAACCATGCATATCATTAATTAATTTATATTAAATTAGTTAAATTAAAATGAAAATAAATGATTGAAAATAATGATTGTATAAAACTATAATTGTAAAATAAAGTTAAATTTATTACATAATAAAAGAAATTCGTGCATCGCACGGGTTATAAGCTAGTTATCTTAAATGGCAAACCAGAATTGTAGAATATACTCAATCTATTAGAATATTTATTATAATTTTATCTATCCAATATTTTAGAAATAATATAAATCAATATTTTATTTGCTCAAAAGTAAAAATAAACGAGCAATACACAAGAAGAGATGTGATTTATCTAATAGGTTTTTTAAACAAAACTCAAAATTAAATGTAGCAAAGTTGGTTATATCATTAGTTTGATAGAAGAAGGTTAGTGGTTTGAATCTTAATACAAACATAATTTCGTTATTTTTTACATAATTATTAAAAGATGAAATTTTTGTAATTTTTAAAAATATAGGGGTAAAATCGTAAATTCATAACCATTAAATTGACAATCTAATTTTTTTTGGACTCGATTACATTATGCATAACCTAATTTTTTCTATATCAAGTATTGAAAAATGGCAAAAGAGAATTGTAGAGTAAGATCAATTGATTACATTTTTTTAATTTTATATATCCAATATTCTAGAAATAATATGAATCAACATTTCATTTACTCAAAAAAAAAAGGATGAGATAAAAAGAAAAGAGAGGTGGTTTATCTTATAGGATTTGTAAACAATAGTCAAAAGCAACTATAGCACAATTGGTTAGGTCATGACTTTGAGAGTAGAAGGTTAGAGGTTCGAGTCTTAGTAAAAATAAAATTTCATCACTATTTTTAACATAATTATTAAAGGGTGACATTTTTTGTAATTTTCTTAAAAAAGGGGGTAAAATAGTAATTTCCCACCAATTAAAATGACACTTTTTGCCCTTATGTTAAAGTTTAATATATAGTAATAGATTTTGAAAAAAGGGATTGATGATCCTGAGGTTACCTCAGGAAAATTACCTGAGGTAACTATGATTCTCATATAAATAAACCAAACCAAACCAAACCAAACATACCCAGTATATCCCGCACAGAGCAGGGTCTGGGGAGGGTGAGATGTACGCAGACCATGCCCCTACTTCACAGTAGGGAGGCTGTTTCCGTGAAGACCCCCAGCTTAGTGCACAACTGAAGAATAGTGAGTGATATTTACAAAGGCTTCAAAAATTTAGGTAAATATCGCAGTCATACCTGAGCCCATGGCTTTGATCACATGAGACTTATCTACGAGGGGTTGTCCACTCCAATCTCGAAAAACTCTGATCCACAGATCCCTGCGCCCATGGCTTTGGACACACTAAGCTGACACCTGGCCAAGCTCCCTGCAACTGCATAACCAGAAAACAAACAAGACAAAAAAATAGAAAAACAGCGAAAAGAGACCGAAAAGATGAACTTCTAAAATAAAGCTAACCGAGATAACCCAACTCTGAGGCTCTCAACAACAGAACCGCTCCCTAAAAGAGAATCCACCACTCTGATCTTGCGTCTCCAAGCACTCCTATCCGCGGTCATGGTCTCATTTAAATTTAAGGCCTTCAGATCCAACCCAAGCTGCTCTTCCCACGACCTCCTCGGTCTTCCTCTCCTCCTCACCCCTACAACCGACAGACTCTCGACCCTCCTCACTGGGGCTTCAGCCAGCCTCCTCCGGATGTGACCGAACCATCTCAACCTCCCTTACCTAACTTTCGTAGAAAAAGGCACCACCTCCAGCTCGCTCCTAAAAACTACATTAGGAATTCTGTCCAACATCGTGCGTCCACAAGACCACCTCAACATCCTCATCTCAGCTGCTTCCAACTTGCTCTCGAGGGCCTTCTTCGCCGCCCAACACTCAGAACCATACAACATCGCAGGACGAATTGCCGCTCTATAGAATTTCCCTTTCAACCTTAAAGGAACTTTCTTGTCGCACATCACCCCTGACGCTGCCCTCCACCTTAACCACCCAGCCCTAATACGATGTGTGACATCGTCTTCAATCTCACCTTCCTTCTGGATGATCGAACCCAAATACTTGAACTTATCCGTATGAGGGACGATCTCGTCTTCAATCCTAACCTCCATCCCTTCCTCTTTGTCCTCACCACTGAAGTTACACCAGAGGTATTCGGTTTTAGACCGGCTCAAACGCAAGCCTTGGTACTCCAAAGTAGATCTCCATAACTCCAACTTCTCGTTCACCTCCCCCCTCGTCTCCGCAACTAACACGATGTCATCAGCGAAGAACATGCACCAAGGGATGTCATCCTGAATCCCTCGTGACATGACATCAATGATAATGGCGAAAAGGAGGGGACTAAGGGCCGAGCCCTGGTGGAGCCCAATCTCAACAGGGAAAAAACGCGAGTCACCCACCGGGGTTCTAACGCAGGAGCTAGCTTGGGAGTACATGTCTTGAATCGCCCTAACGTACGACAGAGACACTCTCCTTTCTGCAAGGCTCTTCCAGATAGCTTCACGGGGGATGCTATCATACGCCTTCTCAAGATGTTTATAACTATAATTACAAACTTTTTTTAGAATATTTTCAATATTTACAAAAATATCACAATATGTTTATACTGTAACCTCAGGTAACTCTCCTGAGGTAACCTCAGGAGTTTTTTTCTCTGGAAAAAAAATACACATTTACATACTTTTTATTGGAAAAAAATGTGTATGAGAAGTTTAGCATTTATTATATTACTAACTTATAACCCGAGTGATGCACGAATTTTTTTTGATATGTAATAAATTTTATTTTATGTCACAATTATATTTTTATATAATCATTATTTACAATATTTTATTTAAATTTAAAATATTTATATAATTTAATTAATGATATGCATGGTTTAAAACATATTTTTATAGAATTTTAAAATAAATATGTCGTTGATGGAATTCGAAACTTGAAATTTTAGTAAATTAATTAGTAGTATACGGATTTGTATTATATTTTGAAAATAAATAACGGTCATTATTCGTAGTATATGGATTACTGTTATATTTTTTTAGTGATTAGAAGAAATGATGTGATATCAGTAGGTATATATTAATTATTGCAAGATTATGCTTTAAATTAAAAGTTAACGTGTTTAAATTAGAAAAATATATTATTGGTCGGAAGATATAAATTTATAAATAATAATAAAATTTTATTATGTTATAAATAAAATTTATTAATATGGTGTTTCTTTTATTATGTTATAAATTTTATTTAATATTATAATTATGTCTTTATATAATCATTATTTTTAATAATATTTTTATTTTAATTTAATCTGATTTAATATATTCATGTTTACGAATTATACTAATGTTTTCTTATTATAAATAACGTATATGAATTTTTAATATATTTTATTAATAATTGAAAAATATGGTGTGATAAAATTAGTTTTAAATCGAAAATGTAACGTGTTTTAATTTGAAAGGAAATATTAATAATAGGAAGATATGTGACTGGTTTTTAGGTGTTTATAAAAGGTAATATCTTCAACTAAGAGTAAATGTGAAAAAACCAATTGACTAATTATCATTAATTATATTATGTTATTATTTATTTTAAATAAAAAAGGTAACGTATTTTAATTCGAAAGGAAATATTAATGATAGGTAGATATGATATGATTGATGTTTTTAGGTGTTTATAAAAGATAATATCTTCAACTAAAAGTAAATATGAAAAATAAAATTTTATTATGTTATCAATAAAATTTATTGATATGGTGTTTTTTTATTATGTTATAAATTTTAGTTAATATTATAACTGTGTCTTTATATAATCATTATTTTTAATAATATTTTAATTTTAATTTAATATGATTTAATGTACCCACGTTTACGAATTATATTAATGTTTTCTTATTATAAATAACGTATATATATATATATATATATACTATTATATAAATTCCGGAACATTGAAAGTTTTGGTACCTGTTTTTTGGTACCAGTTTTTTGGTACTTCGTGAATTTATTTATTTACCCTTTATAAAAATAAAAATAAATATATGATATATATACTTTTAAAACACCTATAATAAATAATAACATAATATAATTAATGGTAAGTAGTCACTCGCCCTTTTTCACCCTTTTTCACATTTACTTTTAATGGAAGATATTATCTTTTTATAAACACCAAAAAACTTCAACGTATCTTCCAATCATTAATATTTCCTTTCGAATTAAAATACGTTACCTTTTTAATTTAAAACAAATCTTCATTAATATTTTACTATTATATAAATTCCGGAACATAAAAAATTTTGGTACCTGTTTTTTTATACTAGTTTTTTGGCACTTCGTGAATTTACTTATTTACCATTTATTAAAAAGAAAAATAAATATATGATATTTATACTTTTAAAACACCTACAATAAATAATAACATAATATAATTAACGGTAAGTAGTCGCTTGCCTTTTTTCACATTTACTTTTAATTGAAGATATTACCATTTTATAAACACCTAAAAACTTCAGCGTATCTTCCAATCATTAATATTTCCTCTCGAATTAAAATATGTTACCTTTTTAATTTAAAACTATTCTTCATTAATATTTTACTATTATATAAATTCCGGAACATTAAAAGTTTTTGAACCTGTTTTTTGGTACCAGTTTTTAGGTACTTCGTGAATTTACTTATTTACCCTTTATTTAAAAAAAATATATGATATTTATACTTTTAAAACACCTACAATAAATAATAACATAATATAATTAATGGTAAGTAGTCGCTTGCTTTTTTCACATTTAGTTTTAATTGAAGATATTACCTTTTTATAAACACCTAAAAACATCAATGTATCTTCCAATCATTAATATTTCCTTTCGAATTAAAACACTTTACCTTTTTAATTTAAAACTAATCTTCAATAATATTTTCTTTCGAATTAAAACACGTTACCTTTTTAATTTAAAACTAATTTTACAATCATTAATATATACCCGAAAATATCATACCTACAATAAATAAATATAATATATATTAAAAATAAAAACTTCAATGTATCTTCCAATCTATCTATACTATTATATAAATTCCGGAACATTGAAAGTTTTGGTACCTGTTTTTTGTACCAGTTTTTTGGTACTTCGTGAATTTACTTATTTACCCTTTATTAAAAAGAAAAATAAATATATGATATTTATACTTTTAAAACACCTATAATAAATAATAACATAATATAATTAATGGTAAGCAGTCGCTTGCCTTTTTTCACATTTAATTTTAATTGAAGATATTACATTTTTATAAACACCTAAAAACTTCAATTTATCTTCCAATCATTAGTATTTCCTTTCGAATTAAAATACGTTACCTTTTTAATTTAAAACTAATCTTCATTAATATTTTACTATTATATAAATTCCGGAACATTAAAAGTTTTGGTACCTGTTTTTTGATACCAGTTTTTTGGTACTTCGTGAATTTACTTATTTACCCTTTATTATAAAGAAAAATAAATATATGATATTTGTACTTTTAAAACACCTACAATAAATAATAACATAATATAATTAATGGTAAGTAGTCGCTCGCCCTTTTTCACATTTACTTTTAATTGAAGATATTACCTTTTTATAGACACCTAAAAACTTCAATGCATCTTCCAATCATTAATATTTCCTTTCGAATTAAAATATACCTTTTTAATTTAAAACTAATCTTCATTAATATTTTACTATTATATAAATTCCGGAACATTAAAAGTTTTGGTACCTGTTTTTTTGTATCAGTTTTTAGGTAATTCGTGAATTTACTTATTTACCCTTTATTAAAAAGAAAAATAAATATATGATATTTATACTTTTAAAATACCTACAATAAATAATAACATTTTTCACATTTACTTTTTTAATTGAAGATATTACCTTTTTATAAACACCTAAAAACTTCAATGTATCTTCCAATCATTAATATTTCCTTTCGAATTAAAATACGTTACCTTTTTAATTTAAAACTAATCTTCATTAATATTTTACTATTATATAAATTCCGGAACATTAAAAGTTTTGGTACCTGTTTTTTGGTACCAGTTTTTAGGTACTTCGTGAATTTACTTATTTACCCTTTATTAAAAAGAAAAATAAATATATGATATTTATACTTTTAAAACACCTACAATAAATAATAACATAATATAATTAATGGTAAGTAGTCGCTCGCCCTTTTTCACATTTACTTTTAATTGAAGATATTACCTTTTTATAAACACCTAAAAACTTCAATGTATCTTCCAATCATTAATATTTCCTTTCGAATTAAAACATGTTACCTTTTTAATTTAAAACTAATCTTAATTAATATTTTCTTTCGAATTTAAACATGTTACCTTTTTAATTTAAAACTAATTTACAATCATTAATATATACCCGAAAATATCACACCATATTTTTCAATTGTTAATAAAATATATTAAAAATCTGCATACGTTGTTTATAATAAAGAAACATTAGTATAATCCGTAAATATGAGTTTATTAAAATTACATTAAATTAAAATTAATTAATAATTATATAATACCCGAAACATTAAAAATTTTGGTACCTATTTTTTGGTATATGATATCTATACTATTAAAACACTCAAAATAAATAATACCATAATACAATTAAAGGTAATTAGTCGATTGCCTTTTTCACATTTACTTTTAGTTGAAGATATTACCTGTTATGAACACCTAAAAACCTCAATCATATCATATTTTTCCAATCAATTCATATCTAGCAATAATTAATATATACCCAAAAATATCACACCATATCATATAATCAGTAACAAAATATAATAGAAATTCGTATTACGAATAATGTCCATTAAATTTTTAGTAAAAAATCAGAATCATTAGATCTAATTATTAAATATATTATATGATTAAATTAATTTACTAAAATTTCAAGTTTCAAATTTTATCAACGACATATTTATTTTAAATTTTATAATATAAGTTTTAAACCATGCATATCATTAATTAAATATATATTAAATTATTAATATTAAAATTAAAATAAAATATTTTAAATAATGATTATATAAAAATATAATTATAACATAAAGTAAAATTTATTACATATCAACAAAAATCCGTGCATCGCACGGGTTATAAGCTAGTATTATTAATAATTGAAAATATGGTATGATAAGATTAGTTTTAAATCGAAAAGGTAATGTGTTTTAATTCGAAAGGAAATATTAATGATAGGAAGATATGTTACTGGTTTTATGTGTTTATAAAAGGTAATATCTTTAACTAATAGTTAATGTGAAAAAGGAAATCGACTCGACTAATTACCCTTAATTATATGATGTTATTATTTATTTAAATAAAAAAGGTAATGTGTTTTAATTCGAAAAGAAATAATAATGATTGGAAGATATGATACTATTGATGTTTTTAGGTATTTATAAAAGATAATATCTTTAATTAAAAGTAAATGTGAAAAAGGTAATCGACTAATTACTATTAATTACTATTATATTATTATTTATTTTAGGTGTTTTAATATTATAGATATCATATATATATTTTTTATAATTATTTATAATGAAGGGTAAATAAGTAAATTCATAAGGTAACAAAAAACAGGTACCAAAACCTTTAATGTTAGGGTTTTTATATAATAGTATACATATGTTTATATATTTTTTTCAAAATAAGTAACCTATTTATGATAAATAAGATTCCAAAACGAGGCTTATATTAGTTTAAAAAAAAGATGTTCATAACACAAAATGGGTTCAAACTTGGACTGAACTCTCTTTATGCACTTTCATCCACTCGCCAAAAAAATCCTAGAGAAACTCGACACAACCGGTCATGAGAATTTAAAAAAACTCAATCATTTTTCGAAAGTCTGATCTTGATCCGGCTAAAATAAAAATTTGGACCGAATTTTAATTTGATATATTAACCTTTTGTGCATCTCTAATCATAAAATAAAAATTATATATAATAAATTATAATCGGTGCGATGCACGGATTTTTTGTATTATGTTATAAATTTTATTTAATATTACAATTATGTTTTTATAAAATAATTTTTTAATAAATTTTTTTAATTTTAATTTGATATAATTTAATATACTCATTTTTACTAATTATACTAATGTTTCTTTATTATAAATAACATTTACGATTTTTAATATATTTTATTAATAATTGAAAAATATGATGTGATATTTTTGGGTATATGTTAATGATTAAATTAAAAGGTAACGTGTTTTAGTTAGAAATCTATCTATTCTATTATATTAAAGCCGAAACATTAAAAGTTTGGTTGGTTGGTTGGTACCTATTGAATTTACCTAATTACCCTTACTTAACTATTAACTAATTACATAATTTCTTTTTTCATATTAAACATATTACCTTTTCTATTTGTCACTAACTAATTAATTTTCCTTTTCAGGTAAAGCACAATATCTTTTATATTTTATCTAACTAAAATTTCTCATTTCTTATAAACACTACAAGCAATTTTGAAAATAACATAATTATATTATAATGACTATTAACTAATCAATTACCTTTTTCAGCCAAAACATGTTACCTTTTCTCTATTCTATAACTAAAATATCTCTTTAACTAAACTATCTTTTTTACAAATATATCACGGGTGGTTCTATTTAATAAATAATAATATTATAATACTAATAATTATCAATTACCTTTTTCAACTAAAACATATCATCTTTTCCCTATTTTATAATTCAAATTCCTTTTTTCTAGAAATATCAAGGACAACATTAATTTCTCACTATCTAAAAACACTACGAACAATTTAATTTAGTGAAATAACATAAATTAAATTATAATTACTATAAACTAATTAATTACCTTTTTCACCTAAAACATGTTTCCTTTTTAATTTTCTTTAACTAACACCTCACTTTTTTCAGTTAAATCACGGCATTCTAAATTATAATTTTATAAGTACTTATAATTAAACGATTACCTTTTTGAATACCTTTTTCAGCTAAAACGTATCATATTTTCCATATTTTATAATTCAATTTTTTTTTTTTCTAGAAATATCATGGGCAACATTAATTTCTCACAATCTAAAGACATTACGAACAATTTAATTTAGTGAAATAACATAAATTAAATTATAATTATTATAAACTAATCAATCACCTTTTTCACCTAAAACATGTCATCTTTTTAATTTTCACATTACATTTTCTATTTTCTCTAAATAAAATCTATCTTTTTTCAATTATATCACGAGCGGTTCTATTTAATAAAATAAAATAACAATATTATAATGTTAATAATTAACCGATTAAGTTTAAGCTAAATGTATCATCTTTTCTATATTTTCTAACTAAAATATCTCTTTTCATTAAAATATCACGGGCAACACTAATTTTTCCTTTTCTTAAAACTTTACGAGCAATTTTATTTAGTAAAATAACATAATTGAATTATAATTACTATAAACTAATCAATTAACTTTTTCACCTAAAACATGTTTCCTTTTTAATTTTTTCTAACTAGCACCTCACTTTTTTCAGTTAAATCACGGCATTCTATTTAATAAAATAAAATTATAATTTTATAAGTACTTATAATTAACCTATTACCTTTTTGAACTAAGATGTATTATCTTTTCAATATTTTCTAACTAAAATCCCTCTTTTCATAGAAATATAACGGATAACATTTATATTTTTTTTGTTAATTAACATTTATATAATTATTATCAAATCATCTCATTTAAAAATTTAAACCTCCAAAATTCATATTTTTAAAAAAGTAAATCGAATTAATAAAACATATCATATAATATTAAAAGAAATCCGTGCATCGCACGGGTTTTAAGCTAGTACTATTATATAAAAGCAGAAACATTAAAAGTTTGGTCGGTCGGTACGGTACGTGTTGTTGATTACGGTACGTGTTGATTTTACTTATTTACCCTTACTTAATTATAGATAAAATTCATATTTAAAAAGGTAATAGTTTAAAAAAGAAGAAAAAAGCCAGGTTTTGGAAAGAATAGATTTTAGTTAGGAAAGATAATAGTCGAAAAAGAAGTAAAAAAAGATAAGTTTGAAAATGAGATATTTTAATTTAAAATTATGGAAAAGATATTACTACCTTTTAACTGAAAAAGGTAATCAGTTAGTTATTAATAATTATAATATTAATAATTTATTTCATTAATAGAACGACCTATGTTATTTTTGGAAACAAGAGATTTTATTTGGAAAATGTACAAAAGGTAATAACTGAAAAAGGTAATTGGTTACTTATTAAGAAATATAAAATAAGTAAAGAATAACTAAGTAAGGGTAGCTGAAAAAGAAGTAAAAAAAGAAAGTTTGGAAATGAAATATTTAATTATAAAATATAGAAAAGATATTACCTTTTAGCTGAAAAAAGTAATCAGTTAGTTATTAGTAATTATAATATTATTAATTTATTTCATTAAATCAGACGACCCATGATATTTTATCTAACTAAAATTTCTCCTTTTTTAAAAATTTTACGAGCAATTTTGTTTAATATAATTACTACTAATTAATCGATCAATTACCTTTTTCAACCAAAATATGTTACCTTTTTTCTTTTTTCTATCTAAAATCTCTCTTTTCAACTAAAACGTAATTTTCTAACTAAAATTCATATTTTTCTAGAAATATCACGAGCAACATTAATTTCTCCTTTTGTAAAAAAAATACGAACAATTTTATTTAGTAAAATAACACAATTAAATTATAATTGCTATAAACTAATCAATTACCTTTTTCACCTAAAACATGCACATGATATTTTATCTAACTAAAATTTCTCCTTTTTTAAAAACACTACAAGCAATTTTGTTTAATATATATGTTGTGACCAAAATCTCGCATGGGTTAGATTTAGGCCCACTAGAGGATTAGGGTCCAGATCCATGAAGAGAATGAGTAATCTGTCAGGTTTCCGGAGGCCTACGGTAGCCCTGGGGGTTACCATGTACGCTGCAGCACGGGAACACATGGCTAAGGGTCTCAAGGCATCCCCTTGAGGATAACCTGTAACTATTACCAGTCATCCAGTAGAGCTTCCAGAGTAGCTCCCGTGATAGGGGTTACCGGAGGGGGTACCGGAGCCAGGCTACCGGGCGGTACCCCCAGCTTCCGCCGGAAGCCTGATTAGGCTGCCAATACAGATAAGGCACGCCTCCTATTTTTTAGGAATACGTCTATATCATCTAAAAACACTCTCACACAGATAAACATTCAGTTATTTGAGGATATATGTCATATATACTTGATAAATGATACAAAAATCATGATAAATACAAGAGATAATCATTCTATGTTACCTAAACAGCTTGGTAACCTGATTTTATATATCACACTCGATTATTATCAGAAATAACAGTCATTATCCCACTGGAGAGAGGATAACTCATCATGAACAAACAATCATATCATTCAAGAACTACATTCGGGCTTGATCCACTATAAATAGTGGTATGTAGGCAGTTTACGGGATCTTCTTCGACACTTTACACTCCTTGAGTAGCTAGAGCACGTGCACTCTTGTGTGACACAGTCAAATTAGGGTTCTTGGCTGGCCAACATTTGGTCCTTGAGCTCTCATCCCGTAGATTCAGTCCGATCCTTCCGAGGAACCACATCCCGTGTTCTTCGGTAACCCTAGTCGTGTGCCTTCCCGGGCGGCTAGCCATTGATCTTCAACCACGAGCCTTTCCGGGTGGTTGGACGATTCCTTGATTATTGGCGCTATTCCAGCACGAGGCCTCATAATTTGTTGTGCTAAAATCCTCCCACAACAATTGGCGCTAGAAGGAGGGGCCTCAAAAATCGTCATTTGGAGGAGATATGGCGAGTGACAATTCTGAAAGTGATAAAACACCGTCTCAGGATGGTAATGGGCGAAACAAAGGTGGTGATGATGTTAGTAACAAGGACATCATGGACTATCTGAAGACGATGAATGAAAGAGTCAACAACTTGGAAAAAGGTTCCGAGAAAATGAAAAAATGGCAAAGGAAGTGCAAGTCGAAGTCAAAAAAGAAGAATGTGACTCCGACAAGGCTGAACTTCGAGTCTGAGGACAATATTGAGGACAACACTGATCATGTCCCATCTGAAGAAGACGCAGAAGAGCCTGTGGAAGAAGAATATGAGGGTGACCAATCTGATGTCCCGGAAACTCAGGGTGCCGAAGGTTCACCCACCAGAAGTCTAAGTGTTTTTGATCGAGTTGGCAAAAAACTGACTAACAAAGACCTTCGTCACAAATTGATTCACACTGGAAGCAAAGATCGGAGAGATGGCAATGGGGGTTCCACAACTCAAGGTTCCCGAGAACGCCGAGAGAGGTCCCAAACGGTACCCCCAAAAAGCATTTCCAGGAGATCCAGATCTGATGGCAGAAGGAATTATAGGCAAAGCAGTCACTCTTCTTGGCATAGAAACAGGAGATCCCGCTCTACCGGAGTCCCTACCGGTGGGGGTACCGATCAGGATTCCGGCTCCCATCAAAGTTCAGTCCCTAGAAGAAGCAAGACAGCCAATGAAGATGATGATTCTGAAAGTGATACGCTTTCAGATGGTGAAAATGGACAGTTCAAGATGTCTGACTGGAAAAAAGCCTTGGAAAAGATCAAGGAGGAGAAAAAGTTTAAGTCCGGTATCACTGCCGGTTCCCCCTTTTCTGTGAAAGTGAAAAAGGCAGCCTTGCCAAGGTTCTTCAAGATGAATACTGATTTGAAATTCAATGGAAACTCAGATCCAGTTGAATACTTGAGCCGTTTTAATACGGAAATGGATGTCTACCAGGTGGAGGACTTAGCAAGGTGTAGGCTATTGGCATCTACACTGACTGGAAATGCCCACCAATGGTTCAAAAGGCTAGCCGAAGGGTCTATCAAATCCTGGAGGAGGATGGGAGATCAGTTTATCTCTCAATTTAGGGCTACCATGGCCTACGCCCCACCGGTGAATACTCTGGCTAATATCAAGCAAGAAACTCACGAGTCTTTAAGACAGTATTTCAAAAGATTTAATGAGCAAGTGCCAAAAGTGAAGAAGGCCTCTGATGAAACTCTGAAGAACTTCCTGATAGCCGGGGTAAGGCCTGGAACCGAGTTTTGGAAGGAATTGCAAACTGAGGAGCCCGGAACCCTGGCGGAATTTTACCAACAAGCAGAACGCCACAAAGTAATTGAGGAATCCATGGCAAAATTGTCCAAAGACTCCAGTTCCCGAGGTTGGAGCAGGAGCAAAAGAAATCGTTCTTACAGCCCTAAAAGGGATTCGAACAAGAGGGCTTCCGGGAGTGGTACTGCCGGCTTAGGAGCCCCCCGGTATGATGACAAGACTGCCCCTATTGCTGTTAACGCAACTAAGGATAGAGTTTCTGCCAAGGACAGACTCACTCCAAAGGCGAATTTTCAGAAATACTCAGAGTATACTCCTTTGACTGTCCCAATCAGTCATATTCTCGAAGTGAATGAGAAGAATGGGTTATTCCGGAGGCCCTACCGGGCAGGCCCCCCAGGAGTGAAAGATCAAGGAAAGTACTGTGCATTCCACGAAGTAAATGGACACGAGACTGCTGATTGCAGGCATTTGAAAGATCAAATTGAAGAGTTGATTAGAGGTGGATACCTGAATGAATTTGTAGCCCAAGAGGCTAAGAAATATAAAGAAGGAAGAGATAACAAGGACAAAGCTCCTGGAAACCAAGAAAGGACTACCCGAGCTAATAGCATCCATACCATCTTTGGCGGCCCTTACTTGGGGGGTGCCAGTCGGAATGCCAGAGATAGGTATGCCCGGGAAGCCAGGGGCAAACCCCTAACTAATGTGTTCCACCTTGCAGAAAGTCCCCCTAAGCTGTTCAAAGGGGAAACCGCTGATATTTCCTTTACCGAGGAGGATGCCAAGTGGGTTCACCACCCTCATAATGATGCTTTGGTGGTGACCGTGAGTATTGGTGGAATGAATGTGCACAGAGTGCTGGTTGATAATGGAAGCTCAGTAAATATCTTGGCATATACCACATTCCAGAAATTAGGACTTTTGGACAAAGAGTTACTGCCTACCAATAATGAGCTATATGGGTTTACCGGCAACCCAGTCCAAATCATGGGCAAGGTCAAATTACCCTTGACATTGGGTGTGGATCCCTGCAAGGCCACATAAATGGCAGAATTCATGGTGGTAGATGAAGACATATCCCACAATGCAATTCTTGGTAGACCAATATTGAAAGATATGAGGGTGGTAACCTCAATATACCACTTCTCAATGAAGTTTCCTACACCAAATGGCATTGGGTGCGTGAAGGGATGTCAACATGAGTCAAGGGAATGCTATAACAGAGCTGTTCAGGCTGCCGAGAAAGCAGACAAACCTATTCAAGTTGAAGAAAAGGCTGATGGAGAAGCCTTATTGAGAAGCCATGGGCATGAGCCACAGAAGTTTGAAAGAGCGTCTTGTAATGCCATCATGATAGTGGAATTGCCAGATGAACCTACTGAAGAGGTTCCTAATTTTCGGGGGGTAGTACCACCACAAAGCTTGTTGTTGGAAGCTGCCGAAAAAAATGATGAAATTCATAACATTTCACTGGAAGGCATAGTAAAGAGTGCCTCAGATGATGATCTAGATGGAGAAATGCTAGAGAATGAGAGCCAGGGAGCGGAGAGAGGACTCCTGGTTGAGATTGACATTGATCCCAGGATGCCCGGTACCCTGGAAAAGGCAGGGGCTGCCGAGGATACTATCCCTATACTAGTGGATGCTGAAGATCCTAGTAAAATCTTGAAAATCGGGCAACAGCTAGATAAAAATACAAGAGAAAGGTTGACTGCTTTCCTTAAAAGCAACCTTGATGTGTTTGCATGGTGTCATTCTGACATGGTGGGGATTGACCCGAAAGTCATGTGCCATCATTTGAACATCGACCCTGAGAGAAGGGGTATCCGGCAGAAGAGAAGGCCTGTCAGTGGTGAAAGGGCTACCGCCCTCCAGGAAGAAGTAGACCGGTTATTGAAGGCTGGTTTGATCAAAGAATCCTTCTATCCAACATGGCTAGCAAACCCAGTACTGGTCCGGAAGCCTAATGGGAAATGGAGGACATGTGTTGACTTTACTGATCTAAATAAGGCATGCCCTAAGGATAGCTTCCCGCTACCCAGAATTGATCAACTGGTGGATGCCACGGCAGGCCATGCTTTGCTAAGTTTCATGGATGCCTACTCCGGATATAACCAGATACCGATGTTTGAACCGGACCAGGAGCATACCAGCTTCATAACTGATAGGGGACTGTACTGTTATGTGGGGATGCCGTTTGGGCTATTGAATGCCGGGGCTACCTATCAGAGGCTGGTAAACATGATGTTTAAGGAACAGATTGGTAAGACTATGGAAGTCTATGTTGATGATATGTTGGTCAAATCAAAGGTGGCAGCCGACCATGTGTTGCACCTATCTGAGATGTTTGATATCCTAAGGAAGTACCGGATGAAGTTGAACCCCCAAAAGTGTGTTTTTGGGGTGGAGTCTGGAAAATTTCTTGGATTCATTGTGAACCACAGAGGGATTGAGGCAAACCCTGCCAAAATCAAAGCATTGCTGGAACTGAGGTCCCCAAGGAATGTAAAAGAAGTCCAAGGGCTTACCGGAAGGGTAGCAGCCCTAAATAGATTCGTATCTCGGTCTTCCGACAAATGCAAGGAGTTTTTCAAGGCTATCAAGAGGGGTCAAAACTTTGAATGGACCCCGGAATGTGAGGAAGCCTTCAAGAAACTAAAAGAACAGCTGGGAAGCCCACCATTGCTCTCCAAACCCTTGGAAGGTGAGGTACTCATTTTATATTTAGCTGTTTCTGAATACTCTATAAGTGCTGTGTTGATCCGGGAGGAAGAACAAGTACAATACCCAGTATACTATGTGAGCAAAAGGCTGCTGGATGCGGAAACCCGGTATCCCAGCATGGAAAAGCTAGCATATGCTCTAATATTGGCTTCCAGGAAGCTAAGGCCTTACTTTCAGGCCCATAAAATTGAAGTTAGAACATCCTTCCCGCTAAGGCAAGTGATGCACAAGCCGGAAGCCTCCGGTAGAATGATGAAATGGGTTGTCGAGCTAGGACAGTTTGAAATAGATTACAAACCCCGAACTGCTATCAAAGGCCAAGCACTGGCCGATTTCTTACTGGAGTTTCCTCCTGATTTTGAGGTTACCGGAGAAGATTGTACCCCGGTATCCCCAGTTACCGAAGGGGATGCCGAAAGCCCCCAATTATGGTGGAACCTGTATGTTGATGGTGCAGTAAATAATAATGGGGGAGGTGCAGGAATAGAGTTGGTAAGCCCAGAGGGGCACCGAATTCAGAGTGCCATACACTTTGGCTTCAGGGCTACCAACAATGATGCAGAGTATGAGGCCTTGATTGCTGGCTTGAAACTGGCTCTGGAAATGAAGGTAGAATACCTAAATGTGTTTAGTGACTCCATGCTGATTGTGTGGCAAATTAAAGGAAGCTTCCAGAGTCGAGGCCCCCGCACTGAACTCTACATGAGGTATGCCCAAGAACTTATCAGTAGGTTCAAATTGCTAAATCTAAATCAAATCCCAAGGGTGGAAAATGCCAACGCTGATGCCCTTGCCAAGTTGGGATCCCAAAAAGAAGCTGTCCTGTTAGGGGTAATACCCCTTGAAGTGCAACTCCAACCAAGTATCCATCGAGAGGAGACCATGGAAATAGATTCTTCAATGGAAAGCCAATGGACAACCCCAATACGTGAGTATATCACCAAGGGGACACTTCCGGAGGACAAAGATGAAGCTCGGAAACTCAAATATAAGGCTGCCCGTTATGTGATCTATGATGGTATCCTATACAAGAGGGGATTTAATCAACCTCTACTTAAGTGCATATCTGGAAATGAATGTGAATACATCCTAAGGGAAATTCATGAAGGCATTTGTGGCAACCACTCGGGGGGTACCTCCCTGGCCCACAAAATTCTCCGACAGGGCTATTACTGGCCTACCATGAAAACTGATGCTTATGACTTTGCTAAAGCTTGTGATCAATGCCAAAGGTTTGCTAACTTCAATAGCAACCCAGCTGTGGAACTAAGACCCATTGGAAGCCCCTGGCCCTTTGCAATATGGGGGATTGACCTGATTGGGGAGCTTCCCAAAGGCAGAGGTGGTGTGAAATATGCCGTGGTAGCCGTTGACTACTTTACCAAGTGGGCAGAGGCGGAACCCCTAGCTACCATCACTGCTGGTAAGCTGAAGGAATTTGTTAAGCGAGCCATTATATGTAGATACGGGGTACCGTACAAGCTGATCTCAGACAATGGCAAGCAATTTGATAGTAGAGAAATGAGAAGTCTATGTGAGGACTTGGAAATAAAGAAAGATTTTTCAGCCGTTTGCCACCCCCAAAGCAATGGGCAGACGGAAGCTGTGAATAAAATCATCAAGCACACTCTGAAAGCCAAGTTGGAAGATAAAAAGGGAAATTGGCCAGAGGAGCTTCCAATGGTCTTGTGGTCTTACAACACCACTCCCAGGTCCACAACCGGAGAGTCTCCCTTTGTTCTAACCTATGGCTGTGAAGCTATGGTCCCAGTGGAAGTCGGGACAGGGTCCTACCGGAGGGACAATTTCAGTCAAGAATCAAATGAAATACATCAGAGGCTGGCCCTAGACATGGTAGAGGAAAACCGGGCTACCGCCCAGCTGAAACTTGCGGCTTACCAACAGAGGACCCGTAAATACTATAACAACAAGGTACGCCCTCGACCCCTCAAGGTTGGCGACCTAGTACTGAGAAGAATGATGCCCAATATGCGGGTGCCCGGGCACGGAGCCTTTGGAGCAAACTGGGAAGGGCCTTACAAAATAAAGTCTATCTTTTGGGAAGGCACTTACCACCTTGAAGACATGGATGGGAACACTATTCCCCGTGCTTGGAATGCCGAGCACCTAAAAAAGTACTATCAGTAAGACTCTTTTCAGAGCAAACGTAGGCCTCTTTCAGGCTTAGGATGAATAAAGGCAACCTACTAGTTGTGGTTGCACCATTTCCCTTTCAGTTCTTAGGATTTCATGATTTTCAATAGATGCCCGGGGGGTAGTGGATGCACACCCCGTCTGGATGAAATTTGATGTATTCGTACTATTTGATTTTCAGTAAAAGTAGAAGTTGATTGTTTTCTTTTACATTTACCACTTATAAATATTTTCAGAAATATATGTAAGACCTACAAGCATAGTTCTACATGGCAGCTAGGCTACCATCCAGAACTAGGGGGGTAGTAGTGGATACACCTCTCAGCTTAACAGGTTGAAATTATCAGAATTTCAAATTTTTGCCATTTCCAGACATGTACAGAACCTTGAGTGGTTCACATGGCTTACTTGGTTATCAGGGCATGTATGGAACCCTGTTCGGCATACATGGTTCCCTTCATTACTTGGGCTTGTGTGGTAACCTGATTGGCACACTTGGATCCCTTCAATACCAGACATGTACGGAACCTTGAGTGGTTCACATGGCTTACTTGGTTATCAGGGCATGTATGGAACCCTGTTCGGCATACATGGTTCCCTTCATTACTTGGGCTTGTGTGGTAACCTGATTGGCACACTTGGATCCCTTCAATACCAGACATGTACGGAACCTTGAGTGGTTCACATGGCTTACTTGGTTATCAGGGCATGTATGGAACCCTGTCCGGCATACATGGTTCCCTTCATTACTTGGGCTTGTGTGGTAACCTGATTGGCACACTTGGATCCCTTCAATACCAGACATGTACGGAACCTTGAGTGGTTCACATGGCTTACTTGGTTATCAGGGCATGTATGGAACCCTGTTCGGCATACATGGTTCCCTTCATTACTTGGGCTTGTGTGGTAACCTGATTGGCACACTTGGATCCCTTCAATACCAGACATGTGCGGAACCTTGAGTGGTTCACATGGCTTACTTGGTTATCAGGGCATGTATGGAACCCTGTTCGGCATACATGGTTCCCTTCATTACTTGGGCTTGTGTGGTAACCTGATTGGCACACATGAATCCCTTCATTACCAGACATGTACAGAACCTTGAGTGGTTCACATGGCTTACTTGGTTATCAGGGCATGTATGGAACCCTGTTCGGCATACATGGGTCCCTTCATCATTTGGGCTTGTGTGGTACCCTGATCTACCCACTTGGATCCCTTTATTGCAAGACATCTTTGCAGGATTGGCCTACATGGCATCACCACACATGATTTATTAAATGGCTGGAACTCCCGGAACAAAGGTTTCCAGGCTGAGCCTCCGGTACCCAGGCTACCGGATAGGGGCTACCGGCCTCGGGGCTTCCGGAGTCAGGTTCCTGCCTTCGGGCTTCCAAATGCTATAGGGATACCGGACGGTACCCCCATACCCACAGTGACAACCAAGCAGACAAAGGTACAAGTAGTCTATAAGTTCTATGGCCACCTTTCCAGGTATGTGTTGCCATATTTACTCTTGTACTCTTCTACACTGCGATACCATTCTATCGTTCTTATCTTGATTCATGATCTAATATCTATTTAATCAACATATATATTACATATATCCTCTGAGAACTTGTACAAACTTGTTTTAGAATTAGTGAGGAAAGTCATTTTACCGGATAGAATTCGATGGTGGCGTTTAGTTATGCACTGTTTTAAGTTATCGTAGTACCTTTCTTACTTAGCATATTGGTACCCTAGAGAATGAGTACTATGGGGGTTCGATGAGTAAGGATTATTAAGTCTAAGTTGGTTCTCGTTGCATAATCAGAAATGATGCGACAATTATACCTACTACATAAAAAACCAGATAATAAAACAAACATGCATTACGAAAGCAAATTCAAGAGTACCAGGCTCGAGGCCATACGACGAACAGAGTTAAAAAGCTAAATCCTTACATCTGTGGAGCGTTATAGGAGCCCACCCCCTAAGTTAAAACCAAAAGTTCGCAAACAAACGAGAATAAAGTTTGAAATGGCTGGAGAGAAAGTCACTGAGGAGAGGAAAGGTCTTTGGTAGCCTCGGAACTAGGGGAATCCTCGACAGGGTCAACCTTTTTGATGGCATCACCTGGAGTAACCTCGACCGCACCTGCGGGAGCTTCCACCTTGGTATCTTGGACATTTTCGGTGGTATCCTTCAGAGTTATCGGTGACTTGGGTATCGCCTTGGCAGCCTCTGCTTTGAAGTTCTCCACCTGCTTTACGGCATCCTCACCTAGAAGCGCCCAATTCAGGTCAGGCATCACTTGCCAAGTAGACCTCATGTAATCGGTAGCCCCCTTAGCGAAACCCAAGTTATACCTTTCTGGAAGGGCCTCTTTGAGCCTTCTGACCGATGCTTGCAGGGAATCCACCTGTAACTTCAGTTCTTTAATCTCGGAGGCATGGGCTACCATCCTTTCCTCCTTCTCTTCTTCCTGAGTGGCAACCAACTTGCCCAACTTATCCTTTTCCTTGGCTAACACAGATAACTCTCCCTTCAACCTCTTACCAGCCTCAGACAGCTTCTTCTTCTCACCTTCCGCAGCTTGCATATCTAACTTCAATTGCTTGATTTCCTCTCGGAGCCTCATATCGCCACGGGTAGCCAGGGCCATTTGATTGGAAAGCCTAAGTTGATGAAAGAAGCTCTCGCCCGCTGAACACAGCATGGATCTCGCAGCATCAGAGGTTTTCTGTTTAACCCACCCAGCAATCGTCTCCATGGGAATCTGACCTCCAGACATCTGATAGAACTGCTCCACTTCACCTACAGGCGCATCTTGCTGAGATATCCTAACTCTCTTTGAGGATCGAGTTTCTGGGGTAGTCTTGAAACTCCCGGAAGCTTGAGATAATCTGCGTTTTTCAGTAGCTGAAAGCTCAACCTTGATGGGTGCAGGAGCTGGGACCCTGGAAATCGGAGTAGCGGCAATAGGGGTTTCCATCATGAGCAAATCGTCTTCAGGAAATAAATCTTCATATTTATCAGATGGTTTGATAAAGGATGGCACAGATCCTGACATACCTGAAATGATGAAACATAGGAGATGTTAGTAACCGTGACACATAACTATATGAGGAAATATCAGGTTACCGGTAGGGTTACCGGAGCCCGATCCATGGATGCATATGATAACATGAGTAGGAGAAATGCAACAAGTACTACACAGTTTCGAAGCATATACATGAGAAAATCTAAAGAAATGCTAATATCAGTAAGTATCTATGAACAAAGAGATATGGCGTATTGGGTGGCAATGTGTGTGTAAATAGGAGGCATAAGGAGCGGCAGCCCATGGTACCGGAAGGGGAGCCAGTGGAAGCCCCATCTTTCCTCCCACGCTTCTTGGTACTTAGAGGCCTAGTCTCTCTTTCCAACTTATCCTCAACCTCCATCTCGTGAGCGGGAGATGGGGGAGCCACATGTCTCGAGAACCCCAATCTCGTCAGAGTCTCTGGAATCAACAAACTTTCCCCGTCTCTCAACGAGCCTGCCAACTTCATGATTTCCCTAGCCCTTTCTTCTTCAATCCCCTGCAGAGATGTTTGTGCTGGGATTCCTAAAAAATACAACGAGAAAAATGGAGGTTGAATCAAAAAGAAGAAGGTGTTTCGACTGGTGCTATCAGTAGTGTGAGGGGATACCGAATGCTTACCCGGAGTCAGGTTCCATTCCTTTCTTACCTCCTCACAATCGTAGCAATATAAAAACATTTCTAGCCAGTCATACATCCCCCGTTTGTTTCCCTTTATACACTTACCTTGTCTATTGTTCCAGGAAGTAAGATAGAAAATACCCACCTTCCTTCCCACATCTTTCAGTTGATAGAAATATCCCAGCTCCCTAGCAGTGAGGGGAACAGAGAAGGTTTGGTCGTAAAGAATATACATGCAAGCCGCCACCCTAAAAGAGTTAGGAGACAACTGCATCGGAGCAATATCGTAGAAATTTAATACATCAATGAAAAATGGGTGCAGTGGCAGAGAAAACCCTAACTTGAAAAAAGATGCAGATAACACTGCGTTTGGTATGGATTGATCAGGCTCAAAGTTGTTAAATCTATGACACCTCTCACCCCCACTGGGAATCACCAGATCGCATCCCGGATTACATAGCTCCCGTAACCTTTCAAGTCTATCTGCATTCATGGAGGAATCCATGTCTTCGCAGGAGGGAACGAAGCTTACCGGAACGTGAAGCTTCCGTTCCACCTGTACTATCGTCCCCACTGCAATTTGTTCCTTATCACCTATCGAATCCTTATCGGCAGAGAACGTATCCGTTGATCCCTCTTCCTCATCAGTATTAGAGCTTAGAACAACTCTATCGGGATGCCCCTCAGCATGAACTGACGAACCAGCCTCCATAGAATGTTTGGGGTACCGGTTAACGATCTCAGCCTCGAGAGGGTCAATGACTTCCACCCGAGAGCGAGTTCTTGAACTAACAGACGGTCTAGACTGTAAAATGGGTTGAGAGATGAGCAAGTCATTTATGTGGGTGGACCAAGTGTCAGAGGGCTCCCCGGAGATGGGAGACACGTTTCCCGGTTGCAATGAGGAACCCCCAGATACAGATGAAGACGACATCTGCAACCACAGGATGCAGGTTAGGTGAAAGATTTGGAATTAGGAAGTTTAAGTTGAAGAAATTAAAGGCCTCAAATAATTATCCTAGGAGTACCCTGTGAACGAAGGGGCTACCGGTTCGCATTAAAAGTAAGCCAAGGCTCGGGGGGTGGCCACTAATAGATCAACCCAACGAGATTGTGCTAAGGTTACCCAATCAAGAAAAATAAAGGGAGCATGCCTAAAAGGCTAGCCAAAACAACGAATTTGAAGTATTTACTTGACAAGACAGATCAAAGTAAATAAATTTCATTAGAAGCAAATATCAAACATGTAATGAGCATCTAAAGAATAACCAAGGGGGAACCGGAGTACAAATCGCCTCAAACCCCTTCGATGTGCACGCAAAAGACAGGAATTTACACATGCAACCAGAAATCAAGATCTAGACGGACAGATCTATTCCAAAGAAGGGCCAACCGTTGAAAAATACAACAAGAATCAATGGATGAACATGAAAAGGTTCAAATGAATCGAAATAATTGACATGCAACATCTCCTAGAATACGGAACCCACTGTCGATTCAAGGACATGTAATGATGTGTCCGGAGTTCAGTGTGTGTGTAGCAGTCATGCGCATAATCACCAAAAAATTGCATACAGGCAGGTTAAGAAATTCAGAAGTATACCTGGATAAAGTCGAAAGGAAGAGTGTAAAACCACTGTAGCCTTCGCCGGAAGCCTCGTCGGGGAAATCTCGAAAACCTTTGCGTTCTCGGAAGAGAATATGATGAGTTATAGAAAGAAAAGTGAAAGGTTAATAATATAGATATATGAGAATAGAGAATAAGAGGCGTGATCCCCTTGGTCAATGAATGTGGCACAAAAAACGAGGTGGAGTGGGAAACGTCCTTTGCTTGGAAAATGGCTGATTTTTTCAGTTTATCTGTGTAAAAGCGGTAGAGTCCTAGCCTATTTTTTCCTCCTCAATAGTTATCATTTTATTTCCAAAGAATTAAAATGATTAATCTATCCTTAAACGAGTAAAAATACGAGGCTTCCGCTTTTATGCTGATTTGAACTTCTGTAGCACAAATACGAGAGCTGCTAATTATAAACATCAGAATTAGTCCCAACTCTATGATTAAGAATTTTCAGTATTGACATGTGGTGTTGATTTAGCAAGATAGCAAAAAGACGAATTTTCTTAGCAACCGGCACCCCGTGGATAATAAGGTTCCCCTTGCACACAGTACTTCAGGGAACCGGGGGGGTAGTTGTTGTGACCAAAATCTCGCATGGGTTAGATTTAGGCCCACTAGAGGATTAGGGTCCAGATCCATGAAGAGAATGAGTAATCTGTCAGGTTTCCGGAGGCCTACGGTAGCCCTAGGGGTTACCATGTACGCTGCAGCACGGGAACACATGGCTAAGGGTCTCAAGGCATCCCCTTGAGGATAACCTGTAACTATTACCAGTCATCCAGTAGAGCTTCCAGAGTAGCTCCCGTGATAGGGGTTACCGGAGGGGGTACCGGAGCCAGGCTACCGGGCGGTACCCCCAGCTTCCGCCGGAAGCCTGATTAGGCTGCCAATACAGATAAGGCACGCCTCCTATTTTTTAGGAATACGTCTATATCATCTAAAAACACTCTCACACAGATAAACATTCAGTTATTTGAGGATATATGTCATATATACTTGATAAATGATACAAAAATCATGATAAATACAAGAGATAATCATTCTATGTTACCTAAACAGCTTGGTAACCTGATTTTATATATCACACTCGATTATTATCAGAAATAACAGTCATTATCCCACTGGAGAGAGGATAACTCATCATGAACAAACAATCATATCATTCAAGAACTACATTCGGGCTTGATCCACTATAAATAGTGGTATGTAGGCAGTTTACGGGATCTTCTTCGACACTTTACACTCCTTGAGTAGCTAGAGCACGTGCACTCTTGTGTGACACAGTCAAATTAGGGTTCTTGGCTGGCCAACATTTGGTCCTTGAGCTCTCATCCCGTAGATTCAGTCCGATCCTTCCGAGGAACCACATCCCGTGTTCTTCGGTAACCCTAGTCGTGTGCCTTCCCGGGCGGCTAGCCATTGATCTTCAACCACGAGCCTTTCCGGGTGGTTGGACGATTCCTTGATTATTGGCGCTATTCCAGCACGAGGCCTCATAATTTGTTGTGCTAAAATCCTCCCACAACAATATACTATTAATTAATCGATCAAGTACCCTTTTCTACCAAAATATGTTACTTTTTTCTTTAATCTAACTAAAAATGTTATAATTACTAATAATTAACCAATTAACTTTTTCAACTAACCCTTACTTAATTGTGGATAAAATTCATCCTAATAGCTAAGCAATTTCGTTTTTCAGGTTAAACATATACTTTTGCTATTATATAATGGTTAAGAACTCCTTAGTTTACCTTTTAAGAAAAACACAATATTTTTTATATTTTATCTAACTAAATTTCCCTTTTTCTAAAAAAATAAATTACCTTTTCAGCTAAGACACGTTACAATTTTATTTAATGAATAACATATTTATATTATAATTACTATTGACTAATCGATTACCTTTTCAACTAAGACAGGTTACCTTTTATATCTTCTCTAACTAAAACCTCTCTTTTCTTCCAATTATATCATAGGCAATTCTATTTAATAAAATAAAATAATAATTTTTTAATTACTAATAATTAACCAATTAATTTTTTTAGCTAAATCTTATCATGTTTTCTATCTAAAATCCCTCCTTTTCAAGAACATCATTCTTTTTCTAGAAATATCATGAACAACATTTATATAATTATTATCAAATCATCTCATTTAAGAATTTAAACCTTCAAAATTACTCCCTTCGTCCATTTGAATTGTTAACGTTTGTGGACCAGTTTTTGGCACGAATTTTAAGGTGCATTTTAAGGATTGTTCTATAATTTATTTTTGTATAAAAATAGGTGTGTGTCAAACACGCAGTTTTTTATATTAAGAAATGGAAGGGACAGATGGAGTAATATTTTAAAAAAGTGAATTTAAATTAAATAAAAATATCGTATAAAATTAAAGAAAATCCGTGCATAGCACAAGTTTTAGGCTAGTAAAATATTAATGATTGAAAGATATGATACGATTGATATTTTTAGGTGTTTATAAAATGTAATATATTCAACTAATGGTAAATGTGAAAATGGCAATCGACTAATTACCAATAATTATATTATGTTATTATTTATTTTAGGTGTTATATTTTTCTTGAAAATTATGGTGTGATATTTTTGGGTATATATTAATGATTGCAAGATTTGTTTTAAGTTAAAAAGGTAACGTGTTTAATGATTTAAAGATATGATACGATTGATCTTTTTAGGTGTTTATAAAATGTAATATATTCAACTAAAAGTAAATGTGAAAAAGGCAATCGATTAATTACCATTAATTATATTATGTTATTATTTATTTTAGGTGTTATATTTTTCTTGAAAATTATGGTGTGATATTTTTGGGTATATATTAATGATTGCAAGATTTGTTTTAAGTTAAAAAGGTAACGTGTTTTAATTTGAAAGGAAATATTAATGATCGAAAGATGTGATTTTTTAGGTGTTTATAATTAAATGGTAATATCTTCAACTAAAATTAAATGTGAAAAGGACAATTGTCTAATTACCATTAATTTTATTATATTAATGTGAAAAATGTTGTTTTAAATTAAAAAGATAACGTGTTTTAATCCCAAAGAAAATATTAATGATCGAAAGATATGATACGATTGATGTTTTTAGCTGTTTATAAAAGGTAATATCTTCAACTAAAAGTAAATGTGAAAAAGACAATCGACTAATTACCATTGATTATATTATGTTATTATTACTAATTATCATTAATTATATTATGTTATTATTTATTTTAGGTGTTTTTATTTTTCTTTATAATGAAGGATAAATAAGTAAATTCATGAAATATCAAAAAATAGGTACCAAAAAACAAATACCAGAACTTTTAATGTTTCGGGTTTTATATAATAGTATAGATAGTATAGATTTCTAAGATACTTGAATTAATTAGAATTTAAAAAAAAAAGTTTATAAAATATTTTGAAATGAATATTGTAACATCGATTAAATATTTTTCTATTTACAATAATTTACAACAAACGAATAAGGTTTTGAGTTTCCACATATTTCCATAATACTTAATTGACATATTTTACTTGTTTTTGTATTTTAAAAAATGGAGAGGGCTTTTAGACTACATGTATAATAAGAGTCAAAAACACGACAAGTTAAAAATAAATTTTGATTTTAATTTTGAGGATCTAACATTACTTTTTACATTGACTTTTCTCGATATAGATAAAATTAATTTACTTTGCATGGTCGGTGGTTATAGATTTCTTCGTCAATTCATTCAATTGATATAAAAGATCGTTCTTTCATCATCGGAGTCCTTAGAGAACATATATGTTCTGCAATTAAATTATCGTAAAATAAATTATTTTACAAAACATGTTTTATTTATATCATTATTTCACCGAAAAAATCATGCATGTTTTGTTGATAAAACATTCATGTTACTTGATTTGCTTTAAAAAAATTCAACGAAATAATGATTTTTATGTAACACGCTTTGCAAAATAATAAGTTTTATAATGATTCATTTTTTAATTTTGCAGAAGATGAAGAAATGGGAAAGTTGGGAAAGTTGTATGCGGAACAAATAAAAGATCGCATGTATAACAGATACTAAAATAATAGAATCGGGAAAAAAAAAGATCAAGAAGAAAGTGTAAATTTATAAAATTAGAAATTAAGAAGAGTGCAATGACGAGTTTATTGTGGTAGAGACAATACCACCAAACCATTGAGGGATAGGACACACAGTCTTGATCTCTGTCCCTGCCCAGTGACACTGCATCGGACTTACACAGAAACCAACCATGTGGACTGCATTAAAAAGCTGGCCTTGGTAAAAATATACCAGTTATGACATCTCTTACTGAAATATGTGCTGGTCAAGGGGTGTATAAAATCAAATGTGCATTGGTGTTTCCTCTGTATTTAATCTTAATTTCTTATTATTTTGTAATATTTTACCGGATCACACTAGAAAGGGTTGAATGCATGGCATATTTGGAACATATATATATATCCTGCTCTATCCATTCTGGAGTCTGGACTATCTGTTGCTTGCATTCTATTCGTCGAGCTATTTAGTTTGTCATTATTAAGTTGTATTCATATTTTTCAATTCTGCCTTTTGTGGTAATGCACATTGTTCATGTCATAGGTTCTGGTACAGCCGTGCAGACAAGGGTTCACAGCTGTCACCCGACTTGTAGGCATGAGCTTAGTAGACAGTGATGTCTTGTAAATTGTGATGGAATAGGTGGCTGCATAGCTAGAGCTTGTAATTAGATATCAGAACCTTTGAATGCGATGGATGTATACAACAAACTAAAACATACATCTTAAATCGAATTTGTGTTCTATAATTGCCAGTTTACTTGTTCTCATGACATCTTTTACCTGGTGAAGCAAATTGAAGAATGATCATGAAATTGACATGCTGCATGCATAATGATGTAAATTTAGCCATTGCAATATTGTGTGAATTCAATTGATGCTGAGAATGCGACATGGATGATTACAATATACTTTTTCTTCTCTCCGTTTAATTGAGGTTGACCCTGGACCTAAATGTTGGGGTGTCAGTGTCACTGTCACCTGCATCTTGATGATGTGATTATATCAAAAGAATAGTTACTCAAGAGTTCGTCATCAGTTTCTTGAGTAAATAGCGGCTACGTGTTTTCAAAATCATAGGTGGTGAAAGATATTAGTTCTGATTTTACACTAGTTGGATTATCTGCATATCTGCATATGCAAAGGGCTGATTTTATTTGGCACGGAATATCTGCATATGAAAGGGCTGATTTTGTGCACATGATATGATTGTATTTACTACCAATGCCTAGATTTGTGTTTATATCAAACTATATACACAATTCGTCATTCTGCATCAAAATTTCAATTTGTAAGAGCATCTCCAATGGGGGAAAAACCCTTAGCAATATTATCCTAGTTGGCATATTACCCTTAGCAACTATTATACATATTGTCATTGGAGATGCTCTAAGAGCTTTGGATGCCTCAGGTTTTAGTAGTTCAACCAAATTGTCACTTGAGCTGATCAACTATTCACTCAATGGTCAAGTAATATAGGCATGCATCTTGTTCTTAGGAGGTGAATGAAGGTTAAACTGCACAAGGTCCTTATCAGCAGGTGAATAAAAGGTTTAACTGCACAAGGTCAGCAGGGTAGCATCGAGGGAGGTGTGGAGGTGGTCTAGTAATAGAGGCACTTTTTGGGATCTGAAACTTGCGACCTGCCCCGAAGACCAGGGAGAGACTTGACTGTGGCCTTCACTTCCCTGTGAATGAAATGTAATATTAACAGTTCAACAACCTGTGGATCCTAAGACCTATTGTACATCATCATCCTAACGTCGACAAATTTCTTCTAAAAATGTTTTTGACAACGTTTTAGGTAGATATATGCAAGTTTATAGATTGAACTACACAAACATGACCAACTGTCAGGACTTGATCAAGAATTTACATTATTTATTATTTTTGCCGTTCTAGAAGTTAAGCTGAGAACAATGTCAAGATTGCACAATCACGTTACATTCTTCTCCTGCATAACAAAGGAATTTTAACATAGTTGAAGGGAATTTTCAGAAGAGAAAATCACATAACTCAGTTAGAAAAGCTCGCTGGCAAACATAGTAAACATTATCAAACAGGAAATAATAGCATTAAAATATTTGAGAACAACCAAAGTCAAGAAGAGAAACCAGAGTAATTCTGAAAATCACAAAGTATTAACAAAGTCAAGGTTCAAACTCATGGTCCACAAAACCATCACACCAAGCACAACCCTTTAAATAGCTTACGGTGTGGCAATTTTCACATCTGTAACACGCATGTGAGATACTTAACACCGAAATAACTACATATCATAGCAGAACACAGTTATCTGCAATAAGCAGAATTTCCTTCTTAAAATCACCACAATGGATGTATACTCTACACAATAATGGATATTAAAGTACTTGATATTGTAATCCATTCAATTGGGAAGAGGAAAACTTGCGCAGCTGCAACTCTGATTCCGAAACTGGGCTAAAAAAATGCCAACTAGTGTATGCAAAACCACGCCTCGATGGTTTTGTATTTCCACTGATCTCAAATTCTTTTGTAAAGCTTAAAGCAGCTAGGATAAACTCTTGCTTAGAATTTTCAATGAATTCCCACTTTTCAGGGCTTTTAAAGCTGGAAAACATAATCCAGTC
Source organism: Kitagawia praeruptora (assembly GCA_037693485.1). Lineage (NCBI taxonomy): Eukaryota > Viridiplantae > Streptophyta > Magnoliopsida > Apiales > Apiaceae > Kitagawia > Kitagawia praeruptora. Next base: position 146,672,539 of record CM075352.1, read on the forward strand.
AGACATATACTTTGTCAAAGTGTTGCCAATCAGTACGATCCGATTTAACATATCAATTCCCCAGTTTGCCTCTAGCAGATTCCCGTACAGATTTTCGTCACAATGTGGCATGAAAAACAAAGTCGGTTTAAGAGCTTGTCTTCTACATTTTTCATCAACATTCAACAAACAACACCCAAGAGCTTTCAAGACCATGGATTCTCTGAGAGTTATAACTGGATCAAATACCTCTATGTTACTGATCCAACTAAACTTTCTCTTCATCAATAGTGCAAGGCTAAGTTGCTGTTGCGAGTCTACATTCGATCCAATGTTACCAAGACCATATATCACCATTTGCATGCTTGATTCGGTGCCTAAAGCTTTGAGAATGTTCTCCGAAAGTTGTGGAGTCTCAATTTGGGTCAAGAATGCTTGGAAAAACTGAGAATCTTCAAGTTTCTTCATACAAATTTGCATCTTCTCCATTAACTTTGAATCCATTTCACAATGGAAAGCAGAATCTGGCACTGATCTTGTTAACTATCTAGTTTCTGCCACAAATAACACAATATAGTCTGGATGAGTCATACTATTAAGTATTAACTAATATACTTAAGAAGGATTTGTAATCAATTTTTTTGTTTCAATAAAATTTAAAAAATCCTTGGAAAAAGAAAAATCCATTTTTAATAAGTATAAAATGGTAAAAGAAAAAATTATCTCAAGCATGTATACCATATGCTCGAACATGTGGCTAAATCCTAGTGATATCTAGACTTGGAAGTTGGGAAAGAGCAGCACTTGTGAATATGTGATAACTTTTAAAGGATATAAATATATCTCTTCCACTACAACTGAAGCCTTTAAGAATAAGCAAAGAAGAAACTGTATTATGATAGCAAGAAATCCATTACAACTTGACCCAATCAAAATTTGCGGAGACAATTGTTGCTGCATTTTTCAAAATTTTCAATTCAGAGATCCCGTTAGCATGAACAGGCCAGACTATGCACCAATTGTTTTGGTAATTTTAAGTAATCTTGTGGTGCAGTGATGACTTAAATTCTTGTGCTGGGTTGGGTTGGGGTGAATGATTTTGGGAGGAAACGGAATAATATTTGTACTCCGTACAATTTTATGAGAAACTATATATAGTTTTCATCCCTTCCTCCATCCATACAATGCAGTCACAAATACAATTCAACTCACCAATTTGAAAAGGAATGCTCTCTTCTCCTTCTTACTCATTTTCTTCACAAACCTCATCATAATAATTTGCAACCCCTCATTTCTGTTCACTCTTCCCTCACATATCTTTTCTATTTTCTAAATTTTTTGTTCACAATTTTCCAATCTAATTCCATCCCCAAATCGTTCTCTTCATCCAAACACAACACAAAGATGTAGAAGGCAATAACACGAAACTTTAGATTGGTAATATATTGTGACTTATATCGGAACAACCCTCCCAGCGCCGGAATGAACCAAATGTCTTCTGTTATTTTACAGTAGTTGCATTTAGTGATTAATGCTGATCCACGAATCTGATAGACCTAAAATGTGTTACCTGAAAATTTTAAATATGCAACAAGATTGAATTATTGCCCTACTAATTTTAAAAGGTCAGAATGGAATTGAAACTTCTATATCTATTAATTTTCAAGGGTATACCGAAATTAAGTCTAGGCTAGTCCTGCGGTTCCGCCACCGGTGATCAATATATAACTAATTAGAGTAAGAGTCAAAACCCAACATAATCAAGCCTTAAAAAGATTAAAACATATAATTGCATTAATTCATGTCATCTATGCAACAGAAATTCATGATACAAAACTAACCAAAAAGAAGATAGGCTGCTTACTTGGCAATTGTAGCCCTGATGAAGCCAAAACCAACTGACAAATGAAGAAGAGGATCAGACTGACATGGTAATTAGTAAATATTGTTACCTTTTTCTTTGCTCAGATTTGTAAAGTATATCAATCTGAGAAAATCTTTAAAAATATTCGGAAATTAATCATTTTACAAAATAGAAGTTTTTTTTTTTGCTAAATAATACAAAATAGAAGTTAGTAAATCTTTGAAAGAATGGCCTTAATACCGAATATGTTACCGTATCAAAATTGTTGTTTCTCCAAATAACGTCCATTTTCACCGATCGAATACGCAATCTCATTTTGTGCATCCACTCTATATATTACTACCAATATACCCGCGTGCTTTGTTTTGTTTATTGGACGCCAGGAGCAGTGATATGGAGGACTAGCATTACTACGCATTTGTGATTGGTGCAATGAGTTATTGGCTTAAAACATATTGTTAAGATACTGACACACACACACACACACACACTAATAAACGTTGGACAAAATTGTGTATCACGAACTGGGAAAATTCAAATTAAAGAAATTACACATCCACGCTGCACACACATGCGTATCAGCCACCCACTCCCACAGAAAATTTGTATCTGGTGCAGGATACCGCGATTGTATGCTGGCTGATACATTATTGGTACTTGCATATCATGTTTAAAAAAAACAAAAAATCGGCCACCATGCCTCTCTTAGATGCATATCAGGTCAGCAATTATGGTCAATTTCCCGGAACTGAGTATTTAGGGCTGCTGCTATTAGTACAAAGAATCATTAATTCATCACGCATTAAACTTCGACATCCCAAGTATTGAATGAATATATTAAAATCCAAATAAATAGCAGAATTTTTTTGTCAAAAAAAAAAGGAATTCTTGATATTTCCAGAAAATTTATAATTTTAAAAATTTTAATACACTCTTAAAAAAAGTTAAATTTCTTTAAATAAAATTTATGGCTCCAGGACCAAAACTTTACTCTATTATTTTTCATTGGTGCAATTGTAATTCAGAAATCAGATTTCAGCCTAAAAAACTGCCAACTATATCCATTGAAAGCCCAAAAATAAATATCTTAAACTCTACCCTCTCCAAACTCTTCAGCAAACTTTATGGAATTGATGATAATACTAAAAAATGCTGAATAGCTGAAAAGCTAATAACAAATTGTATCGTCCAGTTTAGCTTTAGCATATCAACTCTACAGTTGGCTGTGGCATTTTGCCACATAATTCAGCCTCACAATGTGGCATGAACAAGAATTGGTCTCAGACCTTGTCTCTAACCAAACTTTTTAACTAATAACACAGAACAACAAAGAGCATCGAAAACCGTTGACTAATTGGAATTAATACCTTTATTTAAAGCTGCACAAATAGCCTGGCCCCCAAAAGCCCGTCCAAGCCAGCCCAGATCACGTCCATAAAAGGCCTGATAAAGCTCAGGTTTCAAAAAAGGCCAAATAAAGCTCGTGCTTGTCCAGATAAATCCCAGATATTAATTTTAACTATTATAGATTTACTTTCAGAAATCTATATATTTTAAAAAAAATATATGAACATAATTTACTTTAAATATGCTACCTATTAGCAAGCACTAAGCAGAAAGGTGTCAAGGATCTACAACTATTGCAAGTGATACTTTCTGAAATGTAATTTTACAAGGGGTATGACACTCTATTTGAAGGTACATGAAGTGCACTTTACTCTATTATTGTTGATTAATATTATCCGTAGTCATAACCAAAGTATGGTATTATAGTGATGTATCGTTGTAGGCATGAAAAAAGCGATACTGCTTTTCATATAGAGTATATATTTGTTTCACGACAAAGGTATATGAAGTTAGCAAAGAAGTACCACAAGTTTAGCTAAAAATATGTTGTCACCAATGAAAAAGGTCAACTGTAAGATGATTACATTAAGAATATCTTTTTATAAAAGTAGAATGAAGTGAAACAGAGAAAGTCGAAAAAACCAGAGATTTAGGAACAACTTGGTGATTGCATGGCAACTAAATTATTACCCCAAGTGATTCCAATAGACATAGAACAAGAAATGAAAGCAAAGATCAGCATAAAGATCTTGGGTGACAGAAATGGAACTCAACCACTACCTGAGCATAAACGACCAACAATATCAGGAGATTGAACCTCAAAAAATCTTTACCCAGTAAATTTCCATCCGTTGAAGGATTAAAGATTGTCGTCAGATAGTTTGCTCTTGTTTGTATATTTCTTTGTAGCTCCTTTTCATTTAATATGTTGTCCATTTAGCAAAAAATTAATAAAAATTGCTCGATAAAATACATAATCTTAGTTGTATGCATTAATCAAGCCTCCATTTACATTGGAGGAAAACACAAATAGATAGAGTTAACAAGCCTTGACACGTGCAACTAATACTAAACAACCACTACTAGCTAATGATTGAGTATCCCCTGTCACGAGTGTTTTAGGATCCACGAGTCTTCTAAAAATAGCCGTTTTTCTTAACATATAAGTTCTCAGTACTTAAACTATTAACAATCTAGAGAAAACCTCTAAATTCTTGAGTAAAATAAAAGAGAATGCCAACATGTCCGAACTGGAACTCAACCACTACCTCAGCATAAACGAATAACAATATCAGGAGATTGAACCGCAAAAAAGTCTCTACCCTATAAGTTTCCAGCCGCAAGGATTAAATTGGTCAATAAAATACATAATTCCAGTTGAATATATTACTCAAGCCTCCTTTTACAGTGGATGAAAAACACACATGTATAAAGTTAACAAGCCTTGACATATTACATGCAACTAACAACTAAACAACCACTACTAGCTAATAATCGAGCATCCCCTGTCACGAGTCTTCTAAAAATAGCCATTTTTCTTAACATATCTAAGTTCTCAGTACTTAAACTATCAACTATCTAGAAAAAACCTCTAAATTCTTGGAAAGAATTAATGAACACCAACATGCATAAATCAAAGGACTAACAGTTAATGATCTGTATCCAAACACATTCTTATTACAGAACCTAATATGTAAAAACAACAAGAAACAATAAGTAATATTAAATTGGATAGAACAAGAAAAGTACCATTATTTGAAGCTTGTATACGCCAAAAAGAAAGCGGGGTCAGTGCTGCTCGTACTTGTATTCTGGGCTTGGGTCGTATTCGATTTTTTTTTTTTTAAAAAAAATTGAAGCTGATCAATCTTCAGTATATTTAGTTATTGTTAGAGCATCTCCAACGCTCATAACCCTAGGTAAAAATTTCAACGCCTCCAACGTTGAAATTGGATTTTCTTCATTTGATTTTGAATCAATTTAGGACTAAAATTTGTGATTTGTTGGGCCTGGTTCTTGTAAAAGTCAATTTAAAGATTGAACAAATTAGGGTTTGTGATTTATGTTCTATTAATTTTTCTATTTAAGCTGTGTGATAATGCTCCTCGCTTCATTCTACCAACGATGTTTGGACGGAGATGCGGTGTAACTTTTTCCTCTTCCGGCAGTGTTTGGGCAGAGATGTGGTGTAGCTGTCGGAAGGGTATATGCAAAACAATGCTTGACCGGGGATGATGACCGTCAATCACCTCCGGCATGAGTGTAAGTAATTTGGTGGTGGAGAATACAAGAAACAATATCGGAAAATGCAAGTACTAGTGACTGAGATTTAGAGAGCAAATGTGAGATGTGAGAGAGAATATGAGAAATTTCAACCCCCAGAATGTGTGAGTTTACCTTGGTATTTATAGAGGGTTGAGCATCCGGTCAGTTCGGTCCCAAAAAACCGGACCGATTCAGTTCGGTTTTTTGGGTTCGGACCGGTTTTGCTCGGCCCTAATGTTACCTCCTCTTGTCCGGAAGAATGTTCTGGAGGAAGGATGTGCCTTTTGTCCGGAAGAATGTGCTGGAGGAAGGATGTGCCTTTTGTCCGGAAGAATGAGGTTGCCTTAGCTTATTTTCCTTAGTCAATTTCGGGAATGATAGATTATTATTTAGATGTTCTCGGGACATAGTTATATCAGGAGGGTAAAAGAGTAATTCTTTGGAAGGGTATTAACATTGCCCCCCACTCCTGCAACTTACTTTAGTGGGTTGGAGGAGTAAATGCGTAGTGCTGACATGCCTTTTCATATTTTATATTTTCAACGGCTAGCTACTGGAGGCCAATAAATACTTGAGTTTCCTTCAAGAGTTGGGATATCACATTTTCTTAACATCTTTCATTTCTTGCTTCCTTTGTTGTAGGTTTTGAGAAGTTCTTCATGGAGGGGGGGGGGGGAGGAAGACTTGCTACTTTGACATGCCCATGGTAGTGAAAACCATATGGGCCGGAAACAATGTTGGTCGGAGGTTCGAGCGCTGCGCCACCAGGGAGTGTCACTATGACATTTGGATAGATGAGCCTCTTGGTGCCCGAGCTTGTGAGGCCATTGAAGAGCTGGTTCGGGAGAAAAATCAGCTACACCGCTTTTACATGTAGAAGATCGACCGCTTGAGGGCTTGGGAGATGACCAAGCGGGAATCTATGTTGGCGAAGCTGCAAGAGTTGGAGAGCGAGGTGGTACGTGAGGAATCTGAAGATGAGGATGCTTCAGCTTAGGCTTAGATATTTTCATTGTATCCTAATGAGGACTTAAGGGGTCTGTCCCTCACTTGTCTTCTTTGCATTATAATCTTTTCCCTAATGAACGAAACATGGTTTCCTTCTCTGCTTACAAGTATCTTTTTGATTATTTTGAACTGTGTTCCCCCCCGGGCATCACTTGTGGGTAAAGTCCACTAGTGATGGCCGTAGAATTTTTCATAAATGTTGGAGGTGAAAGAGGGACAAGGAATGTAGTATCCCATGAAAGTTTAATAAATTTGAATTGGTGCCCCCCGTACATTGCTGGCGGGTGTTGTCCGCTAGCAAGGTTCCTAAAACTAAAAAAAAAAAAAATTGTAAGTGTTTACACGAGAGTGAAAGATTTTGTTGTAGATGGGAGGAATTTTCTTAGGAGAAGGGAATTTTGTGAAGGAAGTAATTTTGTGAGGGGAGGAATTTTGTGAAGGAGGTATTTTTTGTGAGGGGAGGAATTTTGTGAAGGAAGTATTTTTGTGGTGAGAAGAAAGTTTGTGAGAAGGAAGTATTTTTTGTGGGGGAGAAGGAAGTATTTTTTGGTGGGAGAAGGAAGTTTGTGAGATTGAAGTATGTTTTGTGGGGAGAAGGAAGTATTTTTTGTGAGGGAGAAGGAATTTGGTGTGGAGGAAGTAATTCTTGCGGGAAGGAGGAATTTTGTGAGGAATAAGTGTTTTTTGTGGGAAGAAAGGACTTTTATGAGAAGGAAGTATTTTTTGTTGGGAGAAGGGATTTTTTTTTTTGAGAAGGAGGTATTTTTTTTTGGAGAAGGAATTTTTATTCGTGTCAGAATAAATGTAAAAATAAATTAAAATGTAACAAACAATGACATGAAAATATAATTTTTTTAGTAGCATTTGTGTGTAGATGAGATAGTATGGTATTTGTTTGGATTTGTGTTGGTAAAGAAATGATAAAAAAAAATGCAACAATTTAATTGGAGTTGGACAAATTTGGAAGTAAGGGGATCAGTTCACCATTTATTGGAAAGGAGGGTGTTTTAACAATAATGAAGGGTACACATGGGTTGTCTAAAAGCTGATGGGCCCTCCTTCTAGCATCAAATGATAATGCTCCTCGCTTCACTCTACCGTACTTTCTCTCTTCCGGGGGTGTTTGTACGGAGATGCGGTGTAACTTTTTCCTCTTCAGGTAGTGTTTGGGCGGAGATGTGGTGTAGATGTCGGAAGGGTATCTGCAAAACAATGCTTGACCGGGGGTGATGGCCGTCAAGCACCTCTGGCGTGAGAGTAAATAACTTGGTGGTGGAGAATACAAGAAACAATATCGGAAAATTCAAGTACTAGTGACTGAGATTTAGAGAGCAAATGTGAGATGTGAGAGAGAATATGAGAAATTTCAGCCCCCAGAATGTGTGAGTTTACCTTGGTATTTATAGAGGTTGAGCATCCGGTCGGTTCGGTCCCAAAAAACCGGACCGGTTCAGTTCGGTTTTTTGGGTTCGGACCGGTTTTGCTCGGCCCTAATGTTACCTCCTCTTGTCCGGAAGAATGTTCTGGAGGAAGAATGTGCCTTTTATCCGAAAGAATGTGCTGGAGGAAGGATGTGCCTTTTGTCCGGAAGATTGTGCTGGAGGAAGGATGTGCCTTTTGTCTGGAAGAATGTGCTGGAGGAAGGATGTGCCTTTTGTCCGAAAGAATGAGGTTGCCTTAGCTTATTTTCCTTAGTCAATTTCGGGAATGATAGATTATTCTTTAGATGTTCTCGGGACATAGTTATATCAGGAGGGTAAAAGAGTAATTCTTTGGAAGGGTATTAACACTGTGTTTGTAATTAATACTAGCATATGTATTTCTTTGTCGGGTTAGAATTAGGAAATTCATCAACTATTAAAAACTAGTTCTTGCTCACAAATTATTCATTAATAAAATTGAACTATTAGGCATGCCTTTAATAATGTTTTTTTGCAGAACCCCCATCAGTATTTATATGTGTAACAGCCCGACTTTTCGGACTATTAATTCTAAATCGAAACAAAAACAAATTACAATTTATTAAACCAAAAATCTATTACAAAGGTACTTATTATAATATCGCAACTAACAATGACAATCTACTCCGAACCTAAGATCCTTGAACTCCAATGCTATCCACTCGATCTTATACGGAACCTGAAAATTGTAAGTAATGAGCTATACAGCCCAGCAAGTAACCAATCGATCCAACTAGTTGGGCAAATAACATGTATACACGGAAGAAAATACAATATTCAATATGATACAATAACATTATACGATACGATAACGACATACGAAACAATAACTTTCGATACACATTCATATTCTTATTCGATACAAACAATACGACACCCATAACAACAATAACTCGAAACCCACAATTCATGCCACGACCACTACAATCCGGTGATAACGGTCCTAAATTTTCAGAAAACTGTCACTACAACCCGGTGACTCGGTCCTTATTCTTATTCGATATTTTCGCAAACCATGGTATAAATCAGACTCCCAAGACTATTGCTGCTTACACATAACACATATATTATAATAATACACGTATAACTTCAAAATATAATCACTTGACCCAATTTTTGATAACAAATTCGTACACATAATACATAATTTTAAAAACACTAGCAAAATCAATCAGAAACTTACCTCGACACGGAAAAACAAAAATCGAAAACATGTAATCACTCCTGACCAGATCTGTATTTTGACGTTTTGACCCTCTAAACGATGTTTTCTTGAAAAACTCAAAACACGAAAGTCGTAGAGCATGCAAAGAGCTTTCCGAAAAGTCCAGAATCAACAAATTCTGACTTACGATGAATTTTCTACGAATTTTACAAAATTGCTGAATTGTGTGTAAAAAGCCTTACGAATTTTATTAACAAAGATGAGGAAGGAGAATATGATGTATTTATAATGTCTCGCAACCCTAGTTCCAGACCTACTAGTTATCCGTATTCAAATATGATCCATGTTTTAAGCCCATTATTCTAATCCAATTTTAAATCCTATTTATTATCTAATTTTAATCTTTTTTTAATATTGTTATATTATTATCATTATTCTAAAAATTACGAGATATTACAATATGTCCTATTTCTAGTTGCTGGTATATCATCCATGTTGTGTTTGTAATGCTGTGTTGATTATATGAGAATCTCTAATATATGTAGTGAGTCCAAAGCTTTTCATCCGGTAATATTTTTAATGGAGATCATTGAGTTGAACATAGATTTAATAGGTGTATTTTACTTCTTTAATACTTTTGGCATTGAGTTTCATCAACATCTCAATTCCTAATGCTTTACTTCGTCTCATTTTGTTTATTGTTTAATCGGTAGTTTCATAAAATTCTTTGATCATACGTTTTGAAGGTATCATAAACCATGTCACATAATTTTGTTTCTTTACACAATGACGACACATATAATGAAGCTTAGGATATATGTTATTCTCAACTATCCCCTATATCCTAGGAGAACAGTTAACAAGTGCCAAGCAAACAAAAAAGGCCGATAAAAGAACTTTTTAATGGAATAAGATATGTTACTCATATCTGCTGGTTTGTTGGTTTGCTGGTTTGGCTTAATATTAGTATGGACCCGGTTAAAGGCAACAATCAGACCCAAATGACTTATTGGAATAGAATTTGGAGCTATTACCATGAAAATAAAACATTTGTGAGTGATTGGACGCCTACTTATTGTATAATCGCTGGTCCGCAATCAATACCTTCGTAAGCAAGTTCATTGGTTTTTACAATAAAATCAGCGCGAGAAATCAAAACGGTCTTACAGAGCAAAATAAGGTATTTATTTACCACTGGTCCGCAATCAATACCTCCGTAAGCAAGTCTCATTCTTGCCTCATGCTTTTCTTCTTTTGCTTGCATGATATCAAGAATCATTTGTGCGGTGTTGTCCAATATAATTATAATTGAGTAATGAAGTATCTCAAGTTTGTGTTTCATTCCGTTCTCAATTTTGTTATCTATTTATAGAAAGGTAGTTTAGATGAAGTGTGAACCTGAAAAATCAAAATTATGCACTTGTTGTGGTCCTTTTGCTTTGCTAATCTTTCAAGTGTATTTTCACATCAACTGTACAAAAAAAGTAAAACTGCTCATGTTGCAAAATTTTAGAAAAGAGCAAAAACGTGTGATCTTGTCAAATTTAAAATAAAGTTATAGAGTTGTCACTTTCACTATCTTTTCATGTACAATAATCTGATAATTTTTTAATTAAAAATTATAAAATCAATTAACAATAATATTAATATATTAAAATTTTCATAATTTTTTAATTTAAATTTCTAAAAGAGTAGTGCTAGGGACCCCAAACTGGATCCCAAAAAGAGTTCATAAATGACATGGCATTGGTGATTTGGGAGTATGGGATATTTTTTATTGGTGTGATTGATGTGAATAAGGGGGGCATCATAAGCCAATCAGAAGATGACACGTGTCATTTGGGGATTTTTTTGGGATTCAATTTGGGGATTCTAGCATTTTCCTTTTTAAAATATATGATCATAATTTAAGATCAATTAGTAGAAATATAATTTTTAAAAATTTAATTATAATTGAATAGGTATTGTTTGAAATTATAATATACTATTTCAAAATATAGTCAACCCTTATAGCCAACCCCCATTGGAGCACAACACTTTACAGATTAAACAACTTTTCACTATTTTATATTATTTTAGCTAACCACATTGAGATGTTCTTAGAATGTTTGTCATGTGTCCCCATGATAACAGAATGTCTCAGGAGGAAGCTACCTTGATCACAGAACCCTATAAATTGTATTTGAGTTTTTAAACCGTATTAGTTTTAAAAATAGATGTTCAGAACAAAAAAATGGGTTCAAACTTAGAATGAACTCTATATATGCACTTTCATCGACTTGCGAAAAAAATCCTAGAGAAATTCGACACAATCGGTCATTAGAATTTAAAAAAACTCAATTATTTTTTGAAAGTCTGGTCTTGATCCGGCTAAACTAAAAATTTGGAACGAATTTTAATTTGATTAACCTTTTGTGGGATAAATATTAAAAATAACATTTTGTTTGGATATAAATAATGAAAATAGCAGTTTTTTTGGAGGGGTGTTAAAAATACTCATTTGGATACGCAAGGGGCGGTTGGGTAAAGCTGGAATACACATGTCTGATTTGCATATCCAGTGTAACGCATTGTCATCCTACGTTATGACGTCATTGTCATCTTTCCACAGAAGAGACGACAATATATTGTAATTCTGGTGAGTTTTTCGATCGATCCGTTCGTCCATAGTCGGAACTTTCCCACCACATATCATATACCATTACAATCGCAATCAAATTCTCTACACACCTATACAAATTTCTTAACATTTTATATGTCGGAATGAAAACTCCCAAAACGAACCCATAACGTCGAAATCATCCGACGAGCTTCGTGCAAGCCCCTGCGGGGCCGGAGGATAGAAATTGATAGGGGAATAGGAAGGAGATGATTTGGGGGTCCTGTTCCGATGTTTTAGTGGTTGGGATAGTGTTCAGATAGGGGAGATCGGAGCTTCAACATAATCGTCGCCCAATCGCCGACCAATCGAGAGAGACGAAGCTACATCGTATATTAAAAAAAGAATTTGGTGATAACAAATTTCGGAGGTTGCAGGAATAACGAAATCATGAAAATAGAGGGATTTGGGATTTTGGATGTTTGGGGATGGACTTGAGAGGTGTCTCGATTTGTCTCGTGTATCAGATCCTTTTTCAAGATGCCTGCGTACCTTATATTTATAAGGATCAAGCCAACGTAGTTCTGTGAAATTGATTTGTGTCTATCCCTTAGAGACTTTAGGGATAAACTTCGTTAATCTGGGTAATTACTGATTTTATTTGATTTAATCTTATCGTTGTGATATCTTCCTGATTTGAAGAATATCGTTTGGAGATATTTTCCGTTATTGATTGATTGAGATTGATTCTTTCCTCGTTTAAGAGAGAGGATAAAACTTAGGCGTTAAGTTATAATTATTAATCTGAATTAATAATTAATAATATTGGAAATATGGGAGATAATTGAGGCAACCGAAAATATGGCGTAACAACTACCCCCAAGTTCTTCAGTGTAGCTTGCTGCAGTGGAGAACTAAGCATGCTTCAATATTCCAAATTTCATGAGTCACTGAAACAGCTAGGAGATGAAGATTAGTAAATATATGGAGCATCAAGGTGCCCGTAATATGCATGTAGATGTAAATAAGACAATATGCAATATGTAAATAATAAGTTTTGTAGGTGTGAGAGAACGTATCCTCAAGAGCCATCTGATAAGTGGATTTTATATCCACTTGGAGCGTTCCATATCGGCTTAAATTGATTGCTTTGGCCTCAAGTTAGTTGTAGTTTTGATGTGTTTTGCTTAATTGTGCAGGGTTGAAGAAATGTCGATTAAGGGTGTAGTTTCCGTCGTTTTGGAGTTGATTTATGATATGGAATGAAGAATGGAGGCTAATGTCAGCTACCAAGAAGTATACAAGTCAAGAAGGATTAAAGACGGAACCTCATGCAAAAGGAACGGGAAGAAAAAGCTGAAAAACGAAGAAAAAAATGCAGAAAAAATCCATCAGATTGCAGCCGGGCAGTCTGCCCAAGATTTCGAGCACCCTGCGCCAATCCTGAGCAGTGTGCTCAAAGTCGCGCTAAAAATTTACAGTTTTGCCCTTTTTACGATTTTGGCCATATCTTGAGTTCTAGAACTCCGTTTTGGGCGATCTTACTGTCCACGCGAAGCTAACGGAATTCTCTATCATTCTAAGGTGGTCCAGAGGTCCAATTACGTCTGGAACGGCTCTGGAAAACAGAAGAAAGGTTTGAGGGATAAGTAGTGTATATATATGTGATTGTTAGTCATTGTGTTCATGTAGGATTTCATGCTTTGCATATTAGTAGTAGTAAATTTTGCATTTATGTTCGTGTTATTTACATTTGTTTCATATAGGACATTCTGTTTTTATGTTTGTATATCATGTGAGTTCATAATAGTTTGCATTTGCACCCATGCTTGATAGGAATTTTGTGTTGTTGACGCTTTTGATTGAGAAGTGATATGCTTTGTTCTTGTGCACACACATACACTAGTAAGTTGAAGCTAGTAGACTTATTGAATGTTGTAAGTAATTAGAAGGACATGAATATGTGCAAGATGATTTAGTTTTCAGGCTTTGAATACAAGTAGGTGCGTTAGAGAGATTTTTGCTTGGGATTGAGTATGTTTTTCCATCAAGTGAGTTTTTGAGCCATATTGCATATTTGTTGCAATTTATTCGTTTGCTTGAGTGTCCACGGATTGTTGCATTGCTAGCAGTTGTTTGAGGTTTTTCTTGAAACGCATGACATTATTTGGCGATTAAAATGATAAAGGCATTTAGGAATAACCGCATATTTTCCCATATTACCACACCATGTTTACATGATCAATTAGTTAACCCGTTGAGCTTAATCCTATTTTTTCGGTGACATACCACATTACTTGCCTAGACCTTTTTCTTGTATTGGCCTTACATTAATTTGAACCTACATTGTCAAAGGCTAGTAAAGTGCTTAAGGGAGTAATAAGGTGTGCAAGGAGGGGTTTATTGTTGGTTATACTTTTAGGGGAAATATTGAACATTGGGTTTGTTTATTTGATAGTCGACATGTGTAATAAATTGTGGGATCATTGTTTATTGTTTATATTATTGTTTGTGTTATATTTAGCTCTCGAGAAAAAAAAGAAAAAAAAAGAAAAAAAAAGAAAAAAATATATATTATGAGAGCATGTTTGTGTTTATTGTGATCCTACTTTAGTCGACTCGTCGATTATTTTTGTTGGAAGAAAAATAGAAAAATTATGTGGAGGGGAAATAGGGTGTTGTGTATGATTTATTATGGTACTTACTAGCTTTTGACACTTCACCTGTTTTGGCTTATTTGACATACCTTGTCCCTAGCCCCGTTACAAACCAAATAAAGACCTTTTGATTATCGTCATTGATGTATGTTGTGTTAAGAGTTAGATTGATACCAAATGTCAAGCATGCTTATGATTTTTATTGGAATTGAGTGATACACTTACCCTTGTTCTTGAGTGAATATTCTTTTGTGAGTGGATTGTGAGTGTTTACTTGTTTTTGCGTATGAGATCCCAAGTTTTGTCTCAAAGATGTACTCTTGTAGACTTAGCAGGTTTACTAACTTATTCTTACACTTGACATGGACTTGTGAAAACTTATGCATGTTCATTGAGTAGACTATGTGAATACTTGCACTTTCGATACCAAGACATTGTGTATTTACTTTGATTCTTAAGTTGATATGGCATGAGAGGATTTGAAGGTATGGTAGGATATTAGTACTAGATTAATTGCATTTTCATTTAGTTGCATTCATGCATTGCATTGCATTGGATTTTGTGGGTACATTCGCTATAGGCCCTCACGAGACCTTACTCGTCCACTAGGGCTGCCTAGGGGTTTAAAGGGCTTGTTGCATATGCCAAATGCAACCGTGATCACCTACGGAAGTGGTACTAATTAGTTAGTTGTAATTGTTAATGCTTGAGGACAAGCATCGGTTTAAGTTTGGGGGTGTGATAAGTGGATTTTACATCCACTTGGAGCATTCCATATCGGCTTAAATTGATTGCTTTGGCCTCAAGTTAGTTGTAGTTTTGATGTGTTTTGCTTAATTGTGCAGGGTTGAAGAAATGTCGATTAAGGGTGTAGTTTCCGTCGTTTTGGAGTTGATTTATGATATGGAATGAAGAATGGAGGCTAATGTCAGCTACCAAGAAGTATACAAGTCAAGAAGGATTAAAGACGGAAGCTCATGCAAAAGGAACGGGAAGAAAAGGCTGAAAAACGAAGAAAAAAATGCAGAAAAAATCCATCAGATTGCAGCCGGGCAGTCTGCCCCAGATTTCGAGCACCCTGCGCCAGAATTCGAACTTTTGTGCAGATTGGAGCTGAGCAGTCTGCGCCAATCCTGAGCAGTCTGCTCAAAGTCGAGCTGAAAATTTACAGTTTTGCCCTTTTTACGATTTTGGCCATATCTTGAGTTCTAGAACTCCGTTTTGGGCGATCTTACTGTCCACGCGAAGCTAACGAGATTATCTATCATTCTAAAGTGGTTCAGAGGTCCAAATACAACTGGAACGGCCTATAAATATTGAAGAAAAGTCAGCTACGAATTTTCCTTAAAAACCGAATCAGTTTAGGAAACGTATTATGTGCCGAGCTGCAGAAATTCAACTTTGACAAGGAAATTGCTATAATTCCTACTTCTAATAAGTATGGTAATTGCTCTGGGCGGCTAGAACATTCCAGAATCAGATCTACACAGGGAATTTGCAATTCTATTCTCATTCAAGAACGGAAATTGCCAATCTTCTATTCCAACTCTAAAAAGGCAATTGCTTGGTGGACAAGACTTCTAGATCCTATATAAACACATCCAACCCTTGTAATTTGTATCATTATCATTAGGAGAAAAACCATTACATATCAATTACTTAGATTTATTTGTATTTATTCATTCTTTGTTTTTATCATGGTTTCATTAGATCCCATGATGACGAGAGGTTCGATTATGAACTAATCGTTGTCATGGGATTCTAACGGATTTATTTATGGAGCTTTAGTATCGTGATCCTTTACAGATCTGTGTGTGATGTATATCTGATATCCTCGTATGGTTGTGTTTCATGTATTTAGATGCGTAGCTAACATCTAATTTGTTAATCTCTTGTGAAGCGAGAGTGGATCTTGAGATTTAGAACTTGCCATGCTAGCATAGGATAGGTTGATGTTTTAACATCATGATTTGTGGCGTAAATAGAGATATTATGCTGCCCTATGTGATCTTAATAGACAACTTGTTCTTCAACCGTTACGTTTTCAAATCTTATAGAGATATAGGGTCTAAGCATAATTGGTGTCTATTCATCTTCTATCTCTTTTGTGGATGTATGTTTAGTTTGGTATACGTATACTGAGAGGTAGCGTGTACTTGTTTCGTGTTGTCTGATCAGATATCATAACCATTGCATATAGTGATTAAAGGCGTCAGATCTAAGTGAAGTATTTAATGAAGTTATGATTCCATGTTTTCTCTTGCAGAAGTAATTCAATTCCAATTCTTGTTAGTTAGTTAATTCTTAGTTTGTTAAATTACTTCTTAGTTAATTTAGTTTATTAAACCCAAATTTGTTAATTGTCTTAGCAGTGAATAATAATCATACATTGTTGCATAGGTACATCTACTGAATTAAAACCATAACCAGATCTCTGTGGGAACGAACTCGACTTTTATCTATATTACTTGTGACCGCGTACGCTTGCGTGATTTAGTGCAAACACCATCCAAGCATTATTCCATAAAGTCATTCAAAGCATTTTGAGCAATATCATCATCCAGTCGAAGAAGGTCATATTTACCATGTCTTCTCGAGGGTATCCCCCTCAAAGGGGGTCATTTTCCTCAGAATTTTATAAATTCGGGATACCCTCCTCAAAGGAGGTCGTTCCCTATATCAGAAATACCCTCATCACAGGAGGTGGATTTTTCGAAGATCGTACCTTGATGAGGCGCCGGAAGTACGGACATCCCCCCGGAAGTACGGTTTTTGCAAGGATTTTATAATTCGGGATACCCTCCTCAAAGGAAGTCGTTCCCCATATCAGAAATATCCCTCCTCACAGGAGGTAGATTTTCCGAAGATCGTACCTTGATGAGGCGCCGGAAGTACGGACATCCCCCCGGAAGTACGGTTTTTGCAAGGATTTAATAATTCGGGATACCCTCCTCAAATGAGGTCGTTCCCCATATCAGAAATACCCTCCTCACAGGAGGTGGATTTTCCGAAGATATCTTCATTCTTACTAAGACTCTCCTTAGAGGAGATCATCTTTCAAAATATTATCTTCATCAAAATAGAGTCTTCCAAAATAATCAACTCTTCGAATAAGAGCCTTCCAAAAATATTACCCCTGCAATGGAGGGCCTTCTAAAATAATAAACTCTTCAATTAAGAGTCTTCCAAAATATTACCCCCAAAAAGGAGGACCTTCCAAAATATTAAACTCTTTCGAATAAGAGCCCTTCAAAATCATGTAACACGAAGATAACACCTAAAATCTTGAAAATCTTCATAATTCAAATTCTGCCCAGACCTGTTTTTGGCATTTTTGACCTTCTAAACGATTTTTACTGGAAAAACACAAAACACGAAAGTTGTAGATAACGAAAATATCTTTCCGATGATATATGGCTCATCAAAAACGGAATTATAAAGAATCGGGAATCAAATACAACGTCTGTTGATCTGCTTCTCGATGCTGAAAAAATGAGATCTGATTGTATTTTGTGATTTCGAGAATAGATCGAGATATAATCTGAGAAAACTCAAAGAACGAAAGTTATAGGCAATTTAACAAGCTTTCCGAATCATTAAAAATCATCGAAATCCGACATGTATTGAATTTACTACGAATTTTATAAGATAACTAACTTGTATGGACAAAATCATAAGAAAACTTATCTTAATTCGGAATAGAGCCACCGCCTCCACCGCCTAGCTCCTCCATTAAAGTAGCTCCAAATCCATAATAATCCCCCATGCGTATGAATTGATTGTCCTCCACAATCAAAAAATATATCCCCTCCTTCTAGCGCCAATTGTTAACGGAGGAATTTGGTGATAACAAATTTCGGAGGTTGCTGGAATAACGAAATCATGAAAATAGAGGGATTTGGGATTTTGGATGTTTGAGGCTGGACTTGAGAGGTGTCTCGATTTGTCTCGTGTATCAGATCCTTTTTCAAGATGCATGCGTACCTTATATTTATAAGGATCAAGCCAACGCAGTTCTATGAAATTGATTTGTGTCTATCCCTTAGAGACTTTAGGGATAAACTTCGTTAATCTGGGTAATTACTGATTTTATTTGATTTAATCTTATCGTTGTGATATCTTCCTGATTTGAAGAATATCGTTTGGAGATATTTTCCGTTATTGATTGATTAGGATTGTTTCTTTCCTCGTTTAAGAGAGAGGATAAAACTTAGGCGTTAAGTTATAATTATTAATCTGAATTAATAATTAATAATATTGGAAATTTGGGAGATAATTGAGGCAACCAAAAATATGGCGTAACAGCGTATATGTGTATTTTCGGTACGCAAATGCTGTTTGGGGTATCAGAATGGGTATATTTCGCACCGGCCCCTTCCCCGAGATTGGTATTCTTGTTTTTTTCTGAAAAAATTGTTATTTTCAACATTTTTTTCCTTTTGTACATCTCTAATCATAAAAAATAATTATGTATAATTTCTAAGATACTAGAATTAGTTAAAATTTTAAAGAAAAAGTTTATAAAATATTTTTGAAATGAATGTTGTAACATCGATTAAATATTTTTCTATTTACAATAATTTACAACAAATGAATAAGGTTTCGAGTTTTTACAAATGAATTAGGTTCACAAGAGAACCTAATTTTCTGGCTCATCACTGGTACAACCAGAAGAGGTCTGAGGAAGAACATAAACTTCCAATAAAGCCACATTCAGTGATCATTGATCAATTGATGCGTTAGGGTTAACAACATTCTGGATTTCTCTAAAATTTCAGCATACAGAGCTGACCGCAATGCCGTACTAGGTATAACATGGATCACCATAATAGGCTCGTGTGTAACTGCTGTAGCAAACCGACAACAACAAGAGATTATATAATATAACCAGATGAACGAATTCAACTAGAAAAATATAAATCTCGTGCCGACCTTCATCCTGTACTTAATAAGTAACTGGCCTGTTAGGTTTTCAACATCTCGAAACATCCGACCAAAATTGATATTTCAAAAAAATTTCCTTGCGCTTGTGCTTAAGGTAGTTCTTGAAATCTTTCCATCCAGGTGGCAGCTTTTCAATTACAGCAGCAACTTGGAAAGACTCACTTATAATCATCCCTTCAGCATGAAGATTTGGAACATATATCTCCTGCTCTATCCATTTCTGGACTCTCTGTTGCTTGCTCGCATTCTATTCGTCGAGCTATTTAGTTTGTCATTATTAAGTTATACTCCCTCCGGTCCATTATATAAGGCATTTGATTTTTCTGCACGTAACTTTAGGTGCTTTGACTATATAGCTAAAATTATTATTTTTAAATTTTTCCTTTTTTGAATAAAAATATGATACTTTAATTTTTATTTAGAAAAAGAAATTTTAAAAAATAATAATTTTAACTATGTAGTCAAAACACCTAAAGTTACGTGCAGAAAAGTCAAATGACTTATATAATGGACCGGAGGGAGTACTAGCTTAAAACCCGTGCATCTTTTTGTTAATATTATATTAGTTTTTTTATTAATTTAAATTAATTTATTTAAAATATGAATTTTGGAAGCTTAAATTTGTAAATGAGATGATGATAATAATTACATAAATGTTATCCGTGATATTTCTAAAAAAACAGTGATTTTAGTTAGAAAAATAAGAAAATGTGATAGGTTTTAGTTAAAAAGGTAATCAGTTAATTATTAGTAATTATAAAATTATTATTTTATTTTATTAAATAAAATGCCCGTTATATAATTGGAAAAAGAGAGGACTTAGTTAGAGAAAATTAAAAAGGTAACATGTTTTAGGTGAAAAATGAAATTGATTAGTTTATAGTAATTATAATTTAATTATGTTATTTTACAAAATAAAATTGCTCACATTGTTTTTAGTAAAAGAGAGATTAATATTGCCCATGATATTTCTAGTGAGGGATTTTATTTAGAAAATATGGAAAATATAATTTTAGTATTATAATTTTATAATTTTATTTTATTAAATAGAACCGTCTGTGATATAATTGAAAAAAGAGATATTTTAGTTTGAGAAAATAGAAAAAGATAACGTGAAAATTAAAAAGATGACATATTTTAGGTGAAAAAGGTATTCCCTCTGTCCCATTTTATGTGAACCACTTTCCCGTGATATATCATATTTAATGGAAAAAGATAACGTGAAAATTAAAAAGATGACATATTTGAGTAATTGATTAGTTTATAGTAATTATAATTTAATTGTTATTTTAATAAAATTGCTCGTAGTATTTTTAGAAAATGAGAAATTAATGTTACCCGTGATATATCTAGAGATGCAAAGGTAATCGGTTAATTAATAGCATTATATTATTATTATTTTATTTTATTAAATAGAATCGCCCATGATATAATTTGAAAAAGAGAGGTTTTAAATAGAGAAAATAAAAAAGGTAACTTGTTTTGGCTGAAAAAGGTAACCCGTGATGTAATTGGAAAAAAGAGATATTATAGTTAGATAAAAGGGAAAGGTAACTGAAAAAATTAATTGATTAGTTAATATTAATTATAATATACTTTTTAGTCAGATAAAATATAAAAGATATTATATTTTATCTGAAAAAAGAAAAGTGCTTACTTATTAAAAAAAATGAAAAAGAGAAGTTTTAGTTAGAGAAAATAAAAA
The DNA here is from genome assembly GCA_037693485.1 of Kitagawia praeruptora. Lineage (NCBI taxonomy): Eukaryota > Viridiplantae > Streptophyta > Magnoliopsida > Apiales > Apiaceae > Kitagawia > Kitagawia praeruptora. Next base: position 146,693,532 of record CM075352.1, read on the forward strand.
AGGTAGGCTGAAAAATGTAACCCTAAAGAGAAATTTTAGTTAAATAAAAGCTTAAAGGTAACTGAAAAGGTTAATTGATTAGTTAATAGTAATTATAATATACTTTTTAGTTAAATAAAATATAAAGATATTATTTTTTATCTAAAAAAAAGGAAAGTGCTACCAAAACTTTTAATGTTTCGGCTTTTAGATAATAGTATAGATATATTTTTCTTTTTAATAAAGGGTAAATAAGTAAATTCACTTAGTACCAAAAAACAGGTAACAAAACTTTTAATGTTTCGGTTTTATATAATAGTATAGATTCCTATTTTTCAATTCTGCCTTTTGTTGTAATGCATATTGTTCATGTGTTAGTGTTAAGTAACCAACTCATTTAAAATTTTAAGATGTTAGCCCACTGGATCTTTATATTATATTTTAACACTTAGGTTCCGGTACAGCTGTACGCAGACAAAGGTTCACAGTTGTCACCCGACTTGTAGGCATGAACTTAGTAGACAGTGATGTCTTGTGAATTGTGATGGATTAGATGGATGCATAGCTAGAGCTTGCTGCTAGATATCAGAACCTTCGAATGCGACAGATCTATACAACAAACTAAAACATACATCTTAAATCGACTTTGGGTCCTATAATTGCCAGTTTGCTTGTTCTCTTGACATCTTTTACCTGGTGAAGCAACTGAAGAATGATCATGAAATTGACATGCTGCATGTAGGGCGGATCTGTATTTATATCCGGAAAAAAGTGGATATTATCCATATTCGATTTAAAGCGGATATTATCCGTATCCGGATCCGAATCATTTAATATCCGAAAGATATTATCCATATTCGTATCCGAAAATGTCCGAATCCGAATTTAAGTATATATGATATATAAATACATAGTTATATACTTTATTCAATTTTAAATATACTAGCATATAACCCCTTGCAATACACGATTCTTTTTTAATATTTACAATTACATAGGTTATATTATCAAACATTTTTTTAATTTATATTTATTAATATATATATATATATATATATATATATATATATATATATCCTAAATTTAATTTAAAATTTATACACATCCAAGTATTCATGCTAACTTTTGATGATATTACCTAATTTTCTAAGTAGCTAGTACGGATGTTAGAAATTTTAAGTTTAGTGGTTGACTAGGGTTTAGGGTTTCTAGGGTTTCGATTTTCAATTTTTTTAAAAATATTTCTAAACGATCCAACCGTACGGATGTTAAGATCCATCTTTTTCAATGTTATTGCCAAAATTTCAAAAAAAAATAAATTTATTTGATTTTGTAATTTAACGGTCAACTATTACTTTGACTAGTACTCCTAAACAAGGTTTCGTCCCTGATTCATGTTTTTATTTTTTCAAAATATTTATCGACGATCCAACCGTATGGATGTTAAAATCGTATTTTTGTAAATATTTTTAGAAAATTCAATATTTTAAATAATTTTCAAATATCAAAAAGTAAGATTTTTTTTTTTGGGTTTTTAGAAGTGAAGAAAGGTAACTAATTAAGGAGAGAAAAAGTAAAAAGGAAAAAAAGGGAGGTTCGATTGGATCAAAGGCAAGAAAAGGAAAGAGAGTGGATGTTTGGGGGATATGATGAGGTTGATGCCTTCTTTTGTCCCACATCTCTCTCCTCTCTCTCACCTCCGTTACAATCCACCTAATTAAACTTTCTCTCCATTGATCTCTTCCATCAATCTCCGCTTCATTTTCTTCCATACATATTTATATCACCGTTTCTGTACGGCCGTCGCTCTTTTCTCGATCCTGTGATTCTCAATTTCATCTTTTGATTCTTCTTTTATTTATTTATAAATTTTAGGGCTTTAGCTTCTATATAAGTTATTCCAGTAATTCATGGAGCCTCGGGTCGGTAATAAGTTCCGCCTTGGCCTCAAAATTGGTAGCGGTTCATTCGGAGAGATCATATGTTTAGAATGATTTTGCAGGGAATATCATGTTCAGAATGATTTTTTTTTTATCAATTTTTGGGAAATGAATTCGGATCCGAATATTATTCGTATCCGGATAATATTCGGCGGATTCGGATACGGATTTCCCCCCCCGGATATTTCCGAATTCGGATACGATTTTGAGTTCCCGGATTCGGATTCGAATATAGCTATATCCGTATCCGTTTTATCCGATTGACACCCCTAGCTGCATGCATAATGATGAAAATTTAGCCATTGCAATGTTGTGTGAATTCAATTGATACTGAGAATGCGACATGGATGATTACTGTTATAGCCAAAATTCGGTTCGGGTATTTTCAAGATGAATTCGGGTTAATAACGGGTTCAATTTGGGATTTCAGAGAACAAATTATGGTTTTTTGAGAGTTAGGGCGTGCCCTGGGGGGATTAGGCCGCGCCCTGGGATATGTTGGAATTCCAAGATGATAATAAAGTCGATTTTGTATTTGATTATTGAAGAATTCCCTCCTGTCGTATATCAGGAGGGGGATGTCCGTCGTAGAAGGCCTCTAGGGGTTTTCCTAGATTTAGGGATCTTTCTTATACACTGAGGGCATGCTCTCCTCGGTGCAAAGATAGATCTCTCTTTGGTGTGTGCTTTGGAGCTCTGTTCCTGTAGCCAATGGGCGCGTTCTCATTGGGGAACTTTGGAGTAATCTGCACTTTGCACCCAAAAGCTCTGGATCACCTGTCTTGCTATCTGGTGGGTGCTTCTCATTCGGGGGACAGGGATGTGTTCTGCACTTGGGGTAAACCATGGCTTTACCTGCATCCTTGAAATCAAGAGATAGCTTGTAGCGAATAGGACTAGTCCTCGACGGGGGAAGTTTCCATATTCGTGAAGTCTTGAGATCTTGGATGAGCCTTGGGCCTTTTGTGGTTAGGCCTCATAGTAGAACATTCCGGAAGCTGGTCCGTTATCCAAGCCCATTTGGGTTTCTTGTTCTCCAAGAACTATGTATGGCTTGATACCCTATAAATACCGGGGTACGTAGGCCGATTGAGTGGTTGGAAATCGAGAGCTCTGAATAGCCGCCACTAACCCTATCAATCTCAACCACCAATTAAAAACAACCACCACACGTTACCACTCTTTTTGGCAAAGAACCACCGCTGTAGATCTTGTTTTCGGCGACATACCTCGAATTTTGTTGTTACCAAATTCCTCCGTCAACAAATTGGCGCTAGGAGGGGAGCCAATCAAGATCTTCATCTTAGGAGGAAAAGATGTCTCACAATCAAGGCAGAGGTTCTCATGGAGAAGAGGATTACGATTCTGAAGATAGCATGGGGGAAATCCAACCCACCATGAGGCTTATGTTCCGGAGGAAATCTCCGCTCCTCCGCACCATCATGGGACTCCAGTCGCCGCCGGCGTATAGCCACCTGTTCTTATCAGTAATGCGGCGTTAATGGAACAGTTGTATCGTATGGGAGATGTCCTAAATAATTTCGGATCAAGATTGAGTTCAGTTGAGGAAAATCAGGGGTCAAGGAGAAAATCTCGGAGTATCCCACGAAATCATCGCCGGTCAGGGAAATCCCCACAGATTGAGGAAGATTCCCGAAGGAGAGAGGAAAATCAGGAAAGGAGATTTCAGCTAGTCACTCCTCGAAAGTTAGATTATTCTGATCCTATTGATGAACATCCTAGTGAAGATAATTCTGAGCGCAGGTTGTCGAATCCTCAAGAGAGGGCGCGCCCTCATCCTCACCGTTCAGGGCGCACTCCTAGTGAGATTCAAAGGGATGAAGAGCAGATGGCTAGAAAAAGGAGTGATTTCGCCAGCTTGAAAGAACGCCTTGGAATAAGGCTTAATGATGACGATTTGAGGATGGTACTCCTTGAGCAACAGAAGAAAAACAAGTATTTGGAATCGCGGCCTCATGATTCACAGCGCGCGCCCCCTGATAACAGGTCGAGGCCCCTTGGACATGAGCGAGCCCTTCCACAGAGCCACGATCCACAGCGTGCGCCCCTTGACAACAGGTCGAGGCCCCTTGGACATGAACGATCTCTTGCCCGTAATGATAATCTACATCGCGCGCCCCCTGTTCATAACAGGTCGCGACCCCTTGGATCAAAACAAGCTTTTCATCATGACATCCTTGGAAGAAGAGGAAACCGTGATAACGGTGATAGAAGAATAGATTTGCATCAAAGAAATAGGCGACCCCATAATCAGGGCGCGCCCTCAGGGGGAAGATCCCCCCGTATCCATCAAATTCCCTCAAGCATCTCAGGAGAGTCTAGATCGAGGACGCGCCCCCATTCAGGAGAACAACATCAGAGAAGTTCTCAATGGGATCCACAACTTTATGGAAACCCTGAGGGACAGCAAAATCAAACCCAAGAGGATGTTGTGATTCCACCACAAGCAGGAACCCAAGGAGGTGTTCTGACAACGGCTCCACCTCCACTCCACCCCCGGGGGGGTACTCAGACTGTGGCACAACCAAATATCCAGAATATTCCCGGAGTGGGAACCTTCAATGTGGATGATTTGAAAAGACTTCTTACTCACCTGGATGGAGGAAGAATATATGCTACGGCACCAACATCTTCACCATTCTCGGTTGAAGTAAGAGAAGCAAACTCCCTACAGGATACCGGTCTATGAATAATGATTTACGCTTTCACGGAAATGCTGACCCAGTAGAATTCCTGGGTCGATTTGATATCGAAATGGATGTTTATCAGGTGACCGATTTAGCTAGATGTCGGTTGTTAGTAGCAACATTTAGAGAAAGTGCGCAACAATGGTTTCAGAAGCTTGGGCCAGGAGTAATTACATCTTGGCAGGTGATGAGGAATCTGTTTCTAACCAAGTTCTAGGCAGCCGTGAAGTATGCTCCTCCTATCACTACTTTGGCTAACATTAAGCAAAGGGAAGGAGAAAGTCTACAATCTTACTTCAAGAGATTCAACTCGGAATCTACTTTGGTGAGAGGAGCAACCGATGAAACACTCAAAAGCTTCTTAATAGCTGGATTGTCAGTAGGAACTGATTTCTGGAAGCATCTTCAAGGACGTGATCCACCTACTTTGGCTGATGTATTTGCACAGGCTGAGTCTTTCAAGATTGTGGAACAATCCTTGGCAGATAATCGGAAAACAGACGGTCAGGGGAATTCTAAAGGAAGAATTAACAAAAGGAAAGATCGGTCCTTGAGTCCGACACTCCGTACTGGGATTGGTGCTAATCGTGTGAATTCCACTGAAGTTGGACGGAATTGGGGACCTCCGGATACCTACACCTATGATAGGAGGGAAAGCAATTATACTCCTTTGGCTGCCTCTATTGAGCATATCTTTGAAGTAAATAAAGATAAAGGATTCTTCAGGAAGCCGGAGCCGTTAACTTCTTGGCAGAGCATAGATAAGAAGAAATATTATGATTTTCATGAATCCTCGGGACATAATACTTACGAGTGTCGGCAGTTGAAGGATGAAATTGAGGATTTGATCAAAGAGGGATTCCTGACTGAATGGATTATCAGAGAAGTGAAAAAGCACAAGGAGAATCCGGATAGGAAGGATGGAGGGCGCGCCCCCCGAAATAATGATAAGCCTGAGGAGAAGAAATTTGTCAGGGAAGGAAGTATTCATACAATATTTGGAGGACGGCACTTGGGGGGTGATAGCAATCATGCCTTGGAGAGATATGCAAGGGAGGCAAAATATCGCCCCCTCACTAATGTGAACAGTTTGGAGTCTAGGCCGCCCAAATTGTTTAAGGGGGAATGTATGGATATCACTTTCACTGAGGAAGAAGCTAGATGGGTGCACCATCCTCATAACGATGCTTTGGTGGTAGCAGTCCAGATTGGTTCCAAGAATGTACATCGGGTTCTTGTTGACAACGGAAGTTCCGTGAACATCCTATACTATAGTACTTATAAGAAGTTGGGACTTCCTGATAAGGATATGATTCCAGACAATGGTTGGATATATGGTTTTTCGGGCGAATCTATGAAAGTCATGGGAGCTATCAAGTTACCGGTAACCCTCGGCGAGAGGGTTCTTTTTGTGACCCAAATGATGGACTTTATGATTTTTAATGTGGAATCATCTCACAATGCTTTAATTGGGCGCCCTCTGTTAAAAGAAATGAAGGTTGTGACCTCTATTTACCATCTTGCAATGAAATTTCCTACACCCAATGGTGTAGGAACTATACGAGGATCTCAACATGATTCGAGGGATTGTTATCACAAGGCAGTCAAGGGGTTTAGAAAGCAGCAAGGTGGAGGGCACGCCCTAAGAGAAGGAAGTTCAGAAAGAGGGATGAATCTTACTCCAGAAGAAGTTAGAGTTCATTATCTTGTCCAAGAACCTGAAGAGGTAGTGAGAGAGAGCATTCCGATACTTGATAATTTGCAAGAAGGAATTCTAGAAGAAATCGAGGAAGATTCGGAGGAGGTTATTTCTGTTAACCTTAGAGGGGAGCAGGTTGAAGGAAGACGGATGTTGCTTGAAGGTCTAGTACATACCCTTGTTGAGGAAGACTTCCCTCTTGAAGAGGATGTGCCTTCCAAGGATGACATGCTAGTTGAGGATCCACAGCTTTTTGATTTTGATCTGGATCCTAGAATTCCACAGTTGGTTGAAAAGACTGGCCCTGCGGAGGATACACTCTCAATATTAGTAGATGAAAAGGATCCGAGTAAGGTTTTGAAAATCGGGTCTCAGTTGAATTCCGAGATGAGAGGTATGCTCACTAATTTTCTCCTGAATAATCTGGATGTTTTTGCTTGGAGTCATGCTGATATGGTGGGGATTTACCCGGAAGTCATGTGTCATCGTCTGAATATAGATCCTACTAAGAAAGGAATCCATCAGAAACGTCGATCGGTAAGTGGAGAGAGAGCTATAGCATTGAAGGAGGAGGTTGATCGACTTCTAGAAGTTGGATTGATTAAGGAATCATATTATCCGGATTGGTTGGCTAATCCAGTGCTAGTGAAGAAGCCAAATGGAAAATGGAGGACTTGTGTGGATTTTACAGATTTGAACAAGGCTTGTCCTAAAGACAGTTTTCCTCTTCCTTAGATTGATCAGTTGGTGGATGCTACGGCTGGTCATGCTCTTTTGAGTTTCATGGATGCTTACTCAACTTATAATCAAATCCCGATATATGAACCCGATCAAGAACACACCTATTTCATCACGAATAGAGGGTTATATTGTTATATTGGAATGCCGTTTGGTTTGATTAATGCTGGAGCAACTTATCAGAGATTGGCGAATATGATGTTCAAAGATTTAATTGGGAAAACCATGGAGGTGTATGTTGACGATATGCTTGTTAAATCCTTGAAGGCAGAAGATCATGTGAAGCACTTGGGGCAAATGTTCGAAATATTAAGGAAATTCAGGATGAAGTTAAATCCTCAGAAATGTGTGGTTGGTGTGGAATCCGGAAAGTTTTTGGGTTTCATGGTGAATCATAGAGGAATTGAGGCGAATCCAGCAAAGATTAAGGCTTTGCTTGATATGAAATCCCCGTCTAGTGTGAAGCAGGTGGAGAGTTTGGCTGGAAGAATAGCAGCATTGAATCGCTTTGTGTCCAAATCTTTAGATAAATGCAGAGAGTTCTTTAAATCAATCAAAGGAGCATCTAAGGATTTTGTATGGACTTCCGAGTGCGAAGAAGCTTTTCAGAAAATCAAGGAGCAATTGGGGAATTCGCCACTTTTGGCAAAACCGGTGGAAGAAGAAACTTTAATTCTCTACTTGGCAGTGTCAGAATATTCCATCAGTGCAGTGTTGGTAAGGGAAGAAATTGATCATCAGTCTCCAGTGTACTATGTGAGTAAGCGTTTGCTTGATGCGGAAACCCGATACACAAGTATGGAGAAGTTAGTTTTCGCTTTAATCCTAGCCTCGAGAAAACTTCGCCCTTATTTTCAAGCTCATAAGATCGAGGTTCGTACAGCGTATCCAATGAGAGCAATTCTTCATAAGCCGGAAGTTTCTGGAAGGATGTTAAAATGGGCGATTGAACTGGGGCAGTTTGATTTAGAATACACCCCAAGGATGGTAATTAAGGGTCAAGCTTTAGCGGATTTCATCCTTGAGTTCAAATCAGAAAATGAAGAGAAGTCACTTGTATTGGTAGAGCCTGGAATTCCAACTCAGAGGGTGCACCCTCTTGAGGAAATTCCTCAGCCATGGTGGAAGTTACATGTAGATGGAGCAGTGAATAGTGGAGGAGCTGGGGCAGGTATAATCTTGGTTACTCCTGAAGGGAATCAGCTTATGAGCGCTATTCATTTCAAATTTCAAGCAACTAACAATGACGCGGAGTATGAAGCTTTGATTAATGGTTTAAAGGTAGCTGTGGAGATGAAGGTAGTGAATTTGATTATATTGAGTGATTCAGAATTAGTGGTTGGGCAAGTTAAAGGTGGATTTCAGTGTAGGGGACCAAGAATGGAGTTTTATATGAAGTATGCTCAGCGGCTTATCCAGAAGTTTCGGGAGGTCAGATTAGAGTGTATTCCCCGAGATGAGAATTGTAATGCCACTACGCCATAGATGGCCTATAGCAACCCCCAAACTGTGTTACCATAGACCCCATTTTGAAGTTACCATAGGCCAAAATAGGGCTATGGTAACACCTCAGCTGTGTTAGGTTCTCAGCAGTAACTACAGGTATCTAAGGTAACATCAAAACACAGCCTAAGGTAACATAGCAAATGTGGTTACTAAAGACCTCTATAGCAACATCTTAAGCACGCTACAGTAACATAGTTTGTGTGTTACAATAGATGATATAATTTTACACATTGACAACTGTGGGGCCCACATCTAGATGGGGTCTACAATCTATTGTAACACCCTCTTTTACCAATTGTAACACATTGAATGTTACATAATTAAAATCATTTATAACTAATTGTAATAACAAAAAAAATTATGACATTTAAATATTCAAGAACCAAATTAATTATATTTCAATAACATCATCCAACCTCATTTCAATAACATCATCAAGTACAAAACCAACCAAATCATCCAAAAAATGTACAAGTACTAGAGCTAATAACATGGTAAATTTCAAAAGACAATTGATTATATAGCCACAGCGTTCGCATGTTCCTTGCTCTGGCATTTTTGTAGAAGTAGCAACACTGAAATCCTCACATGATTTAATGATATCCAGTACGGCTCTGAGTCTGCAACTCATCAGGAATAAAGAAGTTGAAAATCTACCTCTCTCTCGAGTCTCACAAGTGCCGCCTTCTTTAATTTGACAAGTACCTCTCTCACATGCGTCCTCTTCTTTATTAGCTTACCAGAGTAAAATAACCTTGTCTTTCATTCCTGAAATTTAAGGTCCATTAGTATCAGAGTTTATAGTACTTCACATTAATTAAAAGGCTGTCAAACACCATGAGGGGATTTACCAAGCAAGCATCAACACCCGAACATCTGCAATAACTAACATATCAGGCTTTGAGTACTTTATCGTGATCTAACGGTTGAAATTCCAAAAAAAATAAAATTGGTAGCAGTCCCTCAATAGTTCTTTTCAAGTATAATGACTGTAAGATAGTGAGTTATGGTCCACGCCTAACTTTTAAGCTATCAGTGTTCTTATAAAATTCTTAAATCTTTCTAGCAAAAGAAATTATATAAAATGGACAAGTAACAAACCTCGGTAGAACTCAGATTCTATCATCAAATGCTGGGATCAGGCTCTCAACAAGGTGCAAGGCATTAACGATATTAGCATCTGAATGTCCTGCATTTTTCCTCTCTTCTAAACTGATATAATCTGCATGAATACGCTAGCCAGCATCAACTGTGATAACATGTCGGGTGAAAATTTGCACCAACAGCAAACACGTCTAATGACATTTATTATATACAAAAAATAAAGGCTGCTCCATCAGTCACGCTTTGCGGACTCGTCAAGCTTATCTGGAACATAAGGGATAAGCTGCACCTGTAGAAGATAACTTTTTACTTTATATTAGTGACTGTACACATCCAGGGAAAAAAATCACCAGAAAATTGAAAACAAGTATAGTAGATAACCAGCAAATTTTAGTTGGGTTCTCGTAGAGTTCTGGCAATCAATTTGAACTTCAAGCATAGAGGAAACGACTTCATCAACTTTTGCAACTCGTATTTTAAAAAGTAATAGTTTTGCTTGAGATGAAAAGAGCAACAAAAATGCTGATATTGGTGACATGTAATTCGTTTTTATATCACCGAAAGAAAGAACATAAATCAATTCCTTCCCTAACTTCACTTCCTTTACCCCATTAAACGATAGGCCTTCACTCACAAGTGCACCTGCCAAATGACACAGAAAATAAAGAAAGAAACAATCTTGGACAATAGAAGCACATACGGATTGTGATTTAATTGAAGGAACGCCGCTACTTCTGGTGACTTCTCTGGATTCTCGTTCTTTGGGCAAATCTCGGCTGTAGAAGGGTCACATTTGGTCAGCTCAGGCAATAAACAAATACTTATCACATCAGTAGCAGTCAACATACACACACAGAGACACAAAGACACACACGCACAGGAGACAGATACAGACAAACTAGGACCTGTTCCTCACCAATACACATTTAACTATCATTTTCATAATAAGGTCGACATATTAGGACCAGTACACACGGTAATGCACAGCTAACCATTTGATAAGCCACTTCGGGTGATCAACCATTAAGCCACTTCTTAAGATTTAGGTGCCTTTGGATGGTGTATTCTTTATCAGACATTACACAATGTAACAAACCGATCTGTTTAGAAAATGAATTTAGTAAATCCAAGAAACTCTAAAGCCGTAAAATCCAAGAAATTAAGTTTGTGGGAGGACAAGTTACCCATGTCAATAAATCCGATGATAACATTGACTTGATTCTTGGTGGAAAAGCCTGGGATTTTTATGTAATAGAAATAAGGTGAAGCTTACTAGCCATTTGATAAGCTTAGTCTTGTGTCAACTTGGCAGCAAAGCCTCTAAAACCATGAACATAATCAACGGATAACAAGAAGAGATCCAAACCATAGTTATGGCGACGATTTAATTCAGCCAAAACATAAGCAAGCACAGTTGAATCTACGCATATGATTAAAAAACAATGAAAATGACGACTCCTGTAAATCATCATTCATCAATAAACAGTAAATACAATTCTTTCGAGCATCAAAACAAAAATGATTTATGCACCAGGATGACGATATACAATAAATCACAATCACTCAGAAGCTATTCAAATTTCTAAAAGAGATCTAGAGTTATCCCTCATGCACTTGGATACTTGAAGATGAATATATAGAAACATGTTAGTGATTTTGACAATATGAAATCCTCTAGCGGAAAGCTTGATATATACTTACCAACCACTCCTTGTGACCTTGGAAGCTTTCTTGTCAGAGTCTCTTTACTGCAATAACCAGACCTGTCCCAGCAAGCAAACAGCTAAGCTAAGTACCTATATTAGTGTGAGACACGAATAAATCAATGCATCTAACTGCAATTACACGAATAAACAGCAGACTGCATTGCTTGTGCTTCCTCATCAAAAATTCTCAAAACATGTGATGATTCCCCATTCTGTAACATAACTATGCAATTACATTGGAATCAAAATTTAAGAAGATGCAAAAAAAACATTCTACAATATAGATCTACAGCAAGAGAGAGCTACATACAGCCCTTCCCAACAACGCTGCCCCGTCTTGAGCTTCTTGCATCCGCCTTTGATGTCGTTGAAAGTATTTGTCCAGACTGTCTTTCAAGGAGTCCGCCTCTTCAGCCACTTGCTCCACTTTCCTATTTAAACAAACATACAACTAAACAAGTCAGTAAAAACAAATTCTATTAGGTAACTGAGTAACTCTATAAAAAACAGCGATAAATAGCCAGAAAGTACATCCACACTATTGTTCCAGTCAAAACTCTTCGATAGGCTTCTCAAACATAGATATCTGAACATGTTCCTACACACGAGGATCACGAGTGCCACAGTTGTAAGATAAATAGTCCTATAAAGCATTTTAGTATCATAACATTTCCAACAGAATACCTAGGGTGATGAATCGATCTCACGAAACAAAAATGAAAACATACAAGTACCAATTTACGACATACACATAGCAAAATAAATTTACAAACACACGCAAGGCATAAACATCGATGAAAACACAAATTACAAGCTAATTACGAACTTGGGTGATAAAGAAAATGTAAGATATAAAAATACCTTATACTCGGACTCCCAAATTAAAACCCTAATCTAGTACCTCTGGTAATACTCGTCTAGCTACCTTCACAACTAGCACCTGCACATGAAAAAAAGACTTGTTAAACTAACATCAAACAAAAATAAGAGTGAAAGACATAGGGAAAGAGAGATGGAGAATGAGACATAGAGAGAGAGAGAGAAATGGGGGAGAGATACATAAAGAGACAGGGGTAGAGAGAGACAGTGATACGGGGAGAGAGAGATAGAGAGAATGGGAGAGAGAGAGAGAGAGAGAAAGGGGGGGAGAGATACAGAGAGATATAGAGAAAGGGGGAGAGAGAGGGAGAGATGCAGAGAGAGAAAGAGATACAGAGAGATATAGAGCTTCCAACCCAACTCAAACCCTAATTGAATGAGAAGTGAGAGGCGAGAGAGGGAGAAGCGAGAGAAATGAGAAAGGTGAGAGTAGCGACACTTGTGTTTTTCCCCAATTTCCCCGGTTTGTATTTAGTTAATTATTCCCGGTTCAAATTTTTCGTTTTGCCGCTCACTATTTTGTTTGCCGCTCATCTCTCCTCAATAATTTACATTACTTTTCTTTTATTATTTTTTTAAAAAAATATTAATAATTTATTCAAATTTCTTGATATTAGATTATAATTATTAAATTTATTAATTTAATTATTTGTAATAATTCAAAGTTTATAGAAATTATTATTTTCTCTATTAATGTTTTTAATGAATTTAGTTAAAATTTAATAATGTTTGGATATTACTTTATTTTAAAACCTTTTTATGTGAAATTTATTAACATAATTTAATATTTATGAAAAATCAATAATTTAATTATTTGATGGAATATTACGTTTTAAAAGGATTATTTTAATGATTTTGTTAAAATTAATTATTTTTAAAGTCAAATAATTATTAAATCATTAATTTTAAATAAAATAAAAATTTTGTTAATGAATACTCTATGGTAACACACCTCATGGTGTTACCCATTGTTAACACCTTTATAACTAAAGTAACATACTTTTGTGTCTATGGTAACATCACAATCAAAAGGTTGCGATAGGTCAAAATTTTCATAGCTATGGTAACACCCGTAGTGGTAACACCCATGCCAAAAGGTTGCGATAGGCCATCTATGGCGTAGTGTGCTGATGTTCTGGCTAAGTTGGGATCCCAGAAAGACGCGATGCTGTTGGGAACAGTTCCACTGCAAATTCAAGAAGTACCAAGTATCCCGGAAGTAGAAGTTATGGAAGTGAAAGCAAACCCGCTTATTACTTGGATGACTCCAATTCAAGGATATATTCGTGGAGGGATTCTTCCAAAAGACAAGGTTGAGGCAAGAAGAATTCGGTATCAAGCAACAAGATTTGTAGAATACGATGAAATTCTATATAAGAGGGGTTTCAACCAACCACTTCTTAAGTGCATAGATGGAGATGAGTGCAATTACATTCTTAGGGAAGTTCATGAAGGAATTTGTGGTAATCGTTCGGGGGGTGGTTCTCTGGCAATGAAGGTGTTAAGGCAGAGTTATTATTGGCCTACCTTGAAGAATGATGCTTATGAATTTGTAAAGGCTTGTGATAAGTGTCAGCGGTTTGCTAACTATTCGACTATTCCAGTCACTACTCTGACTTCTATGATGAGTCCTTGGCCATTCGCTATGTGGGGAATAGATATTATTGGGGAGCTTCCCAAAGCTAAAGGAAGTGTTAAGTATGATGTGGTCGCCGTAGATTACTTCACTAAATGGGTGGAGGCCATGCCTTTGGCCACCATCACGGCGAAGAAAATCAGAGATTTTGTTTTCAATTGCATTGTGTGCAGGTTTGGAATTCCATACAAGCTCGTGTCAGATAATGGAAAGCAGTTTGATAGCAAGGAATTGCGAAAGTTATGTGATGATTTGGGAATCAAGAAAGAATTTGCAGCAGTGTATCATCCTCAGAGTAATGGACAGATGGAGGCAATCAACAAGATTATCAAGCATACTTTGAAGACAAAGTTAGAGGAAAACAAGGGGAATTGGCCTAAGAAGTTACCGATGGTTTTGTGGTCATATAATACTACCCCAAGAACTACAACTGGGGAATCTCCCTTTGTGTTATCTTATGGGTGTGAAGCAATGATTCCTGTGGAGATTGGAACAGGTTCTTTCAGGAGAGATTTTTATGATGAAGAGGTTAATATGATAAATCAAAAGTTGAATCTGGATTTTATGGAAGAAACAAGGACTAACTCACAATTGAGGTTGGCGACTTATCAGCAAAGGGTTGCGAGGTATTACAACAGGAAAGTGAAGACTCGTCCTTTTGATGTGGGTGATTTGGTTTTACGGAAGGTTATGCCTAATATGAGAATAGATGCTCATGGAGTTTTTGGTCCAAACTGGGAGGGACCGTACAAGATCAAGTCTATTATCTGGGAAGGAACTTATCATCTAGAAGACCTGGATGGGAATACAATACCAAGAGCATGGAATGCGGAGCATTTGAGGAAGTATTACCAATAGGGTGCGGCTGTGGCCCCCTATTTTTATGAAGACTTATATTTACGTTATAGACTAGCATAAATAAATCTTCTCCTAGTCTAGGGGGGTAGTACATATACGCCTTCTTTAGTTCTGGTCGAGACTTGCTGTTTTTATTCCACATTTTTTCCGAAGCTTATTCTCTTTAGCTCGGGGGGTAGTACATGTATACCTTCCCTTGTTCTGTCGAGACTTAAATTTAATAAAGAATTTATTTGAAGATTAATGAAGTATATCAAGACATTTTTTTAAGTTTTTTGAAGATTTTTTGATTGAAGTATAAGAGGTTGTGCCCCATGTCCTAGGGCGCGCCCTGTGAAGTTCTGTGTAATTGTAAGCAAATTTTGACAAGTTGAAAGAACTCTGAAAAGGGTAATGCCTTAGGGCACGCCCTTAACTTATGTGTGAAGATTTTTTAAGGTGTTTTTCTATCGAAGTTAAAGACATTTTCTTAAATGAAAATATGAAGAAAAGGTCGCGCTCCCGTGAAGGGCGCGCCCTTATTAGAAGAATTTAACGAGAAAAGTAAAAGCATGGATAAGTAATAAGCATATTAAAGTTCAAAGGATATTAAAGGTAGGAATTACAACTTGCAGGGTTTTACAAAGGACCTGCACCTTAAGAATTCAAAAGTTAGAAAGCTAATATTGAAATGAAATCCTAGGGCGCGTTCTTAGGAGAAGAAGAAGAAGGCGCGCCCTGGGCGTCATTAGGGCGAACAGTGGTAAGAGGAGATATGTTTGCGGGAGGTGAACCTTGAGTAGGGATAGATGCAGGAGGAGAGGTATGGATGTTTTGAGTTGAAGGGATATTTTCTGTGGAAGGCGCATCCTCAGGAGGATCCTCTAATCCTAGCTCAACTCTTTTTGCCTTGATGGCTGAAGCTTGATCAACCTTAAACTTTTCCACATCCTCAGCAGCAGCAGGACCAAACTTCTCCCAGTTGTAATCAGGATCATTGGCTAGAAAGCCAGTAAGGTAGAAGTTGAATCCCTTCTCAAAGTTCTCATCCTCAATGGATTCCCTCTGTTCTTTCAACTGAGTCCTTTCAATCTCTAGGGCACTTTGTAGCTTTCTGAATTCCTCTCTTTTCTTCTTCAATCTTTCAACTTGATCACAAAGGTATTTGCCATAGTCAAGGGATTTTTGAAGATCCGATTGTAGAGTAGCAATGGTGGCATCCTTGGCGTCACATTCTTTCTTCCACTTGTTATCAGTTTCGATAACCATTTTGGAAAACTTCTTGTTCTCTGCCTCAAGTTTGTTCAGATGAAGCTTCTCTTTGTGCACCCTTTGGGCGCGCCCTAGAGATTGAATCAGGAGTTGGGCTGAGGCTTTAATCATGGAGTTCGTTTCATCATCAGTATTCATATTCTACCAGAGATCAATTTCTTTCTCAGTGACAAATGAAGCAGCAGCCGACCCGATAAGGGTTTCCACATATGAAGGCGTGCCCTCGGTTCATTGTCTTTTGCCTCTGTTCACAGGAGGATCTTGGATTTCAGCATTCCTTTTTAAGGATCCAGAAGAGGGTGGAATTACTGGGGAAGGCTGTTGTTGCTTTAGAAGATTCCCTCTGGAATCAGAAGTATCGGTCTTATCTTCATGTTGTGACCTGTTGTTTTTCTTGGCAGCACCGAAGCCGCGGGGAATTTTAGGAGCCATTTCTGTGCAAAACCAGAAAAAATGGTTAGTTCACGCCTTAGGTAAAGGAAGTTATAAGCAGGTAATAAAGAGAAATATGTCAGACAAATAATGATACATTATTATGTTAGGGCGCGCCCTACAGTATAATTTTGTACCTTCATCAGTATCAGAGTTTTCATTTTCATTATCACTAGATTACGATGATGGAACAGCAATACCATTTCTGAATTTTTTAAACTTACAAATGGACCCAACCCTATCAGAAAGGATTCCAATCCTTTTTAAGTTTTCTTCAGTAATTAGGGTTTGGAGGTTGAATTTCTGCTGCAATCTTGAGGACGGCTTTGGCCCGATGTAGGGCCGCGCCCTGAAGTTCTTTTTGAACTCTTCTATCTGTTTTGGTTTAAAGGAATTAATAAAAGTTAAAAATAAAAAAAAAGAGGAAATTTTCGAAAAGAAGAGTGTAGGGCGCGCCCTCACTTACGCGGATTTGTAACGCCTGTCTCATATGTGTGGAACCAGGTCTTTTTCGGTTCCAGCCTCCCCCTCGAATACATAGGGTAGGTAGGGCTGGGTGATAAACGGTTCCCTGTTGCCAACCCCTTCGAGAAAGATAAAGAGGGTCTTATGGAGGGGTTAAACTGGAGTCGAACTCGAGGAACATCCCAGACAAAGAAAAAAGGTTATTTCCATCGTTTAATGTGGCTAATTCTCCCTTCAGAAAAGCCCTTGCTGTTGTGAGGTTTGTTGATTACCAGGTAATAATAACCAATGTTTGATTGACGGATGCTAAAAAAGTAGCTGATTTCTGGCATAGAGGGAGCATCGAAATCCAAGTCATGGTAGAGGATGAGTAAGCCTAACATAAGTTTGTAGCTGTTAGGAGAAATTTGGATTGGGGCTAGATCATACCATTCAAGGATTTCTCTTAGGTAAGGGTGCAAGGGCGCACCCACACCTAGAGCAACAAGTCTCGGGGTAAGAACCATCCTTGGAATTCTGAAATCTCCACCGTAGTTGAAAATATGGGGATGATGGTGGGAGTGAGGAATGGCCCAGAGTCCTTCTTGGCCATAGTATTTTATAGCCCATTCCACTTCATCATTTGTGGCGGTAGAAGACATGCTCACACAAGCTAGTTTGCCTTGTTTCTTTCTAAGTTGGTTCTTTTCCTTTTCAGAAATTTCGTTATATCTACCCCAGTAATGTCAATCTCTTGGTCAAGAACCTCCCAATGTTCAAATGGGGTAGGTGATAGAGGTGGGGATGTTGGCTCGGAATTGATTAGTGGTGAAATGGATAAAGCAGAAGGCGCGCCCTCTGTGGAGTAAGTATCTGAAGAGTGTGAATCATTGGAGGAATTGGAGTCTGGATTATAATCATTATCAGAAGGATCTGTATATAAGGGGTTTGGAGTTTTTTCAGATATTGGTGTTGGAGTTTTTGTTTTATTCTCTAAACGAGTACTAAGGGGGATGTTGTTAAGGGAATCCTCACTGGAAAAACTCATTTTATCTTCGTTGAAATCTTCGATAAGGCGCGCCGTGTCCTCTGAAGAAACAAATGAGAAAAGGGGCCTCGGATAATTTGGAGGGAGAAAGGTGTTTGGGGGAGAATATGTCCCAAGGCGCCTGTTAAGCACTTTAAAAGGATGAAAGGGTGAAGACGCGCCCTCCAGCTGCAAAGAATTAAAAATAGAAGCACTAAGGGCGCGCCCACGAAAATTATAAAAGGAAAAATAAGTTTATTCAAGGGAAAAAGAATGAAGGAAAGTTTGTGCTACGACTTAAACTAAGTATGTGACTTAAAATTATTAGATGACCGCTTAGCATTTTTTGGAAGACCTTAGGGCGCGCCCTGAGTGTAAGACGCGCCCAAGGACCTAATCTAATATTCAGAATCATGTTAACAGAAGATTATATCGAGAAAACAAGATCAAATAACTATACATACAAACATATATACATCAAAAATGAAGAACATGTTGAAGTTAAATGGTTCAATTACAATATCACACGATTTGAACGGTGAAAACATGAAATAAGAGCATCAAAACGTACCTTGTAAGTTCTGGAGTGTGATTTATCGAAGAAAATGGTAAAAAAGTGACGAAGTTGGCCGGATTGTCGTCTGAAAAAATCGGGGTCGCCGGAGTTGGGTTTTCTGAAGAAAGAGAAAGTAAAAAAAGTAAAGTGAGAAGTGTTTGGGTATTTATAGGGAGTGCAGAAGATAGTGGATGACAGCTGTATGGCACAAAGTCGATTCAACTTCAGAGGACGCGCCTTGTTGTAGCGCGCGCCCTTAGGGTATTTTGTTAGAATTTTGGGTTTTTTCAGAAGAATTCCATACATCATCTCTGATTTCATATGGAATTGGGGGGTAGTTGTTATAGCCAAAATTCGGTTCGGGTATTTTTAAGATGGATTCGGGTTAATAACAGGTTCAATTTGGGATTTCAGAGAACAAATTAGGGTTTTTTGAGAGTTAGGGCGCACCCTGGGGGGATTAGGCCGCGCCCTGGGATATGTTGGAATTCCAAGATGATAATAAAGTCGATTTTGTATTTGATTATTGAAGAATTCCCTCCTGTCGTATCTCAGGAGGGGGATGTCCGTCGTAGAAGGCCTCTAGGGGTTTTCCTAGATTTAGGGATCTTTCTTATACACTGAGGGCATGTTCTCCTCGGTGCAAAGATAGATCTCTCTTTGGTGTGTGCTTTGGAGCTCTGTTCCTGTAGCCAATGAGCGCGTTCTCATTGGGGAACTTTGGAGTAATCTGCACTTTGCACCCAAAAACTCTGGATCACCTGTCCTGCTATCTGGTGGGTGCTTCTCATTCGGGGGACAGGGATGTGTTCTGCACTTGGGGTAAACCATGGCTTTACCTGCATCCTTGAAATCAAGAGATAGCTTGTAGCGAATAGGACTAGTCCTCGACGGGGGAAGTTTCCATATTCGTGAAGTCTTGAGATCTTGGATGAGTCTTGGGCCTTTTGTGGTTAGGCCTCATAGTAGAACATTCCGGAAGCTGGTCCCTTATCCAAGCCCATTTGGGTTTCTTGTTCTCCAAAAACTACGTATGGCTTGATCCCCTATAAATACCGGGGTACGTAGGCCGATTGAGGGGTTGGAAATCGAGAGCTCTGAATAGCCGCCACTAACCCTATCAATCTCAGCCACCAATTAAAAACAACCACCACACGTTACCACTCTTTTTGGCAAAGAACCACCGTTGTAGATCTTGTTTCCGGCGACATATCTCGAATTTTGTTGTTACCAAATTTCTCCGTCAACAATTACAGTATACTTTTTTGTCTTCTCTCCATTTAATTGAGGTTGACCCTGTATCTAGGTGAAGTGATTGTATCAAAAGATTATTTATTCAAAAGTTCATAATCAGTTTCTTGAGTAAGTAGCGTCTATGTGTTTTCTACGTGAAGTTATTGGATTATTGTTTTTATTCGGCACGGAATGCATGATATGAATGTATTTAGTACTAATAATGCCTCTATTTGTGTTTATATCAAACTATATACTCAATTCGTCATTCTGCATCAAAATTCAACTTGTAAGAGCTATTTTGTATTCCTCAGGTTTTAGTAGTAGCTTCTATTTTGTAGGAGAATAATGACACAAAGAACTACAGCTATAGCCTAGTCGGAGGAATAAGAAGGAAAATGTCTTATTAAATCAGTACAGAATAATATGGTTCTTCGTCAAACGTGTATTTTCAGGACACGCTAGCCTGCCTGAGATTATTTTGTTCAGGACCGGCCGACCAGCCCCATGGTCAACACCGGCAGGTAAATCATGCTAACCGTGCGGTAAGACCCAATGGCCGGACACTTAAACGATACGCTCAGTAATCCACGATTACCTTCGTCAAACCTTCCACTGAGGCAGCTCTCACACTCCAGAATAACCTGGTTCTTCCCTTTTACTTATTAGAAATCTTTGTATTCAACAACTGTATTAGGTCCGATAGTTCAACCAAATTGTCACTTGAGCTGATCAACTATTCACTCAATGGTCAAGTAATATAGGCATGCATCTTGTTCTTAAGTGGTGAATAAAGGTTAAACTGCACAAGGTCCTTATCAGCAGGTGAATAAAAGGTTTAACTGCACAAGGTCAGCAGGGTAGCATCGAGGGAGGTGTGGAGAAGGTCTAGTAATAGAGGCACTTTTTGGGATCTGAAACTTGCGACCTGCCCCGAAGACCAGGGAGAGACTTGACTGTGGCCTTCACTTCCCTGTGAATGAAATGTAATATTAACAGTTCAACAACCTGTGGATCCTAAGACCTATTGTACATCATCATCCTAACGTCGACAAATTTCTTCTAAAAATGTTTTTGACATCGTTTTAGGTATGATATATGCAAGTTTATAGATTAAACTACAGAAACATGACCAACTCTCAGGACTTGATCAAGAATTTACATTAGTTATTATTTTTGCCATTCTAGAAGTTAAGCTGAGAACAATGTCAAGATTGCACAATCACGTTACATTCTTCTCCTGCATAACAAAGGAACCAAAAGTAACATTATATATATATAATAGATCTGCATGTTGATCCATATGTTTGTTATGCTCACACAATTGGCTGCAAATGCAACAGCAAAATGTGAAAATGCGAACTAATAAAAAAAGAGAAAAGCTGGCTATCCGATGAACTGATGCGACTCCAAGTCTGCAATGCATTTAACATAGTTGAAGGGAATTTTCAGAAGAGAAAATCACATAACGAAGTTAGAAAAGCTCGCTGGCACCTTACCGACATAACAAACATTACCAAACAGGAAATAATAGCATTAAAAGATTTGAGAAGAACCAAAGTCAAGAAGAGAAACCAGAGTAATTCTGAAAAACACAAAGTATTTGTTTTCAGGCAACCACATTAACAAAGTCAAGGTTCAAACTCATGGTCCACAAAACCATCACACCAAGCACAACCCTTTAAATAGCCGTGCAGCTTACGGTGTGGGAATTTTCACATCTGTAACACGCATGTGAGATACTTAACACTGAAATAACTACACATCATAGCAGAACGCAGTTATCTGCAATAAGCAGAATTTCCTTCTTAAAAGCACCACAATGGATGTATACTCTACGCAATAATGGATATTAAAGTACTTGATATTGCTATCCAATCAATTGGCAAGAGGAAAACTTGCGCAGCTGCAACTCTGACTCCGAAGCTGGGCTAAAAAAATGCCAACTAGTGTATTCAAAACCAGGCACCGATGGTTCTGTAGTTCCACTGATCTCAAATTCTTTTGTAAAGCTTAAAGCAGCTAGGATAAACTCTTGCTTAAAACTTTCAATGAATTCCCACTTTTCAGGGCTTTTAATGCTGGCAAACATAATCCAGTCACTCATATACTTTGTAAAAGTGTTGCCAATCAGTACGATCCGATTTAACATATCAATTCCCCAGTTTGCCTCTAGCAGATTCCCGTACAGATTTTCACCACAATGTGGCATGAAAAACAAAGTCGGTTTAAGAGCTTGTCTTCTACATTTTTCATCAACGTTCGACAAACAACACCCAAGAGATTCCAAGACCCTGGATTCTCCGAGGGTTATAACTGGATCAAATACCTCTATGTTACTAATCCAACTAAACTTTCTCTTCATCAATAGTGCAAGGCTAAGTTGCTGTTGCGAGTCTACATTCGATCCAATGTTACCAAGACCATATATCACCATTTGCATGCTTGATTCGGTGCCTAAAGCTTTGAGAATGTTCTCCGAAAGTTGTGGAGTCTCAATTTGGGTCAAGAATGCTTGGAAAAACTGAGAATCTTCAAGTTTCTTCATACAAATTTGCATCTTCTCCATTAACTTTGAATCCATTTCACAATGGAAAGCAGAATCTGGCACTGATCTTGTTAACTATCTAGTTTCTGCCACAAATAACACAATATAGTCTGGATGAGTCATACTATTAACCAATATACGTAAGAAGGATTTGTAATCAATTTTTTGTTTCAAAAAAATTTGAAAAATCCTTGGAAAAAGAAAACTCCATTTTTACTAAGTATTAAAAGGTAAAAGAAAAAATTATCTCAAGCATGTATACCATATGCTCGAACGATGTGCTAAATCCTAGTGATATCTAGACTTGGAAGTTGTGAAAGAGCAGAACTTGTGAATATGTGATAACTTTTAAAGGATATAAATATATCTCTTCCACTACAACTTAAGCCTTTAAGAATAAGCAAAGAAGAAACTGTATTATGATAGCAAGAAATCCATTACAACTTAACCCAATCAAAATTTGCCGAGACAAATGTTGCTGCATTTTTCAAAATTTTCAATTCAGAGATCCAATAAGTATGAACAGGCTAGACTATGCACCAATTGTTCTGGTAATTTTAAGTAATCTTGTGGTGCAGTGATAACATATATTCTCGTGCTGGGTTGTGTTGGGGTGAATGATTTTGGGAGGAAACTGAATAATATTTGTACAATTTTATGAGAAACTATATATAGTTTTCATCCCTTCCTCCATCCATACAAAGCAGTCACAACTCACAAATACA
This sequence comes from Kitagawia praeruptora, assembly GCA_037693485.1. Taxonomy (NCBI): domain Eukaryota; kingdom Viridiplantae; phylum Streptophyta; class Magnoliopsida; order Apiales; family Apiaceae; genus Kitagawia; species Kitagawia praeruptora. The sequence continues at coordinate 146,716,501 of CM075352.1, forward strand.
ATTCAACTCACCAATTTGAAAAGGAATGCTCTCTTCTCCTTCTTACTCATTTTCTTCACTAACCTCATCATAATAATTTGCAACCCCTCACTTCTGTTCACTCTTCCCTCACATATATTTTCTATTTTCTCAATTTTTGTTCAACATTTTTCAATCTAATTCCATCCCCAAATCGTTCTCTTCAACCAAACACAACGCAAAGGTGTAGAAGGCAATAACACGAAACTTTAGATTGGTAATATTTTGTGACTTATTTCGGAACAACCCTCCCAGCGCCGGAATGAACAAAATGTCTTCTGTTATTTTACAGTAGTTTCATTTAGTGATTAATGCCTATCCACGAATCTGATAGACTTAAAACGTGTTACCTGTATATTTTAAATATCCAACAAGCTTGAATTATTGCCCTACTAATTTTAAAATGTCAGACTGGAATTGAAACTTCTATATCTATTAATTTTCAAGGGTATACCGAAATCAAGTCTAGGCTAGTCCTGCGGTTCCGCCACCGGTGATCAATATATAAGTAATTAGAGTAAGAGTCGAAACCCAACATAAACAAGCCTTAAAAAGATTAAAACATATAATTGCATTAATTCATGTCATATATGCAAAAGGAATTCATGATACAAAACTAACCAAAAGAAGATAGGTTGCTTACTTGGCAATTGTAGCCCTGATGAAGCCAAAACCAACTGACAAATGAAGAAGAGGATCAGACTGACATTGTAATTAGTAAATATTGTTACCTTTTGCAATGTACCCAGCTCTTTGCTCAGATTTGTAAAGTATATCAATCTGAGAAAATCTTTAAAAATATTCGGAAATTAATCATTTTACAAAATAGAAGTTTTTTTTTTTTGCTAAATAATACAAAATAGATGTTAGTAAATCTTTGAAAGAATGGCCTTAATACCGAATATGTTACCGTATCAAAATTGTTGTTTCTCCAAATAACGTCCATTTTCACCGATCGAATACGCAATCTCATTTTGTGCATCCACTCTATATATTACTACCAATATACCCGTGTGCTTTGTTTTGTTTATTGGACGCCAGGAGCAGTGATGTGGAGGACTAGCATTACTACGCATTTGTGATTGGTGCATTGAGTTACTGGCTTAAAACTTATTGTTACGATACTGACACACACACACACACACTAATAAATGTTGGACAAAATTGTGTATCACGAACTGGGAAAATTCAAATTAAAGAAATTACACATCCACGCTGCACACACATGCGTATCAGCCACCCACTCCCACAGAAAATTTGTATCTGGTGCAGGATACCGCGACTGTGTATGCTGGCTGATACATTATTGGTACTTGCATATCATGTTTAAAAAACAAAAAATCGGCCACCACGCCTCACTTAGATGCATATCAGGTCAGCAATTACGGTCAATTTCCAGGAACTGAGTATTTAGGGTTGCTGCTGTTAGTGCAAAGAATCATCAATTCATCATGCATTAAACTTCGACATCCCAAGTATTGAAAGAATATCTTAAATCCAAATAAATAGCAGCATTTTTTTATTAAAAAACTATGAATTCTTGATATTTCCAGAAAATTTATAATTTTTAAAATTTTAATACACTCTTAAAAAAAGTGAAGTTTCTTTAAATAAAATTTATGGCTTGAGGAACAAAACTTTACTCTATTATTTTTTATTGGTGCAATTGTAATTCAGAAATCAGATTTCAGCCTAACAAACTGCCAACTATATCCATTGAAAGCTCGAAAATAAATATCTTAAACTCTACCCTCTCCAAACTCTTCAGCAAACTTTATGGAAATGATGATAATACTAAAAATGCCAAATAGCTGAAGAGCTAATAACAAATAGTATCGTCCAGTTTAGCTTTAGCATATCAACTCTACAGTTGGCTGCAGCATTTTGCCATATAATTCAGCCTCACAATGTGGCATGAACAAGAATTGGTCTTAGACCTTGTCTTTAACCAAACTCTTTAACTAATAACACAGAACAACAAAGAGCATCGAAAACCGTTGATTAATTGGAATTGATACCTTTATTTAAAGCTGCACAAATAGCCTGGCCCCCAAAAGCCCGTCCAAGCCAGCCCAGATCGCATCCATAAAAGGCCTGATAAAGCTCAGTTTTCAAAAAAGGCCAAATAAAGCTCGTGCTTTAAAAGTGTCCAGATAAATCCCAGATATTAATTTTAACTATTATAGATTTACTTTCAGAAATCTATATATTTAGAAAAATATGAACATAGTTTACTTTAAATATACTACCTATTAGCAAGCACTAAGCAGAAAGGTGTCAAGGATCTACTACTATTGCAAGTGATACTTTCTGAAATGTAATATTACAAGGGGTATGACACTCTATTTGAAGGTTGAAGTGCACTTTACTTAGTTATTGTTGATTAATATTATTTGTTGTCAAAACCAAAGTATGGTATTATAGTGATGTATCGTTGTAGACTTGTAGGCATGAAAAAGGCGATACTGCTTTTCATATAGAGTATATATTTGTTTCACGACAAAGGTATATGAAGTTAGCAAAGAAGTACCACAAGTTTAGCTAAAAAAAATGTTGTCACCAATGAAAAAGGTCAACTGTAAGATGATTACATTAAGAATATACTTTTTATAAAAGTAGAATGAAGTAAAAACAGAGAAAGTCGGGATGATAAGTTGAGAAAATGGAAAAAACCAGAGATTTAGGAACAACTTGGTGATTGCATGGCAACTAAATTATTACCCCAAGTGATTCCAATAGACATAGAACAAGAACTGAAAGCAAAAATCAACATAAAGATCTTGGGTGACAGAAATGGAACTCAACCACTACCTCAGCATAAACGACTGACAATATATCAGGAGATTGAACCTCAAAAAATATTTACCCAGTAAGTTTTCATCCGTTGAAGGATTAAAGATTGTCGTCAGATAGTTTGCTCTTGTTTGTATATTTCTTTGAAGCTCCTTTTCTTTTAATATGTTGTCCATTTAGCAAAAAATTAATAAAAATTGCTCGATAAAATACATAATCTTAGTTGTATGCATTAATCAAGCCTCCATTTACATTGGAGGAAAACACAAATAGATAGAGTTAACAAGCCTTGACATAGTACGTGCAACTAATACTAAACAACCACTACTAGCTAATAATTGAGTATCCCCTGTCACGAGTGTTTTAGGATCCACGAGTCTTCTAAAAATAGCCGTTTTTCTTAACATATAAGTTCTCAGTACTTAAACTATTAACAATCTAGAGAAAACCTCTAAATTCTTGAGTAAAATAAAAGAGAATGCCAACATGTCCGAACTGGAACTCAACCACTACCTCAGCATAAACGAATAACAATATCAGGAGATTGAACCGCAAAAAAGTCTCAACCCTATAAGTTTCCAGCCGCAAGGATTAAATTGGTCAATAAAATACATAATTCCAGTTGAATATATTACTCAAGCCTCCTTTTACATTGGATGAAAAACACACATGTATAAAGTTAACAAGCCTTGACATATTACATGCAACTAACAACTAAACAACCACTACTAGCTAATAATCGAGCATCCCCTGTCACGAGTCTTCTAAAAATAGCCATTTTTCTTAACATATCTAAGTTCTCAGTACTTAAACTATCAACTATCTAGAAAAAACCTCTAAATTCTTCGAGTCAAATAAAAGAATTATTGAACACCAACATGCATAAATCAAAGGACTAACAGTTAATGATCTGTATCCATACACATTCTTATTACAGAAACTAATATGTAAAAGCAACAAGAAACAATAAGTAACACTAAATTGGATAGAACAAGAAAAGTACCATTATTTGAAGCTTGTATACGCCAAAAAGAAAACGGGGTCAGTGCTGCTCGTATTTGTCTAGGCCACGAAATAGTCTTCTGGGCTTGGGTCGTATTCGATCGGATTTTAAAAAAAATAAATTGATTTCGAATTATATTTTTTGCCCAATTCAAGCTGATCAATCTTCAATATATTTAGTTTTTGTGTTCGAGTGTTTGTCATTGGTCCCCATGGTATGTCTAAGGATAAAGCTACCTTGATCGTATTACCCTATAAACTGTACTAGCATAGTAACCCACGGCCTCTAGCAATTGCTATAAATTCTGTATAATTTTACGATTTAAGGATATTTTTTAATATAATTGCACATTTTATATTCATACATACTATAATATCAATATTTTAATTTATGTATAGATCATATGAGCATAAAAAAAGGATGTTTTATAGCATATAAATATATTGTATAGGTTATAACACAATTTCTTTTAGAACAATGATAAAACGACATATCATCGATGTGAATAATACTCATCATACAATACTTTCCAGATAAAATTAGTACGTTCCTTACTATTTATTTCTTTAAATATCTTATCAAGATATATAAGTCGCATAGAATTATAATCCGAAATTACGAGAGGGCTGATTCCCAACACCAACATATTTCATATATTGTTTGCATAAATATTAAAGGGATAGTGCTTTTGTAATTTTTAAACATATAGAAATATTATTGTAAGTTCACAACCATTAAAATGACACTTTTTGCACTTGAGTTGTGGTTTAATTTATAGTAATAGATAGATTGTGTACCATATTGTGAAACCTAAAATATAATATTTTTAAAATAATACGAGTCACCATTTTTTTTACTAAAAAATTAAAATAATAGTAAAAATAAGATAATGGAGAGGTCGGGTTTGTCTAAAAGGTTTATTAACTCAAAATAATAAAGTCCATGCAGCACAAAGGTTAGTACGATAAATTGTGTAGAGGAGGTTCTAGGTACGATTCACCATAAAAATAAAATTTACTCCTTTTTTCCATTTAAATAAGAGAGTGAAATTTCATGTAATTTTATAACTTTTAAGGGTATAACTGTAATTTCATAGAGGATTTATTGGCTCAAAAACCCCCTAAAAATTCACTTGTTCTCTTATTATATGTAGAAAGAATGGATGGATGTGTACCATATTGTGAAAGCTAAAATATAATATTTTTAAAATAATAGTAAAAAATAAGATAATGGAGAGGTCGGGTTTATGTAAAAGATTTTTTAACTCAAAACAAAAAAGTTCATGTAGCACGGTGGTTGGTAGGATAACTTGTGTAGAGGAGGTTCTAGGTTCGATTCACCACAAAAATTCATTTTTTTCCTATTTAAATAAAAGAGTAGCATTTCATGTAATTTTATAAATTGTAAGGGCATAACTGTAATTTCACAAGGGGTTTATTGGCTCACAATTATCACTTGTTGCTCTATTATATATAGAAAGAGAGATTTTTTAACTCAAAACAAAAAAGTTCATGTAGCACAGTGGTTGGTAAGATAACTTCTCTAGAGGAGGTTCTAGGTTCGATTCACCACAAAAACTCATTTTTTTCCTATTTAAATAAAAGAGTGGCATTTCATGTAATTTTATAAATTGTAAGGGCATAACTGTAGTTTCGCAAGGGGTTTATTGGCTCACAATTATCCCTTGTTGCTCTATTATATATAGAAAGAGATTTGGGTTTGGAAATAGGTTAATTATCAAATTCATCACTAAAGTTGTTTAATGATATTAAATTGGTCACTGATCTCTACGGGTCTCAATCGATTCACTCAAGTGTGTTAATGATATCAACTTGGTCACTGACGTTAACTCCTTAAAATTATTTAACGGAAATCGTTGTTTAGGTGGCATTAAGCTAGATTTTTGCTATATTTAATCGTTTTGACGACGAAACACACGAACAAATGATCGATTGCCGCTCTTCGATTTAGGGTTTTTCTCCCCCAAATTGCACTACCGTTGTCGTTTTATTTGTTCTTTATCTGAATTAGTAGTCAATTGTGCATACATATCTATCGTCAATCTATTTTATTTTTCATTTTTTTGTCAAAATTATGCCAGCAACCACGTCACACCACGTGGCACTCCGTAACGTTTTCCATTAAATAATTGTAAGGAGTTGACGTCAGTGACCAAGTTGATATCATTAAAACACTTGAGTGAGTCGATTGAGACCCCGTGGAGAACAATGATCAATTTGATATCGTTGAACGACTTTAGTGATGAGTTTGATAATTAACCCTTTGGAAATATGGGTGTGTTTTTCATTTCTGAATTGTAATTTATAAAATATTTATTTCATAAAAGTTTTATATTTACATATTTTTTTATTAGAAAAAAATGTGTATAGGGAATTTAACATTCGTGTTACTTTGTAAAAATAAGTTAGTTATTTCACAAAAAATTATATTTATATATATATATTTTCAAAATAAATAATTTATTTCTAATAAATAAAATTTTCCAAACGGGACCTTTATTAATCCTTTATTATAATACATGAGTCTACCAATGTTCAATTAACCAATCAGAAAACTATGAATTATTTTAGAACCAATCAGAGATAATTCCTAAATTTTAGACCAATCATGTTATATCAAGAGTTTTCCTTATTTTCAATTTCACCCTACCTCATTAACCATGGTTAGTTAATACTTCAAATTTAAATACAATAATGATTTTATTAGACATATCCATAAATACATATTTTTAATATTTACATATCCATTGTGATGCCCCCAAATCCGCCCTGTCCCGAGACCCGGATCGTCACATCAGGTCTCAGCATCCTGCAGCACACGTTAGCTCAAATATAAACGGTAGTTATTAGAACGGAGTAGGGAAGTCCCACTCCACAGATCCAAGATCGGTTTCTCACTTTATTACAACACGCTTATTACAACTCTGGATAATACAATACACAAGTTCACAAGTGTAAAACCCCATTATTTTTTTAATTTTATTTTAGTATTAGATATGAGATTTTTAAGTCATTTTTTTAGATAATTATTTTAAATAGTAATTTTTAGAATTCTTTTTGTGCAAGATGTTTTGAATAAGGATGACATTTTTTTATTAGTGGAAAGAATGTGAAAAGATTTTAGAAAATTGAGATCTTTTAATTTCGAATATTGTGTGAATCAGAATATTTTAATTAACGTATTATTGGGAAAGATTGTACATAAATTTTAAAGTTATCTTAATTAAATTAGAGTTTTTTTGTGCCTATATAAGAAACTCTTTAGAATTGTTTATGACTCGTACAACTCTCTTTTCATATCGTCTCAACAGGTATGTTTCGTTCCTTAACTGAGTACATAATATAGCAAATAGTAATAGTTTTGTGTGCCTGTCTCTGTACGTTTGTCATGAGTTTTGAATTATATATAAATTGGTATCTATCGATTACTTTGCATATTCGTGTGCTACAAATTGTAAACATGAATGCGTTATGAGTTTAAAGAATTGCATATGTTCTTTCAGTTTTATGTAATATTAAATTAATCTAATGTGATCCCTGCTATTCTAATGACGTGTACCTCTACTTTTGGGCTTTGCCATGGATTTTAAATAAATATATGTATTTGCGAAGTTCATGTTTTAAACATGTCTGATTGATTTTATCATCATCAGTTGTCATTCACATCATTTTGCTACATAGCACTCATGTCTGATTTATGTGTAAAATTAGTATTATTAATTTATTTATTTTTTATAATTTAATTATTACTGATATTTTTATTTTTGTCTTTAAACTCCGATGATACTCTAGCTACGGGTACAAAATAAGTTAGAACTGCCTATATGATGTGTGTTGATTTATTTAATTAATTAATTTATGATATGCATTTCTTAATTTTGGAGCCTTTGTGATAAACTGAATAAAGTATATAATTATCCCTTAAAAATGTTTTCTTTCAAAAAGATGATACTTATTTATTTTATGATTTTGGGTCAAGCTGTAATTTTACAAGTGATTCGTCAATTATTTTAAGTATATGAATAAATGGATATAGATAAGATTTGTTTTAACCAGCATATTGGCCTTGAATTTGGTTGACTGCCTAGTCCGATTTTGATACTCCCTATGTATCGTTTAATGTTTCCTATTTTGACTTTGGACACTGTTCATTATAAATGGTTGACTACTAATTTACACATAATTAATAAGATAAAATATAGTCATGAGTGATCTTGTTGGATTCGTATTTATGAGTATTTTAATAAAGTAAAGTTTTTATATTTAATACTAATACGAAATTGAAGATATTAACGATTAAAAGTGTGCATTGGCAAACGTGTCCAGAGGAAACAGGAAACATATTTAGAGACGGAGGGAGTACATGTTAGTGTCTCCATGATTCTATTATTTTAACTTATATGCGTGCATAATGTATTGATTTAAACAATGTTTGTGTTAAGAATCTGGAAACCATAGTGACCATTTCGCAATTGTACATGTTTACTAGACCAATCTGTATATGCCATGTTGGGCCTTAAAGCCCATGGGATTTTCTATTTGTATAAATTGTTTTGTTTTAGTTTTCGGCCTTTTGTTTTTATTTGTTTAGTCTGGTCAGCTAATATAAAAGTAGGTCTTCTTAGTTGCACTGTCCGGGTGTAAACCAAACCAAACCAAACATACCCAGTATATCCCGCTCAGAGCAGGGTCTGGGGAGGGTGAGATGTACACAGACCATGCCCCTGCTTTTAACGGTAGGGAGGCTGTTTCCGTGAAGACCCCCGGCTAAGTGCACAATACTCTAAAAGTGTGTGATTTTCACAAGGGTAGTCTAATATTTGAAAAAGGCTCAACGTCATACCTGAGCCCAAGGCTTTGAACACCTGGGGCTTACCTACCAGGGGATTGACTACTCCGCTCTGCAAAACATTCAGACCTATGATGACACCTGGTCCAGCTCCTTGAATCTGCAAAATGGAAAACAGAGGACAATAATATAAACATGAGAAATGAGAACTAAACACCCGAACCTCTAAGATAGAGCTAACCGAGACAACCCAACTCTGAGGCTCTCCAGAACAGAGCCGCTTCCTAAAAGAGAATCAACCACTCTGATCTGGCGCCTCCAATAACACCTATCAGAGGTCATGCTCTCATTTAAGTTTAAGGCCTTTAAATCCAACCTAAGCTGCTCTTCCCATGACCTCCTCGGTCTGCCTCTCCTCCTCACCCCTTCAACCGAAAGACTCTCGACCCTCCTCACTGGGGCTTCCGTCAGTCTTCTACGGACGTGGCCGAACCATCTCAACCTCCCTTCCCTTACTTTCGCAGAAAACGGCGCCACCTCAAGCTCACTCCTAAAAACCACATTCGGGATTCTATCCAACATCGTGCGTCCACAAGACCACTGTCCGAGTGTCAGTAGATAATTAAAGATGGCCCTGACTTGTTATATTATGAGAAAAAGGATCCTGAGATTGATCTCAGAATACTTTTCCTAAGATATGTACAAAATATACTCTAAATATGAATGTGCCCGCAGGGCTAATTAAAAATATTTGTTTTTACAAAATTGCCCATCTTATTTTTACATGTAAATCCCATATATCTTAGGTAATTTACCTGAGATACATCTCAGGTTCCCTATCCTCTTATGTTATTCAGTCTGTAACTTCTGTTTGGTTTGATCTATTTAACTATAGGATCGATTCGTGTTGATTTTATTTAGTGATTGGTCGATTCGAGCTAAGTACTTTTGACTTACTATTATTTTCGAAAAGTATTCTTTGATTATGTAACTTTTGATTTTCGTATAAGATATAAGATTCTGTTTTTGATTTTCGTATAAGATATAAAAAATTATGTTTCGAAATTTATTAGATATAAGTATTGTTCTACTAAGATCTCCAACCAAATTAAATTTTATTTTTTAAAAATTTGGGAATATCATTATTTAAGATATATATTAACATTCGTACGGTTGGATCTTCGATTATTGTTTTTTAAAAAATAGAAACAATAATCTGGGACAAAGCACTAGTTACGAGTTCTTGACAATATAGTAGTGTTCTACTAAGATCTCCAACCAAATTGATTTTTTATTTTTTAAAAATTTGGAAATATCATTATTTTAGATATATATTGACATCCGTACGGTTGGATCGTCAATAAATGTTTTTTAAAAAATAGAAACAATAATATGGGACAAAGCACTAGCTGCTAGTTCTAGACAATATAGTAGTGTTCTACTAAGATCTCCCACCAAATTAATTTTTTATTTTTTTAAAATTTGGGAATATCATTATTTTAGATATATATTGACATCCGTACGGTTGGATCGTCGATAAATATTTTTTAAAAAATAGAAACAATAATCTGGGACATCCGTATGGTTTTGATGTAAGGTGTATCGTATTTATTTGGACATTTATCCTTATTTAACTTCGACAATTTCAAATAAATACTTCCCCATGCTAGAAAAACATGAAACTTGGAATTGGTTATTTAATTTATATTTTCTATGCATTATTAAATTTTTGTAATTTTTCGATATACTTTTTCCGGAGTCAAATTTAGAGTCGAATGGCTCGTAAGTAGAAAAATCAAACGGTTGACCAAACTTCAACGAAATTTGTCCATATTTTGAGGAAATTTTTTTCTTTATATTTTAAGGTGTTGGACAAAATTTCATAATTTTTGGAGCATTTTTGATTTTATGGGTATTTATTTAATATATTAAGTTGTTTCTTTTTTATTGGTGAAATGAAAAAAAAATCTGTTAATGACATGTGGCAAGATGCTATTGGTTGAAAACTTAGCACAAGGATTGCCAACTCTTGGCAATTTATAGCCTTTGATTAAAATTAAAGAAGCAACATCCAACGGTCCACATTTAACAACATAAAAAAAAATACACTAAAAGTCAAAAAACACACACTAACCTACCCACCCCCATTATTTTATCTAACCTTTTTTCTTATTATATCAACAGCTCCCCTCCCCCCCCCCCCCAAGAATCTCTCACTCTCTCCCGGCTCACTATACACACACATATACATATATTTAATCTTCAAATAACCATATCTCTCAATCTACTTATCGAAAATTAGTGATTTTTATATATATGTGTTCTACAAATCAAGAGCTTTCCAGTGATATATATATCTTCAAGTTTCGAACTAATTTTTTTTGGGCTGTTTTTTTATTTTAATTTGGTTCTTGATTTAGAGGATGATTTTGGTGATTCCGAGCACACGAGGTTAAAAGTCGGGTTCCATTACTGCATGTAGATTATTTTCAGATTTTTCTGAGAATGTTTTTGTTCGCCAGATATTTCATGAGGTGACCGGAATCTGAGTTTTAATATGTATTTCGAAATTTTGTTTTAGCCAATTTATAGATCTTAGGTTGTAGATGCTTATGTATTAATTTTTTTTTTTTTGTAAAAAATTCAGTTTGGCCGAAATAACTACTGTTGGCCGGAATCGTAGCAACATGTTGCATAAGTTAGCAAATTGCATAAAAAAAATTAGATGTAAATATAGTAGATCTGTAATCTGTTGCTTTTCAAAAAAAATGGGACATGTTAAATTCAACAAAATTCGGTTGAATTTTTAAAATCAACGAAAACCGGTTGAATCTATAAGTTCAATGAAAAAAAAAAAATAATCAACCAAATATTGTTGATTTTGATAGAATTAAATGTAACAAGATTCGGTTGAATTTAATCCACAGAGACACGTGGCAAGATAATTAATCGACGAAAATTGGTTGATTATGGTAGGATTAAATTCAACAATTTTCCGTTGATTATATTACCACTGGTGGGAAAATGTTTTTTTTGGTGAAATTCAAAATTGAAATTTTAAATTTTTCGAAAATGCTCAAGGACATTTTCAACGGAAAATGGTTGAAAATGGGACCAACAAAATCAACGGGAAGTCGTTGAATTTAACCTTAAATTCGACCGAAATGCTAATTTCAACGGTCTTATATTCAACGGGAAGGAATCTGTTGAATTTATGGTAAATGTAACGGAATCTTGTTGTAAATAGCATAAATTCAACAGAATTTTACCCGTTGAATTTAGCCGCTTTTCTAGTAGTGAATCTATACACACATGTAATTTATACTACACTTTCGATTTCTTTAAAATTCAATTATACATATAATGATATAATCTATACATAATTCAATTTGTATCAAACTTTAGGGTTGACTTCGATTTGTATTTTTTTTTTATCTGAATTAGAAATTAGGGCTTCAATCGGGTTTAATTTAAGGCTTCAACCGAGTCGGGTTTAATTTGGAGCTTCAAAATTAGGGTTTCCATCTTGATGAATTTGGGGCTTCGTGTTCAAGGTACTTTCTCTATTAATCTTATATTTTTGCTGAAGAAGAAGTGGAAGGAGTTAATCCCTTTTCTGTAATATTTCTTTGTCCTCCTTGTTAGTATCTTTTTATCTGCTTTTTTGAGTTGTTGCCCGATAATCATGCTTAGCTGATACTAGATAGCCTATATGTTCTGAAGTTGTAGCTGTAGTTCGTCCTCTGTGTAATTCTTATGCTTGACTTTGTAGTTGCTTGTTGTTAGAATTGTATATATATTTTTAATTGAATTTAGCTTTCATTAAATGTATTAGTCTTGTGAATGCATGTATTGGGCAGTTCAAAAGTGTATAAAGCTAACGTTTACTTGAGAATAAATTAGGAAACTCAAGTACCATTAACAAGCAAAGCAACCTGCTGATATAGTCTTTTAGGTTCGAGCCATGTCTGAAGTGATACACTGGTCTTATTCCAAAAGTAATTTAATTAGACCCCGTTTGTTTTATAAGAGGAAGTCTTTTGTGAAGCTCTAATTTGTTTTAATAGTAAAAGTAAATGTGACCAATGTTTATTGATGCAGGACGTTTCTAGGGAAGCTGTGACATAGACTAAGAAGAGATAGAATAAGGGTTTTAACATTGAAGAAAAGATGAACAAGGCAAAAGCCTTTAAAATAACAATGAAGTCATAACATAATAAATCATACTAATTAGGAATGTTAAATTGAACCATGACAACCATGCGTAGTTATTTAAAATTGACCTTACCTAATCTAAACCCGATACAAATTAAAGCTCTTCAATTTGTTCCCTACTTGTAAAAGATGCCTACTAATGTTACAATACTGACGGTACTCGAATGTTTTTAATAATATACCCAGAATTATAACTGAATACAATTACTCTGAAAAATAGATAATGTCATAATAATTAACTCATATAACTTCAAATTCTTTTGACATTATTAAAATGAATTGCTTGCATTTGCACAAAGAGAGCAACCTCAGTTGCTTATACTGGTAAGATCTTAACTTCTATGATGATTTATAATCCTCTTTAACTAGTTATGGCTTTATTATGATAGAAAAGTTGTATCTTTGTTAATTTGCATTTTATTTTAAACTTTTGTTGCTGAAAGTGCTGAAAGGGTATTTATTATGATTCTTAAAAGGGTATTAATTATCTTCTAGTTGCTGAAATATCTTAAAAGGGTGTTTGATACATTTCTTGTTGGGAATTGAGTTCAGGTATTGATTTTCTGGAGTTCAGGCCCTCAGAAATATCAACAGCTATGGCAATTTGTGTTACAAAAGAAATACAAACAATAGACATTAATAAGGCAATGACTAGTATCATCCATGTTGAAAAGATAAATAATTGAAATGCTACTTCATCCATGTTGTTAGACTTGTAGCCTTTGTTTTTTACATTTCTCATCAATGGAATTATTTTTAATATTAAATTTATGGAAGCAGGTGGCTTATACTTTTGATGCGGGGCCTAATGTAGTTATGATTGCACGTAAATTAACAGAAAACTGCAGCTCTTTTGGTTCAGAGGCTGTTGGTTGTTGGTTCGAAAACTAACTGCGCAAGCGTACGCGGTCACAAGTAATATAATAAATTCGATCCCACGAAGACTTGGTGTTTGTTCAGAAATATTGTTTAAGCAACGACGTATGATTACACAACAAACTGCTTGAATAAATCTAAATGGGGGTTTTGTTGTATTTATCTAATTGATTTATCAAAATAATAATATTAACTAATTCAAACTACTTGGTTTAATTAAGTGAGAATTTATATGTGAGAAAAACATGGGATTCTAATTTCATTATTTATTTCATTTAGAATTGATGCCTTAATTCAAAGTAATTTTGATAATTTACGAAAGCTAGTCGGGAACACGAAACTAACATAAGCGCCTTTCAGCCTTAACTTATATCAAACCATACGAACATCTACTTAATTAGATAGAAGTCGTGCGGACACCTTTTATGTTTAGACCCTATATGTCTATAAGATTTGAAAACATAATTGGTTTACGAATAAATTCCTTTATTATGACTACATAGGGTGATGTGATCCAAAATCCTACCACTTATCGTAAATGTATATGACAATTACGAACCTATGCTAACATGGCAAATTCTAAATTTCTAAATCCACTTTCGCATTCATTAGGAATTAATAATTTAGACGTTAGCTACGCATCTAATAAATTAAGCGCAACCACATTAGGCAATCTGAATATTTATCGTAATACAAATTATTAAGGCATCTAATTACTAAATTACGTAAATAAATCCATTAGAATCCCATGACGGCGATTAGTTCATAATTAAACGAATCGTCATCATGGGATTAATTGAAACCATAATATTAATAATAACAATAATAATAATAATAATAATAATAATAATAATAACAACAACAATAATAATAAAACTAAATTAAAAATTACGATAAATTAAATATGAAAATTACAAGAGTTAGAAAGTAGAACCGAAATTTGCTTCCAATGAAAGAAAAGAGCGCTCCAAATAATCCCCGTAAATTCTTCAACCAAAATAACGATTATACTAAAATTGCAAAAATTTAAAGTGTATAAAAATGAAACTTAAAATTACAAGAAAAATAGAGAGAATACAAGAGAGATTGAGAGAATTTATTGCTCTCCAAAATGTTGTGTGTTTTTGAGCTTGAGAACTCACCTATTTATAGCAAATTTTAGCACACCAATAATAATAAAAATAAAAAGAAAATAAAATAAATAACAAAAACAATTGCCGAAAGCAATCTGCACTAACGAAATTAATTTAGCACCCATCCGTCCATTTCAAGGACCAGCCGCAGGACACAGCCGTGCAAGACACGCGCGCTTATACTGCTAGCTTTCGGGCGCGTGCGTGCCACTCGCGACACTGGAGAGTGAAAGCTGGAAAAACTTGCCGACAGCTTTTTCTTGATTCTTGCCGACACTTCTTTGTTTTAACAAATTTTGAATAATTCGTGACCTGATGCTAATGATTATACTCCCTCCGTCCCATTCATTTCTATACACTTACTATTTTGGGATGTCCCATCATTTCTATACATTCCAAAAATAGTAAAGTTTTAATAATAAAAAACACTATTACACCCACTAACTTTCCTCCACTATCTCAAATCTATAATATAAAACACTATTACACCCACTACTTTCCTCCACTATCCTAAATCTATTATTAAATATTGATAGGTCCCACCATTTTACCCATTTTCATCTAACTTTACTCATTTTATATATGTTTTTTATATGCTATCTTGGTCTCCGTGCCCAGATGATATGTATAGATATCACTGGGACGGAGGGAGTAACCCACTTAGCTTATTTCGCTCTTAAAAATGCATTTGAATCCCGCACAGCTTATAATCTTTAATTAATAAATAAATAATTTAATTTGAATATTATAAAAATAAATATCTAATATTATTAGATATTTATAAATATAATTTTCTAATTAAATAAAATATTTATTAATATAAATTAATCCTTAAATCCTAAGCTGCGGTATTTTGAGGGTCAGAAACCTGACTCCTTTTGCTTGGAAAAAAATATAATAATTCCAACCGGGGTTTCAGCATTAAGAATATATCACTAAGAAATTCTTTATGATAATTCATTTTCCTCTTGGCCAGTCCTCCTTGCTCTCTTGGCAACTCTAAATTCCGAATTGAGGTAGAAATCCACAGTTTTAGCCTTTTATCGCCACAATACCTAAAGTTGCGAGTTCTGCACAACAAAAATTGAAACAACAAAAAATGAATTAAAAGACACCACATACTTAAGGATAAACCACCAATTTAGGTCCAATTAGTGCATAATTAGTGGATATAAAATCCACTTATCACACCCCCAAACTTAAACTGATGCTTGTCCTCAAGCGAAAACAGACTCGACTACCTCTAAATGCATGACTGCAACTGATGCAAGGATCCCATAGGCAAAACAATATCCAATTTAGGTTAGCGTCTCAGAAATGCGATAATTCCAAATAGAGATCGACTAAATACCAGCATATTTAATATGTACAAGTACAGAAACGTGCATGTGTGTGCAATGCTCATCAGAATTACTCCTAGCACTAGATCAGAACCATACATATTCTTCGCCAAGACAATCACGAGTTTATAAATAGAATGAACGGTAGACACTTCATAACCTAGAAACACCTCCATCATTATTTGAGCTAGACAGGAATTCATGCTTTATTACTAACAAACTATGACACATAATACTATATACAATATGCATGCTTATTTAACCGTGCAATGAATGAGACCCCAAAAGGCTTATACAATAATACCCATGTAGCGAGTGTTAGGTCAGCAATCCCAAACCATAAGGGCTTTAGGTTACTAGGACTAAGTCCCCTCAGACTTAATTACTCGAGTATTAAAGAGCTCACCCTGGTTAATTTTGCATTTAACAATTGGACTTTTGACTCTTTTTTTTTATCTTTTCTTTTTCTCATTTTTTTCTGATTTTTTTTTATTATGCAATCTGGAATGAGCCTTTCTCAATTCCAACCCTAGACTACTCATATAAATATGAGCCGGCTACTAGCCATTTGACGCCTAGCCATTATTGACAATTAATTACAACTAGCATGAAATCCCTGGTTTCCCCCAAACTTAGAATTTAGTGCTCCTACGCCATCAAGGGAATAAAGAAAATTCTGAATATAATCATGTGATTAAATCTCAAACAACCAAACAAGCATGACCTTAACCTAGCCCAAAAAGCAAACGATGAGTTGTGTAAGATTGTGTTTCTGTAACATGTACGTCAATTCATAAGCATTTAAATCAGCCATCTATCCATCATTATCACACTCAAATTCATCATTGACTACTAAACGGAACCACCAAGCGCTACGGGATCAAAGAACATATGCTATGCAACTAATCATGAATATGCATTTTTTTTTTCTCTTTTTTTTATGGCAAAATATGAATTATCTGAAATTAAACTAGCATGGCGTATTATGAACTACATAAAACTATATGCAATATTATGACTCGATTAATCACATATCCTAAATCACCCCCAAACTTAAAATATTCAATGTCCTCATTGAAGGTATAGATAAAGGATAAAAGAGAACTCCCCTAACTGTCGGCATCGCCGCCCTCCTCGGGCAGTGAATCATGTGGTGGAAATGCTGCATTAGCTCCAAACGGAGGCTAGCCTACCTTGAATGAAACGAGTTCCTGCAACTCGCCAATGTCCTGCAAACTTGACATAATACTGAACAAAATCACACAAAATCAAACCACACATAAAAACACCAAACCTATGGGTTGCCTTTCATGAAGTGCTTGTTTATTGTCGCTAGCTTGACGATTCTGCTGCTTGATCATGTTGGGGCAAGAATAGCAGTGACTTCCTCACGGTTCACCGAACCACCGAAGTAATGTTTCAATCACTGTCCGTTCACTTTAAACGGATTATCAGGGAACCTGTCATAGATCTCGACGGCGCCGTGCGGAAAAACATTTTTTACGATGAATGGACCCGACCATCTCGACTTGAGCTTTCCCGGGAAAAGTTTGAGTCTAGAGTTGTACAAAAGGACTGATTGACCTGGTTCAAATGATTTATGTACCAACTTTCTATCATGCCATCGTTTCACCTTTTCCTTGTACATCTTTGAGTTCTCATATGCCTGCGAACGGAATTCCTCAAGTTCATTCAATTGCAGCATTCGCTTTTCCCCTGCAGCTTTCATATCAAAATTTAATTTCTTTAAGGCCCAGTAGGCCTTGTGTTCTAGCTCAGCTAGAAGATGACAAGCCTTTCCATAAACCAACTGAAATGGTGACATCCCCAATGGAGTCTTGTATGCCGTCCTGTATGCCCACGCAGCTTCTTCTAATTTCAACGACCAATCTTTCCTGGATGTATTAACCACTTTTTCTAGGATCCGCTTGATCTCCCGATTGGAAACTTGTGCTTGCCCATTTGTTTGGGGATGATAGGCAGTAGCAACACGATGGGTTACACGATATTTGGCCATGAGAGCGGTGAACTGCCTATTACAGAAATGAGATCCTTCATCGCTGATGATTGCTCGTGGTGTTCCAAAGCGTGTGAAAATATTCTTGTGCAGAAAGTTTAACACCACTTTTGCATCGTTTGTAGGCAGAGCTTTGACTTCTACCCATTTGGACACATAGTCCACCGCTAGCAGAATGTACTGGTTGTTGCACGATGAGACAAATGGTCCCATGAAGTCTATTCCCCTAACATCAAAGATTTCCACTTCCAAGATCATGTTGAGGGGCATCTCATTCCTTTTGGAAATATTTCCCACTCGTTGACACCTATCACATTTCAGCACAAAGTGATGCGCATCTTTGAACAATGTTGGCCAGAAGAACCCTGCTTGAAGTACTCTGGCAGCTGTCTTCTCTCCACCATAGTGACCCCCATACGTGGTAGATGACAATCTTGCAGAACACCCTCAGTCTCACTATATGGAATACATCTCCTGATTATCTGATCTGCTCCCTGTCTAAATAAGAATGGCTCATCCCAACGATACCACTTCACGTCATGCAGAAATTTCTTCCTTTGAGCATAAGAGAATCCTGAGGGAATGACATTACTCACCAAATAGTTCACAATATCCGCAAACCATGGTTCTTCCTCTTGCACCCCAAAAAGCTGCTCATCTGGAAAAGATTCGTTGATTAAAGTTTTATCCCTTGAATCCTTACCGTGGTCTTCTAAACGTGATAGATGATCTGCCACCTGATTTTCTGTTCCTTTTCTGTCTTTTATTTCAAGCTCAAACTCTTGTAGTAGAAGAATCCAACGAATCAATCGCGGCTTTGAATCCTTCTTCGAAAACAGATATCTAATGGCTGCTTGATCAGTGTAGACCGTCACCTTTGTCCCAAGCAAATAGGACCTGAATTTCTCAAAACCATAGACAACTGCCAAAAGCTCTTTCTCCGTAGTGGTGTAATTTAGCTGTGCATCGCTGAGTGTTTTACTAGCATAGTAAACCACATGAAAAATATTCTTCTTTCGCTGACCAAGCACAGCTCCCACTGCAAAATCACTAGCATCGCACATCATCTCGAAAGGTTCACCCCAATCAGGTGCTGTGATAACCGGCGCTGTTGTCAACTTCTTTTTCAATAGCTCAAAGGCAGCTAAACAATCTTGATCAAACCGGAAGGGAACGTCTTTCTCCAACAAACTGTATAAAGGTTTAGAGATTTTGGAGAAATCTTGAATGAACCGCCGATAGAAACCTGCATGACCAAGAAAGCTTCGGATTCCCTTGACTGAGATTGGTGGAGGAAGATTTTCAATAGTCTCCACTTTCGCCTTATCCACCTCGAGCCCCTTACTGGATACCTTGTGCCCAAGAATGATTCCTTCTTGCACCATGAAGTGACATTTCTCCCAATTGAGCACCAGATTAGTCTCAACACATCTTTTCAGCACTAGACTCAGGTTGTGCAAGCACTCATCATACGAAGTTCCAAAAACTGAAAAGTCATCCATGAAAACCTCCACATTTATTCCAATCATGTCAGAGAATATGGCCATCATGCATCTCTGAAAGGTAGCCGGTGCACCACAGAGCCCGAAAGAAACTCGTCGAAAAGCAAAAGTGCCTAAAGGACAAGTGAATGTGGTCTTCTCCTGATCTTCTGGGGCGATACAAATATGATTGTAGCCTGAATAACCATCGAGAAGGCAGTAATACTCATGGCCAGCCAACCTATCCAGCATTTGATCGATGAATGGAAGAGGAAAATGATCTTTTCTGGTGGCCTTGTTCAACTTGCGATAGTCCATGCATATTCTCCATCCTGTGACTGTCCGAGTAGGGATGAGCTCATTCTTCTCATTTGCTATAACTGTCATGCCTCCTTTCTTGGGCACACACTGAACTGGACTCACCCAAGAACTGTCTGAAATAGGATAGATGATACCAGCATCCAACCACTTAAGAATCTCTTTCTTCACCACCTCTTTCATAATAGGATTAAGCCTTCGCTGATGCTCAACAGTAGGTTTACTTCCTTCCTCTAGCAGAATTTTGTGCATGCAATACGAAGGGCTGATTCCCTTGATATCTGCTATGGTCCATCCAATGGCTGATTTGAATTCTCTAAGAATTCGCAAAAGCTTATCTTCCTCGCTCCCTGACAGATTAGAAGCAATAATAACAGGTAATGTAGATGCATCACCCAGAAACGCATACCTCAAGTGGTCCGGCAATGGTTTGAGTTCAAGTATAGGAGCTTCTTCAATAGATGGCTTTAGACGCTCCTGAGAATTTTTCAGTTCTGCTAATCCAAGAGACTCAAATGGCATATCAAATCTTCTCTTCCAAGGAGCTGAATTTAATTGTTGAAGTTGTTCTGCTCCTTCTTCATCTTCCACCTCAGAATCATTTATTAATGCTCTCTCCAAGGGGTCTGTTAATAACATCTGTTCAAGCTCCGTTCTAACTGCAGATTCAACCAAGTCAACTTTGAAACACTCCTCCTCAGATGGAAGCTTCATTGCTTTGAACACATTAAAAGTGATGTTTTGGTCTTGCACCCTCATTGTGAGTTCACCTTTTTGAACATCAATCAACGTCCGACCTGTAGCTAAGAATGGTCTTCCCAAGATGATGGGAATCTTCTTATCCTCCTCGAAATCTAGAATAACAAAGTCAGCTGGGAAGATAAGCTTATCCACTTTCACCAAAACATCCTCCACTATGCCTCTAGGATATGTGATTGATCGATCAGCCAACTGTAAAGAGATGTTCGTAGGCTTCGGATCCGGCAGACCAAGTTGCATGAAAACCGACAATGGCATCAGATTGATGCTAGCTCCCAAGTCACACAAGCACTTGTCAAAAGACAGATTACCAATAGTGTATGGAATAGTGAAGCTACCAGGATCCTTTAGCTTCGGAGGCAATTTCTGTTGCAGAACAGCACTGCATTCTTCCGTCAGTGCCACGGTTTCCAGATCCTCGAGTTTGAGCTTCCGAGATAGAATACCCTTCATGAACTTTGCATAGCTCGGCATCTGCTCAAGGGCTTCAGCAAAAGGTATGTTGATTTGCAACTTCTTGAACACCTCAAGGAATTTAGCAAACTTCTTATCCAAATTCTGCTTCTGGAGTCTTCTAGGATATGGAGGAGGAGGATATATCTGATTATTCTTTAAAGACTACTCCGGAGAAGCTTTTTCAACAGGTTCCTTGCTCTTCTCCAACTCACCATCTAGCTGATCAGCTACCAAGTCAGATTTTTGAAATTCGGGCACTGCAGATTTTTCAACTTGCTGATTTTGCACTTTCTTATCTTCTTTAGTTACTGATTTAGGATCGGATGTAACCTTTCCCGATCGCAAAGTCACTGCTTTCACCTGCTCCTTGCCATCCCTCCTTCCTGGATTAACCTCGGTATCGCTAGGAAGAGTTCCTTGCTGCCTACTAAGCATAGCACTTGTAAGCTGACCCATCTGATTCTCCAAGGTCTTTTGAGAAACTGCCAGGCTTTTAATCATTAGCCTCAATTCATCCATTTCTGACTTTTCATTAGAAGGTTGCCCCGCATTAGCCTGGGGCTGTTGATGAAATCCTGGAGGTTGATATGGTTGCCTTGGAGCATATTGCTGCTGATAGCCTTGATTGAATGGCCTCGCTTGCTGATAAGGCTGTTGAGGTTGTTGCGCACCTTGATTGTTGCTCCAGTTGAAGATAGGATGGTTTCTGTTATTAGGATGATATGTAGCTGGAGCTGGTTGCTGTGATCTCTGAAAATTGCTCACAAACTGCACTGATTCACTAGATATGGCACATTGATTTGTATCATGTGCACCTGCACAAAGCTCACAAACACTTGCCACTTGTTGAACTCCATAGTTAGTCAATGAGTCCACCTTCATAGTCAATGCCTTTAATTGGGCTGCTATAGCTGTAGCTATATCAACTTCCAGAATTCCTGCTACTTTGCCGTGTGATAGTCTCTGGGTTGGATTTTGATATTCATTCGCAGCCATCATCTCAATAAGATCATAAGCTTCGTCATAGCTCTTAGCCCACAGAGCTCCGCCTGATGTTGCATCCAGCATTGGTCTTGACTGTGCTCCTAACCCATTGTAGAAACCATTAATAACCATCCAATCAGGCATCCCATGATGAGGACACTTTCGAAGCATCTCCTTATAACGTTCCCAAGCCTCACACAAAGATTCACCAGATTGTTGTGCAAATTGAGTTAGCGCGTTCCTTATTGCTGCAGTTTTAGCCATGGGGAAGAATTTTGTAAGAAACTTCTGAGCAAGATCCTCCCAAGTAGTGATGGAACCGGCTGGTAGAGAATGTAACCAACCCTTTGCCTTATCCCTTAAAGAAAATGGGAAAAGTCTCAATTTGATAGCATCATCCGACACACCATTGAATTTGAAAGTGTCACAAATCTCGATAAAGTCCCTGATGTGCGTATTAGGATCCTCCGTTGAAGCTCCCCCAAACTGAACTGAGTTCTGCACCATCTGAATTGTGCTTGGCTTGATTTCAAAAGAATTAGCTGCAATGGCTGGCCTGACAATACTAGACTGAATGTCATCGATCTTTGGCTGAGAATAGTCCTTCAAAGCTTTTGTAGCTGCTGCTACTCTGTCGCCCATTGTTGCTTCTTCTATCACTTCAAGCTCTTCTGTCGCTTCAAGCTCTTCTGTCGCTTCAAGCTCTACTTCTTCCAGCTTAGCTTTCAGAGTTTGAGAACGTGTTCGCATAAACAACTTAAGATCCTTATACTGGCAGAGCGAGAAAACACGACGTGAGAAAAAAAAAAACTATCCAAGTCAGTTAAGTTTAACCTCCGCTGATGTTAAACACAAATTCTGAAAATAACACCGAAGTCCCCGGCAGCGGCGCCAAAAACTTGTTGGTTCGAAAACTAACTGCGCAAGCGTACGCGGTCACAAGTAATATAATAAATTCGATCCCACGAAGACTTGGTGTTTGTTCAGAAATATTGTTTAAGCAACGACGTATGATTACACAACAAACTGCTTGAATAAATCTAAACGGGGGTTTTGTTGTATTTATCTAATTGATTTATCAAAATAATAATATTAACTAATTCAAACTACTTGGTTTAATTAAGTGAGAATTTATATGTGAGAAAAACATGGGATTCTAATTTCATTATTTATTTCATTTAGAATTGATGCCTTAATTCAAAGTAATTTTGATAATTTATGAAAGCTAGTCGGGAACACGAAACTAACATAAGCGCCTTTCAGCCTTAACTTATATCAAACCATACGAACATCTACTTAATTAGATAGAAGTCGTGTGAACACCTTTTATGTTTAGACCCTATATGTCTATAAGATTTGAAAACATAATTGGTTTACGAATAAATTCCTTTATTATGACTACATAGGGTGATGTGATCCAAAATCCTACCACTTATCGTAAATGTATATGACAATTACGAATCTATGCTAACATGGCAAATTCTAAATTCCTAAATCCACTTTCGCATTCATTAGGAATTAATAATTTAGACGTTAGCTACGCATCTAATAAATTAAGCGCAACCACATTAGGCAATCTGAATATTTATCGTAATACAAATTATTAAGGCATCTAATTACTAAATTACGTAAATAAATCCATTAGAATCCCATGACGGCGATTAGTTCATAATTAAACGAATCGTCATCATGGGATTAATTGAAACCATAATATTAATAATAACAACAACAATAATAATAATAATAATAATAACAACAACAATAATAATAAAACTAAATTAAAAATTACGATAAATTAAATATGAAAATTACAAGAGTTAGAAAGTAGAACCGAAATTTGCTTCCAATGAAAGAAAAGAGCGCTCCAAATAATCCTCGTAAATTCTTCAACCAAAATAACGATTATACTAAAATTGCAAAAATTTAAAGTGTATAAAAATGAAACTTAAAATTACAAGAAAAATAGAGAGAATACAAGAGAGAATTTATTGCTCTCCAAAATGTTGTGTGTTTTTGAGCTTGAGAACTCACCTATTTATAGCAAATTTTAGCACACCAATAATAAAAAAAATAAAAAGAAAATAAAATAAATAACAAAAACAATTGCCGAAAGCAATCTGCACTAACGAAATTAATTTAGCACCCATCCGTCCATTTCAAGGACCAGCCGCAGGACACAGCCGTGCAAGACACGCGCGCTTATACTGCTAGCTTTCGGGCGCGTGCGTGCCACTCGCGGCACTGGAGAGTGAAAGCTGGAAAAACTGGCCGACAGCTTTTTCTTGATTCTCGCCGACACTTCTTTGTTTTAACAAATTTTGAATAATTCGTGACCTGACAGTGTTCCAGAAATCGCTAGGCGGTCCAGGGCGGTTTGGGTACCGCCTAGCGCCTAATCGGGTAGGCGGAGATTAATCGGACGGATTAATCGGAGCATTAATCGGATATTATAATAATATTTAATATATTAGTCTAATTTACAATTAAACATATCATTTTAAATAAATTAACAGGATTAATCGGATTTCAAAAATCGAATCGGTTGGTTACCTTCTAGAAGATTAATCGGGGATTAATCGGTTAAATCGGGGATTTTTAGAACAGTGTGACCTGATGCTAATGATTATAACCCACTTAGCTTATTTCGCTCTTAAAAATGCATTTGAATCCCGCACAGCATATAATCTTTAATTAATAAATAATTAATTTAATTTGAATATTATAAAAATAAATATCTAATATTATTAGATATTTATAAATATAATTTTCTAATTAAATAAAATATTTATTAATATAAATTAATCCTTAAATCCTAAGCTGCGGTATTTTGAGGGTCAGAAACCTGACTCCTTTTGCTTGGAAAAAAATATAATAATTCCAATCGGGGTTTCAGCATTAAGAATATATCACTAAGAAATTCTTTATGATAATTCATTTTCCTCTTGGCCAGTCCTCCTTGCTCTCTTGGCAACTCTAAATTCCGAATTGAGGTAGAAATCCACAGTTTTAGCCTTTTATCGCCACAATACCTAAAGTTGCGAATTCTGCACAATAAAAATTGAAACAACAACAAAAAATGAATTAAAAGATACCACATACTTAAGGATAAACCACCAATTTAGGTCCAATTAGTGCATAATTAGTGGATATAAAATCCACTTATCATTGGTTCATTTCCCTCCTTATTCAGATACTGATTTGAATAGGTATTATCTTGCAAGTTAACTTTTAGTTCTAGCTATAAGTTATACCGTAAACAAGTTTAACAATGAATGAAACATGAATGCTCTGCAGTTCAGATATCCAACAAATTTGTCAAAGTAATGTGGTTCAGTTTGCTAGTTTTTCACTGTAAACTTTGATTTCATTTCAGTTACGTCATCGGTGACAAGTCAATACTACAAGATGCGGGTGTCTAGGATATGAAGGATGTGGAAAACTTGCCAGCACCTCCAGAAGTTAAAGATGATCAATAATAAGTAAACTTTTTCCCCTACTGTTATATTTTATTCAGCTGTAACTGACATATGCGCGTGTTTGGAATATAACCTATAGTGGGGGTAGCTTCTGGACAACCAAACTGAAACGAGTAAAAGATACAATTGGTAGTCATTTATTAATGGACATTCTTGCAAAGAAATCAATTCAAATGCCTAATACAGTAGTGTATTCCACTAGCACAATCTCAAGAACACAAATAGTTTTTTTTAAAACTAATGCACTGCTACTTCCTTTTTCGCCTTCATAGTATCCGATCCTTCACTGTGTCCACAATCATTAGCATGACACTCAATCTACCTTTAAAGAATATGTGGCGTACAATTTAGATACTTCTACATAATTATCGGAGTTGCGTACAATTTTTTATATAGGATTAAATTATATGTTTAATGCATGTCCTAAAATGGTTGTTATAGATATGGTGCATCTCATTTAGATACTTTGATCCGATAGAAACATATTCATGTCTCATGCGTAACAATATTATAGTCACTTACATCACGAAGTAACTTATTTTCTATTGTAGGTGGTCTAAACTTGCAAAACACTTGCCAAGAACTGATAATGAGATAAAGAACTACTGGTGGCACCAGCTCTTAGTTTAGTCATGGGACAGTCTTCTTTTACTACTATTTTAGTCTTATGTACATAGTAGAACTTTGCGTGTTAACTAGTTTGTCGAATATTGTGTTTGGAAGAACTTTCATAGTTGGTTGAAGATTGTAGTGAATTTGGGTTGTTGGTTGTGATTGTAGTGAATCTGGATTATGTATTATGTAGTGGATTATTATGATTGTTGTGTTGATTTGGTTATTTAGGTAATGCATATTTTCATATTTATGATTTTTTGTTGGAAATATAAAAATGTTGCCATTGATGCTATAAAGTGTTGGCAAAAAGGAAAATTAATGTGAAGAAATGTTGCTAGAAAATGTTGCTATAGGCAAAAATTTGTGTTGGCATTAAAGTGGGCTCCACAGTGGGCCCAAAAGTGGGCCCCATAGTGGGTCCCAAAAGTGGGCCAAACAATGGGTCCTAAAAGTGGGCCCACTGGTGGGACCCACTATTTTTAAAAAAAAATGTTACACAAAGGCAACATAATATTAGGTTGCTAAAGACTAATAATAGTGTTGCTATAACAAGTCTATGCCAACATTAAAACTGATGTTGCCATAGAGAATAAGAATGTTGCCATTGACCCCAAAGGCAACGGCAAAAATAGCAACATCAGCAAAATGTTGCCTTTGGGGTTTTTTGGGCCTACAACAACATATTTTGGGCCTACAACAACATTTTTGGGCGTTGCCGTAGGTCTTTTATGGTGTAGTGATCATTTGAAATTGTGAATTTGGGACCTTTTGAGTCACCCATGTTGTTTAATGGAATTGATTATCTGAGAAATTTATGTTGCTACATTCACTGTGTAAGAAAAAGGGAAGATTGTTAAGGCAAGAGGCCTACTGCTATTAAGATTTATAAAAACTTGGGATTTGGGAATTATTAGAGTATTAAAGGATTTTAAGAGGCTATGACAAGAAGTTATGGAGATTTAGGGAATTTACTCAATTAAGTACTTAAGGAATTACCAAGAAAATCTCTACGCGATAAAATATTATCACGAGGAGTTTAATTAAGATACGACATGAAATAAGGATTAAGTGACAAGCATTGGTGGAGAAATAATAGTACAAGGAAGGATATTACATGCAAGTATCATGTAACTAGATGGTTAGAAAAAAACCAAACCAAACCAAACATACCTAGTATATCCCGCACAGAGAGGGTGAGATGTACGCAGACCATGCCCCTACTTCTTACGGTAGGGAGGCTGTTTCCGTGAAGACCCTTATCTTAGTGCATAACAGAAAAATAGTGTGTGATATTTACAACGGCTTCATAAATTTTGGTAAAGATTGTAGTCATACCTGAGCCCATGGTTTTGATCACATGGGACTTACCTACGTGGGGGTTTTCCACTCCGTTCTCGAAACACTCTGATCTAGGATGTCTCCTCGCACAGATCCCTGCGCCCATGGCTTTGGACACACTAAGATGACACCTGGCCAAGCTCCCCGCAACTACAAAACCAGAAAACAAAAGACAAAAAACAACAGAACCAAGGCAAAAAAAAACAGAAAACACAGAGAAAAGAAAATGAAAAGACGAACTTCTAAGATAAAGCTAACCGAGACAACCCAACTCTGAGGCTCTCAATAACAGAACCGCTCCCTAAAAGAGAATCCACTACTCTGATCTTGCGTCTCCAAGCGTACCTATCAGCGGTCATGGTCTCATTTAAGTTTAAGGCCTTCAGATCCAACCTAAGCTGCTCTTCCAATGACCTCCTCGGTCTACCTCTCCTCCTCACCCCATCAACCGAAAGACTCTCGACCCTCCTCACCGGGGCTTCAGCCAGCCTCCTACGGACGTGGCCGAACCATCTCAACCTCCCTTGTGTAACTTCAATGGTGAGGACATCGAGGAAGGGGTGGAGGTTAGGATTGAAGATCAGATCGTCCCTCGTACGGATAAGTTCAAGTATTTAGGTTCGATCATCCAGAAGGAAGGTGAGATTGAAGCCGATGTCACGCATCGTATCAAGGCTGGATGGCTGAGGTGGAGGGCAGCGTCAGGAGTGATGTGCGATAAGAAAGTCCCGTTAAAGCTGAAAGGGAAATTCTATAGAGCGGCAATCCGTCCTGTGATGTTATATGGTTCGGAGTGTTGGGCGGCGAAGAAGGCCCTCGAGGGCAAGTTGGAAGCGGCTGAAATGAGGATGTTGCGGTGGTCTTCTGGGCACACGATGTTGGAGAGAATCCCGAATGTGGTTTTTAGGACCGAGCTTGAGGTAGCACCTTTTTCTGCCATTATTCTAGGAGACAAAGAGGCATGGTGCATGCCTAGTCTACTAACCCTAGGGTGTCAACATGTGACACAATACATACACACATCAATACATACCAATTATTCACCTCACTTTTTCAAAACACAAAACCAAAACTCTCTCCCCCCTTTCTTGAAGCTCTCGGCCGAACTAGCAAGGAGGAAGAAGAGAGAATTTCTCTTCAACCTCCACTCATCCATAAACCCAAACAAAAATTCTAGGGCTTCCTTGTATCATAGTGAAGGTATGTTATCAATTTCAAAGCATTCCATCCATCCAATCTTGAGATATTAATTGTTGAAGTTATAGTGAATAGTAACCAAGTTTGTTCATCTTTTAGATCTTGAAGGATTAAGGGTTGTAGGAGCTCATCCAAGTGTTCTTAGAGATTATAAAGCTCGTCCAAGGTTCCTAGATACTCAAGAAGGTATAAAACTCTCACCACTCTTAGTCATGGATTGTTTATGGTTTATATTGTTAGATCTAAGAGTTTTAGTGCATATCTTGGTTATATGAGTTATGGATGATGAAAATCTTGAGGTTATATGTTGTTGATATGATTTTAAAGCTTGTACTTAGAGTATAAAACCCCATGTATGCTAGAGAGTCAAGTCTTGGTGGTTTTAATGGTAGATGTGAGGTATAAAGTGAGTTCTTGAATGTTTGAAAGAAGATGAGTGTTGTGAGAAATTCTGGGAGCTAGCACTGTCTTGTAGGAGGGTTTTGAACCCCTTAAACTTGTCCCCTTAAGACCCAATACGTATGGTTAGAAAGGTATTTGAATGTAGTTTCCAGAAATATAAGGTTCATGACTAGGTGATGTATAGATTCTCAGTTATGACCCGAGAAGTGCAGAGTGGTTTTGAGATCCGGACTGCACCATTTGGTCAACTTGTGAACCAACTTTAGACCCTTAAAATTATGTGAACATTATGAAATATTGAGGAAAGCTAGATTTTACAGTGGTAGAGGTTAAACAAAAATAATTGGATTAAAATATGTATTTTTCAATTTTATAAAAATGTTAGAGTAAAGTGCGCGCAAGTGAAAAAGTCATTCGAGGGGTTAGTTTGAAATGGTTTCAAGGATGAATCATTATGCATCGAATGTGGTAACCAATTTGAGTCAAATAAGTGACGAGCGTGATCGAGTGATGGCATGGACCTATAGGAGGGCTAGAGAGTCATAGGACGGAGTCATTAAGTTAGTTTTGTATTCTCTAAAAAGCTTGTGATTAAGAGGTATTGCTAAGGTACTAACGAGCGAATATTGGTTATGTATAGATCTTCATTCCACTCCGCAAGCTCGATCACCCCAACCTCACCAAGGCAAGTTTACTTTTCAAAACTTATATATAAGGATTTTCACTGTTGTGTTTGTAGTTTCCAAACGTATTATATGCTTACGCTTTATGAGATTATGTTGAAGTTTGAGATATATGCATATGTGTTTGTTCACCCTTGAACTTAGAATGAAAGTGTTTTCTTCGGACAATGACTCTAGCAATAGAGGTCGTAGCGGTCCAAATATACTATTGACCGGGGAGCGGTATATTATTGTATCGTGATTAAATTGCGAAAATCCGAAGAGTCATTCGGGAAGTATCGTATACCTAAGTATTTATTATTTTTACGTTGTTAAAAATACTCAAAAATATATATCTTGGATTAAAAGCTTATTTTAATTAAATAATTATTTTATTAATCGTTTACATTAAATCTCAAAATATTATTTATTAATTATTGTTCATTATTTTAAAGACAAAATTAATCCAAGATACCTTTAGCGTTTTCAAACTTGAACTCTTTCGAACCCAAAATATTTTCGAAAACCCCCGATCAGGTTTTACTTCCTTGCACGTTTTTCAAGAATTATCGGTCGACTGATGTCGGACTTCAACTACTCGAATTTTCTATCAAAATGATTTTGACAAGAAAGAAAAAGGGGAATCTGGCAGGTGTGGGAATCGTTGACGAACGATTCCCGGGATGTGTAAGTGGCCGTAAGCCAGGCGGTCCATCACTTATTCCGGCCCAGGTGTTGCCGAAGGATGATTACGGATGTAGTTTTCACCCGAGGGTAGTTACGTATGTAGTTTCTATCCTTCTACTAGTAGAGAAGACCCGCGAATTATTGGACTTGGATGTGGCTACTGATCATCGTCAATCCTTGTCAGGTTTTTATGTTTTCTTCAAGTCCCATCCTCCACTTTGGAAAAATACTCAAACACTGCTTCTTAGGCCTAAGTGCCAAGTTGCCGATAATGTTATTTTTGGTAAGAAAAATATTGATTTCATGCAGTATCTAGAACTACAGAATTATTTTGAAATCAAATGCACGTGTTGATGCACTCTTGCGATGGTTCAAAGATGAAAGATGATTCTATAATTATTGCTGTAATCAAACTTAATATTTACTAAACCGAATAAAAAGGTTAGCACTTCTTATCTTATATATATACATCTTGCTGAGCTATAGTTGCTCACTCTTGCTTGTTTTCAAAAATTGCAAACACAACAGTTAAGAGAAATGGTAAGACCCCGTCAGACTGTCCGAAAGCAGGTGACTAGACCCCAGGCAGCAGCTGAGATCCCACCGGTAGGCCCCATTAGCTGGATTAGTTTGCAACTTTTGTTAGTACGTTTTATTTATAAGTATGACCTGTGCAAGGCAGTGTACCGCAACAAACATTCAAGCCGCTAACACCGCTTCATGTAGAAGTGTTGTTGGTAGCATAAATATTATTTAATTCGGTCTATAATAACTCTAAAACTTTTACTTTTGCTCAATCAAGTGTATGACGTTTCTGAGCCTCTAACCTGTGTATGTGT
The DNA here is from genome assembly GCA_037693485.1 of Kitagawia praeruptora. NCBI lineage: Eukaryota > Viridiplantae > Streptophyta > Magnoliopsida > Apiales > Apiaceae > Kitagawia > Kitagawia praeruptora. The sequence goes on from CM075352.1 coordinate 146,747,919, forward strand.
GTGAGTGTGTGCGGTGTGAGTTTATTGTGAGGTCGATTACGGTTATAATCATTATTATAGAATTTTTTGTGGTTATTATATTTAGATTCTCTATAGATTATTTTATTTTGGATTTTTGAATTGTTTTTTAATTTATTTACAACTTTAGTACCGAATCTAGAATATTTGCAAAATAATAAAATGTTAATTTATTGATTTGTGTTGACTTTTTTTAGTATAAATTTTAAAAACATGTTTGTTTTAAAATCTAAAATTTAATTTTTTATGGCTTTTTATTAAAATTAGGTTTTCTTGAAACTCTTTTATGTGCTAAGGTTTTTTTAAATTATATTTCAATTTTTAGTCTAAAATATCTTTGTTTTAATTTTAGTTTATAATAATTTTTTTAACTTTAATTTTTTCTGTTTCACCATGCGTTTGTTTTTTGTGTTATTTTTTCATGTGTGATTTGTAAGTATTAGTTGATGGGCATATTAGCTAGGGAACAAGGGTTTGGTGAACGATGCTAGAGAAGTATACTTGGCAAGTATAGCTTAGAGAGCAAGTTCTGAAACAGGTGTTTAGCAAGCCATTTGTCAGCATCTGGGTTAAAAGGTTTGTCAGCATCTAGGTTAAAAGGGAGATATATTATTGTATCTTGTAATTGGTTTATTTCGTTGATCAATAATATATTCTCTTACCGGATTGGTAAGGGACCAGGACGTAGACCGTAGGGATTATGGGTCGAACCTGGCTAAAAGATATGTGTGTTCTTTAGTTTTCTTGTACTTTACTTACTGCTTGTGCATCCAGCTTATGGTTTGCATTCAGTTAGCCATATACACCTATTCACCCCCGTCCCTCTACGTGTGCATTTTCATATCAATCACAACAAAATGCTGGAACAGTGGACCACTCTCTTCGTCCTCGTTTGTAGAACAATTGAGTAGACACAATACCATTTGAAGCATCTATTGAAAAAACTATAGTAATCAACATCACCAATGTATATATAATCGTCGGTATACTTCGTTAAACTAGTACAAAAATGGCCTTTTACGTCGGCTAAATAAGTTATATACGTCGGCTAAATGGCGACGTATATAGTATGACATCTTCTACGTTGGGTAAAACAACGACGTAAAAGGTAGAATATACGTCGGCTTAATAGCCGACGTAAAAAACCAAATGAACCGACATAAAAAAGTCTGAATAACCGACGTATAAAACAAAAAGCCGACGTATATTGTTTATCCTTTTACGTCGGTTCTTCTAAACAACCGACGTATATAAATTATATTATATATGTTGCCTATGTCGGAACCGACGTATATTATCCAAAAAGAAATATTTTGTTTCTCGGTAATCATATCTAGGTAGAAACTTGTGCAACAAAAAAAAACATACATTAACAAAATTTTGTACAACTAAAAACTATGTACAATATCCAAAATGTTTACAAATTTCCGATATCTAACTTAGATAATTCAACGACGAAATCTAAATCTAAGCTGCTCCACAGAGGTTCGACGAAAACAACTCCTTCATTCAAAAAAACCCCACTCTTCTCTCCTCTTATACTCTCCTATCTTATACTCTCCTGTCTTATACTCTCCTGGCATCTGTACAATTACCACAGGAAAATTAAGATGTGATCACCAACATATAACAGGCAGCAAAAACATGAAATTTTTTCAGTATATCAACAAAGGGATGTACTGTACTCTCTCATTTGTTTACATTGGAGGGGGTCACGTAGACCAAGACAATGCATAAAAAATGAGTAAAGTTAGATGAAAAGTGGGTAAAGTGATGGTACCTATCAATATTTAATAATAGATTTGAGATAATGGAGTAAAGTAGTGGGTGTAATAGTATTTTTTATTATTAAATATGAGATAGTGGAAGAAAGTAGTGAGTGTATTAGTGGGGTAAACTTATTATTTATGATAACGTAAAAAAATGAGAGGGACATACCAAAATAGTAACGAGTTTTTTCCCAAATAAGTGTTGGTGAGAATTTTATTTACCAAAATGGGTGATTTTAAAAATATTTACCAAAATGGGTGAAAACATAATTTTTTTAATTTTTAATCAGAATTCCAACTATCCATCTACCCAAATAACATATCATCGTATGTGGTGTGTATACGTGTGATCAGGGTTACAAGGGTTCAACTTCAACTTTCTCCAGGTACCATTTTCTTATACTTTTTGTATGTATGTATGGAGTTTACACTTTTGAATTCATGTGTATTTCTGTTTTAATTTTGTAAGGCTTAAATACATTATTTAAATGTTTGGGTAATTTTAATTGTTATATAGTCTTCTCTATGTTTAGATGTTTAGATGTTTATAGGTACACTTTAATTGCTATGCTATTCTTTTCTATTTTTTGTTTAGATGTTTGGGTAATTTTATTTTTTGGTAATTTATACAATTTTTATTATTGCTATTCAGAATGAACTTGACCACTGCATTACACATGATACAAAATGAAGATTTTGATAGAGTCTCTCAAATTGCAATTGTAAATGTTGGAATTTTTTGAATAAAATTTAACTTGCTTTCAAATAATTTTAGTTTTGTAACTTATTTGTATTAATTTGTGTAACTCCTAAAATAATGAGCTAATATTTATTTGTTCATTATTATGTAGGTTACAAATTAATTAGCTTGTAAGTTACATTTTGTTTCCCCTATAAAATGAGTCTTTTGCATCATTGTTTGATATACAAAAAAGAATACACAAGCTTCCATTGTTTTCTTGCATTCATCTTAGAGCTCTAGGTTCTGTTTATGTGAGATAGCTGCGGTATTTGTTCGGTTCGTAGAAGGCGAGTTTATTCAGTGCTTGAAACCACCTTTGTTCGTTGTATCCTGGGAGACGGAGGCCACTCAACCTTCAAGCACCATACGGAAGGGGCTTATCTGTTTTAAGGAGAGCGTGGTTTTCATGTGACTCGAACATTTCTCGGTACTTGTTTTTTGTTGATTTGCTATTTTCAGGTACACTCTTAGACTATACTTCCTACAAGCTTAAAACAGATAACATAATTCATAAATTGATTTGTTTGGATTTTTTTTAGTTTTGGGAGTATAAGATTTTGATGACACTAATGTTGTTACTTTCAGCCTGGTTGAACATGCACTAGTGGTTAGATTTACTACCGCACATAATTCATGCATGTACGCATTGTTTTGGGTTTATATGCTTTGGTTTTAATGATGATACGGACCAGGTTATGTTATATTTGGTGGGTCAAAGCTATCTCTTCCATGCCTAGTCAAAATTTTTATTAATAATTTTCCAAGTGATTATTCGATATCCCTGCATTATTAGCATCAATATGTCACATGGAAATTTGATTAGTAACTACTCTATATATGTCGGATATGATATGGCTAGGATTATGTTACACTGATTTTACAACAGTACGTATGCGTAGCATATTTTTGTGTCAGAAAAGATTAGACTGACTTGTAGTTAATTCGCTTGCTTCTATTCTGATTCATAATTTTGGTTACTTGTTTTAGTAATTTGTGGTAATGGAATGCATGATTAGTATACTGCGAGATAGAAAAGCTCTAACTTTATTGTGTAAATGCTATCCTTTACTATGGATTACTATGAATCATGTAGTTTATATAATATGTATTAGGCATATTTTTAATCTTGAATCATGTACTGAATACTATGTGTTAGTTTCTTGAGAGAAAATGTAAATTGTGATATTTATTGGCATTAAAATTTATTAATGGTAATCATTTTTTTTAACTGATATGATGTGTGCATATTAATAGGCATTAATATGGGTGTTATGAAATTTATTGGCATTAAAATTTTAAATGCTAGGTAATATTTTGTTTCATAACTGATAGAGATTATGAATATTTTTATGAATCAAATGTGCTAATTTGATTATGGTTTTTTTTTTTGAAAAAAAAAGGAAAAATATATATGTATATATATTGTTTTGGAAATATTTTTCTGGAAGAACATACTATTTTTTGATATTGATAGAAGATAATTCTGTCTAGGAGTTGGTTATTAAGTGGGACCGCTGTGACCCCTCCAATCCCTGGGAATTATTTATGGAGGTATCAAATTTGATGTATTTAATTCGGGAAAAGTATAATCCATATTTTAATATCAAGCTAGTGGATTTTGGTTATTTTTTTTCCCTTGAGAAAAAAAAAATATATTAGCTTTGATGTGTTTGATAATTGTACCTGGTAAATTTGTTTTTTTTTTTAAAAAAATCTATACTTTTTGTGGAAGTTTGCAAAGTACAAAATCTATATTTGACAAATATATATATAAAAAAAATTGGTTTGTCTTGTGACGGGCTTGTGACTGCAGAGGCAGTGAATGTGTCTAATGCGGCGACCCTCGTGGTGCCAAATATGGCTGTGCCGGTAACCCCTCAAGTGGAAAACCCGGAGAAATTCAAAGGGTTGAATTTCAAGAGGTGGCAACAAAAAATGTTGTTTTACTTGACCACTTTGAACCTTGTGAGGTTCTTGACTGAGGATGCACCTAAGTTGAAAGAAGATGAGTCTGATGTTCAGCTTGTGAGTGCAGCTCAAGCTTGGAATCATTCGGGTTTCTTGTGCAGAAATTATATAATGAATTGTTTGAGTGACTCAATGTACAATGTGTATAGTGTGCTGAAAACGTCCAAAACTTTGTGGGACTCACTCGATCGAAAGTATAGAACCGAGGATGCGGGTACTAAGAAGTTTATAGTGTCCCGACTTCTTGAGTTTATGATGGTGGATTCCAAGAAGGTGGTTAGTTCAAGACCTTCAGACGAACATGCATGACATGGAGGTGGGGGAGTGCCCATGAATGAAGCCTTCCAAGTAGCCTTTATTGTTGAGAAAGTTCATTGGAACTAAAATCCTTCGTGGATATTCAGTACATTAAAAACCTAACGGGCCTGGTACCTATAATGTACAGGTTATGGGGCAGCATGAGATTTATATTTTTCTGGTTGGGATTGTTCCTCTAGTTAAATTATTAATTCTCGTGTTGGTGTCGATCTGTTACGATATTGACACACGAGCCTATTATGATAGTCCATGTGATACCAAATACGGTAACATTGCAGTCAGCTCTGTATGCTGAAATTTGGAGAAATCCATAATGTTGTTAACCCTATCGCATCAGTTGATCAAGGATCACTGAATGTGGGTTTATTGGAAGTTTATGTTCTTCCTCAGACATCTTCTGGTTAGTGAGCCAGAAATTTAGGTTCTCTTGTGAACCAAATTGAAATTTGAGAAAAAATTCAATAGGTGAATTAAGAACAAGAAAGTTCTGTGAACATGATATTAACGTGAAACCTGCTCTAGTGAGAGGTGGTATCAAGTTGTGTGATTACTTGATAGTAATACATTACTCGTTAAAGAGTATAAAATGAAGCATTATAGAAAAGAAATATTCTATAAGCTTGAGGTTGAAAACCAACTTAATATAGAAAATTATGATGGTAATTAGTGATTTTGGTGGTGAATGTTGTGAGGACGCTACACTATACTCGGATTAGAAGAATGGAGTGGTCTTTCTTATGAAAGGAAATAATTGGTTCCTATTAGTTTTGGAATACATTTTGACTTTCTTAGAAATATTCGAAATGTGGGGGTATCTTGAAAATGTCATGATACCAATACCTATTAAGGTAAAAAGAGATCCAAAACCAATTGACGTATTTGGGATGGATATATAGACAACGTTTGAGTCTAATATCTTGTAGCATGCAGATGTGATTCTATGTGACAGAATCGTGTTTAATAAATATATGGATGGATCTTCTTGCGAGATAGATGTCATTTGGGCCCAAACGAATTTTTAAATTAGAAAATAAATATATGGGTCAAAGAAAAGTAAAAGGTCAGACTGATAATTAAAAGATTACAGTCAAAAGTGAAGACCTAACTTACTTTATGATATATTCTTCAGTTACAAGAATATGGTTCATCAAGATGATACTTAAATTGTCGGGGTTGTGAAATTTAGAAGTACATCAATGAACTTTGGAACAGTCTTTCTTGGTTTCTCTGGCTAAGGCAAGAGTCGAAAGTCTGGATTTTGGTGATTATGTTGCTTGGAACAACATAGATACGAAAATTGGCATATAAAATTTGATATTGTTGTGCGATATGTTATGACTTCATAATAAACGATATAGTTGCCATTTTGAGGACACTCAAATTTGGTAACTGAGTGAATGAGTGTTGCCAGTTTAGGGACGCTTAAACTTGGTAATGAGATAAATTGATATTATTGATTTTTGGGACGCTAAAAATTGGTAATGTCAATGACAAATTGAAGTCTTGGCTGATGACTGGTAAAGTGATTACCAAAATGTGACGTATGCCAAAGTTAAGATGCACGAGTATAGTGAAAAGGATTGTAATGGAATGTCGAAACATCTTTGTCGTCGACACAATTCCGTTAGACAACTACTCTCAATTAAAGTTATCACTATTGATCATATTAGGTCAAAAGATAACACTGCGGATCCGCTAACCAAAGGGTTAACAAGAGAGTTAGCTGAGAAATCATCGAAAGGAATGGGACTAAAGCCCATAATAAAAGTCGATACAAAGGAAACCCAACCTTGTTGACTGGAGATCCCAAGATCTTGGTTCAATGGGACAACCTAACTGTAAAGACTTAGTGAGATCACTGTGGGGGTTTTACTCCCGGGTCCATTCCTATGATGAAAAACAGTGATAAAATTTGGGTAAGGCTAAGCTATGCTTTTAATGATCCTTATGTGTCGATATGTCGAACAAATAATAGTTTTGTATTGTTTAAGAGATCACCTATGTGAGTGAAGTGGGGTCGCTTCAAGATGGAATTGTGGGGCCAATTCTGGGAAAAACTCACAGAACCAGGCTAAAGCTCAGGACCAAAATGGGCTTAACAGTGAGAACTGAACAAATATAGGGAAAGACTCCAGTGGGGGATGTATCATCATTTCACAAAACAGAAGGGCAGTTCAAGGTCAACACGACTACTGAAATTCTAGAAATGTAAATATGTTCTTACAAGGGAAGGTTCAAGGGTGTACCTATCCTATGCTGGTTTCTACCGTGCGCTCTATCTCCGTGTCAAAATGTCGTTTTGCAATGTCAATTTTATTCATGTGGGGGATTGTTGGAATTTTTTGAATAAAATTTAACTTGCTTTCAAATTATTTTAGTTTTGTAACTTATTTGTATTAATTTGTGTAACTCCTAAAATAATGAGCTAATATTTATTTGTTCATTATTGTGTAGGTTACAAATTAATTAGCTTGTAAGTTACATTTTGTTTCCCCTATAAAATGAGTCTTTTGCATCATTGTTTGATATACAAAAAAGAATACACAAGCTTCCAATGTTTTCTTGCATTCATCTTAGAGCTCTAGGTTCTGTTTATGTGAGATAGCTGTGGTATTTGTTCGGTTCGTAGAAGGCAGGTTTATTCAGTGCTTGAAACCACCTTTGTTCGTTGTATCCTGGGAGACGGAGGCCACTCAACCTTCAAGCACCATACAGAAGGGGCTTATCTATTTTAAGGAGAGCGTGGTTTTCACGTGACTCGAACATTTCTCGGTACTTGTTTTTTGTTGATTTGCTATTTTCAGGTACACTCTTAGACTATACTTCCTACAGTAAATAATGATGACGTGGATACTATGTTACTAGATGAAGTTGAAGATGATATTGATGTTTTGTTGGAAGAAGATGAAATTGGAGAGGGAACTCAAGTACCCTCAACTTACGCCAATTTAGAGGAAACTGATTTGAATATTGATGATAATTGGATGACATCCTTGTTTGAGAGTAAAAATGATTTTAGTCGTGAGTTAGGAAAAGACTCGTTCAACGATAAGAAAGAATTTACAAGAGCTGTCAAACTTTACAATATCAAAGCACATAAACATTTTGAGGTTGTTGAATCACGACCAACCACTTGGTGTGTAAGATGTATGTTATATAAACAAGGTTGCAAATGGCAACTTCGTGCAAGTAAACGTACTGGATCATTTGAAATCACAAAATATAGTGGTCCACATACTTGTTTGCACTATAAGATTTCTCAAGATCATCCAAATCTTGATTCAACTTTGATTGCTCAAGAAATTCAACACCTTATAAAAGAGCAGCCTTCTATTAGTATTACCGCTTTAAAAGCTGAAATAATTGATAAATTAGGCTATACTCCTTCGTACAAGAAAGTTTGGGTTGGAAAGCAGAAGGCAATTAAACAAGTATTTGGGAACTGGGAAAAATCTTATAGCATGTTGCCTAAATTTCTATGTGCGGTACAAAAGTTTAATCCAGAGACTATCGTTGAATGGTGCGTTTTAGGAGAGGCTGATGTAGATCGTGTGGAGTTCAGGCGCGTATTTTGGGCATTTGATCCTTCAATTAAAGGGTTTATGCATTGCCGACCTGTTATTAGTATTGATGCCACTCATTTATATGGTAAGTATAAAGGCAAGATGATGATTGCAATGGGAGTTGATGGTAACAATCAAATATTTCCCCTTGCATTCGCTATTACTGAAAATGAGTCGTATGCTAGTTGGAATTGGTTTCTTTCTCATGTTAAGAAACATGTGGTGAAAGATAGAGAATGGATATGTTTAATATCTGATCGTCATGCTGGAATATTAAAGACATTTAAAGAAAAAGGATCTCATTGGTTAGAGCCACGTGGTTTTCACAAGTATTATTTTTATTTATATGATAAATTATTGCGGTTGATACAAGTGAAGGCACATGCATGTTCTGGTAACTGTTTGAGCTTACTAAAATATCTAAAACATTTTTGACGATTGATCTTAAATTTTTGAAAATCAACTAGTAATTTGCTCCTGATTCTGTTACTAAAACAGCAATGGAATCTTTTGGTTGTTAAGCAATAGAATCCTGATTCTTGTGCATCTATCTCTGGATAAGTTCTGCCTTCACTGTTCTGCGACAATCTGCTCATATACAATAATTTTCTCTGGTTCAGACTAAGAAATATCTTTGCAAATTTAATCAGCATCTATCTCTATGTGCATCAAGTCTGTCTCAAGTTTCTATGGGTGCAGTAATGGATGCAATACGATAATCAAAACAAAACTCCAGCAATTTATCCAGAGATAAACAATCAACTGCAATTTTTTTTATTATCAAGTTACGAATCTAATCAGCTTTGTATCAAACTTATCATATCAAAATTGATATCATAATATCATAAAATTAAACCACCTCCTTGGGAATTCTCAATCACAGGCTGCTGCACGTGCACTTAGGGAAGCTTCATCACCAGAGTTTAGTATTGGTTTTATTTTCACAGTTAATTTTTGTATTGATTTTCCACAGGTATTGCTTAAGGCATTTTATCAACAACTTTAATGATAAATTTCGCAATTCAGAGCTAAAAGCTTTAGCTTATCGTGCTGGGAGTCAGAATCAAATTCGAAAGTTCAACTCTATCATGGAAGAAATTGGGAAGATAAAGCCACAAGCTCGTCAGTGGCTCGAGGGACATGCACTAGATAGATGGACACTTGCACATGATGGCGGAAAGCGATATGGGTTACTTACTACAAATTTGTCAGAGATTTTTAATAGTGTACTTAAAGGTGCTCGTTTCTTACCAATCACAGCTTGTGTTCAACTTACATTTCATAGATTGGTTCACTATTTTGATGTGAGACGTCCTATGGGGACTAATGCTCAAGCTAACTGGGATATGTATACTCCTCACGTTGTAGCAAAACAAGCAGGTTTAATGTCAAAATCTGGTGCACATTCTTTGAGATCTTTTAACCGATAGAAAGGAATATTTGAGGTGATAACTCAAAAGGGGGGAAATGTCCAAGTTGTTGATTTGGAGCAAAAAAATTGCACATGTGGGGTAAGTGGGAGATATTTAAGTATCCGTGTTCTCATGTACGTTTTGAGTGTATGTGCCAAGCTTTCTTTGAATCCCTGGCAATATATTCACAAATGTTACTCAATTGAAGATTATTGTGCTACTTGGTCATATGAGTTTTTCTCGCTTCCACATGAAGCATATTGGCCACACTCATCATCTATTAAAGAATTACTGCCTAATTCGGATCTAAAACGGGATAAGAAGGGACGTCCTCGCTCAACAAGGCTACGGCATGGAATGGATATTAAAGAAGGGAAAAAGAGTAACCATGCATTGTGGAATTTTGTGGACAACCTGGACATACCCGGGCAAGATGTTCCTCTAAGCCTAGAGGAATGGCCGGAGGAAAGGCGGAAGAGAGAGGTTGAATTGAAGTTTTTCTTTTTAATGACTTTTCAAGTTGCAGGGTTTCAACTTGCTTGTTCTGGGCAAGTTTTTCTTTTTAGAAAGATTTTACGTGGAGTTTTAAACTCTGTCAATGAAGCAGCATTAGTACTTTTGATTTTTAAGTAGAATTTTTGGTGTATTTGATTTCAGACTTTGGCACTTAGTTTATCCAGTGTTTTTTTTATATAATGTTCGTCATGGAATGCATTTAGATCATATATGCTGATGTAGACTTTCAAGTCAAAATATTACATAACAAGGTTTGATAAACATCAGAAGTTCACCACCTTTGCATTCTGGCCGAAATGATGGGTTACATCAAGTAAAGATTAATTAATAAAACTGTATCTAAGGACTTAGCAAAAGCCTGTTTACTTGCAGGGCTAAATACATATACAAGTAAGTTTCTCTTTCTAGTTTATCCCCTTGGCAATAGTAGGACTAGTTGCTACTACCCTGGCCTGTAGAAACAGGAGCAGCGACCAAACCTGAACTTTCAGAAGTACAAATGGCATTGGACCCTGGAGTGAGACTCTCTGTAGTATTCTTGCTGAGAGTGTTGTAAGGAGCTGAACTCATTGTTGAAATACAAACACAGCTGTATAAAATGAATTAAACATGTTGAATTATAGTTTAGATTAAAAGAATTATGTTTTCACCCATTTTGGTAAATATTTTTAAAATCACCCATTTTGGTAAATAAAATTCTCACCAACACTCTTTTGGGAACGGAGAGAGTTAAACTAAGTCCATCATCTTACATGTATGGTATGTTAAATATATTTGCTTATCGAGAAAATGACTGTGAACAAGAACAACATTTACCGAGTCGACGTCGTCTTAAAAATGTGATTAATCTGGAGGAAATAGTGATTTTAGACATTGTTCTATGCTACTGTCTGCTTCTCTCTCTCAGCTGTGCACCGTTTTAGAATGATTCTTGTGTAGTAGTTGACGGGGCTTCTTTTCTTTTACCAAAATTTTCCATTGTTTACCATTTTTCTGGATTTAGAAAAATTTGTTTTACAAAATTCAAAGAAACACAAAAAAAAAAATTGTTAAAAATATTTTGATTGTTTCTGAAAATACTATTTATAGGGCTACTCTTAGAATTGATTTGCCAGAAATTTTTTGTCACTAATTTGCCAAAAACAGATTTTTGACCAAATCAGTTCGATAGGAACGTTCCATGTAAAAAGTCAAAGTTTGCAAGAGGTTTTATGATCAATATGATTAATTATCGAGCAATGTTATTGACACGATTATATGCAATATTAAATGTGTTCTTATTTTTGGCCCATATAAATTATATTATAAAAATATAAATAAAAGAATTTTGGATGATATTCCAAAATTTTGGGATTTTTACAAAAATATAATTTAAAATATTTTTTATAATTAAGATTTATATATAAAATAATTTTAATTTTTTTTTTTAAAATTGCATTTTCATAAATACTATTGGGAACTTGTGTAACCTATTACGCAACTTCAAACTTATTTTTAAGGGTTGATCTTAGGTTTTATTCGGATTGTAACGAGTAACATAAATTAATTAACTTTGTAGTAAATTTATATACAAAAATTCAATTATAATTGCATTTTGGTTCGCAAAGATTGCAAATTGTACTTTTGAAAATGATATTTTAAAAGTAATTTTCTCAAAAAAATATTTAAAAGTCATATTTTTGAAAATAATTAAATATATAAATACTTAGGTGATATCCAAAAAAAATATTATTTCATGAAATATAAAATTTAAAAATTTATTTGTGATAGTATAATTTAAAACAGCTCTGCAAGAAAGTACTCCTTTTACTATTTGAAAAGAATGATCGTGCTGTCCACTGATCAAAATATTAACTACAAAAAGTCTACTAAATATAACTGTTGCTGTCAGTGGCGCGAACAATGTGGGTTAGCTGTATCAGTTAAATATATTAATCATCTTTCGAATAATTCAAGGGTTGACATATATGATACTCCATTAATATGTTCAAGGTGAGCCTTTGTATTGTAGACTTTCTCTTTATGCCGAGACTTGATGAACTTGTCAGAAACCGGCCTCTCCTCAATCATCAACACATGCGCTCGATCAGCTAGCTGATATTTCATGATGATCATATAAACCTAGAGGTGATGTCTCTGTGGAGCTTTCAAGTTACAACAAACTTAGGCCTCAATTAAAGAAGTTAGGCCTCGATCATCCATCATCAGCTAGCATCTCGTGATTAATTCCTTATGGCAGCGGCTTCAGAATATGCAGTTTACAGCAATCATCCGTACTATTTTTAGTATAAATTAAGTTTCTGACGGCATGCAATCCATGCATTTGGAAGGATGGATGAATGAAATGAAGTTGAAACATATACCTTTTTGGCAGCTCTCCAAATAGTATATAAGTTTTCATTATTGGTAAGTATTGGAATATTATTTTTAGTTTAAATTTACGAGTTTATTCATTTATTTCAATAAAATCACTTTTTCATATTTTTTATCGTTGCAGTATAAGCTATTTATGAACTTTCAATAAGTATGAACTTTCCAAATTAATATGCATGATATAACCTATTTATGCTTTATTAATTTATATATAATAATTAAAAACGACCATAAAGTAGCTAGCTAGTTATTTTAGCCATTTCTTTTTAATTAGCTTCACTAACAGGCCAATATAATCATCAAACAGAGGCACCTTAGTGAACTTTCTAAAAGTAATACATATTAATTAATTTAATAAAAAAATATAAATAATTAATTAAGCCGTTAATGAAATAATAGATTTACATTTCGGGTAAATCATGACATGATAACTAGTTCATGCTCGCGGCTGATTTTTTCACAGGTTGGTTCATGTAATTTTATAATTTATGCTTTACTTCTATTTTAATGTGTTATTATGTTCTCAAAATACATATAAAAAGAATATGCTTTTAATTTCCGTTTAACCTATATAAATTTATACAGCATGTATTTTCGCCTTTTACCTCTTTCTTCCTAGGGTTTCCTTAATTTACCAACTCTATATATGCACCTACTTTCTTAATACCTGTGTGGTTGCGTCTAACATCGTTGCAAAATATTTTCTCCATAATTATCGAGATCTGCTATCTTTACATCAATTTCTCCTAGGCACCTCCTATATATATTATAGAAGCATGGATCGTTTCCTTTTCTTAAGTTTGTTCTTGCTCTTTGCTCCATCTATTTTAGTTTCAGCACGCAGTATACCTCCCAATCCGGATCCACAGTATGGAATCAACTCTACTAAAGCCGTAGTGAATGATCAACTTCAAAGGTAAATAATTAATTAACATCATATATGTGATTCATATCACTTAACTCTTAGATCTATCTACATATGTATAGGCCAATTAAATAATTTGGATCTGCCCGGATATATTATAATTATGATGTGGATCAATGGATACATGATGGTAAAAAAATCTCTCTAGCTAGTTTTATTAGTATAAAAAATCGTAAATCCGCCAGTACATCATGGTAAAATCTCTCTACCATGGTAAATTCGCCAATACATCATGGTATATATATAGAGTAGAGCTAGGGATCCCAAAATGAGTCCCAAAAAGAGTTCCTAAATGACATGGCATGGGTGATTTGACAGTATGAAATATTTTAATTGGTATTATTGATGTTAATACAGGGAGGCCCATCATAATATGACCAATCAGAAGATGACACTTGCATTTTGAGAATTTTTTTGGGATCATTTGAGGACTCTAGCATTTTCCATATATTAATTAGCGTTTCCTTGTTACTTGGTACATCACTATTTTCTAGTTAATTGTTTATTTTTCTGTTGCTGGTAATTTATTGTTACTTGATTGTTTGTGAGTGCTGGATCTTGAATGAAATGATTGAGACAAGAAGAAAATTTAAATGAAAATTTTATTTAAATACATATATTTTTTGTGTTATTGCTTGAATATAATATCACAATGATTAAAGATTTTATTCACCTTACACATATATTGAAGATTAAGCTGCATAAATAACACCCGTATACAAAAACTCTATAAAACATATATCATTCCCTAAACACTTACTCAAATTCTTACTTTAAAAGTTATCCAAATTTTCAGTACTTGTGTTTCACTTTACTTGTTACGACTAGCTAGAGTAATATAAGCTCATTATAAGTAAATAAGTATTATTAAATAATTCGGTGATATCCTAATATTAGTGTCGATGCTCATGATTTGATTAGAGTTGTAATTTTCATTATTAGGAAGCATATAACCAGAATTTTTAAAAGAATATAAAACAGAAACATATGTATCATGTAATCCCACGTACACATTAGGGTTTTTGAAAGTTTCCCAGAAGTTTTCCTATATATGTCTCTCCCTCTATATATGTATCTATAACAGGACCTCAAGGTACTGATTCTTAGTTTTTATATTACAGGGGAACCTCCAGTAACCTAGGGCAAACCTATAAGCAGCAACCATGCCTTGCTGGTAACCCTATATTTGAATGCTGGAAGTGTGACCCGAACTGGGGCAATGACCGCCAGCATCTTGCTGACTGCGGTACAGGCTTCGGTAAGAGTGCAACTGGAGGCAAAGGTGGGCAGATTTATGTGGTCATTGACCCTTCCGACAAAGATTTGATTAAACCAAAACCAGGAACCCTTCGCCATGCCCTAATTCAAAGTGAACCCCTATGGATTACTTTCTCAGGCAGTATGAAAATCAAGCTCTCTGGTCAGCTTTATGTAGGTAGCTTTAAGACAATTGACGGGCGTGGTGCTGATGTGAGCATTAGTGGAAAAGGCTGCCTTATGGTTGTAGATGTTACAAATGTCATAATTCATGGCGTTGATATCTCAGATTGTGCTCCTGCTAAAAGTGCTTATATAAATATAAGTAATATCCAAGTTCAACATGCAGGAAAAGCCAAGGGAAATGGTATTACCATCATCCGATCTCATAATATTTGGGTCGATGACTGTACTATATCAGATTGCGCAAATGATTTGATTGATGCCAACCTTCTCAGTACAGGGTTGACCTTTTCCAACAATCTTTATTTCAACAAAAGTGAGTTGCTCTTGGATCGGCAAGATAATAATGGATTAAAGCAGGTAACACATATTTCAATCAGTTCAGTTCAGGTAGCTAGCAAAATGTAATTATCACTATACTGCTGATACATGTACAGGTGACAACATTATACAATCGTTTCGGGAAGCATTTGACTCAAATTCCACCGAGCAGGTATGTACGGGTGCTATTCTATAGTTTAATAATATTTGTAACACGTCATTGTTGCCCTTTTGCTCACTAGTCTAAAATTGCTTAATTGTAGTCCTAGCTATTTTTTTTTATCTAAATTTAGTAAAAGGTGTTAATATACGATATTGTATTTTTCTACTTTAGAACATATAATAACTTAAAACATAATGTTAACTTTACATAAATAGGAACAATGGTGGAAATGCGTCCACGACTTTTGTCAGCGGAGGGGAAGTAAGCAACGGCCAAAATGGCGACGAAGGAACAAGTATGAGTGGTAACAACTTTTCGTACTGGGTGAAGCATACAATTGCAGGGAGAGTACTGGTCGTGTTCGGCGCTATCATGCTAGGCGGCGTTGGATATGGAACATATAAAATACTGAACCAGTGTGGGAACGGGAATAATTGCTTCAATTGCTGCAATGGAAATCGGAATAATTAAGGTATGTGATGTGTACTATTAAGTATCATTTATCCTTCTTACTTTTTAACCATTTTCATGCATGGTTAATAATGTTATAATGTTAGAAAGTCATTAGTAATAGGAATGTTAAATTTAGGAATTCATATCATTCATGTGATTAATTATATTAATACCAATTTCATTAAAAAAAATGTTTGAAATATACATTAAATTAAATTTATTTAAAAAGATTATTTTATATATATTGAAAAAGCGCGAGAGTTGCAAGCAAGTATAATAACAAAACATTTATATGTAAACAAGAGGGAGGCGTGGTTGGTCCATCTCACGTTCAAACCTTAATTAGGTCATATTTTCAAACTAGCTGTATAATCACACTAGACCTTTCTGCGCAGGTTTAGGATTAGCAAGCCCTTTGCTGTTTTGATGGATATATATTAAGTTAAGAAGACCGTAACGTTGCAATATTATTCTGGTTTGTAATATTTAAGACTAACCTCTCTACCTGAATCTTTTCACATAATGTTGAGCACTTCTCTAACTGGATCAACAGTACTTCGACTGCAAGTCGTTATAATTTTTATAATGGAACGTTGCCTTTATGTGAAAACAAATTACAACTACTACTCTTTCTAACCCTAGCTAGTTGTTTATATACACAATTCTTTTTCACAAATATAAGTAAAGCTCATTTTATATAGTAGGTACACGATTTTAAAGAAGAAGATGCATGTTACCAAGATTTTTATTTTTATTTTTTTACCCTTGATATATCGTTTTAAATATGTTAATCTACTATTTTCTTACCTTATATGAAAAGTATTATATAATTAGATAATTAGTCTAAGCGTACACTACAAGAAAAGAAAAAAAAAGACCAAAACCGACCACGCGATTGGTCGGTTTTAGCCCTTTTTTGGTCGGAATTGCCATCAATTCCTACCAACTCGAATGGTAGGAATTGCTCCAGTCGCAATTGCTAGTTTTTTTTCCAAAAGGCCCCACATGCCATGTGGCTGTCCAAGTGGCTCGCCACATGGGATGCCACGTGGCGTGGGACCAAGACACGTCACATGCCACGTCATCGAAAAATGGATCCCAAATGTTGACGTATCATCCACATGTCAAGTGGGACCATCCAAGTCATTTCTGCCACGTCATGATTTTTGATTTTAGTCAATGACTATTTCCGACTAAGATTGGTAGGAAATAGGTCATTTTTGACTTTGGTCAATGACCTACTACCAAATAGGTCATTGACCAAAATCAGTGACTATTTCCTACCAATGTTGGTAGGAAATAGGTCATTTGACCAAAGTCAAATACTATTTCCTACCAACGGAAGGCATGTCAATTTGGTAGGTTTTATAACAGAAGCCATGTAAATTGGTATTTCCTACCAATCAATTCCTACCATTGTAACTTTGGTAGGAAATGGCTTGAATGTTGTAGGAAATGGCTTGAATTTGGTAGGTTATAGCCGAGATTGGTAGGAATTGTTTGACCGATTTTTTTTAAAAAAATAGTGATTCATTTATATTCAAGTAGAACAAATTGCACAATAAAATCAATCTCTAAATCATAGGCATACACCCATAACCAAAATGCATACATTCATCGTAAATCATAGTTTGACATTATCACAATCATTGTATTAAGAAATAATAATTACATCTTCAAATAACTATTCGAATTACAAAAAAATGAGAACAAATTTGGAAATGTTTAAAGAGTTTAAACTCATCATCTTCAAAGTTTCCATCATTGTTGAATCGTTGGCCTTCATTCTTTGTAATTTTGTTATCTTCATCTCGTTTTTACCATTTTCTTGGCCTCGACATCACCATGTTCACCTTCAACAATCTACATAAAAGTGTGAATAGTTAATTAGTATCAATTATACACACCCATAAACAATGAATACATGTAGTTCATAAATAGTACATGATTGTAAAATATCAAGTTCATTTGAAAAACAAAGAACAAATTACATAAATCATCATCAAAAAATGAATATATGAACTAATCAAGAAGAAAAAGAATATTAAGAACACATATGTAAGAAGGATAATATTTATACCTTGATATTTGAGATGGTCAAAATGAAAGAGATGAAGGAGAAGTGAAAAAGAGAGAAGAAAGTAGTTTGGTGGAGAAGAATAAAAAAATGAAAGTGAAAAGAGAGAAGAAAGTTGTTTATAGAGGTTCAAGTCACCTATTTCCTACCAATTGTGGTAGGTTATAAGTTTGGGCGGACTTTTTAAAATTTTGGTTTTGGGCGGAATTTTTGAATATTTTGGTCTCGACGCCAAATTTGAAATTTTCACGAAATTTATGCTCAATTCCAACCAATATTGGTAGGTTATGAGGTTTGACGAAAATTTTGAATTTTCGAACGTGAGCGCCATTTTTTTAATTTGAGTTTGGTGGTCAGTTCAAAATTTTCGTCAAAATTTTTGAATTAATTCTCAATTCCTACCAATATTGGTCGGTTTTGACCCTAGAAAATTAGAAATACACTTCTTCCTATTTTAATTTAATTTTCTAATTTTTTTTATGAACTAGTTAAAAATGGGGGAAAAAAACAAAAAAAAAAATAGAAAAGTAGGGTAACAATCATCACACAAATAGTGAGTATGACTAGTTGGGTGTGTATAAATTTTAGTTCAAAATTTGGCATTTTTTTATTTTTATTTATTTTTTTAATTTATTTTACAAACTAGATAAAAATGGGAGAAAATAAAAAATAGAAAATTACAAGACTTGTTTGGTAACAATCATCACACAAATAGTGAGTATGACGACTTGGGTGTGCATGAATTCTAGTTCAAAATTTGGCATTTTTTCTATTTTTATTTAATTTATTTTACAAACTAGTTAAAATGGGAAAAAATAAAAAAAATTGAAAATTAGGGAAAGTTGGGTAACAATCGTCACACAAATATTAAGTACGACTACTTGGGTGTGTATGAATTTTAGTTCAAAATTTGGCATTTTTTTCTATTTTTATTTAATTTTTTAAATTTGGCATTGTTTGGGGTTGTAGTCAAACTACTAGTTGACCGTCAAATTATCAAATCAGATAATTTTTTTATTTTTTGAAATTTTGACAATAACATGAGAAATGATGGATCTTGACCTCCGTATGCTTGTTTCGTCGAGAAATATTTTTAAAAAAATCGAAACACGAAACCCGGAGGAAACCCTGTTTAGGGGTTCGAGTCAAACTACTAGTTGACCGTTAAATTACCAAATCAAATATTTTTTTTGAAATTTTGGCAATAACATTAGAAATGATGGATCTTGACCTCCGTATGCTTGGGTCATCGAGAAATATTTTTTAAAAAATAGAAACACGGAACCCGGACGAATCCCTATTTAGGGGTTCGAGTCAAACTAGTAGTTGACCGTTAAATTACCTAATCAAATATTTTAATTTTTCTTTTGAAATTTTGGAAATAACATTAGAAATGATGGATCTTGACCTCCGTATGGTTGGGTCATCGAGAAATATTTTTTTAAAAAATCGAAACACGAAACCCGGACGAATCCCTGTTTAGTGGTTATAGTCAAACTACTAGGTGACCGTTAAATTACAAAATCAAACAATTTTATTTTATTTTGAAATTTTGGCAATAACATTAGAAATGATGGATCTTGACCTCCGTATGGTTGGGTCGTCGAGAAAAGTTTTTTAAAAATTCGAAACACGAAACCCTAACGAAACCTTGTTTAAGGGTTATAGTCAAACTAGTAGTTGACCGTTAAATTACCTAATCAACTAATTTTTTTTTGAAATTTTGGCAATAACATTAGAAATGATGGATATTGACCTCCGTATGGTTGGGTCGTCGAGAAATATTTTTTGAAAAATCGAAACACGAAACCCGGACGAATCCCTGTTTAGGGGTTATAGTCAAACTAGTAGTTGACCATTAAATTACCTAATCAAATAAAATTTTTTTTTGAAAATTTGCAATAACATTATAAATGATGGATCTTAACCTCCGTATGGTTAGGTCATCGAGAAATAGTTTTTAAAAAATCGAAACACGAAACCCTAACGAAACTCTGTTTAGGGGTTATAGTCAAATTAGTAGTTGACCGTTAAATTACCTAATAAAATAATTTATTTTTTTGAAATTTTGTCAATAACATTAGAAATGATGGATCTTGACCTCTGTATGGTTGGGTCGTCGTGAAATATTTTTTAAAAAATCGAAACACAAAACCCGGACGAATCCTTGTTTAGGGGTTATAGTCAATCTAGTAGTTGACCGTTAAATTATCTAATCAAATAATTTTTTTTTTGAAATTTTGGAAATAAAATTAGAATTGATGGATCTTGACCTCCGTATGGTTGGGTCGTCGAAAAATATTTTTGATGGATCTTGACACTATTTTGATTTTTTACAAATTATTTTTCACCCTATTTTTTCATAAAAAACTAATTTTTTTATTGTTTGTTATAATTAAAAATAAATTTTTTAATTTTTTGATGTTTTCATACCAATATTGGTAGGTTTTGATGTGAGCGGGAAATTCAATTTTTTCATGAAATTTTTGGCGGAAATTCACTGATCAAAACCGACCAATATTGGTCGGTTTTGATCGAGCGGAAAATTCAACTTTTTCATGAAATTTTTGGTGGAAATTCACTGATCAAAACCGACCAAGATTGGTAAGAAATGCCACTGGAAAAATAAAAATATTTTTTATTTTAGAAATTGTTTATTAATATAAAAATATGATGTATTGGTTTGATGACGTGGGGTGACGTAATTTGCATCTGACCTCATTTCCTACCAATCTTGGTAGGAAATGCTCCCGGCAAAATAATTCTTTTTTTTATGAAATTATTTATTAAATTCTAAAATAGAGGCTGATGACGTGGAAGGAAGAGCCTCATTTCCTACCAATATTGGTAGGAAATGCCCATGACAAAATAAAATTAGTTTTCTTTTAAAATATGAGGGATTATGACGTGGAAGGTGGGGTCCTTTCATGGCCAAAATGTCACCAAAACCGACCAATATTGGTCGGTTTTGATCGAGCGGGAAATTCAATTTTTAACGAAATTTTTGGCGGAAAAACCGACCAATATTGGTCGGTTTTGATGGCGCGGGAAATTCAATTTTTTTGACCAACTTTTTGGCGGAAAATGATGTATATTGTGGGCCCCAATTTACAACCAAAACCGACCAATTGTTGATCAAAACCGACCAATATTGGTAGGTTTTGATTTCCGACCAAGAATTGGTAGGAATTGATGCTTGCGTGTGCAAACTTTGGGCCCCACACGCACCATTTCCGACCAATTTCGTGCTTGGTCGTAAATGCTCACTCATTTCCGACCAATTTTTTTTGGTACGTTTTGCTTGGTCGGTTTTGGCCATTTTTCTTGTAGTGGTATCTATAATTATAAATTAGCCTAAAGTTTCTGTCGATACAATATCTTTCTAGCTAGATAATTTGATTTTACTTAGGATTTTATTTGAGCATTAATTCTTAGATGAATTGTTAATCAAAGTATCATGTTTGACAAGCAGATGGAATATTCCAAGTTAGTATGTAAGTAACAGACAGTGTGAGAAGATGACAAGTGATTTGTATCGTATTCCAAAGGTACACAGAACTACTAAGGGAAGTACTTGTTAAGTTTCACCAGATAGAAGCAGAAGAGAAGCAAATCGAATATTCCAATTAGGATTTCACTTAATAGTCCACTCAATTTGTGCATGTTAATTTAGAAATTGAAATTTTTTAATTTTATATATCATTACTTTTACGTTCTCATTTTTATAATATCATCTAGTCCCTATTATTTTTAAGACTATGCATAGCTGATTGTTGTAGCTGCTGTCTTTTTTCTAATAGTTAGAATCTTTCATTGAAGAAAATGTAAAGCACAAATGTTACCAAGAAAATAATCCAATCCTAACATAGGGCGAACAACAATATATAGAATACATATTGTTGTAATTGCTTCGGATATGGAATATATAGAATGCGGAACCACTGCGGGAATGAGAATAGTTATTGTAATTACTTCAATGAAAATCGAAATAAATAAGATATGTGCCTTTCAATATTAACTTTTATTTATCCTTCTCTTTTGATGCATGATTAATATTTTAACCTAAATGGAAATAACTAAGGTATATGCCCTACATTTTTAATTCTTATTTATCCTTTCATACCCTTTTCATGCCTAGTTAATATTTTAACCTATGTAAATAATTGGTAGTGTTAAATTTTGAGATTTATATTATTAGCTAATTCTAAATTAAACCTACATGTCCCAAATTATACTAATACCAATTGTATAATAAAAATTATTTAAAATCATTGAAATATATATATATATTAAATTAATTAATTTAAGAAGAATTATAATATACTGAGAGAGTATAAATAATATAACAAGTACACACTGAACTAAAATGCAAAATGCAGAATTTATATGCAGAATTTGTGTAAATCTGAAGCATCTGCATGTATGTGAAGAATTACTCCAAAATTTATGTAAACTATGCACGTGAGCAAAACTTATCCTTCAAAAAGGAATGATATTGATCATATTGTTGATTACACTTACCATTCAAATTATAGCTAATTATTTATATTTATATTGTAGAAGAAGGTCTCGGTAGCTGAGAATGATGATTTTGATGATGGTGGGGTAATGGTGAGTATTACGTCATCGTGATATATATATATATATAATTGCTTGCCCGTGTGATGTTGTCTTTAGTGACGGTCTAGTTATTAAGGTTGAATTTTAATGTTTGTGATTTGACATGGATGATGGATGTAAGATAATCGTAGTTGTGTTTGTAAACTAAATTTGATTTTTGGATGGTTGTATGACGATCTAAGTTTGTGTAGGATGGTTTAACTTTTGAATTTGAACGATTATAGATTTGTTGCTTAGTCTACGTAAATTGTGGTAGTATTTAATGATGTAGCTTCAATATTTTGGTATGTTTAGTCTTATGGTTGATTGTATATTAAAATTAGAGTGCTCGATTGCGCTATACATGATTAAACAGATTTAGGATTTAATTTTGGAAGTCGAAAATGGCATATTGTGTTTTCTAGAATAACCAACTTATGACGAATATTCATCATTCATATTCCGTCATAATGTAGTATTTTATCGCTTTTTTTATATTTATTTTTATAATTTAATTTTGATCAACAGATGGGTTCCATTCAATATCTTAGGACAAAATATCTGTCATAAAATGACAACATATAATGAATATTCTATCATAATTAGTTGGTTGAGTATTTTATTGTAGATGGATTTTTTATATTAAGATGTATTGTTTGTCGTCAGAAACCAAAGAAAGATGAAATATTCAATTGTAAGTTATTTTGATATTTTACTGCAGACATGAGACCCACTACTTAAACTTATCGATTGTTACTTTGTACCAAAGCTCTGAACTTTCTATTTGACCAAATGCGATGAAAACTTTCATTGTAATTAGGCCATTTACCACGAATTTCATGCAAAAATTTCATAATAAATGTCCTGTTTATTGTAATGTGTACACAAGAGGGAGATGGTTGGTATTTTTAGTGTGTACATAAGAGGTCTATCTCACGTTCAAACCTTAATTAGGTCATATATTTTCTAACCCTAGACATATAATCACACTCCACACCTTTTTACGCAGGTTTATATGGAGCAAGTCATTTTCTGTTTAGATGGATATTTTTTTTGAAATAATGAAGCATTTCATTAAAAGACTAAAGCATCATACATCAACGTCTCCAATAGAGGAAGTGGAGGAGACACATAAAAATGGAGCTATTAATCACACACAAGTGAGATGAGCCATACAATGGGCTGCCCTATTTGGTAGCTTCCTAATATGCACCACTTCTGTATAAGAGCTTTAAACAGTAGCTCTCCAGAATGTTACCAACTCCAAGATAATTATCAGCACTATTCGTGATCGCCTGAGCAATAAGGAGTGGGTCCGTCGCGATACAAATATGATGCACAGGATAGTAAAGATCCACGATAGAGCTTCGTGAACACCCACTGCCTCAGCTTCAAAACAAAGACTTCCCCTTCCAAATTCACTACCTTTAATTTCCACCAACAAACTATCTAGTGTGATCCCTGAGTGTCATGTCAATCGAAAATGAGGAAACAGCTGGTTGTAGTGATGCATCAACGTTCAACTTCAAACATCCAGCTACTAGCTAGAGCAACCCACCTGTAATTCTCATGTTGTCTACTACCAGCTATTGCAAGGGATGAAGTCCTCGATTTAAGAATAACATCTCTCTAATCAGTTAGCTTCTTCGAGCTCCACTCCACCACAAAAGATGGATTGATAACTTTATCTTCCCACACTCTACTATTCCTAAAAAACTATATCCCCCATAGTACAGTAGCAATTCTGATCAAAAATGGCCTTTTACATCGGATAAATAAGTTATATACGTCGGCTAAAATGCAAAATGCAGAATTTATATGTAGAATTTGTGTAAATCTGAAGCATCTGCATGTATGTGAAGAATTACTCCAAAATTTATGTAAATCATGCACATGAGCAAAACTTATCCTTCAAAAAGGAATGATATTGATCATATTGTTGATTACACTTACCATTCAAATTATAGCTAATTATTTATATTTATATTGTAGAAGAAGGTCCCGGTAGCTGAGAATGATGATTTTGATGATGGTGGGGTAATGGTGAGTATTACGTCATCGTGATATATATATATATAATTGCTTGCCCGTGTGATGTTGTCTTTAGTGACGGTCTAGTTATTAAGGTTGAATTTTAATGTTTGTGATTTGACATGGATGATGGATGTAAGATAATCGTAGTTGTGTTTGTAAACTAAATTTGATTTTTGGATGGTTGTATGACGATCTAAGTTTGTGTAGGATGGTTTAACTTTTGAATTTGAACGATTATAGATTTGTTGCTTAGTCTACGTAAATTGTGGTAGTATTTAATGATGTAGCTTCAATATTTTGGTATGTTTAGTCTTATGGTTGATTGTATATTAAAATTAGAGTGCTCGATTGCGCTATACATGATTAAACAGATTTAGGATTTAATTTTGGAAGTCGAAAATGGCATATTGTGTTTTCTAGAATAACCAACTTATGACGAATATTCATCATTCATATTCCGTCATAATGTAGTATTTTATCGCTTTTTTTAAATTTATTTTTATAATTTAATTTTGATCAACAGATGGGTTCCATTCAATATCTTAGGACAAAATATCTGTCATAAAATGACAACATATAATGAATATTCTATCATAATTAGTTGGTTGAGTATTTTATTGTAGATGGATTTTTTATATTAAGATGTATTGTTTGTCGTCAGAAACCAAAGAAAGATGAAATATTCAATTGTAAGTTATTTTGATATTTTACTGCAGACATGAGACCCACTACTTAAACTTATCGATTGTTACTTTGTACCAAAGCTCTGAACTTTCTATTTGACCAAATGCGATGAAAACTTTCATTGTAATTAGGCCATTTACCACGAATTTCATGCAAAAATTTCATAATAAATGTCCTGTTTATTGTAATGTGTACACAAGAGGGAGATGGTTGGTATTTTTAGTGTGTACATAAGAGGTCTATCTCACGTTCAAACCTTAATTAGGTCATATATTTTCTAACCCTAGACATATAATCACACTCCACACCTTTTTACGCAGGTTTATATGGAGCAAGTCATTTTCTGTTTAGATGGATATTTTTTTTGAAATAATGAAGCATTTCATTAAAAGACTAAAGCATCATACATCAACGTCTCCAATAGAGGAAGTGGAGGAGACACATAAAAATGGAGCTATTAATCACACACAAGTGAGATGAGCCATACAATGGGCTGCCCTATTTGGTAGCTTCCTAATATGCACCACTTCTGTATAAGAGCTTTAAACAGTAGCTCTCCAGAATGTTACCAACTCCAAGATAATTATCAGCACTATTCGTGATCGCCTGAGCAACAAGGAGTGGGTCCGTCGCGATACAAATATGATGCACAGGATAGTAAAGATCCACGATAGAGCTTCGTGAACACCCACTGCCTCAGCTTCAAAACAAAAACTTCCCCTTCCAAATTCACTACCTTTAATTTCCACCAACAAACTATCTAGTGTGATCCCTGAGTGTCATGTCAATCGAAAATGAGGAAACAGCTGGTTGTAGTGATGCATCAACGTTCAACTTCAAACATCCAGCTACTAGCTAGAGCAACCCACCTGTAATTCTCATGTTGTCTACTACCAGCTATTGCAAGGGATGAAGTCCTCGATTTAAGAATAACATCTCTCTAATCAGTTAGCTTCTTCGAGCTCCACTCCACCACAAAAGATGGATTGATAACTTTATCTTCCCACACTCTACTATTCCTAAAAAACTATATCCCCCATAGTACAGTAGCAATTCTGATCAAAAATGGCCTTTTACATCGGATAAATAAGTTATATACGTCGGCTAAAATGCAAAATGCAGAATTTATATGCAGAATTTGTGTAAATCTGAAGCATCTGCATGTATGTGAAGAATTACTCCAAAATTTATGTAAATCATGCACATGAGCAAAACTTATCCTTCAAAAAGGAATGATATTGATCATATTGTTGATTACACTTACCATTCAAATTATAGCTAATTATTTATATTTATATTG
This sequence comes from Kitagawia praeruptora, assembly GCA_037693485.1. Taxonomy (NCBI): domain Eukaryota; kingdom Viridiplantae; phylum Streptophyta; class Magnoliopsida; order Apiales; family Apiaceae; genus Kitagawia; species Kitagawia praeruptora. Next base: position 146,774,594 of record CM075352.1, read on the forward strand.
TAGAAGAAGGTCCCGGTAGCTGAGAATGATGATTTTGATGATGGTGGGGTAATGGTGAGTATTACGTCATCGTGATATATATATATATATAATTGCTTGCCCGTGTGATGTTGTCTTTAGTGACGGTCTAGTTATTAAGGTTGAATTTTAATGTTTGTGATTTGACATGGATGATGGATGTAAGATAATCGTAGTTGTGTTTGTAAACTAAATTTGATTTTTGGATGGTTGTATGACGATCTAAGTTTGTGTAGGATGGTTTAACTTTTAAATTTGAACGATTATAGATTTGTTGCTTAGTCTACGTAAATTGTGGTAGTATTTAATGATGTAGCTTCAATATTTTGGTATGTTTAGTCTTATGGTTGATTGTATATTAAAATTAGAGTGCTCGATTGCGCTATACATGATTAAACAGATTTAGGATTTAATTTTGGAAGTCGAAAATGGCATATTGTGTTTTCTAGAATAACCAACTTATGACGAATATTCATCATTCATATTCCGTCATAATGTAGTATTTTATCGCTTTTTTTAAATTTATTTTTATAATTTAATTTTGATCAACAGATGGGTTCCATTCAATATCTTACGACAAAATATCTGTCATAAAATGACAACATATAATGAATATTCTATCATAATTAGTTGGTTGAGTATTTTATTGTAGATGGATTTTTTATATTAAGATGTATTGTTTGTCGTCAGAAACCAAAGAAAGATGAAATATTCAATTGTAAGTTATTTTGATATTTTACTGCAGACATGAGACCCACTACTTAAACTTATCGATTGTTACTTTGTACCAAAGCTCTGAACTTTCTATTTGACCAAATGCGATGAAAACTTTCATCGTAATTAGGCCATTTACCACGAATTTCATGCAAAAATTTCATAATAAATGTCCTGTTTATTGTAATGTGTACACAAGAGGGAGATGGTTGGTATTTTTATTGTGTACATAAGAGGTCTATCTCACGTTCAAACCTTAATTAGGTCATATATTTTCTAACCCTAGACATATATAATCACACTCCACACCTTTTTACGCAGGTTTATATGGAGCAAGTCATTTTCTGTTTAGATGGATATTTTTTTTGAAATAATGAAGCATTTCATTAAAAGACTGAAGCATCATACATCAACGTCTCCAATAGAGGAAGTGGAGGAGACACATAAAAATGGAGCTATTAATCACACACAAGTGAGATGAGCCATACAATGGGCTGCCCTATTTGGTAGCTTCCTAATATGCACCACTTCTGTATAAGAGCTTTAAACAGTAGCTCTCCAGAATGTTACCAACTCCAAGATAATTATCAGCACTATTCGTGATCGCCTGAGCAACAAGGAGTTGGTCCGTCTCGATACAAATATGATGCACAGGATAGTAAAGATCCACGATAGAGCTTCGTGAACACCCATTGCCTCAGCTTCAAAACAAAGACTTCCCCTTCCAAATTCACTACCTTTAATTTCCACCAACAAACTATCTAGTGTGATCCCTGAGTGTCATGTCAATCGCAAATGAGGAAACACCTGGTTGTAGTGATGCATCAACGTTCAACTTCAAACATCCAGCTACTAGCTAGAGCAACCCACCTGTAATTCTCATGTTGTCTACTGCCAGCTATTGCAAGGGATGAAGTCCTCGATTTAAGAATAACATCTCTCTAATCAGTTAGCTTCTTCGAGCTCCACTCCACCACAAAAGATGGATTGATAACTTTATCTTCCCACACTCTACTATTCCTAAAAAACTATATCCCCCATAGTACAGTAGCAATTCTGATCAGTTGGTCATGAGACTCAGTAGCCAATCTTTTTAATAACCACATAGGAGCACTTTCAACTACCCACATATCATATGAAACACCTATATATCTTTTACCAGCATTGTTGTACAAAATCACAATAAAAAAAGATGTGAAGTAGGTGTTCGACATCCCGGCCAAATTGGACACACAATATGGAGATTGACCTATTCCTGCATTTAAGTAAGTTTAGTACCGGAATGTTATTCCTGCAAATATGCCACAAAAAAAAAATTGACATTTGGAGGAAGTTTTAACTCCCACATCCTCTTCCATCCACTAGTCTTAGCAAGCTGCATGTTAGAAATATTATTGCTCTACCAAAAATGATACGACTTTATCGTACATCTACCATCTTTTGAATGAATCCATGCCATCTTATCTTGGACCTCATGTGGTGGAATTAAAGTCGCCAAAATAGCTACAACATCCTCCTCATTGAAAAGTGCTCTAACTTTCTACTCGTCCCTTTCTTTGCTATTTGATCTAAACAAAGTCCACTAGTATTGTTGTCAACCATGTGCTAACAACTACTACCATAAAGTCATATTTTTCCATTAGTTACGGATCAGTGCAGATGTCGATATCCTTCCTATCTCCTCCGACCTACTATAGCTGTAATATATAGGAATTTTAGATATTTAATAATAATAATAATAATAATAATAATAATAATAATAAATTATAATTTGATGAGGAGTAGAGTATGGGCTAGACTATGGACTAGATTAGAATATATAATAAGAGAAGTTCGACTTAAATATATTTATTCACAATTCTTTTAGAGCCGTTAAGATCAAGTTCATTCGATAAATATTACCAAGGTATGGACCTATCTTCATCTTAATCCCTGTATTTATCATTCAAATTCGTAATACTTGTGTTACATGATTCTGTCATCTTCTAAAATCCGTATTTAATTCATTACGAGTCAGAATTCAATGATTCTGGACATTCTGGAAAGATCTTTTCATTTTCTACAACTTGTTTCACGTACTTTTATCAAATTCAGAGTCAAACTATGTCAAAAATTGAGTTTTCTATAAATAGTTTTTACAATAACGGGATTTAACAACAGCAACTTCGAAAATTTTTATAAAATTCAATTTATGTCCGTTTTGGATGATCTTTAATGATCCGAAAAGCTCTTTCGATTGTCTAAACTTTTATCATTTGTGTTTTATGAGATTATGTCTCGAACTTGTATAAAAAATTTAAAACATAATTAGATCCCGTTTTCAGAATTGAAATCTGAATCAGTTTACGTTTTATTTAATTCCCAATTCTTTATAAATCCATTTTTTATGAATCTTACCTCCGTGGAACGGGTTTTTCGTCCTCAACAACTTTCATGTTTTGGGTTTTTCCAGAAAATATCATATAGAGGGTCAAAATAATAAATTACAGAACTGATCAAGATTAGTAATTTAAATCATTACGCGTAATGAGAAATATGTTGTATTCGGATGTAGGATTTGAGAATTAATGATGATTATTTTTGTAATTAGATCGGGAGCTCAAAGTTTAGTGATTTTCTTGTAAAAATATTGTTAGTGTTCATCTTTATCGTTATTTTTCGAGTTACGAATTCTGTCCATTCTTATTCCGTGTTACTCATGCTATGGATAGATATATTTGTTTCGTTTCGTTCTCAAATCTATACGCTCTATTATTATCTGTTTTGACTATTTTAACTCTTAATAATTATTTTAAAAATCTTTCTTTTAAAATATTTAAATATCTACTTTAGCGGTTTTCAAAAAACCATGCACCTTAAATATCTTTTTAGAATATTTGAATATCTCTCTCAATTCCGTTCCAAAATATTTAATTATGTGTTTTAGTTCTTTCTAAAAATTTAAGTATTTATTTTAGTTCTGTTCTAAAAATATTTGAATATCTATTTCGGTGATTTTATGTGAATATTACATATCTGTTTAGAATATTTGAAATATTTTCAAATGATTTTTAAAGTTGTATAAATTATTTTATCTGGATCTTAGAGTGATATAGATATACTGAGTTAACCAACTATAAAGATATTAAAGCCACGTCATTGCGGCACTAGTAACATGACATTTCCGTGGCAGTGTGAAATTGGTCACGGCGTATCGTTCTGATAGCTCAGGTGGCGAGCTTTACTTCCGTGGCAGTGTGAAATTGGTCACGGCGTATCGTTCTGATAGCTCAGGTGGCGAGCTTTTCCGCATTTTGATATTTGTTTCAGGGTATGTGGGTGCACCCAAAGTTTGATTTGATTTGGCGGTGACGTTGTATATGCCGTACAAGTTATCCGATTTTTTTGTACACATTAGATACCCTAGTGTTATTTCCCAATTAAGCACCACGAGATTGTAGAAGGGGGGTTGAATACAATCTTGACTAAATTCTTTCGACTTGGTGAGTTCTTAAGATCGAGTATTAATAAGAACAAAGAGTAAACAAGGTAAACACTATATCTAAGACAAATGCAACACAAGATATAAAAAATCTCAGGTGGGTGGGTTTGTTCGGTCCACCTGATGGTTGTATTTGAAGAAAATACTTCTATGTAAAAATACACAGCTATGGGTTACAAAGTCTTAGTGTTTACAATAAAACCTACTGCAATGTGCGTTATGCGCGGTGTTTTCTTTCTTTCTAAAACTATGTTGCTCATACAACTTATTTAAACTATATGAAGACAAGTAAGCTACGTGAAATGTAATGATACATTTTTGGTATAACTTATCACACACACATGCTTGAAGTGGTAGCCATTTCTGGAATTGTCTTGAAGATCTTCTATCCTTGATTTGGACAGTCCCAGCATGCTTCAAGTCAGTATATGTTTATTTCTTCATAAGTTACTAAGTTCTTGAGTTGACTTAGCTTCCAAGCCCACGTGATGCTTTATGCAAAAGATCTTTTTGCTTTGGATCTTTTTCTCTGAAAGTAGCTTTAATCAAAAAGATAATCTTTTCGAAAGTCAATAAGCTTTTCTACTTATTGAGCTATGCTTGAACTTGTTTGTACTAAATCACGCAAGCGTACGTGGTCACAAGTAATATAGATATAAGTCAAGTTCGTTCCCACAGAGATCTGGTTTAGGTTTTAATTCAGCTAATGTACCTATGCAACAATGTATGGTTTTTATTCACTGCTAAGACAATTAACAAATTGGGGTTTGATTATCTAAAATTAACTAAGATGCAAAATTATTAAACTAAGAATTAATTAACTAAAGAGAATTAATCTGATTTACTTATATGAGAATAAACATGGGATCCTAACTTCATTAAATACTTCGCTTAGAGTTGACGCCTTTAATCAATGCATGTGATGGTTTTGATATCTGATCAGACAACACGAAACAAGTATACGCTACTTCTCAGTATACGAATACCAAACTAAACATACATCCACAAAAGAGATAGAAGATGAATAGACATCAATTATGCTTAGACCCTATATCTCTATAAGATTTGAAAACATAACGGTTGAAGAACAAGTTGTCTATTAAGATCACATAGGGCAGCATAATATGTTAGGAATAATTCATAAGTTATGATGTTAAGAATAGAATTTACACATTATACTTCTTGTAATCCTGATCTTATAAAGGATTTAGCACTGTATATAGGATTTATGTGTAAGACAGTTGTCTGTATAGTTTAGTCAGGAATGAACAGTGTATCGGAGACTACATGTCAGGAACAGAGAGCAAATCCTGATGACGGTCCAATACTGATGGTTGATCAGATACTGATGCAGTGTACAGATCCTGATATCAGTCGTGTTACTGATGATGTCATTATGGATGCTACAGAAACTGGCAAGTGCTATAAAACAGGATCGTTGTTTGAAGAACAAGCAAGAAGATATTATGAAGGAAAGAGTTTTTCTATTGAAGGAAACTATCGACTAGAAGGCAGAACATTGTCATGTATAGATTATATCTTTCTGTTATTAGTTGATAGGTAGCATTATAAATACTCTCTCAATATCATTGTAAAGAGCGTGAGTCAAACAAGTGAATGTGCGTAGCTCTGTATAAGGTTTGTATTCGAGAGTTCGAAACAAACAGAGAGAGATTTGTATTGTCAGCAGCTGCTAAAGGTATTGTACACCTTTGGTAGAGTTTGTATTTGATCTTATTAATACAAACAAGAGTTTGATTCATTCGTTTATTCTTGTTCATATAATCAAGAAAAAATCAGACACGATTATATAACTTGTATTCAACCCCCCCTTCTACAAGTTATTCGAGTTAACAATTGGTATCAGAGCAGGTTGATTTCGAGTAATCATAAAGATCTGCAATCATGTCTGGTTACAAGGATGGGAATACTAAAATTCCTATGCTCAAGAGAAACGAATATACTCTATGGGAAGTAAAGATGTTGCATCATCTGGAAGCAACAGATCCTGATTATCTTGACAGAATCAGAGATGGACCTTTTGTTCCAACAAAGGTCGTTGGACAAGCAACAGTTGATGGTGTGGTTGTTCCAGAACATACAGCAGAGAAGCCAAAATCTGAATGGTCAGATAAGGACAAGGAGAATGTTCTCAAAGATGCTAAAGTGAGAAACATATTATTCAACAGTCTTGATTCTGTTCTCACTAACTATGTTCTCTCTTGTAAAACTGCTAAGGATATATGGGACAATCTTAAGGTTCACTGTGAAGGAACTAAGCCTGTCAGGAAGAATATGAGGACATTACTTATACAACAGTATGAGTACTTTGAATCCAAGTCTGGTGAGTCACTTACTGATACCTTTGATAGGTTTACAAAACTCATCAATGAGATGGCCATGCATGGTAAATATTATGACTTGGAGGATATGAATACAAAGTTCATGAAAGCTTTGCCTGATTTCTACAATGAGAAGATATCTGCGATTGAGGAAGCTAATGATCTGGATGAGATTTCATTAGAGGCAGTATATGGAAAATTGAGAGCTTATGAACTTGACAAGCAGCAGAAGAAGAGCAGGAGTGAAGGAAAGATGAAGACTATTGCACTTACTGCTCAATCTGAAGTTAAGAAGCTTCCTGAAGAACAGCATGAAGAGATTGCTGTAAAGAATTCAAGGAAGAAGAAAAGCAAAGAAAGTTCTGATTCAGAGACTACTGATATGGACTCTGACAACAATGATTCTGAATCTGATATGCAAGAACTCTTTGCTATGTTTGCTAAAGCTTTCAAGAAAGGGAGATTCAACATGAGAAGATTTAGCAAAGGACCTTTTCAAAAGAAGGAGGAGAAGAAGAGTGACAAAAGCAAAAGTAAAATTGTCAAGCTTGATAAGGCCAAGATCAAGTGCTTTAACTGCAGCGAGCTTGGACATTTTGCTAGTGAGTGTAAGAAGCCTAGGAATTTAGGAAAGGGTAATGCACTTATGGTCACACAGAAGGATTGGGCTGATTCCAGTGACTCTGAAGATGAATTGGATTATGACAACATTGCATTGATGGCCAATAGTTCAGACAAACCTGGATCTCCAAAGAAAACTTCTCCATCCTCTGTTAAGGTATCACTTTACTCTCTTGATTCATTTGATAGCTTAAATTCTGATGAAATTAGATCTATCCATGCTGAGTTTAAGAATCTTATGACTAATTTTATAATTCTTACTTGTGAAAGAGATGAACTTAAGGTTAAGAATGATAAATTAGTTGATAGAAATAATTTTCTTGAATCTGAATTAATTCAAATGGAAGAATACAAGTTAAGTTCTGATAAAGCTAAGCATGATTATAGTGTTATTCTTGAGGCTTATGACTATGTCAGAAAAGAACTAGAAGAAGAGAGAGATGTGATTAAGACCATTAACAATTCCAGTAAGAAGACAATAGAAATCTTTGAGAGTGGAATTCGTGGTAAGGTTAATGGTTTAGGTTTTGATAAGGCTAGACAAGAAGAAAAAGTAGCTATTATCAATGATGATAGTAAGGTAGAAGCTAACACATCTAAATCTGAAGGTAAGAAAATTGTTTCTGAACCTAATCATGTTAAATTTGTTGATTCAAAAGGTACCCCTGTTGTACACAAAAGGATTAACAATAGTAATTCAGATGAGAAAGTGTTAGAGAAACCTAAGAATGTAAACATAGGGTTTCTGTCCAAGTCTCAGTTGAAACAGAGATTAGATGGTCTTTCAGAGTCTAGCAAGATCAAGAGAAATAGGAATGGAAAAGAAGGTATTAACAAAGAGAATAATTACAAGAATGTACCTGATGCACCTAGGAAAAAATGCTATAAGTGTGGTAATCATAATCATTTGGCCCTAGACTGCAATCAAAAACCTTCTTGGAAAACTGAGTCCAGATTCCCCAAGACTCAGAAAATTCAATACCAACCACAAAAAGCTTGTTATCATTGTGGTAGTTTACTTCATTCCATTTACATGTGTAGAGAATATCATGAACTGTATTATGACTATTATTCTTTGAAATCTGAAACTCCTAGTCACAAACAGTTTGTGAGATCAGAGTCTAAAGTTGACTCTGCAACAGGTAAAATAAAAGCAAAATCTTCAAAGTTTGTTGTCTCTAAATCTAGTAAGAAAGGATCCAATCAAAGTTGGGTCCTAAAAAATTCTAACTAGTTACTTTTTGTTTGCAGGGCACATGAAAGAAGCATTCAATTATCTTGGACAGTGGATGCTCTGGACATATGACTGGAAAGAAGTCCCTGCTTACAAAGTTTGAGAGGAAAGCTGGCCCAGTAATATCTTTTGGAGATGGCAACAAAGGAGAAACTCTGGGATATGGCTCAATTGTTTTGGGGAATGTCATCATAGGAAATGTAGCACTGGTTGAAGGCTTGAAACATACTCTTTTAAGCATAAGTCAACTGGGTGATAAAGGTTACAAATCAATCTTTGACAGAGAAGGATGCAAAATCTTGAATATGCAGAATGGAGACATTATTCTAACTGGTCAAAGACATGGTAACATATATGAAGCCAGCTTAAGTGATACATCTAAAGGAATTGTTAGATGTCTCTACAGCAAAGCAACAAGTGATGAAAGCTGGAATTGGCACAAAAAGCTCTCACATCTTAATTTCAAGAAGCTTAATCAACTTTTTAAACACAATTTGGTGAGAGGCCTACCACAGGCAAATTTTGTGCAAGATGGACTTTGTGATGCATGTCAGCTTGGAAAGCAAAGAAGAACCACTTTCAAGAGCAAGACTGAAAATTCAATTACTGAACCATTTCACATGCTACATCTTGATCTGTTTGGTCCAGTAAACATTATGTCTATCAGCAAGAAAAGATATGCTCTAGTTATGGTGAATGATTTCACAAGGTTCACATGGGTGTTCTTTCTACACAAGAAGGATGAAGCTCCTCAGCAAATCATTGAACTCATCAAGAATATTCATAATAACTCTGAGTACAAAGTCAAAGTACTTAGGAGTGACAATGGTACAGAATTCAAGAATTCTACAATGGAGGGGTTTTGTGCAGACAATGGAATCACTCAACAGTTTTCTGCACCTGGTACACCTCAACAAAATGGTGTAGTGGAAAGAAAGAACAGGACTCTCATAGAGGCAGCAAGAACCATGCTTGCAGATGCAAAACTTCCAACCTACTTTTGGGCAGAAGCTATTAACACTGCATGTTTCACTCAAAATTGTACCTTGGTAAATAGTCATGGAAAAACTCCCTATGAGATGATCAAAGGAAAGAAACCAAGTGTGAAATATTTTCACATCTTTGGATGCAAATGCTATGTCCTAAAAGTTCATCCAGAACAACTTGGAAAATTTAAAGCCAAATCGGATGAAGCAATTTTTCTAGGATATTCAGCATCTAAGGCCTTCAAAGTTTATAATCTCAGAACTCACATTGTTATGGAATCAATTCATGTTGCATTTGATGATAAGAAATTTGGAATTTTGCAAACTGATGAAAGCCATGACAAATTGGAATTTGAAAATCTGAAGAATTCTGAGATACTCTCAAGTGATGATGAAGGTTCTCCAGAAGGAATTTCTATTGCTTCTCAAAGGAATGCTACTGTTGAGGGGGAGCAAATAAATCAAAGAGAACACAGTGATCATCAGGAGCAGACTAGTCTTTCAGAGTCTATTCCATCAGGAATTGACGTTTCAGAGTCTACTCCATCAGGAACTGACCTTTCAGAGTCTACTGAGGAAAGATCAGTAACTAGCAGCAATATGGAATCTACTGATTCTATTGATCAAAGGAGAGTTTTTGAAGGTAGAGAGAATTCTTCTACAAGGGATACCACTAACTTAGGGGGAGAGACTAGCAGAGTTAATCTACCACCTGTTAGAAAATGGACAAAGGATCATACTGAAGATTTGATAATTGGTGATCCAAATAGTGGTGTTCGAACTAGAAGATCAATTCAAAATGAATGCTTGTATAGTTGCTTTCTCTCAAAGAATGAACCTAAGAAGGTTGAAGAAGCCTTACAGGATCCTGATTGGGTAATTGCAATGCAGGAGGAGTTAAATGAATTTGAGAGAAACAAAGTTTGGAAACTGGTACCAAGACCTAAAGATAGATCTATTGTTGGTGCAAGATGGGTTTTCAGAAACAAGCTAGATGAATCTGGTATGATTGTAAGAAACAAAGCAAGACTGGTGGCCAAGGGTTATTCTCAGGAAGAAGGCATTGATTATGATGAGACCTTTGCACCTGTAGCAAGATTGGAAGCAATCAGAATGTTTCTTGCATTTGCAGCTCATTCAAAATTCAAGGTATACCAGATGGATGTAAAGAGTGCTTTTCTAAATGGCAAACTTGATGAAGAAGTGTATGTAGAACAGCCACCTGGATTTGTTGATCCAAAGTTTCCAAATCATGTCTACAAACTTGACAAGGCACTCTATGGACTAAAGCAGGCACCAAGAGCATGGTATGAGACTTTGTCTAAATTTCTTCTTGAAAATGGCTTCACAAGAGGTACAATTGACAAAACTCTATTCTTTAGAAAGATAAAAGGTGAATTGCTTTTAGTTCAAGTTTATGTTGATGATATTATTTTTGGTTCTACTAATGAAAAGTTGTGTGCTAAGTTTAGCAAGCTTATGCAGTCTAAGTATCAGATGAGCATGATGGGTGAACTAAATTATTTCTTAGGCTTGCAGGTCAAACAGACTGAGACTGGTATTTTCATTAATCGGTCAAAGTATATCAAAGATCTTTTAAGAAGGTTTGACTTTCAAGACTGTGCAGTTGCAAAAACACCCATGGCAACAGCCACTAAACTAGACTCTGATCCTAAAGGAAAGAGTGTGGATAATACTAGTTATAGAGGCATGATAGGCTCATTGTTATATCTAACTGCAAGTAGGCCAGATATAATGTTTTCTACCTGTTTATGTGCTAGATTCCAAAGTGATCCTAAGGAATCTCATTTAATTGCTGTGAAGAGAATTTTTAGATATCTCAAAGGAACTCCAAATCTTGGTTTGTGGTATCCTAGAGAATCTGATTTCTTTCTAATTGGCTATTCAGACTCTGATTATGCAGGGTGTAAGATAGACAGGAAAAGCACTACAGGTTCATGTCAATTCTTGGGAAATAGATTGATTTCTTGGGCAAGCAAGAAGCAACAATCTGTTTCAACCTCAACTGCAGAAGCTGAGTACATAGCAGCAGGCAGTTGTTGTGCACAGCTCCTTTGGATAAGAAATCAGTTGCTGGATTATGGTATGACATTTAGTAATATTCCTATGTTTTGTGATAATACTAGTGCTATTAAAATTGCAGAAAATCCAGTTCAACATTCAAGGACTAAGCACATTGATGTCAGGTATCATTTTATTAGAGAACATATTGAGAATGGTACTGTGGAACTTCATTTTGTTCCTACTGACAAACAGCTTGCAGATATTTTAACTAAACCACTTGATGAGACTACATTCAGTAGACTAGTAAGTGAGTTAGGAATGTTAAATTTTTAGATCTGTAACATCTGCAAAAGTAGCAAGGTATGTTGTTCTTAGCTTATAGACTTGATATTCTTGTCAGGATCTATATTTGATTGTTAAATGCTTGAGTTATAACACATTGCCTTGATAAATTTCAGTATGATAGACTTGTTAATAATCATCAAGATTAGATTTGTTATCAGGATGCTGACGTCATCAGTATTGTGTCAGTATCAGGATTATGAAAATTGTTTCAAATCCTGACGTTTACTTTGTGTAGTAATCTAATTCTGTGATGTGTTAAGTCTATGCCAGCAAGTTTTGATATTTGCATACTGATAATTTATACATCATTCAAAAATCAAAAGACAAGCAGATAACAAGAAACTGTATTTTCATTAATAGAAATCATTACATGGTAATGAAATACAACATCTTTCTGTCTAAATTTCTATTGATAATTCTATACTTGTCTATTGATATGAACTCTGAGGTACAGGACAAGGAGCATCTCAAGAAATCCATCAGGGGATGAAAGCATCGTTTGCTCTTGGATTCCTTGTCTGGGCGACTTGAATGAGAGCAGCTAACTTAAATGAATAGCATCTCCATCAAGATCAACCTCAGACTCTCGGCCAAATTCTTCATCCTCAAGTTTTGAGGAGGTTAGGGGAAGATTGTATCCAACAGATGGATGTTCTAGGAGAAACCTCTGGATATTTTCGAAAACCAATCCATTCATGATTAGTTCGATGAGAAGAGTCATTTGTTCAAAGAGATGATCAAGAATAGGATGTTCATCGATCAAGAAAAATCTGGAAAATGGGTTTGAAGGGATTTTTGGTTTGAGAAGCATTGTTGAGAAGAAAAGAAATTGAAAGGTTTTGGAGAATGGCATAAGGCGTCTGGTTCTTTTAAAGAAAGACGTGAGAAGCTGAACAGTCACTTGGAAGCTTTAATGAAGTCAAATGCTAATTATTGCGTGTGACTGTATTTCTTGTTTTCAAGAAATATTGAAAATATCTAACCAATTGATTTCTGTTCAGATTAATTGTTTATTTTCTTTTTCAGATAAAAGAAAAATGCCACGTGGAAAACTCCATATTAAGTCTCTGATGATATTGGTCAGGATTTCATGTGTGACCATCAGGATTTGAAAATTATATTTTTAAATCACATTGCATTTTGTGATTATTTTGATGAGAGGTCATCAGGAAAAGGAAGCTGATCAGTATTGCTTATTTATACCCTGATTTATTTCATGAAAAATCAATTTTGGATTTTATTTTCCAAAAATCGTGGGTAACCGCATTTTTCAGGGACTGACACCTGTCAATCTACGTGTCAACGTGGGATAGTGGTCTGAAAGATTTGTGAAATATATTTGTTTTGAAACTCTAATCGTGTAATTGCTTTCTCTAATTTTACATTCTCTAAAGCAAAAATCACTCTTGAGTTTTCAAAATCACTAATTCATTTCAAGAATTTTTCAAGTTCTTTTCAGATCAAAAATGGCAGCTCAGAGAAGATTACCTAAATCAGTAGCCTTCAAGTTTGGTGACTTTGATTTTATGACAAACAATCATGTTGCAGCTATCACCAACAAGGAAGGAGTGTCATCTGATTTTCATCCAATCATGGACTTTCTGGCGAATGGACCATTAAGTTATGCATTGACAGCATATCCACAGATTAATCAAGTAGCTATTTCACAAGCTTGGGAGAATGCTGAGGTAATTGATTCTACTCAGAGTCAATCAGGTAAGATTGTTCTACATTTAGGACAAGATTCATTTGACATTACTGAATCTGTTGTTAATTCAGTACTTTGCTTACCTGTTACTGATAGTTATGAGAATGTACCATCTGATGATAATGTAAGAACTATGTTGTCTGAATTAGGTTATAGTGGACCTCTAGATAACATGAGCCAGTTGAATAGGTCTTTTCTTAGAAAGGAATGGTCTTTTTACTTTGATCAAATTGCTAAATATTTTATTGGCAAATGTAGTTCTTTTCAGCAAATTACTTCTGTTACATTACATATTGCTTATAGTTTGCTTTATGACAGAGTAATCAATATTGGTCATATTATCTTAAGTCAGATGAGTATTAAACTTGGGTTAAGAGATCAAAACAGGAAAATGGTTTATTATCATAGATTTATGCAAATGTTTATTAATCATTTTATTCCTGATGTTGAAACTAGATTTGGTAGAGAACATTGTGTTTCTTCTTATGAACAGCAAAAGAGAATTTTCTCTGACATTACAAAGAAGGACAATGAAAAGAATCTAGATGAAATACCTGCAATTCATTATCCACAACATGTTCAGGTAATTCTTAAAACTCATCTTCCCACTTTCTACAATTCTTCTTTCTTTTGTGGTGAAATGGCTCAGGAATCTCAATTGGAGGAGAACCCACCTGTGTCTACCCAAGTAGCCCAAAACATTATAGTCTCTGAAACAATTCAAGAACCAAATTTTGATCCACAGCCTATTGTTTCAAAGAAACCAACCTCTGGTGTTTCTCAAAAGACAGCAGTTGTAAGGAAGAGAAGATTTGTTGTGTCAAGTAGTAGTAGTAATTCTAGTGAAGATGATGATGATTTAACTCTTGCTGAGAGAGCAGAATTGAAGGCTGCAATTCAACTTTCTTTGTTAGCACAAAGAGATGAAAAACCTAGTCACAGCCAGGCTGCAGTCTCTCAAAAGGCTGTAGTTCTTAAAAAGGGAAAACAGTTACTGGATACTGTCTCTCAAAAGACTGTGTCTATTGAACCAAGATCTCATCCCAAGATCACTTCTGTGTCTACACCTCTTGAGTCTTCTCAGGATAAATCTTTTGCTCACTATATCAGGAGAACAAGGAGAAAGATTCAATTGTCACCTACACACACAGAGTCTAGTCCAACTAATATCATGCAGGTTTCTACAAATCAAGCTACATCTATGTCAGTATTTGACAAGAGAGATCTGGATATTGATTCTTCATGGGAAACTACATTATCATACAGACTGGCTATGGGACTAATTTCTCTCAAAGTGAAGTTGTCAAGAAGACAATTAGTCAAGAAATTTGGACTCTCGAAGCATGGTGCACTTCAATCACTTCATGCATATTTATTTGACAAGAATGTCATTATTGAAGATGCTTCAGCTCAAGGTGAACAACTGGAGGAAGTAGGTAGAGGAATGCAGTCAACAGAAGATACTATTGCACCAGTGGTGAATAGTAGGAAAGATCAGATCACAGTCACTGTAACACAAGAACCATCTAGTCAGAGGAAGGATGACTCAGGAGCTGTGATAGCTGATGTTGAAAGGACTTCTGTGATGACTGAAAATGCAAGTGAGATACCCTATGATATGGGAGGAATGACTTTGGTTGATTTTTCTGAAGATCAAACAAATTTTGTTCAGTCAGAGTCTATCCACCTTGAGGGTGTGTCTCAGCAAACAACACTTAAAGATGGTGATGTACTAACTATGGTGTCTAATGAAGTATTACTGAAGACATCAGAGTCTAGTAAAGAACCTGAAAGTGGTATACTGGAGCCTATAGTTTCTGTAAGGAAAAAAGATGATTGTAAGGGTTCAGAGACTATAGCAGCTCACTCCTTGGAGAAAACCTCAAGCCACATGCCAAATGAGGAACCCTCTCTCCATGTGAGTTCAGGTATAAAAACTCCTTCTAAACTCTATTTTTCTGTAGGTCATGAGAGCACTTATCTAAATTTGAGTGATACACTTAAAAAGATGGACTTAGATCCACAATTTGAGCGGCTGGCTCCTGACCAGGCAAAAGGTGAGGTAAAAAGAGTGTTGACTTTAGTAAGTCAAAGTGAGAATGAGGGTATGGATGATCAACTCCATAGTAAGGGAGAGAAAATTAGGAAACCATCATTTGATTTCTGGGATCAGGTTTTTCCTGAATCTTGGTCTGAAAATTTGGGTATGGATGCTGGTACTTATTCATTCATCAAAATGTATCAGAAGAATGACCTAGCACATCACAATGCAAAGCCAGAAGTTAAAGCTCAGAAGCAAAAGGAGAGGCTTGCAGGAATCATTAACAGAAGAGGTGCCAGGATAAAGCAATCTCTTGATACATATGTACCAGATGAAGATCCTAATGATCCTAGTGTTCCTTTGTATGTACTTCCAATATCAGCTAGAATTGAGACATCAACAGTCTTTGATCACTCTAAGGAGGAGTCAGGATTTGAATATGTTAGTACACAGAATACTGGTGAAGGAGATGATGATCATGTTTCAGTTCCAGAACAGAAAGATAAAGATGTTGATACTTCTAAACAGGTTTTATTACTTGAATATCATACAACTCAAACAACTTCTTCTACAAGACTTGAAGATACAGTTCTTTCTGATTCTGATACTAGAGATACTAGAAGCACTTCCAACATTGAAGTTCATTCTGATGTTTTGAAAGATATTTAGAATTCTCAAATTGATATTCAAACAAGACTTCAATCACTTGAAGATAACCAAGTCACAATTATGGAAAATCAAGCAGTTCTTATGAATCTCATTTGTTCTGTTTCTGAATCTCTTGGAATTAATGTTGCTGATGTCAAAAAGGGGGAGATAAAGACAATTCAAAGACAACAACAACACTACCAGACTGAAGGAGATAAAGATAAAGCTGGGGGAGATAAAGAGCAGACAAAGGGTAGTAAAAAGAAGAACCAGGAGTGATAAAGAGCAGACAAAGGGTAGTAAAAAGAAGAACCAGGAGTGACAGTGGTGAATCACAGCTAGGAAGTGGTAAAGGAAGAGCAGCATTAATAGTTAAAATTCTTTCTTCTAAGTACTAGATAAACGTCTACATCTGAGAAGGAGGTACTTAAACTTCATAATTCTACATTCATAAATTCTATTCTGGTTGTATTGTTATATGTTTTGACATCCACAACTTAGATTTATGCTTCAGATTTTAAAGCATAAATAGGGGGAGATTGTTAGGAATAATTCATAAGTTGTGATGTTAAGAATAGAATTTACACATTATACTTCTTGTAATCCTGATCTTATAAAGGATTTAGCACTGTATATAGGATTTATGTGTAAGACAGTTGTCTGTATAGTTTAGTCAGGAATGAACAGTGTATCGGAGACTACATGTCAGGAACAGAGAGCAAATCCTGATGACGGTCCAATACTGATGGTTGATCAGATACTGATGCAGTGTACAGATCCTGATATCAGTCGTGTTACTGATGATGTCATTATGGATGCTACAGAAACTGGCAAGTGCTATAAAACAGGATCGTTGTTTGAAGAACAAGCAAGAAGATATTATGAAGGAAAGAGTTTTTCTATTGAAGGAAACTATCGACTAGAAGGCAGAACATTGTCATGTATAGATTATATCTTTCTGTTATTAGTTGATAGGTAGCATTATAAATACTCTCTCAATATCATTGTAAAGAGCGTGAGTCAAACAAGTGAATGTGCGTAGCTCTGTATAAGGTTTGTATTCGAGAATTCGAAACAAACAGAGAGAGATTTGTATTGTCAGCAGCTGCTAAAGGTATTGTACACCTTTGGTAGAGTTTGTATTTGATCTTATTAATACAAACAAGAGTTTGATTCATTCGTTTATTCTTGTTCATATAATCAAGCAAAAATCAGACACGATTATATAACTTGTATTCAACCCCCCCTTCTACAAGTTATTCGAGTTAACATAATATCTCTATTTACGCTACAAATCATGATGTTAAAACATCAACATATCCTATGCTAGCATAGCAAGTTCTAAATCTCAAGATCCACTCTCGTTTCGCAAGAGATTAACAATTTAGATGTTCGCGACGCGTCTAACATATGAAACACAACCATACAAGGATATCAAGAATTCACCACACATAAATCTTTAAAGCAAGCAAACTACTAAGCTACATAGATAAATCCGTTAGAATCCCATGACAATGATTAGTTCATAATCGAACTGCTCGTCATCATGGGATCTGATGAAACCATGATAAAAACAAAGTATGAAAAAATACAAATAAACCTAAGTAATTGATATGTAATGGTGATACAAATTACAATGGTAGGATGTGTTTAAATAGGCTCTAGAAGTCTTGCCCAGCAAGAAACTACCAAAACAGAATTATAATAGAATTTCTGCCAAATACGTTTCATAAACTGATTCTGTTTTGAAAGAAAATTCGTAGCTGACTTTTCTTCAATATTTCTGGGCCGTTCCAGTTGTAATTGGACATCTGGACCACTTTAGAATGATAGATAATCTCGCTAGCTTCGCGTAGACTGTGTCCAAAATGGACTTGTAGAACTCAAGATATAACCAAAACAAAAATCCGAAAATCTGGCAGAATTTCTCCCGCTGGCTGCGCCCAACCTCCTGCATCCTGCGCACTCCCACGCGCTGCTGCACGCAGCCTTCTGTCCAAGGTTGTAGAAAATCTCCCAGGCTTCGCGTGGACAGTAAGATCGCTGAAAACGGACTTCTAAAACTCCAGATATGGCCAAAACAGTGTAGACTGCGCAACCTACCCGTAAAATCCGAATTTTAATCAATTTAACCTCCAACTCTTAATTCTGCAAAACTCAATGAAAACGCATTAAACACACCACATACTTGAGTCCAAGTAATCAATTTAAGCCGATACGAAGCATTCCAAGTAGATATTAAATCCACTTATCACACCCCCAAACTTAAACCGATGCTTGTCCTCAAGCATAAACAAATATAACTATATACACTAACTAGTACCACTTCCGTAGGTGATCACGGTGGCATTTGGCATATGCAACAAGCCCTTTAAACCCCTAGGCAGCCCTAGTGGACGAGTAAGGTCTCGTGAGGGCCTATAGCGAATGTATCCATAAAATCCATCTAACTAAACAATGCAATGCATGAATGCAACTAATATGAAAATGCAACGATCCCAAAGACAATCACAGGTTTATAAATAGAATAGACTGTAGACACTTACAAATATCTCAAGCAAATATCTCAAAGAATGCAACCAAATCCAAGTAGAGCTTGACTAAGTCCCCGTATACTAACAATACATGAACAGAAACGTGCGTGTGTGCGATGCTCATCAGAAATACTCCCAAAACTAGATCAAAATCATACCCATTCTTCGCCAAGACAATCACATGTTTATAAATAGAATAGACTGTCGACACTTCATAACCTAGAAACACCTCCATCCTTATTCAAGTTAGCCAGGAATTCATGCTTTATTACTACACTAAGACACATAATACTATATACAATACGCATGCTTATTTAACCGTGCAATGGATGAGACCCAAAAAGGCTTATACAATAATACCCATGTAGCGAGCGTTGGGTTAGTGGATCCCAGACTATAAAAGCCTTAGGTCACTAGGCACAAAGTCCCCGCGAACTTAATTACTCGAGTATTAAAGAGCTCACCCTGGTTAATTTTGCATATAACAAAGTAAACAACTATTTTTTTTCTTTTTTTTTCTTTTCGATTTTTTTTTATATATGCAATCTGGAATGAGAATTCTCAATTTGACACCTAGCCAACAACTAGCATGAAATTCCTGGTTTCCCCCAGACTTAGACTTTAATGATCCTACGCCATCAAGGGAATAACGAAAATTCTAAATATAATCAAGTGATTAAATCTCAAAACTACCAAACAAGCATGACCTCAACCTAGCTCAAAAGCAAACGACGAGACTGTGTAAAATTTTGTGTTTCTGAAACATGCAAGTCAATTCCATAAGAACTATAAATCAACCCTCTACTCATCATTAGCACACTCAATTAAACATCTACCTACCAATCAGAATTAGCTCATCCTAAGGGATCATGAAATATGCATGCTATGCAAATGCAACTATCATGGACTCACATGATATACGAAAAGAAAAACAGAATGTCCTATATGAAACCAACATAGATAACACGAACATACATGCATGAATTACTACTAATATGCAAAATATGATATCTATATGAACACAATGACTCAAATAATCACAACTAACTACATATACACTAATTATCCCCCAAACCACCCCCAAACTTAAAAGATTCAATGTCCGCATTGAATGGAAGTAAATACAAGGGATAGTAGGAAACATACCTAAAAATACCGAAACACATGGGTTGCCTCCCACGAAGCGCCTTTGTTTAAAGTCTTTAGCTAGACATGGCCATGGCTTTTTCTCTTGAAAATATCTACACCGTAGCTTAATATGGCCATTTAATTATCTTTTTCGGTGCTACATCCTTGATAACAATTTTCAGCATTCTTCGCTCTTCAAAGGTGTCAGCAACAATGTTCTCTTCACTACCTGACAAGTTAGCAACAATAATAATAGACAAAGTAGATGATTAACCCAAATATGCATACCTCAGGTGATCTGATAGTTCAAGCTCGAGTTTGGAAGCTTCTTCAACATGATGATTTTCATTATTTACTTCCCAAGACTGATCAAGAGTTGGAATAGACGGATTAGGAACGAAAGTGGGTGGTTCACCAACAGAGGTCATAACAACGGACTTAGGATCAAAAGAACTATCCTCAAGTTGGATTTCATGCTTAGAACAAATGACCTTCAATTCCTCTAACATCTCATCAGAAGTAAAATTCCTATACAACTCATGAAGATATTTATTACCCTCATACTTTACCAAAACATCTTTCTCAAGAAAAGACTCAATTGCACTATCCTCAAGATTTGACCATGAAACAACCTCATCAATCAGCACCTTAGAATCCCAGAGATCAGCCAAGCCTAGTGACTCACACTCTTCCTCCTCATCACTATCCACCACAGGTTCTGACAAAACAGAATGTTCTTCTTTTTTTGTAGGATCCTGATCATGAATTCCTTCTTCATCCTCAATTGCTGAATTCTGATCGTTCGTGACTTTTCCAGATCTGAGTGTTATGGCATTAACCTGCTCCATGCCATCTTGTTTTCCTAGATTTACCTCTGTGGCACTAGGAAGAACTCCCTGCGATCCATTGAGAAATGTACTTGCAATTTGCCCAATCTGATTCTCCAATGTCTTGAGAGATACCGCCTGAATTTTAATCATCAACCTCAATTCATCTAATTCAGATTTTTCATTCGAAGATTGACCATCATCCCCATGAAACTGTTGCTGCTGAAAACCTTGATTGTTGCTCCAGCCGAAATTGGGATGATAGGTGGCTGGAGCTGGTTGCGAAGGTTGCTAGAAGTTGCTCACAAAGTGTGCCGATTCAGAAGATATGGCACATTGACTCATCTCATGTGCGCCCGCACATAGCTCACAAACACTAGCAACTTGAGGCACCCCATGCTTTGACATAGAATCCATTTTCTTATTAAGTGCCTCTAGCTGAGCTACTAGAGCTGTGACTGTATTAACTTCCAGAATTCCTGCTATTTTGTCTTGTGATAATCTCTGAGTTGAATTTTGGTATTCATTCGCAGCCATCATCTCAATCAACTCATAAGCTTCCTCATAGCTCTTAGCCCATAGAGTTCCACCTGATGCTGCATCTAGCATGGGTCTTGACTGTGCACCCAAACCATTATAAAAACAGTTAATCACCATCCAATCAGGCATCCCATGATGTGGACACTTCCTTAGCATCTCCTTATATCGCTCCCAAGCCTCGCACAAAGATTCTTCAGACTGCTGTGAAAATTGAGTAATAGCGTTCCTGATTGCGGCGGTCTTTGCCATGGGGAAAAATTTAGTGAGAATTTCTGAGCAAGATCCTCCCATGTCAAAATAGAACCTGCTGGTAGAGAGTGCAACCAGCCCTTAGCTTTATCCCTCAAAGAGAATGGGAAAAGTCTCAGTTTGATAGCATCTTCCGACACCCCGTTGATCTTGAAAGTGTCGCAGATCTCAATGAAATTCCGGATGTGCATGTTAGGATCTTCAGTCGGAGCACCCCCAAACTGGACCGAATTCTGCACCATCTGAATTATGCTAGGCTTGATTTCGAAAGTATTAGCTGTAATAGCTGGCCTGATAATGCTAAATTGGACGTCATTGATCTTTGGTTGAGAATAATACATCAATGCTTTCGCCGCTGCTGGTTCTCCTATTGCTACCTGAAACACATAGAACTAAACAACTATGTAAGAAACAATCCGAGTCAGTGAACTCTAACGACTACTGATGACAAGCACATAAACTAAAAATAAAACACCGATGATCCCCGGCAGCGGCGCCAAAAACTTGTTTGCACTAAATCACGCAAGCGTACGTGGTCACAAGTAATATAGATATAAGTCAAGTTCTTTCCCACAGAGATCTGGTTTAGGTTTTAATTCAGCTAATGTACCTATGCAACAATGTATGGTTTTTATTCACTGCTAAGACAATTAACAAATTGGGGTTTGATTATCTAAAATTAACTAAGATACAAAATTATTAAACTAAGAATTAATTAACTAAAGAGAATTAATCTGATTTACTTATATGAGAATGAACAGGGGATCCTAACTTCATTAAATACTTCGCTTAGAGTTGACACCTTAATCAATGCATGTGATGGTTTTGATATCTGATCAGACAACACGAAACAAGTATACGCTACTTCTCAGTATACGAATACCAAACTAAACATACATCCACAAAAGAGATAGAAGATGAATAGACACCAATTATGCTTAGACCCTATATCTCTATAAGATTTGAAAACATAACGGTTGAAGAACAAGTTGTCTATTAAGATCACATAGGGCAGCATAATATCTCTATTTACGCTACAAATCATGATGTTAAAACATCAACCTATCCTACGCTAGCATAGTAAGTTCTAAATCTCAAGATCCACTCTCGTTTCGCAAGAGATTAACAATTTAGATGTTCGCGACGCCTCTAACACATGAAACACAACCATACAAGGATATCAAGAATTCACCACACATAAATCTTTAAAGCAATCAAACTACTAAGTTACATAGATAAATCCATTTGAATCCCATGACAACGATTAGTTCATAATCGAACCGCTCGTCATCATGAGATCTAATGAAACCATGATAAAAACAAAGTATGAAAAAATACAAATAAACCTAAGTAATTGATATGTAATGGTGATAAAAATTACAATGGTAGGATGTGTTTAAATAGGCTCTAGAAGTCTTGCCCAGAAAGAAACTACCAAAACAGAATTATAATAGAATTTCTGCCAAATACGTTTCCTAAACTGATTCGGTTTTGAAAGAAAATTCGTAGCTGAGTTTTCTTCAATATTTCTGGGCCGTTCTAGTTGTAATTGGACATCTGGACCACTTTAGAATGATAGATAATCTTGTTAGCTTCGTGTGGACTGTAAGATCGTCCAAAACGGACTTGTAGAACTCAAGATATAACCAAAACAAAAATCCGGAAATCTGGTAGAATTTCTCCGTGCTGGCTGCGCCAAACCTCCTGCATTCCGCGCTGCCTGCGCGCTCCCACGCGCTGCCTGCGCGCAGCCTTCTATCCAAGGTTGTAGAAAATCTCCCAGGCTTCGCGTGGACAGTAAGATCGCTGAAAACGGACTTCTAGAACTCCATATATGGCCAAAACAGTGTAGACTGCGCAACCTACCCGGAAAATCCGAATTTTAATCAATTTAACCTCCAACTCTTAATTCTGCAAAACTCAATAAAAACACATTAAACACACCACATACTTGAGTCCAAGTAATCAATTTAAGCCGATACGAAGCATTCCAAGTGGATATTAAATCCACTTATCAGAACTTCCCAGATAAAACAACTGATCCTTATGCATTCATCAAGATATCCTTCGAATTCTTCAGTACTAGTAATGTAATCATGTTGGAGGTTGTTTCCACTTTTATTGTTGCCCTTGAAGTCGGATAAACAGTGACTGATTTCACCTTTCACTTGGAAGAGTTTGAGCCTTCAAATATTTACAATTTGACTCCCTACTCGTAACATCCTTTGTGTAATTGACCACTGTCTATAAGTCACAGGTTGCAAAGTAATTCTGGGTTTTGATCTTCATTCGATATGTTTTATTAGAGAAATCTTGCATTATTAAGAAACCAATCTTAGTTCTTGAACAGACGAGTCTTGAATTCTCGAATGTTGACTTCTCGAATAGTCCCTTTTTGTGAGTACTCGAATAACTTCATAAACAGCCTATTGTGTAGACTTCTTGATTAGTGCATGTTACAGACTTCTCGAACAAAGGAGCAGCCTGACTTCTCGAACTAGGACTTCTCGAATAAACCCTTTTTTTAGAGTTCTCGAATGACTTCTCGAACTCTTCTTTTCTTGATTTCTTGAACTTACTTGCATGGTTGCAGCAAACTCTCTTCTGATTACTGATACTTGATTTTAGCATCTCAAGACTTGTTACAGAAATACTTCCTAACTGTTTGCAGAGTTCCATTCTCAAGATGTTACTTTAGTTGATCTGCATTTTAGTTAGCTTCCTGATTTGTTCAGCTTCGATTCCTTGATTCATTTTCTACCTTGTGGTATTTGTTATCATCATCTATAGACATGTATGTCTCAACACCTAGGATGTATGTATTTGTATCTGTTCAGTTATGATATCGGTATGAAATATACTAACCCCTCGTTGCTTCAGCCATGCTTATTTTTGAAATAAATGTTTTATTATAAATTGTCAAATATACATAACTATTTTTCCGTTTTATAAACTGTACTCCAAATCCGTACTGGGTTATTGGCTCATGCCGTATTCTTTTTCTGGTAGGTGCTTAGGGGGATCTGGGATTGTGTGATGGAGAGCTACCCTTATTCATTCATTAAGACTTATGGACTTCTAGCATTATTTAGATTTAAATACTTATTTAGATATTTTGGTTTTTCATATTTATTGGTTTTTTATTTCCAAACAATTAGCTTAGAAAACCCATACATATATTTACATCAGTACAGAGTCTTGCTCATACATATAGATACATATTAGCCTTGCTTCATACATATAGATACAGAGCTTTGAAAAAGTATTTTAAATCAAAAGTCTTTCTTTTACCAGATTCAAAGTCATGGTTGTAGTCCCTATAATGCATCTTGTACCAACTCGAGTGGGGCATTAATATAGGTGGGAAGGATTCCCAATCGCTCGAGACTCTTCTTAATTTCCGATATGAGGAAGTTGATAATTGTTGTTCCCTTTCTCTTTTAGAATTTCATTCATACAAGTCAGAAGGGACAACCATACATAATTTAACGTCTTATCAGTAACTTCTTCATAGGCCCTCACCACTGCATCAACTAGTTGACACACTATTTTTGGAGCTTTTTCATGTTGCAATCCTTGAATGATTCGAAATAAACCCAAGTCGTTAATATTAAGATCGGGACTGTTTGTTGGTTGATTACCCAAGCTAATGTAGAACCCATCTGATTGCGCTACGTTGATAAAATCTAGCTCATTGTCATCAATATGAGGTTTGGCGTTGTCTTGTTGGATTAATATGTGTTTATCTGAATCTGATGGCCATCTGTCTTTGATGGCTGGAATAATTTTATGAATAAGGCATTGTTTAATGACAAGTTTTGTGATACTCTCTATAGGCTTAACTTCCATCACTCCTCTTGCCCTGTTTTTACTCGCTCTCTTAGTTGGTTCTGTAACAATGAATGGGAAAATACCTATTTCCCCATAAAAAATACATGTACCAGTGTCATCATATCTAGGCCTAGCAATTGCGCTCATGAACATAATTTTGGTGATGAACTTCTTAGATTTGCATGTTCTATGTGGCACTGAATCACACGGTAGTAGGTAATATTTATGTGAACTTCTTGGCATGTAGCACCACTTTTCATCTATATGGACACAACTAAACATACCATCATAATTTGGTTTCATATGTAATGTCAAACTTTGAAGTTGTTTTAAAACAAAAATTCACTCTCGCTTCCATATATGCAACGGTTAGAAATGGTTTCAAAGCATTTGAGTGAGATATTATCTTACCTCTTTGTACAAGCCTATGAACTATTGACTTTGATGCACATAACTGAACTACAAGTGTTCTAATATTAGTTCTAAGATG
This sequence comes from Kitagawia praeruptora, assembly GCA_037693485.1. Lineage (NCBI taxonomy): Eukaryota > Viridiplantae > Streptophyta > Magnoliopsida > Apiales > Apiaceae > Kitagawia > Kitagawia praeruptora. The sequence continues at coordinate 146,800,356 of CM075352.1, forward strand.
TAGAGGAATTGATCTTACCTTTTCCAAGTCCAGTGAATATGTCTTTTTTCCTCCTTTGTACTCTCTGTCCACATCTGGTACTACTCCTTCTTTTATGCCTTTTAACACAACTTTCCATATATGGTATACTGTGATTCTACTGATATAGAAATCTGATGCAAGCCTTTTTATGAACCCATGTTTCAGTTTGTTGTTGTTGCAATTCAAGGACAATAGATATGCAAGGTGTTTTTTTTCTGCGTTGGTCGGCCTCTTTTGATGGCTATTTTGCACTCCTGAAGCTGTGTTGGCAAATATTGAAGCTATGATGGTAGACATTGAAGTTGAAATTCAGGACAACTTTAACATAATTTTGATAATCTTTTCTATAAAGTGACTTTAAGAATGTTTGTGTATGTAAAGTTGCTATATACAATCACTGTAAAAGTAGTTAAAAAAGTTTGGAGGGTAATAGGTCCGATCATTTCATGTTTAGGCGCTAGTTTCTCTTTTAGTAATGTTTAGGTGGTAAAATTTTGTTTAGTGTAAGTATGTAATACATTGTATTTGTTTATTATTTTCTTAAAATCTGTGCCATTTCACAAATGTTAAGATCTACTAGGGACAGATGGAGGGAGTAATACAGGTTTGATACCAGGGAAGAGGCACCCCGTAGGTGGACACATTCACACCGCGGGACCCGCCCTGTATTTTGAATTTTTAATCTTTGTTCCTTTGACATCCACGCAGTGTTTAGCATGTTGGACCAGGTGTCGACGCACTGCAGGAAAGGACAGACATCCCGCGGTCCTCTTGTTTAAACATCTAGGAGCTAGGCGCACCGTAGCTCCTCAAAAATATTTCGGTAACAGGTGGAACATTTCCTTTCTCAATCATAAACTCAGCACCACAAAAATATCAAGAATATATTTCCCTGCTATTTTTATCCTGCAAAAAGTCTCCAAAAAAGCATCAATAAAATAAAATATGACATCTATAAGTAATAATTGAGTAAGTGCTTGTGCAGTTTTGGAAATTTTGTGATAAAACAACGTTAAAATTCGACACCACGAAAATATCGAACTCCCTTGACATAAGGTGGAGGCTTTGGTGGTGACTTTTCTTCACTCCTCACTTTCACTGGAGCCATTTGAATCACTTGGCTTATCAAATCATTGATTAAGCAGACACTTCCATTTTCTCCCTCTTCCTAAACTTCCCACTTAGGAACCACCTTGTATGGAGCCACCATGGGCCTTAGTGATCAGTGGTTGGGAGCCCGTTCCTGGGGGTACCCGTTCCCGAACCGGGGGTGTGGTGGCGCTGGTAGTGGTTTCAGAAACTGTTGGTGTTCTCCGGGTGGTAACCATGGTTGATATCCGGTTCCCACAGACGGCGCAAAATGTTATGGAACGAAAAGTAGGGTGTATTTATTGCATATTGATAACTAGGGTTAGGGAAAGAGCTTCGAGCTTTAATGGTTGATCAAGTGTTTCCACTACAAGAAATTTTCGATGACATAACGATTTTCCACCGTCGTCTGAAGCCCTTCAAAACCGATGTCTATCTCGATGCCGTCTGTTATGCATATCAGACAACAGCAGCATAACCGTTGTCTTTGTTGCAGACAGATAACAGACGTGGTTTCCAAACTGTTGTATGAAAGCTGGTATAGACAATAGTTTAACAAGAAACTATTGTCTCATTTCACGTAGCTCAAGTGTTTCTTTTTCTCGAACTGTTGTCTAATTTCACCTACGTCTATGGTTTATAAAGGTTTTTTCTGTTGTATCTTTATGGTATAGACATTGCTTTTTTTGTAACAGAAGCGTTGTGTGAAATGAAGTTAGATAGCGGTTTAGCTTTATTAGTATGTTGTATGTGTTATAAATACACCACACTTTATTTGTTTACTACATGTTGTCTGAATGTATAAGACACTACGTTTGATTTTTGAAAAAGAATTGTGTAAATGTGTAATCTACAACGTTTTCATTTCATTTTTATGTTGTATGTTTTTTAAGTACACCACACTTGTTGTGCTTACTACATGTCGTCTGAATGTATAAGACACTACATTTTTAGTTTTGTAAAAGTATTGTGTAAATATTTAACCTACAACGTTTTCATTTCGTTATTATGTTGTATGTGTTTTAACTATACCACACTTGTTTGTTAAAAGCATGGCATGGCTATAATTGCTCTCATTAGCTAAAAATAAACTAAACAATGCACCAACAAAATATTATCATTACAACCAATATTCGATATTACAACGAACTAAATTCCACCATTACAACCAATATTCATCATCAACCAACTAAAATTCAACCACCTAATGCCATTCAAATTTCTAAACAAAAATCAATTACATAACCCACCTAAACAGAGTGATAACTCTAACAGCATTCTCTCCCAATGCTACAGAACTAAATAAAATACATTGCAAAAGTATCATTCTGTTTTAACATTTGAAATGGCAAAGACAGATGCTTGAGAGCATCATTAGAGCATCAATACTAAAGCCGCCATAGAGGCAATACTTAGCAGAAAGGTAATTCTTTCATATTAGGGGAATATCTCTACCAAATAGCAAAGAACTATGGTTGTGCTACTTCCCCTGCCAGCTTTGCAGTGAACATAAGTAGTCTTACCATAAGAAGCATTTCCTGACAACCAAAAATTAATCGTAAGCAATAGAGGCAGCATAAGGCCAGACACAAAATATTATTACTCAAGTCCCTGCATGTAGGAAGCATATAAATCAGTCAAATAATATATTTTATGTCATTATATTTAAAAATTCACTAGCTCAAATGTTATGACATACACATAATTGAGAGAGTTCATTCCAGTCAAGTCTGGTAATGGGCCAGTGAGTGGGCCAGTGAGTTTGTTGTGTGCCAAATTGCTGCACCAGTATGTCAGAGAGTAAGAAATCACAAAAACTGAAACACGAAGTATGAAGAAGATTTGCCTCTAAAAGATTTGAAAATTACTCACAGTTCAACCACATTGACAAGATTGTTGAGGTTTAGTGGGACACTGCCTTTTAAACCTTTCCTATCGAGCCGACTGTCATTGCAGATGAAATTAAGTGTCATGATTAGAAAGTAAGGCGACGTCTAGAGACAAGTGGAAGTTTATCTTTAACAAAGATGAGGTGGTTTTCGGTGGAGAAGATAACTCACAGAACTTCAAGTGTCTGACACTAGTCATGTTTTTTTAACATAAATATAAATTAACATAAAAAACTGTTGTCTGATTACAACTAATATTTTCTTAATCTAACGGCTAATATTTTATCTCATTTCAATCAAGGGCTCTTATTTCGCCACCTCAGCAATCCAGGTGAAAGATTTTCCACCAATCACGTGCTGTCACATCAGACAACGGTTTATTTATAAAATGCTTGTATAAATAAGTTTATGACAACAGTTTAAATTTTTAAATGCCTGTCTGAAAGTGTTGAAGACAACGATTTAATGTATAAAACCATTGTGTGTTGCATGCAATTCAGACAACAGTATTCACAAACCATTATCTGATTATATTTTATGCAACGTCTTATCAAAAGACTTGTCTGATTTTAACAACATTTTTGGAAAGCATTGTCTGAAGAAACTTCAGACAATGCTTTCAAAAAGCGTTGTTAAAATCAGACAATAGTATTTAGTGATCGTTGTGTGAATACTTTTGAAGCAACATGTGAAAAAAACAGTTGTCTAAGTTTTACAACGCTTTTAAGAACCATTGTAAGACAACATGTTAGACAACAGCACTTTCCAAAACCGTTGTAAAATGGATTTCTTTTTTGATCTTCTAGACAAAACTTTTTAAAACTGTCATTAAGTTCATGATCAGACAATACACCGAAATGCTTGAAAAAAAAACCGTTGTGCAAAAATTTCAGCCAACACTTTTTCGTCGAAGTGTTGTCTGATGAGTGTCGTTTGATTCAAAAATTCTTGTAGTGTTTGTGACTTAACTCAGGTCCTCACAAGATGCCTACGTATCTTGCAAATATCAAGAATCAAGCCAATAAAAAAGTAGTTCTAGTTGTGAAGGATCAGGTCCTTATATAGGCATCGGGGGCCTTGGAATTAGGGTAGGGTTTGGTGTCTTGCTGGACAAGATACCTATTTAAGATAGACTTCTGGATCCTTCCATAAGGAAGGCTGATTCGTATTGGACTCATATGACTTGGGGACTAATCCTTAAAGAACTTGGGTCCTAATTGGTCTCAATAACGGAGTCCCACATTGGCTGATTTATCTAATTACAAATTTATCATTATAATTAGGGTTTTGGGCCTCATTATTGGACCATCCTAGGTTTATTTAAAGCATCATTAAATGTGTCTTTAGGGCTTACTTTCAGCCCGTATCAGATGAGTTTCATTATTAACTACCAAAAACAGACGAATAATGAAAAAACCACTGAATCTTATTTTACATTATAACCTGAAAAGCATTTACAAGCAGTTCTTTGTCTACCACTTTGTAATCCATCCATGAAAATTGCAACTATTATGATGTATTATATATATTATGAGAAGATGTGGTGAGACTTTTTCTCATTGTGTATTTGATTTCTTACGATGTTTATCATAAATCAAATACCTAAATTTGAATTAACATGCCGAAATTTATATGAAGTTAAATAAAATTTTCATATTTATTCATGATCATTTTCCAGGAATCGAACAAGAATACATGATTGTTCTGTCATGTTTTTTCCTAATTGTGCATCCGTTTTACACCACTCATCATTATCACCATTGTCGAAGAGGTCGAACAAAAATACTTTATGATACGACTTCAGAAGTTCGAATTCTTTGATTTTTATAATTGTAGAACATTGAAAATTCTTATGTTGATGAGGAAGTTCCTATATATATCTTAGGTTAAATTATCATGTATACTTTAATTACATTTTTATAATTAAGGATTATAATTCTTCAATTATGTAACATGTACAATAGATTGTGTAGATGTCATTGGGGTTATTAGACTGAGTAATAGGCTTTTTATACCCATGGTGACGAAATCGTAATGCTTACTTATTTGGTAATGTTTTACTTTGTATGACTTTATGTATCAAAATATTTATATTCAGTGGAATTGCATAATTAATTATTTTAGTCATTAGATGTTGTTGGTCCCAGAGTATTGCAAAAGGGGGGGTTGAATGCAATACTGATAAACTCGAATCTTTAAAATCAACAACATGAATAAAGATTATAGATTATCAGTTGAGATATGCAAACGTAAGTGGAACAAGATTTCTAACAAAATAAATGTTTTATTTATCTTGTGAAGTGGTGCTACAACCTAGAGAAACAATTCTCCAGCTGCGAACTTCTTGAGAGATACAAGTTGTTTCGTTGTTGTTGCATATAGAAAGAAATTAGAGACATGTATCTAAGTAGACTAAGATACTCTGTTGTCCCTTTCACGTGGGGTGTTGAGCTGCTGTCGTTTTCAAGTGGCAGCTCATTACAATTTGCACACCCATGTGACTTTCCTAAATTGCTATACAGACAGTGTTAACGTTACAAGTAAAGCAACCTAGATTCTTTCTATTTCTAACTAATACAATTCTAGTAGATGTGGATATATCATACTCTTTGAATTGACCAGCCTTGTATTGTGATCTCTCAAGCTTCTGTCGTAGTCTTTACAGGTCTGCTACAAATGATTTAGTGTTGCAGCAAATCTGTTTCTTGAACATATAACCTGTCACGGACTTTGACTGAGAAAAGTACTCAAATCAAATAATTCAGTGTGACAGTAACCTTAACCGCCAAGTCTGCTGTTGAAGGAATATTCAGATGTTAATAGTACGAGCTCCCGCCAATGTTGCTGTCGGAACTCCAGACTTGTTGTCAAGTGTGAGAATGTTACTGTCCCATGCTTCAGCCAATGTTGCTGTCAGATATAGCTTTGTCGTGACTTTGCAATATTTGTCTTCTTGTAACCTTACTGTCAAGAGTGTGACAGTAACTTTTATTCTTGCTGACTTCTGGATGTATTCCTTGAGGCTTGAACAAATGTATAAACTTCTTCAAAGACATACAATTATTACATGACAACAATTATTTGATTACAAGAACATACTCTGGCTGTTACAGTATGTTCTACTTCGTAAAAACTAAGTACATGGAAATATTGTTAAGTTGTCTCTATGCTATTACCCATATATCCCAACAATCTCCCTCAATTTGTTTATGGACAATAACAACAAATTTATAATCAAAACGTGCTGACAACTTAACTAACATAGATCAGAATAGTTAAGAAACCATAACTGATAAATGTTGAAGAATTTTGAACATGAAACTGATGAACTAACTGCAAATCAACTACTCCTATAGAATGAGCAGATCAGAGATAAACTTAACTTGATTTTAGCAGTCTTCAGTTGTTCAGATTCTTCCCTCTCTTTTGAGAGCTTCATGTTTTGCCTTCTTGAGGTCTTCAACTAAAGCCTTTTCTTCAGGTGATCTGGCATCATCTTTAATGTCTTCTATGTACCCTTGAATCACTCGAGAAGGAAATACTTCAACATCTTTCAGATCAAACCAACACTACACCATAAAAGGCCTATGATCACATGAAAATAAAAATAAAAATTTTGCAATGAACAAAATTTTATATTTTCTACTAAAAATAAAAATTTTAACCTTTTTTCACATGAAAATTACTTTTTTTGGATAAAAATAATAAAATTATTTTTATAAATATCTAGAATATTCCATTAGAGAGTGAATAATTCACTAAAAATGTTAAAACATTTTAAGATGTGTAATTTTATTTTTATATTTATTAAATATTATTAAACAATTTTTTTTTTCTAAATATATTTTAATATATCAATAAATAAAAAAATATTTTCGTATATAAATTTTTTTGAATATATTAATTCAAATTATGTAAAAGAAATCATTTAGCAAAAAAAAGGAATTAAATATTAAATAAAGAAATAAATTAATTAAATCAAATGTTGAAAAAAAATTGGACTAAAGTTTGATGAGCGGCAAAAATTAAATAAAAATTTAAATTATTTTTTACTCTAAAATTCTAAAAGATAAAAGAATTAAAATTTTGGGCAAATTGCTGAGCGGCAAAAAGACCCGCTCATCCAATTCTTTAGACCCCTCTTTTGTCTGAGCTTCACTTTCCATTTTTTACACTTCACTACAGATAACTTCTCTCTCTGTCTTCTCTCTATCTCGGCTGCTTCGCTACTTGAACACACGCTTTATACACAATATTTTCACATATTCTCTTTACTCCCTCCTCTCTCCATGTCTTTCTCTCTCACATTCTCTCTACTCTTTGTATGCACATTTTTCACATTCTGCGCTGCTTCAATGGTTAAATTTGGGTTCAATTTGTTCAAATTTGGCCTTTAATTTAGTTTTTTTTTACTAATTTGGGCCTCTTTTTTTGTCTTAAGATTGAATTTAAATTAGGGCTTCAAACAAGTCGGGTCAATTTCGGGCTCAATCGAGTTCAATTTCGAGATTCGAAATTAGGGTTTCTGTCATGTTCGATTTGGGGCTATGAGTATAAGGTATTTATATATCTTATGTATTTTCATGTTCAATTTGATGTTCTCTTTTAGTGGTGTTCGTTATTTGTGAGTATTTGTTGTTCAAGCTTTGTGAGTATTTGATGTTCATGTTTTGTGAGTATTTGATGTTCAATTTTCGTGTTCAATTTGATTTCGTCAACTGCAAGTCCCTATTATTTATGAAATTATAATTTTGTGGGGTGATTATTTGTGAATATTTGTTATTAACTATGTTTCTCTGTTTTTGTGAAAAGCCCTAAATCGCTGCTTTTAAGTATCTAACCAGGCCCAATGTTTGAAAGGTATTAACTCGTATATATATTTGATATATTTCCATTTCAGTTTTAAAGAGAAGAAAACTAAGTGCTCGTCTTGATTTTGAGCCTACAAGTTTTTTTAATATGCTAATGTTAACTTAAAGTAATCAATCCTATCTGAAACTGGGAGGTGGTCAACTTTGGGCATAATTGATGCTTTGGATATTGTAATTTGGTTTCTGATGCAAAAGTAAGTACATGGAATAATTTGTGTTTTGATTAAACTTTACTACATTTTTTTCCTCTACAATTCTTGCAGATTTTATGAGCAAAACTTGGTAGGACTTTAAGGAAATTATGTTACTGACTGAATCTGTGTACGATGTCTGTCATTATTAATAGCACTTTAACTTGATGCACCTGCAAGAAATTCCAGTGTTGATCACACAGTCAAGTGGAAAGTAGAGGAACCTGATGTGCACATGTTGGCCACTACATCTGGTGCAATGTCACCATAACCTGATTTGGACTGTTTTTTGAAACATTATATGCTCTGTTAATGACATATTGGATAATATCTTTTTATTTCTCTTTGCTATAAAATCCTAATTTTTTTTTTTCAGTTTTTGAGGTGGCAAGACATGAAGCTACATTGGCATTAGATATTAATAAGAGAGCTGGTCAGCAGGTTATGATTTAATAACAGATCAATTATCATGTGAATGAATTACCTCAACTGCTTTAAGTTATGATTTACTAATTGAATCAACTTTTATGACTTGAAATTGAAGCTGATGAAATTCGAAGACGAGGAGCACGAAAAGAGCTATGAGTTGATCAGAAGCAGAGAGAGGAAGCAATAGTATATTCAAGACTACACATAGGACACTGTTCCATCACTGACTACGGTAACCTCATCATTCAGCAACATCTTCATATGGTACACTGGATAATGGAGGTCGGTAATTTCTTCACCGCATCAGCACTTGTTAAATCATATCCTTTCATATATTTTTCTGTATCCTGTTTTTTCCAATAATATTTCGCCATGTCATCTCCTTGCTTAGAATTTTAGAATCTATCAATATATACAGTCTCATTGCACTATAACTACACTATGAATCAGGAAAGTCAGGTTCCCAGGTTCAATTTAGAATATTAACATAATAATTATAGAGGTAAAAGAGGTGAGTATTTGTTTGTAACTCCTGGATTACAAAGTCAATGGGCTTTTCTGTGATTTTCTTTAGCTTATTTTCTGATGTTCTTGCAATGTTTACGGTAAACGCTAAGAGACGGAACAATTTTCTTGGAATTTTATGGTCTGTGTAATTAGCAAATGTCTCTTAGTAAGAAATTGCTCATTCAATTTTGGTTTAAAATATTGGAATGCATTTATTCAATTTAGTAAATGTTTATAAATGTAATTAGTAGTCCATGACTGCATTCCCGCTTTGTACGCAAAATACATAATGAAAACCATCTATAAAGATATTTTGACAATCGGTACAAAGCCAGGGATGACAATCAGGATTGTTAAGAATCTAATTTACACTCTGCAGAGTAGGGTAGGGATTGTTAAACACATTTATAGAGGAATCATCTTTGTTTATGATAAAACTGACCTGGAAAATGGTGGCTATTTCTGCTGCAAATCCTAAAATTATGAAAAGATCAAATTTTATGGAGTCTCAAGAAAAGACATGGTATTAATTTTTTAAATGCTGTTTTATTCTAAATATATTCTTTGACCAGTCAACAAATAATCATTCCCCATCAGTTTATAAAAGTTATTGAATTTATAACTGATCATACGAAATTTTTTGTAGGCTCTATCAAATGGAAGGTACAAAAGTTGTGTGCGTAGAGTAGTGGTTTAGCATAGCCTTAATATTTCTCGTAAAGTCATATTGATCTAGAGAGCTACATCAAGCCGAGGTTGTAGCAGCAGCATACAAACTAATTTACCTACTCTCTGTGCTAATGTAGATCTTATAGCTCTTATCAACTTCATTTGTAGGCACCGGAGGCCATTGAAAAGTTGCAGAAAAATGTTGATACTTTAATAGTGATTCCCAATGACCGTCTACTGGACATTGTTGATGAACAGACCGCGGTTCAGGATGCTTTCCCTCTGGCAGATGATGTCCTACGTTAAGGGTTTAAGGAATTTCAGACATAATCACGGTGGGTGAATTTCAAAGTCTGAATCCCAGCTACTTGTTAGAGTTAGAAAAAAAAGTCTTTTAAGAGGATATATACAACTCATCTTAAAAAGGAATGAAGTGTCTTAACTCTTTATTAGCACAAAGAAGAACCTTCTGTTGGAATTTGGCAACTGAACTTTCAGTTTCAGACATGGAAAAAAAAGAGTTAGTAAAGAAACAATTTTGCAGCTTAACTTTAATTTAACTCAGAAGTTAAACTGTTAGACAATACATAAATATGGTTCCCTCTATTTCTCAGGTCTTTACTCTTTGAATAACCATACATCAATTGCCTATGGGTCTGTTGCGTTACTTGGAGCTTCATCTTCAATTCTACTGAATAAGCTCGGTCTGTGAGTTACATATCCCCTGCTAAACATCTCTGTTTATATGACAAAAACACATTGCTTTTCCCTGTGACCTTGACACTGTAGACATACATTTCTCTTTAGTAGTTTTCCCTTTTCACAGATGATAGGTTACTGTACACTCGCCACCTTTCTGTGGCTTTGAGCTAATTCACTTAATCTCGATGACAATTCAGGTACTTTAATTTTGAAAAATAACTTCTACAACTTGCACTATTCGACTATAATATAAAATATACTGTACAAAAATGTAGTTGATACAGCCAATAATTTAAATGCACCAAGTGGAGTAAACTCGTAAATGTTGAGTGGTATATTCTATATTTATTTACATGTGTCATATTATCATATTTTTGCTATCTGCATACATATATATATTACTAACTTTCGGTAACTAATTTTATCAAGTGGAGTACACTCGTAAATGTTGAGCTGTGATAAACTTATTTTTCTTTTGATAGGAATTTCCCTTGTACGATTGAGGCTATCAATGCCTTGGCTGAAGTGGGTGTTGTGGCAAAGGACATTATTTCATTATTTACTCAGGTTTGTTCGTTATTTAAAAACAATGTCAGTAAAAATAATTAACATAACTGGTATTCTCAGTAATTCTTCTCTTGGGGATCAGACATAATCGTGCTTCCAGCTTATTGCCATTTTCCATTTGTTTTGCTCAAACACTTTATTAGGTACAAGTTTATCTTTAGATATCAAGGAGTTGTAAGGACATAATATAGTTTATCTTTGTGTGATTATTAGAAAGATGTTTTTTAAGGTCAATCCTATAATTCGAGGATCCATTTGAGTTATATGTACTATAAAATGCATGGTAAATTGGTTATTGTACGTTAATCAGTAATAGTAAATTAGTAATATTATTGTTGTAATGAAAGCCAACTTGGTACATTCACACTAGAAAAATGATTGTCTTGGGAATAAGATACTATTTCCGCCTTGATGAGAAAACCTTGTTGAGGCTTGTAGAATTACTAAATAATGAAATGTGCTGGATCAAGGGACAAGACCTGGTTCTTGTTTCATCTTTAGTAGTAACCTCAAAAGTTTACTCATTACAAGAAAGTTCTTTTATTTTCTAATAATTTGCTTCTAAAGATTTTGATTGTCTTCGTGAAGTTGTAGCTGTACATTTTATGTTCAATTTTTGAACTTAACAAATGACTATATTAGTTTCTTTTCTTTTATTTAAGTTTTCCCTTTGAACTTTGGTCTGTAGATTGAGCCAGATTGGAGGCAAACCTTGAATCTGAAAAAGTTAGTTGAAGATCGCATCACAAAAGGTATGAAGCATAATTGATATAACAGATTTGATTATGTTTATGCTTTCTTATTAATCTGTGTCACAGATGGAGCAGTAGGCACATGCATAGCTAACACTGCTGCAGCACTTGTGGCCGGTGGACTTGTTGCTGCCGAGTGACAATGAAGATGGTACTCCAGTGATTTGGTGGCACTAGCTCTTAATTTAGTCATGCCAAATGTTTATGTTTTACAACATCTTTTGCTATTTTGTTAGACTTACGTACTTAGCAAGATTGTAGTTTATGTACTTGTGGCACCTGCTTTTTTGCCTTTTTCTCTGAATTTAGATTGTTGGCTGAGATTGTATTGAATCTGTATGGATTGTTATGATGGTAATGAAAGTTGGTTGTGTTGATTTGGTTAGTGAGGGAATGAATATTTTCATATTTATGATTTTTTGTTTACAATAGAAAAGTGTTGCCATTAATGCTATAAAGTGTTGGCAAAAAGGAAAAATAATGTTATGAAATGTTGCTATAGGCAAAAAAATTTTGTTGCCATAAAAGTGGTCCCCACAGTGGGCCCAAAAGTGGGCCCCACTGTGGGTCCCAAAAGTGGGCCCAACAATAGGTCCCAAAAGTGGGGTCCATTGGTGGGACCCACTATTTTTAAAAAAATGTTACACAAAGGCAACATAATATTATGTTGCTAAAGACTAATAATAATGTTGCTATAACAAGTCTATGCCAACATTAAAACTGATGTTGCCATAGAGAATAAGAATGTTGCCATTGACCCCAAAGGCAATGACAAAAATAGCAACATCAGCAAAATGTTGCCTTAGGAGTTTTTTGGCCCTACAACAACATATTTCGGGCCTGCGGCAACACTTTTTTGGTGTTGCCGTAGGCCTTTTATGGTGTAGTGCAAGTTTCAAAATCATACGTGAATGTTCTAAACTTTAGAATTCCTTGGATGATCTTGAATCTCCTTCCAGGAAAAGCATTCAGAGATGCTCTTCTCTTTCTATCTAGCTTTGGATCTTCATCTCTCCTTTGATCAATTATTACCTCTAGTTCCCAAGCAACTAGCATTTCGAGCTTATGACATGATCCAACAACTTTCCTGTAGAGATCCTTCAGTACACTGGTCCTCAATTTGTGAAAATTATCAACATAGATTTCTTCCTTTTCATCTTTGATTCTGAGAGGATTTTCCAGTACACAGGGCTGATAACCTGCTTTCTCACTGCATAGCTTGTTGATTTTCTTGTAACTTTCCTTCAGTTGAGCTTCTAGGTCTTCAGCACTTTGTTTGGCAGGTTTGGTAGGTTGGGATGATTTTGAAAATGCACCCTAGAAGGGGGTTGAATAGGTGTAAATGGCTAACTATATATAACTAAAACTGATTTTAAAAATTACCAGAAACAGGTTACTGATTTCGTTTAGGCAGATACAAATGGTATGCAGAATGCACAGATAACACAACAAATGGTAAACTGAATGCAAACAGTATGCTGAGTGTAATGACAGTAAATAATATAAGGTGCACAAACAGTAAGCAGTGCAGAAATAGTAATCTAGATGCAAGCAGTAAGTAAAGTGCAGAAAATAAATGAACACCAAGACTTTTAGCCAGGTTCGACCCCTAACCCCTATGGTCTACGTCCTGGTCCCTTACCAACTTGGTAAGAGAATATATTATTGATCACTGAAATAAGCCAATTACAAGATACAACAATATATCTCCCTTAATACCCAGTTGTTGACAAATGGCGTGCTGAACTCCTGTTTCTGAACTTGCTCTCTAAGCTATACTTCCCAAGTATACTTCTCTAGCAACGTTCACCAAACCCTAGTTCCCTAGCCAAACTGACCAACAACTAATCCTTACAACTTGAACAATACAATCAATAAGGAATACAACTCAAACTATGAACTCTTTAAGAATAGCACGTATCAATATACTAAGAGCTCGAAAGAAATAAAGATATAGCAATGAAAAACCGAGTTGTTTGAAATCTTGTGTGCTTGAATCTTTTCTCTGAAGTGTTGTTGGATTGTTAGAAACGAATTAACACAAGAATAAAATATATATAGCCTCACAAACAACGTTCGAAAAATCAATCAATCATTATTCGAACGATTTAGAAATCAATTTCTAACGTTCAAATGATCACAGAGATTTTACCAACGTTCTTGTGAACGTTTGACAGAGGGTTTGGAAGAGATGAATCGTAGAAAACTTAACCCTTCTGATTTGTATAGATAAAAACGCGTATAGGAGATTTTGTAGAAAGAAATCTTTTAAATAAGGAAACTCCTATAAGTTTTATAAAATAAATTAAAGAAAGATATTTGAAAAGATTTTGAGCTCTATAATATATTGTTTACGTATTATATAATAAAGAATCCTCACAATATATTTCCTGAAGTAAATCCATGAGAATTTGTCTTGATCTTTATCTTCAAGAATTCTGGCAGTTTCGAATGGCTTGCTGTTTGAGTCTGCCAGTTGTGAAAATCTGCTGTTTGAGTCTGTCAGTGTGAAATGGCTTGCTGAACTGTCTCTGTTATAGCACCAGATAGCTTGCTGTTTGTATATTCTCTGTAAACAATCAGTACCCTGCAAAACCAAGTTAGTACATCCATAACACAATGTTTTATATCAAACTACAAGCAAATAGCTTGCTGAAAGTGATCATCAAAACCATAGGAGTATCAATCTCCCCCTTTTTGATGATTACACAATATTTAGGAGAAAATAAAAAAAACTCCCCCTAAATCCCTGCATATTAGTACATTTTGATATAAAACAGATTCAAGATAAACAAGCATAATAATCATATCTAAATCGAATATCTTGACCAAACGGTTCTCCTAAATTTCTCCCCCTTAATCCATCAAAATTCAACAAAAAGAATATTAGACCAGGTCTGGAATAATCATAGAGAAATAAATTTAAAAAATTAAATCATGGTAATGGCATATAAACAGTTCAGATACAAATGGTAAGCCAACGTTACCCATTCTGTGCTTGTCAGCTTGCTGACTACACAGTACACATGCCAAGTTCCATTCGAATAGCTGCAAATCTTTCTTCAGCCAATGGCTTTGTGAAGATATCTGCTAGTTGAACTTCAGTTGATACAAATACCAACTCAATCTTCCCTTTTGTTGCATTATCTCTTAAGAAATGGTGACGAACGTCAATATGCTTCGTTCTTGAGTGATTGACAGGGTTCTTGGAGATATTGATAGCACTTGTGTTGTCACAATATATTGGAATTTTGCCACACTTGATATTGAAATCCCTTAGAGTCTGAATCATCCATAAAATTTGAGAGCAACAGCTACCAGCTGCTAGATACTCCCCTTCAGCCGTTGATAGAGCCACAGAAGCTTGCTTTTTGCTTTGCCATGAAACCAAGCTTTGTCCAAGGAATGTACAAACACCACTTGTACTCTTTCTATCAGTTTGAGACCCTGCATAATCTGCATCACTATACCCCACGAGATCAAAAGTATTTGTGATAGGATAGAACAAACCAAGATTAATAGTACCACTTAAGTATTTAAAAATCCTTTTAACCGCATTTAAGTGAGACTCTTTAGGGTTGGATTGAAACCTTGCACAAACACAAACACTATACATGATATCAGGTCTTGAGGCAGTTAAATATAATAGACTTCCAATCATACCTCTATACCTTTTGACATCCACATCCTTACCATTCTCATCTGCAAACAGCTTGCTGTTTTGAGTCATAGGAGTTGTTTTTGCTTTGACATCTTCATAACCAAATCTTTTGAGCAGATTCTTTGAGTACTTTGATTGATGCACATAAATACCATCATTGGTTTGCTTGATTTGGAGACCCAAGAAATAATTAAGTTCTCCCATCATGCTCATGTCGAATTCATTGTACATGCACTTAGAAAACCACTCACACATAGATTCATTAGAAGCACCAAATACAATATCATCCACATATATTTGTACAACAAGAATATCTTTACCATTTTGCTTTGTAAATAATGTGGGATCGATATTACCTCGAATGAATCCATTTTTGAGAAGAAACTTACTAAGCCTCTCATACCACGCTCTAGGGGCCTGCCTTAAACCATATAATGCCTTCTTGAGCTTGTAAACATAGTCATGAAACTTCTCATGTTCGAATCCAGGAGGCTGTTTGACATAGACTTCCTCATCCAGCACGCCATTTAGGAATGCACTCTTTACGTCCATTTGATATAACTTGAATTTCTTGTAGCATGCATAAGCAAGAAGCATTCTGATTGATTCTAAACGAGCTACAGGTGCATATGTTTCTTCAAAATCAATTCCTTCTTGTTGATTATAGCCTTGAGCCACGAGCCTTGCCTTATTTCGAGTAACTGTTCCAAATTCATCCACTTTGTTTTTGAACACCCATTTGGTTCCTATGATAGAAGCATCTTCTGGTGGCTTTACAAGTTCCCAAACATCACATCTCTCGAATTGGTTGAGTTCCTCTTGCATTGCCATGATCCAATTTTCATCTTCTAATGCTTCTTTGATATTTTTGGGTTCTTCTTGAGCTAAAAAGGCAGCATAAGCACAAAAGTTTGCTTTTCCTCTCCTTGTTGTGATTCCATCAGAGATATCTCCAATAACAAGTTCTGGAGGATGATTCTTTACTGTCCTTGTAGCCTTTGGTAGAGAATGTTGAGCAATTTCTTCATTTGTTGTGATTCTGACCACTTCAGCTTGCTGATTTGCAGTTCCAGCTTGCTGTTTTCCATTCTCAGTAGTGTTTTTGGCTTGCTGACTTCCAGTTTCAGCAGAATTGTTGGCTTGCTGATTTCCAGCAACTTGAGGTTGTATGTTATCACCTGCAAATTCTTCCTCATCTCTTGGCAGATCATTGTTAGGTTCTTGAAAAGTAACATCAATAGATTCTTCAACTATATGTTTATTTAAGTTATAAACTCTATATGCTCTACTAGTTAAAGAATAGCCAAGAAAAATAGCTTCATAAGACTTAGCATCAAATTTACCATCATTATCAATCGTCTTGAGCACAAAACACTTTGAGCCAAAGATTTTGAAGTAACCAATGTTTGGCTTCTTTTTCCTCAACAATTCATATGGAGTTTTGTTCAAGATAGGCCTGATTATGACTCTGTTCAACAAATAGCACGCTGTATTCACTGCTTCTGCCCAAAAACTTCTAGGCAGCTTGCTTTCTTGCAAAAGTGTCCTTGCTGTTTCTTGTAGTGACCTGTTCTTCCTTTCTACCACTCCATTTTGTTGTGGAGTCCTTGGTGCAGAAAATTCATGTGTAATTCCTCTTTTTTCACAATAAGCAATGAAGTCTTTGTTGAGAAATTCTCCTCCTCTATCACTTCTTATACCTACAAGCTTTGTATTCAACTTGTTCTCAAGTAATTTGATTAGCTTCTTAAACTCATCAAAAGCACAATCTTTAGTACGAAGAAATAATACCCATGTAAATCTAGAATAATCATCTACAATCACAAAACCATATTGTTTACCTCCAATACTCTTGTAAGCTTCTGGACCAAATAAGTCCAAATGCAGAAGCTCTAAGGGTTTAGAAGTAGATACCATTTTCTTTGATTTGTGAGTACTTCGAAGCTGTTTTCCCAACTGGCAAGCTGAACATACTTCTGTTTTGACATACTTTAGCTTGGGCAGCCCTCTCACTAGTTTCTTGCTTGATAACTTTCTGATCAAATCCATGTGTGCATGTCCCAATCTTCTATGCCAAATATATGGGTCATTATCCATTGCAGCCAAACAGCATGCTGTTTCCTGCAAATCAAAGTCTAATACATATATATTTCCTTCCCTTCTAGCAACTAGGGGGAATTTGTTAGTACCAATAGTAATAACAGCTTTATCAATGCCTAATTCAACATGATGTCCATCATCAAATAATTGAGTAACACTCAGCAAGTTATAAGAAAGACCTTTGACATATTGAACTTTATCAATTGAAATATTACTATTACCAATAGAACCAGTACCAAGGATTTGAAGAGTTTTGCTATTCCCAATTGTCACTCTTCCACCCTTTTTCATTTTGAGATTCATAAACTGAGATTTGTCTCCACACATATGTCTTGTGCATCCACTGTCCAAGATCCATTGCTTTGTCTTGACCTTAGCAGCAAGGCACATCTACAAAACAAACAAAAATACCTCAATGTTTTGGTACCCATATAGGTTTGGGTCCAGGTTGGTTAGTAGCAAGAATATATAAAGCATTTAAATCAGATTTCTTGATCCACTTTTGGATCACTTTGGGGGACTGATCATTCTATTGGTAAGCTGTTTGTCTTCTGCCAGAAACATTCTGGTATGCTGTTTGTCTCCTGTCTGGTTCATAAGCTATTTTCTGTTTGCCTGATCCACTCTGGTATGCTGTTTTCGTCTTATGATATACTTGAGCCACACAATTCTTTTCCAGATGTCCTTTTCCACCACATTTGTTGCATGTCTTCCAAGGCATAGCATAATTGTAGGGAATGCCATTCCTTCCATCATATTTGAGCACTTTATTTTTCTTGTTGAAGTTTAGACCAACACCTTCTCTGACCAAAGGTACATTTGCCTTCTTCATCATTGTCTTTAAGGTGTCTTCACCTTGAACAAAAGTTTCCATGCCCTTCTTGAGATCTTTAACTTCTGTTTCTAGGAGAGTGATCACTTCAGCTTGCTGTTTGATGAGTTCAGCTTGCTGGACTCTCTTTTCAGCAGTTTTTGAGGATTCGGCTTGACTAGATTCCTTCATTTTGTATGATTCCAATGCTTTAGCTTTAGTTTTGACATCAGACCTTAGCTCTTTGATTTCTTCAGTCAATGTCTTGTTTCTCTTTTCGAGTAGTTTGACATTGGCCTCTAAATGTCTGTTCTTAGTATTTAGTTCCTTGATCTCTGTAGCTTTACTGAATGAAGTTGAATCCCATTCTTCCATTTTTGGCAATAGATCTTTTACCATCTTGGATAAATAGGCATTTTTATCAGTCAGCTTGCTGATTTCAGCCTTTAGTGCCATGTGTTCTTCAATTGTAACACTATTTTGTTCCTGCATGGTTAGTGAATCTAACAAAGTATCATCTGAAGAAATATAATCATTAAAAGAGTTTACCTCACTCTCATCTTCTTCAGAATCAGTTTCAGCATATACTCCTTCTGAATTTCCTAAACCATATTTTTCATCCATTCCAACAAGTGCTAAGTTCACCATCTCTTCACTTGAGTCATCACTGGAATCAGAATCATCATCACTCCAAGTCAGTAGAGCCTTTGATTTCTTCTTGTCCTTGAAAGCAGTAGGCTGTTTTGACTTTAGTTTGTAGCAATTCCTTTTATAATGGCCTGGCTTGCCACATTCGAAACAAGTTTCCTCCTTAGAGTCTTTTGAGCCTTTCTTGTTGTTGTAGTAGCCACCTCTTTCCCTTTTCATCATGTTCTTCTTTTCTATCAGCCTCTTGATCTTCTTTGAAATAAGTGCAAGTTCTTCATCTGAATCAGATTCATCATTAGAGTCAATTGGCTTGCTGTTTTTAGAATGGAGAGCCATATTCTTCATCTTTTCTGTTGGAGCTTTAACACTTGAACTTCCCACCTGATTTCCATTTATCTTGCTTTCAAATTGCTCTAGCTCAGCAAATACAGCCAAGTGATCCATAGTATCAATAAGTGGTGAGGATTCCAAGGCAGTAACTTTGGCTTCGTAGATAAATGGTACTGCACTTAAGACCTTCATATTGATTTCATCTTGTGGTATAGATTTTCCAAGCCTCTTCAGTGAGTTAATAGTAACTTGAAACCGTGCTTGACTATCCTTGATAGTTTCACCTTCATTAAGCTTGAAGTTTCCAAAGTCATTCATTAGCTTGCTAAGTTTCACCTTCTTTAGAGATTTCGAACCTTCATGATAAGTCTCCAAAGCATCCCACATTTCTTTTGCTGATTTGAGTGAAGATACTTTATCATATTCAGCTTGGTTCAAACCATTCATAAGAGAACTCCTTGCCTTTCCATTGTAGCCAAGTTTGATTAATTCATCCGGAGTGAGATCATCAACATCCTTTGGCTTGCCATCCTTGTCAAGAAAGACATAAGGACCTTTTTGCACAACTCTCAGAACTAATGGATCTCTGGATAAGTGAGTTTCCATGCTGCTTTTCCACCAGTGGTAGTTGTGTGTGCCATGAAGAAGTGGAGGCCTAAAATCAGATTTTCCTTCGGGATAGTTTTCAGCCATTATGATCGAATACTTTCCTGTTACAGAATTGTTAGTATACCAAAGCTCTGATACCAAATGAAAATGCACCCTAGAAGGGGGTTGAATAGGTGTAAATGGCTAACTATATATAACTAAAACTGATTTTAAAAATTACCAGAAACAGCTTACTGATTTCGTTTAGGCAGATACAAATGGTATGCAGAATGCACAGATAACACAACAAATGGTAAACTGAATGCAAACAGTATGCTGAGTGTAATGACAGTAAATAAGATAAGGTGCACAAACAGTAAGCAGTGCAGAAATAGTAATCTAGATGCAAGCAGTAAGTAAAGTGCAGAAAATAAATGAACACCAAGACTTTTAGCCAGGTTCGACCCCTAACCCCTATGGTCTACGTCCTGGTCCCTTACCAACTTGGTAAGAGAATATATTATTGATCACTGAAATAAGCCAATTACAAGATACAACAATATATCTCCCTTAATACCCAGTTGTTGACAAATGGCGTGCTGAACTCCTGTTTCTGAACTTGCTCTCTAAGCTATACTTCCCAAGTATACTTCTCTAGCAACGTTCACCAAACCCTAGTTCCCTAGCCAAACTGACCAACAACTAATCCTTACAACTTGAACAATACAATCAATAAGGAATACAACTCAAACTATGAACTCTTTAAGAATAGCACGTATCAATATACTAAGAGCTCGAAAGAAATAAAGATATAGCAATGAAAAACCGAGTTGTTTGAAATCTTGTGTGCTTGAATCTTTTCTCTGAAGTGTTGTTGGATTGTTAGAAACGAATTAACACAAGAATAAAATATATATAGCCTCACAAACAACGTTCGAAAAATCAATCAATCATTATTCGAACGATTTAGAAATCAATTTCTAACGTTCAAATGATCACAGAGATTTTACCAACGTTCTTGTGAACGTTTGACAGAGGGTTTGGAAGAGATGAATCGTAGAAAACTTAACCCTTCTGATTTGTATAGATAAAAACGCGTATAGGAGATTTTGTAGAAAGAAATCTTTTAAATAAGGAAACTCCTATAAGTTTTATAAAATAAATTAAAGAAAGATATTTGAAAAGATTTTGAGCTCTATAATATATTGTTTACGTATTATATAATAAAGAATCCTCACAATATATTTCCTGAAGTAAATCCATGAGAATTTGTCTTGATCTTTATCTTCAAGAATTCTGGCAGTTTCGAATGGCTTGCTGTTTGAGTCTGCCAGTTGTGAAAATCTGCTGTTTGAGTCTGTCAGTGTGAAATGGCTTGCTGAACTGTCTCTGTTATAGCACCAGATAGCTTGCTGTTTGTATATTCTCTGTAAACAATCAGTACCCTGCAAAACCAAGTTAGTACATCCATAACACAATGTTTTATATCAAACTACAAGCAAATAGCTTGCTGAAAGTGATCATCAAAACCATAGGAGTATCAGATTTAGCTCTAGCAGCCTTAAATGCTTGTTCTGCCTCATAATCAGCCATGCTAGCCTTTGTGAAAGGGCGATGTGCTTCTGTAAGGTCTACATCAGGCATTGGCTCACCATCTGAGCTAATTTCCAGGTCTGCATCATCATGTGCTCTCCAATCACCATACTTCTCATGAAATTCAGCATATCTTTTAGCATAGTATTCTTTGACATGCTCTAAGATACTACTAGAAACATCTTAGTTTGTTTCCATGAGAGTAATCATCCTTTCCAGAACGAAGAAATCAATTCTTCTCCTTACCGGCCTTTAAAGATTTGAACGAAATGTCATATCTGCCTACCACATTTGAAACTATCTCCATAGTGAAGTCTGGTTCTACAGTTATGACTGTAGTTCCACAGTCTTTAAGAACATACTTGGATACACTGTTATTGACTGGGTCCAGTTCCACTGAGACTGATGTGATGCTCCCACCAATTGAATTTTTCAATAGTTCAAAACTATTTACTTTTCTTTTGTTAATGGGCTTTTCTGTCAAAACTGCTCCATGCTTCTTCTTCTTTGCTGCTGCAACTATCTTCCCTTTTATTTTGTTTGTATGCCAGGCTTGTGCTCTAGTCTTAGTTCTGTTAGACGTGAAGTTCTTAACAAGCCTTCGTACTTTGAAAGTTTCTTCAATTTGGCTCTTGACAGCATCTTTGAGAGCTTCTTTGTCTTGGCTTTTGACAGTGTCCTCTTTGACAGTATCTTTCGCTTGAGTGTCTCTGGCCATTTTGACAGTATCCTTGTTGACAGTATCTTTCTCCATATCAAAGCATTCAACTACAAATCTCAAGATACTTGCCTCCAAGGCTTCAACGATCTCTAACTCCCCTTTATCATTGACAACATCTTTCTTTTCAGTACTGGGAGTTTCTTGCTCTTCTTGGGTAGCATCCTTCTGAGTTTGTGTTTCAACATTCCCAGAGGCTTCTCTTCCAGAACTCTTGATTTCTCCAGGTCCACCACTTTCTCCAATGTCATCCTCATCATCATCCAATGTATCATCATAGGTGCAGCTTCCTCCTATCTTGGCATTAGCATCAGAGATCAGCTTCTTTATGATTGAGTTAATATCCTCATCTCTTTTTGCCAATAGCCTGTGAATATCCTTGACAACTTTAACCTTATCACTGGTGATACTGGATTTGAGAATTTTCTTCAGCACTGTCATGATAGACTCAGTGCTAAGTCCTGAAACTTTATCCAATGGTAAGAAATCCAGCCTTCTTGCTTCTGTCTTTGTGATCCTCCTGAAGCACACACAATAAGGATTATGAATTACCTCAGGGAGTTTGTCTTCAACCATCCTTTTAATTTGTGCTAACAAACTATTATTGAAGGTTATTGAATTCCTTATTACCAATGTTCCAAGGACTTGGAGTACTCTAGCCTGCAAACTTTGTAAAAGTTGCATTGTGATGAATATGGTCAATCCGGTCTTTAGATAAACTTGAACAACCCATCTTCTCTCCAAGTTAACTCTCACAGAGATACTTATTATTTTGCTTTTCAGTGTTGATGCCAATTTTGTGAAAGCTCCCCCGCTTCACTAATTGTTTCATCCACCAACTTACTGAATTCTTCATCTTTGTTGTTCAAAGTACTCTCCATGTGGTCAACCATCATTAGTTCTGCATCTTCAGGGGCATATTCACTTCCATCTGACCAGGTAGTTCTAGTAGCAGAGTTCATATACTCCGGCAGTTTGCCTTTGCCCAGAGCATTTTGAATTTTTTTTTTCTCTTCATTCCTTTTGCAACTGTTGGAATGGAGCTTCAGTTTCTTCAGGATTTGGCTCATTGATTTTTAGTGGTGGCAGTACTGTTCTTTTAGACTTTTGAGTCCCCTTTAATTGCTCCAACACTTCTTTAGATAACAACACTGCCTCACCATCTATCTCTCCTTCAATCAACTCACCAACTCCAGCTGACTTCAGTTCTTCACCAAAGTTTCTTTCTTCTACTTCTTGCTCCTCCTCACTTTCACCTTCATTTTCACCATCTTGCACTTGCTCCCCCTCACTTCTTGACTCCCCCTCACCTGCAGCTCCACCTTATTTCTCCTTCTCTACTAGATTTGCTTTATTCTGATCATCCTTATTCTGATCTACTTCCACTCACTCCCCCTTAGTTGAGTTGGCAGCACCAAGGGTAACAGAGAATGACAGAAGAGTCTGTTGAATCTCAGCAAAACCAGCAGCTACCATAGTGGACAGAGCATCAAGTTTAGTTTCCATGGATGCACATCTGCCCTCAAGGGATTTCAACCTTGATTTAGCTTGTTTAGAAGGACCACCAGATCTCAACCTTTTTGATGATAAAGGAAGTGACTGGGGCAAGGAGGCTGTAGGGTTTCTCACACTCTCATTGTTTTTCTAAGTGATCTCATCACTCCTCACAGAATGACTCTCAAGGCCTAGTGCCTTTGTGTGTGGGGTTCCCTCAATTTCACTCTGGACATGCTCCAGTCCCTCACCTTTTGCCAGCTCGTTTGGTTGCCTCTCATTTTTATGCTCACCTCTCTTTTCTTTTATCTCTCTTTTTCTTTTCACTCCCTCACTCATCCTAGATGCATGGGTATGAGCAGTACTTGCATGCATTTTAGTTGAAGAAGTAGAAAGTTTAGATTGTACCTTTATAGCAGAGATAGTTATTTGATCATCATCAGAAGCATCTTCAACAATTTCTGAATCTTGATCAAGCTGTGTAGAGGTGACAGCATCTTTACCCAAAATGTTACTGTCCACAGGTAGATTGACAGCAACTTTTGTGGTGTCCTTGACAGTAGCTGAGACTATGACAGCAACTTTCTTAAGGTCAGTTGCTTTTTGGAGTTCGACCAAGATGTTGGATGTTTCTTTTTCTGGCAAAGTACCATCTTGATCTAGCTCAGTGTTTGAGGGAGTGGTATCCATTTCACTTTGAGAAATGGGTTCTTGTGGACCACTTGATGGGGGCTCATCCATGACTTGAGATGGATGATCAAAACCTGAAGGGTTGAGACTGTCCCCCTCTCTAGGTTGTTAAGAAGAAACAATTGATGGATTAGAGAATAAAGAAGATGATGGTATAGAAAAGATTTTTGACTGTTTCACAGGGGCAACTTGTGGAACATCAAGAGTAGAAGTTTCATGACCCTTACTGTGCCCTAACTCAGTGTGCATTTCTGCAAGTGTAGGCTCTTCATGAGTGAGTACATGAGGTTGTGCTGACTCTTTACAGAATGCCTTGGGAGACATGCCAGTTTCAATAGATACTTCTTGTTGAGAAGAAGCACCTAGGGATGTGTTTGATTCCCTTTTATCCTCCATATCCTTTTGTGAGACTGTGGAGTGGCTGACAGTGGCTTTGCCCCTCTTAGCTCTCTTCTTCTTAGGCTCAAGAGGAACCGCTGTGGGTTCACTTGTACTAACATCCTTATTTGCTGCATCTAGTGCAGTTTCTCCATCAACATTCTCAGAACTACTACAAACACCAATTTCTAAGGGTCTTTTCTTGGATTCTTGCAAGGATGTTTTGGTGGCTTTTGTTTGTCTAGAACATCTGATTGGAGTGTATTGAGTAGAATGTGGGTTAACTGAATTTGGGTCTAATTTAGCTTTATTCTCAAGGGAGAAGATAACATACCCAGAGGGTAGTTCGGAATCAAGATTAGGCTCTTGATCAGCCATGTGCTTGGTGAAATAGAGTGGAATATGTGAATTTAAATTTTGTGAATTGAGTGATGTGTGTGTATTTCTTTTCAAAACATTGCACTCCATAGAGAGAGATGCATTATCATCAATACCACATAATGAATTTAAACACATGGTAAGAAAGCGAGGGTAGATATGTACCTTTTTGCATAGAGCTGACTTAAGTTGGCTCATAAGCAGCTTTCCAACATCCATTTTGTATCCATGGACTAGAAAGTGAGTGTGCTTCTTGATATAGGAGGGAATTCCATTCCAGCCAGTGGTTTTGGTTGAGAAAACCTTCACCATGACATCGAAAATCATGCTCCATTCTTTTCTCAAGTGCTTTCTGTCCATTTCACCAGTTGAGTACCATTTTGATGTACCCTCTTCAAGAAGAGGACCTGAATACCCAATTTTAAAGAAAAACTTCTTTAGGGTTTCATCACTTGCAAGTTCCTTGTATGATTCTTTAGCTTGCAGTCCAGTTCCCAAATCTTCATTTATGCCTTTTATTGTGAGGATGTGGGTAACTTCTTTAATTTTGCATTGTATGGTGTCCTTACCTACACCTCCTGGAACATAGGCATTTTTCCAGAATTCTTCAAGTCTTTCTAGATTCAGAGATGGTGTAGATGTTATAGCATGACCTAGATATGACTTGTTTATGAAGGACACGAGTCCTTTGAAACCTTCACCAGCATCTCCAACAGTGAGAATACCAGCAAAGTTTGTTTGAGAAGAGGATTATTTGGGTGCCATTTCTTGCTTTGAGTTTTTGGAGAGAGTTTTTTGCTTTTGAGAGAGAGGTTCTGTTGAGAGTTATGTGTTCGTGTGTTTGACAGTTGCTTACATGAAAATAGCAAATGTTTTATTGAGAAAGGGGAAAGTAGCAATGTCTTAGCCCATTAATCAGTCACGTGGTGTCGTGGGTAGTTACTTTTTAGTAGCTGTAAATCGTGGAGGTAAAATCCCAATTAAATCGGTCCAATAATCTTGACAGTAACATGTGCGCTGTAACAAATTCGTTAGTAATTTTTAGAGGATGACAGCAGGTTTTGCTTGACAGTAACATCATCGCAAGAACATACTGTCATCATTAAGCAATTTATACAACTTCCTTTAAATTTCATGACAGAGACTTTTTCCATTGTGGCGTCTAAGAAACTTGCTGTCAAGGCACATCGTGATAGCATCTTCACTTATTGACAGCAACTTAAGCGGAAATAATTTGTGTCATGAATTTTAATTGACTTTGCCCATTGCTTAAGAGAAAAATTACCAATTAGCATATTTATCGATTTGAGCGCATATTTGTTAAGCAAGCACACATCCACATACATCCATACACACAAATAAACACATGCATCCAATCAACATATAACCAAGATTGAAAAGATGATAATGAAAAGACATGCAAGAACACTAAGAGGATGAAACGGTCTCTTCATTAAAAAAAACTTAAAATAATACAAATAGTTCTTAAGAACTGAAAATTATTTTAAGTTGGGAAAGGCTTCCAACAGCAGCCCCTCCACAATCTTCCCAATCTCCTTCTCGTTGGAGATTCCCTGCTCTTCTAGATAAGCATGAAGCTTATCAACCCAGAGATCAAATGATTCATCAGAAGCTTCGATCTCCATTTACTTCTTTAGGCTTGGCATTTCTGGCTTGACTTCTCCGGCAACTGGGGCTTTGGATGTAGACATCTCAGACGCCTTCCTCTTGCTCATTCTTATCTCTAGAGTTTCTTAAGTGTGTAATGAAGAATAAGGGTTTGGCCTCAGTCTTATTTATAACACATTAAGTGACTCTACAGCTTCCAACTGCTTCTTTTTAATAAAGTATTAATTTAAAATTAAAAAGACTGAAAATACTCGTAGTCATTTCAAATGACGCGATTACTTATCACTAGCACGCATATGGTTTAAGTTAATGTCACGTGACTACTGATTACATAAGTTAAAACAGGCATGTGATTTGAATTTAGCATAGTCATAGCAAACATGCTGTCAAATAAACAAGTAGCACATAAGACAGTAACTTCTCATGACAGTAACATTGAGAGCTACGGTCACAAGCTTCGATTTAACCACATTGAAAATGTAAAAACTAGTAAGTTAACATACCAGATTTAGCATTCCCAATTCAGTTACCAACCTGTTGAAGGTTGCTTCATCTAGTGGCTTCGTGAAAATATCTGCAAGTTGCTTTTCTGTTGGAACATAAATCAGCTTCACAGTTCCCTTTTCAACATGCTCTCTTAGGAAGTGATGTCTGATATCAATGTGCTTAGTCCTGGAGTGCTGAACTGGATTACCTGAAATAGCTATGGCACTAGTGTTATCACAATGAATAGGAATATTGGACAACTCTAAACCATAATCCATTACCTGATTTTTCATCCAAAGAATTTGAGCACAACAACTTCCAGCTGCAATGTATTCAGCTTCTGCAGTTGAAGTAGATACAGAATGCTGCTTCTTGCTAAACCATGACACTAATCTTCCACAAAGAAATTGACAGATTCATGTTGTGCTTTTTTTGTCAATCTTGCATCCAGCATAGTCTGAATGTGAATATCCAATCAGATCAAATCCAGTATCTTTATGATACCAAAGGCCTAAATTTGGAGTGCCTTTAAGATACCTAAAGATCCTCTTGATTGCTACCAAGTGTGATTCTTTTTGATCAGCTTGAAACCTTGCACATAGACATGTAGCAAACATAATATCTGGTCTGTTAGTAGTTAGATATAGCAACGATCCAACCATGCCTCTGTAGGTACTATAATCCACTTTCTTTCCTTTAGGATCCAAATCCAGTTTGGTTGTAGTAGAGATGGGTGTCTTGGCAGGTGATGCATCTTCCAAGTTGAACTTTTTGAGAAGTTCCTTAACATATTTCGATTGGCTTATAAAGATGCCATCATCCTTTTGATGAATTTGTAGACCTAGGAAGAACGACAGTTCTCTCATCATGCTCATCTCATATTTGCTCTTCATAAGAGATGAAAACTTTTCACACAACTTCTCATAAGAGATTATGTCATCAACATAAATTTGAACCAGAATAATGTCCTTGCCATGGTGCTTGTAGAACAGTGTTTTATCCACTACACCTCTTGTAAACTGATTCTCAATGAGAAAAGTAGAGAGAGTTTCATACCAAGCTCTGGGGGCTTGCTTCAATCCATAAAGTGCTTTGAACAACTTGTAGACAAAGTCATACAACTCAGCATCTTCGAATCAGGTGGTTGTTCAACATACACTTCCTCTTCTAATTCTCCATTAAGAAAGGCACTTTTGACAACCATTTGGAACACCTTGAAGTTACAGTGTGCAGCATAGGCCAAGAATATCTGAATAACTTCAAGTCTGGCAACAGGTGCAAATGTTTCATCATAGTCAATCCCTTCCTATTGACAATAACCTTTAGCTACTAGCCTTGCCTTGTTTCTTGTCACATTTCCACTTTCATCCAGCTTGTTTCTGAAAACCCACTTTGTGTCAATGAGTAACTTCCCTTTTAGGTCTAGGGACCAGCTTCCATACATTGTTTCTCTCAAATTGGTTGAACTCTTCTTGCATAACTATCACCCAATCTGAATCCAACAATGCTTCATCAATTGACTTTGGCTCAGTTTGAGATAGAAAACATGAAAACATGTTATCAGCAGAAACATTTCTCCTTGTCCTTATACCAGTAGTGGGATCACCAATAATTAGATTACTAATGTGATCTCTGTTCCACTTAGTGGTTCTAGGCAAGCTTCTTTCTTGATCTGCTTGATCAGTTCCTCTTTGAGGGGTTGATTCTCCACCATTGATGTTTTCTCCTTCATGTTCTTCAACATCTCCAGAATCATTCTCATTCTGATGATTAGCTGATATATTTTGAGATTGAGCTGGAGTTTGAGTAGCATCATTGGTGTTGACAGTATCTCTTTCAAACTCAATATCCTGAGTGCAAGTAGGTTCATCAGCAACAACTTCTTCCTCCAAGTAACCTTGATTTTCAAATCTAAGAGGCTCCATTTGACTTTCCTCTTGTAATCCTGGAAACTTGGTTTCATCAAAGGTGACATTCACACTTTCTTCAATGACTTTGTGATCAATGACATAGACTCTGTAGGCGGTCCTTTCTAATCCATATCCCATGAAAATGCCTTCATAAGCTTTAGCATCAAACTTTCCTTTCCTTTCACGGTTGTCAATCATCATGAAAAACTTACTCCCAAATACATGAAAATATTTGATAGTTGGTTTCTTTCATGTTAACAGATAGTAAAGAGTGTTTCCATGAGTCTTGTTGATCAAGGTTCTGTTCTGTGTGTAGCAGGCTGTGTTAATAGCTTCTGCCCAGAAATATGTTGGTAATTTAGTGTTAACTCGAATAACTTGTAGAAGGGGGGGTTGAATACAAGTTATATAACCGTGTCTGATTTTTGCTTGATTATATGAACAAGAATAAACGAATGAATCAAACTCTGTTTGTATTAATAAGATCAAATACAAACTCTGCCAAAGGTGTACAATACCTTTAGCAGCTGCTGACAATACAAATCTCTCTCTCTGTTTGTTTCGAACTCTCGAATACAAACCTTATATAGAGCTACGCACACTTGCTTAACACACTTGTTCGACTCTTTTTACAATGATATAGAGAGAGTATTTATAATGCTACCTATCAACTAATAACAGAAAGATATAATCTATACATGACAATGTTCTGCCTTCTAGTCGATAGTTTCCATCAATAGAAAACTCTTTCCTTCATAATATCTTCATGCTTGTTCTTCAAACAACGATCCTGTTTTATAGCACTTGCCAGTTTCTGTAGCATCCATAATGACATCATCAGTAACAAGACTGATATCAGGATCTGCACACTGCATCAGTATCTGATCAACCATCAGTATTAGACCATCATCAGGATTTGCTCTCTATTCCTGACATGTAGTCTCCGATACACTGTTCATTCCTGACTAAACTATACAGATAACTGTCTTACACATAAATCCTATATACAGTGCTAAATCCTTTATAAGATCAGGATTACAAGAAATATAATGTGTAAATTCTATTCTTAACATCACAACTTATGAATTATTCCTAACAATCTCCCCCTATTTATGCTTTAAAATCTGAAGCATAAATCTAAGTTGTGGATGTCAAAACATATAACAATACAACCAGAATAGAATTTATGAATGTAGAATTATGAAGTTAAGTACCTCCTTCTCAGATGTAGACATTTATCTAGTACTTAGAAGAAAGAATTTTAACTATTAATGCTGCTCTTCCTTTACCACTTCCTAGCTGAGATTCACCACTGTCACTCCTGGTTCTTCTTTTTACTACCCTTTGTCTGCTCTTTATCTCCCCCAGCTTTATCTCCTCCAGTCTGGTGTTGTTGTTGTTGTTGAACTGTCTTTATCTCCCCCTTTTTGACATCAGCAACATTAATTCCAAGAGATTCAGAAACAGAACAAATGAGATTCATAAGAACTGCTTGATTTTCCATTATTGTGACTTCGTTATCTTCAAGTGATTGAAGTCTTGTTTGAATAGCAATTTGAGAATTCTGAATATCTTTCAAAACATCAGAATGAACTTCAATGTTGGAAGTGCTTCTAGTATCTTCAGTATCAGAATCAGAAAGAACTGTATCTTCAAGTCTTGTAGAAGAAGTTGCTTGAGTTGTATGATATTCAAGTAATAAAACCTGATTAGAAGTATCAACATCTTCATCTTTCTGATCTGGAACTGAAACATGATCATCATCTCCTTCACCAGTATTCTTTGTACTAACATCTTCAAATCCTGACTTCTCTTTAGAGTGATCAGAGTCTGTAGATGTCTTAATTCGAGCTGATATTGGAAGTACATACAAAGGAACACTAGGATCATTAGGATCTTCATCTGATACATATGCATCAAGAGATTGCTTTATCCTGGCACCTCTTCTGTTAATGATTCCTGCAAGCCTCTCCTTTTGCTTCTGAGCTTTAACTTCTGGCTTTGCATTGTGATGTGCTAGGTCATTCTTCTGATACATTTTGATGAATGAATAAGTACCAGCATCCATATCCAAATTTTCAGACCAAGATTCAGGAAAAACCTGATCCCAGAAATCAAATGATGGTTTCCTAATTTTCTCTCCCTCACTATGGAGTTGATCATCCATACCCTCATTCTCACTTTGACTTACTAAAGTCAACACTCTTTCTACCTCACCTTTTGCCTGGTCAGGAGCCAGCCGCTCAAATTGTGGATCTAAGTCCATCTTTTCAAGTGTATCACTCAAATTTAGATAAGTGCTCTCCTGACCTACAGAAAAATAGGGTTTAGAAGGAGTTTTTATACCTGAACTCACATGGAGAGAGGGTTCCTCATATGGCATGTGGCTTGAGGTTTTCTCCAAGGAGTGAGCTGCTATAGTCTCTGAACCCTTACAATCATCTTCTTTCATTTCAGAAACTACAGGCTCCAGTATACCACTTTCAGGTTCTTTACTAGACTCTGATGTCTTCAGTAATACTTCATTAGACACCATAGTTAGTATATCACCGTCTTTAAGTGTTGTTTGCTGAGACACACCCTCAAGGTGGTTAGACTCTGACTGAACAAAATTTGTTTCATCTTCAGAAAAATCAACCAAAGTCATTCCTCCCATATCATAGGGTATCTCACTTGCATTCTTAGTCATCACAGAAGTCCTTTCAACATCAGCTATCACAGCTCCTGAGTCATCCTTCCTCTGACTAGATGGTTCTTGTGTTGCAGTGACTGTGATCTGATCTTTCCTACTATTCACCACTGGTGCAATAGTATCTTCTGTTGACTGCTTTCCTCTATCTACTTCCTCCTGTTGTTCACCTTGAGCTAAAGCATCTTCAATAATGACATCCTTGTCAAATAAATATGCATGAAGTGATTGAAGTGCAACATGCTTTGAGAGTCCAAATTTCTTGACTAATTGTCTTCTGACAGATACATAGAAATACATCTTCATTAAGTCAAGTCTTTGATGTAGAAGTCCATATTCATCTGGAAATAAAAGTTTTGGTACTCTTTCAACCAGAAAATATATAACAGGCCGTGACAACTTCACTTTGAGAGAAATTAGTCCCATAGCCAGTCTGTATGATAATGTAGTTTCCCATGAAGAATCAATATCCAGATCTCTCTTGTCAAATACTGACATAGATGTAGCTTGATTTGTAGAAACCTGCATGATATTAGTTGGACTAGACTCTGTGTGTGTAGGTGACAATTGAATCTTTCTCCTTGTTCTCCTGATATAGTAAGCAAAAGATTTATCCTGAGAAGACTCAAGAGGTGTAGACACAGAAGTGATCTTGGGATGAGATCCTTTTTCAATAGACACGGTCTTTTGAGAGACAGTATCCAGTAACTGTTTTCCCTTTTTAAGAACTACAGCCTTTTGAGAGACTGCAGCCTGGCTGTGACTAGGTTTTTCATCTCTTTGTGCTAACAAAGAAAGTTGAATTGCAGCCTTCAATTCTGCTCTCTCAGCAAGAGTTAAATCATCATCATCTTCACTAGAATTACTACTACTACTTGATACAACAAATCTTCTCTTCCTTACAACTGATGTCTTTTGAGAAACACCAGAGGTTGGTTTCTTTGAAACAATAAGCTGTGGATCAAAATTTAGTTCTTGAATTGTTTCAGGGACTATAATGTTTTGGGCTACTTGGGTAGACACGGGTGGGTTCTCCTCCATTTGAGATTCCTGAGCCATTTCACCACAAAAGAAAGAAGAATTGTAGAGAGTAGGAAGATGAGTTTTAAGAATTACCTGAACATGATGTGGATAATGAATTGCAGGTATTTCATCTAGATTCTTTTCATTGTCCTTCTTTGTAATATCAGAGAAAATTCTCTTTTGCTGTTCATAAGAAGAAACACAATGTTCCCTTCCAAATCTAGCTTCAACATCAGGAATGAAATGGTTAACAAACATTTGCATAAATCTATGATAATAAACCATTTTCCTGTTTTGATCTCTTGACCCAAGTTTGATACTTATCTGACTTAAGATAATATGACCAATGTTAATTACTCTGTCATAAAGCAAACTATAAGCAATATGTGATGTAACAGAAGTAATTTGCTGAAAAGAACTACATTTGCCAGTAAAACATTTAGCAATTTGATCAAAGTAAAAAGACCATTCCTTTCTAAGAAAAGACCTATTCAACTGGCTCATGTTATCTAGAGGTCCACTATAACCTAATTCAGACAACATAGTTCTTATATTATCATCAGATGGTACATTCTCATAACTATTAGTAACAGGTAAGCAAAGTACTGAATTAACAACAGATTCAGTAATGTCAAATGAATCTTGTCCTAAATGTAGAACAATCTTACCTGATTGACTCTGAGTAGAATCAATTACCTTAGCATTCTCCCAAGCTTGTGAAACAGCTTCTTGATTAATTTGTGGAGATACTGTCAATGCATAACTTAATGATCCATACGCCAGAAAGTCCATGATTGGATGAAAATCAGATGACACTCCTTCCTTGTTGGTGATAGCTGCTACATGATTGTTTGTCATAAAATCAAAGTCACCAAACTTGAAGGCTACTGATTTAGGTAATCTTCTCTGAGCTGCCATTTTTTTTAATCTGAAAAGAACTTGAAAAATTCTTGAAATGGATTAGTAATTTTGAAAACTCAAGAGTGATTTTTGCTTTAGAGAATGTAAAATTAGAGAAAGCAATTACACGATTAGAGTTTCAAAACAAATATATTTCACAATTCTTTCAGACCACTATCCCACGTTGACACGTAGATTGACAGGTGTCAGTCCCTGAAAAATGCGGTTACTCACGATTTTTGGAAAATAAAATCCAAAATTGATTTTCATGAAATAAATCAGAGTATAAATAATCAATACTGATCAGCTTCCTTTTCCTGTTGACCTCTCATAAAAATACTCACAAAACATGTGATAATAATTCTCGAATCCTGATGGTCACACATGAAATCCTGATCAATATCATCAGAGACTTAATATGGAGTTTCCACGTGGCATTTTTCTTTTATCTGAAAAAGAAATAAACAATTAATCTAAACAAAAATCAATTGGTTAGATATATTCAATATTTCTTGAAAACAAGAAACACAGTCACATGCAATAATTAGCATTTGACTTCATTAAAACTTCCAAGTGACTGTTCAGCTTCTCACATCTTTCTTTAAAAGAACCAGACGCCTTATGCCATTCTCCACAATCCTTTCAATTTTTTTTCTTCTCAACAATGCTTCTCAAACCAAAATTCCCTTCAAACCCATTTTTTAGATTTTTCTCGATCGATGAACATCCTGTTCTTGATCATCTCTTTGAACAGACAACTCTTCTCATCGAACTAATCATGAATGGATTGGTTTTCGAAAATATCCAGAGGTTTCTCCTTGAACATCCATCTATTAGATACAATCTTCCCCTAACCTCCTCAAAACTTGAGGATGAAGAATTTGGCCGAGAGTCTGAGGTTGATCTTGATGGAGATGCTATTCATTTAAGTTAGCTGCTCTCATTCAAGTCGCCCAGACAAGGAATCCAAGAGCAAATGAGGCTGTTCATCACCTGATGGATTTCTTGAGATGCTCCTTGTCCTGTACCTCAGAGTTCATATCAATAGACAAGTATAGAATTATCAGTAGAAATTTAGACAAAAAGAAGTTGTATTTCATTTCCATGTAATGATTTCTATTAATGAAAATACAGTTTCTTGTTATCTGCTTGTCTTTGATTATTGAATGATGTATAAATTGTCAGTATGCAAATATTAAAACTTGCTAGCATAGACTTAACTCATCACAAAATCAGATTACTACACAAAGTAAACGTCAGGATCTGAAACAATTTTCATAATCCTGATACTGACACAATACTGATGACGTCAGCATCCTGATGACAAATCTAATCCTGATGATTATTAACAAGTCTATCATACTGAAATTTATCAAGGCAATGTGTTATAGCTTAAGGATTTAACTATCAATTATAGATCCCGACAGGAATATCAAGTCTATAAGCTAAGAACAACATACCTTGCTACTTTTGCAGATGTTAAAGATCTAAAAATTTAACATTCCTAACTCACTTACTAATCTACTGAATGTAGTCTCATCAAGTGGTTTAGTTAAAATATCTGCAAGCTGTTTGTCAGTAGGAACAAAATGAAGTTCCACAGTACCATTCTCAATATGTTCTCTAATAAAATGATACCTGACATCAAAGTGCTTAGTCCTTGAATGTTGAACTGGATTTTCTGCAATTTTAATAGCACTAGTATTATCACAAAACATAGGAATATTATTAAGTGTCATACCATAATCCATCAACTGATTTCTTATCCAAAGGAGCTGTGCACAACAACTGCCTGCTGCTATGTACTCAGCTTCTGCAGTTGAGGTTGAAACAGATTGTTGCTTCTTGCTTGCCCAAGAAATCAATCTATTTCCCAAGAATTGACATATACCTGTAGTGCTTTTCCTGTCTATCTTACACCCTGCATAATCAGAGTCTGAATAGCCAATTAGAAAGAAATCAGATTCTCTAGGATACCACAAACCAAGATTTGGAGTTCCTTTGAGATATCTAAAAATTCTCTTCACAGCAATTAAATGAGATTCCTTAGGATCACTTTGGAATCTAGCACATAAACAGGTAGAAAATATTATATCTGGCCTACTTGCAGTTAGATATAACAATGAGCCTATCATGCCTCTATAACTAGTATTATCCACACTCTTTCCTTTAGGATCAGAGTCTAGTTTAGTGGCTGTTGCCATGGGTGTTTTTGCAACTGCACAGTCTTGAAAGTCAAACCTTTTTAAAAGATCTTTGATATACTTTGACTGATTAATGAAAATACCAGTCTCAGTCTGTCTGACCTGCAATCCTAAGAAATAATTTAATTCACCCATCATGCTCATCTGATACTTAGACTGCATAAGCTTGCTAAACTTAGCACACAACTTTTCATTAGCAGAACCAAAAATAATATCATCAACATAAACTTGAACTAAAAGCAATTCACCTTTTATCTTTCTAATGAATAGAGTTTTGTCAATTGTACCTCTTGTGAAGCCATTTTCAAGAAGAAATTTAGACAAAGTCTCATACCATGCTCTTGGTGCCTGCTTTAGTCCATAGAGTGCCTTGTCAAGTTTGTAGACATGATTTGGAAACTTTGGATCAACAAATCCAGGTGGCTGTTCCACATACACTTCCTCATCAAGTTTGCCATTTAGAAAAGCACTCTTTACATCCATCTGGTATACCTTGAATTTTGAATGAGCTGCAAATGCAAGAAACATTCTGATTGCTTCCAATCTTGCTACAGGTGCAAATGTCTCATCATAATCAATGCCTTCTTCCTGAGAATAACCCTTGGCAACCAGTCTTGCTTTGTTTCTTACAATCATACCAGATTCATCTAGCTTGTTTCTGAAAACCCATCTTGCACCAACAATAGATCTATCTTTAGGTCTTGGTACTAGTTTCCAGACTTTGTTTCTCTCAAACTCATTTAACTCCTCCTGCATTGCAATTACCCAATTAGGATCCTGTAAGGCTTCTTCAACCTTCTTAGGTTCATTCTTTGAGAGAAAGCAACTATACAAGCATTCATTTTGAATTGATCTTCTAGTTCGAACACCACTATTTGGATCACCAATTATCAAATCTTCAGTATGATCCTTTGTCCATTTTCTAACAGGTGGTAGATTAACTCTGCTAGTCTCTCCCCCTAAGTTAGTGGTATCTCTTGTAGAAGAATTCTCTCTACCTTCAAAAACTCTCCTTTGATCAATAGAATCAGTAGATTCCATATTGCTGCTAGTTACTGATTTTTCCTCAGTAGACTCCGAAAGGTCAGTTCCTGATGGAGTAGACTCTGAAACGTCAATTCATGATGGAATAGACTCTGAAAGACTAGTCTGCTCCTGATGATCACTGTGTTCTCTTTGATTTATTTGCTCCCCCTCAACAGTAGAACTCCTTTGAGAAGCAATAGAAATTTCTTCAGGAGAACCTTCATCGTCACTTGAGAGTATCTCAGAAATCTTCAGATTTTCAAATTCCAATTTGTCATGGCTTTCATCAGTTTTCAAAATTCCAAATTTCTTATCATCAAATGCAACATGAATTGATTCCATAACAATGTGAGTTCTGAGATTATAAACTTTGAAGGCCTTAGATGCTGAATATCCTAGAAAAATTGCTTCATCCGATTTGGCTTCAAATTTTCCAAGATGTTCTGGATGAATTTTTAGGACATAGCATTTGCATCCAAAGATGTGAAAATATTTCACACTTGGTTTCTTTCCTTTAATCAACTCATAGGGAGTTTTTCCATGACTATTTACCAAGGTACAATTTTGAGTAAAACATGCAGTGTTAATAGCTTCTGCCCAAAAGTAGGTTGGAAGTTTTGCATCTGCAAGCATGGTTCTTGCTGCCTCTATGAGAGTCCTGTTCTTTCTTTCCACTACACCATTCTGCTGAGGTGTACCAGGTGCAGAAAACTGTTGAGTGATTCCATTGTCTGCACAAAACCCCTCCATTGTAGAATTCTTGAATTCTGTACCATTGTCACTTCTAAGTACCTTGACTTTATACTCAGAGTTATTATGAATATTCTTGATGAGTTCAATGATATGCTGAGGAGCTTCATCCTTCTTGTGTAGAAAGAACACCCATGTGAACCTTGTGAAATCATCCACCATAACTAGAGCATATCTTTTCTTGCTGATAGACATAATGTTTACTGGACCAAACAGATCAAGATGTAGCATGTGAAATGGTTCAGTAATCGAATTTTCAGTCTTGCTCTTGAAAGTGGTTCTTCTTTGCTTTCCAAGCTGACATGCATCACAAAGTCCATCTTGCACAAAATTTGCCTGTGGTAGGCCTCTCACCAAATTGTGCTTAACAAGTTGATTAAGCTTCTTGAAATTAAGATGTGAGAGCTTCTTGTGCCAATTCCAGCTTTCATCACTTGTTGCTTTGTAGTAGATACATCTAACAATTTCTTTAGATGTATCACCTAAGCTGACTTCATATATGTTACCATGTCTTTGACCAGTTAGAACAATGTCTCCATTCTGCATATTCAAGATTTTGCATCCTTCTCTGTCAAAGATTGATTTGTAACCTTTATCACCCAGTTGACTTATGCTTAAAAGAGTATGTTTCAAGCCTTCAACCAGTGCTACATTTTCTATGATGACATTCCCAAAAACAATTGAGCCATATCCCAGAGTTTCTCCTTTGTTGCCATCTCCAAAAGATATTACTGGGCCAGCTTTCCTCTCAAACTTTGTAAGCATGGACTTCTTTCCAGTCATATGTCCAGAGCATCCACTGTCCAAGATAATTGAATGCTTCTTTCCTGTGCCCTGCAAACAAAAAGTAACTAGTTAGAATTTTTTAGGACCCAACTTTGATTGGATCCTTTCTTACTAGATTTAGAGACAACAGGCTTTGAAGATTTTACTTTTATTTTACCTATTGCAGAGTCAACTTTAGACTCTGATTTCACAAACTGTTTGTGACTAGGAGTTTCAGATTTCAAATAATAATAGTCATAATATAGTTCATGATATTCTCTACACATGTAAATGGAATGAAGTAAACTACCACAATGATAACAAGCTTTTTGTGGTTGGTATTGAATTTTCTGAGTCTTGGGGAATCTGGACTCAGTTTTCCAAGAAGGTTTTTGATTGCAGTCTAGGGCCAAATGATTATGATTTCCACAACTTATAGCATTTTTTCCTAGGTGCATCAGGTACATTCTTGTAATTATTCTCTTTGTTAATACCTTCTTTTCCATTCCTATTTCTTTTGATCTTGCTAGACTCTGAAAGACCATCTAATCTCTGTTTCAACTGAGACTTAGACAGAAACCCTATGTTTACATTCTTAGGTTTCTCTAACACTTTCTCATTTGAATTACTATTGTTAATCCTTTTGTGTACAATAGGGGTACCTTTTGAATCAACAAATTTAACATGATTAGGTTCAGAAACAATTTTCTTACCTTCAGATTTAGATGTGTTAGCTTCTACCTTACTATCATCATTGACAATAGCTACTCTTTCTTCTTGTCTAGCCTTATCAAAACCTAAACCATTAACCTTACCACGAATTCCACTTTCAAAGATTTCTATAGTCTTCTTACTGGAATTGTTAATGGTCTTAATCACATCTCTCTCTTCTTCTAGTTCTTTTCTGACATAGTCATAAGCCTCAAGAATAACACTATAATCATGCTTAGCTTTATCAGAACTTAACTTGTATTCTTCCATTTGAATTAATTCAGATTCAAGAAAATTATTTCTATCAACTAATTTATCATTCTTAACCTTAAGTTCATCTCTTTCACAAGTAAGAATTCTAAAATTAGTCATAAGATTCTTAAACTCAGCATGGATAGATCTAATTTCATCAGAATTTAAGCTATCAAATGAATCAAGAGAGTGAAGTGATACCTTAATAGAGGATGGAGAAGTTTTCTTTGGAGATCCAGGTTTGTCTGAACTATTGGCCATCAATGCAATGTTGTCATAATCCAATTCATCTTCAGAGTCACTGGAATCAGCCCAATCATTCTATGTGACCATAAGTGCATTACCCTTTCCTGAATTTCTAAGCTTCTTACACTCACTAGCAAAGTGTCCAAGCTCGCTGCAGTTAAAGCACTTGATCTTGGCCTTATCAAGCTTGACAATTGTACTTTTGTTTTTGTCACTCTTCTTCTCCTCCTTCTTTTGAAAAGGTCTTTTGCTAAATCTTCTCCTGTTGAATCTTCCTTTCTTGAAAGCTTTAGCAAACATAGCAAAGAGTTCCTGCATCTCAGATTCAGAATCATTGTTGTCAGAGTCCATATCAGTAGTCTCTGACTCAGAACTTTCTTTGCTTTTCTTCTTCCTTGAATTCTTTACAGCAATCTCTTCATGCTGTTCTTCAGGAAGCTTCTTAACTTCAGATTGAGCAGTAAGTGCAATAGTCTTCATCTTTCCTTCACTCCTGCTCTTCTTCTGCTGCTTGTCAAGTTCATAAGCTCTCAATTTTCCATATACTGCCTCTAATGAAATCTCATCCAAATCATTAGCTTCCTCAATCGCAGATATCTTCTCATTGTAGAAATCAGGCAAAGCTTTCATGAACTTTGTATTCATATCCTCCAAGTCATAATATTTACCATGCATGGCCATCTCATTGATGAGTTTTGTAAACCTATCAAAGGTATCAGTAAGTGACTCACCAGACTTGGATTCAAAGTACTCATACTGTTGTGTAAGTAATGTTCTCATATTCTTCCTGACAGGCTTAGTTCCTTCACAGTGAACCTTAAGATTGTCCCATATATCCTTAGCAGTTTTACAAGAGAGAACATAGTTAGTGAGAACAGAATCAAGACTGTTGAATAATATGTTTCTCACTTTAGCATCTTTAAGAACATTCTCCTTGTCCTTATCTGACCATTCAGATTTTGGCTTCTCTGCTGTATGTTCTGGAACAACCACACCATCAACAGTTGCTTGTCCAACGACCTTTGTTGGAACAAAAGGTCCATCTCTGATTCTGTCAAGATAATCAGGATCTGTTGCTTCCAGATGATGCAACATCTTTACTTCCCATAGAGTATATTCGTTTCTCTTGAGCATAGGAATTTTAGTATTCCCATCCTTGTAACCAGACATGATTGCAGATCTTTATGATTATTCAAAATCAACCTGCTCTGATACCAATTGTTAACTCGAATAACTTGTAGACGGGGGGGTTGAATACAAGTTATATAACCGTGTCTGATTTTTGCTTGATTATATGAACAAGAATAAACGAATGAATCAAACTCTGTTTGTATTAATAAGATCAAATACAAACTCTACCAAAGGTGTACAATACCTTTAGCAGCTGCTGACAATACAAATCTCTCTCTCTGTTTGTTTCGAACTCTCGAATACAAACCTTATCCAGAGCTACGCACACTTGCTTAACACACTTGTTCGACTCTTTTTACAATGATATAGAGAGAGTATTTATAATGCTACCTATCAACTAATAACAGAAAGATATAATCTATACATGACAATGTTCTGCCTTCTAGTCGATAGTTTCCATCAATAGAAAACTCTTTCCTTCATAATATCTTCTTGCTTGTTCTTCAAACAACGATCCTATTTTATAGCACTTGCCAGTTTCTGTAGCATCCATAATGACATCATCAGTAACAAGACTGATATCAGGATCTGCACACTACATCAGTATCTGATCAACCATCAGTATTAGACCATCATCAGGATTTGTTCTCTGTTCCTGACATGTAGTCTCCGATACACTGTTCATTCCTGACTAAACTATACAGATAACTGTCTTACACATAAATCCTATATACAGTGCTAAATCCTTTATAAGATCAGGATTACAAGAAATATAATGTGTAAATTCTATTCTTAACATCACAACTTATGAATTATTCCTAACATTTAGAATCATTCAACATAAATCTCGCAGCTTCGATGAGAGTTCTGTTCTTCCTTTCTACAACTCCATTTTGTTGTGGTGTCCTGGCAGTGGAGAATTTTTGGACAATGCCTTCTTCCTTGCAGAAGTTTCCTAATGTGGCATTTCTGAACTCAGTACCATTGTCACTTCTCAGATACTGAACTTGAGCATTCGGGGTTCTTTCAAGAACTCTTATGTGATCAATGATTTCTTGAGCAGCTTCGTCCTTTGTCTCTAAGAACTTTACCCAAGTGTACCTTGAATAATCATCCACCAATACCAGGGCATATCTCTTTCTTGCAAGAGATTGAACATTTACTGGACCAAACAAATCCATATGGATTAATTTGAATGGCTCAGTGTTGGTATT
Source organism: Kitagawia praeruptora (assembly GCA_037693485.1). Classification (NCBI taxonomy): domain Eukaryota; kingdom Viridiplantae; phylum Streptophyta; class Magnoliopsida; order Apiales; family Apiaceae; genus Kitagawia; species Kitagawia praeruptora. The sequence goes on from CM075352.1 coordinate 146,842,368, forward strand.
CACTTGCTTTGACTTGTGCACAGATCTTTTCAATTTACCCATTTGACAATCCTCACATAGTCCTTCTTGACAGAATTCCTGTTGAGGTAGTCCTCTCACCAAATCCTTCTTCATCAGAATATTCATGTTCTTGAAATTTAGATGGGAGAGTTTCTTGTGCCAAAGCATGCTTTCACCAAATGATGCTTTACTGTAAAAACACTAAGCCTTGTCTTTCTTCACAGAATTTAAGTCTGCAACAAACAAGCTTCCTTTCCTAACTCCTTTCAAGGAGAGGATTCCATCCTTCTTGTGATAGATATTACAAACCATCATATCAAAATCAACCTTAAATCCCCTGTCACTGAATTGGCTGACACTGAGTAGGTTGTGCTTCAATCCATCTACAAGAGCAATATCTTCAATGACAACATTTCCAATTTCCAAATAGCCATATCCCACAGTATAACATTTGTTGTTGTCTCCAAAAGTTATGATTGGGCCGGCTTTCTCCACAAAATGTGATAGCAGGGCTATATCACCAGTCATGTGCCTGGAACATCCACTATCGATGATCCACATGACTTGCTTCTGCTTCTTACCCTGCAAAATAGATTATTTTAATTTACATCTGGTACCCAAACTCTGTTGGGTCCTGCAGTTACAATATCATTGTTTATATCATTCTGCTTCATATTTAAATCAACACTAGAATCCTCTTGTTTGACTTCTTTTGCCATCCACTTAGTTCTAGAGTTAGATTTGATTTTTCTCTTAGTGGAAGCAGCCTTTTTACCAATATAGGTAGGCATAGAAGTCTCAGCAGTTTCTATATAGGAACATCTTTCAGTAGACAGAATAGGCAAATTAAAACAAGTACTCATAACAACAATCTTGCATGGCATACAGTCAATGTTATTACAGACGTCCATATTTCTTTGCATAATGGGGGTTCTATGTAAGTTACCACTAACACTGGTCGCATTAACCTTGTTCTGTTTGGGTTTCTTACAAACACATGTTAAATGTTGAGATGAGCCACAGTTATTGCAAAGCTTCCTAGGAGCATCTTTAACATACCTATATCCATTCTTTTTGTCAATTCCTAACTTGTCATTCCTATTCTTAGGCTTGTAGACATTTACCCTAACAATATGTTTTGAAGTTGCTGTCGAGCTACCTTTTGAAAGAGTTTGTCCTAAAATCCAATCATGTATGATGATTTAGGAAGAACTTTCTTGTACTCTTATTTGATTTCATTAATATTAATAAAAGACTTATTTGTTTTTATTACGGGCTTTATCTATTTAAAGTGTTTTAAATAAAATATTCCATGGTTTAAAGTAAAGCTTCTAGAATTATAATGAGATTATAATAGTGAGATTTAGAAGATGATAACTCTAGACCTAAACAGTTCCTGATCATAGGATAACTAATTGGAAGTTAGTGAATCCGCAAAGATTGGTACATACTATGCTTGCTCCTTTCAGGAGGATGTCTGTTCTCATAGGCATTTGTGTGGTGACACTATAGCTAGTATGTAGGTGCTTATTAGGGAATAAGTTCACTAAACATGACTCGATAAGTTGAACAACTAATGGAGTTTACTCACGTGTCGATAGTTGTTCACTGAGTGATAGTTGTACATGTGTCCTTAGACTTGAGATCGTTAGAGTAATCTTGTATATAATGAACTGTGCTTTGGTTTAGTCCTTAGTCTCAAGGACATCCATTAGGTCTATTCTGGGCATAGGGATTTGTGTATGGAGATAGTTAATGATTAATAAAGGATCTACCCCTTCTAGTAAGGAAGTGAATATCCTATGTTATTCTTAGTATGCGAGTTCTGGAATCTCTGGCCAGAGTGAATGAAATTAGAAAGGAGTTTCTAATTTGCATTAATATGAACTTTGCATTATGAATAAGAAATCATATGATTAAATTTGATAGGCTTGACACGAGATCCATGCCTTATATTTAATCGGGATATTGTAGGGTGGAAGGAATTGATTGTACGGTAACTAGCACTGACAGGTTCTTGGTATTCTAAGCAGTGAATTCATATTATCCGGATAGTCGCGATATGTTGAGAAGCATCACTCACGATGTAGAATAAATATAATTAATCAGTTAATTATATTTAATGAATTTTAGAATTCATATAAATAATAAATAAAAAGTTTATTATTATTTATTTCTGCTACCCGCTTAATATTGAACCTACAGGGTCACACCATAAAAGGATTAATTTATTGATGAAGGTATTTTGAGAGAGCAAGTTATTTTCTAAAGAGTTTAGAAAAAATAATAATGATTAAAATAGTTTTAATTATTATTTAAACATTTTATAAGATAAAGTGTGAGATTTATATATTAATATATATTGATATATTAATTATACTAAAACCTACTTGTGCCCTATAAATAGAATGAGATAGTTCATTCTAAGAACACACTTGTGTTTTTGTGGAAAAACCTAAAGGGAGCTAGCCTCCATCTTCTTCATCTCTCTCTCTCTCTCTCAAGAAGGAAAAGTTCCATTTTTATAAAGCTTCGAGTTTTATAAATGCTTCATCGAAGAATCAATCTTGGTGGATACCGGTAGAGTGCTTCACACTCTGAGAAGCAACTGCTAGCAACCATAGATTATAAAGCTTCGATTTTTCAAGGTAAGGTTTCGATTCCCCAAGCTCTCGGTTTTTATATGATTTTCTATATGTGCGATACATGGTTTTTACGGAATAATTGTTGAATTGCGCTTCCGCTCGTCCGTAAATTTCTTCAATGGTATCAGAGCTAGGTTCTGCATATAGAGATTCATATAAAAAAAAATTTCAGATTTTTTTATGCATGTATGGATTTATTATGTTTTTTGAAAGTTTATTTGGATTTAATTATGAATTAATTTAAAACAAAATTTGCATGAAGTTTTGACCACTGATCTGGGTTCTACAAGTGTTGTGGATCATCTAGGTATTTTTTTCATAATTTTGTGATGTATAGATTATTTGTTATGAATTTTTTTAAATTGTTTTAATTAAAATTCATAAAATAATCATGCATGTAAATATTATGAAATTTAAATTTGCAAAGGGACCCCTGGCTGATCTGATAATTTTATTCTGCTGTTGATTTTCAGAAATCATGTTTTTATGATTTTTTTATTAATTTATTAATTAATTGTTAATTAATTTATTAATATTAAAATTATAATAATAAAGATAATAATAAAAGTTATTATAGTGGCTGTTACGTTTTGATCAGTTTTGTAAAGAATTGATTGAGGCAACAGTTACAATTCATACAACGGGTCTGACTGTCTGAGTGTTGACAACGTAAACAAACAAAAAAAACTGATGTCGGCAATGTGTCGGGCGCGTGCAGTGCACGCGGGGAGGCCAGTCGCGCATTTACGAAATGCGTTACACAATAAAATTGTTTTAATGGTTATAACGCCTTCCATAAATGCGTTACAGCCTTCTGTCCACATTAAATTTGATGTTTTGGGAGTTTCGTAACTCCGTTTTGGGCGTGCAATATATCGTTGGATTCGTATTTCCGAGACGGATCTAACGGAGTGGTCAAATATTTTTTTTATATAATATTTTTTAAATATTTAAATTACCGGAAGTGTTTTAAAGCATATTTTAATCATTTTAAATTGCTTTTAAATGCTATAATAAATCCATACATCACTATATCAATGTGTGACATGATATTTCTTGCATGCTTACTTATTTATTTATGCTGATATATGAGATATATGCCTAAGTTTACCATGCGATGATAGATCTAGGTGAACTTAAATCAACATAAGGTGTGCGCTAGAAAATCTAGAAATAGGAATCGTTTCTTGCCTTAATATTTTTATTATGAATACAGTCATGAGATTCTTATGTTTGTGAAACACGTAATTAAATATGAATTTTCAATATTGAGAGAAAGGATGATTCTGTCAAAAACATATTTCGATCTGTAAGAAAGGGGTATTAAGTGACGCCTCTTGACAATGCTCCCCCCGATCTGGGAATCATCCGATTATCGATTATTGATTTGAAATATTTAATTGTAGAAAAGAATCTCTTTATAATACGATTATGATTGTTAAATAATATTAGTTAATTAATAATGGCTGATAATTATTTATTTATGAAATAAATAATTAGTTAGCAATTTTATTAATTGATTAAATGAGATTTAATTTATTATAAAATAATTAAGATGTGATCTTAATATTCTTAATTATTTAATTAATTTATGAAATTATATTAAGGGAGAGATTAATTTTCTAAAGAGTTTAGAAATAGAATTAATGATTAAAAGAGTTTTAATTATTAGTTAATAACAGAAAAATTATTTTCTAAATGGTTTAGAAATAATTTAAATGATTAAAACAGTTTTAATTATCAATAATTGGTTAGTAATTATGATACTTTATAGAAAAAAATTTAGTTGAATTTTTTATCTATAAATATATATAATTATAAACCTTATAATAAAATTTCTCTTAATAATATCAAGTAGTAATTGGCCAATGACACAACGGGCTTATGTCGTTCATAGCCTTCCAACATGGTAGAAAGTAGTTCTCATTTTTGAATCATTGTCGTTTCGTGCTACAGCCGAGGGCTTTGATTTCGAAATTAGAAATACTTGTCTATTACATAGAGATGTGTACAATGAATTAGAATCTAATGGTCATTACGTGCTACAGCCGTGGGCTGTTGGAGACTGATTCAATTGTACAAAATGTTGGGTTAGACTAGACTTAGAATATTGAGTTTGTCGTGCTACAGCCGTGACTCAATTATTCAAGAGGCTAAAGTTTTATTAGGGAATAACATGAGATGTAATTGACAAGAGTTGTCTGCCTATTGAACATCACATGGCGTTTCGTGCTACAGCCGAGGTTGTGTGATGGAATGTAGGATCCCTATTCCCACTACCATTTCGAATGCTTATTTATTCACTTAGGGGGTTGTATAAATTAGATAAACTAGTGGGAGCCACTTATGAATAAAGACCCGATTCATATAGTGTTTTGAAATGAAATTGAATATTTGCTAAGTGTTGTTATGTGTTTATAATTTACAGATTTACTATATACATTATGTCTTCTGCACTATCACTCCGGAGCATACTAGATGCTCACAAATTGACTGGTCCGAATTATGCTGACTGGCTTCGAAACTTGAGAATTGTTCTCAGGGTTGAGAAGCTGGAATATGTGCTTGACTCACCTAAGCCTACTGAACCTGTTGACGATGCACATAATGATGAACATGTTGTGTATCGTAACTGGATAGATGACGCAAATGTTGCTCAATGTATCATGCTAGCTTCCATGAACGTTGAGCTATAGAAGCAACATGAGCTTATGGATGCTCACACTATCCTAACACATCTACAAGAGTTGTATGATGTGGCCGGGAGGACAGCTCGATATGAGATATCAAAGGAGCTGTTCCGCTGTAGGATGTCGGAGGGATCATCTGTGAATGACCATGTACTTAAGATGATCAATTTGATTGAACGTCTTGGACAACTTGGTTTTGTCATGGATAGGGAGCTAAGTCAAGACTTGGTCTTGCAATCACTTCCCGGTTCGTTTTCGCAGTTTGTTGTGAACTTTCACATGAATAAGCTGGACGTCAGCCTGGCTGAACTTCACAACATGCTGAAGACTGCGGAATCGAATTTTCCCTCTAAGAAGATTTCTGTTCTTCTAATTGGTGAAGGTTCCAATCCTAAGAAAAGGAAGAAGAACCCTCCCAAGAAGAAGAAAGTAGGTGAGAAACAGCCAGTTCCACCAAAAGCTGAAGACCCCAAGAGCAAAGATGTTTGCTTCCACTGTAACGAGGTGGGGCACTGGAAGAGGAACTGCAAGGTTTACCTTGCAGAATTGAAAAAGAAGAAGGGTAGTGAGACTGCCGCTTCTGATTCAGGTATGTTCATGATTAAAGTGAATATGTCATTAAATCAAATTTCTACTTGGGTATTAGATACCACCTATGGTTCTCACACTTGCAATTCGTTGCAGGGACTAAGGAGAAGTAGGACTCTTGAGGAATAGGAGGTGATTCTACGGATGGATAATGGAGCAAGAGTTGCTGCTGAAGTTGTAGGATCATTTGATTTACATATGCCTACGGGCAAGACTATTGTTTTAAATAATTGTTATTTTGTTCCCTCGATTGTGAGGAATATTATTTCTATTCCCATGTTAGACTTGGATGGATTTTCGTTTGTTATTCAGAATAATAAATGCTCAATTCTGAGAGATAACATTCTTTATGGTAGTGGTATTTTAAATAATGGTCTGTATGTGTGTGACGTAGAGCATAATTTACTACAAATTGAACATACTAATAAAAGGAGAAATCGAACTTTGTTAGACATGGTTCGATTCATGATGAGCTATACAGATCTTCCAGTATCACTTCGGGGTTATGCATTGGAAACCTCAACATAATTACTGAATAAGGTGCTTTCCAAATCTATTCCTCAAACTCCACATGAGATATGGAAAGAAAGGAAACCGAGTCTTAAACACGTTAAGATTTGGGGATGTCTAGCTTATGTCAAGAAAGTTGACCCTGATAAGCTGGAATCTCGATCCGTAAAATGTAGGTTTGTGGGATATCCTAAAGAGATTTTAGGGTATCACTTTTACACCGATCATAGGGTGTTTGTCTCCAGACATGCTACCTTCTTAGAAAAATAGTTTATCCTTGAAGGGAACAGTGGGAGCAAGATTGAACTTAAAGAAGTTCATGAAACACAAACTACAATGGTTCAAGAGGAAACACTTGTTCAGACTAAACAACCTTATGTGACATAGTGTTGACTCAGAGAAATGGCATAGTGCCATGAAATCCGAAATGGATTCTATGTATGCCAACCAAGCATGGACCTTGGTTGAAGCACCTGAGGACGTTAGACTTATTGGGTGCTAAAGGGTATACAAGAGAAAGATTGGAGTAGATGGCTAGGTGGAGACCTACAAGGCTAGGCTCATGGCAAAATGATTCAGACAAAGGCAAAGGATTGACTTTGATGAAATTTTTTGCATGTAGCCCTACTCAAATCAATTCGGATTTTGTTTGCGATCCATATATGGATTGAAGCAAGCTTCTCGTAGATGGAACATCCATTTTGATGAGACAATCAAAGAGTTTGATTTTATCAAAAACATAGATGAACCATATGTCTACAAGAAGGTTAGTGGGAGCGCGGTAACATTTCTTGTGTTGTATGTGGATGACATACTTCTTATAGGAAATGATATACCGATGCTGCAATCAGTCAAAGTGTGGCTATCGAAGAACTTCACTATGAAGGACTTGGGAGAAGCATCCTACATTCTCGGTATGAAGATCTATAGAGATAGATCTAGAAGAATGATAGGTCTTACCCAGGGTACATACATCGAGAAAGTGCTTAAAAGGTTTAGCATGGAAAACTCCAAGAGAGGTCTCATACCGATGAGCCATGGAGTATCCCTTTCCGAGAAGATGTGTCCTAAGACACCTGAGGAAAGAGAGCGTATGAGTAAGATTCCTTATGCTTCAGCAATAGGATCTATCATGTACGCGATGTTATGTACTAGGCATGATATTGCTCATTCAATTAATTTAACGAGCAGATATCAGTCGGATCCAGGTGAAGACCACTGGAAAGAAGTGAAGAACATCCTTAAGTACTTGCGAAGGACTAAGGATATTTTTCTTGTTTTTGGTGGATCTGAGTTGAAAAATAGAAGGGTTATACCTACTCTAGTTTTCAATCAGAAAGTGATGATAGCAAATCCATGTTAAGGTACGTGTCTACTCTGAAGGGTGGAGCGATTAGTTGGAAGAGTTCTAAACAGCCTACAACGGTTGACTCAATAGCGGAAGCAGAGTTTATAGATGCAAGTGACACTGCAAAACTGTTTTGTGGCGCTTTCTTTTGATTAGGAAGATCATTGAAAGTAGAGATGTAAACACTGAGAGAGTTGACACACATAACAACATAGCAGACCCACTCACTAAGCCACAATCTAAGATTCACTTCGATCGTCACAATGAGTGAATGGGTATTAGATACTAGAATGACTGGCTTTAGTAAAAGTGGGAGATTGAAAGAGTTTGTCCTAAAATCCAATCATGTATGATGATTTAGGATGAACTTTCTTGTACTCTTATTTGATTTCATTAATATTAATAAAAGACTTATTTGTTTTTATTACGGGCTTTATCTATTTAAAGTGTTTTAAATAAGATATTCCATGGTTTAAAGTAAAGCTTCTAGAATTATAATGAGATTATAATAGTGAGATCTAGAAAATGATAACTCTAGACCTAAACAGTTCCTGATCATAGGATAACTAATTGGAAGTTAGTGAATCCGCAAAGATTGGTACATACTATGCTTGCTCCTTTCAGGAGGATGTCTGTTCTCATAGGCATTTGTGTGGTGACACTATAGCTAGTATGTAGGTGCTTATTAGGGAATAAGTTCACTGAACATGACTCGATAAGTTGAACAACTAATGGAGTTTACTCACGTGTCGATAGTTGTTCACTGAGTGATAGTTGTACAAGTGTCCTTAGACTTGAGATCGTTAGAGTAATCTTGTATATAATGAACTGTGCTTTGGTTTAGTCCTTAGTCTCAAGGACATCCATTAGGTCTATTCTGGGCATAGGGATTTGTGTATGGAGATAGTTAATGATCAATAAAGGATCTACCCCTTCCAGTAAGGAAGTGAATATCCTATGTTATTCTTAGTATGCGAGTTCTGGAATCTCTGGCCAGAGTGAATGAAATTAGAAAGGAGTTTCTAATTTGCATTAATATGAACTTTGCATTATGAATAAGAAATCATATGATTAAATTTGATAGGCTTGACACGAGATCCATGCCTTATATTTAATCGGGATATTGTAGGGTGGAAGGAATTGATTGTACGGTAACTAGCACTGACAGGTTCTTGGTATTCTAAGCAGTGAATTCATATTATCCGGATAGTCGCGATATGTTGAGAAGCATCACTCACGATGTAGAATAAATATAATTAATCAGTTAATTATATTTAATGAATTTTAGAATTCATATAAATAATAAATAAAAAGTTTATTATTATTTATTTCTACTACCCGCTTAATATTGAACCTACAGGGTCACACCATAAAAAGATTAATTTATTGATGAAGGTATTTTGAGAGAGCAAGTTATTTTCTAAAGAGTTTAGAAAAAATAATAATGATTAAAATAGTTTTAATTATTATTTAAACATTTTATAAGATAAAGTGTGGGATTTATATATTAATATATATTGATATATTAATTATACTAAAACCTACTTATGCCCTATAAATAGAATGAGATAGTTCATTCTAAGAACACACTTGTGTTTTTGTGAAAAACCTAAAGGGAGCTAGCCTCCATCTTCTTCATCTCTCTCTCTCTCTCTCAAGAAGGAAAAGTTCCATTTTTATAAAGCTTCGAGTTTTATAAAAGCTTCATCGAAGAATCAATCTTGGTGGATACCGGTAGAGTGCTTCACACTCTGAGAAGCAACTGCTAGCAACCATAGATTATAAAGCTTCGATTTTTCAAGGTAAGGTTTCGATTCCTCCGCTCTCTTGATTTTATATGTTTTTCTATATGTGCGATACATGGATTTTACGGAATAATTGTTATATCATGCTTCCGCTCATCCGTAAATTCCTTCACCTTTGACAGTACCTTTCTTACCCTCTGTCTTGACAGTAGGTTTGAAAGTTGCTGTCTTGGGTTCTTTCTTGACAATATCTTTTGAAGTTTTTGTCTCATCCTTATTGGCAGCTACTTTAGAACATTCTGTCTGATTACTTGGCAAATTTTCTGTAATGGGAGACTTGACAGTATCTTTCCCTTCGCCTACTGTGCTGTCAATGCACTCATCCTCATCAAGAAGCTCTTGTTTGATGAACAAGGAGGTTTCATCAAAATCAGCTTGAAGATTTTTGAAAATCGGGTTGTAAACTCTTTTGAGAATATGAGGTTTTACAACATCACTTTCATCAAGAGCAATTGCCTTTCCATGCCTCCTACCATACTCGTAGCCTATACCTATCTTTTGATTCTGAGTGTGATTATCATGATATTCCTGGACTAACTTAGAAGAGTTTCTAAATGCCTTGAGTTTAAACTCATTTTCTGCAATTTAGTTCCTGAGAAATTCTTCTATTTCCTTAGCACAGAAAATATCATTTTTCAATCTTGCATTCTCTTGAGCTAACGAATCTAGTGGACTGGTTCTAAGCAATAACATTTCATTTTCAGATTTGAGAGTTTCATTCTGTTTAGTTAACTTAGCAATTTATTCGTGAGTAGCAGATAAACTAACATGAATGTTAAACATCTCAGCACTTAAATCTTCAATGGTATTCTTGTACTAAGTTTTAGACATATCAAGTAAAACGAGAGATGGTACCTGATTAGATGAACTTGAAGCTTCTCCATCAGAATTAACCATGAGGGCTAAGTTTACAAACTCTTCTTTTTCTTCATCTTCAGAATCATCCCAGCATTTTCCTTCAGCCACATAGGCTTTTCCTTGATTTCTCTTAAACTGATTTCCAGACCCTTTTCCTCGATTCTGTTTTGGTCTTCTGCACTCAGTGGCAAAGTGACCTAGCTCATTGCAGTTGTAACACCTGAACTTCGATCTATCCACCATCCCTGTCTTGTATCCACCTCTTGTGACTCCACCAGTGGTCTTAGAAAAACCTCACTTGTTGAATTTAGATGTCTGACCCTGTGGTTTGTATGACTTGTCTTTTCTGAATCTGATATTCTTGAATCTCTTAGCCATATAAGCCATGGTTGGATTATCCATGCTTTCAATCTCTTCTACTATGTAGAAGTCTTCATCTTCAACATCTTTGAGCTACAGAACCACCTTCTCCTCGTCATCCAACACCTCTTCAATCTTCAAAGATGGCATCTGTGTTGGTTGTGAACTTTGTGACGGTTCACTTGGACAAGCTACTTGGGGTTCATGAGCTACAAGGGCTCCTAACATGTTTGCTACCTTTCCTTTGGTTCCAGTTTGAATAGCTCTCTTTTGAAAAAGTTCTAGTTCATATGATTTGAGCACACCATAAAGAGTTTCAAGAGGAACATCATTCAAGTTTTTTCCTTCTCTTATGTCTGTGACTTTGTGCTCAAGATGCTCAGGGAGAGTGAGCAGAAATTTGATGTTAATCTTCTTTCTATCATAGAACTTTCCATGAATTTGTAACTCAGCTATTAGCTTACTGAACCTTTCAAATATGTGAGTTAGTTCTTCACCTGGTTTGGCCATAAAAGCTTCATATTGTGATACAAGGATTTACCTTTGATTTTCTCGGACCTCTTCACTTCCTTCACACAGCAGCTCTATCTTACTCCACATCTCTTTTGCAGATGAACACCCCATGACATTACCACACATGGCTTTGTCTAGTGTAAGAGAATTGAGTAAGATAAGTTGTAAGTAGTCATCCAAGGCTACTTTCTCCTTTTCGGTCTCTGTGTACTCTGAAGGCTTCTTAGCAACCCAGTGGGCTGGAATGACTTCGTCATTTACAGTAGCAGCAGCTACTTCCTTCTGAGGTATGAATGGGCCATTCTCAAGGATTCCCATGTACAGTGGATGGGCAGCTTTGATAAATAACAAAATCTTTCTTTTCCAGAAATTGTAGTTCTCTTTATCAAATACTGGAATCTTGATACCACTTGACTTCTGAACACTCGTCATGATCTTCAGATTTGTATATCTTAGGTTAAATTATCATGTATACGTTAACTACATTTTTATAATTAAGGATTATAATTCTTCAATTATGTAACATGTACAATAGATTGTGTAGATGTCATTGGGGTTATTAGACTGAGTAATAGGCTGTTTAAACCCATGGTGATGAAATCGTAATGCTTATTTATTCGGTAATGTTTTACTTTGTATGACTTTATGTACCAAATATTTCTATTCAGTGGAATTGCATAATTATTTTAGTCATTAGATGTTGTTGGTCCCGGAGTATTGCAGAAGGGGGGTTGAATGCAATACTGATAAACTCGAATCTTTAAAATCAACAACAAGAATAAAGATTATAGATTATCAGTTGAGATATGCAAACGTAAGTGGAACAAGATTTCTCACAAAATAAATGCTTTATTTATCTTGTGAAGTGGTGCTACAACCTAGAGAAAGAATTCTCCAGTTGCGAACTTCTTGAGAGATACAAGTTGTTTCGTTATTGTTGCATACAGAAAGAAATTAGAGACATGTATCTAAGTAGACTAAGATACTCTGTTGTCCCTTTCACGTGGGGTGTTGAGCTGTTGTCGTTTTCAAATGGCAGCTCATTACAATTTACACACCCATGTGACTTTCCTAAATTTCTATACAGACAGTGTTAACGGTACAAGTAAAGCAACCTAGATTCTTTCTATTTCTAGCTAATACAATTCTACTAGATGTGGATATATCATACTCTTTGAGTTGACCAGCCTTGTACTGTGATCTCTCAAGCTTTTGTCGTAGTCTTTGCAGGTCTGCTACAAAAGATTGAGTATTGCAGCAAATCTGTTTCTTGAACATATAACCTGTCACGGACTTTGACTGAGAAAAGTACTCAAATCAAATAATTCAGTGTGACAGTAACCTTAACCGCCAAGTCTGCTGTCGAACGAATATTCAGATGTTGACAGTACGAGCTTCCGCCAATGTTGCTGTCGGAACTCCAGACTCGCTGTCAAGTGTGAGGATGTTACTGTCCCATGCTTCAGCCAATGTTGTTGTCAGATATAGCTTTATCGTGACTTTGCAACATTTGTCTTCTTGTAACCTTACTGTCAAGAGTGTGACCGTAACTTTTATTCTTGCTGACTTCTGGATGTATTCCTTGAGGCTTGAACAAATGTATGAACTTCTCCCAAGACATACAATTATTACACGACAACAATTATTTGATTACAAGAACATACTCTAGCTGTGACAGTATGTTCTACTTAGTAAAAGCTAAGTACAGAGAAATATAGTTAAGTTGTCTCTATGCTATCACCCATAAATCCCAACAGATGTCCTTATATAAGTAGTTTCTTTTTAATGTTTTAATCGTTTAATATTGTATATTTAATTATCAAAAACTAAATAATTTAATTTGTTTAATAATAAACATTTGCTTCTCAAACAAAATTTTCTATATTACGAAAAATGTAAACTAATTTGACATTTATTTGTGACTCAACAACTTTTTGAATATATTTATAAAAATATTATTTGCAACCTAAAACAACTATACGTGATAGTAATTTTTTTACGATTCGCAACCAAAATAAACCTTTTTTTTAACATTTTTTTGAAAAAATAATTAAAATTACTTTTAGTTGCATTTGAAGTTGTAAATTTATTTATTTTTAAATTAAAACTTGAACCTTTGTAAAAGAAAATAAAAAGCAAATTTTTGCAAAATAAAATAGGGAAATTCCAAATGGTACCACTGTACAATTGGCTTTTCCATTTGGTACCATCTAACATTTTTGACTTCCAAGTGGCACCACTGTACTTTTGGCTTTTCCATATGGTACCATTCAACATTTTTGACTTCCAAATGGTATCACTATACAATTGGCTTTTCCATATGGTACCATTCAATATTTTTGACTTCTGCGTGGTACCATTTTTCTCTGATTTGATTTTAGTGAAAGGAAAATGGTACCACGTAGAAGTCAAAAATATTGAATGGTACCATATGGAAAAACCAATTGTATAGTGATACCATTTGGAAGTCAAAAATGTTGAATGGTACCATATGGAAAAGCCAAAAGTACAGTGGTGCCACTTGGAAGTCAAAAATGTTAGATGGTACCAAATGGAAAAGCCAATTGTACAGTGGTACCATTTGGAATTTCCCAATAAAATAAAACAATCGTATTTTGAAAAAAACCTCTATTATATTTTACGTTTGATCATATTTAAAAAAACAATGTATCTTAGGATGATTAATATGCAGTTTAATAACGTAATAACGTTTAACTATACTTTAAGTGAGAAAATGACAAAAATAACATAAAAACACACCCCCACCTTCCCAAAATACCCATTGGCACGCGGAGTGTCCGAAATAACCAGGGGACCTCGTATTTGCGCTTTGCGTACATGGAATACGCATGTGGGGTAACGAATCTTCCAGATGCGTAATGAAGTCATATCATGACGTCATTTGTTCAATTGCACCTCCGGCGCTCAGACCACCTCCAAAATCGCCATTTACGTCGCCCCCCTCCTTTCTCCCCCCTCCGGCAACCTCCAGTCCTCCTAAAGGCATCAAAATGAAGCCCATAGCTCCTCCTCCTTTTCCCCCTTTTGATTTGTTGAGTTTGGCCCCGCAGGGGCATTTTTGAGCATATCGATCGAGAAAAAAAGGTGAAAGATTGCTAGAAAGGGGTGTAAGATGTGGTCGAATTTTTGGACGGAAAATGAGTCCGGCGGCGTCCCGAAGGAGGTGATGAACAGTGCCTAATACGCATGTTTTACATGCGTATCACAACCTACGCATTCTGAATATGCGTATCCCAGCTCTGTTCCACGCGACCCATACCTCACTTTTACAATCTCCACGCATTCATATAATGCGTATAGGAGCCTGTACGTAAAGCGTGATAACACATTTTTATTGTACATTTTTACTGAATAATTGAATAAATTGGTACATTAATTTTCCCATTTTATGCGTGGTTTGCATTTATCTTGATTGTGCAGATTTTATGAAGATTTTTGTGATTTGCTTATTAATTGGAGAATATTTGCATTAAAGTCAAGATAGTGTGATATATCGTCACGAGTCAGCAGGATCGTGAGAAATCAAGCAAGATATCATCTCAAATGAGAATGCTGAGCAAGTATTTGCCACGAAGATTATTGTAAATTAATAAAAAAATATTTGTAATTAATGTTCCTTTGTAATATTTTAGTATAAATAGACCCCCTAGGCTTATTGTATAGGCACATCTATACCTTCACCTAACACCTCTAGCCTTACTTCATCTTTTTCTCTAGTAAAAATATTCCACCTTGTATTCACATTATCATTCAATTAAAATTCAAGCTTTTCTTCAATTTCTTGTATGAGTTCTTTAATTTATATCATTGTTGCTTTGATTATGCTTGGCTAAGAGCCCTTTCTAAGGGGCGAATGTAGTCGATCGTAATAATATGATTTTTGTGGTATTTGTGCTCTAAATTACATATTTGTTTTGCAAGTCATTTTCAATATCATGTTTATGTGAGTATTTTCATGCGATCCACACAAGTAGAGTTGGGAGTTCATATAGTTAGGATCCATAAAGTTTTGAGAATTGACTTGATTGGTAAGATCGACACAAAGTGGTTTAATTTACAACTTTAAATTATATTTGATTCGAAATCATTGGTTGTCTTTATTTCGAATACTTATATGTTGATTGTTAGTGGAGATGAATTTTTACGCTACACCATAATTTCATGTTTGGCCGATGAAATCCGTTCCTTGGTTGTTTTTATAAGTGATATTTTTAAGTGTTAGTTAATTGTGATTGTTGGTTTTTGAATTAAGAACTTTACTTGTCTTTGTACTCACGTACGCCTGTGCACTTGCGGTTTTTATTACTTAACGGATTTTCCTTCAATAAGTTTTTGGCGCCGCTACCGGGGAACGCGTCATTAAGTTTTTAGTTTGATATTTTTTTAATTAGTTTATTTTTCTGTTTTCATAAAACATACCCAAAAAATTCCTTCTTTCATTGCATGTGCAGTGCGCAATCAGGTTGCCTGTTTGTGTGTGATAATATTTTAGTCGTAGTATTAACATTTGCTTGTTTTTGTCCTATAGCCTAGTTAAAAAAAAATTAGTTGTAGTATTAACATTTGCTTGTTTTTGTCCTATAGCCTAGTTAAAAAAAAACAAAATTAACGTAGTACACAACCTAGTAGTCCACATAGTCAAATTTGTTAATAGAATGTGCTAATTCTATTATTTATTTGTAAATAAATTGTTTTTCTATTTTTACTCTATTTTATTTTATTTCTTTTATAAAGAATAAAAAAAATAGAGTAAAAATATTTTTTGTTATTTGATTTGTTTTATTTTGAATTTTCAGGTACCTAATTGCGGCTTGAGTTAGTTCTTCGCGGAAATAATTGCTAAGCTATTTCAGGTACTATTTTTCTTCCCCTAATTTATTTTTTTTTAAAAAAATTAGTTTAGAATTTTTTTTGTAGATAATTTCGAGCTCAATTAGGAAGGTACCTAAAAGAGAAAGTAAATTTGGAATTATTCGGACTATTTGGTGCCTAGGCAAGTGTATCACTTACCTGGCCAATTAAGATTGGTGTCTAGGATGGCGGTTCTCTAATTCAGTGCCTTGTTTCAAGGAACTGCCCCCGCTTGACTGGCCAAATCGGTTTGAATAAATCTAGGTTTATGGACCTTTTGGTGGTCTAAAAGTTAGGAGCAGTCTAAATTCTTTTTAGGATAACTCAGGATTAGAATTTTTTTTTAATTATTTTTTTCCTTTTCTTTTGTGTATTTTTTTTATGTGCTAATTGCTAGTTAATATAGAATTCTTTCAAGTGTATGCACACTTGGAATTAAAGTACTAGCAGTTATTTAATTCGCCCAACCGTTAGACTTTAGGTCACTCATTTTCATCCATCATCATGGGAGATACTTTACCTTCTCCTTCTACCACACTCCACCATATCATCTATCCCGAACAAATAAATTGTAGGTCTCTTCTTGATAATGAACACGAGACTGATGAAGAACTTAGGAAATTGTTTAGGGATATGTCATCCATAGAAATGCTTGAGGAGCTAAATGCCATTACTGTAAAGTGGAATAACCAATGTGAGGAGAGTTCTCTTGAGCGTAAAATCTTTGAAAAATCTTTCATGATAAAGACTCGTAGACTTTGACTTTTTCCTCCAAATTATGAGTTTAGTTTCTTAACAGCCTATGACACTGATTCATCCTTTATTGTTCATGACCAAAAAACTCAAGTTAATAATCAGTTTCAACAACATAAGGAAGCACATACTTGGTTTAGGATATCTAATAAGGGAGAATGTTTATTCGAGGTTTTTAACCTTGATTGCGACATTGAAGGTCACACTTTATGATGACTACTCAAAAAATGTAGAACACTTTCATGTTAGGTGTAAGCATAAATTTTAGGAGAGACTTCATGGCCTAGTCAAGCAAGGTGTTGGATAATAGTCAAGATTTTTTATATGGGGGAGACATGTACAATTGTATAATTTTTTTTGTATAGTTTTTTTCTTCTTTTTAAATAGGATTGCAAGCGACTTCTGAGTTTTTCCCTCTCCGCCATAGTGAAAGAATGGTACACCTCTATCTCTATTGTGTATAATTTTTTTTACATTTAGGTCAATGTAGATTTTTGATATGGGGGGGAGTCAGTTGTCAGTTGTGATTAGCTTCAATCCTGTTATTTTGTCATCTTTAAAAAAAATCATGCTATTATTGTAGATTTTTAGTTTCCATGTAGTGTGAAAAGCATATAGTTCATTCTATAATAGTATCTTGTTTTGTTTTTCTTCTATAGGGCATTCTGTTTAGTTTCATTGCATATAAAGATCCTTAGGTTGTTGGTAGTTCAAGTTATTAGCCGTTGACGAATCTTGTGCCCATAAAACACGACACGAGTCTTGCCATGATCACATATTGCCATGAGTTATGTATGCTTAGTACGCACTTGTATTATTGGTGTGTCTTGGTAACTTTTGTTCCAAATATTTAAGGGGGGCGTGTCGCGAACTAGGTGTGCCTTTAGAGGAGCTACCCTTAGGTCAGCTTAAAAACTTTGAGTCTTCACCTTTGATCTAAGAGTCCTAGTAGTATAAGTTTGGGGGAAGCCTGGGGGTTCAGCACTTTCAAAAAAAAAGGGAAAAAGAAAGAAAAATGAAAAAAAATAGTTATAGTAGCGATAAAGTTAATTGTTAGTGGGGAAGTTGACTAGGTTGGGCTCATTAATGACCAAAGTAAGTAAGTCTGAGGGGACTTTATGCCTAGCAACCTAAGGTCTTTTATGGTCAGGAATTGCTGACCTAACGCTCGCTAAATGGGTATTAGTGTATAAGTCTTTTGGGACCTCAACCATTGCACGGTCAATCTAACCATTAGCACTAGAAATGTGGTTCTTTGGTTGGTGGAGTCTTATGGACTCCATGACTCACTTGCACTGAGGAGCGTTGGACTTAAGCCGAACAAATAAACACCAAAGGTGATGACCTCATACCAATAATTTAGTGTGTGAATAAAATAGAAGTAGGAATAAAAGTGCAAGACCCTCACGTTAAGCCTAAATGGACACTCAGAGTCGAGGTAACGGGGTGTTGAAACTTAGTTTTTTGTCTGACCCTATGGTTTAAGCAAAGAGGGTGACATCTAGCTAGTGGCATCTTCCCTAGTTTTCTAAAATGTGTTGCTAAGATTGTTCACACTTTACTCGTGTACGCTAGTTGTAGCTCATGGTAGTGTTAGCCTGATAAATGTCATGTTAAAAGCACAATCAGAGGCACTAATGATGACTTAATGAAAACCAACGGTAAGGGATCTTTTGCATCATCATATAGAATAATTGCATTCATGTGGATGCATGAAAGATTTTATGGGTATATCTTCTATAAACCCTTAGGAGACAAAACTCCTCTTGTAGAGATCGTCTACGAGTTTAACGGGTTGGTACACCTAAAAGTACCTGTGATTCCTATTGTTAGGTTAGGGGACTTACATGATCTGAGATTCACCAACCACAAATACAGAGCACATACATAACCGATCAATTAGTTGACTGTAATAACCCTAACTTTAACAAAGCTACAGTGATCACATGAATAGTAAATTTCGAGGATTTAGAGAAAGGGTATATAAGTACTCCATAATGGAAACGGAAAAGGAATGAACAGAAACCATATTAGTGTTGTACATTGAAATTAAGTGACTCGAAATGACGATGGATTTCAGAAATTCCTAAATATGGATTTTTGAGGATTTTGATTTCGAATAAGCTTCTATTGGACATTAAGGAGCATGGAAACATTATAAGAATTATATATTGAGGAATTAGTGAATTTAGATTTAACCAAGGGATTATTAAGTTAAGAGAATACCAATGGAATTTGGATTGTTAAATGATTTCAAAACCACTGAGATAATGAGGTACATTCGAAACGAACCACAATTAGACGGATATGGAGATTAAGCAACCAAGATTAGCGATATAACAAGGATACATACCACATTATTATCTACCAATGTGATTGGCATTTTACTTAGGAAAACAAGAAAAGAGGTTATTGGATTATCAAAGTGGTGTCATTAGTCATTAACTTGTTTTTAAGGGTAAATTAGTAACTTTGCAAGGTGTTAACCACAAAATATCTTCTAAAGCTTCCACAAGACACTAGAATTAGCAAGATTAAGATGAGATGAGATCAAAACAAAACACAAAAACCTCTCCTCCACCTCCTTTCATTCCATTCGGCTTCAAGAGAAAAAAAGAAGAAAATAAAAACAAAAATCCTAGCTAGCATCAAGATAAAATCAAGAGGAAAATCATGGAGCTTCTTGGAGGTTAGGAAGGATCATCTACAAAGTTTCATAGCAAACTAACATCATTTGGCAAGGTAAATAAATTCTTAAAGATGATGATGAATAGTAAATGAATAGTAAAATCTTAGTATTAACTTTGTTTTAATGGCTCCTTTAGTTAATCCAAGCTAATTCAAGGTTGTTCAAGGTGTGCCCAAGGATTATTAAGGATTATTAAGTGTTCTTCAAGCTTCAAAGAGGTATAGCAACCCTTGCCCTTTTGTATTTATGATGGATATTGTGGTGTTTAGTGATTAAGGGGTATAATGGTTATGTTTATGATGTTATAAGTGTTTGTAAGTGATTTAAAGTTGAATATGTTGAGTATTGAACACGGTAAAAGAATACAGAGGGGGGGGGGGGGTGAATGGATTCTTGAACTTTTCTTGGGTTGAGTCTGTGTAGCAGATAAGTGCCTGTGTGTGCAGAAATTAAGGTGCGGATAAATAAACAATACAAGACACAATATCACTTTAATCTAATGTATATTAGATAAAGGTTGCTACAATCTGTGAATACAAATGGTAGTATTCTCAGCTTCGTTTTTCTCAGAGAGATATAGCTTACAATGTATGAAAAACTAGACTCACAAAGTTACTAAGTTATGAAGTGAGGCTGTGTCCTTATAGAACATGGATACAGCCTGCTTACTACAAATAAGGTAGCTAAACAAATTACTTTCTAGTCTGTCTATCCTTTTTGAGTAAGCATCCAAACGGTTACAGATTTGACTTTGCAAAGCCTGTTTAGATCCACTTCTTTAGCTCCTTGTCTCTTCTATATCTCTCCAAGCTTCCTTGTAGGCTTTCCAGGGCACGTTACAGATTGTGGTCCATAAAGTGCATTGGCTTGTTGCAGGATTCTGACTTGTACAATTTCTTCAGTATTTTGTCTCCAAGAATGTATTCGAGAAGTGACTAAGTAAGTGATTCGAGAACTAGAATTGACTTGATCGATAACTCTGAGTTCTCGAATACTGTTATAAAGACATATCGAACCACTTCTCGAATAGCTCTTTTCCATCAGGATTCCTTGAGTTGTCGAATAGAACATTTGACTTATCGAATCCTCGAGTTGTCGAATAGCTTTCTGAGTCCTTGAGATATCGAATGGAACTTTGACTTGTTGACTCTTTGAGAACTCGAATACCATCTTGACTTGTTGACTTCTTGAGTTCTCGAATAGAGTAGTAGACATATCGAATCCCTGAGATATCGAATGAGATATCGAACAGTGTATTCAGAGATATCGAATAGTGTCTTGAGATATCGAATCTCTGACTTCTCGAATGCTGGACTTCTCGAATAGACAAATATACTTCTCGAATTGGTACTTAGGCAAATTCTTCATTTCTTCAAATCCCAACTGTGATTATTTGGCAGTCTTTAACTCCTTGCTTGAGGCATGAACCATGGAACTTCTTTCAAGCATTATTCTAGACTCTATTTGTACAGTTACACAACTAGGATTTGATGCCTATTACAAGTACAATACAAACAGAAACTCTACAACTAGAGGTTCCCTCAGTTAAGAGGTCATGTAAGTAATGCAAAGCATTACAAACAATTAGGCTTGTTATTAGATGAGTACAGGCATGCCTCTGTAACTAACAATCTCCCCCAAATTGTGAGTGAGACCCTTAGTCACAATTTCATGTCTGATAACAAGCCTAACATACATAAAGATAAAACTTTAAAAGTACAGGTATGTATTTTGATTGAACACATAAATGAAATTACAAGATAAATACTCTTACAGTATGATGAGGTACTAGCCATTTTCTTTTGATTGCATCTCCATTGCTTTGGCTTGTAGATCATCATATGCTTTCTGTTTCCTTTCTTTCTCCTTTCTTGCAATCTCATCTACTGCTCTCATGATTTCTGTCATAGCATCCAATTCTTCAATCATAATAGAGTTTTTGAAATCTTCAAGCACTGGCTTCAGAATGTTGGCAGGATAGTGACTGAGTAGGTTCATTCTTATATTGACATTATCTCCATTTCTCCTCCTATACTTCACCACATAGGGATCAAACTGAACTCTACACAGTCCCTTTGCCCTTAGCTTTTCTGCTTCAATCTCCAGTCTATCAATTTCTTTCTCCCTTTCTAACCATTTCTCATAGCAGCCCTTCCTTATCTTCTCAGCATAGTCTTTCTTCATTTTCACAAAATCAATCAATTCCAGCTTCCATACTTTCTCCACCTTGTCCTTAGAATCCAGCAATGCAATGATTCTTTCTATCTCATACAATTTACCCCAATGTTGACAACCCCCTTGTTTGAATTTCATTTCTTTCCCATCAGTGTACTTGATTACAAGGTGATCATCCACAATTGCAGCATAGCATATCTTTTGAGCTCTTAGAAATAGCAGTTGCTCTTCATCAAAGTCTTCATCAAGTGGCTGGAGCTTTAATCCTGGAATGATTGTTAGGGCTCTAGATTTGGATAGCTTTCTGAAACATACACATGGTTTCTTGACTTGAATCTTCTTCTTTTCTTGAGATGGTAAGACAGTTGCAGAAGCCATAGATGTAGATTTTGTTAGGTCACTACTAACAGTATTCACCCTAGACTTAGAGTCTTGTGTTGTGGTGAGGTTACTGCTAGCAATGCCTAAGGCTTGCTGTCTTCCACTCTTTCTCACATATGTCTTACCCTGGTCATCATCTTTTTCATCCTTGTCCCCCTTTTTCTTCTTATCTTCATCACCCTTATCTCTCCTTTGATGTCTTCTCCTCCCATCACCTTTGTCTTCAGAATCATCATCCTTATTTCTCCTAGGTTGAGCCATCTCTGGAATTCCACCAGTTGCAATATAAGTTCTGAGGATATGCAGTGCCTCAATTTCTTCAGCATTTCTGGCTCCAACCTTCTTCTGAAGTTGATCAATAATAGCAATGATCAGTCTGTGATTTCTGGGGGTGAGATCATGAGGAATGACCAGTTGCTTGATATCTTCAATTCTGGTACCAGACTGATAGATAATTGTCCATGGCTTCTTGATCACTTCTGGTAGCCTTGTAGGTTGACCATTCCTCAAGTCATCAAACAGACTCTTGCTGTTGTCATTTTTCTTCTCAATGAGCTCTAGTATGGCATCTATCTCTGAGTGCTTTAAGTCTTGTAGAATCTGGTATGTTAGATGCCATATCTTTAGTTTGGACACCATCACTATCTCCTTGACCCATAAATTGTTGACTTGCTTGGGGATGACAGTGATGTAGTCTATCTGCTTCTTCACCTCCCTCAGATAAAACTGAGTGTCACCAACCTGTTCCCTTAT
Source organism: Kitagawia praeruptora (assembly GCA_037693485.1). NCBI lineage: Eukaryota > Viridiplantae > Streptophyta > Magnoliopsida > Apiales > Apiaceae > Kitagawia > Kitagawia praeruptora. The sequence continues at coordinate 146,865,308 of CM075352.1, forward strand.
GGCTTTCAGAAACTCCAAGAAGGCTTTATCATGATAGACATTGGAGTTAGCAACTTCTTGTAGCTTGGCCTCAGTAACAACTTTGACTTCTACAGGCTTGGCACTCTCAGCTATAGAAATTTGAGGTTTGTCAGATGGCATACTCCCTGCAACCACTGTGGTAGTTATTGATTGCTTTTGTCCTCCAGGAGTAGTGATGTGCACAGTTGGTAAGGTGACAACTGGCAAGATAGATGGAGGCTCATCTACTTTGGCTTTTCCCTTGCCAGGCACATTTTCTAGAGACTTAGTAGCCCTTTGTTGTCCACCTTCTTTGAATACTATGCCTTTCTCCCTCTTTGGCTCCCCCTTTGAATTTGAGTTCCTAGCCTTCTTCTCCCCCTTAGGCTTGTTGTCAGGCACAGAGGCTGTAGAGATGTCCTTTGGGATTGAAGATTCATCAGGTAGAGGGAGCCCCATATGCTTCATCATTGCAGCTAACATGGATTGTTGATGCAGAAGGACATCAGCTGTGGTGGATGCTTGAGTGTCCAACTGATCATTTAGCAATGCAACCTTTTCTGTGAGATGAGCATTGGTCTTGGTGAGAGTAGCTACCTCTTGCTCAAGAGTGTTGACCTTAGTGAAGAGTTCATTGGCCTTGAAACCAGATAGAGATTGTTCCTGCAGTCTCTTCACTTCATATTTAGACATTTCATGCACAGGAACATCAGTCACCAGCCTATCTCCATAGAGATTCTTGAACATTATTTTCAGCATGGCATTGGCATCTGTAGTCTGGCCAGATAGATTCTGAAATTGATGACCCAGACCTGAGACAGCATCTTTTAGCACAGCCAACCCATTGTCCACCTTAATGCATGTAGAGTTGCAGTGTTTGATGTCCTTGAGCACACTGTCCAAGTGGGGAAATTTAGCATCAAAGGCCCTCTTGACTTCTGCTACTGAAGTGGCTGTCTTATCACATACCCTGTTGACTTCAGTTTTTACTCCTTTGCCAAGATAGTGTGCAGCCTTGAGGAAACCCTTGTAGGAGTCATTGACAGCTTCATACACTTCACCAGGTGACAGGGATTTAGCATTGGAGCCCAGTGAAGTGATGTATTCCTCCCTGAGATACTGAAGTGCTTCATCGAGAGTAATATCATATTTTCCTTGCAACCAGGCATCTATGTTGCCATCTCTCTCAGCATCATCAATGATCTTTGATTTCTGCACCTCCACATCATCCCTATGGCATAACAGAATAGCCTCATAGTCTGGATTGGGCATGTCTGCAGTGAGAAGGTGCTGAGCAATCTTTGTGAACTCAGGAATCTGATCCACAATTAAGCTTTGAAGTGCTTCAACCGTCAATTGTTGTGGAACAGACCCTGATCCTGAAGCACTGTCATGTTGCACAGGCTTCAGCCATTTTGACATAAAGTCAGAGCTAGAGCTAGGCAAGCTAGTCTCCTCAGTTACAGATGCAACTTCTGTAGCCGGATGGATGGACTCTACTACTGGTGTCTCCACAGAAGTGGGATGAATTACACCAGCAGTTGACACAGGCACAGAGTCTCTAGTAAAAACTAGGGGAACCTCTGTGTTTGTGATGGTGTCATTAGGATATGCCTCAGCATGCATTCCCTCACCATCTAAATGTGGGTTCTGAGTGGTGAACAAAGTGTCATGCACTGAGTCACTTGAAATTATTGGCTCATCAAGAGAAAAGAATTCTTGATGATCAATACCTTGCATCTCAGTTGCCTGAGTTGCAGGTTCCAAAGAAATTTCAGAGTTAGATTCTGGAAGAGAAGTGTGTTCTAGAGTAGATTTTGGCAACTCCCCCTGAGAGATAGAGGGAGTTTCAAAAGTGATGTGCTCTCCACTCAGTGTTGTGCCAGCCTTATCACTCCCATGTGCAGACTCTATACAAGAAGGTGCATTGGGGAGAATGCTTGATTCTATAGGTGCACCCTGTTGAGAGGATACACCTAGTGAGCTGTGTGCCCCTGATTTTACAACTTCAGCCATTTGTGTGACTGAAGAGGTGGTCTTAGTTTTCCTCTTCTTTGGCCTTTGTAAGGGTGACTCAGGTTCCTCACTTTCTAGCCCTAATTCAACAGCTAATGCTGCTTCAGATAAGATATTTAATGGTGCAGACATTACTTCCTTTCTCTTCTTTTTACTAACATCACCCTTTTGAGAGGATGATGCAGTTGGCTCAGTATGTGGGAGAGTGTTTGGTTGAGAGGGTTGGTTAGCAGGCCCTGGGTTAGCAGTTTGTTCTACTTGCTTGGGCTGTGCTAACTTAGATTTAGCATCAAATGTTGGCATGTTGTGGGGGTAAGTCTTAAACAAACTCTCCATATGGGGAGTTATGTTCAGTCTTACATCCACATCATTCCTAGTTTCCAAGTTACCAAAAATGAGTTTGGTCATGGACTTAGGATAGCCTATTTTATTTTTATCAATCCCAGGCAATTCAATCAACGAAGCATTTTTATAATTAAGTACAGATTGAATAAAGCGAGGGAAGAAAATATCAGTACCTCTCTTGGTTGTGTTCTTACCAAGTCTCCCATATAATTCTTGAAGTATGATTTGGCCAACATCTATCTTCTTTCCATAGGCCAAAGCATATCCAATTTGCTGCACAGGTGCACTGATTTGATCAAAGCTTGATTTCCTGGCAGTGAAGACTTGAAGAAGAGTTGCAAACACATAGCTCCACTCCTTTCTCAGATTCTTTCTGTTTAGCTTTCCAAGGTTAATCCCATCTGAGTAGTTTATGAATTCGAAGAATTCCTCCAACTCTGCAGTAGTGGCCATTCTATCAAATGATTCCTGTTGTAGTCCTAGTGCTTGGTTCATGTCTGCAGTAGTGATAGTGATATCCTTATCTTGAACCTTGCAGTAGATGACATAGGATGTGATTGCATTTTCCAGGGCTACAACCTCCACAATAGCAGTATTCCAGAATTGTTCCAGAATATCGAGATATAGAGTTGGATTGGCAGAGAGTGCTTCTTTGATGTATGATTCAGCCATCCATTTCACAAAGCACTTAAAGTTTGCATTGGGTGCTTCAACATCACTAGTTAGAGCGATGAAGTTGGTGTTGAACTTTACTGTTGCCATTTGTATAAAAGAGAGAAAAGAAATTGAAGGTTGAAGAAGAAATTTGGCTTTTCGCAGTTAGGGTTTCAGGGGTTTAGAGAGTGTAGATGCTTGAGAAATCGAATGAAATGAATCGAATAGATGTGAGATTGTATAAGTATGAAGTACTTGAATTGTCGATTAGCAAACTGTTTTGTATCGACAAGTCAGGCATTCGAGAAGTAGAAAACAACTATTCGAGAAGTCAAGAATGGCTTAATCGATAACTCAAGCAGATAGAAACTCACAGCTGGCAGTTATCTAACTTAGAAATAATTCTAAATTAAATAAAATGTGTTTTTATGAGTGAATTAAATTTTTAGATAAAAATCCAAAATCGGTTAAAATTCAGCGAGAATTCAGCCTTTTCAAATGATTCGAGAACTCAAATATAGTGTTCGAGAACTCAATCATTCGAGAACTCAGTTGCTATATTCGAGAAGTCAAGAATTCCTCTATTCGATATCTCAGAAAGACTCTATTCGAGAACTCAAGAGTACTCTAATGAGACTTATTAGAGATGTCGAATAGTGAATCATTCGAGAAGTCTGACTTATCGAACTATACCCATCACTCATAAAAATTTGATTTTCACTATCTTTTAAAAATTTACCAGACATATTCATTGAAAAATATCCTAGCAAATTAAATAGTGATTTTCTCAAAATTTCATAGAAATTTTAAGTTAATAAAAATATGATTTTCAACATATGCAACAGATTTGAAATATTTATAAATCATATTTCAGCCAACACTTACTCCAAAAATATTGAGAATTTAGATAAAGTAAGTGTTTACTGCTGCAACAATCTAGATTGATGTATTCACTTAGCCAGAATCTGAAGAATTCAGCATTCCAATTTCACTTACCAACCTTGTGAAGGTGGCTTCATCTAATGGCTTAGTGAATATATCAGCTAGTTGTTTATCTGTAGAGACATAATGCAACTCAATGGTTCCATTAGTTGCATGTTCTCTTATGAAATGATATCTGATGTCAATGTGCTTTGTTCTAGAATGATTGACAGGATTGGCAACTATAGAGATTGCACTTGTGTTGTCACACATGATTGGAATTCTTTCCAACACAAGTCCATAATCTCTAAGTTGATTTCTAATCCAAAGCACTTGAGCACAGCAACTTCCAGCAGCTATATATTCAGCCTCAGCTGTAGAAGTTGACACAGATTGTTGCTTCTTGCTATACCAAGAAACTAACCTTTGTCCAAGAAACTGGCAGCTTCCTGAGGTGCTTTTCCTATCCACTCTGCATCCAGCATAATCAGCATCAGAGTAGCCAACCAGATTGAACCCTGTGTCCTTAGGGTACCATAATCCCAAGTTAGGAGTGCCCTTCAGATATCTAAAGATCCTTTTTATTGCAATCAAATGTGATTCCTTTGGATTTGATTGAAACCTTGCACACAAGCATGTAGCAAACATGATGTCTGGCCTACTTGCAGTGAGGTAGAGTAGAGAACCAACCATGCCTCTGTAGACTGAGATATCTACTCTCTTGCCTTTAGCATCTTCATCCAACTTAGTGGCAGTGGCCATGGGTGTCTTGGCAGGTGAACAATCTTCCAAGTCAAACTTTTTCAATAAATCCTTGATGTACTTGGTTTGACTGATAAAGATACCATCCTTCCTTTGACTGACTTGCAACCCTAGAAAGAATGTCAACTCTCCCATCATACTCATCTCATATCTGCTCTGCATGAGTTTAGAGAATTTCTCACACAGTTTCTCATTTGTAGAACCAAAAATGATATCATCCACATAGATTTGAACTAGAATCATATCATCACCATGCTTCTTGTAAAACAGTGTCTTGTCCAGTGTGCCTCGAGTGAATTGATTTTCAAGAAGAAATTGTGATAGAGTGTCATACCATGCTCTTGGAGCTTGCTTAAGTCCATACAGTGCCTTAAGCAATCTGTAGACAAATTCTGGGAAATGTGGATCCTCAAAGCCAGGTGGTTGTTGCACATAAACCTCTTCTTCCAACTCTCCATTTAGAAATGCACTCTTGACATCCATTTGATAAACTTTAAAGTTTGAATGAGCAGCAAATGCCAAGAATATTCTAATGGCTTCCAATCTAGCAACAGGGGCAAATGTCTCATCATAATCAATGCCTTCCTGTTGAGAGTATCCTTTTGCAACCAACCTTGCTTTGTTCCTTATTATTACACCATCTTCATCCATCTTATTCTTCAGAACCCATTTTGTTCCAACAATGGTTCTATTCTTTGGTGCAGGCACTAGTTCCCATACTTTGTTCCTTTCAAATTGGTTCAGCTCCTCTTGCATAGCAATAATCCAATCTGGATCCAACAATGCATCATCAAGTTTCTTAGGCTCAACTTGTGATAGAAAACATCCATAGAGGCACTCATTTTGAGTTGCTCTCCTAGTCCTTACTCCTGCATTAGGATCTCCAATGATTTGCTCTGCAGTGTGTGATCTATCCCATTTCCTTGAGTGTTCAGCCTGATTCCTCATCCTTGATGTTGCTTCATCATCCTCATCATGATCATCCTCATTTCCTCCCCCTGTGAAGTTGCCATTACTCACAGGTGTGTCTTGGATGCTTGTTTCTTCACTATTGATTGGCACAAATTCTTCTCTTGTATCATTATTCACTTGAGTTTGTTGAACTTGAGTTTCAACTCTAGTTTCAGTCTCTTCATCAGAATCATCTAAATTATCAAACTTCAATGGATCTTTGTCTTCATCATTGGCTTCTTCTAGTCCAGGTAGCTTGCTGTCATCAAATGTTACATCTGTGCTTTCCATAACTTTCTTTTGACTGATGACATAAACCTTGTATGCAATTCTTTCCATAGAATAGCCAAGAAAAATTCCTTCAAATGCTTTTGCATCAAACTTCCCAACATATTCAGAATTGTCCTTAAGTACAAAGCATTTGCTTCCAAAAGTATGAATATACTTTAGTGTAGGCTTCTTTCCAGTCATCAAGTTGTAAGGAGTCTTTCCAGTGTTTTTGTTGATGAGGGTTCTGTTCTGAATATAGCATGCAGTGCTCACAGCCTCAGCCCAAAAACATGTAGGCATTTTTGCATCAAGTAACATTGTTCTAGCAGCCTCAATCAGAGTTCTATTCTTTCTCTCAACAACTCCATTTTGTTGTGGAGTCCTTGGAGCTGAGAATTGCTGAGAAATGCCATTCTCTTTGCAGAATGCTTCAAGTGTGGCATTTCTGAACTCTGTTCCATTATCACTTCTCAATGCAATCACACTTGCATCGTTTGCCTTTGCTTCCTTGTCAACTTTCTTTATATGCTCAATGATTACTTGTGGAGCCTCATCTTTTGATGCCAGAAATTCTACCCATGTATACCTTGAAAAATCATCAACCATTACCAGGGCATACTTCTTTCTTCCAAGTGACATTATGTTGACAGGCCCAAACAAATCCATATGGATAAGTTGTAGTGGCTTGGTTACAGATGTCACTGTCTTTGACTTGTGGCTTGATCTCTTCATTTTTCCTTTTTGACAAGCCTCACACACTCCTTCTTGGCAGAATTCAAGTGTGGGCATGCCTCTCACTAACTCTCTTTTGACTAGAGAATTAATGGCCTTAAAGTTCAGGTGTGATAGTTTCTTGTGCCACAGCCAACAATCTTCATTTGATGCTTTTGAGTAAAAGCAACAAATTTTGTCCTTGTTTGCAGAGTCCATATTGGCTACAAACAGGCTTCCCTTCCTTACTCCAGATAGAGCAAAATCACCAGTCTTCTTGTGGGTGATCAAACATTCATCTTTGTCAAAATTCACCTTGAATCCTCTATCAGTAAACTGACCAACACTTAACAGATTATGCTTGAGCCCCTTGACTAGTGCTACATCTTCAATGATGACATTTCCAACTTTCAGCTTGCCATATCCCAATGTGTTACCCATGCTGTCATCTCCAAAAGCAACCATTGGGCCAGCCTTTTCCTCATACTGTGATAGCAGGGCCATATCACCAGTCATATGATTTGAGCATCCACTGTCCAAAATCCACATGACCTTCTTTTCACTTTCTTTGCCCTGCAAACACAAAGGTATTACTTTTCCTTTGGTACCCAAACTAGTTTGGGTCCATGTGACTTAGAGACAGTTTTATCATAAACAACATGCTTGTTAACTTTCTTAGTGTCAGTCTTCTTGTCACTGTTGGAAGTCTTAGAACCTGAGGTCTCAGACTTAGGTGACAAAGGTACCTTCCTAGCTTTAGGAGGACTTGAAGACTTTGACCTTGTGTAGTGTGTGTGTGAATTGTGACTGATACAACCATCAATGAACTGCCTTCTCAAATTAAAACAACTAGTCATGACATTCATATTGCATGGCATACAGTCAAATTTATCACAGAAAGGTGCATCTCTATGTCTTAGAGGCACAGAACAATCATAGAAAGGCTTAGACACACTACCAACAGGTTTCTTGCATGCATGAGTTAGATGATTGGTACTGAAACAGTTCTGACAAGTTTTCCTAGGGGCATTAGGCATATAAGCATAGTTGTTATCCTTGTTAATCCCTAACTTGCCATTTCTGTTCTGTTTCTTTTTAGTCACTTCCTTTTCTGATTCACTCTTCCCAGCTGGTACAAACTTAACAAACTTCTTAGGTCTTGGCCTATCAACTACTGGTTTCTTGGTCTTTGACTTGACACTCTCACCCTTAGAGGATGCTAGCTGTTCACTAGATTGTGCCTCATCCTCATCATTCAACATTTGTTTGATGAGTAAGGCATCCTCATCAATTTCAAATGTTGATTCCTTAAAAATTGGATTTTCAGTTTTTCTCAAAATGTGAGGCACTTTCTCATGAACAGCTGTGTCCTCTTCAATGACAGCATAGCCTTTCCTTTGCTTGAGAGAGTCATAGTCAAGTCCAATAGCTGCTTTGGGTTTAGCTTCAATTTTCTCACAGTAGGATTGCACTAAACCAGATGATTTCTTGAAAGTTTTAAGTTTGAATTCATTCTCAGCTAATTCATCCCTAAGAGCCTTCTCTACTTGGCTAGCACACAAAACCTTGTTCTCTAAATATTCAACTTCTTTCTTAAGGTTTTCTACTTGCATAGCAGTTAGCTCAAGTTCCTCATTCTTTTTGGTTAATACTTCATTTCTAGTTGACAATTTAGCAATCTCCTCATTAGCAGCAGTCATACTAGTATGAATATTAAACATTTCAACAGATAATTGTTCAATCATGGATTTGTATTCAGAAACAGACATGTCTATTGTAGTGAGAGATGGTACCTGAGAATCAGATGAAGATGAGTCATCCTTGGAGTTGGCCATCAAGGCATAATTGCAGAATTCTTGTTCTTCTTCATCACTCTCAGAATCATCCCAACACTTTCCTTCAGCTATGTAGGCCTTACCATGTGTCTGCTTTTTCAGAAGGGCCTCATACTTAGCTTCTAGCTCAAGAAAATCTCTATCCTTCTTTTTAGGCTTCTTGCATTCACTGGCAAAATGCCCTAGGTCATTGCATCTATAACACCTTACAGATGACCTATCCACATAACCGGTTTTGAATTTATTTCTGTTTGGTTTCACAGGTGCCTTGTTCTTGTAAGCTGAATGGTTTTGGGTTTTGGGTTTGAAGGGTTGATTTCTTTTAAATCTGATGTTTGGAAATTTTCTGGCCATGAAAGCATATGAAGTATTTTCCATCCCATCAAGTTCTTCCAGAGTGTAAAACTCCTCTTCTTCTTCCTCCTTTTCCTCAACAGGTTCACTTACCCCAGCTTCAGTTTCTTCATCATCTGCCACCTCCTCTATCCTCAGTTGACTTGTAGATGCTTCTAGGTCCAGAATGGATTTGTTGACAATCAAGGCACATGATGTGTTTATCATCCTACCTTGGTTGGCTTGGATAGCCCTCTTCTGAAGCAACTCAAGTTCATGAGTCTTTAGGACTCCATAGAGTACATCATAGGTGACTTTGTTCAAATCTCTCTCTCTTAGAGAAATGACTCTTTGCTCCAGATGATTTGGTGAAGACAACAGAAATTTCATATTTAACTCCTTGGTGCTGTAAACCTTTCCATTCATCTGCAACTCAGTAACTAGCTTGTGAAACCTTTCAAACATCTCAGTAATGCTTTCCTTGGGCTGTGCCATGAAAGCTTCATACTGTGTGACCAGTATCTGTTTCCTGTTTTCTTTAACCTCATCAGTCCCTTCACACAACACCTCAATGTGATCCCACATCTCTTTAGCAGATGTGCATGATGCAATGTTTGCAAACATTGACATATCCATGGAATCAATGATGAGCAACATGAGGTGACTGTCAAGAGCAACCTTCTCCCTTTCTGACTCTGTCCACTTTGATGGATCCTTGGCCTCATAAGTTCTAGGGATTGTTAGGGTTCCAACAGTCTTCTCTGGTATCTCTTGTTGTGGAACAAAAGGACCATTCTTGAGAATCTCAGGATACAAGGGATGAGAGGCTTTGATGAACAACATCATCTTTATCTTCCAGAGGTTGAAGTTTTCTTTATCAAACTTAGGGACCTTCACTGTTCCTGTAGTCTTTGGTGTATTCGAACTCATGATCGTTTCTCTGTTTTTGAATAAACAGCCCGCTCTGATACCACTTGTTGAGTATTGAACACGGTAAAAGAATACAGAGGGGGGGGGTGAATGGATTCTTGAACTTTTCTTGGGTTGAGTCTGTGTAGCAGATAAGTGCCTGTGTGTGCAGAAATTAAGGTACGGATAAATAAACAATACAAGACACAATATCACTTTAATCTAATGTATATTAGATAAAGGTTGCTACAATCTGTGAATACAAATGGTAGTATTCTCAGCTTCGTTTTTCTCAGAGAGATATAGCTTACAATGTATGAAAAACTAGACTCACAAAGTTACTAAGTTATGAAGTGAGGCTGTGTCCTTATAGAACATGGATACAGCCTGCTTACTACAAATAAGGTAGCTAAACAAATTACTTTCTAGTCTGTCTATCCTTTTTGAGTAAGCATCCAAACGGTTACAGATTTGACTTTGCAAAGCCTGTTTAGATCCACTTCTTTAGCTCCTTGTCTCTTCTATATCTCTCCAAGCTTCCTTGTAGGCTTTCCAGGGCACGTTACAGATTGTGGTCCATAAAGTGCATTGGCTTGTTGCAGGATTCTGACTTGTACAATTTCTTCAGTATTTTGTCTCCAAGAATGTATTCGAGAAGTGACTAAGTAAGTGATTCGAGAACTAGAATTGACTTGATCGATAACTCTGAGTTCTCGAATACTGTTATAAAGACATATCGAACCACTTCTCGAATAGCTCTTTTCCATCAGGATTCCTTGAGTTGTCGAATAGAACATTTGACTTATCGAATCCTCGAGTTGTCGAATAGCTTTCTGAGTCCTTGAGATATCGAATGGAACTTTGACTTGTTGACTCTTTGAGAACTCGAATACCATCTTGACTTGTTGACTTCTTGAGTTCTCGAATAGAGTAGTAGACATATCGAATCCCTGAGATATCGAATGAGATATCGAACAGTGTATTCAGAGATATCGAATAGTGTCTTGAGATATCGAATCTCTGACTTCTCGAATGCTGGACTTCTCGAATAGACAAATATACTTCTCGAATTGGTACTTAGGCAAATTCTTCATTTCTTCAAATCCCAACTGTGATTATTTGGCAGTCTTTAACTCCTTGCTTGAGGCATGAACCATGGAACTTCTTTCAAGCATTATTCTAGACTCTATTTGTACAGTTACACAACTAGGATTTGATGCCTATTACAAGTACAATACAAACAGAAACTCTACAACTAGAGGTTCCCTCAGTTAAGAGGTCATGTAAGTAATGCAAAGCATTACAAACAATTAGGCTTGTTATTAGATGAGTACAGGCATGCCTCTGTAACTAACAGAATATGGAGGTGTTTGGAATTGTAACCATGGCTGGTAATGAAGACCACATGGTGTAGGTGATGATTATGGTGTTTGATAATGGTTTTGGAGTGGTGAAATTTTGGAAAGTATGAAATTACAGCAGTTATAATGTCCGATTTTCGTTAGAACGAAAACTGCCCTGTTTTGTGACCCCTGTATTCATACGGTACCTCACTGCCTAGGTTACCAATTGACCATGAAATGATAGAGCTTAGTTCATAGATCGTTTTGATATAAGGTGCGTTAAAATCTGATGAACGGTTTAGGAGAAAAGTCAGTTTTAGTGAAAGGTGTTCGAAAACCGAGAAACTGTAATTGTATCAACTTTGAGGCTATGATCAACCTACTTAGACATTTTTAAAAATTATGAAACTTTGGGATAGTGTAGTAGGGTGTTCAGAGGACCCTTGACAGTTGACCTTGTAGTAAAAGTCGAAATTCATATTTTCTGAGAATTTTTACAGTTAAGTGTGGTCATTAGGGGAAATGGTGAAAACCCCTGAAACTTCGATTGAGCTTATAAATGGTTAAGTTCTTGAACCTTTGGGGTAATAATAATACGTTAAACATATGTTGAAGTGTAAAGGGTTTTGTTATACAAGAGGGTAGTGAGTAAGAGATGTGGTATGCTAATGACGGTCCTTTTGTGTTTATAGAAATTCCGGAGGAGGGACTAGTCATACTATCAGGATACAGAAACCAAGGCAAGATCTTTTTCTATCCCTACTTGGAAATTATTTATCTTTAAAGAAATTTGATTTCATGGAATATATACATGTGATGCTATCGTTACTATATTGTTAAGAATTTGTTTTTCCGTGATTGTTGATATTAAAAGGAGAGGTATATGAGTATGATATGGATATGACTATGGATATGAGTATAAGATGGATATGAATATACATAGAGATGATTGTGCATGAAGTGAACATGCCATATGATTAAGGGAATATGAAGAAATGGAATCAGTTATTATCCAGGGTTATATGATTATTAATATTATATTCTTTCGAAGTATTGTGATTTAATAAATATTATTGAATGGTAATTGATACTTTTGAGATAAATGGAATACTCTACGTATATAAAAGCATATTTGAATCCTTGAATATAAAGGAGATGTTGAATCATAATCAAAGTATTATGTTATATATATATTTTATAGAAGTAATGTGCGAGAATGGAAATGAGATGAGCGAATGACATATGGGAATGAAAGTGATATACGGGAATGGAAATGTGAAATGGTGTTGATAAATTGAATAATGATCTTATAAAAAGGGGGATTAGCAATAAATTTGCATAAGAGGCTGTGTCAGGGCTGTGTGCGACATAGTCTAACATTCATGATTCGGCACGAAGATGCCAAGGGAGGATGTTAGCAGGTGGCCTTCCTCCAGGAGGATGTTAGCAGGTGGCCTTCCTCCAGGGATGATGTTAGTAGGTGGCCTTCATTCCTTCTACTAGTAGTAAACAGAGAGCGGATACGGTCAGGCGACTGATCATCGTCCTACGTATCTGGCGCCAGTATATATCCCCAAAACTTGAAAGAAAGAATTGAAAATGGTTTTCAGATTTCTATAACTGAAAACAGAAAAGTGATATGAAACGATGAAATTATTGTTATAGATGAAGAGAAACTGATTTTATATTAATTTATAAAATTGCTGTATAGGAAGGAAATGAGAAGATGATAGTGAGAGATTTATTCAAGTATTCATGTTATTTTAAAATATTACACTAAAAGGGTATATTGGTTGTTATATTATTTAAGAAGAGAAACTGATACTGTATTATCTTAGATTTCTTTCTTATAATAGTAAGTGAATGATGTATTATTAAATAAGAGTTTTATTCTTCCTTAAAGTTTATAATTGATTTTCGTTTACATAAGTATATACATGTATACTTGGTTACATTTTTAAATTCTAGCTTATAATAATATCTTGCTGAGCTATTATAGCTCACTCTTGCTACTTATCTATATACAGCTAGGTACGCCGATACTCTGTACTACACCCCGGAAGAGGGTACTGGAAAGACGAACTTTTGAGAGAGAGTTGGCAACGCTTTCCGAGGTAGCTATCGGACGGTTGGGTATTGATAGATTGTGTACATTAAGTGTGTAAGTTGGTGTAATAACTTTTGATTGTTGAAATGCTTCATGTCGAAGTATTATTCAGCAATGTGTTTAAGTATGATTCTGGGTTTGTAATAACTGTTTAACTCTAAACTTTTATTATGGTGAATGATGTTCTCTGAGCATATGACTGGTGTGTGTGTGTATTACTGTGGGGTCAATTGCATAAGTATAAAAAAAAAAACCAAGAGATATTGATTTTGAATGGAAGTTGGTCCGTGATGGCCCAGATTCATGACCCCGGATTTGGGGCTGTCACAGTTTGGTATCAGAGCTTAGAGTCATATTGCTCAGGAACAAGGGTGATAATATTAAATATATCAGTAATAATAGAAATCGTGAACTCACATCGAGTTCAAGGGGGGGGTTTATCGAACGAGGCGTTTATTCTAAGTCGTGATTATGATTTTATAGATTATTGCTAATAAAGGTTATTATGCCAAAAGTGTCAAGTTTATGTAGCACATGGGACTGATATGAGAAAAGGGAATAATTGAGGTAACAGGAAGTGTACGTTAGAAAATATTGGGAGTATGTGTGGTACGTTGGAATATACAATTTAGAAGTATAATTTGAAGGGTCCTTGATACCGGAGCAGTGTCAGGCTAAGACGATCAATATTACGTAAGTATATCGATTAGAGGGTTGTGTTCTATTATGGATAAAGGCAGAAAGTATCGAGCCAAGTCAAGACCAGGTAAATGACGATAACGGGGAATATAAGACGATAGTTTAAGGCTAAAGGATAAGTGCCAAATTTAAGAAATTTTGGAGAGTACGCAGACTTAGATATATATGGTATTTGAGAAAAACCTTCCATTACTTGGGATTTTAAATTGGGTGGAGGCTATTAACGGTACCTATTCTTAAATTTTCTAAATCCCTGCTAAATTATGTTATTGAGTTTCAAATTTTCCTCTACTGTGGGTAAATCCAGTTGTGATCTGGCACCTCTTATTCATTAAGGGTCGGTATCTTTTCAAAATTTTCTGGTACCTTTGAAATGTGTTTCAAAATTGTATTAGTCAAAATATTCCTCTAAGATTATTTTCGGAAGATGGTATTTATCATTGTGATTTAAATTTCCCTCTATATTTCTTATTCCAACTGAGAGGAACAATCCTATATGTATACACAAGGACGATCTGTCTGTGTGATTGAAAGTCGGAGGGGACGCCCTCACTTGTGTGACATACGGGTTCTTCCATCATATTGATTTCTCAAATATTCTTTTGTTTCGAATAAAGGTTATTTAAAACTCTTAATCTTATAAATTGTCGTGGGACACTTGCTTGTTTCTGGGTCCATTTCAATTCAAAGTTTCTTGAATTCTATCAATTGTTTTGAATATAGAAGATTTCAGTAGTTGATGGGATAATGGAAGCAAGGTTTAGAGTATACGTGATTATACGAGGAAACTCGAAATTTCAAGGGAAATTTCAATAAGAGATAATTAGAGCTAGAAGCGTTTCGATATAAAAGAGAAAGGAATTTCGTGAGAAGAAATGGGTATATTTGAGGACTAGTGAGATAAAAGAATATGAGGAATTTTAAGGCATAATTGAGATGTACCACTGAGAGTAAGGTGTATTTTGAGGATAGAGTTAAAATAAGGATAAACAAAGAAAGTGAGGATAATTAATGAAGGATTTCGAGGTGCAATAACTATTAGTGGGGAAGGCCAATATTGTGACTAATACCCTGAGTAGCAAAGAGAGATTAAAGATGTTAAGTATTCAAAGGATTAATCCAAAAGGTGTGAATTAGTAAAACTTGAGGTAAAGATTTTGATGAGAATAATAAAGGGAAATTACAGAGGTGGAATGGATAGTATATCATGAAGGAACTAAGGTGGATCAACAAGGTGTAAAGAGCGTATAGTGATTGAACAATGGACATATAGGATATAGTATCCGGAGGAAATTGCAGGTACGCGCTAATTTAACCTCTTAATTGTAAATGTTTGGTTAGGAATCAATGTGGTCAATGAATGGTATAGGTAGGTTGATAATCTAGATAAGGAAAATCAGTATCTGTTAGGGGCTAGAAATTCTATGAAAAGGAGAATAATAAAATTTTGGGGGAAAACCATAGACTTGTTTAGATACGAACAGGAAATATATATTATAGGAAGTACTTTCTTACAACTGTTTCAAGGAATTCTATTCCAGTCGGATTTCTGGAAGATTTTACAGAGACGAGATATAATAAGATCGGAGTATGTATATTTTATGTCATGATAGAGATCAAAATAGGGATAAACCATAAGTGAGATACACTACCATTCAGGGGAGGCCAATGTGGTGGCCGATACCCTTAGCTAAAGGAGGAATGAGAGATTAACTAACGTAGAATGACTAAAACAAGATGAAATTGCAAGATAAAGATAGTGAAAGCACTGCTATTGATAAGCTAAATGGCATGTTGATGAATGACAAGCAGGTTTATGTTGGGGTATTCTGTGCAAACAAGATAGAGATATTATGAAGGAAAAAGGATGGAGAAAGTGGTGTAGAAGTTATAAGGTGTAGATGAAAAGGTATCTATGAACATTTTTGACGTGATTCCGGGACGGAATCCTTTTAAGGGGGGAAGGATGTAATAACCCTAACTTTAACAAAGCTACAGTGATCACATGAATAGTAAATTTCGAGGATTTAGAGAAAGGGTATATAAGTACTCCATAATGGAAACGGAAAAGGAATGAACAGAAACCATATTAGTGTTGTACATTGAAATTAAGTGACTCGAAATGACGATGGATTTCAGAAATTCCTAAATATGGATTTTTGAGGATTTTGATTTCGAATAAGCTTCTATTGGACATTAAGGAGCATGGAAACATTATAAGAATTATATATTGAGGAATTAGTGAATTTAGATTTAACCAAGGGATTATTAAGTTAAGAGAATACCAATGGAATTTGGATTGTTAAATGATTTCAAAACCACTGAGATAATGAGGTACATTCGAAACGAACCACAATTAGACGGATATTGTGACGCCCCCAGATCCGGGGTCGGAGATCTAGGCGCTCACGGTCCATTTTCCATTATTAACATACTTGTTCTTGCACATAATATAAATAAACAGCCATCGACCCCACAATAAACTCACACCGCACACACACACACACACACAGGTTAGAGTCTCAGAAACGTCATACATTTGATTGAGCAAAAGTAAAAGTTTTAGAGTTATTACAGACCGAATTAAATAGCATTTATGCTACCAGCAACACTTCGATATGAAGCGAAGTTGGCGGCTTGAAAGTTTGTTGCGGTACACTGCCTTGCACAGGTCATACTTATAAATAAAACGTACTAACAAAAGTTGTCGACCAATCCGGCTAATGGGGCCTACCGGTGGAATCTCGACTGCAGCCTGGGGTCTAGTCACCTGCTTTCGAACAGTCTGACTGGTTCTTGCCAT
Organism: Kitagawia praeruptora; assembly: GCA_037693485.1. Classification (NCBI taxonomy): domain Eukaryota; kingdom Viridiplantae; phylum Streptophyta; class Magnoliopsida; order Apiales; family Apiaceae; genus Kitagawia; species Kitagawia praeruptora. Next base: position 146,881,967 of record CM075352.1, read on the forward strand.
TTCTCTTAGCTGTTGTGTTTGTAAAATTTGAAAACAAGCAAGAGTGAGCAACTATAGCTCAGCAAGAATATATGTATAAGATAAGCAATATAACATTTCATATGTATAATAGTCATTAAACTCGTTGTATCAATCAGTTATAGAATCACTTGTCATTATTGGTAAATTTCAAAGGTGCACCAGTACGTGCCCTTGTTTTCAAAATAACCTTGCAGTTCTAGCTACTGCATAAAGTCAACATCTTTCTCATCAAAATAGGACACTATCGGCAACTGGCACGTAGGCCTAAGATGCAGTGTCAAAGCATTTTTCCAAAGTGGAGGAATGGGACTTAAAGAAAACATAAAACCTGACAGGGATTGACGATGATCAGTCGCCACATCCGAGTCCAATAATCTGCGGGTCTTCTCTACCGGTAGAAGGATAGAAACTACATCCGTAACTATCCCTGAGTGAAAACTACATCCGTAATCACCCTCGATGAAAACTACATCCGTAATCATCCTTCGGCAACACCTGGGCCGGAATAATAAGTGATGGACCGCCTGGCTCACGGCCGCTTACACATCCCGGGAATCGTTCGTCAACGGTTCCCACACCTGCCAGAGTCCCTTTTTCTTTTTCTTTTAAAAACCAGATTTTGATTGAAAACAGAGTAGTTGTGGTTCGACATCAGTCGACCGATAATTCTTGAAATCATACAAGAAGCGAATCCTGACCGGGGGTTTTCGAAAAGGTTTTGAGTTCGAAAAAGTTCGAGTTTGAAAGTATTAAAAGGTATCTTGGATTAACTTTGTTTTTAAAATAGTGAACAATAATCATTAAATGATATTTTAAGATTTAATATTAATAATTAATAAAATAATTATTTAATAAATAAACTTTTAATCCAAGATAGGGTTTCGAGTATTTACGAAGATATAATAATAGTTACTTGAATATACGATACCACCCGAATGACCCTTCGGGTTTTCGCAATATAGATACGATATAATAATATACCGCTCCCCGGTCAATAGTATATACGGACCGCTACGACCTCTATTGCTAGAGTCGTTGTCCGAAGAAAACATTTCAATCTAAGTTCAAGGGGTAAAAGCATACATGTACTTGTTCAATTTCAATTGCATCAATACTTCGATAATCATAGCATTTGATATAATTTGAAAACTACAAACACAACAGTGAAAATCCTTGTGTATGTATAAGTTTTGAAAAGTAAACTTGCCTTGGTTTAGTTGGGGTGGTAGAGCGTGCGGAGTCGAACGATCTATACATAAGCAATAACCGTTCGTTAGTACCTTAACAATATCTCTTTAATTACGGGGTTTAGGGGGGTACGAAATTAACTTAATAACTCCGTCTTATGACTCTCTAGCCCCACTATAGGTTCATGTCATCACTCGATCACGATCGTCACTTATTCGACCTAATTTAATTACCACGCTCGAATCATAATCATTAACTTAGAATTTTGGTCCACCAATCGACTTTTTCCCTTGCGCGAATTTTACTCTATCATTTTTATAAAATCCAAAAATTCATATTTTAATCCAATTCTTTTTGGGTGGTCTTCCCCACTGCATTCCCTATCTTCTCAGATTTTTCCATGATTTTACACATATTTCTAGGGGTTTAAACAAGGTCCACAAGAGGGTCACTTAGTGCAGTCCATAGTCCAGAAACACAACTCACTCTTCCGGCTATAACTTGAAATCTATACATCACAAAATTATGAACCTTACATATTCAGAAACTACAGATCAAGACCTTTCCAACAATATAAGGTAGGTGTTCAGGGGATCAGTTTAAGGGTTCCGAATTACAGTTTCAAAAAGGGGTCAGTGCAGATTGTCCAACAACTCCTTTACCACAAGTCATGTCTCTTCTCAAAATTCCACCAACTCCAAAAATCATCATAAATTCCCAACAAAATTCTCATACACTTATGGGACCTCATACCACATAAAAATAATTTTCAATATGACAATAACCATCAACATCCATGATTTTTCATAAATCAAACTATAATCAACACTTTTGTGCACCAATCTTTTAGATCTACTAATACTAAGCAATGTTCTTGCCATGGCTACTAAGGGTTAGAATTTATACCTTCCTTGAAGCTCTTAGTAACTTAACAAAGCTTGAAATACTCTCCAAACACCTTGGTTGATCAATCTATGGCTTAATCTTCAAGATCCAAAAAAACAAGAACAATAAGAGTTACTATTCACCTAGAACTTTAAGAATTTATAACTAGAAAACTAATGGATGAAAAGGGTTGAAATTCATAGCATACCTTTCTTATATGATGTAGAGTACCTAGGATTTTTGTCTTGAATTTAGAGTGATGGGAAGTGGAAGAAAGGAAATTAATTTCCTTCTTGAATGTTCTTGGCCGAATGGTTTATGAACAAGGGAGAGAGTTTTGCCTTTTTTTTGGTGTTGGGTGAATTGTTGATAAAGTATGTTGGTTGATACATATATTAGTGTATAGATATGTGATGCATGTACAAGTCTAGGTATAGGCCACCATGCCCTCTTGTCTCCACCTTTTTGAAAAAGCAACTAACTAGGTACTAACTAGATTCTTGTATTTTAGTTTGTTTCTAACTAGCTACCAACTACTTGGTTCTAATCTTAGACTAGGTGGTTTGCATGGAATTTGCATGGGATGCATGAAATCTTGCCACCTTGCATGGTTAGTAGGTATTTTCCAATTTCCATAATTTTCTAAATAAATCTTAAACATTTTTGGTGGAGTTTTTCCTTCAATATTCTTTCTAAAATCCAACTTCCTAATTTTAAGTATATATATAGTTCCTTGGTTCTCAAAATAATAAAACCATGATCTTGTCGTAGTATTCGTATTTATCGATACCCCGAAAATGTACGAAAATAATAAAATAGAATTTTGCGAAATCCGTCGACATTTACATACACTTATTTTCCATAAGGGAACATAATATCATTACAAATCTTCATTTATCCGTCATTCATATATGGGGGTGGGATTCACTTCTCTTACATAACAAAGTTACTGTTCATTCCGTCTACTCCAATAATATCAAAAATCAGGGTTCTTACAGATATGGAGATTAAGCAACCAAGATTAGCGATATAACAAGGATACATACCACATTATTATCTACCAATGTGATTGGCATTTTACTTAGGAAAACAAGAAAAGAGGTTATTGGATTATCAAAGTGGTGTCATTAGTCATTAACTTGTTTTTAAGGGTAAATTAGTAACTTTGCAAGGTGTTAACCACAAAATATCTTCTAAAGCTTCCACAAGACACTAGAATTAGCAAGATTAAGATGAGATGAGATCAAAACAAAACACAAAAACCTCTCCTCCACCTCCTTTCATTCCATTCGGCTTCAAGAGAAAAAAAGAAGAAAATAAAAACAAAAATCCTAGCTAGCATCAAGATAAAATCAAGAGGAAAATCATGGAGCTTCTTGGAGGTTAGGAAGGATCATCTACAAAGTTTCATAGCAAACTAACATCATTTGGCAAGGTAAATAAATTCTTAAAGATGATGATGAATAGTAAATGAATAGTAAAATCTTAGTATTAACTTTGTTTTAATGGCTCCTTTAGTTAATCCAAGCTAATTCAAGGTTGTTCAAGGTGTGCCCAAGGATTATTAAGGATTATTAAGTGTTCTTCAAGCTTCAAAGAGGTATAGCAACCCTTGCCCTTTTGTATTTATGATGGATATTGTGGTGTTTAGTGATTAAGGGGTATAATGGTTATGTTTATGATGTTATAAGTGTTTGTAAGTGATTTAAAGTTGAATATAGAGGTGTTTGGAATTGTAACCATGGCTGGTAATGAAGACCACATGGTGTAGGTGATGATTATGGTGTTTGATAATGGTTTTGGAGTGGTGAAATTTTGGAAAGTATGAAATTACAGCAGTTATAATGTCCGATTTTCGTTAGAACGAAAACTGCCCTGTTTTGTGACCCCTGTATTCATATGGTACCTCACTGCCTAGGTTACCAATTTACCATGAAATGATAGAGCTTAGTTCATAGATCGTTTTGATATAAGGTGCGTTAAAATCTGATGAACGGTTTAGGAGAAAAGTCAGTTTTAGTGAAAGGTGTTCGAAAACCGAGAAACTGTAATTGTATCAACTTTGAGGCTATGATCAACCTACTTAGACATTTTTAAAAATTATGAAACTTTGGAATAGTGTAGTAGGGTGTTCAGAGGACCCTTGACAGTTGACCTTGTAGTAAAAGTCGAAATTCATATTTTCTGAGAATTTTTACAGTTAAGTGTGGTCATTAGGGGAAATGGTGAAAACCCCTGAAACTTCGATTGAGCTTATAAATGGTTAAGTTCTTGAACCTTTGGGGTAATAATAATACGTTAAACATATGTTGAAGTGTAAAGGGTTTTGTTATACAAGAGGGTAGTGAGTAAGAGATGTGGTATGCTAATGACGGTCCTTTTGTGTTTATAGAAATTCCGGAGGAGGGACCAGTCATACTATCAGGATACAGAAACCAAGGCAAGATCTTTTTCTATCCCTACTTGGAAATTATTTATCTTTAAAGAAATTTGATTTCATGGAATATATACATGTGATGCTATCGTTACTATATTGTTAAGAATTTGTTTTTCCGTGATTGTTGATATTAAAAGAAGAGGTATATGAGTATGATATGGATATGACTATGGATATGAGTATAAGATGGATATGAATATACATAGAGATGATTGTGCATGAAGTGAACATGCCATATGATTAAGGGAATATGAAGAAATGGAATCAGTTATTATCCAGGGTTATATGATTATTAATATTATATTCTTTCGAAGTATTGTGATTTAATAAATATTATTGAATGGTAATTGATACTTTTGAGATAAATGGAATACTCTACGTATATAAAAGCATATTTGAATCCTTGAATATAAAGGAGATGTTGAATCATAATCAAAGTATTATGTTATATATATTTTATAGAAGTAATGTGCGAGAATGGAAATGAGATGAGCGAATGACATATGGGAATGAAAGTGATATACGGGAATGGAAATGTGAAATGGTGTTGATAAATTGAATAATGATCTTATAAAAAGGGGGATTAGCAATAAATTTGCATAAGAGGCTGTGTCAGGGCTGTGTGCGACATAGTCTAACATTCATGATTCGGCACGAAGATGCCAAGGGAGGATGTTAGCAGGTGGCCTTCTTCCAGGAGGATGTTAGCAGGTGGCCTTCCTCCAGGGATGATGTTAGTAGGTGGCCTTCATTCCTTCTACTAGTAGTAAACAGAGAGCGGATACGGTCAGGCGACTGATCATCGTCCTACGTATCTGGCGCCAGTATATATCCCCAAAACTTGAAAGAAAGAATTGAAAATGGTTTTCAGATTTCTATAACTGAAAACAGAAAAGTGATATGAAACGATGAAATTATTGTTATAGATGAAGAGAAACTGATTTTATATTAATTTATAAAATTGCTGTATAGGAAGGAAATGAGAAGATGATAGTGAGAGATTTATTCAAGTATTCATGTTATTTTAAAATATTACACTAAAAGGGTATATTGGTTGTTATATTATTTAAGAAGAGAAACTGATACTGTATTATCTTAGATTTCTTTCTTATAATAGTAATTGAATGATGTATTATTAAATAAGAGTTTTATTCTTCCTTAAAGTTTATAATTGATTTTCGTTTACATAAGTATATACATGTATACTTGGTTACATTTTTAAATTCTAGCTTATAATAATATCTTGCTGAGCTATTATAGCTCACTCTTGCTACTTATCTATATACAGCTAGGTACGCCGATACTCCGTACTACACCCCGGAAGAGGGTACTGGAAAGACGAACTTTTGAGAGAGTGTTGGCAACGCTTTCCGAGGTAGCTATCGGACGGTTGGGTATTGATAGATTGTGTACATTAAGTGTGTAAGTTGGTGTAATAACTTTTGATTGTTGAAATGCTTCATGTCGAAGTATTATTCAGCAATGTGTTTAAGTATGATTCTGGGTTTGTAATAACTGTTTAACTCTAAACTTTTATTATGGTGAATGATGTTCTCTGAGCATATGACTGGTGTGTGTGTGTATTACTGTGGGGTCAATTGCATAAGTATAAAAAAAAAAAAACCAAGAGATATTGATTTTGAATGGAAGTTGGTCCGTGATGGCCCAGATTCATGACCCCGGATTTGGGGCTGTCACATTGACAAGATCTACCAAAGCGCAAAACAAGAACACACATATACTTGACGTGGAAACACCCACGCCCCAACTCGTATTATTAATCAAAACAGTTATCAATAATATTGTTGGGTTCCGAGGCATAAAACGCAGCGGATAGATGTAAACAAAACAAAAAAAAATCGAAACCCAAACCAGGATCCATGTATAATTATGGGTTAATTATGGAGATCAGAATCTGTACCTTAAGAAGCTTTACGATTCGGTTGACAGATGGAGATCCTAGCTTGATTGAACACCACGTATCCCGTATGCAACGATCTACGCTCTATCGGTATCCACGCAGAAGCTCGAACGGAGGATGCTGTGTACTAGCACAATAATTCGTTTTCTCTCTATTCTCTCTATCTCTCTAGCAGCTAGGGTTTTTAATAAAAACGTATTTTGCTTTCCAAGCCACAAAAGATATTATATAGGAGAGACAAAAACGAAATCAGCCCTAATCCTAATTAGAGCCCATATTAATTCAGTTTTTCTAATCATTATCTAACTAAGACTTTCTCAATTAAATAATAACTGCATTACTGAATTAATAAATTCGAAATTCCATTAATCACATTAATTAAGTCATACTTAAATTAATAATAAATAATTCGAATTCTATCATTTAATTTAAATCCGAATTCAAATTAAATAATCCTCCGAGCATTCTTTGTGTGTGACCCGATAGGTTATTATTACTGTGACAGCCCCAAATCCGGGGTCATAAATCCGGGCCATCACGGACCAACTTCCATTCAATATCAATATCTCTTGAGTTTTTTTTTTTTTACAATTAATACTGTTAGGTCCAAATGTGTTGTAGAGGGGGGGTGAATACAACTTTTCGAATATGAGAAGCAATAAATACGATGCAATAAATGAACACGCAGATTCAAGGAATATATTTCTTATATATAACTTGAAAAGGTTGCTACAACATTCATTACAAAGTATAACAGAAGTTCAGAGAGAAGTGAATGATTCTAAGCTCTGTGAATGTACTCTCTCTCTTTTTCTTGTGTTTTCTCAATATTGCTCACTAACTTAAAACATTACACAAGTGCTTCTATTTATACTACATGTAATCTATGTCCTGTAGTCTTCAAAGACTAAGATGTACGTGGCCCAATGATGTCCACATAAATCTTGCCTTATCTTGAAAGCTTGGAAATCTGCCAATCAGAAGATGCCATGTGTCATGTTGAAGCTGCACTCTAAGTAGAACTTCTACTTGAGAATTTCTACTTAGCCATCTCGAATTTCTAAGTAGAACTTCTACTTAGAAATATTCTACTTGGTCATCTAGAATATTTAGTACTTAGAAAATATTCTGATCTTCAACTTGAAACTTCAATGCACATCTTGAGCTTGTGATATCTTCATGTCTTCTTTATTCTTCAGCAAGCTCTTGAACATGGATCTTTATTACTGACATAAACTTGCTATCAATGTCCTGACACTTGATGCACTGGTCTGGTTCATAAGTGACTAGTCTTGATAGTGTTTTTGCTTCTTGAATAAATTAACATATTCACTTAGTAACTTGGCTTTCCAATATTCGCTTTCCTTCTTGTTCACTTGAAATCAATTGGTCTTGTTGATACTGATAGTTATGATCTTGATTCTCGATTTCTCAAATCACTGAGGCATGAACAACTTTGACTTGAACTTCTCTCAATGATTTCTTCTTGGCTTGATCATAGTTAACATGTTCAATTGTATCAATTACCTTGTCTTCATATAGTGTTGATTTCTTGTGACTTCTTGTTCTTGATTGTCTTCTGGTTAAGTATCTTTTCCTTTAATTGAGTTACATTAGTTATAGTGTTACAAGTTTACACACTCTGCCTTTCAATCTCCCCCTATTTGATTGTCTAACAATGACACTCAAATTAATGAAGGATAACTCAACTAAACAATGAGACGAGAAAAGATAATTAACATTACAGTCTTGAAAAATACTTGAAAACAATACAAAGAACTTAAACTAGAAACAGAATTCGAACCTCGAATTAAAGATCATTTGAATGATTCCTATCACCTGGATTATTTCATATCTTTTAGTCAAACTTATATCACCTTATTGGATTCACTCTAAGGTGAATTTTCCTCAAGTGAGTTAAAGCAACCGAAAGACATGAAGTTTTTCCAACTTCAAGTTCACACCACTCTGACCTTTAACCCTAATTCCGTTTCCTTTTCCTAGCTTCAGCAGCTTGGTCTTTCTCTTCTTTCTGCCTTCTGCGCTTCTCCTCCTGCTGCTTTTGTTTCTTATATACTGGATCATGAAGCTGCGTCCACCTAGCATTCAACAAACTTACTGCTTCCATTTCTAGAGGATTCTTGGGTTCTGGGTAAGGATGTTTGAAAAGCCTTCTGAGTTTGTCCACCTCCTGAGTAGTCCTGATCTTTGGAATGTCCTCAAATTTCTTCATTATAAGCTGAGGTTTCCAATGAGCTTTATCAGCTTTAAACTGACAATAGATCATTTTGGGATAGCCCTTGACACGGTTAGTATTGTGGACACTAGCCGCATCTTGCTCCATTCGCTTCTTTTCCACTACTACATCAGACAGGTAACTCACGAGTCTCTGCTTTTCTTTCACATACTTAACTTCCACATCTTCCCATTTGAACACATATAACACTTTCTCCAGAAATGCAGCATTTTGAGTCTGCAGCAGCCATTTTCTACTCATATGCAAGAGTGTTTTATTCTGGTCTGCATCTATGAATACTAAGGCATCAGCTGTATCATCAACAAAAGAGTGTATCCAGTATACACTATCTCTTCCTGGAACACCAATTGACTCCCTTATCTCTCCTTGTTCCAGTTCTCCAGAAGGAAGATTCAGAGCTTCATCTACATTCTTCATAGCTTGAAGAATATTCCATTTCTTTTCTATTAGCTCCGGCTCAATCTTCACGTTATCAAGAGGGTTTGGAGCAATGATATCACACTTCCACACCTCATTGCTCTTCTTGAATATGACACTTTCAATGATCTTCACTGATTTATCTTTAAGCTCAGAAGCGAATCCCTTACTCATCATTTGTCTACAGACGGCCTTAAGAGATTCCACTGAAAGTTCCATTAAGTCCTTTTCCTCCATGCTAACCCTCTTCAATTTACTGTCAACTACCATCCGGACAACATTAGGATATGCTGAGAATTCTGGACCCTTGTCCTCTGCTAGCTGCATTAACTGATCCCTATACAGAATGCTTAGATTCTCAGAATGAGAGTATTGAATTTTTGTTGCTAGCAAGAACAACTCTGATGCAGATCTTCTCGTCATGAATTGGTCATCCACATATAGGAAAGACATTAGGACTCCTTCTGTCAAAGACAATATAACCTGCCACTCCTTAAGCGTTGCATTGTATCCAACCCTGACTTTAGAAATTAATCTCTTTAATGCACTCATGTAGTCCGCAGTCATTGGATTCTGCAAATTTAGGTTGTAGAACAGATCATCTGCCTCCTTGTTATGAACTCCTTTCGCACAGGGTCCCATCATTATCTTCCTTGCTTCATCCCACTTCTGCCCTATCCTTTTCTTGTCCAGATCCACTTGAGGATCAGCTAGCCTTGCAAGCTCATGATCGTACTACTTCCCTTGTAGCTCCACTTTCTTTTCTAGAAACACAGCACGTTCTTGCATTGCCTTCATTTTAAAGAACTCAGCTTGTTCCAAGGCTAACCGTTGAGACTTAAGGGTTTCCTCATCAACAATAATTTCTTCAGGCATTCCGAAAGACATTCCAGCACCTCCACCTTGATCCTTCAATGATCTCTTTATAGCATGTTCCAAAGGTACGTCTTCCATATCGGAATCTGAGTCAAGTACCACCTGTACTTTTTCTTGATGACTCAGGTCAACGAATGGCTCATATTGCTCAATCGCTATTGCCTTACCCTTTCTCCTCCTCAGAGCCTCTTCATCAATAGACGGCTCAATTTCTTTTTCTTTGACAAGATCAGCTTGTTCTTGAATTTCTTCAATTTGAACTCCCTGCTGTCTCGTCTCATTTCCACTCTCCCCCTTAGGTGAGTTATCCTGAACTCCACCTTGGTCTCCAGATCCACCAGCTGCATAAGAATCTTCAAAACCAGAACCATAGGCTCCTGCTCCACTAGCACCACCTGTACCAGCATCGGGGGGAGGTTGTTGCGGCTCGAAACACTCAGGGGGCACAAAATTTCTGATTACGAACATCACTCTGCTGATCTCCATAGCCAGAGTATCCATTGTAATCTCCATTGCTCCCATCCTCTCATTCAGAGTGTTTCCCAAGACACCACCAGCATGGCCCAAGTCATTTACCTTGTTTGTCAAAACATTAAAAGCTGTAGCTTGACTTGCCATTCGTGCTGCGTAGTCATCAAGAGCCCTTTGATTGTTTCCAATGTTCATCCCTAACTGCCCCATCGTCTGCCCAAACTGCTTCATCTGATTTTCCATAGAAGTCATACGTGTATCAAGATTTTCAATGTTAAGGGACGGTGTTTGGTTTAGGTGTCCTCGCTCTAATACTCGTTCTGTTAGTATTTGGCGCTCGGTTTCGGGCCTTAAAAATGAAGGTCCCTCTCTCCCTAACCTCTCACACACACTCCCTGTCTCACGCTCGTGTATGTCTTCAATAATTGATCCAAAATATGAAGCAGTACCTGTAGAAATTGGATAAGCAATATAATTTGCAATTATGGGATCAATTGCTGTTGGTTCCTGAGTTGGAATCTCAGACTGAGAGGCTGCAAAGTGTTCTTGTACTACATCAGAACCGATCCTCTTTGCAGCATCAGTACGTACCGGTGAAGGTACGGTTGTAGCTTTTAAAGCTTCATGTCCTTTTGAAGCAACAGTATCTTCAAGAGGTACATAATCATCATCAAAATCCCTATGTGCAGATTGTTCAAGGGGAGAACCACTCTCGTGAGGTGGAGTGGTTGTGTGTGACACACTAGGGTTTGACTGAGGTTTAGAAGTAGCAGCATGAGAAAATTTGGCTTTCTTTCGAGTAAGAGGCTGCTCTTCGGGGTCACTCTCCTCATCATATCCTACATCTACATGTGCTGGCTGTTTGGATTCCGGTGACAGGGGTGGCAGAGAATTAGAAATATAGCTCTCACCCTGGGATAGATCCTGCGGGCTAGCAGTCTCTTGGGTCTGGGTGAGAGCTATATTTCTAAGGAATGAGTAGTATGCAGAGAGAGATTACCTGATTCATTACCTTGTTCGTCACCGCTTTGCTCATCAGGAATCTCTTCAAATGCCTCAGCATGAGTAGACCGATTCTGAGCATATGATGAAACTTGCGATGATTCCACCAAGGTGGTAACTCCTGCATCATATATAAGCCACTGTTGAATGTTTTCAGGAATTGACATTGGTTTACCTTGATGTTTGTCCTGATTATCAATTGTTGAAAGTGACTTAGTGCCCATCCCTAGTGGTGCAGATGTTGGACTTCTGGCAAAACTCCGTCTAACTGCAAGAGCATCCTTCGATATTAAATCATTAATCAGCATCTGTAGGAACCGAGGAAACCAGCAGACAACATCTGTTGTGTTGAGGTCTCTGCTTGCAGGAGATCCCATTACACCCACTATCTCAGAGAGAACTATGCGTCCATAATTTATATCCAGTTCTCTTGCTAGGGCAATTCCAAAGGTTTGCATGGGAATGGAAATTTGATGGAAATCGCTTTCTCGTGCCCGAAAACATCTTGTGATAGCCTCGAAAAAGTAATTCCATTCCACATGAAAGAATTGTTTTTGGATGTTTCCAGTGATCCGGCCAGACGGAGGATAACATCCTATTTCTTCAAAGAAACTGAGGCGTTCTGCAGCTGTAGGTTCTGGATCATAAGCATCTTTTATCGGGAATCCCAGAACCCTGTTGACAATTTCTTCATTGACCTCATATTCCTGACCAGCTAAGGTAAACCTGAAACCATAGGGGGTTGATTTGCTCCCAAAAGAAACCGCACTAGTCCATAATTGCTGTAAAGCATCATGTACTAGTGTAGGTTTAGCAGTAAAAGCATCGCTAGCTTTGGAATACAAATTGAGAAATCGTATCCAAGACTTAAAGCGCGGGAGATGATCACCAATTTCCGTAGAAATATTATAAAAATTGTTTTTAGCAAGTGAAAATTGGTGAGCCATTTTAATTAAAATGTTTTTCCTTAACAAAATGTGAATTTTAATTTTAATTTTCGAAAAACAATTAATTAAAGAAGTATCAGTTATAGCCCTTTTAATTTTTTTTGTGAATACCAAAAATCACTTCAAGAAATCAAACTACGGGATATAAACAAGTAATCAACAAATTCACAGTTTTATCCCTTTCAATTTATCGAGAATACCAAAAGCAATCTGAGAAATTAAACTATGGGGTAAATAGTGATACTATTACAGGCGAATACCAGTGAAATCGTGAGTGAGACAATCAATTACAAGCCAATTACTAAAGCTTGATATGAATATTCGTGTGTGTATGTGCGTGTGTATAGATGGATAAGAATAATGATGAACAGTTGAACAAATACACAAACACAGATATAATCACTCAGATAATGGCTGTCAAAAATCGGGCAGTAATTCGTGGTCTGTATGAGTTTAGTCACAAAAATCACGAATTCGTGGTCTGTAAGTCGAAATCGCCTGAATGTATATGGAGGCTGCTGTAAAACTTAATTAGGTAAAAGTGAATGAATTGATCGAGTTAGAGATGTATATATAGGCATGATTGTGAAATGACAAAAGTGTCCCTGTTAAAAAGAATGAAAATACTAAGTACATAAAGGGAGAACCTAAGTCGAAGTATATCTCGAAATTTTAAGTCGAAGTCTATCTCGAAATGTTATCAAGTCGAACTTCGAGATAAATTTCGAGATAGATTAACTCGAACACTTGAACCATTTAATCATTAAAGACCATTTAAACAGCAAAAACCACCAACAGTACTAGGGAAACCTATCTCGAAATTCAAGTAGAAATTCGAGATAAGTTTCGAGTTAGGAGTTAACTCGAAAAATCCCCTTAACCAACTGGGAACTCTATCTCGAACATCAAGTCGAAATTCGAGTTGAGTTTCGAGATAAAGACTAACTCGAAGTTATTAACTAACTCGAAGTTATTCTCTTGGACTTAATCTTTTCAAAAATATCCCCTGTAAGATAGACTTTATCTTGAATATTTTGAATAAAAAAATAGGCACACTGGTAACTCGAATTCGAACCCTAAGTCGAATTTCGAGATGAATTTCGAGATAGAGGCTAACTCGAAATTCTTCCCAGACTTAGAATTTTCAAAACTTCACTCTGGAAGCTCAAATCGAAATTCAACTAAAATTTCAAGATGAGTTTCGAGATAGTGACTAACTCGAAATTTTGAAGATACTTAGAATAATTTGACAATTTTTCTTTGAAAAACTCAACACTTAATATTGCCAAATTAATATAAATATCAATTCAAGGATTTTAATATATGACATAATTAAAACATTCCTTGATAATTCTAAGGCCTCTAATTACATGAAATTCATCTAAAAATCATGCAAAATTTAGAATATTATGAATTTAACTCCCCCTATGATTATGCAATCTAACAATCATAAATTCAAAGATTTGTGCTATAAAAGACACTTAAAACACAATGAATTCATGTAAAATGACACTATATGCAACCTATAATAATCATTAATTAGGCATTTTAAAGTCTAAGCACATAATGATTAAGTAGCTTGCATATACACACATAAACATGGATTTTACAGATGGAAGGCTTTACTAACTTGTGTTAAGCATTCCCAATTCACCAACCAACCTATTGAATGTTACTTCATCAAGAGGTTTGGTGAATATATCTGCAATTTGTTGCATTGTGGGCACAAAATGTAGCTCCACAGTCCCCTCCTCGACATGTTCTCTTATGAAGTGATACCTGATGTCGATGTGCTTGGTTCTTGAGTGATCTACAGGATTGTTGGTTATGGCAATAGCACTTGTGTTGTCACACATAATTGGAATTTTCTTGTGCTCCATGCCATAATCCTTCAATTGGTTCCTCATCCACAGTATTTGAGCTACACAGCTTCCAGCAGCAATGTACTCAGCTTCAGCAGTAGAAGTAGATACTGTATGTTGCTTTTTACTTTGCCAGGACACCAATCTTCTGCCAAGAAATTGACAAGCACCAGATGTGCTTTTCCTATCAATCCTGCAACCTGCATAGTCTGAATCCGTATAGCCAATTAGATTAAAACCTGTATCTCTTGGGTACCAAATTCCTAGATTTGGTGTGCCCTTGAGATACCTAAAAATTCTTTTGACGGCTATGAGATGTGATTCTCTAGGATCCGCTTGGAATCTTGCACATAAACAAGTTGCGAACATTATATCGGGTCTACTTGCAGTTAAATAGAGAAGTGAGCCAATCATACCTCGATAGCTTGTGATGTCAACTGATTTACCTGATTTGTCTTCATCAAGCTTCGTGGCTGTTGCCATGGGAGTCTTAGCTGCTGATGCATCTTCTAGATTGTACTTTTTGAGTAAATCTCTGACGTACTTGGATTGACAGATAAAGATACCATCTTTTCTCTGACTGATCTGTAATCCAAGGAAGAAAGACAGCTCTCCCATCATGCTCATCTCGTATTTCTCTTGCATTAGCTTAGCAAATTTCTCGCACAAGCGCTCATTAGATGACCCGAAGATAATATTGTCCACATAGACTTGAACAAGTATTAAATCATTCTTCACATTCTTATAGAACAATGTTTTGTCAATTACTCCCCTAGTAAAACCACTTTCAATTAAGAATACGGATAGGGTTTCATACCAACATCTTGGGGATTGCCTGAGGCCATAGACAGATTTGAAGAGAAGATACACAAAATCTACAAGTTCTGGATCAATGAAGCCAGGCGGCTGTTCCAGATACACCTCTTCTTCTAACTCTCCGTTCAGGAAGGCACTTTTCACATCCATCTGAAAAACCTTGAAGTTCTTATGTGCTGCAAATGCCAAGAACATCCTGACTGCCTCAAGTCTTGCAACCGGCGCATAGGTCTCATCATAATCAATTCCTTCTCGCTGAGAATAACCTTTTGCAACCAAACGAGCCTTGTTTCGAGTTACAAGTCCGTTTTCATCCATTTTATTTCTGAATACCCACCTAGCTCCAATTACTGATTTGTTCTTTGGTCGGGGTACCAGTTTCCAAACTTTCTACCTTTCAAACTGATTGAGTTCCTCTTGCATTGCAATCACCCAATCAGCATCACCAAGAGCTTCTTCTATTTCTTTAGGTTCAAGCTTGGATAAGAACCCAGAATATAAGCAAATATTAGCCAGGTCGGCTCTTGCATTTCTTCTAGTAGACACACCAGCATCTGGATCACCAATAATTAATTCAAACGGATGGTCTCTATTCCATACCCGTTCTCTTGGAAATTGTCTTGATGATTCAGCATGACTTTCTGAGTTGTGATGCTGACTACTTTGATTACTTTCACTAACTCCCCCTGAGTTAGTGCCAGCTCCTACAGAACTAGAGTCAACTCGACTCGAGCCTTGAACAGTAGTCCTTGAGCTGCTATTTACTCCCCCTGAGTTGTTGCCGGTTCGTACTGAAGAAGTCTCTCCTGATCTTGTGGGATTAGCTTGTTCACTTGACTCAGGTTCTTCACGTACACTTGGAACATTTAATGGGACAACCAACTCAGGTTCATCTTCAAGTTCTTCTAAGTCCAGATTCTGAAATTTTAGGGACTCAGGTTCACTAGAATCTCTTGAAATTGATGAGAGTTTGGTATCGTCGAATCTGACGTTGTAGCTTTCAGTCACTTTTCGATCATTTACTAAGAACACCCTATAAGCTGCTACCACATCTGTGGAGTAACCAACAAAGATTCCTTCACGAGCTTTTGCTGCAAACTTGCCTAGATTTTCATCATCTATAAGTACATAGCATTTTGCTCCAAAGACATGAAAGTATTTGATTGTTGGTCTTCTGCCGTTCATTAGCTCACATGGTGTCTTTTCTTTATCTTTTATGATCAAGGATCGATTTTGAGTGTAACACACGGTACTCACTGCTTCTGCCCAGAAATACAGAGGAAGTTTCGAATCATACAACAAAGTTCTTGCTGCTTCAACCAATGTTCTATTCTTCCTTTCAACTACTCCATTTTGTTGTGGAGTTCTCGGGGCTGAATACTGACGACGTATTCCCTTAGATACACAGAAGTCATTTAGCACTGCGTTTTTGAATTCAGTGCCATTGTCTGATCTAATCGTCTTCACAGTAAGTGTTGAAACATTCTCAATTTGAGTGATGTGATCAATGATTAGGAAAGGTACTTCGTCTTTCGTCATTGCGAACAATACCCATGTATACTTGGAGAAGTCATCCACGATTACCAATGCATATCTTTTCCTAGACAAAGATAGGACATTCACTGGGCCGAACAAATCCATATGAAGAAGTTGCAGAGGCTCAGTAATACTAGAAATTTCTTTGCTTTTATGCGATGCTCGTTTCGACTTTCCCATTTCACAAGCTTCACAGAGTCCTTTCGGAGCGAACTCCATTTGAGGTAGATCTCTCACCAATTCTCGCCTCGCGAGAGCATTCATCGTTTTGAAGTTTAAGTGAGATAGCTTTTTGTGCCATAACCAGCTTTCATCATCCGAAGCTTTGCTGTAGAAACAGGTGACTTCATTCTCATTTGCTGAATCCATGTCTGCAACAAAAATATCTGCCTTTCGAACTCCTCTCAAAGCCAGTGAGCCTTCCTTGATGTGAGTGATTGATACACCTTTCTTGTTGAAGACAATTTCGTAACCTTTGTCACAGAATTGACTGATACTCAACAAATTGTGTTTTAATCCCTCACCATAGGAAATATCTTCAATGATGACATTTCCAGTTTTCAGTTTGCCATATCCCTTTGTCACACCTATGCTGTCATCTCCAAAGGTAACATAAGGGCCAGCTTTCATAACCAACTCTGTAAGCAGGGACTTGTTTCCAGTCATATGCCTCGATGCTCCACTGTCTAGCACCCATATGACTTTATTTCTATTTTGCTTAATGCCCTGCAATGACAGATTGATTAGACTTTCTTCGGAACCCAACTTTGATTGGGCCCGGCTTTTCGATAAGATCGAGAATCAACAGATTTAACAACAGAAGATGCACTTTTCTTAACATTACTAGAGCTTTCGACTTCCTCCTTTCCTTTCTCAGACTTGACATGTTTGTCAGTCCTAGGAGAAGGTTTGTCACTCCTAACTTTAGGAGGACTGACAGTCTTGGCTCTCACATGCTTTTTCTTGATGTTTGAGCTAGCAGCAGTATTTGAGCATGACTAGCTAGATGCATTCATTAAATTCACAAAAGTTTGCATGACGTTAAAAGTGCATGGCATACAATTAGGTTGACCACACTGTGCATGATTCGGATGCAGTTTATTCATTGTATGTGTGGCAGGCATGGCATGTGCAGCAGGAACATTTATGTTAGCTTTACATGCATAAGAAAGATGTTCAGTAGATTTGCAGTGATAACATGCTTTCTTTATTCGTTCAGCCTTAACCTCTTTTATGCCTTTCTTCCCTGGTTGTTTAACAGCCTTAGCTCCTATTCCTAGTCTAGATTCATCACTAGGGAAATTGATTTTAACTTGTTTGATAGGAGTTATAGGTTGTGCTTTCTGGCGATCTTCCATCTCAATCTCATATCTAGCTATCAATTCAGTCTCTTCTTCTTCTATTCTAGGAACAAGGTGTTTGTAGATGGGTTTGACAGAAGATTTAAAAATGCTAGGAATTTCATTTTTAAGGTCACTGGAACTAGAGTCGATAGGTCTCTTCCCTTCTTTCTTAGAAAGGTTAGAATAATCAAGTCCTACACCTACTCCAGTTATCTTCTTAAATACGTCATTATCTACATACACTTTACTAGCAGCTAGTTTGTAAGCTTCACATTTAGTTTCTAACTCAGCTAGTTTGTTCCTAAGACATGCTTCTATTTCTTCCTTAAGGACGAGCTTGTGTTCCAAAGATTTAATAAAATCTCTTAGGGAAGTATCTACAGTGCAAGCAGCCTCTAACTCTTCCACTTTTGCCTCAAGCATTCTGCTTTTGGCGACAAGTGTTTTCTGTTCCTTTTGAGAAGTGTCTAGGCTTTTGCACAACATGTAGATCTCTTCGCTAAGAGCCCCGTTCTGTTCCTTATAATCATCAATAGACATTTCTACTTTAAGGGTTAGAACTGGTACCTCTGGTTCCTCTGATGTCTCACCCATGAGCGCAAAGTTTGCTACATGAGTAACATCTTCCTCATCTGAATCATCCCAAGCTCTTCCTTCTGTTACTAATAAAGCTCTTTTTCCATGTCTTTCCTTCACCAGCGATTCATACTTGCTTTTGAGGGCTTCAAATGTCTCTTTTGGATAAGTCTGTTTAGGCTTTTTGCAGTCCGAAGCAAAGTGTCCAGCTTCTCCACAGTTATAGCATTTGAACTTCATTTTGAAATCCAAAGGAGATTTGTAGCTGGTATTCTTGCCTTTACCTTGGTAGCCTGACGAGCTACCACCACCCTTAGCAGCCCGATAATAAGATGAAGAATTTCTCTGTGGTCGGTTGCTCTTTCTGAATCTCATGTTGCTGAACTTCCTTGCCATGTATGCCACGACACTATCGTCCATGTTGTCCAGCTCTTCTTGGGTGAAGTAGTCATCATCACTGTTAGATGCACACTCGTCATCATTATCAACTTGATGTGGTGCAAGTGATGATTTAGGCTTTGCTGCAACCATTGCCTTCTTAGACTCTTCCTCATCAGCAACTAATCCTGATGCAGTTTCTTTTCCTTTTGAATCATTGTCCCATGCTTGATCTTGAAGTGTTTCCAGCTCATAGGTCTTTAGAATTCCATAATATTCTTCCAGAGAAGTTGTATGCAAATCTCTGGTTTCTCTGATTGCGTAGACCCTATGTTCAATGCTCTTTGGCTGGTTCCTCAGATATCTCGTATTGGTCTCAACCATGGGGAGAGTAACACCTCTCAGATTCAAATCCAAAACCAACTGACTGAATCTTAGATAGACGTCTGTTATGCCTTCTCCTTTTCGTATTCTGAAGGTGTCATACTCCATCTTGAGTATAAGTGTCTTGTTGCTTCTAACCTCTGCAGATCCTTCCATGACAACTTCTATCTTGTCCCAAATCTTCTTTGCTGTATTCAAACCTTTGACTATGTTGAACATTTCATGATCAAGGGATTCCATCAAGGTTTGTCTTACAGAAGTATCATAAGCTATTTGCTCCTTGTCAGCATCCGTAAAGTCCGCTGCCTTTTTAGGCTCAGACCGAGCAGGTATAACCTCCTCTCCTTCCGTACGCTCAGGAATAGCTTTCATTGGAACAAATTTACCCTTTTCAAGGACTTCCAGATACTCAGGGTTAATTGTCTCTAAGTAGAGTCTCATTCTGAAAACCCATTCTTCATAGTGATCTCGGTTGAACATTGGGATCTTGAAAGAATTTTTAGGAGCCATTTCAAATCTTGTCACTAAAAAATTCTAAGTACCCAAGACTAGGCTATGTAGAATATCTATGTAGAACTTTTGCCAAGTCGAAATTTCTCTAAGTAGAAATTTTGCTCAAGTCGAAATTCACCAAGTAGAAATTGTCCAAGTCGAAATTCTATGTAGAAAATCTCAAGTAGAAATTCTATGTAGAACTTTTGTCCTTAGAATAAATTTTCTGCAGATTTCTTTAATATTGAATAAACAATATTATCACTTTAACACCTTTTTGACTTTTGATACTTTACACACCGAAAGCAACTAACCCACTTGCTAGGCACTGAGTATGTCTTGTTACACTTTCGGCC
Organism: Kitagawia praeruptora; assembly: GCA_037693485.1. Lineage (NCBI taxonomy): Eukaryota > Viridiplantae > Streptophyta > Magnoliopsida > Apiales > Apiaceae > Kitagawia > Kitagawia praeruptora. Next base: position 146,902,132 of record CM075352.1, read on the forward strand.
AAGGAATAATTATCAAATCAAAAGTACAAAAACACCTTTTTGACTATCTTATCTGTTTGAAAAAGGAGATCAAAAAGTTGTTGGGTTATCTTCTTTGATAAGAACAGATGATGAACACTCAAGAACACCAAATATCAATGAACCCAGATTAATTCACAAAAATTAATTAAAATACACCCAAGCTAAATAATCACACCTGGAGTATTTAAATAATTTTTCGGATGAGTTTTCACTACCAACGAATTAAAGCACACTTTTCGAGAAAATGAAAAGTAGATCTAGAAAATGAAAACTCATGATTCTTCTACCAAACACAAGGATCTATGTTTTGTATGTTAAACATCCGCTCTGATACCAATTGTTAGGTCCAAATGTGTTGTAGAGGGGGGGTGAATACAACTTTTCAAATATGAGAAGCAATAAATACGATGCAATAAATGAACACGCAGATTCAAGGAATATATTTCTTATATATAACTTGAAAAGGTTGCTACAACATTCATTACAAAGTATAACAGAAGTTCAGAGAGAAGTGAATGATTCTAAGCTCTGTGAATGTACTCTCTCTCTTTTTCTTGTGTTTTCTCAATATTGCTCACTAACTTAAAACATTACACAAGTGCTTCTATTTATACTACATGTAATCTATGTCCTGTAGTCTTCAAAGACTAAGATGTACGTGGCCCAATGATGTCCACATAAATCTTGCCTTATCTTGAAAGCTTGGAAATCTGCCAATCAGAAGATGCCATGTGTCATGTTGAAGCTGCACTCTAAGTAGAACTTCTACTTGAGAATTTCTACTTAGCCATCTCGAATTTCTAAGTAGAACTTCTACTTAGAAATATTCTACTTGGTCATCTAGAATATTTAGTACTTAGAAAATATTCTGATCTTCAACTTGAAACTTCAATGCACATCTTGAGCTTGTGATATCTTCATGTCTTCTTTATTCTTCAGCAAGCTCTTGAACATGGATCTTTATTACTGACATAAACTTGCTATCAATTTCCTGACACTTGATGCACTGGTCTGGTTCATAAGTGACTAGTCTTGATAGTGTTTCTGCTTCTTGAATAAATTACCATATTCACTTAGTAACTTGGCTTTCCAATATTCGCTTTCCTTCTTGTTCACTTGAAATCAATTGGTCTTGTTGATACTGATAGTTATGATCTTGATTCTCGATTTCTCAAATCACTGAGGCATGAACAACTTTGACTTGAACTTCTCTCAATGATTTCTTCTTGGCTTGATCATAGTTAACATGTTCAATTGTATCAATTACCTTGTCTTCATATAGTGTTGATTTCTTGTGACTTCTTGTTCTTGATTGTCTTCTGGTTAAGTATCTTTTCCTTTAATTGAGTTACATTAGTTATAGTGTTACAAGTTTACACACTCTGCCTTTCAAATACTTATGCCATTGACCCCGCAATAATAAACACACACACACTAGTCATACGCTCAGAGAACAACAACCACGATATTAAAAGTTTAACGTTAAAGGAGTTATTACAAACCAGGATCATACTTAGATACATTGTTGAATAATACTTCGACATGAAGCATTTCAACAATCAAAAGTTATTACATGTCTTCATACTTAATTATACATAAATTCTCACAACCCGTCTGCCTCTATGCTACTTCAGGAATCGATGCTAGCGCTCTCAAAAGGTCGCCTTCCCCCTACCCTCTTGCGAGGCATTCTGCGAAGTATTGGCATTCCTAGCTGTATATAGATAAGTAGCAAGAATGAGCCAAAATAGCTCAGCAAGATAATTTCTATCTACTAACATCAAAGGAAAATAAACCGTTATATATATAATAGACAAAAGCAAACTTCAGTTATTATGGAAGAATTTTATTTCCATTCAATATGTATATACACCTTCTAATTATCCTCGTACGTGAGAAATATATAGTATCATTCCATCAATCTCGCTTCTAACATCATATAATATCAGTTCCTCTTCTTGAATGCTATAACCATCAATATACCATTTCAATGTAATCTTTCAAGATAATATAAAAACTTGAACAAATCTCTCACTGTAATCTTCTCATTTCCTTCTTATGCAACAATCATATAAATTAATATAAAATCAGTTTCTCTTCATTTGTAACAATAATTCCATCATTTCATATCACTTTCCTGTTTTCAGTTATAGAAATCTGAAAACCATTTTCAATTCTTTCTTTTAAGTTTTGGGGATATCTGCTGGCGCCAGATACGTAGGACGATGATCAGTCGCCTGACCGTATCCGCTCTCTGTTTACTACTAGTAGAAGGGATGATCCCTACCTGGTAATCAACCCTGGAGGAAGGCTACCTGCTACATCCTCCCTTGGCATCTTCGTGCCGAAATAAAATATTGGATGCTGGACTGTGCCACTACCACACAGCCTCTTACGCTTACTGTTGCAATCCCCCTTTTTCAAATCATCAAATACCATTTCACATTTTCCATTTCCATTCACATTTCCTTTCACATACATCATTTCCATTTCCATTTATCATCACCTTTAAATTTATATATGTCATAATACTTTGATTATGACTCAGACATCTCCTCTGTATTCAATGAAATCAATATGCTTTTATATACGTAGAGTATTCCATTTATCTCAAAAATATTAAATACCATTCAATAATATTTATCAAATCACAATACTTAGAAAGAATATAATATTATAAATCGTATAATCCCTAGATAATAACTGATTCCATTCCTTTATATATCTTTAGATAACAACTGATACCATTCCTTTATATATCTTTAGATAACAACTGATACCATTCCTTTATATATAACTCTATATAACGACTGATACCATTCCTTCATCTTCCCTTAATCATAATGCATGTTCACTTCATGCATAATCATCTCTATGTATATTCATATCCATCTCATACTCATACTCATATCCATATTCATATCATACTCATATACCTTCCCTTTTTACATTAATAATCAAAGAAAACCATTTCTTAACAATATAGTAACAATAGCATCACATATATATATTTCATGAAATCAAGTTTCTTTGAAGATAAATAACTTCCAAGTAGGGATAGAAAAGATCTTGCCTCGATCTCGGTATCCTGACGGTATGGCTCGTCCCTTTTCCGGAGTTTCTATAAACACAAAAGGACCGTCGTTAGAATACCACATCTCTTACTCACTACACTCTTGTATAACATTACCCTTGACACTTTAATATATGTTTAACATATCACTATTACTCCAAAGGTTCAAGAACTTAACCATTTATAAACTCAATCGAAGTTTCAGGGGTTTTCACCATTTCCCCTAACGACCACACTTAACTGTAAAAATTCTCAGAAAATATGGATTTCGAATTTTAATGCAAGGTCAACTGTCAAGGGTCCTCTGACCACCCTACTACACTATCCCAAAATTTTGTGACTTATAAGAATGTATAAGTATGGTAGTTATAGCCTCAAAGTTAACACAATTACGGTTTCTCAGTTTTCAAACGTCTTTCACTAAAACTGACTTTTCTCCTAAACCGTTCATCAGATTTTAACGCACCTTATATCAAAACGATCTATGAACTAAACTCTATCTCATCATGGTCACAAGAGGGCCTGGACAGTAAGGTACCGTCCGTGTATAATCGTTAAAAACAGGGCAGTTTGGGAATCTAACGAAAATCGGACATTATAACGGCTATATTTTCATACTTTCCAAAATCAAACTCCTCCAAATCAATCATCCACCTTATACACCATCACCTACACCATGTGGTCATCTTACCAACCATGGTTACAAGCACATACTCCTTCCAAAATCAACTTTAATCACTTACAAACACTTATAACATCATAATCATAACATTTACACCACTTAATCACTAAACCAAACAATATCCATCATAAATAAGAAAGGGCAAGAGTAGTTATACCTTCTTGAAGCTTTAAAGATCCTTAATAAACCTTGGGCACTCCTTAAACAACCTTATACTATCTTGAATCAACTAAAAGAACCATGAAAATAAAGTTAGTTCTTAGAAAACTACTATTCATCACTATTCATCATCAACTTCCATGATTTTATTACCTTGCTAAATGATGTTGGTTGGCCTTGAAACTTTGTGCTAGTCTTAATCTATCCTCCAAGAAGCTCCATGATTTTTCTCTTGATTTAATCTTGATGCTAGCTAGGATTTTGAATTTTCTTTTCTCCTTTTTCTTAGAAATAGCCGAATGGAAGAATGGTGGATGGGGGAGAGTTCTTTTGCTTGATTTTTGATCTAATCTTGTGTTAATCTTATAAATTCTAGATTGTCTTAGAAGCTTTGTAAGATATTTTGTGGTTAACACCTTGTAAAGTTACTAATTTACCCTTAAAAACAAGTTAATGACTAATGACACCACTTTGGTGATCCAATAAATCCCATTTTGATTTTCTACTTATAATGCTAATAATCTTGAATAACATAATGTGGTATGTATCCTTGTTATATTACTAATCTTGGTTGCTTGGTTTCCACACTCGTCTAATTGTGGTTCGTTTCGAGTGTACCTCATTATCTCAGTGGTTTTCGAAATCATTTAACAATCCAAATTCCATTGGTATTCTCTTAACTTCATAATCCCCTGGTTAAATCTAAATTCACTAATCCCTCAATTTATAATTCTTACAATATTTCCATGCTCCTTAATATCCAATACAAGCTTATTCGAAATCAAAATCCTCAAAATCCATATTCAGGAATTTCTGGAATCTATCGTCATTTCGAGTCTCTTATTTTCAATGTACAACACTAATATGGTTTCTGTTTATTCATTTTCTGTTCCCCTTATAGAGTACTTACATACCATTTCTCTAAATCCTCGGAATTTACTATTCATATGATCACTGTAGCTTTGTTAAAGTTAGGGTTATTACATCCTTCCCCCCTTAAAAGGATTCCGTCCCGGAATCACGTTGAAAATGTCCATAGATACCTTTTTCATCCACACCTTTTAACTTCTATACCACTTTCTCGATTCTTTTTCCCTTCATAATATCTCTATCTTGTTTGCGCAAAAATACACCAATATAATCTTGCTTGTCATTCATCAACATGCCATTTAGCTTATCTATATCAGTCCCTTTCATTCTCCTCCTGTTTCAGTCATTCCACATTAGTTCATCTCTCATTCCTCTTTTAGCTAAGGGTATCGGCCACCACATTGGCCTCCCCTGAATGGTAGTGTATCTCACTTATGGTTTATCTGTATTTTGATATCTATCATGACATAAAATATAAATACTTCAATCTTATTATATCTTGTCTCTGTAAAATCCTCCAGAAATTTGGCTAGAATAAGATTCCTTGAAACAATTGTAAAAAAATTCTACCTATAATATATATTTCCTGTTCGTGCCTAAACAAGTTTGTGTTTTTCCCAAAATACTTATTTTCCGTTGCATAGAATTTCCTGGCCCCTAACAGATACTGATTTTCCTTATCTAGATTGTCAACCTACCTACACCATTCATTGACCAAGTCGATCCCTAACCAAACATTTATACTTACAAGTGTAAATAATTAAAGAAAATATTTCACCTGCATCTGTATCCGGCTTTTTCAACGCTTCTCCTAAGGTCATATTGTACACTCTGGCAGTAGGTCTATTTGAAGCAGTCATACTTTGTCCCGGCGTAGATGACCCACCGGAACGGCAATCTCTAGCAAAGTGCCCTAGTTTCCCACATTGATAACACTTGATATCAATCTTGTTAGTTGATGTGCACTGGTTATAATAGTGTCCTTTCTGTCCGCACTTAAAGCAAGTTATTTCCGACCTCCTACACACTCCCGTATGCTTTCTACCACACTTGCTACAATCTGGTACTGGTGGTCGTGGTTGATTGGACTGAAACGTTCATGTGGACCTACCACCCTGATTCACAGTCTCACTGGTAGTCTTGTTATTCCCTGACTTTCCCACAAACTGAGATTTTTGTCCTTTACCAACCTTACTAAAGTAACTTCCTTCACTTGAACCTCCCTTCTGACCCTTAAATCTCCTTTTCTTACTTTCTCGACCTATCTGGTTTTGTTCACTCTCAGCTTCTATAATGGATGCCTTTTGAACTATCACAGCATAATCAGTTAACTCAAACGGTGCCACTCTCGTCCGTAGCCATGGTTTCAATCCTTATTGGAACCTTTTCGCTCGTTGTTCCTCAGTACGCATAAATTCTGGAACAAACCTAGACAATTCAGTAAATTTAGTCTCATACTCGGCCACTGATAGATTATCCTGCTTTAATTCCAGAAATTTCATCTCCATTTGGTTTTCCAGATACCTAGGGGAGTATTTCTCTAAAAACACCCTAGTGAAACGTTCCCAGGTTATCACTCCCGCTCCTTCTAGGTTCTTCTTAGCTTCCCACCAATAATTTGCCTCTCCCTTTAAGAGATAGGTTGCAAAGATCGTTTTCTGATCCTCTTCGATCCTCAATATCTCAAAAGCTTTCTCTATTTCTTTCAGCCATGCTCTGGCTAATACTGGGTCAACAGTTCCCTCAAACTCTGGGGGTTTCAATGACTTAAAGGCACGAAAGGAGTTAGCTGCCTGATTAGGAAGAACAGGTGGTGGTTGAGGGTTCTGTGGATTAGCCAAATTCTACCTTAATAGTTCCATAAATTGGTTAAAGGGGTCACCACCCTGATTTCCATGCTGGCCAGTTGATTCATCTTCCTCTTCCTCATGATTTTGTTCATTATGAGCATTTTCATTCTGCCTATTATGACTTCCTTCCTCTCTCTCATTTTCCCTTGCATTCGCTCTATTATTACGCTTAGGCGGCATGATTCTGTATATAACAATATTTTTCATTAATCACCCAAATTTAGGGTACAACATACATCATTCCCATATACATCATTCTCATATACATAATTATATCACTAGTTAACTCATTTATATACCATAATATTCTCAACTCAACTTTAGCAATTAAGCGTATCACCTTTAGCACAATAACCTTTTCATTTAAGTCAATCACCTTATATACATCAATATCCTTGAATCTCAACATTTAATATCAAAATACGATAGAATTTAGACAGAATACACAAACTTCACTAATTATCTCATCTCCCTTGTTTATCCTTATTCTGACTTTTCCTCAAAATACACCTTACTCTCAATAGTAAGTCTCAATTATACCTTAAAATTCCTCATATTCTTTTATCTCACTAATCCTCAATTATACCCTTTTCTTCTCACGAAATTCCTTTCTCTTTTATATCGAAACGCTTCTAGCTCTAATTATCTCTTATTGAAATTTCCCTTAAAATCTCGAGTTTCCTCGTATAATCACGTATACTCTAAACTTTGCTTCCATTTTTCCATCCATTAAGGAAATCTTCTATATTCGAAACAATTGATAGAATTCAAGAAACTTTGATTTGAAACGGACTCAGAAACAAGCAAGTGTCTCACAACAATTTATAAGATTAAGAGTTTTAAATATCTCTTATTTGAAACAAAAGAATATTTTGGGAAATCAATATGATGAAAGAACCCGTACGTAACACAAGTGAGGGCGTCCCCTCCAACTTTCAATCACACAGACAGATCGTCCTTGTGTATACATATAGGATTGTTCCTCTTAGTTGGAATAAGAAATATAAAGAAAATATTTAATCACGATGATAAAGACCCTCTTCCAAAAATAATCTTAGGTAAATATTTTGACTAAAATAGATAAAATACAATTTTGAAACACATTCCAAAGGTACGAGAAAGTTTTTGAAAAGATACTGGCCCCTTTTTAATAAGAGATGATAGATCACCCTGGAATTACTCACGAGGTTATCTAACGTACACTTCTCGATACATCAAGTATTCCCTTTCTCATATCGATCTCGTGTGCTACATAAACTTAACACTTTTGGCATAATAACCTTTATTAGCAATAATCTATAAAATTATAATCACAACTTAGAATAAACGCTTCGTTCGATAAACCCCCTTGAACTCGATGTGAGTTCATATTTTATATCCTTACCTATATATCTATATGCGTATATTACCATCACTCTTGTTCCTGAACATTATGACTCTTAGCTCTGATACCAAACTGTGACAGCCCCAAATCCGGGGTCATAAATCCGGGCCATCACGGACCAACTTCCATTCAATATCAATATCTCTTGAGTTTTTTTTTTTACAATTAATACTTATGCCATTGACCCCGCAATAATAAACACACACACAGCAGTCATATGCTCAGAGAACAACAACCACGATATTAAAAGTTTAACGTTAAAGGAGTTATTACAAACCAGGCTCATACTTAGATACATTGTTGAATAATACTTCAACATGAAGCATTTCAACAATCAAAAGTTATTACATGTCTTCATACTTAATTATACATAAGTTCTCAGAACCCGTCTGCCTCTATGCTACTTCAGGAATCGATGCTAGCGCTCTCAGAAGGTCGCCTTCCCCTACCCTCTTGCGGGACGTTCTGCGAAGTATTGGCATTCCTAGCTGTATATAGATAAGTAGCAAGAATGAGCCAAAATAGCTCAGCAAGATAATTTCTATCTACTAACATCAAAGGAAAATAAACCGTTATATATATAATAGACAAAAGCAAACTTCAGTTATTATGGAAGAATTTTATTTCCATTCAATATGTATATACACCTTCCAATTATCCTCGTACGTGAGAAATATATAGTATCATTCCATCAATCTCACTTCTAATATCATATAATATCAGTTCCTCTTCTTGAATGCTATAACCATCAATATACCATTTCAATGTAATCTTTCAAGATAATATAAAAACTTGAACAAATCTCTCACTGTAATCTTCTCATTTCCTTCTTATGCAACAATCATATAAATTAATATAAAATCAGTTTCTCTTCGTTTGTAACAATAATTCCATCATTTCATATCACTTTCCTGTTTTCAGTTATAGAAATCTGAAAACCATTTTCAATTCTTTCTTTCAAGTTTTGGGGATATCTGCTGGCGGCAGATACGTAGGACGATGATCAGTCGCCTGACCGTATCCGCTCTCTGTTTACTACTAGTAGAAGGGATGATCCCTACCTGGTAATCAACCCTGGAGGAAGGCTACCTGCTACATCCTCCCTTGGCATCTTCGTGCCGAAATAAAATATTGGATGCTGGACTGTGCCACTACCACGCAGCCTCTTACGCTTACTGTTGCAATCCCCCTTTTTCAAATCATCAAATACCATTTCACATTTTCCATTTCCATTCACATTTCCATTCACATTTCCTTTCACATACATCATTTCCATTTCCATTTATCATCACCTTTAAATTTATATATGTCATAATACTTTGATTATGACTCAGACATCTCCTCTGTATTCAATGAAATCAATATGCTTTTATATACGTAGAGTATTCCATTTATCTCAAAAATATTAAATACCATTCAATAATATTTATCAAATCACAATACTTAGAAATAATATAATATTATAAATCGTATAATCCCTAGATAATAACTGATTCCATTCCTTTATATATCTTTAGATAACAACTGATACCATTCCTTTATATATCTTTAGATAACAACTGATACCATTCCTTTATATATAACTCTATATCACGACTGATACCATTCCTTCATCTTCCCTTAATCATAAGGCATGTTCACTTCATGCATAATCATCTCTATGTATATTCATATCCATCTCATACTCATACTCATATCCATATTCATATCATACTCATATACCTTCCCTTTTTACATTAATAATCAAAGAAAACCATTTCTTAACAATGTAGTAACAATAGCATCACATATATATATTTCATGAAATCAAGTTTCTTTGAAGATAAATAACTTCCAAGTAGGGATAGAAAAGATCTTGCCTCGATCTCGGTATCCTGACGGTATGGCTCGTCCCTTTTCCGGAGTTTCTATAAACACAAAAGGACCGTCGTTAGAATACCACATCTCTTACTCACTACACTCTTGTATAACATTACCCTTGACACTTTAATATATGTTTAACATATCACTATTACTCCAAAGGTTCAAGAACTTAACCATTTATAAACTCAATCGAAGTTTCAGGGGTTTTCACCATTTCCCCTAACGACCACACTTAACTGTAAAAATTCTCAGAAAATATGGATTTCGAATTTTAATGCAAGGTCAACTGTCAAGGGTCCTCTGACCACCCTACTACACTATCCCAAAATTTCTTGACTTATAAGAATGTATAAGTATGGTAGTTATAGCCTCAAAGTTAACACAATTACGGTTTCTCGGTTTTCAAACGTCTTTCACTAAAACTGACTTTTCTCCTAAACCGTTCATCAGATTTTAACGCACCTTATATCAAAACGATCTATGAACTAAAATCTATCTCATCATGGTCACAAGAGGGCCTGGACAGTAAGGTACCGTCCATGTATAATCGCTAAAAACAGGGCAGTTTGGGAATCTAACGAAAATCGGACATTATAACGGCTATATTTTCATACTTTCCAAAATCAAACTCCTCCAAATCAATCATCCACCTTATACACCATCACCTACACCGTGTGGTCATCTTACCAACCATGGTTACAAGCACATACTCCTTCCAAAATCAACTTTAATCACTTACAAACACTTATAACATCATAATCATAATATTTACACCACTTAATCACTAAACCAAACAATATCCATCATAAATAAGAAAGGGAAAGAGTAGTTATACCTTCTTGAAGCTTTAAAGATCCTTAATAAACCTTGGGCACTCCTTAAACAACCTTATACTAGCTTGAATCAACTAAAAGAACCATGAAAATCAAGTTAGTTCTTAGAAAACTACTATTCATCACTATTCATCATCAACTTCCATGATTTTATTACCTTGCTAAATGATGTTGGTTGGCCTTGAAACTTTGTGCTAGTCTTAATCTATCCTCCAAGAAGCTCCATGATTTTTCTCTTGATTTAATCTTGATGCTAGCTAGGATTTTGAATTTTCTTTTCTCCTTTTTCTTAGAAATAGCCGAATGGAAGAATGGTGGATGGGGGAGAGTTCTTTTGCTTGATTTTTGATCTAATCTTGTGTTAATCTTATAAATTCTAGATTGTCTTAGAAGCTTTGTAAGATATTTTGTGGTTAACACCTTGCAAAGTTACTAATTTACCCTTAAAAACAAGTTAATGACTAATGACACCACTTTGGTGATCCAATAAATCCCATTTTGATTTTCTACTTATAATGCTAATAATCTTGAATAACATAATGTGGTATGTATCCTTGTTATATTACTAATCTTGGTTGCTTGGTTTCCACACTCGTCTAATTGTGGTTCGTTTCGAGTGTACCTCATTATCTCAGTGGTTTTCGAAATCATTTAACAATCCAAATTCCATTGGTATTCTCTTAACTTCATAATCCCCTGGTTAAATCTAAATTCACTAATCCCTCAATTTATAATTCTTATAATATTTCCATGCTCCTTAATATCCAATACAAGCTTATTCGAAATCAAAATCCTCAAAATCCATATTCAGGAATTTCTGGAATCTATCGTCATTTCGAGTCTCTTATTTTCAATGTACAACACTAATATGGTTTCTGTTTATTCATTTTCTGTTCCCCTTATAGAGTACTTATATACCATTTCTCTAAATCCTCGGAATTTACTATTCATATGATCACTGTAGCTTTGTTAAAGTTAGTGTTATTACAATTACGTTGGCAACCATTTTAAAATCCCAATTTAAAATCGTAAATAAAGAGCGGCATCTAGTAACACATCATTGCTACCCAAGTAATAATAATTTAAATGGCAATCCATATTGAACCTTTCGTGATTAATGTTTCCATGTAATATAATCCCTTTAACCAAATATTATAGATTAAACTCGAGGCATGTATTCAGTCATCCTCTTCAACAATTAATCCAGGTTTCCTTGATCAATGAGTAGAATATTAAAACAAATCATCATTTGAGCACGGCCATGCATTTCATAGTCTCACTCAATCAAGAGGCCAATAATATCGCTCCTAATTATAGGAGGGTCAAATTCTTTATCTATCATTCATATTTCTCATACGACTCATAATATACCCAATGTCCACTTTTATCATCACCCGGTTAAAGATAACTTTTAATGTAATCAAAATATATTAATCCTCATATAGAAATATAATGATCTCAAGTCTAAGGATCATTACACCATTATCACTGTGAGTTTTTCTAATGACATTATTAACATGTAGAATCTCACTGTGGGTCTATCCAGTGCCATGCATAATATTACATGCACCTATGTTCTTGACTTTAGTATCATTATACCCATGACCAATGAGATGTGGTCATCTTGTCAACAAACATACTAATCTTCATGCATTATAATTGTCCCATATTATTAATGCTCGATTAAGGATATTTAGGAATATTAACACTATTCATATAATCTCATTTTTAAGTCACATACTTAAAGATATAGAATACATGTTACATATTCTAAGGACATTTATTATTCTAATATTTATTTCGCAGTAAATAAAGACATAATAAATCATTATTGAATAATCAATGAAACATAATCATTAAATCACAAAAATAGTCTTTCCTAGAAACATAATAACATTGTCTCTAGGGCACTAACACTATCAAATACATCAAAACAATAACACCTTAACGGTGTCCCAACCCGATACTTGAGCCAACAATGCTCAGGCATCTCCCAAACAATACTTAAGACTACATCTCTTAAGCTTTCACCTTACCAAATAAAAACAATATGACTAGGTATATATAGCCACCCAAAACTTAGCCACCAAGTTACCATACAAGTATAATCATATTTGGTTTCTAATTACCTACCAAATTCTAATCATACTTGGTATCTAACATATCATCTATAATAATTATCCAAATATAATTATTATATTACCCACATTTGTCTTGGACCACCAAATACCATATTGGGTTTAACCCAACAATCCTCCCCTTCAACCCAATACCCGTATCGGATTGAACGGTAACCATCAAGCCATCGACGTCCATTCGCCAATGCCTCCCCTCGAACAAGAACCTCTTTCTCTTGTTCTTCCGATCTTTGAGTGTCGCTAAACCCGTATAGTGACCCTCCAAACCATCGTTCTTCACCATAACGATGTATCCATTTACAAAATCACGTGCCTCAACCACCACGAGTGCTCTTCCACATGTTGAGTCACCCGATCCTTGCTTTCACAATCCTTCGATCTCCTGAAGAAAATCACTAGTATCATCCAAATAGTTCATCTGGTTGATCAAACCATTGAAACAATTGCGATGACCTCTTCCATCTTCTTCCATCTCGAGTCCGAACACTGGATTGATCCACGGTGCAAGCAAACCATCAAACCGCAAGTAACTTTGTCTCTACCCGCTTTAGCAGCCTCCTTGTCAGCAAATCCTTCATCATGCTCTGTCATACCAATTGAACCTCGAACTTTCCCTCAACCTCATCCATCACGTACCCGAACCTTGGCTCTTGATACCAATTGTTATGTTAGGGGACTTACACATTCCGAGATTCAATAACCACAAATACAGAGCACATACATAACTAATCAATTAATTGACAAGATCTACCAAAATGCAAAACAAGAACACACAAATACTTGATGTGGAAACACCGACGCCCCAACTCGTATTATTAATCAAAACAGTTATCAATAATACATCAAAACAATATCACCTTAACGGTGTCCCAGCCCGATACTTGAGCCAACAATGCTAAAGCATCTCCCAAAAAATACTTAAGACTACATCTCTTAAGCTTTCACCTTACCAAACAAATACAATATGACTATGTATATATAGCCACCCAAAACTTAGCCACCAAGTTACCACACAAGTATAATCATATTTGGTTTCTAATTACCTACCAAATTCTAATCATACTTGGTATCTAAACATATCATCTATAATAATTATCCAAATATAATTATTATATTACCCATATTTGTCTTGGACCACCAAATACCATATTGGGTTTAACCCAACACCTACGACGGTGAGTGTAGGTTTTTCTTTAATCTCGATCGAGGACGAGCTTGGCTTTGATATGGGAGAATTTGATAACACATTTTTATTGTACATTTTTAGTGAATAATTGAACAAATTGGTACATTAATTTTCCCATTTTACGCGTGGTTTGCATTTATCTTGATTGTGCAGATTTTATGAAGATTTTCGTGATTTGATTATTAATTGGAGAATATTTGCATTAAAGTCAAGATAGTGTGATACATCGTCACGAGTCAGCAGGATCGTGAGAAATCAAGCAAGATATCATCTCAAATGGGAATGTTGAGCAAGCAATTTGTCACGAAGATTATTGTAAATTAATGAAAAAATATTTGTAATTAATGCTCCTTTGTAATATTTTAGTATAAATAGACCCCCTAGGCTCATTGTATAGACACATCTCTACCTTCACCTAACACCTCTATCCTTACTTCATCTTTTTCTCTAGCAAAAATATTCCTCCTTGTATTCACATTATCGTTCAATAAAAAGTCAAGCTTTTCTTCAATTTCTGGTATGAGTTCTTTAATTTATATCGTTGTTGTTTTGATTATGCTTGGCTAAGAGCCCTTTCTAAGGGGCGGATGTAGTCGTTCGAAATAATATGATTTTTGTGGTGTATGTGCTCTAAATTACATATTTGTTTTGCTAGTCGTTTTCAATATCATGTTTATGTGAGTATTTTCATGCGAGCCACACAAGTAGAGTTGGGAGTTCGTATAGTTAGGATCCATAAAGTTTTGAGAATTGACTTGATTGGTAAGATCGATACAAAGTGGTTTTTACAACTTTAAATTATATTTGATTCGAAATCATTGGTTGTCTTTATTTCGAATACTTATGTGTTTATTGTTAGTGGAGATCAATTTTTATGCTACACCATAATTTCATGTTTGACCGATGAAATCCGTTCCTTAGTTGTTTTTATAAGTGATATTTTTAAGTGTTAGTAAATTATGATTGTTGGTTTTTGAATTAGAACTTTATTCGCGTTCTTTGTGGATCGACCTGTACTTGCCTGTGTACTCACGTACGACCGTGCACTTGCGGTTTTTATTACTTAATGGATTTTCCTTCAACACAGCGCAAATGCACAATGGGCTGGTTATCAGCTTTTCCGACCTTCATTATTTTGGATATTCTATTTTAAATTTTGGTTATTGAGGGTTTTCACCCACTTTAAATGAAATTTTAATTTTTTTTCTTATTTATACTTTGTGCTATCTTTCTAAGCCTTCTTTATGTACGTATATTTTTTTTTAAAAAAAAGATTTCTTTATATTTAGTTCTTCGTCCACAAGGTTTACAAATTTTTACAGGGTTAAATGCTAGTTAGGTCACTCAACTGACTGAAAACTTTCAGTTAGGTCATCCAACTCAAAAAACTTTCAATCAGGTCACTTAACAAATAAAAACTTACAATCAAGTCATAAAACACGTTAAATGACTTGATTTTAACGTGTTTAATGACCTGATTTTAACATTTTTAATGACCTGATTGAAATTTTTTAACGTGTTTAATGACCTGATTAAAAATTTTAATTTGTTAAGTGACCAGATTGAAAGCTTTTGGAATTAGATGATCCAATTGAAAGTTTTGAGTCAGTTGAGTGATCTAACTGCCTTTTAACTCAATTTTTATATACTCCCTCTCTCCCTCTAGATTCTTTACAGTTACTATTTTGGGGTATCCCTCTCATTTCTTTACATTCCAAAAATAGTAAGTTTCTCCCACTATTACACCCACTATCTCATATATCAATATCAATATAATCTTAATGTCTACGAGTATTACATTTCAGAAAATTACTACTATTGTCCTTCATTTTTTTAATCTTCTTTATTTCTTTTATGTCCTTTTTTGTCATTACACAGGAAAATTACTACTATTGTTCTTCATTTTTTTAATCTTCCTTATTTCTTTAATGTCCTTTTTTGTCATTACACAGCATTTGGAGCAACCCAATTTAGATTGGATCGACCCAAATCTAAACCTCTACTATTATCCTTCATTTTTTTTATCTTCTTCATTTCTTTGATGCTTATTTTTAAAAAATAAAAAAGAGTTTTTTTAATTACGGAGCCAAACATGAACAAAATAACTAAATAATATCTTTATTCATAATTTTCAATATACACGGCATCATCTATTATCATTGTTTTGAAAATTTCGGATTTAGTCGAAAAAAGCATCGTCTGGTTACTAATAAAAAATTAATCGATATAATAATGGAAGATAACTTAATATTATTAATTATTTAAATTTAACACACTTCTTTATTTCTTTGATTTTTTGATGTCCTTTTTTGTCATTACACAACATTTGGAGCGATCCAATTTAGATTGGATCGACCTAAATCAAAAGCTCTACTATTTTTTGTCATTACATAGCATTTGGAGTGACTTAATTTAGATTGGATCGACCCAAATCTAAACCTCTGCTATTATCCTTCATTTTTTAATCTTTTTTTTAATGCTTATTTTTAAAAAATAAAAAAGAGTTTTTTAATTATGGAGCCAAAACATGAACAAAATAACTAAAAAAATATCTTTATTTATAATTTTCAAATTTCAATATACACGGCATCATCTATGATCATTATTTTGAAAATTTCGGATTTAATCGACGAAAGCACAGTCTGGTTACTAATAAAAAATTAATCGATATAATGATGGAAGATAACTTAATTTTATTAATTATTTAAATTTAACACATATCTTTTTCATTTCTTTGATGTCCTTTTTTGTCATTACACAGCATTTGGAGCAACCCAATTTAGATTGGATCGACCCAAATCTAAACCTCTACTATTATCCTTCATTTTTTTTATCTTCTTCATTTCTTTGATGCTTATTTTTAAAAAATAAAAAAGAGTTTTTTAATTACGGAGCCAAAACATGAACAAAATAACTAAATAATATCTTTATTCATAATTTTCAATGTACACGGCATCATCTATTATCATTGTTTTGAAAATTTCGGATTTGGTCGACAAAAGCACCATCTGGTTACTAATAAAAAATTAATCGATATAGTAATGGAAGATAACTTAATATTATTAATTATTTAAATTTAACACACTTCTTTATTTCTTTGATTTCTTTGATGTCTTTTTTTGTCATTACACAACATTTGGAGCGACCCAATTTAGATTGGATCGACCCAAATCAAAACCTCTACTATTTTTTGTCATTACATAGCATTTGGAGTGACTCAATTTAGATTGGATCGACCCAAATCTAAACCTCTTCTATTATCCTTCATTTTTTAATCTTCTTTTTAATGCTTATTTTTAAAAAATAAAAAAGAGTTTTTTAATTATGGAGCCAAAACATGAACAAAATAACTAAAAAATATCTTTATTTATAATTTTCAAATTTCAATATACACGGCATCATCTATGATCATTATTTTGAAAATTTCGGATTTAATCGACGAAAGCACAGTCTGGTTACTAATAAAAAATTAATCGATATAATGATGGAAGATAACTTAATTTTATTAATTATTTAAATTTAACACTTATTTATATATATAGGGAGGTGCTCAAATGAGAACTTTCTTAAAATGAGAATTTAGTTCACATTAATATATTTTATTTATAATTTTCAATATACACGGCATCATCTATGATCATTGTTTTGAAAATTTCGGATTTAATCGACGAAAGCACAGTCTGGTTACTAATAAAAAATTAATCGATATAATGATGGAAGATAACTTAATTTTATTAATTATTTAAATTTAACACATATTTATATATATATATAGAGGTGCTCAAATGAGAATTTTTTTAAAATGAGAATTTAGTTCATACTAATATATATATATATATGAGTAAGGATCTAGGGAAAACCTCGTTTAATGGAAAACTTAGAAAACTAAATCGAAATATAGCATATATGGTATGCAAACTAATCGTTGGGAGATGAAGAAAAATGTGGTGAAATTAGATTTAAAAAAAATATCACCGATTGACGGGAAAAATCAAATTAAAAATGGAGGGGATTATGTGTGATTCTGTGTGTGAGAGTGTATTTGATTAGTGTGTGGGTGCCCCTGGCGGGGCCATTGATCTTAATACACGGCTGATTAATTATACCATCAATTTATAATTCAATCAATCTACATTATGTGTTTAATTATAACTTACCTATTTTATTAATATTTTGGAGATTTATATTTCCATTAATAGAAAACCCTTCCTTTTGTGATTTGAATCCACCTAGAGATTAAGAATCAACTTACACTAATTTATTATGCCTCAAGATTATCCCGAACGATATTTCAAATGGCCAACAATTTCAAGTGACCTAAAAGGTTTTATTTTTAAATTGGTTATTACTCTCGAGAACATTTTTTGACTTTGAAAAAAATGTTAACGATCGAATATTTTTGTTTGACTTGAATAAAAACTGGCCACATTTTTTTCCACGTGAACACTTTACATTTTAAAGAAAAGAAATGCTCCCATGACTGAATTTTCATAATATTATTCACTGTGTTGCTAATAATTAAAAATATAATGTGTTATTTTGTTTTCTGGATTTTTTGTCATTTTTAAGTGTTCTTTAAATTAAATAACACGCTATAATTTAAAATTTATCTTTAATTTCTGAAGTTTTGATGATATTATGTGTTCAATGAAATAAAGTAACGAATACAAGAATTCTTTAACAAATACAAAAATTAGAGCACATACATGAATTCTTTAACACTTAAATACAAAAATTAAAGAAAATTTTTTAAAATTCATGTCATTTTTTTTAAAGTATGTATGGAAGACCACTTAATAGAACACTTAAATAATTAGAGAACATTTTTATTTAAGTGTTCTTTTAAATATTTTTTTAAAAAGTGTTCTTTAAAAAAGGTAATAACCTAATCAGACAAATAAAATACTAAAGAACACTTAAAATAACATTATAATTTTTGAAATTATAACACTATAATGTTTTTTTATATAATTTAAAGAACGTATAATAAACAATTAATAGAACACCTAAGAGAACACTTTAATTTAATAAATTGTTTTAGTAAATTTGAAATATTTTCCAATCTTTAATGGAATACTTACATTATTAGTATTTTAATAATATTAAGTTTTCTCTTAAAATAAACAACACTTCATAAAACAAGTTAATAGTAATTAAAAATATTGTGTGTTCTTTCATTTTTTGAAAATCATATCATTTTTAGTAAATTTAAAGAACATTTAAAAGACCAATTAAGAGAACACCTAAAAAACAGTTTAATTTAATAAATGTTTTAAGTAAATTTGAAATATTTTCCAATCTTTAATAGAACACTTATGTTATTAGTATTTTAATAATATTATGTGTTCTATTAAATTAAACAAAACTTCATAGAACAAGTGAATAGTAATTAAAAATATTATGTGTTCTTTTATTTTTTGAAAATCATATCATTCTTTTAAGTGTTATTTTAATTTTTGTGTTTAGGGTTTATACAAAGGAACCATATAAAACACTTACAAGAATTATTTAAGAAATATTTTTGAAAATTAAAAACAATTTTTTTTATAATTTTAAAAGACCACTTAATAGAACACTTAAATAATTAAAGAAAACTTTTATTTAAGTGTCCTTTTAAATAATTTTTTAATCAATCTTCCTTAAAAAGGTCATAAACTAATTAGACAAATAAAATATTAAAGAACACTTAAAAGAACATTATTATTTTATAAAGTAAGGAGTACGTTATAAATTTCTTTATTATAATTTAAAGAATATTTAATAGACCAATCAAGAGAACACCCTAAAAACACTTTAATTTAGTAAATTTTTTATTGAATTTAAAATATTTTTCAATTTTCAATAAAATACTTTAAAGTACGTTTTTTTAATAATATTGTGTGTTCTCTTATAATAAACAACACTTCATAGAACAAGTTAATAATAAATAAAAATATTGTGTGTTCTTTCATATTTTGAAAATAATATCATTGTTTTAGGTGTTATTTTAATTGTTGTGTTAAGGGTTAATAAAAAAACCATATAAGAACACTTACAAGATTTATTTAGGAAATATTTTTGAAAATTCAATTCAATTTTTTTAAAATATTTTTAAAAAACCACATAATAGAAAACTTAAATAATTAAAGAACACTTTTATTTAAGTGTTATTTTAAATATATTTTTAATAAATCTTCCTCAAATAGGTCATAAACTAAAAAAGCACAATGCTAAAAAATACTTAAAAGAACAATATTTTTTTTAAAGTAAAAAGCACGCTATAAATTTCATTATAATAATTTAAAGAACATTTAATAGACGACTTATGATATATAATTTCAGGGTTTTTAAAACGGTTTTTATGATATTTTTAAGTTGTTCCATCACATATTCTTTCCTCATGAACACTTAAATAAAAATGTTCTTTAATTTTTTAAGTGTTCTATTAAGTGGTCTTTCAAAAAATACTTTTAAAAAAAATGACCTAAATTTTCTAAATATTAGTTAAAGAATTTTTGTAAGGATTCTTGTATGGTTATTTTGATGAATCCTTAACACAATTAAAAGAACACTTAAAAGATCAAAATCCTTACAAAAAATAAAACAATGCATAATTTTTTTAATTTACTAATAACTTGTTATTTGAAGTGTTGTTTTTTTTTTAAATAACACACAATATTATTAAAATACTAATAACGTTCATTTTGAAGTGTTCTATTAAAGATTGAAATCAATTCAAATTTAATTAAAATTTTAAATAAATTAAAGTGTTTTTTTAGGTGTTCTCTTAAGGATTCTATAAAGTGATTTTTTGAATATTTATAGCGTGTTCTAGAATTTCAAAAAATTTTAATATTCTTTTAAGTGTTCTTTGTTTATTATAATTTTAAAAATTATAATGTTCTTTTAAGTCATTTTTTTTATAATTCCAAAAAAACTCTTTATTTGTCTTATTAGTTTATGACCTTTTTAGAGAACACTTACAAAATTATTTAAAAGAACACTTAAAAAAAGGTAATTTTAATTATTAAGTGTTCTTTTAATTATTCTAATAAAATAAATACAAAAAACTTAATAAATGAAAATGACATATTTTTCCAATAAGTATTCTTTATAAAGGTAATAAGTATTCTTTATTGTTCCCTGCAATTGAATATTCTGTTTGTATTTTCGTATACCATGTGAGTTCATTTTAGTTGCATTTTCATGGCATGCATATTTCATGATCCCTTAGGACGAGCTGATTCTGATTGGTAGGTAGGTGTTTAATTGAGTGTGGTGATGATGAGTAGAGGGTTGATTTATAGTTCCTATGAAATTGACTTGCACGTTACGGGAACAAAAACTAATTACACAGTCTCATTGAGTGCTTTTGGGCTAGGTTAGGGTCATGCTTGTTTGGATGTTTTGAGATTTAATCATGTTAGATATAATTGATGTAAATATTAATCAGTGTTTAAGTGATACAGTGATACATGAGAGTTTAAGCTGGAAGTAGTCAGAGTTTGAGTAAACGCTGGTTTCTTTCTCTACAACTAAATGTAGTTTTCCATATTTCTCTAAGTGACACTAGTATCTACCAGTCAAAAATTTTGATGGCAACTGACATACAAAACTTATAGTAGCTGTGAGGTTGCAGACCAGTTGTTTACACATAATAGGAATAACAAGATCCAATATGAGCACAAACCTATATAGGTAAGCCACTTGTAAGAGCTTATGTGATGTCACGAATGCGGGTCTACACTATAAAAACTGTGACTATTCCTCCATAAATGTAAGAATCAAGCATGGGTCAAAAACAATATGCATTTAGAATCCTTACGTTGCTTGGTTCGTTCTCCTCTGGCATTGCATATGCAGTCCCAACGCAATAATAGACATTATTATCATCTGAGAACATTCGGATGACAAGGGAATTATGTCTCAACCGATTCACAAACTCACCAAGATGGTATTCACAACCACCTCAAGACCGCTCCGCTCTTCATCAGTGACACCTTCACTGTTCTTCCTGACTAAAAAAATTAAAATTATTCTCAGTGCCAAGGTAAATGTCATCATCAAGAATCTCAATGGTTGTCTTCCATTTCGCAAAACCAAATTGATTCTCTGAGATTTCGACTTCTCTTCTAATCCGACATTCAACCACTCTCTCCCAAAGTTTCATAGTATGACTGAGTAATTTAATACCCCGATAGTTACTGCACTCTGTGCATCGCCTTTGTTCTTTAAAAAAGGAACCACAAAACTACGTCTCCATTCAGCTGGCATCTTAGCACCCAAAATTTAAGTGTTCTCTTAAGTGTTGTTTCAAGTATTTGATGATTTTGAGTTGTTTTTAGCCTATTCTCTTAAATTTTGATGATTTTAAATCCCATTAATGAGTTATTCACTTTCCGAAAATAAAAATATTTTGACTAACGTTAAAATATTGGTGTGATTAGGATTTGTATCTTGGTTGATTTACTTCCATAAAATAAAGAGATTCATTAACATTCTATCCCTAACATATGCACTTGTCATTTATATTTATTATTCAATTATATTACAATCAACGGTTAAGATGGTGGTCCTTAAGTTTTCCATCAAAAAGGTTTTTTCTAGATCCCTACTCTATATATATATATATATAGGGTCTTGTTCTAATAGAAACTAAATTAGAATAGAAACTAGAAACTAAACATAAATTAAATATTTCAAGCTAATCTAATGACCAAATTAGGGGTACCCCAATACAAAAAGTTCATAATATTCTTGGCTCCATCCAGCAAAAAAAAAAAAAATATTGTTCACTGCTGACGTGGCAGTGACGTCAGCGTGAACAGTAATTTTTTTTTTTTTTTTTTTTGCTGGATGGAGTCAATAATTTTAAACACTTTTTGTGAAGGTGCCCCTGGCGGGGCCATTAGAATGAATGAAATATAATTTATTTAGTGTTGGTTTCTAGTTTCTATTCTAAGATTGGTTTCTATTTGACCACTAGCCTATATATATATATATATATATGCTAGCGTTCAAATAGAAACCAACCTTAGAATAGAAACTAGAAACCTACACTAAATAAATTATATTTCATTTATTTTAATGGCCCCGCTAGGGCACCTTCACAAAAAACTTATAAAATTTTTTGCTCTATTCAACAAAAATATTTTTTTAAAAAAAAAGTTACTGTTCACGTGCCACGTCATCACGTGAACAGTAACTTTTTTTTTAATTTTTTAATTTTTTTTTAATATTTTTGTTGAATAGAGCCAATAATTTTAAACATTTTTTGTATTGGGCTACCCCTAATTTGGTCATTAGATTAGCTTGAAATATTTAATTTAGGTTTAGTTTCTAATTTCTATTCTAAGTTAGTTTCTATTAGACCAAGATCCTATATATATATATATATATATATATATAGGACTTCTCTATGAGTAACCAGTTGAAATGGGTAACTAAGTAACTAAAAATTATCCATTGGATTTTGAAAAATAGCTACGGTTCAGATCTTTACAGCACCTTTTTTATGCACGTTTCAACACTAAAAACTTAAAAATCTGGTGGTAGTTATAAAACAATGCAAACAGCAGCAGTTGTAATATAAAAGAAGATTTGTCACTTTAATTAATTGTGTTCTGTACGTTCCATGTATATAGAACGTATATTTTCTGTGTTTTAATTTTGTGTTTATTTATAATTTATATTTCTAATTTTTATTTATGTGTTCTGTACTTTTATTTAGTATTAATATGTTCTGTATTTTAATTTTGTAATTATATGTTCTGTATTTTTATTTTTATATTTTATATTTATGTGTTATGTATTCTAATTTTGTATTATGTGCTGTATTTTTTATTTTGTATTTAAATGTTCTGTACTTTTATTTAGTATTAATATGTTCTGTATTTTTCTTTTGTAATTATATGTTCCGTATTTTTATTTTGTATTTAAATATTTTTTATTTATATGTTATGTACTCTTATTTTGTATTATGTTTTGTTTTTTTATTTTGTATTAATATGTTTTGTATTAATATGTTTTGTATTTTTATTTTGTATTTATACGTTCCAAATTTTTTGTAATTATATGTTTTATATTTTTATTTTGTAATATGGATTTTTAGGTGATATTTATGAACATCTTCAACTCCTCAAAGAATAGATTACAAAAATCACAAAACAAAAGAAATAAAATAAATTTATGGAACATACAATTATTATAGAAAACAAATATGAAACGGTGTGAATGTGATTGAGGTGGGCCACATGTATGAGCAGTTTCAATTTTGATCGTGTTGTTTAAAATAGTTATGTGTTGTTTAAAATAGTTATGATATGATACATACAGGTACACGGAAGACAATGATTCAATTTGTAATCGTACAGTTTAGGTTTGGTTACTAATTTACCCAAAATAAAAAGTTCCTAAATGAACCATGGCCATATATATATTGTTAGATATAATTGATGTATTTATAAATAAGTGTTTAAGTGTTACAGTGAATAATCAGAGTTTAGCTGGAAGCAGTCAGAGTTTGAGTAAATGCTGACGAATGGAAGCGCAAACGCTGATTGATGGAAGCAACAGAGTTTGTTAAACTCTGTACAGCGGAAGCATCTACAAGTCAACAGTGATTGAAGATTAATTGAAGATAAACATGGAAGCAATATCTTTGAAGATTAGATAGCTATCAAAGAGATTGAGTTGACTTAAAAGATGTGTAGCAATCGTAATTGATATCAATTGTATAGCTTAATTGTAGGAGTATCAATTTATGATTGTACCGTAGCTGTATGTTTTATAAATACAATTAGGTTAACCCTAGAAGGGTATCGAACATTGAAATATTCATTCATTGTAACCTAAGCAGCTCTCTGTGATATTTTACATCACTGAGAGAGGAATTATAAATTCCAAACAGTTTTTAATTATCAAAAACACTTGTACTTGTTAATCTCTCATACAGTACTTGATTATATTTGTGTATTCGGCATAACAAGTGGTATCATAGCCAGGTTGTTACTTTATTACAGTTTAAGATCCAAACACAACAATAATCAATGGCAGAGATTCCTCCTCCATCAGGTTCTGAGAAGGCTACTACTACTGTGAGTCGTTATCAAACAATTAGGGTTCCTATTCTGAGGCCAGCAGATTACGCTATCTAGAAGGTGAAGATGACTATGTTTCTGGAGGCTATAGATCCAGAATATCTTGATATAATTTATGAAGGCCCTCATAATCCTACCAAGCTATCTGCTGCCACTACTGGTCAAGAGGCTAAGACAGTCCCAAAGGAAAAGAAGGATCTAACTCCTGAAGATCTTTCATCTATTGCTAAGGATGCAAAGGTAAGGCATTTACTTCATAGTGCTTTAGATAATGTCATGTCTAATAAAGTGATTAAGTGCACTACTGTAAAAGAAATCTGGGATACACTTGAGGTTAGGTGTCAAGGAACAGCTGCAATCAAAAAGAATAGAAGAAACATACTCACCCAAGAGTATGAGCACTTTGAAGCTAAATCTGAAGAAACCATGACAGAAACATTTGACAGATTCTGTAAACTGCTCAATGATCTGTCATTGGTTAACAAAGAGTATGATCTAGAAGACTCAAATCTCAAGTTTCTTCTGTCTCTACCTGAAAAGTGGGATGTGAAAACAACCACTATAAGAGATAACTATGATCTTGTTGATACTGAGATTGATGAAATCTATGGACTGCTCAAAACTCATGAATTGGAAATGGAGCAGAGAAATAGGAGATCAAGCAAGAAGTTAAAGTCTGTTGCTCTTAAGGTTGAAGAGAAACCATTGAAGAAGAAAATTAAAGGAAAGGCTTTAGTCATTTATTCTGAAAGTGAATCATCAAACTCTGATGGTGATTCAAACACTTCTGATTCATCTGACTCTGAGGATGATGAAGACGAAATGAGGAAAATGGCCGTTTTAATGGTGAAGACTTTCAAGAAAATGGGTTTCAAGAATTTCAAGAAGGGAAAAAGGTTTTCTAGAGATTCAAATGAAGACAGAAAGAGTTTCAGGAGGTCTGAGAGAAAGGATACCAAATCTGGGAAGAAAGACAAGTCTGAGATTCAATGCTACAATTGTAAGGAGATGGGTCACTATGCTCCTGAGTGCAAGAAGGGTAAAACTGGTAAGGCACTTATCACAAAAGGCAGAGATTGGGCAGACACTTCAGACTCAGATGAGGAAATCAACTATGCTCTCATGGCTTCTATTGAGACAGATTCTGAAAGCTCTGAAAACAAGGTACCCCTTACTACCTATGCCTATAATACTGATAATATAACTGAATTGAGAATTTATCTTAAGGCTTTGCATAGCAGTTATAGGGATCAGACTTTAGAGAATGAGAGAATCAAATCTGAAAATTCTGAACTTAAGGAAAGAAATAAAATTGTTGAAGAAAAACTTGATAACATGCAACAAGTTCAGAAAGAAAGAGATGATGCTATTTTTCTAGAACAGGAGTTGCTACGTAAGTATAAGCAACTAGAATCTGAATTGGAGAATGCAAATCATATTATTAAAACTTGGACTCATTCTGGAAAAGACACTCAAGAGGTTTTTCAATCTGACATTGTAGGTCTAGGTTATTCTGAGGAAGATGAACTTAGGTTTCAGAATAAAGTCAAGATTAGACCACCACTTCAATCTAAGAAATTTGGAACATTTGTTAACGAAACAATTGAACCTAGGTTTGAAGGTGGTAAACAAGCTGTCAAGAAAGAACCAGTAAAAAACAGTGTAAAACAGGTTAATATTGGTTCAATGACAGATAAACAACTCAAGCATAAGCTAAGGAGTTAAAATCTGTTAAGGAACAGAAAGTGTCTAGAAAGAACAGAAATGGTAAAGTAGGCATTACTCAGGGTAATTATCCAATGCTTGCTACTTTTGCTCCAAGAAAGACATGTCATAACTGTGGTAGCACTAACCATCTTGCTAGTTTTTGCAGGAAAAACAAAAGCATTAATTCTTTACCTTCAAAGTCTGAAGTTCAGAAAATTAATGTTAGAACTAGACCACAGACATTATGCAAACATTGTGGAAGTACTTGGCATTCTATGTATACTTGTAGAGATTATCATGCTATTTATCATAATTACTATGAACCCAAGCCAAACTTGAAATGGGTTAAAGTTAATTCTGCAAGTGTAAACTCTGATAAAGTTAGCTTAAACTCTGATAATGTATATTCCGCTGCAAAAGCTAACAAAGTTAAGAAAGCCAAAGGATCCAAACAAGTCTGGATCCTTAAAACTAATCCTCAGTAAATGTTTGTGTTTGCAGGGCATAAGGGTGAGTACCCTAGTCGTGGACAGTGGATGTTCAGGACACATGACTGGAAATAAAGCCCAGCTATCAGAGTATGTGGAGAAGGCTTGCCCAAAAGTTTCCTATGGAGATGGCAACATAGGACATACTCTGGGATATGGCAATATCAATCTTGGAAGTGTCATCATCATAACTGTAGCTCTGGTTCCAGGACTCAAGCATGATCTGCTATCTGTGACAGAGGATATCATGTAGTTTTTAGCCTGAATACTGTGAAATCATCAGTAAATCTACAAGGAAAGTTGTTCTAGTTGGACACAGGCACAATAACATCTATGAGATAAAGTTGTCAACAAACTCTGATGGCAAAGCAGTATGTCTGTCAACAAGAATGTCCAATGAAGAGAGTTGGAAGTGGCACAAGAAACTCTCTCATTTGAATCTGAACAACATCAATGAACTGATTAGAAAGAATCTTGTTAGAGGGCTCCCAAAATCATTATTAAATGTAGATGGGCTGTGTGATTCCTGTCAAAAGGCCAAACAAAGGAAGTCATCTTTCAAGAGCAAAACTGAATCTTCAATTGTTGATCCTTATCATCTTCTACATGTTGATCTTTTTGGACCAGTAAATGTGATGTCTATTGGAAGGAAGAAATATGCTTTAGTCATTGTTGATGAACACACCAGATATACATGGGTGTATTTTCTAGCAAAGAAGGATGAGACTGCATTAACTCTGATGGAGCATGTAAAGCAACTGGACAAAGGATCAAAACACAAAGTCAAGATAATCAGAAGTGATAATGGAACTGAATTCAGAAATGCAACAATGGAAGAATTTTGCAAAGACAGAGGAGTGAAGCAAGAGTTTTCTGCACCTGGTACACCACAGCAAAATGGTATAGTTGAAAGAAAGAACAGAACCTTGATAGAAGCTGCAAGAACTATGCTCGATGAAGCAAAGTTGCCAACCTATTTCTGGGCAGAAGCTGTTCAAACTGCATGTTTTACTCAGAATGCCACTCTGATCAACAAGCATGGAAAAACACCATATGAAATGGTGAGGGAAAAGAAGCCAAACCTGAAATATTTTCATATTTTTGGGTGCAAGTGCTTTATGCTGAAAACTCATCCTGAACAGTTGACAAAATTTGATTTAAAACCTGATGAAGGAATTTTTGTTGGCTATCCACTATCAACTAAGGCATTCAGAGTTTATAATCTGAGAACCAAAGTGATCATGGAGTCTATTCATGTGTCATTTGATGACAAGAAAATAACTGGACTTGAAGATGTAGATGAACATGATCAACTGCTCTTTGAAAAAGAAGAATTATTCTCTGATGAAGAAAACTCTGATGAAGCTGAACTGACAAACTCTGTTGAGCTAAACTCTGAACCTCTAATGGTAAATAATGAAGAAACTTCTCATCCACATACTAGGGAAGAACTAGTTGAGGGGGAGCATGAAGAATCACTTCAAAGTGATGACTCAAAATCTGATAATGAGTCAACTGAAAAATCTGGATCAAACTCTGATGACTCAAACTCTGACAGTCCAAAATTTGACAGTTCAAACTCTGAGCAGTCACATTCAGGGGGAGCCTCAGAGAATGAAGAAAGACAACAAGAAAATCAGGAGAACATGGATCGAGGGGGAGGATCAAACTCTGAGAGAAGTCATTTGCCTTCAGCTAGGAAATGGACCAAATCTCACACACCTGATTTGATAATTGGTGATCCAGATGCAAGAGTAAGGACAAGAAGTGCAACAACAAATGAATGTCTGTTTCATGCATTCTTGTCACAAACTGAGCCAAAGAAGGTAGAAGAAGCTCTTCAAGATGCTGACTGGATAACAGCAATGCAGGAGGAATTGAATGAATTTGAAAGAAATGAAGTTTGGACACTTGTACCAAGACCAAAGAATAGGTCTGTTGTGGGTACTAAGTGGGTTTTCAGAAATAAAACTGATAGTGAAGGGGTTGTTACAAGAAACAAGGCCAGACTTGTGGCAAAAGGCTATTCACAGCAGGAAAGAATATATTATGATGAGACTTTTGCTCCAGTTGCAAGATTGGAGGCAATAAGGATGTTTCTTGCTTATGCTTCTCATAAGAAATTCAAGGTATTTCAGATGGATGTGAAAAGTGCCTTTCTGAATGGGAAACTTGAAGAAGAAGTGTTTGTTGAACAACCACAAGGATTTGTGGATCCCAAATATCCAGATTATGTCTACAGGCTTGATAAAGCACTTTATGGACTTAAGTAAGCACCAAGAGCATGGTATGAAACTTAGCTCAATTTCTTCTAGAAAGTGGGTTTCACAGAGGTACAATTGATAAAACTCTATTTTACTTTAAATCTGGTAGTGACTTGCTTTTAGTTCAAATATATGTTGATGACATAATTTTTGGGTCTACTAATGATAGACTCTGTACAAAGTTTGCCAAGCTAATGCAGCTCCAGAGGTGAGTCCTTTAGAGACACCTGCTATTGAGAAAAATGCTAAAGAAAAAGCTAAAGATGTTCATATGGGTGAGGATAATAGAGATGGTTTTCATATACTGGATGATGTTGCTGAAACAGTCCAACCATCCTCTGCTCACTTTGCTATTCCCACTTCATCTACTATTGCTAATTCTGGCGAAACAGGTGCAGTTGATCAGCCAACTATTATTCTTGATGACACAGTGGCTTCTCACACTAAATTATTCTCTGATGCTCATCAAGTTTCTGAAAAAGGTGAAGAAGTTGAACAAACAATCAAGGCAGTAATCTCTGATCTTCTAGCTGAAGTTGTTTCAGTTGCAGAGTCTGTTGAGAAGACTGTTGAGTCTGAAGAGCAACCTGCTACGCATGTTGACACTATTGTAGAGGTAGTTGCTGAGATTGTTGAGACTGCTGAAGTTGCTAAGCCTGCTGAGATTGCAGAGAATGCTAAACTTGTTGCTAAGCCTGCTGAGATTGCAGAGAATGCTAAACTTGTTGAAGCTGTAGATTCTGTTGTAGCAAATACAGCTGAGCCTGTTGTAGACACTGAGCAAAATGTTGAATAAGCTGTAGAAGCTATTGCAGAGGATATTAACCTGCATACAGATGAGTCTATTATAAACTATGTGGACAATGTTGCAGAGAATGCTGATGCGAATGTTCAAATTGAAGCTGAGCATGTTGAAAGTGAAGGAGAAGACAGTGCAGAATCTGACTCTTCTCAAAGTGCCCATGTGCAAACAGATGCAAAGCATGCACCATTCACTCAACCTTCCAAAAGACATGAAGTTGAAGCAGAGTATCTTGCTAAGTTTTCTACAAATTGGTACAAGGAAGATTGTATTTTTCCTAGGGGGAGAGCAACAGATTTTATGAAACTGTTAGATATTGATTCAAGTGATGATCAGGATCTGGGTATTACTGATCAGATACTGATGCTGACGTCATCAGGAATACAACGTCAGTATTGGATTATCATCAGGATTAGAAGCTGGTCAGGATTTCATGAAGATTCTTATCAGACCAGAGATCAAGGAAGATTGATATGTCGGTTCGTAATTTGTAGGAATGCAGCTATCATACAAGATATGCTTTCAGAGATATATGTAATTGATTTATAATATCTTGTAATTGATAGTGTAACTGTGTACTCTATATAAACACAGTTTAGGTTTTACATTATGTAATTGCTTACACGAGTTATATTGTAACCTAGCAGCTCTTAAGAACATAAGAATTTCTTAAGAGAGTTTTGTAACAGTTTTATATCAGAATTAATAAAGCTGTTATTGATTCATACTTGTGTTATTTGTTTTAAGTCGAAAATCTTATACAATTGTATTCAACCCCCCTTCTACAATTGTTATTTACTGGGCAACAATTGGTATCAGAGCCACTCTGATTAATATAAATCAGAAACGATCTTAAGATGTCGACAAGCAAGTATGAAAGCATCAAAATTCCAATTCTCAAGAAGACTGAGTATCCACCCTGGAAAGTGAAAATGATGATGTATCTGGAAGCAACTGATCCTGACTATCTTGACAGGATCAATGATGGACCATTTTTTCCAACAAGACTAGTTGCAAGAACAGAGACTGTTGCTGAACACTATGTCATTAAGGCAAAGAGTGAATGGACGACAGAGGAAAAGGCTCAAGTACTCAAAGATGCAAAGGTAAAAAATATTTTGCATAACAGTCTTGATAATGTCATGTCTAACAGGGTAATAGCATGCAGGACTGCAAAGGAAATTTGGGACACTTTGGAAACTCAATGTCAAGGTACTGAATCTATCAAAAGAAACAGAAGGGCTCTGTTGATTCAGGAGTATGAGCAATTCGATGCTAAATCTGATGAAAGCCTTACTGATATGTATGATAGATTCTTGACTTTACTGAACAATCTATCACTGGTTGGCAAAGAGTATGATCCAGAGGATTCAAATACCAAGTTTCTCAGAGCTTTAACTGAAGAGTGGGATACTCAAGCTTCAATCATAAGGCATCAATATGATTTGAAGATGCTGTCTCTTGATGAAGTCTATGGGATGCTAATAACCCATGATCTTGAGGTTCAACAGAGGAAGAACAAGAAAAATGTCAAAGCAAAAGCTGTTGCTTTGAATGTTGAATCAAAATCAAAGGGAAAAGCTGAGGAGGTTTTTAACAGAAAGAGTAGAGTGGAAGAGTCAATTCCTGATGACTCATCATCAGATACTGATACTGAGTCTGATCCTGATACTGATGATGACTCTACTGATTCTGATATGATGGAAATGGTTGCTATGATAGTCAAGGGCTTCAAAAAGATGAAGTTCAGAAAGGCTAGGAAGCAAGGGAAATTCCAGAAGAAAATATTCAATGCTGACAAAGACAGGTACAAGAAGAAAGAAGGAAAAAGCAGCAAATTTGACAAGTCAAAAATCAGATGCTATAACTGTGATGGAATGGGTCATTTTGCAACTGAGTGCAAGAAGACCAAAACCAAAGCTCTCATTTCTTCAAGCAAGGATTGGATGGACTCATCATCTGACTCTGAAGAAGAAAAAGTGAATTATGCTTTGATGGCTAAAACTGATGAGACTTCTGCTGGTGAAAATAAGGTATCTGAAGTTTTATTTGATTTTGACACTAATAATGTTTCTGAGCTGAGATCTTTCTTAGAATCTCTGCATATTAGTTTTAGGAGTCAATCTCTTGAAAATACAAGAATAAAATCTGAAATGGCAGAGGTTGTTAAGAGAAATGATCATGTAGAAGCTGAGTTAATTTTCTTGCATGAAGTTCAAGCAGAATGTGATAATGCTAAACACATGAAACTTGAAACAGAGTTTAAATGTAATGAACTTGAAATGCAACTTAAAGATGCAAATGAAAAACTCAGAACCTGGACACATTCTGGTACAAAAACTCATGAAATTATTACTGATAAAAACTGGAAAGAGTGTCTAGGGTATAAGCCAGAAAATGAGAAAAAGGACAAAGGAAAGGTTGTTTCATCTAATCCTGGAAGAGTTATAGTTGATGACTCAACAAATCCAAAAACCTACAGATATGTTACAGACAGTACTAAAACCAAATTAAAACCGGTTAATTATATGTATCCAGAAATTCCCAAATCTACTTCAGAAAAGGGATCTACTTCTACACATCATTCTGAGTCTAGAACTGTCAAAAACAAAAATGTAGGTCTTTTGTCCAAGAAGCAATTAAGGGATAGAATCTGTGATGTAACAGATAGGAAGAGAGTTCCAACTGTCAAAAGGAACAGGAATGGTAAAGTTGGAATAAACAAGGAGAATAATTATAAGTATATTCCAAATGCACCGAGAAAAGTATGCTTTAACTGTGGTAATTCTAATCATCTTGCTATTGATTGTAGGAGGAGTAAAAAGAAGCCAACTGTAGTTCCTAAGTCTGACATTAGGAATAAATCAGTATTCTATAAACCACAGAATCCTTGTTTCCATTGTGGCAGTAAATGGCATTCTATTTATACATGTGAAGAATACCATAATTTGTACTATAATTATTATGAGCCTTTGCCTAAGTTCAATAAAAGTGCAAATTTTGGAAAAACAAAGAACTTGAATACTAATCATGCATCTGTTAAGAAAAAGACTAATTCTGATGGAGTTAATCCTGATGAAAGTGTCTTTACAAGAAAATCTTCTGCTGATAAAAATGTTAAATTGCATGAAAAGAGAACCCAACAAGTGTGGGTTCTTAAAAACTCTAACTGAGTTCTTTGTGATTCTGATTGCAGGGTAAAAAGAAAAATGTGTTAGTCATGGATAGTGGATGCTCTGTGCACATGACTGGAGACAAAACCTTGCTATCAGAATTTGAAGAGAAGGCTGGCCCAACTGTGTCTTATGGAGATGGCAACATTGGACAAACTTTGGGATATGGCAGCATTGTAATTAGAAATGTCATCATTGAAAAAGTAGCTCTGGTGAAAGGACTAAAGCACAATCTGTTGAGTGTTAGTCAGATCACAGACAGAGGTTATCGTGTCAACTTTAATGATACTCATTTTGAAGTTATCAGCAAATCTTCAGGAAAGATTGCATTAACAGGTCAAAGACATGGTAACATTTATGAAGCCAACATTTACACTAATACTGAAAATCCAACTACATGCCTCATCAGTAAGGCGTCTGTAGATGAAAGTTGGAATTGGCATAAGAAGCTTTCTCATCTCAACTTCAACAATATAAATGAGTTGGTAAAGAAAGATTTGGTAAGAGGATTACCAAAGGCTCTATATACTCCTGATGGACTCTGTGATGCTTGTCAGAAGGCTAAACAGAGAAGGACATCATTCAAGAGTAAATCTGAATCCTCAATTGATGAACCATATCACATGCTACACCTTGACTTGTTTGGACCAGTGAATATTATGTCCATCAGTAAGAAAAGGTATACTCTAGTCATTGTTGATGAATATACTAGATTTACCTGGGTTTATTTTCTTCACAGAAAAGATGAAACTGCTGAAATACTGCTGGACCATGTTAGACTTATTGAAACTGGCACGGAATACAAAGTCAAGATTCTGAGAAGTGATAATGGGACTGAATTCAAGAATTCAGCAATGGAAGAGTTCTGCAAATACAAAGGAATAGTTCAACAATTCTCTACTCCTGGCACACCTCAGCAAAATGGAGTAGTTGAAAGAAAGAACAGAACTCTTATCGAAGCTGGAAGAACTATGTTGGAAGAAGCTAAACTACCTACATATTTCTGGGCAGAAGCAGTCAACACAGCATGTTACACTCAAAATATTACACTAATCAACAGACATGGTGTAACTCCTTATCAGATGATTAAGGAAAAGAAGCCAAGTTTGAAGCATTTACATGTGTTTGGCTGCAAGTGCTTTGTTCTAAGACCTCATCCAGAACAGCTAGGAAAATTTGAAACAAAAGCTGATGAGGCCATCTTTATTGGCTATCCAACAACAAGAGCCTTTAAAGTCTACAATCTGAGAACAAAGACGGTCATGGAGTCCATTAATGTATCTTTTGATGATAGAAAGCTAACATGAATAAAAGAAGACTCTCATGACAGTTTGACATTTACAAATGAAGCTACCAACAATTCTGATGAAGTCACGTCAGATACTGATATTCTGTCAGATCCTGATGATCGATCAATTTCTGATCAAACACCTGTTACTGATGATGACTCAAATAATGCAAATGTTGAGGGGGAGCAAGAGCGAGACATCACCAGTACTGATACAACTCAAACATCAAGTAGAGATTCATCAGAAATAGACTCAAGTGACAATCAAGACAGTATATCAGAAGGAGATAGCACTATCTCAGGGGGAGCTTCTAACAACTCTAGTTCTTTTGAAGAAAACACCAATCCAGGGGGAGCATCCAGTTCAAGAAATGACTTACCATCAGCAAGGAAATGGACTAAAAGTCATACTCCTGATTTAATCATTGGGAATCCTGAAGCAGGTGTTAAGACAAGAAGTGCAACTCAAAATGAATGTTTATATAATAACTTTCTGTCAAAGGAGGAGCCTAAGAAAGTTGAAGATGCACTTAAGGATGCTGATTGGGTAACAGCTATGCAAGAAGAACTGAATGAGTTTGAAAGAAATGAAGTCTGGAAACTTGTACCAAGGCCCAAAGGAAGGTCTATTGTGGGTACAAAGTGGGTATTCAGAAACAAGACTGATTCAGATGGCACAATTGTGAGGAATAAAGAAAGACTAGTAGCAAAGGGGTATTCTCAACAGGAAGGAATAGATTATGATGAGACTTTTGCTCCTGTTGCAAGACTGGAGGCCATCAGAATTTTTCTGGCATATGCAGCCCACAAGAAATTCAAAGTATTCCAGATGGACGTAAAAAGTGCATTTCTCAATGGAGAACTGGAAGAGGAGGTATATGTTGAGCAACCTCCTGGCTTCATTGATCCCAAACATCCAGATCATGTCTATAGACTGGATAAAGCACTTTATGGACTAAAGCAAGCTCCAAGAGCCTGGTATGAAACCCTAGCTCAATTCTTACTGGAAAGTGGATTCAATAGAGGTACAATTGATAAAACCTTGTTTTATTTGAATCATGGTAAGGATTTGCTGTTAGTTCAAATATATGTTGATGATATCATTTTTGGGTCAACTAATACTAAGCTGTGTGAGAAGTTTTCAAAGCTAATGCAGTCTAGATATCAAATGAGCATGATGGGAGAAATGAGCTATTTCTTAGGTCTTCAAGTTAAACATACTGATGAAGGGATTTTTATCAATCAGTCAAAGTACACAAAGAATTTATTAAAAAGGTTTAACATGCAAGACAGCTCTACAGCTTCAACTCCTATAGCTACAGCTACAAAGCTTGATCCTGATCAAGGAACTGAAGTAGATGTAACCAACTACAGAGGAATGATCGGCTCACTCTTATATCTAACTGCTAGCAGACCAGATATCATGTTTGCAACCTGTCTATGTGCAAGATTTCAAGCAAATCCTAAGGAACCACATCTCGTTGCAGTGAAAAGGATTTTCAGATATCTAAAGGGCACTTCTACTCTTGGCCTTTGGTATGCTAGAGAATCAGACTTTAGTTTATGTGGTTATTCAGATGCTGATTTTGCTGGATGCAAAATAGACAGGAAAAGTACTTCAGGCAGTTGTCAGTTTCTTGGAGGAAGACTAGTTTTTTGGTTCAGTAAAAAGCAAAAGTCTATCTCCACATCAACTGCAGAAGCTGAGTACATTGCTGCTGGAAGCTGTTGTGCTCAGATCATGTGGATGAGAAATCAGCTAATGGACTATGGTTTGTCATTCTCAAAAATACATATTTATTGTGATAACCAAAGTGCTATTGCTATGACAGGAAATCCAGTTCAACATTCTCTTACAAAGCACATCAGCATCAGGTATCACTTCATAAGAGAACAAGTACTGGAAGGAACAATTGAACTTCATTTTGTTCCTACTGATCAACAGTTAGCTGATATATTCACCAAGCCACTACCTGAGGTTACTTTTACAAAGTTGGTGAATGAACTTGGAATGGTAAACTATGGCAGTTCCTGAGAGAAAGAAGTCATCAGATACTGACGACTTGCAAATACTGATGGAAAGTCAATCCTGACAGTGGTCAACGTCGAATCCTGATACAACGATTCGATCATCAGTATTTTGTTCAGAATCTAACTGTCTTCATTTTATCTCAATTTCCTGATTCAAGCTATGATTAATGTTATTGAATTCCTGATAATGTGATCACTTTAATTAGTCCTCATATTTATTTTCAGTTAACATGTTAAATCAGGAAAAACATTGAATAGAATAGAATAACTAGATTTTTCATTGATAATAAGAAAGAGGTTACATTCAAAGATTACATCTTTTGTGTTCTCTATCTACTAATCTATTCAACAGGAAATAAAAGACCAATCCACTCCATTGTTAATAACCATCCCAGATCCCATCTTTGCCACTTTGTTTGGGTGGAAGTTGATAGGGATAAGGTTATTTTTGGTGACATATTCATTAACAATGGTTGATGGAGTTGGATGAAGATGCCTTAGATGAAAGCCATGCGAATGCTGTTTGGAGGGCAGCATCAATGTCGATCACTTTTGCAGGTGTTTCCTTCTCGATTTCTTCGAGACCTGCATCCATCTGCAATCAGAGAGTCTCCAGTTGTCTTTCCCAGTGGAAAGCATCAAACTCTTCACGAGTATAACTGAATATATCTCTTTTCTCTAAGAGATGGAGGTTTTTCTCAACGATGGTAAGGTTCGACATTGTTAAAATTTTTGATGTGAAGGGTTTTTCTTATTTTTCTTTCAGGAGAGAATGAAGCGTTATAGAAGTAAGTGGACAAGTATCTGAGATTAAATAGAGAAGGGTGGAACAAGAATATGAAACGATTCATATTACTGGTGCAAGTACCAGGTATTATTCGATTGTGATGTTTTAAATTTCTTTATTTAAAACAAAATTACCATGTTTTATTTTGGTCACAATTTTATTTCTCGAATAAATCAAAGCGCGTGTGTTTCACTCAATTATTACTTACAGTTACAGATGTAAGTCATGACGCGTGTAATCCTCACCACTCTCTCACATAATTTGGTCCATTACTTTAGCATAAACGAATGATTTACTGACACCTGTTTCTGAGAAGTTACAAGCATTGTCTAATATCAATTTAGTTTACTAATTGATTTGTTATTCTCAAACTATCAGTAAAGCATCGTCTCTCTCTGTCTTTGCACTCTCAAACCCTAATTTCAAAATTAACACATCTTATGTGTTTGAAATTCCAATGGAGAATTTATTCATGAACAGTAAGGTGGTAATCAATGGAGTTAATTTTAATACTAATAACTTCACTGCAGTTCTAGATCATCAGGACTTGCCAAATGATTTCCACATTATTCAGGACTTTTTGGCCTCAAGCCCAATCAATTATGCACTAACCCAACCTGCCAAGATATCTTTTAAGTCTGTTATGTAGGTTTGGAACACAAGTGTTTTTGGGAAAGGTCTTCCATCAGAAAATCCTCAGATGAGCTTTGAGTATGACAATGTTACATACTATGTGACTCCTGAGATTGTCACTGAAGCCCTACACTTACCATCAATCATTGGTAAGCCTGTATTCAAAGTTCCTGATGCAAAACTTCTTGAGTATGTTGTAAGCTTGGGTTACAATGGAACGCCAAAGAAGTTTGGAGAGCTCTACAGGACAAAGCTTAAGAAGGAATGGAATTTTTTCTTTGACACTATCAGCAGATGTTTCCTAAATAAAGTGTCAAACTTTGATGCCTTACCCACAAGTTCAGCCAAAATTGGGTACTCTCTAATTCATGATCTCTCATTTGATTATGGTTCATTTATACTAAAGGCATTAAGTGAAAGAAAAGCAGATAAATGTGGTTATGTTTGCTTTCTTAGATTTTTCAAATTAATATTCTCTCACTTATGTCCTCATGCTGTTTTTGAGAATGATACAATTTTGCCTATATGTAAAATCTCAGAAAACAATATAAAGAGTCTAATCAATTCTGATAAGGCAAATAAGTTTGATGGAACTCCATACATTCCTGATGAAGTATGGTCTCTTTTAAGAGAGAGAATGCCTATTCAATATGGCCCAACAACTGGTGCTATGGAACAGGACCTTACACATCCTATTCCTGACACAAGCACACAACCTAAACACTTATCTAAACAGTCAACCACCTCTGGTGTCTCACAAAAGGCATCAGTTGTAAAATCAAAGAAATCAGCTAGATCTGATGTGTCTGAGAGGCAATCAGGATCAAAGGATTTCTCCACTCCAACTCAATCTCAAATAAAGTCACAAGGGGGTGAACAAAGGGTTCTTGAAACATCTGGTCTGAATAAAGAAACAGGAGTGAAGAGGAAAGTTGATCAAAGAGTTATTTCTGATTCTAATTCTGATGATGACACAATGCCTATATCAGTCTTGTTGAAAAAGAAGGAGATTGATGTTGTTGATACAAGAGAAGTGGCTGTCTCTGAAAAGCCAAAGAAAAGAAGAAGATTAATTAGCAAAGGCAAATTTGT
Source organism: Kitagawia praeruptora (assembly GCA_037693485.1). Taxonomy (NCBI): domain Eukaryota; kingdom Viridiplantae; phylum Streptophyta; class Magnoliopsida; order Apiales; family Apiaceae; genus Kitagawia; species Kitagawia praeruptora. The sequence goes on from CM075352.1 coordinate 146,941,534, forward strand.
TAATCACACGGAATTTCTGAATCTTACTGATGCTATGGAAGGTAATCCTGATGTTGTTAATCAGGATGGATCATCAGTTCCTGACGCTACTGCTAATCCTGACATCTCTACTCCTGATAATTCACCTATGAAGACTGTTGAGATTTCTGATTCTCCAGCATCTACATCTCCAAAGAGAAGAATTATTGAGATGTCTGTCGATCAAGTAAATGCTATTGCTGCTCAGTTGGGTGTTAAACCCTCACCACTTGAAGTAAAAGCTGCTGAAGCAAATGTCTTTCACAGACAGAAGAAACAGAGGACTACTATGTCATCTCTGAGAGGATCTAGCCCACAAGAACCTAAACTTCAAAGGAGTTCATAAGCTATTGCAGATCCAGTCACACAAGAACCACCTACTCAAAGTGTAGGTGCAGACATTACTGAAGGAATAGTCACACAAGAACCATCTTCTCAAAGGGAAGGTGAAGACAAGAATATTCCTGCCCCACAAGAACCATCTTCTCAAAGTGAAGATGCTGGCAAAATCATATCAGCAGGGGAGTTACCTGACAATGCTCAAGGGGCTTCTGAAATTGAAATTGAACTTGCTAGAAGACTGGAAGATAAAGCTGCTCATGATTTGCACATTGCTGAATGTGATAAAGTGATTGTTGACACTGCATTTGAGGGAAGCACACAAGAACCTTTAACTCAAAGTGTTGAAGAAGCTTCAAAACCTCAGGCTACACAAGAACCATCGGTAGCAAATACTGATGCAAGTCATGCTATAGTTGCAGTGGTCAATCCTGATGAAAGTACTACTGATCCGCATATTCCATTACTTGTTGAGCCAATTTCAGCAAGGCCAATGGATTCTTTAACTACTTCATCAGGTAACATCTCTTTCTCTACTTCCTTTACTACTGATAGTATGATTACAGATAGACCTGATAAAAGAATACCTCTATTTGTATGACTTCAGACCACTCTTCTCAGCCACCTCTTATTTCTTCACATTTAATGAGCCAGAACCTTTCTTGTGAGATTGAGAGTGAACATTTAGAGAAAAAGAAGAGTGATGAGAGGTAGTCTCCTGAACTGGCAAAAGGAGAGGTAGAAAAGAGTGAGAAGTTATTAACTTCTAGTGAGGTAGAAGTTGCTATTGAAAGTAACTTAAGTAACATTGTGAGAAGTGATGAGATCACTTTAAAAGAAACGAGAGATTTAGGAAATGTTACTAATTTGCTTGCAGGGCATCAGGATTCACCAGCTGTATCTACTGGTGTTTTGAAAATGAAAGGTGTTATGCTTCCTGATGACAATGTTGAAAATAAACTTCCTGAGGCTGGTGGTGGCTCAGATGATGATGATGATGATCATGCTGATCTTGAAACAAAGCAAATGCAGGTAGCTATAAAAGCAAGTCTTCAATCTACTTATGGGTCTTCAAGTAGATACATGCAGACAATGACTCAAGAAGAATTCAGAGGGGAGTATAGTTCAATTCTTCCTCCTGATACTCGAGCTGCAAAGGGATATGAATGGGATACAGAATGGAATGTACCGACTGCTGAAATGAATTTTCAGAATGCTCTTTTTCATTCTGGTCATATTGCTACGAGGATGCCAACTCCTGAACTCAAGGCTCTTCTCAAAACAAATGCTCTTCTAGCTAAGGGATTGAAGAGTGAGCTTGACTCTATGAAGGCTGTAACTGATAAATTTCAAGCGGGTATTCAAACATCAGTTTCTATATCTGCTACTGCTTCTCAAGCACGCCTTCTTGCTGATGATATTAAAGCCCTTGACAAGAGAATGGATTCTAGAATGACTGTCTTAGAATCAAAAGTTGATACTATTGATGAAACCCTCAAGCTTATTTTGTCTTTCTTCATTACGGAAGATGCTGATGTCAAAAAGGGGGAGAAGGTAGTCAAAACAAAATGCTCACCTAATCCAGTTGTACAAAAGGATGATGATAATTCTGGAAATGATGGTGGTGCTAAGTCACATCATAAAGTTGAAACCTCTGATGCTGCTTTAGTAACAAAGAGAACTAATACTCAAACTAAGCAGTCAACTCACGTTTCTAGATCTGGAAAGAAGACAGTGACGACAATGATGCAATCTCAGAATCCAAAAGAAGAACAGTTTGTGACACCCGGTCAAACTCTGTCAACTATTCCTAAGGATGATGTGTATGTGGAACAGGATGAAGATGTTGCTAATCTGTTTCATGAACTTGACACTGGGGATGGTCGTGTTCTTAAACTATTTCATAAAGACAAAAGAGTTCAACAGTATCATGCTGAGAAAGCACTTGTCTTATCTACTGGAGAAAATCCAAACATGACTACTGATGAGTTCTTAGATGAACAGAACAGGATCTTTGAAGAGTTTGCAAAACAGAATGAAGCTCCTGCTGCAAGAAGAGGAAGAGGCAGAGGAGGAAGATACAGAAGTAGAGGAAGATTATCTGCTCAAACAAGTACAAGGCAAACAAGATCTAGTGGAATCAAATTGAAAGATGTTTCTGAAAATGAAAAGAAGAAAACTCCACTATCTCTTGCATCAACTCCAGACAACATATTCAATGCTCCTGAAGAGATTGAAGAGGAGATTTTGCCTTTGAAAAGAAAGAGTAAGGTAGCTGTTCAATCTACTGTATTTAATGAGAAGTCAGTCGTTGGTTCAATTCCTGATGTTGTTTCTGATTCTGAAGAGGCTGAAATTTTAAAAGAACTTAAGATTATGATTCTTAAGGTTGTGGTTGAATTTCACAATATAGAAGTTTTTGAAGATACACTGGAGTATGAACAAGAAAACTTCAAAAGATTTGAGAGAGAAAGTGAAATCAGAACTAAAGCCAGAGAAGCAGAAAGGATAACAACCAGAGATTACTTAAGAAATGTTCATAGATCAAACAGGAAGTTATGGTATGATAAAGATAGATCTGTTCCTGAACATCAGCAGGATTATCCAACAAATGAGAAGAAGAAGAGTAAGAAAAAGGAGGAGAATAAGGTTGATTATAGGAAACCAGTTGTGTTCAAATCAGCTGGACTGATAAAAGAGTCTTCCTTGATCAATGAATTACTGATTGTTAAATCAGAGTCTACTACATTTATTGCTGAAAGTCCACCAAAATGGGTGAGTATGCAATCTGGTTTGAGAGGATGGGAACCTGGCGCTAGAGGAGGAATTGGATATAGTCATGCACTGGTTATTTTCATTGCACAAACTGATCAACATGCTCTAGTTGACAAGATTGGGGATGAGTTAACTGTAGATCATCTCTGGAAACTTGAAGCTGTTGCTATCATTGCTGATTGTCATGCTGATGCAAAGAAAATAGAAAAGCTGGTGTACTTCATAAAAGATGGAAGTGTGAAGAAGATTCCTATTCATGAATTGTTGTGTAAATCTGCAAAAGAGCTGAAATATGTTCTGTATCTTCTCAGAAGTAAAAGAATAAATGTTAGTGAAAGAGAAGTTTATCACAATTGGTGTGTCATGATTTACATGAAGATTAGACAGAGATTCATGGATGGAGGAACGAGGTATGATGGCAATTATATTCCCATGTACTTAAATTTAAGAGATATAGAGATTGAAATGAAGAAAGGTACAGCTGTTAGAGAAGTGTATCTAGGCATGGAACAACTGTCTCTAAATCCAGATGGGAAGGAAATTGCTTATGTATTGCTAGGTGACTTAGATCTTCCAAGAAGCTCAATTCAGAATCTCAGGGCAGCTATCTATCAGATTAATGAGGAAGATGAAGAACTCAAAAATCTGAAGAAGAAACTGATTCAAGTTCTTGAGAGCAAGGAAGAAGAATTGTTATCTGAATTCTTGAGATTGAATCTGTTTTATCAAAGAATTTCTGAAACTGTTCCTGATGATTTTTAGAAGGTATTTTGTTTTGAGTTTTTGACATCTTGAATCAAGGAATTTGTGCTTTGTTTTATAAAGAACAAATTGGGGGAGATTGTTAGATATTGATTCAAGTGATGATCAGGATCTGGGTATTACTGATCAGATACTGATGCTGACGTCATCAGGAATACAACGTCAGTATTGGATTATCATCAGGATTAGAAGCTGGTCAGGATTTCATGAAGATTCTTATCAGACTAGAGATCAAGGAAGATTGATATGTCGGTTCCTAATTTGTAGGAATGCAGCTATCATACAAGATATGCTTTCAGAGATATATGTAATTGATTTATAATATCTTGTAATTGATAGTGTAACTGTGTACTCTATATAAACACAGTTTAGGTTTTACATTATGTAATTGCTTACACGAGTTATATTGTAACCTAGCAGCTCTTAAGAACATAAGAATTTCTTAAGAGAGTTTTGTAACAGTTTTATATCAGAATTAATAAAGCTGTTATTGATTCATACTTGTGTTATTTGTTTTAAGTCGAAAATCTTATACAATTGTATTCAACCCCCCTTCTACAATTGTTATTTACTGGGCAACAGAAACAAACTGCTACAGAAATTTCAAATCTAGATATTCTTTCTTGTTTGAAGGCTACAGTGGTTCAAGTCAAAACATTGGATGGTAGACTTAATGATTGTCAGAAGGCAGTTACTGATCTGACAACTGACCTTAAAGCTAAAGATATGACTCTGGAGTTTGACACTAAACTCAAAATTACCAAGTTTTCCAAAGCTCAAGACTCTATGTTGACAGGCTGACCAAAATTGAAGAAAATCAGAATGTCTTGTCTGGTAAAATTGACTCTATAGCAACCTCCTTGGAGCTAATTACTTCCATTCTTATGCCTGATGATGTCAAAAAGGGGGAGAGATATGCTAAGACAAAATACAGGCAATCTCAAACTCTGACTCAGAAGGATGATGCAGGAGATGGAGGAGCAAGAGGTCAGAGGAATCTAAGGTCAAGGGCAACTGATAAGAGTTTACAAACTGGCAACACTTCTAAATCAAAGTCTGATGCTGTAAACACTGATACTCAGGGTACTTCTAAAACCCAGAGTTTGGTACGTATTATCTTCAAATCCACAGACTGATGAGGAATTGGTTGCCAAAGTGTTTTTAGAAGAGAATGCAGAAGGGGTCACAATAGAAAATATTCAAGCTGAGGAAAAGAGTTTACAAGAAGAACATCAGAAAGCTCTGAAGTCTGGTAAACTCAAGAAGAATGGAAAAGCTACTAGGCCTGTTCTTAAAGGCATTGAAATTAAAGAAAAAGTTGGTACTGATCAAAGGATGCTTATATCCAGAAAATCAACAGAAGCAGAAGCTAAGCAAAAGCTTAAAGGCATTGCTGAAGAAGGAAGAATTTCAAAGAAAACAAGTACAACCTCTGTTGCTACACAAGTTGTACAAAAGAAAAAAATACATCTCTAACTTCTCAGTTGAAATCAATATTTGGAAAAGGAACATTTGATGATCCAAATCAAGTTTCTGGAGGTCCTATGGATTTTTATGATGGAAGAGCTTTAACAGGGAAGATTGGAAGAAATAGAGCTGGTCTGGGCTCACATAGAGATACAAGGCAACATGTTGGTCCTAGAGATCCTTCCTCATTGGTTGTTCCAGGTCGTGGTGTCACTCAAGAGAGTTTGGACAGACTGGAGTCAGTACAGTTGGTCTATCAGAAGAGTTTAGAAAAAGATTTTCTCTTGTGTTTTGTGTCTGATGGAACAGTATACAAGATTGGTGAGTTTGATCTTGATCTGAAATATTGGGAAGAACTAGAACATGTTCTGTATCTTTTCAAAGTGAGAAATCGAAGAACTGAGTTAGTTGCAAATGTACTTAGACAAAGATGGTTCAAAATTTGGCAACTAGAGGCATGAAATATAACAGCAGTTATGTTCCTAAGTACAGAGATTGGAATGGAAATCTTATTGAGATGAAGAAGGGTACTACAAAGTTGAAGACTGATCTGGGTGTCACAGTTCTTGATTTCAATTCACAATCAGAGGAAGTGAAATTTATCATACTGGGTAATGACATGAGGAGAAACAAAATCTATGATCTGAGAGCTGCTATTTATCAGACTGATGAGAGTGCTCCTGAGTTAAGGGAAATCAAGGAAATAATGCAGAGAGAACTTGAGAATGCTGAAAGAAGATTGCTGATAGATTATCTCAGAACAACACCAGATCTTGAGGCAATTTTATAAATGATGCTCTGTAAGAATTTCTTGTTTTTCTGTTGATTTTGTTTAAGTAAGTAGTTTAAACTCTAATTAGTTATTAAACACTGCATTTGTCTATTTTGTTTTGACATCATCAATTGTTGTTAACTTGTACATTTTTACTAATGAACAAGTTGGGGGAGATTGTTAGATATAATTGATGTATTTATAAATCAGTGTTTAAGTGTTACAGTGAATAATCAGAGTTTAGCTGGAAGCAGTCAGAGTTTTTTGTTTGCGCAAACGCTGATTGATGGAAGCAACAGAGTTTGTTAAACTCTGTTCAGCGGAAGCATCTACAAGTCAACAATGATTGAAGATTAATTGAAGATAAACATGGAAGCAATATCTTTGAAGATTAGATAGCTATCAAAGAGATTGAGTTGACCTAAAAGATGTGTAGCAATCGTAATTGATATCAATTGTATTGCTTAATTGTAGGAGTATCAATTTATGATTGTACCGTAGCTGTATGTTTTATAAATACAGTTAGGTTAACCCTAGAAGGGTATCGAACATTGAAATATTCATTCATTGTAACCTAAGCAGCTCTCTGTGATATTTTACATCACTGAGAGAGGAATTATAAATTCCAAACAGTTTTTAATTATAAAAAACACTTGTACTTGTTAATCTCTCATACAGTACTTGATTATATTTGTGTATTCGGCCTAACATATATCATTTATTCTAAGGGCCCCGCCAGGGGTACCTTTACTTCTACCCCCTATCCATTAATAAAAAAAAAAACTGCTGCCACATCAACATTTTTAAAAAATATATATATTTTTTTAATTTTTATATTTATCCTTCATTTTTTTATCTTCTTTATTTCTTTGATGCTTATTTTTATAAAATAAAAAAGAGCTTTTTAATTATGGAGCCAAAACATGAACAAAATAAGTAAAAAATATCTTTATTTAAAATTTTCAATATACACGACATCATCTATAATCATTGTTTTGAAAATTGCGGATTTAATCGACGAAAGCAAAGTCTGGTTACTAATAAAAAATTAATCGATATAATGATGGAAGATAACTTAATATTATTAATTATTTAAATTTAACACATATTTTTATATATATGGAGGTGCTCAAATGAGAACTTTCTTAAAATGAGAATTTAGTTCATACTAAAATATATATATATATATATATATATATATATATATATATATATATATATATCATTTATTCTAAGGGCCCCGCCAGGGGCACCTTCACTTCTACCTAGGGGTGATCGCGGTGCAGGCGGTGCGGTTTTTCCCTAAAACCGCGGACCAACCCGCGCATGCGGTTTGGTCAAATTTCCAAACCGCAACCGCACCGCGAAATTTTAAAACCGCATAAACCACACCGCAAAAATGCGGGGCGGTGTGGTGCTGTTTATTGCGGTTTACACCGTGGATAAAAATAATTATAAATCTAAAATATTAATTTTCATGCATGTGAAATAAATTTTTAAAGTTCTTACTCAACCACATTTTTTAATTCGTATGCGGGTCGCGCGTGTCTATAGACCTAACGAAATACAAACATTGTAGTATGAAATATTGTGATACTAAATAGATAAGGATGGGCTAGTGTAATAACCCTAACTTTAGTAATGCTACAGTGATCACATGAGTAGTAAATTTCGAGGATTTAGAGAAATGGTATATAAGTACTCCATAATGGAAACGGGAAATGAATAAACAGAAACCATATTAGGGTTGTACATTGAAAATAAGAGACTCGAAATGACGATAGATTCCAGAAATTCCTGAATATGGATTTTGAGGATTTTGATTTCGAATAAGCTTCTATTGGATATTAAGGAGCATGGAAATATTATAAGAATTATATATTGAGGGATTATTGAATTTAGATTAAACCAAAGGATTATTAAGTTAAGAGAATACCAAGGGAAATTGGATTTGTAAATGATTTCAAAAACCACTGAGATAATGAGGTACATTCGAAACGAACCATAATTAGACGAGTATGGAAACCAAGCAACCAAGATTAGTAATATAACAAGGATACATACCACATTATGTTATTCAAGACTATTAGCATTATAAGTAGAAAATCAAAATGGGATTTATTTGATCATCAAAGTGGTGTCATTAGCCATTAACTTGTTTTTAAGGGTAAATTAGTAACTTTGCAAGGTGTTAACCACAAAATATCTACAAGGCTTCTAAGACAATATAGAATCACCAAGATTAACACAAGATTAGATCAAAACAAAAGCAAGAAAACCTCTTCCCCATCTAGTTCTTCCATTCGGCCATATCAAGAAAAAAGAGAAAAAGAAAATCCAAAATCCTAGCTAGCATCAAGATTAAATCAAGAGAAAAATCATGCAGCTTCTTGGAGGATAGATTAAGACTAGCACAAATTTCAAGGCCAACCAACATCATTTAGCAAGGTAATAAAATCATAGAAGTTGAAGATGAATAGTGAATGAACAGTAATTTTCAAGTGTTAACTTTGTTTTAATGGTTTCTTTAGTTGATTCAAGTTAATCTAAGGTTGTTTAAGGAGTGCTCAAGGTTTATCAAGGATTGTTAAGGGTTATCAAAGCTTCAAGAAGGTATAATCATGCTTGCTCTTCTATATTTATGATGGATATGGTTGTGTTTAGTGATTAAGTGCTATAAATGTTATGATTATGATGTTATAAGTGTTTGTAAGTGGTTAAAGTTGAATATGGAAGTGTTTGGGCTTGTAACCATGGCTGGTAATGAAGACCACATGGTGTAGGTGATGATTATTGTGTTTGATGATTGAGTTGGAGGAGTTGGAAATTTGGAAAGTATGAAATCATAACCGTTATAACGCCCGATTTTCGTTAGGATGTAATCTGCCCTGTTTTGGACCCCTGTATCCGAATGGTACCCTACTGTCTAGGTTACCAACTGACCATGAGATGATAGATCTTGGTTCATAGATCGTTTTGATATAAAGTGCGTTAAAATCTGATGAACGGTTTTGGAGAAAAGTCAGTTTTAGTGAAAGACGTTCGAAAGTCGAGAAACCGGGCTATAACTACCATACTTAAACATTTTTAAAAATTATGAAACTTTGGGATATTGTAGTACGGTAGTCAAAGAGTTGTTACCAGTTGACCTTGTGGTAAAGTTCGAAATCCATATTTTCTGAGAATTTTTACAGTTAAGTGTGATCGTTAGGGGAAATGGTGAAAACCCCTGAAACTTCGATTGAGGTTATAAATGGTTAAGTTCTCGAACCTTTGGGGTAATAGTGATACGTTAAACATATATTAAAGTGTCAAGGGTAATGTTATACAAGAGTGTAGTGAGTAGAAGATGTGGTATTCTAATGACGGTCCTTTTGTGTTTATAGAAACTCCGAAAGAGGGACGAGCCATACTGTCAGGATACCGAAACCGAGGCAAGATCTTTTCTATCCCTACTTGGAAATTTTTTATCTTCAAAGAAACTTGATTTCATGGAATATATATATATGTGATGCTATTGTTACTATATGGTTAAGAATTTGTTTTCCTTGATTATTGATATTCAAAGGGAAGGTATATGAGTATGATATGAATATGGATATGGATATGAGTATGAGATGGATATGAATGTACATAGAGATGATTATGCATGAAGTGAACATGCCTTATGATTAAGGGAATATGAAGGAATGGTATCAGTTGTTACCTAGAGTTATATATAAAGGAATGGTATCAGTTGTTATCTAGAGTTATATATAAAGGAATGGTATCAGTTATTATCTAGGGTTATATGATTTATAATATGATGTTAAAAATATTCTTTCTAAATGTTGTGACAGATATTATTGAGTATTATTTAATACTTCTAAATTAAATGGAATACTTTATGTATACAAGAACATATTTGATTTCATTGAATATAGAAGAGATGTTTGAGTCATAATCAAAGTATTATGACATAAATATTTTAAAGGTGATGATAAATGGAAATGGAAATGATATATGTGAATGGAAATGGAAAATGTGAAATGGTATTTGATGATTTGAAAAAGGGGGATTGCAACAGTAAGCGTAAGAGGCTGTGTGGTAGTGGCACAATCCAGCATCCAATATTTTATTTCGGCACGAAGATGCCAAGGGAGGATGTAGCAGGTAGCCTTCCTCCAGGGTTGATTACCAGGTAGGGATCATCCCTTCTACTAGTAGTAAACAGAGAGCGGGTACGGTCAGGCGACTGATCATCGTTCTACGTATCTAGCGCCAGCAGAGATCCCCAAACTTAAAAAGAAAGATTTGGAAAATGGTTTTCAGATTTTTATACTGAAAACAGAAAAATGATATGAAAAGATGGAATTACTGTTACAGATGAAGAGAAACTGATTTTATATTATGGTATAAAATTGTTGTGTAAAAAAAAAGGGAATGGAAGGATTGTAATGAGAGATATAGTTCAAATTTCTATGCTATCTTGAGATGATATATTGAGAGAAATTGGATGATGTATTATTAAATAGGAATGTCATTTTTTCTCAAAGTCTATAATTGGTTTCCTGTTATTATATGATATTAGAAGTGAAACTGAGATTATAATATTATATATTTTTTTCGTACAAAGATAATTGAAAAGTATATGTCCTGAACGGAAATAAAATTTCCTACATAATATCTGAAAATGGTTTGTTAAAATATATATATGATGATTATTTTCCTTTGTTGTTAGTTAATAGAAATTATCTTGCTGAGATATTATAGCTCACTCTTGTTACTTATCTATATACAGCTAGGTATGCCGATTCTACGCAGAACGCCCCGCAAGAGAGTAGGGGGAAAGAGACCTTCTGAGAGCACGCTAGCATCGATTCCTGAGGTAGTGATGAGGCTGACGGGTGCTGGGAACCTTATGTATAATTAAGTGTGCAAGCATGTAATAAACTTTTGATTGTTGAAATGCTTCATGTCGAAGTATCATTCAGCAATGTATTTAAGGATGATTCTAGGTTTGTAATAACTGTTATCTCTAAACTTTTGTTATGGTGAATGTTGTTCTCTGAGCATATGACGGGTGTGTGTTAATATTTAAGTGTGGGGTCTATTGTGAGTTTTATTATGCATTTATACTCCAGCTGCCAAGAGAAGAATATTAATAAGTGGAAATTGGTCCGTGACGGCCTGGATTCATGACCCCGGATTTGGGGCTGTCACAGTTTGGTATCAGTGCTTAGAGTCATATTGCTCAGGAACAAGAGTGATAGTAATATATACATATAGATATATAGGTAATGATATAAAATATGAACTCACATCGAGTTCAAGGGGGGATTTATCGAACGAAGCGTTTATTCTAAGTAGTGATTATAATTTTATAGATTATTGCTAATAAAGGTTATTATGCCAAAAGTGTTAAGTTTATGTAGCACACGAGATAGATATGAGAAAGGGAATACTTGATGTATCGGGAAGTGTACGTTAGATAACCTCGTGAGTAATTCCAGGGTGACCTATCATCTCTTATTAAAAAAAGGGGCCTGTATCTTTTCAAAACTTTCTGGTACCTTTGGAATGTGTTTCAAAATTGTATTTTATCTATTTTAGTCAAAATATTTCCCTAAGATTATTTTTGGAAGAGGGTCTTTATCATCGTGATTAAATATTTTCTTTATACTTCTTATTCCAACTAAGAGGAACAATCCTATATGTATACACAAGGACGATCTGTCTGTGTGATTGAAAGTCGGAGGGGACGCCCTCACTTGTGTTACGTACGGGTTCTTCCATCATATTGATTTCCCAAAATATTCTTTTGTTTCGAATAAGAGCTATTTAAAACTCTTAATCTTATAAATTGTGGTGGGACACTTGCTTGTTCTGGGTCCGTTTCAAATCAAAGTTTCTTGAATTCTATCAATTGTTTCGAATATAGAAGATTTCAGTAATGGATGGGATAATGGAAGCAAGGTTTGGAGTATACGTGATTATACGGGGAAACTCGAGATTTCAAGGGAAATTTCAATAAGAGATAATTAGAGCTAGAAGCGTTTCGATATAAAAGAGGAAGGAATTTCGTGAGAAAAAAGGGGTAAAATTGAGGATTAGTGAGATAAAAGAATATGAGGAATTTTAAGGTATAATTGAGACTTACTATTGAGAGTAAGGTGTATTTTGAGGAAAAAGTCAGAATAAGGATAAACAAAGGAAGTGAGATAATTAATGAAGTTTGTGTATTCTGTCTAAATTCTATCGTATTTCGATATTAAATGTTGAGATTCAAGAATATTGATGTATATAAGGTGATTGACTTAAATGAGAATGTTATCGTGCTAAAGGTGATACGATTATTTGCTAAAGTTGAATTGAGAATATTATGGCATATAAATGAGTTAACTAGTAATATAATTGTGTATAGGAGAATGTGTATATAGAAATGATGTATATTGTACCCTAAATTTGGGTGATTAATGAAGAATATTGATATATACAGAATCATGCCGCCTAAGCGTAACAATAGAACGAATGCAAGGGAAAATGAGAGAGATGAAGGAAGTCGAAATAGACAGAATGAAAACGCTCATAATGAACAAAATCATGAAGAAGAGGAAGATGAATCAACTGAACAACAAGGAAATCAGGGTGGTGATCCCTTTAACCAATTCATGGAACTATTAAGGCAGAATTTAGCTAATCCACAGAACCCTCAACCCCCACCTGTTCTTCCTAATCAGGCAGCTAACTCCTTTCGTGCCTTTAAGTCATTGAAACCCCCAGAGTTTGAGGGAACTGTTGACCTAGTATTAGCCAGAGCATGGCTGAAAGAAATAGAGAAAGATTTTGAGATATTGAGGATCGAAGAGGATCAGAAAACAATCTTTGCAACCTATCTCTTAAAGGGAGAGGCAAATTATTGGTGGGAAGCTAAGAAGAACCTAGAAGGAGCGGGAGTGATAACCTGGGAACGTTTCACTAGGGTGTTTTTAGAGAAGTACTCCCCTAGGTATCTGGAAAACCAAATGGAGATGAAATTTCTGGAACTAAAGCAGGATAATCTATCAGTGGCCGAGTATGAGACTAAATTTACTGAATTGTCTAGGTTTGTTCCAGAATTTGTGCGTACTGAGGAACAACGAGCGAAAAGGTTCCAACAAGGATTGAAACCATGGCTACGGACGAGAGTGGCACCGTTTGAGTTAACTGATTATGCTGCGATAGTTCAAAAGGCATCCATTATAGAAGCTGAGAGTGAACAAAACCAGATAGGTCGAGAAAGTAAGAAAAGGAGATTTGAGGGCCATAAGGGAGGTTCAAGTGAAGGAAGTTACTTTAGCAAGGTTGGTAAAGGACAAAAATCTCAGTTTGTGGGAAAGTCAGGGAGTAACAAGGCTGTTAGTGAGACTGTGAATCAAGGTGGCAAATCCTCAGGAACTTTTCAGTCTAATCAAGCACGACCACCATTACCAGATTGTAGCAAGTGTGGTAGAAAGCATACGGGAGTGTGTAGGAGGTCGGAAATAACTTGCTTTAAGTGCGGACAGAAAGGACACTATTATAACCAGTGCACATCAACTGATAAAATTGATATCAAGTGTTATCAATGTGGGAAATTAGGACACTTATGTGGGAAATTAGGACACTTTGCTAGAGATTGCCGTTCCAGTGGGTCATCTGCGCCGGGACAAAGTATGACTGCTTCAAATAGACCTACTGCCAGGGTGTATAATATGACTTTAGGAGAAACGTTGAAAAAGCCGGATACAGATGCATGTGAACATTTTCTCTTGTTATTTAACCTTCTAAGTGTAAATGTTTGGTTAGGAATCAATGTGGTCAATGAATGGTATAGGTAGGTTGACAATCTAGATAAGGAAAATCAGTATCTGTTGGGGGTTAGAAATTCTATGAAAAGGAGAATAAGAGTATTTTGGGAAAAACACAAACTTGTTTAGGCACGAACAGGAAATATATATTATAGGTAGAATTTTCTTACAATTGTTTCAAGGAATCTTATTCTAGCCAAATTTCTGGAGGATTTTACAGAGACAAGATATAATAAGATTGAAGTATTTATATTTTATGTCATGATAGAGATCAAAATACAGATAAACCATAAGTGAGATACACTACCATTCAGGGGAGGCCAATGTGGTGGCCGATACCCTTAGCTAAAAGAGGAATGAGAGATGAACTAATGTGGAATGACTGAAATAGGAGGAGAATGAAAGGGACTGATATAGATAAGCTAAATGGCATGTTGATGAATGACAAGCAAGATTATGTTGGTGTATTTTTACGCAAACAAGATAGAGATATTATGAAGGAAAAAGGATGGAGAAAGTGGTATAGAAGTTATAAGGTGTAGATGAAAAGGTATCTATGGACATTTCCGACGTGATTCCGGGACGGAATCCTTTTAAGGGGGGAAGGATGTAATAACCCTAACTTTAGTAATGCTACAGTGATCACATGAGGAGTAAATTTCGAGGATTTAGAGAAATGGTATATAAGTACTCCATAATGGAAACGGGAAATGAATAAACAGAAACCATTTTAGGGTTGTACATTGAAAATAAGAGACTCGAAATGACGATAGATTCCAGAAATTCCTGAATATGGATTTTGAGGATTTTGATTTCGAATAAGCTTCTATTGGATATTAAGGAGCATGGAAATATTATAAGAATTATATATTGAGGGATTAGTGAATTTAGATTAAACCAAAGGATTATTAAGTTAAGAGAATACCAAGGGAAATTGGATTTGTAAATGATTTCAAAAACCACTAAGATAATGAGGTACATTCGAAACGAACCATAATTAGACGAGTATGGAAACCAAGCAACCAAGATTAGTAATATAACAAGGATACATACCACATTATGTTATTCAAGATTATTAGCATTATAAGTAGAAAATCAAAATGGGATTTATTTGATCATCAAAGTGGTGTCATTAGCCATTAACTTGTTTTTAAGGGTAAATTAGTAACTTTGCAAGGTGTTAACCACAAAATATCTACAAGGCTTCTAAGACAATCTAGAATCACCAAGATTAACACAAGATTAGATCAAAACAAAAGCAAGAAAACCTCTTCCCCATCTAGTTCTTCCATTCGGCCATATCAAGAAAAAAGAGAAAAAGAAAATCCAAAATCCTAGCTAGTATCAAGATTAAATCAAGAGAAAAATCATGGAGCTTCTTGGAGGATAGATTAAGACTAGCACAAAGTTTCAAGGCCAACCAACATCATTTAGCAAGGTAATAAAATCATAGAAGTTGAAGATGAATAGTGAATGAATAGTAATTTTCAAGTGTTAACTTTGTTTTAATGGTTTCTTTAGTTGATTCAAGTTAATCTAAGGTTGTTTAAGGAGTGCCCAAGGTTTATCAAGGATTGTTAAGGGTTATCAAAGCTTCAAGAAGGTATAATCATGCTTGCTCTTCTATATTTATGATGGATATGGTTGTGTTTAGTGATTAAGTGCTATAAATGTTATGATTATGATGTTATAAGTGTTTGTAAGTGGTTAAAGTTGAATATGGAAGTGTTTGGGCTTGTAACCATGGCTGGTAATGAAGACCACATGGTGTAGGTGATGATTATTGTGTTTGATGATTGAGTTGGAGGATTTGGAAATTTGGAAAGTATGAAATCATAACCGTTATAATGCCCGATTTTTGTTAGGATGTAATCTGCCCTGTTTTGGACCCCTGTATCCGAACGGTACCCTACTGTCTAGGTTACCAACTGACCATGAGATGATAGATCTTGGTTCATAGATCGTTTTGATATAAAGTGCGTTAAAATCTGATGAACGGTTTAGGAGAAAAGTCAGTTTTAGTGAAAGACATTCGAAAGTCGAGAAACCGTAGTTGTACCAACTTTGAGGCTATAACTACCATAATTAAACATTTTTAAAAATTATAAAACTTTGGGATATTGTAGTAAGGTAGTCAAAGAGTTGTTACCAGTTGACCTTGTGGTAAAGTTCGAAATCCATATTTTCTGAGAATTTTTACAGTTAAGTGTGATCGTTAGGGGAAATGGTGAAAACCCCTGAAACTTCGATTGAGGTTATAAATGGTTAAGTTCTCGAACCTTTGGGGTAATAGTGATACATTAAACATATATTAAAGTGTTAAGGGTAATGTTATACAAGAGTGTAGTGAGTAGAAGATGTGGTATTCTAATGACGGTCCTTTTGTGTTTATAGAAACTCCGAAAGAGGGACGAGTCATACTGTCAGGATACCGAAACCGAGGCAAGATCTTTTCTATCCCTACTTGGAAATTTTTTATCTTCAAAGAAACTTGATTTCATGGAATATATATATATATGTGATGCTATTGTTACTATATGGTTAAGAATTTGTTTTCCTTGATTATTGATATTCAAAGGGAAGGTATATGAGTATGATATGAATATGGATATGGATATGAGTATGAGATGGATATGAATGTACATAGAGATGATTATGCATGAAGTGAACATGCCTTATAATTAAGGGAATATGAAGGAATGGTATCAGTTGTTATCTAGAGTTATATATAAAGGAATGGTATCAGTTGTTATCTAGAGTTATATATAAAGGAATGGTATCAGTTATTATCTAGGGTTATATGATTTATAATATGATGTTAAAAATATTCTTTCTAAATGTTGTGACAGATATTATTGAGTATTATTTAATACTTCTAAATTAAATGGAATACTTTATGTATACAAGAACATATTTGATTTCATTGAATATAGAAGAGATGTTTGAGTCATAATCAAAGTATTATGACATAAATATTTTAAAGGTGATGATAAATGGAAATGGAAATGATATATGTGAATGGAAATGGAAAATGTGAAATGGTATTTGATGATTTGAAAAAGGGGGATTGCAACAGTAAGCGTAAGAGGCTATGTGGTAGTGGCACGAAGATGCCAAGGGAGGATGTACCAGGTAGCCTTCCTCCAGGGTTGATTACCAGGTAGGTATCATCCCTTCTACTAGTAGTAAACAGAGAGCGGGTACGGTCAGGCGACTGATCATCGTCCTACGTATCTGGCGCCAGCAGAGATCCCCAAACTTAAAAAGAAAGATTTGGAAAATGGTTTTCAGATTTTTATACTGAAAACAGAAAAATGATATGAAAAGATGGAATTACTGTTACAGATGAAGAGAAACTGATTTTATATTATGGTATAAAATTGTTGTGTTAAAAAAAGGAAATGGAAGGATTGTAATGAGAGATATAGTTCAAATTTCTATGCTATCTTGAGATAATATATTGAGAGAAAGTGGATGATGTATTATTAAATATGAATGTCATTTTTTCTCAAAGTCTATAATTGGTTTCCAGTTATTATATGATATTAGAAGTGAGACTGAGATTATAATATTATATATTTTTTTTCGTACAAAGATAATTGAAAAGTATATGTCCTGAACGGAAATAAAATTTCGTACATAATATCTGAAAATGGTTTGTTAAAATATATATATGATGATTATTTTCCTTTGTTGTTAGTTAATAGAAATTATCTTGCTGAGCTATTATAGCTCACTCTTGCTACTTATCTATATACAGCTAGGTATGCCGATTCTACGCAGAACGCCCCGCAAGAGAGTAGGGGGAAAGCGACCTTCTGATAGCACGCTAGCATCGATTCCTGAGGTAGTGATGAGGCAGACGGGTGCTGGGAACCTTATGTATAATTAATTGTGCAAGCATGTAATAAACTTTTGATTGTTGAAATGCTTCATGTCGAAGTATCATTCAGCAATGTATTTAAGGATGATTCTGGGATTGTAATAACTGTTATCTCTAAACTTTTGTTATGGTGAATGTTGTTCTCTGAGCATATGACGGGTGTGTGTTAATATTTAAGTGTGGGGTCTATTGTGAGTTTTATTATGCATTTATACTCCAGCTGCCAAGAGAAGAATATTAATAAGTGGAAATTGGACCGTGACGACCTAGATTCATGACCCCGAATTTAGGGCTGTCACAGCTAGCGCATTATAATTTATCTCATAAGCCTCTAAAATAAACTATTACTAGGCAGTAGGTACTAACGAACCAAATAGCTTGCAAACTATCCCTTAAATCATCAACAAAATACTAACATAGTATATATATATATATATATATATAATATTAAATATTGCGGTGCGGTGCGGTTTGAACCGCATTTCAGAAAACTAAAACCGCAACCCGCACCGCACCGTATGTCAAAATTTGAAACCGCAACCGCACCACAGAAAATAAAAACCGCGCGGTGTGGTGCGGTGCGGGCGGTTTTTGCGGTTTGGTGCGGTTTATGATCACCCCTACTTCTACCCTCTATCCATTAATCAAAAAAAAAAAACTGCTGCCACATCATCATTTTTTAATTTTTTTTTTTAATTTTTATATTTATCCTTCATTTTTTTACCTTCTTTATTTCTTTGATGCTTATTTTTAAAAAATAAAAAAGAGTTTTTTAATTATGGAGCCAAAAATAAACAAAATAACTAAAAAATCTCTTTATTTATGATTTTCAATATACACGGCATCATCTATGATCATTGTTTTGAAAATTTCAGATTTAATCGACGAAAGCATAGTCTTGTTACTAATAAAAAATTAATCGATATAATGATGGAAGATAACTTAATATTATTAATTATTTAAATTTAACACATATTTATATATATAGGGAGGTGCTCAAATGAGAACTTTCTTAAAATGAGAATTTAGTTCACACTAATATATATATATATATATATATATATATATATGGGGCTACTCCAATACAAACCTTATTAAAATACAAACCTACAAACCAAGCATAATCTAATATTTCAAGCTAATCTAATTACCAAACTAGGGGTACCCCAATACAAAAAATGTTTAAAATACTTGGCTCTATCCAACAAAAAAAAAAATCACTGTTCACGTGATGACGTGGCAGTGGATTTCACTGGTTAACGGTGCTTCGCACCTTCTTGTACGGCGCTTCGCGCCTTTATCATTCTAAAGTTGTAAGGAATGACAATCAATGGTAAAGGCAATAGACGATTGACGGGTGTGTCGAGAGCCTTCCGCCCTCATGACTACCTAACTCATCCGTTTACTGTCTTAAATGCTTCGCATTTCCACGGCAAGATTTTTTTTTTGTTGGATAGAGCCAATTATTTTAAGCATTTTTTGTGAAGGTACCCTTGGCGGGAACCTTAGAATAGATGAAATATAATTAATTTAGTGTTGGTTTGTAGGTTTGTATTTTAAAAGTGGTTTGTATTTGAGCACTTGCCTATATATATATATATATATATAGTATACACTACACACCCAAATCTATATACATATATACACTACAACATAAAACTCAAATTATGC
Source organism: Kitagawia praeruptora (assembly GCA_037693485.1). Lineage (NCBI taxonomy): Eukaryota > Viridiplantae > Streptophyta > Magnoliopsida > Apiales > Apiaceae > Kitagawia > Kitagawia praeruptora. The sequence continues at coordinate 146,961,029 of CM075352.1, forward strand.
ATATCCACCACGCAAGTTGTTTAAGAACTCAGCATATAACTGGTGACCCGTATTTGCATAAAGCGGGTCCAAAATCTATATATATATATACACTACACACCCAAATCTTGACACACAATTGGTCTAATTATTAAAATTATAATTATGGAATTTAGATTTCACAAATCAATTAATTGATTTTTTAATCATTTATCTACGTTAAGATTAGAAACAAAATACCCTAATTGTATGCTCAAATCATGTACTATATCATTGCTTAAGTTACATGTATATATTGATAGTTTTACCATCATTTATTCATTCATCATATTTTGTCTTAACCAAACAATGGCAGAGGAACATTGTCAAAAATTACAAAGCTTGAATGCCTCAAAAACCTCTTGGAAAATTAAAGTTAGAGTGACAAGAATGTGGCCAGTAATGAATGCTGAAAGAGTTTTCCGAGGATAGAAATTTTTGTTGGTAGATATAGATGTATGTACCTGATGTTGTATATATTCATTTTTTTATGTAAACTTTTTACTGATTATAATTAACTTTTAATTATTTGACATATATGATATCTTCCAGGGTTATCATATTCAAGCATTTGTATATGTGGACATCTGGAAAAATCCAAAGAAAAAATTAGAGGAGAGAGAAATTTATATTATCACTAACTTCACTGTGAGGAGCGCATTTGAAAAAATGCGACCAGTATCGTCAAAAATGGCTATTTCTTTTACAAATGCAACAGAAGTGGTTCATGTACAAGAAAATGATCCACTTTTGGTGATGAACAAGTACGAATGTATAGAGTTGGTTAAAGTCATCGTCGTATATATGTTATGTATCTGATCTTCATCAACAAGTATCTCAATCTTATGTCACAATCAATCTAACAAAATTTCAAAAATATATATTACTTAAATTGCACTTTTTGATGGATAGAATAAATTTTTAGCATTGTCAAAATAGAATTGTATGCTACTCTTTAATAAATTTTTCATAACACTATTTCATTAAATAATTTTATAATTGTATAATTGAATGGAACATGTTTGTAGGTGATCAATCAAACTCCTAAAATTATTTTAAATGATATTTAAATTAAATGAATGCCGTGTACGAAGTACGGGCAAAATGCTAGTTTAATAATAAAAAAATACTATTAGAGCATCTCCAATGGCGTTAGCTAAAAATGATTGGCTAAATTACATAAAATATTGATTATGTAAAATTTGTCGAACCTATAAGACATTCCAAGGGTATTGGCTATAATGATTGGCTATATTTTAAAAATAGTATGTTATTAATATTTCAAGTTGTCATTAATGGAATATATAATTTTAATATAGAAATAAGTGATGTGGCAATTCACTACAGGTCTGTAGAGGTTCGACAAATATAGCCAACATCAAGAGATTATCTATAATTATAATTATTGATAACAGTTTTGTACATTGGAGTGTAAATTTTTTTACACATTCTTTATAATTCTTATTTATGGTAATTAATTTTAAAATTTACCTAAGGGGTCTCCCATTGGAGATGCTCTTAGAGCATTCACATCCCATCTCCCATCCCCATCCCCAAAAACTTACTAAAAATAGTAAATCCTCAAATAAAAATAGTAAATCCCCAAAATTATAAAAAATGTTCTACATCCCATTCCCCATTTTCCATCCCCATATCACTCCATTCCTTTTTATATTACTTCTTTCTCTCTCTTTCACTTAAATTTTAACTATCAAAACTCACCCACTACAATTAAATACATTTAAAAGAGGAGAGAGATGATTTGGGGTTCAAAATAGTAATCCCCAAATATGGGGATTCAAAACTTGTCCCTAAAATTAATCCCTAAAATGGGGAATGGGATGGAGGCCATTTTTTGCATAAATGCTAAATATTTCCCTAAATATTTGGGGATAGGGCCTATCCCCAAATATTTAGGGAAATATTTAGCATTTATGCAAAAAATGGCCTCCATCCCATTCCCCATTTTAGGGATTAATTTTAGGGACAAGTTTTGAATCCCCATATTTGGGGATTACTATTTTGAACCCCAAATCATCTCTCTCCTCTTTTAAATGTATTTAATTGTAGTGGGTGAGTTTTGATAGTTAAAATTTAAGTGAAAGAGAGAGAAAGAAGTAATATAAAAAGGAATGGAGTGATATGGGGATGGAAAATGGGGAATGGGATGTAGAACATTTTTTATAATTTTGGGGATTTACTATTTTTATTTGAGGATTTACTATTTTTAGTAAGTTTTTGGGGATGGGGATTGGGGATGGGATGTGAATGCTCTTACACCCAATACTTTTCTCCACTATCTATTATTAAATATTACCAATTTACCCACTTTTCATCTACCTTTACTAATTTTTTACTAATTTTTTATACATTTAACTTTACTCATTTTTTATATATTTTCTTGGTCTCTCCCTCCCATGTAAAGAACCACGGTGAGGGAGGGAGTATTAAGTTAACAATTGTGCCTAACGTTGCATACATGATACAAAAAATACATACAGATCTCGTTAAAAACTTCCTCTGTTAATATCACCACCACCGATCTGATGGCCAACGACTTCAAATTCCCACCCGTAGTTTTCCCGTCGGGCGGCAACCCGAGTCCGGGAACCCAACAACGCCGACCCGCAACGGCGCCGTTTCAATCCCCCCGTTCCTCAAACGCCGGCATCCCGTTCTTATCTTTCGACGTCGGCGCCGCCGCCACGTCATTCCCTCCACCCCAATTTTCCAATTCCGGCAGTATTTCCGGCAGCGGATTCGACGATGAACCACCCCTTTTAGAAGAACTCGGTATCAACACTAAACAAATCTGGAACAAAACGGTCTCAATTCTTAACCCGTTTAGAGTCAAACCCGATTTACATGAAGATGCGGATCTTTCGGGTCCTGCTCTTTTCCTAGTGGCATTTGGACTTTTTCAATTACTTGCTGGGAAATTGCATTTTGGGATTATTTTGGGTTGGGTTACTGTTTCTGCTTTGTTTTTGTATGTTGTCTTTAATATGTTAGCGGGTCGGAATGGGAATTTGGATCTTTATAGGTGTTTGAGTTTGATTGGTTATTGTATGTTACCGATTGTGATTTTGTCTGCATTGTCATTGTTTGTTCCGCAAGGTGGAGGGGTTATTTTGGGTGTTACGGGTGTTTTTGTGATTTGGTCGACGAGGGTTTGTACCAGGCTTTTGGTTGAGTTGGCGTCGTGTGGAGATGAGCATCGCGGGTTGATTGCGTACGCTTGTTTTTTGATTTATGTTTTGTTTTCGTTGTTAGTTGTGTTTTGAAGTGAATAATGTAAGGGGATGATTTGTTGGATTTTGTATGGGATTTTTAAGGATTATTAATAATTGATTGATAGTTTGTTTCTCTATTTCCTTATTGGAATTTTATCGTTATGTTTAGCTCTGTGGTTTCGTTTTTTTTCATTGGCTTGCTAGATATTGGATATGGTAGGTTTTGAGTATTCTGTTATGTCCTGTGTTGCATTATAATAGATTGTGCTATGTGCGCAAGAATTTAGTTGAAGAATGGTGTGTTTGTTATACACATTAGTACTTTATCGAGTGGATGTTGGTTAGTGTATCTCTTTTATAGCATGCGGAAATAGCATTATTTTGTTTGTGATTGCTCTGCCTCTAGTACACAAGTAATTAAAGTCCGAATATTGTCCTAGTTCATTCAAGAAACTAGCTTCATGTTGAATTGTAGTTTATTTAAGAAGTTCCAAACACTTGATTCACAATTTGTTAGAGCTTAGAATTGGGGAAGTACCCGTCTAGACATCAGAAATCACTCTTATTGTTTAAAAACATGTTATGTGCTCCCAGATTAGTGATATATATGAGATATGTCATACTTGTCTATTCTAAAGTAGTTCTTTTGTTGCATGGTACCTTCATGATTCATGCCATGGAGATATATTGGACTCTGTCCTTAAAATCTTACGAAGTTACTAACCCTTGGCGCAAACATGTTTATTATTTTCACTGTACTTCATGTTTGTATTGTCATTACAGGTCCAATAGCCCTACCTCAGCTTTATGGTGTTGTAAGTCTAAATTTTCGATCAGTTTACTGTTTTGTAGCATCCTAAAGCTCTGGCTAACTTCGTCAACTTGGTTGATTTATCTGCAAACTGTGAAGTATATTTGCTTGATTGTACTCGAGTGTAATATGTTTAGATACATAAACTTTTTAATGGGATTGGTAACAACTGTTGTATGCCATGGTTTATGATTTTTAATGAGCTTGGTTCAATTTTGTATGGATTTTTGCAGATGTATAATAATTGACTTGTATTTTGTTTTCTGTATTTGGTCATTGGCATTTTATGTTATGAATATGAGTTATATGGTTTCATTTTTACCAGAGCTGTGGTTTGGTTGTTTTCATTGGCTCACTAGATATTGGATATGGTAGGGTTTGTGTGTTCTGTGTTGCATTGTAATGGATAGTGCTAGGTGAGCATCACTATAGTTAAAGAATGGTGTGCTTTGTTATACACTCAAGTACTTAACCGAGTGGATGTTGGTTAGTGCATTTCTCTTACAGCATGCGTCTAGTAGGGAAGAACATGATTTTGTTTGTGATGGATCATGGCTCTGTCTCTAGTACACAAGCAATTTAGGTGTAAATATTGTCCAAGTTCCTTAAAGAAACTAACTTCATGATAGACTTGTAGTTTATTGAAGTAGTTCCAAACACTTGATTCACGATATGTTAGAGCCTGGTAATGGAGAAATGTCCTTGTCTAGACATCAGGAGTCGCTCCTATTATTAAAAAAAATGAAATGTGCTCCCAGATTTGTGATATATGACAAGTCATACTTGTCTGTTCCGAAGTAGTTCCGTTGGGGATAGTGGACTGTCTGCAAAAATCTTACTAGCGTTTGGTGCAAACTTATTTATTTATTATTCAGTGTACTAAATTTTTGTAATGGTCATTATAGGTTCAACAGCCCTACCTCAGCTCTATGGAGTTGTAAATTTAAGTTTTTGATCAGTTTACAGTTTTTTTAAATAGATAAATCGTAGAAATTATGATATATGTTCTATGTTTTTAACACTGGACCTTTGGGAGTGTTGTTAATGTGTTGTAATTAGGAGGCTGAAGCCATAAAGAAATCGTATGAGTTTTTGCCAGCGGTTGTTTATCCTTTGCCAACAGACACTGTTAGTATTTGGTCCAGAACTTGCATGGTCCATCATCTATGACATCCCTTTTATAGCCATATATCGTATCAACTGCTAGAAATATATTCTTGCCTTTTTTTTTTCTTTTTTTTTTTGAAATCTATATTCTTGCCTTTTTTATTGTGTTGTTGCCATTCTGATTCTTTAGTTAGCATTGACTATAGCATTCATGTGTTGAAACAATATGTGACTATAGCATCCCAAAGCTTGGGATAACTTGGTCAACTTGGTAGCTTTATCTGCAAACTCCGAAGTATATTTGCTTGATTGTACTAAAGTGCAATATATTTAGATATATAAACTTTTTGATGGGATTGATAAGTCTGCTTAAATCTAATCGACTTGGTGCAAATACGTAATACTACTTTAAATCATCAAAACAATTTGGACAGAAATACCAAGCATGTTGAATACAATTACGTACTCAAGGAATTGATAGTTAAAGATTTATAGTGAAAGAGTATGTTTAGGCCTGCAGATGGAGCATCCGAAAAAAGGAACGTAAAGATGATCCTATCTGCCAAGAAGAGCTCTCCCTGGACTGTGCATACTTCTGGAGTTGGCTCAACCTGGATGCTCGGAGATGGTGCATTAATGTGTGCAATTTTTGGGTATTTTAGTTGAAGTCAATTGAGCTTGAAGTTTATTAAATTTTTGGCAAGTTAAATCCTATTGCTGGCACTATACATGTAGTTTTGTGTAAAACATTGGAGTTGAGGCTAGGTTGTGAGACCTGGTCCACTTTGAATCTTGATTACAGATTGGCTTTGAAACTTCTTACTACGTACTAATATGGTTCTTCTGAATGAGAATTGGACTAGCAGGGTTCCAGCAGGTTTCTTAAGTTAGAGTTTTCTTGTCATTTTGTGATGAACCCTGTGGATGTTAGTATGTTACTAAAATGTCGGCTTATATGGATTTTTAACCTCAGTGATTTAACTTTTGAATCTTAATATTTTTATCCGTATCATAAAAAATATATTCAATGTCGTTGTAACTTGTAATCATCCGAGCCTAATATTTGTGGTTTTTAGGGTGGGTGATAAATGGGTTGGGCTGGTTCACACCAACAAACTTGCTTAAACTAATCTGCTTTCGATTGTGTCTTTCTTTGTTGATGGTAATCTGATTATTGATGGTAGTTTGTCAAATTTCGTATGAGAATTCAAAAATAGACGATACCAAATTCGACTACTTATCTTGTACTGGGTCAGTTGGTAGAAACGATCGGCAGATGTTATGTTAAATCTCCGAAATTCGTCACTATTAAGTACTAGACACAAGCAAATCCCATGTCTATAAAAATAACATACTGTATTCATTTCATGATAGTTTGCTTAATTAGTTAATTTTCGTAATAGAATTAGCTACTCACACTTCACGTGTTTTTGGGGGTAAAAGATGGATGTTTGCTTATACACTCGGGCATTGCTCAAACAAGATGTGTGTAAATTACTGGACCACTAACGCGTTGTCTGCAACTCGTGAGGGGAAATAGGCTAATATGGTGGTGTGCACTCGAAAACTGCTACTCCAATTCTTGTTTCTCAAAATTCTGCTTTAAATAGGTGGCACGTCCACGGCGGCCCTGTGACTTGGAATGCCTTAATCGAAATTAGGTGGGCTTGTTGTACATATACAAGAACGCATATTACTTTTCTACATTGAAAAAATTGGGATCTTAAATTGTTGGGAATCCTCAAGATTTGTTTGCGTATAGTTAAGGCCATCTCGAGAACGTCAGAGATGAACCAAATTCTAATGAAAGAGGATAAACACTTATCATTTAATTTATCCCATCACCATCATAAAATTTATTTACTACTCCCTCCGTCCCATAATACAAGTCTCTTTTTAGGAAAATTTTTTTCCCATAATACATGTCCATTTTCAATTTTCAATGTAAATTTGTGATAATTTTCCTAAACTATCCTTTTTGAAAATTGTATAGCAATTAATGAGGAATGACCAAGAGTATAAAATAGCTCATGTTCTTAAAAGTCAATGCATTTATAATCGGCATAAAAGGAAATGTATCATCTAATTAATGTTTTATTAATATGCGTAATTTTTCCAAAAGAGACTTGTATTGTGGGACGGACGGAGTAATATATATATAGAGTTAAATTTTATGGAGACCAACTTTTTTAGCAGAGATCGGAGACCAGATTTCAGTCAAACATTGCAAAAACCTATTCATTGAAATTCATGTTCTTTGAAAATCACTACTGCATTTATTTCATTGAAAATCTTGAAAATCATATATGTTTTACATGCAAATTTCATTAAAAATCTTGAAAATCATGTATGTTGTGCAAACAAAATATTGCAAAACGTATTGTTCTTCAAAACATGTTTAGCTAGCAAATCATATATGATTTTTAAGATTTTGAATAAAATAATGGGAAATTCTATATGGTACCATTGTGGTTTTGGCTTTTCTACATGGTACCATCACATTATTTACTCCTATACATGGTACCCTCGTACATTTGGTTTTTCATATATAATACCCTTCTGTTAAGTACAAAGTAATAGAATTGATTTCAAATTGTAAAACAAATTGTATATTTGAAATCGTTGCGAAAAAATACATGAAATAGACTATTGAATCATGTAAAACGAAATTAAAATGAGTGAGATATATTCAAACTCCATAACCAAACTTTGACAATAAATATCTCACTCATTTTGACTCTGTTTTACATGATTTAAGGGTCTATTTTATATAACGTTTCGTAAAGATTTCAATTATACAATTTGTTTTACGGTGTGAAATCAATTCTATTACTTTTTACTTAACAGAAGGATATTATATATGTAAAACCAAATGTACGAGGGTACCATGGATAGGAGTAAATAATGTGACGGTACCATGTAGAAAAGCCAAAACCACAATGGTACCATATAGAATATCCCTAAAATAATAATGTTCATTGAACATTCTTTGTAAATATATATGTTTTGCAATATTTTCAGTGCATAATGTATGTGGTCTCCACGGTCTCCACTCAAATGTTGGTCTCCATAGAACTTAACTATATATATATATATATATATATATATATATATATATATATATATATATATATATATATATATATATATATATATATAGGCCAAGGTTCTAAAGAGAACATGCTTAAAAAGAGAATGAGAGAACATCTCAAAAAAATTAATTTAAAAATTGTAAAAAATTATAAATATTCTTAGATGCATTTTATGATTCTCAGACTTGAATATTTTTTTGTGAAAAAAAATATTTATGGGAATTTTGTTTTTTTAATCTCTTTTAGAATCTCACAAATTTTTAAGAATCTCTTTTAGAATCTCACAAGTTTTGAAGAATCTCTTTTAGAATCTCACAAATAGTTTTTTACACATGTATTTGTTGTTCATAATTGTGCTTTTTAGAATTATATTAATGATATAAATATATTTATAATTTTTTTGAATTTTAAAAATCAATATTTTAAGTTTTTCTCTCGTTCTCTTTTTAAGCATGTTATCTCTAGAGCCTTACTCATATATATATATATATATATATATATATATATATATATATATATATATAGGGGACTACTCCAATACAAACCTCCTTAAAATACAAACCTACAAACCAAGCATAATCTAATATTTCAAGCTAATCTAATGACCAAACTAGGGGTACCCCAGTACAAAAAACGTTTAAAATACTTGGCTCTATCTAACAAAAAAAATAAAAAAATAAAAAAATAAAAAAATCACTGTTCACGTGATGACGTGGCAGTGGATTTCACTGGTTAACGGTGCTTCGCACCTTCATGTACGGCGCTTCGCGCCTTTATCATTCTAAAGTTGTAAGGAATTGCAATCAATGGTAAAGGCAATAGACGATTGACGGGTGTGTCGAGAGCCTTCGGCCCTCATGACTACCTAACTCATCCGTTTACTGTCTTAAATGCTTCGCATTTCCACGGCAAGATTTTTTTAAAAAAATATTTTTATTTTTTTTGTTGGATAGAGCCAATTATTTTAAGCATTTTTTGTGAAGATACCCTTGGCGGAAACCTTAGAATAGATGAAATATAATTAATTTAGTGTTGGTTTGTAGGTTTGTTGTAACGACCGGGAAAATTACATGTAATTTATTATATTAAAATATATTTCTAGTTCATTTTATTGTGTTTTAGTTTATTTTTAATGTATTTAAACGCGTTATGATTTTTATTAAATAGGAAAATTATCCCATACGTGTTATGTGACTTCCGTGTATCATAGAATATTTTATTCTATTTTTCTGTAATTTTTATATTTTTAGAATACAGTTATTTCGCATTTTAATTTTCGGACCCAGCCCCTGTATTGAATTCGAGGCCCTGTTTTTCATAAAATTATTTTTATATAATAATGGGATGTTCAAAAATGTATTATTTTGTAATTTTTTTAATATTCGTAATTTTTGGGGAATTTTGGTATTTATATTATATTTGTTTAAAAATAAAAATTTTACATTTTTATCCCATAATTTTTTTTAAGGCTTAATAATTTTAATTAGGGGCTAAAAATATTTTTTTGGGGTATTAATTTTCAGATTAGTATAAATAGCTGAATTTATAATTAATTTATTAAAATCAATCAAAAATTAGATTTTTGATTTTTATTTTCTGGAGAATTGTTCTTGGTGTTCTTCACAATCAATCACACTTTTGACAGTGATTCCGGCATCCAAATTGTTCATGTGGGTAACAAAACTGAAGCTCTTGATCTTTACTACATGTTTATGTGTGTTTTGACATCTTAAATTGCTTGAATCGAAAATTCATAATTTTAGTTTATTATTCGAATTTTCTCGAATTTATTTTGGATTGTAGGATGATTTTTTATTGATGTGGTTAGTGTCTATAGATTGTATATAATCCCAGGAGCATCATGATAATTTTTGTTTGATTTTTAGTAGCTTAAAACTAAAAATCGAATTTTGTGGGGGTGATTATAATTTTCAATTTTCCAGATTTCTTGATGATTTTTTGGTGTTTTTGATGATTGATATGAGTCATTGAACTCCTGGGCTTCGATTTGGTATATAGAACGTATGATTTGGTGTCCGATTTAGAGTTCGTCGGTTTTGATTTTGAAGGTTGCCGGATTAATTTGGTTTTTGGCCGGAGTTTTAGTTTGGTCAGTTCTGGGCGTGATTTAATGGTATTGTTGTGTTTAGAAGTTGATTTGGAGTGAATTTGGTGCTTAAAACGGAACGAACTGTACGTTTTGGTAGTTGCCGGAGTTCGCCGGAGAAGTTTTCCGGTCACCGGTTTCTGGGAAACCTCCATTGTTGGAGGTGGTGTTCTTCGAAGCATTCATATGAAGAACAGCGTAGGTGGTGATGAATAGTAACGTTTTGATCTTCAAAATCTTAAAACTTTTCAGAAAAATGTTTTTGGGTCAAAATTTTTATAAAATTTTTCTAAAATTCAGATTTCTTTTAATTATTATTATTTTAACTTCTAAAAATTAAATTAAATTAGTTAATTATTTTTAAATAATAATTTAATTATTATTATTCAAATGAGAAAAATTATTATTATTTTTCTTGCTTTCTTAGCTTAAATAATTATTAATTATTTAATAATTAAATTAAATTAGTTAATTATTTTTAAATAATAATTTAATTATTATTATTTAATTATTTTTAAATAATAATTTAATTAGAATGAGAGCAGTGCTAAAGATAATATAAGATCCTATTAAATTGTTTACTAACACGTGAAACTAACACTTCAAAAATATTTTTCTCATTCTTAGCTTTCTTGCGGCCATTACCAACCCATAGGCGAACTTCTTTGCATTCGGATATCTAGTTTCTGCATCTTTGAGAATATGGGAAACGTAGAACACCGGATGCTGGTTCCCTTCATGTTCTTTGACCAAAACTGCTCCGAGGGTTCGGTCGTTCACAGCTAAATACAGCTGCAAGGTTTCTTTCGGGTCAGGCCTCATTAAGAGTGGGGCTTTCACTAAATATTCTTTGACTTCTTCAAAAGCTTTCTGATAGTTCAGTCCCCACCCGAAATTCTTGGACCCCCGAAGTACTTCAAAGAATGGTAAGGCCTTTTCGGCCGATCTAGAGATGAACCTCCTTAGGGTTGCTAAACGTCCGGTCAGCTTTTGAATATCCCTGATCGTCTTCGGTGCCTCCATTTCGATAACTGCCTTGATCTTTTCTGGGTTTGCCTCTATCCCTCTGGCACTGACCATGTAATCCAGAAATTTTCCGCTGTTTACGCCGAACGTGCACTTGTTCGGGTTTATCCTCATGTTGTTTCTCCTAAGTGTTTCGAAACACTCCCTCAAATCCTCTGCATGATCCCTAAAAAGAGATTTAACAATCATGTCATCTACATAACATTCCATGTTCCGACCAATCTGGGCTTTGAACACTTTGTTGATCATCTTCTGAAATGTTGCCCCGGCGTTTTTCAGGCCGAAGGGCATCTTGATATAGGCATAGGTGTCGTTTGGTGTGATGAATGCTATCTTTGGAACGTCCTCGGCATTCATGGCAATTTGGTGGTATCCTGAGAACGCATCCAAAAAACTGAGTATTTGATGCCCCGAAGTGGCATCTATCAGTTGGTCAATATTTGGTAAGGGATAGTGATCCTTCGGACAATGTTTATTCAAGTCTGTATAATCCACGCACATCCTCCATTTTCCATTTGACTTTTTAACAACCAAAACGTTCGCCAACCAGTCGGGATAGTCGATCTCTTCAATGAACTTTGCTTCCAGCAATTTTTTCACTTCAGCTTGAATTACTTTCTACCTTTCCATGGCGAAATTCCTCTTCTTTTGTCTTACGGGCTTGGCTTCGGGAGCTACATTTAGGCAATGTTTGGCCACCGCAGGGTCCAAACCTGGCATATCTTCGGGATTCCATGCAAATACGTCATGGAATTCCCTAATGACCTTGATGACTTTCTCTTTCAATTCCGGTTCCATGCTCTTTCCAATTTGGATCATCTTTCCCGACTGATCCACGTACAGCTCTACTTCTTCGGTTTCGGCAGCCGGCTCAGCAATCGGGCTCGACAGGTCGGCACCAAATTTTTCCAACTCAATGTTCAGTAGTTGGTGGCTGCCCCCAGTGTCATTTTCTCCTCTTTTCCTTTTTCCAGCTTCATTCATTTCAACGTCCCTATCTTTCTCTAGATCCTCCAACATGATAATTCGGGTGGCTTTTTGATCGCCCCTCATCTCTCCGATCCCATACTCGGTCGGGAACTTCAACTTGAGGTGGGGAATGGATGTAACAGCCTGGAAGAGTGACAAGGCTGGCCTCCCCAGGATCCCGTTATATGGGCTGTCCACCCGAACGACGTAGAACTTTGCTTCCTTAACCACAGTGTACGGAGCCTTGCCCAACAAAATATTCAGCGTGATCGTGCCCTCAATCGGTACAGGTTGATTGCCGAAGCCGTACAGTGGTACCTCATGGCACGGCTCCAGCTCTTCACCACCCAAATTCATCTTACAATACGTTCGGTGATACAATATGTTGACCGAACTTCCCTCATCGACCAACACTCTCCAAATCTTGTTTTCCCCAATTACGGGGTTTATGACAAGAGGGTCTTCGTGTGGCCATATCACGTCTTCAAAATCATCTTCCATGAATGATATCGGAAGTGCTTGCTTGGCGACATTTGACTGGTAGAGATTATAGATTTGCATGGCATACTTCTTTCGGGCTGTTTTGCTGTCCCGATCAAGGATGGTTCCTCCGGATATAGTTCTGACTTCGCCCCGATATTTTTCTGAACCTTCGGCATCTCTATTGTCTCTCTTCTTTTCCTTATCGTCTAGCCTGTCCCTCAGATCTCCCACGAACTTGGTCAGTTCCCCGTCTTTTATCATTTTCTCAATCAATTTATTCAAGTGGTAACATTCATCAGTATTGTGACCTTTATCCCGATGATAGTCACAATATTTGCTGTCGCTTCTTCTATTTTCAGGGGTCTTTAACTTGGGTGGTCTAACGAACCCAGGTTTACCCTTTATCTCATGGAGAATCTTCGAGATAGGTGTGTTTAGTGGTGTGAACACAGTACTATCCCTATCTCTTCTTCGTTTGGCCCCTTTGTCGGGCCTCGTATCATTCAGTCTACTCTTAATGTCTCCTCGACCCCTTCGGTCGTCCTTTCTATCATCCCTCCGGTCGTCCCTTCTGTCATATCTATCATTTTTCTTGCTCTCCTTGTACCCCCCAATTGATTCTAACTTTCTTCTAATAGCCTCTCCTCTCACATATATATCATTCAAAGATTTGGGAGGCATATCGTAAAGAGAAGATCGAAGCTTCTTACCTTTAACAAGGTCGAGGCCTGTTGTGAGAAATCCAGCCGCCTTGACTTTATCCAAGTTGGTAACCATCCCAGCTTCTTCTTTGAACCTTGCCAAGTAGTCACCCAGCTCTTCGTTCGGTCCCTGTCGGCAGTGAATCAGGGCTTCGGTATCCATCTCCCTTCGGCACAGGTGTGAATAATGCCTTAAGAATTTCTTCTTTATCTGCTCATATGAGCCTATCGACCTAGGTCTTAACGACTTATACCACATGGACGCATTCCCTTTGAGGTATGTCTTGAACATCTTGCAGAGCATCACATCACAGTGCCCCATCCCAGTCATGAGCGATTCATACTTTTCACAGTGGTCTTCGGGGTCACCTTTTCCGTTGAACTCGTTCATCTTCGGAAACTGTCTTCCTGGAGGAGGTCGGAACTGTTCGACGTCCTCGGTCACCACTGGCTCATGGCTGACCTTTCTCTCCCCAAACATAGCTTTCTCAATCCTTCGGATGCGATCGTCCGTATGTGGACCTTCTTCCTCCGAATCGGAGGAATACACTACCTTCGATCGGGTTCTTCTAGAGTTTAATTCAGAGTCCCCTGACTCATCTTCATCATTTCTAGTCCTCGGCCTCTTATCTCTTCGGTCGTCCAACCCCGGGTCTTCGGCTTCTAGAGCCTCGCGGAGTGCCTTCTCCTGCAACTCAATCTCCTCCCTTTGGAGCTTTAGGGCCTCTAGCCTCAAACGGTCGGCCTCCCTCTTTTTGGCCAGACGTTCGGCCTCCCTGCTGCTCTTTTCTTTTTCTATCTCTTTCTGTTTCCCCTTGGCCTTTTGTTCCTCTCGCCACTTCATGAGTATCTCCCGTTGCTCTTCGGGAGACGGTATGTCCCCTTCTTCATCAAAAATCAGGAGCCTTGGGGTGATGGGAGGAGTGGTGCGATTGTTTCCGGCCACAGTGCTATCGTCAGCTGTTGGTATCTCGGTTTCATTCGTCATGATTGACTGTATAACTCAACACAAACGTATCTCTACGTTCCCACAGACGGCGCCAAATGTTACGACTGTATTTCGCCGGACCTTAGTTCGGTCGGACCTGCAAATGAGAAGAATGCGAGGGTTTGGCCCCCCGATTCACCTCCGGTGTGAGAATAAGTTAGTCGGTTTTTGATGAGTAATATTGAACGTAGAGAGTTTGTGTTGTGTGTAATTGTGTATCTGAGATGAGAGAATGAACCTGACTTGATTATATTGCTTCTTCTCTATGTGGTTACCCGAAGTGGGGGCATCGTGTATGGACGTGTCCCACGTTTACAGGAGTGTGAACCATATGACCGTTACTGGTAACTGGACCGGATGAATGTGGGCTTTCATTCGGGTTCGGGGTATTGGATCGTCGGTTCGGCCCATTAAGGAGATGGGTCTCTAACAATAAATGATTGCTTTAAATTGGCAATCTGGGTAATATCAGGGTTGATCTGTCCATTAACCATTCCTGGAGGATAAAGTAGCAGCATGTAAACAAAATTCCCTCCTAACAACAAACTCTTGAATTGAAGAATAACGATCGTAACCTTTACTTGGTATCTTTTTTGTGGAAATGGTCAACAGTGGAAACCTATTTACGTACCTTCACAAGACTCGTACCATCAAGGTTTGAGTATAGCTCACCTCTAATTACTTGTATGTTTGTGTGTTTAAGTTACGAATTGTGCTTAAACTGATATTTGTCACTGAAAACAGAGACTTTGTTTACTGAAAACAGAGACTTCTGTGATTGATATCAAGTACTAGCATATAACAAAATTTCCCTCCTAACAACAAACTGTTGAACCTTTACTTGGTATCTTTTTTGTGGAAATGGTCTACAGTAGAAACCTATGTACGTACCTTCACAAGACTCGTACCATACACTACACCATGTATCATTTGATACCTTTGTAGATATTGCATGGACAGGGATGGTACAATTGGATCTTAAATCTTTTCTGTGGAGGAGACACAAGGGTGTGATTACTACAACTTCATTTGACTGCTGCATAGCCTCTCTGTTTCAATCTCCAAAATACAACCATGGACGACCGTCTTGAAGGAGGGGGAGGAGATTTTATATGAATCTTGAATTTGGATTATTCAAATGTGTTTGTAATGGTTAATTTGTTTTAGGACAAATGATCAGTTTGAAAAACAAAAGTTAGCTCTCGCACACATATGCTTCTACGAATTAAACTTTTTTTTCTCAAAAAAATATGTGCCTAACTGCTATTTGCCCTATGGTGTGGCAAATAGTAATCATGATCCAGTTTTGTTCTTTGATTAGGCAAGATGTAATTTCATCTTATTTTAGCAACAACTCATGATGTAAGTAAGGATGTAAACACATATGATCTTAAACTTGAACACAATGTTAGAACAGGACATATCGAATTCTGAATGCAAACAATATATTTTTATCCATAACACAAGAAGCTAGAGACTTCTCCCACATCAAACAAACGTAAAACTCTTCCTCAAATTCCTGAAACAGCAGGTATTTAATCCAAAACAAACAATTACATAAGGATCACAACAGAGCTCGATGATCTGTAAATGAAATAGTACGTGCTTGAAAATATGGGTAAGCCCCAAGTTTATTGATATATATATAAATAGTGCTTGAATATGTAAGTCAAGTTCCATCCGGAGTATGCAGATCCCTCAGCTTCATTTTCAGGTAATCCTGTATAGAAGATGAAAAAGAATGAGACAGATATGAAAGTTGTTCGTAAATACTGGATTTTGTTTTTAATATTTACTGTAAAATTATTGACCGACGAAGTTGGCATGTAAACAAGTACTTGGAACAGTCGACTGTAGGAGAGACAGTAAATGGCAATGAAACTCCACAATTGCCTGGAAGCGCTTGTGCTAGTGCAGTATTGACCTTGAGGTTTTTCGATGCATTTTTAATGCAGTTACAAGCAGTCTGTTTGTCAGCACTAGTAGTTGCAGATGTTGAAAGACTTGAGACTCCAGCACAGCATGGAGAAGGCGGCTTCCCACTGCCACTTGTCAAGTAACTAATGCAAGGCCTGAGGTTGCCAATCACATCACTGCATGTAATTGCAGCTTCTGAAGAAGTCGATAGCAAGAAAATAAGCACAAGGAGAAGAGTTAAGGATCAAGAGGAAGTTAATGAGATTTTTTAGGTTGTGTTTTGAATATGGGATTTTGGTTTGTTATATAGGAGGAGGTTTTAGAAAGCTCACTAGTACAAGAAATTATTTGGAAAATATTTTTCCAGAGGTAGAGTGCAAGGTAAAAGATGTTCTGCATTTTACTGTCTTTTATATGTAGAAAGTCAACTAAATTTGTTTAAGATTTGAAAGGCAATTTTCATATATTTGAAAATTGAAGAGTAATATCATTGAGGTTGAATCCCAAAAATCTGTCTCTCTAAAAATAAGAATAATTTCGCATGCATTTAAAATTTGTGTAATTTAAGCTGATGCGGGAATTTTATACGCTAGATACTGACTTCGCATTGTGTTGATTTTGTGCACTATGTTTCACTTAGTCCTCCACCTTATTGGCTTATTCTGTAATCTATTGGAAAGATGAAAAATCGAACATGCATTTTAAGATCGATTTTCCATGTCTTGCAGCAGAGGTGAAGATGATTGATTGGTTGATCAGGAGATGCTGGCATTGCTTGTTTGAAAATTAAGGTGTAGAAAATGGACCTTTTAACTACTTCTATTTAAAGAAGTTGATAAATTTTGGATGGGTAAAGAAAGTTGATGTATAGACTATCAATTTGGTGCAGCCATGTGCCATCTGTTAATCAGATACTGAAATTAACTTGAACAAAGCTTGTGCAAGTTTACCAGTTAATGTATCTTATGTTTTGTACGTCCTCTTAATATAAACTAATCAGATTTTTTGGCCTATTGCAAATTGGATGTCTGTTTTGGCGGAATATATTTTTAGCGCGATAATCAAATGTTTACTTACTATATTTCGGGCTATATTTGCAGGAGAAAATACATTTTCACGAAAATAGTACTCAAGGATTAATTCTTAGAACGTTTAGTTAGTATAATCAAGTACTTGAGTAGATTGAGAGCAGCATATATTTTGAAAGAAAGATTATAGATTTCATTTGTTCACAACAAGTACAGAGCACTAACAGAATAAATAAATTATTTTCTTTAAATAAAAATCCAAACAAAAGCACACATTAATTTTAGTACAAAAAACAAACAATCAAACAAGTTACATTCAACCTTGAACAGCATTACACATGCCTGGATGCCTAACACACCAAAGTGGTTGAATTGGTTCAGCACCAATTCCCCTGTTCACCATCCTATACCTCCACTCATTTAACCTATCCGTTGCGAATCCATATCGCTTCATTCCATTATCATCAGTGTTTCCTGACCATAAGGACTCAGCCATGGCTGAGGATCTTGGCCAAATCCGAGGATCCAAAACTGTTGGATCAGCTTGCTCTGTCCACAATGCCACTTCTCCTCCTATGACAAGCTTAGCTTCTTCCGCAGTTAATCCATAAGTTATATCGTAATTATATATTGTTTGCCATGTTTTAAATGGTCCACACCATGACCCAGACTCATTGGCTTTTATGGTACCTGGTGGTTTGTCATATAAACTGTTATTACCAACAAAATCACCGTGTCCACAATCCAAATAATATAAATCAGCTGTCGACACAATTGCTCTGTATCCAGCTGATACGACCCGTTTAACGTTACCCGGACTAGTCCATATTTGTAAAATGGTATTTTCTTTAGGAAGCAATGAGGCATCCACATGAATTTCCTGGTCCAATAAAACATCTTCCCAGTATACTACTGTACAATTTTGGGATGCAATGTAAGGGTAAGTTTTGTTGATGAAAATCTTGAGTATTTGACCAAGTGTACCATTATTTGCTAAAAAGTTTTGAATTGTCGGATCCTGTTTCCAACAATTTGGGACAACTTCATCAGCTCCGATCCTCCATGATAAAATGGTTCTGGAAACATAGATATAACATCCTGAATAAGATTTTCGACAACTTCATATGTTTTGGGAATCAAGGGGTTGAGATGACCGGTTCCTGGTTCTGCTGCTAAGCGATCTGGCCAGCCTGCTCCTGCAGGTAACCAGAACATGTTTGCACATGTTACGATTTCTGGGTATACTTCAGCCAATGTTGCTGTATGAGCTGCAAGCATACACAATGTAAAAATGAATTATTGATCTGCAACCTGACCTATAATCTAGTCACACAACAAGTAATCTCTAATATTTAGCATGTTTAGCCTATATGACTTGTCATCAAGGTTATAAATTATGTTAAAATGAATTAAAAAAAAAAAAAAACTTTCTTGATATAGGTTGGATGGAATGATCAATTAATAATTAAACAAAAGAGAAATCTGTTGTGAGTTGCAAGATTAACCTGGCATATCGACTTCTGGCACAACTCTAACTCCGTATTCCATTCCAAATTCCACAACCATCTTAACATCCTCTGGTGTGTACACCATGTCAGGTCCATACGCTCCTTTCTCCGAAAGACTTGTCAATGAAGGCAAAACCAATGGAAAAGAATGTGAATCGGTAATATGCCAATGAAACACATTCAATTTATTCATACTCATAGCACCAATTGTTCTCAACAAATCATCAACTCCAAAATAGTTTCTTGATGTATCCAACATTACTCCTCTATGTTGATACAATGGCTCATCCCAAATATAAACATCCGAAGCTACTCTCGACGGAAATCCCCACACGAGCTGTGAGAAGCTCTCCAAGCCTCTCATGGCACCCCAAGCAGTCTCCGCAGCCAAGTAGGCCACGGGGCCTGATGCGGGAATGCTCAGAACATAAGACTCATTGACACCGTGATGTAATGGTGCAACGAGGTCATTTACCGATATGCTTAATGTTAGCAGAGGTAATGCTGATGTTAGATTGATGGCAGGAGTGACAAGAGGGCGATGATGCTCCGTGAGAACTTGGTTAAGATAACGTTTAACTGCCGGAGTTAGGTACTGATGATACGGAGAAGTGATGGCAAAGATTGGAGAAAGAGGTATCGCTTGAGGATTAGGCCAAGAAAATGTTCTTGGCTTGGGCCACACGTTAATCGGGTAGTCATGATCAGTAGATGAAGCCAAATGCATAGACTGACATAATATCTGAAAAATCAGAAGGGAACAAGAGAGATAGTTGATGCAACTAGCCATCTTGTTGTGGGGTAATTCGAGATTTTGATGATCTAGAAGTGAGATATATATATAAGTATGAAGATTCAAGTATAACGTATGGTTTATTTACTCTGTTTTCTTGATTACATTGATCTGGTCTACATGACTTTTAGGGCCGTAAATGAACCGATACACTCGCGAACGGTTCGACGTTCGGCTCGAAAAAAGCTCAGTTCGGGTTCGGTTCGATTCACAAACGAGTTGATCTTGAACACGATTTTAAGGATCGATTTATAAACGAGCTGAACTTGATCACGGTAAAGTTCGACTCGATAGCTCACGAACAAGATCGATTAACTTGTTCATGAACATAGTTCATGAATAGGCTCGTGAACATAACACATGAACATGTTCGTGAATAAGTTCGATAATTGAGCTCATTAACATGCTCGGTATTCGAGTTTATTAGTGGTTCATAAACAAATTCGATAGATAATCTCCTATACATAATATATGTTTGATTATTAGAATTGCTCTCGAAACTCTTATTAATTGTACACCATTAATTAGAATATCTTATATGTTATGCTAGATTTTATAATTATTTATTTTATAATAAAAAATGATAATAGTAGTAGTAGTAGTAGTAATAATAAAAATAATAATAATAATAATAATAATAATAATTAACTCAATCTTACAATTAGTATATGTAGTATAATTGTATTTATTTGTCAAAATGTGTATCAAATTAAATATTACATCATTTTAAGTGCTAAATTTTAGTATTAAATATTACGGATGTATAAATTTATTTATACTACTTAAATATATATATATAAAAAAATATTAAATTATGTTTATGATTGTGTAACATTTGAAACTATAATAACTTGAGATACTTGCAAATATGAAATATAAAGACTAAATTAAGTTAAATAAACACTACAAATACAATAATATCTTTCTAATACTACAAATTTATAAAATCTAATGAGATAATACTATAAACATATAATCTATGCCCAAATTTACAAATAAGATTGTAAATTTATGTGAGGAGACTGATACTTTTGTAGGACTGATGTTTTATAGATTTTATGTAAGAAAATTAGTATTTTGTATGACTAATGATATTTCATGTAAGGAGATGTGAGAATTTTATTGGTTGATGATTTATTATTATTATTTTCTTAGTGTGGAGACATAAATTTAATTATTTAATTTTGGACTTTTCAATTTTTATAATGTTAGATTTTTGTATACAAAAATAAGAAAATAAGTTTATAAGTTGTTCGTAAGTGATCTCGTGAGCATAAGTTCACGAGCAATATTTAAGATTGTTCGTGAGCATAATTTCATGAATAAGCTCGTGAACAAGATTAATGAGTTGTTCGAAAGCAAAAGTTCATGAGACATGTTCGTGAGCTGCTCATGAACGGTTCGCGAACAACATTTTATCTTAATGAACCGAACTCAAACATATTTTTTGGCTCGATTCAGGTTCGAGCTCGAGTTCGATAATTTCTTAACATACGATACATGAACATTTTAGAGTTCGGCTCGGCTCGGCTCATTTACACCCCTAATGACTTTGCATTTTTTTTTAAAGTTTGTTTTCATTTCATTGGAGTTTTATGAATGTTTCTATATGCCAAATGTTGGCTGCATTTATAAAATCCATACAACAGTTAAAACAATACTAGACAGGAGTCTAATCTTAATAATTTCTTGAATTTTTGAGTTGATTTCAGTTGAGATTTTCACCACAGTTTTGGACTCAAGTTCATAACCAGACATGAAAATTTAAATTTTTGGTAAGAAATGGTCACATGCATGATGATTACAGACTTTCCAAATGTCAATTCATAAGAACATAATTGTGAACAATACAGTTACAATGTATACATCTGTCAATTCGAAATTTCGAATATAAAAATTCTTTTGAAATGGCAGGAACAGGTTGATAAATTGATAAGTGTGATACGCATAGTTGTGCAGGCCTGCTGCCGTCGCAAGTGGACCTTTTCTAGGAGAGCTCTGACTTTGCTGAGACAACATCATCTGATTCTTTCACGTTCACTCTTCGCTGCTGAGTTAAGCCAAAAAATTATGGAATTTAAAAGCTATGTTCGAACTCAACTTCCATAGTAAAGGAATAATGTTTGAATGGTAAATGAATGAACTATAGAGCTTATCGAGTTTCTCAATGAATTTTTTTTAATTATGAATTTTTTTTAGCGAATTTTTGACTTTGTCAAGCTATTATCGAATATTCTGTGTTCTCATTTTCGTGTCTTTTAAATTTTTATCTATTTTGAAATATTTAAATTATAACTGTTAGTAATTATGTTGTCCTTAAAAATCTACTAGCATTTTGCCCGTACTTCGTACACGGCATCTTATTTAATTTAAAATGATAATATCAAACATTTAACGAATTTGATTAATTTTTTAGAAAGATATTCTATGCAGTTATTTAAGTAACTAAGCTGAGAATCCCACTCATGAGTTATGATCTCTGTTATAGAAATCGACCGATTTCTGAAAAATCGCCGATAAATCGGCCAAAAATTGGTCAAAATTTTAGAACCGATTCGTCCGATTTTGTAAAAATCGCCGATAAATCGCCGATTTTTCAACCGAATCACCCGATAAACCGTAAATCGGTACCTCAACCGAATAGTTCCGATTTTCAAAATCTGCAACACTGGTTATGATTAGTTAATGACTTCAAGAGAATGTATATAGGGCCAGACATCAGTTGCACAAGGCTTAAGCAACTGGAGTAAGAGTCATGCACTAATGTTCAGAGTTATAAGTTTTTCTTCTTGTACCTGTTCCTCCTAGATTCCCAAACATCATGTGACTATATTTATTCAAGCCAAGAAATATATTGCTCTATCTTTGATATTTTGACTATATGCATCCAAGAAACTGCATATAAAATGAAGGCAATAGTTTGTGAAAGCGATTAAGCTCGCATCTATAAGAGCATCTCCAACCCTCCAAAACCCTTGGGTAAAATTGGATAATTGATACCATAAATAAAATTTATAAAGAATATGTAAAAAATTCTCCACTCCAACCATACATTAGTGTTGTCTAAAAATTTAGCCAACCCCGTGATGTTGGCTATATTTGTCGAACCTCTAGAGACCTGTAAGAAGATTCCACATCATCTATTACCATAATAAAATAATACATTCTATTTATAACAACTTGAAATAATAATAACATACCATTTTTAAAAAATAGCCAATCATTATAGCCAATACCATCGGAGCACAACGCCTTACAGTTTCTGTAAATTTTACATAATCAATGTTTTATATCATTTTAGCCAACCAATTTAGCCAACACCGTTGGAGATGCTCTAAGGACGTAAAATCTGGACTATCACTTTCACTTTCCATAAAAAAATTCCTTTTTAACATTCTTTCATTAGAAAAAATATATCCTACTTTTTGAAAATAGAAAAACCATATAAACCACTTTTAGCAAAATCATTGGAAAAAAAACTCTCTTATTGAAGCTAAAGATTAGATCTATTATACTATACATCAATAGAATAACAAAGTTATTTCTAGCAACCATAAAATAAAAATTAATTAACAAAATCAAATCTCAAGATTCTCACCCTCCTCTGTCCCCTTCCTCCGTGTCCCCTTTTTGTCCCCTGCTCTTTTTAGTACAAAAAGAGTGCCCCTACGGGGCCCATTTTAATAAATAATAAAAATGGGCTCCACAAGAGCATTTTTTTGTATTAAAAACAACAGGGGACACAAAGGAGACACGGAGGAAGGGGACAGAGGATCCCAGCTCGCACCTTAGAAGGAACACGATTACATCATTTATTATCATCACTTCCAAAGAAAAAAACAACTAACTTGAATACACAACTAAATAAAATAAGAAAAATTGTGGCTTGAAAAGCTTCAACCCAAGATGTCATCCATTATTATATAACTTGGAAATAGACCAAGTAAAAGATTTGATGACCGAGAACTTAATAAATTTATATTTTTTAGAGGTGAGGGAATAATTAAATAGTGAAGAAGTAAAATTGAAATAGGAAGTTACCCCAAGTTTGAAGATATTATAGCTTAAGTACCATTTTTTATGCTATTTTATGGTTGTTAGACAAAGTACCTAATAACATACATGGTTCTCTAACACCATTACTTATCATTGTTTCCCTGAGAAAGGCACCGCAAGTTCGCAACTGCGTCTGAATATACAAAAATCATTAGTTGAAATCGTTAAACTCTAACATAATTTTTATGATTATGTAAAAATCAGGTCTACCGCAATAGATTGAACACTTAAGTTCTGTGCAAATATAATAATGGATGCTTAACAATTAACCTGTTTTGCTTTTCTTCGTAGTGCATCTGTCCCTCCTTAAATAATCGTTCATATATACTTCATGACCACCTGGAAATTAGATTACCAGAAGTTTTTAAGCTTAAGATCAGCTCACTTGTACATATTAAAAACAGGTCACAAAAACTAAGCAAAAAACAAAACACCCTACAACAACGAAAATAAATCTTAGGATTTGAACTTCTTCCTGGTCTTCTTCGGATGCTTCAATTAATGAAGGACATCCCCACAAGTCCAAGAATGTTTAAAACAATTAATTTAGGACATCCCCAGAAGTCCAAGAATGTTTAAAGATATATAGAAAATGATGAAGATTTTAAAAAAACGGATGTCCATATTAGAGACGGTAATATGTTACAATTAAATAACCGCAGCATGTATGATACATACAAATAAGCCCCTGAGCACCCGAGAGTTACATGTCAGCTAGATAATGCTCAAATTATTCTTTGTTGTACATGCTTCAACTACTAAGTAATGTTTCAAAAGACTGAGTATGTTGTACAAGAAATAAATCACATAAAGTACACATTATTATTATTATTATTATTTAACATAATTAAAATGAACTACTTCAATGTAGACTATGGTTCCTTATTTTCCATATAATAGAATAATACTATATCAAAACAACATTTAGTAATAACTTACAAAACCAATATTCTCATTATAGTAACACAAAGTATACCTTTCGCACATCATTGACCTTTTGAGTTTTTTTGGGTAGAGATTGCGGTAGCCTCAATGTTAGTGCTATCAGGAAGAATAATGGTAGATAGAGTCATCTGTCAATTGACAAAGTCGGAACTTATTTTTTGATTTGCAGCTAAATGGTTCAAAACAGCAGTCAGATTTAAAAAGTGAAAGAGGAGCACTAAAACAATATGTATGCATACCTTATTTTCCAAAAGTATATATAAAAATAAAGTGGTCAAATAACTTTCAACACCAGGAACATATGGAATAACGAAATCTGAGAGCAAAAGCGGACAAAAAATATTTAATAAAAAACAATGAAAAATATTTTAATGAGATATTGCAAAAAATATTTTAATGAAAAATATTCTAAAAAAAATATTTTGTAGAGATTAATTAGGTACTGCCAATTATATTTGTCAACAACGAGATATCTCTTGGAAGTATAGATATATTGTCTCAGAAGTGATCATTTTAAAACATACTACTTGCGTATATATAGAAAAACTACAAATAAAAGGATTATTCACAGCAAGAGGAGTTAATATACATAGTGTAATACATAAGTTGTAATATGAGAGAAGTGCAGAAGGTGTTAAGGACTTTCCGTTTTTTAGGTAATCTGTGAGCTTATATTCCCGTGTTTAGAGGCCTAGCTTTATAGACAACAACCTTCAAGAACTAAATGGTTACAGACAATGTGAACTAAACAGTGCCTTTTGGCCTAATAATATGAAATATCACACTGTAAGATTGGATTATTTTTTTTGGCTTAACAATATGAATATCACACTATAACATTGTTTTGGCAGAGTACGCGTTGATCTTTTTAATCCAAGATATTATTTAAAGCATTTTCAGGGCCAGGGTACTAATTACTTATTGTGAAAGAATCAAGAAAATATTAAAGTAGTTTTTATTATTGCTCACCAGGCACAATTTTTTGCAGCCTGGCCTCCCCTTGCAAGTCTGAATGCTCAGTCACCCTTTCTGCTACAAAAGATTAAGAAAAGTATAATTGAAGTTATGTTCAAGCTACAGCTATTCAGCAAAGTGGTCATTTTCATATCCGAAAGTTCAATGCTGTAGAAGATTAAAAGTGAAACTGAATAAGTATAACTGAAATTATGTTGAGGCCAGACATATAGCTACACATACAACTTCTAAAAAGTGGTAAACTTTATCCTATCTCATGCTAATAAATGAGTTTTAGTGTATCGATGTCAAAATAGTAATAGTTTCTTGACAGTGACCGTGCTAATAAGACTAGCGTCTGGCTGTATACCTTTGTGTTGAATAACGACTCAAAGAAATAGGCAACTCTTGCTCGATGACAATGTTTTCCTAAACTTTATTTATTTCAATATTCGCACTCCAGCTTTTTGTTGCTTTTTCGGACTCATAGTCACTGATTTCCAGCTTGCGCTGTTTAAAAAATAGAGTTAAAGTCAATATACATATTAAGATTCGTACTTGATCGGATATACATGTAACACATAGGTAAATATGTAAGAAAATTAAACTCGTTGACCATTGCAGATGCAGGTTACAACTTTCACTTGTTCAGATTGCAGACTGGAATTTAGGAAATCATTCATTTTTCTTAAGATCACTTCCACTGAATGTGTTCAATAGAACAGTACTTAAACACAAATTGATTACAAAAGATAATTATAATGCATAAACTCTTTTAATAGAAAATTGCCAACAAAGTATATATCAGGTATCGTCTAAATTGTTTCAATACATCTGTATCATACATCTAAATTATTTTTTTGTGCTTTTAGGAGGGTTTCATCAAGGCTTCAATAGAGGTTCTACAACACCATCTAAAGGAAGACATATGATAACATACCTTTTGATATTTAGTTCGCAAATAATAACGATCCACACATCAATCCAACTAATAAGGAAAACAAATAAAACTCAAAATATCAACAATTAGCGTTTGAAAACATATCTTCTGATCGGAGGAGATGACGACCAAGTCGGTGGTGTGTAAATTTTTAAATACCTCGATTTGGCACTTATTGAAGATTGCATTATTTGCATATTCCATAAAATTCCATATATGATCAAAAGACATAGTTCCAAACAAAGTGATATTAGTGGCCAAGGATATCAATTTATCATAAGAAGGGGCTGAATTTAGATATGTACCGTAATAAGAGAAATTAGATATGTTCCGGAGATGACATGTATATTCGGATCCATCCATTCTAATTTGGGTTGCTCCAAATGATGTGTAATGTCAAAAAAGGGTAGGAAAGAAATAAGAATTTTTTAAAAATGAAGGGTAATAGTAGTAATTTTCTGTATCACTAATCGAACTCAACCAAAACCCTTATTTTAATAACCCTGCTTTGCCTACCAGAGGGTCTTGAGCCTCTTTGTGCCTTTCATTGATTGTCTAGACCTTGTAAACATTGTTCCTAATTTATTAATCAAACAATTTGCACCAAATACCCGGTCAAAACTAAAATCTGAACTTGAATTTCGATTCCTTTTTAAACTGAAAATGATCAAAACTAAAATCACAAAAATTGGGGGAAAAGAAAACAGATATGATACATACATATGGTCTAAATGTAGCTATATAATACAATAATAATCAAGCAATAAGCAAAGGGGTAACAAATGTATTAACAGACCTACCATTTTTTCAAGAGATATCTGCAGTCCAAATTGCTCAGAGCTATAGCCAAACTTGCTAGCAACCTCCCATAACCCAGCCTTATTGCAAGTGGTATAATATGATTTTCGTGTTGGCCTTTTATATTTCCCTTCGTCTATTCCAGCATCTCCCTGAGGGAAGTGCAGGTTGAATTTCAAGTCAACATCATCAACCTCTCGATCTGACTCTGCTGCCTTCATTGATTTGCTAATCGATTCAAACAACTGCTTGTTCAAATTTAGCCTTGTTACTTCATTGCACAGCCCCTGCGGGGCCAGACAGGGTGCAGTAGCTATATATACACAAATAAACAATCGTCAGTCATCATAATCAAGGAATGAGCGAAAAATCAATTACACACAAAAGCAAACAATAACAGAAAAGGCATAGCTAGCTAGATATGATAAAGGAGTTTTAGCATCAATTACCACCTCTTTACAGACTGTTAAACTCTTTAAGTGCTTATGTCTATACATGAGAATGTCAATTAAATTTATGAAGCAATCTCTTTTGACCAAATTGGATGGCAAGTATCTATCTATTCAAGGTATTATTGTCTGTGTTACTGTATGATGATGACTTCTCACCTATATTAGGATTAATTAGGGTTTCTACTTATGGAGGACAATAATGGCAACACAACCTCTAGATGTAGTTTAGGAGGCAACAACTTGTGTGAAATTGTAAAAGGAATCCAATTTATGCTTAATTTATATTTAAGTTTCCTGTAATCATGCAATTTACGCTTAATTTATATTTAAGTTTCCTGTAATCATGCCCCTAGCTTTGTCAGAGGCACATACCTCGCCTTACCGCCTCATGCTTTGCCTACCAAAGGGTCTTGTGCCTCGTGCCTTTCATTGATTGTCTAGACCTTGTGAACATTGTCCCTAATTTATTAAACAAATAATTTGCACAGCCCCTGCGGGGCCAGATAGGGGAAGACTAATTGTAAACAACAGCCCATGCGGAGCCAGATAGGGGAAGACTAATTGTAAACAATTCAATATACCACAACATACATCACCACAACATAGTTTAGACCGCCAAATTAGGGTGGCTCTCCTGCTTTCCACCATACACTAATTCTTAATTTGAATTAAATAAACAAAGATCATGTGCTTATTTTCTTCACATGATAAGTATTTGCCATGTTTTATCACACGAATACCAACCAAACCAAAGTTCAAAGGGTAGTGTTTTGCACAATAAAATATCAAACCCAAAATCATTAAAGTTAACTAAACAATTTAGCCAATTTGCGTGTATCCAGTATGCAGGTAAGTATAAAAGTTCTCTACTATCTGAACTTTGGAAAGGTACATAGTGCTTTGGGGCTATGATGTATACATGTAAGCATAAGAGCCAGGAAAGAAGAAAATGATTCTAAAATTTCAAACTTCTACAATCATATTTAAATCTACAATCTCCTTTACGGGCACACAAGCCTATTAAGCATGTTAAAACAAAAATAATTTGCTTATCACAACAGAACTATAACTCGCTGGCACAGAATTTTAAAAAGCTTTGAACCTTTCCTGTAATCTTTAAGCCAAACATACTAATCATAAACTAACTTCTACATTAGGGTGGGTTGTAATAAATAGATGAATATTATGTGTATTTGTTGTATGGGTTGACCCATCATCAGTGCAAAATACCTGAATACTTTTACTAATTAATGAATGAATATGGATTAGAACAAGGATATCCGATAAAAAAGTAAAAATAATTTCACTCCCTCTGATTACATCCAAATCTTACAACAAACACAACCAAAAGAGAAAGCAATATACATAGAGGATTTTTACATAAAGAAAGCAAAGCAAGTGTTTACCTGTAGCTGTAGTTGGAGAGCTCTGGAATCTTGAATGCCTACCGAGAGAGAGAGAGATACCGTGCGTTTGAGAAGAAAAATACTGCGTTTGAGAGAGAGAGAGTAACAATCATCAGAAGAAAAATACCCAAACACCGATTAAAACATGGATATCCATTAACCCATTAACCCGATCAAAAAGTAAAAGGACTAAAAAGCCAATGTAAAAAAATTGGATAATATTGATTTCAAAGGGTAATTGGTGTAATTTAGAAGTAAAAGGACTAAAAAGCATGTAAAAAAATTGAATAATATTGATTTCAAAGGGTAATGGGTGTAATTTGATTAAATCCTTCACTAAGCATCATTAAGAATATATTGATAACCTTTATTAATAAGCGAAACACCCTTTTAACGGTATCACTTTTGATTTCACCCCAATTTTGGTTTCACCCCTATAATCCTATTTCTATATGTTGTTTTTTAATAATATAGAAATCCTATTGTAATTATAATTATTTTATTACAACTTTAAATAAAAAAAAATAGTTTCATCCCTAAAATCATATTCCCTTACAATTCTATGTTATTTTTTTAAAGAAATCTATCTATAACCTTTATTAATAAGCAAAACACCCTTTTAACGGTACCACTTTTGGTTTCACCCCTATAATCCTATTTCTACTATAATTCTATGTTGTTTTTTAATAAAATAGAAATCCTATTGTAATGATAATTCTTTTATTACAACTTTAAATAAAAAAATAGTTTCATCCCTAAAATCATATTCTCTTACAATTCTATGTTATTTTTTAAAGAAAATAATAAAATTGAAATCCTATTATAATTATAATACAATTTTTTATCATAATTTAGAATAAAAAAATAATACGATCAATTCTCCAAAAGATTTTTCAAGGTGAACAACTAGAACATGTTTCTATACACTACTCTAGAATATTCTTCCCTGCGATTATATGTTATTTTTTAAAAAAGTATAATAAAATTTAAATCTTATTATTATTATAATTCTTACATTGTATTAGCAAATTTTTTTATTATAACTTATAATAAAAAAAGATTACGATAAATTATCCTAAATATTTTTCAATGAAAACAACCGAAACGTGTTTCCATGTACTTCTATTAAACAGTCTAAGTTTATAGTTTGTTAATCTCATAAATTTTTTTATGCAAATAACATAGTTCTTTTTATAATTTTTGAAATATAATTTTGTAAATATTTAATTAAATAAAAATTAGTAATTATTTAACATATATCTCCGAGCCCGTGCTTGGCACGGGTTATCATCTAGTATGCATAAAATATCTAAAAGCATATTTGTATATGTTAAGTTTGTAACTCATCAACGGATGATCATTTATCTAGTATCCGTTGAAAATGAAGCAGCTTATCAATTGATAAGTTAGTATCATGTTAAAAAGTTTCCACAAACAGTTATCAATTGTACTATTAGTTGTTAGCATCCTAAGTTATGTTGACTATCAATGGATAAACAAAATTCTAAGTTATGTTGACTATCAATGGATAAACAGAATAGGTTAGCAAATTGTATATAGGCTGTGCTTTGTAATTCTGTTTAAGCGAAGTGATACAGCAACGGATGAAGGACCTACACCAACAAATAATGCTATCAATGGATAACATGCAACTCATCAATGGATAATCAACTACAACAGATGTTCAGTAATAATGTCTCGAAACTAGCAGTTGATAGTGACTTGTCATAGCTGATAGATCACATGGGTTGGTGGACTTCAAAATGGCATGGAAGTCGGTCTTTGGAAACGAAGAAGAAAAAGAAATATTCTTTTTCTTAGCAAACATTTTGGATGATGAAATCTAGCAATATATGTCTAAGACAATCAGACAAAATTGTATCACATGAAGAAAGGAGTGGGAGCAGACCTGCAAACACCTTTGACTTTGTAATATTTGTTTTGTTGGTAGGGTTGTAATCTTGGGGTATATATAATCCAAGAGTAGCATTGCTTATGTATGAGAGCATACACATACAAGTAATACAAGAGACAACACAGAGCTCAAAGAGAGAGATAGTTAGGTTTTCTTTTGTATTTAAAGTTTTGTAACCGCAGATGTGTATTTCTTTACACAGATTATTTCTTCGAAATATAAATCTCTGGTGGCTTTGAAAACCCACCTGAAATTTTTTAAGTGTTGTGTATTTGCTTTATATTCCATTTACTTGTTTCACTTATCTGTTCTACCAAACTGTTTAACCTCCATTGGTTCGAAAAAGTTTTTATTCAAGATTGTATTCAACCCTCCTTCTACAATCTTGTGGTGTTATTGGGATTTATCAATTGGTAACAGAGCAAGCTTCTAACAAACTAGAAGTTTAAAGATCAAACACCATGGGAAAGAAGGACAAAGGCGTAAAGATTCTGATGCTAGACAAAGACAATTACTTTTACTGAAAAGTAAAGTTGCACCTACATCTTTCAGCCATCAACGAAGGTTATGTAGATTGTATGGAGAAAGGCACTCATATTCCAATGAAGGCCAACTCTGGAGTTGGTGAAGCTGCTAGCACTACAGCTGCTGAAAGGCCAATTCCAATAACTTCGACTGAGTACACAGACAAAGACTTGGAAGAAATACATAAAGATAAGAAAACCATGAACATACTATTCAATGGTATAGACCAAGTCATGTTTGATAACGTCATTAACTGCACCACTACTAAATAAGTGTGGGACACTATACAAACAATCTGTGAAGGAATTGAGCAAGTCAGAGAAAACAAGATGCAGCTTCTTTTACAACAGTATGAGCGCTTTCACTTTGTGTCTGGTGAAAATCTCACTGATACCTTTAGTAGATTTCAGAAATTGTTAAATGGTTTAAAGTTTTATGAAAGAGTTTACTCTGTCAAAGACTCCAATCTCAAATTTCTGAGATCTCTTCTTAAAGAATGAAAACCTGTAACAGTCTAGTTGAGAAATTCTCAAAAATATTAAGATTTTACCCTTGAGAGACTGTACAGCATCTCGAAAACTTATGAACTTGAACTGCAACAAGATGAGGAGATCGAGAAAAGTCAGAAAAAGGGTAGAGTTGCAGCTTTGGTGGCTAGTGTGCCCAGTGGTCAAGATGGTGAAAAGATGGAGGACGTCAAGAACACATCAAGTACTAGTTCTGGTACTTGTGAAGGTGTAGGGAAGCTGAGCAATGGCAAGAGCAAAATGGTTGAACAACTAGAAGCATCTAGTGGTGCTAGATCTGAAGACTTGGATGGGTACTTAGCCTTTTTTTCAAAAAGGTTCTCTAAGCTTAGATTCAAGAAAAATCCTGCAGTAGCAAAGCAATTCAGAAGAAGCTATCAACCTAACAAGGATATGGTTGAAAAGTCTAAGGTCAAATGCTTTAGTTATGGAATTGCCGATCATTTTGCGATTGAGTGCAGAAAATCTAAAGAAAAGAGACAGTTTGAATCTGTTGACTACAAGAAGAAATACTTTGATCTTCTCAAGTAAAAGGAAAAAACATTCTTGACAAAGGACAATGATTGGGCTGCTGGAGGAGTCACAAATGAAGAGGAGGAGTTTGTCAATCTAGCTCTCATGGCAAATGAAAATGAAGAAAAAGGCAGCTCAGCAAGCAACCAGGTATACTCTACAAACTTAACTGAACTTTCTAAATCTGAATGTGTTTGTACAATTGATGAAATGACTGTCGAATTGCACAATATGCATGTCACCCTGAAATCACTTAATAAAGAAAATAGGACGATTAAAGATTTAAATGAAAAGTTAAGTGATAGGAATGCTTTAATAGAAACTCAATCGATTGAATTTGAGACTTTGAGAAGAGATTGCCAGGATGCTAAGAATGAATTGATTGAGGCTCTGAAAAGAGAAAATGTGTTGAAAGAGCAGTTGGAAAAAGAACAGAGGTTGATTGCTAAGTGGGAAGGATCAAGAGCTATAATTGAGGAAATCATGAATGTTCAAGGAGTTGATTCTTTCTGCAAGTTAGCAGAAGCAAAGTTTGAGATTGATGGTGAAGTTGCTTTAGACAATGATCAATCAACGGATATTGATCATCCGTTGAGGAACAGTGAGTCAACGGATGAGAAGTATCCGTTGAAGGCCAAAAATATCAGCAAAGAAACTTTAGGTAAGTTGAATAATCAATATGGACCCGTCAATAAGAACTTTGTAACTCGAGAATGTAGCAAAATGATAGTACTTGAGAAAGGCAACATAGGTCACTTGTCTCACAAGAAATTGAAGGACAAGTTAGAAAAGGTTGAAACAAAGGCTAAGGGTAGGAAAAAGAACAAAAATGGAAAGGTAGGTATTAACAAACACAACAATTACACACCTGATAAAGATGCTCCTAGGAACGTTTGTGTGAAATGTGGTAGTGTTAATAATCTATCTGCTAGTTGTAAAATAGTGAAGGATGCTTATGTGCCCAATATGCCTATGCCTATGTCTGCTATGAATGTTATGCCTAACATATTTGTCCAACCTGCTCATGCATCTAGTCAATATGCTAACATGCCATTCATGCATAATCCATATTACTTTCAAAATGCCACAGATGCCATGGATGATGAATAACATGTCTGCACAAACTATGCCTAACTCTGCATTTAGCTATAATGCATATAAGCATTTGTCAAATCCTGTTTTTCAAAGACCTACACCTAGAGTTAAGGTTAATTTAACTCAATCTGAACTCTTGGATAAAGAGGGTTTGAAAGGCAAGAAAACGGCTAAGAAGGCAGGACCCAAGGAAACTTGGGTACCAAAATCAACTTGATTTGGTTTTGATGTGTGCAGGGAAACAAAAAGAGTCTTTGGTAAATGGATAGTGGTTGTTCTAGGCACATAACTGAAGATTCTACCCTGCTCACTAAGTTTGAGGAGAGATCTGGCCCTAGCATTACCTTTGGAGACAACATCAAAGGATATACTAGAGGATATGGTTTGATTTCACAAGGAAATGTTGTCATTGAGGAGGTAGCACTGGTTGATGGTCTTAAGCATAACTTGCTTAGTATCAGTCAACTGTGTGATAAAGGTCAAAATGTGTGGTTCACATATGAAGCTTGTGTTGTTTTCAAGCAAAATGACAACAAGGTGGTGATGACAGGAAATCGAAAGGGAAATGTGTACATAGCTGACTTCAATTCAACAAGTGGAAACACAACTACATGTCTTTTCAGCAAGGCAGATGTAGATGAAGGATGGCTTTGGCACAAGAGACTATCACACTTAAATTTTAAAGCTGTGAATGAGTTGGTAAAGAAGGATCCGGTAAGAGGTATTCCAAATTTGGATTTTTCCAATGATGGATTTGTGTGATGCATGCCAGAAAGGGAAGAAAAAGAAGGCCTCTTTCAAATCCAAGTCAATGTATCAATTGATCAACCGTTACAGCTACTGCACATGGATTTATTTGGACCAATCAATAAATTGTCCATTTCTATGAAAAGATACTATCGTGTGACTATTGATGATTTTTCAAAATTCAATTGGACATTCTTTCTGCACTCTAAAGATGAGGCAGGTGAAATCATTATCAATCACATCAAGATAGACAACAACAATCCTACACTCAAAGTTAGAAGAATCAGAAGTGACAATGGTACTGAGTTCAACAATTCTGTGATGAGAGAGTTTTGTGAAAAAGAAGGAATTACTCAAGAATCCCCTGCACCAAGGACTCCTCAACAAAATGGTGTAGTCGCTAGAAAGGAAAAGTAGAACTCTTATTGAAGCTGAAAGGACCATGCTTGAAGAATCAAAATTGCCAACATATTTCTAGGCTGAAGCTGTTAATACAGCTTGCTACACTCAGAAAATTTTCTTGGTCTACCAAGAAAAAAGCATGACACCTTATCAACTATTCAAAGGGAAGAAGCCAACAATTAACTTCTTACATGTCTTTGGGTGAAAATGTTTTGTACTGAGAAACCAATGTGAAAATCTAGGAAAATTTTATACAAAGGCAGATGAAGCTATCTTTGTTGGATACTCAACTGGGAAATCATACAGAGTCTACAACCTAAGACTTAACATTGTTATGGAATCCATACATTTTGTTTTTGATGATATGGAGATTTAGGGTTGGTAGATGAAGGTTTCCATGAAGCACTCTCATTTGAAAATGAGATAAGCGGGGTAGACAGTGAAGATGATGAAGAAGCAGTGCGATAGGTGTAAGAAGACATCATGCTCAAGGTGATCCATCTGGTGAAGAGCATAACACACCATTCGTCGATGCTGAGAATACTCCATCTATTGGAAATCATTTTGAGGTATCCGTTGAGAGCCAAAGGCACTACACCATAAAAGGCCTACGGCAACACCAAAAAAATGTTGCCATAGGCCTGAAATATGTTGCCTTAGGCCCAAAAAACCCCAAAGGCAACATTTTGTTGGTGTTGCTATTTTTACCCGTAAAATTGATCAAGAGGGTACGGGACACCACTGACCAGAATTCACCATCTAAAACCTTTGTTAGGAGAAAGAAGGCAAAGCACACTATTCAATCCATAGTGATTGAACCTTCTCAAATTTAGCTTGATGTGGTTCCAGTAAATGTGGAATCACTGCCCAAATCTCTTCCAATTGATACACCACATACACCCAACTCTCCATCAATATCCTTGGATGTGGATATGATCATCACATCACAAACAGATTCTCCCTCTTTAACTCTAAGGGAGGAGCACCACTCAGATCTTGTTGGCCATCATCTTTTAGATGATTTGTTGGACCAACAGTCTATTTTTCCTGAAACTGTGGTTGAAAGTATGCCTCCTACTTTAAAATAATCTACACAGATTCAACCATAGTCTCTCTATCAAATGTTATTCCTTCTACATCATTGACGGATATTTGTCATCCGTTGACAAGTGTTTGTTCACCGATGGATGTGCTTAACATTAGTCATTCGTTGGTAGTTACAACTATAGAAGCAATAGATACCCTACATCCATTGATCAAGGATCTTATTGATAATGTATCAACTCTAAGTCAGTTTGCTCCTAGCTTTGAGCCTACTGCTACTTCAGCAGAAGAATCCTCAGTTGCACAAACACTCTTAGGATTGAGGGAAGGGAGTGAAATCACTGAGAGTGAGAGGCTGCTTTGTGAGCAGGCAAAAGGAGAGAATGTGAGTGAGGGGGTGACAATTTCTTCCTGCTAGGAAAAAGGAGAGAAAGAGAGTACCACCTTAGTAGGTGAAGGTGAGGGTGTGAGAGGTGTGAGCCAGGGGGAGACCCTGATGTAAAAAATAGAGAGAAAAGATGAGAGAAAAGCAGGTACCGGGGACATAAGGGTGGATGAAGCCATTGTAAGTAAGTCAACAGGCCACTAAAAAAGCCATTGATAGCATTGTTCCAGAAGGTGAAGCCTTTACTCACCCTGATCCAGTCCTTGACTCTTGGGCTAAATAGGGCAATGTGGAGGCGGAGCAGATGCTGCACTTGGTATACACAACTGAATCTATGCAAAGGGCCAATGATGCCACTACCAAGCTGCCTCCAAATGATAGTGACGAATTTCAGTATGATTCTGAATTCGAAAGTGAAGGTGAAGATACAGAGCCTTCACAGTAACCTGGAGATTTACTAGAATGGCTACTGTCAAATTCTTATATTTTCATGATGCTAACACTGAGCTAGTAGTACTGTACAAGAAGGCTATGGCTACTTTACAATATACTGAACTGACTCTAAAGCAAGTGCAAGAGAACTTTAAGGCTACTCTCAAATTGCACAAATGCCTTCTTAATCAAAGGGCTGAGGACAAGGAAAATTCTAGGCTGCAATCAAAGATGCCTTAGAAACTCAAAGAAAGGACTTGGAGCTCATCCTTCCTTCTCTTACAATGTAGCAGCTTAGATCCAAGCTGAAGAAAGATGCGGATACAGAGAAGAAGATTGATGCTCTATATGCAAAAATGGAAAAATTGGAGTCTCAAATGAACAATATGATTGCAGATCGAAAACTCTTTCTTGAGACTCACAATCAACAACTTGCCCTCCTTCAGAAACTGCTAAACCTACCTTCTACTCAAACCCTTGATGCTAACAAAAAGGGGGAGAAGATTAGTGCAGTGGAGACAACTAGTGAGGGGGAGAAACTTCTATCTACTCCAATTCCAACAACTTCAATAATTCCATCTATTGTGGGGGAGTCAGTTTCTCAACCTGAAGATTATATTGCCGCAAGGCTAGCTGCCAACCCTCAAATTTCTCAAGTGTCAATTCCCTCCATATATAAGCATATCAATCAGGCAAGTATTAATTCCAGATTTTGTGCTCCCCAAGTCTCTAGCCAGAGAGGAGCCATCATACTTGTCTGAATTCAAGCTGATGCTCAAAAGTGAGAAGTCACATGTGAAGAAAAATGGTAAGAACACCATGAGAGTTGATTTTGCACTGCCAAAACCATATGCATTCAAACTGATGAGCAAGCAACTAGCTGAACTAAAACTGAAGGCTGCAATTGATGTGGGACTAAAAGATAATCTAGCATTATCTACATAGATGGAGTGGAGATATGTGTACCTGCAGGTCAATCGAATTTTGTAGTGGCCAAGGCCGAAGAGACTGCAAGGTTACTACAAGCTAGTAAAATTGTAAAACCACCTGCTGAACTCATTGAGAAAGAAGCTAGATTAGCTGAAGAACTCTTCAGAGAGTTGGAAGAAGAGATGGAACATGAGGTTGTAGAAGAATAGGCCAAAAGCAAGAAAAATAAAATGAACACAAAGTCTGCGTGCAAGAAAAGGAAAAGCATAGTAAAGAAAAAATCCAACAGGACTTTGAGCCCAGAACCAGAAGAACAAGTTGATACTCAACCCCAACCTACTATACCTCCAACCCAAGCCACACAGCAACCCACTCAGACCTCTAGTTCCTTTGCCTTCATTCTTGAAGACATAAAGCCAGAACCCTTGGAGTTTATTTTGACATCAATACCTTGATATTTTCAAAGGTCAGACTCTCACCTGAGAAGAGGAGAACAAGAACCAGGAAACAACTTCCAGCTAGACCAATTCAAATTGCTGAGGTTCCACAAGTTGCAAATGAGGCTGCCAAGAAAGATACTGAACTCTACATTGCTGACATTGAAGAATATTCAAGTGTCAATCTTGTCTTGGATGAGGTGAGTGATGTGAGTGCTGCAAGTAGGACAGTCAGGCTACTAGAAAGATTTATATTCACTTATAAAGGAGGAAACAAAACCTGGCCCCTACATCAAGTGATGGATGAAGGCTATAGTAAATTGGTGAAGATATGATCTTTAATGAAGAGAACTGGTGGATTCACTCCAGATACAAAGATCATAATCTTCAACAAGATTAATGAGTTAAGAGAAAGCTGGCCGGACTTCAAAGGAGGATTTGCCTAGGAAGCTGAATATTCCATATGTTCCAGGAAAGAAGGTTCACTTTTATCCATTCTGGATAGTGGAATTCAGAGACAAAGATAATTGCAGAAGATTTTTCAGATTAGAAGATCAATTGGAAAAGGCTGGCAATGAGTACTTGCAATACTTGATGTTTATGCTGGATTCAACTCACTAAGAAGAATAGATTATCTACAAATCTTTAGAAAATCAACTTCAGGTGAACAAAGATAAGATCTATGGTATGAGGAGAGAAAGGGACAAAAAGCATTGATTTGCTCAGTCTAGATGAGCAGTCCCTTGTAAGAGAGTATGCTTTTTTTAACTTGATTCTGTACTCAGTTCATTTTCTACATCTGTTAGAATCTTATTAGAATACATATGTTTTTGATTAAACTCTGTAATTCTGTTAAGGTGTTTTGTTATCATCAAGGCTCTTAATTTATGGTTGTTATTCCATCGGTCATAAATTAAGGGAGAGTTTTAGGAATTATGTTTTCCTTGATGATATGCATAAAAATCCTAAAAACATATCTGTATAAGTTAAGTTTGTAACTCATCGACGGATGATCATTTGTCTCATCAACGGATGATCATTTGTCTAGTATCCGTTGAAGAGGAAGCTTATCAATCGATAAGTTAGTATCATGTTAAGACGTTTCCACATGCAATTATCAATTGTAGTATTAGTTGTTAGCATCCTAAGTCATGTTGACTATCAATGGATAAACAGAATAGGTTAGCTAATTGTATATAGGATGTACTTTGTAATTCTGTTTAAACGAAGTGATACAGCAACGGATGAAGGACCCTACACCAACGGATAATGCTATCAATGGATAACATGCAACTTAGCAATGGATAATCAGCTACAACAAATGTTCATCAATAATGTCTCGAAACTAGCAGTTGATAGTGAATTGACATAGCTGACAGATCACATGGGTTGGTGGACTTCAAAATGGCATAAAAGCCAGTCTTTAGAAACGAAGAAGAAAAAGAAATATTCCTTTTCTTAGCAAACATTTTGGATGATTAAATCTAGCAATATATGTCCAAGACAATGAGACAAAATTGTATCACATGAAGAAAAGGAGTGGTAGCACACCTGCAAACACCTTTCACTTTGTAATATTCGTTTTGTTTATAGGGTTGTAATCTTGGGGTATATATAATCCAAGAGTAGCACTACTTAAGTATGAAAGCATACACATACAAGTAATACAAGAGAAAACACATAGCTCAAAGAGAGATAGTTAGGTTTTCTTTTGATTTCAAAGTTTTGTAACCGCGGCTGTGTATTTCTTTACACATATTATTTCTTCAAAATATAAATCTCAGGCGAATCTGAAAACCCACATGAAATTATATATGTGTTGTGTATT
This sequence comes from Kitagawia praeruptora, assembly GCA_037693485.1. Taxonomy (NCBI): domain Eukaryota; kingdom Viridiplantae; phylum Streptophyta; class Magnoliopsida; order Apiales; family Apiaceae; genus Kitagawia; species Kitagawia praeruptora. The sequence goes on from CM075352.1 coordinate 147,001,141, forward strand.
TGCTTTACATTCCATTTACTTGTTTCACTTATCTGTTCTACCAAACTGTTTAGTCTCCATTTGTTCGAAATGTTTTTGTTGAAATTTGTATTCAATGATCCTCCTACTATCTTTTGGTGTTATTGGGATTTATCAATAACTTTTGTGTTATATGATTTTTAGTGTTCCACAATTTCTTTTTATTTTTGATTGATTTAATTGTCTTTCGAAAAATAAATTAATATGGTGGTATTTAAAATATTAACATGATTTAGTAAAAACATATTACAAACTTGTATAATATCAACATTAATGTCAATAAATTTAATTTATAAAAATTTTATTGACAAAATTATTAAAAATAATAAAATACAAATAAAATTATAGTACACCAACACTAGATAACACTTAAAAACAAATTTTTGAAAACCAGTCCTAAAGATCATGTTTATTATTGTATAATCCTAAGAACCATATTTAGTTGCTTGTATACAAACTGCTGGTACATTTTTATATATTTTTTCTTAACAGCTAGTTGATGCCCATTGTAGAAGCAACTCGACTAATTTTTGTGTACACATATTATCAAGCACCTGCATCACTCATTCTTTTATAAGAGCATAAACTCTCCTACTTGCTTGTAAGTAGAGCCGGCCAAAGGGGCGGTTCGGCCCGGCACGCACGTGAATTATTCGCTAAAAAAACCATTCAGCCCGCTACAGTAATAAAAAGCACGCAGCCTATTTGGCCCGCTCTAATTAACGTGCCGTGTGCGAGCCCAATTTAGGTGAACCGCAACCCGTTCGACCGGGCACGTCAAAGCACGTAATAAAAAGTGAAGTAAAAAAGTAAAAGATTCGGCACGTTCGGCCCGTTCGGCCCGTTCGGCCCGTTCATGCTTTATGTTCTTTTCTAAGGAGACCAATCTCCAAGCCCGCCTAGCTCGCGTGCCGTTCATGGGTTGTAAGGTCGAAGGCACGGCACGGCACGTCCAAACCGCGTGTGCGTGCCCGTGCCCCTTTTCATTCAGCACGGCACGTGGCCAACCCGACACGACACGCACGGCTGACCACCTCTACTTGTAAGCTACTTGTCATTCATCATCTTGACCACTAAATATAATAAATAGTAGAAAAAACATACTATAATTTTTTTAAATAAAATCTAGTACACATCAAGTCATCAACACATAAATCCAAAACAAATTACTTCTTATTTTTGTTTTATTGTACTTAGAGATCTCACATAACTGCAAGTACTAGTAACATATGCTCTGTTTACTCTGTTTTGTTGATTATATTATTCATCTGGTTTCTGGGTCAGGACGAAACAGTTCCATATCTGACTGATGTTATAGATCAAGGATCGAGCCTCAAGTTTTCTTATCATTCGGCCTAGGAAAAAATTTGTGTTTAGTTATATTTCTACCTTAAACACCTTAGAAATTTTTCTAGGGATTTAATGGCTATTAGCACCTTATAAATTTTTCTAGGGATTTAATGGCTATTAGCACTTCAAATCTAACATGTCAACACCAAAATAAGTATTTTAAATTTTAATTGAAATGATTTTATAGTAAATGAAAAAATCGATCATATAATTAATATGTAATATAATGCAGTTTCGTTTTTTTTTTTTATAGCATGAGAGTGAAATATAAGGTTCTGTTGTCATCGAAAACATAGTACTTATCAAATTTATGATACCTTTTCTTGTAAGAAAATCTATAGTTTACTTCTTAAGATTACATCATTAACGTATAAAAAAAATTACACTACTTGTTCTCTTAACTCGAAAATTAAGAGGTTGTGGAATCAAATTATCTCTCGATTATTTTTTACGTTTAAAATTAGTGTGCAAGACACACAAAATACTAAAGATAAACACTAGTAACGGCTATCACAAAGAAGTTGAAGTGAAAGATGGGTTGTCAACTTGACTTGATGAAGCAAAAACAACAAGAAGAAGATGCATATAATAAAGTGCCCATTTGCCAATTCTTAATATGAACTTATAAGTTACTTATTTTGAAAAAAAATTCGTATTTACATACACTTTTTTAGAAAAAAATGTGTATGTGGAGTTTAATGTTCGTTATCTTGCAAAAATAAGTTACTTATTTCAGAAAAAAAGTACATATTTCCTAACTTTTTTCCAGAATAAGTAACTTATTTTCTGGAAAATAAGTGTATTCATAAGACAAGCTTAGAACCAATTTTTAGATACCTTGCACGATATGTACATCTATCTACAGTTATTCCCGGTATCTATTTGGCTTTTCCCTCTAGTTTTTGTCAAATTTTCTAACTTCTATGTATGTTTATAAAAACAGATCATTGTCATATCATCCCTTCTCATTGCTTGCACTTCTAAGTTTATAGTGTGTTAAAATTATAACAACTAATTAAAGACATGCACAATTTAATAATATATATACATGTCATGTAGTCTTACCATTCCTTCTCATTGCTTGTGCTTCTAAGTTTTTAGTTTGTTAAAGGAAAAGATTTGATAAACAGTTTGTAAATTCATTCAAGAGGCAAAAATGGGGAATTTCGTATCGACTTCTGCGTTTATTTTCAAGAAACAAAAGAAGCCTTTGCCTATTGAAACTACGTTCGCCCTACCTTCTCCGATCCCTACATGGTCTTCTGGTAATTTTCGTTTCTTGCATGGATCGGAATTTGATTATGTTGTCTTGATCACGTATTATGCAGAAATGTTTAGAAATATCGCTAGCTTTATATCATAGTGAATGCCATCTAATTTAAAAGATGACCAAAGTTCGTGTGTCAATGGAAACGTATATATTTGAATTACTTGATTTAGGAGTTGACAATGCTAGAAACCATTTTACCCAAAATCTTAAGGTGTTGGGGAAGACTCTTTCAAGGATCTTATACTCATATATATTTAATATTCCCTCTCGCAAGCCCACTATGGGGTAAGAGTGGTCACTAGGAGCCCATATTTGGAGCAATACCTTAGTGCCAAATTAAATTGAGAATATTGGGGGTGGTGGGGTTCGAACTTGAAACCTCCACAAACACCAGAGCTCTGATACCATGTTAAGTAACCAACTCATCCAAAACCTAATATGGGGTAAGAGTGGTCACTAGGAGCCCATTTTTGGAGCAATTCCTTAGTGCCAAATTAAATTGAGAATATTGGGGGCGGTGGGGTTCGAATTTGAGATCTCCACAAACACCAGAGCTCTGTCTTCTAGATTTTCTTTACATATTATGTGCTTACCTGCATTTATTTTCATGCAAAAGGTGAAGGTTTTGCAAGTGGAATTATTGATCTAGGAGGATTACAAGTGTGTCAAGTGACAACTTTCAACAAAATTTGGGCAAGCCATGAAGGCGGACCAGATAATCTTGGAGCCACAATCTACGAACCATCTTCAATGCCAGAAGGATTCGCTATGCTTGGTTGCTATGGACAAGCTAACAACGAGTCGCTATTTGGATTTGTTTTAGCTGCCAAAGAAATTGATCCAGAAAGTGATATACTAAAGATGCCAACTGATTATAAACTTGTTTGGAGTAGCGAGTCTTTGAAAATAAAGCAAGACGGAGTTGCCTATGTATGGCTTCCAATGCCACCAGATGGTTACAAAACTACGGGACATGCGGTGACGAGCACACCGGATAAGCCTTCCCTTGAAAAGATACGATGTGTTCGAGCTGATTTTACGGTTGATAGTGAAACTGAGGACTGGATTTGGGGACAAGGACAGGATTTGAATATAAATGGATTTAATGTGTTTGCAATAGGGCCAAAAGAAAGAGGAACTCAAGCTTTTGGAGTCTCTGTAGGTACATTTGTAGCCCAAAGTGGTGGGAGTGATGGTTCTGTATGTTGCTTGAAAAATGTTGAAGCAAATTTATCAGCTATGCCTAATTTAAACCAAGTTCGACAAGTTGTCGAGGCTTATTCACCTTATGTATATTTTCATCCTGATGAAAATTATTTTCCCTCAACTGTGAATTGGTACTTCCAAAATGGTGCATTGTTGTTTTCCAAAGGGAACGAATCTAGCCCGACGCCTATTGAACCCATGGGCGCAAACCTTCCACAAGGCGGATCAAACGATGGCACTTGCTGGTTAGGCCTTCCGAATGACAAGAACACAAGTGACAAGATCAAGAAAGGCCATTTGCAAGATGCTGTGGCATATTTACACATAAAGCCCATGTTTGGCGCTTCGTACACGGACATTGCAATATGGTTGTTTTACCCCTTCAACGGACCAGCTCGAGCAAAAATCGAGATTATCAACATTTCATTAGGTAAAATAGGTGAACATGTTGGTGACTGGGAACATGTGACACTAAGAGTGAGTAATTTCAACGGAGAATTACGAAGTGTTTATTTTTCGGAACATAGTAAAGGACAATGGGTAAGTGCACCTCAGCTCGAGTTCGAAAATGGTAACAAGCCAGTAACATATTCATCGTTAAATGGACATGCATTTTATCCGAAACCCGGGCTTGTTTTACAAGGGAGTGGAGGGATTGGAATAAGGAACGATACCTCTAAAAGCAAAAATGTGATGGACACTGGTCGCAAATTTTCGATAGTTTCTGCAGAATACTTGTCAACAAGCGGCATTATCGAGCCACCATGGTTGAATTATCTTAGAAAATGGGGGCCAAAAATCAGCTATGACATTGCTGAGGAGTTGAAGAAAGTTGAGAAAGTGTTGCCTGGAGTTTTGAAAAGAGCATTCGTAAAATTGGTGAAAAATCTTCCTAGTGAAGTGTTGGGGGAGGATGGGCCTACTGGGCCGAAAGTTAAGTCGAATTGGACCGGAGATGAAAGTGTGTAATCAAACTGTATGTGTGTGCATCCATCTTTATGTCCAAAATGTTGATACAAATAAATTTATGTAACAAAATTGTGTGGAATGAAATATAATATATGTAAAAAAATTTAAATATTTAATTTTAAAGTATGTGAAAGTACGTGAAAAAAGAGAAAATTACCAAAATAATTATTTTTTAGATTTATTGACCCAAAATACTAAAAAGCGGAATTGAGGCCCTTTTTACCGACCAGATATGGAGTTCCGTCTATTATGTCCTTTGTCCTCATCCATTAATCGGACACGTGAAATCGTCTACCGTGTCTTTTAGGAGATACACTATTCCAAATAATAGACAACGTGACCTTTGTTATACGATAACTCGTATTTCGTATTTGATGTTTCCGGAAGCGACAGCTCTGTGTCTGACGTGGAAGAAAGAGTGCTCAAGATGCTATCATGCCATATGATGTTCCGTATCCTTTGTAACACGGGAGACGATTTAACATGACACATGGAGACACATAATAATACGGAACACGCAATAACATATTAAGTTTGTAAAAAGGGCCGCTATTTCGTTTTTCAGTATTTTGGATCATCACTATTTATTTTTGATTATTTAGTCCCGTGAAAAAATAGATGTAAAATATTCCCTCAATTGAAGTGAGGCACGCAGATCAAGAAAAAGGTAGGCAGCTTTCAAACTGTCATGAACTGAACCCAAATTTATAAAATCGAATCCGTTGTTATACTGGAATTGAAAATTTTGATATTTATCCGAAAATTAATTTAAATCGAATTGTAAAATATTTGACCCGAAAATAATTCAAAATACTTGACTCAATTACAATTTGAAATCGATCAAAATTTAATAATAAATTATCTGAATCGAATATGACTCGAAAAACTGGATCCGATTCCGAATCCAGACTAGGAAAATGGTGAATTAAGTAGTTGTTATAATTTAAAAGGTTATAACGAATATAACACACACACACACACACACACACATATATATATATATAGAGAGTTGCACTCCATAAAGAACACTTTAAATAAAGAACAATAAAGAACACCAATCTCTACCATTAAAGAAACGGACGCTCAAGATTAGAAGATAGATAAGGGCATAATGGTAATTAAAATGTAATAATTAACAAAAAGCACTTACAAGCACAACAGACTATACGGACACATTACACGAAGCTCGAGACCACAACGAGAGAGGCGTGAGCATCTGTAATGGAAAGAATACACATTCTTCCCTTTTTCAAATTGAAAAACAGCTGGAAATTAGTAAGAAATCGTAAAGTTGTGGCATCTGTACCGGTAATTTGAAGATTCTCTTTGAGATTCTAGCTTCATCGAGGTAAATTTTCATGAAATCTAAAATTAATTGAAATTTCTACGAAATTACATGATATTAGGGTTTGAATATGATAATTTTCGATTCTATAGCAAATGCATGTCAGAATAATGTTATAATGTCTTATTTTAGGTAAAATCAAGTGGTTAATTGAAGATTCGAGTAAGTATTAAACTCGGAAAATGCATTCTCGAACAGGTAATATAGTTATTTTCTTTCATTTTGTGATTCTACAGTTTGATACTTATTTCTATGTGAGATTCTACTTTTTTTTTGAATTTATATGTATGTCAGTGACATTTTGTGCGAGATAAGGTCTTTGTTTTGGTGTACAATATTTGTTTGAACTGGTTTGTGAGATTCTGTGTAGTTTTTTAATTTAAGATATATGTTGAATAAGTATTTGTTTTTTGTTTTATTTTTGATTTGTTTATTAGATGCTACATGAGATTCTACGAATAATACATATGCACTATCTAATTTTATTTGTAGAAGATTTTTGTTTTTTAGTCTAAGATGCTTTGTTAGATTCTTTAATTAAAATTATATATATTTAAGTTTCTGTGTAAAGTTCTATAGTAGGTTATGTGATACTTCTTACTAAGTGAAATTTATAGCTCCAATATAAATTTATTAAGTGAAATGTTTATGAGATTATAAGTTTTTCCACTTGAAAGTATTTGATGAATCTGAGATTAGGTGAGATTCTTTATGATATTATATGTTATATTAAATGTAGATAATATGTCTAAGATGCTCAGTTAGTGTCTATGTCTGTTTGATTTTGTTATATATATAGTAGATGCTATGTTAGATTCTATTCTCTTTAGCTTGGTGTCTTTGATTCAGTATGTATATTTGAATATCTGTCAAAAATTATGTAGTTGGTTGTGTAAGATTTACAATTAAGTGAATCTTATAGCTCGATATTGTAATGCTAATTGAGATTCTAAGTTTGTTCAATTGCAACTGTTTAATGTGGTTCTCGATTGTATATATGTAGTTATGTACTACCTTTGCTGTGCTTTTGCTGTTTGTTGGATTGTCATATTGACTATGCTACTTGTATTAACTATAACTATAACTACTTGTAAACCAAACCAAGCATAAACAGTTGATTGGATTCTATTTGTTCTAGATGCTATATCACATTCTTTGCATAAGACTCTATTTGTATTAGAGATGAGATATTTATAATTGGTTTTGTTTTTGTTGATTCTTTGTAAATATTTGTGTGAGGTGTTTTTTTATGAATTTCTTGTTTGGCCATATATTAATATGCCTGTTATACATCATTGTAAATTGATTATTCCTTCTTGTTATGTATTAGGTAGAAGATCTGGTTTACGACTAAGTGCAAGAAGAATAAAGCATTCAACTAAAACAAGAACTGGTCAGAGACGACGACTAGTAAGGAAAAATAGTGACCAATTGAGCACCATAGACTTCGATACACACGTAGAGTATGAACCATAAACTTTGAAGAACATGGTTTGTATTTAATCAGAAATTTTTAACTAATCATACTGACTTTTTTTTTCTTTCTAGAACTGTATTTAACAGGCTTCCTATTACTCTCACGTACTCCTGTGTGTGCGTTGACTCGTTATTTTTCAAAGGATTTGTAGAAGGACACAATCAAAAAGGTATACTGAAGTGGATGCTAAACTTTGGTTGCTTGGAAAGAAGATATGTATTTGTTCCTATCTGCTTATCGTAAGTGTTCAATGTTTCCATTCAAATTCACTTTTTCTTAGTAATGATCACTGTTGCATATATTTAAAGTGGCATATATTTCTATGGTAGTTATCATTTTAATTTGTGTATTGTTCAGGAATCATTGGAGTCTGCTAATACTTTGCAACTTTAACAAAGACTTCAATTCAGACACACCTCCGTTCATGTTACTACTAGATCCCATGCTAAAACGGGAAGTGGATCTTGAGCCGGACATTCGGAAGTATGTGTTTAATAGATAGACGTATTAAAAATGATTTATATATAACATATATTTGTAATAGATTCATCACTGTTTTTTATGCATTTTTTTGTAGGTTTGTTTCTGATATATTCAAGAAAGCAAAACCAGAAACAAGTGATGAATTGATCCGTCGTATTAAATTCAGAATACCAAAGGTGCCACAACAAAAGGATTCAACAGAATGTGGTTTTTATGTCCTTTTTTATATATATCGGTTCCTAATGGCGTGCCCAGATCAATTCAACATTAAAGAAGATTATCCGTCTTTTGTAAGTTGTAGTTGTCTTTTTTTGTGTGAGGTGTTATTTTTTGAGATTCTATGTTATTTTAGTGTAAGATATATGTCTGTTCTACTCATTGAGTTTCTACGTTTGTTTAATTGTAGATATATGTGCTAGATACTTTATGAGATTCTATGTTGGCTAAATATTTAAGTGTAAATATTTGTGTTAGATGCTTTATGAATCATATGTATGAGATGCCCACTGAGTTTCCTACTAATACTTTGAAAACATACAGATGAAAGAAGATTGGTTCACTCTATGTGAATTCAAAACATTCTATGATAATCTTTTGTATGTTTGGCAAGAAGTGGAGTTTGAAGAAATGCAAATTGGACTTAATTCCGATGATTCGAAGAAAGGTAAAACTTGTATAGTAATTATAGTATACTAGCTAGTATAAGAAACTTATAAGGATATTTTTTTTCTTCCCAGATTTGACTGGCAACAAAAATGAAGTTGAAGTCATTAATCTTGATAGTGGAATCAAAGATATGAAAGCTAACAATAAAGGTAAATATACATTATCTATATGATTGAATCATTTATTATACCTCTTCTTACATCTTCTTTTATTCTGCGTAAACCCTGAATTAACCATTCTCCCTTTGTTTATTGTACTTTAAAAAAGAACAACAACTTGCACTTGTTCTTTATACTCCAGAGAGCTCCATTCCAGACAGTTCTCCAGATGCAAATGCTCAATGTAAGATTACATGTGTCAATATCTTTAAAATTTTGCTTTTGCCTTGTTATATATAACAATGACTGGTTTTTTTTTTTTTTTGTAAAAACTTCTAGGTGTTGGAGAGACAAAACTTGCAAATGAAATGAAAGTTCAGAAAAAAAAGATTCTGACAATTAAATTCAAACAAGTGGAAGCAAGGAAATCACCACGTTTTGTTACACCACGTGCAAAGAAAAGATCAATGGAAATTAATCCGATAGAAATTCTGAGTTCATCTCGTTCAGGTATTTATGGAAAAACCGTATATTATTCTCTAGTAACTAGTAATTAGGTATCTATTCTAAATTATGCTTAGTAATTATTAATCCATGCTAAATTATTCCTTTGCTGATATCTATTTCTTATGTGTTCTATTTTTTTTTATTGGAAAAAAAAGGCTACAAAAAGAAGGAAAATAGTTACAACACCACCTCCTCCTCGTGTCACAAGGTCTGTAGCAAAGCAAACAGAAAATCTTCAACATATAAACACCTCCTGCTCAGATGAAGAAACCGAAAGTGACAAAGAGCCTGAAGTAATTGAGATAAAAAGGAAGAAGTATGCAAAACGAAAGAAAAATACAAGTGAAGGAAAGAAAAATGAAAGGAAAAAAAGAAAGATGCCAATGCCAAAGGTAAACCACTTCCCATTATGTCTGTAATTAAAGAGTTCACTTGGTAGTCTAAAATGATTAATAGATAGATGATTCTGTAGCAGATTATATATTAAATATAATATCTTTATTGTAATGATGATTCCTAAGTGGAGTTTTAAAAATGTGCAGGCCGAAAAGAAAAAGAAAAAGGACGTAAAACAGGAAGATGGTATTGAAATGCCAAAGAAGCTGAAGCTTCGAGCGCATCCTAGCAACTTCTCTGAAGCAATGAAAAATTTGATTGATGATCAAAAGAAATGGATAAGAGATGCTGGGTTTGGGGATTTGCTTGAATTTTCATTCAGGCATATACCTAATGAAATGGCAAGAGATGTTGTATGGTTTTATGACCCCTACAACAATTGTTTAAATTTGGCGGATAAAAAGGTGATTAGGATTACAGAGGATGATGTACACAACACACTGGGGCTCCCGAAAGGAAATAGAACAGTCATTTTAGGACCAGTGGGTACTCAAATAAAAAATGAATGGAGGGATCAATTTCCGGAAAAAAAGGCTGGACATAAAGTGACAGAATTGATGATAATGAAAAAGATTGCAAGGACAACGGAGTTAAATTTTGAGTTCAAGCAAAACTTTATGGTTCTCATGTATAATCTGTTTGTCCGATGCACAAAAGGTTCGTTTGTTAGTCAGGATGTGTTGGGACTTGTTGGATCTTTCGATGAGGCTAAAGAAATGAACTGGTGTAAACTTGTGATCGAGGGATTAAAAGGTGCTTCTGTGGCATGGCTTGAAGATCCTATAACTCAGTATTACACAGGACCACTTATGTTTTTGATTGTAAGATTTTAACTACTCTTTCATATATAGTAAACTGCCATTCCATGTTTGTTGTACACTCATTTTTTATTTTTCTTATACTTTGTTTTTTAGTTTTTCTACCTTGACCGCGTGGAAAATGAAGTTGTTAAAGTTGATAGAAAATCACCTGCTTTCACTGGATGGTCCAATTTTACTGTGCTTCAAAGAAATCAGGCTGAAATCATCAACAACACTTACGGAAAGGGGAAAATAGTAAGTCATTTTTTTATGTACATTGCAATTTTTTTGTCCTTATTTGTTTACAAACTTCTGAAATTTAAACTTTTATGCAGGAAGGAAAATATGAAGTACAGGAAGATTCACAAGCAGACGGGGGAGATTTTGCAACTGAGGTATAAATTTCAAAGTAACACACTAAAAATGTCAAAGGAAATTGAGTTTCTTATATTTTTTACAAAGTTTATGCAGGAAAAGGAATATGAAGTACATGGAGATTTAGAACCAGAGGCGGAAGCTTATACAACTGAGGTATAAATGTTTTTCATACATGTAAATCATGCTTTACATTGCATAACTCCAAAATTATCCTTGATTGCATTGATTATTTTATCATCATCGCATAACTCCAAAATTATTGAAATAAGTTTTCTTTTCAATTTTCTGATTATACAGAATTGCGAGTTTGAAGGAGTAAACATTGAAGAGACAGAGAAAATGTCTGAAGAAATTCAAGTCAATGATGATTTAACAAATGATCAAGCTGAGGTATAGAAATATTTTAGTGATTAACATATATATTGCTGTATAAGCATTGACTGAAATTGTCTTGCTATTTCAGTTAATTAAGGATGTCAATGTCATTATTGAAGAACGAAATGAAGAAGCAATTGTCACTGGTGACAGTGAATTTTCAGAGAAGGTGACTTATTAAATATAGCCTTGTTTTTTTTTTTTTTTGCAAAATATGTGTCATTTTGATAACTTTTTGTTTGATTGTTGATATATGTTCTAGATGCTACATTAGATTCTATACTAGTTAGTTTGTATTCAAATGAAATTTGTAGCTCGGTATTCAAATGTTAAGTGAGATTCTAAGTTTGTTGCTTTTGAAGTGCTTCATGAATCTGAGATTATGTTTTTGACATATATATATAGATCATTAAGGATGGTAGTGTTGCAAATGTGGCGATTGAAGAAAAAAATAAAGAAACAGTTGTCACTGCTGGCAATAACAATGAAGTTGCAGAGAAGGTGGCTTCTTTATTATTTTTTTATGATAATAATTTAAATTAGCATCTGTTTTTTTTGCAACTGTGATTGATTAAATGTATTGTTTCTACACAGATTTTGGTAGACAGCCAGAAATATCAAACTCCAATCGAAACTATAAAAGGGGTACAGTCATTTGAAATAGATGGAGTTAGGGCTGGAATCTTATCAATAGCAAAGGACATCACATATACTTATGCAGATGACGAATGTATCAACGAAGAAGTAAGTTTTTTTTGTACTTGTACAACTAATGCAAACCTATTTTGTTTTTTTAACTAACTACTGTGTGTGGAAAAAAACTAGGACTTCATGTTACAAATGAAAAAGGATATTGCTGAGCTGAAAAAAATGAAAAGGGCATGCCATGACAGTTTGAAAATGGCAAAGGCATTATTTCCAACAAATCCTGAGCTTAAAAATGTTGAAAAAGAGTTTTAGAAGCTAGTAAACCATGTTGATGCAGTTGAAAGGTATTATATGTTAACTCATCGTACTTGATTTCTGAAAGTTTTAAATTCTTGTAATTAAGGAAAGATTGCCTATCAACTATGATTCTCTTCAAACATGAAAATTTAAAGTCTGCATTGTCCTTGTAAAGTTTGCACATTGTTATTGATAGAAATTGTCCTGTTATTTGATTAACCGTCGATTTTTTCCTTTGTTTTATATGCTTTTTTCTTGAATGTTCAATTTAAACTACTTTAATTACGTCTCTTAAATTCTGCAAACTGAATGTTAGCATAGTTGTATACAGTTCTAAATGAATAACACAGTAGGGTGCCCTGTATTAGTAGTTTCTAGTAGATTTATTGCATTGTATTAAAAAATTGAAACCATTAAGTTTAAAACTGGTAGTTCATGCTACATTTGGTTTTGTTCGTTTAGATTCTACAACTGATTTAGATTACTTTAATTAGATTTTGTTAAAATAAAAAGTACAAGTATAAATGACATTATAAAGTTTTTAAACAGCTTTGAGGTGGATTGGAATCTATTGACGGATGAAGATTGGAATACCGTTGATGTACTTAGCCACCCAAAATCAGACAGACCATTATTAAAAATGTCAAATAAAGCTTTTTTTTAGGAGAATTAACCTTAGAAGGTAGAATCATTGACCTTGATTTTGACAGCGACGATAACAAACCTCCAATGGTGAAATTTGGTGAAAGACCAAGGAGAGAAGTCAAATTGGGTGAATTGCATAAGTCACCATTCCGTGAGCGCACTATTGACATCGACAAACAAAATTTGACAAAAGCGGAAGAGGATGTTTGGAATTGGCTTAATGCAAGCAATGATTACCCACTGTAAGTTGGAGTAATGACATATTTTGATTCAAACTGAATGACCAGGAAAACAAGCATAATTACATTTTCCTTTTGTAACGTGAATACAGGCAAAAAGTGTTTTTATGGCAAGATAAAGTTGTATGTACAAAACATGAAGTTCAGACTTTGCAGCTAGATAGGCAGCTAGTTTGTGGTGTTTTAGACACTTATACCTGCATATTAAATGAGGAAGAAAAATTCAGATCAATGGACTCTCCACGCAGATTCTTTTGCAACACTTACAATACGGTATGTTTTATGCTCCAATTGTACAATTACAAGTATTTGTTTCCTTTATTATTGAATGCATATGGCTTACATAACTTACTTGCCTACTTTTTCCAGTCGGCCCATGCTTAGATCTGGTCAATATAGAGTTTAGTGGAAGCTATTAATTTTCTATATTTTCAACAGATTGGAACAGTTGCTGCAAGAAAGGGATTGAACACTCGAAGCACTTATAAGGAAATGAACGAAGATCCTATAATGAAAGCAACTCAATATCGCATGTTCAAAGAGAATTTGGACCAGGTGCTACAAAAACATTTGGTTGATATCAAAAATGTTGATCTGGTATAACTTTTGAAATTCTACATATATTGTTTTTTGTTTTTTATTCTGCATTTTCAAACTATTTTAAAATTGGTAAATGAAATATAGGTTTTCTTCCCTATACATTATATCCACCACTACTATGTGATCTGCATCAATCTCAAGTCGCCATCAGTTGAAATTCTCGACAACAATAAAATAGGAGAGCAAATTACTTCCATTTATGATGGAATCCCAGAAATGCTGGTAAGACTTAGTTTATAGTTTGATTCTACATTAGATTCTGTACTAGCAGTTGTGTTCATTTGGTTTTGTGATTTGTACGAATTTTCTAAGTAGTTAATTGTTTGATTCTAAATTAGATTATGTGCTCTATGTAGTAGGAGATGTGTTCATGTGGTTTTGCTGATTTTCAAAATATATCCTAGTTAATTGTTTGATTCTAAATTAGATTATGTCGCTTACATGTTACTAAGTCATGTCATGTTTAGTAAGTACACCTATCGATTTCGAGACAGTCTCTTTGAAAACTCAGTATTAACTCCTTGATGGTGATGCACTTCAGGATTTTCGTAATAACTAGATTGTTGTAATGCTCGCCTTTTATGATTAATGCATCATATTCTTTGTTTAGCTGTTTGCTAGTTCCAGGAATTGGGAATTAAAGCAAGGCTTCCATTTCGCTTATCTCTGCTATAGTTTTTATGTTTTGGTTAGAGTTTCAAGTAACTAACACTGCATGTATTCAATTATTGTTATTGAAATATTCACTAACAAATGTTAGTCAAAAGGAATATGAGACATTTTACATCAATGAATAGGAATATGAGACATTATTATTTGTATTTAGTCATCATTTGTAAGTAGTTGTAGTGTCTTTATTTGTATGATTGTGTTCAGAATGTGTATTGAAACTTGGAAATTGGAATCTGCATTTGCAATTTTTATGAGTAATATTTTAGCATACTAACTAATAAGTGATATTGTCTTAAATTACTGAAAGACAATTTCGTCACATATATGATGGATATAAATGTGAACAAAGCCACAGACTTAGCTAATGTGCCGATTACAAGACTTGAGATGAAATGGTGCACGGAGAAAAATCAGTTCGATTGTGGAATTTATGCAATTCGGCATATGGAGACCTATAAAGGAAATGGAGTGCGCAGCTGGGAATCGAAGTTACTAACTGAAAATGACAAGGTAATGAAAGAAAAGTCAATTTTATTTTTTTCAATATATATGGACACTGATAAGACCTTGGTAGAATAATATAATCTACATTATCTTCTGTCAAATATGATACTTTCATGGTTTATACAAAATACGGTTAAAATTCTGTTCTACTAGTTAACAAAAGCCGAAAGTAATAAATAAACATACATCAGTATAGTGTGTATATATTGTCAATACTTCAGTAGGTCCTCCTCCCATGAGTTTATATTCATGAAAGGTCAAGGCTCAATGAGTTGTTTTTGTTTTCTTATGAGTAGATTATATGTTTATTTCATTGTTGTATTAGATGCTTTATGAGTTTCTATGGTATGTAAGATATATATTACTGATGGAGTTTATTTTTGACATTCGTCCAGCAAGCTCAAAAGAGACAGTTAAAGAAGGCGAGGCAACTTTATGCGTTCAAAATAATATCTTGTCAACTTAATAGCCTACGAGTTCAGATGCAAGAAGAAATTAATCAGACAGGTATATCGATTAATGCATTTAGGTCTCTTTATTGTTTATCTTTATGGTTTACATAAAGGGTAGTTTTATTTACATAGTGAATCTAATGTAGAATCTAACAGGGATTTGGTTTATATTTATGGTTTATTCACAAAGGGTAGTTTTATTTACATAGTTTTTTTTGTTTTCAGTTGCTCAACATGGATGAAAGAACGAGGGAGGAATTGAGCTATACGCAGTGCATCACTGCAACTTTATTCGATACGGTTTCAAACCCTTTGTATTTTGTCGTTTTGAAACATGAAGAATGCCCCTTTTTAAGGCCTTTTGATATTATCGAGGTCCAGATACGTTTCAACAGCAACCTTAGAAGACAACTATCACTACATAAATGTTGGATAAACTACAAAATCTTGACGACTTTGACATCATCAACCGAGGCTTTTTTAGATAAATTTAAATACATTGTAATGAATTATCTTGATAATTTGGGTATGATTTCAATTAACAATGTAGTTAAGGCTGTTCAGTATTTTTATGATAGGTATGCAAATCATATTTTGCAAATGGAGCAAACAGAATCTATAATGTTTAACCTTTTTTGAAATGATTTATTAAAAGCTTCTTGCCATGTTTCCTAATGAGTAATTTATTTTATGTGTTACACTGAATAAGGATAAATTCATTGAGAATAAAACAGAAACATTATCTTAAGGCACCAAACTATAAACTTAATTTCATTTTACCACTTGAACCAAACTATGTAAAACTCAGAAATTACACCTTAAGGTCCAAAAAGCTAATTTTGATCATTATCTTGAATAACTAACTTTATATTAGATTGAAAAGATTGTAACACATAAAAAAATTAAAGGCATAGGGAAAAAAATAGATGAAAAAACAAAATATTACATGATAGAAAAATAGACATAGAAAACAAAGAACTCACTCCCTTTCCCATTGTAAAAACACTTAGTAAGGTTTTTAATTTTAGGTTTATACTAACAGTTAGTATGGTTTTAGTATGATTAAATACTAATATAGAATATATTTAATTCAAATTAATTTTGTACATGCTACCTTAGATTCTACAAACAATTAGTATGATTTTAAAATTATATTAGTATGATTCTATATTAGATTCTATATTATATGATTCTAAATTAGGTTTTTCTAACATTTGGCAAATTATAAATTAAAATAACATTTTTTAAAAATTATTTCTCATATGTTAACATTATCAAATTGAATTTATTTTTGAGACAAAAACAAACATTAAAATATAGAATCTAGTACTTAACAATATTTGATAAACAGAAAAGAAAAAAAAAATATTGAAACAATCAAATCTTAATTATATTAAATCATTCATTCATATAATAGTTTTTTCATTACATATAATAATAATTCATTACATTGAAATTCATAAACATTTTACATTGAAATTCATTACATTAAACTAAGAAGTAGAGGCTGTTCAGTATTTTTATGATAGGTATGCAAATCATATTTTGCAAATGGAGCAAACAGAATCTATAATGTTTAACCTTTTTTGAAATGATTTATTAACAGCTTCTTGCCATGTTTCCTAATGAGTAATTTATTTTATGTGTTACACTGAATAAGGATAAATTCATTGAGAATAAAACAGAAACATTATTTTAAATTAAAATAATTATTTCTCATATGTTAACATTATCAAATTGAATTTATTTTTGAGACAAAAACAAACATTAAAATATAGAATCTAGTACTTAACAATATTTGATAAACAGAAAAGAAACAAAAAAATATTGAAACAATCAAATCTTAATTATATTAAATCATTCATTCATATAATAGTTCTTTCATTACATATAATAATAATTCATTACATTGAAATTCATAAACATTTTACATTGAAATTCATTACATTAAACTAAGAAGTAGAGGCTTCAGTCTTCTGCTTCTTGGCTTTTTTCTCCTTGGTAGCCTTTTCTTTTGCATGTAGTATCCGAGACATAGTTGTTGCAAAAGTAATGATCCGACTGTTACGAATCATCATCTTCCTTTCCCAGTCTTCTTTGTCCATTATAGCCAACCTAAAATCCATTAGAAACCAATTAATATTATCATAATCTCTGTAGTTGAGGAGCGAAAGAATTGATGCCGGGATGTTGTCAACTTGATAAAAAACACCGTTGATACGAACAGTGAAATCTTCATAAAAAAAGTCTTCATCTTGGAGGAGAGCCATTGAAATATGGGGATATTGTGTTTGAGAAGAATGAGAAACAAATAAACAGAGGTGGTCTTTTATAACAAAGGTAAAATCTATTTGAAAAGACACATGCTGGACATTGGGAAGGGAAAACAGTGTACATGTGAATAGTCACAACTCACAACTACACTCTGCAAAAACCATTTACATTCCCCCGCGTAAATTTTATAAGATAAAAAAATTATTAAATTGAGTATACAGCCCAATATTTCATGATCCATAAGCCCATGATATTTTAGTTATTAAGGTAAAAAAATCTAAAGACAAATTAAATATCCAAAAAAAAACAACCACGTTTTGCCAAAAAAATTACACTAAGACTATTAGGTTCTAAAAAAAAATATCATAGTTTGGAATATTTTTAATCTAGTATGATTCTAAAATTTTTACGGTAGAACAGAATCACACAGAGAATCTCATATAAATAGTAATTGTTACGTAATAAATTTACTCGTAATTAAATCATAGTATGTAGGTGCCCTGGCGGGCCATCAAATTATATTAAATATAAGATTCTATAATGTTTTCTTTCTATTGTTTATATGATTTTTTCTATTAAAATATTCATATATGGTTGCCCCTAGCGGGGCCATTAGATTAGGTTAAATATAAGATTCTATAGTATTACTATAGCAAAAACAAGTGCTCAACAAAATGATGGTAGAACAGAATCACACAGAGAATCTCATATAAATAGTAATTGTTACCTAATAAATTTACTCGTAATTAAATCATAGTATGTAGGTGCCCTGACGGGCCGTCAAATTATATTAAATATAAGATTCTATAATGTTTTCTTCCTATTGTTTATATGATTTTTTCTATTAAAATATTCATATATGGTAGAACAAAATCACATACAGAATCTCATATAAATAGCAACTGTTACCTAATAAATCAAATTGAAATTATAAAAATGCTCATTTATGAAACCACCAAAAAACACAAGTCTTATCCATAATAATCCGGAAAAAGCTAACTACAATCTTTAAACAACAAAAATACTGCTAGAATAATAGAATTGAAAATGGAAGCATTAAACTACATTCTATACATTTGAATTTGGAGGAACAGATTCCAGGACATCAACAAGCTGAGCTACATTTGAATTTGGAGGTACAGATTCCGGAACATCAACATTTTGAGCATTCGCTAATGAATTGTCTGTAACCTGTTGAGCCTTCTTCGGACAGTTTCTTTTATCATGAAAACCTTTCTCATTACAAGCTTTACAAACCCTCTTAGGCCTGTCTTGGCCATCACAACTTCGTTCAGCAGGTCCTATTATTCTCTTGCGACAGCCCTTATTATTACTCTGCAACGGTGGAAGCACATTAATTGAAGTTGAAGGCCTGACACCAAACATTTGTTGTAGTATATCATCCTTTGTTGCATGGGGATTCCTGACCTTCTGCTTGACTCTAATTCTCAAAGACTTCATCTCTTCGAGAAGATACTCCATACCATCATTATTGTTGGAAACGTCGCCCAAACATCCTTGAAACTCATTCCAAACTTTTTTGGAAGTATCTCTAGTCTTATGCCCCTGGCTATCCTCAGATGTACTACCCAAATTCAGAGTGCAGAATCTTTTGACTGCATTCTTCATCCATCGATTGCACAAAAATTGCCGTGGGATTTCTTCAATTCCCCACAGTCCAAGACAGAAAAAACAATGCCGACATAAGTATCCAACTCTCGTAAAAAGGTGACATGAGCACGATACATCATTTGAGGAAAAAGACAAATAAACCTCAAACAAACTATCGTGCAAACTCTTATCCATGACAACAAATTTATTAATCCCATCAACTATGATTGGTTGCCCAGCCAACTTAATATGATAGCAGCTTGCTTTAATTTCTTTCTGAACCTTGTAAAATATGGATCTAGTGTAGAGCCGAGCTGCATCTTTCTCGATTTCCTTTTCTGTTACTGGCCGTGGAACACAACTATCTCTATCATCAAGTCTTTTACATTCATAAACTTGTTTATCGATTGCACTTTCATAGCACATGTAAAATTCTGAAAGGGTGTCTCCTTTTTGTACAAAATGATTAAAGAAAAAGTTAGAACTTTCGGACCTAGATGTAGTTCTCAATAACCCTCCCATAGGTTTGTCCATGAAAAAAGCAGGTATCCACGAATTCCTCATTTCATAAAGCTCATTCAGCCAAACATGATCAGTCAATTTAAACTCCCCCAATACACTAGCCCATCCTTGTTCAAATTCAGCAACCGACAAATGACATGACCAGACAAAACGATTTAACTTCTTCATGAACTCAGATTCTGCACAGAAAACAGCACCAATCTACATGGACAAACAAAATAAAAACTGATATATTAGGAAATATACTGGAACTGAACACATAATGAATCAATGTAGACTAAAACTAAAAATATAAAAAATAATCCGACTAAAAATAAGAGCAATCAAATTACATGATTAATACCTTGGCAGGAAACTTTTGCATTATGTGCCACATACAATAACGATGAATCACAGAAGCTGGAAAAGTGACAGAAATCGCAACGTTCATTGCAGCACATTGATCTGTAATTATGCACTTTGGAGGGCACTTAAAAACTTTTAAAAACATTTCACATGCCCAAGTGAAATTTGTTATGTCCTCATGATTAAGCAAACAAGCAGCAAAAGTGATGCTTTCCAATGATTATCAACTCCGATAAATGGTACGAAAACCATACTGTACCTACAACATAGAATAAACATTTAAATGAAATTATATCTCTCATGAAGATAGTTTGGCAAATAATGAAACAACAGTCAGATAAACAAGTCAGTACGCAATATGAGACAGCTACGCTTCAAGCAAGATAATAAACAGCATCTCTGATTGAGCTAATTCTTTATTATAATTCAATAAAAGTTTTAAAAACACTTACTTATTCGTACGATACGTTGCATCAAAAGAAACAACATCACCAAAAACTTCATAGTTTTGACGTCCTTGCACATCAGCCCAAAAAATTCTAGTCAAATGCCCGTTTGAGTCTGTCTCATATTCATAAAAAAAACCCCATCAGATGTCTCCTTTTTCGTTTTAAATTTTTCAATTAAGAGATCAGCATCTCTCTTCCCAATAAACAACTTGACATCCCTCATCCAGTTTTGAAAATCCTTTGCAGTTGCACCGACATCAGAATACGAGCCACTTAAAGATTTGTAAAAAGCGTGGGCCCTATATGAACCGATATTCGATTTTGCAGCATCAACCACAAATGTACGATGAATAGCAGTCATACAGCGATTAGCCCTTAGGAATTGTTTTCCAAAATCAGAAGCCATGGGATGATTATGGGCTTCAATGAAACGATCAATCACATAATGTTCCTTCCCATCAAACTTTATAACTATTTTAGCACTACAATCACACTTTTTTGTTACTGTATTCCTCCTTCTAATAGACGTACTAGAGACACTGCTACACAGATGAGACGATGCAGTGCTATTACTTGAACTAACGGACATAGAAGTATCATGAGTTCCTGATTTTGAACAAACTAAGTACTTGTGTACAAGAACGCTATTCCGATTACGTTGTGTCTCTCGACGAACATCAAAACCAACCATTCCTGCATACTCAGTGTAAAATTGGCAAGCAGATTCAAGATCTGAAAAACGTTGTCCAGCATATGGTTTTAATTTGTGATCAGCAACTTTTGGTATCCATAACTGAGTACTGCTACTGAACGAATCGTCAAAGCCCTCTATAAATTCCTCAACTTCATTATTTGCAGTAGAATCGCAACCAGAGTCAACAATGACATTATTTCCAGCACCTGGACAAGGCAGAATTTATGCAAATTAGAATCATAAAAATAGAATCAAACATAGAATTAAAATGTTAAAACTTTAATAAATGATAAAAAACAAAATTGTTCAAACAGAGAAATGAAATCAACTGTAGAATCAAACTTTGTAAAGCGCAGAAATTAAAAAAGAACACATAATCAAAAAAAAATAATTCATCTGCTAGTAAAGAGAGTATAGAATATAACACAGAATCAAAAGGACAAAAGCATTTAATAAGTGATTAAAAAGCAAGGAGTGAATAAACAGAGATGCTATTACACAGAATACAGAATCTAATGTAGAATCTTAGTACAAATAACAATCCACATGAACACAGATGGTGATAGTACAGATAATACAGAATCCAATGTAGAATCATAGTAAAATATTTACTTAATCCGTATAAAAACTAAACCGTAGGGAACACAAATGCAACTGAAGACATTATAGCATCTAAAGTAGAATCAACATATGCACAATTAAGAAATCTTCACAGTAACAGAAACATGAAACATGTATGTTCAAGAACACAAAAATTAACAAATAAACAAGCTAAAAATATGACATATTGAAGCTAAACTTTACAGTACGAACAAAAAAAGTACGAACCTGATACTAATTCAACGGAATCAAGAGCATTCAATCCACAAGTAGAATCCATCAACATAATTTGAGAGATCACTAGTATGAAAGAGATACAGAGAAAGAGAGATTCGCGCGAACGATAGAGAGAGAGATTCACACGAAATAAAGAGAGATAGAGGAAGAATGCAGTTAAAATACAGGTATAATTATGTTTTAATCTGAGCCATTAGATTAGATAAAAAACGAATGGACCAGATTGTTTGTAAGTGTTCTTTATTGTTCTTTATTTAAAAGTGTTCTTTATGGAGCAAAGGCCTATATATATATATATATATATATATATATATATATATATATATATATATATATATATATATATATATATATATATATAGAGCCTAATGATCAAATAGAAACTAAAGTTAAAATAGAAACTAGAATTAAACCAACACTAAATAAATTATATTTCATTTATTCTAAGGGTTTCGCCAGGGGCACCTTCACAAAAAATGTCATAAATTAACTCAGCAATATTCATACAAAAAAATATTGTATTCTTTTTTTGCTGAATAGAGGGTAAATTAAGAAGAAAGTTGGAACTTGAGAACAAGAAAGGAGTAATATATTTCTCTTCTAATATTTTATAATTGCATAATACATCTGGTTTATATAGGAATACATCTAACAGCTATATGCTGAAATTATGATTGATTGATGTTTGGCACATAACCACAAGATATACTAACAGCTATGTGTGTTACATAATCACAGGGATACTAACAGCTAGTAAATCAATTTACTTCACTAATATACTGGCATGATCATTTCCTTCATCATCATTTAGAATCTTTCCACCCCCCTTCAAGCACGGTGGCATGGAAAGGCATACGCCAAACTTGTAACAGAAAGAGCTAAAGGATGATTTAGGTAGTGCTTTTAGTAAACACATCAGCAATTTGTTTTTCGCTGGGAATGTAACAAAGATCAATAGCTCCACTTGTATCCTTTTCTCGGATGAAATGGTAATCAATTTCAATATGTTTCGTACGAGCATGAAATGCGGGATTATGTGACACGTGAATAGCACTCTTATTGTCACAAAGGAGTTTTGGAGATCTTTGAAGAGAAATCCCAAGGTCGTGAAAG
Organism: Kitagawia praeruptora; assembly: GCA_037693485.1. Taxonomy (NCBI): domain Eukaryota; kingdom Viridiplantae; phylum Streptophyta; class Magnoliopsida; order Apiales; family Apiaceae; genus Kitagawia; species Kitagawia praeruptora. The sequence goes on from CM075352.1 coordinate 147,024,381, forward strand.
AGATATTGAAGCCAAGTTAATTCTCCAGCGGTCGTAGCTAGAGCACGATATTCAGCTTCTGCACTAGAATGGGAAACTGTTGGCTGCTTTTTAGATGCCCACGATACACAATTTGCTCCAAGAAATAAACAAAACATGCTGGTGCTTCTTCTTGTTTTCGGGAAGCCTGCCCAGTCAGCATCACAGAAGACATTAAGAGATAGAGCACTTTGAGAGAGATAACGAAGGTCATGTGTTAAAGTTATAACGACCTAGAATTTTTGCGACATTTAAATGTTTATTTAATTGTTAAATGTGGAAGTTATGTGAGATATATGATGAGTACAATTTTATGAAGTCAAGTTATGTGTGAAAACATGATTATGTGATTATATGATGTTTGGTATGTGTCGTATATGCTCGTAGAATTTTAATTATATTTTTGGAGCATTAAAAGTATTTTAAAGTGCATTTTTAATCTTTTAAAATTCATAATAAATCATTGGAGTTGATTTTAAACATGAAATCTTTTGCATTATCATATTTATGATATTTTTGAGTTATAAAAATTAGTTTGGATATTTAATTGTGGCTGTGAGTATTTTAAAATTATTTAAAAGCATTATTTCTATTAAAGAGCTTTTCCTTCAAAAATTCGTATAAAATTCATTTTTAATCCAAATATTATTTTAAAATATGGGGATGCTTCTAATTTCAAGAACTTTATTTTAAAATTTTCTAAAAATATTTTCACCCCATGCTTGTATTTTATTTTGAATTAAAAGTGATTAAAAGATTGATTTTTCATAAAGTAAATAGTAATTATGAAATTACTATTTTGCCCCTGGTTTTGAGAATTAAGAGACGCAGTCTCTCTTCTCCTCCTTCATTCTTACATGACTGCAAATCTCTCTCTCTTTTGCTCTCCAATCTCTTTCTTCCGGTACTCTCTCTCTTCTATCGTTTCCTCCGGTTTTTGGCCGGATTGTTTGATCGGAGGCAGGATTCCTGCTTGGTTTTCTCTCCTCTATTCATTACTGTCATTGCATGTCGATTTTGTGGAGATGTTTTCAAAACCCATTTCGGTTTTGACCTCGGTTTAGTTTGATATCTTCGATTGTTACTTATAAACGATGCCCATGATTGTTAGAGTCGATTCTTGTACTTAAAATCATGCTGGTGTTATGTTTACTGTGTTCGTGTATGTATGTATATGTACTGCCGTGTTTATATGTTCGAGTTTTATGAAGAAACAACAAACCCACTTCGGTTTTTGCTTGAATTCGAGTTGTTCAACCCTGATTCTTGCTGTATAAATAAGAATAACCGGTGGAAATTCGAGTTGGAAGTCCCAAAAATGGGAAACCCCGAAGCTTCACCGCCACCGGTGATGAACTTCGGTGAACCGGTGGTGGCCGATGATGATGTGAGGCCTATAAAAATCATTACAAATTTTGTGTATCAAGATTTAATACATGCATGTATGATTTACAAAGTATTATGATGATTTCATGATAATTATATTCGAATTTCATGATTAATTCGAATGAATTAATTCGTTAAATTACTTATGAATTATTCGAGTAGATGTTTCAATTCGTATTAATATCTTGAGATGTTTTTGAATTATATGAGCTGCATATATGATCTCTTTTATTTTATAATTCGAATTTTGGAATTATTCGAATTTATAAGTAAATGTATGAATTGTTCGGTTTATGATGAATTATAATTTTGATTTATACTTGTTGATTAATTATATGTGTAAATTCGAATTAAGATGATTGCATGTATGAGTTGTTATGATATTATAAATCCTTGGGCTTGAAGGTGGATCTTATATCCATCGTAGGTACTTGATTGCGAATTTAGAGCCGGATATTTTCCGAGGAATAGTCTATATTATAAAGGAGACTCTATCCGATTTTCGTGAAAATATATGAAGTAAAGTATGTAATGAAATAGCATGATTGTTTACGAGTTATGCTTATCTGCTAAGTGCTAAGTGACTTATGTGAGTTGCATGATCTATATGTTATGTGCTAAGTAATTAGTGATTTGCGAGTCGAACTGATAATAAGATATCAGGTACGTATGTATATGTTAAGTATCGATGCGATATGGGAATCGTTTGGGTAGATTAAAACGAGACGATTAGGTGGTATAGTATTCTAAAGTAGTGATTATGGTTTATGTAGATACGAAGGACGTAGGCCCTAGTAATAAAGGGAAAGCTAAGGTTGAGTACCAGTAGTAAGCTGAGCTGTTGCATTCTACCAGAGGCAAGTAACTCTATCTTTATTTGTAGTTTCTATTCCTTGATTGATGTATCATGTTGATTCAAGAATGCCTATCCTATACCATGTTGATCTTAAAACTTGTGTAACCTAATTCTTTCTAATTGCTTCTTGACCATATATGTCAACCAGAGTCATTCTTGATCAAACCTGATTGACTGACAGATAAACCAGTATTCTACTTGACCTATGTCGGTAACTAGTCAAACCTATGTTGACCTTATTATCACATAATCCCTTATGACCTAAATACTGATCCAAGCACTTAAATACCCTTACTGCTTTTCTTAAAACTTGAAATCTGATCAATTGCCTTGATGCCTTTGAGTCTAAATCTCCTTGATCCAGACTTGTATCCCTACTTCAATGATGTTAGAAAACCTAGTCAAACCCTTTGACTTCTGTCACTGCAAATCAAAATGAAATGTTTTGGTAAGATTACTTTGAAGCTACCTAGACTGGGCTGATTTGTTATCAGAGAGTCGAAATTACTTCGAAGTAAAGGTTTTTGAAAAAGATTAAGAGTTGAAATGTTTTATAAAGTTAAAAATGAGTTTTGAAAGTTAAAAAGAGTTTTTTAAGGTAAATAAGAATTTTATAAAAGTGTTAGAAACTCCTTCTTAATGGTTTCCACGGATTCGTAACGATTGGAGAGACGTGACAAAAGTCCCGTCAGTTTTGTGAAGTAGTATTGTGTAGTTCTAGTTTGTCCAGTCCTACACCTTTATAGGCCAATGTGTTGCCTCTTGGGAACCCAAGCAATCCTAATGAGAGGAAATAATGACCAGAGGGACTCTGTGTCCAGTATGGGGACTTTACGGGCTGATAACTTGTATTATCTGTTATATTTAAAACTCCAATGAGTTTTCTTAAAATGATGTTTACTTTTATTTATTGTGAAATGAAATTGATTACCTTTTTAAATGTCAATTGCTTTACAGTTTTGAAGAATATATATTGCTATCCTGTTGTCGGTTGGTTTCATATCAAATACCCATATCAGGACCTTTGCTCTATTCCCGGATAACCATGTTATATCTTGAGTTACTGTTACCTTATGAATTACCATGTTATGTTGTTAGTAGAGATTAGTAGTTTCTTGCTGAGCGTTGGCTCATTATTATTTTGTCTAACCCTTTTGAAAGTAAACTAACAATCATGGTCCGTACTATGCAAACCGCGAGGAAGCGCACTTTTAACCGTGGACCCGAAGTGGTTCATTTCCAGATAGCTCCCCCATGAAGACACTTGCTACCAGGGAAGCTACTGCTGCCGAAAGCAAGGATGGTTTGAATAAGATGGAAGCCTTGGAGAAGGTCACTGGAATGCCTGTTAGAAATTGGTCGGAATCGACAAAGCTTCAAGAGAAATTGAACGTAGCTCTGAAGGTCATTGTGGTCCTCAGGGACTGTATTGTGTGGAATGGTCATGAGGTCCCCAGTTTTTGGGGGACGATTACTATGAGGGCTTTGAACGCCTCAAATGACCTACATGACAAGCCTGTGCTTAGAATGATGGATGACCGTGCTCGAGCTTTGCACTGTATCAAACAATTAAGTGGATTTATTCGGAAGAAGGAAATCCCCCCCACCTATTCTGCTAGGTGATGACGAGGTTCTGATCCAAGGCATGAGGGAGGAGCTAAAGGATGCTGGGCTGTTGGAACCGCCCCATTGAAGTGGGCAGAGGAAAATGGTAGCTGCAAGTCAAGGGCTGGATGCGGGTAGTTTGAAGATTTTCTTTATCTCCCTTGGTAAAAAAGGGGAAAATGCCTTTGGCATTGCAGTTGATAAAGTTAGCCAAGGCCTTCCTCGCCAACTTGAGGATTTTCTAACTCAATTGGGGAACTGTTATCTTGATTCAATGGCTTCGGCTATAGTCAAGGAAATCTATGTTGAGGTGAGTTTAAAGAGCACAACTGGTAACACTCAAGTGATGGAACAGAATGAAGAGCTTGCGGAGGTGAGTGCGCTTGGATGCTCTGGTGGTGCTATGGATTCTTTGACAGTCAAGTACGAGCTGGTTCAGGTGGTTAAAGTCCCGGGTGGGCCGGGAAATGTAAAGAAAGCTATGACTTTGGATGGCATTAACAAGAGCACAAATGAATCCCTGCGTGGACACATGCATTACTTGGGCATGTTGTTTGGTTTTGCTGATGGTTATGGCATGCTGGTTGACGATGATGATGATGAGGATGAGTGGGAGCTGGATGCTAAAGTGCATCGTGCTGAGGGAAATGAGACTACTACGGAAGCAAGCCTCCACCGTCCTGGAATGGAGGCGTTTGGGGATCATGGTCAAGGCAAGGGCAAGGATATCTAAAAAGAAGTGGAGCGCTTCTGAGCTGCTCATTTATTGAAGATGTTGAGGCCGCAAAGGTCTTAGTTTTATGTATTTTGTTCTTTGAACTTGGTTTTATGTTTTCATGCTTTTGGAATTATTCTCTGTTGTTCTGTTATGCGGATTTTCTTACTAATCGCGGGGTATGCCCCCAGATGTGTAACTTATTTGCCGATGGTATAAATTTTTTAATTAGCAAAAAAAAAGGATCTCATAGGATCAAGGCCATAACCAAGCACGTTTAGATACTGCACTTCACATATTGATGTATGAATGCATGTGTAGGATACGTTATGATGCATGCTTTAATTAGATTAATCATGTATGAATGAATGTATTAGATACATCACCCATGCCATGCGTACTTAAACAAGATAAAATCTGTAACGATTCGAGATTTTAAAATTAACAAACGATCATGAGATTCTTGTGTTTATGAAATATGGATTTTTAAAAACACGGAATTAAAAATGGATTTTTGATATCTAAAATTGGGATTTTCTGACAAAAGTGGATATGCGTATTCGTAAGGTTAATGGGTATTAAGTGTGACCATTGGGATCCTCCATCTACCTGGGAAATGAACAATTTAAGATGTAAATTTGAAATATTTGGTTCAAGGAAAAATTGAGGATCTCTTTATGATGTGATCATGATCGTTATAAGTTTTCTAAACCCCTTAACAAAATATTAAGTTTTAATCAGATGCTTTCCAATGAATGAACACTCATCGAATCGTAGATCAATAAAGGGAAGGCTGTCAGTGGCAGGGGACTCCTGTCTATCGTGGTAAGATGCGACGAATATAAACGGTTATATTCGGACGTTGTATCATTGGGTCTAACTTAACTGAGTCATCATAATAAGGTGAAAATAAACGGTTATATTCAACTATTATGAACTTAGAAGAATAGAGTTTGGTTAAAAATCTATTAGATAGATAGATCAATCGTTGTTCACCAAACTATCCAAGAATTATATATGATATAATTGACAACTGTTGTCTACCTAAATAATCATGTTTTAAGGACTACCAGTGGTTGACTTAGGACATTACGAAATATGGATTTTGGCTCACTAGAAAGATTTATGTGACACCCCTAGATCCGGGGTCATGAATCCAGGTCATCACGGTCCAATTTCCATTTAATAACATTATATTCTTGACAGTCGAAATATAAATTCTTGCTAATACTTATACAATAGACCCCACACTATAACATTACACACCAGTCATATGCTCAGAGAACAACATCCTTAATAATAACAGTTTAAAGTTAAAAGAGTTATTACAAACCCAGAATCTTACTTAAATACATTGTTGAATAATACTTCTACAAGAAGCATTTCAACAATCAAAAGTTTATGCCACAAACTTACACACTTAATTTACATGTCTTGTTATACCATCCGTCTTATAAGAGCTACCTCAGGGATAGGCTTCAGCACTCTCTCAAAAGCCCTTGCCCTCTTCCGGGGTGTAGTGCGAAGTATTGGCATCTGCCCTAGCTGTTATATAAATAAATAGTAAGAGTGAGCTATAATAGCCCAACAAGATATTATTGCAAACCAGCATCAAAGGAAAAACATATGTATATGTTAATAAATGGAAAACCCATCATATTCATTAAGAAAAGAATTAATTCTTACTTATTAAATACACCATCCATTTTTCTTTATAAGAAAAGAAATATAGAACAATATAATATCAGTTTCTCTTCTAATATAATATAATATCAGTTTCTCTTCTATAACAAGATAATAATCAATACATCATCTCAGTATAATATCTCAAGATAATATAACATTTGAAATAAATCTCTCAATATAATATTTCCATTTCCTTTTATACAACAATTATATAAAATAATATAAAATCAGTTTCTCTTCAATCCTAAAAAAACAATTCCATAATTTTCATACCATTTTTCCTTTTTCAATATGTCAATCTGAAACCATTATCAATTCTTCTTTTAAAAGTTTTGGGGATATCCGCTAGCGCCAGATACGTTAGTACGATGATCAGTCGCTTAAATGTACCTGCTCTCTGTTTACTACTAGTAGAAGGAATGATCCAACCTGGTCACCATCCCTGGAGGAAGGCCACCTGCTACATCCTCCTTCGGCAACTCTTGGGCCGTAATAAAATATTGGGTGCCGGACTGTGCCACTCCCACACAGCCTCTTACGCTTACTGTTGCAATCCCCCTTTTTAAATCGTTATTTCATTTATAAAACATCATTCCATACTTTCCATTTTTCCGTTTCCATTTTCATTCACATTTCCATTCAAAAATATCATTTCCATTTCCATTTATCATCACCTTTAAAAAATATATATGTCATAATACTTTTATTATGACTCAGACATCTCCTCTGTATTCAATGAAATCAAATACGCTCTTATATACATAAAATATTCCATCTATTTTAAATGTATTAAATAATAATCAAATAATATTTATTAAATCACAACTATTTAAAAAGAATATTTTTAACATAATATTATAAACATATAACTCTAGATAACAACTGATACCATTCTTTCATATCCCTTTAAAACATAAAGTATATTTGCTCTATCCCTATTCGTATCCATATCCATAACCCATATTAAAAAATCTTAGTAAACAGGGAATATATCCCTAATCATCTCATTATATAAGATTCATATATTATCCACCAAAACCATTTCCTTTGAACAAAAACAGTTTATCAAAATAAGGATAAAAGAAATCTTGCCTCGATCTCTATATCCCAGAGGTATGGCTCGTGGTTCGCCCTGAGTTTCTATAAACACGAAAAGGATCATCGTCAGAATATATTCCACTTAACCTCCTAATCTTTATATAGTAATACCCTTGACACATAATATATGTTTAACATAGCCTTTATGTACCAAGAGTTCCAAGAACATGACCATTTTTAGACTCAATCAAAGTTTTAGCGATTTACACCATTTTCTTAACAACCACTCTCGACTGTGAAAATTCTCATAAAATATAAATTTTGAATTTTGACCCAAGGTCAACTGGTAATAGCTCTCTGACCACCCTACAACAATATCCCAAAATTTCATAATATTTAAAAATTTTTAAGTATGGTAATTATAGCCTCAAAGTTGACACGATTACTTTTTCTCAGTTTTCGAACATCTTTTACTAAAATTCACTTTTCTCCTAAACCGTTCATCAGATTTTAACGTACTTTATATCAAAACGGTCTATGAACTAAGCTCTATCCTCTCATGGTCAGTTGGTACCCTTGACAGAAATCTAGTCATACGAGTAGTGGTCTAAAAAACAGAGCATCTATAGGTCTAACTAAAATCGGACATTATAACGGCTATAAATCGAACGTTTCCATTTTTGTAACTCCTCAATCAAGCCATACAAGGCACACCAATCATCCTCAACATCAACCAACATCTATTATACCCCTCTAAGACCAGTGGTGAGGTTAAAAATTACCACTCAATATTTTATATAACAAAACAAAGCCAAACATTCAATAAATCTACTAACATGAACCATTCATGAATCCATCTCAAAACTAACCACAAATCTCATAAAAATAAAAGGGTAAGGTTAGGGTTTATACCTTCCTTGATTCTCTAGCAACACTAACAAGTGTTTATAAACACTTAACAAGCCATAGATAGCCTTTATAAAGCTTAAACCTTAAGATCAAAACAAGAAAACAATGTTAAACAAATGAGAGTCGTTCTCTCTAACCTCTCTCTTCAAACCCTTCTCAGCCGCCACTAATCTTCAGCCAAATCTACACCTTTTTTCATCAGATCTATACATTTCCTACCTAAATCCACATCACCTCTCTTCTCTCCCACCTAAAATACCATATCTCTAATAATATTATATATTTTATGTTCATCTATGTACTCTTTCCAGGATCTGTTACTGGACCTCGGTCTATTGATGCCGTTTGAGAGCGCAGTGAGTGCTCGGTTTGATGTTGATGAGGGCCTACGGTTTAGCTCCTCGAGGATGTGGTTTTCGATTTTCTCATAAACGGTAAACTATCTTGGAACATTTTGGAGATGTTCCTTGTTTTTTTTTGCTAATTAAAATTTTTATACCAAAGGAAAACGATTACAAATCTAGGGGCATACCCCTCGGAAATAAATCGTCGTCCAAACGGAACAACATAAGACTACTTAAACAGTTCTACATAAAGAAACTAGCTAACAAAGAAACTAGTCAACATAAAGAGGTAGGTAAAAAACCTAGCTAAACAATACTGTTATTTATGCCTACCTAGCATCAAAACCTTCAGACCCCACCTTCGGGTCTCCATCCAGACCAACAGCATCACATGCCAGCATCTTTTCCTTGTTTCTGACTTGGAAGGGCATACCAAAGTGGTGGGCACAAAGCTCCACATCTCATATAAGCCTTGAGCAACACCAAATAGCATAGACAAAGCAACAGCGAGCATCCCTTCAATACTCGCATCCTTACAGGTCGTACAATAACTAATGCCAACATTTCTTCCAACCAGAGAGCCTCTATAAAAAGGCGCATGTAACTCCAAGGTTCCAACCTGAAGCTGAGAATTCAAAATTAAAAGCACATCCCTTCTATCAGAAGGAATTGCACAACAGCATTCATCACACACTGCCTTAACCAGTTCGGAAGAAAACCTGGACAACATATTCAGAATGAGCACATCAGACTCAACAAGTTTCAAGGACAAAACAGGACCTGTTGCAACATCCATGCGAAGCATCATCCATGCGTAGATGGGCCCTGCAAAAGTCACAGTGGCGAGACAAGTAATTTTAGCAGTCATGCCAAGTTTCCTACTATCATAGTCCAGGTTTCTGTGCAACACCTGACCAGCCCTTCCATCACAATAACATGGTAACCTGCAATCAAATTGAAGATTACTAGCAACAAATTGCATCATCTTCTTCCTCATGAAAGAAATAACCCAGCGTTGCTGCTTCTCTAACACCGCATTGCTTACACCTAATACATCCCGGTTCACTATGCTAGCCAACCGCCGTTTCGTAAGCATAACAGCATAACAGTAATTCCCTGTGCCATCAGAATGCATAACAACATTAAAGCAGTTGTCATACACCATCAGTTGCCATAAGCCCGATCCCTGCCTGAACCCACAGAGAGCAATCCTCATGTATTTAGTCCAGTTACCAGCCAATTGGACAAATGCCATAATTTTACCATGAACAGAATCCGCGGCAACCCATGAAACTAATTGAGTAGTCAGCTTTGCAAGAGAGCCCATCACATAAAAAATCCAGTCAATGCAATAGAAGCCTGTTTTGACATCCCAATAGATGCTTTCGAAGATAGTAGTGGTAAGCCTAGTGTGCGTACACCACAGACCCCAGAGCAGCACCTCATCAATCTTTACATTGATAACCAACTCAACATAGCTGATCCAATTAACAGAGACCCTCAACTTTCCAACAAACAGGGTTTGAGCAAAACACCTGCTAACATCAGCACATACAGAGAAGCATTCACGATCTCTATCCCTAACATCCTCATTTATCATGTTTGAGTGGCCCTCAACAATGAATACCCCCAACACTCGAACACATTTAACAACATTACCATCTTGAAATTGGCCAACTTTTCCATCCATATAATAGATGCAGCACATTAATCTTTTATGAAATACCATCATCAGTTCCACTATAGTCACTCGTCCATAAACAATCTGAAAATCATTCAAGTAACAAGTACTCATCTTTGAATGTAAATCCCACCACATAGTATTTGCCTTAAACACATTACAAATCCTCCATTCTCCACCATAATTCGTTATAATGTTTCCCAGCGGAAACAAATCTAGTGTAGTAACCCATCCAAATCAGGTTTTCGTTACTGCAGAAAGCATTGCGGCTCCACAATTCTTTTTTCTCAAAAAATCACATTGAGACATTCCAACAATCACCTGAAGTTCATTCCTGACTGAACCATCTGGTTTTAATACAAAGACCCGCCAATATAGTCACAGGTATCCCGATCAACAAACCATTTATATAGCAAGTTCTAGCCCCAACAAAACCAGAGTTGTAACTTTCATTACCGTCGGAGAAGTCAACGTGCTGAAACATGATTGCGAAGAGCACAACGTAGCCAGTCATAGGGAAAGTATTAAAACTAGCTCGCCCTTCATCATAGAAAAGCGCTTCCTTATTTTGTTCAGACATAAAGTCGAACACCACATATGCATTCGACAGAGAATTATGCCCAGCCACCCATTTGCTTCACACCTTTGAGGAATTTCCTCAAACACTTGATGTGCCACACTAATCTCAGCAACAATTTGTAACAACATAGCTCCCTATAGATCCAAAGGTGCCTTAAGCATAAGAACACCATACTCCAGGTTACCCACAAGGGGTACTATACCATTCAGTGGGAAGAAAGCTACAAGGTTGAAAACCCACCTCCCAATGAAAAACCTGCTAGGAACTGCAGGCTCAACAAACAACTGCATAATAGTGGATTTAACATCTCCATAGATGTCCTCCCAATATGCAACACCTTCCTTATCAGAGAAATCCGATAGAACAAGGTCACATGAAGTAGCAGAACCATCAGGCACATCCACAACATCAAAGATGTGCAAATCGCCTATCGAAGAACGACAACACTTCATAAGAAGTGAAATTCCAAACTGGTTCTCCATAGAACCCACGAGACCAGACATCCAGAAAATTTAAGTGGAAGTTAGAGAGAGAGAAGATGAATTCGTGAGGGGTTGTTTAGATCTGATGAAATTTGTGTAAGGTTGGGCTGAAATTAGTGGCGGCTAACTAGGGTTTTAGGAGAGAGGTTAGAGAAAAAAAAAAGATGACTCTCATTTTTTTGATGCTTAGACGATGCTGGTGGTCTAATGTTGGATGGAATGTCTACAAGACTAGTTAACGTTTCTGAAAGGAAAGAGTTCTTTATTTCTTTTAATGAGATGTTCCTTGTTTTTCTGATCTGTTTGGTGGCCTCAAGAGAATGGTTGGGTCTTCTGGACGCATCTGAAGAACTGATGAAGAGGAGAATTCTAGCCAAGGCGAGGAGGTTGGTATTTCATGCTTTAGTTCCTATTGGTTCTAATTTTCTCATGACGCAGATGATGATTGTTATCGCGAAGGTTGGGGTGGATGATGCTGGTAGCCCATCTTTATGCAAAGATGCGCTTGACCTCTATTTGGTCGGTGAGCGAAACGGAAATGCTGATAGTCATTACATGTTTGATGATATGCATATGAGAGCTGGGTTTGTCACTATTCTAATATCTTTGAAGCTTTCGCTGGGTTATGCTCTACTTGGTTCTTTGGACCTAGAAGTTGGTTTTATGAGTCTATTTCATGACGAGAATTATGATTTGGCAACTAATGTTGCGCTTAATAAAGATTTCATGAAGAAATCTTTCTATTGTATCCAAAGTGTTGGGATTGTTGGGTGCCACATTTCGGTCAACGGAGATGTGATTCAAAAGTGCTTTTCTAAAGGATAGATATAGGTCTACGCCTTTATTTCTCCTTGATATGGAGGATAATATTAATGGTAAGGACATGGGTGGTAACTCTGAATGGGCTACTCGAGGTTGTATGCTTGTTGATGGTTCTCTTGGTGATGTGCAAGATGTTTTCGTGGTTCTCTCTATCATCTCTTTGAATGGGATGTTTGTTTCTCAGATTATTCAGGAGACACAAACATCGGACCACTTCTGCCTAGGGGTTTCCTGGGCATCTCGTATTATTGTAAAAGTTGAGCAGTTCGGTGTTAACTTCATGTTCAAGGGAAAGACTTTATCGTCTTTTATGCTTGATGCTGATACTGGTATCCATCATCTGTTCGATGATTTGTATATGAGACTTGCTCTCGGCATCTTTCCTGATGACTCAGGTGGTTGGTTTATGATGGGGTCTTCTGCCTGAAACTTGTTAGAGACTCGATTTGCAAAACTCATGGTGTTGCAAATCAATCTGATTGCTCTGTCCCAGAGTATGTTTACTCTATTGAGAATGAGGCTCTGCTTTATCACTGTTGAACAGTGGGGAGTGGTAGGTGCTAAGCTCAATGTGAGGGATAGTTCTGTTTATGACATGGTAGCTAAGTATGATGTGCTGGGTCCTGTGGTCGACATGGGTGGCAATTTGTCTGATAGTAGAACTCAAGGAAATTTTAGCGCGTTTCATCAGATATGTGATGTTTTGCAATGGCTATTTGAGGTTAGTAATGTGAGACTGCCTAATTGTTTGGAGGTGGTAATGACAAGCAAGTGGGGTCCTTTAAAATGCAGTGGTTGTGCAGTGTGGTCGAAGACTGTTTCTAGTTGGGGCACTACAGCTGGCCTCGTTCTGGATAATATGATTGAAACTATGTATGGTGGTCTACATAGTAGATTGTCAGGTCATTTTATTGATATTATTCTTGGTCCTGAGGGCTCGGCCCAGATGATTGAGGTGTCGAAGGAGTGCTCGCTTGGGCATCCAGTTTCTTTAACTGGCCTATCTGTTGTTGGTAAGAACTTAATGGGGGAAAATGGAAATGTAATGAATTCTGTTGGTGACTTTCTGATGGCCAATCATGTGTATAGTAAAGCTGGTTTGAATGGAGGTCTCGCGCGCGAGGACCAACTGGTGATGCTACCTGCTGTTGCATGTTATATATGTTTATTTTGTTCTGTTTGTTTCCTGGCGATGTAATTTAGGTCTTCTAATTTCTCTAGTTTTTTGGTGACTGTATAATATGTTGTTGCATATTATATATGCTTAATGTTGTGTTGATTACTTGATTCGCGGGGTATACCCCTAGTCTTGTATCAGTTGTTCCTTTTAGTATAAAAATTTTAATTAGCAAAAAAAAAACAATGTTAAGTTACTATTCTCCACTATTCATCATCATCTTGTAAAATTCATATAAAATCGAAAAATATGAGTTTGGTTCTCAAATTTTTACCACACCTTCTACTCTTCAAGGGCTTTCTTTTGAGCTATAGATCACCAAAAACAAATCTTTGGAGCTAGGGTTTTCGGCCTCTTCTTTCAGCTGGTCAGAATGTGGACAGGTTTTGTCCTCTTGGTTGTTCTTGATATTTCTCTCTTTTTGATCCTTGTTTGATTTATTCAACTCTAATTTGATGATATATACAAGATAAGATCAGATTCTAGGCAGTGTTGGATCCTTGGTTCTTGTGCAAGAAGTATCTAAGAAGCTTGGTTTGATATTTGTTTTGTTTTTGTTTGATTTAAAGTGATTTAACACTACAAGAAAAGGATCAATAGACATCAGTTTATGGCCGATGTCTATGTTATTTTGCATGTGATGTCTAGGTCGGAGATGTCTATTCTAGACATCGGTCAGAAACTGATGTCTGTGCTAACATAGATATCGGTATTTCCTTCAATACACATCAGTTGTTCTACAAAATAGGTTACACATAATTAATTTTATAAACAACTTACATGCCTTATATTCTAGAAAACATATAATAAACTAAGTTATTTTTCACATACACATCGCTTTCTTTTTTTGGAAGAGATGTCTATAATTATCTTAGACATCATTCTAGACTGATGTCTAATGTTCTTATAAACATCAATTTTTTTTCGGAAAAAATCGATGTCTATAGCTATCTTAGACATCATCCTATACTGATGTCTAATGTAGATATAAACATCAGTTTTTTTCTAAAAAAACTAATTTATATGTGTCTCTTAGGCATCAGATTTTATATATAAAAAGTGATTTCTTTTTGTTTTTTAGACATCGGACATTGCAGAAAAAATGTGATGTATATCTTTGTTTTAGACATCATTATTTGGTAAAACTTTCGATGCAATTAGACATTTATTTCTGAATGTAATTAAATAAATCGTTGTCTTTCAATGCAAACCAAAAAATTAAAAACTAGACCATGCATTTATATTAAACCAATCACAAAATACATCCAACTACCAACATGTACATCATCAATCTGTTACTTTAACGAGATACCAAACTAGCTATATCACTTAACAAGATACCAAACTGTCAAGCCAAACTGTCAAGATAGGCACTAGAATTAACTACGTATGCTTGTGCACAAGCAAATTTTGTGATTTTTTGAGCCCGTGACACCTTGCCATCTCTCTGAATACCCTTGTCTGATTCAAAAAAACCTCATTTTCTGGAATCTGCAGGAGGAGCTGATTCATTAATCTACATAAAAGCCAGGTATTTAATTTTTTCAAGATAAATTTGGAACTTGTAACTCAAAGAAGACAAGTTCTAGCTTATATGAGTACTGTTGGCTGTTGCACGTTGGGAAACTGCAGTGTTAGTTGCTGCATGCTGGGAAGTTTCTCTACGTGAAGGCAGGTCCAGCCTATCAGAAAGAAGCTCAGACATCTACAGAACACGAAATGAACAAAACATATCAGTAATGTAGGAGATGAGGACTTATAGCTGGACATGGACATCCAAATCTCCACAGCAATGCAATCGAAATAATTTTAAATTTAAAAACCAAGAGATTGAAGCTGAAAAGGAAAATGAAATGCTATCACTTTCCTTGTTTTAATTTTGTCCTGGCTATCTTATGCATATTTCAGCTATGAAGTAATTAGCAAATCACAATATATGGTTGATAACTAAATTAAGATCAGTATCAACTAACAATGCACTGTCAAGCTTTTTCCAAAGAGGGGAAAAAACAAGACATTTGACATGTTAGCTTTATAGACAATGCATGTGCTTGCCTAAGTTGTGGATAAATCAGTACTAAAGGTGGTCACAACTAGCAGAAAATCTTGAATAAATGTTTAATTTGGTAAACAACCTAGAATTAGGCAACATAAGCTCTTGAATAAACGATTTACTAGATTTGGCCTTCCTCTGCCTTTTACCTTTATGATACAACAATAAGCAAGAACAAATATTATACAATGACAAACAGAGCGTATATCTTACTCGCATATTCTATTTTTTAATAACAGACAACAGAACAAACTAATCACCAGAATAAATTAACAAACAAAAAAAAACAATGGGTTGTTACCAAAGAAAAAAATGAAATACATAACTAATTATAAGTAATATAGCCTGGAATTTACAAGTGAAAGAATTTGTTTGGCAACTGTCAGAAAAAATCTAAATTAAGATAAATCTAAATTACTTGCCACTGTATGAAAAACAATGAGTGAGACCAATACCATCTTGAAACAATCACGCATTTGGATATAAATATTTAATATTAATATAGCAATAGATGTAACAATTAGATGTAAAATCTACCCTTTCGTTACTGGTTATTAATACTATAATAATGAGAAAGTGATAAGAAATTAATTAACACTAAGACTAAACACGTAAGCACATAATTTAATTAAAGCCAATCTACATTTTATAATACCAATCATACATTCTAGCAGTTAACACATAATTGCATTTAATATCTTTTAATAAAATATTTTGGCACATAGGTAGTTAAAATAATTAATCAATTCACCAATCATATCTAATTGGATTCAATTTGATATTTTTATTTCAAAATAATTCACTTTAAACCCATTTTAAATAATTAAAAATTAATTTATCAGCAATTAATATAATTATTCAATTAATAATTAAATTAATTGAGCAATTATATCTATTGATTGTAAATTAGAATTAATTATATTAAATAAGATTTAAAATTTGAATTTAAAAAAATAAGGTAACCAAGTAAATAAATTGAATAATTACATAAATAAAGTAAATAATTAAGTAGACAAAGTAACACATAATTAAATAAATAAAGTGTTCCAAAACTTACAACAATACACTAATTTATTCAAGAATACACAGGACACACATGAGACACCTAGCTGCTGATTACTATACTACAAGCTCACAATATTCTCTCAAATACCAAGCATCAACAAATAGCACATACAAAAGAATTAGCTTAAATGGAATCTGCAGGGTAAGGAAAAGGAATAGACAGGGAAATTATTGAGGCTTATCAACTAAGGAAAAAAAAAATAAGTCCACAATATGGCACACACAAGTAATCAGTCGTCGAAGCAAGATATCTAGAAAGCAGCAACTACACAAAAATAACAAATTGGGTATGACAGTATAATTTTCAGTAAATAAAAGACATGGTGAAGAACACAAAATTCATCATTAAAATAAAGAATTTTATAGAAGGAAACTCTTATGTTTCTTCTAAGGGTTAAAATTGACAATACAAATGTGCTTAAAGAAATTAAGTATACTCCGTTACATTAATCAAGAACTGTTTATACTGACAGTTAAAAGAGCTGTTATAAAGAAAGAGGATTCAGATATAAACCTCATATCCTGAAGAGAAAGAGCCTTTTATGCCTTGCTTGTCTCTTACTCTCTTCCCTAATTTAGTTTCCAAGAAAGCTTGCACATTTGACTAGGTAATACCAATCTAATATCACTTGTATTCTCAGAGGCTGGAGATCCAAAAGAAAGATTGGGAAATGAAAGAGTTCAAGAAACATATAACTGATTTATCTGACAGCTACTAGTACCACTCTAATAACAAGAAATATATGCAGTGCTGATGAAATTGAGCTCATAAAAGGAAGAACCTGTCCAGTCTGATCTGTGGTAGAAACAGCATTTGGAGCAACATTACCAGCAGAAGTCTGCTGGTTCTTGACAGTTTTTTCCTGCGCATTCCAACAAAATGAAGATCAGAATCACACATGGAATATGAAGATTGGCACATACGATATCTTATCTCAATAACCGAAAGTTCTACTTCAGCATTTTCTTCTGTAAGGCTGCCAAACTTTGATCCAACATGATGGTTCATCTACAAAATCCCTTCTTGGGGCAGCTCCTTGAGCAACGTTATCTTGAGTATTCCGTTGAACAGCTTTTGCTTGGCGAGACCTTATTTTGATACCATTACCAGTTGCAACAGCAATAGATAAATAATCTGGTCTAATTTGCATCGGTTGCAATTTCCTTTCTGCTTCATTTCTAAATTCAGGAGCTGCCAAACCTATTGGAGATCTTGAAGTCAATGTCATCGGAGATGGATTTTGCTGAGCATTCATGGAAAATCCTCCATGATGAAGCTGGATTCCACAAAAAAAAAACATAAATCAGAACTACCCAAGTATCAAGTCAAAACAGCTAATGAACAATTAAATTATATTATTGATACCTGGTCATGCCATAGTTCCACATCCGATTCACTACCTGATCCACTATTCATAACAAAGCTCTTGTCTATAGAACCAATGTACTTTGGGCTCTTAACGCCAATAGTAGAAATAGGGTGACTGGCAGAATATTCATATGAACACTCATCCGAAGTAGCCTGAATGGAGTCCAGGAAAAATCCAATATCTATATCTCCATTTTTGTCACTACCAAAAACTGTATCGTTGTGATAATAGTCTTGCATCATTTGCATATGAATTGTAATTAATGAAAAATTATACTGCTATTGTTATATCAAACAACTAACAGCATTGTGAGATGAAACTAGATAAGCATGCATAAGACAAAAAACTAAGAACCTGTCTGAGAAAATCTTGATGCCAAGTTGGAGAGTTTCGAATGTTTTGTATATGTTAAGATCATAAACAAGAATGAAGCAATCTACCCCTCTATAAAATGAGACTTGTAGAACCTTTATTGCCCTACCGTGTCCCATATCTAATTAAACAGTACAAATTCAAACATCTCATTATCATAAAGACTTCGCTAATATGCCTATGTAGCTATGTACTAAACTGTTTTAGTAATTTTATACTTGACTTATTAATACAAAGATCACTCACCTGCAGAGTAACAAATTTATCCTCAGTTTGCAGTTCTTTAGTAACAAAATCAGCTCCAATTGTTGCTTTGTACTGTTGACTGAACTTGTTGTACACATATCTAGGAATGGCAGTTAAAAATCCAAAGTGGAGGAAGGGATGCTAAATATACGCATTACACTTCTTAATTAGTTTCGTGTATACGAATTATGATATATGACTACTCTTAATTACAAATTTGTAAAATGTAAAGGCCCTTGTCAACTAAGTTTACCCACACCTACCAAAAAATTGTATCAAGTGCACAAAAACTCTATTATCGTGCCAAGCACTACCTGTGACATGCTATTTTTTATCTTAGTATGTAGTAACAAACTTGCTATAACATCATACAAATCTAACAAATACATATACATGGATACTGATTCATCAAGGAGGTCTTTCCCACCCTGAAATACAAAACAAAAAAGCAACAATCAAGAACTTGTTAAAGCAAATCAAGAACTTGCAAATTACATAAATTGAAACATACTCGCTATCTCCGAGAACAATGACCTTCGAGCAAACTTTCTGTGGAATTAACATGATCTAATAATACTTCGAATCTAGAATATCAAACTTATAAATTGTAGATAAAATAATTAATACACATACATATATACATAAATTACATATAAATTAAATTAACCCCAAACACACAATTTAAAAACCCCAATTAGGATTTTTAACAAATACATCCAAATAAATAAAAACACAGAATTTAAGAAATTAGGGTTTTCATTTAAAAACCCCAATTTAAGAAATTAGGGTTTTGATTTTAAAAAACCCCCAAACTGAAGCTCATCAATTTCAATAGAGAAGACCATAGAAATCGCAGAGGAGATATTCGTGTAGACCAAATTGAAGCTCATCTTACCAATTTCGACGAGCAAATGAGGGATGAGCAAAGATGAGCAGGTGAGCAGTGGATGGCCGGACGGAGGTGAGCAGGTGGTCGTGGTAAGTAGAGCTAGCAGTGAGTGGTGGTGGAGGTGAGAGAGATTCAGTCGAGAGAGAGGGAGGGAGAGAGTGTTAGATGGGGAGAGTTAGTTTTAGTTTTTAGTTTTTAGTTTTTGTGTTTAATTTGTCTGAAGGAGAATAATTGTGTATAGGCGGGGAAATATTTGGTGAGGGGGGGGAAATTTTGACTTAGAGGTGAAAATTTTAGCTAAGGGGGGAAACAAAAAGAAGGGTGCTCGTTTTAATTTTTAAAGGATGACTTTAGACATCGTTTTTAAAAATAGTGATGTTTACGAAAAGCAAAGACATCAGTTTAATTATGGGTGATGTTATTACATGTTTTAACATCAGTGGCATTTACAACCGATGTCTAAAGTGTGATGTCTATTGAACTTTTTCTTGTAGTGTAAATCACTTTAAATCCTAAATTGTTTTGTTGTAATCCTTGAACTAAATCTTTTAATCCACTTGATATAACTCCCTTGATTATCATGTAGGATATTTAATCTCATTATGAACTCAAACAAAATTCCATAATTTGTTCGCTTTATCGCTTAATCTCGTTATAAAGTTCTAGCAATTCCTAAAATGCTCGTTATACTAGCTCAGGGGTGTTCGTTCTAAATCCTTAAATCATCCTTAATAAATAATAAAATATCAAATCCTTGAATCTTTGATTTAAATAACTCACTTGTCTTGGTCGTATTGAAATGCTCCTTACTGCCCGGTCAAATATTCCATAAAAATAAAGTTTGGAATTTCTGATTTCCGATCGCGTTTACATACACTTATTTACCTCATAGATTACTAATATAACTTTAAAATATCCATCTCCAATCCCGTACATAGGGTAACATGAAAAATTTCTTGGTTCTCAAAAATTACTATTCATCAATAATCTTACTATTCATCCATGTAAATCACTATTCATCCCAAAATGGAAATTTTTCTCAAGTACAGAAATTTGGGTTATTACAGTCTCCCCTCCTTAAAAGGATTCCGTCCTCGGAATCAACGTTGGCAATAACTAAGGTTGCTTATATCGTACTCTACTCTTTAATGTCTTTTCATCGCTTCTTCCAGTTTTATGATCTCATATTTCGATTATAAACCCTTTTGCTCTATCGTCTATTCTATTTCCGATACTCCTCTCTCGTCCTTTAACATACCTCTATGTTCATATTGGCTCATTATTTATATACGCATTTACGATAATAAGTAAACGTGTACTTGCTATCTCGTCCATCTCCCTCATGCCATCAGCCATCGTCATTTTAAAAATCCTAGCGGTCAAGTACAGAAATTTGGGTTATTACAATTTATGGGATATTCTTTCCGAATTAATAGTAAGGGCTATTAATTTGATAAAAAAAGTGGGAGATATATATTCTAAGTACATATAAATAATCACTTGAACATAAATTAATAATACCGTAGACTAATTATTTTATGCATTTTAACATTGTGGATATTCAAATGACAAACAACTCAAATAAACTTCTCTGTACGATCAGTCCTTGAGAAGGACAAGATGACAAGAACAAACTTCCTCGATTGGCAATGGAAAGGCAAGGAGAGGATCGGATCCAAATCTAATGCTAATCCAAGACAAACTCCTAAAAGGGCTTTGATGCCTACAGGAGGTGTTGCAAAAGGTGATTGTCACTATTGCATGAAGTCGGGTCATTGGAAGAGAAATTGTCAAAATTATTTGGAGGATCTAAAGAAACTGAAGGCTGTTCAGATTTCGGATTCAGGTATTTATGTTACAGAAGTCAATTTATCTCCTTCTACATCATGGGTATTGGATACTAGATGTGGTTCCCACATTTGTATGAATGTGCAAGAACTTCGAAGGAGTAGGATTTTGGTGAAAGGAGAAGTCGACCTACGTGTTGGCAATGGAGCAAAGGTTGCTACCTTAGCTGGGGGAATTATTATTTATCGTTGCCTATCAGGCTTATTTTAGAACTTGAGAACTGTTATTACGTGCCTACGATTTGCAGAAACATTATTTCCGTTTCTTGTTTGGACAAGATTGGTTTTTCGTTTTTTGATTCAGACCAATGGTTGTTCGTTTTCATTAAATAATGTTACCTATTGGGTTGCACGTTTTGTTTAATGGTTTATATGTTCTTGATTTTGATACTCTTGTCTATAATATAAATAACAAACGTCTAAAGACAAATGACTCAAATCACACATACCTTTGGCATTGTCGTTTAGGCCTTATAAATGAGAATCGCATTTCCAAATTACATAGGGATGGATACTTGGATAAGTTTGATTTTGAATCATACGAAGAATGCGAACCATGTCTCATTGGCAAAATGACTAATGCTCCTTTTACCGGTCAACGTGAGAGGGCCACCAACGATTGGAATTGATACAGATGTATGTGGTCCAATATGTACGATGGCAAGAGGTGGCTTTTATTATTTCATAACCTTTACCGATGATTTTAGTAGATACGGATATGTGTATCTTTTGAAGAACAAATCCGAATCATTTGAAAAATTCAAAGAGTATAAGGCTGAAGTTGAAAAGCAATTAGGCGAAAGTATTAAAAATCTACGATCTGATCGTGAGGGAGAATACTTAAGCTTGAAATTCAAGATTCCTAAAGGAGTGTGGTATCGTATCACAACTCACTCTTCCTGGAACACCACATTGGAATGGGGTGTCTGAAAGAAGAAATCGTACGTTGTTGGACATGGTACGGTTGATGATGAGTCATGCGGATCTTCCAATTAGTTTATGGGGTTATGCCCTAGAGACGGCTACACAAGCACTAAACTGAGTTCCTTCAAAATCGGTTCAAAAGACACTATATGTGATATGGACTGATAAACGTAATAGCATGTCATTTATGAAAGTTTGGGGATGTGAAGCGTTTGTGAAATGCTTGGTCTTTGATAAGCTAGGACCGAAATCAGATAAATGTAATTTTGTAGAATACCCATTAGAAACTAAAGGGTATTATTTCTATAAACCTTCTAAGAACAAAGTGTTTGTTGCTCGAACAGTTGTGTTTCTAGAGAAAGAACTGCTTTCTAAGAAAAACAGTGGGAGGACAATAGAACTCGATGAGGATCGAGAACTACAAAATAATGTTAAACCAGAGTTGGAACATGAGCAGAATGAGACCCAAGATGTTGAGAACAATACTGCTCAAGAAACACAAATCGTTCGTAGATTTGGTAGGATTCGCCATGAGCTAGAGAGATATTATGGATTTCTCCTGACTCAAAGTGGCGATGTGATGCTTGTAGATAATGATGAGCCTCTCACCTACAAGGATGCTATGAATAGTCCAGATTCTGAGAGATGGCTAGAGGCCATGAAATCTGAGATGGATTCCATGTATGAAAACCAAGTATGGACTTTGGTTGAACCACCTGATGGGGTAAAACTCATAGAGTGCAAGTGGGTTTTCAAGAAGAAAACTGACATGGATGGAAATTTATAGACCTACAAAGCAAGACTAGTGGCGAAAGGTTTCAAGCAAATTCATGGTATTGACTATGATGAAACTTTCTCACTGGTAGTTATGGTCAAATCCATCAGGATTTTGCTTGCAATAGCAGCTTATTGTGACTCTGAGATTTGGCAAATGGATGTCAAGACCGCTTTCTTAAATGGGAGCTTAGAAGAGGATGTGTACATTGTAATAACCCTAACTTTTAGAATTCTACAGTGCCTAAATGAATAGTAATTTTGAGGATTTAATATTTTGGAATTTTATTATATTTGATTTGAGAATTTAGAACGAAAACTACTGAGACAGTGAAACGAACGTTATAGAAACAACTGAGACTTTATAACGAGATTAAGCGATCAAGTAAACGAATCATGGGTTAAGAATATTAAATATTAGAAGTCCAAGGGAGGATATATTATGAGAGGGGAATGGAATTGAGAACAAAACCCTAAAGCAAAAGAAATCGAGAACATTTTCTCATAACAAGAAATAAAGAGAATAAACAAGGAATATTGGAATTAATATTTGTTCGAGGGATTGTGCCACACTAGAACATTTAAATGCAACGTATAAGTTGGAACATATTGATTTTATTAATTGGTGGAAAAAGGAGAAACCAAAGTGACTTATATGAAAGTCAACTATGAACTAAGTGGTGTTTTTGCACTTTGGCAAAAATGGAGTAACATGTTTTAAAACCGACAAGTGGACAAGTAGATTGGCAACACTTGGAACAATAGCAAGCTAACAACACATTAAAGTCTAGATGCATCCAAAATGGGTGATATACAAATTATGCATATCACTATCCAAAGAGAAGCAAGCAAAACACATAGAGACACAAACTGTCCAGCAGAAAGAAAAATTCATATCTCCATTTCTATCCATGATAAAATCACCAAATTTTAACCTTAACTTCTCCACTCCATGTGTAAGGTTATTTCAAAATTTCATGGCCAACAAATTCGTGTAGCCTAGTCAAATCCATACTCAAAGTTGGGGAAACAAATTTGACCAGTTTATGTCCGGTGGGAAAAACAGGTTCAAAACTATAGCTACAAAGCTTCAAATTTTATGATCTAGGACTCAAAACAAATCTTATGAAGAGGCCAAGATGTGGTAAAAATTTGAGAGCCAAACTCTTATTTTTCGATTTGTTATGAATTTTACAAGATTGATGATGAATAGTAAATCTTAGAAACTAACTTTAGTTTCCTTGGTTTATTTGGAAGATCTAAGCTATACTAAGGTGATATAAAGGTTATACAAGGTGTATTAAGGCTTGTACACACTCTAAAGAAGGTATATTACTTGAAACCCTAGCTTGAACTCTGAGTTTATGATTGGTTTTTAAGATAAGTTGGTGTAAAGCATGAAAACATGGTTATATAAATGTTTATAAGTGTTTTGATGGATTATGGAAGTGTTGTGTGTTGAAATCCATGGCTGGTATGATGACCACATGGGGTATGGATTGATATATGTGTTGGATAATGAGTTGGGAGGTGTGAAAAATTTGGAAAGTATGAAAGTATAGCGTTATAATGTCGGATTCTCATTTAAACATAAATTACTTGTTAGAAACAGAGCATCCCAAATCTGTCAAGATCAGTAGAGCATAGCCAAGGGTCATGATAGGGTAGATCGTGGTTCATAGATCATTTTGATATAAAGTACGTCAAAATCTGATGAACGGTTTAGGAGAAAAGTGAGTTTTAGTGAAAGTCGTTCGGAAACCGAGAAAATGCAATTGTGTCAACTTTGAGGCTATAATTACCATACTTAAACATCTTCAGAAATTATGAAATTTTGGGACAATATAGTAGGGTGAATAGAGAGTCAAACCCCACTGACCTTGTGTCAAAATTCAGAATTGATAATTTATGGGAAATTTTACAGTCATGTGTGGTTAATAAGGAAATGGTGAAAAACACTGAAACTTTTATGGAGTCTAATAATGGATAAGTTCTTGGAACTTTTGGTCTGTAAATAGTATGTTAAATGTATAGTATGTGTTAAGGGTATTACTATATAAGTGGTTAAGTAAAATATATTCTGATAGTGATCCTTTCCGTTTCTATAGATACTCGAGACGAACACCGGATCATTCCTTTTGGGATTTAGAGATCGAGGCAAGATTTCTTTTACCCTTATTTTGATAAACTGTTTATGTTTAAAGAAAAGTGGTTTTGCTAGATAATATATGAACATTATATATGATATGGATTACGGATATGGATTGTGGATATGAATATGAATGGAGCTAATATACCTTATGTTTTAAAGGGATATGAAAGAATGGTATCAGTTGTTATCTAGAGTTATATGTTTATAATATTATGTTAAAAATATTCTTTTTAAATAATTTTGATTTAATAAATATTATTTGATTATTATTTAATACTTTTAAAATAGATGGAATATTTTGTGTATATAAGAGCGTATTTGATTTCATTGAATACAGAGGAGATGTCTGAGTCATAATCAAAGTATTATGACATATATTTTTTAAAGCTGATGATAAATGGAAATAGAAATGATATATGTGAATGGAAATTTGAATGGAAATGGAAACAGAAAAATGGAAAATATGGAATGGTGTTTTATAAATGGAATAATGATTTGACAAAAAAAGGGGATTGCAACAGAAAGCGTAAGAGGTTGTGTGCGGCACAGTCCAGCACTCAATATTTTATTACGGCCCAAGAGTTGCCGAAGGAGGATGTAGCGGGTGGCCTTCCTCCAAGGATGATTGTCATTCCTTCTACTAGTAGTAAACAAGGAGCAGGTACGATTAGGCTACTGATCATCGTCCTAACGTATCTGGCGCTAGCGGATATCCCCAAAACTTTTAAAAGAAGAATTGATAATGGTTTCAGATTGACATATTGAAAAAGGAAAAATGGTATGAAAATTATGGAATTATTTTTATGGATTGAAGAGAAACTGATTTTATATTATTTTTATATAATTGTTGTATAAAAGGAAATGGAAAGATTATATTGAGAGATTTATTTCAAATGTTATATTATCTTGAGATATTATACTGAGATGATGTATTGATTATTATCTTTTATAGAAGAGAAACTGATATTATATTATATTAGAAGAGAAACTGATATTAAATTGTTCTATATTTCTTTTCTTATAAAGAAAAATTGATGGTGTATTTAATAAGTAAGAATTAATTCTTTTCTTAAGGATTATGATGGGTTTTCTGTTTATTAATATATATATATACTTTCATTGATGCTAGTTTACAAATATTTATCTTGCTGAGCTATTATAGCTCACTCTTGCTACTTATGTATATAACAGCTAGGGCAGATGCCGATACTTTGCACTACACCCTGGAAGAGGGTAAGGGCTTTTGTGAGAGTGCTGGCGCCTATCCCTGAGGTAGCTCTTATAAGACGGATGGGTATTACTAGACATATGTAAATTAAGTGTGTAAGCTTGTGTAATAACTTTTGGTTGTTGAAATGCTTCCTGTAGAAGCATTATTGAACAATGTTCTTAAGTAAGATTCTGGGTTTTTAATAACTCTTTTAACTTTAAACTGTTATTATTATGGATGTTGTTCTCTGAGCATATGACTGGTGTGTAATGTTATAGTGTGGGGTCTATTGTATAAGTATTAGCAAGTATTTATATTTTGACTGTCAAGAATATAATGTTATTAAATGGAAATTGGACCGTGATGACCTGGATTCATGACCCCGGATCTAGGGGTGTCACAGATGGTATCAGAGCTTAGAGTCATATTGCTCAGGAACAAAAGTGATAATAATATACACATATAGATATATATGTAATGATATAAAATATGAACTCACATCGAGTTCAAGGGTGGTTTATCGAACGAAGCGTTTATTCTAAGTAGTGATTATAGTTTTATAGATTATTACTAATAAAAGTTTATGTTTTAGTATAGGGAGAGGAGATTGGTGAGCCAAAGTTAAGGGTATTTAAAGTCTTCTTGTGTTTAAGGGAGTTTGAAGAAATATTGTAAGTGGATTGGTGAACAGACACTGATTGTGTCAATTGATTGTGGTGATGAAATGGTGAAACTGAGATTTGTCGGTAAAGCCAAGATATACCTTAAGGACCAAGACAGACTCAGAAATTCTGAGATTGACTTAAATGAAAAGGTTATTATGTTAAAAGTGTTAAACTTATGTAGCACACGGGATTGATATGAGAAAGGAAATATTTGATGTATCGAGAAGTGTACGTTAGACAATCTAGTGAGTATAAGTGGTATGTTAGAATATACAATTATAAAGTATAGTTTTAAAAGGGTCATTGATACCGGAGAATTTTCAGGATAAGACGATCAGTATTACGTAAGTATATCGATTAGAAGGTTGTGTTCTATTATAGATAAAGGTAGAGAGTATCGAGCCAAGTCACGACTAGGTAAATGAAGATAATTGGGAATAGCAGACGATAGGTTAAGGCTACATGGTGAGTGCCAAATTTAAGAAATTTTGGAGAGTACGCAATCTAAGATATAAATAGTATTTGAGGAAAACCTTCCATTATTGGGATTTTCAATTGGGCAGAGGCTATTAACAGTACCTATTTTCAAGCTCCTAAAGCCCTGCTAAATTATGTTATTGAGTTTCAAATTTTCCTCCACTAGTGGGTAATTATTCATTAAGTGCTGGTATCTTTTAAAAACTTTCTGGTACCCTTGGGGATGTGTTTCAAAATTTTAATTTATCTATCTTAGTCAAAATATTCCTCTAAGATTACTTTCGAAAGATGGTATTGATCATTTTAATTTTAATTTTTCTTTATATTTTTACTACAACTAAGAGGAACAACCCTATATGTATACACAAGGACGATCTATCTGTGTGATTGAAAGTCGGAGGGGACGCCCTCCTTTGTGTGACATACGGGTTCTTCCATTATATTAATTTCTCAGATATCCTTTTGTTTTATATAAAAGTTATTTAAAACTCTTAATTTTATAAATTGTTGTGGGACCCTTGCTTGTTTCTGGGTTCGTTTCAATTCAAAGTTTCATAAATTATATAAATTTTTCGAATATAGAAGATTTCATTAATGGATGGGATAATGGAAGCAAGGTTTAGAGTATACGTGATTATACAAGGAAACTGGAGATTCCAAGGGAAATTTCGTTAAGAAAGGATTAGAGCTAGAAGCGTTTCAATACAAGAGAGAAAGGAATTTCGTGAGAAGAATTATGGGTGAAAGTTATAGAATTATGGAGAATTGCTTCGTACATGGTGAATACGGGAGAAATAAGAGTAAGGAGATATTAATAAGGGTTAAAACCCTAGATTCGGAATAAAGTGATAATAAGGGGGAATATAATTGTCAGTAATTCCCCAAATTATTTTAATAAAAAGGCAAGAGTTTTTATTATGGAGTAATAGAGAATTGGAGAGCTAGGTGGTGAATATACGTGACCTCCTCTATCGGGTGACCGAACTTGTGGATAAAAGCATGCAAATATTACTAATTGAGAGTGAAATGGTTTGAGTATCCTAAGAATAATACTACATGTGTCAAGTGTGTAAAAGATGACTTACGATGTAAGTTACAGGAAGTTGGTCCAAGAAATGATGAGGTGATACTAAGAAAAGGCTGAGTTGCAAGGAAGATACTAATTTAAAAAGTGTTATGACAATTTGAGAGCTACAAAATATTACAGCTCTAGGAATGTGGATTTGAGGGTCAACTGTAGTGATTCAATGATATAGAGTTGGGACTAAGACAAAAGACAAAATGTGATTGTTCCATGAAAGGAAATACGAGAGATAGCTAATCAGGAAGTATTCAATTTTCATAGTCAATGAATGGTGTAAATGGGCTGATAATATAGATAAGAATAATCTATCTTTGAGAATGTAAACTATGGTGATATAAGAAAGGGGGGTTATTCTCATGTCATCCAAATCAATATTTGTTAAGAGTCAGAGAACTCTATAAAAAGGAGATTAAGAGTATTGGGGAAAGTGCGAGAATATTTTTCAAGGATGAAAGGAAAGTATATGTTTGTATAAGTACGAACAGGAAATATATATTATAAATAATATTTTCTTACAATTGTTTCAAGGAATATTATTATAACTTATTTTATGGAAAATTTTATAGAGGTGATATATACAAATGTTGGAGTATTAATATTTTATGTCATGATAGAGATCAAAACATAGTTAAACAATAGTGAGATACACACTTGACACATGTAGAAGCCCCTTTGGTTAAGGGGTCCCAGGATAGAGACTATCGTGCCACTGCTAGAGACCTCAGAGATACTGAGGACGAGGAGCTCCATGATTTAACTTGCCGCACTATTCAGTTGAGGGATTACTTAATTGACTTGGGCATAGATTTTCAAGCAACTGAACAAAATCAGAGCCCTCTTTCTGGAGAGAAGGCTGTAAAATCTGCGAAGGAATTGAGGATGGGGTTGAATAGGGACACCCTTTCTAAGGGAAAAAGCTTAGATCGGTCAGAAGATGTGATTGGCACTTTTCATGTTAAGGAATTCTTTAAAGACGCTGGCCTGAATTTAGAGGATAGGTGTCCATGGTTATGCCCAACTAATGAGGTAGCCTTAGATCGAGATTCTAACAAAGCAAGTGAGGCTTTGCAGGGGAACATGCAGTACTTGGGGCCCCTGCTCGGATTTATTGGGGGTGATGGCCTCAAGGCTGTGAATGTTGATGCTGACCATACGCAGGAGACACCTAGGAAAGATCTGATCCAGGATGAAGGTATGAAGGAGACCGAGGGGACCAGAGTTCGCTAGACAAAGGCGAGGCTCAAGCAATGGCATTTTAGCAGGGGTGGCCACTCATGATTTTATAGACTTTTAGGGTTGTTCTAGTATGTTAAATGATTTGTTTCTACCCTGTTGATTGTAAAACAACTTAAGGTTGTTTGACTCTAGTTTGTCCGGTTGTTGATTCGCGGGGTATACCCCTAGTCTGTGTATGCTGTTCCTTTTGGTATAAAATTTTTAATTAGCAAAAAAAAAAAGAGATACACTACCATTCAGGGAAAGGAGATATGAGATGAGATAGAATGACTGAATGTAGGAGGAGATCTGCAAGAAAAAGGTAGTGAAAGTACTGCTATTGAAAAGCTAAATGGCATGTTGATGAATGACAAGCATGTTTATGTTGGTGTATATCTGTACAAACAAGATAGAGATGTTTATGGAAGAACTAAAAGATGGAGGAAGTAATGTGAGAATTAGAAGGTGTAATGTTAGAAAGGTATTCGTTAATATCTTTAACGTGATTCCGAGGACGGAATCCTTTTAAGGAGGGAAGACTGTAATAACCCTAACTTTTAGAATGCTACAGTGCCTAAATGAATAGTAATTTTGAGGATTTAATATTTTGGAATTTTATTATATTCGATTTGAGAATTTCAAACGAAAACTACTGCGACAGTGAAACGAACATTATAGAAATCGCTGAGACTTTATAATGAGATTAAGCGATCTACACGAAAATGAGAGTCGGTTTCTCCCTACCTTCTCTCTAACCTCTCTCTAACATCTCTCTAAAAACCTAACATAGCCGCCACAAAATCTAATCCTTTTTCCATCAGATCTATACTTTCAACCCTCACGAATCCATCTTCCACCTCAAATCTCACACATATACACCAAATTTCTTATATTTATTATATATATATATATATTTCAAATCGTTTTTTTGAAAATGAATCTGAAGAGGGTCTCTTTCTCACCGGATGTTAGGGTTTTTTACCCTAATGAGCACGATGCCCTTTCTACTGAGCTAGCTAAGGGGGAGCAGGTTTCAAGGAAGGTCACTTTCTCACCGGAGGTGAGGGTTTATTACCCTCGTTCTCCTGTTACGGATTTGGAATGTCGGATACCAGGTGATGATAATTTCTTTTTTTTTTTGCTATAATAAAAATGAATTACTGAAAAACGATGATAATTTCTTGCTTGATTATATGCGAGAAGTTGAAGCTCCTATGGGTGAATTGGAGGCTGATCATGTGTACGATGGTCATCCAGTCCGATTTATGGTTAAATCGGTAGTTACTCCGTTTGTAGAAGTAAATGTTACTTGTAGTGATGAGAGTCTCTCTTCTCTCAGCATATTCGATGATGAATATGCTCACAAGTTCGAGGGTTTTTAGTGGATTGTAGGCGACGGCCTCAACGTGTTTGATAAATTGCCTCTTCGAGGTTATGTAATTCTTTCTGGTCTCAAACCGGAACAGAGGAGCGGATTTCTTCTGTTTGGCTCTAAAGGCGACAAGATGGGACCTGTTCAAAGAGAGGTATTTTCGGTAAAGGGACCCTTGTTTCAAGAGTGGTTCTTGAAGAAATATGATGTTGATGGTCGCCAATTGTTTGATGCTTTTATCTTTAAAGCAAAATGGGAGCCACAATGTTATGGTGACAAGTATCAGTCGAACTGGGTACTTATTTATGAACTCTGAGATTAGCAGGAATACACCTGCTAATGGTTTTCATTGTGATGCTATTGGCATTCGTTGGTTTGGTGCTAAAATGAGAGAAGTGAAAATGAAGGCTGTTAAGTCAATGGCGGGTTGTTTCAATGTGATGCAAGCTGTCATTGAGGGTCTTCACGGAAATAGCCTCCCTGCCTTAAAAAGCGGGGGCATGGTCTGCGTACAACTTACCCTCCCCAGACCCTGCTCTGTGCGGGATATACTGGGTATGTTTAGTTTGGTTTGGTTTGGTTTGGTTTTTGTAATGTACTATTGGAAATGCACAGAGGGGGATTTCAGTCTAATGCTTTTAGATTGCAAACTATTGGACTGTGGAGTCCATGTTGGTTATATGAAGTCAGAGTTTGGATGCGGATTGTTGCAGTTCGCATATGGTTATCAATGTTGAAGCGTGCATGGTGCAATGGTGCTCCTGCTTTAGTTGACCATTTTGTTTGGTCCAAGGATTGGATGTTTGCGGCTATAACTACTGAACAGCAGCTTAGTATCTATAGGGACGAGGGGCATCTCGTGGTCAATCAAGTTGGGGGTCCTGTGTGGATGCTGAGTATGTTGGTCTCCTCGCTGCTGGCGAGTGTTATCTTGTGCGACTGTTGTGATAGTGGAATAAAAACCACTAGTCCGAATGTTTCATGGCTAGCTGGAATGGAGGCTCCAAATTAATTCTGTAATATAGGCATAGTTCTATACTGTTGTTTTTAAACTAGTCTAAACTAGTTTAATTAGTTTAATCATGTTGACTTCGCGCAAAAAAAAAGTAAACGAATCATGGGTTAAGGATATTAAATATTAGAAGTCCAAGGGAGGACATATTATGAGAGGGGAATGGAATTGAGAACAAAACCCTAAAGCAAAAGGAATCGAGAACATTTTCTGAGAACAAGAAATAAAGAGAATAAACAAGGAATATTGAAATTAATATTTGTTCGAGGGATTGTGCCACACTAGAGCATTTAAATGCAACGTATAAGTTGGAACATATTGATTTTATTAATTGGTGGAAAAAAGAGAAACCAGAGTAACTTACATGAAAGTCAACTATGAACTAAGTGGTGTTTTTGCACTTTGGCAAAAATGGAGTAACATGTTTTAAAGCCAACAAGTGGACAAGTAGATTGGAAACACTTGGACCAATAGCATGATAACAACACATTAAAGTCTAGATGCATCCAAAATGGGTGATATACAAATTATGCATATCATTATCCAAAGAGAAGCAAGCAAAACACATAGAGACACAAACTGTCCAGCAGAAACACTAATCAAAGAAAAATTCATATCTCCATTTCTATCCATGATAAAATCACCAAATTTTAACCATAACTTCTCCACTCCATGTGTAAGGTTCGTTCAAAATTTTATGGCCAACAAAGTCGCGTAGCCTAGTCAAATCCATGCTCAAAGTTGGGGAAACAAATCTGACCAGTTTCTGTCCAGTGGGAAAAAAGAGTTCAAAACCATAGTTACAAAGCTTCAAATTTGATGATCTAGGACTCAAAACAAATCTTATGAAGAGGCCAAGATGTGGTAAATATTTGAGAGCCAAACTCTTATTTTTCGATTTGTTATGAATTTTACAAGATTGATGATGAATAGTAAATCTTAGAAACTAACTTTAGTTTTCTTGGTTTCTTTGGAAGATCTAAGCTATACTAAGGTGATATAAAGGTTATACAAGGTGTATTAAGGCTTGTACACACTCCAAAGAAGGTATATTAATTGAAACCCTAGCTTGAACTTTGAGTTTATGATTGGTTTTTAAGATAAGTTGGTGTAAAGCATGAAAACATGGTTATATAAATGTTTATAAGTGTTTTGATGGATTATGGAAGTGTTGTGTGTTGAAATCCATGGCTGGTATGATGACCACATGGGGTATGGATTGATATATGTGTTGGATTATGAGTTGGGAGGTGTGAAAAATTTTGAAAGTATGAAAGTATAGTCGTTATAATGGCCGATTCTCGTTTAAACATAAATTACTTGTTAAAAACAGATCATCCCGAATCTGTCAAGATCAGTAGAGCATAGCCAAGGGTCATGATAGGGTAGATCTTGGTTCATAGATCGTTTCGATATAAAGTACGTCAAAATCTGATGAACGGTTTAGGAGAAAAGTGAGTTTTAGTGAAAGTCGTTCGGAAACTGAGAAAATGCAATTGTGTCAACTTTGAGGCTATAATTACCATACTTAAACATCTTTAGAAATTATGAAATTTTGGGACCATATATTAGGGTGAATAGAGAGTCAAACCCCACTAACCTTTTGTCAAAATTCGGAATTAATAATTCATGGGAAATTTTACAGTCATGTGTGGTTAATAAGGAAATGGTGAAAAACAATGAAACTTTTATGGAGTCTAATAATGGATAAGTTCTTGGAACTTTTGGTCTATAAATATTATTTGATTATTATTTAATACTTTTAAAATAAATGGAATATTATGTGTATATAAGAGCGTATTTGATTTCATTGAATACAGAGGAGATGTCTGAGTCATAATCAAAGTATTATGACATATATTTTTTAAGGCTGATGATAAATGGAAATGATATATGTGAATGGAAATGTGAATGGAAATGGAAACGGAAAAATGGAAAATATGGAATGGTGTTTTATAAATGGAATAATGATTTGACAAAAAAGGGGGATTGCAACAGAAAGCATAAGAGGCTGTGTGCGGCACAGTCCAGCACTCAATATTTTATTACGGCCCAAGAGTTGTCGAAGGAAGATGTAGCGGGTGGCCTTCCTCCAGGGATGATTGTCATTCCTTTTACTAGTAGTAAACAAGGAGCATGTACTATTAGGCGACTGATCATCGTCCTAACGTATCTGGCGCTAGCGGATATCCCCAAAACTTTTAAAAGAAGAATTGATAATAGTTTCAGATTGACATATTGAAAAAGGAAAAATGGTATGAAGATTATGGAATTATTTTTATGGATTGAAGAGAAACTGATTTGATATTATTTTTATATAATTGTTTTATAAAAGGAAATGGAAAGATTATATTGAGAGATTTATTTCAAATGTTGTATTATCTTGAGATATTATACTGAGATGATGTATTGATAATTATCTTGTTATAGAAGAAAAACTTATATTATATTATATTAGAAGAGAAACTGATATTATATTGTTCTATATTTCTTTTCTTATAAAGAAAAATGGATGGTGTATTTAATAAGTAAGAATTAATTCTTTTCTCAAGGATTATGATTGGTTTTCTGTTTATTAATATATATATATATATATATATATATATATATATATATATATATATATATATATATATATACTTTCATTGATGCTAGTTTACAAAAATTTATCTTGCTGAGCTATTATAGCTCACTCTTGCTACTTATGTATATAACAGCTAGGGCAGATGCCGATACTTCGCACTACACCCCGAAAGAGGGTAAGGGCTTTTGAGAGAGTGCTGGCGCCTATCCCTGTTGTAGATTGTCAGAGAATGACAAATCCTTTTGTCTTGAAGTACTCTGAAGATTTGTATTTGCTGCTGAGCTTGATCTTGATTTGTATTTGTATTTGTATTTGTTCTAGTAATTTTAGCCCTTATCTTTTGATAAGTTCCTGGGTCTTCCTAGTCCTTGACTAGTCACCAAAAATTAATGAATTTTAGCCCTTACTTTTTATCAGCAAGTTCCTGGATCGTCCTAGTTACAACATAATCTCAAAGAAGTGCTAAATAGCCTATCTAATTGCTATGGGGGTTTACTAATTACAGAAGCTAACTAATCAGAGTTTGAATTAACAGAGTTTATCTGACAGAGTTTAGAATTCATCAACATCAAAAGTTAATCGTGAGGGGCAATGCACACACTGTTTATAGATTCAGAGTTTAGGATAGATAACCTAAGAGATGTTATAAATATGGAAACAGTATCATGTTGTGTAAAAAATTCCGCACAGTTTAAGATTAGATCATAGATAACTTAGAAGGATTCATGACTAATAATTGTAAATCATGCTTCATACATTTTTCTTCATTGGTATTTATGTTCAGACAGAAACAGATTCAGAGTCTCATCAGAGTTTAATCATTATTGCAGCAGATTTTGACAAACAGAGTATGCTAACAGTATAAAAACACATGAAGAGATTCTAAGCACAGACTTAAATTCACACAAACATGAGCAACATATTGTTCAAGAAAATTTATGGAACTAACAAATATCTCTAATCAAAACCAGAGACCATTCCTAGTTCATTTACCAGCCTTGTAAATGTAGCTTCACTCAAAGGTTTGGTGAAGACATCTGCAAGTTGCTGTTCAGTAGATACAAAATGGAGCTCAATGTTGCCTTCCTCTACATGCTCTCTGATAAAATGATACCTTATGCTGATGTGCTTGGTCATTGAGTGTTGTACTGGATTACCTGTCATAGCAATAGCACTTTGATTATCACAGAAAATAGGTATTTTACTATACCTCAATCCATAATCCAGCAGTTGATTCTTCATCCATAGAATCTGTGCACAACAGTTACCAGCAGCAATATACTCTGCTTCAGCTGTAGATGTGGATATTGATTTCGGTTTCTTGCTGTACCAAGAAACAAGTCTGTCACCAAGAAATTGACAACTTCCACTGGTGCTTTTTCTGTCAATCTTACAGCCTGCAAAGTCTGCATCAGAGTAGCCAAGAAGGTTGAAATCTGATTCTCTTGGATACCACAGCCCTAAAGTTATAGTGCCCTTGAGATACTTAAAAATCCTCTTCACAGCTGTTAGATGTGGTTCTCTTGGATCTGCCTGAAATCTTGCACACAGACATGTTGCATACATGATATTAGGTCTACTTGCTGTTAGATAGAGAAGAGAGCCAATCATTCCTCTGTAGCTTGTCATATCTACTGGTGATCCTGTATCTTTGTCCAATTTAGTTACAGTTGCCATGGGAGTTGTTGCGGATGAACATTCAGGCATGCCAAATTTCTTGAGAAGATTTCTGGTATATTTTGCTTGATTGATAAAGATACCATCATCTGTTTGCTTCACCTGTAAGCCTAGAAAATAGCTAAGCTCTCCCATCATGCTCATCTGATATGGACTGCATGAGCTTGGCAAACCTCTTACAGAGTTTATCATTAGTAGACCCAAAAATTATGTCATCTACATAGATTTGAACTAATAACATATCACTACCAAGTTTGAAGTAGAACAAGGTTTTATCAATTGTACCTCTGTTGAACCCACTTTTCAAAAGAAATTGAGCCAAAGTCTCATACCATGCTCTTGGTGCCTGTTTAAGTCTATAGAGAGCCTTGTCAAGCCTGTAGACATAATCTGGATGCTTGGGATCTACAAATCCTGGTGGTTGTTCAACAAACACTTCTTCTTCAAGTTTTCCATTCAGAAAAGCACTTTTCACATCCATCTAAAAGACCTTGAATTTCTTGTGAGAAGCATATGCTAGAAAGATTCTTATTGCCTCCAACCTTGCAACTGGAGCAAAAGTTTCATCATAGTCTATGCCTTCCTGCTGTGAATAGCCTTTGGCCACAAGTCTGGCCTTGTTTCTTGTAACAACCCCATCACTGTCAGTCTTGTTTCTGAAAACCCATTTGGTACCAACAACAGATCTATCCTTTGGTCTTGGTACAAGGGTCCAGACTTTATTCCTCTCAAATTCATTTAACTCTTCTTGCATTGCTGTTATCCAGTCAGCATCTTGAAGAGCTTCTTCCACTTTCTTTGGTTCTGATTTGGACAGAAATGCATGAAACAGACATTCATTTGTTGTGGCACTTCTTGTCCTCCCTTTTGCATCTGGATCTCCAATAATCAGATCAGGTGTATGAGATTTTGTCCATTTCCTTGCTGAAGGTAAATTACTTCTGTCAACAGTTGATCCTCCCCCTTGATCAATGTTCTCCTGATCATCTTATTGCCTTTCTTCATTCTCTGAGGCTCCCCCTGAATTCGATCGCTCAGAGTTTAAGTTGTCAGATTTTGAACCAATAGAGTTTGAATCATCAGAGATTGACCCAGATTTTTCATGTGACTCACTTTCAGAATGTGAATCATCAGAGTTTTGTTCTTCATGCTCCCCCTCAACTGGTTCTCTCCTTTGTTCTGTCTAAACAATTTCTTCTGTGTTTACCAGTAGAGGTTCAAAGTTTGCATCAACAGAGTCTGTTGGAATTGTTCCGTCAGAGTTTATTTCATCAGAGATTAGATCTTCATTTTCAAAATGCAGTTGATCATGGTCATTGACATCTTCAAGTCCAGTTATTTTCTTGTCATCAAAAGACACATGAATAGATTCCATAATCACCTTTGTTCTCAGATTATAAACTCTGAATGCCTTAGTTGACACTGGATAACCAACAAAAATTCCTTCATCTGCCTTCAGGTCAAATTTGGTCAACTATTTAGGATAAGTCTTCAACACAAAGCATTTGCACCCAAAAATATGAAAATATTTCAGGTTAGGCTTCTTCTCTTTCACCATCTCATATGGTGTTTTCCCATGTCTGTTGATCAGAGTAGAATTTTGAGTAAAACAGGCAGTTTGAATTGCCTCTGCACAGAAATAGGTTGGCAATTTTGCTTCTTCAAGCATGGTTCTGGCAGCTTCTATCAAAGTTCTGTTCTTCCTCTCAACTACACCATTCTGTTGTGGAGTGCCAGGTGCAGAAAACTCTTGTTTAATTCCTTTGTTCTTGCAAAATTCTTCCATTGTTGAATTCCTGAATTCAGTTCCATTGTCACTTCTGATAATCTTCACTAGATTCTTTGACCCTTTGTCCAGCTGCATTATATGTTTTGTCAGAGTTAATGAAGTTTCATCCTTCTTTGCTAGAAAATACACCCAAGTGTATCTGGTGTATTCATCAACAATGACTAGAGCATATCTCTTCTTTCCAAGAGACATAACATTCACTGGTCCAAAAAGATCAACATGTAGAAGATGATAAGGATCAACAATTAAAGACTCAGACTTGCTTTTGAAGGAAGCCTTTCTCTGTTTGGCCTTTTGACATGAATCACACAGGCCATCTGCATTTAACAAGGACTTTGGAAGTCCTCTCACAAGATCATTCTTTATCAGCTCATTGATGTTGTTCAAATTTAAATGAGAGAGTTTCTTATGCCACTTCCAACTCTCTTCACTGGACATTCTTGTTGACAGGCACATAGTCTTTCCAGCAGAGTTTGTCAACAAGCTTGATTCATAGATATTGTTGTGCCTTTGTCCAATCAAAACAACTTTTCCAGTAGATTTGCTGATAACCTCACAGTATTCAGGTTGAAAATCAACATGAAATCCTCTGTCACAAATTTGACTCACAGATAGCAGATCATGCTTGAGTCCTGGAACCAGAGCTACATTAGTGATGATGACACTTCCAAGATTGATATTGCCATATCCCAGAGTACGTCCTATGTTGCCATCTCCATAGGAAACTTTTGGGCCAGCCTTCTCCTCAAAATCTGATAGCAGGGCTTTATTTCCTGTCATGTGTCCAGAACATCCACTGTCCAAGACTAGGGTACTCTCCCTGATGCCCTGCAATCACAAACAATCACTGATTGTTAGTTTTAAGGATCGAGACTTGCTTGGATCCTTTTGCTTTATTGAATCTGTTAGCTTTTGCAGCGGATTTGTCATTATCAGAGTTTAAACTAACATTTTCAGACTTAGCACCTGCAGAATTAACTTTAACCCATTTCAAATTAGGTTTCAGTTCATAGTAATTATGATAAATAGCATGATAATTCTTGCAAGTGTAAATTGAGTGCCAAGTACTTCCACAATGTTTGCAAAGAGTTTGTGGTCTAGGTTTGACATTATTCTTTTTCACTCCAGATTTGGAGGGTAAAGAATTAATGTCTTTGTTCTTCCTGCAGAAACTAGCAAGATGATTAGTACTACCACAGTTATGACAAGTTTTTCTAGGTGCAAATGTAGCAAGCATTGGCATATTTCCTGATGTAACGCCTACCTTTCCATTTCTGTTTTTCCTAGGCATTTTCTGTTTGTTGACAGATTTTATCTCTTTAAGCTTTTGCTTAAGTTGTTTATCTGTCATTGAACCAATGTTAACCTGTTTTGCACAGGTTTTTACTGGTTCACTTTTAACAGCTCCATGTTCAGTTTTAGCTGTACCATGAACAAATTTTCTAGTTGGAAGAGTTTGCCTAACTTTCACATGATTTAGAAATCTAAGCTCATCTTCCTCACAGTACCCTAAACCAACAGTGTCAGCTTGAAAAACCTCATGAGTGTCTTTTCTAGAATCAGTCCAAGTTTTAATTGTATTATTAGCCTTTTCTAACTCAAATTCTAATTGCTTATTCCTACCAAGCAATTCCTGTTCTAGATAGACAGCATCATCTCTCTCCTTTTGAACTTGCTGCATGTTAGCAAGTCTCTCTTCTACAAGCTTATTCCTCTCTTTGAGTTCAGAATTCTCTTTTTTAATCCTCTCATTCTCTAAAGTCTGATCCCTATAACTGATATGTAAATCCTTAAGATAAATCCTCAATTCAGATACATTATCAGTATTATAAGCATAGGTAGTCAGAGGTACCTTATTTTCAGAATTATCAGCTTCATCTACAGTAGTAGCCATGAGAGCATAGTTCACCTCCTCATCTGAATCTGAGGTGTCTGCCCAGTCTCTACCTTTGGTGTAGAGTGCCTTTTCAGTTTTACCCTTCTTGCACTCAGGAGCATAGTGACCCATCTCCTTACACTTGTAGCATTGAATCTCAGACTTATCTTTCTTCCCAGATTTAGAGTCCTTTCTCTCAGATTTGCTGAAATTCTTCCTGTCAGACTTTGAATCATTCTTGGAGAATCTCTTTCCCTTCTTGAAGTTCTTGAATCCCATCTTCTTGAAGGTCTTTACCATCAACGCAGCCATTTGCATCATCTCTTCATCATCTTCAGAATCAGATGATCCATCTGTGTTTGAGTCAACATCAGAGTTTGATGACTCACTTTCTGAATGAATGACCAAGGCTTTTCCTTTTGCCTTCTTCCTTGATGCTTCTTTCTTTGAAGGTCTTTCTTCAACTTTCAGAGCAACAGACTTTGACTTCCTGCCTGATCTTCTGCTTCTCTGCTCCACTTCCAGTTCATAAGTCTTGAGCAGTCCATAGATCTCATCAATATCAGTTTCAGCAAGGTCATAGTTGTCTCTAATAGTGGTTGTCTTTACATCCCACTTTTCAGGTAGAGAAAGAAGAAACTTGAGATTTGAATCTTCTAGATCATATTCTTTATTCACCAGTGACAGATCATTGAGAAGTTTACAGAATCTGTCAAAAGTTTCAGTCATTGTCTCTTCAGATCTAGCCTCAAAGTGTTCATACTCCTGTGTGAGTATGTTCCTTCTATTCTTCTTAATTGCAGCAGTCCCCTGACATCTGACCTCAAGGGCATCCCAGATCTCTTTTGCAGTCTTACAGTTTATCACTTTGTTAGACATAACATTATCCAATGCACTATGAAGGAGATGTCTAACCTTTGCATCCTTGCCAATAGATGAGATGTCTTCAGGAGTCAGATCTTTCTTCTCTTTTGAAACAGATTTAGATTCTTGTCCAGCAGTAACAACAGATAATTTTGTTGGCATATGAGGACCTTCATAAATCCTGTCAAGATATTCTGGATCTGTAGCCTCCAGAAACATAGCCATCTTCACCTTCCAGGTAGAGTATTCTACTGGCCTGAGAATAGGAACCCTGATTGTCTCATATCGGCTCACTGTTGTAGGTTGAGCCTTCTCAGCACCTGAGCCTGTTGTGGGAGGAGGAATTTCTACCATTGATTATATTAGTATTTGTGTGGATCTTAAGCTGTAGTGAATTAACAAATTGTCTCTGATACCAATTGTTAGGCCGAATACACACTAATAATCAAATAAAGTATGAGCAAATAACAATTTAAAACTGTTTTTGTATTAACTCCTCTCTCAGTGATGTAAATATCACAGAGAGCTGCTTAGGTTACAATGAATGATATTCGTTCACAATGATTCCCTTCTAGGGTTAACCTAACTGTATTTATAAGATATACAGCTACGTACAATCGTTAATTGATTCTCCTATAATTACGCTATACAATTGATATCAATTACGATTGCTACACGTCTTCTAAGTCAACTCAATCTCTTTGACAGCTATCCAATCTTCAAAGATATTGCTTCCATGTTTATCTTGAATTAATCTTCAATCTCTGTTGACCTGCAGACGCTTCCGCTAGACAGAGTTTAACAAACTCTGTTGCGCTTCCAGTCAACAGTGTTTGCACTCCCATCTGTCAGCGTTTGCGCTTTCATCTGTCAGCGTATACCCAAACTCTGCTGCGACTGCTTTCATTAACAAGTTAAACTCTGTTTCCCTGTAACACTTAAACACTGATATTAAATCACATCAATTATATCTAACATATAGTAGTCTATTGTATAAATATTAGCAAGTATTTATATTTCGACTGTCAAGAATATAATGTTAATAAATGGAAATTGGACCGTGATGACCTGGATTCATGACCCCGGATCTAGGGGTGTCACATACATGACACAACCTGTTGGTTTTGTCGATTCAAGGTTTGCTAGAATGGTTTGTAAGTTGTGACGATCCATTTATGGATTGAAGCAGACCTCAAGGAGATGGACCATCCGATTTGATGAAATAGTCAAAAAGTTTGGCTTCATACAAAATGAGGATGGCTGTGTGTTGACAAGAAGGTTAGTGGGAGCCATGTGGCATTCCTAGTATTATATGTAGATGACATATTACTAACAGGGAATGACATTCCTTCTCAACAGGCTGTTCAGACATGGTTAGGAAAAAGTTTCTCGATGAAAGACTTAGGTGATGCTACCTATATCTTAGGGATCAGGATCTATAGAGATAGATCTAAAAGATTAATCGGCTTAAGTCAGAGTACATATATTGACAAGGTGTTGCATCGTTTTTGGATGCAAGAGGCAAAGTGGGGCTATGTCCCGGTGTCTCATGGGATAACGATCTCAAAGGAAAACTGTCCTAAATCATCAGATGATAAGGACCGTATGAGTAAAGTACCATATGCTTCGGCAATTGATTCTATAATTTATGCAATGATATGTACTCGACCTGATGTCTCGTATGCTTTGAGCATGACGAGTAGATACCAGTCTAATCCAGGTGAGGGTCACTGGACAGCTGTCAAGAATATTCTTAAGTACCTTAAACGGACTAAAGATTCGTTCTTGATATACGGAAGAGATGAGAAGCTGGTTGTAAGAGGTTACACTGATGCCAGTTTCCAGA
This sequence comes from Kitagawia praeruptora, assembly GCA_037693485.1. NCBI lineage: Eukaryota > Viridiplantae > Streptophyta > Magnoliopsida > Apiales > Apiaceae > Kitagawia > Kitagawia praeruptora. The sequence goes on from CM075352.1 coordinate 147,067,043, forward strand.
CAGATAGGGATGATTCTGTGTCCCAGTCTGGATTCGTGTTTTGTCTAAATGGAGGTGCTGTAAGCTTGAAAAGTTCAAAGCAAGAGACAGTAGTTGATTCTTACAATGGAACTAAGTATATTGTTGCCAATGAAGCAGTCAAAGAGGTTGTTTGGATTTGGAAGTTTATTACAGGACTTGGTGTGGTTCCATCGGTCGCAGATCCAGTTGATCTATATTACGATAACAATGGAGCCATTGCGCAGGCTAAGGAACCAAGGTCCCATTCCAAGGCAAAGCATGTACTTAGGAGATATCACTTTCTTCGAGAGATAAACGATAGAAGAGATGTAGATATATGTAAAATGCATACTAATGATAATGTTGCGGACCCACTGACTAAGGCTTTGTCGCAGCAGAAGCACGAAGGTCACACTAGTTCCATGGGTATTAGATACATGGGCGATTGGCTCTAGTGCAAGTGGGAGATTGATAATGTTAGTGCCCTAGAGACAATGTAGTTGTGCTTCTAGGAAAGACTATTCTGTTATAACATGATTATGTTCTATAGATTATTCTACATTAATTTATTATGTCTTAATTTATTGCGATATAAATGTTAGAGTAATCAATGTCCTTGGAATATAGAACACGTATTCTATATCTTTAAGTATGTGACTTAAAAATGAGATTATATGAATAGTGTTTATATTCCTAAATATCCCTAATCGAGCATTATTATTATGGGACAATTATAATGAATAAAGATTAGTATGTTTGTTGGCAGATGACCACATCTCATTGGTCATAGGTATAGTGATACTAAAGTCAAGAACATAGGTGCATGTAATATTATACATGGCACCGGATTAACCCGCGGTAAGTTTCTACATGTTGATAATGTCATTAGAAAGACTCACAGTGATAATGGTGTAATGATCCTTAGACTTGACATCATTATATTTTTATACGAGGATTAATATACTTTGACTACATTAAAAGTTACCTTTGACTGGGTGATGATAAAAGTGGACATCGGGTATATTGTGAGTCGTAGGAGAAATATGAATGATAGATATAGGATTTAACCCTCCTATTATTAGGAGAGATATTATTGGCCTCTTGATTGAGTGAGACTATTAAGATGGACACACAAACCCTAACCCTTGTTCTTCTTCTATAAGCTTTATACCCGTATTTAGCTTCACAAATCCAGCAACCTCTATAAATATTGTTATACAATATTCTCCCTTTAACAGTACGTTTTCTTCTCGCAAGTTTCTTCCCAGTAAATGCTTGTGGCGTTCGGTTGATTGGATATGAATATGATGGTATGAAATCTTCGCGTATAGCTAGTGACTACTGACTATGATAATTTTATGACTTCCCAATTAATATAATTTTTTCAAAAAAATCAGATAAAATGCCATGTCATTTGGCTTAATTATTTTAGTTTTGCTTAAAATAATTTTGAAATATGTTAATGAAAACTTGTATCCATTAGAGTAAAGAAATACGATACGATTGTTCTATATTTTGTTTAAAAAATTATTACTTTGAAGAATTTATTAACATATAATAAGGCCAAAGATAAATCGTAGTATGCAACTAATAAGTGTCACTACTCACCATGGTTTTTCTTGTTAAATTTCCAGTTTGATTCTTGTTTTCAAAAGTCTAGTTGAGAAGTTTCTTGGTTACTAATCATGTTTACTAACCATGACTTGCATAAGAAAAAGCACGAAATTTCGAAGCAAAATTGTAGGAATTAGAAAAATCATTTATCTAAAGCTGGTCTTTAGTTTGGTCAATATTCAAAACGCATGCAGATTTATAAATACACGGAAAAGGGACGGAGGGAGGGGGCACTGGGTGACGGCCGTCCTTCCAAACATCTAAAAATGTAAAAAAATTTGTATATATATATATATTTCAAAAATTTGAATTTCGTCCCCCCATTTTAATAAAAAAATTCATTTAATCCCCCTATTTTTACAAGCAAATTCATTTAGTTCTCCTATTTTTACAAAAAAAAAATCATTTAATCCCCATTTTTTTACAAAAGTCTTTATTTACTGTCCTATTTCTTATGAAAATCTTCATTTAGTCTATTATTTCTTACAAAAAATTTTATTTTTCACAAAAATCTTCATTTAATCCCTAATTTTTTACGAAAATTTTCCAATATTTTCCAGTTATCAGAAAATTTTCTGATAATCGAAAAATTTGACCCCCATATATTTATTCCTTCCGTCCCCGCTACGGAATAAATCGGTGTCGTTATTTATGTTGGACTATTATGCCCCCGACTTCGTAACAAACATTTTCTTGTACCAACTCTCAGTCTCTCACTGCCAATTACGTTACACTATTTTGTGTGTTTGGTTCAGTGTGTGGTTCATATTACTCCCTCCCTCTCTTATTATCATTTCTGTTTGGACTGAACATATTTGTTAACACACATTTTTGATTGTTAATATCTTTAATTTCATATTAATATTAAATTTAAAAATTTCAGTGTATTAAAATACTAACAAATACGAATCCAATAAGATCACTCGTGACTATATTTGGTTTAATAGATTATGTGTAAATTAATAATTTATCTCATGTAATGAACAGAACCGACATTTCAAACGAGAAACTTATTACGAGACAGAGGGAGTAGTATTCCTATGTTTCATATTGTTTTTCCTGTTTTGTCCTTTTATATTATTCATTATAAACGGTTGATTATTAATTTATGCATAATTTATAAAATAAAATATAATCATGAATGATTTTGTTTGATTTATATTTGTGAATATTTTAATACAATGAAATTTTTATATTTAATATTAATACGAAATTAAAAATATTAATAATAAAAAATATGTGTTAGCAAACGCGTCCGGTTAAAAAAAATACTACGAAGTAGTAATTAGAGATGGAGGGAGTATATGCTCAAGGGCTCTCTGTTATAGAAATCGGTCTATTTCTGAAAAATCGCCGATAAATCGGTCAAAAATCGGTCAAAATTTTGGAATCGATTCGACCGATTTTGCAAAAAACATCGATAAATTGCCGATTTTTCAACCAAATTACCCGATAAATCGTAAATCAATACCTCAACCGAATAGTTCCGATTTCCGAAATTTGCAGCACTGCTCCCAAGGGTCAAGACTCAAGTCATCTGTACTATGATAGCTCTATAAATTACTCCTATGTTACAGTGTAATTAGAGATGGAGGGAGTATATGCTCAAGGGTCAAGACTCAAGTCATCTGTACTATGATAGCTCTATAAATTATGTTGTGTAACATGTGTGTGCGTCAGTGTCTACTGTCTACTTGCATATTCTATAATCATATTGAAAATTTCCCACCATCTTTCAAATTTATTTTTATATTAATTATAAAGATGGGCTCACGTAATTTAATACGCGGGTCTAATTTAATTCATTAAACTTAATTTTCTTCAAGTAAATAAATATTTAATCTAAATTTTATTAAAAAAATATTTGTTCTAAATAAAAATGTTTTCTTTTTAAATTGGTCTAGCTAATTGTTGGTCTAGGTAATTATGAACATGGGAAATCAATAAGGTTCTAGTTTATTAACAAAAATGCTGAGATCATGTTGACAATAGATCACTTGCTCTCTTTAAGGTTCTTGTAATTCATTTGGATCATAAAAAAATTATGAACATGGAAAATAGAACTTAAAACCATAGTTTATTAATTACTATCGAATTCTTTTATATTCATATGACGGGTGAAAGCCCTCAATAACATTTTTTTTAAATAACATTGTCCAAAATAACACTTGACGGAAAAGCTGCCCAAAATGATCATACATATGCGCATTCGGGGAATGCGTTCACTACGTACGCATCCGGCATATGCGGATGTTGACTATTCTTACTCCCTCTGTTTTTTTCAATAGTTTACATTTGCGGACCAATTTCCGGCACGGATTTTAAGGTGCATTTTAAGGATAGTTCCATAACTTTTTTTTGATATTTTCTTTTTTTGTATAAAAATAGGATTGTTCTATTTTTATACAAAAAAAGAAAATATCAAAAATAAGTTATATAACTATCCTTAAAATGCACCTTAAAATGCGTGTCAGATACGCAGTTTTTTATGTAAAGAAATGGATTGGACGGAGGGAGTAATTTTTTTTTCATTTATTACAAAGTAGACGCATAGTCCAAATGCGTAGATATCATTTTTTTTTAAAATTTCAACCAGACTAGCTCATACCTAAATGCACTAACAAGAGGGACCAAAAGCTGCATAAAATTTGGAAAAAGAACAACGTTAATTTGAGTATCCAATACATGATATGACTGTGCAAAATCAATTTACATAGAAGACTGCAACAGATTTGATAGTCATTCCTTATTTATTTGAGTAAATGCAAAAAATCTCGAATGATGTGACATGAAGGAGTCAACAGTATAAACGATTTTAATTGGTGAGATTGATGTGACCCTGGAGGGTCCATTGAAGTTATAGCCAATCAGAAAGTGACACATATAATTTGGGAAAATAATATTTAACAAAAAATTATAATTTGGGATTTCAATTATTTTTAATCATTAAATTAAAAAATTAAATATTTCTAAATGCCAAATGGAACCCGCTAAATCCCAAAAATAAAAACTATTTAACCTCGAAGAAAATACCAATAAAAATTTAAAATATTAATTGAAAAAAATAATATATAAAATATATGCTACACGCATTAAAGAGATGCGAATTTGTTGTATACGCATCATGGAGATGCGAATGGGGTGCAAATTGAAGCTGATGGAGAGAGAGAATGAAGTGCAGCGCGTGGGAAATCATCAAATGTTGTATACGCATTCGTGATACGCGTAGCTATTTGGGTATTATGGACACAATTACCGACAAGTGATAATTTGGACAGCTGGGTTACTCATTTGTGTTATTAAGGCATTTTCTCTCACATGATCCTATCCTTTCTGCTACCCGAATAATTTTTTTTTTCCCGTAAAATATTTAGTTTTATTTGATGTTTGATTATTTACACGATATTTAAAAGTTTTGATCACATGTTAAATAAAAAGTTTTACAAAAAAATTTAAAAAATAATAATTTTAACAATATTCTTCAAAAAATACAATTTGATCAAAATTTATTAACATATGTGTCGAAAATCTAGTGCCAAAGTTTTAAATGGAGGGAGTCCAACTATAACTATATCTGTTAAGATTACACAAATAGTTGTGTTAAAATTTCAATACACGCGAATCACCAATTTTCAGCGGAGATTAGTGTAGTTTATTGGGCATTAATTAAGTTGGATGGTTGAATTAAAATCTGAATAGCTCTTCTAACAACCAGAGATTTGGACGTACAGTCTATTATGTTTCGAGCAGTTGACTGTGAAAGTAAATTATGTGGATTCAACTACTGTCCATTACTCTATTCTTCGTAATAAAAAAATGCAACCCTATCAATTATCAGAGGGTTAAATATAAAGTATTTCCAATTTGTATGCGTAAATTTTAAATTACAAGTGTGTAGATAGTTGCAATATGCCTTAATTTTTCCTTTGAATTTCTCTTATAATTTATTTTAATATCTACTGTTACTAAAAAAATTCTTTTTAAATAAAGTAGAGATATAGAAAATAATATTTATGTGAAGTAGGGTCTTATTTTATACTCCCTCCGTCCCACTTTTATTATCCATTGTTTCCTGTTTTCTTTGTCCCAAAATAATTGTCCATATTTAATTAATAAGGTATATTATGTGTTAATTATGTTAACTTTTATAGAAAATAGTACAATTATTTGGTAACTATGAGTATATTTGACATGATTGAATAAAAGGTGGATTTTGACAGATGGACAATAAAAATGGGACGGAGGGAGTAATTAAAACACTAATGTGAATAACAAAAATTTAAATAACAAAATTACACAAATCTTTGTATCAAAAATATATGGTGGAGGGAGGCTATCATGAAAAAGGTTGAAGTCAAAAATTCTATTGAATTCAACTTAGTCGTAGCAGCCTAGAAATTCTTCATAACCTTTAGTTTCCACTCACTTCCCTGAGTTTCTCTCGCACCAACCTTATCTCATACTTCGTCTCATCCATATTTTTACATAAAAAATTGCGTATCTGACACGTATTTTAAGGTGCATTTTAATGATAATTTTATAACTTATTTTTGATATTTTTTTATATAAAAATAGGATTGTTCTATTTTTATATAAAAAAAAGAAAATATCAAAAATAAGTTATAGAACTATCCTTAAAATGCAGCTTAAAATCCGTGCCGGAAATTGGTCCGCAAATGTAAAGAATTACTCTCTCCGTCCCATCCATTTCTTAACATAAATTTTTCATTTGCGTGACACGCATTTTAAGGCTCTTATAAAGTATGGTTCCATAACTTATTTTTAAATTTTTTTTTGTATAAAAATAGGATTGTTCTATTTTTATACAAAAAAAGAAAATTTCAAAAATAAGTTATTGAACCCAACCCCCGTCCCCCAATGTTAACTATTGGGTGAGACGGGGGGAATACATGGGACGGAGGGAGTAAGAGTTTACATAATTCTCTAAGGAATCTCAGAATATTCCCAAATAATAGTATACGTTATCATTTTATTCGTGAAATTCTTATTAATGCATAATTAATTAAAATTAATTAGATGCCATTTTCAATAATATGTACATTTTTCAATTTTCCCATTTATATAATTCATAAACAAGACTTATTCAGTTATAATACCACTCAAAGTGGTGTCTGAGAAGGGTAGAGGCTGTTTCCGAAGGACCCCCGACCAAGTACAGAATTACAAATACAGAAATACAAATACAGAAAGGAAACCTAATACAAACTAGGAAACTCACGCACACGCAGGAATCGAACCCCTGACCTCCTTCAAAGGAGGCTAGTGGCTCAACCACTGCACCAACATGTTGCTGGCTATATAATTCATATAAACTTTAATTAAATTTTAATTAATTTAAATATCAAAAATCAAGACGCACATGTACAATGGGAGAGAGGGAATACTAAATTAACAATTTTAAAAATTTATCGAGTCTCGATGACCTTTTTTTTTTTTTTTTAAATCATAATGATTCTATTATTTTAGTATCTGTTTTGATACATGCGATAGGGAGAATCGAATTTTGGTAATTCGACAAGACATAATTACTTATAATATTTAAAATTTGATTAACTGTTATGAGTATTTTTAAATCTATAAATTATAGTAATGAATTATTAGTAAAACGACAGACTTGTGCGAGTCCACTATAAATACATGTCCATGACTCACAACTTAAGCACAGCTCCTCTTACCACAAAACTAGCTGCATAGTAGCAACTTGTTCCAACTCCCTCCCATAATTTTAAAACCTTAACACATTTTATGGCACATCAACAGTCCTTAGTGTTCACGGTAACAAGGCAATCACCGGAACTAATAACTCCGTCGAAACCAACTCCCCACGAGTACAAACTCCTCTCCGACATAGATGATCAAGAGGGTCTTCGTTTCCAAATCCCAGTCATTCAATTTTACTCAAAGAAAAATGATTTTGTGGATGCACGAAGAATGGACCCCGTGAAAGTCATTAGGGAAGCACTTTCGAAAACACTAGTGTTTTACTACCCGTTTGCTGGTCGGTTAAGGGAAGGCGCAGGGCGCAAACTGGCAGTGGATTGCACCGGAGAGGGAGTGATGTTCATTGAAGCTGATGCAGATGTTACACTTGAGGAGTTTGGTGATGCACTTCAGCCACCATTTCCATGTTTAGAGGAGCTTCTTTTTGATGTACCTGGCTCTGCTGGAGTCCTTGATTGTCCTCTGCTCCTCATTCAGGTACTTGCAAAAACTTGATTATTCGAAATTTAATTATATGTTACTACACCCACAATAATTCAGTTGCTATTAATAAATTAATAAATCTATTCTAAAAAAGATTATAATCATCTCTACCTAGAAATGTGGCCCTATTAAAGAAACCTTGTACTAGCAGGTCCCAGAGTTTAAAAATCAGTAGGTGAATATTTGAAGTAATTGTCCCAAGATGCAATGAGAGGACAGTCCCAAGATGCAATGAGAGGACAGAGCAGCAATAAATTCATTCTGCACAAACTTTTTATGAAGAAGCTTAGATTGCCAAATGATCTGCCTGCCCATCAAAAAGTTTGGGATGTGACAATGACATTGCTATTTAAGTTTTTGGCCAAACGATTTTTTTTATAAAGCATCATCGGTTTTGGTTGAAAAACAATTGAACAAATCTTCGTAAAAATACAAATCGAAGGTAACAGTAGTACAAATCACCGGTTACAAATATTCAACTTATGTGTACATACTAAGAACAAGGTGTCTTATGGGACTATTGATCTATAACCAAGATTTTCAGTATTTCATAACAAATATATTAGCTAAGAACATAACTCTGGATATATAGTGGTGTATAAATTCTTACTTAATTGTTTCTCCATATGATGTATAGGTAACTCGTCTCAAGTGTGGAGGATTTATATTTGCCTTGCGACTTAACCACACAATGAGTGATGCTGCTGGACTTGTTCAATTCATGACTGCTTTAGGTGAAATTGCAAGAGGGGCAAGTGCTCCATCTATCCCTCCTGTGTGGCAAAGAGAATTACTTAATGCAAGGGATCCACAACGTGTTACATGCACCCACCGCGAGTATGATGAAGTGGCTGATACAAACGGAACTATTATTCCTCTCGATGACATGGTTCATCGTTCATTCTTCTTCGGTCCCACTGAGATTCATGCCCTCCGTCAACTCATTCCTCCTCACCTTCGCAAATGCTCTTCCTTTGAAGTGCTCACTGCTTGGCTGTGGCGTAGTCGCACTCGTTCCCTTCAGCCTGACCCTGAGGAGGAGGTGCGCGTCCTCTGTATTGTTAATGCACGAGCAAGATTTAATCCTCCCTTGCCTATCGGATACTATGGGAACGCATTTGCGTTCCCAGTAGCTTTGACAACAGCTGGAAAGCTCTGTCAGAATCCAGTCGGTTATGCATTGGAGCTTGTAAGGAAAACTAAACAAGATGTTACAGAAGAGTACATGACATCTGTGGCCGACCTAATGGTTTCCAAAGGCCGGCCTCATTTCACAGTTGTGCGGACCTATCTTGTGTCCGACGTGACACGTGCTGGATTTGGAGATGTTGATTTCGGATGGGGCAAACCTGCTTATGGTGGTCCAGCCAAAGGTGGGGTGGGTGCCATACCAGGGGTGGCTAGCTTTTACATACCATTCAAGAACAAAAAGGGTGAGAACGGAATTGTGGTGCCTCTTTGCTTACCAGCATTTGCAATGGAAAAATTTGTAGCTGAATTTGATGGCATGTTGAAGAACAAGGATCAATCGGTCGTGGATAATACTTCACTTCATATCACATCCGCATTGTAGATTTATTTTGCTTATATTTGTGATTTTAAGTCCAGTGAGGAAGTTTGTTTGCTAAGTGACACTAATTATGTATCAGTTGTCATACAGATTTCTGTGTTTGTAAGATAATCTCTGAGTTTATAATTAAGGCTTTCATTACCTGCAAAATGTTGTCTGAGTTCATTTGGTTGAGTTTACTTTCTTGAAATCACTAAGTTGTTTAATTATAGCATAATGTGTCAAAATTCAAAACTGCTACTAAAATGGAACAGAGAGACCGGTATTTGCACGAGGAGAAAGTGCTCCATCCACTCTTCCGCGGTGGCAAAGGCACTCATTTGAATCTTGATGCAATCATGCAAGTGAACCAGAACAAGTAACATGCTTTCATCTCGAGTACAATCAAGTGGAGGGGACAATTGTCAAATGTCAATTATTCATTCTTTTTTGGTCCCCTGAGGCCCAGATCTGTGCACTGCTCTCTGTGAATTGGTTCTTAATGACCTCTGCATGATTGCATCTGCCACTTTAATTCGTGCCCTCCAAGCTCACCATGACAAGGTTCATGTCTCGTAGGCAGTGAAATTTTTTAACAACCTTTTCACCAATTATTCGAGATCCCCACTAGCTCAAACTAAAATTTATATCAACTTTTAAGGACGAGATGGGACGTGAGAGCAATGCAATTTCTGCAGCAGAACCAGGCAGTTAGTTTTTGGGTTATTTTTCTCCACATGACTTTCTAATTGGCAATTTCAATCAGCACAATGGCAATAGGCATAGTGGCATAGGCCTGTCAACGGGTCGGGTTCGGATCGGATCGATCTAAATCCATATCCATATCCATTTGTTTTGCTTGGATTCGAATCGGATCGAATCACACCCCGGATATTTTAGAGATCGATCCATATCCAATCCATTTAGTTTAATGGATAAACGGGTCGGATTTCGGATATCCATTGCTCCATTTATTTTTTAAAGTATAAAAAAAATCACATGGATACATATCATTCACCATTTTAAAAAAAAAATTAGTAAAATTTGAGAAGTTACAATCTAGAATCCAGTGTGTAAATTTAAGTAGCAATCAAAAATTTAAACTATTTTAATAATTTTATTGTTCAAACACAATGTTTAAAAAAACTTAAATCACAAGTTCAAATTGAATAAAAGAAATATATTAAATCGAAAAACATATATTAAATCAAAATCAGATTATAATCTTCATCATTAAGAAAATATAAGAAAGAATCACTAAATTAACTTATCATGATTAATATTTAAGAATGAAGACTCGATAGTTTGCTAATTAGATAAAAATATAATGATGTTAAATTTTGGGGGCCGGAGGCTGGAACGGGCATGGAAGAGCAAGGAAAATATTGGATTAGGTATAAAGTTTAGGATTTTCAATAACGCAACTTATTACTATATAAAATATTTTGAAAATATTATTATATATATTATATTATATATATAGATATTATATAACATATTAGTATATAATTAAACGGATCGTTCTTATCGGATCGAATATTTTTCAGACCAATGCATATCCATTTAAATCAATGCGGATCGGATCGGATCGAATATCCGATCCATTGACAGGCCTAAGTGGCACCGGCACTTATTACTCTTTATACCCGTGCATTTGTAAATGTTATTTATCAATTTGCTTTTTTAATATCATCAAATTTTTCAAAAATTATTCTAAATTATATTTTGATGTGAAAATTAGTTTTTAACTTTGAACAATAATTAATATTAATACTATGCATTTTGCAATTGCATATATTTTTCCTTTTCTGTATTTTACTTTTTGAATGTCATATAGAATATTACATAATGTTTACGATGTAGAGGATCTGATTTTGACATAAAGGGAAGTATTTACGATTCAAAATTAAAGGAGAAAATAAGGTAATCGCAGCCATACAACTATTTCAGGTACATTCTGATACCTGAACATGTCTTCAGATTTGGATGATGAAGTTGTCCCTAAGAGCATTCACAATCCAATCTTCATTCCTTCCCTATCCCTATAATTTGGGGGTTTTAATAGCATATTATGAAAAAAGCACCTTCCATCCGAGACCCCAAAATGGGATATAATTTTGGGGATTAAAACTAAACCCCTATTTTTGATGTTTTATTGTAGATCCCTATCCTATTATTTTATTCACTTATTCACTCATTCCCCCATTTGTATATACCGCCAACATTGCCCGCCACATATTTCTACTTTACTTTCTCTTCTTAAATTCTTTTCATATCAGAGCATTTAACATCAGAACAAAGTAACCTTGTTTGTTCACATAGACAAATTCATCGTCATCTATTGATCCACCCACCATCTCAAGCACTATATCTCACTCTGATTTCAAGGTTTGTTTTCAAGTAAATATGATCAAGTAGAAGATAATGGAAGAGGATATTAAATCTGCAGATAACTAATTGACTTATTATATAATTACCCACAGTATATGTGGCGTCTAAGTTGTGATTCAATGTTTATGTTTCATATTGCATTGTGCAACTTAATGCTTTGTTTAAATTTAGTTGAGAAAGTCTATTGTAAAGCTGTGTTTTGGACCTTGTTAATGTGGGTTTATATGTTAAGTGTAACACCCCCAGATCCGGGGTCCGGGATCTGGTCGTTACGGTCCCAATTTCCATCCATAAAATCAATATAAATTGAATAACAACCTTGTGACCCAAACAATAATATAGAACACACACGTTATAGTCCCAGAGATGTAATCAGAGTAACCAAATTTATTAATCACACAGTTGAGTTCTTACAACCCAAAGAATTACAATATATACATTACTTACTCTTTGCCATCCATTTGTATATGTCATATAATAAATACATTTGATATTCAAATGCTAACAACTAGCCTTCCAATAGCTTACTCTTCAGCAATGGTAGCTACGATCTCAGCGGTGAATCCTCTAACGGCTAACACCTGTTCGCACCAAGTGCACCTTGCGCGGCCATCTGATCTCACTGTTGTTGTGATATAAATAATAAAGCAAGGGTGAGCAATAGCCCACCAACAAGAATATAACTGAACAGTAATATATATGACAGTTCAAAGATATATTTTGAAACCATATGCCATGCATAATCGAAAATGGTGCCAAATCAATATAAAGGATGAAGTTACAGGGAACTCAACAGGTATATATTTCGTGGAAGCATATGCTATGCCAAAATAAGCAAGATAACATCATTTTCATAAAATAGGAACTTGCAAGAAAGATATTGCAATTCCAGTTTGAAATACTTTTCAACTCTGCCAACTATGATGATGTTGCAGAAAATTTCCAACATCGAGTGATGAACTAATACTGGAGTTTGACGCGCCAGGAGACATAGCATATACACGATGATCAGTCGCATGTTATGCTCCCCACCTCTTGTTTACTACATGTAGAAGGAAGCACCGACGGATTTACTTGTCTACCGCCCTCTGGAACCCCCTCGGCCAACGGTTGGGCCATTTGCTGGACCGGCGCCACTGGGTCACTTACGCATCTCCTAGTTCATTTCACATCCATAACTTGAAACGTAAAGTTCGTCTCCCTTTCCCCAAGTATAATACTTGTTGATAAGACTCCACAAAGTAATCGTATCTAATTGGAAAGGAAAATTCACCAATATTTCCCAAGCCGGTGCTTGTTAATGGATACCAACTTGTTCCAACATTCTTACCCCTCGAATAATAAGTGGGTATACACAATTCCATGAATAATAGCAACCAAGTTGCGAACGAAATGAATAATTTATGACCGGGCAGTCACAAGATAAATAACATTCTTCAAGTCAGGTTCCCTTATATTCGAATCGAAGGAAGAATGGAATTACTGAGAACCTTCCTTGATAATAATAATAATAATAATAATAATAGGACTCTAAAATAATTTATATAACATTCGAGGGTTGATGATACTATGTGAATGAAACCAAGTATCTTTGAAACGAGTTAGAAGAATTAAATAAATATTCCAAGAATATTTATTCAGTCACAGATATTGAAAAAGGGTTGCTCGGAATAATCTTTGAATAAATGTTCAGAATAATATTCATTGAACAAATAATGAATATTCAAATCAATAACAATGTTTATTGATGGAGTAACCGTCAGATGGACATTGGAGATGATATTTATTGAATCAATAGTGAATATTCAACTCAAGAAGGGTACATATTGATGGAATAATTATCGACTTAATATTTGGGACAATATTCATTGAATAAATAATGAATATTCAACTTAATAATATTTAGCGAAGAAATGATTATCGAATGAATATTTGAAATTATGTTCAATAATTGAATCGAATTTAAATAAAGGTCGAAGATAATATTCCTTATCTCAAGGGAATATTCAAAGTAATATTTATCGAAAAAATGGAGTTCGAATCAATGTTCAACTGATATTTATAAAATAAATAGAGATTGAATGAATATTCGAATTAATATTCATTTAAATAAATAAGGCTCGAATGAATATTAAAATAATATTCATTAAATAAATAAACTTGAATGAATATTCAAAATAATATTTATCGACTAAATAAGAATGAATATTCTTTAAGCAAATAACTTAACTGGGGGTTCGAATAATATTTAATCGACTTTAGATGAATATTAAATATATAATATTCCTCGAATAAATAAACATCTGATGGATAATCCGAATAATATTTATCAAATAATCTCAAAGGAATATCTCAATAATATTCGCCAGATAATAAATGGGAAATATTTACTTAATTATTTTCCTCTGAAAATAATATCTATATATATCAAGAATTATCGACTCCCGGTCTATAATCAAAGAATGAGATTCACTGCCCTTCGATTAAGGGTCTAAATAATTTCCGGCTTATAACTGATATATATCTATCTAGCTTATAAGCCAACAATAAGTCAGGGAACAAGTATCACAATATAACTTGAAAATAGGCATGCATGCTATGGCATATGTATAACAGAAATCATATATATATATATTCACAACAACAGCCTTTAAAAAGGTTTGAAAACTTGCCTGGAAATCGAGTACGGGTAGGGGTAGTGGTAGCGTGTCCCGGGTCAGCCTGATGATCTATAAATAGCCAAGGCATTCGGGATTAATCACTTAACTCCTTTCAAAGGTTAAGTATAAACTTAACTCAAATCGAAACACGTTTTCAAGTCGTTTCGTTATACCCCTCTAATTCACTCTTATTATTGCTTTTATCATCCGACACTTGTTCGTTAATAAAGCATGTCATTACCCTTACATATGGTAAGCATTCGATTTGTAAAAGTTTTAAAGTCGAAAGATTATACCTCGAGATTTATCGATCGTTTGCTAAGTGGTTTACCGTAGTTATATCCAAGTATACTCTTTAGGGGTACTTTCGTACTTAACCTTGGTTCGAACATTTTTATAAAATCGAAAAACGATCTTTTTAATACGAGGTCTTCTCTCACACCACCCTTATGATCTCTAATATTTAATTACCAAGATTCGCCACTGCGATACTTATTTTACACGGTTCAATTTCAATTACGAATTCGCATTCTCGGTTTCGAACCACTTTTACGAATTTAATCATAACTCCTAAACCGTAAGTCAGAATGTTTCGATTCTTTTTCCAAAATGATCTATGGCTCGAGATCTATAAGGTTGGGTTAATTATTCATCAAGATCAGAGGTTCAATCTTACTGTCAAAAACGGATTTTAAGTGCTAACGAAATTTCGTCATTATAACGGCTATATATCGAACGTTCCGAAAATCATGTCGTCAATACCAAGACACATCGGGCATCAATACAAGTTATACACATATTATACATCTCCTACTGTCCAAGAACATCATCTTGACCAACATATCACAATCATGTTTAGATCCACTAACAAACTTCATAATCATGCTTATAATCATACTACTACATCACTTACACTAAATCCATCACGAACTTAACAAATCTCAAAGTAAGACCTAGGGTTTCAAGTGATGATTACCTTCCTTGGAGTGTCCTAGAGCCTCACTAAGACTTGATCTATCCTTGTGTGGCCTTAGAGTTGCTAGATCCACCATAAGAATTCAAGAAATCAAGATTAGTTCATAAAAGTTACTATTCATCCGCACTTTGATGATTTATTTAAAAATGGAAAAAGATGAATTTGAAGCTGAAATTTCTAGGAGATCATCACCATGATATGTAGTACTTACCATAAAAATTTGAAGAACAAGTGATGGTTGGAAGTTGGACTTCCAATTAGCTAAGAATGGGCAGATTTTTATGGAGAAATGGAGAGAAAATGTTGTTTTGTTTTGTTGTTTTTGATGTGTAAAATGGCTAAATGCATGTATCTTTATGTATATACTTGGATGCATCTCTTTTTAATGTGTTGTTGGCAATCTATTGGTGCCACTTGTTGGCTTCTTATTGGACCATGTGTTGGCTCCATATTAAGCAAGTCCATTTTTGGTTAAATGCTAAAGAATCATCCTAGTTGTAGTTGACTTACAAGTATGCCACTTAGGTTCTTCTTTTTCCAACAATTGCACATGTATGCATCTTGATTCTTTGCTTGCTCTTTTGTCCGGTTATTGCTCAATTTGATTGGTCGTTCGTAGGAATATCTCAAAGATTTCTAGTTAGGGTTTTATCGGAAACCTTCTTAATAATTAGAATACCATTCTCCATCTTACTTAATACTTCTCGAATTCTCGGAGAAAATAAAAGTGCTATTTTTCTGAATCCGACAGCTTTTACACACACTTATTTTCCCCTCGGATCACTAATACGAACCCAGAAATTCATTCCGGGTACTTCTATATAGTGTCGTCTCATAATATTCTTATTTCCATCAAAAACACTATTCATCACTTATTCTCTTTTTAGTCCTGGTACTTAGAAAGTATCTTTGTGCTTCCTCGAGCGTTCCTTAACTCTTTCATGGAACCTCCGTACTTGTAACCGATATCGATCTGGATGACACGACGGTATCTATTTCTCTCTAGGGAATCTTATCTTAACATTCTAGGAGATAGATTATTCTAATCTAAGTTATCACCCAATAGCATCCTTCAGGACATATATCCTTGGAATCTATATCCTTTCATTATTCATTCCTTAAAACCAGTATTACATGGCAGTTGTAACCACTGTTCACTCTTACATCAATACATAATAAAAAGTTTTAATTTTGCCCAAAATCTGGGTTCTTACAGTCTTCCCTCCTTAAAAGGATTCCGTCCCGGAATCAGGTAGAAGACAATTGGGTACTTGTTGGTTATTTCACTTTCCAATTCTCTGGTCGGTCCTTACACATTCCAGTCTCTCTAAAGCACATCGTACTGGTGTTACAATACACCCTTTATACGTTCTACCAATTCATTAGTACTTTCGCATAACACATTATCCGGTATACGCTCTTGTCCGGTCTTATACTATTATCCTTATTGGTACGTGCAGTGACTTCGGTATCACTAACGCGCTACGAATTCCGGAGATAACCTCACTCGTAATTTTGCAATTCCTGACCGCTTTAATCTTCGCAATCTCGCTCAATATATAGAATTAGAAGAATTTATTGAGAGATCACTATGATCAATGAACATTTGTTATATTGCATAGCTAGTACAGAAGGGGGCCAGCCTTTAGTACTTGACAAGCAATTAAGCAATTAATGGCATTCCACTTAGACTCCTATCACACAGACAGAGAGTCACGTAGTATTACCTCCCCTCCATAAAGGGTTGTTCTTCTCAATTTAGAAGAAGATAAGTATGGGAGAAGAAAAGGAAAGAATTTCAAAGAACTATATAAGAAAATTTTCCTGATTGTCAAAAATATCATACTTAGAATTTACCTCTGAACTATAGAGGTTTATTAGAGAAGAAAATAATCGTATTCGTATAAAATACTACTTTTTCATAATCTCACATATCACATGTCCTTGCTACTCTGTCCATCATTCTGTGGACCTATATTCTTGTTCGATATTGGTATCACCTACTTTTGGAAAATCCTTCAACCTCTCAGGTTAAAATCATGGATTTCTCGCTTGACATTATTATTACTGGCATTTCACGCCACGACACTGGCCATTCATATTCATAATTCTAACACCATCAGATTGTCATTCCGATAGCTCATTAGGAAAACCCATTAATCAATCCATTCATAACATTCCTTGCTTCACTTCCATAATTATTTCCCAATCTTTTCTTTATCAATCACATCCTTCGTATTATCTAACTCTTATTTACTTTTGTTGTTTATCTCCACCTTCATCTCAGGGTTGAGGCACTCGTCACCTTTATTCAATACGTGTTACACGTTTGGGGCCAAATTTTCCTTTGTTCCACCATCTAGATTTTACTTTTTCATTCCATGAGTCTCTTTATTACTCAATCCATCTATTTCAAATTTCCTCGACTTTTCCAATCTTAACATGAGTTAATCTTTATGTCATTTATGCTTTAAATTTCAGCTTTCCATTATGACCGATATCTCCAATGTCAACCTCATACTTTTCTTACCTCATTTCTGGGGTTTCTCAGGAGTCCGCATATCTCTTCCTTTATTGATTCTCAATTCTATGATCATTTCTACCAGTCCCTTGGTTTCTAATTATACTATAATCACTCTATGAACTATCATGGCATTACCATTTATTTCAAGCATCATGTCATTCCCAAACTTAAACCGTCCGAAATAAACCTGGACGATTTCTTTAACTTGGATTCAATACAATCTATTTGTCTTTTATTCCGACATTTCCACAGTTGTTATCATCTAATTTCTCAGAAGAATCACCACTACATTAATGTAGTCCATGGTTGAATCACCATCGGGTTCATTTACATAGGGCTTTAAAAGCTAGACATACGGGTTTCATGATTTGTCAAATCACCACTCTCTTAGGAAGACAAAATAATCACTATTCCTTACCCATAAGGAATACTTCCTGAACTTGATATAGATATCACATGAAGAAGATAGAATTGCAGAAGAGCTTCAAGCATTGCAGCTAGGATAGGTTGAGGAGATTATTAATCGTATATCTCTAGTTGAAGACTAGAGCTCAGCGTTTTACTTAATCACTTTCCAAATCTCGTTAATCCAGGGATACCTTTCAGCATAACGAATCTTTAACTTCATGTACTCTATCTTGTTTGCGCAGAAATATACCAACATAAACTTGCTTGTCATTCATCGTCATGCCATTTAGCTTATCAGTATTTGTACCATCTCTGTTTCTGGTCATCTACTACCAATTCCTTGTTACTTAACCTCCCCCCTCTCTTTCCAAAGGAAAGGCGAGTCTCTTGGGGAATTTGGTCTGGCCTGTCGTAGAGCCTCCTAATGTCGGTAAGGTGCTACCAGCAACATCAGGAATCGAATCTTTACTTAAACTTTTCTTATAGTTTATTCTGGCACAATCATCAGACGAAATGTAATTTCCTCTGCCACCTTATGACCATCAAGGTCCTTTACCATATCATTCTATCTCTTTAGTATGAGCATATATACTTACTCCCTTATACTTAAAGTGTCGGCCACCTCATTGGCCTTTCCTGAATATAATATTTCCTTGAAATCAATATTTTCTGGATCTATTCCAACTCAGGGTGGAAGCATCCTCCCTTGAACTCTGCTAGATGAGAGAAAATATATTCCAGTCTTTTTCCAAAAAAAAAAATCATTGCTTCCACCTTTCTGTGGGAACTTTATCACGGTTACTCCCAATCATATCTAGGATATTTCTTAACTCAGTCCTTTCTTATTTTAGGAAATCTCAACCTTATTGGTTCAATCCATACTTGCTCATGGTTTCATACCTGCTTTATCTGGCCTTATTGTTACTATGTCATACATTCCTTACCAAACTTTACTCCTTTCCTTATAGGGTTTCTTATGTCATTCTCACCATTCCTCCTGTATCTTCTGGGCACAGGGTATATCAAACATCATTAACCAATTCTATAATGATTCTGCCTTTGTACTTTTCGAGACTCCTTTCCATAAATCCTTATAGGTTATTGATACCTTGGTCGATTCAACTTATATCGTCTGATTTCACAATGTCTTTATTAGGGGTGAGGCTATCCTTTGTGCATCCCCCAGGGTTCGTCTTAATCTCTGGACATTCTATCCTCAATTCTATTTGCAAGGAATACATACATCCTGTATGTGGCAATTCAATCATATATCCTTAATAAGGGTCTCTTTTCAATCATTCACATCTTGATAATCTATAGGTAGCCTAATGCTAATCTCTTCTTTCAAACGAATGTCAGTCTATATAACCTTCCAAAAGACAACATATGTCTATCTGTCTTTCTTACAGAACTTGGTAATGGTAGCAATGATGCTCTGGAAGATATTGGTCGTGTTTAACGTGAATCTCTTAGTGTCTAATGCTCTTTTTGAGGACGCTAAGCTTCAGATAACATTTATACATCATACTACGCCATCTTTGACAATCTTCGTAACTCTTTATTGGTCACTATCCTCAATCCCAATACTTCCATGGTATATATAAAATCCATCATCATGTTTTTCAATTCATTTTATATCAAAAGTCCTCGCGGTTGGCACTTGGTTAGAAGCACCCCGCTTTGTTCTTACCTTGCTGGTTCAGTCACTCGATAATCTTTAGTGACTTGGCCCCAACTGGCCATGCTAAAATATGTGAGTTTAGGGGTCGGCTAATAGCATTACTTTTCTAGCAATTGCTGGCATAGTGCCTTCTACTTTGATACCTTTTGATCTTTTCAAAACTTCACTCCATATAAGTCTCAATCGACTTCTCGGTGCCATCTCCGGTCACCTTCCCTTTTCTTTTATTCTTCTAGTTACTCTTATCAATTTCATGTGCCACAAAAGCTTAACATTTATGGCATGACAACTTTTTCATTTAAGTCCATCCCGAACTTTCTTAGTCCGGCTTGTTCCTTGATTACATTTCCCTTTTTACCATCCAATCTTATCTTCATTAGTTTATTTCTAGAATCAATCGTAATAATCGGGATCTATCTACCAATCCGTATAGCGGCTACCTTACCCAATTCATAGGGTTTGCTTCAGTTTCAACTCTCCTCAGTGATGTATTCAGATAATCAGAAAGACAAGGTTTGCCAAATTTTGTCCAATTCCTTTCCAGGATTAGGGAAATTTCAGTCAATCTATCCACCCACTGGTTACATTAAGAAAATCAATTTCGATACCCAAAGAATATTTCTATGAACATCCGAGCTGGTCGAACCATAAACAGTTACAGTAGCGAAATGATTGACATAAAGCTGGGAGTTTAACCATTAGAAGGAAACCAAATATACATCTTCCCTAGAAGGGGAATCAAAAGTTTCAAACTAAACATGCCATACCTCCCCGATACATGTTTGTCCTAATAGTCGATACTACCGAATACCAGTCTACTTAATAACTAGTCTTGGAAGGAACACTACCATCGGGGTCAGTCGCTTCCCAGAATTTGCACTACCAAGGTCATCCGAATCTGGTGTACCGTGTTGTCCAATTGTGTTCGAAAATTATGTTGTCCTGTTGCACAAGCACAACACCTAAACCTGTACGAGGTGCATCCTAATATATTCCAAAATTTTCCTTCTTCCATTAGGTAACGCCAATGCTGGGTCGTCATCAGTTTTTATCTTTAACTCCAGGGAGATTTTCCCCCATTTATCTTGTCCATTCAAACTTTTAGTCTTACCAATAAGTCGGGTTACGGGACTGCACTCTTTGTATAGTCCTGAGCAAATCTTTGGTAATACCTTGTAAATCTTATGAAATTTATCACCTTTGTCGGTGTGGTTGGTCAATCTCCATTTGAAACTGTCTTTAATTTGATGGGGTCAATCAATCACTACTTCCTATTAATCATATGTCCTACTGTCTGGACTTTATTTTGCCAAAACTCTCACTTCGAGAACATGGCCTACACCTGTTCATTCAGGTTTCATCTAAAAGCATTCTCAATTTCATCTCAACCACTGCTTGCCTTACTCAATCCATTTATGATTCAGTGTCAAAATAAACTTAAGGTAACTACCATAATCCATTCAAGGAAAAGAAGGAATTTACTATTCCTTTAAATCACATGCATCTAATGTTTCTGGTCCATCATTCCACTGAATTGAACTAGACTTTACTTGGTTCCTGACGATAGCCTTATTACTAGTTTATCACAGACTCATTGGTCTTCTCCTCTTGTAGGTTCTGAGATCCTTGTCTCGCTTACTACTTCCTTATATACTTTATTCAATCATGCCATCACTTTTCAATGTCTTTATTTTCTAAGTTGATCCATTCATAAAATGGACATTTCCTTGAACCCAACCACCTTATCAATCTAAGTTTGACTTTACAAATTATCACTTATGAAATCTGCCTTCTCATGGTGAATTATCATTACAATATTCACACTAATTCATTTATCACCTGATATGGCACTTGCTACCTCTATCTTAACTGCTCATGGAGACTCTGCTCCTTGTCCTCTATTGTTGTCTTTGATAATCATGTACCACTCTATCTCTTTCCTCATTAGTCTAAAGGTCTCTAAGGATTTTAATCTATCCCCATATAGGATCTCAAGTAATTCCTCAAATCCATCCTACCTGCTGGTACTTCATCTAGCAGTCCAGCTATAAATCCAATACGCATCTTTAGTTCTCTTAATAATATCTCAGTTCTTTATGCTCACTTTTATGAGCACTATACCTTAACTCTTACAGTCTCTCTGGCTGTAGCCCTCATTTCCTGAAGTGTAAACTCCTTATACTTATCAATATTTGCTTCCTCTGCTGGGACCTCAACCGGGTCCTCAGTAGGGTGCTCTATCGAATCCACCATCCGATTTCAACATCAAAACAAGCATCATTATGTTACTGCTCGTAATCCCCAAGGTCTGTCGCCTTACTAGTCGATACAAGAACGAGCTAAGTTACTATCATGATACTTTAGGGTTCCCATAAGGGTTT
The DNA here is from genome assembly GCA_037693485.1 of Kitagawia praeruptora. Lineage (NCBI taxonomy): Eukaryota > Viridiplantae > Streptophyta > Magnoliopsida > Apiales > Apiaceae > Kitagawia > Kitagawia praeruptora. Next base: position 147,089,452 of record CM075352.1, read on the forward strand.
TATATGTCAATACTACATTATGTAGTCTGACTATGAACTTGGCAAGAGTTCTTATTATCTTAATGAATTTATTGTTTTAACGTCACGTCATCTCTGGAATTTATAACGCTCTCTCTGATACCATTTCTGTAACACCCCCAGATCCAGGGTCCGGGATCTGGTCGTTACGGTCCCAATTTCCATCCATAAAATCAATATAAACTGAATAACAACCTTGTGACCTAAACAATAATATAGAACACACACGTTATAGTCCCAGAGATGTAATCAGAGTAACCAAATTTATTAATCACACAGTTGAGTTCTTACAACCCAAAGAATTACAATATATACATTACTTACTCTTTGCCATCCATTTGTATATGTCATATAATAAATACATTTGATATTCAAATGCTAACAACTAGCCTTCCAATAGCTTACTCTTCAGCAATGGTAGCTACGATCTCAGCGGTGAATCCTCTGACGGCTAACACCTGTTCGCACCAAGTGCACCTTGCGCGGCCATCTGATCTCACTGTTGTTGTGATATAAATAATAAAGCAAGGGTGAGCAATAGCCCACCAACAAGAATATAACTGAACAGTAATATATATGACAGTTCAAAGATATATTTTGAAACCATATGCCATGCATAACCGAAAATGGTGCCAAATCAATATAAAGGATGAAGTTACAGGGAACTCAACAGGTATATATTTCGTGGAAGCATATGCTATGCCAAAATAAGCAAGATAACATCATTTTCATAAAATAGGAACTTGCAAGAAAGATATTGCAATTCCAGTTTGAAATACTTTTCAACTCTGCCAACTATGATGATGTTGCAGAAAATTTCCAACATCGAGTGATGAACTAATACTGGAGTTTGACGCGCCAGGAGACATAGCATATACACGATGATCAGTCGCATGTTATGCTCCCCACCTCTTGTTTACTACATGTAGAAGGAAGCACCGACGGATTTACTTGTCTACCGCCCTCTGGAACCCCCTCGGCCAACGGTTGGGCCATTTGCTGGACCGGCGCCACTGGGTCACTTACGCATCTCCTAGTTCATTTCACATCCATAACTTGAAACGTAAAGTTCGTCTCCCTTTCCCCAAGTATAATACTTGTTGATAAGACTCCACAAAGTAATCGTATCTAATTGGAAAGGAAAATTCACCAATATTTCCCAAGCCGGTGCTTGTTAATGGATACCAACTTGTTCCAACATTCTTACCCCTCGAATAATAAGTGGGTATACACAATTCCATGAATAATAGCAACCAAGTTGCGAACGAAATGAATAATTTATGACCGGGCAGTCACAAGATAAATAACATTCTTCAAGTCATGTTCCCTTATATTCGAATCGAAGGAAGAATGGAATTACTGAGAACCTTCCTTGATAATAATAATAATAATAATAATAATAATAATAATAGGACTCTAAAATAATTTATATAACATTCGAGGGTTGATGATACTATGTGAATGAAACCAAGTATCTTTGAAACGAGTTAGAAGAATTAAATAAATATTCCAAGAATATTTATTCAGTCACAGATATTGAAAAAGGGTTGCTCGGAATAATCTTTGAATAAATGTTCAGAATAATATTCATTGAACAAATAATGAATATTCAAATCAATAACAATGTTTATTGATGGAGTAACCGTCAGATGGACATTGGAGATGATATTTATTGAATCAATAGTGAATATTCAACTCAAGAAGGGTACATATTGATGGAATAATTATCGACTTAATATTTGGGACAATATTCATTGAATAAATAATGAATATTCAACTTAATAATATTTAGCGAAGAAATGATTATCGAATGAATATTTGAAATTATGTTCAATAATTGAATCGAATTTAAATAAAGGTCGAAGATAATATTCCTTATCTCAAGGGAATATTCAAAGTAATATTTATCGAAAAAATGGAGTTCGAATCAATGTTCAACTGATATTTATAAAATAAATAGAGATTGAATGAATATTCGAATTAATATTCATTTAAATAAATAAGGCTCGAATGAATATTAAAATAATATTCATTAAATAAATAAACTTGAATGAATATTCAAAATAATATTTATCGACTAAATAAGAATGAATATTCTTTAAGCAAATAACTTAACTGGGGGTTCGAATAATATTCAAATATTTAATCGACTTTAGATGAATATTAAATATATAATATTCCTCGAATAAATAAACATCTGATGGATAATCCGAATAATATTTATCAAATAATCTCAAAGGAATATCTCAATAATATTCGCCAGATAATAAATGGGAAATATTTACTTAATTATTTTCCTCTGAAAATAATATCTATATATATCAAAAATTATCGACTCCCGGTCTATAATCAAAGAATGAGATTCACTGCCCTTCGATTAAGGGTCTAAATAATTTTCGGCTTATAACTGATATATATCTATCTAGCTTATAAGCCAACAATAAGTTAGGGAACAAGTATCACAATATAACTTGAAAATAGGCATGCATGCTATGGCATATGTATAACAGAAATCATATATATATATATTCACAACAACAGCCTTTAAAAAGGTTTGAAAACTTGCCTGGAAATCGATTACGGGTAGGGGTAGTGGTAGCGTGTCCCGGGTCAGCCTGATGATCTATAAATAGCCAAGGCATTCGGGATTAATCACTTAACTCCTTTCAAAGGTTAAGTATAAACTTAACTCAAATCGAAACACGTTTTCAAGTCGTTTCGTTATACCCCTCTAATTCACTCTTATTATTGCTTTTATCATCCGACACTTGTTCGTTAATAAAGCATGTCATTACCCTTACATATGGTAAGCATTCGATTTGTAAAAGTTTTAAAGTCGAAAGATTATACCTCGAGATTTATCGATCGTTTGCTAAGTGGTTTACCGTAGTTATATCCAAGTATACTCTTTAGGGGTACTTTCGTACTTAACCTTGGTTCGAACATTTTTATAAAATCGAAAAACGATCTTTTTAATACGAGGTCTTCTCTCACACCACCCTTATGATCTCTAATATTTAATTACCAAGATTCGCCACTGCGATACTTATTTTACACGGTTCAATTTCAATTACGAATTCGCATTCTCGGTTTCGAACCATTTTTACGAATTTAATCATAACTCCTAAACCGTAAGTCAGAATGTTTCGATTCTTTTTCCAAAATGATCTATGGCTCGAGATCTATAAGGTTGGGTTAATTATTCATCAAGATCAGAGGTTCAATCTTACTGTCAAAAACGGATTTTAAGTGCTAACGAAATTTCGTCATCATAACGGTATATATCGAACGTTCCGAAAATCATGTCGTCAATACCAAGACACATCGGGCATCAATACAAGTTATACACATATTATACATCTCCTACTGTCAAAGAACATCATCTTGACCAACATATCACAATCATGTTTAGATCCACTAACAAACTTCATAATCATGCTTATAATCATACTACTACATCACTTACACTAAATCCATCACGAACTTAACAAATCTCAAAGTAAGACCTAGGGTTTCAAGTGATGATTACCTTCCTTGGAGTGTCCTAAAGCCTCACTAAGACTTGATCTATCCTTGTGTGGCCTTAGAGTTGCTAGATCCACCATAAGAATTCAAGAAATCAAGATTAGTTCATAAAAGTTACTATTCATCCGCACTTTGATGATTTATTTGAAAATGGAAAAAGATGAATTTGAAGCTGAAATTTCTAGGAGATCATCACCATGATATGTAGTACTTACCATAAAAATTTGAAGAACAAGTGATGGTTGGAAGTTGGACTTCCAATTAGCTAAGAATGGGCAGATTTTTATGGAGAAATGGAGAGAAAATGTTGTTTTGTTTTGTTGTTTTTGATGTGTAAAATGGCTAAATGCATGTATCTTTATGTATATACTTGGATGCATCTCTTTTTAATGTGTTGTTGGCAATCTATTGGTGCCACTTGTTGGCTTCTTATTGGACCATGTGTTGGCTCCATATTAAGCAAGTCCATTTTTGGTTAAATGCTAAAGAATCATCCTAGTTGTAGTTGACTTACAAGTATGCCACTTAGGTTCTTCTTTTTCCAACAATTGTACATGTATGCATCTTGATTCTTTGCTTGCTCTTTTGTCCGGTTATTGCTCAATTTGATTGGTCGTTCGTAGGAATATCTCAAAGATTTCTAGTTAGGGTTTTACCGGAAACCTTCTTAATAATTAGAATACCATTCTCCATCTTACTTAATACTTCTCGAATTCTCGGAGAAAATAAAATTGCTATTTTTCTGAATCCGACAGCTTTTACATACACTTATTTTCCCCTCGGATCACTAATACGAACCCAGAAATTCATTCCGGGTACTTCTATATAGTGTCGTCTCATAATATTCTTATTTCCATCAAAAACACTATTCATCACTTATTCTCTTTTTAGTCCTGGTACTTAGAAAGTATCTTTGTGCTTCCTCGAGCGTTCCTTAACTCTTTCATGGAACCTCCGTACTTGTAACCGATATCGATCTGGATGACACGACGGTATCTATTTCTCTCTAGGGAATCTTATCTTAACATTCTAGGAGATAGATTATTCTAATCTAAGTTATCACCCAATAGCATCCTTCAGGACATATATCCTTTGAATCTATATCCTTTCATTATTCATTCCTTAAAACCAGTATTACATGGCAGTTGTAACCACTGTTCACTCTTACATCAATACATAATAAAAAGTTTTAATTTTGCCCAAAATCTGGGTTCTTACATTAAGAATCACAGATTCAGAATAATATTGTAATATGCTTCTGATTTGTTGTGTTTTTACAATGTTTTGTGTAAAGGAATGGATTCACAAGATTTCGGGTATTTTACGGACCTTTTAAATCAAGATCATGTCGATTCCACTTATATTTGGCAAAATGAAACATCTCCTAGGACAAATGATGACTCTCCACCATTTCCTCCTAATGAAGAAATCACTAAGAGTAAAACAGTCAGGGGAGCAAATTTTACCCCAGAAGCGGACAAGTTACTCGTCTCTGCTTGGTTAAATTGTAGTATTGATGTTGTTCAAGGAACTGACTACAAGCACTCCCAATTATGGGGAAAATTTTTCGAATACTTTCAGCAATATAAAGAAACCACAAATGAGCGAACTATAAAATATTTAACACATCGATGGTCAGTTATACAAACGGCAACAAATACATTAACAGCTGCAGTTCTCAAAATGTACCGATGGTATGCAGCTGCTGCAAGTGCTCCCACAAATATATTAATGTTGCGAATATAATAGCCATTGATGTTCAATTAGATCTTCTTGAAGCTGGTGATGTGCAACTAGGGATGGTCATTCACCCCGGCCCGCACCGAACGGGGTGAGGAATCGGGGATTTTTTCGGGTACGGGCCGGGGAGCGGGGATAATTTTCAAAAAAAACCAAGAAGCGGGCCGGGGCCGGGATTCTATGTCTCCTCGGCCCAATCCCCGACCCCCGCCCCGATTTTCTCCACCCAACCCGATTCTCAATCCCCGACTCGATTTCACCACATTATAATATATATAATTATATATATTAATACATACAAAATTCAAATAATTTATATTGCAAACAAAATAATATTTTAATCTAATATATTTATCTTTCTAATAGTTAAATAACTTCACTTCCATGTTATTTATAATTGTTTATTTTTTAACTTAACGTCTAATCAAGCTATAGTTGCTAATTTCTCCATATATCACAAGAAAAAATTATTTCAAACTCACTAGTTAGTGTTTAAAATGAAATTCCTCGATTCCCTGCGGGGATCCCCGTTACCCGTTTGGGCCGGGGATGGGGAATAAAAAATAATTCCCGACGGGGATCGGTTTGAATTCGGGGATGGGGACGGGGATAGCACTCCCCGGCCACGAAGTGCCCTGATGCCCATCCCTATGTGCAACACTATCTCTAATTTGATGATGACGCTGAATGAATTCTGCAAACTCTGTTGTATGATTGCGTGACAATTCCACGGGATTATCATCATCAAGTTGATCATACACAATTTGGTGATTTTCATCGTCATTACGTTCATCTTAAATGATCATATTATGTAAAATCATGCATGCTTTCATAATATTTGTTAGCTCTTTCACTTTAAACATCCTGGAAGGTCCACAGATGAAGTACCACAAATGCACGCTCCACATCCTTTCTTGCGGCTTCTTGTGCCTGGGCAAAATTCTTCCTCTTAGTCCCTTGTGGAGATGGAATCGTCTTCACAAAAGTCTTCCATTTAGGATAAATACCGTCCGCAAGATAATACCCCATAGTATAGTTGTTGCCATTAATTGTGTAATTGACTGGAGGAGCACGACCTTGAGCATGTTCCGAGAAAACAAAAGATCTCTCTAGCACATTGATGTCATTATGTGAATCGGGCATACCAAAGAACGCATGCCATATCCAGAGATCATATGAAGCAACTGCTTCTAAAATAATTGTTGGTTCTCGTATATGGCCAGAGTACATACCTTTCCATGTTGCAGCCTGCAGGACAATTTTTCCATTTCCAATGCATGCAGTCAATGCTTCCGAGCATTCCAGGAAATCCTCTTTGTTTAGCAACATCAGGCAATCGAATAATATCATTAGCATTTAGAGGCCGTAAATATTCACTGGAAAATACACTTACTAAAGTCTCAGTGAATTTCTTCAGACTTTCCATCGCGGTGGTTTCATCGATACGTATGTATTCATCCATAAAATCTCCAGTAACCCCATAGGCAAACAATCTAAGTGCTGCAGTTATTTTTTTGCATAGAAGATAAACCAAGTCGTCCAGCATTATCTCTTTTCTGGATGAAATACGGCTCATAAGACTCCACCTCATTTAGAATACGAAGAAATGATAAGTAGATTTCATATCCACTTGGAGCTTTTCATATCGACTTAAATTGATGTATTTGGCCTCAAGTTTGTTGTATTTTTGATGTGTTGTGTGTAGTCGTTCAGGTTTGTAACTATCAACTAGAGTTGGTGCTATTTGTCAATTTTGGAGTGGAATTATAGCATAGGAATGAAGAATGGAGTCTTGCTTTTAGCCACCATAATGATTTGAAGACTAAAGAATTGATGGCGGAAGTATTTGCAAAAAGAACGGAAGGAAAAGATGAAGAAATGAAGAAACGGAGCAGAAAATGGCAAACCAGCCGAAGCCCACGCGCAGGCAGTGCGTGGGAGGCGCAGGCAGCGCGTAATTCAGGTGGCTGGGGCGCAGGCTGCGCGTATGGGGCGTAGGGAATGGAATTAGAGCATAGGAATGAAGAATGGAGTCTTGCTTTTAGCCACCATAATGATTTGAAGACTAGAGAATTGATGGCGGAAGCATTTGCAAAAAGAACTGAAGGAAAAGACGAAGAAATGGAGCAAAAAATGGCAAACCAGCCGAAGCCCACGTGCAGGCAGCGCGTAATGTAGGTGGCTGGGGTGCAGGCTGCGCGTATGGGGTGCAGGGAGCGCGCGTGCGCGCGCGGTCGCTGACAGAATTGGTGATGCACTGTTTTGGCCATATCTTGAGTTCTACAAGTTCGTTTTGGACGATCTTACAGTCCACGCAAAACTAACGAGATTCTCTATCATTCTAAAGTGGTCCAGATGTCCAAATACAACTGGAACAGTCCAGAAATACTGAAGAAAAGTTAGCTACAAATTTTCCTTAAAAACATAATCAGTTTAGGAAACGTATTAGTAGTTTCTTGTTGGCCAAGACTTCTAGGGCCTATAAAAACACATTGTATCATTGTAGTTTAGGAGATATCATATAATTACATATCATAGCATAGATTTGCAAGGGAGAAAAAGAGAGAAGGATTCAACGCTCGTGACAAGCAACAGATCTAGATCTACTTCATCTTTTGTATTCTTTTCTTAGGCGTTATTCTGGATTCTAGATTTGCTTTCTCAACTCTTTGTTCTATTAATATAATTACTTCATTTATTTATATCTCGTTTATTATCATGTTTTCATCAAATCCAATGGTGACAAACGGTTCGATTATGAACTAATCGTTGTCATGAGATTCTAACGGATTTATTTATGGAGCTTAGTATCTTGATGCTTTAAAGATCTGGGTGTGATGTATATCTGATATCCTCGTATGGTTATGCTTAATTGTTAGATGCATAGCTAACATCTAATCTGTTAATCTCTTGTGAAGTGAAAGTGGATATTGAGATTTAGAACTTGCCATGCTAGCATAGGTTCATAATTGTTTATCAATATGATTCGTAGTGTAAGATGAAAATACTTATACTGCCCTGTGTGATCTTTGTGGATAACTTGTTCTTCAACCGTTATGTTTTCAAATTCTATAGACATATAGGGTCTAAGCATAATTGGTGTCTATTCATCTTTTATCTCTTTTGTGGATGTATGGGTAGTTTGGTATACGTATGCTGATAGGTTGCGTGTACTTGTTTCGTGTTATCCGATCAGATATCATAACCATTGCATATAGTGATTAAAGGCGTCAGATCTAAGTGAAGTATTTAATGAAGTTAGGATCCCATGTTTATTCTCCTATAAGTAATTCAAATTTAATTCTCATTAGTTAGTAAATTTTAGCTTGATAATTTGCATCTTAGTTTAATTTAGATAATCAAACCTCCCAATTTATTACTTGTCTTAGCAGTGAGTCAAAATCATACATTGTTGAATAGGTGCATTAACTAAATAGAACTTAGCCAGATCTCTGTGGAACGAACTTGATTGTATTACTTGTGACCGCGTATACTTGCGTGATTTTGTGTTAACAAGTTTTTGGCGCCGCTGCCGGGGATCATCGGTATTTTATTTTTGGTTTATGTGCTTGTCAATAGTGGTCATTAGCGTTCACTGACTCGGATTTCTTACTTAGTTTGTTTGTTTCGTGGTGTTTCAGGTACTTGAGCTTGTATGCGAACACGTTTGCAGGCTCGTACAGAAAAACTGGCGGAAGATGATCTTGTAGAGAATAAGGAGAATAAGGAAGAGGAATTTGAAACTACAGTCGAGATGGGTGATGTAGAAACAGTTAAGGCTTTGAAGGACTATTCTCAGCCAAAGATCAATGACATCCAGTCTAGTATTATCAGGCCAGCCATTACCGCTAACAACTTTGAAATCAAGCCGGGCACTATTCAGATGGTACAGAATTCGGTTCAGTTTGGGGGTGCTCCTACGGAGGATCCTAACATGCATATTCGGGACTGTATCGAGATCTGTGACACTTTCAAGTTTAATGGTGTGTAAGATGATGCTATCAAATTGAGACTTTTCCCTTTCTCTTTGAGGGATAAGGCTAAGGGCTGGTTACACTCTCTACCAGCCGGTTCCATTACTACGTGGGAGGATCTTGCTCAGAAGTTTCTTACTAAATTCTTCCCTATGGCGAAAACTATAGCATTAAGGAACGCGCTAACTTAATTTGCACAACAATCTGGTGAATCTTTTTGTGAAGCTTGGGAACGTTACAAGGAGATGCTACGAAAGTGTCCTCATCATGGAATGCCTGATTGGATGGTTATTAACGGTTTCTATAATGAGCTGGGAGCACAATCTAGACCTTTGCTAGATGCAGCATCAGTTGGAGCTTTATGGGCAAAAAGCTACGAGGAAGCTTATGATCTTATCGAGATGATGACAGCAAATGAATATCAGAATTCAACTCAAAGAATGCCACAGCAGAAGATGGCAAGAATTCTTGATGTTAATGCAGTCACAGCTCTAGTAGCTCAGCTAGAGGCAATAAATAGGAAAATAGATTCTTTGGCAAATCATGGGATTCGACAGGTAGCTAGTGTTTGTGAGCTATGTGCAGGGGCACATGAGACGAATCAATGTGCCATCTCTACGAAATCAGTACAGTTTGTGAGCAACTTTTAGAATCAGCAACGGCCAGCCCCGAATACTTATCATCCGAGCAACAGAAATCATCCTAATTTCAGCTGGGGCAACAATCAGGGTTATCAACAGCAGTATGCTCCAAGGCAACCATATCAACCTCCGAGATTTCAGCAACAACCTCAGGCTAAGGCGGGGCAATCTTCTAATGAAAAATCAGAATTGGAGGAGTTAAGGTTGACGGTTAAAAGCCAGGCAGTTTCTTTAAAGACCTTGGAGAACCAGATGGGACAGCTTGCAAGTGCGTTGCTGTATAGGCCTCAAGGAACTCTTCCGAGTGATACGGAGGCTAATCAAGGCAAGGGGGATGACAAGGAACAGGTCAATGCAGTTACTTTGAGATTTGGAGAAGTTATGAGGGATCAACAATCAGCAGCTCAGGAAGACGAAGAAATCAAGAAACAACAGGTGGAGTCTTCTACAGATAATGAAAAGGCAAATTCTGAATTGGCAGGTAATCAGTTGGATGACGAAGCGAAAAAAGGCAAAGCTTTTGCTGAAAAATCTACTCCAAACTAGTCTACAGAGAGCAATCAGATCTATCCACCCCCTCCATTCCCAAAAAGACTTCAAAAGCAAAATTCTGCTGAAAACTCTCCTCCGAAGCAGAAGTAGGTGAACCAGATCTATCCTCCTCCTCCATATCCTCAACGTTTGCAGAAACTAGATCAAGCAAAACAGTTTCAGAAGTTTATGGATGTCTTCAAGAAACTGTCCATTAACATTCCTTTTGTTGAAGCATTGGAGCAGATGCCGAGATATGCAAAGTTCATGAAGGATATTTTGTCACGAAAGAGAAGGTTGGAAGGATTTGAAACAGTGGCATTGACAGAGGAGTGTAGTGCGGTGTTGCAACAGAAATTCCCTCCTAAACTTAAGGATCTAGGAAGCTTTACAATTCCATGCACCATTGGAAAGTTGTCTTTTGACAAATGCTTATGTGATTTGGGAGCTAACATAAATCTCATGCCCTTGTCTGTTTTCACGCAACTTGGTTTGCCGGAGCCAAATCCAACCAACATCTCTTTGCAGTCGGCTGATCGATCTATCACTTATCCCAGGGGTATAGTAGAGGATGTCTTGGTGAAGGTTGATAAACTCATATTTCCTGCCGATTTTGTGATTCTAGATTTCGAAGAAGACAAGAAGATTCCCATAATCTTGGGAAGGCCTTTTCTAGATACGGGTCGTACTTTGATCGATGAGGGTGCAAGATCAGAATGTCACCTTTAATGTGTTCAAGGCCATGAAATTTCCGACAGAGGATGAAGAGTGTTGCAGTATGAAAATGGTTGATACGGGTCAGAGAAAGAAGTTTGATCAGTTGTTGAGCGAAAAGTCGGACACGCACATGCTAAATCATCACATCAGTGATTCCAGTGACAGTTCTTCAATTCGAGATCTCTCGAATGTCAAGCTCGGAAAACTTCCATCCCATTTGAAGTATGTCCTTCTGAATGATGAGTTGGTGATTTTTAAAGTATGTCCAGATAATGTGTTAAGAAAGTGGATCATGGATGCTGAAGTAGAAGAGTGTTCTTATCAATCAACTGTGAAGCATAAACACCTTAGAGGTGTGAAGAAGAAAAAGAAAAAATCGCTTGGATGAAGAGTCAAAGTGAAGTTTGATTTAGAAAAGATGTGGGAAGATAGCAAGAAGGTTGTCACACAATGGGTGAATGGTCCTTCTGCTAAGGACAAGTCGAATGCAATCTTCGAGCCACCATGATTTGAATCATATTTGTCTGGCTAAATGACATTAATGACAGCGCTTCATGGGAGGCAACCCATGTGGTTCCGACGATTAGGTATGTTTCCTACTATCCCTTGTATTACTTTCTATTCAATGGGGACATTGAATATTTCAAGTTTGGGGGTGGTTTGAGGGATAAGTAGTGTATATTAGTTTTTGTGAGTCATTGTGTTCATGTAGGATATCTTGCTTTGCATTTTAGTTGTAATTCTTGCATGTCTTGTTCGTGTTATTCGTTGAGTATTGAATACAGTAAAAGAATACAGAGGGGGGGGTGAATGGATTCTTGAACTTTTCTTTGGCTCGAGTCTATGTAGCAGATAAGTGTTGTGTGTGCAAAGATGTAGGTGCGGATAAAGAACAACACAAGAAAAATTATCACTTTAATCTAATGTATTATTAGATAAAAGTTGCTACAATCTGTGAATACAAATGATAGTATTCTCAGCTTCGTTTTTCTCAAAGAGATATTGCTTACAATGTATGAAAAACTTGACTCACAAAGTTAATTACTAAGGAAGTGAGGCTGTATCCTTATTGAACATGGATACAACCTACTTACTACAAATAAGGTAGCTAAACAAATTACTTTCTAGTCTGTCTATCCTTTTTGAGTAAGTGTCCAAACGGTTACAGATTTGACTTTGAAAAGCCTGTTCAGATCCACTTCTTTAGCCCTTTGTCTCTTCTATATCTCTCCAAGCTTCCTTGTAGGCTTTCCAGAGCACGTTACAGATTGTGGTCAATAAAGTGCATTGGCTTGTTGCAGGTTTCAGACTTGTACAATTTCTTCAGTATTTTGTCTCCAAGAATGTATTCGAGAAGTGACTAAGTGATTCGAGAACTAGAATTGACTTGATCGATAACTCTGAGTTCTCGAACACTGTTATATTGACATATCGAATCACTTCTCGAATAGCTCTTTTCTTCAGGATTCCTCGAGTTGTCGAATAGAACATTTGACTTGTCGAATCCTTGAGATATTGAATAGCTTTCTGAGTCCTTGAGATATCGAATAGAACTTTGACTTGTTCACTCCTTGAGAACTCGAATACCACTTTTGACTTGTTGACTTCTTGAGTTCTCGAACAGAGTAATAGACATATCAAATCCCTGAGATATCGAATGAGATATCGAACAGTGTATTCAGAGATATCGAATAGTGTCTTCTGAGATATCGAATCCCTGACTTCTCGAATGCTGAACTTCTCGAATAGACAAATATACTTCTCGAATTGGTACTTAGGCAAATTCTTCATTTCTTCAAATCCCAACTGTGATTATTTGACAGTCTTTATCTTCTTGCTTGAGGCATGAACCTTGGAACTTCTTTCAAGCATTATTCTTGACTATATAAGTACAGTTACACAACTAGGATTTGGTGCCTATTACTAGTACAGAACAAATATAAACTCTACAACTAGAGGTTCCCTCAGTTAAGAGGTCATGTAAGTAATGCAAAACATTACAAACAATTAGGCTTGTTATTAGATGTAAACAGACATGCCTCTGTGACTAACAATCTCCCCCAAATTGTGAGTGAGACCCTTAATCACAATTTCATGTCTGATAACAAGCCTAACATACATAAAGATAAAACTTGAACAGTACAGGTATGTAGATTGATTGAGCACATGAATGAAATTACAAGATAAATAATCTTACAGTATGATGAAATGCTAGTCATTCTCATTTGACTCCATCTCCATTGCCTTGGCTTGTAGGTCATCATATGCTTTCTGTTTTCTTTCTTTCTCCTTTCTTGCATTCTCATCCATACCCTTTATGATCTCTGCCAAGGCATCCAATTCTTCAAGCAGAATAGAGTTTTTGAAATCTTCAAGTACTGGCTTCAGAATGTTGACAGGATAGTGACTGAGTAGGTTCATTCTGATATTGACATTGTCTCCATTTCTTCTCCAATACTTCACCACATAGGGATCAAACTGAACTCTACACAACCCTTTGCCCTTAGCTTTTCTGCTTCAATCTCCAGTCTATCAATTTCTTTCTCCCTTTCTAACCACTTCTCATAGCAGCCCTTCCTAATCTCCTCAGCATAGTCTCTCTCCATCTTCACAAAGTCAATCAACTCCAGCTTCCATACTCTCTCCACCTTGTCTTTAGAATCCAACAGTGCAATAATTCTTTCTATCTCATATAACTTGTTTGAATTTCTTCTCCCTTCCATCAGTATATTTAATCTCAAGGCAGTCACTCACAATTGCAGCATAGTAGATTTTCTGAGCTCTTAGATATTGCAGTTGGTCTTCATTAAAATCTTCATCTAGTGGTTGGAGTTTCAATCCTGGAATGATTGTTAGGGCTCTTGACCTGGATGGCTTTACCCTCTTATCAACATGCTTGAATTTAGATCTTTTCACTTGATTGCTTGGCTGAAATTTTTGACCCTTGTTGGCTGAAATTTCTGAAACATACACATGGTTTCTTGGCTTGAGTTTCCTTCTCTTCTTGAGGTAGTAAAACATTTTAAAAGTCCATAGATGTAGATTCTGCTAGGTCACTACTCACAGTATTCACCCTAGACTTAGAGTCTTGTGTTGTGGTGAGGTTACTGTCAGCAATGCCTAAGGCTTGCTGTTTTCCACTTTTCCTCTCATAGACTTTACCCTGGTCATCATCATTCTTCTTGTTCTTGTCATGTTTCTTTTTCTTCTTGTCTTCATCTCCCTTATCACTCCTGTGATGTCTTCTCCTCCCATCACTTTTATCCTCATCTTTGTCATCCTTATTTCTCCTAGACTTGGCAATTTCTGGAACTACACCAGTTGCAATGAAGATTCTGAGAATGTGTAGTGCCTCTATCTCTTCAGCATTTCTTGTTCCAGTTTCTTCTGTAGTTGATCAACAATTGCAATAATGAGTCTGTGATTTTGAGGTGTGAGATCATGAGGAATCACCAGTTGTTTAATGTCATCAATTCTGGTGCCAGCTTGATAGAAAATTGTCCATGGCTTCTGAAACACTTCTGGGAGCCTAGAAGGTTGGCCATTCCTCAGGTCATCATATAGACTTTTATTGTTCTCATTTGTATCCTTCTTCTCAATCAGCCTGATCAATGCATCTATCTCTGAGTGTTTCAATGCTTGTAGAGTGTGGTAGGTTAGATGCTAGATACTAGATTTTACCACCATCATCACTTCTTTGTGCCATAGCCCATCGACTTTCCTAGGTATCACAGTGAAGTAATTAATCTGATCCCTCAGCCTTCTTAGATATATTTGAGTGTCATCAGCCTGTTCCCTTGAGACTTTCAGAAACTTCAAGAATGCATCATCATGATAGTCATTAGAGTTTGCAACTTCTTGTAGCTTGGCCTCAGTAACCACCTTTACTTCTACAGGTTTGACACTTTCAACTTTGGTAGATGGAGGATTATCAGATGGCATACTCCCTGCAACCACTGTGGTTGTGATAGATTGCTTCTGACCATCAGGAGTGGTGATGTGCACAGTTGGTAGAGTGATAATTGGCAGAGAAGATGGAGGTTCATCAACCTTGGATTTGCCTTTGCCTGGCACATTGAGTATAGATTTTGAAGCTCTTTGGTGACCACCCTCATTTATCTGTATGCCTTTCTCCTTAGGTTTCTCCCCCTTTGTTTTTGAGTTCCTTGTCCTCTTCTCCCCCTTAGGCTTGTTGTCAGGCACAGAGGCTGTAGAAGTGACCTTTGGGTTTGAAGATTCTTCAGGTAGAGGGAGACCCATATGCTTCATCATAGTAGCCAACATAGATTGCTGATGCAGAAGACCATCATCTGTGGTGGTTGCTTGAGTGTCCAACTGATCAGTGAGAAGTGCAACCTTGTCTGTAAGATGAGCATTAGACTTAGTGAGAGTAGCTACCTCCTTTTCAAGTGCATCTACCTTGCTGAACAGTTCAGTAGATTTGAAGCCAAACAGGGATTGTTCTTTAAGTCTCTGCACTTCAAACCTAGTCATGTCATGTACAGGGACCTCAGTCACCAGCCTATCTCCATATAGATTTTTGAACATGGTCCTCAGCATGGCATTGGCATATGTGGTCTGATCAGATAGAGCCTGAAATTTATTCCCCAGACCTGTGACAGTGTCATGGAGTAGAGCTAAGCCATTATCCATCTTGGTACAGGTAGACTTGCATTCCAGAATGTCCTTGAGTACAGTTTCTAATGGGGGGAAATTTGGCATCAAAGGCCCTCTTTATCTCATGCACCTCCTTGGTTGTGGCTCTGCACACTTCATTAATTTCTGTTTTTAGACCCTTTCCAAGGTAGTGTGCAGCCTTGAGGATGCCCTTGTAGCTGTCATTCACTGCTTCATACACATCACTAAGGGTGAGAGATTTGGCATTGGACCCTAGTGTAGTGATGTACTCTTCTCTGATGTACTGGAGGCCTTCTGAGAGAGGAATGTCAAATTTTCCATGTAGCCAGGCATCTACATTGCCATCTCTCTCAGTGTCCTCCACTATCTTAGCCTTTTGCATCTCCACATCATCTCTGTGGCATAAGAGAATAGCTTCATAATCTGGATTTGGCATGTTGGTAGTGAGAAGGTTCTGAGCAATCTTTGTGAACTCAGGGATCTGATCCACAATTAAGCTTTGAAGAGCTTCAACCGTCAATTGTTGTGGAACAGACCCTGATCCTGAAGCACTGTCATGTTGCACAGGCTTCAGCCATTGTGACATAAAGTCAGAGCTAGAGCTAGGCAAGCTAGACTCCTCAGTTACAGATGCAACTTCTATGACCGGATGGAATGACTCTACTACTGGTGTCTCCACAGAAGTGGGATAAGTTACACCAGCAGTTGACACAGGCACAGAGTCTCTAGTGAAAACTAGTGAAACCTCTGTGTTTGTGATGGTGTCATTAGGAGATGCCCCAGCATGCATTCCCTCACCATCGAAATGTGGGTCCTGGGTGGTGAGCAAGGTGTCATGCACCAAGTCACTTGAATTCATTGGATCATCAAGAGAAAGGAATTCTTGATGATCAATGCCTTGCTCCTCAATTGCTTGAGTTGCAGGCTGCAAAGAAATTTGAGTGGTAGATTCTGGAAGAGGAGTGTCTTGTAGATTAGAATTTGGCAACTCCCCCTGAGAGATAGAGGGAGTTTCAATTGTGATGTGCTCTCCACTCAGTGTTGTGCCAGCCTTATCACTCCCATGTGCTGACTCTGTACAAATAGGTGCATTGGGGAGGATGCTTGATTCTATAGATGCACCCCGTTGAGAGGATACATCTAGTGAACTGTGTGCCCCTGATTTTACAACTTCAGCCATTTGTGTGACTGAAGAGGTGGTTTTAGTCTTCTTCTTCTTTGGCCTGATAAGGGGTGACTCAGGTGCCTCACTTTCTAACTCTACAGCCAATGCTGCTTCAGACAAGATGGTTAAAGGTGCAGAGGCTATCTCCTTTCTCTTCTTTGTACTAACATCACCCTTTTGAGAGGATGATGCAGTTGGCTCAATGTTTGGTAAGGTGTTTGGCTGAGAGGGTTGGTTAGCAAGCCCTGGGTTAGCATTTTGTTCTACTTGCTTGGGCTGTGCTAACTGTGATTTTGAATCAAATTTTGGCATGTTGTGGGGGTAAGTCCTAAACAAACTCTCCATATGGGGAGTTATGTTAAGTCTTACATCCACATCATTCCTAGTCTCCAAATTACCAAAAATGAGTTTGGTCATGGATTTAGGATAGCCTATTCTATTTCTATCTATCTCAGGCAATTCAATCAATTGAGCATTTTTAAAATTAAGAACAGATTGAATAAAGCGAGGGAAAAAATGTCAGTACCTCTCTTGGTTGTGTTCTTACCAAGTCTCTCATACAGCTTTTGAAGGATGATTTGACCAACATCTATCTTCCTTCCATAAGCCAGTGCATAGCCAATTTGTTGCGCAGGTGCACTGATTTGATCAAAGCTTGATTTCCTGGCAGTGAAGACTTGAAGAAGAGTTGCAAACATATAGCTCCACTCCTTTCTAAGATTCTTCCTATTCTGCTTTCCAAGATTGATCCCATATGAGTAGTTGATGAATTCAAAGAATTCTTCTAACTCTGCATTTGTGGCCAGTGTGTCATACGACTCTTGTTGTAGGCCCAGTGCTTGATTCATGTCTGCAGTAGTGATAGTGATTTCCTTATCCTGAATCTTGCAGTAGATGATATATGAAGTTATTGCACTTTCCAGGGCTACAACTTCCACAATAGCAGTTCCCCAAAACTGTTCCAGAATGTCTAGATACAGAGTTGGGCTGGCAGAGAGTGCATCCTTGATGTATGATTCAGACATCCACTTTACAAAGCACTTGAAGTTCGCATTGGGTGCTTCAACATCACTGGTTAGGGCGATAAAATTGGTGTTGAACTTCACTGTTGCCATTGATACAGAGAGAAGAGAAGAAAAAATAAAGGTTGAAGAAGAAATTTAGCTTTTGGCAGTTAGGGTTTTCAGAGGTTTTGGGAGTTTAGATACTTGAGAAATCGAATGAAATGAATCGAATAGATGTAAAATTGTATAAGTATGAAGTACTTGAATTGTCGATTAGATGTATGTTTTGTATCGACAAGTCAGGCATTCGAGAAGTAGAAAACAATTATTCGATAAGTCAAGAAAGGCTTATTTGACAACTCAAGCAGGTTGTAACTCACAGCTAGCAGTTATCTAACTTAGAAATAATTCTAAATTAGGTAAAATATGTTTTTATGAGTAATTCTGAATTTTGAATAAAAATCCAAAATCGGTTGAAATTCAGCGAGAAATTAGCCTTTTCAAATGATTCGTGAACTCAAATAACAGTATTCGAGAACTCAGTCATTCGAGAACTCAGATACCCTATTCGAGAAGTCAAGAGTACCTCTATTCGATATCTCTAAGATACTCTCACTACGCCATAAGTGAGCATACGCAACCCTTTTCACAAAGCGTTGCATAGAAAGCGTTTCGTTAGATAGCAATTTTGGGTCTTTTGCAACTGAGCTGAACTAGTGTTGCGTTAGATATAATTTAGCGTTGCGTATTAGCTACAGTGTTTCACATTACGCAACACTAACTGCTGGCGTTGCGTTAGATTTTTTTTTATTTTAATAAATGGTGACGTGGCATTTGCTGACGTGGTAGAAGCGTTCATTAGATACCCGTAGTGTTACATTTCCTGTTTGAAGTGTTGCATTAGATATATATTTTTTTTAAAAAATATGACGTGGCAGAAGTGGGACCCACCACTGCTGACGTGGCAGTGTGGGACCCACAAGGGTGACGTGGCAAGAGGTCCATCATGCTGACGTGGCAATTGTGGGACCCACAATTGCTGACGTGGCAGAAGTGGGACCCACCTATGCGGACGTGGCATTTGCTGACGTGGCAGAAGCGTTGCATTAGATACCAGTAGTGTTGCATTTGATGTTTAAGGTGTTGCATTAGATATTTATTTTATTTTATTAACTAGTCTTGTCCCGAATGATGAATCTATTTTTTTAAATTATTTTTTCGACGTTCCAATCGCACGGGTGTCAAGATATAACGTTTTTAGTGATGTGGTATTTTTTTAAAAAATTTCCTACATGTATTTGGTTTGGTTTTATAACGGTCAAACCGGTCAAAGTGGACATTCCTTTTAACTAGTCTTGTCCCGAATGATGAATCTATTTTTTAAAATTATTTTTTCGACGTTCCAATCACACGGGTGTCAAGATATAACGATTTTAGTGATGTGGTAATTTTGCGAAAAATTTCCTACATGTATTTGGTTTGGTCTTATAACGGTCAAACCGGTCAAAGTGAACATTCCTTTTAACTAGTCTTGTCCCGAATGATGAATCTATTTTTTAAAATTATTTTTTCGACGTTCAAATCGCACGGGTGTCAAGATATAACGATTTCAGTGATGTGGTAATTTTGCAAAAAAATTCCTACATGTATTTGGTTTGGTCTTATAAAGGTCAAACCGGTCAAAGTGGACATTCCTTTTAACTAGTCTTGTCCCGAATGATGAATCTATTTTTTAAAATTAGTTTTTCGATGTTCCAATCGCACGGGTGTCAAGATATAACGATTTTAGTGATGTGGTAATTTTGCAAAAAAATTCCTACATGTATTTGGTTTGGTCTTATAACGGTCAAACCGGTCAAAGTGGACATTCCTTTTAACTAGTCTTGTCCCGAATGATGAATCTATTTTTTTAAATTATTTTTTTGACGTTCCAATCGCACGGGTGTCAAGATATAACGATTTTAGTGATGTGGTAATTTTTCAAAAAAATTCCTACATGTATTTGGTTTGGTTTTATAACGGTCAAACCGGTCAAAGTCGACCTTCCTTTTAACTAGTCTTGTCCCGAATGATGAATCTATTTTTTTAAATTATTTTTTTGACGTTCCAATCACACGGGTGTCAAGATATAACGATTTTAGTGATGTGGTAATTTTTCAAAAAAATTCCTACATGTATTTGGTTTGGTTTTATAACGGTCAAACCGGTCAAAGTCGACCTTCCTTTTAACTAGTCTTGTCCCGAATGATGAATCTATTTTTTAAAATTATTTTTTCGACGTTCCAATCGCACGGGTGTCAAGATATAATGATTTTAGTGATGTAGTAAATTTTCAAAAAATTTCCTACATGTATTTGGTTTGGTTTTATTACGGTCAAACCGGTCAAAGTCGACCTTCCTTTTAACTAGTCTTGTCCCGAATGATGAATCTATTTTTTAAAATTATTTTTTCGACGTTCCAATCGCACGGGTGTCAAGATATAACGATTTTAATGATGTTGTAATTTTTTAGTGATATATATATATTTTTATTTAACCAAAAAATTAAAATCATTTAAGATAACAGTATCCAAATTTTTATTTACAAAAAAAAAACTTAGCTTACTCAGTTATAATACCACTCAAAGTGGTGTCTGAGGAGGGTAGCTGTACGCAGACCATGCCCCTATACAATAGGGAGGCTGTTTCCGAAGGACCCCCGGCCAAATACAAATACAAATACAAAGAAAGGAAACTAATACAAAGACCCCCGGCCAAATACAAATACAAATACAAAGAAAGGAAACTAATACAAACTAAACTCACACACACCCAGGGATCGAACCCTTGACCTCCTACAAAGGAGACAAGGGTTCCACCCACTGCACCAACATGTTATTGGCAAATTTTTATTTACAAACATAAATTAAAATCATTTTAATATGAAAAAGGAAGGCTCCCCCTTTTCCCATCCAAAATTAAAGGCGGTAATTTTCCCTCCTATCGAAAATTAAAGGCCCGCCTTTCCCCTTAACCAAAATTTCAAGCCCACTCCCCCCTCCCTCTCTTACTCAACACTTCACAGTTCACACTACTCCAACTCCCTCTCACTCTCGACTCTCTCTGTATCAACTCTCTCTGTATCAAATGAAAGAAATCGATTCTCTCTATGAAATCAAACGAAAATTGGGGTTCCCCCAAACGAAAATTAAAGCCCAATTTCCCCCTTTCACCAAAATTTCACAACTCCCATCCCTCCCTCACTCACCTAAACTCTCCTCCTGCCCTAAACTTTCTCTCTACCGCACTCTTTCACCACACTCAACACTCGTCACTTTCTTTGTCTCTCTGAAGAACGAATTGAAAGTCGATTAGGGCTTCAAACCTTTCTCGATTAGGGCTTCAATCACTCGCTCTCTCTCTCTCTCTCCCCCTCTCCACACTCTCGATTAGGGCTTCAATCTCTCAATCACTACGTTTTAGATTCAATTAATCTCGTCTTGCTGTTAAGGGAGATTCGAGGAATTGGGGATTTTCAATGGATTGTTTCATATCAAAATCTATGATATCGATTGCTCCATCTTTGAAACTAAAGGTATTTCAAATTACTTTATCTCTGCTTCATCTCTGTTGTTAATCTTATTGGATTTAAAATTAAAATTGATTTTAGGATTTTAGATATCACTACTTTACTTAATTTCGATTTGTACTTAAGATGTCATAATTCTTCTAACCGACACATTTATATCGCTTATGAGGAGAAGACCATGTGATATATACGTATCTGATTCTTAATACTCATGTTGATTTCAATTTACAGTGTGTCATAAAGATGTTGTCACTAATATTTTGCTTTGGGTTATATGTCTATTTGTGTGTATTTTCTGTAAGTCTGCATTTTGAAGCTCTCTGCTCTATTTGTGTGTGTCATAAAGGATTAAATGTTAAGTATTAAATTATATTGATATTTATTTGGAATGCTTATGAACTCTCTTCTTCTCAGAAATATTTAAAACTGCCAGCCCTATTCGGCCTTTGCCTTGTTGTCTAATCTGACCTTCTCTGTGAAGTAATTGGAACAACCTCCTATGAAAAGTGCAGGCCAAGAATTGTTGTAACTGAGGCTGCTCACGAGTAGCGGAGGCTGGCTAAGCAACGCAGCAATTCTATCATGTTGTTAGAAGAATGATATGTTGAAAATCTTTTCTTGTATGATCGTCTCTTATTTCTTGGATGAGTCAATTATATCATGTTTTTCTTCATATATTGTTATTTTTATATGATTAATAGAGTATCTTTTATATGATTTTCTGTTTAATGCCTTCTTTACGTGTGAGATATGACTTAATATTAATGCTGTTTAACAACCGCTGTGCATCTGGATGATATATGCAATGTGATTTTTTTTTTTTGTATATGTATGTACACAGGGTGCATTTGAATGATTATAGGATCTGAAGATTGAGGATTGATCTGGGTAAATCTTTTCAGGTACCTATTTTATATTTTTATTTGCCCACATTACTTTTATTGATTTATAGTTTGTTCTTATATGTTGAGCTGATTTCTAGTTTGGTATATGTTGATTTCCTTTTTTTGATATGTTGGTTTTTTTTTGTAAGTTTAGATTACTGGTGGGTTGGTGATTTCCTTGTGATTAGTTTAAGAATTGAAATGATGAATTTTTGTATTAGTGTTGTTAATTGTTGGTGGAGCTAGATTAGTTTTGGGCCTTTTGGCTAAGATAGATAGTTAAAGTTAGCTTTAAAAAAAGACAGTTTGATGTTTAAGACAGAGAAAAGGGTTTGCTTTGATCTGATTTAAGAATGAAGCAGAGAAGATGTGTATACGTTTGAAGGCTTAAATCAGGCATCACAATGAAATTCAAGTAGCAGATACTTGTATGTTTACTATTTCGTACTCTTCTCTAATACTTCTACGCTTACTAAGCCCAAGACCAGAACTGGTACCAGGCTCTATGCCTTCCTAGAGATATAGATGTCAATATTTCTAATATTAAGAAGTGGAATATAGCTGAGATGCAGGTACTTGATTGTAATAGCAACAACATAGGTATCATAATATTTTGATAAAATATTACATAAACACTTAAACAATATTTAATGTGTAAACACTTAAATATTCAGTTATCAAAATTTTTGTTGACTGGACTTACAAGAACTTAAATCTTACTGGACTTTTTTTTTTCTTTTTTGCAGTTGTGGGCATTTAACGATGATGGAACTCTTGTAAGCAGTTATTCTGGTTTATGTGCATCTATGTTCAAAACCGAAGGTGACAAGCTGACATGATAATCTACAGGAAAGCAGTATGATATTGGAGGGTAGACCATTAAGGTCTGATCCTGTTGGCTTTAGTGGATGCTGCAATGTTTCTTATATATTTTTTTATGTACTTTTGAATTGACGTACTTTGAACTTAGAATTAGTGCAAGTTGATTTTAGTACATGTTTGTAAAATTATTACTTCAGTAATTTGTATTAGTTGTTTGTTGGCTTGGTTTGGACATGATGGTTTATGTATAAACAGCTCAGCCATTTCAAAATTTTTGTAAAAAAGTGTTGCATTTGACTATATATGATGTTGCATTATGGTATATTTAGTGTTGCTTAAAAAAAATTAGTGTTGCATTAGACTCAAATAGCGTTGCGTTAGATAGTGGACCCCATTGCTGATGTGGCACCTTGGTGGGCCCTACTGTTGACGTGGCATGACCCCCCATTTTGTGACGTGGCATTTGTGGGCCCCACTAATGCCACGTCAGCATGCTGACATGGCACCTGCTTACATGTCAGCATGCTGACGTGGCACATGGTTTACATGTCAGCATGCTGACATGGCTGAAATATCTTATGCAACCCCTTGTAGCGTTGCGTTTGCATGCTTTTAGCGTTGCATAAGGCCTCTAACGTAACGCTTTCGAAGTGTTACAATAGTTTGGAAAAGCGTTGCGTTAGGGGTCTTACGCAACGCCAGTATTGGCAACGCCACTCTAGCGTTGCGTAAGACCTAACGCAACGCTTTTCAGGTCTTTTGCAACGCTTTTCGGGGGTTGCATTAGCGCGTTTATGGCGTAGTGTCTATTCGAGAACTCGAGAGTGCTCTAATGAGACTAGTTAGAGATGTCGAATAGTGAATCATTCGAGAAGTCTGATTTATCGAAATATACTCATTACTCACAAAAATTAATTTTCACTATCTTTTAAAATTTACCAGCCATATTCATTTAAGAATATTCTAGCAAATTAAACAGTGATTTTCTCAAAATTTCAAAGAAATTTCAAGTTACCAAAAATATGATTTTCCAACATATGCAACAGATTTGAAATATTTATAAATCATATTTCAGCCAACACTTACTCCAAAAATATTGAGAATTTAGATAAAGTAAGTGTTTACTGCTGCAACAAACTAGATGCTGTATTCACTTAGCCAGAATCTGAAGAATTCAGCATTCCAATCTCACTAACCAACCTTGTGAAGGTGGCTTCATCTAATGGCTTAGTGAATATATCAGCTAGTTGTTTATCTGTAGAGACATAGTGCAACTCAATGGTTCCATTAGTTGCATGTTCTCTAATGAAATGATATCTGATGTCAATGTGCTTTGTCCTAGAATGATTGACAGGGTTGGCAACTATAGAGATTGAACTTGTGTTGTCACACATGATTGGAATTCTTTCCAACACAAGTCCATAATCTCTAAGTTGATTTCTAATCCAAAACACTTGAGCACAGCAACTTCCAGCAGCTATGTATTCAGCCTCAGCTGTAGAAGTTGACACAGATTGTTGTTTCTCCAAGAGACTAACCTTTGTCCAAGAAACTGGCAGCTACCCGAGGTGCTTTTCCTATCCACTCTGCATCCAGCATAATCAGCATCAGAATAACCAACCAGATTGAACCCTGTGTCCTTAGGATACCATAAACCCAAGTTTGGAGTGCCCTTCAGATATCTAAAGATCCTTTTTATAGCAACCAAGTGTGATTCTTTTGGATTTGATTGAAACCTTGCACACAAGCATGTAGCAAACATGATGTCTAGCCTACTTGCAGTGAGGCAGAGTGGAGAACCAACCATGCCTCTATAGACTGAGATATCTACCTTCTTTCCTTTACCATCTTTATCCAATTTAGTGGCAGTGGCCATGGGTGTCTTTGCAGGTGAGCAGTCTTCTAAGTCAAACTTCTTCAATAAATCCTTGATGTACTTGGTCTGACTGATAAAGATACCATCCTTCCTTTGACTGACTTGCAACCCTAGAAAGAATGTCAACTCTCCCATCATACTCATCTCATATCTGCTCTGCATGAGTTTAGAGAATTTCTCACACAGTTTCTCATTTGTAAAACCAAAAATGATATCATCCACATAAATCTGAACTAGGATAATATCATCACCATGCTTCTTGTAAAACAATGTCTTGTCCAATGTGCCTCTAGTGAATTGATATTCAAGAAGAAATTGTGATCGAGTATCATACCAAGCCCTTGGAGCCTGCTTAAGTCCATACAGTGCCTTAAGCAGGCTGTAGACAAATTCTGGGAAGTGTGGATCCTCAAAGCCAGGTGGTTGTTGCACATAAACTTCTTCTTCCAACTCTCCATTCAGAAATGCACTCTTGACATCCATCTGATAAACTTTAAAGTTTGAGTGAGCAGCAAATGCCAAGAATATTCTGATGGCTTCCAATCTAGCAACAGGGGCAAATGTCTCATCATAATCATTGCCTTCCTGTTGAGAGTATCCTTTTGAAACTAACCTTGCTTTGTTTCTTACTATTACACCATCTTCATCCATCTTATTCTTCAGAACCCATTTTGTTCCAATAATGGTTCTATTCTTTGGTGCAGGCACAAGTTCCCATACTTTGTTCCTTTCAAATTGATTCAGCTCCTCTTGCATGGCAATAATCCAATCTGGATCCAACAGTGCATCATCAAGTTTCTTAGGCTCAACCTGAGATAGAAAACATCCATAGAGGCACTCATTCTGAGTTGCTCTCCTAGTCCTTACTCCTGCATTAGGATCTCCAATGATTTGCTCTATAGTGTGTGATCTATCCCATTTCCTTGAATGCTCAGCCTGATTTCTCATTCTTGATGTTGCTTCATCATCCACATTATGATCATTCTCATTTCCTCCCCCTGTGAGGTTGCCACTGCTCACAGGTGTGTCTTGGATGCTTGTTTCTCCACCGTTGATTGGCACAAACTCTTCTCTTGTATCATCATTCACTTGAGTCTGTTGAACTTGAGTTTCAACTCCAGTTTCAGTCTCTTCATCAGAATCATCTAGATTATCAAACTTTAATGGATCTTTATCTCCATCACTGGCTTCTTGTAGTCCAGGTAGTTTACTGTCATCAAATGTCACATCTGTGCTTTCCATAATTTTCTTTTGACTGATGACATAAACTTTGTATGCAATTCTTTCCATAGAGTAGCCAAGAAAAATTACTTCAAATGCCTTTGCATCAAACTTTCCAACATATTCAGAATTATCCTTCAATACAAAGCATTTGCTTCCAAAAGTATGAACATACTTTAGAGTAGGCTTCTTTCCAGTCATCAAATTGTAAGGTGTTTTTCCATTGTTTTTGTTGATGAGGGTTCTGTTCTGGATATAGCATGCAGTGCTTATAGCCTCAGCCCAAAAACATGTAGGCATCTTTGCATCAAGTAACATTGTTCTAGCAGCCTCAATTAGAGTTCTATTCTTTCTCTCAACAACCCCATTTTGTTGTGGAGTTCTTGGAGCTGAGAATTGCTGAGAAATCCCATTCTCTTTGCAGAATGCTTCAAGTATGGCATTTCTAAACTCTGTTCCATTATCACTTCTCAGTGCAATCACACTTGCATTGTTGGCCTTTGCTTCCTTGTCAACTTTCTTTATGTGCTCAATGATTACTTGTGGAGCCTCATCCTTTGATGCTAGAAATTCCACCCATGTATACCTTGTAAAGTCATCAACCATCACCAAGGCATACTTCTTTCTTCCTAGAGACATAATATTGATAGGCCCAAACAAATCCATATGAATGAGTTGTAGGGGCTTGGTTATTGATGTCACTGTCTTTGACTTGTGGCTTGATCTTTTCATCTTTTCTTTTTGACAAGCCTCACACACTCCTTCTTGACAGAATTCAAGTGTGGGCATGCCTCTCACCTAGGATGCTCGGACTCTTTTGAAAGGATCCGACACGGACACGGATCGGGGTGTCAGATTCTTCAAAATCTAAATTTCTAGACTCGGGGATACGTTTAATAAGGATCCGACACGGGGATATGGACACGTCATTTTTTTAATTTTTAAAAATTATAAATATATTTATGAAGTTTTTTTTTAGAATTTATGTTGATTTGTGTAAGGCAAAAAAAAATATAACGAAATTAAAACACAAAATTCTATCACGGCATCACTCAATAATCAATTAAAAAAACCATTTCAAGTAGCAGCAATAGCAACAATAATTTAAATTAAAGAGACTTCATGAAAAAGTTTTTGCAAAATAAAAAAAAACAGATCAAATGCCACAAATGCATCTTTGAGACTTCAACTGGTCTTATTATTTCTCAATTCTCAGCATGTTCTTCTCCTCCTCCATCTTCCTCATTGTTAAACATCTCTTCAGCATCAGGATCATCAATAAAAATACTTGCAAATGCTTCCAAATACTCATCATCAATGTAAAGGGAATCTCCACCTTATTAAAAAAAACAAAAGAAAATATTAGCATTAGTAAGAAAAAAAATTGAATTAGAGAAAAATGTAAAATCTAAGAATCATACCAACATCCCAGTACTTCGAAGGACCCTTGGAGTATTCTTCACTCTTTCGAGATAGCAATCTCAAATTACTATGAACATACACAAGGTCTTCAGTTCTGTTTGATGCTAATCTGTTCCTCTTTACACTTTGAATATTTCCGAAAGAACTCCAATTTCTCTCACAACAAGAGGACGAAGCAGGTTGTGAAAGTAATTTGAAAGCCAAGCTTTGCAACATTGGTGTTTCCGACCCATAACTAGCCCACCAACTAAGTGGCTCCTCATGAATCCTAGCATCTATAACATGAGATTCCGAAAATAATCCCAATGCAGCAGAAAACATTCCATATTCAGCATTCACCTTTCTTAAATCATCTGGATGTGGAAACATTTTTTTGAAGCACTTGGACCTATTAAGAGAAACTTCTTGATCCTCATTTGGGGCCACTCTCGGAACTATTCCACTACCACTTTCTAACCATGTTTGACTATAATATTTAGGAACAAGTGAATGAGCCATACAATGCAGAGGGGTGTTACTTTTATTCCACCTTGCTTCCAAAATATGTTGAACATCATTAAAAAATAAAGATTCACCCGTTTTTAAATCCTCCCCCTCTTCCTTAAAAATCTTCTCCCTTACTTC
The DNA here is from genome assembly GCA_037693485.1 of Kitagawia praeruptora. NCBI lineage: Eukaryota > Viridiplantae > Streptophyta > Magnoliopsida > Apiales > Apiaceae > Kitagawia > Kitagawia praeruptora. The sequence continues at coordinate 147,117,822 of CM075352.1, forward strand.
CTCAATCATTGTGTCCCACATATCATAGATTAAATGCAAACATGGAGTATCAGTATCTCCCAACCTTATCATGTTATATATAGGAGATGTGAATCCTATAAAATATTCAAGTTTATCCCACCATCGATCAGATATTACACACTCCTTAACATGATCAGCTTTGGACTCTAAATTTGTCTTCCTAAATGTTTTCCAATTAGGATCCAAAACTGTTTTTTCAAGGGAAAGTTTAACTAGCAATAACCTTTGGGCCATGATGACATGGGATGCAAAACGAGTTTCCCCCGTTTTAACCAACATATGATTTGAATGTTTTTGAAACAAAGTGAGCGCCTTACCATGATTCAGTATGAACATAGTGATTTCATCACAATCAGAAATTAAGGTAGAAATCCACTTACAATTTTCAAAGTGGCTGGAGTTTGCGGTTGGTTCACAAATGGACTTGAGAGCCAAATTAAGCGAGTGAACCACACATGGAGTCCAGAAAATGTGTGGGTACTTTGCCTCAATGCTTAACCCGGCTGCCTTGAAGTTGCCAGCGTTGTCGGTGATGATCTGAACCATGTTATCTGCCCCTTCTTGCTCAATAACATTAAGAAACAAACTTGCAACATAATCAGAATCTTTTATATTGCCACTTGTATCAAATGATTTGACGAACATAGAATTTCCTCCCGAAGCTGCCATGACATTGATTAGAGGTCGCTTCTGTCTATCGCCCCATCCATCTGAGCATAACGAAACTCCTCTTTTCTTCCAAGAATCTCGAAATGGCTGAAGCTTAACATTAACATGTGCCTTTTCTTGCTCAAGTAAGGTAGTCCTCATCCTATTATACGTCGGAGGAACATAGCCTGCCACCTTACTGTTTGCTAGCCTCGTACAAAATCGACGAAAAAATGGATTCTTGACTAGTGAGAATGGTAGAGCAGATGCATATATCATACGAGCCATTTCTTTGTCACACTCGTCTCTGTCAACAACATTAAAGCATGATTCCACTGTTCCTTTCGGCTTTTTTTGTTGCCTGATGTCTGAACCAGGAGGCAAAGACATGTATTCTTGTCTCCTCTTCGCTTCTAGAGCCTGCCTGGACTTGCGACTTTCAGCTGCTTCGTGCTCCCTGCTCAACTCATCTTTTGTTTGATCAGATATACTGTTACATAGATCAACGCCATTGCCTTTCAACTGCAAAAGATGGCTTTTTACCTTTGTATACGAGCCTGTTACTTGCTTGTTGCAGTAGTTACAAATCCAAACGCGATTGCCACCACCTTTTGTTGGGGCTTTAACAACGGTTACGTGACTCCATAACGGGGCTGGATCGAATGGGGTGTGCTGTGTTGTGTTTGGTCTCGTTGGCTGCTGCGGTGATGACATTGCAGAGGTGTGCTAGGCTACAGTGAAAGGGTGATTTAAGAGAGAATGAGTAATCAAATAATAAAAAGATGTATATATAGAGTGAATGGAAGAGGTAACGAAGGGTTTGCATTTGCAGGTTTATGGGAATTATGATATGCAATTATGCATAGTTAATGAAATTTGGAAGGTGAATAAATCAAGATACAAGTTTCAAGGGATATACAATTTGTGTACGTTAATTAGTTCTTGATGGAGAAGTTTAAAAAAATGTTACACTATTTTAAAAAATGTTACACCTCTTTTTAAAGTGCTAGGCTTTAAATTTATGTTACAAATATTTTTTATGAAAAACAAATATTTTTTAATGTTTAAAAAAATGTTACACTATTTTAAAAAATGTTACACCTCTTTTTAAAGTGCTAGGCTTTAAATTTATGTTACAAATATTTTTTATGAAAAACAAATATTTTTTAATGTTTAAAAAAATGTTACACGAGGGAATACACGTTAATGATCCTATCTACCGGCATCATCTTCCAGATAATCAACCGACTACAGTGATGACATAACGAGGGAATACACGTTAATGATCCTATCTACCGGCATCATCTCCCGGATAATCAACCGACTACAGTGATGACATAACGAGGGAATACACGTTAATGATCCTATCTACTTGCATCATCTCCCGGATAATCAATTGACTACGGTGATGACATAATGAGGGAATACACGTTAATGATCCTATCTACCGGCATCATCTCCCGGATAATCAACCGACTACAGTGATGACATAACGAGGGAATACACGTTAATGATCCTATCTACCGGCATCATCTCCCGGATAATCAACCGACTACAGTGATGACATAACGAGGGAATACACGTTAATGATCCTGTTAATGATCCTATCTACCGGCATCATCTCCCGGATAATCAACCGACTACGGTGATGACATAACGAGGGAATACACGTTAATGATCCTATCTACCGGCATCATCTCCCGGATAATCAACCGACTACAGTGATGACATAACGAGGGAATACACGTTAATGATCCTATCTACCGGCATCATCTCCCGGATAATCAACCGACTACAGTGATGACATAACGAGGGAATACACGTTAATGATCCTGTTAATGATCCTATCTACCGGCATCATCTCCCGGATAATCAACCGACTACGGTGATGACATAACGAGGGAATACACGTTAATGATCCCCCTTTGTCCCCCTTGGTTCTTTACCTTGGGGACGTAATTCTGCTTTTAAGGTGCATTTTGCAGATAGTTTCATAATTTATTTTTAAAATTTTCTTTTTTTGCATAAAAATAATTTTTGATCATATTTAATAATTTTTGGAGTAATTTTGTAACTTTTTTGTGTGAGCCTTTGATCATATTATATTTATTATAGGATTAAGTAGTTCATTTGATTGTTTGGTTTTAGAGTATCTTGTGATTTGAGTAATGTGGTTAGAATATTTTTTTATAATTTAAATTTTGAATATTATATGTATGCACTTTTTTGTGGAAAATAAAAAATTTATTTTCAAATATTGATAAATTTATTTTATAATTTTTTGTGTAATTTTGTAATTTTTTTTTGTGTAAACCTATGATGGTATTGTATATATTATATGATTAAGTAGTTTATATGTCACAAAATGTGAATATTGATTGTTTGGTTTTGAAGTATCTTGTGATCATATTGTGATGTGAGAAATATGTTTAGAATATTTTATTATAAGTTGCATTTTGAATATTATATGTATCTTCTTGTTTATAGAAATAAAAATATTAGCTTCAAATATTGGCAAAAAAAATAAAATTTGTTTGTGTAATTATTGATTTTTTTTTTCTACAAATTTTATACAATCCAATTATTATATAATTCGATTATTTTAGTGTTACAAATTTCGAATATTTGAATATTTAATGATTTGTTTTAGAATATTTTGTAATTGAAGAGTGTTTGATATAAAAATATTTTATTTGATTTGGTATCGTAATAATTCGATTATATCAGTATTACAAATTTTGAATATTTGGATATTTAATGATTTGATTTAGAATATCTTGTATTTGAAGAATGTTTGATATAAAAATATTTTATTTGATTTGGTATCGTAATAATTCGATTATATCAGTATTACAAATTTCGAATATTTGGATATTTAATGATTTGATTTAGAATATCTTGTATTTGAAGAATGTTTGATATAAAAATATTTTATTTGATTTAATGTAGTTAAAAATCTCCAGTTATTGGGGAATGATAGTTCAAAAGTATCTTGATTGTTGTTCATTTGTAAAATTGCAAGTATTAATAGACAAAATAATTGTACTAAAAGATTTTTTTTTTATCTTTTCCTCTCAAATGATACGAGTGGACAAAATATTTGTACTAAATGAAAAAAAAAAATCCCTCTCAAGTGGTGTTAGTGGACAAAAATTTTGTATAATTTTTTTTTTCTCTCTAAAGTGGTATTACTGGACAAAAAAATTGTATTTAAAGATCTTTTTATTATTTTTTTTATCATAAATCACAATAATAGTCGTTATAATGATTATTAAAATTACAATAAAAATCTACACAAAAATTTTGGTTTGAATAATTCATTGTTATAAGTACACTATAACAGCATAATGATCGAATAAAAAATTACTCCTAAATTAAAGCTTGCAGGTGAATTAAAAAATAATAATAAAGCTTAAAGGTCAAACATTGGAAATCGTTACATTAACATATATAATATTATAATAAAAACTTAAAGAGCTGGCATCTCTTCTTCTCCATCTTGCAATCATCGATATCTGTGTCCTGTAACAAAATTTTTATATTTGAATAAATTTCATTGGTAACACAATTAAAAACAGCAATTTTTTTTTTTTTGCTAAGTGAAACAACAAAAATTTAATTAGTAACTCTGTACAAAAATTTAATTATTACAATAATAATGATGATATATCAGTCATTGACTCTAGACTGGCACTAGCTACTACTCGATTTTTATAATAAAAAAAGCAATAATTCTTCTCACTTTACATAAAAAAGCAATAATTCTTCCAACTTTACATCTTTACACCCCAAAAAAGCAAAAGTCAATAAATCTTTATCTTCTTCTGTTCTTCCCTGTAGTCGGTAGTCCTGTTCATCTTCTCTATTCTCCATTTTTTTCAGGCCATTTTGTCTTAAATCTTCACTTTTCTCCTGGACATTCAAATTATATGAAGCTTCTTCTCTCTATTTTTGTTCATGTTTCCTTCTTTATGCCTGTCTTCCATGATTTATCGCCGTTGAGATGGTTCGCCGGAGTTGATGAACTGGAACACGTTCCGGAGGGAATTGGGTCGTCATCGAACCGTGTTCCGGTACGTACGAATTGGTTCGCGGTTCCAGGGGTCGACCCGCGAACCGTGCAACACTGGTCCTGTGTATCTTCTTCCCCATATCTCTCATTGTCTGCATATTTCCTCTAAGGCTATAACATCATCGGAGCACTCATTTCCCTACATTTTCATCCTTTTCCCACCCAAAAATTTGGTACAACGGATTTACAATGGAAGCTTCTGTTGAGTCGCCGGAGTACTGGCCGGAATGACGAGTCCGATTTCCAGATGAAGAATCCGATCCGAATTCCGTGTCCGTACCCGGGTCGTGTCGTGTCGACACCGGTACGGCGGGGTAAAAGGACGAGTCCGAGCATCCTAGCCTCTCACTAACTCTCTTTTGACTAGAGAATTAATGGCTTTGAAGTTTAAGTGTGATAATTTCTTGTGCCACAACCAACAATCTTCATTTGATGCTTTTGAGTAAAAGCAACAAATTTTGTCCTTGTTTGCAGAATCCATATTTGCTACAAACAGGCTTCCTTTTCTTACTCCAGATAGAGTAAAATCACCAGTATTCTTGTGGGTGATCTAACATTCATCTTTGTCAAAATCTACCTTGAATCCTCTATCAGTAAACTGACCAACACTTAGCAGATTATGCTTGAGTCCCTTGACTAGTGCTACATCTTCAATGATGACATTACCAACTTTTAACTTGCCATATCCCAATGTGTTACCCATGCTGTCATCTCCAAAAGCAACCATTGGGCCAGCCTTTTCCTCATACTGTGATAGCAGGGCCATATCACCAGTCATATGATTTGAGCATCCACTGTCCAAAATCCACATGACCTTCTTTTCATTTTCTTTGCCCTGCAAACACAAAGGTATTACTTTTCCTTTGGTACCCAAACAAGTTTGGGTCCATGTGACTTAGAAACAGTTTTATCATAAACAACATGCTTGTCAACTTTCTTGGTGTTAGTCTTCTTGTCACTGTTAGAAGTCTTAGAACCTGAGATTTCAGACTTAGGTGACAGAGGTACCTTCCTAGCTTTAGGAGGACTTGAAGACTTTGACCTTGTGTAGTGTGTGTGAGAATTGTGACTGATACAACCATCAATGAATTGCCTTTTCAAATTAAAAAAAATAGTCATAACATTCATATTGCATGGCATACAGTCAAATTTATCACAAAATGGTGCATCTCTATGTCTTAGAGGCACAGAACAATCATATAAAGGTTTAGGCACACTACTAACAGATTTCTTGCATGCATGAGTTAAATGATTGGTACTGAAACAGTTCTGACAAGTTTTCCTAGGGGTATTAGGCATATAAGCATAGTTGTTATCTTTGTTAATCCTTAACTTGCCATTTCTGTTCTGTTTCTTCTTAGTCACCTTCTTCTCAGATTCACTCTTCCCAGCTGAAACAAACTTAACAAACTTCTTAGGTCTTGACCTATCAACTACTGGCTCCTTGGCTTTTGACTTGACACTCTAACTCTTGGAGGATGCTTGTTGTTCACTGGATTGTGCCTCATCCTCATCATTCAACATTTGCTTGATGAGTAAGGCATCCTCATCAATTTCAAATGTTGATTCTTTAAAAATTGGATTTTCAGCCTTTTTCAGAATGTGAGGCACTTCCTCATGAACAACTGTGTCATCTTCAATGATAGCATAGCCTTTTCTCTGTTTAAGAGTGTCATAGTCAAGTCCAATAGCAGCCTTGGGTTTAGCCTGAATTTTCTCACAGTAGGATTGCACTAGACCAGATGATTTCTTAAATGTTTTCAGTTTGAATTCATTTTCAGCTAATTCATCCCTAAGAGCCTTTTCCACTTGACTAGCACATAGAACCTTATTCTGCAGATATTCAACTTCTTTCTTAAGGTTTTCTACTTGCATAGCAGTTAGCTCAAGTTCCTCATTCTTTTTGGTTAACATTTTATTTCTAGTAGACAGTTTAACAATCTCCTCATTAGCAGCAGTCATACTAGTATGAATATTAAACATCTCAACAGATAGTTGTTCAATCATGCATTTATACTCAGAAACAGACATGTCTATGGTAGTGAGAGATGGTACCTGAGAGTCTGATGGAGATGTGTCATCCTTGGAATTGGCCATCAAGGCATAGTTGCAGAATTCTTGTTTCTCTCCATCACTATCAGAATCATCCCAACACTTCCCTTCAGCTATGTAGGCATTACCTTGTGTCTGCTTTTTCAGAAGGGTCTCATACTTAGCTTCGAGCTCAAGAAACTCTCTATCCTTCTTTTTAGGCTTTGTGCATTCACCGGAAAAATGCACTAGGTCATTGCATCTATAACACCTTACAGATGACCTATCCACATGGCTGGTTTTGAACTTATTCTTGTTTGGTTTCATAGGTGCCTTGCTCTTGTTGAATGAATGGTTTTGGGTTTTAGGTTTGAAGGGTTGGTTCTGATGTGCTAAAAATAAGGATTTAGAATTGCAAGCGCACAATTCAATCGTTTTAATACTTAAGATATCGATCCACAGAGACTAATAATTTCGCGATCCTTAATTCTTAATTTAGGCGGATTAGAACAATTTTTTGGAAAATTTTGGATTTTACTATTTAATTCCTAAAGAAAATTTAAATTATTTTTCTATTTCTAAACTAATTAATAACAAAATTAACTAGAACTGATTTTAAAGAAAATGAAATAAACTAATTAACCGGCATTTTTAATAAAAAAAATCGACATGATGTATTCATTCAGAGTAGTGCTAGAGGTACCAAATTAGGTACCAAAATTTGACACCAAATGACATGGCATTAAATATTTGGCATATTGAGATGTTTTAATTGGTTGGCCCTGGCGGGCCCATTATAATGATTACCAATCACAATAATGACAAGTCATTTGGTGACAATTTTTGGTACCTAATTTGGTACCTCTAGCATTTTTCATTCATAAATTGAACAAGCCAAAAAGAAAAAAATCACCAATCAACCACATTCATAATTCGGTACAATTCAAATTCTAAAATCAAACATAAATCAACTGGAATTCACAATTCAATAACTCAGCGAAAACAAGTCACTATTACTCAACCATAACTCGACCCTAACAAACTACTAAAACAAACTCGACCCTCTGGGAAAAAAAAAAAAACAAACTCGACCCTGGTGACTCGATGACTCGGCTGGACTCACTAGGACTCGAAATCCAGGACTCAGACAGCAACGAACAAGCACACAGCAACTTTAACAAAAAGAAAACAAAAATGCAGCAACAAACCCAGCACATTTTACAGGACTGAGAAACAACTCAGATACTCGACCAACAGCAGCAAGGCTACAGATTTGGACTAAACAATACAGACTCGGTAAAACTCGAAACAGAAGATCAAAACTACGAACTACAGCAACTAGAACTCAGTGACTCTGAAATAAACTCAGCAAAACTCGCGACAGCAGACTCAGAACAACTCGAAAATCATGAAAATCCAACTTAGCACAATACAAAAACAGGACTATGAACTCAGCAAAGCAACACGCACACAGCAAAACAAAATTAACACTTAACAAATGCAGAAAACGGAAAAAAAACTCAGAAACTGGACACTAAAACGAAACGAGTCAATTCGATTCCCAATTCGGCAAAATGCAATACAAAACTCGGTGAAGTGGACACAGAAAACAAACGCAATCAAGAACTCGAACTCGGTATTTACAAACTCAACAACAAACCCCAGAACTCGGAGCAAAACCAATGCAGAAAACGAATCTCAGAAATCAAGTCGAAAACAGAACTTCATTAACTCACAGCGAATCGAAAACAGAACTCAGAACACATCAACTCTAAACTCAAAACTTGAACTACAAATCTCAGAAAACAAAAGCAAAACTCAGCTACCTAACAAGAACTCGCACGATACAACCAACAGCAAAACTCCAGCAAGAATCAAAACGGAACCAGCAGCAAACAACTCGACTCAGCAAACATCAACAAATGAAACGCAACTCGGCTGACTCGCAATTTCGCAAACAAGAAGAACACTAAGAACACAAACTACGAAGCAATTAAAACTCGACAATTAATCCACAAAATCATTTAAACGAAATCGGAAAGGGACAAAACAAAGATAAGACAATAAAACGAAACCAAATCGAAAAAGGGGTGTTTGATTTAGACGAAGAAGAAAAAGGGAAGTTAATGGAAGTGAGTTGGGTTGAAAAAAAAGAAACAGGGGAATGGGTTTTATATTCGTAGAATAAGAAAACAGAAGAGTTGGGTTTATGAAGTCTGGGAAAACAGGGGAGCTAATGAGAGCTTCGAATTAAACTAATTAAAGTAGGAAAAATACGTACTTAAAATCTAAAACTAATATTTTTGTGATTTTTTTATTATTACACTAACACATAAAACAAGAAAATTAGATCTATAATTAACATTTATAAAACCCACAATAAAATGGAAATTTAAAGGGGCACAATTACGATTATTAACTAAGAGCATGAAAATAAAATTCGTTACTTTCAACCCCAAGTGGTTAGCATTTCCCTACTTTGTCCACTAAACGGATTTACGAAAATAACGAAGGTGAAGCAATATAAAAGAGAGAGCAATACAAGAAATTAAAGGAAATGAAAATTTGCATTAATAAAAAGTGGAGTGTTTACAAAATTTAGAACTAAAACAAGAAATGAAATCTACCCTAAAACTACACTAAAATCTATATTCTAATCTAAGTTCTTAAATACAAGGGGGATGAGGGGGTATTTATAGGATGAGAATTAGGGTTTAGGGGTGTGTTGGGTTAATCTTGGCCCTACACCTTTATAATGTGGTGGAGAAATCCTAGCCATCTAATTGTTTCCTTCTCCTTTAAGCTTTGTAGAGTGGATCTTGGCCATACACTTATTTAGTGTGTTGGGATGATCTCCACCTTCCACTTGTCTTGAGATATTCCTTTTGCTCCAAGCTCCTAATTCTTTTCCTTCTTTCATTTTTGGTCCTTTTTCTTCCTCTTTTTCCCTTCCTTGCTCTTTATTTCTTTATTTTGCCATTTCTTTATTTATTTACGGATTTCCTGAAATGCAGCAAAATAATTTATTAAATTATGAGTTTAAGCAATAAATAGGTAATAAAAATATTCAAAAATATGCACTAATCAAATGCCCCCATACCTATCTTTTGCTCGTCCTTGAGTAAAACAAAAACAAAAAAGAAATTTAGATAAAAAGTCCTATACTCCTTTTCGTAGGTGTGACGGTTGCATTTGGCATATGCAACAAGCCTTTTAAACCCCTAGACAGCCCTAGTGGACGAGTGAGGTCTCGTGAGGGCCTATAGTGAATGTACCCACAAAATCCATCTAGTTCGTGTAAAAGATTGCATGGCAATGCAACACCACACATACATGTCCTCTCATGACACATCAACTTAAGAATCAAAATGAATTTGCAAAGTCTTGGTGTGGAAAGTACAAGGATTCACATAGTCTACTTAAAGAACCATGCAAGAGTGACTAAAAGTTCATGTCAAGTGCAAAAATTATTGGAAACCATGCTAAGTCTACAAGAGCACACCTTAGAATCAAAACTTGAGATCTCTTATGCAAAAAAAACAAACAAGCAATACCTCACCTTTCACTCACAAAAGAATATTCACTCAAAAACAAGGGTAAGTGTATCACTCAATTCCAACAAAATCAAAATGCATGCTTGACACTTGGTATCATCCCAACTTAAATCACAACATACATTAATAATGACAATCAAAAGGTCTTTATTATGGTTGTAATGGGGCTAGGGACAAGGTATGTCGAGAAAGGCCACAATAAGGTGAAGTGTCAAAAGCTAGTAGTCACCAAGAATATCATGCACAACACCTCCCCACACAATTATTATTATTTTCAACAAAAGGACTTGACTAGTCGAATGAAGGAGGATTACAAAAAAAACATAAGTATGCTCTCATATGTATTTTTTTTCTTTTTTTTTTTCCATTTCATTTTTTTTCTCTATTTTATGAGAGCTATGATAAATGTAAGCAACAATAATCCTCCTTTAGATTTAAGTTGAAAATCGACTAGCAAGGTAATCAACATATATTTCCTCAAAAGTTATGAACAAAAGTAAACCCTATTTCACACACCTCATTGCTCCCTCAAGTTCCTACTAGCCTTTGACAAATTGGGATCAAGAATACGTAAGGCTATACAAGAAAAAGGTCTTAGGCGAGTAATGTGGTGTGTCACCGAAAGAATATTATTAAGCTCAAAGGGGGTAACTAATTGATCACATAAGAATGGTGTGGATATTTTTGGAAATATAGGTTATTCCTAAGTGTCTTTATCATTTTATCATCAATCAATGTCATGCATTTCAAGATAGAACTCAAACAAGGGCTAGCAATGCAAATGACAAGTGGACACTCAATCAAAAGAATATAAATGTAAAAGATATGCATATAGGCTCAAAACTCACTTGGTGTAGTAAAACATAATCAATCTCAAGTAATGGTATCCTCAATGCATCTACTTGTACTCAAAGCATGAAGACCAAATCATCTTACACCTAATCATGACCTTCTAATTTCATGTACAATTTAAATAAGTTTACTAGCTTCACCTTGCTAGTGTAAGTGTGTGAACGATCGCTGACAGAATTGCTGATGCACTGTTTTGCCCATATCTGGAGTTCTATAAGTCCGTTTTGGACGATATTACAGTCCACGCGAATCTAACGAGATTCTTTATCATTCTAAAGTGTTCCAGATGTCCAAATACAACTGGAACGGTCCAGAAATACTGAAAAAAGTTAGCTACGAATTTTCCTTAAAAACAGAATCAGTTTAGGAAACGTATTAGTAGTTTCTTGTTGGCCAAGACTTCTAGGGCCTATAAAAACACATTGTATCATTGTAATTTAGGAGATATCATATAATTACATATCATAGCATAGATTTGCAAGGGAGAAAAGGAGAGAAGGATTCAACGCTCGTGACAAGCAACAGATCTAGATCTACTTCATCTTTTGTATTCTTTTCTTAGGCGTTATTCTGGATTCTAGATTTTCTTTCTCAACTCTTTGTTCTATTAATATAATTACTTCTTTTATTCATATCTCGTTTATTATCATGTTTTCATCAAATGCTTTAAAGATCTGTGTGTGATGTATATCTGATATCCTCGTATGGTTATGATTAATTGTTAGATGCGTAGCTAATATCTAATCTGTTAATCTCTTGTGAAGTGAAAGTGGATCTTGAGATTTAGAACTTGCCATGCTAGCATAGGTTCATAATTGTTTATTAATATGATTCGTAGTGTAAGATGAAAATACTTATACTGCCCTGTGTGATCTTTGTGGATAACTTGTTCTTCAACCGTTATGTTTTCAAATTCTATAGACATATAGGGTCTAAGCATAATTGGTGTCTATTCATCTTCTATCTCTTTTGTGGATGTATGGGTAGTTTGGTATACGTATGCTGACAGGTAGCGTGTACTTGTTTCGTGTTATCCGATCAGATATCATAACCATTGCATATAGTGATTAAAGGCATCAGATCTAAGTGAAGTATTTAATGAAGTTAGGATCCCATGTTTATTCTCCTATAAATAATTCAAATTTAATTCTCATTAGTTAGTAAATTTTAGCTTGATAATTTGCATCTTAGTTTAATTTATATAATAAAACCTCCCAATTTATTACTTGTCTTAGCAGTGAGTCAAAATCATACATTGTTAAATAGGTGCATTAACTAAATAGAACTTAACCAGATCTCTGTGGAACGAAATTGATTGTATTACTTGTGACCGCGTATACTTGCGTGATTTTGTGTTAACAAGAAATAATGGACGGCTCATGCGAAATCTTCTTCGAAATAAATTTGAGGAATATACTAGATACTCTGCAAAATAATCACGAAACAAGCGCTCATGTCCCTGGTTATGATTTCGACTAATAAACTTATGACGTCGTCTATGCTCCGGATGCTTTCCATTTTCAACATCGGTATCATCTTCTGATGAAAAGTATGCTAATATTTTGCGAAAGAATGATCGAACCATTTGATGAAGTGTACAAATAAAGCAAGATTTCTCTACTTGAAGAACTGAAAGTATGTTAAAGAAAAGTGTTAGAGACAGAACATAACATAATTGAACAGGAAGTTTGTGGGTAAAGGTTTAGTTGTAATTGCAGTGAATTCGGAAGTTATAGCAGAGCAGCGCAAGCTTTGTAATTGCATAGCACAAGGAGATTATTACCGTTATTCATTTAGAGACAGGAATGGAGTACATGACCGTTCTGATAATGGTTGGTAGTTTAAATTTTAAATGTGAGAAACTGAAAATTTTAATTAAAATAAGAATATAAGGATAGAGGTAGGGAATGGGATTTAGGAGGATAAATAAAATTTGAGGAAAATTTTAGAAACTTACTATTTTTAGTAAGTTTTTGGAGACGGGGATAGGGAAGGCCGAAGGGGATGTGAATGCTCTAAGACCATCAGCAGCGCAAAAGCCCGAATTCTATTTTTTTGGCCCATTCTAATGTCACACCAGTAAATTTGGGTTTTGTAAAAAAACTGTCCACGTTCTCCCAGTGCATGAAGCCCGACTGAGTTAGGTAATAGGTGACATTCACTTCTTTTATGTATTAATATAAAGTAGTTGTCACGCTACAAAACAATAAAAAATGTAAAGGCTGTTTCACTCCAATTAGGGAAGAGCACGGTTCGGTTTTTGGGTAAAATCGAAACCGAAATCACATATCCTCGGTTTTAAAAATCGAAAACCGCAATCGCAACTGAACCGCACGGTTCGGTTTTGGTTTCAAAAACCTCGGTTCGGTTGCTTTCGGTTCGGTTTCGATTATAAAACCGAAAAGATGAAAAATATTACAACTTGGATAAATAAAACTAGCATATTTAAAAAAATCGACGATATAATTTGAGTTTACACAAATCAGTAAAAATAGTGGCGAACTTCAAAATAACACTACACCATAAAAGGCCTATGACCACATCTAGAGCCTATGTTGCCTTTGGATATGTTGCCTTTGCCATGCATGTTTTTGGCTAATACAACATTATCATTTTTATGTTGCCTTAGGTAGCAAAAATATGTTGGCATAGAATAAAAGTGTTTGTGTGTTGCCGTAGGTCTGAAATTGTGTTGCCGTAATTTTGTAATGAAATTTTTTTTATATTTTCTACTACAAATAAAAATTTTAACCTTTTATCACATGAAAATTACTTTTTTTGAATAAAAACAATAAAATTATTTTTATAAAAATCTAGAATATTCCATTAGAGAGTGAATATTTCAATAAAAATATTAAAACATTTTAAAATGAATAATTTTATTTTCATTAAATATTAGTAAACAAAATTTTTAAAATGAATTTGTTTTCTAAATATATTTAATATATCATTAAAATAAAAATCAATGTCACGGTTTTCTAATTGACAAAACTATTTTATTTTTTTAACTAAATTAAACTTTTTTATTTTTATTTGACATGAAAACTAATTAATTTTGATAAAATAATAAAGATTTTTTTATAGAAATCAAGAATATATTAAACAAGTGAATAATAAATTAAAAGGATTAAAATAAATATTTGAGATAAATAATGATAATTTTGTCATTAACAAAAAAAATATAAATTTAAAATAAATAATAATATTTGTAAAAAACAATTTGCACCAATATAATTGAAAATTGAATGAGCGGCAAATATACCGCTGGATCGAAAATTTTTCAATCTCCCCACGCTGTTTCTTTAAGCTTCCCTCTACTTCATTTTTTGATTTTTCACTACACGGCCTCTTTCTTTTTCTCTCCCACTATCACAAACACACACTCTCTAAGTACTAATCTATACACACATATAATCTATACATACATATGCATACATAGTTACATACTCACTTTCAATTTAATGCTTCTTTAAAATTTAATTATACATATATAATCTATACATATAACTATTTCAATTAGATATTTAACAAAAATTAGGGTTGATTTCGATTTGTACTTTTGCTGTCTTAGGGTTGAATTCGAAATTAGGGCTTCAATCGGATTTTATTTAAGACTTAACCGGGTTGAGTTTAATTTGGGGCTTCGAAATTAGGGTTTCCATCTTGTTGAATTTGGGGTTTGGGTTTAAGATTTTGTGTTATATATTCGATTTTGTTTAACTTTTTTATGTTATATTCAAGATACTTATGATTGAAGATGTTTACTTTCTCTGTTTAATATCATATTTTTGCCGAAGAAGAAGAGGAAGGAGTTAATCCCTTTTCTGTAAGATTGCTTTGTCCTAATTGAGGGTATCTCTTCATATCTAGTGTTATTTTGCTCTCTCTTCATATCTGGTTCAAAGTTGGGGCTTTGATTTTAAGGTATTTTCCTATATCTATTTGGTTCTGTCTCTCTTTGTTTGTGTGTACGTATGTGTTGTATAATTGTTTTTTAAGTAAAATTACAATAAGGAGAAATGAATTTGGCATTATTGTATTCTCTTATGGAATACTGCTTGCGATGGAAGCCCATGAAAAATTACTAACAATTGCAGAACTCTTTGTTGTACAATATATGACTATTTTGAACTATGTGGGAAGCCCAAGAAATTTCTTAGTAGCAGTAGATTTCCTCTGTGTATGTTTTGATTTGCAATAATTACGGGAACGTTTAGGTGTATGACGAATAAGTGTGTTCTAAGATGCGATACTTGTACTGACTAGGATTACAATAAGTGTGTTCGTGTTTTGATTGCATACTTTGAATGAGGTAAATTGTTATCTTGCTAGGTTCTTAATTGTGTTAATTTACTACTTTTGGATGCAGAAGGGTGGTTTTGCGAAGCTTCTCACAATCAGGTTCGATATTAGATGAATTGTTCTATTCAGTAGCTAATCTAAACTACAATCTAGTTATCTGGTCAACATTATTGATTGAAATTTTTGTCCCAAGTATAATTTTACAACTTAGAATGAAAAGTACATGATGCTATCATTCTATTATATGTCCCTATGGCTATGGTGCTAATATTATATCCACAGTTTGAACAGTACATTTTTAATTTAAGATGCACAGTATACTTAGCAGAGTGCATATCAACAAATTCTGATGTCCGCGAAACCACAATTCCGCATCAAATCAGATTCTAAGATATATGGCGACATATATTTTTTAGATGCTATCGAAGTCTCTGTATGTTGACTTTCATTACTTCGGCTTTGATTTAACAAGTGATGTGTGCTGATTCATTTTTTTATGGACTTAAGAGGTTTAGTATATCTGATTCATATCGTAATTGCATGCTAACTGATTATGCTATTTAACAACATTTTCCCCTGTCATGCCATCTTTCCTCTGTTTCCCCATTTTCAAACCTCAAAGCCCATAATTTACTACCCTGGTGAATGACAGTAAATTATGGACTTCATTTAGACTTGAAGCATTTTAATTTAGCTCTCTTCTTGCATAATGAACCTAAAACCACACATATTTGGACATTGTTTCTTAGTGATAAACCATGAATCAGTAGGAACTGTGCTGAACATCTTTTAATGGCTTAGGTATACCACCCTAGTGCGATGGTAGAAATGACATTGCTCGCCACCAAAATATTCTTAATAAATAAAACTGTGTACATTTTATTATTTAACATAACCCTGCTTTCGAGTGAATTTCTAACAAACCTTTGTTTACAAGTATTTGCTGAAAGATGAGATGACTTGGGTTATCAACTTCCTGATGATTATATTTTCTTCCTAGTATGCCTGTTCTTTTTTAATAGAAATATTGGATCCTACACAAGTATCATAATTTAATAACTGAAAAAAATAACATGTCTCTGTACACTGTAACCTTTTGCTTGAATGAATTAGCATTGCAGTTAACATTCTTGGCATATCCATGAAATACCGAATTACCCAGAAACGGGTATTTCAGTAGTAGATCTACATATACAATCCTTGTTATCTTTGAAATTTGACTAGGTAAATAATCTGGCTAGTATGTACTTGCAAGAAGGAACCTAATTTTACTTTTCTCAGTTACTTGTTGCTATTTATACGTTGAATGCACCTGGTGGGATCCCTGTTAATAGAAGAAATATGGCAGTTGGTTTGATACTGATTGAGTAGGATTACTTTTGCAACTTAACCATGGAAGACTTAGATGCACCACATACATGACTTTTAATTTAGTTTTTTGTTGGTTTACCAAATTATTAGAGTGAAAGTGGTTTCAGCGATCTTCGTTTACGGGTTAATGGGTTCCGTTTAATGGATATCCAGGAATAACATACAAGGCTATCCCTCTATCCGCATATTTTGTAGAGGAAGTGATGGCAGGTATATAAATTTCCAGTGTCCAATTCCAGTGTAATATATATTTATAATTTCAGGACTATTTTGCAGATATTTTTATGAGATACAGGTATTCTGTTTCACATTTTATAATATATTACCTTTCAATATGTTTTTGTTTACATCTTTGTCTCAGGGAGCCTGAATCTTGCTATGGAGATCGTGATACTGAAAGCTTGGTTACTGTAAGAACCTATGTTTGGAATAAATTATTTGTTTTTGGCTACAAATATAGGATAGGAAGTTCCTATATGGGTTAAATGTGTGTGATTTCTTGCTTTCTTAATGATGCGATATTACTAAAAAAGTCATGTATTTCCCTCAAAGTTTGTAATTTCGTCACTGACATGACATAGGAGTTTCCAATCCTTCCCTTGCAGACAATGGAAGAGCTAGTTGTACCTCTATCTGCGGAATCTACACATACAGGACACAAGTTTAAAGAACCAGTGATATTTATAGGAGGATATAGACTTGAAGTTTACTCCTTCAACATTCCAGTGGCATAATGTCACATGAATCTTCATTGGCTGCTCTCAACTCGTTATATCAAGTAAGACATAAAACCTAGATTGAAATATAGGTATAATTGACAGAGCTTGGAGGGTTTGATTAAGTACATATCGTAGGTAGCTGCACTTCAATCCAAAATGTTATCTTTTTTCATTTACAGATTTCTACTGATTCAAGCAATTCTTCAGAGTTAAACACTACATAATAGAAACATAGAGGATTCTGCTACTGTCGTAGCTCGCAATCTGACTTTATTACTTCCACTCTTTCCAACAAATAATAATAATATTTAAATTCTTGCCATGTAAAAAATTCCGTGATTCTTGAATTCATTTTTATTGAATAATATTTTTTACTGTGTTGCAGGTCTATCATGACAAAAAATGAGATGCAAGAATAGATATAAGAAGAGGCTAGGAGTTGTTGACAAAAAATGAGTTTGGATTATTGTAATGTAGATGGTTGAATAGATTACGATGCTCGGGAGTTTTAATTATTTTCATACTTGTAAGGATTATTATGTAGTAGGATTTTATGTTTGGTAGTAATGAAAATACAGGTTATGTTGATTGGGTTATTTAGGAAAAGCATATTTTCATATTTATTATTTTTTGTTGGAAATAAAAAAGTGTTACCATTGATGTTATAAAGTGTTGGCAAAAAGGAAAATTAATGTTAAGAAATGTTGCTAGAAAATGTTGTTGTAGGCAAAATTTGTGTTGGCATAAAAGTGGGCCCCATATTGGGCTTCACAAGTGGGCCCTGCAAGTGGGTTCCAAACAGTGGACCCGCTGGTGGGGTCCACTTTTTTGCAAAATGTATAACCCAAAGGCAACATAATATCATATTGCTAAAAACTGATAATATTGTTGCCATAGCTAGTCTAAGCCAACAGAAAAGCTTATGTTGCCATAGAAAATTAGAATGTTGCCTTTGACCCCAAAGGCAACGGCAAAAATAGCAACATCAGCAAAATATTGCCTTTGGGGTTTCTTGGGCCTAAGACAACATATTTCGGGTCTACGACAACATTTTTTCTGTGTTGCTGTACGCCTTTTATGGTGTAGTGTAAACATTGTTCATATGCCAATAAAAAGGCCACTAAATTAATAATCTGAGAACTTCCAATGCAGAGAACAGTAGCATTAGTTCCTGTATATCAGCTCTAGTGCATCAAGTGCATCCACCAGGGTTCTCAAATTTGGCTTTGCACAGAAGAGCTACAACCAGGCACTATTTAATTATAAACAGGTACTCAGAATAAACATGTTATGGATTTTGAGCTACACCTAAGATATTAGAAAGTGTAATGCATTTACACAAGTGTCAAACTAATTAAATTGGTAATAAGACATTGCTTTTTACCTAAGAACAATAGTGATTCTGGTAAACACATTTTATTTAGGTATATTTTCACATGATAACAAACATAATCACTAACACAATCATCAATATGAAAAACACAACCAATAATGCAGAAAGTCAAGAAAAAGACAATCACTAACATAATCACTGAACTCCATGTTACATATCTTCAAGATGAAAGAGACATTATAACATATGCAGTCTACAATGTTCCAAAGCCATTCAACAAACCAAATTGATCTGCATTATGACAAATATGAAACTTGACTAGTACTACTCAAATAGAATAATGAACACAGTACACTCATTATAATCACAGAGCACAACTAACTAAACAATGGTATATATGTCTGAATTTGGAACAAAAAACCTCTATATGTATAATTTTTATAATAAATTTCTATATATTATATAATATATATAATTATATAAATATATTATAATAATCGGTTCGGTTTCGGTTTTTCTGTTCGGTTTCATTCCAAAACCGAAACCGAACCATTAGTATCGGTTCGTTTTTTCGATTTTAATTTGGCTCGGTTTTGATCAACTCGATTTTAATCGGTTTTTATCGATTTCGGTTTCGGTTCCATTTTGATTTTTCTGCTCAACCCTAACTCCAATGCAGAAATGTTAAAGTGGATTTGTCTCACAGTCTCACTATTCTTTGGAATTCTATCCTTCGTTGCGTTCGATATAGAATTTGTTCTTACATCTGAAAGACATAACAATACAATAATACATATAAGATTACTAAGATTGGATAGATTTATATGGCACTGAACATAAATGGCGTAGCCAGGAAAAATTAATATTTTTTTTTTTAACTCAATGACAGGGTGTGAAATTTTTTTAAGGATATATTTAAAATTTGAATTATTAAGAATAAAATTAATTACCTACATAATTTGATGGGGTCAAATTTATATCTATTATCACAAAAGTAATTTTATAGTGGGGTCAAATTTGAATTTTTCCATTATAAATTAATATTTTTATTAAAAATTTATACATACAAAAATTCCATTTTTTAATATTTCAGTAAGGTATTAAAAAATATACAGATATTTTTCACATTAATACTCCTACTTACTTTGCCGCATTTGTTCTACAAATATCAGTAACACGATGAATGTACACATGCAAATAAATTGTTAATGTTACATATATGCATACATAGGCCATTATTCTAGAGAGGACCTCCTTATATAGAGAATATGAGAGAATTAATTATATTTCATTTATTCTAAGGTTCCCGCCAAGGGTACCTTCACAAAAAATGCTTAAAATAATTGGCTCTATCCATATAAAAAAAAAAAAAAAACTTGCCGTGGAAATGCGAAGCATTTAAGACAGTAAACGGATGAGTTAGGTAGTCATGAGGGCCGAAGGCTCTCGACACACCCGTCAATCGTCTATTGCCTTTACCATTGATTGCCATTCCTTACAACTTTAGAATGATAAAGGCGCGAAGCGCCGTACAAGAAGGTGCGAAGCACCGTTAACCAGTGAAATCCACTGCCACGTCTTCACTTGAACAGTGATTTTTTTTTTTTTTTAATTTTTTTTGTTGGATAGAGCCAATTATTTTAAGCATTTTTTGTATTGGGGTACCCCTAGTTTGGTCATTAGATTAGCTTGAAATATTAGATTTTAATACATTTTAAGTGATTCTCTCATATTCTCTATATAACAAATTCTCTCTGGAAGGGAACCCTGCATAGATATTGTAAAAGGGACATAACCTTGTTGTATTTTAGATGCCGCATTTTTCATGTTTTCATCCATTGCATCAACAATAAAAACCTGCAATCACTTTATATATATAGGCCAATATTCTAGAGAGAACCTCCTTATATAGAGAATATGAGAGAATTAATGTAAACCATTTATTTCCATTTATTTCTTAGGGCCCCGCCAGGGGCATCTTTACAAAAAAGTCTTATAATTCTACCCTCTATTTATTTATAAAAAAAATTACAAAAAAAAATTAATTTTTTTTTAAAAAAAAATTATGACATGGCAACAGTTTTTTTAATTTTTTTTTCTTTTTTTTCTTTGACAAATGGATAGAGGATAGAATTATAAGACTTTTTTGTAAAAGGGTCCCGTAAGGGGCCTTATATAAAGGGCAATTTTAATACATTTTAAGTGATTCTCTCATATTCTCTATATAACAAATTCTTTCTAGAAGGGAACCCAATATATATATATATATAGGCAAAGTATCAAATAGAAACCAACTCTTAAATAGAAACTAGAAACTAACATTAAATAAATTCTATTTCATTCATTGTAATGGCCCCGCCAGGGGCACCTTCACAAAAAATGTTTAAAATTATTGGCTCCATCCAGCAAAAAAAAAAAGTGAACAATATTTTTTTTTTTGAATGGAGCCTAGAATATTATGAACTTTTTGTATTGGGGTCCCCCTAGTTTGATCATTAGATTAGCTTTAAATATTAGATTAGAATTTAGTTTCTAGTTTCTATTTTAATTTGGTTTCTATTTGAGTAAGATCCTATATATATAAGATTGATAAAGATCAGTGTACTCAAAGTGTATCAGTCATCATTGCTGAACGAAGAAGTTGCAAAAGTTTGTAAGGTTGTTGCACAAAAAGCATCGTGAACGTAAATCTAAAGATTACAAGAAAAAATAACAAACAAACTTTTAAATGATTGTGAACAATTTAAGAATTGGGTTGGTCATGCGACCCAATAACCCCCTTTTTTTTTTAATTTTAATATGAGATTAGGGAATCTAAAATATGTCTTAGGGAAATTCCTGATATACACAAATTATATATGTAAATATGGGACGGATATTTGATAGAGTATATTATTATATATATTCTAGATGATTTTATTCTCATATTTATTGTGTTTTGCATTGATTTGGATTTTTATTTAATAGATTTTATTGTTTTATTGTAGAAAATAAAGAATTCATGACTTGGAAGGATTTGGAGCAAAAAGAGCTATTTTGGAGATAAAATAGGAGAAAATTCGTATTATTGGACTACACGGGCTGCCTGCACTGTTTTGGCCATATCTTGAGTTCCAAAAGTCAGAATTTGACGATCTTACTGTCCACGCGAAACTTGTGGAATTATCTTTACTTCAGAGGTGGTCCAATAAGCAAAATCGAGTTTGAAGAGCCCAGAAACAGAGGAGTAAATATAGTTACGAATTTTAACTAAGGAATCCTATTCAGTTATGGAATCCTACTTGTAATTTATTTAGAGTATTAAAATACTTTTATTGGGCAAGACTTTTATAGCCTATATAAACACATCTAGGGTATTATTTTATGAAGGGGGAAGAAGAGGGATGTAATATTAGATCAGATAATATAGTTTAGAGTAGATTAGTATTATTAGTTGGAGATGTAGAGAAACACCATGACTCTTCTTTTGGGTGACAACATTGAAGTTTGAAGGTTTTGTTCTCTTAATCTTTTCTTTGTTCTTATTAGTTTAATTATGTTTTCTTGTTTTACTAGTTGTTTTACTTGTTTAATTATTAGCGAGTAGTTATTTCTAGGGCTTAAAGGGAAGCCATGTTTGCACTAATATTGGCATGATTTTCATAGTAGTTTTATTGGTTATGGTTAATTCTAATTGATATGTTTTAATCATTAATTTGTGTAATTGGCCAATATCATGGATTAATTATATGCAAATAGGGGTATGGATTGAAAGATTTACTTACTAGAGGCACACATACGATTAGCAGAATTGAATTTGAGTGCGGAAGCATCATTGGATTTCTGAGAGCGTTAATTCTTGGAAGAGATTAACTTGACTCTAATTACCTGATTGATTGAATTACTAAAAGTGGTTAATTGTGTTGAATGTTTCGAGAGTGTTAATGCTTGAAAGAGATTAACATACTCTAGTTATAGGATCACATTGATTGCTTTAGCTTAAGAGCCAATTGTGTAAGCATGGTGGACCTGATTGCCCTAGGTTTTAAATAATTTGTTTATCATCTGTTTAATTAGTGTTAATCTAGTTTAATTAATTAATTAATAATTCTTCACATATTCGTTTGTCCCTGAAACAATTAGCGATAACTGAAAAGGAATTAGTAGAACCCGTCTCCTTGTGGATTCGACCCGCTTGCCATCTGTACTAGCAATAGACACCGTGCGCTTGCGGTTAGGTATAATTTGACATATCAAGTTTTTGGCGCCGCTGCCGGGGAGACGCCTAGTTTCTATAATTTTTGATTGTTTTAGATTGTTTCTCTTGTCTCTTTGGAACTCTTGTTCCAACTGAGACCGATCTTACTGCTTTTCCTTGTTTAGTTGTTGATGCCCAGGACCAGGTCTCAAACGAAAGAAGATCAAGCGAAAGAGGATACAACTCCTCTTAGTCCAGATTCTGGAATTACTTGTCAACAATACATAGATCAACAAAGGAAAGAGAAGCAGCAAAGGATATCTGAACCAAAGATTGAGATGGCAGACACTCCTAAATCTTTGAAGAATTACTCACAGCCCTCTCCGAGTGGGGTACCTACTGGCCTTGCTATGCCAGCGATTCAAGCAGCAAATTTCGAGATCAAGCCTGCTTTGCTCACTATGATCCAACAGAATCAATTTGCTGGGCTTGCCTCAGAAGACCCTACACTTCATCTGCAACGTTTTCAACAGCTCTGTTCTACAATTAAACATCAGGGAGTCACTCCAGACCAGTTGAAAGTCATGTTGTTCGGTTTCTCTCTTCGTGATCAAGCTCAAAAATGGTTGAATGATATTGACTTGACCGAGTGGGATAAGATTGCTCAGGCTTTCTTAACTGAGTTCTTCCTTCCTAACAGAATCGACGATTTGATCGACAAGATGATGGGTTTTAAGCAAGATTATGGTGAATCTCTTCGGGATGCTTGGGACAGATTCAAGGATTATCAACGTGCATGCCCTCACCATGGTCTTGAGAAGTGGTTTCTGCTTAAACGCTTCTACAATGGTCTTGATCCTGAAACAAAAGGTATGGTTGATAACGCTGCAGGTGGTGTATTTCTGGATAAAGGAGTTGATGATGCATATGCTTTTATTTCAAATTTGGCTGCCAATCACTTCAGTAATCCGAGAGCAACCAAGAAAGGGGGTAAACTTGAAGTGGATGCTTATTCTTTATTATCATCTCAACTAGCTGCATTAACTCAGGAGATCCACTCATTGAAGACATCTCAGCCCTCTACTCAACCTATGAGCATCAATGCATTGTCATCCATGGCTCCTATGAATAATCCTGTTTGTGAAGTCTGTGGCATCCAAGGCCACTATGGTAACGATTGCCAATACAATGCCCAAAATTCACAACATTTTCAGATGGAGCAAGCAAATGTTTTCCAACAGAGGCAGCAATACAATCCGTACTCCAGCACTTACAATCCTGGTTGGAAAGATCATCCGAACTTCTCATATAGGAACAATAACACTCAGAATTCAAATGTTCCTAATCAGCAGCAATATCAGCAGTCGTACCAGCCTCCTCCACAGCAGCAGTATAGGTCTCCGCAAGGACCTATGAATCCCCCTGGATTCCAAAGGCCTCCTCAGAATTATGCTCCTCAAGCGAATCAAGCTGCACAGGCTGATAATCAAGGTGACATGATGAAGATATTGTTACAAATGCAAAAGAGTATGGAGGATACCAACAGAAAGATGAACCAGATGGAGATACATAATAAGATGTTGGAAACTCAGATTGCTCAAATGGCTAGTTCTTCATCTACAAGGCAACAAGGCTCTCTACCAGTACAATCAACTCAGCCAAAGGAAAATGTGAATGCCATTGCTCTTAGGAGTGGTCGTACATATGATGCTCCTCCAATGCCTACTGACGATGTTCCTACTGAGAAAGAAGAAGAGAATTCTGAGGAAGACAAGGTAGAGAAAGTTGTTGAAGATACAAACGAAGATGAAACTGAGGAAAGCAAGGAAAAGGACAAAGAGAAGACTGCAGTTACTCCTCCACCATTTGTGCCAAAGCTCCCATTCCCTAGCAGGATGAACAGAACTAAGGTGGACCAGCAGTTTGGTAAGTTCATGACACTTGTCAAGAATCTTGAGGTAACAGTTCCTTTCACTGATTTAATTTCTCAAGTTCCATCATATGCAAAGTTTCTTAAGGATATTCTCACTAAGAAAAGGTCTTTTGGTGAGGTAGAGACAGTAGCTTTTACTGAAGAGTGTAGTGCTGTTTTACAGAATAAGTCTCCACCTAAGCTTAAAGATCCTGGTAGTTTTTCGATCCCATGTCATTTAGGTGCATTGTTCATTGATAAAACTTTATGTGATTTAGGCGCTAGTGTCTCAGTCATGCCTCTCTCGGTTTTTCAAAAACTAAATATGGGAGAATTAAAATGTACACAGATGACTTTGCAAATTGCAGACCGTTCGATAAAATATCCCCTTGGAATTTTAGAGGATGTGCCTGTTAGGGTTGGAAAATTCTATATTCCTGTAGGCTTTGTAGTTCTAGATATGGAAGAGGATAGCTAGATACCTATTATTTTGGGTAGACCATTTCTTTGTACTGCAGGTGCTATAATTGATGTTAAAAGTGGGACTCTCACATTGAGCGTTGGTGATGATAAAATTACTTTTACTCTAACCTCTGCTCTTAAATCCCCTTTGCTTGAGAATACTTGCTGCAAATTGATGTTGTAAATGAAATTGTCCAAGATTATACTCCTCAGATTCTATTGAATGATGCATTGGAAGCAGTGCTCATGCTTGAAGCTTCAGAAGGAGATGGACATGCTGAAGTCGATTCATTGATTCTTGAGTTGAATGATCCCAACATTGATTCCATTGACAGTTCTTCAGTTTGAGAGCTCTCGAGTATTAAGCTTGGGAAACTTCCACCACATTTGAGTTTTGTTCAGCTGGTTGAGTCGGAGAAGCACCTTCGAGGTGTGAAGAAGAAAAAGAAGAAGATTTGGTCGTTGGGTAGTAAAATCAAGTTGAAGTCTGATGGAAGAGCTTTGTGGAAAGCAAGCAACCAAGATGTAAACGTTCGTAGGAATGGTTTTTCAGTTGCGGACGGGTCAGTTATTCTTTTGAGACCGCCTTGAGTTGAGGAAGTAACGTCAAGCTATTGACGTTAAAGAAGCGCTTTGTGGGAGGCAACCCACGCATTAGTGTAGGAAAAAAAAAAGTGTTGTTCTCTTAAAAAAAAAAAATGAACATTGTTTTTTTCGCAGGCAGCAACCCTGTAACACACTGCGTTACTGCCTCTCCCGCACTCTGCTTCCCTGTAACGCAGGTTGCGCCTGCGTTACTGCATCTAGCGCAGCCTGCCCCCTTGTTGCGCAGTTTGCTCCTGCGCATCTGCTCCTCCAGCAATTTGCGCGGCCCACGCGCCCAACCTGCCCGAAGCTGCTGTCATGTGTGTGCTGTTACATAATAATAAAAAGAATATGCTGCTGTGGGGTTTTGAACCCATGACCACCTGCTACATGAGTCTTTATCTGCCACTTCCAACCACTGTTGCAAGTTGCTTGTTGGTTTAATATTTAGAGCTGCTTATTTATAAAGGCAAAATGGAGCTACTGATTTAAATCAAATAAAGGCTCCTCGGACTTCACTTCAAGAAGGAACTCAAGCTTGTATTAGGGGAGTATTTCTAACTTTCTTTGTATATTATTATTGTTCTTATTATTATTATTATTATTATTATTATTATTATTATTATTATTATTATTATTATTATTGTTACTACTATTATTATTATTATATGTATAGTTATTTTTTTTTCTTTCTTTCCTTCTTTATTTTTGTATTTTTTTAGGGATCTTTTTAGTATAATTTTTTTTTTCTTATATATTTGTTCATTGAGGACAATGAACCACTTAAGTGTGGGAATGAGTTCTCAACGATTAAAAATCCAAAAAAATTATATAGTATAAAAATTCAATAAAAAATTTAAAAAATTTTAAAAATACCAAAAATAATTCTAGCCATGCAATTTGATTAGTTGTTGTATTTTGCTTGATACACCCATGCATGCGTAGAATTCTTGTGTTTATGGATGCTTTTGTATGAGAAGTGACGTGCTTTGTTCTTGTGCACACACTTACACTAGCAAGTTGAAGCTGGTAGACTTAATTGGATGTTGTAGGTGATTAGAATGACATGAATATGTGCAAGATGACTTGGTTTACATGCTTTGAGTACAAGTAGGTGCGTTAGAGAGTCTTGTTACTTGGGATTGATTATGTTTTGTCACACCAAGTGAGTTTTGAGCCTATATGCATATCTTTTGCATGATTTTTCGTTTGCTTGAGTGTTCACATGTTGTTTACATTGCTAGCACTTACTTGAGATCTTTCTTGAAATGCATGACATTAATTGATGATGAGATGAT
The DNA here is from genome assembly GCA_037693485.1 of Kitagawia praeruptora. Lineage (NCBI taxonomy): Eukaryota > Viridiplantae > Streptophyta > Magnoliopsida > Apiales > Apiaceae > Kitagawia > Kitagawia praeruptora. The sequence continues at coordinate 147,145,159 of CM075352.1, forward strand.
AAAGGCACTTAGGTTTGACCTCGTATTTCCCATATTTCCACACCTTTTAAACATGATCAATTAGTTAACCCGTTGAGCTTAATCCTATTCTTTCGGTGACACACCACATTACTTGCCATTATCCTTTTTTATTCTATTGGCCTTACATTGAATTTGAACCTAAACTGTCAAAGGCTAGTATATATCGTGCTGAAGGGAGTAATAAGGTGTTCATAAAAGGGGGGGTTATTGATGATCATACCATTGGGGAATATTGATTTTGGTTGATGCTTGCTAGTCGAAATTCATAAAAATATCTATGGATCATTGTGCTTATTCCTTGGCTCTCAGAAAAAAAAAGAGAAAAAAAAATAAAAAAAACAGAATAAAAAGAGAAAAAATAAATAAATTTGAGAGCATTCTTATGTTTGTATGATCCTTCTTCATTCGACTAGTCAAGTTATTATAAGGGATATTGAAAAATCCAAGTGTGGGGAAGTATTTGTGGTTTTAATAGAAAGGGAATGGAATGAATTATATTGTTGGGTACTAGCTTTTGACATTTAACCTGTTTTAGCTTTACTTGACATACCTGGTCCCTAGCCCACGCTACAACCCGAATAAAGACCTTTTGATTGTCATCAGTGATGTATGTTGTGTTGAGATTGAGATTGATTGCGAGTGTCAAGTTGTGTTTATGATTTTGTTGGAATTGAGTGATACACTTAACCTTGTTCTTTAGTGAATATTTGTTTTTGAGTGAAAGGTGAGTTATTACTTGTTTTGGCATAGGAGATCCCAGGTTTAGACTTAAAGATGTATTTCTTGTGGGCTTAGCATGATTACCAACGATTTTTACACTTGACATGAATCTTTATGACCTTCTGCATGTTGGTTGAGTAGACTACGTGAATACTTGCACTTTCGACACCAAGACATCGTATGTTTGCTTTGATTCTTAAGTTGATGTGGCATGAGAGGACTTGTGTGTGTGGTGTTGTGTTAGCATTGATCTTTTGCATGGTTAGATGAATTTTGTGGGTATATTCACTATAAACCCTCACGAGACAACACTCGTCCTACTAGGACTGCCTAGGGGTTTAACGGCTTGTTGCATATGCTCAATGCAATCGTGTCATCTACGAAAGTGATGTTTGTTAGGACTTAGTTTTTATTTCACTTATTTGCCCGAGGACGTGCAAATGCTTAGTGTGGGGATGTTTGATAGAGTATATTTTTATATATTCTAGATGATTTTATTCTCATATTTATTGTGTTTTGCATTGATTTGGATTTTTATTTAATAGATTTTATTGTTTTATTGTAGGAAATAAAGAATTCATGACTTGGAAGGATTTGGAGCAAAAAGAGCTATTTTGGAGATAAAATAAGAGAAAATTCGTATTATTGGGCTACACGGGCTGCCTGTTTTGGCCATATCTTGAGTTCCAGAAGTCAGAATTTGACGATCTTACTATCCACGCGAAGCTTGTGGAATTATCTTTAATTCAGAGGTGGTCCAATAAGCAAAATCGAGTTGGAAGAGCCCAGAAACAGAGGAGTAAATATAGTTACGAATTTTAACTAAGGAATCCTATTCAGTTATGGAATCCTACTTGTAATTTATTTAGATTATTAAAATACTTTTATTGGGCAAGACTTTTATAGCCTATATAAACACATCTAGGGTATTATTTTATGAAGAGGGAAGAAGAGGGATGTAATATTAGATCAGATAATATAGTTTAGAGTAGATTAGTATTATTAGTTGGAGATGTAGAGAAACACCATGACTCTTCTTTTGGGTGACAACATTGAAGTTTGAAGGTTTTGTTCTCTTAATCTTTTCTTTGTTCTTATTAGTTTAATTATGTTTTCTTGTTTTACTAGTTGTTTTACTTGTTTAATTATTAGCGAGTAGTTATTTCTAGGGCTTAAAGGGAAGCCATGTTTGCATTAATATTGGCATGATTTTCATAGTGGTTTGATTGGTTATGGTTAATTCTGATTGATATGTTTTAATCATTAATTTGTGTAATTAGCCAATATCATGGATTAATTATATGCAAATAGGGGTATGGATTGAAAGATTTACTTACTAGAGGCACACATACGATTAGCAGAATTGAATTTGAGTGCGGAAGCATCATTGGATTTCTGAGAGCGTTAATTCTTGGAAGAGATTAACTTGACTCTAATTACCTGATTGATTGAATTACTAAAAGTGGTTAATTGTGTTGAATGTTTCGAGAGTGTTAATGCTTGAAAAAGATTAACATACTCTAGTTATAGGATCACATTGATTGCTTTAGCTTAAGAGCCAATTGTGTAAGCATGGTGGACCTGATTGCCCTAGGTTTTAAATAATTTGTTTATCATCTGTTTAATTAGTGTTAATCTAGTTTAATTAATTAATTAATAATTCTTCACATATTCGTTTGTCCCTGAAACAATTAGCGATAACTAAAAAGGAATTAGTAGAACCCGTCTCCTTGTGGATTCGACCCGCTTGCCATCTGTACTAGCAATAGACACCGTGCGCTTGCGGTTAGGTATAATTTGACATATCAATATTTTTATAAAATTAGAATTCGTTTAAAATTTTACAATCTATACTAATATGTAATAAGCAAACTAGGGGATAATTGATAGTTTGGTTGTTTGGTTCAACCAAGGTGATAGTTAGATATTTAGTAAACAAATGATAACAAATTTACATTAAGATTTTATATTATTATTTTAAACAATACATGTCATTTATTAAATAACTATTATGATTATTATTACTTAAAATTTTATTAATTAATGTTACAAATACTATATTATATTATAATAAGCGAAAAAGGGATTAATTTATATTTAATATTATAAATTAATGTAAAGTTCAAATTCTTCTAATAACATATTAAAATTAATATTTATAATATTATATTATACTATTATAGTATATAAAATTTATAAAAAATTAAAAGTAACCCGTGGTTTGCACGGACTATATAAGCTAGTATTATTAATTAGCCATGTGAGCCCTATAAATTTTAAAACTTATTTTGTAATGTATCTCAGAGATTAATATCAGGTCCTTTTTCTCTTTTACTATATTGACCTTGAAAATGTTAAAAGTACATGGAAGGAAAAAGGTATGTTGATAAAATTCATGTTTTCTTTAGGAATTTTTCCAATATTAAATATTTTTTTATTAATTTATATTGATAATTTGGATATTATAATATAATCCATGAGATTTTTAGAAAAATTAAAATTTTAATTAGATAGAAAAGATAATACATTTTACCTAAAAATTGTAATCGATAATTTATTAGTAATTACTATAATATTTTATTAAATAGCATAGGTAAGTTTTATAAGAAAAAAGAAAATGATTAGTTATTGAAAAAATATAAAAGGTAACATGCTTTACATAAAAAAGAAAATTGATTTGTTATTTATAATTATATCTTTTTATATCTTTCAACAATTTGGCTTTAATATAATAGCATAGATGTAAGGATAATTACGTAAAAACATGAATTATCAAAAATAAGTAACAAATATTTTAATGTTTCAATTATTATAATATTAAAATAGAAAATATAGATATAGATAGATTATTAGAGCACTATAAGAGCATTCACATTCAAGCCCCCATATTGAACCCCATCCCTATAATTTAGGGGAATTTGTAAATTTTGAGTAAAAAACATGCTCCATCCCATCCTCCATTTTGAGGAATAGATTTAGGGACCATGTTTGAGTCCCCATTTTTACAAACCGGCAAAACTTCCCCCAAATCTTTCTCTCTCTCACTTTACATATATTTAATTATATTTGTAGGTAATGGGTTAGTTTTGGTAGTTAAAATTGTAAGTGAAAGAGAGAGAAAGAAGTAATATAAAAAAGAATATAGGGATATGGGGATGAAAAATGGGGAATGGAATGTAGAAACTTTTTGATAATTTTGGGGATTTACTATTTTTATTTGGGGATTTACTATTTTTAGTAAATTTTTGGGGTTGGGGATGGGGATGGGGATGGGGATGGGGATGGGGATGGGGATGGGGATGGGATGTGAATGCTCTAAGTTATCAATAAGAAAAGCCCAATAAAAATATTGAGCAAATAAATATTATAAGGAGAGAGGAATAATACAAAACTCGTCCCGAATCCAGCCCATCTCGTACCTACCTACGCTACGCATACACGCGAGAATACCACCATTATAATATCAATATTTTATTGAAACAGGGTAAAACTATACGTGCAGGCGTGCAGCATAGTCTGTTATAACTACTACGTCTAGTCCTACTCCGAATACATAGTGAGCTCTTCTGCGTACTAACAAAGTGATCAGAAAACACCGGCCGCTGCGAGATTGATCAGAGCATGTCGGAGAACGGTGGTCCGTCGATGGATCTGTTGCGTTCAGAGACGATGCAACTGAGCCAACTCATCATCCCTATCGATTCCGCTCACTTAGCTATCACTTACCTCGGTGATCTCGGCCTCATGCAATTCAATGACGTACGTACATCATGCTGTTTAAACTAGACTACTTCGACATGCATATTAATTTATAATTTATTTTTTTTTGTATTGATTTTGTTTTTTTTGCATGTTATTTTCACTAGTTGAATGTTGGGAAGAGTCCGTTTCAGCGAACTTATGCTACACAGGTAAATACTAATACTTTGTACCACTACAAATTTTATTTGCTTTTATGCAGGTTCGAGTAATCTGTTATTGGTTTTAGAAAAGTTAAGTGCAGACTTTGTAGTTTTATGCTCCTATACTGCTAGGGAATTTGTTTAGCCACTCTAAATTATATTACAATATTTAGCTAGTCGTTTAATGTGAAGATTTATATGGGAAATTTGGTTATGGTTCTTCGGTTCTTGTTTGAATTCCTAATCCATGTACGATATATAATGGCGGAAGCAGGTTTTATTAAAGGGGGCGCCACTCAACAACGGAGTTCTGAAGAAATAGCTGATGAATCCTGCTATTTCTTCAACCAAACCTTAGGAAATCAAAAAATATTTAGCTATCAGGCAACATATTCAAAAGTTAGGTCACGAGTTCGATTCCCTGGGCGTTCCGGGATTAAGTGGGCTACGATGCTCGGGGGTATGAGTGTGCTAGTATGCCCTCCGGATTAGTCGAGGTGCGCGCAAGCTGGCCCGGAAACCGGATTATCAAAAAAAAAAAAAAATTCAAAAGTTTTAAACTTTTTACCCCTGCTATGTTAAGCCTTTTGATACTCAAAGTAATGCAAATAACTGAATGGACCGACTTTCTCATGTTTCAAATATTTTCTTAAGCTTTGAAAATGTCATTATACACTGCCAATTTTCATTCTCGAAAATGGATCTCCTTTACTTCTGTGTATTGTGTTTGCTACCATTATATTATTCTGTCTTGAAGATTAAACGGTGTGGAGAGTTGGGACGCAAGTTACGGTATTTTAAGGTCCAAATGTCAGAAGCAGATTTAAAACCATCGGCAAGGTCTGGGACAGGATCAGATCTTAATGTGGATGATCTGGAGGTAAGACGTTGAAATCCATCCCCGCCTTCTAGTATTTTTTCTGTATCATGTCTGTTAACCCTTGTCTGGTCTGGATATGTGCTAGGTAAAACTTGGAGAACTTGAATCTGAGCTAACTGAAATTGTTGCAAATGGTGCAAAATTGCAACGTGGTTACAATGAACTAGTTGAGTATAAGCTTGTGCTGCAGAAGGTTTGTTTTTTTCCTATTCCTTGTTGTCCTAATGCCCTTGTAATGTGAAAAAGAGTTACTTGGCAGCCTTAACTAAAAAATAGGGTCTCAAATGTGTTTACATAACAATTAGACTACTGAATTTCACATTTAGGTAGCAGAGGGGTTGTATGTGTACCAAAACGTAACGTTATCCCTACATTTTAATTTTTATTTACTTAAGATACCATGCACACTCTCATTGTGACTGTCTTAGACAATATTCGTGGATTTTCTTTATCACTTCAGAGTCCAAATATCAATTTGGAAATGTATTAAGTAGCTAAAAACGATCTTCTTTTTTATATTAATTTGAGGGGTTCAAACAGACTCCACTATTTTTTGTATTTTCTAATGGGAATCGTATTATAGCTTAGTCGCTTATTAAGATCTGTGGACTTGGCTCTTCTTATAAATTGAGTTCATTCCTTCTCAGGCTGGTGAGTTTTTTCATTCAGCCCTAAGCAAAGCTACAGCACAGCAGAGAGAAGCGGGATCGATCCATGGTTGTGAATCCTCGGAAGCACCTGAAGCACCTCTCTTGGAGGAGCAGGTACTATTTTCACCCAGATTTCTTGTGTTATTTCTTTCCTGTTTTTTATCGTTACAGTGAATATGTTCCTTCTGCAGGAATTGCATTCTGATCAATATAAGCAAATTAAGCTGGGATTTCTCACTGGCCTTGTTCCTAAAGAGAAATCTATGGCATTTGAAAAGATACTATTTCGCGTTACCAGGGGTAATGTGCTTTTGAGGCAATCTTTTGTTGAGCAACCAGTTGTAGATCCTGCATCTGGAGAGAAGGTCAGTATTGTCACTAATTTAATTGATCTTATATGCTCTTAAACATCAGTAAAATTATGTTGCTCTGCTTTATTTTTCACCATAAAAAACATTTAAATCCATATATTTTTGCGGATGACATGTATTGGTCAACATCTTTCCTGGTTTACTGCAATTTCATCAAGATCTCTTTATTTTATACTGTAAAGTGGAATTCATTATTCTAATTATAGGTATTCTCTCTAACTGGAAGTCTGATTACACTTAAATGGACTTGTCACCAATATCCAAAATAATTGAATAGTGCGGTATCATTATATTTTATGATGCTTAAAATCGATAATCAGCCATAAATTAGAAAAACGAGGAAGGACAATTTATGCGACTCAGCACACATGTATGTGGTATCACTATGATTTATGATGCTTAAAATTGATTATTAGCCACAAATTATTGAAAATAGGAAGGACAATTCATGTGACTCAGCACCCTGTCGTCTTTTTTGTGTCCTAAACTTGATTTCAAGTAATATGCTCTGTTGCATGGATATTTGTTGATTTTCCTGTTGGAGAAAAGTGCACTCATGTGAATGGTGCAAGGTATGCCCTTGAGGTATTCTGATTTATTAATTAGAAGGAACAATGGAGAACTATATGGTATTCATCTTAATAACATAAATTTCAAATCTAGAAAAGTTGAAAGTATTTCAGTGAGCTTCATGAAGCGGTGCTTAAGGATACCTGTTCCTGGATTTTGTAGCAATTAAGGATTTTTTTTTTTTTTTTTGAATTTCAATTGATTGTCACATTGGAGTACATCTTCTTACCTAATAATTTAGTTTAATCTCAAAGCAGATTAGAGTATAGGAAAACTTGCAATCTGGCAAAGTCTCCAATCCATGTTATTGCGATTATTTGTGCAGAGAAAGAGCAAAGAGCAAAATTCTAAAAATATGTGATGCTTTTGGAGCAAACCAATCCATGTTATTTTGTGAATTTTTGTGCAGGTAACTAAAAATGTTTTTGCTGTTTTCTTCTCCGGAGAAAGAGCAAAGAGCGCAATTCTAAAAATATGTGATGCTTTTGGAGCAAACCGTTACCCTTATAGTGAGGACATAGGCAAGCACGCTCAAATGATGACTGAGGTACATATATAAATCTCTACGGTTGTATTCACTTGGATAAAATGGAATAAAAATTGTACCCTCATTTTGTGAGATTGGGGAGAAATGTTTATTATTTTTATTTCTTCCTTCATTCCATTCCTTACAATTTAACGTAGAAGTCCAACCACCAAATTTGGAAGACCAGGTCGGACACTAGTTGCTACTTGCTAGTAGGTTTTTATGCCCTGCTATAGTCTCTCAGGGCCTTAGGATAAGCCCTTGTACTATTAACTACTATATTACTTGCCTCTTATTGGTGTTTACTTCCTGCAATTGCAATTTTTAGGTCTCTGCAAGACTCTCGGAACTGAAACTCACAATTGATGCTGGCATATCACAACGTAGAAATTTGCTACATAGTGTTGGTCAACACTACGAACAGTGGAACATAATGGTAAGTTACAATTTTCAAAGTGAAGTACCATCTTCGAAGAGTTCATTTTTTTCGTTTTTAAGTAGCACTATTGTCGTCACATATGTGTTGAGTACCTGAACTATATTTCATTGGTCGAGTCACAAAGGTAAGGAGGGAAAAATCCATTTACCACATATTAAACATGCTCAGCATTGATGTGACAAAGAAGTGTCTTGTGGCAGAAGGGTGGAGTCCAGTTTTCGCTACACCACAGGTAAATATTACTTTCTCTCATATTCGTCTTCTAATTTGAAAGGAAGAAGTATTTATAACTTTATTGTGCTTCAATGTGATAAGTTTGATTTAATTTAAAATTGTTGTCTAATATGATCTGTTTTTCAGATTCAGGATGCACTTCAGCGAGCAACAATAGATTCCAGCTCACAAGTTGGCGGTATATTGCAGGTTCTACGTACGAAAGAGTCACCACCAACTTATTTTAGGACAAACAAATTTACATCAGCTTTTCAAGATATTGTTGATGCATATGGGTGAGTAATAGATCACAATTGTACTACTTAGTTTTATGAAATTTATGCAAGCCTTTTTTTAGTAATAATCAATTTCCATTAGAAACTCTTTCTCCTAAAGTTATGTTGATATTGTGAGTATAATAAAATGCAGGGTGGCCAAGTATCAAGAAGCAAATCCGGGTGTATATACCATCATCACATTCCCATTTCTTTTTGCTGTCATGTTCGGGGATTGGGGACATGGAATTTGCATCTTATTAGCGACTTTATTTCTTTTAATTATGGAACGGAAATTCTCTAATCAGGTAGTCACACAGACCTTATCGAACTTAATAGGAGATGCATGTCATCAGTTCATGGTCACTTTATTTACTTAATTTAGCAAAAATCCTATATCTTTTTACTGATAAGAATACAAGAATCCATTCTCTTATCTTTTATAATTTCATATTAAAATGCCAGAAAAAATATGTATCATTAGAATTCTGGAAAAAATCAATGGCAGAACATGTCCAAGTGTTGCTCCAACATTTAGATGAGTCTAATCATTATGGCCATAGATATTGCACACCTAGGTCCATGGTCAATTTTATGTCCTGTGCTAAACTCTTATGTCTAACCATCAATCCTTAATAAATACCTAAGGTTTGTGCTGGTTCCTATGAATCTTTATTTTTAGAGTTTACACAAGCTAAAGTTTTTTCTTGTAATTTTTTCTGTATTATAGGCATAATTTATTTTACAGAAGTAACTGTCTACACCTATGTTACTCGGACTCGGCTATAAGTGTCCGACATGGGTACGTGTCCCAAGTGTCAGACTCGGCAACATTTTGAAAAATTTACATGTTCTTGGCTTAAAATAAGTGTCCAAGTCCGAGTGTTCATGTCCGAGTGTCGAGTGTCCGACACCGGTACTCCAAGGTAAAATGAAGAGTCCTAACATAGGTCTACACATCATATGTCATAGGTGTTTGTATACTGAAAGCATTTGAACTGTAATTAATACTAACAGTCAATGATGTTAAAGAAATAGCAATGTCCACTTTAACATAGCCCACCCACAGGTTCTTTTGTTAACCCAGCGTTCTTATTTATAAGGCTACTCTTGTGCTTACAATCTGGTTCATATGTGAACTATGTCTAAAAGGTGAATTTGTTAAAAAAAAAATCCTTGCTAAAAATCTCTATAATTTTTACTTCCAGCCAGTCATTGAGATCGTCATGTCATTTTTATGGTGGTTACATTACAATTTTTACGTAAGCAGAAACTTGGAGACATCATGGAAATGACTTTTGGGGGGCGCTATGTCATTCTGATGATGGCACTCTTCTCGATCTATACTGGCTTTATCTACAACGAGTTCTTCTCAAGGCCATTTGAATTATTTAGTCGTTCAGCGTACGATTGTCGTGATCCTTCCTGCAGGTATTCATTAGGCACATCAAACATTTAATACTACAAGTAATTATCTGTATTAAGCTCTTTATTTATATTACTTTTGGGCAGGGATGCAACTTCTGTGGGATTGATTAAGATACATGATACTTATCCATTTGGTGTGGATCCTGTATGGCATGGTACCCGCAGTGAGCTTCCGTTTCTGAACTCACTGAAGATGAAAATGTCCATCCTCCTCGGAGTTGCACAAATGAATCTTGGAATAGTAATGAGCTTTTTCAATGCCAGATTTTTTAGGAATGACATTAATATCTGGTTAGTTTCAAATGTTACGCCTCAGAGACATGGCAATTTTGGTATACAGTCTGAAACAGTAGATGGTCAAACTGAATTGAGGCTATTCGTATCTACTTTTGGTCTTAGATGAGTTTATCTACATCTATATCACTAATCATTTACAGTTTTTGCATTTACAAGGTGTCAGTTCGTTCCTCAGATAATATTTTTGAACAGTCTATTTGGCTATCTGTCCATTTTGATCATTATTAAGTGGCTTACTGGTTCAAAGGCTGATCTATACCATGTAATGATATATATGTTCCTTGGTCCAACTGATGATCTTGACGAAAACCAGCTATTTGTTGGGCAGAAAGCAATTCAGGTACTGTCATTTTCGTTCGTTCTTTCTTTTGTGACGTTTGTAGCTAGTCGGAAAATCTTCTGGTGAGATTGTATTATCTGAGACTTTCATTTTACTGGCCTCACATGTAACAGCTTCTGCTACTACTGCTGGCTTTTGTTTCTGTCCCATGGATGCTACTTCCAAAGCCTTTCCTCTTGAAGTCACAACACAACAATGTAGCTCTTTTCCCATATTTTCTGGCTTCTGAATTTTAATGCACATTGTATATAAGCTCATTAATCCTATTCTATTATGTGAATTCTGCACCTGTACAGAGGCAACATGGCCAGTCCTACGTAACCCTCACAGATGAATCTTTGCGGTCAGAGACAAATCATGGTTCTCATGCTCAAGAGGAATTTATGTTCAGTGAAGTTTTTGTACATCAGCTTATACATACAATAGAGTTTGTGCTTGGAGCAGTTTCCAATACAGCTTCATACCTTCGTTTGTGGGCCCTCAGGTATGAGACAAGAAACATAGTAGTTCTGCACTTACGGGGCTTAATATTCTAGTCCTAGGTGTATCCAAAAATTGAAAACTGGTACTTTTAAGGCACACTAAGGATAAAACCTGTACACCAAAACACGAAAGTTAGTTTGACCTCCTTAACAATTTATCAGGTATGACAAATCTTGAACTTTGCTTGATTCAAGCACAAGTGACAAAAGATCGAATGATCTCACTGTGTTATCTAGGAACCACTCAAACATGTGCACATGCACACATATCTAATCAAATGATTAGTACTTTTAAGTTTTGAAGATAAAATGTAATGTTGATTCTTCTTCTAAACTTTGCAGCCTTGCACATTCTGAATTGTCTAGTGTGTTTTATGAGAAGGTTCTTCTTCTTGCTTGGGGGTAAGTTCATTTGTACCCTATATACATTTTACTATTCTATTACCAAATAATTACTTGTACTGATCAATATTACTAGTAGGCTCTATGATTGCATAAACTTTTTTTTTTTTTAATTTCATTCCATATGTGAAAATGACCATCTGTAGGTAGAAGCCTTGCCCATCTCATGTTGTTTTCTTTCCTTCCGCTACCTTCTGTTTGGTTTGTTGAAGTCGCTCATCTCACTTAGCTGATTGCTTAAAATTACCATTATTTTCCCACAGGTACAACAATGTCATCATTCGTATAATTGGTTTGTTTGTTTTCATTTGTGCCACTGTTGGGGTGCTGCTCGTTATGGAAACTCTCAGCGCTTTTCTTCATGCATTACGGCTCCACTGGGTGGAGTTCCAAAACAAGTTCTACGAGGGGGACGGTTACAAATTTAATCCATTCTCTTTTACATTAATTGCTAGTGAGGACGATTGATAAGTTCGGGAAGCTTCCAACCATACAACACCTGAGTAGACATAAGTTCGGGATTTTATGGATTCTTTCATTCCGAGACAGTGCCCTTGAGAAGGCAATGAGTGCTCCTTCATTATAAGTGAGGAAGATGGACTTTTTGACAGTTCATCACTTTTCTCCTACTAAATAGATAGATTTTGGGAGGAATAAAGAGGTCCCCTGTTTTAGAATGGGGCATGTATTGTAAATTTTTGAAAATATATCAATATGTGAAGATCCGTAAGAAAAGATTTGCATGAATCTCGAGTTTGAGGCTACTCTGAACTAAAAAAAACTTTATCAGATTGCTCAATGTCTCTATTGTGATTTATAATACTAAGCTTGTTCTCAACGTTATGAAGATTGTTTTAGAACACATGATAGGGACTTGAGGATTACAAAAATTCTAATTGCAGACCATCACCTTGATTGAATTTAAACATAACTTTAATTATGATCATAACCAAACAAGCCGGACATTATCTGAAATTAAATATAGCTAAAACAAAGGCTCTTGAATGGTGTAATAATTTTGTGGAATAGCATCTGTATATAGGAATATCCATCGACCATCATCAAGGTTGCAATAAAATAAGGGTGACGGTTATATACTAGTAACTCATTATCTACACAAAATTTAAATTAGTATGGCTTAACTCATTATCTACACAAAATTTAAATTAGTATGGCTTAACACAACTATCACGTCATTCCATATTTTACAAAGTACGTATGATCCAAATTTTGTACTAAGTTACGGATGACTATATATATGCATGTGTATCCATGAAGTTAGACAAAATATTGTAAGAATTACAAAGACATGAAAGACATGGATTTTTCCTGGTGTATTCTTGTAATATCTGTTTTTACAGTCATGGTTTTTGATTCAGCTAAAATGTGCAGGGGATCCGTCACGAGTAGTTTTGTTAGGCAAGCTGATAAAGGTGTCGATATGCCTCTTGATAGTGACGTCTTTAACATTCCTTCTGGTTATAATGCCCCTCAACAGGTACACCCTCATAACCTTCTCCCTTACGAATTTTATCGGATTTTTGACTGCTAGATATTACATGCAAAGTTGGTTCGATTTAGTTAGTTTTATGATATTTAGTAGATGTCGTGTAATCCAGAGCTGCGGCAATTAATTGCTTCAGCTGAGCTAATCTAGAAGTAAGAACTGGACGAATTTGATACTTGTGAATGATTTTGTAAGGTCCATATAACACAAGGAGATCACAAGGGGAAAGCAGTGATTGTGTCATGGATTACCATGGATGAACCAGGTTCAAATACAGTTCTTTATTGGAGTGAAGAAAACAAGAACAAGAACAAGGCTGAAGGCATAGTTATTACCTACAGATACTACAATTATACTTCTGGATACATTCATCATTGCACCATCAAGAATTTGAAGGTGAGCATCTGCGCAAGTAAAAAATATATTTATATATGTAAATTATAGTGTCCAAAAATTTATGCTTAGAACTTTTGGAAGTGCTTTAAAATGTTGTTTAGGACCATTTGGGCCAATACAAAGGATAAAAATCTTCATACAATATTACTGTTTACATTGTTAGTTTAATCACTAAGCAAAGTTATAAAATCAATTCTGTGACAGTTTAATACCAAATACTTCTATGAAGTTGGATCTGGACATACCACAAGAAGTTTCTGGTTTTTGACACCGCCTAAGGTTGGCCCTGATGTTCCATACACATTTGGTCTCATAGGTATTGCTATTAATTATGAAATTCTTATCTGCATCTACGGTAGTTTTTGTAATGGTTTGAACTAGAACAAGAATTTATTAATGTAATGAGTAACTTGTGCAGGAGATCTTGGACAGACCTATAATTCAAACTCCACACTTACACATTATGAATATAACCCATTGAAAGGAAAGACTGTGTTGTTTGTTGGAGATCTTTCTTACGCAGATGATTATCCATTTCATGACAATGAGAGATGGGATACATGGGGAAGATTCATTGAGAGAAGTGCTGCTTATCAGCCTTGGATCTGGACTGCTGGGAATCATGAGATTGATTATGCTCCAGAAATTGTAATTATATAAGTACTCAGTTTTTTTTTTTTTTCAAGTGTCTTGAGATATATTAGAATCTTAAGGGGTCCCGGGAAAATTTGAACCAATGTTACAATGATATGATGTTCTGTTTCAGGGAGAAATCAAGCCATTTAAGCCTTACAAACACAGGTATAGAGTCCCTTCCAAGAAATCAAACAGCAATTATTGGTACTCAATCAAGAGAGCTTCGGCACATATAATTGTCCTGTCATCATATTCAGCCTACGGTAAGCATAATTAGTTTCTTTGCTATCTTCATTTTTTAAGTGTGACAAATGCATTTTTGTAAGTTACCTGAAAACAAAGTTGATAAGTTCCTGAATACATTACATGATCAAATCTATTTAGGCACCTATACTCCTCAATATTTGTGGCTCAAAAAGGAGCTGAAGAATGTCGACAGGAACGAAACGCCATGGTTGATTGTTCTTATGCATGCTCCAATGTATAATAGCTACAATGCTCATTACATGGAAGGGGAAACCATGAGGGTTTTATTTGAACCATGGTTTGTACATTACAAAGTTGATGTTGTTTTTGCTGGTCATGTTCATGCTTATGAACGTTCTGTAAGTACACATAATCAAGAATGTTTCAATCAAATGTTTCATGATCAAATAAATCTTAGTGTGTGAGAAGCTAGCTATTATAGCCACAAGGGGAAAAAAACATTTTCTCCAAGTGTTCTAATTGTTTGTGCACATGTAACAGGAGCGAGTATCGAACGTTGCTTATAACGTCATCAACGGATTATGCAGTCCAGTAAAAGATGAATCTGCCCCTGTTTACATAACCATTGGTGATGGAGGAAATATTGAGGGTTTGGCAACCAAGTAAGACCAGTATTTGCTGAATATAAGTAGTTTGACAATTATCTGCTATATCCAGGGTTCATCTCATAGGGACATTAAAGGGTCACCATTGCTAGTACTTACAGTAAAGCACTACAACATTATATCATAAGTACACACAGATCTACTTGATTCAGTGATATACCTGCTCTAACCATATTCATAAAATGTTTGAGGCTCTCTATCAGGGATTAAAAATGAACAAAAGAATAAGATTGTTCATTTGAAAAATAAAAATCATTTGCATGACACAGCTTACTTCATTAAATAAATCATAGTTTGCTTTATTGTCACTATATAATAAGTGAATCCAATTTCTATTTTCCACAGCATGACTCAACCACAACCGAAATACTCAGCATTTCGAGAGGCCAGCTTTGGGCATGGTATGTTTGATATCAAGAACAGGACACAAGCATACTTCAGTTGGAACCGGAATGAAGACGGGCATGCTGTAACTGCTGATAATCTATGGTTCTTAAACAGATATTTTATGAATGATCATCTCTAACCAAACATGTAACTTAATTCCTGCATCGAAGAAACTGCACAAATTTTCACAGAATCAAAAGAACTATGTAGTGTTTGAGGTGCTAAAACACAATAATGCAATTGAGACATATTATTTTTTCGTTTATTTATCTTTCTTCTCTTTGGCGGTATATCATGATATAGTGATGTAAATTATTTGTAAACTCAAAATATGGATATCTGAAAACTAAAATTTACATTAATAAGTAATTGTCACTCTGCATTCATTGATCATTGATACTTGATAGTCTCTACTATTTTAAATAAAATAATAGGAAAATTCATTTTCTTAAATGGGGCATTGTCTTTAATGTTGGTTATGTTTCTAATTTGGAAACTACGGAGTAGTTCTTACTGCAAAACTAGGAGGCAGATGAGACGTACTATGTATATCTTTGTTGTTCTTGAATCATTTTTCCATTGTATTTCATGAATTAATTAATAATGCAAACTTCTTTCTTCATAATCATAATGTAATAGGACAAGAAGAGAATGTGTGTATTCATAGGCAGGGACCAGTTGAGCACTAACCAATGCTAATTGATGGTAAAGAATCTTTCATGGCATAGACTTTTTCTAGTCCACTGATCAATGCAGGCTGTTGTATCGCCAAAATTATAATTGTTTGAATATGGCGAAGAACCGGAATTTGTCAGTGTCATGAACTATCGACATTTATACATTACTCAAATCCAGTAAGAAGCAATCTTTGTCATTGTTTGAAGTTCATTGAACTTAACTCAATATTTCGGTGGCTAGTTGCTCATAAAACATATGTATAATGGCTAGTTGCCATTGCGTACAATCATGACTAGAGCCAGCCTCCAGGTAAAGGAGGTGCAGGATTCTTTATGGACTGGAAATGAGTAACCCCTCCTAAATGGTGCAATCAGTCATTTGTTATATGGGGCAGAATAATGACTGAAAAAATTGTCAAATATGGAGCAGTCCCTTCGGGTTAATGTGGGATATGGGATGGAAAACGACAGTACTGCAAGAATGTGATAAATGGACCAGACTTTCTATCTTCAATCCCTCTATCTTAAATCTTAAAGGAATATGTGGGAAGTGAAGAACACTGTACTTCTTGAATGGGGAACAGGTATGAGATTTCTGTACTTTCTTTAACTTGAAGAAACTTAATTAGGACGTTTTTAAGAAAATCGGTACCTATTCCTCCATTGAAAAATTATTTTAAGGGGACCTTTGAATCAGAAATAAACCCTCTAAAAGGGATCAGGCATTCGAGAACGTTTGAATATAACTAGTACTATGGTATAAAATGTTTGTGCAACCTATCTCAGTATTCACAAGTACAAAATGAGCTTTGTTAAAAGAAGATATCACGGTAAATTCTCCACCGCAAGGGGATGTATGTGCCTTCAGTCAGGCTCCACATGCACTGATGCACGTTAGATAGACCTGCCTCGAGTAACTTTCACATTTGCAGACAAAGTGGTAGAGTTTATAAAAACTATATAAACTGCACGAGGGTGACTTGTGAGTTAAACGGCTTTAACGAGATGTTTCAAATGGCACATTTGTTTCTACAGAACAAATTATATAACGAGTTAAAAGTATATAACCGCCACTTACTTTGTCTCTAAGTTCATTCAGGAGCTTGCTAAAATTCGTTGTCCCATTAACCCTGTGATCAGGCTCTAGTTAGGTACTTAGGTCCACTAATAAGATATTGATCTGACATGTGATCTAATATCAGTGTTGGGTTTTATTAGATGCCTCCAGTCAGAAATCAGGCAAGAATTTCGCTCACATTTTAGATAATTTCCAGAATCGATATAGGCTAACACGACATTATAATTCGAGTGCACAGGGAAGAATCAAGTGAAGCTATTGGCTAATACAGATTCCCCTATTCAAAAAGGAGAAAGAGTGGTATACTGATATGTATGTAACAGGTAGGGACCAAATGATCAAGAACCAAGCGGGTGGTAATTGATGGCTAAGAATCTCTGAATGCAATGCCTTTTTCTAGTCCAACACTGGTGCTGCTTTTAATTTTCTCATTTCACATCCTGGCGCTTCATAGTGTTACAACTTCCACCTCCCTGCAAAATTCAGCACACTGGCCTAACTATCAACAGCAACCATTCTGAAAAAAGTTGCATGTTAACTATTTCACGAAGTATGTTTTGCTACATTGCATTCGCAATTCATTGTTATTGGTCTAAGTTGGTTTTTTTTTTCATTGGATACCTCAATGTGTAATGAAATCAAATCACAAATCTCACGAGAGATAACCAAGTTATTGGTAAGAAGATAGTTGGTCATTCTACTACTAGGCGTTCATAATTATTTATAAAAATATTGGGAATGATATATGTTATGCCCGAATCTCGGCATGGATCCTAAACAGGCTCAAACGACTATACAAGGGGTTCATCTCTCTTAATGGGCTCAACCACCTCTCTTAATGGGCTCAATTATCTACTAATGGGCTTAAATATTGAAGAAGGATCAACAAGGCGTGAGGCCCGGTCAGGGATCACCTCGCCTTTATCTCATCATATTATTTGAAGACAATCTCTCGAAGACATGATCCCGCCCTAGGGGTCGCCTCACTATGATCTCCTACTACTACTCAAGGCGTCCTCTCATGCCAACGATAAAGGAAAATGGGGTCTCACGCTAGGCCTCTAGGCGTCTCATGCTAAGCCATCAAGGGATCATACTACTCCAAGATTGCACTCAATCTATCTCTTCAAACTACTTCGGGATCTCATGCTAGACCGGCCTCGGGATCGCACCTCTCGGGATCGCATCTCCACTTTCATACTATCCCGGCCTCGGGATCGCACCTCTCGGGATCGCATCTCCACTTTCATACTATCTCGGCCTCGGGATCGCACCTCTCGGGATCGCATCTCCACTTTCATACTATCCCGGCCTCGGGATCGCACCTCTCGGGATCGCACCTCTCGGGATCGCATCTCCACTTTCATACTATCCCGGCCTCGGGATCGCACCTCTCGGGATCGCATCTACATTCAAATACTAGCTCAGCCTCGGGATCGCATCTACCGGGGATCGCTTCGTCAGGCTCCCGTCAAGGGATCGCTTCGCACATAACCTCCAACGTGGGGTCACATCTACAAACAGAACAATGCTATCTCACTCTCTATTTGAAGGCTCATGTCTGCACCCCTCGAGGTCGCATGAGTATCTACATACTTGGGTCCGCTTCGCATGTCTGCACCCCTCGAGGTCGCATGCCAGGCCCTTGTCATCTCTATGTTGGCCTTGCTAATGAGGTCTCATTATCTCTAGCACCATGATGTCCACGTCAGCCCTAAAACTGATGGGCTTGGGCCATGGAAGCTTCTAGAAACCCTAGCCCGTCTAGGTAACTTCTTCTCCAAGAACTACGTACGGCTTGATCCCTATAAATAGGGTACGTAGGCCTCTTGTTTGGATACGCCTCAGCTCACCCCTGACTATCTATCAACAAGATCAGCCACAAACAAACACCAATCTCCTCCCGTGTTCTTCGTGTTCTTAGCAAAATATCCGTATTTTGCTCCGTTATTCCAGCAACCTCCAATTTCGTGTTGTAACGAAATTCTCCCTACAACAATATAGAATCGAATTTGAATACTTATCAATTTATGAGAATACTGGGAATGACCTAAAATTGAAACTTATACTAAATCTATTATATCTATTTATATATCTAATACACCAACAGGGGTTTCCTTGAACAAATTAATTCATAGGCTCGGTCCTACCGAACCTAACTCCAAACCTAACTCTAAATATTTGAAAAACTTAATTAATTCATAGGCTCGGTCCTACCGAACCTAACTCTGAATATTTGAAAAAATAAAGTTTTTCAAAGGATTTGAACCAATGACCTTAGGTAACTAAATGCAACATCATAACAAGCTGAACTATGTGAGCAATTGAGTTACTTTTAAAAATCATTAGCTACGTACATAAATATTTGTATAATGTATAATCTCAATAATTACACACACACATACATACATACATATATACATACATACATACATACATACATACATACATTAATACCTAGCATAAGAGAGATCTTATCCAAATTTTTGGTCGTCGTACTACCAAAAAACATATGATCCGTTGGATTAAAAGTCATCTGTTGGATTATAAATTATATCCTTATATATTTATTTATAATTTTCACTTTGTTAATTTACTATAATACCCTTTCTTCATCGATTTGTTTTTTTTCTTCATCATTAGGACTAAATTTAATTTAAAAATATCTTTATAAGAGGGATCTTATCCAAATTTTTGGTCGCTGTACTACCCAAATTATATGATCCGTTGGATTGAAACTAGACGATCAAGATTAGATCACATAAAAAAGAAATTATAATCTAAAAAGGTTATAATTAGAAAAGGTTGTATTAGAAGTAATTTTAAAAGAAAATTATAATCTAAAAAGGATATAATTAAAAAAGGTTGTATTATAATTGAATTTTAAAAAGAAAATTATATTCTAAAAAGGATATAATTAAAAAAGTTGTATTAGAATTGAATTTTATTTTTTATTTATTAGTATTAAAAAATTTCATATTTACTATTTGGCCTCTATCTTGAGATCTAAAAATCAGATTTGAATTATTTTACAATCCATGCGAACCTCATAAAATTATCTTTAATTTAGTGATGCTTTAATAATTGTTATTCAAATAGAAACACTCAGACTATCAAGAGAAAATATAATTACGAATTTTTACATTAATCCTAATCTATGTAGAAGTTCTACATTGATAATGCTATCAATTGTAGAAAACCTAATTGTATATGATTTAAATCATTGACAAATACATTTTCGTATTTCAATATAAATATACTTTTATTTTATAACATATTAAAATATAAAACATTTTTTATGCTAAATCCAACGATTTTCATCTATTTATTTTAAGATCTTTGTCGTCCGGAGGAATAGACGATTATCAAAATTTTGGACAAAATCTATCTTGTATAAATATATATATACAGAGTACTTTTTAGTTTATAACATATTAAAATATAAGACATTTTTTATGCTAGATCCAACGGTTTTCATCTATTTATTTTAAGATTTTTGTCATATGGAGGAATAGACTACCGATTATCAAAATTTCGGACAAAATCTCTCTTACACTTATTATTAAAATTGTATTCGATTGTGAATAAAACTATCTTTAAATAATTATAAGGGTACAGTATTTTGATAATCAAAACGAATTATAAGTAGAATTCATAAATTAAATAGAATTTTCAACTTAAAAAATCGTCAATTTCTTCTCTTTTTTGTTTCTCTGTATATTTAATTATATTAAACCATCATTAATTTAAAGATTATTTTGTTAATTTCATGTGGGCTGTAAACGTCCAAATCAAATTTTAAAATTCAAGATAGAGTACAAATATTAAATCGAACATGTAAAATCTTATATATATATATATCAATTTTTAAACACCAATTTGATATGTAAATTAATAACTTATAAAATTTCATAAAATTAATATAATTGTAGATATTAAAAAGGAGCCGTGCGTTGCACGGGTTATAAGCTAGTAATTATTAATTATACATACACAAAAATAAATAATTATACATGCATACGTACATACACACATACATACATACATACATACATCCAACATACTTACATAAATTATACATGCATACGTACATACATACATACATACATACATACATACATACATACATACATACATATATTTATGTTACATAATCTATTAATATTTCATTATTTGTAATCTATTAATTGTTGTATAATTAATATGCATATTTATACATACATACACATATACAAACATATATACATACATATATAAATTTCTATGGATATATAATAATATACTATAATATTATATACATACATATTATATGACATACATATGTTAGTAGTATTTTTGTTGTTCGTTCGCAGGGAAGGACTGAATGTAATATCAAGTTCAAGTTTTTTATCTCTCACAATTTAGAAGTGTAGAAGAATGTTTGGTTTGTTTATAAACTAAATTAAACTAATTATCAATCGAGAATAAAATATATGAGGAAAACAATCCAAGAACTGGGGTTCTTCACTTGGTTTCAATGCATATTCAATATCTATGTGACATCTATGTTCTTACTCTGCTGAAAACAATTCTTCTAAGGTTATAATGTTCTCTTCCAAGATACAATATAATGTCTACAACTACACCTTAATTGTCAATTCCATGATACAATCAAAGTACAATCATAAACTATTACGCACCAAGAATTATAAGTCTCACAACTCTCCTATTAATCTTCCAATCAAATATTCGAGTTATGTCTGTTAAATCATGTACTAAAATCGCAACTCCTCTTCTAAGTTATTACAATCCCTAAAATACAATCAAAGGTTCATGACTCCCCTAATTGTGTTAAGCCCTCAATAATAGATCAGCAAAGCAAGAAAATCACAGATAATTAAACACACATGAATACCAAGGAATACTACCCAATCCTCAGATTAGAGAATTAGTTACACATAATTAAAGAAGAAAACAAAATAATAATATTGAATGAAAACATGATATTAAAAATAAGGAGTTTAGATATTACACGTTTTGAAAATTGAATAAAGCTTGGATAGAACACCTTCAATCCTTGCTCCTTCTCTTCTCTCCAATAGGTTATGAATATCCCTAAAATAATACCCTAGATGTGTTTATATAGGGCTCTAGACATCTTGCCCAGCAAGAAATTGCCTTCTATTACAATTAGGATTTAAAGAAGGTACCAAAACTGCCCAGAATACAATTAGAATTAGAAAAAGGGTAAAACAGTAAATTCATGGCCTTCTTTTTATAAGAACACGTGCGCGACTTCATTCAGCACGTCCCTTGCACTTTTTTCCTATCCCAGGTTGTAGAAAATCTCTCAAGCTTCGCGTGGGCAGTAAGATCGCTGAAAACGGACTTCTAGAACTCCAGATATGGCCAAAACAGTATAAGCTGCGCAGCCTTTCCGGAAAATCCGAATTTTAATCAATTAAATCTCCAAAAACGTCAAAAGCTTAGATATTCTTGCAAACCTGCACAACTACACAAAACACATCAAAAATACACAAACTTGAGTCCAAAACAATCAATTTAAGCCGATTTAGAATGCTCCAAGTGGATATAAAATCCACTTATCAAACACCCCCAAACTTAAACCGATGCTTGTCCTCAAGCATAAACAATTACAACTAACTAACTAGTACCACTTCCGTAGGTGATCACGGTTGCATTTGGCATATGCAACAAGCCCTTTAAACCCCTAGGCAGCCCTAGTGGACGAGTAAGGTCTCGTGAGGGCCTATAGCGAATGTACCCACAAAATCCATTTAACCTAATGCAATGCAATGCATGAATGCAACTAATATGCAAATGCAATTAATTTAGCCTACCATACCTTCAAATCCTCTCATGCCATATCAACTTAAGAATCAAAGTAAATACGCAATGTCTTGGTGTCGAAAGTGCAAGTATTCACATAGTCTACTCAATGAACATGCATAAGTTCTCACAAGCCCATGTCAAGTGTAAGAATAAGTTAGTAAACATGCTAAGCCTACAAGAGCACATCTTTGAGACAACACTCGGGATCTCATACGCAAGAACAAGCAAACACTCACATTCCACTCACAAAAGAATATTCACTCAAGAACAAGGGTAAGTGTATCACTCAATTCCAACAAAATCATAAACATGCTTGACATTTGGTATCAATCTAACTCTTAACACAACATACATCAATGACGATAATCAAAAGGTCTTTAATTGGGTTGTAACGGGGTTAGGGACAAGGTATGTCAAATAAGCCAAAACAGATGAAGTGTCAAAAGCTAGTAAGTACCATAATGAACCATTCACAACACCCTATTCCCCCCACATAATTTTACTAACAACACTCGACTAGTCGACTAAAGTAGGATCACAACAAACACAAACATGCTCTCATAATATATATTTTTTTCTTCTCTTTTTCTTTTTTTTCTCTTTTTTTTTCTTTTTTCTTTTTTTTTTCTTTTTTTTCCGAGAGCTAAATAAAACAATAATATAAACAATAACAATGATCCCACAATTTATTACATATGCCGACTATCAAGTAAACAAACCCAATTTCAATATTTCCCCCAAAAGTATGACCAACAATAAACCCCTCCTTGCACACTGTTGTGCCCAAAATCTCCATGGACTAGATTTAGGCCCATTAATCTATAGGGTTCGGTCCATACAAGCTAGAAGATTGATCCAGTACGAGTTATGAAGATCAAATAGAAGAAATGACTAAGGAAGTATGAGTATCAGGAGGTTCCCAATGGTCAGGAAGCTGAGCTGAGCACTAGAAGACCAGGTTCCTCCAAGAAAAAGAGTTCGAGTTAGCATAGCAACAGCCATAGAGATGATAAAAGCATGTGAAGAGTTATCCAGTCTAACCAGTTTGTTATTTGTGCAGGTACTGACACCCAAAGGGAGGTCCCTAAGCGATATGTCCCGAAATAAGGAGGTTCCTGAGAAACAGGCTCCTGAGATGTAGGTTCCTGAGCACCAGGTTCCTACGAGTTGCCAACAGAAGGTTCTAGAAGCCATCTAGAACAGATAAACGAATTGGTATCTGAGTATAATTCTAGGGCGCAGATGATCCTAGAATAACTCTAACCAATGAGAGAATCATAGTGGGGTACGAACTCGAGTTCTACTCTACTTAGCCAACTAGTTCGTGAAAGGCTCTAAAGGAACCTGAGTCCAACACGAACTAGGTGACCGAATACAGCTATTCCAGTAAGAGACAGAATCATATTAGAACTACGTGAGCTTGATCCCTATATATACAAGGGTACGTAGGCACCTCAGGGTAAGAGGCATTAAGTTCTCTAATTCTCTCTAACGGCACCTGAGATTATTGGAGATACCCTCGAGCACAGCTCAACCCCCACAAACACAACCCAAACCTTTCACAGAACAGTTGATCGCTAGCCTATACAACTACCTGTAGACCTCTCATAAGTTGATTACGAAATCCACTCATCAACATTGGCGCTAGAAGCAGGGGATAGTTAATATCTTAAGAGTGGAAAAGATGTCAGGCAACTCTGATAGCGAAGCAACCCGTTCTGAGCGACAGATTCACGAGGGGAACATATCTCCTCCCAGAGCACCGAAGGTTACTAAAGCAGCTATGATGGAAATCTTAAAGACTGTGGGAGAACGTTTGTCGACTTTGGAGCAGGCTTCAAGCAAAAAGAAGAAAAAGAAGGCAAAGAAAGGCAAGAAGTCGAAGGTTACTCCGAAACAGTTGAACTTTGAGGAAGAAGAATCTGAGAATGGAGAGGAGGTTCCAAAAGATGGTGGAGAACCGAAGCAAAATAATGGTGATGAAGAGCTAGAGAATCCTGAGAAGAGTAAAACTGTTAGCAAGGGCCGTACAGGGTCAAAGGGAAAGAAGAAAACCAAGACTGGAGGTTCCTCACAGAAAAAGAAGAAAGATAAAGACCCATCTGTTGAGATAATTGAAGAAGAAAGCACGGATTCAGATGAGGATACTGAAGAATCAAGCACTGCAGAGTCGCAAGAGGAAGAAGGAACAAGTAAAAAGACAAAGGCGGAAGCTACTGGGGAGGTGACAGCAGAAGATGTCAAGAAAATTTTGGCTCAACTCAAGGACGAAAAGAATCTTGCTGTGAATCCTATAACTGCCTCTCCTTTCACCAAGAAGGTTCGAAAGTCGGCTCTGCCTAGGTCTTATAGGCCTTCGAATGAGTTGAAGTTCGATGGAACTACTGACCCCATTGAATATCTTAGTCGTTTTGACACGGAGATGGATGTCTATCAAGTGAAGGAAGCCACCAGATGCAGGTTACTGGCTGCAACTCTACAGGGTGGAGCCCATCAATGGTTCAAAAGGTTACCTGCTGATTCGATTGGTTCTTGGGCAAGTATGGGGAAGCTCTTTGTCACTCAATTTAGAGCATCTGTTGCGTTCGCACCACCAACCAATACCTTAGCCAATATCAAGCAAAGACCTAGTGAGACGTTGACAGAATATTTCAAGAGGTTTAATGCGGAGGTTCCTAAAGTTAGGAAAGCATCTGAGGAAACCAAAAAGAATTTCTTAATTGCTGGAGTCAAAAGAGGCTCGGACTTTTGGAAAGCACTTCAAGGAAAAGAACCAGAGACGTTGGCAGATTTTTACGCCCAGGCAGAACCCTTTCGTCTGGTGGAGGAATCTCGATCTAGCCGAATTAAGGAAGGATCCAGATTTCGTAAGGCAAAGTGGAAGCAAGAGGTCGAGACAAAGAAGCCCCAATGGTCGTGACAATAAAAAGGTGGTTAGTCGCACATCCCAGGTGAAGCCTGAAGCTGTGAATCCTACTAAACCTGTCATGGGTCAGGTACCGCCACCAGCTTCCTATAACAATAATAAACATGAGAGACCTGTCTATGAAACTTTCACCCCTTTGGTAGCCCCGATCGATCATATTTACGCGGTGAATGAGAAGTCCTCATGGTTTAAGAAGCCTTTCAGAACTAGTCCCCCAGGGAATAAGAATGAGCGCCCATACTGTGACTTTCATGATAACAATGGGCATAATACTGCAGATTGTCGTCACCTCAAAGACTTAATTGAAAATCTAATCAGACAAGGGCAGTTGAGTGAATGGGTGGCTCAGGAAGGAAAAAAGTATAGAGATGAGAAGACTCAGAAGACACAGACACAGGAACCTGTCGTGATGGAAGGACCACCTAAGGCTGGATGCATACGCACAATTATAGGAGGTCCCCACATTGGAGGAAGCAGCAGGAATGCCATGGAGAGGTATACCCGTGAGGCTAAAGAACGTCCTTTGACAAGTATTTAAAATCTGTCACAGAGGTCCCCAAGGCTGTTTGAAGGAGAGGATGTAGATATCACTTTCACTGAAGAAGATGCTTCCTGGGTGCACCATCCCCATACCGATGCTTTGGTGGTTGAGGCAGGAATCGGGTCTTATGAGGTTCATCGAGTGCTAGTTGATAACGGAAGCTCTGTAAACTTGCTATCTTACTCAGCTTTCAAGAAGATGCATTTTTTGGATAAAGATTTAACTCCAACAAACGATACCTTGTACGGATTCACTAATAATCAGGTTCCTATCAAAGGTAAGATTCGTTTTCCAGTAACTTTAGGTGATAAACCATGTTGCATTACACAGCTGGCAGAATTCATTGTTATAGAAGAGAATATGAATTACAATGCTATTCTGGGAAGACCCATTTTGAAGGAGATGAGGGTAGTAACCTCCATTTACCATCTAACTATGAAGTTCCCAACACCAAATTGAATTGGTGTAGTTCGAGGATGCCAGTATGAGTCTAGAGAGTGCTACACCAAAGCTTTGCAACATGCTGCTAAGGCTGCTAAATTGCCTGAACCTATTGACGAGGTTCCTGATGATTTTCCAGGAAAGAACCCAGACAAAATAACGCTCGACCTGCGTAGTTCGCCCTTGGAAGGTTTTGTGCCAGCATCCTGTAGAGCTATAAGAATTGAAGAGATCATAGAAGAGGAACCTCATGCTAAGATTCTAGTTTTTCGGGGACCAGATACCCCTTACTTATTGATAGAAAGTGCACCCCCTACGGACAAGGATGGTGATGTGTGTATGGCAGAAGGATTGGATGAAGAAAAATCCCGAAAACTGAAACATAATGGAAGCAATGAAGACAGTCAGCCAACATCAAAGAGAAGGAATGTCATGCACGAAGTGCAGGAACCGTCTACAGTCCAGGAACCTCAAGAGGACTTAACCACAGAGATGGAGGTAGACTTAGACCCTCGAATGCCAGAAACCATGGTCAAGGCTGGACCAGCTGGTGAAACTTTGGATGTGAAGATTAATGACAAAGATGGTACAAAAATGTTGAAGATTGGAGCTCAACTCGACCCAGCCTTAAAGGAATCTCTCATTACCTTTTTGGGCAAGAACCTGGATGTGTTTGCATGGTGTCACGCAGATATGGAAGGGATAAATCCAAGGGTCATGTGTCATAAGTTGAATATTGATCCCGAAAAGAAAGGAGTGAGACAGAAGCGAAGACCAGTTAGTGGAGAAAGAGCTCAAGCATTGAAAGAAGAGGTCGACAGGTTATTGGATGCAGGATTGGTTAAAGAATCTTTCTACCCAGTATGGTTGGCAAACCCTGTTTTGGTAAAGAAACCTAATGGGAAATGGAGAACCTGTGTGGACTTCACAGATCTCAACAAAGCATGCCCGAAGGACAGTTTCCCACTGCCACGGATTGATCAGTTAGTGGATGCAACAGCTGGACATGCCCTCCTCAGCTTCATGGATGCATATTCAGGTTACAATCAAATCCCTATGTATGAACCTGACCAAGAGCATACTTCTTTTATTACGGATAGAGGTCTTTATTGCTATGTATGCATGCCATTTGGATTGATTAATGCTGGAGCCACATACCAACGGTTAGTGAATATGATGTTTAAAGACCAAATTGGCCATACTATGGAAGTATATGTGGATGATATGCTAGTTAAGTCTAAGGAAGATGTTGACCATGTAAAGCACTTAGAAGAAATGTTTGGAATCTTGCGAAAGTACAGAATGAAGCTGAACCCTCAAAAATGTGTGTTCGGGGTAGAATCAGGAAAGTTTCTGGGTTTCATGGTAAACCACAGAGGTATCGAAGCCAACCCAGCCAAGATTAAAGCATTGATTGATATGAGGTCGCCGAGAACTGTGAGAGAGGTTCGGTCTCTTACAGGAAGAGTTGCAGCCTTGAATAGGTTCATTTCGAAATCTACTGATAAGTGTCAGGAGTTCTTTAAAGCTATAAAGAAAGGAAACAAATTCGAGTGGACCGCAGAATGTGAGATAGCGTTTGGAAAGTTAAAGGAGCATTTGGGGAGCCCCCCACTGTTAGCCAAACCTGTGGATGGAGAACCATTGATACTTTACTTGGCTGTATCAGAGTATGCCATTAGTGCAGTTTTGGTTCGAGAAGAGAATGGACAGCAGAGCCCAGTCTACTATGTTAGTAAAAGGTTGCTTGATGCAGAAACGAGGTACACAGGAATGGAGAAGCTGGTTTTCGCATTGATTCTGGCTTCCAGGAAGCTGCGACCTTACTTCCAAGCTCACAAGATTGAGGTAAGAACCTCATATCCACTTAAGCAAGTGATGCATAGGCCAGAAACGTCTGGAAGAATGTTAAAGTGGGCTGTGGAGCTAGGACAGTTCGACATAGAATATAAGCCAAAGACAGCAATCAAAGCTCAAGCTTTAGCAGATTTCTTAATCGAGTTTCCACCTGATGTAGAGGTTACTGGCCAGGAGGGGCCAAAAGAGGTGGTAGAAAAACAGGCAGACAATGACAACTATGCACCTTGGTGGACACTGTATGTAGATGGAGCTGCTAACAGTGGTGGAGCAGGTGCAGGCATAGAACTAGTTAGTCCAGAAGGGCACCAACTCTATAGCTCAATTCATTTTGCTTTTAAAGCCACGAACAATGATGCAGAATATGAGGCATTGATTGCAGGCCTCAAGTTGGCTTTGGAGATGAAAGTGGAGAATATCAGAGTGTTCAGCGATTCGATGTTGGTAGTTTGGCAGATTCGTGGTGGTTTTCAAGCGAGAGGGCCAAGAACAGACTTATATTTGAGGTACTCCCAGGAGCTGATCGCAAGGTTCAAAGAGGTGAAGCTAGATCAAATACCTCGAGGAAAGAATACCAAGGAAGATGCATTGGCCAAGCTAGGATCTCAGAGAGAATCCACGTTATTGGGGGTAATTCCACTTCAGATTCAGGAGCAACCTAGTGTTTTCAAAGAAGAGGTAATGGACATCGAGTTCCCAGTTGAAGATTCCTGGATTACCCCAATACATCGTTACCTGGACAAAGGGGAGCTACCTCCCGGTCAAAATGATACCAGGAAGTTGAAGTATCATGCAGCTAAGTATGTAATCTATGATGGAGTTCTGTATAGACGGGGATTCAATCAGCCTTTGCTCAAGTGTGTAGTTGGAGAACAATGCAAGTATATCCTCGAGGAGATTCATGAAGGAGTATGTGGAAATCACTCGGGGGGTAATTCTTTAGCCATGAAAGTCCTTCGACAAGGATATTATTGGCCAACCATCAAAGCAGATGCTACAAAGTTTGTGCAGGCATGCAGTAATTGTCAGAGGTTTGCAAATTTTGATAATCGTCCTGTAGCACCTATCAAACCGATCATTAGCCCTTGGCCATTCGCTGTTTGGGGAATAGACCTCATTCGAGAACTCCCAAAAGGAAAAGGAGGAGTGAAATATGCAGTGGTTGCAGTTGATTACTTTACAAAGTGGGCAGAAGCAGAACCACTTGCTAAGATTACAACGTCAAAATTGACTGAGTTTGTGTTTCGAGCCATTGTATGCAGGTTTGGCATTCCGCAGAAACTGATTTCTGACAACGGGAAGCAGTTTGATAGTAGAGAGCTTAGAGGGTTGTGTGAGCAGTTTGGAATTCAGAAGGCATTTTTAGCAGTGTATTATCCGCAGAGTAATGGACAGACTGAAGCAGTGAATAAGATTATCAAGCACACTTTGAAGACGAGGCTTGAAGATAAGAAAGGAAGCTGGCCAGAGGAGCTTCCTGGAGTCTTGTGGTCGTATAACACCACGCCTAGAACTACAACTGGTGAGTCTCCTTTTACCCTCGCCTATGGTTGTGAAGCTATGGTACCTGTGGAAGTTGGAACAGGTTCCTTGAGAAGAAAGTATTTTGACCCCGAGAGCAATGAGGTCAATCATATACTGTATTTGGACATGGTCGAAGAGTTAAGAGCAGATTCGCAAGTGAAGTTAGCAGCATATCAACAGAGAGTTCGAAGGTATTACAACAAAAAGGTGAAGGCAAGACCTTTTAAAGTTGGAGACCTAGTTCTGAGGAAAGTCATGCCAAATACCAGGGTTCTGGCACATGGAGCCTTTGGAGCGAATTGGGAGGGACCTTACCAGATAAAGTCAGCAATTTGGGAAGGAACCTACCACTTGATGGATATGGATGGGAACCTCATTCCGAGAGCTTGGAATGCAGAACATCTCAAGAAGTATTATCAGTAATTCTTTTATGAGCTTTTTTTTCCTTAGGAAAAGTAAGGCTCTTTCAGCCCACGAATAAAGGCAGCTTATTAGTTATAGCTGACCAGTATTTTGATTTCAGTATTTAATTATGCATGTACTCGGGGGGTACTTGATGTGAACCTCCCTACTTGCAAGACGATTTCTTTTTTAAGTATTGAGCGATAGATAGCTCTACGTTGAATATTTTGAGTGCATTCTTTGCAGCTATAGCTCCTTAATAGTTCTTTTATGTAACAATAATTACCAAAAAGAACTGGGGGGTAGTATTCCTACTTAGACAGTATTGTGCATGCTATGATTTGATATTTCATATGCCAATTTGAAATTTTTGAATCAGGTTACCTTGACTAACAGGTTCCTGTAGCATTGTATTGTATTTTGCAGGTTACCTGAGCTGACAGGTTCCTGTAGCATTGACAGTATGTGCGAAGTATGAATACGATTTGACAGAATACGTGGACTACGAATGATTGATAAGAAAAGTCCCAGGTAGCTTCCTGGGCATTGAGAAAAGTCCCAGGTAGCTACCTGGGCATCGAGAAAAGTCCCAGGTAGCTTCCTGGGCATTGAGAAAAGTCCCAGGTAGCTTCCTGGGCATCGAGAAAAGTCCCAGGTAGCTTCCTGGGCATCGAGGAAAGTCCCAGGTAGCTTCCTGGGTATTGAGCAAAGTCCCAGGTAGCTTCCTGGGCATCGAGAAAAGTCCCAGGTAGCCTCTGGACATCGAGAAAAAGTCCCAGGTAGCTTCCCGAGCAAGCAATGAATTAAGCCTCAGGCAGCTTCCTGAGCATGAATTAAGCCTCAGGTAGCTTCCTGAGCACGATTGAAAGCCTCAGCTGACTGAGCATGATATTGTTGCCAAAAGCCTCAAGTTCCTTGTGCACGTGAATTAAAGTCCTGACAAAAGGCATCTAAAGTCCTGACAAAAGGCATCTAAAGTCCTGACAAAAGGCATCTAAAGTCCTGACAAAAGGCACCTTAAAGAGAAGCCTAATAAGCTCTCCCTCATGTGGAACCGCCTTTGGCACATGGGAAGAAGGGATAAAATCCTTAGCATTTACCTTCATAAGATGTCTAGCCTGACACATGGAGAAGAGGAATCTGTGTGGACTCCCAGAATGGCACACAGGTTCCTAGAATCGCCTCAAGGCACAAAAAGGAACCAACATGCCTCGAGGCATGTTGGGACCTAGAGAATAGGATTGGGAACCAAGCAGGTTACCTTTCCAAGAGAAAAAAGGAACCAACATGCCTCGAGGCATGTTGGGACCTAGAGATTAGGATTGGGAGCCAAGCAGGCAACCTTTCCAAGTGTTGACCCGAATTAAACAAGAGAAAGATTTTACTAACGTTAACTGTTTTTTGTTTTATGTTTATTTTGCAGGATTAATACTCGAGGAACCTGGTCTTGATGAATAAGAAGTTATTAAAGAAGGCTACGGTTTAAATTATCGATTCAAGGTGTAAACACAGAGGTTCCAGGTTTTACAACTCAGCTGTAGTTTGTTGCATTTATTTTGAGAATAAACAAGTGGAAATATGCGTGTGTTCTGTTTCTTACAATGGGTTAGCCCACGTAAGCTTGAACATATGAGTAAGGAAGCTGAATTATTCTCTAGTGCATAACAGTGAAGTGTTTCATGAGGTTTTGAAGAAAAGTTTGTAGAAAGTTAAGATTCGAACAAAGAAATATGTATGAGTTTACCCTGGACAAGAGATATGTAGCAAAAGTAAATAGCTATTATAAAAAAAAACATAGAGAGTTATGGGTACAAAGACCCAGGAAACCAGCATAAAAAGTTATTGGCACGAAGGCCATGGAAACCAAATTCAGAATTACATCTTGCGAGGCGTTACGAGGAGCCCGCGACCTCATCAAAAGTTATCAAAAGTTTTTAAAGAATCTTGTTGAGATTACGAAGGAGGAACTTCATCGGAACCCTTGCTGATAACAGGAGGAGTTGGAAGGATAGGCTGAACAACTTCAGGAGCAAGAACCTCTGCAGTCTCAAGGTCGGAACCTGGAGACCTCTCAACCGTTTTCACGGGAGGTACAGAGGTTGCAGCAGCAGCTTTCTCCTCGAAATCTTTGATCATCCCCACTACGTCTTCACCCAGGAGGGACCAGTCTATATTGGGCATCTTCTCCCATGTGGAACGTATGTAGTCATTAATACCTTCATCATAGCCTTCGTCATATCTGGCCTTCTCCTTGATAAGTATGGATGACTTCACAACTTCAGCAGCAGCATTCAAGGCGTCCACCTGAGCTTCCAGTTCATTGGTTCTTTCCAGCATCGACAGTTTCTCGTCCTTAAGGATCTTGACTTGACCTTGAAGTTCGATTTTCTCATTTCTTAAAGAGGTCTCCACGATCTTTGCATTTCTGACAGCCGCAGTGGCAATGTTTGCCTTATCCTCACTAGCAGCTAGTTCTGTTTTGAGTTTGCGAATCTCTCCTTGAAGTTGGAGGTCATATTGGGTCTTTACAGCAAACTCGTCGCAGTATCTAAGAGCAAAGAAAGCAGATTGAGCAGTAGCAAATCTCATGGCGTGCATGGCTTCAGTAGAACTCATCTTACTCCAGGCAGTTATCGTCTCTATAGGAACATGGGTGTCAATCATGTCCTTGAACAAATTGGAGGATTGATCAGGGTCGGTTTTCACTGCTTTGTTTTTCCTTGACGAGCGAGTCTGGGGAGCTGCTGAGAGGTCAAGAGTTGACTGAGCAAACTTCCTCTTTGAAGAACCAGAATGAGTAGTTTGGGAAGCAGGAGTGCCGGGAACTTGATTAATAGGAGTTGCATTCAGCGGAACCTCCTTAGTTTCAGTCTTGAAGATCTCATCCACGTTCTTGGACCTTTTGATAAATGATGGGGCTTTTGGAGCCATATCTGCAAAAGAAAATACAAGAAAGTATTAGAGATTTATATACAGAGTAAGCAGGTGAAAGTGCAGATGTATAATAATATAAAAGAAGGGACAACAGCAGGGAAACTCGTACCAGAGGCTGAAGGTATAAAACCTAGGGCAGATAAATTAGCAGGGGTCAACAGGATCATGCAATCTCTTATGGCCGAAGAGTGCTTCAAAGCCTCTTCAGCTCTCATTAAACAAGCTCCGGTAAGAACAGTCTGTTTTGGAATTAATGGGCGGCAATTGAACTCAAAGCGAATAGAGGGGCAATCAAAGCAGTAAAGGAACTGCTCTTGCCATTGATCAAAGTTCTGTTTAATACCTTTTATACATCGGCCTTGATGACTAGGCCAGGCAGTCAGATAGAAACAACCGGAACCCTTCCCAGTGTCCTTCAATCTGAAGAAGTAACCTAATTCATGTGCAGATAGTGGGGTTGTGAACATGCTAGTGTACAGAATGTAGGTACTGATGGCTAACCTATATGAGTTAGGTGTCAATTGGAGAGGGGCCAAGCCATTGAAGTCAAGAACCTCTCTTAGGAAAGGATGTAGAGGGAAGTATACACCAACTTTGAAGAAGGCAGCAGAAGTTACAACATTTGGAATACCTCGATCAGGTATCTTGGTATCGAACTTGTGAGCTCTCTCACCTGGCTTAGGGATAACAATGGAGCAGGTTGGACGAAAACATTCCTCATACAATTTCTCTAACCTAGTCAAGGTCATAAGGGAATCCATTTTTTCACAGAAAGGTACAATTTCTTGCTTATACAACTCTCTCTCAACGGACACTTCATTATCAAAATCAGGATCTGGGATCAAACTATGATCAGGCTTAGACACTTCTTCTCCGTCAGAGGGCCAATCATCCCCCAAATCTACAAAGGAAGGGGTAGGAGGATTTGTAGAGGGTAAGGTCGAAGGTTTGAGGAGGATATTTCCAGGTTCGTCAATGTCTGGAATAACAACCCTAGACCTAGTTCTTTCCCCTATTGGCATGATAGAAGGTTGAATTGAAGATAAATGGTCAGAGTGTGTAGAATCAGAGGACATCTGCAAAAGACAGACGGAGAAAAGTCAGGTTTTGAGTCTCCTAAAAGAGAAATAGTGGTTCTAAAGTTCTTGGACAGACATAACTATGAGACACAGGGTAGTCAGCGAATAACACAGAAGCTACGCACCATTAAAGCGACGCATATCGACTACAGTATAAGTCGAAAACATGTGTGTACAGAATATGAATAAACAATATCGAGTCCCAGAGAAATCAGGGTCACAAGACTGTAAATCGATGATCAAACAAACAGGGTGTAGTAAACAACTATATGAGAAGCATGGAATGTGAAAAACAGATACAAACGTATACATACAAAGACTAGAAACGAAGAACATCGGCATGCAAGACACGAAAGTGCAGACAGTACGAAATGAAGTCAAAGATCATGAAAGAGCAGAAAGAAAGCAAGTCATACCTTAATTCGAAGAAAGCGGGGACGGAGAGCTCGGATTGAATTGGTGATCGTCGAACTTCTTCTTCTCTCTCTCTAAGGGTTTTGGAAGATATTTGGTAAAGGTAAAAAAAACTAAACCTGGAGTTAGAAGTGTGTTTATAATCAAGACAGCTCCGTACACGTGGCAGCGTATTACTGGAGCGGTAAAATGAAGAGGTACACGCATGAGAAGCGTGTGAACCTTGGGAACTTACACATTAACTACAGCCTTGGTAAGTGATAAGTTTAATTCAAATTTTGAATTATCTTTTACAACTAACCATTATCCCCTCTTAAATTATTAAATTTAAAGAGGCGTGAAGTTGAGTGACAAGTTAGATTCCCTGAGAAGTTGAATGCAAACATAAAGTAGATTTCGAGAGCTGAAGCAAGAAGAAGAAAATAGCGAGATAACAGGTTCCTTAATACAAAGGAAGCTTACTCAAGATTATATCAAGCTGAAAATATTTTATGTCCTGTTTCCTATACCGAGTTAGCTCATGTAGGCTTGGATATACAATGGTGAAGCGAGATATAGTTAACAGGATGGTTTAACATTAAACCTTTGATCGTAGAATTAGAATAGGTTCCTTTCACATTACATGATTTCAAGGAACCGGGGGGTACTTGTTGTGCCCAAAATCTCCATGGACTAGATTTAGGCCCATTAATCTATAGGGTTCGGTCCATACAAGCTAGAAGATTGATCCAGTACGAGTTGTGAAGATCAAATAGAAGAAATGACTAAGGAAGTATGAGTATCAGGAGGTTCCCAATGGTCAGGAAGCTGAGCTGAGCACTAGAAGACCAGGTTCCTCCAAGCAAAAGAGTTCGATTTAGCATAGCAACAGCCATAGAGATGATAAAAGCATGTGAAGAGTTATCCAGTCTAACCAGTTTGTTATTTGTGCAGGTACTGACACCCAAAGGGAGGTCCCTAAGCGATATGTCCCGAAATAAGGAGGTTCCTGAGAAACAGGCTCCTGAGATGTAGGTTCCTGAGCACCAGGTTCCTACGAGTTACCAACAGAAGGTTCTAGAAGCCATCTAGAACAGATAAACGAATTGGTATCTGAGTATAATTCTAGGGCGCAGATGATCCTAGAATAACTCTAACCAATGAGAGAATCATAGTGGGGTACGAACTCGAGTTCTACTCTACTTAGCCAACTAGTTCGTGAAAGGCTCTAAAGGAACCTGAGTCCAACACGAACTAGGTGACCGAATACAGCTATTCCAGTAAGAGACAGAATCATATTAGAACTACATGAGCTTGATCCCTATATATACAAGGGTACGTAGGCACCTCAGGGTAAGAGGCATTAAGTTCTCTAATTCTCTCTAACGGCACCTGAGATTATTGGAGATACCCTCGAGCACAGCTCAACCCCCACAAACACAACCCAAACCTTTCACAGAACAGTTGATCGCTAGCCTATACAACTACCTGTAGACCTCTCATAAGTTGATTACGAAATCCACTCATCAACACACACCTTATTACTCCCTTAAGCACTTTACTAGCCTTTGACAATGTGGGTTCAAATTAATGTAAGGCCAATACAAGAAAAAGATATAGGCAAGTAATGTGGTGTGTCACCGAAAAATAGGATTTAGCTCAATGGGTAACTAATTGATCATGTAAGCATGGTATGGTAATATGGGAAAATATGTGGTTATTCCTAATTGCCTTTATCATTTTAATCGTCAAATAATGTCATGCGTTTCAAGAAAGACCTCAAACAACTGCTAGCAATGCAAACAATCCGTGGGCACTCAAGCAAACGAATAAATTGCAAAAAATATGCAATATGGCTCAAAAACTCACTTGGTGGAAAAACATACTTAATCCCAAGCAAAAATCTCTCTAACGCAGCAACTTGTATTCAAAGCATGCAAACTAAATCATCTTGCACATATTCATGTCCTTCTAATCACTTACAACATTCAATAAGTCTACTAGCTTCAACTAACTAGTGTATGTGTGTGCACAAGAACAAGCATATCACTTCTCAATCAAAAGCGTCAACAACACAAAATTCCTATCAAGCATGGGTGCAAATGCAAACTACTATGAACTCACATGAATACAAAAAAAATAAAAACAGAATGCCCTATATGAAACAACGTAGATAACACAAACATAAATGCATAATTTACTACTACTAATATGCAAAGCATGAAATCCTACATGGACAAATAATACAACAACAACTTACTAATCCCTCAAACCACCCCCAAACTTAAAATATTCAATGTCCGCATTGAATGGAAGTAAATACAAGGGATAACAGAAAACATACCTACTCGTCCTCCTCCTCGAATGAATCAGAATCTGGCGGTGGATACTGCGTACGAGCTCCATAGTCTGGCCACCTTGCCTGAACACTACAAAATCCAATTGACAAGAACACAAATTCGTAATAAAAATAAGATTAGAGAAAAAGATTTACCCAATACGAATCGAAGAGGTGAACTTGCAATTAATTCCTCTTTAGAATTGAATTTTTAGAGATTTAAATAAATAGAAGAGGAATTGGATTTGTATGTATAGGTGGGTAGATAATAATAATAATAAAAAATAACAATAATAACTAATAATAATAAATCTAATAATAATAATAATAAGAATAATAAATAAGAATAATAATAATAATAAATAATAATAAATATGAATAATAGTAGTAATAATAATAATAATGAATATGAATTGGAATAGAAATAGGTTTAGA
Source organism: Kitagawia praeruptora (assembly GCA_037693485.1). Classification (NCBI taxonomy): domain Eukaryota; kingdom Viridiplantae; phylum Streptophyta; class Magnoliopsida; order Apiales; family Apiaceae; genus Kitagawia; species Kitagawia praeruptora. The sequence goes on from CM075352.1 coordinate 147,182,930, forward strand.
ATTTTTGAAGAAAAGATGGGGGGTTTTGGAATTGAAATAGGAAAAGAATTAAGTGTAAAGGGGAGAGTATAAATAGAATTTGGGGTGTTGAAAGATTTTTTATTTTTTTACAACAACAGCACTCGCACAACAGTTTGTTGTTAAGAGACACATGCTGAAAATCTTCTGCACCACTGTCACACGCGCAAGCCGCGCGCGTGTAAAGCAAACTGCGCCTAGATCAGACGCGCCACTGCAACTTGCGCGTCTGGGGGGCAAGTTGCTTCCACACCAGTAACGCAGGCGCAACCTGCGTTACTCACCCGCAATCTGCCCTAAAACCAGTAACGCAGGCGCAACCTGCGTTACAGACCTGCAATCTGCTCAATTTTTTTTTTTTTCTGAAAACACTCAATTTTTTTTTCTTCCTACACTATTGCGAGGGTTGCCTGCCACGAAGCGCTTCTTTAACGTCAATAGCTTGACGCCGATTATACCTGGAAACTTCAATGAGCAGAAAAAGCAAACAGATGCACATATCTACGAATTTCTAATATAAGCATATTGTGCAAATAAACCTTAGATTCATTGAAAGGTACGAAAACTTTCAAGAACCTATCATGCTCAAGAGACTTGGAAACATCAAAATAGCTAGAAAAGTCGTCAGAATAATCATTATAAGTACGACTCATATACTCTTCCCAAATCGGATCCTTATACTCTAAAGCAAGATTTTCAACTTCCTCAATCTTAACTTTCTTCTCTTTTATAATTAGACACTCATCAATTTTAATCTCGTCTACCAATGTATTAAGCTCAAAATTTTCTAGATTTGGTAGAATTTCAATTGCATCCAAATTATCATTAATGCGCATGGGACAATTATCAACTACACAAGTAGACTCATCAGACACAACATTATCATCAATTGCTAAACAAGAATCATGGCATAGAGGAAAATTGACACAAGGGGGAGTTCGATAACAACCGTCATGCCACACTGCTCGAACTTCCCAAATAAAATTATTTAGTTTAGCATTCTCCTCGTACCAAGCTATTGAATCACATGGAATATCATTGTCACTAGCAATTTCTAAAGTTGGTTCATCAAAAACTCCCAAAGAAAGTAAGGGAGGATTAGACTGAGTTCCTTGAATCATTTTATTGAGCGCAATCTCCCAATCAGCAGGTAAAGAAGGATTAGAGTGAGTTAAACTCGTATCAACATCATTACACATATATGGATTAAGATCATAATGATATTGATTTTCAAACGAATATGAATAATCATTGCTAGGGGCATATGGAGCATAAAATGAGTTCTCAGAATAGAACGAATTCACCTGATATGCATTACAATCCTCATAAGCATTGAATTGTGGGTAAGGATTGAAGTCTTGATATTGTTCCTGACTGTTGTAGAAATTCTGAGCATTGTTCCAACCAAAGTTGTACTCCATCTAGTCTCTCTCTTCAAAACCTGTTTAAGTTGTCTACCTCAAAGAACCTGTAGACACACCAAAGAAAGAAATACAAAAAGAAAGAAAAGAAAAATATATACAAAGATAAAATCCAAACTACAAGAAACAATTAACTCAAAATCAACATTGTTGCCTTCCTCGGCAGCGGCGCCAATTTGTTAGTAGTATTTTTGTTGTTCGTTCGCAGGGAAGGACTGAATGTAATATCAAGTTCAAGTTTCTTATCTCTCACAATTTAGAAGTGTAGAAGAATGTTTGGTTTGTTTATAAACTAAATTAAACTAATTATCAATCGAGAATAAAATATATGAGGAAAACAATCCTAGAACTGGGGTTCTTCACTTGGTTTCAATGCACATTCAATATCTATGTGACATCTATGTTCTTACTCTGCTGAAAACAATTCTTCTAAGGTTATAATGTTCTCTTCCAAGATACAATATAATGTCTACAACTACACCTTAATTGTCACTTCCATGATACAATCAAAGTACAATCATAAACTATTACGCACCAAGAATTATAAGTCTCACAACTCTCCTATTAATCTTCCAATCAAATATTCGAGTTATGTCTATTAAATCATGTACTAAAATTGCAACTCCTCTTCCAAGTTATTACAATCCCTAAAATCCAATCAAAGGTTCATGACTCCCCTAATTGTGTTAAGCCCTCAATAACAGATCAGCAAAGCAAGAAAATCACAGATAATTAAACACACATGAATACCAAGGAATACTACCCAATCCTCAGATTAGAGAATTAGTTACACATAATTAAAGAAGAAAACAAAACAATAATATTGAATGAAAACATGATATTAAAAATAAGGAGTTTAGATATTACATGTTTTGAAAATTGAATAAAGCTTGGATAGAACACCTTCAATCCTTGCTCCTTCTCTTCTCTCCAATAGGTTATGAATATCCCTAAAATAATACCCTAGATGTGTTTATATAGGGCTCTAGACATCTTGCCCAGCAAGAAATTGCCTTCTATTACAATTAGGATTTAAAGAAGGTACCAAAACTGCCCAGAATACAATTAGAATTAGAAAAAGGGTAAAACGGTAAATTCATGGTCTTCTTTTTATAAGAACACGTGCGCGACTTCATTCAGCACGTCCCTTGCACTTGTTTCCTATCCCAGGTTGTAGAAAATCTCTCAAGCTTCGCGTGGGCAGTAAGATCGCTGAAAACGGACTTCTAGAACTCCAGATATGGCCAAAACAGTATAAGCTGCGCAGCCTTTCCGCAAAATCCGAATTTTAATCAATTAAATCTCCAAAAACGTCAAAAACTTAGATATTCTTGCAAACCTGCACAACTACACAAAACACATCAAAACTACACAAACTTGAGTCCAAAACAATCAATTTAAGCCGATTTAGAATGCTCCAAGTGGATGTAAAATCCACTTATCAACATACATATATACATACAAACATACATACATATATACATACATTTATGTCGTATAATCTATTAATATTTCATTATTTTTAATTTATTAATTGTTGTATAGTTAATATGCATATTTATACATACATACACAGAGTCTCATTCTAGAGAGTACCAAATTATATAGAGAATGATAGAGAACCATCATCTCGGCCGTCCATTTTTTTTTAATTTTTTCAATGATCAGGATTTAATCAACCCTTAAAACAATTTTATAAAAAAATTAAACAATACACACAGTTATATACACACACAACACAACCGGACTAATAATGGCAACGACGACGGCTCGCATCTGGAATAAATCGAACCAAAAATAGTATAAATCAGCGATGACAGCATGAGATTTTAAGATCTCCTTTCGAAAACATTCATAATCATTGGTATAGAATGATCGATTATAGTTATTCAATGAAATTTGATTCTATTACTTTTCAGTTCGTAAATTTAGGGTTTTGAGTTGAAATTTTATTCATCGTACTAATATTTGGATTGCATATCATTTTTTCAGGTAAATTGCAGCCGAAAGCTGTTATTATATGATGTTTTTGCGAATAGGTAACATTTTATAATAAAATCATATATGATTTGTAGTGAGTTTGTTTATATTCTAATGTATAATCAAAATTTAAATCTAGATCTGATAATTAGTTTTTACTTAATTATATTCTATAATAGAATCAAATTCTCTTTAAAATTTCCATTTTTCCAAGAATTGTCTATGAATCATTTGTGAGCTTCTATATTAGAGTCAAATTTGGAATTTATGTAACTTAAGATTTATAATAAAGTAAATAAGTACTTAGTAGATCTCATTTTTATCATGTGTGAAAATAAGGTTCTATAGCAGAATCAAAAATGGATTTATGGATGTATCTAGTTATCTATTTTTGAAACTATATGCATTTTTGTTTAGATTTAAGGTTCTACCATAGAATCATAAATGAATTTTAGAAATTTGTTTAGTTTCTATTTATTTAATAAGATTATACGGTAGAATCGTTATCAAATTTTATATTAGTGAATCTCATTTTTTATCATGTATATATTGTGTGGAAATAAGGTTCTATATTAGAGTCAAATATGGATTTATGATTGCGTGTTGTACATTTAATTTTGAAATTGTATGCATTTTTGTTTGGATTTAAGGTTCTATAGTGGAATCATGTATGAAATTAATAGATTTAATTATTGGATCTCATTAATTAAATAAAATTATAAGGTAGAAACGTTATCAAATTCTATATTAGAATCAAATTTTAAGTTAATGATTAAAGGTTAAGTGTGGTCAACGAACAAGTAATTTACGTCATCAGTTTAGTAAGAAAAACATGGAGTAAATTTTTATTAAAAAATATCATTAGTTGTCGACATAGTTCTGCTTGGGCATTTGTTCTTCTAAGAAATATATGAGAAAACGTATATGCCTTTAAGATTGGGGATGTAAATTATATATTCCTTCAGGTGTGAATTATTTCCTCTAAATAAAGATTAAAGTTCTGAAAACTAAAACATGTACTTAAAAACTTAGTAAAAAAATTATTTTGCTAGATGCTCATGTCGAGTACAATGACAAAGTATGTTGGACATTAAAAAGGGACGTTTGCTGTTGACATTAGGTAGTAGTTTCATAATTTTGTGTTGGACAATGGTGATTTATAATTTTGTGTTGGACAATGGTGATTTATAATTTTGTGTTGGTAGTCCTCGAGCAAGCCTTTTATTTGATCGCTATGCATACTGAATAGTCTTGTTAAATGCAGTTTAGTTTACATTGGCTTGATGATAATCTAGATGACACCATGAAGACTTTGTTTCTATATTGGAAGGACTATTCAATCGAGCACTTTTAGAGCTAGGCTAGGAAAGGAAGAAATTGTGAAAGCGGTTGAAGAGACATTGGTTATTGGATGCAAGGCCAATTCTAAAGCAACCCTTGGGAAATAACAAGGTGGCAACACTTTAAACAAAAGTTCCTCTGAGAGCCTTCATGTCAAGGACCACAAATATTGAGTTTTTATTATTTTTGTTCTTGTAAGGTAGTATGTGTGCATAAATTTTATTTTCGGATATTTGGTACATTTAGTTTATTTTTAGAATTTTATGTCCGGAAAGTATAAAAGATTTTTGATGAAGCTTGTGTCCCTTTAAACTTATATCCTTTGATGTTACTGTTTCTTAGTTGGATGTTCTGTTTATTTTTCCCCTAAGTGTTTTTCATGTTGGTTATATCTAAAAAACACTTTTTGTCATTGATTACTCATTTAATTATTGGAATTGAAATTTCAAAATTTAAACAAGCTTTTATGTATGATTGACAATATGCACTTCACATTATAAAGCAAACACTTTCTGTTTAATAACTTTAAATTAGTTTTACACGAAAATGATACGGAGTATATCTTTCAATAGCTAATTGTTTCTTCTTATAAATTTTGAAATGACAACGTGAATACACATTATGGTCTCATTATAGCTAATGAAATCTTAATTTTTAGAAAAATAAACACCAGACAATGGATATTTAATGTTTAAAAGTAATAAGATAACAAATATATCAATATATCAATTCACAGAACACTGATTTTCAATTTTATTTATGATAATAACATTCTAATACCATGGTCAATACATAACATAAGACACAAGTCTTGAAAGTTACACCGATACAAAGTCATAGTGGAACATCCGCTAAATCTATGACATCAAAAAATTAATAAAAATTTGAATAGATCTAATATCAGGCTTCTTCGCACCCTTCTTAGAAACAGTCATAATTAAAATTCTATTCTCCATTATTGCCTTTACCTTGTTAACTTTGACATTTTTGGGAAGCCTAAATCTCCTTATGAACTTCCTATTACTCCATTTGACGCGGTGTCAAGTATCTTCCTTCTCTTGCTCATAATTCCTCTCCCAGCTTATTTACAGCACCCAGTTATTTTTCACTTCCACCTTCACAATTTCAACAGATGTGCACTTGATATTCTTTTAATAGAACAAAATTTTAGTAAAAAAGAAATAAACAAAAAAACCGATCACTTGACAAAAAAAAAACCGATCATGGTTGCACCTGGAAATGATGGAAACAAGAAAAAAGAGACCCACTAAGACATGAACCTATAGAATCAATATCATTGATTATTTTTCTCTGCAAGTCACAATACTAATGCACAAACTAATTAATATAGAAGTGCTAAAATCTTGATAGAGATTATATGAACTAGTTAACATAGAAAGTTCTTAGCCATTGCATTGAGGACATTCCAATGTCTCTCATTTCATGAGAAGGAAAGCGCGCAGGGGGTGTAAACAAGCAATTCAAATCTAGAAAATCACAGTAATTTGAGCATTCTAATATCATGTTCCTCTGGATCATAGAATACAAACATAGGATACCTTCGTGCATTGTCTAAGGAAGACATTATTGACAACATATTAATCATCCAATTCGAAATTACTAATGAGTAATATACAAATGATTGAAGTTGTTAATGCAAATATTTTTTTCAGAACTTAACACGTTGTAAACCTTTTAGAAATATTTTTTTAGACTCTGAGATAGACTTGATAATCTGAAGACTCCAAAGCTAACCTTGTCGTCGAATGCTTATTGCATTGAATTTACACTACAGCGATAAAATGTTACAAAATGTTTTTCCAGAACAAAGATGATATAAATTCTATATCTTTGATGTCATACTAGGCATTTTCTTTGGATTCATATGAAAAAAAAATTCTTTTTCCGAACAAGCCTCACTTGTCAGGTGATGCAAATTAATTTATAGAAACAAGGTTCTAGGACAGTGCATGAGCTTAGTACTATTCTTAAATTGTTATAAAAAATGAAGGACAATAAAAATGCCTTGAGCCCAAATTTCCCACTACAAAAACCATATGAACTAGGTTTCAACATATATGGAAGCGAAATATAATATTCAAAAAATATTGGAGTGTAGAATCTAATTATTAGCATTACTAAATAATAAATACTTAACAAGTAGTATATGAAATGAACTACATACATTATAGCATTCAACTAGTACTTTCAACTTGAGAATAATCAAGAAAATACTTGAGAGTAGTACTAAAAACAAAAAAAAATTAATTGAAAATGGTATTTATTTTTAAACTGCACAATAGAATCAAAAATTCTATAATAGAAATAACTTATTTAACTAATTATTTAATAAATTATCTAAATTGATTCAATAGTTAAATCAAAATTTCTTCATAAAAGTTTGACTACAAAATTTGTTAGTTATGAGTACATATCATATTCTATATTAGAATCAAATTTTTCACAAAAAATCTACTCCATAGTAGATATATGCTAATCCAACTAGTTCTGATTCAATTGTAGAATCAAACTCTATTTTTTATGGGAAATTTACTTCATAGTTGAATCAAAAAAATTACAATAGAAATAATTAATCCAACAACTTATTTAATAAATTACCTGACTTGATTCAACAACATAATAAAAAATTCTTAATAGAAATTTGAGCACTAGATTTATTAATTATTAATTATTCATTTGATTTTGTAGTGGAAGCAATTCTTTTTACAACATGTTTACTCCACATCATAATACAAAAAATCCAAAAAAATAAATAACTAAACAACCAATTTTTAAATGAATGACCTAAATTGATTCAATAGTAGAATCAAGAATTATATATAAAATAAATTATTCATCTGATTCCCTAATAGAATCAATTTTTTACAAGAAATTTGCAGTGGGTTTAACATGTAAATTGAAGAACTCAATCCTAATACTGTATAAAAACGAAACAATCACATCAAATTGAAGCACACAAACATTAAACGTAGATTGAGAAAACCAAAAATTGAAATTTAAGGAATAGAATTGAAATGAAAACTGATTTGAATAGATAAAAACTTATAGTTTAATCACAAATGAACACTAAGGCAAAGAGATAAACACGGAGATTCGATTGAAAACACGGATTCACATAGTTGAATTTGATTCGAAGTAAAAGTCACGCTCTCAAATGAAATCACAAAAAGCAGGAAGAGATTGCCAATAGAGAGAGATCGTTGAGAAAGGGAGATCGCCGAGAGAGATAACAAAACTCGCTAAGCCAATGTTCTCATTAGTATTGAATAATGGTGACCGTTGGATGACTTTCTAATCTTGTGGTCCAGATTAATGGATAGGGTTCTCTCCTGTACTCTATATAACATGGTTATCTATGGAATAATGGCCTACATACACATGTACAAACATAAATATATATATATATATATATATATATATATATATATAAATTTTAGTGGATATTTAATAATTAATACCTTATATATAATAAGCATAAGGTAGATCTTATCCAAATTTTTGGTCGTCGTCATTGTACTACAAAAAACATATGATCCGTTGGATTATAAATTATATCCTTATATATTTATTTATAATATTCACTTTGTTAATTTACTATAATACCCTTTCTTCATCGATTTGTTTTTTTCCTTCATCATTAGAACTAAATTTAATTTAAAAATATCTTTATAAGAGGGATCTTATCCAAATTTTTATTCTGGTCGCCGTACTACCAAAATTATATGATCCGTTGGATTGAAACTAGACGATCAAGATTAGATCACATAAAAAAGAAATTATAATCTAAAAAGGATATAATTAGAAAAGGTTGTATTAGAAGTGAATTTTAAAAGAAAATTATAATCTAAAAATGATATAATTAAAAAAGGTTGTATTATAATTGAATTTTAAAAAGAAAATTATATTCTAAAAAGGATATAATTAAAAAAAGTTGTATTAGAATTGAATTTTATTTTTATTTATTAGTATTAAAAAATTTCAAATTTACTATTTGGCCTCTATCTTGAGATCTAAAAATCAGATTTGAATTATTTTACAATCCATACGAACCTCATAAAATTATCTTTAATTTAGTGATGCTTTAGTAATTATTATTCAAATAGAAACACTCAGAATATCAGGAGAAAATATAATTACGAATTTTTACATTAATCTTAATCTATGTAGAAGTTCTACATTGATAATGCTATCAATTGTAGAAAACCTAATTGTATATGATTTAAATCATTGACATATACATTTTCGTATTTCAATATAAATATACTTTTTATTTTATAACATATTAAAATATAAAACATTTTTTATGCTAAATACAACGATTTTCATATATTTATTTTAAGATCTTTGTCGTCCGGAGGAATAGACGATTATCAAAATTTTGGACAAAATCTATCTTATATAAATATTTATACGGAGTACTTTTTAGTTTATAACATATTAAAATATAAAACATTTTTATGCTAGATCTAACGGTTTTCATCTATTTATTTTAAGATCTTTGTCATACTGAGGAATAGACTACCGATTATCAAAATTTCAGACAAAATCTCTCTTACACTTTTTATTAAAATTGTATTTGATTGTGAGTAGAACTATCTTTAAATAATTATAAGGATATTTTGATAATCAAAACGAATTATAAGTAGAATTCATAAATCAAATAGAATTTTCAACTTAAAAAATCGTCAATTTCTTCTCTTTTTTGTTTCTGTGTAGATTTAATTATATTAAACCATCATTAATTTAAAGATTATTTTGTTACTTTCATGTGGGCTGTAAACGTCCAAATCAAATTTTAAAATTCAAGATAAAGTACAAATATTAAATCGAACATGTAAAATCTTATATATATCAATTTTTAAACACCAATTTGATATGTAAATTAATAACTTATAAAATTTCATAAGAGTAATGTAATTGTAGATATTAAAAAGGAACCGTGCGTTGCACGGGTTATAAGATAGTATACTATAATATTACTAGCGTTCTACCCGTGCTACGCACCGACCGATAAATTGTATTAATAAATTAATATAAATTTATTATTTCAATTTTTATTTAGAGACATATATAATTTTATTGGAATTTAATTAACTTAAGTATAAAATTACTTATCCATGAATTCATACCAATTGAATTAATATTAATATTATGAACCAATCATCAAAACAAATACAACCCCCGTTGAAAAGTTCAAATCCCTCTTTATTGTTTTTTTTTTAAAATTCAGCTTTCATTTTATTTCTCTCTTTGTTAGAGAATATTTTTATGTATCATGTTAACAAATTTTCACTCATATTATGAGAATTTGGTATATTTGTTCAATATCGAATCCTTAAAATATTTATTATATTAATTCATTGAAAATATTTGTATGGTCGTGGTTAATTTTTCAATTACATATTAAAAATGTATAGAAACTTAATCCTCACGACTCCAATAAATCATTAGACTGTCTATAAAAAAAGGTTACATGTTTAAGCATATGAAAAAAGGATATTTACTGTGCAAGATATATAAAACAAATGTAGTTATAACAATAGAAACTTTCATCTAATCTAATTTGCTATGTGATTGTTCAATATCATTTTTACAAATTATATGTCCTTTATTAATGAATTGATTTACAATAAAAAAAATATTATCAACTAACCAAACAATTCAATATATGCTCTTGGAGTAACATATGATTATTAGATTTTATGGTTATTGTTCTTAGCTTATTTTTATAGACAATTTAAAGTGTAGATTTTCAGTTTGGAAATTTGTATTTTGATTTTTTTATTCTTTTCTAATAAAACATGGAATAAAAAATTTTAGTTTTCTTTTATTCTTAAAATAAGACATATGAAAATGAGGATCGCCTATCTTTTTTTAATTTGACTAACTTGTGAAAATAAGCTATTGTCCATAAATTTGAAATCAAGTGTGTAATATATAAACACATAATCACATTTTTATATATGTTTCCTTGTAATTTAGATTTTGGGTTAAATAACATTAAATTTATTTTCTTTAACAGTGAGTTTATTTTTCTGACATATATAAGAAGAAATAGCAATAGCTTATGTAAACCTGACAAATCGTTTTGTACATTCATGTCATGTACTTTAGGGTCTTGAACGAAAATGACATGATATTAAATCATTTACCCGAAATTAGAACACAAAATGACACTAAATTACACAAATTTTTTCGTGTACATGAAATGAAATGAAATACGCGAATAGAAAAAATATAACAATTACATGGAATATTACTATGTGATAAGTGGAGTTTATATCAACTTGGAGCGTTCCATATCGGCTTAAATTGATTGTCTTGGACTCAAGTTTGTGGTGGTTTTGATGTGTTTTGTTTAGTTGTGCAGATTTACGAGAATGTTGATTAAGGTTGATGCTTCTATCGTTTTTGGAGAATAAATTGATTAAAATTCGGATTTGTGAGACGGTTACGTAGTCTACACTGTTTTTGACATATCTGGAGTTCTAGAAGTCCGTTTTCAGCGATCTTACTGCCCACGCGAAGCTTGGGAGATTTTCTATAATATGGGACAGGTGTTGCACGAGCAGCTTGCGCGTGGTGGGCTCAGGCTGCGCGATAAACAGACTGATGGGCGCAGGTTGCACGCGCGCGATGCTGAAAAATTACAGTTTTTACTATTTTGGCCATATCTTGAGTTCTACAACTCCGTTTGAGGCCCGTAAGCAGTCCACGCGAAGCTAACGAGATTCTCTATCATTCTAAAGTGGTCCAGATGTCCAATTACTAATGAAACGGTCCAGAAATACTGAAGAAAAGTCAGCTACGAATTTTCCTTAAAAACAGAATCAGTTTAGGAAACGTATTTTGCAGAAATTCTATTTTAACTCTATTTTGGGTATTTTCTTGCTGGGCTAGAATTATAGAGCCTATATAAACACATCCAACCTTTGTAATTTGTATCATTAGGAGTAGAACCATTACATATCAATTACTTAGGTTTATTTGTATCTTTTCATACTTTGTTTTTATCATGGTTTCATCAGATCCAATGATGACGAGGGGTTCAATTATGAGCTAATCGTTGTCATGGGATTCTAACGGATTTATTTATGGAGCTGTAGTATCTTGATTGCTTTACAGATCTGTGTGTGATGTATATCTGATATCCTCGTATGGTTGTGCTTTATGAATTTAAATGCGTCATGAACATCTAATTTGTTAATCTCTTGTAAAGCGAGAGTGGATCTTGAGATTTAGAACTTGCCATGCTAGCATAGGATAGGTTGATGTTTTAACATCATGATTTGTGGCGTAAATAGAGATATTATGCTGCCATGTGTGATCAATGTGGATAACTTGTTCTTCAACCGTTATGTTTTCAAATTCTATAGAGATATAGGGTCTAAGCATAATTGGTGTCTATTCATCTTCTATCTCTTTTGTGGATGTATGTTTAGTTTGGTATTCGTATACTGAGAAGTAGCGTATATTTGTTTCGTGTTATCCGATCAGAAATCATAACCATTGCATATAGTGATTATCGGCGTCAGATCTAAGCAAAGTATTTAATGAAGTTAGGATTCCATAGTTTATCTTGCAGAAGTAATTCGATTCCAATTCTTGTTAGTTAGTTAATTCTTAGTTTGTTAGTTTACTTCTTAGTTAATTTAGTTTATTAAACCCAAAATTGTTATTTGTCTTAGCAGTGAATAATAATCATACGTTGTTGCATAGGTACATCTACTGAATTAAAACCATAACCAGATCTCTGTGGGAACGAACTTGACTTATTCATATATTACTTATGACCACGTACGCTTGCGTGATTTAGTGCAAACAAGTTTTTGGCGTCGCTGCCGGGGATCATCGGTGTTTTATTTTTGGTTTATGTGCTTGTCAATAGTGGTCGTTAGAGTTAACTGACTCGGATTGTTTTTTCTCATCTATTCTTGTATAGTTCGTTGGTGTTTCAGGTACTTGTCAGAGAGTGTTGACGTTGAAGATGGATTTTTTAACTTACTATGGAGTTCAACAGGTGGCTAGTGTTTGTGAGCTATGTGCGGGCGCACGTGAGACGTATCAGTGCTGGAGCAACCAAGGTGGTATTCAACAGCCTCAGCCATGTGAGCAGTGTTTGGGCGTTCATGATCCCTCACAATATTGTTATTACGATGGAGTTGATCCATAAGTCACTTATGAGGAGCAACCATATTTTCAATACCATCCTCAACAGTACCAGCAAGATGTTTCAGATATGTCATATTTCTTTGGTAGTGAAGAGTTTCAACATCAGCAACCTATTCCTACTTTTCAGTCAGATGAGGTTGATGATTTGAAGTAGATTAGGAAGGAGATTAGGATGCTTGTAGAGAATCATGAGAAGTCTATTAAATCTATGGGGACACTTGTTGCTCAAGTTTTGAGTGCCTTGGAACAAAAGAAACAACAATTCATATTAGAGGCAATTCCAGAGAATAACGGTGACTTGGAGCAAGGTACTGCATGCTTAATTGAGGAAGACAAATTCCAAGGTGAGGTGAGCGTTCCCAAGCCATGTGAGGAATTTGATCATGCTAGGATGGTGGATGATTTGGAGAGGGCACTATTTGGGACAGACACTGATGAGCTGCACAAATTTCGAGAAGTGGTATGTGCGTACCAAGAGGCTGAAGAACATGGGAAAGATGCAGGTCTTCTACTTGTCTCAGAGTATAATGATGGAGGTAGCGTATTAGAGCCAATGGAGGAAGTTCTCTTTGAGGAACCAAAGGCTTCAGCAACTTACATTTACCCTCCTCCATTATATTCAGGCGAAGCCCGCGAATGTGTGTTGTTCTACAAATTGTCAGATTTTGGGTCAACAGATGAAGGCATTGGAATCAGACATATTTGTTATGCGAATAGGCCAAGCGAGGAGAAGGGGTAGAAAGTGTGCCGTCGTGATGACGATGAAGTATCGCGAAGAGATGACCAGGCAAACTATTATCATCCTTAATGGAGGCTTGGAAGTAACGTCAAGCTATTGACGTTAAAGAAGCGCTTCGTGGGAGGCAACCCACACTTTTCGGCATTTTTATTTAGGTATGTTTCCTGCTATCCCTTGTATTACCTTCAATTCAATGGGGACATTGAATATTTTAAGTTTGGGGGTGGTTTGAGGGATAAGTAGTTGTTGTAGTAGTTATTGTGTTCATGTAGTATTTCATGCTTTGCATATTATTAGTAGTAAATTATGCATTTATGTTCGTATTATTTACGTTTGTTTCATATAGGACATTCTGTTTTTATGTTAGTATATTACGTGAATCCATAGTAGTTTGCATTTGCACCCATGCTTGATAGGAATTTTGTGTTGTTGATGCTTTTGATTGAGAAGTGATATGCTTTTTTCTTGTGCACACACATACACTAGTAAGTTGAAGCTAGTAGACTTATTGAATGTTGTAATTGATTAGAAGGACATGAATATGTGCAAGATGATTTAGTTTGCATGCTTTGAATACAAGTAGGTGCATTAGAGAGATTTTTGCTTGGGATTGAGTATGTTTTTCCACCAAGTGAGTTTTTGAGCCTTATTGCATATTTGTTGCAATTTATTCGTTTGCTTGAGTGTCCACGGATTGTTTGCATTGCTAGCAGTTGTTTGAGGTCTTTCTTGAAACGCATGACATTATTTGACGATTAAAATGATAAAGGCATTAGGAATAACCGCATTTTTTCCCATATTACCACACCATATTTACATGATCAATTAGTTAACCCGTTGAGCTTAATCCTATTTTTTCGGTGACATACCACATTACTTGCCTAGACCTTTTTCTTGTATTGGCCTTACATTAATTTGAACCCACATTGTCAAAGGCTAGTAGAGTGCTTAAGGGAGTAATAAGGTGTGCAAGGAGGGGTTTATTGTTGGTCATACTTTTGGGGGAAATATTGAAAATTGGGTTTGTTTATTTGATAGTCGGCATATGTAATAAATTCATGGGATCATTGTTATCTGTTATATTAATGTTTTATCTAGCTCTTGAAAAAAAAAAGAAAAAAAGAAAAAAAAGAGAGAAAAAAAAAAAGAAAAAAAAAATATATTATGAGAGCATGTTTGTGTTTGTTGTGATCCTACTTTAGTCGACTCGTCGATTGTTTTTGTTGGAAGAAAAATAGAAAAATTATGTGGGGGGGGGGAATAGGGTGTTGTGTATGATTTATTATGGTACTTACTAGCTTTTGACACTTCACCTGTTTTGGCTTATTTGACATACCTTGTCCCTAGCCCCGTTACAACCCAAATAAAGATCTTTTGATTATCGTCATTGATGTATGTTGTGTTAAGAGTTAGATCGATACCAAATGTCAAGCATGCTTATGATTTTGTTGGAATTGAGTGATACACTTACCCTTGTTCTTGAGTGAATATTCTTTTGTGAGTGGATTGTGAGTGTTTGCTTGTTTTTGCGTATGAGATCCCGAGTTTTGTCTCAAAGATGTAATCTTGAAGACTTAGCATGTTTACTAACTTATTCTTACACTTGACATGGACTTGTGAGAACTTATGCATGTTCATTGAGTAGACTATGTGAATACCTGCACTTTCGACACCAAGACATTGCATTATTACTTTGATTCTTAAGTTGATATGGCATGAGAGGATTTTAAGGTATGGTAGGATATTAGTACTAGATCATTTGCATTTTCATATTAGTTGCATTCATGCATTGCATTGCATTGGATTTTGTGGGTACATTCGCTATAGGCCCTCACGAGACTTACTCGTCCACTAGGGCTGCCTAGGGGTTTAAAGGGCTTGTTGCATATGCCAAATGCAACCGTGATCACCTACGGAAGTGGTACTAGTTAGTTAGTTAGTTGTAATTGTTTATGCTTGAGGACAAACATCGGTTTAAGTTTGGGGGTGTGATAAGTGGAGTTTATATCCACTTGGAGCGTTCCATATCGGCTTAAATTGATTGTCTTTGACTCAAGTTTGTGGTGGTTTTGATGTGTTTTGTTTAGTTGTGCAGATTTACGAGATTGTTGATTAAGGTTGATGCTTCTATCGTTTTTGGAGAATAAATTGATTAAAATTCGGATTTCTGAGACGGTTGCGCAGTGTACACTGTTTTGGACATATCTGGAGTTTTAGAAGTCCGTTTTCAGCGATCTTACTGCCCACGCGAAGCTTGGGAGATTTTCTATAATATGGGACAGGTGTTGCATGAGCAGCTTGCGCGTGGTGGGCGCAGGCTGCGCGACAAACAGACTGATGGGCGCAGGTTGCACGTGCGAGGTGCTGAAAAATTACAGTTTTTATTATTTTGGCCATATCTTGAGTTCTACAACTCCGTTTGAGGTCCGTAAGCAGTCCACGCGAAGCTAACGAGATTCTCTATCATTCTAAAGTGGACCAGATGTCCAATTACTACTGGAACGGTCCAGAAATACTGAAGAAAAGTCAGCTACGAATTTTCCTTAAAAACAGAATCAGTTTAGGAAACGTATTTTGCAGAAATTCTATTTTAACTCTATTTTGGGTTTTTTCTTGCTGGGCAAGAATTATAGAGCCTATATAAACATATCCAACCTTTGTAATTTGTATCATTAGGAGTAGAACCATTACATATCAATTACTTAGGTTTATTTGTATCTTTTCATACTTTGTTTTTATCATGGTTTCGTCAGATCCCATGATGACGAGAGGTTCAATTATGAGCTAATCGTTGTCATGGGATTCTAACGGATTTATTTATGGAGCTTTAGTATCTTGATTGCTTTACAGATCTGTGTGTGATGTATATCTGATATCCTCGTATGGTTGTGCTTTATGAATTTAGATGCGTCATGAACATCTAATTTGTTAATCTCTTGTGAAGCGAGAGTGGATCTTGAGATTTAGAACTTGCCATGCTAGCATAGGATAGGTTGATGTTTTAACATCATGATTTGTGGCGTAAATAGAGATATTATGCTGCCCTATGTGATCAATGTGGATAACTTGTTCTTCAACCGTTATGTTTTCAAATTCTATAGAGATATATGGTCTAAGCTTAATTGGTGTCTATTAATCTTCTATCTCTTTTGTGGATGTATGTTTAGTTTGGTATTCGTATACTGAGAAGTAGCGTATACTTGTTTCGTGTTATCCGATCAGACATCATAACCATTGCATATAGTGATTAACAGCGTCAGATCTAAGCAAAGTATTTAATGAAGTTAGGATTCCATGGTTTATCTTGCAGAAGTAATTCGATTCCAATTCTTGTTAGTTAGTTAATTCTTAGTTTATTAGTTTACTTCTTAGTTAATTTAGTTTATTAAACCCAAAATTGTTATTTGTCTTAGCAGTGAATAATAATCATACATTTTTGCATAGGTACATCTACTGAATTAAAACCATAACCAGATCTCTGTGGGAACGAACTTGACTTATTCATATATTACTTGTGACCACGTACGCTTGCGTGATTTAGTGCAAACACTATGCATCCAAGTTATGTAAATATATAATTATATGTCTTTGAACAACATTGAGATGTTACAAAACAAAACTAAGAGTAGCATGCATGGTGTAAAGTCTCCCAAACAAAATGAAACCCTCCTTTTTATTTTTTTTCTTATTTCTCGTTAACAAATATCTCTCTTTGTGTAGAATCTTTCTACCAAGTTATTTAGTTTTCTTAGCCATATTTTATGCTTTGTTGACATAAAAAAATACAATCAACCAACCAAGCAAATTCAATATATGCTCTTAGGTTAAGATATGGAAATTGATAATATTACTTTAATTCAAGAATACAAATTTCAAAAATGCACCCTTTTATTAAAAATAATATATGATTTTAAGTGTATCAACCTTTTTATTTATCATTATTAATCATTTTTATAACAAAACCGTAGCTGCTCTTTCTCTCCACCTTTTCCAAAAAAATGCTAAACTAAAATTTAGGAGTTGAAATCAGTTTTTAAAGTTTCTGTAGAATTTTTTTTTCTTTATTTTTCAATAAATATATCATTGAGAGTCTAGTACCCCCGTTGCCCGTTGGTGGATTTTATCTACCAAAATATTAGATTTTGTACTATCTCCTTGTAAATGATAAACCTTATTTTCTTGATTTTACTTTGGCTTTCAATAAATATCTCTCTTTATTAGAACCTAATATCCTGTTCGTAGATTTTGTCTACCCATTTATTAGATTTTGTTATATTAGTTAATTGATTTGGATAGTATAGAATCACAGTTCTGGTCAGTTGTTTGAATACGTTATGACAAATCAAATATAAATATTCCTCACGTTTTTATAACAAATTGTTAGATTATCTCGCCGAAAAGACTGTATAAATTAGTGATATAAGCTAGAGATATACCATAATTGAAGATCTGTTCAATGATTGGATAAAGGAAATTAGTGATCTAATTTACTATGTGTTTGTTCAATTTTAATTATTTTTGTAGATGTTGTATACCCTTTTATTGATGATTTTTACAGGTTTTATTATTTTTGTGGATGACATATGTCTTTTTACTGATGAATTAATTATCAATAAATAAATAGTGATTTATAAGAAAATTTATGATAAATTGACTAATTTATTACGGAAATATTCACTAATAATATTTTCATTGCTCTGCAATATTTTTTATTTTTTTATTGATAATTTATACACCAAATATTGTATTTGTACTATTTTAGAGTATATTTAATATTTGAATAATTCAAATATATTGTCAGGTCAATTTGTTTTTTCCAATAATTATTGCATAGTTAAAAAAATTCGTAATTAAAATGTTAAAAGATGATTGGTTTAAAATTCATTCTAATATTTTAATTGGTTGATCCTAGCTTTTTTATGACTGAATGATTTAATACTTTAGTTAACTTAAATTTTGAATGTGTACTTAGAATACTGTGGTAAATAGTCTTATATTCTTAATAATTTTTAATTCATGATTTTAACTGTACCTTATGATTTTGAATTTAGAGTTTGTGATATCAAAATATCTATTATAAATATAATAGATTCATGTATTAATGTATAAATTTTTAAATTAAATTATTATTGTATTTAGAATAAAATTGTTAAGTAATCATTTAATAACATTGACAAACCAACACTGTAAAAAAACATTTATCTATAGGCACACCTAATAATATAAACAAATTAGTGTAATGTGATAAAAATTGATGTCTACAATTTAGTAAGTCGCAAAATTATTGGAGTTTGCTACTGAATATTCTAATGGGAAGTAACTTGGTAGAATCCGGACTGAGGATGACAATAACCTAAATCGTTTTCTATTTTTTTTGTCAGAAACATTTTTTCTGTTGAATTTATTGGATAATTAAAACACGAAAACATACAATACATATATACAATCGAAATAAAAAAATAATCTGTCAAAGTATAGAATGTCATATAATAAAAAGATATAAAGTAGTACCTTAACCGAAATTGATATGATTTAGCCATGAGGAGAATTGATGCATGCACTTAATTTATCAAAGTTGGCTAGGTCTGATGGGAAATATGGAATTAGTGGCTTAGATTTCCATTAATGTTTAAATTGATATAATAATTATATTTTTTAGTTTGTAAGAATTTTATTTTATATAAATTGTTTATTAGTTAACCGTTAAATTATAAATTAGTAGTTATTATGTTTAGTTAATTGATATTAAAAAATAAAAATTACTCCCTCCGTCCCATCCAATAAAAAAATTAAACAAACTTAAAATTCAAAAAAAAAATAAGAAAATTCACCTTAAAATAAAGAAAATTCACCTTAAAAAAATATACAAAAAAAAAATTGTAAAAGAGTTTAGTCTTGGCTGAAACGTAGAATCTAGATCCAATAGAGATACATGTTATATTAAGTTTAACTGATTTAAATTTATAGATTTTGATTGATGTTAAATAATTCACAATCTTGTGGTTGGTTAACTAATACATGTTAGATTCGAGTATCCTTTATTATAATAAAAGATGTTAAAAAATAATTCATAACTAAGATATATAACCATATGTAATATACTGTTATGTGGATTTATAGAAAATAATATTTATGATTAGTAGAAATTTTTTAAAATTAAAACCATGTGATATGCAAAGTTATTAAATTAAGATATTTTATATTTAAATTTAATTTAACCGCGATTAGTAAATTAGAATAAGTATGGTAAATAATAAAATTTTTGTATAAGATTGTTTGATTTAAAGTTTAGAAGTAAATTCTGATTGTCTCTAAAATAATTTTAATTTTTTGATAGGTAATTTATTCACCAACCAATAATAATACTCTTATAGCGTATATTTAATAATTAAAGCAATTAAAATATATGTAGTGTTCGTTTATATGAATATATTAATTATTTTATTAACAAATTGTGAATAAATATATTTTTGTACCTTTCAAAAAATCGAGTTTTTGGAGATATGGTTTTTATCCAAGCTATTTAAAATTTGTTCAAATCCGATTTTGTAGTGTTGGCTTATATGTATTTTTTAATTAATTTTATTAACAAATTATGTATAAATATATTTTTCAGCTTATAAAAAAATCAATAATTTTTTTTGTAGAATATGGGTAGACACCAATTATGTTTAGACCCTATATTTCTATAAGATTTGAAAACATAACGGTTTAAGCACAAGTTATCCATAAAGATCACACAGGGCAGTATAAGTATTCTCATCTTACACTACGAATCATGTTGATAACAATCGTGAACCTATGCTAGCATGGCAAGTTCTAAATCTCAAGATCCACTCTCGCTTCACAAGAGATTAACAAAACAATTTAGATGTTAGCTACGCATCAAAGAAGAATAAGCACAACCATACAAGGATATCAAGAATTCATCACACACAAATCTTTAAAGCAAACAAACTACTAAACTACATAGATAAATCTGTTAGAATCCCATGACAACGATTAGTTCATAATCGAATCGCTCGTCATCATGGCATCTGAAGAAACCATGATAAAAACAAAGTCTGAATAATAATGTATCCTAATAGAAGAAAACAAAAGATGAAGTAGATCTAGATCTTCGTTGCTTATCACGAGCGTTGGGGATTCCTTCTCCACTTTTCTCCCTTGTGTTTCTAAGTTATGATAAGTAATCATGAATTACAATGGTACAATGTGTTTAAATAGGTCCTAGATATCTTGTCCAGCAAGAAAAAGGTTAAAAATACAATTTAAATCGGATTAGGGCTAAAAATCAGGAGTTTCAGTGTTTTAGGGCGCAGACTACCTAGCAAGGGCGCAGTCTGCGCACTTTCTGGCGATTTAGGTCGCAGTTTGCACGGCAAGTTCCTGTCCAGATTTTTATTTTGCTTCAGATTTCAAGAAAATTCCCCAGGCTTCGCGTGGATAGTAAGATCGCTGAAAACGGACTTCTAGAACTCCAGATATGGCCAAAACAGTGTAGACTACGCAACCTATCCGAATTTTCCACAATTTGCTCATTTCTCATCCATTTTCTCTTCCGATTCTTTTGCCACTTCCCGTCCTTCATTCCTTTGACTCATGATTCATGAACCTTCACGGTAGCCTAGGAAAAGACTTCTACCTTCATTCCAAAGCTCAAATTCAATTCCATCATCGACGGAAAACACCAACCCTAATCGACATTTCACGAACCTGCACAACTAAACAAAAACACATCAAAACTACAACAAACTTGGGGTCAAGTGAATCAATTTAAGTCGAAATGGAATGCTCCAAGTGGATATAAAATACACTTATCAATGATCCTTCAAATCGTACCGCTAAGTTTAATATTCTTGAATTTTATTAAAAAAATTATATATTTTTAAATTTTATCCAAATCGGATTTTTATCCGGATTTTTTAAAAAACCCGGGCTTTTATCCGGATCGAACCGGGATTTTTTCCGGACTTTTTAAAAGCTTGGGTTTTATCCGGGATTTTCAAAATCCGAACTTTTAACCGGGCTTTTCGAACTTCGGGTCGGGCCTTATCTACCATTAGAAAGGGCCTTATCACAATTATATGATAATATCTATATGCACTTTATCCCAAATTTTTTGTTAAGTTTAATTTTTTATGGTTAAATTGATTAAATTTTGACTAATATTTAATATATGTATTTTTTTAATGATATAATTTTTGTTATAATTTTTAATTTTATTATATATGTAATATTTGGTTAAAATTTAATTAAATTAACCATTAAAAATCAAAACAGGATAAAAGATTTGGGATGGAGGAAGTATAAATTATTGCCAACAAGTTTTTAAGAAGAATTGAACATCATGAGCTAACTATTTACAAGCATAACATATCACACCCCTCACATAATGGTCCTGTTTGGTGTGTTTTAAAAATTTCATATTTTGATAAAAAAAAAAATTATATCAGTATTTAATGTATGTTTGAGATTCTATAAATTGCAAAAAAAACGTTAACTTTTTTCAGGAAAAAGTTAGGAATCTCTAATTTTGTCTTAAAATAAGTTGACTTATTCTAGAAAAAAGCTTCCCCAAATACCTCCAATATAAAACTACCATAACATTATTAGGGTGGAGACAAATGTCATATGATCAATTTAGGTACTACAAAATTAATGAGTAAATAAGTATGCCTATGAATGTGTGATGAAGTCACCACTCAGGGGTTATTTGTTAAAATTTCTAGATGATCTAGACGAAAGGCTAATCTGATTTTTTTTTGCATAAATGAAACAATTTCATTTAAAAGATAGAATTTACACAATCCGAAAGGAAATGAAACATTCTTTCATCCACAAAAGCTCATTATCTATCCGAAAGGTATGCTTAACCAATCCATGGATCGTAACCAGAGTTACGACTGACATGAGAAAGAGATTCCTCCGGAAGTTAGACAATAAAACCTCTATACCAGAGAAGAAGACTCCATACATGGGAAGGCCTCGTTAAAAACCCCGCAAGAGCAATCATTAAACTTGAATGAAACAGATAGCCCAAATTCTCTCTGCTCCTCCGCACATGAGAATCGGCCGGCCATAACTCCGATCTCCTCCTTCTTCCTTCTCCCTACTCTTTCTCCAACCAAGCCTTCACCCACCTTCTCAATTCCCTTTCATCCCTCCATAAATCGGAATTTTTTCCTAAAAATTTCGAAAAACTCATTCGAGTTCTTTTTAGATCTGCTTTGATTTAGAACTCGAAATATCAAATAAACACAGTTCTTAGACTCATAATCTCCTACTTAACATCATATCAAAATTTGGTGTCAATTCGAGATCTTTGATTTTTCGAATTGTATCGCCATTGGCGAAGTAACGCTTTATGCGTTTGTCTCTCCTTTTGGAGTGGTTTGTTTATTTTATTATGTTTTGTTTTGTTTTGGTGTGTTATTTTCGTCCATCGAGAATGTTTCAATTGATGTCTCGAGAGATCTGGAAAGGCCGCATCGAGACTGGGGCAGTGATAATTATTGCAAGAGCTCACCTTTGACAACAGGAGAATGTTCATATTGGGGGAGTTTTCACTTACGGCATGTCTATAGCTGGTTTCCGGCAAGTAGATAGCTGGGGTGCACCATTTGAACAATGGGCTATCAATGATTTTTATGTATTAAGGTCAATTGTGATATTACTATATTCAGGGATGCTGGTGCAATTTGGATTTATTGGGTTGTCTTTGATTTCATTTTTAGTTAACAGAATTTTTCAGTTATGTATTGTCAAACGGTCTGGAAACAAATCAGCTAAGTGTTTTAGCTTGTCTTTGTTTTTCAACCTGGTCGTACCCCCAGTTGGGGGTTTGTCCCGGCTCTGTGTTTGTTCAAATTAATGAAATCTCTTATTTTTCTGGCAAAAAAAAAAACCCCCGCAAGAGCAAAACCCTATGAGAAAAAACTCAAGGGGGAAAAAAGAGTGTCCCACTCAATACAACCATACATCAAAAAACTATAAACAAAAAAACGCCAAGAACTTCTTGTTGTTTTCACTATTCATCCAAGAATCTTATTCGCTTCATTTCCTCTTTGCACTTTTTCTCAAAAAAAACAACTCCATCTTCTCTTAACAATTCCTCCCGCCCAAAAAATCGAGAGATTATCAAAACAAACCACATCAGATAAATCGTGTCAATTAAACATTAATTGCAATTATTTTAAATATTAATTATATGCAATCTATTAACTAAAAAAACAATTTTATATATATCTAACCAAAGGGATCCCCTTTGGATGATTTGAGCTAAAATGATGTACTCCCTCCGTTCCTAAATGTTTTTCTTGTTTGCCTTTGACACGTTTGCCAATGCACACTTTTGATCGTTAATATTTTCAATTTCGTGTTAGTATCAAATATATAAACTTCACTGTATTAAAGTACTCATAAATACGAATCAAACAAGATCACTCATGAATATATTTTATCATATAAATTATACGTAAATTAGTAGTCAAGCGCTTACAATGAACAGGAACAAAAGTCAAAACAAGAAAAAGTTTATGAAACAGAGGGAGTATATGATAGCCGCGGATTACTTTATAAATAGATGAACGGGAGAATTTTCTGATGATTGAACGAGAAATATTAGGATGTATTGTCCAACATTTTTTTTATCATCCAAATCTTTTTTCTCTCGTCCAACCCAAAACAAATTTAAACAAATGGACAAACCCATAAAATGTCATGTTCAACTGTTACCAAATGACCCCTTAAACTGTGTTGATTATTTAATCATCACTTATAATAAGCTCGAGTATTTCTAAAAGTATGTTTTGGAGTTTCTACTTGTTGTCTTGTTCAGTACTCCCTCGGTCTCTTTTTTCTTTTCTTGTTTTGACTTTTTACACTGTTCATTGTAAGCGATTGACTACTAATTTATGCATAATTTATAAGACAAAATATAGTCATGAGTGATCTTGTTGGATTCGTATTTGTGAGTACTTTAATACAGTGAAGTTTTTATATTTAGTACTAAAACAAAATTAAAGATATTAACGATCAAAAGTGTGCATTGGCAAGCGTGATAATGATTAATAGGAAAAGAAATAAGGGACGGAGGGAGTAGTAGTTAATACTACTACCAAGAAATTTAATCATATATTCCCCATGTCCCATCCATTTGTTTACACTTTCTTTTTTGGGATGTCCCATCCAATTCTTTACATTTCTAAACTTTCCTAAAATAGTAAAGTTTTATAATATAAAAATCAACTACATCCACTAATTTTCTCCACTAACTCATTTTATACATTATATAGTGATGGGTCCCACCACTTTACTCATTTTTCCTACTTCTCTTCTCCTTCTTTATATTTTTCCTTGGTCTCCATGCCCAAACCAAATGTAAACATTTGATTGGGACGGAGGGAGTATATTTCAGTTGTCATCGACAAGAGTAACAGGAAATTAGTATAAAACCAATGTATTCCTCAAACATACATTAGTTGAGCTCTCATCATATAGAGCCTGTTTGGGTTGATTCAAATTATCCCACTCTATTAATAGTTGATAGCAGTGTTGTAGATTTCGGAAATCGGAACTATTCGACTGGGGTACCGATTTACGATTTATCGGGTGATTCGGTTAAAAAATCGGCGATTTATCGGCGATTTTTGCAAAATCGGCCGAATCGGTTTCAAAATTTTGACCGATTTTTGGCCGATTTATCGGCGATTTTTCAGAAATCGGCCGATTTCTATAACAGAGGTTGATAGTTGATATATTTATGTATACTTAAATTTTTTTAATTTTAAATTAGTTTGAATTCAAAAAAAATACATTTGAGTACGTTTTTTAACTTAATTTTTTTTTTCTCATATCAATTTTTATATATTTAAGTCACCTTTTAACTAGTAATGTATTCTTTGAATATATTTTGATACGTTTAAAAAATATAAATTTCTAATTTTTTAATCAATTTTTTTAAAAATATATTTATTTTAAACAAAATTAACCAAATAATTACACCTAACTTAAAGTTAAATTTATCACTTTTAAATTAAAGTAAATAAATTATATTTTAAAATATGAAAAAAAAATTAAGTTAATCCAATATGCACTTAATGTGTCCAGAAAAAATAAAAATTACTAAGATAAAGGAGTATGTGCACAAGTCAAAGATCTCTAACTTTCCGCAAAAGTGGATTCAATTGTTTAATCAGTTTCAAACCCAATGACCCTACTAATATCTTGTCCATCTTCCTTTTGCATGTCATTTACACGTAAAAGATTCTTTCTAGTTGGTGTACATAGGATCATGGTTCTAAAAATCCCCGATTTAACCGATTAATCTCCGATTAATCTTCTGTAAGGTAGCTAACTGATTCGATTTTTGAAATCCGATTAATCCTATAAATTTATTTAAAATGATATGTTTAATCGTAAATTAGACTAATATATTAAATATTATTATAATATCCGATTAATACTCCGATTAATCCTTCCGGTTAATCCCCGATTATCCGATTAATCTTAAATCGGTACCTCAACCGATTTATACCGATTACCGATTTTTATAACCATGCATAGGATTAGCTCAATTGTATTAATCATTCATAATTGAATCGTATTTTATGGTTAATTATGAATTATAGTTGATTATGGATGTAAATTTTAATAATTATTTATTTACTATTTGATTGCAATTTTATATATTTAAAAATCGTAAAATTTGAATCGTAATCGCAAATCACAATATATTTATGATAATTTATATTTTTATATAATCTATTCTATTATATAAAAGCCGAAACATTAAAAGTTTGGTTGGTTGGTTGGTTGGTTGGTTGGTACCTGTTGATTTTACTTATTTACCCTTAACTAATAAAATATATTATTTTATTTAATTATCCTTACTTAATTATTATTTATAATAATCTAATAAATAGTTATTAGCCGATGAGAAATTGCCCAAACTACACCACATTTATGTGCAAACTGCCCAAAATACCGATAACCAAATGCATCCGCCCTTTTTGACCACTGACTGCGCACATTGTTCATGCGTGGCCAATGTTACGCATCTTGCCAATGCGTATCGCCTGTAACGCAAGTTCGGTATGCGTAATGACGTCAGATTACGTCATTTTTTCACAGACCATTCCGGCGTTCTCTCACCTCTGAAAATTGCCCCCGTCGCCGCCCCTTCGTTCTTCACACTGTGGCAGCCTCCAGTACTCTTGAGGACATCAAAACGAAAGGCAAAGCTCCCTCTACATTTTTCCCCGTTATTTTATTTGTTTCTGGCCCCGCAGGGGCGTTTATAGACTTCTCGGAAAGTAGATCGGAGATATGGGATTCGATTTGGGGCTTTCGATTCCGGCTAAACAAATAGAAAATGGATGGTATAGACTTGTAGAGTGAGAAAAGCCGATCATTTTGGTATATAGCATGGTATTCGAAGATGTTTGCAAATGACTGAACGAAGCTCTCTTGTTTTTGGTCGGAAAACGACTCCGGCGACCATCGAGAGAGAAACTGAACAGTGTCCAATACGCATGTTGAACATGCGTATCCGGTAACTCGCATGTTCAACATGCGTATGCTACTCACTGTTCACAAGGTGCATAAACTTGATTTTACGAACTCCACGCAACTGGTTCATGCGCATACTGTGCCCACGCATTTTAAGAATGCGTATACCCTATACGCAAGCTGAAAATGCGTGGCCCGTGGGTAAAAAGGGCGGTCCTTCCCGCATATGGGTATTTCGGGCAATTTGTTTGAGATTGTGGGTATTTTGGTTTTTCACCCTTAGCCGATTGCCTTTTTAAGATTTACTTTTAATTGAAGAAATTACCTTTTCTAAACACCTAAAATTGTACCATATCTTACAAACGCTAATATTTGTTTTCTAACTAAAACATGTTACCTTTAAATTTAAAACTAATCTTGCAATAGCTAATATAAACCCAAAAATATCATACCGCATCTTACAGTTATTAATAAAATATAATAAAAATTTATATACATTGCTAATAATAAGAAAACATGAGGATAATCCTTGAACATGAGTATATTAAATTATATTAAAAGTAAAAAAATTATTGAAAATAATGATTATATAAAACCTAATTATATTATTAAATAAAATTTATAACATTTCAAAACAAATGTACCTGTTGATTTTACTTATTTACCCTTAACTAATAAAAAGTCCATACTATCTATACTATTATATAAATTCCGAAACATTAAAAGTTTTGGTACCTGTTTTTTGGTACTAGTTTTTTGGTACTTCGTGAATTTACTTATTTACCCTTTGTTAAAAAGAATATAAATATATGATATTTATACTTTTAAAACACCTATAATAAATAATAACATAATACAATTAATGGTAAATAGTCGCTTGCCTTTTTTTTTTCACGTTACTTTTAATTGAAGATATTACTTTATAAACACCTAAAAACATCAATTTATCTTCCAATCATTAATATTTCCTTTCGAATTAAAACACTCTACCTTTTTAATTTAAAACTAAACTTCATTAATATTTTTTTTGAACTAAAACACGCTACCTTTTTAATTTAAAACTAATTTTACAATCATTAATACATATCCGAAAATATCACACCATAATTTTCAATTGTTAATAAAATATATTAAAAATCTGCATATGTTGTTTATAATAAGGAAACATTAGTATAATCCGTAAACATTAGTATATTAAAATTATATTAAATTAAAATTAATTAATAATTATATAATTGTCGAAACATTAAAAATTTTGGTACCAATTTTTTGATATATGTTTTTTGGTATTTCGTGAATTTACTTATTTACCCTTCATGATAAAGAAAAATATATATGATATTTATATTATTAAAACAAAAAAATAAAAAATAACATAATACAATTAAAGGTAATTAGTCGATTGCCTTTTTCACATTTACTTTTAGTTGAAGATATTACCTTTATAAACACCTAAAAACCTCAATCATATCATATTTTCCAATCAATTCGTATCTAGCAATAATTAACCAAAAATAAATAATAACATAATACAATTAAAGGTAATTAGTCAATTGCCTTTTTAATATTTACTTTTAGTTGAAGATATTACCTTTTATAAACACCTAAAAACCTCAATCATATCATATTTTCCAATCAATTCATATCAAGCAATGATTAATATATACTCAAAAATATCACATCATATCATATAATCAGTAACAAAATATAATAGAAATTCGTATTACGAATAATGACCATTAAATTTTTAGTAAAAAAATCAGAATCATTAGATCTAATTATTAAATATATTATATGATTAAATTATTTTACTAAAATTTCAAGTTTCAAATTTTATCAACAACTTATTTATTTTAAAATTTTATAATATAAGTTTTAAACCATGCATATCATTAACTAACTTTATATTAAATTATTAATATTAAAATTAAAATAAAATATTTTAAATAATGATTATATAAAAATATAATTATGACATTAAATAAAATTTATTACATATTAACAAAAATTTGTGTATCGCACGGGTTATAAGCTAGTACATAATAAATAGTAAAAGTTAATAAGTTTGGCACAAGGATCTAGGGAAAATCTCGTTTAATGGAAAACTTAGAAAACTAAATCGAAATATAGCATATATGGTATGCAAACTAATCGTTGGGAGATGAAGAAAAATGTGGTGAAATTAGATTTAAAAAAATATCACCGATTGACGGGAAAAATCAAATTAAAAATGGAGGGGATTAGGTGTGATTCTGTGTGTGAGGGTGTATTTGATTAGTGTGTGGGTGCCCATTGATCTTAATACATCTAATGGCTAGGATTAGTACCTTAGTTTTCTTCAAAAAATAAGTTCTCTTTTGAGCACTTGCCTATATATATATATATTGTATAATATTAATATTGACAACATCCCATTTGTTGTATATTACTAAAATTTTTAGTGGATAAATTTTATTAATTTATGTGTTTCTTATACCCTGTTTTCATGTTTAAGCTTCTACAGACATTTGTGGATTACTGGAAGGAAGTAGACAAAATTTTGTTTAAAGATATTGCTGTTATGACTTGTTCTTAATTTATGAATTTTAGTTACATCTTAAAATTGATAATTTGGACCTAATATATGTAATAATTTAAATTTATTATTATTAATTTAATTTGATATTTGTATTTGGTGGATGAACCTATCAACCGTACTTTCGCGATTAAAATTGATATGGTTAATTGCAATCACAAATATAATTATAGTTGAAATCTATACTATTATATAAATTCCGAAACATTGAAAGTTTTGGTACCCGTTTTTTGGTACATGTTTTTTGGTACCAGTTTTTTGGTACTTCGTGAATTTACTTATTTACCCTTTGTTAAAAAGAAAATAAATATATGATATTTATACTTTTAAAACACCTATAATAAATAATAACATAATACAATTAATGGTAATTAGTCGCTTGCCTTTTTTCACATTTACTTTTAATTGAAGATATTACCTTTTATAAACACCTAAAAATATCAATGTATCTTCTAATCATAAATATTGAATTAAAACACGTTACATTTTTAATTTAAAACTAATCTTCATTAATATTTTCTTTTGAACTAAAACACGTTACCTTTTTATTTTAAAACTAATTTTACAATCATTAATATATACCCGAAAATATCACACCATATTTTTCAATTGTTGATAAAATATATTAAAAATGTTAGTTACAGAGGCATGCCTGTATACATCTAATAACAAGCCTAATTGTTTGTAATGCTTTGCATTACTTACATGACCTCTTAACTGAGGGAACCTCTAGTTGTAGAGTTTCTGTTTGTATTGTACTTGTAATAGGCATCAAATCCTAGTTGTGTAACTGTACAAATAGAGTCTAGAATAATGCTTGAAAGAAGTTCCAAGGTTCATGCCTCAAGCAAGGAGTTAAAGACTATCAAATAATCACAGTTGGGATTTGAAGAAATGAAGAATCTGCCTAAGTACCAATTCGAGAAGTATATTTGTCTATTCGAGAAGTCCAGCATTCGAGAAGTCAGAGATTCGATATCTCAAGACACTATTCGATATCTCTGAATACACTGTTCGATATCTCATTTGATATCTCAGGGATTCGATACGTCTACTACTCTATTCGA
The DNA here is from genome assembly GCA_037693485.1 of Kitagawia praeruptora. NCBI lineage: Eukaryota > Viridiplantae > Streptophyta > Magnoliopsida > Apiales > Apiaceae > Kitagawia > Kitagawia praeruptora. The sequence continues at coordinate 147,213,776 of CM075352.1, forward strand.
GAACTCAAGAAGTCAACAAGTCAAGATGGTATTCGAGTTCTCAAAGAGTCAACAAGTCAAAGTTCCATTCGATATCTCAAAGACTCAGAAAGCTATTCGACAACTCGAGGATTCGATAAGTCAAATGCTCTATTCGACAACTCAAGGAATCCTGATGGAAAAGAGCTATTCGAGAAGTGGTTCGATATGTCACTATAACAGTATTCGAGAACTCGGAGTTATCGATCAAGTCAATTCTAGTTCTCGAATCACTTACTTAGTCACTTCTCGAATACATTCTTGGAGACAAAATACTGAAGTAATTGTACAAGTCAGAAACCTGCAACAAGCCAATGCACTTTATGGACCACAATCTGTAACGTGCTCTGGAAAGCCTACAAGGAAGCTTGGAGAGATATAGAAGAGACAAGGAGCTAAAGAAGTGGATCTAAACAGGCTTTGCAAAGTCAAATCTGTAACCGTTTGGACTCTTACTCAAAAAGGATAGACAGACTAGAAAGTAATTTGTTTAGCTACCTTATTTGTAGTAAGCAGGCTGTATCCATGTTCTATAAGGACACTGCCTCACTTCATATCTTAGTAACTTTTTGTGAGTCAAGTTTTTTTCATACACTGTAAGCTATATCTCTCTGAGAAAAACGAAGCTGAGAATACTACCATTTGTATTCACAGATTGTAGCAACCTTTATCTAATAATACATTAGATTAAAGTGATATTGTGTCTTGTGTTGTTTATTTATCCGCACCTTAATTTCTGCACACACAGGCACTTATCTGCTACATAGACTCAATCCAAGAAAAGTTCAAGAATCCATTCACCCCCCCCTCTGTATTCTTTTACCGTGTTCAATACTCAACAAAAAATCTGCATGTGTTGTTTATAATAAGGAAATATTAGTATAATACGTAAACATGAGTATATTAAAATTATATTAAATTAAAATTAATTAATGATTATATAATTGTCGAAACATTAAAAATTTTGGTACCTATTTTTTTATAATTTACTTATTTACCCTTCATTATAAAGAAAAATATATATGATATTTATACTATTAAAACACCAAAAATAAATAAAAACATAATACAAATAAAGGTAATTAGTCGATTGCCTTTTTCACATTTACTTTTAGTTGAAGATATTACCTTTTATAAACACCTAAAAACCTCAATCATATCATATTTTCCAATCAATTCATATCTAGCAATAATTAACCAAAAATAAATAATAACATAATACAATTAAAGGTATTAGTCGATTGTCTTTTTCACATTTACTTTTAGTTGAAGATATTACCTTTTATAAACACCTAAAAATCTCAATCATATCATATTTTCCAATCAATTCATATCTAGCAATAATTAATATATACTCAAAAATATCACATCATATCATATAATCAGTAACAAAATATAATAGAAATTCGTATTACAAATAATGACCATTAAATTTTTAGTAAAAAAATCAGAATCATTAGATCTAATTATTAAATATATTATATGATTAAATTAATTTACTAAAATTTCAAGTTTCAAATTTTATCAACGACATATTTATTTTAAAATTTTATAATATAAGTTTTAAACCATGCATATCATTAACTAATTTTATATTAAATTATTAAAATTAAAATAAAAAATTTTAAATAATGATTATATAAAAATATTATAATGACATAAAATAAAATTTATTACATATCAACAAAAATCCGTGCATCGCACGGGTTATAAGCTAGTTTTTATAAAATCGCTATATACAATTTGGTTAAACTTTTTGCTTAAAACGAATTTCAATCCAAACTACACCCCTAATTTCTACATGCATACTTGTGAGTTGTGAAAAATGCTTGCCGTTAGAGCATCTCCAATGGTGTAAAATTTAAAATAAATTACCTTAAATAAGATATATAGAAAATTTGTAAAATTTTGTCCATTCCAATGGGACAAAACTCTTAGGTAAAAATATAGATAATCACAATAGGTTGACTATATTTGTCAAACCTTTAAAGCATCTCCAATGGCTTTAGCTAAAAATGATTAGCTAAATTACATAAAATATTGATTTTGTAAAATTTGTCGAACCTGTAAGACATTGTGTTCCGAGGGTATTGGCTATAATGATTGGCTATAATGATTGGCTATATTTTAAAAATGGTATGTTATTAATATTTCAAGTTGTTATTAATGGAATATATAATTTTAATATAGAAATAATTGATGTGGCAATTCACTACAGGTCTCTAGAGGTTCGACAAATATAGCCAACATCAAGAGATTATCTATAATTATAGATAACAGTTTTGTCCCATTGGAGTGTAATTTTTTTTTACACATTCTTTATAATTCTTATTTATGGTAATTAATTTTAAAATTTAGCTAAGTGATCTCTCCCATTGGAGATGCTCTTAGCAACCTGTAGTTTAACTCCACATCATCAATTACCATATAAAAATAATATATTCTATTTTTAACAACTTGAAATAATAATAACATACCATTTTTAAAATATAGCCAAACAATATAGTCAATCCCATTGGAATAAAACACGTTACAGGTTCAATAAATTTTACATAATCAATGTTTAGCCAATCATTTTACAAAACACCGTTGGAGATGCTCTTAAAATTTAGTTATCAATGAATATTCATAGAAGAAATTGATTTACAACTAAAACATAAATTTATTTTTATGTCTATTAATCAATTTTGGATAATTATGTAACCTATATATTACAGTAAAATCTCCCTAAATTAGTACTTAATTAATAATTTTTGTAAGTTAATAATTTTTTTCGGTCCTAATTTGGGATCAGTTTAAAAAGTGAATAATTTCAAAAAGATAATAAAATAACAATATTTTCAAAAAATCCTATAAAAATTATGGTCCCAATAATATTATAAATTAATAATTTCTTTATAATCATAAAAATACATATATCACACTTTCATAAAATATGACTCTATCATTCTTAAATTAAAATTTATGTGAAATTCATACTTAATCTTTCTTGTTACAGTTCAAATGTAATATTTTCATACGACATCAAAAAGTTATTAATGAATATTTTTGATGTTTTGAATGCTACTTATGTGTAACTAATTTCAAAAATGTTTGTAAAATCTTTAATATCATCTAAATATACATAAATACTTCCTTGCATTCTTGCTAATACACAATGAATTTGTAAACTAATGTACTGTAAATTGATTATTTAAATTAAATATAAAATATAAATTATACGATTCATTCAATTGGAATTTATATAAATAGAAGTTAATGTTGTTTGAGGTCGAAAATTCTCTATTAATTAATAATTATTAATTTATAAAAGCTTTACTGTATAACACAAATTATTTGTAACGGAACGACCTTCAATCCATTAGTTAGTCAATTTATTTGATTGAGTTTATTAACAAATTAATAAAAACTAACTATTTAATTATATTTTATGCAATTACACAAATAAAAAAATTCATCCAACAAATCAATTCATATGTCATTGACTTAGTATGAAATAAGACTTTTATGAATATAACATATGTTTCTTGATCTATTAATCAAATTAATCAATAATCTATACTATATTATAAAAGAGGCTTAATGACCTTTTAACCCTTAAAGTTTCCACGAAAATACCCATCAGCCCTCACTGTTTCAAAACGTTCCTTTTGACCCTCCAAGTATCCGTAAAGGTCCAATTAGCCCTTATACCGGTATAGGAAATGATGAGTTTGGGTGATTTTTGGTTCATTTTAATCGGTTTCTAGCCGGATATTTGCTGTATTGTTGTTGTGTCGATTAAAACGAACCAAAAATCACCAAAACTCACCATTTCCTATACCGGTATAAGGGCTAATTGGACCTTTACGGATACTTGGAGGGTCAAAAGGAACTTTTTGAAACAGTGAGGGCTGATGGGTATTTTGGTGGAAACTTTGAGGGCTAAAAGGCCATTAAGCCTATAAAAGACGAAACATTAAAAGTTTTGGTACGGTACGGTACGGTACTTACCTTATTTAATTATTTTACTTTATTATCATTAAACAAAACAAAATTTTTTCTCGAAATATCATACACACCTATCCCTAACACTTCCCCTAAATAATACTCCAACTAACCAACTACGTTTTTCAGCTATTACCTTTTATTAACTTTTCTAACTAAAATCTATTATTTCCAAAAACATAATTATTCTAATTAATGAAATAACTAATATATTATAATTATTTATAACTAACTGATTACCTTTTCCAGCTAAAAGGTAAAAGGTAATATCTAATGAAATAAATAATATAGGGAAATTCTCGTTAGTGCCCTTCTGGAATTGGCTTTTCCAGATGGTGCCATTTCGTGTTTTGGACTTACGATTGGCACCATTAAAGTAACGGATTACTCTAATTATGCCCTTCTGTTAATCAAAACGTTAACAAATTTCAACATTTATTCCATAATAAAATTTTATGTCATATAAATCACAAATTAAAAAAAAGTTAAATGTGGAATTATGTTATTTTATGGTCAGAAAATCACTGAACACATATTTTAGATTAACGGTATGTTAACTTATTACAGATTAATGTTTAATATTTTTCAATTTGTGATACATTAATAATTATAAATTAGAATTTAATTTTTTTAACTAGTAATACATTAAAAACTTATAGATCATCATTTATTTTTATAGTTTTTTTTACGTTTCTTAAAGTTTTGATTAACAGAATGACATAATTAGGGTAATCAGTTACTTTAGGGGTGCCGGTCGTAAGTCTAAAACACGAAATGGCACCATCTGGAAAAGCCAATTCCTGAAGGGTACCAACGAGAATTTCCCAATAATATATTATAATTACTAATAACTAACTGATTACCTTTTCCAGCTAAAAGGTAATATCTTTTCAAATTTTCTAACTAAAATATCTCATTTTCTTCTAAATAATAACCAACCAATTTTTCAGCTATTACCTTTTCTACCTGTACCTATTCTTACTTTTCTAACTGTAACTAGTTTAATGCTCGTGCTTCGCACACGGGAGTTCATATTTTAAATAAAATTTATTTTAAATTTTAATAAATTATAGTATATAATTTTACAATATAGAAATAAAAATTTTAGTAGTATTAAAAAGTTGCCTACTTTAATAAATTAAAATGTTAAATTCTTTAAGAACATGAGTTTGTTTTGATAATTTAAATTACAATTAATATAAGAAATTATTAATATATTAATTTATTTTAAAAACATCAAAAAATTGAACACTATAACATTATTTTAGTGATGTCAACTATATCATGAATGTAATAGTAGTAGATATAAAGAATAAATTAAAATAATTAAATCATAATATCAAAAAAATTAAAGTTATACCACACTATAACCTAATCCTAAGCATATAATTTACTACTATAATAGGTCATGGATATCTATCAAACCTGAATATGGATTTAAAAAAAATTAAAATAATTTAAAATTTGTGGAAGGAAATAATTTTTGGCAAGAATGTTAAGAAAATAATTTGTGTTTTGTGAAGGAAATAATATTTTGGCATTTTGAAATATTTTAATTGGATGGTCCTGGCGGGCACATTATAATTATAACCAATCAAAATCATTTGTTAATATTTTTTTGGTATTATCAAGGAAATAATTTTTGGCAAGAGTGGTTTGTCATGATGTGTATTTTATATAATATCGAGTCAATATATTTTAAAATATGGATCATATCATATAACTGGATGGGTAATATAAACGGATTTGGCAAGAATGTTTTAATTGGATGGCCCTGGCGGGCCCATTATAATTATAATTTACAATTGTTAGAAAGGAAATAATTTTTGGAAACAAAATAATTCGTGTTTTGTCAAGGAATTTTTTTTTGGCAAGATTGTTTTTGTCAAAGAAATTTTTTTTAGCAAAATTGTTTTAATTGGATGGCCCTGGCGGGCCCATTATAATTATAACCAATTATTTGGCATTAATAATAATGTTGGTCCAGGAAAGTATTGCAGAAGGGGGGTTGAATGCAATACTAATAAATTTCAAAAACTATTTCAACAACTTAAATAGAATTTGTGATTTACTAGTAGAAGAAATGCAAACACAAGTAAAATCAAATACGAGGATTTCACAAAATAAATATTTTATTTATTTTGCAAAGTTTTGCTACAACCTTGAGAACAAAATAATTCTCAAGCTACAAATACTCAAGAGATTACAGTTGTTGAGTTCTCTATTGTATAAATAGAGTGCTCTATTTATAGTGTGATAATCTACTGTACTATCATCATCATCATGGGTTGTTGAGTTGCTGTTATATTCCTTTTGCAGCTCATTCCATGATTTATTCCCATGTGATCATCACAAAGTAACTTTAAGATACTTTCCACATTTGAGCCACCCAGATCTAGCCGTATTCAATTTTATCTGCTCTAGACTTTACAGGTTGTTCCATGTGATCTCTCGAGCTTCAGTTATAGACTTTCCAAGCTTGCTGTAAAGGTTGAATATTACAACACGCCTGCTTCTTTTGAACATGTACTCTGTCGATTAATTTGACTTAGAAAATTCCTAAATCAGGCTGATTCTATATGACAGTATGTTTGCCACAAAGTTTGATGTCAATTGATTTATGCTTTGTTTGACAGTATGAATTTCCCGCAGATATTACTGTCAAGAATTTGCTTTGGTTGACAGTATGAATTTTCCCGCAGATATTACTGTCAAGAATTTTGCTTTGGTTGACAGTATGAATTCCCGCAGAGATTGCTGTCAAGAATTGTGCTTTGATTGACAGCATGTTTTTCCCGCAGAGATTGCTGTCAAGAATTCCAAACTTACTGTCGCAAACTGTACATCAAAGTTGCTGTCATTAGAATCTCCGCCAATGTTGCTGTCAAGTTGAAACTTGCTGTCGACTTCGTGAAACTTGCTGTCGACCTAGGCAACATGTTGTTTCCTTGTAACCTTACTGTCAGAGTTTGACAGTAACATTTATTCCTTCTGTCGAACTTATGTATTTCTTGAGGCTTGAACATAATCGAACTTCTTCCAAGAATTACACTTATTACATGACAGTATTTATTTAAATTACAAGAATACATTTCAGGCTATGACAGTATGTTCTACTTAGTAAAAACTAAGTATACCAATAAAACTAGTTAAGTTGTCTATTCCATCACCCATAAATCCCAACAATCTCCCCCAATTTGTTTTTATGGACAATAAGGACAAATTTACAAATATCATGCTGACAACTTAACTAACATAGATCAGAAAGAATAAACTCTTCATTTCTGAACAATGATTAAACTGAATTGTTTTTAAAACAAAAATGTATCATAAAAGTTCATAATTAACAATCAAGAAAAAAAATCTTTACTTAGCTTGATTTGAACTTTTGCCTTGCTCCTTTTCCCTCAGAGCTCTTCTGAGATTTTCAATTAACTCCTTCTCTTCAGGGGACTGTGCATCATCTTCATTTTCCACAATGTACTTTTTGATCATTGATGAAGTAGTGTTTAATACATCTCTGAGTTCCATCCAATAAACATTTTGCTTTACGATTGATCTGAATTTCAACACATCTCCCTCCATCTTGAATCTTCTGCCAGGAAGCTGATTTAAAGTTTCCCTTCTTTGTCTGTCCAAACTGGGATTCTCTCCTTTCCTTTGATCAAAAATCATATCTAGCTCCCAAGAACATAGTGCTTCAAGTTTGTTAGATGATCCTATCACTTGCCAGTACAGTTCTTTTAGCACACTGGTCTTCAACTTAGAAAAGCTGTCTATGTAGACTTCTTCTTTGCCATATTTGATTCTCAGAGGATTGTCCAGTACAATTGGCTGATAGTTTAATTCACTGCTGTTGACCTTGTTGAGTTTACTCCAACTTTCCTTCAGTTGAGCTTCAATCTCTTCTTCTATCTGTTGACGAGATTTTTGTTTTGAGGCTAATTCTTCTCTGAATTTCTGCTCTGCCTCATACCTATCCATTTCTTGCTTTGAATAAGGTTTCTCCATTTCAGCCCAGTTATATGCAGGGATAGGATTATCTTCTTCATTTTCCAGACCTAGAACTTCAAAAACATCTTCATCATTTTGAAGTGTCCAGTCACCATACTTTTCAGTGAATTCAGCATTTCTGATTGCAAAGTACTTTCGAACAGGATCCATGATCTTTTCAGAGATATCATCGTAGCTTTCCAGGAGTTCAACCATTCTTTCCAAATTGAAATAATCAATTCTTCTTCTTACCTGTGTTTGGGTTTGAACTAGACTGTTGGATATTACTTTTGATTTTGATATCTGAGTGAAATCAGGTTCTACCATAATCAATCTTTCTTTGTTCTCCCATAGAATGTATCTTGTGACTTTTTCGTTTGACTCATCAAATTATATGGATACAGAAGTGATTGATTCTTTGGCTTTTTCTTGAAGTTGTTCCAGGCTGTTCATTCTTCTGCTTAGGATTGGTTTCTTCAGCCCTAGACCTGTAGCTTTTCTTTGACCAGAATAGACAGTCTTTCCCCTTTTTGGCCTATTTGACTTTCTTTTAATTCTTACTGTCTTGGATGATTTGACAGTAGAATCATTGACAGCATCTTTGATAGGGCTACTGACAATGTCTTCTTTGACAGTATCTTCAATGACTGTAACTTCATCCTGACTGACAGCATCTTTGTTGACATCCTTGACAGCATCTTTGTTGACAGTATCTTTTTCAAGTTGTATACTGTCAATTTCCATTTCTTCTTGATTTCCTTTCAATGCTTCAAGTACTTCTTCCTCTTTCTTTTCATCAACTTTCTTGCTTGTGCTAGTATTTTCAGAGGTTTCCTTTGATTCTGCTTCTTTGACTTGAGTTTGCTCTTTTGAAGAGTCTCTCAGTTCTGTTCTCTTAGGTCCTCCAGCTTCACCTCCATCTTGATTGTCATCATCATCTTTTTCCAAGGTGTCATCAAAAGTGCAGTTTCCACCTTGAGCATTTCTGCTTGAGTTTGCTTTGGCAATGAGCTTTTTAATTTTGGCACTGTACTCCATTTCTCTCTTTGCCAATATCTTGTGAATATCTTTGACTGCCTGAATCCTTTCCTTGGTGATGGGTGCTTTCAGCAATAATTTAAGTACTTCCATGATGACTTTGCTTTTCAGAGATGTTTTGCCTTCAAGTGTTAAGAATCCCAGACCTTTAGTTCCTTTGGTTGTTGTCTGTTTGAAGCTTACACCATATGGCTGGAGACTTACTTCTGGAAGTTTGTTGTTGACCATTGTGCCCAGTTGCATATAGAGACTTTCATAAAAAATGGTAGAGTTTTTCTTCACTAGAATCCCAAGGATGTATTGTACTCTGGCAGAAAAAGTTTCCAACAGTTGAGTTGTTATGAATATTGAATGTCCACTCTTCAGGTACACTTCAACTGCCCACCTCTTCTCTGAGCTAATCTTCACAGAAAGATTTACAATCTTTTCTTTCAAAGCTTCTGCCAACTTAGCAGGTTTTCCTTTAGTCACTGTGATTGCTTCATTCAACAGATTGTTGAATTCCTCATCCTTATTATTCAAGGTGCTCTCCATATGGCTTACTGTTATTAAGTCAGCTTCTTCTTGGGAATATGTACTTCCATCAGTCCAAGTGATAGGCTCTGAAGAAGGAAACACATATTCAGGCAACTTGCTTTTGCCTTTACCCATCCTATTTGATTCCTCTTTTTCTCTCCATAGCCTCTCCAATGTGGATTCTTTCTTCTCAGGAACTGGTTCATTGATTTTGATTGAGGATGCTGTATTTCCTTGTATCTGTCTTAATACCTCCTTAGATACTAACATTTGTTCCCCATCTACTTCAGCTTCAAAAAGCTCCTCAGTTCCAGAAGCTATTGCAGTTTTTACTCTCTCTTGCTCCCCCTTACTCCTTTGCTCCCCCTGTCTTTTAGCTTCCCCTTGTAACTCCACCTTTCTTCCTGGTTGCTCAGCCTCTTTCTGATCTTTTACTTTCTCCCCCTTAGTTAAGTTTGCAGCATGAATCAATGAAGAGAATGACAGTAGTGTGGCTTGAATTTCAGCAAAACCAGTCTTCACAGTAGATGACAGGTTGTCCAGCTTGCTTTCCATTGTAGCACATCGATTTTCAAGTGCTTGGAGCCTGTCATTTGTGGATGTAGAAGGACCACCAGACCTAAGCCTTTTAGGAGGTAAGGGATAAGTCTGGGGCATGGAGGCTGTTGGGGTTCTCACACTCTCAGTGTTTTTATAGATGATCTCATCATCTCTCACAAAAATTCCCTCAAGGCCTAATGCCTTTTGTTTACTGGCTCCCTCAAGTTCACTCTGGACATGCTCAAGTCCCTCTCCTTTTGCCAGCACATTTGGCTACCTCTCATTTTTATCCTTACTTCTCTGTTCTTTTATCTATCTTTGATTTTTCACTCCCTCACTCATCCTAGATGCAGTAGTATGAGCAGTACTAACATGCAAAAGAGTAGATTTTACCTTGAAGGCCTTTGAAAGGGGCAAGTCATCATCAGAGATATCTTCCACTAATCCTTCTTGTAGTTGTGGTTGGAAAGTATCTTTTGTCAGAATGGTACTGTCACTTGATTGTTTGACAGCACCTTCTGTTTTGTCTTTGACAGCATCTTTGGCTGTGACAGCAACTTCCCTAGGGTAAGATGCTTTGAGGGAATCGATCAAGATGCTGGCTGTTTCAATTTCTGGCAAATTTGCATCTTGATCTAATCCAGTGTTTGATGGGGTGGTATCCATTTCACTTTGAGAAATGGGTTCATGTGGACCACTAGATGGGGGCTCATCCAAGATTTGAGATGGATGATCAAAACCTGAGGGGTTGGTACTGTCCCCCTCTCTAGGTTGTTTAGAAGAAACAACAGATGTAGGAATGAAAGAAGAAGATTGAATTTCAGATTGATTAATTGGCTGTTCCACAGAAAAAGATTGTGGAACATCAATAGTATGAATGAATTCCTCAATGTGCTCTATCTCAATGTGTGTATCTTCAAATACAGGTTCCTCAAGAGTGAGTTCTTGAGTTTGTGCAGACTCTTTACAAGGTGCCTTGGGAGACAGGCCAATTTCAATAGATGTCCCTTGTTGAGAAGAGACACCTAGAGGTGAGTTTATTTCCCTATCATCCTCTACAGTCTTTTGTGAAACTGTAGGGTGGCTGACAGTAACCTTGGCCCTTCTAGCTCTCTTCTTCTTAGGCTCAGAAGGGGCTACTGTAGGTTCTATTCTACTACCATCCTTATTTGCTGCACTAGGTGCAGTAACTCCCTCTTGACTTACCACATTGTCACCAGTTTCACTCTCCAGGGATCTTTTCTTGGATTCCTGTTTGGCAATTTTAAGGGCTTTTGGTAGTCTAGAGTCCCTAGGTGGAATGTATGGTGTAGAATGTGGGTTAACTGAATTTGGGTCTAATTCAGCTTCATTCTCTATTGTGAAAACAGTGTAACCTGTTGGAAATGGAAAATCAAGGTTGGGCACTTGATTTACCATATGTTGTGTGAAACATAGTGGAATATGTGCATTCAAATTTTGTGTGTTAAGAGATGTGTGAGTGTTTTTCTTTAAAACAGGACATTCTTCAAAATCAGAAGTATCCTCAATAATTCCACAAATATTATTAATACACATAGTTAAGAAGCGAGGATAGATAGATACCTTCTTGCCTATTGCGCTTTTCAACTGTGCCATGATCAGTTTTCCAATGTTCACCTTGTATCCATGGACTAATGAATGAGTGAGCTTCTTGATATATGATGGTATTCCATTCCATCCTGTAGTCTTGGTAGAGAATACCTTCACCATTACATCAAAAATCATACTCCACTCTTTTCTCAGAAATTTCCTGTCCATTTCTCCTGTTTGATACCACTTATCAGAAGTTTCTTCAAGTTTAGAACCAGAGTACCCAATCTTCAGAAAGAACTTCTTCAGAGTATCATCAGTTGCTAGTTCCTTAAAGCTTTCTTCACTGGTCAACACAATACCCAAAGCCTCACTGATTTTCTTTACTGAAAGAGAATGACTTGCATCATCTATATTGAACTTAATTGTTTCATTCTCTCCAGTTCCTTGAGCACTTGCTGATTTCCATAATTTTTCAATTCTAACAGCATCAATTTTGGGGGAAGAGGTTATTGCATGACCTAGGTAGGATTTATTTAAGAAAGAAATAAGTCCTTTGAAGTTTTCCCCAGCATCACTAGGAGAAAAGATACCGGCAAAGTTGGTTTGAACAACACTTTGTTTAGGTGCCATTGTTGAATGCTTTGAAAAATGAGAGAGAAAATGCGGTTTTTGGATGCAGAAGGTTGAGAGGTTTTTGCAAATGAAAGTGATAGTAGATTAAACGGTAGATTCAGTTTCTAATATGAATCGATTTAACCTCTCTTAATTGAACGTGTGATAATGATATTACCCATTAACTCCACTTGCTATATTACGTGGAAGTTGCTATTAGATCGTGGATTGGTGAATAGAAATATCCGTATATATATATATATATATAAATTAATATATATATATATATATATATATATATATATATATATATTTTTCCACTATCTTTGACAGCAACTTCCCGTGACAGCAACTTTTATTGACAGTAACCTGTGCGCTTTTCTTTTTCTACCAATTCTGACAGCAATTTCTTGTGACATCAACTTTCATTGACAGCAACTTGTGCGCTTACAACATTTCTGTCAATCAGCTTCATGAGTGACAGTAAGTTTTATCTGACAGTAAACTTATCATAAGATCATGCTGTCACTGTTCACACATAACTTAAGTTAAGGACACATGTTTTCTTAAAATCGTATTAAGTCAGACATGTAAAATTATTTTAGCATAGTCATAGCAAACATGATATCTAAAAATCCTTTTAGCATAGTCATAGCAAACATGATATCTAAAAATCCTTTTAGCATAGTCATAGCAAACATGATATCTAAAAATCCTTTTAGCATATTCATAGCAAGCATGATATCTAAAAATCCTTTTAGCATAGTCATAGCAAACATGATTTCTGAACAAGTAGCACATAGAACCTTAACTTCTCATGACAGTACCTTTACAGTACCTTGAAAGTTTCTGTCATGAGCTGCAATTGTGAATTGATAAACCGGTTAGATGATCATACCTGATTTAGCATTCCTAATTCACTCACCAACCTGATAAATGTTGCTTCATCCAATGGCTTGGTGAATATGTCTGCAAGTTGCTTGTCTGTTGGAACATAAACCAATTTTACATCTCCCTTTTCAACATGCTCCCTGATGAAATGATGCCTTATATCAATGTGCTTTGTTCTGGAGTGTTGAACTGGATTGTCTGATATGGCTATGGCACTTGTGTTATCACAGTAGATAGGAATTTTTGACAACTTTAGTCCATAATCCATTAATTGATTCTTCATCCAAAGAATTTGTGCACAGCAACTTCCAGCTGCAATATATTCAGCTTCTGCAGTTGATGTAGAAACTTAGTGTTGCTTCTTACTGAACCATGACACCAATCTCCCCCCAAGAAATTGACAGCTTCCTGTAGTACTTTTTCTGTCAATTTTGCAGCCAGCATAGTCTGAATCAGAATATCCAATTAGATCAAATCCAGTTTCCTTAGGGTACCAAAGACCTAGATTTGGGGTGCCTTTGAGATATCTAAAGATTCTTTTAATTGCAACTAAGTGTGATTCTTTTGGATCAGCTTGAAACCTTGCACAGAGACATGTAGCAAACATTATATCTGGCCTGCTTGCTGTTAAGTACAGCAATGATCCAACCATGCCTCTGTAGATACTAGAATCCACTTTCTTGCCTTTAGGATCTAACTCTAATTTGGTGGCTGTTGAGATAGGTGTCTTGGCAGGTGATGAATCTTCTAAGTTAAACTTCTTGAGAAGTTCTTTGACATACTTAGATTGACAGATGAAGATTCCTTCCTTCTTCTGATAGATTTGAAGACTAAGAAAGAATGCTAATTCTCCCATCATGCTCATTTCATACTTGTTTCTCATTAGAGATGAGAACTATTCACACAATTTTTCGTTTGTTGAGCCAAAGATCATGTCATCAACATATATCTGCACAAGAATGATGTCTTTGCCATGGTATTTATAGAATAAAGTTTTATCCACCATACCTCTTATAAATTGATTTTCCAGGAGAAAAGTGGATAATGTGTCATACCAGGCTCTTGGTGCTTGCTTTAAGCCATATAGAGCCTTGAACAGCTTGTAGACAAAATTATGCAATTTGTCATTTTCAAATCCAGGAGGCTGTTCAACATACACTTCTTCTTCTAATTCTCCATTTAGAAAGGCACTTTTAACATCCATTTGAAATACCTTGAATTTGCAGTGTGCAGCAAAGGCTAAGAAAATTCTTATGGCTTCAAGTCTGGCAACAGGAGCAAAAGTTTCATCATAATCTATCCCTTCCTGTTGACAGTAACCTTTGGCCACTAACCTTGCCTTATTTCTTGTCACATTTCCACTCTCATCTATCTTGTTTCTGAAAACCCATTTTGTCTCAATGACCGATTTTCCTTTTGGCCTTGGAACTAGTTTCCAAACATTGTTTCTTTCAAATTGATTGAGCTCCTCCTGCATGGCCATCACCCAATCAGAATCCAACAATGCTTCTTCAACTATTTTTGGTTCCATTTGAGATAAGAAACATGAAAACATGCTTTCAGCAGAGATATTCCTCCTTGTCCTTACACCAGTAGTGGGATCTCCAATAATTAGATTACTGGTATGATCTCTGTTCCACTTTATTGATTGAGGCAAGCTACTTGTTTGATGAGATTGTCTTTCATCAGTGTGAGGATTTGATTCTCCACCATTTTCATTGTTTTGCTCATTTAGCTCATATTCTCCAGTCTCACAGTCTTGTTGATTGATGCCTGAAATTGTTTGTGATTGAGCTGAAGTTTGATTTAGATTATGAGTATTGACAGTTTCTTTCTCATATCCCCTTGATTGAATGAGACTTGGTTCTTCATCAACATATTCTTCTTTTTCCAAGTATCCTTGATTCTCAAATCTGAAGGGTTGCATTTGACCATCCTCATATAGTTCTGGAAACTTGGTTTCATCAAACGAGACATTGACACTTTCTTCAATTGTTTTGTGCTCCATGATATAAACTCTGTAGGCAGTCCTTTCTATCCCATATCCCATGAAAATGCCTTCATATGCTTTAGTATCAAACTTGCCTTTTCTTTCATGGTTATCTTTCATCAAAAAGCACTTACTTCCAAAAATATGAAAGTATTTGACAGTAGGTTTCTTTCCTGTCAAAAGATAGTAAGGAGTATTGCCATGAGCCTTGTTGATTAGTGTCCTGTTTTGTGTGTAACAAGCAGTGTTGATGGCTTCTGCCCAGAAATATGTTGGTAATTTAGCATTACTCAGCATAGTCCTTGCAGCTTCAATAAGAGTCCTATTTTTCCTTTCTACAACTCCATTTTGCTGTGGAGTTCTTGCAGCAGAGAATTGTTGAACAATTCCTTGATCTTTGCAGAAGTTTCCAAGTGTAGCATTTCTGAATTCAGTTCCATTGTCACTTCTTAGAAATTGAACTTTTGCTTCAGGGGTCCTGTCAAGTACCCTTATGTGATCAATGATTTCTTGAGCAGCTTCATCCTTTGATTCTAAAAATTTCACCCAAGTGTACCTAGAATAGTCATCTATCATGACCAGTGCATATCTTTTTCTGGATAGTGATTGAACATTCACTGGTCCAAAAAGATCCATGTGAATCAACTTGAGTGCTTCAGTGTTAGTGTTGACTTGCTTTGATTTATGCATTGCTTTCCTCAATTTTCCCATTTGACAATCTTTACACAGTCCTTCTTGACAGAATTCCTGTTGAGGTAGTCCTCTCACCAATTCCTTCTTCATTAGCATGTTCATTGTTTTGAAGTTGAGATGGGAAAGTTTCTTGTGCCAAAGCATGCTATCTCCAACACTTGCTTTGCTGTAGAAGCAAAATATTCTTTCCTCATTTGTTGAGTTTAAGTCTGCAACAAATAGGCTTCCTTTCCTTACTCCTTTCAGAGATAGGCTTCTATCCTTCTTGTGGTGAATTGAACATTCCATCATGCCAAAGTTTACTTTGAATCCTTTGTCAGTGAATTGACTGACACTGAGCAGATTATGCTTCAAACCTTCCACAAGAGAGATTTCTTCAATGACAACATTTCCAGCTTTTAAACAGCCATATCCCACAGTGTAACCTTTGCTGTTGTCTCCAAAGGTTATTGTTGGGCCAGCCTTCTCAACATATTGTGATAGCAGGGATATATCACCAGTCATGTGTTTGGAACATCCACTGTCGATTATCCACATGACCTGTTTACCTTTCTTTCCCTGCAAGACAGAATGAGTTTAATTTGCATTTGGTACCCAAGTCTTGTTGGGTCCTGCATACTCAGTATCATCAGAAACTTTATCAATATTTGAAACAATATTATCAGAAGATGGTTCCTTGACTTCTTTTATTATCCACTTAGTTTTTGACTTTGACTTTTTCTTAGTGAGAGCAGACTTCTCACTTTCTTTAGTGGATTCAAAAGTCTTTGCAGTTTGCATATAAGAACATAATTCATTAGATGAAATTTGCAAATTAAAACATGTACTCATAGCAGTAATTTTGCATGGCATACAGTCAATGTTATTACAAACTACCAATTCTCTTTGCATAATGGGGGTTCTGTGTAAGTTCCCTTTCAACTCTGTTGCATTAGATATGCTACTAGTTGATTTCTTACAAACATGAGTTAAATGATGTGAGAAGCCACAATTATTGCAAAGTTTCCTTGGTGCCTGCTTAACATATGCATAATTATTCTTTTTATCAATGCCTAGCTTCCCATTTCTGTTTTTGGACTTGGAGACAACTATCTTGACAATCTGTTCAGAAGATGCTGTCGAACTATTTTTGACAGCATCTTTTGTACTTGCTGTCTTGACAGTAGGTTTGAAAGTTACTGTCTTGGATGACTTCTTGACAGTATCTTTTGAACACTTGGTTGGACTGTTTAAGACTGTTTCTATCATAGACATTTTGACAGAATCTTTTTCTTTCTTAGATTTGCTGTCAATCCTCTCATCTTCATCACAAAGTTCTTGATTAATAATTAGGGAATTTTCATTAACTTCAAACTCTGTACTTTTGAAAATTGGATTGCTCACATTTTTGAGGATGTGAGGTCTTACAGTATTATTATCATCATTTTTCTGTATAACAGCCTCTTTACCAGGTCTCCTGCTATAATCATAGCCTATACCTATCTTCTTACTTTCAGTATGTTTCTTATGATACTCTTGAACTAATTTAGAGGAATTTCTAAATGCCTTTAGCTTAAATTCATTCTCAGAAATTTCTTTTCTTAGATAATCCTCTATCTCTTTAGCACAGATTAAATCATTTTTTAGTCTTTCGTTTTCCTGAGCTAAAGAATCAATAGAACTGGTCTTAAGCAACAACACATCATTGTTGGATCTGAGTACTTCATTTTCTTTAGTTAATCTAGCAATTTCTTCATTTGCAGCAGATAAACTAGTATGAATATTAAACATTTCAGTACTCATTTCCTCAATGGTTTGCTTATAGTCATTTAAAGACATATCTAGTAATACTAGAGATGGTACCTGACTTGACGAGGTTGATGCTTCTTCATCCTCTCTAGCCATCAAGGCTAAATTCACAAATTCCTCTTCTTCTTCATTATCAGATTCATCCCAGCATTTTCCTTCAGCCACATAGGCTTTTCCTTGTCCTTTCTTAAATTGACTCCCAGTTCCTCTCTCCATTCTTTGTATTTGTTTTGGTCTTTTGCATTCAGTAGCAAAGTGACCAAGTTCATTACAATTGTAGCATCTAAACTTTGACCTATCTACCATTCCTGTTTTGTATCCTCCCTTGGTGCCAGTAGCAGGTTTTGATGAGCTTCCTTGGTTATATTTTGGAAATTGACCTTGAGGCTTATATGGCTTGTTCCTCCTGAACCTTATATTTTTGAATTTTCTTGCCATAAAAGCCATGGTTGGATTATCCATTTTCTCCATTTCTTCTAGAGTGAAGAATTCTTCATCTTCAACATCTTCTAGTTGAAGGACAACCTTTTCTTCATCTTCAACCACCTCTTCAATTTTCACAGATGAAAATTGAGGTTGTTGATCATTTTGAATTTGCTCACTTGCTTGAAAATATGATGGTCCTTGAGCAACTAGAGCACCAGCCATGTTTGCCATCAATCCTTTGGATCCACTTTGTATAGCTTTCTTTTGATAATATTCAAGTTCATAAGATTTTAGAACTCCATACAATGTTTCAAGAGAAACAGAATTTAAGTCTCTCCCTTCTCTTATGGCTGTTACTCTGTGCTCAAGATGTTCTGGAAGAGTTAGCAGAAACTTGATATTGACTTCCTTCTTTTCATAAAACTTTCCATGAATTTGAAGCTCAGCTATCAGTTTGCTAAATCTTTCAAACATGTGGGTTAGCTCTTCTCCATGCTTGCCCATAAACGCTTCATATTGTGACATGCCATCCACTATTACGAGCTAACAACCAATTCAAGAATCAAGATAACACACCTTGTGCAAAATGTAACCATGACATTAAAGCTAGAATGAATGTACTTCAATCGTCAACACTAGACAAGATTATCACAAAGCATACATGGCTTCGCATTAAGAAGATGAAATTGTATGGTGAAAAATCTCACATCTCTCAATTATGCATCACACAAGTATGGGCTAGAGATTTCACTCAACTCCAAGTCTAAATGCATGCGCTCTACTTGACCTTGCATGTCCACCTAAATTTCGGATTGCACCAAAAACAAGGAATTCATAAAATGGGTTGTAACGAGGCTTGGGTGAAGGTAGGAAAATTTAAATTCAAGGAAGGTGCAAAAGTCTCGCTAGTTGAGTCAAAAATGACGCTTGCTTTCTTCATACACCAAATTCTCAAACTGAAGCATATCTCCACTCATTTACAATTACAAAACACAACCACAATTACCAAGAAAATTGTAACAAAATAAAGTACAAAGATTTATTGCTCTTTTTTTTTCTTTTTTTTTTCCAATTTTTTTTTCTTACATCCCTTTTTTTTCTTTTTTTCTTTTTTTTTCTTTTTTTTAGCAAAAGGGATGCATCACATATATAAATACTACAAAGAACTTTTAACCACATCTAAATATACACATCAAACTAGTTCCCACTTACAATAATTAGAATTCTTCCTCTTCACAACATCTCCAATTCACATGCTCGTCAATCAATTCTTTCCAAGACTCAACTAGTTCAACTAGGTTGAGAGTGAAGTTTTTGGCTATGACTCATGTATAAAAGGGGAAAGTGACGAAGAAAAATATGGATATAAGCTTCAAAGGGGGGTAACTAGGGATTATTTTCATGGTTCACAAGCTAAAAAGGCCAAAAAGGCTATCCTAAAAAGAATTTCCTTATTATAGTGCATCCATAAATAGAGGTTTAATGCAAGCCCTAGAGCAACAACACACATAAAGAGGGAGCAACACACAAGCAAAATAAATCATCGTTCAAGGCCTCACAAGGTTTAAGTTGTAAAAACATCTTCTCGATTTGATTCCATGCATGCTAAGAGATAATCGTCATGTTCACAATTTAATTACAACAATCTAGACTTTTCATGCCATTTTAAGTGCGCGTGCAAAAAGGTGCATCAAACTTATAGATTCACAACAAATTGATAATGCTAGGCACGAAATAGGAGAAAACAAGGCTACAAGCTCACAATGTCTTAATTTTTACAAACAAGTAAACAAGCTTTATGACCGAAGTTGTTTCTAAATGCAAACGAGACGAACATGGAATGAAACAAAAGATAGTACTAATAATAGCTACATACTACAATGAGAACAAAAACAATCCTTCCCCCACTTAAAACATGGCATGTCCTCATGCATGACAAATAAAAATGAGATAGAATGAAAGAGAACTCCCCTGAAAATAAGCAACAAGGACCGGGAGCAAAGCCAAGAAACTCTACTCATATTTGTCAAAATCCAACTCCGATATTGCAATCCACGAATTGAATTAAAGGCACACACCACAATCAACCCAACCAAAATAGCCGACAATCCAATATCTAACGCCCCTCAAAGCCCTGCAATACACTAATTAAGGAATAGAAATAATAAAAATATTTGCTTTTGTTTTTGTTTTTTTTAAGTAAAATAAAATAAAATAAAATAACTAGCTAATTAATAATAAAATTAAAAAAAAAGTCAAATAAAAAAATCAAATCAAATTTAAAAAATGAAATAATAATAAAAGCCAAAAATCAAATTTAAAACTAAAACTAAAATAATTACTTAGTTTTAGTAAATTAAAAAACTAAAATCAAACTTAAAAGAAATAAATTTTGGTTTTTGAATTTTTTTTTTTAAAAAAATAAATAAAATTAAAAAAAATATATATATATATATATATAAAATAAATCAATAACCAATTAATAATAAATCAAAAATTCAAAAATCAAATTCAAAGTGACTTTAAATTGATTTCTGAATTTATAAAATATGTTTAGTTCAGAAAATTAATATTTGAAAATCAACATTAAAGAAGTGAATAAAAATAAATGAAATAAAAATAAAACAAATAAAACAAAACAAAATTAAAACTAAACAAAAATATAAAAACAAAACAGGGGAGGGGGGAACTGCTGAAAATGAGAATTGGGAGGTGGTGAAGGGAGGTGTGCAGGAGTTGCGGTGGGGATGTTGGAATTGAAGGAGAGATGGATTTGCGAATGGAGGTGGAGTAGTGGTGCAGAGAGGAATGGCGTGGTAGAGTGGGTAATGAAGATGGACGGAGGCTGGCGGAGGTTGAGATGGAGCAGACCGGAGGTGAATGGTGTTGGTTGTAGGTGGACTGCGGTGGTCGGATGGTTGGGTGGTAACGGATGTTGGAGACTGGTAATACGGACAGTGGTGGATGAGATGGGGAGGTAGTAATGGTGGAGAAGATGTGGTGGTGGTTGTTGAGTTGAGGTTGATGCGGAGGTGTAAGGGGTAAATGATGAGGTGGTAGAGAACAGGGAATGGAGAGAAGGATAAGAAGGATGGAGAGAACAGGGTGAGGTGATGTTGCGAGAATTGTACGGAGGAGTCGGGACAGTTGGTTCGAATCGAAAGTAGGAGGAAGAAGTGGGGTTGAGGTATGGTGGTTGTGAGGTTTGAATGAAAGGGGGAATTGGAAGGTTGTTGGAGAAGAAGAAGCGCGGTGGTTGAAGAAGGAGTAAACAGCAGGCGGAGGTTGCTGGAGGTGGTGTCGTAGGTGTGGCGTTGTCTTGCAGCGGTGGAAGGAGATGGAAAGGGTATGGACAGAAAGAGATGTGAGGAGGAGGCTGTGATTGTGAATTCGAGAAGAAGGGGATTGCAGGTGGGTTGATTGTTAGAAGCGGTGGTGGCGATGCAGCGGTGGTGCTACGAGCAATGGCGTTGGAGTCGCGAGGTGGACGGAGGTATGTGTTGGAATGGAGAAAGGTGGAGTTGGGTGTTGTGCAGGTGTGGAAACGAAGGAGGGAATGGTGTTGAATGGTGGTTGTAGGGAGGAGATGATGATAAAAATATTTTTATGATCTTCACATCTTCAAGAGACTCTGAAACATCAAAGTAGCTAGAAAAATTCCTAGAATAATCTTTATAAGTACGACTCATAAAATGCTCCCAAATTGGATCCTTATATACCCAAGCAAAAATTTCAACCTCATCAATCTTAAGCTCAAATTCCTTCTCAATTTCAATTGGACATTCATCAATTTTTATCTCATCTACCAATTCATTAAGCTCAAAAGTATTTTCTATTTTTGGTAGATCCTCAACTACATCCAATTTATCATTGTCAAGCTTAGGGCAATCGTCAACTAAGCAAGCAAATTCATCATGCACAACATTTTCATCAATTACAAAACAAGAATCATGATTAATAGGAGAATTGACCTCCGCTAATCGATTCACATTTTCGGCTACTTGATTCATTTGCTTTTCTAAGTTGGATATGATTTGAGAAGTGCTCTTTTCCAAGTTTGATATCCTTTGAATAGTGATGTTTTGAAATTCGAGATTGTTTGCCGCCATTTGCTTCATCATCTCTTCAAGTGATGACAATGTAGATGAAGAAGACCCTTCATGGCCTTGAGAATTATATTGTGGATCATAACATTGATTTTCAAAATCATATGAATATTGTGAATCATGACAATGATTTTCAAAAGCATGTGAGTAATCAATGCTAGGAGGGTAAGGAGCATAGCATGAGTTTGTAGAATATAAAGAATTCACCTGATACGCATTAAAATTCTGAAAAGAATTAAAATTTTAATATCGTTCTTGATCATAGGTGAAATCTTGAGCGTTATTCCAACCAAAATAGTTATCCATCGTCTCCTGAAAGAGTTAGTTCATGTCTATATCCAATAAACATGAAGACACACCAATAACAAAAAACAAAGAAAGAAAAAAAACTATATACAAAGATAAAATCTAAAATATAAGAAACAATTAACTCAAAATTAATATTGTTGCCTTCCCCGGCAGCGGCGCCAATTTGACGGTAGTGTTTTTCGTAGTTCGTTCACAGGGAAGGACTATCAATATTGGTTTCGAGTAGATTATTTCTTACAATCTAGAAGTGTGGAAAATGGGGTGTTTTGAGTTGGTTGTGGTGTTTTATCAAACACCTTGCATACAATAAATAAATTGCTAGAGATGTACAACTATGTTAATGGCAATCACCCAAATTTATCAACACAACAACACAATGAATGAATAAGCAAGATATAGAGATATTTGACCCAAGGATTATGGAAACTCAAGCACTTCAACCCAACAAGCAAAATATATCCATCTCTACCTAACCAAGATAATTGGTGAAGCACACAATCACTTATTTCTCTTCTAAAAACAATAATTTAGTGAAGCACATAAATTAGCTCTCTTGAAACTAGCTACCAATAATGAAGCACTACTAGTATAACCAAATCAAGGAATCAATCAAAGAGAGGCTAGGACAAACCCAAGGATGAGAAGCTCAACCTAGGTATTTGTACTTGAATCTTGAAGTTTAGGCACGCCAAACCTTGTGCTACTACAATGAATGTACTAACAATTACGGATTAGCACAAACAATTAGCAATTGAAATTACGAGAAGAGCAAGATGAAGCAACTTACAAATCTCCAAGCAAAATCATAAACAATACATCACAAGTATTCAAGATAGAGTGAAATAAATCTTACTTCAATTGAATGGGTTTTGATACAAGAGATCCTCCTTGAGCCAAATATATGAAATTAGTTACTCATAATCAATGCTAGATTATGAGTAATAAATGTTATCTCTACTCTAATTATATTTACAAGATGAGGCTACAAGATGAGTGATAAGATGTATTTTTATATATATTTTAGATAATTTTATTCCCATATTTAATTGCATTTTGCATTAATTTGGATATTATTTAATAAATTTTGATGTTTTATTGTAGGATGACAAGAATTTCTAAGTTTGGAAGAATTTGGGCTTAAAGAGCTATTTTGGAGCTAAAATCGAAAGAAATTCGGAAAAGTAAAGAAATGGCAAAATAAAGAAATAAAGTGCAAAGAAGAAATAAAAGAAGAAGGAAAAAGAATTAGGAGTTTGGAGCAAATTGGAATATTTCAATTACACCCTAAACACCTTCATTTCACTTTATAAAATAAAAGTGCAGCAACATGCTTTCACCTTGAATTACAGCAAACTTGGAAAGACAAATAAAGCAGCAAGCTTGGACGGTGCAGAAAACTTTGAAGAAGAAAAAAACAAAAGCAGCAAGCCTTGAAAAAAAAAGGCAGCAGTCTTGAAAAAAACAGTGCATGCAGCAATCTTGGAAAGGAAAAAATACAACATGATCTTGGACTATGACTTCCATGATTTCTTTCATATGTATTCATTATCTTATAAAAGACACACTGCATTTGTTCATTCAGGGGAGACTAGTACTACACAAACTTAGACACAAAGCAAAAGACATAGAAAAAGCCAATCACTCTGCATACTTTACATCTTTTCCATTCAACATCTTCATCATTCGGCTACATCAAAGTTTTTCTAGGGGCTTGGTTTTCTTCTCTTTTATGTACACTTTCTCTTTGTAAGGTATTTTCTATTTTATCTTGTTTATTAATTATGGATTGTTATATAATTTTAGTTGTTCTTAATTTTTATATTAGTGAGTAGTATGTTCTAGGGCATAAAGGGAAGCCATGTTTGCATGATAATTCTGGCAAGATTTTCATAGTGGTTGATTGATTATGGTAATTCTAATCGATTATGTTTTGATATTTAATTTGTGTTATCGGCCAATATCACGGATTAATTATATGCGAATAGGAGTAATAGATCGAGAGATTTTACTCACTAGAGGCACACATACGGTTAGCGGAATTGAATTTTACTGCGAGAGCATAATTGGATTTCCGAGAGCGTTGATTCTTGAGAGAGATTAACACATGCTTTAATTATCTGATTAATTAAATTACTAAAAGTGATTATATGTGTAAGCATGTTTCGGGAATGTTGATACTTGAGAGAGATTAACAAACTCTAAATTACATGACCATTTTGATCGCTTTAGCTTAGAAGTCGGATATTATGTAAACATGGTGGACCTAATTACCCTAGATTTAAAATTCATTGTTTATCCCTTAATTAATTAGTTAAAATTAATATAAATAATTAGTTAGTAAGTATTTTCATAAATATCGTTTTTGCTCCGGAAACAATTGAATTAAAATTGATAAAACCTGCCTCCCTGAGAACGAACACAAAAATATATATACCACATCAAATTGGCGCCGCTGCCGGGGAGGCAGTTAGTTTTTATAAATTTTAGTTTTATTGTCCGGGTTTTATAATTTTTAATTGTAGATTTAATTTTTATGTTTTATGTAAAAAAAAAATCAACAAAATATTTTAATTTCATAAAATTTCAGTACTTATTTTCTTCGTTTTAATTGTTTTATTAGAAGCATTTGTTTTCAGCCTCCCCTGTTTTATTCGTACATTCAGTGTTTTCTCCCCTGTTTTAGTCGTAAGTTAACAAACCCAGCTACAATTATTCTCCCTCGAACCCAGCTCAAACCATCTTCCCCAAACCCATATCATTCTTTCCCCCCGCTGCTCTCTCCCTCAATTCGCCCTTCGCCTCACACTTACTGCCACTGCAGTCCCCGTCCTATTCTCCGTTTCACACGAACACCACACCCCCAAACCACGCCATCTCCACCGTGCCCCAACCGCATCACTCCACCATCAATCCTCTCGCCTCACAACTTCAGCCTCCACCCTCTTGTATACCTCCTCCTTCCTTCTTCACCGAACCCAGCACAAACCCCTCTCCCCTTTTCTCCCCTATTCTTCAACAAACACCACAGGAACCCATAGCCCCCATTTCCTCTTCCCACAACTCCGTCCGCAGCCATCTCTTTCTCCCGGCCTCTCCCCCATTTCTGTTTTCGATTCTGAGCAGTTGTAATCGAGTTCGCTGTTTTGTGATTGTCGATTCGTTGGTTCTGTGCGATGCTGATTTTCAGTTTGCCGAGTTGTTAGTCGAGTCAAATGATCGAGTTTATTGTTGCGTTTTTGGTTTACTGTTGTGGTTGTGATTTTGAATCTCTTTACTGCGTTTTCTGGGTCTCGCGTTCATTGAGCTGGGTGTTTCGCATTTGAATTCGTATTAATCGTTGGGTTTAATTACCGAGTAGTTGGTTTGAGTCGTTGTTTTTCGTTTCTGAATTTGTTGACGAGTTGTTGGAATGCCGCTGAGTTGCTGTTGAGTATGCGAGTTCACTGAGTCGGCTGGGTGGTTGTTTGATTCGCAGTTGATTGAAATAAGTTTAAGTTCTGTCTGGGTGGTTGTTTGATTCGCAGTTGATTGAAATAAGTTTAAGTTCTGTTTATGGAGTTTAAGTTGTTGTTTTGTATCGAGTGTGTAGCTGAGCTTTAGAATCTTGTTCGTTGAAAAGCTGAGTTGTTTGAGTTTGTACTGCTTTGTTTGTGTGTTACTGTTGCGAGTTCTGAGTTTATATGGGAAATTTGTTTTAAAGTGTCCAGTTCGTGAATTTCAGTCCGTAGTTTGTTAATTACTGATTATTGAGTTGAATTCCCGAGTCTGTGTTTGCTGGGTTTTGTGTCCCTTGACGTATTGCTGTAATTGATGCTGAAATTGTTTGAACTGTTTGCTGGCTCGAGTTTGTTCGCTGTTTTTGGCTAGTTCTATTTACAAAGCAATCATGTCCAATTTTTTCAAAATTTTTTGTAAATAAAATTTCCAGTTTTTGTTGTGTTAATTGTATTGTTTTGGTTTTGTAATTAAAATCCGTTTTCAGTTTGTAATAATGCAGTGCTAATTTAAATAATTAAAAAAAAAGTAATAAAAATACATATTTTATATTTTGTTTAGTTTGTTAAATGTTGTGTTAAAATTTTAATTCGTCTATTTTTCCATTGTCTCATTGGAACTTTAGTTCCAATTGAGGCAGATTTTACTACGTTTTCTTCGTTTTGTAGTGTGTTTACAGGTATGCAATGGATGAAGTTGATACTTTTGCACATCTTTCTTTATTAGTAGAGGCATATACTCGAGAAATTGCCTCGTGGAAGACTGCGGAGCCCACTACATGTCCGATGAGTACAAATGAGATGTCACAAGTGGCCCCTGAAACTTACACTGGTTGTGAAGTTTGTGGAATTTATGGTCATTTTGGCTTTGAATGCTCTTACAATGTTTATAATTCTCAGAGTGCTCAGTTGGGACAAATGAATTCTTTTGAAAGAGGATATGGGTACGATCAGTATTCAAACACTTTTGATCAAGAATGCGTGAATCAACCAGATTTCTACTATCAGGACAATGGTGCTCAAAATTTTTCATATCATAATCAACAACAGTTTGAGCAACAATATTATCAGTCATATGAGCAGCCGCCACAGCAAGAATATCAATATCCCCCTCTACAAGAAGATCTACATGTTTCTCAACCCATCGTAGATGTGCAAGCTGATCAGACAAAGGAGATGTGGGATATCTTGAATAAATTGCTAAAGAGTTCTGAAGAACAAGCCGAGACAATCAAAGAATTAGAAACTCAAAGTTTGGCGATTGAATCTCAAATTGCACAGTTGTCTAACTCTTCTACTACAGGGCAGCTCGACTATTTACCATCATCATCTATCCGATCCGAAGAGGACCTGACTGCTATCAATCTCACAAGCGATCAGGAATATGATAGTTTCTCCATGTATGTTGATGATGAGGCCTTTGATAAAGAGAAGGAGCATGCCACCGATGACGAGATCAATGATGTTGCTGCTACCGAGAACAATGTGACTGATGATGAGGCTACAAAGGAAAGCAATACAGAGATGGTTGTTGTTTCTCTTCCGCAACCTGTGCCTAAGCTACCATGTATTGATAAATTTGCTCTCGATCTAGCCTTTACTTACAAGGCTTATTTGCTCAAGAACACTTATTTCACGGTCGATGTGATAACAAATATTGTCCAAGATGATATTTCTCAAATTCTGGTTGAGGATCCATACAAAGTGGCTCCTACGTTTCAAGCTCGGGAAGAGGGAGAAAATGGAAGTGTCTACTTAATCAATGATGCTACAAGCCCAAATGTTCGAATGACTCATGTGGAAGTGATGAATGAAGAAAAGCCACCACCAGAGCCTCCACCTTATGTCAAGGGAGTTCGATATTTTCGTGGTGTCGAATTTTATCGTTGTTTTATCACAAAGTTTTCCAAAACTACAGAAGCACTTAATCAATTATTGCTTATTGATGTCATATTTTATTTTATTAATGCTTGTTTGGAAACTTTGTGCAGGATTAAAACAACTGTTAATCCTCTTCGTGGTGGTCCCTCGCAACAGGTTTTTGAGCTTTTTGGAGTGGCGCGCCATGCTTCGACATTCAGTGCCTCGACACTTCATGCTTATGCATTAGGGGAGTATTTCTTACTTTTCTTTATTTTTTTACTTTTCTTTTATATATTTGTTCATTGAGGACAATGAACCACTTAAGTGTGGGGATGGGTTCTCGATGACTAAAAAAATTCAAAAAAATTAAAAAATTAAAAATTCCAAAAAAATTAGAAGATTAGAAAATTAATTGCCTCGTCTCATAGTGTGTTAACAAGGATAGGTACACATCTTGTGAGCTTATTTTGCATGATTATTTGACTTGTCATATCTCTGAAAGTTATTTGTTACTTGATGATTCCTTGTACGTGCTTGCGAAAATTTTAAAACTTGAGATGTGTCTTTGTCAAATTTAGTGAGTACTAAAGCATGCTGTCACCTTGTGAGATCTTGAGCCTAATTTATGATTGGTACATTTTATATCGATCAAATTTTATTGTTGTGTGTTGTCCATCATTTAGCATGTTGCTCTAGAACTTGCTTTAAACCATTTTGAGATTACATGATATCTGTATGCATAAAAATGATAAAGGCACTAGGATTAACCGTATTTATCCAAACAGTATCCTTGAATCATATATCCTTAGTGAACCCCTTTGAGCTTTATATCCGTTATTTTTGTATCACCAATCTAAATTCTTGAGCCTACTTGTTTATTCTTCTCTTGATTTACTAGTAGAGCATTTTGATTCATTTGGGGTTGGTGAGTGCATAGTGCGGGGATTTCTTTGTTAAAGTGTGAAAATTGGGTGGGAATATTGTAAAAAAAAAAAGAGAAAAAAGAAAAAAAGAAAATAAAAGGTCAAGTAGAGTTATGTTCATTGATTTGTGCAATATGAAATTGGAAAAGTACATGGCAATATGTGCTTGGGGTTTAATGCTTGTGAGAGTCTGATCACCTTTTACATGATGGAAATTTCATGTTGAGTGCTTTATTAGAAATGAACATTGTGCTCTATTAGTTTGTCGAGTTAGCCACTTGTTAGCCTTTTTCTTGATTCCCTACCCTTCACCTTAGCCACGTTACAATCCTTAACAAAGACCTTTTGATTTGTGCATGCATGTATACAAAGTAGTGGAGATTTGGTGGACAACCAAGCATATGGTAGCACATGATTTAATTGATTGAACTTGAGCGAATACACTTCACCTATACACTTGTGTGATTTGAGAGTTTTGTGAGCTTCATTTATATCCGTAGCATGTTACTCACTGAATGCAGCATTGATATATATTTCATGATCTTTTTGTCTATCTAGACTGTGTGCTTACTTGGATAGTCTTGTACATATGATGTGTAAGTGAATAGACTTTCAATATTGTGCAATTGAGGTTTACTGGTGTGGAGTACTATGATAGGTTGCATACTTGAGACTTGGCAGAAAAAAAAATGAATTTTGTGGGTAAATTCACTATAAACCCTCACGAGACAACACTCGTCCTACTAGGGCTGCCTAGGGGTTTAACGGCTTGTTGCATATGCTCAATGCAATCGTGTCATCTACGAAAGTGATATTAGGATTTAGTTTTTATTTCGTTTATTTGCCCGAGGACGTGCAAATGCTTAGTGTGGGGATATTTGATAAGATGTATTTTTATATATATTTTAGATAATTTTATTCCCATATTTAATTGCATTTTGCATTAATTTGGATATTATTTAATAAATTTTGATGTTTTATTGTAGGATGACAAGAATTTCTAAGTTTGGAAGAATTTGGGCTTAAAGAGCTATTTTGGAGCTAAAATCGAAAGAAATTCGGAAAAATAAAGAAATGGCAAAATAAAGAAATAAAGTGCAAAGAAGAAATAAAAGAAGAAGGAAAAAGAATTAGGAGTTTGGAGCAAATTGGAATATTTCAATTACACC
This sequence comes from Kitagawia praeruptora, assembly GCA_037693485.1. Classification (NCBI taxonomy): domain Eukaryota; kingdom Viridiplantae; phylum Streptophyta; class Magnoliopsida; order Apiales; family Apiaceae; genus Kitagawia; species Kitagawia praeruptora. The sequence continues at coordinate 147,243,686 of CM075352.1, forward strand.
CTAAACACCTTCATTTCACTTTATAAAATAAAAGTGCAGCAACATGCTTTCACCTTGAATTACAGCAAACTTGGAAAGACAAATAAAGCAGCAAGCTTGGACGGTGCAGAAAACTTTGAAGAAGAAAAAAACAAAAGCAGCAAGCCTTGAAAAAAAAAGGCAGCAGTCTTGAAAAAAACAGTGCATGCAGCAATCTTGGAAAGGAAAAAATACAACATGATCTTGGACTATGACTTCCATGATTTCTTTCATATGTATTCATTATCTTATAAAAGACACACTGCATTTGTTCATTCAGGGGAGACTAGTACTACACAAACTTAGACACAAAGCAAAAGACATAGAAAAAGCCAATCACTCTGCATACTTTACATCTTTTCCATTCAACATCTTCATCATTCGGCTACATCAAAGTTTTTCTAGGGGCTTGGTTTTCTTCTCTTTTATGTACACTTTCTCTTTGTAAGGTATTTTCTATTTTATCTTGTTTATTAATTATGGATTGTTATATAATTTTAGTTGTTCTTAATTTTTATATTAGTGAGTAGTATGTTCTAGGGCATAAAGGGAAGCCATGTTTGCATGATAATTCTGGCAAGATTTTCATAGTGGTTGATTGATTATGGTAATTCTAATCGATTATGTTTTGATATTTAATTTGTGTTATCGGCCAATATCACGGATTAATTATATGCGAATAGGAGTAATAGATCGAGAGATTTTACTCACTAGAGGCACACATACGGTTAGCGGAATTGAATTTTACTGCGAGAGCATAATTGGATTTCCGAGAGCGTTGATTCTTGAGAGAGATTAACACATGCTTTAATTATCTGATTAATTAAATTACTAAAAGTGATTATATGTGTAAGCATGTTTCGGGAATGTTGATACTTGAGAGAGATTAACAAACTCTAAATTACATGACCATTTTGATCGCTTTAGCTTAGAAGTCGGATATTATGTAAACATGGTGGACCTAATTACCCTAGATTTAAAATTCATTGTTTATCCCTTAATTAATTAGTTAAAATTAATATAAATAATTAGTTAGTAAGTATTTTCATAAATATCGTTTTTGCTCCGGAAACAATTGAATTAAAATTGATCAAACCTGCCTCCCTGAGAACGAACACAAAAATATACCACATCAATGAGATGAAGAAGCTAGGTTAGAGATGCCCAAATGTGTTATGAAGATAAGATATGAAGATATGTTGTGTTTGGCTTCTTTTAATACACAGCAGGAGATGCACGGCCTGATGCACGGCCGTACAACAGCCCGTACAAAATTCTGCCCATTCTGCACTACTTGGAACACCTTGCACAGCTTGTTGAACGGCCGTACAACAGCCCGTACAGTTGACTGCTTCTTCCAAACTCATTGAACGGCCTTACAAACGGTCGTGCGAGACAACATCTTCAAGATTATACAATAAAAACCTCCCGGCATCGCGAGCTTGCATCTTCTAACTTCCTTCTTGAATAATCTTCACTTTCAAGCCCAAAATAAGCCATCTTTTCAACAATTAAGCAAATGGCACTACAAATGGAAACAAAGCAAATATAAGTAAAATGCTCATGAAACTAAAATAAAATCAAGATAAAGAAATACAAAATCGTGTATAAAATACACGTTATCATGACACCAGTATTTGTTTTTGATTCTCTCTGACCTCTTCACTTCCTTCACATAACAGTTCTATCTTTTTCCACATATCCCTGGCAGAGTTGCATGCTATTATATTTCCACTCATAGCTTTGTCCAGGGTAAGTGCATCTAGTAGAATGAGTTGCAGATGATCATCCAGTGCTACCTTTTCTTTTTCTGAGTCATTATACTCAGAAGGCTTCTTAGCAACCCAATGAGCTGGGATTACTACATCATTCACTGTAGCAGCTGGGATTTCCTTTTGAGGAATGAAGGGGCCATTTTCCAGAATACCTAGAAATAGTGGATTCTGAGCTTTGATAAATAACATGATCTTCTTTTTCCATATGTTGTAGTTTTCTTTATCAAAAGCTGGAATCTTGATATTACTTGACCTTTGAATACTCGCCATTTGGATCTCAGATATGTGTATTAATCTGATTGCTCTGATACCAGTTGTTGGTCCAGGAAAGTATTGCAGAAGGGGGGTTGAATGCAGTACTAATAAATTTCAAAAACTATTTCAACAACTTAAATAGAATTTGTGATTTACTAGTAGAAGAAATGCAAACACAAGTAAAATCAAATACGAGGATTTCACAAAATAAATGTTTTATTTATTTTGCAAAGTTTTGCTACAACCTTGAGAACAAAATAATTCTCAAGCTACAAATACTCAAGAGATTACAGTTGTTGAGTTCTCTATTGTATAAATAGAGTGCTCTATTTATAGTGTGATAATCTACTGTACTATCATCATCATCATGGGTTGTTGAGTTGCTGTTATATTCCTTTTGCAGCTCATGATTCCATGATTTATTCCCATGTGATCATCACAAAGTAACTTTAAGATACTTTCCACATTTGAGCCACCCAGATCTAGCCGTATTCAATTTTATCTGCTCTAGACTTTACAGGTTGTTCCATGTGATCTCTCGAGCTTCAGTTATAGACTTTCCAAGCTTGCTGTAAAGGTTGAATATTACAACACGCCTGCTTCTTTTGAACATGTACTCTGTCGATTAATTTGACTTAGAAAATTCCTAAATCAGGCTGATTCTATATGACAGTATGTTTGCCACAAAGTTTGCTGTCAATTGATTTATGCTTTGTTTGACAGTATGAATTTCCCGCAGATATTACTGTCAAGAATTTGCTTTGGTTGACAGTATGAATTTTCCCGCAGATATTACTGTCAAGAATTTTGCTTTGGTTGACAGTATGAATTCCCGCAGAGATTGCTGTCAAGAATTGTGCTTTGATTGACAGCATGTTTTTCCCGCAGAGATTGCTGTCAAGAATTCCAAACTTACTGTCGCAAACTGTACATCAAAGTTGCTGTCATTAGAATCTCCGCCAATGTTGCTGTCAAGTTGAAACTTGCTGTCGACTTCGTGAAACTTGCTGTCGACCTAGGCAACATGTTGTTTCCTTGTAACCTTACTGTCAGAGTTTGACAGTAACATTTATTCCTTCTGTCGAACTTATGTATTTCTTGAGGCTTGAACATAATCGAACTTCTTCCAAGAATTACACTTATTACATGACAGTATTTATTTAAATTACAAGAATACATTTCAGGCTATGACAGTATGTTCTACTTAGTAAAAACTAAGTATACCAATAAAACTAGTTAAGTTGTCTATTCCATCACCCATAAATCCCAACAATTAACAACTGCCAAATTTTTGGTATTATCAAGGAAATAATTTTTGGCAAGAGTCGTTTGTCATGATGTGTATTTTATATAATATCGGGTCAATATATTTTAAAATATGAATCATATCATATAACTGGATGGGTAATTTAAACGGATCCCGAACCTAATCCTAAGCATATAATTTAATACTATAATGGGTCATGGATATCTATCGAACCTGAATATGGATCCCGAACCTGAGGAAAGGGTTATCCAACAATTTATAATATATATATAGATCTTTTCTCGAAATATCATACACACCTATCCCTAACACTTCCCCTAAATAATACTTCAACTAACCAACTACGTTTTTCAGCTATTACCTTTTATAACTTTTCCAACTAAAATCTATTCCTTCCAAAAACATAATTGTTCTAATTAATGAAATAACTAATATATTATAATTACTAATAACTAACCGATTACCTCTAAATTTTCTAACTAAAATATCTCATTTTCTTCTAAATAATAACAAATCAATTATCTTTTTCAGCTATTAACTTTTCTACCTTTACCTATTCAGCTATTAACTTTTCTACCTTTACCTATTCTTGCTTTTCTAACTATAATCTCTTCTTTCCAAAAATATAATTGTTTTAATTAATGAAATAAACTAATAATAACTAATAACTAATTGATTATCTTTTCCAGCTAAAAGGTAATATCTTTTCTAACTAAAATATCTCATTTTCTCATAAACAATAATAATCAATTACCTTTTTCAGCTATTAACCGATCACCTTTTTCAACTAAAACATATCAATATGCATCTTTCCTATATTTTCTAACTAAAATCACTTTTTTTTTTTCTAGAAATATCACGGGCAACATTAATTTCTCCTTTTCAAAAACAGTACGAGTAATTTTATAGTAAAAATAACATAATTAAATTATAATTATTATAAACTAATCAATTAACCTTTTTCACCTTAAACATGTTGCCTTTTTAATTTTCATGTTACATTTTCTATTTTCTCTAATTAAAATCTCTTTTATTCCAATTTTATCATGGGCCATTCTAATTAATAAAATAAATAATAATATTGTAATACTAATAATTAATCAATTACCTTTTTTCAGTTAAAACGTATTATATTTTCTAACTAAAATCTTTCTTTTTTTAGAAATATCACGGGCAATATTAATTTCTCCTTTTATAAAAAACACTATGAACAATTTTATTTAGTTAAATAACTTAATTAAATTATAATTAACTATAAATTAATCAATTACCATTTTCACCTAAAACATGTTTCCTTTCTGATATTATCTAACTAAGATATTGCTTTTTCCAATTATATCACGAGAAATTCTATTTAATAAAATAAAATAATAATTTTATAATTACTAGTAATAAACGATTATCTTTTTCAACTAAAACCTACCATATTTTCTAACTAAAATCTATCATTTTCTTGAAATATCACGGATAACATTTATATAATTATTATCGAATCATCTCATTTAAAATTTAAGCCTCCGAAAATCATGTCTTAAAAAAATTAATTAAAATTAATAAAAAAAATTATTTACAATTAAAAAAGTTCGTGCATCGCACGGGTTTTAAGCTAGTTACATTAATTTTTGGATAGCTAATAAATGGATAGAGTTCAATTTTACTTTAGAACCAATAAAAATTATAATATTACTAAATTTTATTAATCCGTTAATAAAATATATAGTACTAATAGAAAAAACCAAACCAAACATACCCAGTATATCCCGCATGAAGCAGGGTCTGGGGAGGGTAAAATGTACGCAGACCATACCCCTACTTTACAGTAGAGAGGCTGTTTCCGTGAAGACCCCCGGCTTAGTGCACCGAATAGCAAAGTGAATAAATACAAAGATGATAATGGTGGGTAAAGTAGTCGACCGAACCTGGGCCCATGGTCTGGATCTCATGGGGCTTACCTACTCGGGCAAGGGGCACTCTTCTCCTGATCTAGGAAGACCTCCGGCCAAGCTCCATGCGCCTGCAAAAACAGAAAACAGAAGACAATATGAATATGGAAAGCCACGCTTCTAAGCTAAAGCTAAACGAGAGAGCCCAACTCTGAGGCTCTCAACCACGGAACCACTCCCTAGAAGAGAATCAACAACTCTAATCTAGCGTCTCCAACAACTCCTATCAGCTATCGCGTTCTCGTCCAAGTTTAAGGCCTTCAAATCCATCCTGAGTTGTTCTTCCCACGACCTCCTCGGTCTGCCTCTTCTCCTCACCCCAACAATCGTAAGACTCTCGACCCTCCTCACCGGGGCTTCCGGAAGCCTCCTACGAACATGGCCGAACCATCTCAATCTCCCTTCCCTAACTTTCGCAGCGAAAGGTGCCACCTCCAACTAGGATTTTCTTAAACAATGTGAAATGTACTAATAAAATTTTCTTAAACAATGTGAGCTTGTGTTTTTATCTGACTTGCGAAAGGGGGCCGTATATCTCCGGCGGGATGGGCCCGCTAGACGTCTTTTCGGAAAGAAAAATATATTTGCAATTACGAAAAAAATTATGTTCGGTGACAATGAAAAATATCCATTTTTTTGTTTGAAATTAACAAAATATTATCAGATCGTACAAAGTAGATTATTTTTATTCATTGAACTTTGAAATTAACATGTTAATAATATAGGGGGTGTTTGGCAAATCTGCTCAACAATTTATAAGTTACTTATTTTGAGAAAAATTTCTTTTTTACATAATTGTTTTTAGAGAAAAATGTGTATCGGAAGTTTAATATTCGTTATCTTGCAAAAATAAGTTACTTATTTCAGAAAAAAGTACATATTTCCTAACTTTTTTCCAAAAAAGTAAATTATTTCTGAAAAATAAGATTTTCCAAACAGGCCCATAATCGTTCCTTTTTTCCAAAACAAACAAAAAGCATTAACAAATAATATGCCTTTGTCCATTGAGTAATTTATATAAAATAACTCACAAATGAGTATCTGAATATTCTTTTTGATTTTTATATTGTGATACCCAGTTATATTTATTTTTACAAAAGAAGAAAATCGTAATGTACAAAATCTTATGCAAATAAGATATTCTAGTTTTACAAATAAGACTACAAAAGAATAAATAAAAACAATAATGCACAAAATCATGGTGTTATGCTGTAGACTTTGCAGCTGCAGTAGACTAGTAGGAGTGTATATATATAAGGTATCAGACAGTCAATTAGCTCATCCTTTAACCCTTCCTTCCATATCCAATAATGTCCTGAATTCCCTTGAAAAAACACACAAACACACACTGAACTTCAAGTAAAAATTATAGATACAAATGGGGTTCCCAAGAATTATATGTGTTGTGATTCTTGTGTTGTTGAACACATCAGTGTTGTGCAATGGAGGGGTCACCAGCTCTTTTGTCAGGAAAGTTGAGAAAACCATTGATATGCCTTTTGATAGTGATGTTTTTCGTGTTCCTCCTGGTTATAATGCTCCACAACAGGTCTTTTCTTTTATTTTCTTGATCTTTGTATTCTTACAAAATTTATGAATTTATTTTATTTTATTTTATTTTTATTTTAGCATGTTTGAAAAGTTTGAATCTTTCTTTAGCTTTTTGGTTTTAGTAGGTTTCTTGAATCAACTTAAGAATATACATTTTTTGGGTTAGAATTTATGGTCAACATTTGTATGTCATGCTATGTTTGTAGCAAGAACTATAGTCCCTTTGCACACCTATTCCCTTCAAGTAATCTGATGAATATGTTTTGATAACTTTCGAGTTTATTTCAGAATGATTTTTGATCCTACCCTCATTATAATTCCGTGAAAATGAACTACGAGCCTAATAGAAAGTGAGTCCATTGTGCTAAGATGAAATGTGAGAAAAATTGGTACTTTTTTGGTATAACATGGTTTTTGGTATAATATTTGATATGGGGGTTCTTTATGTTAAAGGTTCATATAACTCAAGGAGATCATGAGGGAAAGGCAATGATAGTGTCATGGGTTACTATGGAAGAACCTGGTTCAAGCACGATTTCTTATTGGAGCGAAAACAGCAAGCAGAAGAACAAGGCAAAGGGAAAAGTTAGCACCTATAAATACTACAATTATACTTCTGGTTACATCCATCACTGCACCATCAGGAATTTGAAGGTAAATTACCGGCAGTTTTTGTTTTTAGCATGCCTAAGCTACACTTTTTTTTATCAATGAATTAGTATTTTAATTAATATTTTGGTTTGAAGCTTCTGCATCAAATTTGTTTGGAGTTGAGGAGGATTGTTAAAGTAGATGATGAACTGTAATGATATTTGGTACTAATTATGCACTCATATCTGCAGTTTGATACGAAATATTATTACGAGGTTGGCATTGGACAAACACCAAGAACTTTTTGGTTCGTGACTCCTCCTGCAGTTGGACCTGATGTACCATACACTTTCGGTCTTATAGGTAAACCACTCTAGTGCTCTATGATTGTACCATATACTGATGGATGTAAAGAACTAATCCATATTTTTTAGTTCACCTGCTTCTGCATTTAAAGCAATGGCACATGACCTTGTATTTCAAGACAGATAGTGTGATATGTTGCATCAAATCTAGCTGTTAATTAGACAATGTTTTTGTTCCTATATGGGTTGATCCTCTATTTTATTGCTTACAAGACTGCAATGGAAAAACATTTTTTTTCTAATTTATTTGATAGTAGAACAAACTCTAAAAGTTTGCCCAAGTTCAATTTTCATTAATGACTCTATTGCAGGGGATCTTGGTCAGACTTATGATTCAAATAGTACCCTTACACATTACGAACACAATCCAACAGTAGGTAAAGCTGTTTTGTATGTGGGGGATCTATCTTATGCTGATAACCACCCAAATCATGACAATGTTAAGTGGGATACGTGGGGAAGGTTCGTTGAGAGAAGTACAGCATATCAACCCTGGATATGGACTACTGGGAATCATGAGATAGATTATGCTCCTGAAATTGTAAGAATCCTTTATTTTTTGCTTAATAAAATATATGTTGCAAGATCATCATTTTTTTTGTATTTTTAATGCTAATAAATCATCATAAGTTTCTTAAACTATGATATCCAACCCTTTTTGATTTCCTCAAGAGAGTCACCTGCAATATGTAGATTGATAAAACTCACATATTAGGAATCTTAGGAGGGGGTGGAGCACCACATCAAAAAAGTTACATGTAAAACTGCTTATTCATAAAACTGAACTAGTGTTGGCTAGGAGGGGCTGAGAAAGTGTCAATGCTCCTACACATAAAGTACATCTGGACCTTCCTAGCAAAACAAGTCAGAACAGTAAAAGAAACACATTGTACTAATATTTAAATAATGATATATTGTTCTGTGCTTGAAAAATATTAAAATTTACCATTTTTCTCATCTTTGAATGGTTACTTAAATTATAATTGAGTTACAATCTTTATATTTTTTTACACAGGGTGAAAGCAAACCATTCAAGCCATTTACTCATCGTTATCGTACCCCTCACAAAGCATCAAACAGTAGTGATCCATTTTGGTACTCAATCAAGAGAGCTTCGGCCTATATTATTGTTTTGTCCTCATACTCAGCATATGGTAAGGAACTAAAGATATAGATGACAATCTGGTATCTAAACATGCAATATATGCAGCAGGAACATCCATTACTAGTTTCACTACATCCACGAAACAATTGGCAGTATATCTATTTCTTCCCTCTAAATAATTAGCAGCACATCATTTTAGACAGTAATGTAACATCTTAAAAGTCTTACGTACTTTGTACATATTTTTAAAAGGCATGTACACTCCGCAATACCAATGGCTTTATGAGGAGCTACCAAAAGTCAACAGAAGTGAGACACCATGGTTAATTGTTCTAGTGCATTCCCCGTGGTATAATAGCTACAAGTATCATTATATGGAAGGTGAAAGTATGAGAGTGATGTATGAACCATGGTTTGTACAATACAAAGTTGACATTGTTTTTGCAGGACATGTTCATGCATATGAACGATCAGTAAGTACCTTTCCCTCTACTTTTTGAGATTTCACCTGTAGTTTACAACAAATCACTGGTCTTGTGATCTCACTGCTATCTTTGCATTCTCGTTTTTTTCCTTTTGGAATTCCTCTAAATTCATTGAAACAATGTCCTTTCAATAGTTTTAATTGATAAATGGTGTGCAACTGTGACAGGAACGTGTATCAAATATTGCATATAACATTGTAAATGGAATTTGTCGTCCTGTAAGTGACCCATCTGCACCAATGTACATAACCATTGGTGATGGAGGAAATATTGAAGGCTTGGCAACCATGTAAGACTAACAACACTATAACCTCTTTATAAGTGCGTGTCTGCGCATGTGCATGCTAGCATTCTACTGACACAGCTAATTTAATTCATTTAATATTTGCCTATGTCCAGTATGACAGAGCCACAACCAAAGTATTCAGCTTTTCGTGAGGCTAGCTTCGGCCATGCAATGCTTGATATCAAGAACAGGACCCATGCTTACTATGCTTGGCATCGTAATCAAGACGGAGATGCTGTTAAGGGAGATGCTTTGTGGATTTTCAACCGATACTGGCATCAAATTGATGATTCCACGACTACACATTCGGGTTGAAATATATTACATCTTTCAAATGGTAGATTGGTAGCCCAGTTTTGATACACCTTCATTTTTTTTTTTTTTTTTGCATTTATCTGCCCCCAATACGGTTTCTCTAGCCGAGGCGGGCTGGAGGTCTGCTGTAGAATTGTTTAGACCAGCAGTGAGCAAGAGTCTTCCATTTTTAGAAATTCTGTTTTCGAATAAGACAGTTTCATTGATGGTCAATACAAATGGCTTTTCGTCGAAAGAATGTTCTTCGCATTTGTCATATGTTTTCTGTAACTTAGTTTAAGCTTCAATACATCTTCAGATTGAGAAGCACTTATGTTTTCAGGGAAAGATTTTTTAGAATTATCCAAGATTAGGTGGAAGGGATGCTTGTATTTCCTATATTTTGAGAAACACAACAAACTTGTAAAAGTCATCATTTCGATACGTATATGTAGTGGTTCAGCGTGTGGGTAATTGTTAAATTTAACTTGAGCGACTACCATCCCACAGTGTAAGATAGCAAATTCTGAATACATACAGTGAAGTGAACCCTAGTTCTTCCAGCAGCTGCCTCTTGGTGTTTATAAAGTCCATCGCTGCATTTTATTTATCCTTAGAAATTTTCCACATACTGAATTGGTGAATCCCGATAACCTCATATATCTGTTGGCATTTGTCATCTGTGATAAAGGTTAATTGTCCTTATTAGTCGCACAAATGTATCTGTCAGTGTGCACCTTTCTTCTCTTAGAATTGATAAAGGTTAATAATGTAGTTGCAGATGAAACTGCACAAAGATATGTAAACAAGAAGCAAGAGAAGGAAATCTAGACTTCTAGTGTTCTAAATGCATAATTACAGACCACTAAATATATCTTTAAACCAGCCTCTTTTCAATTCAAACCAGCACTTTGGTAAAGGTAGTTCTTGAAGCTGTTGAAGCTATGGTCAAGTGCCTATGGTCGTACTTGGCTATGGGTTGTCACATACACAAGATCCTGACACAACATGGTTGCCTATGGTCGTACTTGGCTATGGGTTGTCTATTGTCAAGTATCTATGGCTTGGCCTGGAAGTGGCATGAAGAGTTTGCAACTTCTTACGCACTTAAGAGTAACCATTCTGACAGAAGACGTACTTGATTCTTTTGGCTTCCTCAGTAGGCGTGTCTATAAACAACAAACATTATGTCAAATATAAAGTCAACATTAGCATATCGATTGCAATGATATCTTTATTAAGTAGATAAAAGTTCCTTAAGTCTTACTCCCTCCGTCTCATATTATCATTCTCGTTTCATATGTCGGGATTGTTCATAACATGAGACAAATTACTAATTTACGTCTAATCTATAAGACCAAATATAGTCATGAGTGATCTTGTTGGATTCGTATTTATGAGTACTTTAATACAGTGAAGTTTTTATATTTAATACTAATACGAAATTCAAAATATTAACGATCAAAAGTATGCGTTGGCAAACGTGTCCAGTCAAAACAGGAAAAACATTAAGGGACGGAGGGAGTAACTATTAGTATTTATTTATTCATTGAAGTCCTAATTGATAAAGCTCTTTGTTATATATAATTCTAAATGTTGTATCATTGGAGAAACAAAAATGAACCTCCAAAAGTTTGTTGTGAGGGAATATAATCTCGATCACTGTTTCAATGACTCAGCAAAATGGAAGTGTATATGCTGTTTGTCATGAGTTCATACCAGGCCGTTTATGCTTGTTCTCCCGCATATTCAGACAGTCCCTTGTTTTCGAAAAATCCAGGGGGGGGGGGGGGGGGGGGGGGGGGCGATCACCGGAGAATGTAGACAAAAAACAAAATACTGTCATTTACATCAGTTTTATAAGCAACTGAAGCTTGAAGCATAAAAGTTAAAGATTTATTTACTCGGAAGTAGAAGTAATCAGATTCTCCCCTCCCCTCCCCTCCCCTTTTTTCTGGAACAGAACTTTTGAGCTCGATCAGTAGCTGACTGTAGTGTGTTTGTAGCCTTTAGTGATTGGTTCAATCTAATTTGACATTTTGAATTCGCAAAGGAGGACGAGACTCCACATAGTAGAAATGAGTAGAAAGAGGTATATGGAATGCGCTTAAGTAGAAAGGACCAGAATCCCAAGTATACTGAGTAATTATATGGGTATTCCCGGGTATTCACATCCACAACCAAACTCAAATCTTCAAATGTAGTATTTTGGCTTTGGGTAGTTTAATTATGAAAAGGGGTAGACAAGGCCTTGGCCTCCAGGAAGTAGCAGTAAATACATTATCATACTAAATCTAATAATCAAAATTTTTAATGTGCAAGAAACCTAGTAAAATTATGCTAAAACTGATTAGAACTGAAAACAAGAAAATGAAAATACTCCCTCCGGTCCATTATATAAGGCATTTGACTTTTCTGCACGTAACTTTAGGTGCTTTGAATACATAGTTAAAATTATTATTTTTTAAAATTTCTTTTTCTAAATAAAAATTAAAATATTATATTTTTATTCAAAAAAAGAAAAATTAAAAAATAATTATTTTAGCTATGTAGTCAAAGCACCTAAAGTTACGTACAAAAAAGTCAAATGCCTTATATAATGGACCGGAGGGAGTATTTATCTAGACACACATATTTAGCCTGCACCAGTAAACTGGTTAGCATGCAAATGCACTATTCAAAAAAAAATCAACAAGTCTGAGAATGTTTCAGAACAAGAACAAACTTCCAAAAATTATGCATCTACCAGACTATCACAATGGTCTATGGAACCTACTTCAAAATGAGTAAGCTTGACTTCAATTGTAGTCCCAAATATGCTAACAACTACTTCGAAAACTACAAAATCTAAGTGATCCATTCATGGTAGGAAAGAGACAGAAACTTCACATATTCTTAAAAGATTTCATGCTATTTATACGCCGTGAGTTATGATTAAATTTCTGAAGAGGCCCAGCGACTTCTGTACAACATTAATCAAGATGGTACTTGTTGAACACACAGCAATAATGTTGCCAACATTTACCTGAACAAAATCAAGAAACTAGAATCTTAATCTACAAAAAGCTACCAAAAACAGGGGGGAAAAAAAACCAAGAGCAAAACCTTTTACTGACCTTCTGTAAAAAGAAAGAACATCTTCATGTAAACTCGGGGTTTCCAGGTAATTATCGCCACAATCTGTCACGTCAACTTTCTCCAGCTGGAAATCTTCTGGATGGCAGACCCCATTCCATTCAAACCACAGCTTCGGAATAGACTCCTTCTTAAAACAAGTGGAGAGATCTTCCTCTTCCGGTGATCCTGCAGCAACCAGTCGGTATGTGTACACCTTTCTCACCTGGCCTGGTCGGAATGCACGCCCAATTGCCTGGCGAGTAACTGATGGGTTTAAATGAACGTCCAGTACAATTATTCGAGAAGCCCCCACAAGTAATATACCTTCGCTGCATGCTTTAATAGATCCAAATAAAACTCTGGAATCTGAAGAGTGGTTAAAGTGTTCCATGTTCAATTCTCGAGTATCATTATCTAATTCACCTGTGATCATAAAGATCTCCTTTCCTGGACTCCAACCTTTAACCTTCACTGTTAATCTTTCTAGGAACTTCATGGGAGGAAGGTATTGACTAAACACTAGGAGCTTCTCGCCAGTCGACTCACACAAACGTAACAGATTAAGATAAAACTTGGCTTTTACTCCTGCATTAATATCCAAACACTGAAGCATCTTGTCAATCTTGACCAAATTATAAAAAAGAATTTAAGAATACATATATCATAGGAGCCCTCGACTTAAACTAAAACCAAATTTAAGAGATACGTACATTGCAGTATATCTATGTTCTTGCACTTATTTACGATCAAATGTTAGAAAAAAGGTAAAAAACAAAACCAAGTTCAGAAGAGGACTGCATACCTTTGCATACTGGTATTCAATTATGGAATCAATTTTTCTCTGAATATATCCACATATACGACAAACGTAGCCAATGTCATCCTTTAGAATAAATGAATGGTCACACTCTTCTTCGTTATCAGTTACATGCTCATCAGACGAAGCATTTGCAGAGGTATCCTTGAAGGACGGGCAAAGTGCGAGTTAGGGTTTGAACTTGCAGGACAAATTTAATAATTAAATGTAAATGAAACAATGAGTATCTACAACATGATTACCAGTGAAAGGAAATATATGTGTCAAAAAACATGCCTCATGCCTCAGTGCGGTAAAAGTTCAATTAATTTTGTGACTTTACTGCTACAGCAACTTCAGAAGAGTTAGTCAGCAAGAATTGTGCGTATTTAATATGTTTTAAGATTGAATTAATACGATAACACTGGCTAATAGATATTGCTTCTCAAATTACAATCACACAAGAAAAATGAACTAATTTAGGTAAGCCATTCTTGACTTTAAATAATAGAAAGTTTAGCTGAAACTTGAAACACAAATGACCTCAACATGTAAGTACTTTGAAGACTTTAAAAGCAGCAGCTAGAAGGTGTTTTACTAGAAAAAGGGAAAAAAAGTGTTTCTAATATAGCATACAGCATGATATAATTCAGAAGTGATGAACATTGTCGTACAATGATACAACTACATGAACAATCTTGTCCATTCACCACCACACTCTAAACTATATCGAGAATTAGGAACATATTAACTATCACCAGAAGTTAAAGAAGTTTCCTGGTAGCATCCTATGATAACTAGTCCTTGCTTCCTCTGTTAGCCTCTGGTTCAGTTACATCCCTTCATAAATTATTTAAGTACCAATATCTGAATGTAGAAACTAGAGCTCTAGTATGTTTGATTGCTGAAATATAAGATTTTCTAAAAATGATCAGAGTCAATTCTATTGAAAAACTGGGTCATGGACTTCCACGATAAACTAATTAAAGATCAATCCGTTAGACGCAGTGAGGCATGCCAAATCAGGGTTTAAATGTAAGTACCTTGCAAGATTCTAGTGCAAATGTCATATCTTGAAACATATCGGCCAGCTCCGCATCATTGTTTTGACATTGCTTATCCTCTTCATCAGTCGAATCATCCTCTACACCGATGTAAGCGCCTTTCTTTTCGATACATGTTTCTCGAACAAGGCTTGGCTCTTCGTGGTGAGAGACCAAATCATCCTCCACACCGATATACGTGCCTCTGTTCTGAATACATGTTTCAGGAACAAGGCTTGGCTCTTTGGTTTTCTCTATCAAATCATCTTCCACATGGACGTGTACGCCATTATCTTTCTTGAAATTTGTTTCGCAAATAATGCTTGCAACACCATCTGCAGAAGCCTGTGTAGAAGAATATTACATGTCCAGTGTGAGATCCAATTATAATCAACTGAAAAAGTGTACAAGTACTAATATTATAAACCCCCTGCTATCACTCAGTGGGATGGAAGTGAGGTTGGGGGAAGGTAGAGGGTTTAACTTCTAAAGTGAATGTAGAGCACCTAGAATGATAATATAAACATAATAATAAAATTTAAAAGACGTAACACTCATCGAGATCTCCAAATAATGCCCCCGACAAACAAAGTTTAATTTCCGCCACAAGAATTGCTTTAAGTATGAATTTAAGAAATACAAAGTAGAACTCATACTCATACCACGGTAATGGAGTTGAAGTTGTAATGATATTTGTATTATTCAACCAGAACTTAAGCATAATATTAGAATAGCATACAACCAAACAATGTCTTAGTTAAGTCAATGTGTTGACTTTAGAGACTATATAATAAACTGTAATGTCACAATGATTGTAACTGAATCATAACAGAATTATTCATATCATTCCTTTTTTCATCTCTCTCATTCTCTCTATCTCTCTCTCTCTCTCTCATATCTCTTTGTATCAGATATGTACAAGTTAATATGGTATCAGAGCTTATTGCCTAGATAATTTCCTTCCGCGTTCGGTTCTTGATGATCTCAACATGAATTTTGTAAGTGTTTTCTTGAGAGTCATCATCTTCTTAGTATAATTTGAAGTATAATCTGAGATTGAGAGTTGTTTGCGATAATGATGAGTTTGATGTTAAGTTCTTGCGTCTGAATCATGTTGTTTAGAGCTTATTGTTCATCAATTTCATCTTGATTGTTGATTTACAAACATTGTGTGCAATTTAGTTGTTTCTTGTTGTACGGAGATTGTACGGACAATTGTTCACCTAGGATTTGTTCATCTATCTTTCACCGATTGATTTGTGTAAAGATCTTGAATCAGTATACAATGGCAAGACCTACATATGCAAATATGGTTTCGAATAGTTTTAATACTAATGGAAATGCAGAAGAGAATGTGGATGTTGCTACAGACAACACTATGAACTCTAATCTTCATCCTTTGTTTTTACAAAACATTGATCATCCTGGTTTAGTTCTTATCACTAAGAAATTAACAGGATCTGAGAACTTTGGACCTTGGAAAAGGTCATTAACAATAGCTTTATCAGCTAAGAATAAATTAGGTATAGTTGATGGATCTATACCTAGGCCTGAGGAATCATCTTTGCTTCGACCTCAGTGGGATAGGGTAAATGACATGGTCATAAGTTGGATCTTGAATACTGTTTCTGATGAGATAAGCAATGGCATGGACTTTGTGAATTCTGCAAAAGAAGTATGGGATGAACTTGTAGATCAGTTTTCAAGCATAAATGGACATAGAGTGTATCAGGTTTTGAAGGATATACATGCTCTAGAACAGGGTGAATTATCCGTTGAGATTTATTACCACAAGTTAAAGAATTTGTGGGATGAATACAGTGCTTTAGAACCTTTGATTGTTTGCAAATGTCCAACTTCTTGTGAAGCTCATAAACAACAAGAGGAAAGAGATCAAAGGAGGAAATTGCTGCAGTTTCTTATGGGACTTAATGATACTTTTGCTTCAGCCAGGAGTCAGATATTGATGATGAATCCACTTCCAACTACTTCACAGGCTTATTCTCTTGTTAAGCAAGAAGAAAGGCAGAGGAATACAGCTGTAACTTCAGGATCTTTTTTGGCTTCAGCAAAGTATGGAAATAACAAGTTTGTCTCTAATACTTCCAATGTGACTAATGAGAATGTTAAAAGGTCTAGTTTGAGGTGTTCGTATTGTCATAAAGATGGTCATCTTAAGGAAACCTGTTTCAAACTTGTTGGATATCCACCATCCAAAGGAAGAGGAAGAGGAAAATTTGGTGCAGTCTCTAATACTGGCTTTAAGTCTCAAGCAATGCAGGTTTCTGTTACTCAGAAGGATTCAGGATCTTCTTCTAATGTGGCTGAACACCAGAGTACTCAGCATAATACTATGGAAAGTCTATAGCAACAAGTCAATCTTCTTATGCAGTTGATGACAAAAGGTTCTCCTGTTTCTCATAGTACTCCAGAAGATCATGTCACCAATGTATCTCATATAGCAGGTTTGGCTTATACCATGCTTTCTTATGTGCCACAACATCTTAAAAGTATTTGGATTATTGATACTGGAGCTTCAAATCACATGTGTTGTGATAAAAATCTTATGACCAATATTCACACAAGTGTCACACCTTTTCATGTAGCCTTACCAAATAGCCATATAATTTCAGTAACTCAACTTGGTACAGTCAAGTTATCATCAGACATTGTCTTGACTAATGTTCTTTTAGTGCCACAGTTTAACTGCAATTTGTTATCTGTCAGTAAACTATCTGTGGATTCTAAACTTGTTGTCACTTTTTCTGCTGGTAAATGTTTGTTTCAGGACCAGAACCAGGTGAAAACTCTGGCAGCTGGTACTGAACAAGGAGTCCTGTACTTTCTTTCATCTTCATCATCTGATTTTCATCTTCATTCTGCAACTGCAATGTCTGCAAATTCTCTTTCAATCAAGGCCAATGATGTCAAACTTTGGCATTTAAGATTAGGCCATGCTCCTTTTCACGTTTTAGAACCAGGAAGTTTGCCAATACAAGAAATCTGTTCTAAAACATAAAACACCACACGAAATCCTTTTCAAAAGTAAACCAGATTATTCAATGCTTAAACCTTTTGGATGTCTAGCTTATGCTTCCATTCATTCTAATGACAAATTTGATCCAAGAGCAGTTAAATGTGTTTTTTTGGGATATCCACATCTTACAAAAGGTTATAAGCTTCTTAGGTTAGATACTCATGCTGTTATAGTCAGCAGACATGTCAAATTTGTGGAAACTGAATTTCCATATCATCAGTATAAAAATACGTCTATTCAGTTCACTACTACTACTTCTGCAAATTCCTATGATTTCTTGAATTGGTTAAATGCCAGTCCAATGCATCCTAATTCTGCAACATCATCTCCTGAGGTGTTATCTCCTACATCTTCATTATCTTTTCATGATACTACATTTCCTGTTATAAATTCCCCTGATATTGCTAGTTCATCTCCTGATGTTTCTCATGATTCAAACATTCTCATTAAAGATACTGCTGATTCACAATTACAGTCAAGTTCATCTACTACCTTACCTGAAAATTCTATGCCATCTGCTTTAGTCAGAAAGTCTACTAGAGATAAAGGTAGACCTTTATGGTGGTCAGATTATAAAATTGTTCAGCCAAAGAAATCTGCTAATGTGGTTAGCATCAAATGTCTTAATTCTTCAGCCATGGATTCTTGTAATCTGGCACTTTCTCATTCTGTTTTCAACCCTGATAATCAAACTTTTCAAGCTTTCACAGCATCATCTTCTCATTTTGAGCCAAGCTTTTATCACCAAGCAGTAAAGGATCCATTATGGATAGAAGCCATGGACAAGGAGTTACTTGCTTTAGAATCAAATAATACTTGGTCTTTAGTGAAATTGCCACCAGACAAGAAAACAGTTGGTTGTAAATGGGTGTACAAGGTGAAAACCTTAGCAAATGGTCAAGTAGATAGATATAAGGCCAGGTTAGTTGCTAAAGGATATACTCAGTCAAAAGGACTTGATTTTCATGATACTTTTTCACCTGTGGTTAAAATGATTACAGTTAGAAGTCTTTTGGCCATAGCAGCAGCTAATAATTGGTACATAGAACAACTTGATGTAAATAATGCCTTTTTACATGGGGATTTAGAAGAGGAGGTCTACATGGATTTACCACAGGGATATAGAGTTAGTGATCCTAGTCTAGTTTGCAAACTCATTAAGTCAATTTATGGATTGAGACAAGCTTCTAGACAATGGTTTGCTAAACTCACTTCATTCTTAATAGCAGCTGGATATAAACAGTCTTTACATGATTATTCATTGTTTACCTTGGTTTCAAAGGATGTTTTCATAGCAGTGGTGATTTATGTGGATGATATTTTGATATCTAGTAATGATTTGAATGTAATTCATTCTTTAAAGAAATTGTTGGATGATAAGTTTAGCATTAAAGATTTAGGCAATATCAAGTATTATCTAGGCTTGGAAGTTCAAAGAAATAAGTCAGGTATCTTTCTAAGTCAGCCTAAATTCATTATTGATTTGCTGAAATCTGCTGATATGATGGATTGCAAGCCACTTTCTGTTCCAATTGATCCACACATTAAGTTGTTTGACAATGATATGTCTGGAGAACTTATTTCTGATCCTAGTGTTTATAGAGCACTGGTTGGAAAATTGCTTTATTTGACTTCTTCAAGACCAGATATATCTTTTGTAGTCCATTTGCTTAGTCAATTTTTACATGCCCCAAGAATTAAGCATTTGGAGGCTGCAAAGAGAGTTCTCAGTTACTTAAAGTGTACAGTGAATCATGGTTTATTTTTTCCTGCAAATAATTCACTAGCATTACAAGGTTATAGTGACAGTGATTGGGGAGCAGATCCAAATGATAGGCGTTCAGTAGGAGGTTATAGTTTCTTGCTTGGATCAGTTGTGATATCTTGGAGAGCTAAGAAGCAGTCAGTCACTTCCAGAAGCACAGCAGAGGCTGAATACAGGGCATTGGCCGATGCATCTTGTGAGGTCTTGTGGTTAAAAGGTTTGTTGGCTGATTTGGGTTTAAATGTTGCAGGACCTGTTCAATTGAAGTGTGATAACAAATCTGCTATTGATTTAACAGCAAATCCTGTTTATCATGCTAGAACAAAACATATAGAAATGGATTGTCATTTTATCCGGGAGAAAATTCATGCAGGAATTGTCAAAGTTTCTCAGATTGCTTCTAAGGATAATTTTGCAGATATCCTAACAAAAGGTCTCAGCAGAAGTTTACATTGGTCTTGTGTTAATAGTCTGGGAATCAAGTTTATGTCTAAATTTCTTACTGGCAAAGACACAGTTGGTGATTGCACTGGTGCCAGACTTATAGAGATTTTGGACAACACAGATGACAGAGGTGACAGTAAACAGTTGGGAGTTGTAGCTCATGCAACAGCAACAACAGTTGAAGATACTTCAGTCAAAAAGGGGGCTAATGATATTTGTATTATTCAACCAGAACTTAAGCATAATATTAGAATAGCATACAACCAAACAATGTCTTAGTTAAGTCAATGTGTTGACTTTAGAGACTATATAATAAACTGTAATGTCACAATGATTGTAACTGAATCATAACAGAATTATTCATATCATTCCTTTTTTCATCTCTCTCATTCTCTCTCTCTCTCATATCTCTTTGTATCAGATATGTACAAGTTAATAAGTTGGAATTCTATTGTCACATGGTAGTAAAAATTATTAATTAAAGTGAAAACTGTATACAAGATGTAATTTAGAATTCAATCAGCCATCATATGCATTTAAGCTGCAAAATAAAAAGGCATGGTGACATGAAGTGTTTGACCTTTAATATTGTTTTTGGACATAATTTGGATAATTCACCGAACACAGTTAGTTACTCATAGTGATATTCATTCTCTCATTCTCAGATCCCTGTAACACTCTTTAAAACGCGATTCACAGTAATATAGAAAAGAAACTAATTCAGTAGTCAATAGAAGAATACTATTAAAGAAACAAATGATCCCCTTTTAGCAGTAATAAGTAAGCATACAAGATCTTTCAACCTATTTTTTCTTTCCAAAAAAATCAGAACTAGGTTTTGGTCAGATTCCTCATTTGAAATTATAATGCAGCATTTCTATGTCCCCCTTAAAATTTGACTAATTTACAAAATGATATTAGAAACAAGTTACACTCTCATCATCTATACAGACAATGTAAACTAGTGGAATTACAATCCTCATTTTATCTGTTCATATTCTCTTATCTATTTTCTGAATATTATTTCCAAAGGAAACAACGGCTCCTTTTATTTTAAGTTGAGCTACATGGATGTCCCAAAATCAAGGCTATGGTACCGTGGAAATTAAGAATATCCAGGAAAGGTACCTTTGTAAAATAAGGAGATTTGGGCAAATCTTTATAAAAGGGCTTCAGTGAAGCCATTCTGCGCTCGTAAAGGTCGTTCATCTTTTTGGTTACATCCCCGTATTTACCCGTATCAAGTTCCTTCAAAAGATCACCTACTGTAAAATGACAACAGCAGGAGAATTTTGGAGTGCTGAATGCTGCATCTTCACTAGCTTTCCTTCTGTTCCTCTTTGAATACAGATCTGCAAAAAATGAATAGTCAAATCCAGTTCATCCTAGAAGAAAATAGGATCCGCGAATTATGCACGCAGTCTCCGTATTCTAAAGAACGACCCATTTGTGAAAATTATCATCCAAATATCAGTGTAGTTCATTTGAGGAGTATCTTGTGGTATCCATTTAGAACTGTATAACATAAAAGGGTTTTCTGGTTTCGATTAGGAACTGCTGTATACATGATAGCATTATTGGTGTAAAGAAAAGAAAAATGCAGATTAAATGTCAAAGCAAGTGTGTTTGAACATAGTTCCATTGTGATCAAAGTAGATCTTCATAAAAGTGCCTCTTGAGTTAAAACTACAATTGTAATGCATCACTTTATGTCATTTGGATCTTTATTTATGTTAGCAGCACCAAGAAGTGAGATAGTTTGAGACGTAACTTTACTGAAAAAAAACTTTGATGCATCAGGAAGAAAGTGCTAAGTATCCAGAATAACATCCTCCTCAATAAGAAAAATATACCTACGCATGCATATAAAACAAATGCAAAGGCAACAAATCCATAAAGTCGAAAATTGTTACAAAAGGACATTGGCCTCATTTGGTTACCATCCTCATTTCAGTAGGGTAGGTGTGCAAGTCTCATAAAACACATGTGGACTGGAATGTGTAAGTTCTAGCATAGGAAAGAATGAAAAGAAGTAAATGGATGTCTCAGTAATCAACATCAAAAGAATGTCCAACAAGAAGGGAACAAAACTTTATGAAAGAAAATTTAAAATGGATGCTGATTTATATTTATCATCCTTGGAGATTGAATAGAATTTATCCTTTTCAAGGAAAAAACTCTCAAATATTGTAATTCTGTGACATCAATCATTAATCATGCAAACATAGAAAAGTTTGCTACTTAAATAAATGAAAATAAATAGATTAAAATCATACAATAACATTATAAAATTATGAAACCAATTTGCCAAATCAGCTGGTCAAGATACACATTCCATAACATCAAGTAACAAACTCTACATATATACTAGATTTATCAAAAGAATCTTTCTGTTATTGCAATATGTACTTGAAGAGTATTAGAAATCAGTCATTCCAGGCAGAGCCCAAAGAAGAAAGGATGAATCTCTTGCTTGTGGGGATCAGAACCTATTAAATTCTTTATAAAAATTTCAGTTAATTGAGAGCTACATTCACCCCCAGGATACATTTTTTACCCGACTCCCTCCAAAACTTACGCAAAGAAAATGAAGGTTCGATATAAAAGAATCTCAAATCTAAGATCAATTATGGAAATGCAGGAGTTAAAAAAGCGAGAAACTAGTCCACAAAAAGAAACTTTAGATATTTGCCTGAAATCAAAAGGTGTTGGTTTTTTTAAGGTTTGTAGATGAGTAAGTAGAGAGACATAGTAGGAGAGAAGATGTGCAAGAAGATGGATATATATTTGATATAGGTTTTATACATATTATTGCCTAAGGATCAAGTCCTTTATATAGGCTTACAAAATAAAAACTGAAATTTAGAAATAAATAGAAACATTATTGAAATTTATTCTTGACTTGATTCTTTCCACCAAATCAGTCTTTAATAAATATTGAAGCATATTCCAACAAAAGGCTCAAAAACTTGCTCAAAACAAACCTTTAATGAGAAATGCACACCATCATTTATCAATTTATAACGTATCAAATTAATCAGTTCTAGTAACTAATATCTCGAGACAAAATTGAAAAAAAAGTAAACCGAGCACGTAACATGAATATGTAGAGTTACGAAATTATATACATAACCAGTTGGTAAATCATATGGGACAAATTATATACATAAGCAGCTGGTAAATCATAATTGGTAAATTATATACACACACACATGTGTGTGTGTGTGTGTTGAGGAGTGTACCAGCAGCATTATAGGATGAAAATGGAGACGAAAAACCGGAACGCGGACAAGGAGAGACCAACGAGTTGTCCATGCCCTAACAATTCAGGTAATCAAACAACAACGTATACACATGAGTAAAAAAACGAGCTGAATGAAAGAAAATTAAACAGTAAAAAAATCTGCATGTAGATGAATAGTACATTAATTTACAAACAAGTGTAGAGATGCAATTAATTACTAGTTGATTGTGCAAAATCACGAGACATGTATTTTATTTAATTATTTATAAATGATGAGAAACAGAGGATACATAAATCCCCAAAATTGAAGAGGGGGAACAAAAGGTAGAATTGGAGAATGTAGCTTAATTAATTACCTGATAAAACAGAGTATATATGAGATTGCAAGTATTCTGAAGCGTAAACTTTTATATTTAACTGAGAGAGAGAGAGAGATTGATATTCAGAGAGAGAGAGAGAGAGATTGATATTCAGAGAGAGAGAGATTGATATTCAGAGAGAGCGTACAATTGTACAAGTAGTGTGGGGGAGTGCGTGCAAATGTGTATTGCTGCTGCCTACATAGTGTACAGACATGAGGGTAGTAGTGTCAGTGTCAGACGTCGTTGGGACCGTATATTCTACTCCATCCATCCCATAATACAAGTCTCTCTAGAGAATTTTTTTTCCCATAATACATGTCCATTTTTAATTTTCAATGTAAATTTGTGATAATTTTCCTAAACTACCCTTTTTGAAAATTGTATAGCAATTAATGAGGAATGACTAAAAGTATAAAATAGCTCATGTTTTTAAAAGTCAATGCATTTATAATGGACATAAGAGGAAATATATCATCTAATTAATGTTTTCTTAAGATGCGTAATTTTTTCAAAAGAGACTTGTATTGTGGGACGGAGGGAGTATCTGCTTTCTCCCTCCTAAATTTTTATTTTCTTTTTTATCAAATATTTTTTAATTTCTTAAATAAAATTAATACATTTTATTTTCGTATCACAAATTTTTTCTTACTTTTTTTTTTTAGTTATAAAAAAAAAATCTTACTTATGTATGTAGGTATTACATATTAGTCTAATCATTCATGGTTAGCAACGGATTTATAATACTTTTTTAAGTTTTAAAATAAATATGAACCACTAGTCACTACTATAATTTTGAGAAAATTATACTGTACTATTAACAAAATAAATATGAACCACTATGTATCTATACTATTATCTTAAAGTCGAAACATTGAAAATTTTGATTTTCGATTTGGTTATCCTATTTATTAAAATAAAAGTTTTGATTTTCGGTTTGGTTATCCTATTTATTTAAATAAATAATAACATATTATAATTAACGGTAATTAACCGATTGTCTTTTTCACATTTACTTTTAGTTGAATATATTGTCTTTTATAAACACCTAAAAAATCAATCATATCATATTTTTAAATTATTAATATTTCCTTTCAAATTAAAACATGTTACCATTTTGATTTAAAACTAATCTTATAATCACTAATATATACCTGAAAATATCACATCATATTTTTTAATTATTAATAAAATATATTAAAAATCCATATACATTATTTATAATAGGGAAACATTAATAAAATCCGTAAATATATGTATATTATTTATATTAAATTAAATTAAAAAAATTAAAAATAACGATTATATAAAAACATAATTGCAATATTAAATAAAATTTATAACATAATAAAAGAAACCCGTGCATCGCAAAAGTTTGTCAGTTCAATTTTCAGCACGGTCATCCTAATTATTAAAAAAATAGTAAAATAATATAATTAATGATAATTAGCCGATTGCCTTTTTTAACTATTATATTAAAGCCGAAATATTGAAAGTTTTGGTTTTCGGTTTGGTTATCATATTTATTAAAATAAAAGGTTTGGTTATCCTATTTATTAAAATAAATAATAACATAATATAATTAATGATGATTAACCGATTGCCTTTTTACATTTACTTTTAGTTGAATATATTACCTTTATAAACACCTAAAAAATCAGTCGTATAATATCTTTCAATCATTAATATTTTCTTTTTAATTAAAACATGTTACCATTTTGATTTAAAACTAATCTTATAATTATTAATATATACCCGACAATATAACACCATATTTTTTAATTATTAAAAAATATATTAAAAATCCGTCTATATTGCTTATAATATGGAAATATTAGTATAATCCGTAAACATGAGTATATTAAATTATATTAAATTAAAATTAAAAAATATTAAAAATGATGATTATATAAAAACATAATTGTAATCTATACTATTATATAAAAGCCGAAACATTGAAAGTTTTGGTACCTGTTTTTTGGTACATGTTTTTTGGTACCTGTTTTTTGGTACATCGTGAATTTACTTATTTGCCCTTAATTATAAAAAATATATATGATATCTATACTATTAAAACTCCTAAAATAAATAATAACATAATAATAAATGGTAAGTAGTCAATTGCCTTTTTTCACATTTATTTTTAATTGAAGATATTACCTTTTATAAACACTTACCCTTCATTATAAATAAAAATAAATACACCTAAATAAGTAATAACATAATATAATTAATGGTAATTAGTCGATTGTCTTTTTCACATTTACTTTTAGTTGAAGATATTACCTTTTATAAATACCTAAAAATATATACCTGAAAATAACACACCATAATTTTCATGAAAAATCTATACTATTATATAAAAGCCGAAACATTGAAAGTTTTGGTACCGTTTTTTTGGTACATCGTGAATTTACTTATTTACCCTTCATTATAAAAATATATATATGATATCTATACTATTAAAACTCCTAAAATAAATAATAACATAATAATAAATGGTAAGTAGTCAATTGCCTTTTTTCACATTTACTTTTAATTGAAGATATTCCCTTTTATAAACACTTACCCTTCATTATAAATAAAAATAAATACACCTAAATAAGTAATAACATAATATAATTAATGGTAATTAGTCGATTGCCTTTTTCACATTTACTGTTAGTTGAAGATATTACCTTTTATAAATACCTAAAAATATATACCCGAAAATATCACACCATAATTTTCATGAAAAATATACCCAAAAATATCACACCATAATTTTCAAGAAAATTATAACACGTAAAATAAATAATAACATAATATAATTAATGGTAATTAGTCGATTTTATTTTTCACATTAACATAATAAAATTAAAGGTAATTAGTCGATTGCCTTTTTCACATTTAATTTTAGTTGAAAATATTACCTTTTATAAATACCTAAAAATATATCGTTACTATTTCCTTTCGAATTAAAACACGTTACCTTTTTAATTTAAAACAAATCATACAATCATTAATATATACCCAAAAATACCACACCATAATTTTTAAGAAAAATATAGCCAGAAAATATCACACCATATTTTTCAATTATTAATAAAATATATTAAAAATCATATACGTTGTTTATAATAAGGAAACATTATTATAATCCGTAAACATGAGATTAAAATTAAAACAACTATTAAAAATAATGATTATATAAAAACAAAATTGTAATATTGAATAAAATTTATAACATAATACAAGAAGAACGGGTTATAAGGTAGTTATTATATTATAGTTGAAACATTGAAAATTTTATCGATTTGGTTTAGGTACAGTAATCTTAATTAATAAATAAAAAATAATACAATTAATGTTAAGCAGCCGATTGCCTTTTCTAATTAAAATACGTATCTATACTACCCGAAAGATTGAAATTTTGTCAGGTTATCCTATTATTAAAATAAATAATAAAATAATATAATTAATGGTAATTAGTCAATTGCCTTTTTCACATTTATTTTTAGTTGAAAATATTTCCGTTTATAAACACCTAAAAACATCAATCGTATCATATCTTTCGATCATTAATATTTCATTTCGAATTAAAAAACGTTACCTTTTTAATTTAAAACAAATCTTACAATCATTAATATATACCGAAAAATATCACACCATAATTTTCAATAAAAATATAGCATCTTAAATAAATAATAACATAATATAATTAATGATAATTAGTCGATTGCCTTTTTCACATTTACTTTTAGTTGAAGATATTAACTTTTATAAACATCTAAAAAGATCAATCGTATCATATCTTTCAATCATTAATATTTCCTTTCTAATTAAAACACGTTACCTTTTTAATTTACAACAAATCATACAATATATACCCGAAAATATCACACAATATTTTTCAATTATTAATAAAATATATTAAAAATCATATACATTGTTTATGATAAGGAAACATTAATATAATCCGTAAACATGAGTATATTAAATTACATCAAATAAAAATTAAAAAAAATTATTAAAAATAATAATTATATAAACACATAATTTTAATATTAAATAAAATTTATAACATAATACAAAAAACCCGTGCAATGCACAATGGCACAAATGGACAAGAATTAAATACTCTTGCAAAATCAGTGAAAGCATGGAAGGTTTGATCGAAAAGGGAAATCTCTCAGATTTATGGTCGAGTGTAAAGGAAATGTGCAACAAGTCTTTGCTGGGTCCTCTCCTGACAAAAGACAACTTTAAATGGAAACTAAATAATGGAAAGAATGTGCTATTTTGGGAAGATCAATGGAATTTAGGTATAGCTTTGAAGGATAAGTATCCAAGACTATATACCCTTTCTAACTTCAAAGAAATAAATGTAGAAACATTTCTGTCACTCTGGGACTGTTATGAGCACATGAGTAATGTTTTTTGGAGACGTTCCTTGAGAAGCTGGGAGCATACACAGGTAGAGGACCTAGAAAGGAAGGTCCAACTCATCTCTCTCAATCCTATGAAGGATGTAGTATCTTGGGTACAAGGCAATGGTCAATACACAGTTAGGCAAGGTACATCTTTCATATCTCCTAATGATGTTACGAGTAGCAATATATGTCAAAGCATTTGGAAACTAAAAGTACCAGCCAAGGTTCAGATTTTTCTATGGCATCTCTATCTGCGTATCCTTCCAACAAAGTCTTTCCTAGCCCAAAGAATCCCTAGTTTGCAAGCGAGCTTGTTCTGTACCCACTGCTGCTCAATTATTGAAAACTCTGATCACATTTTTTTGGGAATGTGACATTGCTATGAGAACTTGGAGGAAAATTTTGGATTGGTGGGGTTTTATTTATAAACCAATTCCAGTTTGCATAAATAATGCGTTAAGCATGATCAACTGGCTCAAGGAAGAGAGTTTGAAAAGAGTATGGAGAATGACAATATTTGCTGTTATTTGGACCTTATGGCTGTGTAGGAATGAATGAACCTTCAACAGTGTACGAATTGATGTCAATACTGTTCTTTTCCTGGTACAAAAAAGAGCATTGGAATGGAATTTAGCGAATGCTTATATCTCGCAGGAGTACTCAGAATGGTGGGACTCAAATCCAGTAGGAGCGGTCACAAGTTCAAGGAATGCTTTTGTAGCAAATTTATTAAAAGGTAAGGAAGATTTATTCTGTTTCATAGACGGATCATGGAAAAAGGATGCTCGAGGTGCAAGTCTTGCAGGAGTAGGTGGGCTCGCAAAAAATTCGGAAGGAAAAACAGTAATGCTTTTTTCAGGACCTCTAAATGCTGAAAGTGCTTTTGATACAGAGGTAAAAGCTTTTGAAACCTTAATTCAAGTGGTTTCTGTGTCTAGAATGCAAGAAAAGAGTGTTCTGGTCTACACGGATAATGCAGAACTAGTAAACAACATACTTCAGTTTAAGGCCTTAAAAAATTCTGAACTTTGTTTGAATGAAGAGAGTAAAAAACTTTTTCTTATGCTCAATATAAACGTTAAAAAGATCGACAGAGAATTCCTTACAGAAGCTGATTTTTGGGCTAAGCAAGGGAGTAAAAGAAAGGGTCTGGTGGTGACTTGGTTCTAAAGCTCAGCTCAATTGGTTATAAGATTTAGTCTCAGTGGCCCAGGAAATTTTATGGGCTGTACTGATTTTGATTGGATTTAGTGGGTGCTATTGTAAATTACATTCGGTTCATTTACTATTAGCCCAGATATCTGTTCTCTCACGTCCATACTAACGAAACGTCGCCAGACATTTAGAAGGATTGCATTGAGTATAGTGGCTTGGGTTAATGTGCAGACAGCTTTAATTACATTTTGAGTTTTACAACAAGAAACCCCTATATCTATGTGGGCTTCTGCAGGGTTTTTTTTCACCTCTTCCTCTCCTTTTAGTCTCAAGCATCTTCCCTCTTCAAAACAAATTCAAAGTTTAGCAATAGACACAATGGTGGACGTTCAGCCTAGATGGGAACTTCCTAAGAGGGGTTTTGTGAAAATCAACGTGCATGCTTTCTTCACGCAAAACAGGCTCCCCAATGGCAATGTCAGTGGTATAGGGGTGGTGGCTAGGGATCATAGAGGTAACATCTTAAGCATGCTGGCTGGTTCTCTTGGAAAGGAACGTAGAAGGAACAATGAATACTATGCTTTCTTAGAAGGTCTGAAATTGGCGTATGTCAAGGGTTACACAAAAGTCACTCTTGAAACTGATCATGTTAATGCTTATTGGGAGTGGAAGGAGTCGATCCAAGCAGGCTGTCACCCGGATGACGAGTCAGTGGTAAGAATGTTGAATACTAGAAGGAGGGATAAGAACTTCGTCTTGGAAATCCGTTTAGCGGATGCTGTGGATAATGAGCTAGCGACATATTTAGCTTTTCATGGAGCCTCTAACTGGAATCAGATGGTGATGGTTAAGCAACCTTTTGGGAGAGTCATAGAACTTTGGCATCAAGATATGGGCCTAGGACAAGCTGGTGATCTCCAGGAGTGGGTGTTAGAAGAAGAAGAGAACATCGCTGCTATGGTTGAAGAAGTGGTAGACCCTGGCGAAGGCTTAGCTATCCAAGGTAACAATCAGGTTCTGCATATTGGTAACGTTTTTGTTGGCATGGAAAGCTGGTAACCCAGTCGTCATGTCTCTGTTGCACTGGGGAGTCTGATGCGGTATATTTTTGTGTTCGTTCTCAGGGAGGCAGGTTTTATCAATTTTAATCTAATTGTCCCAAATTTTATATTAAAAACAATTATTAAGAATTTTTATATAACTAACTAATGCAAATAAATGTGTTTTTAAGTCGATTAACTAAAAGTCTAAGGCAACCGGGTTCACCATGTTTACACCGAAACAAATTATACGGATATAGTAATTTAACGGATTTTAAATAATTAGAGCATTTGTTAATCTTTTTCAAGCATTAATGCTCTCGAAAATCAAATTATGCTCTCGCACTAAAATTCAATTCCGCTATTCGTATGTACGCCTCTAGTGAATAAAATCTCTCGATCTATTATTCATATTCGCAAATAATTAATTAATGAAACCGGCCGATAACACAAATTAAATTTTATAACATATCGATTAGAATTATTTTATATCCGTTAAACAACTAATAAAATTAAAGCATTATTGTGGTGTAAACAAGGCTTCCCCTTATACCCTAGAAATAAACTACTCACACATGCTATTAATAGAAATGACAAAAATATTTAAACAAGACATATAAAACATATATTAATAAACAAGATAAAATTTAGGAGTACCTCAAATTTACAATAGAATGGAGAATCAAGCCAAATTGTACATAAAAGAGAAGAAAACCATGCCCCTAATATAGCTCCTAGCCGAATGAAAAAAAAAGCAATGATACAAAAGAAAGATGTAAAGCAGGCTTTGATTTTGTCTTCTACTTTTCTAATCTTCCCCCCTTGAATGAACAAATGCCTATTCTTTTTATAGGACTTTTGTTTGGTTGCTTTTCAAAGTTTGCTCATTTATTTTCAAAAACTTCTGCTTTTCCTTTTCAAAGCTTGCTGCATGCATTGACAAATTGGCAAATATTCTAATTTTTCTACCATCAATCCCGTGAGTGGTGGAAACCTTTGACCATTAAAACAAAATGTGTTAAAAATGGGAGGGGATAGGGTGTGTTTGAAATATTCCTTTTGCTCCAAGCTCCAAATTCTTTTTTTTTTCTTCTTCTTTTATTTCTTCTTTGCACTTTATTTCTTTATTTTGTTATTTCTTCATCTTTCCGAATTTCTTCCAATTTCAGCTCCAAAATAGCTCTTTAAGCCCAGATTCTTCCAATTTAGAAATTCTTATCTCCTGAAATAAAACATCAAAATTAATTAAATAAATATCCAAATCAATGCAAAATGCAATTAAATGTGGGAATAAAATTATATAAAATGTATATAAAAATATATCTTATCAGAGTCTTGTTCTTCTTGGGCTGCTACTCTAAGTTCTCTAAGTGGGTTTGTTCCTCGGCCCAATTTTATTTTGTTTAAGTATTGTTTAAGTTAGTTTCCTTACTTGCAGTCTAAACCCTTATGATGGTGTTGGTTGTTGGGCCTGCATTTTGAGGCTATTTGGTTTTTGTTTGTCCCTGAATTTCTGGCCAAGTGCCCAATATATTCCTTTGCTCTTCAAAAAAAAATAAGCTAGTATTAAATAAAACTTATAACATAATAAAAGAAATCCGTGCATCGCACGGGCATTGAAAGTTTGTCGGTACAATTTTCAGCACCATCATCCTAATTATTAAAATGAATAGTAAAATAATAAAATTAGTGATAATTAGCCGATTGCCTTTTTTTAATTAAAAGAGGTTTACTTTTAATTAATTGATGATATTACCTTTTATAAACATCTAAAATATCGTATCTTCCAATCAATATATATCTTTCTAAATTAAACATGTTAACTTTTATTTTAGAATATAATCTTGCAATAATTAATATATACCCAAAAATATAAGGAATATAACACTATATCGTCTAATCACTAACAAAATATAATAGAAATCTGTATACAACGATTAATGACCGTTAGATTTTTAGTAAAAAATTAGAACCGTTAGATATAATGATTAGATATATTATATGTTTAAATTAATTTACTATAATTTCAAGGTTCAAATTCTGTCAATGACGTATTTTTTTTAAAAATTTCATAATATAAGTTTTAAATCACGTAATTTTGCAATTATTAATGTATATCCAAAAATATTACACCATTTTGCTGTTACATTTTTTGTAATTAATACGAATCGTTAGATGTAATTATAAGGTATATTTTATGATTAAAATACTTTAGTAAAAATTTAAGTTTCGAATCCCGTTAACGACGTATTTAACTTAAAATTCTATAATAAAATTTTTAAATCATGCATATCATTAACTAAATTTATATTAATTATATTAAAATTATATTAAAATAATTTTTACAAGATAATGAATATACAAAAACATAATTATAACATAAAATAAAATTTATAACATATTAAAAAAAAACCGTGCATCGCACGGGTTATAAGCTAGTATACTATAATAAACAATAGGTGGTATATTTTGTAATTTGGTTTTGGTTATCCTTTAATTCACAACCGTTAGATCGGTAGCTCAAATAGATTGTTGGGTATTTTACACTAAACACAACAATGAGGCAGTGATATATATATTAATAAACAAGAACAGGTAATTAACCAATTAACAAAACAAAACACGAAGGCATAAACAAGAGTATAATCAGTAACTGTAATTAACAAGAAAAGTAAGAACACTTATCTCTCACAACAGCTTAAGCCAAGACAACAAGAGAGAAAGAACACAGCTGAGTCACCAAGCCCTACGAGAAGACTTGGCTGTTCTTGAAGAGAATATTGCCCCACTTACGTTGTGATTGGGTTGCAGCAATATCACTTCCAGGATAAAACAACACAGATCAAAGGGTTCACAAATACACCAGTGATCAACAGCGACCAGCACCTCAGTTCGCCTAAGAACTATGTATTTCTCCTATATGTATCGTGAGAGAACAGAGAAAGAAGAAAACGAATCGTGTTTCTATCCTTAGGACGTATCTCATCCCCTATACGTTTATTCTATTATGTATTGTATATAATACCAAAAATAAACGTAACTGATACTCCATAAAAGGAAAGTAAATATTCTGATTTAATTGCATTAACTGCATCAGGATTTATTTTCAGTTACATAAGCATCAGGATTTGGTCATCAGTAGCATCAGGATTTGGTGTCCATCAGGATCAGGATTTAGTACTCATCAGGAACTGATATCCATCAGGATTTAGCCCATCAGTATTTGATGTCTGACCAAGTCCATCAGGATTTTACTCCAAGTACTGATCCAAATTTTCCATCAGGATTTAATCCAAATACTGATCCAATTTCCAGTACTGTTGTAACAAATAAATCTGAAACCTGTTAAAATAAACCAATAATCAATTCTTCTTTCAACTCAATTTACTTATGGATTCCACTAAGAAAATGTCTTAGATCCAAACATGGAAAGTTTAAGTTCTCATTACAAGGAACAACTTCCACTTGTTAGTTTCCGGAAATTACATCAAGAACATATTATAAATATGCCTCAAACTTCCCATTTTCTAACAATCCCCCACGAATCCATACAGAAATGCAAATACATATCTATCCTCATCATGACTTGTTTTTCAGAGTAGGTACCCTTCCGGGTTTGAACCCTCCTAAGTCCTCTACTTCGATGGCTACCGGATTCAGATGGAATGTTTCACCTTGAATCTTTATCCGTTTGGTGTAACCACACTCCATAGACGACGACAAATCAAAGGCTATGGTGCTAATCTACGGCTTTGAGACGTTAATGGTCATGTCTCGATCCTGTTCGTCGAATGCTTCAAGGAATAACCCTTTCCTCTAATTGCGACCACACAATTACATTCGCTTAGCTGGGCATCTCCAGAGATGTACTGCTAGCATCTCGTCATATGACTTGACCCCATTCAGAGTTCAAATAACTCTTGCTATACTGGCAGTTACAGTACCTTTTAGGTTTACAGGGGATAGACTCCAGATACATAAGTATCAATCTATGTAGTTAAAGGTACAACCAATTCACCCTTACAACTTGTTATTACCACATTGAATACACTTTCGAGGGATCTCCTATCATGTGTATTGGGTTCCCGCTGTAGATGAATTACAATGGGCTATCAGTCCCATCCCCAACCTAGACTTAAGGACTACAGCATGCTCAAGCCCTTTAGTCAAAGGATCAGCTAGGTTTTCTTGAGTTCCAATAAACTCAACAGCAATAATCCTTTCAGACATTAGACCCCTTATAGACTTCAGTCTAACTTGGATATGTCTCTTTGTTTTCACATTATACTTCTTGCTGTTTATCTTGTCGATAGTTGTACGGCTATCACAATGAACAGCAAAAGCAGGAAGTGGACGACTTACTACAGGTAACATTGACATAAGTCCATGTAACCATTCAGCCTCAGTCCCCGTGGCATCTAATGCACACAACTCAGCCTCAAAAGTAGACCGAGTTATAACAGTCTGTCTAGAAGACTTCCAAGATACTGCTCCACCCGCTAGGGTAAACAGATATCCAGTCACTCCATTGGAACCAGACTTCTTAGCTATCCAACTTGCATCACTATATCCCTCTAGCACTCCAGGAAACCTCCTGTAATGCAGACCAAGATATATGGTGCCTTTCAGATATCTAAGTACTCTATCAAGAGCATCCCAATGAGTCTTATTTGGACAGCTTGTATATCTTGCTAATTTAGACACTGAATATGAAATATCCGGCCTAGTACCATTAGCAAGATACTGCAAACTCCCAATAATCTGAGAATACCTTAACTGAGACACAGGTACTCCTGAACTATTCTTGACAAGGGCAATTTTAGGATCATACGGAGTACTAGCGATTCTACAATTTGAATAACCATACCTCTCAAGTATAGATTTCTCTATATAATGAGATTGTGACAAGGTTATTCTATCAGTTGACTGAGTCAACTTGATACCAAGAATCACACTAGCCTCTCCCATATCCTTCATTTCAAAATGCCTTTTCAAGAACCTTTTTGTCTCGTTAATAATCTCAATATTGGTTCCAAACAATAAAATATCATCCACATACAGGCACACAATAATACATTCATTTCCTTTAACCATGTAATAGACACACTTGTCACTTTCATTAACTACAAATTCTGATTCTAAAATAGTTTCATCAAACTTTTTATGCCAGTCTCTTGGAGCTTGTTTTAAGCCATATATAGACTTGATTAACTTACATACTTTCCTCTCATTACCAGAGGCAACAAATCCCTCAGGCTGATCCATATAAATCTCTTCTTCAAGTTCACCATGAAGAAAAGCTGTCTTTACATCCATTTGATGGATGATAAGACCATGTACAGAAGCCAATGCTATGAGCATTCGGATCGTTGTCATTCTAGCAACTGGAGAGTATGTGTCAA
The DNA here is from genome assembly GCA_037693485.1 of Kitagawia praeruptora. Taxonomy (NCBI): domain Eukaryota; kingdom Viridiplantae; phylum Streptophyta; class Magnoliopsida; order Apiales; family Apiaceae; genus Kitagawia; species Kitagawia praeruptora. Next base: position 147,279,435 of record CM075352.1, read on the forward strand.
AGTAATCAATGCCTTCCTTTTGCTTAAAGCCCTTAGCTACCAGCCTAGCCTTATACTTATCTATTGAGCCATCAGGATTCATCTTCCTTTTGAAGACCCACTTACATCCTATAGTAGAACACCCAGGAGGTAGATCAACCAACTCCCATGTTCCATTAGAAACAATAGAGTCAATTTCACTTTTTACAGCACCTTTCCAGTACCTAGATTCAGAAGAATCCATGGCCTGTCTGAAAGTTAAAGGTTCGTCCTCGATATTGTAAGTGATAAAATCACTTCCAAAATCCTTGACTACCTTAGCACGCTTACTCCTTCTAGGTTCCTCTACTTCATCAGGAATAGAGCTACTATCAGGATCTGCCCCCACATTTGTCATCCTTTCCACATGATCAGGAATGGACCTCGATGTGTGAGTGGGATCATCATCAGGAATACCCTGAGGTATACCAGTCTTCATAGGGAACACATCCTCAAAGAATGTTGCATCACGAAATTCAACTATAGAATTAGCCACTATCCCATCTATGTCAGATTTTAACACTAAAAATCTCATAGCTGTAGTGGTTTCCCTATAGCCCAGAAAGATGCAATCAACAGTTTTCGGCCCTAGTTTCTTTCTCTTGTGTTCAGGGACAAGTACCTTTGCAAGGCACCCCCACACACGAAGATACTTTAAGCTAGTCCTTTTCTCTGTCCATAATTCATAAGGTGTCTTGTCCATATGTTTCAGAGGAACTCTATTCAGAATATGGCAAGCCGTATTCAGAGCTTCTCCCCACATGTACTTAGGCAACCCAGAATTAATCAACATACTATTGATCATATCCTTAAAGGTTCTGTTCTTTCGTTCTGCCACCCCATTAGACTCAGGTGTGTATGGTGGAGTTACCTCATGAACTATACCATTGCTCTTGCAAAATTCATTAAACGAGTTACTCGTATACTCACCACCTCTATCTGATCTCAAGCGTTTAAGTACTTTACCAGTTTGTGTTTCAGCTTCAGTTTTGAACATAATGAATTTATCTAGTGCTTCATCTTTATGTTTAAGCAAATAAACATAACAATATCTACTACAATCATCTATAAAGGTAATGAAATATCTATTATGTTCCTTGGTCAAAACACCACCAAATTCACATATGTCAGTGTGCACTAAATCTAACACATTCGAATCCCTAACCACATTATGAAAGGGTTTCCTAGTTTGTTTAGCAGTCACACATACTTGACATTTAGATTTCTTATCAATGGCATATTTTGGAATCAACTCTAAGTTCATCATGTTCTTTAGAGCACCAAAATTCAAGTGACCAAGACGTGCGTGCCACAGATCAGATGATTCAACACAATTAACAAAAGGAACAACATTATTATTAATAAAACTGCCCAAAACAGGCTCAACATTTATTAAAAATAATCCATCCGACAAGTAACCTTTGCCAAAGAATACACCAGTATTTGTAATAACTACTTTATTACATTTCAAAGAAACTTCAAAACCATTCTTAACTAAACAACTTCCACTTATTATATTTCTACGAATATCAGGAACATGGTGCACTCTAGTGAGGGATAGAACACGCCCAGAAGCGAACTTCAGGTCCACGTTTCCTATTCCAAGTACTGGAGCTACACTCGCATTCCCCATCGTCACAGTCATTCCATGAGTCTGTTGATAAGATACAAACAGAGTAATATCAGTACAAATATGTACATTAGCTCCAGTATCAATCAACCATTCATGAGACGAATAAGTGGAAAAAAGTACAGGGTTGTAGGTCACATACCCGTTGTCAGTTTCAGAAGCAACAGCCTCACCAACAACCATGTTAACCATTGACCCACCAGTGGTATCAAGCACAGTGTTAGCTTGTGCTCCCACAATAGGTTTCTTAGTTTTCTTTACAGGACAGTCCTTGCTCCAATGACCAACCTGTCCACAAGACCAACATGGTTTGTTTGCCTTTGGTTTCTTAGCCTTGTTCTTGTCCTTAGACTTAGTGTTTTCCTTCTTAGTGACAGACTTTCTTTTCTGTCCTACAGTCACTACATTCACCTTCGAACTCCCAGCATGTTCAGAAGGCATCACATGTCCTTGCTTGGACTTGTGTTGCTCCAGCACAGAGATGTCCAACATCAGGTTTGTCCAAGTGATCTCTCCTTTCTTTCTTTTCAGGGAGAGTGCAAACTCTTCCCAAGACTTAGGGAGCTTTTCAATCACAGACATAACCTGAAACTTTTCAGGTAAGTCCATACCAGACTCCTTCAAAGCATGAACCAACATCTCAAACTCATGCACTTGCTCAGTCATGGATTTCGTATCCACCAGTTTAAAGTCAAGGAACCTAGCCACAGAATACTTTTCCAACCCTTGCGAGTCAGTATTATGTGTCTGGTCAAGCTTCTCCCATAAGAGCTTAGCAGTGTAGGAGTCAGATGAATAAACATCGAATAGAGTGTTCGCTAAAGCTGCCAGAATTGCAGCCCTAGCCACCCCATCCTTTTCCTCCCACATGGTATAAGCCTTAACAGTTTCAGCTTTCTCCTTAACCACAATTGGTTTCTCATACTGCACCACTGGCCATAGACCCTTTACCGTTAGCCACAGTTTCATCTTTTTCTGCCAACGAGAAAAACCAACACCCCCACCGAATTTATCAGGCATACCTGACATATCGATAGGCTGTGGGAAACGGTACGTAGTCCAATCAATGGTGGGTACAGTAACACCAGACCCAGAGCTAGTCTCAACATCAGGAGTTTCAGTTTCGTTAACCATCTTGTTAATAACAATATATAACACAAATATTCTCTTCAAGATTGTTGGGTATTTTACACTAAACACAACAATGAGGCAGTGATATATATATTAATAAACAAGAACAGGTAATTAACCAATTAACAAAACAAAACACGAAGGCATAAACAAGAGTATAATCAGTAACTGTAATTAACAAGAAAAGTAAGAACACTTATCTCTCACAACAGCTTAAGCCAAGACAACAAGAGAGAAAGAACACAGCTGAGTCACCAAGCCCTACGAGAAGACTTGGCTGTTCTTGAAGAGAATATTGCCCCACTTACGTTGTGATTGGGTTGCAGCAATATCACTTCCAGGATAAAACAGCACAGATCAAAGGGTTCACAAATACACCAGTGATCAACAGCGACCAGCACCTCAGTTCGCCTAAGAACTATGTATTTCTCCTATATGTATCGTGAGAGAACAGAGAAAGAAGAAAACGAATCGTGTTTCTATCCTTAGGACGTATCTCATCCCCTATACGTTTATTCTATTCTGTATTGTATATAATACCAAAAATAAACGTAACTGATACTCCATAAAAGGAAAGTAAATATTCTGATTTAATTGCATTAACTGCATCAGGATTTATTTTCAGTTACATAAGCATCAGGATTTGGTCATCAGTAGCATCAGGATTTGGTGTCCATCAGGATCAGGATTTAGTACTCATCAGGAACTGATATCCATCAGGATTTAGCCCATCAGTATTTGATGTCTGACCAAGTCCATCAGGATTTTACTCCAAGTACTGATCCAAATTTTCCATCAGGATTTAATCCAAATACTGATCCAATTTCCAGTACTGTTGTAACAAATAAATCTGAAACCTGTTAAAATAAACCAATAATCAATTCTTCTTTCAACTCAATTTACTTATGGATTCCACTAAGAAAATGTCTTAGATCCAAATATGGAAAGTTTAAGTTCTCATTACAAGGAACAACTTCCACTTGTTAGTTTCCGAAAATTACATCAAGAACATATTATAAATATGCCTCAAACTTCCCATTTTCTAACAATGACGACCATTGGATACAATGCTAAAACTTGTTATAGAGGTCAAAGGTTCGAATCCCGTCAACAAAATTCTAATTTAAAATTAATACCAAAAAATGTTACATAAAAAGGTTGAAGGTTCGATTCCCGCCAACAACATATTAATTTAGACTTGACACTAAAAGTTGTTATATATAAAGATGAAATATTTATAATACTATGTAACTACACTATAAGTAAATTAAAAAAAGTTAAAATTAACTCATGCTTTGCACGGGTCATAAGCTAGTAGACTTTTTGGGAAAAATTACCTATGCACTTTACGAGCGATAGCAACTTGGCAAATGTAGAGGCATTGGAGTAAACGAAACCTCTTCCTTTCGGAAGTGGAAGACGTTGCTTCTTGGAACATTTTCTTCATTGTTTACTACAATTATATCATCTACAAATATTAGAATTAGAAAAGCATGTCTAAAGTAACAGAGAACTATATATTCATAAAAACCAGTGTTGTAGATTTCGGAAATCGGAACTATTCGGTTGAGGTACCGATTTACGATTTATCGGGTGATTTGATTGAAAAATCGGCGATTTATCGGCGATTTTTGTAAAATCGGTCGAATCGGTTCCAAAATTTTAACCGATTTTTGACCGATTTATCGGCGATTTTTCAAAAATCGGGCGATTTCTATAACAGAGATAAAAACTAATGGTATAAAAATTCTAAAAATATGTATTAAGAGGACAAGATTTATGTCAAACTAAATAAAATTTGAATTTTTGTGCCACAATAAACATAAACTTAACATTTAAAACTAATCCACAAAAGAGATTTGGTTCTTTTGGAGTTTTTGAAAAATTGAAAAAAAAATAATCCAAATTGGACCAAAATCAAAATCATTCTACAACTCGATCCCAAAATTTCATCGAAAAACATACAACCAAATATTATATAATTAATGTACAGAGTTTTTGAATTGAGTTCAGATTTAACTTCACGAAACATATTCGAATCGAGAAAATGAAATAGATTCAAAATTTTATTTCGATTCAATTTAATAGAAACATGTCTCCATCATAATTGGATAAAGTCAAAAACCTAATTTTTAGTGCATGATATATACATAAGTGTTTTAAGCACTGGGCAAAAATGACTAACCGATATAATTTTGTAAGAGATTGACATATTAAGTGACTTGCAACCGTACTCTAAAACACCGGACATGTCAGGCAAAGATCCTGTAAAAAAAAAAAAATCATCGAAAGGATAAAATATATATTGGGCAAAAATCTTAAACTACACAACAATATGATTTGAGATTAAAATACTTTTGTCAAAGATGGTGTTATTAACTGCGAAATGAAGAAGTGCTGGATGAGTTGCGATTGCAGGTGAATTTAATGGTTCAAAAACTATACAGATCACTAAAATTTGTAAAATTAAGAGATTATGTAATATGAATTTTACAGAGGGAAAAGTAAAAAGAATGAGTGATAATATGTGATAGGTCCATAATTCATCATATTTTTAATACCTAATTTATGTCCGTTTTCGTAATTTTATTAATTAATAAATTATTTTATTTTGTTTTGTAGGAAAATAAATAAAAACAGATTTCTAACAGGAAAAGGTGCAAAAAGGGCAAGAAGGTGGAAAATACTTGAAGTCAAAGAAATTGGAGGAAAAATCAAATACTTATTGGAGAAGAAAAGGAAATTGAAGAAATTATATTCAAGATTGGATTCTAATTAAAGGACCCAAGCCCAAGTTTTCCCTATATATATGGGGCTCCTCTCTTGTATTTGGGAAAATCACTTTAGACACCAATCTTGATCTGTTAATTAGGAGTAGGATTAGAATTTTATTACTCGTTTTTCTTCACAAACAGTTTAATTTGTTGAAGCATTATTTTCAGTAATTTTAATATATTTTACTGCTACAAGTTCTTTATTTTCTGGCGTTCAATTCTTTCCGATGATTGGTCTATCTGCTCCGTGACAGCGGGTTGTATTTTCCACTCGGCCAGGAAGTTTACTTTATAACATTAGTATTGTCTACGCCTGCTTTATAATTCGTGTGACATGTTTTATATTAATTAAATAGTAGTCATTAATTACTTTATTTTCTTATTGTTAACGTAGGTTGATTTATAATATTAGTTTGATTAATTATATCGTTATGCGTAGCTAATCTTCTTGTCCTAGGATGAAGATGAAGTTAATTTAATTGTTCTTGATTTCTTCTCGTTCCTATTAATTGATTATCATAATTTTTCTTGGTACTTAATTGATCGATTGACAAAGTGATTTTGATATATTATTGTTACCGGATTTTTTTTTCATAGCCTATGCTTGCTCCTTGAAGTTTTGATAGTTTATTGTTAGATAACAAGTTTCATAGTATATGCTTGTCTCGTTAATTGATCTATCTTATTTGTGAAGAAAAGAGGATTGATTTTAGGGCGAGTTGATATTAATTGTGATTGATTAATGGATTCGGATTCCTAGGTTTTCCATATTATTTGATAATCTTTGCTAATTAGGTTAATTAAAACTCATCTCAAACCTATTTGTCTAGTTCGCCTGATTTAATTATTAGGGTTTTGAAAAATTCATAGTCTCTGAGGATCGATCTGTGATTGCTACAACTAAATACTGTGCGCTTGCAGTTATTTTACACATCAATATGTAGTTACGAATTGTAGAGTAGAAGACATTTATTTGATTTGTTAGAATAATCTAGAAAATAGATTCTAGATCTTTCGTTTTCACGCACTAATGATATTGGACCGTGTTTCACTCAAAAGGATGGAAGTGGAGGAGCCCATGTTGTGAGGGTTGTAAAGCAAAAACTTATCTCATTTTTCATATATTTGGCCCATTAACACCAATTGCCTTATTTCCGTATCTTATGATTGTATGTTACACAGTACGTAATCCATATCAATTAATTGGTTATTCGACTATTTATTTTTAGACCACTTTATTAGTCCATGAAAATTGTACAAAAACTTATTGGTGCATGTTTCCTTTCATTAATGATTTATTAGTTTAATTGTACCAATGAAGTTTGAATTTTATGTGCAAATTTTTACCTGTTTTAAATAGTACAGTATCATGAAATGTTAATTACAAGTTCACAAATGCATAGTAGGGCAAATATATTATGTTATCTCGGAATCAATAATGATGCACAAGTAATTTGTAGAAGGGGGAAGGGGATTGTATACAAACTAAATTATTTTCATTTTGATTTGAAAGTTAAGTACTTAATAAGTTATCAATCAAACACATCAAAAAATGACAACCCTTTCGCTCTTTCCCTATTTCTCTCTCCAACTTTCCTTCTCTTTTCCCCTTTTCTTGCTGCTCTGATCTTGATATGGGGGCTTTTTATCGAGCCAGGATCCTCTGTCCCCTTCATTGTGTCTCCTTCTGTGTCCCTTATACAAAATGGGTGCCCTTGGCGGGGCCCATTATAAGATAAATGGAAATAAAATATTTTATTTCCATTTTCCTTACAATGGGCCCCGCCAGGGGCACTCATTTTGTATAGGGGACACAGAAGGGGACACAATGAAGGAGACAGAGGATCCTCACCCCTTTTTATCATTGTAACATCATATTAGTCCTCCTCTTACTCTTCCGAATACAGTTGGTACCAGAATGAACTTAGAGATACTTGGAGAACATCGGTGGTGTGATTGGCATCTCCACTTTTTTTTTGATAAACCGCGAAATATATTAAAACAGGCAAGCCTGGAAGGAAACATAGGTAGGAACAGTACATGATAACTAGTAATCGAGCATTTGGAAAACTAAACACAACTGGCTATATTCTAGAGACGATTCACTGGGAAAAAGATCGCCTTTAATTCGTTGGAGATAGCTGGTAAAATCACTGATTTGCCTTGTGCTGCTCATATGCTTTGGCCATTTCCAGCAATACCTGTTCCACATCCATGAGTTCTAATTGTTCCTTAGACCAGAGTTCTGAGATCGTGGCAGTAGTTGTCATTTGCAGAGCTTTAGTGTTACTTGTCGAGGGGATTGGCGAGGTTTTGATATCTTTGACTGCTCTGTCTAGTATGTCCTTCACCGATAATCCTGCAACTACCTCTTTCTCCATATCAATGACTGTAGGATTGAGACATTTAACTATGGGTCCTAGTGCTCTGGAGTCGATGATTTTTATAGCCTCTTGGCTCATTTGTCCATCGTTGTTGAAGGCATATGAAGACAACATATTTTCCTTACCCTTCTCTTGCGCCACTTTCACAGGGTGTTGTAGCCCCGAATCCTCATGATTAATGTTGAGAAACAAATTTAGGGTAAGGTTAATCTGAACGGTATGGTTATTGGCGACAGGCTGTCCCTGTTCTGGACCTTGAAGTTCAAGCTCTGTGAAATCAACCCTATTTGTCTCCTCTGCTCCCAGATCCACCTCAACTTCCTGATGTGTGTTTTCCATGACAACAATTTGGTTGGGGGAGGTGGGTGGTGACTAATCGAGTACTTCACCATGCCGAAGGTTTGGGAGAAACTCCATTTCAGGATATGGCAATGCATGTCCCATGTCTCTGTCCAAGTGGTGTTGCATATTCCCAAACATTTCAGATGCCTCCGTAAACGAAGATAGATTTTGCAATCCATATTCTGCCATGTACTTGGTTGTGGAGTTTCGTTCTTCCGGTACGATCGACACCCTGATTTCAGAGACATCTTCATCAAAGTGGTTAGCATAAAAGGTGTTGAGCTGACTAAAAGCTTCTTCCAGGTCTGGAGGGAGAATGATTACCTCCTGCAGTAGAAAGAAGTCGAATATTTCCCTGACCACTGTTTCAATGTGGACTTTTGAGAAACCCCTTGCCACTGAATGGATGATTCCAGCTTGAGCCCCCTAAACGAGGGCTTGCTGTGCAGACATTCCCGAGAGCGGCCCAAGTGCACCCCAGATTTTGTTACCTAAATGATCTCTGGCTATAACACCCAGGCTGTTTTCGTTTCCAACAGTAATTGGGTCTTCAGATTCTACCACATGGATGTTGATCTTGGCAAAGCCTGGTTCAGGGATTAACCAAGCGTACTCCATGTATTGTGGAAAGGAGGTATAGGCTGATTTGAGAGGGGAAAGAGATGTAAGGGGGATGAGGCCAATGGGAGACTGATAAGCATGTTGCAACGTATATATAGCATTGTGGTGTATGTATTGGAGGCAGTGTTCCAGAAATCGCTAGGCGGTCCAGGGCGGTCGGGGTACCGCCTAGCGATTAATCGGGTAGGCGGAGATTAATCGGACGGATTAATCGGAGCATTAATCGGTTATATTTAAATATTATTTTAATTATTTTTATTTATTATATATTTTTGTCAAATATTTTTGTCGAATTTTGAATTTTTCAACGTATTTTATTGATTTTTTCCGATTTTTTACCGCCTAGGCCGATTTTTTGACCGCCTAGACAGATTTTTTACCGCCCAAACCGATTTTTTGCCGATTTTTAACCGCCTAAACCGATTTTATTCAAAAAACGTTTTTTTAACCGCCTAGGGCCGAGTCGGGGCGTTTCAATGGCGCCTAGCGCCTAGGCCGATTTTTACAACAGAGAGGCGGCCGCCTAGGCGGCCGCCTAGGCCGATTTTTACAACAGAGATTGGAGGTGTCCGGGTTTCAAAAACTTCCTGGGGAAAAACGAATGCACATGATTCATGAGTCAATTCAACAAATCGCGGTAAGAAAAATGTGAATGGTAAAGCTAAAATATTTTAAATCCATAAACACAATTCGTCATATAATCTTTGTATGTTTTTTATGAATGTGGTATTATTTGAGTTTCGATTTTGTTCATTTGTGATTCATTAGTTGGTATATTATATTATATATGCAAATAACTTTGGTTCTAATTTTTGTGTTGGTTTAAAACATTATTCTTTAAGGTTTTTGTCAAAATAATTATTCCTCCCCCATGTAAGACTGACAGATGGTGATCTATTTGTTAATTGTTAATTTTATATATTTATAGTACTAGCTTAAAACCCGTGCGATGCACGGACTTTTTTAATTTTAAATAAAAATTTTCATTAATTTGAATTATTTTTTTTAAGACATGATTTTCGAAGGCTTAAATTTTTAAATGAGATGATTTGATAACAATTACATAAATGTTACCCATGATATTTCTAGAAAAGGAGGGATTTTAGTTAGAAAATATAGAATAGATGGTAGATTTTAGTTGAAAAGGGTAATCGGTTACTTTATTAGTAATTATAAAATTATTATTTTATTTTATTAAATTGAATCGTCCGTGATATAAATGGAAAAGAGATATCTTAGTTAGAGAATATAGAAATGTAACATGTTTTAGGTGAAAAAGGTAATTGATTAATTTATAATAATTATAATTTAATTATGTTATTTAATTAATTAAAATTATTCATAGTGTTTTTAGAAAAGGAGAAATTAATGTTGCCCGTAATATTTCTAGAAAAAGAAGGATTTTAGTTAGAAAATATAGAAAAGATAATACGTTTTAACTGAAAAAGGTAATCGGTTAATTATTAGTATTATAATATTATTATTTTATTTTATTAAATAGAACGGCCCATGATATAATTAGAAAAAAAAGAGATTTTAGTTAGAGAAAATAGAAAAAGTAACGTAAAAATTAATAAGGCAACATGTTTAAGGTGAAAAAGGTAATTGATTAGTTTATAGTAATTATAATTTAATTATGTTATTTTTACTAAATAAAATTGCTCGTAGTGTTTTTAGAAGAGGAGATATTAATGTTGCCCGTGATATTTTTAGAAAAAAGGGATTTTAGTTAGAAGATATGAAACGATTTAGCTGGAAAAGGTAATCGGATAATTATTAGTATTATAATAATATAATTTTTTTATTACATGGAACCTCCCATGATATAATTGGAAAAATAGAGATTTTAGTTAGAAAAAATAAAAAAGGTAACGTGTTTTAGTTGAAAAAGTCAATTAATTAGTTAATAGTAATTATAATATAATTATGTTATTTAATTAAACAAAATTGCTCGTAGAGTTTTTAAAAAAGGAGAAATTTTAGTTAAATAAAATATAAAAGATATTGTGTTTTACCTGAAAAGGGAAATTAATTAGTTATTAAAAAAGAGAAAAGGTAATATGTTTAACCTGAAAAAGGAGATTGATTAGTTATTAGAATAAATTTTATATGTAATTAGGTAAAATTAATAGATACCGTACCAATCAACCAAACTTATAATGTTTCGGCTATTATAATATATATAGTTATTATAATATAGTATAGATATTATAGATTTAAGTAAGGATAATTACCTTTAAAAAAAAGTAAGGATAATTAAGTAAGTATATATATTATTGATTTAAGTAAGGATAATTAAGTAAAAAAAATCAGCTTTGAAAATGAGATATTTTAGTTAGAAAATATAAAAAAAATTACCTTTTTAGTTGGAAAAGTTAATTAGTTAGTTATTAGTAAATATAATATTATTTGTTTATTTAATTAATTAGAATAACTATATTTTTGAAAAGAAAATATTTTAGTTAGAAAAGTTATAAAAGGTAATAGCTGAAAAAGGTAATTAATTCGTTATTATTCAGGAGAAAATGAGATATTTTAATTAGAAAAGATATAAAAGATATTACCTTTTAGGTGGAAAAGATAATCAGTTAGTTATTAGTAATTATAGTATTATTAGTTTATTTCATTAAAAACGATAATATTTTTGGGAAGAAGAGATTATAGTTTAAAAAAGTTATTAAGGTAAAGGTAGAAAAGTTAATAGCTTAAAAAGATAATTGGTTAGTTATTATTTAGAAGAAAATGAGATATTTTAGTTAGAAAATATAGAAAAGAATTTACCTTTTAGTTGCAAAAGATAATTAGTTAGTTATTAGTAATTATAATATATTAATTATTTCATTAATTGGAACGATCATGTTTTTGGAAAAATAGATTTTAGTTAGAAAAGTTACAATTAAATAAGGTAAGTACTGTGAAAAGATAATTGGTTAGTTATTATTTAGAAGAAAATTAGATATTTTAGTTAGAAAATATAGAAAAAATATTACCTTTTAGCTGGAAAAGGTAATTAGTTAGTTATAAGTAATTATAATATATTAGTTATTTCACTAATTAGAACGATCATTTTTTTGGAAAGAATAGATTTTAGTTAGAAAAGGTAATAGCTGAAAAATGTAGTAGGTTACTTATTATTTAGGGGAAGTCTTGGGAAGAGCTGATTGTGATATTTTGAGAAAAGATTGTGTTTTATTTTTTAATAAGTATGTAAAATAATTTATGATAATAAAGTAAAATAATTAAATAAGGTAAGTACTGTACCGTACCGTACCAAAACTTTTAATGTTATATTTTAGTTAGAAAATATAGAAAAGAATTTACCTTTTAGTTGCAAAAGATAATTAGTTAGTTATTAGTAATTATAATATATTAATTATTTCATTAATTGGAACGATCATGTTTTTGGAAAAATAGATTTTAGTTAGAAAAGTTACAATTAAATAAGGTAAGTAATATGAAAAGATAATTGGTTAGTTATTATTTAGAAGAAAATTAGATATTTTAGCTAGAAAATATAGAAAAGATATTACCTTTTAGCTGAAAAAGGTAATTAGTTAGTTATAAGTAATTATAATATACTAGCCTAAACCCCGTGCGATGCACGGATTTTTTTTATAATATATATAAAATTCATTAATTAAATTAATTTTTTTAAAACACGAATTTTAGAGTCTTACTTTTTATATGAGATGATTTGATAATAAGTATATAAATGTTATTCGTGATAATTCTAGAAAAGGAGGGATTTAGTTAGAAAATATAGAAAAGATGATAGGTTTTAGTTAAAAAGAATAATCAATTAATTATAAGTAATTATAAAATTATAAGTATGAATAGAAAAATAGAGAAATTAATTAGAGAAAATTAAAAAGGTTATATGTTCTAGGTGAAAAAGGTAAATGATTAGTTTATAGTAATTATAATTGAATTACGTTATTTTACTAAATACAATTGCTCGTAATATTTTTAGAAAATGAGAAAATAATATTGTCAGTGGTATTTCTATTATAAAAGGGATTTTAGTTAGAAAATATAGAAAAGATGATATGTTTTAGTTGAAAAATGTAATCGGTTAATTAAAAATATTATAATATTATTAGTTTATTTTATTAAATAGAATCGTCCGTGATATAATTGAAAAAAAGAGATTGTAATTAGAGAAAATAGAAAAGTGGCGTGCATGATTTATGTGAAAAAAGTAACTGATTAGTTTATAGTAATTATAATTTAATTATGTTATTTTACGAAATAAAATTGTTCATAATTTTTAGAAAATGAGAAATTAACACTACTTGTTATATTTCTAGAAAAAAAAGGGAATGTAATTAGAAAAAATAGAAAAGATGATATATTTTAGCTGAAAAGATAATCGGTTAATTATTAGTATTATAATATTATTATTTTATTTCTATTAAATAGAAACGCGTATAATATAATTAGAAAAATGGAGGTTTAATTAAGAAGAAAGAAAAAAGGTAACATGTTTTGCTGAAAAAAGGTAACCGTCCATGATATAATTGGAAAAAGAGAGATTTTAGTTAGAGAAAATGTAACCTGTTTTGACTGAAAAAGTTAATTGATTAGTTAATAATAAATATATATCATTATGTTATTTTTAGCTGAAAAGGTAATTGGTTTATTATTAGTATTATATTATTTTTTATTAAATAGAAACGCCTGTAATATAATTTGAAAAATGGAGGTGTTAGTATGAAAAAAGAAAAAAGGTAACGTGTTTTGCTGAAAAAGGTAACCGTCCATTATATAATTGGAAAAGGAGATATTTCAGTTAGAGAAAAGATAAAAGGTAATGTGTTTTGACTGAAAAAGGTCATTGATTAGTTGATAGTAATTATATATAATTATGTTATTTTATTGAACAAAATTGCTCGTAGTATTTTTAAAAAGGAGAAATTTTAGTTAGATAAAATGTAAAAGATATTCTATTTTAAATGAAAAATGAAATTATTTAGTTATTGAAAAATAGAAAAGGTTATATGTTTAAACTGAAAAAGGAAATTGATTAATAAATAAGAAATTTTAGTTAGATAAAATATAAAAGATACTGTATTTTACCTGGTAAAAGAAATTATTTAGTTCTTGAAAATAGAAAAGATAAAATGTGTAACCTGAAAAAGGAAATTGATTAGTTAGTAAATCTGTAATTGAATAAGGGTAATTAGGTAAATTCAATAGGTACCGTTGAACCAAATTTTTAATGTTTCGGCTTTTATATAATAGTAAAGGAGAAATTTTAGTTGATAAAATGTAAAAGATATTCTATTTTAAATGAGAAATGAAATTATTTAGTTATTGAAAAATAGAAAAGGTTATATGTTTAAACTAAAAAAGGAAATAAAAAATATAGTATTTTACCTGAAAAAGGAAATTATTTAGTTCTTGAAAACAGAAAAGATAATATGTGTAACCTGAAAAAGGAAATTGATTAGTTAGTAAATATGTAATTGAGTAAGGGTAATTAAGTAAATTCAATAGGTACCGTTGAACCAAACTTTTAATGTTTCGGCTTTTATATAATAGTATAGATTGGTTATTTCATTAATTAGAATGATCATTTTTTTGGAAATAATAGATTTTAGTTAGAAAAGGTAATAGCTGAAAAAGGTAGTTGGTTACTTATTATTTAGGGGAAGTGTTGGGAAGAGCTGATTGTGATATTTTGAGAAAAGATTGTGTTTTATTTTTTAATAAGTATGTAAAATAATTTATGGTAATAAAATAAAATAATTAAATAAGGTAAGTACTGTACCATACCGTACCAAAACTTTGAATGTTTCTTCTTTTATAATATAGTATAGATATCATTCCTACCAATGATAGTTTCTTAAAATCCTTATGACTTAAAGTAGAACTAATAATTGTATTTAAATAAATGAAAAGGCTTATATTATTTTTCAGATAGTATTTAAAGTAAGATAAGCTTAATATAAATATTAAATTTATAAAATTATCATTGGAATTAGAATTTTGAGTTTCAATAAATTAGAAGAAAAATTAGATTAACTTTTTATTTATAATAATACACTGACACACATGAATTAGTAATGCATGCAATAAATAATTAAATATGGTCCGATTGTACAATTTATAAAAATACATGAAACAACTAGTTTGGCCACCTCAAAGGCAAATTGTTTAAAACAACTTATACAAGCCTAATCTAAATCTTTTATTTTATACATGTGTATCAATAATAATAATAATAATAATAATAATAGTAGTAGTAAATGTCATGTGTGATTAGAATAAAAAAAAAAGTAAAATGATATTCGTAAATAAAAGCATTAGTGGTACATGAACTTGAGATTTTATAGGGGTCTTGAGTTTAAACAGGTCTCTCATTTTGGTTTGCAAGGCCCAGCAAAAGATTGTAGGCTATAAATATAAAAGGACCAAACTTATTAATAAAAACCAATGGGCTGGACGGTTTATAAAAACAATTGTAAAAGAAATGTCAAAACTTAAGTCGATGCATGTACCCCTATCTATACTATTATATTAAAGCCGAAACATTGAAAGTTTTGATTTTTGGTTTGGTTATCCTACTATTATATTAAAGCCGAAACATTGAAAGTTTTGATTTTTGGTTTGGTTATCCTATTTATTAAAATAAAAGTTTTGGTTTTCGGTTTGGTTATCCCATTTATTAAAATAAATAATAACATAATATACCGATTGTCTTTTTCACATTTACTTTTAGTTGAATATTTTGAAAGTTTTGGTTTTCGGTTTGGTTATCCTATTTATTAAAATAAAAGTTTTGGTTTTCGGTTTGGTTATCCTATTTATTAAAATAAATAATAACATAATATAATTAATGGTAATTAACCGATTGCCTTTTTCACAATTACTTTTAGTTGAATATATTGCATTTTATAAACACCTAAAAAATCAATCGTATCATATCTTTCAATCATTAATATTTTCTTTCTAATTAAAACATGTTACCATTTTGATTTAAAGCTAATCTTACAATCATTAATATATACCCGAAAATCTATACTATTATATTAAAGCCGAAACATTGAAAGTTTTGGTTTTTGGTTTGGTTATCCTACTATTATATTAAAGCCGAAACATTGAAAGTTTTGATTTTTGGTTTGGTTATCCTATTTATTAAAATAAAAGTTTTGGTTTTCGGTTTGGTTATCCCATTTATTAAAATAAATAATAACATAATATACCGATTGTCTTTTTCACATTTACTTTTAGTTGAATATTTTGAAAGTTTTGGTTTTCGGTTTGGTTATCCTATTTATTAAAATAAAAGTTTTGGTTTTCGGTTTGGTTATCCTATTTATTAAAATAAATAATAACATAATATAATTAATGGTAATTAACCGATTGCCTTTTTCACAATTACTTTTAGTTGAATATATTGCATTTTATAAACACCTAAAAAATCAATCGTATCATATCTTTCAATCATTAATATTTTCTTTCTAATTAAAACATGTTACCATTTTGATTTAAAGCTAATCTTACAATCATTAATATATACCCGAAAATATCACACCATATTTTTTCATTATTAATAAAATATATTAAAAATCCGTATACATTATTTATATTAGGGAAACATTACTATAAATCGTAAACATGAGTATATTAAATTATATTAACTTAAAATAAAAAATATTAAAAAAAAGATTATATAAAAACATAATTGTAATATTTAATAAAATTTATAACATAATAAAGGAAACCCGTGCATCGCACGGGCACTGAAAGTTTGTCGGTTCGATTTTCAGCACGGTCATCCTAATTATTAAAATAAATAGTAAAATAATATAATTAATGATAATTAGCCGATTGCCTTTTTTAATTAAAAGAGGTTTACTTTTAATTGATTGATGATATTACCTTTTATAAACACCTAAAATATCGTATCTTCCAATCAATAATATTTCTTTCTAAATAAAACACGTTAACTTTTATTTTAAAATATAATCTTACAATAATTAATATATACCCAAAAATATAACACTACATCGTCTAATTACTAACAAAATATAATTGAAATATGTATACAACGAATAGTGACCGTTAGATTTTTAGTAAAAAATCAGAACCCTAAGATCTAATAAGATATATTATATGTTTAAATTAATTTAATAAAATTTCAAGGTTCGAATTCTGTCAACGACATATTTTTTTTATTTTTTTTATAATATAAGTTTTAAACCACATAATTTTGCAATCATTAATGTATACCCAAAAATATTACACCATTTTGCTGTTAGATTTTTAGTAATTAATAAAAACCGCTAGATGGAATTATAAGGTATTTTTTATGATTAAAGTACTTTACTAAAAATTCAAGTTTCGAATCCCGTCAACGACATATTTAACTTAAAATTCTATAATATAAATTTTAAATCATGCATATCATTAACTAAATTTATATTAAATTAATATAAAATAATATTAAAATAATTTTTATAAAATAATGATTATATAAAAACATAATTATAGCATAAAAAAATTATAACATATTAATATTATATTAAAGCCGAAACATTGAAAGTTTTCAAAATTTTGGTTTTCGGTTTGGTTATCCTATTTATTAAAATAAATAATAACAAAATATAATTAAAGTTAAAAGATATTAGCTTTTATAAACACCTAAAAATATCAATGATAAATCAGGTAACATTTCATTTCTAATTAAGGCAAGTAACCTTTTAATTTAAAACATATTCTTGCAACTATTAATGCATATCCAAAAAAATCACATAACATATTCTAATCATTAATGCATACCAAAAAAAATCACATCATATCTTCTAATCATTAATAAAATATATTAAAAACCATATATTCCAATCATACAAAGAATAATGACCATAATAAATAAGAACAGTTAGATAAGGTATGTTTATATTATATAATTATATAATCGTATGTTGAGTATTGAATACAGGAAAAGAATACAGAGTGGGTGAATGAATTCTTGAACTTTTTCTTGTTCTTGAATCTGTGTAGCAAGATAAGTGTTTGTGTGTGCGAATATGTAGGTGCGGAAAAAGAACAACACAAGACACAAAATCACTTTAATCTAATATTTTATTAGATAAAGGTTGCTACAATCTGTGAATACAAATGGTAGTATTCTCAGCTTCGTTTTTCTCAGAGAGATATGTCTTACAATGTGTAAAAAAAACTTAAACAACTAAAGAAGTGAGATTGTATTCTTATAGAACATGAATACAACTCACTTACTACAAATAAGGTTACAGGATAAATTACTTTCTTGTATGTCTATCCTTTTTGAGTAAGCATCCAAACGGCTACAGATTTGACTTTGCAAAGTTCTGTTCAGATCCACTTCTTTTGCTCTTTATCTCTTCTATATCTCTCCAAGCTTCCTTGTAGGCTTTCCAGAGCACATTACAGATTGTGGTCCATAAAGTGCATTGGCTTGTTGCAGGTTTCTGACTTGTACAATTTCTTCAGTATTTTGTCTCCAAGAATGTATTCGAGAAGTGGCTAAATGATTGATTCGAGAACTAGGATTAGATAACTCTGAGTTCTCGAATACTGTATGATTAACATATTGAATCACTTCTCGAATAACACTTTTCTCCAGGATTCCTTGAGTTGTCGAATAGAACACTTGACTTGTCGAATCCCTGAGATATCGAATAGCTTTCTGAGCCCCTGAGATATCGAATGGAACTTTGACTTGTTGACTCTTTGAGAACTCGAATACTACTTTGACTTGTTGACTTCTTGAGTTCTTGAATAGAGTATTTAGACATGTCGAATCTCTGAGATATCGAATGAGATATCGAATAGTTCATTCAGAGATATCGAACAGTGTCTTCTCAGATATCGAATCTCTGACTTCTCGAACGCTAGACTTCTCGAATAGACAAATGTACTTCTCGAATTGGTACTTAGGCAAATTCTTCATTTCTTCAAATCCCAACTGTGATTATTTGACAGTCTTTATCTTCCTGCTTGAGGCATGAACCTTGGAACTTCTTTCAAGCATTATTCTTGACTTTATAAGTACAGTTACACAACTAGGATTTGATGCCTATTATAAGTACAAAAACAAATAGAAACTCTATAACTAGAGGTTCCCTCAGTTAAGAGGTCATGTAAGTAATGCAAAGTATTACAAACAATTAGGCTTGTTATTAGATGTAAACAGGCATGCCTCTGTGACTAACAATCTCCCCCAAATTGTGAGTGAGACCCTTAGTCACAATTTCATGTCTGATAACAAGCCTAACATACATAAAGATAAGACTTGAAAAGTACAGATATGAAATTTGATTTAGAACATGAATGAAATTACAAGTTGAGTAATCTTACAATATGGTGAACTACTAGCCATTCTCATTTGATTCCATCTCCATTGCTTTGGCTTATAGATCATCATATGCTTTCTGTTTTCTTTCTTTCTCCTTTCTTGCATTCTCATCCATGGCTTTTATGATCTCTGCCATAACATCCAATTCTTCAAGCAGGATAGATGTAACATCCCTGTCCCAAAACACCCACATGCATTTTATTTATTTATTTTGTTTTAATAAATAGAATCATTTGTGACAATTAAATATTTTTAATTGTTAAAAGGATTATTATTTAAAGATTTATAAGTTCCTAATTTAAATGTACATACGCATATTGGTAATTGATTATTATGGGTCAAATGATATTATTTAGAGAATTTCGAGACCGAGCCGATGAATTGTAGATTTTGTGGAATAATTACGTCTCTGGGTTAGAAATGTAATTATTATATTAAAATGATTCATTATTCGAGGGCTGATAATTTTTAGGATTTATTTCCGAGAATTTTCCAGTGGACTCGTAATTATTTAAAATACGAAATTTTTGGAGATTTGATGACTTTATTTTATTAAGTTAAAGAGTATAATTATTTTGGAAAATTTGGGAGATAATTGTTTTAATAAAACAATTATGAGTGGAATAAAAAGGAGATAAATGAATAAGTATTGTTTTATTTGGGCCCGGAATAAAGTAGGGATAGTTGATATATGTGTATTGGGTTAAGCCCCTTTAGAAAAAAAAAAACACAACCGAGAGATAGTCGGGGGGAGAGAAAAGGAGGAAGAGAAAAGAGAGAGAGAGAGAGAAGAGAGAAAAAGAGAGTAAAAAGGCTTGGGAATTGCTTGATGAGTGCTTGAGATCAAAGTTTAAACACATATTCATAGTGGGTAGGACTTGTATTGAGGATTTGCTTGTGTTTGTGGTGGATTGGAAGAAGGAAGAAAGGAAGAAGATGATGAATAGTGTTTTGGTGGAAAAGTGAAAGCTTGGTGAAATTGAAACTTGCTGCTTCTCTTTAAGCTTGTGGAATGTATGATTCTTGGATTCTTAAGCTTAATTATGGTGTATGTTGCTTATTATAAATTAGGGTTTTAATAGTTGATTTAGGGTTTTTGAATTTGTAGATGTTTTATGTGTTTTAAACATGAAAACAATTGGTTTTATTTACACAGCTACTGACCTGTTCTTGCAAGAAGAATTCGAATGTGTTGTGCTCTGTTTTGGGAAGTGGTTTGCAAATGAAAGTTGTAGTACTCGAAGTCTAGTTTGCGTAGCCACAAACGGTGCACAAATCCGTTTAACGAGATAGGAGTTATGGTCGTTTTAGTGCAGGGAACACCTGACCTACGGGATTGGTAAAAAAACGAATTTGGGGAAATTATTTCACCTAGTTGAACTCCTTATTTAGCCTTGAAAAAAATATGTGAGGTGTATAGATGATTAAGGAAGATGTTGGTGAAGTTTGGTAATTTTTGGAATATCTTTGGATTTATTAAAAATGTTAAGTAAAACTGATTCGGGATTGTTTTGACAGATTTTTTTTTACCTACTTTGAGCGAACATTTGACCTAGCTATACTACTCGTTTAAAGTTGAAATTCGAAGGATAGCAAGGTCTTATGCTAGAGAGTAAAATACAAAAGTTTTCGTGTAAAAATATTAAGTTTTGGAATTATAAAAAGGAATAATTTATGTATCTTAGTGGCTAACTATAGTTGCATGAATATAGGATCTTGAATAGTTAGCGAGGTTCGAGAAGTGAAGTCGTCTGTGGTAATCAATCGGTAAACAACATTAAGAATATTGCAGAGGCCAAGGTGAGCATTTATCAAAGCTTTGCTTTATATATGTATACTCTATAATAACTTGTGATATTTATGGGATTAAAAGATATAACTGAGAAATGCTCAAGACTTGAATAAATACATATTACAAGAAAGAATTACATGATTTATCAGAATATGTGGGTTTATATGATTACGTGATGAAAGTACATACCCGATGACTACATTATAGTGAAATGAAGTATCACGTGGTTATAAATGTTTGTTATTTGAATAAATTCTCTCAAGTATGATCTTCTGTGATATCTGTTATCTGCTAATTGTGATAAGTGCTATTTGAATGAGTTATCTGAAATGTGCATATGAATGATATATGAGAAAGGTGAATACATGATGACAATATCATTGACATGAAAAGGGGTATTATGTCAACGTGAATATGTACATGGAAGGAAGGAATTAAATGGGATATATGATGTGCATATTGTTTCATTTGAGTCCCACTAAATAAAGGCGTTGTGATTGCCAATACTTTAGGATCAGCAATGTGAATAAATGGCCTAGCTAGCCATCAACGTGAATAAGAAAGTCCTCTGGACTATAAAGCAACGTGAATAGGGAAGTCCTCTGGACTATAAAGCAACGTGAATAGAAAAGTCCTCTAGACTATAAAGCAACGTGAATAGAAAAAAGAGCCTTTGAGGCCATGAAATCCCGGGAGATACTAAAGTCAAGTTGGTCAGTCACAACAAAGTAAAGAAACAAGGTGAAAGAAAAGTGAGTCTCATGCATATGTTGCATACATTCATAGCAAATGCTTACGTGGAATCATTGAATGATTTACTTGGATTTATTTATGTGAATATGGATTGACAAGATTTGTATACAGGTGAAATCATTAAGAATTTTATTATATGTGAATGTTATATACATGAATAGCCTGTATAGTTTTTATGAATGGCATAGCTAATCCTTATAGATATATAGATGGTCTTCGGATATATACTGCAAGTTTATATGTGATTTGTTGTATTTATAAATACGTAGAACAAAGTTGTTGTACTAATAACAGGGATAAGACTATGGAAAGATACCAGAAGAATTCGATCATTTAAGAGATCATGGATTTCATGTATAAATATACAATGCTATGAGATTGTTAAAGATAACAAGTATTTATAGATGTCTTCACAGAATGCAAAATACTGGATTGTCGATTTAGAAATATGTAAGTTTTACCAGAGTATGTTATATGATGATATATGTTCACTGAGTTGCGACTCATTAAAATCGCTCATGTTTTTCAGGTTAAGTTGCATGGTCGGCCAGCTGGATCTCCAGAGTCCCTCCTCCTTAGCATTTGCATATATAAATATATTAAGTTTATATTTCCACTATTAAGATTAAATGTTGAGTTATCGTATTGTGTTGTATTGTATTATTGTTCACCTGATCGGTTAGGACATGTTGAGCTTAGTTGTATTTGTCGTAGTTGTTCACCTGATCGATTAGGACATGTTGAACTTGTGGTTATTGTTCTTGAATATTGGAATTGTTGTTTAATGGTTAAATGGAATTTGGGTTCTTTTGAATTACAGGTGGATAGTCCGATTTACGAAGATTTCATGCCAAAATTTTCTAAAATTCCCCGGTATCAAAATCTATTTTATTCTAATTAATTTGAATAGTTGAGAGGATGCTTTAATTGCTAAGTGTTATGTGTATAGTGAGTCATATTTTTCTAAAGTCTTTAGCTTTCGCATTGCAAAAGTATTTTAGAGGATTAATGTAGAGTCTTTTTAAAAGTAATATTGTACGTTATTCAGGGTTTTATTTATTCCCTAAAATGATTTTGAAGAAAATGACACATATGTAATTGGGATATTCGAGTATCTTTTTATAAAAAGTATATTTTTAGTATCGGGAAGTCAGGGTGTGACAACAGAGTTTTTGAAATCTTCAAGTACTGGTTTCAGAATATTGGCAGGATAGTGACTGAGTAGATTCATTCTTATATTGACATAATCTCCATTTCTTCTTCTATACTTCACCACATTGGGATTAAATTGAACTCTACACAATCCTTTTGCCCTTAGCTTTTCTGCTTCAACTTCTAGTCTATCAATTTCCTTCTCCCTTTCTAGCCATTTCTCAAAACATCACTTTCTTATCTTCTCAGCATAGTCTTTCTTCATCTTCACAAAATCAATCAACTCCAGCTTCCATACTCTCTCCACTTTGTCTTCAGAATCCAATAATGCAATGATTCTTTTTATTTCATATAGCTTACCCCAATTTTGACACTGTCCTTGTTTGAATTTCTTCTCCCTTCCATCAGTATATTTAATCTCAAGGCAGTTATTCACAATGGCAGTATAGTAGATTCTTTGAGCTCTTAGATATTACAATTGGTCTTCATCAAAGTCTTCATCAAGTGGTTGGAGTTTCAGTCCTGGATAGATAGTTAGGGTGTAGACTTGGGTATTTTCACTCTTCTTGCAGCTTGTTTGAATTTGACCTTTTTTACTTGGTGGCTTGGTAGAAACTTGTGACCTTTGCTTGTAGACCATTGTAGTACTCCATTAGCAGTTTGCTTTTGGAAACATACACCTGGTTTCTTGATTTGAATCCTCTTCTCTTCTTGAGGTGGCAAAACAGTTGCAGAAGCCATTGAATCAGATTTTGGTAGGTCATTACTAACAACATTCACCCTAGACTTAGAGTCTTGTGTTGTGATGAGTTTACTGCTAGCAATGCCTAAGGCTTGCTGTTTTCCAATTTTCCTCTCATAGACTTTACCTTGATCATCACCATCTTTCTTGTCCTTGCTATCTTTCTTCTTCTTCTCATCTTTATCACCCTTATCACTCCTGTGATGACTTCTCCTCCCATCACTCTTTTCTTCATCTTTATCATCCTTATCCCTCCTGAATCTGGCCATTTCTGGAATTGCACCAGTTGCAATGAATGTTCTGAGAATGTGTAGTGCTTCCAACTCTTCAGCAGTTCTAACTCCATCCTTCTTTTGTAGCTGATCAGTGACATCAATGATGAGTCTGTGATTTCGAGGAGTGAGATCACTGGGGATAACCAACTGATTAACATCTTGAATTTTAGTACCAGACTGATAGAAGATGGTTCTTGGTTTGATGCATACTTCAGGAAGTCTAGCTTGTTGACCATTTCTCAGTTCAGTGTACAGACTCTTGTTGTTCTCCCTTTTCTGCTCAATTAGTTCCAAGATAGCATCTATCTCAGTGAATTTTAGGGCTTTCAAGGTGTCAATAGATAGGTGCCATATCTTGCCATTGGTCACCATCATAATTTCCTTGAGAAAGATTTGATTTAGCTTTCTTGGAATAACTGTTAGATATTTGATTTGATCTTTAAGGCTTCTTCTGCATAGCAAAGTATCTCCTCCAACCTTTGCCTTTGAGGCTTGCAGAAACTTCAAGAATGCAACATCATAATAAATCTCTGAATTTGCTACTTCTATCAGCTTGGCCTCTGTAATCACAATAATTTCCACTGGATCATCTTCATGTCTGGAGGTTTGGACTAGATCACTTGGCATGGAACCTGCCACCATTGTAGTAGTGACAGTTTGCTTTTGGCCACTTGGAGTAGTGATGTGCACAGGTGGTAGAGTGACCACTGACAAAGAGGATGGAGGCTCATCAAATTTAGATTTTCCTTTGCCTGACACATGGGTTATAGATTTTGAAGCCCTTTGATGACCACCCTCATTTAGTTTGATGCCTTTTGCTTGAGGTTTCTCCCCCTTTGGATTTGAGTTCCTTGATGTCCTCTTCTCCCCCTTAGGCTTGTTGTCAGGCACAGAGGCTGTAGGAGTGACCTTTGGGGTTGAAGATTCTTCAGGTAGAGGGAGACCCATGTGCTTCATCATTGCAGACAACATCAATTGTTGATGCAGAAGAACCTCAGCTGTGGTGGTGGCTTGAATGCTCAACTGCTCAGTTAGAGTTGCAACTTTGTCTGTCAAATGAGCATTGGATTCTTTGAGAGAAACTACCTCCTTTTCAAGAGTATCCACTTTAGTGAATATCTCATTGGCCTTAAAACCAGATAGGGATCGATCTTGCAGTCTCTTCACTTTATACTTAGTCATCTCATGCACAGGGACCTCAGTCACCAGCTTATCTCCATATTGATTTTTAAAGAGGGTCCTGAGCATGGCATTGGCATCAGTTGTCTGATCAGATAAAACTTGAAATTTATGCCCCAGACCTGTGACATCATCCTTTAGTAGAGCTAAACCATTATCCATCTTGGTGCAGGTGGTGTTGCAGTGTTTGAGGTCCTTGAAGACATTGTCTAGCTGAGGGAATTTTGCATCAAAGGCCCTCTTGATTTGTTCCACTGTAGTGGCTGTCTTATCACACACTCTGTTGACTTCAGTTTTGACTCCCTTCCCAAGATAGTGTGTAGCCTTGAGGAATCCCTTGGGTGAATCATTCATAGCCGCATACACTTCACCAGGAGTCAGAGATTTGGCATTGGAACCCAGTGAAGTGATGTATTCCTCTCTAAGATATTGAAGAGCTTCATCAAGAGTAATATCATATTTTCCTTACAACCAGGCATCTACATTGCCATCTCTCTCAGCATCATCAATTATCTTTGTCTTTTGCATCTCCTCATCATCTCTATGGCATAGCAGAATGGCTTCAGAGTCTGGATTAGGCATCTTGGAGGTGACCAAGTTCTGAGCTATTTTGACAAACTCAGGAATCTGATCCACAACTAAGCTTTGAAGTGCTTCAACCGTCAATTGTGGTGGAACAGATCCTGATCCTGAAGCACTGTCATGTTGCACAGGCTTCAGCCATTGTGACATAAAGTCAGAGCTAGAGCTAGGCAAGCTAGACTCCTCAGTTACATATGCAACTTCTGAAACCGGATGGAAGGACTCTGCTACTGTTGTCTCCACAGGAGTGGGATGAGTTACAACAGTAGTTGGCACAGGCACAGAGTCTCTAGTAAAAACTAATGAATCCTCTGTGTTTGTGATGGTGTCATCAGGATATTCCCCAGCTAGCATTCCCTCACCATCTGAATGTGGTTTCTGGGTGGTGAGCAAAGTGTCATGCACTAAGTCACTTGAGTCCATTGGCTCACCAAGAGAAAAGGATTCTTGGTGATCAATGCCTTGCTCTTCAATTCCTTGAATTACAGGCTCGAAAGAAATTTGAGATGTAGATTCTGGAAGAGAAGTGTCTTTTAGAATGGATTTTGGCAACTCCCCCTGAGAAATAGAGGGAGTTTCAAGTGTGATGTGCTCTCCACTCAGTGTTGTGCCAGCCTTATCACTCCCAGGTGCTGACTCTTTACAAATAGGTGCATTGGGGAGGATGCTTGATTCTATAGATGCACCCTGTTGAGAGGATACATCTAGTGAGCTGTTTGCCCCTGATTTTACAACTTCAGCCATTTGTGTGACTGAATAGGTGGTTTTAGATTTCTTCTTCTTTGGTCTTTTTAAGGGTGACTCAGGTTCCTCACTTTCTATACCTAATTCAACAGCCAGTGCTGCTTCTGATAAGATGGTTAAGGGTGTAGAAGCTATCTCCTTTCTCTTCTTTTTACTACCATCACCCTTTTGAGAGGATGATGAAGTTGGCTCAGTGTTTGGTAGAGTGTTTGGTTGAGAGGGTTGGTTAGCAAGCCCTGGGTTAACATTGTGTTCTACTTGCTTGGGCTGTGCTAACTGAGATTTGGAATCAAATGTTGGTATGTTGTGGGGGTAAGTCCTAAATAAACCCTCCATATGGGGAGTTATGTTAAGTCTTACATCAACATCATTCCTAGTCTCCAAATTACCAAAAATGAGTTTGGTCATGGATTTAGGATAGCCTATTCTATTTCTATATATCCCAGGTAATTCAATCAATTTGTCATTTTTAAAATTAAGTACAGATTGAATAAAGCGAGGGAAGAAAATGTCAGTACCTCTCTTGGCTGAGTTGTTACCAAGTCTCACATACAACTCTTGTAGAATGATCTATCCAACATCTATCTTTGTACCATAGGCTAAGGCATAGCCTATCTGCTGTGCAGGTGTACTGATTTGATCATAGCTAGACTTCCTAGCAGTGAAGACTTGAAGAAGAGTAGCAAACACATAGCTCCACTCATTCCTGAGATTCTTCCTGGTTAAATGCCCAAGTTTAATCTCATCTGAATACTTTATGAATTCGAAGAAGTCCAGCAACTCAACATTCGTGGCTAGTGGGTCATATACTTCATTTTGAGAGCCCAATCCTAGTGCTTGATTCACATCCTCAGCCGTAATAGTGATGTCCTTGTCTTGGTTTTTGCATAAAATGGTATAGGTGAGAGTGGCATCCTGAAGTGCATTAGTCTCACAGACAGCTGAGCTCCAGAATTGCTCCAGAAGGTCTAGATACAGGGTAGGATTAGTTGACAGAGCATTCTTGATGTAAGAGTAAGACATCCACTTCATAAAACATTTGAAATTGGCATTAGGTGCCTCAACATCACTGGTTAAGGCGATAAAGTTGGTGTTGAATTTCACGGTTGCCATTGATACACAAAGAGAGAGAGAAAAGAATAAAGGTTGAAGAAGAAATTTAGCTTTTGAGATTAGGGTTTTCAGAGGTTTTGGAGGTTTAGATGCTTGAGAAATCGAATGAAATTAATCGAATAGATGTAGAATTGTATAAGTATGAAGTACTTGAATTGTCGATTAGATATATGTTTTGTATCGACAAGTCAAGCATTCGAGAAGTAGAAAAAAACTATTCGAGAAGTCAAGAAATGCTTAATCGATATCTCAAGCAGGTTGAAAACTCACAGCTGGCAGTTATCTAACTCAGAATAAATTCTAAATTAGGTAAAATATGTTTTTATGAGTGATTTAAAAATTCTGAATAAAAATCCAAAAACGGTTAAGATTCAGCGAGAATTCAGCCTTTTCAAATGATTCGAGAACTCAAACATAGTATTAGAGAACTCAGACATTAGAGAACTAAAACACTCTATTCGAGAACTCAAGCATTTCACTGTTCGATTTCTCTAAAGACTCTATTCGAGAACTCAATAGTGTCTTAAATAGACTTGTTAGAGAAGTTGAGCATAAACAAGAAATGAATCATTCGAGAAGTCTGACTTATCGAAACGTTCTTTTCACTCATAAAAATTCAATTTTCACTAACTTTAAAAATTCACCAGACATTTTCTATAAATAATATTCTAACAAATTAAATAGTGATTTTCTTAAAATTTCATAGAAATTTTAAGTTGACAAAATATGATTTTCCAACATATGTAACAGATTTGAAATATTTATAAATCATATTTCAGCCAACACTTACTCCAAAAATATTGAGAATTTAGATAAAGTAAGTGTTTACTGCTGCAACAATCTAGGTGATATATTCACTTAGCCAGAATCTGAAGAATTCAGCATTCCAATCTCACTAACCAACCTTGTGAAGGTGGCTTCATCTAATGGCTTAGTGAATATGTCAGCTAGTTGTTTATCTGTAGAGACATAGTGCAACTCAATGGTTCCATTAGTTGCATGTTCTCTAATAAAATGATATATGATGTCAATGTGCTTTGTCCTAGAATGATTGACATGATTGGCAACTATAGAGATTGCACTTGTGTTGTCACACATGATTGGAATTCTTTCCAACACAAGTCCATAATCTCTAAGTTGATTTCTAATCCAAAGCACTTGATTACAACAACTTCCAGCAGCTATGTATTCAGCCTCAGCTGTAGAAGTTGACACAGATTGTTGTTTCTTGCTATACCAAGAGACTAACCTTTGTCCAAGAAACTGGCAGCTACCTGAGGTGCTCTTCCTATCCACTCTACATCCAGCATAATCAGCATCAGAATAACCGGCCAGATTGAACCCTGTGTCCTTAGGATACCATAAACCTAAGTTTGGAGTGCCCTTCAGATATCTAAAGATCCTTTTTATAGCAATTAAATGTGACTCTTTTGGATTTGATTGAAACCATGCACACAAACATGTAGCAAACATGATGTCTGGCCTACTTGCAGTGAGGTAGAGTAGAGAACCAACCATGCCTCTGTAGACTGAGATATCTACTTTCTTGCCTTTAGCATCTTCATCCAATTTAGTGGCAGTGGCCATGGGTATCTTTGCAGGTGAGCAATCTTCTAAGTCAAACTTCTTCAATAAATCCTTGATGTACTTGGTTTGACTGATAAAAATATCATCCTTCCTTTGACTAACTTGCAATCCAAGAAAGAATGTTAACTCTCCCATCATACTCATCTCATATCTGCTCTGCATGAGCTTAGAGAATTTCTCACACAGCTTCTCATTTGTAGAGCCAAATATAATATCATCCACATAGATCTGAACTAGGATAATATCATCACCATGTTTCTTGTAAAACAGTGTTTTGTCCAATGTGCCTCTAGTGAATTGATTTTCAAGGAGAAATTGTGATAAAGTATCATACCATGCCCTTGGAGCCTGCTTAAGTCCATACAATGCCTTAAGCAATCTGTAGACAAATTCTGGAAAATGTGGATCCTCAAAGCCAGGTGGTTGCTGCACATAAACTTCTTCTTCCAACTCTCCATTCAGAAATGCACTCTTGACATCCATTTGATAAACTTTAAAGTTTGAATGAGCAGTAAATGCCAAGAATATTCTGATGGCTTCCAATCTAGCAACAGGGGCAAATGTCTCATCATAATCAATGCCTTCCTGTTGAGAGTATCCTTTTGCAACCAACCTTGCTTTGTTTCTTACTATTACACCATCTTCATCCATCTTATTCTTAAGAACCCATTTTGTTCCAACAATGGTTCTATTCTTTGGTGCAGGCACAAGTTCCCATACTTTGTTTCTTTCAAATTGATTCAGCTCCTCTTGCATGGCAATAATCCAATCTGGATCCAACAGTGTATCATCAAGTTTCTTATGCTCAATCTGAGATAGAAAACAGCCATAGAGGCACTCATTTTGAGTTGCTCTCCTAGTCCTCACTCTTGCATTTGGATCTCCAATAATTTGCTCTACAGTGTTTGATCTATCCCATTTCCTTGAATGCTCAGTCTGATTTCTCATTCTTGATGTTGCTTCATCATCCAAGTCATGATCATTCTCATTTCCTCCCCCTGTGAGGTTACCACTATTCACAGGTGTGACTTGGATGCTTGTTTCTCCACTATTGATTTGCACAAATTCTTCTCTTGTATCATCATTCACTTGAGTTTGTTGAACTTGAGTTTCAACTCCAGTTTAAATCTCTTCATCAGAATCATCTAGATTATCAAACTTTAATGGATCTTTATCTTCATCATTGGCTTCTTCTAATCCAGGTAGTTTGCTATCATCAAATGTCACATCTGTGCTTTCCATAATTTTCTTTTGACTGATGACATAAACTTTGTATGCAATTCTTTCCATAGAGTAGCCAAGAAAAATTCCTTCAAATGCCTTTGCATCAAACTTTCCAACATATTCTGAATTATCCTTCAATACAAAGCATTTGCTTCCAAAAGTATGAACATACTTTAGAGTAGGCTTCTTTCCAGTCATCAAATTGTAAGGTGTCTTTCCAGTGTTTTTGTTGATGAGTGTTCTATTCTGGATATAGCATGCAGTACTCACAGCCTTAGCCCAAAAACATGTAGGCATCTTTGCATTAAGCAACATTGTTCTAGCAGCCTCAATTAGAGTTCTATTCTTTCTCTCAAAAACTCCATTTTGTTGTGGAGTCCTTGGAGCTGAGAATTGCTGAGAAATTCCATTCTCTTTGCAGAATGCTTCAAGTATGGCATTTCTGAACTCTGTTCCATTATCACTTCTCAATGGAATCACACTTGCATTGTTGGCCTTTGCTTCCTTGTCAACTTTCTTTATGTGCTCAATGATTACTTGTGGAGCCTCATCTTTTGATGCCAGAAATTCCACCCATGTATATCTTGTAAAGTCATCAACCATCACCAAGGCATACTTCTTTCTTCCTAGTGACATAATATTGACAGGCCCAAACAAATCCATATGAATGAGTTGCAGGGGCTTGGTTATTGATGTCACTGTCTTTGACTTGTGGCTTGATCTTTTCATCTTTCCTCTTTGACAAGCCTCACACACTCCTTCTTGACAGAATTCAAGTGTGGGCATGCCTCTCACTAACTCTCTTTTGACTAGAGAATTAATGGCTTTAAAGTTTAAGTGTGATAACCTCTTGTGCCACAGCTAACAATCTTCATTTGATGCTTTTGAGTAGAAGCAACAAATTTTGTCCTTGTTTGCAGAGTCCATATTGGCTACAAACAGGCTTCCTTTCCTTACTCCAGATAGAGCCAAATTGTTGATTTATGCATGGATGTGGATGATGATAACAAATACCACAAGACAAAAAATGAATCAAGGAATCGAAGCTGATGAATAAATCAGGAAGCCAACGAAAATGCAGATCAACTATAGCAATATCTTAAGGATGAAACTCTGCATACAGTTAGGATTTATTTCAGTAACAAGCCTGGAGATGCTAAAGTCAGATATTAGTAATGAAAAGAGAGTTTGCTAAAACCATGCAAGTAAGTTCAAGAAATCAAGGAAAGAAGAGTTCGAGAAGTCATTCGAGAACTCTACTCAAAGGGTTTTATTCGAGAAGTCCTAGTTCGAGAAGTCAGACTGATCTATTCGAGAAGTCTATAAAAAGAACTATTCGAGAAGTCTGTAAAAAGAACTATTCGAGAAGTCTGTGAAATGAACTATTCTAGAAGTGCCAATTCGAGAACTTAGATTTTTCTATTCGAGAAGTCTATCAAGCACTAATCGAGAAGTCATCTCAGAAGGATGTTCGATAAATCATCATTCGAGAACTCAAGATTTATTTTTTCGAGAACTCAACCTATTTCACAATAATATCAGAGATATCTAATGGAATATATCGAATAAAGATTAAACCCAGAATTACTTTGCAACTCGTGATGATTAGGCAGTGACCAATTACACAGAGGATGTTACGAGTAGGGAGTCAAATTGTAGATATTCGAAGGC
This sequence comes from Kitagawia praeruptora, assembly GCA_037693485.1. Taxonomy (NCBI): domain Eukaryota; kingdom Viridiplantae; phylum Streptophyta; class Magnoliopsida; order Apiales; family Apiaceae; genus Kitagawia; species Kitagawia praeruptora. The sequence continues at coordinate 147,311,491 of CM075352.1, forward strand.
TCAAACTCTTCCAAGTGAAAGGTGAAATCAGTCGCTGTTTATTCGACTTCAAGGGCAACAATAAGAGTGTTAGCAACCTCCAACATGATTACACACCTACTGAAAGATTCAAAGGATATTTCGACAAATGCATAAAGATCAGCCGTTATGTCTGGGAAGTTCTAGCACAGCTCAATAAGCAGAAAGGCTTATTGACTTTCAAAAGGATTAACACTTTTGCTAAAGCTAATTTCAAAGACAAAGATCCAAAAGTAAAATGATCTTGTGCAGAAAGCATCACGTGGGCTTGGAAGCTAAGTCACCTCAAGAACTTAGTCACTTTTGAAGAAAGAAACATACACTGTCTCAAAACCTACTGGGATTGTCCAAATCAAGAAGAGAAGACTTTCAAGATAATTCCAGAAATGGAAATCACTTTGAGTATGTGTGTGTGACAAGTTATACCAGAAATGTATTATTACTTTTCATGTAACTTACTTGTCTTCATATAGTTTTAAATAAGCTGTATGAGCAGCATAGTTTTAGTAGAGAAGAAAACACTGATCACAAGGCTGATAGCTTTAGGTTTTCTTGTAAACACTAAAACCGTGTAACCGCAGCTGTGTATTATTACGCAGAGAATTATCTTCAAATACAACCATCAGGTGGATCAAGCTGTTAAGCCAACCCACCTAAGATTTTTTATATCGTGTGTTGTATATGTTTAGATATTCTACTTATCTTGTTTTGTTTACGTTCTTATAACAATCTATCAAGACCTCATAAATTCGAAAGAATTGTGTTGAGATTGTATTCAACCCCCCCTTCTACAATCTCGTGGTATACAACTGGGACATATCAATTGGTATCAGAGCAAGCTTCTAACATACAAGAAGTCTAAAGATCACTACCATGGGAAAGAAGGATACAAGCGTGAAAATACCAATCCTCGACAGAGACAATTACTTTCACTGGAAAGTAAAGATGCATTTACATCTCTTATCCATCGATGAAGGTTATGTCAACTGTATAGAGAAAGGTCCTCATATTCCTATGAAGGCTAACACTACAGTTGGAGAAGCAGTTGGAACTGGAGTTGCTGGAAGGCCTATTCCTAAACTACCAGCAGAATTCACAGACGGGGATAGAGAGGAAGTCCAGAAAGATAAGAAAACCATGAACATTTTGTTCAATGGTATTGATCAAGACATGTTCGATAATGTCATCAACTGCACTACTGCTAAGCAAGTGTTTCGAACACTCTGTGAAGGGACTGAGCAAGTCAGAGAGAACAAGAAACAACTCCTCATACAACAATATGAACACTTTCACTTTAATTCAGGTGAAAACCTAACTGATATATTTAGCAGGTTTTAAAAACTGTTAAATGGGTTAAAATTGTATGAAAGAGTGTATGAAACCGAAGATTCCAACCTAAAATTTCTAAGGTCTTTACCTAAAGAATGGAAGCCAGTAACAGTCTCATTAAGAAACTCTCAAGACTACAAAGACTATACGCTTGAGAGACTGTATGGAATTCTAAAGACCTATGAGCTCGAGTTGCAACAAAATGAAGAAGTTGAGAAGAGCCAGAAGAAGGGTGGAAATGTAGCTTTGGTGGCCAATATTCCAACCAACCAAGATGGAGAGAAGATGAAGAATGTGGAAGCCACACCAAGTCAAAGAACTTGTGAAGGTGGAGCTGGAACTAGTAGAAGGAAGAGCAAAATGACAGAGGAACCCGATGCACTGAGTGGAGATGATTCAGAAGATCTAGATGAATATTTGGCATTTCTGTCAAAGAGATTCTCAAAGTTGAGATTCAAGAAGAATCCAGCAGGAGCCGGGCAATTCAAGGAAAGCTATCAACCTAACAAGGGCATGGTTGAAAGGTCAAAGATCAAATGCTATAGCTGTGGAATTGCTGGCCACTTTGCCAATGAATGCAGAAAATCCAAAGCTGAGAATGAAAAGAAGCAGTATGAATCTACTGACTACAAGAAGAAATACTTTGATCTTCTCAAGCAAAAGGAAAAAGCATTCATATCAAAAGATGATGATTGGGCAGCTGAAGGAAGCTCAGATGCAGAGGAAGAATTTGTCAACCTTGCACTCATGGTAATTGGAAATGATGAGGAAGCTAGTTCATCAAGCAACCAGGTATACTCTACAAATCTAACTGAGCTTTCCAAAGATGAATGTGATAATGTTGTTAATGAAATGTCAAATGAATTGTACAACATGCATGTTACTCTGAAATCACTTAACAAAGAGAATAACAAGATTAAGGAGCTGAATTCTAAGATAAGTGACAGAAATACTTTGCTAGAGACTCAGTTAATTAATTTTGAAACAATGAAGAGAGATTACCAGGATATGAAAGATAAACTGCTTGAGGCTTTAGAAAGAGAAGATTGTTTAAAGGAACAGTTGAAAAATGAACAGGATTTAATTGCTAAGTAGAAAAGATCAACGGCTAAAACTGAAGAAATTGGCAGTAAGCAAGGAATTGATTCTTTCTGCAAATTAGCAGGAGCAAAGTTGGAAGTTGATGGGGACGTTGCATCAGACAGTGACTCATTGGATAGTAATTGTCCAAAGGAGTTGAAAACTGTTAGTAATGCAACCTTGATTAAATTGCATAAGAAATATGGTCCTGTCAATAAAAACTTTGTGTTGGGAGAATGTAGCAAAACCAAGTCAGTTGAACAAGAAAACACAGGCCAACTATCCACCAAGAAATTGAAGGATAAGTTAGAGAAAACTGAACCTAAGGCTAAGGCTAATAAGAAGAATAGGAATGGCAAGGTAGGAAATAACAAACACAGCAACTATACACCTGATAAATATGCTCCCAGAAAGGGATGTGTGAACTGTGGTAGTGTTAATCATTTATCTGCCAACTGTAAATCTGTTAAAAATGCTTCTGTGCCTAATATGCCTAAGTTAGTACCTGTGCCTGCCATGAATGTTATGCCATATATGTCTGTCTAGCCTGCTCATGCATTTAGTCATTATGCCAACATGCCATTCATGCATAAACCATATCATGATGCTTACAACATGTCACAATTGTCATGGATGATGAATAACATGTTAGCACAGACTATGCCAAATTGCACATCTAGTCATAATGCATACGAGCAAGTAGAACAACCTGTTTTTCAGTGACATACACCAAGAGTTAAGATTGATTTAACTCAGTCTGAAACCATGGGTGGTAAGGGTTTGAAAAACAAGAAAAAGGCTAACAAGGCAGGACCCAAGGAAACCTGGGTACCAAAATCAACTTGATTTGATTTTGATGTGTGCAGGGAGACAGACAGAATCTTTGGTACCTGGATAGTGGTTGTTCTAGGCATATGACTGGAGATTCTACCCTGCTCACTAAGTTTGAGGAGAGAGCTGGCCCTAGCATTACCTTTGGAGACAACAGCAAGGGATATACTAGAGGATATGGCTTGATTTCACAAGGAAATGTTGTCATTGAAGAAGTAGCACTAGTTGATGGACTCAAGCACAACCTGCTGAGTATCAGTCAATTGTGTGATAAGAATCAAAATGTGTGGTTCACATCTGAAGCTTATGTTGTTTTCAAGAAAAACGACAACAAGGTAGTGATGACAGGAAACAGAAAAGGAAATGTGTACATTGCTGACTTCAATTTAACGAGTGCCAACTCTGCTACATGCCTTTTCAGCAAGGCAAGCATGGATGAAGGATGGCTTTGGCACAAGAGACTGTCACACTTGAATTTTAAAGCCATGAATTAATTGGTCAAGAAGGATTTGGTCAGAGGCATCCCAAAATTGGAATTCTCCAAGGATGGACTTTGTGATGCTTGCCAGAAAGGAAAGCAAAGAAAGACCTCTTTCAAATCCAAGTCAATGTCTTCAATCGATCAACCCTTGCAGCTTCTGCACATGGATCTATTTGGACCAGTCAATGTATTGTCGATAGCCAACAAGAAATACTGTCTTGTGATTGTTGATGATTTCTCCAAGTTCACTTGGACCTTCTTTCTTCATTCGAAAGATGAGGCAAGTGAAATCATTATCAAACACATCAAGACAATCAACAACAATCCACACTTTAAAGTGAGAAGGATTAGAAGCGACAATGGAACTGAGTTCAAGAACTTTGTGCTAAGAAAGTTCTATGAAGAAGAAGGAATCACTCAAGAATTCTCTGCACCAAGAACACCTCAACAGAATGGTGTGGTGGAGAGAAAGAACAGAACTCTCATTGAAGCAGCAAGGACTATGCTTGAAGAATCAAAACTGCCAACATATTTCTGGGCTGAAGCTGTTAATACTGCATGCTACACTCAGAACATATCTTTGATCAATCAAGCAAAAGGCATGACACCTTACCAATTGTTCAAAGGCAAGAAGCCAACAATTAACTTTCTACATGTATTTGGATGCAAATGCTTCGTATTGAAGAATTTTGGCGAGAGCCTTGGAAAATTAGATTCAAAGGCAGATGAAGCTATATTTGTTGGATACTCTGCTTGAAAATCTTACAGAATCTACAACCTAAGACTCAACATTGTTATGGAATCCATACATGTTGTCTTCGACGACAAGAAAATATCTGGTCTTGTAGATGAAGGATTTCATGAGTCACTCTCATTCGAGAATGAGATGAGTAGTGAAGCAAGTGAAGATGATGATGAAGAAAGAATAACAATGGGTGTGGAGAACAGACATGGACCATCAAGAGAAGTGCAGAATGGACCATCTGTAGTAGAGCAACACACTCCATCTGTTGAAGATCATGCTGAAGCATCTGTTGAGAATCAAAGAGAAACATCAGTCGACAATTCTGTTAGAACTCCACTCAATACGAGGTCCATACACTCAGGGGGAGTTTCTCACAGTCAACACTCAACAACAAGTCAAAATGATCAACATCAAGAGATTGAAGTAACTTCATCAAGGTCAAGCTTGCCACCACAAAGAAAGTGGACTAAGGATCACCCATTTGAGCTGATAATTGGTGATTCCAATGCAAAAGTTCAGACTAGGAGAGCAACTCGAGAAGAATGTCTATATAGTAGCTTTCTTTCTAAAGAAGAACCAAGGAAGGTAGAAGATGCTCTTCTAGATCCAGACTGGGTGTTAGCTATGCAAGAGGAGCTAAACCAGTTTGAAAGAAACAAAGTTTGGACACTTGTACCCAAGCCTAAGGGCAAGTCTGTGATCGACACTAAATGGGTATTCAAGAACAAGATGGACGAAAATGGCATAGTCACAAGGAACAAGGCTAGACTAGTTGCCAAAGGCTATTGTCAAGAAGAAGGAATTGAATTTGAGGAAACCTTTGCACCAGTAGCAAGGTTAGAAGCAATCATAATCTTCCTAGCCTATGCAGCACATGCCAATTTCAAGGTCTATCAAATGGATGTCAAGAGTGCATTTCTAAATGGTATTCTGGAAGAGGAGGTGTATGTGAGTCAACCTCCTGGTTTTGAAGATCCAGACTTCCCAGAATATGTTTATTACTTGCTCAAAGCACTCTATGGCTTGAAGCAAGCACCTAGAGCCTGGTATGACACTCTTTCACAGTTCCTCATTGAGAATCATTTCACCAGAGGTACTGTAGATAAAACTCTCTTTTATAGATCTGTCAATGGCTCTATGATACTTGTCCAAATTTATGTAGATGATATAATATTTGGGTCTACTGATGAGAAGCTTTGCAAAAGGTTTGCCAAACTTATGCAAAGTAAATATGAAATGAGTATGATGGGTGAATTAACTTATTTTCTTGGTTTATAAGTTAAACAAGTGAATGAGGGAATTTTTATAAGTCAAACAAAATTTATTTTTGACCTTTTAAAGAGGTTTGACTTAGCAGATTGCTCTTCTGCAAAAACCCCCATGGCCACTGCCACTAAGCTTGAACTGAATACTAAGGAAAAGAAGGTGGACATTTCGAGCTATAGAGGCATGGTTGGATCACTCTTATATTTAACTGCTAGTAGACCTGATATTATGTTTGCTACATGTTTGTGTGCTAGATTCCAAGCTGATCCTAGGAAATCTCATTTAATAGCCATTAAAAGGATTTTCAGGTATCTCAAGGGGACACCAAACCTTGGCATTTGGTACCCCAGAGATTCTGGTTTTAATCTAATAGGCTATTCAGATGCAGACTATGCAGGTTGTAAGATGGACAGGAAGAGTACCACAGGCACCTGTCAATTTCTAGGAAACAAGCTGGTCTCTTGGTTCAGTAAGAAGCAGAATTCAGTTTCAACTTCAACAGCAGAGGCTGAGTACATTGCTACAGGAAGCTGTACGTTGTGCACAGATTTTATGGATGAGAAATCAACTGCTGGACTATGGAGTTAAGGTTGAGAAAATTCTAATTTTCTGTGACAACACAAGTGCAATTGCAATTTCTGAGAATCCAGTGCAACACTCAAGAACCAAGCACATAGACATCAGATACCATTTCATCAGAGAGCATGTGATGGAAGGTACTGTGGAACTGCATTTTGTTCCAAGTGAGAAACAATTAGCAGATATTTTTACTAAAGCTCTGGATGAAGCAACTTTTTCAAGGTTGGTAAGTGAGCTTGGTATATTGAATTTCTTATAATCTTTAGTATCTGTTCAAATTGTTGCAGCCAGTGAATTTTATTCTCTGGATTTATTTTTTTTTTGTTGTTTATTCTGGAGATATCGAACTTCTAATTTGCTAAGAGATATCGAATGAATATGTGCACGAACTTGAGTTGTCGAATGGTTATTATGCTTGAGATATCGATCAACAAATTTTCTAGAGATGTCGAACTAGTCTTTTGATTAGAGATATCGACTAGTCACATGTTGAGAGATGTCGAATAAGTAAATGATCAGACAAATCGAATGGTCAATGGTCAATTATTTGAGATATCGAATAGTACAATTATCTGTTGATATTATTTTTTTGCTCTATTTTTTTTGACCAGAATTTTCAAATATGTTGTGTGTGATGTTCTCTAAGATTTTGTCTAGATTTGATTAGACATGAGTTGTCAGACTTAAATGATCTTAGAACAAATAACACACATAATACTTTTTCTTTTTATCTTTTCTAAATGGACCGTCAGGATTAGCATAGGACATCGTGTTTCTCTTTTGCACGCGTTAGTGTGTATTAAACGAGTTGTGACCTTTGGTTAACCTTAAACCCTTTAATTTCCTGAGTATTAAGTCGCGTCCTTAGGACTTCAGGGTTTATAAATAGGAAAAGGTAGACACCATTTAGACACACACTTAACAAAATCAAAACCCTCTCATCAAAGATGACCAGGAGCATTCTTAGAGTTTCCGTAGAAGAGTTCGAGGCCATGCCCTTCTATGAGAAGGTGATGGCCCTTCAGGAGAAGATAGACGAGCTCCTCGCCGCAGAAGAGCGGAACCTTGCTGCCATGCGAGTGGCACTGGAGGTTCTCCGTGCTCGCAACCAGGAGGACGCTGTTGAAGACCCTGCAGGCCCAGCCAAGGCTGCTTAGATGGCTTAGGTGGGGGGGTCTAGTTTTTAAGTTTTTGTTATTTTTTTGTTTATTTCAATGGTCTTTTTGACCATTTTTGTATTTTTTTAATGAAATGAAGTTTCCAATCTTTGTCTTACTATTTCTATGGTTTTTAATCTGCTTGCATGTCTCTTTAGATCGACTTCTGATTAGATCATGTCTAGTCCTCCATAGAATGTTTAGAATAGACCAAGTTGGACTGTGCTAAAATCACTTAAGTTGTTTTAATAATCTAATCTCTGTGAATTAGTTTTCTTAACTCGACTTACGTGACTTTCTGATCTATTTTGCGAATTGGGCACACTTTTCATTAAAGTTATCTTTACTCTTTTCAGGCTGTTTTAATCACTGAATCAGACTGCATAGATATGATAACTTAGATACTGTTTATGATGTTTTGATCATCTAACCCTAGCAGTGAGCTTTGATAAGCTACACAGTTGCATAGTTTTGTGTCAAGATTGCAGTAATTTTCATGACTCAAACTGACAACAGAGGCTAATGATGATGGAGTAATGGTGTACATACAGAAAACTTGGTGACTGCAATAACCAAGTTCTATAAGTTTGTCATATGCCATGTAACACCTACTCAGAATTAGAACTTAATGAGAGATGATTGGTTTGTACTCTGTTACACAACAAGTCTTATTAGTTAACTCTAAAACTCATAAACAAGTACTTCTGTTGATTGAACTCATATTTCAAATTGACTAACTATGGCACTAGGATCAAGTACAAACACTTTTGCAGATATTTCAATGAACATTCATAACTGTCTCTGCAAGTGGGTTCTTGTCCTAAGTACAACATCGAGCAACTGTCAACTTGTCCACTCAAGATAATGAGTGTTCTGCACCTTACTTGAGAGATTAGTTCTTCATATGGAGAAGACTCTTACAGCAGTTCACCTAGCAAAGGTATTGAGTTCATTCTCTTTTAACTCAACAGCTCTTGTCCTAAATCTTTGCCTTACTTTGCTGAACTGAGAATTGCTGGCATGTCCCCCAGATTCTCTACCCAATCAGCACACCATACTTTCATAATTTACATCTCTGAAACCCCCTCTACAGTTTCTCAACAAGCTGTAGTTGACAATCCTTGCAAATCTTAACTTGAGGGGAGTGTCCAGGAGGAAAGTGAGGGTGAGGGAAGTGGTGAACATCAAGAAACCACAAGAATAAGGAAGGTGAGGGTGTGTAAAACCAGCCTAGCCATCCTATGTCTTCCCAAAAAGGCATGGTGATTAATAAGGACATCCATATTTCTGGTTTGAGTCTCTCAACAGACTTTAACTATTGAATCCAGTTCCCAACCAGGAACACAATCAGTGAGGGTAAGGGACACAATTGTGCAACCTATGACACTTGTCATCTAGCCAGGAGTTAGTACAAGATGCATAGACACAGGGGGAGCACACACAAGTTACTCTTAACTGTTTCTCAAATTCAGGTTGATGAATTCTCTATAAATGAGAGGATTCAGCCCCACTCATGGATACCTAATTTGATAACTGAAGCACTTTAATACAACTCCAAACACTTTTGATTCTTCATTCCAATTCATGAAGAAGCCAACACTCATTCTTCAGTTCACTCTGCTTTCTCTAAAAGCAATTAACTGAACCTTCATCTCTGTTTGAATCATTAATGCTAACATTCAATTCTCTTCAATCTATGTGAAACCTCATGGTTTTTCTTTAGGACTTAGGGAAGGGAGTGAAAAATAGGAGAGGCCTGGTTGCTCCAGGGCAAAAGGTGAGATGTGTGTACAGAGTGGTCTCCTATTTCTTCCAGGAGAGAAAAAGGAGAGATTGAGTACCCCTTTAGTAAGGGAAGGTGAGTTGTGAGAAGTGAACCAGGATGAGATCCTGATGCAAAATCAGAGAGATTAGAGTGAGCAGCTTCTTCTCTATTTTATCTGATTTTACTGAGGTACTACATCACTTTATCATTCTTTTTGCTGATAACAAAAAAGGGGGAGAAGTTATAGTTCAGTTCAAAATCTTCTTAACATCCAAAGGGGGAGAAATTTGATTTGCAAACTATTTACTATATCTCAGAAGAACAGCAACCAGTGGATACAGAACAACTCTCAGAAATGGATGCCATACATAGGGGGAGCAGTTCTTAGTTACTCAAGTGAAGTTGGTACAACTCAGATACTATGTCAAGGAAGCTTGATCAAAATTTTCTGTCACAATGAAAGAAGAATCTGAAGAGTGGTTTTTGTTATCATCAATCTCTGGATTTATGCCTCTTTATCTTGGAGTCATAAATAGGGGGAGATTGTTAAGTTATGCATGGATGTGGATGATGATAACAAATACCACAAGACAGAAAATGAATCAAGGAATCGAAGCTGATGAATAAATCAGGAAGCCAACGAAAATGTAAATCAACTATAGCAATATCTTAAGGATGAAACTCTGCATATAGTTAGGATTTGTTTTAGTAACAAGCCTGGAGATGCTAAAGTCAGATATCAGTAATCAAAAGAGAGTTTGCTAAAACCATGCAAGTAAGTTCGAGAAATCAAGGAAAGAAGAGTTCGAGAAGTCATTCGAGAACTCTACTCAAAGGGTTTTATTCGAGAAGTCCTAGTTCAAGAAGTCAGACTGATCTATTCGAGAAGTCTGTAAAAAGAACTATTCGAGAAGTCTGTAAAAAGAACTATTCGAGAAGTCTGTGAAATGAACTATTCGAGAAGTGCCAATTCGAGAACTTAGATTGTTCTATTCGAGAAGTCTACATCAAGAACTAATCGAGAAGTCATCTCAGAAGGATATTCGATAAATCATCATTCGAGAACTCAAGATTTATCTGTTCGAGAACTCAACCTGTTTCATAATAATATCAGAGATCTCTAATGGAACATATCGAATGAAGATTAAACCCAGAATTACTTTGCAACCCGTGACGATTAGGCAGTGACCAATTACATAGAGGATGTTACGAGTAGGGAGTCAAATTGTAGATATTCGAAGGCTCAAACTCTTCCAAGTGAAAGGTGAAATCAGTCACTGTTTATTCGACTTCAAGGGCAACAATAAGAGTGTAAGCAACCTCCAACATGATTACACACCTACTGAAAGATTCAAAGGATATTTCGATAAATGCATAAAGATCAGCCGTTATGTCTGGGAAGTTCTAGCACAGCTCAATAAGCAGAAAGGCTTATTGACTTTCAAAAGGATTAACACTTTTGCTAAAGCTACTTTCAGAGACAAAGATCCAAAAGTAAAATGATCTTATGCAGAAAGCATCACGTGGGCTTGGAAGCTAAGTCACCTCAAGAACTTAGTCACTTTTGAAGAAAGAAACATACACTGTCTCAAAACCTACTGGGATTGTCCAAATCAAGAAGAGAAGACTTTCAAGATAATTCTAGAAATGGAAATCACTTTGAGTATGTGTGTGTGACAAGTTATACCAGAAATGTATTATTACTTTTCATGTAACTTACTTGTCTTCATATAGTTTTAAATAAGCTGTATGAGCAGCATAGTTTTAGTAGAGAAGAAAACACTGATCACAAGGCTGATAGCTTTAGGTTTTCTTGTAAACACTAAAACCGTGTAACCGTAGTTGTGTATTATTATGCAGAGAATTATCTTCAAATACAACCATCAGGTGGATCAAGCTGTTAAGCCAACCCACCTGAGATTTTTTATATCTTGTGTTGTATATGTTTAGATATTCTACTTATCTTGTTTTGTTTACGTTCTTATAACAATCTATCAAGACCTCATAAATTCAAAAGAATTGTGTTGAGATTGTATTCAACCCCCCCTTCTACAATCTCGTGGTGTACAACTGGAACATATCACAAATCACCAGTCTTCTTGTGGGTGATCAAACATTCATCTTTGTCAAAATCCACTTTGAATCCTCTATCAATAAACTGACCAACACTTAGCAGATTATGCTTGAGTCCCTTGACTAGTGCTACATCTTCAATGATGACATTACCAACTTTCAACTTGCCATATCCCAATGTGTTACCCATGCTGTCATCTCCAAAACCAACCATTGGGCCAGCCTTCTCCTCATACTGTGATAGCAGGGCCATATCACCAGTCATGTGATTTGAGCATCCACTGTCCAAAATCCACATGACCTTCTTTTCACTTTCTTTGCCCTGCAAACACAAAGGTATTACTTCTCTTTTGGTACCCAAACAAGTTTGGGTCCATGTGACTTAGAAACAGTTTTATCATAAACAACATGCTTTTCAACTTTCTTGGTGTTAGTCTTCTTGTCACTGTTAGAAGTCTTAGAACCTGAGGTTTCAGACTTAGGTGACAGAGGTACCTTCCTAACTCTATGAGGACTTGAAGACTTTAACCTTGTGTAGTGTGTGTGAGAATTGTGACTGATACAACCATCAATGAATTGCCTTCTCAAATTGAAACAACTAGTCATAACATTCATATTGCATGGCATACAGTCAAATTTATCACAAAATGGAGCATCTCTATGTCTTAAAGGCACAAAAAAATCATAGAAAGGTTTGGGCACACTACCAACAGGTTTCTTGCATGCATGAGTTAAATGATTGGTACTGAAACAATTCTGACAAGTTTTCCTATGGGCATTAGGCATATAAGCATAGTTGTTATCTTTGTTAATCCCTACCTTTCCATTTCTGTTATGTTTCTTCTTAGCCACTTTCTTCTCAGATTCATTCTTCCCAGCTGATACAAACTTAACAAACTTCTTAGGTCTAGACCTATCACCTACTGGCTCCTTGGCTTGACACTCTCACTCTTAGAGGATGCTTGTTGTTCACTGGATTGTGCCTCATCCTCATCATTCAACATTTGCTTGATGAGTAAGGCATCCTCATCAATTTCAAATGTTGATTCTTTAAAAATTGGAGTCTCAGCCTTTTTCAAAATGTGAGGCACTTCCTCTTGAACAACTATGTCATCTTCAATGACAACATAGCCTTTCCTCTGTTTAAGAGTGTTATAGTCAAGTCCAATTGCAGCCTTGGGTTTAGCTTGAATTTTCTCGTGATAGGATTGCAGTAGACCAGATGAGTTCTTAAAGGTATTCAGTTTGAATTCATTTTCAGCTAGTTCATCCCTAAGAGCCTTTTCAATTTGACAAGCAAATAGAACCTTGTTCTGCAGATATTCAACTTCTTTCTTAAGGTTTTCTACTTGTATAGCAATTAGCTCAAGTTCCTCATTCTTTTTATTAACAATTCATTTCTAGCAGACAGTTTAACAATTTCCTCATTAGCAGCAGTCATACTAGTATGAATATTAAACATTCCAACAGATAGTTGTTCAATCATGCACTTGTAATCAGAAACAGACATGTCTATGGTAGTGAGAGATGGTACCTGAGAGTCTGATGAAGATGTGTCATCCTTGGAAAGGTATAATTCAGATGCGTCTATGGTAGTGATAAAGATGCTCGGTGGAATCATCGGAAAGGTATAATTAAGATGCGTCTATTCGCGTGTATAATTTATGTTTTAATTTTTATTATGTAATTGTTGTAATTTAATTAGTTTTAAATTGCGAGTTAAATGTGCTAATTTTTGTAATTAGATTAATGTTGTAAATTATGGGATATAGTGATGTTACGTGAATTAATTCGGAGAGTATAGTTATTTATAATTGTTAAGGACTAAGTGCGAGTCCGATTAAATGTTCGTGTTTAATAATGATTAATTGTTAATTGCTAAGTGCTAATTGTTATTGTCATATGAGGTATAGTTATAAGAGTTGGCTTATCGGTAAATTTTTATGTCCTAAATGGTATAAGTCGGGTCGTAGTAATTGTCAGAAGTCATATTTGTCAACTACGTGGTGTTGGCTTAAATGTGGATAAACTTAGTTTACTTTCCTTAAATGTAGAGGTGCCGCATGTCTGGGCGGATACTTTTCCTTATGTGCTAGGTGCCGCAAGTCTGGGCGGGTACTTTCCTTACTTGTTTACTTTAATGTTGCTGCAAGTTGAGGCAGCTTTATTTTTTGTAAAAACAGGGTTGAATTGTTTTTGATTGATATTGAGGGGCTGTGCCCATAGTCCGATAAACGAATACCTCATGCCAAAATTTTCTAAAAATCCCCTGCATTTTAATTTATTTAACTTATTTGATTTCAATGGTTTAAAGGTATGATTTGGGTGTTAACTGTTTATTTGTATATGTGTTAAGTGAATTAATTCGAGGGTAATTATTGTCTCGAGGATTTATGTGCTAAGTGATTTATTTCGAGGATTTATGTGTTAATTAAAGGACTTATGTGTTTCGGGGATTAAATGTGTTTTGAGGATTATTTATAAACTTAATTTTTGTCATAGAATGACACTAGTGTTATAATTGTATATGTTAAGTGAAGTTGACTAAATGGGTTGTGTGCATTCAGTGGTATTAGAGTAATCAATCATAGGGAGGACACCGATAGTTTGACTTTATGTGATTTAGTGGTAATTCCGAGTGGTGTCTACTCGAGATACGAGGTGGGACTGACACGTACTCGTAACAATTACAGTACCTTTAGGGCGTGATCAAGTGGAGCCACGTGTATCGAAAAGGAAGGATCGAGGCGTCGTGTAAAGTTCATGGAACTGCTTGGGCGAAACGCCAAGGATTTATTCGTGATGTTCCGTTTGGTGCTAACGACCAGAGGCAAGTTTATTTATACATACTCAATCGTTCAGAGTATATTTATTTTGAGATATATGAAATGGGTGGAGTAAGACTTCAGTCCATATTTGAAAGATTTCTTCTATCTTTATATTGATAAATTGTTTACTTTTGAGTAAAATGGTTTGACTGGAAATATATGTGAGCTGGAGAGAGTGATATACTATAAAGAGTAAAGTGATATGGGAAGGAATAGTATCAGTTGTTATTTATGGTTATTTTAATGATATTATGGTATCAGTTGTTATCTAAAGTTATTTTATAATATTACAATTATGTGTAAATTGGGGATATTTGAGTTCTAAACTGTTTCAGACGTTATTAATAAATATTTTGTTATATAAGGGGACAAGGGTTGATATTTACAGATTTTCTTAAAAGGGATTTACATGTAAAGTATTTTAGTTGGGGTAATTTAAATGTATTGATATATGAATGGAAAAGTGGAAGGGGTTATCTTGAAATGTATATTTTCAAAAACCCGGACAAAGTTTTTATAAAGAATTTCGCAATAATTAACCTAATGGCAACATCACCAATAAACTATGTTTATTTAATTAGTGGATACCTCTGGAAGCATCTACTGATTAAATAAACCTTATTCGTCTAATTAAATTTATTTAATTAGATGAATATTATTTTTTTAAAATGTTTTCTTATAATCGCTTTGTTCCAGAATAATAATAAAGATATTCCAATGGTTATAAATGAGACATTTTTGGTTAAAAATATCTGGAATGATATTGATAAATGTAATTTTAATGGTTATTTAATTCAATGAATATTGATTATAATATTCATTTAAAAGGGATTATTGAATAGTTATTCTTTAGATATTCTAAGTGTTCTAAGGGTGATCAAATATTGTTAAAAGGTTGTTGAAGGAATTTCATAGTGAAATGAATGTATGTCTTGAATTGATATACCTGTATAAATGTTTTCAAATGATTATAATACGCATATGAGAATGGAAATGAGAATGGAAATGTGAATGGAAATGAGAATGGAAATGGAAACGGAAAAATGGAAAATGTGGAATGGTGTTTTATAAATGGAATATTGATTGACAAAGGGGGATTGCAACAAAAAGCGTAAGAGGCTGTGTGCGGCACAATCCAGCACTCAATATTTTATTACGGCACGAAGATGCCAAGGGAGGATGTAGCAGGTAGCCTTCCTCCAGGGTTGATGACTAGGTAGGATCATCCCTTCTACTAGTTGTAACCAGAGAGCAGGTACGGTAAGGTGACTGATCATCGTCCTACGTATCTGGTGCTAGCAGATATCCCCAAAACTTAAAAGAAATAATTGATAATGGTTTTCAGAGTTGTGTACTGAAAAAGGAAAATGGTATGAAATGATGGAATTGTTTTACAGTAAGAAGAGAAACTGATTTTATATTACTTTTATATACAATTGTTGTATAAAAGGAAATGGAAAGATTATATTGAGAGCTTGATTTTAAATGTTATATTACCTTGAGATATTATACTAAGATGATGTATTGATTATTATCTTGTTATAGAAGAGAACTGATATTATATTATCAATAAGAAAGTGATTTCATATTGAATAACCAGCAAGTTTATGTTGGTGTATTACTGCACAAACAAGATGTGGCTATTTAATTACCTTGTAACGACACCTTTTATATTATATTGGTACATTGTTCAGTTGATATTATTTTCAACATTTATACTTTCCCTATAGAATTTCGTGGTTATAAATGTTTCAAGAATGATATTAAGTATCGGTTGAATGTTGGAAACCCATGCACATGATGGGATATTTTGTTAAACTCTAGTAATAACTTGCTGAGCAATTTTTCGCTCATACTTGCTTGTTTTCAAATATTAACTTTTCAGTGGAAGGTAGCCGGACGAGGTTATCTGCATGGCTTAGATGAAGCGGGCAGCATGCCCTTATGAAGACGATATGATCTAGAAAGTTTATATCTGGAGTAAGTTATATGTAAGTATATTGATGTGTAATATATATGTTACTTGGCGCAAAATAGTATTAGTTGCTGGTGTACTTCTCAACGAAGTTATACTAGTAGTAAGGAGTTGATTCTTGTTTCTAGCCCTATAACCTAAAAGATGCTTGGTGGTTGGGGTCTCAAATGTTGTAACTCAATTATTAATGACTACAGATGGTTTAATGTGGTTAAACAGGTGATTTGTTATTAAGGTTTTCCGCGTGATGACCAAATCCCTGACCCCGGATTTGGGGCTGTCACAGTAGTATTCAACATGGTTAGAGCATCAACATCATACTTACCACCTTTCTTAGGATGATTTCGATCACTGTATGGATAATTATCATTAGACGCTATCTTGTCTAACAAAGCTTTCGCATCCTCAGTACTCTTCTTCATAATAGAACCACCAGAAGAAGCATCAACAAAGTTCCGAAACTCTTGTGTTAACCCATTATAGAATGTTTGGATCAACAACCAGTCAGGAATTCCATGGTGAGGGCATTGTCTTTGAAGTCGCTTAAATTTTCTCCAAGCATCATGAAGTGACTCGTCATCATCTTGACGGAAATTAGATATCTCATTCCTGAGCTTAGAAGTCTTCTTCTGATTGAAGAATTTTAGTAGAAAAGCCATCACAAGAATATCCCAAGTAGTGAACGTGTTTGGTCCTTCATCCTTCAACCAATCTTTTGCTGCATCTCGGAGAGAAAATGGAAATAATCGCAGCTTAATAGCTTCATCACTTACATTGGTCATCTTTATCGTATCACACTTCTCCAAAAAACTTTTAAGATGATCAACAGGATTTTCATTGGACAGTCCTGCGAAAGAATCATTAGAGATGAATTGGATGAACTGAGGCTTGAGTTCAACGTGTGTAGCTGTGACTACTGGTCTGACAATACTGGAGAGTACGCCTGTAGCATCTGGCATACCATGCTCCTTGAGAGCTTTAGCTGTTGTATCACCCATAACTTCCTTATCCTTGTTTTTCCTTCGCTTGCCTGCTTGCCTTCTTCCTGTAGCTTCAATTTTAGGATCAATAGCAAGTAAATTTTCAGTACCTGAACTTCGAGTGTGCATGCAACAAGAGAACTAGACACAATGATCAAATAACCAGGGAATAATAGCCGAAGCAACTCAACGAAACAACTTAGCTAAATCAATTCAAAAATTAACTAATCTAACACTGCTTTGTCCCCGTAAGCGGTGCCAAAAATTTGACAAGGCTGTCGCGTGCCTATCAAATAATAATATCTAACAAATCCTTCTAACTATGTAGCAGGGTAAGTCAGAGTCGATCCCACAGAGGCAAACGTATCAATCACCAGTTATTTCTGATTTAATTCGGCTAAGCAAGTAACACAATAAATATTGAGAGATTATTAAACTAATTTTATACTAAAGAGAATGGTGTTTATATTAATCAAATATTAAAAATATCAAGAATTAAGTATCCCCACTAGCATGAATTAATGCAATCGTGAATTTCCTCCCCATCTAATCGTACACTACTCAACAGGAAAGATGTGCCCTATAAATACCAATAACCCCTCTCGAGTATTAATGGCTTCTCTTAAAGTACAATCAAACCTATTCTCATGGTATCATGCAATTTAGAGACATTAATCACAGCATCCTAATTTCCTAACAATTCATTCTACCTATTCTCATGGAGAATTTCATGTTCTTATTGGATAAATCACAACCATCTAAATCCAACTCTCGCTGATAATTAGATATTGGTTCAAACAATACACATAATCACGTCTGATTTGTAATTGTTAATTAATACAACTCAATAAGAAAGAGCAATTAAACAATCAAATTGGGAGAATTGAAAATTCACACATCAACCATAACTAGGGTTCTACTTAACCCTAGATTAATAATCTACTCACTCATAATTGAATTAACAAAACAAGAATTATAAATTGAACACATAATTATAAGAAAAGAGAAAAACCTTTAATCTTCAAAGAAAATAAAAGTTCTCCCTTGCAGATCTAAGCTATGATATAATAATAAAGCGATCCCCCGAATTACAATGCTAAGATGTGTTTAAATTGGCTCTAGATTTCTTGCCCAGCAAGAAATTACCTTCTAATACAATTACAATTCAATTAAGGTTCTAAAACTGCCCAAAATACAATTAGAACTTAAAAAGGGCAAAACAGTAATTTTACTGCTTCCAACAGTCTGCTTGTCGTGCTTCCTGCCCCCACCACGCGCAACTTGCTCTTGTAAAACCTATTCCATGTTGTAGAAAATCTCCCAAGCTTCGCGTGGGCAGTAAGATCGCTGAAAACGGACTTCTAGAACTCAAGATATGGCCAAAACAGTGTAAGCTGCGCAGCCTTCCCGGAAAATCCGAATTTTAATCAAATAAATCTCCAAAAACGATTAAAGCATCCACCATAATCAACATTCTTGTAAATCTGCACAACTAAGCAAAACACATCAAAACTACAAGAAACTTGAGTCCAAGACAATAAATTTAAGCCGATTTAGAATGCTCCAAGTGGATATAAATCCACTTATCAAATACTGATTGTTTGAGAATTAAAGAATCAATTTAGAAAACGAAATTGATTTTAGACAAAACTAATGATTTCTCAAAGACAGGTGTCAGTAATCGACTCGTGCATACATTAGTAATTGACCAAATTACGTGTAAGAGTGATAACCGCACGCTACACGCACGCTACACGATTAACAATGTGTATCCAAGAAATACACGCGCCCGTATTATCCAAGAAATAAGATTGTGATAATAAAATAAAACAAGGTAATTAGTTTTAATTAAATAAATTAAAACATCACAATCTAAAAATACCTGGTACCAAAACCAGAATATGAACCGTTTCATGTTCTCATTCCACTCCTACCTCTATTTAACACCTAGAGACTTGTCCACTTTCTCTTTAACCCTTCTTCTCTCCTGTAAACCAAAAACCCTTCACAGAAAATATCTTAGCAAAGAGATGTCGAACCTTACCATTAAAGAAAAGAATCTCCATCTCGTAGAGAAGAGAGATATCTTCAGTTATACTCGTGAAGAGTTTGATGCCTTCGACTGGGAAAGACAACTTGAGACTTTGTGGTTGCAGATGGATGCTGGTCTCGAAGAAATTGAGAAAGAAAGACCTGCAAAAGTGATTGACATCGATGCTGCCCTCCAAGCAACATTAGCATGGCTTTCTTCTAAGACATCCTCATCCAACTCCACCAACCATTTTTAATGAATATTTCACCAAAAATAACCTTATCCCTATCAACTTCCACCCAAACAAAGTGGCAAAGATAGGATCTAGGATGGCTGTTAACAATGGAGTGGTTTGGATTTTAATTTTCCAGTTGAATAGATTAGTAGATAAAGAAAAAAGGATGTAATTTATGCATGTAATCTCTTTCTTATTATCAATGAAAAAAAAACTTCGTTTCTCTAATCTTATTCATTGTTTTTTGCATTGAACTTGTTCTTTACATAATTAAATCAATGAAATAATCATGAAAACTAATTAAAGTAATCACCTTATTAACAAGTTTAATAGTCACAAGTGTATCAGGAAAACAAAACAGATAACGAAGTACTTAGATACTGAAATACATTACTGATAAATGAAACATCGCATCAGTATTCGATGTTTGACTAGATCAGGATTGACTTTTCATCAGGATTCGAAATGCATCAGGATTTAACGAGTATCAGTATTTGATCTTTCTCTGTTCTCAGAAACTATCATAGTTTACCATTCCCAGTTCATTCACCAACTTTGTAAACGTAGCTTCAGGAAGTGGCTTGGTGAATATATCAGCTAGCTGTTGATCAGTAGGAACAAAGTGTAGTTCAATTTTTCCTTCCATAACTTGCTCTCTTATAAAATGGTATCTGATACTGATATGCTTAGTAAGAGAATGTTGTACTGGATTTCCTGTCATAGCAATAGCACTTTGGTTATCACAATAAATAGGTATTTTTGAATATGACAAACCATAGTCCATTAGCTGATTTCTCATCCACATAATCTGAGCACAACAGCTTCCAGCAGCAATGTACTCAGCTTCTGCAGTTGATGTAGAGATAGACTTTTGATTTTTACTAAACCAAGAAACAAGTCATCCTCCAAGAAACTGACAACTGCCTGAAGTACTTTTTCTGTCTATTTTGCAGCCTGCAAAATCAGCATCTGGGTAACCACACAAATTAAAATCAGATTCTCTAGCATACCAAAGGCCAAGAAATGGGGTGCCTTTCAAGTATCTGAAAATCCTTTTGACTGCAATGAGATGTGGTTATCTGGGATTTGCCTGAAATCTTGCACATAGACAGGTTGCATACATGATATCTGGTCTACTAGTAGTTAGATACAAGAGTGATCCAATCATACCTCTGTAGTTGGTTACATCTACCTCAGTACCTTGATTAGGATCAAGCTTGGTAGCTGTAGCTATGGGAGTTGATGCAGTAGAGCTGTCTTGCATGTTAAACTTCTTCAAGAGATTCTTTATGTATTTTGACTGATTGATAAAAATCCCATCATCAGTCTGTTTAACTTGCAGACCTAAGAAATAACTCATCTCTCACATCATGCTCATTTGATATCTAGACTGCATTAGCTTTGAAAACTGCTCACACAATTTGGAGTTAGTTGACCCAAAAATGATATCATCAACATAAATTTGAACTAACAGAAAATCCTTTCCATGATTCAAATAAAACAAGGTTTTATCAATTGTACCTCTTTTGAATCCACTTTCTAGTAAGAATTGAGCCAATGTTTCATACCAGGCTCTTGGAGCTTGCTTTAGTCCATAAAGTGCTTTATCCAGTCTGTATACATAATCTGGATGTTTTGAATCAACGAAGCCAAGAGGTTATTCAACATAAACCTCCTCTTCTAATTCTCCATTGAGAAAAGCACTTTTCACATCCATCTGGAAAACCTTGAATTTCTTATGGGCTGCATATGCCAGAAAGATTCTGATGGCTTCCAACCTTGCAACAGGCCGAGCAAATGTCTCATCATAGTCTATTCCTTCCTGTTGAGAATACCCCTTTGCAACTAGTCTTGCTTTATTTCTGATAATTGTGCCATCTAAATCTGTCTTGTTTCTGAACACCCACTTTGTACCTATAATTGACCTCCCTTTTGGCCTTGGTACTAGTTTCCAGACTTCATTTATTTCAAACTCATTTAGTTCTTCTTGCATAGCCATAACCAAATCAGCATCCTTGAGTGCATCTTCAACTTTCTTAGGTTCCTCCTTTGACAGAAAGTTATGATAAAGACATTCATTCGGAGTTGCACTTCTGGTTCCAGAAAGTTTCAAGATTCCCAATAATTAAATCAGGAGTATGGATTTTAGTCCATTTCCTTGCTGGTGGTAAATCATACCTTGAATTTGATGCTCCCCCTGGATTGGTGTTATCTTCAAAAGAACTAGTATTGCTAGAAGCTCCCCTTGAGATATTGCTATCTCTTTCTGATCTACTGTCAGAATTATCACTTGAATCTATTTCTGATGAATCTCCTCCTGATGTTTGTGTTATTTCAGTGTTGATGGTCTCTTGCTATTGCTCCCCCTCAACATTTGCATTACCATCAATAATTTGTGTTTCATCAGGAATGATTGGATCGTCAGGATTTGATGGAGTATCAGTATCTGACAAGATTTCATCAGAATTCTTGGTAGCTTTATTTGCGAAAATCAAATCATCATGTAAGTCTTTAGCAATTCCTGTAATCTACTTATCATCGAAAGATACATTTATAGACTCCATGACTGTCTTTGTTCTTAGATTGTAGACTTTAAAGGCTCTTGTCGATGGATAGCCAATAAAGATGCCCTCATCAGCTTTAGTCTCGAATTTTCCAAGCTATTCAGGATGAGGTCTTAGAACAAAGCACTTGCATCCAAATACATGCAAATGCTTCAGACTTGGCTTCTTTTCCTTGATCATCTGATAAGGAGTCACACCATGTCTGTTGATCAGTGTAATGTTCTGAGTGTAGCATGCTATGTTGACTTCTTCTGTCCAGAAATATGTAGGTAGTTTAGCTTCCTTCAACATAGTTCTGCCAGCTTCAATAAGAGTTCTGTTCTTTCTTTCAACTACTCCATTTTGCTGGGGTGTGCCTGAAGCAGAGAATTATTGAACTATTCCTTTGTATTTGCAGAACTCTTCCATTGCTGAATTCTTGAATTCAGTTCCATTATCACTTCTTAAAATCTTGACTTTATACTTTGTGCCAGTCTCAATGAGTCTTACATGGTCCAAAAGTATTTCAGCAGTTTCATCTTTTCTGTGTAGAAAATACACCGAGGTAAATCTAGTATATTCATTAACAATAACTAGAGTGTACCTTTTCTTACTGATGGACATTATATTGACTGGTCCAAATAAGTCAAGGTGAAGCATGTGATATGGTTCTTCAATCGAGGATTCTGTTTTACTCTTAAATGATGTCCTTCTCTGTTTAGCTTTCTGACAAGCATCACAGAGTCCATCTGGAGTATACAGTGCCTATGGTAATCCTCTTACCAAGTCTTTCTTTACCAACTCATTGATATTGTTGAAGTTGAGATGAGAAAGCTTCTTGTGCCAATTCCAACTTTCATATATAGAAGCTTTACTGATGAGACATGTAGAGAGTCCATCAGTATTGGTGTAGATGTTGGCTTCATAAATGTTACCATGCCTTTGACCAGTTAATGCAGCCTTCCCAGATGTTTTGTTGATCACTTCAAAATGAGTATCATAGAAGTTGACATGATAACCTCTGTCTGTGATTTGACTAACACTTAGCAAATTGTGTTTGAGTCCTTTCACCAGAGCTACTTTTTCAACGATGACATTTCCAATGATTATATTTCCATATCCCAAAGTTTGTCCAATGTTGCCATCTCCATAAGACACAGTTGGGCCAGCCTTTTCCTCAAATTCTGATAGCAAGGTTTTGTCTACAATCATGTGCACAGAACATCCACTATCCCTGACTAACACATTTTTCTTTTTACCCTGCAATCAGAACAACAAAGAACTCAGTTAGATTTCTAAGAACCCACACTTGTTGGGTTCTCTTTGCATGCAATTTAACATTTTTAGCAGCAGAAGACTTATTAGCAAAAACAGCTTCTTCAGGATTGATTCCATCAGAATTTGCCCTGTTCTTATCAGATATAACAAATGCATGCTTAGAATTCAAATTCTTTGTTTTACCAAAATTTGCACTTTTATTAAATTTAGGCAAAGGCTTATAATAATTGTAGTACAAATTATGGTATTCACATGTATATATAGAATGCCATTTACTGCCACAGTGGAAACAAGGATTCTGTGGTTTATAAAATACTGATTTATTCCTAATGTCAGACTTAGAAACTACAGTAGCCTTCTTTTTACTCCTCCTGCAATCAATAGCAAGATGATTAGAGTTACCATAGTTAAAACATACTTTCCTTGGTGCATTTGGAATATACTTATAATTATTCTCCTTGTTTATTCCAACTTTACCATTCCTGTTTCTTTTGACAGTTGGGACTTTCTTTCTATCTGTCACTTCACAGATTTTGTCCCTCATTTGTTTCTTAGACAAAAGACTTACATTTTTGTTCTTGACAGTTCTAGTCTCAGAATAATGTGTAGAAGTGGATCCCTTTTCTGAAGTAAATTTGGGATTTTCTGGATACACATAATTAACAGGTTTTAACTTAGTTTTAGTACTGTCTGTAACATATCTGTAGGTTTTTGGATTTGTTGACTCATTAACAACAACTCTTCCTGGTTTTGTTGTTTCATCAGTAACAACTTTACCTTTATTCTTTTTCTCATTCTTTGGATTATAACCTAGACATTCTTTCCAATTTTTATTAGTGATAATATCATGAGTTTTCTTTCCAGAGTGTGTCCAGGTTCTGAGTTTTTCTTTAGCATCCTCAAGTTCTTTTTCAAGTTCAGTACATTTAAACTCCATTTCTAGTTTCATGTGTTTAGCATTATCACATTCTGCTTGTACCTCATGCAAGAAAAGTAACTCAGCTTCTAAATGATCATTTCTCTTAGCCACCTCTGCCATTTCAGATTTTATTCTAGCATTTTCAAGAGACTAACTCCTAAAACTAATATGCAGAGATTTTAGAAATGATCTTAACTCAGAGACACTATTAGTATCAAAATCAAACAAAGTTTCAGATACCTTATTTTCAGCAGCAGCGGTCTCATCAGTATTGGCCATCAAAGCATAATTCACCTTCTCTTCTTCAGAGTCAGAGGATGAGTCCATCCAATCCTTGCTTGATGAGATGAGAGCTTTAGTTTTGGTCTTCTTGCACTCAGTTGCAAAGTGACCCAATCCATCGCAGTTATAGCATCTGACTTTTGACTTGTCAAATTTGCTGCTTTTGTCTTCTTTCATCTTGTACCTGTCTTTGTCAGCATTGAAGGTTTTCTTCTGGAACTTCCCTTGCTTCCTAGCCTTTCTGAACTTCTTCTTCTTGAAGACCTTTACAATCATAGCAACCATCTCCATCATGTCGGAATCAGTAGAGTCATCATCAGTATTAGAATCAGACTTAGCATCAGTATCTGATGATGAGTCATCAGGAATTGACTCTACAACTCTACTCTTTCTGCTAGAAACCTCCTCAGCTTTTCCCTTTGATTTTGATTCCACATTCAAAGCAACAGATTTTGCCTTGACATTCTTCTTATTCTTTCTTTGTTGAACCTCAAGATCATAGGTTCTAAGCATCCCATAAACTTCATCAAGAGACAGCATCTTCAGATCATACTGATGCCTTATGATTGAAGCTTGAGTATCCCACTCCGCAGTCAGAGCTCTTAGAAACTTGGTATTTGAATCCTCTGGATCAAACTCTTTGCCAACTAGAGATAGATTGTTCAGCAGTGTCAAAAATCTATCATACATATCAGTAAGGCTTTCATCAGATTTAGCATCAAACTGTTCATACTCCTGAATCAACAGAGCCCTTCTGTTTCTTTTGATAGATTCAGTGCCTTGGCATTGAGTTTCCAAGGTATCCCAAATTTCCTTGGCAGTCTTGCATGTTATCACCCTATTTGACATGACATTATCAAGACTGTTATGCAAAATATTCTTTACCTTTGCATCTTTGAGCACTTGAGCCTTTTCTTCTGGAGTCCATTTATTCTTTTCCTTCATGACATAATGTTCTGGAATTGTATCCATTCGACCAACCAAAGTTGTTGGCATAAAAGGACCATCATTAATTCTATCGAGATAGTCTGGATCAGTTGCTTCCAGATACATCAACATTTTCACCTTCCATGTTGGATACTCGGTTTTCTTGAGAATGGGAATCTTGATACTTTCATACTTGCTTGTCGACATCTTAAGATCGTTTCTGATTAAAATTAATCAGTTTGCTCTGATACCAATTGTTGCCCAGTAATTAACAATTGTAGAAGGGGAGTTGAATACAATTGTATAAGATTTTCGACTTAAACAGGAATAACACAAGTATGAATCAATAACAGCTTTATTAACTCTGATATAAAACTGTTACAAACTCTCTTAAGAAATCCTTATGTTCTTAAGAGCTGTTAGGTTACAAGATAACTCGTTTAAGCGATTACAATTAAGTAAAACCTAAACTGTGTTTATATATCATACACAGCTACACTATCAATTACAAGATATTCTAAACCCATTACATATAACTCTGAATGCATATCTTGTATGATAGCTGCCTTCCTACAATTTAGGAACCGACATATCAATCTTCCTTGATCTCTGGACTGATGAGAATCTTCACGTAATTCTGACTAGCTTCTAATCCTGATGACAACTCAATACTGACATTGTTACTGATGACGTTAGCATTAGTATCTGATCAGTAACAGTCCAGATCCTGATATCACTTGAATCAATATCTAACAGTGCTCATCTACATAAATTATTTTTTTTTGCTAATTGCACAACTTAAAATTTTTGTTGTTGAAATAAAAATAATTCGTCCACAATAATGTGTAAAATGACTACCAGTACCTTCAATCAAAAGGTCATCCTCTATAGGACTCTGTACACGTGGACTCATCAACTCAATTATGGTATTCACGTCAAGCTCATTGTCACGGTTGGAAAATGTTAGCAACTCAAAATTGCCCATTCGTTATTTTAGTCCATGGTTGATCAAGGTTGTACTGTCAAAGTTAATTAGATCATGTACTGTTCTTTATGTATTTTTTGTTGATCGCAGGAGTTGGGAAACAACGTTTTCCACGTCTTCATGACTTGAATATCATTAACTTGTTTAAAAAAATCAGTCAAAATAGGTCACAAATATGAAACACTTAATCCAACATTGATTTAACAATATTATCGTACTAAAGTGTTAGGATCATTTTCTTTAGTAGTGCTAACTCAATTTCTCAATGTTGAAAATCCAAGCTGAACTATTAATATAAGGAAGTTCCATGGAGACACTACTAAGATATTCTAAGTAGTTTAGTACAATTCTCCTTTGAGCAATGAAATCTATATCAATGTATAAGGAAGTTCCACCTTGACACTTTTAATTAAGATATTCTAAGTACTTTAGTACAATTCTCTTTTAACTACGCCATAAATGGTCTATTGCAACCCCCAAACTGTGTTACCATAGACCCCTGTTTGAAGTTACCAAAGGCCAAAATAGGGCTATGGTAACACTTCAGCTGTGTTAGGTTCTCAGCAGTAACTACAGATATCTAAGGTAACATCAAAACACAGCCTAAGGTAACATAGCAAATGTGGTTACCAAAAACCTCTATAGCAACATCTTAAACACTCTATAGCAACATAGTTTGTGTGTTACAATAGATGATACAATTTTGCACAGGGACAAATGTGGGGCCCACATCTAGGTGGGGTCAACAATCTATTGTAACACCCTCTTTTACCAATTGTAACACATTGTGTGTTACATAATTTAAATCATTTATAAATAATTTGAATAACAAAAAAATTGACATTTAAATATTACATTTTCAAGTAAAAGAAATCAAGAACCAAATTAATTACATTTCAATAACATCATCCAACATCATTTCAATAACATCAACTTGTACAAAACCAACCAAATCATCCAAAAATATCTACCAACACTAGCTAATGAACAAAACTTAAAACATACAAGTACTAGAGCTAATAACATGCATACTAGCTCAAATGGTACTATGCAATTTCTGTATTGCCTTCAAATCATGAGTAATAGTACTAGCATCTCCTTGAGATGGCTTGCATTTTTACATCTCCTTGTTGATGCAGGGTCAGACTCTTCAACAGAAGAGTGAAGAGGACCATCTAAGATTATATTGACAAGTAATTCAAACTCCATAATACTACATCTTAATTAAGACCATGAATTAAAATTCAGTTTATTTGAATTTTGAGATTCATAAACAACCACTCCATAATACTTCTAAAATTGAAGACTACGCATAATTAATCATGGAAGAATCAAATTATAGCTACTTACATTGTGACAAAGAGGAGGAAATCTTGTAAAGATTACTATTCACAGAATCCAAAACCAAAAGGACTCCACTCGACAGAACCTGGACAGTATAAGGCTCAATCTCAAGCTTACTTCCATCGAAAACTGTCTCGACAGTGTATCCACTCTCAAACTTCATCATAGGACGGCCAGTAATTGCTAAACACAAATAAATATAAAACCCCCAATTGCTCAACATTTCAAAAATATAGATACATACACCAAAAATGAAGACAAACAAAAGCAAATGAACAAAGGCCAAGCAAATCGAACAAAGCAAATGAACAAACTTACCCAATATATCGAATTGAAGACGAACCGCAGAAGGACTCTGTCGAAGTGAGGATTGGATTAAAGAGGGGAGACGGAGCAAGAGATATATTTGGGTGAGATCCATTTGTTCACTTAAGGGCTTGACCCATTTGTTCACTTTACTATTAGGCGGGGGATTGAAAATTTTGCAAAAATTTCATTTCCCGGCTATAGCTAACTCATAAAATAGTCATATTATATAATAATTATAAAAATTTATTCATAGTACATTGTAAAGATTGTTAATAGTAACATATCACTATAAATATTTTAATATAATTATTAATAATTTTACCACCTTATTATCAATATTATTCTAGAGCATATGTATGTAGTCAAATTAAATTATTACTCTTTTAAAATGGTCATTTGTGATATATAATATTAATATAGATTTTTAATATAAAAAACTTTTAAAAAAGTATTACGTTTTAAAATATTAATTTCTAAAATGGTCATTTGTGATGGAATATTACGTTTTAAAATGATTACTTCAACGATTTTGTTAAAATTAATTATTTTTAAAGTCCAATAATTATTAAATCATTAATTTTAAATAAAATAAAAAATTTGTTCATGAATACTCTATGGTAACACAGCTCATGGTGTTACCCACTTTAACACCTTTCATAGCTATGGTAACATATTTTTGTGGATTTGGTAACACCACAATCACAAGGTTGCGATAGCTCAAAAATTTCATAACTATGGTAACACCCAATATGGTAACACCCATGCCAAAAGGTTGCAATAGGCAATCTATGGCATAGTGTTTGAGCAATGAAATCTATATCAATGGTGTTGTTTTCGTTTTGATGGCACATGTTCTAAATCTTGTGGTTGCACGCTAGGGTTAGGGACTTATTTTACCACAGGTTGCTCAGTCGTGATGAATGTAAAGTCAGGACCTAATGGCTACACTTCTAAGTGATAACATTACTTTGGGCAATGTGCAGTTGGTAGCTTGCTGTAGGCACTATAACTTCTTCAACACATGAGGCTTAACGGATACTATGGTAATGGACTACAACTCACAGTTGTAGTCCCTGTAGTGCGTACATACTAAGCTGATTTCACCAAATGCTGCTCACTTGCTATATGCAAAAGTCATACCTAATGGCTGCACCAATAACTTATGATATAGATGTGGTTAATGCAGGCTTTGTAGTTGGAAAATGATCATTATAAATATGAAGCTGAGGGAAAGTGTGCATATCATTAGCACCATAAATGCTCCTACCTTCCTTATCATATGACGGTGCTGTATCAAGATCTGAATTGGAGATAACAATTTCATTTTGGCACTTGCCTAACTGAAATACTCCCTGCACACCTATAATTGCTGTAAAGTTTCAAATGCAATAACAGCCAGAAATTGAGTCACCTACAAACTTCGATAAAATTGTTCAAAACTCCAGCACTCAACATCATATAAAAGTAAATCAAATTGACCCTTTATAAATATTAAAAATAAAGATCATAACCTATTAGAATCATACCTTATAAGTTTCTCTGCTTCTTCCTTTTATATTTTATACAATATAATGAACTTTATTTTTAGAAATTAATTTCTACAAATTGTTATTTCAAATGGCCAAAGTACTAACCTATAAATATCTCCAAGCTTTAAGAGCGAACACGAAAGTTTATGTTATTAAGGCTGGTTAAGTAAAAGATAATTATTTTAAAAAAATCAAAAAAATTCCATGCACAGGTAATATGTGGCTTGTACTGTCAGAAGCTTCTATAACTACAATGGAATGACAAATTGCCAAAAAAGAATTGTCAATACCATAATAGTTGTCTGATGCTTCCATATACATGTTCTTCGATTATAATAATTAGTGTTCACAAGTATGTCCTTTTTATAAATAGCATGTTCCATAACTATAACTTAGATAAATTGACAGTTACACATCATTTTACAACCTCCATATGATCAAAAAGGTAATTAATTGGTTTTTGAAATTAATGAGTGAAAATCCTTAGTTAAAACTGAACCATGTAGTAAAGATATCCGAAAGAGTAGGGACAAACATTTTAAAGACTTGAAACTGGGCACTTTGTACAGGAGCAGTAGAATTTTAATCTAATGCATTAGTTGGTTCCTATCAAAGAAGAAAAACATTGTTTTCACAGTACAGGTCATATATTCTAAAAATTAGCAATTTAGTGCAGAAATAACAATTGATTAAAAAGTGGCACCTCAGAGTCTCTCAATCAAGACAAACATCTACCGTTGATCCTAGGTGATCCAATTAACACGTTACAATTACAATTGTCATGACTTTACTATGGACATAAACCTGCAAAACAAATGATTATCACAGAACATAACATCTACCATATATTACACGAAAATATATCTAAACAAATTAACATGTGCGAGTCTAATAGTGTATGTTATATGTCTGTACTTGTTAGGAATATGTGGTATTTGATGATAACTTCACATTTTATGCACGAATTGTATAAGTCATGTTTTGTAACTGTCAACGAATGAGGCATTATAACTCTATTCGTTGACAGGTAGCTCATCAACGGATGAGGTTTTGTAGCATACTGCAGTATCTCTATTTATCAGTTGATAGTGTTTTTATTCAGAGTCATGTTGACCATCAACGGATAGGCAGAATAGGGTAGCCAATTGTAAATAAGCTATGCTATGTAATTCTGTCTAAGTGAAAGTGTATCAACAGATGAGAACAAGACTCTATCAATGGATACAACTCAAATCTACAATATCAATGGATATAGCTCAAACTACCATCAACGGATGACAGTGTACAACATCAACGGATAATCATTTACACTTTCTTCTATGCTAGCTGGGAATTAGCAATTGATAAGGATAGGTTTGACTGACTGATCACATGGGTTGATAGTAGGTATAAAAAGCAGTATGGCAGCCATACTTTGGAAACGCAGAAGAAAGAAGCATTCCATTTACATAATGAATACAAGAAAGGTGCAAGGGACATGTCTGTTCACAAGGACAAGCTTTCGGCT
The DNA here is from genome assembly GCA_037693485.1 of Kitagawia praeruptora. Taxonomy (NCBI): domain Eukaryota; kingdom Viridiplantae; phylum Streptophyta; class Magnoliopsida; order Apiales; family Apiaceae; genus Kitagawia; species Kitagawia praeruptora. The sequence continues at coordinate 147,342,488 of CM075352.1, forward strand.
ACATGTGTATTTGGAGTGGAGTAGCAAGTCAACTTGAATTAGATTAATATTATCTTGTTCCTGTAGTACTTGTAAACTTGGGATATATAACCAAGTGTAGCAACTCTTTAGATACTAAGAAAACAGACATATTTGCTTAGGGTTTCTTGAATATCCTTAGAAGCAAAGAGTTGTAAAACAGCAGTTGTGTACTTCTGTATCACAGAGTTTTCTTCGAATAAAAGTCACAGGTGGTACATTTAACCACCTGATTTTTATGTGTTTGTGAATCATTTCTTATTCAGCAATTATCTTCTTATAGATTTCTGTGATTCTTATCAGAAACTATAAATATCAAGAATTGTATTCAACCCCCCTTCTACAATTATACAAGTGTGTAATCTGGGAATAACAATTGGTATCAAAGCAAGCTTCTAACATATTTGAAGTTTAAAGATCAACACACTTCCAACATGTATATGAAGGATTATGGAGTAAAGATACCAGTTCTTGATAGAGAAAATTACTTTTACTGGAAATTAAAAATGCGTCTACATCTCATGTCTATTGATGATGGTTTTGTAGATTGCATTGAGAAGGGTCCTCATGTTCCAATGAAGACTGCGTCAAGAGTTGGTCTTGCTGAAGATGCGCCTGACATTAGCATTCCCAAACCTGTTTCTGAGTGGAGTCTTGAAGATACAGCAGAAGTCTACAAAGATAAAAAGACCATGAACATTCTGTTTAATGGCTTAGAAACAGACATGGTTGATAATGTTATCAACTGTACTACCTCCAAGGAAGTATGGGACATTGTTCAAACCCTTTGTGAAGGTACAAAATAGGTAAGGGAGAATAAGATGCAACTACTGATCCAACAGTATGAGCACTTCCATTTCAAGAATGGAGAGACATTGAATGACACATTTAGTAGATTTCAAAAGCTACTAAATGGTTTGAAACTGTATGGAAGAATCTACCAAGTGAAAGATTCTAATCTCAAATTTCTGAGATCACTGCCCAAAGAGTGGAAGCCAATGACTGTTTCTCTGAGAAACACTCAAGAGTACAAGATATTTACTCTTGAAAGGCTCTATGGAACCTTAAAGACATATGAGCTAGAAATGGAGCAGGATGAAGAGATTGAGAAGGCCCAAAAGAAAAGTGGGTCAGTTGCACTTGTTGCCAATTTGGAGTAGAAGGATGAGAAGAGGACTGAAGCTGCTAAATCCACACCAAACAGGGAGGTTTGTGAAGGTAGAGCAGAATCAAGAAAAAGCAAGGAAAAGATGTCTGAAGAAATGAGTGTTCTTCAGCAAGATGAATTGGATGAGATAGATGAGCATTTAGCCTTTCTATCTAGGAGATTCTCTAAGCTGAAATTCAGAAGAAACTCTGGGGTGGCCAAGCCATTTAACAAGGATTATTCCTCAAGCAACTTTGTGGATAAATCCAAAATTAAATTCTACAATTGTGGAATTGCTGGTCACATGATAAGTGAATGCAGGAAGCCCAGATCTGAGAACAAGGCAAAGTTAACTGAAGTTGTTGACTACAAGAAGAAATATTTTGATATTCTCAGACAGAAAGGGAAGGCATTCATGACCTAAGAGTATGACTGGGCTGCTGATGGAAATCATTCTGATGATGATGCTGAGTTTGTCAACCTTGCATTGATGGCTGACTCTGAGCAGGAAGCAAGTTCAGCTAGCAATCAGGTATTTTCTACTAATCTCTCTAAGCTCACCAAAGAGGAATACAATAGTGTTATAGATGAAATGTCTACTGAACTATATCACTTGAGTGTTACTCTTAAATCACTTACTAAAGAGAACAATAGAATTAAAGAGACTAATCTATTTTTAAGTGATAGAAATGCTGCTCTAGAAGTTCAGTTTCTAGAATTTGAGAAAATGAGAGTTGATTGCAATGATGCTAAAAGTGAACTTGAAGCTGTGTTAAAAAGAGAACTAATTTTAAGAGAGCATCTGGAAAAAGAACAAGGGATAATTGTTAAATTTCAAAGTTGTAGGAAGATTTCACAAAACATAGTAGAAATCCAGGGAATGGAATCATTTGCGAAGGAGACCTGGAATAAAAAAAAGAAGAAGCTAGAACCGTGCCCTGAGGATCTAGAGACTATCTGTGAATCGAAGGATAGTGATCATCCGTTGACAGATGAACCATCAACGGATGAGAGGTATCCGTTGACTAACAAAAAGTCTGTTAGTAAGAAGGAACTCAAGAAACTGAATAATCAGTATGGTCCAGTAGCCAAGAACTTTGTTTCTGGTGAAAGTAGCCAAGCCAAATCAAGTGAGAAGGCTAAAGCAGGAGATTTACACAACAAAAAGGCTGTTGGTAAATCAGATAATGAAAAGGTAGAAAGTGAGGGTAAAAAGAAAAAGAACAGAAATGGTAAGATAGGTATCAACAAGAAAAACAATTATTCTCCTGACAAGTTTTCTCCTAGGAAAACTTGTGGTAATTATAATAGTGTCAATCACCTATCCTCTAATTGCAAGTCTGTTAAAAAGGGTACTGTTCACATACCTCAATCTATACCATATATGCCTACAATGCCTGTTATGCCTGGTCTGTATGAGAATGCTCAGTTTACAAATCCTTATATGAATATGCCATGTGGTCCTAATCCTTATTTCCAATCTGTGAATATGCCACAAATGTCATGGAACATTCCAAGCATGAATAACATGTATGCTAATCTTCCACAAATGCATGCACCAAATTTTTATGCAAATAAGCATCCATCTAATCCTATCACTCATGCATCTACACCTAAAAAGAAGATTGCTAAGAGTGTAAAACCAAAGGCTAACAAGAAAGGACCCAAGGAAACTTGGGTACCAAAATCAGCTTGATTTGTTTTTGGAATGTGTGCAGGGAAACAAAAGGAATCTATGGTACCTGGACAGTGGATGCTCTAGGCACATGACAGGAGATTCAACCCTGCTCACAGAGTTCAAGGAGGCAGCTGGCCCTAGAATTACCTTTGGAGATGACAGCAAAGGATATACTAAGGGATATGGCTTGATTTCAAAGGACAATGTCATCATTGAAGAAGTGGCCTTAGTTGAAGGTTTGAAGCACAATTTGTTTAGTGTCAGTCAAATATGTGACAAAGACTATGAAGTAAGGTTCATAAAAGAAGCCTGTGTTGTTTCTGCCAAGGAAGACAACAATGTGGTATTGAAAGGCTTTAGAAAAGGAAATGTTTACATAGCTGACTTCAATTCAGTATGCTCAGAATCCATTACTTGTCTCTTTAGCAAAGCAAGCAAGGATGAGAGTTGGCTATGGCATAAAAAGCTGTCACATTTGAATTTTTAAAGTTATGAACGATTTGGTAAGAAAGGATCTTGCTAGAGGAATCCTCAATTGGAGTTCATCAAGGATGGATTGTGTGATGCATGCCAATTAGGGAAACAAAAGAAATCATCTTTTAAGAGCAAGACAGAGTCATCCATTGTTAAGCTACTTCAATTACTGCATATGGACTTATTTGGCCCAGTAAATGTCATGTCCATTTCAAAGAAGAAATATTGTCTGATGATTGTCGATGATTTTTCTAAGTTTTCATGGACCTTCTTTCTGCATTCCAAAGATTGTGCAAGTGAAATCATCATCAATCATCTCAGACTAGTAAACAATGGTTCTGAAGTCAAAGTACAAAGAATTAGGAGTGACAATGGCACTGAATTCAAAAATTCCACAATGAAGATTTTCTGTGAAGAGAATGGAATTGTTCATGAGTTTTTTGCGGCTAGAACACCTCAACAAAATGGGGTTGTTGAAAGGAAAAACAGAACTCTCATTGAAGCAGCTAGAACAATGCTAAGTGAATCAAGATTGCCAACATATTTCTGGGCTGAAGCTGTCAACACTGCCTGTTTCACTCAGAATATTTCCTTGGTCAATCAAGCTAGAGGAATGACTCCTTATCAGTTATTTACCAACAAGAAACCAACTTTAGCTTTCCTTCATGTCTTTGGATGTAAGTGTTTTGTACTAAGGAATCATGAAGATCACTTGGGCAAATTTGAAGCAAAGGCAGATGAAGCTATCTTTGTTGGGTATGCAGCAGGGAAAGCCTATAGAGTCTATAATCTAAGAACCAACATTGTTATGGAATCTGTACATGTTGTGTTTGATGATCAAAAGATTCTAGGTTTAAATGATGAAGGCTTCCATGAAAAGTTGAAATTTGAAAATGAGGTAGAAGGAAGAATGTACAATGATGATGATGAGGAAAATGAAGATCATGACCATGAAAATTCACCAAGAGTTGTTGGTCCAACTAGAAGTGATGCTCACACTGGAAATGAAGCATCCGTTGACAGTCATATTGGAGCATCAGATACATCCATTGACAGGCATTCTCATGCATCCGTCGACAGGAAAAATGGAGCATTCGTTGATAGACAGAATGATGCATCTGTTGACAGTCAAGTTCATAATTCCGCAAGGACAACAAACTCAGGGGGAGTTTCTCAAAGTCAAAACTCAATGACCAATCAACAAGATCATGCTCATTTAGATGAAGCAACTTCATCCAGATCAAACCTTCCACCCTCAGGAAAATGGACCAGAGATCATCCTTTCGAGTTAATCATTGGTGACTCAAATTCAAGAGTCCAAACTAGGAGGGCCACTCAAGAAGAATGTCTATACAGTAGTTTCCTGTCTCAAGAGGAACCTAAGAAAGTGGAAGATGCCCTTCTTAATCCAGACTGGGTCTTAGCAATGCAAGAAAAGCTAAACCAATTTGAAAGAAATAAAGTGTGGAAGCTTGTGCCCAAACCTGATGATAGAAGTATCATAGGTACTAAATGGGTTCTCAAGAATAAGACTGATGAAAATGGCATAATTGTGAGGAATAAAGCTAGATTAGTGGCAAAGGGCTATTCTCAAGAAGAAGGGATAGATTTTGATGAAACGTTTGCTCCAGTGGCAAGACTTGAGGTAATTAGAATCTTCCTAGCCTATGCAGCACATGCCAATTTCAAAGTCTATCAGATGGATGTCAAAAGTGCCTTTCTAAATGGGGAACTGGAAGAAGAGGTTTATGTCAATCAACCACCTGGTTTTGAAGATCCAGAATTTCCAGAATATGTATATCTTCTCATGAAAGCACTTTATGGTTTGAAGCAAGAACCAAGAGGCTTGTATGACACTTTATCTTAATTTCTTTTGGAGAATCACTTCACTAGAGGTACAGTAGATAAACCTTATTTCATAGAAATGTCAATGGTTCTTCAATACTTGTTCAAATCTATGTAGATGATATTATTTTTTGGTCTACAGATGAGAAGCTTTGTAAAAGGTTTGCCAAACTTATGCAAAGTAGGTATGAAATGAGCATGATGGGTGAATTAAATTACTTTCTTGGTTTACAAGTGAAGCAAGTTAATGAGGGCATTTTCATAAGTCAAACAAAATATATTTATGATCTTTTAAAGAAATTTGATTTAATGGATTATGCCTCTGCAAAAACACCTATGGCCACTGCAACTAAGCTTGAGTTGAATACTAAGGAAAAGTCTGTGGACATCTCAAGCTATAGAGGCATGGTAGGCTCACTTCTATATCTAACAGCTAGTAGACCTGATATAATTTTTTCCACTTGTCTTTGTGCTAGATTTCAAGCTGACCCTAGAGAGTCTCACTTGATTGCTATTAAGAGAATTTTCAGGTATCTCAAGGGAACACCAAACCTTGGCATTTGGTACCCAAGAGATTCTGGTTTTGATCTAATTGGCTATTCAGATGCAGATTATGCAGGTTGCAGAATTGATTAGAAAAGTACTACAGGTTCCTGTCAATTTCTAGGAAATAAGCTTGTATCATGGTTCAGTAAGAAACAGAACTCAGTCTCCACTTCTACAGCTGAAGCTGAGTACATTGCTGCTGGAAGTTGTTGTGCACAGATTATTTGGATGAAAAATCAACTTATTGACTATGGTCTAAAAGTTGAGAAGATTCCAATTTTCTATGACAACACAAGTGTTATTGCCATCACAGAGAATCCAGTGCAACATTCGAGAACCAAGTATATTGACATCAAATACCACTTCATTAGAGAGCATGTGATGAATGGTATAGTAGAAATGCACTTTGTGCCAAGTGAAATGCAGCTTGCAGATATCTTCACCAAGCCTCTTGATGAATCTTCATTCACAAGATTGGTAGGTGAACTAGGTATGCTTAATTTTTCATAATTCCTAGTGATATCTGATCATACTGGATTGCAGCTAGAAATGTGTTTTGATTTACTTGAGAATTAAAAACTCTGAGAAAAATTTTCCGCAGAAATTTTGTCTAAGGCAAAATTTGCTTATCAACGGATATCCTTTTAGTCGTTGGTAGTATAAACATAATACTAGATTTTCGTATGTCAACGGATAACAGGTTATCCACGTCATCGATGGATAAACTGGTTCCCAACCGTCCATTCTATATCCGTTGATATACATTTCTTTTTAATTATAGCCGTTGGTGAATGTGTATATCTAGTCATGGCTGTACTTCTTTTCTTTTCATTTATTATCTGACAGTTACTTTTGACCAATGGAATAATTACTTTTTAATTATTTCACTTTTAACTCTTGAAAAATATAAAAGGCTGTCTTGTGCTTTCACATCTCACTTTTATTCATTTTTAAGAATCTCATAAGTTAACTGCATCTTCTTCGATCACTAAAACTCTCCGCAATAAAATTTCAAACACTTCAATGGCGCCTATTGTTAGGATGATGTCTTCCACTGGGTTTACCTATGAGAAGAACAATTTCGCGGCCTTTGTTGATACAGTGAATGCTCCAGAAGCTTATCACACCTTAATGAATTTCGTGAAGAAATGCAAACTGTCATATGCTATGACTGCCACCACTCCTCTAATCCACGAGGTAATTGAAGAGGTGTGGGCATCTGCTGAGTACATTGGCACAGACGGTACACTTGCTTTTTCTTTAAAGGGTAAAAATCATGTAGTTAATTCTGATGTGATAACTGCTTGCTTAAAATTGCCTGAGAATAACTGTCTGGAAGTACCCAGTAATGCTGAAATTGTTGCCATGCTTAATTCCATAAATTATGCCCTCAGTAATTAGAACTTAGGGAAAATTGTTAGGAAAGGTATGGTTAAAGAATGGAATTATTTTTGTGATGCCTTCATTAAATCTTTTTCAGGCAAAATTAGTAACTTTGATGCTGTTACCAATTCCATGCTAGTTATGATGTGTATGCTTTTGACTGATAAATTCTATAATTTTGGCACACTAGTCATGTATGAGATAGCAGCAAAATTAGGTAAAAAGGAAACTAGGGGCAAGAATATCTATTTTGCTAGATTTTTGATGCTCTTAGCACTGCATGTATCTGAGAATGAGCTATCCATTGCTAACCCGGATAGCAAGTTCAATTTTTTTGTTCAGGAGAAAAGAGTCTTAAGTGATTTGATTCGAATAAACTTAAATGCAGGAGTACAATTGGTATATCTACCAATTGTTCAGGTAACTGTGTCTAACCTTGACACTCCTATCTCTAACCCCCAAATTTCTTTGCCTTCTAGTGTCACAATGGAGTCTGTAGTTGTGACCAAACAGGCTCCAACCAAAGTGACCAAATCCAAAGTTTCAAAACCATAATCTAAAAAGAAAACCTCAAGTGTCTCTCAAAAGATACCTGTTGTAAAACCTACCAAAATTCTTGAGGGGAATGTGAAGGTGGTAGTGAGTGGTGAGGGACAGGGTGAACATCAAAGAATCCTTAAGGATAAGGGAGGTGAGGCAGGTGCAACCAACGTTTCAGTCTCTCAAAAGACTGTTAATGAACCTACAAGCCAAATTCTAGTTACATCCTCTCAACAGGGTGTGACTACTGAATCAAGTTCCCCACAAGGAACACTGCACAAAAGGGTCAGAGACACAAATAGTCCTCTCTCAAAAACCTATGAAAGAAAAGTCAAATCAAAAACCATAGGGGCATCACAGGGTACACACACAGTACATGAAAATGTACCTTCTCAAACTCAGGTTGATGTGGCTCCAATAAATGTGGAGTCACAGCCCCTTGATCTTAACATTCAAATCGAAACACATGACAATCCATCATCACCAACTCTTTCTCTGGATGTGGAAATGATTTCCACATCAATTCCTGATTCTCCATCTTTAAAATTTTTGGAGAAGTCCCACTCTCAAATTGGTGATCATCATCTTTTAGATGATTTGTTGGATCATCAATCTACCTTTCCAGAATTCTCAACACAGACTGTGGCCTCAAACTTAAAATCAATCTCCACAGATTCAGTGTTGGTTTTCTCTTCAACGAATAAACCTTTTCCTTCTTCAACAGATATCCTTCATCCGTTGCCAAGTGTTTCTCCATCAACGGATGTGCCTACATCAAGCCATATGTTGACAAGTATAACTACCTCTTCAACGGATATTTCTTATCCGTTGATAGCTCATTCTCCACATAATACAACTGAATTATCTGACATTCCAGTGTCAAGTGGAGCAGAGCTAGTGGTTGTTGAAGCACTTCTAGGAATGAGGGAAGGGAGTGAGAGACTGCCTTTAGAGAAGGCAAAAGGAGAGCAAAATAATGAGAGGCTGACCATTTCTTCCGGTCAAGCAAAATGAGAGATTGAGAGTTCCACCTTAGTAGGTGAAGGTGAGGGTATGAGAGGTGTGAGCCAAGGGGAGCCCTTGATGCAAGAAAAGAGGGATGAGAGGAGAGAAGGGATTACAGGAGGCATAAGGTTGGAAGGAGAAGCCATTGCAAGTGAGCCAATGGAGGTTGATGATGCAACCAAGGACATGGAATATAAAAAAGAATATAAGTCAATGATTGACTCCATCTCTTTGGATGCTGAAACCTTTGTTCCTCCACCTGCCTATCAGTATCTGGCACGACAAAGCAATATGGAAGCAGAGAAGGCAATGCACCTAGTGCACACCTCACAGTCACTACAGAGAGCTAAGGAATCTTTAGAAGCTCTGCCATCCATTGCTGAAGATGGAGAATTTGAAGAATTTGACAATGAAGCCAGCCAGAGCACTGAGGATGAAGGTGCTAGTAGTATTCATGATGGGAAATTTGCTACTAGCTACACCTATCATGACCTTGATATGGAGATCATAAGGCAATATAAATCTGCCATGGCTGAGCACCAAAGTGCAGATCCACAAAGACAGTTTGGTCTTCAACAAGCAATTGACTCTCTCAAGTTGCAAAAGATGCAAATGGTGATTCAAAGATCACACTTAGACGAGGTCAAGCAAGAAATCAAAGATGTGAAGATTTCTGTGGATTCCAGATTAGAGCAGTTGGCTCCTACAGCCACTCAGAGGGTGTTGCAACAAAGATTCATCAAATAAAACAGCTTGGCTAAGTCTGTGCAGCAACTCACCACTAGAGTGGAAAAGATGGAATCCCAGATGGAGCAATTTCTGCAACATCAGAAACTGCAAACTCAACTTTTAGAAAAGTTGGTTGCAACCCCTACTCCTATTCAAACCCTTGATGCTAACAAAAAGGGAGAAAAAGTGGAAGAGGCTGTGGCAACTGCAAGTCAACTCACAATTTCTGAAAGGAGAGAAGCAACAAGTGAGGGGGAGCAGCAGCCTACCATAGTGGTCAATCCAAAGGACTTTATTGTCAAAGCTTCCCCCAGCAAATCCAAACCTCTAAAAATAGCTCTATCTGAAGAGTCTGATCTCTCAAACATGACAGAAGAGGAAAAGCTAGCCAAGATTGAAGCTCTACAAAAGATAAGAGAGGAACAAAATGAAAGGATAATGAGGTCAGAAAGTTTGATCAATGAATCTATTGCATCAACTCTGTTATCTAGCCAAACCTCAACTCCAACAATATCTACTACAATTCTGAAGGTGCTCACTTCAACAATTGTGGCTCCTACATACTATGATGCTGAACCTTCTTATGTCAAAGAATTTGAACCCATCATAAAAACCAGAGCTTACTCTCCACCAAAAGCAAATGGGAAGATCAAGTTACAACTGGACTATCCATTTCCCAAGGATGATGAAGAGAAGCTAATGGGTGAAGCAATCATGGAGTTCAAGGAAAAGACTAATAAAAGAGTAAGAGAATGGATGGCTGTAATCACAAGGAATGGAAAAATTCTAAACATCTCCAACAGCCATCCTAGATTTGTTGACGCCAAGAGGGAAGAGACTTCAAGGCTGCTGAGAGAAGCTCATCCAAATACTGAATTTCCAAATGAAAACTCAGAAGAGAGGCTAGCCAGGCTAGCTCAAGAGTTAGAGGATGAGTTACAAAGTGAAGAAAGGGAGTCTAATGAACTTCCTAAGCCAGTTAAGAGAAAAGGTGACACTAAGGTCAGGGTACAGAAAAGATAGAAAAAGCATAGACCCAACAGACCTATTTCTCCACACCATTACCAGTTCAAATGCCTCAAGAGGTAATAAACCCATCTGTAAATTTCCATGAACAGCCAATAGAGCCAAAGGAGGAACTAGTGGAGTTTGACAAAATTGAGGTTCCTACATTTTTGTTTGAATCAACACAGAAGAAAAGGGTCCCAAGAAAGCAAACTCCAAAGTTGCCTATCCAAATATCTAAGGTGCCCTCTATTGTTAAACAGTCACCTACTGAGAACAAGGAAGACTACATCTATCAGGCAGTTATAGAAGAATATTCTGGCATTAATCTATATATGGATGAAGTGTCAGAAGTAAGAGGAATTGACAAATACAAACAACTGCCTGAGAGATTAATGTTTGTCTACAAAGGAGGAAAAGAGAGGACATGGCCTTTACAGAAGGTACTTGGAGAAAATTATCAAATCTTAACCAAAGTATTCTCTGCCATTAAGAGACATACAGGGTTCTCCATGGTAGCCAGGCATGAGATAATCAAGAGGATTGAATATATTATAGCAGAATGGAATTCTCCATCAAGTTTGCCCAAGAAATTGAAGACCCCATACAATGGACAGAAAATCCACATTAAACCTTATTGGATGATGGAATTCAGGGATGAAGAGGAGATTCTTCAGATTAGACGACCAGCTATCTAAGGCTAGCACCCAGTACCTTAGGTGGTTGCAATCAAAGCTGAATTTAAAGATTGCTGAAGAAGAAGCCTTCAACAGGAAAATCCAAATTCAGATTGAATCAAATTCTGCTAAGGAAGGAAAATCAAGAGTAGTGCCAACAAGAGAAAGAAAACGTTAATGATCTGCTTAGTCTAGAGGATCAACTTTTCTCTGTAAATTTCTCAAACTTTCTGTGATTAAATTTTGAAGCTTAATACAATTATGCATCTATCAGTAAATATCTCTAGGGAAATGTTTTGTTATCATCAAGGTCCTAAATTTATGGCTTTATGTTCATCAAGCATAAATTGGGGGAGATTGTTAGGAATATGTTGTATTTGATGATAACTTCACATTTTATGCACGAATTGTATAAGTCATGTTTTGTAACTGTCAATGAATGAGGCATTATAACTCTATTCGTTGACAGGTAGTTCATCAACGGATGAGGTTTTGTAGCATACTGCAGTATCTCTATTTATCAGTTGATAGTGTTTTTATTCAGAGTCATGTTGACCATCAACGGATAGGCAGAATAGGGTAGCCAATTGTAAATAAGCTATGCCATGTAATTCTGTCTAAGTGAAAGTGTATCAACAGATGAGAACAAGACTCTATCAACGGATACAACTCAAATCTACAATATCAACGGATAAATCTCAAACTACCATCAACGGATGACAGTGTACAACATCAACGGATAATCATTTACACTTTCTTCTATGCTAGCTGGGAATTAGCAATTGATAAGGACAGGTTTGACTGACAGATCACATGGGTTGATAGTAGGTATAAAAAGCAGTATGGCAGCCATACTTTAGAAACTCAGAAGAAAGAAGCATTCCATTTACATAGTGAATACAAGAAAGGTGCAAGGGACATGTCTGTTCACAAGGATAACCTTTCGGCTACATGTGTATTTGGAGTGGAGTAGCAAGTCAACTTGAATTAGATTAATATTATCTTATTCCTGTAGTACTTATAAACTTGGGATATATAACCAAGTGTATCAACTCTTTAGATACTAAGAAAACAGACATATTTGCTTAGGGTTTCTTGAATATCCTTAGAAGCAAAGAGTTGTAAAACAGCAGCTGTGTACTTCTGTATCACAGAGTTTTCTTCGAATAAAAGTCACAGGTGGTACATTTAACCACCTGATTTTTATGTGTTTGTGAATCATTTCTTATTCAGCAATTATCTTCTTATAGATTTCTGTGATTCTTATCAGAAACTATAAATATCAAGAATTGTATTCAACCCCCCCCCCTTCTACAATTACAAAAGTGTGTAATCTGGGAATAACAGTACTTTAACAGTTTGGTAAAAGCTTTTGAATTCCCAAAGCTACCCTATATAAAAGATACACAAATAAGTTCCATTTATAATTGATCCATTAAAAAATTAATTTATCATCAAAATGTTCCATATACAATAACACCTAGAAAATGAGTTACCTACAAACAAAATCTATTTCTTCGAGACATGGGCACTTAACTCATTAAAATGAATAGAGACCTTCAAGTATAAATAATTTTCTTAAAAATTTGGCACTGAAAATCATATAGAAGAATACGGACCTTTACTAAAACATAACATAAGGATCATAACATACCAAATTCACACTTAATAAGTTTCTCTGCTTACATAAATATTCAAAAGATCATAATTCTGAGGAGAGAAATAATAAAGAAAACTTATCAATATGATTATATATATGTATCAAACATATTCGCAAACACATTAATTTTTCAAGATGAATTCGGAGATGCAAACCTATCAATTGGATTCTTAAGAATGTAAACATATGTATAACACTCGATAACTCACCTGATTGTTTTGTAGATGATGCTTTAATATTGTATCAACCTTTGTATTGCAATAAAATAAGTACAGTTTGGGGATGAGATCGACTGAGGAATCTCCGATCGATTGAGCATATCTGCAATAAAAATTAATGAACTAATTACTGATACACAAACATTCAAAAAGAAAACAATATGAAAGAAGAAACATATGTATCAAACACATATACAAACAATTTGATATAATACACACACCAAACAATATATATACATTAACATACTTTGTTCGAATCCAGGTGAATGATGTAAAATTGGAAAAATATGATGCTTCTCTTTTACCCAAATTCAGTTTTCTACAAAAAATAAGATAATAATCAAAACACCATAAATTAGATAGATAGAAGAGATATGAATGTCTTGAAATACAAATTCAAACATAATAAGATAATAATCTTGTGATAAAATTCATCAGATGATTTACAAAAGTGGGTAACATAAGCTTGATCTACGGAACTTGGATTTGAAAGTGATCCGGCAATGAGAAAGTGACACAAAAATAGAAACTGACATAGCAAATGTTAAGGCTAAAATTAAGGTCAAATAAACTATTTTTTTAAACTCATGTGTGGGTATTACCCATTTGTCTACGGGTCAGTTGAATTAGTATTGATTTGTAGACGGATTTAGGATTTGGGCCACACTTCAAGAAATTTTCGATGACACAACGGTGTTTCACCGTCGTCTGAAGCCCTTCAAAACCGATGTCTATCTCGATGCCGTCTGTTATGCATATCAGACAACAGCAGCATAACCGTTGTCTTTGTTGTAGACAGATAACAGACGTGGTTTCCAAACTGTTGTATGAAAGCTGGTATAGACAATAGTTTCACGAGAAACTATTGTCTCATTTCATGTCGCTCAAGTGTTTCTTGTAATGAAACTATTGTCTAATTTCACGTAGCTCAAATGTTTCTTGGAATGAAACTATTGTCTAATTTCACAGAAGTCCATGGTTTATAAAATATATTCTATTGTTTCTGCATGGTATAGACAATGGTCTTTTTGTAACAGAAGTGTTGTGTGAAATATAGTTCAATAACATTTTAATTTCATTCGCATGTTGTATGTGTTATAACTACACCACACCACACTTTCTTTGTTTATTACATGTTGTCTGAATGTATAAGACACTATGTTTGAGTTTTGCAAAAGCATTATGAAATATAGTTGTCTGATGATAATTTCCACAAGTGTTTCTAAAAGATGATAACACTGGCTAATGATAAATAAAACAACACTTTTATTTACAACAAAAATTAGAGTTTATACAATACTAGAAACTAACCAATATTCATAACAAAAACTACCTATCAATATTCATTGCTACAAAGCTACTACCGGTACCAATTCCCAACAAAGTACCACTACCATCATCTAAATTACAATGTTAGAATGAGATAACTCAATTTCTTTACCTACTTCTCTAGCTCCCTTGCTTCTGCTTCTTAACTTTGTTCTTCTGCACAGCGAACGAACCAATATGCATAAAAATCAAGCAGACCTCATGCTCCTTTTCCAGGTATTTGAACCGGAGAGGCGTTTCATATCTTTGACACTAGAAATGTCCAGAAAACATGCAGCTTCAATTGAGAATCAGTTGAACTACTTTTACAGTGGCAAAACAAAGAAATTTCAAAACAAAAAAACTTTAAAGTCCACAGAAACACAATAATGCACTATTAATGGCTTATCTTTTACGTTTTCATCTTTCAAGTATTTGACTAGGCATGGGAATTGGTCTACTATTTTATTTAAGTTCAAATCTTAACTTTCTTATCTCTCTTGGATAAACCTCATGCTTACCTAACACAAACATATATATACGAGGCAACTTTTTATTAAGTTTGACACGCTCAATGAATTCACTTCAAAATGCAAGCTTAGGGTCCTCAAAGAGCTAAGTTTTGACACTGGAACCTACAATAGGCATAGACACGAAGGATATAAAATCTGCATGTATGGAAACTCAGCTCCTAGAACTTTGTTATATATTTCAGAATAATACTTGCCCAATTTTTTTAAAAAAATGAAATAAAATACTCCAAGAAGAAATGAGAATTTTATCTTCCCCTGAAGTAATATCTATAATATGTAGTGTCCATATATACCTACTTATTCTTTATTTGTGATCCTCTCTTATAGGAAAAATGATTGCTTTCCCTTAAACAACTTAACTTAGTACTTCTCTTGTAATTAAAGAGATAACAAGTACTGTATCATTTAAATATCAGAATCTTGAGCATATCGAAGCCAACAAACATAAACAAAAAGTGAGATGCAAGGAAGTACACTGGAGGAGAATATTTACCCATGTTCTGCCAGTGTAGATGAATTGCAGAAAGGAATGCAACAACAGATAGGTTACATCCTGAAGCTGGATAATTAATGTCTTTGGCAGACATATATACTTAAACCAAAATTACTAGTTGCTGCCAATATTACCTTATGAGCAGGTATTGCTCTTTCCTCCTTGCCAACAAAGAAGAACACATCAGATAGCTCCCAACTCTCAAGAAAATTTTCTAGGCCCCAAGTTTCATGACACCACCTTCCAGCAATAAACATTGATTGCTGACAATTAGATAGAAGCAGTCACACAAGAAAGAGGAAGATAGAGAGATAAATTGGCAGACAGAGAGAGATAAGAGAGGCTACAGATATATAGAGAAAGTGAACATTCTAAAATACCCTCGGACTGATTTTTCTTGAGAGTATTTGTGCACGGACATAATCCTGGCGATCTAAACATAGCTACACCTGCAATGTTTGTTTGAGATGGCATGCTTTAATATTCCCTAATATGGAATAAGAAAGAGACACTTGAAGTGAACAAGAAAAAAAAAGAAGATCGCATACTTGTTCAAGAATTGACCAAATGTTTCTATTGCACCAAATGTTTCCACCTGTAAATTGACCACACCAGCAAACAATCTTCTCAGAAATAAGAACAGAGCCAAAGTGGAAGGTCATCTTTTCAGAAATAGAACAAGTTGTCAAACAAGTATTTAGTCATCGTTGTGTGAATACTTTTGAAGCAACATGTGAAAAAAACAGTTGTCTAAGTTTTACAACGCTTTTGAGAACCATTGTAAGACACCATGTTAAACAACAACTCTTTCAAAAACCGTTGTAAGACGGATGTCTATTTTGATCTTCTAGACAACACTTTTGAAAACTGTCGTTGAGTTCATGATCAGACAATACACCGAAATGCTTGAAAAAAAAACCGTTGTGCAAAAATTTCAGCCAACACTTTTTCGTCGAAGTGTTGTCTGATGAGTGTCGTCTGATTCAGTTTTTCTTGTCTGGCCAGATCCCAAAATAAATGGGGCGATTCAATTATAACTGAAATGACTAATATAGACATGAGAATTAGTTGTAAGTTTAAATTTGAAAAGGGTAGAAATTGTCTTTTTTCAAAGTCTTTGTATTCATGAATCAAGATTATATAGATTTGATTATATTTTTTTTATAGTAACAGTAATAGAATTATAATAAAAATGAATTTTTTTTCTAAATTAACATTCACAAAAATCAAGTATTTAAGTTTTGGCGCTCAAATTCATTCTGTTACAAATCTGTACATTAGCTCTCATTGTGTTAACCTACTGTCTCCCCGCTTCCCTAGTTTTACATTAGAAAACGTTATCACCCTCTCAATCTTTATCCTCACACATGCAATTAAATTTAATCCCACAATTTCACTTTTATTAAACTCGAAATGTCTAATTGTTAGGTCCAATAAGATTGTAGAAGGGGGGGGTTGAATACAATCTTTACCCTTTTATCGAAATTTGTCCTTAAGATTTAAATTTACTTTAGACAAATTTTGTGCGGAATTAAATGAAACAAAGTTCAAGTTAAATATAACAATATATTAAACTTGAGGGTTGTTACAAAATCAGTACAGAGTAATATCAAGTTAATAAAAACAAATTAGAAAATTCGACATGAACTTTTCTTAATTTGTTAATAAAAATCAAGATATAGATTAGGAGTAAAAACTCGCTAATAGTACAAGAGTCACAAGTAATCAAGCTTGAACGGATTAAATATTACAAATACAAAGCTTTTGATTTTCTAGGAATTTATTGCTCTTGAATATTGTCTTTAAGATGAGAGAGAGAGATATCAGCTGGGTTCTTGTCTTTTTGATGTGATATTTCTGTGTGTTGAACTCAGCAGCCTTTCTTGATATTTAAACAAACTTCTCCTTGAACCTTCTGTCAATTCTGTCATCAGTTTTGCCTCGAACTACCTTTGACAAAGGTCTGTACTACCTTTTCAAGAAGGCTACTACCTTTTAAATGGCCGGTACTACCATTTAAATGGCCGGTACTACCTTTTCAAGAAGGCTACTACCTTTCAGTTGGCGGTACTACCTTTGGAACTACCTTTCAGTTGGCGGTACTACCTTTGGAACTACCTTTGCTGAAATGAACTTGTACTACCTTCGGTACTACCTTCTGAATAAGCTTGTACTACCTTCGGTACTACCTTCTGAATAAGCTTGTACTACCTTCGGTACTACCTTCTGAATAAGCTTGTACTACCTTCGGTACTACCTTTCTGAAAAGGTAGTATCAGTATAATTTTCAGCTTAAATCAATTAAATGATTTTCTGATAATCATTTAATTAATTTTCTTTTACATAAAATTCTGATTTAATTAATTAAATAATTAATTTAAAGAATAAATTAATTCTTATAGAATTAATTTATTAAATAAATTAACCACATAATTTAATCAATTAAAAAAAGAATAAATATGAATCCTTTAAGTAGCCAAATCTTTTCTTAAACCACTGAAATTAATAAAGAAATACCATTGAATTTTCTGTTGACGTTCGATGTACTGTCTGGTTCATGAACGACTAACTCCAATGATTGTTCTTCAATTTTGACTTTAAATACGTGGTCCTTTTTCTTGTCTCACATCTCTTGAAATCTCTTGTACTCTGTCTGATAATCACCTGTCACTGTAGAAAACTCTGTCACTGTAAAATAAATCCACTTCTTTGATTTTATACTGAGGCTTGATCAGGAGACTGAACTTCTTCCAGTGTAAAATATCAAAACTATAGATTGACTTGAAGTTTTTCTTCTGACAGATAGCATCTTCTGAGATTCCTGTGACAGATTAAATTATTTACTTATTACAATCTAATTTAAGTTGAGTTTATTCCTCGTACTACAAATAGGCTGTGTCATATGCCTTTCAATCTCCCCCTATTTGTTTGTTAGAAAATAACAAGCAAATACCTAGAGGATAATTCAACTAACTCAACTTAACTTAGTAAAAGATAAAACTTTAAATGCAAGCAAATAAAAAAACAGTTCTGGTTTATATTAACATTTTCCAGATTCAAACATGAAAGATAAATACAAGATAGATGATCCTCTAGCCTGATCATATTTAACTTATCCTATCTTGATCTATCTAGGCTCTAAAAATATAACAAGTAGAGCTACTCTTCAGTTAGGATGGTCTTTACTTTGAACTTCTCCTTCTTCTGGTTCTTCAATGATAGGTTGAAGATTTGCAATCAACTCAGCATCAAAAGTACGTTCACGTTCATTTGGTATACCTTGAGGTCTGACTGGTTGAGGTCTGACTGGTTGATTTCGATATCCTTTTAACCTGTTCACCTCCTGTTCATACCTTGTCATGTTTCTGATACAGTAGTTTTGAATGAAATCTGCAGCATCCTTCTTTTCTGTTGTATAAAGACCAGTGTTTCTCAGCATTTTTTCAACCCATACCAAATGCTTAGCATTGTACTCAGGCAGCTTCACATTATCACAAATGATGGTTTGATATACATCTTTCTTCAGAAATATTACTTGAAATGGTATATGAGTTATTTCAGGACTGGCATTTCGAGCAAACTCAAAGAGATGTTCATACAATAAGATATTCAGTTCAGAACAAAGTGATACCTTTTGTCTCAAAATCCAAAGCTCAGACAAGGTTCTTCTTTCTAAACAATTTAAAGATACATGGAACGAACCTTCAGAGCGACAATTAACAACAATTACCATTTCCTTTTTGTGAGAATTAAAGCCAGCATTTATTCGAGAGACTTCACACTTCAAGGCCTCCAAGTACACTGAATGATTTGGATTGGCATCTTTATACTTGTAAATGATTCCAAGAAATTGCTTGTCATTATTTGTTGTAAGTTGTGGAAGACTGATTATCTTTCTGGCTTCATCCCACTTCTCACCAACTTTGAGTTTAATATCAAGCTTTCTCTTTTCAACAAGTATGTGATGTTGCCGTTGCCTTTCCACTTTTTCTTGTCTTAGAAGCTCTTCCTTTTCATCCAACATCTGAGATAACTTAGCTAGTTCCTCTTTTCTTTTCTTCATACTAGCTTCATGCTCTAGCATTTTCTTGTCAAAGTGTGGGTCAGCTGGTTGCTCTATCCATTCACTGAGATCTGGTTCTTGTTCAAATTCAGGTACACCAATAATTTCATCTGGCCCAGCAAACGGATCAAAATCATCAGTCTCACCAGCGTAGTAAACAGTGTTGTCTTGTTCAAATATGCTCTCAGCTGGTTCAACTCCTTTTCCCTTTTCTGACTGCTGTTGTTGATACTTATCCACCGATTCACTTCCACTTGCCCTGGATTTCTCCCCCTTAGTTGGATTATCCTCTACAGATTTCTCAAATGGAGCGGTCACAACAGCATCACCACTTTTTCCTTCAAAGAATTCCTTTTCTTCTGCTGTGGGTGCGTGAGTTCTGCTAAGCATGTTAAACAAAAGTTTCAGCCCTTTACCTTGTTGTGAATTCTGCCTTTCAATCAATTCAAGACGACGTTCAGTAGACAATTGATTCTCATGCAGTTCTGTTTGGAGAATTTCAACTTTGTCGGAGATTTCAGAAATAAGCTTATCTTGAGCAATAGTAACATCTCCAGAATCATCAAGTGCCTTTTCATGAGATAGTTCAAGAGTCTTGATCTTGTTAGTGAATGTAGTCTTTATGTTGGTAATGGCAGCCTGAAGTAATTGTTTCTCAGCTACAGTTTTCTCAAGTTGTTCCTGTAGTGCTTGAAGTTGAGCCATAATTAATGAACTGTTTGTGTCAGTGTGTGCACTCACCTGAGGTTCACTCAAGGATGTTTCACTCTCCTTTCGTGCATGTGTTTCACTCAATTTTATGGTGGTCCTCACATCACTCAACACTAGCTCCTTTTCCTTAGATGTACCTGCAGAAGAAATCACCCTAGCCTCTTCTAGAGAGGTCAGTGGTGGTGCAATGGGAGTTCGCAAATCCCTATCCTTAATCAAATCTACCTGTTCATTAGGTATTGAAATCTGAATTGCTTCAGTGGTAGATTGATTAAGTTGCCTTCCACTTTCTCCAGTTGAAACTGCGAGTGGAAAATCCCTTAAGGGAGCCAGGAATGTTTCTCCTGGGAGGGGAGATGATGACTCTGTTATAAGTGGCAAAGAGTCAAGATTTCCCTCTGAAGCCTGTGAAGACTCTTCTACCGTGACAATGGTAGGCACTGTTTCAGTAGTAATCCTATTGTGCACTCCTTGCTCAGTGTCCCTAGCAACATCAAAATCTAAGGTTATGTTTTCCCCCATTGTGAGTAATAGGGGTGTGCTTGACTCTGTACAGGGTGCCATGGCCGACTGGCGAATTTCAATGGACTCATCCTGTTGAGAGAATGGTTCCAGTAACTGTTCATGTGCCATTTCAATGTCCATATCCTTTTGGGAGGATATGGATGGGCTGACAGTTGCCTCAATTAGTAAGTTTCTTCTCTTCTTTAGTGGAGGCAGAGCTGTGGGATCACTCATATCACTACTTCTTACATCAGGTCTTTTCACTGGTAATTTACTTCTGGATTTAGGTTTTGAGATTTGAGATGACACTGTGTTTGGCTCTAAGACCTGGGATAGAAGTTGTGGTTCTACAACCTCTTGGTCTAACCTATCAGCCACTTGGGCTCCAGAAGTAGTTTGAGATATAGAAGTAGTTTCAGGGAAAGATGAGAATACCTGTTCAGAAGCAGTTGCAGAAATCACAGCAATAGTGGGTTGAGCCACTTGAAGTTGATGTTCAAGTTCAGGAACAGGAGCTGCTTCTTGTTCCGGTTGCTCAGGAAGAGGTGCAGGTTGCACAGGAGCAGGTATGATAGATCGATTTATAAACTCAGCCAAGTATGGTGTTATGAGCACTGGTATGT
Source organism: Kitagawia praeruptora (assembly GCA_037693485.1). Taxonomy (NCBI): domain Eukaryota; kingdom Viridiplantae; phylum Streptophyta; class Magnoliopsida; order Apiales; family Apiaceae; genus Kitagawia; species Kitagawia praeruptora. The sequence continues at coordinate 147,363,648 of CM075352.1, forward strand.
TTGGAAACTTGTTATGAGTGTCCAGTGAAGTGTATACATTTTTGGCTTGTTTACTTGACACTTGTGCTCTATCATTCTGGTACTATTCTTGAATTTCAGAAGGAACAAGGTGATTGAATATCAAGGTCAAGAAGCGAGGATAATAACAAACAACCTTTTCACCATTATTATGATTCCTTCTTGCATTAATCATCCGAATAATAATGGCTCTCAAAATTATGCTACCAAAATTAATCCTACGATTATGAGCAACCGCAAAACCAATAGTCTGGATTAAGGAGGATAGCACATTATAATTACCTTTACCAGTGTTGGAAAACACTTTACAAACAGTGTCAAAGAAAGCATCCCATTCTTGAACAAGGTTCTTTTTAGTCAATCTCGCAAGCTCTACCTTACCTTGATAATTGATACTTGTAAAGAAATTAATCAACTCATTATCAGAAGGTGAAGCTACAAAATTATCCAACGGAAGATCTAAGACAGTATTAATAGTTGATTCATTCACTGTGTATTGTGTGTCATTAACAACAAAAGTAAAAGAACTCGAGTCATTAGACACCACAGCAGTGGAACACATCAACCTTAGTGGAGTGACTTTTAAAGGAGCATCAACAGCAATTGCAGTACGAATCAAGGAATGCTCGTTTAAAAACCTTATCCACGGCTTAAATCTTTCGTATGGACAATTATCCGGATTAAAATATCCGACTAAATTGTGTTTGAAAATCTCAAAATTATCAGCCATCTTGGTTACTGAACACACAGATTTTTAACAACCACAAAAACAAGAGAATCAATCGAGTTTGAATTGATCAGAATTAACAATTAATTAAAATTAATTAAAAATTCAAATTAATTCAAGGTTATCAGAAAATTCTCAGATTTTAGTATGATGTTCTCCACACAACCACGAACAACAATATATTTTTAGAATTGTGAGATTAAAATCCTAACACCGGAACCAGTCAAGAATCCGAATGGTTTTTCGAAAAATCGAAAACTCAAAATCTTCACCAAACACAACAATACTCGGTTCAAAGAGTAGGAAATCGAACGATCTACTTAACCTAGTTCTCAGAATCGAATTTGGTTGAAGAAAAATGAGCAGAGGTTCGACTAAGGAGCGTGTGTATCTGTATGTATATATATCGAGTGCTCGGTGTAAAGACACGCGAGAGAGAAAGAACAGTGATGTACTACCTTTGCTATTCTTCTGTACTACCTTTGCTATTTAACTAATACTCCCTTTTAAAACTCGGTACTACCTTTGATTAAAAAGGTAGTACCGAAGGTAGTACAAGGCAAAACGAAAGGTAATAAGACTCAGTACTACCTTTTCTATATAACTAGTACCACCTATTGAAAAACTCGGTACTACCTTTGATTAAAAAGGTAGTTCCGAAGGTAGTACAAGGCAAAAACTGAATAAAACGATTTAAAAAGAAAACAAAATCAAAATAGAAATAAAAATAAAAAATAGATCAGTACTACCTTTTTACAAAAGTAGTTCTGAAGGTAGTAATTATACAGGATTACTCGTATTAAATAAATATTTACATATGATACTACCTATTAATTTAATACTACATTTATTATGACCTTTACAGAAAAACCATATTAAATAATATTTACAGAATTTACAAAAATTTACAGAAAGTACTTTACATGCCTATTTTTTTAAAAAAATAAAAATAAAATAAAAATAAAAATAATAATATTATCTAAACGATACTAAAAAGACAATAGGTTGTCCTTTTAATGGAAACAAATCATTAATAATCAGAAAGACAAACACTACAAAATATTAAGTATTAATAATTTACATATTTATTCATGGTAGATTAATAAATCTATATATTTTCTAATAAAATAAATTTCTAATAGAAAATTATTTAAAAAGAAAATATGACTTATTAAACCATCATAAATATAATTTTCAAGAAAAATAAGTTTCTCATAAATTACAACTTGTAAAATTTGAGAAAAATATTTTTTAAGGAAAATGAATTATTTTAACATTGAAAAGAAGTAAGTAGGAATATATTAAGATGATAATGGCAATGGTTTGAACATTAACAAGTAACAAGGTAAGTTGATAAAATAATTATACAAGTGATTTTAATCAACAAATATTAACAAGATAATCACTTGTAAATTATTAAGGATCAAACCTCAGATATTAACTAGTTTAATTACTAGGACTATTTAACATACCCAATTCACCAACAATTCTGGTGAATGTGGATTCGTCAAGAGACTTAGTAAAAATATCTGCTGTTTGTTCTTCCGTGGGTACAAAATGTAACTCCACGGTACCATTCATGACATGCTCTCGGATAAAATGATACCTGATGTCAATGTGCTTGGTCCTCGTATGCTGCACAGGATTGTTGGAGATTGCTATGGCACTTGTATTGTCACACAGAATTGGAATTTTGTCAAGTACAAAGCCATAGTCACGTAGCTGATTCCTAATCCACAAGATTTGAGCACAACAACTTCCAGCAGCTATATATTCTGCCTCAGCTGTTGAGTTGGAAACTGTTTGTTGTTTCTTGCTGTACCAGGAGACCAACCTACCACCTAGGAATTGACAACTCCCAGAGGTGCTTTTTCTATCTACAACACTTCCTGCATAATCTGAATCTGTATATCCAACAAGGTTAAAACCAGATTCTTTAGGGTACCAAATACCTAAGTTAGGTGTACCCTTAAGATATCTCAAGATTCGTTTAACAGCAATGAGATGCACATCTCTAGGATCCGCTTGGAACCTTGCACACAAGCATGTAGCATACATAATATCAGGTCTACTTGCAGTAAGGTAAAGTAATGAACCTATCATACCTCTGTAGCTTGTGATATCTACCTTGGCAGAATTTTCACAAGCTCCAAATTTCACAGCTGTTGATGATGGTGTTCTTGCTGAAGATGAGTCCTCCATTTGATATTTCTTGAGGAGCTCTCTGACATACTTGGATTGACAAATAAAAATTCCATCTGTCCTTTGACTTACTTGTAATCCAAGAAAGAACTTCAGCTCACCCATCAGGCTCATCTCAAATTTACCTTGCATTAGCTTAGCAAATTTCTTGCACAGAAGATCATTAGTAGACCCAAATATTATATCGTCCACATAGACTTGGACTAATATAGTATCATTCTTATGTTTCTTAGTAAAGAGAGTTTTGTCTATGACACCTCTAACAAATCCATTTTCAAGTAAAAATTCAGAAAGAGTGTCATACCATTTCCTTGGAGCTTGCTTAAGACCATAAATTGCCTTGAAGAGAAAGTAGACAAAATCCAAGAATTCTGGATCTTCAAAGCCAGGGGGTTGTTCTACATATACCTCTTCATCCAGCTTGCCATTCAGGAAGGCACTCTTGACATCCATTTGATAAACTTTGAAATTTGAATGTGCTGCGAATGCCAAGAATATCCTTATAGCCTCAAGTCTAGCCACTGGTGCATAGGTTTCATCATAATCTATTCCTTCAGCTTGAGAATAACCTTTAGCAACCAGTCTTGCTTTGTTTCTAGTTACAATGCCATCTTCATCAAGTTTGTTTCTGAATACCCACCTGGTATCAACTACTTTCCTGTTTTTAGGTCTGGGTACCAGCTTCCATACTTCTTGTTGTTTGAATTGATTGAGTTCATCTTGCATAGCAATCACCCAATCAGGATCAGAAAGAGCTTCTTCAGTTTTCTTAGGTTCTATTGCAGACAGAAACCCAGAATAATTGCATTGATTTTGATAGCTCCTTCTAGTTTTTACACCAACATCTGGATCACCAACGATCAACTCAAAAGGATGAGCTCTATTCCACACAGTCTGTCTGGGAAGATTTGACCTTGATGATTCGCCTTGTTCTTCATTATGATGTTGAGTATGACCAGCTGATCCTTCATCACCTCCCCCTGAGTTGTTGCCAATTTGACTAGATGAATGTTCAGGAGTGTCAGTGGTATCTCCAGTCTGATCATTGTTTCCACCACCACCACCCTGATCATTATCATCATTATTGCTGTTATCATTAGCATCAACATCAGGTTGGTTGTCATCATCTGAATCGGAGTCTGTCATATCATCGAAAGATAACTTTTCAGATGAATCCTCCGTTTGGATACTAGGAAGTTTAGTGTCATCAAATGATACATTGACACTTTCAAGCATTGTCTGATGATCAATCACATACACCTTGTAAGCTCTTCTTGAATAACCAATGAAAATTGCTTCATGTGCTTTGGCCTCAAATTTTCCACCACGATCATCTCCATCTTTAAGCACAAAGCATTTTGCTCCAAATACATGAAAGTACTTGAGTGTTGGTCTCTTTTCATACATAATTTCATAGGGGGTCTTCATCAAGTCTTTGTTGATTAAAGTTCGATTCTGGGTATAACATGCAGTGTTAACAGCTTCAGCCCAAAAGTACAAAGGAAGCTTTGATTCACTTAACATAGTACGTGCAGCTTCAATCAAAGTTCTGTTCTTTCTTTCTACTACCCCATTCTGCTGAGGAGTTCTTGGGGCTGAGTACTGCCTTGTTATTCCCTTTTCAGTACAAAAATCATTTAGAACTGCATTCTTAAATTCGGTTCCATTGTCTGACCTTATTGCTCTAACTGGTTTCTTGTACTCCATTTCAATTAACTTGATGTGATCAATCACTAACTGTGGAGTTTCATCTTTGGAATTCAGAAATAAAACCCATGTGTACTTTGAGTAGTCATCAACAATCACGAGAGCATATCTTTTCTTTGACATAGACATCACATTAACTGGACCGAACAGATCCATGTGCAACAGTTGTAGAGGTTCAGTTATTGATGATGTGTCAGTGCTCCTGTGAGTTGCTGTTTTCAATTTGCCTTTTTGACAGGCATCACAGAGTCCTTCTTGAGTGAATTCCATTGAAGGCAATCCTCTCACCAGTTCTCTTTTAACTAGAGAATTCATTGTTTTGAAATTAAGATGGGAGAGTTTCTTGTGCCATAGCCAACTTTCATCTGTAGATGCTTTAGAATAAAAGCAGTTGATTTCTTCAGTGCTTCCAGTGTTCATATTGGCCACGTACAGATTGCCTTTTCTGACTCCTGTAAGAGATGGTTGTTCATGTCTCTTGTGAGAGATTAGACAATTCTTCTTGTTGAAGTAAGCCTCGAATTCCTTGTCACAAAATTGACTGACACTTAACAAATTGTGCTCAAGTCCTTTCACAAAAGACACTTCATCAATGATAACATTTCCAGCTTCCAATCTGCCATATCCATCAGTTGTACCTATGCTGTTATCTCCAAAGGTAACCACTGGGCCGGCTTTCTCAACCACATTTGTCAGCAGGGTTCTATCTCCAGTCATATGCCTTGAACATCCACTGTCCAAGATCCAGGTCACTCGATCAACCTGTTTCACACCCTGCAATGACAAATAGGTTAAACCTTCTTCGGAACCCAAACCTGATTGGGTCCAGAATACTTAAAGAATTGGCCTTTGTCAGGCAAAACAACATTTTTAACATTGACACCATTTACACCACTAACCAACAAACATTTAACCCTATAAACAGATTTGACAATCTTCTGTTTTATCTTGGGTATCCATGTTTCTTTAGCAGCAATGACATTTGTTTCACTGACTGGACATTTGACCTTGTAAGCAGCCTTACCAAAAGTCTGTTTAGGCTTTGATACAAATGTCTCTCTCCTATCTTGAGGAGGACTAGCAGTCTTTGATCTAACATTTTTATTCTTATTCATATGTTGTCGAGGAGCAGTCTTACCAGCACATGCTTGATTACCATTAAAGTAAGCAGACATTACATTAAAAGCACAAGACATACAATTGACAACACCACATGCTTTATGATAAATATCAATGGTAGGCATGGTATGCATGTTAGACATGTTATTGTTCTTTTTCAACTTATCACCACTTAACCCAGTTTTAGATGAACTCGTTGGATAAACAACCTTAACTGGTTTCTTAACAGATTTAACATTATCAAGGACTATGCCATTTGCACTGTCCTCATTACGCATCTCTTCTTGAATAATGATAGAAGTGAAGTTTGGAGGTTCTGCAATCGACTTCTTAAAGAGCGGATCTTCAACCTTCTTAAGCACATGTGGTATACCCCTTTCTTTAGCACTAACAAGGTTAGGGGTATTTATGCCTAACAATCCAACAGCTTCGTTATAACCAAACCCTATTCCTACAGTTCGTTCTATAGCTTGTTTATTGAAATGCTCTTTAGAAAGTTTAACAGAATTAAAGCAAGCACTAACCTTGGTTTCAAGTTCAGCAATTTTAGAAAGTTGTTTAGTCACTACCTCTAGAATAGATTTCTCTCTTCTATTAAGTCGTGCTATTTCCTCTTTTTGTTGATCTTGATTAACATGCACCTTTTTTAGTTCTAACACTTCATTTTCAAGTTCAGTGTTTAACAGATTTAATCTAGCAATGTGTTTTTGTGCATTAACCAAGGAGCCACCTAACTGACGAACCAACTCAGAGTCAGTAAGTTTTACCTGTGGTTTAGGATCAGTGAGCATGTCACCATTTGCCATTAGTGCAAGATTTCCAAATTCTTCATCTTCACTATCTGTGTCATCCCAGCTTTTACCAGCAGCCACATAGGCTTTCCCAGGTTTCTTCTTTTCAGGAACATAATCTCTCTTCTGGGCTTGTTTGGGTTTCTGACACTCAGTGGCAAAGTGTCCAAGTTCATTGCAATTATAACAACGAATTTTGCTTCTATCAACAGTTCCAGTTTTGTAGCCACCTCTGCTACTGGAGGATGAGGAACCTCCTCTCTGGAATCTGTTATTAGACTTGAACTTGAACTTAGGATTTCTCCTGAATCTAAAGTTGCCAAATTGTCTAACCATGAGTGCCATGGATTCATCCTCCAACTGATCCAATTCTTCTAATGAGTAAAACTCACTTCCATCCTGAGTAGCTGGTGTCTGACCATGTTCCACTTCAGTCTGCTCCTTGTCTGAGCTGTAAGGTCGAACAACCTTAGCTTCCATTTCCTTAGGAGCCTCAACCACTAATGCTGTAGATGAACTTGCAACTCTACCTTTACCATGAATCTCTTTCTGTTGGACTTGTTCCAACTCATAGGTTTTTAAAACACCGAAGAGTTTTTCAAGACTAACTTTATTCAAGTCACGAGATTCTCTTATTGCTGTTATCCTGTGTTCCAGGTGAGTCGGCATAGTCAGTAAGAACTTCAGATTAATCTCCTTCTGTGTATAGTTCTTGCCATGGATTTGCAAGTTGTTGATTATTTTATTATACCTTTCAAACACTTCTTGAATGCCTTCATTAGGGCCAGCTCTGAAGTGTTCATACTCAGAGGTTAAGATTTGAAGTCTGTTCTCCCTGACTTCATCGGTTCCTTCATTAATGGTTTCAATAGTTTCCCACATGTGTTTGGCAGTTTTACAATTCATCACATGGCTATACATCACAGCATCCAGGGAATCTATTAGAATGAGTCTGAGGTTTTTATCAAGCCCTGCATCCTCCTTCTCCTCAGGTGTATAGGTAGCAGGGTCCTTTTCATAAGATTTAGCAGGAATCACAATTTTACCCTCAGCTTCAACTTCATCTTCATAGACCATAGGAGTTTTAGGTCCGGTTTTCAAAACAACCAAATATTTAACGTTTGTACATTCCAGAAACAACTCCATCTTATTCTTCCACATATCATAATTATCTTTGTCAAAGATAGGTATCTTAACAATGGCTTTAGAAGTCATGATGAATTTTTAAGAGAGTTAAAAATTCGAGCTTGATCTTTAATTGAATAAAAATAGGATCTTGATTTGTATATCAATCAAACGGCTCGGATACCAATTGTTAGGTCCAATAAGATTGTAGAAGGGGGGGGGGTTGAATACAATCTTTACCCTTTTATCGAAATTTGTCCTTAAGATTTAAATTTACTTTAGACAAATTTTGTGCGGAATTAAATGAAACAAAGTTCAAGTTAAATATAACAATATATTAAACTTGAGGGTTGTTACAAAATCAGTACAGAGTAATATCAAGTTAATAAAAACAAATTAGAAAATTCGACATGAACTTTTCTTAATTTGTTAATAAAAATCAAGATATAGATTAGGAGTAAAAACTCGCTAATAGTACAAGAGTCACAAGTAATCAAGCTTGAACGGATTAAATATTACAAATACAAAGCTTTTGATTTTCTAGGAATTTATTGCTCTTGAATATTGTCTTTAAGATGAGAGAGAGAGATATCAGCTGGGTTCTTGTCTTTTTTATGTGATATTTCTGTGTGTTGAACTCAGCAGCCTTTCTTGATATTTAAACAAACTTCTCCTTGAACCTTCTGTCAATTCTGTCATCAGTTTTGCCTCGAACTACCTTTGACAAAGGTCTGTACTACCTTTTCAAGAAGGCTACTACCTTTTAAATGGCCGGTACTACCTTTTAAATGGTCGGTACTACCTTTTCAAGAAGGCTACTACCTTTCAGTTGGCGGTACTACCTTTGGAACTACCTTTCAGTTGGCGGTACTACCTTTGGAACTACCTTTGCTGAAATGAACTTGTACTACCTTCGGTACTACCTTCGGTACTACCTTCTGAATAAGCTTGTACTACCTTCGGTACTACCTTCTGAATAAGCTTGTACTACCTTCGGTACTACCTTCTGAATAAGCTTGTACTACCTTCGGTACTACCTTTCTGAAAAGGTAGTATCAGTATAATTTTCAGCTTAAATCAATTAAATGATTTTCTGATAATCATTTAATTAATTTTCTTTTACATAAAATTCTGATTTAATTAATTAAATAATTAATTTAAAGAATAAATTAATTCTTATAGAATTAATTTATTAAATAAATTAACCACATAATTTAATCAATTAAAAAAAGAATAAATATGAATCCTTTAAGTAGCCAAATCTTTTCTTAAACCACTGAAATTAATAAAGAAATACCATTGAATTTTCTGTTGACGTTCGATGTACTGTCTGGTTCATGAACGACTAACTCCAATGATTGTTCTTCAATTTTGACTTTAAATACGTGGTCCTTTTTCTTGTCTCACATCTCTTGAAATCTCTTGTACTCTGTCTGATAATCACCTGTCACTGTAGAAAACTCTGTCACTGTAAAATAAATCCACTTCTTTGATTTTATACTGAGGCTTGATCAGGAGACTGAACTTCTTCCAGTGTAAAATATCAAAACTATAGATTGACTTGAAGTTTTTCTTCTGACAGATAGCATCTTCTGAGATTCCTGTGACAGATTAAATTATTTACTTATTACAATCTAATTTAAGTTGAGTTTATTCCTCGTACTACAAATAGGCTGTGTCATATGCCTTTCACTAATCCTTGTCCCTCGAATGTATCTCTTGAGGAAGAAGAAAACGACACTTTTAATCTCAATGATCTTCCTGCCGAACTTCAACTCCAGGTATTGTTTCGATGCCCCGTTAAAGAGTTGCTTAGGTTTAAGTGAGCTAGTAAGTCTTCTTATGCTCTCACAAGTGATCCCAGCTTCATTAAATCTCATATGAAATTTCACGTTGCGAGAAACAAAATCTTGATATGCACTAGTTGATTTGAAGAAACCGGTAGGAAACAAATTGCTTTAGTCAGCTTCAATCTCCCCCCAATCTCTGTTTTCACCATTAGTAGGAACTTAATGAACATTTATAATGAGCCTAGTGACTTTAATAATGTTTCGTTCTCAAATTTCAGTAAAAATATTGTTCTCACAGGTTCTATTAATAGGATTGTGTGCGTAACTAATTGTAGAGAAATGGAAGGGCGGTTTATCGGGGTATGGAACCCCTCTATTAGCTACTAGAAACTTATTAGGCTTTCACAAACCCAGTCATAGGGTGGTTTGTCCGTTGGATTTGGTTTTGATAAGGAGTAGAATGATTACAAGGTCATATTTCTTGTTCTGGTCACTCATTTTGGGGAACAAAATTGTTCTAGGATTGAGATCTATTCAGTTGCTACGGATTCCTGGGAGGAGGTTGACGAAAGTAGAATAGTTCCTTTTACTGTGCAAAGGCGTTGTCAATGTAAATTTATAGTAAGGGGTGTTCTATACTGGGTAGGTATTGATAAGACGGTTGGTGGCTTCCTTTTATTGGCTAGAGTTGATCCTTGTTCAGGGTTATATGAAACAATCCAGTATCCTCAACACATTAAAACAACTTCCATGTTTCCGGTAAATTTAAGAGATACCGTTGCAGTTTTGATTCAATCCCCGTAGTGGGTTGATTTTGATTTGTTTCTCTTGGATGAAAATTCAAATAGTTGGACACTTATCCACCGTATTGGTCCATTTGTGGATGGAGGAGTGATGATTTGCAATGTTTAGGAAGCGGTCACATCGTGATGGAGGAGTTTTGATTAAGTTCCATGAAAGCTATTTGTTTATATTATTTTCTTTTCAAGTTTAACCTAATTTTTTTCCCAATTTCAAATGATAATAAACTTACGAAATTTTACATTTTATGATTTCGATAATCAACTTTTCCAATCAATTAAGTAAACTTTTAGTTTATTTTATTCATATATATATATATATATGCGGATAAATTTTATCTTAGTTACATATTATGCATCTAACTATCTAAGCATCTTAAGTAGTAAACGATTATAATAAGAATAATAAAAGGTGAAACAGTTTTTATTGTGAGCTTATATGTGTTTTATTTTTTCAAAACAGGCACCCTACACCGAGAGTCATTAGTAATTTTATAAATTTTATTTATAATTTAATAGAAATATTGCATACAACAAGTCTGTGATGTTATTATCTTGTTGTTATAGTTTATAATTGTACAAAGAAAAAATATATGGAAGTAAAATTCGGAATTTCGAACTTGATCGTCGACAACTAAGGATCGATCAAAAGATCAATCGAAGTGGTATAGAATAACCGTGAAATCAAATATATTTTGAATACTTCAATAATAACTTATAATTTTAATTGAATTTCAAAAGTCGTGCATGTAAAAAATCTTTGATCTGGGTTACTAATCACTACGTCTACGTGTAAGAATGTAAATAATTGATTTAATATTATAATGTGATAAGAACATACAATACTTGATAAATCGTAACTCAAAAAATTATTAATTTTTAGATAAATTATATACATATATCATATTTAATTATAAAATTTGTGAATAATGTAGTTTTAATCCAAAGTGTTGACATGATATCTTGATGTTAAAAAACAAAGTATTCAGTAAAACTTCAAAACAAAATATTTTCTTTAGAGTTAATTTTGGTAACTATAAAAAACCTATCCATTTAATTAAATTAATTTTAAATTTAGATGGTATGTTAGTATGATAGTATAAATAGCACCCTCGGAATATTTAGATAGTCACTCAGTGTAAATGTATCTTGAAAATGTAAGTTTTCAAATTTTTCAAGCCAAATTTTTTACAAGTCCATGTACTATGCTATATTATTTCTTCTCGTTTTTTAAAATTTAATTTCTTAAAAAAATATTTGAAATGTTAGTTTTGCATTTTAAATATTTGCAAAGAAAAAGAGCTAATAACAAAAAAAAAAATTATTCATTTAAATTTTACAATAAAATATTTATAAACTATTTATAAAAATGTATAATTAAATATCTTATATTTTCATATTAGAACAAATTTAACGCAAAAAATTCACTAACTATATTAATAATATAATATTGCACATAATATATGAAAAAAGAGTTGGGCTCTATAGAGACCAAATTTTTCTGGAGATCCTAGAGACCAGATTTATCACGGTTGGATCAAATCTCATCCAGTAGTTAAAATTGAAACAAATTTAATGGCAATTTTGTAATATTTACAATATATTCGGGCAATAAAACATACGATATACATACAGAACAATTTCAACACTTATCAGACCGTTTTCAACCCACTTATCTCGCAGTACAATTGCAGTTACAAAAACTTGGAGTTATCTACCAACTGATTCAGTGCCTCATCAAAAAAGAGATTGCAGTATTTTAAACAACTTCAATTTGTCTCGCCTCGCCTATTGTGTATTGTAGTGGAAGAACTACAATTGAATCAATTAGGAATGAGGAACAACAATTACATGCCATCGAAGAACAATAAAAGAATATGAGTGAAGGTATTTTCGTAATCCTTCATCGTAAGTGCATTACAACAATTCAATAAATTGAGTCAATTAATTGAATTGTACGGGTTGAATGTATAGGTTTTTTTATATTTAGGGGTTTCTAATGTAGTTTTGTTATATGTTCTTGCATGTACTATGATTTATGGGTTTAATTGTGCTGCTAAAATGTTTGCAATGTATTGTGTTTCTGATGTTTTTAGTAAATTTGGTAGAAATTAGTTTTTAGTAAATTTGGGAGAAGTTAATTTTCGTTAACTTTATTCATATTGTATGTTCTGCATTTGATTTTTTTTAAAAATTGATATGGAATATTGTTGAAGAACGTCTTTTTTTATTGAAGAAGGTTTATGTGTTTTATGATTTATGAAAAATACAAAGTGTTATAAAAGTTATGATTTTTTTTTAGATGTGTACAATGCTTTGTTTTTAAGAGAGAGTTAATGTGTGAAGTATAATATAGTTCTGAATTATTAGCACATCTGAAGTTTTTCGAATTATCTATTGCAGGACGAAGACGTAGTGGCAGATTAATTTCTAATCCATGGCTTTTCAATTGGCCGAAAAAACCTCCTGTTTATATTGACTTATCCGCAGGTGTAAACAGCCCTAGAAATCTGTTGGATGGTTCATATGCAAGGACTGAAATGAGGAACCGAAAACTAATGGAAAAAGCGGTTTCTAGTGACGAAGATGACGATTTTACGACTCCAGCAGAGGAGTTTGGAGAGAGTAATAAATCTGTGGGGAGAAGGTGCAGTACTAAGAAAAAAAAGACTGAAGTTGACCAGAGAGTTAGTTGTGTCAAATAGGAGGATAATTAGCATGGAGGACAATGTAAGATTGTAATAAATTGTATCTCTTGTTTCATGGTATAATTCGGATTGTTGTCATAGTTCGAAAGATATAACAGATATACACTCATCTTTAATATGAGGCCTTTACAGAACTTTGTTTTTATTCGTTTAGATACTGCAGATTTAGATACAGGATGAAGCCATCTCCTGTGCCTGACTCGTGGAAGCTTCAGGAGATCTTCGCCACCGGTGTTTGCCTTGGCACTTACCTTGCACTTATATCTGTTTTGTTCTATTATCTGGCCGCTAAAACCGACTTCTTCCCATTAAGTTTCCTTTACTAAAAAACTTATAGTATTGTTGTAAACCAAAGCCTACTTGCATGTTATGATATTTTAATGTTGCAGGATACTTTTGGAGTTAAGTCAATCCAGGATAACCCAGATGAGATCACTGCAGCCGTATACCTTCAAGTCAGCATTGTGAGCCAAGCACTAATCTTTGTGACAAGATCCCGTGGATGGTCATTCGCAGAATGCCCGTGTTTCATGCTTGTTTTTGCCTTATAGCCCGGTTTGTAGCTACCCTCATTGCAGCGTACGCAGAATGGAGTTTTGCCGATATCCATGGGATTGGGTGGGGATGGGCTGGAGCTATCTGGATCTTCAGCATCATCTTTTACATTCTTCTTGATATACTAAAATTCATGATACACTACATGATTGAGGGCATGCCTGGGACAACATAGAGAACAAGGTAAATAAAAATGTCAAGTAAAAATATTTTACAAACTCTAAATTAAGTACAAACGTATCTTCTAAATGATGATTTTTCATGCAGAATTCTCACAAAACTAAAAACTTTCGAAGAAGGAAAGAGAGGCACAATGGGCTCAGGCTCAACGCACTCTTCACGGCTTACAATCTTCAGGCAATACAAACAATAACTCAACAGTCTAAAACTGTTGTGCATGCTATATTAGCCCAGTTGAATTTTTGCAGGTATTATTTTTAAGATGATCAAGAAAGTACGACAACTTCATTAACAGTACAAACTTGCACAAAAATCACATCTGACTCGACTCTGTTACCTCCTCAAGCATTTCAGGCTAAAGGGAACTTTGTACTCTCAAGGGGGCATGTGGAAAATAGTGTTACAAGTAAAATGACAGGAATGAGGTGGCCCAAGAAGAAGATATTTCAAATTATGAGAAGAATGGAAGACAACAGTGAATAAGGAACATTATGCACAATTTAGCTGCTGCTACTTAAACTTTTTTTTTTTTCAAATTTTTACATAGTAGATGGTAGTAGGTATGTTGGATGAGTCTGTAATTGGCTGTTAAATAGTATTATTTTTGTTGCTAGCTGGGACGGAATGTTATAATTTTATAACCAAAGACCTTAAAACAACTGTCAGATTGCTTCCATTGATATACACATGATAGCAGATTAGCAGTAGGCAGAATTTCTTTTCATGGGCCACCAAATTTAAACTATGATTTTACTTGATATTCTGTATTCTTTAGTTTTAAACAATCATCGTCTTCAAGTATATCTTAATGCTGTAAACTATGCTAAAAAAATATCTATGAATTTGGTAGTTTATGGCAAAGTACCTCTCCTTTCTTGCAACAAATAACAAACAGAAACATAGACAAAAGAAGTAAGAGTAATATCAGTTCCAATAATAGTTTATGCAGCTATAAGGGCAATACAACAGAAATAAGACAGACAACGAGCATTATATGAAAAAACAAGACAATATCTATACTTTCCAAAAACAAACAAGCATACAAATATATATTATTGGGCGAGAAAATAAAGTCAAAAGCAGCCTACATACCAAAATCCCTGTCCTAACTCCAAGTACTCCATACGGTAGTGTCTTCCCTCGACCCTCCAGTAGGAATGTTGGGCTACTCCGTAATGTCAACTCTCTTATCTAAGGTCATGTTCTCAGAGATATTAAGGCCTTCAGGTCTAGCCTTACGTACATCCGCCACACTCTTCTGTCTTCAAGACTACTCCATATGACTCCACAAGGAATGATATCATGTGCATTCTCTAGGTCTATGAACACCATGTTAAGATCTTCACAATGTTCACTATATTTCTCCATAAAATGTCGGAGGAGGTGAATAATGAATTGCCTCGATCGTCGACCTCCAGGCATGAAACAAAATTAATTCTCAGAAACAACCGCTCATCTACCCACCTTACATTCAGTAACTATCTCCCACTATTTCATTGTGTGTGACCTAGTACTTTAATGTCTTGATAATTACAACTTAGATAATCGCTTTTTTTTTCCCCGTATAAATAGGTGACATGATGCTAAGTCTCCACTTCTCCGGCATCATGACAATCTTGAAAATATGTTAATGAGATCCATCAACCATTGTTCACCAACCTCTTTCAAACCTCGCCTCGCCTTAATATAGATCTAATATGAATCAAGAGCCCGCCTGCCTATCTTTTGAAGCTCCCTTCATGACTTTATCCTTGTTGATAAACTTTTCAGAATTAGCAATTATCTTTGGACTATACTGACATGGAAATTAGTTTTAATTTATATGAATAAGACCAATAAATAATGCATTTACCCACCAAAAAGTACAAATTGACATTAGTTTTGTGGGGTAAATGATAGCAGACTCATTTTTGCAACAGCATTGCACGTTTTGCAATAGCATTGCACGTTTTATTCGATCAGGGATGCTGGAAGAGGAAAATATGAAGTTTAACAAAAGAATTTGTTAAGCTGTGATATTTTTTTCTGTTTTGTAAAGTAAGACAAGTACAATAAAAATGAGAAATGATGAACATCAGCAGATCTTTTACATTATGCAGTTATGCCATCAACCTGTGCTATGTTTTGACCAATAAACTACTTGGTATTGCTGAGCATGATTTCACAAAGAAATTATACAAGGTGCTGGAAGATGTTGCACCTAAACTCACTCTGAACTTCCTTATTACATCATAAAGTAAGCTTTCCTAAGGATAACTCGTCTTTCTCTCTTGTACTTAACTTCATCCCTTTGATGCATGATTATCAGAGCTCTTCTAACCTGCAAAAAAATGAGACATGATTTTATCAAATTTCAGCATAGTCACTACCATGACAATACTTGTGAAAAGAAGCATGAAACTTGGATACATTGGTGTGCATGTGTGGGAATATGATTCACACAAAGGCAACCAGACAGATCTAAGGGGTAATGTGTAGACACTTACGATAGATTCATTAATGCCCATTCTAACAACTAACAAGTTCATCAATAAGCCTTCTCTCTGATATATGGTTAGCAATTCCCATTATCCGCTTTATTTGAGTTTCTGCTTTCTGCGCATGATATAAGAACATCATGATATAAGCATAATTGTACTGCATCTTTTCAATCAATTAATCATTTGTATTGCACTAAACACCATTTAATAAAAACAAACCTGAGCCTCTTCAGGATTGAACATAATTTGTGAATTGTATTCACCCAAATCCTAAAAAAAAAAATCCTAAAAAAAATTAAAGAAAATGAAGCCTGGTGAACAACAAAATGGCATAGCGTTGTTCGTTCAAAAACCGTAGTGATAAAACAAACAAATCCATTCTCCTATTGTTCCGTTTGAGAGAAACCACTGCTGAAGTTAGTTACCGGTATCACGCGAATGTAGATATAACAGATATACACTCATCTTTAAATGACTATTATAACCTTGGACCAGTTAATTTGTTTTTAAAATGAAAAAAGTCCAAACCGTTGGATTATACTTAAATGAATGGCTAAGATCTTGGATTATACTTAAGTTTTAAAAGTAATTTTCATAAATAGTTGAGTGATGACACATTGAATAATAAACACATGATTATTTTAAAAAAATGAAAAATTAATCGAGATCGAGCCGAGTTCGAGTTTATCGAGTCGACCTCGAATCGAGCTAAAAAAAACTCGACTCGACTCGAGTTTTTTATCGAGCCCGAAAACATGTTCAAACTCGAGCTCGATAACGAGTTCGAGCCGACTTTTTCGAGTCGAGTTCGAGCTGGCTCGGTTTAAATTATACCCCTATGTGTAGGGTAGAACCCACAAACCAGAAGACCAACCCTCTAAAAAACAACTGACCAGCCCTCTAAAAAACAAGGTATATGTTCCTTTAATAACTTTGCAGTGTTATGTATTTAGTTATTTGTTTCTATTTTCTTATCTATTTCATTTGTTTATTATGTTTTTATTCTGTTTTTACGATGGAATTTAATTTCGATCTTTGTAATTTAAGGAATTTCTGTCGAATTATATATTATATTTGGAACTATCTTTACCAAAATTAGAATTCAGCTAGTAATTATGATTGATTGATAATTTTGAAAATGAATTTAGAAGGTAGGTTCGAAATCAACGGGTACTTAGGGTATTGTTTAAATTGTGGGTTGGGAAGGGTTAGGTTAGAGAAAACATTTGAATAACCGTGTTTTGGAAAAGTTTAGAAAGGGTTGGACATCTAACATTTTTGCTCATTGTTTCTAGCATCATGTTGCTGTCCAAATCTGTGATTTCGATCCTCAAATGACGAAAAATAACTACAAGAGATTTTGGTCACCCTTTGACGGTTTTAGTGACCAAGGCGTGAGGCTCGTATGTCCCAAACTTGAGGTTTTAAGAATCAAGAACTGTCCATGGTTATCAGAGATTCTTAATACTCCCTCCGTCCCATTTTTATTGTCCATCTATCAAAATCCACCTTTTATTCAATCATGTTAATTAAACTCATAGTTACCAAATAATTGTATTATTTTTTATAAAAGTTAACATAATTAACACATAATATACCTTATTAACTAAAAGTGGACAATTATTTTGGGACAAAGAAAATAGGAAATAGTGGACAATAAAAGTGGGACGGAGGGAGTAGTTGTTTTAATTCCTTCCTTGAAAAAGGTGGAAATCACATATTTGGGCCGCCAACATGACTCTAGAAACGATGAGCGCAAATGTTTGATGTCTTATCTCTCTCAGGCTAATAAATTACTCCTTTCGTCCCTTTTTAGTTGGCACATTTGCAAAAAAAATTTGTCCCTAAATAGTTGTCATATTCCTTGTTCCAATACATATTTTAACCAATTTTTCCATATATACCCCTTTGTTTGTAATACCAAAGTTTGACTTTATATTTAATATACACACTCATAACTCATCATTTAATGTTAAGATTAAGGGTAAACGTGGAAACAAATTAAATAATTAATTCTTTCTTAATATGTGTGTTTTTTGCAAATGTACCAACTAAAAAGGGACGGAGTGAGTAATATCAGGGGCGGTAGAGAAGGACCATGCTAATGCTAACATGCACACACTTAATTGCATTTAATTAGAGTTAATTTCGTAGTATGGCTGCTAGTTTATATTATTGAGTTTCATGTGTCTGAGGATGACCTCAAGTACAATCATGAGGTTAAAACAATTACAATACAAATGCAAGGGTATTTATGTAAAATCACTGTAAAAAAAATTATATTCACAAAAATGCCCAACCCTGCGGAACCCCTTACTTTATAGTACAAATATGTTAAAATCTTAGGAGAGTTCCTGAGGACTACCTCAAGTCCATTTTTCTCTTATATTATTTTATGATGTTTGGAATTTTTTTGAACCTGGAAACTACAATTGGTGACAGAGATAAATGGGATTTGACAAAATCTTGTGTAAGGAGGGCATATGCTAGTTTGTTGTAAGGGTGTTTGCATGATCCTATTGGTCGTACTAATCGTCTAAAGTAAAAATGTTGATCGAATCAAACACCTGGGGAGTAATCTCATCTAATCTCTGCCAAGCTTTAATTTTCTTTTTCTTCTCTGTATATCATCGGCATTACTAGAGGTTTTCATAGTAATATATGCAGTATTTTAAACTTTGATTACATGGATTTTCTTTTGGCAAGTAGAGTTCGGTTTAATTGTAACTGATATTTAATCATGGGATGTGTAATGTTAATTAAGTGCCTGTTTGGGAAACCATTTAAGTAGCTTAACTGGGTGATAAGTCCGTGTCAGCTTTTGATGACCCGTTTGGGTCTTTGACTTATGTGATCACAAACGAACTTATATGAGGAAAATGAGTAAGTTGGTCACCACGTACTTTTTCCCAAACCATAACTTTTTATCTGCCTTGCTTTAATATCTTTTACAATCTATTTCAACTTTTTTACGATTCTTTAATATTCATGTATTAAGAAAATATTTTGTGCATTAAATTAAATTTTTTATAATTTATTTAGAAAAAATTGATAACTTATAAGTTAAACATCCAAACACGAAAATATAAGTTATAAGTAACTTATTACTTACTTCACATAAGTTACTTATTACATTTAAGTGATAAGTAACTTATTTTAATATTTCCCAAACGGGCTCTAAGTATGATCATCTTTAGATAAGCGTAAAACTATCAGAATAATATATTGGTCGTTAATTTAATGTTGACTTTATATATAGATTTTTGCTCGAGTGTGAACCCCTTATTATGGTCACCATATGAGATTTAATCGTATTCCTTCATTTTAATCTAATTTAATGGCCCGGCTAGGGGCATCCGTACTAAGAGCAAGTCCAACAGCTTCCTTGTGTTTTCCTTATAAATATTATAAAATAATAGACTCTTAGTGATTTAGGATAGTATAAGGTATGACAACTCCAACAAGCATCCTTATAGTTGGTCCTTATAATTATTAAATAATAAATAAAGGAGGGAAGCAAAACTAAAAAGAGGGAAATAATTGGAAAAGGGAGGGAAATGATAATTTATTGGTAAAAATGAAATAAGGAAGCCACGTAAAGATAAGGGATGACATGAGGCTCTTAACTTTTTAAGGAAAAGTTAGGAGGCTGTTGGAGCACAATTTTAGACATAATCCCTTATAATTTGAGTTAGGAGCTCATATAAGGAATCTATTGGACTTGCTCTAATAACCTACACCCTCACACACACTAACCCCGTCCCTGACATCATCATGATGTCATAAATATATACTCCCTCCGTCACGATTTAAGTGAACCACTTTGACCTTCACGGAGATTAAGAAAATGTAGTAAAAAAGAGTAAAGTTGGTTGAAAAGTGGGTAAAGTGGTGGGAGCTATCAATATTTAATACTCCCTACGTCCCGTAATAGTAGTCTCTTTTGTGAGAATTTTTTTTCCCATAATACATGTCCATTTCCAATTTTCAATGTAAATTATGATCATTTTTTCTAAACTACCCTTTTTGAAAATTGTATAGCAATAAATGAGGAATGACCAAGAGTATAAAATAGCTCATATACTTAATAGTCAATACATTTATAATGGGCATAAAAGGAAATGTATTGTTTAATTAATGTTTTCTTAAAATGCGCAATTTTTTCAAAAGAGACTTATATTGTAGGACGGAGGGAGTAATAGATTTGAGATAGTGGAGGAAGGTAGTGGGTGTAATAGTGTTTATTTAATAAAAAAGTGGAGAAGTAGTAGGTGTAATAGTGAAAAGTAGTGTTAAAAAATAGTAAGTATATTATGTTCATTCTTTTTGGGACGTCCCAAAAAGGAAAGAGGTTCACATAAAATGGGACGGAGGGAGTATATTTTTAAAAAAAATTGAATTTTTTTTTTGGAATTTTTTTTTTTTGAAAAACAATCTGGGGAAAAAAATTCTGAAGTCATGCCGATGTCATATTGGTGATTTTTAACAAAATCTGGTGATTTTTGTTGAATTCTAGTGTTTTTTTACGAAATTTGGTGATTTTTGTTGAATTCTAGTAATTTTTCATGAAATTTGGTAAAAAAATTTATATCTAACAAAACGCAAAAACCTATTCAAAAACTACCAATTTATTCTCCATACTATGAATATTATTACATGATTCATATAGATTCTACCACACAATATAATAGGATCACTATAATAGGTGGTATGTATATTATACTACATCCATTAATAATTTATACCACAATAAATTTATTAACCTTAGGGGTTCAATAATTAATCATTAGGGTTCAACAGTTCCATTATGGATTTAGAAATATTCGGAACGACGAATAAACCGTATACGAACTTAGGGTTTAGGGTTGTACCCTAAACCCTAATTTATCCTGATTTTTAACCCTAAACCCCTTATATATATATATATATATATATATATATATATATATATATATATATATATATATATAGGCCTTTGCTCCATACAGAACACTCTTATATAACAAACAACAAAGAACACCTTAGATCTATTAGATCCTTTGGCCCCGCCAGGGGCACCCAATACAAAAAGTTATTATTTTTTTACCCTCTATCAAGCCAGAAAAAAAAATAAAAAAAAAACTAAAAAAAAAAAATTTACTGTTCATGATGACGTCACTGATGACGTCATCATCATGAACAGTAACTTTTTAATTTTTTTTTTTTTTTTTAGATGATGGATGGATAGAGGGTAAAAAAATAAGAACTTTTTGTATTTGGTGGCCCCGCCAGGGGCAATGGATCTATTAAATATGAGGTGTTCTTTATTGTTTGTTATATAAGGTGTTTGCTTTGGAGTCCAACCCTATATATATATATATATATATATATATATATATATATATATATATATATATATATATATATATATATATATATATAGGGTCCTACTCCACTACAAACTAAAATTAGCTACAAACTAAAAACTAAACACAAATCTAATATTTCAAGCTAATCTAATTACCAAACTAGGGGTACCCCAATACAAAAAATGCTTAAAATAATTGGCTTTATCCAACAAAAAAAATTAAAAAAAATAAAAAAAATCACTGTTCACGTGATGACGTGGCAGTGGATTTCACTGGTTAACGGTGCTTCGCACCTTCTTGTACGGCGCTTCGCACCTTTATCATTTTAAAGTTGTAAGGAATGGCAATCAATGGTAAAGGCAATAGACGATTGACGGGTGTGTCGAGGGCCTTCGGCCCTCATGACTACCTAACTCATCCGTTTACTATCTTAAATGCTTCGCATTTCCACGGCAGGGATTTTTTTTTTTTTTTTTTTTGGATAGACCCAATTATTTTAAGCATCTTTTGTGAAGGTACCCTTGGCGGGAAACTTAGAATAGATGAAATATAATTAATTTAGTGTTAGTTTGTAGTTTGTATTTAAGGATTGGTTTGTATTTGAGCAAAAACCTATATATATATAGGCCATTGTTCCATGGAGAACCATCTTACGTGGAGAACCGTGGAGAATCATTTAAAATACATTATAATTGCTTTATATATAACAAAAACTTATAATCAAAAACTCAAGTTACCGGTATCACGCGAATGTAGATATAACAGATATACACTCATCTTTAAATGACTATTATAACCTTGGACCAGTTAATTTGTTTTTAAAATGAAAAAAGTCCAAACCGTTGGATTATACTTAAATGAATGGCTAAGATCTTGGACTCCAGGTCTCCACAAAATATCATTTCTCCACTGAACTTTATTCTATGAAAAAAATATCAAGTTAAGTTTTAAAAGTAATTTTCATAAATAGTTGAGTGATGACACATTGAATAATAAACACATGATTTATTCAAAAAATAAAAAATAAATAAACACATGATTATTTTAAAAAAAAAATGAAAAATTAATCGAGATCGAGCCGAGTTCGAGTTTATCGAATCGACCTCGAATCGAGCTAAAAAAAACTCGACTCGACTCGAGTTTTTTATCGAGCCCGAAAACATGTTCAAACTCGAGCTCGATAACGAGTTCGAGCCGACTTTTTCGAGTCGAGTTCGAGATGACTCGATTTAAATTATACCCCTATGTGCAGGGTAGAACCCACAAACCAGAAGACCAACCCTCTAAAAAACAACTGACCAGCCCTCTAAAAAACAACTGGTATATGTTCCTTTAATAACTTTTCCGTGTTATGTATTTAGTTATTTGTTTCTATTTTCTTATCTATTTCATTTGTTTATTATGTTTTTATTCTGTTTTTACGATGGAATTTAATTTCGATCTTTGTAATTTAAGGAATTTCTGTCGAATTATATATTATATTTGGAACTATCTTTACCAAAATTAGAATTCAGCTAGTGATTATGATTGATTGATAATTTTGAAAATGAATTTAGAAGGTAGGTTCGAAATCAACGGGTACTTAGGGTATTGTTTAAATTGTGGGTTGGGAAGGGTTAGGTTAGAGAAAACATTTGAACAACCGTGTTTTGGAAAAGTTTAGAAAGGGTTGGACATCTAACATTTTTGCTCATTGTTTCTAGCATCATGTTGCTGTCCAAATCTGTGATTTCGATCCTCAAATGACGAAAAATAACTACAAGAGATTTTGGTCACCCTTTGACGGTTTTAGTGACCAAGGCGTGAGGCTCGTATGTCCCAAACTTGAGGTTTTAAGAATCAAGAACTGTCCATGGTTATCAGAGATTCTTAATAGTTGTTTTAATTCCATCCTTGAAAAAGGTGGAAATCACATATTTGGGCCGCCAACATGACTCTAGAAACGATGAGCGCAAATGTTTGATGTCTTATCTCTCTCAGGCTAATAAACTAATATCAGGGGCGGTAGAGAAGGACCATGCTAATGCTAACATGCACACACTTAATTGCATTTAATTAGAGTTAATTTCGTAGTATGGCTGCTATTGAGATATATCCAGCTGGCAAGTTAGTTACAGTTTGTTCTAGTCTATAAATAGAGTTTCTGGACTCATTCAGTTGTAACAAATTAGTCACAATGTAGTCATAAACTTGTAACCATTTTCTATATGTAAATACAAGTTTTAGTTAGTTTTGTTCTATCTACTCTGCTATGTTCAAGCTCCATCAATGGAGGATTAATAAAGATAACATGGTATCAGAGCCTGCCGGAGCTCACCGGAGCTCGTTGTCGTCAATTCGTTCTCATTGATATTTCGTCGTTATCTTCCGCACATCTCTGTGAGATTCTCTGTTTATTCTTCTATTCATTCATCTGTATCTCTCTTCTATACGGTTTGTGTTCTTGTATCTCTCTCGTAATGGCAATCTCTCTCGTAATTTCAATCTTTCTCGTTTTGTTCTTTTTCTCTACTCTGCGTTCGTACTCTGTTATTGCGATCGTGTTTATATCATAATCGCACTCTTGTCATGTCCATGTTCGTTCTTGTTGATTGTTTGAAGATTTTGTTTGAGACCTCTGAATATCATTGTTCTTGATTTTGTTGTATAATCTTGAGTTTTTTCTCTGAAAATTTCTCTGAATTATACTTGTTCTTGATTGCTGTTATCAATTTCTGATATCTGGAGTTGATTCTCTCTAAAGTATATATAAAACCTGTTCATTACTTCTTTGCACACAAAGTGTTTGACGAAATTCCTGACTCAACCTCTATACAATAAATCTCACAGAAAAATCTCTACAAATTGTTTCTCTGCGTATCTCATTCATGCGCACTTAGTGTTCGATTTTTTTTTGTTTCTCTCAATCTGTGATCATATCTTCTGTTGATTTGTGTTTGTTTGGTTATTCTTTCATCGATATGTGATTTCGATTACGATTACATTGTCTTTATCCGCTGCAATGAATTGTTACTTGTCGCTCCTTTGAGAGTTTGTGGTTCTAAATTCTGATGTGTTTATCCTGAACTAAATTCTGAACTAAAGTGTTTCTGTGATCCTTTGTGAATTCTGAACATTCTGAATATTCTGAATTTATAAACTCCTTAGTGAGTTATGATTCAAAGCCTATTTTGTTAGGTTTCTAAACTGATTTCTGATATTTCTGGCCGTTCGAGTCACTTTGTGGCTCTGTGAGGTCTTTATTATTTCTGATTTTGTGCCCTTTAGTGGCAGTTTCTCCCATTGTGGGTTTATCTGGCTTGTCTCCTTTGTGAGCTTGCTTTGTGATTTGGTTTGTGATTTGATTGTGGGTTGATTGTGATTTGCTTTGTGGTTTGTGGGTTTAATGGTGATTTGGGTTACTAAGTACAGCAAAGGTCTTAATGTTGCTTGGTAAGTAAGAGAAGGTTGTCAAAGAGAGAAGTGAAAAACCTGATGAAGAAGATTTGTCTAGTGATTCTGAGAAACTAATTTTCATGTTGTCTGAGAGAATTTGGTATCCGGAGTATGAGGTTTTTGGCTTTCCGGAAGGTAATGTTGTTCAAGAAGGTTCTGTTTCTGGATTTACGCAGGGGTTGAAAGATCAGGATCAAGAAGTGTTCGTATTTCCTAAGTCTACAAGTGAGCAAGAAGATGATATTGCTACATTGGTGAATCTTAATCTTTGTAGCCTATCTGATGCGCCTTTTCTGGCTGATTTTATCAATTCCAATCGTAAGAACATGGGGCGTGTTAATGAAGCCAGTTTGAGGGATAAAGTCTTGAAGTTGCATACTAGGTACAATAGAATTGTGGAAGAGAGAGGCAAGAATCTTACTGATGATGATTTTCCGACATACAATGAGCATATGATTTTTCAACTGTCAAGAAAGGTTTGGGGAAATGATCTGAAAGCATTTGTCCAGGAATCTAGTGCTATTCTGGAAACTGATGTGTGATTTAGAAAGATATTGATTACCAAATACAACCATATTGCTGTCAAATACAAACATGGTGTCAATACAAGTTCAACTCCTGGTTCTACTTTACCATTTGTTCTTCACAAAGTTCAACTCCAAGTTGAAGTTTTCAATTCATTTCAACCTCCAACTTGAGGGGGGATATTGAGATATATCCAGCTGGCAAGTTAGTTACAGTTTGTTCTAGTCTATAAATAGAGTTTCTGGACTCATTCAGTTGTAACAAATTAGTCACAATGTAGTCATAAACTTGTAACCATTTTCTATATGTAAATACAAGTTTTAGTTAGTTTTGTTCTATCTACTCTTCTATGTTCAAGCTCCATCAATGGAGGATTAATAAAGATAACAGCTGCTAGTTTATATTATTGAGTTTCATGTGTCTGAGGATGACCTCAAGTACAATCCTGAGGTTAAAACAATTACAATATAAATGTAAGGGTATTTATGTAAAATCACTGTAAAAAATTTTATATTCACAAAAATGCCCGGCCCTGCGGAATCCCTTACTTTATAGTACAAATATGTTAAAATCTTAGGAGAGTTCCCTGAGGACTACCTCAGATCCATTTTTCTCTTATATTATTTTATGATGTTTGGAATTTTTTTGAACCTGGAAACTACAATTGGTGACAGAGATAATTGGGATTTGACAAAATCTTGTGTAAGGAGGGCATATGCTAGTTTGTTGTAAGGGTGTTTGCATGATCCTATTGGTCGTACTAATCGTCTAAAGTACAAATGTTGATCGAATCAAACACCTGGGGAGTAATCTCATCTCATCTCTGCCAAGCTTTAATTTTCTTTTTCTTCTCTGTATATCATCGGCATTACTAGAGGTTTTCATAGTAATATATGGAGTATTTTAAACTTTGATTACATGGATTTTCTTTTGGCAAGTAGAGTTCGGTTTAATTGTAACTGATATTTAATCATGGGATGTGTAATGTTAATTAAGTATGATCATCTTTAGATAAGCTTAAAACTATCAGAATAATATATTGGTCGTTTATTTAATGTTGACTTTAACATATATATAGATTTTTGCTCGAGTGTGAACCCTTATTATGGTCACCATATGAGATCTAATCGTATTCCTTCATTTTAATCTAATTTAATGGCCCGGCTAGGGCATCCATACTAATAACCTACACCCTCACACACACTAACCCTATCCTGACATCATCATGATGTCATAAATATATACTCCCTCCGTCCCGATTTAAGTGAATCACTTTGACCTTCACGGAGATTAAGAAAATGTAGTAAAAAAGAGTAAAGTTGGTTGAAAAGTGGGTAAAGTGGTGGGAGCTATCAATATTTAATAATAGATTTGAGATAGTGGAGGAAGGTAGTGGGTGTAATAGTGTTTATTTAATAAAAAAGTGGAGAAGTAGTAGGTGTAATAGTGAAAAGTAGTGTTAAAAAATAGTAAGTATATTATGTTAATTCTTTTTGGGACGTCCCAAAAAGGAAAGAGGTTCACATAAAATAGGACGGAGGGAGTATATTTTTAAAAAAAATTGAATTTTTTTTTTTGAAATTTTTTTTTTTTGAAAAACAATCTGGGGAAAAAAATTTTGAAGTCATGCCGATGTCATATTGGTGATTTTTTTACAAAATCTGGTGATTTTTGTTGAATTCTAGTGATTTTTTACGAAATTTGGTGATTTTTGTTGAATTCTAGTAATTTTTCACGAAATTTGGTAAAAAAATTTATATCTAACAAAACGCGAAAACCTATTCAAAAACTACCAATTTATTCTCCATACTATGAATATTATTACATGATTCATATAGATTCTACCACACAATATAATAGGATCACTATAATAGGTGGTATGTATATTATACTACATCCATTAATAATTTATACCACAATAAATTTATTAACCTTAGGGGTTCAATAATTAATCATTGGGGTTCAACAGTTCCATTCTGGATTTAGAAATATTCGGAACGACGAATAAACCGTATACGAACTTAGGGTTTAGGGTTGTACACCCTAAACCCTAATTTATCCTGATTTTTAACCCTAAACCCCTTATATATATATATATATAGGCTAGTGGTCAAATAGAAACCAATCTTAGAATGGAAACTAGAAACCAACACTAAATAAATTATATTTCATTTATTCTAATGGCCCCGCCAGGGGCACCTTCACAAAAAGTGTTTAAAATTATTGGCTCCATCCAGCAAAAAAAAAAAAAAAACTGTTCACGCTGACGTCACTGCCACGTCAGCAGTGAACAGTAATTTTTTTTTTTTTTTTTGCTGGATGGAGCCAAGAATATTATGAACTTTTTGTATTGGGGTACCCCTAATTTGGTCATTAGATTAGCTTGAAATATTTAATTTATGTTTAGTTTCTAGTTTCTATTCTAATTTAGTTTCTATTAGAACAAGACCCTATATATATATATATATATATATATATATATAGGGTCTTGCTCAAATGAGAACCCTCACTTATGGTGAGATATGAGATCTAATCCTAACCATATATTTTTTATATCTAAATTAAATCCTAGCCCCACAATTATTATTTCAAATTTTATTTTTTTATTATTCATTTAATTCAACATCATCATCCACAATCATTACTTCTATACAATCATTACTTCCATACTCTGGTCACCATTTCCGGTTACCATCTCCGGCGACAAATTCCGACCAACCCAGAAAATCACCACCGGTAAACAGAAAATCACCACGCTGCCACCACCACCTCCGATCACCACCAACGAAAATCACGACCGGTAAACAGAAAATCACCACACCGCCGCCACCCCGGCCACCACACGGCCGCTGCCACCAACAAAAATCACCAACTTTAAAAAGAAAATCACCGCACTCCGCCACCTTCGGCCACCACATTGCCACCACCACAACCAATAATCACCGACTGAAAACAAAAATCACCGCGACCAAACCACCCCAAACCACCACATCACCGCTACCACCTCCGGCCACCACCAACAAATCACCAATAACAATCGAAAATCACCACAAATCAATCAGCATCTCTCCACCGAATCTTCCACCTCCGCTGCACTTTCTCGCCGGCGCCAAAATCACCAGAAAAATCCATTACAAATCAGTATAAACCACAAAAATCACCAGCCGGAGTTGGATTGATTATGAGCAGATCCACAAATAAATCAAAAAAAATCGTAGAAAATCACCATTAAATGTCCTGTCCATAACTCAAACAAAACAAAAAATCGCCAAAGCCGGTTCGTCTTCGTTTGTTTCTGTTTTCGGCTTCGTCGCGCTTAGCTCATCGGAATTGAAGTCTGATCGGCAGTGAGCCATAACAATTATGCTTCGGTTTTGATAAAATCGACGATGCCGGACTTTCTATTTGGTTTTGTTGCGCCGTCGTGTAAAGTAGCGGAGCCTGTACAAATGAATCTTAAATCGCCGGAAAATGTTGGAGGGGGGAGGGGCTAGGTGGGGGTACGGGGTATGTGTGAGTTTGTGTGTAATACGTGTGTGGCGTGTGTTTGTGTGTGTAGTGCGTGTGTGGTGTGTGTGGAGTGCGTGTGTTTCTTTTGTGTGGTTAAGATTAAAAGGATACATTTTAAATAGAGGGCTGAGATTAGATCTCAGTTCTCATTTTAATTTGGGGTTCTCATTTGAGCAAAACCCTATATATATATATATATATATATATATATATATATATATATATATATATATGCAAGTGCTCAAATGAGACCCCCACCTAAAATGAGAACTGAGAATGAATCCCAGCCTCACAATTTTATTAATAGATTAAAATCTTAACCGTACAAATAATATAGATCTAAATTATATTCCCTCGGTTCTTCCAAGCCCCATTTCTATCTCTCTCACTTTCACCCAGTATCATCAATCTTCTTCTATCTCGTTGTTACCATGTTGTTATCACCAGACAAACATCGTTGCTACCATTAGACGGCGTCACCACTTGTTATTACCATCTTTGCTCCGATCTATCATCATTACTCCGATCTGCTATTGTTGCTTCAATTAATTAAACTATCACCAATCGATTTACCCACTAAAAGATACACGTAACATCACGTAATGCGTACTTCACATTTACAACTCAAATCTGATTTTTTTCGTTAATGGATGGTTATGGCGATGACAATGGATATAGTGGTGGTGGGGGAGAGGAAGATGGTGATTATAGTGGAGATGGTGCTGATGAAGAAGGTTATGGTCGAGATGCTCGTGATGAATAGTAATTTCTTTTATTGATTTGCTTACAGAAAAATTGGTGATTTGCATTGAAATTTAGTGATTTGTGTTGAATTTTTGTTAATTTGGGAAATAATTTTGGTGATTTATAAAGATATAGTAGTGACGGTGTGCTGGATATTATGGGTGGGTGGTGTTGTGAATAATTACTGGTGGTGTCAGTTAGAAGTAGTAGTGGTGGTGTCTTAATTTTTGATCACTTCGATTCAAATTTTGGTGATTCGTGTTCAAGTTTTGGTGATTCAGATTGTAATTTGGTGATTTTGAAGGTTGTGTGATAACATCACGTTAATGGTGATTTAAATTTTAGTTATTCTCGAATTGATTTTGGTGACTTGTAGCGATTGTGTCGTAATATGGCAGCCAATTAGTGATGATGATGGTGATACATGTGTTGTGATAATAGTGTTAATAATGATGATAATTGATGTGTGATATGTTTAATGGTTATGATATGGTGGTTATGATTCTGGTGGCAGTGGTTGTAATGACAGTTTGGTGGCAACGCTGGTAGTAGCATGAGTAGTGGAATTAGCACTGATTGATATATTTATGTTATATGTTGTATTTCAATTTTTTATCAGTGGTTGTAATGACAGTTTGGTGGCAACGCTGGTAGTAGCAGTAGTAGCGGAATTAGCATTGATTGATATATTTATGTTATATGTTGTATTTCAATTTTTTATAATTGGGGTCTCAATTCTCATTATAAGGAGGGAGGGTCTCACTGGAGCTCTATATATATACATATGAGAGTAGGGAGCCTGAGATATATATCTGATAAGTTCACTTAGTATAATTTTATATGTAAATATAAGTGGACATTTTTGTAAAATCAAGATATCTCAGGTCCTTTCTTTCTCTCTCTACATATATATATGTGTGTGCGCGCGCGAGATAAATCTATGTTTATGCAGGAATATTGCATACGTAAGTAACATGTAGCATTAAGCAGTCGCGTCAAAAGGCTAAAAAAAACTAGAATTCGGATTCCATGTCCTCACCATTGAGTATGCGGGAGAATGCAACATTTCATCTCGAATTGGTGGCCTTTTAAATTGTTATGGACGTAATGAGGAAGGAATGAAATTTTTGAATATTTTTCATCTCATTTTATTTCTTCCATATTCATTCGTCACAGCCGAAAACAACATAAAAATATTGACAAAATGAGTTAGTACATACATGATATATCCCTACTAAAATTTGGTGGGCAATATACAATTTAGTTCATGGGTCTTTTTCTAAAATTTTAAAGATTTTATATGAGTTGGTTACTTAATATAAAGTTTTGAATAATATATAATCTTAGATGAGTTGAGGGGGGTGCATATTAAATAATGAGTAGTGCTAGGTGAGAAAATATGCACATAAAAATTTACATAATGAGTTGGAATTCACTAATTGATGTTTTTATTGGTTGATATTAATGTGAATGCATGGGGCCCATTGAATTATAACCAATCACATTGATACACCTATCATTTTGTGAAAGTTTTTGTGAAAGTTTTTGTGAAACTTTATGTAACTCTAGCATTTTCCTTAAATAATATATGATCCTCCTTAAAGTTTTAGATGAGTCGGAGAGTGTTGAATAAGAAAAATGCTAGAGGTACCAAATTGGGTACCAAAAATTGTTACCAAATGAATGTGATTGGTTATAATTATAATGGGCCCGCCAGGGCCATCCAATTAAAACATTACAATTTGCCAAATCACTCATGCTATGTCATTTGGGGACTTTTTTGGGGACTAAATTTGGGGTCCCTAGCACTACTCGTTGAATAATATATGATCCTCGTGAATATTTTAGATGAGTTGATTATTTAACAATGAAATAGTTGAGCTATATATGGTACCGATCGAATTTTAACATACTCAAAAGGACGTTTCAAAAAAAAAAAAAAAAAAAAAAACATACTCAAAAGGACATCTTAAAGTTGATAAGAGCCAAAATAAACAAAACCATATCAGAAGAAGCAACTCGATGAGGGGTTAAATCTACAATACCAACCTCACAAAAGCACTTGAAGCGGTCACATGAAAGCGAACACAACATTGTATTTAATTTGTCTAACAAATCTACACTGATCCACCATCACAAGTCATATGATCCTCTTCCAACTAACAAAAAATGCATACAAAGCATTAATTTGATGTAAACTGAAACTGTAGTTTCACTTCACTACATTTTGCTCAAAAGTATAACATGATAATGAGCTCGATTAGATATCTCAAGTGGTAAGGGCTTATCTCTTGTCGTCCCAAGATCCTGGATTCGATTCTCGCTCACCCCCGAGATTTGTTAGAACATGGCATATAAGCCTAAATAGTCAAAAAAAATAACATGATAATGAGGCATATTACACAATTGTTAACAGATCTCTAATGACTTATTCTTTCCTGCCTGTCCATGTAGCAGCATATATAGTTATAGATGCAACAACGATTCCAAGTCTTCAGATCCTGCAAATGAAACCGACACAATGCTTGTTTTAGGATAAACCCACATAACTTTAGCACACAGTTGCTATAATGATCTAAATGTACGTAGCTATGAATCATAGCAGAAAAACTCCGTACTACTGAAAATAAATGGCATATAACAAGCATGCAGTGTGTGTGATTGTTATATTTTATGTATAGGCTGAGCCTATTAGAATCATCAACAAGGGCAATGTTCATCTGATGTTCAGGCAGTTGCTGATGTAGCTGCGACAAAAAAAAAAAAAAAGAAGCAAGATTCTATGAATTAACTTAAGCGCCCCGCCACCCTTCTTTCTCAAGCTTGAAATTCTTCTGATCAATCTGTTCCATTTATTGATAGAGAGTTAGAGACCCTTAATTGTTTTCAGTTTGTGCTTCCTCTAGCTTAGAACCGGCAACCTTACAACTAAAGCTAATGACGTCGATCATCTTAAGATTTATTATTTTTAAGCTCAATTTTTTAGGATTTAAAATCTTCTTGTTGCTTCTCGATATGAAGCTTATATATTAATCTTGAAAAATCTTTATTTCTGTCATGAACTGGTATAAATTTTCCTACTTGCATGGTACATCCATTTATGTTTCCCGTGGTAGCAAAAGCACATCTTTGATTGGTCATTGAGGAAAAAAATCTACAATTTTGACTTTGTTGTCTATTAATAGCCCTTTATCTTTTTTGGCTAAATTATTAGGCCTTTAATTACGGCTTAGGTGCTGCTGTTTTTTTTTCCGGATTGCAAACTCTCGATCTTGATTAAGGGTTTGTCAGGGATAAATTGAGTTAGAAGCATGTACCTAAAGTCTAGTTCAATGGTTCCGGGAATTGAGTCATCTCCTGATTTCTTGCTCATTATGGCTTATGATCTGCATAGTAATTTTCATCTGGTGTCACGCTCCATGTTGAAGAAATGTGAGTGCAATTGTTGTTTAATTATGATCTGCATGGTAGCCTTTTGGTCCATATGGAGAGGAGGAACTGTTGTGTCTTTCTACAAAGGAAAAGCTAAAGTAAATTATTCTCCCCTGATAAAACATATAAGGATCAATAGAAAATTACCAATTATACAATTTGAAATATTGTTTGTATAGTTTTACATATCATCAGATATCAGGAAAGAGATCAAATTCGAACTACAAAGATAAAGGGATAGTCGGATAGAGATGCAAATTATTCCAGCTGAAGAGAATGGTGGTCAAGTTTGAGAGTACGTATCAGATAATGTGCCATTAGTGCAAATAACCACTTTTTATATCGCGGTTCGATATTTTATGTCAACAATGATGGGTGCATATACTTTACAGATTGGCTAGCTAAGGTATGGGGATTTTCGCATGGAAGATCGCATCACTGAACCTCATTTTCAAGGAAAATCCTCCTCTCTCCTCCTCTTTGGCACATCTAAATTGTACCAGTGAAGTCGCTCTCGCTCCACAGTTAGTTGGAATACTTTAAATTTTTTACGGTTTTGAATATTGACATATAAGCTCAGTATCTTTCCAATTAGAGGCTTCAATAAAATTGGGAGCTTATTTATGTTTTATTCAATAATTTTTCCTACGTCATTTTTCTCAGTAAAGTTATGGTAGTTAATCATTTAAACTTATTTAATTTAAATGATTACCAAGGGATTATCAGCTGATAATCATTTAAAGAATTCAGTTGGTACTAGTCGTGGTTTTGTACAATATTTTTCATCGACAAAGACGTATAATACTGAGTTACCGAGGCTGTTGGGAAACTAATATTAGCAACTAGTAAAGGATGGTTGTTAACACGGGTGAAGTGCCAAAATAGCACAATTTTGGGGGAAAATGCCCAAAATGGCACTTTCTGGGAAGTGTACCCGTCACTGGCACTTACATAACGCATTTACAGAATGCGTTAGGGGGGTAACGCATGTCTCACATGCGTTACTCGTGTATTTTGCAGTCGTCCCAACTGATTTCAAGCAAAAAAACGTCAACAACATATGCGTTTTGAGGGTAACGCAACTGCGTCATGCGTTATGGGGGTAACGCATCACGCACTTGCGTTATCCTCAAAACGCATATGTTGTTTGCGTTTTTGTTGTTTTTTCAGGTGGGGGCTGTAACAAAAACACGAGTAACGCATGTTCATCATGCGTTACCCCCTAACGCATACTATACCTGCGTTATGTAAGTGCCAGGCGCGGGTAGTGTTTCCCAGGAGTGCTATTTTGGACATCCAACCCCCATTTTTGTGCCATTTTGGGCATTTTCTCGTTAACACTAGGTAAAGATTTGCAAATCAATCTTTTGCATCCTCTTTTGAGGCACCAAATCTCAGTTCCACCAATGCTTACGTTGTCTATGCAGTGCATATACCACGAAAAATACACTCATGAAGACGCCACGAAAAATACACTCATGAAGACGCCAGTGAAGAGTTTATCCGAAATGTTGCTATGTCATCTGAATTACCCAAGAATCACCACGGGACTCCGTCGCCAGTTGTAATGGTTCGTGTAGGTGTTTTAGTATCAAGGGAAATCCATCCATGGCATCTCTCCACTTTGGTGCATCTAAATTGTACAAAGCGGAAGATTTTTGGGTGAATATCCGGGTTTTTGAACTATGATGATTGAAGGATAACAAATTACGTATAGAGAATATAACATGAGCGACGTTTATCCCTTGATAAACAACTTGCTGGTCCTAATTGTCATGGAAGATAGCGACATAGTGCAAATTCTCTTTACTGTTATATTTTATTATTGCAAGGATTTTTTTTCATACATGCAAAGGATCGACATGTTCCCACGATTATCATGATAAAACTTTACCAAAATCATCTTCATGTACTTAATTGCATATGTCGTGTGTGTTTTAACCGGCTAAAATATTTAAGAACTTAATTTTTTTAAGAACTTGTGATCGGTGATACTCTACAATTTTTCCGGTTGTTTATGTAACTATTTCGAGTCTCTTGTAGGTATTACTTGGAAAATTAAAAACCTTATATAAATAAAATATGTTGTTTTGCTTGATACATCTGTATGTGTTATGAGTGAAAACTTATAATCATATTTTAGGATTTTTATTTTCTGCCGTGGATGCTAGATTGGCATAGGCTAGAGGATAAACAAACAACAGCAAAAACAGCAGAGGAATCAGAATGCACATAAACTGTTAGAATATGTTAATATTCATTTTAATATTCAGATTTGTAATTCCTTAATACAGGGAATATAGTGGTCCTTGATATAGGGAGCCTTGATATAGGGATATAGTGGTTGTCATTCCTTAATATAGGGCCTTTGTTTGTAATAGTTGCAGGCCATGATAAATGTATATATTCAGCACATTATCAAGGAAATAGACAGACAATTAACTTCCTTCATGGTATCAGATTAGGGTTACGATCCCTTATTTTTGTTTCTTTTCTTTCTTCCAGCCTCCCCTCTTCTATCTCAGTCTCCTACCTTCTTCCATGGCCGATACCAGTAGTCTACCCCTTACTTCTGGTACCAAGTTTCATCCTGCTCTATCCATCACCAACGTCAAATCCTTGATTCCAATTACCTTAGATAATGACACTGGCCTCTATCATTCATGGGCAGCCCTCTTCAAAGTCCAAGCCAGAGTTCATAATCTTATGCATCACATAATTCCTCCCACGGAGACGACAGCTAAAGCCAAGTATGATGCTGCAAAATTGGCGGATCCCGAGTTATGGGATCGTCTCGACGCTGTAGTTCAACAATGGATATATGGCACCATATCACAAGAGCTCCTTCACGCCATCCTCTTCAAAGATGACACTGCAGAGGCAGTTTGGAAAAGATTAGAGGCGTTGTTTCAAGATAATAAAGCCTCACGTGCAACTCATCTCGAAGAAGAATTGGCTTCGGTCGATTTTCACAACTTTTCCTCGATTGATGCATATTGTAATCACATCAAATCTCTTGCTGATCGTCTCAATGATGTCGACGCTCCAGTCACAAACAGCAGGTTAGTTTTGAAGCTTATCGGTGGTCTACCAGAGGCTTACGCTGGTACGGTGGATTTCATTCAGAACCAAGACCCATTACCTCTCTTTGAGAATTGTCGTTCTCGCTTAAAGCTAGCTGAGAGAACCATTAAAAATCGCCTTGCTAAGGAATCCAACAGCAACTCCAACACTGCTCTCCTCGCCGCTTCCAGTGCCGGTTCCAACACTCAAGCAGCACCCATGGGTTCTTCTTCCTCCATCCCTGGCCGACACACCCGTAACAGACTTAAAGGGCCTAAAAACCCACGGAACAATGGCAAAGGAAGAGGACAGTCACCATGGCAGCCACGTTCCCCTCTGGCATGGCAGCAACAATGGAGTCCCTGGCAACAACAGCAATGGAATCCACAATGGCAGGTTCCTCCTTGTCCATACCCTACTTCTCCGTGGCAGCCAAGACCAACTCCACCGTCCCAACAATCTGGTCTTCTCGGCTCAAAGCCTCAAGCGTACAATGCTTCAGTCACTCCTTCTTCCGTTGGATACACTCCGACAGACATTGAAGCAGCCATGCATGCTCTTTCTTTTACGCAACCAGATGGAAATTTTTACATGGATACCGGAGCCACTTCTTATATGACTGCAGATCCAGGTACACTATCTCCTTATTTCAATTCAAGCAATACAAATCATAACATTGTTGTTGGTAGTGGTCACTTAATTCCAATTATGGGTCATGGTAGCACCATTTTGCCTCCACCCTACCCCCCCCTTTTCCTTGACTAATGTTCTGCATGCTCCTCAACTCATTAAAAACCTCATATCTGTTCGTAAATTTACTAGTGATAACAAGGTTTCAATCACGTTTGATGCTTTTGGGTTCTCTGTGAATGATTTACAGACAGGAAACACACTAATGAGATGTAACAGCACTGGAGACCTCTATCCTCTCTTCACCAAAAACCAAGCCACATTTTCAGACATTCCTTCTGCCTCTACTGCTTTATCTTCTGAATTATGGCATAGTCGTTTAGGACATCCTGGAGCTGCTGTTCTTAGCTCTCTTCGCCATAAAAACCTTATTGAATGTCATAAGGCTCGTAAAACGTTTTGTTCTTCTTGTAATCTTGGAAAACACTCTAGATTACCTTTTTATGATTCTATGTCATACACTTTGCTTCCATTTGATATAATTCATAGCGACATTTGGACTTCGCCTGTTATTAGCACATCTGGCCATCGTTATTATGTTTTATTTCTGGATGATTATAGCAAGTTCTTGTGGACTTTTCCCATTGCTAACAAATCTCAGGTCAAACACTTGTTCAAATCATTTCATACTATTGTCAAAACTCAGTTTGAACGTAATATCAAAACATTTCAATGCGACAATGGTACTGAATATATTAATGGCATGTTTAAAGACTTCTTTGATCAAAATGGAATGCTATTTCGCCTATCTTGTCCTCATACCTCATCTCAAAATGGTAGAGCAGAACGACATATAAAATCAATCAATAACATTATTCGGACCTTACTTGCTCATGCCTCCATGCCTCCTTCATTTTGGCATCATGCTCTAGAAATGGCCACCTATCTTTTAAACATCCTTCCCACTAAAGTTTTGGGATTCCAGTCTCCAACTCAAATCCTGTATAAATGTGATCCTCTTTACTCCGACTTGCGTGTATTTGGTTGTCTATGCTTTCCTCTATTTCCTTCCACTTCTATTCATAAATTGCAAGCCAGATCGACACCTTGTGCTTTCCTAGGTCCTGCTTCACATCATCGAGGCTACAAGTGCTATGACATGTCCAGTGGGAAAATAATTATTTGTCGCCATGTGCGTTTCATTGAAACAGAATTCCCATTTTCAAAAACTCACAAGATATCAAATTCTGATTATGAGTTATTTGATGCCACTGATTCCTCTCATCTTTTAAACCAGTGGCACCAAGCTTCTCACGCTCAGCCTATACCCACTACTACTACTGACCATAACACTGTTAATACGCCTCTTTCTGTAAGCACCACTCCTACTCAACATCACACATCTGCTCCTAATACACCACTAGCTCATTCTCCACCGTCTCCTACCACCACTCACACTAGCTCACCCTCTACAGATTTTTCATCCTCACCAAACCACACCCCTACATCACACCGTATCCCCATGCCTAATAATCCCATGCTTCACCGTATGACTACCCGGTCCATCAATGGCATCTTTAAACCCAATCCTAAATACACCACCAATTTAAACACAACCTGCACTCCAAATATATCTCCTATACCAAAGGACCCTGTTAGTGCTATTCGTGATCCAAATTGGAAGAGTGCAATGTTGGATGAATATAATGCTTTAATTGAAAATAAGACATGGGAGTTAGTGCCTAGACCACCTGATGTGAATGTTTTAAGGTCTATGTGGATTTTTCGTCATAAACATCAATCTGATGGTTCCTTTGAGAGGCATAAAGCCCGTCTTGTAGGTGATGGTAAAACTCAGCAGCAGGGAATTGATTGTGATGAGACGTTTAGCCCAGTGGTTAAACCATCTACTATTCGAACTGTTTTAAGCATAGCTGTATCTAAATCTTGGCCGATTCATCAGTTGGATGTCAAGAATGCCTTTTTACATGGTCATCTAAATGAAACGGTGTATATGCATCAGCCTATGGGTTTTCGAGACAAGATTCATCCTGACTATGTTTGCTTATTGTTAAAGTCTCTGTATGGTTTGAAACAAGCTCCACGTGCCTGGTACAAACGTTTTGCAGAATTTGTTGCCACCATTGGTTTCACTCATAGTAAGTGTGATCACTCCCTATTTATTTACCAACATGGCTCCGATATTGCATACATTCTGTTATACGTTGATGATATAATAATCACAGCCTCTTCTGATCATCTCCGTAAGCATTTCATAGCTCTCTTAAGCTCAGAATTTGCAATGAAGGATCTTGGTCCGCTTAGTTATTTTTTGGGAATTGCAGTTACTCGTCACTCCCATGGTCTATTCTTATCTCAAAAGAAATATGCAGCCGAGATCATTGACAGGGCAGGTATGTCCAACTGCAGTCCATCTCCTACTCCGGTTGACACTAAACCAAAACTCAGTGCCACTAAGGATGCTCCGTATGCAGATCCCACTCAGTATCGAAGTCTTGCAGGTGCTCTTCAATACCTTACTTTCACCAGGCCAGATATTTCTTATGCTGTGCAACAAGTCTGCCTCCACATGCATGATCCGAGGAATGAACACATGACTGCTATCAAACGTATTCTGCGCTATGTTCAGGGAACTTTATCTTATGGTCTACATCTGTATAAATCATCTGTTGATCGCCTCATCTCTTATACGGATGCAGATTGGGGTGGTTGTCCGGATACTAGGCGCTCCACTTCTGGTTACTGTGTTTTTCTTGGTGACAACTTAATTTCTTGGTCCTCTAAACGTCAACCAACTTTATCACGTTCTAGTGCCGAAGCCGAGTATAGAGGAGTTGCTAATGTTGTCTCCGACACCTGTTGGAACCGCAATCTGCTATTAGAATTACAATGTCCCATTCAGAAAACCACTCTAGTTTATTGTGATAATGTGAGTGCCATTTACCTATCTGGTAATCCAGTGCAACATCAACGCACTAAACACATTGAAATGGACATTCATTTTGTCCGAGAAAAGGTTGCTCGTGGTGAAGTTCGTGTTCTCCATGTCCCATCCCGTTATCAAATTGCTGATATTTTTACAAAAGGTCTTCCGCGTATATTATTTGATGATTTTCGGGACAGTCTTAGCGTACGAGAGCCTCCCGCTTCAACTGCGGGGGTGTGTTAGAATATGTTAATATTCATTTTAATATTCAGATTTGTAA
Organism: Kitagawia praeruptora; assembly: GCA_037693485.1. NCBI lineage: Eukaryota > Viridiplantae > Streptophyta > Magnoliopsida > Apiales > Apiaceae > Kitagawia > Kitagawia praeruptora. Next base: position 147,403,764 of record CM075352.1, read on the forward strand.
TTCCTTAATACAGGGAATATAGTGGTCCTTGATATAGGGAGCCTTGATATAGGGATATAGTGGTTGTCATTCCTTAATATAGGGCCTTTGTTTGTAATAGTTGCAGGCCATGATAAATGTATATATTCAGCACATTATCAAGGAAATAGACAGACAATTAACTTCCTTCATAAACCTAGGATGTGCAGAACTGTTCCAGTCGAACATCTCGGAGCACAGAAACTTATCAAGAAGCAATGGGTGGCAGTAGTATGATGTCAAGCACCACATGACTCATTACTTCACTTCTGCTTCATCTCAATCAATCTATTTTATCAAGAGTTAAGACATGGTGAAAGGAGTGGCAGTGGCTTGAATAAAGAAACAATGCGAAGTCTGCCTCGAAGAATGTTAGCTTCAGAAGAAACTAAAAACAAAATATATACCCTTGAAACTCAAAGGTCGTGTGGCAAAGATGCGAACAGATCGAAGGAAGATAATTATAGAGTAAATTACAGTTTGCACCCAGTATCTTTGGGCCATTTGTCATTATGGTCTCAAACTTAGTTTCCTGACAGTTTGCACTCCACACTTAAGGTCTCCTTTCAGTTTGCACCCCTTTGACCATTTTCCATCCAAAATAGACGTTAACGTTAACTTTTTGAGGGTATTATTGTCATTACAGCTGTGAGTCTTGCTTTTACCCCCAAATCGACTTACTTAGCCCTATTCACACATAACTTGTCATTATCAGTACTCTCATAATTTGTAGGTTAGTTCTTTCACAAATCCTTCATAATGCGAGGTCGTTTACGAGTTGTTGGTGTCGATCGCACTACTTGGGCTGAAGTTCCACCCGATTTCTGGACTGAAGTTCTTGGAGCGGATGTAGAAAGACCAGTCATCCCAGAGCCACAGCTGATTGCAGGGTCTGAAACACCTGAATATGGAGGTATTTCGTCCTCTTTTAATCCCAATTAGCTTTGTGCATGCTATTGTTTATGTATTAGGGTTTACACCTGAATATGTATTGTTTATGAATTGTCTTTTAGAGTTTTTGATAAAGAATGAATTGTTTATGTGGTGGTCCATACTATTGTCTTTAGTATAGTGTGAATTGCACATGGTGATGTTTTTTTTGTTTATTTGTATTTTTCAGAATATTCTCTGCACTTTACAATTAAAGTATACCATGGGAGGGATTTAGATGATTCTGTTAAAGCATATGTTGGTGGAGACATATCATATTTTGAGATGTGTGAAGAATTAGGGTTTTGTCTCAAGGACCTTGAATCCATGTGTGGAGAATTAGGGTTTTGTCTCAAGGACCTTGAATCCATGTGCTGATGGCTGTGATTGGAAGTGTTATGGAACTAAGCTTAAAAAGTCACCAACTATTCAAATTAAGACATTATGCAAAACACACACTTGCAATCCAACTTGGGACCAGAAGTGTGTAAATTCAACATGGATTGCAAACAAGTACGAGGATGAGATACGAATGAACCCTACATGGGCCACCAATGCTTTCCATTTGAAAGTGGTTAATGACTTGAAGTGTGGGATTTCTTTATCTATGATTTACAGAGCATTGAAAAAGGCAAGAGAAAACATTATTGGTAAGCATGAGGCTGAGTATGGGCAATTATTTGCATATGGAAATGAGCTTCTAAGACAGATGCCAGCATCAACTGTTAAGATAATGTCTGAACCTGCTCCATAAGTAAATTTCTTACTTTACACCCTAACTTTAAATTCTTATTTGTTCATTACTTTACACCCTAAATTATGAATACAGGGCAATGGCAATGGCAGCTAGAGCAAGGCCAAATTGGAATCGTACCTACAAGTGTATAGCCATGTGTTGGAACCAATTAATGGCCCAGAATTCTGGGAAGAAACACATGAGACCCCATTACTACCACCACTGAAGAGAGTACCTCCTGGGAGACCCAAAAAAAAGAGAGATACAAGATCAGATGTTGTTCAAACTAGAGAGAATGACCCTAATATGATGAAGAGGACTGGAACGAAGATCGAATGTTCATATTGCAAAGGGATTGGTCATAATACTAGAACCTGCAAAAAAAAGGTCAGAAATGTGCATTTTCTTACATTTTTCACTAATTCCAGATTACTTACATTAAAAATCATAATACTTGCAGCAAGAGGATGAATCAAAACAGAAAGGACACAGGAGAGTCAAGCATACGAGCTTAAATGGAAAGCCCCGGAGGAGGGTGTTCTGAAAATTAATGCAGATGCCTCTTTTGTTCCAGAATCTGCAACGTTCAAGGTGGGCATGGTTCTCAGAGACCACAGGGGCACATTTATAATGGGGAGAACTAGCTGCGCTATGTCTCCATCTTCTGTGTTCGAGGCAGAGGCTATAGGAGTCCGTGAGGCATTATCATGGATCAAAATGCTTCAGCTACATCACTGTAAAATTCAGCTGGAAACTGACTCTCTACTGGTAGTGCAGGGGGTCAAGAGCATTGGCGTTAACTTACTTGAAGTGGGAGAAGTGCTGGAGCAATGTCGAAAGCTTCTTAGCGAGTTATCGGAAACTTCTATTCACTTTGTTAGGAATCGAGCTAATAGGGTAGCACATGAGTTTGCTAGGATGCCCTGTTTAGTAAATTGCCATCTTGTTTTTACGTCTCCTCCTATGCATTTGGTGGAGACTATTTTGTTGGATTCTCGTTCTTAATGAATTTCGTTCATTTCAAAAAAAAAAACAGAAAGGACACATGGAGGATCAGGGAACATCAAAGATGGCAGATAAAAGGCCTCCTAAATGTCACTATTGCACGGAGGAAGGACATAATTCTAGAACTTGCACTTCAAAGGTGATTTTTTGCTAAATGTATTCATATTCATGGTACCCTTAGATGTAAAACTCTTATCTATGAGAATTAACTAATATTCCCTTTTGTCATTGTTGTAGGCAGTAGATGCAAAAAGGAAGAAGGAAGAGGAGGCCACAGGAGTAACCGAGTCAGAAAAAATAAGCAAAACAGAGAATTGTACCAGTCCTGGAGGAAAAAGAACTAAACAGTTGGCTGGAAGAAGTAAAAGATCATCTCCTATCAAGACCTGCAATGAAAAATGCAGTGTTGTGAAATGCACACATGGAGGTATTGTTAAGCCCTTTAAACCACCAACACAAACAGGTGAGATCCATCCAGTAAGAGGCCAAAAGTATACATCTTTGAAGAATTTGGAGGCTGCAAGGTTGCAGAAGCAGAAAAATTTGGCCAAAAAAAAGTGACACTAATTTCTATGGAATCTTTTCGGACTGAATGACAATATTTTGAGATGTTTTGTCATTTCTTTTGGTTTCTCAGATACAATCACAGACTTAGTGTTCTTAGTCATTTGTGTAATGAACTGAGATTGTGTGCTCTTTTGCTACTTTGGTTTAAGCTTGTTATGGATGTCACAGACTTATTCTGCTATGGATATGCAATGGTTGGTTGTTATGGATATCTTGTATTTATTTCACTCATTTATCAGTGGCCTGTCAATACCACCACCAAAATTTATTTCGTTACTTGCTTGGGTGGTTTTTTTTTAATGCATTTCATTAACTTCCAACAACCAACACAGTCATATGCAAGGAAAATTGAATACCCAAACCAAGAACTTTCAATTGAAATACATAAATTCATACAATCACATTACAGCTTAATACATAAATTGAAATACACTACTCTTTCTCAGAGGAAAAAAACAAGATAACAATGAACATCCAAGTTACAATTAGGAGAACAAGAGCTTTATTGCACGGCCTTTTCTCAACCTCTGCTAGCTTAGTTTGTTCAAACCCACTTGCTTCTCCTTCACCTCCTTCAAGTCTGTTGATTCTCCTAATAAGGCCAGGTATTATGATTTGAGCACGCTCACACATAGGAGGATCTAACCATCGAAAGAAACGACATCTCCGATCTGCACATGCTAAGAAACGACGCCCAGCATTTGTTGAGGTCCAAGCTGTTGCCTCTGCAGCCCATTTCCCACAGTTACACCTGCAAGCCATTAACAGTTTGCACAAAGCTTTAAGGAAGAAGATGTGCTTTAAAAGAAAGAAGAATGTGCTGTGCTGGTTTACTTTTCTCGTATATATATAGCATATTACTCACCTTGACAATAATACCCTCAAAAAGTTAATGTTAACGGCTATTTTGGATGGAAAATGGTCAAAGGGGTGCAAACTGAAAGGAGACCTTAAGTGTGGAGTGCAAACTGTCAAGAAACTAAGTTTGAGACCATAATGACAAATGGCCCAAAGATACTGGGTGCAAACTGTAATTTACTCATAATTATATCTCTAATGCTTTCAAAGTCTACAACAGCAATCAGAATCAAACTGAGAGGCCAACAAAAAAGCTATAAAGCGAGGCCAACAGAAAGGGAGCCAAGAATTGTACAAAAAGGTCATGTACAAAAAAAATAGCAGAACAGTTTGCTTGTTTAAAAAAACCAGTGTCAGAGAAAACAAGGGAAGAGAATATCGAGGATTTGCAGCATATTGGAGAAAATAATTGAGCAGGAAAACTTGCCACCAGAAAAAGCTACACGGGTCTGATGCTACTTACTGAATACCAGATATTAGCAAAATCAACTTGTGGGGTGACGAAATCAAGGCTTCACATCTGTGACAATACATAGCCTGAGATCGGAAAAGAAGAAAAGTAGAATCTGCAATGCATATGGACTGAGGAAAAGTTGAGCCTGAGAATACAACAAGAAAAATCAACTTGAAGAAGTTTCTCAAGTTATAGTGGAAGAAGCAAATTCTTGGCCGCTTAAACTCCCTGAAACAGGGCAAAACAAGAAGCTCGGGGAAAAAAATCCCGATGAATACATAAGTTCCCAGAATAAAATGCTTAACCATTTATGAATTGGCTCGTAGTAACTACACAAAATTCCGATGCTAGCAGAATACATAAGTTCCCAGAATAAAATGCTTTTATCTAGGAGGTTGTGGGCAGTGAATCATATACCGTTAGAAAGATATCGGAGTCTAGTATTTTATGCAACAAACGGTATGTGAAAAGGAGTTTTCTACATAGACTTGTAACCATTTTAGTAAAGAAGGGTGTAGCTGTCCAGATTGAAATACGTTGTTAATCTGCAACCTTGTTCCACATTACATGCCAGCCAGGAAAGAAGTTTGTACGAAAATATAATGAAAATGGTGTGCACCTGACTTTTATAGATGGAAAGCACATATATCAAAAACGAGAAACTGAAGTTACTCCTCAATTCTGAATATTGTGATCGGAAGATAGTGACATGGACGGAAAAACTAGAGCCAAAACTTTTAGTTAAAACTCAGAAATCTACAGGGAAAGAAGCACTTAATCGGATGTAAAGGTTGCTTTGTCAAGGAAGCTCAAAAAGAAATTAAATTAAGATGCATACAATGATCAAAATATAGAAAAAAAGCGTACCTCTTGAAAATCTGCAGAAGAGACAAATGGAATGGAAAGTAGGTTATGATGTGATGTTGTCATAGAATCTACTACCTCCGTCCCAATGGATTCTTTACATTTACTATTTTGGGCCGTCCCATTCATTTCTTTACATTCCCAAAATAATAAGTTTTAACACTATTACACCCATTACTTCACTTATTTTAACAATACTTTACACTATTACACCCACTACTTCACTTATTTTAACAATAAAATCACTATTACACCCACTACTTCACTTATTTTAACAATAAAATCACTATTATATCCACTACTTCATTTATTTTAACAATATTACACCCATTTTATACCCACTTGTCTTGTCCTCCGTGCCCACCAGGAACGTAAAGATCCCAGTGGGACGGAGGGAGTATTAGGTAAAAGTAGCTGCTAAAAATTTGGGAAAGAAAATTATTAGAAGAAGATAAATTATTCACTGGTTCTAACAGAAGAGGTGATCGATGCCTAAAATTCATGAGTAGGCATCGGTTCTGTTAAAAACTGTTAATTTCGGAGTAAATTCATTAGTAAATTGACTAATATCATTGACTCACTGAGTTGATGCATTGTTGTTAACAAGGTTGTAAAAATCGGAAATCGGACCAACTCGATTTTGGTCCAGAAAAACGAGTAATCGGAAACTCGGCGAGTACTCGGAATGAGTACTCGGACTACTAATCGAATATTGTTTTTTAATTTTTTTTCTTCATAATTTATATGTATTTATTCTAATTTTAGTGTACATGTGTTAAACTTAAAACTTAACAATAATACTAATATTACTAATAATATTATTACAACCCTGCTAACAAGTAATAATATTAATATTACTAATAATATTTATTCTAATTTTAGTGTACATGTCTCCAAGTAATAATATTAATATTACTAATAATATTAAACGTGATATAAGTGTATGTATAGAATCTTTGAGAGAGAGGGCTTTTAATTGGGCCGAATCTAGATTATAACTATAGTCTATAAGTTGAGCAATAAAAAATATATTTTAGTACTTAGCAAAAAAAAAAAAAATTAGTCAAACCCGAGTTTGACCCCGATTACTCGGAATCAACCCGAGTCTTGACCGAGTTATATCAAAAACTGATTTTTGGTCCGATTAGTCACTACTCGGATCGGTTTAAGGATCCAAAACGAGTACTCGGCCGAGTACTCGGCCCGAGTTACCGATTTTTACAACCCTGGTTGTTAACAAGCTTTGAAAGCTCGAGTGATTTAAATTTGGAGACACCATTAGTTAAAATTACAAGTATTTAGAAGATTCGATTTGAGTGCAAGTTTGGTTGTGAATTCGCAAAGCAGGATGAGACTCTACATAGAAGTGAGCAGAAAGAGATGTATATGGAATGCGCATAGTAGAAAGGACCACAATTCCAAGTATACTGAATATTTTTTTTTTTTTTGCTAAAAAATATTTATATGGGTACTCCCGGGTATTCACATCCACGACCAAACTTGCATTCAGATCAAATCTTCAAATGTAGTATTTTGGGCAGTTTGATTATGAAAAGGGGTAAACAAGGCCTTGGCCCTCCAGAAAGTAGCAGTGAATACATTATCATACTAAACTGAATAATCAAAATTTTAAATGTGAAAACTGATTAGAGCTGATAACAAGAAAATGAAAATATATAGACACACATATGTAGCCTGCACCAGTAAACTCGTTAGCATGCAATTGCACTATTCAAAAAAAAATTCTTCAAGTCTGAGAATGCTTCAGAACAAGAACAACAAACCTCCAAAAATTATGCATCTACCAGACTATCACAATGGTCAATGGAACCTTCTTCAAAATGAGTAAGTTGACTTCAACCGTAGTTCCATATTTGCATTAACATCATTCTTTCTGGGAAAAAAAACTACCACTACTTCGAAAACTATAAAATCTAGGTGTTCCATTCATGGTAGGAAAGAGACAAGAAACTTCACAAATTCCTAAAAGATATCAAGCTATATATACGCCAATGAGTTATTATTAAATTTCTGAAGAGGCCCAGCGAATTCTGTACAACATTGATCAAGATGGTACTTGTTGAACACACAGCAATTATGTTGCAAACATTTACCTGAACAAAATCAAGAAACTAGAATCTTAATCTACAAAAAGCTAACAAAAACAGGAAAAAAAAAACAAAAAAACAAAAAGCAAAACCTTTTACTGACCTTCTGTTAAGAGAAAGAACATCTTCATGTAAACTCGGGGTTTCCAGGAAATTATCGCCACAATCTGTCACATCCACTTTCTCCAGCTGGAAATCTTCTGGACGGCAGACCCCATTCCATTCAAACCACAGCTTCGGAATAGACTCCTTCTTAAAACAAGTGGAGTGGTCTTCCTCTTCCGGTGATCCTGCAGCAACCAGTCGGTATGTGTACACCTTTCTCACCTGGCCTGGTCGGAATGCACGCCCAATTGCTTGGCGAGTGACTGATGGGTTTAAATGAACATCCAGTACAATTATTCGAGAAGCCCCCACAAGTGATATACCTTCGCTACAGGCTTTAATAGATCCAAATAAAACTCTAGAATCTGAAGAGTTGTTAAAGTGTTCCATGTTCAATTCTCGAGCATCATTATCTAAATCACCTGTGATCATAAAGATCTCCTTTCCCGGACTCCAACCTTTAACCTTCACTGTTAATCTTTCTAGGAACTTCATGGGAAGAAGGTATTGACTAAACACTAGGAGCTTCTCGCCAGTCGACTCACACAAACGAAGCAGATTAAGATAAAACTTGGCTTTCACTCCTTCATTAATATCCAAACGCTGAAGCATCTTGTCAATCTTGACCTCATCAAGTCTGTCTTTTCTTTCAGTATACTTTACAAGTTTTTTTAACTTTGGGTGCACATAAATTGAACCTCCATCAGAGCTAATTTTGAATCTTCCTCTTAATTTCTTCAGTTCTACAAGTTCAAGTTTCTGTTGCGGGCTTAGATTCAGAAATAACGTGAAATCAACAAGTCCGGGCAGTTCGTCCAGGGAATCACCCTTATAGAAGTGAAGAACCTTGCTAGTCATGTCCCTAAGACCTTGTATGACGTGTGCCTTGCGGTCAAGGTTGCCATCCCTCAGGAGCGAAACTTCTACCATCTCATAAAACTCATGATTACTTTTCTTCAACAAGTTTCCTTTCTTTGTGGTTTCTATTATACTCAAAATACGCCTTTTAGCATCCTTGCATGATTCCAGGTTCAAAAACCTTGGTCGTACAAGATTCAGAATGTTGAAGACCTCCTTAACATGGTTCTGGTAAAGCGTTCCAGAAAGCACGACCTTTCGAGGCGTCTCGACCCTTTCAAGGGCAGCCAACTGATCAGTATTCTCATTTCTAGGAGTGTGACCTTCATCCATGATGAGAATTGACGTTTTCTTTACCAGAATTTTCTCACACGCAGAATTACTTTCATTGTCATTAGAGTCACATACAATTGAAGAAAACTGTGTATATCCCAGGAAGAGAATACTTCGTGTCGTAGCCCACTGTTTCAGAACTTCCAGTTGCTGAGATCTACCATGAGCATTCACAGAATAAAAATCAAGTAAAGGAATATCATCTACTTGCCATTTGAGGAATTCCTTCTTCCAAGTTTGCAAGATACCTTTGGGTAGCACTACGAGTGGTCTTGCTGAGGGATATTTTGCCATGTAACTCTGTATAAAACTGATTATCATAAAAGTTTTTCCAGATCCTGGAGCATGGGCCAGGATGCAGCCACCTGGATTATCATTTACAAGGTTTCTTGCCAAAAAATTAAAGCCTTCAACTTGATGACGTTTCATTAACTTGCTGTGCCTTGGATGAGCAAAGAATTCAGTTGTAACAAAATCATGTCCAGATGACCTCATCTCACCAGGTAGAATGTCATTGGCCTCTTCATCTCTCAAGGACTGATTTTCATATTTATACGTTCTGTTACTTGTTCTCTGAGACAAATACATATACATAAGACATGTTAAATAAATATTTGAAGAGCGGTGGGTATTCATGATAAACACACATTGTTTATTTAATAGCAAATTGTTCGAGACACACATATACTAGCATTATTCTAGTACATAATACTAGAATTTGTTGGAATTTGATTGTTTTTCAGTTTCAGCTTGGAAATGAAAGGAATTGATGTTGGGACTATATATACAAATGTTTTTTAGGGACATACAAGACATTATATGTTAGTGTCTCTCGAATATTACCTAAGATTTATGCTTATTTAGAAGAGTTTCAACTTCCGATTTTACTTCAATTCTTATTTGCTTTCCTAAGATTGTGTACTTCGATTTTACCTGATGTTCTGCGAAACCATTGGCTCACGCAGACACGCAGCTATCACGTTTTCACCTGAATGTTATATATATCTTATTACCTAATGTTCTGCGAAACCTTTGGCACACGCAGACACGCAGTTATCACGTTTTCACCTGAATGTTATATATATCTTATCACAAAAGCACTATCGTTCCTCACCAATTACATGCATGAAAAGGTTCAAATTATATACCGAAAAACTTCAAGCAGCTGCAGAACAAGTTCAATTACAAAGAAATGATAGTTGCTTCAATAAAAAGTTAGAGTGTTAGACTGCCAGTCAAATGAAGCTACTGAGCCATCTCCGGCAGTTTTTGGAGGTTTGGAAACCTTAAACACTCAGGCACTGTCAAACACTGAAGTAAAGGCACTGTTCTTGTTGATCCCCCCCCCCTCCCCCTCCTTCTCTAGTTGGCATTTATGAGGTCATATTGGGGTACCACTGGGCACTGGTTGACATTTTTGGAGGTATAAGGGTACAATTGCAAGGTGACCCTACAAGCTCACGTATAGTTCCATTGCATGCACTAATTCGCACTATCCAACTTGGTGGGCATGAAAAACTTCCTTTAAACAAGGAGATGACAATAAGACCATGAGAAGTAGTTGGTGTCCTCTTTTCCATCTTTTCCTGTCATCCTCACCAGAGGATACAGAAGTTCTTATTCTCCACAGGGAATTTAAAATTTTGAGGAAATAATCAGGTCAATATGGAGAAATTTCCTCATCAAGAGGACAAGTTTCAAGCTAGGGCAGCAGGTAATGGAAGCCCCCTACTAACATTAATGACTTCAGGAATAATAAACATAATAAATACAACATTCCTCGGTTACAGATGTTTAGAGTTAATGGTATATCTGTGATGTACAATTTGGGGCTTGTTACTGCGTTATAGATTTGGAAGATATGCTAAAAAAATTGTAACTTGGTTTTAGGTTGAGAATGAAAGATGATGTTGGATTATAGATAGAAAGGAGGCTCTAGTACGGTTGGGGCGTCGAGAAATTACAGTTCAACTGTGCATGTAGAGAGTACTGGATCACTCGAGTATGACCTAAGATTGTGTGTGCAGTGCTTTTTTTACCTAAATTCTATTGAAATTGTTAGTCCTTGAGATTTAATTATATATTGTCTAGTTCAAATATAAAGCAAGAAGAATAGAATTTAGCAAAAAAAAAAAAAGCAAGCAGAATAGGAACCGTGAACCTTTGATGTTAGCCTTACTCAAATATTGTTGGACCTTACATATTCAATAACCGATATACTACAATGACTCAAGATGGACCGTTGTCATTGATTAGAACATAATAATTATTAACCAAGTAACTTGATATTGATATATCCAAGTGAACTTGGATCTCCCTTGACAGTAAATAAACCATATTGGTTCTACACACAGAAATATGTTGATCGTTAATTAACATGCGATGAAAATTAATGGTTTTCATTAATTCTATTTAGTCATTGGTTCTAAATTGATCCAAACCCTTTCTACAAAAAATATTCATATATCATAAATATACGTCAGATCATGACAGAATCCTCAGATAATGACAGAATCCACAATTATTATACGTAAGCGGTAAGCGTACTAAAATGTAGTTATTTAATAGTTTGTGTTGTTTACTGGAAATCGGGCCATCCAGATGTATATATAATGAATACTACAATGTACGTTTTTAAGAACCTAACACCCATCTACTAGTGCAAATAATTTCTTCTAAAAGAGCTGGTAGATAGCAGAATGTCCATGCTGCAGAAGTATGTGTCTGCACCATGTTAACAGAAACACAAGCACCTGGTCCTGGCAGTAAAGAACTCTGTACCCCAAAAAGTATGTGTCTTTTAGAGTCGATACGAAGAATTGCACGTTGTCGTGTCCTCTAGCTAGTATTCCAATATATACATGCTTATGCTTGAGGCAGTAACTATTCTTACCTACTAACCACATTCCTAAACCATTTAAATCATAAAAAATATAAGATTACATATATCATAGGAGCCCTCGACTTAAAGTAGAACTAAATTAATGGAGCACATTACAGAGTTCATAATGAAGGGATGTTCAGAAATCCTAGATATTTAGATACTTCTAGTGGAACATGCTAATGCTATAGAAACAAGCCAGGAAACAGTTTGTATAGCCTGACAACAATATTCTGCATGTTCCACTACGTCTGGAATTCTAAAACTAGGGAGAAGGAAAGGGGTGTGAAAAAAAATAATTTCTACAAAAAAAGATACGTACATCGCAGTATATCTATGTTTTATTTAAGATCAAATGTTGTTAAAAAAACAAAACCAAGTTCAGAAGAGGAGTGCATACCTTTGCATACTGGTATTCAATTATAGAATCAATTTTTCTCTGAATATATCCACATATACGACAAACATAGCCAATGTCATCCTTTAAGATAAATGAATGTTCACACTCTTCTTTATCATCAGTTACATGCTCATCAGACGAAGCATTTGCAGAGGTATCCTTGAAGGACAGGCAAAGTGCGAGTTAGGGTTTGAACTTGCAGGACAAATTTAAGAATAAAATGTAAATGAAACAATGAGTATCTTCAACATAATTACCAGTGAAAGGAAATATATGTGTCAAAATACATGCCTCATGCCTCAGTGCGGTAAAAGTTCAGTTAAATTTGTGGCTTTACTGCTACAGAGCTTGAGAAGAGTTACCGAGCGAGAATTGTACATATTTAATATGTTCTAAGAGTGAATTAATATGATAGCACTGGCTAACAGATATTGCTTCTCAAAATACAATCACACAAGAAAAATAAATAGTAGAAAGTTTAGCTGAAACTTGAAACACAAATGACCTCAACAAAAGTAAGTACTTTGATGACTTTAAAAGAAGCAGCTACAAGGTGTTTTACTAGAAAAAGGGAAAAAAAAGGTGTTTCTATTATAGCATACAGCATGACTTAATTCAGAAGTGATGAACATAGTCATACAATGATACAACTACATGAACAATCTTGTCCATTCACTGCCACACTATAAACTATATCCAGAATGAGGAACAGATTAACTATCACCAGAAGTTAAAGAAGTTTCCTGGTAGCATCCTATGATAACTAGTCCTTGCTTCCTCTGTTACCCTCTGGTTCAGTTACATCCCTTCATAAATTATCTAAGTACCAATATCTGAATGTAGAAAGTCAGAGCTTTAGTGTGTTTGATTGCTAAAATATATGAGTTTCTAAAAATTATCATAGTCAATTCTATTGAAAAACTGGGTCAAGGACTTCCACGATAAACTAATTAAAGCTCAATCCGTTAGACGCAGTGAGGCATGCCAAATCAGGGTTTAAACATAAGTACCTTGCAAGATTCTAGTGCAAATGTCATCTCTTGAAACATATCGGCCAGCTCCGCATCATTGTTTTGACATTGCTCATCCTCTTCATCAGTCAAATCATCCTGTACACCAATGTAAGTGCCTTTCTTTTCGATAGATGTTTGACGAACAAGGTTTGGCTCTTCGTAGTCCGAAGCATTGTTTTGACATTGCTCATCATCTTCATCAACCGAATCATCCTCTACACCAATGTAAGCGCCATTATTTTCGATACATGTTTCACGAACAAGGCATGGCTCTTCATCGTGAGCAACCAAATCATCCTCCACACTGATACAAGTGCCTCTGTTCTGAATACATGTTTCAGGAACAAGCCTTGGCTCTTTGGTTTTCTCTATCAAATCATCATCCACATGGACGTGTACGCCATTATCTTTCTTGATAATTGTTTCGCCAATAATGCTTGCAAAACCATCTGCAGAAGCCTGTGTAGAACATTACATGTCCAGTGTGAGACGACAGGGAGAAAGTAACAGACCCAATCATATATAATCAACTGAAAAAGTGTACAAGTACTAAAATTATAAACCCCTGCTATCACCCAATGGGATGGAAGTGCTGTTGGGGGAAGGTAGAGGGTTTAACTTCTAAAGTGAATGTAGAGAACCTAGAATGATAATATAAACATAATAATAAATTATAAAAGACATAACACTCATCGAGATCTCCAAATAATGCCCCCGACAAACGAAGTTTAATTTCTACCATAAGAATTGCTTTAAGTATGAATTTAAGAAATACAATGTAGAAATCATACTCATACCACGGTAATGGAGTCGAAGTTCGAATTCTATTGTCACATGGTAGTAAAAATTATTAATTAGAGTGAAAGCTGTATACGAGATGTAATTAAGAATTTGATCAGCCATCATATGCATTTAAGCTGCAAATTAAAAAGGCATGGTGACGTGAAGTGTTTAACCTTTAATATTTATGGACATATTTTGAATAATTTCACTGAACACAGTTAGTTTCTCAGAGTGATATTCACTCTCTCATTCTCATATCCCTGTAACACTCTTTAAAACGTGATTCACAGTAATACAGAAAATAACTAATTCAGTAGTCAATAGAAGAATACTGTTAAAGCAACAAATGATCCCCTTTTAGCAGTAATAGGTAAGCATACAAGATCTTTCAACCTATTTTTTTCTTTCCATAAAAATCAGAACTAAGTTTTAGTCAGATTCCTCATTTGAAATTATAATGCAGCATTTCTATGTCCCCCTTAAAATTTGACTGATTTACAATATGATATTAGAAAAAAGTTACACTCTCATCATATATACAGGCAATGTAAACTAGTGGAATTACAATCCTCATTTTATCTGTTCATATTCTCTTATCTATTTTCTGAATATTATTTCCAAAAGAAACAACGGCTCCTTTTATTTTAAGTTGAGCTACATGGATGTCCCAAAACGAGGCTACGGTACCTTGGAAATTAAGAATATCCAGGAAAGGTACCTTTGTAACGTAAGGAGATTTGGGCAAATCTTTATAAAAGGGCTTCAGTGAAGCCATTCTGCGCTCGTAAAGGTCGTTCATCTTTTTGGTTACATCTCCATATTTACCCGTCTCAAGTTCCTTCAAAAGATCACCTACTATAAAATGACAACAGCAGGAGATTTTTGGAGTGCTGAATGCTGCATCTTCACTAGCTTTCCTTTTGTTCCTCTTTGAAAACAGATCTGCAAAAAATGAATAGTCAAATCCAGTTCATCCTAAAAGAAAATAGGATCTGCGAATTATGCACGCACTCTCCCTATTCTAAATAAAGACCCATTTGTGAAAATTATCATCTAAATATCAGTGTAGTTCATTTGAGGAGTATCTTGTGGTATCCATTTAGAACTGTATAACATAAAAGGGTTTTCTGGTTTCGATTAGGAACTGCTGTATACTTGATAGCATTATTGGTGTAAAGAAAATGAAAATGCAAATTAAATGCCAAAGCAAGTGTGTTTAAACATAGTTTCATGGTTATCAAAGTGCCTCTTGACTTAAAAATACAATTGTAATGCATCACTTCATATCATTTGGATCTTTATTTATGTTAGCAGCACCAAGAAGTGAGATAGTTTGAGACATTACTTTACTGAAAAAAAAACTTTGATGCAACAGGAAGAAAGTGCTAAGTATCCAGAATAACAGCCTCCTCAATAAGAAAAATATACCTAAGCATGCATATAAAACAAATGCAAAGGCAACAAATATATAAAGTCGCAAATTGTTACAAAAGGACACTGGCCTCATTTGGTTAACGTCCTCATTTCAGTAGGGTAGGCATGGAAGTCTCATAGAACACAAGTGGACTGGAGTGTGTAAGTTCTAGCATAGGAAAGAACGAAAAGAAGTAAATGGATGTCTCAGTAATCAATATCAAAAGAATGTCCAACAAGAAGGGAAAAAAACTTTTTGAAAGAATAATTTAAAATGGATGCTGATTTATATTTATCATCTCTGGAGATTGAATATAATTTATCCTTTTCAAGGAAGAAACTCTCAAATATTGTAATTCTGTGACATCAATCAATAATCATGCAAATATAGAAAGGTTTGCTACTTAAATAAATAAACATTAATAAATTAAAATCATACAATAACATTATAATATCAGGAAACCAATTTGCCAAATCAGCTCGTCAATAGGCACATTCAATAACATCAAGTAACAAACTCCGCATATTTACTAGCTTCATCAAAAGAATCTTTCTGTTATTGCTATATATACTTGAAGATTATTAGAAATCAGTCATTCCAGGCAGAGCCCAAAGAAGAAAAGATTAATCTCTTGCTTGTGGGGATCAGAATGTGTTAAAATTCTTTATAAAAATGTCAGTTAATTGAGAGTTACATTCAACCCCCAGGATATATTTTTGACTGACTCCCTCCAAAACTTACGCAAAGAAAATAAATCGCGATATAACAGAATCTCAATTCTAAGATCAATTATGAAAATGGATGAGTTAAAAAATCGAGAAACTAGTCCACAAAGAGACTTTAGATATTTGCCTGAAATCAAAATGCTCACAAACTTGCTCAAAACAAACCTTTAATGAGGAAAGCACACCGTCAAGTATCAATTTATAATGCATCAAATCAATCAGTTCCAGTAACTTATATCTCGGAGACAAAATTGAAACCAAGCACGTAAAATGAATGTGTAATGGAGTTGCGAAATTATATACACAACCTGCTGGTAAAACTTCATCTCTACAAAATAATGAATAAATCATAATGTGCGTGTGTTGAGGAGAGTACCAGCAGCAGCATCGGATGATATTGGGGATGAAAAATCGGAACGCGGACAAGGAGAGACCAACGAGTTGTCCATGCCTTAACAATTCAGCTAATCAAACAACAATGTATACACATGAGTAAAAAAACAATTAAAAACAATGTATACACATGAGTAAACAACAATGTATACAATGCCTTAACAATTCAGCTAATCAAACAACAATTTATACACATCAGTTAAAAACAAGTTGAAATAAAGAAAATTAAACAGTAAAAAAAATCTGCATGAAGATAAATCAAAAGGTAAATAAATAAATCCCCAAAATTGAAGAGAGGGGACAAAAGGTAGAATTGGAGAATGTAGCTTAATTAATTACCTGATGAATCAAGATATTGAAAGACTGCAAGTATTCAGACTTCAGAAGCGTAAAATTTTATATATAACTGAGAGAGAG
Source organism: Kitagawia praeruptora (assembly GCA_037693485.1). Lineage (NCBI taxonomy): Eukaryota > Viridiplantae > Streptophyta > Magnoliopsida > Apiales > Apiaceae > Kitagawia > Kitagawia praeruptora. The sequence continues at coordinate 147,420,626 of CM075352.1, forward strand.
AGAGAGAGATTGTATATTTATAATAATCTGAGAGAGAGAGAGAGAGAGAGAGAGAGAGGAGAGAGAGAGAGAGAGAGAGAGTACAGGTAGACAGGTAGACAGGTAGTGGTGAAAATGGTAGAGAGTAGAGACAAAAAGCTGGAGAGTGTGGAGGAGTGTGCGCAAATGTGTGTATATTGCTGCTGCCTACATGGTATACCGGAGGCAGGGATGGAATCCAGTCCCGATTCATAAATTTATATCCACTAGATTATAGCTCCATTCATTAATATAAATGAGACTCTCTGCATTCACACCAACCACCCAATCAAAAACAATGACACATGGAGTGGCACACCTAAGGTGGTTTATAAGATTTGGATTCGCATTACATATATCCATATAATATGTTCATTTGATAGATCGGTGGTCAATGTGTACTAGTATAAATGGAGTCCAAATCTTCTACACCACTTTAGGTGTCCATGTGCCATCTTAGGTGGTTGTTTTTGATTGGCTCATCTCTCATTAATATAAATGGGACCCCCCCTTGCATTCACACCAACCACCCAATCAAAAACAACCACCTAAAATGGCACATGGAGAGGCACACCTAAAGTGATGTAGAAGATTTGGACTCGTATAAATGATACACTCTCTATCCCAATGAATTATACTTCCTCTATCCCAAATATATCCATATAATATGTTCATTTGATAGATCGGTGGTCAATGTGTACTAGTATAAATGATACACTCTCTATCCCAATGAATTATACTTCCTCTGTCCCAACGAATTGTTTACGTCTGGGATAGAGGGTTCGGCACGCATTTTAAGCCTCTTATAAAATATAGTTATATAATTTATTTTTAAATTTTTTTTCTAAATAAAAATTTAATATTTAAATTTTTATTCAAAAAAAGAAAATTTTAAAAATAAGTTATGGAACTATACTTTATATATGCCTTAAAATGCGTGCCAAACAATATTGAAAACATATAAAGAAATGGGTGGGATGGAGGATACATTGGGGTCGGGGGCGTGACACGCATTTTAAGACTACAAACTACTATAGTTAGATAACTTATTTTTACAATTTTTTTTTGTATAAAAATAGAACAATCCTATTTTTATACAAAAAAGAAAATTGAAAAAATAAGTTATGGAACTATACTAATTGTGCACCATAAAATACGTGTCAGACACTATAAAAAAACACATAAAAATAAATGGGGCAGAGGGGTAACTAATTTCTTAATTCGATGATGATTTAATAGTCATTGAATTTCGACTCATCAAAGCGGTAATGTTTTTCAGTTATTTTAAACCTTTAACCTTCTCTTGACATGGTTTGTAAAAATCGGTAATCGGCATAAATCGGTTGAGGTACCGATTTAAGATTAATCGGGTAATCGGGGATTAATCGGAAGGATTAATCGGAGTATTAATCGGATATTATAATAATATTTAATATATTAATTTAATTTATAGTTAAAACATATCATTTTAAATAAATTCAAAGGATTAATCGGATTTCAAAAATCGAATCGGTTGGTTACCTTATAGAGGATTAATCGGGGATTAATCGGCTAAATCGGGGATTTTTAGAACCATGTCTCTTGACAAAAAAAAAACCTTTAACCTTCTACATGAATTTAAATTAAAAAATATTTGAACAGAAACAGATAGATAAATTAAAGAACTATATCTATTTTTATTGACTAAAAGATGTGTGTACACGTTGAAAGTCATCGAAATGGTTGTACTAACACAAAAAATCAACAGTTTTTTTTGGAAGTACGTACAGGAAAAACAAATCGACAAAAATCAACCTGTATGACACAAAATTTATTAAAAAATCGAAGCATATATATTTATAAACATTAATTCATAAAAGAATTAAATATTGAATGTAAAATTCAAATGAAGAAGCAATGATCAAATTTGAAATTTAAATTAATAACTAAATGATCCATTTAAATTCAATAAAATCAAAACTAGATGCTTGCATTTACGATAATAACAGAAGAATTAATTAAGAGTCAATTCTATAAAATTGAAAGTTGAACGTTGTATTTAGAAAATAAAAAATTAATTTATTTAAAGATTCGATAACTATTCTACTAATGTTGTAAATAATAAAATTATGTGGATGTCCTTAGGTCTTTCATGTACAAAACTTTTGACCTTTCACTTCTAGTCTTTTGCCATTTTAATTCTAGACTTTTAGCATTCTAAACTATTGTAACTTATGTCATGTAAAGCCTATAAATAGGCATTGATCTTAAGAATGTAAACACACCAATATGTAAATAATAGAATGTTCTCCTCCTTTCTATCTAACTCTCTCTAGTTCTCTTGATATATATTATATTACTTAATATATAACACGTTATCAGCACGACCAGCTCTTTCGCTCCGTCAATACGAAGGTGGACCTTATATCCATGAAGAGGATTAACTAGAGGAAGTGGTTGATTGTTTAAGGTGCGTTAAGAGGCACAATTTATTCTTATGATCATCGACTAAAGATTCTTTCTTGCTCATTTCAAAGTTTAAAGTGAGAAATCCAAAGAGAATTAGTCAATATTTATTTTAAGATTAAAAGGTACGCATCCCCTTTATCGTCCTCTTCTTTTTCATTGCATTGTTCTAAATATGTGTTTGTATGATTTACGCTAGTTTACATTTTCCGTAAAATTTATATTAAATTTGTTTTACATCGGAATCAATATGTTTAGATGTTTCAGAAATATTCCCTTGATTTTCTACAACTTTGATTGTTTAGCATTTTTGAGATTTCACATGTAAATTTGTTTTGCCATATGTGTAAGTAGTTGGTATGAATTTGGTAATATGACACTGTGACCTTATACGATCTTATAAAATTAAAATTACATCTGAAAATAATGTGCAATATCAATTCAGAAAGATCTTCTTGAGACCTTTAAATTCTGATCAAAATTTATTGCCCTTTAGCACGATTACTATCTCTATAAGTTTAAATTGAAATATGATCATGGGCTAATTTGTATTGTGTTGCTGCAGCCCGTGTTTTATTTAATTATGATATCGTCGCATCTTTGGTTTTCATGTGCTTTAGCATCTTGGAAAGATTATTAAATTATCTACAACTTTCATGTTTTGCATCTTTCTGAATAAAGTCATTTAGATATTGCAAATTGTCTATCCTTCGGACCAGTTAAATCTAATATTGTTATTGCGCATTGTGTTATTTTTGGAGTAAGATAATGTTGTGTTTTGACCTTGTTTGTACATGCAGTTATGTTAATATGTTCGTAAGCATTGAGAATTTTAAATCTATATGTGTTTTTAATGTGATTATTATATTATTTATATGTGAACCTTCATTTGTGTGTATCATTTTGTGCATTTATAGAACTCATATGAAATTATTATATTATTTATTAAGGCATCTTGTGATTCAACTACACACAAAATATATTTATTATACCATGTCGACATACCCACATATTAGAATGTTTTACGTGTTATGCATGATTCCGATAAATGATAGTTTTATATTATAAAAAAAATTACGAAGTTCTACTTGTGATGTATGTGATACATGGTAGTTGTACAATATCATTTAATGATTTATTAACATAAAATTAATTGATATTAAATGTTCCTATTTATACGGGTGAGTTGTACCAAAGCTTGAGTTCAATACTTTTATATCAAAAAAAGAAATTTGAATAATGGCAACCAGAAGTTGTGCAAATATGATGACACCATTTTTATGTGTTTGGTCCCATAAAATTTCAAGATGTATTTATACAAATGATAACAAAATTCTTAAATTTTTGTGTTGTATCATGAAGATACAATACCTTGGAAAATGTTATGAATTAACAAATTGTGAATTGATATCCTGACTTTTATGGTTAGTAAAGATATTAAATATTAGTAAAAGTTTATGAACTTCCTCAAGTAGTATCCATTCCATTCCCTGAAGCGAATGTGATAGTATTAAGAAATTACATTTTATAAACCTCGTATTGTTATGATCTTCTAATGTGAACTCATTTAATTGTATTAATATATGTATAAGAAATGTTTTCTTGTTTAAAATAAAGTTGACTTGTGTCAGTAATATAAAACAAACATGAGCCATCCAAAGGGGGAGTATTGTATATATTGGATGTCTCATTACATTTTCTATATTAAAGGCTCTAGAAGAGCATGTATATTATTATCATGGTATTAAGTGAAAAAAATCTAATATTATTGATGTTATTATACTCTCCCAAGTGAAAGAGAATCGACTATGCGATTATGATATTTCATATTACATAAAAAAAACCGTTGAGATATGTATTAAAGTAAACCAGAAGTTTACTGATAACTTTATAGTTGGTTTGACTAAGCCATGCCGATTTTATAAAAGATGTGAATATTAATTAAAATTTTATATGGACGTTTATCGAAGAACTAGAAGATTCTTCTCAAAATATATGTTAATAAGGCAAATTGATCATGAACTATATGGTTACATGTCTAGTTGTTATATACTCATAACCTGAAGTTTGTGAGTCTGATAAATCAAATCAAGAATATGCATTTGGCGAGTTTACTACTCAAGTGCTCAATGAAATTTATCGTACATTGAAAATTGTCGAATATATTGTGGCACATATTGATTAACATCTAACTATCTAATTATCATAATTTCACCCCGTCTTAAACAAATTTTTGGTTAGCTCGGATTGTTCCACCACAACATTGAAATCGATGGTTAAAGGAATGGTTATCAGTTTGGTACCATCTATGTGTTTATGTTTATGACTCGGTCTAATGAGTCTGTTTTCTTAAAATCAGGGGGAGAAACTAAATAGCTGGTGATATATTAGTAAGAATGAATTATCATTATCTCGTTTTGATCCTCATAGTAAAGAATATGAACCAGAAGTTCATAAGATAATTTATTTACATGTTTTATTATTGCCAGATATATGTATGCTGACTTTAAAGAATGACTATATTACATATACCAGCTACACATGCTCCAAATAAATATGTCCCGGAAAGACAACCTCAAGATGCTATGTGTCTAAAGAACGCCTGAAGCGTGATAGACTAGTAGGTTCCATAACAAAATTATCCTTACAAGTAAAAAGGAGCATCAATTGATGATGGCTAAATCGAGGTGTGGATAACTTTTGAATGATCTCCAGAAGAGATTGTAGGCATGACAAAAGAAAGAAAAATGAAGGTACCTTGAGATCTCAATATATTATGTCATGTCTAGAATAAAATGGAACCATGTACTCAAATCAACGGCGACGATATTTCATATGAAAATTTAACACTTGAGGTTATGGATGATAATGAGGATCAGAAAATAAATTTGCCAAACATATAAGTAAAATATTGAGGCAAAATCTATTACAAAGAGATAAATTATTTGGACTTGCAGTTCGCACACCAGAAGTTATGAAGGAAGCGCGCTATAAAAATCATTATCTCTTTAAAATAGAGAAAAATTTAGAATTGCAATTCACACCTGTATAAAAAGTCAGTGGGGGTATGAATGAATATTTAAGTGAAAGTGAAATTTTCTGAGGTCTCTTCCAAAGGAATGGAAGCCAGTGACAGTCTCTTTGAGAAACTCTCAAGACTACAAAGAATTTACACTTGAGAGACTGTATGGTATTCTGAAAACCTATGAGCTTGAAATGCAACAAGATGAGGAAGTGGAGAAGATACAGAAGAAGGCTCGATCTGTTGCCTTGGTGGCCAATATTCCAGTAAGCCAAGAAAGTGAGAAGATGGAGAGCACAAAGACCACATCAAGTTCTGATGGTGGAGCTGATTCTAGCAGAGGGAAAAGCAAGTTGATTGAAGAACTCGATGCAACAAGTGGAAGTGAATCTGATGACTTGGATGACTATCTAGCATTCTTGTCAAGAAGGTTCTCAAAGCTTAAATTCAAGAGGAATCCAGCAGGAGGCAGGCAATTCAGAAAGAATGGTCAATCATCCAAAAATATGGTTGACAGATCTAAGTTCAAATGCTTCAACTGTGGAATTGCTGGCCATTTTGCCAATGAGTGTAGAAAGCCTAAAGCTAAGAATGAGAAGAAACAGTTTGGAACTGTTGACTACAAGAAGAAATATTTCGATCTTCTCAATCAGAAGGAAAAGGCTTTTGTGTCAAGAGACACTGATTGGGCTGCTAGTGGAGATTCTGATGCAGAAGAAGAGTTTGTCAATCTTGCCCTCATGGCAAATGAGAAAGATGAAGAAGCTAGTTCAGCAAGCAACCAGGTATTCTCTTCTAACCTATTTGATTTATCTAAAGCTGAATGTGCTAGTACAATTGATGAAATGTCTCTTGAATTGTATAACATGCATGTTTCCTTGAAATCGCTTAACAAAGAGAACAAAAGAATAAAAGAGCTAAATGAAAAGTTAAGTGATAGGAATGCTTTGATAGAAACTCAGTTAATTGAGTTTGAGGTTATGAGAAGAGATTGCCAGAAAGCTAAAGATGGTTTGCTTGAAGCCCTTAAACGTGAAAACAGTTTAAAAGAACAATTGAAGAAAAGCCAAGACCTCATTGTTACTTGGGGAAAATCTAAGGTTGCTAGAGAAGAAATTTGTCGTTCTCAAGTTCTGAATACTCTTAGCACATTAGGAGAAGCAAAGTTAGGAGTTGATGGAGAGACTGCTTCTGACAGTGAATCAACGGATAGTGCCTGCAGAGATCCGTTGATCAAAGAGCCATCGATGGATAGAGAACAATGTCATCCATCGAAAGCCAAAACTGTCAGCAAAGCAACTCTGGTTAAATTGAACAATCAATATGGTCCAGTCAGCAAGAACTTTGAGAAAGGAGAATGTAGCAAAATAAAATCAGTTGAGGAAGCTAACATAGGCCACTTGTCCCAAAAGCAATTGAAGGATAAGTTAGAGAAAGTTGAGTCAAGAGCTAAAGGTAGGAGAAAGAACAGAAATGGCAAAGTAGGGATTAATAAACACAACAATTATACTCCAGATAAATATGCTCCTAGAAAGGAATGTGTTAATTGTGGTAGTGTTAATCACCTATTTGCTAGCTGTAGAAAATTGAAAAATGCTCCTATGCTTTTACACTTGCCTACTTCTGCCATGTATGTCATGCCTAACAGTAATGCTCAATCTGCTCATGCATCTAGTCTATATGCAAACATGCCATTCATGCAGAATCCATACTACAATGCTTTTAATATGCCTCAGATGCCATGGATAATGAATAGCATGCATGCACATACTATGCCTAATTCTAATCTCTTTAATGCATATGAGCAAGACTCAAATCCTGGCTTTCAAAGGCCTACTCCCAGAGTCAAGATTGATCTAACTCAATCTGGACCAAAGGGAAGAAAGGATTTGAGAGGCAAGAAAAAGGCTAACACTACAGGACCCAAAGAAACTTGGGTACCAATATCAACTTGATTTGGTTTTGATGTGTGCAGGGAGACAGAAAGAACCTCTGGTATCTGGATAGTGGCTGTTCCAGACATATGACTGGAGATTCTACCCTGCTCACTAAGTTTGAGGAGAGAGCTGGCCCTAGCATTACCTTTGGAGACCACATCAAAGGATATACTAGAGGATATGGCTTGATTTCAAAAGGAAATGTTGTCATTGAGGATGTAGCACTAGTTGGTGGACTCAAGCATAATTTGCTGAGTATCAGTCAACTATGTGATAAAGGTCAAAATGTGTGGTTTACTACAGAAGCTTGTGTTGTTTTCAGGAAAAACGACAACAAGATAGTGATGACAGGCAACTGAAAAGGGAATGTGTACACAACTGACTTCAATTCAACAAGTGCAGATACTGCTACATGCCTATTCAGCAAGGCAAGTGTAGATGAAGGTTGGCTATGGCACAAGAAACTGTCACACTTGAATTTCCAAGGAATGAATGAGTTGGTAAAGAAGTATCTGGTTAGAGGTATTCCAAAATTGGATTTCTCCAAAGATGGATTGTGTGATGCATGCCAAAAAGGGAAGCAAAAGAAGGCCTTGTTCAAATCCAAGTTAATGTCCTCCATTGATCATCCTCTACAGCTACTTCACATGGATCTATTTGGACCAGTCAATGTTATGTCAATCTCCAAGAAGAAATACTGTCTAGTGATTGTGGATGACTTCTCTAAATTCACGTGGACATACTTTCTGCACTCCAAAGATGAGGCAGGAGAAATCATCATCAATCATGTCAGAACAGTTAACAATAATTGTTCCTTCAGGGTAAGAAGGATGAGGAGTGACAATGGAACTGAGTTCAAGAATTCTATGATGAGAGAGTTTTGTGAAGAACAAGGAATTATCCAAGAATTCTCTGCACCTAGGACTCCTCAACAAAATGGTGTAGTGGAAAGGAAAAACAGGACTCTCATTGAAGCTACAAGAACAATGCTTGAAGAATCAAAGTTGCCAACTTACTTCTGGGCAGAAGCTGTCAATACTGCCTGCTATACTCAGAACATCTCTTTGATCAATCAAGCAAAAGGACTGACTCCATACCAACTATTCAAGGGAAAGAAGCCAACAGTTAACTTCTTACATGTCTTTGGATGCAAATGTTTTGTCCTAAGAAATCAAGGTGAAAACACTGGAAAGTTTGACACTAAAGCAGATGAAGCTATCTTTGTTGGATACTCAGCAGGGAAATCATACAGAATCTATAAACTAAGACTAAACATTGTTATGGAATCCGTACATGTTGTCTTTGATGATAAGAAAATCCAAGGGTTGATAGATGAAGGTTTCCATGAAGACTTGTCATTTGACAATGAAATGTCTGGTGAAGGCAGTGAAGATGATGTAGAAATAGTATCAACTGGTGTTAGAATGAAGCATGCTCGAGGTGTAGAGCGTGGGACACCATCCATTGATGCTGAGGAAACCCGATCCGTTGAAGACAATTCTGAATTGCCCGTTGATAGCTATAGAGAATTATCCATTGATAACTCTGTTAGAACTCCAGTTTCTAGAGCCACACACTCAGGGGGAGTGTCTCAGAGTCATCACTCAACAACCTATCAGAATGATCAACACAGGGAGAATGAAGCTACGTCATCTAGGCTGAACCTGCCAACATCAAAAAGATGGACCAAAGATCACCCATTTGAACTCATAATTGGATATTCAAATGCAAGAGTCCAAACTAGAAGGGCAACTCAAGAAGAATGCTTGTATAGCAGTTTTCTGTCTAAAGAAGAACCTAAGAGAGTTGAGGATGCCCTCCTAGATCCAGACTGGGTTTTAGCAATGCAAGATGAGCTAAACCAGTTTGAAAGAAATGAAGTGTGGAAGCTTGTACCCAAGCCTAAAGGCAAGTCAGTAATTGACACAAAATGGGTGTTCAAGAACAAGATGGATGAGAATGGCATAGTGACAAGGAACAAAGCAAGGTTGGTTGCAAAAGGCTATTGTCAAGAAGAAGGAATTGATTTTGATGAGACCTTTGGACCTGTAGCAAGGTTGGAAGCAATCAGAATCTTCCTGGCCTATGCAGCCCATGCCAATTTCAAAGTCTATCAAATGGATGTCAAGAGTGCTTTTCTAAATGGCATTCTGGAAGAAGAGGTATATGTAAGTCAACCTCCTGGTTTTGAGGACCCAGAATTCCCAGATTATGTCTATTTTCTTCTCAAAGCACTCTATGGGATGAAGCAAGCACCTAGAGCCTGGTATGACACTCTCTCACAGTTCCTTATAGAGAATCACTTCACTCGAGGTACTATTGACAAAACTCTCTTTTATAGAAATGTTAATGGCTCTATGATACTTGTTCAAATTTATGTAGATGATATAATTTTTGGGTCTACTGATGAGAAGCTTTGAAAAAGGTTTGCCAAACTTATGCAAAGTAAGTATGAAATGAGCTTGATGGGTGAACTAACTTACTTTCTTGGTTTACAAGTAAAGCAAGTTAGTGATGGAATTTTTATTAGCCAATCCAAGTATGTTAATGATCTCTTGAAAAGATATAATATGCTGGATTGTGCCTCTACTAAAATACCCATGGCCACTGCCACTAAACTTGAGTTCAATACTAAGGAGAAGAAGGTGGACATCTCAAGTTATAGGGGCATGGTGGGCCCACTTTTATACTTAACATCAAGCAGACCTGATATTATGTTCTCTACCTGTTTATGTGCAAGATTCCAAGCTGATCCCAGAGAATCTCATTTAATAGCTATTAAAAGAATTTTCAGATATCTCAAAGGAACACCAAACCTTGGCATTTGGTATCCTAGAGAATCTGGTTTTAATCTAACTGGCTATTCAGATGCAGATTATGCAGGTTGTAAAATTGACAGAAAAAGTACTACAGGCACTTGTCAATTTCTAGGGAACAAGCTGGTTTTATGGTTTAGCAAGAAGCAGAATTCAGTTTCCACTTCTACTACAGAAGCTGAGTATATTGCAGCTGGAAGCTATTGTGCACAAATACTATGGATGAAGAATCAACTACTTGATTATGGATTAAGAGTTGATAGAATCCCAATATTTTGTGACAACACAAGTGCAATTGCCATATCTGAAAATCCAGTGCAACATTCCAGGACCAAGCACATAGACATTAGGTACCATTTCATCAGAGAACATGTGATGGAAGGTACTGTGGAACTTCATTTTGTTCCAAGTGAGAAGCAACTTGCAGATATCTTTACCAAGCCACTTGATGAGTCAACTTTCACAAGGTTGGTAAGTGAGCTAGGTATGCTGAATTTCTCCTAAGTTATTCAAGATATTTGCATGATTGAATAAGTAGCCAGAAATTAGTTTGAATTTTTCTTTTACAAAGAAAAGGTACGAAATTCTGTTCTAGTCAGAATTTACCCATCGACGGATATGCCGAATATCCGTTGATGATTCAAATAATATCTGGATTTTTATTTTATTTTATTTATTCGATGGATATTTATTTTTCCTTGTATGTATTATCTCAATAATACATATCAACGGGAAGCCCGTTTCTCGAGAATTCATTTTATTATCCACCGGGTAATTTATTTGTTTTTACTTTGGTCTTGTCTGAGCTGTCAAATCATTTTTTACCATTTCATGACCGAATATTTGTCTTGATATGTGTGATTGCATGCTTATGTGCTATTTGTGCTATTTGATTTCCTAGAGATGATTTCTTGATTCTTGAGTATTACTATTATCATGATATATAGGCTTAATCATGACACTTTCTAGGGAATCTAAGAGAGAGACTGTTGGTATAGCTTAGCCTAGCATGCATCTGTAACTGGTATTAATAGTCGTGTCTCCCCGTCGGTTCATATTCCAAAAATCTCTTATATATATTCAGCAGCCAGTTACAATCTCTTCATCTCCAATCTCCTTCTTTCTCTGCAAAACTCTTTTATTAACTCTACTTCAGTTATCTATTTCTTCAATGGCCCTCATCATGTACTCCAAATTCATCGAAGGAGTGTACTTCAACTATCAAGACTTCGTCGTTGTGGTTGAAGGCACCACCTATCCAGTTAATGACATTCCTGATGCGATCCTCAAGAAGTTCAACTTCGAGATGGAAATGGAGATGTCCAATTTACTGATGGATTACGTCATGGAGCAAGAGATCATTGAAGAAGAACGAGAAAGGGAGAGACATCGTGCTTTGGCCGAACAAGAGCGTATCATTGGACTAGCTGTGACTATGTCCAGAATCTTTCATCGCCGGAGTGAAGCAGCCCAGAAGAAGCAGAAGATCCAGGACCCTTCTAGTTCTTAGGATTTCTGTATTTTGTTTTTCGTTAAAAGAAAATGTTTGTCTTGAAGTTTATTGATCATTAATGAAATTTGTGTGCCTCATTTCTTGTGTTCACTATTTGTTATGTGATATTGTTATGTGTTTCACTTGATTACAACTGCTAATTGCATAATTGAACTATCTTAACATGAATCTTCCAAGTGTGTTCATGATTTAGCAGTGACAAAGAAGAAGTGTTAACATTTTACTGAATATCTCATAATGCCAAGCTTATTTTTGCTTAATTTAAATGGACTCAAGAAAATACTATCCAATCAGAAAATGCTTATCAGATTGAGGTAACTATTTCTAACCTTCTTTCCTCTACTCAATCTCAAGGTTCTTTGCCATTGAGTGTTGCTATGGAGACTGAAACAGAGAACCCACAGTCTACTACCCAAGCAACCAAACATAAATCAAAATCCAAGTCAAAGAAACCAACCTCAAGTGCTTCCCAACAGGCACTTGTTGTACAACCTACCATAACCTTTGAGGGGAGTGTTCAGGTGGAAGTGAGTGGTGAGGGACAGGGTGAACATCAAAGAAGCCCTAAGGATAAGGTTGGAGAGGTGAGTGTGTCCCAGCCTAGCCACATTGCAGTCTCCCAAAAGACTGATAATGTTGAAAAGGATTTAAACACATCCCCGATAGCATCCTCTCAACAGGGTGTTGTTATTGAAAAGAGTTCCCAACCAGGAACATTGAACAAAAGGGGAAGGGACACCACTGGCCTAAAATCATTAACCAAAACCTTTATCAGAAAGAAGAAACCTAAAGTTACTTTGGGTGCACAAGGGTCACACACTGTTCAATCTTCTATGATTGAACCATCTCAAACTCAGTTTGATATGGCTCCAGCAAATGTGGAGTCACAGCCCAATTCTCAATCTCAAATCACACATACAACTCAGAATTCACCATCTCTATCTCTGGATGTGGACATGTTTTCCACATCACATGCAAATCCTCCCTCTTTTCTTTCAAGGTAGGAGCCCCTCTCAGAACCTGTTGGTCATCATCTTTTGGATGATTTGTTGGGCCAACAGCCATTTCTTTCTGAAACTATGACTGAACCTGTGTCGCCTACTTTAAAATCACTCTGCACAGATTCTATCATAGTTTCCCCATCAACTGCTATCCCTTCTACTTCATCGATGGATATTTCTCATCCGTTGACAAGTGTTTGTTCACCGATGGATATGCTTCATAGCGATTATCCGTTGGTAGCTCCAACTACAGAATCAATGGATACACCAAATCCATTGGTCAATGTGTTTCCTGCATCAACAGCAGAAGTCACTCTTGTAGTTCAAACACTTCTAGGATTGAGGGAAGGGAGTGTCCTCAAGAGAGCGAGAGGCTACCTTGTGAGCAGGCAAAAGGAGAGAATGTGAGTGAGGGGCTGGTAATTTCTTCCTGCCAGGCAAAAGGAGAGACTGAGAGTTCCACCTTAGTAGGTGAAGGTGAGGGTGTGAGAGGTGTGAGCCAGGGGGAGCCCCTGATGCAAAAAGAGAGAGAATATGAGAGATATGCAGGTACATGAGCTATAAGGGTGGATGAAGCCATTGCTTGTGAGTTAATGGAGGTTGAGGATGCCCCTAGAACAAGTATATGTCAACAGACATCTCAAACAGTCATTGATAGATCAGTTCTTGGAGCTGAAACCTTTACTCACCCTGTCCTTGACCTCAACTCTCAGGCTGAACAGGGTAATGAGGAGGCTGAGCACCAGCTGAACTTGGTACAACACACAGAATCTATGCAAAGAGCCACAGATGCTCCTACCAAGTTGCCTCCAAATGCTACTGAAGTGAGTCAACCTGACTCTGATTTCTCAGATGAAGGTGAAGATGAAGAGCCTTCACAGCAACCTGGAGACTTGCCAGAATGGCTAATTTCTAAAGACTATATCTCCAAGGATGATTACACAGAGCTAGTAGTGCAATATAAGAAGACTGCAGATACTCTACAAGATGCTGAACCTGCTATGAAGCTTGTGCAAGAGAACTTTCTGGCTAATCTTAAACTGCACAAGTGTCTTCTAAATCAAATGGTGGTAGACAAAGATGAGCTCAAGCTGGAAATTAAGGATGCTCTAGAATCTCAGCACAGAGACTTGGAGCTTCTCTTTCCACCCCGAACAATGCAGCAGCTTAATCAAAAGCTGAAGAAAGATGCAGACACAGAGAAGAAAGTTGACAATCTGTCTGCCAAGGTCGATAAGTTAGAGCTTCAAATGTGCACCATTCTTGAAAATCAAAGACTCATTCTTGAAGCTCAGAACAAGCAAAATGCTCTCCTTGCCAATCTGTTGGCCCTGCCTACTACTCAAGCCCTTGATGCTAACAAAAAAGGGGAGAAGTTTGGAGAAGGGAGGTCAACAAGTGAGGGGGAGCAACTTCATTCTACTCTACCTCCAACAGCTCCAGCAATTCAGTCTAGTGAGGAAGAACCAGCCATTCAACCTGAAGACTCTATAGCCATGAGGCTGGCTGCTAATCCTCAGTTTTCTCAAGTACAAATTCCTCCCATAACCACATCCATCAAACAGGTACTAATCCTAGATTTTGTGCTTCCTAGATCTCTAGCCAGAGGGGAGCCATCTTATGTGTCTGAATTTAAGCATGTGCTCAAGCCTAAGAAGTCACCTGTGAAGAAAAATGGTAAAAATACCATGAGAGCAGAATTTCCAATGCCAAAACCAGATGAACTCAAGCTAATGAGCAAATATCTTGCTGAAATGAAGGAGAAGGCTAAAGTTGATGTGGGACTCAAGGAGAATCTAGCATTCATCTACAGAGAGGGAGTGGAAATTTGTGTCCCTGCAGGTTACCCTGACTTTGCAGTTGCTAAAGCTGAAGAAACTGCAAGGTTGCTACAAGCTGGTCAAATTGTAAGAAAACCTGTAGAATCTACTGAGAAGGAAGCTAGATTGGCCGATGAGCTTGTAAGAGAGTTAGAAGAAGAAATGGAGCAAGAGGCTGAAGAAGAAGAGGCCAAATTCAAGAAGAAGAAGAAAATGAACACAAAGTCTGCGTGCAAGAAAAGGAAAAGCATGGTTAAAATTCCTGCTAAGAGACCTTTGAGCCCAGATTCAGAAGTTCAACTTGAATCAGTACTACCTCAACCTACAGAACCTCCAACTCAGAACACTGAGGCACTCAACCTGTTAGGACTTGTAGAAGAAGAACCTATGGAATTTGATTTTGACATCAACAACTTGGTATTTCCAAAAATCAGGCTCTCACCTGAAAAGAGGAGAACCAGAAGGAGGAAACAACCACCAGCTAGACCAATTCAATTCATTAAGGTTCCTCAAGTTGCAAAGGTTTCCACCAAGAAATAAACTGAGCTATATCTTGCAGATGTTGAAGAATACTCAAGCATCAATCTCTTCTTGGATGATGTGGATAATGTGAGTGCTGCAGAAAGGACAGCCAGGCTCCCAAGAAGGCTAATTTTCTTCTATAAAGGAGGGAATAGTGTAACCTGGCCCCTAGATCAAGTGTTAAAAGAAGGGTACAGCAAACTCTGGAGGATTTGGTCTTTGATGAAGAAAACTGGAGGTTTCACTCTGATAAGTGGATTTTATATCCACTTGGAGCATTCTAAATCGGCTTAAATTGATTGTCTTGGACTCAAGTTTCTTGTAGTTTTGATGTGTTTTGCTTAGTTGTGCAGATTTACAAGAATGTTGATTAAGGTTGATGCTTCTATCGTTTTTGGAGATTAAATTGATTAAAATTCGGATTTTCAGGGAAGGCTGCACAGCTTACACTGTTTTGGCCATATCTGGAGTTCTATAAGTCCGTTTTCAGCGATCTTACTGCCCACGCGAAGCTTGGGAGATTTTCTACAACATGGAACAGGTGTTGCACGTGCAAGTTGCGCGTGGTGGGGGCAGGAAGCACGACAAGCAGACTGTTGGAAGCAGTGAAATTACTGTTTTGCCCTTTTCAAGTTCTAATTGTATTTTGGGCAGTTTTTAGCACCTTAATTAAATTCTAATTGTAATAGAAGGCAATTTCTTGCTGGGCAAGAATTATAGAGCCTATATAAACGCATCCTAGCATTGTAATCATATAGTTTTATTATTGTAACATAGCTTAGATCTGCAAGGGAGAAAAGGAGAGAATGATTCAACGCTCGTGACAAGCAACGGATCTAGATCTACTTCATCTTTTGTGTTATTCTGGATTATAGATTTGTTTTCTCAACTCTTTGTTTTATTAATATTATTGTTTCTTTTATTCATATATTGTTATTTATCATGTTTTCATCAAATCCCATGACGATGAACGGTTCAATTATGGGCTAATCGTTGTCATGGGATTCTAACGGAGTTATCTATGTAGCTTAGTAGTTTGATTGCTTTAAAGATTATGTGTGGTGAATTCTTGATATCCTTGTATGGTTGTGTTTCATCTATTTAGATGCGTCGCGAACATCTAACTTGTTAATCTCTTGCGAAACGAGAGTGGATCTTCAGATTTAGAACTTGCCATGCTAGCATAGGATAGGTTGATGTTTTAACATCATGATTTGTGGCATGAATAGAGATATTATGCTGCCCTATGTGATCTATATGGATAACTTGTGCTTAAACCTTTATGTTTTCAAATTCTATAGAGATATAGGGTCTAAACATAATTGGTGTCTACCCATCTTCTATCTCTTTTGTGGATGCATGCGTAGTTTGGTACTAGTATACCGAGAGGTAACTTTTACTTGTTTCGTGTTGTCCGATCAGATATCAAATCCCACATGAGTATTGATTAAAGGCGTCAACTCTAAGTGAAGTAGATAATGCAGTTAGAGTCCCATGTTTATTCTCATATAAGTAATTTGATTTTAATTCTCGTCAATTAGTTAATTCTTAATTTAATCTTTTGCATCTTAGTATAATTTAGATAAACAAACCCAAATTTGTTACTTTTCTTAGCAGTGAATTAAAGCCATACATTGTTGAATAGGTGCATCTACTGAATAGAACCATAACCAGATCTCTGTGGAACGAACTTGAATTGTATTACTTGTGACCACGTATACTTGCGTGATTTTGTGTTAACAAGTTTTTGGCGCCGCTGCCGGGGATCATCGGTGTTTTATTTTAGTTTATGTGCTTGTCAATAGTGGTCGTTAGCGTTCACTGACTCGGATTCTTACTTTGTTTGTTTGTTTCGTGGTGTTTCAGGTGCTTAATTTTGTATGCGAACACGCTTACAAGCTCGTTTGGAAGAACTGGCGGAAGACGATCTTGTAGAGAATAAAGAGGATAAGAAAGAGGAATCTGAAACTACAGTGGCAATGGGAGATGCAGCAGCAGCTAAGGCTTTGAAGGAGTATTCTCAGCCGAAAATCAATGATATCCAGTCTAGCATCATCAGGCCAGCTATTGCAGCTAACACTTTCGAGATCAAGCCATGCACTATTCAGATGCTACAGAATTCGGTTCAGTTTGGGGGTGCTTCTACGGAGGATCCTAACATGCATATTCGGGACTTTATCGAGATCTGTGATACTTTCAAGTTCAATGGTGTTTCGGATGATGCTATCAAGTTGAGGCTTTTCCCATTCTCTTTGAGGGATAAGGCTAAGGGCTGGTTACACTCTCTACCACCTGGTTCCATTACTACATGGGAGGATCTTGCTCAGAAGTTTCTTACTAAATTCTTCCCTATGGCGAAAACTGCAGCAATAAGGAACCAGTTAACTCAGTTTCAGCAGCAATCTGGAGAATCTTTATGTGAGGCTTGGGAACGATACAAGGAGATGCTTCGTAGATGTCCACATCATGGTATGCCTGACTGGATGGTTATTAATAGTTTCTACAATGGGTTAGGAGCACAATCTAGACCTTTGTTAGATGCAGCATCAGGAGGAGCTCTATGGGCTAAGAGCTATTATGAAGCTTATGATCTTATTGAGATTATGGCTGCCAATGAATATCAGAATCCAACCCAGAGGCTTTCTCAAGGCAAGGTAGCAGGTATGTTTGAAGTGGATACAGCTTCAACTATTGCAGCTCAGTTAAAGGCTTTGACTATGAAGGTGGATTCTCTAGCAAATTATGGAGTACAGCAGGTAGCTAGTGTTTGTGAGCTATGTGCGGGCGCACATGAGACCAATCAGTGTGTTATCTCTTCTGAATCAGCACATTTCGTGAGTAATTTCCAGAGATCTAATGCACCAGTTCCAGCCACTTATCATCCTAATAATCGGAATCATCCCAACTTCAGCTGGAGCAACAATCAAAGTGCACAACAGCCTTATCAGCAAGCAAAGCCATTCAATCAAGGCTATCAACAGCCTTATGCTTCAAGGGCACCATATCAACCTCATGGATTTCAGCAGCAACAGCCCCAGGCTCATGCGGGGCAAACTTTTAATGAAAAATCAGAGATGGATGATTTGAGGATGATGGTGAAGAATCTGCAAGCTTCTCAAAAGATCTTGGAGAGCCAGATTGGACAGATTTCAAGTGCTTTATTTAGTAGGCCACAAGGAACTCTTCCTAGTGATACAGAGACTAATCCAGGTAGGAGGGAAAGCAAAGAACAGGTCAATGCAGTTACTTTGAGATCAGGAAAAGTCACGAGAGACCCTAATGTAGCAACTGAAGAAGATGAAGATGTTCAGAATCAGCAAGTTGAAAAATCTGCAGTGCCTGAAATTGAGAAATCTGATTTAGTGGCTGATCAGCTTGATGGTGAGAAGAGCAAGAAACATGTTGAAAAGTCTACTCCGGAGCAATCTTCAAAGAATAATCAGGTCTATCCACCTCCTCCATATCCTGGACGTTTGCAGAAAAGTCAAGAGAAACAGTTTCAAAAGTTTATGGATGTCTTCAAGAAATTGTCCATTAACATTCCTTTTGTTGAAGCATTGGAGCAGATGCCAAGATATGCAAAGTTCATGAAGGATATTTTGTCACGGAAGAGAAGGTTGGAAGAATTTGAAACAGTGGCATTAACAGAGGAGTGCAGTGCGGTGTTGCAACAGAAGTTGCCTCCTAAACTTAAGGATCCAGGAAGCTTTACAATTCCATGCACCATTGGGAAGTTGTCTTTTGATAAATGCTTATGTGATTTGGGAGCTAGTATTAATCTCATGCCCTTGTCTGTTTTCAACCAACTTGGTCTACCGGAGCCGAAGCCAACTAATATCTCTTTGTAGTTGGCTGATAGGACGATCACGTATCCGAGGGGTATAGTGGATGATGTTTTGGTGAAGGTTGATAAGCTCATCTTCCCTGCTGATTTTGTTATCTTGGATTTCGAAGAAGACAAGAAGATTCCCATAATCTTGGGAAGGCCTTTTCTAGCTACGGGTCGTACTTTGATCGATGTGCAAAAAGGAGAGCTTACAATGAGGGTGCAAGATCAGAATGTCACCTTTAATGTGTTCAAGGCCATGAAATTCCCGACAGAGGATGAAGAGTGTTGCAGTGTGGATATAGTTGATACGGGTCAGAGAAAGAAGTTTGATCAGTTATTGAGCGAAAAATCGGATATGCGCGTGCTTAAGCATCTTATCAGTGATTCCATTGACAGTTCTTCGGTTCAATATCTTTCGAGTGTAAAGCTTGGGAAACTTCCACTACATTTGAGGTATGTCCTTTTGAATAATGAGCTAATGATTTTTGAAGAGGGGCATGATAACGTGTTGCGAAGGTGGAAAATCGATGATAAGGAAGAAGAAATTTTTGTTCAACCGGTTGAGTCGGAGAAGCACATTAGAGGTGTGAAGAAGAAAAAGAAGATTTGGCCGTTGGGTAGTAAAATCAGGTTGAAGTCTGACGAAAGAGTTTTGTGGAAAGCAAGCAACCAAGATGTCAACGTTCGTATGAATGGTCTTTCTATTGAGGACGGTTCGGTTATTCTTTTACAACCGCCATGATTTGAGGAAGTAACGTCAAACTATTGACGTTAAAGGAGCGCTTCGTGGGAGGCAACCCACGCATTAGTGTAGGAAGAAAAAAAAAATTTGTGTGTTTTTTCAAAAAAAAAAAAAAACAATTTTGGTGTGTAACGCAGGTTTCTCCTGCGTTTCTGCAATTGGGGCAGGTTGCGCCTGTGTAACGCAGGCTGCGCCTGCGTTACTGGACTTAGAGCAAACTGCGGGGGTGTGGCGCAGGTTGCGCCTGCGCAATTGTGTTTGAAGCAGTTTGCCTGTACGCGCGGCAGCTTGCGTGTTGCAGTGTTTTGTCAGATTTTGTTTTTGTGTGTTGTTCAGCTGTTATAAAAAAAAATAAAAAATCTTTCCACCCCATTCTTTTTAAACTCTCCTCTCTAAACCTATTCTAATCCTATATCAATTCTAAAACCTCCCATCTTTTCTTCAAATTTCTAAACCTATTTCTATTCTTATTCATATTTATTATTATTATTATTATTATTATTATTATTTAGTTATTTATTTTATTTTTCATTTTTCATTTTATTATTATTATTATTATTATTATTATTTTATTTTTTTAAAATCCTATTTCTATCATACATCAAATTTCATACCTTCTCAATTTTTTTTTTCTTTTTACATTAAAATTTATATTCATCTTATCCATCATATTATATATATACCCACCTATACGTACAAATCCAATTCCTCTTCTATTTATTTAAATCTCTAAAAATTCAATTCTAAAGAGGAATTAATTGCAAGTTCACCTCTTCGATTCGTATTGGGTAAATCTTTTTCTCTAATCTTATTTTTATTACGAATTTGTGTTCTTGTCAATTATGGGTTTTGTAGTATTCAGGCAAGGTGGCCAGTCTATGGAGCTCGTTCGCAGTATCCACCGCATGATTCATTCGCGGAGGATGAGGACTCAGATGGGTAGGTATGTTTTCTGCTATCCCTTGTATTTACTTCCATTCAATACGGACATTGAATATTTTAAGTTTGGGGGTGGTTTGAGGGATTAGTAGTTGTTGTTGTATTATGTGTTCATGTAGGATTTCATGTTTTGCATATTA
This sequence comes from Kitagawia praeruptora, assembly GCA_037693485.1. NCBI lineage: Eukaryota > Viridiplantae > Streptophyta > Magnoliopsida > Apiales > Apiaceae > Kitagawia > Kitagawia praeruptora. The sequence goes on from CM075352.1 coordinate 147,441,370, forward strand.
GTAGTATTAATTCATGCATGTTCGTTCGTATTTTTTTATGTTTATTTCATATAGGACATTTTGTTTTTGTTTTCGTATATCATGTGAGTTCATGTTAGTTGCATTTTCATGGCATGCATAATTCATGATCCCTTAGGAGGAGCTGATTCTGATTGATAGGTAGATGTTTAATTGAGTGTGGTAATGATGAGGAGAGGGTTGATTTATAGTTCCTATGAAATTGACTTGCATGTTACAGGAACAAAATTTTTACACAGTCTCATTGTTTGCTTTTGGGCTAGGTTGAGGTTATGCTTGTTTGGATGTTTTGAGATTTAATCACTTGATTATATTTAGAATTTTCGTTATTCCCTTGATGGCGTAGGAGCACTAAAGTCTAAGTTTGGGGGAAACCAGGGATTTCATGCTAGTTGTTAATATTTGTTAAATAATGGCTAGGTGTCAATTGGCTAGTAGCCAGCTCATATTTATATGAGTAGTCTAGGGTTGGAAGTGAGAATTCTCATTCCAGATTGCATGAAAAAAAAATCAGAAAAAAAAAAAGAAAAAAAAAAAAGAGAGTCAAAAGTCCAATTGTTTATATGCAAAATTAACCACGAGTGAGCTCTTTAATACTCGAGTAATTAAGTCTGAGGGGACTTAGTCCTAGTAACCTAAAGCTCTTGTGGTTTGGGATTGCTGACCTAACACTCGCTGCATGAGTATTATTGTATAAGCCTTTTGGGGTCTCATTCATTGCACGGTTAAATAAGCATGCGTATTGTGTGTGGTATTATGTGTCGTAGTGTAGTAATAAAGCATGAATACCTGGCTAACTTGAATGAGGATGGAGGTGTTTTTAAGTTATGAAGTGTCTACAGTCTATTCTTTTTATAAACCTGTGATTGTCTTGGCGAAGGGCATGTATGATTTTTGACCTAGTTTTGGGAGTATTTCTGATGAGCATGCACACACGCACGATTCTGTCATGTATTGTTAGTATACGGGGACTTAGTCGAGCTCTATTTGGATTTAGTTGCATTCTTTGAGATATTTGCATGTTAGTTGGTTTTGGTGAGTTTGAAGGGGATCGTTGCATTTTTCATATTAGTTGCATTCATGCATTACATTGCATTAGGTTAAATGGATTTTATGGGTACATTCGCTATAGGCCCTCACGAGACCTTACTCGTCCACTAGGGCTGCCTAGGGGTTTAAAGGGCTTGTTGCATATGCCAAATGCAATCGTGATCACCTACGGAAGTGGTACTAATTAGTTAGTGTTAGTTGTTTATGCTTGAGGACAAGCATCGGTTTAAGTTTGGGGGTGTGATAAGTGGATTTTATATCCACTTGGAGCATTCTAAATCGGCTTAAATTGATTGTCTTGGACTCAAGTTTCTTGTAGTTTTGATGTGTTTTGCTTAGTTGTGCAGATTTACAAGAATGTTGATTAAGGTTGATGCTTCTATCATTTTTGGAGATTAAATTGATTAAAATTCGGATTTTCCGGGAAGGCTGCGCAGCTTACACTGTTTTGGCCATATCTGGAGTTCTATAAGTCCGTTTTCAGCGATCTTACTGCCCACGCGAAGCTTGGGAGATTTTCTACAACATGGAACAGGTGTTGCACGTGCAAGTTGCGCGTGGTGGGGGCAGGAAGGACGACAAGCAGACTGTTGGAAGTAGTGAAATTACTGTTTTGCCCTTTTCAAGTTCTAATTGTATTTTGGGCAGTTTTTAGCACCTTAATTAAATTTTAATTGTAATAGAAGACAATTTCTTGCTGGGCAAGAATTATAGAGCCTATATAAACACATCCTAGCATTGTAATCATATAGTTTTATTATTGTAACATAGCTTAGATCTGCAAGGGAGAAAAGGAGAGAATGATTCAACGCTCGTGACAAGCAACGGATCTAGATCTACTTCATCTTTTCTGTTATTCTGGATTATAGATTTGTTTTCTCAACTCTTTGTTTTATTAATATTATTGCTTCTTTTATTCATATATTGTTATTTATCATGTTTTCATCAAATCCCATGACGATGAACGGTTCAATTATGGGCTAATCGTTGTCATGGGATTCTAACGGAGTTATCTATGTAGCTTAGTAGTTTGATTGCTTTAAAGATTATGTGTGGTGAATTCTTGATATCCTTGTATGGTTGTGTTTCATGTATTTAGATGCGTCGCGAACATCTAACTTGTTAATCTCTTGCGAAACGAGAGTGGATCTTGAGATTTAGAACTTGTCATGCTAGCATAGGATAGGTTGATGTTTTAACTGTTAGACTATTTTTGAATAAAAATTATTATATTTTTTATTATTTGATTTTGTAATCCTTCTTTTGATTTTGTAACTCATGGTTTTAATTTTGTAACTCCTATATTTAATATTGGTGGAGGTTACAAAGTTATTAGCTTAGGGGTTACAAAGTTAATGTATTGAGGGAGTTACATATTTTTACTCCTATATAAGGAGGCCTTGGCTCATTGTTTGGTGACAACAAATCACTCAAGCTTCTATAGTCTTTCTTACATCCTTCTTAGAGCTATATAGGTTCTGTTTCTGTGAGATAGAGAGCATATTTGATCGGTTCGTAGGAGGCGGATCTCGAGTGCTTAAGATCACCTCGTTTCGTTGTATCCTGGGAGACGGAAGCCACAAACAACCTTCAAGCACCACGTGGAAGGGGTTTATCTGTTTTAAGGATAGCGTGGTTTTCATGTGCCTCGAAACATTCGTTCGGTATTTTTCTTATTGTAATTGTGATTTCAGGTACAATCTCTTACTATACTTCCTACAAGCTTAAAATAGATAACATAATTCTTATGAATTAGTTTAATCAATAAACTAATTTGTTTGAATTTTTTCTTTTTTCCTCTCGGAGTATAGTATTGTGATGATGTTGATGCTTTTTTGGATTTATTTTATGCGCATGTAGTTATGATTGGCCTGATTAGATATGCACTGGGTGGTTAATTTTGCTCTCTATTGTATTTGTATCTCACGTATGCTATATTTGTCATTTAACGTGCTTTACTTTTAATCATGTTTTAGACTTCTATATTAGGTGGGTTAAACTTAAAGTTGTTGCTTGCATGCCTAGTGAATATTTTTAATCTATATATATATATATATATATATATATATTTTTTTTTTTTGGGTGATTTGATATTTAGTACCTGGTCGGTTGGTCTGGTCTGCCATGTTTTCCCCTCTGATATCTCAATCGTATTACTACTTTCTGCATGATTATCTCTACTTTATTAGTTTGTAACTTGTAAGTTATGATGTTATATGAGATTTAATGGAAGGCCAATTGTTTCAATTTTCATTTATGTCTATACATGTCTGATTTTGTATAAACTGCATGCATGCTTAGATCCTTACTCTTTATTGGTTTTACAACAATAGCATGTGTACTTGTAAATTTGTTTGGTTACTGTAACTTGGTTTTTGTTTATTAAAATTGTAAGGAGGATACATGTTTATTTGATTAATCACAGCATGCTTAATTAGTCTCATTTTCTAATATATCTGTTTTTCTGTTTTAGATTTAAAATACTTGGATTTCATGCGAGTATAATTGTTAGTGCGACAACTTTCAAAAAGTTGTGCATTTTTTTTTTGTTAAATTTGATTTTTATCCGATATCATATGTCATGTTTGGTTTTTTTTTTGTTTTCTTTCTATAAAAAAAAAGGATTTTATGTTAAAGGTTATTTGATCTGTAACGTTTTCCTTGATTATCTTGATATATGGTTTAATGTATGATTAATGCATGGTTTTTATTATATGTGTTAAGTGGATTCCTTTTATGTTATGGTTTAATTTTTCTTAATTGATTACAAGGTAACTGCTCATTATTTTTTTTTAGTCAGTGGTCATATATATTAGAACATGTGGCCTGCCATGATCATGTGCATAATCTGTGTCAGTAGCTACTACTTGTTATTTAGTTATTGTTTGTGCTAGCAATTTTTACGAGTCTGGTTTTGAAATTTTATTTATGAATTTGTTAAATGCAGTACTTTATTTTATCCTAACAAGATTACATTACGCATGCGACTTAAACTTATTAGTATACAATTTTGTAACTTGTCATCGCTAAATTTGTGCATATTTTACTAATTTATTAGTAAATAATTGAATTTGTTGTATAATGCAATTGTATTAATTGATAATAATTAAATCTTGATTTCAGAAATGTCGGGAGTTGACGGGACTAGCTTGTCTGGTGATGGTAATAGGCATGTAACTGCTGAGGCAGTGCCTAATGCGGCGACCCTTGTGGTGCCAAATACGGCTGTACCGGTAACCGCTCAGGCGGAAAAACTGGAGAAATTCAGTGTGCTGAATTTCAAGAGGTGGCAACAAAAGATGTTGTTCTACCTGACCACCTTGAACCTTGTGAGGTTCTTGACCGAGGATGCACCTAAGCTGAAAGAAGATGAGTCTGATGTTCAGCTTGTGAGTGCAGCTCAAGCTTGGAATCACTCGGATTTCCTGTGTAGAAATTATATAATGAACTGTTTGAGTGATTCACTGTACATTGTGTATAGTGTGCTAAAGACGTCTAAAGCTTTGTGGGACTCACTCGATAGAAAGTATAGAACCGAGGATGCGGGTACTAAGAAGTTTATAGTATCCCGACTTCTTGAGTTTATGATGGTGGATTCCAAGAAGGTGGTTAGTCAAGTTCAAGACCTTCAGATGATCATGCATGACATGGAAGCTGAGGGAATGCCCATGAATGAAGCCTTCCAAGTAGCCGTTATTATTGAGAAATTGCCCCCTGGTTGGAAGGACTTCAAGAATTATTTGAAGCATAAACGAAAGGAGATGACAGTGCAAGACCTTGTCTTGAGACTCCGAATTGAGGAGGATAATAAGAATCGGTCTGTCTCTTCCTCTAGTGCTAATGTTGTGGAGGTCAAGAAGAACTCCAAGTTCAAGAAGGGGAAACCAGACAAGAGGACCAACTTGGGACCCAAAGGTGGAGTTTCTAAGAAGAAATTTCAAGGGAAGTGTTTCAACTGTGACAAGATGGGTCACAAGTCAACTGAGTGCAGACTACCGAAGCGGAAGAAGCACGAGGCCCACATGGTGGATGATGTGGCTCAAGATATGTCTGAAATCAGTCTTTCTGCTATGGTATCCGAAGTGAACCTGATCGGCTCCAACCCGAAAGAATGGTGGATTGACACTGGTGCTACAAGGCACATATGCTCTAGCAAGGAGTTGTTCCACACCTTCATACCAACTGAGACTGGAGAGAAGTTGTTTATGGGAAACTCTGCAACATCTGAAGTCCTTGGGAAGGGCAAGGTTGTGTTGAAGATGACATCTGGCAAGGAACTAACCCTCAAGGATGTCCTCTATGTGCCGGAGATTCGAAGGAACTTGGTTTCTGGCTCGTTGTTGAACAAACATGGATTCCGCATGATGATTGAATCTGATAAGGTTATTTTGTCTAAGAGTGGAATGTTTGTTGGTAAAGGTTATGTAACCGAAGGGCTTTTCAAGCTCAATGTAATGACTGTGAAGAGTATTAATAAGAATAATTCTTCTGCTTACTTGCTTGAGTCTTCCAGTTTATGGCATGGTAGACTAGGTCATGTTAATTTTGAAACAATGCGTAGATTAATTAACTTGAACCATATCCCAACATTCCAAATTAGTTCGAAGCACAAATGTGAAATTTGTGTAGAGGCAAAATTAACAAGATCATCGTTTCAAACGATTGAACGACATACAAAACCCTTGGATTTGATTCACAGTGATGTGTGTGATTTAAAATCAAATCAAACAAGGGATGGTTATAAGTACTTTGTCATATTTGTGGATGATAGTACAAGATTTTGTTAAGTCTATTTGCTTAAGAGCAAAGATGAGGCTATAGAGAAGTTTGAGCTCTATAAAAATGAAGTTGAAACTCAACTTAAAGGAAAAATTAAAGTAATAAGAAGTGATAGAGGTGGTGAATATGTATCACCTTTTGGTGAATTCTGTGCGAAACATGGAATTATTCACGAAGTCACTGCACCGTATTCGCCTCAATCCAATGGGATTGCTGAGCGTAAAAATAGGACCTTGAAAGAAATGTGCAATGCAATGTTGCTAAGTTCAGGGTTGTCTACGAATATGTGGGGAGATGCTGTCATGTCAGCAAATTATCTATTGAATAGGATACCCCGAAAGAATCAAGAGCTAACTCCCTATGAATTATGGAAAAGGAAGAAGCCTTCCTATAAATTCTTACGTGTGTGGGGGTGCCTTGCAAAGGTTCTTGTACTAGAACCAAAGAGGGTGAAAATCGGTCCAAAAACTGTGGATTGTATTTTTATTGGGTATGTGCCTAACACTACGGCATATAGATTTCTTGTGCACGAGTCGAAAATCCCTGACATATAAAAGAACACTATAATGGAATCGAGAAATGCTTCATTTTTTGAACATACATTTCCTCGAAAATCCAAAGAAAGTTCAAGTTCATCGAAACGGACACGTGAAACTAATTCTGAAAATGTATATAGTGGTGACGAGGAACAAGAAAACATGGATGAACTTGAAACAGAGGATGCACCTCGTCGAAGCAAAAGAGCTAGAGTAGAAAAATCCTTCGGGCAGGATTTTTTTAACTTACTTGCTCGAAAATGAACCACAGTCTTATTCAGAAGCTGTGCATTGTCCGGATGGTCCGTTTTGGAAAGAGGCCATTAAAAGTGAGGTTGATTCTATTATGCAGAATCATACTTGGGAATTGGTGGATCTTCCTCCGGGATGTAAACCACTAGGATCAAGATGGATTTTCACAAAGAAAATGAAAGCAGATGGATCCATTGATAAGTACAAAGCCCGACTTGTGATTCAAGGTTTTCGCCAAAAGAAAGGCATTGATTATTTTGACACGTATTCTCCGGTAACGAGAATGGCATCTATAAGGATGATAATTGCTATTGCAGCATTGCGAAATCTTGAAGTGCATCAGATGGATGTAAAAACTGCCTTTCTAAATGGAGATTTATATGAAGAAATCTACATTAAGCAACCTGAGGGTTTTGTGGTTCCTGGATTGGAACACAAAGTGTGCAAATTAGTGAAGTCAATATATGGCTTAAAGCAAGCGCCACGAGATTGGCATCAAAAATTTGACAGTGTTATATTGTCGAATGGATTTAAAATCAACGAATGTGACAAGTGTGTATATGTCAAAGATACAATAGAGGGATACGTGATCCTATGTCTTTATGTTGATGATATGTTCATCGTTGGTAGTAATGACAAAATGGTGAAATCTACCAAAGACATATTACATTCAAGATTCCACATGAAAGATATGGGCTTAGCTGATGTGATTCTAGGGATAAAGATCCTAAGAACGCCAAGTGGACTTATGCTAAATCAATCACATTACGTTGATAAGATCCTTGAGAAATATAATAAAGATGATTCTAGTGTGTCAAGAACCCCTTTTGATACGACTTTACATCTATCGAAAAATAAAGGCGAGGGTGTTTCTCAAGGAGAGTATGCTAAAGTGATAGGAAGTCTGATGTACTTAATGAACTGTACACGACCAGACATTGCCTTTACTGTTAGTAAGCTAAGCCGATACACTGGTAATCCGGGTGTGGATCACTGGAAAGCGATAACTAAAGTGCTTAGGTACTTAAGGTATACGCGTGATTATGGATTGCATTACTCGAGATATCCTGCTGTCCTAGAAGGTTATAGTGATTCAAACTGGATTAATGGTGTAAAAGGATCGAAGTCCACTAGTGAATATGTATTTACGCTAGCAGGTGGAGCGATCGCATGGAAATCTTCGAAACAAACGGTGATAACCAAGTCTACCATGGAGGCTGAGTTTGTTGCTTTGGATAAAGCAGAAGAACAAGCTGAATGGTTACGCCAGTTTTTAGAGGATATTCCAAGATGGGAGATGCCAGTGCCACCACTTTGTATACATTGTGATAGTACTGCAGCAATTGGTACATCCGAGCGTGTACTATATAATGGAATGTCGAGACATATTCGTTGACGACACAATTCTGTTAGACAACTACTCTCAACTGGAGTTATCATTATTGATCATATTAGGTCAAAAGATAACACTGCGGATTCGCTAACCAAAGGGTTAACAAGAGAGTTAGTTGAGAAATCATCGAAAGGAATGGGACTAAAGCCCATAACAAAAGTCGATACAAAGGAAACCCAACCTTGTTGACTGGAGATCCCAAGATCTTGGTTCAATGGGACAACCTAATTGTAAAGACTTAGTGAGATCACTGTGGGGGTTTTACTCCCGGTCCATTCCTATGATGAAAAACAGTGATGTAATTTGGGTAAGGCTAAGCTATGCTTTTAATGATCCTTATGTGTCGATATGTCGAACAAATAATACATTTGTATTACTCAAGAAATCACCTATGTGAGTGAAGTGGGGTCGCTTCAAGAAGGAATTATGGAGGCTAATTCTGGGTAAAACTCACAGAACCAGGCTAAAGCTCAGGACCGAAATGGGCTTAACAGTGAGAACTGAACAAATATAGGGAAAGACTCCAGTGGGGGATGTATCATCATTTCACAAAACAGAAGGGCAGTTCAAGGTCAACGCGACTACTGAAATTCTAGAAATGTAAATATGTTCTTACAAGGGAAGGTTCAAGGGTGTACGCCTACCTATCCTATGCTGGTTTCTACCGTGCTCTCTATCTCCGTGTCAAAGAGTCATTTTGCAATGTGAATTTTTATTCATGTGGGGGATTGTTAGACTATTTTTGAATAAAAATTATTATATTTTTTATTATTTGATTTTGTAATCCTTTTTTTGATTTTGTAACTCATGGTTTTAATTTTGTAACTCCTATATTTAATATTGGTGGAGGTTACAAAGTTATTAGCTTGGGGGTTACAAAGTTAATGTATTGAGGGAGTTACATATTTTTACTCCTATATAAGGAGGCCTTGGCTCATTGTTTGGTGACAACAAATCACTCAAGCTTCTATAGTCTTTCTTACATCCTTCTTAGAGCTATATAGGTTCTGTTTCTGTGAGATAGAGAGCATATTTGATCGGTTCGTAGGAGGCGGATCTTGAGTGCTTAAGATCACCTCGTTTCGTTGTATCCTGGGAGACGGAAGCCACAAACAACCTTCAAGCACCACGTGGAAGGGGCTTATCTGTTTTAAGGATAGCGTGGTTTTCACGTGCCTCGAAACATTCGTTCGGTATTTTTCTTATTATAATTGTGATTTCAGGTACAATCTCTTACTATACTTCCTACATTAACATCATGATTTGTGGCATGAATAGAGATATTATGCTGCCCTATGTGATCTATATGGATAACTTGTGCTTAAACCTTTATGTTTTCAAATTCTATAGAGATATAGGGTCTAAACATAATTGGTGTCTACCCATCTTCTATCTCTTTTGTGGATGCATGCGTAGTTTGGTACTAGTATACCGAGAGGTAACTTTTACTTGTTTCGTGTTGTCCGATCAGATATCAAATCCCACATGAGTATTGATTAAAGGCGTCAACTCTAAGTGAAGTAGATAATGAAGTTAGAGTCCCATGTTTATTCTCATATAAGTAATTTGATTTTAATTCTCGTCAATTAGTTAATTCTTAATTTAATCTTTTGCATCTTAGTATAATTTAGATAAACAAACCCAAATTTGTTACTTTTCTTAGCAGTGAATTAAAGCCATACATTGTTGAATAGGTGCATCTACTGAATATAACCATAACCAGATCTCTGTGGAACGAACTTGAATTGTATTACTTGTGACCACGTATACTTACGTGATTTTGTGTTAACACACTCCAGAAGCAAAAGAAATAATCTTCAAAAGGGCCAATGAATTGAGAAATAGCCGAACTTCAAAGGAGGGTTTGCCCAAGACACTGAATATTCCATATGAACCTGGCAAGAAGGTTCACTTTTATCCTTACTGGATAGTGGAATTCAGAGATGATCAAAACTGTAGAAGATTCTTTAGGATAGAAGATCAGCTGGAAAAGGCTAGCAATGAGTACTTGCAATACTTAATGTCTGTGCTGGATCCAAATCATTCAGAAGAGAAGATCATCTACAGATCTCTGGAAAATCAGCTTGAGGCAAACAGAGCGAAAATCCATGGTTCAAGGACTACAAGGGGAAGAAGGCAATGATATGCTCAGTCTAGAGGAGCATCCCTTGTAGAAGTATGATTCTATCACTTGACTCAGTTCAATTCTTCAAAATTTTGTAGCTTGTGCAATGTATATGTTTTTGTTGATATCTTGATCCTTTCAAAAGTGTTTTGTTATCATGAAGGTCCTTAATTTATGGCTGCAGTTCTATCAGTCATAACTTGGTGGAGATTGTTAGGACTTATGTTGTCCTTGATGATATACTCACACATAAAACACTTTGAAAAACATATGAGCACAAGTTTAAGTTTTGTAACTTATCAACGGATATCCAAGCCATGTACATCCGTTGATGAGGCAGCTTATCAATCGATAAGTCTGTAGCATACCTTGTATTTAAGTTTGAGTTTGTTGCTGAATATCATAGTTGCTAGTTATCCTAAGTCATGTTGACTATCAAAGGATATACAGAATAGGGTAGCTAATTGTACATAAGTTGTGCTATGTAATTCTGTATAAGTGAAGTGATGATCAACGGATAAAGGTTCTACATCAACGGATATGGTATTCGCAGCATGCACGAATCAACCTATCGATCCATGTCTACAACAATGGATAAAAGCTTCAATCAATAATGTCTTGGGATTAGAGGTTGATGGCGACTTGACATGCCTGACAGATCACATGGGTTGATGAACTTAAAAGAGGTATGGGAACCAGTATTGGAAACGAAGAAGAAAAAGAAACATTCCTTATTCTCACAAGCAATTTAGCTGGTAAATCTAGTGCATATCTGTCCAAGACAACCAGACAAAATTGCATCACATGGAGACAAGGAGTGGCAGCAACCCTGCAGGATACTTTGACTTGTTAGATTCGTTTATTTTGTAGGGATTATAATCTTGAAGTAAGATATATACTTCAAGAGTAGCATAGCTAAAACAGAGAAGAGAAACACTGAGCAAAAGGCTTTAAGCATTAGGTTCTCTTGTAATAGTTTTAGCTTTGTATTCGCAGCTGTGTACTCAGTTTACACAGAGAAATTTTCTTCAATACAACCCTCAGGTGGAGACGTGAAAAACCCCCACCTGAAATTTTTTAAGTGTGCTGTGTATCTGTTTATTATCTGTTCTTTACATTATAGTCTTCAACTTATCCATCTGCTTCCATTGATATTATAAGTGTTGTCTTGTTCAGAGTTCGAAAAGAATTTTACAAGATTGTATTCAACCCCCCTTCTACAATCTTGAAGGGTGCTACTGGGAAATAACATGATTTATGATAGGTGATAACTCATATAAATCTCTGGCCAGAGTGGATGAAAATTAGAATGTGTTTCTAATTGACATTCGAATGAGTTTCACCTCATAATCAAAATATATTAGGATTATTGAGTTTCTTTTTTAAGCTATAAAGTTTATTATTATTTTACAATTTCCCCGAAACCATGCATATTTTGAAAGGGAAAACAACTTTTGAGCGGAGATGAATATCATTTTTATGAGAATGCTAATAACTTGCGACTGATGAAATTCGATTGGATAAAGTTCCCAGAAGGATTATAAATACATGATCATATTCTTATGTTTAATATATTTATGCAAGAGATGTTAATACATTTTGAAATACATCTTTTTCCCTGAAGGAAGATGATAGCCACCGCTGTGAACACTTTAAAAGAAAATTATTGGTCCTGAAGTACCAACATATCATATTTTAGTAAGATACTAATTTATCTTGCTAATTGTACATGTCCTAATATAATTAATTAATGAATTTACTAGAAGGCTTTAAAGCATGTCCAATTTGAAGGAATGAGAATCTTAAAGGTACATAAAGAAAAATTTGATCTCCACTAACCTAAGGGTTTAAATTGATTTTGCAGGTGCTAAGGGTTTACTTTGATTCTCATAATTTTGATCTCATATTAAATATGTACTAATATATGTTGGAGATATTATTATTTTGCATGCTATGAAATTGACGATTTCAGGCAATTATTGAAATGATTGTAATTCTAGCAACTAATGAGGATGGTTGTATTGGAGATTCGATATAGCACAACAATATGCTGTTTTCCAGGATTGAAGCTCTACCAACTTTATAATGTGTTTGCTACACAACTCAACAAAGAATACACTAAAGATTTATTGGTCAAGGCGTTACGAACTTACATTTGAGAAGTTTTTTTTTACCTCATCAACTCAAAGATGTTATGCAATATTATCATGAGGGAGAGACTACGCGCGCTGAACTCTTTTTTCCTTAACCATGGTTTTTCCCACAGGGTTTTTTTGGTAAGGTTTTTAACGAGGCAGCATCACGTGCGAATTATGAAATGATGTTCTTGTTCCTTCACTTGGTTTTTCACCCACAGGGTTTTTCCGATAAGGCTTTGACGAGACGTTATTTCATATTACGGACATCCAAGGGGGAGTGTTGTAAATAATAATATTATGTGGATGTCCTTAGGCCTTTCATGTATAAGACTTTTGGCCTTTCACTTCTAGTCTTTTGGATTTTCAATTCTAGACTTTTAGCATTCTAAACTATTGTAACTTATGTCATGTAAAGCCTATAAATAGGCATTGATCTTAAGGATGTAAACACACCAATATGTGAATAATAGAATGCTCTCCTCCTTTCTATCTAACTCTCTCTAGTTCTCTTGATATATATTATATTACTTAATATATAACAACTAACCATTTATATTCATGTAACGCATGTTGAGGAGAGACTGTTCCTAAATCATGCAGAGGGTTTCAAGAAATTAATTATGTCAAAAAATTAATGAGAATAATGGTTGGAAATTGGAATAACAACGCAACTACTAACAAAAAACAATTACAGAAATATAAGGTTAAGCAAACATATTTTCACAAAGTGTTTATCATTCGTTTATGATAGGACAAAGAACCTGGATCATGTTTGACAACCATCTTTTCTGTCACAAGTTGAAGCCTCCCTCCTCGTGTTATTTGAGATCGAGTGGATTGTCGACCAGATATGAGATATCTGTGGACTAAGTATTGAAATTCCCATGCTAGCAGACTTGATACTTTTTGTAATTTGTAGTAAGTTAGTTTTGGTTAATTAAATAAATAAGAATTCATTAGAATACTTATTTATTTATGATTCGGAAAAATTTTAAATTAGTGGTTTTGGTTAATGAAGATGGTTTTTAGGTGAACTATTTTCTTTCCTATTTTTTTTAGATCTTTATTGATGTTTTATAGAAGTCATGCATATATGTCGTCTATTTTTTTGCCATAAGTTTACTTTAGGAAATTTTTTGATTGATTTGTTATGGTGGTGTAAAATTTGATGGTGGATGTGTACTATTGTGGTAAATAGTAGTACTGTTTTCTTGAATTTATGCTTACTCGGATCAAATTCTAGGGGCGGAGTGTATTTTTTTTTGTCAAGAATATACATTCATGTATATGAATTGTATCGAAATATAATAATTGGCAAAATCGAAAAGATGGTTTTCTTTCATACCAAAAAATTTATTATTTAACCGAAAGACACGCATGTTGCCCCCGGACAATTAGACAATAGAACCTTTAAGTCCGAAAAGAAAACACCCAAAAGCTAAAAATACACTAAGTAAGGCACAACAATAGAAAACAACTAAAAATATAATCCACACCCCAAATAAAGGAGTGTTGATCCAATCTTCAGTTGTCTCAAAACCACCTGCCCACCAGGCACCAGCTCTCCTTAATCACAGATTGTCACCAGCTTTCCTTCAAAGAAACTTTCACTTCATAATAATATCATGTCCTATCTTCAAAATCTCAACCCAAATAATAGGGGCACGAAAGGAAACAAGAAGGGCCTCGTTAAAAACCCACAAGAGCAAAACCCTTTGGAAAAAAATTCAAGTGGGAAAAGAGTGTCCTCCATGAAACCCAAATTTAATGAAACACAGAAGGCTCCTTAGACAAAAACATTTTATACACAAAAATCATTACTCTAGCCAAAAGGAGAATCCCTTTGGCTAGGTAACTTAGTCCACTAACACTAATTCGTCCACTGACGACAGATATAATTCACCAAACTGGCAATAACTAATAGCCACCTATATAAGATCTAAAATTGACAATTTCTATACACCTAATAATGGTACAGTAGTCAGAAGAAGTTGGCAAGAATGATTCCACCGAAAATTTTCCTCTCTCCACTTTGGTCTTCGTGAGCTAGCTTCTTCCCCTCCGGCGGTGGTTTATCCACCGGCCGGAGGCCCTCTTTCTTGCCTTCTTCCTCTTCCCTCCTTATTCTCCAACCAAGCTTTCCTCCACCTTCATAATTTCCTTTCATTCATTCCATAAATCGGAATTTTTCCAAAAATTTCGAAAAACCCATTCGAGTTCTTTTCAGATCTGTTTCGATTCAGAACTCGAAATATCAAATAAACACATTTCTTAAACTCAAAATCTCTTGCCTAACATCATATCAAAATTTGGTGTCAATCCGAGATCGTTGAATTTTCGAATTGTATCGCCTTGGGCGAAGTATCGCTTTATGCGTATGTCTCTCCCTTTGGAGTGGTTTGTTTATGTTAATATATTTTGTTTTGTTTGGTTTGGTTATTTCAGTCCTTGGAGAATGTTTCATTTGATGTCTCGAGAGATCTGGATGGGCCGCATCGAAGCTGAGGTAGTGATGATTATTGCAAGAGCTCACCTTTCACAACAGGATAGTGATCATCCTTGGAGAGTTTTCACTTACGGCAAGTCTATAGCTGGTTCCCGGCAAGTAGATAGCTGGGGTGCTCCATCTGAACAATGGGCTACTAATGGTTCTTATGTGTTAAGGTCAATTGTGATATTACTATATTCAGGGATGCTGGTACAATTTGGATTTATTGGGTTGTCTTTGATTTCATTTTCAATTAACAGAATTTTCCAGTTCTGTATTGTCAAACGGTCAGGAAACAAATCAGCTAAGTATTTTAGCTTGTCTTTATTTTTCAACCTGGTCGTACTGCCAATTGGGGATTTGTCCCGGCTGTGTGTTTGCTATAATTAATGGAAACTTTTATTTTTGTGGCAAAAAAAAAATAATGGTAAAGTAGTCGAGGACTGAGTGCAATTTTATTCATTACTTTTGTATAACATATCCATTATGATGGTTAGTAAATACAAACAATAAAAATTCATGATTAAAGTATTTATTACTTTTATTATTACTTAACACACTCTCACTCCACACTCTCACTCCACATTCGGCCAGAAAATGCATAAATAATGATCATAATGTACAAATGAAGCACTTGAATGTCCATTTTTTTTATTTAGTAGCCTATGTCTACTTTAGTCCATATTTTGATACTTTGATACTTTAATAATTAATTTGTTAATAACCCATAAAAACTTTAGAAAGCCAAACTTAAAGAAAATTGCCCAATTTTTTTTAAAATCTATAAAAGAAAAATATAGAAAAATAAGGTTATATTCGAGATTATTGTTAAAAATTGTGTATCGTTAAAGAAAGTATTGTTAGAATAAAAAAAGGGCTTTTTTGATAAATGTATATAAAAAAGTAAATTTTTGCAATTTTACTTTTGTTAATAAAGCTATTTACAAAAATACTATCTTAATTGTAATGAATGCGCAACAGTTTATATTCAGTTGCATATGCAACTTTTTTTACTTTTTTTATTATTATAATTTTTTTATTTTTAATGTTGCTGCTAGTTGCATGTGGTTGCATATGCAACTAGATGCAACCACATATGCAACTAAATGCAACAAGCATCTCTACCTACACCATCGTGATAGAGATCTGATGTAGCTGATTAGTCCCCACATATCATATATAGGATAATAAGCTGTATAAATATGAATGAATTAGTCGCTACATTTGTTGCAGCAATTGTGTCATTTAGAATAGATAGGAAGATTACAGAAAGAACTAAGTGTTGGATATATTCACTAATATAGTAAAATAGAGGAAGTCATATATCGTATTTAACAAGCCAAGACCAAACAAACAATTAACGAAACAAAACATGAAGGTATAAAACATGTACATCAGTAACTGATAGAACAAAAGAAGATAAGAAATCATACCAGAAGCCATAGCTATGCAGGTATAAAATTAAGAAACAATCAGCTGAGTCACCAGGCCTTGCAAAGAAGTCCTGATTGTTCTTGAAGAAATAATTGCCCCCACTTACACTGTGATGGGATGCTTGCAATGACTCTTCCAGGATAAAACAGCTCCGAGCAAGATGATCACAGTAATCAAAAAGCTCAACTTCGACTAGCACCTCAGTCGCCGGAAAAACCTTAAGTACAAGAAACTATGGCAGGAGGGAGAACAGAGAGTGTAGTGAAGAGAATGTAGGGTGTGGTCTGTAGTTCTATAAAATTAGTAGCTTAGCTCTCTATTTATAGGAGAGGCCAAAACGTAACTGATACCACCCTCATCAATATTGTAACTCCCATTTCATTTAATAAAAATGAAACGGTCGATTTAATATAATCAAAATGGCTGTAACAGCTGATTTTCAATTAAATAAATCGTAACAGTTACGTATATATATTATCCACACATATCAGTTTTTATTTTAATTAATCTGAATATATATATATATTATCAAATTCTGTCCAGGACACAACATCAGGATCTGATCCATCTGGATTTTAGTCCTTCAGGATCTGATGTACGTCCATCAGTATTTGATCATCAGGATCTGGTACCGTCAGGACTTGAGGTCCATCAGTATTTGATCCAGTCCTCAGGATCTGGTAGTACCTTCAGGATTTCATCAGTACTTGTCCCATCAGTATTAGATGTCTGACCAGTTACTAATTTATTCCAAGTACTGATCCAAATCGATATATATATATTTATTTATTCTAATTAAAATATATTTAAACTCATAAATAAAATCCCTCGCCCAGGTCGCCTCGCGTACGCGAGACGCCGAGACGAGACGTGACGTGTCGTGGCGTGGCGAGGCGGGTGGCGACGGCACGCGTGTGTGTGTGTGTGCGCGTGGAGCACACAGTAACACCATGCACCATCATACACCTTAGTAGTTGTACACTACCCATGTGTGTGATTCTATATAAAGCCAACAACCCCCTTTATTTATTTCAATGTGGGACAAATACACATTCTCATTTTCAAGCTCTTTCAAGCTACCCACTTCAACTCAATTTCTCTATGGATTTCACTAAGAAAATTACTTAGACCCATATACGAAAATTTAAGTCCTCATATCAAGGAACAATTTCCAATCGTTAAAATCCGGAATTAACATCAAGAACATAAATTAATTATGCTCTAAAACTCCATTTTCTAACAATCCCCCACAAATCCATACAGAAATGCTTCAGGTTTCTCTTCATGACTTGTTTTTCAGAGTAGGTACCCTTCCGGGTTTGAACCCTCCTAAGTCCCCTACTTCGATGACTACCGGATTCAGATGGAATGTTTCACCTTGAATCTTAATAAGTTTGATGTAATCATGTTCCATAGACGACGACAAGTCAAAGGCTATGGTGCCAATCTACGGCTTTGAGACAATAATGGTCTTGTCTCGATCCTGTTCGTCGAATGTTTCAAGGAATGACCCTTTCCTCTAATTGCGACCACACAATTACATTCGCTTAGCTGGGCATCTCCAGAGATGTACTGCTACCATCTCGTCGAATGACTTGACCCCATTCAGAGTTACAATAACTCTAGCTTACTAGCAGTATCAGTACCTTCTAGGTTTACAGGGGATAGACTCAGATACAACAGTATCATCTATGTAGCAAAGGTACTACCAATTCATCCTTACAGCTTGTTATTACCACATTGAATACACTTCAAGGGATCTCCTCTCATGTGTATTTGGTTCCCACTGATGATGAACTATGATGGGTTGACAGCCCCATCCCCAACCTCGACTTAAGGACCACTGCAGATTCCAGTCCTTTAGTTAAAGGATCAGCTATATTATTCTGAGTTCCTATGAACTCTACAGCTATAATCCTATCAGACACTAAACCCCTAATAGACTTTAGTCTAACTTGGATGTGCCTCTTTGTTTTAGCATTATACTTTTTACTGCTAATCTTGTCGATAGTTATTTTACTATCACAATGAATAGCAAACGCAGGAAGAGGTCTGCTTACTACAGGTATCGCGGACATAAGTCCGTGTAGCCATTCAGCCTCCGTCCCCGTGGCATCAAGTGCACACAACTCAGCCTCAAATGTAGACCGAGCTACTAAAGTCTGTTTGGTCGACTTCCAGGATATTGCTCCCCCTGCTAAGGTGAACACATATCCAGTCACTCCATTGGAACCAGACTTCTTAGCTATCCAACTTGCATCACTGTACCCTTCAAGCACATTAGGAAATCTCCTATAGTGTAAACCAAGGTACATTGTGCCTTTTAGATATCTAAGTACTTTATCAAGAGCATCCCAATGAGTTCTGTTTGGACTGCTTGTATATCTAGCCAACTTAGACACAGAGTATGAAATATCTGATCTAGTACAGTTAGCAAGATACTGCAAACTCCCTATAATTTGAGAATATCTTAACTGAGACACAGGTACTCCTGAAGTATTCTTAACAAGGGCAACTTTAGGATCATAGGGTGTACTAGCGATTCTACACTGTGAATAACCATATTTCTCAAGTATAGATTTCTCTATATAATGAGACTGTGATAAAGTTATTCCCTCAGCTGACTGAGTCAGCTTGAGTCCAAGAATCACACTCGCCTCACCCATATCCTTCATTTCAAAATGCCTTTTCAAGAAAGCTTTTGTCTCGTTAATAATCTCAATATTAGTTCCAAACAGTAATATGTCATCAACATATAGGCACATGATGACACACTCACTACCTTTAACTTTGGTGTAGACACACTTGTCACTATCATTAATATCATAACTGAACGGTACTATAGTTTCATCAAACTTTTTATGCCAATCCCTAGGAGCTTGTTTCAAGCCATAGATGGATTTGATCAACTTACATACTTTCCTTTCGTTACCAGATGCAACAAATCCCTCAGGCTGATCCATATAAATCTCTTCTTCAAGTTCACCATGAAGAAAAGCTGTCTTTACATCCATTTGATGGATGATAAGACCATGTACGGAAGCCAATGCTACAAGCATTCGGATTGTTGTCATTCTAGCTACTGGAGAGTATGTGTCAAAGTAATCAATGCCCTCTTTTTGCTTAAAACCCTTAGCTACCAGTCTAGCTTTGTACTTATCTATTGATCCGTCAGGGTTCAACTTCCTTTTAAAGATCCATCTGCACCCGATAGTAGAACACCCAGGAGGGAGATCAACTAACTCCCATGTTCCGTGAGAAACAATAGAGTCAATTTCACTCTTTACAGCGCCCTTCCAGTGCCTAGACTCTGAAGAATCCATAGCTTGTCGGAAAGTTAAAGGTTCGTCCTCGACATTGTAAGTGATAAAATCACTTCCAAAATCCTTGACTACCTTTGCACGCTTACTCCTTCGTGGTTCCTCTATCTCCTTAGGGTTAGAGCTACTGCTAGGTTCCACCCCCACATTTGTCATCTTTTCCACATGATCAGGAATATAACTTGATGTGTGAGTATGATCTTCAGTAGAAGTATCTTGAGGCATACCAGTCTTCATAGGGTAAACATCCTCAAAGAATGTAGCATCACGAAACTCAACTATCGTGTTTGCCACTATACCATCTATGTCAGATTTTAATACTAAAAATCTCATAGCTGTAGTGGTCTCAAGATAGCCTAGAAAGATACAATCAACAGTCTTCGGACCTAGTTTCTTTCTCTTGTGTTCAGGGACAAGTACCTTAGCAAGGCACCCCCACACACGAAGATACTTAAGACTAGTCTTCTTGCTCTTCCATAACTCAAAGGGTGTCTTATCCATGTGTTTCAGAGGGACTCTATTCAGAATATGGCAAGCCGTATTCAGAGCTTCTCCCCACATGTATTTAGGCAACCCAGAATTAATAAGCATACTATTAATCATATCTTTAAATGTTCTGTTCTTTCTTTCAGCAACCCCATTAGACTCAGGTGTGTATGGTGGGGTAAATTCATGAACTATACCATTGCTTGCACAAAATTCAATAAAAGCATTACTCGTATACTCACCACCTCTATCAGATCTCAACCGTTTAAGTACCTTACTAGTTTGTTTTTCTACTTCAGTTTTATATATAATGAATTTACTAAGTGCTTCATCCTTATGTCTAAGTAAATAAACATAACAGTATCTACTACTATCATCTATAAAGGTAATGAAGTATCTAAACTGGTCCTTAGTCAACACACCACCAAATTCACAAATATCAGTGTGTACTAAATCTAACAAGTATGAATCCCTAACAATATTATGAAAAGGTTTCCTTGTTTGTTTAGCAGACACACATACTTGACATTTAGAATTCTTTTTTATGGTATGTCTTGGAATCAACTCTAAGTTCATCATATTTTTAAGAGCACCAAAATTTAAGTGACCAAGTCTAGCATGCCATAAAGTTGAAGATTCAACATAGTTAACAGAAGGAGTAATATTATTCAAAGCACCCAAAACGGGCTCAGCATTTATTACAAATAAACCATTTGACAAGTAACCCTTGCCAAAGAAAGTACCAGTACGAATAAGAACTACTTTATTACATTTGAGAGAGACTTCAAAACCATTAGCTACTAAACAGCTTCCACTTATTATATTTCTACGCATGTTGGGAACATGATGCACTCTCGTCAGGGATAGAATACGACCCGAAGGAAACTTCAAGTCCACGTTTCCTATTCCATGTACTTGAGCGGCACTTGCGTTCCCCATCGTCACTGTCAAGCTATGACTCTGTTGATAAGATACAAATAAACTAATGTTAGCACAAATATGCACATTAGCTCCAGTATCAATCAACCATTCATTTGACAGATAAGTGGAAAATAGTACAGGGTTGTAGGTAACATACCGGTCAACGTTGGTTTCAGAAGCCAAAGCCTCACCAACAACCATGTTCGCTATAGGCCCAATTGAGGTTCCAAGCACACCATTCGCTTGAGCTACCCCCACGGCTTTCTTTGCTTTCTTTGTAGGGCAGTCCTTACTCCAGTGCCCAACCTGCCCACAAGACCAACATGGTTTGTTTGCCTTTGGTTTCTTGGCCTTATCCTTGTCATTCTTAGGTTTATTACTATTACCCTTCTTAGAGACAGCCTTCCTTTTCTGTCCTACAGTTGCTACATTTACTTTCGTACTTCCATGCTCAGTTGGCATCACATGTCCCTGTTTGGACTTGTGTTGTTCTTGTACCGAGATGTCCAGCATAAGGTTGGTCCAGGTGATCTCTCCTTTCTGTCTTTTCAGGGAGAGAGAGAACTCTTTCCAAGACTTTGGAAGTTTTACAATCACACTCATCACCTTAAACTTTTCGGGGAGGTCCATTCCAGACTCCTTCAAAGCATGCACTATCATCTCGAATTCATGCACTTGCTCAGTCATGGACTTATTGTCCACCAGCTTGAAATCAAGGAACCTCGCCACATAATACTTTTCCAGACCTTGTGAGTCAGTATTATGTGTCTGGTCCAGCTTCTCCCATAAGAGTTTTACGGTGTAGGCATCAGAGGAGTACACATCAAACAATGTGTTTGTGAGAGCAGCCAAAATGGCCGCCCTAGCCACCCCATCCTTCTCAGCCCACTTCGCAAAACCCTTAATTGATTCAGCCTTCTCTTGATCCACAACTGGCTTCTCATATTCCACAACAGGCCATAGACCCTTTACAGTCAATCACAACTTCATCCTTTTCTGCCAACGAGAAAAGCCAACGCCCCCATTGAATTTCTTTGGCAAACCAGTTAATTCAACGGGTTGTGGAAAACTGTAAGTGGTCCAATCTATGATCCCAGCAGATGCAACCGAACTACCACTAGCAGGAATTTCACTCTCGTTAACCATTATGCTAAATACTATATAACCGATTATCTCTTCAAGAATGTTGGATATATTCACTAATATAGTAAAATAGAGGCAGTCATATATCGTATTTAACAAGCCAAGGCCAAACAAACAATTAACGAAACAAAACACGAAGGTATAAAACATGTACATCAGTAACTGATAGAATAAAAGAAGATAAGAAATCATACCAGAAGCCATAGCTATGCAGGTATTAAATTAAGAAACAATCAGTTGAGTCACCAGGCCTTGCAAAGAAGTCCTGATTATTCTTGAAGAGATAATTGCCCCCACTTACACTGTGATGGGATGCTTGCAATGACTCTTCCAGGATAAAACAGCTCCGAGCAAGATGATCACAGTAATCAAAAAGCTCAACTTCGACTAGCACCTCAGTCGCCGGAAAAACCTTAAGTACAAGAAACTATAGCAGGAGGGAGAACAGAGAGTGTAGTGAAGAGAATGTAGGGTGTGGTCTGTAGTTCTATAAAATCAGTAGCTTAGCTCTCTATTTATAGGAGAGGCCAAAACGTAACTGATACCACCCTCATCAATATTGTAACTCCCATTTCATTTAATAAAAATGAAACGGTCGATTTAATATAATCAAAACGGCTGTAACAGCTGATTTTCAATTAAATAAATCGTAACAGTTACGTATATATATTATCCATACATATTAGTTTTTATTTTAATTAATCTGAATATATATCTGTCCAGGACACAACATCAGGATCTGATGTACGTCCATCAGTATTTGATACGTCCATCAGTATTTGATCATCAGGATCTGGTACCGTCAGGACTTGAGGTCCATCAGTATTTGATCCAGTCCTCAGGATCTGGTAGTACCTTCAGGATTTCATCAAGACTTGGCCCATCAGTATTAGATGTCTGACCAGTTACTAATTTATTCCAAGTACTGATCCAAATCGATATATATATATTTATTCTAATTAAAATATATTTAAACTCATAAATAAAATCCCTCGCCCAGGTCGCCTCGCGTACGCGAGACGCCGAGACATTCGCCCAAATCGCCCTTCGACCGAGCCGACCCGAGACGAGACGTAACGTGTCGTGGCGAGGCGGGCGGCGGCGGCGGCGGCGCGCGTGTGTGTTTGCGCGCATGGAGCACACAGTAACACCATGCACCATCATACACCTTAGTAGTTGTACACTACCCATGTGTGTGATTCTATATAAAGCCAACAACCCCCTTTATTTATTTCAATGTGGGACAAATACACATTCTCATTTTCAAGCTCTTTCAAGCTACCCACTTCAACTCAATTTCTCTATGAATTTCACTAAGAAAATTATTTAGACCCATATACGAAAATTTAAGTCCTCATATCAAGAAACAATTTCCAATCGTTAAAATCCGGAATTAACATCAAGAACATAAATTAATTATGCTCTAAAACTCCATTTTCTAACACTAAGATAGTCTGGAAAGTAGCCATTGATGATTCGGGGCTGGTTTCATATAGCAGAAGAGACATAATAAGCAAAGTAGCTAGGATTTTGCTTGCATATGTAGTTGATGGGTTTAATAATATCTATAGCAAATTTTCAGCATTTTCTTGATAAGATATGTGTCTTTGACAAGATATGTTTAAAGTGTTACTCCCTCCGTCTCTTAATTCTTTTCCCACTTTCCTTTTAAGGATATTCAATATACTTTTCTCATTTCTATTTTTGTCCATAAACAATATTATTCAATACCTACCCACTACTCCACCCACTACTTCTTAAAAATAATATTCAATACCCACTACTCCACCCACTAATCATTACAAATAATATTCAACACCCACTATTCCACCCACTACTCCAAAAAAACAATATTCAATACCCACTATCCCTTAAAAATAATATTCAATACCCACTACTTCATACAAAAACAATATTCATTCCCCACTATCTTAAAACCCGTGAAATTCAGCAAACGGGCAAAGAATTTTGAGACGGAGGGAGTACTTAACTTATTCTAAATTTAGAATAACTCTTTCCAGGTGTTTAAGTAGCCAGATTTTAAATGGAATTTTGACTTTTCCGATAGTTTTAAACAGGTACTCCCTCCGACACAAAATGTTCTTCTCCTTTACGATGTCGGCACTATTCATGAGACAAATTACTAATTTACGCATAATCTATAAGACCAAATATAGTCATGAGTGATCTTGTTGGATTCGTATTTATGAGTGATTTAATACAGTGAAATTTTTATATTTAATACTAATACGAAATTGAACATATTAACGATCAAAAGTGTGCGTTGGCAAACGTGTTTTTTAAAATGGGAAGAGTTTTTTGAGATAACAACTTACTGGGGTAACTATAAAGGCATTTTTTTTTGGTGTTTTTGGGTGAACTGTCATTTTAGAGGACTTTTACGTTTTATATGCCTAATCGAAGGGGATCCCTTTGATTAGAAATATAAAACTGGTTTTCTTTAGTTAAATAGATTGCATATTATTAATCTTTATAGTAATTGTAATTAATGGTTGATTGACATGTTTTTATTTGCTGTGATTGTTTTGATAATCTTGCAGTTTTTTGGGCCGGAAGATGTGTTAAGAGAAGATGGAGCTTTTTCCTCGGGTGTGAAGAAGTGAGGAGACGGAGGGAAGCAGTTATTTGGGTGTTAGTGGAAACAACAAGATGTCTTTAGGCTTTTTTGTTTATAACATTTATGTATATCGATGTAGGATTGTTTTGAGTGGGGCGTTCTTTTTTCCCCTTGAGTTTTTTCCCACAGGATTTTGCTCTTGTGGGGTTTTTAACGAGGCTTTCCCATGTTTGGAGTCTTCTTCTTTGATATAGAAGTTTTATTGTCTAATCTCTCGGAGGAATCTCTTTCTAGCTATGTCAGTCGTAATTCTAGTTACCACCCATTGATTGGTTAAGCATACCTTTCGGATAGATAATAAGCTTTTGTGAATCAAAGAATGTCTTAGTCCCTTTCCTTCTTGGACTTTGTATTTTTATCTTTTAAATGAAATCCTTTTATTTATGCAAAAAAAAAAAAAAAATGGTACAGTAGTCGAGGATTGAGTGCAATTTTATTCATTACTTTTGTATAACATATCCATTATGATGGTTAGTAAATATAAACAATTAAAATTCATGATTAAAGTATTTACTACTTTTATTATTACTTAACACACTCTCACTCCACATTCGGCCAGAAAATGCTTGAATAATGATCATAATGTACAAATGAAGCACTTGAATGTCCATTTTTTTATTTAGTAGCTTATGTCTACTTTAGTCCATATTTTGATACTTTGATACTTTAATAATTAATTTGTTAATAACCTATAAAACTTTAGAAATCCAAAATTAAAGAAAATTGCCCAATTTTTTTTAAAATTGATAAAAGAAAAAAATAGATAAATAAGGTTATATTTTAGATTATTGTTAAAAATTGTGTATCGTTAGAAAGTATTGTTAGAATAAAAAAAAGGCTTTTTTGATAAATGTATATAAAAAAGTAAATTTTTGCAATTTTACTTTTGTTAATAAAAGCTATTTGCAAAAATACTATCTTAATTGTAATGGATGTGCAACAGTTTGTATTCAGTTGCATATGCAACTTTTTTTACTTTTTTTTTTATTTTTAATGCTGTTGCTAGTTGCATGTGGTTGCATATGCAACTGGATGCAACCTCATATGCAACTGAAAATTAAAAGTGGGATTTTCATTTTTTATTTTGCCAACTTCCAGTTGTATATAAGGGCGGCGCAGCCCGCATATGAAAACTCAAATTTTAATTGTATATAAGATTAGTTACATGTGGTTGCATATGCAACTGAAGCAACCTCTCACAACTAAATGCAACTGAAAACTTTAAGTGTCAACTTTCATCAGTTTTCGTTTTCATTTTCGACCAATTTTTCGAAATCTCACTCTATATATATATATATATATACCAATATTTTTAGTGGAGACAGGAGACCACATATCAATTAAAACATTTGCAAAAACTTATTATTGAAAATCATGTTCTACGAAAATCACTATTTCATTTATTTCATTGATCGAAAATCTTGAAAATCATATATGTTTCACATGCAAATTTCATTAAAAATATTCATTGAACATTCTTTGCCAAAAATTAAAAGAAATTGCCCAAATTTTTTTATTAAAATCGATAAAGAAAAATATAGATAAATAAAGTTATATTCGAAATTATTGTTAAAAATTGTGTATCGTTAAAGAAAGTATTAGAATTAAAATTTTAGTGTAAAAATTGTTTGGTAATTATTTTGATACGTGCACGTTGTGAGTTGTGAGTTAATATAGAAAAAGTTATGTTTTGAATAGGTTAGGTTTTAAAACTTGTAGCTCATTTTATAACAAATTGAAAAGTACTCCCTTTGTCCCTCTCATTTCTTTACATAAAAAACTGCGTATCTGACACGCATTTTAAGGTGCATTTTAAGGATAGTTCTATAACTTATTTTTTATATTTTCTTTTTTTGTATAAAAATAGGATTGTTCTATTTTTATACAAAAAAAGAAAATATAAAAAATAAGTTATAGAACTATCCTTAAAATGCACCTTAAAATCCGTGTCGGAAACTGGTCCGCAAACGTAAACTATTGAGAGGGACGGAGGGAGTAACATTTTTTTTCAAAATAAAAGGTATTTCTGAAATTTATCGAACAATTTTTTAATTATTTTTAGCATAAACTATTGTTGATATCTCCAACATTAACATCAAACGAGGCTCAATTAAAAAATAAAAATTTGAATTTCAAAACAATATTTTTAAATGTAATATTACATATAAGTTAGTCTACACATGTTATTTAAATTTAAAATATTATATGATCAACTTATATGCAAGCAAGTTAGTTTCAAATTAAAATATAATTTTTTTTTAATATATTGGTAAAAATTAATATGTTTGTTTTAAAAATTTTGGATTTCACAAATTTATCCTTACAAGGTACTTGGGTAATTTGACTGCTATATACTTTCTTTGAACAATATTCTTTCTAATAAATTATTTGAGATAGAACTATGTTTTGATTATTATATATTATCTTAAAATTAATGATATAGTAAATACAATTTTTTTAAAAATAAAAATAATTATATTATTTTAGTAAACTTGATCATCATTACTCTAATTAATGATTTTCAAAAGTTAACTACCAGATTAAAAGCTAAATTCAATTATCCGATTAAATTTAATTTTATTACTTTAATGATATTATTTTTCAAACTACTACTGTGATGAAAACAACAGATTTTTAAGAAGTGAAAGTTTATTAGAAAGCGTAGGATAATTGTTTAAACCACAAATTACTAAAATATATGTGTAAGCATTTGTGTTGTCTGAAAGTTTGACACTAAGTCATTTATGTTTCAGACTCGATCATTCCTGTGTTTAAACCACAATTTATTAAAGGGAAATGCTAACAATAGCCCTAAGGGCTATGTTAAGCATTAAATATTCTTATCTTTTCAACATTGATTTTAGTTATTTAATTGTTTTAAGTTTTTCAATGCTCTTTTACAACATCAATTCAATTTTCCAAGTAATAATAATGGACCCCCTGCATTCAAATTAATTTTCACTAATAAAAAAATCTCAAATTGCTAAATAATTATATTGAAATCGGTGCAAACTTGATGTATTAAGTGCAAATTTGACATTTTAAATGCATTTATGCACTTACATTAATGCTTAACCATAGCCTTATGTTTAGCATTACCCTTTATTAAAATATATGTGTAAGCATTTGTATTGTCTGAAAGTTTGACATTAAGCCATTTATGTTTCACACTCGATCATTCCTGAAATATGTGTGTAGTCTTAATATATATGCAAGGACGAAATATGTATGTAGCCCTTATATATGCAAGGACGTTCAATGTAAGAAATTATAAGCTAGAAAACATTCTTTGAATTGCAGATAGAAAAAAGCTTGAATATCTAGTACGAGCACTTTAGTTACCATATATGTACAACATGGAATCCTTACAAGTCTTCAGCAAAAAAACCCACCTTTTTTTTTTTTTTTTTTTTTTTTTTTTTTTTTTTGTCTGCAAGAATAAATCTTGAACAGGAGTACATAAAGTACAAGAGAATCCGAGGAGGAAAACAAAAATCAAAACCCGCCCACAAAGGCATACACGAAGCCAAATCATCCAACGAGAGAATAACGTAAGCTAAACTCCCAAATCTGGACAATAAAAACTTGATGTCCATACCACAAACAGAAGAGGGAAGAAAAGAAAAATAACAAAGAAATGAAATGAACTAAAGTGAGGAAGATAGAATACAATAACGAGGGGAGAGAAAGCCCGAAAAACCCCAAAACCAAACTAAGGAAAAGAAAACAAGAGAACAGAGACCAGGCATACACGAAGCCAAATCATCCAACGAGAGAATAACGTAAGCTAAACTCCCAAATCTGGACAATAAAAACTTGATGTCCATACCAAAAACATAGGGAGGGAAGAAAAGAAAAGAAAACAAAGATAAGAAGTGGACTAAAACCAGGGAGATAGAAAATAATCAATGAGGGGAGAGATAACCCGAAAACCCCAAAAACCAAATTAAAAAAACGAGACAAGAGAACAGGGACAAGAGAAACAACAATAACAAAGCATGAATAATTCATCACAGAGACTACAAATAGTACACATATCAATTGAATTCATACCTTAGCTCGAGGCATTGAAGACTTCTCGAGTCCTTACCAATCCAAATCTTCTCTTTTGCCTAGGACTTGCCTTAACTTTTACTCTGCACCTTGAAAAACCCATTAATTACTTCCTTTTGAAAGTCCAAATTGAGTCATTTTGAGATTTCTTTGTTCCTGTTAAAACTACAACAATGAAACAGTTCTAATCAAAATAGAAACTTAAATATAATTAATTTTTGAATTTTGACAAAAAGGATGCTCATTTCTAACCAAAGGGGATCCCTTCGGTTAGGCATCTAAGATTATAAAAGATAATTTTTTTTAAAGATGATAAAATAAATATTTTAGGAAATTAACAATTAGCTAACCAAAGGGGATCCCTTTGGTTAGTTACTTAACTAAATATTAGATAAAAGATAAAGAAATAATAATAATACAAATACAAATATCAAAAGTGTAATTAATTAAAATCTAATCTTAAAATAAATTAATAAGATTAAAGCATGATTACGATAACATAAATAAATTGAAAAAAAATTTTGGGTAAAAAAATAACCTCAAGTAGCTAATATTTATTAAATAGGAATAAATATATACGCTGATAAATGAAGTCATCTGAAATGACAGAAATTCGTCAATTGACGACAAATCACCCAATAATGATCCAAAAGCCAAAAATATGGCACACCCTTAATAGGCACAAAACATCCATCTAAAATGGAACAAGTGTATCTAATTTGTTCATAGTTCCTATCAAAAGAATATAAGACATGCAAAGATTGTGGCAATTAATGGTCCAAAAGCCAAAATTATGGCACACCCTTAATAGGCACAAGACATCCATCTGGACTGGAACAAGAGTATCTAATTTGTTCATACCAAAAAATATATTAGACTTTGTTTAAAATGGTCTACCTACATAGAGAATTTTATATTTATACTGTATTATTAATATTATTGAAAAACGTGCAGCATGGGTTTAGTGTATGGTTCCCACTCACCAACCTGCGACCAGGAAATGCATTTGCACAAAGATAGAACTATTATATGCATGGATGCATAATGATACAACAAAGGGGTAAAATAAAAGTACAGAAACATAAAAGTGGCATACTTTATTTTTACTTCTGGGAAGAATAAATAAGCAGTAACATCCTACCGACACATAGAATAAAAGGAATGGCCCATCTCATTGCCATGGCTGCTAAAAATTGGTTCTAGAGCATCAACCATATTATTTATTATTCCTATCATCATTGTCAAGTGTGCAGTGTGCACTTATTATAAGTAGGAAGGAAATTTTTGGAAAAACGGAATATTCTCACTCCCACGAGCTTCAAGAGAGACACAATATCCAGAGCACGTGATAAAATAATAAAATGAGAGTAACAAGAAAAAAGAGGACCAGCCCGGTGACCAGGAGGCACGCGAAGAAAATCCGATTTGCTTAATTACGTATAACAGTAAAGAAACAAGATATTAGTAACATCGAACAACTGCATACATCGACAAATGGGCAGAGTAATATGTTTAAGCAAGAGTACAGAAAAACACATATTAACACCTATATCAAAAGACTAACTGTACTTTTAGGTTTCATATACTATGTTCTCAACTAAAAATCGGTTATCTAATTCAAAAATAGATGGGTTTGATCTTCATGCATCGACAAGAGCAGTGGCGGACGCAGAAATTTTTTTTTGGGGGGGCCGATTTTACATCTTAATTTCAATGAATGAATTAAGATCTGCAATGAAAAAACTAATACATGTAACTCCTTCCCTAAACAAGTTCTATAATTTCGAAAAGCAATTTTTGAAGAGCCACTCTCTTTGCAATGATCCAACCAAACTTTTTGCTAATGTAAATAATGTAATAACAATTTACTTGCTACTGAAAAACAAAGGAAGAAATTAACTCCACTGGATAACAAAGAAAAAATTAACTAAGAAACACTGGAAAAGAAAAAAAAAACAACAAAAAGGTGATACAAAGAATCGACCCCTGGTCTTCGGTAATGAAATGACATGCATCAACCGGCTGAGCTGAAGTATCATTGTGTATAGAATGTATACTACCTAATGTTTATTCAAATTTCAGGGGGGGGCTAGGGCCCCCTCTGGACCCCCTAGATCCGCCACTGGACAAGAGTAGGCAACTTGAGAAGTGGTAAGTTAAACATGCTAATTAACTAGTTGTTCTTGTTATTATTATTTTAATAATAATTTATGTGGGCTACATATTAATAATCAATTATATTTAGCTATTTATTTTATTGGGTTAAATAAAGTGATCAAATAAAGAGCCCAATTAGATTTTAATTATTGTGTGGATTAAATGAGTGAATACCCACTACTTGGCCCAATTTAATTATAATGGGAGATTTTATTGAGCAGGTAGAATACAGAGGGTTATAGTCCCCGATATATCAAGTACATAGACAGTCATATTTTCTATCCATCAGAATATCACTACTTTGGAAAACTTAAAGAGTACTTGGTTGAGGAAGAATATAGCACCGCTTAAGGACATCTATAGCACTACAAACTCATGGATACAGGTACGCTTCCGCTTATAATCTAATTAATCTCGATAATCGAATATGATGTTGCGATCCTTATCTCTATTTTAGAGAATTTAGTGTTTATAAAATTGTTAGATTCTATCAATTGGTATCAGAGCCTCTTCATATTTGATTATTGGGAATCGATTTATGCTGATTTAGATTTGTAATCCATTGAGTTGTTCGGTGGTTGTTTTTCGTGGTGATTAGGAACACTATTTTTGTTCTCTGGATGAATAATATTGCACAAATTTGTTAATTACATGATACAGTGATTGGGTAAATTTTAAGTTTGTGTATATACGAGTAAGTCAATTGATTAAATTAGTTTTGCCGAGACTTGTATGATCCTGCTAGCCATGAACGTTTCCTTATGCATTGTGGTTATATGGTTTAGTGTTTTGTCATCATTTTTCTCATGCCTCAGTGACCTACTTTTAAAATTATGATATTTGACATTCATGACCATGTGCTCATTTCATGGATACAGATTATATAATGCTTTATTGGTATGCCATTTTATGTGGCCAAAGTGGTGTGTATATATATTCAGTAGTCCTTATGATAGTTTTTTTCTTTTTACTTTAATTGTCATACATGTACCAGTCCCCGTACTGTTTTGACAAGTTGGTAATATTATACCTTTTTTTTGGGCTCCCAAGCACACATATAATAATGTGATTTACTTGAAATTGTGGAGCTACTTGTTCTCTTGTGAGTTGCAGTAATTTAAATGAATTACAATCTCTAACATTCATGCTATAAATATAGAAAGAATATAATTTGTGATTTGAATTTAATTATTGGCAATAAATATTAACTTATTTATTTAAGTGGTCTAATATTTTTAATTTAGTTGATTGAAGCAATATGTTGCCAAAGTGACCTCTTTTGTGTAGATTAATTAATTTAAAAAATATTATTATGATGTTTGAATATTTAATTTTATGCAAATTTTATCGGCCCAAAGGAAGATATAGTTTGGCCAAAATTAAAATATTCTTGTGATAATAAGTGTGTAGCAATATTAAGATTTTCATGTGAGTAATACGTCGGTCCAAAGAAAGGCATATTATTTGACAGAAATTTATTGTTAATACTTGATTATTGCATTGAGAGTACCACTTGCAAATTGATTTTTCTGTCCAAAGACTAAAATTCAGTGTTGCATTAGGTATCTTGTGATGGTGTTGCCAATATTTAATTTATCACATATATTTAGTTTTGAGCTTTTGTTTGTATATTTGTTTTCTATTTCAGTTACTGCTAATGTTAACTCTGCTTCTGCTCAATTGAGCATGATTCCGATGTTGAATGGGACAAACTATGTCACATGGAAAGAGAATGTTGAAATCGTTCTTGGGTGCATGGATCTTGACCTTGCGCTAAGGAAAGAGCAACCTGTTCCTACTACGGCTGATCCGAAAACGGATCAGGTTGAGAAATGGGAACGCTCTAATCGCATGTGTCTGGCGATCATGAAGCGAACGATTCCAACTGGTTTTCGGGGCTCTATTGCTGAGAGCACAAATGCCAAGAAGTTCCTCTCTGAAATTGAGCAATATTTTGCTAAGAATGAGAAAGCGGAAACGAGTAATCTTCTGTCAAAACTCGTGACCATGAAGTATAAGGGAAAGGGGAACATAAGGGAGTACATCATTGGGATGTCTAATCTTGCTGGCAAGCTTAAGGAACTCAAGTTAAAACTTTCGGATGAGTTACTTGTTCACTTGGTTCTTATTTCACTCCCTCCTCAATTTGGTCATTTTGTGGTGAGTTACAACACTCAGAAGGAAAAATGGACTCTTAATGAACTCATTTCACACTGTGTGCAAGAGGAGGAGAGGGTATTGCGAGACAAGACTGAAAGTGCTCACTTGGCATCTAGCTCTCATGATAAGAAGAGAAAGAGAGGTAAGGATAATGCAAGTGGAAAACCCAAGCAGTCGCAAGAGAAGCAGGATAAGGGACCAACCTGCTACTTTTGTAAGAAGGCTGGACACATGAAGAAAGAGTGTACCAAATATGCTGCTTGGCGTGTGAAGAAGGGTAAGACTTCTGTCTTTGTTTGTTCTGAAGTTAATTTAGCTTCTGTACCTAAGGATACTTGGTGGGTAGATTCTGGTGCTACTACTCACATAAGTGTATCAATGCAGGGTTGCCTGTGGAGCCGACCGCCAATTGATGCTGAAAGATTCATCTATGTGGGCGATGGCAATAAAGTTCCAGTTGAAGCTGTTGGAACATTTAGATTATTGTTTAAAACTGGTGTTTATTTGGATTTATTTGAGACTTTTGTTGCACCGTCTTTTAGACGGAACCTTATTTCTATTTCCTGTTTGGACAAATTTGGCTACACTTGTTCCTTTGGAAATAATAAAGTCAATTTCTCTTTAAATTCAAATTTGGTTGGCACTGGTTCTTTAATTGATAATCTTTATATGCTTGATACTGTTACTTTTAATAATGAGATTTTGCACTCTATTGCAAGAGGTACGAAGCGTAAGTTAACTGAGAATTCTGCCATGTTGTGGCACAAGCGTTTAGGTCACATCTCTAAACAGAGAATTCAAAGGCTTGTGGATGATAGAATTCTTGATCCCTTAGATTTAAGTGATTTTCAGGTTTGCATAGAATGCATTAAGGGAAAACAAACAAACTCCAGAAAGTTAGGTGCCAATAGAGCTACGAGTGTCTTAGAATTGATTCATACCGATATTTGTGGACCATTCCCTACGGCTTCTTGGAACGGTCAACGGTATTTTATCACGTTCATAAATGATTACTCAAGGTATGGTTACCTATACTTGATACATGAGAAGTCCCAAGCTTTGGACGTGTTTAAAGAATATAAAGCTGAAGTTGAGCTTCAGTTGAAGGGTAAAATACTAGCTGTCAGGTCTGATCGTGGTGGTGAATACTACGGCAGATATGATGGATCAGGTGAGCAACGTCTAGGACCCTTTGCTAACTTCCTAAAGGAGTGTGGAATTGTCCCTCAGTACACCATGCCAGGCAAACCTAATATGAACGGTGTTGCTGAGAGGCGAAACCGTACTCTTAAAGATATGGTGAGAAGTATGATAAGTCATTCTTCTTTACCTGAGGCACTTTGGGGAGATGCACTAAAGACTGCAATTTATATCCTTAATAGGGTTCCAACAAAAGCAGTGGCCGAAACCCCTTACAAACTTTGGACTAAGAAAATGCCTAGCATTAAGCATTGTCATGTTTGGGGTTGTCCAGCTGAGGCAAGGCCATATAGGCCAAATGAAAAGAAACTGGACTCTAGGACGGTCAGTTGCTACTTTGTTGGATATCCGGAGCGTACTCGCGGATTTAAATTTTATGATCCCAATACTAGATCCTTTTTTGAGACTGATAATGCAAGATTTTTTGAGGAAGTTGATTTTGGGAGGGAAGGTATAGGTAAAAGTATTGTCTTTGAAGAAGATAGTCATGATTCTATTCATGACATTGCTGAGAACAATGATCAGATTATCGTACCTATCATTGCTCAAGGCCCTCCGGTTCAAGACAACACTGACATTCCCCATGAGGAACCAATTCAACAAAATCAACAACCTCTTGAATCACAAGAAGTGTCATTAAGGAGATCCACTAGAGAGCGGAAAAGTGCAATTCCAGATGATTATATTGTTTTTCTACAAGAACATGAAGATGGAATTGGCATTGGAGAAGATGACCCTATTAATCTTCAACAAGCCATGCAGAGTCCTAATTCTCAAAAGTGGGTTGATGCCATGAATGAAGAGATGCAATCTATGAAAGACAACGACGTTTGGGATCTTGTCGAGTTACCTAAAGGATCAAAACCTATTGATTGCAAATGGGTATTTAAAACCAAAAGGGATTCGAAGGGTAACATCGAAAGATATAAGGCTCGTCTAGTCGCAAAAGGATTCACTCAAAAGAAAGGTATCGATTACAATGAGACTTTCTCTCCGGTTTCCTCAAAAGACTCATTTAGAATTTTTATGGCACTTGTGGCTCACTATGACCTAGAGCTACATCAGATGGACGTAAAGACGACGTTTCTCAATGGCAACATTGGTGAGACAATTTATATGGTGCAACCAGAAAACTTTGTCTCTGGAGATCCAAAGACTATAGTTTGCAGGTTAAAGAAGTCCATCTATGGTCTCAAGCAGGCTTCACGTGAATGGTATCACAAGTTTCATCATGTTATCATGTCATATGGTTTCGAAGTGAACTTGGTGGAACATTGTGTATATCACAAGTTCAGTGGGAGCAAATTTATCTTTCTTCTCTTATACGTTGATGACATCTTACTTGCCACTAACGATATAGGCTTATTGCACGATACCAAGAAATTTCTCGCTAGTCAATTCGAGATGAAGGACCTTGGTAACGCCTCTTTTGTATTAGGAATTCAAATACATCGAGACCGCTCTCGGGGTATTATTGGATTGTCACAAAGGAGCTATATCGAAAAGATCCTGGAAAGGTATGGCATGAAAGATTGTGCAGGAATAGATACACCCGTGTCTAAGGGAGACAAATTTAGTCTCAAACAGTGTCCCAAGAATGAACTTGAGATAAAGGAAATGCAAAGGATACCATATGCCTCGGCTGTGGGAAGTCTAATGTATGCTCAAGTTTGTACTCGTCCTGACATAGCATTCATTGTTGGAATGTTGGGAAGATATTTGAGTAATCCGGGAATGGAACAATGGAAAGCAGTCAAGCGAGTCCTACGGTACTTGAAGAAAACAAAAGACTATATGCTCACATATAGGAAGTCAGATCATCTCGAAGTCATTGGATATTCAGATTCTGATTTTGGAGGATGCATAGATGAAAGAAAATCTACTTCGGGCTATGTTTATCTACTAGCTGGTGGAGCGATTTCATGGAGGTCTGCCAAACAGACGCTCATAGCTTCATCCACCATGGCTGCAGAATATATAGCATGTTTTGAGGCATCCAATCAAGCATTATGGCTGCGAAATTTTGTCACTGGTTTGCGTGTTCTTGATGGTGTTGAAAGACCATTAAAGATATTTTGTGATAATAAATCAGCAGTGGAATATTCTAACAACAATAGGAGCACTACGGAAGCAAAACATATAGATATAAAGTTCCTAGTTGTTAAAGAAAAGATACAGAGTGGACAGATTTCGATAGAACACATTGGGACCAACTCCATGATTGCGGATCCGCTCACCAAGGCTTTAGCACCTAAGGTTTTTCACGAGCATACTGCTCATATGGGTGTTACCTTGTGTGATACTTTGGTTTAGTGGGAGTTTGTATTTTTTGGTGTTTTATGTTATAAACATTGAGTTGTTTATGTTCTGCAGAATACAGTTGATGGATTTAATTTAATTAAATGTCACTCTGCTTTTGTTCAATTTTCTTGTTGTGGTTTAACATTGAGTTGAGAAAATTGGAATCAATCTCATTAGAGATTGACTAAGGACTAGTTGGAAATAGACATTATATAGATCACATTGTATGTAATTTCCATGTCACTCATCCATGCTTTGATTCATGTCGTTGAATATATTTGTGTGGTGACCACGGAAGGTTTAGTCACATTATAATAGTGACGAATGCCGCCAGAATCTCATACTGATATAGTAGACGGACCGAATTGTTTTTTGTAAAATCTAAAGGATAATGAATAGCATAAGGTTGCGCACTAAAGATAATGTATAATTGATTTCGGATTAATATGCCGCCCAAGTGGGAGATTGTTATTATTATTTTAATAATAATTTATGTGGGCTACATATTAATAATCAATTATATTTAGCTATTTATTTTATTGGGTTAAATAAAGTGATCAAATAAAGAGCCCAATTAGATTTTAATTATTGTGTGGATTAAATGAGTGAATACCCACTACTTGGCCCAATTTAATTATAATGGGAGATTTTATTGAGCAGGTAGAATACAGAGGGTTATAGTCCCCGATATATCAAGTACATAGACAGTCATATTTTCTATCCATCAGAATATCACTACTTTGGAACACTTAAAGAGTACTTGGTTGAGGAAGAATATAGCACCGCTTAAGGACATCTATAGCACTACAAACTCATGGATACAGGTACGCTTCCGCTTATAATCTAATTAATCTCGATAATCGAATATGATGTTGCGATCCTTATCTCTATTTTAGAGAATTTAGTGTTTATAGAATTGTTAGATTCTATCAGTTCTCAGTTTCCATTGCCTCCAAAAGTGCAAAACTAAAACACAAAAACTTGAGTATCATATTAAAATTAGCACTTTTTTCCTTTTATATTCAAGGCTTAAAGAGTCTTTGTTCTTGATGTCAGATATAATATACGACTATACCACATATATTACACTCAACACTGTAAATCCTCACAAGTCTGAGGTTGAGTATCGAACTAGAGGCCGGTCGCTACGTTTGAGCTAAGTCCTTCCCCCTTCTCTGTCTCTGTTGCTTTAGCTACTCTTGGCATGGTGCAAAAAACTCGTTGATGGCCCATAAAAAAGTACCTCCCCTACGGCCTACGGCCAATAAACCGCAGAGGCCAAAGGGAAAAGATCCCTACGACAACAATTGTCCCTACGGAACCACGACCCTTCGGCCCTCCCAACGG
Source organism: Kitagawia praeruptora (assembly GCA_037693485.1). Classification (NCBI taxonomy): domain Eukaryota; kingdom Viridiplantae; phylum Streptophyta; class Magnoliopsida; order Apiales; family Apiaceae; genus Kitagawia; species Kitagawia praeruptora. Next base: position 147,479,309 of record CM075352.1, read on the forward strand.
ATCAGCACGACACCAAGCAAACACCTGAACGTACACTCTTCTATAAATTACCAGTCATTCCTGAAAACCTGGAAATGCTTCCACCTGTCCATCATAGGGTTGCTCAGTCACCCTTATATATGCTTTGTCACCTATAAAATAGGGACACGTGTCAAATACAGAAGAGGTAACACGAATGACTCACCAAAAAACACCTGAACTATAAAAGGAATCAAAACCCAAGGGTAGAATTTAATGACCAATTTCACAACACAAAACCTCTCGAACATGATCAACTTAAAATAGGATCTCGAGATGATGGCTACGGATAAACCATGAAAACCTTACGGCCATCATTTGGCGCCGCCGCCGGGGATCAAAAGTACTTACCGTCTTAATATAATTACCAAACAACGACCACAAACCTTGATCCGTTTCTTCTAGTAGTTTGAAAATATGAGTAACGAATCATCAAATCAAAACAGTTCTTCGAAGTCCTCGTCATCAAGGTCTTCTCGATCTTCCAATCACAGTCGCTTCTCAGATCTCAGAGCCCAGCAAAGACACATGCAAGAACAAATGGATTACTTAGCTGCTCAGATGGCTCAAAATTACTACGGTTACCATCCTCCTTACTACCCAGAGCAGGTGCAAGGGTCTTACTCCACACAATTTCCTCAACCGAGCTTCTCTGTTCGGTCCCAGTCTTCGTCCCACGAAAGAATTCATGGACGAAGCTCCAACTCTAGTCAAAGTACTTCAAGGACACAAGGAGAATCTTTTTCCGGATCTCAAAGATCAACCCGTTCCCGGTTCCGCCCGAGAAGAAGTCCTTATCAAAGGAGAGGCACACAGCCTCAGAGCTCTGGAGCTAGCCGCCGAAGGAGGTATGGATCTTCTAATCCTCATAGACATACCTCTCCCATCATTATTCAGCAAAATACTCAAGCTGAACAGCCGGGGGGAACCGAAGGGGTTTGGGCAAGGCTGGCCAGGTTGGAAGGTCTGGCTGCGGGAGTTCAGCTGGAGGCCCCAGAGTGGACTTCGCCTTTTACGGAGGAGCTGGAAGCAGCAAGGGTCGATCCTGGAGTGAAAATCACGGGACTGGAATCTTACAACGGCTTGACAGACCCGAATGATCATCTCAGTTATTACGAGAATCTGATGATTTGCCACAGGTATAATGAAATTACTAAATGCCGTTTGTTTGTATCCACTCTTAAGACATATGCCCGAACCTGGTTTTCTAGTTTGCCCCCACGTAGTATCCACTCGTGGGAGGAGTTCAAAGCGGTTTTTCTAGCTAAGTTCCGAGTCAATACTCCACACGCTGTGCACACCATTTCCCTGGAAAATGTAAAGCAAAACCCGGGAGAATCCCTACGGGATTATATGGAAAAGTTTAGAACAGCTGCCTCTAAAGTCAAAGAGCTTCGACCAGCTAATGCTGTAGATTCCTTCATTCGCAACATGAACTACCAAGAATGCAAAGATTGTTGAAGGAATTATGTAACAAAGAGCCTACGGATCTTTAGGAAGCCTATACCATAGCCTCCTCTTACATCTCCACAGACGAAAGGCTCAGAGCCTATTATCCTAGCTCAAAGGATGAGGCCTCAGGCTCGGGGAAGAGAGCTATGCAAATTGATGGCATAGAAGATTTTCGAGGAGCAGGTCGGCCCAGTTTCCCAACCAACCAACGGGCCTCGCCTAAGCAGATCAGAGAAGAACCTCAGTTCACACCCCTTAATCAGAGTCCTTCGGCCATCTTGGAACAGATACGCAACAAGGATTTCTTCCAACCTCCACCCCTCATGCGGACTTCGGTAGAAAAGAGAGACAAATGAAGGTATTGTAATTATCATACCAGTATCGGTCACAACACCGATGAATGCACATCTCTGAAATACTTTTTTGAAAGATGTTTGAAGAAAGGATTATTGAAAGAATACCTCCTGAACCAAAGACAACAAGCCCCTCGGGTGGAACCTCCAAGACCTGGGAAGCCCCTCCATGTAGTGGACATGATAATTGGCGGAGATACTCCAATGAGAGAAGTACTTCAATTGGAAGCCCCAGCCCCAGCTTTCAGGTGGTCTAATATTGCCATTTCTTTCAATGACAACGATTATCCGAAAGGAGCTGTCTGCCAGAGTGGACCTTTGACCGTATAGTTAGATATAGCAGATCAAGATGTGAGGAAGGTTTTCATTGATAATGGATCCTCAGTGGACATCATCTTTTGGCATGCCCTAAGAAGGATGATTTTGAAGGGCCCACAAGAAAGCCAAGATTCCGAAGACACCAAAACCCCACTTTATGGCTTCGGGAATCATGCAGTGCCCATCCAGGGGACTATTGTCTTGCCCACAACCTTCGGCACTCCGCCGTGTGAGGTAACTGCTCTTGTCAAGTATTACATTATTGATATAGCTTCTCCTTATAATGTGATCATTGGAAGACCAACATTGTTTTACTTGGGTGCTATTATCTTCACCCCGCACATAAAAGTTAAATTTCTTACGGAGAATGGCCCAGGGGAGCTGAAATCAGATTCCGAAGCATCTAAATTTTGTTACTCTACCTCTCTCAACTTGGCTCAGACCAATCCGAAGAAAAGAAAGTTCTATGGTCAACCTAAAGAAGGAAGTACACCTCCCAATGCTCCTGACTTAGTTGAGCCAGGCAACCACCAAGTGCTTATAATTATAGATCCTTTAGACGTTCCTGACTCATCCAAAACCCATCGGATCCCGAAAGCCATACCAGGCGAAGCCATGGAATCAATCCCCTTGTTCCGGCAGGATCCTTTTAAATTTGTGTTTATTGGAGCGGAGTTGGAACCACCTCTTAAAAAAAGTTTGGTTGATCTATTACGGGAATATGCTGATATATTTGCATGGAAGCCGGAAGATATGCCCGGGCTGGATGAATCGATAGCCGTCCATCGGTTACACATAGACCCTACCCCGAAGGATTATTATCCATTGCCAACAATTGATCAATTAGTTGATGCCACTGCAGGACACGCTCTCTTTAGTTTTCTGGATGCTTTTTCTGGATATAATCAAATATCTTTGGCCTCGGAGGATCGGCCGAAGACTTCTTTCATAACTCATAGGGTGGTCTATGCATACCGAGTCCTACCTATGGGGCTTATGAATGCCGGAGCTACTTTCCAAAGAACGATGAATAAGATTTTTCCCAAGCAAATCGGCAGAAATCTTGAAGTATATGTTGATGATATGGTAGTCAAGTCAGTGCAACGACAGGATCACATCCCGGACCTGAGGGAAACTTTCCAGACCCTACGGGAAACCCATCTAAAGCTAAATCCCGCTAAATGTTCATTTGGAGTAACCAGCAGAAAATTCCTAGGCCACATGATCAGTGGTCGAGGAATAGAAGCTAACCTAGAAAAAACCAGAGCCATCCTCGAAATGTCTCCCCCTTCTACTTCGAAGCAAATTCAATCCCTCAACGGATGCCTCACCTCTCTTCGAAGGTTTATATCTCGGTTAGCCGAAAAAAGCCTCCTTTTCTTTGAAGTTCTAAAAGGTGTGAACAAGACCAGATAGATAGAGTGGACTGAGGCATGTCAGGAATCTTTTGAGTCCTTGAAGAAATATCTTACCACTCCTCCTGTGTTGTCTCAACCTGTTTTGGGAGAGAAGTTATACTTGTATTTGGCTGTAGCCAAGGAAGCTGTTAGCTCCTGTCTTGTGAGGGAAGAGGACAGCCAGCAGAAACCTGTTTACTATGTCAGTCATGTGCTTCGAAATGCCGAAGTCAGATATCCCACAATAGAAAAAGTGGTCTATTCCCTGCTGTTGGCTAGCCGAAAGCTACGACCATACTTCCAGGGCCACGACATTCACGTATACACCGATCAGCCTCTAAGGAAAATACTGCACAAACCCGACCTTTCAGGTCGGTTGGTGAATTGGGCTATAGAACTCAGCCAATTCAGCATATCATATTCCCCTCGAACCTCGATCAAAGGCCAAGCTCTAGCCAATTTCATGGTAGAGTGTTACATCCCTCAGGAACATGAGGGAACACCCACCATCCCGGAGTTAGATGTGGCAGTTCCCCCACCTGGGTTATTATACGTGGATGGATCGTCCATACAAGACCGTAGCGGAGCAGGAGTCTTGCTCATCAGCCCCGAAGGATTTGAGGTTCAACAGTCTATTGCCTTCGGATTCCCCGCAACCAATAACTGTTCTGAGTATGAAACCTTGTTATCAGGCCTCCGACTAGCCCAGGATCTCCAAGCACAATACCTAAAGGTATTCAGTGATTCGCAGTTGGTGGTAAATCAAGTATCAGGAAGTTTCGCTACTAAGTCCCCTCTTCTTATCAAATACCTGGAAGAGGTAAAAAACTTGCTGCTACGGTTCAAGATAGCAACCTTGGATGGAGTCCTTCGGGGAGAAAATCAAAGGGCAGATACTCTAGCTCGTCTAGCTACGGGAGAAGAATTACAAGCTCCGACAACTATTTATTGTTCTATCTTAACTTCTCCATCAGTTCAATTAGCCCCGAAAAATGAAAGTATTACAGAGTTCTTGTCCATTAATTATGGGCCTAACTGGATGACACCCCTACTCCTCTATCTTCAAGAAGGAATACTACCGGAGGATAAGAAATTGGCTCAAATCCTGCGTGGAAAAGCGACACACTACACTGTTTTGGAAGGAATCTTATACCGAAGATCTTTTCTTGCCCCTCTACTCAAATGCTTGGATTGTACCGAAGCAGATTATTGTATGTTGGAGGTACATGAAGGAATTTGTGGAAGTCATTTTTCGGGGGAAGCCTTGGCCCACAAAATACTCCGACAAGGTTATTACTGGCCCACTCTCCGTAAGGATTCTCTGGAGTACGTTAAAAAATGTGTCAAGTGCCAGCTTTTCTCTTCGGTCCCGAAGTTGCCTCCAGTTTTGCCATCTTCGATACTATCTCCCATTCCATTCGACATCTGGGGCATGGATATCATGGGTCCCTTCCCGCCAACCAAAGGAGGAGTTAAATTCCTGATTGTTGTGGTGGATTACATGACTAAGTGGGTGGAAGCTAAAACAGTTGCCCATATCACAGCTCAAGTCTGTCGAAAGTTTTTCCATGAAGTAGTGGTTACTCGCTTTGGGATACCCAGAATACTCGTCACCGATAACGGTAGACAGTTTATTGATGCCGAATTTGAGGAATATCTAACTACATATCTTATCCAGAACAAGAAGTCTTCAGTAACCCATCCCCAATCTAATGGATAGGTCGAAGTCACCAACCGAAGCATTTTGCAAAGCCTTCGGAAAAACCTAGAAGAAACTAAGACCCTTTGGGTAGAAGAATTGCCAAATATTCTTTGGGCCTACAGAACCGACACCAGAAAGCCCACGGGTGAAAGTCCCTTCCGCCTAGCCTACGGCACTGAAGCCTTAATTCCTGTTGAAATTGGGGAACCATCCCTGAGGGTTACAGCCTACGACAGCAACACTAATAGCCAAGGCATAAGAGCAAACTTGGACTTCCTGCCCGAAAGGAGAGAAAATGCGGTTATCTGCATGGCTAACTACAAACAGAAAACAACCAAGTATTTTGGGAAGATTAACCCACGTCAATTTCAGCCTGGTGATAAAGTACTCCGTTCATCAGCCGCTTTAGACCCAGCCCACACCAGGAAACTTGATCCAAACTGGGAAGGACCTTACTTAGTGCATCGAGTTTCATGCCCCGGGACATATATACTAGCCAGGCTCGACGGACAACTCCTCCCTAACACCTGGCATGCCACCCACCTACGGCGGTTTTACCCCTAGGTAAGCCTGAAACTTTTGTCTTTTCTTTTAAACACTAACCACCCCACAGCAATTTAAAAGTTGCTCCTTTTATTCCGGAGCCCGAAGCCAGTATGACGACATCCTTGGCATCGACAAGGAGAATTTTATTGTGTATCCTCTGTAAGTATCCTTGGGAAGGATTCTATGAATATTTTATACAACATATGTGTTGGGTGTAATGAGAATAATATATGCACCTCAAAATCCCCAATGTGAGTAGCATTATCTAGGCTACGGAAGGGGTCTAACCAACATAAGTAGCGTATCTCGGCTACGGTTGAACTCAAAATCCCCAATGTGAGTAGCATTATCTAGGCTATGGAAGGGGTCTAACCAACATAAGTAGCGTATCTCGGCTACGGTTGGACTCAAAATCCCCAATGTGAGTAGCATTATCTAGGCTACGGAAGGGATCTAACCAACGTAAGTAGCGTATCTCGGCTACGATTGGACTCAAAATCCCTAATGTGAGTAGCATTATCTACGCTACGGAAGGGGTCTAACCAACATAAGTAGCATATCTCGGCTACGGTTGGACTCAAATGTCTATACAGAATAGTTTCTTAAAACCCCAGGGTTGATCTATACGGCTGATTTGTTGTTGGTCTACATGGCCGGCTTGTTAAAATTAAGAAGGAAAGTTTATATAAAAATTATGCGAAGAAGCATGATGTGTTTAAGAAGGATGTAAATGAGCTATGTTGAAGCATTTTTTGAAAAATTATCGTGTGTCTCTGCTATGGTTATCTTTGAATCATTATTTATCGTTGGCGAATGTTTGAGGAATCGATCACAAACAAGCAAGGTTTTCTAAGTGCTGGTAAGCAAACATTAAAATAAAGTTTGAATAAGTCATAAACAAACATTAAAACATAGTTTGGACAATTCATGAATAAACGTTAAAACAACTTCGGAACCAAGAATGGCCCATTTTTCAAAAGTCTAAGCGAAGATACTTCAAAGTTCAAAGAACTCATAGAGTCTACCCCTCAGCAGGAGCACCATCACAGGCCTTCGAAAGCTCCGAAGGCTTTTCTCCTTCAGAAACGCCTCCACCATTTTCCCCTTTGGGCAACTCGACCGGCTTCTCTCTTCCTTCTTCCCACTACTTTCAGCCTTCTCCTCATTTCCCTTGGAGGCTAGTTCGGCCAGTTCTATTGCTCTGAACTTTTCTACAGTATGAACAGTGGGATCAACCACGTTCCCTGCCCCCACAAACTTCAGGCAATCTTCAAACCCTTCTTCATGAAAGGCACCCGCCTTTTCGTAGAGAATTTCTTCGAACTCGGGCGAAGCCTGGAACTTCGCAACACAGTCTTTATAAGTAATAAGAGCGTCCCTTTCCAACTTCTCCAGGGAGTCGATTGCTTTTTTTAACTCTTCCTCATGCTTATCACTCTTCTCTTGGAGACTGGATGAAGTTGCTTTCTCAATCGATAAACTTTCCTCCATCTCACTTAGCTGTAGCTTCAGAGTTCGGATCTCTTCATCCTTTGTGCTTAAGTTTTTGGTTAGATTATCCACACGTTCTCTAGCCTCTTTGACCATCCGCAGGGCCGTATCCTTAGCCTCCTGCTCCACAATTGCCCTACGGTTCTCGGCAACAGCCCTCACTTTACTTTTCTCTGCTCTCTCAACAACATCTAAGACTCTACTCCCCAATTGAAAAGAGGAAAGCCCAGGCATAAAAATGACGATAGGAAAAACGAAAATAAATAAAGGAAAAAGAAACAGAAGGAATGATACCGTGCCCAGAGATTCTTTGACCAACCGAAAGGCGTCCTCATCCGAAGTATTTTCTAAAGCCTTTTTGTCTGGAGACAAAGCAAAAGCCCCCAAGGCCTCTAAGGGAATTTGTGACCCCTTACCCAGCCAACCTTGCCCTGAATGAAATTTTAGCAGAGTATACCGCTCAGTTCCCGAAGCATCCTCTGTTACGGGTGTATTAGCTCCCCCCTGAAGGAACTCTAAGTCCGAAGCCCCTGGGTTTTTGGCAACATCCACAGTAGTAAGGTCCACAAAGTCCCCTTCTGATTCATCATCAGTCGGTTCATCGACCAAGGAGAATCCTTTCCTCCGGGCACCTGATTTTCGCCTCTTCGTGGAACCCCCAAGTGGGTCAGTAGCCGAAACAACCTTTGGCTCTAAAGATCTTTTTCCTGAAACCGAAGACACACTAGCCGTAGCCTCTTTCTGAGCTTCTAGGCCTACGGATGACCCAGCCGCAGCTTCACCAATCTTCTTCAGTCTCTTATCCTGAGCCAGCTTCAGAATTTTAGCTCTGTCCATGTTTGCTGGGATGCCAGAGTTCTGCAAAAGTACTGAACAAAGAAGCAGTGTTAATAAGCTTAAAGAGAAAGAATTTACAAGAAAAGATATCTAAATGATTGGACCGTAGAAGCAGAATTAAGAAAAGTTAAGGAAATTATGCGTTCAAACTTACCATTATGGGTATATAAAAATTCAGGACTACTCAAATCCTTTGCAGTCCATAGGCCCGTAGGAGTGCTCCCTGCAAACCTACAAGCCTGCTCCATCTCCCTATCTTCCAGGTACTCCAAGCGACCTACCTCTGCCACTATCTTATCAGGGTTACTATAGGGAGGAAGATATCCTAAATCGCCCCCTCTCACCTTCACAAATTCCCCATGCCACCCTTTGTTCGAAGAAGGGGTTACTACAAGAGCACCACCCAGTTTCTTTCCCCCTTTCCAATGTATTTCGAATAAAGGATGATAGCCTCGAGAAGCCTGTAGCTGGTGCATCGACCAGAAAAGACTGAGGGTAGGTTCAAATCCTAACTCAGAACACCTAGCAATAAAGGCACAAATCTTTCGGACAGAGTTGGGCCCAAGCTGCCCCACCTCTATTCTCATATTCACCAAAAGAGAGTGAAAGAATCGGTGCATAGGTAGCCTCAGCCCAGCTCTAAAATGTTCTAAGAGAATTCCAACCCATAAATCCCCATCCCTGTGCCAAATCCTCTCATCCTCACGAGCAGCACGAATCTCATACTCCGTTGGGATCTGGAAGGCGTATCTTACTTCCTCCAAATAACTTTCATAGAAGAGAGGTGGTTTGTTTATGTACTCCAACCCTCCAAGGAATCGCTCCAGAACCTTGTCCGAAACCACACTGAAAGAAGGTTTATGAAAGCAGGCTTCCCCGTAGGTGCGAAAATAATCCTCCCTACGGATTTCTGGAGGAGTATACATGAATTTCTCGGAACAGTCTAGCCACCCCTTGGCATCCCCCAAACAACTCTTAGTAGGGATAACCAACCCATCATTCTTCTGCTTCTTTCGTCTCTCTGTTACTTTTTCACCTACCTTCTCTTTTCCCTTCTTAGATTTTTCTCCTACTTTCTCCTTACCTTTTCCAGGTTTTTCCCGGAGAGGCACCTCTTACGAGCTTTACCTACGCCCTTCTACCCCTTCGATTATAACTCCCTTAGGAGTCATGGACCTGAGAGGCAATGCGTCTGATATTACATCCGCATCCACCTCAGACAATGCGCTATCACCCTCTGTTTCGCTACGGTCATTGTCCCCAATACTACTACTTTCCACTTCGTTTCCCTCCGAAGTTGATAACAACTCATTATCGGAATCTGTAGCACTTTCTTCAGGTCTATCCATGGATTTTCTTTTCACCATTTTTCCGTCAAATTGATTTCCTCCTAATAGATAAACAAAGGGCGACCGTTAGCTTTTTTCCTCAAGAAAACTCTTACCTACGAAAACTAATAGTAGGAGGCCAAAGTGAAACTCAAGCTCCAATTCAAAAAAAAAAAAAAACCTAATTCGTTTCTTTGAAGAACAAAGCAGTAGGGGCCCAAACCAACATTAACCCCCCACCACCAATCGAATATCGCAAGAAACCACAAAAAGAAGAAAACCCTAAACAAGCGAAATCCCCAAAATCGTTCTCAGCGAACAAAATTCCTTAATACCATACTCCTCTCTTTCGCATCCCGCTCAGAATCTAAGAGGTAAGCCTTTTAATTAAACACTGAACAGTTACCCATGAATCTGCATACATTTTTTATCTATACATACACAGTTGTGCGTCTACACTATTCAATTCAAACACAACACTGAATAATTTATGCGAAAAGGAAGAAATCATACCCGAATACGAAGTAGTTCAAATGCTTCACCAACTATCAGCTTTTCCCCCGATCCTTTCTTAGTTTTTAAGCTTTTCTTTGATTTCCCCCTTTACCTTTCTCTCTCTTTCTCGTGAAGTCTCCCAAACAAACGTATGAAGTAACAATTTACTTCCCCTTTGTTTTTATTTCTATTTTTATTTTGGACACTCAACCGTCCTTCCCCCTTTAATTTTGAAATATTACAGTTTTTCTGATTAGTTATTTACAAATATATCCCTTATTGATGGACAGTTACCTTCCTCAAATTACTCCATTTATCCCCACGTACATACATTAAATGTCGTGGACTGTTACAAAAATAAGACAATAAAAACGAACATAATGCAATAATTGCAATAACATTCCAAATTTATTCATAGGCTCAAGGCGATTACAATTTCTTTTTTCCATACATAAAAAAAACATGGGAACATTCTCTCGCTCTAAGACATTTATGCGACTTTAGCTCTCGAACCCGAAGGAGAACCGCCTGAACCTCTTCCATCAGTTCTTTTCTTCCGTGGAACCTCCTTCTGCATTCCCGGGCCCTTAGCCAACATTTTGCCTATTTTTCTGAGCACCTCCGACATTTCCCCCTCCGATTTGGGGCCATCAATAACGACCCCATCCACAGAAACCTTATTGTTGTCCCAATCGAACTTCACCCTGGGATCCATACCTGGGAATCTGAAAACGACCGTAAAAAAAAGAGAAGAGAAAAAAGAGAAACGGAAAAAGGAAGAAATAATTTGAAGACAAAAAGGAATTTTCTATGAGCAAGCAATGAGATACAAAATGTGGCATCTAATGTTATTTATACAGGGAGTTATGGAAGAGGAAAATTAGAAGTCAAAGCAAACCCCATTTCCCATGACTCTTGGAAACTAGAAATGAGTTAACACCCAGTCCAACACGGAGACCCATGCAGTTCACTTCCCCATATACAATTCTCGATGCCTCCTAATAAACATTGAAGAAAATCACAACAAAATGCTAACTTATTTTTCAACTTTCACTATTTTATTTTCATATTAATATTTTGTCGCACCAAAACCTTTATCCTTCCCAACACCCTAGTGTCATTTAATCCTCGAATAAGAACTTCCTAAAGGAAGCACTGATCACTAAAGTGGGGGCATCTGATGGCCCATAAAAAAATACCTCCCCTACGGCCTACGGCCAATAAACCGCAGAGGCCAAAGGGAAAAGATCCCTACGACAACAATTGTCCCTACGGAACCACGACCCTTCGGCCCTCCCAACGGATCAGCACGACACCAAGCAAACAACTGAACGTACACTCTTCTATGAATTACCAGTCATTCCTGAAAACCTGGAAATGCTTCTACCTGTCCATCATAGGGTTGCTCAGTCACCCTTAGATATGCTTTGTCACCTATAAAATAAGGACACATGTCAAATACAGAAGAGTTAACACGAATGACTCACCAAAAAACACCTGAACTATAAAACGAATCAAAACCCAAGGGTAAATTTAATGACCAATTTCACAACACAAAACCTCTCGAACATGATCAACGTAAAACAGGATATCGAGATGATGGCTACAGATAAACCATGAAAACCTTACGGCCATCACTCGTGCTAAAGAGCATCTTCGGCACTTATGTATTCTCAATCTTGGGTTCACTGTTGGACATTTATCCACAAGATCAAAGAAAGACTTCGAGAGATCCTGAAGGAGTTCAGGCCTCCTTGAGTTTAACTCAAACCACTCACGCATTTTCTTAGATGGAAAGTATTGTGCATTAAGAAGTTTCTGTAGCGAAATTGTACGTTTTAGATAAAAGTCATGTATAAATATTGTTGAAAGTATGATAATAATTTTAGTAGTACCACAGGAAACGAAGATCTTCATTGCCCCTCAAATTTGCGATATCCATCATGTTCCTGTCAGAGAAAGGATTTCTGGATTGACAAACACTGAGAACGAAACTTTTACATGACATTTGCATGAATACTTACTGGTCCGGGTCACCACAAATGGCGATCTTCCAGTGCTCAGGTAGACTAATGTCACCCCAGCAGACCATACATCCTTGTAAAGGAGATTTGAGCAACACCTGCATAAATGACATAACTTAATGCCTTAGACATGTTTTGTGCCAGGCCATTTTGAATGAAATGAAGGTTATGTAAATAACATTAATTAGCTTATAAAGTGTTATATTTTGGTTATTCTAATTATCTAAATGAACCAACTATTTAACCTGCTAAGCTAAAGGAAGAGATTAGAAGCTCAAAGGAGTTTTAGAAAGTAGTGCAAGAGAATAAGAGTGATAATAAATCGACGTTCGAAAGTGAAAAGATGAATAATTAAATAGAGGGAGAATGAGACCATTTTTCCTGCAATGGATTATTATTTCTCCCTCGTTAGCTTCTTCCTTGACAACTACAATAGATCTTGATCTTTTTTCTATTACCCCCTCTATTTTTTTCTACTGGAAACATTCCATGTCTATTACATTCACGGTTCATACAATCCTCATGCAACATAAGACACGGGGATTACTAAGGGCAAGAGACTTTCAACAACACTCCTTCCCACAAACTAAAAATCAAGTCCCCTCGTGCCCAATCAAAACTTTTCTCTTTCTCTTTCGGTGGAAAGGAAAACTTTTCTCTCCCTCTTCTCTTCGTCGTCGTCAGCTCCCCCTCCGGCGGTGGTTTATCCACCGACCGGAGGCCCTTTTCTTGTCTAGTTTTTTATTTCTTTCAATAATTATCATCCTTCTGTGAGGATCGTTAATGTTTGGCTTGCCTACCCATTTATTGGGTTTATTTGTCTCTCCTTGTGAGAGTTTGTCTCTCCTTGTGAGAGTTTTGTTTTTGTATTTTATGATCTATAACAGATCATGATAAGTGGATGTTATCTCTACTTGGAGCATTCTAAATCGGCTTAAATTGATTGTCTTAGGCTCAAGTTTCTTGTAGTTTTGATGTGTTTTGTTTAGTTGTGCAGATTTACAAGGATGTTGATTATGGTGGATGTTTTTGTCGTTTTTGGAGATTTAATTTATTAAAATTCGGATTTATTGGGATGCACGCGTGAGATTCACTGTTTGGGCCATATCTTGAGTTCTAGAAGTCAGTTTTGGGCGATCTTACTGTCCACGCGAAGATAACGAGATTCTCTATCATTCGAAAGTGGTCCAGAGGCCTAATTGCAGCTGGAACGTTCCAGAATTATTGAAGAAAAGACAGCTGCGAATTTCCCTTTAAATCAGAATCAGTTTAGGAAACGTACTTCTATTATAATTCTGATTTGGTATTTTCTTGTTGGGCAAGATGTCTAGAGCCTATAGAAACACATCCAACCCTTGTAATTTATCATTATCATTAGGAGTAGAACCATTACATATCAATTACTTAGGTTTATTTGTATTTTTCTTCATACTTTGTTTTTATTATGGTTTCACTTGATCCCATGATGACGAGAGGTTCGATTATGAACTAATCGTTGTCATGGGATTCTAACGGATTTATTTATGGAGCTTTAGTATCTTGATGCTTTACAGATCTGTGTGTGATGTATATCTGATATCCTCGTATGGTTATGCTTAATTGTTAGATGCGTAGCTAACATCTAATCTGTTAATATCTTGTGAAGTGAAAGTGGATCTTGAGATTTAGAACTTGCCATGCTAGCATAGGTTCATGATTGTTTATCAACATGATTCGTAGTATGAGATGAGAATACTTATATTGCCCTATGTGATCATTATGGATAACTTGCTCTTCAACCGTTATGTTTTCAAATTCTATAGATATATAGGGTCTAAGCATAATTGGTGTCTATTCATCTTCTATATCTTTTGTGGATGTATGTTTAGTTTGGTATTCGTATACTGAGAAGTAGCGTATACTTGTTTCGTGTTGTCCGATCAGATATCATAACCATTGCATATAGTGATTAAAGGCGTCAGATCTAAGCAAAGTATTTAATGAAGTTAGGATTCCATGGTTTATCTTGCAGAACTAATTAGATTTCAATTCTTGTTAGTTAGTTAATTCGTAGTTTTGTTAATTTGCTTCTTAGTTTAATTTAGTTAGTTAAAACCTTAATTTGTTAATTGTCTTAGTAGTGAATAATAATCATACATTGTTGCATAGGTACATCTACTGAATTAAAACCATAACCAGATCTCTGTGGGAACGAACTCGACTTATTCATATATTACTTGTGACCACGTACGCTTGCGTGATTTAGTGCAAACAAGTTTTTTTGGCGCTGCTGCCGGGGATCATCGGTGTTTTATTTTTGGTTTATATGCTTGTCAATAGTGGTCGTTAGCGTTCACTGACTCGGATTTCTTACTTAGTTAGTTTGTTCGTAGTGTTTCAGGTACTTGTTAGAGAGCGTTAACGTTGAAGATGGATTTTCTATCTTACTATGGAGTTCAGCAGGTGGCTAGTGTTTGTGAGCTATGTGCGGGCGCACATGAGACGTATCAGTGCTGGAGTAACCAAGGTGGTATTCAACAACCTCAGCAGCCTTATCAGCAGTATCAAGGTCAACAATATAGAGCACAGCCTTACTATCCTCAGAATATTCTGCAACAGCAGAACCAGAATTTTCTGCAGCAACATGACCCGTGGCAATCTCAACCTCTGAGTTATGAGGAACAACCATATTTTCCATACCATCCTCAACAGTACCAGCAAGATGTTCCAGATATGTCATATTTCTTTGGTAGTGAAGATTTTCAACATCAGCAACCTACTCCTACTTTTCAGTCAGATGAGGTTCCTACTAGGGAGGAGATTAGGATGCTTGTGAAGAGTAATGAGGAGTCTCTCAAATCTTTGGAGATTCTAGTTGCTCAAGCTGTGAGAGCCTTGGAACAAGAGAAACAACAATTCATACTAGAGGCAATTCCAGAGAATAACGATGACTTGGAGCAGGGTACTGCCTGCATAATTGAAGAAGACAAATTCCAAGAGGAGGAGAGTGTTCACAAGCCATGTGAGGAATTTGATCAAGCTAGTGAGGTGGATGATTTGGAAAGGGCACTATTTGAGACAAACATTGATGAGCTGCACAAATTTCAAGAATTGTTATGTGCGTACCAAGAGGACACTGATGAGCTACGCAAATTTCAAGAATTGGTATGTGCGAACCAATAGGTTGAAGAACATGGGAAAGATGCAGGTCTTTTACTTGTCTCAGAGTTTAAAGATGGAGGTAGCGCATTAGAGCCAATGGAGGAAGTTCTCTTTGAGGAACCAAAGGCTTCAGAAACTTACATTTACCCTCCTCTATTATATTCAAGCAAAGCCCGCGAGTGTGTGTTATTCTATAAATTGATAGATTTTGGGTCAACAGACGAAGGCATTGGAATTGGATATAGCTGTTATACGAATAGGCCAAGCGAGGAGAAGTGGCAGAAAGTGTGTCGCCATGCTGATGATGAAATCTCGCGAAGAGAGGACCAGGCGAACTATTATCATCCTTAATGGAGACTTGGAAGTAACGTCAAGCTATTGACGTTAAAGAAGCGCTTCGTGGGAGGCAACCCATGCCATTAGTGTAGGAAGAAAAAAAAAATTTGAGTGTTGTATAAAAAAAAATAAAAATAAAAAAAATTGAGTGTTGTATGGAAAAAAAAATCGAATTTTGAGCAGATTGCAGGTCTATAACGCAGGTTGCACATGCGTTACTGGTTTCAGGGCAGATTGCGGGTGAGTAACGCAGGCTGCGCCTGCGTTACTGGAGAAGAAGCAGGTTGCGGGGGAGACGCGCAGGCTGCGCCTGCGCAACTGCTTGTGAGGCAGTTTGCTGAGCACGCGCGCAGGCTGCGTGGCTTCCAGAAGTGTTGGATTGTTTTGTTGTTTGAATTGCTGGGCAACTGTGCAGGTATAAAAAAAAAAAAAAAAAAATCTCAACCCCCAAATCTTATTTATATCTCTTATTCTCTCCTCCCAAAATCCAATTCTTATCCTATTTCAATTCCAAAACCCTCTAAATTTTTTTCAAAAATCCTATTTCTATTCTAAATCTTTTTCTTTAATTTATTAAATTCTTTTTCTATCCTATATCAAATTTCAAATTCCACCCAAATTTTTTCCTTTTCATATTAAAATTTTTCTATCACTCCATTGTCTATATATACCCATACATACACACCCAATTCATTATCTTCCTCCTCTACATCTCTTAAAAATTCAAGTTTGGGGGAAAATTAGTACAAGTTCACCTCTTCGATTCGTAGTGGGATTTCTCTTCTCTATTTTATTTTTTATTACGAATTTATGTTCTTGTAAATTGGGGGTTTTGTATTCGTCTTGTAAATTGGGTATTTGTGGTGTGATTTTGCTTGGTGGTTTTTGGTGGGATATTTCTTGGCAGTTATTGGTGGAGCTTCTTGTGAGTTGGGTATTGATTCTTATGGCTTCTAAGCTTGGGAGTGGTGATGCTACTTGCTACAAAAAGGGGATTTTTGCTGAACAAGCATGTTGAGTGGCGATGTGGGAGGATATGTAAGGCGCCTTGCAGGTATGTTTTCTGCTATCCCTTGTATTTACTTCCATTCAATGAGGACATTGAATATTTTAAGTTTGGGGGTGGTTTGAGGGATTAGTATTTGTTGTTGTATTATTTGTTCATGTAGGATTTCATGCTTTGCATATTAGTAGTAGTAAATTATGCATTTATGTTCGTGTTATCTACGTTTGTTTCATATAGGACATTCTATTTTTATTTTCGTATATCGTGTGAGTTCATAATAGTTTGCATTTGCACCCATGCTTGATAAGAATTTTGTGTTGTTGACACTTTTGATTGAGAAGTGATATGCTTTGTTCTTGTGCACACACATACACTAGTAAGTTGAAGCTAGTAGACTTATTGAATGTTGTAAGTGATTAGAAGGACATGAATATGTACAAGATGATTTAGTTTGCATGCTTTGAATACAAGTCGGTGCGTTAGAGAGATTTTTGCTTGGGATTGAGTATGTTTTTCCACCAAGTGAGATTTTGAGCCATATTGCATATCTGTTGCAATTTATTCGTTTGCTTGAGTGTCCACGGATTGTTTGCATTGCAAGCAGTTGTTTGAGATCTTTCTTGAAACGCATGACATTATTTGACGATTAAAATGATAAAGGCATTTAGGAATAACCGCATATTTTCCCATATTACCATACCATGTTTACATGATCAATTAGTTAACCCGTTGAGCTTAATCCTATTTTTTCGGTGACATACCACATTACTTGCCTAGACCTTTTTCTTGTATTGGCCTTACATTAATTTGAACCCGCATTGTCAAAGGCTAGTAGAGTGCTTAAGGGAGTAATAAGGTGTGTAAGGAGGGGTTATTGTTGGTCTTACTTTTGGGGGAAATATTGAAAATTGAGTTTGTTTACTTGATAGTCGGCATGTGTAATAAAATTGTGGGATCGTTGTTATTGTTTATATTATTGTTTTATCTAGCTCTCGGAAAAAAAAAAACCAAAGAGAAAAAAAAGAAAAAAAAATATTATGAGAGCATATTTGTGTTTGTTATGATCCTACTTTAGTCGACTAGTCGAGTGGTTGTTTTTAGTAAAAATTATGTGGGGGGAAATAGGTGGTTGTGTATGAGTATTATAGTTCCTACTAGCTTTTGACACTACACCTGTTTTGGCTTATTTGACATACCTTGTCCCTAGCCCCGTTACAACCCAAATAAAGACCTTTTGATTATTGTCATTGATGTATGTTGTGTTAAGAGTTAGATTGATGCCAAATGTCAAGCGTGCTTATGATTTTGTTGGAATTGAGTGATACACTTACCCTTGTTCTTGAGTGAAAATTCTTTTGTGAGTGGATTGTGAGTGTTTGCTTGTTTTTGCGTATGAGATCCCGAGTTTTGTCTCAAAGATGTACTCTTGTAGGCTTAGCATGTTTACTAACTTATTCTTACACTTGACATGGACTTGTGAGAACTTATGCATGTTCATTGAGTAGACTATGTGAATACTTGCACTTTCGACACCAAGACATTGCGTATTTACTTTGATTCTTAAGTTGATATGGCATGAGAGGATTTGAAGGTATGGTAGGATATTAGTACTAGATTAATTGCATTTTCATTTAGTTGCATTCATGCATTGCATTGCATTAGGTTACATGGATTTTGTGGGTACATTCGCTATAGGCCCTCACGAGACCTTACTCGTCCACTAGGGCTGCCTAGGGGTTTAAAGGGCTTGTTGCATATGCCAAATGCAACCGTGATCACCTACGGAAGTGGTACTAGTTAGTTAGTTAGTTGTAATTGTTTGTGCTTGAGGACAAGCGTCGGTTTAAGTTTGGGGGTGTGATAAGTGGATGTTATCTCCACTTGGAGCATTCTAAATCGGCTTAAATTGATTGTCTTAGGCTCAAGTTTCTTGTAGTTTTGATATGTTTTGTTTAGTTGTGCAGATTTACAAGGATGTTGATTATGGTGGATGTTTTTGTCGTTTTTGGAGATTTAATTTATTAAAATTCGGATTTATTGGGCTACACGCGTGAGATTCACTGTTTGGGCCATATCTTGAGTTCTAGAAGTCAGTTTTGGGCGATCTTACTGTCCACATGAAGATAACGAGATTCTCTATCATTCTAAAGTGGTCCAGAGGCCCAATTGCAGCTGGAACGTTCCAGAATTACTGAAGAAAAGACAGCTACGAATTTCCCTTTAAATCAGAATCAGTTTAGGAAACGTACTTCTATTATAATTCTGATTTGGTATTTTCTTGTTGGGCAAGATGTCTAGAGCCTATATAAAAACATCCAACCCTTGTAATTTATCATTATCATTAGGAGTAGAACCATTACATATCAATTACTTAGGTTTATTTGTATTTTTTTTCATACTTTGTTTTTATCATGGTTTCACTTGATCCCATGACGACGAGAGGTTCGATTATGAACTAATCGTTGTCATGGGATTCTAATGGATTTATTTATGGAGCTTTAGTTTCTTGATGCTTTACAGATCTGTGTGTGATGTATATCTGATATCCTCGTATGGTTATGCTTAATTGTTAGATGCGTAGCTTACATCTAATCTGTTAATATCTTGTGAAGTGAAAGTGGATCTTGAGATTTAGAACTTGCCATGCTAGCATAGGTTCATGATTGTTTATCAACATGATTCGTAGTATGAGATGAGAATACTTATATTGCCCTATGTGATCATTATGGATAACTTGCTCTTCAACCGTTATGTTTTCAAATTCTATAGATATATAGGGTCTAAGCATAATTGGTGTCTATTCATCTTCTATCTCTTTTGTGGATGTATGTTTAGTTTGGTATTCGTATACTGAGAAGTAGCGTATACTTGTTTCGTGTTGTCCGATCAGATATCATAACCATTGCATATAGTGATTAAAGGCGTCAGATCTAAGCAAAGTATTTAATGAAGTTAGGATTCCATGGTTTATCTTGCAGAAGTAATTAGATTTCAATTCTTTTTAGTTAGTTAATTCGTAGTTTTGTTAATTTGCTTCTTAGTTTAATTTAGTTAGTTAAAACCTTAATTTGTTAATTGTCTTAGCAGTGAATAATAATCATACATTGTTGCATAGGTACATCTACTGAATTAAAACCATAACCAGTTCTCTGTGGGAACGAACTCGACTTATTCATATATTACTTGTGACCACGTACGCTTGCGTGATTTAGTGCAAATAGATCATATCTGCTGAGAATAAGTTTGCTTATGTTTTGGGGGATCCGGAAAGTCCGCATCAACGCTGGGAAGCTAACTATTATTGCAAAAGCTCACCACTCACAACCAAAGATTGTTCGTCATCTGTTGGAGATTTTCACTTTCAGCATGTCTATAGCTTGTATCCGGCATGTAGATAGCTGGGGTATTGCTCATCCTTTGGGGGTTCCCATTTTCGGCATGTCTATAGCTGGTATCTGGCATGTAGATAGCTGGAGTGTCGTTCCTCTAATTTATGGAAATGAGGCTTCCGAACACTGGGGTATCAACGGTTCTTATGTGATGTGGTCAATTGTAATACCGCTGCTGTCAGGGATGTTGGAGTAGTTTGGATCGCTTCGGATGTCTTCTAATTTGTTTTTAGCTTCAAGAACTTTTAAGTTCAGTTTGTTAAACGACCAGCAAACAATTTATTTGTTTTCCAACCTGGTTGTATTGACAGTCGGGGGTTTATCCCGCTGTTTTATTGGTTTGTTTCAGTAATATAATCTTCTGCATTTCGTCAAAAAAAAAGAGAGCCTAAAGTGAAACATGAAATCCTTCTCACGTAGCTTACTACTAATTCAGATAATTAAAATATTACATAAATTTTAGCAATTTAACTCAATTAAGTCTAGTATTTGTAATGATGTGAGTCAATAGACGATGACAGATGTTAGATTTTGTAACACTACACTACAAGAAAAAGGTCAATAGATATCGGTTTCTGGTCGATGTCTATGTTGTTTTGCAAGTAATGTCTTTGTCGGTGATGTCTATTCTAGACATCGGCCAGAAACCTATGTCTGTGCTAAAATAGACATCGATAATTCCTTAAATACACACCGATTATTCTACTAAATATTTTAGATATAATTAATTTTACAAACAAATTACTTGCATTATATTCTAGAAAACATATAACAAACTAAGTGATTTTTCACATACACATCGTTTCTTTTTTTGAAAGTGATGTATAACATGCTATACGACATCGAATCATTTACTACAAGATGTCTATTGTCATCTTAGACATCATCCTATACTGATGTCTAATGTACTTATAACATCAGTTTGTACAAAAAAAATTGATTTATATTTTTCTCATAGACATCAATTAGATCTGATGTTTGTTTTAATTTTAGACATCAGATTTTATAAATAAAAAGTGATTTCTATTTGTTTCTTAGACATCAGATATTGTAGAAAAAATGTAATGTACATTTTTGTGTTAGACATCAGTTTTGCCATAATAAAATC
The DNA here is from genome assembly GCA_037693485.1 of Kitagawia praeruptora. Classification (NCBI taxonomy): domain Eukaryota; kingdom Viridiplantae; phylum Streptophyta; class Magnoliopsida; order Apiales; family Apiaceae; genus Kitagawia; species Kitagawia praeruptora. Next base: position 147,500,250 of record CM075352.1, read on the forward strand.
CATGTAGCATATAACAATTTTCATGCTTGTCGTGCCAATACATAGGAAAAAATGCGGAAAATGCAATAATTTTTGGAATATATACTATCTAAATCTCTCAGTTGTTCTTTATTAGTGCCCTGCCATGATAAACATATATGCAAAGAGAGAATTGAGTATTATTTAATCTTCTCCAAAACGGTTGTTAGATGAAAGCTGACATAGGGTCTAGGTCAACAATCTTTGCAGAATACTTTAAACAAGATAGACTGAGTTATTACTTTGCAGACTTTGCAGAATACTTTAAACAAGATGCAGTGGTGCCCAGAGCTGCAGCTGAATGTGTTGCTCTTGGTGAAGGCGCCTCACCAGTGGGTCTTAACCTGAATAATCAAAACCCACATACAACCTTACACACACATTCCATTTAAATGTATTCCAAAATATTCACATATAGTCAAAGACTCAAAGTTCAAATGATAACCACAACCATCTGTTGTACACATTTTACAATACTGTGTTCTTCAAAATTTGTACCATAATGCTTATTTTTAATGTGCTCTGAATATATAGTCAAACAACTTAACATAATCACATGTAACACATAAAAGTTATATCATTATAGATGAGTTTTGGAATCATAACATAATCACATATAATACAGAAAATCCATATGAAGATATTGTTAACAAATTAATCACACGATAAGAAAATCAAAGACAAACCTGGTCCATTTATTCGACTCAACATCGTACGAATGCACATCATTATTCAAACCAGCCAAATCTATAAACAAAATCAACAAACATTCTTTAACTCATGATTTTTCATCAAAAAACAAAAACAAATGTACTTGTACAAGACGTTAAAACCCCAATTTAAGAAATTAGGGTTTTAATTTAAAAAAATCCCAATTTAAGAAATGAGGGTTTTGATTTAAAAAACCCCTAAATTAAAACTTACCAATTTCAACAAAGGTAAGTGATGATGGTGGTGAGTAAAGTAGGACGGAGGTGAGTAGAGCAGAGGTGAGGGGTAGTGGTGGTGAGTAGAGCAGAGGTGAGTGGTGGTGGAGGTAAGTTGTGATGGTGAGAGACGAGGGAGAGTTTAAGCAGTGAGAGAGATTTGTGAGAATGATTTGCGAGAGAGAGTTTCAGCAGAGAGAGAGATTTGAGAGAGAGAGAGTTTTAGTAGAGAGAGATTTGTGAGATAGATTTAGTTTTTTTAGTATTTTGTCTGAAAATAAAGGGGGGAGAATATTTGGTATAAAGGGGGGGAAATTTTGATTAAGGGGGAAATAAATTGAAATTGGCGTGCGTTGAATTTTTTTAGTCGAATTTTAGACATCGGTTATAAAATTAGCGATGACTTAAAACAATAAAGACATCATATTAATGCGTTGTGATGTTATTACATCTTTTAAAATCAATGGCATTAGCAATCGATGTCTAATGTGTGATGTCTATTGAACTTTTTCTTGTAGTGCTATCTACAAGCATTTTCATAAATTCAACATATAATAATATTACTTACATTGCACAGTAATGTATTTGTCCATTTTTGGAGCATGTTCTTCATTGTTTACTGCAATTATAACATTTACAAACATTAGAATCAGACGAATATGTCTAGAATAACATAAAATTATGCATTCATTTAAGTTGTAGATATAAAAAATTTCAAATGAGCATTAGGAGGACAAAATTGATGTCAAAATAAATAAAATTCAATTTTTTTTATTGATCTCTCTCAATCATTCCCTTGTGATCGGTCTAAATTGTAGAATAAACTTAATATCTAAACTAGATTCCAAAAAATAATATTTACTTCCTTTCAATTTTCTAAACATTTGAAAAAAATCCAATTTGAACCAAAATCTAAATCGTTCTAAAACTCCATTCCAAACTCAAATTTAAAAACATATAGAAAAATATTATATAATTAATGTTTAATGTATTTGAATTGAATTCAGCTTTTACTTTACCTAGAAACATATCCGAATTGAGATAGCAAAATACATTCGAAAATTTTGTTTCGATTCAACTCAATTAGACTAGGTAAAAACATGTCTCCATCATAATCGAATATCATAATCGGATATCAGTGTTCTAAATTCTTAGCAAAAATGACTTACCGACGTGACTTGGTAAAAATTGACATATTAAGCATTCTGCAACCATACTAGGAAACACCTCCTGTAAATTATAAGAAAATAATTGAAAACTCAAAAAATAGGGCAAAAATCGAAAACAAATCAAACAAAAATCTGATTTGATTAAAGTACCTTTGTCGATGGTGGTGTTATTAACTGTAAAATCAAGAAGTGGTGGAGGAGTTATGATTGTAGGTGACTTTAATATATTAAAAAGTGTACAAATCTCTAAATTTGTAAAAGTTAGAGATAATGTTATATGAATTTTACATGATAAAACGAGAAGACGATGGCGCTACGAAGAACGGCAGTTTCGGTGAGCGAGAACGGGAAATAAATGATCACCAGAGAGAGAGGATAGAGAAGAAGAGAGGGTTTGGCGGCTGTGTGTTTTGAATGAGATAACCCTAAAATTGGTTTTTTAAAAATTATATGCTCTGGATAAAATTTATGTGCTACACAATTAATTAATTAAAAATAGAAAAGTAAAAAAGAATGAATGATAATGTGTAGCTACGAATTGTAGAGAGGAAGATATTTATATGATTTGTTAGAATAATCTAGAAAACATATTCTAGAACTTTCGTTTTCCACGCGCTAATAAACTCGGCCCGCTTCTCACTCAAATCGATGGAAATAGAGGAGCCCATGTCATGATTAGGTTTGTGAAGCAAAAAATTTATCAGTGTTCTTAATTTATTGATCTTATTAGGCCCATTAACATCAATAAGCCTTAATACTGTATCTTACGATCATCTGTTAGATTACATAATTCGTAACTAATTGTTTATTTGGTTAAATATTTTTAGATCACTTGATTAGTTCATGAAAATTTTACACAAAAATATTGTTGCATGTCTACTTTAACTAATGATTAGTGATAAAATATTCGCAATTACTCGTCTTATTCAATCATAAGGCATAAGCCTTAATTCGGTTACAATACAAGGATCGCTTATGTAGCCAATACCTAATTATAATAAACAAATAATCCATTTTCCCTAACATAACAAATAACAATTATGGTAATTTTCCGTATTACATCAATAGTAATATGTTAACATCCCCCCTCAAACTCACTATTATGCCATATTTTTGGCATGGTCTAATAACTCCCAAATTTCTAATATCTATTAATTATTAATTCAAATTAATAATTATTTCTTATGCGCTAAGTAATATCCTCTCTCTGAAACGAGAAAAGAATCAATCTCAATCAATCAATAACGGAAAATATCTCCAAACGATATTCTTCAAATCAGGAAGATATCACAACGACAAGATTAAATCAGATAAAATCAGTAATTACCACATTAACGAAGTTTATCCCTAAAGTCTCTCAGGGATAAACACGATTGCACAAAACTACGTAGGCTTGATCCTATATAAACAGAGGTACGTAGGCATCTTGGCATATAGAATTCGATAAACGAGACAAATCGAGACACCTGCCAAGTCCAGCCCCTCTCTTTTTTACAAACCCTAATTCCCCAAAAACAGTCACATTTATACATAATTTCGCTATATTATTCCATTATTCCAGCATACCTCCGGTTTGGTGTTGTTACGAAATTCCTCCAACAACACTCACGATACTCGAAATAATAAGTATCTAGAGTTTGCAAAATAAAAAGATAATAAAAATAATAAAAAATCTTGAAAAAAGTTGTAATTATTTTCAATCAAGAAACGGTCGTCGTTTCTCGTTAATTATTGTTGTTTCCATCGAGAAACGATCAACGGGCCATTGTCGTCATTGTTGTTGTTTCCCATCGTGAAACAATCATCGGGTCATCGTAGTTGTTCATCATCATCGTTTTGAATCGAGAAACGATTGTCTGATCTTGTTGTAAGTTGTCGCATCGTCGTAGAATTGAGATAATCTCTCCCACAAACCCATCATCATCGTTGTGGTTTCGCCTCTTCGACATCTTGGTTAATAACCTTGGGCTCTTGATACCATGATAAAATATTCACAATTACTCATCTTATTCAATCGTGAAGGCATAAGTATTAATTCATTTACAGTATCTGGATCGCTTATATGGCCAATATCTTATCGTAATAAAGGAAATTATCCCTTTTACCTAACATAACAAATACGGTAATTTTCCGTATTACATCAATAATAATATGTTAACTTTATTTTAGTAGTATAAATGTTAAGTTATAAATTTTGTATGCAAATATCTACCTATTTTAATTAGTACAGTATCATTTGTTAATAAATAATATTTACTTATATAGCTTTTATAATAAATATTTATTTATTTGTTTGTTGCTAATAATTGATACTCCCAACACCTAGGTAATTATGTAAATTAAAATTTTCAATGTTCACTTATTTTTATATGATATTGGCATCAATTAATTATTCACTGATATAAATAATTTATATACTTTCAAGGCACAAAAAATGAAAATATGTGTAGTATGAACTCACCAAATTTCAAATTCTATATGAATACAATAAAATATTTTTGATTGCCGAACAATCAAATTCGAAATAGGAGATATTACCATGCGTGCAAGTCTAATAGTTAAATATGTGCCTTTATTTTTCTTAACTGAAAGTAGTGCATTTCTTTTCACATGTTAAGATTATACATATATTAACATGATAGTCAACTTCAATGTGTTTGTGTGATCCTGAAAAATGGAATTGGTTGTTAGAGTAACTTGTGTTTGTCCCAAGTATGACAATGTGAATACAGAAAGATAGTTTGTAGAAGGGTCTCAACAAATTATATTTTAAAATTTCAGGTAGTCATTAATTATTAATTTTGAATGCAAAGTAGTTATTAAATTTAACTACATGTACTGCTCTTTTATTCTTTATCCGTTGAGTCTTCATTTCACTTGTGAGAAATATAAGTCTTCATAAATGTACAATTTGACTCCCTTTTCTTCACATCCATCGAATTAAACCAATTGAATCCGTTGAGTCAAGAAATTTGATTAGCAGTTGAGCCTTTCTTACTTGTCAGTTAATTCATATATTATTCAACTGATAAATGAGATTATATTACAAGGCTTGTTACAGAATATAATTCCTAACTACAATCTAGTTTTATCCATCAAAATACAAAGTACTTGGACAAATTTATTGATTAAGACTTTCATGTGGAAAGTTTATTAATCAACCGATACTCCTTAAGGATACTATCAATTGACTAGTTACAAAACAAAATAAAATTCTAGTATAAGGTATCCGTTATCATCAAACACATACATGATTCCTAACAACTTGACTACAACAAAAATAGATACATTAGATCGTCATGTGTAACAGACTGAGAGAGGTAACCAATGACTTCAACAAATTTAACTGACATATGGTATTGGCTGTATGGATTGCTACTCCAATTCTATAGAAGAACTCCGCTTCAGCATGTTATCAAAAAATAAATTTGTTGCTTTTTCATTTTTCAGGAAAGAGATAATATCCCAAATATGACAAAGTTACATGTTAAAGACAAGCGAGTTAAAGGACAACTCACATAATCACTATCATAGAAATCATTTAGGCGAGTCACATCATTCCTTTGAAATAATTGTGTGAGCTCAACTGCCTTTTAAATGACAAAGAACCCTTTTTGTAGCGTCAGAATGGCATACCTTTAAACTACTCAAAAAATGTGCCAAAATATGCACATAATAACTTTACCTTTGCTGATTGATAGTTAAGTAAATCAAACGTCCAACTAACCATCGATATAGGTCAGGGTTTGAACACTTGGGACGAGGAACAAAAGCTAAGTGATGATCAAAACTGAAAAGAACGTAATCAACAAAAGATTGAACAAATCCATTATGCTTTAAGGTAGCAGATGATAAACCTTATCATGTGTTAAAGTTTAACAATCAAGAGGCAATTTCATGCCTACCTCCTCACTTAAATCACTATAAAAAAAATATTGTGGACATCCAAGCTCCTATTTATTAGAACAACGGAAGCGAGAAAAAGGTGCACAGTGTCAGTGCCCATCTTCGCAACATGTACAAAATATCTCATGAAAATCAATGCCACGTAACTTGAGATTACCAAAAACTACAATATGTTCTTATAATTCAACAATATTGTCGGATTTATATTTTATCTTGTAGACCCATATGTATCTAATAGCTAATAGCTCTTTTACCTGGAGGCAGATCCTCTAAAGTCCTAGTATCATTTCTTTCTAGAGCCTCAATCTCATCGTGCATGACTTGTACTTCTAAGTTTCAATGTCTTTGTTATCCCTGCACTCTTCATCATCATATACATAAGAAGACTCGACAACGAAGACAAATTTGTATCATCTAAAGACTTCAAGTTGGCAAAAAAGTAAAATTTGGAGTCACAAAAACCGCATCAGGTGAAATGAAAATTTTCTTTTATTTCGAGATCATACACCCCACAATTTCTTCCCGTATGGATATCCTATAAAAATACATTTCCAAGATCGAGGGTTGAATTTATTTTTAACCTAGGCCATTATGCACATAACAAAGAAAACCAAATGCTTGAATATTGGCAAAATTTGGAGGTTCACCAAAAATGTTTTGAAGAGTGGTGGGAGTTCTGCTGATCAGATAAGTAGCCATCATAATGCATTTCCCCAAAACTCTAATGAAAGACCTTCTTGAAATCAAAGGGCTCGAGTAATATTAAGGTTGGGATGGTGTTTACCCTCAACATGACCATTTTGTTAAGGAGTATTAAGACACAATTTGATACAGAATTCTTTTTTCATCATAAAATCTGTTCAAACATGTATATTCTTTACCATTATCATTACAAAGTATTTTCACATTCTTATCAAATTGAGTGATAACCATCGCACAAAAATCTTTAACTAATCGTGGAACCTCAACTTCACTAATTATCAAATAGCCAACACAACCCGATAGTAATCATCAATAATAGTAAAGGAAAACGAGCACCAAAACTTGTAAACATAGTGTGTGTGCCCTCAAATGTCATAATGAATAACATTAAAAATCTCAACATCTTTATTAGAGCTTAAAAAAATAGTATATATTTGTTTTACACGACAACATCATACAAAAAATCTGAATTATGAATTATTTTGTAATCCTAAAATTGCCTTGAAGAAAAGAAATTGCTTGTCTTAAAAGATGACCTAATCTACGATGTCATACCTTCGGAGAGTCTTATGTGGTAGTCTGATATGCATGATAGCCAATCGAAATGAATAGACCCTGCTATACTGCTTACCTACTCCAGTCAAAAACTTTGAGGTCCTTTATAATGCAAATATTTTCAGTAAAAGTGCTAATGGAAAGATGATACTCAAGAATTTGTGATAGGAATAAGAGGTTACAATTGTAAAATCTGGAACATAAAGTACATCTTAGTACATCTCGCAAAATAACATTCTTATCTAAAATAATAGTCCCTTCTTTAGTGGACTACGATTTTTCCCATTCGGTAAGCCCACAAGAGATGAGGGACATTAATTAAATTGGTGAATAAAATTAAGTCACTTGACATATGATTTGAGTAGCATGTATCAATAATCCAAGAATGAGATAAAATCTTACTAGAAAGCTTTTCTTACGAAGATGGTTGAGAGCTATTGAACGTAGTCATGAGGTGCTCCTAAAAAAATAATAGGAAGAAAAATGTGATCTTTATTAGGTGGTAGCATGTTCATATTATATGCAGTGATTGTCCTTGTTGCATTAGCAATGTGGTTTGCCATGTGCACTAAAGATACCTCCACCTCTAGCACGCCCTGTACCACATCGATGAAGAAAGGATTGTTGTGTGGTGTCAACCCAAGTATCACATCATTGTGACAAAAGAAAAATATCTTGTATATAGAGCAGCCGATTAACTTTATTAGTATAAGGTCTTTTGAGATGTATCCTAAATCAATTTTGTGGGGGCTTGGTCTATAGTGGAGCCCTAATATTTGTAAAAGCAAAAAAAATAAAAAAAATAAACAATAGGATTAGAGGCGGTAATTTCTTGCTACCGGATACTCACAACAAAACCAGGGAACTGATTTGAGTACCTAACAAAAAAAATGATAATTCACGACTTAAAATTATTCTCATTGCATTTTTGCTAACAAAATTACTAATCAAGCCTTCAAATCAGAATTTGCTAGCATTTTCTTCTCGATTGATAACATAATCAACCTATTCAACCGTTCTTGTGACATACTAGAACGAAAATACGACTTAATCATTTCAAATTTAATAAACTTCGTTAAGTAGAAACCACTATAACCGTAATAGTTAACAATATTCTCTCAACAATTCTTACTAACAGATACTCCCTCCGTCCCAATGAATTGTATACGTTGGGGGACGGGGGCGTGGCACGCATTTAAGGCTCCAAACTACTATAGTTAGATAACTTATTTTTACAATTTTCTTTTTTTTGTATAAAAATAGAACAATTCTATTTTTATACAAAAAAAAAAGAAAATTGTAAAAATAAGTTAAGGAACTATACTAGTTATCCACCTTAAAATGCGTGTCAAACACTATAAAAGAAATGTATAGAAATGAATGGGACAGAGGGAGTAACAAATTTTTGTACTCTTCAAAAAATTCATCATAGCAATCATCTCTTTTTCTTTTACAAGCCTCTAATTTGCCACAAATAGCAAGCAATAATAGAAAAACCCTTTTGTTACAAGTCATGTAATTGATTTTTAAGTCAAGGATTTCTGGGTCCATTAACAATAGAAAATATTTTTCGTAATTCATCCCACAAGTAAAAAATGTTATCCGTGGAAGCAGAGGACTGAATTGATGCATCAAGAGTACGTGTAGCAGACTTAACTAACAACAGAGGATTTACACAACGCCATTGAGAAAAATTAGATGAATTAATTGGATTTAAAATTGAGATATTTATAATTTTTTGGATTTTACCCAATTCAAAAGATTCTTCTTCTCTTCCTCTTGGATCCAGAGATTCCAACTATTGCCGCAAACAGAAATCGTGGTCGTGTTTCGAGAGTGGTGGACGTCGTCGTGGTTTATTTAATTATCATGAGTTTTTTATTCTTCTGCTACATCCATTTCTCTATCAATGGCTCAATGCTGGTTACTTTTGTTCTTATTTTGTAATGTTACTCCTGTCTTTATTTATTCTGATATTTTTCCATTTTGAATTACTTTGCTTTCAAAGTCATGGGCCAGTGGCAGTGGTGGTGTTATATATGATTGGTAGTTGTGAGAATGGACTCCACTATTAGGGTGAGATCTTTCTAAATCTTGATTTAAGTCAGTATAGATAATTATGTAACCATGATTAGTTGCTAATTTGTGAAGTTCTGGATTTTGGTTTGTCTTGTCGGTTTATTTTCTTGTGACCGGAATCTGCCATGTTTTAGTTCTGTTCAATTTTCTGTGTTGACCATGATGTAGTTCGTACTTATTAGTGTATATCTTTTAATTCGTTTATTTGGGATTTTTTATTATTTTTTCAGTTACGTAACTCATGAATTACATATAATTTGGGCTTTAAATTTATTACATTTGTAATTCCCTTTAATTATGCTATTACATTTATTGCATGCCTTATTTTGATTTTATTCAATTTTTAATGCATAGCTAATTTTATGCTATTATAATGCTTATCAACATTTATTCGGTTAAGAAAGTAGCCGCGACATTAATGGAATTTGGTTACTAATATTTAGTTGAGAAATAATTAAGTAACTAGCATGAAAACCCGTGCAAGGCACGGGTCATTTTCTAGCATAAACTTTAAAACTACGAAATTTTATCTTATTTCTGATGGTACATGGATCGTATAACAAGTGACTTAGCGTGGGTACAGAAATTGCACTTGAGTTATGTAGTTAGATGGTTACCGTTAGAAACCATTCAAGATTGAGGTCTTTAGTTGTGAAATGAGTAACTTTGATACTAAAGATATTTGGCGTGTGCAAGATAAATACTAAAATATTTTTGTGTTTAAGTTGTACAATGTTCATAAAAAGTGAAAATCGACTTTTCCATCATTTTCAGTCACTGCTTGTGAATTTTCATTTACAAGTAATTAGATAAAAGAGTTAAACCCTATGATAACATGAATGAGTTAATCAAAGGCTTAAAATTTCCTATTTAACCAATTCTAAGTAGTAGCGTTTTTATTTTTCAGTTAATATAGTTTCATCCTTATATAGTCGTTCCATTATAAAATGTGCAATGGTACATGTTGCGGTGTACATATTAGTGAATTGTTGGATCATACTACAATTGGTCGTGTTCATATGGTTTTCTTTTTATGTACCTATTTTGATGCTTGTACGATGTGCTTCACAACGAACTGTGACCTAGTAGATGATGGTTGTAAATGACAGTAATTTTACTCTTGGGAGAACCGAGTACGTGTGATTAACGATAATTATTGAGCGTTTGTATGTTCTTTTAGATTCTCATATGATATCTTAAAGTAATTGATATAATATTAAGAAAGTGACCTAATTGTGTATTTAAAAATATTATTATTATTATTTGCTGGCAGTAAAGGCTCGGGGATGGAGAAATAAAATTTGATGATATCGATGTCCTGCAACGAGTTTCAACGATGAGATGCAGGGTAACAGTGCAACTTCACTCGGTTGGGCGATTAGTTCTACAAATTGGGTTGTACGTAATGTTTTATCAACATGATACATAAGAATGTTTCTCATTTTTTATATAATTTGTCTGGTATTTCTTACAGCCTATTCTGTAAGTAAGAGAACGCATGGAAAAAAAGAGCCCGCGAGGTCGGTAGGGGGATGACATAAGGGATGGGCATCGAGTCATTTCGGGGCTTGGAAGTATTATCCCTGTTTTCGATCCCCGTTCCCGAACAAGTCCCGATTCCGGGCGAAGATTTATTTTTTTCCTTGATTTCCGCCCTGAACGGAAAAAGTGGATCCCTACATGAATCGGGAAATTCTTTCCTTTTAAAGAAATAAATAAATGCTCTGTCAAATATTTTCCAAAAAAAGTTAATAAATCATATTGTATAATATTTAGTTTTTTAGTTTGATATCATACTTTAAACATTATTTGAATATAAATTTATTTGTAATTAAATAAAAGATAAAACTAATAATACATGTATTCTAAAATAAAAAAAAAATAATTAATAAAATGGTTAAAATATTTGAAAATTATAAAAAATGTAAATTATTGCTATTTTTTATAATTTACTTTATTTAATATATTAATATGTAAAAATATAAATTTTTTATTACATTCGTGGACCAGCTAACAGGGAGCGGGGCGGGGAATGAGGAATGGGGAACTTCGGGATGGGAAGACGGTAACTCTCATCCCCGTTCCCACCACGATCCCTGTAACTTTTATAAATTCTCCCATTCTCCGTCCTAAACCAAAGAAACCCATAAATCCATAACTGACTAAAAGATTACTCATGTATGCTGATATGATTGTACCCTAACCCAATATGTTGTCAATGAGCTGATGAAAGATATTAAAGGTTTAAATCTTTGTCTATAAATGACAGATATCGTAGTTTATAACAAGAATGATGTAGTTTGGTACTCTGCCTTACACAATCAGAATTTACATTTTATTCAAAAATAGTTGTTGTAAATTCACTTTCACGGGATGACAATGTCATGCCATCATGCAAAACTAAAATAAAGTTTAAGTTTAACAAAATATAAACCCATTCTTAACTTGTGTGAACCAAACAAAATATAGAAATGTTTGGTAGAATGTTTATGAAGTTCAATGAAAGTCAGGTAACCCCATGACGGTGACTGTTGCCTTCGGTTCTTTAATGTCCGACAATTTAAATGGAATGCTCAGACATGCCAAAGGTTTTCATAAAGCTATGCACTATCAACTGCAGGTTATCTGTTGCATTTTTTGCACTAAAATTTTTGCAATCCTTTACGCGAATGGTTGGTGTTAATTAATACTTATAAACTAATAAAATTATCTCATTATTCTTGATTCGAGATTTGAATGTTAGACATTTATGATTGAACTAACATCTCTAAATGTTTGGTGTACAAATATATTAATTGTGTTTTTAATTTGAAAATAATATTATTAGTTTAGGTAAATTTATATTGTCACTAAAATGTTTGGATAATTGTTTTTATTGAAAATATTAATTTTATCAACTGTTATTAATTTATCGAGATTCTGTTGTAGATATATTTCATTCCACTTCAATATAGTTAAAAAAAATTATATAATGGTACTTAACAGATATATCATATTAATTAAGAATATATTATGCACTTCGTTTATTTTTCCATACAAATTTATACCTTACTTAGATATCCATTAGCCATTTTACATAATAAATGAATTTAAGTATATTGGAAATTTATAAGTTCATAATAAATATATTATAGTTATTAATATGTTTCACATACTAATAATTAATATCATTTCACTAAATTGAATAATTTAAAAATGTATGAGTTCACTACATATCATACATCACTAATTTATACTATAAAATAAGATAATATAAATAAGTAAAAGTTAAAAAAAAGGATGATTAAATAGTATCAATATGTCTCAATTATCAAAATATCAAAAACAAAAAATCATTTAGCGACACACACATACACATAATATGTTTATGATTGTTAACACATAAGATTGAGTGGCCTAGTGGTATGTTGGTGTGCAAATGGATGCTAAGACCCAAGTTCAACTCCTTTCAACAACAATTTTTTTTCTTAAAATAATATGCACAAGGGTAATTTGGACATTTCAAGTGCATTAAAATGTCTCATGAATTTAAGTCTTTTTGGTGTATTATATATATAACTAGCATAATAACCCGTGCGAGCCACGGGTCATTTTCTAGAATTGTTCAAAAATGTGCCGCGCTAACAAATCAAGCACCGGAATTCAGTGCATACAAAAGTACAAATGAGGTGAAGGTCTTTGATAAAAAGGCAACCAAAATAAAATGCAAAGTTGGGAAACATGACCGTGAAATATATATATACATTAACAGGAGTACTATTATTATGTGATCATTCAAGCGCACTTCTGTTTCTCCTAAGTTAATGTCGGAAGTACATGTTTGTTGAACTTTGTAGTTGTAGGCAATGTAAATGGTCCCTGCAAGACATATATATATTAGATTACCAAATTTATTTACTTTACTTCCACTCAATTGCAGACTACAAAACTACTTCCACTCAATTGCAGACTATAAAACATTCGCTGGTTGACAATCATTTTGTCTAAAATAATTTCATATTCGGGAGTGAATATTTCCTCTTTGTTGAGGGATATGGTACAAGTCTAGTTATTGTTCATTTTCATCATGTATAACATTAGGTTTTCTAGTAAAAATAACCACCGACATTTTAGATAACTGAATTGTTTGCTCAAATTATGTACCGCGCATCTTTGAATATTTCTGTAACGCAATCTTCTGTCGATTAGTAAAATGTCACTTTTGTAGAATTTATGTATCAGAAAACAACCAATGTGTGTATATGAATAATTAAATATACAAAGATTTATGACCATGTTGGCATGTTGCGCATGATATTGACATGTTAAGATTTTCTAAACCTTGGGAACTTATATTTCAATTCTAAAACCTCACAAATTGTATGCAGATGAATAATACCCTAATCACAAAATCAAGCTCCCAAGCTTACAACTCCACTTTAAAATTCTAAAATCCTGGATGTGTAGATGAATAAATGCCAATATCTAAATTTCCTATATGCTACAAGAGCACCAGGTGGAAGATGTGGACAGTAAGAGAGAATAAAAGGTTGAAATAATTCGAGCAACAATTTAGCAAAAAAAACAAAATTTCGAGCAACAATAGTACCTCGCGATGAGCTTGTAGGTGGAAATGTGATCTAACGCAAGTATTGTATCGGAGGCTCCAGTTGAGCCATTTTCTGCAGAAATGAATGATGATGTTAAAGATAAACATGGGTGTAAGTACGTAATACATAGACTATTACCACAAGTATTCCATATAAAATGTTTAACTATCTGAAACTACAGATGTACATGGAACTTATGGCCTGTAAAAGCAAACACAATTCCTGAAAAAACTGAGCAACAGCTGCTACCTTGTGCTGAGCTCGTAGGTGAGTTAATGTTTTGATTCAGGAACGGCAATGGAGGCTCCAACTGAATCGTTCTATGCCAAATCAAGCAATGCTGTTTAAAGTAGATATAGGTGTTAGTTATATGTAGCATACCTAAACAAAGTGCTCTAAAAAAAAAGGAGCAACAGAGGCTACCTAGTTGTGGCTAAATTCAGGCCAAAGGGTGGGGATGGGTGCATTTGTAAGACACATGGTGTCATGAACTATTCTGAGACAATAATTTACAACTTTACGGTCACTGTAATTTTGAGTACTTATGCCAGCAAATCATAATATCCTATAATATTGATCATAATGATAGTACCATGGGTACATTAACATGAATCAATTGATAGTAGTTGACAAGCTCTAAAATTCTGACATATTGGATGAAAATCATGAAACCATGTCAAGCCAAAAACCAAATGTAAAAAGTATCTGAAATTAATCTGAATTCTGCAAATGGAACATGTGAGCAAGGTAGCTAAACATATAAACGTAAATTAATACAATAAACAGGGATCATCAAAATTTAATGATAAACCCAATGGGCATTCGTCAGTTATGAAACCGAATGGAGGTACATATTGCATTTTGTTTATCAATTTAATATAGAGAATGTAGAAATTACTAAAAAAATCTACTTATACCTCTCCTTTACCGAAAACAAGGCTGGACGTCCAACTTACTGATTTTCCTGCTTCCTGTCGCTCGGGGGCTAATGTATCCTTTTGTTTCTTTAACCAGCACTGAATAAAGTCAATTACAAATTAACTGTTAGAACAAGACAACATACTTGTTTCTTGATCATACCACTTTTCAAATTAACTTGAACTATAAGTTGTAACGACAGCCTTTTATAAGATAATAGTTGGGAATGAAACATTGCACCAAATCAGTGTAAAATTCTATTGGAATCAAATAAATAAAGGTTTTAACTTTAAATTGTCTACAATGCCATATGATTAAATTGGTGGTAAAATAAACGATGCTGGTAAGATGAAATTCTGGACAACCTATGGTGATTGGGCTAATATAAGTAAATATTGGTGGTGCTTACTTTGGCAACACGAGCCAGGAACAACTGGTCTTAATGAACTCTAGGGTCTAGAATGACTCATGTTACGTTATGCCTAGGTTTGCCTCTCTTTCTCGAAGGCCCTGCCCCTAGTTTTGGATATAGAGAGCATCAGAAAATGATCGGCAACCAATATTCAATACGGGATTTGATACATGAATATTTAAATTCAGGACACAAAGCCATGGGATTATTGACACTGAGTAAACGCGATGTGCCCATCCATTCTTCATAGTGAACATAAAGAGCGTCATATATTTTAAAGAAGTGTGACATGAATAAGCATGAGAATTGAACCCACACACACAATAAAAAGGTAGCTCCCGCTTGCTCGTACTTTTAATAACTTTCCGTAGTACAAGTTTAGATATGAGTATTAAAGTTAACTTGATCGTTTAAAAAGATAATCAATAATCAGATAAAATCTCAGCAGGACCTCAAATACATTAAAATTTTATCATTGTGCTTTAAATTTTTATTGAGCTATAAATGCAATTTTAAATTTTTGATTTACAAGTTTAGGAAACAAACGTGTATTTTGCAAATGGATGGAAGTACAGTCTACAGCGCAGCGCTAGCACTTTATTTCAAACAATGACATTTCATCCTGGATTGCCAAACTATTAAGTATAAAATATAATCAGGTTCATCTAAGAATAACTAAAGAACTGTTAAGAAATACATATGTCATACGTGAATAATATATTTTTATACATAATTGTTGTCCTATACCTTCCATTCGTACAGAAAACATGTTTTGTTACAAAAAAAAATTAACAATTTATTCTTTAAATTTGTACAACATATTTAGATTTTACAATATTACGTTGTCTCATGATGGAGAACAAACGAATGCAACATATGACGCACTAAATTATATCACCTTAAATTTTAATTTTGACTAAATTTATCCTATAATAGGGTACAGGATACACACACACACACAATTTTCAAGTGAAATCTATTATCTAATATTATAACATCAAATTAGAAGTCTTGAATTCAGATTGATAAAGTTGACCCAACTTTCAATATACTAACAAAAAAAGATTTGCATTTGAATGTACTATTTTTTGGCAGATATCGTGTTCTACAGCAGAACACACAACATTTTACGTCGTATAATATGTATCATGTCTGAGAACATTTACAATGCATAAAAAAAGTGTACTTCTTTAGAAAGGTGTTATTTTAGAACTTAGAAGTATTCTATTGCAGATCAAAGTAGGTTCCCGTGCTGAAACACGCTATCCTGGGAAACAAACCTGAGATGAGTTCCTTATTCTCTATAGACATTTAACAGAAACATGACTAACATTTAATAAATGCAATTTGTCATAATTATTAATAACATTTGCTCCCACCTTACAATTTTAATTATTTTCATGATTCTTAAAAGTCAAGATGATCCCATTAATATAAGAGCTCTATTTACACAAAAATGAAAATGAACCATTAACCATCATTATTGAGGTAGAATTGACATGTTTTCACATTTGAGGTACCTTTTCTCATTCTTTGGCTTAGCACTTTTCCAAATTATTAGTCATACCTTTTGGCATTACAATTTGTTTGTAGCTCCTACATTGTTAATATCTAGACCTTAATATCAAAATATATAGTTGCTTACGATTATTATCGATATATTATAGATGTACGTCAAAAATTGAGAAAGTATCTAAAGGCCATGTGAGGGGGATATTTATACATTGTGAGACAGAAGAAAGAATAGCGAGCGAGGATCAATTAATTTTTGTCACATAAACGGTATATAACTCCATACGAAAAATTGTTTCCACCCATTAAATTCAGAACCATTACAACAATAACTGATTATTCATGGAAAACACAGGCATAACCAGAACATAAATGGTATGGCAGGATATAATGCCATTATGGTAACTCACTTTTGGGCCATTGGGCATTTACCCTCTGTCTTGACAACCTCCGCTGCTCCAAAACCTCGTCAGTCACGACGATTGGGGGCCGGCAACGCTTTCTTCCAGGGCCGTTAACATCCACACCTGCCATTGACACAAACAATAACGAGAAAATTAAGACGCATCGAGACCTCTTGCAGCACAAGACGCTAAAAAGGGAGCAATAAGGGATGCACGGAAAACCTTCACACGGACCCCAGATGCAAATGACGTGGAGCCAAATAAGGGGTTGTAGAATGTAACGTATATTTATTCACACTATCCCTAATGTCTGAGCCTTTAAAAACTTGATGATTAATAAGTCTTTGTTTTGTTTTGCAGCGGACATTGAATCATGTCAAAACAGTGACAAAATGAGTTTTAGGAAATCTGTTGATGTCAAGGGTGCAAGGGAGGCTTATTAAACATGTATACAACTTGTCAAGTAAAAGTCATACAAAAAATAAACCTGGAACCAATACCATTACTCAATTAGCCAATATTGGCAGAAGTGCTTGTGGCACTCCACCGCGACCTTTGGTCTTCATATTAGTAATGTATATGGAAGAATAATTCAAATTTACATATTCGAAAATAGAAAAAATATATATATACTTAAAACGAAAATAGAACATATATATACCAAAACGAAAATATATATACTTTAAAAATATATATACCAAAACGAAAACGTAACATGAAAGTTTAAAAAAAATTATTAAAACCTCATATTTTGTTTTCTGAAAGTAAAATAAAAAAATCCCTTTCAAATTACGTTACTTAAACAAATTTTGAAAGGGATATTTCAATGTATAAATTTTAGAGCTAAAAAACCTCAGATATCTAGATCTTAAACTATGCAAATAAATATCAACACTTTAACTATTTTGACGTTCGTGTTGAATTTGATCAATGCCTTAGGTATTTGATAATTTCTTCAAGAACATATTTGTTATTTCAACAATTTGAGGCTACTGAGACTGTGTGACATTCTGCCTTTAATCTGAGATTTTCCTCCTAGTGATGCTAAAATATTTCCGGAGTATATTCTACCAATGCTTTCCATGCTTCTCGATGATCCAGAGGAAAGTGTACGGATATGTTACTCAATTAATATATCTAAGTTGGCACTAACAGCTTATGGGTTTTTGATTCATTCAATAAGCCTCAGTGAGGCGGGGGTCCTTAATGAGTCAACTATTGGCCCCAAGTCTTTAACCAGGTTTTCTGAGACCTCTGGACGACTACATAGTAAGAGCAAAGATACACAACTTGCGTATTTGAGAAAATCAATAGCAGAGGTCACTCGAGAACTGGTAATGGGTCCAAAGCAAACACCAAATATCAGGATAGCACTCTTGCAAGATATTGGCAACCTCTGCTGGTTCTTTGGACAGAGAAAAAGTAACGATGTGTTGTTACCTATCCTTTGAAAGATTTCCTTTGGACCAAAAAGGTGATTACTTTTCAAATTTATTTTTGAAAAGTTCTAATTTTGTACCTTTAGTCTGATTGGTTAGGTTTGATCTTGTACAGGGTTTGTCTAAATTTTTTGTTTAGTTGTGTTATGTTATTGGTGTATGCATACATGCATGTTTCTACAGTGAAGCCCGGGCCGTAATACTACTACTGCTAGTTCATGGATATGTGATTTGTGGGTGTTTATCGTAAGCATAGTATTTAAACTCAAGTATTGTTAGTTTATTTAATAAAATTGATCGGTCATTTACAAAATAGGTTGAGTATTTATATCCTATTTTCCATATAAATTAATTATGTCACTTAATTATTATGCTTTAATTGTTCTTATTATTTTATTGTCAATTTTAGAAAATTTGTAGGGAAATAATGATGATCACAAATTTAACATTGTAGCCTTTCTTTAGTTTTTTTAGTTGGGAAATTACCTTTTCAGTAGTTAGTTTACTCTCTAATGTCTTGGTTCATAAGAACCCCACATAAGTACTTAGCGGAGTCTGAGATTGAAAAAACACAAGTGAAAGCTTTGTTACTAAAACAAAATCATGAAACCTAACGCAGCTAAAAAAAACATACACTGTGCAAGATCAAACTCAAACAATGCAGGAAACACACAGAAGTCTTTAAACAAAAATTTGAAAAGTAATCATCTTTTTGCCTCTTTCTAATACTTAACAGGAAAAGGGGAGCTTACTTGCTGGACGCCGGGCGTTTACCCGCTGCCTCGACAACCGCCGTTGCTCCAAAACTTCCTCGTTGACGACGGTTGGAGGGCGACCACGCCCTAAGTCACTCGGACTCGGGTACGGAGTGTCGGACACGACACGGATCCGAGTGTCGGGTTCGAAAATTCTGAAATTTTAGGACACGGGGACACCGTCCAAAATTTGGACACGGGTACTGCGACACGGCAAAATGTAATTAAGTTATATATTTTTATATGATAAAAATAAATAAGAAACATATTTTTAGCTCACAATTTTTATTTATTTTTAATTATTATTTGGATGAGAATAATATAATAATTCATTTTTCAATTAATAAATATTAATAAAGTGAACTGGAGTGCTGTCATTGATCTTTGTAATGTGAAATGGAGTGCAATGTGAAAGCACGTGGGTAGTTGTTGGAGACAGCTGGGTCAAACTGATTAAAAATTGAATGGGGACATATGGATCGTCCAAATACATTTTTAAAATATTATACAGATATATACACACAACTGCATACATCATCGTTCCTTTTAATCTTCTTTTCTATCATCTTCTTCTCCGTGTTTGCTTCTCCTCTTTCAGTCCATCTTATAGTTCATCTTCTTTGTCATCTCTTGTTCTGTCATCTTTCTCTCTTTGCAAAACACAGTTTATCTCCAACAAACTTCGATTTTGATTTTTCCGGCGACTTTCAATTTTTCCGACGATGAAAAAGAAGTGTCGGGGTTTCAAGGACGAATCCGCCCCGTATCCCGCGTCGTGTCCCGTGTAGTGTCGTGTCGACACGGGTACGGCCGCTGGAATAGGCGAGTCGGAGTATCATAGACCACGCCTGCGTGCAGGGCCCTGACCATCCGGACCTGTCATCCACGGAAACAACAAGCAAGGGGTTAATACGTACCTAACCATTTAAAGCAGGTTGAAGCTCAAACATGTACACAACAACCTAAACACCAAAGAGTAGGATGAATGGCTAAAACCAATAGATACAATCAGAAATTAGAGGCAATCAAACAGTTACAAAGAATGTGAATTAGCACTTAAGTGGTTGTCTACATCCAAATGTGGGTATGATATGAAGTCAAATGAACATGAACAACGTGCAATCCCACATTAAAAACGGCATAGTGAACAACTCGGCATAAACAGCCTAAACAAAATGTTATAGAATGTTTAGTTAATTTGTAAGAGATGGATTCTTAAGCATCCAGACTACAACTTGTATGGCAAACGACAAATTACACACGACCATTAATATAAATTCCCCAGCTTTAGTTATCTCTTATCTGCATAACCTCTAACAATCCAGCAGGCCTAGTTTAGTTCCCACTTTTGGGGTCCTGAGATACCCGTGTGGATGACACTTACCCAAATCACTGCACCCCCGATTGTTGCAACATTAGATTCCAATTTCTTTCAAATCACAATGATGTACATAGCTCGATTAGACCCATTTCCACCACATAGATCTTGTAATTAACCAAGGACTGACATGTTATCAATCTTCACAGTGCCCAGTACTCTGAATAGATGCAACCAGAAAACAGAGGCAATCAATCCATAAAAATTCAAATGGCAATTACCTGGAACAATCAGGGGATTAGGTTGACCACGCATACCCCAGAGTCCGAGAAGAACACGATTGGCCCGCGAGTACAATTCACCAAGAGGGGGAACCCTTACACCTTTCCCCTCTCCACGATCGACGCCAAAGAACAACCCACCGCGTAGAAACCCGTGACACAGGCTGAATTTGTCTCTTGACCGGCTTAACGAAAGTGTAAAACTGTGTTTTAACGTGTTTAGTATAAGAGAAGGTTAAAACTGTCTTTTTATGAGATTAAAAAGTCTCACTATTATTTTCAGCTTGTTGGCGTATTATATATAGAGAAGATAGATTATGATAATTGATTGCTATTTTAATTTCCAGTTACTAATTTTAATTGATGATCGACAGGGCTTAACTAGGGGATTTTAATGTGTCCGAATTGATGATTGGGAGTTGCATAATCGGGGGCTAATTGATTATGGTTTCAATTTTGATTTGATTCTTATTTTAATATGTTTTGATTAGTAAGATTGTACCATTTTATATGGTTTTGTACCTTTGAGGGTGTGCCATTTATTTGTGGCTTTGTGGACCAATTTTGGGTTATTGTTGATGTCGTCTTTTGACGAGTTGGATCATTTATTGATTTGGAATCTGTTGTCATTTTAGATGACTTTATAGTAGATTTTTAAAGAGAAATTGATTTTTTATATGTCTAACCATAGGGGATCCCTTTGGTTAGATATAAAAAATTGTTCAATATTATTATGTTTACAGAGTATAATAATTATTTAATGTATATTCGATGATGTGGGGGTTTTAACGAGGCTTTTTTGGTGGATATAAAGGTGTAATTATCTAAACTTCCGGAGGAATCTCTTTCCTATGGGTCGTTAGACCCATGGATTGGTTAAGCATACCTTTCGGTTAGATGATGTGACTTTATTATCCTTTCAGATGTATTTTCTTTCATGAATGAAATATATATATCATTTCATGTGCAAAAAAAAAAAAATTGGGATATTTACAAAACTACCTAACTTTTAAAATTATTTATAAAAATACGGTTTTTTGGTTGCAAAGATTGCAAAACTGGCACCGCAAGTGAAAAATGTTGCAAATGAGCTTAAAATGCAAGCAAAAAAAGGTTGCAAAGGTTGCAAGTCGTATTTTTGAAAATATTTGTTGCAATTAGATAATTTTAAAAAAAAAACCCTTTAAAATTTTAAGGTTTTTGGAGTGTCGTTGATAAAGCCAAGTTTGTTCTTTTCACACAAGCTTGTTTTAATGGCTCGAGCATATTCATCATAATTTTTATTTCCCATCCAACTCAAATCGGCTTGTTTGATTATTTTTTAATCAAATTGATCAAATTTTGAATTAGTTTTAAAATTTGTTAGACTTACATTTTTATAAATTTTGTTATGATAAATTATTTATATTTTTTTATCATACTTTTTTCATTAATTATAATTAACATATGTATATTAACATATGATGTACGTAATTTAAATAACAAAAATGGTCAATTTGACCAAAAAAAATTAAACAAATCAATTTAAGTGGGACGACTATTTAACACTATTGGACCGAACGAATTACTCGGATTATCCGAGAGATGAAGATAGTAAGGTGATGAGATTGAATAAACAGGATATTTGGTAGTATTATCGTCACCAGTGTTGATGGTAGTATTGTCGTCACCAGCCATGATGAAAAAGATTCAATACACTAGAATCAATTTGGACTGGAACAAAACAAGCAAATGAGTGCTTGATTTTGAGGACAAAGCAAAAAAGAATAGTTATACTATTGGCGGCTCTGCTGCATTGATGTTAAACACTTAGAAAGAAACAACATTACTGCCTTGCCTCATGCATGTCCATCAGTCTATTCCCTTGGCCAAGAGGCAGAATATTATTGTCTGTTAGAATGTAGAGCTCGAGACAGTACATGAAAATTGAAAATTTTTATGTAAGTCGATTCATGGATTTATCATGCGCGCTGATGAAGATCAATTTGGAATAAGCTTGAATTTGGGCTTGTGAAACGTTGGCGCAGGATCATAGCTTCCATAATCATTTGTATGAACTGTAAGAAGCCTTTTATGATTGTTGATTCTTGTCTGATCATTTATAGGTGCATCAACGGATTTCTTTTTCTCAAAAAGTACATACTTTGGCAATTGTGGACCTGCACTTAGAGCCAGTTTTGTTAGGCATTAGTTATGCATGGTGAACCATATAACATACAGTTGGTATACTACTACGTAGCTCCTACATATATGGAAATTATTTGATTCATTACATGCATAACAAGATTATAAGTGTGTACTTATGAATATATTTATAAGCATGAAGCTTATTACATTGCAAATCTTTAATACGGAGTATGTTTTTACAGAACCTGGCAAATTTAACTTAACTTCTGCACATATGCATGGTTACTTTAATAAATCAAGCTAGTAGAGGAATATGTCATATATTGAAAAAACTTTGAAGCTAAATGAAGAAGTGCTGCACGCCCTTGTGGTTTGCAATCATTGACGGGTGCTTGTAAAAATATGGAATAGAACAATTAAGAAACCAAACCTACATATGAAGTTGATAGAAGTGATGCAGATATTGTCACGAGGAAGAAGAGGAAACCGACCTTTGTGTAAATATGTGTATGCGTGCGTAGTTTTGTGTATGAGGAGCCTGTTCAATTAATCATACACAAATCTTTATAATGTTCGTGCATAATTTGAAAGAAATACACCTTCTTGCACATATGCACGTTCAATACTTTAGCTAATAATAGGTGTTATGCCCGTTGCAGTGTTGAGCATGCCTAACTACACGAATAATACAGTACATCACTTAGAAGCCAAACGCCAACAACATGTTGGTGCAGTGGTTGAGCCATTGGCCTCCTTTGAAGGAGGTCATGGGTTCGACTCCTGCGTGTGCGTGAGTTTCTTAGTTTGTATTAGGTTTCCTTTCTGTATTTGTATTTCTGTATTTGTAATTCTGTAATAGGCCGAGGGTCCTTGGGAAACAGCCTCCCTATTGTATAGGGGCATGGTCTGCGTACATCTACCCTCCTCAGACACCACTTTGAGTGGTATTATAACTGAGTATGTTTGGTTTGGTTTACTTAGAAGCCAAACCTGCATATGAAGTTGACAGAAGTGTTGCAGAAACTATTACGAGGAACAAGAGGAGCCACAGCCTTTTTTGAAGCACCATTTTCGAAGAATTCCTCTTCAAAATGTTTTAGTTTTGTAGCTCACTTCAGAGAACAGACATGGCATTACATTTAGTTGAAGTATCTATAGCTATTATTGGAGTTAAACATAAAACTGATGCGAATAGATGAACAATTTATTATAAAGAATACCAACGCTAGCTACTATTGCTTTTAGTTAAAATTCAAAGTTGGAAAGGTGAGGAAAAGCACTTTAGCTGTTGTTGGGCACTAATAAGTCTTAGAGGTTAGTGGATTGATTAAGTTAACAGTAAGTGTTATGAACCCTTGGATTTAAGTGGCATAAATAGTTTCTTGATAATGTTTTTTTCTTCTTCGATCTTTTCCATTCCTCATAGTTATTAAAAACAACTTTGTTCAGGGAAATACAAACTTTCACATGTATAGACCATAGATGCATGCACATTAACACTACACGACCTCCTGCACGCATGATTTGGTACTAAATCATACTCCTATATTTGCAGTGAAGATTAATAGCTAATTAAGCTGGCTTGACTCGTATTTTCGGTTTTATACTCCTGTTTATCTATTTGTGTTTACAATTTTCTGACGTTTTGGCGGTAGGGAAATTAATCAGCGTTATAATGTAATTGTTCCGTAAGCAGAACATTAAGAATAGATATCTTTGAAAATGAAAATTATGAGAATTTGGGTAAGAAGTTTTTATAAATCACATTGAAAATGTTTTTGGAGGTTTAGTGCCTTCAATTATCCATATTGATAAGGACAATACACCAAATACCATTGAGGGGACATTGGTGGAGGATAAAAGAGAAGCATTTTAAGAGAAGAAAACTATTAGTCTAATTTGACCATTTTAAATGTCTAGTAAAGTTGTGCTAGGACAGCTAGCTGCCTCATAATTCAAGTAAATTGTGTTCAGTTTCATTGTAAAGCTAGTGCAGACCTACTTAATTTGATCTAATCTTTTGACACTTGGGGATTTAATAATATCTAATTTGCTACAGATAATAATGAATACCAGTGAAAGTGGTCATTAGTCCACCACATTTGAAAGGAAGAACAAAGGAAATTTCAACACAAATGTGGTTGATTTTTGGTGGGATTTCCTGCAATATAATTTTCTTAATGTGTTGTTGAAATGTTCTTAGGTGAAAAAACGTGGAAAAACATCCTATTTCTGGTGTAACATAACTGGATTTATGGTGAGAAAATGCACATAATTATATAATCTCTACTGATTGCTGATTTTAGACATCACACTCCCCATTTTGCCGGGTTTTTTTAAGAAAGCAGGTTTTTGGCAGAGGATTTTACGCACACAG
Organism: Kitagawia praeruptora; assembly: GCA_037693485.1. Taxonomy (NCBI): domain Eukaryota; kingdom Viridiplantae; phylum Streptophyta; class Magnoliopsida; order Apiales; family Apiaceae; genus Kitagawia; species Kitagawia praeruptora. The sequence goes on from CM075352.1 coordinate 147,525,737, forward strand.
ATACTTTCACACACACGTGCCTCCACTGACGAGCCCGACTATTTGTTACCAGGAGATGAAGCCTAAGTGTCATAGAAGGCTAACTCGCTATATTTCAGAAATATTTTTCATGCTAAGCAGACGACTGCGAAAGATTTGATATCAAACGTAAGTTGCATTTCTTACCACGGTTGCTTCGAAGCAAGAAACAGTAATAGTATTACTTTGATGGAGCAACACTATCTCAATAGTTCCTTCCATGGCATAGACTGCTGCATAGTTTGACTTGGCACCCTTTCATTTTACTTTTCACAGCAAAAAATTGTAATGCAAACTGAGATTGTGATCCTCATTTCTATTTGTCAAAACCACCTTGATGCAAATAAAAGACAAAAAACAAAATTCAATTATTCAATTATTCCTGAAATATAATATCAGAAAAAGAAAGGGTAAAGAACTTGACAAATTTACAGAAAGTACTACAGGGTGAAAGAAATTTCAAGTGAAACTCTTAAGAAATCAAGATGAAGCTCTTAAATGCTTCGGAGAACAGGATAAATTGCTTCAACCTTGGTTTTCAAATCTTATTGGAGAATGCAAATTGTTTCAATCTCAATACGAGATAAATATAATCTGACAAACACATCAATGCTTGCTTCAGAAATGTTGTGAGCTTATTCATTGCTCTGGTCCATTGCCTATGAAGATCCTTCAACGCACTAGAAACTCTAAGAACCTAAAATATAACAAAATAAACCAATCAGTTCTTGATGGTCATTCCTAAAAAAGGCCATTAAATCTATGTTCAATAAAAAGAAAGAAATCAGGGCCTCTTAATGGTGTGTCTAAAGCCAAAAGGATATCTACTGAACTTCTATTCAGCCTATACAAGTGATGCTCAAATGCATAGAATAGATACTAATTAATCTTTTATCTTCCAGTATAGATGTCAAGTCATAATTAAGTGAGATTTGGGTTAGTACTATGTACTTTATATTGGCCGTGTTCCACCAAAAGGTAGTCAGGTTCCTAATCAAGAAACTAAGAAACATAAGCTGTGTACACAGGTTTGCGTACTATTTTATCTGCTATGTGATCTTTAGCAATAAGTTTCTTGTGCTTACAATAGAAACTAATGTTGTAGAGGAGGTGATGACGGTAGCTGAATGTTTATATTTGAGTATTCCTACATGTGGTGAAGAATTCAAGGGTTCCCATAGTCAATCCTAAGATGCAAAAACATGCAATAATATAAACATACTCTCATCCTATCTGTTCTTTTAAGAAACAAAAAAGAAGATGATATTTTAGGGACCGAACAAAGTACTGAAACTCTGAAATTACTGATCGTAGTAAAACATAACAAGGAGGGATCCTTATATAGCCTTGGGCTAATAAGGCTAATTCTCACGGAAGATAACTATTAAAAATTAAGCCAACCTGTAGCAGGTAAAATGGTGAGCTCACCTGATTCATTGGAAGAATTGCTAAACTAGCTAAGTCTTCAATGGCCTAATTCCTGCTTCTCCTTGGTTTAACTTCCTCTTGTGTAGTTTACTTGTATCGATAACATGGCACCTACGCACAAGGGAAAAATTAAGCTGGTGGAGCTTATCTAAAATCTAACTTGAAGTTGCTGAAACTTGAGATTACATTATGTGTCCTCATAAAATAGGTAACATAGGTATCCTTCCCAAGTTCTCTTGCAGCTTTGCCTAGTGTAGACATAAATAGTAGTAGAGCTTCAGTGAAAGCTGATAATGGTAAGAACTTACTCTAATTAAATCAGAATGCTCAGTTCCATGGCAAACTTGTGCCGGACAATATGTTTTATAGAACTTACATTGGAATAACACAATCAATAACTGTCAGTCCATTCCATGTATAAACTAATATAATGTAACATAGAAAGAAATAAATGAGGTTGATTTTTTCTGCTTGTGTTAATTCAATAATATTTTTAAATGAAATTGTCGTGAGATTATATAGAGCCTAACATAAGCTTATTAAAAGGAGTAGCCGATAACAAGAAGCAAAATTTAGAGAACAAGAGGACAACGAAAAGCCCTATCTAAGTCTGCCTGAAGCTGTGTACTTGCTAATTATTCCAGTACTCCCAAATTTTCGTTTTGATAATCTGCTTCACATTTCTAAGACTCGCTCAAAATCTAATTAGCTTCCCCAAGCGCCTTCAACTTTAATTGTCAAACATATATAGGCCTCAGAATACGTTATAGGACAAGGAATTAAAAGTGACAGCAAAAGAGTCATTTTAGCCATTTGAATTCGTTTTACACTATTTATTTGCATTGAGATCAGAGAAGCGGAGTTGCAGAAAATAGTCATAGAGGTTAATGTTCCCAAAAATGTATCTTAATGTATAAAGATAAGAATATGTTTGACGTAAATTTGAGATGAATGCCAGGATATTGCATAGAATGTACTTCCTGAAAGTTGTGTGCACCTTTTGAATCTCCAGATTTTGGAGATTGGGTTTGCTTTGTAAATTTGTCAAGACATTTCGTTTTTGCTTGGAATGTATTACACAATGTTTGTTCTATCATTATGAACTTATGTTAGGCTGATGATGTATGTAAATGCGATAATTTAAGATTTTACATATAGACCATCTTGAAAGCAGGTCGCCTGTAAGTGATTGCTTTCAGTGTATGCCAAACTCCAAAATTGAAATCAGTGGTCGTCTGGTTACACTCTTTTCACCTAATTTGTTGGTCAAAATTTATCTTCGGAAGTATCCTCAGCTCTATTTTCTGACTTATGAGTTCGAAGAAAAAACTTAAAGAGGAAGAGAAGTACTCATCGGGGGTACATTTTTCCTTTCATGATAGGTAACAAAAACTAAACCAAACAGAATCGAAGTCACTTAGTGGGCAGCATATTGGATGAGGTGAGAAAGTAGAAATCAATCAACTGTAGTTCAAAGCTGCAGACTTTACTGGTGTGGCTACTATTTGACATTGCAAATTTAACTCTGTTACTGAATGCTACTTAAAGTTACAAGCTTTACTGATGTGGCTATTATTTGACATTACAATCTTTAAATCTTTCGATTGCTATTTAAAGATAAAAGCCGTATCACATGCCTACTGTTTGACTACTTGCCACACGATCGGATGTTTACTTATCTCATATGCACATCCAACCGAGATCGGATGCATGGTAGCATGTGGTGGCAACTAAAAAAAGGTACCTCATATACTAGTAAAGATGCACAACTTGTAGTGTGATTCAGGTTAATGGGGTTATGTGTGTGCCTGTTTCCAGCGTTCTAGGAGTGGGGACTGCACTTTGTAAGTTATGGGATCAGTAAGCAACCTTTTCGACAGGAGAATCAACACAGCATCTGAGAATCAATATAGGATCATACATCTAGACATACATTGAGTGCTTTTGGCTAGCCAATGTCTTTACATTGCCAAGTTTGAATATCATTAGTTAGTGTAAATAATTGGCTAGCATGACATGGTATGTAACATGCACGCATTAAAGTATAAAAGCTATCACTGGTTATTGAATTCGTATGCGTTAAAATGTAACTCTAGTTAGCTATTGTAAACAAGCCATAATTGTTACATTGATCGTAAGGTAAAACATGGGTAAATTGCAGATTCTAATAGTCGTTAAACCGGATTAAGCACTTGTTGAACTTCGATCAATTACTCATTTGAAGTGAACATTATGCCGATACTTGGTACTTTTAAGGGTGTAAGCTTAGTTGGCAGAGGAAATTCTAACATTGCAGCGATTTATCTGTGTAATATTCGGAAGATCCATGATCCAAGGACTAGGGAGTCTTTGCTTGTTGAAGAAGTGCCGTGATTCATGAAAAGTGCATTTGAAAAAGGAGCAAGGAATCTTGAAATACGCTGAGACCACCTTTGTCAGTTGTCTCTGACACCCTCTTTAACTTTCATACATTCAACTTTTACTCTGTTCTCTTAGTTATAACTTATATCTCCTCTCACAATTTTTAATCCACCAGCAAACTTCTGAATGTCTGGAGTGACATAATCTCTGGTTACCTGGTTAAAATCCTTTCCTATTAGTATAAAACTTGTAGTAACATATTTGGTCTGAAAAAAATTAATTTTAGCTAATGATAAGCACTATGTAAATGTTCTTCATTCCATTCTGACAGATTTATGTCTCAAAATCATTTGATTCTATTTACATTCTTTTTGACCAATTAATATGTTATGTAATTTGTGAAACTTAAAAAAGTACAAGGGGAAAAGATTTAAAGAATCGGATTTTAGAGCTAAACTGGCATTGCAGAACACTAAGAACAATTTTCCGTTCTCCTTGCTCATCTTAAATTATTAATCTCAAAGAGACAAAAAATGTTAATCCTTACACCATCACCTTTACTTTAATTTAAAACTTTACATACAACTAATCACTAATCAATAATTAAACAAATCCAAGAAACAAGGAACTTTTACTCAAGTCATATGAACCTCTCGATGACTTGCAAGGCTATTCACATGCTCTTAAATTTTTTTAAAGAATGTCATCTACCATTTCTTTTTCATTTTATATATAGAAGTGGCATATAACCAAGTAACAAATTCTATAAGAAACGGAGGATTAAATTATACGTACATCTCATCTTTCCCGGACCCTTCTCACATTGGAGGCTTGTCGCCCAACTCGTCCTTTACGTACGACGATGTGTTTACTAAAACTTGGTGAAGAAGGCATGAGAAAAGATCCCATCATCTTGGTCCTCAATGTATGATAGGGTCCAATGGGAGACCACAAAACTACCTAATTCAACCCTCCTCTCTAACTAAATTTGGAAACATGTATTTCTTGTTAGTTCATTCATAGTGGGAAAATACATTTGAAAATTAAAAAGCAGCAGAATGGTGGGAAATTACAAGTTATAGCTTGTAGACCCTATATAAAGATACTACAAAAAGAAGCATGGGCAAAGTTCTTTTTTGATTAGATGAGAGATAATCTTTTGTTTGTCAAATCCAGAGATGCCTTAAGTAAAAGATTTAATAGGCCAGTCTTCCTTTGCTTAAATAATTAGTGACGTTTAAAAAGATGATGATGCATTACCACATATTTAATTTAGAAAATTCAAAACCGTGTAGTTTTTGTTATCTTCCAGGTATGATGTCATTGCCCTAAAGAAAGAATTTAATCCTTGTTCTATAAAGAAAAAGGAGGGAAAAAAAGAAAGTGTATGAGTGTTTGCATAGCTAAAGGTGCAACTTGCAAGTATATGTTATGGCATCTCATGATGATCATTGCTCTTCTACGTATCAATTTGCATACTATGCTTAATATATTGAATGTGTTAAACAAACAAGTTTTCGAAACTGTAAATTTTAGCTTTTAGGTTTCGGTTTTTAAGCGAGAGGGATTGATTAGTTTCCTATCCTCGAATTTTAAACTGAACAAGGTGCAAGGACTGCGCTTACAGAAGCCAGAGGCAATCTCAGAACGCTATTTTTCGAACATCCTGCACAAAGAAACTAAGCATAAAAACTATAACTACGATAGAACTGCAACAGATGAGTGATATCAGGCAAGTGGATGCCTTGTATTTTTACCGAGAATCTTTAATTACTTTGTGGTGTTTGCTTTCTTTACTTGACTAAGAGGCACAAAAGTTATTGGAGGCTAAAGATAGAAGATTGTAATAGGCTTTGTACCTTTGTGAAATCAAGTTGCTTTATCATTTTCAGAACTGTGATGTTGCTTTGGGACTTTCTTCACATGAAAAAGGCTAAGGTGCATATTCTTTTACCTTGTCTGGACAATGTATATATGCTTTGTCAATTTATATGTACTTGATGCGTGTTTGGCATTAGAAAATAAATAGGTTCGTTATCCATGGTCGGTGTCCACTCCACTATTGACAAGGAAAGGAAACTAACAATGGATGTTTTGATGGAAATGTGAGAACTCTAAAACGGTTAGGAAGGGACTTCACTACTCAAATTTTCCTTTCTTCAGAGAGCTTTCATTTTCAGTAGTGGCACTGGTACATGAAATGCATGTCAAAGTGTAGAATATATTTAATACCTTTAACTATTTTTTGAGAGATATGATCGTACATGGCATATTGGCATCAGAGTAGGGTTGGATCTACTATGCGCGCGGGTAATGAGACAATTGTCCTGAGTAGGGTTGGATCTACAATGCGGGTAATGAGACAATTGTCCTGTCGAATCTTAATGGTTGTGCGATGCTTAAGGCGATGGAATGCTAATCAAGTCATAGTGAAAACACTCATAAATGGCCAAGGCACTCGAAACCCCGCCCCTCCCCCCATCGCACCTCAGGTTTAGGAGTTCAAACCTCGCTTCCTCTGGTTATTCTCATATTGTGGTGCTTTTTTTACATCTATTTCGAAGAGGACTTGTTCTTAATTCAAACCAAAATGAGTTAATTATAAGAATTTTAAAAAATTAGTACTACTCTGAAATAACTGAGTTTTTTTTTTTTTTTGACGAAATGAAATAACTGAGTTAGTAAACAGTAAACAGTGCAAATCTTTATAGAAATTTACAACACGTACTCATAAACAACCTTATCAACCATGATATACAAGAACCATATAAATATAGTATTCCTCTAGCACTATTAATTGTGTTACATGATTTTTAGTTCAAGCGTAACATATTTGAGTAGTAACACAGATAACATAGTTGTGTATGAGGAGATTTTAAGAGGAATTGAACTCGAAACCCGGATACATATCATATTTAGCAAGTGAGAAGAACACTTCAAGAGTGCTTTTTAAGATCTTGGATAGTGTATTATACATAGAATACAAACACGTTGTTAAGATCAACCCTGTGAAGATCCTTGATTAATACTGCAACATGTCTGCAGAAGCCATGATAGGTAACTGATTTGGAAACATATAACTCATAGAACTGTTGACATTTAACATGAATAAATCTGCAGAGTCATTAACAACATTGTAACAGAACTCCTCATCAATGGCAAAACCTTCATTTTCGACATCCAAGAAACCAATGATTTCATTGAGCGACTCCAATCTGGTGTCGAGTTCAGCCATTTGAGCTCTCAAGATAGAGTTTTCTGCCTCAACATTAAGCAAATGTTGAGTGGTCACATTCACAATTGTAACCAATTGATTGTTTGCTTTTCTCAGCTGAGCCAACTGAGCCATCAGATCATCCAAGTGCTTCTGTTTTCTTACCCGAGATCGCCTTGCTGATTCACGATTCGATATCTTCCGCTTACTTTTTCTCTGATCCATCAGCTGCTGAAGATGTTCCTGGTACAAATCTGTGTTCTGAAGTGAACCTGAAGTTGTAATTCCACTAGAGGATGCCATAAAAATTCAAGAAAACAATACAACGATTCTAATACCGATACTGTAAATAGCGAGTCGAAAATAGTAAAAGCAAGTCTAGTGCTTGTAGCTAGCTATATTTCTATAGATATGGTTATTAATGCTAGTAAAGTTATGAAACAAAGTACAACCAGTAGAGAAAAACAACTGAGAAGGATTGAACTAAATGAGTCCTGCGCCTATAAGTAGAACTGATCATAAACACTAAAAGGAGTAGTTCACTAAGAATTTGAGACATCAAATTCGAACATCAAGAACAAAGGTTTGAGCATCAAGACTATTTTGACAACTTCAATGCATGCAGTGTGGTTAATAACCTATATGTAAACGTGTGTAAAAAAACTGAGGGGTAGAGTGATAAAATGAAGAGCACAATGAGTGAGCTTCAAAGTTTACAAAAGCATGTGAGGGTGAAGGGGAAGGGGGGGATTTTGGGAGGGAGTTGATGTGGAATTTATACACGCAAGGATGGGATCTTAGCTAAGTAACTAACAGCGTAAGAAAAGCAAAAGCAATCAACTTTTTGCTGTTTGGTCGAATAAAAAAGGATGAAGAAAAAACTTTACTTTTTATTAAATTACAATTTACAAGTACATCTAAGGCGCATTTTGAATATATGTGGCCATGTGGGAGTAATGAGTAAATGAGTCGAATCAAGTTGAATTTTTGATTATTTATGTATCGACTTGTTTTCGAATTAATATTTTTATTTATATATTAATTCATTAAAAAAATGTTATCCAAGAAAATGTTCATAAACAGTTTACAAACATGTCTCATGAGCTATTACTAATAAACGTTTTATGAACATTTCATGAATAATGTCCATAATCTCGTATTCACCAACATTTTCTATTTTATCCAAAAAAATTAATGCATTAAAAAAAAGGTAAGGGGATAAAATATTGAAAACTAAAGAAAAGTTTCTAATCTAGAATTATCAATGAATTGAATTTGGATACGATTTAATAAATACCAAACTAATACTATAATTTACAAAGTAACATATGTTATAATTTAATATTATAATAAAATTTTGTACAGGTATGGCAAAAAAAATTAATAAAGCATAAATTATTTCATAGATAAGTACATAGACAATTAATTTTTAGTTATCGTGAATTTAAGAATTCGTGTAAAATATTAATTAATAAAATATGTTCACGAACATAAATAACAAATTTGTGCACGAACTCATTTGTAAACTATATTCACGAGTTTGTTCATAAACTATATTAACAAATTTGTTTATGAACTATATAATCGAATTTGTCGCGAACAACTTTCAAGTTGAACTATGTTGTGTTTATGTTCAACTAATTTAGGAAACAAACATTTAAACCGTATATATATATATATATATATATATATATATATATATATGCCTTTATTCCATACAGAACACTCTTATATAATAAACAATAAAGAACAACTTAGATCTATTAGATCCTTTGGCCCCGCTAGGGGCACCCAATATAAAAAGTTGTAATTTTTTTACCCTCTATCAAGCCAGCAAAAAAAATTTAAAAATTTTACTGTTCATGATGACGTCACTGATGACGTCATCGTCATGAACAGTAACTTTTTTTTTTTGAGATGATGGATGGATAGAGGGTAAAAAAATAAGAACTTTTTGTATTGGGTGGCCCCGCCAGGGGCATTGGATCTATTAGATCTAAGGTGTTCTTTATTGTTTGTTATATAAGGTGTTTGTTATGGAGTGCAACTTTATATATATATATATATATATATATATATATATATATAACTCATTTACAATTTAAATCGAATATTTTTCGCATCGAACACCAAACTAATGATGAACATATCAACTCATTTAGAATTCGATATATATATATATATATTTATATATAGGAAATTGGTCACCAGCCACAGTTGGATATTTTTAAATATCCAACCAACCCATCTTATACCATTAAAACGTGTAGTCAATGGTTAGGATGAAACTTAACTTACGCTATATAATACAGCGTATACGCTCTATAATAGAGCGTAATACGCTCTATTATATAGCGTATAAAATATTCCCATTTTACCCTTAATCTGTTCCGCTCTATTATATGTCTTAGCCGAGAACTACACCAATTTCAGCTCAAATAGCCTTTCATGTTTTGAAATATCATTTCAAGAGTGTTCAAACTTATTCTATACCAAACTTAATCATTTGGAGATATATTTACACCATCACAAACTTAATCTATACCTATTTTTAAACTACCAATCTTAATTTATTTATCCAAATTTGTTCAAATTTGAAGATTTTGAAGATTGAGCTTGGAGTACCATAAAGAAAATTGGTGAAAGCAAATTTGAAGATTTTGAAGATTGAGCTTGAACATTTTTGAAGATTGAGCTTGGAATTTAAGGTTAGCTTCTTTCATTTTACCCATGGCTTCTTTCATTTTTTCAAAGTTAAAATCTCCTAGTAAGACACCTAGTGAGATTGAGGTAGAAAATGAAGATGTTAACGAAAGTCCACACACACCTAAAATAATAGATCTTGATGATAATAATAATGAAGATGTTAAGAACGATGATGGTGATGTTGTCTATGATGTTGATGTTGATGTTGGTGATGATGATGATGTTGATGAAAATGATGATGGTGAAGATGTTAAGAATGGTGTTTCTTTGGATGATTTGAATGATGTTTACCCATGTGTTGGTCAATTATTCGATAGTTTAGATGAAGCGGAGAGGTTTTATAGAGATTATGGTAGGCGTATTGGTTTTGAAGTAATAATTAGAACTACACATAAATATTCAAAAACTAAAAAGATTTGTTCGCGTTTGTATATATGTTGAAAGGGTGGGAGATTAGCCTCAAAATCTTTGGATGATGAAGGTGAAGTTTCGAAAAAAAAGAGAAATAGAGATTCTCTTGGTAGAACAAAGTGTAAGGCGCGAATGTATGTTGTTCATAGAGAGACATCAAAGAAGTGGGAGGTAACATTGGTTAATTTGGTACACAATCATGATATGGTTTCACCTAGTAAGGTACATTTCATGCAAAGGCCAAGAAACATAACACCCATCATGCGAGAATTGATTATAATTTTGAGTAAGTCGGGTATTGGGCCTCAACAATCTTTGAATGTAATGGGTGAGCTTACGGGAAGCTTAGAGAATATTGAATTTACTAATCAAGAGATTCGAAATATTTTGCGTGATATTAGACATCATGTATTTGATTCGAGTGATGTCAAAGAAGGTTTGAAATTACTCCAAGAATTGAAATGTAATAGTTTTGGGGAATTTTTCTATCGAGTAGATGTTGATGAGGATAATCGGGTGCGTTCCATGTTGTAGGTTGATCCAAGATCGTTAAATGCATATAAAAATTTTGGAGACGTGGTAGTATTTGACTCCACATACCGCACCAATAGGTATAGTATGTCATTTGTACCTATTACGGGGGGTGAACCACCACTACCAATCCATATTGTTTGGTTTTGCACTAATAAGGCCAGGATGAGAAAGAAAGTTCTTACATCTGGGTTTTGAAGAATTGGTTGGAAGCTATAGGAAACAAGCCTCCAATCTCAATCATCACTGATCAAGACATTGCACTTGGAAATGCAATTGCCAAAGTTTTACCAAACACGAACCATCTTTATTGTACTTGGCATATAAGTACTAAATTCGGGGAGAAGTTATCCGATTTGTACATATATGAACCACATTTCAAAGAAGATTTCAACGTATGTTTGTACAAGTCAATGACGGTTGAACAATTTGAAAATAGGTGGGAAGATTTGGTTGAAAAATATAACTTGGTTGATCATGATTGGTTGCAAGAAATGTATTACGTTTGACATAAGTGGGTTCGTGTGTACACTAAACTTCATTTCACTATCGGGATAACAACTACCTCGAGAAGTGAGTCAATGAATGCATTTTTTGACGAGTATGTAAAAGCTAGCACCGGTTTGAAAGAGTTTATAGAGAATTCACAAAAAGCATTGGAGAAACAATATCTTCGTGAGAAAGAAGCGGACTATGAAACAAAGTATAAGAAAAGGTCAAGAATAACATCATCCTCATTGGAGAATCATGCGGCATCTATTTATACAAAAGAAATGTTTAGACGTTTTCAACACGAACTTAAACAAAATGGAGCCTATGTTGTGAATGAGAGAGCTTCCATGAGTACTATGCTATTTAAGGTGTACGAAGCACATAAGACCACAGTGGCGGAGGAAAATAGAAAAGTTTATCAAATACCCGTGACCAATGATATGATAAATTGTATTTGTCGGAAATTTGAAAGTTCGGGAATGATTTGTCATCATATTATTCGATACTTGAATATGATGCAATGGACGGAGATCCCTTCAAATTTAATTAACTTGAGATGGACAATTGGAGCAAATAAAATTGCCGGGTCTATATCGTATAAACCTCCTATCATTGGCGATATTCTTCAATCACAACCCGCTCGATATACAACTTTGTGCAAAGCCTTTCAAGATTTAGCGGCTCGTGGAAGTTGTTCGGTTCCAAGATTTAAATACGTCATGGGATTGATTGAAGAAGAGTAAGAATATATGTAAAATTTTCCTATGGAGATGCCTTCTACGAAAAAAACACCATCATGTGAGGATGAACGTGGAGGTGAAGATTTTGAAGATTTGAAAGACCCTATAATTACCACTAAAGGTCGCAAGAGGGAAAGAATGAAAAGTGGCATAGAAAAGTCTACCCCAAAAAAATCAAGAAAATGTAATCTTTGCAAAGAATTTGATGTTAAACATGATTCACGAAATTGTCCAAAAAAATTTGATGATTCACAAAAAAAAAATCAAAAAAAGGCAAAGAAATGATTTGCTTTTGTTGGATTTGGTTAGCAATTTCAATTTGGTTAGTTGATTTTTTTTTAGTGAATTTGGTGGTGGTTTGATGCTTGAAGTTCATTTTATTTTTTTAGTGAATTTGGTATTGATTTGGTGCAATTTTAGTGAATTTGGTATTGATTTGGTGCAATTTTAATGAATTTGGTATTGATTTGGTGCAATTTTAGTGAATTTGGTATTGATTTGGTGGTGCTTTTGATTTTACTTTTGAGTGAATTTGTAATTGATTTGGTATAGTACAAAAAAAACAGAACAAAAAAAAGCTGGGTTCTACTTACGCTATATTATATAGCGTAAATACGCTATATAATATAGCGCAAGTACAGTGAGGTTTTGCTATTTCCCATGTTTTGCTCGGTTGTGCTCTGTTCTTACGCTTTATTATACAGCGGCTTACGCTATATAATATAGCGTAAGTACAGTCCAGTTTTGCCCTATTTTTTCCTGTTTGTTGAACATCCCCTGTATATAAAACTCAAACTCCAACCAACTAAAACTCAAACTCAAACACCCCTGTATATGAAACACATGTAGTAACTTGCAATATCCAACAATCAAACAAACAAACTAAAATTATAAAATCAAACATTTCAACCAATACAATCTCAACAACCAACTAGTAACTTGCAATCTTTAACTTACAATTTCAACATTCAACATTTTCAAAATCAAACAAACTAGTAACTTACAATCTCTAAAAATTACCAAATCGAACTAACCTACAATCCCGCTAGTCTACAATCTTGGGACGACAAAGACATATGCCGAGCTTCATTTTTATGGAGCTCCCAACCAATACGCCTTCGGAATGTTGTGATCACATCTTCATCCCATTGGACACCACAACAAGCTTGGGTATTGCAAGTCAATATACAATCTATATATTTCATAACAAAAACTCCACAATCCCAAGCAGTGGCTTGCCTAGGTCGCTCAGAGACGTTTTCAACATCAGGGAATACGACATGTTCGAATTTGTTAGGATCCAACCGATGCAACATGAGAGGGACCAATTTTTCCTATTAAACAAACATGAATTGTCTTAAAAATATATCACAATGTAAATATGGACTAACGTAAATATGTACTACTAGAAATTAAAAAAAAAAAGATGAAATATACCACAATGAAGAACTCCACTTTGTATAATTCTTTTAATTTCATGTGAGTAGTATCGTCCCTTAGAGGATCAAACAAAGATACTCTAAAATTGGTTAATGACCACACGAATAGGATCCAATGACTGCCCGTTGTAAGTGGCATGATAATAGAGTCGAAATCGGTCACCTTTTCCCCCATCCTTTATGCCATATGCTTGAAAATTCGCATCAATGGTCGCCCATTCAGTAGCTTTCCTTTTTACGGGATTCTTCTTCATATTTTTGCAATGATGAGCCTCCATTACTTGGAAGAACCACGGAGACATGAAGAAATATTTGACGACACCAATTTGATGACCAAAGAGGGTTCTTTCTCTTCTTTTAAGCAATACCGTATAGCAATCGATTATAGTATCCTCCACTTCATTGCCCGATTTCAAAGTAAGAATCGCTTTTGGAGTACAATTAATTGGAAGATTTTTAGGCTTACCACATTCCCACCAATTTTCATTCAACCAATCCACTTTATTCATCTTGATCGGCTTTACAAGGGATCCTTTATCAAATTGGGTACTAGGACCAACCATGTCCCTTGGATTTGTTGATAAACCCTAAAATGAACATAGTGAACAAATTAATTATTAATAACTTACTAATTGATAAAGTGACATTGTGAAATTATAAACAAGAAATTATACCTCAACCGGAGCCTCTTCCAATTCGAAGTGTGCACTAGGATCATCGTCGAATTAGGTTGGATTAAGAATTGGAGCACTATGACCAACCATAAAAGTTTCTTGAGTATCATGAGGTTGGTCATAGCGTTCATACCCCTCGAAATAATTTTCCTTCTCGGGACTAATTTCTTGAGTCTTGTTTGCCTTTATTGCCTTTCTTTTAGGAAAACAACTCTTGAAATCGGGCCTTTTATATGTCGGGCCATATGTCTCGAGCATCAATTCATCAAATTTATTCACGAAGTTTGGCAATATTTCCTCGTGAAAAATCCCAGGCATATCATAAGATCAAAGCCTACTCATGTCTCGAGCGGTACATATGATCTACAATACATATGAAGCAAGGACAAAGTATAAATATAAATACAAAAATATTCAACAAAACTATCTCAAATAACATACTCCATGTTATAAAAATACGTACCAAGTCCATTGCCTTGGGATTGTCGAACTTGTCTTTCGGTTGTTGGAATATTTTCGGATCCTTGGTTGGTTTTGAAGGCGGTAAAATCTTTAATTTGGTAACATTATAGTACCAATCTATATACTCCTCTAGAGATATGGCATTCAAAGGTGGCCCCAAAATACCAACACCATTTTGCACAAATTCATTCCAAACAACTACATATCGAGCAAAATTGAGATAATGTTGATATACAAAAGAATGTTCGGATCTCACCCTCAACGTTTCCATATCATCCGGTGGCGGCGGCGGAATGCTTAATGGAAAACCAAACTGTCTTCCCACCCTTTCCGGAAGTTGATGTTCAACATCTTCAAAAAACACAAGGGGCACATGAGCTAGACCGGCAAAAGAGGCCCACCGAAATTAGGCATCAAAACGCCGATAAAAGCGAGCATATGGCCTCCAATCAACCCATTGTGCGTCAAAGTTATCGAACATCCCGCGATATGCATCAATATTGTGATGCACATTAAAGTACTTGGATTTTCCTGGGCCAACGGGATCAACCGCCCATGCCAAAGCCCTAGGCCATATATGCTCAATTTGAGATGCTAGCTTAGGTTGTCCCGGGCGCAACCTCTCACGTGCCCAAAGCATCAATATTGTCAAGCATCCCGAAATTGACCTACAATCCTTATGACTTGCCTCAAATAAATTTCTATATAGATAGGCAAGTGCCGCTGCACCCCAAGTATACCCAAAAATTCTAGAAGTATCAATCAACAAGGGAATTAATCTTGGATGAGACACGTTGTTTGATTTTGTGGGGAACAATATCGCCCCACACAAATAAACGCATACCCCCGTGTATATATTTCAAGAAGCTCTCGATCGTCCTTGTTCGGGCAATTGCAATATCTCTTCCCCAAAAAACTTAATTTGATGCCACCTCTACCCAAAGCCTCCCTCCTTTCCTCTAATGAGAGTGTCGGATCCGGCCAATCACATAACCAAAGATTATTTACGTTAATTGTGTCACCCAAAGTTACCGCCTCTCCACCAACCGGAAGCCCCGTCAACATGTACACATCTTCAAGTGTCACCGTCATCTCCCCGAAAGTAAAGTGGAATGTGTTGGTTTCCGACCTCCAACGCTCCACTAATGAAGTAATTAAAGCCACATCATTTTGCATAACGGTTTTTGGGGTGGTAAACATTCCGAAACCCCAATGTTGTAAAAGATGAATTTGATATGCCTCTAATTTCCATTCATTAAGCAACGAGGTACTTTGACGGATTGTAAGTTTATCTCGATGATTACTAACCCATATACTACTACTTATATGGTTATCTTGGTCGGTAAGGAGAGAACGATCAACCGGACCGCAAAAATCTTCCATCTAAAATCCAATACATAAAAAAAACTTTAATGCATTCAAAAAAATCCAAACTACATAAATTCAAACTTTATCCACAAATTCAAACTTTAATCCTATAAACTTTAAAATGTAAACTTTATCCACAAATCTAAAAATTTAAACCCTAATTCGACAATAATTTGATTCCTAATTAATCCAAAATCTACATAATTCGAACGCTAATTCCAAATTAATCCAAAAATTTGAACCCTAATTCGAAATTATCCAAAAATTCGAATCCTAAATCGAAATTATCCAAAAATTCGAAACATATATACAAAAATCTACATACATACATGTATACAAATCTACAATTAGATGATGATGATAATGATGATATATACATACATACATACATGTACACGAAGATATATAGATATACGAAATGATGAAATTACTCACTTTATACGAAGATATGATGAGCTTTACTTCCGATTATCCGGTGGGTTTGCGTTTAACTTCCGATTTCCCGGTGGTTTGTAAAGGTTTGTGGAGATTTGTGGTTTGTGATGTTTAATTTTACAAATGAGGATATGTTTTTCAACCACAATACGCTCTATTATGTTGAAAACCCGGTTTTTGAAAAAAAAAAACCACTTACGCTCTATTATAGAGCGTACTACTCTGTATAATATAGCGTAAGTTGAAAACAGATCTGAGGGGCATAAATGTCAATTTGCTTATGCTTTATTATCTAGCGAATTACTCTATATAATATAGCGTAATACTGTTCATCAGCGCCCTTAATTTTTTTATCGGATGGTTATAAACGGGTTGGTTGGATATTTAAAAATATCCAACTGTGGCTGTATTATGGACCCCATATATATATATATATATATATATGACAATTTGCTTCTATATATACATGTATTTGATAAGATTTATATGTATAATTCGGATAATAATACTCTCTAATTCAAGTTGAGATAAAAATAGTGTTCGAGATTGTTGATACAAAATATATTCACTATGTTTCCAAAGGCTGGACCTGCATATTCGTGTCCGAAGATTATTTGCATGTGCGAAATATTAGTCCATCAATATTCGGGCCTTCGTCTACAGCCTAAAACCATGTTGTGTCCGATGGTTGGATCAAACAAATACAAGGAAGCCTGACGAATATGCTGAGTCCGATCCAATAAATAAAAAGCCCACAAATTATTTAGCCCAATGCTTAAGGCGGTGGAAAGGAATTATGGGATCGGAGACCAAATTCTAGAAGGATCCAGATACTTGCCGCCAAAGACAATATCATCTCAATTATGGAAATTACTTGTCGCCAAAGATAAAAGACATGGTTGGGCCTAATATTGCCAGAAATACAATCTTAAATCGAATAGAACTACGTGGACTTGATCCCTATAAATAGGGTACGTAGGCACCTTGAGAGGGATCCAAAATCACACACACCCGATTACAAACTCTCAAGAGCAGTCCCAAATATCTCAGAAACACTAATTGTATTATTATATTTACATCTTTATTCTTATTATCTCTATCCGAATACCCAAATATAAATTTAATCTTGAAGCATTGTCCCTGACTAAAATCAGCTTCAACATTTGGCGCCGTCTGTGGGAATCGTTTAGAGAAAAGAGAAGAAGATCCATCAGTCACCGTAAAAGTAACCGAAAGCAATCACCAATGGCTCGCCAAACATCCTACCAAACTCCCATTCATACCTACAATCCATTCGGCAATTTTACTGTCGGCGAAACATCTCAACATGTCAGATCCACCATCACCCGAATCGTCGTTGACAATGAAGGTCGTGCAATCCCTCTGAACAGAGCTTCTGATGATGGACATCGTCAACAAGGTGAACAACAACCCCCTATTAGGGATGCAAGAAATATCCTCTTGGCATTAAGAGGCAGATCCAATACTCAAGATAGGAGAGAAGATACACCCGTCAGGGGACGAAACCTTGAACCAGAATTCAATCGAACGTCGGGCGACGTGAATCGAGAAGCTTCTGAAGCAAGACATTGTGAAATTGCAAGGCTCCGTGATGAAGAAATCCAGAGGAGAATTAGAGAATTGGAAGATCGTGAAATTGAACTAGCCGATGAACGACGCCGACTTCGAGAGAACTTAGGCGGAAGAACACCCCCCACGTGGTCGGTCACATGATCGACGATCTCCCGCAAATGACCGATCACCAAGGAGGAGGAGGTCTAGATCCAGGGATCGGTATCACACGGCACCTGGCGGATCACCCCCTCGTAGAGGCACTCCACCTCGTGATGATGACGATCGTAGAAACAATGGTAGAGGACACGGCGGAGGGCATGGTAATAATGGTGGAGGTCGTGGAAGTAACAATAATGGTGGTTACGGGGACGATGATGATGATTACCATCGTCGACATGATGATGACCGAAGGAATAGGTATGATGCTGATGGTAGAGGCTATAATAACAACCAATCTGATGAAGAAGCTCTTTTACGAGAGCAATTGGAAAAGTTGGAAAGAAAGATGCGAGGAGGTGGAAACGAAGATTACTCAACAGAATCACCGTTGGTCCAAAACATCAGAGACTATGTTCCAAGGGCTGGTCATGCTATTCCAAAGATGACTTATTATAATGGAAAAACCGATCCTTATGAGCATGTGACCCAATATGAGAGGCATATGAAGTGTGCTGGCCATGATGAAATTACCATGTGTAACATGTTCGAAGTTTACTTGAAAGATGGAGCGCAAGGCTGGTACCGGACTCTTCTCCCCAACTCAATATATTCCTATCAACAACTAAGGTCTAAGTTCCTTAAGCATTATGACTACAACAGAAGGATCGGCCAGATGACTGCTTCTCTCAACAATGTGAAACAAAGATCCGATGAGTCTTTAACATCTTATATGAAGCGTTACAAGCAAGAATGTGAAAAAGTGTCATCGTTAGATGAAAATCAAGCTATGGGATTCTTTTACAGCGGCCTAGACAATAAGAGAAGCAGAAAGTTGTTGAAATCGCTATTTAATTTTCCTCCTGCAAGCTTGAACTACATGTACACCAGGGCAGAAAACATACGCCGAAGAGAAGAAGCCCTTGGCACGGGAAGCCCAAAAAGTAGTGATAAGTTATCAAAGAATGATAGATCTCCAAATCGCAAGAGGAACTCATCACCCGATCGTTCAAAGATTGACCGAGCCAAAGATAAATTCTATGCAGATTGATCAGCGGAGAGGAAAAAGAATAGGGACGAGACTGTTTTCATGTTGCTCAACACAAACGAGTAATTCATCATCATCTTCAACATCAGATAAGCTTAAATGAAATGATGTTGATGAACCAATATTCTATTTATCTTAGTAGGATATTTATTTTAGTATTTATTAGGATTTCCATTTTGTTATGTGCTACGTGCTAAGCATGCTATGTGTTACATATTAGTAAAATTTTAATTTCTTTCATAAATGTTGATATACATATATGATTTATTGTTATGATATAACTTAGTGGTTTAATTTCCTTGTGAATGACAAGCCATTGGGGACTGAAAAATTTATCCAACCCAAACAAGTGTTCACCGATGGTCACTGGGGGCAACAAATTCGATGGACTCCCGAATAAGTGACCAATCGTCAAACACTTGGGGGGCATCAAACTGATCTAATCCTAAACTTGTGACCTATCGACAATCAACTAGGGACGAAAATTTGACCAAGTCCCGACTTATGATCTATCGACACTCACAAGACTCGTGACCCATCGGCAATCAATTGGGGGCAAATATCAATTCATTGTCCCAACTTTGATTTGTCGACACTCACTTGGGGACAAGAGAATCTTCGGTCCCAGACTAGTGATACACCACTTCAAAATAGAAGAACTGCATCACTTTGGGGGGAAAGGAGATATGGGGCCGGATATACGCTTCAGTGCGAAGCTATGATGGTCCATCCGCCAACTTTTAAAGTTGGGAGATGAGAAAGAGGTGATCTAAAGTTTTTTAGATTTAACATTTTTATAGATCACACAGTCAATATGACAATATCTCATCGCACCACAATCCGAACCAAGGTACTTGTTTGGACTTTTGAGGATTGGATGCAGAAGCTGAATCGAAAAATAGCGTTTAGTGCTATGATGGTTCAAAGTCACGCAAAGGAATCCGATGGAACGTGGAATGATCACTTAACCACTGGATTAAAGATGATAGCAAACGGATCCAATCATACTCGATCCGATGCAAACACAAAGAAGATTATATCCAATCATGCTCGATCCGTTGCAGATAGAAAGGAAATTTTAAGCAAAAAGCTTGGGTAAAAAAATTGGGCTGAAATGAAAGTTGGTATCCGATAGCCATGTACGAGTTATATGGAGTCTAAAGCACTCATTCCTGTATCATTGGAAACAAGGGATACATATTAGACTAAGGACCTTTTAAAGACCATTGGAATCGAACGACCAAACACCGGTATCCAATGCCTGAGTACGAGGGATGCGAAATTAAGCACTAATTTGCTACTTCAATTTGTCAATAGCATTGGAAACAAAAATTCTTCTACATTGGAAACTGTTGGCAACATTACAACATGAAGTATGAACCAATGCAAAGTTTCAAGTACATAATGAAATTTACGTCAGAAGTTTTGTTTCCATGGGACATTTACTACAACACCAAAAGTTCGAGAAGAAATTTTAAGCAAGAGCTTAGATTATTTTAAACACTAAATTGAGTGTGAGATTGGGGACCAACTACAAAATGGTATCCGACGACTTAGTACAAATTGTTTGAGATTTTAAACACCAATTGGAAGCAGATGTAATTTTACTCCTAGAATCTTCGGCAACATGCTAGTAGTTATCTGTCTACAAGAATCGTATCGACGCAGAAGCAAAACTAAATGGGCTTTTATTGCATCGGCTACATCATATCTGAACAAAACTAGCAACCATGACATAACATTTTAGCATTGGACACATGCACGAGAAATATATTTATTTTGTTTTCTAGGCTAATCTACGCCAAAGGGCTTATCTGCGTCCAATGACTCTGTTGTCTCCAATGAATTTGCTGGTTATATGAAAACAATGATGTTTCGCCTACTTTCTGGATCATGAACCTCTTTGTCCTCTGAAAAATCACAGGCATGCCGATACAAGAGTTTTACTCATTTCGTTTCCAAAGGTCGGACCTCTATTTTTGTTTCCGAAGGTTATTCTAATAAGGGTTTATTTGGATAAAATAATATTTATCAACATTGAATACTAGAGATACATGTTGATACATGTTGCCGAATACTAGAGATGTTGCCAAAGGTCAGAAATGTTGCCAATGGCTAAACTATTCAATATCTGCATCCAAAGGCTATACTTGCTAATACTTGCTTCTAATGACTAGACTTGATGATATATGTTTCCGAAGGTCATTCACATATGGGCTCATGTTGTGAAATAATTATCACATCAAATATCGAAGCCTCTGTGTGCGGCCTAGAATATGTTGCGTCCAAGGGCTATACTTAGTTTTTCAGCATCCGAAGCCTATCATGCAGTAAATTACTTTTCAGCATTTTGCTACGTCCAATGACTTTTCAGCATTTTGTTGCATCCAATGGTATGGGTCAATTACACATACAAATATTTTATAGTCATTGGATACAGATTGAAGACAAGGAAGACCATTACAAATTATTTGAGTATTTATTGAAGTCATCGTCTTCAACAAATACTGGGGACCTGTTGATACAAAATATATTCACTATGTTTCCAAAGGCTGGACCTGCATATTCGTGTCCGAAGATTATTTGCATGTGCGAAATATTAGTCCATCAATATTCGGGCCTTCGTCTACAGCCTAAAACCATGTTGTGTCCGATGGTTGGATCAAACAAATACAAGGAAGCCTGACGAATATGCTGAGTCCGATCCAATAAATAAAAAGCCCACAAATTATTTAGCCCAATGCTTAAGGCGGTGGAAAGGAATTATGGGATCGGAGACCAAATTCTAGAAGGATCCAGATACTTGCCGCCAAAGACAATATCATCTCAATTATGGAAATTACTTGTCGCCAAAGATAAAAGACATGGTTGGGCCTAATATTGCCAGAAATACAATCTTAAATCGAATAGAACTACGTGGACTTGATCCCTATAAATAGGGTACGTAGGCACCTTGAGAGGGATCCAAAATCACACACACCCGATTACAAACTCTCAAGAGCAGTCCCAAATATCTCAGGAAACACTAATTGTATTATTATATTTACATCTTTATTCTTATTATCTCTATCCGAATACCCAAATATAAATTTAATCTTGAAGCATTGTCCCTGACTAAAATCAGCTTCAACAGAGATCAAAGAGATAAAATAATCGAAGGATGTTGATTATGTTTTAATTTATAAAATGATGGGCATCCAAAAACAATTTTAAGTTCATACGCGTAAGAAGTTGATTGATCATACTTACACTGTATTCACAATGTTATGTGTTGTTCAGAAAAAATATATAAAAAAATTCACTATTTATGCTAGAAAATTTTTTTTAGGAAGAAGAAGAAGGAAAGTTAAAGATTAGGAAATAATTTTTTATATTTGCTAAAAATTCTTTTCCCACCTCAACAAAAATGAGAAATTGCCCAAAATACCAAGAATCCAAGTTCTATGGCCTGAAATGCCCATCTGCGGGATGATGGTCCTAAATACACACGGGATACGCATGCGAAAAATGCGTATTCGGGGTTACTATAACATCGTCAGAACTTTCCCTCTCCCAGACTTATAATTTGTGGCGATTTCCGTCGCCTCCCTTCGATCTCTCTCAGGGCACTTTCCCAACCACCACAGCACGCCCACATATTCGCAAGCTCATCCCCTTCTTCTTCCCCGTGTCCGTTTCTGTCCTATGACCCCGCAAGGGCTTGAACGAAGGTCGTTGGAGACATTCAAACTCGTCGGAATCGAGTTTTGGGATTTCAAAATCCGGAATTACAAATTTTAAATCAATGGTAAGGGTTGTAGAGTTTGAGAAGTCGAATCTAATGATGTGTAGAACGTAACGAAAAAGTTATGCATGAGAGAGATCGGAGAGATATCGCAGAAATTGCCATTAACTCTGGAGAAGAAGACGACAGACGATACGCATCTGTGTATCTTGAGATACGCATTTGTCAGTAGCGTATCTCAAGGCACGCATTTGCCGTGAAATTTTTCATTTGTACCGTATACACATCTCCCACATGCGTGTTTCGTGGGTATTTAGGACCACCTCCAATGCACATGAGTATTTCGGATCAAATATTTTGAAAAATGGATATTTGAGCCATTACCCAAAAGGAAAAACTAAACATTTTATATTAATTTCTTTTCTTTCCTACTTACACGGTGTTTGATGAAGAGATGCATGCGTTAAGTATAGATTTTAATCTGGTTTTTGTGATTTGTCAGCTAAGATTAGTATATTTGTTTAGAGATTCTTTTTTTTAAATGTGTTTAGAGATTCTTTTAGTTATTAGAATATTTTAAAAAAATCCAGTGCTGCCAAAAATTTTAATATATTTTATTTAGATAATACTAGCTTATAATCCGTGCGATGCATAGGTTTCTTTTGATATGTTATAAATTTATTTTATGCTATAATTATGTTTTTATACAATCATTATTTTTAAAAATATTTTAATGTTAATTAAATAAAAATTTAATTAATGATATGCATGATTTAAAATTTAAATTATAAAATTTTAAGTTAAATATTTTTTTGATGGGATTCGAAACTTGAATTTTTAGTAATGTAATTTAATAAAGAAATATATCTTACAATTACATATACCGGCTCTTATTAATTAATAAAAATCTAACGGTAATATATTATAATATTTTTGGGTATACATTAATGATTGCAAAATTATATTTTAAATTAAAAGGTAATGTATTCAATTAGAAAAGAAATATTGATGATTGGAAGATATGGTACTTTTGATGTTTTTAGGTGTTTATAAAAGGTAATATCAGCTAAAAGTAAATATGAAAAAGGCAATCGACTAATTACACTTTGACGAAATTCGAACCTTGAAATTTTAATAAATTAATTTAATCATATAATATATCTACTCATTAGATTTAACGATTCTGATTTTTTACTAAAACTCTAATGGTCATTATTCGTTGTATACGGATTTCTATTATATTTGTTAATAATTAGAAGATATGTTGAGATATTTTTGGGTATATATGTATTATTGAAAGATTATGTTCTAAATTAAAAGTTAACATGATTATCAATAATTATATTATTTTTTAATTTATTTTAATAATTAGGATAACCATGCCAAAAATCGAACTGACAAATTTTCAATGCTTTAAAATTAAAACTATTTTAATTAAAAGGAAATTGGCTAATTATCATTAATTATATTATTTTATAATTTATTTTAATAATTAGGATAACCGTGCCGAAAATCAAACCGACAAATTTTCAATGCTCGTACGATGCACGTGTTTCCTTTCTTATGTTATAAATTTTATTTAATATTACAATTATTTTTTTATATCATCATTATTTTTAAAAAAAATAAAATTTTAATTTAATATATTTTAATATACTCATGTTTACGGATTATAATAATGTTTCCTTATTATAAACAACTAGCTTATAGCCCATGCAAAGCACGGGTTACTTTTAAATACTTTTAAAATTATATGATTAAATAAAATAGAGTATAATATTTTATTATGGATATAATTTAACTTTGTAATATTAATTAATAAAATTATTAGTAATAATAATAGTTATTTAATAAATGATATGTATTAATTAGAACTAATAATATAAAATCTTAATGTAAATTTGTTGTTGACGGGATTCGAAGCTTGATCTTTAGAAAATGGATTTAAATAAAAAATATTCCTTATTATTAGATTTAACGGCTATCATCTAATTACTAAATATCTAATTGTCACCATTTTTTATTTTTTTAGATGGTTGAACCAAACAACCAAATTATAGCGATAAGTAGATGTATAATGTTGTAGATAGATGGGAATGGGATAGAGATAGAGTTTTGGAACTTTAAAGACGAAATTGATTTTGGGAGCCCGAAAAACAATGTCGTCACACGGGCCTGTGTCATGATCTTGACAGTATTTTTTGGGTTTTTTTGTAAAATTAAGCTAAGAATAGAAAGGTAAAAACAGGAAAGAAAATGTAAGAAGATAAAAGATAAAATAAACGTTCATTCTCATTCATAATCTGGAAAATGAAATGAAGTACAATATATAGAGCAGACAACTATAGCAAACTAGTGACTAATCTTGGGCCTAATTGTAGACTATTGAACCAACTTCAAGCTCAGGCCCAATTATAAGTTCCGGTCCTACTAGCATCTAGCCCATTCGTGACATACACTCCCTCTTCAAGACATCCTTGTCCTCAAGGATGAAGATACGAATCTGTAACTTCTCCATAACTTTGACATATAAACCTTCAAATTATGTCAGCCTTGTCTGCTTTGTTTGCTTGTAGAGGTACTTCTTCAATTCCTGCTTGCAAGCCGCATCACTGAGCTCGTAAGTTAACTTGAACGCCTGGCCTGTTTTTCTTCTCTGTTCCCCCAGTGAAGTTCCCATTAAGGCGTCATATTTGATCCAGTTGATAGCCTTCTGATAGCAGTTTGAGGTCTTGGTGTAAATCCCTAATTTGTAATGTGCATTGCCACCTTCCTGCCTTGTTTTCACCATCACTGTATCATTTTTAATCAGAACTTTTTCTAGTGTAGCATGAAAAATTGAAGTGGAGCCATCATCTAGGCCAAACTTTGGTGCCATAAGAATGAGCTCTCTGACTTTCTCAAAGTACAAGTGAATATCAACTTCACATCCTTTTAATTCTTTCATACCAAATGAGACATTCATAGGGTTACCATTGTGTTTGTATTGCAGAAACTCTTCAGAAGGATCTATCCACAGTTGTGTGTGCAATGATGAATCATTACCTTTGTTGGGATTTATGTAACTTCCACGTTCAACAACTTTCCCCATAATTTCACTTGCAGCTTCAGTGGGCATAGACGTTGGCTCGGTTGCAAAGAAGGTAGTCTCCTGAAGGATTAACCGAAAATTAGCTTTTAATTTGTTCAGATCACGAGGCTTAACAACAAAGCTGCTCAGAAGTGTTCTCCTATCAAGACATAGATGTTGTTTGCCAGGTTCAACTTTGCAAGCAATCCCATAGGCTTTCTTCAAACTCTTATTATGGTCTAATGTCCACTGTATTTTTGATGCCTTAGGACAAGGCAAGTACACTCTTACATGGTCAATACTTGCAACTGGCATCCGAAGAACAGAATAAATAGCCTTGAAGAGGACGCTGCACTGAATCTGAGAACCACCAGAAATAAGGTAGGCATTGAAGAAATCCATCTTGAGTGAGATAGATTGATAGGTAGACCGTGATGAGTTCAAACTGTAAAAAATCGGTAGAGAAGTATCTAGTGTATTATCATGATGTCCACTTGTCAATATCCTACCTTGTTGAAAATGAAGACCATTAACCCATGCATCCCACAGAATAATCACACCCACAAGCACCTTCTTGTAAAAAGATGTGGCATACTCAAGTTGACCGGAACCTGAGTATAGTTTAAATAATGGAGATTCAATACATTCTTCCGATCCCAAGATAAGTTTGATTGCAATTTTTTGTATCATCTCACTTTTCGGTGTTTCTGGCAACAATTCACAAGCATTAACAATGCTGGTCACAGAAAATTGAGGTACTTTTCCCACCATTGTAGAGAAATATTTCAAAGGCAACGAACCTTTCCCACATTGATGTAATTTTACGGATAAGGACTTATCTATTACTGGGTTTCCTTCCAGTATCCTACTAAAACACCTTACAACCTGGTACAAAAATCGAAATGCAACACAAGATATTCACAATAAAATCCAAGTAATAACTTCACCTAGTGGCAGAATCTCGAACAAAACCACTACTGAATTCTCAATCTCATGCTTATGTAAAAACAAGTAATAGCATTTTCAATTGTCAGTTTAACCAACAAACTGTATTTTGGTGAACAAGCACGGATTTCTCGATCCTTCAAAAAGGCCAAATATCTATTGTATGCAACCAACTGGGCGGGGGTAGTAAAGCAGTCAACATCATTTCGAGACTTATAACAAAACCAATTAAATGATTCCTTAAGCATGAATTCTTTAATCGCATATGGAATGAAAACATTCCAGTTAGCAAATTCTTTTCGGGGTACTCTATCCATTTGACTAGCCGTAGAATCCAAACACACAAGCTTACACAAACTACCATCACCATCAGAACATTTCAATGAAACATTAAATTTACCCTTCTCAAGCAACTCTGCCTCACATATATGTTCACTACTTTCTGCTAGAACCTCAAATTTACCACGCTCATCTTCATGAAGCTTATAAACTGTTTCCTTATCATTGTTAGTAAGTTCACTACCCAAAACCGGTGCCAAAACTATCTCAATTGGCTTGACATGAAAACCAACAGAGTTAGGGACATATAAGGGCTTCGCAGGAATTTGGATCATATAGACCTTCTCAGGAATTTCATCAAACATTTGAGGGGCATATATTGCAGATTGTGCCACAATTAAAGGTTTAAAATCCTCTTTATTAGTGTCAATTAACTTCTCAACTCTACTCATACTGTCCAGATTATCGAAAAATGAAACAGAAGTAAGTGTAGTTGAAGATGGATTTACCATATTTGAGGACATCTCCTTGACATGATTTGACAAATCAGCAAGGCGCTTCTGCATTTTCTCGAGCATTTGAATGATTTGATTGTGTTTATCGTCGTACTGCTCATTTTCCCCAACTTCCATAGAATTTTGACATCCAGTACTATCTTCGCAAACTTTAGGATTTCCTTCACAAACATTATCAAGGACCGTATGCAGAAAATACGTCACACTATTCTTCTTCTCAATAATCGTACTGATTTGAGCGAGTTTCGCATCCAACTGAGTGATCTTATTATCTAATTGGTGTAGATAACACTTGGTAGCATCAGTAATCAACATTGGAGATGTGGAATTGTAAGGTGGTTGGGGAGAGGTATAGAACTCATATGGTGGTTCTGGTGGTTGAATATGATGATAGACATATGGCGGTGTTGGAGGCGGTGTATACTGATGTAGAGGGGTCAGAAGTGGTGTGTATTGGTACGGATGATAGAAATTGGGGTTTTGAAATGGACTCAAAGGATATGGAGTGGTAGGAAAACCAGTGACAGAGCTCGCCATGTCCGAGAAATCGGTGGCTCTGATACCATTTGTCATGATCTTGACAATATTTTTTGGGTTTTTTTGTAAAATTAAGCTAAGAATAGAAAGGTAAAAACAGGAAAGAAAATGTAAGAAGATAAAAGATAAAATAAACGTTCATTCTCATTCATAATCTGGAAAATGAAATGAAGTACAATATATAGAACAGACAACTATAGCAAACCAGTGACTAATCTTGGGCCTAATTGTAGAATATTGAACCAACTTCAAGCTCAGGCCCAATTATAAGTTCTGGTCCTACTAGCATCTGGCCCATTCGTGACAGCCTGCAGCCCAAAGATACACCCACGGTCACAGTGCACAATGAGTCTATTCAATCAAGTAGCTACAACATTCGATCCAGGAAGCCATTCTACTCGACTAGAAAATAATATATCCAGAGTTCATTGAATTCTGTTTCAGAGAAAATACTATCTACCTATTTGTTTAAAAATAAAATGATATCTCCAGATTTATTAAAAATAGATACTCATTATAAGATTTTTAAATTTATTTATTACAAAATAATAAATAAATAAAATAATACCGAAGCAATAAATATATTATAACCGTGCTGAGATTTAAATAAAACATCAGTACTTTTTAGAGGAAAACCAAAACTTAAAGTAAAATTTTTACTAATTTATCAACTAAAAGTTGTTGTCTTTATTTTGGCAAAAATAAAAAGTGGTTGTCTTTTAAAAAAAATTAAAATAAAATTTTTAATAACCGGAATTTCAGTCTCTGTTAATCCCTTAATTCGCCCGTGCATCTTTATGTTATTTTACTTATCCGAAGGATAAACCCAAAATAACCTTATTTTTTCCATTTTCTCCCAATACACTTCTCACTTCTTAGATGGTTTATTTCATTTTCTGTCAGAAAAAACTTAGTGCATCCCGAAAAAGCTTTCAAAAAAATTCCCAAATATCATGTGGCACCATTTTTTTAATGGGATTCTAATACACAAAAAATCAATTTCATTAAAGAAAAAATAACCAATTAGAGTATCTCCAACCGTGTAGAATTTTTAACAAAAAGTAATTAAAACATATTATAAATAAAAGTTATAGAAATTATATAAAAAAAACAACTTCAATGGATCATTTTCCTTGTCTATATTTTTGGTCAACCTCCCGATGTTGGCTATATTAGTCGAATCTCTAGAGATCTGTAAGAAGATTTCACATCATCTCTTACCATATTCAAATGATATATTCTATTTATAATAACTTAAAATAAAAATAACATACTAATTTTAAAATATAGTCAATCAATATAACCAGTACCATCGACGTAAAACACCTTACAGGTTCAGTAATTTTACATAATCAGTATTTTCTATCATTTTAGCTAGGGATGGCAATTTCGGGGTACCAGGTCGGGTTTGCTGTACCAGGTCCTGTTTTTGGGTCAACCCGAACCAGACCTGTTATGTACATGATCAACCCGAAAATTACTTGTTTTGACCCGAAAATTATCAAAAATTAATTACTATATTTATATTAAATTATTTTTATTTATAATATATTAAAAAATCTATAATAATAACTTTATGAGATGATATTTGAATAAAATTATTTAAATAATATATAAATATATGAAAAATGTGTATATTTTCTAATATTAATATATATTTATATATAATAAATTTTATATATATATATATATATAATTTTCGGGTCGGATTCGGGTACACTGGATTTACCCGAACCCAACGGGTAAAAATTTACCCAACCCGAACCCGACCTGAAACGTAAAAAACTCGACCCTAATTCGTATTTTTCCGTGTCGGATTTCGGGTCGTGTCGAATTTTGCCACCTCTAATTTTAGCCAATCATTTTAGCCAATTCCATTGGAGATACTCTTGTATTACTCAAACTTAAACGAGTTTGGCTGGGTTCTTGTCAAAAAACAAGCTGGGCAAAAAAACGCATATATGACCCCCACGGGGTGTCTCAGATGGTCGGGCAATGGCGCTTAAGGCTTGCTGCCTTGAGGTCACGAGTTCGATTCCCTGGGGCGCTCCGGAATTAAGTGGGCTACCATGCTCGGGGGTATGAGTGTGCTATTATGCCCTCCAGATTAGTCGAAGTGCGCGCAAGCTGGCCCGGGTACCGGATTATCAAAAAAAAATGCATATATGACTTTATGTCGACATAATGTACTACGGTCAACACGACAAGATTTTTTCACACTAATTATTCTCACCTGTAATTTGAGTTCTAGAGAGAGAAACTCTCTCTTCTTTCTAAAACCCTAATATTAAACTCTTATCAGTCGCCATTATTCCTACCCTTTATTACACCTTTATCCATTAGATCAAAACATTTATATCACGAATCCATTCTCTATTTCTTCATCCTAAGCCTAAACACCATATTTATTATTATTATCATATTTACTTCTTATTTCCCTCTTTTCTAGCTCTTTATGGGTAGTCAAGATTCCAATATCGACTTGGATGGAATCCCTATGAATCATGATGGGATTCAATTGGAGTTTTGGTTATTTAATGGTCCCCCTTTTGCTCTCTCGAGCTCAGTGTTTCAAGAAGTTTGTGGTCATCCCCCCATCCTGAGAGGTCTTCTCATCTTGAAACAGATCCAGTTGGCGATGATGGTATTTTGGGAGGTTTGAAGGCTGATTCTCATAAGGTTCATCAGAGCTCATCTGGGGGGATTCCACTTGAACAAGTGGCTATTGAAGAATCGTTTAGCTCTGACGAAGAAGAACAACGTTTTGAGACTGATTTTGAGGCAATACAGAGGCGCACAATGAGCAAGGTAGCTAAAGCAGCATTTGATTAGAATCGCAACAATAGGAATGAACTCATAGCTTTACGTAAGAAAATGATGGGTCTACAGAGGTTCTTGGAGAAAAAAGGCCTTTCTATTGCCCAGTTTGAAAGGAAACTTATATCGAAGAAACGTTGTTCAATGCAGGTCTTGCAGATCCAAACCGAGTTATTGTGGGAAGGGATGAGTTTGGGTTGCCGATCTTTGAACACAATAAATCCAGTGTTGGAGTTGGAGTCTCAGCTGAAGTTGTTGGTGTCTCAGGTGTTAAAAACTCACAAGACAAAGAAAAGCAAGCTGAAGACAAACACACAGACACTTGTAAGGAAACAGTTAAAAACTCCTGGGCGAATGTCCTGAAATCTGATGCAGCTCAAGCTAAATTTTCTTATTTTCCCATGGCTAAAGACTCCACGGTTGTTCAAACCCCACTCGAGGTCTTTAAGAAGGGTAATGAAAGGTTTAAGCTTTGTGATGTAGTTACTTTCACCAAAGGTCATCATTCGTTCTCTGTGGTGTCTGGTTTTGTTGATAGATTCTGGAAACAAAAAGGCCTTACCAATGTCTACCAGAAGGATGAATGTACTTTTATCTTTAAATTCAATTCAGAAAGTAGTTTGAATGCCTTTCGAGCTCATGGTACTTGGTACATCTCGTAGAAGCCTATGGTTGTAACGGAATGGGGGGCTAAGCCTGGAGTTAGTAAGATTACTTCGATGCCGCTCTGGATTAAATTAACCAATGTCCAGGAATGTTATTGGACGGAGGAAGGGTTAAGCAGGTTAGCTAGTGTTGTGGGCAGTCCCATTGGTGTAGATTCTTTGACATCCAAACTAGATCTTCTCCAGTTCGCGAAGCTATGTGTGAAATATGAAATTGGGGACCCTCTCCCAAATGAAATTTCAGCCTCTGCGTTGGATCCCTCCACAGATGAAATGTATACCACAAAAATTCAGGTCTCTAATCCTGTGAGGCCCCTTTCTTGTTCAGGTTGCAAATCTCTTGGGCATGGTGTTGGGGCATGCCCTGTGTCTAAAAGACATTGGGTCCAAAAAACTAAGGCCAAGGACAATGTTGATAGTGCCCAGACGGAGGAAATTCATACAATCCCACCTTATCCATACAAGCCCACCTTATCCAGTGCAGAACCCTGAGTTGAATGTATCTGAAAAGGAGGATTCTGTGAATGGAAATAAAGAGGATGTGGGTTGGACCACAGTGATGGGCAAAAAGTCTAAGGCATCTAATAAAGAGGAGCATAATGTTGGTAGTCATGGTGATATACCGCATACTTCAGGTAAAACTAATGGTGCTAATTTAGATGGTGGTTTTACAAATTAGTCTCCTTCTCCTGCTATTAATTTCAAAAACTTAAAGAGAGTGGATGAGATAGATGCTAAACGTACTGCAAACAGTAGCACTTCTCCTCGTGTGAACATTGCTCAGCGCAAGAAACTGAAAAAGGCTTCGGGGAAATCACCCCATCCACATCTCTCTTAAATTTGATGATTAGTGACCTCTGTACATATAACATTAGGGGCCTTAACAATAAGTTATCCTTTACGAAGGATTTTTTGAATATAAATGATTTCTCTTTGTTTGCTATTCTTGAGACTCATGTCAAGGAGGTTTCAGCTGATAGGTTATCTAGTTATTTATGCCCTCGTTTCTCCTGGGCTTTTAATTTTGAACATCACTTGAATGGACGCATATGGGTAGGATGGAACCCGGCCTGAAATATGGAATCTTTCGGTTATTGCAAGTTCTTCGAAACATGTTACCTGCTCAGCTCAAAGGCACACTACTGGTGAACACTTTATTATTTCTATTGTCTACGGTCTTAATACTGCTGTTGAAAGGAGAAGGCTTTGGGCTGACCTTAGTGCTGTTAAGTCCTCTCTGGGAGATAATATGCCCTGGTTGCTAGCTAGAGACTTTAATGTTTGCTTGGGACCTCATGAATCTAACAATAATTCTTATTGTACCTCGAGTATGATAGAATTTAGAGATGTTGTTGCTCATCTTGGTATCACTGATCTGCGTTGTACTGGTCCACCTTTTACTTGGTGGGATAGTAATATTAACTCTCCTACCTTTAAAAAGTTGGATCGCTATTTGGTGAATGGAGCCTGGTTAAGGACTTTTACCCAATCTTTGTTTCGCTTGGTGTGCATTGGGAGAAGCTTGGCTAGCCATTCTAGTTTTTTAACCACCTGATTCTACTCCCTAATTTCATATAGGAGGTTAGATCAGCTTGGCAAGAAGATGTTATTGGCAATCCATGGTTTATCTTAACCTCTAAACTGAAACATGTCAAAGATGCAATGAAGGGAAGCCTGCATTTGGCTGTAATTAATGCTCGAGAAAAGATGCTGAATTTTCAATCAGCACTCCCTTTGCAACCAGATTTGTCTCATTTTGTAGAAGAAGATAGGCTAATTCATGAATTTCAATAGGCTCTACAATTGGAGGAGTTATTCCTTAAGCAAAAATCAAGAGTTACATGGCTCAAAAAGGGAGATGGCAACAATGGTTTTTTCTTCAATGCTTGCAAAAGTCGATGGAATAGTAATAAAATTCTTGTTTTGGAGGATGATCCTGGCACGACGCACACTGCCCATAATGAGATTTCCAGAATTGCAACTCAGTTCTATTCTTCTCTCTTTAGCAACTCATTTGATGTGGCTGATTTTCCAGAGGACTTAACTCTACCTCAAATTTCTAATTAGCAGAAAGATGAGTTACAACAACCTTTCTCTCGTGATGATGTCTTTAACACACTCAAGCGTATGGCCAAGAATAAGTGCCCAGGTCCTGATGGTTTGTAGAATTCTACCTTGTTGCGTGGAATATAATTGGTGACGATGTTATAAATGGAGTTCTATATTTCTTTGACTCTAATTGCTTACCTCGTATTATTAGCTCTACTGCTTTAGCACTGGTTCCCTAGAAGCATCATGCCACAGTTATGTAACATTCTATACAAGTTAGTCACCAAAATGCTTGCATTACATCTCAAGATAATCATGCCTTCATTGATTTCCCCATATCAATCAGCCTTCATTCCAAAAAGATTGATAGGTGATAACATTTTATTGGCTCAGGCTCTTTTTAAACACTACCATCTGAACTCAGGCTCGCCTCGCAGTGCAATCAAGTTGGATATTAAGAAAGCGTTTGACACGCTTAACTAGAAGTTTCTTCGCACAGTCCTTCAGCTCATGAATTTCCCATCTGTTTTCATCGACTAGGTCATGATTTGCATTCAATCCTACATGATATCTCTAAAGATCAATGGCACACTAGAGGGTTATTTCAAAGCAGAATCAGGTCTAAGACAGGGAGACCCCATGTCACCCTACCTTTTTGTTATCGCCATGGAAGTTCTTACGGCTTGTCTTGCTAAATCCACTGCTTCACCAAATTTTAAGTTCCACTGGAGAACTAAAAAACTATCAATTACTCACATAACATTTGCAGATGATGTGCTTTTGTTTTGCTATGGAGATAAAAAAATCTTTTGACTTACTTATGGAGGGTGTAAATGCTTCCTCCTCGGCTTCTGGCCTTCTTCCTAACAAGAATAAGAGTGCATGTTTCTTTGCTAATGTTGAGCATAGTATCCAATTATGTGTTGGAGACCTCAGGTTTTCTATTAGGAGAATTTCCTATAAGGTACTTGGGGTTTCCTTTAGTCACAATGCAGTTAAAGAGACGAGATTGTCATCCTTTAATTGAAAGAATTTCTGATAGAATTGATAATTGGACAAATGAACTCCTGAATCACGCAGGGAGGCTTCAGCTGCTCAAAGTTGTGGTTTTTTTAATGCAAAGTTACTGGGCTTCACATCTGTTTCTCCCCAAGAATGTACTTAAACACCTTCAATCTCTGTTTATTAAGTTCTTATAGGGAGGTTTTAGCTCTATTTCCAAGCAAGCCAATGTTTCCTGGAAGGAATGTTGTTTCTTGAAAGATAAGGGATGTTATTTCCAAGCAAGCCAATGTTTCCTGGAAGCTCTATTTTTCACTCAATCAGAGATCATGGCAACTCCCCTAACTGGGTTAAAGTTCTTTGGCATACATTAATGATCCCGAAGTGTTCATTCACCATGTGGCTAGCCATGAAAGACAGACTGCTCACCGCATGCACCGTTTTGGTATGAACACGGACCTTTATTGTGTTCTCTGTAACAATACAATCGAATCTAGTGAGCACCTCTTTAGCAATTGTGTTTATGCTATGGAAATCTTGACAGACCCTAAGTTCCCTTTCACTAAAAGCTGGTCTAACTACTTAAATGGAGAAATTCTACTAGGAAGACATTCTAGGATGAAGACCTTGTTAGCTTATCTTTATTTGTCAGCAGCGGTTTTGTTAACTCGAATAACTTGTAGAGGGGGGGTTGAATATAAGTTATATAATCGTGTAGCATCCACAATGACATCATCAGTAACACGACTAATATCATCATCAGTATTATGACTGATATCAGGATTCCATATCGCATCAGGATCTGACCATCCCATCAGTATTTGACCTACCGTATCAGGATCTGTTCTCAGTTCCTGAAATGTAGTCCTTGATGCACTGTTCCTGACTTAACTCTACAGATTATTGTCTAACACATATATCCTATACAAAGTGTTAAATCCTTTATAAGATCAGGATATACAAGAAGTATAAGCAAATTCTATTCTTAACATCACAACTCATGAATTATTCCTAACAATCTCCCCCTATTTATGCTTTAAAATCTGAAGCATAAATCTAAGTTGTAGATGTCAAAACATATAACAATACAACCAGAATAGAATTTATGAATTTAAGATCATGAAGTTAAGTACCTCCCTCTTCAAATGTAGACATAGTATCTAGTACTTAGAAGAAAGAATTCAACTACTTGATGCTTCTTTTCCTTTACCACTTCCCTGATGAGATTCACCTCTGTCACCCTTAGTTTTTCCTTTATCTCCTCCAGTCTGTTTATCTCCCCCAATCTGTTGCCTTTGAATTGTTTTTATCTCCCCCTTTTTGACATCAATAACATTAATTCCAAGAGATTCAGTTATAGAACAAATGAGATTCATCAGAACTGCTTGATTTTCCATAATATTGACTTGGTTATCTTCAAGTGTTTGAAGTCTTGATTGAATAGCAACTTGAGATTTCTAAATGTCTTGTAGAACTTCAGAATTGACTTCAATGTTGGAAGTGTTTGGAATATCTTCAGATTCAAGTCTTGTAGAAGAAGTTGCCTGTGTAGAATGATATTCAAGTAATAATACTCGAGTAGAGTTACAAACATCTTCATCTTTCTGATCTGAAGCTGGAATATGATCATTCTGTCCTTCACCAGTATTCTGTGTACTAACATCTACAAATCCTTACTCCTCCTTAGTGTGATCAGATATTGTTGATGTCTCAATTCTAGCTGATATTGGAAGTACATACAAAGGAATACTAGGATCATTATGAATTTCTTCTGGTACAAGTGGAGTAGAAGTTTGTCTTAGTTTTTCACCTCTTCTATTGATGATTCCTGCAAGCCTTTCTTTTTGCTTCTGAGCTTTAACTTCTGGCTTTGCATTGTGCTTTGCTAAGTCATTCTTCTCATACATCTTGATAAAAGAATAAGTACCAGCATCCATACCAAGATTGTCAGACCAAGATTCAGGAAAAACCTGATCCCAGAAATCAAACGATGGTGGTTTCCTAATATTCTCTCCCTCACTATGGAGTTGATCATCCATACCCTTATTCTCACTTTGACTATCTAAAGTCAACACTCTTACTACCTCTCATTTTGCCTGGTCAGGAGCCAGCCTCTCTGTTTGTGGATCTATGTCCATCTTTTCAAGTGTATCACTCAAATTTGGATAAGTGCTCTCATGACCTACAGAAAAATAGAGGTTAGAAGAAGTTTTTATACCTGAACTCACATAGAGAGACGGTTCCTCATATAGCAAGGGGCTTGAGGTTTTCTCCATGGAGTGAGCTGCTATAGTCTCTGAACCCTTACAAACATCTACTTTTTTTCCAGAGACTACAGACTCCAGTATACCACTTTCAGGTTCTATACTAGACTCTGATGTCTTCAGTAATACTTCATTAGACACCATAGTTAGCATGTCACCATCTTTAAGTGTTGTTTGCTGAGACTCACCCACAAAGTGGATAGACTCTGACTGAACAAAATTTGTTTGATCTTCAGGAAAATCAATCAAATCCATTCCTCCCATATCATAGGGTTTCTCACTAGAAATTCCAGTCAGCACGGAAGACCTTTCATCATCAGCCATCACAGTTCCTTAGTCATCCAACCTCTGACTAGATGGTTCTTGTGTTGCAGTGACTGTGATCTG
The DNA here is from genome assembly GCA_037693485.1 of Kitagawia praeruptora. NCBI lineage: Eukaryota > Viridiplantae > Streptophyta > Magnoliopsida > Apiales > Apiaceae > Kitagawia > Kitagawia praeruptora. Next base: position 147,563,049 of record CM075352.1, read on the forward strand.
ATCTATCCTACTATTCACCACTAGTCCAACAATATCTCCTGTTGACTGCATTCCTCTAACGACTGCCTCCTTTTGTTCACCTTGAGCTGGAACATCTTCAACAATGAAATCCTTGTGAAACAAGTATGTATGAAGTGATTGAAGTGCACCATGCTTAGTAAGTCCAAATTTCTTGACTAAATCCTTTCTGACAGATACATAAAAATGCATTTTCATTAAGTCAAGTCTTTGATGTAGAAGTCCATATTCTTCAGGAAATGAAAGCCTTGGTACTCTTTCAATCAGAAAATCTAGAACATGCTTGGATAGTTTTACTTTGATAGAAATAACTCCCATAGCCAGTCGGTATGACAGTGTAGTTTTCCATGAAGAATCAATATCACTATTGTCAATTGCTAATTTGATTGTAGCTTTACTTGTAGAGACCTGCATGATGTTAGTTGGACTAGACTCTGTATGTAGGTGACAAATGAATCTTTCTCCTTATTCTCCTGTTATAGTGAGCAACAGATTTTTCTTGAAAAGACTCAAGAGGTGTAGACACAGAAGTGATCTTGGGATGAGATCCTTTTTCAATAGACATAGTCTTTTGAGAGACAGTATCCAGTAACTGTTTTCCCTTTTTAAGTACTACAGCCTTTTGAGAGACTGCAGCCTGGCTGTGACTAAGTGCTTCATCTCTTTGTCCTAGCTTAGAAAGTTGAATTGCAGCCTTCAATTCTACTCTCTCAGCAAGAGATATATTATCATCATCTTCACTAGAACTACTACTACTTGAAATAACAAATCTTCTCTTCCTTACAACTGATGTCTTCTGAAAAACACCAGAGGTTGGTTTCTTTGAAACAATAGGTTGTGGATCAAAACTTGGTTCTTGAATTGTTTTAGACACTATAATGTTTTTGGCTACTTGGGTAGACACAGGGGGGTTCTCCACCAAATGAGATTCCTGAGTCATTTCACCACTAAAGAAAGAAGAATTGTAGAGAGTAGGAAGATGAGTTTTTAGAAGTACCTGAACATGATGTGGATAGTGTATTGCAGGTATTTCATCTAGATTCTTTTAATTGTCCTTTTTTGTAATATTAGAGAAAATTCTCTTTTGATGTACATAAGAAGAAACACAACTTTCTCTACCAAATCTAGCTTCAATATTAGGAATAAAATGGTTAATAAACAATTGCATAAATCTATGATAATAAACCATTTTTCTATCTTGATCTCTTGACCCAAGTTTGATACACATCTGACTTAAGATAATGTGTCCAATGTTAATTACTCTGTCATAAAGCAAACTATAAGCAATATGTGATGTAACAGAAGTAATTTGTTGAAAAGAACTACATTTACCAGTAAAACATTTAGCAATTTGATCAAAGAAGAAAGATCATTCTTTCCTAAGAAAAGATCTATTTAACTGGCTCATGTTATCTAGAGGTCCATTGTAACCTAACTCAGACAACATAGTTCTTACATCATCATCAGATGGTTCACTAGCAAAATTCAAACTAACAGGTAAGTGAAGTACTGAATTTACAACAGATTCAGTAATGTCAAATGAGTCTTGTCCTAAGTGTAGAACAATCTTACCCGATTGACTCTGAGTAGAATCAATTACTTCAACATTCTCCCAAGCTTGCCAGCTTGATTGATTTCTGGAGATACTGCCAATGCATAACGCAAAGGTCCAATAGCCATAAAATCCATCACAGGATAAAAATCAGCTGATACTCCTTTCTTGCTGGTGATAGATGCAACATGATTATTAGTCATAAAATCAAAGTCACCAAACTTGAAAGCTACTGATTTGGATAGTCTTCTTTGAGCTGCCATTTTTAATCTAAAAAGAACTGGAGAAAACTTGAAATTGATTAGAGATTTTGAGAACTCGAAAGAATGTTTTTGCCTTTAGAAAATATGAATTAGAAGAAAGCAATAAACAATCAGAGTCTCAAAATAAAGATATATTCAAAAATCCTTCAGACCCACTAACCCACGTTGACACGTAAGTTGACAGGTGTCAGTCCCTGAAAAATGCAGTTACCCACGATTTTTGGAAAATAAAATCCACAATTGATTTCAATAAAATAAATCAGGGTATAATCAAGATAAAAATCAATACTGATCAGCTTCCTTTTCCTGATGTTATCTTTTCATCAAGATAACCACAAATGTTAATGTGATTTAAAGATTAAAAATAGTCATCAATCCTGATGAAATCACACTTGTATTCCTGACCAATATCATCCTGATTCCAGAGACTAAATGGAGTTCGCACGTGGCATTTTCTTTTATCTGAAAAAGAAATAATCAATTAATCTGAACAAAATCAATTGGTTAGATACGTTCAACAATTCTTGAAAATACAAGAAATACAGTCATGTGCAATAATTACTGCATTGATAATCTCCGAACGACTGTTCAGTTTCCCACGTCTTTCTATAAAAGAAACCGATGCCTCATGCCATACTCCAAAACCTTTCAATATTTTCTCTATAAACCATGTCTCTTCAAATGGCTTTCAACCCAAATCTTCATATGAACCCTAACTTTCGATTCATTTCTTTCGACTTAGAAGAGATGTCTTTTCTCATCAAGTTCAATATGGTTAGTATCAACCCAAATGATTTCCAAAAGTCTCTTCTAAAACATCTACCAGTTGAACAAAATCCTCCTCTAATCTCTTCACACCTCGAGGATGAAGAATTTGGTGATGAGTCTGAGGTTGATCTTGATGGAGATGCAATTCATTTATCCATCAGTCCTCAATAAACATGGGATTGTGCCAGCTGCTCTCATTCAAGTCATCCTGAGGAGAAATTCAAGAGCAGATGGGACTTCTCAACTTCCCAATCAGATTTTGAGATGCTCCTTGTCCTGTATCTTAGATGCATGAAAGAAGCAGGATCCAATAACATTAGACAAGAATAGGATTGTCAGTTAAGTTAGACAAAAAGATGTTTGTATTTCATTTTCATGTATGTAATGCTTTCGATTAATGAAAATACAATCTTCCTTATTATCTACTTGTCTATTGTTGTTTATTGACTGATCTGAATAAAAGTGTAAATTATCAGTATGAATGTATTAAAACTCAATTACATAGACTTAACAAATCTCAGAATTGAATCACTGAATAACATGAACTTCAGGATTTGAAACAGTAAACACACAAATTTCACAATCCTGATACTGACGATACAATCCTGATGACGTCAGCATCCTGATAGCAATCCTAATCCTGATGTTTATTAACAAGTCTATCATACTGTAATTTATCAAAGTAAAATGTTACAGCTTAAGCATTTAACTATCAAATATAGATCCTGACAAGAATATCAAGTCTATAAGCTGAAACAAATACCTTGCTTCTTATGCAGATGATAAAGATCTAGAAATTTAACATTCCTAACTCACTAACCAATCTAATGAATGTAGCCTCATCAAGTGGTTTAGTTAGAATATCTGCAAGCTGTTTGTCAGTAGGAACAAAATGAAGTTCTACAGTACCATTCTCAATATGTTCTCTAATAAAATGATACATGACATCAATGTGCTTAGTCCTTGAATGTTGAACTGGATTTTCTGCAATTTTGATAGCACTAGTATTATCACAAAACATAGGAATATTACTTAGTGTCATACCATAATCCATCAATTGGTTTCTTATCCAAAGGAGCTGTGCACAACAACTGCCTGTTGCAATGTACTCAACTTCTGCAGTTGAGGTTGAAACTGATTGTTGCTTCTTGCTTGCCCAAGAAATAAATCTGTTTCCCAAGAATTGACATGTACCTGTAGTGCTTTTCCTGTCTATTTTACACCCTGCATAATCATAGTCTGAATAGCCAATTAGGGAGAAATCAGATTCTCTAGGATACCACAAACCAAGATTTGGAGTTCCTTTGAGATATCTAAAAATTCTCTTCACAGCAATTAAATGAGATTCCTTAGGATCACTTTGGAATCTAGCACATAAACAGGTAAAAAACATTATATCTGGTCTACTTGCAGTTAAATATAATTGTGAACCTATCATGCCTCTATAGCTAGTGTTATCCACACTCTTTCCCTTAGGATCAGAGTCTAGTTTAGTGGCTATTGCCATGGGTTTTTTGCAACTGCACAGTCTTGAAAGTCAAACCTTTTTAAAAGATCTTTGATATACTTTGACTGATTAATGAAAATACTAGTCTCAGTCTGTTTGACTTGCAAACCTACAAAAAAAAAAATTTAATTCACCCATCATGCTCATCTGATACTTAGACTGCATAAGCTTGCTAAACTTAGCACACAACTTTTCGTTAGTAGATCGAAATATGATGTCATCAACATAAACTTGAACTAAAAGCAATTCACCTTTAATCTTTCTAAAGAATAGAGTTTTGTCAATTGTACCTCTTGTGAAGCCATTTTCAAGAAGAAATTTAGACAAAGTCTCATACCATGCTCTTGGTGCCTGCTTTAGTCCATAGAGTGCATTGTCAAGTTTGTAGACATGATTTGGAAACTTTAGATCAACAAAACCAGGTGGTTGCTCCACATATACTTCCTCATCAAGCTTGCCATTTAGAAAAGCACTCTTTACATCCATCTGGTATACTTTGAATTTCGAATAAGCTGCAAATGCAATAAACATCCTGATTGCTTCCAATCTTGCTACAGGTGCAAAGGTTTCATCATAGTCAATTCCTTCTTCCTGAGAATAACTGTAACACCCCCAGATCCAGGGTCAGGGATCTGGTCGTTACGGTCTCAATATCCATCCATAAAACCAACATAATTTAAATTACAACCTTGTGACCCAGAACAACATCATAAAACACACCCGTTATAGTCCCAGAGATGAAATCAGAGTAACCATCAATATTATTAATCACAAGATTGAGTTCTTACAACCCAAAGAATTACAATTTTACAATTACATGCTCTTTGCCATCCATTGGTATATGTCATATATATATAAATACATTTGATGTACAAATGCTAACAACTAGCCTACCATAGGCTGCATCCTTAGCAATGGTAGCTATGACCTCAGCGGTTAATCCTCTGACAGCTGACACCTGCCTATGCTGAGTACGCCTTGCGCGGCCATCTGAACTAGCTGTTGTTGTGATATAAATAAATAAAGCAAGGGTGAGCAATAGCCCACCAAAAATATAATTGAACAGTGATAATATATAACAGTCCAAAATATCTTTGAAACCATATGCCATGCATTAACGATGTAGTACCAACATAAGGTATGAGATGAAGTTACAAGGTAACTCAAAATATATTTGTTTTGAATAAATATCTGCTATGTCAAAGATGAGCAAGATATTATCAACTTTTCATAATAGAGGAACTTGCAGGAAGAGTATTGCAATTCCAATTCAAACACTTTTCAAACCTGCCAATAATGATAAGGTTGCAGGGAATTCCCAACATTGAGAGATGAACTAATACTGGAGTTTGACGCGCCAGGAGACATAGCATTTACACGATGATCAGTCGCATGTTATGCTCCCCACCTCTTGTTTACTACATGTAGAAGGAAGCACCGACGGATTTACTTGTCTACCGCCCTCTGGAACCCCCCCGGCCAACGGTTGGGCCATTTGCTGGACCGGCGCCACTGGGTCACTTACGCATCTCCTAGTTCATTTCACATCCATAACTTTAAAACGTAAAGTTCCTCCCCCTTTTCCCAAGTATATTACTTGTTGATAGGACTCCACAAAGTAGTCGTATCTATTTGGAAAGGAAAAATCACCAATATTTCCCAAGCTGATGCTTGTTAATGGATATAAACTTGTTCCATCAATTCTTACCCCTCGAGCGTTGAGGAGGTAACCAAAAAGATTCATATCGATGTTTGAAAGAATCAAGATGTGAGTAACAAGATAGTTTAGCAAGTATAGGACCGGGCAGTCCAATAAATAACATATCTCAAGTGAGGTCCCCTTATATATGTTTGGAAGTTGAGCGAGTATTTAAATCTTCTTTAAGATAGATTTAAATGAAAATAAAGTTTGGGAACCTCCCCTTGATAAGAATAGTCATAAAATACTCCGAAATATTTTACACCTTATCTGAAGGTGATAGATAATCTTTGAATAATATGAATCATCATAAAAAGAACTTAAAAGAATTTAAATCAATATTCCAAGAATATTTATTAAATCATTAATAATTAAGGAACACGAATAAATCATAATATTGCTCGTAAGTAATCCTCGAATGAATATATAGAATTATTTACTAAATAACTCTCTTCTTTAAATGAATATTCAAAATAATATTCATTAATTAAATAAGCTCAAGTAAATGTTTAAAATAATATTCACTAAATAAATCAAACCTAAAATGAATATTTGAAAATAATATTCATTTAATAAATAATATTCTAAATAAATATCCAAATAATATTCTTTTAGCAATCAAACTTTAAAGGAATATTCGAAGCAATATTCCTTAAGTAAATAGAACTTCGAATGAATATCTTAAAATAATATTCATCAAGTACATAAAATCTTAAATGAATATTCACGATAATATTCATTAAATAAATTTCCAAGAATATTAAAGTAATTACTCATTGAATAATCAAACTCTAAACGAATATTCGAAACTAATATTCATTAAGTAATTAAAGCTCGAATGAATATTAAAATAATATTCAGCAAATAAATATATGCGAATGAATATTCAAAATAATATTCATATAGTACCTCTCGATTGAGATAATATCCAAATAGCATTCCTCGAATAATTTCCAAGTATTCAATACTTTATGAAAATATAAATAATGTTCATAAATAACATTCCTCAAATAAACTGTCACTGGAATCCCTCCGGGTTTCCACGACTAACTCTATATCCCAAAATACCGACTCCCGGTCTATATTGAAAGAATGAATATCATACGCCCTTCACTAAGGGTCTTAGCAAAACAATCCTGCTTATAATTGATAATTCATATCTAGTCTATAAGCCAATATCAATTCAGGGAACAAGCATATCAATAGACTTGAAAGTAGGCATGCATGCTATGGCATATGTATACAACAATCATTATATATATTATCACAACAACAGTTCCAAGTATTGGAAACTTGCCTGGTAATCCTGTTGGGGTAGTGTGCCTCGTGTCAATCCAGTGATCTATAAATAGTCACAATAACCAAGGTCAATCACTTAACATTTCGAAGGTTAAGTATAACTTAACTTAGGTCATGTAAGTTTAGTCCAAAACACACCTCGACCCATCCTTAATGTCGGATCTTTCGTATATCTTACTTAATCAATTATAACCTTGTTCTTTGCACCAATATGTGGTCTTGATAATTCTTAACAAGTTTCATGTTTTAGTCGACTCGAGATTCCTCTTTTAATCTAGCCAAAATGGGTGGTCAAAGTAGTACCTCTAGAGTTGACTTCCCTGGGAATTACTATTCCGGGACTCAAACTCCAACCCTTTTAATAAATCACTGGAATTGTAATTAATTACGAAACCACTTCTAAAATCGTCTTTGGTATTTGTAATATTTATCATAAAATTTCCAATTCGAAGCCACGGGCCTAGATAGGTGAAATGCATTTTTGAAGTTCGGTCGACTACGGATCTTTACTATTCACACCTCTTTCACTAAAACGTTCATAACTCGGTAACCGTTAACTCAAATGACGCACCGTTTTCGCGTACATGATCTAGAGAATGTCTAGAAGGTAGCTAACCCAAAATTGGACTTAGATCAGAAGATTAATTTTTTCGGATTTTTGCTAAAACAGGGCAGGAGGTTTTTAGTGAATAGTGTTACCTCCGAAAAGTGGTTTCTTCGCACTTAACCTTGATTCGAACATTTTTATAAAATCGAAGAACGATCAATTTTACTTGTGGTTTTCTCTCACGCCTTCCTTATGACCTCTAATATTTAATTACCATGATTCGTCACTGACTTAGTCATGTTAAGGGATTCCAATTTCAGTTACGAACTTTCGATTACGGTTTCGAACCTCTTTTACGAATTTAATCATAACTCCTAAACCGTAAGTCCATTTCATACGATCTTTATATCAAAACGAAGCTTATAACATAATCTAGCTTATCATGGAAGAAATCGAAGCTAATCAGTGACTTATACCTACTGTCAAACTCGTGTTCTTAAGGTTAACGAAATCTCGGCATTACGACGGCTATAAATCGGATATTTACCAAATTCCAAAACTCCCAATAATCATGATATCTACTCCAAACAACATATACATGATTTATAACCATGAAATGAGGCCAAGCAATGCCTTTCCGTTCACCTAGGCTATTTTTAACATTTATCAAAACTAAACCATAATCATGCTTGTAATCATGCTTATAACTTACTAATAACATCACTAAACATAGATCACTCAAGAAGATGCTTAAAACTCAAAGTAGGCCTAGGGTTTCAAGATCATTATACCTTCTTGAGAGTGTGATCTAGCCTTACAAAGCTTGGTATGGTCCTTGTCTAGCCTTAACAAACCTAAGATCAACCAAAGAAACATGAAAATCAAAGTTAGTTCTTGAAGAACACTATTCATCCTCCTCTTTAATGATTTTTTTGAAAATGGAAAAAGAAGAGATTGAAGCTAGGATTTTGAGGAGATCATTTTTATGAATTATAGGACTCACATAAAAAGTTTCAAGATCAAATGATGGTTGGAAGTAGGATTTTGATCCTTGAATTTAGCAAGAAGCCGAATGGAAATGTTTATGGAGAGGGTTTGATATTTTTTGTGTTCTTTGCTTGGTTAATGTGATAATAATGCATCAAGTGGATGAGACTTGGATAATATCTCATCTTGGTTGCTTTATTAAAGTGAGGATGATGCATGGAATGAGGTATTTGCAAGACAAGTGTTGAGATTGTGGTGGTTTAAGGCTAACTAGTAGTTTGGTTGCTAAGTACTTAGTTGATCCACTTGATTCTAGTTACTCTTGTAACTATATTGGTTACTAGATATTTTCTAGTGGCTTGTGTATGACTCTTGCTCCCTCTGCTTGTTTCTTTGTCCGTTTATTGCTTAATTCGTTGTTCGTTCGAGGGAATAACTCATTCGTTTGTAGTTAGGGTTTTACCGAAAACCTTCTTAATATATATAATGGCATTCTCCATCATTCTTAATACTTCTCGAATTTAATTTCCTTAAATCCCTTTAATAATTCCTTATGTCTTGCAGTGTCCAGGGAATTCTCGGAGAAAATAAAAGTGCTATTTTTCTGAATCCGACAGCCTTTACATACACTTATTTTCCTCCTGGATCACTAATACGAACTCAGAAATCCGTTCCGAATACCGGATATAGCATTATTATAATAATATTCCAAATTCCACCAAAATCACTATTCATCACTTATTTTTATTTAATTCCTATAATTAAGAAAATGAACCTGGTTTACTCTCGAGTGCTCCTTAACCTTTTTACGGAACCGCTGAACTTATAATAGATATTGATTTGGATGACACAAGAATAATCTTTCTTGGAATAATATAACTTATATCCTTAGGAGATAGATTATTCTTATTTATGCTATCAACCAAAAGTATTCTTCATGACATATGATCATTTAGATCTATACCCATTCACATTCTTTGTTAATACCTTGTAGTCGGAGTCACTGCTCATTCTTTCATCAATAAATAAAAAGTTTTTAATTCTACCGAAAATTCGGGTTCTTACAGTCTCCCCTCCTTAAAAGGATTCCGTCCCGGAATCTGGTAGAAGACAAATGGGGTACTTGTTGGTCATTTCGCTTTCCAATTCTCTGGTTGATCCTTACACATTCCAATCTTTCTAAAGCACATCATACTGGTGTTACAATACACCCTTTATCCGTTCTACCAATTCTTTAATACTTTCACACAACACATCATCTGGTATACGCTTTTGTCCGTTCTTATACTATTAACCTTATTGGTACGTGCAGTGACTTCGGTATCACTAACGCGCTATGAAGTCCGGAGATAACCTCACTCGTAATTTTTTTTTTTTGCAATTCCTAATCGCTTTAATCTTCGCAATCTCGATGTATATATATTTAGGTGGAAAAATTTTATCGAGAGATCACTGTGATCAATGAACATTTGTTATATTGCATAGCTAGTACAGAAGGGGGCCAGCCTTTAGTACTTGACAAGCAATTAAACAATTAATGGCATTCCACTTAGACTCCTATCACACAGACAGAGAGTCACGTAGTATTACCTCCCCTCCTTAAAAGGTTGTTCTTCTTAATTTAGAAGAAGATAAATAAGGGAAAAGAAAAGGAACGAATTTCAAAGAATCATATAAGAAAGTTTTCATGATTGTCAAAATATCATACTTAGAATTTTCCTCTGAACTATAGAGGTTTATTAGAGAAGAAAATAATCATATTCGTATTAAATACTACTTTTTTGTAATCTCACATATCACATGTCCTTGCTGCTCTGTCCATCATTCTATGGACCTATACTCTTGCTCGATAATAGCACCACTTACTTTTTGGAAAATCCTTCAACCTCTCAGGTTAAATCTTGGATTTCTCGCTTGACATCATTGTCACTAATATTCCATGCCACGCTACTATAGCTTTCATATCCATAATACTAACACTATCAGGTTGTCATTCCGAGAGCTCGTTAGGAAGTTCATTCACAACATTCCTTGCTTCACATTTTCATAATTGTTTTTCCAATCTTTTCTTTATCAATCACATCCATCTTATCATCTAGTTCTCATTCACTTCTGTTATTGAACTCCACCGTCATCTTATTAGGGGAACACGTGTTACCTTTATTCAATATACGTGGCACGTTTGTGGTCAAACTTTCCTTTGTTCAACCATCTAGATTTCACTTTCTCATTCCATGAGTCTCTTTTATTACTCAATCAAACTATTCCATATTTCCTCGGATTTTCCAAACTTAAAAGGAGTCAATTTGTATGTCATTCATGCTCCTAATTCCAACTTTCCGTTTTGGCCAATACCCTTACCTTGCCAATTCCATACTCTTCTCGCTTCATTACTGGAGCTTCTCATGAGTCTGCCTATCTGACTCTCTTATTAATTCCCAATTCTATTTCCATCTCTATCAGTCTCTTGTCTTTATTTCTACTATAATCATTCTATGAACCATCATAGCCTAATCATTTATTTCAAATATCCCGTCGTTCCAGAAATTACACCATCCGAAATAAACCTGGATGATTTCTCTAACTTAGATTCAATTCGATATTTCCACAGTCGTTACCACCTAATTTCTCAGAAGGATCACCATCGTTTATCGTTTACGCAGTGCTTTAATAACTAAGCATCATAATTGTCAATTCAAGATCCTCTAGGAAAACAAAATAATCACTATTTTCTATCCATAAGGAACGCTTCCTGAACTTGACGTAGATATTACATGAAGCAGATAAAATTGCAGGAAAGCTTCCAGCATCGTAGCTGGAACAGGCTGGTGAGATTATTAATCATATATCTCCGGTAGAAGACTAAAAGCTTAGCGGTTTGCTTAATCGCTTGCCAACCTCATAATTCTCTATCTTGTTTGCACAGAAATACACCAACATAAACTTGCTTGTCATTCATCATCGTGCCATTTAGCTTATCAGTATTTGTACCATCTCTGCTTCTGGTCATCTTACTACCAATTCCTTGTTACTTAACTTCCCCCACCCTTTCCAAAGGAAAGGCGAGTCTCTTGGGGAATTTGGTCTGGCCTGTCGTAGAGCCTCATAATGTCGGTAATGTGCTACTGGCAACATCAGGAATCGAATCTTTACTTAAACTATTCTTATAGTTGATCATGGCAAAATCTTTAGACGGAATATAATTTCCTCTACCACATTATGACCATCAAGGTCCTTACATTATCATTCTATTTCTTTGGTATGAGCATTTATACTTACTCCCCTATACTTAAAGTGTCGGCCACCTCGTTGGCCTTTCCTGATTGTAATAATTTCTTGAGATCAATGCTTTCTGGATCTATTCCAACTCAGGGTGGAAGCATTCTCCCTTAAATTCTGCTGAATGAGAGAAAGCATCTATCAGTCTTTTCCAAAAGTCATTGCTTCCACCTTTCTAGTGTGAACTTTACTATCGGTACTCCCAATCATACCTAGGATATTTCCTTACTTAAATCCCTTCTTGTTTTAGGATAATCTCAACCTTATTGGTTCAATCCATACTTTTTCATGATTTCACACATGCTTCCTCTGGCCTTATTGTTACTATGTCATACATTCCTTACCAAACTTCCCTTTCTGAAGTTCAGAACATTACCTCTTCCCTTATAGGGTTTCTTAGGTCCTCCTCATCATTCCTCCTGTATCTTTTGGGTAAAGGGTATATCAAACATCATTAATCAATTCGATAACAATTCTGTCTATGTACTTTTAGAGACTCTTTTCCACAAATCCTTACAGGTTATTGATACCTTGGTCGATTCAACTTATATCGTCTGATTTCACAATGTCTATATTAGGGGTAATGCTATCCTTTGTGCATCCCCCAGGGTTCGTATTAATCTATGGACATTCTATCCTCAATTCCATTTTCAAGGAATACTTACATCCTGTACTTGGCAATTTAATCATATATCCATAATAAGGGTCTCTTTTCAATCATTCCAATCTTGATAATCTATAGGTAGCTTAATGTTACCTCTCCTTTCAAACGAATGTCAGTCTATATGACTTTCCCAAAAGACAACGTATGTCTATCTGTCTTTCTTACAGAACTTGGTAATGGTAGCAAGGATGTTCTGGAAGATATTGGTCGTGTTCAACGTGAATCTCTTAGTGCCTAATACATCTAGGGTTTTTATAAAGTCCATTATCATGTATCTCAATTCATTCTTCATCAAAAGTTCTTGCGGTTGGCACTTTGTTAGAAGCACCCCGCTTTGTCCTTACATTGCTGGATTAGTCACTTGACAATCCTTAGTGACTTGGCCCCAACTTGTTAGTGTAGGTGCCCTAGAGGCAATACATTGTTTCTCGAATAAATCTTATGTCATTTGATTATTAAATAAATGGATTTATTATGACTCTAATTACTGCGATATTTGTTAGCATAATAAATGTCCTTAGAATAATGATACACATTATATAGTTTAAGTTTACAACTTGAATTTGAGATTATATAATATATATATATCATATTCTTAAAGGTCCCTAGTCGAGTATTATTATACAGGACAATAATAATACATAAATAGACTAGTATGTTTTTTGACTGATAACCACATCTCATTGGTTATAAGTATGGAGATACTAAAGTCAATACATAGGTACATGTAGGGTACATGGTACTGGACAGACCCACCGTGAGATTCTTCATGTTAATTAAATCATAAGAAAGACTCACAGTGATAATGGTGTAATGATCCTTTGACTTGAGATCATTATATTTCTATACGAGGATAATATACTTTGACTACATTAAAAGTTACCTTTGACTGGGTAATGATAAAAGTGGACATCGGGTATATTGTGAATCGTATGAGAAATATGAATGATAGATAAAGGATTTAACCCTCCTATCAGATAGGAGAGATATTATTGGCCTCTTGATTGAGTGAGACTATAAAATGCATGGCCGTGCTCAAATAATGATTTGTTATTAATAGTCTACTCATGGATCAAGTAAACCCAGATTAAATTATGAAGAGGATGACAATAAACATGCCTCGAGTTTAATCTATAATATTTGGTGTTAGGTCCGTTAAGATTGTAGAAGGGGGGGTTGAATACAATCTTTATCTTTTTATCGAAATTTGTCCGTTAAATAAAATTTAGTTTAGACAAATTTGAGCGGAATTAATTGAAACAAAATTCAAGTTAAATATAACGATATATTAAACTTGATGGTTGTTACAAAATCAGTACAGAGTATTATCACGTTAATAAAAACTAATTAGAAAATTCGACATGAACTTTTCTAATTTAGTTAATAAAAATCGAGATACGAACTAGGAAACTTAATTCGCTAGTAATACAAGAGTCACAAATAATTAAGTTCTATCGGATCAAATATTACAAATGAGTTGAACTTGATTTTTTGTGAATTAAATGAGATAGTCAGTGGCTCTTAAAGATGAGAGAGAGATGTAATGTTTATGCTCCTGTCTTTAACAACTTGTCTCGTGTATGTCTGTAAGTGAATGCTTCTGTCTCTTTTGTAGTTTTTGTCTTGAAAATATCTTCTGTCTATTTTAACACTTAAAACAGACTATCCACAGACTGTTTAGAGGCTTGCAGACTATCCAGGGGACACATAGACTACCGGTGTGACTATCTGTCTTGCTACAGACTACCGGTGTGACTTTCCTTCTTTATCAGACTACCGGTGTGACTATCAATACTCTGCAGACAACCGGTGTGACTATCCTTTCTTGGCAGACTACCGGTGTGACTATTCTTCTTGGCAGACTACCGAATTCTTTAGCAGACTATCAACCTGAGCTGTGTATGCTGAGCAGACTATCTCCTAGACTATCTCAGATAGTCTTTTAATAATAAAACCATAGTCTTAAAACACTTCTGATAGTATTTCAGCAATCTATATTAATTCTAAATTAATTAATTCAATAATTAACTTAATAGAGAATTAACATAATTCATTTGATAGTCTAATCTTCACTTTTAAACCACTGAAATAAATAAAGAACCTCCACTGAATATTTGTTGACGCTCAATGCACGGTCTGGTTCATGAACGACTAACTTCAACTTCTGTTCTTCATTTTGACTTTAAGCTGTGGTCAATTTCTTCTGACAACTTTCTTTAAATATTCTGTACTGGTACTGTCTCTTGTCACTTTTAGAAATCTCTGTCCTTCTGAATTAAATCCATGACTTTGAATACCACACTGAGGCTTGATCAGTAGACTGAACTTCTTCCAGTGTAAAATATCAAAACTATAGATTGACTTGTAGATTTGTTCCTTCTGATAGATAGCATCTTCTGAGATTCCTGTGACAGTTAAGGTTATTTACTTATTACAATCTACTTTAAGTTGAGTTGGATCCTCGAACTACAAATAGGCTGAGTCATATGCCTTTCAATCTCCCCCTATTTGTTTGTTATAAATTAATAAGCAAATTCCTAGAGGATAACTCAACTAACTCAACTTAAACTAGTAAATGATAAAACATTAATAGCAAGTAAATAATGATAAAGTTCTGGTTTTTATAACAATTTCCAGATTCAAACATAATGATAAATACAAGATAGATGATCCTCTAGCCTGATCATATTAAACATTATCCTATCTTGATCTATCTAACTCTAAAGATATTACATGTAGAGTTGTTCTTCATTTCTGACTGTCTTCCTTCCTTATTTCTCCATCTTCTGGATCATCCATTTCTGGCAGATTTTTGTGCAATTCTGCATCAACTAGCAACTCTCTTCTTGATGAGAATCCTGTAGGGCGAACAAGAGGAATTCCAAGTGCCTTTCTCAACTGACCTTTGAACTTCTCATAATCCTTAAAAAAATTGACTTCTGCATAGGATTTAATACGATCAGCAATTTCTAACTTCTCTTTAGTAGAAAATCCTTGATTTCTCAGAACATGTTCAATATAGACCAGCTGCTTGGCAGAGTGTGTGAACAATTCCTCATTCTCAAGATTGATTGTATGAAGCACCTTACCTTTAAGGAATTTCAATTGTCTAGGCAATTCAACTATTTCAGGACCAGCTCTTTCAGCAAACTCTTTTAATTTCTCATGAAGTAGTACACCCAACTCAGAAGAAGTTCTTACCTTTGGCCTAAGAACCCAGATTTCTGTCAATGATTTGTCATAGAAGAACTGAATTGAAACTCTTTGTGTTCCAAACTCATGACAATCAACAAATATTAATATCTCATCTGTTTTCGTTTCACCTGCAGTTGTTATTCTCACAACTTCTGTTCTTAGAGCTCTCATGTACATATCGTGTGTTGGGTTAAGCTCTTTGAGTCTTTCAAAAATAGAAAGAAGTCGACTATCATCATTATCAAGAGATTGATGTGAGTCTATCATTCGTTGAGCACGATCCCATTTCTCACCACTCTTAAACTTGACGTATAACTTCCTCTCTTGAGTTTTAAGTACATGTTCTCGTTGCCTTGCTTCTGCTTCCTCTTTTTGAAGTCTTTCTTTGTGTGCAAGCATATCTAGTGTTCTCTGAAGCTTTTCATCTCGCAATTTGAGATTTGCTTCTTGCCTTTCAGCTTCTAATTCAGCTTCAAAATCCAGTTTTGCTTGCTCAGCTTCATATTCAGGGTCAACTGGCACTTCATCTTCCCAGCTGCTAAAATCTGGTTCTGGTATTTTTTCACCCTCATCAGAGAACTTTAGATCAGCAAAAACATCAAAGTTGTCTGGTTCACCTGAGTAGTAATACCCTTCAGTGTCTTCTGCATTCTTCTGAGAATCTGCTATCTTTTTCCCTTTATCTCTGCCTTGTTCACTAGTTCCCTCTCTTGACTTCTCCCCCTTAGTTGAGGAATCCTCTACCGAAGTGTGAAATGCACCATCTCCAGGGTCTCGCTCATCACCATCTCCACCTTTTCCTACAAAGAATTCCCTTTCTTCTGCTGTGGGTGTGTGAGTTCTGCTGATCATGTTGAACAAATATTTGATCCCCTTACCTTGTTGTGCATTCTGCCTTTCAATCACATCAAGACGGCGTTCAGTAGACAACTGACTCTTAATCAATGCTGTTTGAAGATTTTCAACTTTGTCGGAGATTACAGAAATAAGTTTATCTTGAGTCACAGTAACCTCTCCAGCATCATCAAGTGCCCGTTCAAAAGATAATTCGAGAGTGTTGAACTTGTTTGTGTAAGTTGTCTTCATCTTGGTGATGTCATTCTTTATCACAGCAAGCTGATTTTTGACAGAGGTAGATGAAGAAGACCGTTCATCCACTTGTGCTCGAAGTAATTTTGCTTCAGCTTTACTGGCCTCAAGTTCCTTTTCTAGAGCTTTAATCTTTTCTTCCAATGAACGAGTGTATGTGTCAGTGTGTGCACTCACCTGAATATCACTCTGAGTTTCACTCATCTGACGTGCATGTGTTTCACTCAGTTTAGTGGTGTTCCTCACATCACTCCTCATTAATTCCTTAGCTGCTCCAGAAAGTGTACCTGCAGATAAAATCACCCTAGCCTCCTCTTGGAAGGTCAGTGGTGGTGCAATGGGAGTTCGCAAATCCCTTTCCTCAGTCATTTCTGTCATCTCATTTGGAATTGATGTCTGAATTTCTTCAGTGACAGAAAGATCGAGTTGCCTTCCACTTTCTCCAGTTGAAACTGCGAGTGGAAAATCCTTTGAGGGAGCCAGGAATGTTCCTCCTGGGAGGGGAGATGATGACTCTATTATTTGTGGCTGAGAGTCAAGATTTCCCTCATTAACCTGTGAAGGCTCTTCTACCGTGACTATGGTAGGCACTGTTTCAGTATCAACCCTATTGTGCTCTCCTTGCTCATTGTCCCTAGCCACATCAGATTCTACAGTTATGTTTTCCCCCATTGTGAGTAATAGGGGTGTGCTTGACTCTGTACAGGGTGCCATGGCCGACTGGCAAATTTCAATGGACTCATCCTGTTGAGAGAATGGTTCCAGTAACTGTTCATGTGCCATTTCAATGTCCGTATCCTTTTGGGAGGATATGGATGGGCTGACAGTTGCCTCAATTAGTAAGTTTCTTCGCTTCTTTAGTGGAGGCAGAGCTGTGGGATCACTCATATCACTACTTCTTACATTACGTCTTTTCACTGTTAATTTACTTCTGGATTTGGGTTTAGAGATTTTAGATGACACTGTGTTTGGCTCTAAGACCTGGGATAGAAGTTGTGGTTCTACAACCTCTTGGTCTAACCTATCAGCCACTTGGGCTCCAGAAGTAGTTTCAGGGAAAGATAATACCTGTTCAGTAGCAGATGCAGAAATCCCAGCATTAGTGAGTTGAGCCACTTGAAGTTGATGTTCAGGTACAGGAGCAGTTGCTGCTTCTTGTTCTGGTTGCTCAGGAGCATGCTCAGGTTGCTGTTGTGGTGGTTGTTCTTGTATGATTGGCAGTTCTATGAAGTTGGACATATACTGAGTAATGACCACTGGAACATTTGTGTACTTCTTCATTGTTGCTAACCTGGTGAAGAATTTTTTATGTGTTTTTCCTGATGCTTCAGTACGAGAGTTAGCAAACAATCTTTGATGAACATCAGAAACAACATGATTAAATATGAGAGTTAAAAATCTTGGATAGTAACAATCAACTTTACTACCCAAATCATGATCGTTCTTGGCAGTTATGAGACGATTTACCATGGCATCAAAAATTAATTTACCAAAATTAACCCTTTGATTATTAGCAACTGCATAACCAATTCTCTGAAGCAAAGTAGAAATATTGTGAAAATTATTCTTTTTAGTGTTAGCAAACACCTTAGCAATTGTGTCAAAGAAATAATCCCACTCAGTCATGAAGTTACTTTTAGACAACTTAGAAAGATCAACTTCTCCTTGATAATGAATGTCATTGAAAAATTGTGTCAGTACTGCTTCAGATGGAAGATCAACAAAGTCATTTGTTGGAAGTCGTAGAACGGTGTTAACAGTTGAGTCATTCACAACATAAGGTGTGTCCCCCACAGTAAAAGTAAAAAATGTTGAGTCCGAGGAGAGAACAAATGTAGAACACATTGCCAACAGTGAATCAACTTTTAAAGGAGCATCGAGAATTAAGGCATGACGAAAAAGAGAATGCTCATTTAAAAACCGAATCCAAGGTTTAACCCTCTCGAGAGTACAATTATCGGGATTAAAATGACCAACAAAATTATGATTGATAATCTTCATATTAACAGCCATTTTAATTTCAACACACTGAATTAATTTGCCCAAATTCGAATTTTAGGGATTTTAACAATTAATTCAATTAACCAGAAAAATCAATAAAATCGAAACTTCACAGAAAATTCTGAAATTAATGTATGTTGATCTCTGAATTCACACAAACACACCACTATTTTTAGTTTTTGCAGAATCGAAGCCAAATTTCTTGAATTTTAAATCGTATTTCTTGATTTTCGAAAAACGCAATCACTAAAAACTGGACCAAATCGAAGGATTAACCAGTCAAATCAAAGAGCTTGAAGAGATTAGAACACAAGTGTTTTCAGATCGTGATTTGATTTAGAAACACGGTCGATTTTTGAAGAAAATCGGGCGGCGGTTCGTTGTGTGTATTGTATGTATATAAACAAACAGAGAAAAAGACTCAGAGACTTAACTCGTGAGTTTCAGACAAACAATAGACTAACGATAGTCTACAGACAATTCTGTATACATATTAACGGTAGTCTAAACGGTAGTCTAAAATAGAATTAATAAAAGAATTAGACTATAGACTAATAGACTATACCTGATAGTCTATCTGATAGTCTAATTAGACTAAAATAGACTGTCTAGACTAAACTATTTAAACTATTTAGACTAACAATACCGATAGTCTAAAATAAATAAAAGAAAATTAACTACAACAGACTATTGTTGGATAGTCTGACAGATAGTCTAAAAGAGCTAATTAAAAGACTATAGACTATTAATTTACAATAATATTTACAACAACACACAAATATTAGGTCCTATATCGATTTGATCTACCAGAGTGAAGTTGAAAATTCTAAGTCAGGGAAGATTTTCGAGTTAGTGAGTTAGTGACTATCTCGAACTTCAACTCGAAATTCGACTTAGATTTTTGAGTTAGTGACTAACTCGAACTTCAACTCGAAATTCGACTTAAATTTTCGAGTTAGTGACTAACTCGAACTTCAACTCGAAATTCGACTTAGATTTTCGAGTTAGTGACTAACTCGAACTTCAACTCGAAACTCACCATCTCGAACTGCATCTCGAAACTGACCATCTCGACTTAGGATTCGAGTTCGAGTTACCAGTGCCTAGTTTATCTTCAAAATTTTCGAGATAAGATCTATCTCGAACTTTATCTCGAAGTTCGAGATGAGGACCAATATAACTATTCTAACAATCAAGTAATAACAGAATATGTACCAGATTATTTACATGAAGCAATTCTAACAATGAAGCAAATTTAATTATTAAAACAAGCTATAAAATAGCAAAATAATTTACACTAAAATTATAAAATCGAATAAAAATTATAAAAACAATCATATGTAGTCCCTTTTATGAAATCAAACATTAATAACAAAAGGACAAACACTACAAACCAATTAATAAACTATTAACTATTTACATATTTATTCATGGTAGATTAATAAATCTATATATTTTCTAATAAAATAAATTTCTAATAGAAAATTATTTAAAAAGAAAATATGACTTATTAAACCATCATAAATATAATTTTCAAGAAAAATAAGTTTCTCATAAATTACTACTTGTAAAATTTGAGAAAATTATTTTTAAGGAAAATGAATTATTTTAACATTGAAAAGAAGTAAGTAGGAATATATTAAGATGATAATGACAATGGTTTGAATATTAACAAGTAACAAGGTAAGTTGATAAAATAATTATACAAGTGATTTTAATCAACAAATATTAACAAGATAATCACTTGTAAATTATTAAAGATCAAACCTCAGATATTAACTAGTTTAATTACTAGGACTATTTAACATACCCAATTCACCAACAATTCTGGTGAATGTGGATTCGTCAAGAGACTTAGTAAAAATATCTGCTGTTTGTTCTTCCGTGGGTACAAAATGTAACTCCACGGTACCATTCATGACATGCTCTCGGATAAAATGATACCTGATGTCAATGTGCTTGGTCCTCGTATGCTGCACAGGATTGTTGGAGATTGCTATGGCACTTGTATTGTCACACAGAATTGGAATATTGTCAAGTACAAAGCCATAGTCACGTAGCTGATTCCTAATCCACAAGATTTGAGCACAACAGCTTCCAGCAGCTATATATTCTGCTTCAGCTGTTGAGTTGGAAACTGTTTGTTGTTTCTTGCTGTACCAGGAGACCAACCTACCACCTAGGAATTGACAACTCCCAGAGGTGCTTTTTCTATCTACAACACTACCTGCATAATCTGAATCTGTATATCCAACAAGGTTAAAACCAGATTCTTTAGGGTACCAAATACCTAAGTTAGGTGTACCCTTAAGATATCTCAAGATTCGTTTAACAGCAATGAGATGCACATCTCTAGGATCCGCTTGGAACCTTGCACACAAGCATGTAGCATACATAATATCAGGTCTACTTGCAGTAAGGTAAAGTAATGAACCTATCATACCTCTGTAGCTTGTGATATCTACCTTAGCAGAATTTTCACAAGCTCCAAATTTCACAGCTGTTGATGATGGTGTTCTTGCTGAAGATGAGTCCTCCATTTGATATTTCTTGAGGAGCTCTCTGACATACTTGGATTGACAAATAAAAATTCCATCTGTCCTTTGACTTACTTGTAAACCAAGAAAGAACTTCAGCTCACCCATCAAGCTCATCTCAAATTTACCCTGCATTAGCTTAGCAAATTTCTTGCACAGAAGATCATTAGTAGACCCAAATATTATATCGTCCACATAGACTTGGACTAATATAGTATCATTCTTATGTTTCTTATTAAAGAGAGTTTTGTCTATGACACCTCTAACAAATCCATTTTCAAGTAAAAATTCAGAAAGAGTGTCATACCATTTCCTTGGAGCTTGCTTAAGACCATAAATTGCCTTGAAGAGAAAGTAGACAAAATCCAAGAATTCTGGATCTTCAAAGCCAGGGGGTTGTTCTACATATACCTCTTCATCCAGCTTGCCATTCAGGAAGGCACTCTTGACATCCATTTGATAAACTTTGAAGTTTGAATGTGCTGCGAATGCCAAGAATATCCTTATAGCCTCAAGTCTAGCCACTGGTGCATAGGTTTCATCATAATCTATTCCTTCAGCTTGGGAATAACCTTTAGCAACCAGTCTTGCTTTGTTTCTAGTTACAATGCCATCTTCATCAAGTTTGTTTCTGAATACCCACTTGGTATCAACTACTTTCCTGTCTTTAGGTCTGGGTACCAGCTTCCATACTTCTTGTTGTTTGAATTGATTGAGTTCATCTTGCATAGCAATCACCCAATCAGGATCAGAAAGAGCTTCTTCTGTTTTCTTAGGTTCTATTGCAGACAGAAACCCAGAATAATTGCATTGATTTTGATAGCTCCTTCTAGTTTTTACACCAACATCTGGATCACCAATGATCAACTCAAAAGGATGAGCTCTATTCCACACAGTCTGTCTGGGAAGATTTGACCTTGATGATTCGCCTTGATCTTCATTATGATGTTGAGTATGACCAGCTGATCCTTCATCACCTCCCCCTGAGTTGTTGCCAGTTTGACTAGATGAATGTTCAGGAGTGTCAGTGGTATCTCCAGTCTGATCATTGTTTCCACCACCACCACCCTGATCATTATCATCATTATTACTGTTATCATTAGCAGCAACATCAGGTTGGTTGTCATCATCTGAATCGGAGTCTGTCATATCATCGAAAGATAACTTTTCAGATGAATCCTCCGTTTGGATACTAGGAAGTTTAGTGTCATCAAATGATACATTGACACTTTCAAGCATTGTCTGATGATCAATCACATACACCTTGTAAGCTCTTCTTGAATAACCAATGAAAATTGTTTCATGTGCTTTGGCCTCAAATTTTCCGCCACGATCATCTCCATCTTTAAGCACAAAGCATTTTGCTCCAAATACATGAAAGTACTTGAGTGTTGGTCTCTTTTCATACATAATTTCATAGGGGGTCTTCATCAAGTCTTTGTTGATTAAAGTTCGATTCTGGGTATAACATGCAGTGTTAACAGCTTCAGCCCAAAAGTACAAGGGAAGCTTTGATTCACTTAACATAGTACGTGTAGCTTCAATCAAAGTTCTATTCTTTCTTTCTACTACCCCATTTTGCTGAGGAGTTCTTGGGGCTGAGTACTGCCTTGTTATTCCCTTTTCAGTACAAAAATCATTTAGAACTGCATTCTTAAATTCGGTTCCATTGTCTGACCTTATTGCTCTAACTGGTTTCTTGTACTCCATTTCAATCAACTTGATGTGATCAATCACTAACTGTGGAGTTTCATCTTTGGAATTCAGAAATAAGACCCATGTGTACTTTGAGTAGTCATCAACAATCACGAGAGCATATCTTTTCTTTGACATAGATATCACATTAACTGGACCGAACAGATCCATGTGCAACAGTTGTAGAGGTTCAGTTATTGATGATGTGTCAGTGCTCCTGTGAGTTGCTGTTTTCAATTTGCCTTTTTGACAGGCATCACAGAGTCCTTCTTGAGTGAATTCCATTGAAGGCAACCCTCTCACCAGTTCTCTTTTAACTAGAGAATTCATTGTCTTGAAATTAAGGTGGGAGAGTTTCTTGTGCCATAGCCAACTTTCATCTGTAGATGCTTTAGAATAAAAGCAGTTGATTTCTTCAGTGCTTCCAGTGTTCATATTGGCCACGTACAGATTGCCTTTTCTGACTCCTGTAAGAGATATTTGTTCATGTCTCTTGTGTGAGATTAGACAATTCTTCTTGTTGAAGTAAGCCTCGAATCCCTTGTCACAAAATTGACTGACACTTAACAAATTGTGCTCAAGTCCTTTCACAAAAGACACTTCATCAATGATAACATTTCCAGCTTCCAATCTGCCATATCCATCAGTTGTACCTATGCTGTTATCTCCAAAGGTAACCACTGGGCCGGCTTTCTCAACCACATTTGTCAGCAGGGTTCTGTCTCCAGTCATATGCCTTGAACATCCACTGTCCAAGATCCAGGTCACTCGATCAACCTGTTTCACACCCTGCAATGACAAATAGGTTAAACCTTCTTCGGAACCCAAACCTGATTGGGTCCAGAATACTTAAAGAATTGGCCTTTGTCAGGCAAAACAACATTTTTAACATTGACACCATTTTCACCACAAACCAACATACATTTAACCCTATAAACAGATTTGACAATCTTCTGTTTTATCTTGGGTATCCATGTTTCTTTAGCAGCAATAACATTTGTTTCACTGACTGGACATTTGACCTTGTAAGCAGCCTTACCAAAAGTCTGTTTAGGCTTTGATACAAATGTCTCTCTCCTATCCTGAGAAGGACTAGCAGTCTTTGATCTAACATTTTTATTCTTATTCATGTGTTGTCGAGGAGCAGTCTTACTAGCACATGCTTGATTACCATTAAAGTAAGCAGACATTACATTGAAAGCACAAGACATACAATTGACAACACCACATGCTTTATGATAAACATCAATGATAGGCATGGTATGCATGTTAGACATGTTATTGTTCTTTTTCAACTTATCACCACTTAACCCAGTTTTAGATGAACTCGTTGGATAAACAACCTTAACTGGTTTCTTAACAGATTTAACATTATCAAGGACAATGCCATTTGCACTGTCCTCATTACGCATCTCTTCTTGAATAATGATAGAAGTGAAGTTTGGAGGTTCTGCAATCGACTTTTTAAAGAGCGGATCTTCAACCTTCTTAAGCACATGTGGTATACCCCTCTCTTTAGCACTAACAAGGTTAGGGGTATTTATGCCCAACAATCCAACAGCTTTGTTATAACCAAACCCTATTCCTACAGTTCGTTCTATAGCTTGTTTATTGAAATGCTCTTTAGAAAGTTTAACAGAATTAAAGCAAGCACTAACCTTGGTTTCAAGTTCAGCAATTTTAGAAAGTTGTTTAGTCACTACTTCTAGAATAGATTTCTCTCTTCTATTAAGTCGTGCTATTTCCTCTTTTTGTTGATCTTGATTAACATGCACCTTTTTTAGTTCTAACACTTCATTTTCAAGTTCAGTGTTTAACAGATTTAATCTAGCAATGTGTTTTTGTGCATTAGCCAAGGAACCACCTAACTGACGAACCAACTCAGAGTCAGTAAGTTTTACCTGTGGTTTAGGATCAGTGAGCATGTCACCATTTGCCATTAGTGCAAGATTTCCAAATTCTTCATCTTCACTATCTGTGTCATCCCAGCTTTTACCAGCAGCCACATAGGCTTTTCCAGGTTTCTTCTTTTCAGGAACATAATCTCTCTTCTGGGCTTGTTTAGGTTTCTGACACTCAGTGGCAAAGTGTCCAAGTTCATTGCAATTATAACAACGAATTTTGCTTCTATCAACAGTTCCAGTTTTGTAGCCACCTCTGCTACTGGAGGATGAGGAACCTCCTCTCTGGAATCTGTTATTAGACTTGAACTTGAACTTAGGATTTCTCCTGAATCTAAAGTTACCAAACTGTCTAACCATGAGTGCCATGGATTCATCCTCCAACTGATCCAATTCTTCTAATGAGTAAAACTCACTTCCATCCTGAGTAGCTGGTGTCTGACCATGTTCCACTTCAGTCTGCTCCTTGTCTGAGCTGTAAGGTCGAACAACCTTAGCTTCCACTTCCTTAGGAGCCTCAACCACTAATGCTGTAAATGAACTTGCAACTCTACCTTTACCATGAATCTCTTTCTGTTGGACTTGTTCCAACTCATAGGTTTTTAAAACACCGAAGAGTTTTTCAAGACTAACTTTATTCAAGTCACGAGATTCTCTTATGGCTGTTATCCTGTGTTCCAGGTGAGTTGGCATAGTCAGTAAGAACTTCAGATTAATCTCCTTCTGTGTATAGTTCTTGCCATGGATTTGCAAGTTGTTGATTATTTTATTATACCTTTCAAACACTTCTTGAATGCCTTCATTAGGGCCAGCTCTGAAGTGTTCATACTCAGAGGTTAAGATTTGAAGTCTGTTCTCCCTGACTTCATCAGTTCCTTCATTAATGGTTTCAATAGTTTCCCACATGTGTTTGGCAGTTTTACAATTCATCACATGGCTATACATCACAACATCCAGGGAATCTATTAGAATGAGTCTGAGGTTTTTATCAAGCCCTGCATCCTCCTTTTCCTCAGGTGTATAGGTAGCAGGGTCTTTTTCATAAGACTTAGCAGGAATCACAATTTTACCCTCAGCTTCAACTTCATCTTCATAGACCATAGGAGTTTTAGGTCCGGTTTTCAAAACAACCAAATATTTAACATTTGTACATTCCAGAAACAACTCCATCTTATTCTTCCACATATCATAATTATTTTTGTCAAAGATAGGTATCTTAACAATGGCTTTAGAAGTCATGATGAATTTTTAAGAGAGTTAAAAATTCGAGCTTGATTTTTAATTGAATAAAAATAGGATCTTGATTTGTATATCAATCAAACGGCTCGGATACCAATTGTTAGGTCCGTTAAGATTGTAGAAGGGGGGGTTGAATACAATCTTTATCTTTTTATCGAAATTTGTCCGTTAAATAAAATTTAGTTTAGACAAATTTGAGCGGAATTAATTGAAACAAAATTCAAGTTAAATATAACGATATATTAAACTTGATGGTTGTTACAAAATCAGTACAGAGTATTATCACGTTAATAAAAACTAATTAGAAAATTCGACATGAACTTTTCTAATTTAGTTAATAAAAATCGAGATACGAACTAGGAAACTTAATTCGCTAGTAATACAAGAGTCACAAATAATTAAGTTCTATCGGATCAAATATTACAAATGAGTTGAACTTGATTTTTTGTGAATTAAATGAGATAGTCAGTGGCTCTTAAAGATGAGAGAGAGATGTAATGTTTATGCTCCTGTCTTTAACAACTTGTCTCGTGTATGTCTGTAAGTGAATGCTTCTGTCTCTTTTGTAGTTTTTGTCTTGAAAATATCTTCTGTCTATTTTAACACTTAAAACAGACTATCCACAGACTGTTTAGAGGCTTGCAGACTATCCAGGGGACACATAGACTACCGGTGTGACTATCTGTCTTGCTGCAGACTACCGGTGTGACTTTCCTTCTTTATCAGACTACCGGTGTGACTATCAATACTCTGCAAACAACCGGTGTGACTATCCTTTCTTGGCAGACTACCGGTGTGACTATTCTTCTTGGCAGACTACCGAATTCTTTAGCAGACTATCAACCTGAGCTGTGTATGCTGAGCAGACTATCTCCTAGACTATCTCAGATAGTCTTTTAATAATAAAACCATAGTCTTAAAACACTTCTGATAGTCTTTCAGCAATCTATATTAATTCTAAATTAATTAATTCAATAATTAACTTAATAGAGAATTAACATAATTCATTTGATAGTCTAATCTTCACTTTTAAACCACTGAAATAAATAAAGAACCTCCACTGAATATTTGTTGACGCTCAATGCACGGTCTGGTTCATGAACGACTAACTTCAACTTCTGTTCTTCATTTTGACTTTAAGCTGTGGTCAATTTCTTCTGACAACTTTCTTTAAATATTCTGTACTGGTACTGTCTCTTGTCACTTTTAGAAATCTCTGTCCTTCTGAATTAAATCCATGACTTTGAATACCACACTGAGGCTTGATCAGTAGACTGAACTTCTTCCAGTGTAAAATATCAAAACTATAGATTGACTTGTAGATTTGTTCCTTCTGATAGATAGCATCTTCTGAGATTCCTGTGATAGTTAAGGTTATTTACTTATTACAATCTACTTTAAGTTGAGTTGGATCCTCGAACTACAAATAGGCTGAGTCATATGCCTTTCATTTGGTTAAAGGGATTATATTACACGGGAACATTAATCACAAAAAAGGTTTATCGAATCACGATTTAATTATTATTTAATTGGGTAGCAATGATGTATTACTAGATACCGCTCATTGTTTATAATTTTAATGGAGAATAAAATTATTGCCAAAATAAATAATAACCTACAGGGTCACACACATAGAACATTTTAAAGGAAGAATTAATTTAAATTAATTAATGATAAGTTGGATTTTATTATATTAATTAAGTGAGACTTAATTAAGCTATAATAAAATACAAAGATATATGAGATATGATTTTAATAATTAAGTTTGACTTAATTATTATTTATTTGAATAATAGAATTAGATTTTATTATTTAAATAAATCATAAATGGGCTAGGTTTTTGATAAGGGTTTTGGCTTTATATTATCCTATATATAAAGATATGGGGAAATGGATTTGTACGTGAAATCAGTAGAGCCGCATCCCAAAAACCAAAACCCTAAAAACTAGATCTTAAAATTTCATTGGAGGCTAGTACCTCCCTTCCGAACAAGAATTGTTCTTGGAGTGTTCGTGTGGATACCGTAGAGGAGGCTTCGAAGAGGAGCGCTCAGTATTCGTGGGAGGCTTGCATCTCCATCATTGTTACGATTGTAAAGCTTCAAAAAGGTAAACATATTCTATCTACCATATTATCAATTATTATACATGGATCTGGGGTTTGGTTTCGATTTTTATTTACTGTTTTCGCTGCGTATTGATGATCGAAACCAACACAACTGGCCATACTAAAATATGTGAATTTAGGGGTCGGCTAATAGCATTACTTTTCTAGCAATTGTTGGCATAGTGCCTTCTACTTGATGCCTTTTGATCTTTTCAAAACTTCACTCCATATAAGTCTCAATCGACTTCTCGGTACCATCTCCGGTCACCCTTACTTTTCTTTTATTCTTCTAGTTACTCTTATCAATTTCACGTGCCACCAAAGCTTAACATTTCTGGCATAACAACCTTTTCATTTAAGTCAATCCCGAACTTTCTTAGTCCGACTTGTTTCTTAATTACATTTCCCTTTTTCCGTCCAATCTCAACTTCATAATTTTGTCTCTACAATCAATCGTAATAATTGGGATCTATCTACCAATCCGTGTAGCGGCTACCTTACCCAATTCATAGGGTTTGCTTCAGTTTCCACTCTCTTCAGTGATGTATTCAGATAATCAGAAAGACAAGGTTTGCCAAATTTTTTCCAATTCCTTTCCAGGATTAGGGAAATTTCAGTCAATCTATCCATCCACTGGTTACATTAAGAAAATCCATTTCGATACCCAAAGAATATTTCTATGAACATCCGAGCTGGTCGAACCATAAACAGTTACAGTAGCGAAATGATTGACATAAAGCTGGGAGTTTAACCATTAGAAGGAAACCAAATATACATCGTCCCTAGAAGGGGAATCAAAAGTTTCAAACTAAGCATGCCGTACCTCCCCGATACATGTTTGTCCTAATAGTCGATACTACCGATTACCAGTCTACTTAACAACTAGTCTCAAGAAGGAACACTACCATCGGGGTCAGTCGCTTCCCAGAATTGGCACTACCAAGGTCATCCGAATCTGGTGAACCGTGTTGTCCAATTGTATTCGAAAATTATGTTGTCGTGTTGCACAAGCACAACACCTAAACCTGTACGAGGTGCATCCTAATATATTCCAAAATTCTCCTTCTTCCATTAGGTAACGCCAATGCTGGGTCGTCACCAGTTTTTATCTTCAGCTCCAGGAAGATCTTCTCACGTTTATCTTGTCTATTCAAACTTTTAGTCTTACAATAAGTCAGGTTACGGGACTGCACTCTCTGTAAAGTCCTGAGCAATTTTCTGGTAATACCTTGTGAATCTTATGAAATTTCTTCCCTTTTCCGGTGTGGTTGACCTTTCTTCCTTTGAAATGGTCTTTAATTTGATGGGGTCAACCAACACTACTCACTATTGATCATATGTCCTTGTTAACTAGACTTCATTTTGCCAGACTCTTACTTCGAGAACTTGGCATACACTCGTTCCTTCAAGTTTCATCTGAAAACACTCTCAATTACCTTTTAACCACTGATCGCTTTACTTTATCCATTCACGATTCAGTGTCGGAATAACTTAAGATAATTACATTAATCCATTCAAGGAAAAGAAAGATTTTAATATTCCTTTGAATCACATGCATCTAATGTTTCTGGTTCATCATTCCACTGAATTGAACTAAACTTATGCTTGGTTCCTGACGATAGTCTCATTGCTAGTTTATCATAGACTCACTGATCTTCTCCTCTTGTAGGTTCTGAGATCATTGTCTCGCTTACTACTTCCTTATATACTTTATCCAATCATGTCATCACCTTTCAATGTCTTTATTTTCTCAGTTGAACCATTTATACAATGGACATTTCCCTGAATAAAATCACCTTAACACTATCAATTTTGTTTCATAAATTAAAACCTATGAAATCTGTCTTCTCATGGCGAATTACCATTGACAATATTCACACTAATCAATTTATCTGAGATATGGCACTTGCCACCTATGTCTTAACTGTTCCTAGGGACTCTGCTCCCCGTCCTATATCCAAATCATGCATCATTCTAATTCCTTTCTCATTAATCTGAAAGTCTACAAGGATTCTTATCTATCCTTACATAAGATCTTGAGTAATTCCTCAAATCCATCTTACTTGCGGGTACTTCATCCGGTAGTCCGGCTATGAATCCAATACGCCTCTTTAATTCCATTAACAATATCTCAGTTCTTTACGCTCATTCCTCTGAGCACTATATCTTAACTCTTACAGTCTTTCGGGCTACAACCCTCATTTTCTCAGGGGTAACTCCTCATCCTCAACAGGATTCCCTTCTTCTACTGGAACCCTTTCCGGGTCCTTAGTAGGGTACTCTATCGAATTCACAATCCTATTGTCAACATACCATAAAGCATCACCGTGCTGCTGCTCGTACACCTCAAGGTCTATCGCCTTACTAGTCGGCACGAGGACGAGCTAAGTTACTATCATGATACTTAAGAGTCCCCATAAGGGTTTTATATGTCAGTACTACCTTAAGTAGTCCGACTATGAACTTGGCAAGAGTTCTATTATATTAGTGAATTTATTGTTTTAACGTCGCGTCATCTCTGGGATATATAACGCTCTCTCTGATACCATTTCTGTAACACCCCCAGATCCAGGGTCAGGGATCTGGTCGTTACGGTCTCAATATCCATCCATAAAACCAACATAATTTAAATTACAACCTTGTGACCCAGAACAACATCATAAAACACACCCGTTATAGTCCCAGAGATGAAATCAGAGTAACCATCAATATTATTAATCACAAGATTGAGTTCTTACAACCCAAAGAATTACAATTTTACAATTACATGCTCTTTGCCATCCATTGGTATATGTCATATATATATAAATACATTTGATGTACAAATGCTAACAACTAGCCTACCAGAGGCTGCATCCTTAGCAATGGTAGCTATGACCTCAGCGGTTAATCCTCTGACGGCTGACACCTGCCTATGCTGAGTACGCCTTGCGCGGCCATCTGAACTAGCTATTGTTGTGATATAAATAAATAAAGCAAGGGTGAGCAATAGCCCACCAAAAATATAATTGAACAGTGATAATATATAACAGTCCAAAATATCTTTGAAACCATATGCCATGCATTAACGATGTAGTACCAACATAAGGTATGAGATGAAGTTACAAGGTAACTCAAAATATATTTGTTTTGAATAAATATCTGCTATGTCAAAGATGAGCAAGATATTATCAACTTTTCATAATAGAGGAACTTGCAGGAAGAGTATTGCAATTCCAATTCAAACACTTTTCAAACCTGCCAATAATGATAAGGTTGCAGGGAATTCCCAACATTGAGAGATGAACTAATACTGGAGTTTGACGTGCCAGGAGACATAGCATTTACACGATGATCAGTCGCATGTTATGCTCCCCACCTCTTGTTTACTACATGTAGAAGGAAGCACCGACGGATTTACTTATCTACCGCCCTCTGGAACCCCCCGGCCAACGGTTGGGCCATTTGCTGGACCGGCGCCACTGGGTCACTTACGCATCTCCTAGTTCATTTCACATCCATAACTTTAAAACGTAAAGTTCCTCCCCCTTTCCCCAAGTATATTACTTGTTGATAGGACTCCACAAAGTAGTCGTATCTATTTGGAAAGGAAAAATCACCAATATTTCCCAAGCTGATGCTTGCTAATGGATATAAACTTGTTCCATCAATTCTTACCCCTCGAGCGTTGAGGAGGTAACCAAAAAGATTCATATCGATGTTTGAAAGAATCAAGATGTGAGTAACATGATAGTTTAGCAAGTATAGGACCGGGCAGTCCAATAAATAACATATCTCAAGTGAGGTCCCCTTATATATGTTTGGAAGTTGAGCGAGTATTTAAATCTTCTTTAAGATAGATTTAAATGAAAATAAAGTTTGGGAACCTCCCCTTGATAAGAATAGTCATAAAATACTCCGAAATATTTTACACCTTATCTGAAGGTGATAGATAATCTTTGAATAATATGAATCATCATAAAAAGAACTTAAAAGAATTTAAATCAATATTCCAAGAATATTTATTAAATCATTAATAATTAAGGAACACGAATAAATCATAATATTGCTCGTAAGTAATCCTCGAATGAATATATAGAATTATTTACTAAATAACTCTCTTCTTTAAATGAATATTCAAAATAATATTCATTAATTAAATAAGCTCAAGTAAATGTTTAAAATAATATTCACTAAATAAATCAAACCTTAAATGAATATTTGAAAATAATATTCATTTAATAAATAATATTCTAAATAAATATCCAAATAATATTCTTTTAGCAATCAAACTTTAAAGGAATATTCGAAGCAATATTCCTTAAGTAAATAGAACTTCGAATGAATATCTTAAAATAATATTCATCAAGTACATAAAATCTTAAATGAATATTCACGATAATATTCATTAAATAAATTTCCAAGAATATTAAAGTAATTACTCATTGAATAATCAAACTCTAAACGAATATTCGAAACTAATATTCATTAAGTAATTAAAGCTCGAATGAATATTAAAATAATATTCAGCAAATAAATATATGCGAATGAATATTCAAAATAATATTCATATAGTACCTCTCGATTGAGATAATATCCAAATAGCATTCCTCGAATAATTTCCAAGTATTCAATACTTTATGAAAATATAAATAATGTTCATAAATAACATTCCTCAAATAAACTGTCACTGGAATCCCTCCGGGTTTCCACGACTAACTCTATATCCCAAAATACCGACTCCCGGTCTATATTGAAAGAATGAATATCATACGCCCTTCACTAAGGGTCTTAGCAAAACAATCCTGCTTATAATTGATAATTCATATCTAGTCTATAAGCCAATATCAATTCAGGGAACAAGCATATCAATAGACTTGAAAGTAGGCATGCATGCTATGGCATATGTATACAACAATCATTATATATATTATCACAACAACAGTTCCAAGTATTGGAAACTTGCCTGGTAATCCTGTTGGGGTAGTGTGCCTCGTGTCAATCTAGTGATCTATAAATAGTCACAATAACCAAGGTCAATTACTTAACATTTCGAAGGTTAAGTATAACTTAACTTAGGTCATGTAAGTTTAGCCCAAAACACACCTCGACCCATCCTTAATGTCGGATCTTTCGTATATCTTGCTTAATCAATTATAACCTCGTTCTTTGCACCAATATGTGGTCTTGATAATTCTTAACAAGTTTCATGTTTTAGTCGACTCGGGATTCCTCTTTTAATCTAGCCAAAATGGGTGGTCAAAGTAGTACCTCTAGAGTTGACTTCCCTGGGAATTACTATTCCGGGACTCAAACTCCAAACCTTTTAATAAATCACTGGAATTGTAATTAATTACGAAACCACTTCTAAAATCGTCTTTGGTATTTGTAATATTTATCATAAAATTTCCAATTCGAAGCCACGGGCCTAGATAGGTGAAATGCATTTTTGAAGTTCGGTCGACTACGGATCTTTACTATTCACACCTCTTTCACTAAAACGTTCATAACTCGGTAACCGTTAACTCAAATGACGCACCGTTTTCGCGTACATGATCTAGAGAATGTCTAGAAGGTAGCTAACCCAAAATTGGACTTAGATCAGAAGATTAATTTTTTCGGATTTTTGCTAAAACAGGGCAGGAGGTTTTTAGTGAATAGTGTTACCTCCGAAAAGTGGTTTCTTCGCACTTAACCTTGATTCGAACATTTTTATAAAATCGAAGAACGATCAATTTTACTTGTGGTTTTCTCTCACGCCTTCCTTATGACCTATAATATTTAATTACCATGATTCGTCACTGACTTAGTCATGTTAAGGGATTCCAATTTCAGTTACGAACTTTCGATTACGGTTTCGAACCTCTTTTACGAATTTAATCATAACTCCTAAACCGTAAGTCCATTTCATACGATCTTTATATCAAAACGAAGCTTATAACATAATATAGCTTATCATGGAAGAAATCGAAGCTAATCAGTGACTTATACCTACTGTCAAACTCGTGTTCTTAAGGTTAACGAAATCTCGGCATTACGACGGCTATAAATCGGATATTTACCAAATTCCAAAACTCCCAATAATCATGATATCTACTCCAAACAACATATACATGATTTATAACCATGAACTGAGGCCAAGCAATGCCTTTCCGTTCACCTAGGCTATTTTTAACATTTATCAAAACTAAACCATAATCATGCTTGTAATCATGCTTATAACTTACTAATAACATCACTAAACATAGATCACTCAAGAAGATGCTTAAAACTCAAAGTAGGCCTAGGGTTTCAAGATCATTATACCTTCTTGAGAGTGTGATCTAGCCTTACAAAGCTTGGTATGGTCCTTGTCTAGCCTTAACAAACCTAAGATCAACCAAAGAAACATGAAAATCAAAGTTAGTTCTTGAAGAACACTATTCATCCTCCTCTTTAATGATTTTTTTGAAAATGGAAAAAGAAGAGATTGAAGCTAGGATTTTGAGGAGATCATTTTTATGAATTATAGGACTCACATAAAAAGTTTCAAGATCAAATGATGGTTGGAAGTAGGATTTTGATCCTTGAATTTAGCAAGAAGCCGAATGGAAATGTTTATGGAGAGGGTTAGATATTTTTTGTGTTCTTTGCTTGGTTAATGTGATAATAATGCATCAAGTGGATGAGACTTGGATAATATCTCATCTTGGTTGCTTTATTAAAGTGAGGATGATGCATGGAATGAGGTATTTGCAAGACAAGTGTTGAGATTGTGGTGGTTTAAGGCTAACTTGTAGTTTGGTTGCTAAGTACTTAGTTGATCCACTTGATTCTAGTTACTCTTGTAACTATATTGGTTACTAGATATTTTCTAGTGGCTTGTGTATGACTCTTGCTCCCTCTGCTTGTTTCTTTGTCCGTTTATTGCTTAATTCGTTGTTCGTTCGAGGGAATAACTCATTCGTTTCTAGTTAGGGTTTTACCGAAAACCTTCTTAATATATATAATGGCATTCTCCATCATTCTTAATACTTCTCGAATTTAATTTCCTTAAATCCCTTTAATAATTCCTTATGTCTTGCAGTGTCCAGGGAATTCTCGGAGAAAATAAAAGTGCTATTTTTCTGAATCCGACAGCCTTTACATACACTTATTTTCCTCCTGGATCACTAATACGAACTCAGAAATCCGTTCCGAATACCGGATATAGCATTATTATAATAATATTCCAAATTCCACCAAAATCACTATTCATCACTTATTTTTATTTAATTCCTATAATTAAGAAAATGAACCTGGTTTACTCTCGAGTGCTCCTTAACCTTTTTACGGAACCGCTGGACTTATAATAGATATTGATTTGGATGACACAAGAATAATCTTTCTTGGAATAATATAACTTATATCCTTAGGAGATAGATTATTCTTATTTATGCTATCAACCAAAAGTATTCTTCATGACATATGATCATTTAGATCTATACCCATTCACATTCTTTGTTAATACCTTGTAGTCGGAGTCACTGCTCATTCTTTCATCAATAAATAAAAAGTTTTTAATTCTACCGAAAATTCGGGTTCTTACAATAACCCTTAGCCACCAGTCAATCATACCAGATTCATCTAGCTTGTTTCTGAAAACCCATTTTGCACCAAAAATAGATCTATCTTTAGGTCTTGGTACCAGTTTCCAGACTTTGTTCCTCTCAAACTCATTTAACTCTTCCTGCATTGCTATTACCCAATCAGGATCTTGTAAGGCTTCTTCAACCTTCTTAGGTTCATTCTTAGAGAGAAAACAACTGTACAAGCATTCATTCTGAATTGATCTTCTAGTTCGAACACCACTATTTAGATCACCAATTATCAAATCTTCAGTATGATCCCTTGTCCATTTTCTAATAGGTGGTAGATTGCTTCTGCTAGACTCTCCCCCTAAGATAGTGGTATCTCTTGTAGAAGAGTGTTCATTTCCTTCAAAAGCTCCCCCTTGATCAGTAGAATTAGTAGAATCCATACTGCTGCTAGTTCCTGATCTTCCTTCAATAGTCTCTGAAGGATCAGTTCCTGATGGAGTAGACTCTGAATAACTAGTATGCTCCTGATGAACACTTTGTTCTCCTTGATTGATTTGCTCCCCCTCAACAGTAGCATTCCTTTGAGTAGTAATAGAAATTTCTTCAGGAGAACCTTCATCATCACTGGAGAGCATCTCAGATTCCTTAAGATTTTCAAATTCCAATTTGTCATGGCTTTCACCAGTTTGCAGAGTTCCAAATTTCTTGTCATCAAATACAACATGAATTGATTCCCTAACAATGTGAGTACTGAGATTATTAACTTTGAAGGCCTTTGATGCTGAATATCCTAAAAAGATTGCTTCATCCGATTTGGCTTCAAATTTCCCAAGTTGTTCTGGATGAACTTTTAGGACATAGCATTTGCATCCAAAAATGTGAAAGTATTTCACACTTGGTTTCTTTCATTTCATCATCTCATAAGGAGTCTTTCCATGACCATTTACCATGGTACAATTTTGATTGAAACATGCAGTGTTGATAGCTTCTGCCCAAAAATAGGTTGGAAGCTTTACATCTGCAAGTATGGTTCTTGCTGCCTCTATGAGAGTTCTGTTCTTTCTTTCTACTACACCATTCTGCTGAGGTGTTCCAGGTGCAAAAAACTGTTGAGTGATTCCATTGTCTGCACAATACTCCTCTATTATAGAATTCTTGAATTATGTACCATTGTCACTCCTAAGTACTTTGACTTTGTACTCAGAGCTATTCTGAATATTCTTGACAAGTTCAATGATTTGCTGAGGAGCTTCATCCTTCTTATGTAGAAAGAATACCCATGTGAACCTTGTGTAATTATTCACTATGACTAGAGCATATATTTTCTTGCTGATAGACATAATGTTTACTGGACCAAATAGATCAAGATGTAGCATGTGAAATGGTTTAGTAATTGAATTTTCTGTCTTGCTCTTGAAAGTGAGTCTTCTTTGTTTTCCAAGCTGACAAGCATCACAAAGTCCATCTTGCACATAATTTGCTTGAGGTAGGCCTCTCACTAGATTATGCTTAACAAGTTGATTAAGCTTCTTGAAATTAAAATGTGAGAGCTTCATGTGCCAATTCCAGCTTTCATCATTTGATTCCTTGCTGTAAAGACATCTGACAATTCCTTTAGATGTGTCACTTAAGCTGGTTTCATATATGTTACCATGTCTTTGACTAGTTAGAACAATTTCTCCATTCTTCATATTCAAGATTTTGCATCCTTCTTTGTCAAAGATTGATTGATAACCTTTATCACCCAGTTGACTTATGCTTAAAAGTGTGTGTTTCAAGCCTTCAACCAGTGCTACGCTTTCTATGATGACATTCCCCAAAACAATTGAGCCATATCCCAGAGTTTCTCCTTTGTTGCCATCTCCAAAAGATATTACTGGACCAGCTTTTCTCTCAGACTTTTTAAGCAGGGACTTCTTTCCAGTTATATGTCCAGAGCATCCACTGTCCAAGATAATTGAATGCTTCTTTCATGTGCCCTGCAAACAACAAGTAACTAGTTAGAAATTTTTAGGACCCAACTTTGATTGGATCCTTTCTTACTAGATTTAGAAACAACAGGCTTTGAAGATTTTACTTTGAAGTTACCTATTTCAGAGTTAATCTTAGACTCTGATTTCACAAACTATTTGTGACTAGGAGTTTCAGATTTCAGAGAATAATAGTCATAATACAGTTCATGATATTCTCTACACATGTAAATGGAATGAAGTAAACTACCACAATGATAACAAGCTTTTTGTGGTTGGTATTGAATTTTCTGAGTCTTGGGGAATCTAGACTCAGTTTTCCAAAAAGGTTTTTGATTGTAGTCTAGGGCCAAGTGATTATGATTTCCACACTTATAGCATTTTTTCCTAGGTGCATCAGATACATTCTTGTAATTATTCTCTTTGTTAATACCTTCTTTTCCATTCCTATTTCTCTTGATCTTGCTAGACTCCGAAAGACCATCTAGTCTCTGTTTTAATTGAGACTTTGATAGAAAACCTATATTGACATTCTTAGGTTTCTCTAACACTTTCTCATCTGAATTACTATTGTTAATTCTCTTGTGTACAACAGGGGTACCTTTTGAATCAACAAATTTAACATGATTAGGTTCAGAAACTATCTTCTTACCTTCAGATTTAGATGTGCTAGCTTCTAGTTTACTATTATCATTGACAATAGCTACAGTCTCTCCTTTTCTAGCCTTATCAAAACCTAAACCATTAACCTTACCAAGAATTTGACTTTCAATGATTTCTTGAGTTTTTTTACCAGAATTGTTAATGGTTTTCGTCATATTCCTCTCTTCTTCTAGTTCTTTTCTGACATAGTCGTAAGCCTCAAGAATAACACCATAATCATGCTTAGCTTTATCAGAACTTAACTTATATTCTTCCATTTGAATTAACTCAGATTTAAGAAAATTATTTCTATCAACTAATTTATCATTCTTAATCTTAAGATCATCTTTTTCACTAGTAAGAATTCTAAAATTAGTCATAAGATTCTTAAACTCAACATGGATAGATCTAATATCATCAGAATCTAAACTATCACATGAATCAATAGAGTGAAGTGATACCTTAACAGAAGATGAAGAAGTTTTCTTTGGAGATCCAGATTTGTCTGAAACATTTGCCATCAATGCAATGTTTTCATAATCCAATTCATCTTCAGAATCACTGGAATCAGCCCAATCCTTCTGTGTGACCATGAGTGCATTACCCTTTCCTAAATTCCTAGGCTTCTTACACTCACTAGCAAAGTGTCCAAGCTCACTGCAGTTGAAGCACTTGATCTTGGCCTTATCAAGCTTGACAATTGTACTTTTGCCCTTGTCACTCTTCTTTTCCTCTTTCTTTTGAAAAGGTCCTTTGCTAAATCTTCTCATGTTGAATCTTCCTTTCTTGAAAGCTTTAGCAAACATAGCAAAGAGTTCCTGCATCTCTGATTCAGAATCTTCATTGTCAGAGTCTATATCAGTAGTCTCTGACTCAGAACTTTCTTTGCTTTTCTTCTTCCTTGAGTCCTTTATAGTAGGCTCAACATGCTGTTCTTCTGGAAGTTTCTTTGATTCAGATTGAGCAGAGAGTGCTACAGTTTTCATCTTTCCTTCACTCCTGCTCTTCTTCTGCTGCCTATCAAGTTCATAAGCCCTAAGTTTTCCATAAACTGCCTTTAATGAAATTTCATCCAGATCATTAGCTTCCTCAATTGCAGATATCTTCTCATTGTAGAAATCAGGCAAGGCTTTCATGAACTTAGTATTCATATCCTCCAAGTCATAATATTTATCATGCATGGTCATCTCATTGATGAGTTTTGTAAACCTATCAAAGGTATCAGTAAGTGACTCACCAGACTTGCATTCAAAATACTCATACTGTTGTATAAGTAGTGTCCTCATATTCTTCCTGACAGGTTTAGTTCCTTCACAACGAACCTTCAGATTGTCCCATATCTCCTTAGCAGTCTTACAAGGGAGAACATAGTTAGTGAGAACAGAATCAAGACTATTGAACAGTATGTTTCTCACTTTAGCATCTTTAAGAACGTTCTCATTTTCCTTATCTGTACATTCAGATTTAGGCTTCTCTGCTGTGTGTTCTGGAACAACCTCACCATCGACAGTTGCTTGTCCAACGACCCTTGTTAGAACAAAAGGTCCATCCCTAATTCTGTTAAGATAATCAGGATCTGTTGCTTCCAGGTGATGCAACATCTTTACTTCCCATAAAGTATATTCGTTCCTCTTGAGCATAGGAATCTTAGTATTACCATCCTTGTAACCAGACATGATTGCAGATCTTTATGATTATTCGAAATCACCCTGCTCTGATACCAATTGTTAACTCGAATAACTTGTAGAAGGGGGGGTTGAATACAAGTTATATAATCGTGTCTGATTTTTGCTCGAATAAATAAAACAAGAACAAACAAATAAATCAAACTATTTGTATTAATAAGATCAGATACAAACTCTACCAAAGGTGTACAAATACCTTTAGCAGCTGCTAACAATACAAATCTCTCTTTGTTTGTACTCTCGTATACTTACGATTACAAACCTCACGAACTCTAACTTTTTACAATGATATAGAGAGAGTATTTATAATGCTACCTATCAACTAATAACAGAAAGATACAATCTATATATGACAATGTTCTGCCGTCCAGTTGATAGTTTCCATCAATAGTAAACTCTTTCCTTCATAATATCTTCTTGCTTGTTCTTCAAACAAATGATCCTGTTTTATAACACTTGCCAGTTTCTGTAGCATCCATAATGACATCATCAGTAACACGACTAATATCATCATCAGTATTATGACTAATATCATGATTCCATATCGCATCAGGATCTGACCATCCCATCAGTATTTGACCTGTCGTATCAGGATCTGTTCTCAGTTCCTGAAATGTAGTCCTTGATGCACTGTTCCTGACTTAACTCTACACATTACTGTCTAACACATATATCCTATACAAAGTGCTAAATCCTTTATAAGATCAGGATATACAAGAAGTATAAGCAAATTCTATTCTTAACATCATAACTTATGAATTATTCCTAACAGGTTTTTCATATTTGGCGTGAAAGAAATAACAGGATACACAGGCCTGGGCACTTAGTTACAGCTATCCAGCTCAAGTGTGTCATCAAAAGAATGCTTAGAGAGAGGGTATGCACCAGTACTTATTTTCAAAAAGCGGCTGTGAAGGACCATAAATTGGTTTTATCCCTTTATTAGACTATAGCTCGTATGTCATGTTCTTTTTGAAACTGCTACTTTCTAGCAAAACTGTTTAATTTTCTTTTTGACGCGGGGTATGCCCCTAAATTGTGTATATTTTTTTGATCTATAAATTTTAACTTAGCAAAAAAAAACTTGATCAATACCTTTCGTCCTTTCCCCTCCAATAATAGAAAACAAAACATTAATATGAAATTATGGATAGGGCTCAAGCCAAATTATACTTTCAATAATTTTTATTTTTTTATCAAAAATATACCTTCAATATTTAATAATTTATATTTTTTAGAAATTCAAACTTTTCGGATCCCTTTTGTTTTCAAAAGGAAAACAAATGGGCACAAATTAGGAGCCTTCACTTTAAGTAAATATCTAGTAAAAAATTTCCTAAAAGATTTCAAATTTCTTAAATTTCCTAAACTTATTCTCAAATATTACGTATAAATGTGCCAAGTAAGTTATATTTGATAGGTAGCTTCTATAAAATGAGTCTGGATCCTCTGTCCCCTTCTCCATGCCCCCTTTTGTGTCCCCTGTTCTTTTTGTATTAAAAAAATGCCCCTGGCGGGGCTCATTTTAATAAAAATAATATTTTATTTTAATTTTTATTTTCCTTAAAATGGGTCCCGCCAAGAGCACTCTTTTAATACAAAAAGAGCAAGGGACACAGAAGGGGGCATAGAGAAGGGGACAGAGGATCCGGGCTCCTATAAAATATTGAATCTCATGATGTGCTCGTAAATAAAAAGTTGTCATTTACCGAATGTGCTTTAAAAGATATGCTTTAGTTTACTCAAAAAAAAAAGATATGCTTTAGATTTTAGGAGGGTACCTAAATTTATTGCATCGATTATGGGTTTTTTTTCTAATATGCCCCTTTTTAACTAGTCAATTATGAATATGTCCATTTTTTATTTGTAATTATAAATATATCTCATTTTTCTATTATGTCCCATTTTTTATTGTAACCATAATTAACTCACTAACTATACCTTTTTGTCATAATTTTTTTTTAAGCAAAAGAGGCATTTCATTAACTTAAATCAGCATACATAATGGAAAACAAATCTGGTGGGATCATATCCCCAACCAGAATACGACCAAGATTTGAACAAGTTGAACGAGCCAACCAATTGGCCCTATGATCATAATCGCTTGAACTGCAACGACAATCTGACTGGATCATTATCCGAGGAACCGCCCTATGATCGAACGCAGCCGCACCACTATAAATCCAGCTAAGAACTTCTTTGATACCATAAGCTTCTGCCAAATGCATTTCAACTTGACCTTCCCTACTTGCAGGCTCAGCCTCCACCAGAATTCCTCGATGATCTATAGCAATCCATCTAAAACCATGTTTATTTTCTACGCCAAAAATTGAAGCATCACAATTAATCTTGATATTTCCAATCCCTGGTTTATTCCATTGTTCTTCTGGCCTGCTATCGTTTACATCAGCTTCTCGATGAGATAACTCATTCGACTGAACAACCCTCCAGTATCAAGCAAAGAAATTGCTCTACTAACCACTCTTGACACATTTACGTGTTTTTTATTCCATACCAAGTCATTTCTAGCTCCCCAAATACTCCAACAAACCGCGAAAATCCGAGAAATAACATCACCATCTAACATGCTCCACATATTTTCAAACCAGCTCTGAAAATTTAACCACCCATCTAGAAGAGAGTCTCTCATTACTTTTGATAGACATGACTTTGCGAATGGACACTCTACCAAACCATGAAAAACTACTTAAATGATCATTTTACCAACAACTTCGAAAGATTGACTAGATCGCCTTGAGGTAGAGTTAGATCTCTTGAAGAAGAAACAAATAGAATTAAATGAGCAATGGGAACATGAGAAAACCGTCATAACAAGATTGCACTACGGGGGCCAGAGTTCGGAGGAGGTGGTGGTGGCAACGGTGTTCGTTGGAGATGAAAGGTGCCCCTCTGGGGCCAAAGCTTAGAGGAGTAGGACAGGAGGTGATGGTAGCTGTGGTTCCGTGGGTGGGTGAAAGAGAAGGGATGTATTATGGGTATTATGGTTTTAATATTCATAAAATATATTTATAATTATATGTATATAAATTATATATGAGTTAAATTTAACCATGAGCATAATTATAATTATTCTATTGAAAGGAATATATTCATAATTGACTAAGTTAATTTGGGACATATCAAACTAATTCCCATCGATTATTTAGAAGGGGCATATAATGGGAGTGTTTGGAGGAATTTTTTTTCAGAATAAGTTAATTTATTTTAAGACAAAGATAGAGATTTCTAACTTTTACAATTTATAGAATTTCAAACATATATTAAATACTTGTATTAAAAAAAATTATCAAAATATGAAATTTGCACCCAAAAATAAACCAACCCTCCTCCAAGAAGAATTGTGCTAAATCCATAAGGACTTAAAAAAAGGCGAGCCAAATAAACAGGCTAAATAACATGTTGTACTTGTACATAAATTTTTAAGTTAGATTTTCCTTAATCACGTATGTTTGTACTTCATGATATGCCATCCTCACATGCACCTAAATAAATGATGGATACCTTCTTCGCATGTACCTAAATAAATGATGGACATTCTTTAAATATAAGTAATTTTATATCCATTTAATGTTTGGAATTTTTTACAAATATTTTTAGAGAAATTAGAAAATACAAAATAATATTTGAAAATACATAATATTTTATAAATTATTTATGAATTTTTAATTAGATTAAATTATTTTTTAAATTTTTTGTGAAAATTACAAAATAATGTTAGTAAATCCAATTAAGTTAATGATACTTATCTTTATTAACATCAATCTTCATTATTTTAGTTGTTACTCACTTTTTCCTTGAAATTTCAGGTTTTCCTAATTTTAAAATTAATAAATTTGTATTTTTAAAAATATTTATCATTCGATAACTTTATTATATTATATAATTAACTTTTGATTTCTTTTGAAAAATTGCAAATTTATTACAAACTACATTCATAATTTTTTCAAGTTTATATTATATTTTAACACTCCCCCTCACTTTTCTGTAAATTGTGTCTGAGTTTTGATACCATGTTAATTAATCACGTGATCTAAAATCTTAGAGAAAATCTAACAGGATCTTTATATTACTGTATTCTCACAAAATTACATGATCTACCTGATTTCCTTTACACTAATTATATATAGAATATAAGAGCATCT
Source organism: Kitagawia praeruptora (assembly GCA_037693485.1). NCBI lineage: Eukaryota > Viridiplantae > Streptophyta > Magnoliopsida > Apiales > Apiaceae > Kitagawia > Kitagawia praeruptora. The sequence goes on from CM075352.1 coordinate 147,607,394, forward strand.
CCAATGGAAAACACCCCTTAGCTAAAATCACAAATATATTACTATAAATAAAATTTATAAAAATTATGTAAAAAAAAAATCACTCCAATGAAACATAACTGTTAGCAAAAAATTTAGATAATCTCTTTTCTATTTGGCCAACCTCTAGAGACCTGTAATGAAGATTTTACATGATCTATTACCTTAAAAAAATAGTTTCAATTAATAACAACCTGAAATAATAATAACATACTATATCTACAATATATACAACATTATAGCCAATATACCATTGGAGCACAACTTTTTACAGGTTCAGCAAATTTTACATAATCAATATTAACTATTTTTAGCTAATACCATTGAAGATGCTCTAATTATGGGATAGTTACAATTTTCTTACTCCGTATCATTTTTTTGGCAGAATATCATTTTTATTTTTAAATATATATGAGCATATGACAAGGATGAACGCAAGAACAATCTCACATGTGACATGTTTATATGTCAACCTTCGTCTCTTCATGATCACCAACACCCGAGTATTCTATCTTAAAAAAAAAGTTAAAACCGAATCTTTAGTCATATAAATTTCCTTTTAATAACTTTTCCATAAAATGGGACAAGAGAAAACTGTTCCTGAGTTTACCTCAGGAGATTTATTTAAGGTTATAGTGTAAATAGCTATGACATTTTTGTAAATAATGGTAAATTTCTAAAAAAATCATAAAATTACAATTGTACCATCGTGCATTAATATGGAGAATTTTAGTTACCTCAGGAAATTTTTCTGAGCTAACCTCAAGAACATCAAACCCACGGGACAATATAAAGAAATTGATAAATTGAGCTTTAGAGCATCTCCAATGGGGACTAATCCCTTAGGAATATCGTAGTTTGCATGTCATAAATAAAAAATATAGAGAATGTGTAAAAAAAAATGCACTCCAATGAGACATTCCTCTTATCTATAATTATAGCCAACCCTTCATGTTGGTTATATATAGCCAACCTCTAGAGACCTGTAACAAAATTTCACATCATTTATAACATATTTAAATAATATAATCTATTTATAAACTTGAAATAATAATAACATACTATTTTTAAACTATAGCCAACTATTATAGCCAACACCGTTGGAGTACAACACCTTACAGATTCAGCAAATATTATTTTACCCAACTAATTTTAACAAACTGAAAATACACACCTAGAGGGGAGGGGTGAATAGGTGTTATGACTAACAATGATCAAATAAAAATTCTGCCTGAAAAGTTAGTCTGGCAGCTAGCTGGATGCAACAGAATAGTGAATAAGAAGCTAGCTGAGATATGCAATGCAGAAAGATAAAAAGTGCAGAAAGTAAAGAACACCACGAATTTTAGCTAGGTTCGACCCCTAATCTTCTATGGTCTACGTCCTAGTCCCTTACCAACTTGGTAAGAGAATATATTATTGATCACAAATAAACCAATTACAAGATCCAATAATATATCACCCAATTTACTGATAACAGCTTGCTGGAATGAATTTCTCCCCCTGAGTAAAACCACTCTCTTGAACCTCAAAGCCTCTCTAACAGCCTTGCTCCCTTGAACACTGAATTCCTCGAAGTTCCCCTTCTTGAATTCCACTAGTTCCTTGAACAACCTGTTGTATAGACCAGTGAGTTCCCTTTGAGCACAATACTCCTTGAGCACCAAGATCCCCTTGCTGTTATGCAGTGAAACCAATCCCCAGTTACTGATTGCAGCTAGCTGGAACCCCTTGTTCTCTGAACACAGCTCTCTAAGTTCTATACTAAACCAAGTATAAACTTCTCTAGCCTAATGCTCCTTGAACCCTTGTTCCACTATCTTGACAATCCAGCAACTACCAACTTTACAAGTTGAACAATACAATGAATGGAAAGAATTACAACTCAACTAGTATGACTCTTTATATATATAAATCGTGTATGATATATCTTAGAGCTCAAGAATGTTGTTTATGGATTTTGCAATGTAAACAACTGAGTTGTTGTGTATAATGATATGAAAGATATTCAGGTGTGTTCTTGATGGTTGTCCAGTGCTCTTCTTGTATCACAAGTGAAGAATATATATAAGCAAACTCCACCGTTCAGATTATTCAAGTAAGGAGCCGTTGAGAGATTTCTGGGATATTCAAGATGGGAATCAAGCTTTTTATTTAAAGAATGTTTCTCATGTAGAGGAATATAATCAGTGGAGTAGTGATGAGAATGTGTATAACAAAGCTTTTTGTTCTTGAAGAAATCCGTTAGAAACATATGAAGAAAACAATGAATTTGATAATTAATGAATGTGTTTTCTTTGGAAGCTTTTCTACAAGACAACAGATGGTGGAGTTGTAGAAATATGGAATATTTGTTTATTAACAAAAGCATGCTTGAAAAGTAAGCACATGGGTTGTTTTGGTGGAGCACTTTAGAAAGTAAAAGTCTCCTTTAAAATGTGGATGTTGTCTAGAAAGATTCCTTTGAGAAAGAAGAGCTCTAATATATATAATACAATATATATATGGGTTATTGACCTTTTGGCCCTTCAAGTTTACACACTTATACCCATAAAGCCCTGAAGTTTAAACTCGTACCTTTCTGCCACGCGAACTTCACAAATGTACCTCTTGGCCCTTTTACCGCGTCAGTTTGCTTATCGGCTAAAAAACGTTACAAAACTGAGGGACATAACAGACATTTCACCATCTTGTGTTTCCCTCCCAATTCACAGTCTCTTCTCCCGCCAAAACAATACCCATTAACTCCTCCTATATCTATACGTTATTTATGCAAATTAATTTACCAAATAAATTGTTAGCTTTGAAAGGAAAAATGGAGCCTCATTGTTGGTGTGGAAGGGCAGCTGTCTTGAGAACCTCATGGACTGATGCAAATCCAGGGAGAAGATTTTGGGGATGTTGGCATTACATGGTAAAATATGTACATGCATAATTGTTTTCTTTGTCTCTTTTTATTGTTCTTAATATTTTAATTTATTTGCAGGAACAAAGGAGCAATGCTTGTAATTTTCATTTGTGGTTCGATCCCCCCATGTGTCCAAGATCAAGAGCTATTATTCCAGGACTCTTGAGGAAAGTAGACAAACTTGAAGAAGAAAAGGAGAAGCTTCATGCTATTGTCGTTGAAATGAAAATGAAACGAAAAAGAAGATGGTCCATATTGGTTTATGTTGTTATCGTCTTCATTTTGTTAAGCTTTGTAATGTCAAACAATGATAGGGAGGTTGTAGTGAAGAGACAAAATGATCTACCTTAAACTATGTAGTGCACCTGTTTCTATGTTTATGTAAGGGAAATGTTGGATGAATGAAATAGAAGTATGTACTGCACTTGTTTTTATGTAATGGAATATTTTGATGAATGAAATGTCATAGCCAAATCATTCATAACAAAAGGAAATGTCATACTTGAAACAAAGTCATAACTTAAGGATTACATGAAAGAGTTCTTCCAAATCATTCATAACAAAAGGTGCAGACCAAAAGATGAAAGTAATAGCATATTCTCTGAATAAACAAAAGATGGACACTAATAGCATATAGCTTCATATTTTCTCCACTTCTTCATTGTTCAACTTGCCTTCTCCTTTCCTTTTGTTGAGTGTTTTTCCTTGCTCTCTTTGTTCAGATTCCTTGCAGTTTCATGTATTGCCTGTGTGAGAGCAGCAGTTGTGATGACATTTCTGCCATGAGATAAGAAAGGTGCAGACTTGAGCTTTGTCTTGCCGACTATAGTCTTGAACTGCTTCACTGGTGGTGGCATCTTCTTCCCCAACTCCATGGGTCCAGTGTAGGTGTTGTGTTGTTCTTTGTTCCCAGAAGCATTTCCCTCTGCCATCACTGTGTCACCTTCTACATCAACACACACAGGATCATCTGGTGTGTTTCTAAAGGTAAAGCTTCGATTGATGGTCAACCTCACACTTCTTCTAAGAGGTGTAAAATCAGCATTGTCTTCTCCACATCTTTTGATTTTTTTCAGTGCCTCAATCTTCTCTCTTTTCCCAGCATCAATCTTCTCTTTCATTTCTTTCTTTACAACCATTCTTCTTGCCTCCTCAGCTTCATTCCGTTTCTGGGATGTTGGTTTTTTGACTTTCAATTTCTCCTTGAGTTTTTTCAATTTTCCAGCAACCACCATTATTGGGGAATCCAGAGTTGTTGTCAGTATACAATTTCCAACTTCCTCTTGTTCCTTTTGTTCTTTCAGTTTTTGTAGCCACCTCAATTTTCTAATTTGCCTTGCTGCAGTTTCAATTGGAGCCTCATCTTCCTGTTCAGTTTCTGCTTCAGTCAAGGGTGGAATCTCATTCTCCAGTTGAGTAGGTTGAGTCAAGGGTGGAAGCTCATTCTCTACTTGACTAGGTTGAGTCAAGGGTGGAATATCTTCATCTAGAGCCACTTCATTGTATGCACCTTGCATTTCTTGCTCCTCAATTTCCTCCTCAATTTGGTCCTCAACTTGGGCATCAATTTGTTCATCTGCATGCTCATTTTCTACTAACCTTTCTTGCTCATCAGTTTGGTCATTTGTTGGCACCACAAGGGCTGGGCATGTTCTTTTGTTATGACCAGTTTTCTTGCATTTTCCACACCTACAGAACATAAATACTATGAGTTGTCAAACAACATAATAAAGCCAAAAAAAATCAAATTATAATCATAAATATACCTCACAGTCTTCTGACTTGTCCTGCTTAATATCTTCACTCCATGCTCAACCTTCTCATATGTGTCTTTTGGTTCAGGCCTCCTTCTCTTCTTTGGCCTACCAAGCTGTTTTTCAACTGCTGGTGGTTTTAAACAAATTCCTGTCCTTTCCCAAGCCATGTGCCCATTCATAGGATAAACTATTCCAGAATAAGCTTTTTGGTAGTTTGTTGTTGAATACACAGAATCAACATAGTCCTCCACATTCTGCCCTAACCTATTGATGCATGAGATGGCATGGTGATAAGGGATGCCACTCAAATCCCACCTTCTGCAACCACAACTTTTTTCACCCAGATGCACTGCATACTTGGACCCATTCACTGTTGTCACTTCAAATTGATCATAACCTGCATAGGTTGAATAGCATCCTCCACTCCATTTTTTAAATTTGTCAAGCAGCTTGTATACTTTGGGTGTAAATTTTCTTACTTCCCAATCATGCATCTCGTCCCTCTTAGTTTGCAGTCTCCTCATGAGATACTCCCTTATCATTTCTAACATGACTAAAATGCCTTGTTCCTTAGCCCATAAAATACACCTGTTAAAACTCTCACACATGTTGTTTAGCAGAAGATCACATTTATTCTGAGTCTTAAAATGTGACCTTGTCCAATGATGGAAAGGCACTGCAGTTAGCCATTGCCATGCTCCAACATTTTCTTCTTTAATCACATTCATGGCCCTTTCGAAAGCCTCTACATTACTAGCCCTAGCACAACTCCACAATTTCTCTTTTAGTGATCTTCCTCCATATTTGCCCTTAAAGTTATTATGCATATGCCTAACACAATATCTTTGCTCAGTCATGGGTACCATTTCTTCAATGACATTGAGGAGACCCTTTTGTCTATCACTAATCAATGTCCACCCATCCCCAACCCTAATATCAAAGTCCTGAACTAGTAAAGCCAAAAACCATCTCCAAGAGTCTAACCTTTCTGCTTCAACTACTGCATATGCTAATGGATACATACAGTTATTAGGATCCATGCCTACAGCACACAAGATCTGACCTTTATACGAATTCTTGATGTGGCATCCATCTAAGCCAATGACCTTCCTGCAACCAAGTTTGAAGCCATGCTTCAACCCACCAAGGCATATGTATATCCTCCTGAATTGACCAACATTTCCTAGATTTGAACATATGTAGAGTTAGACAAACACTTTTTCAGATCTAATAAGTTAAACAACACAGAACATCTAATACATACCTGGTTCAATGTCAATCTCAACTGTAGAGTTGGGACACCTTTTTAGCAGCTCTGTCTTGTAATCCCAGAGTTTCTCATATTGTTCCTCGTGAGTACCATTAATGGTCCTCATGCATTTCCTTTTAGCTTTTCTGAGGATATGAGATTTGAAATCAATCTGCAAATCCTTTAACACAGTCTTATGAAAAGACTTTATTGGCCACTTTGGATTAATCCTAAACTCAGGTAGATATTTCCTTGCTAGAAAACCAGAATTGATAAGGGGCAAACCTTTTTGCTCTCTAACACATGTGTGATCTGTAAAGCAAAAAGAAAAAAGAAAGAATAGAATATTAAGCCACTACATACCACCTACCAGTGTAGGAAACTGTGTAAAAATTAATGGAAATGACCAAAAGGTACCTGGTCCCACTTTCTTGATTTGAATGCACCTGTCAAAATTATATCCAGCATTAAGGAACCAGGGGCATGGAGGCTTGCAAACTGCTCTAACTCTGGTTTTATCACTTTTTACAAACTTCACCACCCTCCCTTCCTTATAAGAATGTTTAATTATGGCCTCTCTACACTGGTAATGATCTGTAAAGATCATCCCAACGTTCCACTGTGGATTGTCACTATCTTTGTACACTGGAAACCTATTTTTCCTCTTAAGAGCTTGTAGCTCTTCATCTTCATCCATGTCATTGTCTGGCAGACTATCTGAGTCATCATCACAGTCAGTGTCATTATATGTTTTATCACTATCAGTGTCTTCCTTTCCTAGTCCAATTCTGTCTCTTATTCTACCCACCCATTCCACTCCTTCATCAACATTATTAGCATATACCATGTCATCATCTGTATCTGAGTAGTCAGAATCATCAAAGTCATAATCATCCAATTCATCACTCCACTCTCCTACTTCATTACTTCCATCTCCTTCACTCCTTTCAAATACATTAATGTCATCAAATGCCCCCAAATTTGTTTCATCACAATGCTCCACATATATATCTATCTTGTTATCATTTTCCATAGCATACCCTTTCATTGCAACTACATAACTATCATCTGTGATTAACTGCAGACTTTTCTCAAATTCTACATTAGGTCTCCTATAATACAAACAGAACAGTCCCTTATAACCCATAGCTTTAGCATATGTTCTCAAACTGTCATAGCTAATATCTACGTCTTGCAAGTAATATACTGTCACCTGACCACCTACATATGTTACTTGTGGTAACCTTTTTAACCTTCCACCGTGAAATATACTAACACTTATTGTGTGTTCACCTTCAATACCAAGAAATTGGTTTACAATCAGCACATTTTAACATAATACCCACATCATCAACACAACATAAACAAGATACTTGAACAATTAACAATCAAGTTAAAAAAGTGATCAACAATGCATAAATAAGCGCTGATAAACAACAAACAAGTTTAATTAACAATCACAAAAGAGAGTTAAGAATCATACAAGTCTCGAAGGAATTAGAATCTGACATTTCCTTCTTCAATCGCCAATTTCCTTCTTCAGTCTCGAGTTTAATTGAGAAGTAATTGAGAGAAATTAAGTTAAAGGGGTTAAACTGATCGTCAATACATATAAACCTAGTTTTATTGTGTTAATATCGGCACTTGAAATGTCTGTTATGTCCCTCAGTTTTGTAACGTTTTTTAGCCGGTACGTATTCTGACGCGATAAAAGGGCCAAGAGGTACATTTGTGAAGTTCGCGTGGCAAAAAGGTACGAGTTTAAACTTTAGGGCTTTATGGGTATAAGTGTGTAAACTTGAAGGGCCAAAAGGTCAATAACCCTATATATATATATATATATATATATATATATATATATATATATATATATATATATATATATATATATATATATATTAGACAATCACTACAACTGATTTCTAACATATATTCTTTAAGAACGCACTCCCCTTTGATATTCTGAATATTCTGGACAGTCTGCCAGCTTGCTGAGTTGTATTGCCAGCTAGCTGAGATGCCCTGCAAGCTAGTTAAGATGCCCTGTGTTTTGCTATGAATTGATATGAATAATGAACCTGCAAAACAATATTAGTTCAGAACAAATACCCAGCTTGCTTCCTATGTATGATCATCAAAATTATAGAGTTTCACAACCCCATTGAAGATGCTCTTAATGAACAAAAGTTGTCAGTATTATAATGATATTAGCTTGATTAATTGGCTATTAAAGAATATCAAAATTTTATTTAACGAAGATAACAGCACCTATTTAATAATATTACGTGGCATTTGATTCGTGTTTGGAGAATAACACTAGGTAAGAGGTATTAAGAATAGTTTCAACTTAGCAAAAAAAAAAAAAATAGTTTCGGTAGATTTTATTCGGATGAAGAATATGATTTTTTTCTGTAAATTGTAAAATATAATAATTTCTTACAAAATTATTTTTATAATATAATAATTTCATTTCTTTTGATAATTAGAATAATCATATCTAAAATCAAATTGATAAACTTTTAATGTTTTAAGTTTAACATAATGGTATAATTAGCTCTTGATCCCTATTTGAATGTTGATAACTTGAGAAGTTGAGATGAGGGATGTCGAAATCGGTAATAGCAGGCGAAATAGTAAATGTCTTCGAATTTATTTTCTCAACCTTCGTATCTAGTTTTGTATATATCCAAATCGGTGAGCATGTTGAATAACTAAAATGAATAATTTGTATATACACTACCTTCATGTAAATAAAATCTAGTCTAATAAAACATATTTAATAATAATAGTTTTTAACTAAAAATACAAATGCCAGATTAATTAATTAACTAATTAACGACACAAGAGCACTAAAAAGAAATGTTACAAAATATTTTTATTTTTTTTTTGTCCGAAAAAACAATTCATTAACTTTTTAAATCACTCATCAATATATGCATGAAGTCATGAATTCGATGTGTAAAATAATAATCAAATACGATAACAGGATGAAATCCTGTTCAATTTATCATATTATTATATTTATTTATCTTTATTATTATTGAGGTCAAATACGATAAGAAAAACAATCCTTGCATAGTTTCAAGATGACAAATGATAAATGACAAATGTCAAAATGCATTTAGCAAAAAAAAAAAAAAATGTCAAAATGCAGCTCATCAGCATAACCAAATATTCCCGTTTTCGTATTTTTTTTTAAAAAAATCACGAACTAGTCAATAATAATACAACAAAGCCCCAGCTATTAATTTCATTTCAATTATTATCATCCCCAAATAAAAATATCTTAAATTCCCCCAACCACCTCGAGTTGAACCGAGTCAAACTCGCACCCCAAACTCAGTCGAAGAAGTGTACTTTGTCCACCGATCAACTCGGTTGACTCACTCACTTTAGTGCCACGTGTCACCTCTTCACTGGACCCCACACATAGTGAATAAATAAAAGTTTTATAAACCTATACATACAATCTCTCTCTCTCTCTATCGCCGTCGGCGATCAATCCATACATACACAAATCTCTCTAAACATATACATACAACTATACTTACAGCTAATTTATATCTCTCCTATCCATCTTCATTTAATTCACTGATCTGTGACACTTATCCATTCACCTATACACACACATATACATACATATTGGTGTATGCATTGATTAATTTCACCGCAAAATCAGCCTCGACATTCGTGATTGATAAATTCGGGGTAACGGAATCTCAATTAGGATAATTGTGATTTTTTATCAGATTAATTCGAGTAAATGTAGATGAATTAATTGATGAATTGTGTTTCTTTTTTGTACAGGTGATTTTGAAAATTTAGGGCTTTTTTGTGAAGAAAAGAGATGTCAGGGCCTCTGGATCGGTTCGCGAGGCCTTGTGAGTTTAGTTCATTTCATTTTTGTTTGTTGATTATGTTATGTATGTATGTGTGATGTTAATTGTATGAGATTGTAGTGTTTTTGTGGTGTGGATGGTGTTTTGGTGTGTATATTTGTGTTAATTGTCCAAAAGTGGATTATTTGGTGTGGTTAAGCGAAGGTGTGAATTTTTCTTAATGAAGAAATTTATATGGGGGGACTGCAGTTTATATTATGATGAAATTAGTAATTGTGTTGTATAATAAAAAAGATAGGGTTTCATTAAGGATGTCAGTAAGAGTTGTTTCCTGTTGACTTGTGTCAGATTAATAATTTTGGTTTTCTTCAATTCGGAGCTACTTTCATGTGTTACTGGGGAAGTTACACAGTTCTTCTTTACGATTCTTGATTGAGATTGTGTTTATAATAGTGAGATTGTTGATTTATGGTTCAGTGTAAAGATTATATGGGTGAATATTTATTGAAGTTCGTGGAGATTGGTAGTGTTTAATGACATGGTTTTCCTAAAACATCTTGTGAAACTGGTTCCTTGCGAAGCTTATAATGTAGCATGTTGTGTACTCCCTCCGTCCCACCGGGTTCTTAACATTTCAAAATGAGGTGTTTGGCACGCATTTTAAGGTGAATTTTAAGGATAGTTTTATAACTTATTTTTAAATTTTTTTTTGTATAAAAATAGAACAATTCTATTTTTATACAAAAAAAGAAAATTTCAAAAATAAGTTATGGAACTATCCTTAAAATTCACCTTAAAATGCGTGCCAGAAAGTGACAAAAAAAGTGTTAAGAAATGGATGGGACGGAGGGAGTATAATATTATTTTTTACGGTATTCTGGGAAATGTATTAGTAAGTATGTGGTGGTGGATGCTTATTTGTAGTTCGGCAAGATCGACAGAGTGCTTTAGGTGTATTAGCTTTCATTGCGAAGGAAAAAAAATATTTATGTTTGTACACTTTCTGCACCATCCTGTAAATAATAATTTGTCAAAATATATATCATATATGTATTATGTCTTTGAAATTGTTTTTGACTACTTGGACTTAAATATAGGAAACATAAGTTTATCTTGTTTATCCTCATTTTTCTGTAATCTGTTATAAAATCTATCTATATAATTATTTGTCCCGTCTGATAGGTTTTGAGGGTTCCTCTGGTAATGATGAGAGAAGAGAAAGAAAATCTGATTTTGAAAACTCAGAGGATGAAAGAAGGACGAGAATTGGCTCTTTAAAAAAGAAAGCACTGAATGCATCTTCCAAGTTTAAACATTCTCTCAAGAAGAAGAGCAGTAGACGAAAGAGTGATGGCCGAGTTAGCTCTGTTTCTATTGAAGATATTCGTGATGCCGAGGAGCTACAAGCTGTGGATGCATTTCGTCAAACACTTGTCTTGGATGAACTGCTTCCTGAACAACATGATGATTATCATATGATGTTGAGGTAATCACGACTTGCGTTAAGTGTTGGACGTATGGCATTTTATGTGTTCAGAAAGAAAACATTAATTACCTAGACAGATAAAATCAGAAATTATCATTGAGATTCGTCGTAGATATTTATTTTTGCCAAACAATATTTTTCATTCATTACTCAGATTTTTATATTTTCAAAATCGTAATTATTCAGATTTGCCAAATGACCCCTAAGATCGCATCGACTATTTGAACATGATAATATTGATTTCTACATGGTGCATCTATAGATGTTCCTCTTAATTATTTAAAGGATGTGACGCTAACAGGATGGCATACATTTTAGTCAGTGTTCTCACTCTATATTGTTCCCTCTGTTTCAGATGTAAACATTCTCTATTCTTTTAGCATTCTCATTAAGAAATATTCTCCCCCTCTCATACATTCCCTTTGTTCACAAAGTTACTATTAAAATCATTTGCTGTCCTGCTGTGTATACAATGGAAAGTGCAAGAAACTGAAGAGACAATACATCTTTAATTTCACATTTTGTGGTACATATGTTTAGGACATTATAAGTTTTTCAATAGATTTGAAAGTACTATTGGAATTGTCTATAGAAATATCATTAATTCTCTGTGCTTTGGTGTTATGTATGATATGTTGAGCCTAACATTTAAAAGTAATATTAAAATCTGTAAGATCCATCATGTATCTATTTTATTATAGTTATGATGTCACGCGAGTTGACTGTTACTGCCCTTTTCTTTTGTATGCAACAATATCTTGTGGAACAGAGTTTTTTCTGTTGTCTAATATTCAGCTGTATCATCACATCATGCCAAATTTACCAAAATTTAGAATATTTAGAAAATCGAAACAGTTCAATCTGAACTAAGCTGTAGGACTTTCTGCCAAGTCTAATAGGAGATCAACTATTTAGATGGTGATTTAGAGAATGGTCATCTTAGGTCAAGAATCGGGATGTAATAAGTTCGAATTAGAATATATTAGCCCCGTAACTTTATAGGTCCAAGTATCTTGGCAACCTGTGTTTAGTAAATTAGTATTTGTTTTTCAGATTTTTGAAGGCGAGGAAGTTTGACATTGAAAAGGCAAAGCATATGTGGGCTGAGATGATTCAGTGGAGAAAGGATTTTGGCACTGACACAATTTTGGAGGTATATCCATCTTAGTTCTCAAATTTGCTGTTTGCGTACGTGATTATGTCAGGATCTTGAACCCTGAAGAAGTATTGACATCGTGTGGCATTTCTGTTTTCTGTATTATTTACAATAACACTTCGTTTGTTGGTTTTTTTACCAGGATTTTGAATTTAAAGAGTTCAATGAAGTTTTGAAATATTACCCTCAAGGTAATCACGGGGTGGATAAAGAGGGAAGACCGGTCTATATTGAGAGATTAGGAAAAGTTGAGCCTAACAAACTTATGCAAGTAACAAGTATGGATCGGTACATAAAATACCATGTAAGAGAGTTTGAGAAAACATTCAAAATTAAGTTTCCAGCGTGTTCGATTGCTGCAAAAAGGCACATTGATTCAAGCACAACAATTTTGGATGTTCAAGGCGTGGTATGGTTCCTCAACAGTACCTTTTTTTTCATATATTGGCCTTCAGTACAAAGTGTTGTCATATACTGGATACATTTAAGCATTACATCTCTGCTCTTAATTATGAAGGGGTTGAAGAATTTCACCAAGGTAGCACGGGAACTTGTAATGCGGCTCCAGAAAATAGATGGTGACAACTACCCTGAAGTAATCTTGACTATCATTTCTCAATCAATTACTATTTACATTATTTCTGGTACAAGGAACCAATATTAATTTAACTAATTTTATCAAGTTACTATTCTTTTGGGCAGTCGCTTCATCAAATGTTTATCATCAATGCCGGTGCTGGTTTTAGACTGCTATGGAGTACTGTCAAGTCTTTTCTGGATCCCAAAACGACTTCGAAGATTCATGTAAATCAATATATACTTTGACAGATTTAGAGGCATTACTGTTGTCATCTCCTGTTTTTGTTTTGCCAACCTGAACTATATTACTCTTGTTTGAAACTGTAGGTACTAGGAAACAAATTTCAGAACAAATTACTTGAGATTATAGATGGAAGGTAATTCACTGTAGTACTATCTATAAAATTACTCTAGGACAAGCTCTATTTGGTTCGCAGTTATTACTCCAGAACATCTATTTTGAGTGGTTGTCCCATCTTATGGGTTCTTTTTTTCATTTGTACAGTGAACTGCCAGAGTTTCTTGGGGGTACCTGTACTTGTGCTGATCAAGGAGGCTGTCTTCGTTCTGATAAAGGACCATGGAAAAATCCTGACATTTTAAAGGTTTTGTTCCTGTCCAACTACTTTTTACTTCCCTTTCCATTCTTGGTCTATTCAGTACAATATCAATATATCATATCTTGAAAGTCATCCTGAATTGTTTGAATAGTTAACAATCAAAATAAATTTCTGTCCAGAAGTCATATGTGGATTTATCAGTTTTGATTGTAAAAGTTTCCCTTATCTGCATTGCAGATGGTTCTTAATGGGGAAGCTGGAGTTGCCAGACAGGTGGTTAAAGTTTTAAATAGCGAGGGAAAGGTAGTTGCTTATGTTAAGCCTCGCTACCCCGTGGTATGATATTGTGGTTTTTCTGTTCTTTTGCTGGATACCTGTGGTGCACCACCTTCTTTCAGTTGTGGTAATTCAGTTTCTCCTATAATTCATTCAAGCAGGTAAAAGGCAGTGATACATCCACTGCGGAGTCGGGATCTGAAGCTGAAGATATTGCTTCTCCAAAAGCAACGAGGAGTTATTCAAATCTTCGTTTGACTCCTGTTCGTGAAGAAGTAGGTTCTTCGAATTTCATCATTTATGGAATAATCATGCTTTTCAGCTTTTAGAAGAGACACGAGACATGCTTATTATGATAATATTTTTGTTTTGCATTTTGTATTGTTACACTGGGATATTCAAGAAAGTTAGGTTCTTAATAATTTGAAAATTGCGATTCTCATATCTAGCCATGACTTTGATTAGTTAGGAACTTTGGGTGTGCACATGTAGGCACTGTTATCAAAGTGTTTCATGATTCCTCCTGACTTCGTTGTTTACTTTGTTTGAAAAAAAAACAAACAGGCCAAAGTAAATGGATCTGCTAGCCATACTAATACCTTCTTGGGCTATGATGAATATGTACCCATGGTAGACAAGGCTGTTGATGCTGGATGGAAGAAGCAAGCATCCTTTAAAATGGTTACTGCTTCCAAAGGTTAGCCTTAAGCTCGATTGCCATTAATATACTGCTTTCACTACTACCCTATAAGTAATGTAAATTATCATTGTGATGTACATCAGAGTTATATTTGGAACATGATTGTGCGAACAGTATGATGTGGATTCTAGTGAGGCCCCAAAATTCCAAATTAGCAGTATTCTTTGGGCACACGTGAACACGCACACAAATTGAACCATGTTATGATGTTACTAGTAGCTTCTATATCTGAGAATCAATTTAAATACTCATAAAATTTGGTTGCATTATAATTGGTTCAGGGACGCCTACGCCTACACTACCTGCCTCTCCGAAGACGCCTGAAGGAAATCGTGCTCAGATCATAGCATTGCTTATGACTTTTTTTATGACCCTTTACACATACTTTTACTCGGTGGCCAGGCATGTAACAAGGATGCATCCTGGAAAATCTTCCAATAATGACCAAAATGTTCAGGAATTCACCACTGATACAATGCCCAAGGATGAACTATGCCCCCCTTCCCCTACTCCAAAATTTTCTGAGACAGAGTTGCTCTCTTCTGTTCTCAAAAGACTAGGTGAACTTGAAGAAAAGATGGATACAATTAAGGCAAAGCCTTCTGAGATGCCTTATGAGAAAGCAGAATTACTGAATGCTGCTGTTTGCCGTGTGGATGCTCTAGAAGCAGAGTTAATTGCTACCAAAAAGGTGAAATGTGTTTTGGATAATAATGTTACCACTGGTTTTTGTTGAAATGTTTTGTGGCCAATTTACTGTTATATATGAGTGCAACTTGCAATTTTAGCTGTAACACTGAATTGCATTTTTCAATTAAAATTATTGTTCTATGTTGCTTAGTATGAATTTGCATCCTCTATGCAGATTGCGGACAGATTATATATCATTGTCTTCTGGACTGCTAACATAGCTTTCAACATATAAAAATCTGTTGAAAATAGTAGCTTTGTCCTTTGTGTACTCGAACAAAATGCCTTGCTCTATGTCTCTAAATATGTCATGTGAAATAATTAAATCTTGTTAGGCTTTAAACCCGATGATTCTAGGATAGATTTATCTATATCGTGCTTGGCTAGTGAATATTGGCCTTGGAATGTCTATGTATGTTACAATAGCAACATTTTGCATCTTCAAGCATCATCAGTAGACAAGTGCCTTTCTATATACAAACATTACATACGTACTTTTCTCTAAAGTACCTTCTTATATGCCAAATAAGTACTTTTCATAAGGGCCTTTTCGTTTCTTTTCTGAGTTATTTAAGACTTCCAAATCTATTCTTAGCTTTGGTACTTACTCCTGGGTGACATTGCTTCTTTCTGGACAGGCTCTTCATGAAGCTTGGATGAGGCAGGAGGAATTGCTTGCTTATATTGACAGTCAGGAAGAAGCCAAGTTCCGGGTAAGTTTTTTTTTATACGTATTCAAATATGTCTGGACTCACTTCATTACATTTCCTTTCTCTCTCTCCACAAATGTGCTAACAGACACGCACCCCCACACAAACAAATGCTTACATGGTCGCACACTTAACTAACAGTTATGTTGTCATGCATGAGCAGAAGAAGTCTTGCTGGTGAAAGGTAGCTTTTGTGTAGATGTGCTTGGTTCATTTGTGTGGATATGTTTGGTTCAAGTCATGTTTTTACAGACTTTATACACGTTGTATCTATTTTCATCCTGCTGAGAAGTTGTTCCAGCCTGTGTAAAGTTGACACCGTGATGGGGTACATTATGTGTGAGTTTGTGTGCCTAATATTTTTACTCCACCTATCATGAGTGATAAATGTATGTTTCACATAAAGTGAACTCACAATATATAAGACGTTCTGCTTGAAATATTGAATTGGGTTACACTGTTCTGTATAATTTCTTTTACCAACTACTATAAATTTGCTGAAATGAATTTGAAGTTACGAAGTTTGAAGACGAAAGTGTTTCATGTTCCCTCAACCGAACTTTACCTCAAAATATCTGCAAATGAGACCTCAAAAAATACTTTTACCCCATTAAAAGATTTGCAAATGAGACTTTGGAAAAATTGATTTGCCCAAAGATGTGTATTGTATAATTAAGGGGTGAAATGGCATTTTCGTCCCTCAACTGGAGCTCAACTTGCAATCAGGTCATCGAACTCAAAAAGCTTTCAAACGGGTCACTAAACCATTAAAAACTTTCATATCCAGTTGAGTGACCTATTGCTTTAGGGTGAAATGGCATATTCGTCACTGAACTGGAGCTCAACTTGCAATCAGGTCATCGAACTCAATAATATATCCAAAATCTTTGCACCAGGGTTGTGAAAGATTCATCTGTTTTCTGAAGCTAATGGAGTTCAAGGAACTTACATGCCTGGGTGGCTTAGAATCTTTCTTTCAATAAATGAACCTTGTTCTCTGGACCTAATGGTGTTTGTTATTCAAAGACAGACCGTATTGTCATGATAACTCCTAGACTTCTAGTAGTTTCTTATTAAGTAGAGTTTCTTTTTATTCAAAAAAAAAAGTAGAGTTTCTTTAGGCATCCCTTGTTTCTGTCAGTTAACCATTGAACTGCTTAGCCCGTTGGTGTCTTGTAGTTGAAGATTTTGGCCCTCGATACCAACCTAGGCTAAGGTATTGAGTGTCTTGGTATGAGAACAGAAAACGTCACTTGTTTTATATTGTTACTTTCTTGTAATTTAGTTATACATGAATGATGAAACACCATAAAATCTCATTTTTCATAGTAAGTGATATCAGTTGTTATATCATGTTATCCACTGTTTATTTAAGATGTGGCATTCATGTCTTTGTTATTATTTTTTATTTACTGGACAGCGCATCCTACTTTTTTCCTTTTAATTATGTCCATAACTCTGTGGCCATTGCATATGACGGTGCAGGAGGCAGTCGAGAACAATATTGGTCAATAAACCTGAATGACATGCATAATAGTTGATATACATAAATCCAAGCCTTTGTGAGATAAGTAAGTCGGAAATTGCCCGGAGAAAGACCCCAGTTGACAGAAGAAGATGCACGTATGCAGGAAATTGCTTTCACCCAGGATGTACACTACCCGCATTATTACATACATGGCAAGACAATCAAGTAACATGAACTACCTGCTGATACTGACAATGTCCAACTGATTGTTTGGTCAATCGGCCTGGTCTTTCATAATATCAGCATATAATGGAAGGAGGCTGCTAGGGTCTCCAGACTTCTGAGAGAAAGAGAGAGTGTATGGAGAGAGAGAGTAACCGAGAGAGAGAGGGTAACCAAGACCTGCAGTGACTTGTATTAAAATGGTTTAGTGACCCGTTTGAAAGTTTTTAATGGTTTAGTGACCCGTTTGAAAGTTTTTAGTGACCCGTTTGAAAGTTTTTAATGGTTTAGTGACCCGTTTGAAAGCTTTTTGAGTTCGATGACCTGATTGCAAGTTGAGCTCCAGTTGAAGGACGAAAATGCCATTTCACCCTATAATTCAGCGGGTTTCTTAAACTGACGAATAGGGTGTAATTTGAGTCAAGTCGAGTGTGTGTTTATCAATTTCGAGTTCAAGCTTTTTTTTTTACGAGTCGGATCGAGTCTAATATTTATGAAGTCTGAAATTTGTGTTAGAACGAACAAGTCGAGTTCGAGTTTATTGAGTTTTTAAACGAATTTTCGAGTTTTTATCGAGTTTTCGAGGCTAAAATCCATCATCTGCATATTTGTTGTCCATTGGTAAATAATTAGTCTTTGCACATCTATAATCTATTGAACGAAATAGAAAGTCATCATTTTAGCCATTTTTTTACAAATTTATGTACTATCCTATATTGTTTCTTCTTATTTTTTAAAATTAAATTTCTCAAAAAAAATATTTGAAATGCTTTATTATTTCTTCTCATTTTTTAAAATTATTTTTTTTTAAAAAAAAATATTTAAAATGTAAGTTTTGTACTTTAAAATATTTACAAAGAAAAAGAGCTAATAACTAAAAATAATATTTATCAATTTAATTTTACAATAAAATTTTTATAAACTATTTATAGAAATGTATAATTAAATATCTCATATTTTCATAGTAGATCAAATTTAATTCAGAAATTTCATTAACTATACTAATAATATAATATAGTACATAATATATAGAAAAAATATGAAGTTAAGTTTTAACTGTAATTTTTATAAATAGTTAACTGGTGAGACATAGAATAATAAATACATAATTTTTTTTTTAAATAATCGAATTTGAGTTTGAGTTTGAGTTCGAACCGAATCGAGTTCGAACCGAATCAAGTTCGAGTCGACTTCAAAAAAACTCAGCTCGACTCGAAAACGTATTCGAACTCGAGTTCAATAGTAAGTTCGAAATGAGTAGAATTCACTTTTTCGAGTCGAGTTCGAATTGAATTCGAGCTGACCTCGAGCTGACTCGATTTAAATTATGTCCTACTTGAACAAATCCATGCGGTCTAAATCTTTTTTTTGTCAGGCATGCAGTTTAAATTTTGTGAATTATAGTTTTGCATGATTTATATTTCATGTTGTATGAAGTACGCAAAGGAATATTTATTTTCTTAAATAATAATAAAATTATGCTTAATCAAGGAGAAGTTGACTGTAATTGAAATTATGTTTAAGCAAGGGAAAATTAGCAGCCCACATGTTAGTTGAGTATTTTTAATTTTTGTAGAATTGTTATGGATCGTTATTTTGCTAAAATATCCAGAACTAGTGTTGGTTCGACAACTACAACTCTACAAGTACTGTGGCTTCTCCAAATCCAAATTTAAATCCGATTGTTGATTCTGTTGAATTTAATTCGAATGATATAGTGAGTGATCCGGGACATCGTAAACCGATTGAAATTTTCGATATCAAAATTAGAGATAATATTCCATGAAGCATAAATGTTTTCTCTTGGTGTATCGTTTGATTGAATTAGCCTTAATTCTTCCGGTTGCGACAACATCTGTTGAAAGGATTTTCTCGGCAATAAATGTGGTGAAAACGAGGTTGCGAATAAAATGGGAGACGAATGGATGGATGATTGTTTAGTTGTCTATCTCGAGAGAGAAGTTTTTATGGTTATTGATAATGAAACTATTTTGCAACGATTCCAGAATATGGAGAATCGGTGTTGTCAATTCTCGCGTATTAATTAATAACTAGCTTCAATACCCGTGCAAGGCACGGGATTGCTCTAATTTACGATATGAATTTTTTTTTCTTCATTGTGCGTTATGTTAATGCCCGAGGTTTCTATTGTGACGATAAAAATCATTTTAGATAGAGTAAACTTCAAAGTGGTGGCCAGATTTTTCGCTCATTTTCAAAAAAGTGGTCGGATTTTCAATTTTGCAAAATGGAGGCCAGACTTACCTTTTTCCTTTCAAAAAGGTGGTTGCAGGCGATTTTCCATTTTTTGACAGGGGTAAAATGGAAAAAAAATGCTAAAAATTCCAAAAATTGTGCACAAAAATTCCCAAAATAATATGTATCACCATATGATTGGTTATATTCGTAATAATAATAATAATGTCCCCATGTATGCACATCAATTCACCAAAAAATCCACAAATATTAGTTGTCAAGATTTAATTATTCAATTTATGTGCATGCATGGGGGGCATTATTATTATTATTACGAATATAACCAATCATATGGTGACACATATTAATTTGGGGATTTTTTGGTTAATTTTCGTGATTTTTAGAATTTTTTTTAGTAAAATAACATATTTTCCCATTTTATCCCTGCTAAATAAGCTGAAAATCGTCTCCAGCCACTGTTTTGAAAGGAAAAAGACAAGTCTGACCACTATTTTACAAAATTGAAAGTCCGGCCTTTTTTTTGAAAATGAGTGTAAAATCTGGCCACTTTTTTGCAATTAACTCTTTTAGATATGCATTTTTTTTTGAAATATGTATTTAAAGAGACCGATATTTTGTGTCTCTATCTTTTTATTGTTGTTTTTAGAGTGTTGATGCCTTTCTTGCGATTAGAGTTAGAAAAATAATTGACGAATATACTTTCAACGTTTTTCATAAGTTTATTTGGATGATCATCTCTTAATCTATATTAAACTGTTATATTTGCATACAATTATATATTATGGGATTATATGAATGTGACTTTTGATTTAATACTACTACTAAGTATTATTGAAGCTTCAATAATTCGTTTATGGATTTATAAAATATGAATTCATAAAAATAAGGTTATTGTTATAGATGTTAAAGGTTCAGTTCTCACTTATGTGACACAATTTTAATATATTGTAGATCTTAATTTCAGATGAAGCTATGGTAAATCATAACAAATTGAGAAACATAATGGTAAAATTTGATAGATTAAAATGTGACATATTGCCCTATCATAATTTATCATTTCATATCCACTAGTTACCTAGAGCCTCATATACTGTAATTACTACATGTCCGATTAATTATCTAGGATACATGCCTAGAATTTGATATAAAAAGTTTGACCATACACGAGTTATAAACGTGTTAGGTCATAATTAATATGCGTCGATCTAGTAGCCAACCCTCCCAAATTGCAATTCAAATCACATGTATCGATTAAGTATTCGAATCTCCCAAAATATTCGGGAGAAAGCGATGTGCCGATCAGTTAGGACGGTAGTTTGAAAATATTGTAAAAAACGTATTTTCTAAAAAGATAAGCAATAACAAAAAATAAGATCGTTCAGAATTTAAATGAGTACTAAGATTTTATTATCACATTTCTAATCCGAATATTATAATTGTATAATTATACAATATCTTTAATATTTTTTACATTTCTATTGGTGCTTTTATAAACAATTAGAATAATGGTGATTTGTTTCCGCAAAATACCCTTCAAATATTTTATTTAAGATCCTGTCACTTTTTTCAAATTTCGCATGAAATAAAATAATACAAATTTTATTAAAATGAAGTAGACATAGAGATTTTTGTATATATACAAATAATAATATGTAAAATTATATTTAGCAAAAAAAAATAATATGTAAAATTATAAAACAAATAATGATAAAAACACATGATTGATAGGTAAATAAGGTAAATAATATAGGACACTCTGACACTTGTGAATGTATCTAATGAATCATAAAATTTAATCAAATATACATGTAGCTGAATGGTCATAACGGTGAATTTGAATTCATGATTAGTAGATTCATTATGTCAAAGGTTCGATCGTCATCTATATCGTAATATTTTTTTTACTTGACTTGACATTTAGGGGCTTTTTTGTAAAATTAAATAAATTAAAATGTGACATGTTGTGGTATGAATTTAAATATTTAGATTATTACGTGTTCATTAACCATTTTTTAGAAAACATATATTCAAATTTAATAAATTTATTACAATTATCTATGTATTGCAAATAATTATTAATATTATTTTATTAAATCGAATAATTTCAAAATATCTAAGTTCACTAAATACCATATATCACACATTTATACTAAACTATAACATAATAAAATATAAATATGTAAATGTAAAACGAAGAAAAATGATTAAAATATCTTAGAAATCAAAATATCAAAGATTCTTCATTCATCACCTAACATATGTACATAGCATATTTTATGACTTATAACACATGTGATGTGTTAGCCTAGTGGTAAGGTGATGTGCAAATGAACCTAAAGACTTAGGTTCGATTCTCATGGTATTATTATATCCTATATATAATTTGCGTAAGGGAGTTTGGGTGGTCGTCAGGTCAAAAAGAGAAAGATTAAGACACTATATGGTTGGAGTCTGCAAGACTTATCAGTAATCTTAATCTTCACCAAAAGAATAAACAAATATACATATTGTAAATAAATAATGTATTCATAGAAATGCAATCTATAATTATAAAAATGCAATATATAAAAAAACATAAACAAAAATGCAATCTACAAAAAACATAATTAAATGTAAATTGTTTTATTGATATTTTAAAATTGTGAAGATACATATTGTCAATAAATAGTGTAACTAAAAAATGCAATTTATAACTATAAAAATGCAATCTATAAAAATATATATATAAATTTAAAAAATATAGACAAATGTAAATTGTTTTATTGATATTTTAAAATTGTGAAGATACATATTGTCAATAAATAATGTATCTATAAAAATACAAACAAAAAAAATATAAACAAATATAATTTTTTTATTCGATTTGTAACTAAATATAATTTATTTTTCAAAATAAATTACTAGACAAATTATTTTTATAAGAAAATTTATTTGAATCACTACCATCAAAAAAACATGAAAAACTGTAACTTTTTTTATTAGATTTGTAACTAAATATAATTTGTGACATTCTATATAAAATATAATTTATGAAAATGTTTATTTTCATAGTTAAATTAAAGTAGAATAATCGTTAAAAAATGTAAATAGTAAATTCAAGATTCTTAACAAAAATTACGGGAGAGAAAGATTTTCACAAAAAAATCTAAACCAACATAAAAAATTCTAATATAGTATACAATATAGTATACATAAAAAAAATCTAAACCAACATAAAAGAAACACAAATATTTAAAGGAAAAAAGATATCAACTATATCACATCTTATCTAATATGAAAAAACAAAAGATATATGAAATAATCACAAAAAGAAATTTCCTAAATTTCAAAATATGATTTACATTAAAACCAACAAAAACCCCTTAAAAAAAAATTATTTCAAAAAAATGAAAAAAGATATACTTAAAAATTTAATAACAAACAAAATTCTAAAAATTTTACTAAAAATACCGAACACCAAAAAAATCAAATATTTAATTTACAAAGATTATAGATTCTGTACTACAAGAAAACAAATACAGAAAATCAACAAAAAACCTAAAAAAAAAAACATAGTTATTAACTAAAAATATATCTCAATAAAATCCCTAAACTAATTTAATAACTTAAAAATTACAAAAACATTTCGTTAACCGAGAAAAAAATGAAAACTAACAAAAAACCAAAACAACTTCAATAATTATTATTATAAATTCATATAAATTTTTTGTTTTTGCAAAATAAGTTTACAAATATTTAAATAAATAAATATATATATTCAAAAAAAGCAAATAATAATAATAATAAAAGCAACCCCGTGCATCGCACTGGTTTAAAGCTAGTATATATAATAGATAGATTGTATTAAACATTGATCATGTTATTTATTAAATATCTTTATTGTGTATGAATTAAAAAAAAATTCTATATAAATGTCGCTCCTCCTTAATTATATTTCTAGTTCCGTTTCTGCCCCTTAACAAATAGTAATCTCAACTAATGCTCAGTAGAAAACTTCACTTTGAAAAACTAAAACCAGGGTGAAAATTTTGTCAAAAAAAAAAAAAAAAAAGCCCAGGGTGAAAGTCGAGTTTAATATTTAACAAAAAAAAGAAAAGAAAAAGAAAGTCGACTTTAATACCAACGTTCCAATTAGACCCAACAATTTTGTACAAAACAAAAACAAGATAATTCAGGGTTTGTGTTTATTTTTAGATACACACGGTGTTCGTGTTCACTCTTACAAAAATTACTATAGATTAAATTATTTTGTTTGTTAAATATACTAACTTATAGCCCGTGCAAAGCACGGGTTACTTGTAATTTTTTATAATTTATTTATTGTATAATATAATATTAATTTAAATATGTTATTGATTCACCAAGATTAGTTAGGGTTTTTTCAACAATATCGTTAAAATCCATCACAAATATACATTATATTGCCCGCAATGATAAAATATTGAATTTGCAGAACAAATTTTATATTGCAGAACCAAGTGTTCAATAAAAAAATTCTAAAAATTAATTCAAGAGATGTTTAGGCATGTTTCGAAGCAGTTTACGATCATGTTCAGGCGGAAAACGTTTTTACATTGGTAAAACATTGTTAAATGTGGATGAATATATGCAGAACAAAGGTAGACTCCAGGACTCCACAAAAAATTTGGTCTCCACTGAACTTTGTTCTCATTATATATTCTATTTTTATTGATATAGATATTCAAAGTCAATAGGTAATTACTTTCAATTATAGTAAAATTACTAAAAATATATATTCTAGTTTAATTTAATAAAAATTTAGAATATTTAGTAGTTAATTTTAATACTAAGAAATAGGGCCCCGACAAAATTTGAAAAGTACTTCGAGCACTAAATATGAGAGATAACTAAGTTCTTTGTTAACCGAAACTCTATTTAGTTAGTTAAATATATAAACTTTAGTATTAAAAATAAATTAATATGTTATTGGCGGGAATCGAATTTGAACCTCTATATATAACAACTTTTAGTATTATTATATCTAACTGTCATGATCTATTTGAGTTGCTGATGTAACGGTGATAAATAAGGGATAACCAAAAATGGGGATAACCAAAAAAGGGGTAACCAACTACAAATTATACCCCTTTTGCTTATTATAATATAGTATAGATATAGATTTATATAAATAGGATCTTGCTCAGGTGAGAACCATCACTATGGTGGGATATGAAATCTAATCATATCCACCCATTTAAATACATTATATTCATCTCTTACCATTCATTTAATATTTAATATTTTATATTTGGAATTTCACCATCTTCTATCTAATTCAACCACCCACCACCACCGGCCACCACCACCACCTTCGGCGATCACCAGAAAATCACCACCGAAAACATAAAACTACCACCGCCAAACCGGAAATCACCACCAGAAACACAGAAATCACCACCAGAAACAGAAAATCACCGCACTGCCACCACCTCCGGCCACCACCAACAAAAATCACCGCCTGTAAACAAAAATCACCATACCAAAACCACCACAAACCACCACCTCCGGCCATCACCTCCGACCACTAACAACAAATCACCACCGGAACCCGAAAATCACCACAAAATCGATATAAAAATCAGGAAGAATCGTAGAAAATCACCATCGTAAAAACACAAATCACCTCCAACCACCACAACCTCACCATCTCCGACCAACAATTCAGACAAAAATAAAAAAATAACTAAATTATAAAATACAAATCAACTCCGGTCAAATCAGAAAATCAAAAACCACTTCCATTTAGTGATTTAAATAGTCAACAAACAGGAATTAACAGAAATAATCATAAACCGTGTTCGATTCTTTGATACATTCTCAGTTAATGAAATGACTAAGCAAGGAGCAGTTACAGTTAGTACAGTTGAAAATGAAGGAAACAATGAGAGGTCCAATAATGAGAAAGAGGCTGAAAAGAATATTCCACCAGGTGACAAAACCGTTAGAAAAGAGGATACAGCAGAGCACACAGGGGACCATTGCCAGTGACACATAGACATGGAAATTCAGTGCATTTCATTTGATGCTTGAGTGTAATTTCATTTTAATTTTGTAAGGGACCATATATAATTTAGAGGGGGGCATCTGTATCTTTTAACTTTTAGCATGATAATGAAATTTCTCTGCTTGTCTCTTTCAGTCACATCCTTATCTTCATTCATTAGATAATTCTTATCAGGATTGCTTTTCTTGGCAGCTAATCCTCTAAGGGTTTTCTCATAGTTTCAGCTCTTTCATAGAGTTCAGACTGTGACTTATTTTCAGTAGTCTATCACTGGTATCAGAGCTCGTCGAACCTTGGAGCTATGGGTCAAGGCAGAAACACCAGATCTAACACTTCTGATGATGAAGGAGGAGAGCACCCTGATCTCAGTAAAATGGAGGTAAATCTCAGAGCCTTGTTTGATGCTCAGAATCAACATTTAATTCAAACTTGCAACAATAACAACCTGAATATAGAGCAGAATGCCAAATCTATTGCAGAAATTAATGAATTGTTATTAGGCTTATCTATGCAAGTTTCTAAATTAGTCTCATCTAAGACCAGAAACCCTGACCAGATCTCTTCTGCCCCACCGTTAGATACATGACCCTCTAATAATAATAAGTACTCGACCTATTCTGCTAGGATGACTAAGGTTGAGTTTCCAAAATTTGATGGTACGGAGCTCAGATCGTGGTTATATAAATGCAATCAATTCTTTCAAATTGATAATATCCCTGATAACCATAAGGTTAGATTGGTTGCTATACATTTAGAGGGTAAGGCTCTTTTGTGGCATCAAACGTATATGCAGAGATGTAATAACGTTCTACCAACTTGGAGTCAATACACTGATGCTATCAATGTAAGGTTTGGAGATTTATATGATGACCCCATGGCTGATTTAAAGGCTTTAAGGCAGACAGGTTCAGTGCAAGATTATCATGATGTCTTTGATGCACTCACTTGTAGACTCACTTTACCTGAAGATTATTTGCTCAGTTGTTACTTAGGTGGATTGGAAGATGGTATACAATTGTCTGTTCGAATGTTCTCTCCTAAGAACATACAACAGGCTCTCTGTCTTGCTAAACTCCAAGAAGCAGCTTCCAAGGCTAAGAGGTCTAAAGTGTCTACTAAGCCACCCCTACTACCCACCCCCACAACTCTTAAACCCTTAACAACTTTCTCCCAGCCAAAATCTCCCTCTCCCCCACCTACAAACCTAACCTCACCAAGGCTATTGTTCCAACCAAACCACCCTTCAACTGAAGAACCCTCACTCCTGCAGAGCTCAGTGAAAAAAGGGCCAAAAACTTATGCTTCTGGTGTGATGAACAGTATGGTCCAGGTCACAAATGTAAAGGCAAGAAACCACAGTTCTTCCATATTGAAGTAGAAGATGATGAGGAACTAGGAGGAGTAGAAGAAGTCACTCCTACAGATCCTGAACCGCTTGAACATCAATGTGCTCAAATCTCCTTGGAAGCAATTGAAGGCATGGCTGTTTATCAAACTATGAGGGTTACAGGTCATCATGGAAAGAAGAGTCTTCACATATTGCTAGATAGTCGAAGTACTCATAATTTTATTGATGCCTCAGCAGCTCTTAAGTTGGATTGTAAGGTGGAAATGATAACTCCCATGGTAGTACGAATAGCAGGTGGTGGTTAGCTGCATTGTGATAAGATAATTAGAAACTTTACTTGGAAATTACAGGGAGTGGAATTTCAAGCTGATGATTTACTTATTCCTCTGAGTGGCAGTGATGTGGTCTTGGGGATTCATTGGTTTACCCAACTAGGGCCAGTTTTATGGAACTTTGCAAAGCTGACAATGCAGTTTACCTACAAGGGAGAAAAGATAAAGCTGAGAGGAATTTCTGGCAAAAATTTCAAGAATATTCAATCTCAGAAACTGGGAAAATTAATGCAGAACTCTGGGGAATTGTCAATGATTCAGCTCATTCCTGTAACTGTGGGGGGTACACCTCAATTAGCTTCATTGGAGGGTTCTACTGCATCCAATGACCCTGCTCTGACTGCTATATTGGACCAATATCCAACTGTATTCACAGAACCTCAAGAACTTCCTCCAGTTAGAGAGAACTTTGATCACAAAATACCATTGAAGGAGGGGACAGATGCTATCAACTTAAGGCCTTATAGGTACCCTACTATCCAGAAAACCATAATTGAGGAGATGGTACATGAGATGCTTGACCAAGGCATAATAAGGCACATCAATAGTCCATTTGCTGCCCCAATTGTGTTGGTTAAAAAGAAGGATGGAAGCTGGAGGATGTGTGTAGATTATAGAAATCTAAACAAAGCCACTGTCAAGGATAAGTTTCCTATACCTATAATAGAAGAATTGATGGATGAGTTGCATGGCACCAAGTTCTTCTCCAAGATTGATCTCAAGTCTGGCTATCATCAAATCAGAGTTGACCCCCAAGACATTCACCAAAACTGCCTTCAAAACTCACTTTGGTCACTTTGAGTATCTTGTCATGCCTTTTGGGTTGACTAATGCCCCATCCACCTTCCAGTCCCTCATGAACCATGTCTTCAAACCCATGTTAAGGAAAGGAGTGCTAGTGTTCTTTGATGATATCCTTATCTATAGCTCCTCTTGGGATGAACACCTAACTCATTTGCAGCTGGCTCTGCAAATCATGCAAGACAATCAACTACATGCTAATCTCAAGAAATGCTCCTTTGGAGTTTCTGAAATTCACTATCTAGGACATGCCATATCTGCAGAAGGGGTTCACACTGAGCAAGATAAGATCACAGCCATCTTAGATTGGCCACAACCTACTACCTTGAAGCAATTAAGAGGCTTCCTTGGTCTCACAGGTTATTATCGAAGGTTCATCAAGGACTATGGAAAGATATGCAGGCCCCTTACTCTCTTGCTTAGAAAAGACTCTTTTAGGTGGAATGATGAAGCTCAGTCTTCCTTTTTATTGCTTAAAACCACCATGTCTACACCACCAGTATTGGCTTTGCCTAACTTCAACAAACCTTTTGTCATTGAGACAGATGCTTCAGGAAAAGGAATGGGGGCAGTTCTTATGCAAGAGGGTCATCCAATAGCATATATTAGCAAGTCTTTCTCTGAAAAAACTGCCCTCCTATTAGCATATGAAATAGAGCTATTGGCTGTGGTGTTTGCAGTCTCTAAATGGCAGCACTATCTGATGGTTCTTCCTTTTGTGATTAGAACGGATAAAAAAAGTCTTAAGTTTTTATTGGAGCACTAATTGGCTACTCCATTTCAACAGAAATGGCTATCTAAGCTAGCTGGTTTTGATTTTTCAGTTGAATATAAAAGTGGCAAGGAAAACAGAGGTGCTGATGCCTTGTCTACAGTGTCCAGTGCCCAACTGTTCACAATGGCTATATCTTCAGTTAATTCTCAGTTGCTTAAGGATTTACAGACCCACTGGCAGACAGATGAGCAAATGAAGAGGATCATTGCAGACCTACAAGCGAACTCTGCATCTCACCCTCATTATGCTTAGGATCAACAAAAGCTTTTGAGAAAGGGTAAACTAGTGGTGAGAGAAAGCCATCCAATTAAGCAAACCATACTGCAGTGGATGCATAATTCAGCTCAAGGAGGTCATTCAGGCATATTTGCTACCCTCAAGAGAACTCAAGCTCTATTCTTTTGGCATAACATGAAGCAATCCGTCATTGATCATATCAAGTATTGTCAAGTTTGTCAGAAATGTAAAGCTGATCTAAGTGCATCACCAGGGTTGTTGCAACCCCTCCCTGTCCCCAACAGTACGTGGGAAGAAATTACCATGAATTTCATAGAGGGCTTACCAAAATCTGGGGGGAAAGGATGTCATTATGGTGATAATTGATAGATTAAGCAAATTTGGTCATTTTATAGCATTCAGTCACCCCTTCACTGCTCTTAAGGTGGCTCAAAGCTATTTGGATAATATATACAAGCTGCATGGTTCACCTCAGTAAATTATCTCAGACAGGGACAAAATTTTCACAAGTGAGTTTTGGCAGGAGTTTATGAAGCTACAAGGACTCACTCTCAAGCTTTCCACTGCATACCATCCACAGACAAATGGTCAATCTGAGGTATTAAACCGATGCTTAGAAGGGTACTTGAGATGCATGTGTCATGCTAGGCCGCAGGATTGGTTAAAATGGTTACCCCTAGCTGAATTCTGGTACAAAACCAACTTCCACACTGCCATCAAGAATTAAGACCCCCTATGAAGTTATGTATGGTCAGCCTCCTCCCCTTCATAGACTATACATACCTGGATCAAGCCAGATGGATGCAGTTGACAGAAGCTTACAGATGAGGGAACAGACCATCAACATATTGAAGCTAAATTTGCATAAGGCCCAGAATACAATGAAGCAGATAGCTGACACAAAAAGAAGTGACAGGCAATTTGAGGCTGGGGAATGGGTGTATCTTAAATTACACCCCTATAAACAGAGATCAGTAACTACTAGACCCAACCAGAAATTGTCTTCAAAAAACTTTGGCCCCTACTTAATTGTCAAGAGGGTTGGAGCAGTGGCTTACACTTTACAACTCCCTACTTCTTCTAAAATCCACCCTACATTTCATGTGTCATTGCTGAAGAAACACTTTGGACCTGCTCCTGCTAGTTTGGATCAATCTCTTCCGGATGATTACAGTTGTGCTATTGAGATGGTTCCAAAAACTCCACTAAAGGTGTTAGAAGTTAGAACTATCAAGAAATTAAATGTTGCTAATGTCCAGTGGTTGGTACAGTAGGATCAATTGCCTGAGTAAGAAGCCACGTGGGAAGATGCTAGGAAGATCATGCACAAGTATCCAACCTTTGATCCTTGGGGTCAAGGATCTTTAAATGGGGGAAGTATTGATACATTCTCAGTTAATGAAATGACTAAGCAATGAGCAGTTACAGTTAGTACAGTTGAAAATGAAGGAAACAATGAGAGGTCCAATAATGAGAAAGAGGCTGAAAAGAATATTCCACCAGGTGACAAAACCGTTAGAAAAGAGGATACAGCAGAGCACACAAGGGACCACTGCCAGTGACACATAGACATGGAAATTCAGTGCATTTCATTTGATGTTTAAGTGTAATTTCATTTTAATTTTGTAAGGGACCATATATAATTTAGAGGGGGCATCTGTATCTTTTAACTTTTAGCATGATAACGAAATTTCTCTGCTTGTCTCTTTCAGTCACATCCTTATCTTCATTCATTAGATAATTCTTATCAGGATTGCTTTTCTTGGCAGCTAATCCTCTAAGGGTTTTCTCATAGTTTCAGCTCTTTCATAGAGTTCAGACTGTGACTTATTTTCAGTAGTCTATCACTGGTATCAGAGCTCGTCGAACCTTGGAGCTATGGGTCAAGGCAGAAACACCAGATCTAACACTTCTGATGATGAAGGAGGAGAGCACCCTGATCTCAGTAAAATGGAGGTAAATCTCAGAGCCTTGTTTGATGCTCAGAATCAACATTTAATTCAAACTTGCAACAATAACAACCTGAATATAGAGCAGAATGCCAAATCTATTGCAGAAATTAATGAATTGTTATTAGGCTTATCTATGCAAGTTTCTAAATTAGTCTCATCTGAGACCAGAAACCCTGACCAGATCTCTTCTGCCCCACCGTTAGATACATGACCCTCTAATAATAATAAGTACTCGACCTATTCTGCTAGGATGACTAAGGTTGAGTTTCCAAAATTTGATGGTACGGAGCTCAGATCGTGGTTATATAAATGCAATCAATTCTTTCAAATTGATAATATCCCTGATAACCATAAGGTTAGATTGGTTGCTATACATTTAGAGGGTAAGGCTCTTTTGTGGCATCAAATGTATATGCAGAGATGTAATAACGTTCTACCAACTTGGAGTCAATACACTGATGCTATCAATGTAAGGTTTGGAGATTTATATGATGACCCCATGGCTGATTTAAAGGCCTTAAGGCAGACAGGTTCAGTGCAAGATTATCATGATGTCTTTGATGCACTCACTTGTAGACTCACTTTACCTGAAGATTATTTGCTCAGTTGTTACTTAGGTGGATTGGAAGATGATATACAATTGTCTGATCGAATGTTCTCTCCTAAGAACATACAACAGGCTCTCTGTCTTGCTAAACTCCAAGAAGCAGCTTCCAAGGCTAAGAGGTCTAAAGTGTCTACTAAGCCACCCCTACTACCCACCCCCACAACTCTTAAACCCTTAACAACTTTCTCCCAGCCAAAATCTCCCTCTCCCCCCACCTACAAACCTAACCTCACCAAGGCTATTGTTCCAACCAAACCACCCTTCAACCGAAGAACCCTCACTCCTGCAGAGCTCAGTGAAAAAAGGGCCAAAAACTTATGCTTCTGGTGTGATGAACAGTATGGTCCAGGTCACAAATGTAAAGGCAAGAAACCACAGTTCTTCCATATTGAAGTAGAAGATGATGAGGAACTAGGAGGAGTAGAAGAAGTCACTCCTACAGATCCTGAACCGCTTGAACATCAATGTGCTCAAATCTCCTTGGAAGCAATTGAAGGCATGGCTGTTTATCAAACTATGAGGGTTACAGGTCATCATGGAAAGAAGAGTCTTCACATATTGCTAGATAGTCGAAGTACTCATAATTTTATTGATGCCTCAGCAGCTCTTAAGTTGGATTGTAAGGTGGAAATGATAACTCCCATGGTAGTACGAATAGCAGATGGTGGTCAGCTGCATTGTGATAAGATAATTAGAAACTTTACTTGGAAATTACAGGGAGTGGAATTTCAAGCTGATGTTTTACTTATTCCTCTGAGTGGCAGTGATGTGGTCTTGGGGATTCATTGGTTTACCCAACTAGGGCCAGTTTTATGGAACTTTACAAAGCTGGCAATGCAGTTTACCTACAAGGGAGAAAAGATAAAGCTGAGAGGAATTTCTGGCAAAAATTTCAAGAATATTCAATCTCAGAAACTGGGAAAATTAATGCAGAACTCTGGGGAATTGTCAATGATTCAGCTCATTCCTGTAACTGTGGGGGGGTACACCTCAATTAACTTCATTGGAGGGTTCTACTGCATCCAATGACCCTGCTCTGACTGCTATATTGGACCAATATCCAACTGTATTCACAGAACCTCAAGAACTTCCTCCAGTTAGAGAGAACTTTGATCACAAAATACCATTGAAGGAGGGGACAGATGCTATCAACTTAAGGCCTTATAGGTACCCTACTATCCAGAAAACCATAATTGAGGAGATGGTACAGGAGATGCTTGACCAAGGCATAATAAGGCACATCAATAGTCCATTTGCTGCCCCAATTGTGTTGGTTAAAAAGAAGGATGGAAGCTGGAGGATGTGTGTAGATTATAGAAATCTAAACAAAGCCACTGTCAAGGATAAGTTTCCTATACCTATAATAGAAGAATTGATGGATGAGTTGCATGGCACCAAGTTCTTCTCCAAGATTGATCTCAAGTCTGGCTATCATCAAATCAGAGTTGACCCCCAAGACATTCACCAAAACTGCCTTCAAAACTCACTTTGGTCACTTTGAGTATCTTGTCATGCCTTTTGGGTTGACTAATGCCCCATCCACCTTCCAGTCCCTCATGAACCATGTCTTCAAACCCATGTTAAGGAAAGGAGTGCTAGTGTTCTTTGATGATATCCTTATCTATAGCTCCTCTTGGGATGAACACCTAACTCATTTGCAGCTGGCTCTGCAAATCATGCAAGACAATCAACTACATGCTAATCTCAAGAAATGCTCCTTTGGAGTTTCTGAAATTCACTATCTAGGACATGCCATATCTGCAGAAGGGGTTCACACTGAGCAAGATAAGATCACAGCCATCTTAGATTGGCCACAACCTACTACCTTGAAGCAATTAAGAGGCTTCCTTGGTCTCACAGGTTATTATCGAAGGTTCATCAAGGACTATGGAAAGATATGCAGGCCCCTTACTCTCTTGCTTAGAAAAGACTCTTTTAGGTGGAATGATGAAGCTCAGTCTTCCTTTTTATTGCTTAAAACTACCATGTCTACACCACCAGTATTGGCTTTGCCTAACTTCAACAAACCTTTTGTCATTGAGACAGATGCTTCAGGAAAAGGAATGGGGGCAGTTCTTATGCAAGAGGGTCATCCAATAGCATATATTAGCAAGTCTTTCTCTGAAAAAACTGCCCTCCTATTAGCATATGAAATAGAGCTATTGGCTGTGGTGTTTGCAGTCTCTAAATGGCAGCACTATCTGATGGTTCTTCCTTTTGTGATTAGAACGGATAAAAAAAGTCTTAAGTTTTTATTGGAGCACTAATTGGCTACTCCATTTCAACAGAAATGGCTATCTAAGCTAGCTGGTTTTGATTTTTCAGTTGAATATAAAAGTGGCAAAGAAAACAGAGGTGCTGATGCCCTGTCTACAGTGTCCAGTGCCTAACTGTTCACAATGGCTATATCTTCAGTTAATTCTCAGTTGCTTAAGGATTTACAGATCCACTGGCAGACAGATGAGCAAATGAAGAGGATCATTGCAGACCTACAAGCGAACTCTGCATCTCACCCTCATTATGCTTAGGATCAACAAAAGCTTTTGAGAAAGGGTAAACTAGTGGTGAGAGAAAGCCATCCAATTAAGCAAACCATACTGCAGTGGATGCATAATTCAGCTCAAGGAGGTCATTCAGGCATATTTGCTACCCTCAAGAGAACTCAAGCTCTATTCTTTTGGCATAACATGAAGCAATCCGTCATTGATCATATCAAGTATTGTCAAGTTTGTCAGAAATGTAAAGCTGATCTAAGTGCATCACCAGGGTTGTTGCAACCCCTCCCTGTCCCCAATAGTACGTGGGAAGAAATTACCATGAATTTCATAGAGGGCTTACCAAAATCTGGGGGGAAAGGATGTCATTATGGTGATAATTGATAGATTAAGCAAATTTGGTCATTTTATAGCATTCAGTCACCCCTTCACTGCTCTTAAGGTGGCTCAAAGCTATTTGGATAATATATACAAGCTGCATGGTTCACCTCAGTAAATTATCTCAGACAGGGACAAAATTTTCACAAGTGAGTTTTGGCAGGAGTTTATGAAGCTACAAGGACTCACTCTCAAGCTTTCCACTGCATACCATCCACAGACAAATGGTCAATCTGAGGTATTAAACCGATGCTTAGAAGGGTACTTGAGATGCATGTGTCATGCTAGGCCGCAGGATTGGTTAAAATGGTTACCCCTAGCTGAATTCTGGTACAAAACCAACTTCCACACTGCCATCAAGAATTAAGACCCCCTATGAAGTTATGTATGGTCAGCCTCCTCCCCTTCATAGACTATACATACCTGGATCAAGCCAGATGGATGCAGTTGACAGAAGCTTACAGATGAGGGAACAGACCATCAACATATTGAAGCTAAATTTGCATAAGGCCCAGAATACAATGAAGCAGATAGCTGACACAAAAAGAAGTGACAGGCAATTTGAGGCTGGGGAATGGGTGTATCTTAAATTACACCCCTATAAACAGAGATCAGTAACTACTAGACCCAACCAGAAATTGTCTTCAAAAAACTTTGGCCCCTACTTAATTGTCAAGAGGGTTGGAGCAGTGGCTTACACTTTACAACTCCCTACTTCTTCTAAAATCCACCCTACATTTCATGTGTCATTGCTGAAGAAACACTTTGGACCTGCTCCTGCTAGTTTGGATCAATCTCTTCCGGATGATTACAGTTGTGCTATTGAGATGGTTCCAAAAACTCCACTAAAGGTGTTAGAAGTTAGAACTGTCAAGAAATTAAATGTTGCTAATGTCCAGTGGTTGGTACAGTGGGATCAATTGCCTGAGTAAGAAGCCACGTGGGAA
This sequence comes from Kitagawia praeruptora, assembly GCA_037693485.1. Lineage (NCBI taxonomy): Eukaryota > Viridiplantae > Streptophyta > Magnoliopsida > Apiales > Apiaceae > Kitagawia > Kitagawia praeruptora. The sequence goes on from CM075352.1 coordinate 147,643,126, forward strand.
GATGCTAGGAAGATCATGCACAAGTATCCAACCTTTGATCCTTGGGGTCAAGGATCTTTAAATGGGGGAAGTATTGATACATTCTCAGTTAATGAAATGACTAAGCAATGAGCAGTTACAGTTAGTACAGTTGAAAATGAAGGAAACAATGAGAGGTCCAATAATGAGAAAGAGGCTGAAAAGAATATTCCACCAGGTGACAAAACCGTTAGAAAAGAGGATACAGCAGAGCACACAAGGGACCACTGCCAGTGACACATAGACATGGAAATTCAGTGCATTTCATTTGATGTTTAAGTGTAATTTCATTTTAATTTTGTAAGGGACCATATATAATTTAGAGGGGGCATCTGTATCTTTTAACTTTTAGCATGATAATGAAATTTCTCTGCTTGTCTCTTTCAGTCACATCCTTATCTTCATTCATTAGATAATTCTTATCAGGATTGCTTTTCTTGGCAGCTAATCCTCTAAGGGTTTTCTCATAGTTTCAGCTCTTTCATAGAGTTCAGACTGTGACTTATTTTCAGTAGTCTATCATTCTTAAAATCCGACGAGTCTATTTTCGATTAAATCTGAAAAAACATCACCACAACAATCGTAAAATTCGTAATAATTATCAGGAATATGGAGTAATAATCGAAAAGCTTAATAACAGGAAAAAGGGAGAGAAGACAACGGGGAGAGAGGGGAAAAATGAGAGAAATGAGGGAGAGGCAGATTGGGGGAGGTGGATTGTGTCTGTGTACGTGTTTTGTCAACAGAGAAATTGATGGATGACCGGAGGATGATTGATGAAGACGAAACTAATTTCCGGTGGTGACGTTGGGTACGGTGGCGGAGATGGAGGAGGCAGGTGGTGGGGGACAGGGGGTGGGTGCGTGTATTTATGTGTGTAGTGAGTGTGTTTTGTGTGTGTGGTGTGTGTATGCGTGGGTTGTGTGTGCAGTGGATGTGTGTTTAAAATGTGTGGTTATGATTTAAAATGGGTTAAGAATTGTGGGGTTGAGATTAGATCTCAGTTCTCATGGGAGTTCTCACCTGAGCAAAATCCTGTGTTAATATACATATTTTAAGAAATTGTAGGTAAATATAATGTAAATGTGTGTGTGTGTTTATTTATATATAATTATAAAAATAAACCTAAAAACATAATATTTTTAATAATTTATTTTTATATGTATATTAGTGTATTAGTGTCGCCATCAAGGTACACAAATACGATAATTTACAGTAACATTCAGTGTAATATATATCTTTGATTTTTGAGTACACAAAATGAAAATTTCATGTCATGAAAGTTTAGACTCGAAATGCGGGGAATAGGTCCCTTGTCCAAGATTACTGTACTTAATTACAAATTTATATTATTATATAAAAGAGAAAAATGGTCCTGAGGATGACCTCAGGGACCTTATCTGAGGTTAGACTGATTTCAGTGTAAATATTGGATGGCAATTTTGTAATAATAAAAGTCACCCTCCTGAATTTACAAAAATAACCTTCACTTATAACCTATTTTGTCTTAACTTCAGGATTCTTACCTGAGGGTGACCTCAGGGCCAGTGAACTCTATATAAAAACCGAAATATTAAAATTTTGGTATCTGTTTTTTGGTACTTTATGAATTTATTTATTTATCCATCATTACAAAGAAAAATATATACGATATCTATACTATTAAAACACCTAAAATAAATAATAACATAATATCATTAATGGTACTCCCTCTGTCCCCTCTGATTCTTTACATTGGGGAACGTAATTCTGGTACGGATTTTAAGGTGGATTTTGCGGATAGTTTCATAACTTATTTTTAAAATTTTCTTTTTTTGTATAAAAATAGAATTGTTCTATTTTTATACAAAAAAAGAAAATTTTAAAAATAAGTTATGGAACTATACTTTTTAAGAGCCTTAAAATGCGTGTCAAGCAGTGAAAAAAAACAGTAAAGAAATGGGAGGGACAGAGGGAGTAATTATTAATCGATTGCTTTTTTCATATTTACTTTCAATTGAAGATATTACCTTTTATAAACACCTAAAAACATCAATCGTATCATATCTTCCAATCATTAATATTTCTTTCGAATTAAAACACGTTATCTTTTTTATATAAAATTAATCTCAAAATATCACACCATACTTTTCAATTATTAATTTATATAATATCTATCACTAACAAAATATAATAGAATATATACTATTATATAAAATCTATCACTAACAAAATATAATAGCATCTATACTATTATATAAAACTAATATCAAAATATCATACCATACTTTTCAATTATTAATACTATTATATAAAATCTATCACTAATAAAATATACTCCCTCCGTCCCTCGTGGTTCTTTACGTTGGGTTTTTTCACGGAGACCAAAAATTATGATTAAAATAAATGAAGTAGTGGGTGTAGTAGGGATTTTATTGTTAAAATAAGTAAAGTAGTGGGTGTAATAGTGATTTTATTGTTAAAATAAGTGAAGTAGCGGGTGTAATAATGTAAAGTGTTAAAAAAGTGGAGTGAAATAGTGGATGTAATAATGTATTTTATTGTTAAAAGTTACTATTTGTGGTATATAAAGAAATGAGAGAGACGTCCCAAAATAGAAACTGTAAAGAAATGAGAGGGACAGGGGGAATAATAGAAATCTGTATACTACAGTATAATAGAAATCCGTAATTCCGTATACTATGAATAATGACCATTAGATTTTCACGTTACCTTTTTAATATAAAACTAATCTCAAAATATCACACCATACTTTTCAATTATTAATACTATTATATAAATTCTATCACTAACAAAATATAATAAAAATCTGTATACTACGATATAATAGAAATCTGTATACTACGAATAATGACCATTAGATTTTTAGTGAAAAAATTAGAATCGTTAAACCTAATGATTAAATATATTGTATGATTAAATTAATTTACTAAAATTTCAAGGTTCGAATTCTATCAACGACATATTTTTTAAAAATTTTATAATATAAGTTTTAAACCATTCATTTCATTAATTAAATTTATATTAAATTATTAAAGTTAAAATTAAAACAAAACATTGTAAATGATGACATATAAAAATATAATTGTAACATAAAATAAAATTTATTACATAGAAATCCGTGTATCACACGGGTTATAAGCTATCTAATTAATAAGAAAAGTTTGTGTTTCGGATGTTGGTTTCATATATCATAATTTAAATTAAATGATTTTAAATATTATAACCTAAAATGAAGATCTCAAATATTATACTAAAACCGTATAGCACTTTCACTTTTAAACGAAAATGATATATCGTATAGTGTTTTGGTTTTTTTTTTTTTTTTTTTAAAACGAAGTAGAGTTTTGGGTTCAAAATTCTACTTAAAGTGGTGTATATATGATGTTACCTTAATATTTTTTTTGTTACATATTTATTTGCAAATACTATTAAAAACTTATAATCAAATGGCTATTTTAAATTGTGTTTTCTTACTAAGTTCGACGTCCTCATTTTTAAAAAATTGGAGCTAGCACGATTTTTTAAAAATCAGAATAAGTTAGGGTTTAGGATACCATATATAAACCCTAAGTCCGTATATGATTCATTCGTCACTTTGAATATTTCTAAACCCAAAATGGAATCGGTGAACCTTAAAGGTTAACGGTTGAAACAATCCTAGACCCTTTAAAATCCAAAATCGAACCTTTGAACCCAAAAAATTAAATGTTGAACCCCTAAGGAAATACAAATAAAATTTAAAAATTTTAATTAAAAAAATTGAATATTTCCAAACCGCAAAATGGAACTCGTTGAACCGATATGAAAACTTTTAACCCCAAAGAAAATATCGATAAAGTTATAAAAATATTTTTTGAAAAAATCAAAATATATTTTAATAATTTTATATTTTAAAAATCTCTCCCCCTCCTCACGCTACTACTTCCAGTAGCATCCCAAGGCCCCTAAAACGCTACACAAAATGTTATAAAAATGTTACGATGTAACATTAAAAAAAAAAAAAACACTACACAATATAATGTTTTAATTTGATATTTGGGACTATAATTTTGAGTTATGATATTTGAAAACATTTACTTTAAAATTACAAAATTTAGGTCCTTTTCTCTTGTTTTTCTCAGTCAAATAAAAATTGTACTTAGTTTTCTGTTCGTAGAAACACAAATGGATGTAATATTGCTAAATGCCAACTTAGCCTGACAAGCAGAAGAGGCTGTGGAAAGCAATAATGGCAGCCATTGAATATCCCTGTTATAGGCCTAACTTTAAGAACAATAATACAATTTATCCACACAAATCTGCCTCAAAGGGTAAAAGAACCATAAAAATGAGCACTGAGAACAGAAGATTAGTGGCATTTGTGTTGCAAAACCCCACTAAAACCCCAGCTTCTAAATCAAAAACCCACAAGTTTAACTACAATTCCAACCAACTTCCAGATGATATAGTTGCAGATCAAATAAGCAAAATGGTTGATGGGTCTGTTTTGAAGAGTGACAATGAGCTCATGATGGCAACCAGAGCTAGATCTGATCCTACCAAGTAAGACAATATTCATGTGTGTGAAGAGCATGTGTTCTACTTTTTATTGTTGTCTTTTTTATGGTTTTTTCTGAAAAAATCTAGATTGTTTTGGATATGGACCATGTGGTCTATTTTGTTGTTTAAGGAATCTTTTATTTCTGTCGGAGTTTTAGCAATAATCCAACCCCAATCATACCCTATCCATTTTCCTTCATTTTGTTAAACGTTCAGCGAACAAAGTGGCTCACTTGTTAGCGAAACACAATAGTTCGGTTGCTGATCGTATGTGGAGTGGGGAAAATGTTTACCCAGAACTCCTCAATGTTTTGAAACAAGATTTGATTTAATAAAGTCTCTCATTTTCTTGGCAAAAAAAAAAAAAACAAGTAGTAACATGTAGATGTAGTAGTACTACTGTTGCTGCAAGCCAACTTCTGTTCAAACATGTTTTTTTTTTTTTGTACAGCAGAAGAAATGAATAAATTTATTATGACATTTGCATCAAACCCATTTTTTAAACTTCAAGAAAAACCCAGTTTCTATTGAACAAAGATTCTTGAAACTGCCCAATGAGATTTGAAGCTAATTTGTTGAGCAAGATTTGAAATTTCTAAAATAAATAAGAAATAAACTTCTACATTTTGCACTTAAATCACTTGGTTCGTGTTTCTTTCATTGCATAACTTTGTGGGCATCTGTAAAACAGGTATACATGTGATGGAGAGGAAAGGAAAAGTTCTCGGAGAATCTGCCCTGCCCAAGAACAAGATGGTTCTTTTGTTAATGTTTACAGTGATTCTGATTTGAGTTATTTGACGAACAGTTGAATGTCTGCGAAAAGGGTCAATTCTTCGGTTAGTATATGTTGATTGTTGCCCTCAGGTATTTTTGCTGCTGAAGAGGCTTATTATTAGAATTTAGAAGTCTGGACCTGGTCACACTCTCAACTTTTTGCTTGATCATGCCCGATATACGAGCCTTTATATTTACTAACTACAGTTTCTTGATCTACCCGTCTAACTATGAATGTCTATAGAATTATGGTCCCTCTAAAATTAATCATGGGAGAATTTTGAGTGAAGTGTATTTTCTGGAGATGGTGAATTAATATATAACTTCTTAATCTCTTACTTTTCTTGCTGGTTTCAACTCTCAACCATTTATTTTTCTGCTTTTGTTCTGAAGCTTGACTAATTATAAAAGGTCTAGTATCAGAGTGAATTTTAGTTATTCTCATCTTTGCTACTGAAAGTGGTCCAAATTTGTTATCGAAATTAAAAAACTACAATGGTTTATAGGGCTGTGAATGCACATCCAGCTGGCAAGTCGAAGCTTGTCGTGCTTTATTGCCATCTTGTATCTATCATTTTCCGAAGTACTTTGATCTTCTTACTCTCCGTTAGTGTACTGATGATAGATACAAGATGGCAATAAAGCACGACAAGCTCAAACAAGCACGACGAGCAGTGTAAATTTGGATGTACGTTTTGAGCTTTTTATGTGTAGAAGCCAGAAGGCGATACTGGTTTTAAGTGTAGTGATAAAAAAGCATGAGATTCTCAAATGGCAAAGCTCCATAATTATATAACAAATTTACAAGTCTTACAGCAGCTTTCTAAACTATAAGCTAATTAAAAGGAAAGTAGCACTTGAACCTGTGGTCAGGTAGGTGGCTTTGTGAGTTTTGTGACACAGAAAAAGACAGCTTGCACTATATTCCGAGTAAACTGGTAATCAACCCCAAGATGTTTCATGCACAATTGGAATATTTTGGCACGTTGTCCAGTTGTTCTAATGCCATCATAGTCGATCACTGGTATAGAGGTAGGTGAAACCAAACTCATGCGCAGCTGCATAATTTCATCCGCACTTTGATCTGTGGTGCTGTACTCAGCTTCAAGTGGAACCATTGAGCATAGCATAAGGTATGAAAACGAGTAGGTGGGTCAGAATCTATGTTGATTCTATGCTTCATAATGCCCTTGACTTATCAAAGCGAGTTCTGAATAAAATGTAGTAAGACGATGCATGAATTGTGAGAGTTTGTTGGTTGCGAACGCGGTGTCAGGACTCAGGACAAGTGACACCAAGATATTGAAGACTCCGTCCTATCCTACCTAAGATGCGGTACTCTGTAGAACATTAGAGAGAGGTTTCAGTGCCAAGAGTGAGAGTGATTTTTAAATCAGTGGCGTGCCTACTGGTTTGGTGTCAAACATAGAGAGATTTGATATTTGTTTGTGTTTGCTAAGAAAGATACTATAAGCACAGGATTAATTTTAATTTTTCAAAATGGTTTTTTAGAAAACGGGCGGGTTTTTTCATCATAAAATGGTTATTCGATCTTTTTTTCTTTTTTGATCAAGAATTCAGTTAAAAAAAAACATATTGGCAAAGCATAAAGTAGTTTTTAAAGGATTAGATTTTGTTTTAGGCAGTCAATTAGCTAGTAATTTATGTCACGTACCTTCCTTAGTTCATATGTTTAATTAGTCAGTGCTCAATTTCCCGGTCATCTGCGTTTCATCTCCATGCACGCCCATCATCTAGCATGTGATCTTGTAATTCCTACCAAATCATCAAGATTGACACCCCATAATTAGCTAGATTAAGCATAAATTGTTCTAAAATTTGCTATGTTTGTAACTTAATTTCCTTCCTTAATTAATTTCGTCCATATGTTGTATATATTCACATTCATGTGCATTGTCATTCGCTAGATTCATTTTCTCTGTATCTAACAATTGAAATGGCTGACTTGTGCTTTTCAGTAAGCTCCTTGTCCCAATATTATTATAGTCTCGTTTGCTCCTACTTTGTTTTTTTGTACTTGATCAACATTTCTCTTCTCCTCTTACCTCTTGTTTACCACAATATTACTCCTAGATTATCCGAACCTGGCTCCACTTTTTTCATCTTGGCTCTCATTTATGACATTTTCACTCCTAGATTATCCGTACACGGCTCTGGTTTTTTCGTATCAACGTACTATTCAGACATATTGAGCCCTGAGTTCACCGAGGAAGTTAAAGAACTTGAAGATGTGTTTTTGCTTGATGAGACATCTAGCTTCGATGTTGTAGAAAGTTCGAAAGTTACAGCATACGAGCCCCTGTCTAAGGAAATACATGATTACTTGGAAGATGTCCAAAAAATTGTTGAAGCTGAAGAAGAGGAGTCGAAGTTGAGAACCAAACAGGGTGTTGAGGGTAATAATATAAATGATCGCCATGACGATGGGAATGAATGCGGTAAAACTAGTGTAGCATTGTGTATTAAGTCACGCGATGATTCTGTCAAAAGTAGTTCTATAAATGGAGGAGGGTATGGTTCAAATTTCAGGAAGTATGGTTACACGGGACAGGAAGAAGAGTGGAAGAACACATTGGCGTGGAAATTATTTGAGGAGCGACATAATAACGTGGTGGAAGGAGATGAAGATATGGACTCGCTTTGGGAGGCATTTGAAGCTGATTCGATAAAGTCTAGGCACATAGATGTGGTTGTGAAAAAGAAAGATTTCAAGAAGAAAAGTGGTGAGCTTGATAAGAACAACAGTAATGAAGATGACAATGACGATGAAGTAGAGATGAGAAGTGGTTGTTTGCAAGGTCTCAATTGCTGTTCTGCAGGAGTGGGAAAGAAGAATATGAGAAGGGGAAGGACTGGCATTGTTAAAATTACCAAGCCCCTCAAGTTGATTAACTGGTGGTGCCATTTGAAGAGGCATGCCAAAAGAAAGATATTTTTGATTTGAATAACTTTTTTTTTTGTTTTTTGTTGTCTATATTTTGCGAAGTACATGTATATTAAAGTGTTTTTTTTATTAAAAAGGTTTAAATAGAAAAGTTAATTTGTGCAGTGAATTGACAGTGCAGTTAGCTAATGATAGTGTAATTACCAACTGCAAAGTTTCAAATCTAATGGAGGTAAGGTAATATTATTGTTATACCCATGGTTGTAAAAATCGGTAATCGGTATAAATCGGTTGAGGTACCGATTTAAGATTAATCGGGTAATCGGGGATTAATCGGAGTATTAATCGGATATTATAATAATATTTAATATATTAGTCTAATTTTCAATTAAACTTATCATTTTAAATAAATTTACAGGATTAATCGGATTTCAAAAATCGAATCGGCTAGCTACCTTACAGAGGATTAATTGGGGATTAATCGGTTAATTCGGGGATTTTTAGAACCATGTGCCATATATATAAATCTGCTTTTGCTATGCAGTACTTTGGCACTTATGAAGTTTATCAAAGACACTCTAAGCTATAACTTAAAGGGGCTGCATCAATAAAAATTAACTAGATATATTAACACAAGTCAAAACTAATGAATATGACAGCAAGGTTCATGTATTTATAAAGATCTGATGATAACTTAAATAAATCATGCTCAAAAAGTTAGAATTTCACTTATTTAATTCTATCAATAATCAATGATGAACAGGACAACAAGATTATATACAAATGCAATTTTAAGCCTTTGGACATTGCTGAAGAAAGAAGAATTTTTTTTTACATAAATGATAACTGAAATACAGATATGAAAGAAAAGGCTAAAAAAATGATTACCTCCCAAATGTCCTAGTGAGGAGCAAGAGCTTTTAGGACCTTATGGATGCAGTGACTTCATTCCTGCAAGAGCAACCAAGCTTGGAGTATAACTAAACCCATTACCAAAATAGTAGAGATCTTCTTTATCGTAGGAACAAGCAAGACCCTTGGTTTCATTCGATTTCGGATCATAAAAACTGTACTCTTGACGCTTAGCGTGAAACACGACCATTCTACCATTCCTAAAACATGGTTTAATTACTTTAATATCATATATTCCAGTATTAGTTGTGTAGATCTTGCTCCATGTACAACATTCCTCATTGAAAAAATACACATCCATAATATCCTCTCCAATCACTGCATAGTCTACTCGTGCAAGGCAATCATTCATAATGACAAGTGTGTAACTATGGCGACAATGAGGAACTGTGAAGTATGTGACCTCATTATTTTTGGGCTCAAACTTAAGGGCCTGATTAGAGGCTCGAATGCCACAATTATCCCAATAACAAATGCCCTTGACAATAACAGATGGAAGCCAACACCGGAGACCTCTAATCATATGTTGAGAAAATTTAGAGCCAACAATGTTAATCCAAGAATCTGTTTCAGATGAGTAGACCACAGCTTCCACAGCTTGCACCGAATCCCAATCCGTACACTGAACTATTATCTTATAATTGTTTGTCACAGAATCCAAACCAAATCCTAACATGAAACGTTCATCACCTTTGAGTTTTGTGGGAAAATCGTTAGGTAGTAAAATTTTCTTAGACAAATTCATTACCGGGTTCCACAATATAAAGTGATACACTGACGACACACGACAGGATAGGCAAACTAAGCCGTTAATAGAACCAACCATGTGTACAAGATCCCGGTTACAAACCGGGTAAGGAACATTGTCCAGACAAATTTCAGACGAATTAGAGTGGGAGAGGATGGATATACCATCGGAAATTCTGTCTATGCCATCAGATTTTCGAGTAGAGAATATAAGATAATCATCATTAAAATTTTGGGAGATGCTATGATTTAACAGAGGTTGTATATAATTAGGTTGAGACAACAGAAAATTCCACAACTTAGAGACAGATCGAAATCTTACTACAAATTCAACCGGAAGTCGCTTCAATATTTCGTCAGCGATTATTTCATCTGGAAGTGTTGGGGATGCTCTACGAGCTCTACGAACCCGAGCCATGCAAATAAAAATAGATCTCAACAAGTGGTGATAAAAGAACCAAGGCACGGTTATATATATACTAGCTTATAGCCCGTGCTTCGCACGGGTTACTTTTAAATACTTTTAAAATTATATAATTAAATAAAATAGAGAATAATTTATTACGAATTTATTAGTAATAATAATAGTTTAATAAATGATATGTATTGATTAGAATTAATAATATAAAATCTTAATGTAAATTTGTTGTTGATGGGATTTGAACCTTGATATTTGGAAGAGGGATTTAAATAAAGAATATTAATTATTATTAGATCTAGCGGCTATGTGAAAAGTATTTATGTTTGATATATGGTGTTGAAAAAGAAGAGAAAAGCCGAAGAAGATTGTGTATTGAATTGATGAAGATTGCGCAGATGAGGTTTAGAAGAATTAGAGTTCTGTAAGGCAACGGAGGTTTTAAGTTTAGCTGTATTAGTAATGGTGTAAATATAAAATACTACTCTGTATTGGTTTAACGGAATTCATTTAATTTGTTTTATATTATAAATAATTAAAAATTAAATAATTAGAGTGAAAACCAGAACTTAGGAGAAAACCAAAACTTTCAATGTTTTCATTTGATTTGTTTTATATTATAAATAATTTAAAATTAAATAATTAGAGTGAAAACCAAAACTTAGGAGAAAATCAAAACTTTCAATGTTTCGGCTTTAATATAATAGTATAGATAGATAGATAATAAATTGGATATGTTTTCAAAATCAAATTGGATATTAATTTTCTTTTTGAAGTAATACCCGATTCTATTCTGGTTCTGTACTGATTTCTTTTTACAAATTAGATATGGATATTTTTTCAATCAGATCCAAAATCGGATTGTCACTTCTTACCAGCTAAATTAATTCAATTTTATAATAGATCATATTTTAATCTGTTTTTATAAATTTATGAATCATAAAGTAACATTTTATTTTTAAAAACCAAAATTTTGAATCTTAACAGTTATTATTTTGTTTTTCTAATCCTTTATTATAACCAGTGTTCCAGAAATCGCTAGGCGGCCCAGGGCGGTCAGGGTACCGCCTAGCGCCTAATCGGGTAGGCGGGGATTAATTGGACGGATTAATCGGAGCATTAATCGGATATTATAATAATATTTAATATATTAGTCTAATTTACAATTAAACATATCATTTTAAATAAATTAAAAGGATTAATCGGATTTCAAAAATCGAATCGGTTGATTACCTTCCAGAAGATTAATCGGGGATTAATCGGCTGAATCGGGGAAGTTATACCTCTGTTGTTCTCTCATTTAAAATAAAATGCATATTCATAACATAGACTCCCAAGACCAAGGATAAGGGACACCAAGGTATTAAAGACTCCTAATTAAGATGTGGTACTCTGTGGAACATGAGTGAAGAGGCTTCAGCCCCAAGACTCCCAAGACTGAAAGACATTTGGTGTCAAACATAGAGATTCGATATTTGTTAGCGTTTGCTAAGAAAGAGACCATAATTAAGCGCAGGACTGTAACTCCACTTAGTGAGAAGAGCCAATGAAGGCTTACTAAATCTTATTGTTAGGCTCTAGCCTCCAAATTAAATAAAAACTGTCGGATTCACGTTAAAGACATAATGGGCCTGTTTGGGAACCCGTTTTACTGTTAACTTATGCCTTATAAGGCCATAAGCACTTATGGGGGCTGTTTGTCAAAATAAGTTTTGGCTCAACTTATAACTTATAATCCCATAAGTTGAATGTTAGGAAATCCTAACATTCAACTCATGCTTATAACTTATTTCTCGATATACGCAATATATAATATCCTTCAAATCTTCAAAATCATATATCTCTCGATCCATTCATTAGAAAATTGATATGTATATTTCAAATTTCTCTACTCATCGAGATCTATTCATTGACATCCATTGTTAAATATAAAAAACAAATATTTTGAAAATTATAGAAAAAAGTTAACTTATAAGTTCTGATTTACCCAAACAGTTTACTGATTATAAGTTCTGATTTACCAAACACTTTACTAACTTATAAGTTATGCTCTACTTATCACTTATATGACATAAGTGATTATAAGTCATAAGCTATATTTTTTAAGATACCCCAAACACCCACAATAATGCATTGTGAGAATATGTTGGGATTATTACAAATTTAAACGGTATCAGGACTCAAAGAACCCAAAGGAAGAGACCCTCGAAGAAGGGGCAAGGCATTTAATTATTGAAGTGGTTTATTGCTGTAAGATATTAGAGATGTTCCATAATGCCATGCCGCCTACAGAGGATGAAGATGCCAGAGAGACTTGTAATTACAGTCTTGCGCATGAGTCTTTGGATTATGCCCATTGCATTAGGTGGAAGTACTATTGTTCCTGTTGCATCTGATCCGTTGCCAGTTTATTTCGCTGACCTGGAATGGCAAAAACATCACACTGCATTGATTACTCTTGCACAGATTGTAGAAAGATGTGTGAATGTGATAATAAATAACTTGGGAAAGTAAGTATGGTTTTAAAGAGATTGGACAGTTTTCTACGAACCTGCAGGTTCAGTACCATCAAGGGGTACTGTCAGCCTGTCAATCGATGATCTCCAAATCGGCATGTCCGGGCACATGCAGCTCAGCTGTGCTCAATTTCAGCAAGAATTGTACCCCTGATGTGTTAAAGCCTTACTCGGGATAAGATAATGAGCTAGTTGCCTGTGCTTCTACAGAGTGGTTAGCAACAGGTACAAGAGGGGTCCTTGACTATTCTGGGGGCGGCCCTGGCGCTAATTCATCTTAGGAGCAATCCGAATATACTATGATGCAGTTATAGGAGTGCATTAGCTGTTGTACTCTGCAATATTAGTTTTAAAGAAAGGACATGGTCGTAGTAGAAAGGAGTCATGCATTAAACAGTTTGTGCAAGTACATAATACCCGGAGGAACCTGATACAAAAATTTGCGCATTTGTGCTGGATGAATTATATAAATGTATTCGGATCTGTGGTCTAAATTTGGATGAGAATCAAGTGAAAAAGATCGTAGATGAGATATAACAGTTCTAAAGTGGAGTACTTCGCTGCCGAGGCCTGGCAAGTGGCTTAAACAGGAGAATGAATGAGAGGAAGAAGTTTTTGGCCAAGTTAATGAATCATTGAGAACCTTGATCTAAGACACTCAAAGCATTCTTTTTACCTTTTGTTGATGAGCTATTTCTCTTGGGTTGATTCGAAGTTCGATTTCAGGACGTACACAGACTCTGTAGGGTTCCTAAGTTGCAGAAAATGCACATATGGAACAACAGAACTGCATGCTTATGAAAAACTTGCGGTATTGAATGTCTTGCTACAAGTGTACACTTCACAAACTGCATGTCTATACAGTACAAAGTCTGCAACTCATATATCACAAAAACCGTTAAAAAAACCGCAAGTTTTTAAATTTAGGAGCCGCATAAATGTACACATGGTTAAATAACGGAATGGAAAATGCTAGAGTCCCCAATTTGGAACCCACCCAAATGGCACGTGTCATATTATGATTAGTCATATTACAATGGGTTCCCCTGAATTCACATCAATCACACCAATTAAAATATTGGGAAATTATGAATGGTACCCCTCTGTTTTTGATTTTTACGAATGGTACCACTACTTGTTTTTGACTTACAAACGGTACCACCGTGTAAATGATTTGTTATTAAACTAGCCACTCCGTCCATCAAACGTTACCTAAGTCAGATTAAACACGTATTTTACTTTATTAAAAAAAAAATACACTCTAAATACAGTTTTTACTAAATGAAATTAGATAAATATTTCAGAAAAACAACTTAGTAGGTCAACCACAAGATCAGTTTTTACCACATACCCAACCACAAGATCAAACACCCAACTGTATGAACATTGCCGGACTTGCTATGAACATTGCCAGAATTGTTCAACGGAAACTGGTTCCCAAATTCCGGCGGACTTCCGATCGACGGCCACAACTCCGGCCACTTCTATTCAATCCCAAAACAATTATCCAATCAACCGCACATCGTTTCTAACTCATTTTCTATCCATAACAAACAATTCAAGTAACAGAAACGATCCGAAATGGGCCAAAACGCGCGATTCCGGCGAGCTTCATACGAGCTCCGCTCAACTTCGACTTTTCCAAAATCGTAAACGAAATTCAACATTTTTTATATCAAAACAAAGCTAAGAACAGTCACAATCTTTCCCCCATAACCATAAGTGTGAAGAATTACTGGATAATCCGAAAAATTGACTCGAAAGTTCGAAATAAGCCTTGAACTCGATTCACAACATTACGAACACAAGCATTGAAAATAACTACCTCAATCAATCATATACAACCTCCTGAAGCTATACAAACATTCAAATAAACTGAACAATCATCAAAACAAAAATCCCCAATTTGATTAAGAACCCTAAATTCTGCAGAAATGAAATAAAATCATATAAATTCGAAATTTTACCATCCATAAAAACGGATCGTAGATTATGAAAGAGGGTATTGAGAGCTTCGATTCGAGTACTAGAACTCCAAAATCCGATATCGATAACACCTTCAAATTCAGCTTTGATCCTCAAGAACAGGAGAGAGAAAATATATTTTTATATTTATATATATATAAAAACTGATTTTTATGATTTATTAATATTTTTAACCCCTGATTAGAATCGTTTTAATGTTTGGATGACAAAAGTGGTACCATTTGTAAAAGCCAAAAACAGAGGGGTACCATTCATAATTTCCCTAAAATATTTCATACCGGCAAATCACCAATGTCACATCATTTGGGAACTTTTTTTGGGATCCAATTTGGGGTCTCTAGCCTACTCTAAGAGTATCTCCTAGGGTGTTATGTATATTTGTTAGCTATAATATAATATATTGATAATTATCTAAAATTATAGCTAAGAGGTTCTAGGTTTACTCCAATAGTATTATGTATAATTATATTATCTAAAATTATATTTAATAGATTTAGATTTAGAGGTTTTACAAATGTAACTAACCCAATTTTAGTTATCTATATTTTTTTTGTTAAGGAATAATGGTTGGAGTATTTAATTTTTACCTAATATCTAAAATATGCCACATAGATGTCATGTAGGTGACACATAGATGAATTTAACTAACAGGTTTTACTATTGGAATGCTCTAACCAAATAGAAACAACAGCTCAATTTTCGGTGAACCGATTAAATAGAAATTGAATTTTCATATAACGAAATAAAGATTTATGATAGAAATTGAATTTTCATATAACCGATCAAGAAGTTCAATTTTGTATATGTAGTCTGCAAATACATTTGATGTTCAAAGATTGCCACGTATCCTTGAGTTTTGCTACGTGTCGGACCTAGAAATAGTGGCGGGCGGGGATTTTACAATTCGAATCAAACACGAAACTATTTGCATACGAAATATTTACCAAAAATAGCAAAACTTTCGCTACAAATAGAGCCTGGCTTTTATGTTGTTCAATTTCATAGCAATCTTTTAAACATGGCCAAGAACCCCACCCCATTTATGTTGTTAGCAATCTTTCTTGCTTTCTTCCTTGTTGCTAACACAGGTCAGTACCTCCTCATCAATCTATTCAACTAGCTTTCTGTTTATATGGCTGTTTTTGTTTATTGTTGCAGATGTTAATCTGTTGTTTTTGGTGTGGTAGGAACAATAAGTGGAGTTGATGGAGCTCTATGCGAAAAGCCAAGCTTGACATGGTCAGGAAATTGCAAGAACACACAAAACTGTGATAAACAATGCAAGGAATGGGAAGGAGCCAAACATGGTGCTTGTCACAAACGAGGCAACTGGAAATGCTTCTGTTACCATGATTGTTGATTCCATATGCATGCACCCCTTGCTATTTCATATATGTAGCCATTGTCTGGCGTTTTATTAAAAATAAGATGCATGTACCATTTGTGGCAACAATCGACCGCTGGAATTAATAATTTGTTGCAATGATTTATCGTTTGTAGTGCGCCTTTGGGTGTTAAGTACTCCCTCCGTCCCTTTTGATTCTTAACACTTTCTATTTTGGGATGTCCCAATAGATTCTTAACATTTCCTAAAATAGTAAGTTTTAACACTATTACACCCACTACTTCACTTATTTTAACAATACTTTACACTATTACACCCACTATTTCACTTATTTTAACAATAAAATCACTATTACACCCACTACTTCATTTATTTTAACAATATTATACCCACTATCTTGGTATCCGTGCAAAAAGCAAATGTTAAGAACTCAACGGGACGGAGGGAGTATCTTAAAATTTAGAGTAATCAACACTTTGCACCCCTTATCTTTGGGCGTTTTTTCAATTTGGTCTTAAACTATGTTTCTTGGCAGATTGCACCTCTATGGTTTCAAACTCGCTTCAGTTTACATCCTTTTGACCAAATTCCGTCCACTTTGACCGCTACTATTAGGATGAGCGAGGGTAAAAATACAAAGATTTATTCAATAAACAATCAATTTACCCTTGATTAGCCTAATAGTAGCGAATAAAGTGGACAAAATTTGATCAAAATGGTGCAAATTGAAGCGATTTTGAAACCATAAAGGTGCAATCTGCCAAAAAACATAGTTTGAGACCATATTGAAAAAGTGCCCAAAGATAAGGGGTACAAAATGCTAATTACTCTAAAATTTATCATCAAAATTCAAAATTATGTACGTGATGTTATAGGGCTGTCAAAAAAATCCGACAAATCCGATATCCGTCCGAAATATCTGCATTCGTATCCGAGAAAAAGCGGATATTATCCGTATCCGAAATAAAGCGGATATTATCCGTATTTGAATCCGGAATATCCGAATCCGAAATGGAATATATATAATATTTAAATTATATAATTTAAGATTTTTTTTCTATTAGCATGTAGTGTTTATGTGTGTTTATTAATTAAATAATACATTTATACAAATTTTATATAATTGTAACAATATTATAGACATATATAAAAATTTCATTTGAGTTTAATATTTTAAGATAATAAAATTAGATATTTAGTACGACGTTCACAGTTTTATTTTTTCTAAATGAAAAAAAAATTGTTTTGAAATCATCAATACGCGTCAAAAAAATCTGAAAAATTCGATATCCGTCCGAAATATCTGCATTCGTATCCGAGAAAAAACGGATATTATCCGTATCCAAAACAAAGCAGATATTATCCGTATCTGAATCCGACAATTTCGAATACGGATACAGATATAATCATATTCGTATCCGAATTATCCGTTTGACAACCCTACGTGATGAGATAGTTCAAATCATGAAAATTTATTTCTTTATTGTTCTCGATTGTTAGATTTCTTGCAGCGAAAAAATAGCTTGTAATTTTATTTTATTTGTATTTTTAAAACTTCAAGGTATTCAGGACTTGGGGGATGTTGGCTTGACATAGGACCAAAGGTAAGTTAACAAGCGGTCATACTTTGTAGGCGTCCAACTAAACAATCAATCTTTTATTGAGGCTATTTGACTCTTCTTATTTAAAAAAATAAAGACTTATTTCAAAAAAAAATTTCACATTTACATGCTAATTTTTAGAATTACATATTTAGGAGGGGTTTAGTATTCTTTATATGCAGAAAATAAGTAACTTATTATATTCTTATATATAATAAGCGTAAGAGTAATAAGCGTAAGAGTGATGTTATCCATAATTTTGGTTTGGTCACTATGATTTGTCACTGTACTACCAAAATAATCTCAACCGTCGAATCTAATATTTTTTAAAAATAAACGATCAAAATTATATCATATTAAAAAAAATATAATCCAAAAAGGATATCAATGTACTACCAAAATAATTTATATCATATTAAAAAAGAAATTATCATCTAAAAAGGATATCACTATACTAACAAAATAATCTCAACCATCGAATCTAATATTTTTAAAAATAGACGATCAAGATTATATATGATTAAAAAAGGTTATATTTTATTTATTTCTTTATTATTGCTTTTAGGTATTCATATTTAAAAAGATATCATTAAAAAAGGAATAAAGGCCCCCAATATCACAATTTGAAAGCAAATGACCCCAAATATCACAGCTCAAAAACTTGGCCCCAAATATCACTACAAAACACATTATAATCTAGCGTTTTTATATTTTTTTTTCTTTTTCTCCCTAGAACGCCAATGCGTCTAGCGTTTTGGGACTTCTTTTTTTTTTTTTTTTTTGTGTTGAAACGCTGGTTCATCCGGTGTTTTCAGTTCAAACGCCACTTTATGTGGTGTTTTGGTGCTTTTTTCTTTTTTTTTTCAAGTTTTTAATTAAAATTGTATTTTTTAAATTAAAAAAGTACAATTTAATTAAATTTAGGGGTTCAACAATTAACTTTTGGGGTTCAATGTTTCCATTTTGGGTTTTAGAAATATTCGAAACGACAAATAAACCGTATACGAACTTAGGATTTAGGGTTGTTTACAACCCTAAACCCTAACTTATCCTGATTTTTAAACGCTTTAGCGTTTAAAAATTATGCCGCCGAATTCAATTTTTTAATTAACATTTTTAAATTTAGAAAAAACAATTTTAATTAAATTTAGGCTTCAATAATTAACTTTTGGGGTTCAACATTTCCATTTTGGTTTTAGAAATATACAGAACGACAAATAAATCGTATACGAACTTAGGATTTAGGATAATTAACTTATCCTGATTTTTAAACTCGTTAGCGTTTAAAAATCAGGCCGCCGGATTCAATTTTTTAATTAAAATTTTTAAATTTTATCTGTATTTCTTTGGGATTTCAATAGTTAATTTTTGGGGTTCAATTATTCCATTTTGGATTTAGAATATATTTAGGAGAAAAAAAAAAATTAGAATCATACCAAACGCAACATGAAGTAACGTTCTTCCCATGAAAACGCTACTTCATGTGGCGTTTCCAAGTGAGACCAAAATCTAAGCAGCGTTTCAACAAAAAAAAAGGTTAAAATGCAAGACGAATTCACGTTTTCAACAAATAAATAATAAAAAAAGGTAACAAAGTCTTAAGTAGCGTTTTAACAAAAAAAAAATGTAAACACTAAACGAAATAGCATTTTCAGTAAAAAAAAACGCTATATGAAGTGGTGTTATGGAGTGATATTTGGGGCCAATAATTTAGATTGTGATATTTGGGGTTAACAATTTAGATTGTGATATTTGGGGTCATTTACTTTCAAATTGTGATATATGGGGCCAACACCCTTAAAAAAGGTTGTATAAATTTATTTACTTCTTTTATATTGCTTTTAGGTGTTAATATCTAGAAAGGATATCATTAAAAAAGGTTGTATAAATTGATTTACTTTTTTTATTGCTTTTAGGTGTTAACATATATGTTGCGATTTTTATTTATTTGACTTGTATCAGGGACCTTGCTGAAGTTGTATAAATATATTTATTTTAAGATCTAAAGGTTCTTATTTACTCGGTCGTACTAAGGACTAGACTACCGCCCACCAAAATTTTGGACAAAATCCCTTTTACACTTATTATTAAAATTGTATTTGGTTGTTAGTACAACTATCTTCAAATAATAAGAAGGTTATTTTGATAACCAAAATGAATCCTAATTCGAATAAAATTTTCAACGTAAAAAATCATCTTTTAATTGGAAAATAATTGTTAAACCATCACTAAATTAAAGATTATTTTATTAATTTCGCGTGAGCTGTAAAATCGTACAAATCAAGTTTTAAGAATTCAAGATAAAACACATAGTAAATTGAACATGTAAACTCTTATATATATCAATTTTTTAACAACAATTTGACATGTAACCTAATAATAAATAAATATTAAAAAAATTAATATAATAATTGATATTAGAAAAGGAACTGTGCATTGCATGGGTTATAATTTTTTTTTGAAATTAACCCACTACAAGAAAAGGATCAATAGACATCAGTTTATGGCCGATGTCTATGTTATTTTGCATGTGATGTCTTTGTCGGAGATGTCTATTCTAGACATCGGTCAGAAACTGATGTCTGTGCTAACATAAACATCGATATTACCTTCAATACACATCAGTTGTTGAAAGGCATATGATGTAGCCTATTTGTATTTCGAGGATACAACTCAACTTAAACAAGATTGTAGAAGTAAATAATATATAGACTGTCACAAGGAATCTCAGATTGTAATATCTGTTAGGAGAAAAAGATCAAGGTCAATCTATAGACTTGAGGAATTACTACATTGAAAGAAGCTCAGTCATCTGATCAAGCCTCAATGAAGTGTTCGTTAAGAAGTGGATTCATTTGAAGTGACAGAGATTTCAAAGGTGACAGATAAAGTACAGAAGATTAAAGAGAGAGGAGAAAAGAAAAGGAACCAGATTTTAAAGTCAATATATGAAGAACAGTCATTGCGGTTAGTCACTCATGAACCAGACTGTACATCGAGTGTCAACATTAAACAATGGTTATTCATCATTAACTTCAGTGGTTCAAGCTATCAAGACTGGTATGTGGGAAAATCATTGTGCAAGCAACAGGAGTGCTAAATTCAATAATCACAATGATTTTATTATCAATTGGACTGGCTACGAGGAAAAAGGATTATCACAAAGAAATTCTAAGTGATATATTCTTAATGCTGAAACCCCGGTTAGAATTGTTGTATTTTTTGCTAAGCAAAAGGAGTCCGGTTTTACATCTTCAAGAGATCGTAGTTTACACCTGGACGGGTTATGAGAAAATAGAATTATCACAAGAATATGGAAAGTGATATATTCTTAAAGCTGGAACCCCGGTTGGAATTGATATATTTTTTGTTAAGCAAAAGGAGTCCGGTTCCAGACGCTCAGGTAACCGCAGTTTAGAGTTTAAGTATAATTTTATATTAATAAATATTTTATTTATTAAGAAAATTATATTTATAAATATCTAATAATATTAGATATTTATTTTTATAATTTCTGGATTAAAATAATTATTTATTAATTAAAGATTATAAGCTGTGCGGGATAAAAAGTATTTCTACGGAGCCCATTTCATATAAAACAAAATAGGCCCCGGTTTCGTGTGATTTGCTAGCAGGTCATTTTGCAAAGCTGATTACTACTAGGAAGAGTCATCCTGACTCTTCCTAGTACAAAGCTGACTCTTGGAAGAACATCCTGACTCTTTCCAGTACAAAGCTGATTACTACTAGGAAGAGTCATCCTGACTCTTTCCAGTTCAAGTGCTGACTCTTGCTAGTGTTAAACTTGACTCTTGCCAAGCCTTTCTGACTCTTCCCGAATTTCCTGAATATATTAGAAAGAGTCAGCCTGACTCTTCCTAGTGCAGCTGGTGGTTAAAATAGACAGAAGGTTCAAGATGTAATATAAAACAATCAGAGGCGGCTCAACACAAATACACGGAACACTACATCTATACAAAACATATCCTGGAGCTCCATTCTCTCTCATCAAAAACCAAGAACACCAAGAACAAATTAATTCTTAGAAAATCAAGTTCATCACCTTTGTAATATTTTATCCGGTGGAACTTGTTTATTTGTGATTCTTGTACTACTAGCGAGTTTTTACTCCTAGCACTTATCTTGATTTTTATTAACAAATCTAGAAAAGTTCATGTCGAATTTTCTAATTTGTTTTTATCAACTTGATAATTAATCTGTACTGAAATTGTAACACCCATCAAGTTAATATATTGTTATATTCAACTTGAAATTTGTTTCAATTAATTCCGCACAAATTTGTTTAAACTAAATTTTATTTAAAGGACAAATTTTGATAAATTGGTATAGATTGTATTCAACTCCCCCCCCTTCTACAATCTTATCGGACCTAGCAATTGGTATCAGAGACTATTGATTGATACACAAATCAAGATCATATTTTTATTCAATCAAAAATCTATCTTGAATTTTTAACTCACTTAAAAATTCATCATGTCTTTAAAAGTTGGTTCTGTTAAGATACCCATATTTGACAAGGAAAATTATGAACTGTGGAAAAAGAAAATGACCTTTTTTCTACAAGTGGCCAATCCTAAATATTTAGGAATATTGAAAACCGGGCAAATAATTCATATGGTTACAGAAGAGGAAGTAATTGTGGATGGAGTTGTTGAATTTGCTGAAAGGACGTATCCAAAGGATCATAATAATTATACCCCTGCTGAAAAGGAGGAAGTTGCCCTAGATATGAACCTACAGTTGATTTTGATGGAATCCCTAGATTTAATCATGCACAATCATGTTGTTAATTGTAAAGATGCAAAGCATATCTGGGATACCATTTTGACAATAAATGAGGAAAGGGTAGATGACACTTCTACTGCTTTGGTTGGTGAAGCCTCGGTGAAAATGGAAGCTAAGGTTGATCAACCTTACAGCTCTGAAAAGGAGGTGATTGTAGCAGAATATGGGAAGACAGCTGCAAGTCAGGGTTGTGGAGAATTTTATTCATTAGAGGAGCTAGAGCAGTTGGAGGAAGAGTCAATGGCAATGGTTGTAAGGCAATTTGATAATTTCAGATTTAGAAGAAGTCCAAATTTCAGATTCAAGTCTACTGAGAATAGATTCCAGCATGGAGGTTTTTCATCAAGTAGCACAAGGGGTGGCTATGAAACTGGGATGGTAGACAAAAGCAGGATCATGTGCTTTAAATGTAATGAACTTGGACACTTTGCAACTGAGTGTCAACAACCTCAACAAGATGCAAGGAGAGAGTATGCATCTGGAAAGAAGAAGGCAGACAATGCCTATGTAGCTCGGGAAAGGAGCTGGGATGATTCAGACAGTGATGAAGAGGAGGTTGAGGATTTTGCGCTGGTAGCAAATGCTGATACATTAACTCGTTATACTACACCGGTAATCCTTACTGACGCTGAGTTGATTCGTAGCTTACGTGATTCCCTAATTAATGCAAACAATGAAAATGCTAGAATAAATCTGTTAAACACTGATCTTGAAAATGAAGTGTTAGAACTAAAAAAGGTGCATGTTAATCAAGATCAGCAAATAAAAGAAATAGCTCGACTTAACTACAGAGAAAAGTCGATTTCAGAATACATGCATAAACAAATTGCTAAAGTTGCTGAACTTGAAACTAAGATAAAGGAACAGAATGTCAAATTATCTGCTTGCTTTAATTCTGTTAAATTTCTAAAGAGTTATTCAATAAACAAGCTGTAGAACGAACCGTAGGAATAGGGTTTGGCTACAACGAAGCTGTTGGAATGTTAGGCATAAATTCCCGTAATCCTGTTAGTGCTAAAGAAAGGGGAATACCACATGTGCTTAATAATGTTGAAGATCCACTCTTTAAGAAGTCTGTTGCAGAGCCTCTAGATTTGACTTCTCTTGTTATTCAAGAGGAGATGCGTACTGAGGACATTGCTAGTGGAAGTGTCCAACTTAATGAAAAATTTGTTAAGGCACCTACAACAAAATATGTTAAATCTAATAAGGTTGTTTCTAAGGAACCAGTTAAGTTTGTTAAGTCAACCAGTTCGTCTAAAACTGGGTTAGGTGGTAATAAGGTGAAGCAGAATAATAACATGTCTGACATGCATATCATGCCTATTATTGATTCTTCTCATAAAGCATGTGGTGTTGTCAATTGTATGTCTTGTGCTTTTAATGTCATGTTTGCTTACTTTAATGGTAATCATGCATGTGTTGATAAGACTACTCCCCGACAACATATGAACAAGAATAATAATGTTAGATCAAAGACTGCTAGTCCTTCTCATGTTAGGAGAGAGACATTTGTACATAAGCCTAAACAAAGTTCTACTAAGGCTGTTTACAAGGTCAAATGTCCAGTCAATGAAACAAGTGTCATTGCTGCTAAACAAACATGGATACCCAAAATGAAACGAAAGATTGTCAAATCTGTTTATAGGGTAAAATGCTTGTTGACTAATGGTAAAATTGGTGTCAAGGTTAAAAATGTTGTTTTGCCTGACAAAGGCCAATTCTTTAAGTATTCCGGACCCAATCAAATTTGGGTTCCAAAGAAGGTTTAATCCGTTTATCATTGCAGAGTGTTGAGCAGGTTGAACGAGTAACCTGGATCTTGGACAGTGGATGTTCAAGGCATATGACTGGTGACAGAACCCTGCTGACAAATGTGGTGGAGAAGGACGGCCCAGTAGTTACCTTTGGAGATAACAGCAAAGGTAGAACAAATGGATATTGCAGACTTGAAGCTGGAAATGTTATCATTGAGGAAGTGTTCTTTGTAAAAGGACTCGAGCATAATTTGCTCAGTATCAGTCAATTTTGTGATAAGGGATTTGAAGTCCACTTTAACAAGAAGAATTGTCTGATTTCACACAAGAGAAGTGATCAACCATCTCTTACAGGAGTTAGAAAAGAAAACTTGTACGTAGCCAATATGAACACTGGAAGCACTGAAGAAATTAATTGCTTCTACTCTAAAGCATCTAAAGATGAAAGCTGGCTATGGCACAAGAAACTTTCTCATCTAAATTTCAAAACAATGAACTCTCTGGTCAGAAGAGAGTTGGTGAGAGGTTTACCTTCAATGGAGTTCACACAGGAAGGACTATGTGATGCATGTCAAAAAGGCAAGCTTAAAAGGGCAACTCACAGGAGCACTAACACATCTTCAATAACTGAACCTCTACAATTACTTCATATGGATTTGTTTGGTCCAGTTAATGTGATGTCAATATCAAAGAAAAGATATGCTCTTGTGATTGTTGATGATTTTTCAAAATACACATGGGTCCTATTTCTGAATTCTAAAGATGAAACTCCACAGGTAGTGATTGATCACATCAAGTTGATTGAGCTGGATTTTAAGTATCCAGTTAGAGCTATAAGGTCAGATAATGGAACTGAATTCAAGAATGCAGTTCTCAATGATTTCTGCACTGAAAAGGGTATAACTAGACAGTACTCAGCTCCAAGAACTCCTCAACAAAATGGAGTAGTGGAAAGAAAGAACAGAACCTTGATTGAAGTTGCACGTACTATGTTAAGTGAATCAAGGCTTCCATTGTACTTTTGGGCTGAAGCTGTAAACACGGCATGCTATACCCAGAATCGAACTCTTATCAACAAAGACTTGATGAAGACACCCTATGAAGCTATGACTGAAAAGAAACCAACACTCAAATACTTTCATGTATTTGGAGCAAAATGCTTTGTACTTAAAGAATGAGATGATCAAGGTGGAAAATTTGAGGCCAAAGCACATGAAGCAATTTTTATTGGTTATACAAGAAGAGCTTACAGGGTGTACGTGATTGATCAACAGAAAATGCTTGAAAGTGTCAATGTAACATTTGATGACACCAAACTCCCTAGTATCCAAACTGAAGTTCCATCTGAAAAGCTATCTTTTGATGACATGACAGATCCAGATTCAAATGATGACAATCCACCTGATGTTTTTATTGATGCTAATGACAACAATGAAAATGGTGATGATGATGATCAGGGTAATGGTGGTGAAAACAATGATAATACTGGAGATACACCTGACACTCCTGAACAATCATCCAGTCAACCTGGCAACAACTCAGGGGGAGATAATGAAGGATCAACTATTATTACTCAACATCACAATGAAGAACAAGGCGAATCATCAAGATTAAATCTTCCAAGACAAACAGTTTGGAATAGAGCTCATCCTTTTGAGCTGATTATTGGTGATCCAGATGTTGGAGCCAAAACTAGAAGTGCTACTCAAAATCAATGTAACTATTCAGGGTTTCTATCTGAAATGGAACCTAAGAAAACTGAGGAAGCTCTTTCTGATCCTGATTGGGTGATTGCTATGCAAGATGAACTCAATCAATTCAAACAACAAGAAGTATGGAAGCTGGTACCCAGACCCAAAGACAGGAAAGTGGTTGACACAAGGTGGGTATTCAGAAACAAGCTAGATGAAGATGGGACAGTGACAAGAAATAAAGCAAGACTGGTAGCAAAGGGTTATTCACAAGCTGAAGGCATTGATTATGATGAAACCTACGCTCCAGTGGCAAGACTTGAGGCTATCAGAATATTCTTGGCATTCGCAGCATTCTCAAACTTTAAGGTTTATCAAATGGATGTCAAGAGTGCTTTTCTGAATGGTAAGCTAGATGAAGAGGTATATGTAGAACAGCCCCCTGGCTTTGAAGATCCAGAATTCATGGACTATTTCTACTTTCTTTTCAAGGCTATTTATGGTCTTAAGCAAGCTCCAAAGAAATGGTATGACACTCTATCTGAATTCTTACTTGAAAATGGATTTGTTAGAGGTGTCATAGACAAAACTCTCTTCACAAAGAAACATAAAAATGATACAATATTAGTCCAAAACTACGTGGATGATATAATATTCGGTTCTACTAATGATCTTCTTTCCAAGAAATTTGCAAAGTTAATGCAGGGTAAGTTTGAAATGAGCATGATGGGTGAGCTGAAGTTCTTTCTTGGATTGCAAGTAAGTCAAAGGACAGATGGAATATTTATCTGTCAATCCAAGTATGTCAGAGAGCTCCTCAAGAAATATCAAATGGAGGACTCATCTTCAGCAAGAACACCATCATCTACAGTTGTCAAATTTGGAGCATGTGAAAATTCTGCCAAGGTAGATGTCACAAGCTACAAAGGTATGATAGGCTCATTACTTTACCTCACTGTAAGTAGACCAGATATTATGTATGTTACGTGCTTGTGTGCAAGGTTCCAATCGGATCCTAGAGATTTTCATCACATTGCTGTTAAAAGAATCTTGAGATATCTTAAGGGTACGCCTAACTTAGGCATCTGGTACCCTAAAGATTCTGGTTTTAATCTTGTTAGATATACAGATTCAGATTATGCAGGAAGTGTTGTAGATAGGAAAAGCACCTCTGGGAGTTGTCAATTCCTAGGTGGCAGGTTGGTTTCCTGGTACAGCAAGAAACAGCAAACAGTTTCCAACTCCACAGCTGAAGCTGAATACATAGCTGCTGGAAGCTGTTGTGCACAGATCTTGTGGATTAGGAATCAGTTAAGAGATTATGGCTTTGTACTTGAAAGGATTCCTATCCTGTGTGACAATACAAGTACCATAGCAATCTCCAACAATCCTGTGTAGCACACTAGGACAAAGCACATTGATATCAGGTATCATTTTATTCGAGAGCATGTCATGAATGGTACCGTGGAGTTACATTTTGTACCCACGGAAGAACAAACAGCAGATATTTTTACTAAGTCTCTTGACAAATCCACATTCACCAGAATTGCTGGTGAATTGGGTATGTTAAATAGTCCTAGTAATTAAACTAGCTAGTTAATATCTGAGGTTTGCTCTTTAATAATTTATAAGTGATTACTTTGTTAATATTTGTTATTAGAATCACTTGTATAATTATTTTATCAACTTATCTTCTTGCTTGTTAATTCTCAAATCATTGTCATTATCTTCTTAATATATTCCTACTTACTTCTTTTAATTTTAAAATAATTTTATTTTCTCTAAAAATATTTTTCTCAAATTTTACAATTGTAATTTGTGAGAAATGTATTTTTGTTGAAAATTACTTTTGAATATTTGTGTTGATTTAATAATCATATTTTCTATTTAAATGATTTTCTATAAGAAAGTTATTTTATTAAGAAAATATACAGATTTATTAATTTACTACAAATATTTATGTAAATAGTTAATAGTTTATTCAATATTTTGTAGTGTTTGTCCTTTTGTTATTATTGTTTGATTTCGTAAAATGGATAACTATGGTATTTTTAGTATTTTAATATTTTCTATTTAGCTATTTTTAAGTAGTTATATTGTTGTAAATATTTTTATAAATTATTTTCTTTTATTTCTAATATTCTGTAAATATTATTAATACAATTATTTTTGAATAAAATAAAATAAAATAAAAATCGTAATTTTCTTTTGTTTTTAGTTTTTATTTAATAATATTATTATTATGTATATTATTTCTTATTTTTGTATATTATTTTTCATGTGTATATAAATAGTTTGTGTAGTTTTTCAGTTTAGTCACTATACTTTCAAAACTTACAAACAGGTCCCTGTACTTGGTTCTTTTGTACTTCTTCTGTTTAACACACACATATCATG
Organism: Kitagawia praeruptora; assembly: GCA_037693485.1. Lineage (NCBI taxonomy): Eukaryota > Viridiplantae > Streptophyta > Magnoliopsida > Apiales > Apiaceae > Kitagawia > Kitagawia praeruptora. The sequence continues at coordinate 147,671,544 of CM075352.1, forward strand.
TTGTTTTAACTTCTAATCTTTGTTGTGTTGTTGTTATTAACAGAATTTCTTATATAGGATCATTGTTGGTGTCAAAATGGTATATGTCAATTCAATTGTTTAGGAACTAACGTTTGATTTTCAGTTTCTAACAATTGGAAGACAAGACCTAACAAGTGTTAACAAGTGGTAATAGTTGGTATCTAACATACAGGATCTAAAACATGATAAAATAGTTTTGTTTGTATTGGTTTAAACATTAACATTCATTATTTTGATTAATATTTATTGTTAATTGGATTTTTGTTTATGTTTTAATTTGTTTAGTAAAACCTGCTCAAGATCTATATCTTTCATAACTCAAAATTTCTTTCTACAGCTGTAATTGCTTACATTGTAAATCTTTTGAAATCACAACTGTATATCATTTCTCTTAAGATAAAATGCAATATTTTCTCAGAAATCTTTTCAAAGATAAAAATGCATTCTATCTCTATATTGCTCATATTGTGTGATGCAGGTTCATCTAAATATAGTTTTGTTTTCTCACATGATTAGTCATGAGGTTGTAAACCCAGCAACTTTTATCCCAGACTACAGTCAAACTCAAACACATTCTGACTTACCCCCTAAATGGAAGTAACCTATCAGACTAGAGGTCACCAGGGAGTAACTGCACATGATGCAGCAAATTAGGATGTGTGGGATATTCAGTTGGAGAGTCACTTCCTTATACACTATCCAAAATATTTCATATGCACAAAGTGAGATTGCACACACCTAAGGATGAATTGACGGAAACCTATAATCCAACCATTTTACGGTTAGGATTATAAGTTAAAGGTTCTTTACTGAACCAAGAGTCTTCACAGACCTCGAGAGAAGGTATTGATCTCAAATGCAAAATTCAACAAGATCATTATCTAACTTCCCAGAGGGAACATCTCTTGATCCTGCGGGTAACGGGTCCGACATAGGTGCGGATCGGCAACTTGTAAACTATGATTCAGATTTTACCTGATGAGTTTAACAAGGTGATGTCTTCACAGACATTAGAAGGGAACCTTGATCTCAATGCTAAATTTACAGATCATTGTTTACCTTCTCAGAATTCAAATATGAAAACCCTAAAAAGGGAAAACTAGCAACTTGTAGATTATGACTCAGATTCGTCTGACGAGTCCAACGAGGATTTGGGATTTGCGAACTCCCATTGCACCATCACTGACCTCTCTTCAAGGGGCTAGGGTGATTTTTCCTTGCAGGTACACTAATGGAAGTTGGAGCTATGAGTGATATGAGTGATACACCAGTGAGCAAGAGTGTAAACACAGAGAGAAGTAAGACACTCAACACAAATGAGTGGAGAGAAGAGTGAAACACTTGTGAGGTACACTAAACACTATCACATACTCACAGTGAAGAAGAAAATGAAACTTTCTTTCTAACGGAACTCTATAATTGGTACAACTACTTTGTCAACTAGTTGATTGGAGGATTCCTCAACTAAGGGGGAGAAGTAAGGGGGTACAAGAAAAAGGATAGTAGGTTAGAAAGGGTGAGCATTTACAGACTGTGCTTAGGAGGAGAAGCAAGTCAAGTTACTAAGGGGGAGATTTAGATGGAAAAGTAAGGGGACTTTCAGTTGAGATTAAAGTGGAGATATAAGGATAAGTACATCACAATACATACTATTCTATCAGTCTTTCAATGTACTATGTATAAAGGCTAAGTGGAAGAGTAGTAGATTTACCAGAAGTTATAGAAATGGTATTGATTCACCATTGTCTATTTATTAGGAGCAGTTGTTTTTCTTAAGTGAGAAAAGCTGTGTCAGAGAAGGGAAGTGATTGTAAATCAAGAACTGCTGATAATAACCAATGTAAGATGTGAAGGATTATCAGGCAAAGATATGAAGAGTCAGAAATGAAGATGAGTCATCTATTGAAGATCAGTTCAGTGCTAGAGGAATAGTCATCTATCATTTCATCAACTGAGGATTCTGGAATTGTTAAATTCAAACCAGAGAAATTTTTTAATGTACTATTTGCTAAGATTTTAAATGCTTAATCTTTTTCTTGTTTAAGCGAGTTAGTTGAGTTATCCTCTAGGTATTTGCTTGTTATTGTCTAACAAACAAATAGGGGGAGATTGAAAGGCATATGATGTAGCCTATTTGTATTTCGAGGATACAACTCAACTTAAACAAGATTGTAGAAGTAAATAGTATATAGACTGTCACAAGGAATCTCAGATTGTAATATCTATCAAGAGAAAAAGATCAAGGTCAATCTACAGACTTGAGGAATTACTACATTGAAAGAAGCTCAGTCATCTGATTAAGCCTCAGTGAAGTGTTCGTTAAGAAGTGGATTCATTTGAAGTGACAGAGATTTCAAAGGTGACAGAGAAAGTACAGAAGATTAAAGAGAGAGAGGAGAAAAGAAAAGGAACCAGATTTTAAAGTCAATATATGAAGAACAGTCATTGCGGTTAGTCACTCATGAACCAGACTCTACATCGAGTATTAACATTAAACAATGGTTATTCATCATTAACTTCAGTGGTTCAAGCTATCAAGACTGGTATGTGGGAAAATCATTGTGCAAGCAACAGGAGTGCTAAATTCAATAATCACAATGATTTTATTATCAATTGGACTGGCTACGAGGAAAAAGGATTATCACAAAGAAATTCTAAGTGATATATTCTTAATGCTGAAACCCCGGTTAGAATTGTTGTATTTTTTGCTAAGCAAAAGGAGTCCGGTTTTACATCTTCAAGAGACCGTAGTTTACACCTGGACGGGTTATGAGAAAATAAAATTATCACAAGAATATGGAAAGTGATATATTCTTAAAGCTGGAACCCCGGTTGGAATTGATATATTTTTTGTTAAGCAAAAGGAGTCCTGTTCCAGACGCTCAGGTAACCGCAGTTTAGAGTTTAAGTATAATTTTATATTAATAAATATTTTATTTATTTAGAAAATTATATTTATAAATATCTAATAATATTAGATATTTATTTTTATAATTTCTGGATTAAAATAATTATTTATTAATTAAAGATTATAAGCTTTGCGGGATAAAAAAAGCATTTCTACGAAGCCCATTTCATATAAAACAAAATAGGCCCCGGTTTCGTGTGATTTGCTAGCAGGTCATTTTGCAAAGCTGATTACTACTAGGAAGAGTCATCCTGACTCTTCCTAGTACAAAGCTGACTCTTGGAAGAACATCCTGACTCTTTCCAGTACAAAGCTGATTACTACTAGGAAGAGTCATCCTGACTCTTTCCAGTTCAAGTGCTGACTCTTGCTAGTGTTAAACCTGACTCTTGCCAAGCCTTTCTGACTCTTCCCGAATTTCCTGAATATATTAGAAAGAGTCAGCCTGACTCTTCCTAGTGCAGCTGGTGGTTAAAATAGACAGAAGGTTCAAGATGTAATATAAAACAATCAGAGGCGGCTCAACACAAATACACGGAACACTACATCTATACAAAACATATCCTGGAGCTCCATTCTCTCTCATCAAAAACCAAGAACACCAAGAACAAATTAATTCTTAGAAAATCAAGTTCAACACCTTTGTAATATTTTATCCGGTGGAACTTGTTTATTTGTGATTCTTGTACTACTAGCGAGTTTTTACTCCTAGCACTTATCTTGATTTTTATTAACAAATCTAGAAAAGTTCATGTCGAATTTTCTAATTTGTTTTTATCAACTTGATAATTAATCTGTACTGAAATTGTAACACCCATCAAGTTAATATATTGTTATATTCAACTTGAAATTTGTTTCAATTAATTCCGCACAAATTTGTTTAAACTAAATTTTATTTAAAGGACAAATTTTGATAAATTGGTATAGATTGTATTCAACTCCCCCCCCCTTCTACAATCTTATCGGACCTAGCAATTGGTATCAGAGACTATTGATTGATACACAAATCAAGATCATATTTTTATTAAATCAAAAATCTATCTTGAATTTTTAACTCACTTAAAAATTCATCATGTCTTTAAAAGTTGGTTCTGTTAAGATACCCATATTTGACAAGGAAAATTATGAACTGTGGAAAAAGAAAATGACCTTTTTTCTACAAGTGGCCAATCCTAAATATTTAGGAATATTGAAAACCGGGCAAATAATTCATATGGTTACAGAAGAGGAAGTAACTGTGGATGGAGTTGTTGAATTTGCTGAAAGGACGTATCCAAAGGATCATAATAATTATACCCCTGCTGAAAAGGAGGAAGTTGCCCTAGATATGAACCTACAGTTGATTTTGATGGAATCCCTAGATTTAATCATGCACAATCATGTTGTTAATTGTAAAGATGCAAAGCATATCTGGGATACCATTTTGACAATAAATGAGGAAAGGGTAGATGACACTTCTACTGCTTTGGTTGGTGAAGCCTCGGTGAAAATGGAAGCTAAGGTTGATCAACCTTACAGCTCTGAAAAGGAGGTGATTGTAGCAGAATATGGGAAGACAGCTGCAAGTCAGGGTTGTGGAGAATTTTATTCATTAGAGGAGCTAGAGCAGTTGGAGGAAGAGTCAATGGCAATGGTTGTAAGGCAATTTGATAATTTCAGATTTAGAAGAAGTCCAAATTTCAGATTCAAGTCTACTGAGAATAGATTCCAGCATGGAGGTTTTTCATCAAGTAGCACAAGGGGTGGCTATGAAACTGGGATGGTAGACAAAAGCAGGATCATGTGCTTTAAATGTAATGAACTTGGACACTTTGCAACTGAGTGTCAACAACCTCAACAAGATGCAAGGAGAGAGTACGCATCTGGAAAGAAGAAGGCAGACAATGCCTATGTAGCTCGGGAAAGGAGCTGGGATGATTCAGACAGTGATGAAGAGGAGGTTGAGGATTTTGCGCTGGTAGCAAATGCTGATACATTAACTCGTTATACTACACCGGTAATCCTTACTGACGCTGAGTTGATTCGTAGCTTACGTGATTCCCTAATTAATGCAAACAATGAAAATGCTAGAATAAATCTGTTAAACACTGATCTTGAAAATGAAGTGTTAGAACTAAAAAAGGTGCATGTTAATCAAGATCAGCAAATAAAAGAAATAGCTCGACTTAACTACAGAGAAAAGTCGATTTCAGAATACATGCATAAACAAATTGCTAAAGTTGCTGAACTTGAAACTAAGATAAAGGAACAGAATGTCAAATTATCTGCTTGCTTTAATTCTGTTAAATTTCTAAAGAGTTATTCAATAAACAAGCTGTAGAACGAACCGTAGGAATAGGGTTTGGCTACAACGAAGCTGTTGGAATGTTAGGCATAAATTCCCGTAATCCTGTTAGTGCTAAAGAAAGGGGAATACCACATGTGTTTAAGAATGTTGAAGATCCACTCTTTAAGAAGTCTGTTGCAGAGCCTCTAGATTTGACTTCTCTTGTTATTCAAGAGGAGATGCGTACTGAGGACATTGCTAGTGGAAGTGTCCAACTTAATGAAAAATTTGTTAAGGCACCTACAACAAAATATGTTAAATCTAATAAGGTTGTTTCTAAGGAACCAGTTAAGTTTGTTAAGTCAACCAGTTCGTCTAAAACTGGGTTAGGTGGTAATAAGGTGAAGCAGAATAATAACATGTCTGACATGCATATCATGCCTATTATTGATTCTTCTCATAAAGCATGTGGTGTTGTCAATTGTATGTCTTGTGCTTTTAATGTCATGTCTGCTTACTTTAATGGTAATCATGCATGTGTTGATAAGACTACTCCCCGACAACATATGAACAAGAATAATAATGTTAGATCAAAGACTGCTAGTCCTTCTCATGTTAGGAGAGAGACATTTGTACATAAGCCTAAACAAAGTTCTACTAAGGCTGTTTACAAGGTCAAATGTCCAGTCAATGAAACAAGTGTCATTGCTGCAAAACAAACATGGATACCCAAAATGAAACAAAAGATTGTCAAATCTGTTTATAGGGTAAAATGCTTGTTGACTAATGGTAAAATTGGTGTCAAGGTTAAAAATGTTGTTTTGCCTGACAAAGGCCAATTCTTTAAGTATTCCGGACCCAATCAAATTTGGGTTCCAAAGAAGGTTTAATCCGTTTGTCATTGCAGAGTGTTGAGCAGGTTGAACGAGTAACCTGGATCTTGGACAGTGGATGTTCAAGGCATATGACTGGTGACAGAACCCTGCTGACAAATGTGGTGGAGAAGGACGGCCCAGTAGTTACCTTTGGAGATAACAGCAAAGGTAGAACAAATGGATATTGCAGACTTAAAGCTGGAAATGTTATCATTGAGGAAGTGTTCTTTGTAAAAGGACTCGAGCATAATTTGCTCAGTATCAGTCAATTTTGTGATAAGGGATTTGAAGTCCACTTTAACAAGAAGAATTGTCTGATTTCACACAAGAGAAGTGATCAACCATCTCTTACAGGAGTTAGAAAAGAAAACTTGTACGTAGCCAATATGAACACTGGAAGCACTGAAGAAATTAATTGCTTCTACTCTAAAGCATCTAAAGATGAAAGCTGGCTATGGCACAAGAAACTTTCTCATCTAAATTTCAAAACAATGAACTCTCTGGTCAGAAGAGAGTTGGTGAGAGGTTTACCTTCAATGGAGTTCACACAGGAAGGACTATGTGATGCATGTCAAAAAGGCAAGCTTAAAAGGGCAACTCACAGGAGCTCTAACACATCTTCAATAACTGAACCTCTACAATTACTTCATATGGATTTGTTTGGTCCAGTTAATGTGATGTCAATATCAAAGAAAAGATATGCTCTTGTGATTGTTGATGATTTTTCAAAATACACATGGGTCCTATTTCTGAATTCTAAAGATGAAACTCCACAGGTAGTGATTGATCACATCAAGTTGATTGAGCTGGATTTTAAGTATCCAGTTAGAGCTATAAGGTCAGATAATGGAACTGAATTCAAGAATGCAGTTCTCAATGATTTCTGCACTGAAAAGGGTATAACTAGACAGTACTCAGCTCCAAGAACTCCTCAACAAAATGGAGTAGTGGAAAGAAAGAACAGAACCTTGATTGAAGTTGCACGTACTATGTTAAGTGAATCAAGGCTTCCATTGTACTTTTGGGCTGAAGCTGTAAACACGGCATGCTATACCCAGAATCGAACTCTTATCAACAAAGACTTGATGAAGACACCCTATGAAGCTATGACTGAAAAGAAACCAACACTCAAATACTTTCATGTATTTGGAGCAAAATGCTTTGTACTTAAAGAATGAGATGATCAAGGTGGAAAATTTGAGGCCAAAGCACATGAAGCAATTTTTATTGGTTATACAAGAAGAGCTTACAGGGTGTACGTGATTGATCAACAGAAAATGCTTGAAAGTGTCAATGTAACATTTGATGACACCAAACTCCCTAGTATCCAAACTGAAGTTCCATCTGAAAAGCTATCTTTTGATGACATGACAGATCCAGATTCAAATGATGACAATCCACCTGATGTTTTTGTTGATGCTAATGACAACAATGAAAATGGTGATGATGATGATCAGGGTAATGGTGGTGAAAACAATGATAATACTGGAGATACACCTGACACTCCTGAACAATCATCCAGTCAACCTGGCAACAACTCAGGGGGAGATAATGAAGGATCAACTATTATTACTCAACATCACAATGAAGAACAAGGCGAATCATCAAGATTAAATCTTCCAAGACAAACAGTTTGGAATAGAGCTCATCCTTTTGAGCTGATTATTGGTGATCCAGATGTTGGAGCCAAAACTAGAAGTGCTACTCAAAATCAATGTAACTATTCAGGGTTTCTATCTGAAATGGAACCTAAGAAAACTGAGGAAGCTCTTTCTGATCCTGATTGGGTGATTGCTATGCAAGATGAACTCAATCAATTCAAACAACAAGAAGTATGGAAGCTGGTACCCAGACCCAAAGACAGGAAAGTGGTTGACAAAAGGTGGGTATTTAGAAACAAGCTAGATGAAGATGGGACAGTGACAAGAAACAAAGCAAGACTGGTAGCAAAGGGTTATTCACAAGCTGAAGGCATTGATTATGATGAAACCTACGCTCCAGTGGCAAGACTTGAGGCTATCAGAATATTCTTGGCATTCGCAGCATTCTCAAACTTTAAGGTTTATCAAATGGATGTCAAGAGTGCTTTTCTGAATGGTAAGCTAGATGAAGAGGTATATGTAGAACAACCCCCTGGCTTTGAAGATCCAGAATTCATGGACTATTTCTACTTTCTTTTCAAGGCTATTTATGGTCTTAAGCAAGCTCCAAAGAAATGGTATGACACTCTATCTGAATTCTTACTTGAAAATGGATTTGTTAGAGGTGTCATAGACAAAACTCTCTTCACAAAGAAACATAAAAATGATACAATATTAGTCCAAAACTACGTGGATGATATAATATTCGGTTCTACTAATGATCTTCTTTCCAAGAAATTTGCTAAGTTAATGCAGGGTAAGTTTGAAATGAGCATGATGGGTGAGCTGAAGTTCTTTCTTGGATTGCAAGTAAGTCAAAGGACAGATGGAATATTTATCTGTCAATCCAAGTATGTCAGAGAGATCCTCAAGAAATATCAAATGGAGGACTCATCTTCAGCAAGAACACCATCATCTACAGCTGTCAAATTTGGAGCATGTGAAAATTCTGCCAAGGTAGATGTCACAAGCTACAAAGGTATGATAGGCTCATTACTTTACCTCACTGTAAGTAGACCAGATATTATGTATTTTACGTGCTTGTGTGCAAGGTTCCAATCGGATCCTAGAGATTTTCATCACATTGCTGTTAAAAGAATCTTGAGATATCTTAAGGGTACGCCTAACTTAGGCATCTGGTACCCTAAAGATTCTGGTTTTAATCTTGTTAGATATACAGATTCAGATTATGCAGGAAGTGTTGTAGATAGGAAAAGCACCTCTGGGAGTTGTCAATTCCTAGGTGGCAGGTTGGTTTCCTGGTACAGCAAGAAACAGCAAACAGTTTCCAACTCCACAGCTGAAGCTGAATACATAGCTGCTGGAAGCTGTTGTGCACAGATCTTGTGGATTAGGAATCAGTTAAGAGATTATGGCTTTGTACTTGAAAGGATTCCTATCCTGTGTGACAATACAAGTACCATAGCAATCTCCAACAATCCTGTGTAGCACACTAGGACAAAGCACATTGATATCAGGTATCATTTTATTCGAGAGCATGTCATGAATGGTACCGTGGAGTTACATTTTGTACCCACGGAAGAACAAACAGCAGATATTTTTACTAAGTCTCTTGACAAATCCACATTCACCAGAATTGCCGGTGAATTGGGTATGTTAAATAGTCCTAGTAATTAAACTAGCTAGTTAATATCTGAGGTTTGCTCTTTAATAATTTATAAGTGATTACTTTGTTAATATTTGTTATTAGAATCACTTGTATAATTATTTTATCAACTTATCTTCTTGCTTGTTAATTCTCAAATCATTGTCATTATCTTCTTAATATATTCCTACTTACTTCTTTTAATTTTAAAATAATTTTATTTTCTCTAAAAATATTTTTCTCAAATTTTACAATTGTAATTTGTGAGAAATGTATTTTTGTTGAAAATTACTTTTGAATATTTGTGTTGATTTAATAATCATATTTTCTATTTAAATGATTTTCTATAAGAAAGTTATTTTATTAAGAAAATATACAGATTTATTAATTTACTACAAATATTTATGTAAATAGTTAATAGTTTATTCAATATTTTGTAGTGTTTGTCCTTTTGTTATTATTGTTTGATTTCGTAAAATGGATAACCTATGGTATTTTTAGTATTTTAATATTTTCTATTTAGCTATTTTTAAGTAGTTATATTGTTGTAAATATTTTTATAAATTATTTTCTTTTATTTCTAATATTCTGTAAATATTATTAATACAATTATTTTTGAATAAAATAAAATAAAATAAAAATCGTAATTTTCTTTTGTTTTTAGTTTTTATTTAATAATATTATTATTATGTATATTATTTCTTATTTTTGTATATTATTTTTCATGTGTATATAAATAGTTTGTGTAGTTTTTCAGTTTAGTCACTATACTTTCAAAACTTACAAACAGGTCCCTGTACTTGGTTCTTTTGTACTTCTTCTGTTTAACACACACATATCATGTTGTTTTAACTTCTAATCTTTGTTGTGTTGTTGTTATTAACAGAATTTCTTATATAGGATCATTGTTGGTGTCAAAATGGTATATGTCAATTCAATTGTTTAGGAACTAACGTTTGATTTTCAGTTTCTAACAATTGGAAGACAAGACCTAACAAGTGTTAACAAGTGGTAATAGTTGGTATCTAACATACAGGATCTAAAACATGATAAAATAGTTTTGTTTGTATTGGTTTAAACATTAACATTCATTATTTTGATTAATATTTATTGTTAATTGGATTTTTGTTTATGTTTTAATTTGTTTAGTAAAACCTGCTCAAGATCTATATCTTTCATAACTCAAAATTTCTTTCTACAGCTGTAATTGCTTACATTGTAAATCTTTTGAAATCACAACTGTATATCATTTCTCTTAAGATAAAATGCAATATTTTCTCAGAAATCTTTTCAAAGATAAAAATGCATTCTATCTCTATATTGCTCATATTGTGTGATGCAGGTTCATCTAAATATAGTTTTGTTTTCTCACATGATTAGTCATGAGGTTGTAAACCCAGCAACTTTTATCCCAGACTACAGTCAAACTCAAACACATTCTGACTTACCCCCTAAATGGAAGTAACCTATCAGACTAGAGATCACCAGGGAGTAACTGCACATGATGCAGCAAATTAGGATGTGTGGGATATTCAGTTGGAGAGTCACTTCCTTATACACTATCCAAAATATTTCATATGCACAAAGTGAGATTGCACACACCTAAGGATGAATTGACGGAAACCTATAATCCAACCATTTTACGGTTAGGATTATAAGTTAAAGGTTCTTTACTGAACCAAGAGTCTTCACAGACCTCGAGAGAAGGTATTGATCTCAAATGCAAAATTCAACAAGATCATTATCTAACTTCCCAGAGGGAACATCTCTTGATCCTGCGGGTAACGGGTCCGACATAGGTGCGGATCGGCAACTTGTAAACTATGATTCAGATTTTACCTGATGAGTTTAACAAGGTGATGTCTTCACAGACATTAGAAGGGAACCTTGATCTCAATGCTAAATTTACAGATCATTGTTTACCTTCTCAGAATTCAAATATGAAAACCCTAAAAAGGGAAAACTAGCAACTTGTAGATTATGACTCAGATTCGTCTGACGAGTCCAACGAGGATTTGGGATTTGCGAACTCCCATTGCACCATCACTGACCTCTCTTCAAGGGGCTAGGGTGATTTTTCCTTGCAGGTACACTAATGGAAGTTGGAGCTATGAGTGATATGAGTGATACACTAGTGAGCAAGAGTGTAAACACAGAGAGAAGTAAGACACTCAACACAAATGAGTGGAGAGAAGAGTGAAACACTTGTGAGGTACACTAAACACTATCACACACTCACAGTGAAGAAGAAAATGAAACTTTCTTTCTAACAGAACTCTATAATTGGTACAACTACTTTGTCAACTAGTTGATTGGAGGATTCCTCAACTAAGGGGGATAAGTAAGGGGGTACAAGAAAAAGGATAGTAGGTTAGAAAGGGTGAGCATTTACAGACTGTGCTTAGGAGGAGAAGCAAGTCAAGTTACTAAGGGGGAGATTTAGATGGAAAAGTAAGGGGACTTTCAGTTGAGATTAAAGTGGAGATATAAGGATAAGTACATCACAATACATACTATTCTATCAGTCTTTCAATGTACTATGTATAAAGGCTAAGTGGAAGAGTAGTAGATTTACCAGAAGTTATAGAAATGGTATTGATTCACCATTGTCTATTTATTAGGAGCAGTTGTTTTTCTTAAGTGAGAAAAGCTGTGTCAGAGAAGGGAAGTGATTTTAAATCAAGAACTGCTGATAATAACCAATGTAAGATGTGAAGGATTATCAGGCAGAGATATGAAGAGTCAAAAATGAAGATGAGTCATCTATTGAAGATCAGTTCAGTGCTAGAGGAATAGTCATCTATCATTTCATCAACTGAGGATTCTGGAATTGTTAAATTCAAACCAGAGAAATTTTTTAATGTACTATTTGCTAAGATTTTAAATGCTTAATCTTTTTCTTGTTTAAGCGAGTTAGTTGAGTTATCCTCTAGGTATTTGCTTGTTATTGTCTAACAAACAAATAGGGGGAGATTGAAAGGCATATGATGTAGCCTATTTGTATTTCGAGGATACAACTCAACTTAAACAAGATTGTAGAAGTAAATAGTATATAGACTGTCACAAGGAATCTCAGATTGTAATATCTATCAGGAGAAAAAGATCAAGGTCAATCTACAGACTTGAGGAATTACTACATTGAAAGAAGATCAGTCATCTGATTAAGCCTCAGTGAAGTGTTCGTTAAGAAGTGGATTAATTTGAAGTGACAGAGATTTCAAAGGTGACAGAGAAAGTACAGAAGATTAAAGAGAGAGAGGAGAAAAGAAAAGGAACCAGATTTTAAAGTCAATATATGAAGAACAGTCATTGCGGTTAGTCACTCATGAACCAGACTCTACATCGAGTATTAACATTAAACAATGGTTATTCATCATTAACTTCAGTGGTTCAAGCTATCAAGACTGGTATGTGGGAAAATCATTGTGCAAGCAACAGGAGTGCTAAATTCAATAATCACAATGATTTTATTATCAATTGGACTGGCTACGAGGAAAAAGGATTATCACAAAGAAATTCTAAGTGATATATTCTTAATGCTGAAACCCCGGTTAGAATTGTTGTATTTTTTGCTAAGCAAAAGGAGTCCGGTTTTACACCTTCAAGAGACCGTAGTTTACACCTGGACGGGTTATGAGAAAATAGAATTATCACAAGAATATGGAAAGTGATATATTCTTAAAGCTGGAACCCCGGTTGGAATTGATATATTTTTTGTTAAGCAAAAGGAGTCCTGTTCCAGACGCTCAGGTAACCGCAGTTTAGAGTTTAAGTATAATTTTATATTAATAAATATTTTATTTATTTAGAAAATTATATTTATAAATATCTAATAATATTAGATATTTATTTTTATAATTTCTGGATTAAAATAATTATTTATTAATTAAAGATTATAAGCTGTGCGGGATAAAAAAAGCATTTCTACGAAGCCCATTTCATATAAAACAAAATAGGCCCCGGTTTCGTGTGATTTGCTAGCAGGTCATTTTGCAAAGCTGATTACTACTAGGAAGAGTCATCCTGACTCTTCCCAGTACAAAGCTGACTCTTGGAAGAACATCCTGACTCTTTCCAGTACAAAGCTGATTACTACTAGGAAGAGTCATCCTGACTCTTTCCAGTTCAAGTGCTGACTCTTGCTAGTGTTAAACCTGACTCTTGCCAAGCCTTTCTGACTCTTCCCGAATTTCCTGAATATATTAGAAAGAGTCAGCCTGACTCTTCCTAGTGCAGCTGGTGGTTAAAATAGACAGAAGGTTCAAGATGTAATATAAAACAATCAGAGGCGGCTCAACACAAATACACGGAACACTACATCTATACAAAACATATCCTGGAGCTCCATTCTCTCTCATCAAAAACCAAGAACACCAAGAACAAATTAATTCTTAGAAAATCAAGTTCAACACCTTTGTAATATTTTATCCGGTGGAACTTGTTTATTTGTGATTCTTGTACTACTAGCGAGTTTTTACTCCTAGCACTTATCTTGATTTTTATTAACAAATCTAGAAAAGTTCATGTCGAATTTTCTAATTTGTTTTTATCAACTTGATAATTAATCTGTACTGAAATTGTAACACCCATCAAGTTAATATATTGTTATATTCAACTTGAAATTTGTTTCAATTAATTCCGCACAAATTTGTTTAAACTAAATTTTATTTAAAGGACAAATTTTGATAAATTGGTATAGATTGTATTCAACCCCCCCCCTTCTACAATATTATCGGACCTAACAGTTGTTCTACAAAATAGGTAAGATATAATTAATTTTATAAACAACTTGCATGCCTTATATTCTAGAAAACATATAATAAACTAAGTTATTTTTCACATACATATCACTTTCTTTCTTTAGAAAAGATGTCTATTTGGATATTAGACATCATAATTTTATCAGATAAAGTGATGTCTATAGATATCTTAGACATCATCCTAGACTGATGTCTAATGTTCTTATAAACATCAGTTTCTTTATAAAATAACCGATGTGTATAGTGACCTTGGACATCATCCTAGACTGATGTCTAATGTAGGTATAAACATCAGTTTTTTCTGAAAAAACTCATTTATATGTGTGTCTTAGACATCAGATTTTATAAATAAAAGTGATGTTGTTTGTTGTTTAGAATCAGTTTCCTACACTGTTTTATAAATTCAAATTTAGGGTTTTAATTTTAAACCCCCAATTTATAATAAAATCGAATAAATCGAACTTGTAAGTTTAAACATATCAAACTTAGGCTTACCCATTGACAAATCAAACTAATTCAAGCTTTGAACCTTCGAGCTTTGACCTTCGAACAAATCGATTTCGATTTGAATGTGAGAGAGAGAGAGTTTCAGGGTTTCGACTATGAGAGAGAGAGAGAGCTCTTCCGGGGTTGTGAAAGAGATAGAGTAGAGGTGGGTGGTGGTGGTGGAGGTGAGTTGTGGTGGCGGTGAGGTGAGAGACGAGGGAGAGATGAGAGTGAGAGTCGAGAGAGCGGTCGAGATAGAGAGAGAAAAAATTAAGAATGAGTTTAGTTTTTTAGTTTTTTGTTTTAGTTTATTATTTTGTTGAAAAGCTGGGGGGAAATAATTGGTAAGGGGGAAGAATATTTGGTAGAAGGGGGGAAAATTTTGGGAAACAAATTGAAGTGGGAGGCACGTTTTTTTTAGTCGAGTTTTAGACATCGGTTGCAAAATAAATGATGTCTTAAAATAACAAAGACATCAGAGAAACACGGGGTGATGTTGTTACGTCTTTTAACATCAGTGGCATTGGTAACCGATGTCTAATGTGTGATGTCTATTCACCTTTTTCTTGTAGTGACCCTCTCCTCTTTTGCTCTCTCTTTTTCTCTTGTCAAGTCAAGTCGTCCGTCTCCCTCCTGGTGGATTCCTCCACCGACCGGAATCCTTTTTTTCTGTTTTGCTTTTGTAATCTTCTCATTTATCCAGCTTTTCAAATTAATCAAGCTTGATTTCTGAAACTTTCGAAGAATCCATTCGGATTTTTCATTTTTGTTTCTTAGATCTACGTCATTTTGCTTTGTTTTTCAGTTTGAATGTCTTGCCTTTTGGCATGTGTCATGCTTTTTGGCATATGTCTTGCTTTGTTCGATTAGCAGTATGCCTTTTGACTCGATGAAGGCTCATTTTGTAGAGGCTTTTGGGTGGATTAATTGGGGTTCCATTTCAGAGAGGTTGTTATGTCTACAAAGCCTATCTTGGATCTATGGATATTTGCTAAAAAAGAGCGTGAGATCAATTTAACGGAAGTCAGGATCCAGATCAATGTAGATGCGATAATTTCTGAAGTTTATGGGCTCTATTGGTTCATACGCCTCAATATTATGGATGTTCTTTTTGTCAGTCTTTGTGTTATACTGTTTTTCTAGTTATTAAACGGTTTGCGAACCACGTAGCTCACTTTGTAGCGAGATATAGTAGTTCGTATATGGGCGATGAGTAATGCTCATCCAGAGTTCATTAATGTTTTGATGAACGATTTGAAGTAATATAAATTATTTTCTACTTATAAAATATTCAATTGCACATGTTTGAATTTAAATATTTGTCATAGTTAGATTTGAAATATTAAAAAATATAAATTAGGAGGCAAGATAAAAAGTACTGTTAGAATTGACACGAAAATATACGTACTAACTTACTAAAAACCATATAATTTATGTTATATTTAGGAACCAATTATGAGACTCTTGGAGATGCTCTAAGAGCATATCCTAGTGTTAAAATACGTATAATTATTATTAAATTATAAAATTAAACAAAATTTTGAATATTAAATGGAACTTATAGTTTAATGTATAATTCTAAAATGATATCAATATTATTAAATATAGAAATGCTTTTTTTGTATTAAAAAAATAAATCTAATCTGGATATGTCAGCATGAGGAGAGAGAAAGATTGGAGGAGCGAGAATACTTCAAATTTTCAAAATTCAAACTTTTAGGGGAGCAGCTTCAACAACACAATCTACATCGGAGAAGAAATAACGACGAAAGATAAGTGATACTATGTGGGGAAGAACAAATATGGGAAAAGGAATATCCAACCAGTCTTAGAGCCAAAAAGAGGATTGCTTTACCAAGAAATTAGACACCAACTACCAACAAGAGAGGTGGGTTCTTACACGGATGTGATCAAAAATGGTTTGAAGTTAGATATTACTAAGACAACCACGTTGTTCATTCTAAACTTACCTCTAGATGTACAACCAAGGAAGCTGGCCTGGCACTACTTCGGACAAAAGGAAAACATTAAAGATATAATACTTCCAAGGAAAAGAGACAGAAATGGCAATAGGATTTGCTTCATTATGGTCAAGGAGATGGAAATATCAAACTACTTGATAAAGAATCTAAATATATCGATCTTCCTAGGATATAGAATTCAGAGACAGAAATGGCAATAGGATTTGCTTCATTAAGGTCAATGAGATGGAAATGGCAAACAACTTGATAAAGAATCTAAATATATCGATCTTCCTGGGATATAGAATTCATATTATTATTTCCCAGTTGTACACCAAGATTGTAGAAGGGGGGTTGAATACAATCTTGATTGAAAATTCTTTCGAATTAACAAAGTTTCAAATGGATTCAAGGTGAACAGATAAAAGATAGATCTGAAATAAAGATAAAGAAAAACATACAACACAATCTTAAAAATTTCAGGTGGATTTGTTGAGTCCACCTTAGGATTGTATTGAAGAAAATAATCTGTGTAAGATGGTACACAGCTGCAAATACAAGACTTAGTGTATACAAGAAAACCTAATGCTCTATGCGTGTATGCTCAGTATTTTCTTCTATCTTTAGCCTTGCTACACTTGAAGATATATATATACTTCAAGTTTACAAACCTTACACAATAATCGAA
The DNA here is from genome assembly GCA_037693485.1 of Kitagawia praeruptora. Lineage (NCBI taxonomy): Eukaryota > Viridiplantae > Streptophyta > Magnoliopsida > Apiales > Apiaceae > Kitagawia > Kitagawia praeruptora. The sequence goes on from CM075352.1 coordinate 147,688,755, forward strand.
TATTACAAAGTCAAAGTATTCTATAGGTTTGCTACCACTCCTTGTTTCCATGTGATGCAATTTTGTTTGGATTGTCTTGGACAGATTTTCACTAAATTTACCAGCTGAATTGCTTGTGAGAATAAGGAATGTTTCTTTTCTTCTTCGTTTCCAATACTAGCTTCCATACCCTTTTTAAGTTATCAACCCATGTGATCTGTCAGGCATGTCAAGTCGCTATCAACCGCTACTATCAAGACATTATTGGTTGCATCATTTTATCGATTGAAGTTGACATTATTGGTTGCAACATTTTACCCATGTGATACTGATACAGGGGATTGCTCCTCTAGTCTGAGCACATCAATGCTATCTTCCCCTTGCACTCCTCAAACCATGGATTTTCCTTTTGTTTGCCTCAAGCTGCTCCTCCAGAAATTTGTAGATGATCTTTTCTTCTTTGTGATTTAGATCCAGTATAGACATTAAGTGTTGCAAGTACTCATTGCTAGCCATTTCCAGTTGATCTTCTATTCTGAAGAATCTTCTACAATTGTGTGTATCTCTGAATTCCATTATCCAGAATGGATAAAAATGAACCATTTTACCAAGAACATATGGAATATTCAGCTTCTTAGGTAAACCCTCCTTTGAAGTCCAACTATTTCTCAATTCATTGATCTTCTTGAAAATTATGGTCTTTGCCTCTAGAGTGAATCCCCCAATTCTTTTCATTAAAGACCATATCTTCCACAGTTTGTAGTAGCTTTCATTCAGCACTTGATGTAGGGGCCAGGTTCTGTTATTTCCTCCTTTATAGGTGAAAATCAATCTTTCTGGCAACCTGACTGTCCTATATGCAACACTCACATCATCCAAGAAAAGATTGACACTTGAATATTCTTCAATGTCAACAATGTAGAGTTCAGTATCTTTCTTGGCAGCCTCCTTTGCAACTTGAGGAACCTCGACAATTTGAATTGGTCTAGATAATGGTTGTCCTGGTTCTTCTCCTTTTAGGTGAGAGTCTGAACTTTGGAAATACCATCTTATTGATGTTAAAGTCAAATTCCATTGGTTCTAGCTTTATGAAGTCAAAGGGGCTAGAAGTTTGAGTGGGTTGATGTGTGGCTTGGATTGGAGGTATAGTAGGTTGAGGTTGTATTAGTTTAACTTGTTCTTCTGGTTCTGGGCTCAAAGTTCTTTTAGCATGACCCTTGACTCTAGCATGAGTCTCGACTCTGCTTTTCCTTTTCTTGCACGCAGACCTTGTGTTCATTTTCTTTTTCTTAAATTTGGCCTCTTCTTCTACAGCCTCTTGCTCCATCTCTTCTTCTAATTCTCTTACTAGCTCATCAGCCAGACTAGCTTCTTTCTTAGTGTATTCTGTAGGTTGTCTAACAATCTGACCAGCTTGAAGAGCCTTGCAGTTTCTTCAGCCTTGGCCATAACAAAATTTGGATGACCTACGGGAACACATATTTTCACTCCATCTCTGTAGATAAATGCTAAGTTATCTTTGAGTCCCACATCAATTGCAGCCTTCTATTTTAATTCAGCAAGATGTTCACTCATTAGCTTGAATTCATCTGGATTTGGCATTGGAAAATCAACTCTCATGGTGTTTTTATCATTCTTCTTTACAGGTGACTTCTTATGCTTGAGCATAGGCTTAAATTCAGACACATATGATGGCTCCCCTCCGGCTAGAGATTTGGGAAGCACAAAATCTGGAATTAGTACTTGTCTGATTGATGTGCTTATGGAGGGAATTAACACTTGAGAAATATAAGGATTAGCAGCCAGCCTTGTGGCAATAGAATCTTCAGGTTGAATGGTTGATTCCTCCTTACTAGTTGGAATTGAAGTAGAGTGAAGTTGCTCCCTCTCACTGGTTGTCTCCTTTACACTAATCTTCTCCCCCTTTTTGTTAGCATCAAGGGTCTGAGTATTAGGCAGATTCAACAGTCTTTCAAGGAGGGAAATTTGTCGATTGTGAGCCTCAAGGATGAGTTTTTGATCTGCAATCACAATACTCATCTGAGACTCTAATTTATCAACTTTTGCAGACAGATCACCAATCTTCTTGTCTGTAGCTACATCATTCTTCAACTTAGATCGAAGCTGTTGCACGGTAATGGGAGGAAAGATGAGTTCCAAGTTCTTTGACTGACTTTCTAGTGCATCTTTGATTGCAGCCTTGAATTCATCCTTGTCCCCAACCCTTTGATTAAGAAGACATTTCTGCAATTTACAATATTAAGGTTAAAGGTTTGCTCAAGAAGTCTTCAGATCACTCAGCCTTATGCCTTTACAATATTAAGGTGGATTGGGGTCCCAAACCAGTCAAAATCTTTAACCTGGTTCTCAAACTCAAACTGCAAGCAAATAATAGACAATAAGATCACATAGTTGCTTCATCAAGACATGTCTATTCAAGCAAAGCTGAAAGTGATCAGATTAATAATTCAAAAATGGAATCACACTACAAGAATTTTTGATTCAGACAAAGGTTTTTCACCGTTGTGTGAAGCCCTGCTTTTCCGTTGTCTATTGGAATGTCGTCTGTTATGCGTATCAGACAACAGCAACATAACCGCTGTCTGTGTTGCAGAAAGATAACATACGTGATTTTAAAACTATTGTATGAAAGCTGGTATAGACAATAGTTTAACAAGAAACTATTGTCTCATTTCACGTAGCTCAAGTGTTTTTTGGAGTGAAACTATTGTCTAATTTCACGTAGCTCAAGTGTTTCTTGGAGTGAAACTATTGTCTAATTTCATGTAGCTCAAGTGTTTCTTGGATTATTTAAGTCGTTGTAAATAGAAGAAGACCATGGTTTATAAAATATAACCTATTATTTCTTTATGGTATAGAGAATGGTCTTTTTGTAACAGAAGTGTTGTGTGAAATTTAGTTAGACAACATTTTAATTTCATATCAGATAATGGTATAGAATACGTTGTCTGATGATATTTTCCACAAGTGTTTCTAAAATATGATAACATTGGCTAATGATAAATGAAACAACACTTTTATTTACAATAAAAATTAGAGTTTATACGGTACTAGCAACTAACCAATATTCATAACAAAAACTACCAATCAATATTCATCGCTACAAAGCTACTACCGGTACCAATTCCCAACAAAGTACCCCTACCATCATCTAAATTACAATGTTAGAATGAGATAACTCAATTTCTTTCCCTACTTATCTAGCTAGCTCCCTTGCCCTTGTTCTGCTTCTTAACTTTGTTCTTCTGCACAGTGAACGAACCAAGCTCTTCGATTCTTCTCCAAATGCATCAACTATTTCCTCCTGCATCACCTTGTTTCCCATTCACCAAGCACTTAGTACTGTTGTCTTGAACAGCATCAAGACCCTCACCTTCCAAATTGTTTACAGTTTCTAGAGCTACCACATCCGATTTCTCAACTGACTCTTGCAACACCATCACTTCTGCATCAATACCTGCGTAATGATCATATTAGACACACAAACATTAAAAATAAGATTTAAAGAATGCAGCCATCTATACCAAAGGCAAATTTGTATTTTCCAAATAATCAGATCATTTCACAATGGCAAAACAATTATTCGGAGATAAAGAGAAATTACAGTTCTACCGCTACTACCTATTGAATCTTAAGAGCATGTGCAATTTAATTCAACATGAACTTACTAAATAAACAGACATACCAGACAAGTTCTTATTATCCGAACCATCTTCCAGATCAATTCTCGAAAGCTCTGTAACAAGTGAATCAATCTTCTCTTCTTTCACCTCGCCATCTTTGTTCTCAGTCAACCTTGCAGATCTCCTGGTACTGTAAAGATGTATTATTTTCAATATGTCACCTTAGGGCAATCAGATAAATAGATGTATTATTTTTAATATGTCACCTTAGGGCAAGACTCTGTCCCCCAAGCCATGGCAGCTATTGCCTGCAAAGAGAAAAGTAAAGGCGAGGATGAGCAGACTATGAAATGCGAGACCACACTTTCGGACCAATTAATAGAAAATTTATAAGTATAATCATCTAATAAAGTACAAAAATACCTGTGATCCACCAGCTTTAAGTATGTGTGTCACACCAGCTTTCTTGGCACATTAAAGTACCTCCTACAACATACAGCAGATATTGAAGTTATTGTATAAAAGACAGCTTAATCTTATAATCTATATAAAGAAAAATACCTTGCAGATATTGCCAGCGCTTGTAGGAGGAGTAGCAAGTACAATAGTTTTACATCCAGCTATCTGTGCAGGCTGGTTTACATGATACGATAGAAGTCAACAATCTCATTAATCTAGTTAGGACAAAAAATTGTTGAAAAGTACTGAAATACTAAAGAAGCAAACATACACTAAAGAAACAAACATACAACAGATAACATGAGAGCAGTTGAAGGTAAGGCTGTAGTTCCTCCAGGAACATAGAGGCCAACAGAAGAAATACTCCTTGCGACTTGTTTGCATCTAACACCCTTAAGAATGAAAAATTAAAACAAGTCAGATAAAATGTTATAATGTCATGAAAAACTTACATATCATCAGACTTGGAAAGGATCCCATCATCATTAAAGCAATTAGTTAGCCATCCTTCAGGTGAATAATTCAGGCCCTTGTAGCCAGGCGATGATGTATCTCCTGAAGATCATATATGCAAGTTTATTTTCCAAAATAGCATCAATCTATATTCATCTCAGGACTGAAGAAACAAACCTCCAGAAACCCAATGCGACGTATTGGAAAATGCCTGTTCAAGTGCATGCTCTATCTCCTAAACATAGATCATACCAAACAGATATTAGCACTAGCCGTCCACCAAAAAATATAAGAAAATACACCCACAACTGTACTTGCCATGATATATTTGGTAGAAGCTATATATTATAAATAATTATAAATGATTTGGTTATTCTGTTTTATTATACTTCAGAGGCAGGATTAATGCTAGTTCAATTATTTGTATAAATCTTTAAGAAATTATGAAAGAAATTTTAATAGGTAATTTAAAAATGAAGCCCAAAACAAATTGTGAGCTAAAAACAGGAAAAAGGAGCTGTTTTAATATGAAAGCAATAAACCTTTTTAGTGATTCAGGATTAAATTCTACAACAAGATTGTCTTTCTCTAATGCACAAAGAAAAAATAGAACATGGTAAGCACAGTGAAGCAAGAAAGAGTAAAAGGAACATAACTAGATTTAGCAAAAAAAAAAAACATAACTAGATTTAGCAAGGTAACACATGTATTAATTTAGGCATGTGAAATCCTATAAATGTATCAATCCACGCACCTAATCATATTTCTGATAGCAAACTCCAACAGATCACTTCTATTTGGAGGATTCAGTAGAAATTTATCATCCAAATTAACCAGACTCGACACCTGCCTTCTTAAGAAACAGGTGGTGTCTTGCTAGACAAGCACAAAGTAAACATAATACCTCCATTTCCTTGCAATCGGCTCCTCCAACCCCAACTGTGAGAATTGACAAAGGAAGATAAGATGCCTTCACAAGGACTTCCATTGTTTCTTGGAGATCTGTTATAACACCATCCTGGGCCAGATTTAGGAAAATTAATAATTTACTAAGACAGTGTGAGAAAAACATACCATTACAATTAATTGTTTGGTAACAAAGGTAAAAGAAACAAGCACGGATACTTGGAAACAGACAAGAATACCCAAATCGAGAGAGAGATTAAAATACCCAAATCGAAGAACCTCCAAATTACGAGAATATCTAAATCAGATAATCTCCAAATTGATGAACAGAGATGAAGATCGAAAGAAACATTGATTTTGATCTAAGTTCTGTGTTTGTGCTCGTTCAACGAATCAACCTAAAAGCTTAATTTTGAACAATTAGGTTTCATGTCTGTAAGAGAGGTGAGTAATTGAGAGAAGGGAAGTGATGTAGGCGTGAGTTTATGTTTGTGTGTGTGAGAAATAGAGACATAGAGTCATGGAGAGGTCTCGGAAAAAAAAGAGGGGGAAATGAAATTTGGTTAAGTGGCGGAATTTAGGTTTAGCGAAATTTCAAGAAACGAAGGAGGGAAAGAAGATGAGGGAATTTTGCCAAAGGGGGGAATTTGTCCGCCTTTACCATTTTATGTTTTTCTAATGTGGTTTTCATTTCATTTTTTTAATTTTTTAAATATTTTGGTAAAAATTCTAATTTTATTTTAATTTTATCAAAAATTTATTTGATTTCAATTTTAAAATTTTAAATTTTACATATATATATATATATATGTACTCATTCTAGTGTTGGGAAAAAATAATCAAAAATTTAAAAGGTCGGGTTGTACGAGATTTTAACAAATATGTTGTAAAAGTGTTGTTTCCTATAACGGGGCAAGCTTCACTGAATATACAAACACGTTGTCAAGATATATATAATATATTGATATTCCCAAATTTTCAAAAAAATAAAAAATTGATTTGGTTGGAGATCTTAGTAGATCACTACTATTCTCACTTGTATTAGTAACTAGTGTTTTGTCACGGATTGTTGTTTCTTTTTTATAAAAAAATATTTCTCGGCAATCCAACCATACGGATGTCAAGATATATCTAATATATTGATATTCCCAAATTTTCAAAAAATAAAAAATTAATTTGGATGGGGATCTTAGTAGATCACTAGTATATTGACTACTACCCGTAACAAGTGCTTTGCCACGGATTGTTGTTTATATTTTTTAAAAAATGTTTCTCAACCATCCAACTTAAGGATGTCATGATACATCTAATATAATGATATTCACAAATTTTCAAAAAATAAAAAATTAATTTGGTTTGTAAAATTTAATATTTAATAAACGAAGTGGTCTTGCTAAACGAAGTGGTTATTTGTCAAATACCGTTGTCTCGGGTGATACCAGACAACGATTTTGGACAAATAAACCGTGATCTGATAACAAACAATGGTATTTTTAACAAATACAGTTGTAATATGAAGCTTCAGACAACGATATGTTATAAAGATACCGTTGTCTAACACTAGTTATGTTTTTTTAAACATAAATATAAATTAACATAATAAATTTGAAAATTTTTAGTGATATATTTGGTCACATTTCTCGACGCTCCAACCGTACGGATGTAAAGATATATCTAATATATTGATATTCCCAAATTTTCAAGAAATAAAAATTGATTTTGTTGGAGATCTTAGTAGATCACCACTATATTGACTAGTACTCGTAACTAGTGATTTGTCACTGATTGTTGTTTATATTTTTTAAAAATTATTTCTCTACGATCCAACCGTACGGATGTCAAGATATATCTAATATAATGATATTCACAAATTTTTAAAAAATAAAAAATTAATTTGTTTGGAGATCTTAGTAGATCACTAGTATATTGACTAGTACCCGTAACTAGTGCTTTGTCACGGATTGTTGTTTCTATTTTTTAAAAAATATTTCTCGACAATCCAACCATGAGGATGTCAAGATATATCTAATATAATGATATTCATAAATTTTCAAAAAATAAAAAATTAATTTGGTTTGTAAAATTTAATATTTAATAAACGAAGTGGTCTTGTTAAACGAAGTGGTTATTTGTCAAATACCGTTGTCTCGAGTGATACCAGACAACGATTTTGGACAAAGAAACTGTTGTCTGATAACAGTCAACGGTATTTTAACAAATACAGTTGTAATGTGAAGCTTCAGATAACGATATGTTATAAAGATACCGTTGTCTGACACTAGTCATGTTTTTTTGAACATAAATATAAATTAACATAATAAACCGTTGTCTGATAACAAATAATATTTTCTTAATCTAACGGCTAATATCTGATCTCATTTCAATCAAGGGCTCTTATTTTGCCACTTCAGCAATCCAGGTGAAAGATTTTGCACCAATCACGTGTTGTCACATCAGAAAACGGTTTATTTTTAAACACTTGTATGGATAAGTTTCTGACAATAGTTTAAATTTGAAATAGCTTGTCTGAAAGTGTTGAAGATAACGGTTTTATATGCAAACCCGTTGTATGAACATGTATATATATTTTCTTAATCTAACGGCTAATATCTAATCTCATTTCAATCAAGGGCTCTTGTTTCGCCACCTCAGCAATCCAGGTGAAAGATTTTCCACCAATCACGTTCTGTCACATAAGACAACGGTTTATTTATAAAATTCTTGTATAAACCATTATCTGATTACATTTTATACAACGTTTATCAAAACACTTGTGTGATTTTAACAACGTTTTTAGAAAGCATTTTTGAAAGCATTGTCTGAAGTTTCTTCAGACAATGCTTTCAAAAAGCGTTGTTACAATCAGGCAATAGTATTTAGCCACCGTTGTGTGACTACTTTTGAAGCAATATCTGATAAAAACAGTTGTCTAAGTTTTACAACGGTTTTCAGAACCATTGTAAGACAAACCATTAGACAACACCACTTTCAAAAACCGTTGTAAAACGTATGTCTATTTTGATCTTCTAGACGACAGTTTCTAAAACCGTTGTTAAGTTCATGATCAGACAATACAACGAAAAGCTTGAAAAAAAACCGTTGTGTGAAATTTTCAGCCAACGCTTTTTCGTCGAAGTGTCGTCTGATGAGTGTCGTCTGATTCAAAAATTCTTGTAGTGTCAAGAGAAAAATGGTTTATGCTATAAGGTAATAGTCTAAGAGCATCTTCAAGGGCCCATAACCTTTACCTATATTTAGACAGGTGGACACTTTTAGGGTTTTCCCCAAAAAAAACACGCTCCAATAATACCCTCTGTTACCAATACATTTTGAAGGAGAAAAAATAGGACCCTACATGTGAGGAACCAAATTACATCCCCTATCATCTCCCGCTACTTTCTCCCGCTGCTGTCCACAATCTCCCGCTGCTATATTACTCATTATCTACCGCCAAGTTCAATGGGTTTTTTTCTGTTTAATAGCTCTGGTCTTCTTCAGTTCTGTGTTAACGAAGGGTTTTAAGATTTTTGCCATCAAATCATTGGCTTCTCAGGTATATCTTTGTCTTTAATTCACAATTAAATTCATAAAAATTGTGTTAATTGAAATTACTTAATTAGATTTTAAGATTCAACTTGTACAAATTGTGTTAATTGAAATAACTTAATTTGATTACAGATATATTTATGTCATATTACACAGCTTTGTTGAATGGAAACGGGTCTGATATTAACGATATTGAATCATCACAAATTCCTATCCAGTCTCAAGTATCTACCCAGATACCTCCATTTAGTACACAAGAATCTACTCAACAAAAAAAGGGACGAGCTAATAATTTTTCTATATAGGAGGATATGTTACTCATATCCGCTTGGCAAAATATTAGTCTCGATCCAATACAAGGAAGCAATCAGACTCATCAAACTTAATGGAATAGGATTGCAGCTTATTATGAAGAGAACAAAAAGATTTCGAGTGAAAGGACACCTAATTCATTGTCTCATCGATGGTCCGTAATAAATACTTCTGTGTCCAAATTCATCGGGTATTACATTCAAATTGAGGGAAGAAACCAAAGTGGACTCTCTGAAAAGGATATGGTATATCAGTTTCGTACTTATTGAGTTGTGATTATATTTACTCATTGCTGATTGGCTTATAATCATGTTAATATTTGACACTGAATTGACTAATATTTAACTACGTTTATGTTTAGGCTTGTGTTATTTGTTTTGTTGTATGTGGGGTTATGTTTTGCTGAATTGAATTGATTGGGTTATGTTTATGTGGGGTGCTAGATGATGTACTGGTTACCAGTTGATCATATGATGGATTCTGTCGGGACTTTAGTTTGATGGATTCTTGATTTATTATGTATATGTTTTTGTTTGATTGCTTTGTCATATGATTTGTTGGTTATAACAACTTGAATAGGGGAATTTGCATATACTACTGTGCTTGTCATGGCTATAGCGAAACAGAAGAATAACAGTGATTAATGCAAATGTATAATACCAAATGATGTGAATACTTGATTGTATACTAACTTGATTGTGCACTTCAGCAGTAGAGTGTTAATAATGAACTTCACTAATGTCTTGTTCGGCACCATTAGGTATGTGAAGCAATGAAAATGTATTCAAGCCTTCAAAAAAAGGCCTTCCAGTTGATCCATTGTTGGACAGAGCTGCGTCACTGCCCAAAATTCAGTGCTAATATGGCAAAAAAAAACCCAAGAAATCTCCACTTAAAAGCCCAGCATCTTCTGCAAGTGCTCAAAGTCCAGTTATCGTCACTCCAAGCCCAGAAAATGAAGAAAAAATGGAACGACCAATTGGTAAAAAAGCTGCAAAGCATTTCAAAAAAAATGAACATGATGCAAAAGGTGATGAACTCTTAAAAGCTTTAACCCAAGTGAAAGATTCAGTTAGTAGGTTTTCTGAAGCGAGACATGAAGCAATCCAGCAGCTTATTACCCTCGAGAAAGAAAGATTAAAGGTAGAGGAGGAACGAGAGAGAGCAGCGGAGGAACGAGATAGAGCCAGGGAGGAACGAGAGAGCGCAAAGGAGGAACGAGAGAAACGAACATATGAAATGTCTATCCTGGCCATTGATACAAGTACCATGGAGACACCTCTCGCACAATATTACAATTCTCTCAAAGATGATATCTTAAAAAAGAAAATTTGATAAATATCTGCAGATTGAGAATGTCTCTCTTTCGTATTATATCCCGTTTATCTTTCAGTTTATTTTATGCTTTTGTAATTTTTGAGAGAGCTTCAATTTTAGGGATTGGTTAATAAAGTTTAGTTATTATAATAGAACTCTTATTAATTGTAGTGATGAGACTATGGTTAAAATTGTTAGGTCAGGAATAACGTAGAAGGGGGGTTGAATACGTTATTTAAAAATATTTCGATTTTTTATGTGGATATGAAATCAAAAATACTAAATCGAAATAACAAAACTGTGTGGGAAATATCTTTAAATAGATAAAACCCGGAGGTTTGTTACACAATCTAATCCTATGGATCAGCTACAAAATCAAACACTCCTAGGATAGTTTAGGCACGAGGACCTTCTACCCGACACTTCCTGAAAGCAGGCTAAGCCGGCTTTCCTACTAGATGGACTGTCTAGCAGCTTACACAGAGAAGATATAAGAGAGAGAAGAGAGAGTTGTGTGTTGAGGTGTGTTTTGAAATGAAATACAACATGCCTATTTATAGATTTTAGAAAGTCACTATTTGGCACTATTCCAACAACCCCCAAATAGTAACCAAGCACTATTCCAACAACCCCAGCTACTATTCCAACAACCACAGTTACTATTCCAACAACCGCGGTTACTATTCATATGAATAGTACAATTCATATGAATAGTGATTGGTTACTATTCATATTCTCTTCTGTTTATTTTGCTGTTTTAATTCTTCTCAGAAAATAGTTCAAGTACCAGATTTATTTAATTATTTATTATAAATAATTAATTAATCTGTTACTTAGTTGATTTTCAGAGTAAATTAATTTTTGACAATACCTTGAAATATTATGTATGTCCTTGATCGTCAATAGGCTTTGGCAATTCTTTCTGTGAATTAATGTGTTGATCCTTCTCTTATGTGCTGACACTTAGTGCACTGGTCTGGTTCACAAATGACTAGCACTGATCTTGATCTTCATACCTTCGTTACATTCCAATTGATTAGCCTGCAGCAATATCTTCAAATAATATAAATACATGGAATCTTTTGGCCCTTCAACTGAATCATTTGTACATCTTATTCTGTCACTGAGGCTTGATCATGTTAATGAACTTCTTTCAGCGACTTGATCCTTGTCGGTGCCTGTTCTTCAAATTTCACGATCCCTGTATAGAGTTAATATTATTTATCTTTTATCCTAGTTGAGTTATATATGTCCTCTATTACATATTACATTCATTATGCTTTACAATCTCCCCCTATTTGATTGTTAGGGTTTGACAAGAAAATTCCTAGAGGATAACTCAACTGATACCACAAAAAATGAAATACAAAGATAAATAATATTAAAGCGCATTCTGGATCAAATATACATTTTCCAGATTTTTAAATTTGAACAAGTGCAAGACAATTGTTCCTCTAGACTGAACATATCTTCAAGTTTGCCTTTGCTTTCTTTCCACATAGCACTGATACTCCAATTAGCTTTTCCTTTCCCAAAATAAAGTTAATTCCGTGTCAACAACCTTTTCCTTGCCCTTACGCCTATTAGATTTTTCTTGATCATCCACCTTCTCCCCCTTAGTTGGGTTATCCTCCAGATTAGTAGGATGTGGAGTTGGTAAATTAGACGAAGATGGCTTTACCAAGGAGTTAATTGCATGACTAAATTGGGCTGCCATGGAACTTAATTGAACCTGGAATGCATCATGTTGAATAAGTTGCAAATTTTTGATTTCTCCAATGGACTTACAAGTATTTGACAACTCTTTCTCCATTGTTTGGACCCGTGTAAGAAGTCTGCTATATTCCTTTCTGGTTACAAGTGCATGTGGTTGAGTAGGTTGCTCACTTGTACGTTCTGCAGGTGTTTCACTCAACACTCTATATTCACTCGGTTTAGTGGTTTGGGTTACACTTACTTGTTCTGTTGGTGTTTCCCTCAACTTTCCTCTAGAGCTTCCACCGACATGTGTACCTGCAAATGAAATCATCCTTGTCCCTTTTTTAGAGGTCACGGATGGTGCAATGAAAGTTCGTGAGCTTCCGTCCTCGCGTGAAGCGAGTTGCCGACCACTGGTAAAGAGTGGTAAATCTCGAAAGAGATCCAGAGATTTTCTTTCTGGGAGGTTAAACTTAAATCGATTAAATGGAACAAAACCCAAGTTTCCCTCGTACGTCTGTGAAGACATTTGGTTCATAAAAGAACCTCCTACCGATGGATCTTTCCGTAAAATGGAAGATTCACCAGCAGTTATTGAGGTAGTTAATTCCACCTCGGATACCTATGAAGGCATTTGATCTTTAGAAAGATCATCAACCACTCTTATATTCCGTGAAATGGAACTCAAGATAGTTGCTCCCGTCAATTCAACCTTATTTACATTTTCACTCATTGGATACGAAAGAATTGTTTCACTAACAGTTGTCGTTACCTCAGGTTTATTGGGTTTACTCCGTTTAGAATGAGGTAGAGCGGCTGATGTAACTAACTCCTTATGTGGTGCTGCTGAGGCACTATCTCCCTCAATAATGTGAATGAGTGGCCGTTTAATTGACAAATGTGGTGTAGGAGTTTGTTGTGTTTATGTTTGCATTTGTAGAATGGGCTCTTCGACCTGTGTTAGAGTCGGTGGGATTTCCTGCTCTTGGTCGGGTAAGATGCCACTGGGGGCTGTAGAAACTGTATTTCCTGTGACACAATAGGAAATACAGAGGTTGGAATAGCAGGGATTGAAATATTACCTTGTCGTATACCTGCTCTCACTGGTCGTGGTAACAACGAAAGTGGGACATTCTTTAGATATTCAGTTAGAACTGTAGGCACATCCGTATATTTCTTTTTGCTTATGTAATTAATTACATTCATCTTTATGGAAGAACATTCCACCTTTTGACCATTTTCCAAGCGTACCCTGTCTTCATCAATCAAAAAATCATTTAATATTAACTGTAGAAACCTTGGATATAGACATTTGACATTTTGAGTCCGAACATCTCTTGTTCCCAAGCGTTTCATTTTTAAAATGATTTGACCAAGCACTATTTTTGAAGGGTTTCGAGCATCAAACGCAGCGGAAAATTATAACAAAAACAATAATTATCGAAACCCTACCGCAGGATCTATGCAAAACACATGATATTTAATTCGGAGATTGATGATTTACCTTAAAGAAGCTTTACGATTGTATGTCCAATGGAGATCTAAGATTTCACGATCGTTGAGTGCTCCTCTTCGAAGCCTCCTCTACGGTATCCACACGAACACTCCAAGAACGATTCTTGATTGGAAGGGAGGTACTAGCCTCCAATGAAAATATGAGATCTTCTTTTTAGGTTTTGGTTCAAGCGGCTGGGGATTATTTTGTCGTACAAAAATTAATTTCCTTCTTTACCTATCATCATATATTTATATGATAGTGTAAGGTAAAAGCCCAACTAAAAACCTAGCCCAAGTTTGATTAATTAAATAATAGAATCAAATCCTATTATTTAAATAAATAATAATTAAGTCATACTTAATTATTAAAATCATATCTCATTTGTATTTTATTATATCTTAATTAAGTCCCACTTAATTAATATAATAAAATACAACTAATCATTTAATTAATTTAAATTCATAATTTAAATTAATTCTTCCTTAAAATGTTCTATGTGTGTGATCCTGTAGGCTATCATTTAATTGGCAATAATTTTATTCTCTAATAAAATTATAAACAATGAGCGGCATCTAGTAATACATCATTGCTACCCAATTAAATAATAATTAAATCGTGATTCGATAAAACCTTTTGTGATTAATGTTCCCGTGTAATATAATCCCTTTAACCAAATATTATAGATTAAACTCGAGGCATGTTTCATGTCATCCTCTTCATAATTTAATCCGGGTTTACTTGATCCATGAGTAGACTATTAAAACAAATCACTATTTGAGCACGGCCATGCATTTTATAGTCTCACTCAATCAAGAGGCCAATAATATCTCTCCTATCTGATAGGAGGGTTAAATCCTTTATCTATCATTCATATTTCTCATACGATTCACAATATACCCGATGTCCACTTTTATCATCACCCGGTCAAAGGTAACTTTTAATGTAGTCAAAGTATATTATCCTCGTATAGAAATATAATGATCTCAAGTCAAAGGATCATTACACCATTATCACTGTGAGTCTTTCTTATGACTTTATTAACATGAAGAATCTCACGGTGGGTCTGTCCAGTGCCATGTACCCTTACATGTACCTATGTTTTGACTTTAGTATCTCCATACTTATAACCAATGAGATGTGGTTATCAGTCAACAACATACTAGTCTATTTATGTATTATTATTGTCCTATATAATAATACTCGACTAGGGACCTTTAAGAATATGATATATTATATAATCTCAAGTTCAAGTTAAATACTTAAACTATATAATGTGTATCATTATTCTAAGGACATTTATTATGCTAACAAATATATCGCAGTAATTAAAGTCATAATAGATACATTTATTAAATAATCAAATGACATAAAGGTTTATCAAAATAAACAATGTATTGCCTCTAGGGCACCTACACTAACAATCTCCCACTTACACTAGTCCCAATCACCCATGTATCTAATACCCATGGAACTAGTGTGACCGTCGTGCTTCTGCTGCGACAAGCCTTTGGTCAGTGAGTCTGCTATGTTATCATTTGTGTGTACTTTACATATGTGTATATCACCCTTTTCATTTATCTCTCGAATGAGGTGAAATCTCCTGAGTATATGTTTGGATCGGGAGTAATATCTAGGTTCTTTAGCCTGTGCAATGGCTCCATTATCATCGCAGTACTTGTCTATGGGATCTGCGATCGATGGAACCACTCCCAATTCAGTAATGAATTTTCGAATCCAAACATCTTCCTTTGCCGCTTCACAAGCTGCAATGTACTCAGCCTCCATTGTAGAAATAGCGACTATTTCTTGCTATGAACTCTTCTAGCTTACAGTACCTCCGTTTAGACAAAACAAAAACCAGACTATGATACAGTATCATCCCTGTCTATTTGGAAACTTGCATCGGTGTAACTTTTTACAACCAGTTTCTCCTCTCCTCCATACACCAAGAATAAATCTTTAGTCCTTTTCAGGTACTTAAGAATATTCTTGACTACCGTCCAGTGACCTTCACTTGGATTAGACTGGTGTATGGTCGTCATGCTCAAAGCATACGAGACATCAGTACGAGTACATACCATTGCCTACATGATAGATCCAATTGCTGAGGCATATGGAACTTTCCTCATGTTGTCCTTATCATCCAATGATTTCGGACACTGGTCTTTAGAGATCGTTATCCCTTGAGACACGGGGACACATCCCCTTTTCGCATTTTGCATACCAAAACGATGCAAAACCTTATCAATGTATGTACTCTGACTTAGACCGATCATCCTTCTAGATCTATCCCTATAGATCCTCATTCCTAGAATGTAGGATGCATCTCCTAAGTCTTTCATAGAGAAGTTGCTCTGTAACCAAGTCTTAACAGCCTTTAGAGAAGGTATGTCATTCCCCATTAGTAGTATATCATCAACATATAATACTATGAATGCCACATGGCTCCCACTAACCTTCTTGTAAACACAAGGTTCATCTTTGTTTTGAACAAAGCCATACTCTTTGACTATTTCATCAAAACGGATATTCCATCTCCTAGAGGCTTGCTTCAATCCATAAATGGATCGACGTAATTTACATACCTTGCCAACATTCCTTGGATCGACAAAACCTTCAGGTTGTGTCATGTACACATCCTCTTCAAGGCTTCCATTAAGGAAGGCTGTTTTGACATCCATTTGCCAGATTTCATAATCATGGAATGCTGCAATTGCAAGCAAAATCCTTATGGACTTGACCATAGCCACTGGTGAGAAAGTTTCATCATAGTCAATACCATGAATTTGTTTGAAACCTTTTGCAACCAGCCTTGCTTTGTAGGTCTGAACATTTCCATCCACGTCAGTTTTCCTTTTGAAAACCCATTTGCACCTTACGGGTTTTACCCCTTCGGGTGGATCAACCAAAGTCCAAACTTGGTTTTCGTACATGGAATCCATCTCGGATTTCATGGCTTCTAGCCATCTCTTAGAGTCTGGATTGTTCATAGCATCTTGGTATGTGAGAGGCTCATCTTCATCTATGAGCATCAAATCAGCACATTGAGTCAAGAGAAATCCATATCTCTCTGGCTCATGGCGAATTCTACCAGATCTACGAACAACCTTTGTTTCTTGAGCATTATCCTGCTCCTTTTCCACTTCAGGTTCAATGCTATTTTGCGGTTCTCGATCTTCATCGAGATCTATAGTTCTCCCACTGTTTCTTTTGGAAACAAAATCTCTTTCCATAAAGACAGCATCTCGAGCAATAAACACTTTCTGCTCAGAGGGATTATAAAAATAATACGCCTTTGTTTCTTTAGGGTATCCCACAAATATGCACTCTTCGGATTTAGGTCCAAGCTTATCTGATACTTGATGTTTCACAAACGCCTTGCATCCCCAAACTTTCATAAAGTTCATGCCTGACCGTTTATTCTCCCATATCTCATATGGAGTCTTTTGAACCTTCTTAGTAGGAACACGGTTAAGTGTGAAAGCCGCTGTTTCTAGAGCGTGACCCCAATAACTAATTGGAAGATCTGCATGACTCATCATCAATCGCACCATGTCCAACAGGGTACGATTTCTCCTCTCTGAAACTCCATTCCATTGAGGTGTTCCTAGCAGAGTGAGTTGTGATACAATACCACACTCTTTTAAATATTCTTTAAATTCGATGCTTAAGTATTCACCCCCACGATCGGATCGTAAGATCTTAATACTTGCACCTCCGCCAATTTGCTTCTCTACTTCAGCCTTATATTCTTTGAACTTTTCAAAAGAATCGGATTTATTCTTCATAAGATTTACATATCCATATCTACTGTAATCATCAGTAAATGTTATGAAGTAGTAGTAGCCTCCTCTAGCCATCACACGCATTGGGCCACATACATCACTATGTATAAGCTCCAGACGTTCAGTGGCCCTTTGACCCTTACCAGTGAAAGGGGCTTTGGTCATCTTACCAAGCAAACAAGATTCGCATTCTTGGTATGATTCAAAATCAAATTTATCCAAGTATCCATCTTTATGTAATTTGGATATGCGTTTCTCATTTATATGGCCTAGACGACAATGCCAGAGGTATGTATGATTTGAGTCATTAATTTTAAGTCGTTTGTTTTCTATATTATAGACAGGATTATCTAAATCAAGAACATATAAACCATTAAACAAACGTGCAACACCATAGGTCAAATCATTCAAAGCAAAAGAACAACTGTTGTTCCTTATTATAAATGAAAAACCTTTCTTGTTCAAACAAGAAACCGAAATAATGTTTCTGCAAATCGCAGGCACGTAAAACAGTTATCAAGTTCTAAAACAAGCCCAGAGGGCAAAGATAGATAATAAGTGCCTACAGCCAAAGCAGCAACTTTTGCTCCATTGCCAACTCGTAGGTCTACTTCTCCCTTAGCCAATGTCCTACTTCTCTGCAGCTCCCGCACATTTAAATAAATGTGAGAAGCACATCCAGTATCCAATACCCAAGATGTAGAAGTAGACATATTGACTTCTATAATATATATACCTGAAGTAGAAGCTTGTTGAGCCTTCTTCTTCTTCAGATCCTCCAAGTAAACTGAACAGTTTCTTTTCCAGTGACCAGTTTTCTTACAGTAGTGACATTCACCCTTATCAACTGGTTCACTTGCCCCTTGTTTGCAATTAAAAATGACTTACTCGTGTTGATCCTTTCTTGACGAGTTTGGCTTGCAAACATGCTTTGCAAGTGCTCATAGGTAGTGTATGCATCCATATGCATATGCTGCCTTTGAAGCTCAGCACTCATAGTTGCCAACATAAGACATGCAACATCATTTGCATCATTCTTATCCTTTGTGTGGGCCACACGTTCCTCAACAGTAGCGCCCTCAGGAAGGGGACCTGGCGGAGGGATGTCAATGACATGAAGCTTACGCTCCTGCCTGAGGACAATCCTCAAATTCCTTTTCCAGTCTAGGAAGATATTTCCTCCTGTCAGTTTATCCTTCTCAAGGATTGATCGAACGGATAGAGAGTTTGTGTTGTTTGCCATTTCTTAGTATCTACAATGTTAAAAGCACAAAATAAACATTAGATTGTCTGAGTTATCAATTATTATGTTCAAATGATTATGATATATTCATAATATATCTCCCACTATTTTTATCAAATTAATAGCCCTTACTATCAATTCGGAAAGTATATCCCATAATTCTTTCTAGTGAGCCAAGATCCATATTTCGTCATGTTTTAAGTCAACCACTGGAAGTCCTTAAAAATGATTATTTAGGTAGACAACCATTGTCAATTATATCATATATAATTCTTGGATAGTTTGGTGAACAACCATTGTTCTAATCTATCTAATAGATTTTAACCAAACTCTATGCTTCTAAGTTCATAATGGTCGAATATAACCGTTTATTTTCACCTTATTATGACGACTTAGTTAAGTTTGACCCAATGATCCAACGGCCGAATATAACCGTTTATATTCATCGCATCTTACCACGATAGATAGGAGTCCCCTGGCACTGACAGCCCTTCCCCTTATCGATCTAGGATTCGATGAGTGTTCATTCATTGGAAAGCATCTGATTAAAACTTAATATTTTGTTAAGGGATTTAGAAAAATTATAACGATCATGATCACATCATAAAGAGATCCTCAATTTTTCCTTGAACCAAATATTTCATATTGACATCCTAAATTGTTCATTTCCCAGGTAGATGGAGGATACCAAAGGTCACACTTAAAACCCATCAACCTTACGAATACGCATATCCGCTTTTGACAGAAAATCCCAAATTTTAGATATCAAAATCCATATTTAGTTCCGTGCTTTAAAATCCATATTTTAAAAACACAAGTATCTCATGATCGTTTGTTAATTTTAAAATCTTGAATCGTTACAGATTTTATCTTGATTAAGCAGGCATGGCATGGGTGATGTATCTAATACATTCATTCATACATGATTAATCTAATTAAAGCATGCATTTCTATGTATCCTACACATACATTCATACATCATATGTAAAGTAAGTGCATTATTTAAACGTGATTGGTTATGGCCTTTATCCTATATGATCCTTTCAAGCTAATGAAAGGATCAAGGACGATCTATGGGTGGTTTAAAATACTATACTATTACATGTCTTCTTCTTTGCTGCTACAATGCCTCCTTGGATCGCCTCCTTGCTTGCTTGTCTTCATGTATTCATGTACATTACATAAACAAAACAACTATACTAATATACTTACAAGGAGAACTTGAGTTACATTCGAGATTTAATCATTACAAGGAATGACGACATGCAAGTCGTATTTAGAAACCAAACTATAAACAAAAACCTCTATCCTATGGGTCTCAAGGCCATAACCATCCACCATGCTCAAGTAACAATTAAATAACATGTCATATTATCTAATCATGTTATACCATATCATATTTCAGATGATCCAATCAAAGAAATCATATAACGCAAAAATTAGAAAATCAGAATCAAATTCCTGTGACACAATAGGAAATACAGAGGTTGGAATAGCAGGGATTGAAATATTACCTTGTCGTATACCTGCTCTCACTGGTCGTGGTAACAACGAAAGTGGGACAGTCTTTAGATATTCAGTTAGAACTGTAGGCACATCCGTATATTTCTTTTTGCTTATGTAATTAATTACATTCATCTTTATGGAAGAACATTCCACCTTTTGACCATTTTCCAAGCGTACCCTGTCTTCATCAATCAAAAAATCATTTAATATTAACTGTAGAAACCTTGGATATAGACATTTGACATTTTGAGTCCGAACATCTCTTGTTCCCAAGCGTTTCATTTTTAAAATGATTTGACCAAGCACTATTTTTGAAGGGTTTCGAGCATCAAACGCAGCGGAAAATTAAAACAAAAACAATAATTATCGAAACCCTACCGCAGGATCCATGCAAAAAACATGATATTTAATTCGGAGATTGATGATTTACCTTAAAGAAGCTTTACGATTGTATGTCCAATGGAGATCCAAGCTTTCACGATCGTTGAGTGCTCCTCTTCGAAGCCTCCTCTACGGTATCCACACGAACACTCCAAGAACGATTCTTGATTGGAAGGGAGGTACTAGCCTCCAATGAAAATATGAGATCTTCTTTTTAGGTTTTGGTTCAAGCTGCTGGGGATTATTTTTGTCGTACAAAAATTAATTTCCTTCTTTACCTATCATCATATATTTATATGATAGTGTAAGGTAAAAGCCCAACTAAAAACCTAGCCCAAGTTTGATTAATTAAATAATAGAATCAAATCCTATTATTTAAATAAATAATAATTAAGTCATACTTAATTATTAAAATCATATCTCATTTGTATTTTATTATATCTTAATTAAGTCCCACTTAATTAATATAATAAAATACAACTAATCATTTAATTAATTTAAATTCATAATTTAAATTAATTCTTCCTTAAAATGTTCTATGTGTGTGACCCTGTAGGCTATCATTTAATTGGCAATAATTTTATTCTCTAATAAAATTATAAACAATGAGCGACATCTAGTAATACATCATTGCTACCCAATTAAATAATAATTAAATAGTGATTCGATAAAACTTTTGTGATTAATGTTCCCGTGTAATATAATCCCTTTAACCAAATATTATAGATTAAACTCGAGGCATATTTCATGTCATCCTCTTCATAATTTAATCCGGGTTTACTTGATCCATGAGTAGACTATTAAAACAAATCACTATTTGAGCACGGCCATGCATTTTATAGTCTCACTCAATCAAGAGGCCAATAATATCTCTCCTATCTGATAGGAGGGTTAAATCCTTTATCTATCATTCATATTTCTCATACGATTCACAATATACCCGATGTCCACTTTTATCATCACCCGGTCAAAGGTAACTTTTAATGTAGTAAGTATATTATCCTCGTATAGAAATATAATGATCTCAAGTCAAAGGATCATTACACCATTATCATTGTGAGTCTTTCTTATGACTTTATTAACATGAAGAATCTCACGGTGGGTCTGTCCAGTGCCATGTACCCTTACATGTACCTATGTTTTGACTTTAGTATCTCCATACTTATAACCAATGAGATGTGGTTATCAGTCAACAACATACTAGTCTATTTATGTATTATTATTGTCCTATATAATAATACTCGACTAGGGACCTTTAAGAATATTATATATTATATAATCTCAAGTTCAAGTTAAATACTTAAACTATATAATGTGTATCATTATTTTAAGGACATTTATTATGCTAACAAATATATCGCAGTAATTAAAGTCATAATAAATACATTTATTAAATAATCAAATGACATAAAGGTTTATCAAAATAAACAATGTATTGCCTCTAGGGCACCTACACTAACAATTTTTCCAAAATTAATCCTCAAATTATTGGCGACCGCATACCCTATTATTTGAATAAATTCAGGTATTCGATCTTGATTTGTTCTATCTGAGGAAAAAACATGGTTAAGAGTGTGAAAGAAGAAATTCCAGTACTGGGTTAGAAACGTTCTAGAAAGATTACCAGTATTGAAATTGCCATCTTGGTACCTTAAAAAACGAAAGAACATTTCAATCTGTTCAGGTGTAGGATCAGAAACGAGATTTTTCATAGGAAAATGAAGAATTCGATTAACATCTCGTTCAGTGACCCTAATCGACCTACCAAATAGTCGATATGTGAATGCACACCCGTCCTGTCCAGAAGTGTTAACCGCACTGCAATATAGTTCACACAATGCATCATGGTTAAGCTGCACCTGTGTAACTAAAGCATAGCGGATTAATGAATGTTCATTCAGAAATTGTGTCCAAGCCCGAAATTGCTCATCCTGAATGGTTTCGATTTGCTGAATGGAAACAGGATTAACTTTAGCAATTAAAAAGCTTCCCTGCAATGCCATTTTCAAAAACTTTGAGGAAATTCAAAAACAAAGGTTAGTGCGTATAACAAGAATATGAAATCCGCTCTAAAAACCACCAGCTAGATTGTGAGATCTTTCCGGTCAAAGCTTGAAATATTCAGCAATTGTGTGTATATGCTTTGTATATCTGAAAATTGATGATGTTAAACACAAACAAAAACTCATCATTTATAAGGTTTCAAGTATTAGTGGGTTAGGTGTGTTAACTCGAATAACTTGTAGAAGGGGGGTTGAATACAAGTTATTTAATTGTGTCTGATTTTTGCTTGATTATATGAACAAGAATAAACGAATGAATCAAACTCTGTTTGTATTAATAAGATCAAATACAAACTCTACCAAAGGTGTACAATACCTTTAGCAGCTGCTGACAATACAAATCTCTCTCTCTGTTTGTTTCGAACTCTCGAATACAAACCTTATACAGAGCTACGCACACTTGCTTAACACACTTGTTCGACTATTTTTTACAATGATATAGAGAGAGTATTTATAATGCTACCTATCAACTAATAACAGAAAGATATAATCTATACATGACAATGTTCTGCCTTCTAGTAGATAGTTTCCATCAATAGAAAACTCTTTTCTTCATAATATCTTCTTGCTTGTTCTTCAAACAACGATCCTGTTTTATAGCACTTGCCAGTTTCTGTAGCATCCATAATGACATCATCAGTAACAAAACTGATATCAGGGTCTGCACACTGCATCAGTATCTGATCAACCATCAGTATTGGACCATCATCAGGATTTGCCCTCTGTTCCTGACATGTAGTCTCTGATACACTGTTCATTCCTGACTAAACTATACAGATAACTGTCTTACACATAAATCCTATATACAGTGCTAAATCCTTTATAAGATCAGGATTACAAGAAGTATAATGTGTAAATTCTATTCTTAACATCACAACTTATGAATTATTCCTAACAATCTCCCCCTATTTATGCTTTAAAATCTGAAGCATAAATCCAAGTTGTGGATGTCAAAACATATAACAATACAACCAGAATAGAATTTATGAATGTAGAATTATGAAGTTAAGTACCTCCTTCTCAGATGTAGACATTTATCTAGTACTTAGAAGTAAGAATTTTAACTATTAATGCTGCTCTTCCTTTACCACTTCCTAGCTGAGATTCACCACTGTCACTCCTGGTTCTTCTTTTTACTACCCTTTGTCTGCTCTTTATCTCCCCCAGCTTTATCTCCTCCAGTCTGGTAGTGTTGTTGTTGTCTTTGAATTATCTTTATCTCCCCCTTTTTCACATCAGCAACATTAATTCCAAGAGATTCAGAAACAGAACAAATGAGATTCATTAGAACTGCTTGATTTTCCATAATTGTGACTTGGTTATCTTCAAGTGATTGAAGTCTTGTTTGAATAGCAATTTGAGAATTCTGAATATCTTTCAAAACATCAGAATGAACTTCAATGTTGGAAGTGCTTCTAGTATCTTCAGTATCAGAATCAGAAAGAACTGTATCTTCAAGTCTTGTAGAAGAAGTTGCTTGAGTTGTATGATATTCAAGTAATAAAACCTGATTAGAAGTATCAACATCTTCATCTTTCTGATCTGGAACTGAAACATGATCATCATCTCCTTCACCAGTATTCTGTGTACTAACATCTTCAAATCCTAACTCCTCCTTAGAGTGATCAGAGACTGTAGATGTCTCAATTCGAGCTGATATTGGAAGTACATACAAAGGAACACTAGGATCATTAGGAACTTCATCTGGTACATATGTATCAAGAGATTGCTTTATTCTAGCACCTCTTCTGTTAATGATTCCTGCAAGCCTCTCCTTTTGCTTCTGAGCTTTAACTTCTGGCTTTGCATTGTGATGTGCTAGGTCATTCTTCTGATACATTTTGATGAATGAATAAGTACCAGCATCCATATCCAAATTTTCAGACCAAGATTCAGGAAAAACCTGATCCCATAAATCAAATGATGGTTTCATAATTTTCTCTCCCTCACTATGGAGTTGATCATCCATACCCTTATTCTCACTTTGACTTACTAAAGTCAACACTCTTTCTATCTCACCTTTTGCCTGGTCAGGAGCCAGCCGCTCAAATTGTGGATCTAAGTCCATCTTTTCAACTGTATCACTCAAATTTAGATAAGTGCTCTCATGACCTACAGAAAAATAGGGTTTAGAAGGAGTTTTTATACCTGAACTCACATGGAGAGAGGGTTCCTCATATGGCATGTGGCTTGAGGTTTTCTCCAAGGAGTGAGCTGCTATAGTCTCTGAACCCTTACAATCATCTTCTTTCCTTTCAGAAACTACAGGCTCCAGTATACTACTTTCAGGTTCTTTACTAGACTCTGATGTTTTCAGTAATACTTCATTAGACACCATAGTTAGTATATCACCGTCTTTAAGTGTTGTTTGCTGAGACACACCCTCAAGGTGGATAGACTCTGACTGAACAAAATTTGTTTGATCTTCAGAAAAATCAACCAAAGTCATTCCTCCCATATCATAGGGTATCTCACTTGCATTCTCAGTCATCACAGAAGACCTTTCAACATCAGCTATCACAGCTCCTGAGTCATCCTTCCTCTGACTAGATGGTTCTTGTGTTGCAGTGACTGTGATCTGATCTTTCCTACTATTCACCACTGGTACAATAGTATCTTCTGTTGACTGCTTTCCTCTATCTACTTCCTCCAGTTGTTCACCTTGAGCTAAAGCATCTTCAATAATGACATCCTTGTCAAATAAATATGCATGAAGTGATTGAAGTGCAACATGCTTTGAGAGTCCAAATTTCTTGACTAATTGTCTTCTGACAGATACATAGAAATACATCTTCATTAAGTCAAGTCTTTGATGTAGAAGTCCATATTCATCTGGAAATAAAAGTTTTAGTACTCTTTCAACCAGAAAATCTAGAACAGGCCTTGACAACTTCACTTTGAGAGAAATTAGTCCCATAGCCAGTCTGTATGATAATGTAGTTTCCCATGAAGAATTGTTATGCTAAATTTACGCAAGCGCACGTTGTCACAAGTAATATATGATTAAATCAAGTTCGTTCCCACAGAGATCTAGAATGGTGTTCAATTCAGTAAATATGCCTATGCAACAATGTATGGTTTTAACTCACTGCTAAGACAAATAATAAATTTAAGATTGATTATCTAAATTAAACTAAAGTGCAAATTATAAAACTAAGAATTAAACAATTAACGAGAATAAAAATCGAATTACTTATATGAGAATAAACATGGAATCCTAGTTTCATCATCTACTTCACTTAGAGTTGCAGCCTTTAATTAAAACATGCGATGGTTTTGATATCTGATCGGATAACACGAAAAGAGTAAAAGTTACCTCTCGGTATACTAGTACCAATCTACACATACATCCACAAAAGAGATAGAAGATGAATAGGCACCTATTATGTTTAGACCCTATATCTCTATAGAATTTGAAAACATAAAGGTTGAAGCACAAGTTATCCACTTAGATCACATAGGGTAGCATAATATCTCTATTCATGCCACAAATCATGATGTTAAAACACCAACCTATCCTATGCTAGCATGGCAAGTTCTAAATCTCAAGATCCACTCTCGTTTAGCAAGAGATTAACAATTCAATTTAGATGTTAGCTACGCATCCAAAAGCATTAAGAATAACCATACGAGGATATCAGTATTCACCACACATAAATCTTTAAGGCATGCAAACTACTAAGCTACATAGATAAATCCACTAGGATCCCATGACAACGATTAGTTCATAATTAAACCTTTCGTCACCATGGGATTTGATGAAAACATGGTAAATAACAAGATATGAATAAAAGAAGCAATAATATTAATAAAACTAAAGTTTGAGAAAACAAATCTAGAACAAAGGATGAAGTAGATCTAGATCCGTTGCTTGTCACGAGCGTTGAACCCTTCTCTCCTTTTCTCCCTTGCGCCAAAAACTTGTTTTTGCAAAATTTACGCAAGCGCACGTAGTCACAAGTAATATATGATTAAATCAAGTTCGTTCCCACAGAGATCTAGAATGGTGTTCAATTCAGTAAATATGCCTATGCAACAATGTATGGTTTTAATTCACTGCTAAGAAAATTAATAAATATGGTTTTGATTACCTAAATTAAGCTAAGATGCAAATTATAAAATTAAGAATTAACTAATTGACAAGAATTAAAATCGAATTACTTATATGAGAATAAACATGGAATCCTAGTTTCATCATCTACTTCACTTAGAGTTGCAGCCTTTAATTAAAACATGCGATGGTTTTGATATCTGATCGGATAACACGAAAAGAGTAAAAGTTACCTCTCGGTATACTAGTACCAATCTACACATACATCCACAAAAGAGATAGAAGATGAATAGGCACCTATTATGTTTAGACCCTATATCTCTATAGAATTTGAAAACATAAAGGTTGAAGCACAAGTTATCCACTTAGATCACATAGGGTAGCATAATATCTCTATTCATGCCACAAATCATGATGTTAAAACACCAACCTATCCTATGCTAGCATGGCAAGTTCTAAATCTCAAGATCCACTCTCGTTTAGCAAGAGATTAACAATTCAATTTAGATGTTAGCTACGCATCCAAAAGCATTAAGAATAACCATACGAGGATATCAGTATTCACCACACATAAATCTTTAAGGCATGCAAACTACTAAGCTACATAGATAAATCCACTAGGATCCCATGACAACGATTAGTTCATAATTAAACCTTTCGTCACCATGGGATTTGATGAAAACATGGTAAATAACAAGATATGAATAAAAGAAGCAATAATATTAATAAAACTAAAGTTTGAGAAAACAAATCTAGAACAAAGGATGAAGTAGATCTAGATCCGTTGCTTGTCACGAGCGTTGAACCCTTCTCTCCTTTTTTCCCTTGCGCCAAAAACTTGTTTTTGCAAAATTTACGCAAGCGCACGTAGTCACAAGTAATATATGATTAAATCAAGTTCGTTCCCACAGAGATCTAGAATGGTGTTCAATTCAGTAAATATGCCTATGCAACAATGTATGGTTTTAATTCACTGCTAAGAAAATTAATAAATATGGTTTTGATTACCTAAATTAAGCTAAGATGCAAATTATAAAATTAAGAATTAACTAATTGACAAGAATTAAAATCGAATTACTTATATGAGAATAAACATGGAATCCTAGTTTCATCATCTACTTCACTTAGAGTTGCAGCCTTTAATTAAAACATGCGATGGTTTTGATATCTGATCGGATAACACGAAAAGAGTAAAAGTTACCTCTCGGTATACTAGTACCAATCTACACATACATCCACAAAAGAGATAGAAGATGAATAGGCACCTATTATGTTTAGACCCTATATCTCTATAGAATTTGAAAACATAAAGGTTGAAGCACAAGTTATCCACTTAGATCACATAGGGTAGCATAATATCTCTATTCATGCCACAAATCATGATGTTAAAACACCAACCTATCCTATGCTAGCATGGCAAGTTCTAAATCTCAAGATCCACTCTCGTTTAGCAAGAGATTAACAATTCAATTTAGATGTTAGCTACGCATCCAAAAGCATTAAGAATAACCATACGAGGATATCAGTATTCACCACACATAAATCTTTAAGGCATGCAAACTACTAAGCTACATAGATAAATCCACTAGGATCCCATGACAACGATTAGTTCATAATTAAACCTTTCGTCACCATGGGATTTGATGAAAACATGGTAAATAACAAGATATGAATAAAAGAAGCAATAATATTAATAAAACTAAAGTTTGAGAAAACAAATCTAGAACAAAGGATGAAGTAGATCTAGATCCGTTGCTTGTCACGAGCGTTGAACCCTTCTCTCCTTTTTTCCCTTGCGCCAAAAACTTGTTTTTGCAAAATTTACGCAAGCGCACGTAGTCACAAGTAATATATGATTAAATCAAGTTCGTTCCCACAGAGATCTAGAATGGTGTTCAATTCAGTAAATATGCCTATGCAACAATGTATGGTTTTAATTCACTGCTAAGAAAATTAATAAATATGGTTTTGATTACCTAAATTAAGCTAAGATGCAAATTATAAAATTAAGAATTAACTAATTGACAAGAATTAAAATCGAATTACTTATATGAGAATAAACATGGAATCCTAGTTTCATCATCTACTTCACTTAGAGTTGCAGCCTTTAATTAAAACATGCGATGGTTTTGATATCTGATCGGATAACACGAAAAGAGTAAAAGTTACCTCTCGGTATACTAGTACCAATCTACACATACATCCACAAAAGAGATAGAAGATGAATAGGCACCTATTATGTTTAGACCCTATATCTCTATAGAATTTGAAAACATAAAGGTTGAAGCACAAGTTATCCACTTAGATCACATAGGGTAGCATAATATCTCTATTCATGCCACAAATCATGATGCTTAACATCAACCTATCCTATGCTAGCATGGCAAGTTCTAAATCTCAAGATCCACTCTCGCTTCACAAGAGATTAACAATTCAATTTAGATGTTAGCTACGCATCCAAAAGCATTAAGATTAACCATACGAGGATATCAGTATTCACCACACATAAATCTTTAAGGCATGCAAACTACTAAGCTACATAGATAAATCCACTAGGATCCCATGACAACGATTAGTTCATAACTAAACCTTTCGTCACCATGGGATTTGATGAAAACATGGTAAATAACAAGATATGAATAAAAGACGTAATTATATTAATAAACAAGAGTTTGAGAAAACAAATCTATAATCCAAAGTAACACAAAGGATGAAGTAGATCTAGATCCGTTGCTTGTCACGAGCGTTGAATCCTTCTCTCCTTTTCTCCCTTGCAGATCTAAGCTAGGTTACAATAATAAAACTATGATAATGTGTGTGTATCTCTATTACAATGGTAGGATGTGTTTAAATAGGCTCTAAAAGTCTTGCCCAGCAAGAAAATACCCAAAATAGAGTTAAAACAGAATTTCTGCAAAAGACGTTTCCTAAACTGATTCTGTTTTTAAGGAAAATTCGTGGCTGACTTGTCTTCTATTTTCCAGAGCCGTTCCAGACGTAATTGGACCTCTGGACCACCTTAGAATGATAGAGAATCTCGTTATCTTCGCGTGGACTGCTTACGAGCTGAAAACAGACTTATAGAACTCAAGATATGGCCCAAACAGTGTAGACTGCGCAACCCTTCTTAAAAATCCGAATTTTAATCAATTAATTCCCAAAAAATAATAGAAGCATCCACCTTAGTCAACCTTCTCGTAAATCTGCACAACTAAGCAAAACACATCAAAACTACCAGAAACTCGAGTCCAAGACAATCAATTTAAGCCGATTTAGAATGCTCCAAGTGGATATAAAATCCACTTATCAAGAATCAATATCCAGATCTCTCTTCTCAAATACTGACATAGATGTAGCTTGATTTGTAGAAACCTGCATGATATTAATTGGACTAGACTCTGTGTGTGTAGGTGACAATTGAATCTTTCTCCTTGTTCTCCTGATATAGTGAGCAAAAGATTTATCCTGAGAAGACTCAAGAGGTGTAGACACAGAAGTGATCTTGGGATGAGATCTTTGTTCAATAGACACAGTCTTTTGAGAGACAGTATCCAGTAACTGTTTTCCCTTTTTAAGAACTACAGCCTTTTGGAAGACTGCAGCCTGGCTGTGACTAGGTTTTTCATCTCTTTGTGCTAACAAAGAAAGTTGAATTGCAGCCTTCAATTCTGCTCTCTCAGCAAGAGTTAAATCATCATCTTCACTAGAATTACTACTACTACTTGACATAACAAATCTTCTCTTCCTTACAACTGATGTCTTTTGAGAAACACCAGAGGTTGGTTTCTTTGAAACAATAGGCTGTGGATCAAAATTTGGTTCTTGAATTGTTTCAGAGACTATAATGTTTTGGGCTACTTGGGTAGACACAGGTGGGTTCTCCTCCATTTGAGATTCCTGAGCCATTTCACCACAAAAGAAAGAAGAATTGTAGAGAGTAGGAAGATGAGTTTTAAGAATTACCTGAACATGATGTGGATAATGAATTGCTGGTATTTCATCTAGATTCTTTTCATTGTCCTTCTTTGTAATGTCAGAGAAAATTCTCTTTTGCTGTTCATAAGAAGAAACACAATGTTCTCTACCAAATCTAGATTCAACATCAGGAATGAAATGGTTAACAAACATTTGCATAAATCTATGATAATAAACCATTTTCCTGTTTTGATCTCTTGACCCAAGTTTGATACTCATCTGACTTAAGATAATATGACCAATGTTAATTACTCTGTCATAAAGCAAACTATAAGCAATATGTGATGTAACAGAAGTAATTTGCTGAAAAGAACTACATTTGCCAGTAAAACATTTAGCAATTTGATCAAAGTAAAAAGACCATTCCTTTCTAAGAAAAGACCTATTCAACTGGCTCATGTTATCTAGAGGTCCACTATAACCTAATTCAGACAACATAGTTCTTATATTATCATCAGATGGTACATTCTCATAACTATCAGTAACAGGTAAGCAAAGCACTGAATTAACAACAGATTCAGTAATGTCAAATGAATCTTGTCCTAAATGTAGAACAATCTTACCCGATTGACTCTGAGTAGAATCAATTACCTCAGCATTCTCCCAAGCTTGTGAAACAGCTACTTGATTAATTTGTGAAGATGCTGTCAATGCATAACTTAATGGTCCATACGCCAGAAAGTCCATGATTGGATGAAAATCAGATGACACTCCTTCCTTGTTGGTGATAGCTGCAACATGATTGTTTGTCATAAAATCAAAGTCACCAAACTTGAAGGCTACTGATTTAGGTAATCTTCTCTGAGCTGCCATTTTTGATCTGAAAAGAACTTGAAAAATTCTTGAAATGGATTAGTGATTTTGAAAACTAAAGAGTGTTTTTTTGCTTTAGAGAATGTAAAATTAGAGAAAGCAATTACACGATTAGAGTTTCAAAACAAATATATTTCACAAATCTTTCAGACCACTATCCCACGTTGACACGTAGATTGACAGGTGTCAGTCCCTGAAAAATGCGGTTACCCACGATTTTTGGAAAATAAAATCCAAAATTGATTTTCATGAAATAAATCAGGGTATAAATAATCAATACTGATCAGCTTCCTTTTCCTGTTGACCTCTCATAAAAATAATCACAAAACATGTGATAATAATTCTCAAATCCTGATGGTCACACATGAAATCCTGATCAATATCATCAGAGACTTAATATGGAGTTTCCACGTGGCATTTTTCTTTTATCTGAAAAAGAAATAAACAATTAATCTGAACAAAAATCAATTGGTTAGATATATTCAACATTTCTTGAAAACAAGAAATATAGTCACATGCAATAATTAGCATTTGACTTCATTAAAACTTCCAAATGACTGTTCAGCTTCTCACGTCTTTATTTAAAAGAACAGACGCCTTATGCCATTCTCCATAAACCTTTCAATTTCTTTTCTTCTCAACAATGCTTCTCAAACCAAAATTCCATTCAAACCCATTTTTCAGATTTTTCTCGATCGATGAACATCCTGTTCTTGATCATCTCTTTGAACAGACAACTCTTCTCATCGAACTAATCATGGATGGATTGGTTTTCGAAAATATCCAGAGGTTTCTCCTAGAACATCCATCTGTTGGATACAATCTTCCCCTAACCTCCTTAAAACTTGAGGATGAAGAATTTGGCCGAGAGTCTGAGGTTGATCTTGATGGGGATGCTATACATTTAAGTTAGCTGCTCTCATTCAAGTCGCCCAGACAAGGAATCCAAGAGCAAATGAGGCTGTTCATCCCTTGATGAATTTCTTGAGATGCTCCTTGTCCTGTTCCTCAGAGTTCATATCAATAGACAAGTATAGAATTATCAGTAGAAATTTAGACAAAAAGATGTTGTATTTCATTTCCATGTAATGATTTCTATTAATGAAAATACAGTTTCTTGTTATCTGCTTGTCTTTTGATTATTGAATGATGTATAAATTATCAGTATGCAAATATTAAAACTTGCTAGCATAGACTTAACACATCACAAAATCAGATTACTACACAAAGTAAACGTCAGGATCTGAAACAATTTTCATAATCCTGATACTGACACAATACTGATGACGTCAGCATCCTGATAACAAATCTAATCCTGATGATTATTAACAAGTCTATCATACTGAAATTTATCAAGGCAAAGTGTTATATCTCAAGAATTTAACTATCAATTATAGATCCTGACAGGAATATCAAGTCTATAAGCTAAGAACAACATACCTTGCTACTTTTGCAGATGTTAAAGATCTAAAAATTTAACATTCCTAACTCACTTACTAATCTACTGAATGTAGTCTCATCAAGTGGTTTACTTAGAATATCTGCAAGCTGTTTGTTAGTAGGAACAAAATGAAGTTCCACAGTACCATTCTCAATATGTTCTCTAATAAAATGATACCTGACATCAATGTGCTTAGTCCTTGAATGTTGAACTGGATTTTCTGCAATTTTAATAGCACTAGTATTATCACAAACATAGGAATATTACTAAGTGTCATACCATAATCCATCAACTGATTTCTTATCCAAAGGAGCTGTGCACAACAACTGCCTGCTGCTATGTACTCAGCTTCTGCAGTTGAGGTTGAAACAGATTGTTGCTTCTTGCTTGCCCAAGAAATCAACCTATTTCCCAAGAATTGACATGTACCTGTAGTGCTTTTCCTGTCTATCTTACACCCTGCATAATCAGAGTCTCTTGTGAAGCCATTTTCAAGAAGAAATTTAGACAAAGTCTCATACCATGCTCTTGGTGCCTGCTTTAGTCCATAGAGTGCCTTGTCAAGTTTGTAGACATGATTTGGAAACTTTGGATCAACAAATCCAGGTGGTTGTTCCACATACACTTCCTCATCAAGTTTGCCATTTAGAAAAGCACTCTTTACATCCATCTGGTATACCTTGAATTTTGAATGAGCTGCAAATGCAAGAAACATTCTGATTGCTTCCAATCTTGCTACAGGTGCAAAGGTCTCATCATAATCAATGCCTTCTTCCTGAGAATAACCCTTGGCCACCAGTCTTGCTTTGTTTCTTACAATCATACCAGATTCATCTAGCTTGTTTCTGAAAACCCATCTTGCACCAACAATAGATCTATCTTTAGGTCTTGGTACCAGTTTCCAGACTTTGTTTCTCTCAAACTCATTTAACTCCTCCTGCATTGCAATTACCCAATCAGGATCCTGTAAGGCTTCTTCAACCTTCTTAGGTTCATTCTTTGAGAGAAAGCAACTATACAAGCATTCATTTTGAATTGATCTTCTAGTTCGAACACCACTATTTGGATCACCAATTATCAAATCTTCAGTGTGATCCTTTGTCCATTTTCTAACAGGTGGTAGATTAACTCTGCTAGTCTCTCCCCCTAAGTTAGTGGTATCTCTTGTAGAAGAATTCTCTCTACCTTCAAAAACTCTCCTTTGATCAATAGAATCAGTAGATTCCATATTGCTGCTAGTTACTGATCTTTCCTCAGTAGACTCTGAAAGGTCAGTTCCTGATGGAGTAGACTCTGAAAGGTCAGTTCCTGATGGAATAGACTCTGAAACGTCAATTCCTGATGGAATAGACTCTGAAAGACTAGTCTGCTCCTGATGATCACTGTGTTCTCTTTGATTTATTTGCTCCCCCTCAACAGTAGCATTCCTTTGAGAAGCAATAGAAATTTCTTCAGGAGAACCTTCATCATCACTTGAGAGTATCTCAGAAATCTTCAGATTTTCAAATTCCAATTTGTCATGGCTTTCATCAGTTTGCAAAATTCCAAATTTCTTATCATCAAATGCAACATGAATTGATTCCATAACAATGTGAGTTCTGAGATTATAAACTTTGAAGGCCTTAGATGCTGAATATCATAGAAAAACTGCTTCATCCGATTTGGCTTCAAATTTTCCAAGATGTTCTGGATGAATTTTTAGGACATAGCATTTGCATCCAAAGATGTGAAAGTATTTCACACTTGGTTTCTTTCCTTTAATCATCTCATAGGGAGTTTTTCCATGACTATTTACCAAGGTACAATTTTGAGTGAAACATGCAGTGTTAATAGCTTCTGCCCAAAATTAGGTTGGAAGTTTTGCATCTGCAAGCATGGTTCTTGCTGCCTCTATGAGAGTCCTGTTCTTTCTTTCCACTACACCATTCTGCTGAGGTGTACCAGGTGCAGAAAACTGTTGAGTAATTCCATTGTCTGCACAAAACCCCTCCATTGTAGAATTCTTGAATTCTGTACCATTGTCACTTCTAAGTACCTTGACTTTGTACTCAGAGTTATTATGAATATTCTTGATAAGTTCAATGATTTGCTGAGGAGCTTCATCCTTCTTGTGTAGAAAGAACACCCATGTGAACCTTGTGAAATCATCCACCATAACTAGAGCATATCTTTTCTTACTGATAGACATAATGTTTACTGGACCAACCAGATCAAGATGTAGCATGTGAAATGGTTCAGTAATTGAATTTTCAGTCTTGCTCTTGAAAGTGGTTCTTCTTTGCTTTCCAAGCTGACATGCATCACAAAGTCCATCTTGCACAAAATTTTCCTGTGGTAGGCCTCTCACCAAATTGTGCTTAACAAGTTGATTAAGCTTCTTGAAATTAAGATGTGAGAGCTTCTTGTGCCAATTCCAGCTTTCATCACTTGTTGCTTTGCTGTAGAGACATCTAACAATTTCTTTAGATGTATCACCTAAGCAAGCTTCATATATGTTACCATGTCTTTGACCAGTTAGAACAATGTCTCCATTCTGCATATTCAAGATTTTGTATCCTTCTCTGTCAAAGATTGATTTGTAACCTTTATCACCCAGTTGACTTATGCTTAAAAGAGTATGTTTCAAGCCTTCAACCAGTGCTACATTTTCTATGATGACATTCCCAAAAACAATTGAGCCATATCCCAGAGTTTCTCCTTTGTTGCCATCTCCAAAAGATA
The DNA here is from genome assembly GCA_037693485.1 of Kitagawia praeruptora. Lineage (NCBI taxonomy): Eukaryota > Viridiplantae > Streptophyta > Magnoliopsida > Apiales > Apiaceae > Kitagawia > Kitagawia praeruptora. The sequence goes on from CM075352.1 coordinate 147,724,546, forward strand.
TTACTGGGCCAGCTTTCCTCTCAAACTTTGTAAGCAGGGACTTCTTTCCAGTCATATGTCCAGAGCATCCACTGTCCAAGATAATTGAATGCTTCTTTCCTGTGCCCTTAACAGAAGATGGAGAAGTTTTCTTTGGAGATCCAGGTTTGTCTGAACTATTGGCCATCAATGCAATGTTGTCATAATCCAATTCATCTTCAGAGTTACTGGAATCAGCCCAATCCTTCTGTGTGACCATAAGTGCATTACCCTTTCCTGAATTCCTAGGCTTCTTACACTCACTAGCAAAGTGTCCAAGCTCGCTGCAGTTAAAGCACTTGATCTTGGTCTTATCAAGCTTGACAATTGTACTTTTGCTTTTGTCACTCTTCTTCTCCTCCTTCTTTTGAAAAGATCCTTTGCTAAATCTTCTCCTGTTGAATCTTCCTTTCTTGAAAGCTTTAGCAAACATAGCAAAGAGTTCCTGCATCTCAGATTCAGAATCATTGATGTCAGAGTCCATATCAGTAGTCTCTGACTCAGAACTTTCTTTGCTTTTCTTCTTCCTTGAATTCTTTACAGCAATCTCTTCATGCTGTTTTTCAGGAAGCTTCTTAACTTCAGATTGAGCAGTAAGTGCAATAGTCTTCATCTTTCCTTCACTCCTGCTCTTCTTCTGCTGCTTGTCAAGTTCATAAGCTCTCAATTTTCCATATACTGCCTCTAATGAAATTTCATCCAAATCATTAGCTTCCTCAATCGCAGATATCTTCTCATTGTAGAAATCAGGCAAAGCTTTCATGAACTTTGTATTCATATCCTCCAAGTCATAATATTTACCATGCATGGCCATCTCATTGATGAGTTTTGTAAACCTATCAAAGGTATCAGTAAGTGACTCACCAGACTTGGATTCAAAGTACTCATACTGTTGTATAAGTAATGTCTTCATATTCTTCCTGACAGGCTTAGTTCCTTCACAGTGAACCTTAAGATTGTCCCATATATCCTTAGCAGTTTTACAAGAGAGAACATAGTTAGTGAGAACAGAATCAAGACTATTGAATAATATGTTTCTCACTTTAGCGTCTTTAAGAACATTCTCCTTGTCCTTATCTGACCATTCAGATTTTGGCTTCTCTGTTGTATGTTCTGGAACAACCACACCATCAACAGTTGCTTGTCCAACGACCTTTGTTGGAACAAAAGGTCCATTTCTGATTCTGTCAAGATAATCAGGATCTGTTGCTTCCAGATGATGCAACATCTTTACTTCCCATAGAGTATATTCGTTTCTCTTGAGCATAGGAATTTTAGTATTCCCATCCTTGTAACCAGACATGATTGCAGATCTTTATGATTATTCGAAATCAACCTTCTCTGATACCAATTGTTAACTCGAATAACTTGTAGAAGGGGGGTTGAATACAAGTTATTTAATTGTGTCTGATTTTTGCTTGATTATATGAACAAGAATAAACGAATGAATCAAACTCTGTTTGTATTAATAAGATCAAATACAAACTCTACCAAAGGTGTACAATACCTTTAGCAGCTGCTGATAATACAAATCTCTCTCTCTATTTGTTTCGAACTCTCGAATACAAACCTTATACAGAGCTACGCACACTTGCTTAACACACTTGTTCGACTCTTTTTTACAATGATATAGAGAGAGTATTTATAATGCTACCTATCAACTAATAACAGAAAGATATAATCTATACATGACAATGTTCTGCCTTCTAGTCGATAGTTTCCATCAATAGAAAACTCTTTTCTTCATAATATCTTCTTGCTTGTTCTTCAAACAACGATCCTGTTTTATAGCACTTGCCAGTTTCTGTAGCATCCATAATGACATCATCAGTAACAAAACTGATATCAGGGTCTGCACACTGCATCAGTATCTGATCAACCATCAGTATTGGACCATCATCAGGATTTGCCCTCTGTTCCTGACATGTAGTCTCCGATACACTGTTCATTCCTGACTAAACTATACAGATAACTGTCTTACACATAAATCCTATATACAGTGCTAAATCCTTTATAAGATCAGGATTACAAGAAGTATAATGTGTAAATTCTATTCTTAACATCACAACTTATGAATTATTCCTAACAAGGTGTAATAGTGACAGGTTATGTTTGAAAAATAACACCGCTCAATAATTTCTCACCTAACTACCTAATTAGCCGAAAAAACATCTTATCACCGAAACCTGTCGTCCGAAAAAACATCTTATCGCCGAAACCTATCAGTCTATACACATACACATATAATACTTCTAATTATTATGGATTTAAAAAATAATCACACAGTAAATCATGAATTAATCCACAATAATCAGATAAACTCACAATTAAATAGACATAAAATTAACAAAATATCATTAATTGATATATGTCGATAAAATATTTATTTAATTATGCTACAATTAACTCAATTATTTACTAACTAATTACCATAAAATATAGCATTTATAAGCGTGGTAATTAATATAGAGATAACTATAAAAAGAGGACTGGATGCAAAACAAATTCACAAGTACTAAACATATGGACATTTAAAATACATGTGAACTTATAACAAATTGCAGTTATTGATTATCCAAAATTAATTAGACAGATTTAACATCCCAAGTTCACCAACTAACCTGGAGAAAGTGGATTCATCCAGTGGTTTAGTAAAGATGTCTGCAATTTGTTCATCTGTGGGAACAAAATATAATACCACAGTTCCATTCATGACATGCTCTCGTAAGAAATGATACCTGATATCAATATGCTTAGTCCTGGTGTGTTGAACTGGATTGTTGGCAATGGCAATGGCACTCGTGTTGTCGCATAGAATTGGAATTTTGTCCAACATGAGTCCATAGTCCTGAAGTTGATTCCTCATCCACAGGATCTGAGCACAACAGCTACCTGCCGCAATGTACTGTGCTTCGGCTGTCGAGGTAGATACTGTGTGTTGCTTCTTGCTGTACCAAGATACCAACCTTCTTCCTAGAAACTGACAGCTTCCAGAAGTACTTTTCTGATCAATCTTACAACCTGCGAAGTCAGAATCTGTATAGCCAATTAGGTCAAAACCTGTTCCTTTAGGGTACCAAATCCCAAGATTGGGGGTTCCCTTAAGGTATCTGAAAATACGTTTAACAGCTATAAGATGTGACTCTTTAGGGTTAGCATGGAATCTAGCACATAGACAAGTTGCGAACATAATATCTGGTCTACTAGCAGTTAAGTACAAGAGAGAGCCGATCATACCTCGATACTTCGTGATGTCAACTGACTTACCAGATTTGTCTTCATCAAGCTTGACTGCAGTTGGCATCGGGGTCTTGGCAGTAGCTGCTTCTTCCATCCCATACTTCTTCAGAAGATCCTTTATGTATTTTGATTGGCAGATGAAAATACCATTAGGCTTCTGAACAACTTGAAGTCCAAGGAAGAAGGACAACTCACCCATCATGCTCATCTCGTACCTACTCTGCATTAGCTTAGCAAATCTCTTGCATAGCAAATCATTAGTAGAACCAAATATTATATCATCCACATATACTTGCACCAGAATTATATCATTTTTATGCTTTTTATGAAAGAAAGTTTTGTCGATGATACCTCTTGTAAAACCATTTTCAAGTAAGAACTTGGAGAGAGTATCATACCATGTTCGAGGGGCTTGCTTGAGACCATAGAGAGCTTTGAAGAGAAAGTACACAAAACCTTCAAATTCCTTGTCTTCGAACCCAGGGGGTTGTTCAACATAGACTTCTTCCTCTAGATCTCCGTTCAAAAATGCACTCTTCACATCCATCTGAAAAACCTTAAAGTTTGAGTGTGCAGCAAATGCTAAGAACATCCTGATTGCTTCAAGCCTTGCAACTGGAGCATAGGTTTCATCATAATCAATTCCCTCTTCTTGAGAGTAACCCTTTGCTACCAATCGAGCCTTGTTCCTCGTAATAATACCATTTTCATCCAGTTTATTTCTAAACACCCATCTAGTGCCAATTACAGATTTATCTTTTGGTCTTGGCACCAGCTTCCAAACTTTCTGCCTTTCGAACCGATTGAGTTCTTCCTGCATTGCAGTTACCCAATCTGGATCATCAAGAGCTTCATCAAGCTTTTTAGGTTCAATTTGAGATAAAAATCCTGTGAAATTGCATTCATTCTGTGTTGCTCTTCTAGTCTGTACACCCATATTCGGTTCACCAATGATCTGTTCAAAGGGATGCGCTCTACTCCATACCCTTTGTCTCGGAAGATTTGATCTTGATGATTCCCCAAGTTTATAATTGTGTTGAGTGTGATGACTAGTAGATCCAAAATCATTGTTTGCTCCCCCTGAGCTGTTGCTTTCAAAGTTTGATGAATCAGAGTTTAATGAATCAGCAGATGCATTCTTTGATGTTTCTTCACTTGATTGGGGTTCATTTTCATCGTTCACTTGCTCCCCCTCAACATGTGATGCTGTCTGATCTACTGGTATAGATTGAACAATAGAGTCTGAAAGAATATCAGAAGTTTGTAGATCAGCATTTATTTCTTCATTCTCAAATCTCAGCTGGTCATGTTCATCAAAATCTTCAAGTCCTGTTATCTTTTTATCATCAAAAGACACATGGTTAAATTCCATGACCACTTTTGTTCTCAGATTATACACTCTGAATGTTTTTGTTGATAGTGGGTATCCAACAAAGATTCCTTCATCAGCTTTTAAATCAAATTTGGAAAGCTGTTCTGGATGAGTCTTAAGAACAAAACATTTACATCCAAACACATGAAAGTACTTCAGGTTCGGCTTCTTCTTTTTCACCATCTCATATGGTGTTTTACCATGCTTGTTTATGAGTGTAGCATTCTGTGTGAAACAAGCAGCTTGCACAGCTTCAGCCCAGAAGTAAGTTAGCAGCTTTGCTTCATCAAGCATGGTCCTTGCAGCTTCTATGAGAGTCCTGTTCTTTCTCTCTACTACTCCATTTTGTTGTGGAGTTCCAGGTGCAGAGAATTCTTGCTTTATTCCATTTTCTTTACAAAACTCTTCCATGACTACATTCTTGAACTCAGTGCCATTATCACTCCTCGTAATTTTCACTGTATGCTTAGATCCTTTGTCTAGTTGTCTGACATGCTCTGTTAAGATTGATGCAGTTTCTTCTTTCTTGTGCATGAAATATACCCATGTATATCTAGTGTATTCATCAACAATAACCAAAGCATATCTTTTCTTTCCAATAGACATTATATTTACTAGACCAAATAAATCAACATGCAATAAGTGATATGGCTCAAGAATTGAGGATTTGGTCTTACTTTTGAATGAAGTTTTCCTTTGTTTTGCCTTTTGACATGAGTCACATAGGCCATCTGGAGTAAAAACTGATTTGGTCAATCCTCTCACAAGATCTTTCTTCACTAGCTCATTAATGCTGTTGAAATTCAGATGAGAAAGTCTCTTGTGCCAATCCCAGCTTTCTTCAATTGATGCTCTACTCAGTAGACAGATTGCAGAGCCATCAGAGTTTGTTGAAAGCTTGGCTTCATAAATGTTACCATGCATGTATCCCTTCGGAACAACTTTTCCTGTAGATTTGCTTACAACTTCACCGTGTTCTTCAAAGAAATCCACATGATAACCTCTGTCACAGATTTGACTCACACTTAGTAGATTATGTTTGAGTCCTGAGACTAGAGCTATAGCTTCAATGATGACATTCCCAAGTTTGATATTGCCATATCCCAGAGTCCTTCCTATGTTGCCATCTCCATAAGAAACACTTGTTCCAGCTTTCTCCACAAATTCTGATAGCAGGGCTTTATTTCCAGTCATGTGTCCTGAGCATCCACTATCCAGAACAAGGATATTTTTCCTGTTACCCTGCAATCACAAAAACCACTAATGATTAGTTTTAAGGACCCAGACTTGCTTGGATCCTTTGGCCTTATTAAGTTTGTTAGCTTTTGTAGCAGAAGTCTTATCAGAGTTTTTGCTAACATTTTTATCAGAGTTTATACATGTAGAATCAATCTTGAATTTATTCAAAGAGGGTTTAAGTCATAATAAGCATAATACAAATTATGATACTCTTTGCATGTATAAATAGAATGCCAAATACTTCCACAGTGAAAACAAGGATTCTGTGGCTTAAACCTAACTAAACCACTCTTAACTCCTGACTTAGGAGGTATAGAGTTTATATTGTTATTCTTCTTGCAAAAAGTAGCAAGATGGTTAGGATTTCCACAGTTGTAACATTTCTTCCTAGGAGCATTGGGAATAGGCATATAGTTATTGCTTTTATTAACGCCTACCTTTCCATTTCTGTTTTTCCTAGGTTCTTTTACCTTGTTCACTCTTTTTATCTCCTTCAGCTTGTGTTTAAGCTGTTTCTGAGACATTAAGTTAATATTTACTGATTTGACTTCCTATTTTGGTTTGTCAGATTTTAGTACAAACCTCACAGGATTAATTTTGGGCTTTGCAGCCCTTTTAGTAAATACAGGTTTAGAGGTCTCAGCTTCTAGGTTGACAGTTTTCTTTTTATCAGTGTAACCTCGACCTTCTTTCCAACAATCATTCTCTATGGTCGTTTTACCAGAGTTAGTCCAGGTTTTAATAATGTTTCTTTCTTTAGCAAGTTCAGATTCAAGATAAGCATGCCTTTTCAATAATTCAGTTTTAACAATAATAGCATCATCTCTCTCTTTCTGAATTTTAAACATCTGGACTAATTCTAATTCTAGATAGTCATTTCTCCTTCTAAGGTCTAGACTTTCAGATTTTATTCTTTCATTTTCTAAAGTCTGATCTCTGTAGCTAACATACAAGTTCTTAAGAAAGAGTCTTAACTCAGATATATCAGTAGTATCAAAAGCTAGAGTAGAGTGAGGTACCTTGGTCTCAGTAGCTTCAGAGATACTATCAGCATTTGCCATCAAGGCATAGTTCACCTCATCTTCAGAGTCTGAAGTATGAGCCTAGTCCTTCTTTTTTGTGATGTAAGCTTGACCTTTATCAGCTTTGACTTTCTTGCACTCTGGTGCAAAATGTCCTTTCTTACCACAATTACAGCATTTGATCTTGGACTTGTCCACTTTCCCAGATCTATCTTCCTTTCCCTCATCTTTTCTGAAATTCTCTGTCATGATTGTATAGCTTTTTGGATCTTAACTGTTGTATAATAACCGAGTGGCTCTGATGCCAATTTTTAGGTCCGGAATAACGTAGAAGGGGGGTTGAATACGTTATTTAAAAATATTTTGATTTTTGATGTGGATATGAAATCAAAAATACTAAATCGAAATAACACAACTGTGTGGGAAATATCTTTAAATAGATAAAACCCGGAGGTTTGTTACACAATCTAATCCTATGGATCAGCTACAAAATCAAACACTCCTAGGATAGTTTAGGCACGAGGACCTTCTACCCGACACTTCCTGAAAGCAGGCTAAGCCGGCTTTCCTACTAGATGGACTGTCTAGCAGCTTACACAGAGAAGATATAAGAGAAAGAAGAGAGAGTTGTGTGTTGAGGTGTGTTTTGAAATGAAATACAACATGCCTATTTATAGATTTTAGAAAGTCACTATTTGGCACTATTCCAACAACCCCCAGATAGTAACCGAGCACTATTCCAACAACCCCAGTTACTATTCCAACAACCACAGTTACTATTCCAACAACCGCGGTTACTATTCATATGAATAGTACCACTTGGCTATACTCCATACGGCCTGTTTTGGACGGCAGAACGGTACTATTCATATGAATAGTGATTTCGGTTACTATTCATATGAATAGTGATTTCGGTTACTATTCATATTCTCTTCTGTTTATTTTGCTATTTTAATTCTTCTCAGAAAATAGTTCAAGTACCAGATTTATTTAATTATTTATTATAAATAATTAATTAATCTGTTACTTAGTTGATTTTCAGAGTAAATTAATTTTTGACAATACCTTGAAATATTATGTATGTCCTTGATCGTCAATAGGCTTTGGCAATTCTTTCTGTGAATTAATGTGTTGATCCTTCTCTTATGTGTTGACACTTAGTGCACTGGTCTGGTTCACAAATGACTAGCACTGATCTTGATCTTCACACCTTCGTTACATTCCAATTGATTAGCCTGCAGCAATATCTTCAAATAATATAAATACATGGAATCTTTTGGCCCTTCAACTGAATCATCTGTACATCTTATTCTGTCACTGAGGCTTGGTCATGTTAATGAACTTCTTTCAGCGACTTGATCCTTGTCGGTGCCTGTTCTTCAAATTTCACGATCCCTGTATAGAGTTAATATTATTTATCTTTTATCCTAGTTGAGTTATATATGTCCTCTATTACATATTACATTCATTATGCTTTACAAAAATGATCAAGTTATTTGCTTTGATTACTCTTTCTGCAATTTCATTCCCACCATGTGCTAGAAATCCAAGCTTTGCTGTTTATAAGTACTTGGTTAGTAATATTCTGGTTCTTGGCCTGGTGGTTAGAGGTTTAAACTTTCTCTGGTAATTAATATTCTCTGGACTATAGGTTTTCACTAGTAATTAATATTATCTGGACTATAGGTTTCCACAAATCAAATGAATCTTCGGAACCTAATTTTAGTCTATATTGAAAATTATAATGTTGCTATATTGTTGAATTTAGTGCAGTTTTTCTGCATTTATCTGCAACTTTCTGTCAGGTTTTTACAGCAGTCTCACTGCAATTTTCATGATGTTTTAACAGCAATTTTTCTTCATTTTTCTGTATCTTTCTGTGAAGTTTTTACACCAGTTTTTCTGCAATTTACTGTTCTGTTTTTACATTAGTTTATCAGTTTACAATTGCTGCATTACCCTATGTTGAGGACTTTAATTGCATCAGTGTATTTGGCCTAGATATTATAATAGTTGCCAGGAATGGATTACCATAAAGTATTTTTTATTTGTTTGGGATGATTTCTGTTTTTACCAATATGTAACGTTTTGTTATTTCCGGAGCCTATGGTAAGAGTTTCCTTTGCAGTCTGATGACTACACTCTAACATGTACTAACAGTTTTTGGTGATGAACAATAAGTGAAATAGCCTGATTTCTATTTATATGAAATTCTGACCTGTTTCTTGATCATCAACAATTCTATTTTTAATCTCCTTTTGTTTGAATTTCTGTTGATCTGTTCAGTGTTCGCGTGTGTAAAGAGTCAGCGAAGGCAAATTGCAGAATAAGGAAGGAAATGAAATCTTCATGAATCCCAATTCTTTGCACATGTATGAAAACTACTAATGCAAATGGAAAAGGAAAATGTGAAAATACATTTAGAGGTGATGTTGGTGTTTGTGGTGTTATGTTTTGGCAGGAATGTCCAAGCTTTCGTTAAATCTGAGGACGACTGTTGTCTCAAATGTAAACAACTTTGTAAATATAAGGGTGATTGGTGTTATCAAATTTGTAAAGGGAATTGTCCTCCTGACTATTGTAGTGGTGCGTATACATAAATTTTAAATAATTTAAATATCACATATAGACACTTAATATATACTTTATTCGTCTTTGATACACTTCACCTCTTTTTAGAGCAGAGAATGTGCTAGTTAATAATATTTTTGTGATGTTGAATGCCGCAGGGAAGAAAAGAATGCATGTTGAAGTGATGAAAGATGGATATGTGCAAAGAATTAAGGAGGATGGGGAGATCAAAAACTAGTTACATAGTTCCCATCTTTGAGGGAGATGTATGAATCCATTTTGTTAGCTTCACATTTTGATGAAAAGGTTATACATGTTTCCATTTGTTGCCAGGTCTCTCAAGTGTATCGAACAAAGAAAACTTAGTCTTATTTTTTGTGATCTGTGTTCCTGTCAGATAATTAATCTCTGTCTATTCCGCAACATTATATTTCAGCCATCATAGATAGCCCGTTTTTGTAATAACAAGGGATGTTGTCATACCTAGAATGGCTGGAATGCAACGAGAAAATCGTGGCAGATTAAGGGACCGTGTCTGCCAGCCTCAACTGCGGCGAACAAGCAGACAAAGTCCCTTCTGGCTCATCATACATGATCACATCTATCGATTCTTAAGGTCAGACAACCAACATCAAACCAGCGAACCTCATCCCAAAAACATGCCTGAGCACAGATCTCATCTAACAGGGATTCAAGTGGATGTGGATCGAACTGGAGCATTTAATGATACAAGCAGTAACACACTTAAAATGCAGAATTGCACTGACAATATGTTGCATTTACAAGTACCAATGATTATACATCAGCTAGCATATACCTGAAATAAGGATACTAAAACTAAAGCTATCCTCAACTGACAATAAGGTTTTAACTAGTAATTAGCTTTTTTGTAAAAGCTAACAAAAACTGAGTCTGGTGTAAAAACTTCACAGAAAGATATAGAAAAATGAAGAAAAACCATGAGTTAAAACATCATGAAAACTGCAGTGAGACTGCTGTAAAAACCTGACAGAAACTAGTCATGGAACATACACATCCAAACTATAATTATTCTGCTATCAAAAGACATAAGCCTCAACAAGAATTTCCCAAAGAATTGCAAATATTAGCTAGATAGTAAATCGGACTATTCCATTTCTGTACCATGAATTTCCCAAAGATGCTCAACAAGATCATTTTGCAATTGAAAATGAGTCCGTCTGTCCCGAATTTGTTGATGCACCTGTATAAATTCATTGAAATCCTTGGTAGGAGTGCGACTAGTAGAAGCGAGAGGTACAGATTCATTTAAATCATAAATTTCATTTGACAAATGCAATTCTCTTTCATCTTCAACGATCATATTGTGCAAAATTATACAAGCTGTCATGATATATTTCATTGTGTCAACATCCCAAAAATGTGATGGTCCACGTATCATTACAAATCGAGCTTGCAACACTCCAAAAGCTCTCTCGACATCTTTTCTAGCAGCTTCTTGGGCAGCTGTAAAATACTTTTTTTTGTTTCCTTGATGGGATGAAATGGTTTTAACAAAAGTAGGCCAAGAAGGATATATACCATCAGCAAGATAATATCCCATATTATATTCGTGCCCATTGATAGTATATCTCACTTCTGGTCCACGACCTTCTACTAGTTGTTCAAATAGATTTGATCGATCTAAAACATTAATGTCATTTAATGATCCAGGTAATCCAAAAAATGCATGCAAAATCCAAAGATCTTTTGAAGCTATGGCTTCTAAAATAATAGTGGGTTCATGAACATGACCAGTAAACATACCTTGCCACGCATATGGACAATTTTTCCATTTCCAGTGCATACAATCAATACTACCTAACATGCCAGGAAAATCGCGGCGTTTGTTTTCAGCCAATAATTTAGCCACATCTTCATTCGTAGGCCGCCTTAAATATTCTTCACTAAAAATTTTGACAATTGCTTTAACAAATCTTTTTAGACTCTCTATTGTTGTGCTTTCACCAATTCTTACATAATCATTAATAGCATCAGCGGGCGTTCCATACGTAAGCATCCTCAGTGTATCTGTCATCTTCTGTTAAGATGATAATCCACGAACTCCCGCAGCATCTTGTCCGAGTTTGTCTCTCTTTCCTTTAGAGCCAAGCACGAACAGGTTATCTAAGTAGATTAGAACTCGAGTTCGTACTCCACTATAATTTGTTTATCTATTAGTCGTAATCTAGGATCAGCTGCGTCCTAGGAGTTCTCTTTAAAAATAAATCTACCCCTTTTTGGCTAGCTTCTAGATATTTCTATTGTCTATATTCAGGAACCTGGTACTCATGAATCTACGTCTAGGAACCTGTCTCTCAGGAACCTTTATCTTGGAACCTGTTTCTCAGGAACCTCTCTACAGGAAACTGTACCTGCACAAATAACAAATATATTAGTCTGGGGAGCCATTCTATGGTTCCCATGTACTCTTAGCTGTCTTCACTTCTACTGCTAGGCTAACTCGAACTCTTCTTCAGGGAGGAATCTGGTCCACGTGCAATCTGTACAGCTTCTGGTTCATCAGGAACCTCTTGATGCTTGTAATCTCTTGACTATCTTTCCAGTTAGTGCTCATTTCTCCATGTCTAGTTTTCACATCTTACATTGGATTTATCTTCTGGCTTGTATGGATTCGACCCTATAGCATAATGGGTTTAAATCAAACCCACAATAATTTTAGGCACAACAATTACCCCCCCCCCCCCGATTCCTTGGGGATAACTTTCTAATTGGGGGTTCAATACTTAATCACTCTTCTTAAAAACCATTACTACAGCACCACATATCCAAGCTTGCATGAGCTAACTCAGCGTAAGAAACAGGACACGTAATTTTTTAGTAAACATAATCTTCATTAGCTTCCTTTCTTGATGAGGAACTTGTTCTCTTTTTTTTTTCTTCGAAAATCAGTCTTCTGTCAAGTCTTTACTCTTCAACCGCTAGTCAATCTTTATATATTCTTCTAATAACTTATAGAATTTCCTCTAAATTTATACTCTTCAGACTTTAACTCTCAAAATTCAACTATCTTCATTCAACTTCCTATGAAACCTTGTTTGTCTTAAAATATCTTGTCACGCTTCTTGAATTTTGTCAGCTTTGGAGCTCAAAAATTGTAAATATCTTAACTGAATTGAGTAGATAATTCAAAATTTGAATTAAACTCATCAAATACCGAGGTTATAGTTAATGTGGGTGTTTCCGAGAGTTACACGCCTACTCTGCGCGTGTACCTGTTTGCCTGTTCATCCAATCGCTACTTGTCACGTGTACTCGGCTATCCCTCATTTGCCTCGACTGTATAATCTCATTTATGGTTTCAGGTTCATTTTTTACCTTTACCCAAACTTATCAACCCCTTACAGAGAGAAGAAGGAGAAGCTTGACAATCACTTGCACAATCCATCCTTTTTGATCCCTACTATGTAATAACCCGGATTTTTTAAGAAATGATTTTATTATTATTTCAATAATAATAATGTTTATCCTAAAATGAGGAGGAATTTTTTTTAATTTTATTATTCAATTATTTAATTATTTTTGGTTAAGTGGAACATGGTCCTCCTTTTTAAAATTTTATTGACCGAGTAGGTACCTCGAGTCAATAGTTTATTTGGGTAAAGATTTAATTTTAGAGTGTGAAATTATTTAGTAAAGATTTTATTATAAATTACTGAATAATTTAGGGATTTTAAAATCCTTAGAAAATGATTATTTTGATTATTTGAGGATTTACAGAAATTACTCGATTAATATCTAAAATCGAGAATTTGAGATTTTACTAAAACAATATTGTTTTTGGTATTTTATAAAACCCCGTAAATTGTGAATTATGAATCACAATTATTATTTTTATGAATTGTTTTTATAAATTATCAACATTTGTAAAATGCATATCAATTTAGAAAATTTAGATTTAATTCTATTTCTTTCTCCGAAAATCTTTAAAAATATTCAAGTATTTAATTTTGCTAGAAATTTTATTTTTACAAATTAGAATTATTAGTTTAAAATATTATTTAAGACGTGTAGTAATTAAGCGTGTTATGTTTAATTAGTAGTGGGCCCGGAATAAAGTGTAAGCAGTAGTATTTACTTGTAATTGGGCCAAGCCCAATCACACAAAACACCACACACGTTGTTAACATAAATCGGGGAGAGTGAAAGTGAGAATTGGGGGAGAAGAGAAGAAATCAATTAGGGTTTAGGGGAATAAATTGAATTGGGGGTTTCGATTACTGAAGCAATTGGGTATAAATATATATATGTGTGGGGGGGGTGTGGGTGTGTGTGTGTGTACAGGGGTGGGGGAGGAAGCGTGACTGAGCAGGGGAGGGGGAAGCCCCACCGCGCAGCGGCGGCGGCCTGCGTGGTGGTGATGGGATGGCAGGCTGCGTCCGAAGGGAAGGAGGAGAAAGGGAATTGCAGCGTGGAGGAGGTGGTGATAGCAGTAGGTAGAGAGAGAGAGAGAGTTGGGTTTTCCGACAAGTCTAGCCGAAACCAAGATGGTATATTTTCGTATTTAAATATGTAATTGTTGTAATTTAATTCGAGTTAAATTGTGAGTATATGTGTTGATTTTCGTAATTAGCCTAATGTTGTAAATTATGAATATTGTTGTATTTCCGAAATTAATTCGGAGAGTATTCGGAAAGTATGTTGGTAATTATAATTGTGGAGTTTATACGAGTTGACTAAATGGTAAATGCTTATGTGCTAAATGGTATAAAGCGAGTCATAGTATTTGATGGTTTTACTAATTATGAATGTTATATGTTATTTAGTTTAACTGCGAGGAGTCGTAAAGAGATGATAAGTTCTAAATGTCAGTATTTAAGGACTTGTGTAATTCTCTTCGGCTAGATCCTCGGGCTTACGAATATCAATGATTGATTGTCACCAGTATAATTAATATGCTCAAGTGATATGATCATTGATATAGCATAAGTAATAGTTAATGCTATGGATTGTTCCCTAGGGCTTATGAATATCAATAATGGATTGCCACATGTATCATTAAAATGCGTGAGTGATACGATTATTGATGTAGCGTAAGTAGTAGTTAATGCTAATGTAAATTATTATGTGTTTACTGCATGTCGAGGCAGAATTTCTTATGTGCTAGGTGCCGCATGTCTGGGCGGGTACTTTTCTTACTTATTTACTTTTATGTTGCTGCAAACTGAGGCAGCTTGATTTTCCTTGGTAATTGCACAGTTGAATTGTGAATTGAAAAACAGGGGAATAGTCCGATAAACGAATATCTCATGCCAAAATTTTCTAAAAATCCCCTGCATTTAAATTTATTTAACTTATTTGATTTCAATTGTCTAAAGGCATGCTCGAGGGTAACTGTTTATGTATATACGTGTCAAGGGATTTGTTTCGAGGATTAAATTGTGTTTTGAAGATTAGCTATTAATCAAGTTTTTGTCATAGAATGTCAATGTAATTATAATTGTATATGTTAAGTGAAGTTTACTAAGTGGTTGTAAGGTTATGACATGTTTGATACTAGGAAATGTCTACATTTTAAAAAGGGGACTCTTTCAGTGTTAATTGCTATTACTAAATGTGTTATGTGCATTAATTGGTATTTGAGTAGTCAACTATAGGGAGAACAACTATAGTACGACTTTAGGTGACTTAGTGGTAATTCTGAGTTGTGTCTACTTGAGATACGAGGTTGGACTGACACGTACTCGTAACTATTTCAGTACCATAAGGGTATAATCAAGTGGAGCGATGTACATCAAAAAGGGAAGATCGAGGCGTCGTATAAAGAAAGGTAAACTACCTCCAAGGAAATGCTTGGACGAGGTGCGAAGGAATTATTTTTTATTTCTGTTTTCTGCTAAGGACCAGAGGCAAGTGTATTTATGCATACTCTATCGTTCAGAGTATCTGTATTTTGAAATATATGAAATGTGTAGACTAGATTTAAATCCATAATTGCTAGTTTTCCAATCGTGTGCTTCCTCATCAAAATCAGTATATTTTGACCTTGCTCATGATTAGTAAATCCTGCTCGTGCAATAATCAAAACCCCAGGACTTAAAATACTGTTGATAGGCTGGGGTATTTTTATGATCCTACGTCTGGGGTTATATGGTTTATATTTATAAACTTTTCGTATTATGGAAGTGGACTATATGTTATAAGGTATGTAATTATGTACCGGAATAAGAAAGGCTCAGAGGGTAGAGCATGTATTGAATTTTATAACTTAGCCCGCGTGTCGGGGTTATTTTGTAATGTATATTTTCGAAACTCGGACAAAGTTTTTTTTAAAGAATTTCGCAATAACTAACCTAAAGGCAACATCACCAATAAACCAATGTTTATTTAATTAATAAACCAATAAACCAATAAACCTTATTCGTCTAATTAAGTTTATTTAATTGGATGAATATCATTTTCAAAACGTTTACTTAAATTCGCTTTGTTCCGAAATAATAACAAAGATATTCCCAAAATTATAAATTGAATATTTTCGGTTAAAACACCTGGAATAATATTGATAAACGTTATTTGAGAGTTTATTTAATTCAATGAATGTAATAACCCTAACTTTAGCAATACTACAGTGATCCCATGAATAGTAATTTTGAGGATTTAGAGAAATGGTATGTAGGTACTCTGCAATGGAAACAGAAAATGAATAAACAGAAACCATACTAGTAATGTACACTGAAATTAAGTGACTCGAAATGACGATGGATTTCAGAAATTCCTAAATATGGATTTTTGAGGATTTTGACTTCCAAAGAGCTTCTATTGGATCTTAAGGGGCATGGAAATATTATAAGAATTATATATTGAGGGATTAGAGAATTTAGATTAAACCAGGGGATTATTAAGTCAAGGGAATGCCAGAGGAATTGAGATTGTTAAGCAATTTAGAACCACTTGGAAATGAGATATTAAATTTGAGGAATTGAGGATTTAATATTTTGGAATTTTATTATATTTGATTTAAGAATTTAGAACGAAAACCGCTGAGACTTTATAACGAGATTAAGCGAACGAATCATATATTGAGCATATTAAATGTTAGAAGTCCAAGGGAGGATATATTATGAGAGGGAAAAAGAATTGAGAATATAATCCTAGAGTAAAGAGAATGTAAATGAGTTAGTGAGCGAGTTAGAGAATGCTTGAGAAATCGGGAGAGAAACCGGGAGAGCAAATTCTGAGATAAAGAGAATATACCAAGGATATTGGATTTAATATCTACTTGAGGATTCGAACCACCCTAACACACTAATATATGATGTGGGAAAGGATAATATATATGCAAGAGATTTACAGAGGAGAAACCACTGAAACAATCATAGAAATCTTTCGATGAATCAAATGATGAAAGAACTTTGCATTAAGCCCAAACAAAAAGCCCTAGAGCATGGTAAAAGCCCAAATTTTGGCCCAACCTACACATGGAGCTGTATGGTAAGTGAATTAAAGTGAAGGGAAGGAATCCATTTGGTGAAAATATTAGAACCAAAGTGGAAGAGGAGTAAACTTGACAAAACCTTGATACTAAGTTGCATTTCACCATGGCAAGGTGTCTAGATGGCCAACAATTGGCACCCTTTGATTGGTGGACTCCAAAACACAATTACAAAAGGTTGCTAGCTGATATATCAAGATAGAAACAAGGGATATACTCCCTCCGTCCCGGTCATTTGTTTACGTTGTTTGGAGAGTGTCTGGCACGCATTTTAAGGTACATTTTAAGGATAGTTCCATAACTTATTTTTAAAATTTTCTTTTTTTGTATAAAAATAGGATTGTTCTATTTTTCTACATAAAAAGAAAATTGTAAAAATAAAATATGGAACTATACTTTATATGCACCTTAAAATGCGTGCCAAACAGTCTTAAAACAATGTAAAGAGTCTAATGGGACAGAGGGAGTACATCATTTACACAAGAGAAAGAAAAACAAAACAATTTTATTTCAAGAAGAAAATTTCGGCCAGATTTCTAGGAGCTCAGTAAAACGAGCATAACTTCTTCATTTCTCAGCCAAATATTGCATTTTATAGCTTTTTAGAAAGCCCATGATATAATCTACAAGTCGTATTTCACAAGATTTTCCCAGAAAAGCAAGGTAAGGGGGTCGTTTTTCATGTTCTTTCAGCTGCAGTAAAATAACTCCGAAAATTCTAAGTATGTTCTTGGTGTTTCTTGTTAGTTTAAGGTGTTATATGGTTGCTTAAGGATATCCCAAGGATTATTAAGTGTTATACAAGCTACAAGTAAGGTATATTACTTGAGACCCTAACTTGAATTATGAGTTTATGGTTGATTATGCTTAGTTTAGAAGTTAAGTTGTATAAAGCATGAAATCTTGATGATATGGTTGTTGATATGTGTTTTAAGTTTGATATGGAAATTGTGATGTGAACTTGTAACCATGGTTGGGATGTAGACCACAAGGTGTAGGGCTTGGATTGAGTGTGGAATGATGGTTTTGGAACAATTAAAATATGGAAAGTATGAAAGTACAGCAGTTATAATGCCCGATTTTCGTTAGGATAGGAACTGCCCTGTTTTGGACCCCTGTATCAGTACGGTACCTTACTGTCCAGTGCACCAAGTGACCATGAGATGATAGATCTTAGTTCATAGATTGTTTTGATATAAAGTACGTTAAAATCTGATGAACGGTTTAGGAGAAAAGTCAATTTTAGTGAAAGGTATTCGAAAACCGAGAAAACGTAATTGTATCAACTTTGAGGCTAAAGTTACCATACTTAGACATTTTTATAAGTCACGAAATTTTGGGATAGTGTAGTAGGGTGGTCAGAGGACCCTTGACAGTTGACCTTGCATTAAAATTCGAAATCTATATTTTCTGAGAATTTTTACAGTCGAGTGTGGTTATTAAGGGGAATGGTGGAATATGCTAAAACTTAGATCGAGTTTAAAAATGGTTAAGTGCATGTAAACTTTTGGTGCATAAAAACCATGTTAAACTTATAATATGAATTAAGGGTGTTATGGTGTAGAGATTAAGTGATTAAGTGGGATATATACTAATGGTGATCCTTTCGTTCCTATAGAAACGGGAGACGAACTCAGAATTCCACATACTCGCTTTAGAAATCCAGGCAAGATCTTTTCTATCCTTACTTAAAAATTATTTATCTTCAAAGAAACTTGATTTTATGGAATATATATATATGTGGTGCTATTGTTACTATATTATTAAGAATTTGTTTTCCTTGATTAATGAGGTTAAAAGGGAAGGTATATGAGTATGATATGAGTATGGATATGGATATGAGTATGAGATGGATATGAATATACCTAGAGATGATTATGCATGAAGTGAGCATGCCTTATGATTAAGAGAATATGAGGAATGGTATCAGTTGTTATCTAGAATTATATATAAAGGAATGGTATCAGTTATTATCTAGGATTATTTGAATTATAATACTATGTTAAAAATACTCTTTCTTAATTGATTCTCTTAGTTAATTGATTCTAATTATAAGGCATGCTGAGTTGTATTGGGGTGGGTTCTAGAGATTCTTGATATAAGAGTAACGGTTTACGTGATTTACTCAATATTAATGATTTGTTATCTTTTCTTTAATTTGGTGGTTTATGTTTTGATTTACTCGTAATTAATGTTTTTTGTTAATTTTCTGTAGTTCTATAATTGAGTTATGATATCTTTAATTGATTTACGTTCTCATTAATTTAGGTAATTGTTTTATATTTTTGTAAAGACTGGTTGTGTTTTAATAGCACTAATTAGAAATTTGAAATCAGTTTTATTTAATGTTATTTGATTGCTTTACTAATCATGGTTTAGCTAATCACTGTTTCTCCTACCTGTTATTTTGATTAGTAATTCATGTATCTTTTCGAAAAATTTCCTTTTTTGAATTCCTTAATTTGCTCAATATTTAATTGTGTTTTTAATATATTTAATGCTTTGATTTGATTTGGTAATTGCCGTACTGATTTTGTAACTGTCCTGATTAGATGTTGGAGATTAATTTTCATTCAAAGGAATTTTGGCTAATTTTTATGCTTTTGATAATCAATATTTATTAATATTGGTGGCCATTAATGTTGGCATTTTGGTACCATTTTTGGGGGCCACAATTGGTGGCATATTTGTACCTTTTTTGGAGGCCATAATTGGTGGCATTTTTGTGCTCTTAAGAAGCAATTTAGTATTTAATAAATTTGTAGTTTTTTATATTTGGCTTGATTTTAAATCTATCTTATTTATTAGTTTTTATTTTCAAAAAAGTATTACAATTTATTCAATTTTAGTTATTTTATTATTTTCATCTATATATAATAATAACGACTCTTCTCTAAATTTACAAATTTTTACTTTATATGTTTAATAGAGGTCTAACCAAAGGGATCCCCTTTGGTTAGATTTTATATATACTTAGTTTTTCTATTAATATCTTATCTCAGTATATAGTTTTTATTATTAAATAATATAATATTATATACTTTTGTTTTTGCTAAAACTTATGTCCCTGTATTAACTTAGTTTTATTTGTATCTGGTTTTGGTGACCTTTCAGGTTTTCATGGACGAAAAAGGAGATAGTTGAAGTCAGGAATGGGATTGCTATAGCAGAAGAATCAAGAAGAGTCAAGCCTTTTGTTTAGTTAGGCATGATGTAAAATGATGTACTCTTATTTTAGTTGGGCACTCTTTTTTCCCGCTTGAGTTTTTTTCCCAAAGGGTTTTGCTCATGTGGGGTTTTAACGAGGCCTAGTTTGGTGGATATAAAGGTTTTTTATTATCTAAACTTCCGGAGGAATCTCTTTCTTATGGGTCATACGATCCATGGATTGGTTAAGCATACCTTTCGGTTAGATAATAAGCTTTTATTATCTTTGGGATGTATTTTCTATCTTTTCAATCAATGAAACGAGTTTTCGCTTTCGCAATAAAAAAAAATACTCTTTCTAAATGTTGTGACAGATATTATTGAGTATTATTTAATACTTCTAAAATAAATGGAATACTTTATGTATACAAGAACATATTTGATTTCATTGAATATAGAAGAGATGTCTGAGTCATAACCAAAGTATTATGACATAAATATTTTTAAAAGTGATGATGAATGGAAATGGAAAATGCGAAATGGTATTTGATAATGGAAAAATGATTTGAAAAAGGGGGATTGCAACAGAAAGCGTAAGAGGCTGTGTGGGAGTGGCACAGTCCAGCACTAAATATCTTATTCCGGCCAAACAGTTGCCGAGGGAGGATGGTGGAGAACCTTTCCTCCTGGGGGATGGTGGCGAACCTACCTCCGTCTACCGGTAGTAAAAGGGACGGGTACGGAGGACGACTGATCATCGTGCCTCACGTATTCGGCAACAGTGAAAACCCCCAAAATTTTTGAATAAAGAATCGACGATAAAGTCAGATTGGTATACTGAAAAGGGAAAATGATATGAAACGATGGAATTATTGTTATAGATGAAGAGAAACTGATTTTCTATTAATTTATATAATTGTTGCATAAGAAGGAAATGAGAAGATGATAGTGAGAGATTTATTCAAGTATTCATATTATCTTGAAATATTACACTGAAAAGGTATATTGATTGTTATATTATTTAAGAAGAGAAACTGATACTATATTATCCTCGATTTCTTTCTTATAATAGTAAATGGATGATGTATTATTAAATAAGAGTTTTATTCTTCCTTAAAGTTTATAATTGGTTTCCGCTTACATATGCATATATATGTATACCTGTTCACATTTCAAATTCTAGTTTACAATATTATCTTGCTGAGCTATTATAGCTCACTCTTGCTACTTATCTATATACAGCTAGGTATGCCGATTCTACGCAGAACGCCCCGCAAGAGGGTATGGGGAAGGCGACCTTCTGAGAGCACGTTAGCATCGATTCCTGAGGTAGTGATGAGGCAGACGGGTTTTGAGGGCAGGGCCTTATGTATAATAAAGTGTGTAAGAATGTAATAAACTTTTGATTGTTGAAATGCTTCATGTCGAAGTGTTATTCAACAATGTACTTAAGTGTGAGCCTGGGATGTAATAACTGTTAACTCTAAACTTTTATTGTGATGAATGTTGTTCTCTGAGCATATGACTGGTGTGTGTGTGTATTATTGCGGGGTCAATTGCATAGGTATTAATTGTTATAAAAAAAAAAGGCCCAAGGGATATTGATATTGAATGGAAATTGTTCCGTGATGGCCCGGATTCATGATCCCGGATTTGGGGCTGTCACAGTTTGGTATCAGAGCTAAGAGTCATAATGCTCAGGAACAAGAGTGATAATAATAAATATATCAGTAATAATATAAATTATGAACTCCCATCGAGTTCAAGGGCGGTATATCGCATGTAGCATTTATTCTAAGTAGTGATTATAATTTTATAGATTATTACTAATATAAGTTTGAGTTTTAGTATATGGAAAGGAAATGGGTGAGCCGAAGTTAAGGGTACTTAAATCTTCTTGGGTTTAAGGGAGTTTGAGGTAATATTGTGAGTGGATTAGTGAACAGACACTGATGGTTTCAATTGATTGTGGAGATGAAATGGTGAAACTGAGATTGGTCGGTAAAGCCAAGATGTACCTTAAGGACCAAGACAGACTGAGACATTCCGAGATTTACTTAAATGAAAAGGTTATTATGCCAAAAGTGTTAAGTTTATGTAGCACATGAGATCGATATGAGAAAGGAAATACTTGATGTATCGGGAAGTGTATGTTAGACAATCTCGTGAGTATAAGTGGTATGCTAGAATATACAATTATAAAGTATAGTTTTAAAAGGGTCATTGATACTGGAGCATTGTCACGATAAGACGATCAACATTACGTAAATATATCGATTAGAAGGTTGTGTTCTATTATGGATGAAGGCAGAGAGTATCGAGCCAAGTCACGACTATGTGAATGAAGATAATTGGGAATAGCAGACGATAGATTAAGGCTACATGGTGAGTGCCAAATTTGAGAAATTTTGGAGAGTACGCAGTCTAAGATATAAATAGTATTTGAGGAAAACCTTCTTTTATTGGGATTTTCAATTGGGCAAAGGCTATTAACGGTACCTATTTTCAAATTTTTTCTCCACTAGTGGGTAATTATTAATTAAGGGCCGGTATCTTTTCGAAATTTTCTGGTACCTTTGGAATGTGTTTCAAAATTTTATTTTATCTATCTTTGTCAAAATATTTCTCTAAGATTATTTTCGAAAAATGGTGTTTATCATCGTGATCTAAATTCCCCTCTATATTTCTTACTCCAACTAAGAGGAACAACCATATATGTATACACAAGGACGATCTGTCTGTGTGATTGAAAGTCGGAGGGGACGCCCTCACTTGTGTGACATACGGGTTCTTCCATCATATTGATTTCTCAAATATTCTTTTGTTTCGAATAAAGGTTATTTAAAACTCTTAATGTTATAAATTATTGTGGGACCCTTGCTTATATCTGGGTTCGTTTAAATTTAAGGTCTCTTAAATTCTATCAATTGTTTCGAATATAGAAGATTTCATTAATGAATGGAAACAAGGTTTAGAGTATACGTGATTATACGAGGAAACTCGAGATTCCAAGGGAAATTTCAATAAGAGATAATTAGAACTGGGAGTGTTTCAATATAAGAGAGGAAGTAATTTCGTGAGAAGAAATGGGTATATTTGATGATTAGTAAAAGAAAAGAACATGAGGAATTTTAAGGTATAATTGAAATTTACTATTGAGAGCAAGGTGTATTTTGAGGATAGAATTAGAATAATGATAAACAAAGGAAGTGGGGATAATTAATGAAGGATTTCGAGGTGCAATTACTATTAGTAGGGGAAGACCAATATTGTGACTAATACCCTAAGTAGCATAGAGAGATTAAAGATGTTAAGTATTCAAAGGAATAATCCAAAAGGTGTGAATGAGTAAAACTTGAGGTAAAGATTTTGATGAGAATAATAAAGGGAAATTACAGGGGTGGAATAGATAGTATATCATGAAGAAACTAAGGAGGATCAGTAAGATGTAAAGAGTGTATAGTGAACAATAGACATATGGGATAAGGTATCCGGAGGAAATTGCAAGTACGCGCTAATTTGACCTCTTAAGTGTAAGTGTTTGGTTAGGGATTGACTAAGTCAATGAATGGTGTAAATGGGCTGATAAAATAGATAAGAATAATCTATCTGTGAGAAAGTAAACTATGGTGATATAAGAAAGTGAGTTATCCTTGTGTCATCCAAATCAATATCTGTTAAGAGTCAGAGAACTCTATAAAAAGGAGATTTGGGAATAATGGGGAAAGTGCAAGGAAAATCCTTAGAATGAAGGGAAAGTATCTACTCGTATAAGTACGAATAGGAAAAATATATTATAAATAATACTTTCTTACAATAGTTTCAAGAAATATTATTATAGCTTATTTTCTGGAAAATTTTACAGAGATGAGATATAGGAATATTGAGGTGTTAATATTTATGTCATGATAGAGATCAAAATCTTGACAAACCATAGTGAGATACACTACCATTCAGGGAAGGCCAATATGGTGGCTGATAACCTTAGGCAAAAGAGAAAAGAGAGATGCGATAAGATAGAATGACTGTATATAAGAGGAGATTTCGAGGAAAGATAGTGAGAGTACTACTAAGGATAAGCTAAATGGCATGTTGATGAATGACAAACAAGTTTATGTCGGTGTTTGTGTGCAAACAAGATTGAGATATTATAAAGGGAAAAAGGATAAAGGAAGGCGTGTGGAATTAAAAGGTGTGGTACCTATGAACTTTTCCAACATGATTCCGGGACGGAATCCTTTTAAGGGGGAAGACTGTAATAACCCTAACTTTAGCAATACTACAGTGATCCCATGAATAGTAATTTTGAGGATTTAGAGAAATGGTATGTAGGTACTCTGCAATGGAAACAGAAAATGAATAAACAGAAACCATACTAGTAATGTACACTGAAATTAAGTGACTCGAAATGACGATGGATTTCAGAAATTCCTAAATATGGATTCCTATGAACTTTTCCAACATGATTCCGGGACGGAATCCTTTTAAGGGGGAAGACTGTAATAACCCTAACTTTAGCAATACTACAGTGATCCCATGAATAGTAATTTTGAGGATTTAGAGAAATGGTATGTAGGTACTCTGCAATGGAAACAGAAAATGAATAAACAGAAACCATACTAGTAATGTACACTGAAATTAAGTGACTCGAAATGACGATGGATTTCAGAAATTCCTAAATATGGATTTTTGAGGATTTTGACTTCCAAAGAGCTTCTATTGGATCTTAAGGGGCATGGAAATATTATAAGAATTATATATTGAGGGATTAGAGAATTTAGATTAAACCAGGGGATTATTAAGTCAAGGGAATGCCAGAGGAATTGAGATTGTTAAGCAATTTAGAACCACTTGGAAATGAGATATTAAATTTGAGTAATTGAGGATTTAATATTTTGGAATTTTATTATATTTGATTTAAGAATTTAGAACGAAAACCGCTGAGACTTTATAACGAGATTAAGCGAACGAATCATGTATTGAGCATATTAAATGTTAGAAGTCCAAGGGAGGATATATTATGAGAGGGAAAAAGAATTGAGAATATAATCCTAGAGTAAAGAGAATGTAAATGAGTTAGTGAGCGAGTTAGAGAATGCTTGAGAAATCGGGAGAGAAACCGGGAGAGCAAATTCTGAGATAAAGAGAATATACCAAGGATATTGGATTTAATATCTACTTGAGGATTCGAACCACCCTAACACACTAATATATGATGTGGGAAAGGATAATATATATGCAAGAGATTTACAGAGGAGAAACCACTGAAACGATCATAGAAATCTTTCGATGAATCAAATGATGAAAGAACTTTGCATTAAGCCCAAACAAAAAGCCCTAGAGCATGGTAAAAGCCCAAATTTTGGCCCAACCTACACATGGAGCTGTATGGTAAGTGAATTAAAGTGAAGGGAAGGAATCCACTTGGTGAAAATATTAGAACCAAAGTGGAAGAGGAGTAAACTTGACAAAACCTTGATACTAAGTTGCATTTCACCATGGCAAGGTGTCTAAATGGCCAACAATTGGCACCCTTTGATTGGTGGACTCCAAAACACAATTACAAAAGGTTGCTAGCTGATATATCAAGATAGAAACAAGGGATATACATCATTTACACAAGAGAAAGCAAAACAAAACAATTTTATTTCAAGAAGAAAATTTAGGCCAGATTTCTAGGAGCTCAGTAAAACGAGCATAACTTCTTCATGTCTCAGCCAAATTTTGCGTTCTATAGCTTTTTAGAAAGCCCATGAGATAATCTACAAGTCGTACTTCACAAGATTTTCCCAGAAAAGCAATGTAAGGGGGTCGTTTTTCATGTTCTTTCAGCTGCAGTAAAATAGCTCCGAAAATTCTAAGCATGTTCTTGGTGTTTCTTGTTAGTTTAAGGTGTTATATGATTTCTTAAGGATATCCCAAGGATTATTAAGTGTTATACAAGCTACAAGGAAGGTATATTACTTGAGACCCTAACTTGAATTATGAGTTTATGGTTGATTATGCTTAGTTTAGAAGTTAAGTTGTATAAAGCATGAAATCTTGATGATATGGTTGTTGATATGTGTTTTAAGTTTGATATGGAAATTGTGATGTGAACTTGTAACCATGGTTGGGATGTAGACCACATGGTGTAGGGCTTGGATTGAGTGTGGAATGATGGTTTTGGAGCAATTAAAATATGGAAAGTATGAAAGTACAGCAGTTATAATGCCCGATTTTCGTTAGGATAGGAACTGCCCTGTTTTGGACCCCTGTATCAGTACGGTACCTTACTGTCCAGTGCACCAAGTGACCATGAGATGATAGAGCTTAGTTCATAGATTGTTTTGATATAAAGTACGTTAAAATCTGATGAACGGTTTAGGAGAAAAGTCAATTTTAGTGAAAGGCATTCGAAAACCAAGAAAACGTAATTGTATCAACTTTGAGGCTAATGTTACCATACTTAGACATTTTTATAAGTGACGAAATTTTGGGATAGTGTAGTAGGGTGGTCAGAGGACCCTTGAAAGTTGACCTTGCATTAAAATTCGAAATCTATATTTTCTGAGAATTTTTACAGTCGAGTGTGGTTATTAAGGGGAATGGTGGAATATGCTAAAACTTAGATAGAGTTTAAAAATGGTTAAGTGCATGTAAACTTTTGGTGCATAAAAACCATGTTAAACTTATAATATGAGTTAAGGGTGTTATGGTGTAGAGATTAAGTGATTAAGTGGGATATATACTAATGGTGATCCTTTCGTTCCTATAGAAACGGGAGACGAACTCAGGATTCCACATACTCGCTTTAGAGATCCAGGCAAGATCTTTTCTATCCTTACTTGGAAATTATTTATCTTCAAAGAAACTTGATTTTATGTAATATATATATATATGGTGCTATTGTTACTATATTGTTAAGAATTTGTTTTCCTTGATTAATGAGGTTAAAAGGGAAGGTATATGAGTATGATATGAGTATGGATATGGATATGAGTATGAGATGGATATGAATATACCTAGAGATGATTATGCATGAAGTGAGCATGCCTTATGATTAAGAGAATATGAGGAATGGTATCAGTTGTTATCTAGAATTATATATAAAGGAATGGTATCAGTTATTATCTAGGGTTATATGAATTATAATACTATGTTAAAAATACTCTTTCTAAATGTTGTGACAGATATTATTGAGTATTATTTAATACTTCTAAAATAAATGGAATACTTAATGTATACAAGAACATATTTGATTTCATTGAATATAGAAGAGATGTCTGAGTCATAACCAAAGTATTATGACATAAATATTTTTAAAAGTGATGGTGAATGGAAATGGAAAATGCGAAATGGTATTTGATAATGGAAAAATGATTTGAAAAAGGGGGATTGCAACAGAAAGCGTAAGAGGCTGTGTGGGAGTGGCACAGTCCAGCAATAAATATCTTATTCCGGCCCAACAGTTGCCGAGGGAGGATGGTGGAGAACCTTTCCTCCTGGGGGATGGTGGCGAACCTACCTCCGTCTACCGGTAGTAAAAGGGACGGGTACGGAGGACGACTGATCATCGTGCCTCACGTATTCGGCAACAGTGAAAACCCCCAAAAATTTTGAATAAAGAATCGACGATAAAGTCAGATTGGTATACTGAAAAGGGAAAATGATATGAAACGATGGAATTATTGTTATAGATGAAGAGAAACTGATTTTCTATTAATTTATACAATTGTTGCATAAGAAGGAAATGAGAAGATGATAGTGAGAGATTTATTCAAGTATTCATATTATCTTGAAATATTACACTGAAAAGGTATATTGATTGTTATATTATTTAAGAAGAGAAACTGATACTATATTATCCTAGATTTCTTTCTTATAATAGTAAGTGGATGATGTATTATTAAATAAGAGTTTTATTCTTCCTTAAAGTTTATAATTGGTTTCCGCTTACATATGCATATATATGTATACCTGTTCACACTTTAAATTCTAGTTTATAATATTATCTTGCTGAGCTATTATAGCTCACTCTTGCTACTTATCTATATACAGCTAGGTATGCCGATTCTACGCAGAACGCCCCGCAAGAGGGTAGGGGGAAGGCGACCTTCTGAGAGCACGTTAGCATCGATTCCTGAGGTAGTGATGAGGCAGACGGGTTTTGAGGGCAGG
This sequence comes from Kitagawia praeruptora, assembly GCA_037693485.1. Classification (NCBI taxonomy): domain Eukaryota; kingdom Viridiplantae; phylum Streptophyta; class Magnoliopsida; order Apiales; family Apiaceae; genus Kitagawia; species Kitagawia praeruptora. Next base: position 147,752,786 of record CM075352.1, read on the forward strand.
GCCTCATGTATAATAAAGTGTCTAAGAATGTAATAAACTTTTGATTGTTGAAATGCTTCATGTCGAAGTGTTATTCAACAATGTACTTAAGTGTGAGCCTGGGATGTAATAACTGTTAACTCTAAACTTTTATTGTGATGAATGTTGTTCTTTGAGCATATGACTGGTGTGTGTGTGTGTGTATTATTGCGGGGTCAATTGCATAGGTATTAATTGTTATAAAAAAAAGACCCAAGGGATATTGATATTGAATGGAAATTGGTCCGTGATGGCCCGGATTCATGATCCCGGATTTGGGGCTGTCACAATGAATATTAATTATAATATTCATTTGGCAAGAATTTATGAATGGTCTATTACCTATTGATTGAGAATCAGTGTGAGTTATTTGATAAAGTGGTTAAAGTTCGGGAACTGCCGGAGAGATAATGTCTTGATTTTGATTAGAAATATTCCAAGAGTTACATTTGGGTGTTTTGAGGTTATTACATATTTTGATATTAGTAGTAAAATTATTGAATATTCTTTTAAAAAGGGGCTATTGAATATTTTTATTCAATAAATATTATGTATTTATTTATTAAATATCCTAAGTGTTTTAAAGGGTATAGAATGTTAATTGGAGGTTATTTAAGGACTTTCATAGTTGTTAAAATATTATCTTTTGATTCTGCCTAAGCAAGTTGTCAAAACCTATACTTTTGAAATATTATTGTATAATACTACATTTGCCAGGCATATTGTTAAACAGTTTTGCTATAATCTTATTTCCTGTTGAAATAGAATTTAACCTTTGGATATGCGATCTTTAGAGTTAAGTATTTATGAACCGGTATATCTTGTAGCTCTAGATATAAGAGCATATTCATTGTTTTCGACTCTAAACTGGGAGTCGGTATTATGTGATATAGTGATAGTCGTGGAAACCCGGAGGGATTCCAGCGGTAGATTATGATTGATTTGAGGAATATTATTTATAAAAATTAATTACTTGGAAACCATTTGAGGATTGTTATTTGAATATGGTATCATTCGAGGAATTGTATTTGCTTCTATATCTTTCGAGGTGTGTTATTTGAGTATTATCTCAGTCGAGAAATACCATATGAATATTATTTCTGTTAAATATGCTATTGGAAGGCATAACTGTTTTCGAAGGTATATTATGATACTTGATTACGATTTGGTAATTGGCTTATAAGCTAGATATGAGATATTAGTTATAAGCCGGGTTTTGCAAAGGCCCTTAGTGAAGGGCGTATGACTTACATTCCTTTAATATAGATCGGGAGTCGGTATTTCCGTATATCTTGTGATTATTTTCTGAGGAAAATATTGGATAAAGGTTTTCCCATTATTTCTTTAATGAATATTATTTTGAATATTCATTTTAGTTATTTTATTAAATGAATATTATTTTGAATATTCATTTAAGAATTTATTTATATACTTAGTGGATATTTTTATATATTCATTCGATAATTATTATGAGAAATATATTTTTGATTAAAAATATTCTTTAATTATTTATGAGTTAATAAATATTCCTTAAATATTTATGGCTTAAGAAATATTCCTTGAATATTTAGCTAATTCTTTTAACTAGTTTTAAAAATGATTTACTTCATTCAAATGCTATTTTCGACCTCCAAATATTATGTAAATTATTTCGGAGTCTTATTACTGATACTATTATCAAGAAAGGTTCTCAAGATTCCATTCTTCATTCAATTCTATCCGTTAAATTATAAGGGAACCTTACTTGAGAAATGTTATCTATCTTGATGACTTCCTGGTCATAATTTCTTCGAAATATTCTTTTCATTCGCAACTGGGTTGCTATGAGTCATTGAATATTGTGTACCCACATATCATTCGAGGGGTAAGATTGTTGGAACAAGTTGGTATCCATTAACAAGCTTCGTCTTGGGAAATATTGGTGAATTTTCCTTTCCAACTAGATACGACTACTTTGTGGAGTCTTATCAACAAGTATTATACTTGGGGAAAGGGGGACGAACTTTATGTTTCAAGGTTATGGATGTGAATTGAATTAGGAGATGCGTAAGTGGCCGAGTGGCGCCGGCCCAGCAATAACCCAACCGTTGGCTGAGGAGTTCTAGAGGGCGGTAGACAAGTAAATCCGTCGGAGCTACCTTCTATATATAGAGAACGACTGATGAGATGCATAACATACGACTGATCATCGTAAACGTTAGGGCATCTGGCGCGGCAATGCTCCCGTATTAGTTCATCTTTCAAAATTGGAAATCCTCTGCAATACCATCTGTGTTGGCAGGGTTAAAAAGTGTTGGAAACTGGAATTGCAATATCTTTCCTGCAAGTTCCTCTTTTATGATAAATGATAATATCTTGCTTATCTTTGGCATAGCAGATATTTCCACGGAAAATATAATTTGAGTTACCTTGTAACTTCATCCTTTATCTTATAATTGATGACTCTGTTGATACCTTGCATAACATGAGTTGTGATAAGGAGGTTTTTGATACTGGATCACCTTATAACTTCATCTTTTAAGTTATATGTTGATATTCTGCTTATATTCTATATAGCAGATATTTTACGGAAAGGTTATATTGAACTATCTTATAACTTCATCTTTTACAATATACTAGCACTATGTTCGTCAATGCATGGCATACAGTTTCAAAGATATTTTAGAACTGTTATTACATTGCTGAGGTACAGTATCTTGATTTGTCAAGTGTTTTGGCGAAAATGATATACATATTCATATATATTTCCAAGCTTGAGGAGTATTGATTTGGTACCTTATAAATGGTTAAGTTACGTATGATGAAAAGCAACTAGGTAGCAGCATATTGAAAAGCTTTCTAAAAGATTATCAAAGCTATATTATATACTATTTCGCCAGGTATGAAGATCATTCCTGTTATTATTAACTTAATCCGTTCATTGATGTTATTTTAAGCGTTATACTTCCTCTATTAAAGTTTTATGGTTAAATATCTCAAGAATGATATTAAGTATAAGTTGAATATTGAAAAACCCCATGCATATGAAAGGATATTTTGTATGTTGAGATATTTTGTTCTAGTAGTACTTGCTGAGCAATTCTTTCGCTCGTTCTTGCTTGTTTCAAATATTAACCTTTCAGAGGAAGGTAGGTGGTTGAGGCTTATCTGCATGGCTTAGAAGAAGCAGGCAGTACGCCCTTATGAAGATGATATGATCCAGAAAAGCTATAGCTGGAGTAAGTTATATGTAGGTACATTGATGTGTAATATATATTACTTTGTACTGAGTAGTTCTAGTTGCTGGTTGATAAGTGGATATATATCCACTTGGATCGTTCCATTTCGGCTTAAATTGGTGTTTTGTACCTCAAGTATTGGTGTGAGTTAATGTGTTTTGTGAGAATTGTGTAGGATTTACTTCCAGGTGCAAGGATGGCATTTTTCAGCATTTTTATGTGTTTGTAAGCTCAGAAGAACAAGTGTTGGAGTTGCAATCAACAGCAGAAGATGTAGAGAAGGAATCAGCAAAGTGCATAAAGTCAGCCTGTCAAGGGGCGCGTGCGCGCTCAATAAACACCAGGACTGCGCGCGGGCGCGCCAGGTGATTCTGCTAAAACTAATGCGCGCTGGCGCGCTGGAAACCTATAGGAAGAGCGCGCGGCCGCGTGGTGCTGCGGATGTTTTGCCAGAAACTTTCCAGATTTCAAGTTCTAATAGGAAATTGCCATTTTACTTCTCCTATTCAATATAGCAATTGTTATGAACAGCCAGAAACTTCCAGAATCATAACTAAACATGGGAATTGCAATTCTAATCCAATCAAGAGCGGAAATTTCCGGAATTCTATCCTAAATCAAAGACGGTAATTGCTTGGTTGAGGAGGCACTTGGGGCTATAAATACACACCTTGGGGCACAGAAAATCATCACCTACACATAATTCGTTCAGAGCACAAGAGAGAGAAGCCAAGGCGAGGATTGTGACGATAAGAAGATCTAGACATAGTTTTCTTATATTCTTTGTTTAGGCGTATCTATTGGATGCTTGTTACTTTTCTGGATTTGTTCTCTAAACCTTATTCTATTATTGATTTATTCATCTTCTTGTCTAGTATCATGCTTTCGTCAAATCCCATGGTGACGAAAGGTTCGATTATGAACTAATCGTTATCGTGGGATCCTAGTGGATTTATCTATGTAGCTTAGTAGTTTGCATGCCTTAAAGATTTATGTGTGGTGAATTCTTGATATCCTTGTATGGTTGTGCTTATTGTATTTAGGTGCGTCGCGAACATCTAATATGTTAATCTCTTGCTAAACGAGAGTGGATCTTGAGATTTAGAACTTGCCATGCTAGCATAGGATAGGTTGATGTTTTAACATCATGATTTGTGGCATCAATAGAGATATTATGCTACCCTATGTGATCTAAGTGGATAACTTGTGCATAAACCTTTATGTTTTCAAATTATATAGAGATATAGGGTCTAAACATAATAGGTGCCTATTCATCTTCTATCTCTTTTGTGGATGTATGCGTAGATTGGTACTAGTATACCGAGAGGTAACTTTTACTTGTTTCGTGTTATTCGATCAGTTATAAAAACCATCGCATGTATTAATTACAGGCTGCAACTCTAAGTGAAGTAGAAAATGAAACTAGGATTCCATGTTTATTCTCATATAAGAAATTCGATTTTAATTCTTGTAAATAAGTTAATTTTTAGATTTATAATTTGCATCTTAGTTTAATTTAGATAATCAAACTCCAATTTGTTACTTTTCTTAGCAGTGAATTAAAACCATGCATTGTTGCATAGGCATATTTTCTGAGTAAAACTTAACCAGATCTCTATGGAACGAACTATAATTGTATTACTTGTGACTACGTGCGCTTGCGTAATTATAGCATAACAAGTTTTTGGCGCCGCTACCAGGGATCATCGGTGTTTTATTTTAGTTTATGTGCTTGTCAATAGTGGTCATTAGCGTTCACTGACTCGGATTTCTTACTTAGTTTGTTGTTTCGTGGTGTTTCAGGTACTTAGGTTTGTATGCGAATGCGCTTACAAGCTCTTTTAGAAGCACTGGCGGAAGACGATCGTGTTGAGAATTTAGAGAATAAGAACGAGGAAACTGAAACTACAATCGCAATGGGTGATGCAGCAGCTAAGGCTTTGAAGGAGTATTCTTAGCCGAAGATCAATGATATCCAGTCTAGCATTATCAGGCCAGCTATTGCAGCTAACACTTTCGAGATCAAGCCGGGCACTATTCAGATTTTACAGAATTCGGTTCAGTTTGGGGGTGCTTCTATGGAGGATCCTAACATGCATATTCGGGACTTTATCGAGATCTGTGATACTTTCAAGTTCAATGGTGTTTCGGATGATGCTATCAAGTTGAGACTTTTCCCATTCTCTTTGAAGGATAAGGCCAAGGGCTGGTTACACTCTCTACCAGCTAGTTCCATTACTACATGGGAGGATCTTGCTTAGAAGTTTCTTACTAAATTCTTCCCTATGGCGAAAATTGCAGCAATAAGGAATCAGCTAACTCAATTTCAACAGCAATCTAGAGAATCTTTGTGTGAGGCTTGGGAACGATATAAGGAGATGCTTCGTAAGTGTCCACATCATGGCATGCCTGACTGGATGGTTATTAACAGTTTCTACAATGGGTTGGGAGCACAATCTAGACCTATGCTAGATGTAGCATCAGGAGGAGCTCTTTGGGCTAAGAACTATGATGAAGCTTATGAACTTATTGAGACGATGGCTGCCAATGAATATCAGAATCCAACCCAGAGGCTTTCTCAAGGCAAGGTTGTAGGTTTGTTCGAGGTGGATACAGCTTCAGCTATAGCAGCTCAGTTGAAGGCTTTGACTATGAAGGTGGATTCTCTAGCAAACTGTGGAGTTCAGCAGGTGTCTAGTGTTTGTGAGTTATGTGCGGGCGCACATGAGACCAATCAGTATGCTATCTCTTCAGAATCAGCACAGTTCGTGAGTAATTTCTAGAGATCTAATGTACCAGTTCCAGCTACTTATCATCCTAGCAACATGAATCATCCCAACTTCAGCTGGAGCAACAATCAAGGTGCACAACAACCTTATCAGCAAGCGAAGCCACTCAATCAAGGCTATCAACAGCCTTATGCTTCAAGGGCACCATATCAACCTCCAGGATTTCAGCAGCAACAGCCCCAGATTCATGCGGGGCAAACTTCTAATGAAAAATTAGAGATGGATGATTTGAGGATGATGGTGAAGAATCTGCAAGCTTCTCAAAAGATCTTGGAGAGCCAGATTGGACAGATTTCAAGCGCTTTATTTAGTAGGCCACAAGGAACTCTTCCTAGTGATACAGAGACTAATCCAGGTAGGAGGGATGGCAAAGAACAGGTGAAGGCAGTGACTTTGAGATCGGGAAAGGTTACATCAAATCCTAAATCAGCCGCTAAAGAAGATGAAGAAGTGCAGAATCAGCAAGTTGAAAAATCTGGAGTGCCTGAAATTGAGAAATCTGACTTAGTAGCTGATGAGGTAGATGGTGAAGTAGAGAAGAGCAAGGAACCTGTTAAAGCTTCTGTGGAGCAGTCTACAAAGAATACTCAGATCTATCCTCCTGCTCCATATCCTAGAAGGCTCCAGAAGCAGAATTTGGACAAGAAGTTTGCTAAGTTTTTAGAGGTGTTCAAGAAGTTGCAGATTAACATTCCTTTTGCGGAAGCTCTTGAACAGATGCCGAGCTATGCCAAGTTCATGAAGGGTATTCTCTCTCGTAAATTGAAGCTCGATGAATTAGAGACCGTGGCTCTAACAGAGGAGTGTAGTGCCGTTCTGCAACAGAAGTTGCCACCTAAGCTTAAAGATCCGGGAAGTTTCACCATCCCGTGTACTATTGGCAATCTTTCTTTCAGCAAGTGTTTGTGTGATTTGGGAGCTAGCATTAATCTCATGCCCTTGTCAGTCTACATGCAACTTGGTCTACCAGAGCCAAAGCCAACTGACATCTTTTTGCAGTTGGCTGATCGATCCATCACATATCCTAGAGGCATAGTGGAGGACGTCTTGGTGAAAGTAGATAAGCTCATCTTCCCTGCTGATTTTTTGATCTTGGATTTTAAGGAAGATAAGATGATTCCCATAATCTTGGGAAGACCATTCTTGGCTACGGGCCGTACTTTGATTGATGTTCAGAAAGGGGAACTCACTATGAGGGTGCAAGACCAGAATGTCACTTTTAATGTGTTCAATGCAATGAAATTTCCTACAGATGAAGAAGAATGCTTAAAGGTGGATTTGGTCGATTCTGCAGTTACTATAGAGATTGAGCAGTTGCTAAAGTCTGATTCTTTGGAAAAAGTTTTAGTGGGTGATTCTGATTTTGAAGAGGATGATATAGCCGAGTAGTTACAACAATTGAATTCAGCTCCATGAAGAAGGAGAGTTGACATGCCTTTTGAATCTCTTGGGTTAGCAGAGTTGAAGAATTCGGAGGGGCGTCTTAAACCATCTATTGAGGAAGCTCCTACACTTGAACTCAAATCACTTCCTGAGCACTTGAGGTATGCTTTTCTTGGTGATGCATCTACATTACCTGTTATTATTGCTTCTAATTTGTCAGCTAGTGCGGAAGAAAAGCTCTTGCGAGTCTTGAGGGAGTTCAAGTCAGCAATTGGTTGGACTATAGCAGATATCAAGGGAATCAGCCCTTCTTATTGCATGCACAAAATTCTGCTAGAGGAAGGAGCTAAGCCTACTGTTGAACATCAGAGAAGACTCAATCCTATCATGAAAGAGGTGGTGAAGAAGGAAATTCTAAAGTGGTTAGATGCTGGTATTATCTATCCTATCTCAGACAGTTCTTGGGTGAGCCCGGTTCAATGTGTGCCAAAGAAAGGAGGCACGACAGTTGTTGCTAATGAAAAGAACGAGCTCATCCCTACTCGGACAGTCACGGGGTGGAGAGTTTGCATGGACTATTGAAAGCTCAACAAAGCCACGAGAAAAGATCACTTTCCTCTACCATTCATTGATCAGATGTTAGACAGGTTGGCGGGACACGAGTATCATTGTTTGCTTGATGGCTATTCGGGTTATAATCAGATTTGCATTGCTCCGGAAGATCAAGAGAAGACCACATTCACATGTCCTTTCGGTACTTTTGCTTTTTGACGAGTTTCTTTCGAACTTTGTGGTGCTCCTGCTACTTTTCAAAGGTGCATGATGGCTATTTTCTCAAACATGATTGGCTCGAATGTGGAGATTTTTATGGATGATTTCTCAATTTTTGGTACTTCATATGACGAGTGCTTGCATAATCTTGGATTGGTATTGAAACGGTGTGTGGAGACAAATTTGGTACTTAATTGGGAGAAGTGTCACTTTATGGTGCAAGAAGGAATTATTCTTGGGCACAAGGTATCTAGCAAGGGGCTTGAAGTGGATAGGGCCAAGGTGGAGACAATCGAAAATCTTCCTCCACCTATCTCTGTTAAAGGAATTCGCAGTTTTCCTGGTCATGCGGGATTCTATCGGCGATTCATTCAAGACTTCTCGAAAATTTCTAAACCTTTGTGCAACCTGCTGGAGAAGGATGTTCCTTTCAAGTTTGATGATGAGTGCCTTGCAGCTTTTGAGCTTTTGAAGAAGAAGTTGACAACTACACCTGTCATTACCGCACCTAATTGGGAGGAACCGTTCGAGCTTATGTGTGATGCTAGTGACTATGATGTGGGAGTTATGCTTGGTCAAAGAAAGGACAAAATTTTTCATGTGGTTTACTATGCTAGTAAAACTCTTAATGATGCCCAGCTTAACTACACTACTACGGAGAAGGAGTTGCTAGATGTTGTCTATGCTTTCGAGAAATTCAGATCTTATTTGCTTGGTACGAAGGTGATTGTGTATACGGATCATGCTGCTATTCGATATCTCATGTCGAAGAAGGATTCAAAGCCTAGATTGATTCGTTGGGTGCTGTTATTGCAAGAGTTTGATGTGGAAATCAAGGATAGGAAGGGCACAGAAAATCGGGTGGCTGATCATCTATCACGTTTGGAGAACCACGGTAAGGATTCGCATGGCAAATCTCTTATTAATGAATCTTTTCCAGATGAGCAACTTTTTGGGGTGCAAGGTGAAGAGCCATGGTTTGCAGATTATGTGAACTATCTTGTTAGTAATGTCATCCCTCCGGAATTTTTGTATGCTCAAAAGAAGAAGTTTCTACATGATGTGAAGTGGTACCGTTAGGACGAGCCATTCTTGTTCAAGCTTGGTGTAGATCAGATTTTGAGGAGGTGCATTCCTTATAGTGAGACGGAGAGTATTTTACATGATTGTCATTCTACCACATATGGAGGCCATTATGGTGGTGATAAAACAGCTCAGAAAGTACTTCAAGCGGGATTCTATTGGCCGACTCTGTTTAAAGATGCTCATAGGTATGTGATGAGTTGTGATCGATGCCAAAGGGTTGGTAATATCTCTAGGAGGAACGAGATGCCTCTTAACACTATTCTTGAAGTCGAGATTTTTGATGTGTGGGGGATTGATTTCATGGGACCGTTTGTTTCATCTTACAATAATCAGTACATTCTCTTAGTTGTGGATTACGTGTCTAAATGGGTCGAGGTAAAGGCCTTACCGACCAATGATGCTAAGGTGGTGCTGAATTTTCTTCACAAGCAGATTTTCACGCGTTTTGGAACTCCACGAGCTATAATCAGTGATGAGGGGACACACTTTTGTAATCGTCAATTTACTGCTATGATGGCAAGGTACAATGTGACGCATCGTGTTGCCACTGCTTATCATCCCCAAACTAATGGTCAAGCGGAGGTTTCGAATCGTGAAATCAAAAGAATTCTTGAGAAAGTGGTGAATCCATCTCGTAAGGATTGGTCGTTGAAGTTAGACGAGGCTGTTTGGGCATACAGAACTGCTTATAAGACACCTCTTGGGATGTCTCCTTATCAGTTGGTTTTTGGTAAGGCTTGTCATTTGCCGGCTGAGCTAGAACACAAGGCTTATTAGGCGTTGAAGAAGTTAAATTTGGATATCTCAGCTGCGGGTGAAAAGCGTCTACTTCAGTTGAATGAACTTGAGGAGTTCCGTGAGCAGGCTTACGAGAATGCTAAGATGTATAAGGAGAAGGTTAAAAGGTGGCATGATAGGAAGTTGGTGCATAAGACTTTTGTTCCGGGACAACAGGTTTTGCTTTATAACTCTCGTCTTAAACTTTTTCCTGGAAAGCTCAAGTCGAAGTGGTCGGGTCCTTTTACAATCAAGGACGTATTTCCACATGGATCGGTGGAGATATTTAGGGGGTCTATCAATGATGCTTTCAAAGTGAATGGACATCGACTTAAGCCTTATTACGGAGGAACGGTGAACCGTGAGAAGGTTGCCGCCGTTTTGTCAAAAACGTGAAGTTTCGGAAGTACGTCGAGCTATTGACGTAAAACAATCGCTTCTTGGGAGGCAACCCATGGTGTCATGTATTTTTGTTAGTATTCAGTAGGTAGGAGTTATGTTTTAAAAAAAATAGAAAAATTCTGAGAATTCTGCTGGGCGCAGGCGCGCGGAAACTGCACTGGTATGGGGCGCGGCCGCGCGGAAGGTCTGAAAAGAAAAAAAAATTCGCCTGTTGAGTTTAATCATCCCCAAATCAGTTTTGTGCAACTAAATTGAACCCTAGCCTCTAAACCTCTCATACCACACTCTCTAATTACATCCTCCTCGTCTCCTCATTACTAATCATAAACATACACACCCGCCTATACTTACACCTATACATGCATATATACACATCTTTTTATCAAATCTCAAACCCTAATTGGACATTTAAAGGCTACGATTTTCAAGTATGGGGGAGTGATTTGGCAGGTGCTACCTCTACGAATTCGATTGGGTAATTTCTTGTTATTTAATTTTTATTTATCGGATTGTGGTACTTGCGATTTGTCGATTTTTGTGTAAGAATTGTGGGCAGATTTTTGTTCGAATTTGGGCAGTTGTGGGGTGATTTTTTTTTGTTGTTCTTGATTGTTATGGCACCGAAGAGAGCTCGGGTTATGGGTAATAGTTCCCGTGGTCGGTCGTTGTCGGGTTCGGATTCGAGTTCGGATGATGACATGAATAAGTTTCGGTCTGTTGAGGCTCAGACTGAGTATGGTAAGTTGATGACTCGGTCTGTAGCGAAGGATAGAGTTTGGTTGGTTACTGCTGAGGATGGTGAGATTTTGGGTATGGTCCAGACCAGGGGTTGGCAGAATCTTTGTGAGATTGCATCAGCAGTTCTGTTAAGCATAGTTCGGGAGTTCTATGCTAATGCCAAGGAGGCTAGGGATGGTTATTCGATTGTCCGAGGGATTACTATGGATTATACTGCACATGCTATTCGGCTTTTGCTTGGATTGCCGGATAGACCTGCTGGGGCGGAGGATTGGACTTTTAAGTCCAGGACTGAGGTGGATTTGGATGAGATTGTGGCACGTCTGTGTGTGCCAGGGACAGCTTGGAAGCTGAAGCCAGGGTCGACGGAGAAGGCTACTTTCCAAGCTGCTACTATGAATAGGTATGCTAGGGCCTGGAACTCATTCATTTGTGCTAATCTGTTGCCTATACGCATACACATGAGGTGACAGTGGATAGAGCTATCTTGTTGTGGGGTATTTTGAATGGGCATTATATAGATGTTGATTATCTGGTTAATCAGAATATTCTCCGATTTCTGAGGAGTTCGATAGGAGCGATTCCCCATGGCTCTATTATTACGAGGTTGTGCTCGATGGCTGGGGTTACATGGTCTTCTGAAGAGCAGATTCAGATGCCAGCTGGACCCATTGATGTATCGAAGTTGGTGGAATGGCCTGGCGGCATTCCTCATCCTGGGGGTTTGGGTTATGAGGTAGCTGGTGCTCCTCCATTTCAGCAGGCTCCTGTTGCAGTTTCGAGTGCTTCCCATGATAGGCGGATGATGAGGCGTATGGATGCCTTATATGAGAGTCAGAGTCGTTTTTCAGCAAGATTGACTCAAGCATTCATTACTGCCTTTGGAGCTAGTGGTATCCATGTTGAGTGGCCAGTCTTTGGATCGGACACTGTTTATCCACCGCCTGATTCTCCACCCGAGGAGGGTGATGATGCTGCGGCGTAGGTATGTTTCTACTTTCCCTCGTATTTACTTCCATTCAATGGGGTCATTGAATATCTTAAGTTTGGGGGTGGTTTGGGGGAAAAGTATTGTATGTTAACTCGAATAACTTGTAGAAGAGGGGGTTGAATACAAGTTATATAATCGTGTCTGATTTTTACTTGGTTATATGAACAAGAATAAACGAATGAATCAAATTTTGTTTGTATTAAAAAGATCAAATACAAACTCTACCAAAGGTGTACAAATACCTTTAGCAGCTGCTGACAAAATAAAACTCTCTCTCTCTGTTTGTTTCGTACTCTCGAATACAAACCTTATACAGAGCTATGCACTTTCGCACATGAACTCACGACTCCAACTCGCTCTTTTTACAATGACGTAGAGAGAATATTTATAATGCTACCTATCAACTAATTACAGAAAGATAATCTATACATGACAATGTTCTGCCGTCCAGTTGATAGTTTCCATCAATAGAAAATTCTTTCCTTCATAAAATCTTCTTGCTTGTTCCTCAAACAAAGATCCTGTTTTATAGCACTTGCCAGTTTCTATAGCATCCATAATGACATCATCAGTAACATGACTGATATCAGGATTCCATCTTGCATCAGGATCTGACCATCCCATCAGTACTTGATCAGTACTTGTCTTGACATATCAGGATTCAATCTCAGTTCCTGACATGTAGTACTCGATGCACTGTTCATTCCTGACTAAACTTTATAGATAACTATCTAACACATATTTCCTATCCAAAGTGCTAAATCCTTTATAAATCAAGATATACAAAAAGTATAATTAAAATTCTATTCTTAACATCACAACTCATGAATTATTCCTAAAAATCTCCCCCTATTTATGCTTTAAAATCTGAAGCATAAATCTGAGTTGTTGATGTCAAAACATATACCAAAATAATCGGAATAGAATTTATGAATTCAAAAAATCATGAAGTTAAGTACCTCCTTCTTCAGATGTAGACAAAGTATCCAGTACTTAAAAGAAAGAATTCAACTATTTGATGCTTCTTTTCCTTTACCACTTCCCTGATAAGATTAAGATTCACCTCTGTCACTGTCTTTATCTCCCCTACCAGTTCTTCTTTTATCTCCCTTAGTCTATTGTTGTCTTTGAATTGTCTTTATATCCCCCTTTTTGACATCAGCAACATTAATTCCAAGAGATTCAGTAACAGAACAAATGAGATTCATCAGAACTGCTTGATTTTCCACAATAGTGACTTGGTTATCTTCAATTATTTGAAGTCTTGATTGAATTTCATCTTGAGATTTCTGAATGTCTTGTAGAACTTCAGAATTAACTTCAATGTTGGAAGTGTTTGGAATATCTTCAGATTCAATTTTTGTAGAAGAAGTTGCCTGTGTAGAATGATATTCAAGTAATAAAACTCGATTAGAGTTACAAACATCTTCATCTTTCTGATCTGAAGCTGCAATATGATCATCTTGTTCTTCACCAGTATTCTGTGTACTAACATCTACAAATCCTGACGCCTCCTTAGATTGATCAGATACTGTTGATGTCTCAATTCTGGCTGATATTGGTAGTACAAACAGAGGAATACTTGGATCATTAGAAATATCTACTGGTACTGGTTGTGTAGAAGTTTGTCTTAGTCTTTCACCTCTTCTGTTTATAACTCCTGCAAGCCTTTCTTTTTGCTTCTGAGCTTTAACTTCTGGCTTTGAATTGTGCTTTGCTAAGTCATTCTTCTCATACATCTTGATAAAGAATAAGTACCAACATCCATACCAAGATTATTAGACCAAGATTCAGGAAAAACCTGATCCCAGAAATCAAATGATGGTTTCCTAATTTTCTCTCCCTCACTATGGAGTTGATCATCCATACCCTCATTCTCACTTTGACTATCTAAAGTCAACACTCTTTCTACCTCTCCTTTTGCCTGGTCAGGAGCCAGCCGCTCTGATTGTGGATCAATATCCATCTTTTCAAGTGTATCACTCAAATTTGGATAAGTGCTCTCATGACCTACAGAAAAATAGAGTTTAGAAGAAGTTGTTATACCTGAACTCACATGGAGAGAGGGTTCCTCATTTGGCATGGGGCTTGAGGTTTTCTCCAAGGAGTGAGCTGCTATAATCTCTGAACCCTTACAATCATCTTCTTTCCTTCCAGAGACTACAGGCTCCAGTATACCACTTTCAGGTTCTCTACTAGACTCTGATGTCTTCAGCAATACTTCATTAGACACCATAGTTAGTATTTCACCATCTTTAAGTGTTGTTTGTTGAGACTCACCCTCAAGGTGGATAGACTCTGACTGAATAATATTTGTTTGATCTTCAAGAAAACCAGTCAAAGTTATTCCTCCCATATCATAGGGTTTCTCACTTGCAATTTCAGTTATCACGGAAGACCTTTCAACATCAGCTATCACAGCTCCTGAGTCATCCAACCTCTGACTAGATGGTTCTTGTGTTGCAGTGACTGTGATCTGATCTTTCCTACTATCCACCACTGGTGCAATAGTATCTTCTGTTGACTGCATTTCACTATCTACTTCCTCCAGTTGTTCACCTTGAGCTGAAGCATCTTCAATAATGACATCCTTGTCAAATAAATATGCATGTAGTGATTGAAGTGCAACATGCTTCGAGAGTCCAAATTTCTTGAATAACTGTCTTCTAACAGATACATAGAAATACATCTTCATTAAGTCAAGTCTTTGATGTAGAAGTCCATATTCATCTGGAAATAAAAGTTTTGGTACTCTTTCAACCAGAAAATCTAGAACAGGCCTTGACAACTTCACTTTGAGAGAAATTAGTTCCATAGCCAGTCTGTATGATAATGTAGTTTCCCATGAAGAATCAATATCAAGATCTCTATAGTCATTTGCTGACTTGATTGTAGCTTCATTTGTAGAGACCTGCATGATATTAGTTGGACTTGACTCTGTGTGTAGGTGACAATTGAATCTTTCTCCTTGTTCTATTGATATAGTGAGCAAAAGATTTATCCTGAGAAGACTCAAGAGGTGTAGACACAGAAGTGATCTTGGGATGAGATCCTTTTTCAATAGACACAGTCTTTTGAGAGACAGTATCCAGTAACTGTTTTCCCTTTTTAAGTACTACAGTCTTTTGAGAAACTGCAGCCTGGCTGTGACTAGGTGCTTCATCTCTTTGTCCTAGCTTAGAAAGTTGAATTACAGCCTTCAATTCTTCTCTCTCAGCAAGAGATATATGATCATCATCTTCACTAGAACTACTACTACTTGACACAACAAATCTTCTCTTCCTTACAACTGATGTCTTTTGAGAAACACCAGAGGTTGGTTTCTTTGAAACAATAGGCTGTGAATTAAAACTTTGTTCTTGAATTGTTTTAGAGACTATAATGTTTTGGGCTACTTGGGTAGACACAGGTGGGTTCTCCTCCAAATGAGATTCCTGAGCCATTTCACCACAAAAGAAAGAAGAAATGTAGAGAGTAGGAAGATGAGTTTTAAGAATTACTTGAACATGATGTGGATAATGAATTGCAGGTATTTCATCTAGATTCTTTTCATTATCCTTCTTTATAATGTCAGAGAAAATTCTCTTTTGCTGTACATAAGAAGAAACACAATGTTCTCTACCAAATCTAGCTTCAACATCGGGAATAAAATGGTTAATAAACATTTGCATAAATCTATGATAATAAACCATTTTCTTGTTTTGATCTCTTAACCCAAGTTTAATACTCATCTGATTTAAGATAATGTGACCAATGTTAATTACTCTGTCATAAAGTAAACTATAAGCAATATGTGAACTAACAGAAGTAATTTGATCAAAAGAACTACATTTACCAGTAAAGCATTTAGCTAATTGATCAAAGAAGAAAGACCACTCTTTTCTAAGACAAGATCTTCTTAACTGGCTCATGTTATCCAAAGGTCCATTATAACCTAATGCAGATAACATAGTTCTAATCTCATCATCAGATGGTACATTTTCATAATTCAAACTAATAGGTAAGTGAAGTACTGAATTAACAACAGATTCAGTAATATCAAATGAGTCTTGTCCTAAGTGTAGAACAATCTTACCTTATTGACTCTGAGTAGAATTAATTACCTCAGCATTCTCCCAAGCTTGTATAACAGCTGCTTGATTAATCTGTGGAGATGCTGTCAATGCATAACTTAATGGTCCATACACCAGAAAGTCCATGATTGAATGAAAATCAGTTAATACTCCTTCATTGTTGGTGATAGCTGCTACATGATTGTTCGTCATAAAATCAAAGTCACCAAACTTGAAAGCTACTGATTTAGGTAATCTTCTTTGAGATACCATTTTTGATCTGAAAAGAACTTTGAAAAATTCTTGAAATGGATTAGTGATTTTGAAAACTCGAGAGTGTTTTTGCTTTAGAGAATGTGAAATTAGAGAAAGCAATTGCACGATTAAGGTTTCAAAACAAATATATTTCACAAATCTTTCAGACCACTATCCCACGTTGACACGTAAATTGACATGTGTCAGTCCCTGAAAAATGTGGTTACCCACGATTTTTGAAAAATAAAATCCAAAATTGATTTTCATGAAATAAATCAGGGTATTATCAAAATAAAAATCAATACTGATCAGCTTCTTTTTCCTGTTGTGACCTCCCATGAAAATAATCACAAAATGCACTGTGATTTAAAAATAATAATTCTCAAATCCTGATGGTCACACTTGAAATCCTGATCAAATATCATCCTGATTCCAGAGACTTAAACGAAGTTTCCACGTGGCATTTTCCATCTGAAAAAGAAATAAACAATTAATCTGAACAAAATCAATTGGTTAGATATATTTGACATTTCTTGAAAATACAAGAAATACAGTCACACGCGATAATTAGCATTTGACTTCATTGATAATTCTAAGTGACTGTTCAATTCCTCACGTCTTTCTATAAAAGAAACAGACGTCTTATACCATTCTCCATAAACCTTTCAATTTCTTTTCTTCTCACCAATGATTCTCAAACCAAAATTTCATTCAAACCCATTCTTTAGATTTTTCACAGTCGATGAATATCATGTTCTTGATCATTTCTTTGAAGTGATGACTTTTCACATCGAACTAATCATGAATGAAGTAGTTTCAGATAATATCCAGAGGTTTCTCCTAGAACATCCATCTATTGGATACAATCTTCACCTAACTTCCTCAAAACTTGAGGATGAAGAATTTGGCCGAGAGTCTGAGGTTGATCTTGATGGGGATGCTATACATTTAAGTTAGCTGCTCTCATTCAAGTCGCCCAGACAAAGAATCCAAGAATAGACGAGGCTGTTCAAATCACCTGATGGATTTCTTGAGATGCTCCTTGTCCTGTACCTCAGAATCCATATCATTAGACAAGTATAGGATTATCAGTAGAAGTTAGACAAAAAGATGTTGTATTTCATCATTTCCATGTATGTAATGCTTTCAATTAATGAAAATACAATTTCTTATTATCTACTTGTCTTTTGATTATTCAATGATGTATAAATTATCAGTATGCAAATATTAAAACTTGCTAGCATAGACTTAATACATCCCAAAATTACTATACAAAGTAAACGTCAGGATCTGAAACAATTTCACAATCCTGATACTGACACAATACTGATGACGTCTGCATCCTGATAACAATTCTAATCCTGATGATTATTAACAAGTCTATCATACTGAAATTTATCAAGGCAAAGTGTTATAGCTAAAGTATTTAACAATCAAATATAGATCCTGACAAGAATATCAAGTCTATAAGCTAAAAACAACATACCTTGCTACTTTTGCAGATGTTAAAGATCTAAAAATTTAACATTCCTAACTCACTTACTAATCTACTGAATGTAGTCTCATCAAGTGGTTTAGTTAGAATATCTGCAAGTTGTTTGTCAGAAGAAACAAAATGAAGTTCCACAGTACCATTCTCAATATGTTCTCTAATAAAATGATACCTGACATCAATGTGCTTAGTCCTTGAATGTTGAACTGGATTTTCTGCAATTTTGATAGCACTAGTATTATCACAAAACATAGGAATATTACTAAGTGTCATACCATAATCCATCAACTGATTTCTTATCCAAAGGAGCTGTGCACAACAACTGCCTGCTGCTATGTACTTAGCTTCTGCAGTTGAGGTTGAGATAGATTGTTGCTTCTTGCTTGCCCAAGAAATCAATCTGTTTCCCAAGAATTGACATGTACCTGTAGTGCTTTTCCTGTCTATTTGGAATCTAGCACATAAACAGGTAGAAAACATTATATCTGGCCTACTTGCAGTTAGATATAAAAATGAGCCTATCATGCCTCTATAACTAGTATTATCCACACTCTTCCCCTTAGGATCAGAGTCTAGTTTAGTAGCTGTTGCCATGGGTGTTTTTGCAACTGCACAGTCTTGAAAGTCAAACCTTCTTAAAAGATCTTTGATATACTTTGACTGATTAATGAAAATACCAGTCTCAGTTTGTTTGACCTGCAAGCCTAAGAAATAATTTAATTCACCCATCATGCTCATCTGATACTTAGACTGCATAAGCTTGCTAAACTTAGCACCCAACTTTTCATTAGTAGAACCAAATATGATATCATCAACATAAACTTGAACTAAAAGCAATTCACCTTTTATCTTTCTAAAGAATAGAGTTTTGTCAATTGTACCTCTTGTGAAGCCATTTTCAAGAAGAAATTTAGACAAAGTCTCATACCATGCTCTTGGTGCCTGCTTTAGTCCATAGAGTGCCTTGTCAAGTTTGTAGACATGATTTGGAAATTTTGGATCAACAAATCCAGGTGGCTGTTCCACATACACTTCCTCATCAAGTTTGCCATTTAGAAAAGCACTCTTTACATCCATCTGGTATACCTTGAATTTTGAATGAGCTGCAAATGCAAGAAACATTCTGATTGCTTCCAATCTTGCTACAGGTGCAAAGGTCTCATCATAATCAATGCCTTCTTCCTGAGAATAACCCTTGGCCACCAGTCTAGCTTTGTTTCTTACAATCATACCAGATTCATCTAGCTTATTTCTGAAAACCCATTTTGCACCAACAATAGATCTATCTTTAGGTCTTGGTACCAGTTTCCAGACTTTGTTTCTCTCAAACTCATTTAACTCTTCCTGCATTGCAATTACCCAATCAGGATCCTGTAAGGCTTCTTCAACCTTCTTAGGTTCATTCTTTGAAAGAAAACAACTATACAAACATTCATTTTGAATTGATCTTCTAGTTCGAACACCACTATTTGGATCACCAATAATCAAATCTTCAGTATGATCCTTTGTCCATTTTCTAACAGGTGGTAGATTGACTCTGCTAGTCTCTCCCCCTAAGTTAGTGGTATCTCTTGTAGAAGAATTCTCTCTACCTTCAAAAACTCCCCCTTGATCAGTTGAATCAATACTGCTACTAGTTACTGATCTTTCCTCAGTAGACTCTGAAGGATCAGTTCCTGATGGAGTAGACTCTGAATAGCTAGTCTGCTCCTGATGATCACTGTGTTCTTCTTGATTCATTTGCTCCCCCTCAACAGTAGCATTCCTTTGAGAAGCAATAGAAATTCCTTCTGAAGAACCTTCATCATCACTAGAGAGTATCTCAGAATTCTTCAGATTTTCAAATTCCAATTTGTCATGGCTTTCATCAGTTTGCAGAATTCCAAATTTCTTATCATCAAATGCAACATGAATTGATTCCATAACAATGTGAGTTCTGAGATTATAAACTTTGAAGGCCTTTGATGCTGAATATCCTAGAAAGATTGCTTCATCCGATTTGGCTTCAAATTTTCCAAGTTGCTCTGGATGAACTTTTAGGACATAGCATTTGCATCCAAAGATGTGAAAGTATTTCACACTTGGTTTCTTTCCTTTGATCATCTCATAGGGAGTTTTTCCATGACTATTTACCAAGGTACAGTTTTGAGTGAAACATGCAGTGTTAATAGCTTCTGCCCAAAAGTAGGTTGGAAGTTTTGCATCTGCAAGCATGGTTCTTGCTGCCTCTATGAGAGTCCTGCTCTTTCTTTCCACTACACCATTTTGCTGAGGTGTACCAGGTGCAGAAAATTGTTGAATGATTCCATTGTCTGCACAATATTCCTCCATTGTAGAATTCTTGAATTCTGTACCATTGTCACTCCTAAGTACTTTCACTTTGTACTCAGAGTTATTCTTAATATTCTTGACAAGATCAATGATTTGCTGAGGAGCTTCATCCTTCTTGTGTAGAAAGAATAGCCATGTAAACCTTGTGAAATCATCCACTATCACTAGAGCATATCTTTTCTTGCTGATAGACATAATGTTTACTGGACCAAACAGATCAAGATGTAGCATGTGAAATGGTTCAGTAATTGAATTTTTAGTCTTGCTCTTGAAAGTGGTTCTTCTTTGCTTTCCAAGCTGACATGCATCACAAAGTCCATCTTGCACAAAATTTGCCTGTGGTAGGCCTCTCACCAGATTGTGCTTAACAAGTTGATTAAGCTTCTTGAAGTTGAGATGTGAGAGTTTCTTTTGCCAATTCCAGCTTTCATCATTTGTTGCTTTGCTGTAGAGACATCTAACAATTCCTTTAGATGTATCACTTAAGCTGGCTTCATATATGTTACCATGTCTTTGACCAGTTAGAACAATGTCTTTATTCTGCATATTCAAGATTTTGCATCCTTCTCTGTCAAAGATTGATTTGTAACCTTTATCACCCAGTTGACTTATGCTTAAAAGAGTATGTTTCAAGCCTTCAACCAGTGCTACATTTTCTATAATGACATTCCCCAAAACAATTGAGCCATATCCCAGAGTTTCTCCTTTGTTGCCATCTCCAAAGGATATTACTGGGCCAGCTTTCCTCTCAAACTTTGTAAGCAGGGACTTCTTTCCAGTAATATGTCCAGAGCATCCACTGTCCAAGATAATTGAATGCTTCTTTCCTGTGCCCTGCAAACAAAAAGTAACTAGTTAGAATTTTTTAGGACCCAACTTTGATTGGATCCTTTCTTACTAGATTTAGAAACAACAGGCTTTGAAGATTTTGCTTTTACTTTACCTGTTGTAGAGTCAACCTTAGACTCTGATTTCACAAACTGTTTGTGACTAGGAGTTTCAGATTTCAGAGAATAATAGTCATAATACAGTTCATGATATTCTCTACACATGTAAATGGAATGAAGTAAACTACCACAATGATAACAAGCTTTTTGTGGTTGGTATTGAATTTTCTGAGTCTTGGGGAATCTGGACTCAGTTTTCCAAGAAGGTTTTTGATTGCAGTCTAGGGCCAAATGATTATTATTTCCACACTTATAGCATTTTTTCCTAGGTCCATCAGGTACATTCTTGTAATTATTCTCTTTGTTAATACCTTCTTTTCCATTCCTATTTCTTTTGATCTTGCTAGAATCTGAAAAACCATCTAGTCTCTGTTTCAACTGAGACTTAGACAGAAACCCTATGTTTACATTCTTAGGTTTCTCTAACACTTTCTCATCTGAATTACTATTGTTAATCCTTTTGTGTACAACAGGGGTACCTTTTGAATCAATAAATTTAACATGATTAGGTTCAGAAACAATTTTCTTACCTTCAGATTTAGATGTGCTAGCTTCTATTTTACAATCATCATTGACAATGGCTACTTTTTCTTCCAGTCTAGCCTTATCAAAACCTAAACCATTAACCTTACCACGAATTCCATTTTCGATGATTTCTTGTGTCTTTTTACCAGAAGTGTTAATGGTCTTAATCACATCTCTCTCTTCTTCTAGCTCTTTTCTGACATAGTCATAAGCCTCAAGAATAACGCTGTAATCATGCTTAGCTTTATCAGAACTTAACTTGTATTCTTCCATTTGAATTAACTCAGATTCAAGAAAATTATTTCTATCAACTAACTTATCATTCTTAACCTTAAGTTCATCTCTTTCACTAGTAAGAATTCTAAAATTAGTCATAAGATTCTTAAACTCAGCATGGATAGTTCTAATTTCATCAGAATTTAAGCTATCAAATGAATCAAGAGAGTGAAGTGATACCTTAACAGAGGATGGAGAAGTTTTCTTTGGAGATCCAGGTTTGTCTGAACCATTTGCCATCATTGCAATGTTGTCATAATCCAATTCATCTTCAGAATCACTGGAATCAGCCCAATCTTTCTGTTTGACCATAAGTGCATTACCCTTTCCTGAATTCCTAGGCTTCTTACACTCACTAGCAAAGTGTCCAAGCTCGTTGCAATTAAAGCACTTGATCTTGGCCTTATCAAGCTTGACAATTGTACTTTTGCTTTTGTCACTCTTCTTCTCCTCCTTTTTTTGAAAAGGTCCTTTGCTAAATCTTCTCCTGTTGAATCTTCCTTTCTTGAAAGCTTTAGCAAACATAGCAAAGAGTTCCTGCATCTCTGGTTCAGAATCACCATTATCAGAGTCTATATCAGTAGTCTCTGACTCAGAACTTTCTTTGCTTTTCTTCTTCCTTGAGTTCTTTACAGCAATCTCTTCATGTTGTTCTTCCGAAAGCTTCTTTAATTCAGATTGAGCAGAAAGTGCAACAGTCTTCATCTTTCCTTCACTCCTGCTCTTCTTCTGCTGCTTGTCAAGTTCATAAGCCCTCAGTTTTCCATATACTGCCTCTAATGATATTTCATCCAGATCATTAGCTTCCTCAATAGCAGATATCTTCTCATTGTAGAAATCAGGCAAAGCTTTCATGAACTTTGTATTCATATCCTCCAAGTCATAATATTTACCATGCATGACCATCTCATTGATGAGTTTTGTAAACCTATCAAAGGTATCAGTAAGTGACTCACCAGACTTGGATTCAAAGTACTCATACTGTTGTATAAGTAGTGTCCTCATATTCTTCCTGACAGGCTTAGTTCCTTCACAGTGAACCTTAAGATTGTCCCAATATCCTTAGCAGTTTTACAAGAGAGAACATAGTTAGTGAGAACAGAATCAAGACTGTTGAATAATATGTTTCTCACTTTAGCATCTTTAAGAACATTCTCCTTGTCCTTATCTGACCACTCAGATTTAGGCTTCTCTGCTGTATGTTCTGGAACAACCACACCATCAACAGTTGCTTGTCCAACAACCTTTGTTGGAACAAAAGGTCCATCTCTGATTCTGTCAAGATAATCAGGATCTGTTGCTTCCAGATGATGCAACATCTTTACTTCCCATAGAGTATATTCGTTTCTCTTGAGCATAGGAATCTTAGTATTCCCATCCTTGTAACCAGACATGATTGCAGATCTTTATGATTATTCGAAATCAACCTGCTCTGATACCAATTGTTAACTCGAATAACTTGTAGAAGGGGGGGTTGAATACAAGTTATATATGTAAAGCATAATGTAATGTAATATGTAATAGAGGACATATATAACTCAACTAGGATAAAAGATAAATAATATTAACTTTATACAGGGATCGTGAAATTTGAAGAACAGGCACCGACAAGGATCAAGTCGCTGAAAGAAGTTCATTAACATGATCAAGCCTCAGTGACAGAATAAGATGTACAGATGATTCAGTTGAAGGGCCAAAAGATTCCATGTATTTATATTATTTGAAGATATTGCTGCAGGCTAATCAATTGGAATGTAACGAAGGTGTGAAGATCAAGATCAGTGCTAGTCACTTGTGAACCAGACCAGTGCACTAAGTGTCAGCACATAAGAGAAGGATCAACACTTTAATTCACAGAAAGAATTGCCAAAGCCTATTGACGATCAAGGACAGACATAATATCTCAAGCAGAATATTTGAAACAGAAGAGAGAAGCCCAAAAGAAGCAGCCAAAAATAGTAATACTATGCAAAGTTACTATGCACGATTACTATGCAAGGTTACTATGCAAGATTACAATGCACGGTTACTATACGCGGTTACTATGCAAGATTACTATGCGCGGTTACTATGCAGGTTACTGTGCAAATAGTGGTTACTATGCAAATAGTAGTTACTATGCAAACTAGCAATATTGCCCGTGCTTCGCACACGGAAATTCATTTTTGTTCATTCATTTTTTAAATTGAATGCACTCGTTACAACTAACACGAACGTTTTATTATAATGATGATTGCTATAATTTTAAAACATTTTCATAAACAAATGGTTAATAAATGTTTGATATCACGAACATATTTAAGATAAAGATCATTGTAATAATCACATTCTTTTTACTAAAAACATAACACATATCCTAATCAATCTGAGACATTTTAGTTAAAGATTTCTCGGCATCATCTAATGACGACGTCTCGTATTTTTAACATTTTAATTGAAAATACCATATAAAATGATTAAAATCGTTCTACATTCCATATTAAATTTAAGCATATTTATTGACGATTTCTCGCCATCGTCTTTGACAACTCCTCTACAAAATGAGGAATATACAAATAATATGTTATGATAATAATTACATATATATATATATATATATATATATATATATATATTCAAAAAATCACAAAATACTTTTTTAATATAGAACATTTGAATATATAAGTGTATATGTTTTCTTGAAATGTATAATGGGTGTGTAATTATTATAATACAAAAAATTAGATAATTTAAATTTAAATTATATATTGCCCATTTCTCGGCATCATCCTCGAATTTTGATAACTAAAAAAGGGTAATATGTTATATTATAATACTTGTACACTTCGACCACTTCTTAAATTTAGTGTCGCCAACAAAATGAGCTATATTAGCAAGACTATGACATATCTGTTGAAATTGAGCTAAACTGTAACATATCATCACAATTAATATAATTAAATAGGTTAAAAATATTTATGTCGATATTTAAATAATAGAAATATATTTTTAAATGAAAATTTAAATATTTAATAAGCATCCTCCTCGGCCCCGTCTCCGACGGCGCCTCGAATCTGATATATTAAAAATTTAAATTAAATTTAGAAAAATGATAAATCTTAAAAATATATGATAACTAAATTTATAATAAAAAAACAATTTATGCATTTAATATTCAATATTTAATAAGTAATTTAAAAATGAATTTTATTTATGAAATTTGGATATTCATAAAAATCTTATCGGTTCCATTTTTTATGACATTTCGAACTCCAAACATTAAATAACAACTAAAATTTAATTTTGAAATTTATATTTTTATGGAATACGAAAGATTACCCCTGTTTTTCTAGTTAAACGTCGAATTCCATATACTCCAAAATCAAAATTCATATTTCTATATAACATAACTACTCCGTGTAGACTTTAACATATAATCATAATTAATGTATTTAAATAAATTAAAAATATTTATGTTGATATTAATATAAATTGAAATGTTTTTTTATAATTAAAAATTCTAATATTTAATAAGAATACTTCTCGGCCCCGTCTACGACGGCGCCTCGAATCCTATATCTATACTATTATGTAATAAGCAAATAGCGGTATAATTTGGTTGCTTGGTTCAACCATCTAAAAGAACAGTGACCGTTAGATATTTAGTAAATAGATGATAGCCGTTAAATCTAATAATAAAAATATTCTGTATTTAAATCTCTCTTCGAAAGATTCAAGGTTCGAATCTCGTCAACAACAAATTTACATTAAGATTTTATATTATTATTACTTCTAATCAATACATATCATTTATTAAATAACTATTATTATTAATAACAATTTTATTAATTAATATTATAAAATTAAATTATATCCATAATAAATTATTATACTCTATTTTATTGAATAATATAATTTTAAAAATATTTAAAAGTAACCCGTGCTTTGCACGGGCTATAACCTAGTATAATATAATTGAAGAGAAAATCACATGTAAGTTTCTTGGTATACTTTGCGATACCAATTCACATGTACATAATTTTTTATGCATAACATCCTTTGACTTTTAAAAATCCAAAAAAATTAATTTTACTTTCCTTTTTAGAGTTTGAATACTTGTGCTTGTACACATGCCATCGTTTTTGCACCAACCCCTCCTTAGGGGTTGCCCATAGAAAACAAAATATAATTAACAAAATCATTATTTATGATGCATTTTCTTAAAAATATATTGATCATATTACATAATTCAAAAATAATTATTTGTATATTTAAATAAGACGTAAATACAAATTCCTAAAAGTCATTTCTCCAGTCTATATTATTTTTCAGCTCTTCTTTTGGGACCAAATATACTTTAAGGTAATTGCTTTTTAAAAGGTCAAAAATTTAATATAAAAATTAAACTGTAAATGGCTCCTTACCTAAATTAAAATATTTATTTAATCTTATTGATCTGAATTATAATCGCTACTTCTTTCTTGTAAGCAAAATATATCAAATATGAAAATGAACTTCTTCATTAAAACTAAAGTACTATAATGTAACAAAAATATAATAATAATGATAATATTCGAGGATAACTTTTGATGACAAAGAATTTACAACTTTTTAAAATAAAAAAATTATAATTTGTACACAATATAAAATTATAAATTTTATATTTATAAGGATTACTCGGCCCTGCCTCCGGCGAGGCCTCGAACCCCTATATATGAATAAAATAAAAATTAATTTATAAATGTAACGCTCCTATGTTACATGTTGAATCAAGATAACAATTTGACTTTTCTTAACTTTTCCTGAAACTTTTATACATTCGGTTAACTCAATTTTTGAAAATATTTATATGTAATTTATAAATTTTAATAGAATAAAGAAATTATATAAATATTAAAAAATTTCATATAACACACGAATTATAATCAAATATTATAATAACAATGATAAACTACCATATAACATAAGATTTCATATGTAACACAAAATTAGGTATTGTACGCTGGTATGCATATTATAGCTGGTATGCATATTGTAGCACATTGTGATTACCAACAATAAGATGACACCGCCTTGCACAGTAAGATAAGAGTATTTTTAACAGCACACATCTTAAACACAACAAACATAAAAACTTACAGATTTTCGGAAACATTTTAAGCTAAAAAAAATACTGCACTCTCCAATATGGAGTTACACCCACAGTGGGATACGAAGCCTCCCACTGCACTGTGTGACGGCACAGAAACCTTTTTGTGGAGCCCGATAATTTTTCCGGTTCCTATTGTTCTTTCCAAGAATCCAGGAGTGTATTTTTGGTACCAAGTTGGTGTATTTGCTTAGGTGACTTTTTGTTACAACTGGATGTAATGAGCACAAAAATCTTTATTATAAAAAAAAAACCGAATTTTCTTGCTCTACCTTTGTGCTAGGCTGGTAGCATAAATTTATAAGAATCTGTCTCGCCTCTGTATGATTACATTGTCTTACACTAACATGTAGCTGATGATAAAATGAATCTCTCAGTAAAGAAAGTTAAGAAACCGATAAATAGAGAAACAGAAGTAACGGAGCTAGATAGCACAGACTCAAAACTAACACCTTCAAGTTTCATTATTGACATTGTAGAACATGAGTAAATTAGCCTTAAACAGGAAAGCATCAAGTATAAAGTATATCAGTGAATTAAACTTATTTGTACATCATAGAAATTATTTAAAGTCAGTAAAGCTTGTACAGTGTCAATCTGGTCTGCATTTGGTGCATTGAACATGTCTAAAATAAAAACTGAAGCAGATGCATATCATTCTTAAGATCATCACTGGTAAGAGGCAGATGTCAGTAGGCTGAGGACTGGCATTTTAATAAGAGAAGGAACATATAATCTTGCTGCATTTAGATAATAAAAGTTATAAACGACTTGGCTGCATTAACGACATCCCTCAAATAAAGCAAGATATAGAACAAAATTATCCACTGTACCTGCCTTACCATAAACACAACTTTCATCCTATCATCTCAAAGGCAATACTTTCCCTGCAATAACAACATGAGAGCATTAATATAATAGAAAATTTATCAAAATAATCAGCAAGCATTGATCACATGGAAAAAAAACAAAGTTCAATGCTAAAAGCTTTGCAATATTAAGTATCAATCATCATACTTATCAATCTCAACCAAGTCAAAAACAAACTTGTATGCTTAATCTTTAGCTTTGGGCTACAATATACTAATGTGTATATTGTATGCTTATAAACCAAGTAAAAAACAAATGTATCATATGAGCGATATGATAAGTAATAATAAACTGTCCTCTCTCTCTCTCTCTCATTAGATTACAAAAGCAATAATTTAAGATAAATCAGAGAAAAACAACAAATAATTTAAGATAAATGCCCGAAAAACAGTATTAGTGGGTAATAACATCTAAATACATATAAATGTAAAGACAAATCATAATAATAATGAAAATTCAACTTATTTTTTTTCAGAAATACTTCACTTAACCTGGTGTATTCACGACAATTAGCCAACTAAAAAAAAGCAATGTAACAATTGTAGAATTTGAACGAAAGTTGGCATTTTTATTTTGCAATTATATAAATGATAAAGAAATTAAATCTTCATCATCTGAGATGGTGTACGTGACATAGTACCTTCTGACATTGATAAAAATCCATTGCAGGAATCATTTCAGTCTGCTGCATAATAGAATTAGCTCTTCAGTCAATGCTAAAAGTAATAATAAAAATAGTAAGTTCTTCTGAATAATGAATAACTTTATAAAAAACCATAAATTCTATGCTCAAATAGCTAAATAATAATAATAGAAAAATTGTAGAATACTTCTTCATACACCACATTAGCTGTAACATTTACGTTTACATTGATATCAGACAACACCAACTTTTACATCCACTTGTGTACATTCTGTTTTGTGGGAGCTAGGCCTTAAGGAAGCTTAAGGACTGGATACTGAGTTTAGGACAGAGCTAAAGACCGAGGCCCAGAGAAGGCATTTTTTTTGCTTATGGTCAATTTTAAGAAATTTAATAATTCATACATACCCGCCTCCATCAAGATGACATTCTTCAAATTCACTACATATTTTCAAGTGAATCTACCTTAACTAAAACTAAAATCCTGACCCATTGTTTTTAACTGGAAGACAATAAAATAAAGATGCCAAGACAGTAAAACTTTGTTCACTCTCAAAAGTTAATTAGTTCTTGCTGTAAGATATAAATAGATATTGTAGTATAAACAAAAGTAAATTGTGAATGCCAATATGCACAGGTTTTTGTCAGCAATGATAATCTAGGAAAGCTAATCTATGAACTACATACCTTATGTCAGAAAAGTACATAATCTTTCTGAATCAACATTTTGCTACGCAATATCAATCTTTGCC
Source organism: Kitagawia praeruptora (assembly GCA_037693485.1). NCBI lineage: Eukaryota > Viridiplantae > Streptophyta > Magnoliopsida > Apiales > Apiaceae > Kitagawia > Kitagawia praeruptora. The sequence continues at coordinate 147,782,230 of CM075352.1, forward strand.
TACGAACCATGGTAATAAATCTGAATTAGTAGTCAATTTGTCAAGTGTGAGACTGGTAAACAGAAACTAAATGATACTAAATTTTTAAATTTGAGTTAAGTTATGATACAAAAATAGGTTTAATGCTAAGGAATAAAAAAATAAAGTTGTCAAAGCTTTTGATGACATTGACTTCACCTGTAAATCAAATGGTATTTTATTATAATAGTTTCAAATCTACAGGACACCACATAGTAATACCTATACTAAATTGCACTTACCACTTTAATCAAATGTTCATGAGGCTCTTCTGTAGCATTTGACTTGCCAGAGACAGTTGTGGCTGGGATGGCATGATGGGATTCTGGACTCGTAAACTCGTTTAGCAACGATGACGCTGATATCCCAGGAGTCCCTATAGCAATGGATTGGGCTGGCAACAATGTATCCGCTGTTTGGTGTCCAACATTACCAGCTTTGGACAAAGATGAAACACCAGAATTAGCCTTTTCTGACTCTCCTAACATAGGGGACGGAAGAATTTGAGTTGAATGAGATTGAACAATAGAAGGTGAATTTGCAGGTTGCGAAGGAGTACCAGCTTTATTGAGAGTAGTGAGCATATTTTGTTGGTCAACCTGAGGAGATCCATGATGAGAAGTCTGTGGTGATGCAGGCTGCAGTCATTGCGGTGAAGAAATTGGTAACTGATTTCCCGGCTTTAACTGTTGATATGCTGACCGCTGACATTCAGAGGGATGTTGCTGAAAAGCGCTGGATTTAACACCTAGTTGTTGTCTCGTCTTCGAGTCAGTAGAATATCGGACATACGATCAACCATTGGTGAGTGGTTTAACTGCATCTGTGCTGGCTGCTGGAACCATTCTGCTTAAATTGCTGCTGTTGTTGCATTAACTGTTTCTGCATAATATTATAAAACTTGAAGAATCAAAGGATGGTTTATAAAACAGCACAATATTATCATGAAGAGCTTGAAAAAAGTAATATGCGAGGCTTACTTGGGGAGTATTGGAGCCATTTGAAATTTTAGCTTGAGGAACACCTTCTCTATCTTGAGCCTCTCGATTCCTCTCGATTACCAAGGCAGAAAAAATTCAAATAGTCCTGAGGCTCATATGTTTTATCAAGCCCTGCCTCCACTAAGGCCTTGTAAATTACTCCATACATCATTTGCATGGTATTATGCTGCATTAATAAAGAACGCTAACCAGTTCAGAAGAAGCAAGAATATGCTCATATAAAAGCACCGACCAATGCCCTACTACTTTCTATATACTTTTGAGGTGCAGTAAAGAACCTCGTGAGAATATTATGACTCGTCTACATAATATTGTACTCTATCAATTAGGAGGAAACATGGCTGTTTGCACTTGATACTTCAAATTACTTCTTTATATTTATTAAATTTTGAGCTCTGAAAGGAGTCATTAGATCTCATGCAAGACAGGATAGGGAAGAAATAGAACGCTATATTTTAACTTGATATTAACTTGATAGTAAAAACCTCAATTTCAAACCACATTAATTACTTCTTCTCACTCAAGATACCATAAGCGACTATTACAGTGACCAAATTCATGATAACCACTTATAAAGGGTGATGTAATATAGATCTTGCATAAAAACTACATTAAAAAGTGACAAACAAATGCATGAAAAGTTGAATAATTTGAGCTTCACATGTAATTCTCTAATATGTGTACACAACTAAACATCATCTTGTAATAAAAGTACTCTACCTGCCAAAATAGAATCCTCTGAGTAGGAGTACTTGTAGGGACACCCTCTGGCCACTTAGGGATTACTATATATGCGCAAAATCTCTCATTTGCTTTGATTTTATTCACAATTTTGAGAGCAATTTCCATAGGTATTAAGTTGTTTGCACCTAAACAAAAGCAACTTTATCAGCCATCTGGGTTAACTAATAATATACTATAATGTCGATAAATGATTTGTTGAACATATCTAAGATATCAGAGTTCCTCACCTAAGTTTTTGTAGTTGGATCAGTTATATGATGAACCAAGAAAATATTGGTTCTCAATATATATGAAATGCTGGGTAGCGCGAATGGCCTTCACATATGCTGTATGTATACTCATGTCTATCAGTACGTCCTTCCCACAAACCAAGTTCTGATACAAACCAGTAAGAGATAGTTAATTCATTAAAATCACAAAGAAGAACACAGATATTACAAATCCCTCACCCTTCGAGGAGCTTCTTTTGGCTCTTTGGGAAAGCCTTTAACAGAGTTGGAGTCTATAGAACGGAACACCTACATAAATTCGTCATGTTAAGATAAGGGGATGGACAAAAAATAACAAACACTTCTAAGCTAACAACACCAATAACCTGTGCATGCCAGCATTCGGGGTCATCCTCATTTATAATTGGTCATCCTCATTTATAATAACTCTCCTTATTGTAATGTAATTAATTGCTCCTAAGACATTTATACGTGTTGTTGTGCCCAAAATCTCCATGGACTAGATTTAGGCCCATTAATCAATAGGGTCCGATCCATACAAGCTAGAAGAATGATCCAGTACGAGTTATGAAGATCAAATAGAAGAAATAAATAAGGAAGTATGAGTATTAGGAGGTTCCCAATGGTCAGGAAGCTGAGGTACTAACACCAAAAGGGAGGTCCCTAAGTGATATGTCCCGAAATAAGGAGGTCCCTGAGAAATAGGCTCCTGAAATGTAGGTTCCTGAGCACCAGGTTCCTACGAGTTGCCAACAGAAAGTTCTAGAAGTCATCTAGAACAGATAAACGAATTGGTATCTGAGTATAATTCTAGGGCGCAGATGATCCTAGAATAACTCTAACCAATGAGAGAATCATAAGTGGGGTACGAACTCGAGTTCTACTCCACTTAGCCAAACTAGTTCGTGAAAGGCTCTAAAGGAACCTGAGTCCAACACGAATTAGATGACCGAATGCAGCTATTCCAGTAAGAGACAGAATCATATTAGAACTACGTGAGCTTGATCCCTATAAATACAAGGGTACGTAGGCACCTCAGGGTACGACGCATTAAGTTCTCTAATTTTCTCTAAAGGCACCTGAGATTATTGGAGATACCCTCGAGTTCAGCTCAACCCCCACAAACACAACCCAAACCTAGTTCATAGAACAGTTGATCGTTAGCCTAAACAACTACCTATAAACCTCACATAAGTTGATTACGAAATCCACTCATCAACATTGGCGCTAGAAGGAGGGGCATAGTTAATATCTTAAGAGTGGAAAAGATGTCAGGCAACTCGGATAGCGAAGCAACCCGTTCTGAACGACAGATTCATGAGGGGAACACATCTCCTCCCAGAGCACCGAAGGTTACTAAAGCAGCCATGATGGAAATCTTAAAGACTGTGGGAGAACGTTTGTCGACTTTGGAGCAGGCTTCAAGCAAAAAGAAGAAAAAGAAGGCAAAGAAAGGCAAGAAGTCGAAGGTTACTCCGAAACAGTTGAATTTTGAAGAATCTGAGAATGGAGAGGAGGTTCCAGACGATGGTGGAGAACCGAAGCAAGATAATGGTGATGAAGATATGGAGAATCCTGAGAAGAGTAAAACTGGTAGCAAGGGCCGTACAGGGTCCAAGGGAAAGAAGAAAACCAAGACTGGAGGTTCCTCAAAGAAAAAGAAGAAAGATAAAGACCCATCTGTCGAGATAATTGAAGAAGTAAGCACGGATTCAGATGAGGATACTGAAGAATCAAGCACAGCAGAGTCGCAAGAGGAAGAAGGAACGAGTAAGAAGACAAAGGCGGAAGCTACTGGGGAGGTGACAGCAGAAGATGTCAAGAAAATTTTGGCTCAACTCAAGGACGAAAAGAATCTTGTTGTGAACCCTATAACAGCTTCTCCTTTCACCAAGAAGGTTCGAAAGTCGGCTCTGCCTAGGTCTTATAGGCCTTCGAATGAATTGAAATTCGATGGGACTACCGATCCCATTGAATACCTTAGTCGTTTTGACACAGAGATGGATGTTTATCAAGTGAAGGAAGCCACCAGGTGCAGGTTACTGGCTGCAACTCTACAGGGCGGAGCCCATCAATGGTTCAAAAGGTTACCTGCAGATTCGATTGGTTCTTGGGCAAGTATGGGGAAGCTCTTTGTAACTCAATTTAGAGCATCTGTTGCATTCGCACCACCAACCAATACCTTAGCCAATATCAAACAAAGACCTAGTGAAACATTGACAGAATATTTCAAGAGGTTTAATGCGGAGGTTCCTAAAGTTAGGAAAGCATCTGAGGAAACAATAAAGAATTTCTTAATTGCTGGAGTCAAAGGAGGCTCAGATTTTTGGAAAGCACTGCAGGGAAAAGAACCAGAGACGTTGGCAGATTTTTATGCCCAGGCAGAACCCTTTCGTCTGGTGGAGGAGTCTCTAGCTGAATTAAGGAAGGATCCAGATTTTGTAAGGCAAAGTGGAAGCAAGAGGTCGAGACAAAGAAGCCCCAATGGTCGTGACAATAAAAAGGTGGTTAGTCGCACATCCCAGGTGAAGCCTGAAGCTGTGAATCCACCTAAACCTGTCATGAGTCAGGTACCGCCACCAGCTTTCTATAACAACAATAAACATGAGAGACCTGTCTATGAAACTTTCACCCCTTTGGTAGCTCCGATTGATCATATTTACGCAGTGAATGAGAAGTCCTCATGGTTTAAGAAGCCTTTCAGAACCGGTCCCCCAGGGAATAAGAATGAACGCCCATACTGTGACTTCCATGATAATAATGGGCATAATACTGCAGATTGTCGTCACCTCAGAGATCTAATTGAAACTCTAATCAGACAAGGGCAATTGAGTGAATGGGTGGCTCAGGAAGGAAAAAAGTATAGAGATGAGAAGACTCAGAAGACACAGACACAGGAACCTGTCGTGATGGAAGGACCACCTAAGGCTGGGTGCATACGCACAATTATAGGAGGTCCCCACATTGGAGGAAGCAGCAGGAATGCCATGGAGAGGTATACCCGTGAGGCTAAAGAACGTCCTTTAACCAGTATTTATAATCTGTCACAGAGGTCCCCAAAGTTGTTCGAAGGAGAGGATGCAGATATTACTTTCACTGAAGAAGATGCTTCCTGGGTACATCATCCCCATACTGATGCTTTGGTTGTCGAGGCAGGAATTGGGTCTTATGAGGTTCATCGAGTGCTAGTTGATAATGGAAGCTCTGTAAACTTGTTATCTTACACAGCTTTCAAGAAGATGCATTTTCTGGATAAGGATTTAACTCCAACAAACGATACCTTGTACGGATTCACTAATAATCAGGTTCCTATCAAAGGTAAGATTCGTTTGCCAGTAACTTTAGGTGATAAACCATGTTGCATTACACAGTTGACAGAATTCATCGTTATAGAGGAGAATATGAATTACAATGCTATCTTGGGAAGACCTATTTTGAAGGAGATGAGGGTAATAACCTCCATTTACCACCTCACTATGAAGTTCCCGACACCAAATGGAGTTGGTATAGTTCGAGGATGTCAGTATGAGTCTAGAGAGTGTTACACCAAAGCTTTGCAACATGCTGCTAGAGCTGCTAAATTGCCTGAACCTATGGACGAGGTTCCTGATAGTTTTCCAGGAAAGAACCCAGACAAAATAACGGTCGACCTGCGCGGTTCGCCTTTGGAAGGTTTTGTGTCAGCATCCTGTAGAGCTATAAGAATTGAAGAGATTATAGAAGAGGAACCTCATGCTGAGATTCCAGTTTTTCGGGGACCAGATACCCCCTACTTACTGATAGAAAGTGCACCCCCTACGGACAAGGATGGTGACGTGTGTATGGTAGAAGGATTGGATGAAGAAAAATCCCGAAAACTGAAACATAATGGAAGCAATGAAGACAGTCAGCCAGCATTAAAGAGAAGGAATGTCATGTACGAAGAGCAGGAACCGTCTACCGTCCAGGAACCTCAAGAGGACTCAACCACAGAGATGGAGGTAGACTTAGATCCTCGAATGCCAGAAATCATGGTTAAGGCTGGACCAGCTGGTGAAACTCTGGATGTGAAGATCAATGACAAAGATGGTACAAAGGTGTTGAAGATTGGAGCTCAACTCGATCCAGCCTTAAAGGAATCTCTCATTACCTTTTTGGGCAAGAACCTGGATGTGTTCGCATGGTGTCATGCAGATATGGAAGGGATAGATCCAAGGGTCATGTGTCATAAGTTGAATATTGATCCAGAAAAGAAAGGAGTAAGACAGAAGCGAAGACCAGTTAGTGGAGAAAGAGCTCAGGCATTGAAAGAAGAGGTCGACAGATTATTGGATGCAGGATTAGTTAAAGAATCTTTTTACCCAGTATGGTTGGCAAATCCTGTTTTGGTAAAGAAACCTAATGGAAAATGGAGAACCTGCGTGGACTTCACAGATCTCAACAAAGCATGCCCGAAGGACAGTTTCCCACTACCACGGATTGATCAGTTAGTGGATGCAACAGCTGGACATGCCCTCCTTAGCTTCATGGATGCATATTCAGGTTACAATCAAATCCCTATGTATGAACCTGACCAAGAGCATACTTCTTTTATTACGGATAGAGGTCTTTATTGCTATGTATGCATGCCATTTAGATTGATTAATGCTGGAGCCACATACCAACGGTTAGTGAATATGATGTTTAAAGACCAAATTGGCCATACTATGGAAGTATATGTGGATGATATGCTAGTTAAGTCTAAGGAAGCTGTTGACCATGTGAAGCACTTAGAAGAAATGTTTGGAATCTTGCGAAAGTATAGAATGAAGCTGAACCCTCAAAAATGTGTGTTTGGGGTAGAATCAGGAAAGTTTCTGGGTTTCATGGTAAACCACAGGGGTATCGAAGCCAACCTAGCCAAGATTAAAGCATTGATTGATATGAGGTCTCCGAGAACTGTGAGAGAGGTTCAGTCTCTTACAGGAAGGGTTGCAGCCTTGAATAGATTCATTTCGAGGTCCACTGATAAGTGTCAGGAGTTCTTTAAAGCTATAAAGAAAGGAAACAAATTCGAGTGGACCGCAGAATGTGAGATAGCGTTTGGAAAGCTAAAGGAGCATTTGGGGAGCCCCCCACTGTTAGCCAAACCTGTGGATGGAGAAACATTGATACTTTATTTGGCTGTGTCAGAGTATTCCATTAGTGTAGTTCTGGTTCGAGAAGAGAATGGACAGCAGAGCCCAGTTTACTATGTTAGTAAAAGGTTACTTGATGCAGAAACGAGGTACACAGGAATGGAGAAGCTGGTTTTCGCATTGATTCTGGCTTCCAGGAAGCTGCGACCTTATTTCCAAGCTCACAAGATTGAGGTGAGAACCTCATATCCACTTAAGCAAGTGATGCATAGGCCAGAAACTTCTGGAAGAATGTTAAAGTGGGCTGTGGAGCTAGGTCAGTTCGACATAGAATACAAGCCAAAGACAGTAATCAAAGCTCAAGCTTTAGCAGATTTCTTAATCGAGTTTCCACCTCATGTAGAGGTTACTGGCCAAGAGGGGCCAAAAGAGGTGGTGGAAAAACAGGCAGACAATGACAACTGTGCACCTTGGTGGACACTGTATGTAGATGGAGCTGCTAACAGTGGTGGAGCAGGTGCAGGCATAGAACTAATTAGCCCAGAAGGGCACCAACTCTATAGCTCAATTCATTTTGCTTTTAAAGCCACGAACAATGATGCAGAATATGAGGCATTGATTGCAGGTCTCAAGTTAGCCTTGGAGATGAAAGTAGAGAATATCAAGGTGTTTAGTGATTCGATGTTAGTAGTTTGGCAGATTCGTGGTGGTTTTCAGGCGAGAGGGCCAAGAACAGACTTATATTTGAGGTACTCCCAGGAGTTGATCGCAAGGTTCAGAGAGGTGAAGCTAGATCAAGTACCTCGAGGAAAGAATACCAAAGCGGATGCATTGGCCAAGCTAGGGTCACAGAGAGAATCCACGTTATTGGGGGTAATTCCACTTCAAATCCAGGAGCAACCAAGTGTTTTCAAGGAAGAGGTAATTGACATTGAATTTCCAGTTGAAGATTCCTGGATGACCCCAATATATCGTTACCTGGACAAAGGGGAGCTACCTCCCAATCAAAGTGATATCAGGAAGCTGAGGTATCATGCAGCCAGGTATGTAATTTATGATGGAGTTCTGTATAAACGAGGATTCAATCAGCCTTTGCTCAAGTGTGTAGCTGGAGAACAATGCAAGTATATCCTCGAGGAAATTCATGAAGGAGTATGTGGAAATCACTCGGGGGGTAATTCTTTAGCTATGAAAGTCCTTCGACAAGGATATTATTGGCCAACCATCAAAGCAGATGCTACAAAGTTTGTGCAGGCATGCAGTAATTGTCAGAAGTTTGCAAATTTTGATAGTCGTCCTGTAGCCCCTATTAAACCGATTGTTAGCCCTTGGTCATTCGCTGTTTGGGGAATAGACCTCATTGGAGAGCTCCCGAAAGGAAAAGGAGGAGTGAAATACGCAGTGGTCGCAGTCGATTACTTTACAAAGTGGGCAGAAGCAGAACCACTTGCTAAGATTACAGCGTCAAAATTGACTGAGTTTGTGTTTCGAGCCATCGTATGCAGGTTTGGCATTCCACAGAAGCTGATTTCTGACAATGGGAAGCAGTTCGATAGTAGAGAGCTTAGAGGATTATGTGAGCAGTTTGGAATCCAAAAAGCATTTTCAGCAGTGTATTATCCGCAGAGTAATGGACAGACTGAAGCAGTGAATAAGATTATCAAGCACACTTTGAAGACAAGGCTTGAAGATAAGAAAGGAAGCTGGCCAGAGGAGCTTCCTGGAGTCTTGTGGTCGTATAACACCACGCCTAGAACTACAACTGGTGAGTCTCCTTTTTCCCTAACTTATGGTTGTGAAGCTATGGTACCTGTGGAAGTTGGAACAGGTTCCTTGAGAAGAAAGTATTTTGATCCCGAAAGCAATGAGGTCAATCATAGACTGTATTTGGACATGGTCGAAGAGTTGAGAGCAGATTCGCAAGTGAAGTTAGCAGCATATCAACAGAGAGTTCGAAGGTATTACAACAAAAAGGTGAAGGCAAGACCTTTTAAGGTTGGAGACCTAGTTTTGAGGAAAGTCATGCCAAATACCAGGGTTCTGGCGCATGGAGCCTTTGGAGCAAATTGGGAGGGACCTTACCAGATAAAGTCAGCAATTTGGGAAGGAACCTACCACTTGATGTATATGGATGGGAACCTCATTCCGAGAGCTTGGAATGCAGAACATCTCAAGAAGTATTATCAGTAATTCTTTTATGAATTTTTTCTTAGGAAAAGTAAGGCTCTTTCAGCCCACGAATAAAGGCAGCTTATTAGTTATAGCTGACCAGTATTTTGATTCCAGTATTTAATTATGCATGTACTCTGGGGGTACTTAATGTGAACCTCTCTACTTGCAAGACGATTTTTTTTTTTTAAGTATTGAGCGATGTATAGCTCTACGTTGAATATTTTGAGTGCATTATTTGCAGCTATAGCTCCTTAATAGTTCTTTTACGTAACAATAATTACCCAAAAGAACTGGGGGGTAGTATTCCTACTTAGACAGTATTGTGCATGCCATGATTTCATATTTCATATGCCAATTTGAAATTTTTGAAACAGGTTACCTAGACTAACAGGTTCCTGTAGCATGGTGTTGTATTTTGCAGGTTACCTGAGCTGACAGGTTCCTGTAGCATTGACAGTATGTGTGAAGTATGAATATGAATTGACAGAATGTGCAGACTACGATTGATTGATCAGAATTAGCTTGTAGACAGATTGTTGAGAAAAGTATAAAGTCCCAGGTAGCTTCCTGGGCATCGAGAAAAGTCCCAGGTAGCTTCCTGGGCATTGAGCAAAGTCCCAGGTAGCTTCCTGGGCATCGAGAAAAGTCCCAGGTAGCTTCCTGGGCATTGAGCAAAGTCCCAGGTAGCTTCCTGGGCATTGAGCAAAGTCCCAGGTAGCTTCCTGGGCAATGAGCAAAGTCCCAGGTAGCTTCCTGGGCATTGAGCAAAGTCCCAGGTAGCTTCCTGGGCATCGAGAAAAGTCCCAGGTAGCTTCCTGGGCATTGAGCAAAGTCCCAGGTAGCTTCCTAGGCATCGAGAAAAGTCCCAGGTAGCTTCCTGGGCATCGAGAAAAAGTCCCAGGTAGCTTCCTGGGCATCGAGAAAAAGTCCCAGGTAGCTTCCTGGGCACGAGAAAAGCTTCAGGTAGCTTCCTGAGCAAATGAGATTGAAAAGCCTCAGTTGACTGAGCACGACATTGTTGCCAAAAGCCTCAAGTTTCTTGAGCATGTGAATTAAAGTCCTGACAAAAGGCACCTAAAGTCCTGACAAAAGGCACCTTAAAGAGAAGCCTAATAAGCTCTCCCTCATGTGGAACCGCCTTTGGCACATGGGAAGAAGGGGTAAAATCCTTAGCATTTACCTTCATAAGATGTCTAGCCTGACACATGGAGAAGAGGAATCAGTGTGGACTCCCAGAACGGCACACAGGTTCCTAGACTCGCCTCGAGGCACAAAAAGGAACCAACATGCCTCGAGGCATGTTGGAACCTAGAGAATAGGATTGGGAACCAAGCAGGTTACCTTTCCAAGAGAAAAAAGGAACCAACATGCCTCGAGGCATGTTGGGACCTAGAGATTAGGATTGGGAGCCAAGCAGGCAACCTTTCCAAGAGAAAAAAGGAACCAACATGCCTCGAGGCATGTTGGGACCTAGAGATTAGGATTGGGAGCCAAGCAGGCAACCTTTCCAAGAGATGACCCGAATTAAACAAGAGAAAGCTTTTACTAACGTTAACTTTTTTTTTTTTGTTTTATGTTTATTTTGCAGGATTAATACTCGAGGAACCTGGTCTTGATGAAGAAGAAATTACTAAAGAAGGCTACGGTTTAGATTATCGATACGAAATATAAATACAGAGGTTCCAAGTTTTACAATTCAACTGTAGTTTGTTGCATTTATTTTGAGAATAAACAAGTGGAAATATGCATGTGTTCTGTTTCTTACAATGGGTTAGCCCACGTAAGCTTGACCATATGAATAAGGAAGCTGAATTATTCTCTAGTGCATAACAGTGAAGTATTTCATAAGGTTGTAAAGAAAAGTATGCAGCAAAAGGCAAATATCATAAACCATAAAGAGAGTTATGGGTACAGAGACCCAGAAAACCAGCATAAAAGTTATTGGCACGAAGGCCATGGAAACCAAATTTAAAGTTACATCTTGCGAGGCGTTACGAGGAGCCCGCGACCTCATCAAAAGTTATCAAAAGTTTTTTTAAAAAAAAAGGATCTTGTTGAAACTATGAAGGAGGAACTGAAAATGCACCCTAGAAAGGGGTTGAATAGGTGTAAATGGCTAACTATATTCAACTAAGTCCGATTTTAAAAATTACCAGAAACAGCTTACTGATTTCGTTTTATGCAGAGACAGATGGTAAGCTGAATGCAAACAGTAAGCAAAATACAAGCAGAAAATAAAGAGCAGAAAATAAAGAACACAGAGACTTTTAGCCAGGTTCGACCCCTAACCCCTATGGTCTACGTCCTGGTCCCTTACCAACCCGGTAAGAGAATATATTATTGATCAACGAAATAAACCAATTACAAGATACAATAATATATCTCCCTTAATCCCAGCTGCTGACAAATGGCTTGCTGAACACCTGTTTCTGAACCTGCTCTCTAAGCTATACTTCCCAAGTATACTTCTCTAGCAACGTTCACCAAACCCTTGTTCCTTAGCCAATATGCCCAGCAACTCAACCTTACCAATCCTGCTGACAAATAGCTTGCTGTTTGCTGTGCTGAACCAACTCTCTAAGCAATACTTCCAAAGTATCCTTCTCTAGTCTAGTTCAACCCACCCAAACCTGTAAGCCAAACTTGTACAGCAACTATTCAATACAAATTGAACAATACAATGTTTGAATCAATACAACTCAACCTAATGAACTCTCTAAGATATAGCACGTATATGATATATTAAGAGCTCGAGAGAATCGAAAGGATATAGCAATGCAAAACTGAGTTGTGTATTCTTTGTGTGCTTCTCTGAATGATTAAAAACGAATTGAGCACAAGAGCAACCTTATAAAGATTCACAACCAACGTTCTAAAATCAATCAATCAATTTCAAACGTTTAGAAATCAATTTCTAACGTTCAATTGGTTAGAGAGATTTTGCAACGTTCTTGTGACCGTTTTGACAGAAGGTTTGGAAGAGATGAATCGTAGAAAACATAACCCTTCTGTTTGTATAGATAGAAAACGTGTATAGGAGATTTTGAAGAAAGAAAATCTTTTAAATAAGGAAACTCCTATAAGTTGAATGATTTGTTTTAAAGAAAGATATTTAAAAAGATTTGAGCTCTAGAATATATTGTATACGTATTATATAATAAAGATTCCTTACAATATATTCCCTGAAATAAATCCATGAGAATTTGTCTTGATATATGTCTTCAGAATTTCTGTCAGTTGCGAATGGCTTGCTGTTTGAGTCTGCTAGTTGTGAATGGCTGCTGTTTATGTCTGCCAGTTGTGAATGGCTGCTGTTTGTGTCTGCCAGTTGTGAATGGCTGCTGTTTGAGTCTGTCAGTGTGAAATGGCTTGCTTGGACTGTCTCTGTTGTAGCACCAGATAGCTTGCTGTTTGTATATTCTCCATTCTGTGCTTGTCAGCTTGCTGTTTTGGTTCTGGCAAGTTCAAATCAGCTTGTTGCTTTGGTTCTGGCGAGCTGAACAGATAGATAGCTTTAAATCTTTGCCTTTCCATATCATCAACCAAGTTACCTGAGAGTATACTTATACATAGCAAACACATATATATGCATATGATACATCAAGTGATTCAATCATATAATGGTAAGCTAAATATAGTAAAACTAGTACAAGATAAGCAATCAGCTTGCTGTATATAACATCAAAATCCACTAGGGTAACAATCTCCCCCTTTTTGATGATTATATACCAATATCTGATTGAGCTAAAAGCTCCCCCTTAATCATTGATCAATACTTCCTGCAAAACAAGATTAGATAGATAAACATGAAGTATTACGATACAACCTTTGTATTCATCATCAAAACAACACGGTAACATTCTCCCCCTTTTTGATGATGACATACTTGAATACATCAGAGAGACTATGTTGCTCCCCCTAAAACAATGCTCCCCCTGATTAACATAATATCTCATCATATAATCAGGTTAGCACAATTCATCATATGCAATAAGATATAAATACGACTCATCCCTGCATGAAACATTAGTTGATAAATCCAACATATAACATTATATCCTCATGTATTCATGTTCTTCTCCCCCTATGACATCATCAGAAAAGGGTCAAGAAGATAAGCATATAAGAATAAAACATGTGGTAAAGCATTTAACAAGCACGAGGCTAGTTATAATTATAAAGTTGAATAAATCAAACCAGCATGCTGAAAACACATTTCCAGAATATTCATAGATAGCAATTGTTCTTCTGGACTGGAAAATAGCTTGCTGATTATACAATATACATTCCAACTGATCATAATAGTATTCTTCTTTCTTATTTCCTGCATAATACAAAATATATACATATATTTTGTCCCATCTATGTACTAGAGGAATCTCGTTAGTACCACAAAAATAATATAATCATATTCAAAGAAATGTACAAGGACAAATAACATACTTACTACTTGAGTACCCAAATCTTATTGGATCCACCATGGCTTGTTGATAGGACATAAAGAACATGTAGATCAGATTTCTTGATCCACTGTTGTATCACTTTTGGTGCTTGATTTGCAGTCCTTTGTGTTCTGCCAGACTGATAATGGTAAGCTGTTTGTCTTCTGCCAGAAACATTCTGGTATGCTGATTGCTGTCTGACTGGTCCATTCTGGTATGCTGTTTTCTGTCTGATTGATCCATTCTGGTATGCTGTTTTCATCTTATGATATACTTGAACCACACAATTCTTTTCCAGATGTCCTTTTCCACCACATTTGTTGCATGTCTTCCAAGGCATAGCATAATCATAGGGTATGCCATTCCTTCCATCATATTTGAGCACTTTATCTTTCTTGTTGAAGTTTAGACCAACACCTTCTCTGACCAAAGGTACATTTGCCTTCTTCATCATTGTTTTTAAAGTGTCTTCACCTTGAACAAAAGTTTCCATGCCCTTCTTGAGATCTTTAACTTCTGTTTCTAGGAGGGTGATCACTTCAGCTTGCTGTTTGATGAGTTCAGCTTGCTGGACTCTCTTTTCAGCAGTTTTTGAGGATTCGGCTTGACTAGATTCCTTCATTTTGTATGATTCCAATGCTTTAGCTTTAGTTTTGACATCAGACCTTAGCTCTTTGATTTCTTCAGTCAAGGTCTTGTTTCTCTTCTCAAGTAACTTGACATTTGCCTCTAAGTGTCTGTTCTTAGTATTTAGTTCCTTGATCTCTGTAGCTTTACTGAATGAAGTTGAATCCCATTCTTCCATTTTTGGCAACAGATCTTTTACCATTTTGGATAGATAGCCGTTCTTATCAATCAGCTTGCTGATTTCAGCCTTTAGTGCCAAATGTTCCTCAATGGTTACACTTTTTGATTCCTGCATTGTTAGTGATTCCATAATAATATTTTCAGAAGATTTCCAGGAGTGAAAAGAGTTTACCTCACTAGAATCTGATTCTGAATCAGACACATCACTATTTACAAGAGCTTCTTTCGTGTTTCCTATATCATCAATGCCAACAAATGCAGAGTTTATTATCTCTTCACTTGGTACTTCACCAGAAATAGATTTTCCATCATTCCAAGTCAATGGAGCCTTTGACTTCCTTTTATCTTTCAAATCAGCACGCTGTTTTGTTGTTGTAGCTTTATAATGCATTTTTAAGGTATCCCATATGTCTTTTGCAGTGCTACATGAGGAGACCATGTCATAATCTGACTCTGAAAGACCACATATTAATGTATACTTTGCTCTTCCATTATAGCCTGATTTTATCAATTCTGATTCTGAGAAATCGTCAATGTCTTTTGGCTTGCCGTCTTTGTCAAGAAAATTGAAAGGACCCTTTTTAACGACTCTCCATTCAATTGCATCATCTCTGTTGAGAAGCACCTTCATTCTCTGTTTCCAAGCATCATAATTTTCAATCCCATTGAGAAGTGGTGGCATCTCTAAATAATCTCCTTCTACATAAGCGGGTGCCATAGGATCTGTACTTTCCTGTTACAGAAATGTTAGTACACCAAAGCTCTGATACCAAATGAAAATGCACCCTAGAAAGGGGTTGAATAGGTGTAAATGGCTAACTATATTCAACTAAGTCCGATTTTAAAAATTACCAGAAACAGCTTACTGATTTCGTTTTATGCAGAGACAGATGGTAAGCTGAATGCAAACAGTAAGCAAAATACAAGCAGAAAATAAAGAGCAGAAAATAAAGAACACAGAGACTTTTAGCCAGGTTCGACCCCTAACCCCTATGGTCTACGTCCTGGTCCCTTACCAACCCGGTAAGAGAATATATTATTGATCAACGAAATAAACCAATTACAAGATACAATAATATATCTCCCTTAATCCCAGCTGCTGACAAATGGCTTGCTGAACACCTGTTTCTGAACCTGCTCTCTAAGCTATACTTCCCAAGTATACTTCTCTAGCAACGTTCACCAAACCCTTGTTCCTTAGCCAATATGCCCAGCAACTCAACCTTACCAATCCTGCTGACAAATAGCTTGCTGTTTGCTGTGCTGAACCAACTCTCTAAGCAATACTTCCAAAGTATCCTTCTCTAATCTAGTTCAACCCACCCAAACCTGTAAGCCAAACTTGTACAGCAACTATTCAATACAAATTGAACAATACAATGTTTGAATCAATACAACTCAACCTAATGAACTCTCTAAGATATAGCACGTATATGATATATTAAGAGCTCGAGAGAATCGAAAGGATATAGCAATGCAAAACTGAGTTGTGTATTCTTTGTGTGCTTCTCTGAATGATTAAAAACGAATTGAGCACAAGAGCAACCTTATAAAGATTCACAACCAACGTTCTAAAATCAATCAATCAATTTCAAACGTTTAGAAATCAATTTCTAACGTTCAATTGGTTAGAGAGATTTTGCAACGTTCTTGTGACCGTTTTGACAGAAGGTTTGGAAGAGATGAATCGTAGAAAACATAACCCTTCTGTTTGTATAGATAGAAAACGTGTATAGGAGATTTTGAAGAAAGAAAATCTTTTAAATAAGGAAACTCCTATAAGTTGAATGATTTGTTTTAAAGAAAGATATTTAAAAAGATTTGAGCTCTAGAATATATTGTATACGTATTATATAATAAAGATTCCTTACAATATATTCCCTGAAATAAATCCATGAGAATTTGTCTTGATATATGTCTTCAGAATTTCTGTCAGTTGCGAATGGCTTGCTGTTTGAGTCTGCTAGTTGTGAATGGCTGCTGTTTATGTCTGCCAGTTGTGAATGGCTGCTGTTTGTGTCTGCCAGTTGTGAATGGCTGCTGTTTGAGTCTGTCAGTGTGAAATGGCTTGCTTGGACTGTCTCTGTTGTAGCACCAGATAGCTTGCTGTTTGTATATTCTCCATTCTGTGCTTGTCAGCTTGCTGTTTTGGTTCTGGCAAGTTCAAATCAGCTTGTTGCTTTGGTTCTGGCGAGCTGAACAGATAGATAGCTTTAAATCTTTGCCTTTCCATATCATCAACCAAGTTACCTGAGAGTATACTTATACATAGCAAACACATATATATGCATATGATACATCAAGTGATTCAATCATATAATGGTAAGCTAAATATAGTAAAACTAGTACAAGATAAGTAATCAGCTTGCTGTATATAACATCAAAATCCACTAGGGTAACAGGAACTACATCAGAACCCTTGGTAGCAACAGGAGGAGTTGAAAGGATAGGTTGAACAACTTCAGGAGTAGGAACCTCTGCAGTCTCAAGGTTGGCACCTGGAGACCTCTCAACCGTTTTCACGGGAGGTACAGAGGTTGCAGCAGCAGCTTCATTCCCAAAATCTTTGATCATCCCCACTACGTCCTCGCCTAGGAGAGACCAGTTTAGCTCGGGCATTTTCTCCCACATGGACCTCATGTAGTCACGAATGCCTTCGTCATAACCTTCATCATACCTAGCTTTTTCCTGGATGAGCAGAGATGATTTGACAGTAACGGCTGCAGCATTTAAAGCATCAACCTGAGCTTTCAGTTCATTGACTTTCTCTAGCATGGATAATTTCTCATCCTGCAAACTCTTCACCTGTTCCTGAAGTTCATCCCTGCTATTCTTTAGTGAGGTTTCAACAGCTTTAGCCCTCCTTACCGCAGCAGTGGCAACATTCACACTCTCCTCTCTAGCAGCCAGCTCCTCTTTGAGTTTCGAGATCTCTCCTTGTAGCCTGAGGTCATATTGGATCTTCAAGGCAAAATCATCACAGAACCTAAGAGTAAAGAAGGCGTTCTGGGCCGCAGAGAACCTCATAGCTTCCAGAGCTTCAGTAGAGTCCATTTTCGACCAGCCAGTAATAGTCTCAGCAGGAACATGAGTGTCAATCAAGTCCTTAAACTGGTTCTGGGCAGCGGTAGGATCAGCCTTCACAGCTTTGTTTTTCCTCATGGACCTGGTTTGGGAGCTCCCTGATAAGTCAAGTGTGGTCTGAGCCAATTTACATTTTGAGGAACCCGATGGTTGAGTCTGGACAGATACAGGGGTTGGAACTTGGTTAATTGGAGTTGCAGCAAGCGGAACCTCCTTCATATTGTCATCAACCTTGAAAATTTCTTCCACATTTTTAGATCTTTTCACGAATGAAGGAACTTTTGGAGCCATGTCTGCATAAGCCAATAGATTAAGGTTAGAGATATATATATAAAGTAAGCGAATGAAATTATACAAATATAGTTAATAAGAAAGGTATCACTATAAAGAAACTCCTACCAGAAGTCGAAGGAATAAAGCCTAAAGTCATCAGGTTACCAGGGGTCATTAAGACCAGACTATCTCTAGTGGAGGCTGACAGTTTCAAAATCTCAGTTGCTCTTTCCAAGCAGACTCCCGTGAGGACGGTTTGCTTAGGGATATTGGGACGACGATTAAACTCATATCTAACGTAGGGGCAGTCATAGCAATAAAGAAACTGTTCCGGCCATTGTTCAAAGTTTTGTTTAACATTTTTTATGCACTGACCCTGGTGACAAGGCCAGGCTGAAAGGTAAAAGCAGCCAGAATTTCTCCCAGTGTCTTTCAGTCTGAAGAAATAGCCCAATTCAGGGGCTGTCAAAGGAACTGTAAATTTGCTAGAATATAGTATAAAAGTGCTGATGGCTAACCGATAAGAATTAGGGGTGAGTTGCATTGGTGCTAATTCGTAAAAGTCAAGAACCTCTCGTAAGAAAGGATGAAGAGGCATGGAAACACCTACCCTCAAAAAAGCGGCAGATATGACAGCATGGGGGATACCTTGTTTTGGGATTTTCAAATCAAACCTGTGAGCTCTTTCACCAGGTTCTGGGATTGTTATCTTACAGATAGGGCGGTGACATTCCTCAAATAATCTTTCCAGTTTAACTGAGGTCATGATG
Source organism: Kitagawia praeruptora (assembly GCA_037693485.1). NCBI lineage: Eukaryota > Viridiplantae > Streptophyta > Magnoliopsida > Apiales > Apiaceae > Kitagawia > Kitagawia praeruptora. Next base: position 147,800,867 of record CM075352.1, read on the forward strand.
GAATCAGATTTTTCACAAAAAGGGACAATCTCTTGTTTGAATGGTTCTCTTTCTACAGATATCTCACTTTGAAAGTCGGGTTCTAGGAAGGACTCAGGTTCAAATTCAGGTTTTGATACCTCTTCATTATCAGACCAGTCATCTCCTAAATCAATTAAGCTTAAAGGCCTTAAGGGATCAATAGCATTTGGAGGTTTCATCAGAATGTCTTGAGGATCACTAGTGTCGGGGATCAAGACCCTAGACCTAGTTCTATTACTTACAGATGCGACAAAAACAGGTTTTACGGAAGAGAGGTGGTCAGAATGTGTTGAATCAGAAGACATCTGCAAGAAACAGACGAAGAAAGGTCAGACTTTGGAATTCTTAAAGGGAAACCTGTGGTCTAGAGACGATTGAACTACTGTGACTATGTCAAGTAAGTTTTTTAAAGAGATATATGGAGGTTGTACATTCACAGAGATAAGTATGAACTATGACATGAATACGAGACAAATTGAGATAGAAGACAAACAGACAGTCAAAAGTTTTCAGTAAAATCATAGTGATGAAACCACAAATCGGTGATGGAACTACCAGTAGAGAAGGTATCATGGATGATTGTGTGTGTGAGATATGAAGACTATATACAAACATTTATCAGATAAAAGACAGCATGCAAGATCGAAGTAATCAGATAGTTAAAAATGCAATCGAGATTATGAAAAAACAGAAAGAAAGGATTCAGAATCATACCTTGGATTGAGGAAAACGGCGACAGAGAGTTTTGATTAAGCAGATGACCGTCGGACTCCTTCTCTTTTTCTCTCCGAGGGTTTTAGAAAATATTTGGTAAAGGTAAAAATGAAGATGAAGTCATTCATGTGTTTATATAATCGAGGTAAATAGGAGGCAGCAGTGAACACGTGGCAGTAATCTACTGGGACAGTAATTAAAGGGATACACGCACCAGAGGCGTGTGAACCTTGGGAATCCATACATTAACTGCAGCTTTGGTAAGTGATGAGTTTAATTTGAATTTTGAATTATCTCTTGCTTACCAACCGTTATCTCTTCTTAAATTATTAAATTTAAGAAATGTGGAGTTGAGTGACAAGCGAGCATCAAGATGATTTCGAAAGCTGAAGTAAGAAGAAGAAAATAGCGAGATAACAGGTTCCTTAATACAAAGGAAGCTTACTCAAGATTACATCAAGCTGAAAATATTTTATGTCCTGTTTCCTATACCGAGTTAGCTCATATAGGCTTGGATATACAATGCTGAAGCAAGATATAGTTACCAGGATGGGTTAACATTAAACCTCTGATTGTAGAATTAGAATAGGTTCCTTTCACATTACATGATTTCAAGGAACCGGGGGGTACTTGTTGTGCCCAAAATCTCCATGGACTAGATTTAGGCCCATTAATCAATAGGGTCCGATCCATACAAGCTAGAAGAATGATCCAGTACGAGTTATGAAGATCAAATAGAAGAAATAAATAAGGAAGTATGAGTATTAGGAGGTTCCCAATGGTCAGGAAGCTGAGGTACTAACACCAAAAGGGAGGTCCCTAAGTGATATGTCCCGAAATAAGGAGGTCCCTGAGAAACAGGCTCCTGAAATGTAGGTTCCTGAGCACCAGGTTCCTACGAGTTGCCAACAGAAAGTTCTAGAAGTCATCTAGAACAGATAAACGAATTGGTATCTGAGTATAATTCTAGGGCGCAGATGATCCTAGAATAACTCTAACCAATGAGAGAATCATAAGTGGGGTACGAACTCGAGTTCTACTCCACTTAGCCAAACTAGTTCGTGAAAGGCTCTAAAGGAACCTGAGTCCAACACGAATTAGATGACCGAATGCAGCTATTCCAGTAAGAGACAGAATCATATTAGAACTACGTGAGCTTGATCCCTATAAATACAAGGGTACGTAGGCACCTCAGGGTACGACGCATTAAGTTCTCTAATTTTCTCTAAAGGCACCTGAGATTATTGGAGATACCCTCGAGTTCAGCTCAACCCCCACAAACACAACCCAAACCTAGTTCATAGAACAGTTGATCGTTAGCCTAAACAACTACCTATAAACCTCACATAAGTTGATTACGAAATCCACTCATCAACACGTGTATTATCAAGGACATACATCGTGCTGGTAGTTAATTGGCCAGAATCTGAGATGCTGCATTTCAAAATAACGAAAACTTCAACAATTAACGACCTAAATTATGAAAAACAAAGAGGATTATCTATGAAAACTTAATTTGGATTCTGTTGAAAAATAGTATAGTTCATTTATGATAATCTAACTAACTAAAAGCATATGAACTATAAACAATCTCCTACATGTAGCAAAGAATTTGTAATCAAACAAAAAATATCAATCATTATTTAAACAAATATATCAAGCAGGCAAAAATTAAAAGAAGTGATTTTTTCTTCATAAAAAATATCCATGGACTGGTTTTTGGAGTTTAAATTATGTTATTAAAAATATAATGATTGGTACTAATGATCACTTTTTATATTTTTGTCTGCTTGATATGTCATCTAAATGATTCTGGAAACTTAAACTCCCAAAATCATTACCCTTTTAACACAATCAGCAAAATGTGGTCGAGAGATTACCAGGTTCAAATCTAGAAGCTGACTGCAGCATGTAAAGGATTAATTAACGGATTTACCAAAATATTAGAATAAAAAAGGTTGGATCTGTCAGGTATGAACCAACATAGAGCAAGTGTTACCTTGAGGTTCAGCTTCAGAACATAAATTGGTCTCATATGTACTTGGCTCGAAATTGGTTACTGCATCCCTGCCATTGCATTTTATTGCTGCTTTTTCATAATCCCTGATCAAAATGGCCAACATAGAATTAGGCCAGAAAGTCTATGAGAATATCAATTGATGTATACATGTGAATTTAAAGGGAGGATAGTAAGAGCAAGATTAAGATAATCTAAACCGTGCAGCTTCTATTTCATTGTCAAACAACCCAAGATAGATATACCTGAAAGCAAACAACAAATTCATAATTGCTCCTCAAAGCATCTGGCACTTTGTTCATTTTGACCAAATTCCAATCCATACCCTTTACCTATTGCGATCACTGCTTGCAATATTCTATACTTCCTTTGGCAATCTTGCTTTTAAGGTTGTTGCTCCACGTAGAGCTGCACAAAATATTCATCTACATTCATATTTAAAGCATTTGCACTATCGTTGTAGTTGTGATCTTTCTCATTCAAATATTTATAGGGAGGAGAAATTATCAACAGAAGCAGTGATCAAAGATATAACAAAATATAACAAAATTATCAACAGAAGCCGTGATCAAATTTATAGGGAGGAGAAATTATCAACTAGATGCAAACACAGTCAATATAACAAAATATAACGATTAAAGAGATTGTAAATTAGCATTACCTTAACATTGAAGCCAAGACTGTCCAAATCCAAAATATCAGTCAAAAATATAAAAAATCCTCTTAGGAGTATAATCAAACAATTAGAGCGCAAAAATATAGTCGGACATTAATTTATAAACTAAGAAAAAAAGAAGAGAGTACATATCAAACATTTCATAAATATATATGATTGAGAGAAAAAGGATAAAACAAAGGAGTAAGAGAAGAATAGCGCCACCACCACAATTTGCAGTAAGAATTTGGAAATCTGCATCACAATAAAATAAATAATGTCAAAATCAAAATTAAGAATCAATTGTGAGACAACGTATATAAAATAAATTAAGTACACTTGGAGATGAGATCGCCGGAAGAATCTCTGATATGCGATAAAAATTAATTAATTGGTGATTTAAAATTCAAATTCAACCCTTTCGATTGTGATATATGTTAGTAATATAGCTTACAAACTTACAAACCTGATTTCTCCATGATCCGACAACGGGAAAAGTGACGATGGAAGTTTGTGAAGATGATAATGCGTAGGTTTAATTAAGGATTGAATATTGTGTGTAGAGATGATCTCACGTAATTTTGAATTTAAAAAACTGATTGCAGGTTAACTGAATTGAACGTGTTAAGCCTAAAATCATGGGCTAAATGATTATGATTATACGTTTTAGCATTTGAATGTTAAATGACCAAAAAGCTTATAAGCCTATATTGAATGTTTAAAAAGTATAAGGATAGATTAAGTAATTTTTATGTGAAATGACCAAAAAGGCTACAAAAATATAAAGGATGAGAAAAATGTGGAAGGATAGTTTATGTAATTTTAAAATGCTAATGCTAGCACTTATTTAGAATATATTGATAGTGGTTACTATGCAGGTGGGACCCACATGAATAGTACTATTCAAATAGTGGCTGGTGGGGCCCACATGAGATGAAAATTTTCAGCAGACGCGTTTTGGTTGGTGGAATAGTGGTTACTATGCAGATGGGGCCCACGTGAATAGTGCAGCATAGTGACTTTCTAAAATCTATAAATAGGCCTGTTGTATTTCATTTCAAAACACACCTCAACACACAACTTTCTCTCTCTCTTAAATATCTTCTATGTGTAAGCTGCTAGACAGTCCATCTAGTAGGAAAGCCGGCTTAGCCCGCTTTCAGGAAGTGTCGGATAGAAGGTCCTCGTGCCTAAACTATCCTTAGGAGTGTTCGAGTTTTTGAAGCTAATCCGTTGGATTAGAAGTTGTAACACCCCTTGGGTTTTTATCAGTTCAAAGATATTTTCCCGAACCAATTGTTTTATTTCGATTCAGTTGTTGACCTCATTTTTCACATCTCAAAAATCGAAATATTTTTTAAATAACGTATTCAACCCCCCTTCTACGTTATTCCGGACCTAACAATTGGCATCAGAGCGAGTTGATCGATATACAGATCAGATCCGGTGTTGTACGTCACTGTTCAGAGATACGGTACTGTTCACAGATACGGTACTATTCACATATACGGTACTATTCACAAATACGGACTATTCACAGATACGGTACTGTTCACAAATACGGTACTGTTCACAGATACGGCACTATTTACATATACGGTACTATTCACAGATACGGTACTGTTTATAAATACCGTACTGTTCATTTTGAGCCACTCTGTTACTATACAAAAAGCCATACAATCATGACAGAGAAAACACAAACTCCAACAACAAGCAGATATGAATCAATTAGAGTTCCAATACTCAGGGCATCAGAATATCCCATATGGAAGGTGAAGATGGAAATGTTTCTGGAGGCTACAGATCCAGAGTACTTAGACAGAATCCATGATGGTCCACATAAGCCTACAAAATTGTCTGTTGCAGTTGCTGGAGAAGAACAGAAAATGATTCCAAAAGAGAAGAAAGACTACACTCCTGAAGATATCTCCTCTATTAGCAAAGATGCTAAAGTAAGGCATTTATTACATAACGCCCTTGACAATGTTATGTCTAACAGGGTCATTGGATGCAAAACTGCTAAGGAGATTTGGGATGCTTTGGAAGTCAGATGTCAAGGAACCAAAGCCATCAAAAAGAACAGGAAACAATACTCACACAGGAGTACGAGCACTTTGACTCAAATGCTGATGAGTCATTAACAGACATATATGACAGATTCCTGAAATTGTTGAATGATCTATCACTGGTAGATAAGGAGTATAATCTTGAAGACTCCAATCTGAAATTCTTGTTGGCTCTTCTTGAGAAATGGGACTTAAAGGCCACTACCATCAGAGACAATCATGATCTAGAAGACATGTCCCTTGATGAAATCTATGGAATGCTTAAGACTCATGAGCTTGAGATGGAACAAAGAAGCAAGAGGCATGGAAGCAAGACCAATTCAATTGCTCTTAAAGCTGAGGAGAAAGCTTCTAAAGAAATTGCTGTGAAAAAGAGTCAATCCAAAGGAAAGGCTCTTATTACAAAGTCTGATACTGAGTCATCAAATTTTGATGATGACTCAAACTCTGACAATCTCACAGACTCTGATGATGATGGTAGTGATGCTGAGATGATACAACTTGCAGCCCTAATGGTGAAAGGATTCAAGAAGATGGCTTACAAGAACTTCAGGAAGGGAAAGAAGTTCACACGAAGAGATTCAAATTTTGACAAGAAGAATTTCAGAAAAACTGAGGGAAAGGAAAGCAGGTCTGGGAAAGTCGACAAGTCCAAGATCACATGCTATAATTGTGGTGAGAAAGGACATTTTGCACCTGAGTGCAAGAGAGCCAAAGCTGATAAAAGTCAAGCTTACATCACAAAGAAGAAGGACTAGGCTGACACTTCAGACTCTGAAGATGAGGTGAACTACGCCTTGATGGCAAATGTTGATAGTATCTCTGAAGCTACTGAGACCAAGGTACCTCACTCTATTCTAGCTTTTGATACTACTGATATATCTGAGTTAAGACTCTTTCTTAAAAACTTGCATGTTAGCTATAGAAATCAGACTTTAGAAAATGAAAGAATAAAATCTGAAAGTCTAGACCTTAGAAAGAGAAATGATTATCTAGAATCAGAATTAGTCCAGATGTTAGAAATTCAGAAAGAGAGAGATGATGCTATTTTTGTTAAAAATGAATTATTGAAAAAGCATGCTTATCTTGAATCTGAACTTGCTAAAGAAAGAAACATTCTTAAAATTTGGACTAACTCTGGTAAGAAAACTCAGGATATCATAGACAATGATTGTTGGAAAGAAGGTCTAGGTTACACTGATAAAAAGAAAACTGTCAACCTAGAAGCTGAGACCTCTAAACCTGTATTTACTGAAAAGGTTGCAAAACCCAAAATTAATCAAGTGAGGTTTGTACCAAAATCTGACAAACCAAAACAGGATAAAGCCAAATCAGTAGATATTAGTTCAATGTCTCAGAAACAGCTTAAACACAAGCTGAAGGAGTTAAAAAGAATAAACAAGGTAAAAGAACCTAGGAAAAACAGAAATGGAAAGGTAGGCATCAGTAAAAGCAATAACTATATGCCTATTCCCAATGCTCCTAGGAAGAAATGTTATAACTGTGAAAGTCCTAACCATCTTGCTGCTTTTTGCAGGAAGAATAAAAATATAAACTCTATACCTCCTAAGTCAGGAGTTAAGAGTGGTTCAGTTAGGTTTATGCCACAGAATCCTTGTTTTCACTGTGGCAGTATTTGGCATTCTATTTATACATGCAAAGAGTATCATAAGTTGTATTATGATTATTATGAACTTAAACCCTCTTTGAATAAATTCAAGATTGATTCTACATGTATAAATTCTGATAAAAAGAATGTTAGCACAAACTCTGATAAGACTTCTGCTGCAAAAGCTAACAAACTTAATAAGACCAAAGGATCCAAGCAAGTCTGGGTCCTTAAAACTAATCATTAGTGGTTTTTGTGATTGCAGGGTAACAGGAAAAATATCCTTGTTCTGGACAGTGGATGCTCAGGACACATGACTGGAAATAAAGCCCTGCTATCAGAATTTGTGGAGAAGGCTGGCCCAAGTGTTTTTTATGGAGATGGCAACATAGGAAGGACTCTGGGATATGGCAATATCAAACTTGGGAATGTCATCATTGAATCTGTAGCTCTAGTTTCAGGACTCAAACATAATCTACTAAGTGTGAGTCAAATATGTGATAGAGGTTATCATGTGGATTTCCTTGAAGAACACGGTGAAGTTGTAAGCAAATCTACAGGAAAAGTTGTTCTGAAGGGATACAGGCATGGTAACATTTATGAAGCCAAGCTTTCAACAAACTCTGATGGCTCTGCAATCTGTCTACTGAGTAGAGCATCAATTGAAGAAAGCTGGGAACAAGAGACTTTCTCATCTGAATTTCAACAGCATTAATGAGCTAGTGAAGAAAGATCTTGTGAGAGGATTGCCCAAATCAGTTTTTACTCCAGATGGCCTATGTGACTCATGTCAAAAGGCAAAACAAAGGAAAACTTCATTCAAAAGTAAGACTGAATCCTCAATTCTTGAGCCATATCACTTATTGCATGTTGATTTATTTGGTCCAGTAAATATAATGTCTATTGGAAAGAAAAGATATGCTTTGGTTATTGTTGATGAATACTGTGACAGCCCCAAATCTGGGGTCATGAATTTTGGGCCATCACGGACCAACTTCCATTCAAAATCAATATCTCTTGGTTTTTTTTTTATAATTAATACTTATGCAATTGACCCCACAGTAATACACACACACATACCAGTCATATGCTCAGAGAACAACATTCACCATAATAAAAGTTTAGAGTTAAACAGTTATTACAAACCCAGAATCATACTTAAGTACATTGTTGAGTGATGCTTCTACAAGAAGCATTTCAACAACCAAATTTATTACAACCTTACACACTTACACACTTAATATACACAAGACCACTAAACCCCTTGCGCTTGTCATCTACCTCGGGAACGGTCGCCAGTACTCGCTCAATAGGTCGCCTTCCCCCTACCCTCTTGCGGGGTGTCGTACGGAGTATTGGCATTGGTCCTAGCTGTATATACATAAGTAGCAAGAGTGAGCTATAATAGCTCAGCAAGATATTATTATAAACTAAAATTTAAAAATGTAACCAAGTATACATGTATATACATATGTAAACGGAAATCAATTATAACCTTTAAGAAAGAATAAAACTCTTATTTAATAATACATCATCCACTTACTATTATAGGAAAGAAATCTAGAATAATACAGTATCAGTTTCTCTTCTTAAATAATATAACAATCAATATAATCTTTCAGTGTAATATTTCAAAATAAAATGAAAACTTGAATAAATCTCTCTCTATCATCTTCTCATTTCCTTCTTATGCAACAATTATAACAATTAATATAAAATCAGTTTCTCTTCATCTATAACAATAATTTCATCGTTCCATATCAATTTACCTTTTCAATATACCATTCTGACTTTATTGTTTATTCTTTATTCAATAATTGTGGGGGTTTCCACTGTCACCAAATATGTGAGGTACGATGATCAGTCGTCCTCCGTAACCGTCTATTTTTACTACCGGTAGAAGGAATGAAGGCCACCTGCTAACATCATCCCTGGAGGAAGGCCACCTGCTAACATCCTCCTGGAGGAAGGCCACCTGCTAACATCCTCCCTTGGCATCTTCGTGCCGAATCATGAATACTAGACTATGTCGCACACAGCCCTGACATAGCCTCTTACGCTTACATTAAGTGCTGGACTGTGCAACTTCCACACGGCCTCTTACGCTTACATTAAGTGCTGGACTGTGCAACTTCCACACTGCCTCTTACGCTTACTGTTGTAAATTCCCCTTTTTATAAGATCATTATTCAATTTATCAACACCATTTCACATTTCCATTTCCGTATATCACTTCCATTATCAATTATCATTCACTCATATCATTTTCATTCTCGCACATTATTTCTATAAAATATATTCATAACATAATACTTTGATTATGATTCAGACATCTCTTTTATATTCAAGAATTTAAATATGCTTTTATATCCATAACATATTCCATCTACTTAAAAAGTAGTAATTAATAATCAAATAATATTTATAATACCACTAACACCAAAAAGAATATTTTTAATATAGTATTATAAACCATATAACCCTGGATAACAACTGATACCATTCTTTCATATTCCCTTAATCATAAGGTATGTTCACTTCATGCATAATCATCTCTATGTATATTCATATCCATCTCATACTCATATCCATATTCATACCATACTCATATACCTTCCCTTTTTATATCAATAATCGAGGAAAACCATTTCTTAACAATATAGTAACAATAGCATCACATATATATATTTCATGAAATCAAGTTTCTTTGAAGATAAATAATTTCCAAGTAGGGATAGAAAAGATCTTGCCTTGGTTTCTGTATCCTGGTAGTATGACTGGTCCCTCCTCCGGAATTTCTATAAACACAAAAGGACCGTCATTAGAATACCACATCTCTTACTCACTACCCTCTTGTATAACAAAACCCTTTACACTTCAACATATGTTTAACGTATTATTATTACCCCAAAGGTTCAAGGACTTAACTATTTATAAGCTCAATCGAAGTTTCAGGGGTTTTCACCATTTCCCCTAATAACCACACTTAACTGTAAAAATTCTCAGAAAATATAAATTTCGAATTTTAATGCAAGGTCAACTGTCAAGGGTCCTCTGACCACCCTACTACAATGTCCCAAAATTTCGTGACTTATAAAAATGTCTAAGTATGGTAACTTTAGCCTCAAAGTTGATACAATTACGTTTTCTCGGTTATCGAACGCCTTTCACTAAAACTGACTTTTCTCCTAAACCGTTCATCAGATTTTAACGCACCTTATATCAAAACGATCTATGAACTAAGCTCTATCATTTCATGGTCCCTTGGTGTGCTGGACAGTAACCTATCGTGTGTGCACAGTTGCTAAAAACAGGGCAGATTTCGTTCTAACGAAAATCGGACATTATAACTGCTGTAATTTCATACTTTCCAAAATCAAACTCCTCCAAATCAATCATCAAACACCATAATCATCACCTACACCATGTGGTCTTCATTACCAGCCATGGTTACAATCCCAAACTCCTTCCAAAATCAACTCAAACCACTTACAAACACATATAACATCATAATCTTAATCTTTACACCACTTAATCACTAAACCCACAATATTCATCATAATATAAAAAGGGGCAAGAGTGTTTATACCTTCTTGAAGCTTTAACAACACTTAATAATCCTTGGCTAGTCCTTAAACAACCTTAAAGTAGCTTGGATAGTCTAAAGAAACCATAAAACACAAGTTAATTCTTAGAGTTACTAAACTGCAGCTGCAAGAAGATGAAAAACGAGGTCCTTACCTTGGTTTTCTGGACAAGGTTCCTAAAGAAGAGTTGTAGGGCATCTCATGGGCTTTCCAAAAAGCTAAAGAACACGAAATTTGGCTGAGAAACGAAGGAGTTATGCCCGATTTACCAACCTGCTGTCTTTTTTGGCCGAAATTTGATGATAATGGATGGGGGAGAGTTTCTTGCTTTTGTTTTGATCTAATCTTGTGTTTATCTTGGTAATACTAGATTGTCTTAGAAGCTTGGAAGATATTTGTGATTAAAAGCTTGTTAAAAGACTAATTTACCCTTGAAAATAATTAGTGGAAAGTGATGTAATACTTGTGATGTCATTAGATGAGTTAATCATCTCATTTCCTTGGTTTCCTTAAGTAAAATGCTACTAATTCTTATAAATGATAATGTGGTATGTATCCTTGTTATATTATTAATCTTGGTTGCTTGGTTTCCATACTCGTCTAATTGTGATTCGTTTCGAGTATACCTCATTATCTCAGTGGTTTTGAAACCATTAAACAATCCAAATTTCCTTTGGTATTCTCTTAACTTAATAATCCCTAGGTTAAATCTAAATTCACTAATTCCTCAATATATAATGTTTCCATGCTCCTTAACATCTAATAGAAGCTTATTCGAAATCAAAATCCTCAAAATCCATGTTTCAGGAATTTCTGAAATCTAACGTCATTTCGAGTCACTTATTTCCATTGTACAACACTAATATGGTTTCTATTTATTCATTTTATGTTTCCATTATAAAGTACCTATATACCATTTCTCTAAATCCTCAAAATTTACTATTCATTTGGGCACTGTAGCCTTTCCAAAGTTAGGGTTATTACATCATTCCCCCCTTAAAAGGATTCCGTCCCGGAATCACGTCAGAAATGTCCATAGATACCTCTTCATCTACACCTTATAACTTCTATACCACTTTCTCCATCCTTTTTCCTTCATAATATCTCTATCTTGTTTGCACAAAATACACCAACATAAACTTGCTTGTCACTCATCAATATTTCTCTCTTAGTTATGGGTATCGGCCACCACATTGGCCTCTCCTGAATGGTAATGTATCTCACTTATGGTTTATCCCTATGTTGATCTCTATCATGACATAAAATATGCATACTTCGCTCTTATTATATCTTGTATCTGTAAAATCTTCCAGAAATCCGGCTCGAATAAAATTCCTTGAAACAATTGTAAGAAAATACTCCCTATAATATATATTTCCTGTTCGTATCTGAACAAGTCTATGGTTTACCCCCAAAATACTATTATTCTCCTTTTCATAGAATTTCTAACCCCTAACAGATACTGATTTTCCTTATCTAGATTATCAACCTACCTATACCATTCATTGACCACATTGATTTCCTAACCAACATTTACACTAAAAATTTAAATACTAGAAAAATGTTCACCTGCATCTGTATCCGGCTTTCTCAATGCCTCTCCTAAAGTCATGTTATACACTCTAGCAGTAGGTCTGTTTGAAGCAGTCACACTCTGTCCTGGCGCAGACGACCCACCAGAACGACAATCCCTAGCAATATGTCCTAGTCTTCCACATTGATAACACTTTACATCACCCTTATCAGCTGATGGACACCTGTCCTGATAATGCCCTTTCTGTCCACACTTAAAGCAAGTTACTCCTAACATCCTACACTCTCCGATATGCTTTTTACCACACGTGTTGCAATCTGGCAATGGTGGTCGCGATTGATTAGACTGAAAGGTTCCTATGGATCTACCACCCTGATTCACCGTCTCACTGTTAGTCTTATTATTCCCTGACTTTCCCACAAACTGAGATTTTTGTCCCTTACCAACCTTGTTAAAGTAACTTCCTTCGCTTAAACCTCCTTTCTGACCCTCACATCTCCTTTTCTTACTTTCTCGCCCCATCTGATTTTGTTCGTTATGAGCATTTTCATTCTGTCTATTTCGACTTCCTTCATCTCTCTCATTTTCTCTTGCATTCGTTCTATTTTTACGCTTAGGCGGCATGGTTCTGTATATAACAATATTCTTCATTAATCACCCAAATTTAGGGTACAACATACATCATTCCCATATACACAATTATATCCCTAGTTAACTCATCTATATACCATAATATTATCAACTCAACTTTAGCAAATAAGCGTATCACCTTTAGTACAATAGCCTTTTCATTTAAGTCAATCACCTTATATACATCAATATTCTTGAATCTCAACATTTAATATCAAAATACGATAAAATTAGGCAAAATACATAAACTTCATTAATTATCCCCACTTCCTTTGTTTATCCTTATTCTAATTCTATCCTCAAAATACACCTTACTCTCAATAGTAAATCTCAATTATGCCTTAAAATTCCTCATATTCCTTTCTCTTACTAATCATCAAATATACTCATTTCTTCTCACAAAATTCCTCCCTCTCTTATATTGAAACGCTTCTAACTCTAATTATCTCTTATTGAAATTTCCCTTTGAATCTCCAGTTCCCTTGTATAATCACGTATATATACTCTAAACATTGCTTCCCTTATCCCATCCATTACTGAAACCTTCTATATTCAAAATAATTGATAGAATTCAAGAGACCTTAAATTTAAACGAACCCAGATATAAGCAAGGGTCCCACAACAATTTATAACATTAAGAGTTTTAAATAACTCTTATTTGAAACAAAAGAATATTTTGGGAAATCAATATGATGGAAGAACCTGTACGTAACACAAGTGAGGGCGTCCCCTCCGACTTTCTATCACACAGACAGATTGTCCTTGTGTATACATATATGGTTGTTCCTCTTAGTTGGAGTAAGAAATATAGAGGAAAATTTAAATCACAATGATAAATACCATCTTCCAAAAATAATCTTAGAGGAATATTTTGACTAATACAATTTTGAAACACATTTCAAGGATACCAAAATGTTTTGAAAAGATATCGGCCCCTTTTTGAATAAGAGATGATAGATCACCCTGGGATTACTCACGAGGTTATCTAACGTACGCTTCCCGATACATCAAGTATTCCCTTTCTCATATCGATCTCGTGTGCTACATAAACTTAACACTTTTGGCATAATAACCTTTATTAGCAATAATCTATAAAATTATAATCACGACTTAGAATAAATGCTTCGTTCGATAAACCACCCTTGAACTCGATGTGAGTTCACAATTTATATTATTACTGATATATTTATTATTATCCCTATTGTTCCTGAGCATTATGACTCTAAGCTCTGATACCAAACTGTGACAGCCCCAAATCTGGGGTCATGAATTTTGGGCCATCACGGACCAACTTCCATTCAAAATCAATATCTCTTGGTTTTTTTTTTTATAATTAATACTTATGCAATTGACCCCACAGTAATACACACACACATACCAGTCATATGCTCAGAGAACAACATTCACCATAATAAAAGTTTAGAGTTAAACAGTTATTACAAACCCAGAATCATACTTAAGTACATTGTTGAGTGATGCTTCTACAAGAAGCATTTCAACAACCAAATTTATTACAACCTTACACACTTACACACTTAATATACACAAGACCACTAAACCCCTTGCGCTTGTCATCTACCTCGGGAACGGTCGCCAGTACTCGCTCAATAGGTCGCCTTCCCCCTACCCTCTTGCGGGGTGTCGTACGGAGTATTGGCATTGGTCCTAGCTGTATATACATAAGTAGCAAGAGTGAGCTATAATAGCTCAGCAAGATATTATTATAAACTAAAATTTAAAAATGTAACCAAGTATACATGTATATACATATGTAAACGGAAATCAATTATAACCTTTAAGAAAGAATAAAACTCTTATTTAATAATACATCATCCACTTACTATTATAGGAAAGAAATCTAGAATAATACAGTATCAGTTTCTCTTCTTAAATAATATAACAATCAATATAATCTTTCAGTGTAATATTTCAAAATAAAATGAAAACTTGAATAAATCTCTCTCTATCATCTTCTCATTTCCTTCTTATGCAACAATTATAACAATTAATATAAAATCAGTTTCTCTTCATCTATAACAATAATTTCATCGTTCCATATCAATTTACCTTTTCAATATACCATTCTGACTTTATTGTTTATTCTTTATTCAATAATTGTGGGGGTTTCCACTGTCACCAAATATGTGAGGTACGATGATCAGTCGTCCTCCGTAACCGTCTATTTTTACTACCGGTAGAAGGAATGAAGGCCACCTGCTAACATCATCCCTGGAGGAAGGCCACCTGCTAACATCCTCCTGGAGGAAGGCCACCTGCTAACATCCTCCCTTGGCATCTTCGTGCCGAATCATGAATACTAGACTATGTCGCACACAGCCCTGACATAGCCTCTTACGCTTACATTAAGTGCTGGACTGTGCAACTTCCACACGGCCTCTTACGCTTACATTAAGTGCTGGACTGTGCAACTTCCACACTGCCTCTTACGCTTACTGTTGTAAATTCCCCTTTTTATAAGATCATTATTCAATTTATCAACACCATTTCACATTTCCATTTCCGTATATCACTTCCATTATCAATTATCATTCACTCATATCATTTTCATTCTCGCACATTATTTCTATAAAATATATTCATAACATAATACTTTGATTATGATTCAGACATCTCTTTTATATTCAAGAATTTAAATATGCTTTTATATCCATAACATATTCCATCTACTTAAAAAGTAGTAATTAATAATCAAATAATATTTATAATACCACTAACACCAAAAAGAATATTTTTAATATAGTATTATAAACCATATAACCCTGGATAACAACTGATACCATTCTTTCATATTCCCTTAATCATAAGGTATGTTCACTTCATGCATAATCATCTCTATGTATATTCATATCCATCTCATACTCATATCCATATTCATACCATACTCATATACCTTCCCTTTTTATATCAATAATCGAGGAAAACCATTTCTTAACAATATAGTAACAATAGCATCACATATATATATTTCATGAAATCAAGTTTCTTTGAAGATAAATAATTTCCAAGTAGGGATAGAAAAGATCTTGCCTTGGTTTCTGTATCCTGGTAGTATGACTGGTCCCTCCTCCGGAATTTCTATAAACACAAAAGGACCGTCATTAGAATACCACATCTCTTACTCACTACCCTCTTGTATAACAAAACCCTTTACACTTCAACATATGTTTAACGTATTATTATTACCCCAAAGGTTCAAGGACTTAACTATTTATAAGCTCAATCGAAGTTTCAGGGGTTTTCACCATTTCCCCTAATAACCACACTTAACTGTAAAAATTCTCAGAAAATATAAATTTCGAATTTTAATGCAAGGTCAACTGTCAAGGGTCCTCTGACCACCCTACTACAATGTCCCAAAATTTCGTGACTTATAAAAATGTCTAAGTATGGTAACTTTAGCCTCAAAGTTGATACAATTACGTTTTCTCGGTTATCGAACGCCTTTCACTAAAACTGACTTTTCTCCTAAACCGTTCATCAGATTTTAACGCACCTTATATCAAAACGATCTATGAACTAAGCTCTATCATTTCATGGTCCCTTGGTGTGCTGGACAGTAACCTATCGTGTGTGCACAGTTGCTAAAAACAGGGCAGATTTCGTTCTAACGAAAATCGGACATTATAACTGCTGTAATTTCATACTTTCCAAAATCAAACTCCTCCAAATCAATCATCAAACACCATAATCATCACCTACACCATGTGGTCTTCATTACCAGCCATGGTTACAATCCCAAACTCCTTCCAAAATCAACTCAAACCACTTACAAACACATATAACATCATAATCTTAATCTTTACACCACTTAATCACTAAACCCACAATATTCATCATAATATAAAAAGGGGCAAGAGTGTTTATACCTTCTTGAAGCTTTAACAACACTTAATAATCCTTGGCTAGTCCTTAAACAACCTTAAAGTAGCTTGGATAGTCTAAAGAAACCATAAAACACAAGTTAATTCTTAGAGTTACTAAACTGCAGCTGCAAGAAGATGAAAAACGAGGTCCTTACCTTGGTTTTCTGGACAAGGTTCCTAAAGAAGAGTTGTAGGGCATCTCATGGGCTTTCCAAAAAGCTAAAGAACACGAAATTTGGCTGAGAAACGAAGGAGTTATGCCCGATTTACCAACCTGCTGTCTTTTTTGGCCGAAATTTGATGATAATGGATGGGGGAGAGTTTCTTGCTTTTGTTTTGATCTAATCTTGTGTTTATCTTGGTAATACTAGATTGTCTTAGAAGCTTGGAAGATATTTGTGATTAAAAGCTTGTTAAAAGACTAATTTACCCTTGAAAATAATTAGTGGAAAGTGATGTAATACTTGTGATGTCATTAGATGAGTTAATCATCTCATTTCCTTGGTTTCCTTAAGTAAAATGCTACTAATTCTTATAAATGATAATGTGGTATGTATCCTTGTTATATTATTAATCTTGGTTGCTTGGTTTCCATACTCGTCTAATTGTGATTCGTTTCGAGTATACCTCATTATCTCAGTGGTTTTGAAACCATTAAACAATCCAAATTTCCTTTGGTATTCTCTTAACTTAATAATCCCTAGGTTAAATCTAAATTCACTAATTCCTCAATATATAATGTTTCCATGCTCCTTAACATCTAATAGAAGCTTATTCGAAATCAAAATCCTCAAAATCCATGTTTCAGGAATTTCTGAAATCTAACGTCATTTCGAGTCACTTATTTCCATTGTACAACACTAATATGGTTTCTATTTATTCATTTTATGTTTCCATTATAAAGTACCTATATACCATTTCTCTAAATCCTCAAAATTTACTATTCATTTGGGCACTGTAGCCTTTCCAAAGTTAGGGTTATTACAAATACACCATATATACATGGGTATATTTCATGCACAAGAAAGAAGAAACTGCATCAATCTTAACAGAGCATGTCAGACAACTGGACAAAGGATCTAAGCATACAGTGAAAATCATAAGGAGTGATAATGGTACTGAGTTCAAGAATGCAGTCATGGAAGAGTTTTGTAAAGAAAATGGAATAAAGCAAGAATTCTCTGCACCTGGAACTCCACAACAAAATGGAGTAGTAGAGAGAAAGAACAGGACTCTCATAGAAGCTGCAAGGACCATGCTTGATGAAGCAAAGCTGCCAACTTACTTCTGGGCTGAAGCTGTGCAAGCTGCTTGTTTCACACAGAATGCTACACTCATAAACAAGCATGGTAAAACACCATATGAGATGGTGAAAAATAAGAAGCCGAACCTGAAGTACTTTCATGTGTTTGGATGTAAATGTTTTGTTCTTAAGACTCATCCAGAACAGCTTTCCAAATTTGATTTAAAAGCTGATGAAGGAATCTTTGTTGGATACCCACTATCACCAAAAGCATTCAGAGTCTACAATCTGAGAACAAAAGTGGTCATGGAATCTATCCATGTGTCTTTTGATGATAAGAAGATAACAGGACTTGAAGACTTTGATGAACATGACCAGCTGAGATTTGAGAATGAAGAAATAAATACTGATCTACAAAATTCTGATACTCTTTCAGACTCTATTGTTCAATCTATACCAGTAGATCAGACAGCAGCACATGTTGAGGGGGAGCAAGTGAACAATGAAAATGAACCTCAATCAAGTGAAGAAACATCAAAGAATGCATCTGCTGGTTCATTAAACTCTGATTCATCAAACTCTAAAAGCAACAGCTCAGGGAGAGCAAACAATGATTTTGGATCTACTAGTCATCACACTCAACACAATTATGAACTTGGGGAATCATCAAGATCAAATCTGCCGAGACAAAGGGTATGGAGTAGAGCGCATCCCTTTGAACAGATCATTGGTGAACCGGACACGGGTGTACAGACTAGAAGAGCAACACAGAATGAATGCAATTTCGTAGGATTTTTATCTCAAATTGAACCTAAAAAGGTTGATGAAGCTTTTGATGATCCAGATTGGGTAACTGCAATGCAGGAAGAACTCAATCAGTTCGAAAGGCAGAAAGTATGGAAGCTGGTGCCAAGACCAAAAGATAAATCTGTAATTGGCACTAGATGGGTGTTTAGGAATAAACTGGATGAAAATGGTATTGTTACGAGGAACAAGGCTCGATTGGTAGCAAAGGGTTACTCTCAAGAAGAAGGAATTGATTATGATGAAACCCATGCTCCAGTTGCAAGGCTTGAAGCAATCAGGATGTTCTTAGCATTTGCTGCACACTCCAACTTTAAAGTTTTTCAGATGGATGTGAAGAGTGCATTTTTGAACGGAGATCTAGAGGAAGAAGTCTATGTTGAACAACCCCCTGGGTTCGAAGACAAGGAATTTGAAGGTTTTGTGTACTTTCTCTTCAAAGCTATCTATGGTCTCAAGCAAGCCCCTCGAACATGGTATGATACTCTCTCCAAGTTCTTACTTAAAAATGGTTTTACAAGAGGTATCATCGACAAAACTCTCTTTCATAAAAAGCATAAAAATGATATAATTCTGGTGCAAGTATATGTGGATGATATAATATTTGGTTCTACTAATGATTTGCTATGCAAGAGATTTGCTAAGCTAATGCAGAGTAGGTACGAGATGAGCATGATGGGTGAGTTGTCCTTCTTCCTTGGACTTCAAGTTGTTCAGAAGCCTGATGGTATTTTCATATGCCAATCAAAATACATAAAGGATCTTCTGAAGAAGTATGGGATGGAAGAAGCAGCTACTGCCAAGACCCCGATGCCAACTGCAGTCAAGCTTGATGAAGACAAATCTGGTAAGTCAGTTGACATCACGAAGTATCGAGGTATGATCGGCTCTCTCTTGTACTTAACTGCTAGTAGACCAGATATTATGTTCGCAACTTGTCTATGTGCTAGATTCCAAGCTAACCCTAAAGAGTCACATCTTATAGCTGTTAAACGTATTTTCAGATACCTTAAGGGAACCCCCAATCTTGGGATTTGGTACCCTAAAGGAACAGGTTTTGACCTAATTGGCTATACAGATTCTGACTTCGCAGGTTGTAAGATTGATCGGAAAAGTACTTCTGGAAGCTGTCAGTTTCTAGGAAGAAGGTTGGTATCTTGGTACAGCAAGAAGCAACACTCAGTATCTACCTCGACAGCCGAAGCAGAATACATTGCGGCAGGTAGTTGCTGTGCTCAGATCTTGTGGATGAGGAATCAACTTCAGGACTATGGACTCATGTTGGACAAAATTCCAATTCTATGTGACAACACGAGTGCCATTGCCATTGCCAACAATCCAGTTCAACACACCAGGACGAAGCACATTGATATCAGGTATCATTTCTTACGAGAGCATGTCATGAATGGAACTGTGGTATTATATTTTGTTCCCACGAATCAACAAATTGCAGACATCTTTACTAAACCACTGGATGAATCCACTTTCTCCAGGTTAGTTGGTGAACTTGGGATGTTAAATCTGTCTAATTAATTTTGGATAATCAATAACTGCAATTTGTTATAAATTCACAGGTATTTTAAATGTCCATATTTTTAGGACTTGTGAATTTACTTTGCATCCAGTCCTCATCTTACAGTTATCTCTATATTAATTGCCATGCTTATAAATGCTATATTTTATGGTAATTAGTTAGTAAATAATTGAGTTAATTGTAGCATAATTAAATAAATATTTTATTGACATATATCAATTAATGATATTTTGTTAATTTTATGTCTATTTAATTGTGAGTTTATCTGATTATTGTGGATTATTTCTTGATTCACTGCGTGATTATTTTTAAATCCATAATAATTAGAAGTATTATATGTGTATGTGTATAGACTGATAGGTTTCGGCGATAAGATGTTTTTTCGGCCGACAGGTTTCGGTGATAAGATGTTTTTTCGGCTAATTAGGTAGTTAGGTGAGAAATTATTGAGCGGTGTTATTTTTCAAACATAACCTGTCACTATTACACCTAACCCACTAATAATTGAAACCTTATAAATGATGAGTTTGTGTTTAACATCATCAATTTTCAGATATACAGAGCATATACACACAATTGCTGAATATTTCAAGCTTTGACCGGAAAGATCTCACAATCTAGCTGGTGGTTTTTAGAGCGGATTTCATATCCTTGTTATACGCACTAACCCTTGTTTTTGAATTTCCTCAAAGGTTTTTGAAAATGGCATTGCAGGGAAGCTTTTCAATTGCTAAAGTTAATCCTGTTTCCATTCAGCAAATCGAAACCATTCAGGATGAGCAATTTCGGGCTTGGACACAATTTCTGAATGAACATTCATTAATCCGCTATGCTTTAGTTACACAGGTGCAGCTTAACCATGATGCATTGTGTGAATTATTTTGCAGTGCGGTTAACACTTCTGGACAGGACGGGTGTGCATTCACATATCGACTATTTGGTAGGTCGATTAGGGTCACTGAACGAGATGTTAATCGACTTCTTCATTTTCCTATGGAAAATCTCGTTTCTGATCCTACACCTGAACAGATTGAAATGTTCTTTCGTTTTATAAGGTACCAAGATGGCAATTTCAATATTGGTAATCTTTCTAGAACGTTTCTAACCCAGTACTGGAATTTCTTCTTTCACACTCTTAACCATGTTTTTTCCTCAGATAGAACAAATCAAGATCGAATACCTGAATTTATTCAAATAATAGGGTATGCGGTCGCCAATAATTTGAGGATTAATTTTGGAAAAATAGTGCTTGGTCAAATCATTTTAAAAATGAAACGCTTGGGAACAAGAGATGTTCGGACTCAAAATGTCAAATGTCTATATCCAAGGTTTCTATAGTTAATATTGAATGATTTTTTGAATGATGAAGACAGGGTACGCTTGGAAAATGGTCAAAAGGTGGAATGTTCTTCCATGAAGACGAATGTAATTAATTACATAAGCAAAAAGAAATATACGGATGTGCCTACAGTCCTAACTGAATATCTAAAGACTGTCCCACTTCTGTTGTTACCACGACCAGTGAGAGCAGGTATACGACAAGGTAATATTTCAATCCCTGCTATTCCAACCTTTGTATTCCCTATTGTGTCACAGGAAATACAGTTTCTACAGCCCCCAGTGGTCATCTTACCCGACCAAGAGCAGGAAATCCCACCGACTCTAACACAGGTCGAAGAGCCCATTCTACAAATGCAAACACAGACACAACAAACTCCTACACCTCAATTGTCACTTAAACGACCAGTCATCCACATTATTGAGGGAGATAGTGCCTCAGCAGCACCACATAAGGAGTTAGTTACAACAGCCGCTCTACCTTATTCTAAACGAAGTAAACCCAATGAACCTGAGGTAATGGCAACTGTTAGTGAAACAATTCTTTCTTATCCAATGAGTGCAAATGTAAATGAGGTTGAATTGACGGGAGCAACTATCTTGAGTTCCATTTCACGGAACATACGAGTGGTTGATGATCTTTCTAAAGATCAAATGCCTTCACAGGCATCCGAGGTGGAATTACCTACCTCAATAACTGCTGGTGAATCTTCCATTTTACGGAAAGTTCCATCGGTAGGAGGTTCTTTTATGAACCAAGTGTCTTCACAGACGTACGAGGGAAACTTGGGTTTTGTGCCATTTAATCGATTCAAGATTAACCTCCCAGAGGGAAAATCTCTGGATCTCTTTCGAGATTTACCACTTTTTACCAGTGGTCGGCAACTCGCTTCATGCGAGGACGGAAGCTCACGAACTTTCATTGCACCATCCGTGACCTCTGAAAAAGGGGCTAGGATGATTTCATTTGCAGGTACACATATCGGTGGAAGCTCTAAAGGAAAGTTGAGGGAAACACCAACAGAACATATAAGTGTAACCCAAACCACTAAACCGAGTGAATATAGAGTGTTGAGTGAAACACCTGCAGAACATACGAGTGAGCAACCTACTCAACCACATGCACCTGTAACCAGAAAGGAATATAGCAGACTCCTTACACGGGTCCAAATAATGGAGAAAGAGTTGCAAAATATCTGTAAGTCCATTGCAGAAATAAAAAATTTGCAACTTATTCAACATGATGCATTTCAGGTTCAATTAAGTTCCATGGCATCCCAGTTTAGTCATGCAATTCATTCCTTGGGGAAGATAGCTTCGTCTAATTTACCAACTCCACATCCTACTACTCTGGAGGATAACCCAACTGAGGGGGAGAAGGTGGATGATCAAGAAGCTATTAGGCGTAATAATGGCAAGGAAAAGGTTGTTGACACGGAATTAACTTTATTTTGGGAAAGGAAAAGCTAATTGGAATATTCGTGCTATGTGGAAAGAAAGCAAAGGCAAACTTGAAAATATGTTAAGTCTAGAGGAACAATTGTCTTGCACTTGGAAATCTGGAAAATGTATATATGATCCAGAATGTACTTTAATATTATTTATCTTTGTATTTTATTTGTATCAGTTGAGTCATCCTCTAGGTATTTGCTTGTCAAACCCTAACAATCAAATAGGGGGAGATTGTAAAGCATAATGTAATGTAATATGTAATAGAGGACATATATAACTCAACTAGGATAAAAGATAAATAATATTAACTTTATACAGGGATCGTGAAATTTGAAGAACAGGCACCGACAAGGATCAAGTCGCTGAAAGAAGTTCATTAACATGATCAAGCCTCAGTGACAGAATAAGATGTACAGATGATTCAGTTGAAGGGCCAAAAGATTCCATGTATTTATATTATTTGAAGATATTGCTGCAGGCTAATCAATTGGAATGTAACGAAGGTGTGAAGATCAAGATCAGTGCTAGTCACTTGTGAACCAGACCAGTGTACTAAGTGTCAGCACATAAGAGAAGGATCAACACTTTAATTCACAGAAAGAATTGCCAAAGCCTATTGACGATCAAGGACAGACATAATATCTCAAGCAGAATATTTGAAACAGAAGAGAGAAGCCCAAAAGAAGCAGCCAAAAATAGTAATACTATGCAAAGTTACTATGCACGATTACTATGCAAGGTTACTATGCAAGATTACTATGCACGGTTACTATACGCGGTTACTATGCAAGATTACTATGCGCGGTTACTATGCAGGTTACTGTGCAAATAGTGGTTACTATGCAGGTGGGACCCACGTGAATAGTACTATTCAAATAATGGCTGGTGGGGCCCACATGAGATGAAAATTTTCAGCAGACGCGTTTTGGTTGGTGGAATAGTGGTTACTATGCAGATGGGGCCCACGTGAATAGTGCAACATAGTGACTTTCTAAAATCTATAAATAGGCCTGTTGTATTTCATTTCAAAACACACCTCAACACACAACTTTCTCTCTCTCTTAAATATCTTCTCTGTGTAAGCTGCTAGACAGTCCATCTAGTAGGAAAGCCGGCTTAGCCCGCTTTCAGGAAGTGTCGGATAGAAGGTCCTCATGCCTAAACTATCCTTAGGAGTGTTCGAGTTTTTGAAGCTAATCCGTTGGATTAGAAGTTGTAACACCCCTTGGGTTTTTATCAGTTCAAAGATATTTTCCCGAACCAATTGTTTTATTTCGATTCAGTTGTTGACCTCATTTTTCACATCTCGAAAATCGAAATATTTTTTAAATAACGTATTCAACCCCCCTTCTACGTTATTCCGGACCTAACAATATAATCGTGTCTGATTTTTACTTGGTTATATGAACAAGAATAAACGAATGAATCAAATTCTATTTGTATTAAAAAGATCAAATACAAACTCTACCAAAGGTGTACAAATACCTTTAGCAGCTGCTGACAAAATAAAACTCTCTCTCTCTGTTTGTTTCGTACTCTCGAATACAAACCTTATACAGAGCTACGCACTTTCGCACATGAACTCACGACTCCAACTCGCTCTTTTTACAATGACATAGAGAGAATATTTATAATGCTACCTATCAACTAATTACAGAAAGATAATCTATACATGACAATGTTATGCCGTCCAGTTGATAGTTTCCATCAATAGAAAATTCTTTCCTTCATAAAATCTTCTTGCTTGTTCCTCAAACAAATATCCTGTTTTATAGCACTTGCCAGTTTCTGTAGCATCCATAATGACATCATCAGTAACATGACTGATATCAGGATTCCATCTTGCATCAGGATCTGACCATCCCATCAGTACTTGATCAGTACTTGTCTTGACATATCAGGATTCAATCTCAGTTCCTAACATGTAGTACTTGATGCACTGTTCATTCCTGACTAAACTTTACAGATAACTGTCTAACACATATTTCCTATCCAAAGTGCTAAATCCTTTATAAATCAAGATATACAAAAAGTATAAGTAAAATTCTATTCTTAACATCACAACTCATGAATTATTCCTAACATTGTGTATGTAGTATTAGTATTTCATTGTGTTCATGTAGGATATCATGTTTGCATATTAGTAGTAATTCATGCATGTATGTTCGTATTATCTATGTGTGTTTCATATAGGACATTCTGTTATTTTATTTTCGTATACCATGTGAGTTCATATTAGTTACATTTTCATGGCATGCATTTTTCATGATCCTTTCGGACAAGCTGATTCTGATTGATAGGTAGGTGTTGATTTGAGTGTGGTGATGATGAGTAGAGGGCTGATTTATAGTTCCTAGGAATTGACTTGCATGTTACGGGAACAAACTAATTACACAGTCTCATTGGGGTGCTCTTGGGCTAGGTTAGGGTCATGCCTATTGGATGTTTTGAGATTTAATCACTTGTTTATTCTTAGAATTTTCGTTATTCCCTTTATAGCGTAGGAACACTAAAGTCTAAGTTTGGGGGAAACCAGGGATTTCATGCTAGTTGTATTAATTGTTAAATAAAGGCTAGGCATCAAATGGCTAGTAGCCAGCTCATATTTATATGAGTAGTCTAGGGTTGAAAATGAGAAAGGCTCATTCCAGATTGCGAGAAAAAAAAAGAGTCAATAAGTTATTTGTTATATGCAAAATTAACCAGAGTGAGCTCTTTAATACTCGAGTAATTAAGTCTGAGGGGACTTAGTCCTAGTAACCTAAAGCCTTGTGGTTTGGGATTGCTGACCTAACACTCGCTACATGGGTATTATTGTATAAGCCTTTTGGGGTCTCATTCATTGCACGGTTAAATAAGCATGCGTTTTTGTATATAGTGTTGTAATTTAGAAATAAAAGCATGAGTTTCTGTCTACCTTGGATAAGGGTGGAAGTGTTCTTAGGTTATGAAGTGTCTACAGTCTATTCTAGTTATAAACCTGTGATTGTCTTGATGGAAAGCATGTATGATTTTTGACCTAGTTTTGGGAGTATTTCTGATGAG
This sequence comes from Kitagawia praeruptora, assembly GCA_037693485.1. Taxonomy (NCBI): domain Eukaryota; kingdom Viridiplantae; phylum Streptophyta; class Magnoliopsida; order Apiales; family Apiaceae; genus Kitagawia; species Kitagawia praeruptora. The sequence continues at coordinate 147,827,003 of CM075352.1, forward strand.
CATGGCACACACGCACGTTTCTGTTCATGTACTGTTAGTATACGGGGACTTAGTCGAGCTCTGCTTGGATTTATTTGCATTCTTTGAGATATTTGCTTGTTAGTTGGTTTTGGTGAATTTGAGGGGATCTTTGCATTTTTTTCATATTAGTTGCATTCATGCATTGCATTGCATTGAATTTTGTGGGTACATTCACTATAGGCCCTCACGAGACCTTACTCGTCCACTAGGGCTGCCTAGGGGTTTAAAGGGCTTGTTGCATATGCCAAATGCAACCGTGATCACCTACGGAAGTGGTACTAGTTAGTTGTATATATTTTTGTCTGTTTATGCTTGAGGACAAGCATCGATTTAAGTTTGGGGGTGTGATAAGTGGATATATATCCACTTGGATCGTTCCATTTCGGCTTAAATTGGTGTTTTGTACCTCAAGTATTGGTGTGAGTTAATGTGTTTTGTGAGAATTGTGTAGGATTTACTTCCAGGTGCAAGGATGGCATTTTTCAGCATTTTTATGTGTTTGTAAGCTCAGAAGAACAAGTGTTGGAGTTGCAATCAACAGCAGAAGATGTAGAGAAGGAATCAGCAAAGTGCATAAAGTCAGCCTGTCAAGGGGTGCGGGCGCGCTCAATAAACACCAGGACTGCGCGCGGGCGCGCCAGGTGATTCTGCTAAAACTAATGCGCGCGGGCGCGCTGAAAACCTATAGGAAGAGCGCGCGGCCGCGTGGTGCTGCGGATGTTTTGCCAGAAACTTTCCAGATTTCAAGTTCTAATAGGAAATTGCCGTTTTACTTCTCCTATTCAATATAGCAATTGTTATGAACAGCCAGAAACTTCCAGAATCATAACTAAACATGGGAATTGTAATTCTAATCCAATCAAGAGCGGAAATTATCGGAATTCTATCCTAAATCAAAGACGGTAATTGCTTGGTTGAGGAGGCACTTGGGGCTATAAATACACACCTTGGGGCACAAAAAATCATCACCTACACACATAATTCGTTCAGAGCACAAGAGAGAGAAGCCAAGGCGAGGATTGTGACGACAAGAAGATCTAAACATAGTTTTCTTGTATTCTTTGTTTAGGCGTATCTTTTGGATGCTTGTTACTTTTCCGAATTTGTTCTTTAAACCTTATTCTATTATTGATTTATTCATCTTCTTGTCTAATATCATGCTTTCGTCAAATCCCATGGTGACGAAAGGTTCGATTATGAACTAATCGTTATCGTGGGATCCTAGTGGATTTATCTATGTAGCTTAGTAGTTTGCATGCCTTAAAGATTTATGTGTGGTGAATTCTTGATATCCTTGTATGGTTGTGCTTATTGTATTTAGGTGCATCGCGAACATCTAATATGTTAATCTCTTGCTAAACGAGAGTGGATCTTGAGATTTAGAACTTGCCATGCTAGCATAGGATAGGTTGATGTTTTAACATCATGATTTGTGGCATCAATAGAGATATTATGCTACCCTATGTGATCTAAGTGGATAAATTGTGCTTAAACCTTTATGTTTTCAAATTCTATAGAGATATAGGGTCTAAACATAATAGGTGCCTATTCATCTTCTATCTCTTTTGTGGATGTATGCGTAGATTGGTACTAGTATACCGAGAGGTAACTTTTACTTGTTTCGTGTTATTTGATCAGTTATCAAAACCATCGCATGTATTAATTACAGGCTGCAACTCTAAGTGAAGTAGATAATGAAACTAGGATTCCATGTTTATTCTCATATAAGAAATTCGATTTTAATTCTTGTCAATAAGTTAATTTTTAGATTTATAATTTGCATCTTAGTTTAATTTAGATAATCAAACTCCAATTTGTTATTTTTCTTAGCAGTGAATTAAAACCATACATTGTTGCATAGGCATATTTTCTGAGTAAAACTTAACCAGATTTCTGTGGAACGAACTTTAATTGTATTACTTGTGACTACGTGCGCTTGCGTAATTATAGCATAACACTGGTGTACTTCCCAACGAAGCTATACTAGTAATATAAGGTTTGTAAGACATAGTGCGATGTAATTGAATGGATGTAATGAGAAATGTAAGTATTTGAATTCTTGTTTCTAGCCCTGTAACCTAAAAGATGCTTGGTGGTTGGGGTCTCAAAGGTTGTAATTCAGTTATTGAGTGACTACATATGGTTAATGTTATTAAATATGTAAATTGACATTGAGGATTTTCGCGTGACGACCAAATCCTTGTCCCCGGATTTGGGGGTGTTACATACTACCTCAATTCAAATATAACATCATATTAAAGGTGTGTGTTTTATAATTATACTCCCTCCGTCCCAATAGATTGTTAACACATTCTATTTTGGGATGTCCCAATAGATTGTTAACATTTCCTAAAATAGTAAGTTTTAACACTACTTCACTTATTTTAACAATACTTTACACTATTACGCTCACTACTTCACTTATTTTAACTATAAAATCACTATTACATCCACTACTTAACTTATTTTAACAATAAAATCACTATTACACCCACTACTTCATTTATTTTAATAATATTACATCCACTATCTTGGTTCCGTGCAAAAAGCAAATGTTAACATCCCATTGGGACGGAAGGAGTATTAAAGAAATAATATCGTTTTCATAATTATATTGCAATTGCTCTAGTTTTAAACTTGAAACAAAAGGAAGTTGGTTATTATGGAGTTTTTCTTTAGGGCTGGTCTAATGGAATACAAATATATACTCCCTCAGTCTCATCCAATTCTTAACATTTAAAACGAAGAATTTGACACGCATTTTAAGGTTTTTATAAAGTATAGGTTACATTAATTATTTTAAATTATTTTTTTTGAATAAAAATTTAATATTTAAACTTTTATTTAGAAAAAAAAATTAAAACAATAAGTTATAGAACTATCCTCTATATATAGCTTACAATGCGTGCTAAGTCTTCTATGTTAATGTTAAGAATTGAATGGAACGTAGGCAGTAACAAATTGTGTTTAGAAGCTCTCTAGTTTTTTTTTTTTTTTTGAATCAAGAAGCTCTCTAGTTCATATCAATGATTTAATTATAATATATACGGAGTATTAAACAATCATTTATCTAGTGCTTTTGTTTCTTGAAAACAATATTTTACTATTTTTTGTTTTGAAATAAGTTGGATATTATAAAAAAAGTATTTTTTAAAAAAAATCTGGAATTGGATATTTATGAAAAAAAATTCTTATTTTTTTGTACTCCTATAATTGTTTTAGGATTTTTTTTCTAAATTGACAAAAAAAACATATAAATAATGTTTTTATCAATAACGTATATAATGGATACACTATTAGCCCCCGTTTAGCTTATCTTATTTTTCAGAAATAAGTTATTTATTCTGGAAAAAAGTACATAGAGATGTACTTTTTTCTGAAATAAATAACTTATTTTTACAAGATAATGAATGTTAAACTTTCCATAAGCATTTATTTTTACAAAAAAATATATAAATATGTACTTTTTTCAAAATAAGTAAATTATAAGTAAGGTTGTAAAAATCGGAAATCGGACCAACTCGATTTTGGTCCAGAAAAATGAGTAATCGGAAACTTGGCGAGTACTCGGAATGAGTACTCGGACTACTAATCGGATATTGTTTTTTAACTTTTTTTTCTCATAATTTATATGTATTTATTCTAATTTTAGTGTACATGTGTTAAACTTAAGACTTAACAATAATATTAATTTTACTAATAATATTATTACAACCATGCTAACAAGTAATAATATTAATATTACTAATAATATTTATTCTAATTTTAGTGTACATGTGTCCAAGTAATAATATTAATATTACTAATAATATTAAAACGTGATATAAGTGTATGTATAGAATCTTTGAGAGAGAGGACTTTTAATTGGGACGAATCTAGATTATAACTATAGTCTATAAGTTGAGCAATAAAAATTGTATTTTAGTACTTAGAAAAAAAAAATCAGTCAAACTCGAGTTTGACCACGATTACTCGGAGTCAACCCGAGTCTTGACCGAGTTATAGCAAAAACCGGTTTTTGGTCTGATTAGTCACTACTCGGATTGGTTTAGGGGTCCAAAATGAGTACTCGGCCGAGTACTCGGACCGACTTACCAATTTTTACAACCCTGATTATAAGTTGGATTTAAGGGGGGCCAAAGATGCCCTTAAGAGCATCTCCAAGAGACTCTCTGCTCCAGTTCTTAACTCAAAAAATGAGGAGAGAGAATGAAAATGTTGCTCCAAGAGACTCTTAGTGGCTCTTAAAAACACTAAAAGTCTCTTCTCTCTCCTCATTTCTAAGAGCCACTAGTAGCTTAACTTGTATTTTAATAATAAAATATACATGTCCACCAATTTTTGCACAACTTTTGGTTATAGTGGGGTTAATTTATGAATAAATTATAAATAAAGAACTAATATAAAGAGAATTGTTGAAGTTTGACACATAAACCAATGTAATAACTTATTAAGAAACATTTATTTATATTTATATTATCTTAAAGAGTGAATGTAAGAGACTCCTGGTGATGTCTAAGTTTTTCAAACAAAATAATCAAATAACACGAGAACGTAAAAAGGGCCGTAAGGAAACGGGCCTTGACCTGGAAAATTTGGTTACAGGAGGCTTAAAAAATAAGCCCAGTCTCTGTAATCGAAATAAAACAGGGACTAGGGTTTTATAAAGGAGAGAGAGCCAACAATATATCCCTCTTCTTCCTCTTCTTCAACTCTTGCCGTCGCCGCGCCCAATTTAACCCCCTTTTCGTACTCCAAAATTCAATGGTAACATTTATCATCTCTCATAATCATCCATTCAATATTTATGTGTGTGTATGCCTGTATGTATTTTTAATTGTATGTATATATAATTGGTGATTGCAGGCTCCAAAGAAGGAAAAGGCTCCTCCTCCCTCCTCCAAGCCTGCCAAATCTGGCGGTGGCAAGCAAAAGAAGAAGGTCCAACTCCTCTCTCCTCTCTCCCCCCTCCCTCTCTCCTCTCTCTCTCCCCTCTTTCTCTCACCTCTCTCCCCCCTCTCTCCTCTCTCTCCTCTCTCTCCCCTCTCTCTCTCTCTCCTCTCTATCACCCCTCTCTCCTCTGTCTACCCTCTCTCTCTCTCCCCCCCCCCTCTCTCCATTTATGTCTGTAATTACTAATTGCATTTGATGTCATTTTCTACGCTTAGGTTTACCACATTTAATTGAACTTCTTAAAACTACTTGGGATTAATCTGCTTGAAAATGAGTAATAACATGAAATTAATTATGTCTATGAAATTATGTTTGAAGATTTGTGCTTTAGTTTAATGGGATATGATATGGGTATGGTGTATGAATTGCATTTAGCTAGCTAATAAATCTACATTTGGATATTAAGAAAAGGGGATTATATGAAATGTAATGACAAATAAAAGGAAACCGCAGTTTGGTTCGGTTTTGCTCACCCCTATGTAATGTAAGGAATCGAGAACTTGTTAACTTGCCATGATTATAATTTAAATTAAACAGGAGAATGTTAATTGCGGGGCTAAATTTGTTGTGCACAGAGTTGGTATTTTGTGGAACTGAAAGTATCAGCGCAATAGTGTATTTGCATTAACATTTTGCTTTGCATTTCATTTGTTATATGGGAAGTGATTTGATTGATGCTTTTCTAAATTATAAATTATATATGAATGCAGAAGTGGAGCAAGGGAAAGCAAAAGGAGAAGGTCAACAACATGGTGTTGTTTGACAAGGCTACCTATGACAAGCTCCTTTCCGAAGTTCCTAAGTCCAAGCTCATCACTCCTTCCATTCTTTCTGATCGTTTGAGGGTAACATTTTCAGATTTTTTTTTCTTCTGTTTCACTTAGCATGTTAGTTTCATAGGTATTGAGCATTTCGATTGGTTATCGTTGATTTTGATATCTATCGACGTGTATTATATTGAAAAGATAATAATACGTGCTTTGTCGTTTGGATCATTTAACTAATTAAATCATCCATGGTTCATCATTAGCTATTGGTTTACATATTTTCCAGCCTTCAATTGTTCGTGTCTGCATTAACTTCAAACGAATTGTGCTTTGCCGACCCATGCTTAATTGTATCATATGGGCTTGCACCTCCAATTTATATGTGAGAGGCTGTACCACAAATGAAATTTTGTTGGGCGGTTTCACATTTAGTAGTGGTGCAAAAGCTTGTCACAGTTTTTGCCTGGTGTCCCTAACTTGGCATTGCTAAATGTTAAACAAGTTACATAAATAATCGCAGATTCTATATTTGATCCATTACGTAAATAGAATGTCATTTTAATTTCCTGGATATTTAGTTTCTGGACTTCCACATCTGAGTTTGGAGCAACTTTGTGTTGCCCGAGTGAATAATTATTTTACTGGACCTTGCAGATTAATGGATCACTTGCTAGGAGGGCAATCAGAGATTTGATGGCCAGAGGTTCTATCAGGATGGTCTCAGTCCATTCAAGCCAGCAAATTTACACCAGGGCTACAAACACCTAATCTCATTGACTGTCTTCCCAGACTTCAAACTTGAGTGTTGGTTTTGTACTTGGTTACGTGGGAGCTAGTTTTCTTTTTACCTATCTGTTTATTTTGAGACATGGCTTCAGTTTTTTGCTATATTGCTTTGGCACAGATATTAAATTTTTAACCTTTGGTTTATGTTGATTTAATATCCTTTGATGACCTTTACATATATCCGTCAGTAACATATAGTTTCGAGCAGGGTTCTAACTTCTAACCACATATTAAGTTCGAGATAAGATGGCAATGACTTTGGCTAGTCACCTTTCTATGTTTTCTTTATTTGTGTAATTTCTGGTTGGTTGGGAAGAAATTAATTTTGATTAAATGATTACTCTAGTTCATTTTTTTATACTCAGCCTATAAAGTGAAAGCCACAATTAAAAGGAACTCCAATACGAATCCTATAGTGCATTCCTTCAAAATTTTATTAAATTAATGAAGTGTATGTTAACAACATTTCTTATATCTGTATTCTAATTTTTTATATTCACTTCCTATTTTATTTTATATTATTAAAAGTAAGTTGCATACATAAAAGTACAAAAGAAAGTGAATAAAGAGATAATGGTTTTATACAAATTTATTATATACGTAATAAAAGTTGAGAGTGACAAAATTGAGGGAAGAAAATAAAATTTTAATGAATTTAGGAGTGATAGTCTATTGAAGCAAAAAAAGTTACTTAATTTTTTATATTTCAAATTAAGAGTCATTATAAAAAAAAGACTTGGGGCATGCTCTAAGATATCGTTGGAGTTATTTTTTGTCCAACATTCTCTAAATTTTAATTTAGGATCTTGTTTAACTAGGCCGTTTGAGTTGCTCTAATCTATACTATTTGTATTATATTTATACTATATTATTATAAGTAAATGAGAAATATTTTATAGTTTGTAGTTTGGTTAACTAAATTATTCATAATCATTGAATTTTCAATTCAAGTATATCATGATCGTTCGATACAATAAATACTAAAATTTGTTATATATAGAGGTCTATGGTTACTATTAAAAGTGGAATAGGGTATATTTGGTTGGTAGTTTGGTACACTTTTTTGGTACACTCAATAGGAATCGTTGGATTTTGAGACAGATTAATGAGAACCGTTAGATATGATGTTAAAATAATATTCTTTTTATAATATATAAAATACTCTCATAACTTCAAGGTTCGAATCCCATCAACAACATATTATTATTAAACATTTATATCATATTATAAACTAATCCTAGAAATTCAAAGTTCGATTATCATTTAAAATACTATCAAATACATATAATTACATTTTATTATTTTCTATAACTTATTTTCTTACTAATTAAAAAATAAATATTAAAATAATAAGATAATAAGATAAAAATATTTAATATTAAAATAAAAATATTTAAAATTTTCCGTGCATCGGGGTTATAAGCTAGTACACTATAATAAGCGAAAGGGGTATAATTTGTTGTTTTGTTAACCCTCATTTTTGGCTATTCCCATTCACAACCGTTAGATTTTCAACTCAAATGAATCATGATCGTTAGTTACAACAATACTAAAAATTATTATATACAGAAATCCAAGGTTCGATTCCGGTCAATAACATGTTAATTTATATTTTATACTAAAAATTATTATATACAAAGATGTAAGGCTTGAATTTTTATAATAACATATTAAAATTAATATTTATAATATTATATTATACTATAAATAAATTATAAAAAATTAAAAATAACACGTGTTTTGCACGGATTATAAAAGAAGGTTTTGGAGCTAAGCATATTAGTGGTTTCAGGTGTGGCCCCGTGATAATTTTGGAAATCAATCTTTAAAAATCCTGACATTTTTAAAACCAAAATAACTTTGTGGCACTTCTTTCTTGCAAGTGAGCGACCCATGTTCATGTTTCTGTTAAATTACCGTGCTAACTCCGGGGAAACCTGTAGATGTGACATTTCCTGATTGATGCAATGAATTGGACATAATTTATATCCTATATATAATAAGTATAAGGTGGATATTTGGTTGTCAGTACTACCGTTAAACAAATATTGATCGTAGATCTAAACTTTAAATAATGGCTTAGATTATAGAGAAATTACCAAGAATACGTTGTTTTATAGTTTCATTTGCAGTTTTACTATCTTTCATTATTAATTGTAAAAATACGGTATCTTATTATCTTTATCTATTTTTGCTGTCTCTCTACATCTTTGTTCTTCTTTCTTTTCCTTACAGCTGTATTCTTTTCTCCCATCCTTTTTCCGACCTCCTCCGGCAACCTTCAACTCCACCTCCGACATCGGGGCCGCAGGCCACCTCCGATGACGACCACGTCTCCGATGAAACATAAGAATTACCATCTTAATTTTCAAAAACAACGTCGACGGCGTTTTTGGGCTGGGAAGAAGAGGTTTGATATTAATAGTATGGAGAAGGTGTTGAGTAAAGGAGGAGCTAAGTGATTAGCTTCGACGATGTTGATTAACTCCGTGGGGAATAAATTGAGCTCTCTAATCAACTTCTGTGTTTGAGATTGGGGATGTTTTGAAGTGTTTGCTATAGAGATTGTAGAGAGAGTAAGTAGGAAGGACAAAGATAATTTGAACAGATTGGGGATGCTCACATCCTATTTTATTTTCAAAGTAGCATTCCCAATGATTTGAAATTTGAATAGATAATTTGCATATTTTGTATCCATTTCTTATTGACTTATTACTTTTTTGTAACCAATTATCCGATTGAAGGTTAGTAGGCTTACCCAAATTCCGAACTCCAAACTTATGATCAGACTTTTTGAATCCCACTGAATTGTTTTGTTTTCCTGGACATCAATCAGAATAACTAATTAGATTGCCAAACACACTATAAATAGTAATTATAGCAAATGAACAATATGATATGTTGGAAGTAAGCATGTTGAAAACAATATGCCGAGAGGTTTTGTTTCTTGGTTTAAGTATATATATAAAGATCTGGGGTCATACCAATTTCTGTAAAGTTTTCCTGGTGCTAGCTTGTTAATGGTTGTTGATATCATATTTTTTTTTTATTTTTATGGTGTTACTCCTTTGAATTAAAGAGAATTGCGTTGTAGTAAAAATGTTCTTTCCTCGTTTTGTTTATTTCTGAAAAAGAGTTCCTAACTTACATCTCTGATTCTGTTTTACAAACTGGAAGTCCAAGATTGTTAACTATTCGGTTGATTTGGATTGCATATGGTTGTTTTGTGTATTGTTTTGATAAAATTGGTTAATTTTGGATGAAGTTGCGTTTGGTTGATTTCAGTTGATTAAATTGGTAATCTCTTTGTTGTTATAGTTGCAGTTGCAAATAGGGTAGTAAGGCCCCGTAGGAGCACTCATAATTCTCTATTTCTAACTGTTGCAATTTAATGCAACCACATACAATTGAACGCAACTACATATGCAACTGAATGCAACTGAAACTGAAAGTTTAATTTTCATTTTTTTGTTGCTACGCTGCCCTTACATACAACTGGAAGTTGGAAAAAAAAAATGAAAATTCCACTTTCAATTTTCAGTTGCATTTAGTTGCATATGAGGTAGTATCCAGTTGCAATTCCACTTTCAATTTTCAGTTGCATTTAGTTGCATATGAGGTACTATACAGTTGCATATGTGGTTGCATTCAGTTGCATGTGTGAATTTCCATTTTTCTGCTGCTGCGCATCCCTTATATACAACGCAAAAAAATTGGAAATTCAACTTCCAGTTTTCAGTTGCATATGAGGTTGCTTTTAGTTGCATATGTTGTTGCATTCAGTTGCATGTGTGAATTTCCATTTTTCTGCTGCTGCGTAGCCCTTATATACAACTGGAAGTTGGGAAAAAAATGAAATTCAACTTCCAGTTTTCAGTTGCATTCAGTTGCATATGAGGTTGCATTCAGTTGCATATGAGGTTGCATTCAGTTGCATATGTGGTTGTATTCAGTTGCATATGAGGTAGTATCCAGTTGCAATTCCACTTTCAATTTTCAGTTGCATTTAGTTGCATATGAGGTACTATCCAGTTGCATATGTGGTTGCATTCAGTTGCATGTGTGAATTTCCATTTTTCTGCTGCTGCTGCGCATCCCTTATATACAACGTAAAAAAATTGGAAATTCAACTTCCAGTTTTCAGTTGCATATGAGGTTGCTTTTAGTTGCATATGTTGTTGCATTCAGTTGCATGTGTGAATTTCCATTTTTCTGCTGCTGCGCAGCCCTTATATACAACTGGAAGTTGGGAAAAAAATGAAATTCAACTTCCAGTTTTCAGTTGCATTCAGTTGCATATGAGGTTGCATTCAGTTGCATATGTGGTTGTATTCAGTTGCATATGTGGTTGCATGCAACTAACCTTATACGTAATTGAAAATTGAATTTATGTACGTGGTTGCGCCGCCCTTATATACAACTGGAAGTTGAATTTACATTTTTTGACTGTGCAGTCCTTATCATTCAGTTGCAAATATTACAAAAGGGCACCAGAATTTTCAAAAGCAGAGGCCACATAATTTGTCTAGCTAGAAATATTTTACATCAAGACTTTAAATAATTATGTTTACTTGGATCATATAATCATATTCATAAAGTAACCAATTTGTAGTGTTCATACTTCAGACAAATGTACTCATATTCGGTAAATAATTGATTTTGAACTGGTGACTCAGATAGTTGTAACTTGTAAGTGCCCAGCTTTAACATATTCAACCTTGGTAACTAATTGAAAGTTGGCCACGTGTTATTGATCCAGGTATAAATGACAAATTTGGGTTAAATAAAAATGAAGATAATATAGTAAATTTTTTTTTCTTTGTTTGTACAAGGTATGAGTATGAGGCGCATAACTTCTTTACACAGAGTCTACTGGTTATTTTTGAATCCACTGCTGGGGTATGCAACACCAACCAAAGAAAATCTGATGCAATAGCTTTTACTCCGGTGGTGAATGGGATACGAATCTTGTTTCTGCTACACTCAAGATTGTTGGCTTCTTCGCAGCAACAACTACAAGGCCCGTTTCTAATGGTTGTGTGACGACGACAGTCTATGCTGTTGCACAATGTATTGAGACTATAAGCCAGAAGGATTGCCAAAGTTACTTGACAACTGGATATAATAACATACAAAGTTGTCAATCCAATCAAATATAATAAGCAACGAGCACATAGACGGCCAACATATATAAGTATATAAGATCCCTAAAAATCAACATAAATCAAAATTCCATAAACTAGCAACTTAATGCAAGTCAGGCTTCCTAACATCATTAACAAGCAAAATAAACTTAAAGCAAGCAAATCAAACCAAAGCAACCAGGTGACAAATTTACGAGTATAAACAGAGATAAAATACCAACTCAAGATGACACAAAAAAACCATATACAGCAGTTACCAAAAGCAAATACAAATTCAAACATGGATGATCCATAACTTAAAATTCGGGATTTGTCAGCATATGTGCAGTACTTATTAACTCTGCATGTTATTACAATCTTATCTTATTGTTTGAGAAAGCAAACATCCACAAGCTAGGCTTACAAATGCGCAATACTAGGGAGCCAAAATGACCAACAGTAACCACTCATATTACCTAACGGCAACCCAAGCATGCTTTACCACTGTTAAGAAATACACAGATAAAACACTAAAGGGAAAATATTCAATATAAATTCTTTCAAACATCAACTAAAAAATATACAATGGAAGTGACCAAATAAGGAAAAGAAGAAATTGATACTGCAAACAAAATATTCAACAACCTGTGCAAAGAATGCTTAGCTATGCTATCTAATATAATGAAAAAAAAGGTTAAGTACGGTCTTAGGACAGCCTAATTAGTAATTCAATAAAGAGTACATTACGCGCAAAACTATTTTCCCTTTGTCTACCTCAAGCTTAGCCCCTGTAACTAACCAGTGACCAGGAATATCTTGAGGCCCCTTCGACACATTACGTACTCAAAATACATGACACTTTGCAACTCAATTTTGTACCAAAATCATTTGAAAACAACTCACATTAACCTCTCCTAAACATCTCCATACATACTAACTCAAGGTTTCAGAACAATTCATAAATCTACTCCACATTAGCTAAAAATTACTCGACATTACCTAATCCATATACATGTCGCTGTGCAACTCGATTACGTATTGAAATCAACTCAAAACAACTGATAGCAACCTGTTCTGAACAGATCCATACATACTAACTCAAGATTTTTAGAAAAATTAAAAAAATTACTCCACCTTACCTACTCAATATACATGACTCTGTACAACTTGATATACAGAAAAAGATCAGTACAATTCAAAGCAACTAATCTCAAACTAAAAGTATTCAGATCGAATTGAAAAGCATAAAATTTGAATATAACAATTGAATCGAGAATAACAAATTTTGCAACTAAAAACAACAAAAATTCATCAAAATTTTGAATCGATAGTTACGAATTAGTGATTAGAACATACCTTTTCAGTAATTTCGAGAAATAATTGAAACCTTGTGATAGTTACGCAATCACAATTTGAATCTAGTTGTTTTTTATAATGAGTTGATGCAGTAATTGAAGGAGTGTTTTAGTTGATAAACAAGTAACGAAATAACAAACCCAGCAACTAATATAACTAGCTAAAGTAACGTATTTTTGCAACTGTTTAAAAGAAATTAGTATTATTGTAAATAAGATGGTATTTTTGCAAATAATTCATTTTAAGAAAAGTAAAATTGCAAAAAATTACTTTTGAGAATATATTTATCAAAAAAGCTCTAGATTATATCCTATTTATTTTAACGCCAAACAAATATTGATCATTAGATCAAAACTTTAATTAACGGCCTAGATTATATCCTATTTATTTCAATATTTAAATACTAATATAGTAATATTCTAAACAGACTCTGCCACACCGGCGCAGAAGCCTATTCTAATTAATATAGAAGAGAAAAATCATGTTCTAACTGATCTAGGTGAAATATAATTCCACATATATCAATAATCTAAATTTTTTAAAATAGTTTATATACTTGAACTAATTGAAATATAAATTTATTCGCAAATTTTATAAATATTAGAGACATATTATACAAATAAAATAATTTTCAAAAATCTTGATACTTACATGAGAGGAATATTTTTAAAATAATATAATTTTCATAAATCTTAATATTTATGTGAATAATGATTCTCAAATAATCTAAATTGGATTCTTATTAATATCATGTAAAAGAATAAATTTAATAAATATTAAAGGAATATTATTCAAATATATAAGTTGGTCGACAAAATATAGAACTAAAACTAAAACTGATTTAACATAAGAATTTCAAAAAATCATTCAACAGAGATGAAATTAAAAATCCAAAATTTAAATTTATTGAACAAATGCATAATATTATATTATGATCATGTGACATCTAAAAAATATTGTATCAAGATCTTGATATAAAATTTTATAATTTTTTCTATTTAATCTAAGTTTAAAAGAATAACTTACCTATATTTTTACGATACTATCTTAAATTTTGTGTTAATCTATGATTTTATTAAACGAATTTGACGAAAAGACTAAATTATATAAAATATCATTATTATTTTTAAAAATTTTGTCCACATCAACCAAAGTATTTGATATATTTATTTTAATAAATAATATTATGAATATGAATCGGGGATTAAGTATATTGTGAATATGTACATAGGTGGGATTAATTAAATAGAATCATGCTCTTATGTGATATAATCCTAACAGTTTATTTTTTATTCAATGTACCATCCATTTAATTAAACCAATTTTTATTTTATAACACTCACCAATCAATCCATACATATCCACATCCTCAACGTACAATCAACACAGTAATCACTATAATCAAATCATTACAATTAAACAATAATCATTCAAATCAACACAATCACCACACAACAACCACATTCGGTCACGACCTTCCTGTCACCACATCCGGCCATCACCTTTGACATCACCAATATCATACCAAAATCACTTTCCTTAAATAATAATTATAAAAATTATTGAATCAAAATTACCGCAAAATTCATGTTAGAGTTGATCGGATCTGTTATCGTACAAAAATCACTTGCTTTAAATAATAACTATCAAAATATTGAATCAAAATCACTGCTAAATTCATGTTAGTGTTGGCCCGATCTGAATTTGCTCTTCGTTAAAGTTAATAGCATCACCGTCAAAATCGAATTTTGATTTCCAATAGATATTTACAGTTATATGTACATCAACCCGTATGTGTATGTATCAAGCAAAATGGAGGTTAAAAATTTATAAAGAATGTAAGAGAGTGTAATTATAGGAAAATGAAACGGGTGACTGGAAATTGATGGTGATAGCAGCCGAAATTTGACGATGGTGATCGAAGTTTGGTCTGATATGGAGGAAGAAAGACGTACACTAGAAAGGAAGAAGAGACATGTGAGGGATGAAGGACATAGATGGGAAAGTGGGTAAAGTAGTCATTAAAATGAACCATCAAAATTAAAGGTAATTTAAAAATTGTGTGGAAAAGATTTGATTTCATATCTCATATTAGTAGTGAAGGTTCTCATTGTAAGAATTTGGCTAATTATATATGGACTTGATTATGTATATGGGATTTGTATAGATTATATATGCGATTATCACTATTTTTTGTGAGATTTAGGTAAAATTTATTATATACATTATTATAGAAGAGAA
The DNA here is from genome assembly GCA_037693485.1 of Kitagawia praeruptora. Classification (NCBI taxonomy): domain Eukaryota; kingdom Viridiplantae; phylum Streptophyta; class Magnoliopsida; order Apiales; family Apiaceae; genus Kitagawia; species Kitagawia praeruptora. The sequence goes on from CM075352.1 coordinate 147,842,250, forward strand.
AATATGTTTAAATATGCTATGTTTATGTATAATAGTGTAAATAGTCATGTCGCATTTGACTACAAGATTATGGTAACCAAGAAATGCAAAGATTTTTACTGAGATTAAAAAATGAGTTAAATAAGCCAGTAAATTTAATTCTTTCGAGAATAAATTTTAGAGCCAGGATAAATTATATTAATAAAAAAACAATGAATATAAAAAAATATTAAAAATAACACGGGTCATAGCCTAGTATCTATAACTTTCGGAATGTCTGATTGCCCTGCTTTCTACTAGTTTACCATGTTCCTTCAAAGAACCCTGATACATAAACAATTTTATAGTACAATTGAAGGCCAATTATGATTCTTGAACATGATTCCTTTTCTGCTCAACATACAAGAAACCAGATTTTTACCTTTAAATGAAGCAAATATCCAAATAACCATCTTGAACATATGCGAAGTTGAGCAAATTATGCCATCAATAACCTACTGGAAAACCAAAACCATGTTACTGCACCAAGACATTATCGCTCTCCTGAAAAACATCAAATATATACATGACCTAGAAAGCTGTGAATGAATTTTATGTCTGCAATTTCGTAAGAAGCAAAATTTGGTTTCTCCAAAAAGATATTAAGATATTATACAACCATAAAGTGTGGTTTCCTTGAAACATTACTGCCATAGCAACAAACTGAGGAACCCTATTTCATGCCATTTATTTTTTATACTTACTTTAGAAGTCAGATCATCGAAGACAAAAAGTAATTTAAACAATCGAGCGCCCCAGTGATTCACTAATCACCTATCTGGACATTTTCTTCTCTACTCGACCTGTCATAACCAGCATGAGTACAAGAACGTGCAATAACGTACTTTCCTCACGTGTTTCCTCCGGACAGTCATTTTCACATATCCTTGGAGTCCCATAATGTAAGTGGACCAATATTGCGGTACTGACATTTTAAGCCACTCCAGCCTTTCCCTAAAAGGGCCATCGCAGCTATGCTTGCAAACGGCTTCCTCTGTAACTCCTCTAGACTTACCTTAGAACTTTGTGGATCACAAACGACAACTGGTTCGGGCAGCTTTTGATGAGTTGTAGCTGGATTTTTTTGCCACCTCTGAATCCAAGAACGTAACTGCTTTGTGCCATCCCTTCCATCAAGGTCATCATTTGAAAAGGAATTGCCAGTTCTTAGTGGATTCGTTTTCTGATTCAGAACCATTAGTTCTTTACCAGCAGAGATAGGCACTGGTTTTGAGAAAGCTCTTTCACTTCTTACACCATCGCCGACAAGCTGGTTTGCTTTTGCATCAGATGTGGATTCATCCAAACTCAAACTCTTGGTACCAATAGAATGGTTACATGAATCACTTATCTTAAGACGCTTAATCCATCTGCTGCTTGTATCTTGCTCACAATCTATGTCCAGACTTCGAGTTCTTGATGTGCTTGCTTCTGCATTGTCCACTACACTTGCTTCATCTGGGTCGGCGGGTAGCTCTATGTTTATATCCGGTATTTCAGGGATAAGACGTTTGCGGGGTTGAACTTCTCCAGTTGTTACAATGCGATCATGAGTTGGTAGATCTGTGTTTGCCTTGACATCCTGCAAGTTGATATTATGTTATGACTGCATACTTGACATTTTACTGGTTGTAGCTGTGCATATCTACTATACACATATAAAGTGTAATAAAATGACTATTTTAGTATACTTCTGTTCTGTGTAAATGTAAATTTATATCCAGAAGGTAATACAAATGGCCTTGTAGACAAATTACTACTAGATCCAATGTCAACGACAGAGTACCTTTTTTGAGGAGGAAGACTCTACACCTGAAATAATTAAAAAGGAGAACTACATTAATAAAATGGTTAATATTTTGATTATTACAAATTTACATTCATCTTTCAGATTACAACTAGGCCACTGGCAGTATATTTATATTTAAGCACTATCAATCACAGAGGACTAAAAGTTATCACATAGAAAATCTGTAATTAGTAATTACAAAGAGTGCATTTCAACTCAGAATTCAACCCAAGATGGCTATCATATAACATGGGTTTATGTGAGCGTGTAATTCAACAAGTTACAACAATTAGTCATACCTGAGAGATGTTTGTCTTTAATCTTTTTCCTATATATTGGGTCAGTCTCAGCTGATGATTTGTTCTTTGAAACAATTTCAGTAGCACTGACATCATGGACATGATCTTTTCCATCACTCTCTGATGAGGAAAGCTGCTGAAGCTGTACTCCTTGCTTACCATGACCAAAAAGCTGGGGGAAGCTGTAACATTTAATGGGCACATTTTCCTGCACCTGGGAAAGAACTCTTGGATCCTTAAATTTTCGGTTTTCCTTCCGCAAATATGAATCAGTATTTTCCGTGACAAGAAAAGTACGAATTTCCTGAAATCTGGGAGTACATTCACCTAAATCCTCAGCAGAAGTATATATCATCATAGTATTTGCATCATGAGAATAGGTCGGAAACAAGTTGATACCAGAACAATTATGCATTCTCTTGTACGGTTCTTCACAAAAGGCTGGTGGATGATTATTTCTCATAAGGAGATTATCTACAAGCAAAATATGAGTCTTAATCCTATATCAAATGGTATTATAAATTTTCTAGACATAAAGTAGTTAACCTTGTATTTCTTACCGGACATAAATCCAGGACCACAGGGATTACTGCACTTCTCATGTTCCGGAGCTTTCATGATGTTAGTATCTGATAACTTTCTTTTGGATGACAGTATGGATCTAACATGGTTGACATTTTCTTCTAGACTATAGACGAAGGATGGGGCTGTAGGGTTGCTTCCACTTTCATGTCTTACTTCTCCCATAGCAAATTTTTGGGATGAAACACGAGATCCTGTGCTACTTAAGTTCTCTGGCAAAGATTCTGAGAAAGCTAAGCTGCTACCCAAAACCATTTTAGACTTCAACAGCTCTCTGGGGCATTGTGAAACACTTTTATGCTGAATATGTGAATCCATATATGAAGTTTCAGTTCCTGGAGGAGCTAATGAAAGTAACGGGGGCACGCGTTCAGTGTTCAGAGTACGCTGACCATTCTGAGAAATATTGACTATTGAAGAGTTAAGTGATTCCAGTCTATTATTACTCCCGTTTCTTGAACTCATTGCCTGTACACCATTTAATATTCCAAAATCTATGGCTTTAACCTCTGTGCGTTGTTCGACAGATCCAGATATGTAAGATGTGATTTCCTTTTCCTTCTGCACATGCCATCGGTTTGTACCTTTGTCCTCATGCAGAGGAGATAACTGGTTCTGCTTTTGAAGTGCAGACAGATGTGACATCCACAGAGATTGATTAGGATGCATTGGCTGCTTACCCTTATCAACACGGTCATTCATGCTTCTGAAATGGATATAGGATTCTTATGTACGTGCAGAAAGTCTGGTTTCTATTGCCTGCAATTCATGAAAGTATGTTAGTAATTTATACTATAATATTAGATACCATGATGTAATTTCCTTGCACGAAATTGATTTATAATTTGTTATAACGGAAGCAAGAAAGATTATATGCAGAAGAGAAATAGTTTATATTGATCTTGAGGAAAAACAGATTACAGAGATTTTTTCAGATGCCTCAAATTTTCAGATCAGATGATTTACAATCTTTACATGCATATCTATTTATAGACAAAATATAAGGGGTAAGGTGTGGTAGGTGGGTTAGGTGTGGTGGGTGGTGCCACCGCCGGCGGCCGCCGCAGTCAAATCCGGCGGCTACATATTCAAGGCATTCTCACAAATCTCCACCTTGACTTGAATCCTCTCACAAAAACAGATAACAGATGTACCAGATGCATCATAATAATGCCAGATGTACCAGATAAAACTCTTCACCTTGACTTGAATTCTCTCACAAATAACAGATAACAGATAACAGATGTACCAGACGCATCATAATAATGTCAGATGTACCAGATGCACCATAATAATGCCAGATGTACCAGAAAAAACTCTTCTGCCTCGACTTGAATCCTTTCACAAATAACAGATAACGGATGTACCAGACGCATCATAATAATGCTAGATGTACCAGATAACATATCTCCACCTTGACTTGAATCCTCTCACAAAAACAGATAATAGATGTACCAGATGCATTATAACTGATCTACCAGACGAATTATAACAGATGTACCAAACGAATTATAATAATGCCAGATGTACCAGATAAAACTCTTCTGCATCAGATTTTGCCCTCAAAAAAGGGCAATCAACAGCTCCGAACATTTACGAACATTTAGCAAGTTCAAATAATGTTGAAACTTGCTATGTGGAACCGGCTTGGTGAGCATATCAGCTGGGTTATCAGCAGTACCCACTTTTCTCACCTTGATTCTCTTCTCACTTCTTAGAAAATGATATCTCACATTTATGTGCTTAGTCCACTCATGATGGACTTGATCCTTGGCTAAACAGATTGCACTGAGACTGTCACAAAATACCATAGCCTGATCATGATGTAGACTCAGATCGCTGACCAATTCTTTCAACCAGATTCCTTCTTTTGCATCTTCTGTCAATGTCATGTACTCTGCTCTCGTAATAGACAAAGTCACTGTAAGTTGCAAAGTAGCTTTCCAACTGACAATCGAACCACCCAGAGTGAAAGCATAACCAATCATAGATCTTCTACTGTCAACATCTCTAGCATAATCAGAGTCTGAAAACCCTGTCACCAAACACTCAGTATCACCTCCATAAATGAGACCAACATCAGACGTACCTTTTAAGTACTGAAATACGTACTGAAATACCCTCTTCACAGCTTGCCAGTGGTCCTTGCCTGGATCACCCATGAACCTACTAACAACATTGACAGACTGTGCAAGATCGGGCCTAGTGCAGACCATTGCATACATCAAGCTTCCTACTGTACTAAGGGAACTCGAGACATGTACTCTTTTTCCTCAGCAGACTTATTACATGTCACTGCTTCTTTGTAAGTGGATGGCTCATCAGAGCTAGGATCCACCTCTTCAGCTACCTGTAGTGCATATGCCACCATATGTTCAAAACCATATTTCTTTGGAGGCACTCCGTACTTAGCTCTCCTCGATCGATCAAGAGCCAAACTGTGCTGATTCGCTACTGGTACTGATGATTCTGATCTGACTGTGGTTGTTGAACTTCTTGTTGTGGTTCACTCTCATCTTGAGTGACTTCCTGCTCCACCTGTTTCTCAACACCACCACTTTCTGGAATAATCGTAGATCCACGATTTATCAGATAACCTGATGTACTAACTGCTTCCGCCAAGAATCTTCTAGTTAGTCCAGCATTAGAGAGCAAGCAACTAGCCCTCTCCAGAAGTGTCTGATTCATACGCTCTGCTACACCATTCTGCTGCGGTGTATCCCTGACTGTATGAAGCCTAGAAATCCATTCTCTCTCCAGAAGTGTCTGATTCATACGCTCTGCTACACCATTCTGATGTGGTGTATCCCTGATTGTATGATGCCTAGAAATCCCTTCTCTCTCCAAAAGTGTCTGATTCATACGCTCTGCTACACCATTCTGCTGCGGTGTATCCCTGATTGTATGATGCCTAGAAATCCCTTCATTCTTACAGAACTCATCAAACTCAGATGAGCAAAATTCCAGACCTTATCAGTTCGCAGCCTCTTAATCTTCTCTGAGGACGCGACAACAACAGAACCTGATAACGTATCAGTTCGCAGCCTCTTAATCTTCTTCGAGGACGCGACAACAACAGAACCTGTTAACGTAGATCCTTGAAGAAGATACAAGGTACCATGTTTAACACCTTTCAAAACCACATTAGAACCCTTGCAGACATGTAGAACTCCACCTTCACCTTGAAAACTGAAACCCTTACTGTCTAACATATTCAAAGATATCAGATTCTTTGTCATAAGTGGAACGTGCCTAACATCAATCAATGTGCAAAATTTACCATCATGTGTCCGAATTTTAATCGAGCATATTCCAACCGTCTCACAAGCAAAACTGTTAGCCATAGAAATCTTGCCACCGTCTACTTGCTCGTAGGTTGTAAACCACTCCCTGCGCAGACATATATGATAAGACGCTCCAGAATCAAGAATCCACACATCAGAGTGATGCGTGTCCTTGACAGCAACTAGAGCAATATCTTCTTCAGAAGTAGCATCAGCTACAGCAGCAGTATCTGTCAAATTATCCTATTGCTTCTTTTTCTTGGGACAGTCAGATTTCCAGTGTCCCTTCTCTTTACAGTAATTACAGATATCATTAGGTTTTGGACCCTTAGGAACTGATTTCTTCCCCGACTTTCCATGTCCATTACTCCCGCTAGCTACCAACCCAACAACATGATTATCTGCACCTGTACCAGCCGCCTTATGGCGCAGCTCTCTAGTATGGAGAGCAGATCTAACCTCTTCTAGAGAAATAGTATCTTTACCAACAATAAACGATTGCACAAAGTTCTCGTACGATAATGGTAAAGAAACTAACAGAATCAAAGCAGCATCCTCATCTTCAACTTTAACATCAATATTACGCAATTCTAATAAAATTGTGTTTAATTGATCTAAGTGATCTCGAAGAGGCATACCTTCCTGCATTCGCAGACTGAACAGACGTTGCTTCAGCAACAACTTGTTTGTTAAAGACTTCGTCATGTAGAGACTTTCAAGCTTCAACCACAGACCAGACGCGGTATCCTACTCTGCGATTTCAGTAATAATATCATCTGCAAGACACAACAGAATTGTTGAATGTGCATTTTCTTCCAGAATGGCCATCTCAGCGCTTGTAGAAGCAGCCGTTTTTGTGTTCAACGGCGCCCAGAGCCCGTGTTGCTTTAACAAGGCACGCATCTTGATTTGCCATAGACTGAAACTATTTCTCCCAGTAAATTTTTCGACCTTAACATTAATACCACCAGACATCTTTCTCCCAGAACCGTATATGTGAACAGTACCCGTGAACAGTTCCCGTGAACAGTGCCCGTGAACAGTGCCGTATGAACAGTGGCGTATGAACAATACCGTATGAACATTACCTTCTTCTCCGGTGATGAACAGTGTCGTCTTCTCCGGTGATGAACAGTAACTCCGCCTGAACAGTGTCGTCTTCTCCGACGATGAACAGTAACTCCGACGAAAAATTCCAGCGAGCTTAAAAAAATTCCGACGAAAATTTTTGCAGCAGCTTCAACCTAGGCTCTGATACCAGTTTGTTATAACGGAAGCAAGAAAGATTATATGCAGAAGAGAAATAGTTTATATTGATCTTGAGGATAAACAGATTACAGAGGTTTTTTCAGATGCCTCAGATTTTCAGATCAGATGATTTACGATCCTTACATGCATATCTATTTATAGAAAAAATATAAGTGGTTAGGTGTGATAGGTGGGTTAGGTGTGGTAGGTGGTGCCGCTGGCGGCCGCCGCAGTCAAATCCGGCGGCTACATATTCAAGGCATTCTTACATAATTGTTGTATCTAATCAGTCCTATTCATCTAAAAATAAAATGACAAGTTATGATTATATACAAGCAAGTAAGAATGAAGACCCTGACAGGACGCATAATATATAATTCATTTACAACATCTATACCAACATGAGGCAAGACTATTCATTCTTTTAAGATGAAGAGGTTAAAACAATAACCATCTCAGCATTAAACGAGTGAACGAAGTCAAAGTACATGTTGGAAACTAAATATATGAAGAAACAACGAACCATAAATGTACACTAGAAGGGCTTAGGCTGAAAACAAATAACAATAATCCCGTCTCGAAAGTGAAAGGTGAGGAGCAAAAGGTTTGTCTGAACGCAATTCTATACTCCTAAATTTATACTAACACAACTTGCACTGCATGAGACAATGGCAAAACACATTAACCCAAAGTATGTCTTATGAAGGAGAAGGATAGAGATTAAAAAAAAAAAAAAAAAAATCGTGCAGAGTGTAGTGTTCTGCATTTTTCTAATTCTCTCAGTGATACTCAGCACACATAACTCGATGGTTCTTTGCCCATATCAGTTGTCAGTTCTGCAAGATTCAAATATTTGGTACCTACACACCCTTCAAAAGGATTGGTTTTGCCATCCAAAAAGAACTAGGAGTGCAGCTTGTTGTTTGCCTTCCTTCCATTTCTAAGTAATCGTTCAATTAAAGATGAAATGAATGGAATTTTAAAAAATTAAAAGAAAAAACCGTTATAAAAACCAATTACACAAATTGAATCAGGAAACTAATTTCGGTTGTGAGACTGGTACGGACGACAAAACTGGTTCCATCATGCTTAGTTTTTTAAAGCAATACAGTGGAGGCAAGCAAACAAAAGTAACATAATTAACAAAATGATTATAAGTTCATAACTTAACTACTTAGCCTGAATCAAGTCCTACCTGTAAACAACAAGCTGCTACTCCATATCAAAGCTGCCCTTAAAAACTAAAACTTAACACATTTTCAAAGCAATTACACATCTTCAGCCCAAGTAAGCCCTTGAAATGTCCAAACATTTTTTCAAAGTACTTGAGAATCTTGAAACATGGTTAACAATTAAGCAACACATAAAACCCAAAAGTTTCTTGAAAATGAAATCACTTTACATTCACTCTTTTCCAGAAAAGAAAAAAAGACAAGCATGCATTACATACTCAAAATTCTTATAATTGAAAAGGGCTACCTTAGATATTTGCAGAGGAGAAAATAGCAGTAGGTTCATCATATTATAAGGATCTGGGCTACTGAGAATAAAAGGATAGTTGTTGAGATTTTAGTTATGGGAGAAACTACAAGTAGTAAGTGAAGTGAGATACGTGGCCAATTCATATTCAAGTGTTTTTACACCATACGATAATAATAGGGTAGTAGTACAAAGGCATATAGCATCAACTTGATGACTTGCTATCTCATCAATCCTATCTCCCCTCGTTGCTGCTGTCTTTGTCATTTTTATTCACCACTTGCTTCCTTCTCCATCTTTACAACCTTTTTTTCCAGTATTAGTACCCGATAATCAGTGCACCCATATTTTTATATTTTGTTTTTTAAATACATAAATAAAAACGCAAACGCAACATACTCAATATATCCCGTGTAACACAGCCCTACACATGTGTAGAGAGGCTGTTTCCGGTGTTTGATCCCCGACAAGAATCGAACCCATGACCTCTCGATCATGGATTGGGCACCTTAACCACTGTGCCAACTCAACCCCTTTTTTCTAAATACATGAATAAGTATATTAAAAAAACGAATATTCAAAATTATGGGGCAACCTACTAAACTACTTTGTACAAAAATTACAGTAATAAAAAAGGCCGGTGATGGTCCGTGATAATTATATACAAATATCAATATTCTAAAAATTCTCGATTTAGTTAATTAATTCCCGATTAATTTTTTTAAGATATTTAGTTTATTCGATTTTTAAAATTCTCAATTAGTTTTACAATTATTTCTTGATCAGGATATTTATAATAAATTAATAGAATTAAAATAATATATTAATCAAGTATAAATTATTATATGTTTTATGATACAATAAAGGTTATTTACTAAAAATACCAGGTTTAAAGTTTTTATTTGCAAAAATACCATCTCCTTTAATTAATTGCAATTTTACTAAACCAAGTTTCAAAATTGAAAAATACCCCCTCCCCCCCTTCGTTTCCAGCCGACTTCAACAGGATTCAACACTTTTTTTTAAGGTGGGGCGATATTTTGGTTGCAACTGAATGCAACCACATTCAACTTTTTTTTTTTAAGGTGGGGTGATTTTGGTGGATTTGTGTTAGTCACAGAGGCATGCATGTATACATCTAATAACAAGTCTAATTGTTTGTAATGCTTTGCATTACTTACATGACCTCTTAACTGAGGGAACCTCTAGTTGTAGAGTCTCTTCTTGTTTTGTACTTGTAATAGGCATCAAATCCTAGTTGTGTAACTGTACTTATATAGTCAAGAATAATGCTTGAAAGAAGTTCCAAGGTTCATGGCTCAAGCAAGAAGATTAAGACTGTCAAATAATCACAGTTGGGATTTGAAGAAATGAAGAATTTGCCTAAGTACCAATTCGAGAAGTACTTTTGTCTATTCGAGAAGTCTAGCGTTCGAGAAGTCAGAGATTCGATATCTAAGAAGACACTGTTCGATATCTCTGAATGATCTAAAAGATTCGACATATCTAAATAATCTATTCGAGAACTCAAGAAGTCAACAAGTCAAAGTGGTATTCGAGTTCTCAAAGAGCCAACAAGTCAAAGTTCCATTCGATATCTCAAGGACTCATAAAACTATTTGATATCTCAAGGATTCGACAAGTCAAGTGTTCTATTCGATAACTCAAGGAATCCTGGAAAAAAACATTATTCGAGAAGTGATTCGATATGTCAATCAGACAGTATTCGAGAACTTAGAGTTATCTAATCCTAGTTCTCGAATCAATCACTTAGCCACTTCTCGAATACATTCTTGGAGACAAAATACTGAAGAAATTGTACAAGTCTGAAACCTGCAACAAGCCAATGCACTTTTTGGACCACAATCTGTAACGTGCTCTGGAAAGCCTACAAAAAAGCTTGGAGAGATATATAAGAGACAAAGTGCTACAGAAGTGGATCTGAACAGAACTTTGCAAAGTCAAATCTGTAGCCGTTTGGATGCTTACTCAAAAAGGATAGACATACAAGAAAGTAATTTATGCTGTAACATTATTTGTAGTAACTGAGTTGTATTCATGTTATATAAGAATACAATCTCATTTCTTTAGTTGTGAGAGAGCGAGAGAAGTTTTTCATACACTGTAAGATATATCTCTCTGAGAAAAACGAAGCTGAGAATACTATCATTTGTATTCACAGATTGTAACAACCTTTATCTAATAATAAATTAGATTAAAGTGATACTGTGTCTTGTGTCATTCTTTATCCGCACCTACATATTTGCACACACAGACACTTATCAGCTACACAGATTCAAGAACGAAAAAAAGTTCAAGAATCCATTCACCCCCCTCTGTATTCTTTTACTGTATTCAATACTCAACAATTTGGGTTGCAAGGCCCCGCCAGGTGGGGTGATTTTGGGTTGCAGGGCCCCGCCAGGGGCAATATTCAACCAAATGCAACCACATTCAACTCTATATATATAAATAGTTGCATGTGGTTGCATTCAATTGCTGATTTCAAGTTCCATTTTTTAGTTGTCATTTTCGACCTCTTTTTTGAACTCTATTCAAAAAAGAGGTCGAAAGTGACAACTGAACAATGGAACTTGAAATCAGAAATTTAGTTGCATGTGGTTGCATTCAGTTGCAATTAATTGCATGTGGTTGCATTCAGTTGCCGATTTCAAGTTCCATTGTTCAGTTGTCATTTTCGACCTCTTTTTTGAACTATATATATATAAATATATAAAATTCAAAAAAGAAGTCGAAAATGACAACTGAACAATGGAACTTGAAATCAGAAATTTAGTTGCATGTGGTTGCATTCAGTTGAATGTGGTTGCATTCAGTTGAATATACCCCTGCGGGGACTTGCAACCCAAATCCACTAAAATAGCACCCCACCTTAAAAAAAATAAATGAATGTGGTTACATTTAGTTGAATGTGGTTGCCCCTGCGAGGCCTTGCAACCCAAATCCACCAAAATATCACCCCACATTAAAATAAAAAAAAAAGTAACCACGTGGTTACTGTTCATCCGAAATTCTGGGACTGGGCAAGATATTGGGTTGAAAGAGGAAAGATGGTATTTTTGCAAATAAGATGGTATTTTTGCAAATAACTTTTCTTAACAAAAGTGAAATTGCAAAAATTTACTTTTTACAATATTTTTATCGAAAGAGCGCTACAATAAATACATATTAGGGTGATTGCCCTTTTTACCCACTTTTTAAGTTTCTCTCATCAAAATACCTAAAATTCGTGTTGCGCGCCCAAAATACCCACTGGATACGCCTATGGAAGAGGAGTATCCTCGAATACGCCTACGTGAGAGGAGTAAAGGGCGGGATACGCCTATGTGAGAGGAGTAAAGAGCCAGTTACGCCTATGGAAAAGACGTATGTCGATGGGATACGCATTTTGATCCGGTGTATCAGGTGACATGCAACTGTGACCTGCGTGATGACGTCAGCTGACGTCATCGTCACTTTCCCCTCAGATTTTACGCGAGCTCTCGTTGAAAGGCGATTTTGGCGATTTCGCCGAAAAACACAAAAAACCAGCCATGCTCCGTTACATACATCTTCCCATAGCGTGTAATATACCAATCGAATCGTCTTTCGACGATCTACACATTCATACCCATATAAACTCATTTTTTTGCCGGAATTTCAACACCCACAACCTTAGTTTGTTTTTTTCGATTTATTCATAGTTTTTCGATGAGCTTCGTTCACCATCTCCGTTAAACCTTCGTTCATGTATTATACGTCAATGGAATCGCCTTTCAACGATCTACACAGCCATACCAGTTTAAAATCATTTCGTTCGCTTGATTTAAAACGCCCAAAAATTGATTTGAAGAGGTGTGGAGCGAGAGAGATATACGGGGAGAGAGACGTGAACAGTAGAAGGGGGATGCGACGTTCCAAACGGCTTATCCAAGGGTTATTTTGGGCGTTGTTTTGTAATATGGGTATTTTGGGTAGTGGTAGGGAAAAAGTGGGTATTTTGGACATTCTTTCTACAATATTACTTAATAAATAACTAATCAATTCATAATAATATATTAAATAATATTATTATATTAAAATACATCCGATTTTTACTCCAATTAATTCACGATTTAACAATTAATTCTTACAAGGTACTTTTGTCGATCTTTTTCGATATCCAATTTCTATAACAACTGATATGTTAGCTTATATTTACCCCTTATCCGATCCAATAACAAAATCCACACCAATATAATTATCACATTCAATATGGTGTTCGTCATATTTTAAATATTATATTTATAAATTTAAATTTGGATAGAAATAATAAATACCAAATTTATGTATATAAATATAACACTATAATAAATTGAAAAGTTATTAATTTCATAATACGAACTAATGTTAATATTGATTATTGTATCATTTATATATTATATATTTTTAAAAAATAGAAAAAATATTCACATTTTTATAGAACATTCGTTACATAGGATTCATTCAAAATTAATAGATTTACAAACATTTTAGTTAGCTAACTATCACGTTTTTTATAAAAGTACCTATAACGAATTTATAGTTTCAAAGACACTTCCAAAATACATTTCTTATGAATAACATTCAGTAATACGATGGTAGATCCCGACAAAGAAGGTATTCTTTAACATGTTATAAATTTTATTTAATTTCATAATTATATTTTTACATGAATATTATTTTCAATAATTTTTTTATTTTAATTTAATATAGTCTAATATATTCATGTTTACGGATTATACTCATTTTTTCTTAATATAAATAATGTTTACTGTTTTTAATAGATTTTATTAACAATTGAAAATATGGAAAATATGGTGCGATGTTTTATTAATAATTGAAAAATATTGTAAGATTAATTTTTAATTAAAAGGGAATGTGTTTTAGTTAAAATGAAATATTAATGATTGAAAGATATGGTATGATTTATGTTTATAGGTATTTATAAAGGATAATATTTTTAACTAGAAGTAAACATGAAAAATGTAATTAACTAGTTTCCATTAATTATATTATTATTTATTTTAATAATTAAGATAATCGTACCCAAGATCAAACCAACAAAATTTTAATATTTCGATTTTAATATAATAGTATAAATTATATTATTAATAATATGTATATAGCTCAATAATATGTGAGTTAAAGTATGTCCATACCTAGCATGAATAAATGAATAATAAAGCTAATTTGTATTAAACATGCATTTAACCTCATGTAATATCATGAAGTAATCCGGGGTCTAGGGACCATATATATATTTTTATAAAATTTTAATTTTTCATATAAAATTATCGAAATGTAATATTTATAATAAAGGTGTTTTTTAATTTAACAAAATATCATTTAATTAAAATACATGCAAAAATCTGTCCTAAAATTAAAAATAAACATCATCTTATTTCCTAAGGTTTTTTTAGATTTCTAGTTGACCCAAGTTAAGTTTAATTAATGTATATTAGTTATATTTTTAAGATAATTTTAGTCCATAATAATATTATTATGTGTTAAATATCAAAAAAAAATTATTTAAATCTTACGAATTTCACGGAAAAAACTAATCAGAAAATGATGTGAATTGGGTGTTTGTAATTCGGAAAAACAAATGTAAGAAAATTGGTATGGATGTGTAGAGAATCGAATTGTGATTCGATTCGTATATAGAACGTTATTGGAAAGTTTGTGGTATGGATGGATGAATAGAAAGAAAGAATTCGCCGGAATCGTCTTCGGAGGCAAGTCAGGAAGATGAACAGTTCATGAGCTACGCCGTTTCATAATGCGTATCCACTAATACGCATGTTTTTTTTTGAATAAAGAGATAATTCAATAATAAAAAGCCATACGGCATCTACATAAACAGTCGAGTCGAACAAACAAAATACAGAAACAATCACTGATTTTAAGCCATCCGGCATCATGTGATTTGTTGAAAATGGTATTTACACAAATTTTGCCACTTCCACCTCCGCTTCCTTCATAACCAGTTTGAGCTATCGACCGAGAATGCAAACCCCTAAAAACTTTCATTACTAAATCAATCACCTTACTCACACACAATCGGTGAGAAAACAAAACTCACATAAACGGTGAGAAAATCACAAGACTCACACAAACGGTGAGAAATCCAAAAAACCAAACTTACAATTGCAAACTTAAATATTAGCTAAAATCAAGACAATTCTTAGATCTGGGGAACAAAGTCGCAAGAACAAGATAACTCGGACCACTTTCGAGAACAAAATCACTGGGAAGAACGAGAAATCCGAAGCTCCGTGGAATTGAGATCTAAGAAATTGAAAACCAAATCGGAAAAGATTTTGAAGCCTTAGATCCAAAGATACAAACTAAAATCGGTACTTCAAAACAAAGTTTATTGAAAGAAAGGAAGAAAATACAAAGAAAATGACAGGTTTTGGGGCTCTCCACCGGTGGAGATTCGGTGGAAGCCCCGGCGGCTACTAGCGAGAAAGAGAGGAAGATGAGGGGCGGTAGAGAGAAAAAGAGGGTATCCAAGGCATATGCTGTCGTCATAGATGACATCAGCTACGCCGTTTCAGATTGCGTATCAGCTGATACGTTGGTTGGGTAGACGTATATAGGAAAATTTTCAGCGAGTTAATAGGCGTATCCTTGTGATACGTCGTTGTGGTTGGCGTGAGACCACATACGCCCATACCAATGGCGTATGTTGTGGGTATTTTGGACGGTACTTCCTGAATTTGGGCATTTTAATGAGAGAAAGTAAAAATGTGGGTATATAGGACACTCACCCCTTGTATAATGATGTGATAATTATAATTATATTTATATTTAGCATCAAGTACTTTTTAGATATTATATTATAAAATTAGCCATATTTTTAATATCATCATTGAAGTTGCTCTAATAAATCATCATATGTCGATGCAAAAAATCTCCGTTTAACATGCATTTTTAAACTCATATAAATATAGTTTCATAAATAATTTTAATTTATTTATTTTGAATAAAAATTTGATTTTTAAATTTTCTTTTAAAAAAAGAAAATTTTAAAAATAAATTATGAAATTATATTTATATATGAAAGAGTTTGTCCTAAAATCCAATCATGCATGATGATTTAGGAAGAACTTTCTTGTACTCTTATTTGATTTCATTAACATTAATAAAAGACTTATTTGTTTTTATTACGGGCTTTATCTATTTAAAGTGTTTTAAATAAGATATTCCATGGTTTAAAGTAAAGCTTCTAGAATTATAATGAGATTATAATAGTGAGATCTAGAAGATGATAACTCTAGACCTAAACAGTTCCTGATCATAGGATAACTAATTGGAAGTTAGTGAATCCGCAAAGATTGGTACATACTATGCTTGCTCCTTTCAGGAGGATGTCTGTTCTCATAAGCATTTGTGTGGTGACACTATAGCTAGTATGTAGGTGCTTATTAAGGAATAAGTTCACTGAACATGACTCGATAAGTTGAACAACTAATGGAGTTTACTCACGTGTCGATAGTTGTT
This sequence comes from Kitagawia praeruptora, assembly GCA_037693485.1. Classification (NCBI taxonomy): domain Eukaryota; kingdom Viridiplantae; phylum Streptophyta; class Magnoliopsida; order Apiales; family Apiaceae; genus Kitagawia; species Kitagawia praeruptora. Next base: position 147,858,476 of record CM075352.1, read on the forward strand.
CACTGAGTGATAGTTGTACAAGTGTCCTTAGACTTGAGATCGTTAGAGTAATCTTGTATATAATGAACTATGCTTTGGTTTAGTCCTTAGTCTCAAGGACATCCATTAGGTCTATTCTGGGCATAGGGATTTGTGTATGGAGATAGTTAACGATCAATAAAGGATCTACCCCTTCCAGTAAGGAAGTGAATATCCTATGTTATTCTTAGTATGCGAGTTCTGGAATCTCTGGCCAGAGTGTATGAAATTAGAAATGAGTTTCTAATTTGCATTAATATGAACTTTGCATTATGAATAAGAAATCATATGATTAAATTTGATAGGCTTGACACAAGATCCATGCCTTGTATTTAATCGGGATATTGTAGGGTAGAAGGAATTGATTGTACGGTAACTAGCACTGACAGGTTCTTGGTATTCTAAGCAGTGAATTCATGTTATCCGGATAGTCGCGATATGTTGAGAAGCATCACTCACGATGTAGAATAAATATAATTAATCAGTTAATTATATTTAATGAATTTTAGAATTCATATAAATAATAAATAAAAAGTTTATTATTATTTATTTCTACTACCGGCTTAATTTGAACCTACAGGGTCACACCATAAAAAGATTAATTTATTGATGAAGGTATTTTGAGAGAGCAAGTTGTTTTAATAATGATTAAAATTGTTTTAATTATTATTTAACATTTTATAAGATAAAGTGTAGGATTTATATATTAATATATAATGATATATTAATTATGAAAACCCTACATAAGCCCTATAAATAGAATGAGATGAGAATGAGTTATACACTTTTTGGTTTTGTGAAAACCCTAGTAGCCTCCACCTTCATCTCTCTCTCTCTCTCTCAAAAAGATCAAACCTCCATTTTTATAAAAGCTTAGTTTTATAAAAAGCTTCGTCGAAGAATTAATCTTGGTGGATATCGGTAGAGTGCTTCACACTCTGAGGAGCAACTGCTAGCAACCATCAAAACCATAGATTATAAAGCTTCGATTTTTCAAGGTAAGGTTTCGATTCCTCCGCTATTTCATTTTTATATGATTTTCTATATGTGCGATACATGGTTTTTACGGAATAATTGTTATACCGCGCTTCCGCTCGTCCGTAAATTCCTTCAATGGCATCAGAGCCAGGTTCATGCATATAGAGATTCATATAAAAATTTCAGATTTTTTTATGCATGTATTGATTTATTATGATTTTTGCAAGTTTATTTGGATTTAATTATGAATTAATTCAAAATAATATTTGCATGAAGTTTTGACCATTGATCTGGGTTCTATAAGTGTTATGGATCATCTAGATATTTTTTCATATTTTTGTGATGTGTAGATTATTTGTTATGAATTTTTAAAAATTGTTTTGATTAAAATTCATAAAATAATCATACATGTGAATAATATGAAATTAAAATTTGCACAAGGACCCCTGGCTGATTTGATAATTTTACTGCTGTTGATTTTCAGAAATCATATCCTTATGATTTTTTATTAATTTATTAGTTAATTGTTAATTAATTTATTAATATTAAATTATAAAAATGATAATAAAAGTTATTAGAGTAGTTAATTTTATTAAAGGTGGCAACAGTTACAACAAAAGAACAATTTACATGACTGGCGTTTTCTGACATGATGACAACGGTCGCTGACAACCTGATCTAAAAAAAAAAAAAAAAAAAAAAATTCTGCTGTAACTGCTGTCGGGCGCGTGGCGCGCAATCGCCAGAAAGGGGGGTCGCGCATTTAGGAAATGCGTGACAGGGTCAGTCGCGCATGAGCGTCATGCGTTACAGTATTTAATAGCCTTAAACTGTTGTAACGCATTCCATAAATGCGTTACACAGTGTAGCGCATTTATGAAATGCGTTACAGACCTTCTGCCCACATTAAATTTGATTTTTTGGGAGTTTCGTAACTCCGTTTTGGGCGTGCGATATATCGTTGGATTCGTTTTTCCGAGACGGGTCTAATGGAGTGGTCAAATATTTTTTATATAAAAGTTTTGAACTTTTTATATTCCCGGAAGTGTTTTAAAGCATGATTTAATTATTTTAAATTGCTTTTAAATACTATAATAAATCCATACATCATTATATCAATGTGTGACATGATATTACTTGCATGCATACATGTTTATTTATGTTTATATATGAGATATATGCCTAAGTTTACCATGCGATGATAGATCTAGGTGAACTTAAATCAAAATGAGGCGTGCGCTAGAAAATCTAGAAATAGGAATCGCTTCTTGCCTTAATAATAATATTATGAATACAATCATGAGATTTTTGTGTTTTTGAAACACGTAATTAAATATAAATTTTCAATATTGAGAGAAAGGATGATTCTGTCAAAAACAGATTTTGATATGTAAGAAAGGGGTATTAAGTGACGCCTCTTGACAATGCTCCCCCCGATCTGGGAATCATCTTATTATCGATTATTGATTTGAAATATTTAATTGAAGAAAAGAATCTCTTTATAATATGATTATGATTGTTAAATAATATTAGTTAATTAATAATAGCTGATAATTATTTATTTATGAAATAATAATTAGTTGGCAATTTTATTAATTGATTAAATGAGATTTAATTTATTATAAAATAATTAAGATGTGATCTTAATATTATTAATTAGTTATTTAATTTATGAAATTATATTAAGGGAGAGATTAATTTTCTAAAGAGTTTAGAAATAGAATTAATAATTAAAAGAGTTTTAATTATTGGTTAATAACAGAGAAGATGAGATCTATGTATTATATATGTCAAGTTGTAATCCGCCATAGGAACAAAAAGTTTTGTGTCGGTTATGGTCTTCCAACATGACAGAAAGTATTTCTTGTTTTCGGTGCATTGTCGTTTCGTGCTACAGCCGAGGACTTTGTTACCGATCAACATGAAAATACTTGTCTGTTACATTAGATGTGTACAAAATTAGATTTTAGTGGTCGTTACGTGCTACAGCCGTGGGCTATTGGAATCTAATTTAATTGTACAAAATGTTGGATTTGACTTGACTAATAATATTGATTTTTCGTGTTTTTGTTATAGATTTAGATTATCTATTAAACTTAAAACACGTTAGACTTATAGGTTTATACGAAAATGTTTCGTGACCTTAAAAAAAAAACATCTTTTATAAATATCAAGTAGTAATTGGCCAATGACACAACGGGCTTGTGTCGGTCATAGCCTTCCAACATGGTAGAAAGTAGTTCTCATTTTTGAATCACTGTCGTTTCGTGCCACAGCCGAGGGCTTTGATTTCGAAATAAGAAATACTTGTCTATTACATAGAGATGTGTACAATGAATTAGAATCTAATGGTCGTTACGTGCCACAGCCGTGGGCTATTGGAGACTGATTCAATTGTACAGAATGTTGGGTTAGACTTGACTTAGAATATTGAGTTTGTCGTGCCACAGCCGTGACTCAATTATTCAAGAGGCTAAAGTTTTATTAGGGAATAACATGAGATGTAATTGACAAGAGTTGTCTGCCTATTGAACATCACATGGCGTTTCGTGCCACAGCCGGGGTTGTGTGATGGAATGTAGGATCCCTATTCCCACTAGCATTTTGAATGCTTATTTATTCACTTAGGGGGTTGTATAAATTAGATAAACTAGTGGGAGCCACTTATGAATAAAGACCCGATTCATATAGTGTTTTAATAATGAAATTGAATATTTGCTAAGTGTTGTTATGTGTATATCATTTGCAGACTTAATATATATAGATATATACACTAGGTCTTCTGCACAATCACTCCGTATCATACTAGATGCTCACATATTGACTGATCCCAACTATGATGACTGGCTTCGAAGCTTGAGAAAAGTTCTCAAGGGCTAAGAAGCTGGGATATGCTGTTTGTTTTCACTGTAACAAGGTGAGGCACTGGAAGAGGAACTGTAAGGTTTACCTTGCAGAACTGAAGGTGAAGAAGGCTAGTGAGACTACCGCTTCTAATTCAGATATGTTTATGATTGAAGTAAACATGTCACTAAATCAACTTCTACTTAGGTATTAGATACTACTTGTGGTTCTCACATTTGCAATTCGTTGCGAGGACTAAGGAGAAGTAGGGCTCTTGGGGAAGAGAAGGCGATTCTATGGATGGGCAATGGAGCAAGAGTTGCTGCCATAATTGTAGGGTCATTTGATTTACATATGCCTACGGGCAAGACTATTATTTTAAATAATTGTTATTTTGGTTCCCTCGATTGTGAGGAATATTATTCCAATGTTAGACTTGGATGGATTTTCATTTATTATTCAGAATATTAAACATCAAATCCTCAGAGATAATGTTCTTTATGGTAGTGGAACTTTAAATAATGGTCTGTATGTATGTGACATAGAATATGTTTTACTTCATATTAAAAAAGAAAAAAAAAGGAAAAAAAGGATGATGAAAATCCTACCTGCTTATGGCACTACAGACTTGGTCATATTAGTGAAAATAGACTTCGGACATTGCAGAACGGAAGGTTACTGGAACCCTTTGATTTTGAATCATATCCTACATGCATGTCTTGTCTATTGGGTAAAATGACCAAATCTCCATTTAGTGGACATGGAGAGAGCGCTAGAGAGTTGCTGGTATTGGTACACATAGATGTATGTGGACAAATGTCTACGCAAGCCATGGCAGGATTTTAATACTTCGTGACTTTCATAGATAATTGATCTAGATTTAGATATATGTATTTGATGAAATACAAATCTGAAGCCTTTGAAAAGTTCAAAGAATACAGTTATGAAGTAGAGAAATAAACCAAACATAGTATTAGAGCTCTTCGATCAGATCGAGGAGATGAATACTTGAGTGGTGTGTTTCTAGATTATCTCAAAGAAAATAGTATAGTCTCCCAGTGGACTCATCCGGACACTCCATAGTTGAGTGGAGTATCTGAAAGGAGAAATTGAACTTTGTTAGACAAGGTTCGATCCACGATGAGCTATGCAGATCTTCCAGTATCACTTTAGGGTTATGAATTGGAAACCTCGGCATATTTACTGAATAAGGTGCTTTCCAAATCTGTTCCTCAAACTCCATATGAGATATAGAAAGAAAGGAAACCGAGTCTTAAACACGTTAAGATTTGGGGATGTCCAGCTTATGTCAAGAAAGTTGACCATGATAAGCAGGAATCTCGATCCGTAAAATGTAGGTTTGTGGGATATCCTAAAGAGATTTTAGGGTATTACTGTTACACCGATCATAGGGTGTTTCTCTCCAGACATGCTACCTTCTTAGAAAAATAGTTTATCCTTGAAGGGAACAGTGGGAGCAAGATTGAACTTAAAGAAGTTCATGAAACACAAACTACTACGGTTCAAAAGGAAACTCCTGTTCAAACTAAACAACCTTATGTGACATAGTGTTGACTCTGAGAAATGGCAGAGTGCCATGAAATTCGAAATGGATTCTATGTATGCCAACCAAGTATGGACCTTGGTTGAAGCACCTGAGGATGTTAGACTTATTGGGTGATAAAAGGTATACAAGAGAAAGATTGGAGTAGATGGTTAGGTGGAGACCTACAAGGCTAGGCTCATGGCAAAATGATTCAGACAAAGGCAAAGGATTGACTTTGATGAAACTTTTTGCATGTAGCCCTACTCAAATCAATTCGGATTTTGCTTGCGATCCATATATGGATTGAAGCAAGCTTCTCGTAGATGGAACATCCATTTTGATGAGACAATCAAAGAGTTTGATTTTATCAAAAAACATAGATGAACCATGTGTTTACAAGAAGGTTAGTGGGAACGCGGTAACATTTCTTGTATTGTATGTGGATGACATACTTCTTATAGGAAATGATATACCGATGCTGCAATCAGTCAATGTGTGGCTATCAAAGAACTTCACTATGAAGGACTTGGGAGAGACATCCTAGATTCTTGGTATGAAGATCTATAGAGATAGATCGAGAAGAATGATTGGTCTTACCCAAGGTACATACATCGAGAAAGTGCTTAAAAGGTTTAGCATGAAAACTCCACGATATGTCTCATACCGATGAGCCGTGGAGTATCCCTTTTCCAAGAAGATGTCTCATGAGACACTTGAGGAAAGAGAGCGTATGAGTAAGATTCCTTATGCTTCAGCAATAGGATCTATCATGTACGCGATGTTGTGTACTAGGCCTGATGTTGCTTATTCAATTAGTGTGACAAGCAGATATCAGTCGGATCCAGTGAAGACCACTGGAAAGAAGTGAAGAACATCCTTAAGTACTTGCGAAGGACTAAGGATATTTTTCTTGTTTTTGGTGGATCTGAGTTGAAAAATAGAAGGGTTATACCTACTCTAGTTTTCAATCAGAAAGTGATGATAGCAAATCCATGTTAGGGTACGTGTTTACTCTGAAGGGTGGAGCGATTAGTTGGAAGAGTTCCAAACAGCCTACAACGGTTGACTCAACAGCGGAAGCAAAGTTTATAGATGCAAGTGACGTTGCAAAATTGTTTTGTGGCATTTTCTTTTGATTAGGGAGATCATTGAAAGTAGAGATGTCAACATTGAGAGAGTTGACACACATAACAACATAGCAGACCCACTCACTAAGCCGAAATCTCAGATTCACTTCGATCGTCATAATGAGTGAATGGGTATTAGATACCAGAGTGATTGGCTTTAGTACAAGTGGGAGATTGAAAGAGTTTGTCCTAAAATCCAATCATGCATGATGATTTAGGAAGAACTTTCTTGTACTCTTATTTGATTTCATTAACATTAATAAAAGACTTATTTGTTTTTATTACGGGCTTTATCTATTTAAAGTGTTTTAAATAAGATATTCCATGGTTTAAAGTAAAGCTTCTAGAATTATAATGAGATTATAATAGTGAGATCTAGAAGATGATAACTCTAGACCTAAACAGTTCCTGATCATAGGATAACTAATTGGAAGTTAGTGAATCCGCAAAGATTGGTACATACTATGCTTGCTCCTTTCAGGAGGATGTCTGTTCTCATAAGCATTTGTGTGGTGACACTATAGCTAGTATGTAGGTGCTTATTAAGGAATAAGTTCACTGAACATGACTCGATAAGTTGAACAACTAATGGAGTTTACTCACGTGTCGATAGTTGTTCACTGAGTGATAGTTGTACAAGTGTCCTTAGACTTGAGATCGTTAGAGTAATCTTGTATATAATGAACTATGCTTTGGTTTAGTCCTTAGTCTCAAGGACATCCATTAGGTCTATTCTGGGCATAGGGATTTGTGTATGGAGATAGTTAACGATCAATAAAGGATCTACCCCTTCCAGTAAGGAAGTGAATATCCTATGTTATTCTTAGTATGCGAGTTCTGGAATCTCTGGCCAGAGTGTATGAAATTAGAAATGAGTTTCTAATTTGCATTAATATGAACTTTGCATTATGAATAAGAAATCATATGATTAAATTTGATAGGCTTGACACAAGATCCATGCCTTGTATTTAATCGGGATATTGTAGGGTAGAAGGAATTGATTGTACGGTAACTAGCACTGACAGGTTCTTGGTATTCTAAGCAGTGAATTCATGTTATCCGGATAGTCGCGATATGTTGAGAAGCATCACTCACGATGTAGAATAAATATAATTAATCAGTTAATTATATTTAATGAATTTTAGAATTCATATAAATAATAAATAAAAAGTTTATTATTATTTATTTCTACTACCGGCTTAATTTGAACCTACAGGGTCACACCATAAAAAGATTAATTTATTGATGAAGGTATTTTGAGAGAGCAAGTTGTTTTAATAATGATTAAAATTGTTTTAATTATTATTTAACATTTTATAAGATAAAGTGTAGGATTTATATATTAATATATAATGATATATTAATTATGAAAACCCTACATAAGCCCTATAAATAGAATGAGATGAGAATGAGTTATACACTTTTTGGTTTTGTGAAAACCCTAGTAGCCTCCACCTTCATCTCTCTCTCTCTCTCTCAAAAAGATCAAACCTCCATTTTTATAAAAGCTTAGTTTTATAAAAAGCTTCGTCGAAGAATTAATCTTGGTGGATATCGGTAGAGTGCTTCACACTCTGAGGAGCAACTGCTAGCAACCATCAAAACCATAGATTATAAAGCTTCGATTTTTCAAGGTAAGGTTTCGATTCCTCCGCTATTTCATTTTTATATGATTTTCTATATGTGCGATACATGGTTTTTACGGAATAATTGTTATACCGCGCTTCCGCTCGTCCGTAAATTCCTTCAATATACACCTAAAAATAAATGTCAACTAGTAAAATTAAATTATAAAGAAAGGAGTGGGACGAAAATAATATATTTATTTACGCAACTTTCTAGTTTTGACAAGTTTTTTTTTTTTGAAATAAGTAAAAATGATTTTTCACAAAGCCCAAAAAATTATAATTTTGACACAATGTCATGGAAATTTGACAATGACACGTGCACATCACGTGAACGCCTCTCTAAAACCCTAATAACCCTCTCCCCCAAATCTCTCCCTCGCAGCTTCTCTCTCTCAATACCCTAAAAAAACCGTCTCTCTCTCTCTCGCCCCCCAAAAAAATGGGTAAAGTAAAAGGCAAGCACAGGTTGGACAAATACTACCACCTAGCCAAAGAACACGGCTACCGTTCCCGAGCCGCCTGGAAACTCGTTCAACTCGACTCAAAATTCACCTTTCTCCGCTCATCTCGCTCTGTTCTCGATCTTTGTGCCGCTCCTGGTGGGTGGATGCAAGTAGCTGTTGAGCGTGTTCCTGTGGGGAGTCTTGTAATTGGAGTTGATCTTGACCCAATTCGACCTATTCGTGGAGCTATTGGGATTCAAGAAGATATTACGCAGTCGAAATGTAGGGCGAGTATTAAGAGATTGTTGAGTGAGAATGGGTCTAGAGCATTTGATTTGGTTTTACATGATGGGTCTCCGAATGTGGGAGGTGCTTGGGCGAAAGAGGCGACTAGTCAGAATGCGCTTGTTATTGATTCTGTTAAGTTGGCTACGGAGTTTCTCGCGCCGAAAGGGACTTTTATCACGAAAGTATGCTTCAATTTCTTTGTCTCGATATTTATGTATTGGAATTTGAATTTGTATCAAGTTTGTATATTTATGCTTGGTTTTATGCTGATTATGTCATTTTCTTGATTAAAATTGCACGGGACGTTGAAATATAGGAAATCGAGTGCTCAACTACTCTTTCTTTATATGTATAATTTGTATGTAATTTATGTGAGTCAGTTTGATTGGATAATTCATGTATGTTCTTTGTGGTTATTATGCTAAATGTTGAAACTTTAATGGTGGAGTACTGATTATGTTAACATAAAGTTTGTGTTTTTGTGCTGTTCGGCATGTGCGTAAACTGTTAATGTCTTTTTTTATTGATACAAATTATATGGTTTATACTGATTTGGATGTACAAGTTTTGGCAGAAAGTAGTATTGTGATTTTTGTGTTTGTGAAATAATGTTCATATATTTTTGTAATTGAACATTTGATTTGGTGGATATGGATTTGATACTTGTAAACATGATATTATGTTAGCTTAATTGTTGTGCCAAGGATCTTCTGTACAGTCATTGTGATAACTGAAGCTTCTAGATAGTAAAGCAAAGTTAAGCTAACAATGGGTGATTAGATTGTGTAATAGCAGAAACCTTCCTTTGTTTTTATATGTGTTAAATATGATGGTCTAGTGTTCTTGTGTCACGTTAGTTTATATTTTCCTCATATCCTTGTGTATTTGTAAAGCTAATTTATGTTGCATTATAGGTTTTCAGGTCTCAGGACTACACTGCAGTTCTTTACTGTCTTAGACAGGTGATGCTCTGTCCTTTCCCATTTCCGCAATATGCTAATGGGTGACATATTTGGATGTTATATGTGACATTGTAATTTGTTGAGCAGCTGTTTGAGAAGGTTGAAGTGGACAAACCTTCCGCTAGTCGTTCAGCATCTGCAGAAATATATGTTGTGGCCTTTAAGTACAAGGCCCCTGCAAAAATTGATCCACGCCTACTGGATTTTAAGCACTTATTTCAGGGAGGTAAAGAACCTGCTAAGGTAATTTGAAATTAAGTTTGTCTTTTTTCATTATGTATACTCGTATATGATCTGTGTAGAGAATTTCATTTTTATTTTTGCGACTCAGTTTCACATTTACATGTGCAGGTGGTTGATGTACTTAGATCAACAACAAAGCAAAAACGGCACCGTGATGGGTAGGCCACTTCTTTCTTACTTGCCCCTTGTCAAGAGAAAACAAAACATTGTACTATATTATGAAAAATAATTTTTTTTTCATTGATCCTGAATATAGAAATCTTGTTTGTTTCACTTTACAGTTATGACTTGGAACCTCTGAATTTAGGATTGTTATTGTACCTATGTAGCAAAACTGTACTATTTTGACCATTTAGTCACTTATCTGAGCACTCTGGAACAGACAGTAGGAAGTGATTTGTTTCTTATACACGAGTCTTAAACATGCACTAGCAGGTTCACTACAAGCTTTGTCCGTCAACAATATTTTTGATTATAAGAATTATTATCTGAAGATGATTGCCACTTTACGAAGTTTTTGCTATTTCTGAAAAACCTGTGAATGTGGTTTACACTTTACACTTCATTTATTTAAGTTTATTTCCATCGTTGTAGGTATGAAGATGGGGCTACAATTCTTAGGAAGGTCTCCTCAGCTTCAGATTTTGTTTGGTCAGATGCTCCTCTTGACATACTTGGTTCAGTTACATCCATAAGCTTTGATGGGCCTGAGTGTTCTCCTATAAAGGAACATGCTTTAACTACCGAAGAGGTATACTGTTTTGTGATTCTTTTTCCCTTATTAGGTGAGAGAGTGCCTTTTTTCCGCCTCTAGAAGAACTTGTACTGATGTTTCTTTGGCAGGTTAAATCTTTGTGTGATGATTTGCGTGTTCTAGGGAAACAAGACTTCAAGTATCTTCTAAAGTAAGGAACACCTTCCTTTGTCATATGATGAACTTGCCACCGATGCGGATGTATCTTATATTATTTTATTTGATGGAAACAATTTTTTTGTCTCCATAGTTTGTATTGTGCATTGTTATGGTGAATCAGTGTGTCCAGCATGATTTAAGTAACCAAAGGGCTTTTTCCTCTGAATTGTGCTTTTGCTCCCTTTGTTATTTGTTTCTTTGGAGCAGCTCTGTAATTAGTATATGTGAACTTAATGTTTTTTTTGCCCTTTTAGATGGCGAATGAATATTAGAAAGGCATTTTCCCCATCAAAGGCTGCCGTTGCTGCCACTACAAAGGCCGATGGTGAGGCTAAAACCGCTGAAGATGAAGCTGAAGACGATGACGAGAAGGTTCTTAATGAAATGGAGGAAATGACATATGCAATGGACCGGAAGAAGAAACGGGCAAAGAAAGTACTTTCAAAAAGACGTGCCAAGGTTAGAGAGCAATGTTCATGGCTCCATCTCCTTCGCCCTATCTTTCCCTCTCTCTTTTTGTTTTCTGCGTAATTTAGTGAAGTGCACCCATTTTATTTATATCCGTCTTTCTTTCATCTCTTTGCTTCCGTTATTAGCTGAGCTCTTTTGATTTACTATTCTTTCTTTCCCTTTCTTATATTTCCATATAATAAAGTATCGCAGTTGACACTAGTCTCTTTTAACAGTCGTGCTTGTATCTTTCCTCACCCTATGATGTGTTCACACAGTAGCTAAATTCCATATATTGTGCACTTCGTGTTTTGTTTTACTCTAGACATGTTACCATGTTCTTTTGCTAATATAGTTCTAATGTTTATTGAATCGTATGGGCCTGAGAGTGGGTAGTTTCCGCCTGTAATGACAAGTTCACAGCTATGTCAAATTAACTCTATGGAATTATTGTATATTCTGGTATTGCATTAAACAGTATATGCCACAATAGAAAAGAAATTGAGATGGAAGAATATCGTTAGTCATCAAGGACTAGGACACCACTAGCTAGGAATTTATAAATGCTTTTGGCTACTTTTAGGTCCTACATAGTTGTTGAGCAGGCTTTTTGGACAAAACTTAACCCTTTCCAAGTATTTTCCTAATGCTGAGAAAAATGAATAGATACATTGTTGTGAAGAAAATGTTCTAGGTTTGCCCTGTTAAGTCTGGTTGCCTTAGTTATAATGTCACCTACTTGAGTGGGTTGATTTTTATTTTTGTCACGGGGATGCACCTTCATCTGCTTTGCCCTTCCTGTGTTTACTGTTTATTTTTACCAAGTTGCTGCTGCTGCTGCTCTTGTGAACATTATGGTTATGTTTTGGATGGTTCTTTTCCCTGTAATGGTTGTGTACTAGTCAGATGCATCCTTTTGTGCTTCTGCCAATTTCCTAATTCTATTATGATGTTTCAGGACAAAGCAAGGAAGGCGACTGGGATGCAAGTCGATGTAATGGAGGATGGTTATACTGATAACGATTTATTCTCTTTATCATCTATTAAGGTCAGAAACTGTTTAATTGAAATTATGATAAGTGTTACTCATCTGTTATATGTGAAGCAAAATCTCTTTTGTATTATTATTGATACTCAGGGTAAGAGAGATCTAGTCGCTGTTGAAGATACCGAAAATGAGGAAGAAATAAATAAAGTAGTGGACAGTGATGATGAAGAAACCGCGGCAGGTCAAGATGATTCTCAAAGTGATCTGGACTCTGATGAAGAGCGTAAAAGGTTAATTTAATCTTCTATATTCTTTGATTGAAATTATTTTATCATATATTAAATCAGTTGTCCAACTTTGCCTTCAGATATGATGAGCAATTGGAAGACTTTCTTGATCAGGCCTATGAGCGGTTTGTGGCTAGAAAAGAAGGAAGTACCAAGCAGAGGAAGCGTCTAAGACAAAACTATGCCAAGGATGATGAATCTTTGGAGGTACAACATTTTTGTTTCTCTTTTGTTACTTGTATTCCTAATTTACATTCTCTTCCTCCCAGGGACAGAGCTAGGGGTGGTGCTAAGGGTTGGATGCTACCCCTAGAACATAATTTTTTTATGTTAACATTTTTTTTATGTTAACATAATTTATATCATGTTAATAGTTTTCTGTATTTCACGATATTTTTTCAAAATAATAAACTTAATGATACATTTTTTGGTATATAAGTTATTGGCTCCATCTCTTCTCCCCAGAGTATACCTAGGCAGCTAGGGTTTTGTCTTGAACCATACTTTACTTTTTTGGTTGTCATCTCTTCTCCCCAGAGTATACCTAGGCAGCTAGGGTTTTGTCTTGAACCCTACTTTACTTTTTTGGTTGTCTTTTACTTTACTTTTTTGGTTTTCTTTTAAATATATACTCTATTTATGAATACTGATTTCACAAAATATAAATTGGCGAATAGTTAGATCTTTTCCATCTTCACAAAGACTTTGATGTTATTTTGTACCTAGTTTTCAGTCAAGTGCATTATCAGATGGTACTCTACCCCTATGAGTGTGATCAGTATACATGTAATTTATAGGTTGAAGAATTAATTGTCCTATAAAGTTACCTGTCCAAATACGTATGTTTTGGCCTTGGTTCTGAACTTTAAATGGATCAACTTTTAATTTCCTTTTCTGCAGGATGGGGATGATGATATGGTTCATTCTGATCAAGATTCTGACAATGATCGGCCTGCTCAAGAAGCAAATCCCCTTGTGGTTCCACTTGATGGAGATGAGGCCACTCAAGAGGAGGTTGCTGCTAAGTGGTTTAGCCAAGATGTTTTTGCTGATGAGGATGAAAACGAAGATATGGACAAGGATGATAGTGAAGATGAATTGGAAGTGGTTAGACCAGTAAAGAAAGCCTCTTCTCCCGAAAAGGTGACCAAAAAACCTACGCAACAAATTCAAGCTTCAAAACCAAAAGATGATTTTGAGATAGTCCCTGCCCCAGAAACAGATTCAAGTGATGATTCATCCTCAGATGAATCAGAGGATGATATAGAGACAAAGGCCGAGATACTGGCTACGGCAAAGAAGATGTTGAGGAAAAAAACCAGAGAAACAATGCTTGATGATGCATATAACAAATACATGTTTCACGATGTCGGGCTGCCCAAGTGGTTTGTCGATGAAGAAAAAAAGCACTCGCAGCCAATAAAGCCTGTTACTAAAGAAGAAGTTGCTGCAATGAAAGCACAATTTAAGGAAATTGATGCTAGGCCTGCTAAGAAAGTTGCTCAAGCTAAAGCTCGGAAGAAGCGTGTGGCAGCGAGAACCCTTGAGAAGGTACGCAAGAAGGCAAATTCTATATCCGACCTGCCAGATATTAATGAACGTTCGAAGACAAAGATGATTGACCAACTTTACAAGAAGGCAACACCTAAGAGGCCCAAAAAGGAATTAGTGGTAGCAAAGAAAGGGGTTCAAGTCAAGGCTGGCAAGGGGAAATTACTTGTTGATAGAAGAATGAAAAAGGACACTAGAGCTATAAAAGCAGCAAGTAAAAAAGGGAAAGGGAACAAGGGAAAGAACTCCAAGGATCATAAAGGTAAAAAACCTGGGAAAGATTCAGCAAAGGGAGGTATGGGTGGGAAGAACAAAAGGAGTAGGTGAACACGCAATGTTGGGCAATGAACTTGAAAGATCTCCTATAATTTGCTCTTATGTATTGGGTTTACAAAATTTTTGGTTATCAATTGCAGTCTAGAACTTATCTTTCTGTCATTTATTTGAAATTGAATGTTACAATATCAGCTATATAGAAAGGTATACAGCATTTTATTCTCCGTTTTGGATTTTCATTATTCTCCCTTGTAACGTATGTTTTGAATCTAATATATTTCAGTTGTAATATTTATTTTTTGTTATTATTTGGAGACGAGGAAGAGCAAAGAAAGAAACAAACTTGATTGTTTCATGGGATTAAAATCCAGGAAATGGAAATAATATTAATGCATTTTGAATCGAAATCTCATCCCATTAAATCTCAAGATCTTAACATCAAAATCTGCTGGGAAGTGTAAACTTGCCTTTGTATATTCATCACATATTCACATGGCCCTGGTCCAAATAGCACCAAGTCCCACCTCTAAATTTTCCTAATGATGTAACGTTACGATTAATTGGCTGGAATAGAGTAAAAAAGCTGCAAATAACATAAATTTTGGAAAAGAATAGAGAATTTATAAAAATACTAACTTTTCAAAGTCAAATTTGTTGAAGTTTGATTGTAAATTATAGATTATTATTTATAATTTTAGAAATTTGAAAATCAATTTTCATAATGCTTCACACAAATTTTCTTTTAATAATTTTTTGTAATTTTTATATATATATAAATATTTATTGATTAATCAAAACTCAAGAAGTTTGACTTTAAAAAGTCAAAATAGGACAGAATTAATGGGACAGGGAGTATAATTTATTTAAAGTAAACTTTAGATTTCTTTTACGATCTTACTCGAATCTACATTTTTTGTGTGGATATAAAGGTATAATTATTTAAACTTCCAAGGGAATTTATTTTAAATGATCGTTAGACCCATAAATTTGTTAAGCATAATTTTCGGTTAGATGATGAGGTTTTATGAATGTATCATCTGTTTCTTTTTACGAGTGAAATTTATAATCCCTCACAAAAAGAAAAACTAACAGAATTTCTTTCTTTCTTTTTTTTTTTTTTAATTTTGAGAAGGTAGGACATGCGATATTATTTTTTTGGGTGAAGTGCCAAAATGGCACAATTTGGGAGAAAAATGCCCAAAATGGCACAATATGAAAACACTGCCCTACACTGGCACTTTCTTCACGCGGGTATTACATGCGTTAGGGGGTAACGCATCTGCTAGATGCGTTTCCCATGTTTTTTTACACCACTCCACTGAAAAAACCATAAAAACATAACCAGCACTTGCGTTTTGGTGGTAACGCAAGTGCGTCATGCGTTATGGTGTAACGCATCACGCACTTGCGTGACCACCAAAATGCAAGTGCTGGTTACGTTTTTATGGTTTTTTCAACTGGGATTATTAAAAAAACACGGGTAACACATGGGTAACGCATGTTATTGCGTTACCCCTAACGCATCACGCACTTGCGTGAAGAAAGTGCCGGGCGCGGGAACTGTTCTAAAAAAGTACTATTTTGGACATTCACCCCATTTTTGTGCCATTTTGGTTTTTTTTTTTTTTTTTGTAGTACATTAGTTCTAGATAGTTTCATTTCTGGGTTTAAGTTAGCGAATGTGAATTTGTCAGCTACAGCATCTTTCTTGTCTGCCTATTCAACACGGTTCGTACTCAATCTATTCTTTGTAAATATTACATATAATGTGATAATTGAGAACAGCTGAAATATATATTTATTTAGATTTGTATATGTCAGTCTAATGTGAATCTTCTTGTGTTTCTAAATTTATGTTGGACTTGAATCTCTTTGCTCCATGCATGCCTTATGTTTGAAAAATGTTCTAAAAGAGGTAACTGAATTGTGTGAAAACACTACTAGGGAGATTGATTAGCATTGGGAGGTAAAGAATATGCAAAACATTATTCTTTGATTCGACTTTGTGTTTTATACGAGCCCTTGTTTTTCATTAATATGAGAATGAGATTCCACCTAAGAGGACTTAAAACTTGCTCCTTAGTAAACAAGCGTAATTAGCTCTACCTCTATGAAACAATGTACTATGTACAACATAGGTGTGTATATTGCTCTGGTTTATTAAAGCTTATTTGTTTGTTTTTAAGAACAAGATCTCTCGTCTTTTAAGGTGTGGTTGGCTTCAGAAACAGAGTACGACATAAGATAAGACATTTGTGAGACTTCAATAAGTAGAAATTTGAAGAAAGGAAAACAAAGAGAAAAATAATAGTAACTATTGGTTAGTAGTAAGAAGTAATTGCCAAATGACCAAGTGGGATGCTACCAGTGTGCTGCCCTAGGTTTCTTTTAGTTTGCAGAAATATATGGCATGTAAATGAATTGCAACTAAAGTAGCTTGTATCTCTTAGGGTTCACTCACAAATTAAGATCTGACTCTTGAAGTTTTTTGTCGATATCCTATTAAAAAAAGTATCAATGACGTTCCGCAACCTGTTCAACCAGAATAATTTATTTACAAATTACAATCTGAAGCAGCACTCATCATACCCACAATTGGAATTGTTTTTTTTTTAAAAAATAAGTTCGACTTGAAGGATTACAATAATAAACAAACACAATTTCCATACCACAACCGATGGCGGATAAAGGTACAAAGCAAAGGTGTTTGGACAAAAAAACGACAATTTGCGGAAATTGATTTACGTCATTACAATTTAAAATATTGACTAAAATTACAATGTGCGGTACACATTAGAATTTGGATATTACCAGGAATTGGGATGAGATATTATAGGGAATTGGTACGCATCCCCCTACATGCATGTCTGCGAAATACAAATATGGGAAACATATCTCTGCGCATTGCGCGATGATTTTTTTTGATCTTTTAGTAAATATGCATTCCTCATATTCTTATTTTATTTCATACTTAAAATTGTCCCGCCTTTATTCTGTTATTGTGATCTTCACATTTCAGTATTATAATCATGCAACTCTATAAGTATGGCGTACGTCTCCTTGAACTTGACATCTGCATGTTTATCCATATACACAGAATGAGACGCATAATAACTTAAGCAAGAGTGTATGAGGCACTGTCTAACCAAAAATTGATCGAGCCCAGGTCTCCTTCCCAGTCATCATTTTCAGCATACTCAGAGATACCGGCTATAGCAACCCCCAGGTCCTTGATCTTTGAAAAATCAGTTGAGGAGTCATCAGATTCCGGGAGTTCCACCTTCATCTTTTCTTTGTCATCATCGTGCTTTGCCTTCTGAGACTCATCATTCTTCATAACGTTGCTACCTTGCCCTTGATCAACAGCCGGTGCTACAGAGCGTAGCCTCTCATGCAATACTGACTGATCACGGTAATCATGCACATGATCATTTATCAGGCATGCAAAAGGATTAGCAATTAAGGAGCCTTCATCACCTGGTGGATGTTCACCCTGCTGCATTTCTATTAGCTTTTCAAGAAAACTTGGCATATCATTAACGATAGCGTCCTGCTCAATTATAGTGTGTGAGCTACTAGAGGCTGTGCTGTGGACTGAAAAAGACATCTGGTCGGGAAAATTGAGCTTAGCAGTAGCCCCATAAATCCTAATCGCGGCCTCATCATAGGCCAAAGCTGCTGCCTTAGCGTCATCGAAAGTGCCTATCCAAATTCGATCACCACGGTTTGGATAACTGATCTCCGACACCCATTTCCCCCAAGTTCTCTGCCTCACGCCTCTGTACTTGCAAGACATGTTCTCTGGTCCGCCTTTTCCTCTCATACTTCCCTCACACCTGATCTACCTTTTTCACTAGGTTATCAGATTCTAAACTTATTGGCTTATAAATGTGAGGAACGCATCTAGAGACAACTAATCAAAAACGGAACATTACTACAAATTGGACTCATAAAATCTCTAATTTCATAGAACATGTGAAAAACTTGTGATGGAATTGAACTGAAAGAGGGGTATATGTAGCAAGTGATGGGTGCTACGTGTCGTTGGAGATAAGAAGAAGAGTGATACGTGTCATTTTATGCACATATATACAAATATATTAATATTGGAACCGTGCAAATGTGGCAGAAAATGGAGACAAGTGTCGCTTCTGTGAATTCTAGTGAAGAAGGTAGAGATAGAGTTGCTTTGAAGCTTTGAGCCGCATGCAAATGAAGTTATATAAGATGATGTAGATGGTGACTTCAATGTTCTGTGGCTATTCAGGAGTAGAGATAAGCTCAAAGAGATAATTACTAGCTGACAATATAGAGCAGTAGTAGTTTCACTTTACTACTAAGACGTACTTTTTCATGTTTGACATGCAAGTATGCAACCACTTACCAGTCTACTGGTTTCTTAAGAGGAATTACATTACTCCACTTACAGATCTCATTTATTATATTTTAGTATATGGCCTTTATGTATTTCTGTAGTCCTCAAGGCTTAATGAATCAGTTTGTTGTTCTAAAATTGTCTCAAGTAGATCGAATTTCTGAAAGATTTTATATAAACTCCAATTCCATGTGTGTTATATATACTCATGATTTTAGAAGGAAATATCTAACCATGATCTTAGTTGGGATGCTTATTTAGGTAAGAATATATAATGCTATTGAAATCTGATGAAATGAATACATATATCAATCGTGTCCCTTATCTCTTTACTGAAATTAAAGCTGCTACTCTATGTAAAGATAACATTACCCTTCTCATATGAATGAATTTTTAGATATGTTTTACACAGATTTCTCACACATCCATGATCTACATATCTTGGACTTCTTGGGATCATCGCTAGATTTGCGCAGGGCTGCTCGTTTATTCTTACAGCATTTTATTGATGTTAACAAATTTTTTTTTAATTAGGTCAAGTACAAGAAATTTGAATACTCCCGGACACATGCCTCCATTGAGTGTCTAACCAAGCCTCTTGCTGAAATTTTACTCTACGTATAACTAATTGAATACAATTGAAAAATTGTAAATGACACTAAAGGTGAAAATAAAATATATTAGAGGCAAAAGAAGAAAATGACTTCTTTTTAGATATTTATCAATAATATGTTATGACATGCGCCAAGATATGGTATATTTTATCATATTGATAAAATTACTATCTCACACTTCATCCTGCATAAAGAGTTACACATTTTTTTTTTCTTGTGAAACAGCTTAGCATACTCCTCTTTCTTCTATGTCTCTTCAACATGGTTTGTTCACTTAATCTGTTCTATATATTTCTGTTTATATATGTATATTATATAATGTGAAAATTGAGTATGCATTGATTTATATTTCCATTTCTCGGGTTTTCAGATAAAACATTTATTTATTGATGGAGAGTTGATGTGTTTAATCTGTTTATAAAAATTTATATATGCCCCAGTAATGTGATTTGTTTCTTACTTTGAACCTGGTGAATCATTTCAGGTACAACTATAATTTCTCGTGCTTCATGTATGCCTTCTGTCTGAACGTTGTTTTAAAAGAGGCAGTTGAATTGTGTGACAAGACTACTAATCCTAGATGATTGATTAGCATTGTTTGTTAATTTGCATACAACATCTAATGCTCATAGTCATAGAATAAGTAAAAGAGTATTCTTTTTGACGTGTTTGGTTTGCTTCAAACCCTTATTTTTTGTTACTACAAGGATTGAACTATGTACTATATGAGAGCCCCTCTTCTTGTTAATATGAGATTCTACTAAAGAATACCCTTATCTCTTAGTGTAGATGACTGTAATCTGATGTACCTTTATGAAACAGTGTACAAGTAACTAAACAACACACTTGTGTATATTGGTTTGGTTGATTGTAGTTTATTTGTTTCTAAAAAGACCTCCCATCTTTTTTCACCTGTGGCTCTTGGGTGTTTGTGTCTCCCTAGCTGGGATAAAAATTTTAGTTTAATTTTTGGCAGTTGAGTGATTCTTAGCACATGTTACTTTATATCATACACTTATAGCACTTGGCATCAGAAATGGAAAATTATGTATCCCTTTGCATGTGATCAATTTTACGGATGTGCATGGTGCGGTTCTGAGTAGTATCTATTGCCAAAACGCTACATGCAGTTCGGTTTGGTTAATTGTTACTCAGTCGATTCCTTTGGTTTCGTTTAACATTTTTGTTTTTCCTGTCTTGTATACTATTGTTATTCCTATATATTACATATTATTATTATTATTATTATTATTATTATTATTATTATTATTATTATTATTATTATTATTATTATTATATTGATGTATTCCTTAATATTTTTGAAAAAAAAGGTAGAGGCAGGGGCCGAGACGCTGATAAAATCATTATTGTAAAAACTGTATAGAAAGATAGTTCAAGATCTAAATAGGCAATCTCCAGTCAGTATCTTAAAGTATATATATGTTTGTGTGTGTTTCAGTTTTTCCGTTTATTATAAGCAGCCAATTTTGTAATCTCTATAATGCAAAAATTAGGAAATGAGCCACATTTGTACCGTTGTTTTGAGTATAGTTACTTGCATACTTGCATGATACTTGAAGTGCATGTCTTGGATTGGAATCTGATTTGGCATAACAGTTGTGACTTGTGCTTAGTAAAGACAGTTTCAATATAAGCTCTAATAACATCAATTGGTGTCATTTTGGAGTTTAGAACTGTGTGTTTTATGCTTTAATTCTACAACACACTGGCAATCTGAAATATTTAATAATGTCTTGGTTCCTTGTGGTAATTTTTCTCTATGTATAGAAGCTAATTAACCTTGATTCTAAATATAGGAGCTTGTGAAGGAATAAAGGATCATGTGCCTGTTTCACTTGTCATGAAATTGTGATGGTATGTGCTTGCCTAGGGAAAACTAATTTACTCTGTACAACTACTAGCAGGATGACTTTGTACGACTTTCCTAGTGATATTCACTTGTCTGGACATCATTACAAGCTTAGTCAGTGGCAATCATTCACAAATATTATATTTTACTCAGGTATGCCACATACTTTCAATGCATTAGATTTTTGAGTATGCGTGGAGGGAGAGTGAGGAGTTGAGAGTTGAGACTGTTCGCCCACCTTTGCTGTTTGGTGGGAAGAGGAGGAAGCCTTTTCACTTGGCTATAAACGTATCATATTTGCATTTATAATTTCTTTTCTTACATATGCAATGTATGAACATTCGATAATGTATGCCGAGTTATTGGTTTCTTTTTATTTAGATTTGTTGTACAATAGATTAGAAGTTCCAGGTGATGAGAAGATTGACATGGTCACAACTCACACGCTAGACCTAGCCTTTGGCCTCACAGAAAAGTTGGTTTCATCTCTATTATAATATGGTTGGTGATACTAGCATACATATTCTTTATGTTTTTAACTAGATTGAGTCTTGTGTAATATATGCTACTGGTCTGGACTTGGTTATCAAATTAATGCAAGTCCTGACGTGATACAGCAACTCGAATTTTCGCTGTTGATGGATATCAATTCTTTCTGGAAAGAAATCAATGAGCTTTCTACTTTTGAGGGCACGACCTTCCAATTTCAGAGCTATAACATTACACACAGATCTAAGGGTCATGCTTTATGAATTGGCTAATCTATTAGCAAATTACAAAGTTGGCAATTCTCAGGAATCAGGATGTAATAAGCAATGGTGGAAGCACTATCCAATCATCATATTCAGTGAAACTCTTAGAGATAATTTTTCTGGGAAGAATGCGGTCTTGTGAGCCTGAAGTGGTTGGGCTGTGATTCTTACTGGAAGCCTTTCAGCATTGGCAATTTGTCTGTAATATTGTAGTTGTACAAGTATGTACAAACCCCGGTACCAAAGCATTTGTAAAATCTTCTCCTTTCTCATTCATCGATTGTTGTTGATATATGACAGAAACACTGTCAAACTACATTTTGCACCGACTCATGTGTGCCGGCCTTTGCTCATCAGGTTGCTCAAAGCGTTAGTATTTGATTAACAGTACAATGTACTGCCCAAAACGTTACTCCCTCCGTCCAAAAAGATTGACACACTTTCCTTTTTGGGACGTCCCAAAACTAATGAACCTACTTTACTTACTATTTTTTAACACTACTTTTCACTATTACACACCCACTACTTCTTCATTTTATACTTTTTTTTATACTATTACATCCACTACTTTCCTTCACTATCATTATTAAAAATTAATAGGCCCCACCACTTTATCCACTTTTCAATTTCTACTACATTTTCTTAATCTCCGTGAAAGTAAAAGAGTGTCAAATAATTCGGAACGGAGGGAATATTTGTTTAACATACAATAAAAAAGTGACCAAATATATAATATTCGAGGGAATATTGTACAGTCATCCACACTTGCTCTTGTTATTGAAATCTCTGTGAATGTATTTAGGAAAATATGAAATACTCCTCCATTTTTTTTAATAGCCATTTTAGATTTTTCTAAAAATTCTTTTTAATCTATTTGCATTTCCAAAACATATTTAATGATTATTATTCTGTTGACTATCCTTATATATGTTGATATATGTATTTTCATTTTCTTTCTTGATACATGTGTTTTTATTTTCTTTCCTGATATATTGAATTATAAGGTCATTTAAATAATTTTGTAACATTATTAATAACATAAAAGTATATTAACTAGACTTCCTTATTTCTACAAAAAGTTCTAAAACGAATAAAAAGGAATGGTGGAAGTATAAATATATTTTAAAATGTTTATCTATAAATTAACTTCTCGATCTAATGAAATTTAATTTATTATTATATTTTTGGGTAAAAAAAAACATGACTGTTGTGAATTACATTAGTTCTAAGATTATAATCATTATGTATTTATCGAAAGATTGTTTCATTTCTGGGTTTAAGTTGGCAAATGTGAATTTGTCAGCTACAGCATCTTTCTTCTGTCTATTCAACACGGTTTGTTCTCTTAATCCATTCTATGTGTATATATCTTATATGATGTGAAATTTAAGAACAGCTGAAAAATTTGTTCAAATTTGTAAATGTGAATTGTTTCAGACTATTAATCTTCTTGTGTTTCTCATTTGCTGTATGCATGCCTTATGTTTGAACTATGTTTTAAAAGAGGACTTTGTTTGAACTACTACTATAAGTACTAGGGAGATTGATCAGGACTGTTTGTAAATTTGCATATAAAATTTAATGCTCAAAGAATTTGTAACACATTATCATATTTGGTTTGCGTCTAACACTGATTCTTTACCACCTCCGGCAAGAATTAAATTTTCGAGAGTCGGTCTGATATGTGACAATCCGAGTAAAATTCTGGATCCAAAATATGCCGAAGTATATTGGCCCAAATGCAACAACTTGGGTAATTTACAAGGCCAACACATGCCCCAAAAAGATCATGATTTGTTGGTGTACTTAATAGCATTATTTTTGCTTATATACAATCTCCTCGATATGGGACTAGGGTGCTACATGGTTTGTGAGAGATTTTGCCGATCACTTAGCATACTTCCCAAACGAGTATCTGGACTACAGTCGTCCATGCTGTTCGCGTTGTTCGCTGATCTCCCACATTCACAATTTTCAGCCATCAATTGAGACAAAAATTGATTACAATTTTTATGATTTATGAAGAAATTGATTTGGGGATGATTTTATCCCGACTAATACCCAAATATATGTCTTCAAATATGTTAAAGAGTCGTTGCTATGTAGAACTACAAAAATGCAGCTACACCATTAACGAGCAACTAACAGCAGTACACAAAATGCATATAGATAAACTTTCGTACACACATTGTAGCATGGGTAAAGTTGAGGTACACAGTTTGCATTTTACTCCATATACATGTATATACCAGCATAATGGGCACGAGTTTACGAGGCACTATTTAGAACCAAGAATTGATCGAGCCTAGGTCTCCTTCGTAATCGTCATTTCCAACATTCTCCAAGACACCAGCTATGTCATCCCCCAGGTCCTTGATCTTTGAGAACTAAGTTGAGGGGTCATAATGTTCCGGAATTTCCACCTTCATCTTTTCTTTGTTATCGTCGTGCCTTGCCTTCTTATTCTTCATAACATTGCTATCTTGAAATTTGCTTTAATCGACAGTCGAGTAATCATGGTAATCATACACATGATCATTTATTGGGCATGCAAAGGGATTAGCAGTTAAATATGACTTCATCACCTGGTGTATATACACCCTGCTGCATTTCTATTAGCTTCTGGAGAAATTTGAGCCTGTCATTATCTCCATAAAGCCTCTGATTAACTACAGCGTCTGCGCTAGTAGAGGCTGTCGTGTGGACTGCAAAAGACATTTGGGGCAGCTGGTCGGGAAAATTGAGCTTAGCAGTAGCCCCAAACATCCTAATGGCAGCCTCATCATAGGCCAAAGCTGCAGCCTTAGATTTGTCAAAAGTGCCTATCCAAATTCGTTCACCACGGTTTGGCGTACACATCTCCAACACCCATTTTCTCTGCCTCACGCCTCTGTACTTGCAAGAAGTGTTCTCTGGTCCGCCTTTTCCTCTCATACTGCCCTTTCTTGTACCCGCCTGACCTACCCTTTTTACTGGGTTTTAGGATCTTTTTTTTTTTTTTGACAAAGGGTTTTAAGATCTTAAACTTAAAGGTTTATATATGTGAGTAGTACATCTAGAGACAAGTATTCAAAAAGGATAACATTACTACAAATTAGACTCATATAACTAATTTTGTAGAGCATATGAAGGATTTGGACCAAAGAGGGGTATATGTAGCAAGTGATGGGTGCTATGTGTCCTTAGAGTTGAGATGAAGAGGGATACTTGGCATTGCTAGTTAATCTTTTGTGTTTATCTGTAGCAGCATCATTTCATGCAAACACTTAGGTGCTAATGTGGCAAAAAGCGTTGAAAGTGTCACATATGTGCATTCAAGTGAAAAAGGTAGAGATAGAGTTGCTTTGAAACTTTGAGCCGCATGCAAATAAAGTTATACAAGATGTTGTCAATAGTGATATCATTTTTTTGTGGCTATTCAAGAGTAGGTATAAGTTCAAAGATATAATTGTATCACTTGTTACTAGTAGACAATATAGAGCAGTAGCGGTTTTACTTTTCAAATTCCATGTATGTTAAATATACTCGTAATTTTAGAAGGAAATTTCTGACCATGATCTTAGTTTGAATGCTTTTTAAAATAAGAGTATATAATGCTCTTAGATCTATTATTGAAATCTGATGAAATGAATACATCTGTCATTCGTGTCCCTTAATCTCTTCCCTCATATTATTGATTCTACTCAATATAAAAATAACATTGCCCTTCTCATATGAATGATCTTCTAGATATGCTATACACAGCCTTCTCAAACAAACATGATCTACATATCTAGGACTTCATTGCGATCACTACATTTGCGCAAGGCTGCTTGTATATTCTTCAGCACTTTGTTGATGTTGACAATTTTTGATCAGGTCAAGTTCAAGATATTTGAATACTCTCACAGTCTCACACGCACGAATGTCTCCAGCGAGACTCTAACCAAGTCTCTTGCTGAAATTTCCTGAACATATAACTAATTGGAATGCAATTAAAGAATTGTAAATGATAAGGTTTAAATAAAATAATAATAGAGGTAAAAGAAGGAAATAACTTTTATTTAGATATTTATCATTAATATACCACGTCATGTGCCAAGATATGGTATACTTTCATTATATTAAATATAATTTCCTGTAATAGCTTAGGAAACTCCTCTTTCTTCTATGTCTCTTCAACACGGTTTGTTCTCTTAAACTTTTGTATTTATTTCTGTGTGTATATATTGAATAATGTGAAAAGTGAGAAAGCATTAATGTGTATTTCCATTTCTCAGGTTTTCAGCTGAAACATTTATTTATCAATAGAAAGTTGATGTATTTAATCTGTTTATATAGGTTTGTATATGTCATAGTAATGTGTTTTTCATTTCATGTCCAACTAAAAGTTCTTGTGCTTCATGCATGCCTTCTGTTTTGTGACAAGAGTACTACTAAGAGAGAGAGAGATTAATTAGCATTGTTTGTTAATATGCATGCAACATAAAATGCTCACAGAATAAGTAATAAAGTCTTATTTTTGTCTTGTTTGGTTTGCTTCGAAACCAAATTCTTTGGTACTACAAGGATTGAACTTTGTACTATATGCGAGCCCCTGTTTTTGTTAATATGAGATTCCACTGAAGAGTACCCTTAATCAGATGTACCTTTATGAAACAAAGTACAAGTAACCATACAACATCGGTACGCACATTGCTTTGGTTGACTATAGTATCTTGTGTTTCTCATTTCATTTCCAACTATTAGGTCTAATGCTATTAGCATTATTTGTGAATTTTCATACAAAATCTAATGCTCATAGAATATGTATAATATTATTTTTTTTATTGTATTTGGTTTGCGTCTAATGCTGATTCTTCGACACAAGGACTTGACTTTGTATTTTATACCAGCCCTTGTATTTATTAATATGATATTCCACTAAAGAGGACATAAACTTGCTTCTTAGCACACAAGTGTAATCAGCTGTACCTCTATGAGACTATGAGCTATGTATAAGTAACAAAACGACATAGGTGTGTATATTGCTCTGGTTTATAATAGCTTATTTGTTTGTTTTTAAGTAGAAGATCTTTCGTCTTTTGTCACATATGGCTATTAGGCGTTTGCGTCTCCCTAGCTAGGATATACAATATTCACACCTCCCCACATATACAATTTTCAACCATCAATTGAGACAAAAAATGATTACGATTCTTAGGATTTATGAAGAAATTGATTTGGGGATGTTTTTAACCCAAGTAATAGCCATACATATGTCTTCAAATATGTTAAAGAGTCGTTTCTATGTAAAATTAAAATAGTGCCATTACATCGTTAAGTGGCAACTAACTTCGGTACAGAAAATGCATAATTTTCCTAACTCTGTGTACACATAATGCAAATATACAGGTACGCACCTTGCATAAAGGGTAAACTTGAGGTACACAGTTTGCATTTTACTCTATATATATTTGAGTAAAGTGGACTTTGTGTATCTGCTGTTATTATAGTGATAGACCACTTGTAATATTCACTTCAAAAACTATCACTCACTATACTGAATTTTTTGTTTTGTTACATTATGTGTATTTTTGTCAAATCATCTTGATGTCGTGAGTGTAATAATGTAATACTCTATTTTAACAATTTATGTAGTATTACAAACCTAGATTTACCCTTATCAATGTGTCAAACTTCTTGTGAACTCTAAATTACAAGTCATATCTGATCAACATAGATGATATACATACACATTTGTATTATCTATACTCTTTATTAAAAGCAGAAATCCCCTTTAAATGGTATGCCATGTATACCGCGGTATGTACGGTATGTCAATTAATTAATTAATTAATTAATAATAACAACTTATTTTACCCTTTAAATGGTATGCCATGTATACCGCGGTATGCACGGTATACCAATTAATTAATTAATTAATTAATAATAACTTATTTTACTATTTGATCTTACTTTAAAAACTATTTTTTAAGTGTATAGAAGGCCAATAAGAATAAGAACTACTAATGAAACAAGTCCTCTCTGAACTAAAATACGATATGCCAATTAATTAATTCAGTATGCCACTAAATATTAATTAATTTAATTAATTAAAATCATAATATTAAATATTAGTTTAATTTAATAATGAAGTTATATATTAGGAGTCTATTAACTAAAAATTGAAATAAAAGTCGAGAATATAGAACTTAGGGCTCCATTAATTAATATTTAAAATATATCTATAATAGATTAATAATAAATACAATTAATAATAGAACTATTTTTATATTACCAGAGATAAGTTATATAAATTTAATTAATTAAAATAATAAAATTAAATATTAATTTAATTTATTATTGAAGTTATATACTAGGAGTCTATTAACTAACAATCGAAAAAAAAGTCGAGAATATAGTATTATATACAACTTGGTGGTTCAAGATTTTATTCATTTAAAAAAGTTAAAAATTAGGAATTTAAGATAATTTATCACAATCCGTGCTTCGCACGGGTTACCGCGGTATGCACGGTATGCCAATTAATTAATTAATTAATTAATAATAACTTATTTTACTATTTGATCTTACTTTAAAAACTATTTTTTAAGTGTATAGAAGGCCAATAAAAATAAGAACTACTAATGAAACAAGTCCTCTCTGAACTAAAATACGGTATGCCAATTAATTAATTCGGTATGCCACTAAATATTAATTAATTTAATTAATTAAAATTATAATATTAAATATTAATTTAATTTAATTTAATAATGAAGTTATATACTAGGAATCTATTAACTAAAAATTGAAATAAAAGTCGAGAATATAGGATTTAGGGCTCCATTAATTAATATTTAAAATATATCTATAATAGATTAATAATAAATACAATTAATAATATAACTATTTTTATATTACCAGAGATAAGTTATATAAATTTAATTAAATAAAATAATAAAATTAAATATTAATTTAATTTATTATTGAAGTTATATACTAGGAGTCTATTAACTAACAATCGAAAAAAAAGTCGAGAATATAGTATTATATACAACTTGGTGGCTCAAGATTTTATTCATTTAAAAAAGTTAAAAATTAGGAATTTAAGATAATTTATCGCAATCCGTGCTTCGCACGGGTTATCGGCTAGTATATAATAAAAACACACACATACACTCGTTTCAAAAAAAAAAAAAAACACACACATACACTTATAAATGTATGTTCGGTTCTAGTCTAATTCTTTTTTAGTTCATAAGCTTCTAGAAATACAAATTTGTTGAAGTAATTATTTGTTAGTTAAAATTGATATCATTTTGTAGAGGTGAAAGAGCGATAATATTGTAAATCGGTTGATTTCTCTGTGAAACAATTGATTTTAAATTTCTGAAAACAGTTTGATAATGGTGGAAACAGTTTGGGGGAAGAAGATTATAGTTTAAATTTACTAATGGTGTTAAACTGGTTTTACAGAAATACATATAATATAACAAAAATAGAATTTCAGTCTTGCCAGTGATAGTTTTTGAAGTGGAATATCGCAAGTGGTCTAACACCCTAATAACTTGGGCACGAGTGTATGAGGCACTGTTTAGAACCAAAAATTGATCGAGCCTAAATCTCCTTTCCAGTTATCATTTCCAACATACTCAGAGATCCCAGCTATGTCAGCCCCTAGGTCTTTAATCTGGACAAATCTACAGAAATCAATTGATATTATCACAATTTAAAATATTGACTTGAAATACAATATGAAAAACATACTAGAATTTGGATACTACCGGGAATTGGTACGCATCCCCCCTACATGCATGCACAATCTTCAAATATGATTAATGCTAGCGTCCTGATCAATTATAGCACGTGCGCTAGTAGAGGCGGTGGTGGGGACTTGCAAAGACATCTGGGGCATTAGGTCGGGAAAATTGAGCTTAGCGGTAACTCCAAACATCTTAATCGCAGCCTCTTCATAGGCCATAGGCCAAAGCTGCAGCCTTAGAGTTGTCAAAAGTGCCTATCCAAATTCGTTCACCACGATTTGGCATACATATCTCCAACACCCAATTTCCCGAAGATCTCTGCCTCACGCCTCTGTACTTGCAAGACATGTTCTTTGGTCCTCCTTTTCCTCTCATACTGCTCTTTTTTTGTGCTCGCCTGACCTACAATTTTTCACCGGGTTTTCAGATCTTAAACTTAAATGCTTATAATTGTGAGAAAAAATGGTAGGTCAGGCGAGCACAAGAAAGGGCAGTATGAGAAGAAAAGGCGGACCAGAGAACAGATCTTGCAAGTACAGAGGGGTGAGGCAGAGAACTTGGGGAAAATAGGTGTCGGAGATAAGTTTGCCAAACTGTGGTAAACGAATTTGGATAGGCACTTTCGATAACTCTGAGGCTGCAGCTTTGGCCTATAATGAGGCTGTGATTAAGTTGTTTGGGGCTACTGCTAAGCTCAGTTTTCCTACACTCATCATATCTGTAATTTTGTAGAAATATGAAAAGCTTGTGATGGAATTGAACCAAAAGAAGGGTATATGTAGCAAGTGATGGGTGCTACGTGTCTTTAGAGATGATCTAAACACCAAATGCTGGGAGAGTGCACAGTTGCCTTGTCTCTTCGTAAAAATGTAAATAAGAATAACAGTAAAAAAAAATTGTAGAGGTGAAAGAAATGATAAAAAATTGTAAAGTAAAAGAAGTATCACAAGAAGGGATATTCCTTCAGAACATAGTTATATGTAAATTCCTTTGTATCACAAGAAGGGTATTCCTTTGTTTGAACTTTGTTGATGCCACTCTGTAAAGGAATTCCTTTGTATCCAAGCATCAGGCAGAATGTTATAAATTATTAAACTATTTGAGTATTTTAGTTATATATTTTTTTAAATTGATTTTAATCTTGATTCTCGTTGCAACATAAATCAATTTTAAAATATTCCCCAGTATGGGTAGCACTAGCACAGGAAAATTCGCTATATCTCATCGCGGATCTACTGTTGTTTGTTTTGAATTTACATTATTTATCAAAAAGATTGTTTCATTTCTGGGTTAAACTTAGCAAATATCAACTTGTCAGCTACAGGATCTTTTTTGTCTGTTTATTCGACAAGGTTCGTTCTCTTAATCAATCTCATGAATTTGAGAACTGCTGAACTATTTCTTTCGATTTCTATATGTTATTTTAATGTGATTTGTTTCTGACTATTGATCTTCTTCTGTTTCTCATTTCAAGTCCAACTTAAGGGTCTTTGCTATATGCATGCCTTATGTTTGAACTATGTTCTGAAAGAGCCACTTGAATTGTGTCATAGGGAGATTGATTAGCATTGTTTGTAAATTTACATATAAAATCTATTGCTCATTAATTATGTATCACATTATTCTTTGTTTAAACAAGGATTCGACTTTACAAGCCCTTGTTTTTATTAATATGAGATTAATACTAAAAAGGACTTGAACTTGCTTCTTAGTACACAAGTGTAGTAAGTTGTACCTCTACGAGTCAATGTACCTTGTACAAGTAACCAAGGAACATATGTGTGTATATAGCTCTGGTTTATTATAGCTTATTTGTTTGGTTTTATGAAGAAGATATCTCGTTTTTTGTCACCTATGGCTATTAGGCGTTTGTCTCTCCTAGCTAGGAATTAGGATAAGAAATATAATTTAATTCTGGCCGATTACTTTTGCATGTAAATATGCGCTTGAAAGGTTCTTGGCACGTATTACTTTATATCATAATTACAATAAATAAAAAACATAATTTCCGTGCCACTACCGATTGATGGCATATAATGGTACAACTTGTATATGTGTTTGGACAAAAATACAACAATTTTAAGGAAATTAATTTACATTCATGAAAATTCGAAATATGGACGAAAAATACAGTATGAGATGCGTATTAGAATTTGGATATTATCGGGAATTGGGATGCAATACAGTATGAGTGTCAGGAAAATTGAGCTTAGCACTAGCCCCAAACATCTACATTGCAGCCTCTTCGTAGGCCAAAGCTGCAGGCTTAGAGTTGTCAAAAGTGCCTATCCAAATTCGTTCACCACGGTTTGGCATACATATCTCCAACACCCGTTTTCCCGAAGATCTCTGCCTCACGCCTCTGTACTTGCAAGACGTGTTCTATGGTCCTCCTTCTCCTCTCATACTGCCCTTTTTTTGTGCTCGCCCGACCTACCATTTTTCTCCGGTTTTCAGATCTTAAACTTAAATGCTTATAATTGTGAGGAAAAATGGTAGGTCAGGCGAGCACAAGAAAGGGCAGTATGAGAAGAAAAGGTGGACCAGAGAACACATCTTGCAAGTACAGAGGGGTGAGGCAGAGAACTTGGGGAAAATGGGTGTCGGAGATAAGTTTGCCAAACCGTGGTAAACGAATTTGGATAGGCACTTTCGATAACTCTGAGGCTGCAGCTTTGGCCTACAATGAGGCTGTGATTAAGATGTTTGGGGCTACTGCTAAGCTCAGTTCTCCTGACACTCATCATATCTCTAATTTTGTAGAAAATATGAAAATCTTGTGAAGGAATTGAACCAAAAGAAGGGTATATGTAGCTAGTGATGGGTGCTACGTGTCTTTAGAGATAAGAATAGAGATACTTTTGTTTACTAGTTTTTCTTTCGTGTTTATCTGTAGCAGCATCATTTCATGCAAACACATGCTAATGTGGCCAGAAACGCGTACAAGTGTCACATATGTGAATTCAAGTGATAAAGGTAGAGATAGAGTTGCTTTGAAATGTGCCGCATGCAAATAAAGTTATACAAGATGCTGTCAGTAGTGATATCAATTTTTTGTGGCTTTTCAAGAGTAGGTATAAGTTCAGAGATATAATTGTACGTTTTCACTTTATTACTTATAAGACGTACATTTTCACGTTTGACATGCAACGACTTACCAGTCTAATGGCTTCTTAAGAGGAATTACATTACTCCACTCACATACACTCATTTATTAGTATATGGCCTTTATATACTTTTGTAGTTCTCAAGTATTCATGAATAATTTAGTTGTTTTAAAATTGTCAATTTGATTTATTACAAGTAGATTTAACTTTTGAAAGATTTTAAATAAATTCCAATTCCATGTACTTATGTTAATTTACTCATAATTTTAGAAGGAAATATCTGACCATGATCTTAGTTTGGATGCTTGTTTAAGTGAGAATATATAATGCTCTTATATTTATTACTGATATCTGATTAAATGAACACATATATCGTTCATTTCCTTTAATCTCTTCACTCAGATTATAGCTTCTACGCTATGTAAAAACAACATTACCCTTCTCATATGAATGATCTTTACATATACTGTACACAGCTTTCTCACACAACCATGATCTACATATCTAGGATTTCGTTGCGATCACTATACTTGCGCAAGGATGCTCATATATTCTTCAGCATTTTGTTGATGTTAACAATTTTTTTTTTTTGATTAGGTCAAGTTCAAGATATTTAATTACTCACACTTGCATGCCTCCACCGAGACTCTAGCCAAGTCTCTTGCTTAAATCTTCCTGAACGTGTACTAACTGGAATACAATTAAACAATTGTAAATGACACTAAGGTGTAAGAAATAAATATTAGAGGTAAGAAAAGGAAATAACATGTATTTTAAATATTTATCATCAATATATTGCGACCTTGTGCCAATATATGGTATACTTTCATTTATATAAAATATAATAAATATCTCACACTCCATCCTGCTTATAGAGATCTACATTTTTTTTCTTGAAAGAGATTAGCAAACTCCTCTTTCTTCAATGTCTCTTCAAGACAGTTGGTTCTCTTAATCTCTTTAATCTGTTGTAGATATATTTCTATATACATACATTGTGTACTGTGAAAAGTGAGAAAGTGTTGATTTATATTTCCATTTTTCAGGTTTTCAGCTGAGACATATATTTATCAGTGGAAAGTTATGTATTTAATCTGTTTATATATATATATATATGAGTCACGCTCTATGGAGAACCACACTAAATTGAGAACCTGAGAACTCTAATAAGTTCAGTAGCGGAACTTTAAGTTCAGCAACAGAATATTTGTTGAAAAAAGTAAGTTCAGTCGTAGAACTTTGTAGAAAAAGCAAGTTCGGTTGTAGAACTTTTAATGTCATGTGCAAAACTTTGAAAAAAAAACAAGTTCAATTGTAGAAATTTTAATTTCATGTGCATAACTTTGAAATTCAATAGCATGATATTATTTTTTTATTACGAAACAAAATAGGTTCTACAGTAGGATCCAATGGTTCTTCGGTTCTCTTTTAAATAGTGGTTATCATTTGAATCAACCCCTATATGAGTATATATATATATATATATATATATATATATATTTGAATATGTTCAAGTGGGATTTGTTTCTTAATTTGAACCTTGTGTTTCTCATTTCATGTCCAACTAAAAGTTCTTGTGCTTCATGCATGCCTTCGGTTTGAACGATGTTTTAAAAGAGGCAGTTGAATTGTGTGACCAGAGTACTACTAAGTGAGAGTTTGATTAACATTGTTTGTAATTTTTATGGTAACCAATAAATTATTCTGTATGTAAACGTTTACGAAATAATATGTTAGTTTATTTTTCTATTCATTATTTTCCTTGGCTAAATCTATACATTGTTTTTATTTTAAATAATTAAATTATAGCATATGTTAAATTATAAAATTAGTTGGCTATGTATTAACTAAATCTGATTCAAATTCGACTCGTTGAGTCGTTGATAAGTCTAGGTTAGAAGCATGTCTCTAATTTTTGAGTTTTTATTCTCCTGCTTGCTTTCTTTTTATTTGAATGCATAAAAAAGTTCTAGAGAAAACATCGAGATGTTCGTGAACGAGATCATAAGCGGGGTTAATAAGAAGTTCATGAGTTAGTATTCATGAGACGTTCGTGAGACATGTTCGTGAACTGTTTGCGAGCATGTTCGTGAATAACATATTCCTTAATGAGTATACACAAACAAAATCATTGGCTCGATAAAAGTTTGAGCTCGAGTTCGAGTTCGACATATTTATAACGAGCTGATACATGAACAATCAAGAGTTCAGCTCGGTTCGACTCATTTATACCTATAATCATGTTTGGTTTGCTTCAAAACCTAATTCTTTGGTACTACAAGGATTGAACTTTGTACTATATGCGATCCCCTGTTTTTGTTAATATGAGATTTTACTGAAGTGTACCCTTATCTCTTAGGAAAAATGATTGTAATTAGATGTACCTTTATGAAACCATGTACAAGTAACCAAACAACATAGGTGTGTATATTGCTTCGGTTGATTATTGTTTCTTGTGTTTCTCATTTCATGTCCAACTAAAAGGTCTTTGCTATATACATACCTTGTGTTTGAACCATGTTCTAACAGAGGAACTTGATTTGTGTGACAGGACTACTACTATTACTGCTAGGGAGATAAATTAGCATTATTTGTGAATTTTCACACAAAATCTAATGCTCATAGAATATGTAAACGTTATTCTTTTATCGTATATGGATTCATCTAATGCTGATTCTTCGATACAAGGACTCGACTTTGTATTATATACGAGCCCTTGTAATTATTAATATGAGATTCTACTGAAGAGGACTCAAACCTGCTTCTTAGCACACAAGTGTAATAAGCTGTACCTCTATGAGACAATGTGCTATGTACAAGTAACCGAACAACATAGGTGTGTATATTGCTCTGGTTTATTTTAGCTTATTTGTTTGTTTTTAAAAGAAGATGTCTCATCTTTTGTCACCTTTGGCTATTAGGCATTTGTGTCTCCCTAGCTAGGATAAAAACTATAGTTTAATTTAGGCTGATTAATTTTGAATGTAATTACGTGCTTGGATGCTTTTTGGCACGTATTACTCTATATCATGCAACTGTAGCACTTGGCATTGAAAATGACAGATTATGTCTTCTTTTGCATGTAATCAATCTCATGAATTGGTTCACCAGTCATCAATCTTCATGTTCCAGATTATATGAGGTCAGGTGCACTTGCAACTATTTTATTTCAATGTTTTTTACAGGCTCTGGTGGTCGAGCTTCTTACTATAGATATTTTATGTACTCCTTTTATTGCCAATCTTTATCAGTATGTTAACCAAATGTTAAATCTAATTTGCTTTTGTATCCAGTTATTGGGAGCACTGACTCATTCTCGTGTTGATAGTTCATATTTCCTTGGGTATTTGTATCATGATCACTATGTTTATACGCGCTTCTTCATCGAAATTGACAATCTCAGGTCAGTGTTATCATCTTAATATAGTTTTTTGTTTCAGTTTTCAATATAACGTACGCAGAATTTTTGTGATCTCTCTACTGCAAAAATCAGGAAGTGAGACACATTTTTACCATGGATACGTTAGTTGCCTGATACTTGAAAAACATGTCTAGATAGAGATGAGGATAAAGGGAGTGAAGTAATGAAAATGTAAGTTTTCAAGTCTCCATGAATTTTATCTTGCTACTAAAAAGGTGCGGTTGGCTTGAGAAACACAGTATGAAATAAGATAAGACATTTGTGATACTTCAGTAATAGTAAAATGAAGAAAGGAAAACAAAGAGAAAGAAAACACTAGTAACTATGGATTAGTGTTAAGGAGTATTTTCCTTTTTGTTTGAAAGGCCCTCAAATATAAAACAAATGGCCAAGAGGGATGCTAATAGTGTACTGTTGAAGGTTAGTGATACAGGACAGTGGGTCAAGAAGCCCAAAGAGAGTATTTGGCAACAATATAAAAGGCTTTGGAGGCCCAATTAGTTATATAATATTTGTTATCCCTTTAATTTAGGATATTAGCTAATTAGAATCCCTTTAATTTAGGATATTAGTTAATTAGAATTTGAGTTGATTAGGAAAGTAGTTTACTATATATTGGACTTTATTATTGTAATTCATTAGAGTTTTTATTATTGAGAACAATATATTGTGTTTTCTGAAAATCTCTTGCGAGAGTTTTCTACCTTAACCCTAATTATCCCCTGCCTCCCACATCAAGTGGTATCAGAGCCACCGTTCCTCTACCCAACAACAGCACCACCAGCAGCCGCCTACAACCCACCAGTAGCAGCCGCCAGCAGCGAACAACAGCCACCAGCAAGTCACCACAGCCGCCATCCAGCCACCTGCAGCCCCTTGTCCATCTACAAACCCTAGCCGCACCAAAAAAAAAAAAAAAAACTTATATCCCGCCTATATATAAACACATCACTGACACCAACCAGAGAAGAAAACCAGAACAAGAGCAGTAAAGAAAACGAGAAGAAAGGTCACCAACAAGATATCTCAAAGACTATATATACATACATACATATATACACACACAAAATCACAAAACAGCCCCTGCCCTTCCAAAAAAAATAATTGCAGAACAGCTCCTGAACTCCCTGAAACTGCAGAACAGCCCTTAATTTGACACAATGGTTAATGCTGGAGAAGTAAACAGTCGTCTTGATAAACATACTGAAGAAAATAAGGAGAGGTTACAAAATATTGATGATAAAATTGAAGGTTTGACTTTAGAGATGCGAGATGTGAAGGCATCACTGAAGTTCATTACTGATAGCCTTCAAAACTTAACTGGTATTCGACAGCAACCGCAACCTCAGCCTCAATTGCAACCTCAACCCAACGTCTTAGAACAGAGAATAAATACGGTGAAACTTGAAGTTGGTGAGTTTCGTGGAGATCAAGAACCGGATGTATTCCTAGATTGGCTACATAGTGTTGACAATTTCTTTCAGTGGTATAATCTGGCCGAGGATAAGAAAGTGGTTTTTATTGCTGCGAAATTAAGAGGAATTGCTCGTATATGGTGGGAACAATACCAAAGATCAGGATATAATCATGTGGCAAGATGGGAAGACATGAGAGCTGTTTTGGTTCGTCAATTTAAGCCCGCGGACTATAAACAACGTGCTTCACTTCAGTTTACTGAGCTTGTTCAAGGAAGCAAATCCGTTGCAGATTACACTCGACAGTTTTATAGTTTGGCAGCACAATCTGAGTTCCCGTGGGATGAAGACGTCCTTATTTCTATGTATCGACGAGGCTTGAATCATGATATTTCAGGTAAAGTAGCTGGTAGTAGATTTTTTCTTTTGAAGGATGCTATTCAGATTGCACATTCAGTGGAGGATGATTTGAAAAGGAGGAGCATTGGGACGAGTTCATACTCTAGCCCGTCGAGGAATGCTTATGTTATTTCAGATCCTATTCAAGGTCAACAAACGGTTACTAGCAAATATAATCGTGCTCCAGTTTCATCACAAGGTAGCAACACTAGCAGATGTTTTAACTGTCAAGGAATTGGGCATAAGACGTTCGAGTGTCCTTCTCCTAAACAAAATAGCACGTCAAAAAGGGTCAATGTGGTGGGAAAAGAAAACGATGATGATTTATATGCTGAGATGACTAAAGAAGATTTAGAGGCGGTGGAACACTTAGAGAATGCAGCGAATCTTGGGATTATGCAGGCAACAAAGGGTGGTGCAAATGATTCACCTGTACGACGCCAACAAATCTTTCACACTAGAGTTACATGTGCTCGTAAGTTGTG
Organism: Kitagawia praeruptora; assembly: GCA_037693485.1. Taxonomy (NCBI): domain Eukaryota; kingdom Viridiplantae; phylum Streptophyta; class Magnoliopsida; order Apiales; family Apiaceae; genus Kitagawia; species Kitagawia praeruptora. Next base: position 147,897,180 of record CM075352.1, read on the forward strand.
TACTCTTGTCATTGATACCGGGAGTTGTACTAATGTGATCTCGAAGGAAGCGGTTTGTAAGTTGGGATTAAAAGTGGAATTGCATCCTGAACCTTATGATATAACATGGATAGATGATACGAAATTGCGTGTTCGGGAAAGGTGTTTGGTGACATTTTCAGTTGGGAGGTTTAATGATGCGGTGATGTGTGATGTTCTTCCATTGAAGCTTTGTGATGTCATTTTGGGGCGTCCATGGCTTGTTGATCGAGATGCTCATCATGTTGCACGTGCCAACACATATACGATTGTTAAGAATGGTCGACGACATACTCTTACTTGTGCTCGTTTTCACATGCCACTTGTTCAACTATCTTTGGTGCTCTCTCGTGCTTCTTCTGATTTTATTAACTCGACGGAGCCGAGTTCTTTTCAGCGGAGGAGAATTGATGCAGGACAGTGGGTCAAGAAGCCCAAAGAGAGTATTTGGCAACAATATAAAAGGCTTTGGAGGCCCAATTAGTTATATAATATTTGTTATCCCTTTAATTTAGGATATTAGCTAATTAGAATCCCTTTAATTTAGGATATTAGTTAATTAGAATTTGAGTTGATTAGGAAAGTAGTTTACTATATATTGGACTTTATTATTGTAATTCATTAGAGTTTTTATTATTGAGAACAATATATTGTGTTTTCTGAAAATCTCTTGCGAGAGTTTTCTACCTTAACCCTAATTATCCCCTGCCTCCCACATCAGTTAGGTTTCATTTTGTTTGAAATCATACATGGCATTTAAATGAATTCTAACTAAAGCAGCTTGTATCTTTGAGTGTTCACTCACAAATTAAGAGCTGACTCTTAAAGTTTATTGTCGATATCTTAGTAAAAAAAGGAACAGCAAATTGTGTATAGCTTTTACTTTTACTGCTTCTTCTACACTTTTCCAAAGACATGTAGCTTTAATCAACTCCTGTAAATTCATATTTTGCGTACGGGTGTCTTAATCAACAATTTGTTGCAAGTCATTGGAGGCGCTCGACCCCTTTAATATTCAATGATAGTTCACAATTTTGATTCATTGCAACTACACACAAAATGTAATAATTATTTCTTAGTGTATTATTGTTATATATATATTATGAGGTTTGGCGTTCGATTATTTACAATGGGTTAATGGACTAATATAGAAACTGTCAGTTGGGTTACCATCCCTAAAAAGTTTTCAGTCAAACACTTGAACATTCAAAATATTTCAAATAGGTTACTGCCGTTAGTTCCGTTAAATTGACTAACAGAATGATTATGTGGAATCCTACGTGGTTGACCCATTTTTATCTCTGATTGATTGAATTAAACCCGCCCATTGTTTAACCTATTTTACCTTCCCTTATTTCAATTAGGGTTCTTAATTTTGAACCACTTTCAATCTTCTTTCTATCTTATATATCTATACATACACACACACACATATGATATAATTTTTTTCTTTTCTTTATCTTCAATCTCAAACAAATTTTTGTTGTTGCTTCACTCTTCCATGTAATAGTATATTATGATCATAGTTACAAGGAATAGGATTCGATTCGAAACGAGGAGGTACGAAAACGGATAGGAAGGTTATATTTAGTGAATCCAGCACGACACAGAACGTTTGAGTAAGATGGAACACATGGGTATGGTGGAACGTGTGGGTACGATAAAACTTAATTTTATAATTTTTCAGGTACATAATCAAACAAATAAAGAACAATTCTAGGATCAGAATTTTAAAACCTTAGAATTATTATTTTCTTTTCTACCAGACAATTTATAGCAAGGATATGTAGTTTTGTAACAATGTACACTTTCATTATAATTTAAAATTTTAAAACTTTTTAAATGGGAATTTGATAATTAGGAGCTTGACTTTAATTGTTATTGATGGATAATAAACAACATTTTATACTAAAAATATTGAAAAGTTTACAATTAATTTTAATGTAAAATTTGAAAGTTTATTTTGATAACTTTATAACTGACATTTAAAACTTAAATTGCACACATCTAGCCAACTAGGCATTCATTGAGTAGTCAAGGACTAAAAAAATAATACTGTACACAGAAAATGATTCAGTTACACTGGAACTTCACATATACATACAATACATGCACGTACATATTCATCCGTGTTAACTTTATCGAGAATCGAGGTGTCATCTTCATTTGTTGCTTTTTCTGTGCAATAATTGTCCTTCTATCTCTACAATCTGCATCTTTCTTCTCCCACAATTTCCTAAGCCTTCTCTTCTTTACATCCTTGTTATTTGCTTCTTAAAAACACTGGGTTGCCGAAGTCCCCGGAGTTGCCGTGAATCGCCGGAAATGACAAACTGGACGCGAACCTAGGCGATTTGGGTCGGAATCGACCCGTGTTCCGGGACAAACGAATCAATTCGAGATTCGCTAAACGTCCACCGTTCCTTGTAACTATGATTATGATTGCCCATAATATATTCAAGAAAATCAATACCATATCATTGAAATTTTAGTCAGGATTTCAACTCTGAAATCAGGATTTTCAAAGAGCAATTTAAGTATAATTTTGAAAGGGTGAGATTTGTAAGAATTAATTATGGATTTGTTGTGATGTATGCTTGTAATTGTTGATGTATGTGGGGTTAAACATGAGAACTAGTTTAGATTAAATTGTGTTTATGTAATCAATTGGAATGGAATTAAAATGAAGTGTGTATGATTTTGGGGTGGAGGAAGAGAAGCGGACCGAAAACCGTCATCATTGGAGGAGAGATTCCCGCGGGTATTGGGTGTGGTTGTGATAATGGAGGTTTAGTGGATGAAGAAGAAGGATGAATGTGAAGTTGGGTGGAAAAACGGGTCGATTTAAAAATTTGGATTTGTGTTGTGTACGCTGGTGTGGCAAGGATGTGACGCGAATGTGGCAACGAGCTGACAATAGTTAACGATACTCCGTCAAAAGTAAATGAATTTGTTAAAAATAAGACCCTAGCTATGCTAAGGAATGAACACCAGAAATTGTTCTGTATTAATATTCTGTGTTATTGATTACAAGAGTTCCTAAGCCCTATTTATAAGCTTAATTAGTCTTCATCTACGTAACTGATTACATCACAATTACTGTGGATCTTCTGACTATGACTTACTGTAGCAAGTAGACTTATTTTAGCACACAATATTTGACACGCCCCCTCACTCGAAATCCCATCTTCGGATGAAAGACCTTTCTTGGGATTGAAGAGTGGACACTAGTAGCCCTTGAGCTTAATCTGAGCGTCCAACTATACCCATTTTTAGGATCGACCGATCTTGAGTTTATTGAGTCTTTTGAGATACCGGGACTCGAACTTGCGACCACACGGTATATTTTAGGCCATGTCAAAATCATAAAAAAGTGCTGCTTTTCAGCACAACGGTGGATGACCACCAATCAGTCCTTGAACTGATTATTTTGAAGGAACTGAGACTCGACTTTGTGATCACTCAGTATTAACAAGATATAGCAGTGAACTGTGTGTATGTTTGTATACATACTACTACTTCTGTTGCTTTGTCGTCGTGGCAGTGAACTGTGTGTACATCTGTATATACACTACTTCTGCTGCTTGCTTTTTCATTTGTGGCAGTGAACTGTGTTGTTTGAATATACAACTACTTCTTCTGCTCCTTTGGAATAACGCCCCCTGAACTATTTAATTTGTAGCATCGTAATAAATTGGAGTGATACCGTAATATCAACTACCACTTGAATACTACACAATTAAATCTATAACCGGGCAAACTCTTAAAATCAAAGTGATACATTTTTAAAAGATCCCGATTTTTTTTTTTTAAAAAATATTAGCACTACTTTCCCTTAAGAAAATAAATGTAAAATAAATTTTTTTATCGGATCTAAAATCATAAAATCACTGATTTTTTTTTCTTTTTTTTCTTTTCTTTTGTAACTTTTTTTTTTACTGCAACAAGCCTCGTGGTTGACAACAAATTTTTTTTTTCTAATCGACAACATATTTTTTTTTCCGGTCGACAACATTTTTCTTTAGCATCTTTCTTTCCTTTTTTTTTTTTTTGTAGTGGATGCTTTTGTTTTTTTTCTTTTTCTTTAGCATCTTGCTTTTGCTTTCCCTTTTTTTCAAGCATCTATAACCAGTTGGTAATCAATCAAAAACTCCATAAACACAACACCCCATGTGAGTGACTCAGTGACCGAGTTATAAATCAATCACTCAATCTTCTTTTTCTACTGTCTCTTCTCCCTTCGTTATTTATCTCGCCCAAATCTCTCCAATCCCTCTTGTTTTCTTAACCAAAAAAAAAACCCAGCAAGCAAAACACAAACAGAGATATATATATATGATTTATATCAATTGTACATGATGGAGAAGCTGTTACCACGAAAAGACTGGGCTAGAAGAGACAAACAACTCTCCCTGAAGAACCGTCGCCGGAAACTGACTGGAAGGGGGCCCACGCACCGGCGCGTGGCGCGCGTGGGGGAGATCTGAGGCGCCGCGGAGGCGAGTGAGGGCGCGTGGCTGGCCGTTTTCAGCTCGAAAAAATTGTGGTAGGTCGTCTAATTGAGCCTGGTATGGTGGTATGTTTGTATTTTTGTTTTGGTAGGTTTTGATTTTCTGATTTCTCAAAAAACTCAACTGTGTTCTTGGTTTTCTTGAAAACTTGGAACTTCGGTTGTAATTTCTGATGAGCTCTATGCTAAACCCGCTCTGATACCATGTTAAAAATAAGACCCTAGCTATGCTAAGGAATGAACACCAGAAATTGTTCTGTATTAATATTCTGTGTCACATATGGCTATTAGGCGTTTGCGTCTCCCTAGCTAGGATATACAATATTCACACCTCCCCACATATACAATTTTCAACCATCAATTGAGACAAAAAATGATTACGATTCTTAGGATTTATGAAGAAATTGATTTGGGGATGTTTTTAACCCAAGTAATAGCCATACATATGTCTTCAAATATGTTAAAGAGTCGTTTCTATGTAAAATTAAAATAGTGCCATTACATCGTTAAGTGGCAACTAACTTCGGTACAGAAAATGCATAATTTTCCTAACTCTGTGTACACATAATGCAAATATACAGGTACGCACCTTGCATAAAGGGTAAACTTGAGGTACACAGTTTGCATTTTACTCTATATATATTTGAGTAAAGTGGACTTTGTGTATCTGCTGTTATTATAGTGATAGACCACTTGTAATATTCACTTCAAAAACTATCACTCACTATACTGAATTTTTTGTTTTGTTACATTATGTGTATTTTTGTCAAATCATCTTGATGTCGTGAGTGTAATAATGTAATACTCTATTTTAACAATTTATGTAGTATTACAAACCTAGATTTACCCTTATCAATGTGTCAAACTTCTTGTGAACTCTAAATTACAAGTCATATCTGATCAACATAGATGATATACATACACATTTGTATTATCTATACTCTTTATTAAAAGCAGAAATCCCCTTTAAATGGTATGCCATGTATACCGCGGTATGTACGGTATGTCAATTAATTAATTAATTAATTAATAATAACAACTTATTTTACCCTTTAAATGGTATGCCATGTATACCGCGGTATGCACGGTATACCAATTAATTAATTAATTAATTAATAATAACTTATTTTACTATTTGATCTTACTTTAAAAACTATTTTTTAAGTGTATAGAAGGCCAATAAGAATAAGAACTACTAATGAAACAAGTCCTCTCTGAACTAAAATACGATATGCCAATTAATTAATTCAGTATGCCACTAAATATTAATTAATTTAATTAATTAAAATCATAATATTAAATATTAGTTTAATTTAATAATGAAGTTATATATTAGGAGTCTATTAACTAAAAATTGAAATAAAAGTCGAGAATATAGAACTTAGGGCTCCATTAATTAATATTTAAAATATATCTATAATAGATTAATAATAAATACAATTAATAATAGAACTATTTTTATATTACCAGAGATAAGTTATATAAATTTAATTAATTAAAATAATAAAATTAAATATTAATTTAATTTATTATTGAAGTTATATACTAGGAGTCTATTAACTAACAATCGAAAAAAAAGTCGAGAATATAGTATTATATACAACTTGGTGGTTCAAGATTTTATTCATTTAAAAAAGTTAAAAATTAGGAATTTAAGATAATTTATCACAATCCGTGCTTCGCACGGGTTACCGCGGTATGCACGGTATGCCAATTAATTAATTAATTAATTAATAATAACTTATTTTACTATTTGATCTTACTTTAAAAACTATTTTTTAAGTGTATAGAAGGCCAATAAAAATAAGAACTACTAATGAAACAAGTCCTCTCTGAACTAAAATACGGTATGCCAATTAATTAATTCGGTATGCCACTAAATATTAATTAATTTAATTAATTAAAATTATAATATTAAATATTAATTTAATTTAATTTAATAATGAAGTTATATACTAGGAATCTATTAACTAAAAATTGAAATAAAAGTCGAGAATATAGGATTTAGGGCTCCATTAATTAATATTTAAAATATATCTATAATAGATTAATAATAAATACAATTAATAATATAACTATTTTTATATTACCAGAGATAAGTTATATAAATTTAATTAAATAAAATAATAAAATTAAATATTAATTTAATTTATTATTGAAGTTATATACTAGGAGTCTATTAACTAACAATCGAAAAAAAAGTCGAGAATATAGTATTATATACAACTTGGTGGCTCAAGATTTTATTCATTTAAAAAAGTTAAAAATTAGGAATTTAAGATAATTTATCGCAATCCGTGCTTCGCACGGGTTATCGGCTAGTATATAATAAAAACACACACATACACTCGTTTCAAAAAAAAAAAAAAACACACACATACACTTATAAATGTATGTTCGGTTCTAGTCTAATTCTTTTTTAGTTCATAAGCTTCTAGAAATACAAATTTGTTGAAGTAATTATTTGTTAGTTAAAATTGATATCATTTTGTAGAGGTGAAAGAGCGATAATATTGTAAATCGGTTGATTTCTCTGTGAAACAATTGATTTTAAATTTCTGAAAACAGTTTGATAATGGTGGAAACAGTTTGGGGGAAGAAGATTATAGTTTAAATTTACTAATGGTGTTAAACTGGTTTTACAGAAATACATATAATATAACAAAAATAGAATTTCAGTCTTGCCAGTGATAGTTTTTGAAGTGGAATATCGCAAGTGGTCTAACACCCTAATAACTTGGGCACGAGTGTATGAGGCACTGTTTAGAACCAAAAATTGATCGAGCCTAAATCTCCTTTCCAGTTATCATTTCCAACATACTCAGAGATCCCAGCTATGTCAGCCCCTAGGTCTTTAATCTGGACAAATCTACAGAAATCAATTGATATTATCACAATTTAAAATATTGACTTGAAATACAATATGAAAAACATACTAGAATTTGGATACTACCGGGAATTGGTACGCATCCCCCCTACATGCATGCACAATCTTCAAATATGATTAATGCTAGCGTCCTGATCAATTATAGCACGTGCGCTAGTAGAGGCGGTGGTGGGGACTTGCAAAGACATCTGGGGCATTAGGTCGGGAAAATTGAGCTTAGCGGTAACTCCAAACATCTTAATCGCAGCCTCTTCATAGGCCATAGGCCAAAGCTGCAGCCTTAGAGTTGTCAAAAGTGCCTATCCAAATTCGTTCACCACGATTTGGCATACATATCTCCAACACCCAATTTCCCGAAGATCTCTGCCTCACGCCTCTGTACTTGCAAGACATGTTCTTTGGTCCTCCTTTTCCTCTCATACTGCTCTTTTTTTGTGCTCGCCTGACCTACAATTTTTCACCGGGTTTTCAGATCTTAAACTTAAATGCTTATAATTGTGAGAAAAAATGGTAGGTCAGGCGAGCACAAGAAAGGGCAGTATGAGAAGAAAAGGCGGACCAGAGAACAGATCTTGCAAGTACAGAGGGGTGAGGCAGAGAACTTGGGGAAAATAGGTGTCGGAGATAAGTTTGCCAAACTGTGGTAAACGAATTTGGATAGGCACTTTCGATAACTCTGAGGCTGCAGCTTTGGCCTATAATGAGGCTGTGATTAAGTTGTTTGGGGCTACTGCTAAGCTCAGTTTTCCTACACTCATCATATCTGTAATTTTGTAGAAATATGAAAAGCTTGTGATGGAATTGAACCAAAAGAAGGGTATATGTAGCAAGTGATGGGTGCTACGTGTCTTTAGAGATGATCTAAACACCAAATGCTGGGAGAGTGCACAGTTGCCTTGTCTCTTCGTAAAAATGTAAATAAGAATAACAGTAAAAAAAAATTGTAGAGGTGAAAGAAATGATAAAAAATTGTAAAGTAAAAGAAGTATCACAAGAAGGGATATTCCTTCAGAACATAGTTATATGTAAATTCCTTTGTATCACAAGAAGGGTATTCCTTTGTTTGAACTTTGTTGATGCCACTCTGTAAAGGAATTCCTTTGTATCCAAGCATCAGGCAGAATGTTATAAATTATTAAACTATTTGAGTATTTTAGTTATATATTTTTTTAAATTGATTTTAATCTTGATTCTCGTTGCAACATAAATCAATTTTAAAATATTCCCCAGTATGGGTAGCACTAGCACAGGAAAATTCGCTATATCTCATCGCGGATCTACTGTTGTTTGTTTTGAATTTACATTATTTATCAAAAAGATTGTTTCATTTCTGGGTTAAACTTAGCAAATATCAACTTGTCAGCTACAGGATCTTTTTTGTCTGTTTATTCGACAAGGTTCGTTCTCTTAATCAATCTCATGAATTTGAGAACTGCTGAACTATTTCTTTCGATTTCTATATGTTATTTTAATGTGATTTGTTTCTGACTATTGATCTTCTTCTGTTTCTCATTTCAAGTCCAACTTAAGGGTCTTTGCTATATGCATGCCTTATGTTTGAACTATGTTCTGAAAGAGCCACTTGAATTGTGTCATAGGGAGATTGATTAGCATTGTTTGTAAATTTACATATAAAATCTATTGCTCATTAATTATGTATCACATTATTCTTTGTTTAAACAAGGATTCGACTTTACAAGCCCTTGTTTTTATTAATATGAGATTAATACTAAAAAGGACTTGAACTTGCTTCTTAGTACACAAGTGTAGTAAGTTGTACCTCTACGAGTCAATGTACCTTGTACAAGTAACCAAGGAACATATGTGTGTATATAGCTCTGGTTTATTATAGCTTATTTGTTTGGTTTTATGAAGAAGATATCTCGTTTTTTGTCACCTATGGCTATTAGGCGTTTGTCTCTCCTAGCTAGGAATTAGGATAAGAAATATAATTTAATTCTGGCCGATTACTTTTGCATGTAAATATGCGCTTGAAAGGTTCTTGGCACGTATTACTTTATATCATAATTACAATAAATAAAAAACATAATTTCCGTGCCACTACCGATTGATGGCATATAATGGTACAACTTGTATATGTGTTTGGACAAAAATACAACAATTTTAAGGAAATTAATTTACATTCATGAAAATTCGAAATATGGACGAAAAATACAGTATGAGATGCGTATTAGAATTTGGATATTATCGGGAATTGGGATGCAATACAGTATGAGTGTCAGGAAAATTGAGCTTAGCACTAGCCCCAAACATCTACATTGCAGCCTCTTCGTAGGCCAAAGCTGCAGGCTTAGAGTTGTCAAAAGTGCCTATCCAAATTCGTTCACCACGGTTTGGCATACATATCTCCAACACCCGTTTTCCCGAAGATCTCTGCCTCACGCCTCTGTACTTGCAAGACGTGTTCTATGGTCCTCCTTCTCCTCTCATACTGCCCTTTTTTTGTGCTCGCCCGACCTACCATTTTTCTCCGGTTTTCAGATCTTAAACTTAAATGCTTATAATTGTGAGGAAAAATGGTAGGTCAGGCGAGCACAAGAAAGGGCAGTATGAGAAGAAAAGGTGGACCAGAGAACACATCTTGCAAGTACAGAGGGGTGAGGCAGAGAACTTGGGGAAAATGGGTGTCGGAGATAAGTTTGCCAAACCGTGGTAAACGAATTTGGATAGGCACTTTCGATAACTCTGAGGCTGCAGCTTTGGCCTACAATGAGGCTGTGATTAAGATGTTTGGGGCTACTGCTAAGCTCAGTTCTCCTGACACTCATCATATCTCTAATTTTGTAGAAAATATGAAAATCTTGTGAAGGAATTGAACCAAAAGAAGGGTATATGTAGCTAGTGATGGGTGCTACGTGTCTTTAGAGATAAGAATAGAGATACTTTTGTTTACTAGTTTTTCTTTCGTGTTTATCTGTAGCAGCATCATTTCATGCAAACACATGCTAATGTGGCCAGAAACGCGTACAAGTGTCACATATGTGAATTCAAGTGATAAAGGTAGAGATAGAGTTGCTTTGAAATGTGCCGCATGCAAATAAAGTTATACAAGATGCTGTCAGTAGTGATATCAATTTTTTGTGGCTTTTCAAGAGTAGGTATAAGTTCAGAGATATAATTGTACGTTTTCACTTTATTACTTATAAGACGTACATTTTCACGTTTGACATGCAACGACTTACCAGTCTAATGGCTTCTTAAGAGGAATTACATTACTCCACTCACATACACTCATTTATTAGTATATGGCCTTTATATACTTTTGTAGTTCTCAAGTATTCATGAATAATTTAGTTGTTTTAAAATTGTCAATTTGATTTATTACAAGTAGATTTAACTTTTGAAAGATTTTAAATAAATTCCAATTCCATGTACTTATGTTAATTTACTCATAATTTTAGAAGGAAATATCTGACCATGATCTTAGTTTGGATGCTTGTTTAAGTGAGAATATATAATGCTCTTATATTTATTACTGATATCTGATTAAATGAACACATATATCGTTCATTTCCTTTAATCTCTTCACTCAGATTATAGCTTCTACGCTATGTAAAAACAACATTACCCTTCTCATATGAATGATCTTTACATATACTGTACACAGCTTTCTCACACAACCATGATCTACATATCTAGGATTTCGTTGCGATCACTATACTTGCGCAAGGATGCTCATATATTCTTCAGCATTTTGTTGATGTTAACAATTTTTTTTTTTTGATTAGGTCAAGTTCAAGATATTTAATTACTCACACTTGCATGCCTCCACCGAGACTCTAGCCAAGTCTCTTGCTTAAATCTTCCTGAACGTGTACTAACTGGAATACAATTAAACAATTGTAAATGACACTAAGGTGTAAGAAATAAATATTAGAGGTAAGAAAAGGAAATAACATGTATTTTAAATATTTATCATCAATATATTGCGACCTTGTGCCAATATATGGTATACTTTCATTTATATAAAATATAATAAATATCTCACACTCCATCCTGCTTATAGAGATCTACATTTTTTTTCTTGAAAGAGATTAGCAAACTCCTCTTTCTTCAATGTCTCTTCAAGACAGTTGGTTCTCTTAATCTCTTTAATCTGTTGTAGATATATTTCTATATACATACATTGTGTACTGTGAAAAGTGAGAAAGTGTTGATTTATATTTCCATTTTTCAGGTTTTCAGCTGAGACATATATTTATCAGTGGAAAGTTATGTATTTAATCTGTTTATATATATATATATATGAGTCACGCTCTATGGAGAACCACACTAAATTGAGAACCTGAGAACTCTAATAAGTTCAGTAGCGGAACTTTAAGTTCAGCAACAGAATATTTGTTGAAAAAAGTAAGTTCAGTCGTAGAACTTTGTAGAAAAAGCAAGTTCGGTTGTAGAACTTTTAATGTCATGTGCAAAACTTTGAAAAAAAAACAAGTTCAATTGTAGAAATTTTAATTTCATGTGCATAACTTTGAAATTCAATAGCATGATATTATTTTTTTATTACGAAACAAAATAGGTTCTACAGTAGGATCCAATGGTTCTTCGGTTCTCTTTTAAATAGTGGTTATCATTTGAATCAACCCCTATATGAGTATATATATATATATATATATATATATATATATATTTGAATATGTTCAAGTGGGATTTGTTTCTTAATTTGAACCTTGTGTTTCTCATTTCATGTCCAACTAAAAGTTCTTGTGCTTCATGCATGCCTTCGGTTTGAACGATGTTTTAAAAGAGGCAGTTGAATTGTGTGACCAGAGTACTACTAAGTGAGAGTTTGATTAACATTGTTTGTAATTTTTATGGTAACCAATAAATTATTCTGTATGTAAACGTTTACGAAATAATATGTTAGTTTATTTTTCTATTCATTATTTTCCTTGGCTAAATCTATACATTGTTTTTATTTTAAATAATTAAATTATAGCATATGTTAAATTATAAAATTAGTTGGCTATGTATTAACTAAATCTGATTCAAATTCGACTCGTTGAGTCGTTGATAAGTCTAGGTTAGAAGCATGTCTCTAATTTTTGAGTTTTTATTCTCCTGCTTGCTTTCTTTTTATTTGAATGCATAAAAAAGTTCTAGAGAAAACATCGAGATGTTCGTGAACGAGATCATAAGCGGGGTTAATAAGAAGTTCATGAGTTAGTATTCATGAGACGTTCGTGAGACATGTTCGTGAACTGTTTGCGAGCATGTTCGTGAATAACATATTCCTTAATGAGTATACACAAACAAAATCATTGGCTCGATAAAAGTTTGAGCTCGAGTTCGAGTTCGACATATTTATAACGAGCTGATACATGAACAATCAAGAGTTCAGCTCGGTTCGACTCATTTATACCTATAATCATGTTTGGTTTGCTTCAAAACCTAATTCTTTGGTACTACAAGGATTGAACTTTGTACTATATGCGATCCCCTGTTTTTGTTAATATGAGATTTTACTGAAGTGTACCCTTATCTCTTAGGAAAAATGATTGTAATTAGATGTACCTTTATGAAACCATGTACAAGTAACCAAACAACATAGGTGTGTATATTGCTTCGGTTGATTATTGTTTCTTGTGTTTCTCATTTCATGTCCAACTAAAAGGTCTTTGCTATATACATACCTTGTGTTTGAACCATGTTCTAACAGAGGAACTTGATTTGTGTGACAGGACTACTACTATTACTGCTAGGGAGATAAATTAGCATTATTTGTGAATTTTCACACAAAATCTAATGCTCATAGAATATGTAAACGTTATTCTTTTATCGTATATGGATTCATCTAATGCTGATTCTTCGATACAAGGACTCGACTTTGTATTATATACGAGCCCTTGTAATTATTAATATGAGATTCTACTGAAGAGGACTCAAACCTGCTTCTTAGCACACAAGTGTAATAAGCTGTACCTCTATGAGACAATGTGCTATGTACAAGTAACCGAACAACATAGGTGTGTATATTGCTCTGGTTTATTTTAGCTTATTTGTTTGTTTTTAAAAGAAGATGTCTCATCTTTTGTCACCTTTGGCTATTAGGCATTTGTGTCTCCCTAGCTAGGATAAAAACTATAGTTTAATTTAGGCTGATTAATTTTGAATGTAATTACGTGCTTGGATGCTTTTTGGCACGTATTACTCTATATCATGCAACTGTAGCACTTGGCATTGAAAATGACAGATTATGTCTTCTTTTGCATGTAATCAATCTCATGAATTGGTTCACCAGTCATCAATCTTCATGTTCCAGATTATATGAGGTCAGGTGCACTTGCAACTATTTTATTTCAATGTTTTTTACAGGCTCTGGTGGTCGAGCTTCTTACTATAGATATTTTATGTACTCCTTTTATTGCCAATCTTTATCAGTATGTTAACCAAATGTTAAATCTAATTTGCTTTTGTATCCAGTTATTGGGAGCACTGACTCATTCTCGTGTTGATAGTTCATATTTCCTTGGGTATTTGTATCATGATCACTATGTTTATACGCGCTTCTTCATCGAAATTGACAATCTCAGGTCAGTGTTATCATCTTAATATAGTTTTTTGTTTCAGTTTTCAATATAACGTACGCAGAATTTTTGTGATCTCTCTACTGCAAAAATCAGGAAGTGAGACACATTTTTACCATGGATACGTTAGTTGCCTGATACTTGAAAAACATGTCTAGATAGAGATGAGGATAAAGGGAGTGAAGTAATGAAAATGTAAGTTTTCAAGTCTCCATGAATTTTATCTTGCTACTAAAAAGGTGCGGTTGGCTTGAGAAACACAGTATGAAATAAGATAAGACATTTGTGATACTTCAGTAATAGTAAAATGAAGAAAGGAAAACAAAGAGAAAGAAAACACTAGTAACTATGGATTAGTGTTAAGGAGTATTTTCCTTTTTGTTTGAAAGGCCCTCAAATATAAAACAAATGGCCAAGAGGGATGCTAATAGTGTACTGTTGAAGGTTAGTGATACAGGACAGTGGGTCAAGAAGCCCAAAGAGAGTATTTGGCAACAATATAAAAGGCTTTGGAGGCCCAATTAGTTATATAATATTTGTTATCCCTTTAATTTAGGATATTAGCTAATTAGAATCCCTTTAATTTAGGATATTAGTTAATTAGAATTTGAGTTGATTAGGAAAGTAGTTTACTATATATTGGACTTTATTATTGTAATTCATTAGAGTTTTTATTATTGAGAACAATATATTGTGTTTTCTGAAAATCTCTTGCGAGAGTTTTCTACCTTAACCCTAATTATCCCCTGCCTCCCACATCAAGTGGTATCAGAGCCACCGTTCCTCTACCCAACAACAGCACCACCAGCAGCCGCCTACAACCCACCAGTAGCAGCCGCCAGCAGCGAACAACAGCCACCAGCAAGTCACCACAGCCGCCATCCAGCCACCTGCAGCCCCTTGTCCATCTACAAACCCTAGCCGCACCAAAAAAAAAAAAAAAAACTTATATCCCGCCTATATATAAACACATCACTGACACCAACCAGAGAAGAAAACCAGAACAAGAGCAGTAAAGAAAACGAGAAGAAAGGTCACCAACAAGATATCTCAAAGACTATATATACATACATACATATATACACACACAAAATCACAAAACAGCCCCTGCCCTTCCAAAAAAAATAATTGCAGAACAGCTCCTGAACTCCCTGAAACTGCAGAACAGCCCTTAATTTGACACAATGGTTAATGCTGGAGAAGTAAACAGTCGTCTTGATAAACATACTGAAGAAAATAAGGAGAGGTTACAAAATATTGATGATAAAATTGAAGGTTTGACTTTAGAGATGCGAGATGTGAAGGCATCACTGAAGTTCATTACTGATAGCCTTCAAAACTTAACTGGTATTCGACAGCAACCGCAACCTCAGCCTCAATTGCAACCTCAACCCAACGTCTTAGAACAGAGAATAAATACGGTGAAACTTGAAGTTGGTGAGTTTCGTGGAGATCAAGAACCGGATGTATTCCTAGATTGGCTACATAGTGTTGACAATTTCTTTCAGTGGTATAATCTGGCCGAGGATAAGAAAGTGGTTTTTATTGCTGCGAAATTAAGAGGAATTGCTCGTATATGGTGGGAACAATACCAAAGATCAGGATATAATCATGTGGCAAGATGGGAAGACATGAGAGCTGTTTTGGTTCGTCAATTTAAGCCCGCGGACTATAAACAACGTGCTTCACTTCAGTTTACTGAGCTTGTTCAAGGAAGCAAATCCGTTGCAGATTACACTCGACAGTTTTATAGTTTGGCAGCACAATCTGAGTTCCCGTGGGATGAAGACGTCCTTATTTCTATGTATCGACGAGGCTTGAATCATGATATTTCAGGTAAAGTAGCTGGTAGTAGATTTTTTCTTTTGAAGGATGCTATTCAGATTGCACATTCAGTGGAGGATGATTTGAAAAGGAGGAGCATTGGGACGAGTTCATACTCTAGCCCGTCGAGGAATGCTTATGTTATTTCAGATCCTATTCAAGGTCAACAAACGGTTACTAGCAAATATAATCGTGCTCCAGTTTCATCACAAGGTAGCAACACTAGCAGATGTTTTAACTGTCAAGGAATTGGGCATAAGACGTTCGAGTGTCCTTCTCCTAAACAAAATAGCACGTCAAAAAGGGTCAATGTGGTGGGAAAAGAAAACGATGATGATTTATATGCTGAGATGACTAAAGAAGATTTAGAGGCGGTGGAACACTTAGAGAATGCAGCGAATCTTGGGATTATGCAGGCAACAAAGGGTGGTGCAAATGATTCACCTGTACGACGCCAACAAATCTTTCACACTAGAGTTACATGTGCTCGTAAGTTGTGTACTCTTGTCATTGATACCGGGAGTTGTACTAATGTGATCTCGAAGGAAGCGGTTTGTAAGTTGGGATTAAAAGTGGAATTGCATCCTGAACCTTATGATATAACATGGATAGATGATACGAAATTGCGTGTTCGGGAAAGGTGTTTGGTGACATTTTCAGTTGGGAGGTTTAATGATGCGGTGATGTGTGATGTTCTTCCATTGAAGCTTTGTGATGTCATTTTGGGGCGTCCATGGCTTGTTGATCGAGATGCTCATCATGTTGCACGTGCCAACACATATACGATTGTTAAGAATGGTCGACGACATACTCTTACTTGTGCTCGTTTTCACATGCCACTTGTTCAACTATCTTTGGTGCTCTCTCGTGCTTCTTCTGATTTTATTAACTCGACGGAGCCGAGTTCTTTTCAGCGGAGGAGAATTGATGCAGGACAGTGGGTCAAGAAGCCCAAAGAGAGTATTTGGCAACAATATAAAAGGCTTTGGAGGCCCAATTAGTTATATAATATTTGTTATCCCTTTAATTTAGGATATTAGCTAATTAGAATCCCTTTAATTTAGGATATTAGTTAATTAGAATTTGAGTTGATTAGGAAAGTAGTTTACTATATATTGGACTTTATTATTGTAATTCATTAGAGTTTTTATTATTGAGAACAATATATTGTGTTTTCTGAAAATCTCTTGCGAGAGTTTTCTACCTTAACCCTAATTATCCCCTGCCTCCCACATCAGTTAGGTTTCATTTTGTTTGAAATCATACATGGCATTTAAATGAATTCTAACTAAAGCAGCTTGTATCTTTGAGTGTTCACTCACAAATTAAGAGCTGACTCTTAAAGTTTATTGTCGATATCTTAGTAAAAAAAGGAACAGCAAATTGTGTATAGCTTTTACTTTTACTGCTTCTTCTACACTTTTCCAAAGACATGTAGCTTTAATCAACTCCTGTAAATTCATATTTTGCGTACGGGTGTCTTAATCAACAATTTGTTGCAAGTCATTGGAGGCGCTCGACCCCTTTAATATTCAATGATAGTTCACAATTTTGATTCATTGCAACTACACACAAAATGTAATAATTATTTCTTAGTGTATTATTGTTATATATATATTATGAGGTTTGGCGTTCGATTATTTACAATGGGTTAATGGACTAATATAGAAACTGTCAGTTGGGTTACCATCCCTAAAAAGTTTTCAGTCAAACACTTGAACATTCAAAATATTTCAAATAGGTTACTGCCGTTAGTTCCGTTAAATTGACTAACAGAATGATTATGTGGAATCCTACGTGGTTGACCCATTTTTATCTCTGATTGATTGAATTAAACCCGCCCATTGTTTAACCTATTTTACCTTCCCTTATTTCAATTAGGGTTCTTAATTTTGAACCACTTTCAATCTTCTTTCTATCTTATATATCTATACATACACACACACACATATGATATAATTTTTTTCTTTTCTTTATCTTCAATCTCAAACAAATTTTTGTTGTTGCTTCACTCTTCCATGTAATAGTATATTATGATCATAGTTACAAGGAATAGGATTCGATTCGAAACGAGGAGGTACGAAAACGGATAGGAAGGTTATATTTAGTGAATCCAGCACGACACAGAACGTTTGAGTAAGATGGAACACATGGGTATGGTGGAACGTGTGGGTACGATAAAACTTAATTTTATAATTTTTCAGGTACATAATCAAACAAATAAAGAACAATTCTAGGATCAGAATTTTAAAACCTTAGAATTATTATTTTCTTTTCTACCAGACAATTTATAGCAAGGATATGTAGTTTTGTAACAATGTACACTTTCATTATAATTTAAAATTTTAAAACTTTTTAAATGGGAATTTGATAATTAGGAGCTTGACTTTAATTGTTATTGATGGATAATAAACAACATTTTATACTAAAAATATTGAAAAGTTTACAATTAATTTTAATGTAAAATTTGAAAGTTTATTTTGATAACTTTATAACTGACATTTAAAACTTAAATTGCACACATCTAGCCAACTAGGCATTCATTGAGTAGTCAAGGACTAAAAAAATAATACTGTACACAGAAAATGATTCAGTTACACTGGAACTTCACATATACATACAATACATGCACGTACATATTCATCCGTGTTAACTTTATCGAGAATCGAGGTGTCATCTTCATTTGTTGCTTTTTCTGTGCAATAATTGTCCTTCTATCTCTACAATCTGCATCTTTCTTCTCCCACAATTTCCTAAGCCTTCTCTTCTTTACATCCTTGTTATTTGCTTCTTAAAAACACTGGGTTGCCGAAGTCCCCGGAGTTGCCGTGAATCGCCGGAAATGACAAACTGGACGCGAACCTAGGCGATTTGGGTCGGAATCGACCCGTGTTCCGGGACAAACGAATCAATTCGAGATTCGCTAAACGTCCACCGTTCCTTGTAACTATGATTATGATTGCCCATAATATATTCAAGAAAATCAATACCATATCATTGAAATTTTAGTCAGGATTTCAACTCTGAAATCAGGATTTTCAAAGAGCAATTTAAGTATAATTTTGAAAGGGTGAGATTTGTAAGAATTAATTATGGATTTGTTGTGATGTATGCTTGTAATTGTTGATGTATGTGGGGTT
Source organism: Kitagawia praeruptora (assembly GCA_037693485.1). NCBI lineage: Eukaryota > Viridiplantae > Streptophyta > Magnoliopsida > Apiales > Apiaceae > Kitagawia > Kitagawia praeruptora. The sequence goes on from CM075352.1 coordinate 147,916,110, forward strand.
AAACATGAGAACTAGTTTAGATTAAATTGTGTTTATGTAATCAATTGGAATGGAATTAAAATGAAGTGTGTATGATTTTGGGGTGGAGGAAGAGAAGCGGACCGAAAACCGTCATCATTGGAGGAGAGATTCCCGCGGGTATTGGGTGTGGTTGTGATAATGGAGGTTTAGTGGATGAAGAAGAAGGATGAATGTGAAGTTGGGTGGAAAAACGGGTCGATTTAAAAATTTGGATTTGTGTTGTGTACGCTGGTGTGGCAAGGATGTGACGCGAATGTGGCAACGAGCTGACAATAGTTAACGATACTCCGTCAAAAGTAAATGAATTTGTTAAAAATAAGACCCTAGCTATGCTAAGGAATGAACACCAGAAATTGTTCTGTATTAATATTCTGTGTTATTGATTACAAGAGTTCCTAAGCCCTATTTATAAGCTTAATTAGTCTTCATCTACGTAACTGATTACATCACAATTACTGTGGATCTTCTGACTATGACTTACTGTAGCAAGTAGACTTATTTTAGCACACAATATTTGACACGCCCCCTCACTCGAAATCCCATCTTCGGATGAAAGACCTTTCTTGGGATTGAAGAGTGGACACTAGTAGCCCTTGAGCTTAATCTGAGCGTCCAACTATACCCATTTTTAGGATCGACCGATCTTGAGTTTATTGAGTCTTTTGAGATACCGGGACTCGAACTTGCGACCACACGGTATATTTTAGGCCATGTCAAAATCATAAAAAAGTGCTGCTTTTCAGCACAACGGTGGATGACCACCAATCAGTCCTTGAACTGATTATTTTGAAGGAACTGAGACTCGACTTTGTGATCACTCAGTATTAACAAGATATAGCAGTGAACTGTGTGTATGTTTGTATACATACTACTACTTCTGTTGCTTTGTCGTCGTGGCAGTGAACTGTGTGTACATCTGTATATACACTACTTCTGCTGCTTGCTTTTTCATTTGTGGCAGTGAACTGTGTTGTTTGAATATACAACTACTTCTTCTGCTCCTTTGGAATAACGCCCCCTGAACTATTTAATTTGTAGCATCGTAATAAATTGGAGTGATACCGTAATATCAACTACCACTTGAATACTACACAATTAAATCTATAACCGGGCAAACTCTTAAAATCAAAGTGATACATTTTTAAAAGATCCCGATTTTTTTTTTTTAAAAAATATTAGCACTACTTTCCCTTAAGAAAATAAATGTAAAATAAATTTTTTTATCGGATCTAAAATCATAAAATCACTGATTTTTTTTTCTTTTTTTTCTTTTCTTTTGTAACTTTTTTTTTTACTGCAACAAGCCTCGTGGTTGACAACAAATTTTTTTTTTCTAATCGACAACATATTTTTTTTTCCGGTCGACAACATTTTTCTTTAGCATCTTTCTTTCCTTTTTTTTTTTTTTGTAGTGGATGCTTTTGTTTTTTTTCTTTTTCTTTAGCATCTTGCTTTTGCTTTCCCTTTTTTTCAAGCATCTATAACCAGTTGGTAATCAATCAAAAACTCCATAAACACAACACCCCATGTGAGTGACTCAGTGACCGAGTTATAAATCAATCACTCAATCTTCTTTTTCTACTGTCTCTTCTCCCTTCGTTATTTATCTCGCCCAAATCTCTCCAATCCCTCTTGTTTTCTTAACCAAAAAAAAAACCCAGCAAGCAAAACACAAACAGAGATATATATATATGATTTATATCAATTGTACATGATGGAGAAGCTGTTACCACGAAAAGACTGGGCTAGAAGAGACAAACAACTCTCCCTGAAGAACCGTCGCCGGAAACTGACTGGAAGGGGGCCCACGCACCGGCGCGTGGCGCGCGTGGGGGAGATCTGAGGCGCCGCGGAGGCGAGTGAGGGCGCGTGGCTGGCCGTTTTCAGCTCGAAAAAATTGTGGTAGGTCGTCTAATTGAGCCTGGTATGGTGGTATGTTTGTATTTTTGTTTTGGTAGGTTTTGATTTTCTGATTTCTCAAAAAACTCAACTGTGTTCTTGGTTTTCTTGAAAACTTGGAACTTCGGTTGTAATTTCTGATGAGCTCTATGCTAAACCCGCTCTGATACCATGTTAAAAATAAGACCCTAGCTATGCTAAGGAATGAACACCAGAAATTGTTCTGTATTAATATTCTGTGTTATTGATTACAAGAGTTCCTAAGCCCTATTTATAAGCTTAATTAGTCTTCATCTATGTAACTGATTACATCACAATTACTGTGGATCTTCTGACTATGACTTACTGTAGCAAGTAGACTTATTTTAGCACACAATATTTGACAGAATTTTAACTGTAGTGAAAATAGTTAGTAGTTCAGTGTTGCAATTGAAAGACGGGGGCGTGGCACACATTTTAATGCTCCTACAAGGTATAATTCCATAAGTTATTTTTAAATTTTTTTTCTTCTGAATAAAAATTTAATGTTTAAATTTTTATTCAAGAAAAGAAAATTTTAAAAATAAGTATTGGAACTATACTTTATATACACCTTAAAATGCGTGCCAAGCAATGCTAAAAACATGTAAAGAAATGAGAGGGACAGAGGGAGTATTGGAATGCATCAAAGCATAAGTTTTTGGTAATTGCAAATCCATGTTATATTATTGAAGCCGAAACATTTAAATTTTGGCACCGAACCTCTTTTAGGGTATTTGGGCTTCAAAACTTAATTTAATTACTTGAGCCCAAAAGATATAATATAAACACATCTTTAGGACTTTATTTACAACTATTGTAACGGACCCACTCTTTTACAAACCTATTTTACTTAAAAACTTAAACACGTATAACTATTTAATTTAAATACATTTGTAGGGCACACTTATTCTAAAATCTATTTTAACGGGATTAATTATTTTAGCCAATATAATAAATACTTTAAAAAAAAAAAATATTATAAGATATTAAAATATTAGAAGTACTATGATCAATAACTAATAATATTAACTTATATCCTTTGTTTTGCATGATTATTTTTAATATTTGCTTTTTTATAATTTTAATCTAATATTTTACTTTTTAAAATTTTATTTTTAATTTAATTATGTGTTTAAATTAAAATAGGTATAATTTCAAAAAATAAGAATGATTATAATTGTTTAAGCTGACACTGATTTTAATGTCATAGGCCCGTTAAAAAAGATTATAAATAATTAAGCTGCTAAATTTTTTTTGAAATAAGTAGATCCTACATATGTGTTCAAATTAAAATAGTTGAATATGGTTATGGTTCAACTAGAATAACGTTTCAAAATAATCAGGTTTGATAATATAAATTTTGAATATAAACAGGTCAGTGAACCGGATCAAAAACCCACCAATAATAGATCACCAAACTTTTTTTTGTTTCGATTTTAATAATACAATATAGATACACTTAAACTTGCATTGAGACCTTTTGGTTTATATACATTCTTGTTTTATCTTTATTCTCATTTTTCAAAATTACAAAATTGTGAAGTTTAAAAATTTATGTATGAATATACGGTGGGTGAGTGCCCTAAATACCCACTTTTTATTATTTCTTGTCCAAAATGCCCAGATTCGCGAATAGCTGCCCAAAATACCCACCAGATACGCCTACGACAGAGGAGTATCCTCTGATACGCCTACGGCTGAGGAGTAAGTAGGGGGTTACGCCTATAACATAAGAGTAAGCAGTAGCTTACGCCTATAACACAGGCGTATATAAGTGAGATACGCATTTGAGTCCGGAGCATCACATGTCACGCATTTGTGACATGCGTGATGACGTCATATGACGTCATCTGTCACTTTCCCTCAGATTCATGCGAGCTCTCTCCCAATGACGATTTTGGCGATTTCTGGCAAAACTCCGGCGAGGCTCGTTCACACACCATCAATCATTTTCCCGTTACGTATTATATATCGTTGGAATCGGCTTTCTGCAATCTACATGGCTGTACCAATTTGAAGGCTGTTATTTTGACGGATTTGTTGTACCCAGGACCGACGATGACTGCGCTTTTGGCCGATTTTTTAATCGATCCGTCCATCCAAACTAGCAATTTTCCAATAACGTAATACATACCATTCGAATCAACGTTTGAAGCTCTACACAATCGTACCATTTTTTTTACGTTTGTTTTGCACAATTTGAAACGCCTAATTCGACCATACTTTTCCGATTTGTTTTTCCGGTGAGCTTCAACACGCCCCTGCGGGGCCAGGAACACTAACACACATAGGGAGGAAGATAGAGTGAGGTGTGGGGATGGTATTCGTGTGTTCAGATCAATTGATGGTTAAGAAATGGCTGGGATCGAAGAAGGGCGATGGAATCGGCGATTTCCAATCGAGAGAGACGATCGGAGCTTTCTGTGAACAATGACGTCAGATGACGTCATAACGCAGCTCGGGAATGCGTGATAGCTGATACGCATTTCAGTAATGCGTGACATCGAATACGCCTCACGCACTGGCGGGTCTGGTGGGTATTCTGGGCGCAGTTTCCGCGCGTGGGTATTTTGGGAGGTGGGTAGGTGAAAAGTGGGTATTTAGGGTATTCTTTCATATACGGTTCTATTCAACCAATATAATAATTTACCATATGAAGCCGCACTCTGATCATATGGAAATTGTTTTAGGTAAGTTCGATTTAAATATTTACAGTAATAAATAAACACAATTTTCTTACCACTAACAATGGCATTCAAAGATATGACTTGTTTAATTAAGACCTGGACAGGCGTCTGGACAAAATAATGACAAATTTACAGAAATTAATTTGCGTTATTGCAATTTAAAATATTGACTAGAAATATGATATGAAAAACACACTAGAATTTGGATATAACATGGAATTGGCACGCATCCCCCTTACATGCATGTTTACAATCTACAAATATGGGACACATCTCTGCGCATTGCGCGATATTTTTTGATCTTTTAATAAATATGCAGTTCTCAAATGCATATTTTATATAATATTTGTTACGACCAACTCAACACGCAAGTGCACGTGATCTCAAGTAATACAGATAGCAAATAAGGTTCGTTCCTACAGGGACTCGTTGTATTGTCTAGCTAATTCACTCACCAATGTATGATTATTATCCGATGCTAAAACAAATAATAAAGTGGATTGTTGTTATCACTAAAATTTATCTAAGAATTATAACTAATTATTTACTGCTTAAACTGAGATTTATGTCGAATTACTTATGCAAATAAAACATGGGAATTTAGTTTCTTTAAACAATCCATCTATAGTCTCCAAATCCCTAGCCTTGTTCATGTGATTTATTAACACCTGACCGAACACACAAAACTGATATAAGCCAACTTCCGTTAAACAAATACCATCCTAAACAATATCCACAATAAAGATAGAAATCATTTAGTCTCCCGATTATGCCAAGTCTTCATATGTCTATAAAGAAATACACATAATGGTTGAGGTGCAAGCATTCAATTGATCACGTAGTCGTCATAAAACGATTAGAGTTACGACACTAATTACGAATGATATCATCACGCATAAACCTACGCTAACATGGCAAGTTCTAAACTCTTATTTCCACTTTCGCTTCAACAAGAATTAACACACAATTACAGGAGTTAGCTACTCTCCTATAACGAATTAATTCAACCATGATAGGATATCACATCAATCACACTAAAGGCATCGAGAAGATTCAACACATAAAATTCATGAATAAATCCACTAAACCCCCATGACAACGAATTAGTTCATGATCGAACTAATCATCATCATGGGTTCTATTGAAAACATAACTCTAAAATAAACAAGTAAATAAAATAGAGAAGAAGAAGAATAAGGTTTAGAATTAAATCCCCTCAATCGAAGAATACAAAGGTTCAAGAATAGCTTGGAGGAATTCCTTCTCCTTTTTTCTCTTCTTGAAAACCTAGGTTATAATACGTAACGTGTGTATATGATTACAAGGGTTGGATGATGATATAGGCTTTTTCTCCCACTTACCCAATAAGAAAAATACCTAAAATACAACTCGGAAACGATTTTTATGTCAAAAAACACTTAAAATACAATTTCAGATCGAATAAGGGCAAAACTGGAAAATCAGCACGTCCCCGAGCACTTTGCTCCAAACTGGCGCAGTTTGCTCAGACAAATTCTGCTCACTGCCGAGCACTTTGCTCCAAACTGGCGCAGTTTGCTCAGACAAATTCTGCTCACTGCCGAGCACTTTGCTCCAAACTGGCGCAGTTTGCTCGGGCCAAATCTGGTCACGTTCTTTTCTCCTTCGTTTTTCAGCTTTTTCTCCTTCGTTTTTGCTCCGTTTGCTCCCGTTCTTTTTGCATTCTCTTCCGTTTTCAATCCTCTATGCTTAGAATCCTCATGGTGAACCATAACAAGACTCCATTCTATATTATTAAGCCCGAATCCAACTCCAAAAGCAACGGAAACAACGATCTTAATCAACATTATTCCAACCCTGCACAATTAAACAAACACATCAAAACTACCACAATCTTGAGGTCAAAACAATCAATTTAAGCCGATTTAGAATGTTCCAAGTGGATATCAAATCCACTTATCAATATTCCAGATCAAGCCTCCCTTATTACTATTGGTGCGGTGTACGATCTGCATGTATATCTATATACACAGCATGAGATGCATAGTAACTTGGGCACCGAGTGTACGAGGCACTGTTTAGAACCAAATATTGATTGAGCCTAGGTCTTCTTCCCAATTATCATTTCCCACAAGCTCAGAGACATCGGCTATATTACTCCCCACGTCCTTAATCTTACAGAAACAATTTGTTTCTATGCCTTCATCAGGGGAGGCATCATTTTCCGGAATTTCCGCCCTCATCCTTTCTTTGTTATCATCGTTCTTCGCTTTCTGATACTTATCATCCTTTGTAACATCGCTACCTTCGAATTTTACGTGATTCGAAGTTGGTGCTACAGCGCGTTGCCCCTCCTGTATTAGAATCTGGTCATGGTAATCATACACATGATCATTTACTAGGCATGCATAGGGATTAGCAATTAAAGCAACTTCATCACCTAGTGGATTTTCACCCTGCTGCATTTCTAAGAGCTTCTCGATAAAATTGGGGATGTCCAAATTATCCCCATAATGACTCTGATCAACGACAGCGTTCTGATCAATTGTAGAACCTGCACTAGTAGAGGCGGTGGAGTGGACTTGCAGAGACATCTCGGGAAAATTGAGTTTAGCAGTAACCCCATAAATCCTGATCGCGGCCTCATCATAGGCCAAAGCTGCAGCCTTAGAATCATCGAAAGTGCCTATCCAAATTCGGTCACCATAGTTTGGCAAACTTATCTCCGACACCCATTTTCCCCAAGTTCTCTGCCTCACCCCTCTGTACTTGCAAGATGCGTTTTCTGGTCCGCCTTTTCCTCTCATACTGCCCTTTCTTGCGCTCGCCTGACCTACCTTTTTCACGGGAATTTAGATCTTAAACTTAAAGGCTTATAAATGTGAGGAATAAATCTAGACACAACTATTCAGAACGAATAACATTACTATGAATTGGACTCATTATATCTCTAATTTTGTAGAACATATGAAAAGCTTGTGAAGGAATTGAACCAAAAGAGGGGTATATGTAGCAAGTGATGGGTGCTACGTGTCCTTAGAGATAAGAAGAAAAGTGATACTTGGCATTGCTAGTTTATCTGTGGCAGCATCATTTCATGTATATGTATCCATATATTTATTAATATATTGGAACCTTGCAAACGCTTAGGTGCTAATGTGGCAGAAAACTTAGACATGTGTCGCTTCTATGAATTCAAGGAAGAAGGTATAGATAGACTTCCTTTGAAACTTTGAGCTGCATGCAAATGAAGTTGAACAAGATGATGTCAATGTTTTGTGACTATTCAAGAGTAGGTGTAAGCTCAAAGAGAAAATTGTATTACTTGTTACAAGTAGACAAAATAGAGCAGTAGCAGTTTCACTTTACTACTAAGAAGTACGTTTTCATGTTTGACAGTCTACTGGCCTCTTAAGAGATATTGCATTACTCCACTCACAGAAACTCAATTCTTATAATTTAGTGTATGGCCTTTATATATTTCTGTAGTCTTCAGGGCTAAATGAATGATTTCGTTAATCTGAAATTGTCAATTTGATTTATTACAAGTGGATTAAACTTTTGAAAGAATTTTAAATAAATTCCAATTCCATGTATGTCAAATTTACTTGTATTGTAAGAAGGAAATAACCAAGATCTTAGTTTGGATGCCTATTTAAGTAAGAAAATATAATGCTCTTAGATCTATTTTTGAGGCCAAGGTTCTAGAGAGAACACCCTTAAAAAGAGAACGAGAGAACACATCATCTAACCATTGAATCTATTAAATCTAATGGCCCCGCCAGGGGCACCCAATACAAAAAAGTCTTATAATTCTACCCTCTATCCATTCATTAGAAAAAAAATATATTTTTAAAAAAAATAAAAAATGATGATGATGATGATGTCACTGTGACGTCATAACAGGTTTTTTGAAAAAAAAAATTGAATTTTTTTTTTGATTTTTTTTTTATGAATGGATAGAGGGTAGAATTATAAGACTTTTTTGTATTGGGTGCCCTTGGCGGGGCCATTAGATCTAATAGATTCAATGGTTAAATGATGTGTTCTCTCGTTCTCTTTTTAAGGGTGTTCTCTCTAGAGCCTAACCCCTATTATTGAAATCTGATGAAATGAATACATATATCATTTGTATCCCTTATTCTCTTCACTCAACTTATAGCTTCTACTCTATGGAAAAATAACATAACCCTTCTCATTTGAATGATCGTCTAGATATGCTATGCACAACTTCCTCACACAATCATGATCTACATATCTAAGACTTCATGGGATCACTACATTAGCGCAAGGCTGCTCGTATATTCTTCAGCATTTTGTTGATGTCTATTTTTTTTTTACTGATTTGGTCAAGTTCAAGAAATTTGAATACTCATGCACACATGCCTCCACCGAGACTAATTTAATCTCTTGCTAAAATTTTCCTGTACATATAACTAATTGAGATATAAATGAAAATTTGTAAATGACAATAACGGTGAAAATAATATATATCAGAAGTAAAAGAAGGAAATGACATTAATTTTGGATATTAAGACATGCACCATGATATGGTATATTTTATTATATTAAATATCTCACACTTCATCCTGCATAGAGACCTCTTTCTTCCATGTCTCTTCAATATGGTTTGTTCTCTTAATCTGTTCTCTATATTTCGGAGTACATATGTATATTGTGAAAAGTGTGAATGCATTGACTTGTATTTCCATTTCTCAGGTTTTCAGCTAAAACATTTATTTATTAATGGAAAGTTGATGTGTTTAATCTGTTTATTTAGATTTTTATATATTCTTGTAATGTGATTTACTTCTTACTTTGAACCCTGTGTTTCTCATTCCATGTTGGAACGATGTTTTAAAGGAAGCAGTTGAATTGTGCGAAAAGACTACTAATGCTAGAGAGATTAATTAGCTTTGTTTGTTAATTTGCATACAACATCAAATGCTAATAGAATAAGTAAAAAGTATTCTTTTAAAGGTGTTTGGTTTGCTTAAAAACCTAGTTCTTTGTAAGTAGAAGCACTGAACTTTGTACTATATGCGAGCCCCTGTTTCTGTTAATATGAGATTCTACTGAAGAGTACCCTTATCTCTTAGTGTAGATGACTGTAATCAGCTGTACCTTTTAGAGACAATGTACAAGTAAACGAACAACATAGGTGTGTATATTGCTTTGGTTGATTATAGATTGAGTGTTGTATATTTTATGCTGCAGGTCTAGACTTGGTTATCAAATTATTGCGAGGCCTGTACTTGTTAGACTTCATCTAGCACTTCCTACAGCAACTCGAAATTTCACTGTTGATGGATGTAAACCGCTCTGAATTCTCAGATTCGCAAGCAAGATCCGCAGATCATGAAGTTTGCTTTCCAACCCAATGCAACAGTTGGCATGCATTGTACAAACTTGGTTAAAATCTTAACTAGGCTCACAAAAATCCCCCGAAGTAGTTGGTGTTTAAGAACCTTATCTTCAGTCCAATATCAGTAAAAAAAGAATCATACTTCATACGATTTAGGACATCCTGATCATGCAATCCAGGATATGTTTCTTGAGCGGAGTACCAGTACTTGTAGAACTCTATGGAGGGGCCGTTAGACCAGACATAACTCAACCCACCACTAGGTTTATTTCTTTCAATGAGTCGCCATGATAATGATTGCAAGCAATCTGAAAATTAGAGTCCAGATATAAAAGTGGGTTCGGATCTCTGAACCACATGATATCAGCATCCTGAAGTAAGAAGGGAGATTAAATAATGAGTTCAGGACATGAATGAGATTAGCTTTGCAAACTTCATAAGTGTAGTCCATAATTTATTTTGGGTCATTGAAGGGGAATTCAGTGACAAGTACCAGCCTTTGTGAATAGCTCATTTAACATAACCTGTAAAGGTGTTTAGAATGTTGATCTCCAATAATGGTTTTGATAAGTTGTCTTATGTCACTAGACAGAAGGATCAAAGTCAGCAGATTGCATCACTTTCCCAAAAGTCCCACCATCCCCAAACATGTTACGAGTTGCAGTAAGTTGGCCTTGTATTTATGAAATAAATTCCTGGTTGCAGCTTACAGAGATAAAATTGTAGCCAAACTCTAGAATGTAGCTCAAGAAATCAATCCTTTTCCACGTTATCTTCAAGTAATCAGTGTCATGAAATAGGCCTCTTTACAGCGATCCACCCCTTAAGTACCAAGGGCAAAACAGTGGGAGCGTAAATCCAAGCAGCGAAAAAACGCCTTCTGATCTAGAACAATATCAGCTATAGAGAAAGCTATCCAACCTTTGATTCTTCTTGCCTTTTTGGTTTCCATCTGTAGTGTCAGTTTTGGATTTGTTATTCCCCGGTGTTCTAGCTGGAACATTTGTATTTTGAATTTTTATGCATTTTAAAATTTTTGTTAAATTAAGTCAGAAGATCCACAGTACCTAGCTAAGTCAGAAGATCCACAGTATCTATGGGATGTAATCAGTGACGTATAGTTTAGCTTATATATAGAACGTAGTCTCTTGTAATTCATATATGAAAAATACAATTACTTCTTCTCCTGTCAATCTCTCTACATGCTATTATACAATTATAACATGGTATCAGAGAGTGTTATATCCTAGGGTAATACATATCAGACTTACAAGAGTTGCAGAAAGATTGTGCAGGAAGAACACATCCAACTGTGAAACTTCGAATATTTCGAAAACTATCAAAACAAGAAAGCAAATATACCATTACGAAGAACACTGAAAGAGGAGATTGCAGAAACAAACCGACTGAAAAACCGGCCTCCCACGCGCCGCCACGCGCCACCGGAAGAAGCCAGCCGCCGCCAGACGCGCCCACGCGCCGGCGCGTGTGGCGTCCTCCGGTGTTTTTCCGGCGAGATTGCAGAAGGAGTTCTTGTTCGGTTTGATATCCCGATTACAACTGTGGTAACATTTTTCAGTTCTGAGAAGTTTTTTGTTTTTCTTGATATATTTGTATGTATATTTGCGTGTATACACAGCCTTCCTGGACAGCCTTCCTGTTTGTGTTTTTCTTTCCTTCTTGGATCTTTCCTTCCTGGGTCGTATTATATCTTGTTAGAATATTTATTGGGCCTTATTTACTTGGGACATTATATATATTTTTGGTCAGCTTTCTTTTATTTAAGTGGGTCTCTTAATATTTGGGCCAAGGATTGAATTATCGTATTGGGCTGGACTGTGGAAAATATACATTTTAATCTCTGGGTCAACAGATTTTATTTAATATATATATATATATATATATATATATATATATATATATATATCGGTCCACATCTTATATTCATTCCACCCAGATTTCTTTTTCCTTTTTATCCCTTTCTGCCCAACATCAACCAAGCTGCAGCCCACTTCTTTTAATATTACAATGACGGATACTGAAGACTCTGTAATTTCAAACAAAAATACTGCTATAAGTAGCAGTAAATCGGGGTTTCATAGTACTCCATTCGTAAGTCCTAAATTCAACGGAAAGAATTTTTTGGAATGGTCCAAAGCTTGTACAATGGCACTTAAATCTCATAGAATGATGAAATATATCAATGGGAAAGCCAAACAACCTTTGGAAAGTGATACTAGTTTCGATGATTGGGAATCAGAAAATGCCATGGTGTGTTCATGGCTATCTAACTCTATGGAGGTTGATATTCGAAAAACATATATCTTCATTGATACCGCTGAAGATGTGTGGAATTCTCTCACTCGGACATATTCCTTCTCCGGAAATGTAGCCAAGCAATTTGAGATCAAACGGAAGATGTGGGCATTGGCTCAAGGAAGCCACACATTAGCTCAGTATTATTCTGAGCTTACATCATTATGGAGTGAATTGGGACATTACACTATATTTGAGTGTAAACATGCTGAAGATCAAGAAAAATATCAAAAGATGATGACTGTAGAGAAAGTGATGAAGTTTCTTGATGGATTGTCTGATGAGTATGATTCAATAAAAAATCAACTTATTGGACAAGTTCCATTTCCTACTGTGGAAGAAGCCTATGGTCGTGTCAGGTTAGAGGAAAGTCGAAAGCAAAGTATGGCTCCGGTTGTCTCTTCTGAACGGTCTGCACTCTTAACTGGAAATGTTCAGCAATCTGAGCCAGAACAACCTGAACAGATACCAATGGTTTTAATGGGTGAAAGATCCAGTCTTCAATGTGACTACTGCAAGAAGTTAAACCACACTCGTGAAACATGTTTTATCCTGCACCCTCATCTCAGAATTCGAGGACGAGGAGGGCGTGGCCGAGGTGGTTACCGTGGTGTCTCATCTGGCAGAAGCACGGGTAGAGGAATTCCCTTTAGTGCTCATCATGCTGCATCAGAATGTGAGTCTTATTCTTCAACAGGGACGATGACTGCTTCAGAGGTCAACACCCTCCGGCAATTAATGTCACAAATGAACACCACTCCACATACAGCTAATTCTGCTCATGCAGGTACATCTTGTCACTTTACCTCCGATAAATGTCATAATTCATGGATTATTGATTCCGGAGCATCAGCACATATGACTGGAAATTCTAGTTTCCTAGAAACATATAATGGTGAAAGGGGCAATATTCGTGTTGCCAATGGAGCTATTGTACCTGCTCATGGACAAGGCACTTCTCACTGCCTCTCATCATCATTGCCACTATCTGATGTGTTACATGTTCCCTCCTTAACGGCAAACTTATTATCTGTTCAACGTATTACTGAAAATCTTAATTGTTCAGTAACCTTTTTTTCCTCCCACTGTGTATTTCAGGATCTGACGACAGGCAAGGTCCTTGGCAATGGTAAAGTGGTAGATGGACTTTATGTGATGGAAGGGAATTCTATTTCTCCCTCAACTTATCAGGTGTCATCCAAGTTAAATTCTGCTTTTGAATCTTTGTATCAGTGGCATAGACGGTTAGGTCATCCATCGTTTGGTGTTTTAACACATCTATTTCCTGCCTTAGTAAAACACTGTAAGAAGAAAGATTTTTTCTGTGAACCATGTGAATTGGCCAAACATAAAAGATCATCTTATCCATCTAGGAATAAAAGAAGTTCTACTTTATTCTCTATTATTCATACTGATGTTTGGGGCCCATTTCGACATCCTACACATGATGGGTATAGATGGTTTGTTGTCTTTGTTGATTGTTATTCTAGGCTTACTTGGGTATATCTTCTAAAACAGAAAAGTGAAGTTTTCGAGTGTTTTAAATCTTTTCACCACATGGTACAAACACAGTTTAATGCATCTGTTAAAATTCTTCGGAGTGATAACGGTACTGAATATGGGGGTCCATTTATATCTTATTTGGATACATGTGGTATAATTCATCAAACTTCGTGTGTCAAAACTTCACAACAAAATGGGGTAGCCGAAAGGAAAATTGGTCACTTACAACAAGTTGCTCGGTCGCTTATGTTAACAATGCATGTTCCCAAATATCTTTGGGGAGAGGCAGTCATGACTGCTGCATATCTTATAAACCGTCTTCCTTCTAGTGTCCTAAAATTCAAAACACCATTGTCTTGTGTTCTTGCACCTTCATCGCACCCACTACCCCTTCGGGTATTTGGGAGTGTATGTTTTGTTCATAATCATGCTCCCTCTCGGGATAAACTTGACTCTCGGGCCCTCCGCTGCGTTTTCATTGGGTATTCTCCAACTCAGAAGGGATATAAATGTTATCATCCTCCATCACGTCACATATTTGTCAGTCATGATGTTAGTTTCTGGGAGAACATTTCTTATTTTTCTCCGGGTTCCTCCTCCTTGCTTCAGGGGGAGATAAACCGACACAGTCTTGATAGTAAAGCAACAGATGAGTCACAGACACTTCCATTTATTAATATACCTATTCCAAACACTAGTTCAAACCGGTTATCTATTCCTCCACATACGAGTAATGAGTCAGATGATCTAAATAGATTGGATATTCCAGATTTGATTACATATTCCAGGCGGAAAAGAAATGATATCACCACTTTACCGCATCCAGAGACCTCTGACCTCGAGACAGATCCTGTATCTCCTGTGTTTGAGCCAGAAAATGGTAATACTCTTGACCCTACTCTAGATCTTCCTATTGCTATAAGAAAGGGTGTACGCTCTTGCACTAACCATCCTATCTCAAACTTTGTATCTTATAATGCATTATCTCCATCTTCACTTGCTTTTGTGTCATCCTTGTCTAGTGTTTCTGTTCCGCATACTTGGCAGGATGCTTTATCTGATCCTAAATGGAAAGATGCTATGATAGAGGAAATGAATGCCTTGAAGCATAATGGCACTTGGGAGTTAACTCATCTTCCCGCTGGAAGGAAGGTAGTAGGATGCAGATGGGTATTCACTGTGAAACAGAAACCTAATGGGCTGATTGATAGGTATAAAGCAAGACTTGTAGCAAAAGGGTACACTCAAACTTACGGGATTGATTATCAGGAAACTTTTGCTCCAGTAGCGAAGATGGCCTCTATTCGAGTCTTGATATCATGTGCAGCAAATCTTGGATGGGAACTTCAGCAATTGGATGTAAAAAATGCATTCTTACATGGAGACCTGAAAGAAGAGGTTTACATGGATATTCCACCTGGTTTTTCTACAGCTGCGACCATTGGGAAAATATGCAAGCTAAAGAAGACTATTTATGGGTTAAAACAGTCTCCAAGGGACTGGTTTGGCAAATTTCAGGGAGCAATGATTAAATTTGACTACAAACAGAGCAACTCAGATAACACCATGTTCGTAAAAAGACGAGATGAAAAAATCACAGTGTTGATTGTTTATGTCGATGATATTGTGATCACCGGCAACGACACGTGTGAGATTGCTAATGTTAAACGCAAGCTTGCCTCTGAATTCGAGATGAAGGACTTAGGAAAACTACGGTATTTCCTTGGTATTGAGGTCTCTAGAAGTCCAGGTGGTATCTTCCTCTCACAACGGAAATATACACTGGATCTTCTGAATGAAACAGGGATGTTGGGATGTAGACCTGCAGATTCTCCAATAGAAGCAAATCATAAACTTTGTGGAGATGCTGGTGAAATTGTCGAGAAATCTCAATATCAAAGGTTAGTTGGTCGACTAATCTACCTTGCACATACAAGGCCAGATATATCATATGCAGTGGGAATTGTTAGCAGGTATATGCATGATCCTCGTCAACCACATTTGGATGCAGTTTATATGATATTAAGGTATCTTAAGGCTGCTCCTGGAAAAGGAGTAATGTTTACTAAAAACAATCATCTCGGGGTTGAAAGCTATACAGATGCAGATTGGGCCGGATGTCAAGATGATAGACGATCTACTTCAGGATATTGTACATTTGTTGGCGGCAATTTGGTTACCTGGCGAAGCAAGAAACAACCTGTGGTTGCCTTATCTAGTGCTGAGGCGGAATATAGAGCTATGGCTAAAGGTGTACGTGAATTATTGTGGATAAGATTGTTCCTAGAAGAATTGGGACTTGCGTCTGCAACTCCAATGAAGCTACATTGTGATAACAAAGCTGCTATTGCCATTGCACATAATCCAGTTCAACATGATCGGACCAAACATATCGAAATTGATCGACACTTCATAAAAGAGAAGATCAATAATGATACCATTGGTATTCACTTTGTAAGATCGGAGGACCAGATAGCTGACATATTTACCAAAGGTTTAAATCAGAAGATACTTCATCCTCTTATTGGCAAGTTGGGCAGGAGTGATATCTATGCATCAACTTGAGGGGGAGTGTTAAATTAAGTCAGAAGATCCACAGTACCTAGCTAAGTCAGAAGATCCACAGTATCTATGGGATGTAATCAGTGACGTATAGTTTAGCTTATATATAGAACGTAGTCTCTTGTAATTCATATATGAAAAATACAATTACTTCTTCTCCTGTCAATCTCTCTACATGCTATTATACAATTATAACAATTTTATTTTAGAATTTATCGTGAATTTAATTATTCCAAACTTAATTAATTTACTTTCAATAACATTAATAAAATTAACAAAATAAAAAAGATAACAGTATTATAATGATATAAAAATTTGGATTAGTGATCTAAATTTGGATAGTACTATTCACTAATCCAAATTTGAATCACTTTTTAATCCATGATTGAAATGATTTGGGGCAAAATTATCTCAAATTTGAATTTTTAGTCAACGGTTGAAGTTACCCTCGTGGGATTAGAATCCTGAAAAGGACATGAAACTCTAATACATTTTGTATTATAATCTCATCCCAATTCTCATTAATATAGTTCAAATCTGATGATCTAAACACCAAGTGTTGGGAGAGTGCAAAGTTGCGTGGTCTCTTCTTAAAATTTTCCCAATGCAGTAATGTTACAATAAATTGGCCTGAATAGAATAAAAAAATGTAAATAAGAATAATAGTGAAAAAAAATTGTAGAGGTGAAAGAAATGATAAAAAATTGTAAATAAAAGAAGCAAGAAGGGATCAGATGAAAGCTTTGTTGATGCCACTCCGGAAAGGAATGCCTTTGTATCCGAGCATTAGGCTATTTGAGTATTTTAGTTATATTTTTTTTTAAATTGATTTTAATCTTGATTCTGGTTGTAAAAAAAAAAAAAAGAATTATGCAACAAAAATTAATTTTAAAATATTACCCAGTATGGGTAGCACTAGCACAGGAAAATTGCTCTACTGTAGTTTGTTTTGAATTTACATTATTTATCAAAAAGATTGTTCATTTCTGGGTTAAACTTAGCAAATATTAACTTGTCAGCTACAGCATCTTTCTTGTCTGTTTATTCGACAAGGTTCGTTCTCTTAATCAATCTCATGAATTTGAGAACTGCTGAACTATTTCTTTCGAATTGTATATGTTATTTTAATGTGATTTGTTTCTGACTATTTATCTTCTTGTGTTTCTCATTTCAAGTCCAACTTATGGGTCTTTGCTATATGCATGCCTTATGTTTGAACTATGTTCTAAAAGAGCCACTTGAATTGTGTCACAGGGAGATTGATTAGCATTGTTTGTAAATTTACATATAAAATCTAATGCTCATTATTATGTAACACATTATTCTTTCTTTAAACAAGGATTCGTCTTTACGAGCCCTTGTTTTTATTCATATGAGGTTAATACTAAAAAGGACTTAAACTTGCTTCTTAGTACACAAGTGTAGTAAGTTGTACCTCTATGAGACAATGTACCTTGTACAAGTAACCAAGGAACATATGTGTGTATAGTATATAGCTCTGGTTTATTATAGCTTATTTGTTTGGTTTTATGAAGAAGATATCTCGTTTTTTGTCACCTATGGCTATTAGGCGTTTGTCTCTCCTAGCTAGGAATTAGGATAAGAAATTTAATTTAATTCTGGCCGATTACTTTTGCATGTAAATATGCGCTTGAAAGGTTCTTGGCACGTATTACTTTATATCATAATTACAATAAATAACAAACATAATTTCCGTGCCACTACCGATTGATGGCATATAATGGTACAACTTGTATATGTGTTTGGACAAAAATACAACAATTTTAAGGAAATTAATTTACATTCATGAAAATTCGAAATATGGACGAAAAATACAGTATGAGATGCGTATTAGAATTTGGATATTATCGGGAATTGGGATGCAATACAGTATGAGTGTCAGGAAAATTGAGCTTAGCACTAGCCCCAAACATCTACATTGCAGCCTCTTCGTAGGCCAAAGCTGCAGGCTTAGAGTTGTCAAAAGTGCCTATCCAAATTCGTTCACCACGGTTTGGCATACATATCTCCAACACCCGTTTTCCCGAAGATCTCTGCCTCACGCCTCTGTACTTGCAAGACGTGTTCTATGGTCCTCCTCTCATACTGCCCTTTTTTTGTGCTCGCCCGACCTACCATTTTTCTCCGGTTTTCAGATCTTAAACTTAAATGCTTATAATTGTGAGGAAAAATGGTAGGTCAGGCGAGCACAAGAAAGGGCAGTATGAGAAGAAAAGGTGGACCAGAGAACACATCTTGCAAGTACAGAGGGGTGAGGCAGAGAACTTGGGGAAAATGGGTGTCGGAGATAAGTTTGCCAAACCGTGGTAAACGAATTTGGATAGGCACTTTCGATAACTCTGAGGCTGCAGCTTTGGCCTACAATGAGGCTGTGATTAAGATGTTTGGGGCTACTGCTAAGCTCAGTTCTCCTGACACTCATCATATCTCTAATTTTGTAGAAAATATGAAAAGCTTGTGAAGGAATTGAACCAAAAGAAGGGTATATGTAGCTAGTGATGGGTGCTACGTGTCTTTAGAGATAAGAATAGAGATACTTTTGTTTACTAGTTTTTCTTTCGTGTTTATCTGTAGCAGCATCATTTCATGCAAACACATGCTAATGTGGCCAGAAACGCGTACAAGTGTCACATATGTGAATTCAAGTGATAAAGGTAGAGATAGAGTTGCTTTGAAATGTGCCGCATGCAAATAAAGTTATACAAGATGCTGTCAGTAGTGATATCAATTTTTTGTGGCTTTTCAAGAGTAGGTATAAGTTCAGAGATATAATTGTACGTTTTCACTTTATTACTTACAAGACGTACATTTTCACGTTTGACATGCAACGACTTACCAGTCTAATGGCTTCTTAAGAGGAATTACATTACTCCACTCACATACACTCATTTATTAGTATATGGCCTTTATATACTTTTGTAGTTCTCAAGTATTCATGAATAATTTAGTTGTTCTAAAATTGTCAATTTGATTTATTACAAGTAGATTTAACTTTTGAAAGATTTTAAATAAATTCCAATTCCATGTACTTATGTTAATTTACTCATAATTTTAGAAGGAAATATCTGACCATGATCTTAGTTTGGATGCTTGTTTAAGTGAGAATATATAATGCTCTTATATTTATTACTGTGATATCTGATTAAATGAACACATATATCGTTCATTTCCTTTAATCTCTTCACTCAGATTATAGCTTCTACGCTATGTAAAAACAACATTACCCTTCTCATATGAATGATCTTTACATATACTGTACACAGCTTTCTCACACAACCATGATCTACATATCTAGGATTTCGTTGCGATCACTATACTTGCGCAAGGATGCTCATATATTCTTCAGCATTTTGTTGATGTTTACAAATTTTTTTTTTTGATTAGGTCAAGTTCAAGATATTTTATTACTCACACTTGCATGCCTCCACCGAGACTCTAGCCAAGTCTCTTGCTTAAATCTTCCTGAACGTGTACTAACTGGAATACAATTAAACAATTGTAAATGACACTAAGGTGTAAGAAATAAATATTAGAGGTAAGAAAAGGAAATAACATGTATTTTAGATATTTATCATCAATATATTGCGACCTTGTGCCAATATATGGTATACTTTCATTTATATAAAATATAATAAATATCTCACACTCCATCCTGCTTATAGAGATCTACATTTTTTTTCTTGAAAGAGATTAGCAAACTCCTCTTTCTTCAATGTCTCTTCAAGACAGTTGGTTCTCTTAATCTCTTTAATCTGTTGTAGATATATTTCTACATACATACATTGTGTACTGTGAAAAGTGAGAAAGTGTTGATTTATATTTCCATTTTTCAGGATTTCAGCTCAGACATATATTTATCGGTGGAAAGTTATGTATTTAATCTGTTTATATATATATATATGAGTCACGCTCTATGGAACCTGAGAACTCTAATAAGTTCAGTAGCGGAACTTTAAGTTCAGCAACAGAAAATTTATTGAAAAAAGTAAGTTCAGTCGTAGAACTTTGTAGAAAAAGCAAGTTCGGTTGTAGAACTTTTAATGTCATGTGCAAAACTTTGAAAAAAAAAACAAGTTCAATTGTAGAAATTTTAATTTCATGTGCATAACTTTGAATTTCAATAGCATGATATTATTTTTTTATTACGAAACAAAATAGGTTCTACAGTAGGATCCAATGGTTCTCCGGTTCTCTTTTAAATAGTGGTTATCATTTGAATCAACCCCTATATGAGTATATATATATATATATATATATATATATATATATATATATATATATATATTTGAATATGTTCAAGTGGGATTTGTTTCTTAATTTGAACCTTGTGTTTCTCATTTCATGTCCAACTAAAAGTTCTTGTGCTTCATGCATGCCTTCGGTTTGAACGATGTTTTAAAAGAGGCAGTTGAATTGTGTGACTAGAGTATTTGATTAACATTGTTTGTAATTTTCATGGTAACCAATAAATTATTCTGTATGTAAACGTTTACGAAATAATATGTTAGTTTATTTTTCTATTCATTATTTTCCTTGGCTAAATCTATACATTGTTTTTATTTTAAATAATTAAATTATAGCATATGTTAAATTATAAAATTAGTTGGCTATGTATTAACTAAATCTGATTCAAATTCGACTCGTTGAGTCGTTGATAAGTCTAGGTTAGAAGCATGTCTCTAATTTTTGAGTTTTTATTCTCCTGCTTGCTTTCTTTTTATTTGAATGCATAAAAAAGTTCTAGAGAAAACATCGAGATGTTCGTGAACGAGATCATAAGCAGGGTTAATAAGAAGTTCATGAGTTAGTATTCATGAGACGTTCGTGAGACATGTTCGTGAACTGTTTGCGAGCATGTTCGTGAATAACATATTCCTTAATGAGTATACACAAACCAAATCATTGGCTCGATAAAAGTTTGAGCTCGAGTTCGAGTTCGACGTATTTATAACGAGCTGATACATGAACAATCAAGAGTTCAGCTCGGTTCGACTCATTTATACCTATAATCATGTTTGGTTTGCTTCAAAACCTAATTCTTTGGTACTACAAGGATTGAACTTTGTACTATATGCGATCCCCAGTTTTTGTTAATATGAGATTTTACTGAAGTGTACCCTTATCTCTTAGGAAAAATGATTGTAATTAGATGTACCTTTATGAAACCATGTACAAGTAACCAAACAACATAGGTGTGTATATTGCTTCGGTTGATTATTGTTTCTTGTGTTTCTCATTTCATGTCCAACTAAAAGGTCTTTGCTATATACATACCTTGTGTTTGAACCATGTTCTAACAGAGGAACTTGATTTGTGTGACAGGACTACTACTATTACTGCTAGGGAGATAAATTAGCATTATTTGTGAATTTTCACACAAAATCTAATGCTCATAGAATATGTAAACGTTATTCTTTTATCGTATATGGATTCATCTAATGCTGATTCTTCGATACAAGGACTCGACTTTGTATTATATACGAGCCCTTGTAATTATTAATATGAGATTCTACTGAAGAGGACTCAAACCTGCTTCTTAGCACACAAGTGTAATAAGCTGTACCTCTATGAGACAATGTGCTATGTACAAGTAACCGAACAACATAGGTGTGTATATTGCTCTGGTTTATTTTAGCTTATTTGTTTGTTTTTAAAAAGAAGATGTCTCATCTTTTGTCACCTTTGGCTATTAGGCATTTGTGTCTCCCTAGCTAGGATAAAAACTATAGTTTAATTTAGGCTGATTAATTTTGAATGTAATTACGCGCTTGGATGCTTTTTGGCACGTATTACTCTATATCATGCAACTGTAGCACTTGGCATTGAAAATGACAGATTATGTCTTCTTTTGCATGTAATCAATCTCATGAATTGGTTCACCAGTCATCAATCTTCATGTTCCAGATTATATGAGGTCAGGTGCACTTGCAACTATTTTATTTCAATGTTTTTTACAGGCTCTGGTGGTCGAGCTTCTAACTATAGATATTTTATGTACTCCTTTTATTGCCAATCTTTATCAGTATGTTAACCAAATGTTAAATCTAATTTGCTTTTGTATCCAGTTATTGGGAGCACTGACTCATTCTCGTGTTGATAGTTCATATTTCCTTGGGTATTTGTATCATGATCACTATGTTTATACGCGCTTCTTCATCGAAATTGACAATCTCAGGTCAGTGTTATCATCTTAATATAGTTTTTTGTTTCAGTTTTCAATATAACGTACGCAGAATTTTTGTGATCTCTCTACTGCAAAAATCAGGAAGTGAGACACATTTTTACCATGGATACGTTAGTTGCCTGATACTTGAAAAACATGTCTAGATAGAGATGAGGATAAAGGGAGTGAAGTAATGAAAATGTAAGTTTTCAAGTCTCCATGAATTTTATCTTGCTACTAAAAAGGTGTGGTTGGCTTGAGAAACACAGTATGAAATAAGATAAGACATTTGTGATACTTCAATAATAGAAAAATGAAGAAAGGAAAACAAAGAGAAAGAAAACACTAGTAACTATGGATTAGTGTTAAGGAGTATTTTCCTTTTTGTTTGAAAGGCCCTCAAATATAAACCAAATGGCCAAGAGGGATGCTAATAGTGTACTGTTGAAGGTTAGGTTTCATTTTGTTTGAAATCATACATGGCATTTAAATGAATTCTAACTAAAGCAGCTTGTATCTTTGAGTGTTCACTCACAAATTAAGAGCTGACTCTTAAAGTTTATTGTCGATATCTTAGTAAAAAAAGGAACAGCAAATTGTGTATAGCTTTTACTTTTACTGCTTCTTCTACACTTTTCCAAAGACATGTAGCTTTAATCAACTCCTGTAAATTCATATTTTGCGTACGGGTGTCTTAATCAACAAGTTGTTGCAAGTCATTGGAGGCGCTCGACCCCTTTAATATTCAATGATAGTTCACAATTTTGATTCATTGCAACTACACACAAAATGTAATAATTATTTCTTAGTGTATTATTGTTATATATATATTATGAGGTTTGGCATTCGATTATTTACAATGGGTTAAATGACTAATATAGAAACTGTCAGTTGGGTTACCATCCCTAAAAAGTTTTCAGTCAAACACTTGAACATTCAAAATATTTCAAATAGGTTACTGCCGTTAGTTCCGTTAAATTGACTAACAGAATGATTATGTGGAATCCTACGTGGTTGACCCATTTTTATCTCTGATTGATTGAATTAAACCCGCCCATTGTTTAACCTATTTTACCTTCCCTTATTTCAATTAGGGTTCTTAATTTTGAACCACTTTCAATCTTCTTTCTATCTTATATATCTATACATACACACACACACATATGATATAATTTTTTTCTTTTCTTTATCTTCAATCTCAAACAAATTTTTGTTGTTGCTTCACTCTTCCATGTAATAGTATATTATGATCATAGTTACAAGGAATAAGATTCGATTCGAAACGAGGAGGTACGAAAACGGATACGCGGAAGGTTATATTTAGTGAATCCGGCACGACACAGAACGTTTGAGTAAGATGGAACACATGGGTATGGTGGAACATGTGGGTACGATAAAACTTAATTTTATAATTTTTCAGGTACATAATCAAACAAATAAAGAACAATTCTAGGATCAGAATTTTAAAACCTTAGAATTATTATTTTCTTTTCTACCAGACAATTTATAGCAAGGATATGTAATTTTGTAACAATGTACACTTTCATTATAATTTAAAATTTTAAAACTTTTTAAATGGGAATTTGATAATTAGGAGCTTGACTTTAATTGTTATTGATGGATAATAAACAACATTTTATACTAAAAATATTGAAAAGTTTACAATTAATTTTAATGTAAAATTTGAAAGTTTATTTTGATAACTTTATAACTGACATTTAAAACTTAAATTGCACACATCTAGCCAACTAGGCATTCATTGAGTAGTCAAGGACTAAAAAAATAATACTGTACACAGAAAATGATTCAGTTACACTGGAACTTCACATATACATACAATACATACACGTACATATTCATCCGTGTTAACTTTATCGAGAATCGAGGTGTCATCTTCATTTGTTGCTTTTTCTGTGCAATAATTGTCCTTCTATCTCTACAATCTGCATCTTTCTTCTCCCACAATTTCCTTCCCGTCTGTTGGAGTATTAAAGCCTTCTCTTCTTTACATCCTTGTTATTTGCTTCTTAAAAACACTGGGTTGCCGAAGTCCCCGGAGTTGCCGTGAATCGCCGGAAATGACAAACTGGACGCGAACCTAGGCAATTTGGGTCGGAATCGACCCGTGTTCCAGGACAAACGAATCAATTCGAGATTCGCTAAACGTCCACCGTTCCTTGTAACTATGATTATGATTGCCCATAATATATTCAAGAAAATCAATACCATATCATTGAAATTTTAGTCAAGATTTCAACTCTGAAATCAGGAATTTCAAAGAGCAATTTAAGTATAATTTTGAAAGGGTGAGATTTGTAAGAATTAATTATGGATTTGTTGTGATGTATGCTTGTAATTGTTGATGTATGTGGGGTTAAACATGAGAACTAGTTTAGATTAAATTGTGTTTATGTAATCAATTGGAATGGAATTAAAATGAAGTGTGTATGATTTTGGGGTGGAGGAAGAGAAGCGGACCGAAAACCGTCATCATTGGAGGAGAGATTCCCGCGGGTATTGGGTGTGGTTGTGATAATGGAGGTTTAGTGGATGAAGAAGAAGGATGAATGTGAAGTTGGGTGGAAAAACGGGTCGATTTAAAAATTTGGATTTGTGTTGTGTACGCTGGTGTGGCAAGGATGTGGCGCGAATGTGGCAACGAGCTGACAATAGTTAACGATACTCCGTCAAAAGTAAATGAATTTTAACTGTAGTGAAAATAGTTAGTAGTTCAGTGTTGCGATTGAAAACTACAAAGATTACCATAATGAGTTTGAAAATTTTTTTGGGATGATAAACCAACTGAAAGTTTTTATGTAGTACAATGACTAATTAGCCATTTAACCCCTCACTAAAAAAATTAATAAATTAGGATGGATTTTGGAAAATCCAAAAGTTGGTAAATAATTAGTTATGAACATCACAAGTGCTAAAAGAACATTTTATTTTTGGAACGGGGATATTGTTTAACGAAAAGATTGTTGGTTGTTGGGTGCATTTGACCCCTACATTAAGATTATAGGAGAATTGTAAAGTTACAGTTTGAAAATTTTAAAATCTTCATCAATATTTAAATTGTTGTGATACTATTAAGAGGTTGAGGTTCCATTTAGGGGTGATCGCGGTGCGGGCGGTGCGGTTTTTTCCTAAAACCGCGGACCAACCCGCGTATGCGGTTTGGTCAAATTTCCAAACCGCAACCGCACCACGAAATTTTAAAACCACATAAACCACACCGCAAAAATGCGGTGCGGTGCGGTTCATTGCGGGCTACACCTTCGATAAAAATAATAAATTTTGAAATATTAATTTTCATGCATGTGAAATTAACTTTAAAGTTCTTACTTTACCACATTTTTTAATTCTTATGCACCGTGACCTCTAAAGACCTAATGAAGTATAAACATTATATTATGAAATATTGTGATATTAAAATAGAGAAAGATGAGCTAATCCATTATAATTGTTCAATACAATCTCATCATAATTCTCTAAAATAAACTATTACTAGGCAATAGGCACTAACGAAGCAAATAACTTGCAAACTATCTCTTAAATGCTTAATAAAATACTAATATATATATGTAATTATATAAAATTAATATATATATATATATGTATAATTATATAATATATTAAATATTGCGGTACGGTGCGGTTTGAACCGCATTTCAAAAACTAAAACCGCAACCCGCACCGCATCACGCGGTTTGTCAAAATTTGAAACCGCAACCGCACCACGGAAAATAAAAACCACGCGGTTTGGTGCAATTTGGTGCGGTGCGGGCGGTTTTTGCTGTTTGGTGCGGTTTATGATCACTCTACTTCCATTCTTGTCAAGTACAACAAAGATAGCAAACCATTTATTTCTAGTGGTTACCTCTAGAAGGTCCACGGTTCGATTTTTAGCAACTAGAAAAATCGCCTTTTATCTATTCCATGACTTATACTAAGAAAGGTCTAGACTTTAGTTATTGATTATTAAATAATACTTAATTTTTTAAATTGCAAATTAGTTTAATTTTACAGAATATAGAAATAATTTTTATACGTAAAAAATAATATTTTAATGTACGGTATCACTAATATATAAAAATTTGTGCATTGCATGCACGGAATATAAGCTACTAAAAACAAAATAATTGGCAGTGTAGAATTTGACTCTAAATAAAATACTACTCCCTCCGTCCCCTCAATTGTTTACATTGGAAGACGGGGGCGTGACACACATTTTAATGCTCCTACCAGGTATAATTCCATAAGTTATTTTTAAATTTTTTTTCTTCTGAATAAAAATTTAATGTTTAAATTTTTATTCAAAAAAGAAAATTTTAAGAATAAGTTATGGAACTATACTTTATATACACCTTAAAATGCGTGCCAAGCAATGCTAAAAACATGTAAAGAAATGAGATGGACAGAGGGAGTATTGGAATGCATCAAAGCATAAGTTTTTGGTAATTGCAAATCCATGTTATATTATTGAAGCCGAAACATTTAAATTTTGGTACCGAACCTCTTTTAGGGTATTTGGGCTTCAATACTTAATTTAATTACTTGAGCCCAAAAGATATAATATAAACACATCTTTAGGACTTTATTTACAACTATTGTAACGGACCCACTCTTTTACAAACCTATTTTACTTAAAAACTTAAACACGTATAACTATTTAATTTAAATACATTTGTAGGGCACACTTATTCTAAATCTATTTTAACGGGATTAATTATTTTAGCCAATATAATAAATACTTTTAAAAAAATAAATATTATAAGATATTAATATATTAGAAGTACTATGATCAATAACTAATAATACTAACTTATATCCTTTGTTTTGCATGATTATTTTTAATATTTGCTTTTTTTATAGTTTTAATCTAATATTTTACTTTTTAAAATTTTATTTTTAATTTAATTATGTGTTTAAATTAAAATAGGTATAATTTCAAAAAATAAGAATGATTATAATTGTTTAAGCTGACATTGATTTTAATGTCATAGGCCCGTTAAAAAAGATTATAAATAATTAAGCTGCTAAAAAAAATTTGAAATAAGTAGATCCTACATATGTGTTCAAATTAAAATAGTTGAATATGGTTATGGTTCAACTAGAATAACGTTTCAAAATAATCAGGTTTGATAATATAAATTTTGAATATAAACAGGTCAGTGAACCGGATCAAAAACCCACCAATAATAGATCACCAAACTTTTTTTTGTTTCGATTTTAATAATACAATATAGATACACTTAAACTTGCATTGAGACCTTTTGGTTTATATACATTCTTTTTTTATCTTTATTCTCATTTTTCAAAATTACAAAATTATGAAGTTTAAAAATTTATGTATGAATATACGGTGGGTGAGTGCCCTAAATACCCACTTTTTATTATTTCTTGTCCAAAATGCCCAGATTCGCGAATAGCTGCCCAAAATACCCACCAGATACGCCTACGACAGAGGAGTATCCTCTGATACGCCTACGGCTGAGGAGTAAGTAGGGGGTTACGCCTATAACATAAGAGTAAGCAGTAGCTTACGCCTATAACACAGGCGTATATAAGTGAGATACGCATTTGAGTCCGGAGCATTACATGTCACGCATTTGTGACATGCGTGATGACGTCATATGATGTCATCTGTCACTTTCCCTCAGATTCACGCGAGCTCTCCCCCAATGACGATTTTGGCGATTTCTGGCAAAACTCCTGCGAGGCTCGTTCACACACCATCAGTCATTTTCCCGTTACGTATTATATATCGTTGGAATCGGCTTTCTGCAATCTACATGGCTGTACCAATTTGAAGGCTGTTATTTTGACGGATTTGTTGTACCCAGGACCGACGATGACTGCGATTTTAGCCGATTTTTTAATCGATCCGTCCATCCAAACTAGCAATTTTCCAATAACGTAATACATACCATTCGAATCAACGTTTGAAGCTCTACACAATCGTACCATTTTTTTTACGTTTGTTTTGCACAATTGGAAACGCCTAATTCGACCATACTTTTCCGATTTGTTTTTCCGGTGAGCTTCAACACGCCCCTGCGGGGCCAGGAACACTAACACACATAGGGAGGAAGATAGAGTGAGGTGTGGGGATGGTATTCGTGTGTTCAGATCAATTGATGGTTAAGAAATGGCTGGGATTGAAGAAGGGCGACGGAATCGGCGATTTCCAATCGAGAGAGACGATCGGAGCTTTCTGTGAACAATGATGTCAGATGACGTCATAACGCAGCTCAGGAATGCGTGATAGCTGATACGCATTTCAGTAATGCGTGACATCGAATACGCCTCACGCACTGGCGGGTCTGGTGGGTATTCTGGGTGCAGTTTCCGCGCGTGGGTATTTTGGGAGGTGGGTAGGTGAAAAGTGGGTATTTAGGGTATTCTTTCATATACGGTTCTATTCAACCAATATAATAATTTACCATATGAAGCCGCACTCTGATCATATGGAAATTGTTTTAGGTAAGTTCGATTTAAATATTTACAGTAATAAATAAACACAATTTTCTTACCACTAACAATGGCATTCAAAGATATGACTTGTTTAATTAAGACCTGGACAGGCGTCTGGACAAAATAATGACAAATTTACAGAAATTAATTTGCGTTATTGCAATTTAAAATATTGACTAGAAATATGATATGAAAAACACACTAGAATTTGGATATAACATGGAATC
Organism: Kitagawia praeruptora; assembly: GCA_037693485.1. Lineage (NCBI taxonomy): Eukaryota > Viridiplantae > Streptophyta > Magnoliopsida > Apiales > Apiaceae > Kitagawia > Kitagawia praeruptora. The sequence goes on from CM075352.1 coordinate 147,945,351, forward strand.
GGCACGCATCCCCCTTACATGCATGTTTACAATCTACAAATATGGGACACATCTCTGCGCATTGCGCGATATTTTTTGATCTTTTAATAAATATGCAGTTCTCAAATGCATATTTTATATAATATTCCAGATCAAGCCTCCCTTATTACTATTGGTGCGGTGTACGATCTGCATGTATATCTATATACACAGCATGAGATGCATAGTAACTTGGGCACCGAGTGTACGAGGCACTGTTTAGAACCAAATATTGATTGAGCCTAGGTCTTCTTCCCAATTATCATTTCCCACAAGCTCAGAGACATCGGCTATATTACTCCCCACGTCCTTAATCTTACAGAAACAATTTGTTTCTATGCCTTCATCAGGGGAGGCATCATTTTCCGGAATTTCCGCCCTCATCCTTTCTTTGTTATCATCGTTCTTCGCTTTCTGATACTTATCATCCTTTGTAACATCGCTACCTTCGAATTTTACGTGATTCGAAGTTGGTGCTACAGCGCGTTGCCCCTCCTGTATTAGAATCTGGTCATGGTAATCATACACATGATCATTTACTAGGCATGCATAGGGATTAGCAATTAAAGCAACTTCATCACCTAGTGGATTTTCACCCTGCTGCATTTCTAAGAGCTTCTCGATAAAATTGGGGATGTCCAAATTATCCCCATAATGACTCTGATCAACGACAGCGTTCTGATCAATTGTAGAACCTGCACTAGTAGAGGCGGTGGAGTGGACTTGCAGAGACATCTCGGGAAAATTGAGTTTAGCAGTAACCCCATAAATCCTGATCGCGGCCTCATCATAGGCCAAAGCTGCAGCCTTAGAATCATCGAAAGTGCCTATCCAAATTCGGTCACCATAGTTTGGCAAACTTATCTCCGACACCCATTTTCCCCAAGTTCTCTGCCTCACCCCTCTGTACTTGCAAGATGCGTTTTCTGGTCCGCCTTTTCCTCTCATACTGCCCTTTCTTGCGCTCGCCTGACCTACCTTTTTCACGGGAATTTAGATCTTAAACTTAAAGGCTTATAAATGTGAGGAATAAATATAGACACAACTATTCAGAACGAATAACATTACTATGAATTGGACTCATTATATCTCTAATTTTGTAGAACATATGAAAAGCTTGTGAAGGAATTGAACCAAAAGAGGGGTATATGTAGCAAGTGATGGGTGCTACGTGTCCTTAGAGATAAGAAGAAAAGTGATACTTGGCATTGCTAGTTTATCTGTGGCAGCATCATTTCATGTATATGTATCCATATATTTATTAATATATTGGAACCTTGCAAACGCTTAGGTGCTAATGTGGCAGAAAACTTAGACATGTGTCGCTTCTATGAATTCAAGGAAGAAGGTATAGATAGACTTCCTTTGAAACTTTGAGCTGCATGCAAATGAAGTTGAACAAGATGATGTCAATGTTTTGTGACTATTCAAGAGTAGGTGTAAGCTCAAAGAGAAAATTGTATTACTTGTTACAAGTAGACAAAATAGAGCAGTAGCAGTTTCACTTTACTACTAAGAAGTACGTTTTCATGTTTGACAGTCTACTGGCCTCTTAAGAGATATTGCATTACTCCACTCACAGAAACTCAATTCTTATAATTTAGTGTATGGCCTTTATATATTTCTGTAGTCTTCAGGGCTTAATGAATGATTTCGTTAATCTGAAATTGTCAATTTGATTTATTACAAGTGGATTAAACTTTTGAAAGAATTTTAAATAAATTCCAATTCCATGTATGTCAAATTTACTTGTATTTTAAGAAGGAAATAACCAAGATCTTAGTTTGGATGCCTATTTAAGTAAGAAAATATAATGCTCTTAGATCTATTATTGAAATCTGATGAAATGAATACATATATCATTTGTATCCCTTATTCTCTTCACTCAACTTATAGCTTCTACTCTATGGAAAAATAACATAACCCTTCTCATTTGAATGATCGTCTAGATATGCTATGCACAACTTCCTCACACAATCATGATCTACATATCTAAGACTTCATGGGATCACTACATTAGCGCAAGGCTGCTCGTATATTCTTCAGCATTTTGTTGATGTCTATTTTTTTTTTTACTGATTTGGTCAAGTACAAGAAATTTGAATACTCATGCACACATGCTTCCACCGAGACTAATTTAATCTCTTGCTAAAATTTTCCTGTACATATAACTAATTGAGATATAAATGAAAATTTGTAAATGACAATAACGGTGAAAATAATATATATCAGAAGTAAAAGAAGGAAATGACATTAATTTTGGATATTAAGACATGCACCATGATATGGTATATTTTATTATATTAAATATCTCACACTTCATCCTGTATAGAGACCTCTTTCTTCCATGTCTCTTCAATATGGTTTGTTCTCTTAATCTGTTCTCTATATTTCGGAGTACATATGTATATTGTGAAAAGTGTGAATGCATTGACTTATATTTCCATTTCTCAGGTTTTCAGCTAAAACATTTATTTATTAATGGAAAGTTGATGTGTTTAATTTGTTTATTTAGATTTTTATATATTCTTGTAATGTGATTTACTTCTTACTTTGAACCCTGTGTTTCTCAGTCCATGTTGGAACGATGTTTTAAAGGAAGCAGTTGAACTGTGCGAAAAGACTACTAATGCTAGAGAGATTAATTAGCGTTGTTTGTTAATTTGCATACAACATCAAATGCTAATAGAATAAGTAAAAAGTATTCTTTTAAAGGTGTTTGGTTTGCTTAAAAACCTAGTTCTTTGTAAGTAGAAGCACTGAACTTTGTACTATATGTGAGCCCCTGTTTCTGTTAATATGAGATTCTACTGAAGAGTACCCTTATCTCTTAGTGTAGATGACTGTAATCAGCTGTACCTTTTAGAGACAATGTACAAGTAAACGAACAACATAGGTGTGTATATTGCTTTGGTTGATTATAGATTGAGTGTTGTATATTTTATGCTGCAGGTCTAGACTTGGTTATCAAATTATTGCGAGGCCTGTACTTGTTAGACTTCATCTAGCACTTCCTACAGCAACTCGAAATTTCACTGTTGATGGATGTAAACCGCTCTGAATTCTCAGATTCGCAAGCAAGATCCGCAGATCATGAAGTTTGCTTTCCAACCCAATGCAACAGTTGGCATGCATTGTACAAACTTGGTTAAAATCTTACCTAGGCTCACAAAAATCCCCCGAAGTAGTTGGTGTTTAAGAACCTTATCTTCAGTCCAATATCAGTAAAAAAAGAATCATACTTCATACGATTTAGGACATCCTGATCATGCAATCCAGGATATGTTTCTTGAGCGGAGTACCAGTACTTGTAGAACTCTATGGAGGGGCCGTTAGACCAGACAAAACTAAACCCACCACTAGGTTTATTTCTTTCAATGAGTCGCCATGATAATGATTTCAAGCAATCTGAAAATTAGAGTCCAGATATAAAAGTGGGTTCGGATCTCTGAACCACATGATATCAGCATCCTGAAGGATCAAAGTCAGCAGATTGCATCACTTTCCCAAAAGTCCCACCATCCTCAAACATGTTACGAGTTGCAGTAAGTTGGCCTTGTATTTATGAAATAAATTCCTGGTTGCAGCTTACAGAGATTTATAGGAAATACCGTGAAAATAAAATTGTAGCCAAACTCTAGAACGTAGTTCAAGAAATCGATCCTTTTCCACGTTATCTTCAAGTAATCAGTGTCATGAAATAGGCCTCTTTACAGCGATCCACCCCTTAAGTACCAAGGGCAAAACAGTGGGAGCGTAAATCCAAGCAGCGAAAAAACGCCTTCTGATCTAGAACAATATCAGCTATAGAGAAAGCTATCCAACCTTTGATTCTTCTTGCCTTTTTGGTTTCCATCTGTAGTGTCAGTTTTGGATTTGTTATTCCCCGGTGTTCTAGCTGGAACATTTGTATTTTGAATTTTTATGTATTTTAAAATTTTATTTTAGAATTTATCGTGAATTTAATTATTCCAAACTTAATTAATTTACTTTTAATAACATTAATAAAATTAACAAAATAAAAAAGATAACAGTATTATAATGATATAAAAATTTGGATTAGTGATCGAAATTTGGATAGTACTATTCACTAATCCAAATTTGAATCACTTTTTAATCCATGATTGAAATGATTTGGGGCAAAATTATCTCAAATTTGAATTTTTAATCAACGGTTGAAGTTACCCTTGTGGGATTAGAATCCTGAAAAGGACATGAAACTCTAATACATTTCGTATTATAATCTCATCCCAATTCTCATTAATATGGTTCAAATCTGATGATCTAAACACCAAATGTTGGGAGAGTGCAAAGTTGCGTTGGCTCTTCTTAAAATTTTCCCAATGCTGTAATGTTACAATTAATTGGCGAATAAAAAAATGTAAATAAGAATAATAGTGAAAAAAAATTGTAGAGGTGAAAGAAATGATAAAAAATTGTAAATAAAAGAAGCAAGAAGGGATCAGATGAAAGCTTTGTTGATGCCACTCGGGAAAGGAATGCCTTTGTATCCAAGCATTAGGCTATTTGAGTATTTTAGTTATATTTTTTTAAAACAATTGATTTTAATCTTGATTCTGGTATTATAAAAAAAAATGCAACATAAATTAATTTTTAAAATCAATTTTAAAATATTCCCCAGCATGGGTTGCACTAGCACAGGAAAATTCGCTATATCTCATCGCGGCTCTACTGTTGTTTGTTTTGAATTTACATTATTTATCAAAAAGATGTTTCATTTCTGGGTTAAACTTAGCAAATATCAACTTGTCAGCTACAGCATCTTTCTTGTCTGTTTATTCGACAAGGTTCGTTCTCTTAATCAATCTCATGAATTTGAGAACTGCTGAACCATTTCATTCGATTTGTATATGTTATTTTAATGTGATTTGTTTCTGACTATTTATCTTCTTGTGTTTCTCATTTCAAGTCCAACTTGAGGGTCTTTGCGACTTTGCTATATGCATGCCTTGTTTGAACTATGCTCTAAAAGAGCCACTTGAATTGTGTCACAGGGAGATTGATTAGCATTGTTTGTAAATTTACATATAAAATCTAATGCTCATAAATTATCTAACACATTATTCTTTGTTTAAACAAGGATTCCCTTGTTTTTATTAATATGAGATTAATACTAGAAAGGACCTAAACTTGCTTCTGAGTACACAAGTGTAATAAGTTGTACCTCTACGAGGCAATGTACCTTGTACAAGTAACCAAGGAACATATGTGTGTATATGGCAAACGATCTGGTGCAAACGTATGCACCAGATTGTTTATGGAACATACGGTTCCAGAGCCTGATCCAACGGCTCTGATTTAAAAAAAAAAAAATCACCGTACCGCAACAAGTTTCCGCGGTATGGGGCAATTACCAAAATGCCCCCCCTGTTTTCACATAAAAAATCTACTGTTCACCGTACCGCAGAAAGTTTCTGCGGTACGTGAACAGTAGGGGCATTTTGGTAATTGCTCGTACCGCTGAAACTTGTTGCGGTACGATGAATTTTTTTTTTTTAAATCAGAGCCGTTGGATCAACGATCCAACGGCTCTGGATCCAACGGCTCTGGAACCGTATGTTCCATAAACAGTCTGGTGCATACGTTTGCACCAGACCGGACCCCGTGTGTATATAGCTCTTGATGCAGGACAACTATTAAAAACAGGTAAAAGGATTGATATTTGTGGATTAACCGCAAAAAATCCATGTCTAAGGTGTTTCCATGTCTAAGGTGTTACCCTTAGAGTTTCTCAACCATTGACGAGAATGACAACCCATAACAAAAGAGAAACAATTCTCAACTTCAATAATAATTCAACTCTCTATAAATCTGATGATCTAAACACCAAATGTTGGGAGAGTGCAAAGTTGCGTTGTCTCTTCTTAAAATTTTCCTAATGCTGTAATGTTTTTTTTTTTTTGATAAGCATGATTTGATTAAAATGAGCCAAACGGCTATTACATGTGAGATATCACTGTCATGTTACAAACAATCACAGACAGCATGGGTCAAGATACAAATTTTAATTCAAAAACAAGCATGCCTGAACTCAGATTTGAAACTGCACAGTACCCAATGACTGTTATTTTTTGACTTGTGGGAAAGCATTCAACACCAGTGCCATCACAGTCTATCAGGAAATCCGGCAAAACAATCTGAGACAACCTCCAAGTCTTTGGAACTTGTTAATGAACTAGTGAATTTTGACCCGAACTGTAAATTCCCAGCCATCAAATATTAATCCGGATGGTATCACCCGAAATCCCGAATCAAAGCTGATGATTCCATCAAAATCGAACTTCATCATCCACATCCGCTGGCCCCTTAGAAACACACCGAATGCCTGAAACTACGAACCCGGGCACCTCAAATACTGTCAATGTCAATGGCTGCTGGCCAGCCCAAACTCTGTAGAAGTCGACGATCAGTTCATGTGTCCTCCATAACTCGATCGGAATTGAATGTAACGTGTGCAAACAATCATTTAAGGTGCTCGTTCCTCTCATAGCAGTGATGTCTTCAAGGGTTTAGCTTGTTGTGTGGATAGTGTCGTCCCGAGATCGATATATCAGTGCTCTCCCACTGAACTGCTGGGAAGATCCAGAACCTGTCAATGATATTACGGTGTGCAGACCACCGAAATGTTGGAAGTGACCGAGCAGCTAAGCTAGTTGAAGAGCAACTATGCAGAAGCAAAGCTAAGCCAACACCCATTAAATCCTAGGCCAAAATAACCAAACCGAGTAAATCTTGATGATGTTTGACTGTCAAGCCCACCAAAACAAGACCACTGCTAGCATTGGACGTGGCCAGATCGGCATCAACACTGTATCAATGTTCATCCGACCATACGACTCCGATTTGAATCAAGTAGGTGGAAGCCCAAGGCATAACTTCAGCTCCACCATACACAACTCATCGTTTCACGCACGGCCAAACAACAAGGAATCAGCCCCGTGTTAAAAGTCTGACACCCCGCTATTCTCTCTAAAACGATACCGAGAGCCTCTGTACGCGCCACAAAGTGACGCGCCGTCGCGACAGAAGAGCCCATAGTAGTCGATGTTGAGAAGGGAAGGGATAGCCTGCTTGAGTTGAAGTCGAAGATACCAGAGACCAGCACAACCAAGACAAGTTGTGTTCGAAACCAGCAAGATCAACTAGGTGATTAAACAAATTGTTGTTGTTATTGTAGTACCTAAACAATCGTACAAGCCACCGGGGTGGAGCGTCGACGCAGTAGCGGTGTCAAAGATCGCACACCAAATAATCTCAGTAGCACACACACTCCCAAACCCCATCTTTTCTTTGCGGCAATTCGTCGAACACTAGGGCTGCAAAGATGAAAGTAGTGACAAAAGCTTTCTCAAACCCCCTGAATACAGCCCCCCTCTAATACAGCCCCCCTATGCTTGTATATCTGAACATCATCATCAACTATGGGCTGTAAAAGACACCGCTGAAGTCGGAGAAAAAACTCCGAGGGAGGAGATCCTCGTTAAAAAACCTCTTTGGGAAAAAGAGTGATCTCCTCTTATTGATAAACAACTAGATCTATAAAGAAAAGCTATGAAGGGTTCCTCCGGTCGGTGGCGGAAGAGAAGCCACCGCCGGAGGTGATGTTAGTGGCCACTGTAATGTTACAATTAATTGGCCTGAAAAAAATGTAAATACGAATAACAGCGAAAAAAAACTGTAATAAAAGCAGCATGAGAAGAAGGGATCAGATGGAAGCTTTGTTGATGCTACTCTGGAAAGGAATGCCTTTGTATCCAAGCATTAGGCTATTTGAGTATTTTAGTTAATACTCTCTCCGTCCCAAAACGTAAGACCCTCGGACTTTTTCACGCATTTCAATGAGCTCGGATCGAGTACTTGTAAATTATATTTTTTAATTTTTTTCGATTTGTATAAAAATATAGAATCTATATTTTTATACAAAACAAAAAAAAAATTAAAAATATTATTTATAAGTATCCCGTCCAAGCACATTGAAATGCGTGCAAAAAGAAGAGTGTCATACAAAATGGGACGGAGGGAGTAGCTTATAGCCTGTGCCACGGTTATTTATAATTTTTTTATTTATATTTTATTGTTAAAATTTTAAATTGTATATATTTTTATTATTAAACTAATTTTCTAATTTTATAATTTCATGTATATAAATGTAATTATTTATTTTGAATTATTAAAAATATTACATAAAATTTGTTTTTTACTTTTATTTAATAGAAAAAGTGAAATTTACATAATCATGATCTTTTTTCGATTTTTGTACAAAATTTTCTAATTGAATTTTAAACTCGTGAAAGTTGTTTATAAATTTTATATATATATAGAGTTGCACTCCATACAGAACACTTTAAATAAATAACAATAAAGAACAGCGATCTGCACCATTCATTTTTTTAACGTCCAGGATTAAAAGATACAAAAGTAATAAAAATTAATAACATATACGGACATAACATCTCATACACCAGCATCGAGAAAATCACGCACAACACAAATCAGAAATTTGAAGCTCAAAATCCAAAAATTGAAGCTTGAAGAATCGAAGCTCAACGTCGTAGAATCAAAACACAAATTGATGATTCGAAGCACAAACCAAGCAGAAATCGGAGAATCCAAGCAGAAATGGAAGAATCTAATATCATAATCGAAGAATCTAAACAAAAGTCGAAGAATCGAAGCTCAGAATCGAAAACGGAGTTAATTTCTTTAATATTTAGTGTATAATCGTTCAAAATCGTTGAGGTAATGATTTAAAAATCAGGTTTTATGATTTTGTGTCTAATTATTATTACTCTTGAATTATACGAGAGATTCTAAGTTAGATTCCATTTTTGTTTGAAATTGTATTCTACCAATCTAAAGCGAAGCTGCTTCTTAGTTGAAGAATCACCGAAAATTCATTCAGAAAGTGAAATATCGTTGAGAATTATTCAGAGGCATTTTAAATAGTTGAGGTAATGCTTTGAAAAGTCAGGTTTATGATTATCTTACAAGTGTTGTAGAAAGTTAGGGTTTTGAACTGATAATATGCAATTCGTGCATGAGATTCTACACTTGATTAAATTATTATACCAATTTTTAGAAAATTTAAGCCTAAACTAGATGATGATTCTCTATTTGATTCTGTGATAGTTTCTATAACTAAGTTTACAGGTGTAGTTATGGGGACATGTGTAGTATGTTGTTTTGTGAAAAGAGATGATAAATTGATGCTACAATTGATTTTTTTTATTGTATGGGGACACGTGTAGTTGATTGGTGCCCCTGCGGGGCCTTCTAATAGATGACGACGATGATATTAAGCTCGATACTTATTTCAGTAAATTTGATTCTATGATCGATTCTATGTTAGCTGTCATTAATTTGCATTATTGTGTAATAGATTCTATGTTATTCTTGTGTAGTCTATGATAAAATCTATAAGGTTGGAGAGTATATTTATAAGTTTTTTGTATGTCGATTTTATCAGTTTCGTTCATCTCTTAATTAGTAATGCGAAATTACTAAGTGACTTTATGATTAATTCAGAAAAACCGTTAGAGATGTAATTAATATATGCACCAGTCGAGCTAGTGAACTTTGATGTTTTTCCTAAGACCTTAGAAGAAATAAAGTTGACGATTGGTGGCTCTTCTTTACTTGTTGCTTTTGTTCCCTTTCTGGATGTTGTCATTTTTATATAGTGCATCTACAATGTTGAAGTCATATTTGTACAGTTAGTCTGTGTTCCTGATGTGCTTGGGCCTTGGATCCAATTAAAGTCATTATACTAGTTACACTAGTACCAAAAACTCGAATACTTGGAAAAACACTACTTTAGTGGAACACTTATTATAACAGCATAAGTTGCAATAATCATCTACAATATCTTAAACACTAACATTTAGTGGAATACTTATTATAGGAATAACACTGTAAGTGTAGGATTTAGAGGAGTAGGAACAATTTTAAATAGATGTACAGAATGTGACCCTTCTTTTCGAGATTTTTGCTGAGACCTTGTAGAATAGAAGTTGAAAACTGGTGGCCATTATTTACTTTGATGCTTCTCCTGTTACGCCTCCATCTGGCTTAGAGTTGCATCCAAATCATATCTAGTGCAGCTACATTCTACAATCTTGAAATCAGAGTTCTTACAGTTGGTTGGCATTCCTGACGTGCTTAGATCAGATTAAACTAGCACCAAGATCTTCTATAAAATATTTAGTTTTTTAAAACTTATAGGGCTTTATTTAATTCTAATATTGGATTTGTACAGAGACGAAGGAAGAGGAAGTGGGATGACTGGGCTAATCCAAGGTGGTAACATGCACACTAGGGGGAGAGGACTTGGGAGACGTCATGGAGAAAAGGCATATGAAAATATATCTGCTGAGGAACTGGATGCTGATTTGGACAAGTATCGTGCTGAAGCAATGCATACACGTTGATCGGCATCATCATCATCATCATCTACTGATTATCAATGGGATAGAGCTTCAGGCTACTTTGTCGTAAAAAATGTTTAAACATTCACTATGGAAATCCAGATGTGGCAAAACATTTTGACTGTCTGAGAATTGATGGAGATGGTTGTATATATCATTATATCTTAATTGTAGATGTACGACTTCACAAATCCTGATATACAAAAAATCCCATATGTTTTTGTAGTGTATAAGATTAGCAAGACTAGCTTATAATTCTTACATTTAGGTGCTGTGTAAATGACTCTGAAACAAACATTTGGCATCAAGTTTTGAACACAAAAATTAGATGATAGAATGGCACGAATTTGTACTCTTTCTGTGCACTTTCACAAACTCAACTTTACAAGAGATTTAGATCCACAACCCTGCAAATGGACTCAAATTCTGGAAAACTATTGCTTATCTATTCTTCACGGTAGCATTGCTTTACGGACAGAACACAAAACTCAACATCATGTTGCTCGTGATGCTTAAACTCCTACTTGTTTGCTCAGGGATATTCAGATGAAAGTCCGAGACAAGATTTCTTCAGCATTCCTTAAAAAGAAAATTCAAAGGGATCCCACCCTGCAATTGTGTCGATTTTTATTTATGTTGCTGAATGCATTTCACTGTATTAGTTTAGTTTAATGTAGTTTAATATTAATTTTATCAGTTGATCCATAAGAGCTGGTGATAAGAAGAAAGCAAATCAGAAAGCATACCATTGACTTAACTAGTAACAACTAGCATAAACCATGATAAGGAAACCAACATTTTGAGTTCTGACCAATAAGTCCATTGGCATTTCAAATTTAAAGAACAAAAGCTAAAGTCTTAAAGATAACTAGTAGACTGACTCAACCAAACCCTAGTATTCCTCACAATCATCTCCATCTTCCCCATCACTATATTCCAGCCCAACTTCCTCATAGTCCATCTCCAAAAGCAGCCAAGTCTTCCCTAGCCTCTGAGAATTCTCCTTCCTCCATACCCTCGCCAACATACCAATGCACAAATGCCCTCTTTGCATACATCAAATCAAACTTGTGATCAATCCTAGAGAACACCTCAGCCACACTGGTGGAATTAGAGATCATACACACTGCCCTCTGAACCTTGGCCAAGTCTCCACTAGGTACAACAGTCGGAGCCTGATAGTTAATTCCATATTTGAACCTAGTAGGACACTAATCTACAAACTGAATAGTCCTTTTCAGCAGAAATCACAGGTGCATAGATCTGCAGTTGAATAGACAAATCACATCCATGAGTTAAACCATGCATAGCTCAGGATTCTGCTAATTAGGGACACCTGGATTAGGTCCTCAATATTCATGCCAATGAGCCACCTATTTACAAAACTTACAAAATATGTTGATCATAAAACACATTTTTCTCTCTTAAAACTTCTGGATTTCTACATAAACTAGAAACTCAGTTCATAGACCAGCAGTCTATTACTATAGAATTTCTCCAGGTAAAAAAATAAAGTAGAAGAAACAGAGGTAGGTGACAGATGCATTACTTCTACTTTCAACTTTCTTATGTAGAATGGGAATATGTAACAACTTGCTTTATTTTTTAAAAAATTTTGTTTTGTTAAACTGAAACTCCATTTGACAGTGAATTCATTCCTCCTTATCTCATACATAAACTTGAGCAACAAAACATTCTCTTACAAATCAATCTATTTAATTGTATTTTTATTACATAGACTGCATCTCGAGATGATGAGACTTGGAGTTTGCTGCTTGTTTTAAAGAAATCTTTTTTGATCTAGAATTGCGAAATGAACAAATTCAGAAATTTATGAACAAATGTTTGTGTCCTTAAATTTATATTATTGACAATAGTTAGTTGTGGCACCTTATCTAGCTTGTTCAGTTAGAGAAGGGAGAAGCAGCATGGACACAAGTTCGAGGGTAAATCTTGCAATATAATAAGAAAAATAAAAGATACTCCATACCTGATGTTGAGACATGAACTGATCTTCAGGGATAAGCAAAGAATCATCAAGCCTTTGCGCCTCTTTGGTTCAGGCTCCTCCGGAAGTGGAGGAGGAGCTTCCTCGGGTGGAGGCGGCGGGGGCATTCCTAGTGGCATAGGTGGCTGAACCATGTAAAGAATACCCTTGGCAGCTTTTTTGTCACAACTTATAATAACTTAGTGGTTCCAAAGAAGCTTTAGCCCTCAGATATGTTACTTTACTATTTGGTAGCAATATGAAATACCATTAGCTTAAGGTTTGACGTTTCTTAAATTTGATATACATTATTACTTCTAAATTTTACATGTGTCATATAAAGCAGTAAGTATTTATATTAGGAAAATTCGGACACCCAGTACAAAATCTTAGATTGTTTATATCACAACCTGCTCAATAAATTTTGACTATATACCTCAATTAAGATAAGGGAACAGTCAGAGCCTGATAGTTAATTCCTTTTCAGCAGAAATCACAGGTGCATAGGACGAAAGCATGAAATGGATTCTAGGGTATTGAACCAAATTGGTTTGGAATTCAGTAACATCGACATTGAGAGCTCCATCAAAAGGAAGTGAAGCTGTCAGGGAAGAAATAACCTGTATCAAACATAAAAAAAAAAAAAAATCATTAATTATATATATTTATATTTATAATGCCCTTACTAAGTCACAATTAACAAACTAATCAAGTTATTACTTGAGACACAAGCCTATTCAAGTTGGTATAAGTAGGCCTTTCAATATCAAGTGATCTACGACAGGTATCATAGATAGCCTCGTTATTAAATAGGACAGACACATCAGTGTGCTCAAGAAGCGAGTCAGTTAACAGAACAGAATTGTAAGGCTCGACCACTGAGGTGGAAATCTGAGGAGATGGGTAGACAGTGAAGCCAAGCTTTGATTTCTTCCCATAGTCAATTGACAAACTCTCCAAAAGCAATGACTTTCATCAATTATTCAAGATCAGAGTAGAGAGAGTCTCTAGATGTGTTATACATTAAACAATTCAAACAAGTGACCATTAATCATATTATATAAACACACAAACACACACACACACACTATCAAACACTATCAATCTGGAGTGGCTAATGATGGCTTGGTTTATTTTAACAACAGACTATTAGCTATGCGGAAGATAATGGTCAGTTGGATTCTATTATGATTGCTCACCCAAATATTGATCCCGAGATTAATGAGCTTATTGCATTAACTTACAATGTTATTCACCTAGTAAGACTCTTCCACACTATAACGGTTATTGCTCCAAATTCTATCAAACATTGCAACCTTATAGATTCTATCATAGACTACACAAGAATAACATATAATCTATTACACAATAATGCAAACTAATGACAACTGATCTAGAATCAAATTTACTCAAATAAGTATCGAGCTTAAAATCGTCGTCATCATATGTTAGAAGGCCCCTTAGGGGCACCAACCAACTACACTAGTCCCCATACAATCAAAACAATCAACTGTAGAATCGAGCATAGAATCGAGCTGAAAGTAGTATTGTATTTAAAATACTATATAGAATCGAGCATAGAATCAGTTCCGCTCTCTCAAATAAACACTACATAACTAAATATATAATTATAATTTGCTGAATCAAACATAGAATCACTAATTACATTCAACAATAAATAAATAACAAACTAAAAAAACTAATATATACTGGATTACTAACAAAACCAACCAAATTATTAATAACAAAACCGACCATCGAATCATCCATGGAATCATTTACCTTGATTATTACAAATTTTATTAAGATAGGTGCCCCTGGCGAGGCCTATTGCATATAAAATTGTAGAATCTATAATAGAATCACAGAATCATTGACGAAATCACTTTCACCAAATAAACATCTATTCCATGCACCAAAAGTACCAAGAGTCTTGGTATGATTCTGAAGTCGCTTAGCAGCACTGTATGAAAGAGTCAAATAATAGCAAAATATTGAGAACATAAATATAGGATATATAATCACCATTCAGTATTACAACAGACATGCATCTTAGTAACTTAAGCTTGAAAAATACTAACAATTATTTAACTATAGAATCACATATTCACTAATAAAGCAACCATAGAATCAATAACGGAATCATTTTCAACTTAACTCATATAAAATGATACTAAAAAATATCAAACTTTATTTATTAAAATAAATGTACAGAATCACAAATTTAATAACAAAATCAACCACAAAATCACTAACAACTTCATATAACGAGTCTTAAATACATTATATAACAAAATTTATAACAAAAATAAGCAAAGAATCATTAACCGAATCACTTGAAAAATCACTTTCATAAAATAATAGTAATATACAACATCCGATATAGAATCTAATATGTGTACTTTCATTCAAACAACCATCTAGTACGGAATCAAAAAACGAAATCTTCAAACCCTAATCTTCAAACCCTAATTTTATTAATTTCGTTAAAATAACAAGCAGAATGAGATGTAAATATCATTACCTCGAATTGAAGATGAATTTACGTCAAATTGAAGCTTTGATGAGTGAGAGTTTACAGTTTTCATGGATTTTGAGCCGTAATTTCATAGATTCTGATGAGAAGAGTTTGTAGTTCGTCGAGAGAGATTTTAAGAAAATCGTGATTGTATGTGGAGAGGGAGAGTTCAGCTTGGGTGAGAGAGTCGTTTGAGAGAGACAGACGTTAGAGAGAGTTGTTAGATGTATCTTTTAATCATGGCTGTTCAATTTCTATAAAAAAAAATAAACAGTTAAGATGGGTGTTCTTCTTTGTTCTTTATTTAAAGGTGTTCTTTATGGAGCAATGGCCTATATATATATAATAGAGATATGTTGTTGGTGGGATTCGAACTTGAACCTATAAGAGTATTTTAAATAGGGAAATTCTCAATGGTGCCCTTCTGTTATTGACTTTTCCAAGCGGTGCCATTTCGTATTTTTGACTTACGAGTGGTACCCTTATATTTTTGGCTTTTTCATGAAATACCACTCTATCAACCAAAATGTTAGTATCTGAAATTCTCAATGGTATCCTTGCCAGTTGAATAATGAAGGGTACCAACGGGAAAAGGATACCATTGGCAAAAGCCAAAAGTACAAGGGTACCATTGAGAATTTCCCTTTTAAATATTAGAAAAAAATATTCCTTTTAGCATTAGATTCAACGGTTCTCATTTATTTATCTTAAAATCTAACGATTGTTATTGAGTGTACCAAAAAAAGTATACCAAATTGACAAATATACCCTAGTTTGCTTATAATATTATACTAGTTTATAACCCGTGTGAAGCACGGGTTTCCTTTCATAGGTTATAAAATTTATTTAACATTATAATTATGTTTTTATATAATCGTTATTTTTAATAATTTTTTAATTTTAATTTAATATAAACTTATATAAAGATATGCATGGTTTAAAATTTATATTGTAAAATTCTAAATTAAAAATGTCGTTAACGGGTTCGAACTTTGATTTTTTAGTAAAGTAATTTAATCATATAATATATCTTATTATTAGATCTAACGATTCTTATTTATTACTAAAAATAATGATTTGAATATATGGTGTGATATTTTTGGGTGTATATTAGAGATCGCAAGATTAGTTTCAAATTAAAAAGTAATGTGTTTTAATTAAAAAAAAATACTACTAAAAATAATGACGGAAAGATGTAGTGTGATGTTTTGTATATATATTAATTATTGTAATAATAGTTTTATTAATTATTGTAATATTAGTTTTAAATTAAAAGGTAAAGTGTTTTAATTAGAATTAAAATCTTTAGATAAAATGGGTAATTGAGTTGTTGGAGCAGAGCAGAAGAAAGAGTCCAAGTAAAAGTTCAATGTGGGTGAAGGAATTTTAAACGGAATATAATTACATTAACATTAGTAATTAGCTTTTTGAGTTGTTTTTGTAATATAATAATTTTATTATTTATTTTAATAATTAGGATAACCAAACCGAAAACCAAAACTTTCAAAACTTTCAATGGTTCGACTTTAATATAATAGTATAGATAGATAGTATAGATACATAGTATAAATAGATGTATATTTTAAAATCTATATTTATATCCTGTACTAAAATAAAATCCCTAGCTCCATTTTTCCCTCCTAAATTTTCCTCTTCTCTCTCCTCCTACTTCCTCAAATATTTTTTTATCTACTCTTCTCTCTCCTCCCACTTTACACACAAGTATTAGTTTATTCTCCATTTTTCTTCCTTCCCTCCCTCATTCTCTTTCTCCTCTCCATTCATTTATTTTATCATTTTTCCCCTCAATTCTTATTTTCCCTCCTATGTATCTCATTCATTTTTCTTGTTATCATCCATCTATATTCTATACTAAAGTCCTTGCCTCCATTTTTCCTTCCCAAATTTTCCTCTTCTCTCCCCTCCTACTTCCTCAAATTTTTATTTTTCTACCCTTATCTCTCCTACCACTTTACACACAAATATTAGTTTACTCTCCACTTTTCTTCCCTCTCTCTAGGGCTGAGCAAAACCGAACCAAAATCGAAAAACCGAACCAAATCGTGCAAATTCGGTTCGGTTCTAAATTTCTGAAAATTCGATCTATTCGGTCCGGACCGAATAGACCGAAATAAAAATCGGTTCGGTCCGGTTCTTTTAAAAATATTTCGGTCCGGACCGAATAGACCGAATAATCTGAATAATATATATTTTAATTTTTATATTTATATTATATACATTTTATATATATCTTATAAGATATAATTATAATATCTAATTTGTAAATTGTAATTATATCTATGTTGGTGAAATAGTGGTGATTAATTAATTATTATTTTTTTGATAAATCATGAATTTTAGCTTTATTTATAATATAGGTTTTTTTAAAAAAAAATCGGTTTTTTCGGTCCGGACCTAACCGAACCGATTTATTTCGGTCCGGTTCGGTCTATAATTAAACTTCGGTTCGGTCCAGAAAAAAACTAACATTTTGGTTTTCGGTTTATTCGGTTCGGTTCTGGACCGAACCGACCGAATGCTCAGCCCTACCTCTCTCATTCTCTTTCTCCTATCCATTCATTTATTATTTTATCATTTTTCACTTAATTCTTACTTTCCCTGCTTAGTATCTCATTCATTTTTTTCTTATCATCAATTATTTTGTATTAACATTTAAATTAGTCTTTGTCCCATCTCATATTTGTCACACTTTTCTCAAATGTTAATTTTTCTTTTTAATTTCTATGATATTATTTTTATAAATAACTAGCGTTCTACCCGTGCTACGCACCGATACCGATAAATTGTATTACTAAATTAATATAAATATATTATTTCAATTTTTATTTAGAAAAAAATATAATTTTATTGGAATGTTAATTAATTTAAGTATAAAATTACTTATCTGTGAATTCATACCAGTTGAATTAATATTGATATTATGAACCAATCATCAAAACAAATACAACCCCCGCTGAAAAGTTCAAAATCCCTCTTTATTGATTTTTTTAAAATTTAGCTTTCATTTTATTTCTCTTTTTGTTAGAGAATATTTCTACGTATCATATTAACAAATTTTTCACCCATATTCTGAGAATTCGGTATATTTATTCAATATCGAATCCTTAAAATATTTATTATATTAATTCGTTGAAAATATTTGTATGGTCGTGGTTACTTTTTCAATTACATATTAAAAATGTATAGAAACTTAATCCTCGTGACTCTAATAAATCATTAGACTGTCTATCAAAAAAAGGTTGTATGTTTCAGTATTATGAGAAAAGATATCTAATGTGCAAGATATATGAAACAAACGTAGTTATAACAATAGAAACTTTCATCTAATCTAGTTTGATATGTGATTGTTCAATATCATTTTTACAAATTATATGTCCATTTATTAATGAATTGATTTACAATAAAAAAATATTATCAACTAACCAAACAAATCCAATATATCGCGCTTTTGGAGTAACATATGATTGTTAGATTTTATGGTTATTGCCCTTAGCTTATTTGTAAAGACAAATTAAAATATAAATTTTCAGTTTTGAAGTTTGTATTTTGATTTTTTTATTTTTTTCTAGTAAAACATGGAATAAAAAATCTTAGTTTTCTTTTATTTTTTAAATAAGACATATGAAAATGAGTATCACCTATTTTTTTTAATTTGACTAACTTGTGAAAATAAGCTACTGTCCATAGAATTGAAATCAAGTGTGTAATATATAAACATATAATCACATTGTTATATATGTGTCCTTGTAATTCAGATTTTGGGTTAAATAACATGAAATTCATTTTCCTTTAATAGTGAGTATATTTTTTTTCCAACATATATAAGAATAAATAGCTTATGTAGACTTGACAAATCGTTTTGTACATTCATGTCATGTAATTTAGGGTCTTGAACGAAAATGACATGATATTAAATCGTGTACCCGAAATTAGAACAAAAAACGACACTAAATTATACAAATTCTTTCGTGTACACGAAATGAAATGAAACTAAGAGTAGCATGTATGATACCCCTACTTATGTATCTAAGTTATGTAAATATATAATTATATGTCTTAGAACAACATTGATATGTTACAAAACAAAACTAAGAGTAGCATGTATGGTGTAAAATCTCCCAAACAAAATGAAACCCTCATTTTTATTTTTTCCTATCTCTCGTTAACAAATATCTCTCTTTGTATAGAATCTTTCTACCAAGTTATTTAGTTTTCTTAGCCATTTTTTATGCTTTGTTGATATAAAAAAATATAGTCAACCAACCAAGCAAATTCAATATATGCTCTTAGGTTAAGATATGAGAATTGATACTATTACTTTAATTTAAGAATACAAAATTCAAAAAGGAACCCTTTTATTAAAAATAATATATAATTTTAAGTGTATCAACCTTTTTATTTATCATTATTAATAATTTTTATAACAAAAACCGTAGCTACTGCTATCTCTCTCCACCTTTCCCAAAAAATGTTAAACTAAAGTTTAGGAGCTGATATCAGTTTTTTAAGTTTTTTTTTAAATTTTTTATATTGATTTTTCTTTATTTTTTAATAAAAATATCATTGAGAGTATAGTACCCCGTTGCCCGTTGGTGGATTTTATCTACAAAATATTAGATTATGTACTAACTTCTTGTAAATGATAAGCCTTATTTTCTTTTCTTGATTTTACTTTGGCTTTCACTAAATATCTCTCTATATTGAGAGCCTAATATCCTGTTCGTGGATTTTGTCTACCCATTTATTAGATCTTGTTATATTAGTTCATTGATTGGGATAGTATAGAATCACAGTTCATTCTAACAATTATTGCATAGTTTTTTTAAAACAATTATTACATAGTTAAAAAAATTCATAATTAAAATGTTAAAAGATGATTGGTTTAAAATTCATTCTAACATTTTAATTGGTTGATTAGCTTTTTTATGACTGAATTATTTAATACTTTACATAACTTAAATTTTGAATGTGTATTTAGAATAGTGTGGTAAATAGTTTTATATTGTTTACAATTTTTAATTCATGATTATAATTGTACCTTATGATTTTGAATTGAAAGTTTGAGATATCAAAATATCTATTATAAATATAATAGATTCATGTATTAATGTATAAATTTTTAAATTAAATAATTATTGTATTTAGAATAAAATTGTTAAGTAATCACTGAATAACATTGACAACCCAACACTGTAAAAAAAACATTTATCTATATGCACACCTAATAATGTAAACAAATCAGTGTAATGTGATAAGGATTGAAGCCTACAATTTCGTAAGTCGTTGAAATATTGAAGTTTGCTACCGAATATTCTAATGAGAAGTAACTCTGAGAGAATCCGGACTGGGGATGATGATAGCCGAAATCGTTTTCTATTTTTTTTGTCAGAAACGTTTTTCTGTTGAATTTATTGGACAATTAAAACACGACACATATAATACATATATACAATCGAAATAAAAAGATAATCTGCCCAAGTATAGAATGTCATATAATAAAAAGATATAAAGTAGTACCTTAAGCGAAATTGATATGATTTAGCCATGAGAAGAATTGATGCATACACTTGGTTTATCAAAGTTGGCTAAGTCTGATGGGGAATAGGGAATAAGCGGCTTAGATTTCCTGTAATGTTTAAATTGATATAATAATTATTTTTTAGTTTGTAAGAATTTTATTTTATATAAATTGTTTATTAGTTAACCGTTAAAATAAAAATTAATAGTTATTATGTTTAGTTAATTGATTTTAAAAAATAAAAATTAAATGTTTTAGAGTGTAACTTGATTTGAGTTTAGTCTTGGCTGAAACGTAGAATCTTGATCCAATAGAGAAACATGGTACATTAAGTTTAATTGATTTAAATTTAATAGATTCTGATTGATGTTAAAATAATTCACAATCTTGTGATTGGTTAACTGATACATGTTAGATTCGGGTATCCTTTATTATAATAAAGGATGTTAAAAAACAATTCATAACTAAAAGATATATAATCATATGTAATATACTATTATGTGGATTTATAGAAAATAATATTTACGATTAGTAGAAATTTTTTAAAATTAAAAACCATGTGATATTCGAAGTTATTAAATCAAGATATTTTATATTTAAATTTAATTTAACAGCGATCAGTAAATTAGAATAAGCATGGTAAATGATAAAAATTTGTATATGATTGATTGATTTAAAGTTTAGAAGTAAATTCTGATTGCCTTTAAAATAATTTTAATTTTTTGATTGGTAATTTATTCACCAACCAATAATAATACTCTTATATCGTATATTTAATAATTAGAATAATTTAAATATATGTAGTGCTCGTTTATATGAATTTATTAATTATTTTATTAACCAATTGTAAATAAATATATATTTGAACCTTTTAAAAATAAAATCTGATTTCAAATTCGATTTTTTCAGATTTTTAGTTAAGTTAAATTATAATTATTTAATATCGATTATAATTGTACAATATTTATTATAAAATCAATTTATAATGTATGATAATATGATTGTGACTGAATTTATATTAAAAGAGTGGTTGATTAATGAATGATTAATTATGAAATTTAATTTAAAATATATAGTGGTATATCGTGATTGATTTCAAATTAAAATTGTGATTTTCTAGTGAATATTTTTTGATTTAAAAAATAGGTATTTATGGATATGTTTAATAAAATCATTATTGTATTTAAATTAAAAGTGTTAATTAACCATGGTTAAAGAGGTAGAGTGAGATTGTAAATAAGGAAATGTATAAATTTTAAGAATTAGCAATTGGTCCTAAAACAATTCCTCGATTCTTATTGGTTAACTGATGTGTGTAGACTCAGATATTATAATAAAGGATAGTGCAAGCTAAATGCAATTTAATCCTCATTAAATTTGTATTTCATACTTCTTAATGTATATCTACAACTTTCAGCGTATGGTACTTTTTTTCCATGACTATTTGAATCATATTTAGCATCTTTATATAAATAATCAATATTTTTATTTATGTAGATTACTTCTAAAATTTATTTTATTTTGGGGTACGCCTATAGATTTGGCTTTTCTAAATAGTACACCAAATAAAATTGGCTTCTCGTTGGTACCCTTGTACTATTATACTTCTCTTGACTATACCCCTACCGTCACTGAACGTTAAACAAACGTTACTGGACTGCATGCGACCCCAGAAACAGTATAAAAATAGAAAGAAAAATTCTCTGGGAATCACATAACAGCAAGAACATGATAACTAGCGAAAAAAAATTTAAAAAAAGAAAAGGACAATAAATTTCATTAACTAGCCAACCATAATCATTCAAAATATCCAAAAGATCCAACCAACCATAAATATCCAAAACAACCATAAATATGTAAACTTGGTTATCCAAAAGAAACAGTCTAAACATGATTCAAAAGAAACAATCTAAACAGGAGAGGAACCAAGTTGAGAAAGGTCATTTCAGTAGCTTGTGATGAACCCTTTTGTGAAGACTGTCTAGTAGCTTTACTTGCTTCTTTTTCTGCTGCCTTAGTTGCGTTAACTGCTGCCTTAGCTGCATTGGATTGATCTCTCACTCTTGGATTCCTTATAATCATAGGTTCACCACTTGCCTTCTTTTCTTTCGCAGTTTGGCCTCCTTTGCAGGTCCTTGAGTTGTGTCCATAGCAGTCACACTTAGTACATTTAACAATTTTTGCTCTCTTTCCTTTTTGGTCTTCTCTTTCCTCTCTTTTTCTGTTCCTACAGGGTCTGCCAACCCCTCTTTTCAGTGTAGGTGGTTTGATAGTAGCTAGGAAGGTCTTCATATGATGGCCATTGATCCTTGTCAGGAATAGGATTCATGCCAAAATTGTAGGCTTGCTTATAAGTCCTTACTGAATACCATGAACTAACTACTTTGTGTGGATCAAGTTTAGCATGCAACATTGCTCTAATTGCGTGCCTACATGGGACTCCAGACAACTGCCAAGCACCACAAAAACAGATCATCATCAGAATCATCAGAATTACAATCCTCATAGTTGTAAGAAGACTCCTCAACATTATTATCAGCATTTGGTAGTTCTTCAACACATGTATCCCCAACATTGGCATCACTATCACCAAGAAAATCCACCTTCCTCCTAGCACTTTTACCATTACTGCCACTATCCACTGGAAGGCCTTTCCTCATCGCAGTTATTTTTGGAACTTTTCGACCAAACAAAGGATGATCAATAGCACTACCAGAAGCATTTGCTGAAGCATTATCATAGTTAATGTTTTCTGCAGGTGAAAATCTAGGACTTCTCCTCACTGCCAAATTTTTGAAGGCTGTATTGGGTGAGATAGGAGGTGATGGTAGGCTAACATTGGTTTTGGGTTTAGATTTAGTTTTAGGTTTAGGTTTTGGTTTAGTTTTGGACTTAAGGGTAGGTTTAGTTATGGTAGGCTTCACTGAGGTGTCCTCAAGATCATTCAAAGAAGGCAAATCATCAAGTTCATTCTCTGAATGATGGCCATCTTCATATTCTGTAGTATCATCAACCCTAACAGATTTTTTAAGAGCCTCATTTCGTCTTCTCAAACCTAAAACCAACTTATACAGGGGACTAGGCTTCATAACTGTCCCAACCCAGATAGGAATAGGATTTTTTGCTTGCAACCTCTGAAACATTATCATCAAGTCCGTATCTGTCTCTAATTTCTTGTGGCTCATCTCATAAACATAGGCAAAAGTTGAATAACCAAAGTTTAGTCTAATACCCCTTGTTTTAGCCTCATCTTCATATTCCACAACTAAATCCAACAATGTCCATCTATCAATTTCCGCCTTAACGTCTATACTTGTTTCTCTCCACTTAAACTCTAAAATCTTATGATCCCCCATTCTGCAATTAAATCAGTACATACATATATATATGAGTAAAGAAAGTTAAATTAAAAGTCATATCAGTACATTCAAACATATGTGAAATCGAAAGGCATATATACATATATCAAAAGACATATTTAAAAGTGAAAGTATATATAAAGACACACATGTATATACATACATATATATGTACACGATTGAGGAAAGTGAATAAGAAGATGGAGGAGAAACCCTAATTCCTAATTACCTCAGTTAGAGATGAATGAAAGCTTGAGAAGATTCCTAATCACAGCTGTTAAACCCTAATTTCCAAATCGCTCGATCGCTTTCACCAACGATCGCTTTCGCTCGACCAGCTGTTTAGAATATTTTAGATTTTTATTATAAGCTTAATTGAGGTTTTTTAATGTTTAATAGTTTTTTTATTTTTATTTAAAGGTTAATTAAGGATAACCAAACGTTTGTTTAACGTCAAGAGAAGTATAATAGTGCAAGGGTACCATTGAGAAGCCAATTTTATTTGGTGTACCATTTAGAAAAGCCAAATCTATAGGCGTACCATTGAGAATTTTCCTTTTATTTATAACATAATATGTGAAGAGCATTCAATTTTTCGAGTACTTTGAATTTAGAAAATCTTACCAAAATATTTAGCATTGTGAAGATATTTATTAGTGAAGAGATTCATTACTTGAGGGAGGCAGGGAGGGCATTGTTAGTATGTATGTTTATTAAGATGTTGATCTTATATTTACAATTGATATTTTTGAGTTTGCAAATATTTTAACTTCAAATATGTAATGTAATTTTGTAAGAAACATATATTGGTTATAATTTATATTAATACTAATATCAATAATTTTACATCTAGAAATATTTGCAAAAATAATCTTCAATGATCATCATTAATTAATTATTGCTTATTACGATATAACAGTTTACAAGAATAATTAAAGTGTTACACTCTAAAAATATAATTTTAGTATAAGTTGAAATGTTTTGATTATATTAAAAAATTATTTTATTTATTATTTTACCACTTGTACTATATTTATAAAATAAGTCAAATAGAACTTAATATTTCATTCTAAAAATATAAAATGTAACTAACATAATCTAAAAAAGAAGTTATGATATATGAGAATAATTTTTTTTTCCTAACCCAAAAATTAACACCAAATCAATTGAATTGATTTTATTAGAATGTCGAAATTATAACTAATGCAGTGAAAATTAATTATTATGAATAAAATTTGTAATCATCTAAATTATATTTTCTTCATAACTAACTCAAATTTCAATGAATATATGATTATTACCAAAATGTAACATTTCCAAGGAGAAACCCCTACACTACCCCTACATGTGCCATTTCATCTACCGTAAGTAAGTTTTCAAAAAATTCCACCTGATACGAATTTTCGTCTGCCGTTCTGAACAACCGTATCAGCCCTGATGCGGCACTCATTAGGGACTTGATACGGCAGATGAAAATGCGTATCACCTGTTATCACCTGTTCCGCAGCACGAAACATCGTATTTATGGGGTATTTTGACCGAATTTCTGAAATTGGGTAGGCAGGACCATGAAAATGAAAATTGAAGATGGGGCATTTTAGACCATCACATTATTACCAAAATGAACCATTTCAAGGAAGAAGACCCTCCACTACCCCCTACATGTGCCATTTCGTCTGCCATAACCAAGTTTTCAAAAAATTCCATCGAATACACATTTTCGTCCGTATCAGGAATATTTTTGAACAGGGTATGCCGTATCAGCCGTTATTTTAACATCCCAACAATTATCTTAAAATAAGAGTAAACATTTTCAAGTCCACTAAATAAAATTCTCCAAGAATTAACCAATCCAAACCGTACCAGTCTCCAACTTGCAATCCGTAAAATAAACTTACACTTAAATTGTCCAACTCCAAATTCAAAAACACACTTACAAAAGTCCGAATAAAATTCTAGAATTCTAATAAAATGCAAGAAAATAATTGAGCTCCGCTAAATCCGCACTCGCGCTCATCCCATAAGATAGCCCACCTAATTAAGGTTACCTGCCAGAAGAAAATAAAGAAACAAAAACCGGTAGTGAGCGAAAGCCCATATACGGATAACAAATGATGACAAGGTGAACAAGAGTTAAACGTGATGACAATAATAACATAAACAAAACATCTAAGCGAGAAATAAAGACAAAATTGGACAAAATGAAAATACCATAAAATCTTAAAACCACAATAAACACATACATGCTTTCTAATCCAAAATAGTTGTACTTTACACATATTCTTACACTTACAAACAATACTCAAAATATCTTTACTAACATGGGAGACGATCTTACACAGACATAAAATTAAATAAATTATTTTATGATACTCATAAAATATCTTATAAATTATTTTGGGAATATTTTATAAATTATTTTATGATATTTATTTTATTTTGGGAATAAAAATATCTTATTTTATGAGTTTTTATGTGTTTATCCAAATGATTACACAGACAGGGCTTGCATAGCACAAAGCAAATGCTACCCAGATTCAGACAGGGATCACAAGGCAATAAGCACATGCTCCCAGAATGGCCAAAAACACACAAACTGACTAGTCATGACTATACGTGTCCCACTACTCCGGCGACACGCCTATGCTATTTATACAATCTAATTGGGGGAAGGATTTTGGAGTTTAAGGCAAAAACTCAAATCCTTTGTGTATCGACTATCATATTTGATTTAGAATTTAGAACTTATGGGTTTTATGCTATATATACATGTATTAGGTTTAAGAGTGATTGGGAATCTGAAATTCTTGAACATCATTCATAATTTCTGAGCTTTAAGGTACGAATATCATCTTTATGCTTTCTATTTCGTTACGATTGTAAATAATTGCCGTATTTGGTCTTTTACATGTGCTGAGTTCTTGTAAAATCTGTATAAAATTCGATTTTTATCGTATGATGGTGATTTTATTGTCCCTGGAAAGGTATTTGAACTATCTACAACTTTGGTTGTTTAGCTTTTCTGAGATTTTGCACGTAATTATGTGTATTTTGCGTGACCTGCCAGGGCATTTTCTGTACTGATACTCTTACTTTGAAAATTCGTATTAAATTGAAATTTTCTGCATATTTTATGAGTAATACATCTACATAAAGGTATTTCCGCATTCTACGTTTCTTGTTTACACTCCACTACTAAATTCTATGTTTCTGTTGTCGTAAATAGCATAATACTAAATAAGTCAGGGGCTGATTTTGTTTTGCTGTTCGTAAATATCTACTTTCAGAGTTCGTTATTCGTCCGTTTTTAACGAGCCTTACCATTCTGGAAAGGTCTTGGAATTTCCTATGATTTTCATGTTTTGTACTTTTTGATTTGAAGTTATCTTCATAGTGTAATTTTTCATTTTTCAGAACTGATCAGGTTGTGATTTCGCTATTCTTTATCTATTTGGTAATATAATTGGGTTTGTGATATTTGAGGACTATGTTTTTGGTTATATTTTGATATAAATGTGATTTGGGAGTTCGTAATACATCCGTCGCGAGGGGATATCTCGTGTTTCGCACTTCCTATGCGGTGTATAAATAGCATAGGCGTGTCGCCGGAGTAGTGGGACACGTATAGTCATGACTAGTCAGTTTGTGTGTTTTTGGCCATTCTGGGAGCATGTGCTTATTGCCTTGTGATCCCTGTCTGAATCTGGGTAGCATTTGCTTTGTGCTATGCAAGCCCTGTCTGTGTAAGATGGTCTCCCATGTTAGTAAAGATATTTTGAGTATTGCTTGTAAGTGTAAGAATATGTGTAAAGTACAACTATTTTGGATTAGAAAGCATGTATGTGTTTATTGTGGTTTTAAGATTTTATGGTATTTTTATTTTGTCCAATTTTGTCTTTATTTCTCGCTTAGATATTTTGTTTATGTTATTATTGTCATCACGTTTAACTCTTGTTCACCTTGTCATCATTTGTTATCCGTATATGGGCTTTCGCTCACTGCCGGTTTTTGTTTCTTTATTTTCTTCCGGCAGGTAACCTTAATTAGGTGGGCTATCTTATGGGATGAGCGCGAGTGCGGATTTAGCGGAGCTCATTTATTTTCTTGCATTTTATTAGAATTCTAGAATTTTATTTGGACTTTAGTAAGTGTGTTTTTGAATTTGGAGTTGGACAATTTAAGTGTAAGTTTATTTTACGGATTGCAAGTTGGAGACCGGTATGGTTTGGATTGGTTAATTCTTGGAGAATTTTATTTAATGGACTTGAAAATGTTTATTATTTTAAGATAATTGTTGGGATGTTAAACTTATGCTGCACATGAAGTGCCGCATTAGGGGCTTGATACAATAGACGAAAATGCGTATCACAAGTTATGCAGCACGAAATGCCGTTTTTATTGAATATTTTGGGCCGAATTTGTGAAATGGGATAGGCAGAGGCATGAAAATTGGAGATGGTACATTTTGGACCATCACCCAAAACATATTTGACAAATAAAAAATTCAACGAATTTAAATAATTAATTATAATAAATACAATAATAATTACACATTATACTACTTGAAAATATATTACTTACAAACTTATATTCTATCTATTCCAGTTTCTTCGCACTTTCCTTTTCTTTGAATATTTCTTCAAATATTACTACTTGTTCCATCACTTAAGTCATAATTTTTTAATTTTTTCATTATCTTTAAAATCGTACATATGCACGGATATTATCTATTATCTAGTGATTTAATCTTGATTCTGATGGTAATAAAAAAAAAATTTATGCAACATAAATCAATTTTAAAATATTCTGCAACATGGGTAGCACTAGCACAGGAAAATTCGCGACATCTCATCGCGGCTCTAGTGTAGTTTGTTTTGAATTTACACTACGACTTAATTGCAGGTAAATGATCTGAATTACTCCCTCCGTCCCGACAGATTGTTTACGTTTGCTTTTTGCACGGAAACCAAGGATTATGATTAAAATAAATGAAGTAGTGGGTGTAATAGTAATTTATTGTTAAAATAAGTGAAGTAGTGGGTGTAATAGTGTAAAGTATTGTTAAAATAAGTGAAGTAGTGGGTGTAATAGTATTAAAACTTACTATTTTAGGAAACGTAAAGAATTGATTGGGACGTCCCAAAAAGGAAAGTGTAAACAATTGGTTGGGACAGAGGGAGTATAATTTTTTTGCACAAAAATGGCCGATCTATAATAATAAGCACTCGCATGGCTCAAGTTTAATATTTTAAACATCAGATTGCATTTCGTTAATTCCCTCTAACGGACGTTACTTTTCCAGGGGTAATTTTGGGCAAAAACTGTTTCAAATGCTAATTGCATACAAATGAGCTGTATATATATTCTCACATGTTTTATGGGCATACCACGGGAAACTTTGAAGTTTTGGTCAAGCCACTGAATGTGGGGAGCCGTTAAAAGAAATCTTTTAACTTAGCAGAAGGAAGGAGTTTCTAGGTCACCATCTCTCGCTCAAGTATTAGGACACAAATTTACATAGAAGTTGATTCGAACTACCTAATGTAGCACCAGGAACGGTGCTTCTATAAGGCGGCTATAAGGCGGGAGAAGCATTGGTTTTAGCCCTCCACAAATTTTAGGCCTCCAAATACATACACATCTGTATTGTTATTTAAAAATTTTATAATCTTTTTACTCAACAAAAAAAAAGGTTAACATACTTAATGGAAATTGTAAAAAAAGAAACTCATACAAGTCTTTTAATATAATTAAGAATATCTATAGGAGCACTATTTTTTATGTGTAAAAATTCTCTCAATATTTTCAATTCTGAAAATAGATCTAAACCAAATCGTAGTTTTTATGTTTAACAATATATTCATTTTAATGATAACTATTCTAAATTATTATTAATTGCTTAGCCAACAAAATATTATTAATTATTCATATTAATAATTGCTTTTGAAAATGCTATGAGTGTTGCAAAAGAAATTGTTATTGAAATGAATATAGAACCCATATTTTGTGAGAAACGTATAATCCATATAAATAGACATTTTGATGATAATGTTGACAATGAAACTAGAAAAACTCCCCAAGAATTTTTTAAAACTGATTATTTTTTGTATATAGTTGATTATGCTAGATTTGAACAATTTAAAATATATGAAAATATTTTTAGGTTTATATTTACCTTGAAAAAATTGGAATCTCCCGATGGAAAAAATTTACAAGATAGTTGTTTGAATCTTGAAAATTTCTTTAAAATACAATGAGAAATCAGATATAGATGGTTTAGATCTATTTTCAGAATTGAAAATTTTGAGAGAATTTTTACACATAAAAAATAGTGCTCCTATTGATATTCTTAATTATATTAAAAGACTTAATTCATTTCCAAATATATTTATTGCATATAAAATAATGTTAACTATTCCTGTAATTGTTGCTTCTCGAGAAAGAAGTTTTTCTAAGTTAAAACTTATAAAGAATTATTTAAGATCAATAATGTTACGAGAAAGATTAAATGGTTTAGCTACGTTATCAATAGAAAAAGATTTATTACAATAGTTAGATTTTAATTAAAGAATTTGCATAAAGCTAAAAAAAGAAATTTTATATAATAATAATTAAATTATAAAATTATAAAAGGTCTCAATTTTTAAAGGGTGTTGGCCCCCTATATCACAATTTAGAACTGTAGCCCCAAGTATCATAGGAAAATGCTAAATAAAATAGAGTCTCCTATAAACGCAAGAGCGCCTAGCGTTCTAGTGGTTATTTGTTTTAATTTTAAAACCAAAACGCTAGTTTAATTATGGTTCTTGCTTCAAAACGCTAAATGAAATGGTGTTGGGGCCTGGGGGAACGCCACATAAAGTGGCGTTTGGTTTTTTTTTTTTCTTTTTTTCTTCTAAATATATACAGTTTATTTGTTATTCGGATTATATTTTAAATCCAAAATGGAATTGTTGAACCCCAAAAGTTAACTATTGAAACCCCAAGGGAATATAAATAAAATTTAAAAATTTTAAAGTTAGCGTTTAAAAATCAGGATAAGTTAGGGTTTAGGGTCTAGGGTTTAGGGTTGTAAACAACCCTAAACCCCAAACACTACACCCTAAGTTCGTATACGGTTTATTCGTCGTTCTGAATATTTCTAAAACCCAAAATGGAAACGTTGAACCCCAAAAGTTAATTAACGAACCCCTAAATTTAAATAAAATTTATTTTTTAAATTTAAAAAATTTAATTAAAAAATTGAATCTGGCGGCCTGATAAGTTAGGGTTTAGGGTCTAGGGTTGCCCTAAACCCTAATTTCGTATACGGTTTATTCGTCGTTCTGAATATTTCTAAAATCAAAAATTGAAATGTTGAACCCCAAAAGTTAATTGTTGAAACAATCATAGATCCTAAATCCTAAATTCTAAACGCGTATAAGATTATTCGTCATTTTGAATATTTATAAAACTCAAATAAAATCGTTAAATCTTAAAAATTAACTGTTTGAATTCTAAAAAAAAAATACAAAAGAAATATTAAAAAATTAATTAAAAATTAGAGAATAACCTGATTTTTAATACACAAAACGCTAAATGAAATCACGTCCCACTAAAAGGAAAATGCGGTTCGTGTTTTGTTGTTTGAAAAGTGATAGAAGTATAGAACACACCACAACAGCTTGTTTAGGGATGACAAAGGGTTGGATCGGGTTGGATATTTGTGATATCCAAATCCAAACCCGAATCCTTAATCCAAATCCAAACCCGATTCAAATCCAAATGGATTTGGAAATTCAAAATCCAAATCCGATCTACCGGGTTTGGATCGGGTTCGGGTTTTATCCAAACCCGAAATTTTTAATTCTTTGTAAAAAAGTGTTAATATTTTTTTAAGCTAAATTTCATAAAAATTAAAATTACAATAGCAAATAAATATCTAGATGTCAGAGACATGAAAATAAATAAGTCCAAGTTACATCACTATTAATATCTAAAGACATAAAAATTAAAATACAATTGCAAATAAATATCCACATAAATATTTAGAGACATAGTGTAGACTAGAAGACTAGCAGTAGCACAGCATGTGTATCAAAATTGCCTGAACTAAGAAATTTCATAGTAGCACAGCATGTGTATCAAAATCAGTGTTCCAGAAATCGCTAGGCGGCCCAGGGCGGTCGGGGTACCGCCTAGAGCCTAATCGGGTAGGCGGGGATTAATCGGACGGATTAATCGGAGCATTAATCGGATATTATAATAATATTTAATATATTAGTCTAATTTACAATTAAACATATCATTTTAAATAAATTAAAAGGATTAATCGGATTTCAAAAATCGAATCGGTTGGTTACCTTCCAGAAGATTAATCGGGGATTAATCGGCTGAATCGGGGATTTTTATAACAGAGATCAAAATTGCCTGAACAAAATTACCTAGTGTAACTAAGTAACGGGTATTTATTTTTAAGGAATAAATTATAATATATATATTATAATTTATATATGTATATATATCGAGTTTTTTTCGGGTTTCGGGTTTGGATCGGGTTTTCGGGTTTCGGGTTTCGGGTTTGGATCGGGTTGGATATAGCTAATATCCAAATCCAAATCCAAACTCTTTCGGGTTTAAAAATTAAATCCAAATCCAAAAAATCGGGTTCGGTAAAATTCAATCGGATCGAATTGGATCGGGTATCCGTCGGATCGGTTTTTTTTGTCATCCCTAAGTTTGTTTTGTTGACAAAGGAGGTGGACCCATATGTAACAACAGTGGTATAAAAACAAATGAAAATAAAGTGTAAACGCTTCTGACAAAAAAAAAAATTGTAAACGCTAGACGAAGCGGTGGGGTGGTGGGTTGGAGTGATATTTGGGGGTTTTTCTTAAATTGTGATATTTTGGATCATTTAACTTACAATTATGATATTTGGGTCCTTTCTTATTTTTAAATTGGCTTTAGGCCTCTAGATGTCTTGAACCGCCCCGGTGCAGCACTCATAGAAATGGCAGAAACCAAGTTCATCAGTTTATTTGAGAAGTCCGTGCATGAATATGTGAATTAAACACATTCAGTATATGCTCTGTTCTAAAAATCGGTGATTAATCACGATTAATCGCCGATTAATCCCTGTTCCATGGGTTACCGCACTGATTAATAATCCGATTATCTGATTAATCATTCCGATTAATCCTCAAATACACGATTAATCCCCGATTAATCCCTGGACAGTGCCTCTATCGATTAAGTCCGATTCCCGCTTTTTACAACAATGAGTATATGATGATTCCTGCTTAACTTCTTGATATAATTAATTGGAATATTTTCTTCTACAAATTAATTGGCTCTACTGGTCATCTATATCTATCTCAACATGCAGGGGCGGAACTAGGGGCTAGCCCAGGCGCTAGCCGGGTTAAGTAAAATTTTTATTTTTTAGTCCGGGGTTAATTTTGAAAATAATTATATATATTTTTTAATAGCCTAGATTAAATTTTGAAATTTAGAATTCCAAGCCTTGGTCAAGCCAATAACTTCACATAATCTCACTCAAATTCATAGAATAAGAGATTCACCACTTTATAAAGGTAGTTCTTTAATTATTTTTTCTTATTCTTATTAATATAAGTCAAGATGAAGCAATGATTTCGAACCACTAAAAAAAAAATCGCGCTTCACGCCAGATCCGAAGTACAAAAAAAAATTTCGCCCGAGCAAACACATTTTTCGGTCCTCGCTGCAAATCGATCCTGGTTCCCCTACTGTCAACATGAATCTGAGTAATTTAGCCTTTTCAAATGGGAATATTAATATGTTGCGGACTGATAAAATTCTAATTTGTTGTGAAAGATTGTTTCATTTCTGGGTTAAACTTGTCAACTTGTCAGCTACAGCATCTTTCTTTTCTTTCTGGGTTAAACTTGTCAACTTGTCAGCTACAGCATCTTTCTTTTCTGTTTGTTCGACAAGGTTCGTTCTCTTAACCAATCTCATGAATTTGAGAACTGCTATTTCTTTTCGGTTTCTGACTATTTATCTTCTTGTGTTTCTCATTTCAAGTCCAACTTAAGGGTCTTTGCTACATGCATGCCTTATGTTTGAACAATGTTCTAAAAGAGCCACTTGAATTGTGTCACCGGGATATTGATTAGCATTGTTTGTAAATTTACATATAAAATCTAATGCTCATAATTTATGTAACACATTATTCTTTGTTTGAACAAGGATTCAACTTTACGAGCCCTTGCTTTTATTAATATGAGATTAATACTAAAAAGGACTTAAACTTGCTTCTTAGTACACAAATGTAGTAAGTTGTACCTCTACGAGGCAATGTACCTTGTACAAGTAACCAAGGAACATATGTGTGTATTTAGCTCTGGTTTATTATAGCTTATTTGTTTGGTTTTATGAAGAAGATATCTCGTTTTTTGTCACCTATGGCTATTAGGCATTTGTCTCTCCTAGCTAGTAATTAGGATAAGAAATATAGTTTAATTCAGGCTGATTACTTTTGCATGTAAATATGCGCTTGAATGGATTTTGGCAAGCATTACTTTATGTCATAATTACAATAAATAACAAACATAATTTCCGTGCCACTACCGATTGATGGCATATAAAGGTTCAACTTGTATAGGTGTTTGGACAAAAATACAACAATTTTACGGAATTTAATTTACATTCATGACAATTTGAAATATGGACGAAAAATAGTATGAGATGCATATTAGAATTTGGATATTAACGGGAATTGGGATGCAATACAGTATGAGTGTCAGGAAAATTGAACTTAGCAGTAGCCCCAAACATCTAAATTGCAGCCTCTTCGTAGGCCAAAGCTGCAGCCTTAGAGTTGTCAAAAGTGCCTATCCAAATTCGTTCACCACGGTTTGGCATACATATCTCCAACACCCATTTTCCCGAAGATCTCTGCCTCACGCCTCTGTACTTGCAAGACGTGTTCTATGGTCCTCCTTTTCCTCTCATACTGCCCTTTTTTTGTGCTCGCCTGACCTACCATTTTTCACTGGGTTTTCAGATTATAAACTTAAATGCTTATAATTGTGAGGAAAAATGGTAGGTCATTTTAGCACAAGAAAGGGCAGTATGAGAAGAAAAGGCGGACCAGAGAACACATCTTGCAAGTACAGAGGGGTGAGGCAGAGAACTTGGGGAAAATGGGTGTCGGAGATAAGTTTGCCAAACCGTGGTAAACGAATTTGGATAGGCACTTTCGATAACTCTGAGGCTGCATCTTTGGCCTATAATGAGGTTGTGAGTAAGATGTTTGGGGCTACTGCTAAGCTCAATTTTCCTGACACTCATCATATCTCTAATTTTGTAGAACATATGAAAAGCTTGTGAAGGAATAGAACCAAAAGTAGGGTATATGTAGCAAGTGATGGGTGCTACGTGTCTTTAGAGATAAGAAGAGTGATACTTGGTATTACTAGTTTATCTTTCGTGTTTATCTGTAGCAGCATCATTTCATGCAAACACTATGTGCTAATGTGGCAAGAAACGTGTACAAGTGTCACATATGTGAATTCAAGTGATAAAGGTAGAGATAGAGTTGCTTTGAAACGAGCCGCATGCAAATAAAGTTATACAAGATGCTGTCAGTAGTGATATCAATTTTTTGTGGCTTTTCAAGAGTAGGTATAAGTTCAGAGATATTATTGTACGTTTTCACTTTACTACTTATAAGACGTACATTTTTTATATGTTTGACATGCAATGACTTACCAGTCTGGCTTCTTAAGAGGAATTACATTACTCCACTCACATCCCCTCATTTATTAGTATATGGCCTTCATATACTTTAGTCCTGAAGTCTTCATGAATAATTTCGTTGTTCTAAAATTGTCAATTTGATTTATTACAAGTAGATTTAACTTTTGAAAGATTTTAAATAAATTCCAATTCCATGTACATATGTTAATATACTCATAATTTTAGATGGAAATATCTGACCATGATCTTAGTTTGGATGCTTGTTTAAGTGAGAATATATAATGCTCTTAGATTTTTTACTGATATCTGATGAAATGAATACATATATCATTCATTTCCCTTAATCTCTTCACTTAGATTATAGCTTCTACGCTATGTAAAAACAACATTACCCTTCTCATGTGAATGATCTTTACATATGATGTACCCAGCTTTCTCACACAACTATGATCTACATATCTAGGACTTCATTGCGATCACTGTATTTGCACAAGGATGCTCATATATTCTTCAGCATTTTGTTGATGTTAACATTTTTTTTTTTTGATTAGGTCAAGTTCAAGATATTTAATTACTCACACTTGCATGCCTCAACCGAGACTCTAGCCAAGTCTCTTGCTCAAATCTTCCTGAACGTGTACTAACTGGAATACAATTGAAGAATTGTAAATGACACCAAGGTGTAAGAAATAAATATTAGAGGTAAGAAAAGGAAATAACATGAATTTTAGATATTTATCATTAATATATTGCGACCATTTGTATAAAATATTATAAATATAATAAAATATCTCACACACCATCCTGCTTATAGAGATCTACATTTTTTTTCGTGAAAAAGCTTAGCAAACTCCTCTTTCTTCTATGTCCCTTCAAGAAAGTTGGTTCTCTTCAATCTGTTGTAAATATATTTCTGTATACATACATTGTATACTGTGAAAAGTGAAAAAGCGTTGATTTATATTTCCATTTTTGAGGTTTTCAGCTGAGACATATATTTATCAGTGGAAAGTGATGTATTTAATCTGTTTATATATATATTTATATATATATATATATATATATATATATGTATGTATATATATATAAATATATATATATTTGAATATGTTCTAGCAATGGGATTTGTTTCTTACTTTGAACCTTGTGTTTCTCATTTCATGTCCAACTAAAAGTTCTTGTGCTTCATGCATGCCTTGAGTTTGAATGATGTTTTAAAAGAGGCAGTTGATTGTGGAGTAGTGCTAGGTGCACAGAAAATTTGCACAGAAATATGCACAGAATGAGGTGGATTCCACTTATATATGTTTTTATTGGTGGATACTAATGTGAATGCAGGGGGCCCATTGTGTTATAACCAATTAAATTAAGACACTTATCATTTTGTGAAAGTTTTTGTGAAACTTTATGTAACTCTAGCATTTTCCTTGATTGTGTGACAAGAGTACTACTAAGAGAGAGATTGATTAGCATTGTTTGTAATTTTCATGCAATATCTAATGCGCACAGAGTAAGTAATAAAGTATTCTTTTTATCATGTTTGGTTTGCTTCAAAACCTAATTCTTTGGTACTACAAGGATTGAACTTTGTACTATATGCGATCCCCTTTTTTTGTTATTTTACTGAAGAGTACCTTATCTTTTAGGAAAGATGATTGTAATCAGATTTCAGATGTACCTTTATGAAACCATGTACAAGTAACCAAACAACATAGGTGTGTATATTGCTTCGGTTGATTATTGTATCTTGTGTTTCTCATTTGATGTCCAACTAAAAGGTCTTCGCTATATGCATGCCTTGTGTCTGAACTATGTTCTAAAAAACGCACTTGAATTGTGTGACAAGACTACTACTATTACTGCTAGGGAGATAAATTAGCATTATGTGTGAATTTTCACACAAAATCTAATGCTCATAAAATATGTAAACGTTATTCTTTCATCGTATATGGATTCATCTAATGCTGATTCTTCGATACAAGGACTCAAATTTGTATTATATACGAGACCTTGTTATTATTAATATGAGATTCTACTAAAAAGGACTCAAACTTGCTTCTTAGCACACAAGTGTAATAAGCTGTACCTCTATGAGACAATGTGCTATGTACAAGTAACCGAACAACATAGGTGTGTATATTGCTCTGGTTTTTTATAGCTTATTTGTTTGTTTTTAAGAAGAAGATGTCTCATTAGGCGTTTGTGTCTCCCTAGCTAGGATAAGAACTATAGTTTAATTTAGGCTGATTAATTTTGAATGTAATTACGCGCTTGGATGCTTTTTGACACGTATTACTCTATATTATGCAATTGTTGCACTTGGCATTGAAAATGACAAATTATGTCTTCTTTTGCATGTAATAAGGTCACCAGTCATGAACTGGTTCACCAGTCATCAATCTTCATGTTCCAGATATATAAGGTCAGGTGCACTTGCAACTATTTGATTTCAATGTTTTTTACAGGCTCTGGTGGTCGAGCATCTAACTATAGTTTTTTTTACTCCTTTTATTGCCAATCTTTATCAGTATGTTAACCAAATGCTAAATCTAGTTCGCTTTTGTATCCAGTTATTGGGAGCACTGACTGATTCCCGTGTTGATAGTTCATATTTCCCTGAGTATTTGTATCATGATCACTATGTTTATACCCGCTTCATCGAAATTGACAATCTCAGGTCAGTGTTATAATCTTAATATATTTTTTTGTTTCAGTTTTCAATATAACATGAGCAGCATTTTTGTGATCTCTCTAATGCAAAAATCAGGAAGTAAGACACATTCTTACCATGGTTTCAAGTATACGTTAGTTGCCTATACGTTAGTTGCCTGATACGTGAAAAACATGTCTAGATAGAGATGAGGATAAAGGATGGGAAGAATTGAAAATGTAAGTTTTCAAGTCTCCATGAATTCTATCTTGCTACTAAAAAGTTGTGGTTGGCTTCAGAAACACAGTATGAAATAAGATAAGACATTTGTGATATTTCAAATAGTAGATACATGAAGAAAGGAAAACAAAGAGAAAGAAAACACTAGTAACTATGGATTAGTATTAAGGAGTTATTTCCTTTTTGTTTGAAACAAGGTTATCACGGCGCCAAGTCGAGCCTCGATGCTCGAGTACCTTCGAGAAGACTAGTCGACAAGTCACCCGACTAGTCGTAAAAAGTCGACAAAGTGCTAATTATACATGTATTTACTAGATTAATATATAATATAACTAAACACATCAATTCCAATTTAAATCAAAAGTAATAACATTGTAACTATACAAGAGTATAAGTTTTAAATACGTTAAGAATTCGGGTTTCGAGGTTTGAGGTTCTCAGCGCCCGAGTACAGGAGTACTCGTAGTTTTTGAGTAAAAGTCGTAAAAAGTCGGGCTTCGAGGTTCTTAGCGCCGGAGTACCTTCGTGTCGACACGACTAGTCGCCTTCGTGATAACAGTGGTTTGAAAGGCCTTCAAGATAAAAACAAATGGCCAAGAAGGATGCATCAGTGTACTGCCGAAGGTTAGGTTACATTTAGTTTGAAATCATACATGGCATTTAAATGAATTGTAGCTAAAGTAGCTTGTATCTCTGAGTGTTCACTCACAAATTAAGAGATGACTCTTGAAGTTTATTGTCGATATCTTATTAAAAAAAGGCATACCAAATTGTGTATCGTTTTTACTTTAACTGCTTCTTCTACACTTTTCCAAAGACATGTAGCTTTCAGTCAACTCCTGTAAATTCATATTTTGTGTATGGGTGTCTTAATCAAAAATTTGTTTCCGGTCATTGGAGGCGCTCGACCCCTTTTATATTCAATGATAGGCCACAATTTTGATTCATTGCAGCTACACAGAAAATGTAATAGTTATTTCTTAATTTATAATTGTAATACTATATTACGAGGTTTGGCGTTCGATTATTTACAACTAAAAAAGTTAATAAATTAGGCCCGATTCTAGAAAATCCAAAAGTTGGTTAATAATTTGTTATGAACATCATAAGTGCTAAAAGAACATTTTATTATTGGAACGGGGGTATTGTTTAACGAAAAGATTGTAAAGTAGGGGTCAAATGCACCCAACATTAAGATTCTAGAGAAGTTGTAAGCAATTAGCCCAATGGTCGTCCTTTCGCTTTAAAGCGGAGGGCTTTACTTGGTCAGCCCCTTTCCTACCAACTATCACATATCCGCGTTCCTCGATCGACAGCAACTGCACTTCATGAAGATAAAGTCGCATGAAAAGTTCCTTTACTTTCACTTCTAGGCAGCCTTTTTACCTCTAATTCTCCTTTTCTGATGTCCCTATTTCGGGAAGATATTTATGTAGCTTCATATTCATCCAAATATCCACCCTTTGGTGGAGCATTTCGAACCTCTAATACACTCACTTATCTAATAAAATACTATTGGAATGCATCAAAACATAAGTTTTTGGTAATTGCAAATCTGTGCTATATTATTAAAGCCGAAACATTAAAATTTTGGTAGTCGGTCGGTACCGAACCTCTTTTTAGGTATTTGGGCTTCAATACTTCATTTAATTACTTGAGCCTAAAAGATATAATATAAATACATCTTTAGGACTTTATTTACAACTATTGTAATGGACCCACTCTTTTACAAACCTATTTTACTTAAAAACTTAAACACGTATAACTATTTAATTTAAACACATCTGTAGGGCACACTTATTCTAAAATCTAATTTAACGGGATTAATTATTTTAGTCAATGTAATAAGTACTTTTAACAAAAATAAATATTAAAATATTAGAAGTACTATGATCAATAACAAATAATACTAACTTACAGCCTCTGCTATGCATGATTATTTTTGGTATTTGGTATTTGGGTTTTATATCGAAGTGGCCACCCATTTGTACTCGAATGTATCAAGTAAACCACCCATTCAAAAACGATATCATTTGAATCATTAAAGTCATAAAAAATATCAAAGTGGCCACCCATTATAGTACTCTGGAAGTAAAAGTAATTTTTCATTGAGTTCTACACATTTTTCTTAAATACTACTATAATCAAATGAAAGGTTATGAATTCTAGTATTTTTGATAATATATTTAGAATTTAAAAAGTTTATTTACTATTTATTTTTAATTAAAACAAGGAAAATGACAATAAAATAAAAAATAAATAGTAAATGGATTTTTAAAAATCTAATTATATTATCAGAAATACTAGAATTATTAACCTTTCGTTTGGTTATGGAAGCATTTAAGAAAAATGTGTAGAACTCAATAAAAAATTATTTTTACTTCCTAAGTACTATAATCGGTGGCCACTTTGATATTTATTATGACTTCAATGATTCAAATGATATCGTTTTTGAATGGGTGGTCTACTTGATACATTTGAGTGCAATGGGTGGCCACTTTGATATAAAACCCTTTGCTATTTTATAATTTTAATCTAATATTTTCCTTTTTTTAATTTTATCTTTATTTTAAATATGCCTTTAGATTAAAATAGATATAATAAAAAATTAGAATGATTATATTTGTTTAAGTTAACATTGATTTTAATGTTATAGGCCCGTTAAAATAGATTATATATAATTAAGCTGCCAAAAAAATTGAAATAAGTAGATTCTACATATGTGTTCAAATTAAAATAGTTAAATATGGTTTAACTAGAATAACGTTTCAAAATAATCAAGTTTGATAAAATAAATAAGTCAATGAACCGGATGAAATACCCACCAATAATTCATCACCAAAATTATTTATGTTTCGATTTTAATAATTCAGTATAGATACACTTAAACGTGCAATTGAGACCTTTTGGTTTATATACAATCTTATTATATCTTTATTCTCATTTTTCAAAATTACAAAATTGTAAAGTTTTAAAATTTATGTCTGAATATTCGGTTCCGTTCAACCAGTATAATAATTTACCATATGAAGCAGCACTCTGATCATATGGAAATTGTTTAGGTAAGTTCGACTT
This sequence comes from Kitagawia praeruptora, assembly GCA_037693485.1. Lineage (NCBI taxonomy): Eukaryota > Viridiplantae > Streptophyta > Magnoliopsida > Apiales > Apiaceae > Kitagawia > Kitagawia praeruptora. Next base: position 147,986,906 of record CM075352.1, read on the forward strand.
AAATATTTACAATAAAAAATAAACACAATTTTCTTACCACTAACAATGGCATATAAAGGCATGATTTGTTTAATTAAGACTTGGATAGAGGTCTAGACAAAATTATGACAAATTTACAGGAATTAATTTGCATTATCGCAATTTAAAATATTGACCAGAAATACGTTATGAAAAACGCACTAGAATTTGGATATAACACGGAATTGGCATGCATCCACCTTACATGCATGTTTACAATCTACAATATGGGACACATATCTCTGCGCATTGCGCGATACTTTTTGATCTTTTAATAATTATGCAGTTCTCAAATGCATATTTATATAATATTCCAGATCAACCCTCCCTATTACTATTGGTACGGCGTACGTCTCCTTCAACTTGATATCTGCATGTATACCTATATACACAACATGAGATGCGTAGTAACTTGGGCACCGAGTGATGAGGCACTGTTTAGAACCAAATATTGATTGAGCCTAGGTCTTCTTCCCAATTATCATTTCCAGCATGCTCAGAGACATCGGCTATATTACACCCCAGGTCCTTAATCTTACAGATACAAGTTGTTTCTATGCCTTCATCAGGGGAGGCATCATTTTCCGGAAGTTCCGCCCTCATCCTTTCTTTGTTATCATCGTTCTTCGCTTTCTGATAATTATCATCCTTTGTAACATCGCTACCTTCGAATTTTACGTGATTAGAATTGGTGCTACAGCGCGTTGCCCCTCTTGTAATAGAATCTGGTATGGTAATCATACACATGATCATTTACTAGGCAATTAAAGCAACTTCATCACCTAGTGGATTTTCACCCTGCATGCAAATAAAATTGAACAAGATGATGCAATGTTTTGTGACTATTCAAGAGTAGGTGTAAGCTCAAAGAGATAATTGTATTACTTGTTACTAGTAGACAATATAGAGCAGTAGGCAGTAGCAGTTTCACTTTACTACTAAGAAGTACGTTTTCATGTTTGACAGTCTACTGGCCTCTTAAGGGATATTGCATTACTCCACTCACAGAAACTCAATTCTTATAACTTAGTGTATGGCCTTTATATATTTCTGTAGTCTTCAGGGCTTAATGAATGATTTCGTTAATCTGAAATTGTCAATTTGATTTATTACAAGTGGATTAAACTTTTGAAAGAATTTTAAATAAATTCCAATTCCACTTTTGAGGCTATGAAGGAAAACATCGACAACAGAGTTTGGTGCTGCCCGTGCTTCATTCAATGTCGTTATAATTACAGTTCTGTTGGGCGCAGCAACGGCCTCCAATATTAGCTAGAGAGAAAGCTATCCAACTTTTGACTCTTCTTGCCTTTTGGGTTTTCATCTGTAGCGTCAGTTTTGGATTTGTTATTCCCCGGTGTTCTAGCCTGGAACATATTATTTGAATTTATATGATTCAGTTTTAAGATTTATTTTCGAACTTGCTAGTTTACGACGGAGGGAAAGGAAGTAAAACCAAGTTGCTTGTCATGGGATTAGAATCTGGGAAAAGGACATGAAACTCTAATACATTTCGTATTGTAATCTCATCCCAATCCTCATTAACATGGTTCAAATCTCATGATCTAAACACCAAATGCTGGGACAGTGCAAAGTTGCCTTTCTCTTCTTAAAATTTTCCTAATGCTGTAATGTTACAATTAATTGGCCTGAACAGAATAAAAAAATGTAAATAAGAATAACAGTAAAAAAAATTGTAGAGGTGAAAGAAATCATAAAATATTGTAAATAAAAGAAGCATCAGAAGAAGGGATCAGATGGAAGCTTTGTTGATGCCACTCTGGAAAGGAATGCCTTTGTATCCAAGCATTAGGCTATTTGAGTATTTTAGTTATATTTTTTTTAAAATTGATTTTAATCTTGATTCTGGTTGTAAAAAAAAAAAAAGAATTATGCAACAAAAATTAATTTTAAAATATTCCCCAGTAGGGTAGCACTAGCACAGGAAAATTGCTCTACTGTAGTTTGTTTTGAATTTACATTATTTATCAAAAAGATTGTTCATTTCTGGGTTAAACTTAGCAAATATTAACTTGTCAGCTACAGCATCTTTCTTGTCTGTTTATTCGACAAGGTTCGTTCTCTTAATCAATCTCATGAATTTGAGAACTGCTGAACTATTTCTTTCGAATTGTATATGTTATTTTAATATGATTTGTTTCTGACTATTTATCTTCTTGTGTTTCTCATTTCAAGTCCAACTTAAGGGTCTTTGCTATATGCATGCCTTATGTTTGAACTATGTTCTAAAAGAGCCACTTGAATTGTGTCACAGGGAGATTGATTAGCATTGTTTGTAAATTTACATATAAAATCTAATGCTCATTATTATGTAACACATTATTCTTTCTTTAAACAAGGATTCGTCTTTACGAGCCCTTGTTTTTATTAATATGAGGTTAATACTAAAAAGGACTTAAACTTGCTTCTTAGTACACAAGTGTAGTAAGTTGTACCTCTATGAGACAATGTACCGTGTACAAGTAACCAAGGAACATATGTGTGTATATTGCTCTGGTTGATTATAGCTTATTTGTTTGGTTTTATGAAGAAGATATCTCGTTTTTTGTCACCTATGGCTATTAGGCGTTTGTGTCTCCCTATATAGGAATTAGGATAAGAAATATAGTTTAATTCTGGCCGATTACTTTTGCATGTAAATATGCGCTTGAATGGTTCTTGGCACATATTACTTTATATCATAATTACAATAAATAACAAACATAATTTCCGTGCCACTACCGATTGATGGCATATAAAGGTACAACTTGTATAGGTGTTTGGACAAAAATACAACAATTTTACAGAAATAAATTTACAATCATGGCAATTTGAAATATGGACGAAAAATACAGTATGAGATGCGTATTAGAATTTGGATATTACCGGGAATTGGGATGCAATACAGTATGAGTGACAGGAAAATTGAGCTTAGCAGTAGCCCAAACATCTAAATTGCAGCCTCTTTGTAGGCCAAAGCTGCAGTCTTAGAGTTGTCAAAAGTGCCTATCCAAATTCGTTCACCCCGGTTTGGCATACATATCTCCAACACCCATTTTCCCGAAGATCTCTGCCTCACGCCTCTGTACTTTCAAGACGTGTTCTATGGTCCTCCTTTTCCTCTCATACTGCCCTTTTTTTGTGTTCGCCTGACCTACCATTTTTCACCGGGTTTTCAGATCTTAAACTTAAATGCTTATAATTGCGAGGAAAAATGGTAGGTCAGGCGAGCACAAGAAAGGGCAGTATGAGAAGAAAAGGCGGACCAGAGAACACATCTTGCAAGTACAGAGGGGTGAGGCAGAGAACTTGGGGAAAATGGGTGTCGGAGATAAGTTTGCCAAACTGTGGTAAACGAATTTGGATTGGCACTTTCGATGACTCTGAGGCTGCAGCTTTGGCCTATAATGAGGCTGTGATTAAGATGTTTGGGGCTACTGCTAAGCTCAATTTTCCTGACACTCATCATATCTCTAATTTCGTAGAAAATATGAAAAGCTTGTGAAGGAATTGAACCTAAAGAAGGGTATATGTAGCAAGTGATGGGTGCTACGTGTCTTTAGAGATAAGAAGAGTGATACTTGGTATTACTAGTTTATCTTTCGTGTTTATCTGTAGCAGCATCATTTCATGCAAACACTACGTGCTAATGTGGCAAGAAACGTGTACAAGTGTCACATATGTGAATTCAAGTGATAAAGGTTGAGATAGAGTTGCTTTGAAATGAGCCGCATGCAAATAAAGGTATACAAGATGCTGTCAGTAGTGATATCAATTTTTTGTGGCTTTTCAAGAGTAGGTATAAGTTCAGAGATATAATTATACGTTTTCACTTTACTACTTATATGACGTACATTTTCACGTTTGACATGCAACGACTTACCAGTGTAATGGCTTCTTAAGAGGAATTACATTACTCTACTCACATACGCTCATTTATTAGTATATGGCCTTTATATACTTTTGTAGTCCTCAAGTCTTCATGAATAATTTTGTTGTTCTAAAATTGTCAATTTGATTTATTACAAGTAGATTTAACTTTTGAAAGATTTTAAATAAATTCCAATTCCAGGTACATTTATTAATATACTCATAATTTTAGAAGGAAATATCTGACCATGATCTTAGTTTGGATGCTTGTTTAAGTGAGAATATATAATGCTCTTAGATTTATTACATCTGATGAAATGAATACATATATATCATTTCCCTTATTCTCTTCACTTAGATTATAGTTTGTATGCTATGTAAAAACAACATTACCCTTCTCATATGAATGATCTTTACATATGCTGTACACAGCTTTCTCACACAACCATGATCTACATATCTAGGACTTCATTGCGATCACTGTATTTGCACAAGGATGCTCATATATTCTTCAGAATTTTGTTGATGTTAACAATTTTTTTTATTAGGTAAGTTCAAGATATTTAATTACTCACACTTGCATGCCTCCACCGAGACTCTAGCCAAGTCTCTTGCTGAAATTTTCCTGAACACGTACTAACTGAAATACAATTAAAGATTTGTAAATGACAGTAAGTTTTAAGAAATAAATATTAGAGGTAAGAAAAGGAAATAACATGTATTTTAGATATTTATCATTAATATGTTGCGACCATGTGCCAATATATGGTATACTTTCAATAATATATTATATAATAAATATCTCACACTCCATCCTGCTTATAGAGATCTACATTTTTTTTCGTGAAAGAGCTTAGCAAACTCCTCTTTCTTCTATGTCTCTTCAAGACAGTTGGTTCTCTTTAATCTGTTGTAGATATATTTCTGTATACATACATTGTATACTGTGAAAAGTGAGAAAGCATTGATTTATATTTCCATTTTTCAGGTTTTCAGCTGAGACATATATTTATCAGTGGAAAGTGATGTATTTAATCTGTTTAGATATATATATTTGAATATGTTCTTGCAATGGGATTTGTTTTTTACTTTGAACCTTGTGTTTCTCATTTCATGTCCAACTAAAAGTTCTTGTGCTTCATGCATGCCTTCAGTTTGAACGATGTTTTAAAAGAGGCAGTTGAATTGTGTGACAAGAGTAATACTAAGAGAGAGATTGATTAGCATTGTTTGTTAATTTGCGTACAACATCTAATGCGCATAGAATAAGTAAAAAACTATTCTTTTTAATGTGTTTGGTTTGCTTCAAAACCTAATTCTTTGTTGCTAGAAGGATTGAACTTTGTGCTATATGCGAGCCCTGTTTTTGTGCTTGAATGATTCTTAGAACGTGTTACTTTATGTCATACACGTATAGCACTTGGCATCAGAAATGGAACATTATGCCTCCTTTTGCATGTGTTCAATTTAAGTATGTGCATGGTGCGGCCCCAAGTATTAACTTTTGCCAAACTCACTACGTGCAGTTTGATTTGGTTAATTGTTATTAAAACGGTTTCTTTGGTTTCGTTTAACAACATAATTCTTTTTCCTGACTTGTATACGTTTGTTATTCCTGTATTTACGTAATAATGTTATCAATATGTTGATGTATTCCTTAATATTTTTGAAAAATGAAAGAGGTAAAGGCAGAGGCCGAGATGCTGATGATATTACTATGGTAAAAACTTTAAAGAATGATGGTTCAACATCGAAACTGGCAATCTCTAGTCAGTATCTTGCTCTGTGTGTGTGTGTGTGTGTGTTTGAGTTTTTCCATTTATCAAAAGCAGTCAATTTTGTGATCTCTATAAAGCAAAATTTAGGAATTGAGCGACATTTTTACCATTGTTTTGGATATAAGTTCCTTGCATGATGCTTGAAGTACATGTGGATTGGAGTCTGATTTGGCAAAAAAGGTGTGACTTGTGCTTAGAAAAGACAGTTTCAATATATGCTCTAATAACTTCAATTGGTGTCATTTTCGAGTTTAGCATTGTGTATTTTGCACTTTAATTCTACAACACAAACTGGCAATCTGAAATATTTAATATTGTCTTTGTTCGTTATGGTGATTTTCTCTACGTATAGAAGCTAATTAACCTTAATTCTGAATACAGTTTAGGAGCTTGTGAAGTATCATATGCCTGTTTCACTTGTCATGAAATTGTGATGGTGTACTTCTGTTCCTGCCTGCGGGAAAACTACATTTTACTCTGTATTAGTCACTGCTAGCAGGATGACTTTGTACAACTTTCCTAGTGATGTACATCAGTACAAGCTTAGCTAGTGTCAATCAAAATTCACAAATATTGTATTTTACTCAGGTATGCTACATATTTTCAATGCATTGGATTTTTGAGTATGCGTGGAGGGAGAGTGAGGAGTTGAGACCATGACCTTTAATTTGGTGGGGAAAGGAAGAAGCCTTGCCACTTGGCTATCAACAAATCATCGTCGTAGTTATCATTTTTTTCCTTTCATATGCAAGTATAGAAGTTTGATAATATCTACTGATTAAATTAGAAGTTCCAAGTGATGAGAAGATTGACTTGGTCACACGCTAGACCTCGCCTTTGGCCTCACAGAAAAGTTGGTTTCATCTCTATCATAATATGGTTGTTGATATTAGCACACTTATTCTTTATGTTTTTTAACTAGATTGAGTGTTGTATGTATTATGCTGCAGGTCTAGACTTGGTTATCATATTATTGCAGGCCTGAACTTGATAGACTTCCTCTAGCACTTCCTACAGCAACTCGAAATTTCCCTGTTGATGGATTTTAACCGAAACCACACTAAATTCATTCTGATCAAGATTCTGACAGTGACTGGCCTGCTCAGAAATAGGAAATCCGCTAGACGGAGAGTTGGAGATGAGGCTATCCCAGAGGATATTTTCGTTTGAACTCAAATGTTGTACTTCTCTCGGATACATAGTGTTTAATTGCAACTGCAAGTAGAGGGGAATTTGAAAGTATTGTCTTCCCCTTCATTTTCTTATGTGCACATTAACATACATCCCCTCATTCTAGAAGGTGGCTCTAATAATATTCTCAAAAAAAATGTTCTGTCGGTAAATCAGTCCCACCCACTATAGTGGAAGATACTACAATACATTTCACCTACCACACCATATTATATCAAAGTTTGTTTGTTCATAAAAGATCAACATCAGCATCCATTAACCATAATGGAATCAAAGGCATTCACTTTTTCTATCTTTTGTTTGTTTACAACTCTTCCCATTCTAACATATTTCAGCCTTTCAGGATATAGTAGAAAAATTGTTAAAAATAACAGTTTTTTTGGAAAAAAATCTGAAAATAACAATCTGCGGAAGGGGGTGTTAAAAATACCCATTTGATCACCCAACTAAAATTTGCGTATTTGAGATACGCATTTAGATGATGCGTATTACATGTCACGCATTCCTGGAATGCGTGATGACGTCATGTGACGTCATTTTCACAGAACATCACCGGTCATCTCTCTCGGCGAGAAATCGCCTTCTCGTCGCCACCGGTCGTTCTCAGCAATCTGTCAACCAACGTTTGATCTGACCACATGAAAAGAATCGCCAGACATTGTTCTATCTTTCTACCCCGTTCGTTTTATCGATATTTGGCCCCGCAGGGGCGTGTTAAGCTCACCGGAGTTTCAATCGGGAAATTTGGATTGATTTGGGCGTTTACAATCGTGCATTAGAAGTGTAATAAAATTGATATAGGTGTGTAGAGCTTCGAACAACGATTTCAATGATATATGCTATGTGTTTGGAAAGTTGCTGGTGTGGACGAACGAATGGATGCAAAAAAACATGCCGGAATCGCCATAATCGCCCGACTGGAGCTCCCGTTTGTGCAAAGATGATAATGACGTCATATGACGTCATTGCGCAGGCAGAGGATGCGTGTACGCAATTTAGAAATGCGTAACCCATTGATATTACCCCATTGATATTTGCGTAACTTGTATTACCCCAACCCCAAATGCGTAACCCCTATTACCCCAACCCCAAATGCGTATCCAAATGGGTATTTTCAGCACCACTCCCGAAAATTGGTATTTTCATCATTTTAATCAGAAAAATCGTTATTTTGTGAATTCACCCGATATAGTAAGCATTGGTGGAGACACAATTGCATTATCATATATTCAGTAAAACTCTTAAAAGATACGGTAATTTTTATTGATCAAGAGGACATAATCTGAAGCTCTGCATACTAAACGTAGATTAAACATAGTGCAATGTAAGAAACAAACCCAAACCATCCAACATTTTTAACATATCCAAGTCGGAGAAACTAAAAGCTCAGTGCACTGGTAGGTATTGTGCTTAACATAGTGCAATGTAAGAGACTTCGTTTAGACAAATTGGTTGAGATACTCATCCACAGTTGTGTATTTGACATCAGGATAAAGTGCTGAAGCCTCCACACCGAATGATGATTCGATCTCAAAGTTGGTCTGATCTCCCTTCACAAATGCAGAATGACTGATCGATAGAATCACATTGACAGGAACAGGGGATTCTGCAATGAATGAGAAAACAGGACAATAAAAAAACATGTTAAGCATCAAAATTTTCAAGATCAATAAGATCATGACCAATTAAATATATATGATGCAAAATAGCCTTGTTCACTCACCTTGGATGTTCTTTAAAACTTGCTCTTCTGGAACATAGATCTTCTCGAGAGTTTTGCCTATCTTTTTCTCCCACAAAGATAGAACGTCATTGAAAGAAAGTGTGTTGTGGGGAGGCCTGATATAGAGAATCTTGTTCAAGGTTCGCGGGTCATCGACAGCTTTTATGGTGAAGGTTGCAATGTCTTCTTCCTTGTTAAATGCCACTACATTTAAACAAAAACTGGTGTTCATCCATATGCAAAGAAACATCATGGCATCTAAATGGTACATTCTAGCAATTTAACACTTATAAGCCCTGTAGCAAGTATATATATTTTGTTCTACATAACGGTTCAGAACAGCGAAATTAAATTTGCATTTTATACCTTTTGGAGTTCCGTCGCCTAATATGACTGCCTTATCTCTTGGGGGAGCTGTGGCTCCTGGCTGAGCCAGAGTTGGAAGAAAATAGCCAGCAAAAAAGTTGCAAGCGACATAAGTAAATGGAACTCCAGCAGCCTCAACAGCTCTGCGGAATTGTGCCTTGGCAGCAAATGCTGACTTTGCTGGTTCTACAGCACTGACTCGATCTACATCTTGCCCAAACTCAGAAGGAAAGAATCTCTGCAAAAAGGAAATACTTATGTTAAACATACTAAACCAACATCAATATTACATACCAAACATTTTTGATTTCGAACTAGAATCCGAAGACTATAACAAGATTTTGATTAAAAAAAAACATAGAGATAATTTGATTGATTACATGTGGTGTGGACAAGCAAAACCGTACAGAAGACCAAAGATTGCTACTCTGGATCATTATGATTGTTCAAACGTGCAATTGATCTGAGGGTAGTGTTTCAACATAATCGTTATTGAGTTACCATCTAATGATTAATCGTCAATTTTAGAATATTATGTACGACCCCCTTAATTTCGGAACTGGATCCGCCACTGTATGAGGGTAGTGTTCATAAACTATTATCTAATCTTAGATCGGCAAATATGAGATAAGACGGATTTTAGAACACAATAATTTATATCCTCTATAATTCTTTTTTCTAGAAGACAGTTACCCATTAATTACAAACAAATCAAAGCACATGAAAATGAAAAAAAAAATACCTTAACGTTACCGGCTTCTTTTATGGCAGCAAGAAGCTTGTCCTGATCAGCCAACTGCCCGTGACCTAGTGTTGAGATCACCACATCTACCTGCTTGATCGCTTTCACCAAACTCTCGTGATCATACAGATCCCCCTGATCACACAATATTTCAGTATCACAAAACATTAAATCGAAAACATGTGTGTTTTCGTAATCACTTCACTCGCATCATGTGTGTATGAGTATTTAAATTTTCGTAATCGACTTTTATATCGAAAACATTAAATCAAGCAATATATTAGTCAAAGAAAGGATCAGGAAAGTGTACGTACATGGACAAGAGTGACGCCAAGAGACTTGAAGCTATCAATAAGTTGAGATTTGGCAGTTAGAGTAGCTTCTCTAACGAGCACAAAGGTGGGATGTCCTAACTTTGCGCTAGCTTCGACGATGAACTTTCCGATGTATCCCGTTCCTCCGACGATCAGAATCTTGGTTGCCATTTTTTTCCCGATAAAATATATATTTTTGATGCAGGCGTAAAGTTGAAGAGACTACAATATAGAAAGTTGTTACGAAAAATTTGTTCGGGATTCCTGTGCGTATTTATAATACAAAAGTTGGAACGAGGGTGTGAATTGACTTTCTTGGCCTTCCTTAGAAAACTGGTAACGTTTCGTTGGTTTGAAAATGAATGTGGACTAGAATCTAATACAAGTTCCTGATTATGTAAGGCCTGCTGTCCGGATGAATTTAAATATTTAATTAAAGAGTAGTGTTAGAGCATCTCCAATGCAATAAAATCCTTAGCTATAATTTCAAATAATTTACCAAATTTGAAAATTATACATAAGAGTGTTAAAACCTGTTAGTTAAATTCATCTATGTGTCACCTACATGACATCTATGTGGCACATTTTAGATATTAGGTAAAAATTCAATACTACAACCATTGTCCCTTAGCAAAAAAATATAGATAACTAAAATTGGACTAGCTACATTTGTAAAAACCTCTAAATCTATTAGGTATAATTTTAGATAATATAATTATACATAATACCATTGGAGTAAATCTAGAACCTTTGTTAGGTCCGTTAAGATTGTAGAAGGGGGTTGAATACAATCTATATCTTTTTATCGAAATTTGTCCGTTAAATAAAATTTAGTTTAGACAAATTTGAGCGGAATTAATTGAAACAAAATTCAAGTTAAATATAACGATATATTAAACTTGATGGTTGTTACAAAATCAGTACAGAGTATTATCACGTTAATAAAAACTAATTAGAAAATTCGACATGAACTTTTCTAATTTAGTTAATAAAAATCGAGATACGAACTAGGAAACTTAATTCGCTAGTAATACAAGAGTCACAAATAATTAAGTTCTATCGGATCAAATATTACAAATGAGTTGAACTTGATTTTCTGTGAATTAATTGAGATAGTCAGTGGCTTTAAAGATGAGAGAGAGATGTAATATTTTGGCTTCTGTCTTTAAAACTTTGTCTCGTGTATGTTGTCCACTGCCTCCTGTCTCTTTTTGTTGAGATGTTGTTCAAAATATCTTCTGTCTATTTTTAACACTTAAACAGACTATCCAGAGACTGTTTAATGGCTTGCAGACTATCCAGGGAACAAATAGACTACCGGTGTGACTATCAGTTCTCTTGCAGACTACCGGTGTGACTATCCTTTCTCTTGCAGACTACTGGTGTGACTATCTGGCTTGGCAGACTACCCAATTCTTTCTCCAGACTATCAGAATGACTATCCTGATAGTCTTTAATACATGATTTTTCTGGCAGACTACCATGCAGACTTCCTGGTAGACAATTCCTTAGCAGACTATCAAACTGGACAGAGTATGCTGAGCAGACTATCTCCTAGACTATCTCAGATAGTCTTTTAATAATAAAACCATAGTCTAAAAACACTTCTGATAGTCTTTTAGCAATCTATATTAATTCTAAATTAATTAATTCAATAATTAACTTAATAAATAAATTAATTCTTGAAGAATTAATTTATTAATTAAGTTAACTAAATACTTTAAATTAATTAATAGAGAATTAACATAATTCATTTGATAGTCTAACCTTCACTTTTAAACCACTGAAATAAATAAAGAACCTCCACTGAATATTTGTTGACGCTCGATGCACGGTCTGGTTCATGAACGACTAACTTCAACTTCTGTTCTTCATTTTTGACTTTAAGCTGTGGTCAATTTCTTCTCTCAACTTTCTTTAAATATTCTGTACTGATACTGTCTCTTGTCACTTGTAGAAATCTCTGTCCTTCTGAATTAAATCCATGACTTTGAATACCACACTGAGGCTTGATCAGTAGACTGAACTTCTTCCAGTGTAAAATATCAAAACTATAGATTGACTTGTAGATTTGTTCCTTCTGATAGATAGCATCTTCTGAGATTCCTGTGACAGTTAATATTATTTACTTATTACAATCTACTTTAAGTTGAGTTGGATCCTCGAACTACAAATAGGCTGAGTCATATGCCTTTCAATCTCCCCCTATTTGTTTGTTATAAATTAACAAGCAAATTCCTAGAGGATAACTCAACTAACTCAACTTAAACTAGTAAATGATAAAACATTAATAGCAAGTAAATAATGATAAAGTTCTGGTATTTATAACAATTTCCAGATTCAAACATAATGATAAATACAAGATAGATGATCCTCTAGCCTGATCATATTAAACATTATCCTATCTTGATCTATCTAACTCTAAAGATATTACATGTAGAGCTGTTCTTCATTTCTGACTGTCTTCCTTCCTTATTTCTCCATCTTCTGGATCATCCATTTCTGGCAGATTTTTGTGCAATTCTGCATCAACTAGCAACTCTTTTCTTGATGAGAATCCTGTAGGACGAACAAGAGGAATTCCAAGTGCCTTTCTCAATTGACCTTTGAACTTCTCATAATCCTTAAAAAATTTGACTTCTGCATAGGATTTAATGCGATCAGCAATTTCTAACTTTTCTTTAGTAGAAAATCCTTGATTTCTCAGAACATATTCAATATAGACCAACTGCCTGGCAGAGTGTGTGAACAATTCCTCATTCTCAAGATTGATTGTATGAAGCACCTCACCTTTAAGGAATTTCAATTGTCTAGGCAATTTAACTATTTCTGGACCAGCTCTTTCAGCAAACTCTTTGAATTTTTCATGAAGTAGTACACCCAACTCAGAAGAAGTTCTTACCTTTGGCCTAAGAACCCAGATTTCTGTCAATGATTTGTCATAGAAGAACTTAATTGAAACTCTTTGTGTTCCAAACTCATGACAATCAACAAATATTAAGAACTCATCTGTTTTCGTTTCACCTGCAGTTGTTATTCTCACAACTTCTGTTCTCAGGGCTCTCATGTACATCTCGTGTGTTGGGTTAAGCTCTTTGAGTCTTTCAAAGATAGAAAGAAGTCGACAATCATCATTATCAAGAGATTGATGTGAGTCTATTATTTGTTGAGCACGTTCCCATTTCTCACCACTCTTAAACTTGACGTATAACTTCCTTTCTTGAACTTTAAGTGCATGTTCCCGTTGCCTTGCTTCTGCTTCCTCCTTTTGAAGTCTTTCTTTGTGTGCAAGCATATCTAGTGTTTTCTGAAGCTTTTCATCTCGCAATTTGAGATTTGCTTCTTGCCTTTCAACTTCTAATTCAGCTTCAAAATCCAGTTTTGCTTGCTCAGCTTCATATTCAGGGTCAACTGGAACTTCATCTTCCCAGCTGCTAAAATCTGGTTCTGGTATTTTTTTCACCCACATCAGAGAACCTTAGATCAGCAAAAACATCAAAGTTGTCTGGTTCACCTGTGTAGTAATACCCTTCAGTGTCTTCTGTGTCTTCAGCACTTTTCTGAGAATCTGCTATCTTCTTCCCCTTATCTCTCCCTTGTTCACCTTGTTCAGAGTCTTTACTAGTTCCCTCTCTTGACTTCTCCCCCTTAGTTGAGGAATCCTCTACCGAAGTGTGAAATGCACCATCTCCAGGGTCTCGCTCATCACCATCTCCACCTTTTCCTTCAAAGAATTCCCTTTCTTCTGCGGTGGGTGTGTGAGTTCTGCTAATCATGTTGAACAAATGTTTGATCCCTTTACCTTGTTGTGCATTCTGCCTTTCAATCACATCAAGACGGTGTTCAGTAGACAATTGACTCTTAATTAATGCTGTTTGAAGATTTTCAACTTTGTCGGAGATTACAGAAATGAGTTTATCTTGAGTAACAGTAACCTCTCCAGCATCATCAAGTGCCTGTTCATAAGATAATTCGAGAGTGTTGAACTTGTTTGTGAATGTTGTCTTCATCTTGGTGATGTCATTCTTTATCACAGCAAGCTGATTTTTGACAGAGGTAGATGAAGAAGACCGTTCACCCACTTGTTCTCGTAGTAATTTTGCTTCAGCTTTACTGGCCTCAAGTTCCTTTTCTAGAGCTTTAATCTTTTCTTCCAATGAACGAGTGTATGTGTTAGTGTGTGCACTCACCTGAATATCACTCTGAGTTTCACTCATCTGACGTGCATGTGTTTCACTCAGTTTAGTGGTGTTCCTCACATCACTCCTCACTATTTCCTTAGCTGCTCCAGAATGTGTACCTGCAGATAAAATCACCCTAGCCTCCTCTTGGAAGGTCAGTGGTGGTGCAATGGAAGTTCGCAAATCCCTTTCCTCAGTCATTTCTGTCATCTCATTTGGAATTGATGTCTGAATTTCTTCAGTGACAGAAAGATCGAGTTGCCTTCCACTTTCTCCAGTTGAAACTGCGAGTGGAAAATCCCTTGAGGGAGCCAGGAATGTTCCTCCTGGGAGGGGAGATGATGACTCTATTATTTGTGGCTGAGAGTCAAGATTTCCCTCATTAACCTGTGAAGGCTCTTCTACCGTGACTATGGTAGGCACTGTTTCAGTATCAATCCTATTGTGCACTCCTTGCTCATTGTCCCTAGCCACATCAGATTCTACAGTTATGTTTTCCCCCATTGTGAGTAATAGGGGTGTGCTTGACTCTGTACAGGGTGCCATGGCCGACTGGCAAATTTCAATGGACTCATCCTGTTGAGAGAATGGTTCCAGTAACTGTTCATGTGCCATTTCAATGTCCGTATCCTTTTGGGAGGATATGGATGAGCTGACAGTTGCCTCAATTTGTAAGTTTCTTCGCTTCTTTAGTGGAGGCAGAGCTGTGGGATCACTCATATCACTACTTCTTACTTTAGGTCTTTTCACTGTTAATTTACTTCTGGATTTGGGTTTTGAGATTTTAGATGACACTGTGTTTGGCTCTAAGACCTGGGATAGAAGTTGTGGTTCTATAACCTCTTGGTCTAACCTATCAGCCACTTGGGCTCCAGAAGTAGTTTCAGGGAAAGATGAGAATACCTGTTCAGTAGCAATTGCAGAAATCCCAGCAATAGTGGGTTGAGCCACTTGAAGTTGATGTTCAGGTTCAGGAGCAGTTGCTGCTTCTTGTTCTTGTATGATTGGCAGTTCTATGAAGTTGGACATATACTGAGTAATGACCACTGGAACATTTGTGAACTTCTTCATTGTTGCTAACCTGGTGAAGAATTTTTTATGTGTTCTTCCTGATGCTTCGGTACGAGAGTTAGCAAACAATCTTTGATGAACATCAGAAACAACATGATTAAATATAATAGTTAAAAACCTTGGATAGTAACAATCAACTTTACTACCCAAATCATGATCGTTCTTGGTAGTTATGAGACGACTTACCATGGCATCAAAAATTAATTTACCAAAATTAACCCTTTGATTATTAGCAACTGCATAACCAATTCTCTGAAGCAAAGTAGGAATATTGTGAAAATTATTCTTTTTAGTGTTAGCAAACACCTTAGCAATTGTGTCAAAGAAATAATCCCACTCAGCCATGAAGTTACTTTTAGACAACTTAGAAAGATCAACTTCTCCTTGATAATGGATGTCATGGAAAAATTGTGTCAGCACTGCTTCAGATGGAACATCAACAAAGTCATTTGTTGGAAGTTGTAGAACGGTGTTAACAGTTGAGTCATCCACAACATAAGGTGTGTCTCCCACGGTAAAAGTGAAAGAACTAGAGTCTGTCGAGAGAACAAATGTAGAACACATTGCCAAAAGTGAATCAACTTTTAACGGAGCATTGAGAATCATGGCATGACGAATATGAGAATGCTCATTTAAAAATCGAATCCAAGGTTTAACCCTCTCGAGAGTACAATTATCGGGATTAAAATGACCAACAAAATTATGATTGATAATCTCCATATTAACAGCCATTTTAACTTCAACACACTGAATTAATCTGACTTAATTTCCCCAAATTCAAAATCTAGGGTTTTTAACAATTAATTCAAATAACCAGAAAAATCAGAAAAATCGAAACTTCACAGAAAATTCTGAAATTAATGTATGTTGATCTCTGAAATCACACAAACACACCACTATTTTTAGTTTTTGCAGAATCGTTCTCAAAGTCCAGTTTATCCAAGAGATTCGAATGAGTTTTCGAAAATTAAGATTTCTAACAACTTAACCAAATCAAGATTTTAGACAGTGAATACGACAGGCTTAAAGAGATCGGTCTAATGGTGTTAACAACATTCGAATTGATCAAGAAACGAGAGAGAATGAATCGAAAATTTGGCAGCAGTTCGTCGTATGTATCGTATGTATATAAACGAACAGAGAAAGAGTACTCAGAGACTTAACTCGTGAGTATAGACTGAAAATAGATTATTGATAGTCTATACACAATCTATATATATACTAAGCGATAGTCTAGATGATAGTCTGCCCGATAGTCTAAAAGAAATAAAAGAAGATTAACTTAAAACTAAACTAAAACAGACTATTGGAGGATAGTCTGACAGATAGTCTAAAGGAGCTATTTAAGAGACTATAGACTACTAATTTACACTACAGACTATTGAGTATAGACTATTGGTTATTTAACTCAATATAGACTATTGCTGGATAGTCTGCCCGATAGTCTGAATAGACAAAATTTGTACAACAGACTATAATTATCGTTACAGACTAACTGAATATTAGTAATAAAAGAAAATAATTTACAAAAATATTTACAACAACACACAAATATTAGGTCCGATATCGATTTGAGCTTTCAGAGAGAAGTTTTGAAAATTCTAAGTCTGGGAAGATTTTCGAGTTAGTGAGTCAGAGACTATCTCGAACTTCAACTCGAAACTCGACTTAGATTTTCGAGTTAGTGACTCGAACTTCAACTCGAAACTCACTATCTCGAACTACATCTCAAAACTGACTATCTCGAACTTTATCTCGAAGTTCGACTTAGGATTCGAGTTCGAGTTACCAGTGCCTAGTTTTTATCTTCAAAATTTTCGAGATAAGATCTATCTCGAACTTTATCTCGAAGTTCGAGATGAGGACCAATATAACTATTCTAAAAATCAAGTATTAACAGAATATGTACCAGATTATTTACATGAAGCAATTCTAACAATGAAGCAAATTTAATTATTAAAACAAGCTATAAAATAGCAAAATAATTTACACTAAAATTATAAAATCGAATAAAAATTATAAAAACAATCATATGTAGTCCCTTTTATGAAAACAAACATTAATAACAAAAGGACAAACACTACAAAATATTAAGTATTAATAATTTACATATTTATTCATGGTAAATTAATAAATCTATACATTTTCTGATAAAATAACTTTCTAATAGAAAATTATTTAAAAAGAAAATATGACTTATTAAATCATCATAAATATAATTTTCAAGAAAAATAAGTTTCTCAAAAATTACAACTTGTAAAATTTGAGAAAAATATTTTTAAGGAAAAAGAATTATTTTAACATTGAAAAGAAGTAAGTAGGAATATATTAAAATGATAATGACAATGCTTTGAACATTAACAAGTAACAAGGTAAGTTGATAAAATAATTGTACAAGAGATTTTAATTAACAAATATTAACAAGACAATCACTTGTAAATTATTAAAGATCAAACCTCAGATATTAACTAGTTTAATTACTAGGACTATTTAACATACCCAATTCACCAACAATTCTGGTGAATGTGGATTCGTCAAGAGACTTAGTAAAAATATCTGCTGTTTGTTCTTCCGTGGGTACAAAATGTAACTCCACGGTACCATTCATGACATGCTCTCGGATAAAATGATACCTGATGTCGATGTGCTTGGTCCTCGTATGCTGCACAGGATTGTTGGAGATTGCTATGGCACTTGTATTGTCACACAGAATTGGAATATTGTCAAGTACAAAGCCATAGTCACGTAGCTGATTCCTAATCCACAAGATTTGAGCACAACAGCTTCCAGCAGCTATATATTCTGCTTCAGCTGTTGAGTTGGAAACTGTTTGTTGTTTCTTGCTGTACCAGGAGACCAGCCTACCACCTAGGAATTGACAACTCCCAGAGGTGCTTTTTCTATCTACAACACTTCCTGCATAATCTGAATCTGTATATCCAACAAGGTTAAAACCAGATTCTTTAGGGTACCAAATACCTAAGTTAGGTGTACCCTTAAGATATCTCAAGATTCGTTTAACGGCAATGAGATGCACATCTCTAGGATCCGCTTGGAACCTTGCACACAAGCATGTAGCATACATAATATCAGGTCTACTTGCAGTAAGGTAAAGTAATGAACCTATCATACCTCTGTAGCTTGTGATATCTACCTTGGCAGAATTTTCACATGCCCCAAATTTGACAGCTGTAGATGATGGAGTCCTTGCTGAAGAAGAGTCCTCCATTTGATATTTCTTGAGGAGCTCTCTGACATACTTGGATTGACAGATAAATATGCCATCTGTTCTTTGACTTACTTGTAATCCAAGAAAGAACTTCAGCTCACCCATAAGGCTCATCTCAAATTTACCCTGCATTAGCTTAGCAAATTTCTTGCACAGAAGATCATTAGTAGACCCAAATATTATATCGTCCACATAGACTTGAACTAATATAGTATCATTCTTATGTTTCTTAGTAAAGAGAGTTTTGTCTATGACACCTCTAACAAATCCATTTTCAAGTAAAAATTCAGAAAGAGTGTCATACCATTTCCTTGGAGCTTGCTTAAGACCATAAATAGCTTTGAAGAGAAAATAGACAAAGTCCATGAATTCTGGATCTTCAAAGCCAGGGGGCTGTTCTACATATACCTCTTCATCTAGCTTACCATTCAGGAAGGCACTCTTGACATCCATTTGATAAACTTTGAAGTTTGAATGTGCTGCGAATGCCAAGAATATCCTTATAGCCTCAAGTCTAGCCACTGGTGCATAGGTTTCATCATAATCTATTCCTTCAGCTTGGGAATAACCTTTAGCAACCAGTCTTGCTTTGTTTCTAGTTACAATGCCATCTTCATCAAGTTTGTTTCTGAATACCCACCTGGTATCAACTACTTTCCTGTCTTTAGGTCTGGGTACCAGCTTCCATACTTCTTGTTGTTTGAATTGATTGAGTTCATCTTGCATAGCAATCACCCAATCAGGATCAGAAAGAGCTTCTTCTGTTTTCTTAGGTTCTATTGCAGACAGAAACCCAGAATAATTGCATTGATTTTGATAGCTCCTTCTAGTTTTTACACCAACATCTGGATCACCAACGATCAACTCAAAAGGATGAGCTCTATTCCACACAGTCTGTCTGGGAAGATTTGACCTTGATGATTCGCCTTGTTCTTCATTATGATGTTGAGTATGACCAGCTGATCCTTCATCACCTCCCCCTGAGTTGTTGCCAGTTTGACTAGATGAATGTTCAGGAGTGTCAGTGGTATCTCCAGTCTGATCATTGTTTCCACCACCACCACCCTGATCATTATCATCATTATTACTGTTATCATTAGCAGCAACATCAGGTTGGTTGTCACCATCTGAATCGGAGTCTGTCATATCATCGAAAGATAACTTTTCAGATGAATCCTCCGTTTGGATACTAGGAAGTTTAGTGTCATCAAATGATACATTGACACTTTCAAGCATTGTCTGATGATCAATCACATACACCTTGTAAGCTCTTCTTGAATAACCAATGAAAATTGCTTCATGTGCTTTGGCCTCAAATTTTCCACCACGATCATCTCCATCTTTAAGCACAAATCATTTTGCTCCAAATACATGAAAGTACTTGAGTGTTGGTCTCTTTTCATACATAATTTCATAGGGGGTCTTCATCAAGTCTTTGTTGATTAAAGTTCGATTCTGGGTATAACATGCAGTGTTAACAGCTTCAGCCCAAAAGTACAAGGGAAGCTTTGATTCACTTAACATAGTACGTGCAGCTTCAATCAAGGTTCTATTCTTTCTTTCTACTACCCCATTTTGCTGAGGAGTTCTTGGGGCTGAGTACTGCCTTGTTATTCCCTTTTCAGTACAAAAGTCATTTAGAACTGCATTCTTAAATTCGGTTCCATTGTCTGACCTTATTGCTCTAACTGGTTTCTTGTACTCCATTTCAATCAACTTGATGTGATCAATCACTAACTGTGGAGTTTCATCTTTGGAATTCAGAAATAAAACCCATGTGTACTTTGAGTAGTCATCAACAATCACGAGAGCATATATTTTCTTTGACATAGACATCACATTAACTGGACCGAACAGATCCATGTGCAACAGTTGTAGAGGTTCAGTTATTGATGATGTGTCAGTGCTCCTGTGAGTTGCTGTTTTCAATTTGCCTTTTTGACAGGCATTACAGAGTCCTTCTTGAGTGAATTCCATTGAAGGTAAACCTCTCACCAGTTCTCTTTTAACTAGAGAATTCATTGTCTTGAAATTAAGGTGGGAGAGTTTCTTGTGCCATAGCCAACTTTCATTTGTAGATGCTTTAGAATAAAAGCAGTTGATTTCTTCAGTGCTTCCAGTGTTCATATTGGCCACGTACAGATTGCCTTTTCTCACTCCTGTAAGAGATGGTTGTTCATGTCTCTTGTGTGAGATTAGACAATTCTTCTTGTTGAAGTAAGCCTCGAATCCCTTGTCACAAAATTGACTGACACTTAACAAATTGTGCTCAAGTCCTTTCACAAAAGACACTTCATCAATGATAACATTTCCAGCTTCCAATCTGCCATATCCATCAGTTGTACCTATGCTGTTATCTCCAAAGGTAACAACTGGGCCGGCTTTCTCAACCACATTTGTCAGCAGGGTTCTGTCTCCAGTCATATGCCTTGAACATCCACTGTCCAAGATCCAGGTCACTCGATCAACCTGTTTCACACCCTGCAATGACAAATAGGTTAAACCTTCTTCGGAACCCAAATCTGATTGGGTCCAGAATACTTAAAGAATTGGCCTTTGTCAGGCAAAACAACATTTTTAACGTTGACACCATTTTCACCACTAACCAACAAACATTTAACCCTATAAACAGATTTGACAATATTTTGTTTTATCTTGGGTATCCATGTTTCTTTAGCAGCAATGACATTTGTTTCATTGACTGGACATTTGACCTTGTAAGAAGCCTTACCAAAAGTCTGTTTAGGCTTTGATACAAATGTCTCTCTCCTATCTTGAGGAGGATTAGCAGTCTTTGATCTAACATTTTTATTCTTATTCATATGTTGTCGAGGAGCAGTCTTACCAGCACATGCTTGATTACCATTAAAGTAAGCAGACATTACATTAAAAGCACAAGACATACAATTGACAACACCACATGCTTTATGATAAATATCAATGATAGGGATGGTATGCATGTTAGACATGTTATTGTTCTTTTTCAACTTATCATTACTTAACCCAGTTTTAGATGAACTGGTTGGATAAACAACCTTAACTGGTTTCTTAACAGATTTAACATTATCAAGGACTATGCCATTTGCACTGTCCTCATTACGCATCTCTTCTTGAATAATGATAGAAGTGAAGTTTGGAGGTTCTGCAATCGACTTCTTAAAGAGCGGATCTTCAACATTCTTAAGCACATGTGGTATACCCCTCTCTTTAGCACTAACAAGGTTAGGGGTATTTATGCCTAACAATCCAACAGCTTCGTTATAACCAAACCCTATTCCTACAGTTCGTTCTATAGCTTGTTTATTGAAATGCTCTTTAGAAAGTTTAACAGAATTAAAGCAAGCACTAACCTTGGTTTCAAGTTCAGCAATTTTAGAAAGTTGTTTAGTCACTACTTCTAGAATGGATTTCTCTCTTCTATTAAGTCGTGCTATTTCTTCTTTTTGTTGATCTTGATTAACATGCACCTTTTTTAGTTCTAACACTTCATTTTCAAGTTCAGTGTTTAACAGATTTAATCTAGCAATGTGTTTTTGTGCATTAACCAAGGAACCACCTAACTGACGAACCAACTCAGAGTCAGTAAGTTTTACCTGTGGTTTAGGATCAGTGAATGTGTCACCATTTGCCATTAGTGCAAGATTTCCAAATTCTTCATCTTCACTATCTGTGTCATCCCAGCTTTTACCAGCAGCCACATAGGCTTTTCCAGGTTTCTTCTTTTCAGGAATATAATCTCTCTTCTGAGCTTGTTTGGGTTTCTGACACTCAGTGGCAAAGTGTCCAAGTTCATTGCAATTATAACAACGAATTTTGCTTCTATCAACAGTTCCAATTTTGTAGCCACCTCTGCTACTGGAGGATGAGGAACCTCCTTTCTGGAATCTGTTATTAGACTTGAACTTGAACTTAGGATTTCTCCTGAATCTAAAGTTGCCAAACTGTCTAACCATGAGTGCCATGGATTCATCCTCCAACTGATCCAATTCTTCTAATGAGTAAAACTCACTTCCATCCTGAGTAGCTGGTGTCTGACCATGTTCCACTTCAGTCTGCTCCTTGTCTGAGCTGTAAGGTCGAACAACCTTAGCTTCCACTTCCTTAGGAGCCTCAACCACTAATGCTGTAGATGAACTTGCAACTCTACCTTTACCATGAATCTCTTTCTGTTGGACTTGTTCCAACTCATAGGTTTTTAAAATACCGAAGAGTTTTTCAAGACTAACTTTATTCAAGTCACGAGATTCTCTTATTGCTGTTATCCTGTGTTCCAGGTGATTCGGCATAGTCAGTAAGAACTTCAGATTAATCTCCTTCTGTGTATAGTTCTTGCCATGGATTTGCAAGTTGTTGATTATTTTATTATACCTTTCAAACACTTCTTGAATGCCTTCATTAGGGCCAGCTCTGAAGTGTTCATACTCAGAGGTTAAGATTTGAAGTCTGTTCTCCCTGACTTCATCGGTTCCTTCATTAATGGTTTCAATAGTTTCCCACATGTGTTTGGCAGTTTTACAATTCATCACATGGCTATACATCACAGCATCCAGGGAATCTATTAGAATGAGTCTGAGGTTTTTATCAAGCCCTGCATCCTCCTTTTCCTCAGGTGTATAGGTAGCAGGGTCCTTTTCATAAGATTTAGCAGGAATCACAATTTTACCCTCAGCTTCAACTTCATCTTCATAGACCATAGGAGTTTTAGGTCCGGTTTTCAAAACAACCAAATATTTAACGTTTGTACATTCTAGAAACAACTCCATCTTATTCTTCCACATATCATAATTATCTGTGTCAAAGATAGGTATCTTAACAATGGCTTTAGAAGTCATGATGAATTTTTAAGAGAGTTAAAAATTCGAGCTTGATTTTTAATTGAATAAAAATAGGATCTTGATTTGTATATCAATCAAACGGCTCGGATACCAATTGTTAGGCCTGTTAAGATTGTAGAAGGGGGGTTGAATACAATCTATATCTTTTTATCGAAATTTGTCCGTTAAATAAAATTTAGTTTAGACAAATTTGAGCGGAATTAATTGAAACAAAATTCAAGTTAAATATAACGATATATTAAACTTGATGGTTGTTACAAAATCAGTACAGAGTATTATCACGTTAATAAAAACTAATTAGAAAATTCGACATGAACTTTTCTAATTTAGTTAATAAAAATCGAGATACGAACTAGGAAACTTAATTCGCTAGTAATACAAGAGTCACAAATAATTAAGTTCTATCGGATCAAATATTACAAATGAGTTGAACTTGATTTTCTGTGAATTAATTGAGATAGTCAGTGGCTTTAAAGATGAGAGAGAGATGTAATATTTTGGCTTCTGTCTTTAAAACTTTGTCTCGTGTATGTTGTCCACTGCCTCCTGTCTCTTTTTGTTGAGATGTTGTTCAAAATATCTTCTGTCTATTTTTAACACTTAAACAGACTATCCAGAGACTGTTTAATGGCTTGCAGACTATCCAGGGAACAAATAGACTACCGGTGTGACTATCAGTTCTCTTGCAGACTACCGGTGTGACTATCCTTTCTCTTGCAGACTACCGGTGTGACTATCTGGCTTGGCAGACTACCCAATTCTTTCTCCAGACTATCAGAATGACTATCCTGATAGTCTTTAATACATGATTTTTCTGGCAGACTACCATGCAGACTTCCTGGTAGACAATTCCTTAGCAGACTATCAAACTGGACAGAGTATGCTGAGCAGACTATCTCCTAGACTATCTCAGATAGTCTTTTAATAATAAAACCATAGTCTAAAAACACTTCTGATAGTCTTTTAGCAATCTATATTAATTCTAAATTAATTAATTCAATAATTAACTTAATAAATAAATTAATTCTTGAAGAATTAATTTATTAATTAAGTTAACTAAATACTTTAAATTAATTAATAGAGAATTAACATAATTCATTTGATAGTCTAACCTTCACTTTTAAACCACTGAAATAAATAAAGAACCTCCACTGAATATTTGTTGACGCTCGATGCACGGTCTGGTTCATGAACGACTAACTTCAACTTCTGTTCTTCATTTTTGACTTTAAGCTGTGGTCAATTTCTTCTCTCAACTTTCTTTAAATATTCTGTACTGATACTGTCTCTTGTCACTTGTAGAAATCTCTGTCCTTCTGAATTAAATCCATGACTTTGAATACCACACTGAGGCTTGATCAGTAGACTGAACTTCTTCCAGTGTAAAATATCAAAACTATAGATTGACTTGTAGATTTGTTCCTTCTGATAGATAGCATCTTCTGAGATTCCTGTGACAGTTAATATTATTTACTTATTACAATCTACTTTAAGTTGAGTTGGATCCTCGAACTACAAATAGGCTGAGTCATATGCCTTTCAACCTTTTAGCTATAATTTTAGATAATTATCAATATATTATATTATAGCTAACAAATATACATAACACCCTTGGAGATGCTCTAACATGTTAAAAGTTCATCACTCCAATGGGCATTCCCCTTGTCTAAAAATTTAGTCAATCCTTTATATTTCTTTTAATATTGGCCATATTTGTTGAAGCACTAGGGATCTGTAATAAATGTCATGTCATTTCCCTCCCATTTTCTTCCTATAATTGACCAAAAAAATTATTAATAATAATAATCATACCTTTTTTGAAATATAACCAATCATTATAGCTGATCCCCATTGGAGTAAAACACTCTACAGATTCAGTAAATTTTAGCCAACTATTATTTTTTTTTGAAATTTAATCAATGGACTTAGCCAATACCATTGGAGATGCTCTTATGTATGATTGTAAAAATTCGTGATTCAATCAATTAATTCTTGATTAATTTTTGTAAGGTAACCAATCGAGAGCTTTGGCCAACAATATCCCACAAAGCTATATCACATAACAATAATATCTCAAAACACTTATGATGGTCGTAAATACCCGTCTATTACGCATTTCATAGTAATAGGGTTACGCATTTGATATTGGGGTAACTAGTATAGATTTTTCATCTATTACGCATTTGGAAAATGGGTAATAGGGGTTACCCATTTTCCAAATACGAAATGCGTAATAGGCTTCCTGGCAGGTCTATTACCCCTCTTCCAAATGTGTAATATGTATAAAATCTATTATCACTCTCTCAAATGCGTAAATGAGGGATATTTATGGCCACCATCATCCGTGATTTGTGTTATTCTCATAAGTTTTATTAAAAAAAATGGGGTATTTATGTCATTCTTTCACCAATCGATTCGATTTTTGAAATTCGATTAATCCGGTGAATTTATTTAAAATGATATGTTTAATTATAAATCAGATTATTATGTTAAATATTATTATAATATCCGATTAATCCTTCCAATTACCCGATTAATCTTAAATCGACGCCTCAACCGATTTCAATTACCAATTTTTACAACCATGGTGTTACGTATCCGGAAAAAGATACCAAAAATGTTTTAAAATCTTGTGTGATATCCTTTAATTCAATTAATTATACTAGCTTATAGCCCGTGCAAAGCACGAGTTACTTTGAAATACTTTTAAAATTATATGATTAAATAAAATAGAGTATAATATTTTATTATGGATATAATTAACTTTGTAATATTAATTAATAAAATTATTAGTATTAATAATAGTTATTTAATAAATGATATGTATTGATTAGAACTAATAATATAAAATTTTAATGTAAATTTGTTATTGACGGGATTCGAACCTTGGATCTTTAGAAGAGAGATTTAAATATAAAATATTCCTTATTATTAGATCTAACGGCTATAATCTATTTACTAAATATCTAACGGATACTATTGTTTAAGATGGTTGAACCAAGTTGAACCAAACAACCAAATTATACCCATATTTGCTTATTATATAATAGTACTAGCTTATAGCCGGTGCAAAGCACAAGTTACTTTTAATTATTTTAAAAATTGTATGATTTAACAAAATAAAGTATAATAAATTATTGGGTGAAGTGCCAAAATGACACAATTTCTTATCAAAATGTCCAAAATATAGCACTCTCTGAAAACACTGCCCTCCAATAGCACTTTTCTAACGCTGCTACAGTGCGCGTCTTGTCAAAATGCATCTGCAACATGCATTTTAGGTCGAAAACGCATGTACAACATGCGTTTCAGGGTCAAAACGTTGTACAACATGCGTTTTCGACGTAAAATGCATGTTTCAGATGCGTTTTCAGGCAAAACGAACACTGTACATGCGTTTTCACAAAAAACTAATTTTTTTTATTTTCAGTAAATATGTATTTTCAAATACTATTAAAAAATTTATAATCAAATAGCCATTTCAAATTGTATTTTTTTATTCGTTATTCTAAATATTTCAAAAACCCAAAATGGAAACGTTGAACCCAAAAATTAATTGTTGAACCCCTAAATTTAATAAAAAAAAATATTTTTTAAATTTAAAAATTATGATTTTAAAATTGAATTCGGCGGCCTAATTTTTAAACGCTAACGCGTTTAAAAATAATGATAAGTTAGGGTTTAGGGTTGTAAACAACCCTACTAATCCCTAACTCCGTATACGGTTTATTCGTCATTCTGAATATTTCTAAAACCCAAATTGAATTATTGAACCCTAAAAGTTAACCATTGAACCCCTAAAGGAATATAAATAAAATTAAAAAATTTTAATTAAAAAAATAAAATAAAATATTATTAATTTAGTAATAATATTTTAATGTTTAAAGTATTGTGTTAATGTTTTTTATTTCTAAAAGAATGATAATGTTATTTTAAAAAAAGAAAAAGAAAAATGAAAACATATATACTAACATTAGGAAAGTGCTAGTGGAGGGCACACTTTTCAAAAAGTGTCGTTTTGGTCATTTAACCCCAATTTTGTGCCATTTTGGGCATTTTCCCTCTTTCTAAATTATTATGGATATAATTTAACTTTGTAATATTAATTAATAAAATTATTATAGATATAATTAAGTAATAATAATAGTTATTTAATAGATGACATGTACTGTTTAAAACTAATAATATAAAATTTAATGTAAATTTGTTGTTGACGGGATTCGAACCTTGTATCTTTAGAAGATGGATGTAAATATAGAATATTCTTTATTATTAGATCTAACGGTTATCATTTATTTACTAAATATCTAACGGTCACTATTCTTTGGTTGAACCAAACAACCAAACTACCAATTATCACCTGATTTGCTTATTATAGTATAGTATAGATAGTATAGATAGATGATGATAACTTAGCATTCACGAAATATTTGGAAATGTTTTTGTGAACTCTAGCATTTCTCATTATTATTTATTTGAATTTCTTTCTCTATAATAAAATAAAATTATTTATAAAAGTAAATAGTGAATAATAATTTGTGATCCTACGTATTTATAATAAAAAGTGGTTGTATATTGAAATTATTGTTTTGGCCTTAGCTTAGGAAACTGGTGACGTTTGAGTGGTTTGAAAATGAAAGGGGGACGATGTTATCTTAATTTCATCATTATGTCAGGGCCGTGAATTGTGATTTCATAGTTCACACGCCTAATCACAAGAAAAAAAAATTGTTGCTTATTATATAAAAAATTATTTAAAAAATAAAATTTTAATGGAGATAAAGCAGTTAAAAAGATACCAAGGTCAATAAATAGAAATTTTTCATACAATTAAATTTATACGATTCAATTAACTCAGGTTATATATAATTAATTTTACAAAAAAATATACCTCTTCAAAAGAAAAAAAAACCGGCTTATCTGCTGGAGTGGGGACTGATCTTTGGTTAGGAGATGTTTGGGGAAGCTTTTTTCCAGAATAAGTCAATTTTTTTTTAAAACAAAATTAGAGATTCCTAACATTCTAACTTATTTTTCAACTTATTTTTGTAACTTATTGAATCTCAAACATACATTAAATATTTATATAAAAAAAATTATCAAAATATAAAATTTTTACCCGAAAATAAGTCCATAAATTCTTGAAAAAAGTTTTGTCAAACGGTCACGTAATAAAATTAGGTAAGGTGTAGGTTGGTGGGTCATTCGTGTATAATGTATGACTTGTTGTTTCCTTTTCAACTACCCGCAACGCCCGTCGGTTTAGTCTTCTCCACAGGACCACAGAACAGCAAATCTAGAAGGGTAACACTCGACTCTCTACTGTTCATTATTCAATTTTTTATTATTATGAATATGAATTGGTTTTCGAAATTGCCAAATACTTGGTGGATGAGTAATTTTTAAAATACTAACATTTCTTAGGTAATGGTTAAAAATAATTATTTTTTAAAATTTATCATGAAAATACTCATTTTAAAAGTATTTGATTATTTATAATAGATGGGAGATCCATTTGTAAATTGGATATCTGATTTTTTATAGGATACCCATTTATGAGTGGGTTATCATAATTTTCTTTTACTTCTAATTTTTTGGTATAGCCATTTACGGGTTGGGTATCTTAAAGGGATAACCATTTATGAGTTGGATATCTTATACAAAATGGGATAACCAATTACCATTGGGTATCATATCGGGTAAAAATAACCATACATTTTAAAAATTGTTATTTTTGTCATTTTTAACTCAAAAATGGGCATTTTTAACTTAAAAATGGGCATTTTTAACATTTTTTCCATCTCTCATGGATAAATTCCTTAGTTAAATATTTCATGTGTCATTCTTAAAATTAAATTTATACATAATTTATTTGGTTATAGTTATTGAATCGCTAAGTATTTGTAATAAATTGCACGTTAGTTGTTAACAAATTAAAATACTATAATCTATTTATGTTAAGCAGAAGGGATTAAATGGCTGATTCGTCACTGTATTATATAAGAACTTTCAATTGAATCACCATTTCGAAAAAGTTTACTAATACACTATAAAATTACAATTAACTTGTAATTATATCATCGAACTTTAAAAAACTTGCACGACGTTAAAATGCGTTGACTATTATCGAAGAACCATTAAATCATGTCACATCAGTTGTGACAAGGTCGCCATATCACCAACCACGTCAGTATTTAAATTTCTGAATCTAATTCATCATTAAACTTTCTGCAAACTTTCAAATGGGTCACTGAGTGAAAAAAAAAAAGTTTTTTGAATTTTTTTTAAAAGAAGATTATGATTTTTAATTTAATTAAATTGAATTAATACAAAAATAAAAAATATTCAATAATAGTGAGTATATTTGCTCCCTTTTATCCATTTACAAGCATATGAATTAAATGGGCATGCGTATGTTCCATTTTATTTTTTGTTAAATTAAAATAACTAAAAAATTCGAAGAAAATTTATCGTAAATCGGAATTCGTTGATTCTGAACCTTTCGAAAAGATTTTTTCGTTCTCTACAAGTTTCGTGCTTTAAGTTTGTCCAAAAAAATATCGTTTAGAGGGTCAAAAAAGTTTATAGCAGATATAGGTCTTTTCTTTAAAAAAATTGATTGTAGCAATTTAAAAACATATGCATGTACAAATTTAAATTTATTTAAAGTGTAATCATTCGAAAAAAAACCAAACCAAACCAAACATACCCAGTATATCCCGCATGAAGCAGGGTCTGGGGAGGGTAAAATGTACGCAGACCATACCCCTACTTTACAGTAGAGAGGCTGTTTCCGTGAAGACCCCCGGCTTAGTGCACCGAATAGCAAAGTGAATTTTATACAAAGATGATAATGGTGGGTAAAGTAGTCGACCGAACCTGGGCCCATGGCCTGGATCTCATGGGGCTTACCTACTCGGGCAAGGGGCACTCCTCTCCTAATCTAGGAAGACCTCCGGCCAAGCTCCCTGCGCCTGCAAAAACAGAAAACAGAAGATAATATGAAGATGAAAAGCCAAGCTTCTAAGCTAATGATAACCGAGAGAGGCCAACTCTGAGGCTCTCAACCACAGAACCGCTCCCTAGAAGGGAATCAACAACTCTAATCTGGCGTCTCCAACAACTCCTATCCGCAATTGAGTTCTCATCCAAGTTTAAGGCCTTCAAATCCATCCTGAGCTGTTCTTCCCACGACCTCCTCGGTCTGCCTCTTCTCCTCACCCCAACAACCGTAAGACTCTCGACCCTCCTCACCGGGGCTTCCGGAAGCCTCCTACGAACGTGGCCGAACCATCTCAACCTCCCTTCCCTAACTTTCGCAGAAAAAGGCGCCACCTCCAACTCGCTCCTGAAAACCACTTTCGGGATTCTATCTAACATCGTGCGGCCACAGGACCACCGCAACATCCTCATTTCAGCTGCTTCCAAATTGCACTCGAGGGCCTTCTTCGCCGCCCAACACTCCGAACCATATAACATCGCAGGACGGATAGCTGCTCTATAGAACTTCCCTTTCAGCTTTAACGGGACTTTCTTATCGCACATCACCCCTGACGCAGCCCTCCACCTTAGCCACCCCGCGTTGATACGATGAGTGACATCGTCTTCAATCTCACCTTCCTTCTGGATGATCGAACCCAAATACTTGAACTTATCCGTACGGGGGATGGTCTGATCTTGAATCCTAACCTCCACACCTTCCTCGTTGGCGTCACCACTGAAGTTGCACCAGAGGTATTCGGTTTTAGACCTGCTCAGACGCAGTCCTTGGGGCTCCAATGTGGATCTCCATAGCTCCAACTTCTCATTCACCTCCCCCCTCGATTCCGCCACTAGCACTATATCATCGACGAAGAGCATACACCAAGGGATGTCGTCTTGGATCCCTCGCGACATGACATCTAGGATCAGGGCGAAAAGAAGAGGGCTAAGGGCCGACCCCTGATGTAGCCCAATCTCCACAGGGAAATAACGAGCATCACCGACTGGGGTCCGAACGCAGGAACAAGCTTGAGAGTACATGTCTTGAATCGCCCTGACGTACGCCGACGACACTCTCCTCTCCTCAAGGCTCTTCCAAATAGCTTCCCGAGGGATGCTATCAAACGCCTTCTCAAGATCGATGAACACCATATGGAGGTCTTTGCGACGCTCTCTGAACTTCTCCATAAGGCGTCTGACGAGGTGAATGGCCTCGGTCGTCGATCTTCCCGGCATAAAACCAAATTGGTTCTCTGAGATTTCAACCTCTCTTCTAATCCGAAATTCAACCACTCTCTCCCAAAGTTTCATAGTATGACTAAGTAATTTAATTCCTCGATAGTTATTACAGTTCTGGGCGTCACCCTTGTTCTTGAAGAAAGGGACGACAATACTGCGCCGCCACTCCTCTGGCATCTTAGAACCCGAGAGGAGTGCATTGAACAGATCTGTTAGCCATAGAACGCCAACCTCACCAAGACAAAGCCACACCTCGATCGGTATCTGATCCGGACCTACCGCCTTCCCTCTAGCCATCTTTT
Source organism: Kitagawia praeruptora (assembly GCA_037693485.1). Classification (NCBI taxonomy): domain Eukaryota; kingdom Viridiplantae; phylum Streptophyta; class Magnoliopsida; order Apiales; family Apiaceae; genus Kitagawia; species Kitagawia praeruptora. Next base: position 148,018,746 of record CM075352.1, read on the forward strand.
GAAGGTCCCCCTTGACTTCCTCTTTGGAGATACGATCACAAGGTCCGACGGAGTGAGCGGGCGAAAGAGTGACCTCTTGCGCCACACTGGCACCACTCCTCCTCGCTCCATTGAAAAGATAGTGAAAATATGAACTCCACCTCTCCTTAATGGCGTCTTCATTTATTAACACTTGGCCTGAATCATCCTTAATAAACTTAACAGAACCTAGGTCGCGCCGCCTTCTCTCCCTAGCTTTAGCTAGTTTAAAAATAGCGTTCGCTCATTCCTTGGTATCTAGGCGCTTGTACAGCCCCTCGTACGCTTCACTCTTGGCTTTCGCCACAGCCTTTTTTGCCTCTCGTCTCGCCACCTTGTAGGCTTCCAGCTTCAGAGACCTCTCCGTCCCTGAACTCGACAAAAATTCTTTAAATAGCATACATTTTGCCTTTACTTTCTTTTGAACCTCCTCGTTCCACCACCATGACTCTTTATGGCCACTGAACTTTCCTGAAGAGACCCCCACCACCTTCTCGCCCACACACCGAATAGCCTTCGCCATGTTGAACCACCTACAGTTAGCATCTCCACTAAGATCGAAACAACCTTCTTTAATCAAAGACTCCCTAAATTCGGCCGCCTTCTCGCCCTTCAAGTCTTTCCAAAGTATTCTTGATCTTGACTCTCTCGTTCTGCGAACATCTCGGCCCCCTATGGAAAGATCCATGGCCAACAGACGATGCTGAGAAGCACAAGCCTCACTCCGGAACACCTTGCAATCTACGCACGCCCTAGCATCCCTCTTGCGCATAAGAAGGTAATCTATTTGAGTGTTGAGACCTCCACTGCTGAAGGTAATGAGGTGTTCAGCCCTCTTCTGAAACACAGAATTCACAATCACTAAATCTTGGGCAGTAGCAAACTCCAACAACGCTGACCCACCGACGTTCCTGACCCCGAAGCCGAAACCCCCATGGGCGCCGGGATATCCATCCGACCTCTCACCAATGTGGCCATTAAAATCTCCACCCAGCACTACAAGTTGGTCATCCGGAATACTTCCGACCAACTCATCTAAACAGACCCAAAAAGCTTCCTTCTCTGAGACGCCCAAACCGACTTGAGGGGCATACGCGCACACCACGTTCACCATCTTCTCCCCAACTACCACTCTGACTGCCATGATCCTGTCATTACACCTCTTCACTTCCACGACGTTGTCTTTAAGATCATTCGCCAAAAGAATACCCACTCCGTTCCTCGAGTTGGCAAGACCCGAGTACCAAAACTTATACCCGTTCGCTTCTCTAGACTGAGCTCCCTTCCATCTAGTCTCTTGAATACATGCCACGTCCACCCTTCGCTTCTTCAACACATCCACGAGCTCCAAAAATTTGCCATTCAGGGTACCTAAATTCAGACTGCCAACACGCAAAAAACGTGACATCGATAAAATATAAAATAATACTAATAGTAGTGAAAGTCAATACAAGTAATTAAATAAATAGTAATAATAATAATAGTAAAGATAATAATAGTCAAAAAAAATAGTAATGATAGTAATACTACTACTACTAATAATAATAATAATAATAATAATAATAATAATAATAATAATAATAATAATAATAATAATAATAATAATATATGAATGAAACAGAACACCAGCAAAATCGAGACAATAAAACAAAACAAAACAATACAAAACAGAAACAATAAAACAACAAAACACACACACAACAGATTGTTAACAAAACAAAAATTACGATTAAACGCTACACACACAGCAAATTAGACAACCAACGCAATAGCAACACAGAAGTGAGCCAGGGGGATGGGTCGACTGCGATCAAAAACGAGGGAGGGGGAACAGAGGGAGAGAGATCTGGGCGGTAGAGCAAAGTAGAGGTGAAGGTGAAGACGGAAACGGAGTGGTGGCTGCTGGGTGTGAGACGACGGGAGGGATTGCGAAGGGCTTGGGGAGGCTGTTTGGACGGAGGGGAGGGGAGGGGAGGGTAGCGGTTGCGTGTTGAAGGTTGAAGGAGGGGATGGTCGGTACGATTAGTCGATGTCAAAAAATACGATTGAAAACTTTGTTATTTTATAAATATTTATATTTTTGTATTGTTGAAAATCATATGTATTAAATGAGTCATTTTTATTTCAAATTTCGCTATATTGTAAACATTTGGGGTAATACTTTTGTTAAAAATCATAAAAAAAAAATGAGTTGAAAATTTTGATTAAAAATAGCTGATGACCTAATTGAAATTAATACAAAGTTGAGTGAAGAATTCGTCGTTAAACTTTTTTTCCAGTATGCCACGTCCACGTCCAAGTCACTTTTTCATTAGAATTTTTAACGGAACTAAGGGTGTAAACCTAAATGAACATTTTCATAGTTCAAGTATTTGACTGAATTTTTTTTTTTTGAAATGGTGACTCAACTGAAAGTTTTTGTATAGTATAGTGATAAATTAGCCATTTAACCCTAAGCAAAAGTAATAATAACAAAAAAAATTGGATTTTGACCTTTTCATAGATTTTTTTTTGTAAACAGAGCAATTCATTAAAGAAATAGCGTTCTTACAACCTCAGAGCATAAACAAAGGATACAAGACAAAAACACCAGAAACTAACTAAACCACTTAAGTAAAAGAAAACCTCGAAGACCTAGAAAACCACATTATTGGGGCCACGGTTGGTAGAAGCATGCCGAGCCCATAGCATAATAACTTGACTTAAGCTAAGCACCTCTTCACTCTGAGTTCCAAATGCTTCCATACAGGCAGAAGACTCACCCACTCTAGCTTCAAATTTCTGGATCTCCTCTCTCTTAAGCTTTGTGGCTTTATCCAACCAGGCTGCTAGAGACATGTCTTTAGCTACTCCTTTGTTAAGGTCAAATCCTGATGAAATCTTTTGATTCAAGCCACTGTGATCGTTCTCCAACACATCTATAGCTTCTTTCGAGAGTGTTGAGTATTGAATACGATAGAAGAATACAGAGGGGGGGTGAATGTATTCTTGAACTTTTCTTTGTTTAAGAGTCTATGTAGCAAATAAGTGTTTGTGTGTGTAGAAGTGAAGATGCAGATAAAGAACAACACAAGACACCGTTATCACTTTAATCTAATGTATTATTAGATAAAGGTTGCTACAATCTGTGAATACAAATGATAGTATTCTCAGCTTCGTTTTTCTCAGAGAGATACAGATTGTATTGTATGAAAAACTTGACTCACAAAGTTACAAAGTTAATTGACTAAGGAAGTGAGGCTGTATCCTTATAGAACATGGATACACCCTACTTACTACAAATAAGGTAGCTGAACAAATTACTTTCTAGTATGTCTATCCTTTTTGAGTAAGTGTCCAAACGGTTACAGATTTGACTTTGCAAAGCCTATTCAGATCCACTTCTTTAGCCCCTTGTCTCTTCTATATCTCTCCAAGCTTCCTTGTAGGCTTTCCAGAGCACGTTACAGATTGTGGTCCATAAAGTGCATTGGCTTGTTGCAGGTTTCTGACTTGTACAATTTCTTCAGTATTTTGTCTCCAAGAATGTATTCGAGAAGTGACTAAGTAGTTGATTCGATAGTGTATTCAGAGATATCGAATAGTGTCTTGAGATATCGAATCCCTGACTTCTCGAATGCTGGACTTATCGAATAGACAAATATACTTCTCGAATTGGTACTTAGGCAAATTCTTCATTTCTTCAAATCCCAACTGTGATTATTTGACAGTCTTTATCTTCTTGCTTGAGGCATGAACCTTGGAACTTCTTTCAAGCATTATTCTAGACTCTATAAGTACAGTTACACAACTAGGATTTGATGCCTACTACAAGTACAATACAAACAGAAACTCTACAACTAGAGGTTCCCTCAGTTAAGAGGTCATGTAAGTAATGCAAAGCATTACAAACAATTAGGCTTGTTATTAGATGTATACAGGCATGCCTCTGTAACTAACAGAGAGTAGCCCATTGTTGTTGAAGGCAAAATCTCCCACCATCTTTCCTTTACCTTTGCCACTTAACAAGTTAGAGTTATGAGTATTCAAATTAGAAGACCCATTCATATCTTTAATAACCAGGTTTCGAGAACCATTTACTTGATGAACATAACGAGCATTGAAACGATCTCTTAAAAGAGATTGTTCAAAATCATATGTTTTAGAAGCCCGGGCTTGCAACTATTCGAAGAACTTCCTGTCAGTAGACACCCTCTCTTTTCGAACTGGCATAGGACCGTCAATTACTTCTCCCAAACCGAAGTTTGGATTAATCTCCAATTAAGGCAGTGCAATTCCTCTACCAGTATCTAGGCTGATGAGTTCTCTGACCCTGCCAAAATTCTCAGAGATTTCCGATAAACCAATACAGAAATCAAGACCAAAGTTGGCCAGATACCTTGTAAAATGATTAGCTTCTGGAGAGATCGGGAAGATTTCACAGTCTACACTTTCAACTTGTTCCTCCTCAGGATTGCACATGAATATTTAGTGAAGAGCTGCTAGAAAGTTTCTGTTATGTGCATCTTCAAAGTCCATCTCATCAACCACATTATACGCCTCCATGTTGTCAGTTTCGAGATGGATTTTGTATTTTCCTTTGCTAAAAGCATGGCAGAGCCCCATATGTATACCCCATAGCTGTGCTTCTAAGGGAGTTGTGTCAGGCATAGTACCAACAACATCCCAAATGAATTTTCCATTTTGGTCTCGAACAATGATTCCAATCCCATTTATGTTGCTGCCAAGTTGTGGGTCAGTTGGAATAGCTCCATGCATGTTGATTTTCCAGTAACTTAGAGGAGGGGGAAGCCAAAAGTTTTCCATAATATGAGATGTTAAGCCCACAGTTGAGATATAAAGAATATAGATGTATGGAGGTGATTGCATTAGATCACTATATATTGCCACTGAATTCTTGAAACTCAACACTGCCATAATTGCAAAATTCTTCCCCAAGCACGTACAGTTGGAGAAAACGAGAAAGGCTGTTGCACTTCTCAGAGAAAACCAGCTATAAAACATGTAGTTGATTACCAGGATATTTAATGAGATAAATATCTGATATTGTCCATGATGTAAACTACTCTATTTAATACATGCCCGGTAGAGAAGAAGCCCACTAATTATATTAGCCCACTTGAGATGAGAGATTACAATATGATACTTAAAGCCCATGCTTGATTCAGAGTAACTTGACAGCCCGAAAAACACAAAGAAATCTAGCACGAGGCCTTGAGAAGTTTAGTTCTGTTGGTTCCTTGTTTAGCTAAGTCATCTGCTCCTTGGATCAAATTCCTATTTGCATAAACAAAGGACACATTTGAGCTTCTGTGTAGTCCTCGGAACCATTCATTTTGCCTATAACTGAATTTCTCATTAAAGAAAGATGAGATAACAAATAAACAGTCCGGATAGATTTTTAACGACTGATCACTGTATGAACTATCCATGAATTCTTTGAATAAAATTCTAGCAGCTTCTAGTTCAGTACTAGATGCTTTATTATATATATAGTCCTTTCCCTTTTTAGGATTTTTGTGGTATATATAGTGGACTTTTAATACCTTTCGAGGTGTCATATAAGATCATTTTTTGACCATGTAGGGTGATTGTCATTCATGACGTTTTTGTGTCATATTTTGATGATTATTTTTTGTGTCCAGCCAAAATAATTTATTTGATTTTTATTTTGTTATTATTGAGAGTACTAATATTTTTGAGTTTTATCTTCTTTATCATTTTTAATCCTTTTAATATATTTAAAAAAAATACTCGTGATTAATTCTTCTTTTTTCTCCACATATGCGGATAATTTTATTTATGGGAGTTGTTCATGGATTGTTAAGAAATTCTTATTAGTTTGTCTTCAAATTTAACTTCGATATTTATCTTGATTCTTTATTATGTATAAGGTTTTTATTCTGAAATAAAGGTATATATTGTCTAAAATTTCGGAGTAATCATTTAGGAAAAAAAATCCGGAGAAATCTCTTTCTCATGGTAGTCGTAATTTAGGTTAAAACCCTGAATTGTTAAGCATACATTTCGGTTCGATGTTAAATTTTTATGGACGAAGTAACCTTCAAAATCCCTAGCCTTTTTTAGGGAGTGTGCTTTCGATTTATTTATATGTAAAATGTCTCTTTCTTTAACAAAAAAATAATAAAAACATGCTATTTTTAAAACATAATCAAACATTAAAAAAATACAAGGTTCAACAAATTTTACATAATCATTATATTAGCGAAACATTTTAGAAGATTCCACCCAATCATTTTAGCCAACACCATTGAAGATGCTCTTAGCAACAATTTTAGCCCTTATATATTGGTAATATTTGCTCAATTTGTACAAACATGTATCAATATTACACGTCATCTGTTATCATATCAAAATAATATATTACATTTAAAACAATCAGAATTAATAATAACATAGCATTTTAAAAATATAATCAATTATTATAGTCAATTTTATTGGAGCACAAACATCTTCCTAATTCAACAAATTATAAATAACTATTATTTTATATTATTTTAGCCAATTATTCTAACTAGTACTATTGGAGATGGTCTTATAAAGTATTTAGTTGTCATCATTATCTTAAAAAAAAACTAAACGCACTTTGGTAGACAAGGGATTTCCAAATTAAAGGATCAAGTAAGTAATGCAAGACATTATAAACCGGTAGGTTTGTTATAATTTGATACAATCAATAAGTTCTGGAGCAGTGTATAGCCACTCCTGAGGATTTAACATAAAATACGCAGCCTTGCTAGTAAATGGGCTATTCGTAGGTCTATAAGTAAAATCAATTAGCACATCATCAAAGTGCTTAAGTAACTCAATACAATCGAAGATAATTGTATCAAAATAAGACATTCTTCTATTCCCGTTAAGAGCATCTACTAGCAATTTAGAGTCGGACTTAAAAATACATTTAACATGCCTCCATTCCTTTGCTCATGACAATGTTTCCTTTAAACATAGTTCCTCTACCTCTCTTGGTTGCATTGATCCATGTTTCCTTTAAACATAGTGCCTCTACCTCTCTTGGTTGCATTGATCCATTCGTTGCAGTACATTTAATTCGGAGAAAAGTTTCACATTTATCACGTATAACATATTCCATACCTAATAGTACCTGTTCGAATATCACAAGTTGCGTCTATATTGATTTTAACCCACCATGCATGATGTTTAATCCACGAATACGCATTGCATATTTTGCTTATTCTCCACTTCTCTGTCCCGTCTCCAATCAGCCAACAAATTCAAGAACGTAACTTTTACATTAAATATAAATGTACTAACTCGATCCCACACCCATTTATTCCTTCGATTCCATATACTCTAACAAAAAAGTCATGCCAATGCACACTATTCCTTGGTACATTTATGGAATACGTTTTGAAAAACCTCGAACACTATGATGTTAGGCTCGATTGTAACTAAATTTTGTAACCCAGCCGCCACCCACACTTCTTGTGTAAACTTACACTTAATACATCTTCCTCCGTCCCATTTTATGTGACCCTTATTCCTTGTTAGAATGTCCCAAAAAGAAGGAACCAACTATACTTACTATTTTTTAACAATATTTTTCACTATTACACCCACTACTTCTCTATTTTATACTACATTTTTATTAAATTTACACTATTACACCCACTACTTTCTTCCACTATCTCAAATCTATTATCTCCGTAAAAATCAAACAAGAACAGATATTTTAGGACGGAGGTGGTATAACATATCTCACGCAACCATATAATTGTTCAATTCTCACTATCCTTTTTATTTCTTTAAATATTGCAATTTGTGTGGCGTTATATTATAAATACATTTAGTGATACGTTGTTCAATATTTCTTTTTTGAAAAAAAAAGAAATAGCAAAAATGTAAAATAAATGTTAGAAACATAATGCACATATTTGTAAAATTAAGCATGTTGATTCTCTCGTTTAAATTGTTGGTACATAATAAATAAGGAAAAATGTTCCTAAAGTTAATTATAAGAAAATTTTCTAAAATCATCTACTAAAATCAATTATTTTTAATATGATTAATTGGTCATATCATAATTAAATTAAATAAGAGCCCCTGGATGCACATCAATCACGCCAATTGAAAATATTCATATCACATAATCAACGATTTTATGAAATATTCCTATAATTAACTTTAGGAACATCTTACCCTAATTAATAACTCATGACAGTATAAATTTAAAAATCAAATATTAATATAATCTTGTATTGGATGATGTTATGTGTTTAATATACATATAAAGCCTGGCAACAACGTGCGAAGCAATTTTGGTTATGGGAGGGTGACCAAAATACAAGATTTTTTCATAAATATGCAACCACTAGATAGAGTAGTAACCAGTTGGTTCGTGTAAAAGGGGAAGATGGGAACTGGAAGGAGACGAAGGCAGAAATTCAAGGGGTGATTGAGGAGTATTTTGTACAGCTGTTTCAGAGTACATCAGCCAATGGTAGTTTATCGCAGCATGAAAAGGTGCAGTGCATCATAGATGAGGAAAATGAAAATCTACTGTCGGATATTACTCCTGAAGAAGTGAAAACAGCGGTATTCTCTATGCATCCTGAAAAAGTGCCTGGGATAGATGGATTAAATCCTATGTTTTTTCAGACGTTCTGGAATATTGTTGGAAGTGACATAGTCAAGCTATGCCAACAGTTTATGCAGACAGGGGAACTTTCGGATGGAATCAATCGTACAATAGTATGTTTACTACCAAAGATTAAAATACCACAATCGATGACGAATCTCCGTCCTATATCATTATGTAGTGTGGTAATTCACATTCTGTCAAAGGTGTTATCTAATAGGTTGAAACCATGCTTGAGTAATATTATTTCGGAGAAGCAAAGTGCATTCGTTGAGGGGAGATTGTTGACTAACAACGTATTGATAGCGTTTGAGGTAAATCATTACATGAAACGTGGAACGCAAGGAAGTAATGGAATTGTAGTCTTGAAAATTGATATCTCAAAGGCGTATGATAGGTAGGAGTGGGATTTTCTTCGAAATATGATGCAGCGATTTGGTTTTAATGAAGTATGGATTAACAATTTAACAGAGTAATGGGGTTAGTGTGCTCAGTTTCGTATAGTTTCATTCATGATGGAGATGTGTTTGGAAATGTGGAGCCAAGGCGTGGGTTGAGACAAGGGGACCCAATTTCACCGTATTTGTACATCACGTGCGTAGAAGGTCTAAGTGTTATTATTCGTCGGAATGAAGAAGCTGGTCTACTACATGGTTGCACTATCTCTCGAGGGGCACCTATGATATCTCACTTATTATTTGCGGATGACTCATATTTTTTCTTCAAAGCTACAGGGACAGAGGCAGGGGTGATGACTAGACCTGGCAATCGTATTGTGTCATGTACTTTCGTTTCGTGTATTTTCGTGTTTCGTGTACTTGAAGGTGAAACCCGTATCAGGGCAAGAATTTTGAACCGTTATGAAGAAATATCAGGGCAGGTGATAAATTACAGTAAATCCACAATCACATTCTCCCCTAATACGAAGGAAGAAAGCAAGCATGAAGTGTGTAAGCATCTGGGTGTGATTGAAGTGCAGATGCTGGGGAAGTATTTTGGAATGCCCATGCGAATTGGTCGAAATATAGTTTCAAGCTTTGCATTTCTGATGGAAAGGATTGAACAGAAGCTTCAAGGATGGCAGAATATATCGTTGTCTAAGGTGGGGAAGGTTACGTTACTTAAGATAGCAGCACAAGTCATTCCAAATTTTTGGATGAGTTTGTTTTTAATCCCAATAGAAGTTTGTGAAGGGATGGAGAGGAGAATGAATGCTTTTTGGTGGAGTAATGGGAGTGCAGGAAAAGGGATCAAATGGTTGTCATGGGATAGGATGTGCGAAGCTAAAGAAGGGGGGGTCTGGGTTTTAAAAAGCTACGAGAATTTAACATTGCGATGTTGGCTAAGCAAGGTTGGAGACTCATGAATAATATGAACCCTTTGGTGACGAACTTAATGAGAGCAAGGTACTTTCCTAATAGTGATTTCTTAAACGCTAAGTTGGGTACAAACCCAAGCTATGTTTGGAGAAGTATCATGGAAGCTCAGCAAAGTTTACAACATGGATGTAGAAGGAGAATCGATAATGGAAGGAGTACACGAATATGGCAGGTCCCATGGTTGCCATGCCCAAAAAATGGGTATATTACAACTGAGTTACCGGAAGAGTTGAAAGACATTCAAGTGCAAGGTTTTATGCATGAAAATGAAAAAGAATGGGATATGGAAGTAGTTCGTGATATTTGCAATGATCGTGATAGTAATCTTATTCAGCAGATTCCTATTCCAGCAAAGGACAAGGAGGACACCTGATTTTGGTTATTCGAGGATAAAGGGGATTTCTCTGTTAAAAGTTGTTATAGGCAGATTCATGGAAAATAACAATACTCATATAAGAGGTTTTGGTGGCATTTATGGACATTAAAACTTCGTGGTAAGGTGTTGAATTTGCTATTGAGGGCATGTCAAAATGTGGTTCCTACAGTAGTCGAGTTGGTAAAGAAAAATGTCCATGTAAGTACAGTTTGCTGTTGTGTAATTTATATGATGAAGATACAATCCAAGTACTGTTTGGTTGTAGTTTTGCTCATGATTTGTGGAATGAATTAGGGTTGCAGCAGTTAGTGAATGTCTGGCCAAATGATACGGTCGTGGATGTATTTCAGCGAATGTTTTAAGTTGGAAGTAAGGAACAATGCGCTTTGATTGGTTTACTGTGTTGGGGTCTATCGTTGAGAAGAAATAAATGGTTGTGGGAGAAGATTAATACGTCAGTTTTTGGTGTAAAATACATGGTGTTTAGTATGTTAGCAGAGTGGAAACAGTCGATGGAAGTAACTAAAAAATTATCTGGTATAACTCAAGGCGCATAAAGGAGATGGGCTAAACCTGCTCCTGGGTGGATAAAAGTGAATGTTGATGCAGCATGTAAGCGAGGGGAGGATAGAGTAAAGGTGGGATGTGTAGCTAGGAACGAGCATGGACAGTTTATGAGATCTCGGAATAATGTACGTCAAGGCCAAAGACAGCCCAGGGAAGCTGAGGCTTTAAGCCTTAAGGAAGCTCTGTCGTGGACAAAACAATGGAGGAGACATAAAGTGATATTCGAATCGGATGCTAAGTTGCTGGTTGAGGATGTGAATGGAACAAAAGGGAACTCTTATTTTGATACGATTGCGGAGGATTGTAGTGACTTACTTAAACACTTTGACGAAGTGTTACTTGTCTTCGTACATAGATCTGCGAATCATGTAGCCCATTTGTTAGCAAAGGCCGCATGTTCTAGGTCAGGTCTTCAGGAGTGGATTCATTCTGCTCCAGATAATATTGCTTGTAATCTTGCTTTGGAGGAATTTTAATGATATGCAAGTGCTTTATTTTAAAAAAAAAAACCTGGCAATATGTACAATTTAAAACTCCTATCAAAATTGTACTAAAACATGCATCATTTAATTATGTTATTATATATCATAAAAAAGTTCTATATAAATTATGTTATTTTAGAATATTTTATTTAGATTTTTTTTTAAAAAAAAGTCAAGTTAAAATTTTTTTAGAAAATGCGATGCAATTTTATTTGCAATATGAAATGTAATTTTTACAACCTGAAATGCAATTGGTTGGTGCTTGCAACCTATTGCACAACTGTAACTTTAATCTTAACCTCATTTTTACAAAAAATATTAAAAATCCAAATATTTTTGATAATTTTCATTTTACTTATTTGAATTATTATTTTTTCCAAATTTAAAGCGGATTTCATTAATACTTTGAAAGAGACTCAATCGGGACAAACCACTGATCATGTGTGATGGACCCACAGGAGACCCACATTATACACGTATATGCAAGAAAGGGTAAAAGGGACCTGGCATCAAATAATGGAGGGCAAAAGGGTCTTAACAACTAAGAGGCAAGAGGGGAACAAATTGGGCACAAAGAGGATGAGGCTGATATCGATGAATTGAGTTATAATAGTATTGGGAGAGTGGTGGCCTCTCGAAAGCCATCTGTAACGTTCATTTCTATCTTTTAGCATTGTAACCGGAGTGGAATTCTAAATTATTTAGTAATCCAGTTGCTATTCAGTTGATTAATTTAGTATTCTATTACAAAGTGGTATCAGAGCTTAGATCTAATGGGGCCGCCAACAACAGTTCAGCGTATAGAGCAGTTAGAGGAGAAGGCGGCGGCGATAGAGGAGACCATGGCATCGATGGTGGCAAACGTTGTGGAAACTGCGATTCATTCGATGAAACAATCCTTAACGGAGTTGTTAAGAGAGGGTCAAGCGGGTGCGGCTCGTAACCAAAGTGAAGAAATCGAGGCCATGACGGCTCGTCTGGAAGGAAGAATTAACCGATCCCGTGAGACCCACGAGCAGATGATTAACTCGATTCAGAACGAACAACTCAAGTTTCATTCCGAAATGAGGTCTACGATGACAGAGTTAGAGAGCCAAAGGTTTACCAGTGGGGGAAAAGGGGATGATAGTGTGCATCTGACTGGTTCGACTTCGACTGGTCCAGCGTTGGGGGGAAACCGATCTGGGAAAGGGGTCGAAGGAGGAGGTTCGGGAGGGGGTGTCGTGCTGGGAGGTGTTGGTGGATGTGGTTCGGTGGGAGGTCAGAATGGGAGTTTTGGTGGATGGGGGTCTGGTGGTGGACCTGGGAATTGGCGTTATAGGAAGCTTGACATGCCTATTTTTGATGGAACGGATCCGGACGGATGGATATTGAGGGTGGAGAGATATTTTACTTTTTATCGGCTAATGGAGGCGGAAATATTGGAAGTGGTAGCTGTGGCGATAGAAGGAGATGCCCTCCGTTGGTATCAATGGGAACAAAAAAGGCACCCAATCAGATTATGGGCTGATTTAAAAACCTTCCTACTCCGACAGTTTCGACCCACTTCGGGGGGGGTCCCTGTATGAGCAGTGTTTAGCGACAATACAACTCACAACAGTTAATGAATACCGACGCCGATTTATCGAAATAGCAGCGCCTCTTGATAGGATCTCAGAAAATATATTGTTAGGACAGTTTGTCAATGGGTTGAAGGAAGAGATCAGGGCTGAGGTACGATTAATGAATCCCATAAACCTCGAACAAGCTATGGAATTAGCCATTCGTGTCGAAGAGAAACACAAGGTGTCGGTTGGACGAAAGCAGACTTTGAGTAACATTAAAACAGGGTCATCCCTGGGCTACAACCGTGCTAGTGTGGTGGGATCTTCATACTCAAGTATTCCTCCCTCCAGCCCAGTTGCTAGCCATAGTTGGGGTTCTGCAGCGTCTAAGTCTCAAGCATCTGTATATTCGCCACGGTTGAGTGGCCAAAACGTACCTGCCAAATCCACACATGAATTTAAGAAGCTAACAGAAAGTGAGTTGCAAGAGAAGAAAGCTAAAGGCATTTGTTTTAGATGCGATGAAAAATGGACAATTGGGCATCGGTGCAGACGGAAGGAACTTAGTGTGATCCTGGTGGATGAGGAAGACGAAGAAGGAATAGACGGGGGGAGTACAGACCCGCCATCATCGCCAACAGAGGAAATACTCACCGAGGTATCCCTAAACTCAGTAGTTGGCATTTCTAATCCTAAAACCTTGAAACTGAGGGGAAAAATAGATGGTACAGAAGTCATTGTGCTGGTAGACCCTAGAGCAACGCATAACTTTATTTCGTTATCGTTGGTAAGGAAGTTACAATTGGCAGTTACGGAGTCTGGTGTGTTCGACTGTTCGGGATATCTCTGGGATATAGGAAAATTATTAGAGGCAGGGGAATCTGTAAGGATGTTAGTTTGCAGTTGGATGGGAAATTGATGATATATGAAGAATTCTTGCCATTAGACTTAGGCACGTCAGATGTCATTCTCGGGGTTCAATGGCTGGAAACATTGGGCCCAGTTACAACAAACTGGAAGACCCAGGTTATGCAATTCGAAGTTGGGGGCAGTAAGGTGAAGCTAGCAGGCCGTCGTTGATCCGGGCTAAGATATCTCTTAAAGCTATGTGTAAGAGTTTACGAAGGGAGGGACAAGGTTATTTAGTGGAGTGTAAAAGCATGGATATGGGTATGCAAAACAAGGCAGAGGAGACAGGGGAGCAGTGCAGTGAAGGGCTGGAAGGGTTAAGGGAAGTCTTAACCAAGTATAGAGGGGTGTTCAAGGAACCAGTTGGGCTACCACCGTCGAGAGGCCATGAGCATGTGATCAACCCTAAGTCAGGCAGTAATCCAGTTGGGGTGAGACCGTATCGGTACCCACAATGTCAAAAAGATGAAATAGAGTGACTCATTGCGGAGATGTTGGCTGCTGGAATAATACAACCATCTAAAAGTGCTTTTTCAAGTCCGGTTTTGTTAGTCAAGAAGAAAGATGGGTCGTGGAGGTTTTGTATAGACTACCGGGCATTAAATAAAGAGACCATTCTGGACAAATATCCCATACCGGTGATTGACGAGTTGATTGATGAGTTACACGGGGCGAAGTATTTCACGAAACTCGAATTGAAGGCGGGCTACCATCAAATTTTGGTAAAGGCTGAGGATGTCCATAAGACGACATTTAGGACTCATGACGGGCATTATGAGTTAGTGTTGGTCCCGGAGTATTGCAGAAGGGGGGGTTGAAGGCAATACTGATAAAATCGAATCTTTAAATCAACAATGAAAATAAAAATTATAGATTATCAGTAGATGTATGCAAGCAATAAGTGAAACAAGATTTCTCACAAAATAAATGTTTTATTTATTTTGTGTGAAGTGTTGCTACAACCTGGAGAGAGTTTCTCCAGCTTCGATATCTCAAGAGATACAGATTGCTTCGTGTGCGTACATGAATAGAAAAGAATCTAAGATGTATCTAAGTAGACTAAGATACTCTGTTGTCCCTATCGCATGGGGTGTTGAGCTGCTGTCGTTTTCAAGTGGCAGCTCATTACAATTTGCACACCCATGTGACTTTCCCTAATTGTTGTACAAACAGGATAAACCTTATAAGTAAAGCAACCTAGATTCTTTCTATTTCAAGCTAATACAATTCAAGTAGATGTGGATATCACATGCTCCTCGAATTGACCAACCTTGTCTTGTGAATCTCTTAAGCTTCTGTCGTAGTCTTGTAGGTCTGCTACAAACGATAGTGTGTTGCAGCAAATCTGTTTCTTGAACATGTAACCTGTCACGGGCTTTGACTGAGAAAATACCCAATTCAAATAATTCAAGGTGACAGTAACCTTAACCGCAGAGTCTGCTGTCAAAGGAATATTCAGTGGTTGACAGTACTAGCTCCCGCCAATGTTGCTGTCGGAACTCCAGACTTGCTGTCAAGTGTGAGAATGTTACTGTCTCTTGCTTCGGCCAATGTTGCTGTCAAATGTAGCTTTGTCGTGACTTTGCAACATTTGTCTTCTTGTAACATTACTGTCAGGGACATGACAGTAACCTTTATTCTTGCTGTCTTCTGGATGCATTCCTTGAGGCTTGAACAAACATATGAACTTCTCCCAAATCATACATTTATTACATGATAGCAATTATTCGAATACGAAGACATACTATGGCTGTGACAGTATGTTCAACTTAGTAAAAACTAAGTACAGGGAAATATAGTTAAGTTGTCTCTATGCTATCACCCATAAATCCCAACAATCTCCCCCAATTTGTTTTTATGGACAATAACAACAAATTTACAATCAAAACGTGCTGACAACTTAACTAACATAGATCAGAATAGCTGAAATACTATAACTGATAAATGTTAAAGAAAAATCTAGAACATGAAGCTTATGAATTTACTGCAAATCAATTGCTCCTATTGAATGAGCAAATCAGAGTTTAACTTAGCTTGATTTTGGTAGTCTCCAATTGTTCAGATTTTTCCCTCTCTTCTTAGAGCTTCATTTCTTGCTTTTCTGAGGTCTTCAACTAAAGCTCTTTCTTCTGGTGATCTGGCATCATCTTCAATGTCTTCAATGTACCCTTGTATCACTCGAGAAGTAAATACTTCAGCATCTTTTACATCAAACCAAGTTTCAAAATCATACGTGTATGTTCTGAACTTCAGAATTCCTTGGATGAATTTGAACCTCCTTCTAGGAAAAGCATTTAAGGATTCTCTCCTTTTTTTGTCTAGCTTTGGATCTTCATCTCTCCTCTGATCAAATATTTCCTCTATCTCCCAAGCAACTAGCATTTCGAGCTTATGAATTGATCCAATAACTTTCCAGTAGAGATCCTTCAGTATACTGGTGATAAGTGGATTTATATCCACTTGGAACATTCTAAATCGGCTTAAATTGATTGTCTTGGGCTCAAGTTTCTTGTAGTTTTGATGTGTTTTGTTTAGTTGTGCATATTTACAAGGATGTTGATTATGGTGGTTGTTTTTGTCATTTTTGGAAATTTAATTTATTAAAATTCGGATTTATTGGGCTGCACGAGTGAGATTCACTGTTTGGGCCATATCTTGAGTTCTATAAGTCTGTTTTCAGCCCGTAAGCAGTCCACGCGAAGATAACGAGATTCTCTATCATTCTAAGGTGGTCCAGAAGCCCAATTACGTCTGGAACGGCTCTGGAAAACAGAAGAAAAGTCAGCTACGAATTTCCCTTAAAAAACAGAATCAGTTTAGGAAACGTATCTTGCAGAAATTCTATTATAATTCTGTTTTGGTATTTTCTTGCTGGGCAAGATGTCTAGAGCCTATATAAACACATCCAACCCTTGTAAATTAGAGAATTAAGATTATCATCATTAGGAGTAGAACTATTACATATCAATTACTTAGGTTTATTTGTATATTTTCATACTTTGTTTTTATCATGGTTTCATCAGATCCCATGATGACGAGAGGTTCGATTATGAACTAATCGTTGTCATGGGATTCTAACGGATTTATTTATGGAGCTTTAGTATCTTGATTGCTTTAAAGATCTGTGTGTGGTGTATATCTGATATCCTCGTATGGTTATGCTTAATTGATAGATGCGTCATGAACATCTAATTTGTTAATCTCTTGTGAAGTGAAAGTGGATCTTGAGATTTAGAACTTGCCATGCTAGCATAGGTTCATAATTGTTTATCAATATGATTCGTGGTATGAGATGAGAATACTTGTATTGCCCTATGTGATCATTATGGATAACTTGTGCTTCAACCGTTATGTTTTCAAATTCTATAGAGATATAGGGTCTAAGCATAATTGGTGTCTATTCATCTTCTATCTCTTTTGTGGATGTATGTTTAGTTTGGTATACGTATACTGAGAGGTAGCGTTTACTTGTTTCGTGTTATCCGATCAGATATCATAACCATTGCATATAGTGATTAAAGGCGTCAGATCTAAGCAAAGTATTTAATGAAGTTAGGATTCCATGGTTTTTCTTGCAGAAGTAATTAGATTTCAATTCTTGTTAGTTAGTTAATTCGTAGTTTGTTAATTTGTTTCTTAGTTTAATTTAGTTAGTTAAAACCTTAATTTATTAATTGTCTTAGCAGTGAATTAAGATCATACACTGTTGCATAGGTGCGTTTACTGAATTAAAACCATAACCAGATCTCTGTGGGAACGAATTTGAACTTAACCTTATATATTACTTGTGACCACGTGCGCTTGCGTGATTTAGTGTAAACAAGTTTTTGGCGCCGCTGCCGGGGATCATTGGTGTTTTATTTTTGGTTTATGTGCTTGTCAATAGTGGTCGTTAGAGTTCACTGACTCAGATTTCTTTTTCTCATCTATTCTTGTAGTTAGTTGGTGTTTCAGGTACTTGTCAGAGAGCATTGACGTTGAAGATGGATTTTCTAAATTACTATGGAGTTCAGCAGGTGGCTAGTGTTTGTGAGCTATGTGCGGGCGCACATGAGACGTATCAGTGTTGGAGCAACCATGGTGGTATTCAACAGCCTCAGCAATGTGACCGATGTTTGGGCGTTCATGATCCATCACAATATTGTTACTACGGAGGAGTTGATCCATATGTCACTTATGAAGAACAACCATATTTTCAATACTATCCTCAACAGTACCAGCAAGATGTTCCAGATATGTCATATGTCTTTGGTAGTGAAGAGTTTCAACATCAGCAACCTACTCCTACTTATCAATCAGATGATGATTTGAAGGAGATTAGGAAGGAGATTAGGATGCTTGCAGAGAATAATGAGAAGCTTATCAAATCTATGGGGACATTAGCTGCTCAAGTTTTGAGAGTCTTGGAACAAGAGAATCAACAATTCATACCAGAAGCAATTCCAGAAAATAACGGTGACTTGGATCAAGGTACTGCATGCATAATTGAAGAAGACAAATTCCAAGAGGAGGAGAGTGTTCATAAGCCATGTGAGGAATTTGATCAAGCTAGTGAGGTGGATGATTTGGAAAGGGCACTATTTGAGACAGACACTGATGAGCTACGCAAATTTCAAGAATTGTTTTGTGCGAACCTAGAAGACACTGTTGGGCTACAGAAATTTCAAGAATGGGTATGTGCGAACCAAGAGGCTGATGAACATGAGAAAGATGCAGGTCTTCTACTTGTCTCAGAATTTAAAGATGGAGGTAGCGCATTAGAGCCAATGGAGGAAGTTCTCGTTGAGGAACCAAAGGCTTCAGCAATTTACATTTACCCTCCTCCATTATATTCAAGCGAAGCCCGAATGTTGTTCTACAAATTGTCAGATTTTGGGTCAATAGATGAAGGCATTGGAAGAGGACATGGTTGTTACCTGAATAGGTCAAGAAAGGAGAAGGAGCAAAAAGTGTGCCGCCGAGATGATGATGAAGTATTGCGAAGAGAGGACCAGGCGAACTATTATCATCCTTAATGGAGGCTTGGAAGTAACGTCAAGCTATTGACGTTAAAGAAGCGCTTCGTGGGAGGCAACCCATGCCATTAGTGTAGGAAAAAAAAAATTAAAAATTGTGAGTGTTGTATGATTGCTGAAAAAAAAAAAAATCGAATTTTCACGTGTAACGCAGGCTGCGCCTGCGTTACTGCTTCTTCCGCAGTCAGCCCCCTCTGTAACGCAGGCTGCGCCTGCGTTACTGTCTTTACCGCAGTCTGCAGACCTGTCACGCAGGCTGCGCCTGCGTGTCTGATTGTTGAGCAGTCTGCTCCTGTGCGCGCAGCTTGCTTCACCTGTTATAAAAAAAAAAAAAAATATCTTTCTACACCCCATTCTTTTTATATCCCCATTCTAAACCTATTCTTTTCCTATTTCTATTTCAAAAACCTCCCATCTTTCCTCAAAATCTTTTCCTATTTTAATTCCAAAACCTTCCCTCTTTTCTCCAAAATTCTAAACCAATTTCTTTTCTAATTCTATTTTTTTTTTCATTACTATTATTATTATTACTATTATTATTATTATTCTTATTATTATTATTATTATTATTATTATTATTCCTATTTATTATTTATTATTATTTTTGTATTTATTATTCTTATTATTATTATTATTATATACCCACCTATACATACAAATCCAATTCCTCTTTTATTTTATTTAAATCTCTAAAAATTCACTTCTAAAGAGGAATTAATTGCAAGTTCACCTCTTTGATTCGTATTGGGTAAATCTTTTTCTCTAATCTTATTTTTATTACGAATTTGTGTTCTTGTCAATTGTGGGTTTTGTAGTATTCAGGCAAGGTGGCCAGTCTATGGAGCTCGTGCGCAATATCCTCCACCAGATTCATGCGAGGAGGGTGACTGCTTCGGTATTCAGGTATGTTTTCTACTATCCCTTGTATTTACTTCCATTCAATGAGGACATTGAATATTTTAAGTTTGGGGGTGGTTTGAGGGATTAGTAGTTGTTGTTGTATTATTTGTTCATGTAGGATTTCATGTTTTGCATCTTAGTAGTAGTAAATTATGCATTTATGTTCGTGTTATCTACGTTTGTTTCATATAGGACATTCTGTTTTTATTTTCGTATATCATGTGAGTTCATAATAGTTGCATTTGCACCCATGCTTGATAGGAATTTTGTGTTGTTGACGCTTTTGATTGAGAAGTGATATGCTTTGTTCTTGTGCACACACATACACTAGTAAGTTGAAGCTAGTAGACTTATTGAATGTTGTAAGTGATTAGAAGGACATGAATATGTGCAAGATGATTTAGTTTGCATGCTTTGAATACAAGTTGGTGCGTTAGAGAGATGTTTGCTTGGGATTAAGTATGTTTTTCCACCAAGTGAGATTTTGAGCCTTATTGCATATTGCATATTTGCAATTTATTCGTTTGCTTGAGTGTCCACGGATTGTTTGCATTGCTAGCAGTTGTTTGAGGTCTTTCTTGAAACGCATGACATTATTTGACGATTAAAATGATAAAGGCATTTAGGATTAACCATATATTTTCCCATATTACCACACCATGTTTACATGATCAATTAGTTAACCCGTTGAGCTTAATCCTATTTTTTCGGTGACATACCACATTACTTGCCGAGACCTTTTTCTTGTATTGGCCTTACATTAATTTGAACCCACATTGTCAAAGGCTAGTAGAGTGCTTAAGGGAGTAATAAGGTGTGCAATGAGGGGTTTATTGTTGGTCTTACTTTTGGGGGGAATATTGAAAATTGGGTTTGGTTGTTTACTTGATAGTCGACATATGTAATAAATTCATTGGATCATTGTTATTGTTTATATTATTGTTTGTGTTCTATTTAGCTCTCGAAAAAAGAAAAAAAAAAGAAAAGAAAAAGGAGAAAAGAAAAAAAAAAGAAAAAAAAATTATGAGAGCATGTTTATGTTTGTTGCGATCCTATTTCAGTCGACTAGTCGAGTGTTTGTTTTAGTAAAAATTATGTGGGGGGAATATGGTGTTGTGAGTGATGTATTATGGTACTTACTAGCTTTTGACACTACACCTGTTTTGGCTTATTTGACATACCTTGTCCCTAGCCCCGTTACAACCCAAATAAAGACCTTTTGATTATCATCATTGATGTATGTTGTGTTAAGAGTTAGATTGATACCAAATGTCAAGAATGCTTATGATTTTGTTGGAATTGAGTGATAAACTTACCCTTGTTTTTGAGTGAATATTCTTTTGTGAGTGGATTGTGAGTGTTTGCTTGTTCTTGCGTATGAGATCCCGAGTGTTGTCTCAAAGATGTGCTCTTGTAGGCTTAGCATGTTTACTAACTTATTCTTACACTTGACATGGGCTTGTGAGAACTTATGCATGTTCATTGAGTAGACTATGTGAATACTTGCACTTTCGACACCAAGGCATTGCGTATTTACTTTGATTCTTAAGTTGATATGGCATGAGAGGATTTGAAGGTATGGTAGAAGATTAATTGCATTTGCATATTAGTTGCATTCATGCATTGCATTGCATTAGGTTAAATGGATTTTGTGGGTACATTCGCTATAGGCCCTCACGAGACCTTACTCGTCCACTAGGGCTGCCTAGGGGTTTAAAGGGCTTGTTGCATATGCCAAATGCAACCGTGATCACCTACGGAAGTGGTACTAGTTAGTTAGTTAGTTGTAATTGTTAATGCTTGAGGACAAGCATCGGTTTAAGTTTGGGGGTGTGATAAGTGGATTTATATCCACTTGGAACATTCTAAATCGGCTTAAATTGATTGTCTTGGGCTCAAGTTTCTTGTAGTTTTGATGTGTTTTGTTTAGTTGTGCAGATTTACAAGGATGTTGATTATGGTGGATGTTTTTGTCGTTTTTGGAAATTTAATTTATTAAAATTCGGATTTATTGGGCTGCACGCGTGAGATTCACTGTTTGGGCCATATCTTGAGTTCTATAAGTCTGTTTTCAGCCCGTAAGCAGTCCACGCGAAGATAACGAGATTCTCTATCATTCTAAGGTGGTCCAGAAGCCCAATTACGTCTGGAACGGCTCTGGAAAACAGAAGAAAAGTCAGCTACGAATTTCCCTTAAAAAACAGAATCAGTTTAGGAAACGTATCTTGCAGAAATTCTATTATAATTCTGTTTTGGTATTTTCTTGCTGGGCAAGATGTCTAGAGCCTATATAAACACATCCAACCCTTGTAAATTAGAGAATTAAGATTATCATCATTAGGAGTAGAACTATTACATATCAATTACTTAGGTTTATTTGTATATTTTCATACTTTGTTTTTATCATGGTTTCATCAGATCCCATGATGACGAGAGGTTCGATTATGAACTAATCGTTGTCATGGGATTCTAACGGATTTATTTATGGAGCTTTAGTATCTTGATTGCTTTAAAGATCTGTGTGTGGTGTATATCTGATATCCTCGTATGGTTATGCTTAATTGATAGATGCGTCATGAACATCTAATTTGTTAATCTCTTGTGAAGTGAAAGTGGATCTTGAGATTTAGAACTTGCCATGCTAGCATAGGTTCATAATTGTTTATCAATATGATTCGTGGTATGAGATGAGAATACTTGTATTGCCCCATGTGATCATTATGGATAACTTGTGCTTCAACCGTTATGTTTTCAAATTCTATAGAGATATAGGGTCTAAGCATAATTGGTGTCTATTCATCTTCTATCTCTTTTGTGGATGTATGTTTAGTTTGGTATACGTATACTGAGAGGTAGCGTTTACTTGTTTCGTGTTATCCGATCAGATATCATAACCATTGCATATAGTGATTAAAGGCGTCAGATCTAAGCAAAGTATTTAATGAAGTTAGGATTCCATGGTTTTTCTTACAGAAGTAATTAGATTTCAATTCTTGTTAGTTAGTTAATTCGTAGTTTTGTTAATTTGTTTCTTAGTTTAATTTAGTTAGTTAAAACCTTAATTTATTAATTGTCTTAGCAGTGAATTAAGATCATACACTGTTGCATAGGTGCGTTTACTGAATTAAAACCATAACCAGATCTCTGTGGGAACGAATTTGAACTTAACCTTATATATTACTTGTGACCACGTGCGCTTGCGTGATTTAGTGTAAACAACTGGTCCTCAACTATCAACATAGATTTCTTGCTTATCATCCTTGATTCTCAGAGGATTATCCAGTACACAGGGCTGATAACCTGCTTCCTCACTGAATAGCTTGTTGAGTTTCTTGTAACTTTCCTTCAGTTGAGCTTCTAGGTCTTCAGCACTTTGTTTGGCAGATGTGGCAGGTTTGGTGGATTGGGATGATTTAGCTTTAGTAGCCTGATAAGCTTGTTCTGCTTCATATTCAGCCATGCCAGCCTTTGTAAAAGGACGATGTGCTGCTACAAGGTCGACATCAAGCATTGGTTCCCCATCAGAACTGACTTCAAGGTCTGCATCATCATGTGCTCTCTAATCACCATAATTCTCATAGAATTCAGCATATCTTTGAGCATAGTATTCTTTGACATGCTCTAAGATACTGCTGGAAACATCTTGGTTTGTTTCCATGAGAGTGATCATCCTTTCCAAAACGAAGAAATCAATTCTTCTCCTTACCTTTACCTTATTGCATGAGAGATCACGCATGCCTACCACATTTGAGACTATCTCCATAGTGAAGTTTGGTTCTACAGTTATACATGTAGTTCCACAGTCCTTAAGATCATACTTACGTACCTTTTTATTGACTGGGTCCAGTTCCACCGAGACAGATGATATGCTCCCATCAATTGACTTTTTCAATAGTTCAAAACTATTTTCTTTTCTCTTATCAATGGGCTTCTCTGTCAAAACTGCTCCATTCTTCTTTTTCTTTGCTGCTGCAACTGTCTTCCCTTTTATCTTGGTTGTATGATAGGCTTGGGCTCTTGTCTTCCTTCTGTTAGATGTGAAATTCTTGACAAGCTTTCGTACTTTGACAGTTTCTTCAAGTTGATCCTTGACAGCATCTTTCATGACAGCAACTTTGACAGCTTCGACTGTTTGGCTCTTGACAGCATCTTTCACTTGGGTGTCTTCAGCCAATTTGATAGTATCCTTGTTGATAATATCTTTTTCAGCATTAAAGCATTCAACATCTAATCTCAAGATACTTGCCTC
This sequence comes from Kitagawia praeruptora, assembly GCA_037693485.1. Lineage (NCBI taxonomy): Eukaryota > Viridiplantae > Streptophyta > Magnoliopsida > Apiales > Apiaceae > Kitagawia > Kitagawia praeruptora. Next base: position 148,042,805 of record CM075352.1, read on the forward strand.
CAATGCTTCACAAATTTCTAACTCCCATTTTTCATTGACAGCATCTTTCTTTTCAGTACTGGGAGTTTCTTGCTCTTCTTGGGTAGCATCCATCTGAGTTTGTGTAGCAACATTCTCAGATGCTTCTTTTCTAGAACTCCTGAATCTTCCAGGTTCACCACTTCCTCCAATTTCATCCTCATCATCATCCAAAGTATCATCATAGTTGTAGCTTCCTCCCATCTTGGCATTAGCATCAGAGATCAGCTTCTTTATGATTGATCTAATTTCCTCATCTCTTTTTGCTAACAGTCTATGAATATCTTTGACAGCTTTAACCTTTTCACTTGTGATACTGGATTTGAGAAGTTTCTTCAGCACTGTCATGATTGTTTCAGTGCTTAGTACTGAGATTTTATCCAATGGTAAGAAATCCAACCTTCTAGCTCCTGTCTTTGTGATCCTTCTGAAACACACACCATAAGGATTTTGAATCACCTCAGGGAGTTTGTCTTCAACCATCCTTTTAATTTGTGCTATCAGACTATCATTGAAGGTTGTTGAATTTCTGACTACCAGGGTTCCAAGGACTTGGAGTACTCTAGCATGCAAACTTTGTAAAAGTTGCATTGTGATGAATATGGTCAAACGGTTTTTCAAATAAACCTGAACAGCCCATCTTCTTTCCAAGTTGATTCTCACAGAGATACTTATTACTTTGCTCTTCAGTGTTGATGCCAATTTTGTAAAAGCTCCCCCTGATTCACTAATTGATTCATCCACCAACTTACTGAAATCTTCATCTTTGTTGTTCAAAGTACTCTCCATGTGATCAACCATCATCAATTCTGCATCTTCAAGGGCGTATTCACTTCCATCTGACCAAGTAGTTCCAGTAGATATGCCAGCAGATATGTCCATATACTCAGGCATTTTGCCTTTGCCTTTACCCAGAGCATTTTGAATTTCTTTTTCTCTCCATTCCTTCTGCAACTTCTGGAATAGAGCTTCGACTTCCTCAGGATTTGGCTCATTGATTTTCAGTGGAGGCAATACTGTTCTTTTAGACTTTTGAGTCCCCTTTAATTGCTCCAACACTTCCTTGGATAACAATACTGCCTCACCATCTATTTCTGCTTCAAACAATTCACCATCTCCTGTTGCCTTCAGTTCTTCACCAAAGTTTCTTTCTTCTTTCTCTTGCTCCCCCACACTTTCATCTCCATCTTTTTCTTCCAAAACTTGCTCCCCCTCACTTGTAGGCTCCCCCTCACTTGCAGCTTCACCTTGTTTCTCCTTCTCTACCAAGTTTGCTTCATTTTGATCTACCACTTTCTCTCCCTCACCCTCATTCTGATCTACCACTTTCTTCCCCTTAGTTGAGTTGGCAGCACTAAGGATGACAGAGAATGAGTGAAGAGTTTGTTGAATATCAGCAAAACCAGTAGCTACCATAGTGGACAGAGCATCAAGTTTAGCTTCCATGGATGCACATCCGCCCTCAAGGGATTTCAACCTTGATTCAGCTTGTTTAGAAGGACCACCAGTTCTCAACCTTTTTGGATATAAAGGAAGAGACTGGGGCAAGGAGGCTATGGAGTTTCTCACACACTCATTGTTTTTCTGAGTGATCTCATCACTCCTCACAGAATGACTCTCAAGGCCTAGTGCCTTTGTGTGTGGGGTTCCCTCAAGTTCACTCTGGACATGCTCAAGTCCCTCACCTTTTGCCAGCTCGTTTGGCTGCCTCTCATTTTTATGCTCACCTTTCTTTTCTTTTATCTCTCTTTTTCTTTTTGTTAGAAATGATTGATGAGAACAGTGTTTGGAAGCTATAGTGACAAAACAGAGTTTAGCTGGAAGCAGTGAGAGTTTAGTTAAACACTGACTGGAAGCGCAACAGAGATTGTTAAACTCTGTAGCGGTATTGTCTGAAGAGTCAACAGTGTTTGAAGATTGATATAAGATAAATTTGGAAGCAATATCTTTGAAGATTGGAAAGCTGTCAAAGAGATTGAGTTGACTTGGAAGACTAGAGCAATCGTGATTGATATCAATTGTATAGCTTAATTATAGGAGAATCAATTACTGATTGTACGAAGCTGTATGTTTTATAAATACAGTTAGGTTAACCCTAGAAGGGTATCGAACATTGAGAAATTCATTGATTGTAACCTAAGCAGCTCTCTGTGATATTTTACATCACTGAGAGAGGAATTGTTAATTCCAAACAGTTTTTAAGTATTAAACAGTGTGTTCTTGTTAAGTTACTCATACAGTATTTGATTACCTATTGTGTATTCGACCTAACAAGTGGTATCAGAGCCAATCTGTTACTTTATTACAGTTAAAGATCCAAAACACAAGAGTAATCAATGGCAGAGATACCTCCACCATCTGAGAAAACCCCTACTACTGTTAGTAGGTATGAAACAATTAGGGTTCCTATACTTAGGCCATTAGAGTATGCAATTTGGAAAGTAAAGATGACCATGTTTCTGGAGGCTACAGATCCAGAATACCTTGATAGAATTTATGAAGGTCCTCACAAACCTACAAAGTTATCTGCTGCTGCTGCTGGTGAGGAATCAAAGGTCATTCCAAAAGAAAAGAAAGATCTAACTGCTGAGGATCTTTCATCTATTGCAAAGGATGCAAAAGTAAGACACTTACTTCACAGTGCATTAGACAATGTTATGTCTAATAAAGTGATTAATTGCACAACTGCAAAGGAAATATGGGATGCACTTGAGGTTAGGTGTCAAGGAACTCCTGCAATCAAGAAAAACAGAAGAAACATACTCACTCAGGAGTATGAGCACTTTGAGGCAAAGTCTGAAGAAACCATGACAGAAACATTTGACAGATTCTGTAAACTGCTCAATGATTTGTCATTGGTTAATAAAGAGTATGATTTAGAAGACTCAAATCTCAAGTTTCTTCTTTCTCTACCTGAAAAGTGGGATGTGAAAACAACCACCATAAGAGATAACTATGAACTTGGTGAAACAGAGATTGATGAAATTTATGGACTGCTCAAAACCCATGAATTGGAATTGGAGCAGAGAAACAAAAGATCAAGTAGAAAGTCAAAGTCTGTTGCACTTAAGGTTGAGGAGAAACCATCAAAGAAAGAAGCATCAAGAAGTAAGGCAAAAGGAAAAGCTTTAGTCATACACTCAGAGAATGAGTCATCAAACACTGATGTTGACTCAAACACAGATGGAACATCTGATTCTGAAGATGATGAAGAGATGATGCAAATGGCTGCATTGATGGTAAAGACCTTCAAGAAGATGGGATTCAAGAACTTCAGGAAGGAAAAGAGATTCTCCAAGGACTACTCTAAGTCTGACAAGAAGAATTTCAAGAAATCTGAGGGAAAGGACTTCAAATCTGGTAAGAAAGATAAGTCTGAGATTCAATGCTACAAGTGTAAGGAGATGGGTCACTATGCTCCTGAGTGCAAGAAGGGTAAAACTGAAAAGGCACTCTACACCAAAGGCAGAGATTGGGCAGACACTTCAGATTCAGATGAGGAAGTGAACTATGCACTCATGGCTACTACTCAAAATGAAGATGATGATCTAAAGGTACCCCCAACTACCTATGCTTATAATACAGATAATATAACTGAATTGAGAATTTATCTTAAAGCATTGCATATCAGTTATAGGGATCAGACTTTAGAAAATGAGAGGATAAAGACTGAGTGCTCTCAACTCAAAGATAGAAACAAACTAGTTGAGGAACAGCTAGAAAACATGAATAAAATTCAGAAAGAGAGAGATGATGCAGTGTTTATTGAACAGGAGTTGCTAGGTAAGTATAAGCAACTAGAATCTGAATTGGAGGATACTAAACACATCATTAAAACTTGGACACACTCTGGTAAAGATACTCAAGAAGTGTTTCAGTCAGATACAGTAGGTCTAGGTTACTCTGAAGGAGATGAACTTAGATTTGAAAATTTGGTAAAAGTTAGACCACATCGTTCATCTGAAGGTAATGTCATGGGAACAGGTGGACCTAAGACTGAAGCTGAGAAAAAGGATGTTAAAGAATCATATGCTAAGACTTTTGTTAAAGAGGCTAACATTGGTTTAATGACAGATAAACAACTCAAGCATAAGCTTAAAGAGATAAAATCTGTCAACAAACAGAAAATGCCTAGGAAAAACAAAAATGGAAAGGTAGGCATAACATCAGGAATAAAGCCAATGCTTGCTTCATTAGCTCCTAGAAAAACATGCTTTAATTGTGGTAGCACTAATCATCTTGCTAATTTCTGCAGTAAGAATAAGAACATTAATTCTTTGCCCTCTAAAACTGCAGTTAAAAATGATTATGTGAGAACTAGACCACAGACTTTATGTAAACACTGTGGAAGTACATGGCATTCTATTTACACTTGCAGAGATTATCATGCTATTTACTATAATTACTATGAACCCAAACCAAATTTGAAATGGGTTAAAGTAAACTCTGCAAATGTAAACTCTGAAAAAGTTAGCTTAAACTCTAATAATGTGAATTCCGCTGCAAAAGCTAACAGAATTAAGAAAGCCAAAGGATCCAAGCAAGTCTGGATCCTTAAAACTAATAATCAGTGATTGTTTGTGATTGCAGGGCAACAGGGTTAGTACCCTAGTCGTGGACAGTGGATGTTCAGGACACATGACTGGAAATAAAGCCCTGCTATCAGAGTATGAGGAGAAAGCTGGCCCAAAAGTTTCCTATGGAGATGGCAACATAGGACATACTCTGGGATATGGCAATATTAATCTTGGGAATTTCATCATCACAAATGTAGCTCTGGTTCCAGGACTCAAGCATGATCTGCTATCTGTGAGTCAAATCTGTGACAGAGGATATCATGTGGATTTTCAGCCTGAATATTGTCAAGTCATCAGCAAATCTACAGGGAAAGTTGCTCTAGTTGGAAACAGACACAATAACATCTATGAAATTAAATTGTCAACAAACACTGATGGCAAAGCAGTGTGTCTGTCAACAAGAATGTCCAGTGAAGAGAGTTGGAAGTGGCACAAGAAACTCTCTCATTTGAACCTGAACAACATCAATGAGCTAATCAAGAATGATCTTGTAAGAGGTCTACCAAGGTCTTTGTTGAATGTAGAAGGCCTGTGTGATTCTTGTCAAAAGGCCAAACAGAGAAAAGCCTCCTTCAAAAGCAAATCTGAGTCTTCAATTGTTGATCCTTATCATCTCCTACATGTTGATCTCTTTGGACCAGTGAATGTGATGTCTCTTGGAAAGAAGAAATATGCTCTAGTCATTGTTGATGAATATACCAGATACACATGGGTATATTTTCTTGCAAAGAAGGATGAAACTGCATTAACACTGACAGAACATATAATACAACTGGACAAAGGGTCAGAGAATCAAGTGAAGATAATCAGAAGTGACAATGGAACTGAATTCAGGAATTCATCAATGGAAGAATTTTGCAAGAGTAAAGGAATCAAACAAGAGTTTTCTGCACCTGGCACTCCACAACAAAATGGTGTGGTGGAGGGGAATAACAGAACCTTGATAGAAGCTGCCAGAACCATGCTAGATGAAGCAAAATTGCCAACATACTTCTGGGCAGAAGCAGTTCAAACTGCTTGTTTTACTCAAAATGCAACACTGATCAACAAGCATGGTAAAACACCATATGAAATGGTGAAGAAGAAAAAGCCAAATCTAAAATATTTTCATATTTTTGGATGCAAGTGCTTTGTGTTGAAGACTCATCCTGAACAATTGACCAAATTTGATCTAAAGGTAGATGAAGGAATTTTTGTTGGCTATCCACTGTCAACTAAGGCATTCAGAGTTTATAATATGAGAACTAGAGTGATCATGGAATCAATTCATGTGTCATTTGATGACAAGAAAATAACTAGACTTGAAGATGTCAATGAACATGATCTACTCTACTTTGAAAATGAAGATTTATTCTCTGAAAAAGTAAACTCTGATCAGACTGATCTGACAAACTCTGTTGATCTAAACTCTGAACCTCTACTGGTAAATACTGAAGAAACTCTTCAATCAGAAACAAGGGGAGAACCAGTTGAGGGGGAGCATGAAGAATCACATCAAAGTGATAATTCGAACACTGAAAGTGACTCAATTGATAATTCTGAATCAAACTCTGTTGATTCAAACTCTGTTGACAATTCTAAGCAGTCACATTCAGGGGGAGCATCTGAAAATGAAGAGAGGCACCAAGGAAATCAGGAGAGCATGGATCAAGGGGGAGGATCACATGATGACAGAAGCAATTTGCCTTCTGCAAGAAAATGGACTAAGTCACACACACCTGATTTAATTATTGGTAATCCAGATGCAAAAGTAAGGACAAGAAGTGCAACAACAAATGAGTGTTTGTTTCATGCATTCTTGTCACAATCTGAGCCAAAGAAAGTGGAAGAAGCTCTTAAAGATGCTGACTGGATAACAGCAATGCAAGAAGAGCTAAATGAATTTGAAAGAAATGAAGTGTGGACCCTTGTACCAAGGCCTAAGAACAGATCCATTGTTGGTACTAAATGGGTTTTCAGAAATAAAACTGATAGTGAGGGTGTTATCACAAGAAACAAAGCAAGACTGGTTGCAAAAGGCTATTCACAATAGGAAGGAATAGACTATGATGAAACATTTGCTCCAGTTGCTAGATTGGAGGCAATCAGAATCTTTCTAGCATATGCCTCTCATAAGAAATTCAAAGTGTTTCAGATGGATGTGAAAAGTGCATTTTTAAATGGAAAACTTGAAGAAGAAGTGTTTGTGGAACAACCACCAGGTTTTGTAGATCCAAAATATCCAAACCATGTCTACAGGTTAGACAAGGCACTCTATGGACTTAAGCAGGCACCAAGGGCATGGTATGAAACTCTTGCCAAATTTCTACTAGAAAGTGGATTTCACAGAGGTACTATTGACAAAACTCTGTTTTATTTCCAATCTGGTAGTGACTTGCTCTTAGTTCAGATATATGTAGATGACATCATTTTTGGATCTACTAATGATAAACTCTGTAAGAAGTTTGCAAAACTCATGCAGTCAAAATATCAAATGAGTATGATGGGAGAGCTTAGTTATTTTCTAGGCTTACAGGTGAAGCAAACAGATGATGGAATTTTTATAAATCAAGCAAAATATACCAGAAATCTTCTCAAGAAATTTGGTATGCTTGACTGTTCATCTGCAACAACTCCCATGGCAACTGCAACAAAATTGGACAAAGATGCAGGGTCATCAGTAGATATGACAAGTTACAGAGGAATGATTGGTTCTCTACTCTATTTAACAGCTAGTAGACCTGATATCATGTATGCCACTTGTTTGTGTGCAAGGTTCCAGGCAGATCCAAGAGAACCACATTTAACAGCAGTAAAGAGGATTTTTAAGTACCTCAAGGGCACTATAACTTTGGGGCTGTGGTATCCAAGAGAATCAGAGTTTAAACTACTTGGTTATTCAGATGCAAAGTTTCTCAAACTCTGCTTCAAAAGGATGATGCTGGAGATGGAGGGGCAAGTGATAAGAAGAAGGGTTTAAGCTCTGAAACACTAACTCTGAGATCTGGTAAATCTCTTAAGTCACAGTCTGTTGGAATAAACACTGAAACTCAAGGTACTTCAAAAACCAAGAGTTTGGAATTAATATCAAATCCAAAGACTGATGAGGAGTTAGCTGTTAAGCTTTTCATGGAAGAAAATGCAGAAGGAGTTACTATAGAGGATGCTAAAGCTGAAGAGAAGAGTCTGCAAGAAAAGCATTTGAAGACTTTAAAGTCTGATAAATTGAAGAAGAATGTGAAAGCTGTTAAAGCTGCAAAGCCTGTTCTTAAAGGCATTCAAATCAAAGAACCAGTTGGTACAAATCAAAGAATGCAAGTGTTCAGAAAACCAACAGATGAAGAAGCTAAGCAAAAGCTGAAAAGTATTGTTACAACCTCTGTTGATACACATGTTGTACAGAAGAATGAAGACACAACCTCTGTTACTACACAAGTTGTGACCACACCATTATTGTCTTCTCAGTTGAAATCAACATTTGGAAAAAGTGTTCTTCATGATTCAAGGCTAGAAGCTACAGTTCCAATGGATTTCACTGATGGTAGAGCCTTATCTGGTAAAATCGGATACAACAAAGGAGGCATAGGCTCACACAGAGACACAAGACAATATGTTGGTCCCAGAGATCCTTCTTCACTGTCTGTTCCAGGTCGTGGTGTCACTCAAGAGAGTTTAGACAGACTGGAGTCAGTACAGCTTGTTAATCAGAAGAGTTTAGAGAAGGATTTTCTGCTATATTTCATGGCTGATGGAACAGTGTTTAAAGTTGATGAGAAGGATATTGATTTAAAATACTGGGAAGAACTTGAATATGTTCTGTATCTTTTCAGAGTAAGAAATCAAAGAGCTCAGTCAGTTGCAAATGTACTCAGACAAAAGATGATTCAAAATCTTGCCAGGAGAAATATGAAGTACAACAGCAAGTATGTTCCAAAGTATAGAGACTGGAATGGGAATCTGATAGAAATGGAGAAGGGGACTACAAAGCTGAAGACTGATCTTGGAATCACTGTTTTGGATTTTAATGTGAAGTCTGAGGAAGTGAAATATATCAGGCTGGGAAATGAAATGAGAAGAAACAAAATCTACGATCTTAGAGCTGCTATCTATCAAACTGATGAGAATGATCCTCAGTTGAGAGAAATCAAGGAAGCTATGCAGATAGAGCTTGATAATGCTGAAAGAAGGTTGCTTATAGACTATCTCAGAACAATGCCAGATCTTCAAGAGATTAGAATTTGAAGACTGTAAGAATTTTCTTATCTTCTGTAGAAATTGTTAAGTAATAGCTTAAACTCTGTTTGTATGTTAGACACTGTAAAACTTTGTATTTGTTTTGACATCATCATTTACTGTAAACTTGTACATTCTTGCTAATGGACAAGTTGGGGGAGATTGTTAGAAATGATTGATGAGAACAGTGTTTGGAAGCTATAGTGACAAAACAGAGTTTAGCTGGAAGCAGTCAGAGTTTAGTTAAACACTGACTGGAAGCGCAACAGAGATTGTTAAACTCTGTAGCGGTATTGTCTGAAGAGTCAACAGTGTTTGAAGATTGATATAAGATAAATTTGGAAGCAATATCTTTGAAGATTGGAAAGCTGTCAAAGAGATTGAGTTGACTTGGAAGACTAGAGCAATCGTGATTGATATCAATTGTATAGCTTAATTATAGGAGAATCAATTACTGATTGTACGAAGCTGTATGTTTTATAAATACAGTTAGGTTAACCCTAGAAGGGTATCGAACATTGAGAAATTCATTGATTGTAACCTAAGCAGCTCTCTGTGATATTTTACATCACTGAGAGAGGAATTGTTAATTCCAAACAGTTTTTAAGTATTAAACAGTGTGTTCTTGTTAAGTTACTCATACAGTATTTGATTACCTATTGTGTATTCGACCTAACACTTTTCACTCCCTCACTCATCCTAGATGCATGGGTATGGGCAGTACTTGCATGCATTTTAGTTGAAGAAGTAGAAAGTTTAGATTGTACCTTCAAAGCAGAGATAGTAAGTTGATCATCATCTGAACCATCTTCAACAATGATAGTATCATGATAAAACTTTGTAGAGGCGACAACATCTTTACCCAAAATGTTACTGTCAAATAAACAAGTAGCACATATGACAGTAACTTCTCATGACAGTAACATTGAAAATTAAGGTCACGAGATGCAATTTTAACCACATTGAAAATGTAAAAACTAGTAAGTTAACATACCAGATTTAACATTCCCAATTCACTTACCAACCTGTTGAAGGTTGCTTCATCTAGTGGCTTCGTAAAAATATCTGCAAGTTGCTTTTCTGTTGGAACATAAATCAGCTTCGCAGTTCCCCTTTCAACATGCTTTCTTAGGAAATGATGTCTGATATCAATGTGCTTTGTCCTGGAGTGTTGAACTGGATTGTCTGAGATAGCTATGGCACTAGTGTTATCAAAATAAATAGGAATATTGGACAACTCCAAGCCATAATCCATTAGCTGATTTTTCATCCAAAGAATTTGAGCACAACAACTTCCAGCTGCGATATATTCAGCTTCTGCAGTTGAAGTAGATACAGAATGCTGCTTCTTGCTAAACCATGACACTAATCTTCCACCCAGAAATTGACAGCTTCCTGTTGTACTTTTCCTGTCAATCTTGCATCCAGCATAGTCTGAATTCGAATAACCAACCAAGTCAAATCCAGTATCTTTAGGATACCAAAGGCCTAGGTTTGGAGTGCCTTTGAGATATCTAAAGATTCTCTTGATTGCTACTAAGTGTGATTCTTTTGGATCAGCTTGGAACCTTGCACAGAGACATGTAGCAAACATGATGTCTGGTCTGCTAGCAGTTAAGTATAGCAACGATCCCACCATGCCTCTGTAGGTACTAGAATCCACTTTCTTTCCTTTAGGATCCAAATCCATCTTGGTTGCAGTAGAGATAGGTGTCTTGGCAGGTGATGCATCTTCCATGTTGAACTTTTTGAGAAGTTCCTTGACATATTTCGATTGGCTTATGAAGATACCATCATCCTTTTGATGAACTTGTAGACCTAGAGAAAATGATAGTTCTCCCATCATGCTCATCTCATACTTTCTCTTCATAAGAGATGAAAACTTTTCACACAGCTTCTCATTTGTAGAACCAAAGATTATGTCATCAACATAAATCTGAACGAGAATGATGTCCTTGCCATGGTGCTTGTAAAACAGTGTCTTATCTACTACACCTCTTGTAAATTGATTCTCAATGAGAAAAGTAGATAGAGTTTCATACCAAGCTCGAGGGGTTTGCTTCAATCCATAAAGTGCTTTGAACAGCTTGTAGACAAAGTCATACAACTCAGCATCCTCAAATCCAGGTGGCTGTTCGACATACACTTCCTCTTCTAATTCTCCATTAAGAAAGGCACTTTTGACATCCATTTGGAACACTTTGAAGTAACAGTGTGCAGCATAGGCTAAAAATATCCAAATAGCTTCAAGTCTGGCAACAGGGGCAAATGTTTCATCATAATCGATTCATTCCTGTTGACAGTAACCTTTAGCTACTAGCCTTGCCTTGTTTCTTGTCACATTTCCACTTTCATCCAACTTGTTTCTGAAAACCCACTTTGTGTCAACTACTGACTTCCCTTTGGGTCTAGGGACCAGCTTCCATACATTTTTCTCTCAAATTGATTTAGCTCTTCTTACATAGCTATCACCCAATCTGAATCCAACAATGCTTCATCAATTAACTTTGGCTCAGTTTGAGATAGAAAACATGAAAACATGCTGTCAGCAGAAATATTTCTTCTCGTCCTTATACCAGTAGTGGGATCACCAATGATTAGATTGCTAGTGTGATCTCTGTTCCACTTAGTGGTTCTGGGCAAGCTTCTTTCTTGATCTGCTTCATCATTTCCTCTTTGAGGTGTTGACTCTCCACCATTGATATTTTCTCCTTCATGTTCTTCAACGTCTCCAGAATCATTCTCATTCTGATGATTAGCTGATATAGTTTGAGATTGAGCTGGAGTTTGAGTAGCATCATTGGTGTTGACAGCATTTCTTTCAAACTCAATATCCTAAGTACCAGTAGGTTCATCAGCAACAATTTCCTCTTCTTCCAAATACCCTTGATTTTCAAATCTAAGAGGCTCGATTTGACCATCCTCTTGCAGTCCTGGGAATTTGGTTTCATCAAATGTGATATTCACACTTTCTTTAATGACTTTGTGATCAATGACATAGACTCTGTAGGCAGTCCTCTCCAAACCATATCCCATGAAAATGCCTTCATAAGCTTTAGCATCGAACTTTCCTTTTCATTCATGGTTGTCAATCATCATGAAACACTTACTTCCAAATACATGAAAATACTTGACAGTAGGTTTCTTTCCTGTTAACAAATAGTAAGGAGTGTTTCCATGAGTCTTGTTGATCAAGGTTCTATTCTGTGTGTAACAAGCCGTATTAATAGCTTCTGCCCAGAAGTATGTTGGTAATTTAGAATCATTCAACATAGTTCTCGCAGCTTCGATGAGAGTTCTGTTCTTCCTTTCTACAACTCCATTTTGTTATGGTGTCCTGGCAGTGGAAAATTGTTGGACAATGCCCTCTTCTTTGCAGAAGTTTTCTAGTGTGGCATTTCTGAACTCAGTACCATTGTCACTTCTCAGATATTGAACTTGAGCATTGGGGGTTCTTTCAAGAACTCTTATGTGATTAATGATTTCTTGAGCAGCTTCGTCCTTTGTCTCTAAAAACTTCACCCAAGTGTACCTTGAGTAGTCATCCACCATTACCAGGGCATATCTCTTCCTTGCAAGAGATTGAACATTTACTGGACCAAACAAATCCATGTGAATTAATTTGAGTGGCTCGGTGTTGGTATTCACTTGCTTTGATTTGTGCACAAATCTTTTCAATTTGCCCATTTGACAATCCTCACATAGTCCTTCTTGACAGAATTCCTGTTGAGGTAGTCCTCTCACTAAATCCTTCTTCATCAGAATATTCATATTCTTGAAATTGAGATGTGAGAGCTTCTTGTGCCAAAGCATGCTTTCACCAACTGATGCTTTACTGTAAAAACAGTAAGCCTTGTCTTTATTGACAGAATTTAAATCTACAACAAACAAGCTTCCTTTCCTGACTCCTTTCAAGGAGAGGCTTCGATATTTCTTGTGATAGATATCACAAACCATCATATAAAAATCAACCTTGAATCCCTTGTCACTGAACTGGCTGACACTGAGTAGGTTGTGCTTCAATCCATCAACAAGAGCAATATCTTCAATGACAACATTTCCAATTTCCAAACAGCCATATCCCACAGTGTCACCTTTACTGTTGTCTCCAAAAGTTATGATTGGGCCGGCTTTCTCCACAAAATATGATAGCAGGGCTATATCACTAGTCATGTGCCTGGAGCATTCACTGTCGATGATCCACATGACCTGCTTCTATTTCTTGCCCTGCAAAACAGATGATTTTAATTTACATCTGGTACCCAAACTCTGTTGGGTCCTGCAGTTACAACATCATTGTTCATATCATTCTGTTTCACATTTAAATCGACACTAGAATCCTCCTGTCTGACTTCTTTTACTGTCCACTTGGTTCTAGAGTTAGACTTAGTCATTCTCTTGGTGGAAGCTGCCTTTTTACCAACATAGGCAGGCACAGAAGTCTCAGCAGTTTCTAAATAGGAGCATCTTTCAGTAGACAGAATAGGTAGATTGAAGCAAGTACTCATAACAACAATTTTTCATGGTATACAGTCAATGTTATTACAGACATCCATACTTCTTTGCATAATGGGGGTTCTATGTAAGTTACCACTAACATTGGACGCATTAACCTTATCCAGTTTGGGTTTCTTACAAACGAATGTTAAATGATGAGATGATCCACAATTATTGCAAAGCTTCCTAGGGGCATCCTTAACATGACTATATCCATTCTTCTTATCAATCCCTAACTTACCATTCCTATTCTTAGGCTTGTAGGCATTTGCTTTGACAGTATGTTCTGAAGTTGCTGTCGAGCCACCCTTGACAGTACCTTTCTTTGCCTCTATCGTGACAGCAGGTTTGAAAGTTGTTGTCTTGGGTTCTCTCTTGACAGTATCTTTTGAAGTTTCTGTCTCATCCTTGTTGTCAGCTACTTTAGAACATTCTGTCTGATTGCTTGGTAGAGTTTCTGTCATGGGGAACTTGATAGTATCTTTTCCTTTGCTCAGTGTGCTGTTAATGCACTCATCTTCATCAAGTAGCTCTTGTTTGATGAACAAGGATGTTTCATCAAAATCAGCTTGAAGACTTTTGAAAATCGGATTGTTAACTCTTTTGAGAATTTGAGATTTGACAGCATCACTATCATCAAGAACAATTGCCTTTCCATGCCTTCTACCATACTCGAAACCTATTCCTACCTTTTGATTCTCAGTATGATTATCATGATATTCCTGGACTAACCTAGAAGAGTTTCTAAAAGCTTTGAGTTTAAACTCATTTTCTGCAATTTGACTCCTGAGAAAATCTTCTATTTCCTTAGCATAGATAATATCATTCTTCAATCTAGCATTCTCTTGAGCTAATGAATCTAAGGGTCTGGTTCTTAACAACAACATTTCATTTTCAGATTTGAGAGTTTCATTCTGTTTAGTTAACTTAGCAATTTCTTCATGAGCAACAGATAGACTAACATGAATGTTGAACATCTCAGCACTTAAATCCTCAATGGTATGCTTATACTCAGTTTTAGACATATCAAGTAAGACTAGAGATGGTACCTGATTTGATGAACTTGAAGCTTCTTCATCAGATTTAGCCATGAGGGCTAAGTTCACAAACTCCTCTTCTTCTTCATCTTCAGAATCATCCCAGCATTTTCCTTCAGCCACATAGGCTTTCCCTTGATTCCTCTTAAACTGATTTCCAGATCCCTTTCCTTGATTCTGTCTTGGTCTTTTGCACTCAGTAGCAAAATGACCTAGCTCATTGCAGTTGTAACATCTGAACTTCGACCTATCCACCAACCCTGTCTTGTATCCTCCTCTTGTGGCTCCACCAGTGGGCTTTGAAAAACTTCCCTTGTTGAATTTAGATGATTGACCCTGTGGCTTGTATGACTTGTCCCTTCTGAACTTGATATTCTTGAATCTCTTAGCCATATAAGCCATGGTTGGATTATCCATGCTTTCAATCTCTTCTACTGTGTAGAAGTCTTTATCTTTAACATCTTTCAGCTGCAGAACCACCTTCTCCTCGTCATCCAACACTTCTTCAATCTTCAAAGATGGCATCTGTGTTGGTTGCGAACTTTGTGATGGTTCACTTGGACAAGCTACTTGTGGCTCATGAGCTATGAGGGCTCCTGACATGTTTGCTAACTTTTCTTTGGTTCTAGTTTGAATAGCTCTCTTTTGAAAAAGCTTGAGTTCGTATGATTTGAGCACACCATAGAGAGTTTCAAGAGAGACATCACTCAAGTTTCTTCCCTCTCTTATGGTTGTGACTTTGTGCTCAAGGTGCTCAGGGAGAGTGAGCAGAAATTTGATGTTAATCTCCTTTCTATCATAGAACTTTCTATGAATTTGCAACTCAGCTATCATCTTACTGAACCTTTCAAACATGTGTGTAAGTTTTTCGCCTGGTTTCGCCATGAAGGCTTCATATTGTGATACAAGAATTTGTCTTTGGTTCCCGCGAACTTCTTCACATCCTTCACACAGCAACTCTATCTTGCTCCACATTTTTTTTGCAGATCTGCATCCCATGACATTACCACACATGGCTTTGTCTAATGTAAGTGAGTCGAGCAAGATGAGTTGTAAATAGTCATCTAAGACTACTTTCTCCTTTTCGGACTCTGTGTACTTTGAAGGCTTCTTTGCAACCCAATGGGCTGGAATGACTTCATCATTCTCAGTAGCAGCAGCTACTTCCTTCTGAGGTATGAAGGGGCCGTTCTCAAGAATTCCTAAATACAGTGGATGGGCAGCTTTGATAAATAACAAGATCATTCTTTTCCTGAAATTGTAGTTCTCTTTATCAAAGACTGGAATCTTGATTCCACTTGACTTCTGAATACTCGTCATGATCTTCAGATTTGTGTATCAATTTGTACGCTCTGATACCAGTTGTTGGTCCCGGGGTATTGCAGAAGGGGGGTTGAATGCAATACTGATAAAATCGAATCTTTAAATCAACAACGAAAATAAAGATTATAGATTATCAGTAGATGTATGCAAGCAATAAGTGAAACAAGATTTCTCACAAAGTAAATGTTTTATTTATTTTGTGTGAAGTGTTGCTACAACCTGGAGAGAGTTTCTCCAGCTTCGATATCTCAAGAGATACAGATTGCTTCGTATGCGTACATGAATAGAAAAGAATCTAAGATGTATCTAAGTAGACTAAGATACTCTGTTGTCCCTATCGCATGGGGTGTTGAGCTGCTGTCGTTTTCAAGTGGCAGCTCATTACAATTTGCACACCCATGTGACTTTCCCTAATTGCTATATAGACAGGATAAACCTTATAAGTAAAGTAACCTAGATTCTTTCTATTTCTAGCTAATACAATTCTAGTAGATGTGGATATCACATGCTCCTCGAATTGACCAGCCTTGTCTTGTGAATCTCTTAAGCTTCTGTCGTAGTCTTGCATGTCTACTACAAACGATAGTGTGTTGCAGCAAATCTGTTTCTTGAACATGTAACCTGTCACGGGCTTTGACTGAGAAAATACCCAATTCAAATAATTCAAGGTGACAGTAACCTTAACCGCAGAGTCTGCTGTCAAAGGAATATTCAGTGGTTGACAGTACTAGCTCCCGCCAATGTTGTTGTCGGAACTCCAGACTTGCTGTCAAGTGTGAGAATGTTACTGTCTCTTGCTTCGGCCAATGTTGCTGTCAAATGTAGCTTTGTCGTGACTTTGCAACATTTGTCTTCTTGTAACATTACTGTCAGGGACATGACAGTAACCTTTATTCTTGCTGTCTTCTGGATGCATTCTTTGATGCTTGAACAAACATATGAACTTCTCCCAAATCATACATTTATTACATGACAACAATTATTCGAATACGAAGACATACTCTGCTGTGATAGTATGTTCAACTTAGTAAAAACTAAGTACAGGGAAATATAGTTAAGTTGTCTCTAGACTATCACCCATAAATCCCAACCGTTAGGTACCCCAAATTGGTATCCAAATATTACTCCAAAATGATGTGGCAATGCTTATATGGCATGGTGGAAATTTTTGATTGGGTGATTGGTGTGAATGCAGGGGGGGTCCACTATTATTACAACCAATTAAATTGCTACACTTGGCATTTGGGAAAATTTTTGGGTACCAATTTGGGGTACCTAGCATTTTCCTATTTAGTCATGCCATTTTCCTATTCTCAGTCTTGCATGTCTACTACAAACGATAGTGTGTTGCAGCAAATCTGTTTCTTGAACATGTAACCTGTCACGGGCTTTGACTGAGAAAATACCCAATTCAAATAATTCAAGATGACAGTAACCTTAACCACAGAGTCTGCTGTCAAAGGAATATTCAGTGGTTGACAGTACTAGCTCCCGCCAATGTTGCTGTCGGAACTCCAGACTTACTGTCAAGTGTGAGAATGTTACTGTCTCTTGCTTCGGCCAATGTTGCTGTCAAATGTAGCTTTGTCGTGACTTTGCAACATTTGTCTTCTTGTAACATTACTGTCAGGGACATGACAGTAACCTTTATTCTTGCTGTCTTCTGGATGCATTCCTTAATGCTTGAACAAACATATGAACTTCTCCCAAATCATACATTTATTACATGACAACAATTATTCGAATACGAAGACATACTCTGGCTGTGACAGTATGTTCAACTTAGTAAAAACTAAGTACAGGGAAATATAGTTAAGTTGTCTCTATACTATCACCCATAAATCCCAACCGTTAGGTACCCCAAAATTGATATCCAAATATTACTCCCAAATGATGTGGCAATGCTTATATGGCATGGTGGAAATTTTTGATTGGGTGATTGGTGTGAATGCAGGGGGGTCCACTATTATTATAACCAATTAAATTGCTACACTTGGCATTTGGGAAAATTTTTGGGTACCAATTTGGGGTACCTAGCATTTTCCTATTTAGTCATGCCATTTGGACTCATGAATGCCGCGGCAACTTTTCAATCACTAATGAATGACGTGTTCAGATCATTCCTTAGACGTTTCATTTTGGTGTTCTTTGACGACATCTTAATTTATAGTCGATCGGGTTCAGAACATGTCCGACACGTACAACAGGTTTTGGGGGCACTAGAGAAACAGAAGTTGTATGTTAACATGAAGAAATGTGCTTTTGGACAGACGACAATATCATACCTTGGTCACCAGATTTCGAATGAGGGAGTGGCTATGGATTTGGACAAGGTTAAAGCAATGCTAGAGTGGCCACAACCTGCAAACCTTAAAGAATTAAGAGGATTTCTCGGTCTTACCGGATATTATAGAAAATTTGTGGCCAACTATGCACTCATAGCCCAACCCTTAACCCAACAGCTTCGAAAAGATAGCTTCGGTTAGACTGATGAGGCAACCGTGGCGTTCAACAACTTGAAGGCTGCTATGGTGAATCCCCCTGTTTTGATACTTCTGGATTTTCAACAAGAATTTATAGTCGAAGCAGACGCATCAGGCTACGATTTGGGGGCGGTGTTGATGTAGAAGAATCGGCCTGTAGCCTATTTTAGCAAACTTCTAGGGATGCAAGCTCGGTAAAAGTCTGTGTACGAGAAGGAAGTCATGGCTATTTACCTTTCAGTCATTAAATGGAAGCATTACCTACTAGGGAGGCACTTTATTGTGCGCTCCGACCAACATAGTCTGAAGTATTTGTTACAACAACGAGAAATAAACCCAGAGTATCAAAAGTGGGTGAGGAAGCTACTTGGTTTTGACTTTGAAGTTCAGTTCAAACCTGGGGTGTCTAACCGGGTAGTAGACGCATTATCAAGGAAGCATGGTGAAGTTGTGGAGTTTGGGGCCTTAGTGTCAACATCCAGGGTGGTTTAGGACGATTTAGAGAAAGAAATTGAAGGGGATTCAGAGTTGTAGAAAATCAAAGCTGGGGTGAAATTGCAAACTGGGGGGAAGGTAGGTTTTACACTACAAGGAGAACATCTGTTTTACCATGGTAGACGGGTGATTCCAAAAAAATCAGTATTCATTCCAGTGCTACTCAAACAATACCACGATTCAGCTATGGGGGGACACGCCGAGGAGTTGAAGACGTACTTACGTTTGGCAATAGATTGGTTTTTGGGAGGGATGAGAAAATCAGTTCAGCAATATGTCCAACAATGTCTTACATGTCAGCAACAAAAGCACTCACAATTGTCACCTTCGGGACTCCTCCAACCCCTTCCGATTCCGTCACAGGTTTGGGCCGATGTAACGATGGATTTTGTGGAAGGGTTACCCATTTCTAAAGGCTTCAATTCGATCTTGGTGGTTGTTGATAGGCTATCTAAGTACGGGCATTTCATTGCACTTCGCCATCCCTATACAGCGGCAACAGTGGCTAAGCACTTTATTCGAGAGGTGGTACGCTTACATGGGTTCCCGAAGTCTATAGTATCTAATCATGATAAGATTTTTCTCAGTCATTTTTGGCAGGAACTATTTTGTTTGCAAGGCACAGACCTGAAACGTAGCACGTCTTACCACCCACAGACGGATGGCCAATCTGAGATCGTAAACAAGTGGCTCAAAACTTACTTACGGTGTTTTGTGGCTGGGCAGTCAAAGACATGGGTTCAGTGGTTACCTTGGGCAGAACTATCATACAATACTTCACCACATTTATCTACTAAATTGAGCCCGGTTCCAGGTGCTTTATGGTCGAGCTCCTCCAGTGCTACTCAAAGTGGAACAGGGGCAAACCCCTGTGGGGAGTTTAGAGGAATGGCTTCAAGATAGGGAAGCAGTTTTAGATGAGTTACGTTTCAACCTCGTCAAGGCTCAACAATAGATGAAAATGGCAGCGGATGAGAAGAGAACAGAAGTACAATACGAGGTGGGATATTGGGTTCACCTTAAGTTGCAACCATACAGGCAAAAATCCCTAGCACGAAGGCCTAATGAGAAGCTGTCAACTCATTTTTATGGGCCATTTGAGATCACCCAGAAAATTGGGCAAGTTGCGTACAAGTTGGATTTACCTTCGTCGAGTAAAATTCACCCCGTGTTCCATGTGTCACAACTTAAAAAGCACATAGGAACCACACCAGTGTCTCCTATTTTACCTCTACAACTAACAGCTGATCTGGAATTACAAGTGGAGCCGGAAGAAGTGTTGAATGTGCGTCATGTAGATGACCAGGTCAAGGTATGAGTTGAAGCTTTACTCAAATGGAAGGATCTACCACTTACTGAGGCCACTTGGGAAGACGTTAGCTTGATCGATCAGAGATTTCCTATGTTTCACCTTGAGGACAAGGTGCGCCTTTGGGGGCGTGGCAATGTGATGGACCCACAGAAGATCCACATTAAACACGTATATGCGAGAAAGGATAAAAGGGACCTGGCACCAAATAATGGAGGGCAAAAGGGTCTTAACAACTAAGAGGCAAGAGGGGAACAAATAGGGCACAAAGAGGAGGAGGCTGATATCGATGAATTGAGTTATAATAGTATTGGGAGAGTGGTGGCCTCTCGAAAGCCATCTATAACGTTCATTTCTATCTTTTAGCATTGTAACCGGAGTGGAATTATAAATTATTCAGTAATCCAGTTTCTATTCAGTTGATTAATTTAGTATTCTATTACATCATGCAACCAGGTTGAAAAACAAATAAACGAGCTAAACAATTAGCCGTCTTGTTTTCAGATTGCTTAACTAACTGAATACAAATATTCTGAAAATTAAAAATGAAGATAATGGTTTCTCGAGCAATCCAGCCTGCATCTCCCCTGGAAACAGTATCTTCACAATTGACCCTCGAAGTAATTCCATGGATAATGCAATGTTCAGAGGACTCAGTTGCAAAAACTGAATTTAGAGGCCTCATGTTATGAACAGATATTTTTTGTGAGAGGTGAGCACATGCGATTTTCAGTACCATTTCAAACACACCCCAGCTACCTGCCGGATACCAGATATAGACCTGTCGAAAGTGTTGTTGATGCAAGATATCCAGATCTTCCAATACACCGTAAAATTCATTGTCAACACAACCAACACGTCGCATAAAGCGAAACACTCAAACACATAAGTAATAACTCAAATAGCATAAACGAAAAGCTCAAACTCAATTTTATTGAAGAAGAAAACAAACAAAAAAAAGGATGTTTATTGATAAAAAAATTAAAAAACAAGAAAAGAGGTGATGTGTGGATGGAGAAGGTGCGGCTAGGAATTGAGATGGGTAAAAGGGAAAAAGAGATAATTAAGAACGGAAAAAAGGGATGTGGGCGATTAGGGTTAGATGGAGATAACTCAAGCTCTTAAATCAAAAAATGAGGACAAAGAATAAAAATGTTGCTTTTTTAGTGGCTCTTAAAAACACTAAGAGCCTCTTCTCTCTCCTCATTTCTAGGAACCACTAGTAGCTCTTAACTTGTATTTTAATAATAAAATATTCATGTCCACCAATTCTTGCACAACTTTTGGTTATAGTGGAGTTCATTTGTGAATAAATTATAAAAAAAGAGCTAATATAAATAGGGGTAAAAGGACATTTTCACCACTGTACTATTTCCGGAATTGCAATTGCACTACTGTACTACAAACGGACTACTATACTTTAACGTTTTCAACAAGTTCACTACTGTACTTTAACGTTTTTAACATTTTCACCCTTGGTTTTTGTGGCATTTGACTGACGGAGTGGTGAACTTGTTAAAAACGTTAAAGTATAGTAGTCCGTTTGTAGTACAGTAGTGCAATTGCAATTCCGGAAATAGTACAGTGGTGAAAATGTCCTTTTACTCATATAAATAGCATTGTTGGAGTTTGACACATAAACCAATGTAATAACTTGCTAAGAGCCATTTATTTATATTATTTTAAGAGTGAATGTAGGAATCTCTCGGATGCTCTTACAATTTACTTATTTGAAATTAGTTTACTTAAATTGTGCCAAAATGTTCCGTAACAAGTTCGAGTTGAAAGTTAAAGGGCCTGTTTGTTTTCCCATATTACTGTGAGCTTATGGGCCCTAGGGGCGGACCCAGGATTTTTTTTTCTGCCGGGGCTGGAGCAAACTCAACACCACCATGCGCCCAGAGAAGGACCATGCTGAAGCTCAAATAATGGTACCCTTTTTGAAGGCCCAAATGTTTACACAATGTTAAAAAATTGTATATTCTCCACCTGTTCCCTATAGAATGTTGATGGACAAAGATGCGTCAAAGTAACATTTTAGTACAGTCTGTGTGTTCAAACCCTCTCCTTTCCATCTCTTCTGAATTAGCTTCAGAATTCATGCCAAACTTGGCAAAACCATGTACATCCTAGGGGTTTAAATAGCTTGACAAAGATGTGTCAAAGTAACATTTTAGTACAGTCTGTGTGTTCAAACCCTCTCCTTTCCATCTCTTCTGACGATCTTTTAGCTTCAGAATTCTTGCCAAACTTGGCAAAACCATGTACATCCTAGGGGTTTAAATAGCTGAAAGAGTCTTTTGCTCTATGTTTCTAGTTATGTTGTGGAAGAGTTTATATTGCATTTATGTTAAGTCTGTGTGTTCAAACCCTCTCATTTCCATCTCTTCTGACCATCTTTTAGCGTAAGAATTCATGCCAAACTTGGCAAAACCATGTGCATTGTAAAAATGCAGCATCTAGGAATCGAACCTGAGTCTTCCGTGTTTTGTTCCAGCCCACAAAACAGCTGAACTACACCAGGGCTTAGTTGAGAATAGAGAATATATACTAAGGGGATTAAAAAAATTTCACTAGGGCTGGAGCCAACCCCAGCCACCTCCTAGGTCCGCCCCTACTTATGGCTTATAAGCCCATAAGCACTTATGGGGGGTGTTTGCCAAAATAAGTTTTAGCTCAACTTATAATTTATAAACCCATAAGTTGAATGTTAAGAATCCTTAACTTTCAACTTATAACTTATAACTTATTCTCGATATACGCAATATATAATGAGCATGGAGTTTCTAAAGCACACTATAGAGAAGTTCTCTATTAGTGCACCTTAAATCTTTTATTTTATTATTATTTTTGATAATCCAACCGTACGGATGAAAAGTTTATGTCGAAATAACATTGTATACAAATTTTTATTATATTTGAAATAGTGGAGCATCACTTTTATAATAATATTATTTTCTATATATATTCAACGACACAGATTTATCATAATCATTTTGCTATAAATTTATAGTTTCAAATAATTAAATTACACAAAAAATTGTATATTCACATATTTTTGTATGAATTTAACATCGGTTGGATTGTTCAAATAATAATTAATATTTTAAGCCGCACTAATAGAGAACTTCTCTATTGTGTACTTTAGATACTCTTTTTCCATATATAATATCCTTCAAATCTTCAAAACCATATATCTCTCGATCCATTCATTAGAAAATTGGATATGTATATATCAAATTTCCCTATTTATCGAGATCTATCCATTGATATCCATTATTATATATAAAAAACAAATATTTTGAAAATTATAGAAAAAAAAAAGTTAACTTATAAGTTCTAATTTACCCAAACAATCTACTGATTATAAATTCTGATTTACCAAAATACTCTCAGTATAGAGTCCCACTCTATGGAGAACCATCTTACGTGGAGAACCGTGGAGAACCACTTAAAATGCATTAAAATAGTCCTTTAGATAAGGCCCCTGGCGGGGCCCCTTCACATAAAAATCTTATAATTCTACCCTCTATCCATTTATCAAAAAAAAAATTAAAAAAAAAAAACTTTTAAAAAAATTTAAAAAAATGTTGCCACGTCATCATTTTTTGAAAATTTTTAAAAAAATTTTTTTTTTGTAATTTTTTTTTATAAATAGATAGAGTATAGAATTATAAGACTTTTTTGTGAAGATGCCCCTGCGGGGCCCTTATATATAAAACAATTATAATGTATTTTAAGTGGTTCTCCACGTAAGATGGTTCTCCATGGAACAATGACCATGATATCTATACTATTATATAAAAGCCGAAATATTAAAAGTTTGGTCGGTCGGTTGGTCGGTACCTGTTGATTTTACTTATTTACCCTTACTAATCCTACTAACTAATCAATTTTTTTTTAAGTTAAACATATTATCTTTTCTATTTTTCAATGACTAAACAATTTCTTTTTTCAGGTAAAATATAATATCTTATATATTTTATCTAACTAAAATTTCTCCTTTATCAATCAATTTCCTTTTTCAGGTTAAACATATTATCTTTTCCATTTTCCAAAAACAAAATAATTTCATTTTTCAGGTAAAATACAATATCTTTTACATTCATTTTTTAAAAACACTACAAGCAATTTTGTTTAATCAAATAACGTAATTAAATTATAATTACTATTAACAAATCAATTACCCTTTTTCTACCACGTTACTTTTTCTCTTTTCTCTAACTAAAATATCTCTTTTTCCAATTATATCATGGACGATTACCTTTTTCAGCCAAAACACGTTACCTTTTTATTTTTTCTTACTAAAACCTCTCCTTTTCCAATTATATCACGGGCGTTTCTATTTAATAAAAATAAAATAATAATATCTTAATACTAATTATTAACCGATTACCTTTTCAGTTAAAATGTATAATCTTTTCTATTTTTTCAAATTAAATTCTTTTTTTCTAGAAATATCACGGGCAACATTAATATCTCATTTTCTAAAAACACTATGAGCAATTCTATTTAGTAAAATAACATAATTAAATTATAATTACTATAAACTATTCAATTACATTTTTTACATAAATCATGTCACTTTTTTTATTTTTATGTTACCTTTCTATTTTTTCTAACTAAAATCTCTATTTTTTCAATTATATCTCAAACGGTTCTATTAATACATTAAACTATTAATATTATAATATTAATAATTAACCGATTACCTTTACAACTAAACGTAACATTTTTTTTATATTTTCTAACTAAAATCCTTTTTTAATGAAAATATCATGGACAATATTAATTTATTCTTTTCTAAAAATATTACGAGTAATTGTATTTAGTAAAATAACGTAACTAAATTATAATTCCTGTGAACTAATCAATTACCTTTTTCACCTAGAACATGTTACATTTTTAATTTTCTCTAACTAAATCCTCATTTTTTTTAATCATATCACGGACATTCTATTTAATAAAATAAAATAATAATTTTATAATTACTAACAATTAACCGATTACCTTTTTCAACTTAAAACTATCATCTTTTCTATATTTTCTAACTAAAATCCCTCATTTTCTATAAATATCACCGATAACATTATATATATATATTATCAAATCATCTCATAAAAAAATTTAAACCTCCAAAATTCATGTTTTAAAACAAATAATTTAAATTAATAGAAAAGTTCATATAATATTACAAAAAAATCCGTGCTTCGCACGGGTTTTACGCTAGTAATTACTTAAAACTCATAATCTACTTATTTTAACATACCCCAAACATAAGGAAATACTGCAAAAAGCAATTCGAACACGAGTCAATCCAGCGGTCATCGCACTAATACAGAATTACAGACACGACACCACAATAATAGACATATTACATACAATCAATCGAAAGAAACAACAGCTGTCTGTCTGAACGTAAAATAATACAGAAAAGTCAAAAATGGAAATAGTAGCCGAAGAAGAAGAAGTGTTCCAGTGGTCGGAGATTATGCTACCACCGCTCGGAGCTGAGCCGGAGCTAGAGAGAGAAACCGGCGAGCGCCGCCGTGGCAGAGACATACTTATTGCTGTAGATCATGGTCCTAACAGCAAACATGCTTTTGATTGGGCTATTGTTCATCTCTGTCGTCTCGCTGACACTATTCATCTCGTTCATGCTGTTTCTAGTATGTCTTACTGAATCTCGATAAATTAATATTTTTTTTTCCGATCTCGTATTTTTAATCTCGATGATAAATGAATAAAAATTTCCCGATGCTATTATTTTATATATTTTTTACTGTTCGTTTATTTGATTATTTAGATGTATTTATGTTTGTGTATTGTTTTTTTTATTGATTTGATATTTGTGATATAGACTTGAAGAATGAGATTGTGTATGTGGCAACACAAACACTTATGGAGAAGCTTGCGGCCGAGGCTTTGGAGGTTGCTATGGTTAGTTTATCTCTCTCTCTCTCTCTTTCGATTTATTTTTAAATTGATGTATGCAATTGTGAACTGTATATTCAACTATCCTATTGTCATGTAGTATTAGTTTATTTTAGTCATGCCCATTGACATGAAACAATTAAAACATGGTTTGTTTTCTGTTTACTTGGCCTGAAGCACATAGAAAAACAATTGATGTGTCTGTATATGTGTATGTATTTAATTCATGTATGTGATTGTGAATATAATTGACGCTGTACTAATTACTATTGTTATTTAGTAGGAGTAACAATTTAGTTTGGTCATGCCATTAAATAATTACTCTGTTCAATCTGTGACTAAAAACAGTTAAAACTTAGTTTGATCTTAGTTTTCTAGGCCTGACAGCTAGCTCAAAAGATTCCCGTAGGATTTGTATTCTGAAAATATACAGGCGGCTAGCTCTGAAGCGCTTTCTTTGTATCTGTGTGTGTGTGTCTATGCATTTTTTATAACATTTTTGAATAGATTAGTTATTTAAGTCTACGAAAAGGGGGTTGCCATTTGTCACCAGACATAAATCCTCACCTAGAGTTGTGGTACAACCTCATTATATATTGTAATGACTAATGCATTATAGTTACCAGCTAAACTTTTTGGCTTTAACTATGACCATGTGTGTTATTCTTGCACATGGTAAATTGTAAATCATTTTATAAAAGATAAATTAAAGTATGTGGACTATATGCTAGGATCTTCTTCTTCTTCTAAGCTTTTGTAATAATGTGATTAATGCGTAGTTCCTCTCATTTGCTTTTATAACAGGTTGCACATAATGTTCAGTTGCCTTGTCTGTTGAGATTTACTCAAATAAACACTTGAACAAAAATTCTTCTATGTGATTAATGCGTAGCTCCTCTCATTTGTTTCTGTTTTACTGTCATTTAAAACTTCTTCTGCGTAGTTCCTTTCATTTGTTTCTGTTTCACTGTAACTTAAAATTGGTTGTATACAATGTTCAGTTGCCTTGTCTGTCAAGATTTACTCAAATAGAATGCTTAAACAAATAGTATTGACTATCTAGTTACTTTCACCCAGGTCAGTGCTTCTCAGAGCACAAAAAATAAACAATCTTAATTTCAGAGGGTATCACATTCTTTAGTTGGAGACTTACTTTTCCGATTGTTTCCCACTGCATTCTCTCGATGAGCCATGTATTTCTGTGCATCTATATTGTTACAGTTTGTTTTTGCCTCTATTAATGTTTTAATTGCTTCATGCACTGTTATCACGAAGACGACTAGTCAACGACTAGTCGACACGAAGGTACTCGGGCGCCGAGAATCGCGAAGCCCGACTTTTTACGACTTTTACTCAAAAACTACGAGTACTCCTGTACTCGGGCACTGAGAACTTCAAACCTCGAAGCCCGACTTCTTAACGTATTCAAAACTTATACTCTTGTATAATTACAATGTTTTACTTTTGATTTAAATTGGAATTGATGTGTTTAGATATATTATATATTAATCTAGTAAATACATGTATAATTAGCACTTTGTCGACTTTTTACGACTAGTCGGGCAACTTGTCGACTAGTCTTCTCGAAGGTACTCGAGCGTCGAGGCTCGACTTGGCGCCGTGATAAACTCCTTCATATTTTACTTTGTCTAACAAATGGAGACGTCTGCGATCACTTCTGCTTTTTGTTGGTTACCAGAAGAATATGCACATTGTCTTATAGCAACTCACATATTCTATTCTTTACTGTGCTTTCGTTTTTCTTAGTCATTGCTGTAATATAATGTTCAAAGAAATTTCATGCTAATGAATACATGTTCACAAACTTTGTTTTTGTTTATAGGTTTTTTTTTCTAAGTGTTTTGTTAATATGTTTGATTGTGATAATTTGCTTAAATATTATAGATAATGAGTAGTGTCTGACATTTTTTTACTTGACTCGAACTCACCTGGGCTTGCTAGATTATAAAAACCACAGACTACTCCCTGTTATTAGAGGCACGCATATCCGCTAAACAAGCATTCCTTGACTCTTTTTCCCAGAGGCGAATTTCTCAGCTGTTGAAGGGCAAGGGTGAAGTACGGAGGCATGCCTAGGCACAAAAAATGATTTTTTTAAAAAATAAAAGTAACTGATTTTCTTTTAAACTTTATAATGAGCTTACTATTAGTTTAAAAATATATTCTATTGTCAGTTTAATATAGATTTACTAATTCATTACTTTTAATATTTTTTAGTAATTATGCAACTGTGAGAGAGGAACTCAAAATCTTAGAGGATAAATCATTTCTTTAAAAGAAAACCCTAACAAATTTATCATACACGTGTATAAAGAAAAATTATATTTATCGTATTAAATCATAAATTAGTCCAACTATATAAAAAAAAATTAAACCTTAAATTAAAAAATGTATAATGTAATATTCTTGAACTTAATTATAGTTAGCAGCAGACTACAATGGTCTTTATTAGGTAAGGCTCATTAATATATCCAATATTCATATAAAATTGTAATAGATATGAAATATCTATTCTTATTTTCATGAAATCACAAGTTAGTTTGACTGTATCAATCAATTTGTTTTACAATGTTGCTGTTTGATCTTGCTGCCATCTCCAAATAAAGGCAAGTATTTCCTGTATATTATAAGTTTGAGTGTTAAAATATTAATACATCCCCGCGGGGTGCATCTAGACATTGGAATTTGGTATATCATCTATGTGTGTAGATACACATTTTTGTGCTTTGAACTTGTGCGCCTTGTTTAGTAAAATCTTTATGCCTTTCTAATAAAAGTAGTAGGAACTTAAAGCATTAAACTTAATGTAGCCTTAACTCAATTGTATTCATATTGCATACACAAATATCTTATCACACTTCCACCGTTCCAGGTGAGTAGAGAGCCTAGGAGGTCCCTACTTTGTTTCCATGTTGGTTCTAGACACACACACACACACACCCAAATTATCAGAAAGTAGATGTATATATATTAGTTGTACATGAAAAGTTACTGAACAGATAATATGTTAATGCAGAGTTCACTCCAGTTGTGAGTGAGTATTATTATTTGTATCCTGTAGATAAATGGATGTGGTGGATAACTAGTTGCTAGTTGGCCTAAACATTTGAGATGGTAGATAGTTGCCTAGGACCTAGGTGGGTGTTATGGGAAAGGATTTGTGTGTGCATATCATTTCTTCTACTACATCTATTTTTTCAACTTTTGATTATGTGTGCATATCATCTCTTTTACTGCATCTATTTTTTTTTTTCTTGTTATACCACGTCTAATTCCTGAGTCACTGGATAAGTAGGAGAGTTAATTTGGTAATGCATTTTCTTTAGGGTATAGTGAGATGGGTTAAGAAATACTCCTTGCTTAGTAAACATTTGTTTTCTGAACAATTTGTCTACACAGTATGTATTATGTTTTAACACCTTATGGGCAGTACCAACATGAACTTGTAGACAAATTGAAAATAATCATAATACACCAAATAGAATGCAACCGCACAACTGAACTACTAATGTGAAGGGTAGATATATTGCAAGAGGAATCACTATAATATGAACAGAGGTAGCATAATGTGCATTCAGGGTTAGGGCTATTCAGTACCTAGTGGTTTAATCAAGTACCTTAGCTTATCTCTGTTGCTGTTTTCTTTGTGTTTATATATATAGAAACATGAGTAAAGGTGATAAATCATAGAATACCATCAGTTTATAAAGGCAAACTGAATCATAAACTTGAAGACTATTGTTCTTATGATGTATCAGTATCTTTTTACCCACCTAAAAAAAGATAACCTTTTTTGGTAAAATCTGGTATCTGAGTATGCAATGAATAAAGCTACTTATTATGGGCATATAACAGAGGAAGATTAAATTATATGCAAAGTTATATCTAATTATCTACTTTAATTTGTTCTAAGGCTCATTATGGAACTTGTACGGTCACTTTAGTTCTCTTAAATTTAATGCAAAGTAAAGTTCAGAGTTTTTTGGAATTAGATATTTGGTGGCTTCAGTGAAATGGTTAAAACAACCAAATATTGATTAATCTATCAACTTTATAACTTTGTAAGTTAATTTAATAGAGTATATTTTTTTTAGTAGTGGAAAGAGCTAGAACTCATACATCCTTGTTTGTATATGGTCAGAATAAATTGAATAAATCAGACATCATTTTTAAAATTATATTGTGATGACAAATATTAAGTGAGAAATTTTAATTATTCTAATTGGTTGAGAATTGAGAATCATACTGTTAAATATGATCTAAAGCTTACTAATTTTTCAGGGGTGGACCCATGTTTCATATCTGGTGTGCTTAATAAGAAAATAATGTAAAATGTAATTATGTTTAAAATTTTAGGGAAAATTGTAGAGTTAAGTTGAACTTGGTCCAACTGCCTAGAAAATTTATTGTAGGGTAGGACATTCCAATAGAAGATTATGACTATTAAATTATTAAAACTGATAGACGAAATTTAAATTTACCTAAATCCGAACAAGAATCATTTTTTAAAAAATATACAATTTGTTAACAGTTAAAGTGGTAAACTAGTTAATTAGCAAAAAAAAAAGTGGTAAACTAGTTCATAACATATTGATTAGTAAAATATAAAATAATTAGTAGTAAATTTTGAAATCTAATTGGGCTCCAGACCCCGTTTGGCTTTATAGGGGGATCCGACTATGCAAATAATAGCTAAAATAATTGAATATTTTTACAATTTCTATAAATTGATTTTAATGTTTTATATGATCTTCTAGGGTTTCACTATATATTAATATATCATCTACATAGACTATACAGAAGTCTTTTAATTTTCTAAATACTTGATCCATCCTTCTTTGAAATATTTGTGGGGCATTTTTAAATCCAAAAGAAAGTACCATCCACTCGTAGTGATCTACCTTGAGGTGCACTAAAAGCTGTTAAACATTTGTTAATTTTATTTGCCAAAATCCACTTTTACAATCAAATTTACTAAACCATTTTTTATTTCCAAGAATATTAATAAGATTTCTTTTATATGGTAAAAAGTATCCATCAAATACAGTTTTCTTATTTAATTCTCTATAATCTATTACCATCCGAGCCTTACCTCTTTTTTGTTCACTATGTTTTCTCTATAATCTATTACCATCCGAGCCTTACCTCTTTTTTGTTCACTATGTTTTCTTACTAAGAAAGCAGGACTACTATGTGGACTTTTACTTTCTTGTATAATTTTCATCTCTAATAATTCATTTATTTGAGTCTCAAATTCTTTTTGATCAGTTGGGCTATATCTAATAGGCTTAGATCTTATTATGTCATTAGGGTTTATTAGTTTTATTTCAGCATATATTTTTTCTTTATCCCACAATTGTACTGGATTTTCTCCAAAATTTGGTTTTAATAATTCCTTATATTTATTTATTAGTTCTTGCAAATTATTATTTCTATCAATCATTAGGTTATTTATCCTTTTTACACCTACTGGTAATATTCTTTTTAATACTATCCATTTGTCACATGGAGTTTGTAAACTTAAAGTATCTGAAGTTACTACTTGAGTTTTAAAATGATCTAAGAAATTATTTCCTAATAATATTGATTGTTTCATATTATTCTCTTGATATATTAATGGAATATTTAATAATATTTTCATATTTTCTGCAATTGTATCTAATTCTTTTCTTTGTTCATTAAATCTTGTCACCCTTGTTCTATGTAATTTTGATCTTTTCCATCTATGTTGGATTAATACTCCTTCTTTAGCTAAGCATAAATCTGCTCCACTATCTATAAATATTTTTTGTTTTATCATTTTTTCAGGCTTCTTCAACATAAATTGCTACCATTATTCTGAATTACTATCTGTAGAATAGTTTATATCTTCTTGTTCCGTTTCACTATTATGTGGCTTACATAAAAATCTTCATATTTATACCATTTATCATTATCTTCTTTTATTTGTTCTAGATTCATTATAAATTGTGATGAATTAATATATTTTACACCTTTTTCTTTTAATTTAGGGCATTTATTAGCATAATGACCTTTCTCATTACAATTCCAACACTTTCATTCACTTATTTTATCTTTTCCTTTATTATTAGGTTTTCTCCTAAACTTTCTTTTGTTTCTAAATTTATTTCTAGAACTATTAGTATTTCTAAATTTCCTAAATCTTTTCCTTTTATATTTATTATAATAAGGATTATAGGTTTTAGGTTTATAGTCTTTACTATAACTTTTATATTTTTGAGTCTTTTTCTTGTATTTTTTCTTATATTTCTTACAAGGTTTTTGATCACATCCAAATACTAATCTTTTTTCATTTAATCCACATATTTCTCTTAATCCTAATTTTTTTTATCTTTTTTAACTTTCTGTTGTATTCTATATTCTTCACATTTTCTCATAAGATATCCTCTTAATGCTCTTATTTTTTCTCGTAAGGTATTTTCTCTTGGTTCTAATTTATTATATTCTTTTGTTATTTCAGTATTATATGGACTTGGTAAATGATCATAATATAATTGCTGATATACTAAGCTTTCTTCAGGTAGAAATCTAGCTTCATAAAAGAATTTAGTAAAGCTTATTGTATATTCTGGTAATTTATTTATTTTACAACATTTCATATTATTTAAATTCATTATTATTTCTATTTTCCTTTCTACTAACAATTGATCTCTGGCTACTATCCATGGTTCTCCTAAAAATTCTCTTTTTAATATCATATCAAATATTTGTAACATAGATTTCCAATCTCCAGCACTTCTCATTACTTCAATTCTTAATTGATAATCTATAGATTCTATCCAGTATGCAACCTTTCCTATTAATGTTTTAGCTATTAATGTTTTAGATATTAGATCATAAATATATTCTAGATTATTAGTATGTGTAGAATTCATTAAAGCTATATAAGTTCCAAGATTCCAATCTGTAACACCTTGTGACATTGATCCTACAAATTCTTTAAATTCTGCATGTTGTCCAATTGGTATATGTTTGAGAATTTTATTACTACCTCTTGTTATTACTTCTAAATTTGGGTCGGATAATTCTTCTTCCTGATAATTGTCTACATCTTCATTTATTTTTTCATCTGTTTCCATTTCTGTTTCTAGTAGCTCATCACTTTCAGGTTCTTCTTTTATTATTGCACTTACATTATTCATTTTTCTTAAAGCTTGCATTATTTGATTATTTTCTTTTTCTACTTCCGATCTTCCTTCACTTTCTGATTCTTCTATAAAATTTACATATTTTTTATTAGAACTATCATTTGAACTTTCTGAATCACTAATATTTTCTTCATTCTTTTGAGAACTTTCTTCAATAATCATTTTTTCTTTTCCTTTAAATATCTTAATTTCTTCTTTTAAGAAATTTAATTCCTTTTTAGTTTCTTCCATTTCTTGATGTAATTCATATGTTATCTGTTTTAATTCTCTTTTAGTTTCTTTTAGGTCTTTTTTAAAAGTTTTATATTTGTCTTTATATTTTTTATATTTATTAAACCATTCTTCATTAGTTTTTTCTTTAAGTTTATTATTTACCTCTTTTACTCTTTCAAACTCTTGTTCTTGTTTTTCTAATTTTAATTTTAAATATTCTATATTTTCTTTTTCTTCTTTAGTAATATTCATTTCTATATTTTTTGATTCTTTTCTTATCGGTTCATACTTATATCTGTCTCTTTCTAATATTTCTTTTCCAGGATTTCTCACAAATGTTATTACATTATATTCTTGCTTATCCATTTTAAAACTTTCCTTCTTTTTGTAGTAAAAATAAATTTTTTAATACTTTATCTGATATTTTAGGTTTCATTTTACTTATATCCATCATAATAGGTTCTTTGGTTCTTTTCCAAGCATTTATGGGTACCATTTCTGATTGTTTATTACTATCTTCATTTTTTATTATTTGTGAGTTTGTTATCTTTTCTTTTTCTAGTTTGGTTAATTTTTCTAACATTATTTTGAATGTTGGTATTTCAGATATATTCCATAATTTATCTAATTCTTCTCTTATTATTTGTTTTATTTGAGATTGATCTTTTCTAATTTCATTTATCATTATTACTATATTTTTTAAATTTTCTTTTGGGTGATGGCCCAAAATAATCACCTGGGAAACTGGATGGCCCTTTTTACTGACGGGACACGGTACATCGTGTACCGTGATAGGGGGTGTGATGCGGAGAAACGTCCTCCGTAACAGGGCATGATACGGAGCTCCGTCTTCCGTGTTATGCATGATACGGTGGACGGTGTTCCGTGACAGTGCTGCGCACCCACCTAACACGGAAGACCGTGTTCCGTATCATGCATAACACGGAAGACCGTGTTCCGTATCATGCATAATACGGTACACGGTGTACCGTATTAGGGTAATACGGAGGTCGAAACTCCGTATCCCGTCGGTATTTCGGGCCATTTTTTTCAAAATCAGTATTTTGGGCGACAAAAACTTAGGAAAAATAGGCATTTTGGTAATTTTCTCTTTTCTTTTACTATTATTTCTTGCCATAAATCTTGTATTTTATCAAGATTATCCTTGTTATTCATTCTTTAGGTATATTAATGCGTTTTTTCCATCCATTTCCCATGTCTATCCATATTTTCTTAGATTTTGTTTCTTCTTTGCTTATGATTTCTTTTAATTCTTTTATATCATTTTCTAGTTTAATTTCTTTTTCACTATATTCATAGTATTTTATTTGTGAATATATTCCTTCTTTTAAAGCATCCTTTATTTTTTGTAATTTGTACTTTTTATTTTCTAATTTCTGCTGAATATTCATATTTTATTTATAAATCTAATCTTTCCCTGATCATTTATCTCAATTCCATTATTATTGATCTTATAATTTATCATAGTTAAAAAATCACTTCCTAATGATAATTCATTAGAACTATCATATTCTATGACTCCTATATTTATATTATATTCTAAATCTTGTATTTTAAATCTTAAGTTAACACTTTTAGTAATTATTATTTCTCTTTCATTTTCAGGATAATTATAGGTTTGTGGTTCTATTATACAACAATCATTTTCATTAATTTTATTTATATGTATAAAACTTTTAATAGCTCCTGTATTTATTTCGGCTATGCAATCCTTTGCTATTAATCCGTCAAAAATTATTACCTTTATTTTTAATCTATCTGTCCTTATATCTATTAAATTTATTTGCCTAGGTAAACTATATTGTCTTGTTATCATCTGTTGGCTTGAGATTGATGATTCTCTTCTAAAACTTAATCTTGAACCTTCTATTCTTGGTATAATTTTATTAGATGGTCTTATTGTTCTAGTATTAAAATCCATATATATTTTTTCTGGTATAGTTATTTGTGAGTTTTCTTTATGTTCTATTTGTTCTAATATTTCTTGATACATTTTTGGTACTAAAACATCTAATTCATGTTGTTTAGTTACATGATGATTACCTGTTAATGCATATATCATTTTTGTTTCAATACTTATTACTTTACTACCTTGTGGCATCTTTATTCCATCTAATTTATAATATAGGGTTAGGGCTAATTCTTTATGTTCCTCTTTTAATGATATACTAAAATCTGGTTGTATAGTAAATTTTAATTTCTGATATATTAAATTTCCTTTAATTACTGATATTAAGGCATCTTGTAGATTTCCTAATATTCTATCATCTAATATATATATTTGTATAGGTGTATCTATATTTTTCTGAAAATATGCTTTTATTGTAAATTCTACTGCTCCTAAATATTTATTTCTGTATTTATTTGCTTTTTTAGTAGATAATTTTCTTAATTCTCTTTTTATAATCTCATCAGTTATTAAGCTTATTTTTGTCTTACCATGTATACTAGTTATGTCTATTATATTTTCATGTTTTTGTGCTATATATCTAACTTCTTTATTTCTGTCAAACCATTTAGTTTTAAATATTTTCTTTACAGATAATTCTTCTTTTTCTTTTTGTATTTTCTGATAAGTTTCAGGTTTAAAACTTAATGTTTGTGATACTCCTTCTTCATATGTTTCCATCTGGTAATATGTCTCGTTAGATTCTTCTGCTAATTCTTTACCTTTATCCATGACAAATTTTATTTACCTTATTCTTAATTTTTCTTTGACGTTTTTCAATCATTTCATTAAGAATTTTTATAGCTTGGTCTTTATAAACTTTCGAGAATGGTGAGTTACTACCATTATATTTTCCATTTTTTATTCTATTAATTCTTCTTCTAATTTTTCCTATATCTTTATATATTTCTTTAATTTTATTCTTTGCATTTATCTTATATATAAAATATGATTTATCCATAGAAATAAATATTTGTTTTTGTTTCTAATCTTTTCTTTATTTCATTTCTATATTCCCTTATAATTTCTATTCTTTCTTGATCTTCTATTTTTTGTTCTTCAGAATTACTATTCTTCTGTTTAGATTCTAAGTATATTAATATTTTTTCATAATGTTTTAATCTTTCAAAAGTTTCTTTAACTTCCTCTTTTATTTCAGATTTATATGCAAAATATGATCTATCCATGACAAATATTTTTTATGTCTATATTTATTTCTTTCTTTATGTCACTTAAGTATTTTTTAAGAAAATTAATATTATGTATTAAATTTTAATAGTTAGTACAATTTTCTGTTTTATTAAGACCTTTTTCATAATCTTGCATTATTTTAATTTTTTATTTTATCTTTGACTTATATATAAAATAAGATCTTTCCATTTTATCAGTTAAATTTGCATTTTCTAGTAATCTTTCATGATACCATTTTATATTTATTCTGTTGTTACTGTACATTTCCATTATTTTACCTTTTCTTTGGTATAATATTATTCTTTCTAAATGAGTTTCTTCTGTCCATTCAATTTTATCAAGCCTATTTTGAATTTTTTCCATTTCTTGTTCCATTTTTTCTCCAGCTTTTATATAATATTTAAAAATTTCAAATCTTCTTTGGAATGTCATTATTTTATTTTATTCAATTTATTAGTTAAATCCTTTATTACTTTATATTGTTCTTCTATAACCTTTCTAAGTTCATTTACCTCTTTATCTTTTCTTGTTATTAATGTTAAATTCTTTTCTTCCAACATTCTTATTTCTGCATCTTTATTGGCTAACATATCTCTTAATATTTTTATTACATCTTCTCTTTGTTCTACTATTTTTAAACTGATTCTACAGCTTTCAATATGTTGATTAATATCTTTATTATAGGAAGGGGTTTTTATTGCTATTCTCCTAATTCTTTCTAGATCCATTAACAAGTTTTACACATCCGTGTATCTCTTTTAACATAAACATTTGACTTTACTATTTGTTCTATTATTATGCTTTTAATACTTAACATGTTTATTTCTTTTTTCTACTTACGTGTACTAGCTCTAGGCTTTAGTAGGTTACTATTTTGTACATCAACTTTCATAGCAAATTCACAATTTTTCCAACTTGACTTACTACGACTACTACTCATATTACCACTCCTTTTCTTTTTACAGGTTCTGATACCAATTTCAGAGGGACAAGTTTATCATAGATTTTTATAATCAGTATTATTAAAACAATAAACTGTAGTAAACTTATCATAATAAGCATCATTTAATAATAAATTGTAAATTCATTACAACAAATATCAGTTTGGATATCATCATTTACTAACCCTAAAAAGGGAAGGAGTGTAAATGGTACGATTAACATGGCACGTAACAGTAATTAATTCAAAACTCAGTTTTAAATTTGAAACTTCTATAATTCCTTACCAAACCCTAGCATCATAATCACAGAAATAATCACTTTAATTTCAATTATAAACAGTAAATACTAGTCCAGAATCCTTACCTTATTAACAGTATGTCAGACTGTAATAGTACCTCAGATCACCGGTATGCTCACCCTTCCACACTGCGCCTAACTGCATCCATGCTTCACGGCGTCTTACTTGGCCAGGCTTTACGAGCTTTAACGGAATATCTTCCAAGATGCTACTTACCAATCCTAAATACTGATTTTAGATAATAATTATAGGACTAAGAGATACTATTTATAATCTTAAAGTAATAATTCTGAAAATATGATACTATATTTTGGCAGAAATTATAGAAGAGAGAGAGGTTTAGCTAGGCATAGCAAATATAAGAACTTCAGAGAAAATTTTATTGCTTGAGATTTTTCGATGATCAGTCTGTTACATGCTTGATCCTTTTATAGAAGGATTCTATGGTTTACAACTTGTTACCGGATGCTACCTCTTCTATTACAATAATTCAAATATACATTAATTTTATAAAGTTGTCTCCTTTTTCTTCATGATTTGATCTTTCTCTTATTCTGCTTCGTAGCTTTCATATCCTTCCACTGTGCTGCTTTCATCTTTTAGTCTTGTCTGTCATATTTCTTGTCTTGTTATAATTTTTCTTCAGAATCTTGTCTTCAACTTTTGTCTTGTCATATCTTCTTTTATTTCTGGCCGTCCAGCTGCTTCTTGATTGTAATATGGTAATACTTTGATATTATGGACCTGTTGTAGCTTTACTACATTTGGCCTGTTATAATTTCATGGGCCCTAGTAGTTCAACTACATTGGGTTTATCAGTATCATTTGAAGGGATCAGGAGATCCTTCTTCTTTTATGGTAACATTAGTATTATTAGTACTGCTAACAGTACTGAGAACAGGTCTTTTTCTCTGACCCGAGATTACATGAAAATGTTCTATGGTTTGTTTTGCATGAGTATGTTGAAGACGAACAATTCTGTCTCTCAACCTTTCCAGTTCCATTGTATCTCTTGATATAGTTTCATTATCATAATAAATGGTAATAATCTCTTCGACTGCTCCACCTTTGCTGGTACCGAGGACTTTGGCTTTTCCAGCTCTTATCATATCATCAATTTTACCTTTCAAAGTAGATAAACCAATTGCACGTTTCATGCATAACCAGTCCTGGAAATTTGCAAGGGTACAAGGTGGTGGTAGGGTTAAATTTGCAAGGGTACAAGGTGGTGGTAGGGTTAAATCAGCATAATCACCTTGCAGGGTTTTCATTCGGTTTTTTATAGCCTCATTCAAGGATTCCAAGAGATGTTTATTTTCTTTTACCTTGGCATCTATCTCCTTATGCAAATAAGCAATAGTTTCATGGTTTTTAGTGATAGCAGTTGTAACATCTCTAATATATTCTTCAAAATTATTATTTGCCATCTTTGTACCTGCTAAGAAAATCAGCTAGAACATTTTTAGTACCAGATATATTTTTAACAATAAAATCATAACAACAAAAGAATGACTGCCAGTCCTAAATACAAGGTGATTATGCTGATTTAACCCTACCACCACCTTGTACCCTTGCAAATTTCCAGGACTGGTTATGCATGAAACGTGCAATTGGTTTATCTACTTTGAAAGGTATAATTGATGATATGATAAGAGCTGGAAAAGCTAAAGTCCTAGGTACCAGCAAAGGTGGAGCAGTCGAAGAGATTATTACCATTTATTATGATAATGAAACTATATCAAGAGATACAATGGAACTGGAAAGGTTGAGAGACAGAATTGTTCGTCTTCAACATACTCATGCAAAACAAACCATAGAACATTTTCATGTAATCTCGGGTCAGAGAAAAAAACCTGTTCTCAGTACTGTTAGCAGTACTAATAATACTAATGTTACCATAAAAGAAGAAGGATCTCCTGATCCCTTCAAATGATACTGATAAACCCAATGTAGTTGAACTACTAGGGTCCATGAAATTATAACAGGCCAAATGTAGTAAAGCTACAACAGGTCCATTATATCAAAATATTACCATATTACAATCAAGAAGCAGCTGGACGGCCAGAAATAAAAGAAGATATGACAAGACAAAAGTTGAAGACAAGATTCTGAAGAAAAATTATAACAAGACAAGAAATATGACAGACAAGACTAAAAGATGAAAGCAGCACAGTGGAAGGATATGAAAGCTACGAAGCAGAATAAGAGAAAGATCAAATCATGAAGAAAAAGGAGACAACTTTATAAAATTAATGTATATTTGAATTATTGTAATTAGAAGAGGTAGCATCCGGTAACAAGTTGTAAACCATAGAATCCTTCTATAAAAGGATCAAGCATGTAACAGACTGATAATCGAAAAATCTCAAGCAATAAAATTTTCTCTGAAGTTCTTATATTTGCTATGCCTAGCTAAACCTCTTTCTCTTCTATAATTTCTGCCAAAATATAGTATCATATTTTCAGAATTATTACTTTAAGATTATAAATAGTATCTGCTAGTCCTATAATTATTATCTAAAATCAGTATTTAGGATTGGTAAGTAGCGTCTTGGAGGATATTCCGCTGAAGCTCGTAAAGCCTGGCCAAGTAAGACGCCGTGAAGCATGGATGCAATTAGGCGCAGTGTGGAAGGGTGAGCATACCGGTGATCTGAGGTACTATTACAGTCTGACATACTGTTAATAAGGTAAGGATTCTGGACTAGTATTTACTGTTTATAATTGAAATTAAAGTGATTATTTCTGTGATTATGATGCTAGGGTTTGGTAAGGAATTATAGAAGTTTCAAATTTAAAAATGAGTTTTGAATTAATTACTGTTACGTGCCATGTTAATCGTACCATTTATACTCCTTCCCTTTTTAGGGTTAGTAAATGATGATATCCAAACTGATATTTGTTGTAATGAATTTACAATTTATTATTAAAATGATGCTTATTATGATAAGTTTACTACAGTTTATTGTTTTAATTATACTGATTATTATTAAAAATCTATGATAAACCTGCCCCTCTGATCCGACTATGCAAATAATAGCTAAAATAATTGAATATTTTTACACAACTTTTTGGTGCTAAAATATGGCAAGAGCTCCATCTATATTTTGTTCTACATATAGCACAAAATATAGCATTGTGCTATTTTAGCACAAGATTTAGCACACCATTGGAGTGATGAATTTTGTTTTTTGTGCTATATATAATATAGATATAGCACCAAGTATAGCACACCATTGGACTTGCTGTAACATGTCTTTAGAGTAAGCTGAAAGGTGCTTATGCTACTGTGTACGTGATACTTAGAGGAAGCAAACTAATGGCTTGCAAGTACTCATATTTCTTAACATAATGTATCAAGTTAAGAGTGTCTTTTAAATAGACACAAATATTGTTTATATACTAGATAAATTTGTCTTTGAGGAATTTCGTCTTTATTAGGTCGAAACAAAGGCCCGCATTCTGGAGGGAGATGCAGGTAAAGCAATTTGCAAGGAAGCAGAGAGGTTGAAGCCTGCAGCTGTGGTTCTAGGCACCAGAGGCAGAAGCTTATTACGAAGGTTACACTCCTCTTTATTGTCTTGTCCCTCTTCACAAGAACTCTGTGTATGCTTCTGTGTCTTATATCTTTGGTGATTTTCAGTGTTGTGCAGGGAAGCGTGAGTGAGCACTGTTTTCACCATTGTAAATCTGCCCCAGTTATTATTGTTCCTGGAAAAGGTCTAATATCTGTTTATTGTAGCATATTGCAACCATTATATATGTAAAGTGGTTGATTTTTGAATGAATTTGTTTGGATGTGATAACAGAAGCTGGTGAAGAATCTGTGATTTAGTTGAATTGTGAGCGATATGGAATGTCATCTTAAAGAGTTGACAAATCTTCGTCTCTTCAACATTGTGTTTGAATGTAGTAAGCTGTGGTGGCTGCTTTGGGTCTTGTGATGATGACAGGTTTGCTTCAAGACACTGAACACCTGTCTTTTAGGAACATTCTGTGTGTAACTCTAGCTTTATAAGAAAGACTTTAAATCCTCTAATTAAGTTGTGTTGCTATCCTTGTTCAGTTTTATTAATTTTATTCATGTATTCAAATTTTATGTGCAAGTTCAGTTTTATTAATTTTATTCATGTATTCAAATTTTATGTGCAAGTTACAGCACCTTTTTGACAAATTACTTTGTTGAAAATCAAAATATATTTTGATGTTGTTTACGGTTATGATACTGTTCTAGATTGTAAATTACATAAAATCGTTGTACAATATCTGATATACTTAGACACTTAGTAAGTGACTTCAAGTATGTCATTGTTTAGGTTTCTAGACTGGTTCAGTTGAGTAATTGCACTGAGTACTAGTAAAATTTGCTGAGAAAACAATGAAAATAGATAATCCAGAGAGAGAAACCCCTAGAGAGACACTTTTAATAGAAAGAGAGGGAGAGGTTTTGGTAAATTCTGTAAATTCTTATTGAAAAGCACAATTGGACTCTCCCTTTACAGAAGTTTGGCGTCTTCTATTAAACATGTTTAAAACTACTTTTCTCATATACTATCAAATCAGCAGTACTGACTGAGTGAGAACATTTATACATACTGATCAGATCGAAGTTCCTTACATTACTTATATTACTTGGCTGATCCTGATAGGCCCCTCCTTATAATCCACCATG
Organism: Kitagawia praeruptora; assembly: GCA_037693485.1. Lineage (NCBI taxonomy): Eukaryota > Viridiplantae > Streptophyta > Magnoliopsida > Apiales > Apiaceae > Kitagawia > Kitagawia praeruptora. Next base: position 148,085,165 of record CM075352.1, read on the forward strand.
CCTCATAGGGGTCAAGGGTTGCAGGGAGATTTCACTTCAACAAGCCTTCATCTTAACAGTTACAGTTTAATCGTGGTGGTAATGGTGGTCTAATTCTCATCTTTCCTTGTGTTCTTCTTACACCTTGAACACTTTAGGTAGATACGGATTATAAATATTGACCTCTCAAACAGAGAGGCAAGCATGAATGCTGATTGTAATATCATGCAGAAGGCGACAGAATTTGTGAGACTACTGACTAAGAAATTGAAAATTGACTTTGACCACTTGATGTTTGTCCTGTAATTGCAGAATAAAATAATTTTAGCCATGTCCAGAAATTTTAAAATATTCTTTGAAGTCGAATAGGTGACCATCTCTTAGAGCTTATCCAGGCTCTATGGCCATTAAAATTATATCATCTTAATAGTAGCTATGCAGGTTGATAGCCTAGAGAATCTCTTTGTAGTTTTGCTGTAAACTTGGAAGAGCATTATATGAAAAGTTGAGAGAGAAATCTCAGGGAAAAGGAAAACTTTCACACCAGGCAAAGTGGGCCTAAGAAAAAAAAGGCAAAATATCAAATCTCACTAGCTAATGAGGCAAAGAGAATCAAGGAGGTTTTACTTGTGGGTTGTGGGTGAAGCCTGTCCTACACCATTTATTCTAGTTATAACTTGAAAATGAAGAGAAAATGTGACAAGGAAAGATACCTTGTTGGGCATTGTTGCAGTCCAGTACTCGGAAGGGCTTTTCTTTGGAGTAAAACTTGAAAAGGAAGGTTAGGTGCACATAAGTATCATTGATCATGTAGAAGTTATCTAACATATGTAAACTACTGCTACTGGTAGGTTTGGATAAAAAAACAACTTGTGTATGCAAAATGAGAGTTCCCCGTAAATCAAATCTGACGGAAGCATGCTTCTAAAATTTTCCCTGGAGAAAAATGATTAGGCTTACCTTTTATGCTGATTTAGGAAATCTCTAAGTATTTAATAATTTTCCGTTCCTTTTGGAAGGTTCACATTGTGCTAGTACCATCTTAGTTTGCTTAAACTAGGACTAAATGTAGATAAGGATCTTCATCTTCCTCTATGTATTGCATTCCTTATCTTTTATTGGTTGAATGTTAAAGAATAAGATTATTGTAGGTGATTTTCAGATTTCTTGCTGTTCATTAATGAAGTGTAAGACTGAATGATGAGATTAGATTGCGATTAGATAATTTTCAGATGTCCGGTCGTTCATTGATGAAGTTAAAGACTGAATGGTGTGACCTATTAGAAGTAAAATGATGAGATTAGATGGTTGAAGACTGAATGGTAGGGCATGAATGTTGTCGGAACGAATTCAATTGTTGAAGGGTAGATTGTCATGTCCACCCTCAGTTTCAATAATAACTCATCCACTATATTCCTGCTCTCATTCGTCCAATTATTAGCGTCTCAATCACCATTTCTTTTCTGTTATTCAGATGGAACCACACCCGTAATTTTCTAGCTATTGTTGTTTACAGTTCAACACCTTGCTCTCAGGTTTCATTCCACAATCGACACAGTAAAAACATATGCTAGCTTGACAGTGGCCTGAAGTTTGTGTTTCTTATCTGTTACTCCTGAATTTGGTATATGATCGATGTCATCCAAAAAAGTGACACATTTGTTTTCTCAGTGACTTCTAAATTTCAAATTTCCTTACATATTCTATTGTTTCTGTGGTACTGCCCTTGCACCCGTAGGTGTCTGATTCTATCTATTTTGTAAAGGTGACTACTGTTTTAGGATTGCGCAATAATAGACCACATTACATGAAAAAAAATGTTGTATTTGATAAATAATGTTGCTTTAAAAATTATTATATTTACAGTCTGAGTATGAATATATGTGCTCGTACTTGAAGTAGCAAAACTGAATTTCAATGGAAGAGCTTCGGATTAAAATCATGATTTTGGATTGTATACAAAGTTCTGTTTCACATCTCCATCCGTAGATTGCTGCCGTCAAAGGAACCTGCAAATAGCCATATGTTTTTACATTAGCTCATAGGAAACTGTTATATCTACTCCATCCGTTTCATAATATGTTTCCTGTTATTGAAAATACGTTTGTCAACGCACACTTTTAATCATTAATATCTTCAATTTCTTATTAGTATTAAATATAAAAACTTCACTGTATTAAAGTATTCATAAATACGAATTCAACAAGATCACTCATGATTATATTTTGTCTTATAAATTATACGTAAATTAGTAGTCAACCGCTTATAATAAATAATGTAAAAAGTCAAAACGGGAAACATATACTGAAACGGAGGGATTATCTACTTTCAGATGCTGAGTACATTATGTCTTTGATTACAACCCCGACTATTATCAGTCATTTATCAACTCAACCACTTTTAATCCAATGGTCACTACTAGCAGACCATATGGACCATCATCTGATGAATTATTCAATGTTGGGAACCCATTAGTATGTAATGTATTGTTACTGATGATGATTCAACATGTCCTTATTGATGACTAGTACATGACATCTATGTGGGGTTCTTTGTGGTCTCTAACTTGCATTGTAGTTTTTCGTTTATTTCATTTCTTAACCTTTGGGAATCGTAAAATATCAAGTGAACAAGATTGAGATTTAAGTAGATATTGCCAATACCTGTAAATAGTTGAGATGGATAATTTGTTGATCTTCCTTGTTGAAATTCTGCATTGTACAGATTTTGCAGCTCCAGATCCCAAGTATCGGAGTGTTGGATTTGCTGAAATAAGTTAACCATCTATATTAGAAATCTAGAATACAAATTTTTTATAAAGAGAGCTGAGCTGAGAGGGAAAATTACGTTGAAACAGGAAGGGTTAAAAAATGTTTCTGTAATGGATACAGGCATGCTAGTTGTTCTCTTAAGTGCCATATTAGCAGCGTTTGTCTCCAGATCAAGTCCAGAACATGTAGCCACTTGTTGTAGTGGATTGCAGTGAAGATATGCGGAAGTAGCTACTTCTGGCAGTAGTCCCATGGTGGGGAAATTAGATGTACAAGCAGGAAACATCTGTTAATATTAGAGAAAAACAGAATTAGTCAGAGAAACTTTGCATGTGCTTGTATGTTATGTTACTATATTTTGTCCTTACCTTTTCAGTGACGAGATTATCAACGTTGACGTCGAGTCTCGGATTGACCGTAGATAATTTCATCGATAGGAACTAGCAAAACGCAAAAAAGTTACTGGATTAGGCAAGGGTTTGCTTAACACAAATGATTTTGATGTAGTTTAGCAAGTAACTACTAACTAATTTTGTCAACAATCCACAAATCTACCTCAACTTGTTTTTGCAGAGACTGCACATAATTGATTATTTCATCCAGCATTCCTGCTTTTCCTGTAATCTTATTGCAACCTGGTACCAAGTCTTGCAGATATTTCATCCTCTCGCTAATTTTTTCCCGCCTGACCTGCATAATGCACATAATAAGTCGTCTAAAAAATTGAAGGTTTCAGAATTTTAGACGCCCCACCCCCTCCCCCCTCTCCCTCCTTAGGAACTGAGTTTTCAGACTTACTCTTTCAGCTAAACTGTGGCTGTCTGTTGCTTGACCACGACGTGCACGGACATGAATGTAGTCAGGCTTCTTAACCTCGGAATTCCTTGAATTCTCATTTGTAGTATCGTTAGATGTTCCTTTGTTATTACAATTGCTATGTTTTTTGCTGCTTTTATTGCTGTTCTGGTCAGTTGTTATCTTTGACTCTGTCTCTTCAGTACATCCTTTGCTCTTTTTTTCATTAATTCCGCGTTCTTCAGTTATCTGAAATTGCTCCTGTGAAGTACATTTATGAGTGTACTGTCCTAGAATTGTTGACAGAATTCCATATATTCAAGATTACAAGTTCTCTATACTTGGGGACATATATAAGTGTGTCTGTCTACGGTAAAAAAACTGTCAATTTTACAAACCTTTTGGTCAGCATTATCATCAGCTTTCCTCTTCTTGAAACTCTCTCTTCCGATTGTAGAGCTCATTTGTCCCAGCAAACTTGGTTCTCTTGCCTTATTATAACTACCTGCGGCCTCTGCAATTGCAGCAGCTGCAACTACCGGTGGGCAACTAGTAGTCCTTGAAATTGCATAATTCAACTCAAGTCCACTGACATTTCCATATCCACAAGCTCCTAATCCCAAAGGATCATCTCCACTCATCTTTCCATAACCCGGCCACTCAGTTTCGAGTCCTGGATCAGGCTTCACCGCTCTGTTCCCAAGTCTGCTAAGAACCGAGTCACCATTCATCAATGACTGAAACTGTGCAGCTTCAGCTTCTGGTATAGAATGCACACCATGCTGATCATTTCCACTGAAAAAACTTTGTTGTTGTTGCCAGTTCATTCGGGCTTGTTGGCGTTGAAGCACACTGATGTCAGTTCCAGTACCGGACGAGTTAAGCCATTGAAGCATCTCTGGTAAGGCATTCATGACTCTTTTATTCGTAATGAAATGTTGAACTAGTGTTGGGTGCTGTAAGGAAGATTAGGCAACTCTGTTTGCTGGTCTTGCCTAATTTACTTCCTCTGCAAATGCAACATGCAACTGCTGTAACTGTGTGTGTTTAAATGTATTTCTATATTCTTTGTTGTAGGAGAGAAGTTGTGGTAGGGAGAACTTAGAAGGAGAGAGTTAAATAGACAACAGTGGGAGAAGGAAGTGGCACTGGGGACAGGGGGGAGTAAGCCATGGAATGGAATGTAACTGTAAGGTGAGGGCTGGGAGGCAATGGGTAGTGGGGCCTACACTGACATGACTGCCACGTGGGAGTGTCCGATAACTTGAGAATGAGGAGGTTTTGGATGCTTGAAAGGTCAAGGGTCTTATTTCTAGTTTCATACGGAGTAGTATTTTTCAAAAAACTAATAATCATAAAGCTATTAGATTAAGCATTATAAGTAACATGTCTTTTGGTAACATGGTCGGTCTTTAGGTAAAGCGATCGTAACGAACGTTTAGGACAATGGGCATTATTCGATTAAGGGATATTAAATTTTTATATAAACACAAAAAATAATTGTTTATAAATTGAGGACTTTGTCTTTTGAACATTGCACTATCCACGAAATTATTGTGAAGTTATTATTTTTAGGAATGATGTAGGCTGGATTGTTCGGGCGATCTTCAAAATCATTTTTATTTTCAAGAATCTTTGTATTCAGATTTTATGTGTTAAACGATCTGGAAACAATGACTATTTATTTAGTCTGTTTATTTGTTTTTCAACCAGGTTATATGATCAGATGGGGAGTTGTCCCGACTGAGCCTCTTTTATGTTATTAATGGAATACACTTTTCTTTTTGGGAAAAAAAAACCCATCATCTCCAATTCAATTTTAAATTTATATTTTTACATCATTTTGATGTAAAAATCTTCTCTAACCCAATTCTAAAACTTAATGATGTCACCAAAAATTATACCAAATTTGGTGTCACACCGAATGTTTAAAGTTTTTTGTTTCTTCCAACATTATTCTGGTATTTCTTACTTAAACAAATTAAAATAAATTTGTTTCATCTATATCCCATCAATTCTTTTACTTTTATTATTTAGCAATTAAATAACTTATATAATACAATAATGGTATAAAACTTATTGTAAGTGAGTTGAAGTTGAATTTGAAGATAGTGTAATTACACCATTTTGATAAAGAAATTATATTAAAATAATGTGATGGGTTGGGCATACTATAAACATGTTGTTTGCAGAAAATTTTTAAAACCTTAGGGTGTGTTCACTTGGAAAGAATGGAATGAAGTAGGAATGGAATAAAAATTGTAAACAAAATTTATGAAAAAAGGGGGATGTTGGGGGAAATAATGAACAAATATGAGGGAGAAAAAGTTTTTTATGATGAAGATTGCAAGGAAAATGATGAAGATTGGGAATGGAGCATTCCTTCCAAAGCATGTGGGTTAGAATTCTAGTTCAAATTATTTGGAGAGGAATGAAGCAAGGAATGAAATTTATAAACACTTTCCCCAATCTCCCCAAATAATAGTATAAATTTCATTTCATTCTCCCCTCATTCCATTCAATCCAAGTGAATATAGCCTTAATCTTTATATTATTAAATGGTATTGAATTATAGTAATCATTCGTGGTTTCATTATTGATCTTGTTGATATATTCATTTGCTTTTGTTTAAGGTTATTCTTCTTCTATGTGCTGATGCATTACGATTTCCAAGACTTTGCATTTGTTCACAATTTTGATCCGTTTTGGTATCATACTTGATTTCAGAAATATCCTCACATATTTTTATCAAAACCTAATTTTAAGAATCAACAATTTTTTTTAAAACATTTGTATAAAAAATTATCTCTACTAAGATTTGAAAGGGGAGTCTCAATAAAAATTTATAATATTATAGGAGTAAAGTTCTATGGAGTACTGTTTTAATTGGAGTACTTGAAGTACATATATGTTCTGCATTCAAAATATTTTAAAATTTATTATTTTGCAAACCTTGTTATATGAATATTATAATTTCATTGATAATCTTAAAAATCATGTATGTTTTGCAATATGTTCATCTTGAAAATTCTTTATATTTTGCAATCGGAACATATATGTTTTGCAATACAAATGTGTTTCGCAAAACAATTCGTTTTGCAATATTTTGTTAGCAAAACATACAAAATTTTCAATATTTTCGATGAAATAGTGATATTCACGTAATAAGCTTTGCAAAATAATAAAATTTACAAAATTTTTTAATACAAAACGTATACGTACTCCAAGTACTTCAATTAAAACAGCTCATGCAATTTATGATTATTCAAAAAAAAGAATGTCATTTCACAAGTTCGTCTAGAACATCTAAATTTTTAGTGCCGGGTGCCGGCTCCTGTCTCGAAAGTAAGAAATTACTGTCATTCTTTTTTGTAAAGTTCTGATTATGTGATTGCCTGTAGGTCTTTAGCAAGTTGATAATAATATTGATATATGTTTTCCAAACTCTGTTTTGATTGTGTCGCTGGGTATCGGTCTTAAGCAAGTTTGGGTTCTGGATAATCATAGATATAGCCAACCAAATTGAATTTCTCGATCTGAGGTCTTCCATCACTTTCTAAATGCTCCTCCTATATAAAACAACCAAAATAATAACCTACATTCCAAGCTATTTCCACTTATAAATATGGAATTGGCCATTTAGAGTTCCATGTACAATGCACCAACTTAAGTATTCATATCAATTATGTCAGGTGGCTGCCCATATGTATCCTTCCAATTATTTTCCTGTCACTTGAAATGGATTATTTCACTTTAGGACAATACATAAATTACATAAAATATTGACGATAATATTTACTCCATCTGTTTCGGAATTCTACTTGATACACTCATTGAAAAATAAATTACACTACATTATATCATATCATACATATATGAGTCACTTATGTATATATTTTTATTCGAATTCTGGACATCTCGTTCATTTCAATTTCAAATTGTAACACATTATAAGCATTGTATTGTTTAATGTTTCGAAGATGCTCATCTCTTCGTCTAGCAAATTTTGTTATTTATTTATTTTAGCAGTAAAGGAATATGCTAAAATAAAAAATCCCGTTGTTTGATCTTGGAGTTTGTGAATAGAGTTGATGGAGATCAATAATGAGAGTAGTGTGTTCGGTTCAGAAAACGAGACAGTTCGTGGAAGTGCAGTCCAAATTTCAATGGAGATCCTATGCTACAATACATAAATGCATGCAGATTAAAGGAACCATCACCACTACATAAACACATATAAAATGCTACATAGAATTTATATATGGTGAAGTCCCCTTATCCTCCATTTCTATAGTAATATCTATCTTTGATATATCATGTCACAATTATGGAGAGGAGATGGGGATGGGAGGGGTTTTGTAAGGAGAGCCAATGAAATGTTGCAGCAGATCCGAGGTACTTGTATCACCAAATCTTTGTTGTCATCCCCCATCATTGGACCCCTTCATAACAACTGCATTCTGCATTCTTAAGATGGTCATTACAAGATTTACAAAATATTTAGTCACCTAGTATATGTGTGATTTGGTATTTGCTTAAAGTAGAGTATGTGGCGGGGATGATCGGTTTGGGATAGTAACTCTCCCTGTGTCAGTTTAACATTGTTCCTCAAACACCAGGCCATTGACATTGATTAATGGAACCAATGATTCGATACTGAGAAGTCTTTTTAAGTACGAAGAAAGTATGAGTATCGAACTGGAGACCTCTTCTTAAGTATGAAGTAGTAAAGTACGAGTATCGAATTGTAGAGCTCTTCTGACATTATTAGTAACACATTTATCAATCGTTCTGATAGTATTTTTGCTCTTGATTTCGAAGAAAGTAAGGCTTGTATTTAGATCGTTATTGCCAGTGGAGCTTGCAAATACGAATTTCATAAATTTGCTCACTCCTTTCAACTGAAAAAATGAACATATGAAATCAATTGAAAATGAAAAAATGTAAATGCATGTCAATGTCATATCCCTACAGCCTGTCTGTAGAGTAATTACTGCATGAAAGCTGTAACTTTTAACAGGGGACATGTTTTAACATTCTGACTTACTATTATGGTAAAGTAGCACATTTACATGAGTGAGCACTGAGAAGATACAATCCAGTGAAATAGAAAGGAAGTTGGTTGATTTTGATATGTGCCAAAAAAGCTTTATGTCATAATCTGAATTGAATAGGATTGGGATAAGGCTAAAGTGGGTCTCATTATCATCAGCCTTTGCCCAGGGAAGAAGCAGGGCCAGTTTGTAAAGATGATCAATGAGAAATTTAATATGGATTTGTAGGCCCATTTACCAGACAAGAGTATAAACTCTATAGTGACTTGAAAGTAATGTCTCTGTTCAGTACATTTTGATATTTTCACAACTTGATTCTTGTAACATACACTATGTTTTTGTGTAATAAGATTCGAACTTTCGAATCCATAAGGATAAAGAGGGTAATAGTGAAAATGTTATGAAAACCGAAATGCAACAGGCACAAAGTGTGCATTCTAAGTTAAACATTGCTTAAATATAAAGGTGGATCATGTTGTAAACTAAATTCATTAGGAGAGAGTTTAATAGTTTATAAATACAACTAGCAAGAACCAAAAGACATAGAAATCTTCCAACTGATCTTTGTCAAAGATGAGATGAGATATGTGTTACATATAGTTTAAAAGTAAGCTAGTTTTAAAGCCAGACAACAATTAGAGATATATAGAATAGTAGTAGATTGAAGAAGATAAGTGAATGATTTGAGAACATAGGAGACCAAAGGGTTAGGCTAGTGTTTGGAACATCTCTACCAAAATCTTTAAGCCATAGCCATTTGTTTAGCTTGCATTGTATCCCCTCAAAATCAAATCCAACACATTGTTCTTTGGACATTTAGATCCAGAAATAACTATTTCAGAACTTCGTTTTAGAGACTCAGCCAACTTGTGGATTTTTAAATGAATTTGTTTAAGCAAGGAACTCTAAATCAATTGGTAGTGATTTTATTTTGTATTACACAAATTCAAGACTTCAGTTTCCTTCAAAAATACTAGTGTGATTCTTATAAGAGAAGATTGATTTCTAGAAAAATTTAAGAGTAAAAATAAACACAATTAAGGCTAATTTTGTTTTGTTGAGTTTAGAAATTACAATATTGAACCGATGCTGTAGTAACAGTCTAACACACCATCTCAGGAAAATTTCTTTATCTCATATCTTTATTGGAGTAATTCTTTTAGTTTACAATTTTTACTAAACAAATTTTGTACGGAGTAATACTTTACTGAAAACTAGATTGTTATTTTAAAAAATTATAGAAGTAAGTAAAAATTTGGAACTGAATAAAAATGCATATACCATATAATATGTTTGTTTTGCTTGATAACAAAATCTTGTACTAAAAAATACTTGTTTATACAATTTTGTAATTTCATTTTTATTATACAAGTCTTGTAATACTTTATTGAAAATTATTAACTACAAACTTTTTAAGGCTGTGATTTTGAAAAATTATGAAAGTAAGTAAAAAATAGGAAACTGAAAAAAAAAGAAAAAGAACTGCATATTGTGTAGCCGAATTTTTGATGGTTCGAATAAACAACAATACAAAGTTGAGGTAACTTAGTTGATTGTGCTTATCTTTAATCGACCAAAAAGTTCTGGGTTCGATACTCAATTACCACGAGATTTTGTCAATGAACAAATACTCATTGTAAAAGGCTATAAGCCAAAATATTAAAAAACAGTACAACTTAAAAGAAACTCAAACTTTTACTAAATAAATGAACGACATTCAGTTATATTAGAACACAACTTTAAACAAATTACAACAGACATTCAATTTGCAAAAACAGTAAAAAAGGGAAATCAAGCATCCTTAGATTTGGAATGGAAGGAAGCAAGAATTCTCTTGAGCTCGGCATTGTATTTATCTGCTGTCTCCTGTTGAACTACATGACCCCCATCCTTTATGTATACCAATGTTGTATCACCTCCCAATTGCCTACATTTTCAATGTTATTATCTATTAATTTCACATTAGGAAATGAAGGAAAAAGGATTCTTAGGAGAGAAATATAGAATACATCGTACAATTGTTAAAAACTGAAATAAGAACTAATGCTAGTTCTTAGAGAATTAATACTATTCAGTATACTTTAATTTCATATGTGAAACTTATGGGGGTGAATTTTATGTTATGTTTGATTAAGGTTAAATGAAATGAAGGTAATCAAATGAATTTGAAGTAAGAAAAATGTTAGAGAATTTAAAGATTTTTCCAAATATTTAAGTATCATATATTTAGTTGGTAACTTATGGGGTGAATTTTATGTTATGCTTGATTAAGGTGAATGAAAATGAAGGTAATGGAATAAAATTTAAGTTAGAAAAATGTTAAAGAATTTAAAGATTTTCAGAAATATTTTTTCAAATATTTAGGTACCACATAGTTAGTTGGTAATTTCTATAAATATACATACAGATGTTAATTTAATGATGTCATGTTATTTAAGAAATATATTTTATTTTTTTAGCGATTTATAGTATCACTCTTCTAATTATGAAACGTGTGGGTTCACATTTTTGTTATAGCTAAATTTAATGATTTTATAGAAGAAATAATTAAATCATAGTTTAAGCTTGTTCACCGATCGAATTTTTATAACTAAAATTTAACAATTTTATAGAAGAAACAATTAAACCACGGCGTAAGCTTGTTCACCAATCGAGTCAAACAGGTTTTGACGTAAACAAATCAATTTTTTTTTATGAAAATCAAACCGAGTTAAGCTCTTTTATGTACAGTGTTGTAAAAATCGGCCTAATCAGTTGCCTAGACGCTAGGCGCCGTCAAAACGTCCCGACTCGGACTAATGCGGTTAAAAAAACATTTTTTGTACAAATCGGTCAAAAATCGGCAAAATGTCGGTTTAGGCGGTTAAAAATTGGTCTACGCGGTCAAAAAATCGGCCTAGTCGATCAAAAATCTAAAAAAATCAGCAAAATATGTTGAAAAATTCAAAAATTTGCAAAAATATTTGACAAAAATATTTAATAAATAGAAATATTAAAAGTAATATTTAAATACAACCGATTAATGCTCCAATTAATCTCCGCTTACCCGATTAGGGGCTAGGCGATATCCCGACCGCCCTGGACCGCCTAACGATTTCTGGAACACAGCTTATCAAACAAACAGGAGTCGAGCAATTTTTACGGACAAACAAGTCCCGGTTCTTTTGGCCCAACAAAACAAAACCTTGTGTATAAGCCCAACCCATTCCTCTAAACAATATAACCTAAAGCCTGCAGTTGTTCATTCCCAAGTTCTCATTTTGGATGTACACAAAGAAGAGTTCGGAGATTTAGAAACAGGCAAAGAGGGAGGTGAAGGAAAGTGTAATGTCCAAACTAATGATGACTATACGAGGCAATTAAGTGATTCAAAGGTTGATCCCGGTTACTATCTAAATAGTAAAAGGTTAGAAACAAAACTAGATTTTCAAAATCTATCTCACGGAGATGGCCGTTGAGTTTTGGTAGTTTACGAAAAAATTAAAATAGTATTGTCCAAACTTATGATGACTATACGAGGCAATTAAGTGATTCAACGGTTGATCCCGGTTACTATCTAAATACGAAAAGGTTGGAAACAAGACTAGATTTCCAAAATCTTTCTCAGGGAGATGGCCGATACAGTAGACAAAGAACATTAATAATGTTCATTTCATTCTATTCTTTTCCGTCAAATATTGCATCGCTCTCTGCTTTAACGAAAGCAAAGTATCAACCTCTCTTATTATAATAACTAAAGATCCAAGTGTACTTACGCGGTCACACCATTGAATATTTATATGTTTACCTTCGTTTATACCTCTTCTTTCTTTACTACTAGTACAACTTTAGTTTTGCACACTATATTATTTTCTTTAGTTTGTTTTCTAACTGAGATCTTATATATATGGGTTATCAATTAAAACGCACAATTAATTTTAATTAAACTGAGTTTCATTTATGAAAAAAGGACTTTACCTCTTTGTGTCTTCGGCAGTTTGGGAAGTGAAAATCTTGTCATCGTCTCCCCATACCAAATGAACTTTCTGCAACAACACATCATACATGGCATACATTTCAAGATATCAACATGTCACTTGTGTATCAGCAGCTATAGTTTGTTAAACGAAGTAACAAACCTGGCTTAATTTAATGGGCTTCACTTGATTGTCAGGAATCACCCAAGCCCCTGCTAATTCAGCTCTTTCTTTCCTATTGTTATAAAACTCCTGCACTCATCAAACACTGCAACTTAATACCTTTATTTTTATCGTGGATCATCATTCATTAAAATTACTGGAAACATAATTAGACGAAAATGCACAATTACCTTTAGAAAACCCCTAGCAACAAAACCAGGCATACTCACAGGTCCATGATTACAGATGGTGAGAAAAGCCATCAAACCCTCAACTGTAGTCGGCAACAAGAATTCCTGCAAGTTAGAAAACCCATGTTTCTCCACCACAACTTGACTCAACGACTCAGTAAACTCAATTATGGTGTCACTGGCCACTACAAACTCAACCAGCTCGGGACACAACTCAGCCATCTTAAAACCTATAGACCCACCATAACTAAGTCCAACAACAGTACACTTCTTCACACCAACTTTCTTCAACGCCGCAGCTATGACCTCTGCCTGAAACGCAGTTGATCTCCCTGGCTTGTCGGTGATCGAATCCCCGAAGAAGAGGAGGTCTGGCACATAGACTGCATAGTTGCTAGACACTGCCATGACTTGAGACATCCATGTAAAAATACCATCAGCAGCAAAGCCATGCAGGAATACAACATTCGGTTTGGTTTCCGATTTCGATTTCGACGGAACCCATATTTTGATTCTGGTTCCGGGTTCGGTTTCGATTATTTGCGGGGATAATCCATAAAATTTCATTAGAAGACGGACTATTGGCTTTAAGATTGTGAAAACTGTAACCATTATTTTGTTAGATTTTTTGGAATAGCTAGTTTTTTCCCCTGACAAGAAGGAAGAGCTAATTGAAGATGATAATTATATACACGAGTACATGTTTATCATGTATGATGTGCGAATCCAACGTTACCCACGCCGAAGGTACTCCCTCCGTCTCAATAAACCTTTCCCATTTGATTAAAAATACGGATTTTAAGATAATGGGTAATGAATATTATTATTTTTTTTTTTTGCCCGAATGAATATTATTTTTTAATGGAGTAGTGGGTATTGAATATTATTTTTAAGAAGTAGTAGGGGGAGTAGTGGATATTGAATATACTTTTTAAAGAATAGTGGGTGGTGTAGTGGATATTGAATATTGTTTTTAAAGGGGTTAATAATTAAGTAAGTCACTGAATGAGCTCAATATATCAAGTTGGTCACTGATTTATGAAGCAGGTCACTTTAATCACATAAGAGTACATTCAGGTCACTTTAATCACATAAGAGTACACTCCGTTAGTTTTTCAATTACTTAAAGACAGAAAATGCTGACATGTTAAGAAATATCTGATGTGGCATATACACAAACGAAAGGTTAATAATTCTAGTATTTCTGATAATATATTTAGATTTTAAAAAATTCATTTACTATTTATTTTTAATTTTATTGGCATTTTCCTTGTTTTAATTAAAAATAAATAGTAAATAAACTTTTTAAATTCTAAATATATTATCAAACATACTAAAGTTCATAACCTTTCATTTGATTACAGTAGCATTTAAGAAAAATGTGTAGAGCTCGATGAAAAATTAGTTTTCCGTCTTTAAGTAATTGAAAAACTAACGGAATGTACTCTTATGTGATTAAAGTGACCTGCTTGATACCGGTTTTAAATCAGTGACCAACTTGATATATTGAGCTCACTCGAGTGACTTACTTGATACTTAACCTGTTTTTAAAGAGTAATGGGTGAAGTAGTGGTTATTAAATATTGTTTTTAAAGAGTAGTGGATGAAGTAGTGGGTATTGGATATTATTTTTAAGGAGTAGTGGGTGGAGTAATGGATATTGAATATTGTTTTGTATGACTTAAAATAGAAAGAAGAAAAGTATTTTGAATGTCCCGAAATAGTAAACAGGAAATGTTTTAAGAGACGGAGGGAGTAATGATTATAAATAGAACATTAATAATAATAAAGTGACACTTAGAACTATGAATTAATAAATTATAAGTTGTTCCGGATACCGAATTATATATATAAAAGAATATAATAAATTAAACATGTTATAGATCAAATTGCATTGCACATATTCTTTACACTTTATTAGATTTAAATTTAACTCGCAAAATATATAGTTTATCATCCCATAATTCCCATTACAAACTTGTAACAGAATGATGAAATAATGTGACTTCCTCCGCATGACACATGAAAGCCGGCAGCTGCCATTATTAATTAATAGGATAGGCGTTGGTACAAGACTTTTTCCCATAGGTGAATATGAATAAGTCCATTTTGGCGTTCCCGTTGAAGTCTCTGACTTTCTACGCCTATAAATCTATAATACAATGTCACACAGTTTGTCCTTCGTTTTAAGTAATTAATAACTTTAATTCTTTCTACATAATTTGAGGTGTTAAAAAACTTAATAATCTATTAAATTTCTACATAATTTGAGGTGTTAAAAAACTTATTAATCTATTAAAAAACTTATTAATTTTTTCAAAAAAAAAACTTATTAATCTATTATTTATTAATTAAATATATAATAGTCCAACAAGGGGCTTAGAGCATGTTTGGCCCCATTAACTTTTTTTAGTTTCACTTAAAGTGAAAATGAGGTGTTTGTGTATCCTTAAAATTTTTAACTTAAAGTTAGTTTTAGTTCAAAAAATTAAGTATCTTTGAGGTACTTTTTTCAACTTATTTTTTTTCTTCTATCAATTTTAATATATTCGAATCACCTTTAACCTCGCATTATATTTTTTGTATATATTTGTATTTTATACTTTTATATTATGTTTAAAAAATATAAATTTCTATTTTTTTAATCAATTTTTTTTATAAAAATTTACTTTAAGTAAAATTTACACCTAACTTAAAATTAAAATTATCACTTCTCACTTAAAGCATTAAGTCGCACTTTAAGTAATAAGTAACATTTTTTAAGTTAAGCCAAACGGGCACTTAAATTAGTGAGACATTTTAATCAACTTAAATAGTGACACATTTTATTCTATTTGAATTGTCTAAATTGCCCTTATATTTTTATTTTTAATAAGTAACATTTTTAAATTAAGCCAAACGGGCTCTTAAATTAGTGAGACATTTTAATCAATTTAAATAGTGACACATTTTATTCTATTTGAATTGTCTAAATTGCCCTTATATTTTTATTTTTAATAAGTAACATTTTTAAGTTAAGCCAAACGGGCTCTTAAATTAGTGAGACATTTTAATCAATTTAAATAGTGACACATTTTATTCTATTTGAATTGTCTAAATTGCCCTTATATTTTTATTTTTTTTAAAAATGTAGTAGGTGAGAATCAAACTCAAGTCTTACTATTGATTGCACGCCATCATGCCACTACACTACTCAATCATACGTGTTCTAAATCATACACATACTATGTGTTCGTGTATGTTCGTGAATTAAGAATATTTAGTATTATGCAAATTGCCCCGCCAAAATTAGTAAAGAGATGCATAGTGCAATTATGCAAAGTATGGGTAAAAAATGCAGTTGGCCGAAACCAAAGGGATGTGAAATGGAATTAACTCTATTTTATAGTATAAAATAGTGATTTATAATATGTAGTAAACTTATACATTTTCAAATCATTCAGTTCAATAAAATAATATTAATAATAAGTATTTACAATATATATAGATAAATATAAGATATCTATTACATATTTAAAAAATTTCATTACATTTAAATGCATATTATTTCAAAAAATGGTTAATGAACGCGTAATAATCAGAACATTTAACTGCAAGTCATTAAACCAATGTAGTTTGACATATTTCTTATTCAAAATCGAAGCATGACTTGATGTTTTAAAAGTACTCAAAATTTCATCATTTTATACATATGATATTATCCTTATCCGGTGGGAATTGCATCGTCATTTACAAGATTTAGTATGTTTGTTTGTTCTCATGTCGTTCATTACGATAGGGGTTGTAACATTCCACATCGATACGAATTAGTGTATTTGACGCCTCTATAAGAGCAAGTTATCAAAATTACGATCTTAGTATTTGGTGGGTTTTAGGACAAGAACTTGACATGATTTTAAAAAATACTTCGAATTTGACCATGATTGTTGCAATTAAACTTAATCAACTCATTTATCACATTTCATAGTTCTATAAAAAGTTTGAATTAATATCATAGTTTAAAATATTAGCTTATGTCAATTTTAATAATGGTGTTTTTTTTTAAAAAAAAGGTCATTTATTGTCTTGATTTAATATTTAATGCAAATTTTGAATAAAAATTAATCTATTTATTATTAATTAAAAAGATTTTTCATCGATCAATGCAATTTAACAATCGCATATAAATCCATTAATTTCAAATATAACCTATATTAAAAATATATAGGTTATAGATTACATACAATGTTATTGAATTATATGAAACTCGATTATGATCAAAATAATGCTCGAACGACATTAGTACAAATATTTAAGTTTAATACTAGAAAATAGCTTGTTACTCGCATAGGTTCTAAAATATATAAATTTTCAAATTAAAAAATAAATATGAATTCTCCATTTTCCGCGAGATCCCTGTATCCCATATGGGACGAGTATTAGTTAGCAAAATAATTTTTATTTTTAGATCGAGACAGATTTAGGATCGGGGGGACATATCACTCCACGGCATGTAGTGACTCAATATTTATTACTAATTACCTAATTTGAACTCATTCAATACATGAAGATTACATGACACAAACAAGAAAATGTATCATTCGCTTTATGAGCTAAATTACCAACGTATCGCAAATTAGTAATCTCTTACATACAAATCAAAATTATTGATACTTAGTCAACTTATATTTGATATATCTAAAACAATATTATACATATTCTCAATAAACGAATAATTAAAAATGTTATTGTTACGTGTTAAACAAAAAAATATCTATAAATTGGCCCTTGCCTCGCACGGGTTATTATGTTAGTATATGTTATTTTACAAATTTTCTTATCTTGAATAAAGCTTAACATCTATATTTTTTTTCAAAAAAATAAAAGGAACGTGAATCTATATATAAATTGACATGCTTAGCAAATATTTAAATGATAAAATATGGGAAAGAAAAGAAAAAAGTAGAATTTTATAATAATGAAACTTGTTATCGATTACTATAATATAAGAGGACTTATGTATAGTCAACAACGAAATTATTCTATTACATGAAACTATTACAATAATGAAATTATCCAATAATAATAATAATATTATTATTATTATTATTATATATGTTAACTCTGAAAATATATAAATAATTGGTTCGAAAGATGCAATTAAAAATGGGACATACATTCTTATCATCATTCTTAGCAACTTTATCTGCCCAAGTGACATATGGAGTTGGAACTGATTGTGATCGGGTCCTACTTGGATTTTGCATGTTTGGTAGTCTATGTGATCTTGGTCAAGTGTGCTTGATTTAAGTGTGAGCTTAAGCTAAAACTTGAATCCATCTTTAGGGCCATCGTGATTAATTCATGAGAAGCATTTCTTACATGAATTTTGGAGTAATACATTGAGGAAGGTGTCAGATCTTTATTAATTTATCAGTTACTAGTTGAGAAGTGTTAGGTTGACAAGGCTATATATTGCAGCAATCCTTGGTCAGCTTACTCCCATCGAAATGGTTTGTTTTCTTGTGAAAACAGAAATCTTGACAATAGTAAGTAACAAGTATTGAGTGATTGTCAAGGACTAATTGCAGCCAAGTTGCTGATGGACTTTAAACTCTAACCAAGTAAACTCAGATGCAGCTGCTGGGATACCCCCTGTATTTTAAGTTTTTATGTAGGATCTAAATCGGGACTTTGCATAATGATGGAAGAGTTTGTTAGTAGAAGATAAGCAGATATATCATCTTACTATCTAGACATGCTTCCCAGTTAGAGTCAAAAGCAGCTTGCACTGTGAGTTTATGTCGATCGAGCTTGAAGGATGCTTTGACCAGTTGTACTTGCCACCATGTCACATAGTTCAACACAAGCTGCAACGACAAGAGCATGTATTGAGTTACAAAATTCTTTCGTTAATCAAGAATTTGTATAAGACAAGATTAGGAAATGGTCACATGTATCAAGTGTCAGTTTGACGGCAACTTCAGTAAATCAATTTACATAGTTTTTAGCAAATGTGTGACAACATATTAATATATAGCTCTTTTACATTCCCCTCAAGGATTCCGCAACGCCTCTTCACTACACGGCTACACCCCGCTGTCTTGTCACCGACAGCCTTGGCAACATTGTGTCAATCACGATCAGGAGTGTCTTGTAAACACCTCAGACTCTCAGAGCACTTTTGAAGGCTCTATAATGCTTCGAGGTTCAAGAGCCGGTGCCATGTAAAGACCCTGATCATTCCTTGCGATGGAATAATTAGATAGTAAATTAAGTGAAGATGTTTAATATGAGTAAGTAAACAGGAATGGGTTGCAATAGAAGAACAAAAATGTTTAACAATCTCTCACACACTGCTGATAATGATAGGAAAGACTTGTGCGATGTTTTCAATTTATTACATCTTGACTTTGCAATATATCCATGAAGTAGAGCATGAGATCTTCGTAGTACTCAGTACTAAACAATAGTCCATGTTAATTTAGCTGGCAAATCTATGATTATCAACCAAGAATCCTTAGTTATGAAATACCATTGATAACAAAAAAAATTCTGTCAGGAATTATAACAACATTCAATAACAAAAATAGTGAAATAAGGGTAATCAAGCATCCTTAGATTTAGAATAGAAGGAAGCAAGACTTTTCTTGAGCTCGGCATTGTATTCATCTGCCTTCTCCTGTTGGACTACATGACCCCCATCCTTGATGTATACCAATGTTGTATCACCTCCCAATTGCCTACATTTTCAATCTTATTATTTATTAATTTTACGTCAAGAAAATGAAGGAAAAGAAAATTTTTTGAAACGACATATGGAATTCATCGTAAAGGGAGGAAGTGAGATACCGCAACATCCCGTACATAGAGAAGTAGAGAACCGAGATATCATTGAACCAAAAATATGTTTGTAATAGTTACATATAATGTAAAAAAAGGACTTTACCTTTTTGTGTCTTCGGCAGTTTGGGAAGTGAAGATCTTGTCATCGTCTCCCCATATCAAATGAACCTCCTGCAACAACACATCATACATTTCAAGATATCAACATATCACACGAGTACCAGCAATTCACCAGCTATTGTATGTTAAACGAACTAACTAACCTGGCTTAATTTAATAGGTTTCACTTCATTGTCAGGAACCACCCAAGCCTCTGCTAATTCAGCTCTTTCTTTCCTATTGTTATAAAACTCCTGCACTCATCAAACATTGCAAATTAATACCTTAGCTTTTACCACTAATTCAATACATTATTTCTATCAAATACTTCTTAATGTAGAGTATTCAAATCTCGATGAAATTAAACTAAATCCGACTTTTGGGACTACGTAAATAAGAAACATGGCTAAAATAAATGGTACGAAAGGATAAATATTGAGAAATTCTAAAGAAGGGGTCCGGTCTAATTGCACCAGACTGATTACGGAACATACGGTTTCAGAGTCCAACGGTTCTGATTTAAAAAAAAAATTGTACCGTACCGCAAAAACTTTTCGCGTTACGAAGAAATTACCAAAATGCCCTTACTGTTCACGTACCGCAGAAACTTTCTGCGATACAGTGAACAATAGATTTTTTATGTGAAAACAAGGGGAATTTTGGTAATTTCTCTATACCGCAGAAACTTTCCGCGGTACGGTACATTTTTTTTTTTTTAAATCAACGGCTCTGGAACTTTGTGTTGTGTAAACTTATGGTGCAATCGGTTGCAGAAGACCAGGAGCCTTCTAAAGAAATATAGGACGAAAATTACAGAATTACCTTTAAAAAGTCCTTAGCAACAAAACCAGGCATACTAACAGGTCCATGATTACAGATGGTGAGAAAAGCCATCAAACCCTCGACTGTCGTCGGCAACAAGAATTCCTGCAAGCTAGAAAACCCATGTTTCTCCGCCGCAACTCGACTTAAAGGCTCAGTAAACTCAATCACAGTGTCACTTGCCACTACAAATTCAACCAACTCAGGACACAACTCGGCCATCTTAAAACCTATAGATGCACCATAACTAAGTCCAACAACAGTACACTTCTTCACACCAACTTTTTTCAACGCTGCAGCTATAACCTCTGCTTGAAACCCCGTTGACCTCCCTGGCTTGTCGGTGATTGATTCGCCGAAGAAGAGGAGGTCAGGCACGTACACAGCATAGTTGCTAGAGATTGCCATGACTTGAGACATCCAGTTAAGTATACCATCAGCTCCAAAGCCATGCAGAAATACAACATTCGGTTCGGTTTCCGATTTCGATTTGGATGGTACCCATATTTTGATTTTGGTTCCGGGTTCGGTTTCGATTATTTGCGGGGATAATCCATAAAATTTCATTAGGAGACGAACTATTGGCCTTAGGATTGCAAAAACTTTCACCATTTTTTCTTAGTTTTCTGGACTAGCTAGTTGAAGATGAGATTTATACAGGGTAGACTGTACAGTACATGTTAATGTCATCACGTGTGACGTGCGTATCCAATGTTAGTAACGGTGAAGATATTAATTGTACAACTCATATAACTTTATATAATAAAATAAATAATTACAATTATTAATAAGCAGTTATTAATAAAGTAAACACTTTACAGATCAAACTGTTCGTTCCGCTGAAAAAAAAACTCAAACCCTGTGCAAATTAATTTTGATAAACCGAAACTATATTATACTTTTTTAGGTAACCAACTCTATTATATTTTAGATTTAAATTAAGTTTAACTCGCAAATTCTGTAGTTAATCATCCGATAACAAGTTTACAAGACAAATCAAAATGATTTGAAATTATTATTTAACTACTTTATAAATTAAATTAATTTATCTACTTATTTACTGGACTTCTTACG
Source organism: Kitagawia praeruptora (assembly GCA_037693485.1). Lineage (NCBI taxonomy): Eukaryota > Viridiplantae > Streptophyta > Magnoliopsida > Apiales > Apiaceae > Kitagawia > Kitagawia praeruptora. The sequence goes on from CM075352.1 coordinate 148,106,893, forward strand.
CACTTACACATGGAAGCGGCTGCTGCCATTTTTTAATTGGATACGCGGTGTTAACAAGACAATTTCACGTAGGTGGCGGCCCCATGGGCGAGTCAATGTTGGCGTGCTGGTTGATATATACTCCCTTCGTCCCGTGGTAATTAAAATAAATGAAGTAGTAGGTTTAATAGTAACTATCTTAAAATCCATGTACGGAATTTTTTTAATATTATATTAAATTTTTTATTAATTTTTTTAAAATAAAAATTTTGGAGGCTTAAATATTTAAATGAAATGATAATCATAATTATATAAATGTTATCTGTGATATTTCTAGAAAAGGAATGATTTTAGTTTAAAAAAAATATAGAAAATGTGATAGGTTTTAGTTGAAAAGATAATAAGTTATTTATTAGTAATTATAAAATTATTATTTTGTTTTATTAAATAGAATGCCCGTGATATAATTGGAAAAATAGAGGATTTAGTTAGAGAAAATTAAAAAGGTAATATGTTTTAAGTGAAAAGGGTAATTGATTAGTTTATAGTAATTATAATTTAATTATGTTATTTTACAAAATAAAATTGCTCGTGATGTTTTTAGAAAAATAGAAATTAATGTTGCCCGTAATATTTCTAAAGAGGGATTTTAGTTAGATAATATAGGAAAAAGATGTTACGTTTTAGCTAAAAAGGATAATCGGTTAATATTAGTATTATAATATTATTATTTACTTTTATTAAATAGAACCTTCCGTGATATGATTGAAAAAATAGAGATTTTAGTTTGAAAAAATAGAAAAAGATAACGTGAAAATTAAAAGATGACATACTTTAGGTGAAAAAGGTAATTGATTAGTTTATAGTAATTATAATTTAATTGTTATTTTACTAAATAAAATTGTTTAGTATTTTAGAAAATGAGAAATTAATGTTACCCATGATATTTCTAAAAAAAGGAATTTAATTAGAAAAAATAAAAAAGAAAATATGTTTTTAGCTGAAAAGGTAATCGGTTAATTAATAGCATTATAATATTATGATTTTATTTTTATTAAATAGAATCGTCCGTGATATAATTTGAAAAAGAGAGGTCTTAGTTAAAGAAAATAATAAAGGTAACTTGTTTTGGCTGAAAAAGTTAACCCGTGCTATAATTGGAAAAAAATATTTTAGTTAGAGAAAAGATAAAAAATTAATTTATTAGTTAACAGTAATTATAATTTTTTTTAATTAGAAAAAATGTAAAAGATATTATATTTTACCTGAAAAAGGAAACTACTTAGTGATTAAAAAAAAGGTAACATGTTTAACCTGAAAAAGGAGACTGATTAGTAAAGTAAAAATTTTAATAAATAAAATATAAAAGAAGATTTTTAAAAGGTAATCCGTGATATAATTGGAAAAAGAAATATTTTAGTTAGAGGAAAGAGAAAAGATAATTTGAATAAAAAATTAATTAATTAGTTAATAGTAATTGTAATATGTTTTTTAGTTAGATAAAATATAAAAGATATTATATTTTACCTGAAAAAAGAAACTGCTTAGTTATTAAAAAAAGAAAGGTAACATGTTTAACCTGAAAAGGGAAATTGATTAGTATAGCAAAAATTTTAGTTAGATAAAATATAAAAAAGATTTTATCTATAATTAAGTGAAAGGCATATGACACAGCCTATTTGTAGTACGAGGAATCAACTCAACTTAAATTAGATTGTAATAAGTAAATAATTTAATCTGTCACAGGAATCTCAGAAGATGCTATCTGTCAGAAGAAAAACTTCAAGTCAATCTATAGTTTTGATATTTTACACTAGAAGAAGTTCAGTCTCCTGATCAAGCCTCAGTATAAAATCAAACAAGTGGATTTATTTCTAAGAGACAGAGATTTTTACAAGTGACAGGTTCAGACAGAGTACAGAGGATAAAGAGAAAGAGATGAGAAGAGAAAAGGAATCACACTTTAATGTGAAAAGATAAAAGACAGTCATTGAAGTTAGTCGTTCATGAACCAGACCGTGCATGGAGCGTCAACAAAATATTCTGTGGTATTCTTTTGTTAATTTTAGTGATTCAGAAAAGGATTAAGTCAATCTTAGGTTGAATAATTGTTCTCCTTTAATTAATTAAATCAAGTAGTTAATTTAATTAATAAATGAATTCTTTAAGAATTAATTAATTTATTAAATTAATTATTAAGTTAATTAAATCAGAATAATTATTTAAGCAAGCTTAAATTAAAATGATTATGCATTTTAATCAAATTAATTTAAAGCTGAAAAAATGAACTAGCAAGACAATCAGAGATTGTCTTGCCGATTGTCTTGGTAGCCCAAACAGAGATTGTCTTGGAGATCAACAATTGTCTTGGCAAGAAAAATGGTCACACAAATATCTGAAGACAGATTGTCTTGGCGATTGTCTTGGCAGTACAAAGCTGATTGTCTTGGAAGAACAGATTGTCTTGGCAGTACAAAGCTGATTGTCTTGGAAGAACAGATTGTCTTGGAGATTGTCTTTGATGTACAATCCAAGTTTAAAATTGACAGAGACGTCCAAGAATTATTCAACAAAAATTCTACCAAGGCAAAGACACAGGAGGGCTATAAATACAACAAAATATCAGTTCAAGATCATAAAGAATACACAGCAACTCTCTCTCATCTTAAAAGACATCATTCAAGAGCAATAAATTCCCAGAAAATCAAAAGCTTTGTATTTGTAATATTTAATCCGTTCAAGCTTGATTACTTATGACTCTTGTACTATTAGCGAGTTTTTACTCCTAATCTATATCTCGATTTTTATTAACAAATTAAGAAAAGTTCATGTCGAATTTTCTAATTTGTTTTTATTAACTTGATATTACTCTGTACTGATTTTGTAACAACCCTCAAGTTTAATATATTGTTATATTTAACTTGAACTTTGTTTCATTTAATTCCGCACAAAATTTGTCTAAAGTAAATTTAAATCTTAAGGACAAATTTTGATAAAAGGGTAAAGATTGTATTCAACCCCCCTTCTACAATCTTATTGGACCTAACAATTGGTATCCGAGCCGTTTGATTGATATACAAATCAAGATCCTATTCTTATTCAATTAAAAATCAAGCTCGAGTTTTTAACTCTCTTAAAAATTTATCATGACTTCTAAAGCCATTGTTAAGATACCTATCTTTTGACAAAGATAATTATGATATGTGGAAGAATAAGATGGAGTTGTTTCTAGATTGTACAAACGTTAAATATTTAGTTGTTTTGAAAACCGGACCTAAAACTCCTATGGTCTATGAAGATGAAGTTGAAGCTGAGGGTAAAATTGTGATTCCTGCTAAATCTTATGAAAAGGACCCTGCTACCTATACACCTGATGAAAAGGAGGATGCAGGGCTTGATAAAAACCTCAGACTCATTCTAATAGATTCCCTGGATGCTGTGATGTATAGCCATGTGATGAATTGTAAAACTGCCAAACACATGTGGGAAACTATTGAAACCATTAATGAAGGAACCGATGAAGTCAGGGAGAACAGACTTCAAATCTTAACCTCTGAGTATGAACACTTCAGAGCTGGCCCTAATGAAGGCATTCAAGAAGTGTTTGAAAGGTATAATAAAATAATCAACAACTTGCAAATCCATGGCAAGAACTATACACAGAAGGAGATTAATCTGAAGTTCTTACTGACTATGCCGACTCACCTGGAACACAGGATAACAGCAATAAGAGAATCTCGTGACTTGAATAAAGTTACTCTTGAAAAACTCTTCGGTATTTTAAAAACCTATGAGTTAGAACAAGTCCAACAGAAATAGATTCATGGTAAAGGTAGAGTTGCAAGTTCATCTACAGCATTAGTGGTTGAGGCTCCTAAGGAAGTGGAAGCTAAGGTTGTTCGACCTTACAGCTCAGACAAGGAGCAGACTGAAGTGGAACATGGTCAGACACCAGCTACTCAGGATGGAAGTGAGTTTTACTCATTAGAAGAATTGGATCAGTTGGAGGATGAATCTATGGCACTCATGGTTAGACAGTTTGGCAACTTTAGATTCAGGAGAAATCCTAAGTTTAAGTTCAAGTCTAATAACAGATTCCAGAGAGGAGGTTCCTCATCCTCCAGTAGCAGAGGTGGCTACAAAACTGGAACTGTTGATAGAAGCAAAATTCGTTGTTATAATTGCAATGAACTTGGACACTTTGCCACTGAGTGTCAGAAACCCAAACAAGCCCAGAAGAGAGATTATGTTCCTGAAAAGAAGAAACCTGGAAAAGCCTATGTGGCTGCTGGTAAAAGCTGGGATGACACAGATAGTGAAGATGAAGAATATGGAAATCTTGCACTAATGGCAAATGGTGACATGCTCACTGATCCTAAACCACAGGTAAAACTTACTGACTCTGAGTTGGTTCGTCAGTTAGGTGGTTCCTTGGTTAATGCACAAAAACACATTGCTAGATTAAATCTGTTAAACACTGAACTTGAAAATGAAGTGTTAGAACTAAAAAAGGTGCATGTTAATCAAGATCAACAAAAAGAGGAAATAGCACGACTTAATAGAAGAGAGAAATCCATTCTAGAAGTAGTGACTAAACAACTTTCTAAAATTGCTGAACTTGAAACCAAGGTTAGTGCTTGCTTTAATTCTGTTAAAGCTTCTAAAGAGCATTTCAATAAACAAGCTGTAGAACGAACTGTAGGAATAGGGTTTGGTTATAACGAAGCTGTTGGATTGTTAGGCATAAATACCCCTAACCTTGTTAGTGCTAAAGAGAGGGGTATACCACATGTGCTTAAGAATGTTGAAGATCCGCTCTTTAAGAAGTCGATTGCAGAACCTCCAAACTTCACTTCTATCATTATTCAAGAAGAGATGCGTAATGAGGACAGTGCAAATGGCATAGTCCTTGATAATGTTAAATCTGTTAAGAAACCAGTTAAGGTTGTTTATTCAACCAGTTCATCTAAAACTGGGTTAAGTGGTAATAAGTTGAAAAAGAACAATAACATGTCTAACATGCATACCATGCCTATCGTTGATGTTTCTCATAAAGCATGTGGTGTTGTCAATTGTATGTCTTGTGCTTTTAATGTAATGTCTGCTTACTTTAATGGTAATCAAGCATGTGCTGGTAAGACTACTCCTCGACAACATATGAATAGGAATAAAAATGTTAGATCAAAGACTGCTGGTCCTCCTCGAGATAGGAGAGAGACATTTGTATCAAAGCCTAAACAAACTTTTGGTAAGGCTGCTTGCAAGGTCAAATGTTCAGTCAATGAAACAAATGTTATTGCTACTAAAGAAACATGGATACCCAAGATAAAACAAAAGATTGTCAAATCTATTTATAGGGTTAAATGTTTGTTGGTTAATGGTGAAATTGGTGTCAAGGTTAAAAATGTTGTTTTTCCTGACAAAGGCCAATTCTTTAAGTATTCTGGACCCAATCAGATTTGGGTTCCGAAGAAGGTTTAACCTATTTGTCAATGCAGGGTGTGAAACAGGTTGATCGAGTGACCTGGATCTTGGACAGTGGATGTTCAAGGCATATGACTGGAGACAGAACCCTGCTGACAAATGTGGTTGAGAAAGCCGGCCCAGTTGTTACCTTTGGAGATAACAGCATAGGTACAACTGATGGATATGGCAGATTGGAAGCTGGAAATGTTATCATTGATGAAGTGTCTTTTGTGAAAGGACTTGAGCACAATTTGTTAAGTATCAGTCAATTTTGTGACAAGGGATTCCATGCTTACTTCAACAAGAAGAATTGTCTAATCTCACACAAGAGACATGAACAACCATCTCTTACAGGAGTCAGAAAAGGCAATCTGTACGTGGCCAATATGAACACTAGAAGCACTGAAGAAATCAACTGCTTTTATTCTAAAGCATCTACAGATGAAATTTGGCTATGGCACAAGAAACTCTCCCACCTTAATTTCAAGACAATGAATTCTCTAGTTAAAAGAGAACTGGTGAGAGGTTTACCTTCAATGGAATTCACTCAAGAAGGACTCTGTGATGCCTGTCAAAAAGGCAAATTGAAAATAGCAACTCACAGGAGCACTGACACATCATCAATAACTGAACCTCTACAACTGTTGCACATGGATCTGTTCGGTCCAGTTAATGTGATGTCTATGTCAAAGAAAAGATATGCTCTCGTGATTGTTGATGACTACTCAAAGTACACATGGGTTTTATTTCTGAATTCCAAAGATGAAACTCCACAGTTAGTGATTGATCACATCAAGTTGATTGAAATGGAGTACAAGAATCCAGTAAGAGCAATAAGGTCGGACAATGGAACTGAATTTAAGAATGCAGTTCTAAATAATTTTTGTACTGAAAAGGGAATAACAAGGTAGTACTCGGCTCCGAGAACTCCTCAACAAAATGGGGTAGTAGAAAGAAAGAATAGAACCTTGATTGAAGCTGCACGTACAATGTTAAGTGAATCAAGGCTTCCCTTGTACTTTTGGGCTGAAGTTGTCAATACTGCATGTTATACCCAGAATCGAACTTTAATCAACAAAGACTTGATGAAGACCCCCTATGAAATAATGTATGAGAAGAGACCAACACTCAAGTACTTTCATGTATTTGGAGCAAAATGCTTTGTGCTTAAAGATGGAGATGATCGTGGTGGAAAATTTGAGGCCAAAGCACATGAAGCAATTTTCATTGGTTATTCAAGAAGAGCTTACAGGGTGTATGTGATTGATCATCAGACAATGCTTGAAAGTGTCAATGTATCATTTGATGACACTAAACTTCCTAGTATCCAAACGGAGGATTCATCTGAAAAGTTATCTTTCGATGATATGACAGACTCCGATTCAGATGGTGACAACCAACCTGATGTTGTTGCTAATGATAACAGTAATAATGATGATAATGATCAGGGTGGTGGTGGTGGAAACAATGATCAGACTGGAGATACCACTGACACTCTTGAACATTCATCTAGTCAAACTGGCAACAACTCAGGGGGAGGTGATGAAGGATCAGCTGGTCATACTCAACATCATAATGAAAAACAAGGCAAATCATCAAGGTCAAATCTTCCCAGACAGACTGTGTGGAATAGAGCTTATCCTTTTGAGTTGATCGTTGGTGATCCAGATGTTGGTGTAAAAACTAGAAGGAGCTATCAAAATCAATGTAATTATTCTGGGTTTCTGTCTGCAATAGAACCTAAGAAAACAGAAGAAGCTCTTTCTGATCCTGATTGGGTGATTGCTATGCAAGATGAACTCAATCAATTCAAACAACAAGAAGTATGGAAGCTGGTACCCAGACCTAAAGACAGGAAAGTAGTTGATACCAGGTGGGTATTCAGAAACAAACTTGATGAAGATGGCATTGTAACAAGAAACAAAGCAAGACTGGTTGCTAAAGGTTATTCCCAAGCTGAAGGAATAGATTATGATGAAACCTATGCACCAGTGGCTAGACTTGAGGCTATAAGGATATTCTTGGCATTCGCAGCACATTCAAACTTCAAAGTTTATCAAATGGATGTCAAGAGTGCCTTCCTGAATGGCAAGCTGGATGAAGAGGTATATGTAGAACAACCCCCTGGCTTTGAAGATCCAGAATTCATGGATTATGTCTACTTTCTCTTCAAGGCAATTTATGGTCTTAAGCAAGCTCCAAGGAAATGGTATGACACTCTTTCTGAATTTTTACTTGAAAATGGATTTGTTAGAGGTGTCATAGACAAAACTCTCTTTACTAAGAAACATAAGAATGATACTATATTAGTCCAAGTCTATGTGGACGATATAATATTTGGGTCTACTAATGATCTTCTGTGCAAGAAATTTGCTAAGCTAATGCAGGGTAAATTTGAGATGAGCCTGATGGGTGAGCTGAAGTTCTTTCTTGGATTACAAGTAAGTCAAAGGACAGATGGAATTTTTATTTGTCAATCCAAGTATGTTAGAGAGCTCCTCAAGAAATATCAAATGGAGGACTCATCTTCAGCAAGAACACCATCATCAACAGCTGTGAAATTTGGAGCTTATGAAAATTCTGCCAAGGTAGATATCACAAGCTACAAAGGTATGATAGGTTCATTACTTTACCTTACTGCAAGTAGACCTGATATTATGTATGCTACATGCTTGTGTGCAAGGTTCCAAGCGGATCCTAGAGATGTGCATCTCATTGCTGTTAAACGAATCTTGAGTATCTTAAGGGTACACCTAACTTAGGTATTTGGTACCCTAAAGAATCTGGTTTTAACCTTGTTGGATATACAGATTCAGATTATGCAGGAAGTGTTGTAGATAGAAAAAGCACCTCTGGGAGTTGTCAATTCCTAGGTGGTAGGTTGGTCTCCTGGTACAGCAAGAAACAACAAACAGTTTCCAACTCAACAGCTGAAGCAGAATATATAGCTGCTGGAAGCTGTTGTGCTCAGATCTTGTGGATTAGGAATCAGCTACGTGACTATGGCTTTGTACTTGACAATATTCCAATTCTGTGTGACAATACAAGTGCCATAGCAATCTCCAACAATCCTGTGCAGCATACGAGGACCAAGCACATCGACATCAGGTATCATTTTATCCGAGAGCATGTCATGAATGGTACCGTGGAGTTACATTTTGTACCCACGGAAGAACAAACAGCAGATATTTTTACTAAGTCTCTTGACGAATCCACATTCACCAGAATTGTTGGTGAATTGGGTATGTTGAATAGTCCTAGTAATTAAACTAGTTAATATCTGAGGTTTGATCTTTAATAATTTACAAGTGATTATCTTGTTAATATTTGTTGATTAAAATCACTTGTATAATTATTTTATCAACTTACCTTGTTACTTGTTAATGTTCAAACCATTGCCATTATCATCTTAATATATTCCTACTTACTTCTTTTCAGTATTAAAATAATTCATTTTCCTTAAAAATATTTTTCTCAAATTTTACAAGTTGTAATTTATGAGAAACTTATTTTTTCTTGAAAATTATATTTATGATGGTTTAATAAGTCATATTTTCTTTTTAAATAATTTTCTATTAGAAAGTTATTTTATTAGAAAATATATAGATTTATTAATTTACCATGAATATATATGTAAATTATTAATATTTTATTTATTAATTTGTAGTGTTTGTCCTTTTGTTATTAATGTTTGATACCGTAAAAAAGGGATATTTTATTTTATTTTATTATTTTTTTTTTTTTGGTAATTTTAGTAATAATTAAGATTGTATGTTAATTAAAATTGTTTTATTACTGTACTTATTTGTAAATTGGCTCAAACGATTGTCTTGGTGGGATTTGTATTGCCAAGACAATCGGCAAGACAATCACACGATTGTCTTGGCCAGGCTCTACAGTACATATACGAGACTTAAAAAAAAACACAACAAAATAATTGTCAAATCTCTCTACTGATTATATCTCTCTCTCTCTCTCGTGTTTTTACACAGAGCACTGGTTATATATACATACACGATACACACATCACTAAGTCGAAGCTCTGCCCATTTTTCTTCAACCAAATTCAATTCTGAGAACTGGGTTAAGTAGATCGTTCGATTTCCTACTCTTTGAACCGAGTATCGTTGTGTTTAGAGAAGATTTCGAATTTTCGATTTTTCGAAAAACCAATCGAATTTTTAACTGTTTTGAGATTTTAAGATTTTATCTGAGAAATCTAAAAATAGATTGAGACTCACAGTGATTAGGAGAACATCATACTGGAATTTGAGATTTTTCTGACAACATCGAATTAATTGGAATTTTTAATTAATTATTAATTCCGAATTTTACAAATCTTGTTAATTTCATCAGTGTGTTGTGTGTGTGTGTTATAAAAGGAGAAATGGCGAATAATTTTGAGATAATGAAGCACAATTTGGTTGGATATTTTAATCCAAATAATTGTCCCTATGATCGATTTAAGCCTTGGATTCGATTTCTAAACGATCATTCACTTATTCGAAATGCTATATCTTTAGATGTTCCGTTGAAATTAGGACCTCTGAGATTGATTTGCACAGAAGCTGTTGTGTCTGATGATTTGACTTCATTTTCTTTTGATTTTAATGGTACACATCACATTGTGAATGAATCGATTCTTAGTACTGTTTTGGACCTCCCAATGGGTGATTTTGCTCTACAACCTACCAATGCTGAGCTTAGTCAATTCTTCACTGATATTAATTATCATGGTGTTTTCGATGTGAACAATTTGAGCAAAAAGAATCTTGTTCAACAATGGGATGCATTCTTTGACACAATCTCCAAGGTTTTTGCTAATTCTGAGAGAGGTAATTTTCACTTACTTACTTCTATGTTACAAAATATTGGTTATGCTGTTGCTAACAATCTTAGAATCAATATTGGAAAATTACTTTGGGATACAATGATTAGTCGAATTGTTAAAACCAGAAGGGATTTTGATGCGGGTAAGAAAGTCTTTTGTTATTACCCTAGATTTTTTATGTTGATATTCAATCATCTTGTTCCTATTGGTGAACAAACAATTTTTCAAAATGATAATCCTGTTATGTCTGGCAAGCAAACCAAGAAAATATTCACTAGCCTAGACACCCACAGAAAATTCCCAAATGTGCCTGTGTATGTGACTCCATACTTGTCTACATTCATAAATTTACCTATCATTCCTAGACTTGTAAATGCACCTGTCTCTGAACCTGAACCTGTTCAAGAGCCTCCTATTCTTGATCCTGTGCAACCTGCACCTCTTCCCGAGCAACCAGAACAAGAAGCAGCAACTGCTTCTGAACCTGAACATCAACTTCAAGTGGCTCAACCCACTATTGCTGGAATTTCTGCAACTGCTACTGAACAGGTATTCTCATCTTTCCCTGAAACTACTTCTGTATCTCAAACTACTTCTGGAGCCCAAGTGGCTGATAGGTTAGACCAAGAGGTTGTAGAACCACAACTTCTATCCCAGGTCTTAGAGCCAAACACAGTGTCATCTCAAATCTCAAAACCTAAATCCAGAAGTAAATTACCAGTGAAAAGACCTGATGTAGGGAGTAGTGATATGAGTAATCCCACAGCTCTGCCTCCACTAAAGAAGAGAAGAAACTTACTAATTGAGGCAACTGTCAGCCCATCCATATCCTCCCAAAAGGATATGGACATTGAAATGGCACATGAACAGTTACTGGAACCATTCTCTCAACAGGATGAGTCCATTGAAATTCGCCAGTCGGCCATGGCACCCTGTACAGAGTCAAGCACACCCCTATTACTCACAATGGGGGAAAACATAACCTTAGATTTTGATGTTGCTAGGGACACTGAGCAAGGAGTGCACAATAGGATTACTACTGAAACAGTGCCTACCATTGTCACGGTAGAAGAGTCTTCACAGGCTTCAGAGGGAAATCTTGACTCTTTGCCACCTATAACAGAGTCATCATCTGTTTCCACTCGCAGTTTCAACTGGAGAAAGTGGAAGGCAACTTAATCAATCTACCACTGAAGCAATTCAGATTTCAATTCCTAATGAACAGGTAGGTTTGATTAAGGATAGGGATTTGCGAACTCCCATTGCACCACCACTGACCTCTCTAGAAGAGGCTAGGGTGATTTCTTCTGCAGGTACATCTAAGGAAAAGGAGCTAGTGTTGAGTGATGTGAGGACCATTATAAAATTGAGTGAAACACATGCACGAAAGGAGAGTGAAACATCCTTGAGTGAACCTCAGGTGAGTGCACACACTGACACAAACAGTTCATTAATTATGGCTCAACTTCAAGCACTACAGGAACAACTTGAGAAAACTGAAGCTGAGAAACAATTACTTCATGCTGCCATTACCAACATAAAGACTACATTCACAAACAAGATCAAGACTCTCGAACTATCTCATGAAAAGGCACTTGATGATTCTGGAGATGTTACTATTGCTCAAGATAAGCTTATTTCTGAAATCTCCGACAAAGTTGAAATTCTCCAAACAGAACTGCATGAGAATCAATTGTCTACTGAACGTCATCTTGAATTGATTGAAAGGCAGAATGCACAACAAGGTAAAGGGCTGAAACTTTTGTTTAACATGCTTAGCAGAACTCACGCACCCACAGCAGAAGAAAAGGAATTTTTTGAAGGAAAAAGTGGTGATGCTGTTGTGACCGGTGTATTTGATAAATCTGTAGAGGATAATCCAACTAAGGGGGAGAAATCTAGGGCAAGTGGAAGTGAATCTGTGGATAAGTATCAACAGCAGCAGTCAGAAAAGGGAAAAGGAGTTGAAGCAGCTGAGAGCATATTTGAACAAGACAACACTGTTTACTACGCTGGTGAAACTGATGATTTTGATCCGTTTGCTGGGCCAGATGAAATTATTGGTGTACCTGAATTTGAACAAGAACCAGATCTCAGTGAATGGATAGAGCAACCAGCTGACCCACACTTTGAAAAGAAAATGCTAGAGCATGAAGCTAGTATGAAGAAAAGAAAAGAGGAACTAGCAAAGTTATCTCAGATGTTGGACGAAAAGGAAGAGCTTCTAAGACAAGAAAAAGTGGAAAGGCAACGGCAACATCACATACTTGTTGAAAAGAGAAAACTTGATATTAAACTCAAAGTTGGTGAGAAATGGGATGAAGCCAGAAAGATAATCAGTCTTCCACAACTTACAACAAATAATGACAAGCAATTTCTTGGAATCATTTACAAGTATAAAGATGCCAATCCAAATCATTCAGTGTACTTGGAGGCCTTGAAGTGTGAAATCTCTCGAATAAATGCTTGTTTTAATTCTCACAAAAAGGAAATGGTAATTGTTGTTAATTGTCGCTCTGAAGGTTCGTTCCATGTATCTCTAAATTGTCTAGAAAGAAGAACCTTGTCTGAGCTTTGGATTTTGAGACAAAAGGTATCACTTTGTTCCGAACTGAATATCTTATTGTATGAACATCTCATGGAGTTTGCTCGAAATGCTAGTCCTGAAATAACTCATATACCATTTCAAGTAATATTTCTGAAGAAAGATATATATCAAACCATCATTTGTGATAATGTGAAGCTGCCAGAGTACAATGCTAAGCATTTGGTTTGGGTTGAAAAAATGCTGAGAAACACTGGTCTTTATACAACAGAAAAGAAGGATGCTGCAGATTTCATTCAAAACTACTGTATCAGAAACATGACAAGGTATGAACAGGAGGTGAACAGGTTAAAAGGATATCCAAATCAACCAGTCAGACCTCAACCAGTTAGACCTCAAGGTATGCCAAATGAACGTGAACGTACTTTTGATGCTGAGTTGATTGCAAATCTACCAAATCTGCAACCTATCATTGAAGAACCAGAAGAAGGAGAAGTTCGAAGTGAAGACCATCCTAACTGAAGAGTAGCTCTACTTGTTATATTTTTAGAGCTTAGATAGATCAAGATAGGATAAGTTAAATATGATCAGGCTAGAGGATCATCTATCTTGTATTTATCTTTCATGTTTGAATCTGGAAAATGTTAATATAAACCAGAACTGTTTCTTTATTTACTTACATTTAAAGTTCTATCTTTTACTAAGTTAAGTTGAGTTAGTTGAATTATCCTCTAGGTATTTGCTTGTTATTTTCTAACAAACAAATAGGGGGAGATTGAAAGGCATATGACACAGCCTATTTGTAGTACGAGGAATCAACTCAACTTAAATTAGATTGTAATAAGTAAATAATTTAATCTGTCACAGGAATCTCAGAAGATGCTATCTGTCAGAAGAAAAACTTCAAGTCAATCTATAGTTTTGATATTTTACACTGGAAGAAGTTCAGTCTCCTGATCAAGCCTCAGTATAAAATCAAACAAGTGGATTTATTTCTAAGAGACAGAGATTTTTACAAGTGACAGGTTCAGACAGAGTACAGAGGATAAAGAGAAAGAGATGAGAAGAGAAAAGGAATCACACTTTAATGTGAAAAGATAAAAGACAGTCATTGAAGTTAGTCGTTCATGAACCAGACTGTGCATGGAGCGTCAACAAAATATTCAGTGGTATTCTTTTGTTAATTTTAGTGATTCAGAAAAGGATTAAGTCAATCTTAGGTTGAATAATTGTTCTCCTTTAATTAATTAAATCAAGTAGTTAATTTAATTAATAAATGAATTCTTTAAGAATTAATTTATTTATTAAATTAATTATTAAGTTAATTAAATCAGAATAATTATTTAAGCAAGCTTAAATTAAAATGATTATGCATTTTAATCAAATTAATTTAAAGCTGAAAAAATGAACTAGCAAGACAATCAGAGATTGTCTTGCCGATTGTCTTGGTAGCCCAAACAGAGATTGTCTTGGAGATCAACAATTGTCTTGGCAAGAAAAATGGTCACACAAATATCTGAAGACAGATTGTCTTGGCGATTGTCTTGGCGATTGTCTTGGCAGTACAAAGCTGATTGTCTTGGAAGAACAGATTGTCTTGGCGATTGTCTTGGCAGTACAAAGCTGATTGTCTTGGAAGAACAGATTGTCTTGCAGATTGTCTTTGATGTACAATCCAAGTTTAAAATTGACAGAGACGTCCAAGAATTATTCAACAAAAATTCTACCAAGGCAAAGACACAGGAGGGCTATAAATACAACAAAATATCAGTTCAAGATCATAAAGAATACACAGCAACTCTCTCTCATCTTAAAAGACATCATTCAAGAGCAATAAATTCCCAAAAAATCAAAAGCTTTGTATTTGTAATATTTAATCCGTTCAAGCTTGATTACTTATGACTCTTGTACTATTAGCGAGTTTTTACTCCTAATCTATATCTCGATTTTTATTAACAAATTAAGAAAAGTTCATGTCGAATTTTCTAATTTGTTTTTATTAACTTGATATTACTCTGTACTGATTTTGTAACAACCCTCAAGTTTAATATATTGTTATATTTAACTTGAACTTTGTTTCATTTAATTCCGTACAAAATTTGTCTAAAGTAAATTTAAATCTTAAGGACAAATTTTGATAAAAGGGTAAAGATTGTATTCAACCCCCCCTTCTACAATCTTATTGGACCTAACATTAAGTAAGAGTAAATAAGTAAAATCAACATGCACCGTTTTTAGTTAGATAAAATATAAAAGATATTATATTTTACGTGAAAAAAGAAACTGCTTAGTTATTAAAAAGAAAAGAAAAGGTAAGATGTTTAACCTGAAAAAGGAAATTGATTAGTAAAACAAAAATTTTAGTTAGATAAAATATATAAAAA
Organism: Kitagawia praeruptora; assembly: GCA_037693485.1. Classification (NCBI taxonomy): domain Eukaryota; kingdom Viridiplantae; phylum Streptophyta; class Magnoliopsida; order Apiales; family Apiaceae; genus Kitagawia; species Kitagawia praeruptora. The sequence goes on from CM075352.1 coordinate 148,122,098, forward strand.
AAAAGATTTTATATGTAATTAAGTAAGGGTAAATAAGTAAAATCAACAGGTACCGACCAACCAAACTTTTAATGTTTCGGCTTTTATATAATAGTATAGATTTTATTGTTAAAATAAATAAAGTAAGTGATTTTATTGTTAAATTAAGTGAAGTATTGGGTGTAATAGTGTAAAATATTGAAAAAGTGAAGTTAAGTATTGGATGTAATAATGTATTTTATTGTTAAAAGTTATTATTTATAATATGTAAAGAAATGAGAGGGACGTCTCAAAATAGAAAATGTAAAAAAAAATGAGAGGACGGAGGGAGTATCTTTAATTAAAGAAATCATATTGGAAAAAATAAAGGAACCAAAAAAATATATGCTCTAATGGGATATAATTTTCTTAGAAATATAAATAATATAAAAATTTTAGCATTCTATGTTGGATATTTTAGTGTAATTGGATTGATTAGTTGATCAATATAATCGTAATATTACATCAAACAAGTCGGGAGAGTACGGAGTGCACGCTTTGTTCAAGTTTAAATAAAGTTTATTGTAGAATTTCTGACTTTATCCGATTGAATTATTTGGATGAACCACAAATAACTTCAATCTGAAAGTGTTCACACGACTTCAGAAAAATCCAAGTAATTACCATCTTTCCCCAACATTCCAATGGTACGACATAATTCTTGAGTAAAATTTTAGCCAAGTCAATTATATATTTGTTGAATTTCTAGGAATTTTTAATGAAAATCCACATCATTTATTTTCATATTAAATTAACATATTATATTTATAATAACTTGAAATAATAATAACATAGCATTTTTAAAATGTAATCAATCGTTATAGCCAATTACAGGAGCACATCACCTTACATGTTCAAAAAAATTTACATAATCAATATTTTATATCATTTTAAATAATTATTTCAGACAACGCCGTTCTTATTAGGTAACTTTCCTCACGTATGAACAAAATAATTGTGTTTTTTATACATATAATATTTTGATATACACAATCATTTTAGATATTTATTTTGATATGCACAAATTTTTATAATTTTAATTATTCCATTCAATTTTTAACGACTGAGATAGATTTCAGATTCTTTATTCTAGAAAAGATTTTTCTTTGTTTTTCAATAAATAGACTTATATGCTTTATAATAAACTAGCCTATAACCCGTGCAATGCACGGTTTCTTGTATTATGTTATAAATTTTATTTAATATTACAATTATGTTTTTATATAATTATTATTTTTAATAATTTTTTAAATTTTAATTTTATATAATTTAATATACTCAAGTTTATGGATTATACTAATGTTTCCTTATTATAAACAACGTATACGATTTTTAATATATTTTATTAATAATTGAAAAACATGGTGTGATATTTTCGGGTATATATTGTAAGATTTGTTATAAATTAAAAAAGTAACGTGTTTTAATTAAAAAGGAAATACTAATGATTGAAAGATATCATACGATTGATCTTTTTAGGTGTTTATAAAAGGTAATATCTTCGACTAAAAATAAATGTGAAAAAGATAATCGACTAATTACCATTAATTATATTATGTTATTATTAATTTTAGGTGCTATATTTTTCTTGAAAATTATGATGTGATATTTTTGGGTATATATTAATGATTGTAAGATTTGTTTTAAATTAAAAAGGTAACGTGTTTTAATTCGAAAGGAAACATTAATGATCTATTTTTAGGTATTTATAAAAGGTAATATTTTCAATTAAAATTAAATGTGAAAAAAGCAATCGACTAATTACCTTTAATTTTATTATGTTAATGTGAAAAAGACATTCGACTAATTACCATTAATTATATTATGTTATTATTCATTTTAGGTGTTATATTTTTCTTGAAAATTATGGTGTGATATTTTCGGGTATATATTAATGATTGTAAGATTTGTTTTAAATTAAAATGGTAACATGTTTTGATTCGAAAGGAAATATTAATGATTGATTGATGTTTTTAGGTATTTATAAAATGTAATATATTCAACTAAAAGTAAATGTGAAAAAGGCAGTCGACTAATTATCATTAATTTTATTATGTTAGTGTAAAAAAGACAATCGACTAATTATATTTAAATTTTATTATGTTAATCAATTAATTTATAAAAGGTAATATTTTCAACTAAAAGTAAATGTGAAAAAGGCAATCGACTAATTAGCATTAATTATATTATGTTATTATTTATTTTAGGTTTATTTATTTTTCTTATAATGAAGGGTAAATAAGTAAATTCACGAGGTACCAAAAAATAGGTACCAAAAAACAGGTACCAAAAAATAGGTACCAAAACTTTTAATGTTTCGACTTTTATATAATAGTATAGATATCTACTTTTAATAAATTTCGGAATAAATAAAAATTAAAATAAAATCAATATATATATATATATATATATATATATATATATATATATATATAGGAGGATACGCGGGCGCTTAGGTGGTGCTCTAAGATCGTCTCAATCTATTTTTCTAATTTTTTTGAATTTTTGAATTTTAAACATTAATAAATGTAAAAAATATCTTTTAGCATATTAGAAGTAAAATACGTGTTCGAATTTATAGAGGAGAAGAATTCGAATTTATAGGGAAGACATATGATTAGAAGTTTTACTGTAAGTAGAATAAGTATTTATAATGCATACCATTAAAGTTCTATTGAAAGTAGAATAGTAGTTCGAATTTATAGAGAATAAGAGTTCGAATTTATAGAAACATATAAATAAAAGTTCTATTAGAATTTTAAACACTAATAAATGTAAAAAATCATTTAACATATTGGAAGTAGAATACGTGTTCGAATTTATAGAGGAAAAGTTTGAATTTATAGGGGAGACATATGATTAGAAGTTCTATTGGAAGTAGAATAAGTATTTATAATGCATATGATTAAAAGTTCTATTGAAAGTAGAATAGTAGTTCGAATTTATAGAGAATAAGAGTTCAAATTTATAGAAGATAACATATGAATAAAAGTTCTATTAGAAGTAGAAAAATATCATTTAACATATTACAAGTAGAATAGGTGTTTGAATTTATAGAGGAAAGTTCGAATTTATGGGGAAGACATATGATTAGAAGTTCTATTGGAAGTAAAATAAGTATTTACAACGCATATGAATAAAAGCTCTATTGGAAGTAGAATAGGAGTTCGAATTTATAGAGGATAAGAGTTCGAATTTATAGAAAAAACATATAAATAAAAGTTCTATTAGAAGTAGAATATGTGTTTGAATATATAGAGCAGACATATAATTAAATATTTTATAGAAAGTACGATCTTCTTAAATTATACTTTTTTATATTAATTAATTATACTTCTATTAGAAAAATTTATTCATAAATCCAATACCATTGTCATAAAAAAATCATCGTTTTTAAAAAATAAAATAATTGATATATTAACATAATAAAAGAACATTGTCATGTAGGAATCCTAAATAAATACAGAAGTATCTATAATATAAAGAGAAAATAAGATGTGTTTTCATTTTCTAAAACTCCATAATTTTTAGAAAATCTAGAATAAGTATAAATTGAAATTCGCTCTATTTTTTTGGTTTTAGTTTTAAGAAGTAAATTGTTGTGTAAGATAAGTATCATCAATAATATGTAGTGAAGTTGGAATTTCGATCCCAAATGAGAGCGGCTCGAAACGTGTTTAACGAAAAGACGACTCACTATAAAAGATTGTATTAGCTATTAAAATATCATATGGTGTTATAAATTTTATTTTATTTTTAGGATTTAATTTTTATGGGTAAACACTATCATACAAGTGATATATGTAAAAGTTAGGTTTTTGGTTTTAACGAGAGAGCGGATCAATAGTAATAACCGTGTATAATGACAAAGCGGTTCATTAGAAAAGACTGTATAAAAGATGTTTGAATATATAAGGAATACATATAATAAAATGTTTTATTGGAAGTAGAATACGAGTACGGTGGAGACATCTTATACAATTTTTTAAAACTATATATATATTTTTTAGAAATCCTTTATTTTTACTTTTTTATACAAGCTAATTATATTTGCATTAGAAAAATATATCCATAAATTTATTATTCCCATAATAAAAAGTCTTCGTTTTTTTTTTATATGTTAACATAACATAATGACATTCCCATGCGGAAACTGTAAGTTTAAAGAATACAAAAATTGGAATTTACTCTCTTTATATAATGAAGTTAGAATTTCGATTACAAATAAGAGCGGTTTGAAAGGTATTTAACGAGATGACGGCTCACTAGAAAAGATTATATTAGCTATTAGAATTTGATACTGATGTCATATTTTTTTTTATTTTTACGGTTCGATTTTATGGATAAACATTATTATATAAGTTTTTATAATATATGTTAAAGTTGGGATTTCGGTTTTAACGAGAGAGCGGCTCAATCGAAAGAATCATGTTTAACAAGAAATCAATTCATTAGAGAATAATGAAGATTATTTAATTATTAAAATTTAATATTAATATTATAATATAACGTAAATGTATTGAATTTTTTAAAAAATATTGTAACGCCGCCGCGAAGCGCGGCTTTATCGACTAGTTTTGAAATAAAAAAAAATAAATTCTAACCAACAGCACGAGTTATCTAGAGCCTGTTTGGCAAAAGGTGCGGAAAGGATAAAACAACTTTAAGTTGTTTTTGGGTTGTTTGGCCATAGAGGCTTTAAGCTCACTTTAAGTTAAAAAACTGCTTTAAGTCATAAGTTTCATTTAGGTACTTTTGACTTAAGTCTTATGACTTATCAAAAAAAATTTTTTTCACGATTCTTGATTCTTGTAAAGTTTAAATATTAAGAATTTAAATTTTTTTAAGTCAAATTTTACTTTAAATCAAAATTATTAAACCCCCACTTAACTTTAAGTAAAATTACCCAAACACTTTCATTCAACTTAAAGTAAACAACTTTACTTTCTCCTTTAAGTTAAAAACACCTCCATTAAGAGCCCGTTTGGTAAATATTATTTTTCAGAAATAAGTTACTTATTCTGAAAAAAAGTTAGGAAATATGTTTTTTTTTTTGAAATAAGTAACTTATTTTTGCAAGATTACGAATATTAAACTCCCCATACACATATTTTTCTAAAAAAATATATGTAAATACGAAATTTTTTCCGAAATAAGTAACTTATAAGTTACCGGACAGAATTGCCAAACAGGCTCTAAGTCAAAAATAACTTATTTTAAGTAATGCCAAACACCTTACTAATCACACTACTTCTCTTAGAAATCCAAATTCAGTATGCATGTTGGGTGGTCATTGGTTGTTATAGCACTAACCTACTCATTGGTTGCCAATCCCTTGGTAAATGCCAACAGAAACATTTCCGTTAGTAAATTTCGTTGGCAGAAATGGGTTTTCTTGTAGTGTAATTACCATTTATTGTATTATTTAATTATTTAAATAATAATGATTTTTAATATATTTTATTAATGACTGAAAAATATGATGTGATATTTTTTGGTATATATTAATGATTGTAAGATTAATTTTAAATTAAAATGTAAATTGATTTATTAAGAAAATAAATATTAATAATTGGAAGATATGATATGATTATGTTTTTAGCTATTTATAAAAGATAATATCTTCAATTAAAATTAAATGTGAAAAAGACAATCGACTAATTACCATTAATTATATTATGTTATTATTTATTTTAATAATTACGATAACTGTACCGAAAACAAAACTTTATTGTAATAATTAGGATAATCATACCGACAAACTTTAAATATTTCGACTTTAATATAATAGTATAGATATGGAGGATGTATATATTAAAATTGACCCTAATTAGGGTAAAAATATTTAGTGTTCCACTAGTCTCTTCCATGGAAGTTACTAATTTTTACTAATCAACATATTTTTTAATCAACATATTTTTACTAATCAACATATTTTTTTATCGACTAATCCAATTTTTGATTGATACTTGACTTATTTTTACAAAAATTGATTATTTTTTTTGACAAAAAATATTTTTAATCTCAACATAATTGTTAATGAATTATCATTTATCGAATATTAATTGTCAATTCTGGAATATTTTAGTGTTCCGCTGTTCATATGTACTATTTTATAAGCTTTACACCCTTCTCGGTTGTAATTTGAGCCGAGTACGAACATTTTTTTCCGAGTCAAACCTAGCCTAAAAATAATTGAGTCTGAAAATTGTGTTAGAGTTCAACTCATAAACTAGCTTAAAAGCCCGTGCAAGGCACGGGCACTGAACCAATTTCTCGTAATTAAAAATATGATATACTATAAGATTTCAATTTAGAAAAAATGCCCAAATTACACCACTTTGGTGTGAAAAGTGCCCGAAATACCGATTTACAATCGAGCCTGCCCTTTTTGACCACGGAGTGCGCATACTGTACATGCGTGGCCTGGGATACGCATTTCAGAAATGCATATCCCAAGTCACGCATGTACAGTAAGCGTAATGACGTCGTATGACGTCATTATCTCGTAAACGTCTCAGGTGTTTAGGCGGCCTCAAAATCGCCATTTCGTTCGCTCATCTCCGTTCACCACCCTCCGGTTGCCTCCACCACATCTGAGGACATACAAATGATGCCCATACTGGCCTCATCATTTTCCTCTACTTTGTGTTTGTTTTCCGGCCCCGCAGGGGTGTACACAAACCAATCGAAAACTATATCGGAAAAAAGCTTCGTTTTAGGCCTTTTAAATCCGGCAAACCAAATGGAAATCGAATGGTATAGGAATGTAGAGGGGGAGAAGACGTTCATTTTGGTGTATGGCACATGAATTAAAGATGCCTTGAAAGGTGTGAACAATGTCCCCGAAATCTGATAGGAAAACGACTTCGACGTCGTTCGAGAGAGGAGATGAACAGTGGCCAATACGCATGTTCAACATGCGTATCTATAGCCACGCATGTTAAACATGCGTATCTGAAATAACTGTTCACAGTCATAGATTTTGAATTTTACAAAGTACACGCATAGGTTCATTGCGTGTACCACCTATTCGCATTTCAGAAATGCGTGTTCCCTATACGCTAGCTCAGAATGCGTGATTCGTGGGTAAAAAGGGCGGACGATTCTGAATATAGGCATTTTGGGCAGATGGAAATAAAATATGGGTAGTTTGGTATCTCACCCTTAAATTTATCTAATATTTGTATAATTAGTTTATAATTTTCCATACTAATTTTTTATATTACATTTTGAATTAGTTTTTAACTTAATTTTAAAATTGTCTAAATAGGGCTTAATGATCCTATAGTTAATTGTTGATAATTAACTAAAGTTAAAACATATTATAATGCCATTAGAAGGTTATTATGGGGTGGATTTCATTATTATAAAAATGCCATCCATTTTTCATACTCAAAATAAGGTAATTACCTACGGTTAACTATATGAACATTTTTCTCTTCTAAATATCTATACTATTATATTAAAGTCGAAATATTGAAAGTTTTGAAAGTTTTGGTTTTCGGTTTGGTTATCCTAGTTATTAAAATAAAAAATTAAATTACAAAAACAACTCAAAAGCTAATTACTAATGTTAACGTAATTATATTAAGATTAAAATTCCTTCATCCACATTGAGCTTCTACTTTGACTCTTTTTTCTATACTATTATATTAAACCCGAAACATTGAAAGTTTTGAAAGTTTTAGTTTTCGGTTTGGTTATCCTAATTATTAAAATAAATAATTAAATTAGAAAAACAACTCAAAAAGCTAATTACTAATGTTAACGTAATTATATTCCGATTAAAATTTCTTCATCCACATTGAACTTCTACTTGGACTCTTTTTTCTGCTCAAACAACTCAATTACCCATTTTTTCTAAAGATTTTACTTCTAATTAAAACACTTTAACATTTAATTTAAAACTAATATTACAATAATTAATATATATCCAAAATATCACACCATATCTTTCCGTAATTATTTTAGTACCAATTTTTGTAATTAAAACACGTTACTTTTTAATTTAAAATTAATCTTGCGATCACTAATATACACCAAAAAATATCTCACCATATATTCAAATCATTATTTTTAGTAATAAATTAGAATCGTTATATCTAATAATAAGATATATTATATGATTAAATTAATTTACTAAAAATTCAAAGTCGAACCCGTCAATGACATTTTTAATTTTGAATTTTACAAAATAAATTTTAAACCATGCATATCATTATATAAATTTATATTAAATTAAAATTAAAAAATTATTAAAACTAATGATTATATAAAAACATAATTATAATGTTAAACAAATTTTATAACCTATCAGAAGAAACCGTGTTTCGCACGGGTTATAAGCTAGTTTCAATTAATGTTAAATAATAAAACAACCTTAATGACCAACGCATGTATAAGAAACTTACAATCAATTTTTTTGATTTTATCTTATATTGATTTAAGTACTCAACCATTATATATTATATTTTGATTAATTTGTCAAATTATATAAATATTCATATGTACCATACTTCATTGTCGAGTTATAGTCTAATTGATCATTATAAATAATTGTTGTAGCTTTGTAATAATTTTGATTTAAAATTTTATATATTTTTTGATTTTATTGAATGTTAATTAATTATGTTACTTTTTTATATATAACATAGATCATATTTTTAGAGTTCTCATCTTTTTAACATAATTTCATTTTTTTGTTTATATTTAAATATATATGTTTTTAGACCAATTATATAGTTTGTTCGTTGAAAGCCTAATAGTTGGTCGATCAAACCCCATAATATAATTCACATATTTAAATTTTTATATGCCTAAAACTAATGTGATGTAATTATTAATTCTGTATGATTTGATGACTAAAATTTATATATTTCTGAAAATCAAATTTTATTTTTTAAGTCAAGAATTTAATATGTACATGGATTGGAGACCCATATAAATAAATTTTTTTGTACTCAATCGATTAGAATATTTTTTGTAAGTTTATTTATCCAATATTTTAGAAATAATATAAATCAATATTTTATTAACTCAAAAATAAAAGTAAAAGAAGAATGAACAAGAATAGAAGATGTGGCTTATCTTATAGGATTTTTGAACAAAACTCAAAATTGAGTGTAGCAAAGTTGGTTATTGGCATAAGTCTATTAGAAGAGGATCAATGGTTCGAATCCCAATACAAACATTATTTCACTTCTTTTAACATAATTATTAAAAGAAGGCATTTTTATAATTTTAAAAAATATAGGGATAAAATCGTAATTTCACGACCATTAAATTGGCAACTTTTATCCTTGTGTCAACTTATAATCATCTTCTATATATAATAGGAGAACAAGGGGTTTTTTAGGGGTATTTTGAGCCAATAAACCCCCTGTGAATTTACTATTTTACCCTTGTATTTTACAAAATTACATTAATTGCCACTCCCTTATTTTGAAGATAAAAATTAATTTATTTTTGTGTTTGTGGGGAATTGAACCAACAACCTCCTCTATATAAATATTCCTCCAAACCATTGTGCTACTTATGTTTTTTAGTAAGAAGTGAAAACTTTTTTAACATAAGTTCGACCTCTTTATCAATTTTCGGAAAATCTCTCTATCAATTTCTGGAAAATGACCCGTGCCTCGCACGGGTTATTATGCTAGTATATAGTAATAGAGTAATAGATAGATTAACACAATCGAGTTCGAGCCGTTAAAGAGGTTTTTTGATGGGATTTCGAGTTAAACGAGTTTTGTAACAAGTTTTCGAAATTATCATGCCTATAGGGGTTTTATTGAGCTGGTCAAACCTAAACCGACCCTATTAAGTTTTATCTTGATTTTCAAAAAAAATATCCTAATATTATCTTTTTACCCCTACTAAAATTGATAACTAAATTTTTTAAACATTTATATATAGTTATGTTATATGACATAACTCTAATAAATTGAAATATAAATTGGTTGTAATTGTCACTTAATATCAATGATGTAAAATAAAACACTTATGTACATAAAATAATTATGGAAAATGCAAGATTAACCAAAACTTTCACAAAAAAATTTACAGAATGGTACGTGTCTTAATTTAATTGGCTATAACTTAATGAGTCCTTGCATTCACATCAATATCAACCAATAAAGATCTACATTAGTGGAATCGTGGAATCCAGCTCATTATGTGAAAAAATTTTGTAACCAATTATGTGCACCTAACATTACTCAATAATTATACTGTATTCAAATAATCAAATATAATTATTTGATCGTACACCTATACTTATCATTTATTGTCAATAATATCGATGATTAACTTTTCAAATCATCTAAATAAGTTGATCACTTTTGGTTCTACTTTAACGCTTAGATAATAATCTATATTATATTATAAATTGCTGGATAACTCTTTTCTCAGGTTCGGGATCCATATTCAGGTTTGATAGATATTCATGACCCATTATAGTAGTAAATTATATGCTTAGGATTAGGTTCGGGATCCGTTTAAATTACCCATCTAGTTATATGATATAATCCATATTTTAAAATATATTGACCCGATATTATATAAAAACACATCATGACAAACGACTCTTGCCAAAAATTATTTCCTTGATAATACCAAAAATTTGGCAGTTGTTATTATTAATTCCAAATAATTGGTTATAATTATAATGGGCCCGCCAGGGCCATCCAATTAAAACAATCTTGCCAAAAAAAAATTCCTTGACAAAAACAATCTTGCCAAAAAAAATTTCCTTGACAAAACACGAATTATTTTGTTTCCAAATATTATTTCCTTTCTAACAATTGTCAATTATAATTATAATGGGCCCGCCAGGGCCATCCAATTAAAACATTCTTGCCAAATCCGTTTATATTACCCATCCAGTTATATGATATGATCCATATTTTAAAATATATTGACTCGATATTATATAAAATACACATCATGACAAACCACTCTTGCCAAAAATTATTTCCTTGATAATACCAAAAATTATTAACAAATGATTTTGATTGGTTATAATTATAATGGGCCCGCCAGGACCATCCAATTAAAATATTTCAAAATGCCAAAATATTACTTCCTTCACAAAACACAAATTATTTTCTTGCCAAACATTATTTCCTTTCTAACAACTGTCAATTTTTCTTGGCAGTTGTTATTATTAATGCCAAATAATTGGTTATAATTATAATGGGTCCGCCAGGGCCATCCAATTAAAACATTCTTACAAAAAAAAATTTCCTTGACAAAACACGAATTATTTTGTTTCCAAAAATTATTTTCTTTCTAACAATTGTTAATTATAATTATAATGAACCCGCCAGGGCTATCCAATTAAAACATTCTTGCCAAAAATTATTTCATTCCACAAATTTAAAATTATTTTAAATTTTTTTTAATCCATATTCAGGTTTGATAGATATCCATGACCCATTCCGTTTAAATTACCCATCCAGTTATATGATATAATCCATATTTTAAAATATATTGACCCGATATTATATAAAATACACATCATGACAAACGACTCTTGCCAAAAATTATTTCCTTGATAATACCAAAAATTTGGCAGTTGTTATTATTAATGCCAAATAATTGGTTATAATTATAATGGGTCCGCCAGGGCCATCCAATTAAACAATCTTGCCAAAAAAAAATCCTTGACAAAAACAATCTTGCCAAAAAAAAATTCCTTGACAAACACGAATTATTTTGTTTCCAAATATTTTTTCCTTTCTAACAATTGTCAATTATTTTTAAAATATATTGACTCGATATTATATAAAATACACATCATGACAAACCACTCTTGCCAAAAATTATTTCCTTGATAATACCAAAAATTATTAACAAATGATTTTGATTGGTTATAATTATAATGGGCCCGCCAGGACCATCCAATTAAAATATTTCAAAATGCCAAAATATTATTTCCTTCACAAAACACAAATTATTTTCTTGCCAAACATTATTTCCTTTCTAACAATTGTCAATTTTTCTTGGCAGTTGTTATTATTAATGCCAAATAATTGGTTATAATTATAATGGGTCCACAGGGGCCATCCAATTAAAACATTCTTACCAAAAAAAATTTCCTTGACAAAACACGAATTATTTTGTTTCCAAAAATTATTTCCTTTCTAACAATTGTTAATTATAATTATAATTGACCCGCCAGGGCTATCCAATTAAAACATTCTTGCCAAAAATTATTTCCTTCCACAAATTTAAAATTATTTTAAATTTTTTTTTAATCCATATTCAGGTTTGATAGATATCCATGACCCATTACAGTAGTAAATTATATGCTTAGGATTAGGCTATAGTGCGGTATAACTTTAATTTTTTTGATATTATGATTTAATTATTTTAATTTATTCTTTATATCTACTACTATTACATTCATGATATAGTTGACATCACTAAAATAATGTTATTGTGTTCAATTTTTTGATCTTTTTAAAATATATTAATATATTAATAATTTCTTATATTAATTGTAATTTAAATTATCAAAACAAACTCATGTTCTTAAAGAATTTAACATTTTAATTTATTAAAGTAGTGATATGGGCTAAAAGTAAGCCCTAAAGACACATTTAATGTGGCATTGATTAGACCTAGAATGGTCCAAACGTGGGGCCCACCAGATGGGCCCAAACCCCAGTTATAATATTAATTTCGTAATTAATATTTAGGGATAATTAACAGCTGGGAGATACAAGTCAATAAGGACATTATCTCTACAAAGAGTAGCCTCCAAGCCACACAGTCATACAAGGAAACAGACTCCTACAAGGAATGGATCCGGAACCTTCCTAGAGGCGGTGACTTGCCCACCAAGTCACCTAACCCTACTACGATTTTAGGGCTTCTCAGCCTATATAAAGGGTCTGACCCCTCATCTCAGAACTACGTTTTTATTGGCTTGATTCTCTTAAAACAGAGATACGTAGGCATTCTGTGAGGACCGTTCAGTCTCGAACGCAGAAGCAGCCATTAAAGCTCGAAGCTCACAAACCCTAGCCGTCATAATCATAACCTAGTTTTTATTCCACAACATTTGGCGCCGTCTGTGGGAAAAAGACATCAACCATGGTTCAAACACGAAGAACAGCACCAAGCACTACCGAGCCGATCGTTACCGAGGCTCTACCTCTAAGCTCTGCTCCGCCTGTTACTGAACAAATACCCCCAGCCACAGGGGTGATTACTCAAACTCAGGTTTCTCAACCTCTAGGGACGAATTCCCATGCTGAGGGGACGTTGCCTTTGGTCATCCATCCTAGTCAAGGAACCAGCGCCCTCCAGACGCTGGTTTCTCCTCTAGTTGATCCCAGTCGCCCACCACCAGGGGTACAGATCCATACTACGGATCTCCCCGTGAGTACTAACCCGATGTATGGCCTGCCTAACTACCTTCCTGGACCCAGTGGTCATGCCTTGCAGATCCGAGATCGAGAGTATCTTGACTACTCTGGCCCCTATACTGACGATTCGTCGTCTGAAGACGATGATCGAGACGAAGCCCCAAGGAGGCGACGCGCTAGTAAGGAACCTCTGAGGAGGAATCCAGCAAACCGTGATGGTCCTTTAACAATCGCAGAGAGAATTAAGGCTTATGAAGCCGAGATTCAGAAGCTGAAGGACGACCAAGCAAGGGAGCAAGAAAGACAGAACCCAAATCAGACTTTGCCGCCTCCCACGTCAGGACCGATTCCCTTCATAGATCTGGAGAGGCCTCCAAGAAGACAAAGAAGGGCTACCGTCCCAACTGAAAGAACTACAAGGGTGGAAACCCCTAAGAGCAACCCCAAGGATCTGATGCCACTTGGGGATCCTGATGATCCCACGCCCCCATTCACCGAGGAGGTGATGAATGCCCACATATCAAGGAAGTTCAAGATGCCGACAATTAAGGCTTACGATGGAACGGGTGATCCCGCAAATCATGTTAGGACGTTTTCGAACGCACTATTACTACAGCCTGCAAGTGACGCCTTGAAGTGTAGGGCGTTCCCTCAAACTTTGTCGGGCATGGCTCAAAGATGGTATAGCCGACTTCCCGCAAACTCAATTGGCTCCTTTAAGGAGTTAAGTGCTGCTTTTGTTAGTCAATTCATCAGCGGGAGAGTTCATGAGAAAAGTTCTGCATCTCTCATGTATGTGGTACAAGGAAAGAATGAGAATCTGAGAGATTATCTTAAGAGGTTCACCAAGGAGACGTTGAACATTACTGATTTAGAGAACAAGGTGGCCATGGTAGCCCTGGAGCACGGCACCACTGATCTTTACTTTAAAAGGTCATTGGCAAAGCACCCACCTGAGAATATGGCTGAGCTCCAACGAAGGGCTGATAAGTATATCAAGGCCGAGGATAGCACCATGAAGGATGCCGTGATAAACAATGGAGGCAACGGGAACTCCAAGAAGCGAAAGCAAGACCAGGAGTATGATGACCAGGAATATGATGCTAGGGACAAGTATCCCCGAACTAGTGAGGACTCCGACTCTGCCCCTAAGAAGAGCCAAGGACCAAGGTTCACTGAGTATGCAAGGTTGAACACTCCCAGGAGTCGAATCCTATTGGACATTGAGAAGGATAAGGATTTCCGATGGCCGAAGCCACTCAGGGGTGATCCCACAAAGAGGAACAAAAATCAGTATTGCAGATTCCACAAGGATGTAGGGCATGACACTGATGATTGTAAGCAACTCAAAGATGAGATCGAGTTCTTGATCCGTAAAGGGAAGTTGGGCCACTTCACTAAGGGTGAAGATCGTGGTAATCAGAGAAGAGAGTATGATAGGAACGACGATCAACATGATCTCAGGAGGCCCGACTGCGGCCGGGACGACTAGGAACTCTCGGAAGGCTTATACCCGAGAAGTGATGCATATTGTCGGAGAGACACCAAAGCGTGCAAAAACCGAAGTAACAATCGAATTTGATGATTCATACCTTGAAGGGGTGAAGTTCCCCCATGATGACCCGCTGGTCACAACACCCATGATTGGGAATTCAGAGGTGAAGCGAGTCTTGATAGACAATGGAGCTTCAGTGGACATTTTGTTCTATGATGCATTCGTGAAAATGGGATACAACGACTCTCAGTTGACCCTATCTAACATGCCTATATATGGATTCAGCGGAGTAGAGACTAAAGTTGAGGGAACTATTCTGTTGCCCGTCACCATCGGACAGAAGCCAACAGAGGCCACTCAGATGCTGAACTTTTTGGTTATCAAAGCGTCTTCCACCTACAATGCCATCCTCGGGAGGACTGGACTCCATACTTTTAAGGCTGTGGCCTCAACCTATCACATGAAGATCAAGTTTCCAACCAGGAATGGTGTAGGAGAACAAAAAGGTGACCAGAAAATGGCTAGGAGCTGTTATGTAGCCGCGTTAAGGCCTGATGGAGTCGGGGGCAGGTCCTTCCGATTGAAGACATGGACGTTTGCAGTGATAAGGAACATCAAGAAAGGCCAGCAGAGGACATCACACATAAACCTCGGACAGCCATTAAGGCTAAGGCGTCAACTGACTTCGTGGTTGAATGCATCATTGGCAACCAAGAAATCGAGGGGCAGGAGATTGTACCCCAAGCTGTAAGTGAACTTCAGAATAAGAATGAGGTGACTAGAAGGAGTAGTGAGTGCTCTATTTTATTGGAGCATTAAAAATAAAATCAAGTGGTGCAAGCCTAGTCTTGCAAAGCCCCGATGGGTTCAAATTATCCTAGTAGTTTTTAGCTTCATATTTTATCTAGTAGAAGTAGAAATAAGGTTCGATGAAACCATCGCAGAGCATGTTGCTCCGAGTAGGACAGTAGTATTCTATGTAAGGGTTGAACCCATCTCAAGTTATTAATGCAAGTTTGTTTTCCATTCATTGATTATGTGATTTTATTTATGTACCTAACACCTGATGTGTGTAAGTCAAAGATGACCAAGTATCGAAAATAAAAAAAATACACGAATGGAAACAAACAAACGCATAAATAAAAACCCTGAAAGGTCGAGAGTTACTAAGAGTTTAAGTCCTTGAAGGACCCCGGATAAAAAACAAGAAGCAAAAATAGGTTTGAAAACCCTGAAATCAGAACTAAGATTCGAGACAAGCCGTGAAAGACATGAAGTCAAGTAAGGGATCCTAAAGACCTTTAGTTTGACATCAATCCAAAAGAAAGGTCGTGAATACTTGGTAGTCGACATATGAACACCAACGATGAACATGTAAACGTCAACCTCGAATCCTAGGATAAGGAACACGAGTTATTAGCCATGAAGGCCATGGGATAGCTATGAAGGCCAAACTTGAAGGGGTCATGAACCTCCAGATAAGATCCAATGGTTGAAACTTCAAGTCAAAGCTTGAAAACCAATCTGAAATTTTGGACCCTCAATCCAGAATGCCAACATTGAAATATCTGAACAAGCATTGAGTGCCATCCTCATTCGAAAGGACAACAAGGTTCAGAAGCCTATCTACTATGTGAGCAAGATGTTGCATGCAGCTGAGTTAAATTATTCTCCCATTAAGAAGTGTGCTTTGGCATTGGTAACAGCCTCGAGGAAGCTACGATCGTACTTCCAGGCACATAAGATTGAAATCCTGACGGACCAGCAGCTGAGAAACATATTGCATAACCCGAAGGCTAGCTAAGTGGGCGATAGAACTCAGATAATTTGATATCGCGTACAATCCTCGAATTGCAATTAAAGCACAGGTACTCGTTGACTTCTTAGTTGAATATACCATTGACAACCAAGAAGTCGGGGGCAGGAAGGCACAACACCCCAGTAAGGGCAAGATGAGACACCCCAAGAGGGAGAGAACTTATAGTAAGGGCAAGATGAGACACCCCAAGAGGGAGAGAACTTATAAAGTTTAGAAGAAACATTGGGTGCTCTATTTTGATAGGGCATCAAAAACAAAATCAAGTGGTGCTTGTATAGTCCTACAGAGCCCTGATGGCTTCGCGATTGAATGTGCCTTGAAGTTGAATATTTTTCGACAACCAATAACGAGGCAGAGTATAAAGCCTTGAAAGCCGGACTAGGCTCGTCTTTAGCCATGAGGGCCAAAAATCTTAAAGTCTATGGAGACTCAAGGCTGGTGATAGCCCAAGTGAGTAGAGCTCTAAAAGCCAAAGATGAAACGATGTTGAAATATCTGAAAATTGTAAAATCACAGTTGGTATGGTATGATTCGAGGAATACCAACTTGTATAACCACCGATGCCTTGTCCAAATTCGCCTCGTCTGAAATCGAGAATTACACTAGAAGTGTTTACTATCAGGTCTTGGAGACCCCACTATAGAGCGCAAATTGTTGGCGCCCATCGACGTTGGAAGTTGCTAGACAGACCCCCATCAAAGCTCATCTTGAGACTGGTTGGCTCTATGATAATGCCTTGGAGGCACGAAACTGTCAGTGAGAGCATTGAGATACGCATTCGCCTTGATGGCCAACAAGGCCGTTTGCCTCAAATTAAGCTGGTTGTTTGAATTGAAGGCCTAAAAATCAGGAACTAGTGGCTAAATTCAAACCAAGGCAAGGTCCTACAAACCAAGGAAAGACCCGAAAGAAGAGGGAGAAGGTCAACCGGTTGTAGCCCATTTGAAACCTTTGTGGGCCATCAACAACACTAGGCTTGTTAAGGCCCAAGTTTAGTTAAAGTGATTAAAGGCCAGTCATGGCCCAACCCATATTGATAAACTTAATTAAGGTTTTAGTTTAAGGTCATGTTGACCAAAAGTTAAGGCCCAAGTCAAAGTCAATTAGGGCTTCAATAAAGAAGAGCCCAAACATGTGATTAGGGCCCACGAGGAGAGGCCCAGAATTCTGATGAGTCTAAGGCCCAAAAGCAAAACAAGTGTCCCAAGCAAAGTTGTCTGAGGTCGAGACCAACGACCTCATTTGATAATACGATTTCGAGCTCGATCAAACGACCTGAAAAGTCAAGTAAAAACCCATTTTGAGGTCGAAAATATGCTATGGCTAGGTCGTAAATTTGAGGTCGAAAAAGAACAGAAATTGACGAAAAATCCATACGACTTGAGGCCAATTTGAGGTCGATATCTCCTAGAATTGAGATCGTGAGTCTGAGCTCGAAAATGAACTAGAAAAGATTGAAATTCCTCACGACCTGGGATTTATCTTGAGGTCGTTTTGACACTATTAGAGCTCGTTCATTTCAGGTCGAAAAAACATTGGATTTCCTGGAAAAAAGCTACGATTTGGCCCCTATTTGAGCTCGAAAATGTACTAGTTGAGCTCAAAAAGGTCCAGGTCGAAATTGAACTAGATGAGCTCGAAAATAGCCACGACCTGGGACTATTTGAGCTCGAAAATTGAGCTCGAAAATGTACTAGTTGAGCTCGAAATGTCCAGGTCGAAAATGACTTGGGAAACAGGTAAAATGGCTGCGACCTGGGACAGTTTGAGCTCGAAAATTGAGCTCGAATTTGGCCTGAAAAAAAAAAAAAAAAAAGAAAAAAAAGAAGAAAAACATGCAATTTTGGAAGCAAAATTAGTGATAAAATTTTAGAAAAATAAGTCGAAACGATAATTTCTGAATAGTACTAGTCTTCAGAAATAAAAAATTTCCCCCAGCCAGGGGCTCTGCCCCTTGGACCCCGCCAGGGGCTGCCGCCCCTTGGACCCCGCCCGGGGGCTGCCGCCCCCGGACCCCCGCTAGCACCGTTTAGTGCCGATTAAGCACCATTTAATGCCGATTAGCACATATTAGTGCCTGTTAGCACCGATTAGTGCCGATTAGCACCGTTTAGTGCCGGTATAGCACCGTTTAGCGCCGATTAGTGCCGTTAGTGCCGTTTTATGCCATTTAACATTGTTTAACACTGTTTAAACATTGTTTAAGGCTGATTAGCGCTGTCTAGTGCCATTTAACACCGCTTAGTGTCGTTCAACATCGTCGTAAATTGCGTCGGTCGCTCCACGCTTTACATTAAGATGATAAGTTGAAAATACTCATGTAAGAGCAATAAACCCTGACCCAAGTCTCATGTAAGGCCGTTATAACTTCAAGGAAAACCTGATCAGTTTTCCTAGAAGTTGGGGGGCAAATGATATGGGCTAAAAGTAAGCCCTAAAGACACATTTAATGTGGCATTGATTAGACCTAGAATGGTCCAAACGTGGGGCCCACCAGATGGGCCCAAACCCCAGTTATAATATTAATTTCGTAATTAATATTTAGGGATAATTAACAGCTGGGAGATACAAGTCAATAAGGACATTATCTCTACAAAGAGTAGCCTCCAAGCCACACAGTCATACAAGGAAACAGACTCCTACAAGGAATGGATCCGGAACCTTCCTAGAGGCGGTGACTTGCCCACCAAGTCACCTAACCCTACTACGATTTTAGGGCTTCTCAGCCTATATAAAGGGTCTGACCCCTCATCTCAGAACTACGTTTTTATTGGCTTGATTCTCTTAAAACAGAGATACGTAGGCATTCTGTGAGGACCGTTCAGTCTCGAACGCGGAAGCAGCCATTAAAGCTCGAAGCTCACAAACCCTAGCCGTCATAATCATAACCTAGTTTTTATTCCACAACAAGTAGGCAACTTTTTAAAACTACTACCAATTTTTATTTCTATATTGTAAAATTATATACTATAATTTATTAAAATTTAAAATAAATTTTATTTAAAATATGAACTCCCGTGTGCGAAGCACGGGCATTAAACTAGTATTAATAAAATAGGTGTTTAACTAATATTATATATTAAAGTGTTTTTTATTAAAAAACTTTATAAATATAAAATATTAATAAAAATATAAATATTAATTGCGTTCGAGTTCGGACCGAGAGTTCGAGTTCGAGCTTATCGAGTCAAACCCGAATCGAACTCAAAAAAACTTGGCTTGGCTGGGCTCGAACTTTTAATCGAACTTACAATTTTGTTCGAGCTCGAACACGATAAAGAATTAGAAACGAATCAAATCGAGTTAATTGAACCGAGCTCGAGGCTTAGCTCAGCTCGAATTACAGCATGCAACTAAAACAAGAAGCAACTCTTAAGTACCTTACATGATGCGAGCAAAAAATTATAAAAATACAACATAATTTCTCTCGAAACAAATTAATTTTCCTCGAAGATTGAACCAGAGAAAATTCAAAATATTTGCAACTTAGAACCGCCCAACCAACATTTGGAGTTGGAACTAGGCTTCTACTTAAAGGTTGCATGTTTGGCGGTCTGTGAATTGGTCAAGTGTGCTTGATTTTGAGTGTGAGCTTAAGCTGAAACTTGAATGGCATCTTCAGCATGGTGACTCGTGAGAAACATTTCAAACTTAGTGTTACATTTTGGAAGGTATAAAATCTTATTAATTGATCAGTTAGTTGAGAAGTGTTAGGTTGTCAAGGCTATTGCACCAGTCCTTCATTACTACATGTCCTTCTGATCAATCAGTTTGCAAATGGTTTGTTTTCTCATCAAAGGCAAAAATCTTGACAATGCTGTAATAATTCTTTACTGAATGTCTCAGTGCAAAGTTACTAATTACAGATTGAAACTGCCGTGTTCTTGATGGAGTCGAAACTACAACCAACCAAGTGGAGTCAGAAGCAGCCGCAGTAATGGCCCTTTTTCAAGTTTTTGAGAAGGATCTATGTTGACATATATGTTAAAATATACTATTATTATGGGAAAATATGAATAGTGGCCACTATTGTATTATTAGTAAGGGTCCTGGTCCCTGACAATCATTTGTCAGGGACCGGTTATTTAACAATCGGTTCCATAGCCGTTGGATCGTTGATCCAACGGCTGAGATTAAAAAAAAAAAAATTTACTGTCCGCTATAATTTTCCGCGGATAGGCAATTTTCCGCGGATAGGCAATCTGCCATCCGCGGAAAATTATAGCGGATAGTAAAAAAATTTTGTAATCCGGGGGGGCCGTTGGATCAACGATCCAACGGTTTAGAAACTGATTGTTATTTAACAGGTCCATGACAATCATTTGTCATGGACCAAAACCCTATTAGTAAATAGATTAGGGATTGGTTATATAAACAACTGTGATGTATTAATAATAAATTTGAGGCTTATACCTCCAACAGAGAATTGTGAGAATATTTTATCAATCTAGAATTGGAACTTTGTGTATCGACATGCTGATAGAAGAGTATCGACTTTGTGTATCATCTTACTATCTATACATATTTATATTTTTCGATAAAACAAACATAAATGATGTTCTTTTAAGTATTGTGTTGGGGCAGTGAGTGTGTATCCATAGAATGTCCTTGCAGATGAATTATTGGTAAGTAGGCTTACATGTAATTTCCGATAGTAATCGCATTTTTGCAAAGGTATTGTATGGAAGTGGAATAATTGGTTGTATTCTTGGACAAACATTAACCTAAATTCAGACACTTCAAGTAGATTCATAGGTGTCAAACGTTGTAGGTAAGCCATAGATGCTGCTGGCCTCTTCTTGACAGTCCGATAACTGTAATGATATATAGACATAGTTAACACAGATTACTTGAAGGATAGATTTCCAATTTTTCATGGTGCATACTTCAGAGTTGTGGCTACAATTTCATAAAAGCATTTAAGGTACCTTGGCTAGTTTTCGGATATCATGTACATATGGAAGGCAGTTTGAAGTTTGAAGGCTTTGTTCTGCTTTGTCAAGACATTGATTCCTTGCGATTGAATAGCTAGACAGTAAATTTAGTGAAGATGTTAAATTAACTTGTAACTTCAAATTTGTGTTCTTGGAAAATCTAGTGATTCTTCTCCCAAAGAACTACCAATGAATCTCTCGAAATAAAAGCAGTGAAACAGGACTAGCAACAAGATGATTGAAATGTTGAATAATCTCTCACACACACTGCTGATCATGACACGAAATACTTGTGCGACATCTATGAGATGATGACAGCTTAGAAATTTCTGAAATACCTTCCCTTTCTTATAATCTTTATATTACAGTAAAGACCTTATACCTAGCTCACAACCTTTAGTTGAACATCATCAATTATAATATAAGTTAGGGTTGTGTGTGTATAAGCCTCCAATGACAAAATCTACTTCATGGAAAGCTCTGTTATATGGAAGGTCATTACTCATAATTCAGAGTTCAGACTCACAACTGAGAACACTATTTTTCCTGCAAGGCCTAAGCCCAGACCTAGGTTACTGTATAAGAAGTCGAACACAATAGGCTACTTTACCAGAAATGTTCAAGTCGAAGTAACTTGTTCTAAAATCTGAGCGAAATTGTACAATTCCAGAACTTCTATGAATGAATACAATCGATAAATTTCTTCCGTATGATTCCCCATAAAGATTTCTGCATCTAGGCATGTATGTAATTTCCATCACCCATCAGTCTAACAAAAATTCCTAGAAGTACTCTTGGGCTCTTGGCAGTAGCCAATGTATAGGTTTAAATTAGTGGCATAATATACTTCAACTACGTAGTTCCTTCAAAATTGTAGATTATTAGTTGAGCAACTCACATCCATTTTCCAAACACATTTCAGTAAATTTAAACATTAACAATCCTCCTGCATCTTTCAATTCTTTTAATTACAAGGAAATTTGTTCATTTGGGTTCGTCTATATCAAGCAAATCGTCAGTTGATTACTTAGTTTGATAATGGTTAATTCAATTCAATCACAAAAAAAAAAGCAATAAACAAGAACCGAAATAATTAAAAACTCTGATAAAGAGAGAGCAGAAAGTCCATTTCATTCCATTCGACTAGGTAATTAAACTCACGATAAAGCAGTAACAAAAGTAACCAGTGGTCAAAACTTGAGCACAGTCAAACGCTAACATAATAACCATAACACCAAACATTTTGTAGCAAACTTCTACTAAACTTTTAACTTCCCCCACAAACACAAGCAGTAACTTTCTCCATTTACCACCTGTTACCACCACCACCGCCTCCGTAACCGCCATCACCTCCATCTCTTCTTCCACCATATCCACCACCACCGCCTCCATATCCTCCACCACCGCCTTCACGACGACCTCCATATCCACCTCCACCTCCTTCACGACGGCCTCCATATCCACCTCCACCACCTCCATAACCGCCTTCACGACGTCCACCGCCACCACCGCCTCCGCTTCCGCGAGACTGAGCTTCGTTGACAGTGATGTTACGGCCGTCTAGCTCCTGGCCGTTCATTCCTTCGATCGCATCGCGCATCGACTTCTCGTCTTTGAAAGTAACGAATCCGAAGCCTCTGGATCTTCCTGTCTCACGATCGTTAATGATCTGCACATCAATTATCATATAAACATCAGATCTAGATAAATCAACACCTCAATTACATGTAAATCAACTCAAATAACAAAATAAATATATTTTTTCTGTAAAAAATTCGTGATCTGCAGACCGCGAATTCAAATACACAAAAAATACACGTGTAATTAGTTTCCGATCCATTTGAATAGATCGGAAACTAAAATACACAAAAAATACATAAATATAAAGTATATATATAAGAAAATCGGAAATCGATCAATCTTCGCCTTGTGAAAGGGGAGGAAGACGAACGTACCGTGAGGAATAGGTAAAAGCAGTAACAAATTTAGTAGTAACAGTAACAGTTGAAACAGTAACAGAGTAACAGTAGTAAAACAGTAGTAACAGTAACAGTAGAAGAGATCAGAGATCAGATGGAGAAGACATCTGGCTGCGTGAATCGGATCCGATCCGATCCGATTACAGCAACGAAACGGACCTTGGAGTCAGTGATATCGCCGAACTGAGAGAAAGCATGTTCGAGAGATTCATCGTTAGTAGCCCAGGCAAGGCCACCAACGAAGCATCTGTATTCAACTTCTGCCATTATAGACACAAATGGTTTGTATGTATAGAAAAGGGGGAGGAAAGGCAAAGGAGAGCACGAATGAGAACGAGGGTTGAAGAGGGGTTTATATAGCTGAAGACTAGGGTTTTCATTGGGGGTTGGGTTGGGTTAAGTTAAGCGGGGTGCGCACTGCGCCTGTTGTTAGCACCTCTGGTTAAGTTAAGGACGTCAGTTACGGAGATATTTTTGTTTTCGCACAGGGCCCCTCCACTTGCGCAATATCTTGCCCTTTTTCTTTTCTTTTTTTTTAGAAATTGAGTTTTTCTCGGAAAATTTTATATTCAGAACAAATTTTTTATATCTAGAGCAATCTTGCCCCAATTAGCAAAAAAAAAAAAAAAAAAAATCTTGCCCCTCATACACAAAAGCTGCTTTGAATATAATTAAATACTAGCTTAGGGCCCGTGCAAAGCACGGGTTACTTTTAAATACTTTTAAAATTATGTGATTAAATAAAATAGAGTATAAAATTTTATTATGGAATTTAACTTTGTAATATTAATTAATAAAATTAAGGGTGAAGGCCCAAAATATTCATATGGGAGCCATGCTGACCCTTTTTACTGACCGAAAACGCTACACCGTCTACCGTGATATAAGGGGTGTTGCGGAAGACCGTGTTCCGTATCATGGGGTGTTGCGGAACACCGTGTTCCGTATCATGAGGTGTTGCGGAACACCATATTCCGTATCATGGGGTGTTGCGGAACAACGTGTTCCGTATCATGCTAACACGGAAGATGGTGTTCCGTATCATGCATAATACGGAACACGGTGTTCCGTATTATGCTAATACGGAGGACGATTCTCCGTATCCCGTCGGTATTTCGGGCCATTTTTTTCAAAATCAGTATTTTGGACAAAAACTTGTGAAAAATAGGTATTTTGGTAATTCTCTCTAAAATTAATAATAATAATAATAGTTATTTAATAAATGATATGTATTGATTAGAACTAATAATATAAAATCTTAATGTAAATTTGTTGTTAACGGGTAATGGTGTAAATATAAAATACTACTCTGTATTTAGGATTAAAGACAATAACGGAATTTATTTGATTTATTTTATATTATAAATAATTTAAAATTAAATAATTAGAGTGAAAACCAAAACTTAAGAGAAAACCAAAACTTTCAATGTTTCGGCTTTAATATAATAGTGTAACGACCCGAAAAATTACGTGTAATTTATTATATTAAAATATATTTTTAGTTGATTTTAATGTGTGTTAGTTTATTTTTAATGTATTTAAACGCGTTATGATTTTTATTAAATAGGAAAATTATCTCATACGTGTTATGTGACTTCTGTGTATCATAGAATATTTTATTCTATTTTTCTGTAATTTTTATATTTTTAGAATACAATTATTTCGCATTTTAATTTTCGGATCCAGCCCCTATATTGAATCTGAGGCCCTGTTTTTCATATAATTATTTTTATATAATAGTGGGATATCTGAAAATGCATTATGTTGTAATTTTTGTAATATTCATAATTTTTGGGAAATTTTGGCATTTATATTATATTTATTTGAAAATAAAAATTTTACATTTTTATCCCATAAAAATTATTTTTATGGCTTAATGATTTTAATTAGGGGCTAAAAATATTTTTGGGGTATTAATTTTGGGTTAATATAAATAGCATCTGAATTATTTTTATTTACTAAAATAATCAGAAAATCAAATTTTCTGATTTTATTTTTCTGGAAATTGCTGGGAAATTGTTCTTGGTGTTCATCAGAATCAAACACACTTTTGACAATGATTCTGGCATCCAAATCGTTCATATGGGTAACCAAACTGAAGCTCTTGATCTCTACTACATGTTTATGTGTGTTTTAACATCCTAAATTGCTTGAATCGAAAATTCCTAATTTTATTTTAATATTCGAATATTCTTGAATTTATTTTGGATTGTAGGATGATTTGTTGTTGATGTGGTTAGTGTCTATAGATTGTATACAATCTCAGGAGCATCATGATAATTTTGGTTTGATTTTTAGTAGCCTAAAACTCGAGATCGAATTTTGTGGGGGTGATTATAAATTTCAATTTTCCGGATTTCTTGATGATTGTTTGGTGTTTTTGATGATTGATATGAGTCATTGAACTCCTAATCTTCGTTTTGGTGTATAAAACGTTGGATTTGGTTGAGAAATGACTAAAATCGAAGTTCACCGGTGAGGTCGCCGGATTTTCTTCGATTTTGGCCGGATTTTGAGTTTGGGTGATGCTGGGTTTGTTTGAATGGTATGGTTGTGTTTAGGAGATGATTTGGAACGATTTTGAGCTTAAAAACGTAACGAATGGTACGTTTTTGATGTCGCCGGAGTTCGCCGGATTTTCTCCGGCCACCGGATTCTGGGCAATCTGCCATTAAAGCTGATGAATGTTCTTGGAACATTCATACGAAGAACAGTGGAGATGGTGATGAATAGTACCGTTTTGATCTTCAAAGTCTGAAAAACATTTTCTGAAAAATGTTTTTTGGGAATTATTTTCAAAATTTATTTATAAATTCGAATTTTATTTTCAGAAATTCGAAAAATTATTTTTAAATTTCGAAAAATTATTTTTAATTTCGAAAAATAGTTTTAAAATCTTAATAAATTATTTTTAATTCGAAATTTATTTTATTTGATTATTTTAAATTTATTTATCTAATATCTTAATTAATTTAAATTGATTGGTTAATTAATATTAATCAATTAATTTAATTAATTAAATATTATTTAAATATAATTGAAAATAATCAGATTTAATTATTTTGGAAAATAAAATGATTTATTTATTTTCTAAATATTATTTTACCTTTAATATTTATTTCTTTATTTGTTTTATTTGTTTAAAATGTAATAAAATTGTTTTAAAATTCTAAAAATAATCCGGGAGCGATAAAAATAGTTTTAAAATTCTAAAATTATTTATAAACCCGGATTAAATATTTATTAAAATATTTTGGGAATCCAAAACTTACCCGGAGGGATTATTAGCAATCGTTTTTGAAACAAAAAGGGTTAATTAAATCTTTTAAAATTCTTTTAGTGCTTTAAAAATATTTTTAAATATTCTAAAAATATTTTTTGAGTGCTCTTTTATTTGTGAATCGTATCTGTTGTGTGAATTACGTGCTATGTGAGTATGTGATCTACTTATGGAGTCCTTATATGTGTGATGTAAATTGTCAAGGAATTAAGTATCAAGGGTTAGGTTATAAATTGAGTTGTGACCGATATATATTTAATGTGTGCTTAATTGTTTATATGGTTTATATTATAAGATGTCATTAAGAGTAGATGATGGTTTCTTTGATTTACTGGCAACGATGGTGATATCGTTTATTTTCGCAAGGATTAATTGTTGAATATTGACTTAGGTTGGTCAACAGAGATAAGTAGATGTCTAATCAAGGAGGTTGGAGATAGATGCAATATTCTTTGTGGGTTATGAATAAGGTTGGAGATGGATGCGGTATTGTTTGTGGATTGTAATGAAGAAGGTTGAGATGAAGGCATTGTCTGTGGAATTGCTGGTTTACTTGTGAGGTGTTTTAACACCGGGAAAACGCCTATGTTCAAAGGGGACATTTCCAATTATTTTCTTCCAACAAAGATATTGGTAAGCAGGGTTAATATGTTCGAATGAAGTTTGTAAGTGTTTAGAAAAGTAGAACTTGATGTCTGAAGACTGATGTACCAGCTTATGCTTGATTATAGAAGTAGACACGCGGGCTCGATGTCGGCGGATCAGACTCGTGGCAATCGCAAGAGCGTCAAACCAACGAATGATTGAAAGAGAAGATTGTGATGCCGTAAGATAGAAGAAGAAGAAGAGAATCGTATTACTTCGGCATTGCGCAATAGTTAAGGACCAGAGGCAAGTATTTTCTTTATCATCCTAAACACTTTTTATTTTCTGTTTCATTTATTCATATCATGACAAATAGTTATTGTTCAGAGCTATTTGTGGTTCTTAAATATTTTTGTGCGAAAATAGTTGCTTGATATTGGTATCCTTGATGTGGGGAATTGTTTAAGATAAACTCTTCATATCCTTATTATCGTAGTAAATAATAGGGATGTGAACTGTATGTGAAACTAAGCATTTCCTGTTGAATTCGGAAATTGCTCTATTGGATTGGAAGATGGTAAAGCGTAGGAGGCCATGATGATTTCATGGTCCAGCAATATTTATTGGAAAGCGTAGGAGGCCATGGTTGCTACCATGGTCCAGCAATATTTAAGGAGGATATGGTAACCATTCCATCTTCCTATAGGCTAACATTACTTGCCTATTTTGGTACCCTCATGAAATCCGGGTTATACACACGGGTATAGAAATGTACCGGTGGTAGTATAAAGGGTCCCATTGCTTTTGAACCTGATCAGGGGGCAATGGTGTTTTGTCTTTATTTTTATAAATCCAATCCATATCGCCAGAATGACTATTATATATTGTGAGTTTGCAGATGATTCATTTTTATGACATGCCAAATGATTTCAGTTATGGTTTGAATTATATCACAGTTGTTGATTCAGTTTCTCTATAAACTGTTTTACATTTCAGTTGATTTTATGCCCCACTTATCCTGATTTTTTATCAAAATTTTTATACGCTTGCTGAGCATTTCTTTCGCTCATACTTGCTGTTGTAAATTCTAACATTTCAGTAAGGTAGTTTGGCGAGACGTATCCGCACAACTCAGAAAGAGAAGAAGCGTGATGCTATTTTGAAGATGACCTGGCTCATGATGTCTGGATTTAGTGTAAGATTTATTTTATATAATTGAGTTCTAATATTTATTATTATTATGTAATGATCTAGTTAGCCTGGCGTACTTCTTATCGAGGTTACACCAGTGGTTTAAGATTTGATCAAAGAGAATGTTGTGAAGAAAGAAATACTTTCTATTTAATGGAATTTGGATTCTTGTTTCTAGCCCTATAACCTTAAAAGATCTTGGTATGTTGGGGTCACAGATGTTATATTTCCAGTGTTGGACAATCACAAGTGAGTGATTATTATTAACCAGATGTTTTATTTTGAGGATTTTTGCGTAACAACCAAATCTCCTGACCCCGGATTTGGGGGGTGTCACAAATAGTATAGAAGAGGGCTTTGGATATAACATTTCCCTTTTTCTCTCTAAACTTTAATTGAAACTTTCTACTCGTTGGTCCCAATTTATATGAACCGTATATTTTTGTACGCATTTTAATATGTTTAGTACCCTTATTTATAAATATTACTATTTTTTTCAATTTTTTATTTTATATAAAAGTTAAAGATTTATATTTTTATATAAAATATAAAAAATTAAAAAAAGCATTTACAAATACATCCTTTAAGTTTATTAAAAAATATGAGTACACTTATTTATAAATATTACTATTTTTTCAATTTTTTATTTTATATAAAAGTTGAAGATTTATATTTTTATATAAAATTTAAAAAAAAAATCATTTACAAATACATCCTTTAAGTCTATTAAAATATATGAAAAAATTAAGAAAATCACATAAATTGGAATAAGGAGGTCTTTTCTACATGAACTGTGATATACACAATGTGACAATCATTTGTTCTGTAGATTGGAATGATTGATTTGTAAAATTATAAAATTCAAACTATACACAACAAATTTTTACAAATAAAAGCAGATATTTATGATTTCCAAAAAATTGAGTCAATTGCATATTTTAACTATTGGATAAGATCAATTCGTCAGCTACGTAAAGAAGCTACTAGGGGTGTACACGGGTTGGCTAACCCGACCAAACCAATCCAACCCGACACTATTTTGGCCGATCCAAATCGAATTTTTTCAACCCGATTTATGTTCGGGTTTAAAAACCGTCAACTCGATATTAATGGGTTGGGTATGTGTTTCGATTTTTTCAAACCGACCCAATCCAACCCGATTCGATTAAAAATGAAGGAAGTTACAAAAAATTAATAAATACGTCTTGTGTCCATTGTTGTTGTCCCAATACATGTGACTCAATAATTTAGTAAGCTTCTAATAAAGCAAAATAATCTTTTTACAAATATAAAAATAATATACAATATAACCGGTGAATCTTTTTAGTATTTGTTTCGGGGTTTCCGTATAATATAAGTATATTATAGCTAGTGAACGTGAAATGTAATCTATGTAATGGATCTAATGATCATGGATTAGTTCTTTTTTCTCTAAATTTGAAATTTAGTGCTAATGCGTTATACTTACTACGTTTGATAAAAAAAGAAAAAAAAAATTTAAATATTTATTAAACCGATAACTCGACCCAATCCGATCCAAACCGATTACAACAAATTGGATTGGGTTACGAGTTTAATTTTTATGGTTTGGATTGAAAATTTACCAACCCGATTTAATTGGGTTGGGTTGAAAAATATTCCTAACCCGCTCAATCCGATCCGTGTACATCCCTAGAAGCTACTATCTAAAATAGGCAATAGTATGTGGGCTTTTCCGAGTGTTTTTTTCATGAGTTCACAGTTGATCCATTTATTTGAATATAAATTATAAATTAATAAATAATATATTTTTTAAATAAATTTCCACGATTTGAAAAAGTGGAACGATAAAAAAGAAATATAGCAACTACTCCATTAAGAAAAGAAATTGTAAAATAAGAAAACAAGTTGTGTATTAAAAAAATGGAGGGATCCGGAGGCCTTGTATACTCCCTCTGTCCCGGTAATTATTTACATTTGTGGACCAATTTTATTTTAAGGTAAATTTTAAGGATAGTTCTATAACTTATTTTTTGATATTTTCTTTTTTTGTATAAAAATAGAACAATTCTATTTTTATACAAAAAAATATCAAAAATAAGTTATAGAACTATGTTTAAAATACGTGTCAAATATGTAGTTTTTTATGTTAAAAAATGGATGAGACGGAGGGAATATATTTTTGTTGTATCCGACAACGTTAATTGTGGAGTAGTCATTTACGTTACGTAGGCCAACTGCAGTTACCTCGATTTACGATATACTCCGTATTCATCTCTTTTAGGTCCCAGGGTCACGTGACGTAATTATTGGCGATAAGCTCGAGGGAAATAAGCAGATATTTTTATGTGAATCAGTGGATTTTTTAGGATATTCCTTTAAATAATTGAAAATATCTTCTCCATCCTTGTTCATATTAACCCCAATGTGTCATAATATTACACAATATGCCATTGCCAATAAATTTTAAGTACACGAGAACATGTCCAATGATTGTTCAGAAATAAATGAAGATATGGGGTCTGGTGGTCAAAATTTAAGTAATACGGAGTAAGTTTTTATGGATTTATTTTTGGATAAAAATTTCATAATTTCATAATTTTTTTAATATAAATGGTGTTTAGGAGAACTTATTTTCCAGAATAAGTCAACTTATTTTAAGTTGAAAGTTAAAATTCCTAACTTTCCAACTTATTTTGCAACTTATTGAATATCAAACATACATTAAATACTTGTATAAAAAAAATTAATCAAAATATAAAATTTTTACCCAAAAATAAGTCCATAAATCATTAATATAAGGTGAGCCAAACATGCATATAATCTTTGTCTTAAAATAAATTGACTTATTCTGAAAATAAGTTTCCCAAACACCCCAATTATCTCTTCTCTTAATCCCTTGTGAAATTACAGTTATACCAAGTTATAAAATTACATGAAATGCCACTCTCTTATTTAAATGGAAAAAAATGAGTTTATTTTCGTGGTGAATCGAACCTAGAACCTTCACTACACAAGTTATCCTACTAACCATTGTGCTCCACGGACTTTATTGTTTTGAATTAAAAAAAAACCTTTTACATAAACCCGACCTCTCCATTATCTTATTTTTACTATTATTTTAATTTTTGAGTAAAAATAAGCTAGAGCTCCCACCAGCATTAAAGAGGGTATGTTGGCATTCTTTTATGTATTTATAAGGTTTGTGATAGCATGGTTGAGGAAAATCTTTTGCTGGTTGTACTCGGGGTAGTATAGCTTAGAAAGCAGGTTCAAAAATAGGTTGTTCAACAAGTCATTTGTCATCAGTTAGGAAGAAGGGTGATATATTGTTATATCTTGTAGTAGTAAACTAATTTGATCAATAGCATATTATCTTACCAAGTTGGTGAGGGACCAGGACGTAGACTAATAGGGGATTAGGGGTTGATCTTTCTAAAAGTTTTGTGTGTGCTTATATTACATTTTTGCATCTTACTTATTGCACTGCAAATAGTTATAATCAGCTTACCATTTGCGTCTGCATAAATTGAAATCAGTAATCCAGATTCGATAAAGTATAAAATTGTTCATAGTTAGCCAGATATGCCATTCACCCCCTCTCTAGGTGTGCATTTGCTGTAAGAACCCGAATTTTCGGTAGAATTAAAACTTTTAATATATTGATGAAAGAATGAACAGTGACTCCGACTACAAGGTATTAGCAAAGAATGTGAATGAGTATAGATTTAAATGATCATATGTCATGAAGAATACTTTTGGTTGATAGCATAAATAAGAATAATCTATCTCCTAAGGATATAAGTTATATTATTCCAAGAAAGATTATTCTTGTGTCATCCAAATCAATATCTATTATAAGTCCAGCGGTTCCGTAAAAAGGTTAAGGAGCACTCGAGAGTAAACCAGGTTCATTTTCCTAATTATAGGAATTAAATAAAAATAAGTGATGAATAGTGATTTTGGTGGAATTTGGAATATTATTATAATAATGTTATACCCGGTATTCGGAACGGATTTCTGAGTTCGTATTAGTGATCCAGGAAGAAAATAAGTGTATGTAAAAGCTGTCGGATTCAGAAAAAGAGCACTTTTATTTTCTCCGAGATTTCCCTGGACACTGCAAGACTTAAGGAGTTATAAAAGGGAATTAAGGAATTTAAATTCGAGAAGTATTAAGTAAGATGAAGAATAGTATTAGAAATATTAAGAAGGTTTTCGGTAAAACCCTAACTAGAAACGAATGAGTTATTCCCTCGAACGATCAACGAACAAGCAAGGAAATTGAGTAATACCCGGACAAAGGAACGAATAAATAACCAAGAGACAAACAAGTGCAATTGGTGGGAAAAGGAGAAACCCAAGTAACATCCTTATAAGTCAACTACAAGATGAGTGGTGTAATTGCATTCTTGCAAAAATGGAGTTGTTTGTTGTAGTGCCAACACTTGGCCCAATGAGGAAG
Organism: Kitagawia praeruptora; assembly: GCA_037693485.1. NCBI lineage: Eukaryota > Viridiplantae > Streptophyta > Magnoliopsida > Apiales > Apiaceae > Kitagawia > Kitagawia praeruptora. Next base: position 148,155,216 of record CM075352.1, read on the forward strand.
CAACAAGTGGCACCATTGGATTGCCAACAACACATTAAAAGAGATGCATCCATTATATATGCAAGGGTTATACATATATTAGCCATAAATCACCAAAACAAAACAAACCACCACCATTTCTTCATAAAAATCTGCCCATTCTTAGCTAATTGGAAGTCCAATTTCCAACCATCACTTGTTCTTGAAATTTTTATGGTAAGTACTACATATCATGGTAATGATCACCTAGAAATTTCAGCTTCAAATTCATCTTTTATCATTTTCAAATAAATCATCAAAGATGATGATAAATAGTGTTCTTCATAAACTAACTTTTATTTCTTGATTTCTTTTGATTATTCAAGCTATACTAAGGCTAGATAAGGGCTAAACAAGGCTTGATAAGTTCATACATACACCAAGGAAGGTATACCACTCTTGAAAACCAAGCTCTTAGTTTAAGTTTTGGTATTTTAGATGAGTTATATGGATTTAATGCATGTTTAGGACCTTAAGATTATGATTGGGATTTATTAAATGTGAAATTAGTTTAGATGAACGGAAAGACATTGCTTGGTCTTAGTTCATGGTTGAATAACATGTATATATTGTTTGGAGTGGAAACTATGATTATTGGATGGTTTGAAATTTGGAAATCATGTAAACATAGCCGTCGTAATGCCCGATTGTCGTTAGCCTTAAGAAACCGTGATTAGCAGTAGCATGAACACACTGTCCAGTCTCGGATTTTGCCATGAAAGGCTAGATTATGTTATAAGCTTCGTTTTGATATAAAGATCGCATGAAACGGACTTACGGTTTAGGAGTTATGATTAAATTCGTAAAAGTGGTTCGGAACCGTAATCAAAAGTTCGTAACCGAAATTGGATCCCTTTAATATTGCGAAATCAGTGGCGAATCTTAATAATTAAATAATAGAGATAAAAAGGAAGGTGTGGGAGAAGACCTCATGTAAAAAGGATTGTTTTCCGATTTTATAAAAATGTTCGAATCATGGTTAAGTACGAAAGTACCCCTAAAAGGTATACTTGGTTATAACGTCGGTAAACCACTTAGAAAACGATCGATAAATATCGAGGTCTAATCTTTCGACTTTAAAACTTATATGATTTAAATACTTACCACATGTAAGTATAATGCCATGCTTTATTAACGAACAAGTGTCGGATAATAAAAGCAATAATAAGAGTGAATTAGAGGGGTATAACGAAACGACTTGAAACGTGTTTCGATTTAAGTTAAGTTTATACTTAACCTTTTGAAAGGTGTTAAGTGATTAATCCTGAATGCCTTGGCTATTTATAGATCATCAGGCCGACCCGGGACACACTACCACTACCCCTACTCGTACTCGATTTCCAGGCAAGTTTCAAATCCTTTTTAAAAGACTGTTGTTGTGAGTATATATATATGTATGCTTTCTGTTATACATATGCCATAGCACACATGCCTACTTTCAAAGTCATATTGATATACTTGTTCCCTGAATTATTGTTAGCTTATGAGCTAGATAGTTATTATATCAGTCATAAGCCGGAAATTTATAAGACCCTTAAACAAAGGGCATCTGAACCTCATTCCTTGATTATAGACCGGGAGTCGTATTTCTTGATATATTGACATTATTTTCAGAGGAAAATAATTAAGTAAATATTTCCCATTTATTATCTGGCGAATATTATTGAGATATTCCTTTGAGATTATTTGATAAATATTATTCGGGTTATTCATCAGATATTTAATTATTCGATGAATATTATCTTTAATATTTATCTAAAGTCGATTTAATATTCGAATATTATTTCGAACCCTCAGTTAAGTTATTTACTTAGAGAATATTCATTCTTATTTCTTCGATAAATATTATTTTGAATATTCATTCGAGTTTATTTATTTAATGAATATTATTTTAATGTTCATTCGAGCCTTATTTATTTAAATGAATATTATTTCTAATATTCATTCAATCTCTATTTATTTTATAAATATTAAGTTGAACATTGATTCGAACTCCAGTTCATCGATAAATATTATTTTGAATATTCCCTTGAGACGATAAATATTATCTTCGACATTCATTTAAAGTCGATTCAATTATTGAACATAATTTCGAATATTCATTCGATAATCATTTCTTCGATAAATATTATTAAGATTGAATATTCATTATTTATTTAATGAATATTGTCTCAAATATTCAGTCGACAATTATTTCATCAATAAATATCATTTTTAAGTTGAATATTCATTATTAATTTAATGAATATTATATCAAATATCCAAGGGATGTTTATTTCACCAATAAACATTATTATTTTCAAATATCCATTTAAGATTGGATTTATTTAGTGAACATTATTTTAAACATTTATTTGAGTTTATTTAATTAATGAATATTATCTGGAATATTCATATAAAGAAGAGAGTTATTTAGTAAATAATTCTAAATATTCATTCGAGCATTACTTACGAGTAATATTATGATTTATTCATATTCCTAAATTAATATTGAGTTAATAAATATTCTTGGAATATTTATTTAAATCCTTTTAAGTTCTTTTATAATGATTCATATTATTCAAAGATTATATGTCACCTTCAGATATGGTGTAAAATATTTTGGAGTAGTTTATGACTATTTTTATCAAGGAGAGGTTTCCAAAACTCTATTTTTATTTAAATCTATCTTAAAGAAGATTTAAATACTCGCTCAACTTCCAAACGTATATAAGGGGACCTCACTTGAGAGATGTTATTTATTGGGCTGCCCGGTCCTATACTTGCTAAAACTATCTTGTCACTCACATCTTGATTCTTTCAAGCATCGATATGAGTCTGTTTGGTTACCTCCTCAACGCTCGAGGGGTAAGAATTGATGGAACAAGTTTATATCCATTAACAAGCATCAGCTTGGGAAATATTGGTGATTTTTCCTTTCCAACTAGATACGACTACTTTGTGGAGTCCTATCAACAAGTAATATACTTGGGGAAAGGGGGAGGAACTTCACGTTTCAAAGTTATGGATGTGAAATGAACTAGGAGATTCGTAAGTGACCCAGTGGCGCCGGTCCAGCAAATGGCCCAACCGTTGGCCGGGGGGTTCCAGAGGGCGGTAGACAAGTAAATCCGTCGGTGCTTCCTTCTACATGTAGTAAACAAGAGGTGGGGAGCATAACATGCGACTGATCATCGTGTAAATGCTATGTCTCCTGGCGCGTCAAACTCCAGTATTAGTTCATCTCTCAATGTTGGAAATTTCCTGCAACCTTATCATTATTGGCAGGTTTGAAAAGTGTTTGAATTGGAATTGCAATATTCTTCCTGCAAGTTCCTCTATTATGAAAAGTTGATAATATCTGGCTCATCTTTGACATAGCAGATATTTATTCAAAACAAATATATTTTGAGTTACCTTGTAACTTCATCTCATACCTTATATTGGTACTACATCGTTAATGCATGGCATATGGTTTCAAAGATATTTTGGACTGTTATATATTATCACTGTTCAATTATATTTTTGGTGGGCTATTGTTCACCCTTGCTTTATTTATTTATATCACAACAACAGCTAGATCAGATGGCCGCGCAAGGCGCACTCAGCATAGCAGGTGTTAGCCGTCAGAGGATTAATCGCGGAGGTCATAGTTACCATTGCTGAGGATGCAGTCTCTGGTAGGCTAGTTGTTAGCATTTGTGCACCAAATGTATTTATATATATGGCATATACCAATGGATGGCAAAGAGCATGTAAATTGTAAAATTGTAATTCTTTGGGTTGTAAGAACTCCAACTTGTGATTAATAATATTAATGGTTACTCTGATTTCATCTCTGGGACTATAACGGGTGTGTTTTATGTTGTTGTTTTGGGTCACAAGGTTGTAATTTAAATTATGTTGGTTTTATGAATGGATATTGAGACCGTAACGACCAGATCCCTGACCCTGGATCTGGGGGTGTTACAGAAATGGTATCAGAGAGAGCGTTATAAATCCCAGAGATGACGCGACGTTAAAACAATAAATTCATTAAGATAATAAGAACTCTTTCCAAGTTCATAGTCAGACTACATAATGTAGTATTGACATATAAAACCCTTATGGGAACCCTAAAGTATCATGATAGTAACTTAGCTCGTTCTTGTATCGACTAGTAAGGCGACAGACCTTGGGGATTACGAGCAGTAACACAATGATGCTTGTTTTAATGTTGAAGATCGGATGGTGGATTCGATAGAGTACTCTACTGAGGACCCGGAAGAGGTTTCATCAGAGGAGGAGAATATTGATAAGTATAAGGACTTTACCCTTAAGGAAATGAGGGCTACAGCCAAAGAAACTGTAAGAGTTAAGGTATAGTGCTCAGAGAAGTGAGCGTAAAGAACTGAGATATTATTAAGTGAACTAAAGATGAGTATTGGATTCATAGCTGGACTGCCAGATGAAGTACCAGCAAGTAAGATGGATTTGAGGAATTACTTGAGATCTTATATGGGGTTAGATAAGGATCCTTAGAGACTTTCAGAATAATGAGAAAGGAGTTAGAATGAGGCCTGGTTATCAAAGTCATCGATATAGGACGAAGAGCAGAGTCCCAGAAACAATTGAGATAGAGGCAAGAAGTGTCATATCATTTGATAAATGGGTTAAGTTTGAATATTATCAAATAGTAATTCGCCATGAGAAGGCAGGTTTCATAGGTTATAATTTATAAAACCAAATTGAGATTGATGAGGTGGTTTATCCAGTGAGATGTCCATTTTATGAATGGATCAGCTTAGAAAGTAAAGATAGTGGAAAGCAATGGCCTGAATGGATAAAGTTACATAAGGAAGTAGTAAGCGAGACAATGATCTCAGAACCTACAAGAGGAGAAGACCAATGAGTCTGTGATAAACTAGTAATAAGGCTATCGTCAGGAACCAAGTACAAGTCTAGTTCAATTCAGTGGAATGATGAACCAGAAACATTAGATGCAGGTGATTCAAAGGAATATTAAATTCCTTCTTTTCCGTGAATGGATTATGGTAGTTATCCTAGATTTATTTTGACACTAAGTCATAAATGGATTGAGTAAGGCAAGCAGTGGTTGAGATGAAATTGAGAATGCTTTTAGATGGAACCTGAATGAACAGGTGTAGGCCATGTTCTCGAAGTGAGGGTTTTGGCAAAATAAAGTCCAGACAATATGACATATGGTCAATAGGAAGTATTGATTGATCGACCCCACCAAGTTAAAGATATTTTCAAATGGAGATTGGCCAACCACACTGGCAAAGGTAAAGAAATTTCATAAGATTCACAAGGTATTACCAAAGATTTGCTCAGGACGTTATAGAGAGTGCAGTCCCGTAACCCGACTTATTGTAAGGATAAAAGTTTGAATGGACAAGATAAATGGGGGAAAATCTCCCTGGAGTTAAAGATAAAAACTGGTGATGACCCAGCATTGGCGTTACCTAATGGAAGAAGGAGAATTTTGAAATATATTAGGATGCACCTCGTACAGGTTTAGGTGTGGTGCTTGTGCAACATGACAACATAATTTTCGAATACAATTGGACAACACGGTTCACCAGATTCGGATGACCTTGGTAGTGCCAATTCTGGGAAGCAACTGACCCCGATGGTAGCGTTCCTTCTGAGACTAGTTGTTAAGTAGACTGGTATTCGGTAGTATCGACTATTAGGACAAGCATGTATCGGGGAGGTATGGCATGTTTAGTTTGAAACTTTTGATTCCCCTTCTAAGGACGATGTATATTTGGTTTCCTTCTAATGATTAAACTCCCAGCTTTATGTCAATAATTTCGCTACTGTAACTGTTTATGGTTCGACCAGCTCGGATGTTCATAGAAATATTCTTTGGGTATCGAAATGGATTTTCTTAATGTAACCAGTGGGTGGATAGATTGACTGAAGTTTCCCTAATCCTGGAAAGGAATTGGACAAAATTTGGCAAACCTTGTCTTTCGGATTATCTGAATACATCACTGAGGAGTCGATTGAGACTTTTATGGAGTGAAGTTTTTGAAAAGATCAAAAGGTATCAAGTAGAAGGCACTATGCCAGCAATTGCTGGAAAAGTAATGCTATTAGCCGACCCCTAACTCACATGTTTAGTATGGCCAGTTGAGGCCAAGTCACAAAGGATTAGCAATTAACTAGACCAGCAATGAAAGGATATAGCGGGGTTGCTTCTAATCAAGCGCCAACCGCGAGGACTTTTGATATAAAATGAATTGAGATACATGATAATGGATTTTATAAATACCATAGATGTATTAGGAATGAGGATGGTGACCAGTAAAGGTTATGAGGATTGTCAGAGATGGTGCAGTATGATGCATAAATGTTATCTGAAACTTAGTGTCCTCAAGAGGAGCATTAGGCATTAAGAGATTCACGTTGAACACGACCAATATCTTCCAGAACATCCTTGCTACCATTACCAAGTTCTGTAAGATAGACAGATAGACATATGTTGTCTTTTGGAAAGTCATATAGACTAACATTCGTTTGAAAGGAGAGGTAACACTAAGCTACCTATAGATTATCAAGATTGGAATGATTGAAAAGAGACCCTTATTATGGATATATGATTAAAATTGCCAAGTTCAGGATGTAAGTATTCCTCGAAAATGGAATTGAGGATAGAATGTCCATAGATTAATACGAACCCTGGGGGATGCACAAAGGATAACATCACCCCTAACAAAGACATTGTGAATTCAAACGATATAAGTTGAATCGACCAAAGTATCAATAACCTGTAAGGATTTGTGGAAAGGAGTCTCCAAAAGTACATAGACAGAGATGTTATAGAATTGACTAATGATGTTTGATATACCCTGTAACCAGGAGATGCAGGAGGAATGATGAGGATGGCCTAAGAAACCTTATAAGGGAAGTGCTAATATTCTAAACTTCAAACGGGAAGTTTGGTAAGGAATGTATGACATAGTAACAATAAGGCCAGATGAAGCATGCGTGAAACCATGTAAAAGTATGGATTGCACCAATAAGGTTGAGATTATCCAAAAAAAAAAAAAACAAGAAGGGAGTTAAGTAAGGAAATATCCTAGGTATGATTTGGAGTACCTGTAGTCAAGATCGCACTAGAAAGGTGGAAGCAATGACTTTTGGAAAAGACTGATAGATGCTTTCTCTCATTCAGCAGAATTTAAGGGAGAATGCTTCCACCCTGAGTTGGAATAGATCCAGAAAACATTGATCTCAAGAAATTATTATAATCAGGAAAGGCCAACGAGGTGGCCGACACTTTAAGTATAGGGGAGTAAGTATAAATGCTCAGACCAAAGAAATAGAATGATGATGTAAGGACCATGATGGTCATAATGTGTTAGAGGAAGTTACATTCCGTCTAATGATTTTGTCAGGATCAACTATAAGAATAGTTTAAGTAAAGATTCGATTCCTGATGTTGCCAGTAGCACATTACCGACATTAGGAGGCTCTACGACAGACCAGACCAAATTCCCCAAGAGACTCGCCTTTTCTTTGGAAAGAGAGAGGGGAGGTTAAGTAACAATGAATTGGTAGTAAATGACCAGAAATAGAGAGGGTACAGATACTGATAAGCCAAATGGCACGATGATGAATGACAAGCAAGTTTATGTTGGTGTATTTCTGTGCAAACAAGATAGAGAATTATGAGGTTGGCAAGCGATTAAGCAAACCGCTAAGCTTTTAGTCTTCTACCGGAGATATATGATTAATAATCTCACCAGCCTGTTCCAGCTGCGATGCTGGAAGCTTTCCTGCAATTTTATCTGCTTCATGTAATATCTACGTCAAGTTCAGGAAGCGTTCCTTATGGATAGGAAATAGTGATTATTTTGTTTTCCTAGAGGACCTTGAATTGACAATTATGATGCTTAGTTATTAAAGCACTGCGTAAACGATAAACGATGGTGATCCTTCTGAGAAATTAGGTGGTAACGACTGTGGAAATGTCGAATTGAGTCTAAGTTAGAGAAGTCATCCAGGTTTATTTCGGATGGTGTAATTTCTGGAACGACGGAATATTTGAAATGAAGAATTAGGTTATGATGGTTCATAAAATGATTATAGTAGAAATAAAGACAAGAGACTGATAGAGATGGAAATAGAATTGGGAATTAATAAGAGAGTCAGATAGGCGGACTCATGAGAATCTCCAGTAATGAAGCGAGAAAAGTATGGAATTGGCAAGGTAAGGATATTGGCCAAAACGGAAAGTTGGAATTAGGAGCATGAATGACATACAAATTGACTCCTTTTAAGTTTGGAAAATCCGAGGAAATATGGAATAGTTTGATTGAGTAATAAAAGAGACTCATTGAATGAGAAAGTGGAATCTAGATGGTTGAACAAAGGAAAGTTTGACCACAAACGTGCAACGTATATTGAATAAAGGTAACAAGTGTTCCCCTAATAAGATGACGGTGGAGTTCAATAACAGAAGTGAATGAGAACTAGATGATAAGATGGATGTGATTGATAAAGAAAAGATAGAGAGGTAATTATTAAATGTGAAGCACGAAATGTTATGAATGGATTAATGAATGGGTTTTCCTAACGACGAGCTCTCGGAATGACAACCTGATAGTGTTAATATTATGTATATGAAAGAGCCAGTGTTGTGGCGTGAAATGTCAGTAGTAGTTACGCCAAGCGAGAAATCCAAGATTTAACCTGAGAGGTTAAAGGATTTTCCAGAAAGTAAGTGGTGCTAATATCAAGCAAGAGTATAGGTCCATAGAATGATGGACAGAGCAGCAAGGACATGTGATATGTGAGATTACGAAAAAGTAGTATTTAATACGAATATGATTATTTTCTTCTCTAATAAACCTCTATAGTTCAGAGGAAAATTCTAAGTATGATATTTTGACAATCATGAAAACTTTCTTATATGATTCTTTGAAATTCGTTCCTTTTCTTTTCCCTTATTTATCTTCTTCTAAACTGAGAAGAACAACCCTTTAAGGAGGGGAGGTAATACTACGTGACTCTCTGTCTGTGTGATAGGAGTCTAAGTGGAATGCCATTAATTGTTTAATTGCTTGTCAAGTACTAAAGGCTGGCCCCCTTCTGTACTAGCTATGCAATATAACAAATGTTCATTGATCACAGTGATCTCTCGATAAATTTTTTCCACCTAAATATATATACATCGAGATTGCGAAGATTAAAGCGATTAGGAATTGCAAAATTACGAGTGAGGTTATCTCCGGACTTCGTAGCGCGTTAGTGATACCGAAGTCACTGCACGTACCAATAAGGTTAATAGTATAAGAACGGATAAAGGGTGTATTGTAACACCAGTATGATGTGCTTTAGAAAGATTGGAATGTGTAAGGATCGACCAGAGAATTGGAAAGCGAAATGACCAACAAGTACCCCATTTGTCTTCTACCTGATTCCGGGACGGAATCCTTTTAAGGAGGGGAGACTGTAAGAACCCGAATTTTCGGTAGAATTAAAACTTTTTATATATTGATGAAAGAATGAACAGTGACTCCGACTACAAGGTATTAGCAAAGAATGTGAATGAGTATAGATTTAAATGATCATATGTCATGAAGAATACTTTTGGTTGATAGCATAAATAAGAATAATCTATCTCCTAAGGATATAAGTTATATTATTCCAAGAAAGATTATTCTTGTGTCATCCAAATCAATATCTATTATAAGTCCAGCGGTTCCGTAAAAAGGTTAAGGAGCACTCGAGAGTAAACCAGGTTCATTTTCCTAATTATAGGAATTAAATAAAAATAAGTGATGAATAGTGATTTTGGTGGAATTTGGAATATTATTATAATAATGTTATACCCGGTATTCGGAACGGATTTCTGAGTTCGTATTAGTGATCCAGGAAGAAAATAAGTGTATGTAAAAGCTGTCGGATTCAGAAAAAGAGCACTTTTATTTTCTCCGAGATTTCCCTGGACACTGCAAGACTTAAGGAGTTATAAAAGGGAATTAAGGAATTTAAATTCGAGAAGTATTAAGTAAGATGAAGAATAGTATTAGAAATATTAAGAAGGTTTTCGGTAAAACCTTAACTAGAAACGAATGAGTTATTCCCTCGAACGATCAACGAACAAGCAAGGAAATTGAGTAATACCCGGACAAAGGAACGAATAAATAACCAAGAGACAAACAAGTGCAATTGGTGGGAAAAGGAGAAACCCAAGTAACATCCTTATAAGTCAACTACAAGATGAGTGGTGTAATTGCATTCTTGCAAAAATGGAGTTGTTTGTTGTAGTGCCAACACTTGGCCCAATGAGGAAGCAACAAGTGGCACCATTGGATTGCCAACAACACATTAAAAGAGATGCATCCATTATATATGCAAGGGTTATACATATATTAGCCATAAATCACCAAAACAAAACAAACCACCACCATTTCTCTCCATTTCTTCATAAAAATCTTCCCATTCTTAGCTAATTGGAAGTCCAACTTCCAACCATCACTTGTTCTTCAAATTTTTATGGTAAGTACTACATATCATGGTAATGATCACCTAGAAATTTCAGCTTCAAATTCATCTTTTATCATTTTCAAATAAATCATCAAAGATGATGATGAATAGTGTTCTTCATAAACTAACTTTTATTTCTTGATTTCTTTTGATTATTCAAGCTATACTAAGGCTAGATAAGGGCTAAACAAGGCTTGATAAGTTCATACATACACCAAGGAAGGTATACCACTCTTGAAAACCAAGCTCTTAGTTTAAGTTTTGGTATTTTAGATGAGTTATATGGATTTAATGCATGTTTAGGACCTTAAGATTATGATTGGGATTTATTAAATGTGAAATTAGTTTAGATGAACGGAAAGACATTGCTTGGTCTTAGTTCATGGTTGAATAACATGTATATGTTGTTTGGAGTGGAAACTATGATTATTGGATGGTTTGAAATTTGGAAATCATGTAAACATAGCCGTCGTAATGCCCGATTGTCGTTAGTCTTAAGAAACCGTGATTAGCAGTAGCATGAACACACTGTCCAGTCTCGGATTTTGCCATGAAAGGCTAGATTATGTTATAAGATTCGTTTTGATATAAAGATCGCATGAAACGGACTTACGGTTTAGGAGTTATGATTAAATTCATAAAAGTGGTTCGGAACCGTAATCAAAAGTTCGTAACCGAAATTGGATCCCTTTAATATTGCGAAATCAGTGGCGAATCTTAATAATTAAATAATAGAGATAAAAAGGAAGGTGTGGGAGAAGACCTCATGTAAAAAGGATTGTTTTCCGATTTTATAAAAATGTTCGAATCATGGTTAAGTACGAAAGTACCCCTAAAAGGTATACTTGGTTATAACGTCGGTAAACCACTTAGAAAACGATCGATAAATATCGAGGTCTAATCTTTCGACTTTAAAACTTATACGATTTAAATACTTACCACATGTAAGTATAATGCCATGCTTTATTAACGAACAAGTGTCGGATAATAAAAGCAATAATAAGAGTGAATTAGAGGGGTATAACGAAACGACTTGAAACGTGTTTCGATTTAAGTTAAGTTTATACTTAACCTTTTGAAAGGTGTTAAGTGATTAATCCCGAATGCCTTGGCTATTTATAGATCATCAGGCCGACCCGGGACACGCTACCACTACCCCTACTCGTACTCGATTTCCAGGCAAGTTTCAAATCCTTTTTAAAAGACTGTTGTTGTGAGTATATATATATGTATGCTTTCTGTTATACATATGCCATAGCACGCATGCCTACTTTCAAAGTCATATTGATATACTTGTTCCCTGAATTATTGTTAGCTTATGAGCTAGATAGTTATTATATCAGTCATAAGCCGGAAATTTATAAGACCCTTAAACGAAGGGCATCTGAACCTCATTCCTTGATTATAGACCGGGAGTCGTATTTCTTGATATATTGACATTATTTTCAGAGGAAAATAATTAAGTAAATATTTCCCATTTATTATCTGGCGAATATTATTGAGATATTCCTTTGAGATTATTTGATAAATATTATTCGGGTTATTCATCAGATATTTAATTATTCGATGAACATTATCTTTAATATTTATCTAAAGTCGATTTAATATTCGAATATTATTTCGAACCCTCAGTTAAGTTATTTACTTAGAGAATATTCATTCTTATTTCTTCGATAAATATTATTTTGAATATTCATTCGAGTTTATTTATTTAATGAATATTATTTTAATGTTCATTCGAGCCTTATTTATTTAAATGAATATTATTTCTAATATTCATTCAATCTCTATTTATTTTATAAATATTAAGTTGAACATTGATTCGAACTCCAGTTCATCGATAAATATTATTTTGAATATTCCCTTGAGACGATAAATATTATCTTCGACATTCATTTAAAGTCGATTCAATTATTGAACATAATTTCGAATATTCATTCGATAATCATTTCTTCGATAAATATTATTAAGATTGAATATTCATTATTTATTTAATGAATATTGTCTCAAATATTCAGTCGACAATTATTTCATCAATAAATATCATTTTTAAGTTGAATATTCATTATTAATTTAATGAATATTATATCAAATATCCAAGGGATGTTTATTTCACCAATAAACATTATTATTTTCAAATATCCATTTAAGATTGGATTTATTTAGTGAACATTATTTTAAACATTTATTTGAGTTTATTTAATTAATGAATATTATCTGGAATATTCATATAAAGAAGAGAGTTATTTAGTAAATAATTCTAAATATTCATTCGAGGATTACTTACGAGTAATATTATGATTTATTCATATTCCTAAATTAATATTGAGTTAATAAATATTCTTGGAATATTTATTTAAATCCTTTTAAGTTCTTTTATAATGATTCATATTATTCAAAGATTATATGTCACCTTCAGATATGGTGTAAAATATTTTGGAGTAGTTTATGACTATTTTTATCAAGGAGAGGTTTCCAAAACTCTATTTTTATTTAAATCTATCTTAAAGAAAATTTAAATACTCGCTCAACTTCCAAACGTATATAAGGGGACCTCACTTGAGAGATGTTATTTATTGGGCTGCCCGGTCCTATACTTGCTAAAACTATCTTGTCACTCACATCTTGATTCTTTCAAGCATCGATATGAGTCTGTTTGGTTACCTCTTCAACGCTCGAGGGGTAAGAATTGATGGAACAAGTTTATATCCATTAACAAGCATCAGCTTGGGAAATATTGGTGATTTTTCCTTTCCAACTAGATACGACTACTTTGTGGAGTCCTATCAACAAGTAATATACTTGGGGAAAGGGGGAGGAACTTCACGTTTCAAAGTTATGGATGTGAAATGAACTAGGAGATGCGTAAGTGACCCAGTGGCGCCGGTCCAGCAAATGGCCCAACCGTTGGCCGGGGGGTTCCAGAGGGCGGTAGACAAGTAAATCCGTCGGTGCTTCCTTCTACATGTAGTAAACAAGAGGTGGGGAGCATAACATGCGACTGATCATCGTGTAAATGCTATGTCTCCTGGCGCGTCAAACTCCAGTATTAGTTCATCTCTCAATGTTGGAAATTTCCTGCAACCTTATCATTATTGGCAGGTTTGAAAAGTGTTTGAATTGGAATTGCAATATTCTTCCTGCAAGTTCCTCTATTATGAAAAGTTGATAATATCTGGCTCATCTTTGACATAGCAGATATTTATTCAAAACAAATATATTTTGAGTTACCTTGTAACTTCATCTCATACCTTATATTGGTACTACATCGTTAATGCATGGCATATGGTTTCAAAGATATTTTGGACTGTTATATATTATCACTGTTCAATTATATTTTTGGTGGGCTATTGCTCACCCTTACTTTATTTATTTATATCACAACAACAGCTAGATCAGATGGCCGCGCAAGGCGCACTCAGCATAGCAGGTGTTAGCCGTCAGAGGATTAATCGCGGAGGTCATAGTTACCATTGCTGAGGATGCAGTCTCTGGTAGGCTAGTTGTTAGCATTTGTGCACCAAATGTATTTATATATATGGCATATACCAATGGATGGCAAAGAGCATGTAAATTGTAAAATTGTAATTCTTTGGGTTGTAAGAACTCCAACTTGTGATTAATAATATTAATGGTTACTCTGATTTCATCTCTGGGACTATAACGGGTGTGTTTTATGTTGTTGTTTTGGGTCACAAGGTTGTAATTTAAATTATGTTGGTTTTATGAATGGATATTGAGACCGTAACGATCAGATCCCTGACCCTGGATCTGGGGGTGTTACATTTGCAGTATCAATACATTTTTTCATGATTTTTTACACATTCCTAACAAAATCATTACTTCTTAATTCAAATGTGTGGAAATCAAATAATATAAGTCTTAAACCATCTATTGAAGATGTAATAACCCTAACTTTTAGAATGCTACAGTGCCTAAATGAATAGTAATTTTGAGGATTTAGGGAAATGGTATGTAAGTACCCTATATTTGAAATGGAAAATGAATAATCAGGAACCATATTAGTGTTGTACTATGAAAATGAGTGACTCAAAATGATAATGGATTTCAGAAATTCCTGAATATGGAATTTAAGGATTTTCGATTTCGATTGAGACTCTATTGAATATGATATTAAGGAGTATAGAAATGTTAAGTGTGTAAGCTTGTGTAATAACTTTTGGTTGTTGAAATGCTTCTTCTAGAAGTATTATTCAGCAACATTACTTAAGTAAGATTCTGGATTGTAATAACTCTTTTAACTTTAAACTGTTATTATTATGGATGTTGTTCTCTGAGCATATGACTGGTGTGTAATGTTATAGTGTGGGGTCTATTGTATAAGTATTAGCAAGTATTTATATTTCGACTGTCAAGAATATAATGTTATTAAATGGGAATTGGACCGTGATGACCTGGATTCATGACCCCGGATCTAGGGGCGTCACAGACGGTATCAGAGCTTAGAGTCATATTGCTCAGGAACAAAAGTGATAATAATATACACATATAGATATATATGTAATGATATAAAATATGAACTCACATCGAGTTCAAGGGTGGTTTATCGAACGAAACGTTTATTCTAAGTAGTGATTATAATTTTATAGATTATTACTAATAAAAGTTTATGTTTTAGTATAGGGAGAGGAGATTGGTGAGCCAAAGTTAAGGATATTTAAAGTCTTCTTGTGTTTAAGGGAGTTTGAAGAAATATTGTAAGCGGATTGGTGAACAGACACTTATTGTTTCAATTGATTGTGGAGATGAAATGGTGAAACTGAGATTTATCGGTAAAGCCAAGATATACCTTAAGGACCAAGACAGACTGAGAAATTCCGAGATTGACTTAAATGAAAAGGTTATTATGCTAAAAGTGTTAAACTTATGTAGCACACGGGATTGATATGAGAAAGGGAATATTTGATGTATCGGGAAGTGTACGTTAGACAATCTCGTGAGTATAAGTGGTATGTTAGAATATACAATTATAAAGTATAGTTTTAAAAGGGTCCTTGATACCGGAGCATTTTCAGGATAAGACGATCAACATTATGTAAGTATATCAATTAGAAGGTTGTGTTCTATTATGAATAAAGGCAGAGAGTATCGAGCCAAGTCAAGACTAGGTAAATGAAGATAATTGGGAATAGCAGACGATGGGTTAAGGCTGCATGGTGAGTGCCAAATTTAAGAAATTTTGGAGAGTACGCAGTCTAAGATATATATAGTATTTGAGGAAAACCTTCCATTATTGGGATTTTCAATTGGGCGAAGGCTATTAACAGTACCTATTTTCAAGCTCCTAAAGCCCTGCTAAATTATATTATTGAGTTTCAAATTTTCCTCCACTAGTGGGTAATTATTCATTAAGTGCCGGTATCTTTTAAAAACTTTCTGGTACCCTTGGGGATGTGTTTCAAAACTTTATTTTATCTATCTTAGTCAAAATATTCCTCTAAGATTACTTTCGGAAGATGGTATTGATCATTTTGATTTAAATTTTTCTTTATATTTTTACTACAACTAAGAGGAACAACCCTATATGTATACACAAGGACGATCTGTCTGTGTGATTGAAAGTCGGAGGGGACGCCTTCCTTTGTGTGACATACGGGTTCTTCCATTATATTGATTTCTCAGATATCCTTTTGTTTCAAATAAAAGTTATTTAAAACTCTTAATTTTATAAATTGTTGTGGGACCCTTGCTTGTTTCTGGGTTCGTTTCAATTCAAAGTTTCTTAAATTCTATAAATTGTTTCGAATATAGAAGATTTCATTAATGGATGGGATAATGGAAGCAAGGTTTAGCTTATACGTGATTATACAAGGGAATTGGAGATTCCAAGGGAAATTTCGTTAAGAAATGATTAGAGCTAGAAGCGTTTCAATACAAGAGAGAAAAGAATTTCGTGAGAAGAATTATGGGTGAAAGTTATAGAATTATGGAGAATTGCTTCGTACATGGTGAATACGGGAGAAATAAGAGTAAGGAGATATTAATAAGGGTTAAACCCCTATATTCAGAATAAAGTGATAATAAGGGGGAATACAATTGTCAGTAATTCCCCAAATTATTTTAATAAAAAAGGCAAGAGTTTTCATTAGGGAGTAATAGAGAATTGGATAGCTAGGTGGTGAATATACGCGACCTCTATTCTCGGGTGACCGAACTTGTGGATAAAAGCATGTAAGAATATATTACTAATTGAGAGTGAAATGGTTTGAGTATCCTAAGAATAATACTACATGTGTCAAGTGTGTAAAAGATGACTTACGATGTAAGTTACAGGAAGTTGGTCCAAGAAATCATGAGGTGATACTAAGAAAAGGCTGAGTTGCAAGGGAGATACTAAGTTAAAAAGTGTTATGACAATTTGAGAGCTACAAAATATTACAGCTCGAGGAATGTGGATTTGAGGGTCAACTGTAGTCATTCAATGATATAGAGTTGGGACTAAGACAAAAGACAAAATGTGATTATTCCATGAAAAGAAATACGAGAGATAGCTAATCAAGAAGTATTCAATTTCCATAGTCAATGAATGGTGTAAATGGGCTGATAATATAGATAAGAATAATCTATCTTTGAGAAAGTAAACTATGGTGATATAAGAAAGGGGGGTTATTCTCATGTCATCCAAATCGATATCTGTTAAGAGTCAGAGAACTCTATAAAAAGGAGATTAAGAGTATTGGGGAAAGCGCGAGAATATTTTTCAAGGATGAAAGGAAGGGTAGTTTGCGTTCCCCAAGCCGTTAAAAAAGAAAACTTTTGTTGTTCTAAGTATATGTTTGTATAAGTACGAACAGGAAATATATATTATAAATAATATTTTCTTACAATTGTTTCAAGGAATATTATTATAACTTATTTTCTGGAAAATTTTACAGAGGTGATATATACAAATGTTGGAGTTTTAATATTTTATGTCATGATAGAGATCAAAACATAGTTAAACAATAGTGAGATACACTACCATTTAGGGAAGGCTAATGTGGTGGCCGATACCCTTAGGCCAAAGAGGAAGGAGAGATGAGATACGATAGAATGACTGAATATAGGAAGGGATTTGCAAGAAAAAGATAGTGAAAGTACTGCTATTGAAAAGCTAAATGGCATGTTGATGAATGACAAACAAGTTTATGTTGATGTATTTCTGTACAAACAAGATAGAGATGTTTATGGAAGAACTAAAAGATGGAGGAAGTAATGTGAGAATTTGAAGGTGTTATCTGGGAAAGGTAATTATCGATATTTTCAACGTGATTCCGGGACGGAATCCTTTTAAGGGGGGAAGATTGTAATAACCCTAACTTTTAGAATGCTACAGTGCCTAAATGAATAGTAATTTTGAGGATTTAGGGAAATGGTATGTAAGTACCCTAGATTTGAAATGGAAAATGAATAATCAGGAACCATATTAGTGTTGTACTATGAAAATGAGTGACTCAAAATGATAATGGATTTCAGAAATTCCTGAATATGGACTTTAAGGATTTTCGATTGAGACTCTATTGAATGTGATATTAAGGAGTATAGAAATGTTAAAGGGTTTATATCTTGAGGAAATAGTGAAATTAGGTTAAACCAAGGAGTGATCAAGTCAAGGAAATGCCAAGGGAATTTAGATTGTTAAACGAGTTTGAGAATGCTTGAGAACCCGAGAGATAACCGGGAGAGCAACTTCAGAGAAAAAGAGAATATACCAAGGATATTGGAGCTAATACCTACTTAAGGATTAGAATCACCCTAACACGCTAATATATGATGTGGGAGAGGATATTATATATGTTAGATATAATTGATGTGATTTAATGTCAGTGTTTAAGTGTTACAGGTAAAAAGAGTTTAACTTACTGGTTGAAAGCAGTTAACAGAGTTTGAGTATACGCTGATAGCTGGAAGCGCAAACGCTGACAGAAGAAAGCGTAAACACTGCTAGCTGAATACATGGAAGCGCAAACACTGTTAGCTTGGAGAGCAACAGAGTTTGCTAAAGTCTGTCAACTGGAAGCGTCTACAAGTCAACAGAGTTTAAAGATTGATACAAGATAAATATAGAAGCAATATCTTTGAAGATTGGATAGCTGTCAAAGAGATTGAGTTGACTTAGAAGACGTGTAGCAATCGTAATTGATATCAATTGTATAGCTTAATTTTAGGAGAATCAATTAACGATTGTACGTAGCTGTATATCTTATAAATACAGTTAGGTTAACCCTAGAAGGGTATCCATCGTGAACGAATATCATTCATTGTAACCTAAGCAGCTCTCTGTGATATTTTACATCACTGAGAGAGGAATTATTAATTCCAAACAGTTTTAAGAGTTAAAACGTGTGTTCTTGTTATTTACTCATACGGTACTTGATTATATATATTGTGTATTCGACCTATCAGTGGTATCAGAGCCAATCTGTTACTTTATTACAGTTAAAGATCCAAAACACAATAGTAATCAATGGCAGAGATTCCTCCTCCATCAGGTTCTGAGAAAGCACCTACTACTGTTAGTAGGTATGAAACAATTAGGGTTCCAATACTGAAGCCATCAGAATATGCAATCTGGAAGGTAAAGATGACCATGTTTCTGGAAGCCACAGATCCAGAATATCTTGATAGAATTTATGAAGGTCCTCATAAACCTACTAAGTTAACTGCTGCTGCTGGTGAGGAATCAAAGGTGGTTCCTAAGGAAAAGAAAGATCTAACTGCTGAGGATCTTTCATCTATTGCTAAGGATGCCAAAGTAAAGCACTTGCTTCACAGTGCTCTTGACAATGTTATGTCTAACAAAGTGATCAACTGCACAACTGCAAAGGATATATGGGATGCACTTGAAGTTAGATGTCAAGGAACTGCTGCAATTAAGAAGAACAGAAGGAACATACTCACACAGGAGTATGAGCACTTTGAGGCAAAGTCTGAAGAAACCATGACAGAAACATTTGATAGATTCTGTAAACTGCTCAATGATCTATCATTGGTCAACAAAGAATATGATCTGGAAGATTCAAATCTCAAGTTTCTTCTTTCTCTTCCTGAAAAGTGGGATGTGAAAACAACCACCATAAGAGACAACTATGATCTTGCTGATACTGAGATTGATGAAATCTATGGACTGCTCAAGACTCATGAATTAGAATTGGAGCAGAGAAACAGAAGATCAAGCAGGAAGTCAAAGACTGTTGCACTGAAAGTTGAAGAAAAATCTTCAAAGAAGGAAGCATCAAGGAAGAAGGCAAAAGGAAAGGCCTTGGTCATTCATTCAGAAAGTGAGTCATCAAACACTGATGTTGACTCAAACACAGATGGAACATCTGATTCTGAAGATGACGAGGAGATGATGCAAATGGCTGCATTGATGGTAAAGACCTTCAAGAAGATGGGATTCAAGAATTTCAAGAAGGGAAAGAGATTCTCCAAGGATTACTCAAGGTCTGACAAGAAGAATTTCAAGAAATCTGAGGGAAAGGACTTCAAATCTGGTAAGAAAGATAAGTCTGAGATTCAATGTTACAAGTGTAAGGAGATGGGTCACTATGCTCCTGAGTGCAAAAAGAATAAAACTGAAAAGGCACTCTACACCAAAGGCAGAGATTGGGCAGACACCTCAGATTCAGATGAGGAGGTGAACTATGCACTCATGGCCTCTACTCAGAGTGAAGATTCTGAACTAAAGGTACCTCCAACTACTTATGCTTATAATACAGATAATATAACTGAATTGAGAATTTATCTTAAGGCATTACACATCAGTTATAGGGATCAGACTTTAGAAAATGAGAGAATCAAAAGTGAGTGTTCTCAACTCAAAGAAAGAAATAAACTTGTTGAGGAACAACTTGAAAACATGAATAAAATTCAGAAAGAAAGAGATGATGCTGTGTTTATAGAACATGAGTTGCTAGGTAAGTATAAACAACTAGAATCTGAATTGGAGGATGCAAAGCACATTATTAAAACTTGGACACATTCTGGAAAAGACACTCAAGAGGTCTTTCAATCAGACATAGTAGGTCTAGGTTATTCTGAGGATGATGTGCTTAGGTTTCAGAATACAGTCAAGATTAGACCACCTCTTTCTACTAAGAAATTTGGAACATTTGTTCATGGTACTGTTAAAACTGAACATGGGACTGTTGACCATGAGCCAGTAAAAACCTGTGTCAAACAGGTTAATATTGGTTCAATGACAGATAAACAACTTAAGCATAAGCATAAAGAAATAAAATCTGTCAACAAACAGAGAATGCCTAAGAAAAACAGAAATGGTAAGGTAGGCATAACATCAGGAATTAAACCAATGCTTGCTACATTTGCACCTAGAAAAACTTGTTATAATTGTGGTAGCACTAATCATCTTGCTAGCTTTTGCAGGAAGAACAAAGACATTAATTCTTTACCCTCCAAATCTGGAGTGAAAAAGGATAATGTCAAACCAAGACCACAAACACTGTGCAAACATTGTGGAAGTACTTGGCACTCAATTTATACTTGCAAGAATTATCATGCTATTTATCATAATTATTATGAACTGAAACCTAATTTGAAATGGGTTAAAGTTGATTCTGCAAGTACTAAGAATGAAAATGTTAGTTTAAACTCTGATAATGCTAAATCCGCTGCAAAAACAAACAGATTCAATAAAGCAAAAGGATCCAAGCAAGTTTGGATCCTTAAAACTAACAATCAGTGATTGTTTGTGATTGCAGGGCACCAGGGTAAGTACCCTAGTCGTGGATAGTGGATGTTCAGGACACATGACTGGAAATAAAGCCCTGCTATCAGAGTATGAGGAGAAGGCTGGCCCAAAAGTTTCCTATGGAGATGGCAACATAGGACATACTCTGGGATATGGCAATATTAATCTTGGAAGTGTCATCATCACAAATGTAGCTCTGGTTCCAGGACTCAAGCATGATCTGCTATCTGTGAGTCAAATCTGTGACAGAGGATATCATGTATATTTTCAGCCTGAATATTGTCAAGTCATCAGTAAATCTACAGGGAAAGTTGCTCTAGTTGGAAACAGACACAATAACATCTATGAAATAAAATTGTCAACAAACTCTGATGGCAAAGCAGTGTGTCTGTCAACAAGAATGTCCAGTGAAGAGAGTTGGAAGTGGCACAAGAAACTCTCTCATTTAAATCTGAACAACATCAATGAGCTAATAAAGAATGATCTTGTAAGAGGTTTACCAAAGTCATTGTTGAATGTAGAAGGCCTGTGTGATTCTTGTCAAAAGGCCAAACAGAGAAAAGCCTCTTTCAAGAGCAAATCTGAGTCTTCAATTGTTGATCCTTATCATCTTCTACATGTTGATCTTTTTGGACCAGTGAATGTCATGTCACTTGGAAAGAAGAAATATGCTCTTGTCATTGTTGATGAATACACCAGATACACACGGGTGTATTTTCTAGCAAAGAAAGATGAAACTGCATTAACACTGGCAGAACATATAATACAACTGGACAAAGGGTCAGAGAATCAAGTGAAGATTATCAGAAGTGACAATGGAACTGAATTCAGGAATTCAACAATGGAAGAATTTTGCAAGAGTAAAGGAATCAAACAAGAGTTTTCTGCACCTGGTACTCCACAACAAAATGGTGTAGTGGAGAGGAAAAACAGAACCTTAATAGAAGCTGCCAGAACCATGCTAGATGAAGCAAAAGTGCCAACATATTTCTGGGCAGAAGCAGTTCAAACTGCTTGTTTTACTCAAAATGCAACACTGATCAACAAGCATGGTAAAACACCATATGAAATGGTGAAAAAGAAAAAGACAAATCTAAAATATTTTCATATTTTTGGATGCAAGTGCTTTGTGTTGAAGACTCATCCTGAACAGTTGACCAAATTTGACCTAAAGGCAGATGAAGGAATTTTTGTTGGCTATCCACTGTCAACTAAAGCATTCAGAGTTTATAATCTGAGAACTAGAGTGATCATGGAGTCAATACATGTGTCATTTGATGACAAGAAAATAACTGGACTTGAAGATGTTAATGAACATGATCAACTGCACTTTGAAAATGAAGATTTATTAAACTCGGATGAAACAGATCTGACAAACACTGTTGAGGTCAATTCTGAACCTCTACTGGTAAACACTGAAGAGACTTTTCAATCAGAAACAAGGGAAGAACCAGTTGAGGGGGAGCATGAAGAATCACATCAAAGTGATAATTCAAATACTGATAGTGACTCAGTTGATAACTCTGAATCAAACTCTGTTGATTCAAACTCTGATCGTTCAAATACTGAACAGTCACATTCAGGGGGAGCATCAGAAAATGAAGAAAGGCACCAAGAAAATCAGGAGAGCATGGATCAAGGGGGAGGATCACATGATGACAGAAGCAATCTGCCTTCTGCAAGAAAATGGACTAAGTCACACACACCTGATTTGATTATTGGTGATCCAAATGCAAGAGTAAGGACAAGAAGTGCAACAACAAATGAATGTCTGTTTCATGCATTCTTGTCTCAAACTGAGCCAAAGAAAGTAGAAGAAGCTCTTAAAGATGCTGACTGGATAACAGCAATGCAAGAAGAGCTAAATGAATTTGAAAGAAATGAAGTGTGGACCCTTGTACCAAGGCCAAAGAACAGATCCATTGTTGGTACTAAATGGGTTTTCAGAAATAAAACTGACAGTGATGGTGTTATCACAAGGAACAAAGCAAGACTGGTAGCTAAAGGCTATTCACAGCAGGAAGGAATAGATTATGATGAGACTTTTGCACCAGTTGCCAGATTGGAGGCAATAAGGATGTTTCTTGCCTATGCTTCTCACAAGAAATTCAAGGTTTTTCAAATGGATGTGAAAAGTGCTTTTCTGAATGGAAAACTTGAAGAAGAAGTATTTGTTGAACAACCACCTGGTTTTGTAGATCCAAGATATCCAGACCATGTCTACAGGTTAGACAAGGCACTCTATGGACTTAAGCAGGCACCAAGGGCATGGTATGAAACTCTTGCTAAATTTCTACTAGAAAGTGGGTTTCACAGAGGTACTATTGACAAAACTCTGTTTTACTTTCAATCTGGTAGTGGCCTGCTCTTAGTTCAAATATATGTTGATGACATTATTTTTGGATCTACTAATGATAAACTCTGTAAGAGGTTTGCCAAGCTCATGCAGTCAAGATATCAAATGAGTATGATGGGAGAGCTAAGCTATTTTCTAGGCTTACAGGTGAAGCAAACAGATGATGGAATTTTTATTAATCAAGCAAAATATACCAGAAATCTTCTCAAGAAATTTGGCATGCTTGACTGTTCATCTGCAACAACTCCCATGGCAACTGCAACAAAACTGGACAAAGATACAGGGTCATCAGTGGATATGACAAGTTATAGAGGAATGATTGGTTCTCTACTCTATTTAACAGCTAGCAGACCTGATATCATGTATGCCACCTGTCTGTGTGCAAGGTTTCAGGCAGATCCAAGGGAACCACATTTAACAGCTGTGAAGAGGATTTTCAAGTATCTCAAGGGCACTGTAACTTTAGGGCTGTGGTACCCAAGAGAATCAGATTTTAAGCTACTTGGTTACTCTGATGCAGATTTTGCAGGCTGTAAGATTGACAGAAAAAGCACAAGTGGAAGTTGTCAATTTCTTGGTGACAGACTTGTGTCTTGGTACAGCAAGAAACAAAAATCAATATCAACATCTACAGCTGAAGCAGAGTACATTGCTGCTGGTAGTTGCTGTGCACAGATTCTATGGATGAAGAATCAATTGCTGGATTATGGGTTGAGGTATAGCAAAATACCTATTTTTTGTGATAATCAAAGTGCTATTGCAATGACAGGTAATCCAGTACAACACTCAATGACCAAGCACATCAGCATAAGGTATCACTTTATCAGAGAGCATGTAGAGGAAGGCAATATTGAGCTTCATTTTGTGCCTACAGATCAACAACTTGAAGATGTCTTCACAAAGCCTCTAAGTGAAGCAGCATTTACAAAACTGGTCAATGAACTAGGGATGGTATCTGGTTTTGACTAAAAATGTTGGTTAGACTCATACTTTTCTAATAAAATGTGCTGCTCATATTTCTGTAAATTGCTAAAGTGCTATGTGAACCTTGTTAATTAAACTCTGTTATGCATACTCTGTTCACATGTTTCTCTTCTTACACTGGTAAATTCTGTCAGCATGATTGTTGGTCATACACTGTTAATATGTTTGATAAACTCTGTGAATTCTAAGTTGATTTTTGTCTGAATGAAAATACCAATGAAGAAAAATGTATGAAGCATGATTCTCAGTGAATAAATCAAGATTCTTTCTGAGTCACTGTGATCTAATCAGAAACTGTGCAGTAAGTTAACACAGCATGATACTGTTTCATATTTAGAGCATCTCTTAGTTTATTTGATCCTAAACTCTGAATCTATGAATACTGTGTGTATTGCCTCTCATGAATAACATCTGATATTGATGAATTCTAAACTCTGATTAGTAACACTTTGTTTCCAAGACACATAGTTTTTGGTGATTCCTTGTTTGCACTTGTGAAAATTTTAAAACTTGAGATGTGTCATTGTTTAGTTTGGTGAGAAACAGTTCATGTCTGCACCCTGTGAGATTTTGAGCCGAATAAGTGATTGATACACTTTATATCAATCAGATTTTATTGCTGTGTGATGTTCATCAGTAAGTATGTTGCTCTAGAACTTGCATTAAACCATTTTGAGACTACATGATATATGTGTGCATGAAAATGATAAAGGCACTAGGATTTACCATCTTTCTTCAAACACTGTTCAAAACTTCTTTGAATACTGTTCATAAACACTGTTCATAAACACTGTTCATAAACACTACCTTTAGTAAACCCCTTTGAGCCTAATTAACTGCTAATTTTTCTTGAATACAGAAGTATTAAGAGCAGTTATATTCTTTTGATAAATAAAAGGCAAGCAGGTGAGTGTTTCTCAAGAAAAGAAAAGTTTACTCAGTATATATATAATAATAAAAAAAAAGGTATATATACTGATCATCTTGTACAAATATGTACTAACAGTTTGACTGAACACTTTAGTCTGTTAAAATTGTTCAGTTCGAAAATCACTCATGCTAAAAATATCTCTTCTCACCTGTTTGATCTTACTACATTACAACCCTGAACAAAGTCCTTTTGATTTGTGCATATATGTAATCGAAGTAGTGTAGATTTGGTGGAAATTCAAGCTTATGGTAGTATCTGCTTTTACTGATTGAATTTGAGTGAAAACACTTCACCTAAACACTTGTGTGCTGTGAGAGTTTGTGAGGAAATCCTTGACATGTAACTCACTGAATGATGCTTTGATGTTTATCTCCTGATCTTTTTGTCTATAATGACTGTGTGCTTACTTGGATAATCATGAACATAAATGGGAACAGGGGTATTCAGAATTCTGTATTTAAGGAACTACAGAGTTTAGTATTCATCATATACTCCGTGTTTAATATGAGAGTTTTTGCATTCAGTGTTTATTGATTTGATTTATGGATTTTATGAAAGATTAGATGCTATAAAAATTGATTTGGTAAACTCTGCTATTCACACACAAAAATCACAACTGTGCATTTTTGAAAGGGTTTTTGTGATAAAGTTTGAAAATTTGACAAACACTGATTGATTGTGTTACGTACTCTAAGGTAAATTTTCATTAAGATAATTTGAAAATTTTGGAGTAAATGGAGTGGTTGACAACTGTTAATTAGTGTATTTAGTGGTAAAGTGTCTTGATAAATGGAACGACAGCAGTAATAATGGCTTTTACTGCGCGTGAATTAAGTGAATCGCTGCATGTTTGACACGTGTCCCACTTTCACCCACTTACTCATCATTATGTATCACTTTCGCACTTCTCAAGGGAACAGTTGCGTATTTTCAAGTAAAAACATTTGAGTTTAATTTTAATTACTACTCAAATAACTTTTTGCTACAATCATTACTCACCCACTCATATTCACTTTACCAAAACACAGTTCTCTCTTGTTTTTCACTTTGGCATTTTCACAAACACCTTTCTTGCATATCATTTTTACTGTCGATTTTTGCTTATTTCTTGATCAAATGGCAACAAAACCTTTCACTTCGTTTGGTCTACGTTTTGTGCCTAACAATTATGCAGCTCTACTTGAGAACGACCGTGCTCCAGAAGCGTTTCATCTGATGCAAAACTTTCTTCGCGACTCTGAGATTGGGCAAGCGTTGGTTGAACCGGCTACTCTATCTGCTTCTCAGGTTGTCACTTTCTGGCAAAACTAAAGGTATATAGAAGGAGGGGAAAATGGAACTCCGTCTATCATCTTCTCTCATGAAGAACAAGAGTTTGTGATTACTCCACAAACTGTTCGCGAAACCATGGATTTCGACACACATACTTCGTATGCTGTTGTCTCTGAGCAAAATCTGAGAGAGATGCTAACAGAGATTGGGTATATGGAATCCCTTGCAAAGCTGGGCAGTGTGAGGAGGCCGAATCTGAGAAAAAAGTGGAACTTTTTCTTTGACTGTATCACCAGGACATTCCAGAAGAAGGTCACCAACTGGGATGCAATTCCAATGGACAGTCTGCAAATTGGGTATTCTCTACTCTATGGCAGTAATTTTGATTTTGGTCATTATGTGTTAATGAATTTGGGTGATAAGTTGTCAGAGTCTACTACAGTTTATTTTGCTAGATTTTGTCAACTTTTATTCAATGCATGTGTACCTGGGTTAACAGTTGATGAAGCTGATGAGATTCAACCCTTTAGAGTCACTAAGAGAATATTCTCTGATATGACTAACAAAGATGTTGGTAAAGACATACCTCCTTTTGTATTGCCACTTGCCTTACAGAACTTTGTAAATCAACCACAAGATTCTCAATCACCACAAAATGACCCACATCAACCACAACAACCAGAAACACAACATATGCCTGAACCTTTAGACACTGATCGTAGTGAAACCATACCATCTCAACCTATACAAACACCTGAGCCAACACCAACAACTACTGTTAATCCTACATCACCTCAAACACAAACTGAAACAATGAATCCAACACCAACAAACCCTGTCACTACTACTCACCCACAACCACCATCTAAGTCAAAAAGGAAGAAGCATGCTGCAATTAACACAAAACATTCTAAGGCTAAACAGACATCTCCAAAGGCTGTTTATTCCAGAAGATTCAAAGAAAGAGCAAATAGACCTTCAACACCAACAGCTGAGGACAGTTCTAGTGAAGATGAAGAACTGATTGCAGTGCCTCAAGCTAAGAGGAGAAGGCTCATTCTTACTGATTCTGATGATGAGCATGTTGATGAGGCTCAAGAGAAAATCTCTATTGATATTCCTACTGGTGAGACAGAGGTTATCATAGAACCTATTATAACAGAATCAGGAGCAAAGATTGCTGAACCAGAATCTGCTAAGGCTCAAGAAAATGAAGATGTTAGAGATGCTTTGCCTACAATGGAAGAGTTTGTTGAAGCTCCAGAGGTGATTTCCCAGCAAACAACTAATGTTGAGAATGCTATACCTGTAGAGGTTGAAATGCCTGCAGAGGATGCTGTTCCTGTAAACACTGATTTACCTGCAGAGGATGACATGCCTGCAGAAGAGGGTCACAGAGATGGTTTTTCACCAGTGGATGATATTCTTGATTCATTCTTACCATTCTCTGATCCTATCTCA
The DNA here is from genome assembly GCA_037693485.1 of Kitagawia praeruptora. NCBI lineage: Eukaryota > Viridiplantae > Streptophyta > Magnoliopsida > Apiales > Apiaceae > Kitagawia > Kitagawia praeruptora. The sequence continues at coordinate 148,183,431 of CM075352.1, forward strand.
CCTATTGTTCATTCTGAAGCAACTGGTGTAGCTGATCAGCCTACAGTTGTCATCACTGAAACTGTAGCATCCCATACTGAGCTGATTTTTGATGCTCATCACATTCCTGAAAGAGGTGATGAGGTTGATCAACCATCCAAGGCCAATTCTGAGCCTATGCAAGTTGAAGCTTCACATGGAAACTCTGTTAAAGAACATGAGCAAATTGAAGAAAATATTGATGTTTCTATCAGTGATTCTTTTGAAGACAAAAGTACAGGAGCTGAAACTGCACAATTTCAAACTGATGGTTAGAAAACAGGAGAAAAACCAGATTTTGCTGGACCTTCTGTTAATGAAATTGATGATGATTATTTGACAAAGCAAACTGCTGATTGGTACAAGTCAGATTGTATCTTTCCTCCTGGAAGAGCAGCTAATTTTCTACAGGCACATTCCTCCAAGATTTCAAATCCTGATATCTTTACTTGTCTCCAAGGCACAGTGTTTCAGATCAAGTCTTTGAATCAAAGATTTGATGATACTCAGAAATCTATTGTGGATCTTCGAACAGAGGTTGCTACTCATGAGGAGAAATCTCAACTAGCTAATGCTAAGCTATTTCAACAATTCTCCAGAGCTCAAGCAAATTTTAATGACAGACTGAGCAAAGTTGAACAGAATCAGCTTTTACTGACTGAGAAGGTTGATTCCATTGCAAACTCTCTTGAGTTAATCACCTCAATTCTGATTCAAGATGGTGATGATGTCAAAAAGGGGGAGAGAATTGCTAAAACCAAGTGTAAGCAAACTCAAACTCTGTCAAAGAAAGATCATCTGGATGATGAAGGTGCCAATGCTGAAAAAGGCCTAAGAAGTGCAAATCCTAGACAAGGACATGGAAGGTCTACGAGGTCAAAGCCAAATTTGGTGATAGATACAAATATTCAGAGTACTTCTGGTTCAAAGCCAAAGGATTTGTCATTCACTAACAATCCACAAACAGATGAAGAATTGGCTGCAAAACTATTTCGTGAAGAGAATGCTGAAGCTACACTTGAGGACATACAAGCTGAAGAAAAGCTGTTGCAGAAAGAGCATTTAAAAGCTCAAAAGTCCAAGAAAGTGAAGAAAACTGTTAGAGCTTCAAAGTCTTCAAGGCCTGTAATGAAAGGAATTGAGATCAAAGAAAAATTATCTGGTATTCAAGAAGAAGAAGAAGAAGAAGATAAAGGAAAGCTGATTAGAAAGTCTTCTCTTGATGCCAAGCTGAAGTTAAAGGGGGTGATGGGTGAAGAGAGCAAGAATAAGATGATAGTTACAACCTCTGTTGATACACATGTTGTACAGAAGAATGAAGACACAACCTCTGTTGCTGCACAAGTTGTGACCACACCATTATTGTCTTCTCAGTTGAAATCAAAGTTTGGAAAAGGAGTTCTTCATGATTCAAGTCTAGCAGCTACAGCTCCAGTTACAGCTCCAATGGATTTCACTGATGGTAGAGCCTTATCTGGTAAAATCGGATACAACAAAGGAGGCATAGGCTCGCATAGGGATAAAAGACAAAATGTTGCTCCCAGAGATCCTTCTTCACTGTCTGTTCCAGGTCGTGGTGTCACTCAAGAGAGTTTAGACAGACTGGAGTCAGTACAGCTTGTCTATCAGAAGAGTTTAGGAAAGGATTTTCTGCTATATTTCATGGCTGATGGAACAGTGTTCAAGATTGCTGAGAATGATATTGATTTAAAATACTGGGAAGAACTAGAGTATGTTCTATATCTTTTCAGAGTGAGAAATCAAAGAGCTCAGTCAGTTGCAAATGTGCTTAGACAAAAGATGATTCAGAATCTTGCAAGAAGAAATATGAAGTACAACAGCAAGTATGTTCCGAAGTACAGAGATTGGAATGGGAATCTGATAGAAATGGAAAAGGGGACTACAAAGCTGAAGACTGATCTTGGAATTACTGTTCTGGATTTTAATGTGAAGTCTGAAGAAGTGAAGTATATCAGATTGGGGAATGAAATGAGAAGAAACAAGATCTATGATCTCAGAGCTGCTATCTTTCAAACTGATGAGAATGATCCAGATTTAAGAGAGATCAAGGAAGCTATGCAGATTGAACTTGAAAATGCTGAGAGGAGACTGTTGATTGATTATCTCAGAACAACTCCAGATCTTGAGGAGGTTAGGTAGACAGAATTTGTAAGTAATTCGAATTTTCTGTAAATTTTGTTAAGTCAAGTTTAAACTCTGATTATATGTTAAACACTGTGTTTTTATTTATTTGTTTTGACATCATCAATTACTGTGAACTTGTACATTTTTCTAATGGACAAGTTGGGGGAGATTGTTAGATATAATTGATGTGATTTAATGTCAGTGTTTAAGTGTTACAGGTAAAAAGAGTTTAACTTACTGGTTGAAAGCAGTTAACAGAGTTTGAGTATACGCTGATAGCTGGAAGCGCAAACGCTGACAGAAGAAAGCGTAAACACTGCTAGCTGAATACATGGAAGCGCAAACACTGTTAGCTTGGAGAGCAACAGAGTTTGCTAAAGTCTGTCTACTGGAAGCGTCTACAAGTCAACAGAGTTTAAAGATTGATACAAGATAAATATGGAAGCAATATCTTTGAAGATTGGATAGCTGTCAAAGAGATTGAGTTGACTTAGAAGACGTGTAGCAATCGTAATTGATATCAATTGTATAGCTTAATTTTAGGAGAATCAATTAACGATTGTACGTAGCTGTATATCTTATAAATACAGTTAGGTTAACCCTAGAAGGGTATCCATCGTGAACGAATATCATTCATTGTAACCTAAGCAGCTCTCTGTGATATTTTACATCACTGAGAGAGGAATTATTAATTCCAAATAGTTTTAAGAGTTAAAACGTGTGTTCTTGTTATTTACTCATACGGTACTTGATTATATATATTGTGTATTCGACCTATCAATATATCCAAGGAATTTACAAAGGAGAAACCATTGAGACGATCGCAGAAATCATTCGAGGGATCAAACGACGAGAAAACTTTGATCGGAGCCCAAACAAAAGGCCTAAAACATGGGGGAAAGCCCAAATTTCGGCCCAACACTATAAGGATCTGATCTTAGAGTATTAAGGAAGGAAACCATGTGAGTGAATAAGAGAAAGAGGAAGGGCATTGGTGGAACATTTCAAGATAAGGCAAGGACAAGCAAGTAAATAGCAAGAAATAGAGTAACATGTTTTAAGCTTGGAAAGTGGACCAAAGGATCACCAACACTTGGACAAATAGATGATCAACATCACATTAAAAGAGGATAAGAGTGAATAAAGGGATAGATACATGTATAAGCAAGTAGAAATCAAGCTAAACCCATAGACATACAAACTGCCCAGTAGAAACACATGTGAAAGAAAAATTCATATCTCCACTTCTACCCATTCACAAATCACCAAATTTGAACCATAGCTTCCTCAATATGTGTAGAACATTCGTTCAAAATTTCATGGCTAACAAATGAGAGTAGCCTAGTCAAAATCCTTCCCCAAGTTGAAGAATCCGAACTGCCCTGTTCTTGGCAGTTTCTGCTTCCGACTTTTAAACACCCATAAGTAGAGCTTCAAGCATCCCCTGGTGATGAAATAGTACTCAAACGAAAGCCCTTGAAGAGTAGAAGGTGTGGTAAAAAGTTGAGAGCCAAACTCTTATTTTTCGATTTTATATAGATTTTACAAAGTGATGGATGAATAGTAACCTTCAAGAACTAACTTTTGGTTTTATGATTTCTTTAGTTGATCCAAGCTACTTTAAGGTTGTTTAAGGACTATCCAAGGCTTATTAAGTGTTGTTCACTCTACAAAGAAGGTATAAATCTCAAGAACTGTAATATCCCGTAATTTTTAGAATAATATTAATAAAGAATAAGAGAATAAAAAGGATTAAAATTAGATAATAAATAGGATTTAAAATTGGTTTAGCTTAATTGGGCCTAAAATATGGATCATATTTGAATACGGATAACTTGTAGGTTTGGACATAGGGTTTTGAAACTCTATATAAACATCTTATGTTTCGTTACATCTTTATTATTAAAATTCGTAGGTCTTTTTCACACACAAATCAGCAGTCTTGTAAAATTCGTAGAAAATTCATCGTAAGTGAGAATTCGTTGATTCTGGACTTTTCGGAAAGGTCTTTTCGTGCTCTACAAGTTTCGTTCTTTGAGTTTTTCAAGAAAATATCGTTTAGATGGTCAAAACGTCAAAATACAGATCTGATCAGGAGTGGTAACATGTTTTGATTCTTGTTTTTCCGTTTAGAGGTAAGTTTCCGATTGATTTTGCTAGTGTTTTTAAAATTATGTATTATGTGTACGAATTTGTTATCAAAATTTGGGCTAAGTGACTATATTTTGAAGTTATACGTGTATTATTGTATATGTGTTATGTGTAAGCAGCAATAGTCTTGGGACTCTGATTTATGCCATGGTTTGCGAAAATAAGAATAAGAATAAGGACCGAGTCACCGGGTTGTAGTGATAGCTTTCTAAAATTTAGGACCGTTATCACCGGGTTGTAGTGGTCGTGGTATGAATTATGGGTTTCAAGCTATTGTTGTTATGTGCTATCGAATTGTATCGAATAAGAATAAGTGCATCATAAGTGATTGTTTCGTATATCGTTATTATATCATATTGAATATTACACTATCTTGTATTTATATGTGTTACTTTGCCTTACTAGTTGGATCGATTGGTTACTTGCTGGGCTGCATAACTCATTACTTACAACTTTCAGGTTCGACGTACGAACGAGTGATATAGCGTTGGAGTTCAAGGATCTTAGATTCGGATTAGATTATCATTGTTAGCTGCGCTTTTGTAATAAGTACCTTTGTAATGGACTTTTGGATTAATAAAAATTGTTTTATTTTAGTTTTTGATTTAGAATTAATAGTCCGAAAAGTCGGGCTGTTACAAGAACCCTTAGTATTACTTTGAGTTGATGATGGATTATGGTTGGTTAAGTAGTTAAAGTTGTATAAAGTATGAAATCATAATGATATATGTATTTATAAGTGATTTGATTGAGTATGGAAGTGAGTTGTGCTTGTAACCATGGCTGGTATGATGACCACATGGTGTAGGGAATAATATATGTGTTGGATGATGGATTGGGAGGAGTGATGATTTGGGAATTGTTAAGAATATAGCCGTTATAATATCCGATTTTCGTTAAAAGTAAAACTACCTTGTATTTGGGCAGAGGTCACGAACTGGTAAGGGTCAGTAGGGTGTGTCAACTGACCATGAGAGGATAGAGCTTAGTTCATAGATCGTTTTGATATAAGATACGTCAAAATCCAATGAACGGTTTAGGAGAAAAGTGAGTTTTAGTGAAAGTCGTTCGGAAACCGAGAAAATGCAATTGTGTCAACTTTGAGGCCATAATTACCATACTTAAACATCTTTAGAAATTATGAAATTTTGGGACAATATAGTAGGGTGAATAGAGAGTCAAACCCCACTGATCTTGTGTCAAAATTCAAAATTGATAATTTATGAGAAATTTTACAGTCATGTGTGGTTAATAAGGAAATGGTGAAAAACACTGAAACTTTTATGGAGTCTAATAAATAATGGATAAGTTCTTGGAACTTTTGGTCTATAAATAGTATGTTAAACATATAGTATGTGTTAAGGGTATTACTATATAAGTGGTTAAGTGGAATATATTCTGACGATGATCCTTTTCGTTTTTATAGATACTCAAGACGAACAACGGGTCATACCTTTTGGATTTAGGAATCGAGGCAAGATTTCTTTTATCCTTATTTTGATAACCTGTTTATGTTTAAAGAAAATTGTTTTTCTAGATAATATATGAATCTTATATCATTATATGGTTAGGGATATATTCCTTGTTTGTTGAGATTATTTAATATGGATATGGATTATGGATATGGATATGAATATGAATATGAGTAGAGCGAATATACTCTATGATCTAAAGGGATATGAAAGAGAATGGTATCAGTTGTTATCTAGGGTTATATGGTTTATGATATTATGTTAAAGATAATCTTCAAACATTTGTGATTTAATAAATATTATTTGATTATTATTTAATACTTTTAAAATAGTTGAAATATTTTGTATATAAGAGCATATTTGACTTTATTAAATACGGAGGAGATGTCTGAGTTATAATCAAAGTATTAGGATGTATGTATTTTAAAGATGATGATATATGGAAATGGAAATGAAAATGATATATGTGAATGGAAATGGAAACGGAAAATGGAAAATATGGAATGGTGTTTTATAAATGGAATAACGATTTGACAAAAAGGGGGATTGCAACAGCAACCGTAAGAGGCTGTGTTCGGCACAGTCCAGCACTCAATATTTTATTACGGCCCAAGAGATGCCGAAGAGGGATGTAGCAGAGAGCCTTCCTCCAGGGATTATGACCAGGTTGGATCATTCCTTCTACTAGTAGTAAACAGAGAGCAGGTACGATTAGGTGACTGATCATCGTCCTAACGTATCAGGCGATAGCAGATATCCCCAAAGTATTTAAAGAAAGAATTGATAATGGTTACAGATTGACATACTGAAAAAGGAAAAATGGTATGAAATTATGGAATTATTTTTATGGTTAGAAGAGGAATTGATATTATATCATATTAGAAGAGAAACTGATATTATATTGTTCTATATTTCTTTTCTTATAAAGATAAATAGATGGTGTATTTAATAATTAAGAATTAATTCTTTTCTTAATTATTATGATGGGTTTTCCATTTATTAACATATATATATGTTTTTCCTTTGATGCTGGTTTGCAATAATATCTTGATGGGCTATTATAGCTCACTCTTGCTATTTATTTATATAACAGCTAGGGCAGATGCCAATACTTCGCACTACACCCCGGAAGAGGGTAAGGGCTTTTGAGAGAGTACTGGCGCCTATCCCTGAGGTAGCTCTTGTAGGACGGATGGGTATTAGTAGACATATGTAAATTAAGTGTGTAAGCTTGTGTAATAACTTTTGGTTGTTGAAATGCTTCTTCTAGAAGTATTATTCAGCAACACTACTTAAGTAAGATTCTGGGTTGTAATAACTCTTTTAACTTTAAACTTTTATTATTAGGGATAAATATCAAATACATCATTTTCTAGATTCAAATGTATCAAAATGATCACTGATTAAAAAAATGACACATTTTAGTCATTAATTTGAAAATTTGTATCAACATAATCATTAAAATGTTGAAAATTTGTATCAATTTAGTCATTGCTAAATGATCTCTCTGATACAAATTTTTAAATTAATGATTAAAATGAGTCATTTTTTTTATGAATGATCATTTTGATACATTTGAATCTAGAAAATGATGTATTTGATATTTATTCCGTTATTATTATGGATGTTGTTCTCTGAGCATATGACTGGTGTGTAATGTTATAGTATGGGGTCTATTGTATAAGTATTAGCAAGTATTTATATTTCGACTGTCAAGAATATAATGTTATTAAATGGGAATTGGACCGTGATGACCTGGATTCATGACCCCGGATCTAGGGGCGTCATAGAAGAAGCTCCCACACTTGAACTCAAACCATTTCCGAATCACTTGAGGTATGCGTTTCTGGGTGATGCATCTACATTACCTGTTATTATTGCTTCTAACCCGTCAGGTAGTGAAGAAGACAAGCTTTTGCGAATTCTGAGAGAGTTCAATTCAGTAATCGGTTGGACCACAGCAGATATCAAGGGAATCAGCCCTTCTTATTGCATGCATAAAATTCTGCTTGAGGAAGGAAGTAAACCTACTGTTGAACATCAAAGAAGACTCAATCCTATCATGAAAGAGGTGGTGAAGAAGGAAATTCTTAAGTGGCTGGATGCAGGAATCATCTATCCTATCTCAGACAGTTCATGGGTAAGCCCGTGCAGTGTGTGCCTAAGAAAGGAGGCATGATAGTAGTAACGAATGAAAAGAATGATCTCATCCCTACTCGGACAGTCACAGGGTGGAGAGTATGCATGGATTATCGGAAGCTGAATAAATCCACCAGAAAAGATCACTTCCCTCTTCCGTTCATTGATCAGATGTTAAACAGGTTGGCTGGCCATGAGTATTACTGCTTTCTTGATGGTTATTCAGGTTACAATCAAATTTGCATCGCTCTAGAAGATCAAGAGAAGACCACATTCACATGTCCTTTTGGCACTTTTGCTTTTCGACGGGTTTCTTTCGGATTATGTGGTGCTTCTGCCACCTTTCAAAGGTGCATGATGGCTATATTCTCGGACATGATTGGTATAAATGTGGAAGTATTCATGGATGATTTCTCAGCTTTTTGAACTTCGTATGACGAGTGCTTGCATTATCTAGGAATGGTGTTGAAAAGGTGTGTTGAGACCAATATGGTGCTTAATTGGGAAAAGTGTCACTTCATGGTGCAAGAAGAAATCATTCTTGGGCATAAGGTATCTAGCAAGGGGCTTGAAGTGGATAAAGCGAAAGTGGAGACTATTGAAAATCTTCCTCCACCAATCTCAGTTAAGGGAATTCGCAGTTTTCTTGGTCATGCGGGTTTCTATCGACGATTCATTCAAGACTTCTCCAAAATCTCTAAACCCTTGTGCAATTTGTTAGAGAAGGATGTTCCTTTCAAGTTTGATGAAGATTGTTTAGCTACTTTTGAGCTGTTGAAGAAGAAGTTGACTACAGCGCCTGTTATCACTACACCTGATTGGGGTGAGCCGTTTGAGTTGATGTGTGATGCTAGTGACTTTGCAGTTGGATCTGCGCTTGGTCAGAGAAAAAAGAATATTTTCCATGTGGTTTACTATGCTAGTGAAACCCTTAATGATGCACAGCTGAATTACACTACTACAGAGAAAGAGCTTCTGGCAGTTGTTTATGATTTCGAGAAATTCAGATCCTATTTGCTTAGGACGAAGGTGATAGTCTTCACTGATCATGCAGCTATTAAATATCTAATCACAAAGAAGGATTCAAAGCCTCGGTTGATTCGATGGATTCTTTTGCTTCAAGAATTCGAGCTGGAAATCAAGGATAGAAAAGGTACAGAAAACCAGGTAGCGGATCATCTATCATGTTTGGAAGACCACGGTAAGGATTCACGGGATAAAACTCTAATCAACGAATTTTTTCCCAATGAGCAACTTTTTGGGGTGCAAGAAGAAGAACCATGGTTTGTAGATATTTTGAACTATCTTGTGAGTAACGTCATCCCCTCGGAATTCTCTTATGCTCAAAGGAAGAAGTTTCTACATGACGTGAAGTGGTACCATTGGGAAGAGCCATTCCTGTTCAGACAGGGAGCATATCAGATAATTAGGAGATGCATTCCTTACAGTGAGACTGAGGGTGTTTTGCGAGATTGAACCGTGAAGCGGTTACCGCTATTCTTGCTACTACGTGAGTCGGAAAAGAATACGTCCGGCTAAATGACGTCAACGACAGCGCTACGTGGGAGGCAACCAACGCCTTTTATTGTTTTTATTCAAAAAAAATTACAGAAAATCAGGCGCAGGCGCGCTGAAATGTTTGTTGAGAAAAAAAATTTGGCCGTGTGTTTTGTTATATACCCTAATTCTTTCCCCTACTTCATATCTCAAATTTCATATTCCTAATTCTCCTATCTCATATCAAATCTCCTATCTTAAACCTAATTCTAATATATACACTCTCATCATTCTCTCATATATCTACCTATACATACATCTATACACACAAAACCCATATCTCTACTTCTAAACTTAACTCCATTCAAGCATCAAGGGTCTCTAATTCAAATTTTGGGGAAGTTTAGTGTAAGATTCACATCATCGATTCGGTGGTTACGATTCTCTTCTCTTGGTTTTGATTAGTGCGAATTGTGTTATTGCATTTGGGATATTTGTTTGTGTTCTTGGTTTGGGTCATTGCTATTTGGATATTTGTTATGGAATCATTATTTGTTATGGCACCTAAGAGGCAACGAGTTGTTGGTAGTAGTAGTACACATCCTTCGTCGGATGAGGATTCGAGTATGGGTGTTGGTGGTGAGAAATTTAGTTCTCCAGAGGCACAAGTTGAGTTTATGTTATTCCTAGATTACACACTTGTATAATTGTAGAAGGGGGGTTGAATACAATTCTTGATATTTATAAATTTCTGATAAGAATCACAGAAATCTATAAAGAGATAATTGATGTATAAGAAATGATTCACAAACACATAAAAAATCAGGTGGTTAAATGTACCACCTGAGACTTTTATTCGAAGAAAACTCTGTGATACAAAAGTACACAGCTGTCGTTTTACAACTCTTTGCTTCTAAGAATATTCAAGAAATATCTAAGCAAAATAAACTTACAAAACAGTTTTCTTAATTTCTAAAGAGTTCCTACACTTGGTTATATATCCCAAGTTTACAAGTATATAATGCAGAAATAAGATAATATTAATCTAATTCAAGTTGACTTGCTACTCCACTCCAAATACACATGTAGCCGAAAGGTTGTCCTTGTGAACAGACATGTCCCTTGCACCTTTCTTGTATTCACTATGTAAATGGAATGCTTCTTTCTTCTGCTTTTCTAAAGTATGGCTGCCATACTGCTTTTTATACCTACTATCAACCCATGTGATCTGTCAGTCAAACCTGTCCTTATCAATTGCTAATTCCCAGCTAGCATAGAAGAAAGTGTTAATGATTATCCATTGATGTTGTACACTGTCATCCGTTGATAGTAGTTTGAGCTGTATCCGTTGATATTGTAGATTTGAGTTGTATCCGTTGATAGAGTCGTGTTCTCATCCGTTGATACACTTTCACTTAAACAGAATTACATAGCATAGCTTATTTACAACTGGCTACCCTATTCTGCCTATCCGTTGATGGTCAACATGACTCTGAATAAAAACACTATCAACTGATAAATAGAGATACTGCAGTATGCTACAAAACCTCATCCGTTGATGAGCTACTTGTCAACGGATAGAGTTATAATGTCTCATCCGTTGACAGTTACAAAACATGACTTATACAATTTTGTGCATAGAATGTGAATTTATCATCAAGTACAACATATTCCTAACAATCTCCCCCAATTTATGCTTGATGAACATAAAGACATAAATTTAGGACCTTGATGATAACAAAACATTTCCCTAGAGATATTTACTGATAGATGCATAATTGTATTAAGCTTCAAAATTTAAATACAGAAAGTTTGAGAAATTTACAGAGAAAGGTTGCTCCTCTAGTCTGAGCAGATCATTAATGTTTTCTTTCTCTGGTTGGCAACACTCTTGATTTTCCTTCCTTAGCAAAATTTGATTCAATCTGGACTTGGATTTGCCTGTAGAAGGCTTCTTCTTCAGCAATCTTTGAATTCAGCTTTGATTACAACTACCTAAGGTACTGGGTGCTAGCCTTAGATAGTTGGTCCTCCATCCTGAAGAATCTCCTGTTTCCACCTTCATCCCTGAATTCCATCATCCAATAAGGTTGAATGTGGATTTTCTGTCCATTGTATGGGATCTTCAATTTCTTGGGCAAACTTGATGGAGAATTCCATTATGCTCTAATATGTTCAATCCTCTTGATTATCTCATGCCTGGCTACATTGGAGAACCCTGTATGTCTCTTAATGGTAGAGAATACTTTGGTTAAGATTTGATAATTTTCTCCAAGTACCTTCTGTAAAGGCCATGTCCTTTCTTTTCCTCCTTTGTAGACAAACACTAATCTCCCAGACAGTTGTTTGTATTTGTCAATTCCTCTCACTTCTAACACTTCATCCATATATAGATTGATACCAGAATATTCTTCTATTACTGCCTGATAGATGTAGTCTTCCTTGTTCTCAACAGGTGACTGTTTAACAATAGAGGGCACCTTAGATATTAGGATAGACCCTTTTGGAGTTCGCTTTCTTGGAGCCCTTTTTTCCTGTGTTGATTCAAACAGAAATTTAGGAACCTCAATTTTGTCAAACTTCACTAGTTCCTCCTTTGGCTCTATTTGCTGTCCATGGAAATTTACAGATGGGTTTATTACCTCTTGAGGCATTTGAACTGGTAATTGTGTGCCACTTGTTTCTCTAGATCCTTTCTGTGGATAAATAGGTATGTTGGGTCTTTGCTTTTTCTGTCTTTTCTATACCCTGGCCTTAGTGCCACCTTTTCTCTTAACTGGCTTGGGAAGTTCCTCAGACTTCCTTTCTTCACTTTGTAACTCATCCTCTAACTCTTGAGCTAGCCTGGCTAGCCTTTCTTCTGTGTTTTCATTTGGAAATTCAGTATTTGGATGAGCTTCTCTTAGCAGCCTTGAAGTCTCTTCCCTCTTGGCTTCAACAAATCTAGGATGGCTGTTGGATATGTTTAGAACTTTTCCATTCTTTATGATTACAACCATTCATTCTCTTACTCTTCTATTAGTCTTTTCCTTGAACTCCATGATTGCTTCTCCCATTAGCTTCTCTTCATCATCCTTGGGAAATGGATAGTCCAGTTGTAACTTGTTCTTCCCATTTGCTTTTGGTGGAGAGTAAGCTCTGGTTTTTATGATGGGTTCAAATTCTTTGACATAAGAAGGTTCAGCATCATAGTATGTAGGAGCCACAATTGCTGGAGTGAGCACCTTCAGAATTGTAGTAGATATTGTTGGAGCTGAGGTTTGGCTAGAGAACAGAGTTGATACTATAGATTCATTGATCAATCTTTCTGACCTCATTATCCTTTCATTTTATTCCTCTCTTATCTTTTGTAGAGCTTCAATCTTGGCTAGCTTTTCCTCTTCTGTCATGTTTGAGAGATCAAACTCTTCAGATAGAGCTACTGGCAGGGGTTTGGATTTGCTGGAGGAAGCTTTGACAATAAAGTCCTGTGGATTGACCACTATGGTAGGCTATTGCTTCCCCTCACTTGCTTCTTCTCTTCTTTCAGAAATTATGATTTGACTTGTAGTTGCCACAGCCTCTTCCACTTTCTCCCCCTTTTTGTTAGCATCAAGGGTTTGAATAGAAGTAGGGGCTGCAACCAACTTTTCCAAAAGTTGAGTTTGCTGTCTGATGTTGAAGAAATTGCTCCATCTGGGATTCCATCTTTTCCACTCTTGTGGTGAGTTGTTGCATAGACTTAGCCAAGCTGTCTTCTTCGATGAATCTTTGTTGCAACACCCTCTGAGTGGTTGTAGGAGCCAACTGCTCTAACTTGGAATCCATAGAAATCTTCACATCTTTGATTTCTTTCTTGACCTCCTCTAAGTTTAATCTTTGAATCACCATTTGCATCTTTTGTAACTTGAGAGAGTCAATTGTTTGTTGAAGAACAACCTTTCTTTGTGGATCTGTACTTTGGTGCTCAACCATGGCAGATTTTTATTACCTTATGATCTCCACATCAAGGTCAAGATAGGTGTAGCTAGTAGCAAATTTCCAGTCATGAATACTGCTAGCACTTTCATCCTCAGTGCTCTGGATGGCTTCACTGTCAAATTCTTCAAAGTCTTCATCTTCAGCAATGGATGGCAGAGCTTCTAAAGATTCCTTAGCTCTTTGTAGTGACTGTGGGGTGTGCACTAGGTGCATTGCCTCTTCTGCTTCCATATTGCTTTGGCGTGCCAGAACTTGATAGGCAGGTGGAGGAATAAAGGTTTCAGCATCCAAAGAAATGGAGTCAATCATTGACTGATAATCTTTTTGATATTCCATGTCCTTGGTTGCATCATCAACCTCCATTGGCTCACTTGCAATGGCTTCTCCTTCCAACCTTATGTCCCCTGTAGTCCATTCTCTCCTCTAATCTCTCTTTTCTTGCATCAAGGGCTCCCCTTGGCTCACACCTCTCACACCCTCACCTTCACCTACTAAGGTGGAACTCTCAATCTCTCCTTTTGCCTGACCGGAAGAAATGGTCAGCCTCTCATTATTTTGCTCTCCTTTTGCCTGCTCTAAAGGCAGCCTCTCACTCCCTTCCCTCATTCCTAGAAGTGCTTCAACTGCCACTAGCTCTACTCCACTTGACACTGGAATGTCAGATAATTCAGTTGTATTATGTGGAGAATGAGCTATCAACGAATAAGAAATATCCGTTGAGGAGGTAGTTATAGTTGTCAACGGATGGCTTGAGGATGTAGGCACATCCGTTGATGGAGAAACACTTGTCAACAGATGAAGGATATCCGTTGAAGAAGGAAAAGATTTATCCGTTGAAGAGAAAACTAACACTGACTCTGTGGAGATTGATTTTAAGTTTGAGGCCACAGTCTGTGTTGAGAATTCTGGAAAAGTAGATTGATGATCCAACAAATCATCTAAAAGATAATGACCACCAATTTGAGAGTGGGGCTTCTCCATGAGTCTTAAAGATGGAGAATCAGGAATTGATGTGGAAATCATGTCCACATCCAGAGAAAGAGTTGGTGATGATGGATTGTCATGTGTTTCGATTTGAAGGTTAAGATCAAGGGGCTGTGACTCCACATTTATTGGAGCCACATCAACCTGAGTTTGAGAAGGTACAGTTTCCTGTACTGTGTGTGTACCATGTGATTCCCCTATGGTTTTAGATTTTACTCTTTGTTGCCCAGTAAATAATAATTGTAGAAGGGGGTTGAATACAATTGTATAGATTTTCGACTTAATAACACAAGTATGAATCAATAACAGCTTTATTAATTCTGATATAAAACTGTTACAAACTCTCTTAAGAAAACCTTATGTTCTTAAGAGCTTCTAGGTTACAGAATAACTCGTGTATCCGATTACAATCATGTAAAACCTAAACCGTGTTTATATAGTATACATAGCTGCTCTATCAATTACAAGATATATCAAATCAATTACATACGACTCTTAATATATATCTTGAATGATAGCTACATTCCTATAATTTAGGAACCGACAAATCAATCTTCCCGTAATCTCTGGACTAATGTAAATCTGCTTGTAATCCTGACCTACTCAAATACTGACGTTGTATTACTGATGACGTCAGCATCAGTATCTGATCAGTAATGCCCAGATCATGATCATCACTTGAATCAATATTTAACAATCTCCCCCAATTTGTTCTTTGTGAAATAAAGCACAAATTCCTTGATTCAAAGATGTCAAAAACTCAAAATAAAATACCTTCTAAAATTCATCAGGAACAGTTTCAGATATTCTTTGATAAAACAGATTCATCTTCAAGAAGTCAGATATCAATTCTTCTTCCTTGCTTTCAAGAATTTGAATCAGTTTCTTTTTCAGATTTTTGAGTCCTTCATCTTCCTCATTAATCTGATAGATAGCTGCCCTGAGATTCTGAATTGAGCTTCTTGGAAGATCTAAATCACCTAGCAACACATAAGCAATCTCCTCCCCATCTGGATTAAGAGACAGTTGTTTCATGCCTAGATACTTTTCTCTAACAACAGTACCTTTCTTCATTTCAACCTCTATGCCTCTTGAATTTAAGTACATAGGAGTATAATTGCCATCATACCTCATTCCTCCATCCATAAATCTCTGTCTGATTGTCCTGTAAATCATAACAGACCAATTGTAGTAGACTTCTCTTTCTTTAGCATTGATGCTTTTACATCTGAGCAGATACAGAACATATTTCAGCTCTTTTGCAGATTTGCACAACAACTCATGAATAACAATCTTCTTTACACTTCTGTCTTTCATGAAGTACAACATCTTTTCTACCTTCTTGGCACCAGCATGACAATCAGCAATGATAGCAACAGCTTCAAGTTTCCAGAGATGATTAACAGTTAACTCATCACCAATCTTGTCAACTAGAGCATATTGATCAGTTTGTACAATAAAAACAACCTGTGCATTATTATATCCAATACCTCCTCTTGTTCCAGGTTCCAATCCCTTCAAACCAGATTGCATACTTACCCACTTTGGTGGATTTTCAGCAACAAATGCAGTAGACTTTGATTTAACAATCAATAAAGATTCATTAATCAAAGAAGATTCTGTTATCAGTCCTGCAGATTTGAAAACAATTGGTTTCCTATAATCACACTCACTCTTCTCCTTTTTCTTGCTTTTCTTCTTTTCATCTGTTGGATAATACTGCTGATGTTCAGGAACATATTTACTTTTATCATACCATAACTTCCTGTTAGATTTATGAACATTTTTCAAGTAATCTCTGGTTGCTATCCTTTCTGCTTCTCTTGCTTTAGCTCTGATTTCACTTTCTCTTTCAAATCTTCTGAAATTTTCTTGCTCATACTTCAGTGTATCTTCAATAACTTCCATATTGTGAAATTCAACCACAACCTTAAGAATCATAATCTTAAGTTCTTTTAAAATTTCAGCTTCTCCAGAATCAGAGACAACATCAGGAATTGAACCAAAAACTGACTTCTTATTAGATACAGTAGATTGAACAGCAACCTTGCTCTTTCTTTTTAAAGGCAATATCTCCTCTTCAATTTCTTCAGGAACATTGAATATGTTATTCGGAGTCAGTGCAAGAGATAGTGGAGTTTTCTTCTTTTCATTCTCAGAAACATCTTTTAACTTGATTCCACTAGATCTTGTTTGCCTTATACTCATTTGAGCAGGTATTCTTCCTCTGCCTCTGTTTTTACCTCCTCTGCCTCTTCCTCTTTTTGCAGCAGGAGCTTCATTTTGTCTTGCAATCTCTTCAAGAATCCTGTTCCGTTCTTCTAAGAACTCATCAGTAGTCATGTTTGGATTCTCTCCAGTAGTTAAGATAAGCGCCTTCTCAGCATGATACTGCTGAACTCTTTTGTCTTTATGAAACAGTTTAAGAACACGACCATCCCCAGTGTCAAGTTCATGAAACAGATTAGCAACATCTTCATCCTGTTCCACATACACATCATCCTCAGGAATGGTTGACAAAGTTTGACCAGGTGTCATGAACTGTTCTTCTGTCAGGATCTGAGATTGTACCATTGTTGTCACTGTCTTCTTACCAGATCTAGAAACATGAGTTGACTGCTTGGTTTGAGTATTCGATTGACTTTTCTTTGTCACTAAAGCAGTATCAGAGGTTTCAACTTTATGTGACTTAGCACCGCCATCATTTCCAGAAGTATCATCATCCTTTTTAGCAACTGGATTAGGTGAGCATTTTGTTTTGACTATCTTCTCCCCCTTTTTGACATCAGAATCCTCATCAAGAAAGAAAGATAAGATTAGTTTGAGAGTTTCTTCAATATTATCGACCTTAGAAGATAAAGTATCAACTTTTGTTTCTACAGAGTTCATCCTTGTATTGACAGCAGTAGTTAAGCATTGAAGCTGCGAAGCAGATGCAACTTCAGAATGATCCTTAAGAAAACGAGCATGAAACTATTCATTATCCGTCTTTACAGAAGCAATCTCATCTTTCAGTCCCTTTGTCAAGATAGTAGTAGTCTTCAGATGATCCTTGAGATCAGAATTAGACAACTTAGAAGCTATATGCTGGGAATGAAAGAGAGCATTGGTGAAGTTGATAGAAGCAGTAGGCTTATTCCATTCAGTATCCCATTCATACCTCCTTAGAGCTTGAATATGATCAGGAATAACATTGCTGTATTCACCCTTGTTACTGCAAGATTCCAGATACTTGCTTGAGGAAGCCTGAGCCTGAGTACCAGAACGTAGACTTGCTCTTACAGCAGCCTGAACATAAAGTGCTTCTACATAATCAGCATCATCAGGATCATCATCTGAATTTGAACCAGATTTATTAGTCGGAATCTTATCATCAACATTCTCATCAGGATGCATAACACCTTTCAATTTCAATTCACCAGTAGATGCAGCTGGTGAATCCTGATGACCTGCAGACAGAATAATAACATTTCCTAAATCTCTCGTTTCTTTTAAAGTGATCTCATCACTTCTCACAATGTTACCTAAGTTACTGTCAATAGTAACTGCTACCTCACTAGAAGTTAACAACTTCTCACTCTGTTCTACCTCTCCTTTTGCCAGTTCAGGAAACTGCCTCTCATCACTCTTCTTTTTCTCTAAATGTTCACTCTCATTCTCACAAGAAGGATTCTGACTCATCAAATGCGAAGAAATAAGAGGTGGCTGAGAAGAGTGGTCTGAAGTCATACAAATAGAGGTATCCCTTATATCAGGTGTATCTGTAATCATACTATCAGTAGTAAAGGAAGTAGAGAGAGAAGTGTTACCTGATACAGTAGGAATGAAGTCCATTGGCCTTGAAGAAATAGGCTCAACAAGAAGAGGAATACTTGGATCAGTAGTACTCTCATCAGGATTGACAACTGCAAATGTAGTATGACTTGCATTAGTATTGTCAACCAATGGTTCTGGTGTAATCTGAGGTTTTGAAGCTGCTTCAACACTTTGAGTCAAAGGTTCTTGTGTGCTTCCCTCAAATGCAGTGTCAGTGATCACTTCATCACATTCAGCAATGTGCAAATCATGAGCAGCTTTATCTGCCAGACTTTTAGCTAAGTCAAATTCAATTTCAGAAGCCCCTTGAGTATTGTCAGGAACCTCCCCTGCTGATGTGATTTTGCCTGCATCTTCACTTTGAGAAGATGGTTCTTGTGGGGCAGGAATATTCTTGTCTTCACCTTCCCTTTGAGAAAGTGGTTCTTATGGGACTATTCCTTCAGAAATGTCTGCACCCACACTTTGAGTAGGTGGTTCTTGTGTGACTGGATCTTCAATAGCTGCGGAACTCCTTTGAAGTTCAGGTTCTTGTGGGCTTGATCCTCTCAGAGGTGACATAGAAGTCCTCTGTTTCTTCTGTCTATGAAAGACCTTTGCTTCAGCATTTTTCTTTTCAAGTGGTGTAGGTTTTAAACCAAGCTGAGCAGCAATAGCATTTACTTGATCAACAGACATCTCAATAATTCTTCTCTTTGGAGATACAGATGTTGGAGAATCAGAGATCTCAACAGCCTTCACAGGTGAATTATCAGGAGTAGAGATGTCAGGATTGACAGTAGTGACAGGAACTGATGATCCAACTGCATTAGTAGATACATCAGGATTGCTCTCCATAGCATCAGTAAGATTCTGTAATTCTATAGGAACAACAAATTTGCCTTTGTTGATTAATCTTCTTCTTTTCTTTGGCTTCTCAGAGACAGCCACTTCTTTAGTATCAACAGCAGCAATCTCCTTTTTCTTCATCACAACTGATATAGGTAGTGTGTCATCATCAGAATCAGAATCAGAATCAACTCTCTGACTAACTTTCCTCTTTACTCCTGTTTCTTTATTCATATCAGATGTAACCAGGACCCCTTGTTCACCCCCTTGTAACTTCATTTGAGAGTGAGTTGGAGTGGAGAAATCCTTTGATCCTGATTGCCTCTCAGACACATTAGATCTAGCTAATTTCTTTGATTTTACAACTGATGTCTTTTGTGAGACACCAGAGGTGGTTGACTGTTTAGAAGAGTGTTTAGGTTGTGTGCTTGTGTCAGGAATAGAATGTGTAAGGTCCTGTCCCATAGCACCAGTTGCTGGGCCATATTGAATAGGCATTCTCTTTCTTAAAAGAGACCATACTTCATCAGGAATGGATGGAGTTCCATCAAACCTATTTGCCTTATCAGAATTGATTAGACTCTTTATATTGTTTTCTGAGATTTTACATATAGGAAAAATTGTATCATTATCAAAAACAGCATGAGGACATAAGTGAGAGAATATTAATTGGAAAAATCTAAGAAAGCAAACATAACCACATTTATCTGCTTTTCTTTCACTTAATGCCTTTAGTATAAAAGACCCATAATTAAATGAGAGATCATGAATTAGAGAATACCCAATTTTGGCTGAACCTGTGGGTAGAGCATCAAAATTTGACACTTTATTCAAGAAACATCTGTTGATAGTGTCAAAGAAGAAATTCCATTCCTTCTTAAGCTTTGTTCTATAGAGCTCTCCAAACTTCTTTGGTGCTCCATTGTAACCCAAACTTACAACATACTCAAGGAGTCTTGAATTAGGTACTTTGAATACCGGCTTACCAATAATTGATGGTAAGTGTAGAGCTTCAGCGACAATCTCAGGAGTCACATAGTACGTAACATTATTATACTCAAAGCTCATTTGAGGCTTTTCTGATGTAAGTCCTTTCCCAAAGACACTTGTGTTCCAAACCTGAATTACAGACTGAAAAGATATCTTGGCAGGTTGTGTTAGAGCATAATTTATTGGGCTTGAGGCCAAAAAGTCCTGTATAATGTGGAAATCATTGGGCAAGTCCTGATGATCTAGAATTGCAGTGAAGTTATTTGTGTTAAAAGTAACTCCATTGATTACGACCTTGCTGTTAATGAAAGATGATTTCTCCATTGAAATTTCAAACACGAGAGTTGTGCTAATTTTGAAATTAGGGTTTGAGAGAGCAGAGATAGAGAGATGATGTTTTACTGATAGTTTTGAGAATAATAAATCAATTAGAAAACTAAATTGATATTTAGACAATACTAATGATTTCTCAAAAACAGGTGTCAGTAATCTATTCGTGCATACTTGAGTAATGGACCAAATTACGTGAGAGAGTGGTGATGATTGCACGCGTCACGACTTATCATATGTAACTATATGTATTGATTTGAGTGAAACACACGCGCTCGTATTATTTTGGTACTGAGAAACCAGAAGTCGAACCGTTTCTAGTCCTCGTTACTCGCTCATCTCTATTTAACATCTTCAGTTTTGTCCATTATTTCTTTAACCCTTCATTCTCTCCTGAAAAAAAATAAGAGAAACCCTTCACAGCAAAATTTTATAATAATGTCGAACCTTACCATCAAAGAAAAGAATCTCCATCTCGTAGAGAAAAGAGACATCTTTAGCTATACTCATGAAGAGTTTGTAGTGTTTGACCATGAAAGGTAGCTCGAGACATTGTGGCTTTAGATGGATGCTTGTCTTGAGGAGATTGAGAAGGAAAAACCTGCAAGAGTAATCGATATCGATGCTGCTCTTCAAGCAACATTAGATTGGCTTTCCTCTAAAGCATCCTCATCCAACACTCCCAACCATTGTTAATGAATATGTCAGCAAAAATAACCTTATCCCTTTCAACTTCCATCCAAACAAAGTGGCAAAGATGGGATCTGGGATTGCTGCTAACAATGGAGTGGTTTGGACTGCACTTTTTCTTTTCATGTTGAATAGATTAGTAGATAGAGAGAACAAAAATATGTGATATTTTGCATGTAATCTCTTTCTTATTATCAATGAAAACTTCAGTTTCTCTATTCTATTCAATGTTTTCCTGATTTATCATGTTATGAACTGAGGTATAATCTGAGAAATATGAGGACTAATTAAAGTAATCACATTATCAGGAATTCAATAACATTAATCATAGTTTGAATCAGGAAATTGAAATAAAAAGAAGACAGTTAGATTCTGAACATAATACTGATAATCGAACCGTCGCATCAGGATTCGACGTTGACCACTGTCAGGATTGATTTTCCATCAGTATTTGCAAGTCGTCAGTATCTGATGACTTCTTTCTTTCAAGAACTCCCATAGTTTACCATTCCAAGTTCATTCACCAACTTTGTAAAAGTAGTCTCAGGTAGTGGCTTGGTGAATATATCAGTTAACTGTTGATCAGTAGGAACAAAATGAAGTTCAATTGTCCCTTCCAGTACTTGTTCTCTTATGAAGTGATACCTGATACTGATGTGCTTAGTAAGAGAATGTTGAACTGGATTTCCTGTCATGGCAATAGCACTTTGGTTATCACAATAAATAGGTATTTTTGAAAATGACAAACCATAGTCCATTAGCTGATTTCTCATCCACATGATCTGAGCACAACAGCTTCCAGCAGCAATGTACTCAGCTTCTGCAGTTGATGTGGAGATAGACTTTTGCTTTTTACTAAACCAAGAAACTAGTCTTCCTCCAAGAAACTGACAACTGCCTGAAGTACTTTTCCTGTCTATTTTGCATCCTACAAAATCAGCATCTGAGTAACCACATAAACTAAAGTCTGATTCTCTAGCATACCAAAGGCCGAGAGAAGAAGTGCCCTTAAGATATCTGAAAAATCCTTTTCACTGCAATGAGATGTGGTTCCTTGGGGTTTGCTTGAAATCTTGCACATAGACATGTTGCATACATGATATCTGGTCTGCTAGCAGTTAGATATAAGAGTGAGCCAATCATCCCTCTGTAGTTGGTTACATCTACCTCTGTTCCTTGATCAGGATCAAGCTTTGTAGCTGTAGCTATAGGAGTTGAAGTTATAGAGCTATCTTGCATGTTAAACTTTTTCAACAAATTCTTTGTATACTTTGACTGATTGATAAAGATCCCATCATCAGTCTGTTTAACTTGCAAACCTAAGAAATAGCTCATTTTTCCCATCATGCTCATTTGATATCTAGACTGCATTAGCTTTGAAAACTTCTCACACAGCTTAGAGTTAGTTGACCCAAAAATGATATCATCAACATATATTTGAACTAACAGCAAATCCTTACCATGATTCAAATAAAACAAAGTTTTATCAATTGTACCTCTATTAAATACACTTTCCAGTAAGAATTGAGCCAGAGTTTCATACCAGGCTCTTGGAGCTTGCTTTAGTCCATAAAGTGCTTTATCCAGTCTATAGACATGATCTGGATATCTGGGATCAATAAAGCCAGGAGGTTGCTCAACATATACCTCCTCTTCCAATTCTCCATTGAGGAATGCACTTTTCACATCCATCTGGAATACTTTGAACTTTTTGTGGGCTGCATATGCCAGAAAAATTCTGATGGCCTCTAGTCTTGCAACAGGAGCAAAAGTCTCATCATAATCTATTCCTTCCTGTTGAGAATACCCCTTTGCTACTAGCCTTGCTTTATTCCTCACAATTGTGCCATCTGAATCTGTCTTGTTTCTGAATACCCACTTTGTACCCACAATAGACCTACCCTTTGGCCTTGGTAATAGTTTCCAGACTTCATTTCTTTCAAACTCATTCAGTTCTTCTTGCATAGCTGTTACCCAATCAGCATCCTTAAGTGCATCTTCAACTTTCTTAGGCTCCTCCTTTGACAGAAAGTTATTATATAAACATTCATTCTGAGTTGCACTTCTTGTCTTAACACCTGCTTCAGGATTCCCAATAATTAAATCAGGAGTATGACTTTTAGTCCATTTCCTTGCTGATGGTAAGTCATTTCTTGAACTGGATGCTCCCCCTAGATTGGTGTCATCTTCAAAAGAATTAGAATTGCTAGAAGCTCCCCTTGAGATAGTGCTATCTCTTCCTGATGTGCTGTCAGGATTGTCACTTGAATTTGTTTCTGATGAATCTCTACTTGATGTTTGAGTTGTATCAGTACTGGTGATGTCTAGCTCTTGCTCCCCCTCAACATTTGCATTATTTGAGTCATCATCAGTAACTGGTGTTCGATAAGGAATTGATCGATCGTCAGGATCTGATGGAGTATCAGTATCTGACATGACTTCATCAGAATTCTTGGTAGCTTCATTTGCAAAGATCAAACTATCATGAGAGTCTTCTGTTATTCCTGTTATCTTTTTATCATCAAAAGATACATTAATAGACTCCATGACTATCTTTGTTCTTAGATTGTAGATTTTAAAGGCTCTTGTTGTTGGATAGCCAATAAAGATGGCCTCATCAGCTTTAGTCTCAAATTTTCCTAGCTGTTCAGGATGAGGTCTTAGAACAAAGCACTTGCAGCCAAACACATGTAAATGCTTCAAACTTGGCTTCTTCTCTTTAATTATCTGGTAAGGAGTCACACCATGTCTGTTGATTAAGGTGATGTTCTGAGTGTAGCATGCTGTGTTGACTGCTTCTGCCCAGAAATATGTAGGTAGTTTAGCTTCCTCCAACATAGTTCTGCCAGCTTCAATAAGAGTCCTGTTCTTTCTTTCAACTACTCCATTTTGCTGAGGTGTGCCAGGAGCAGAGAATTGTTGAACTATTCCTTTGTATTTGCAGAACTCTTCCATTGCTGAATTCTTGAATTCAATCCCATTATCACTTCTCAGGATCTTGACTTTGTATTTTGTGCCAGTTTCAATGAGCCTTACATGGTCCAGCAGTATTTCAGCAGTTTCATCTTTTCTGTGCAGAAAATAAACCCAGGTAAATCTAGTATATTCATCAACAATGATTAGAGTATACCTTTTCTTACTGATGGACATAATATTCACTGGTCCAAACAAATCAAGATGAAGCATGTGATATGGTTCAGCAATTGAGGATTCAGATTTACTCTTGAATGATGTCCTTCTCTGTTTAGCCTTCTGACAAGCATCACAGAGTCCATCAGGAGTATACAATGCCTTTGGTAATCCTCTTACCAAGTCTTTCTTAACCAACTCATTTATATTGTTGAAGTTGAGATGAGAAAGCTTCTTATGCCAATTCCAACTTTCATCTACAGAAGCTTTGCTGATGAGGCATGTAGCTGAATTATCAGAATTGGTGTGAATGTTGGCTTCATAAATGTTACCATGTCTCTGACCAGTTAATGCAACCTTCCCTGAAGATTTGCTGATAACTTCAAAATGAGTATCATTGAAATTGACACGATAACCTCTGTCTGTGATTTGACTAACACTTAATAGATTGTGTTTGAGTCCTTTCACCAGAGTTACTTTTTCAATGATGACATTTCCAATTACAATACTGCCATATCCCAAAGTTTGTCCAATGTTGGCATCTCCATAAGACACAGTTGGGCCAGCCTTCTCCTCAAATTCTGATAGCAAGGTTTTGTCTCCAGTCATGTGCACAGAGCATCCACTATCCATGACTAACACATTTTTCTTTTTACCCTGCAATCAGAATCACAAAGAACTCAGTTAGAATTTTTAAGAACCCACACTTGTTGGGTTCTCTTTTCATGCAACTTAACATTTTTAGCAGCAGAAGATTTTCTTGTAAAAACACCTTCATCAGGATTGAATCCATCAGAGTTAGTCTTTTTCTTAACAGATGCATGCTTAGTGTTCAAGTTCTTTGTTTTTCCAAAATTTGCACTTTTATTGAACTTAGGCAAAGGCTCATAATAATTATAGTACAAATTGTGGTATTCTTCACATGTATAAATAGAATGCCATTCACTGCCACAGTGGAAACAAGGATTCTGTGGTTTATAAAATACTGATTTATTCCTAATGTCAGACTTAGGAACTACAGTAGCCTTCTTTTTACTCCTCCTGCAATCAATAGCAAGATGATTAGAGTTACCACAGTTAAAGCATACTTTCCTTGGTGCATTTGGAATATACTTATAATTATTCTCCTTGTTTATTCCAACTTTACCATTCCTATTCCTTTTGACAGTTGGAGCTTTCTTCCTATCTGTTACTTCACAGATTCTATCCCTTAATTGTTTCTTAGACAAAAGACCTACATTCTTGTTTTTGACAGTTCTAGTCTTAGAATGATGTGTAGAAGTGGATCCCCTATCTGAAGTAGATTTGGGATTTTCTGGATACACATAATTAACAGGTTTTAATTTGGTTTTAGTACTGTCTGTGACATATCTGTAGGTTTTTGGATTTGTTGAGTCATCAACTATAACTCTTCCTGGATTTGATGAAATAACCTTTTCTTTGTCCTTTTTCTCATTCTCTGGCTTATAACCTAGACACTCTTTCCAGTTTTTATCAGTAATAATCTCATGAGTTTTTGTTCCAGAATGTGTCCAGGTTCTGAGTTTTTCATTTGCCTCTTTAAGTTGCATTTCAAGTTCATTACATTTAAACTCTATTTCAAGTTTCATGTGTTTAGCATTATCACATTCTGCTTGAACTTCCTGCAAGAAAATTAACTCAGCTTCTAGATGATCATTTCTCTTAACAACCTCTGCCATTTCAGATTTTATTCTAGTATTTTCAAGAGATTGACTCCTAAAACTAATATGCAGAGATTTTAAAAAAGATCTTAGCTCAGAGACATTATTAGTATCAAAATCAAACAAAATTTCAGATACCTTATTTTCACCAGCAGAAGTCTCATCAGTTTTGGCCATCAAAGCATAATTCACTTTCTCTTCTTCAGAGTCAGATGATGAGTCCATCCAATCCTTGCTTGAAGAAATGAGAGCTTTGGTTTTGGTCTTCTTGCACTCAGTTGCAAAGTGACCCATTCCATCACAGTTATAGCATCTGACTTTTGACTTGTCAAATTTGTTGCTTTTCTCTTCTTTCTTTTTGTACCTGTCTTTGTTAGCATTGAAGGTTCTCTTCTGAAATTTCCCTTGCTTCCTAGCCTTTCTGAACTTCGTCTTCTTGAATCCCTTGACTATCATAGCAACCATTTCCATTATATCAGAATCAATAGAGTCATCATCAGTATCAGAATCAGACTCAGTATCAGTATCTGATGATGAGTCATCAGGAATTGACTTTTCCACTATACTCTTTCTGCTAGAAACCTCCTCAGCTTTTCCCTTTGATTTTGATTCAACATTCAAAGCAACAGATTTTGTCTTGACATTCTTCTTATTCTTTCTTTGTTGAACCTCGAGATCATAGGTTCTAAGCATCCCATAAACTTCATCAAGAGACAGCATCTTCAAATCATATTGATGCCTTATGATTGAAGCTTGAGTATCCCACTCCTCAGTTAGAGCTCTGAGAAACTTGGTGTTTGAGTCCTCTGGATCATACTCTTTGCCAACTAGTGATAGATTGTTCAGTAATGTCAAAAATCTATCATAAATATCAGTAAGGCTTTCATCAGATTTAGCATCGAACTGCTCATACTCCTGAATCAACAGAGCCCTTCTATTTCTTTTGATAGATTCAGTACCTTGGCATTGAGTTTCCAAAGTATCCCAAATTTCCTTTGCAGTCTTGCATGCTATTACCCTGTTTGACATGACATTATCAAGACTGTTATGCAAAATATTTTTTACCTTTGCATCTTTGAGTACTTGAGCCTTTTCCTCTGTCGTCCACTCACTCTTTGCCTTAATGACATAGTGTTCAGCAACAGTCTCTGTTCTTGCAACTAATCTTGTTGGAAGAAATGGTCCATCATTGATCCTATCAAGATAGTCTGGATCAGTTGCTTCCAGATACATCAGCATTTTCACCTTCCATGTTGGATACTCAGTTTTCTTGAGAATTGGAATTTTGATGCTTTCATACTTGCTTGTCGACATCTTAAGATCGTTTCTGATTAATATTAATCAGTTTGCTCTGATACCAATTGTTGCCCAGTAAATAACAATTGTAGAAAGGGGTTGAATACAATTGTATAGATTTTCGACTTAATAACACAAGTATGAATCAATAACAGCTTTATTAATTCTGATATAAAACTGTTACAAACTCTCTTAAGAAAACCTTATGTTCTTAAGAGCTGCTAGGTTACAGAATAACTCGTGTATCCGATTACAATCATGTAAAACCTAAACTGTGTTTATATAGTATACACAGCTGCTCTATCAATTACAAGAAATATCAAATCAATTACATACGACTCTTAATACATATCTTGAATGGTAGCTACATTCCTATAATTTAGGAACCGACAAATCAATCTTCCCGTAATCTCTGGACTAATGTAAATCTGCTTGTAATCCTGACCTACTCAAATACTGACGTTGCATTACTGATGACGTCAGCATCAGTATCTGATCAGTAATGCCCAGATCCTGATCATCACTTGAATCAATATTTAACACTCTTCTTCCATAGGTTTTTGATATAGGGCTAGTTGTGTCTTTGCCTCTTTTGTGCAGTGTTCCTTGTGGGGAACTTGATTCAGTAGTCACACCCTGTTGAGAGGATGTAACTAGAATTTGGCTTGTAGGTTCATAAACAGTCTTTTGAGAGACTGAAATGTTGGTTGCACCTGCCTCACCTTCCTTATCCTTAGGGCTTCTTTGATGTTCACCCTGTCCCTCACCACTCACTACCACCTTCACACTCCCCTCAAGAGTTTTGGTAGGTTTTACAACAGGTGACTTTTGAGAGACACTTGAGGTTTGCTTTTTAGATTGTGGTTTTGAAACTTTGGATTTGGTCACTTTGGTAGGAGCCTGTTTGGTCACAACTACAGACTCCATTGTGACACTAGAAGGTAAAGAAATTTGGGGGTTAGAGATAGGAGTTTCAGGGTTAGAAACAGTTACCTGAACAATAGGTAGATATACCAATTGTACTTCTGCATTTGAGTTCATTCGAATTAAATCACTTAAGACTCTCTTCTCCTGAACAAAACATGGGAACTTGCTATCCGGGTTAGCAATTGATAGCTTATTCTCAGATACATGCAGTGCTAAGAGCATAAAAAATCTAGCAAAATAGATATTCTTGCTCCTAGTTTCCTTTTTACCTAATTTTGTTGCTATCTCATACATGACTAGTGTGCCAAAATTATAGAATTTATCAGTCAAAAGCATACACATCATAACTAGCATGGAATGGGTAACAGCATCAAAGTTACTAATTTTGCCTGAAAAAGATTTAATGAAGGCATCACAAAAATAACTTCATTCTTTAACCATGCCTTTCCTAACAATTTTCCCTAAGTTCTCAGTACTAAGGGCATAATTTATGGAATTAAGCATGGCAACAATTTCAGCATTACTGGGTACTTCCAGACAGTTATTCTCAGGCAATTTTAAACAAGCAGTTATCACATGTTAGAAATGATTGATGAGAACAGTGTTTGGAAGCTAAAGTAACAAAACAGAGTTTAGCTGGAAGCAGTCAGAGTTTAGTTAAACACTGACTGGAAGCGCAACAGAGATTGTTAAACTCTGTAGCGGTAATGTCTGAAGAGTCAACAGTGTTTGAAGATTGATACAAGATAAATATGGAAGCAATATCTTTGAAGATTGGAAAGCTGTCAAAGAGATTGAGTTGACTTGGAAGACTTGAAGCAATCGTGATTGATATCAATTGTATAGCTTAATTATAGGAGAATCAATTACTGATTGTACGAAGCTGTATGTTTTATAAATACAGTTAGGTTAACCCTAGAAGGGTATCGAACATTGAGAAATTCATTGATTGTAACCTAAGCAGCTCTCTGTGATATTTTACATCACTGAGAGAGGAATTGTTAATTCCAAACAGTTTTTAAGTATTAAACAGTGTGTTCTTGTTAAGTTACTCATACAGTATTTGATTACCTATTGCTAACAAGTGGTATCAGAGCCAATCTGTTACTTTATTACAGTTAAAGATCCAAATACAATAGTAATCAATGGCAGAGATACCTCCACCATCTGAGAAAGCTCCTACTACTGTTAGTAGGTATGAAACAATTAGGGTTCCTATACTTAGGCCATTAGAGTATGCAATTTGGAAAGTAAAGATGACCATGTTTCTGGAGGCTACAGATCCAGAATATCTTGATAGAATATATGAAGGTCCTCACAAACCTACAAAGTTATCTGCTGCTGCTGCCGGTGAGGAATCAAAGGTCATTCCAAAAGAAAAGAAAGATCTAACTGCTGAGGATCTTTCATCTATTGCAAAGGATGCAAAAGTAAGACATTTACTTCACAGTGCTTTAGACAATGTTATGTCTAATAAAGTGATTAATTGCACAACTGCAAAGGAAATATGGGATGCACTTGAGGTTAGGTGTCAAGGAACTCCTGCAATCAAGAAAAACAAAAGAAACATACTCACTCAGGAGTATGAGCATTTTGAGGCAAAGTCTGAAGAAACCATGACAGAAACATTTGACAGATTCTGTAAATTGCTAAATGATTTGTCATTGGTTAACAAAGAGTATGATTTAGAAGACTCAAATCTCAAGTTTCTTCTTTCTCTACCTGAAAAGTGGGATGTGAAAACAACCACCATAAGAGATAACTATGAACTTGGTGAAACAGAGATTGATGAAATTTATGGACTGCTCAAAACCCATGAATTGGAATTGGAGCAGAGAAACAAAAGATCAAGTAGAAAGTCAAAGTCTGTTGCTCTTAAGGTTGAGGAGAAACCATCAAAGAAGGAAGCATCAAGAAGAAAGGCAAAAGGAAAAGCTTTAGTCATACACTCAGAAAGTGAGTCATCAAACACTGATGTTGACTCAAACACAGATGGAACATCTGATTCTGAAGATGATGAAGAGATGATGCAAATGGCTGCATTGATGGTAAAGACCTTCAAGAAGATGGGATTCAAGAACTTCAAGAAGGGAAAGAGATTCTCCAAGGACTACTCTAAGTCTGACAAGAAGAATTTCAAGAAATCTGAGGGAAAGGACTTCAAATCTGGTAAGAAAGATAAGTCTGAGATTCAATGCCACAAGTGTAAGGAGATGGGTCACTATGCTCCTGAGTGCAAGAAGGGTAAAACTGAAAAGGCACTCTACACCAAAGGCAGAGATTGGGCAGACACTTCAGATTCAGATGAGGAAGTGAACTATGCACTCATGGCTACTACTCAGAATGAAGATGATGATCTAAAGGTACCCCCAACTACCTATGCTTATAATACTGATAATATAACTGAATTGAGAATTTATCTTAAAGCATTACATATCAGTTATAGGGATCAGACTTTAGAAAATGAGAGGATAAAAAATGAGTGCTCTCAACTCAAAGATAGAAATAAACTTGTTGAGGAACAGCTAGAGAACATGAATAAAGTTCAGAAAGAGAGAGATGATGCAGTGTTTATTGAACAGGAGTTGCTAGGTAAGTATAAGCAACTAGAATCTGAATTGGAGGATGCTAAACACATTATTAAAACTTGGACACACTCTGGTAAAGACACTCAAGAAGTGTTTCAGTCAGATACAGTAGGTCTAGGTTACTCTGAAGGAGATGAACTTAGATTTGAAAATTTGGTAAAAGTTAGACCACATCGTTCATCTGAAGGTAATGTTATGGGAACAGGTGGACCTAAGACTGAAGCTGAGAAAAAGGCTGTTAAAGAATCATATGCTAAGACTTTTGTTAAAGAGGCTAACATTGGTTTAATGACAGATAAACAACTCAAGCATAAGCTTAAAGAGATAAAATCTGTCAACAAACAGAGAATGCCTAAGAAAAACAAAAATGGAAAGGTAGGCATAACATCAGGAATTAAGCCAATGCTTGCTTCATTAGCTCCTAGAAAAACATGCTTTAATTGTGGTAGCACTAATCATCTTGCTAGTTTCTGCAGTAAGAATAAGAACATTAATTCTTTGCCCTCTAAAACTGCAGTTAAAAATGATTATGTGAGGACTAGACCATAGACTTTATGTACACACTGTGGAAGTACATGGCATTCTATTTACACTTGCAGAGATTATCATGCTCTTTACTATAATTACTATGAACCCAAGCCAAATTTGAAATGGGTTAAATTAAACTCTGCAAATGTAAACTCTGAAAAAGTTAGCTTAAACTCTGATAATGTGAATTCCGCTGCAAAAGCTAACAGAATTAAGAAAGCCAAAGGATCCAAGCAAGTCTAGATCCTTAAACTAATAATCAGTGATTGTTTGTGATTGTAGGGCAACAGGGTTAGTACCATAGTCGTGGACAGTGGATGTTCAGGACACATGACAGGAAATAAAGCCCTGCTATCAGAGTATGAGGAGAAGGCTGGCCCAAAAGTTTCCTATGGAGATGGCAACATAGGACATACTCTGGGATATGGCAATATTAATCTTGGGAGTGTCATCATCACAAATGTAGCTCTGGTTCCAGGACTCAAGCATGATCTGCTATCTGTGAGTCAAATCTGTGACAGAGGATATCATGTAGATTTTCAGCCTGAATATTGTCAAGTGATCAGTAAATCTACAGGGAAAGTTGCTCTATTTGGAAACAGACACAATAACATCTATGAAATTAAATTGTCAACAAACACTGATGGCAAAGCAGTGTGTCTGTCAACAAGAATGTCCAGTGAAGAGAGTTGGAAGTGGCACAAGAAACTCTCTCATTTAAATCTGAACAACATCAATGAGCTAATAAAGAATGATCTTGTAAGAGGTCTACCAAGGTCTTTGTTGAATGTAGAAGGCCTGTGTGATTCGTGTCAAAAGGCCAAACAGAGAAAAGCCTCCTTCAAAAGCAAATCTGAGTCTTCAATTGTTGATCCTTATCATCTTCTACATGTTGATCTTTTTGGACCAGTGAATGTCATGTCTCTTGGAAAGAAGAAATATGCTCTAGTCATTGTTGATGAATATACCAGATACACATGGGTATATTTTCTTGCAAAGAAGGATGAAACTGCATTAACATTGACAGAACATATATTACAACTGGACAAAGGGTCAGAAAATCAAGTGAAGATAATCAGAAGTGACAATGGAACTGAATTCAGGAATTCATCAATGGAAGAATTTTGCAAGAGCAAAGGAATCAAACAGGAGTTTTCTGCACCTGGCACTCCACAACAAAATGGTGTAGTGGAGAGGAAGAACAGAACCTTGATAGAAGCTGCAAGAACCATGCTAGATGAAGCAAAATTGCCAACATATTTCTGGGCAGAAGCAGTTCAAACTGCTTGTTTTACTCAAAATGCAACACTGATCAACAAGCATGGTAAAACACCATATGAAATGGTGAAGAAGAAAAAGCCAAATCTAAAATATTTTCATTTTTTTGGATGCAAGTGCTTTGTGTTGAAGACTCATCCTGAACAGTTGACCAAATTTGACCTAAAGGCAGATGAAGGAATTTTTGTTGGCTATCCACTGTCAACTAAGGCATTCAGAGTTTATAATCTGAGAACTAGAGTGATCATGGAATCAATTCATGTGTCATTTGATGACAAGAAAATAACTGGACTTGAAGATGTCAATGAACATGATCTACTCCACTTTGAAAATGAAGATTTATTCTCTGAAAAAGTAAACTCTGATCAGACTGATCTGACAAACTCTGTTGATCTAAACTCTGAACCTCTACTGGTAAATACTGAAGAAACTCTTCAATCAGAAACAAGGGAAGAACCAGTTGAGGGGGAGCATGAAGAATCACATCAAAGTGATAATTCAAACACTGATAGTGACTCAGTTGATAATTCTGAATCAAACTCTGTTGATTCAAACTCTGTTGATAATTCTGAGCAGTCACATTCAGGGGGAGCATCAGAAAATGAAGAGAGGCACCAAGAAAATCAGGAGAGCATGGATCAAGGGGGAGGATCACATGATGACAGAAGCAATTTGCCTTCTGCAAGAAAATGGACTAAGTCACACACACCTGATTTAATTATTGGTGATCCAGATGCAAAAGTAAGGACAAGAAGTGCAACAACAAATGAATGTCTGTTTCATGCATTCTTGTCACAATCTGAGCCAAAGAAAGTGGAAGAAGCTCTTAAAGATGCTGACTGGATAACAGCAATGCAAGAAGAGCTAAATGAATTTGAAAGAAATGAAGTGTGGACCCTTGTACCAAGGCCCAAGAACAGATCCATTGTTGGTACTAAATGGGTTTTCAGAAATAAAACTGACAGTGAGGGTGTTATCATAAGAAACAAAGCAAGACTGGTTGCAAAAGGCTATTCACAATAGGAAGGAATAGACTATGATGAAACATTTGCTCCAGTTGCTAGATTGGAGGCAATCAGAATCTTTCTAGCATATGCCTCTCATAAGAAATTCAAAGTGTTTCAGATGGATGTAAAAAGTGCATTTTTAAATGGAAAACTTGAAGAAGAAGAAGTGTTTGTGGAACAACCACCAGGTTTTGTAGATACAAAATATCCAGACTATGTCTACAGGTTAGACAAGGCACTCTATGGACTTAAGCAGGCACCAAGGGCATGGTATGAAACTCTTGCCAAATTTCTACTAGAAAGTGGATTTCACAGAGGTACTATTGACAAAACTCTGTTTTACTTTCAATCTGGTAGTGACTTGCTCTTAGTTCAGATCTATGTAGATGACATCATTTTTGGATCTACTAATGATAAACTCTGTGAGAAGTTTGCCAAACTCATGCAGTCAAGATATCAAATGAGTATGATGGGAGAGCTTAGTTATTTTCTAGGCCTACAGGTGAAGCAAACAGATGATGGAATTTTTATAAATCAAGCAAAATATACCAGAAATCTTCTCAAGAAATTTGGCATGCTTGACTGTTCATCTGCAACAACTCCCATGGCAACTGCAACAAAATTGGACAAAGATGCAGGGTCATCAGTAGATATGACATGTTACAGAGGAATGATTGGTTCTCTACTCTATTTAACAGCTAGTAGACCTGATATCATGTATGCCACTTGTTTGTGTGCAAGGTTCCAGGCAGATCCAAGAGAACCACATTTAACAGCAGTAAAGAGAATTTTTAAGTATCTCAAGGGCACTATAACTTTGGGGCTGTGGTATCCAAGAGAATCAGAGTTTAAACTACTTGGTTATTCAGATGCAGACTTTGCAAGCTGTAAGATAGACATAAAAAGCACCAGTGGAAGTTGTCAATTTCTGGGAGACAGAATTGTTTCCTGGTACAGCAAGAAACAGAAGTCAATATCTACATCTACAGCTGAAGCAGAGTATATTGCTGCTGGTAGCTGCTGTGCACAGATTTTATGGATGAAGAATCAACTGCTGGATTATGGATTGAGGTATACCAAGATACCTATTTACTGTGATAATCAAAGTGCTATTGCAATGACAGGTAATCCAGTACAACATTCAATGACAAAGCACATCAGCATAAGGTATCACTTCATCAGAGAGCATGTAGAGGAAGGCAACATTGAGCTTCACTTTGTGTCTACAGAACAACAACTTGCAGATATCTTCACCAAGCCATTGAGTGAAGCTACATTTACAAGACTAGTCAATGAACTAGGAATGGTCTCTAGTTTTGACTAGTGATGTTGGTTAGACTCAAAAACTTATTGCTCATGTTATGCAAATTGTTAAGTGCTATGTGAACCTTAGTATTAAACTCTGTTATGCATGCTTATGTTTAAACCTTGTTAAACTCTGTCAGCATGTCTGTCTGTTAAACACTGTTATCATGTTGGATACACTCAGTGAATTCAGAATTGATTATTGTCTGAATGAAAACACCAATGAAGAAAAATGTATGAAGCATGATTCTCAGTAATTAAATCATGATTCTTTCTGAGTCACTGTAATCTAATCAGATTTTGTGCAGTAAATCAACACAGCATGATACTGTTTCATATTTATAGCATCTCTTAGTTTATTCAGTCCTAAACTCTGAGTTTATGAATATTGTGTGCATTGCCTCTCATAAATAATTTTGGTTATTGATGAACTCTAAACTCTGATTAGTGACATTCTGTTCCCAAAGGTATGGTTCCTGATGATTCCTTGTTTGTACTTGTGAAAACCATAAAACTTGAGATGTGTCATTGATTAGTTTGGTGAGTTCAGATTCATGTTTACACCCTGTGAGAGTTTGAGCCAAATCAGTGATTGATACATTTTCTATCAATCAGTATTTATTGTTGTGTGATGTTCATCAGGAAGTATGTTTCTCTAGAACTTGTATTAAACCACTTTGAGACTACATGATATGTGTGTGCATGAAAATGATAAAGGCAATAGGATTTACCATTCCTTCAAACACTGTTCAAAATTCTTTTGAACACTGTTCAAACACTGTATAAACACTGTTCATAAATACCACCCTTAGTAAACCCCTTTGAGCCTAATTAACTGCTCATTTTTCTTATACTCTGAAGTATTAAGAGCAGTTATATTCTTTTGAAAAAAAAATCAAGCAGATGAGTGTTTCTCAAGAAAAGAAAAGTTTTTCAGTATATATGTTAAATAAATAAAAAAAAAAAAGAGGGCATATATACTGATCTTGTGCAAATATGTACTAACAGTGTGACTGAACACTTTGGTCTATTAAAATGTTCAGTTTGAAATTCACTCATGAATAAAACATCTCTTCTCATCTGTTTGATCTTACCTCATTACAACCCTGAATAAAGTCCTTTTGATTTGTGCATACATGTACTCAAAGTAGTGTAGATTTGGTGGACATTCAAGCATATGGTAGAATCTGCTTTTCCTGATTGAATGTGAGTGTAAACACTTCACCTAAACACCTGTGTGCTTTGAGAGTTTGTGAGTTTATCAAGTTCATGATTGTTATTCACTGAATGATGCTCTGATTTCTATCTCTTGATCTTTTTGTCTTCAAAGACTGTGTGCTTACTTGGATAATCATGGACATCAATGGGAATAGAAGTTTTCAGATTTCTGTATAACAGTAACTACAGAGTTTAGCATTCATCAAACAATCAGTGTTTACTATGAGAGTTTGTGCATTCAGTGTTTATTGATTTTTTGTTATGGATTTTATGAAATATTAGATGCTCTAAAAATTGATTTTGGTAAACTCTGCTTCACACACACTCATATTCACAACTGTGCAATTTTTTAAAGGGTTTCAGTGATAAAGTTGGAAAATTGATAAACACTGTTGAGTTGTGTTAAGTACTCTAAGGTAAAGTTTCATTGAGATGATTTGACTATTTTGGAGTAATTGGGGTAGTTGACAACTGTTAATTAGTGTAAATATGTCAAAGTGTCGTGATTATAGGAATGACAGCGGTAATTATTAAGTGATCCATTGGTTGTTTGACACGTGTTCCATGATAGTGTCCCACTTACACATTACTCTACAATCAGTTGCGCGCTTTCATTAAATAAACGATTGAGTTTTGGTTTTACTCTAATCGTTTTTGTTCTCTCACTTCACATCGATTAATATTCACCCACTCACAGTTACTTGCATACTCAATCACTTTCAAAATTCTTATTCACTCTCCTTCACATTTTGGTAAACACTTACCATACATCTTTTCTCTGAATATCTTCGTATCATATCTTACTAATGGAAACCAAAGCGTTTGATGCAGCAGGGTTAATTTTTCTTCCTAGCAACTATGCAGCTCCACTGGAGAATACAAATGCTCCAGAGGCGTTTCATTTGTTTCAAAATTTCTTGAAAGATTCTGAAATAGGGAAGGCTTTAACTGCACCACCAATACTCTCTGCTTCACAAATTGCTACTTTTTGGACAAACTCTGTATATGATGATGGAGAAGAGTCTGGCACTCCAACAATCACTTTCACTCATACTGAATCAGAGTATATCATTACTCCAACTACGGTTAGGGATGCTTTGGATTTTGAGACTCACACTTCTTACAGTGTTGTTGGTCACGACCACTTGAGGACAATGTTGCAGCAAATTGGATGTGCAGGAAATTTGAATAAGCTGGGGTCTCTGAGAAGGCCACTTTTGAGAAAGGAATGGAGTTTCTTTTTCGATTGCATTACAAGAGCTTTTGGAAAGAAGACAACAAATTGGGATGCACTTCCTCTTGACACTCTTCAAATTGGCCATGCTCTACTGTATGGAGGTAATTTCGATTTTGGTAGACTAGTGCTAATGAATTTGGGAGAGCGTTTGTCTGAGCCTACTTCTATTTATTTTGCTCGATTTTGTCAAATACTATTTACTGCTTGTGTGCCTAATCTTACAATTGATGAAGATGATGTCATTCAGCCTTTTCAAGTTGCTAAAAGGATGTTTTCTGATTTGACAAATAAAGATGTTACTAAACAGCAAATACCTGATATGTTTATGCCACTAGCCTTACAAAACTATGTTAACCAACCTCAGGATTCTCAATCACCACAACACATGCCTGAACCATTAGACACCATACATTCTGAACCAACACCCACAACACCCACAACCACTGTACCTACTACATCTCATCAACCACAACCAGAACCAATAAACTCTCCACCAATAAACTCTGAAACCTTAAACTCTGAGACAGCACCTACTGAAAAACCCAAATCCAAACCAAAAAGAAAAATACACACTGCCCAAAACATTAAACACTCAAAGGCTAAACAGACATTACCTGGAGCTGTTTATACCAGAAGAAAGAAACAAAAGGCAAACAGACCTTCACTTTCACCACCTAAGGAGAGCTCTAGTGAAGAAGAAGAGGAGATTGTAGTGCCTCAAGTCAAGAAGAGGAGACTAATTCTTTCAGAATCTGATGATGAAAATGTTGTTGAAGCTCCAGAGGTGGTTTCACAGCAAACACCTACTGTTGAGGTTGCAGAGGATGCTGTGCCTGTCAATGTTGAAATACCTGCAGAGGTTGAAATGCTTGCAGAGGATGCTGTTAATGTTGAAATACCTACAGAGGATAACATGCCTGTAGAAGATGATCACAGAGATGGTTTTTCACCAATGAATGATTTTCTTGATTCATTTCAACCAATTCTTGATCCTATCTCACCTGTTGTTCATACTGAAGCTCCTGGTGTAGCTGATGAGCCTGCAGTTAATTTTCCTGAAGCTGCAGCATCACACACAGAGCTAATATCTAATGCTTCTCCAATTCCAGACAAAGGTGATGAGGTTGATCAAGCAACTAAGAAAAATTCTGAATCTATGCCTGTTGAAACTACAAATGCAAGCTCTGTTGCAGAGCCTGTGCAACATGAGGAGACTATTGACAAGATTGCAGAAGTTGTTGCAGAAACTGTGGCTGACACAGCTCAGCACAGTGGTTCTTTACAAGATGCTCAAGCAAATGATGCAAGTGTTGAAGATGAATCTGAAAACAGTGCAAACTCTGATTCTTTTCTGAGTGCACCAGCACAGACTGATAATAAACATAAACCTTTTGATCAGCCTTGTCCATCTCATGCAATTGAAGAAGAGCACCTTGCTAAATCTGCTGCTAATTGGTATAAACAAGACTGTATTTTTCCAAAAGGGAGAGCAGCTGATTTTGTTAAGCAGACTGCTAGTCAAATTTCAAATCCAGAGATTTTATCCTGTTTAAAGGCAACTGTGGTACAAGTCAAAACTCTGGATGGAAATTTTGCTGAAACAAAACAACAAATTGCTTCTTTGAAAACTGAGATACAGACTAGAGAAATGACAATGGAAAGAGAGTCAAAAATCAAAGCTGCACAGCTTTCTAAAGTTCAAGATACTCTCTTTGCCAGGCTAGGAAAGGTTGAAGAAAATCAAGCTGCCTTGTTTGCTAAGGTTGATTCCATTGCTAACTCTTTGGAGCTCATTACATCTATACTCATTCCTGATGATGTCAAAAAGGGGGAGAGAGTTGCTAAGTCTAAATGTAAAATTTCTCAAACTCTGCTTGAAAAGAAGGATGATGCTGGAGATGGAGGGGCAAGTGATAAGAGTAAGGCTTTAAACTCTGAAACTCTAACTCTGAGATCTGGCAAATCTCTTAAGTCACAGTCTGTTGGAATAAACACTGAAACTCAAGGTACTTCAAAAACCAAGAGTTTGGAATTAATATCAAATCCAAAGACTGATGAGGAGTTAGCTGTTAAGCTTTTCATGGAAGAGAATGCAGAAGGAGTTACTATAGAAGATGCTAAAGCTGAAGAGAAGAGTCTGCAAGAAAAGCATTTGAAGGCTTTAAAGTCTGATAAATTAAAGAAGAATGTGAAAGTTGTTAAAGCTGCAAAGCCTGTTCTTAAAGGTATTCAAATCAAAGAACCAGTTGGTACAAATCAAAGGACGCAAGTGTTCAGAAAACCAACAGATGCAGAAGCTAAGCAAAAGCTGAAAAGTATTGTTACAACCTCTGTTGATACACATGTTGTACAGAAGAATGAAGACACAACCTCTGTTACTGCACAAGTTGTGACCACAC
Source organism: Kitagawia praeruptora (assembly GCA_037693485.1). Classification (NCBI taxonomy): domain Eukaryota; kingdom Viridiplantae; phylum Streptophyta; class Magnoliopsida; order Apiales; family Apiaceae; genus Kitagawia; species Kitagawia praeruptora. The sequence goes on from CM075352.1 coordinate 148,223,045, forward strand.
CATTATTGTCTTCTCAGTTGAAATCAACATTTGGAAAAGGTGTTCTTCATGATTCAAGGCTAGAAGCTACAGTTCCAATGGATTTCACTGATGGTAGAGCCTTATCTGGTAAAATCGGATACAACAAAGGATGCATAGGCTCACACAGAGACACAAGACAATATGTTGGTCCCAGAGATCCTTCTTCATTGGCTGTTCCAGGTCGTGGTGTCACTCAAGAGAGTTTAGACAGACTGGAGTCAGTACAGCTTGTTAATCAGAAGAGTTTAGAGAAGGATTTTCTGCTATATTTCATGGCTGATGGAACAGTGTTTAAAGTTGATGAGAAGGATATTGATTTAAAATACTGGAAAGAACTAGAATATGTTCTGTATCTTTTCAGAGTAAGAAATCAAAGAGCTCAGTCAGTTGCAAATGTACTCAGACAAAAGATGATTCAAAATCTTGCCAGAAGAAATATGAAGTACAACAGCAAGTATGTTCCAAAGTACAGAGACTGGAATGGGAATCTGATAGAAATGGAGAAGGGGACTACAAAGCTGAAGACAGATCTTGGAATTACTGTTCTGGATTTTAATGTGAAGTCTGAGGAAGTGAAATATATCAGGTTGGGAAATGAAATGAGGAGAAACAAAATCTACGATCTTAGAGCTGCTATCTATCAGACTGATGAGAATGATCCTCAGTTGAGAGAAATCAAGGAAGCTATGCAGATAGAGCTTGAAAATGCTGAAAGAAGATTGCTTATAGACTATCTCAGAACAATGCCAGATCTTCAAGAGATTAGAATTTGAAGTCTGTAAGAATTTTCTTATTTTCTGTAGAATTTGTTAAGTAAAAGCTTAAACTCTGTTTGTTAAACACTGTAGACTTTGTATTTGTTTTGACATCATCATTTACTGTAAACTTGTACATTCTTGCTAATGAACAAGTTGGGGGAGATTGTTAGAAATGATTGATGAGAACAGTGTTTGGAAGCTAAAGTAACAAAACAGAGTTTAGCTGGAAGCAGTCAGAGTTTAGTTAAACACTGACTGGAAGCGCAACAGAGATTGTTAAACTCTGTAGCGGTAATGTCTGAAGAGTCAACAGTGTTTGAAGATTGATACAAGATAAATATGGAAGCAATATCTTTGAAGATTGGAAAGCTGTCAAAGAGATTGAGTTGACTTGGAAGACTTGAAGCAATCGTGATTGATATCAATTGTATAGCTTAATTATAGGAGAATCAATTACTGATTGTACGAAGCTGTATGTTTTATAAATACAGTTAGGTTAACCCTAGAAGGGTATCGAACATTGAGAAATTCATTGATTGTAACCTAAGCAGCTCTCTGTGATATTTTACATCACTGAGAGAGGAATTGTTAATTCCAAACAGTTTTTAAGTATTAAACAGTGTGTTCTTGTTAAGTTACTCATACAGTATTTGATTACCTATTGTGTATTCGACCTAACATCACATCAGAATTAACTACATAGTTTTTACCCTTTAAAGAAAAAGCAAGTGTACCGTCTGTGCCAATGTACTCAGCAGATGCCCACACCTCTTCAATTACCTCGTGGATTAGAGGAGTGGTGGCAGGCATAGCACATGACAGTTTACATTTCTTCACGAAATTCATCAAGGTGTAATAAGCTTCTGGAGCATTCACTGTATCAACAAAGGCCGCGAAATTGTTCTTCTCATAGGTGAACCCAGTGGAAGACATCATCTTAACAATAGGCGCCATTGAAGTGTTTGAACTTTTGTTGCGGAGAGTTTTAGTGAAGAAGATGCAGTTAACTTATGAGATTCTTGAAAATGGATAAAAGTGAGATGTGAGAGCACAAGACAGCCTTTTATATTTTTCAAGAGTTAAAAATGAAATAATTAAAAGTAATTACTCCATTGGTCAAAAGTAATGTCAGATAATAAAAGAAAAGAAAAGAAGTACAGCCATGACTAGATATACACGTTCACCAACGGCTATAATTAAAAAGAAGTGTATATCAACGGATATACAATGAACGGTTGAGAAACAGTTTATCCATCGATGACGTGGACAACCTGTTATCCGTTGACATACGAAAATCTAGTAATGAGTTTATACTACCAACGGATAAAAGGATATCCGTTGATAAGCTAATTTTGCCTTAGACAAAATTTCTGCAAAAAATTTCTCTGAGAGTTTTTAATTCTCAAGAAAATCAAAACACATTTCTAGCTGCGATGCAGTGTCTATTGCAAATATGTCCAGGAAATAGAGAAGTTGAGCATACCTAGTTCATCTACCAATCTTGTGAATGATGATTCATCAAGAGGTTTTGTGAAAATATCTGCAATCTACTTTTCAGTTGGCACAAAGTGCATTTCCACAGTACCATTCATCACATGTTCCCTGATAAAGTGGTATTTGATGTCAATGTGTTTGGTTCTCGAATGTTGCACGGGATTTTCAGTGATGGCAATAGCACTAGTGTTATCACAGAAAATTGGAATCTTGTCAACTTTGAAACCATAATCAAAAAGCTGATTTCTCATCCAAAGAATCTGTGCACAGCAGCTTCTAGCAACAATGTACTCAGCTTCAGCTGTAGAAGTAGAAACTGAGTTCTGTTTCTTACTGAACCATGAAACAAGCTTGTTCCCTAGAAATTGACAGGAGCCTGTTGTACTTTTCCTATCAATTCTGTAACCTGCATAATCTGCATCTGAATAGCCATTTAGATCAAAACCAGTGTCTCTAGGGTACCAAATGCCAAGATTTAGTGTTCCCTTGAGATACCTAAAAAATCTCTTAATAGCAGTCAGGTGAGACTCTCTAGGGTCAGCTTGAAATCTAGCACAAAGATAAGTAGAAAACATTATATCAGGTTTACTAGCTGTTAGATAAATAAGTGAGCCTACCATGCCTCTATAGCTTGAGATGTCCACACACTTTTCCTTAGTATTCAGCTCAAGTTTAGTTGCTGTGGCCATAGGTGTTTTTGCAGAGGTGCAGTCCATTAAGTCAAATTTCTTTAAAAGGTCATAAATATATTTTGTTTGACTTATGAAAATGCCCTCATTAACTTGCTTCACTTGTAAGCCAAGAAAGTAAGTTAATTCACCCATCATGCTCATTTCATACCTACTTTGCATAAGTTTGGTAAACTTTTTGCAAAGTTTCTCATCTCTAGTGAAGTGATTCTTGTTATGCAAAATCACGCAAGCGTACGTGGTCACAAGTAATATATAAGGTTAAGTCCAAATTCGTTCCCACAGGGATCAAGTTATGGTTCTATTCAGTAAATATGCCTATGCAACAATGTATGGTTATTATGCACTGCTAAGAAAAATAACAAATATGGGTTTGATTACCTAAATTAAACTAAAGTGCAAATTATTAAACTAAGAATTAAACAATTAATGAGAATTAAAATCGAATTACTTATATGCGAATAAACAAGGAATCCTAGTTTCATCATCTACTTCACTTAGAGTTGCAGCCTTTAATTAAAACATGCGATGGTTTTGACATCTGATCGAATAACACGAAAAGAGTAAAAGTTACCTCTCGGTATACTAGTACCAATCTACACATACATCCACAAAAGAGATAGAAGATGAATAGGCACCTATTATGTTTAGACCCTATATCTCTATAGAATTTGAAAACATAAAGGTTTAAGCACAAGTTATCCACTTAGATCACATAGGGTAGCATAATATCTCTATTCATGCCACAAATCATGATGTTTAACATCAACCTATCCTATGCTAGCATGGCAAGTTCTAAATCTCAAGATCCACTCTCGTTTAGCAAGAGATTAACAATTCAATTTATATGTTAGCTACTCATCTAAAAGCATTAAGATTAACCATACGAGGATATCAAGAATTCACCACACATAAATCTTTAAGGCATGCAAACTACTAAGCTACATAGATAAATCCACTAGGATCCCACGATAACGATTAGTTCATAATCGAACCTTTCGTCACCATGGGATTTGACGAAAGCATGATATTAAACAAGATAAAGAAGATGAATAAATAAATAATAGAATAAGGTTTAGTGAACAAATCCGTGAAAGTAACAAGCATCCAAAAGATACGCCTCCACAAAGGAATACAAGAAAAACTAAATCTAGATCTTCTTGTCGTCACGATCCTCGCCTTGGCTTCTCTCTTGTGCTCTGAACGAATTGTGTGTGTAGATTATGTAGATGATGATTTTGATGTGCCCCAAGGTGTGTATTTATAGCCCCCAAGTGCCTCCTTGACCAAGCAATTACCGTAATTGAAATAGGATAGAATTCCGGTAATTTTCCTTTCTTGAATGGAATAGAATTGCAATTCCCATGTTTAATTATGATTCTGGAACGTTCTGGTCATACATAACAATTGCCATATTGACTAGGAGAAGAATTGAGGAAGTTTCCCATTAGAAATCAGATTTCAGGAAGTTCCTGACGGCTCTCCGCGCGGCCGCGCGCCTCTATAGCCTCTTCCCAGCGCGCCCGCGCTTGAATTTCTCTGCTCAAACCTGGAGCGCGCCCGCGCGCGGTTTCTGTACGTTCTGAGCGCGCCCGCGCCCACCTTCTGCAACTGCAACTGATTGATTTTCTCTTGCTGATTTCCTCTACTTCCTTTTGCATCTTCTACCACTTGTTCTTCTGAGCTTAAAAACACATATAAACACTGAAAATTCCATACTTGCACCTGTAAGTATATCCTGCACAACTCTCACAAAACACATTAAAACACACCAATACTTGAGATACAAAACACCAATTTAAGCCGAAATAGAATGATCCAAGTGGATATAAATCCACTTATCAATTCTCCAAAAGAAATTGAGATAAATTGTCATACCAGGCTCTTGGTGCTTGCTTCAAACCATGAAGTGCTTTCATGAGAAGGTATACATATTCTGGAAATTCTGGATCTATAAAGCCAGGAGGTTGATGGACATAAACCTCTTCTTCTAGTTCCCTATTTAGAAAGGCACTTTTAACATCCATCTGATAGACTTTGAAATTTGCATGTGCTGCATAGGCTAGGAAGATTCTAATAGCCTCAAGTCTTGCCACTGGAGCAAAAGTTTCATCAAAATTTATCCCTTCTTCTTGAGAATAGCCCTTTGCCACTAATCTAGCTTTATTCCTCACAATTATGCCATTTTCATCTGTCTTATTCTTGAGAACCCATTTAGTACCTATGACACTTTTATCATCAGGTTTGGACACAAGTTTCCATACTTTACTTCTTTCGAATTGGTTTAGCTCTTCTTGCATTGCTAAGACCCAATCTGGATCTAGAAGGGCATCTTCCACTTTCTTAGGTTCCTCTTGAGACAGGAAACTACTGTATAGACATTCTGCTTGAGTGGCCCTCCTAGTTTGGACTCTTGAATTTGAGTCACCAATGATTAACTCGAAAGGATGATCTCTAGTCCATTTTCTTGAAGGTGGAAGGTTTGATCTGGATGAGGTTGCTTCATCTATATGAGCATGTTCTTGTTGATTGGTCATTGAGATTTGACTTTGAGAAACTCCCCCTGAGTCTGTTGTCCTTGCGGAATTATGAAGTTGACTGTCAACGGATGCATCTCTTTGTCTATCAACGGATGCTCCATTTTGCCTGTCGACGGATGCATCTGATGCTCCAATATGACTATCAACGGATGCTTCATTTCCAGTGTGAGCATCACTTCTAGTTGGACTAACAGCTCTTGGTGAATTACCATGGTCATGAACTTCATTTTCCTCATCATCATCATCATTGTACATTATTCCTTCTACCTCATTTTCAAATTTCAACTTTTCATTGAAGCCTTCATCATTTAGACCTAGAATCTTTTGATCATCAAACACAACATGTACAGATTCCATAACAATGTTGGTTCTTAGATTGTAGACTCTATAGGCTTTCCTTGCTGCATATCCAACAAAAATAGTTTCATCTGCCTTTGCTTCAAATTTGCCCAAGTGATCTCCTTGCTTCCTTAGCACAAAACACTTGCATCCAAAGACATGAAGAAAAGCTAAAGTTGGCTTCTTGTAGGTCAACAACTGATAAAGAGTCATTCCTCTAGCTTGATTGACCAATGAGATATTCTAAGTGAAACATGCATTGTTGACAACTTCAGCCCAGAAATATGTTGGCAATCTTGATTCACTTAACAGTGTTCTAGCTGCTTCAATGAGAGTTCTGTTTTTCCTTTCAACAACCCCATTTTGTTGAGGTGTTTGATAAGTGGATTTTATATCCATTTGGAGCATTCTATATCGGCTTAAATTGATTATCTTGGACTCAAGTTTGTTGTAGTTTTGATGTGTTTTGTGTAGTGTGCATGTTTGCAAGAAGGTTGATTAAGGTTGATGCTTCTATCATTTTTGGGGAATTAATTGATTAAAATTCGGATTTCTGAGAAGGGCTTGCGCAGTCTACACTGTTTTGGCCATATCTTGAGTTCTACAACTCCGTTTGAGGCCCGTAAGCAGTCCACGCGAAGATAACGAGATTCTCTATCATTCTAAGGTGGTCCAGAGGTCCAATTACGTCTGGAACGGCTCTGGAAAACAGAAGAAAAGTCAGCTACGAATTTCCCTTAAAAACAGAATCAGTTTAGGAAACGTATTTTGCAGAAATTCTATTATAATTCTGTTTTGGTATTTTCTTGCTGGGCAAGACTTGTAGAGCCTATATAAACACATCCAACCCTTGTAAATTGTATCATCATCATCATTAGGAGTAGAACAATTACATATCAATTAATTAGTTTTATTTGTATCTTTTCATACTTTGTTTTTTTCATGGTTTCATCAGATCCCATGATGACGAGAGGTTCAATTATGAACTAATCGTTGTCATGGGATTCTAACGGATTTATTTATGGAGTTTAGTATCTTGATGCTTTAAAGATCTGTGTGTGATGTATATCTTGATATCCTCGTATGGTTGTGATTCATGTGTTTAAATGCGTCATGAACATCTAATTTGTTAATCTCTGGCTAAACGAGAGTGGATCTTGAGATTTAGAACTTGCCATGCTAGCATAGGATAGGTTGATGTTTTAACATCATGATTTGTGACGTAATTAGAGATAATATGCTACCCTATGTGATCAATGTGGATAACTTGTTCTTCAACCATTATGTTTTCAAATTCTATAGACATATAGGGTCTAAGCATAATTGGTGTCTATTCATCTTCTATCTCTTTTGTGGATGTATGTTTAGTTTGGTATTCGTATACTGAGAAGTAGCGTATACTTGTTTCGTGTTATCCGATCAGATATCATAACCATTGCATATAGTGATTAAAGGCGTCAGATCTAAGCAAAGTATTTAATGAAGTTAGGATTCCATGTTTTCTCTTGCAGTAGTAATTTGATTCCAATTCTCGTTAGTTAGTTAATTCTTAGTTTGTTAATTTACTTTTTAGTTAGATTTAGTTAATTAAAACCCAATTTGTTATTTGTCTTAGCAGTGAATTAAAACCATACATTGTTGCATAGGTACAATACTGAATTAAAAACCAGATCTCTGTGGGAACGAACTTGACTTATATCTATATTACTTGTGACCACGTACGCTTGCGTGATTTAGTGCAAACAAGTTTTTGGCGCCGCTGCCGGGGATCATCGGTGTTTTATTTTTAGTTTATTTGCTTGTCAATAGTGGTCGTTAGAGTTCACTGACTCGGATTTCTTTTTCTCATCTATTCTTGTAGTTAGTTGGTGTTTCAGGTACTTGTCAAAGAGCGTTGACGTTGAAGATGGATTTTCTATCTTACTATGGAGTTCATCAGGTGGCTAGTGTTTGTGAGCTATGTGCGGGCGCACATGAGACGTATCAGTGCTGGAGCAACCAAGGTGGTATTCAACAGCCTCAGCAATGTGAGCGGTGTTTGGGCGTTCATGATCCATCACAATATTGTTACTACGGAGGAGTTGATCCATATGTCAGTTATGAGGAACAACCATATTTTCCATACCATCCTCAACAGTACCAGCAAGATGTTCCAGATATGTCATATTTCTATGGAAGTGAAGAGTTTCAACATCAGCAACCTATTCCTACTTTTCAATCAGATGAGGTTCCTACTAGGGAGGAGATTAGGATGCTTGTGAAGAGTAATGAAGAGTCTCTCAAATCTTTGGAGATTCTAGTTGCTCAAGCTGTGAGAGCCTTGGAATAAGAGAATCAGCAATTCATACTAGAGGCAATTCCAGAGAATAACGGTGATTTGGAGCAAGGTACTGCATGCATAATTGAAGAAGACAAATTCCAAGAGGAGGAGAGTTCTCACAAGCCATGTGAGGAATTTGATCAAGCTAGTGAGGTGGATGATTTGGAAAGGGCACTATTTGAGACAGACATTGATGAGCTGCACAAATTTCAAGAATTGTTATGTGCGTACCAAGAGGACACTGATGAGCTACGCAAATTTCAAGAATTGGTATGTGCGAACCAAGAGGATGAAGAACATGGGAAAGATGCAGATCTTATACTTGTCTCAGATTTTAAAGATGGAGGTAGCGCATTAGAGCCAATGGAGGAAGTTCTGTTTGAGGAACCAAAGGCTTCAGTAACTTACATTTACCCTCCTCCATTATATTTAAGTGAAGCCCGCGAATGTGTGTTGTTCTACAAATTGATAGATTTTGGGTCAACAGATGAAGGCATTGGAATAGGACGTAGTTGTTACACGAATAGGCCAAGCGAGGAGAAGGAGCAAAAAGTGTGCCACCGAGATGATGATGAAGTATTGCGAAGAGAGGACCAGGCGAACTATTATCATCCTTAATGGAGGCTTGGAAGTAACGTCAAGCTATTGACGTTAAAGAAGCGCTTGGTGGGAGGCAACCCGCATTAGTGTAGGAAAAAAAAATTAGTGTTGTGCAAAAAAAAAAGTGAACAGTATTTTTTCGCGCAGACTGCGCCCCTGTAACGCAGGTTGCGCCTGCGTTACTGCTTTCGGGGCAGTTTGCGCCCATGTAACGCAGGTTGCGCCTGCGTTACCCGCTGATTTTCCCCCTAACACGCATGTTGCTCCTGCGTGTCTGCCTCTACCGCGCCTGTACTCCTGAAACGCAGCCACGGGCTGCGTTACACCCCCTTTCTGCCCAGATTTTTTCCGAAAATTAGTGTTTTAACCTACAATTTTTCCCCCAAATTCTATCCTAACTCAAATTCTATCAATCCTTAATTCCTATATCTATCCTACATCAATTCTAAACCTCTCAAATCTCTCCTACACTATAAATTTTTAAATCTCATCTATCCATCATCTTATATTTATACCCACCTATACATACAAATCCAATTCCTCTTCTATTTCTTTAAATCTCCAAAAATTCAATTCTAAAGAGGAATTAATTGCAAGTTCACCTCTCCAATTCGTAGTGGGTTTATTTCTTCTCTCAAATTTTATTTTGATTATGAATTTGTGTTCTTGTAAATTGGGATTTGTATTATTCTTGATATATTGGGGTATTTTTGGTGTGTTATTGCTTGGTAATTTTTGGTGGAGCTTCTTGTGAGTTGGGTATTGATTCTTTTGGCTCGTAAGCATGGGAGAGATAGTGCTAATGTTGGGAAATTTTCGTTTTCGACGGCGGAGGTTAAATTTAATCGGTTGTTTTGAGGCCAATTGCTAAGGAAAGGGGATTTTTGCGAGAAAAAATTGTTGGGTATGCTTCGGTATTCAGGTATGTTTTCTGCTATCCCTTGTATTTATTTCCATTCAATGCGGACATTGAATATTCTACGTTTGGGGGTGGTTTGAGGGATTAGTAGTTGTTGTTGTATTATTTGTTCATGTAGGATTTCATGCTTTGCATATTAGTAGTAGTAAAATTATGCATTTATGTTCGTGTTATCTACGTTTGTTTCATATAGGACATTCTCTTTTTTATGTTAGTATTTCAGGTGAGTTCATAATAGTTTGCATTTGCACCCATGCTTGATAGGAATTTTGTGTTGTTGACGCTTTTGATTGAGAAGTGATATGCTTTGTTCTTGTGCACACACATACACTAGTAAGTTGAAGCTAGTAGACTTTTTGAATGTTGTAAGTGATTAAAAGGACATGAATATGTGCAAGTTGATTTAGTTTGCATGCTTTGAATACAAGTTGGTGCGTTAGAGAGATTTTTTGCTTGGGATTGAGTATGTTTTTCCACCAAGTGAGATTTTGAGCCGTATTGCATATTTATTGCAATTTATTCGTTTGCTTGAGTGTCCACGGATTGTTTGCATTGCTAGCAGTTGTTTGAGGTCTTTCTTGAAATGCATGACATTATTTGACGATTAAAATGATAAAGGCATTATGAATAACCGCATATTTTCCCATATTACCACACCATGTTTACATGATCAATTAGTTAACCCGTTGAGCTTAATCCTATTTTTTTCGGTGACATACCACATTACTTGCCTAGACTTTTTCTTGTATTGGCCTTACATTAATTTGAACCCACATTGTCAAAGGCTAGTAGAGTGCTTAAGGGAGTAATAAGGTGTGCAAGGAGGGGTTTATTGTTGGTCATACTTTTGGGGGAAATATTGAAAATTGGGTTTGTTATTTGATAGTCGGCATGTGTAATAAAATTGTGGGATCATTGTTATTGTTTATATTATTGTTTGTGTTATATTTAGCTCTCGAAAAAAAAAAGAGAAAAAAAAAGAGAAAAAAAAAGGAAAGAAAAAAAAAATTCGTGAGAGCATGTTTGTTTTTGTTGTGATCCTATTTTAGTCGACTAGTCGAGTATTCGTTTTAGTAAGAATTATGTGGGGTAAAAATAGGGTGTTGTGTATGATTTATTAAGGTACTTACTAGCTTTTGACACTTCACCTGTTTTGGCTTATTTGACATACCTTGTCCCTAGCCCCGTTGCAACCCAATTAAAGACCTTTTGATTATCGTCATTGATGTATGTTGTGTTAAGAGTTATATTGATACCAAATGTCAAGCATGCTTATGATTTTGTTGGAATTGAGTGATACACTTACCCTTGTTCTTGAGTGAAAATTCTTTTGTGAGTGGATTGTGAGTGTTTGCTTGTTTTTGCGTATGAGATCCCAAGTTTTGTCTCAAAGATGTACTCTTGTAGGCTTAGCATGTTTACTAACTTATTCTTACACTTGACATGGACTTGTGAGAACTTATGCATGTTTATTGAGTAGACTATGTGAATACTTGCACTTTCGATACCAAGACATTGCGTATTTACTTTGATTTTTAAGTTGATATGGCATGAGAGGATTTGAAGGTATGGTAGGATATTACGTACTAGATTATTTACATTTTCATATTAGTTGCATTCATGCATTTCATTGCATTGGATTTTGTGGGTACATTCGCTATAGACCCTCACGAGACCTTACTCGTCCACTAGGGTTGCCTAGGGGTTTAAAGGGCTTGTTGCATATGCCAAATGCAACCGTGATCACCTACGGAAGTGGTACTAGTTAGGTAGAGTTAGTTGTTTAAGCTTGAGGACAAGCATCGGTTTAAGTTTGGGGGTGTGATAAGTGGATTTTATATCCATTTGGAGCATTCTATATCGGCTTAAATTGATTGTCTTGGACTCAAGTTTGTTGTAGTTTTGATGTGTTTTGTGTAGTGTGCAGGTTTGCAAGAAGGTTGATTAAGGTTGATGCTTCTATCATTTTTGGGGAATTAATTGATTAAAATTCGGATTTCTGAGAAGGGCTTGCGCAGTCTACACTGTTTTGGCCATATCTTGAGTTCTACAACTCCGTTTGAGGCCCGTAAGCAGTCCACGCGAAGATAACGAGATTCTCTATCATTATAAGGTGGTCCAGAGGTCCAATTACGTCTGGAACGGCTCTGGAAAACAGAAGAAAAGTCAGCTACGAATTTCCCTTAAAAACAGAATCAGTTTAGGAAACGTATTTTGCAGAAATTCTATTATAATTCTGTTTTGGTATTTTCTTGCTGGGCAAGACTTGTAGAGCCTATATAAACACATCCAACCCTTGTAAATTGTATCATCATCATCATTAGGAGTAGAACAATTACATATCAATTAATTAGTTTTATTTGTATCTTTTCATACTTTGTTTTTTTCATGGTTTCATCAGATCCCATGATGACGAGAGGTTCAATTATGAACTAATCGTTGTCATGGGATTCTAACGGATTTATTTATGGAGTTTAGTATCTTGATGCTTTAAAGATCTGTGTGTGATGTATATCTTGATATCCTCGTATGGTTGTGATTCATGTGTTTAGATGCGTCATGAACATCTAATTTGTTAATCTCTGGCTAAACGAGAGTGGATCTTGAGATTTAGAACTTGCCATGCTAGCATAGGATAGGTTGATGTTTTAACATCATGATTTGTGGCGTAATTAGAGATAATATGCTACCCTATGTGATCAATGTGGATAACTTGTTCTTCAACCGTTATGTTTTCAAATTCTATAGACATATAGGGTCTAAGCATAATTGGTGTCTATTCATCTTCTATCTCTTTTGTGGATGTATGTTTAGTTTGGTATTCGTATACTGAGAAGTAGCGTATACTTGTTTCGTGTTATCCGATCAGATATCATAACCATTGCATATAGTGATTAAAGGCGTCAGATCTAAGCAAAGTATTTAATGAAGTTAGGATTCCATGTTTTCTCTTGCAGTAGTAATTTGATTCCAATTCTCGTTAGTTAGTTAATTCTTAGTTTGTTAATTTGCTTTTTAGTTAGATTTAGTTAATTAAAACCCAATTTGTTATTTGTCTTAGCAGTGAATTAAAACCATACATTGTTGCATAGGTACAATACTGAATTAAAAACCAGATCTCTGTGGGAACGAACTTGACTTATATCTATATTACTTGTGACCACGTACGCTTGCGTGATTTATTGCAAACAGTGTTCTAGGAGCAGAAAACTCATGGACAATTCCGTTCTCTTCACAGAAAACCTTCATTGCGGAATTTTTGAATTCAGTGCCATTGTCACTCCTGATTCTTTTTACTTTGACTTCAGAACCATTGTTTACTAATCTGAGATGATTGATGATGATTTCACTTGCACAATCCTTGGAGTTTGGTTTGGTTTGGTTTAATCCTTGGAGTGCAGAAAGAAGGTCCATGTAAACTTAGAAAAATCATCTACAATCACCAGACAGTATTTCTTCTTTGAAATTGACATGACATTTACTGGACCAAATAAGTCCATATACAACAATTGAAGTGGCTGAACACTGGATGACTCTATCTTGCTCTTGAAAGATGATTTCTTTTGTTTCCCTAATTGGCAGGCATCACACAATCCATCTTTGATGAATTCCAATTGAGGGATTCCTCTAGCAAGATCCTTTCTTACCAAGTCATTCATAACTTTAAAATTCAAATGTGACAGCTTCTTATGACATAGCCAACTCTCATCCTTGCTTGCTTTGCTGAAGAGACAAGTAATGGATTATGAGCATACTAAATTGAAGTCATCTATGTAAACATTTCCTTTTCTAAAGCCTGTCAATACCACATTGTTGTCTTCCTTGGCAGAAATAACACAAGCTTCTTTTGTGAACCTTACTTCATAGTCTTTGTCACAGATTTGACTGACACTAAGCAAATTGTGCTTCAAACCTTCAACTAAGGCCACTTCTTCAATGATGACATTATCTTTTGAAATCAAGCCATATCCCTTAGTATATCCTTTGTTATCATCTCCAAAGGTAATTCTAGGGCCAGCTGCCTCCTTGAACTCTGTGAGCAGGGTTGAATCTCCTGTCAGCTGCCTCCAGGTACCATTGATTCCTTCTGTTCCCCTGCACACATTCCAAAAACAAATCAAGTTGATTTTGGTACCCAAGTTTCCTTGGGTCCTTTCTTGTTAGCCTTTGATTTTGCACTCTTGGCATTCTTCATTTTAGGTGTAGATGCATGAGTGATAGGGTTAGATGGATGCTCATTTGCATAAAAATTTGGTGCATGCATTCGTGGAAGATTAGCATACATGTTATTCATGCTTGGAATGTTCCATGTCATTTGTGGCATATTCACAGATTGGAAATAAGGATTAGGACCACATGGCATATTCATATAAGGATTTGTAAAATGAGCATTCTCATACAGACCAGGCATAACAGGCATTGCAGACATACATGGTATAGATTGAGGTATATGAACAGTACCTTTTTTAACAGACTTGCAATTAGAAGATAGGTGATTGACACTATTACAATTACCACAAGTTTTCCTAGGGGTAAACTTGTTAGGAGTATAATTGTTTTTCTTGTTGATACCTATCTTACCATTTCTGTTCTTTTTCTTTTTACCCTCACTTTTTACCTTTTCATTATCTGATTTACCAACAGCCTTTTTGTTGTGTAAATCTCCTGCTTTAGCCTTCTCACTTGATTTGGCTTGGCTACTTTCACCAGAAACAAAGTTCTTGGTGACTAGACCATACTGATTATTCAGTTTCTTGAGTTCCTTCTTACTAACAGACTTTTTGTTAGTCAACGGATACCTCTCATCCGTTGATGGTTCATCTGTCAACGGATGATCACTATCCATCGATTCACAAATAGTGTCTAGATCCTTAAGGCAGGGTTCTAGCTCCTTCTTCTTTTTATTCCAGGTTTCCTTCACAAATGATTCTATTCCCTGGACTTCTACGATGTTCTGTGAAATGTTCCTACAGCTTTGAAATTTAGCAATTATCCCTTGTTCTTTTTCAAGCTGTTCTCTTAAAATTCGTTCCCTTTTTAACACAGCTTCAAGTTCATTTTTAGCATCATTGCAATCAACTCTCATTTTCTCAAATTCTAGAAATTAAGTTTCTAGAGCAGCATTCCTATCACTTAAAAACAGATTAGTCTCTTTAATCCTATTGTTCTCTTTAGTAAGAGATTTAAGAGTAACACTCAAGTGATATAGTTCAATAGACATTTCATCTATAACACTATTGCATTCCTCTTTGGTGAGCTCAGAGAGATTAGTGGAAAATACCTGATTGCTAGTTGAACTTGCTTCCTGTTCTCCAGAATCAGCCATCAATGCTAGATTGACATACTCAGTATCAGCATCAGAATGATTTCCATCAGCAGCCCAGTCATACTCTTGGGTCATGAATGCATTTCCTTTCTGTCTAAGAAGATCAAAATATTTCTTTTTGTAGTCAACAGCTTCAGTTGACTTTCCCTTGTTCTCAGACCTAGGCTTCCTGCACTCATTTATCATGTGACCAGCAATTCCACAATTGTAGCATTTAATTTTGGATTTATCCACAAATTTGCTTGTGGAGAAATCCTTGTTAAATGGCTTGGCCATCCCAGAGTTTCTCTTGAATTTTAGTTTAGAGAATCTCCTAGATAGAAAGGCTAAATGCTTATCTATCTCATCCAATTCATCCTGCTGAAGGTCATTCAATTCTTCAAAACCTTTTCCTTGCTCTTGTTCGATTCTGCTCTACCTTCACAAACCTCCTTATTTGGTGTAGAATGAGTAACCTCTGTCCTCTTCTCCTCCTTCTGCTCCAAGCTGGCAACAAGTGCAACTGACCCACTTTTCCTTTGAGTCTTCTCAATCTCTTCATCCTGCTCCATTTCTAGCTCATATGTCTTTAAAGTTCCATAGAGCCTTTCAAGAGTAAATGTCTTGTACTCTTGAGTGTTTCTCAGAGAAACAGTCATTGGCTTCCACTCTTTGGGCAGTGATCTCAGAAATTTGAGATTAGAATCTTTCACTTGGTAGATTCTTCCATACAGTTTCAAGCCATTTAGTAGCTTTTTAAATCTACTAAATGTGTCATTCAATGTCTCTCCACTCTTGAAATGGAAGTGCTCATACTGTTGGATCAGTAGTTGCATCTTGTTCTTCCTTACCTGTTCTGTACCTTCACAAAGGGTTTGAACAATGTCCCATACTTCATTAGAGGTAGTACAGTTGATAACATTGTCAACCATGTCTGTTTCTAAGCCATTAAACAGAATATTCATGGTCTTTTTATCTTTGTGGACTTCTGCCGAATCTTCAAGACTCCACTCAGAAACAGGTTTGGGAATGCTAATGTCAGGCGCATCTTCAACAAGGCCAACTCTTGACGCAGTCTTCATTGGAACATGAGGACCCTTCTCAATGAAATTCACAAAACCCTCATCAATAGACATGAGATGTAGGCGCATTTTTACTTTCCAGTGAAAGTAATTCTCTCTATCAAGAACTGGTATCTTTACTCCATAATCCTTCTTAGACATGATGGAAGTGTGTTGATCTTAAACTTCAAATATGTTAGAAGCTTGCTCTGATACCAATTTTTATTCCCATATTACACACTTGTATAATTGTAGAAGGGGGGTTGAATACAATTCTTGATATTTATAAATTTCTGATAAGAATCACAGAAATCTATAAGGAGATAATTGTTGTATAAGAAATGATTCACAAACACATAAAAAATCAGGTGGTTAAATGTACCACCTGAGACTTTTATTCGAAGAAAACTCTGTGATACAAAAGTACACAGCTGCCGTTCTACAACTCTTTGCTTCTAAGAATATTCAAGAAATATCTAAGCAAAATAAATTTACAAAACAGTTTTCTTAATTTCTAAAGAGTTGCTACACTTGGTTATATATCCCAAGTTTACAAGTACTGCAGGAATAAGATAATATTAATCTAATTCAAGTTGACTTGTTACTCCACTCCAAATACACATGTAGCCGAAAGGTTATCCTTGTGAACAGACATGTCCCTTGCACCTTTCTTGTATTCACTGTGTAAATGGAATGCTTCTTTCTTCTGCGTTTCCAAAGTATGGCTGCCATACTGCTTTTTATACCTACTATCAACCCATGTGATCTGTCAGTCAAACATGTCCTTATCAACTGCTAATTCCCAGCTAGCATAGAAGAAAGTGTTAATGATTATCCGTTGATGTTGTAGACTGTCATCCGTTGATAGTAGTTTTAGCTGTATCCGTTGATATTGTAGATTTGAGTTGTATCCGTTGATAGAGTCATGTTCTCATCCGTTGATACACTTTCACTTAGATAGAATTACATTGCATATCTTATTTACAATTGGCTACCCTATTCTGCCTATCCGTTGATGGTCAACATGACTCTGAATAAAAACACTATCAACTGATAAATAGAGATACTCCGGTATGCTACAAAACCTCATCCGTTGATGAGCTACCTGTCAACGGATAGAGTTATAATGTCTCATCCGTTGACAGTTACAAAACATGACTTATACAATTTTGTGCATAGAATGTGAATTTATCATAAAGTACAACATATTCCTAACAGTTTACTCGATTGATGTCGAAGACGGTGGCAAAGGAGAGGGGTTTCTTGCCTACGGCTAGTGATGGAGAGCTAGTTGAGATGATTCAGGAGATGGGTTGGGAGAGTTTCTATGAGGCACCATCTGCGGTACCTTTGAGCATTGTGCGGGAGTTTTATGCCAATGCAAAAGCTAATAGGAATGGATTCTCTTTGGTTAGGGGTTTTACTGTGGATTACAGGCCTGTTGCTATTCGTCATATTGTGAGTCAGCCAGCGAAGCCTAGGAGAGTCGAGGATTGGGCACTTAAGACTCGGTAAGATATGGATTTGGATGACATTGTGGGTGAGATTTGTGTTCCGGGCACGGTGTGGAAGTGCAAAGCGGGAACGAATGAGCAGCTTACTTTCCCTGCTTCGGCCATGAATAGGTATGCGAGGGCTTGGAATTTGTTTATATGTGCTAATATCTTGCCTTCTTCGCACTCTCATGAGGTCACTGTTGATCGAGCTATACTACTATGGGGGATTCTGAATGGGAAATACATTGATCTTGGATACATTATAAATCAGAATATGCTTAGATTCATGAGAGGTGGGACGACATGGGCGATTTCACATGCCTCTATTGTGGCTAAGTTGTGCACATCTGTGGGTATTAGGTGGGCTGGTGATGAGCAGGTACAGATGCCCAATTCTGCTATTGACCACTCTACGATTGATCGGATGGTGGAATGGCCAGGCGGCGTTCCCTATGGTAGAGGTTTGGGTTATATTATTGGTGACATAGAGAGTGGTGGTTCTCTACCACATGTTCCTAGAGCAGCTAAAGCGGGTCCATCTCATGTGCATCGAGATACTGATAGGTCTGGTCTTGGTGATGCACAGTATAGACGTTTGACTAGGCGCATTGATACCATGCATGACATCAATCGCCGATATGCAGAGGAGTTGACTCAGGCTTTGGGCAGTGCTTTTCAGGCCACTGGTGTTCAGGTTAACTGACCTATTTTTGGAGCTCACACCGCTTATCCTCCACCAGATTCACCACCTGAGGAGGGTGATCCTGCTGATAGTTAGGTACGTTCTCTACTATCCTTTTTCATTGCCTTCAATGAGGACATTGAATATTTTAAGTTTGGGGGTGATTGAGGATTAGTAGTTAGTAGAGTCATTGTTCATGTAGGAATCATATTGCATATTTTGCATGTGTAGTAGTAGTTTCATTCATATTATTGCATGGCTGTTCGTTTATAGCATATTTGTTTGCATATTTGTTTATGTATTCTATGTGAGTCCATTTAGTTGCATTGTCATAGCATATTTCATGATCCCATAGGACTTGGCTATTTTCGTTTGGTAGGTCGATGTTGATTTGAGTGTGGTAATGATAAATAGAGGGTTGATTTAAGTTCTTATGAATTGACTTGCATGTTTCAGAAATAATTTCTTTACACAGTCTCATTGTTTTCTTTTGGGCTAGATCAGGTTATACCTCGTTTGGTTGTTGAGATTTAATCATCGATTTATATTTAGAATGTTCTTTATTCCCTTGATGGCGTATGAGCACTAAAGTATAAGTTTTGGGGAAACCAGGGATTTCATGTTAGTTGTTAATAAAAGTTAGGCATCAAAAGGCTAGTAGTCGCTCATATTTTATAAGTAGTCTAGGGTTGGATGAGATGGAGCGAAACGCACTCATTCCAAAGTATTAGTGTGTAAAGAAAAAAAAAGAGTTATGTGAATGTTTAAGTGCAGAATTGACCAAGGGTGAGCTCTTTAATACTCGAGCAATTAAGTTCTAGGGGACTTTGTGCCTAGTGACCTAAGGCTTTTCCGGTCTGGGATCCACTAACCTAACGCTCGATACATGAGTATTATTATATAAGTCTTTAGGGGCCTCATCCATTGCACGGTCAAATAAGCACATGTGTTGTGTTATGTGTCGTTGTTTGTTTAGTAGTTTAGCATGAATCATTGTCTAACTCAAATGATGATGGAGGTGTCTATGACTTATGAAGTGTTTAGCGTTCATTCTATTTATAAACCTGTGATTGTTTTGGCGAAGAATAGGTTATGAGTTTCATCTAGTGTTGGGAGTATATCTGACGAGCATCACACACACCCACGTTTCTGTTCATGTAATGTTAGTATACAGGGATTTAGTCGAGCTCTGTTTGGAGTTGCTGCATTCGTTGAGAGCTCTGTTTGGAGTTGTTGCATTCGTTGATATATTTGCTTGTTGATTGGTTATGGTTAATTCGAGGGGATCTTTTCATTTTCATATTAGTTGCATTCATGCATTGCATTTGTATGTGTTGAGTCTGTTTATGCTTGAGGATAAGCATTGGTTTAAATTTGGGGGTGTGACAAGTGGATTTCATATCCATCATATCCACTTAGAATGCTTCATATCGGCTTAATTTGATTAACTTGACCTCAAGTATGTGGTGTTTTTTATGTGTTTTTAGTGAGTTGTGCAGGACTATAAGCTGGAGGCAGGTGAGTGGTGTTTCTATGATTATATGGTGGTTTAGAGCTCGAGAGCCAAAGGACTGGACTTGCAAGAGAATCAGAGAGTAAAAGAAGCATAAATTAGCAAATCAGCAGAATTGTCCAGTAGCAAGGGCGCGGGCACGCTGCATTAGAGCGCGGGCGCGCGGGGTTCAAATCAGTAAAGCGCGGGCGCGCCATATATAGTGCGGGCGTGCCGTGCCGGTTTCCCAAAATCCTGATTTTATTCTGTTTTGTATTTTCTTGACGGACAAGGCAAGCAGGGCTATTTAAACACAAGTTCTCAACAGAAAGAGCACGTTTTTTATCAGAGAGAGCCAGGAGAACAAGATTAGGAGAAGGACTCACCGAAGCACGTGACAAGCAATGGAGATCTAGATCTACTTCTTTTGTATTCTTCTAATTAGACGATACTTTGGATCTAGTTTTGGATTTGTTTTCCAAACATTATTACTTTAGTACTTTTATTCAGATCTTTTATCATTAGATCCCATGATGACGAGCCGTTCGATTATGAACTAATCGTTGTCATGGGATTCTAACGAATTTATTTACGGAATTTAGTAGTTTGATTGCTTTAAAGATTTGTGTGTGATGAATTATTGATTTCCTCGTATGGTTGTGCTGATTCTTCTTGGATGAGTAGCTAACATCTAAGTTGTATTGTTAATCTTTATTGAATGCGAAAGTGGATATAAAGAATTAGAACTTGCGATGCTAGCATAAGTTTATGGATGTTTTGACATGCATGATTCGTAGTGTAATTTTAACCATCTTACGCTGCCCTATGTGATCTCAATGGATGACTTGTACTTAAAAGTTAAACCGTTATGTTTTCAAGTCTTATAGACATATAGGGTCTAAACATAATTGGTGTCTGTCCAGCTTCTATCTGTTTGTGGATGATGAGTGGTTTGGTATACGTATGCCGAAAGGTAGTGTGTACTAATTTCGTGTTGTCCGATTAGTTGTCATAACCATCACATACATTGATACAAGGCATCAGCTCTAGACGAAGCATTTAATGAAGTTAGGATCCCATGTTTTATCTCTTATTAGTAAATTGGTTTTAAATCACATTAGTTAATTAATTCTTAGTATTGTCAAAATTGCCTATTAGGTAATTTAGATAATCAAAACACACTTTTGATATTTGTCTTAGCAGTGAATAATAATCATACATTGTTGCATAAGTGCATATTCTGAATTATACCAGTCTCTGTGGGAACGAACTTAACTTAACCTTATATTACTTGTGACCGCGTACGCTTGCGTGATTTAGTGCGAACATCCTTCTTTAACTAGTTTATATCTTGGAATATCAAGAAAAAGCAGACCGTGTCATGTTCTTCTACAGAAGTAGAATATCGATCTATGGTAGATGCTACATACGAGTTAAAATGTCTTAAAGGTCTTCTGCTTAGTCTTGGGATACATCACCAAAAGACTATGAATTTGTATTGTGACATCAATCAACATTGTAGTTCATGAAGAACCTGATTTTTCATGAAAGAATGAAGCATATAGAAATCTGCTGTCATTTTCTTCTTGATGCAGTGCAAGAGGGTCTCATTTTTTCTTCACATGTGTCTACACGTGATCAACTAGTTGATATTTTTACGAAGGCATTAGGAAAGTATCAGTTTAATGTTTTACCTAGGAAGTTGAACATTTACGATCCTTATGCTCCAACTTGAGGGAGGGTGTTAGACTTGACAAGTATATTATAGTTATTCTGTATGTATATATATTTCCCAAGTTATAGTGATCGTAACTAAGACATATTTGGTTTTCAGAATTACTGAGACATAGGCTTGGTGATTACGTAAGATCTCCAGACTTGCTGGCTACGTCAAGGACATGAAATATTAATATTGGGTATACTTTGGTTTCAAACAATACAACAATAAGCTGATATATATTGGAAGACCAAGAAGCAACAGACTGTGTCACATTCTTCTACGGAAGTAAAATATCGATTTATGGTAGATGTTACGTGCAAGTTAAAATGGCTTAAAGGTCTTCTACTTAGTCTTGGGATACGTTACCAAAAGACTATGAATTTGTATTGTGACAATCAATTAACATTGTAGTTGGTGAATAACCTGGTTTTTCATGAAAGAATGAAGCATTTAGAAGTCGACTATCATTTTTTTCGTGATGTAGTGCAAGAGGGCACTACGCCATAGATTGCTTATTGTAACCCCCAAACTGTGTTACCATAGACCCCTGTTTGAAGTTACCATAGGCCAAAATAGGGCTATGGTAACACTTCAGATGTGTTAGGTTCTCAGCAGTAACTTTAGATATCTAAGGTAACATCAAAACACAGCCTAAGGTAACATAGCAAATGTGGTTACTAAAGACCTCTATAGCAATATCTTAAACACTCTACAGCAACATAGTTTGTGTGTTACAATAGAGGATATAATTTTTCACATGGACAATTGTGGGGCCCACATCTAGGTGGGGTCCGCAATCAATTGTAACACCCTCTTTTACCAATTGTAACACATTGAGTGTTACATAATTAAAATCATTTATAACTAATTTTAATAACAAAAAAAATTATGACATTTAAAAATTCAAGAACCAAATTAATTACATTTCAATAACATCATCCAACATCATTTCAATAACATCGTCTAGTACAAAACCAACCAAATCATCCAAAAATATCTACCAACACTAGCTAATGAACAAAACTTAAAATGTACACGTACTAGAGCTAATAACATGGTAAATTTCAAAAGACAATCGGTGTCCATTAAAGACTCAAAGATCAATTTATTGAGTTGCAAGAATTGTTTGACAGAAGAGAGAGACTCCTTGTGACTAGACTTCTCTTTCGTAATCCTTCTTCATGTAAAGTAGTAGAGTGCAGAAGAGTAAACCATATCAAGCTAAAGTCGGACCAGACAGCCATAGCCTTCTGTCCTTCCACCTTCATAGCTTTTATCTTCTCTACAAATTCAAGAAGGGTTTCTTCACCTGCCATGATGATGGTAACAATTTTATGTGATTATAAAGATACGGCGCATTTATGTTTGTGTCTTCTATGCAAGAGAGCATACATGTAACAAACAGTGATGTAGAATCTAGTATGACTATTGCCAAATGTGCAACCCAAAGTCAAGCCTGAACTAATGTAAGGGTACTTACCTGTATAGCTCCTAACTGCATAACACTTTCACAAAGTTCGCCACCACTGCATCGAGTTTGCAGTGAGCAGCTGCAACTCCAAGCTGACGAAGCCCAAAGCCACCATATCTAACATCATACCCGTTAGCCTACATCAAACAAGCACCACCAAATCATCAAAGATACATATAACCTGACAAGCACTCACAGTTTCCATATTTCCAAACAATCCAGCAGCGAACAACTAGTTACATAATGTAGCAAAAATACAAAAAAGATGGTATATACCATGTCAACCAGGAAGAACTTCTGAAGCTTCTTTGACTAATTTTTCCCAATTTCCCCTACTTGTGTTTGACTAATTTTTCACTATTTTCTTTTGCCGCTCACCATTTTGTTTTGCCGCTCAGCCCTCCTCTACTTTCCTTTTTATTTTTTTAAAAAAATATTACATTTGTAGTTTGTATGATTGTATCATAATAACAATACTCTGCCAAATTAAATTAAAAGATGTAAAAGAATCATTAAAAGGGTAATGCATCAAATTTACATTTGTTGATAAATTAATTATAAACTTAACCGCGTGTTATTAAAATACTTTTGTTTCTAGTTGTACAACCAAAATTCAAACTCGAAAGTGACAAAGATCCTCTAGAGACGCATTCAAGTAAAATGAAACTGAAGATATGTAAATGAGCAAATAAAAGTAATGACATTTTTTCCCTAGTTAGGAGGGGTTAAAATGACTTGCCTTCACTTCCTCAACTTGTTTAATTGTTTGCCTACAGGGATCCAGAAGTTGAGCTGGGACTGCAGCATCCACTAGTTCCAATACACTACAAAACCAGATACAGAGTATAGAGAGCTCGGTTACTTATAAATTATAATCTGTCAAAACCTAATTAGTACATAATACATACTCTTAATTCGACTGTTAACTATACTTTTCTGGCTGTAGGAGTCGTATCAGACAGCTATAATAAACGGTAAAAAGAAACTACTAAACAAATATACCTGGTGTGGCTACTCAAATGTGCCACTACATAATACCTCTATTTATTTTTAGGTTGAGTGTATAAACTAACTTTCCGTACAATGCACAAAGTATAAACGAAGAATATAGAAAGAATCATGTAGTGTTAATTATGCTATCAAGAAATATCAATCTCAGAAACTCACAGTCACAGTCAATCAAAAAATTAGGCTTATGATTGCAAGTTTAAGGTATTGGTCTATCATGCTTGAACAGCAATTGACTTGTAGCAATAGCCAAAAGATAGCAATAATTAAAACAAAAAAACCCCAGACAACCAATAACTTGCATAACCAGTTTCAAGTCCAGCTCTAAGGATCATGCCTGAGACAACGAGTCCAGCAAGAGGATCCAGGAACTTCACCCCAACAACTGATCTTCCAGGAGCTGCACATCGATCAGGATGCCACCTACACAGCAAATAAAAACTTACAAATATCAAGAAATATAAAATATATAATAGACATGTCAATGTGACAATACTAAAAAGGAAAGAACATACTTAAAGGCCAAAGAAGTAATCTTTTTGTTAGCTTTAGAAATATGAAATTTATAAAGAGAAAATAAAAAGGGTGGCGTGAAGAATTGACACCACCCTTCTTCACAAAAGAATGGTGAACTATCATTTTGATAAGCAGACCCGACCAAGTAAAAATTTTCTGCATGTGCATACCTTCAAACAGTCAACAACTTTAATAGCTAGCTGTTGCTGCTCTACTGTAATCTGACCTCCATTCCAAATGAATATAGAAGATCCAGATTGCAGAATAAAACACTCATTTGTGTCCAGTGAGGTGGCCACCTGAATGAAAGAGAAACATAGCAATTTAAAATACTTGAGAGTCCTTAACAGATAACAAGAGAAACATGATGTAATTAAACATTGATGTCATATTTGTTCGCTTACAAAATAGGTTCAGGCTATCAGCACATTGCATGCCAGAAGTTAAAAATAAAACTACTACGTAGTATCAACTCCAAAAGCTAAACCTGAAAGGCAAAGTCATCTAAAATACAACATTAAACGAAGAAACATCCAAGAAAACTATAGAAGAAGAAACAAAAAAAACTAAATTAAAATCAGTTTAATAACTATAGAAGATAACTATAAACATTCATTACAACTAATTCAATAATGCAATCTAGACAGTGATTCAATAATGCGTTGTTCTAGTAAGCTATCATTTTGATCAGCAAAACGAACACCAAACACATGGACACATGGTGTTGCAGTTAAAACTACTTCAATCTAATTAATCACTTAATATAAAGAGAACTTCAGAACTGTGACAAATATGTATACAGGATGTTATAGGACGACTTTTAAAAGTGTAATGCATCTCACCTCACCTGGTTGATATATGTTTACAATGAGTTGATCGAAAAAGGGTTCCCTGCATAATAAATTAGGAGGGAAAGGACATGTTTCCAAGTCCCAATGATAGTTTGCACCTGTCATGGGATCAGAAACATAATCAGCAAACTGAATAGTTTCTTTAAGAGATGTAGAAATCTCAGTTGCCCATGCTGGAAGATCTCCAAACCTCATCGCCTGCAGCAAAGAATATCCACTACATGAGCTTCTACAAGTAAACAATTCATGTAATACAGTTGCTTTTCATTTGTTCTACATTTCTTAGTGACCATATTCATCAACTACAACTAAGGCGATAAAAAAAACAATTAGCTGAAATCAAAATTACATAGGAGTTAACATCAAATTCCAAATCACTCTTTATATCCATTTACACTCTTGGAAAGAAATGAGTAACCTCTACCCTAATTCGGATCATTACTGTTCAAACTGTGGATATAATATTAGAATCATAGGGACTCAAAATAGAAATATAGAATGATAGCATCATGATACTTTTCATTCTAATTTGTAAAATTATACTTAGGACAGAAATTTCAATAAATAATGTTGACCAGATAACCAGATTGTAGTTTAGATTAGCTACTGAACAGAAACAGTTCATCTAATATCGAACCTGATTGTGAGAAGCTTCGCAAAACCACCCTTCTGCATCCAAAAGTAGTAAATTAACAGAAATAAGAACCTAGCAAGATAAAAATTTACCATTCATTACAAGTAAAATCCAAAAACCCCCAAATTTAAACACCCTGAATCCCTAAACAAAATCTGAAGTAAAATTAATACAAACACATATACATATAAATTAAACGAAGAAGAAAACATAATCAGTGAAACTTACGACAATGGTTATGATTATTTTCGATTGATTCAACTTCTTCTGCTACGGAGAATGAAAATGGAGAATGAGAAAGAGAGAGAGTGAGAGATACGTAGAGATACAGAGAGAGATAGATAGAATGGGAGAGAGATAGAGGTCAAACTAAGCTACAATTACAAAATTGAAGTATGCAACACAAAGTATACACGAATCGAAACATATTTATACTTTAATTGAACAAAGCTCGAACTCTAACTGAATCATGGAGTCAAGCTTCGATTGACCATGCTCGAACCCTAATTGAAACCTAAACTGTTTGTGAGAGAGGCGAGAAACTGTTGAGAGAAGTGTTTGAGAGAAAGTGAGAAGTGAAAGTGAGAATCCTAATGGGACTGCTCTTTGACTTGCTTTTCCCCAAATTTTCATTTGCCGCCCTCTAATACCGCTCTATTTTCATTTGCCGCTCAGCAAATGAAATAAAATTATAGTACTGTCGACCTGTCGTACTTTTTTTTAAAAATTATTATCAATTTATTTTAATTTCTTGAAATTAAAATATAATAAATAAATCTATTATTTTCATAATTTTGTAATAATTCTGAACTTATACATAACTTAGTTTTCTTTATTAAATTTTTAATGAATTTAGTTAAAATTTAATAATGTTTGGATATTACTTTATTTTAAAACCTTTTTATTTGAAATTTATAAACAAAATTTAATATTTATGAAAAATCAATAATTTAATTATTTGATGGAATATTACGTTTTATTTGTAAAATGATTACTTCAACGATTTTGTTAAACTTAATTATTTTTAAAGTAAAATAATTATTAAATCATTAATTTTAAATAAAATAAAAATTTTGTTCATGAATACTCTATGGTAACACATCTCATGGTGTTACCCACTGTAACACCTTTTATAACTATAGTAACATACTTCTACGGATTTGGTAACACCACAATCACAATGTTGCGATAGCTCAAAATTTTCATACCTATGGTAACACCCATAGTGATAACACCCATGCCAAAAGGTTGCAATAGGCCATCTATGGTGTAGTGGGGTCTCATTTTTCCTTCACATGTGTCTACACGTGATCGACTAGTTGATATTTTTACGAAAGCATTAGGAAAGTATAAGTTTAACATTTTACTCAGCAAGTTGGACATTTACGATCCTTATGTTCCAACTTGAGGAGGGGTGTTAGACTTGGCAGGTATATTATAGGGCCAATTTGGGATATCTTAAAATAAGTAACTTATAGTTTAAAGTCGATAAATATCATATAAGTGATAAGTAAATTTTCAATTATAAGTTATTTAGGTGTTTGGATAACTTTATTTATAAGTTGATGTGTTTGGTAAATTATAAACAAAATCGAACCGAAATCGAAAAACTGAACCAAACCGAACAATTTCGGTTCGATTTGGATTGATTTTTTTTTAAAAAAAAATTAGTTAATTCGATTTTTCGATTTAGACCAAAAATAATATGTTCGGTTCGGTTTGTCAAAATACCAATTCGGTTTTAACCGAAATAATCGAATTTTATATTTACATATTTTGAATTATATTTTATATAATATAAATATTATATATAATACATATATACGTACCAGGTACCCCTCTTTTAATGAGTTACCCTTTTCAAGTCTTTAACTAAGCCACCTCCCTCCCTCAAAGATTCAATTCCATCAAAGATTATCTTCTAATAAGCCAAATAAGGTATCTTTGATTCTTCTTCTAATCTGAATATTTGATTATAGTCTTCGATCTTCATACTTGCTAATTTGATTATTACTTTTAGATTTATAAAATATAAGTATATATAAATATATAATCAGTACTTTATCTTTGGCTTTTTGCTACTCTCTTTATTTAATTAAGTTGTTTCTCAATTTTTTTGCAGATTGAATTGAACATAGAACAATCAACAATCTTTGAATTGAATTTTTTTACTCTAAAATTTCGGTTTTAGAGTAAACCGAACCGAACAAATCGATCCATTTTAATTCGGTTCAGTTTGATTTTTGTGATAAATCGGTTTGGTTCGGTTACATAAAAATTGAATTTTGGTTTTCCTATTCCATTCGGGTTTTAACTGAACCGACCGAATGATCAGCCCTAGTGACAGTCAATCAGCATTGTAGTTGGTGAAGAACCAAGTTTTTCATGAAAGAATGAAGCATATAGAAGTAGACTATCATTTTCTTCGTGATGTAGTGCAAGAGGGTGTTAGTCACAGAGGCATGCCTGTATACATCTAATAACAAGCCTAATTGTTTGTAATGCTCTGCATTACCTACATGACCTCTTAACTAAGGGAACCTCTAGTTGTAGAGTTTCTATCTGTTCTGTACTTGTAATAGGCACCAAATCCTAGTTGTGTAACTGTACTTATATAGTCAAGAATAATGCTTGAAAGAAGTTCCAAGGTTCATGCCTCAAGCAAGAAGATAAAGACTGTCAAATAATCACAGTTGGGATTTGAAGAAATGAAGAATTTGCCTAAGTACCAATTCGAGAAGTATATTTATCTATTCGAGAAGTCCAGCATTCGAGAAGTCAGGGATTCGATATCTCAAGACACTATTCGATATCTATGAATACACTGTTCGATATCTCATTCGATATCTCAGAGATTCGATATGTCTACTACTCTATTCGAGAACTCAAGAAGTCAAGAAGTCAAAGTGGCATTCGAGAACTCAAAGAGTCAACAAGTCAAAGTTCCATTCGATATCTCAAGGACTCAGAAAGCTATTCGAGATCTCAGGGATTCGACAAGTCACAATGCTCTATTCGAGAACTCAAGGATTCCCGGAGAAAAGAGCTATTTGAGAAGTGGTTCGATATGTCAATATAACAGTATTCGAGAACTCAGAGTTATCGATCAAGTCAAGTCTAGTTCTCGAATCACCTACTTAGTCACTTCTCGAATACATTCTTGGAGACAAAATACTGAAGAAATTGTACAAGTCTGAAACCTGCAACAAGCCAATGCACTTTATGGACCACAATCTGTAATGTGCTCTGGAAAGCCTACAAAGAAGCTTGGAGAGATATAGAAGATATAAAGGGCTAAAGAAGTGGATCTGAACAGGCTTTGCAAAGTCAAATCTGTAACCGTTTGGACTCTTACTCAAATAGGATAGACAGACTAGAAAATAAATTGTTTAGCTACCTTATTTGTAGTAAGTAGGTTGTATCCATACTCTATAAGGATACAGCCTCACTTCCTTAGCAATGAACTTTAACTTTTGAAGAGTCAAGTTTTTCATACACCGTAAGATATATCTCTCTGAGAAAAACGAAGCTGAGAATACTATCATTTGTATTCACAGATTGTAGCAACCTTTATCTAATAATACATTAGATTAAAGTGATATTGTGTCTTGTGTTGTTCTTTATCCGCACCTACACCTTGCACACACAAACACTTATCTGCTACATAGACTCGAGCCAAAGAAAAGTTCAAGAATCCATTCACCCCCCCTGTATTCTTTTACTGTATTCAATACTCAACAAGTGGTATCAGAGCAGGCTGTTTATTCAAAAACAGAAAAATGATCATGAGTTCGAATACACCAAAGACTACAGGAACGGTGAAAGTCCCTAAGTTTGACAAAGAGAATTACAACCTCTGAAAGATAAAGATGCAGTTGTTCATCAAAGCATCTCATCATTTGTATCCTGAGATTCTCAAGAATGGTCCATTTGTTCCCCAATAGGAGATTCCTGAAAAGACTGTTGGAACCACTACTATTCCAAGATCTTATGTGGCTAAGGATCCATCCAAATGGACAGAATCAGAAAAGGACATGGTTGCCCTTGACAGTCACCTCATGTTGCTAATTATAGATTCCATAGACATGTCAATGTTTGCAAACATTGCTTCATGTACCACTGCCAAAGAAATGTGGGATCACATTGAGGTGTTATGTGAAGGAACTGATGAGGTCAGGGAAAACTAGAAACAGATACTGGTCACACAGTATGAGGCTTTCATGGCACAGCCCAAGGAAAGCATTACTGAGATGTTTGAGAGATTTCACAAGCTAGTTACTGAGTTACAGATGAATGGCAAGGTTTATAGCACCAAGGAGTTAAACATGAAGTTTCTGCTATCTTCACCAAACCATCTAGAGCAAAGGGTCATCTCTCTAAGGGAAAGAGATTTGAACAAAATCACTTATGATGTGCTCTATGGGGTTTTAAAGACTCATGAGCTTGAGTTGCTTCAGAAAAGGGCTATCCAAGCCAACCAAGGCAGAATGATAAACACATCATGTGCCTTGATTGCCAACAAATCTATTCAAGACCTAGAATCATCTACAAGCCAATTAAGGATAGATGAGGTAGTCGAAGATGAAGAAACTGAAGCTGAGGTAAGTGAACCTGTTGAGGAGAAGGAGGAAGATGAGTTCTATACTCTTGAAGAACTAGATGGGATGGAAAACACTTCATATGCTTTCATGGCCAGAAAATTTCCAAACATCAAATTTAAGAAGAACCAACCCTTCAAACCTAAAACACAAAACCATTCATTCAACAGGAACAAGGCACCTGTGAAACCAAACAAGAATAAGTTCAAAACCAGCCATGTGGATAGGTCATCTGTAAGGTGTTATAGATGCAATGACCTAGGGCATTTTGCCAGTGAATGCAAGAAGCCTAAAAAGAAGGATAGAGATTATCTTGAGCTCGAAGCTAAGTATGAGGCCCTTCTGAAAAAGCAGACACAAGGTAAGGCCTACATAGCTGAAGGGAAGTGTTGGGATGATTCTTACAATGATGGAGAGGAACAAGAATTTTGCAATTATGCCTTGATGGCCAATTCCAAGGATGACACATCTCCATCAGACCCTCAGGTACCATCTCTCACTACTATAGACATGTCTGTTTCAAAGTATAAATGCATGATTGAACAACTATCTGTTGAGATGTTTAACATTCATACTAGTATGACTGCTGCTAATGAAGAGATTACTAAACTGTCTACTAGAAATGAAATGTTAATAAAAAAGAATGAGGAACTTGAGCTAACTGCTATGCAAGTAGAAAACCTTAAGAAAGAAGTTGAATATCTGCAGAATAAGGTTTTGTGTGCTAGTCAGGTTGAAAAGGCTCTTAGGGATGAATTAGCTGAAAATGAATTCAAACTGAAAACCTTCAAGAAATCATCTGGTCTAGTGCAATCCTACTGTGAAAAAATTGAAGCTAACCCCAAGGCTGCTATTGGACTTGATTATGACACTCTTAAACAGAGAAAAGGCTATGTTGTCATTAAAGATGACACAGCTGTTCATGAGGAAGTGCCTCACATTTTGAAAAAGACTGAAAATCCAATTTTTAAGGAATCAACATTTGAAATTGATGAGGATGCCTTACTCATCAAACAAATGTTGAATGATGAGGATGAGGCACAATCCAATGAACAACAAGCATCTTCCAAGAGTGAGAGTGTCAAGTCAAAGACCAAGGAGTCGGTAGGTGATAGGATAAGACCCAAGAAGTTTGTTAAGTTTGTTTCAGCTGGGAAGAGTGAATCAGAGAAGAAAGTGACTAAGAAGAAACAGAACAGAAATGGCAAGTTACGGATTAACAAAGATAACAACTATGCTTATATGCCTAATGCCCCTAGGAAAACCTGTCAGAACTGTTTTAGTACCAATCATTTAACTCATGCATGCAAGAAACCTGCTGGTAGTGTGTCTAAACCTTTCTATGATTGTTCTGTGCCTCTAAGACATAGAGATGCACCATTTTGTGATAAATTTGACTGTATGCCATGCAATATGAATGTTATGACTAGTTGTTCCAATTTGAGAAGGCAATTCATTGATGGTTGTATCAGTCACAATTCTCACACACACTACACCAGGTCAAAGTCTTCGAGTCCTCCTAAAGCTAGGAAGGTACCTCTGTCACCTAAGTCTGAAATCTCAGGTTCTAAGACTTCTAACATTGACAAGAAGACTAACACCAAGAAAGTTGACAAGCATGTTGTTTATGATAAAAATGTTTCTAAGTCACATGGACCCAAACTTGTTTGGGTACCAAAGGAGAAGTAATACCTTTGTGTTTGCAGGGCAAAGAAAGTGAAAAGAAGGTCATGTGGATTTTGGACAGTGGATGCTCAAATCATATGACTGGTGATATGGCCCTGCTATCACAGTATGAGGAAAAGGCTGGCCCAATGGTTGCTTTTGGAGATGACAGCATGGGTAACACATTGGGATATGGCAAGTTAAAAGTATGAAATGTCATCATTG
Organism: Kitagawia praeruptora; assembly: GCA_037693485.1. Classification (NCBI taxonomy): domain Eukaryota; kingdom Viridiplantae; phylum Streptophyta; class Magnoliopsida; order Apiales; family Apiaceae; genus Kitagawia; species Kitagawia praeruptora. Next base: position 148,255,449 of record CM075352.1, read on the forward strand.
AAGATGTAGCACTGGTCAAGGGACTCAAACATAATCTGCTAAGTATTGGTCAGTTTACTGATAGAGGATTCAAGGTGGATTTTTACAAAGATGAATGTTTGATCACCCACAAGAAGACTAGTGATTTTGCTCTATCTGGAGTAAGGAAAGGAAGCCTGTTTGTAGCCAATATGGATTCTGTAAACAAGGACAAAATTTGTTGCTTTTACTCAAAAGCATCAAATGAAGATTGTTGGCTGTGGCACAAGAAACTATCACACCTGAACTTCAAAGCCATTAATTCTCTAGTCAAAAGAGAGTTAGTGAGAGGCATGCCCACACTTGAATTCTGTCAAGAAGGAGTGTGTGAGGCTTGTCAAAAAGGAAAGATGAAAAGATCAAGCCACAAGTCAAAGACAGTGACATCAATAACCAAGCCCCTACAACTCATTCATATGGATTTGTTTGGGCCTGTCAATATTATGTCACTAGGAAGAAAGAAGTATGCCTTGGTGATGGTTGATGACTTTACAAGGTATACATGGGTGGAATTTCTGGCATCAAAAGATGAGGCTCCACAAGTAATCATTGAGCATATAAAGAAAGTTGACAAGGAAGCAAAGGCCAACAATGCAAGTGTGATTGCACTGAGAAGTGATAATGGAACAGAGTTCAGAAATGCCATACTTGAAGCATTCTGTAAAGAGAATGGTATTTCTCAGCAATTCTCAGCTCCAAGGACTCCACAACAAAATGGAGTTGTTGAGAGAAAGAATAGAACTCTAATTGAGGCTGCTAGAACAATGTTACTTGATGCAAAGATGCCTACATGTTTTTGGGCTGAGGCTGTAAGCACTGCATGCTATATCCAGAACGGAACCATCATCAACAAAAACACTGGAAAGACACCTTACAACTTGATGACTGGAAAGAAGCCCACTCTCAAGTATGTTCATACTTTTGGAAGCAAATGCTTTGTATTAAAGGATAATTCTGAATATGTTGGAAAGTTTGATGCAAAAGCATTTGAAGGAATTTTTCTTGGCTACTCTATGGAAAGAATTGCATACAAAGTTTATGTCATCAGTCAAAAGAAAATTATGGAAAGCACAGATGTGACATTTGATGACAGCAAACTACCTGGACTAGAAGAAGCCAATGATGAAGATAAAGATCCATTAAGGTTTGATAATCTAGATGATTCTGATGAAGAGTTTGAAACTGAAGTTGAAACTCAAGTTCAACAGACTCAAGTGAATGATAATACAAGAGAAGAATTTGTGCCAATCAACAGTGGAGAGACTAGCATTCAAGGCACACCTGTGAGCATGGTTCTAAAAAACGACCGATTTGCCTATTAATCGGCTGATTAATCGGTATAAGGTGAGCCTCCTCTGTTATTTACGTTAATCGTTGTATAAAACGTTGAACTATGAAATCGGGTCAAACTCGGGAAAAATCGGGTCAAACTCGGGAAAAATCGGGTTAGGTGAGTGACATAAATTAAAGTTGGGCCTTTTTTCACCATAAAAACACAACAAAAATCAAAACTGTGATAAATATCACTGCATCGGAGAGAGAAAGATAGCGAGCAAAACCCTAACACTTACTTTGTTGTTGATGTACGGGATCAAGAATCAAGATCAATAGTTAATCAAGGTACTCGTTAAGACTTAAGACCTTAAATCAATTCTCTTTTACCTTTAACTTTAATTGTATTTTTTATTTGAATGAAAGTATCTTGTTAGAGACTTAGAGTTAGAGTTATATATGTATAAACTATGATGTAGAAAGCTATACAAAACAAGAAGATTTTAATGGTTCTTTTGATTTTAATCTTAAGCTGTTTGTTTCTCCAAATTTAGTCACCAAACTAGAACTCTTTTTAAGTTAATTAGTAATAAACTAGTTATAAATGCTGGCTATATTTTGTTAGAAGTTTTTGTTTAAGCAATTTCAGTTGTTTTCTTAATTTATGACAGAATGGAAAATTCTGCACCTGCTGGTTCCATGGATGACACATTAAAAAGTAAATCGGATAATATAGGATGGGATTATGGTGATTTGGTGGATCCAGGTGTATCACAGAAGGTGAAATGTAAATTATGCAAAAGAGTGATCAGTGGAGGTGTTTTTCGTCTGAAGCAACATATAGCTCGAATAAAAGGTAATGTCATATCTTGTGACAAATCTACTCAAATAGATCAAGTGAAGTGTAAACGAGCACTGGAGGAGGTAAAAAACTTGAAAGAAAACAAAAGAAAGGCCCTCGAAGAAAGCAGGGCAGAGGTTAATATCACTGAAAATAGCAAAGTGATTGATGATTGTGTGGAGATCGATAGTGTAAGCAAGAAACCCCGCACACTTGGTCCAATTGATCAATTCACAAGACCAATATCTTCATCTGAAAAAAAGAGGCAACAGAATATCAATGAAACATTGTTCAAAAGCAGAACAAATGAGGTGCACACTTATATGGCTCGTTGGGTGTATGAAGCTGGAATCCCATTTAACTCAATCGACAATGACAGTTTTCGTAAATTTCTTGAAGCTGTTGGACAATTTGGTCTGGGATATATTCCACCAACTCAATATCAGCTGAGAGAACCATTGTTAAAGCGGGCTGTTGAGAATACTAAAGCATCAATGAAGGAACAAGAGGATGAGTGGAAGAGTGGTGGATGCTCAATTATGACTGATGCATGGTCTGATCGTAAACGACGAAGCATAATGAATTTGTGTGTTAACTGCAAGATTGGAACCAGTTTTCTCTCTTCTATTGAATGTTCTTTGGAGGCACACACTGGTAAATTTATATTTGATTACGTGGACAAGTGGATTGATGTAGTTGGAAGTAAAAATGTGATCCAAGTAGTGACTGATAATGCATCTAATAATTTTGCTGCGGCCAAACTCTTGAAAGTGAAGAGACCAAATATATTCTGGACTTCATGTGCAGCCCATACATTAAACCTTGTTCTGGAAGCAATCGGTATCTTGCTTAATTGAAATTTAAATTGTTTACTTTTACCTAATTACTTGTTAGTTTCTAATAATTTTCTACCTATTTCAATTTCATGCAGGTAAAACTCCAAGATTTAAATTGGTGATCGACATGGCAAAGTCTCTAACGGTTTATATATATGCACATCATAAAACTTTGGCATTGATGAGAAAATTTACAAAAAAAAAGAGATATTGTGAGGCCAGGTGTCACAAGATTTGCTAGTTCATTTCTCACGATGCAGAGCATGGAAGAAAAACAGGAAAGCTTGAAATATATGTTTTTGTCCAGTGAATGGAGTGGTTGTAGGTGGGCTACTCAATCAAAGGGGATAGCAGCCTATAATACAATTGTAAGTAAGTCATTTTGGACAAACTTGTCCTGCTGCATAGAAGTTTTTAAGCCATTATTTAAGCTATTAAGACTTGTGGATGGAGATTTGAGGCCTTCAATGGGTTTTATCTATGGTGAACTTAAAGATGCTAAAAAGGAAATCATTAAGATTTGTAAAGATGTTAAGGAAATATATGATCCTATAATTTACATCATTGATTCAAGGGTCAAAGATCGGCTCGACAGTCCATTACATTTGACAGCCTATCTTTTGAACCCGTATAATTATTATAAAGACGATGAAGCGAAGAATGATCCTAACTGCATGGGAGCTTTATTGATATGTACTGAGGCCTTCTTTCCAGATGATTACGAAGCTCAAAATTCGGTCTGTAATATTGAGTTGCATAGGTATAAAGCAATGGAAGGAATATTTTCAAAAAAGCTGGCAGTTTTAGGGAGAATGCACAATGATAATAATTTTAATCCTGGTAATAACTTTCTAGTTTGATATTATCCCTCACTTAAATGATCCTATACATAGTTTAAACTAAATTAACCCGTTTTGATTTTATTCAGTTGCATGGTGGTCTAATTATGGCTCTGAGACACCAAATTTGCAGAGGATGGCAATGAAAATTCTCGCTTTAACCACAAGTTCTTCAGGATGCGAAAGAAATTGGAGCACCTTTGAAGGGGTAATGAACTAAGTTTTCTTATTATTCAATTCATCCTCTTTCTGAATATCGTAAGTTCTTCAGGTTATGTAATATGAACTTTTCATTTTTAGATTCATACGAAAAAGAGGAACAGGTTGGATTCAGAAAGATTAAGTAGTCTTGTCTATGTTCAGTTCAATTCCAGACTTAACAACAAAAATAAAAAGTTAAAGGACAAGTGTGATCCATTATTAGCAAATGATGCTCGAATGGCTCAAGAGTGGATTGTGGAGGATAAAGATAACGAGTCTGAAGGTTCAACAAACACATGCGATGAGACAATTCGAGAACTTGATGAAGATGATTTTAATTCAGAAGATGAATCGGAAATTGATGAAGATTTTATGTTTGCTGAGATGGATCAGAATTGTTGGTGATATATTGAAAGTTTGGAGAGTTCGGTTAATCTTTTGACAGCCTAGTTGCTTCTTGCTACATACATCGTCCATAAAGGATTTTTGTTGGAAAAAAGCAGCACCAGTTTTGTTAGTGCTTTATATATATAGTTTTGTTAGTGCTCTAAATATATAGAACTGGGCAAAATGTTAAAGCAAGTAAGGTGCAAGTATATAAGTGCTTTTTTTAGGAATGGTAGTGCAGACTGTTTCTGATGTATATCAGTATATGTATGACTTTGCTTATGTATTTTGCTAGTGATCAACTTAATGCATTACTCTTTTGTGGAATCCTTTGTGAAATTAACTAGTGGAGAATGTAGATAGTCTATTGAATATTATATATATAAATATATATATAATTTAATATTAAATTATTACCGATTAGTCGTCCGATTAATCCCCGATTTACCGATTAATCTCTACAAGGTCTCCTCACCGATTATGTCCGATTAACGATTTTTAGAACATTGCTTGTGAGTAGTAGCAATCTCACAGGGGGAGGAAATGAGAATGATCATGATTTGGATGATGAAGCAACATCAAGAATGAGAAATCAGGCTGAGCACTCAAGGAAATGGGATAGATCACACACTGCAGAGCAAATCATTGGAGATCCCAATGCAGGAGTAAGGACTAGGAGAGCTACTCAGAATGAGTGCCTCTATGGCTGTTTTCTATCTCAAGTTGAGCCTAAGAAACTTGATGATGCACTGCTGGATCCAGATTGGAATATTGCCATGTAAGAAGAGCTGAATCAATTTGAAAGGAACAAAGTATGGGAACTAGTGCCTGCACCAAAGAATAAAACCATTGTTGGAACAAAATGGGTTCTGAAGAATAAGATGGATGAAGATGGTGTAATTATAAGGAACAAAGCAAGGTTGGTTACAAAAGGATACTCTCAACAGGAAGGCATTGATTATGATGAGACATTTGCCCCTGTTGCTAGATTGGAAGCCATCAGAATATTCTTGGCATTTGCTGCTCATTCAAACTTTAAAGTGTATCAAATGGATGTCAATAGTGCATTTCTGAATGGAGAATTGGAAGAAGAAGTCTATGTGCAACAACCACCTGGCTTTGAGGATCCACACTTCCCAGAATTTGTCTACAAATTGCTTAAGGCATTGTATGGACTTAAGCAGGCTCCAAGGGCATGGTATGATACCTTATCACAATTTCTTCTTGAAAATCAATTCACTAGAGGTACATTGGACAAGACACTGTTTTACAAGAAGCATGGTGATGATCTTATCCTAGTTCAGATCTATGTGGATGATATCATTTTTGGATCTACAAATGAGAAGCTGTGTGAGAAATTTTCTAAACTCATGCAGAGCAGATATGAGATGAGTATGATGGGAGAGTTGACATTCTTTCTTGGGTTGCAAGTCAGTCAAAGGAAGGATGGTATCTTTATCAGTCAGACCAAGTACATCAAGGATTTATTGAAGAAGTTTGACTTGGAAGATTGCTCACCTGCAAAGACACTCATGGCCACTGCAACTAAGTTGGATGAAGATGCTAAAGGCAAGAAAGTAGACATCTCAGTCTACAGAGGCATGGTTGGTTCTCTACTCTATCTCACTGCAAGTAGGCCAGACATCATGTTTGCTACATGCTTGTGTGCAAGGTTTCAATCAAATCCAAAAGAATCACATTTGATTGCTATAAAAAGGATCTTTAGATATCTGAAGGGCACTCCAAACTTGGGTCTATGGTATCCTAAGGACACAGGGTTCAATCTGGTTGGTTATTCTGATGCTGATTATGCTGGATGTAGAGTGGATAGGAAAAGCACCTCAGGTAGCTGTCAGTTTCTTGGACAAAGGTTAGTCTCTTAGTATAGCAAGAAACAACAATCTGTGTCAACTTCTACAGCTGAGGCTGAATACATAGCTGCTGGAAGTTGCTGTGCTCAAGTGCTTTGGATTAGAAATCTGTTAGATATAATTGATGTAAATATTAATCAGTGTTTAAGTGATACAGTGATACATCAGAGTTTAAGCTGGAAGCAGTCAGAGTTTGAGTAAACGCTGACAAATGGAAGCGCAAATGCTGATTGATGGAAGCAACAGAGTTTGTTAAACTCTGTTCAGCAGAAGCATCTACGAGTCAACAATGATTGGAGATTAATTGAAGATAAACAATGGAAGTAATATCTTTGAAGATCAGATAGCTATCAAAGAGATTGAGTTGACTTAAAAGATGTGTAGCAATCGTAATTGATATCAATTATATAGCTTAATTATAGGAGTATCAATTACTGATTGTATAGAAGCTGTATGTTTTATAAATACAGTTAGGTTAACCCTAGAAGGGTATCGAACATTAAAATATTCATTCATTGTAACCTAAGCAGCTCTCTGTGATATTTTACATCATTGAGAGAGGAATTATTAATTCCAAACCGTTTTTAAGTACTAAAACGTGTGTTCTTGTTATTCTCGCATACAGTACTTGATTATATTTTGTTTATTTGGCCTAACAAGTGGTATCAAAGCCAATCTGTTACTTTATTATAGTTTAAGATCAAAACACAACTATAATCATGTCAGAGATTCCTCCTCCAACAGGTCTAGGTTCTGAGAAAGCTCCTACTACTGTGAGTAGGTATGAGACAATTAGGGTTCCTATACTCCGGCCAGCAGAGTATGCAATATGGAAGGTGAAGATGACTATGTTTCTGGAGGCTATAGATCCAGAATATCTTGACAGAATTTATGAAGGTCCTCATAAACCTACAAAGTTATCTGCTGCTGTTGCTGGTGAGGAATCAAAAGTAATTCCAAAGGAAAAGAAAGATCTAACTGCTGAGGATCTTTCATCTATTGCTAAGAATGAAAAAGTAAGGCATTTACTTCACAGTGCTTTAGACAATGTTATGTCTAATAAGGTGATTAACTGCACAACTGCAAAAGAAATTTGGGATGCACTTGAGGTTAGGTGTCAAGGAACTGCTGCTATCAAGAAGAATAGAAGGAACATACTCACACAGGAGTATGAGCATTTTGAGGCAAAGTCTGAAGAAACCATGACAGAAACATTTGACAGATTCTGTAAATTACTCAATGATTTGTCATTGGTTAACAAAGAGTATGATCTAGAAGACTCAAATCTCAAGTTTCTTCTTTCTTTACCTGAAAAGTGGGATGTGAAAACAACCACTATAAGAGATAACTATGATCTTGCTGATACTGAGATTGATGAAATCTATGGACTGCTCAAGACTCATGAATTGGAAATGGAGCAGAGAAACAGGAGATCAAGCAAGAAGTTAAAGTCTGTTGCTCTCAAGGTTGAAGAGAAACCCTTGAAGAAGAAATCAAAGGGAAAGGCTTTAGTCATTCATTCTGAAAGTGAATCATCAAACTCTGATGATGATTCAAACACTTCTGATTTATCTGACTCTGAGGATGATGAAGAAGAAATGAGAAAAATGGTTGTTTTGATGGTAAAGACCTTTAAGAAGATGGGTTTCAAGAACTTCAAGAAGGGAAAAAGGTTTTCTAGAGATTCAAATGACAGAAAGAGTTTCAGAAACTCTGAGAGAAGAGATACCAAATTTGGGAAGAAAGACAAGTCTGAGATTCAATGCTACAAGTGTAAGGAGATGGGTCACTATGCTCCTGAGTGCAAGAAGGGTAAAACTGAAAAGACACTCTATACAAAAGGCAGAGACTGGGCAGACACTTCAGACTCAAATAAGGAAATTAACTATGCACTCATGGCTTCTACTCAGAATGAAGATTCTGAACTCAAGGTACCCCCAACTACCTATGCTTATAATACTGATAATATAACTGAATTGAGGATTTATCTTAAAGCACTGCATATCAGTTATAGGGATCAGACTTTAGAGAATGAGAGAATCAAGTATGAGAGTTCTCAACTTAAAGAGAGAAACAAACTTATTGAAGAAAAACTTGAAAACATGCAAAGAGTTCAGAAAGAGAGAGATGATGCTGTTTTTCTAGAACAAGAGTTGCTAGGTAAATATAAGCAACTAGAATCTGAATTGGAGGATGAAAATCACATTATTAAAACTTGGACACACTCTGGAAAAGACATACAAGAGGTTTTTCAATCAGACACAGTAGGTTTAGGTTATTCTGAGGATGATGTACTTAGGTTTCAGAATACAGTCAAGATTAGACCACCACTTCCTTCTAAGAAATTTGGAACATTTGTTAATGGAATAAGTGAACCTAGGTTTGAACATGGAAAAGAAGTTGTTAAGAGAGAACCAGTAAAAGCTAGTGTTAAACAGGTTAATATTGGTTTAATGACAGATAAACAACTCAAGCATAAGCTTAAGGAGTTAAAATCTGTTAAGAAACAGAAAGTGTCTAGGAAGAACAGAAATGGAAAAGTAGGCATCACTCAAGGTAAGTATCCAATGCTTGCTACATTAACTGCAAGAAAGTCATGTCATAACTGTGGTAGCACTAACCATCTTGCTAGTTTTTGCAGGAAGAACAAAAACATTAATTCTTTACCTTCAAAGTCTGAAGTAAAGAAAGTTATGTTAGAGCTAGACCACAGACTTTATGCAAACACTGTGGTAGTACTTGGCATTCTATTTATACTTGCAGAGATTATCATGCTATTTATCATAATTACTATGAACCCAAGCCAAATTTGAAATGGGTTAAAGTAAACTCTGTAAATGTAAACTCTGATAAAGTTAGCTTAAACTCTGATAATGTGAATTCCGCTGCAAAAGCTAACAGAGTTAAAAAAGCCAAAGGATCCAAGCAAGTCTGGATCCTTAAAACTAATCCTCAGTAATTGTTTGTGATTGCAGGGCACCAGGGAAAGTACCCTAGTCGTGGACAGTGGATGTTCAGGACACATGACTGGAAATAAAGCCCTGCTATCAGAGTATGTGGAGAAGGCTGGCCCAAAAGTTTCCTATGGAGATGGCAACATAGGACATACTCTGGGATATGGCAATATTAATCTTGGAAGTGTCATCATCACAAATGTAGCTCTGGTTCCAGGACTCAAGCATGATCTGCTATCTGTGAGTCAAATCTGTGACAGAGGATATCATGTAGATTTTCAACCTGAATACTGTCAAGTCATCAGTAAATCTACAGGGAAAGTAGTTCTAGTTGGAAACAGACACAATAACATCTATGAAATAAAATTGTCAACAAACTCTGATGGCAAAGCAGTGTGTCTGTCAACAAGAATGTCCAGTGAAGAGAGTTGGAAATGGCACAAGAAACTCTCTCATTTGAATCTGAACAACATCAATGAGCTGATTAGAGAGAATCTTGTAAGAGGGCTCCCAAAATCATTATTAAATGTTGATGGCCTATGTGATTCCTGTCAAAAGGCCAAACAAAGGAAGTCATCTTTCAAGAGCAAAACTGAATCTTCAATTGTTGATCCTTATCATCTTCTACATGTTGTTCTTTTTGGTCCAGTAAATGTAATGTCACTTAGAAGAAAGAAATATGCTTTAGTCATTGTTGATGAACACACCAGATATACATGGGTGTATTTTCTAGCAAAGAAGGATGAAACAGCATTAACTCTGATGGAGCATGTAAAGCAACTGGACAAAGGATCAAAACACAAAGTCAAAATAATCAGAAGTGATAATGGAACTGAATTTAGAAATGCAACAATGGAAGAATTTTGCAAAGACAGAGGAGTGAAGAAAGAGTTTTCTGCACCTGGTACACCACAGCAAAATGGTGTAGTTGAAAGAAAGAACAGAACCCTCATAGAAGCTGCCAGAACTATGCTTGATGAAGCAAAATTGCCAACTTATTTCTGGGCAGAAGCTGTTCAAACTGCCTGTTTTACTCAGAATGTCACTCTGATCAACAAGCATGGAAAAACACCATATGAAATGGTGAGAGAAAAGAAGCCAAACCTGAAATATTTTCATATTTTTGGGTGTAAGTGCTTTGTGCTGAAAACTCATCCAGAACAGTTGACAAAATTTGATTTAAAAGCCGATGAAGGAATTTTTGTTGGCTATCCACTGTCAACTAAGGCATTCAGAGTTTATAATCTGAGAACCAAAGTGATCATGGAATCAATTCATGTGTCATTTGATGACAAGAAAATAACTGGACTTGAAGATGTAAATGAACATGATCAACTACACTTTGAAAATGAAGATTTATTCTCTGATGAAGTAAACTTTGATGAGGCTGATCTGATAAACTCTGTTGAGCTAAACTCTGAACCTCTACTGGTAAACACTGAAGAAACTTTTCAGCCAGAAACAAGAGAAGAACCAGTTGAGGGGGAGCATGAAGAATCACATCATAGTGATAACTCAAATTATGATAGTGACTCAGCTGAAAAATCTGGATCAAACTCTGATGACTCAAACTCTGATAGTCCAAAAAATCTGACAGTTCAAACTCTGAGCAGTCACATTCAGGGGGAGCCTCAGAGAATGAAGAAAGACACCAAGGAAATCAGGAGAACATGGATCGAGGGAGAGGATCAAACTCTGAGAGAAGTCATTTGCCTTCAGCTAGGAAATGGACTAAATCTCACACACCTGAATTGATTATTGGTGATCCAGATGCAAGAGTAAGGACAAGAAGTGGAACAACAAATAAATGTCTGTTTCATGCATTCTTGTCACAAACTGAGCCAAAGAAGGTTGAAGAAGCTCTTCAAGATGCTGACTGGATAACAGCATTGCAGGAGGATTTAAATGAATTTGAGAGAAATGAAGTTGGGACACTTGTACCAAGACCCAAGAATAGGTCTATTGTTGGTACTAAGTGGGTTTTCAGAAACAAAATTGATAGTGAAGGGGTTGTTACAAGAAACAAAGCCAGACTTGTGGCAAAAGGCTATTCACAGCAAGAGGGAATAGATTATGATGAGACTTTTGCTCCAGTTGCCAGGTTGGAGGCAATAAGGATGTTTCTTGCCTATGCTTCTCACAAGAAATTCAAGGTATTTCAGATGGATGTGAAGAGTGCTTTTCTGAATGGGAAACTTGAAGAAGAAGTGTTTGTTGAACAACCACCAGGATTTGTTGACCCCAAATATCCAGATTATGTCTACAGGCTTGATAAATCACTTTATGGACTTAAGCAAGCACCAAGAGCATGGTATGAAACTCTTGCTCAGTTCCTACTAGAAAGTGGGTTTCACAGAGGTACAATTGACAAAACTCTATTTTACTTTAAATCTGGTAGTGACTTGCTTTTGGTTCAAATTTATGTTGATGACATAATTTTTGGGTCTACTAATGATAAACTCTGTACAAAGTTTGCCAAGCTAATGCAGTCCAGATATCAAATGAGTGTGATAGGAGAGCTTAGTTATTTTATAGGTCTACAGGTGAAGCAAACAGATGATGGAATATTTATAAATCAAGCAAAATATACCAGAAACCTTCTCAAGAAATTTGGTATGCTTGATTGCTCATCTGCATCAACTCCCATGGCAACAGCAACTAAGTTGGATAAGGATACAGGAGCATCAGTGCATATGACAAACTACAGAGGCATGATAGGGTCTCTTCTTTATCTGACAGCAAGTAGACCTGATATCATGTATGCAACCTATCTCTGTGCAAGGTTTCAAGCTGATCCCAGAGAACCACATCTCACAGCAGTGAAAAGGATTTTCAAGTATCTCAAGGGAACCATTACTTTAGGACTGTGGTATCCCAAAGAATCAGATTTCAAACTTATTGGTTACTCTGATGCAGACTTTGCAGGCTGTAAGATAGATAGAAAAAGCACTAGTGGAAGTTGTCAATTTCTGGGTGACAGACTGGTTTCTTGGTACAGTAAGAAACAAAAATCAATTTCTACATCTACAGCTGAGGCAGAGTATATTGCTGCTGGTAGCTGCTGTGCACAGATTCTATGGATGAAGAATCAGCTGCTGGATTATGGATTGAGGTACAGTAAAATTCCTATTTACTGTGATAATCAAAGTGCTATTGCTATGACAGGTAATCCAGTACAACACTCAATGACCAAGCACATCAGCATAAGGTATCATTTTATCAGAGAGCATGTAGAGGAAGGGAACATTGAGCTTCATTTTGTGTCTACAGACCAACAGCTTGCAGATATTTTCACCAAACCATTGAGTGAAGCTACATTTACAAGGCTGGTAAATGAACTTGGAATAATCTCTAGTTTTGACTAGAGATACTGGTTAGACTCAAAATTCACTTCATGTAATGCATTATTCATGTTTGTGTGATGTGTTAAATGCTATGTGAACTCAGTTTTTAAAACTCTGTTATGTCAAACTCTGTTCACATGCTGAATAAACTCTGAGTAATTCTGATAAAGTTTTTGTCTGAGATGAACACCAATGAAGAAAATGTCTGAAGCATGGTTCTCAGTAGTTAATCATGAATCCTTCTAAGTTATCTGTGATCTAATCTTAGACTGTGCAGAAATTCAACACAAGCATGATACTGTTAATATTTATAGCATCTCTTAGTTTATTTCTCCTAAACTCTGAGTCTGTAAATAATGTGTGCATTACCTCTCATTAATAATTTCTGACATTGATGACTTCTAAACTCTGATGAGTGACACTCTGTTCCCAAGACATTTACATGGTACTTGATGATTCCTTATTTGTACTTGTGAAAATTATAAAACTTGAGATGTGTCATTGTTTATTTTGGTGAGTACTAAAGCATGTCTGCACCCTGTGAGAATCTGAGCCAAATAAGTGATTGATACATTTTATATCAATCGAATTTTAATTGTTGTGTGATGTTCATCAGTAAGTATGTTGCTCTAGAACTTGTTTTAAACCATTTTGAGACTGCATGATATGTGTGTGCATGAAAATGATAAAGGCACTAGGATTTACCACATTTATACAAACACTGATCTTACATTAAACTCTTAGTGAACCCCTTTGAGCCTTATTAACTGTTCTCTTGAACTCTGATGTATCAAGAGTATTAAACTCTGATATATATAGGGCAGTTAGATTCTTTTGAAAATTGAAGAGCAAACAGGTGAGAGTTTCTTTGCAAAGGAAAGTTTATTTGGAGGATATATATACATAAAAAATGTATATATCCTGATCATCTTTTTACAAATATGTACTTAGACAACTGAACACTTTGCTCTATTGAATTGTTCAGTTAGTCATTTATTCAAATTATCTTCTTTCTTCTCACCTGTTTGATTTCAACCAAATATCAACCCTGAATAAAGTCCTTTTGATTTGTGCACACATGTATTCAAAGTAGTGTAAATTTGGTGGACAACCAAGCATATGGCAGCATCTGCTTTTACTGATTGAACTTGAGTGTAAACACTGTCCCTAAACACTTGTGTGATTTGAGAGTTTGTGAGTTTATCAAATCCTTGGCATGCAACTCACTGAATGATGCCTTGATATCTATCTCTTGATCTTTTTGTCTCTAAAGACTGTGTGTTTACTTGGATTATCATGGACATCAAAGGGAATAGGTGTATTCAGATTTCTGTATTTAAGTTACTACAGAGTTTAGCATTCATCATATAGTCAGTGTTTACAATCAGAGTTTGTGCATCCAGTATTTACTGATTTAGTATTATGGAATTTATGAAAAATTAGATGCTCTAAAAATTGGATTAGTAAACTCTGCTATCCACACACAAAATTCACATCTGTGCAGTATTTGAAAGGGTTTCAGTTACAAAGTTGGAGAAGTGATAAACACTGATGAATTTTTGTCGACATACTCTAAGGTACATTTTATTTCAGATGATTTCACATTTGGGGTAAAAAGAGTTTTTGACAGCTGTTGGTTAGTGTTAAAGTGTTTATTTGTGCAAGTAATTACTAAGAGAAGGTAGCAGTAATTTTGTAATTACTGAGTATGAACCGTGTCCCACTCACACATCTTTCAATGATTGTGTTTTCCTAATTATGGTATGTGGTTACGTGTTTTAAGGCGAAAACGTTTGAGATTCACTCTTTCCTTCATATTCACTTTCACCCACTCATATTCATTTTTTTTTACTTTCATTCACGGTTTCATATCATTTTCACTTGAAAATTTCATCAAACACTTTTCACTCATATCATTTTCATTCGTATTTCTTCTCAAACTATTCTAATGGCAACCAAACCTTTCAACACGCTTGGTCTTTTGTTTGTTCCTAATAATTATGCAGCTCCGTTGATCACTGAAAACGCTCCAGAAGCTTTTCATTTGATGCAGAATTTCTTGAGAGATTCAGAAGTTGGTTATGCCTTGGTTGAACCTCAAACGCTGTCTGCATCTCAAATTGCTTCATTCTGGCAAAACTCTGTGTATGATGATGGTGGGGAGAATGGGACACCATCAATTATTTTCACATATAACGAAACTGACTATGTTATCACTCCAGATACAGTCAGAGAAACCATGGACTTTGAAATTCATACTTCATATGCTGTTGTTTCTGAAACGAATCTGCGAGAGATGCTGCAGCAGATTGGGTACTTAGGTCCGATGGACAAGATTGGGTCAGTGAAAAGACCTCAGTTACGAAAAGAATGGAGTTTCTTCTTCGACTGTATTACAAGGGCTTTTGGAAACAAGGTCACCAATTGGGATGCAATTCCTACTGATAGTCTTCAAATCGGGTATTCTCTTCTTTATGGTTCTAATTTCAATTTTGGAAGACATGTGTTAATGAATATAGGAGGTAGGTTGTCAGTATCTAGAACTGTATATTTTGCTAGATTTTGTCAACTACTATTTTCTGCTTGTGTACCAAATGTTGCAATTGCTGAAGCTGATGCGATTCAGCCTTTTAAGGTCAATAAGAGAATATTCTCTGATTTGACAAATAAGGATGGCAACAGGGAGGTCCCTGCTTTAGTTTATCCTCTTGCGTTACAGAACTTTATAAATCAACCACAGGAACCTCAACAACCTCAAGAATCTCCAATAAACCCTGAGCCACTAAACACTGAAATACTAAACTCTAACACTCAACCACAATCTCACTCTGAACGAGTAAACTCTGATCCCCTAAACTCTGAACCACTACACTCTGCACAACAACCACCAACATCTCAGCCTCCTATTCACCCTCAACCATCCAAGTCCAAATCCAAACGTAAGGGGAGAACTAAACATGTAGCTCATAACTCAAGACACAGACTTGCTAGAGCTACACTAGCAAGAAAAGAGAAAAAGGAAAGAGCAAATAGATCACCATCACTATCTCTTGTTGATGAAGAGTCTTCTTCTTCTTCTGAAGATGAGGCACCTGTTGAGTTGCAGACTTACAAAAGAAGGAAGCTGGTAATATCTGATTCAGATGATGAAATGGTTATTAAAGCTCCAGAGGTTATCACTTCAGAAATACCTGTTGAGATAGATGCTACTAAAGAATCTGAGAAATCACCTCTCAATATGCACATGGATGACAACAGAGATGGCTTTACTCTGGACGATTTTGCTGAGACTGCCATGCCATTCTCTGATCCTATGATTCCTCCTACTTCTTCTCTTCCTGTTCACTCTGAAGAAACTGGTGCAGTTGCTCAACCTACTGTACTTCTTGAAGAAACAGTAGCTTCTCATACTGATGTATTTTTGGATGCTCACCAGGGTTCTGATCATGGTGAAGAAGTTGAAAAGGCAACAAAGGATTTAAACTCTGATATTCTGCCTGCAGTTGTTTCTCTTGCAGAGAATGTTGATAAGACTGTTGAGTCTGAAAAACAACCTGTCCAGAATGTTGAAGATGTTGCAAAGAATGCTGGAGTTGTTGAAAAGAATGCAGAAGCTGCAGAAATTGTTGCAGAGAATATAGCTGAGGCTGTTGTAGAAACTGAGCACACTGTTGCTGAGAATGTTCAAATTGCATAGAATGTTGAACATGATAGTGTTGAAGCTGAAGGTGAAGAGAGTTCAAACTCTGATTCTTTTGCAAGTGCACCTGTGCATACTGATGGAAAGCATGCACCATTCACCCAGCCTTCCAAACAACATGAGATTGAAGCAGAGTATCTTGCTAAATTTTCTGCAAATTGGTATAAGGAAGATTGTGTTTTTCCTAGAGGGAGAGCAGCAGATTTTGTGAAACAAACTGCTACTGAAATTTCAAATCCAGATATTCTCTCTTGTTTGAAGGCCACAGTGGTGCAAGTCAAAATACTGGATGGCAGACTTGATGATTGTCAGAAGTCAATTACTGGTCTAAAAGATGATATTAAGGATAAGGATATGACTCTGGAGTTTGACACCAAACTCAAGATTACCAAATTCTCCAAGGCTCAAGACTCTATGTCTGACAGACTGACCAAGATTGAAGAAAATCAGAATAGTTTGTCTGATAAGGTTGATGCTATTGCTTCTTCCTTGGAGCTGATTACATCCATTCTCATGCCTGATGATGTCAAAAAAGGGGAGAGATATGCTAAGACTAAATGCAGGCAATCTCAAACTCTGACTCAGAAGGATGATGCAGGAGATGGAGGAGCAAAAGGTCAAAGAAATCTGAGGTCAAGGGCAACTGAGAAGAGTTTACTATCTGATAAAACTTCTAAGTCAAAGTCTGGTGGGGTAAATACTGATACTCAGGGTACATCTAAGATCCAGAGTCTGCTATTCACTGATAATCCACAGACTGATGAAGAGTTAGCTGCCAAAGTATTTTTAGAGGAGAATGAAGAAGGAGTTACTCTTGCAAACATTCAAGCTGAAGAGAAGAGTTTACAAGCTGAACATCAGAAAGCTTTGAAGTCTGGTAAGGGTAAGCAAAATGTGAAAGCTTCTAGGCTTGTTCTTAAAGGCATTGAAATCAAAGAAAATGTTGTAGCTGATCAAAGGATGTAAGTATTCAAAAAGCCAACAGAAGTAGAAGCTAAGCAAAAGCTTAAAGGCATTGCTAAAGAGGAAAGCATGTCAAAGAAATCAAACACAACTTCTGTTGCTAAAAGAGTTGTGCAGAACTCTCTATCTTCTTCTGTATTACAATCAATTTTTGGGAAGACATCAGTGTTTGAACCAACCCCAGAGACTGGAGGTCCTATGGATTTTTCAGATGGAAAAGGTTTAACTGGAAAGATTGGAAGCAATAAAGCTGGACTAGGCTCTCATAGCGATCAAAGACAACAAACTGGTCCTAGAGATCCTTCCTCACTGGCTGTTCCAGGTCGTGGTGTAACTCAAGAAAGTTTAGACAGACTGGAATCAGTACAGTTGGTCCATCAGAAGAGTTTGGAAAAAGATTTTCTTTTATACTTCATGTCTGATGGAACAGTATATAAGATTGGTGAATTTGATCTTGATCTGAAATACTGGGAAGAACTAGAACATGTTTTATATCTGTTCAAAGTGAGAAATCGAAGAACTGAGTCAGTTACAAATGTGCTTAAAAGAAAAATGCTTCAAAACTTGGCAACTAGAGGTATGAAATACAACAACAGATATGTCCCTAAGTACAGAGATTGGAATGGAAATCTTATTGAGATGAAAAAGGGTACTACAAAGCTAAAGACTGATCTGGGGATTAAATTTCTTGATTTCAACTCACAATCAGAGGAAGTGAAATTCATCAGACTGGGTAATCAGATGAGGAGAAACAAAATGTATGATCTAAGAGCTGCTATCTATCAGACTGATGAGAATGATCCTGAGTTAAGATAAATCAAAGAGATAATGCAGAGAGAGCTTGAGAATGCTGAAAGAAGATTGCTGATAGACTACCTTAGAGCTACACCAGATCTTGAGGCAATTTTATGAGTGATGCTCTGTAAGGATTTCTTGTTTTTCTGTTGATTTTGTTTAAGTAAGTAGTTTAAACTCTGATCATTTATTAAACACTGCATTTGTCTATTTTGTTTTGACATCATCAATTATCATTAACTTGTGCATTTTTGCTAATGAACAAGTTGGGGGAGATTGTTAGATATAATTGATGTAAATATTAATCAGTGTTTAAGTGATACAGTGATACATCAGAGTTTAAGCTGGAAGCAGTCAGAGTTTGAGTAAACGCTGACAAATGGAAGCGCAAACGCTGATTGATGGAAGCAACAGAGTTTGTTAAACTCTGTTCAGCAGAAGCATCTACGAGTCAACAATGATTGCAGATTAATTGAAGATAAACAATGGAAGCAATATCTTTGAAGATCAGATAGCTATCAAAGAGATTGAGTTGACTTAAAAGATGTGTAGCAATCGTAATTGATATCAATTGTATAGCTTAATTATAGGAGTATCAATTACTGATTGTATAGAAGCTGTATGTTTTATAAATACAGTTAGGTTAACCCTAGAAGGGTATCGAACATTGAAATATTCATTCATTGTAACCTAAGCAGCTCTCTGTGATATTTTACATCATTGAGAGAGGAATTATTAATTCCAAACAGTTTTTAAGTACTAAAACGTGTGTTCTTGCTATTCTCTCATACAGTACTTGATTATATTTTGTTTATTTGGCCTAACAAAATCAACTTAGAGATTATGGACTTGTGTTGGAAAGAATTCCAATCATGTGTGACAACACAAGTGCAATCTCTATAGTTGCCAATCCTGTCAATCATTCTAGGACAAAGCACATTGACATCAGGTATCATTTCATAAGAGAACATGCAACTAATGGAACCATTGAGCTGCATTATGTTTCTACAAATAAACAACTAGCTGATATATTCACTAAGCTATTAGATGAAGCCACCTTCACAAGGTTGGTTAGTGAGATTGGAATGCTGAAATCTTCAGATTCTGGCTAAGTGAATACAGCATCTAGATTGTTGCGGCAGTAAACACTTACTTTATCTAAATTCTCAATATTTTTAGAGTAAGTGTTGGCTAAAATATGATTTATAAATATTTCAAATCTGTTGTATATTTGGAAAATCATATTTTCGTGTTAACTTGAAATTTCTATGAAATTTTGAGAGAATCACTATTTAATTTACTAGAATATTCTTAAATGAATATGGCTGGTGAATTTTAAAAGATAGTGAAAATTTATTTTTGTGAGTGATGAGTATATTTCGATAAGTCAGACTTCTCGAGTGATTTACTATTCGACATCTCTAACAAGTCTCATTAGAGCACTCCCGAGTTCTCGAATAGAGTCTTTTAGAGTTATCGAATAGAGGTTTTCTTGACTTCTCGAATATAGTGTTTTAGTTCTCGATTGACTGAGTTCTCGAATACTATATTTGAGTTCTCGAATCATTTGAAAAGGCTGAATTCTCGCTGAATCTTAACCGATTTTGGATTTTTGTCTAAAATTTTAATTCACTCATAAAAACACATTTTACCTAATTTAGAATTTATTCTAAGTTAGATAGCTGCCAGCGGTGAGTTTTCAACCTGCTTGAGTTATAGAATAAACCTTTCTTGACTTATCGAATAGTTGTTTTCTACTTCTCGAATGCTTGACTTATCGATACAAAACATACATCTAATCGACAATTCAAGTACTTCATACTTATACAATTTCACATCTATTCATTTCATTTCATTCGATTTCTCAAGCATCAAAGCTCCCAAAACCCCTGAAAACCCTAACTGCTAAAAGCCAAATTTCTTCTTCAACCTTCATTTTCTTTTCTCTTCTCTCCGAATCAATGGCAACTGTGAAATTCAACACTAACTTCATTGATATCTCAAGTGATGTCGAAGCCCCAAATACTAACTACAAGTGTTTCATCAAATGGATGTCTGAATCTTATATCAAAGAAGCACTTACGGCCAACCCAACTCTGTATCTAGACATTCTAGAGCAATTTTGGAATACTGCCATTACAGAAACAGTTGCTCTAGATGATGGCAGTCTGGGTTATATCATTAACTGCAAGATACTTGGTAAAGAGTTCAGTATCATTTCTGAGGACATGAGCAAGGCCCTGGGTCTTCACCAGAATGAGTATGATGGCCTTGTAACAGAAGATCAACTAGTGGAATTCTTTGAACTAATAAGGTACTCAGACACCATCAAGGTTGGAAATCTAAAACCGGCACATCTACGAAAAGAGTGGAGCTATGTGTTTGTCACTCTCCTACAAGTATTCTGTGGAAGGAAATCCAGCTTTGACCAACTAAGTGCTCCTGTTCAACAGATATGCTATTCACTTGCCTATGATAGGAAAATTGATGTTGGAAAGCTCATAATGCAGGAACTCTATGGAAAACTTGGTAAGAACACAACCAAGAGAGGTAATGATATCTTCTTTCCTAGGTTTATTCAGTCTGTACTTAATTATCTAGATAAAAATGTGGCTGATTTACCTGGTTTAGATAAAAGTATATTAGGCTACCCTAGATCCATGACCAAACTCATTTTTGGTAATTTGGATACTAGGAATGACGTGGATGTAAGGCTTGTAATAACTTCCCATATGCAGAGGTTATTTGAGTCTTACCCCCACAACTTGCCAACATTTGCCTCCAAATCTGAGTTAGCCAGACCCAAGCAAGTATAACACAGTGCTAACCCAGGGTCTGCTAACCAACCACCTCAACCAAACACTCTACCACACAGTGAGCCAACTACATCATCCTCTCAAAAAGGTGATGTTAGTAAAAAGAAGAGAAATGAGGTAATGTCTGCACCTTTAACCATCTTATCTGAAGCAGCATTGGCTGTAGAATTAGGAAGTGAGGCATCTGAGTCACCCCTAATCAGGCCAAAGAAGAAGAAAACTATAACCACCTCTTCAGTCACACAAATGACTGAAGTTGTAAAATTAGGGGCAAATAGTTCACTAGATATATCCTCTCAACAGGGTGCATCTATAGAATCAAGCATCCTCCCCAATGCAACTACCTGTACAGAGTCAGCACATGGGAGTGATAAGGCTGGCACTACATTGAGTGGAGAGCACATCACAATTGAAACTCCCTCTATCTCTCAGGGGGAGTTGCCCAACTCTAATCTACAAGACACTCCTCTTCCAGAATCTACCACTCAAATTTCTTTGCAGCCTGCAACTCAAGCAATTGAGGAGCATGGCATTGATCATCAAGAATTCTTTTCTCTTGATGAGCCAATGATTTCAAGTGACTTAGTGCATGACACTTTGCTCACCACCCAGGACCCACATTTAGATGGTGAGGGAATGCATGTTGGGGCATCTCCTAATGACACCATCACAAACACAGAGGTTCCACTAGTTTTCACTAGAGACTTTGTGCCTGTGTCAACTGCTGGTGTAACTCATCCCACTTCTGTGGAGACACCAGTAGTAGAGTCAATCCATCCGGTTACAGAAGTTGCATCTGTAACTGAGGAGTCTAGCTTGCCTAGCTCTAGCTCTGACTTCCTGTCACAATGGCTGAAGCCTGTGCAACATGACAGTGCTTCAGGATCAGGGTCTGTTCCACCACAATTGACGGTTGAAGCACTTCAAAGCTTAGTTGTGGATCAGATTCCTGAGTTTATCAAAATTGCTCAACACTTGGTCACCTCCAACATCCCTAACCCAGACTATGAGGCCATTCTGCTATGCCATAGGGATGATGTGGAGATGCAGAAGACAAAGATAGTTGATGATGCTGAGAGAGATGGCAATGTAGATGCCTGGTTGCAAGGAAAATATGAGATTACTCTTGATGAAGCACTTCAATATCTAAGGGAGGAATACATCACTTCACTAGGATCCAATGCCAAATCTCTGACACTTGGTGAAGTGTATGAAGCCATTAATGATTCTCACAAGGGATTTCTCAAGGCTGCCCACTATCTTGGCAAATGAGTCAAATCTAAGGTCAGCAGGGTGTGTGATGAGACAGTCACTAAAGTGGAAGAAATCAAGAGGACCTTTGCTGCCAAATTCCCTCAGTTGGACAGTGTGTTTAAAGACCTCAAATACTGTAACACCACCTGCACCAAGATGGATCATGGGCTAGCACTGCTAAAGGATGCTGTCACAAGTCTGGGGCATAAATTTCAATCTCTATCTGATCAAACCACAGACTCCAATGCCATGCTGAAAACAATGTTCAAGAATCAATATGGGGATAAGCTGGTAACTGAGGTCCCTATGCATGACATGACCAAATATGAAGTACAAAGACTCAAGGAACAATCTATCTCTGGTTTCAAGGCCACTGAGTTATTCACCAAGGTGGATACTATGGAAAAGGAGGTGGTCAATCTCAAGACATCCAATGCTCAGTTAACAGACATTGTTGCTACTCTCAATGAAAAGTTGGACATTCAAGCCACTGCCAATGCTGATGTTCTTCTCAACCAACAACAGATGCTTTCTGCCATAATGAAGCATATGGGACTCCCTCTACCTGAAGCTTCTTTCAACCCAAAGGTCACTTCTACAGCCTCTGTGCCTGACAACAAGCCTAAGGGGGAGAAGAGGACATTAAGGAACTCAAAATCTAAGGGGGAGAAACCTAAGGAGAAAGGAATTACAATAAATGAGGGTGGTCACCCAAGAACTGCTAAGTCAAATCAGTCTGAGAAATTAAAGGCAGCATCTAAGGAGGAAAAACTGAAGAAAGTGGCTGTAGATGAAGAGGCCAAGATTCCATCTATCCCTCCATCTGAAAATGAAGAGAAGTCCCCAGAATATGAATTCGACACTCCTGACATTGCTAAGCAATCTCTTCAAGGTGAACCTTCAGAATTCAGAAATGTTCTTACTCAAAGGGTATGTCAAGAAACTGCAAATTCTAAACTATACCATGACATAGCCTTTCTGAAGCACCTACATGAGCTGAGAAGAAGGGCAAACTTCCACTACTCTGACTACATCAAGCTTCTTGTGCAAGATGTGTTTCTAGTCACTGTAGTGAGAAGAGAAATTGTTCAAATTAATCCTTATGCCATCATCACTACCAATGATAGAGAAGTCCTAGTCCACACTGCCAAGAACCTCTTTCACATCCACATTGAAGCTTTGCAAATTCTATCCAGCTCTGAACTTGGAACAGTTATCAGGAAGATAGAAAGGAATAACTCATCAGACAACAATATGCTCAAAGAGATTCTCACCAAGTGCATGAAATCTCAATTGCCTCAAGTAGTTCCTCAGCCTCACTGTATTTTATATGAAAAGAATCAAGACATTGTTGCCTTCAGATTTGGCCAACACCTCAAATCAAACAACATGTCTACAATAAAATTTCTGGCTGGAGTTCTACATTCAAGGAGTGGAAAATCTAAATCTGAAATAGAGGCTCTTGATATTCTGGTGAAGTTTATCAACTCTCAGTCAGACATCAAGCCTATTGCTAAAGAAGGAAAGTCAGACAAAGATAAGGATGATCAAGACAAGAGTGGTAGAAAAGGTGGATCTCAAGGAAGGAATAAGGGTGGTGATGACAAGGAGAAAAGGGATGGTAAAAACAAGAAGAAAGATGATGACAGAGATGGTGGAAAGGTGTATGAGAGAAAGAGTGGAAAGCAGCAAGTCTTAGGCATTACTAACAATAATATCACCACAACACAAGACTCTGAGTCTAGGGTGAATACTGTTAGCAATGACCTACCAAAATTTGAATCAATGGCTTCTGCAACTGCTTTGCCAACTCAAGGAAAGGAGATGCTAATCAAGAAACCACTTGTGTATATCAAAAAGCATACTGCTAATGCTATACTACAATGGTCCAAAGACAAAGGTCTTAAATTTTTCTCAAGCAACAAAGGAAAGAAGCTGAAATGGAAGATGTCAGCCAGAAGGGCAAGAAAGGTGAAGACATCTACATCTCAGGCACTCACAATCATTCCTGGACTAGACTTGCCCTGTCTCAACATAGACTATGATAAAGATGAGATAGCATATCAACTGGCTCATAGAATCTATCATGTAGCTATAATTGATGACTGCCTAGAGTTCAAATACACTGATGGGAGACTCAAGAGGTTCAAGCAAGGCATGTGTGAACACTAGGGCAAGTTACATGATCTACAAAGAATAATGGTGCTACTCAACCTTGAGAATGAAGAGGAGAGAAGGTGGAAAATTGAGATAACTCATTTTATCAAGATGAAAAGAGATCATGAGGAAGAGTTGAGAAAGGAGTATGAAGCCTTGAAGATAAAGAGAGAAGAAGAGTTAGCTGCTCTAGAAGCCAAAGCTGAAGAATTGAGAGCTAAAGGGTTATGCAGAGTCAAGTATAATCCTTACATTGTGGAATACATGAAATATGGCAGAAATGTGAAGATCGGAATGGATTACATTAGCTCTTACTCTGAAGCCAAATTGAATGAAGTCATCAGAGACCTATCTGGCTCACCTCTCATTGAAGAACTCATTGCCATGGAAGACATCATCCAGGCAATGAGTGATGCAAAGAAAGCCAAGGAAGAAAAAGAAAAGGAGGATCTACAAGCCAAATCTCAAAAAGGAGAATCAAAGGAAAATGGCTAGTATCTCCTCATAACTGTAAGAATGCTTCCTTTGTAATAATATTCAATCAATTTCATACATGTACTTGTCAAGATTTATCTTTATGTATGTTAGGCTTGTTATCAGACATGAAATTGTGACTAAGGGTCTTACTCACAATTTGGGGGAGATTGTTAGTCACAGAGGCATGCCTGTATACATCTAATAACAAGCCTAATTGTTTGTAATGCTCTGCATTACCTACATGACCTCTTAACTGGAGTTTCTATCTGTTCTGTACTTGTAATAGGCACCAAATCCTAGTTGTGTAACTGTACTTATATAGTCAAGAATAATGCTTGAAAGAAGTTCCAAGGTTCATGCCTCAAGCAAGAAGATAAAGACTGTCAAATAATCATAGTTGGGATTTGAAGAAATGAAGAATTTGCCTAAGTACCAATTCGAGAAGTATATTTGTCTATTCGAGAAGTCCAGCATTCGAGAAGTCAGGGATTCGATATCTCATGACACTATTCGATATCTCTGAATACACTGTTCGATATCTCATTCGATATCTCAGAGATTCGATATGTCTACTACTCTATTCGAGAACTCAAGAAGTCAACAAGTCAAAGTGGCAGTCGAGAACTCAAAGAGTCAACAAGTCAAAGTTCCATTCGATATCTCAAGGACTCAGAAAGCTATTCGAGATCTCAGGGATTCGACAAGTCACAATGCTCTATTCGAGAAATCAAGGATTCCCAGAGAAAAGAGCTATTCGAGAAGTGGTTCGATATGTCAATATAACAGTATTCGAGAACTCAAAGTTATCGATCAAGTCAAGTCTAGTTCTCGAATCACCTACTTAGTCACTTCTCGAATACATTCTTGGAGACAAAATACTGAAGAAATTGTACAAGTCTTAAACCTACAACAAGCCAAAGCACTTTATGGACCACAATCTGTAACGTGCTCTGGAAAGCCTACAAAGAAGCTTGGAGAGATATAGAAGAGACAAAGGGCTAAAGAAGTGGATCTGAACAGGCTTTGTAAAGTCAAATCTGTAACCGTTTGGACTCTTACTCAAATAGGATAGACAGACTAGAAAGTAAATTGTTTAGCTACCTTATTTGTAGTAAGTAGGTTGTATCCATACTCTATAAGGATACAGCCTCACTTCCTTAGCAATGAACTTTAACTTTTGAAGAGTCAAGTTTTTCATACACTGTAAGATATATCTCTCTGAGAAAAACGAAGCTGAGAATACTATCATTTGTATTCACAGATTGTAGCAACCTTTATCTAATAATACATTAGATTAAAGTGATATTGTGTCTTGTGTTGTTCTTTATCCGCACCTACACCTTGCACACACAAACACTTATCTGCTACATAGACTCGAGCCAAAGAAAAGTTCAAGAATCCATTCACCCCCCCTCCTCTGTATTCTTTTACTGTATTCAATACTCAACAGAGGGTCTCATTTTTCCTTCACATATGTCTACACGTGATCAACTAGTTAATATTTTTACGAAGGTATTAGGAAAGTATCAATTTCACGTTTTACTCAGCAAGTTGGACATTTATGATCCTTATGCTCCAACTTGAGGGAGGGTGTTAGACTTGGCAAGTATATTATAGAGCCCGTTTGGGATATCTTAAAACTTATAGCTTAAAGTCGATAAGTGTCATATAAGTGATAAGTAAATTTTCAATTTTAAGTTATTTAGGTGTTTGAATAATTTTATTTGTAAGTTGATGTGTTTGGTAAATTATAAATTATAAGTTAAAATATTTTTTAAAAAAAATTTAAATCTTAATAAAAAAAATTGAATACATGAATGTAAGATTAAAAAAGACAAAATGTATAGACAAAAGTATTGAAATACTCATTGAAATCGATTGTTTTCAAGATTTAAAAAAATGAGACGAATAATTTTCTTATATTTATTTTTGCGAAATTAAAGAAAAAGTGGTGAACCGATATAATAAATTAAGGATTTAGGGAAATGATACTTTACTAATACAATGAATTGACAACAACAACTACAGTTTAAAATTAGAGTAAATAAGTTGGATCGGTTGAAAGAAAGTATCCAGGTATTAGGGGTGTACAGACAATTCGTTCAACCGCATAAATCGCTCACACCGCTCGCAACCGAATCGCATTTTACAGATAATCGCAAAATGTAGGTTGGTTGCGGATGTAATTTTTAATAATCTCTTATTTGCGATTTGGTTGCGGTTCTATATATTTGAAAATCGCAAATCCGAACCGCAACCGCAAACCGCAATATATAAATTAATAATTTAATACATATATGTTTATTTATTTATAAAATAATATTACAAGATTAATATTTAATACAACGTTGTTCCTCTTTGGGTCGTATTACAACCCTAGCCCAACACTTTAAGGTTTAAGCCCATCAAATCTTCTTTATTCCAAGTTACCCATCCAACTGAGTTATCAGCCGCACAAAACATTGGACCATGGACAAAAAAACACTTAAAGTCTTAAATGCCCTGCTAGTTCCAAATTTTTGATCCCTTATTGTGTATTCAAGCATTGCCAGACCTTCTTTATCTTTACTTTTGTCTCAAAAATGATGATCAAGACCTAATATGTGTAATATTTGTTAAATTTTGAATTTAATATTCTCAATTTATTGTTTATTTTTATTCGGTGGTTGAACCGCAAACTGAACCGCATCAACCACATTTTTACTTTTGGAATTGATGTGGTTAATCCGTAACCGCAAATACGATTGTGGTTGAAATTTTTATAAAATCACTATATGAGGTTTGGTTCGACTTTTAGTCCAAAACTGATTCGATCCGAACCGCATACATCCCTCTCGGGTATCTTGGAAGACCAAAAAGTAACAGACCGTGTCACGTTCTTCTACGAAAGCAGAATATCGATCTATGGCAGATACTATGTGTGAGTTAAAATGGCTTAAAGATATTCTCCTTAGTGTTGGGTTACATCATCGAAAGACTATGAATTTGTATTGTGACAGTCAATCAACATTATAGTTGGCAAAGAACCGAATTGTTCATGAAAGAACGAAGCACATAAATGTTGACTGTCATTTTCTTCGTAATGCAGTGCAACAGGTTTCATTTTTCCTTCACATGTGTCTACACATGACCAAC
The DNA here is from genome assembly GCA_037693485.1 of Kitagawia praeruptora. NCBI lineage: Eukaryota > Viridiplantae > Streptophyta > Magnoliopsida > Apiales > Apiaceae > Kitagawia > Kitagawia praeruptora. Next base: position 148,283,309 of record CM075352.1, read on the forward strand.
TAGCTGATATTTTTACGAAGACATTAAGAATGTATTAGATTAACATTTTATTCAGCAAGTTGAGAATTTACGATCCTTATGCTCCAACTTGAGGGAGGATGTTAAACTTGACAATTTTTTTTTATAGTTATTCTATAGACATATATGTTTCCTAAATTATAGGCAAGGTTGTAAAAATCGAAAATCGATTCGACTCGGTTTGATCTTCAAAATTCAAGTACTCGGCCGATTTTCCGAGTACTCTTTTTAGCATCCGAGTACTCATCCGAGTACTCGATTAAATCCGAATCGGTTAATCACCGATTTCCGAGTACTCGTCCGAGTCAACCGATTTTTACAACACTGATTATAGGGCGTACTTTGATTTTGAGAAATACAAGCACTTGTCAATTGTCATAAAGGATTCAAGGTTGTTTAGACTTCTGTCGACAAGAAAGTACGGTATACGGGATATCGTTAAGCTTGGTCCGATAAGAACCAAAATGCGGGCTTCTAACTTTTGGGCTCAATATTTTCTACATTCTTTCTGGGCCGAAATAGCCATCTATTTGACGCCTCTCGTGTTCAGAACTATGAGCCAGTTTTTTTGCTACAAGATAATGACTTTCAATTATAAAGCACATTGTGATTTAATAAAACAATTTTCAACAACTATTTTGTTTGACATTTGAAAAGGTATAAAACTTGGTTCAAACGTGATATTTTTAATAATAGTAGGCAATAAAATAATGATATATGTATATACTCAACAAGGAATATTAGACTTTTTTGATAGTGAAAGTAGGGTGTCCTTACAGGCTTCTTTCATTTTCCAAATCCACATATTTTATTAAATAATACAAGTCTTCTTTGCTTTCTACAATCTAATCACTATTCAATTAACTATAGTTTATTACTACTGTATAAGCTAACTGGTCTAATCATTGTTGTTAGAACTAATCAAAAGTATAATTAAGAAAATATCCAAATTAACGTGCGGCCCGTTCCATTAATTCGGTAGTATCAATATATTCTTAATGTCTGCTAGTATTGCATTTTAAAAATTACTACTTTTACCCTTCATTTTTTTAATCTTCTTTATTTATTTGATGCCCTTTTTTGTCATTACACAGGAAAATTACAGCTTTTATCCTTTATGTTTTTAATCTTCTTTATTTCTTTGATGTCTCTTTTTGTCATTACACAATATTTGGAGCGACCCAATTTAGATTGGATCGACCCAAATCTCCTTTATTAATCAATTTCCTTTTTCAGGTTAAACATATTACCTTTTCTATTTTTCAATAACTAAATAATTTACTTCTTAGGTAAAATACAATATCTTTTACATTTTATCTAACTAAAATTTCCCTATTTTTAAAAACTACGATCAATTTTGTATAATAAAATAACATAATTATATTATAATTAGTATTAAATAATTAATTACCTTTTTGAGCCAAAATACGTTACCTTTTCTCTTTTCTCTAACTAAAATCTCTATTTTTCCAATTGTATCATGGACGGTTACCTTTTTCAAACACGTTACCTTTTTTTCCTTCTCTTACGAAAATCTCTCTTTTTCCAATTATATCACGGGCGATTCTATTTAATAAAAATAAAATAATAATATTATAGTACTAATAATTAACTGATTACCTTTTCAACTAAAACGTATCATCTTTTATATTTTTTCTAATTAAATTCCTTTTTTTTTCTAGAAATTTCAGTGGCAACATTAATTTCCCATTTTCTAAAAACTATGAGCAATTTTTTTTAGTAAAATAACATAATTAAATTATAATTACTATAAAATAATCAATTACCTTTTTCACATAAATTATGTCATCTTTTTAATTTTCACGTTACCTTTCTATTTTTTAAAACTAAAATCTATCTTTTTCTGATAATTTAGATTGGATCGACCCAAATCTCCTTTATTAATCAATTTCCTTTTTCAGGTTAAACATATTACCTTTTCTATTTTTCAATAACTAAATAATTTACTTCTTAGGTAAAATACAATATCTTTTACATTTTATCTAACTAAAATTTCCCTATTTTTAAAAACTACGATCAATTTTGTATAATAAAATAACATAATTATATTATAATTAGTATTAAATAATTAATTACCTTTTTGAGCCAAAATACGTTACCTTTTCTCTTTTCTCTAACTAAAATCTCTATTTTTCCAATTGTATCATGGACGGTTACCTTTTTCAAATACGTTACCTTTTTTCCCTTCTCTTACGAAAATCTCTCTTTTTCCAATTATATCACGGGCGATTCTATTTAATAAAAATAAAATAATAATATTATAGTACTAATAATTAACTGATTACCTTTTCAACTAAAACGTATCATCTTTTATATTTTTTCTAATTAAATTCCTTTTTTTTCTAGAAATTTCAGTGGCAACATTAATTTCCCATTTTCTAAAAACTTTGAGCAATTTTATTTAGTAAAATAACATAATTAAATTATAATTACTATAAAATAATCAATTACCTTTTTCACATAAATTATGTCATCTTTTTAATTTTCACGTTACCTTTCTATTTTTTAAAACTAAAATCTATCTTTTTCTGATTTTATCACGGGCGGTTCTGTTTAATACAATAAACTAATAATACTATAATATTCATAATTAACCGATTGCATTTTTTATCTAAAACGTATCAATTTCTATTTAATGAAATAAAATAATAATTATATAAAAACTAATAATTAGCCGATTACCCTTTTCAAGTAAAACCTATAATTTTTTCTATATTTTCTAACTAAAATCCCTCATTTTCTAGAAATATCACGGATAACATTTATATAATTATTATCAAATATCATATAAAAATTTAAGCCTCCCAACTTTATATTTTAAAAAAATTAACTTAAATTAATGAAAAATTCATATAATATTAAAAAAAATTCGTGCATCGCACGGGTTTTAAGCTTGTATAATAAAAATTCGTATACAACGAATAATATCCGTTAGATTTTTAGTTAAAAATTAGAACTGCTATATACTTATATAAAGGAGAAACGAGGGGAGGTAAAGTGGCGCCGGTCAAATAGCTCGGTTCTATTTTGTTAAATTTCTCAAATTTTTGAATTAATAATTCAAATGATTTAAAAAAAATCTCAATTCCATTTTAAAACTTTACTAATAGAGAAAACTAAATATATAGTTTCATTATTTTTTTACCTATAAAATCTTTACTAATGAAGTAAAGTAAATATCTAAATTGCATTTTAAATTTTTACTAATCGAGGAAACTAAATATACAATTTCAATATCCTTACCTTTAAAATTGCATTTTAAAACATTGAAAGTTTGGTCGGTTGGTTAGTTGGTTGATCGGTCGGTCGGTACCTATTGTTTTTACTTAACTACCCTTACTTAATTATAAATAAAATTTCTCCTAATAACTAATCGATTTATGTTTTCAAGTAAAACATATTAAAATAATCAATTTCCTTCTAAAATATGTCACATTTTCTATTTTCTTTAGCTAAAATCTCTTTTTTCCAATTAAATGACGCCCTTACTTAATTATAAATAAACAATTTCCCAATAACTAATCAATTTTCTTTTTCAAGTAAAACATATTAAAAAATCAATTTTTTTTTTAAAAAATGTTACATTTTCTATTTCCTTTAGCTAAAATCTATAGTTTTCCAATTATATGGCGCCGGTCGGTCGGTTGGTTGGTTGGTACCTATTATTTTTACTTAATTACCCTTACTTAAATATAAATAAAATTTCTCCTAATAACTAATCAATTTCTGTTTTCAAGTAAAACATATTAAAATAATCAATTTCTCTAAATTGCATTTTAAATTTTTACTAATCGAGAAAACTAAATATACAACTCAATTGCATTTTAAATTTTATTAATGGTGGAAATTAAATATCACTAACAAAATATAATAAAAATTCGTATACAACGAATAATATCCGTTAGATTTTTAGTTAAAAATTAGAACTATTATATAATTATATAAAGGAGATCCGAGGGGATCTAAACCTCTACTATTATCCTTCATTTTTTTTATTAATAATATAATTAATGATAATTAGCCGATTGCCTTTTTCAATTAAAAGATGTTTACTTATAATTGATATGATATTACCTTTTATAAATACCTAAAATATCATATCTTCCAATCAATAATTTTTTTCTCTCTAATCAGCATTTGGAGCGATCCAATTGGATCAACCCAATCTAAACCTATACTATTATCCTTCATTTTTTTTATTAATAATATAATTAATGATAATTAGCTGATTGTCTTTTTCAATTAAAAGATGTTTACTTATAATTGATGATTTTACATTTTATAAATACCTAAAATATCATATTTTCCAATCAATAATTTTTTTTCTATTAATTAAAACACGTTGACTTTTAATTTAAAATATAATATTGCAATAATTAATACATACCCAAAAATATGACTTCATATCTTCTAACCACTAACAAAATATAACAAAAATTCGTATACAACGGATAATATCCATTAGATTTTTAGTTAAAAATTAGAACTGTTAGATTCAATGATTAAATATATTACATGATTAAATTTATTTACTAATTGCATACCCAAAAATATGACATCATATCTTCTAACCACTAACAAAATATAATAAAAATTCGTATACAACGAATAATATCCGTTAGAATTTTATTTAAAATTAGAACTGTTAGATCTAATGATTAAATATGTTACATGATTAAATTTATTTACTAAAATTTCAAGGTTCGAATTCTGTCAACGATACTATTATCCTTCATTTTCTTAATCTTCTTTATTTCTTTGATGCCCCTTTTTACCATTACACAGCATTTGGAGCGACCCAAATTAGATTGGATCGACCCAAATCTAAACATATACTATTTTTTGTCATTACACAACATTTGGAGTAACCCAATTGGATCGACCCAAATCTAAACCTCTACTATAGTATTATCCTTTATTTTTTATCTTTCTTTATTTATTTGATTCTCCGTTTTGTCATTACTCAAATCTATCTCTGTCATTTTTCACCTTCAAGTCCAAGCCGCTCAAATCTTCACACTGCTGGATTTTGATGCATGTTTGCACTTTTCATATTTGAAAGCTGGGTTTTTCACCAAATTAACATCTCAACCCCCTGAAGTAGGGTTAAGGTATGTGTACTAGACCTCCGTATGGGTCATATATGTTTGGTTCCAGTTTTCAGTTTGGCCATAAGAGTTAAGTTTTTATTGATTTCACAATATTAAAAATTAGACAGGATAATATTTGTTTGGTTTTGATTTTAGTTTGGAATTTAAGAATTAAAGTTTTAATGAATTACCCGATCTTATAATAATATACAGGACACCAGAAAGGTACCTTTAAAATATTTGCTTGGCCTTTCAATTTTTTATTTTTCATGTCGTAATAACAAAGGTAGTTGGAAAGATTACCAGTTAATAACATTGACACAGTACGGACCATGTTATTTGTAAATAATCTTGGGACTCAGTTTGATACTTATAGACATTATTTTGTTTTCAAGCAAGTTATGTTCTTTATGGATTTGTTCAACTTAATGTTCATGGGGTAGACATGCTACGTACCAGAAGGTCTTATGGAATAGCATACTTTTTATCGGATGTCTCCGAAGGGAATATGGAATAGCATACTTAGAAGCTCAGACCCACGTCACAAGCCTCACCCTCTGGGTCAGTTAACATTGCTCTTATTTATGCTCTAAATATCTTCTTTACTCGCGTTCAATTTCACTTCATATATGATCTCATATGTAGCACTTTCACTTGAGCTCCATATTAAAATATAAAAGCACTAACTTTTCCCTTTTTCAGTTTAGTTGGCTTTTTGAGAGAGAATAGGTAATGGAAAATGTGATTGTTATAATTCGTAATCAAACATTATTTTAAGATAAAAGTGAATAAGTGAGCTTCTTGCGGAGACCTGTGTTTTTGGTAAACAGTATTATCCTTCATTTTTTTAATCTTCTTTATTTATTTAATTCCCCTTTTTGTCATTACACAACATTTGGAGCAACCCAATTTAGATTGGAACAAAAAATTCTAATATGATATTGTACTTATTTTCAGTAATGTTGTAGTACTACGATTGTACCTCCAGCCTTTCTCTTCTCTTCCAGCTACATAATTTTAAATATTGAAAACAAAATACAATACAAGAAGAAGTTTGCATTTATAAATATAGATTACAAGCAGAGAGAGATGTTTAGTTATAGATAGACTACATAGCAACAACATAAGTGATAAAAAGAAAGATGTTAGTTATAGATAGACTACATAGCAGCAACATAAGTGATAAAAAGAAAGATGGTCCACATGATGATCAAGCTAATGAAGTATTGAAGTAATTAACAAGCCTGAACCACATAAGCAACTTCCATTTTATAGGTATTGTTTATCATAACGTGGGTAATGGGTTTATGTATTCCAATTAATTTTATTTTTGGTTACCCCTCTAAGTTGATCACAAAAAAATTAACAACCCATCAAAATAAGTAGTTTAAAAATATATTCAAATTCAAATTATTATATTCATTTCAATAAGAACATATTTTTAATATAATAAAGTCACCCATGGTGAAAGACCTTAATTTGAACATAAACAATAAATCTACTAGAATATTTATCTGATATTTGGCTTGCTTATTTAATTGTATAATTTACTTATTTTTAATAAAAGAATCTATATTAATAATATATATACACTGTTTTTTCATACATGAATTTACTAATACAGTTTAATGGTCACGCTCTGGTGAGAATGAGAACAGTGAGAACACACATATTCACTACATTTCAAGCTATTTTAAAGGGCCCCGCTAGGGGCATCTTCACCAAAAAAAGTCATATAATTCTACCCTCTATCCATTCATAAAAAAATTAACAAAAAAAATTTAAAATGAGAACAGTGAGAACACACATATTCGCTACATTTCAAACTATTTTAAAGGGCCCCGCTAGGGGCATCTTCACACAAAAGTCTTATAATTCTACCCTCTATCCATTCATAAAAAAATTTAACAAAAAAATTAAAAATTGCTTGAAATGTGATCTCATTGTTCTCCAACATTTACACATTATATTAACTATGAGGTCTCATAGTTAATATAACATGTTCTTGATATTATATGAGGTTTAATGTTTTGGAGCCATTTAATGTTTTGGAGTCATTGGGGGTGAAGGAATTATTATTTCCGCATTTGAATAATGAAGACAATTTATTATTGTTTTCAATTAGAGAACAATATTTGTAAAAATATTTATTATTTTTATTGCAGATTTTGATGGATTAAATAAATTTTCAACATTGTTAAAATAGAATTGTATGCTACTTTTTTATATAAATTTTAGCATATCATTATTTTATTAAATACTTATATAATTGTATATAATATCTTGCTAAGAATTGATTATTTATATAATTGCATACAGTATCTTTTTAAGAAATCAATCAAATTTGTTAAATTTTTGGTATTGTCAATTTAAATTAAATAAGATGTTTTAAGAAATCAATCAAATTTGTTAAATTTTTGGTATTATCATTTTAAATTAAATAAGAAGCCGTGTACGAAGTACGGGCAAAATGCTAGTATAATAAAAAAAACATTGAAAAAAGACCGGGAATAATAGAAAGATTTTGTAAAAAAAAAATATAGCATTATTTGAACACTATGCTTTCTTAAATTTTAAATGAGAAGTGAAATGTCACCAGAAATTAAAAAAACAAAATTAAGTTTTCGTACTCACGACTTTTAATGGGTGGTGATATATGCACACCATAAAGTTATTGTTGCACATCCTATATTATATTTTCTCAAAATTATCCTCAATAGTAGTATATCCTCTCTTTTTTAATCTTACATTTTTATTTTTTACCTACTCTCAATTTATCGTATCACAATAATCGATGACTACTATTAATATGTGTAACTTTTAAATTTTACAAATCTTTGGATTCATATTAGTATGAATTTTAAATTTAACAATTTTTTTAGATTTTTTTAAAATATTTTGCATACATATCGTTTGTACTATTAGATTTGGTGATACCGGTATTTTATATAGAATTTTAGTGCAAAATTCATTTTGAATCTATTTTCATTCTTTTTAATTGGGTTAAAATTATAATCCAAAAAAAAATACTATTATTAACTTTACTTTGATTACTATGAATATATATAACTTAATTATATTAAGAAAACAGACATGTAAATAATATTTATTTTATTAATATATTATTAAATTACTAATATATATGTTACTTTAATTAGTAGGAAAGAAACATGAAATACATAAATAATGTATATTAATTTTCATTTCAAATTATCATATTGGAGCCGAGAATAGTAAATAACGATGCAAGAAAATTAGCAAATGAAGTCTTGATAGTGATAGTGCACATGTATGAGGGTAATTTTGAGAAAATATAATATAGGGTGTGCAACAATAACTTTAGGGTGTGCATATATCACCACCCCTTTTAATCTATACTTTCTCTGTACCTCCTGATTCTTTATATTGGGGAACGTAATTCTGGCACGGATTTTAAGTTGCATTTTGCGGATAGTTTCATAACTTATTTTTAAATTTTTTTTTTATACAAAAATAAAATTGTTTTATTTTTATACAAAAAAAAAAATTTTAAAAAAAGTTATGGAACTATACTTTTTAAGAACTTTAAAATGCGTGTCAAGCAGTGAAAAAAATATAAAGAAATGGAAGGGACAGAGGGAGTACTATTTATTTGGCGAAAATAACTTTTAATCTATGAACCCGTTTGGCAACGGGCTTATAGCCATTTTCTACTTCAAATTAAAAAAATGCCTATAATAAGTTAAAAATTGACTTAAAGTTAAAAAAATAGCTTAAAGTCAAAAGTTGGTAAGAGGTAATTTTTTGAATGACTTATTTTGTTTTGAGAATTTTATTTGATTAAAATTAATATATCATTATTCAAATAGATAATTTATCATATTTATTTTTATGTTTATATTTTTAATAATTCATAAGTCACTTGTAATATAAAATTACCCAAACAGATATTAACTTAAAAATTTTACTTTTCACTTATCATTTTAAACAACTTTAAATTATAATTAATAATTTTAATCTTAGTCAAACGAGCTCTATATGACGACCTCTATGCTCTATATATACATACCTAGGTGTTTGAAGTAAAATCGAACTGAAAATGGGAATTGAAAATCAATCACGGTCCTGTCATCACCCATTTAAAAAAAAAAAGATGTTAGAGTATCGCCAAGGATATTAGTTAAGTTGTGTTATGGAATAAAAACTAGGTTATTAGATTGCGGCTAGGGTTTGCTGTATTTAATGCTAGGGTATGTGAGCTTCGTGCTTTAATGGCTGCTTCTGCGTTCGAGACTTAAACGGTCCTCACAGAATGCCTACGTATCTCTGTGTTTAGAAAATCAAGCCAAGACGTAGTTCTAGGTGATGGTGCCATCGGGGCTATGGCGACGAGGGCTCACCTAGGACGTAGTGGCTTGTATGTCCTTATTCGAGGATTGAGCCGAAACGTAGTTCTGAGATGAGGGGTCAGACCCTTTATATATGCTGAGAAGCCCTAAAATCGTAGTAGGGTTAGGTGACTTGGTGGACAAGTCATCCTTGAGGAAGGATCTAGACCCCTTCCTTGTAGGAGTCTGTTTCCTTGTATGAGTGTATGCCTTGGAGGCTACTCCTTGTAGAGATAATGTTCTTATCTGACACTTATTGTTGAGCTGTTTATTATCCCTAATATTAATTACGAAATTAATATTATAAATAGGGTTTGGGCCCACCTGGTGGGCCCCACGTTTGGACCATTTCGGGTCTAATTAATGCCACATTAAATGTGTCTTTAGGGCTTACTTTTAGCCCATATCAAGTTGATTATTCAAAAAAATAATAATTAGTTAAAATTTATTGAATATGCAGGGTGCTTTACTTCAATAGAGATTGACTATAATGGTTGGTTATATTTCAAAAAAGTATTATTATTATTATTATTATTATTATTGTTATTAAATTAGGGGAATAAAACGGACGGGAAATGATATGACATTTACTACAGATCTGTAGAAATTCAATAAATATGGTCCATATTGAAAAAATATAGAGGATTGGCTAAATTTTTAGATAAGGGGAATTTCCCATTGGAGTGATGAATTTTTAACATATATGTGTAATTTTCAATTTTGATAAGTTATTTAAAATTTTAGCTAAGGGGCTTGCAAATTTTAAGTAATTTGCCTTATTGAAGATGTTCTTATTTGGATATATTATAAAAGAAGGGTTTTGGTCCCTGACAATCATTTGTCAGGGACGACTTATCTAATAATCGGTTTCTAAACTGTTGGATCGTTGATCCAACGGCCCCCCTGGATTACAAAAAAAAAAAAATATTGTTCGTTATAATTTTCCGCGGAAACGATTGTCAAGGACCAGGACCCATAAGAGAAATGCTAAAGTTATCGAAAAAATTCGTAAAAGTGTTTTCGAATGTTGAGTTCTCATCGTACAATTGATTACCTTTTCATAAATAAGATGGATCTTCATGCATTAATATGAATTCAACGAATAAAACAGTGTCATAAGGCATTTGAAAACATTTTTAGGATTTTTTTCGAGATATGTATCATTACTCAAAAAGTGTTATAAAAAGCGAAAATCGAACTTAATGGGTAGAGGCATCGGACAACGATTAATACTGATTAATTTTGATTAATTCCAACTAATCCCGATTCGGAGAGGCACTGAATAGCGATTAATCCCGATTAATCACTGCTTTTTAAAACACAGTACTCAAATGATAATTTGTATTCTATCCAAATTGTCAATACATAACGCAATATTACTTTAATTTATGTCATTAGTAGATGGAAAATGTTAGATATCCCCAAAATCACTTTAAATACGTTCGCCAATATTAAATTGTCATCAAATTAATAGTTATTTTCTCAAAAATAAATAAATTTCTAGTATATTAATATAAATCTCATAATATGACACGTGCCATTTAAGAAAAGGACAACTTCACTTGCTACTTAAAATTTAAATTATTTATTTTTCTTCTGAATGTAGATTATTTTGCTCTTTATCCTGAATGGAAAAGGTTTTTGAAATAAATGTTTATATTTTATATTACATATTTTCTAAAATATTTGAAATCATAAATTTTAAAACATGTTAAAATTTGATATTATATTTAATATATAAAAATAAATTAACATATTTTTCAAAATTAATAATTAAAATTAAAATTAAAATTATTAAACTAAATTATATTACTATGAAAATTTTAAAATTAGTGAAATGGATATAAAATTTAAAATAATATATATATTTACATAAATTTTATTAATCTTTATTAATTCAATTAATATAAATATAAAAATGTATCATTTTTATTAAATTTGATAATCAAAAATCGACGCAGAATATCCTAATCTTTGTTCTAACAACTTTTTACACTATTTATCATTCTTTGTTTTGGATTCCCCAAAATTCCCGAAAATTTGATCTAAATGGGACTTTAAATCTTTCCAAAAGTGAAAAGAAGATTTTGTAGATAAATATAACATGATTTTCTTTCCAAATCTTTAGAAATCTTTTATTTTCTTTCAAAGAAATCAAATTTTCACATTTTTTTTTCTTTTCTTTCAATTTTTTTTTTTTTTGGAATACAGTGTTAATCCGATTAGAGAATAAGGGATCCTACATGAGATTAAATCATTTTATAAAATGATAGATGACAATTTTGTAATAATATAACATTCCCTCCTATATGTACAATAATAATCATGCGCTTATATGTATTTTATTTTAAGCTCAAGTTGGTACCTGTTATAGGGAGAATATTGTATAACAATATTTACGGAGGTTGCTGGATTTACGGAGCTAAATACGGATATAAAGCTTACAAAAGAAGAATAAGGGTTAGGGTTTATGAAAAAAGAGGGGGCTGGACTTGGCAGATTTCTCGATTTGTCTCGGGTATCGGTCGCCACATGCCAAGATGCCTACGTACCTATATGTTTATATAAGATCAAGCCCACGTAGTTCTGTGAAATTGATTTGTGTCTATGTAACAACCCGACTTTTCGGACTATTAATTCTAAATCGAAAATTAAAACAAATTACAATTTATTAAACCAAAAGTCAATTACAAAGGTACTTATTACAATAGCATAGCTAACAATGACGGTCTACTTCGAACCTAAGATCCTTGAACTCCAATGCTATCCACTCGATCTTATACGGAACCTGAAAATATTAAAAGAATGAGCTACGAAGCCCAGCAAGCAACCAATCGATCCAACTAGTAAGGCCAAGTAGCACATATAATACAAGATAGTATAATATTCAATACGATATAATAACGATATACGAAAGAATCACTTACGATGCACTTATTCTTATTCGATACAATTCGATAGCACATAATAACAATAACTTGAAACTCACAATTCATACCACGACCACTACGACCCGGTGATAACGGTTCTAAATTTTTAGAAAACTGTCACTACAACCCGGTGACTCGGTCCTTATTCTTATTCTTATTTTCGCAAACCATGGCATAAATCAGAGTCTCAAGACTATTGCTGCTTACACATAACACATATATACAATAATACACGTATAACTTCAAGATATAATCACTTAGCCCAAGTTTTAATAACAAATACGTACACATAACATATAATTTTGAAAACACTAGAAAGATCAATCGGAAACTTACCTCGACACGGAAAAACAAGAATCAAATCATCCTAGATCATGTATTCAATTCTGACCAGATCTGTATTTTAACTTTTTGACCCTCTAAACGATGCTTTCTTGGAAAACTCAAAGAATGAAAGTTGTAGAGCACGAAAAGACCTTTCCGAAAAGTCCAGAATGAACGAATTCTGACTTACGATGAATTTTCTACGAATTTTACAAGACTGCTGAATTATGTGTGAAAAAGACCTACGAATTTTATTAACAAAGACGAGGAAGGAGAATATGATGTATTTATAACGTCTTACAACCCTAATTCCAGACCTACTAGTTATCCATATTCAAATCTGATCCATGTTTTAAGCCCATTATTCTAATCCAATTTTAAATCCTATTTATTATCTAATTTTAATCCTTTTTTAATATTGTTATATTATTATCATTATTCTAAAAATTACGGGATATTACAGTCTATCCCTTAGAGACTTTAGGGATAAACTTCGTTAATCTGGGTGATTACTGATTTTATCTGATTTAATCTTATCGTTGTGATATCTTCCTGATTTGAAGAATATCGTTTGAAGATAATTTTCGTAATTAATTGATTAAGATTGATTATTTCCTCATTTCAAAGAGAGGATAAAACTCAGCGGTTAAGTCATAATTATTAGACATGCCAAAATTATGGCATAACAACTAGCCCCCAGTTCTTCAGTGTAGCTTGATGCAGTGGAGAACTAAGAATTCTTCAAGCTTCCAAATTTCTTGAGTCGCTGAAAAAACTGAAAATAGATGATTAGAAAAACACTTAGAGCACCAATGTGCTCGTTAGGCGTATGCGGATGCAAGTGTGATAGCATGCGATGACCATTATAGGATAGATATATTTGCCAAGGTTTTCAAATGTGCGAGAGTATAAATAATATTTTTGAAATCCTTTGTGATCCTTGTTGTCTAGTTAGGACCTTGGCGCTTGTATATATCCCGAACTGGCATACACGCTTTTCAAGTGTCTAATGCAACCACATAAGGATGTGTCTTCGTTTGTGAGATGTAGATGTAGATATAGTTCTGGCGAACTAGTTTGCATAGGGATGCCTCCACCCATTCGATATAGAGAGATCTCGTGGGCCTTCAATAAAGATAGTTTGCATAGGGATGCCTCCACCCATTCGATATATCGATATCTCATGGGCCTTCAATAATCCAGAGGGTGCTGCACTTTACTAAGCATGTTGCATTGCGAGATTTATAGTTTGTCCATGCTACCCTACTTGACAATAGTTCGCAAGTTTGGAAATATTTTTGACATATATGTACTATCGCGACGATATATGAAAAATATTTTACAAATCCAAATGCAATAATAAATATGCTCTTTTAAGAGTGTCGCGATATTCATTTTCTTCGAAAATAATGCTCCTTTTCGTAGAAAATCTTTTACAAAATTATGCGTCTCGTATATGTATTTTTTTCTTTGAAACATGCAACTTGTACGGGATTGTAAAATAAATCCACAATTCATCAAATTATAAATATTCGCAATTCATCAACATAAATATCTCGTACGACATTTTCCAAATCACAATAATTTTACAAGCATAAAAATAGATAGCTCGCACGAATTTTTTGAATAATAAATATTTTTTTTGAAAAATATTTAAAAACATAAAATTATGCATGCATGCATGGCAGGATATTTAATTTGCAGAAAAATAAAGATAAAAATAGAAAACGTATCTTTGATTTTTCTCGGCTATAAGTTCCAAATCGCAGCCCCGGTCACAGGTTCGACTCCCATGGGAGGCGGATTTGTGATTATGCCATCCTGGGGCAGAGCCTGTCGCACTTGTGCGGTTTGCCTTGGATCACGTGGTTTGCAGGCTATTGCGTGAGTCCATGGGTTTACCCAGAGCGCACCCGAAGGGTAGCGGCTGCGGGTTCCCATGTTAAAAAAAAAAAAAAAAAATAAAAAAAAAATTTGCTGTCAATTTTTTTTTCCTGCCGTGCGTGGTGCTTCTACTTCGATTTTCATTCTCCAATTTTTTTTATGCCATGCGGGTCTCAGCGTGCTGTTGCCGTGTTGCTTCCATTATTTTCCCGAGTTTTTATTCGGTTGCGCTGCTTGTTTCTTTCTCTTCATTTTTTTTTCTTGTTGCCCTGCTTGTTTCTTTCTCTTCATTTTTTTTCTTGTCTCGTCTGATCCTTGCGTGAGCCTCTTGTCTCCATTTCTTTTCCTTCTCTTGTCCACGTACCACACCTGGTCTCCTTTCGTCGTTACGATGGCCATGCCTTGTTTTGTTTAACCGTTAAAGCCCCCGTTGTTTGTGTACTAAAAATCCGAAACCCCATATCAATTTTGGTTTGAAAATTATTTGTCCTCCACAAATAACTAATTTGCCCTCCTTCTAGCGCCAAATGTTGTTGGAGGAATTTCGTAACAACACGAAATTGGAGGTGTACTGGAATAATAGAGCGATTGTGTATGAATATGACTATTTTAGGGGATTAGGGCTTATGAAAAAACAGGGGGCTGGACTTGGCAGGTTTCTCGATTTGTCTCGGGTATCGGTCGCCACATGCCAAGATGCCTACGTACCTATATGTTTATATAAGATCAAGTCCACGTAGTTCTGTGAAATTGATTTGTGTCTATCCCTTAGAGACTTTAGGGATAAACTTCGTTAATCTGGGTGATTACTGATTTTATATGATTTAATCTTATCGTTGTGATATCTTCCTGATTTGAAGAATATCGTTTGGAGATAATTTCCGTAATTAATTGATTAAGATTGATTATTTCCTAATTTCAAAGAGAGGATAAAACTCAGCGGTTAAGTCATAATTATTAATCTGAATTAATAATTAATAAATATTGGGAATTTGGGAGATTATTAGACATGCCAAAATTATGGCATAACAGTACCTAAGAGCATCTCCAATGGTGTTGGCTAAAAATGGTTGACTAAAATAAAATTTGCTAAATCTGTAAGATATTAATCTTGCAATCATTAATATATATCCAAAAATATCACACCATATCTTTCAATTTCTAATAAAATATATTAAAAATCAATGTACATTGTTTATAATAAAAAACATAAGTATAATCATTAAACATGAATATATCATATTATATTAAATTAAAATTAAAAATATCAAATCATACCAAATCTTTCAACCATTAATAAACACCTAAAAATATCAGTCGTACCATATCTTCCAATCATTAATATTTTCTTTCTAATTAAAACACGTTACCTTTTTTATTTAAAACTAATCTTAAAATTATTAATATATAGCCGAAAATATCACACTATATTTTCCAAATATTAATTAAATATATTAGAAATGCGTGTACATTGTTCATAATAATAAAACATTAGTACAATGTGTAAACATAAATTATATTAAATTAAAATAATTATTAAAAATAATGATCATATAAAAACAAAATTGTAATCTATACTATCTATACTATTATATAAAAGCCGAAACATTAAAAGTTTGGTTGGTCGGTCGGTCGGTACGGTACCTGTTAATTTTACTTATTTACCCTTACTTAATTATAGATAAAATCCATATTTGAAAAGGTAATAGCTTGAAAAAGAAGTAAAAAAGCCAAGTTTTGGAAATAATAGATTTTAGTTAGAAAATATAATAGTCGAAAAAGAAGTAAAAAAAGATAAGTTTGAAAGATAAAATCCATACCCTTGAAAAGGTAATAACTTGAAAAAGAAGTAAAAAAACCAAGTTTTGGAAAGAATAGATTTTAGTTAGAAAATATAATAGTCGAAAAAGAAGTAAAAAAAGATAAGTTTGAAAATGAGATATTTTAGTTTAAAATTATAGAAAAGATATTTCCTTTTAGCTGAAAAAGGTAATCAGTTAGTTATTAATAATTATAATATTATTAGTTTATTTCATTAAATAGAACGACCCATGTTATTTTTGGAAAGAAGAGATTTTAGTTGGAAAATGTACAAAAGATAATAACTAATTATAATATTATTAGTTTATTTCATTAAATAGAACGACCCATGTTAATGTTATTTTTGGAAATAAGATATTTTACTTGGAAAATGTACAAAAGGTAATAACTGAAAAAGGTAAATGGTTACTTATTAACAAATATAAAATAAGTAAAGGATAACTAAGTAAGGGTAGCTGAAAAAGAAGTAAAAAAAGCAAGTTTGAAAATGAGATATTTTAGTTATAAATATAGAAAAGATATTACCTTTTAGCTGAAAAAAATAATCAGTTAGTTATGATATTATTAATTTATTTCATTAAATCAAACGACCCATGATATTTCATCTAACTAAATTTCTCCTTTTTAAAAAATATTACGAGCAATTTTGTTTAATATAATTACTATTAATTAATCGATCAATTACATTTTTCAACTGAAATATGTTACTTTTTTTTTTCTTTTTTTAAATTAAAATCTATCTTTTCAGCTGAAACGTATCATTTTTTCTATATTTTCTAATTAAAATCTCTCTTTTCTAGAAATATCACGGGCAACATTAATTTCTCCTTTTATAAAAAAAAACTACGAACAATTTTATTTAGTAAAATAACGTAATTAAATTATAATTACTATAAACTAATCAATTACCTTTTTCACCTAAAACATGCACATGATATTTTATCTAACTAAAATTTCTCATTTTTTAAAAACACTACAAGCAATTTTGTTTAATATAATTACTATTAATTAATCGATCTTACCCTTTTCAACCAAAATATGTTACCTTTTTTCTTTTCTCTAACTAAAATCTCTCTTTTCAGCTAAAACGTATCATCTTTTCTATATTTTCTAACTAAAATCCCTCTTTTTCTAGAAATATCACGGGTAACATTAATTTCTCATTTTCTAAAAGAACTATGAGCAATTTTATTTAGTAAAGTAACATAATTAAATTATAATTACTATAAACTAATCAATTACATTTTTCACCTAAAACATGTCACCTTTTTAATTTTCACGTTACCTTTTCTATTTTCTGTAACTAAAATCTCTCCTTTTCCAATTATATCACGGGCGGTTCTATCCAATAAAATAATAAAATTAAAATACTAATAATTAATCGATTACTTTTTTTTTTAGCTAAAACGTATAATCTTTTTTTTATCTTTTTTAATGCCTCTTTTTCTAGATATATCACGCGCAACATTAATTTCTCATTTTCTAAAAACACTACGAGCAATTTTATTTAGTAAAATAATTTAATTAAATTATAATTACTATAAATTAATTAATTACCTTTTTCACCTAAAACATGTCACCTTTTGAATTTTCACATTACATTTTCTATTTTCTCCTTTTCCAATTACATCACGTGTGATTCTATTTAATAAAATGAAATAATAGTATTATAAAACTAATAATTAACCGATTACCTTTTTCAACTAAAACCTATCATATTTTCTATATTTTCTAACTACAATCCCCTTTTTTTAGAAATATTACGGATAACCTTTATATAATTATTATGAAATCATCTCATTGAAAAATTTAAATCATTCATGTTTTAAAAAAATCAATTCAAATTAATAAAAAATATTCATATAATATTAAATAATTCCGTGCATCGCACGGGTTTTAAGCTAGTATTATACAAAAACCGAAACATTAAAAGTTTGGTTGGTCAGTCGGTACGGTACCTGTTGATTTTACTTATTTACTCTTACTCAATTACTACTAACTAATCAATTTCCTTTTTCAGATTAAACATATTATTTTTTCTACTTTTTAAGAATTAAATAATTTTTTTTCAAGTAAAATACAATATCTTTTATATTTTATATAACTAAAATTTCTCCTTTATGAATCAATTTCCTTTTTCAGGTTAAACATATGACATTTTCTATTTTTCAATAATTAAATAATTTCCTTTTTCAGGTCAATTAGAATATCTTTTACAATTTATCTAACTAAAATTTCTCTTTTTTAAAAACACTACGAGCAATTTTGTTTAATAAAATAACATAATTAAATTATAATAACTATTAACTAATCAATTACCTTTTTCAGTCAAAACACGTTACCTTTTCTTTTTTCTCTAACTAAAATTTTTCTTTTTCCAATTATATCATGGACGGTTACCTTTTTCACCCAAACCACGTTACCTTTTTTCTTTTCTCTTACTAAAACCTCCTTTTTACCAATTATATCACGGGCGTTTCTATTTAATAAAAATAAAATAATAATAATATTATAATACTAATAATTAACCGATTACCTTTTCAACTAAAATATATCATCTTTTCTATTTTTTCTAATTAAATTCCCCTTTTTTTCTAGAAATATAACGGACAACATTAATTTCTCATTTTCTAAAAACTATAAGCAATTTTATTTAGTAAAATAACATAATTAAATTATAATTACTATAAACTAATCAATTGCCATTTTCACATAAATCATGTCATCTTCGTGTTACCTTTCTATTTTCTCTTTTTCCAATTATATCACCGGCGGTTCTATTTAACACTATTAGCAATTATGTTTAATAAAATAAAATATTATAATTACTAATAATTAATCAATTAACTTTTTCAGCTAAAATATGTTACCTTTTATATTTTTCTATTTTTTTTCAGTTAATTTCATTTATTTATCCTTATTTAATGGTACATTTTATTTTACGTAATTATCCTTACTTAATTATTTATAATTAGTAATAACTAATAAATTTCCTTCTTCAGGTAAAACATGTTACCTTTTCTATTTTCAATAACTAATCTTTTCTTCACATAAAATATGAGAAATTCTTTGCTTTTTCAAGTAAAATATGCTACCTTTTCTATTTTTCAATAACCAAATTTTCTTTTTACGTAAAATACAGTTTATCTAGCTAAAATTTTTCATTCTCTAAAAAAATTATGAGCAATTATGTTTAATTAAATAAAATATTATAATTACTAATAATTAACCATTTACCTTTTTCAGCTAAAATACATTACCTTTTCTATTTTTTTATTTTTTCAGAAAAACCTATTTGGTTTGCTTTATTTAAGTACAATAAAATAATAACAATATAATAACTAATAACTAATCGATTACATTTTTCAACTAAAATATTTCATATTTTCAAACTAAAATCCATCATTTTCTAAAAATATCACGGACAACATATATATAATTATATCAGATCATATTTTTAAAAATTTTAAGCCAAGAAAATTTATGTCAAATTTTTAATTCAAATTAAAAAAAAATTCTATTATATTAAAGAACATCCGTGTATCGCACGGGTTTTAAGCTGTATTAAATAAAATCTATTATAACATAATAAAAGAAACCCGTGCATCACACATGCATTGAAAGTTTGTCGGTTCAGTTTTCAGCACGGTTATCCTAATTATTAAAATAAATATTAAAATAATGTAATTAATGATAATTAGCATATTGTCTTTTTTAATAAAACGATGTTTACTTTTAATTGATGATATTATCTTTTATAAACTCCTAAAATATAGATCTAATGGTTAAAATTTTTATATGATTAAATTATTTTACTAAAAATTCAAGGTTCGAATTCCAACAATGATATATTTAATTCAAAATTTCATAATATAAGGTTTACACCATGCATATCATTAATTAAATTTATATAAAATAAATAATTAATGAAATAATACATTGAAAGGTTGAAGGTTCAATTCCCGTCAACAATATGTCACTTTAAATTTATTATTAAAAATTGTTATATATAAAAGTGAAATATTTATAATATTATGTAACTATACCGTAACTCCGTAAGTAAATTAAAAAAAATTAAAAGTAACTCGTGCTTTGCACGGGCTATAAGCTAGTTAGTAGTAGTAGGTGCTTAATCTCTACAAATATGGTACTGTAATAAATTCAACGGACACATACCGTGTTAGCTTAGTTGTCAAATTTTGATTGGTGGAGATTTTATTACTCCCTATGTTTTTTTTTATGACGTTTGACTTTTTGCACACATTTTCTAGTGCTTTGACCGAGTACTTAAAATTATTATTTTTAATTTTTTTTTGTGAATTAAAATATTTATTGTGTATTTTAATTCAAAAAAAGAAAATCTTAAAAATAATAATTATAAGTGCCCGGTCAAAGCACTTGGATTTGTGTGCAAAAAGTCAAGCGTCATATAAAAAGAACAGAGAGAGTAATAATGATTGTCCTACTACATTCACATAAATATCCATCAATCAAGAATTTTTAGCATGTGTCCTTGTACACACAAAAAAATTTGACAACTCATCAAACACGGATTTTTAGACACAAAAGGAAAAGTAATTGGGATACACTCACATGACTAGCACGTAGATAAATTTGTATCTTCCCCAAATCATTGAAAGTGATCCTGTATTTGAGGAAAGAGGTGTTTCCATCTCTACTGTAATCTGTAACTCATTAATAAGAATAATTCAATGATAATAATTGCTATGAAATGGAAGCTGTAACCAGTAATTCTAATTAAAAGTCTCATCTATAGATGAAAGATATTTACATATCCCCAGCTACAATCTTAAATGCGGCCTCTTTTATAACAACTCCTCATAAATCACCACGATACCACCCACTTTCCTTTCACTCTATGGAAAGGTAACTTTCCCTAACCTAAGTTAGTCTCTCTTTTTTTTATTATTAATTTAGAAACTATTATATTTTTATCATTATTGATAATATTGTATGGGGTAAAGAGAATTAGAAAATTTTCTATCTATGTGTTTCAAATTGATTTTTTTAACAATTTTTACGAAAATTTATGTGGTTTCAAATTGATATTTTTAATAATTTTTACGAAAATTTAACCGTACAAATTAAAAGATTATGCAAAAATTAGTGGGAACACAAAATTAAATAGAAATTGATTTAGCATATGATCCAATTTTTAATCAAAAAATGATATAAAATTTGAGCTGTTACATTCATATTATAAACCACATATAAAATATCATGTTAAATTAATGTATTCTTAAAGGATAAAATTTATAAAATTTTACACCTACTTATTTTTGCATAAAATTTTTATCGATGATATGGTTAAATTTACAAAAAAATTATTAAATAAATAATTTTAAGTCGCATAAATAGAGAATTTTTCTAAGATACCAGGTAAATTCTCTTTACCTTGTTGGGAAATCATCAAAATATAAAAAAGATAAGAGGTGTCGTGTCACATCTAAAATTATTTTGATCCATATTTATAAGACAATCATCATTCCTTTTTCTTTTTTACAAAAAATTATATAAATTGATACTATAACTTTTAAACTATTAAGTTTTTGTATTAACACAGAAAACTTGGACATTCTTCGATATTATTGTCGAATAACAACTTTTTACTAAAAATTATGTAAAGAGTTATTTGATAAATTTTAAACCTTTTTTTAAAAAAATAGCGTTACTTTTATAGAGAGTAAGTTTTCATACTTGCATAAAAAGTTAGTTTTTAATTTTTGTAGGAAGAGTTTTAACATCAAATTTCAGGAGATATTATTATTTTATAGTAAACAAAACATGTTAATTAATATTAAAAATATTATTAAATAGTCATTTTGTTAAATATATATGAGTATATATGAGTATAAGATCCTTGAAAGGACCTCCCCAACACCTTAAGGTTTTGGGTGAAATGGTTTCTAACATGGTATCAGAGCTCAAGTTCGAACCCCACCACCCCCAATATTTTCAATTTAATTTGGCACTAAGGTATTGCTCCAAATATGGGCTCCTAGTGACCACTCTTACCCCATAGTGGGCTTGCGAGTAAGTGAGAATGTTAAATATATATGAGTATAAGATCCTTGAAAGGGTCTTCCCCAACACCTTAAAATTTTGGGTCAAATGGTTTCTAACACATTTGAACTTTATTACAATATTTTATCTTCAACACTTTCTTAGAGCACAATGTAACAGTAATAATCTCCCCAGGCAAAACCTTAATACTGTAGTAAACACACATTTCGTTTTGTTTTTCCCATAGTAATAAGTCACGCGAACATTTTTTAACTTGTAATTAATTATATCTAATAATGCAAAATAAAATATTTGATGAATGCAAATTATTGAACAAAAAATAAAGAAAAAGACATGTCAATTAACTTACCGGTATACAAATTAATTTAATAAAAAGTACTTGAATACAAAACAAAGTAAAGTAAAACTATTTTACGTTAACAATAAAATAAAAATTAAAAATATCTTACTTTTAAAAAATAAAAGCAATTTAAAAGCAATATACAAGATTTTGATCTTAGGTGCATTTCCTAAATAAAAAATATTTAGGTTATGTGTTATATACTTATAACATAGTTATTATTTAGAAATTTCTTTTTGAACCAAAATTTGATATTTGAAACACAATCCATTACAATCTTCACATATTAAAGAATTGCAAAATATCGGGGGAGAGTTAATGGATGATTTTTTTTCAAATATCCTATAAATGTTTAATTAAAACAAGCCTCCAAATGAGCGCATTTGGATAGTTAAAGAATTTTATGTTTTGTTGTTTGAGTACCTTGAATTACCTTGAATTTGAGTGTGGCTCATTCCGAAATTTATTTGTTAACTTATAATAAGCTATAGTAAAAAGAAAAAGAAACCTCAAAATAATACTTTAATTTTGTAATAATTATATTTAAATTATAATTTATCAGTATATATAATAATGACAATATATTTCTATGATAAGAATGAAAATATGTATAGTAAATTAGTAATTAATGAATAAAAAAGGTATAAAATCCGAGAAGATAGACAAAATCCAAGGAAAGTAGGGCCCAAGGGTAAGTTATGTTTTAAATAGGCCAGAATCCAGATATACAAAAAACATCTCCGGCGAAAGTTACGGCAAGAATCACAAATATTGCCTCCATTGGTATAAATTATTGTCAGTAATTCCCTCTTTTTACTACTTGGCTTTTCTTTCTCACCTCCTTTTCAAACGTACCCTTGTTAGAGATTTTGCAGAGAGAGATTGGGAGAGAGAGATAGGAGAGAGGAGAGATTGTCTGTTTATTGGGTTTACTCAACTATATTACACACTCACATCACCACCCACTTTGTTTTTCTCTCCCCCAAAAAAATTAAATGAAAAGCTTTGACCATTTTTGTGTAGCCTCTCACTATTTTTCTCTCTCTTCAGTCAACTAAAAAGAGAGAACCAACCCAGCTTAGCAGAGAGAGAGAGAGAGAGATAGAAAGAGAGAGAGAAAGAGCTGTGCCCTCTTGTTCTTTCTTCATGATCATTAAAAGGTATGTCTTTTTTTCTTACAAGCATTGCTTCATGTATGTATGTTTAGTTTAGTTTGTTCAAGTAATGTTTTTTTATTGAAACCCTAATTTTTGTTTACAGAATTGGATGGCCAAGATTCAAAGATTAGTGATTTCACATTCTTGATTTGGTGAAATTTTTATTAAAGTAATGGATGATTTAACAAGGGTTTTTGTGGGTTTATTTATTTTGTGTTTACTAATTAATCCTGCATTTCAACAAACACAAATTGTGCCATTGAGTTCAAGAATTGAGAGAGTGGCTTTGTTACAGTTGAGATCTTCTTTAGGGTTAAGGACTAAAGAATGGCCTATAAAGGCTGACCCTTGTTCACTTTGGCTTGGGGTTCAATGTCAGAATGGGAGTGTTGTTGGAATTAATATTTCCGGGTTTAGGAGAACTCGAGTTGGTAGTCGTAATCCTCAATTTTCTGTTGATGCTCTTCCGTTGTTTGGTTCTTTGTTGTTATTTAATGCTTCTAGGTTTAAGCTTCCGGGGTCGATTCCTGACTGGTTTGGACAGAGGTTAAGGGGTCTGCAAATTCTTGATCTTAGGGGTTGTTCTGTTGTTGGTGCTATTCCTACTAGTTTTGGAAATATGACTAGTCTTTCGGAGTTGTATTTATCGGATAATAATATTACTGGATTTGTTCCGGATAGTATGGGACAATTGTCGAGTCTTTCAATTCTTGATCTTTCACAAAATGGACTTACTGGTGGTATTCCTCCATCTTTTGGCTCTCTTGGGAATCTTACTTTGCTTGACATGTCTGGGAATTATTTGTCTGGGACAATTCCTCCAGCCATTGGTGCTCTTTCTAAGCTGGAAATCTTGAATCTTTCAAGTAATAGTCTTTCTTCTTCCATTCCCTCCCAACTCGGTGATCTTTCTAGTTTGGTCGTCCTTGATCTTAGCTCTAATTCTTTTTCTGGGCCCGTGGCACCTGATTTCAGAGTTTTAAGAAATTTGCAGAAAATGGTATTTGGAAGAAATCAGCTTAGTGGTTCCTTGCCAGACAACTTGTTTGCTCCATTAACGCAGTTGCAGTCTTTAGTCTTGAGTCACAATAATTTCATTGGTGAGATTCCTAATATATTGTGGACTATGCCGTCTTTACTTTTTCTGGATGCCTCTGGCAATAACTTCACCGGAAATCTTCCCAATGTTAGTTCAGTTCCTAGTGCTAATCCTGCCATATTCAACCTCTCACAGAATATGTTATATGGAGGCCTCACAACTGTCGTCATGAGATTCAGTTTTATAGACTTGTCTGACAATTATTTCCAGGGTAAGGTTCCAGATTATGCTCGCAGCAACGCATCTCTTACTAGAAATTGCCTTCAAGATCAGTCGAGTCAGAGGGCTGTGGCACCGTGTGCATCCTTTTACAGCGAGAGGGGACTGACATTTGATAATTTTGGGAAGCCGAATGCTACCCAACCCCCTTCTAGTAAACCTCGCAAAAAGAGCCATCGGAAGTTAATCATATTGGCTGCAGTTATTGGTGGTGTCGGAATTATTGCCCTTGTGATAATTATGTTGGTTCTACTGATTGTATGCACTCGCAAGGGAACCACAACCAGTCAAAGAGGCACCGTTGTGGAGCCTGTTCCAACAGGTGCAAGTACGCCTCCACCTGCGGCTTCTTTGAATTTTTCAAGTTTAGGAGAAGGATTTACTTATCAACAGATTCTCCAAGCTACCAGCAACTTCAGTGATGCAGACCTCATCAAACATGGTCATTCTGGTGACCTTTTCCGAGGTATACTGGAAGGTGGGATCCCAGTAGTTATTAAAAAAATTGATTTGAACACTGTGAAGAAAGAAGCATTCATTCAAGAGTTGGATGTTTTCAGTAAGGTTTCTCATACCAGACTGGTCCCTCTCCTGGGACACTGCTTAGACAACGAGAATGAGAAGTATCTAATTTATAAGTATATGCCAAATGGCGATTTATCAAGTTCTTTGTACAAGAAAACCCGATCAGAAGATGACACTTTACAATCATTGGACTGGATAACAAGATTGAAAATAGCTACTGGAGCTGCAGAAGCTCTTTCTTATCTGCACCATGAGTGCACCCCTCCCCTTGTTCACAGGTATTTTAAGACTTTCTTACTTTGCACAACTATTTTCTCTAATTATTTCGATTTCCTGTTAACTTGTAAAAAGCCAGTTTGGCTGCATCTATATCATATCTTTAAATTTTGCAAATACTCATGTTTAAATATTTTAAATGCAAAGGTTGCCAAAAAATCGCTGCTTTATGTTTCATCTGCTTTAAATTTTCATCTTATCATTACTCCCTAGTGTAAAATGTTGCATGAGAATGTATTCAGAACTCCAATATTTCGGGTAAGTAGTTTAGAAGAACTGCAGAATTACTTTGGGTGACATGTACAAAGATGTGGTTGACCGCAGGCATGCTCTGTGGGTGATGGAGTTAATGCAGGCTATTCACTATATTAGTATCGCCTAAAATGTCAAAACATTAATTTTAATTAATTCAGAATAGTGTATCTATGTACTTTTTTCTATTTGTAATAGTTTGCCATTACTTTGGTATACTCTTGGATCCATATTATTAAAATTCTGATGATGTTGGATAGGCATATGCCTATCACATTAAACTTTTGCTCTTTGTTCATAGCGCCATCTTCTGTCTTACACAATTTATAAGCATCAAACAGTCTTTTGTATTGTATTATACGAAATAGAATTGTTACAGTAAAGCATATGGTAACTGTTATGCTAATTTCACGCAAGCGCACGTAGTCACAAGTAATATATGAATAAATCAAGTTCGTTCCCACAGAGATCTAGAATGGTGTTCAATTCAGTAAATATGCCTATGCAACAATGTATGGTTTTAACTCACTGCTAAGACAAATAACAAATTGAATTTTTATTGACTACTAAATTGATTATCAAACTAAAGATTAACTAATTAAAGAGATTAAAATCGAATTACTAATATGAGAATAAAACATGGAACCCTAATTTCATCATCTACTTCACTTAGAGTTGCAGCCTTTAATTAAAACATGCGATGGTTTTGATATCTGATCGGATAACACGAAAAGAGTAAAAGTTACCTCTCGGTATACTAGTACCAATCTACACATACATCCACAAAAGAGATAGAAGATGAATAGGCACCTATTATGCTTAGACCCTATATCTCTATAGAATTTGAAAACATAAAGGTTGAAGCACAAGTTATCCACTTAGATCACATAGGGTAGCATAATATCTCTATTGATGCCACAAATCATGATGTCAAAACACCAACCTATCCTATGCTAGCATGGCAAGTTCTAAATCTCAAGATCCACTCTCGTTTAGCAAGAGATTAACAATTCAATTTAGATGTTAGCTACGCATCCAAAAGCATTAAGATTAACCATACGAGGATATCAGTATTCACCACACATAAATCTTTAAGGCATGCAAACTACTAAGCTACATAGATAAATCCACTAGGATCCCATGACAACGATTAGCCCATAATTGAACCGTTCATCGTCATGGGATTTGATGAAAACATGATATAAAACAAGATATGGAAGAAAGAAGTAATAATATTATTAAAATAAAGAGTTGAGAAAACAAATCTATAATCCAAAGTAACACAAAGGATGAAGTAGATCTAGATCCGTTGCTTGTCACGAGCATTGAACCCTTCTCTCCTTTTCTCCCTTGCAGATCTAAGCTAGTTACAATAATAAAACTATGATAATGTGTATATCCCTATTACAATGGTAGGATGTGTTTAAATAGGCTCTAAAAGTCTTTCCCAGCAAGAAAATACCCAAAATAGAGTTAAAACAGAATTTCTGCAAGATACGTTTCCTAAACTGATTCTGTTTTCTTAAGGAAATTCGTAGCTGACTTTTCTTCTGTTTTCCAGAGCCGTTCCAGACGTATTTGGGCCTCTGGACCACCTTAGAATGATAGAGAATCTCGTTATCTTCGCGTGGACTGCTTACGGGCTGAAAACAGACTTATAGAACTCACGATATGGCCCAAACAGTGTAGACTGCGCAACCCTTCTTAAAAATCCGAATTTTGATCAATTAATTCCCAAAAAATTATAGAAGCATCCACCTTAGTCAACCTTCTCGTAAATCTGCACAACTAAGCAAAACACATCAAAACTACCAGAAACTTGAGTCCAAGACAATCAATTTAAGCCGATTTAGAATGCTCCAAGTGGATATAAAATCCACTTATCACACCCCCAAACTTAAACCGATGCTTGTCCTCAAGCATAAACAATTACAACTAACTAACTAACTAGTACCACTTTAGAAGCATCCACCTTAGTCAACCTTCTCGTAAATCTGCACAACTAAGCAAAACACATCAAAACTACCAGAAACTTGAGTCCAAGACAATCAATTTAAGCCGATTTAGAATGCTCCAAGTGGATATAAAATCCACTTATCACACCCCCAAACTTAAACCGATGCTTGTCCTCAAGCATAAACAATTACAACTAACTAACTAACTAGTACCACTTCCGTAGGTGATCACGGTTGCATTTGGCATATGCAACAAGCCCTTTAAACCCCTAGGCAGCCCTAGTGGACGAGTAAGGTCTCGTGAGGGCCTATAGCGAATGTACCCACAAAATCCATTTAACCTAATGCAATGCAATGCATGAATGCAACTAATATGCAAATGCAATTAATCTAATCTACCATACCTTCAAATCCTCTCATGCCATATCAACTTAAGAATCAAAGTAAATACGCAATGTCTTGGTGTCGAAAGTGCAAGTATTCACATAGTCTACTCAATGAACATGCATAAGTTCTCACAAGTCCATGTCAAGTGTAAGAATAAGTTAGTAAACATGCTAAGCCTACAAGAGTACATCTTTGAGACAAAACTCGGGATCTCATACGCAAAAACAAGTAAACACTCACAATCCACTCACAAAAGAATATTCACTCGAGAACAAGGGTAAGTGTATCACTCAATTCCAACAAAATCATAAGCATGCTTGACATTTGGTATCAATCTAACTCTTAACACAACATACATCAATGACGATAATCAAAAGGTCTTTATTTGGGTTGTAACGGGGCTAGGGATAAGGTATGTCAAATAAGCCAAAACAGGTGTAGTGTCAAAAGCTAGTAGGAACTAGAATAAATCGTACACAACACCATATTTCCCCCCACATAATTTTTTACTAAACAACCACTCGACTAGTCGACTGAAATAGGATCACAACAAACACAAACATGCTCTCATAATATATATTTTTTTTTTCTCTTTTTTTTTCTTCTTTTTTTTTCTTTTTTTTTTTTTCCGAGAGCTAAATAGAACACAAACAATAATATAAACAATAACAATGATCCCATAATTTATTACATATGTCAACTATCAAGTAAACAACCAAACCCAATATTCAATATTTTTCCCCAAAAGTATGACCAACAACAAACCCTTCCTTGCACACCTTATTACTCCCTTAAGCACTCTACTAGCCTTTGACAATGTGGGTTCAAATTAATGTAAGGCCAATACAAGAAAAAGGTCTAGGCAAGTAATGTGGTATGTCACCGAAAAAAATAGGATTAAGCTCAACAGGTTAACTAATTGATCATGTAAATATGGTGTGGTAATATGGGAAAATATGCGGTTATTCCTAAATGCCTTTATCATTTTAGTCGTCAAATAATGTCATGCGTTTCAAGAAAGACCTCAAACAACTGCTAGCAATGCAAACAATCCGTGGACACTCAACCAAACGAATAAATTGCAACAAATATGCAATAAGGCTCAAAAACTCACTTGGTGGAAAAACATACTCAATCCCAAGCAAAAATCTCTCTAACGCACCAACTTGTATTCAGAGCATGCAAACTAAATCATCTTGCACATATTCATATCCTTCTAATCACTTACAACATTCAATAAGTCTACTAGCTTCAACTTACTAGTGTATGTGTGTGCACAAGAACAAAGCATATCACTTCTCAATCAAAAGCGTCAACAACACAAAATTCCTATTAAGCATGGGTGCAAATGCAAACTATTATGAACTCACATGATATACGAAAATAAAAACAGAATGTCCTATATGAACAAACGTAGATAACACAAACAATAATGCATAATTTACTACTACTAATATGCAAAGCATGAAATCCTATATGAACACATAAATACTACACATAAACTACGCATCCCCCAAACTTGAAAGATTCAATGTCCGCATTGAATGGAAGTAAATACAAGGGATAACAGAAAACATACCTAAAAATACCGAAACACATGGGTTGCCTCCCACAAAGCGCTGTCGTTAACGTCATTTAGCCGGACAAATATGATTCAAATCATGGTGGCTCGAAGATTGCATTCGACTTATCCTTAGCAGAAGGACCATTCACCCATTGTCTGACAACCTTCTTGCTATCTTCCCATATCTTCTCTAAATCACACTTCACTTTGCCTCTTCCTCCAATCAACTTTTTCTTTTTCTTCTTCACGCCTCTAAGGTGCTTTTGCTTCACAGTTGATTGAGAAGAACACTCCTCTACCTCATCATCCATGATCCACCTTCTTAACACATTATCTGAACACACTTTAAAAATCACCAACTCATCATTCAGAAGGACATATTTCAAATGGGATGGAAGTTTTCCGAGCTTGACATTCGAGAGATCCCGAACTGAAGATCTGTCAATGGAATCACTGATGTGATGTTCGAGCAAGTGAGTGTCCGACTTTTCGCTCAACAACTGATCCAACTTCTTTCTCTGACCCGTATCAACCGTTTCCACACTGAAACACTCTTCATCCTCTGTCGGAAATTTCATAGCCTTGAACACATTAAAGGTGACACTCTGATCTTGCACCCTCATTGTAAGCTCTCCTTTTTGCACATCAATCAAAGTCTTTCCTGTAGCCAAGAACGGTCTTCCCAAGATTATGGGAATCTTCTTATCTTCTTCAAAATCCAAGATCACAAAATCAGCTGGGAAGATGAACTTATCAACTTTTACCAAAACATCCTCTACTATACCCCTCGGATAAGTGATCGTCCTATCAGCCAACTGCAAAGAGATGTTAGTCGGCTTCGGCTCCGATAAACCAAGTTGCTTGAAAACAGACAAGGGCATAAGATTAATACTAGCTCCCAAATCACATAAACACTTGTTGAAAGAAAGATTGCCAATAGTGCATGGAATAGTGAAACTTCCTGGATCTTTAAGTTTAGGAGGCAATTTCTGTTGCAGAACGGCACTACACTCTTCCGTCAATGCCACTGTTTCAAAATCTTCCAACCTTCTCTTCCGTGACAAAATATCCTTCATGAACTTAGCATATCTTGGCATCTGCTCCAATGCTTCAACAAAAGGAATGTTAATGGACAGTTTCTTGAAGACATCCATGAATTTATGAAACTGCTTTTCTTGACTCTTCTTCAAACGTCCAGGAAATGGAGGAGGCGGATAGATCTGATTATTCATTGAAGAATGCTCCGGAGTAAACTTTTCAACAGGTTTCTTGCTCTTCTCACCATCTAGCTGATCAGCCACTAAATCAGATTTCTCAATTTCTGGCACTACAGATTTTTCATCCTGCTGATTCGGAACATCTTCATCTTCTTCAGTTGCTGATTTAGAATCACTCGTGATTTTTCCGGATCTCAAAGTGACTGCATTGACCTGTTCTTTGTTGTCCCTCTTGCCTGGATTACCCTCCGTATCACTAGGAAGAGTTCCTTGTTGCATATTTACCAAGGCACTTGTAATCTGCCCCAACTGGGTTTCTAAGAGCTTCTGACCAGCTTGTAGGTTCTTTACCATTATCCACATCTCATCAGATTTATCATTAGATGATTGCCCCGCATGAGCCTGGGGCTGTTGCTGAAATCCCGGAGGTTGATATGGTGGCCTTGGAGCATAAGGCTGCTGATAACCTTGATTGTACGGCTTCGCTTGCTGATAAGATTGTTGAGTATTTTGATTGTTGCTCCAGCTGAAGTTAGGATGATTCCTATTATTAGGATGATAAGTGGCTGGAACTGGTGCAGCAGGTCTCTGGAAATTACTCACGAACTGTGCTGATTCAGAAGAGATAGCACATTGACTCGTCTCATGTGCGCCCGCACATAACTCACAAACATTAGCCACCTGCTGAACTCCATAATTAGCAAGAGAGTCCACCTTCATAGCAAGAGCCTTCAACTGAGCTGTAATCATTGAAGCTGTATCTACTTCCAAAACTCCTGCTACCTTGCCTTGAGAAAGTCTCTGGGTTGGATTCTGATATTCATTAGCAGCCATCATCTCAATAAGTTCATAAGCTTCATCATAGCTCTTTGCCCACAAAGCTCCACCTGATGCTGCATCTAGCAAAGGTCTAGATTGTGCTCCCAACCCATTGTAAAATCCATTGATAACCATCCAATCAGGCATGCCATGATGAGGACACTTGCGTAGCATCTCCTTGTAGCGTTCCCAAGCCTCACACAAAGTCTCGCCAGATTGCTGTTGGAATTGAGTCAACTGGTTCCTTAGTGCTGCAGTTTTCGCCATAGGAAAGAATTTAGTAAGGAACTTCTGAGCAAGATCTTCCCATGTAGTAATGGAACCAGGTGGTAGAGAGTGTAGCCAGCTCTTAGCCTTATCCCTCAGAGAGAATGGGAAAAGCCTCAACCTGATAGCTTCATCCGTCACACCATTACACTTGAAAGTGTCGCAGATTTCAATAAAGTCCCGAACATGCATATTAGGATCCTCCGTAGAAGCTCCCCCAAACTGGACTGAATTCTGCACCATCTGCATTGTGCCCGGCTTGATCTCAAAGTTGTTCGCTGCAATAGCTGGCCTAACAATGCTTGACTGAATATCATTGAGTTTCGGCTGAGAATAGTCCTTCAAAGCCTTGACTGCTGCTGCTGCGTCACCCATCTCTACAGTAGTCTCAGTTTTCTCTTCTTTATTATCCACTATAAGATCGTCTTCCGCCAGTTCTTCCAAACGAGCTTGTAAGCGTGTTCGCATACAAACTTAAGTACCTGAAACACCACGAAACAAACAAACTAAGTAAGAATCCAAGTCAGTGAACGCTAACGACCACTGATGACAAGCACATAAACTAAAATAAAAACACCGATGATCCCCGGCAGCGGCGCCAAAAACTTGTTATGCTAATTTCACGCAAGCGCACGTAGTCACAAGTAATATATGAATAAATCAAGTTCGTTCCCACAGAGATCTAGAATGGTGTTCAATTCAGTAAATATGCCTATGCAACAATGTATGGTTTTAACTCACTGCTAAGACAAATAACAAATTGAATTTTTATTGACTACTAAATTGATTATCAAACTAAAGATTAACTAATTAAAGAGATTAAAATCGAATTACTAATATGAGAATAAAACATGGAACCCTAATTTCATCATCTACTTCACTTAGAGTTGCAGCCTTTAATTAAAACATGCGATGGTTTTGATATCTGATCGGATAACACGAAAAGAGTAAAAGTTACCTCTCGGTATACTAGTACCAATCTACACATACATCCACAAAAGAGATAGAAGATGAATAGGCACCTATTATGCTTAGACCCTATATCTCTATAGAATTTGAAAACATAAAGGTTGAAGCACAAGTTATCCACTTAGATCACATAGGGTAGCATAATATCTCTATTGATGCCACAAATCATGATGTCAAAACACCAACCTATCCTATGCTAGCATGGCAAGTTCTAAATCTCAAGATCCACTCTCGTTTAGCAAGAGATTAACAATTCAATTTAGATGTTAGCTACGCATCCAAAAGCATTAAGATTAACCATACGAGGATATCAGTATTCACCACACATAAATCTTTAAGGCATGCAAACTACTAAGCTACATAGATAAATCCACTAGGATCCCATGACAACGATTAGCCCATAATTGAACCGTTCATCGTCATGGGATTTGATGAAAACATGATATAAAACAAGATATGGAAGAAAGAAGTAATAATATTATTAAAATAAAGAGTTGAGAAAACAAATCTATAATCCAAAGTAACACAAAGGATGAAGTAGATCTAGATCCGTTGCTTGTCACGAGCATTGAACCCTTCTCTCCTTTTCTCCCTTGCAGATCTAAGCTAGTTACAATAATAAAACTATGATAATGTGTATATCCCTATTACAATGGTAGGATGTGTTTAAATAGGCTCTAAAAGTCTTTCCCAGCAAGAAAATACCCAAAATAGAGTTAAAACAGAATTTCTGCAAGATACGTTTCCTAAACTGATTCTGTTTTCTTAAGGAAATTCGTAGCTGACTTTTCTTCTGTTTTCCAGAGCCGTTCCAGACGTATTTGGGCCTCTGGACCACCTTAGAATGATAGAGAATCTCGTTATCTTCGCGTGGACTGCTTACGGGCTGAAAACAGACTTATAGAACTCACGATATGGCCCAAACAGTGTAGACTGCGCAACCCTTCTTAAAAATCCGAATTTTGATCAATTAATTCCCAAAAAATTATAGAAGCATCCACCTTAGTCAACCTTCTCGTAAATCTGCACAACTAAGCAAAACACATCAAAACTACCAGAAACTTGAGTCCAAGACAATCAATTTAAGCCGATTTAGAATGCTCCAAGTGGATATAAAATCCACTTATCAGTAACGTGATATATTAAAATATCAAGCTTTGATGTTGTAGATTGTTCATTATTGTTGACCTATCTGGAGCTAATCTTGCAAAGGAAGTAAGATATAATGGAAGTCAGTGATTAATAATACTGAACATTTGACAGTAGCAAATTAGTGTTGGGTCTTCGAGTATTATGGAAATTTAAATACTGAATCAATGAAAATGAGAACTACAGGACATTGATATGGCGGAAATGCCGAAGTTCATTGCTGTTCCTTTTCAGGAAAGTTACTTAATAACTCGAGAGTATTAGAAAATGAATACTTTTATCTTCTCCTTATGGCGAGATATCTTGATAGTATGTTACCTTTTGTTCGTTTTCCTTTTTCTTTTTCCTCTTCGAATCTGCTTTAGGTCAATTCTGTGGCTAACATTAGTTGGATAAACCTATTTTGGATGATTTCACAATTAGTTTACAATTTGAAAGATGTTTCAAGTCTTCATTTGCGACAGTTATATGCCATGTAGTTCTTACCGTCTAAATTCAAAATCCCAAACCCAACACACTTTGGCATGTGGCTGTATCAGTAACCTTCCCAGTTATTGTGTATCATTATTTGAATATTTGCTCATTTGTTAGATATATAATTTTTTTTTTTTTTTTTTGGGGGTTAGTACTTAGTTGACACTTAATTTGCCCAACTTCATTGTTAGATACTTTCATTGCATAGCATCACGCACATATGGTTTTACATAATAAAGTTCTTTCTAAGGTGCTCACTTTAGCTTGAAAATAGCTTGCATCTTTTTCTAAACTCTTAGCTACTACCCCAATGGCAAGTGCACCCTATATTTACCAAGAGCAACTACTCAAACCATAGGTATCAATAGTGCGGTTAAACACACTCAAAAGAAGCTATTTCACTTTGTTCATTCTTCTTCAAAGCAAATTGCCTTTCCTAAAGCGCAAAATATGCAGATCACGTGAACCGCTAAAGAAGTGACTAATTTTCAGGAATTTAATGCAAGCTGTCAGTTTTATTTGATCAGGTCATTAACAAAATCCCCAAGGAGTTTATCTGTTTATGTTTGATCCTATATACCTAAGAAGTTTATTGCTTGATTCTATGGAATCAACATAATCCAGAAATTGGTAGATTCTTTAAGTGCGACACCTTAGATCAAGTTCTTCTTCAAGGCAAATATCAGGTTCTTCCACAATCAAGTTATGAATAATCAAATATGTATCTAAATGAAGTTCACATTTCAATTCTCCCTCATTCACAAGTTAGTTACAATTTCTCTCTTCCCCTATTTGATTTTCTGAGCTTCACCTTCTCTTTCCCTTGTTTCTACTCTGTTTTCTTTGCTGCTTAAAAGTCCAAGGCAGTATGTTTTATGCAACTCTAGTAAGTTTAGTGTCGTGTTATATCTAATCCACTCTTTGCAATATTATACGCTTTGTTTAACTATTAGGTGAGGTTTTTAATATGTTCTCTAAATATGATATGCTATTTTTGTACTATGTTTAAGTTTAATGTTGCTGAATATACCATTAATGCCAATAGGAACGAAGATGAAAACTTTTGAGAAGTTTAAAGATAAATTAGAAAAATGAACACATATTATTTATAACTAGCGTGCTTTGCATTGCGCTTTATGCTTTTATGAACTCTTATTCAAACTGGGTAAGCATGTTGTAGATACCTGTGAGTGAATCTATGGAACTCACTAGTTATGAGGAGTGTGAACTATGTGAACCATATAAACGACCTATACTTCAAGGCACTTATCACTAGCCTCACTTTTGCCACTTCCTACATATGTTTTCCACTCCCATGGATAACTCCTATATCTAGAGAAAAGTGTTGAAGATTGTGGCTAGGCATCTGCAGTAAACTTAGAACAAACTTTGGAGAATGCCTGGATAACTTTGGAACATGAGAGATATTTACTACCATGAATGTTCTCTTCAATGTTTTTATTGGAATTTGTTAGTATGTGTTTTTTTTGTTTAATTTAATTTGGACCCTCTCTAAACGTCCTAGTGTGTTGCTGAGTCTGTAATTATTCATTTTATTCTATTATATTTAATAAACGTCCTAGGATATTCTTTGGATGATTGATGTATAGCTTACTACGTTTTGATTAAATGATTATCGTGCACAGAAAATTACAATCAAATTGTATGAACTTGTTCATTCTATTTTTTAATATATATTTTTTAAAATCACTAGTCAGCACAAATACCAGTCCAGGACGTTAATTTGAAAAGGGAAGTAGTTAACTAAAGAAGTGACTATTAGATCTCGAAACACCAGTTTCCCATGCACATTGTTGGGCTGGGTTGTTACGGATTTTTTGTCTTGCATCTTTGAC
Source organism: Kitagawia praeruptora (assembly GCA_037693485.1). NCBI lineage: Eukaryota > Viridiplantae > Streptophyta > Magnoliopsida > Apiales > Apiaceae > Kitagawia > Kitagawia praeruptora. The sequence continues at coordinate 148,320,334 of CM075352.1, forward strand.
TTTAGGAACTGTGGTAACACTAAACATTATTAATGTCTACATTTGGATATTACCTATATTCCACTTAATCTAGGGTTGTATATATCATAGTAACTAAATAAACAGTTGTCATTATCGTGTTGTACGCTGAGATACGGGAATAATTTAATGCGATAATGCTAGAATTTAGTAAAGTAAATCTTTTTATACAAAATATCTATGTATATAATAGTTGCTGATGGGTGTTTTGAACAGTGTTTCTGGCCATTTTAAATTTTTACCCCCAAATATCAAGTTTATTACACGAAATGCCACTAACATGTACAATGTACATAACACTGATGTGATTATATACTATTACAGTAGTACTACATACATATAGTTGGTATATATTTTGAAGCTTTTAGCAGAAGTTTTGGCTTTCAAATTTAACACGCAAATCTAAGATTACACAGAGTTCAAGAATTCAAACTTGAATTCGAATTAAACTTCATATATGACTCTCATTTCATCTCTCTTCTACTTTCTATTTTATGTCTATAATTTGTATTGAGTGCTATTACTTATCTAATAAATTCTTATGTGTAGCTAATTATTATTTGGGGCATAAGTTACTTTTTATGTGTAGCTAATATAGCAATGCATATTTGTTCTTAAAAATTAAAATTAATTTAAATAAATAACGGGATCGAGGTTCCGCCGGAGGCGGGGCCGAGGAACTTTGTTTAAATGTTTTTAATACTGATAAAATTGTTAACTTGCTCCTGCATTATTTAACTATAATATTTTTTTCCTGTGGATTCCTGTATTAACACAAAGTAATTAAAAAGTTCCTGCTTTATAATTAACAAATAATAAAATATAATTTCGACAAAATTCAAGATAATTTTGATTTATAAAAAGCCCAGCACCGCGGGCATAAATTCTAGTACAATATATATGTTACAATATGATTTAAGCTAACACATGACAGATTCACTTTTCTATGTTTCTGGAATTAAATTTCCCTGTTTTCTGTTCCTTTGGTATCTTTTTGATACGATAAGGAATCTATAGTTCAGATTATTATGTACTAGTTGACAAGTTAACCTTTTTGTTCTTCAAAAAGTAACTTGTATGTTAAATATTAATTGGAATTAGTACCTGATTAATCTAAAGTCTATTGTGTTGTCGTAGAAGAAAAGAACAAACATGAATGTAAGATACCGTGGAGCATCTCAACAAAAAGTGTAGTTTGGTTGATCTTTCACTTTCAGCCTCTGTTTTGCTTATTTGAGTTATCGACTACCATTTATTGAATTGGCTACACATGTCCTTGTGCTTCTTTTAAAGCTTATTCATTACCAACAAATCCTAAAGACAACCCCTTTCATGCTGGACCCCATCACTACTTCCTCCTTTTGAGAATCAAAACAATTAAAATAAATGAATTGTCAGTTGCGCGTTATCCTCAAAGTATTTTTGTTAAATTTTGATTCCACATTTGAGGTAAGTGGGAACTGGGAAGGAAGAAGTGACACGCATATCCCTTCCCGTTCTTAGTTTTTGATGTTATTCAATGCATAAATCAATATGTTGCCAAATTGTTTTGTTAGAAATGTATAATTGTCTGAGCTGCCGAGTATATTAACACTATTGTTTTTGGTTATTGAAGGGACGTTCAAGCGAGCAGCATTCTTCTTGATGATAAGTTCGAAGTTCGCTTGGGAAGCCTGAGTGAGATCTGTGCTCAAGAAGGGGAAACTAGTCAAAGTAGAATAACCAGGTTGCTGCGGCTTCCACAGTAAGTATAGATAGATGCTGTACTTGTCATATTATTTTCTATTAGCACAGAAGCCTTATTATATGCCATTAGTCTTTCCTTCGGTAGAGTCCTTGTTTCTATATGTTTTACAACCTAAAATTGTGTTACACATCTTGGTAATATATGCTATATGCCAAAACCCCATAGTTTTGTTATGACATAGTAGTCTGATTAAAATATTTGAAGATGGGAGTACTTGAAAGGAAAGGTGCTGCCCTGTTACTTCCAGCCTGAAAAGGAATGATTTTGTCTTTTATACTTTCAAACTTTAGACTTTACTTAATGGAATTGATACCCCGGAGTCGTTTTGTACTTCTTTAGTGTAGAATATCACTATCCCAGTAACCGTTCAACCAGCTTAACTGATACGAAGCACTGATTTTTATTGTTTAGTAACACGGTAGAACATCTAATTATTCTTGAAATTGGAACTTAAAGTTGGTGTGGACTTGACAACCTTTTTTTGCTAATAAAGGACATGATGATTTCATGTTTCCTTGTTCTAAAAAATAAATGATATTTGGTTTATGCTTTTGACTTCTTGCTCTTGTTCTATCTGGTTTATTTTCCCGGTTATATTTCGGGTATATATAGGGTTGTACTAAAAAGCTTCTCTTGGTTATTTGCAGGTCATCTGAACAAGGTGCCTCAGGTATGTTATGTTTTATTAATCATTTGTATTGTACTTTATAATATAAGTTTCACCCCTATATATTGGCAGCTGAACATATAGTAAGGTCCCAATGGGTCCTCATCATTCCTAAAAGTGAACAAATAAATAAAGGCATTTTGCAAATACAATTCGTCACTGCGCTACCTCAATACCAAGAATTTTTTATTTTGAAGAGTCTTCTCCCCGAGAGGCATTACTATAACCAAAAAGCTCACTGATCTTACACTTAAGCTAATGCTACTTCCACAAGAAAGTCCAATACTAAACAATTTAGATAGTGCATAACGTATTTTCTCTATCCCTAAAACTAGTGAGTGGTTGGTTACCTACTCAATGATAAAAGAATTAAGATGATAAGATAGATTTTCCTTTATCTTACACTCTGCTCCTTTCCAAACTGCTCGGCCCAAATGAGTTGTCCATCTTGCTCCAGTATAGGTGGCAGAGTTAATTTTGAGAATAGCAATTAGCAAGAAACTAGTTATTGAAAACACTAGTCTAAGCACTTCGTATGTTTAAATTTTCAGGTACACCTGCTGCAACTTGTGCCTATGACGTTTACTGCTTTGGGAAAGTGTTACTTGAGCTGGTAACTGGAAAGTTGGGAATGAGTGCATCTAGTGACGGAACCATGAAGGAGTGGTTGGAAGGTACACTACCCTACATCAGCATATATGACAAGGAACTTGTGACAAATATTATCGACCCATCTTTGATCGTTGACGAGGATTTATTAGAGGAAGTATGGGCTATGGCTATTGTTGCCCGGTCTTGCCTTAATCCAAAACCTGCAAGGCGGCCCCTTATGAGGTATATCCTTAAAGCTTTGGAAAATCCATTAAAAGTGGTAAGAGAAGAGAGCACTGGCTCAGCAAGGCTGAGAACTACTTCGTCCAGGGGATCTTGGAATGCTGCTGTTTTTGGTAGCTGGCGTAGCTCATCTGATGCGGCGGCAGCAGTTCCAGCAGCAGCAGCTGCGTCAAATAAGATGGAAGGTGGAAGTAGCTTTAAACACTCTAAAAACTCGGGAACTTCAGGTTCTCAGGGAAGTGGACAGAATAATGGTGGTGATCATTCATCCTCAAACAGACGGCAACAGTCGAGGGATATATTCCCGGAACCATTAGATGAGGAAGGTGTGGAGAGGCAATAACCAGAAGAGAGGGTTGATTCTTCTTGATTCTTTGTTAATAACAAAGCAGGCTCCCCATTTGAGTGCCTTGCTACAAAAGACTAGAGGGCTGCAAAAGAGTCCAATTTTGCTAATATTTTACTCCAGATTTTCAGAAAGATGCACAGAGAACTAGAGTAAAATATGTATGCAAGTTTGTGTGAGATATTAAGACTGGGACACAGACTTGGTACTGCAAGATATAGGGGGGGGGGGGGGGGGGTGAAAGATAGTGATTAGTTTTCCGTGACTGATTATTTTGCTAGTTCTCTTGTGAAAATTGTAAATTGAAATGGTTTTGGTTTTACCCAGTTTAGAAGGAGAAAATGAAAACTACACAGAAAGGCAGATTTTAACTGTCATTTTCCAGAAGCCTTTTGAATTACATAAAACTGCCATGAATTTGGTTTTAAACTTAACGCTGAAGTGATCTCTTTGTTTAAAGGTCACACTCCGACAGGTTTCTTAGCTTCATCGTCGTCAAGTTCTTGAATCTGGAACTTACTACATCGTTGAGCGTGTTTGGCTTAACTTAAAAAATGTTACTTATCACTTAAAGTGCTACTTATACTCACTTTAAGTGAAAAGTGATAATTTTTACTTAAAGTTAGGTGTATCTGTTTGGCTAATTCCACTTAAAGTAAATTTATTTTTAAAAAATTAATTTAAAAAAAAGAAATTTATATTTTTTTGAAAGTATAAAATACAAATATATGAAAAGAATACAATACAAGTTAAATGGTGACTCAAATACATAAAAATTGATATACGAAAAAAAATAAGTGGAAAAAAAGTACCTCCAAGCTACTTTTTTTTTTTAGCCTACTTTCCACTTTAAGTGGCTCCACTTTAAGGGGAGGCAAACACCTCCATGCAAACTTTAAGTGGAAAAAAAAAAAGAAAAAGGGGGGCCAAACGGGCTCGTTGTCAAGGTAACTCTGCAAAGTTCTGGAATTTTAAACTGATGTCTAATTTAACGTTTGCCATTTCCAACTTTGGTACACCTTACCAAGTGGCAGTAAAAAGTTAAAGCCCAGATTGTGGCCCCTGGCTACTCATATTACTGTGCACTTATGCCTTATAAGGTCATGAGCATTTATGGGGGTGTTTGTCAAAATAAGTTTTAGCTCAACTTATAACTTATAAATCCATAAGTTGAATGTTAAAAATTCTTAACTTTCAACTTATAACTTATTCTCGATATACGTAATATATAATATCCTTCAAATCTTCAAAACCATATATCTCTCGATCCATTCATTAGAAAATTGATATGTATATATCAAATTTTCCTATTCATCGAGATCTATCCATTAATATCCATTGTTATATATAAAAAAACAATAATTTGAAAATTATAAAAAAAAAAAAGTTAACTTATAAGTTCTGATTTACCCAAAGAGTCTACTTAATTATAAGTTCTGATTTACCAAACACCCTACTGACTGCTCTACTCATCACTTATATGACATAAGTGCTTATAACTCATAAGCTACTTATTTTAAGATATCCCAAACATACGCTGTGTTTTGTGATTACCAACTTTGCCGAGCCTCTCTGTTTGACTCTATGTGGTATGTGACATTAAACAAAATTACTATGGAGGAAAGTGTAAAAGTAAAGAAGAAACTGAAAGAATGCCATGTAACCAATTTCACTTGAGAAGACGAAGATAGCATGATCTCTTTAAATTTGGTTGGATTCCAGAACGACAGCTAATTTTTTGAGTTCAATTTTTTTGTCAAAATTTTAAAATATTTTTCATCACCGTTTTCAAAGTTGTGATTTCAGTAGTTTTGGAGAAAAGGGCCCCAATATCACAAAATTAATGTTAATGGTCCTCAATATCACAATAAATGAATAAGGCCCTCTGTATCACTTTAAGACGCTATTGCGTGTCACGTTTTCATTACATATTAAAATAGCAGTTGGTTATTAAGTGGAGTAACGAGACAGGCCACGTGCATGAGTCTCATAAATAAATAAATGTGGCAATTCGTTCGTTTCGTATACTTTCGTGTCGTGTATTTTCGTGTTTCGTGTACGTAATGTCAAATCAAAAACCGACCCGTTAAGGATTCGTTTCGTGTTCGTGTACCTTTATTTCGTGTACGTTTCGTGTCGTGTTTCGTGTAATTTTTGAATAAAAATAAAAATATTTAAATATTAATTTTTTACTAGTCGAGTCTTAAGTCAATATGTCATAAGGAATGAAGTGTGCTTAAGTCTTGTAAAACTAAAATTTGAAACTACTTTGTATTTATCTTATGTAAAAATTATATATAAAATATCATTTTAAAATATGTATTCATATAATTTTAATAAAATTATTTAATTATTTATTTATTTCGTGTATTTTCGTTTCGTGTCGTGTACCCAAGGGTAAACCCAAAACCGACACTAAATTCATCCGTGTAATTTCGTGTTCGTGTATTTTCGTGTTCGTGTACCGCAAAGGTCAACCCAAACCCGTAATTTTCGTGTCGTGTACGAAATTGCCGGCTCTACTCATAAAGAACACAAAAGACTATTTCAATTCAGTGAAAATGCTAGTTTATAGGATGTTTCTTCTAAAAACGATGATTGATGTTCTGTTTTCCCACTTTTTTAAGACATAAAACGCTAAACGCATATGCGTTTTTATAAACACATGTTTAAGTTGCGTTTTGTAGTGATATAAAGAACCATATTTTCATATTGTAATATTTGAGATCATATTTTTTAAAATTGTGATACAAAGGACCAACACCAATAGTTTTGATACTTCAAGATGAAATCTTATATTCAAATTCGTTCCCGAAAAATTTGAGAAGGTTTTGCATTTTGAAGAAAAAATGACAAAAATATCATTTTTCTTTTGATTTGAAGTGACTGAAATTCCAAAAATGAAACACTAACATTTTTTTTAATTTGAAAGTGAGCTTGATAAATATAGATAAAGAAAAATTCTAAAATTACCAAAAATATTTCCAAAACGGTTCCAAATACTTAGTTGGCAACATGTAATTGAATGTATAATTTTTAAATAAAGAAGTCCTCAATATAAATACACGTGTTCCACAAATTAAAAGAGGACACTTGTTATTCGAAACAAATTTGGGAATCATTTCGGAATCCCTAGCCTTGCTCGTAGATAAAACAAATTGAACTTGAATCAAGAATGAACTTTTCTAAAAATTTAAATTGGTTAAAAATTAAAATCCACTAAATCTATTTGAAAAAAATCATACAGTATTAAATGACAATCAAGAAAACCTGGCGCCAATGTAAACAAAATACTCCTATCTGTGAACTTGTAACAAATTAACGATACATACACTGACACACACTCTTGTCTTAATCTGTTTCAGTTGAAAACAAGATGATATTATATCAACCACAATACAACCACCACTATTACCCATCTTCATCCCTCACCGGAACCACCATCAAGCCCACCCATCTCTTCTGTCTCTCCTCCTCAACCCCCACCTCAACTCCACCCCCAAACCACCGCACCCACAATTCTAAATCAACCCATCTCCTCATTCACCACTTAAGCCCCTCTCAACAACCCACTTTTAAGCCACCCCATGAAGAAAAAAAGGCCAAAACAGAGCTTCTTGAATTGTCTCTAGCTAGAAAAAGAACCCCTCAATTCCCTGGTTCAGTTTATCCTAATGAGGCCATTGTGGATGATATGGATGGTTCTTCTTTTTCGCCGATACGAAAGCTTTTCAAGGATGGTGGTGATGATGGGGATGGGCTGGATCAAGAAATGTTGATCAAGGCAATTGAGATTAGGAGAAATGTGATTGTGGAGATTTTTGTTGAGGCTATGATTAAGGGCAAGTTTGGGATTACTTATGCTACTAATGTGGCTTCTAGGGTGCCTGATTTTATTGACTTTGTTATGATTCAAGCTGCTTCTCTGAAGAATTTGCCTGAGTTTTCGGGTTCTTCGTTTAATTTTCGGGTTAAGGATGTCATTGATAGCTCTAATGTTGTGCCACTCATTAGGTATATTCACTAAATTTCATTTTAATTTAGTGATTTTGCATTGAATAGTGATTTGGTCTTGTTTAATATATGTAGCCTTCTTTGGATGTGAGCATGTATGTGAATTTTTTGGACATTTTATGTCTGATATCAAGAAAGTTCGTTCCTTTTTCATAAAATTATACAGTGGAAGTTATATGGGACATACTTGTAGTTGTAGCTAATTCTGCTCGGTTAAGTTGAGAAAGATTTACGGTATTGTTTGTAATTGTGTGAAATGAATTCTGTTAGGTGGCTGAAACACAATGAGGTGCCATATCCAAATATTGGGAAACTCATATGCAAGTCAAGAGGAAATCTTGATTCCATTAGACGTACTGCTGAGTGGCTCAAGACAATTCATGTGAAAGGAAGAAGCATTGGAATTGTGATGGTGAGAGCAGGAGAAGATATATTGGAGCGAAGCACAGAAGAGTTGGATGAGATTGTTGACTACTTAGAGAGCAAGGGGGTTAGGAGAATTTGGATGGGCTATGTGATGAGTCGGTGTCCTGAATTGCTATGTATGAGCATGGAAGAAGTGAAGATTCGGTCAGAATTCTATATGGATATGGGAATGAATGAGCATGATTTTGGAACAATGGTTTACGACTTTCCCAAAGTGCTTGGGTACTTATCTCTCGAGGAGATGAACCAAAAGGTAACTTAGCATTAGCAGTACGATCTTATTGCATTATATTGCTGCGCCTATATAGTATCATATACCAGTGGCAATTCCTTGGCACTGTGCTTGTAAAATCTTTTTAAGCAAGATTTAGTTGTTCGGTTGTTGTGCACATTGCTGCCAATTGATAATACAGCAACTAATTCCTGACCATGTAATGATGCAAATGCCACCGAAATCTTCTCATTGCTGCTAAGTGATAATACAGAAACTTATGATTGACCATGTAATGATGTGAATGTCAACTAACCTTTGTCCTTCAGGTTGCTTACTTGAAGGAGTTTGGTCTCAGTAGTGAAGAAGTTGGCAGATTACTTGCATTTAAGCCAAATTTGATGGGTTGTAGCATTGAAGAAAGATGGAAGCCTCTCGTGAAGTATCTATATTACCATGGGGTTTCACGAGATGGCATGAAAAGAATTCTTACAACAAAACCAATACTTTTCTGTATTGACCTGGAGACCAACATTGTCCCAAAGGTATGTAGTTAACGTTGATGTAAAAACAAGAAAATCTGCTCGATCTTACATTATCTTTTTTCTCTTCCTATATTTCTTCGAACTTCCTTCAAATTTTTGGCTAATTGATTTTATGTCATTTTAAATTTGTTAACATTTAAAAAGGTGATTTCTTTCAGTTTTACTTTTGCTTACTTCCTTTTTTTATAGATTTATATTTCCAGGAGGATAAGCCAACGGAAGAACTGTAATGTTGACTTGTAAGCTTTATAGAATGAAACTGATGCAATGCATCTTTTCTCTGTATAGGTACAATTTTTGAAGGATATAGGAGTTCAAGATGATGCTATTGGCAATGTACTTGTCAAGTTCCCTCATTTACTAACTTATAGCCTATACAAGAAGATACGTCCAGTGGTTCGTACCTCTTTTGTTCCGTCATGCTTATTGTTCTGTTTGTCTTTTACTTCTAGTTTGTTTCCCGTTTCCCTTTTTTTGTTATCTGAAAAGGGAAAGAGCTTCAACAGGTGATATTCTTGTTGACAAAAGCTGGAGTAACCCAAAAGGACATTGGAAAGGTGATTGCTTTAGGGCCTGAGCTTTTGGGATGTAGCATTTCAAAGAAGCTGGATCCTAATGTGAAATACTTCCTGTCTCTTGGAATTAGACTTAAGGTGTTGGGTGAGATGATTGCTGATTTCCCTATGCTACTCCGTTACAACACAGATGTCCTTCGACCCAAGTACCAATACTTGCGAAGAACAATGGTCCGCCCTCTAAATGATCTAATCGAATTTCCTAGGTACCTACCATATAATTATGATTTTCCTTTTGCACTCTTCACTTTAGAAAATAAATATAATATTATGCATACGAAATTATACTAAATTTAAAATATTCTGAAACACCTCAAGTGTTGTTAAATAAATTATAATAGAGGTACATGCCTACAGAAACATCTGATACTGAATATTCACATAACCAGGTTTTTCAGCTATTCTCTCGAAGGCCGAATAATCCCTAGGCACAAGATTATGGTAGTAAATCGTCTGAATTTCAAGCTTCGGTACATGCTGGAGCCAGACACAGCGTTTGATAAAAGGGTTCAAGAAGCAATTGAAAAGCGCCGGAAATTTGAGCTTGGAATTACTAATGCTGCAGATTCAGCATCCCAAGTTGAAGGTTACAGAGATAACACACCAGTTGATGCATATGACCATGACTATCTTTCCTCTGATTCTGAGACTAGTGTGTAGACAATGTAGTTAGAACATAATTCTGCAAGTCATCTAACATGTAATTTAGTGAGGGGCATATCTCTGTAAATTAAGCGTAGTTGTATATCTTAAAAGCAAGTTCAGACCTCCAGATGCATATGTAGAGGGCACATTTTATTATTGATCAAATTTAAAAAGCCAGTATCCTCACATAAAATATGGTTTATTCAAGTCTTGCTTTCTGTTTCTCTCTCGAAGTCTAATATTTCAGCATTTTCTTTCACAATTGTGTACAATCTGAGAACAATCTTTTATAACTAATATTGGTGGTATAAAGTTAATAATTACTAGGGGTGTACGCGGTTCGGATCGGATCGGTTTTGGACTAAAAGTCGAACCAAACCGCATATAGCGATTTTACAAAAATTTCAACCACAACCGCAAGCATTTGCGGTTGCGATTAACCACATCAATTCCAACCGCGAAAATGCGGTTGATGCGGTTCGGTTTGCGGTTCAACCACCGAATAAAAAATAACAATAACTTGAGAATATTAAATTCAAAATACAACAAACATTACACATAATAGGTCTTGATAATCATTTTTGAGGCAAAAGTAAATATACATAATGTTTGGTCTGGAAATACTTAAATACATAACATGGGAACAAAGGATTAAAACTAGTATGTGCAATCCATTTAAGTGATTTGTTGTCCCTGATGTAAGTTGCAATGTAGAAGATTTGATTGGGCTTAAGCCTTAAAGTGTTGGGCTAGGATCGAATACGACCCAAACATGAATAATGTGGTATTAAATATTAATCTTGTTAATAATAAATATATAAACATATATTTATTTAAATTATTAATTTATATAATATAAAATATATATTTTTTGAATATAATTTATATATTGCGGTTTGCGGTTGCGGTTCGGATTTTGCGATTTTTGAATATATAAAACCGCAACCAAACCGTAAATGAGCGATTATTAAAAATTACATCCACAACCAATCCACATTTCGCGATTATCCGCAAAATGCGATTCGGTTGCGAGCGGTGCGAGCGGTTTATGCGGTTGAGCGAATCGTCTGTACACCCCTAATAATTACCATGATTAGGTAGTTACACACAGACCAATGCTGTAGATTGGGAAATTTAACAAGAAACTTCCTTAACCAAATCGAAGAGGTTGCTCTATCCAACAAATGTTGGCAATCAAGATGCTAGGATTCGATCCCCCCCCTCCCTATCTACACTTCAATGAATGCAAGATTATTGGCACTTAAATGAAAATCTAAAGCTTACAGCATCATTAAGTTTTCACATTTAGAGTAACTTAATCTGTGAAAGCAAATTGAGAAAATAGAGGCATGCATGAATGATTGGTGAAATCCGATGAATCCAACCCAGTCCTGGCAATGAGTTTCTCTTCTTCCACTATCTCTTTGTCGTTCAACCTAATTCCCTGTACAAATTACATCACAATTTTGATCAAGAATTCCATGATTGTAAAAATGCACGTACTTGGCTATGAATCACAATTCTTGTACTATAAGCTCCAAATGTTGACAAAGAAGATATTATTGGTTGTTTTCCATGTGCTGCAATCATCAACAACTTAGTTTATGTTTAGTTACCTTGCTAGACAGTCCTTGAATGTAGCCAACCAGCGATATTAACATCCTTTGATCGCTTACTAGCTCATTGCCTCCATCAGTTGTAGAAACATGCTGAAAAGTGGCACCCAATTTCATCAAGAAGTAAGAACATTTCATCACTACAATAAATAATTGAATGGAACATGTATGATGGTAGCCTCATATCCCAAGTCTTTCACATCTACAGGACTAATTGTGCAGGGTTGTCCCCCTGCCTTCTAGTGCATATCAGTTGGCTAATATAGTAATATCCCAAACAATGTTTTCTTCAAATGATGTCCAGTTTACATATTTTTAAGAATAGAAAAATTATGTGAATTCAACTGCCAGGGAAACTTATTGCAAATGGGAAGCTTACGTAATTGACAGTTAAATTTTTTAATAAGATGTCTACGAATGTTCAAAAGGAATAAGAGGTAAAAGTGTTGTGTGATGAATACTGACAATGACTTTTTTAAAAGAACCACCATCAATGTTCCAACTGATTCTTATCAAAACCTTGAATATCATCAGGGATTCAACTTTTGCCCAGCCAAAGTAAATTCCTGAAACTTGATCAGGAAGAACCGACATGCCCTCACCTAATAATCGGAACATTTATCAGAACTCTTGTATGAAAGCCAATTTTGAAAATTTGAACAAATGAACAGATTCATAGTTACAAACTCATTCGTTGCAAAGAACATTCAATAGTGCAGATACAACATTCTCTCAATAAAAATTGCAAGCAAAAACTTCCAATGAAAACATGCCTCGGATTTGTGAAACTGGTCAGGGCATATAGTACCTGGCGCTTGTGTAAGACTCAAGTGATGCACATTATTTGTGTATGCTTTGTACCAACATTAAACCTCTAAATGATATGAATTAATTGGAAGCAACAAAACAGAATATATGTAATCTTTGCACTTCAAAATAAAAATGAAATATATGGCATAAACCTGTAAGTTCGTGCAGAAGTCCATTTCTGTATAAACCCTTCAAGTATATAGGCTCAATTGGCAAGGCATTGTTTACCCCTGCAGACATCAGATTTTTTTTAAAAAAAATATTGATAAACTGATACATGGAAAATAAAGCATATCAAGTAAATTATTTGGCTAGGAAACTCACAGTCTTCAAAGGGTGGTAGACCCCACAACTCTGGCTGTAACTCCAGAAGAGAATGAAGTACCATATCAGCGACAGAAAATTGATCATATTCATTTTGGAGCGACGGAATGGCCACCACCTTCATTCGAGCAGCCTTCGCTGCTCTGACACCTATGCTGTTGACATGCATGGAGTTATGCGACATAACACTTGAATGACAAAAAATGTTGTCACTATCAGCAGAACTATTAAAAGGCAACTAGAAAAAGAGGATATGTTATCTATGGCAGTCAAGTACGCTCTTGATTCAAAATTTATCAATAAAAATATAAAACAGTGCAAGTAAATTGGCATGCAGGGTGGAAAAAAAGGTCAAGTGATTAAATGACGAAAAGAGCAAAATTCCCCAGTAAAAACGAAGAACGATCCCCCCCCCCCCCCCCTTTTCTGCTAAGCAAAAAACAATTCCCTCTGATGGTTATAAGCTAAACTATCTCCCTCTAATATAAAACTAAGAGAGCTTACCTAGATATTAAACAGCGCAGACTACTTAAAGAGCTACAAGACTATAAAAGACATGTGCTTCCCAGAAAGAAAATAAAAGACGTGTGCAAATTCAAAACCAACTCACAGGGAATCTTCTACCACCAAGCAACGAGTTGCATCGACGCCCATTCTCCTTGCAGCTTCCAAAAATCTGATGTCCCATCATATGATTCACAAAACAGATCAGTACATTAGAGCAGATACTAATGAGATTCAATTCGTAATAAAAAAACATCTTTGATTGGTGCGTAGAAAGATAATTGCAAATTATCGATATTCCTGGAGTATCCTTATTCTAATGAAAGCACTCTTAAGATCAAAACAAAACACGATACATTTCACTCTAGTCACTTTTGGGAGATCACAAAGGATTCCCTACTAGCATTCTCTCACTAACAATTGGCAGATCAGTTGCACATCACCGGCTAGACTCATTAAGGTAAGAAATAATGCCAAAAAAGAGAAAAGGAAGGAATAACAAGATACATAATATCTGTTTGAGTACAACGGGCAAACAAGTACTAAAGCAAAATGCCTGCAGCCTCTTACATATCTGGAGCGGGTTTCCCTAATTTGACTTGGTCACTTCCAAGAAGAATCGAAAAGTATTTTCTCCAACCTATAGTAAAAACAAATTGATGGTAAAGCAAAATATTAATGTACAAACAAACACATGGGATCGCACACACATTACACATATCTTTTACCCATCATTAAAGTAGAAATAGAGATCAAAGCCCGTCTTCTTAAATCTTACCTTTACTGGGTAAAAGGTCAATTTAATAATTTCATTTTAAAATCTTTTTCTGCTGTTTGTTTTTTGTGTTAGTTGATTGCCAAAGTTTTTATAATTGGTCATAGTAATTTTTTGTTTGTTTTCAGTATGTTATTTAGAATATCTGCAGACGGAATTTTCCATTGGCGCCATGGTTATTAGATCACATACTTTTGGCCTCTCATAATAAAAGCACAAAGACTATAATAATTAATAAGAAAAGGAAGAAAAAAGAATAGAAACCTGGTTGGTTCGAGATTTTTGATTCCACACTTACTGTCCTAGAGTTTGATGCGAGAGCAAAAGGCACTTTGTGACGATGGAGATGTTTGATCAGACGATCAGCTCCTGGAAGTGCTTGAGCTAGTAGCCACCTAGATGAAAGAAAAACAAGTCACCAGTAGATACATATAGTGTTTTACTAGAAAGGCACAGAAAGAGAAATCAAAGACCTACTTTTTTTGATACATTGGCCTTATTTCTTGGATAAATTGTTCAGGTGTGATTGGAAGGTCATAGTCTTTGATAATAGCATGTCTTGAGTGTTCAATGGACATCCCCATTATCATCCTAACCTTTTCCTCATCCACCACTTTTCCATATCTTGCCAAAAGATCTTTCAAAACTTCCTTTGTAAGTTGCTCTGCACTTCAAAAACATAAGATAACAAAAAGTAAAAATTTATCTAATTATGTATAGAAGTTCTAATTATAAAGAAATGCGTGTGGAAAAACCTGTGTTCAAAAGGGTGCCATCCAAATCAAGAATTACAGCGGACACGTGGCTGTCCGCTGCTGCAACACCGTTCATGGCTATTGTCCTCAACAAGCAGATAAACACAGAGAGAACTGATGATGTATATAAAGTAGGAACACAACTGAATTAATATAACCAAGAGGGGAAAAATACAATTTCAGACTATATTATGGTACATATTTTGAAGAAAGAAGTCATCAAACTTCAAAGAAATATTTTTCTATAGCAGTCTTGTTCTTTATATTATCATGTAAGAAGTAATATGGATATGGATGCAAAAGAATATATGGTTCAAACTAGAAAGTACACATTCCAGAAATATCAGAATTATAATTTTTGCCGATAATCACCACAGGAACACTTCATATCCTGGAAATGATGGAATCTACTGGCATCCCTCACAACAATATTACAATTAATTACCACGGCTATTAATTTTACTGCAATGTGACAATCGTTGCAAATTCTGTGATTCTGCACAAGATGGTGTTGAGTCCCGAACATATAACAGTCCAAAAGAGACTGCTAGTTTTTCACTATGATACGATTGCAACCGCCCTTCTTGTTTATCCACAACAGGAAGCAAAGTGTTCCTTTCGAGGGCATAGCCATGTTTCGAGATCTCCAGCGTTAGTTTGTCTAGATGCTCATATATTTCTTCTGTTGTGCGACTTATCTCCAGAATGAAAAACGTAAGATTGTTTTCTGATCTGGATCTAAGTGCATTCTGGCAACATTCTTAAACGCTTTCTTTTTAAGGTGGTGAAGACATATAGTTAGTTACAGTATATACATTCAAAAGCACTACATAGTTAGTTAGTTACTAAATTCTCTGGTTCCATCTCATAAATTTTCTCAGCTGCTAATTTCCCAAGAACCAAATTCTTGTTGACCCTACAAGCTGTCAGCAAGGTAGCCCACATGACAGAAGGCTTAAATGAACAGTCACTTATTAAGGAAAATGCTTCATTCAGATGCCCGTCTATACCAAATAACTCAATCATACATGCATAGTGCATTGCACGGAGTTTCACCTCGTGATCCCTGCTCATAAATTTAACAATTTCCCATCCGGAGTCATGTAAGTAGTAAGTTTGAATAGCTACAAGCAGATAAAGCAGCGAGACACATGATTAGGCATCACTCCTTCATAATTCGTCCACTAAAACAACCTAACTGCCCCAATTCCTCAACCATGGTTTCCATATCCAGCAAAGGCATTCCAGGATATACCATTCTTGTGAGGCATCTTCTCAGAAACATTTCGGGCATCTTCTATTCTTCCCCATCTGCTGTAAAAGTCCACAAGTGCTGTCTTAGCCACCATATCTAACCCAAAACCATTGCAGATTAATCCTACATGAGCTTGTTTGGCGTGTTTTAGAGATCCTAACCTTGCACAGACTCAAATAAATATGAAAAATGTGAAGTGGTCCATTGTCACACCAGAATCTAGCATTTTATAGTACATGGTCCAAGCTTATTCATTATAACCATGCAGTGCATAACCTGCTATGATGGAGTTCCATCCTATAGTAGTTTTCGTGGGCACCAAATCAAATACACACTGAGCATCATATACATGTCAATCAAAGCCAAGATAAGAAAATATCTCCAGCTATACCCATTTTCCCGGAAATTTAATGCAATCGTCTTCCTGGGAAAATAAGCTCCAAACCAGATGATGCTCGAATCATTGTTGCAAAACTACGATACCAAACACCAAGACCCGAATATTCCTCCCTCGTTTTCTAAAAACAATCGAAACACCTCTACGTAGTCTCCCAAATTCACGAGCTCCCCAAGGATTGTGTTCCCTGAAACCAAGTTCCTCTCCGGCATTTCATCAATGAGATTTTGCGCAAGAATCACCATCTTACAGTTCACATGAATCAACATCCGATTTTTCAAACACCCTCTTCACCCCACTAATCGATCTCAATCCAATAAAAGCTAACACCAATACATCATAAGTACTACCACCTACATCATCATGATCCCCCTCAAATTTTAAATTTCAAACTCAAGAGCCCTTCTGTACCTCACATTTTAAAATTTTAAACAGTTGAAGAGCTTCTATATACCTTTTATAAACAACTAGCTTCTCTATCTGATCAGCAAGAAGACTAGAACTATAACTACTAATACGGGGTTAATGTAATTCATCTACTTTCTTCTTTGCATCAAGTTCAAATTTTTATGGCTTTGGCACAGGCCTATGTTTCAAACCTTGTTCAACAAATGAACAGCTAATTTGAAAAAAATGGGATTTAAAATCTTTCGTTAATGCATATTCTTGAACAATCTTGAAATCTATTAGAATGTGAGTGTAAAAATGGCAACTTGCAACTATTTTTTAATTGTTCAAATGATAAACATTTGAATCTTGATAATGGGATATCCATGCTCACTTGTACAGCTAAATGTACAAAGAAAACACACACACACACACAAAAATGTATGTGTAAAGCAATAAGTAACAGTAGAAGAAAGATTACCTGCGATTTTAACTGCTTGAGCTTTGTGAAATGATTAGTAAATTTAATGAGTTTGTGGCTCAAACTCAGTCTCGTCAGTTTAAGAACTGGGAGTTTGCTCGGACGCTGTCAGATAATTGTGGCTTTGATTTTTGCCGTGTTGAAATGTAAAAAGAACGAGTAAAATAGTATGGCAATTGTTTCATGGAGAACCATCTTACGTGAAGAATCGTGGAGAACCACTTAAAATACATTATAATTGCTTTATATATAAGGGCCCCGCAGGGGCATCTTCACAAAAAAAATCTTATAATTCTATACTCTATCTATTTATAAAAAAAAATTACAAAAAAAAACATTTTAAAAAAAATTTCAAAAAATGACGACGTGACACCATTTTTTTAAATTTTTTTAAAAGTTTTTTTTTAAATTTTTTTTTTTTGATGAATGGATAGAGGGTAGAATTATAAGACTTTTATGTGAAGGGGCCCCGCCAGGGGCCTTATATAAAGGACTATTTTAATGCATTTTAAGTGGTTCTCCACGGTTCTCCACGTAAGATGGTTCTCCCTAGAGTGAGACTCAAAATAGTATTATGATAACAGCCACCAAATTGGGTACCAAATTTTGATACCAAATGATGTGACACTAATTAGTTGGCATTTTGTGATATTTTAATTGGATGGCTCTGGCGGGCCCATTATTGTTATATAACCAATCAAATTAATACCATGTCATTTGGTGTCAAAATTTGGGAACTAATTTGGTGGCTGTAGCATTTTTCAAAAAAAATATATCACATAATTGAATTATCAATCATATTATTATATTTTTAAACAAAAAATTTATGATCATTAAAAATTATTGAATTTTTATGATACAACATTAATTTTTTATGGTTAAAGAGTCAACGTTAATTTGAAGATGTACTGTACATATAAAATTAACATTATTCAAAGCATAAGTTGATTTCGAGTAAAAGAAAAACAATTGTTTAATTAATATATTTAATTAATTAATTTTGTTTGACAAACAAAGAAATTTATTAACTAGAAAACTTAGCCGGAACAAAACCCGACTATCAATACAATCAAGTTGGAAAACAATTAAACAAGCTAAATAATTAATCGTATTGTTTCCTGATCGTTTTATAAGTTGAATATTTAAAATATTCTTGATAGAAAAAATAATTATAATAGAATCTCGAATAACTTAAGCGACAGTAACATTCTTAAAAAAAGCAGCATCACAAAAACAGTATTACAATTGACCTTCACACATTAAAAATCTGTGATAATCCAGTATTTCTACCCTTGAACAATCTTCGTTGTGAAAGGTTATTAAATATGTTCAATAAGAAAAGAGAAATAGAGAAAGACACGACATAAAGACACGATTATCGTCTTTTCAAAAAAAAAAAAGAAATTATTATTGATTAGGTTATCCGTGATTAAAAAAAACGATTGATTCGTGACTAGTCAATTGGCTTCAGGTAAGTTTTTTCTTTTATTTTCAATTTTGTTTATTATTTGCATATTTGTACCATATTTTTGTTTGTAAAATTTAGAGCATCCTAATTGTATGTGAAGCTCCATATGATTCAATCTTGTTAATCTTTCATCTCGAAGAGAGCCGTTACTATTGATGGAGGTTGAAGAGCTCATTTTCTTCAAAGAAGAAGAAAATAAGAACTATAATTAAAATCTAGTTAAAATTCAACCCTTATTTTAAATATATTTAAAGGGAAACATTAAGTAATCTAAATTTGTTTCCAAAAAATTTCTTAAATGTTAAGAACTTAAGTGTATCAATTTCATTCGTTATAATAATGCGTTTACATCAATTATTTTAATACAAAAATTTCATTATATGTCATGTAATTTTTATCACATAATTTTAGAAACGTCATATTTAAAAAATAGGGAAATTATCCCATATACTACCTTTTTAAAACTATTTTAAAAAATACTACCACTTTTAAAAGTTATTTACAAAAATACTAGTATCTTTTAAGTTTTATTTTCAAAAATACTACCTTTTTAAGTTTTATTTTCAAAAATACTGTCTGCAATCTATGCAACCTTTTGTATATATGGGCGGCGCCAGCCGCAACTTTTAATTTTTGGCTGCAAAGGTTGGAAAGGTTGCACTGGTTGGAACGGTTGCAAAGGTTGCATATGAATTTCCGATTTCAAGTTCCTGTTTTCAGTTGTCATTTTCGACCTCTTTTTTGAAATCTATTTAAAATGGTATCATTACTCTTGGAGAAGAAGATGTCGTTTATACTTTATGTCTAGCTATCCTACAACATTTTGTAGGAAGTAATATTCCTGTTGCAGAGAAGCTATGTACGCTTCTTCAAAATCTTAGATGTCCTTCCTTGACTCATTTTAGATGGTATAAAGATACCTTTTTATCTAGAGTGTATCAACTAGGAGAACCAAATTCAGTTCACTGGAAGTCTAAATTTATAGACGGTTTACCCCATCTTTTTGCAGAAAGGGTTAGACAATCCTTAGGAAATAAGAATGATGGAGTAAATATTAATTATATTTCTCTAACTTATGGAGAAATTGTTAGCCATTGTGTTAATGAAGGATTAGCTTTATGTAATGACATAAAGTTAAGAAATCAGTTAAAACAACAAAAGCTGTAAGAAAAACACCAATTAGGTGAATTCTGTGACCAATTTGCCTTTGATATAGGAAAAATTCCTAGATACCAAGAAAACAAAAAGCAAAAGATTGCTTATAAAAGGAATAAGTCCTATAAGAATAATTCTTATAAATCAAAATATCCTTTTAACAAAAATTCTTATAAAAAGAATTATAAAAGAAAATCTTATAATAAGTTAGAGAAAAAACCTTTTGTTCCTAATAAAGGAAAAAGAAAAGCCAAAAGTATTGATATAACTTGTCATAAATGTGGCAAAGTTGGTCATTATGCTAACCAATGTTGGACTAAAAAATCTCTTAATGAGATAGAGGATGAGCAATTACGCTCACAATTAGAAAAGATTTTGCTTTATAGTTCTGAAGAAGAAAGAGAATCTTCTAATGATGAAGATTTAGCCTTAATTTATGAGAGCTCAAGTGATTCTGACTCACAGAATTCTGATAACAATGATTGTCAGTGTAATGAGCTGAATTATTATAAATCTATAGTAGATATGAATGGATTAAATGTCTTAACGGCTGATCAAGATAGAGCCTTAAAAATTATAGATTCAATTACCGATTTTGAGCTTAAGAAGCAAATGCTCGAAGCCCTTATTAAAGATAACAAGGAAAAAGAAGCTCCCATAGTCATAGACGCACCTTACCAATTAAGTGAGGTTTTAGAAAGATTTCAAAAATCTACTATTAAAGAGACTCCTGTTTCTCTAAATGATTTAAGAAAAGAAGTTAATTTATTATAATCTGAAATTAATCAGATTAAACAAAATAATACTCTATTAATCCAAAGAATTACTTTATTAGAAATTAAATCTTAATACCTAGTGACTCAAAGGATATTCCCTCTTCTAGTAATAATAAAGAGACAGAATATTTAAATCTGTTAGAACAAGTGACATCTCAAAGATGGTATATCAAGGTTACCCTGGTGGTAAGTAGAGAATTTATTCTCAAAGATGAGATAGCCCTTGTAGATAGTGGTGTTGACTTGAATTGTATTCAAGAAGGATTAATTCCTACCAAATATTTTGAGAAAACTACCCAATCCATATCCCATGCTGCTGGAGAAAAACTTCAAGTTAGTTATAAGCTACCTAATACTTACATTTGTAATGAAGATATTTGTCTTCCTACCTCTTTTATCCTAATAAAGAATATTGTTGTGAGGGAAAATTGGTACAACACTTCAATAAGATAATTACAAGAAATAACCAAGAAAATCCAATAATAACGATTGAATAAATCGAATTACAAACCAAAAACCCTAGTTTTATGAACCCTAATCCGTGAGGGAGAAGAGTAAAATGTTTTTGGGACTGAGTTTGCAAGTTCTCCAGGCTTTTATGATCGAATATGACCTATTCAATCACGAACCAACAGCCAAGAGCCAATGTTAGAGGTGTATAATTTGTGTCTAACCTTGCAAAGTGCCTACATACTTCTATATTTATAGAAGATCAAGTCCCATGTAGTTCTTGATAACCCTCCATGGTTTGATAAACCTCATCCTTCATAACTGACCCCCTTTGATCGTTTATCCATCCTCCTATAATTATCCAGCCGTTATCCCATGCTTCTTTTTTATTTATCCATCCATATATACGTATGTATATATGTTCATATATATACACGCATATATATATACATGTTCTCTGTATATTTGATATTAATCCACGATAACTGCCTCTAATATATCGTTCCTATTGTTTAGGAGCTGTCTCATGGGCTGTTAGGACGTTCCTTATCCAATTTCTCGCGTTTTATGGAGCCCCACTACTGCTGGTGCAATTCCTGGGAACCATCAGGGTTCGCGTGGTTGAACCCCTACTAGTTCGCCTGCCACCAGGTTGAACCCCTATCCAGCTTCAGCACAGCACTACCCCAATCCAGGGTTCACACACTTACACCCCTACATGAACATATCCCCAAACCAACTATCAGAATCCTTATCTTCAATCTATTCCCAAGGCATAATGTCCAATACATCTGCTCGTAGCCCAACTTAATCCTTTCATATCCCGATTATTAAAACCCGTAACCTTAGTGGGCCTTAAACCAAGCCCAAGGCGAATTTTAGGCACAACAAATATGAACCATAGAATATTCTTAGGAAATCCTTTCCTTCATAATATTATGCCCCTCAACAATGTTGATCAAAGCGGGATTTCTACCATAATAGAAGGAAAGAAAATAAAATTTAATTTTATTACAGATCCTCAAACTCGTATAGTTAATGAGGTTAGGGATCGCCTTCTTAGTAAAGAAAACCAATTATGTTTTCTCAAAGAAGAAATAAAAGTTTTGAGCATAAATGAACAACTCAAGAAACCTGATATTAAAAATCAGATAAAAATAATAGAAAACCAATTTATTAATGAAGTTTGTGATAACCTTCCTAATGCTTTTTGGGACAGAAAGAAACATGTTATTTCCCTTCCTTATATAGATGGTTTTAATGAAAACCAAATCCCTACAAAAGCTAGACCAGCTCAAATGAATAAAGAATATTTAGAATTATGTAAAAAAGAGATTAATTCCCTTTTAGAAAAAGGCTTAATTAGAAAGTCTAAATCTCCTTGGAGTTGTACAACATTTTATGTCAATAATGCTGCTGAAAAGGAAAGAGGTGTGCCTAGATTAGTTATTAATTATAAACCTCTTAATAAAGTTTTAAAATGGATTAGATATCCTATCCCTAACAAAAAAGATTTGTTAGATAGATTAAACGATGCTTTAATTTTTCTAAATTTGATATGAAATCAGGATATTGGCAAATCCAGATTAAAGAATTTGATAGATATAAAACAGCTTTTACAGTTCCTTTTGGTCATTATGAATGGAATGTTCTTCCATTTGGTTAGAAGAATGCTCCTTCTGAATTCCAGAATATTATGAATGATATATTTAATCCTTACACTGAGTTTATAATTGTATATATAGATGATGTTTTAGAATTTTCTAAAACTATAGATCAACATATTAAACACTTAAAAATATTTAAGAGTTTAATAAAGAATAATGGTTTAGTAATATCTGCTCCCAAAATGAAGTTGTTCCAAACTCAAGTTAGGTTTTTAGGACATATGATTAATCAAGGAAAAATCATTCCTAAAGACAGAAGCATAGAGTTTGCTTCGAAATTTTCTGATGAAATAATGGATAAAAAGCAATTACAAAGATTTTTGGGAAGTCTTAATTATATTTCAGACTATTATGCTAATTTGGCACAAGATACATCAATACTGTATTCTAGACTTAAAAAGAAACCTGAACCCTGGACTTAAAAAGCATTCTCAGGCTGTTCAGAAAATTAAAACAAAGGTAAAATGTCTACCTTGCTTATCTTTAGCTAATCCAAAATATTTTAAAATTGTTGAAAAAGATGCTTCTAATATAGGATACGGTGGGATACTAAAACAAGTAATTCCCGAAACTTCAAAAGAAGTCCTTGTTAGATTTACCTAAGGAAAATGGAATTCCACTCAGTCAAAATATTCGACTGTTAAGAAAGAAATGCTTTCGATAATCAAATGTATTTCAAAATTTCAAGGTGATTTATTAAATCAAATTTTTTTATTAAGAATTGATTGTAGTTCAGCAAAATCAATTATTGGAAAAGATGTTAAAAATCTTGTAGCAAAACAAATTTTTGCAGGATGGTAAGCCCAGCTTTCAGCCTTTGAATTCGATATCCAATATATAAAAGGAGAAAATAATTCTCTAGCTGATTATTTAACCCGTGAATTTTTACAGGGTGACTAATGGCAACCCCTTCAAGGGGAAGAGGTCGCGGCGGATATGGCCGTGGTCGAAGTTATGGGAATAAAAATATGTTGCCCCGTACAGAATCAATTGTTCCCCTAATAGGAGATTGGACAGTTTATCATAATCAATCAAGAAGAGTGCAGGGATTACCGGCACCTCCAAAAAAGGAAGATATACCTTCCTCTTCCAATAGTAAGACAATATCTTACAAGGATATAACAGTTACTGAAAATTCGCAAGAAAAAGAATACTTTGAAATCTTGTTACATAAAATATTCTATTTCTTGAAGAAGAAGATGTTCAAATGAACCAAGATGGATGGTCATTAAGAACTAGGTATCTTGAATCCAGAGGATACCCAGGGCTTAATAATCAAGCTAGACAGAATTTAGAAATTCTTCTAACAATTACCGAATCAGTGACTGTCACTCACAATTTTCAGTATAATAATCCTGAAAGTTTTATAAGCTTCAGTAAATGCCATATCAATAAGATATTGCTACCGCAAGAATGGGGATTAAGTCCAAATACGGATAAAGCCATTAGAATAGCAGGAGATAAACATATTTATTTCAATTACTGGGACTATATCCAAGCTTTTACTAAAGCTTTCTACTACCAAAATCCTAAGAATAAACATTCGTGGTTTTTTAGTATTAATCCTGAAGTGCTTAATAAGCCAGTCCCAAATTGGTTCTATGAATGGTGGTCAAAATTTGGACCCTCTCTAGAAATTTTGCCGGGAGAGATTAATGATTTATATGCTCCATGGTGTGACAATAGTCCTTTGGTCTAAAAAATTTTCAAAATTAATTTACGGACAATGTCCTTTATTATTTTTTACCAAATTTCAAATCCATTGGATTTGGAGGTGGACAGTTTCGATTGCAGAGGATAAAAAATTAAAGATCCCAATTCTCCAAAGAAATTTCTTTTTCAAATGGTGGAACAAAATGTCCAAGGAAGATATTCAGATTATAGTTACCAATATTCAGGTTGACATTTCCACAGAAAAGGGAAACGCTTCCAAAGTCCCTAATGTTCAACCCTCTTTGGCAAATATGAGGGATTATTTCCATCATAAATATCCTACAGAATCAGAACAACAAATAATTGCTCGAGTTCTAGAATTCATGAAAGAACAGTTTTTTAGTTCTTTTCCTTCTCAACCTTCGAAAGAAGAGGATCAGTCTATGAAGAGTTCTTCATCGCATGGATCAATGGATTCTAATGCCTTTAATTGTCTAGCAGGCGAATCTCAAACCGAAGATGATCCTATTCAAGAAGATGCTACCTTAGAAGATTTCTGGGATGCATTAATTCACACTACTACGAAGCAGCCAAAGAATTCTGGCAAAGGAAAAAAGCCTCAAAATTAATTATGTTCACTCTAGGTCCAACTTTTAAAAAATTGAAGAAAAAAGACCGAGAAATCCAGCTCATTCAGGCTCAAATTGATGCCTATTTTCAGCATCAAGATCAGCTTTCATGGGAAGACAGAAGGAATAGGACTTCTCAACAAATTCAAGAAGATTTTGAGATGGTTCGTCTTTTCCATAATTATCTATGGAGTAAAATTCATAAGTAGAGATTGTTGAAGCAAAGACTCCTTTGGTTCAATAATTTCACATGTGACACCCCCCAAATCCGGGGTCAGGAGATTTGGTTGTCACGCGAAAATCCTCAAAATAAAACATCTGTTTAATAATAATCATTCACTTGGGATTGACCAACACTGGAAATATAAAATCTGTGACCCCAAACATACCAAGATCTTTTAAGGTTATAGGGCTAGAAACAAGAATCCAAATTCCATTAGATAGAAAGTATTCCTTCTTTACCACATTCTCTTTGATCAAATCTTAAGCCACTGGTGTAACATCGATAAGAAGTACGCCAGGCCAACTAAACTATTACATAATAATAATAAATATTAGAACTCAATTATATAAAATAGATCTTACACTAAATCCAGACATCCTGAGCCAAGTCATCTTCGAAATAGCATCACGCTTCTTCTCTTTCTGAACTGTGCGGATACGTCTCGCCAAACTACCTTACTGAAATGTTAGAATTTACTATAGCAAGTATGAGCGAAAGAAATGCTCAGCAAGCGTATAAAAATTTTGATATAAAACCAGGATAAGTGGGGCATAAAATCAACTAAAATGTAAAATAGTTTATAGAGAAACTGAATCAACAACTGTGATATAATTCAAACCATAACTGTAATCATTTGGCATGTCATAAAAATGAATCATCTGCCAATTCACAATATATAATAGCCATTCGGGCGATATGGATTGGATACACTTAACTGAAACATAAAACACCATTGCCCCCTGATCAGGTTCATAAGCAATGGGACCCTTTATAATCACCGGTACGTTACGGTACCCGTGTTATAATTCGGATTTCTTGAGGGTACCAAAATAGGCAAGTAATGTTAGCCTATAGGAAGATGAAATGGTTACCATATCCTCCTTAAATATAGCTAGACCAACTACTCGACGTGGCCTCCTACGCTTTACCATTTTCCAATCCAATAGAGCAATTTCCGAATTCAACAGGAAATGCTTAGTTTTAAATACAGGTCACATCTTTATTATTTACTACGATAATAAGGATATGATGAGTTTATCTGAAACAATTCCCCCACATCAAGGATACCAATATCAAGCAATTGTGTTCGCATAAAAATATTTAAGAATCACAAATAGCTCTGAACAATAACTATTTGTCATGATATGAATAAATGAAACAGAAAATAAAAAGTGTTTAAGATGATCAATAAAATACTTGCCTCTGGTCCTTAGCTATTGGGTAACACTGAAGTAATACAACTATCTTTTCCTTCTATCTCACGTCATCATGTCCTCTGTTTTAATCATGCTTTGGTTTACGCTTTAGCGGTTGCCACAAGTCTGATCCGTTGACATCGACCCCGCGTGTCTACTTCAATATCTCTGTCGGAAGAAAATAATTGGAAATGTCCCCTTTGAACATAGACGTTTTCCCGGTGTTAAAACACCTCGCAAGTAAACCAGCAATTCCACAAACAATACTTTCATCTCCAACCTTCTTTATTACAATCCACACAATACTGCATCCATCTCCAACTTTCTTCGTCTCATACCAACTTAACTCCGCTGACATTCCTAAGTCAATATTTACCAATTAATCCTCGAATTAAACATTTATGCATTCAACTTAGTCCAACTCAATCTATAAATAATCCTCAAAACATTTATCTTATTCCTCAATAAAGAAACATGAAAATCAATTAATCCTCAAGACACGATTAATCCTCGAGATAACAATTAATCCTCGAAATAAGTCATTAATCCTCAAGACAATAATTAACCCTAGAGATAATCATTAATCCTCGAATTAAATACATATATACCTATACCTGTCACATAACCAATTAACACATAGCATATACGGCTCACAAATAAAAGAGCACTCAAATTATTCATAGAATATTTACAAATCACTAATAGATAATCAAAGAATAATAACACGCAATTCACATAATCACATAGCACGTTTGATCAGATCATAAAAAGATTTTATCTAATATTTTTAAAACAGAAAACGGTCAAAACCCTAATTATCGGATATAACCGACTCAATAAAAAGGTTTGGTAAAAAGTCGATCCAAATTTAAAAGTTGAATTCTAACTTAAAACTATTTTTATAAGAACCGGGTCATTTTTCTAATTCCAGAAATACTTTTCTCGTTGAAAACGGATAAACGGTTTAATTAATACGCAATTAATAAGAATAATTCAATTAATAATTAAATTAATTGATTATTCAAATTAATTATTTATTAATCAACTCATAAAAATAATAAATCTTTTATAATAAAAAAATTTAAATTCAATGAAGTCAATTATATATTTAAATAATAATTAATTAATATAATTAATCAATTAAAATGAATTAATCAATTAATTAAATCAATTAAATTATTATTTAAAAATAATTAACTAATTAAATTTAATTTTTAGAAGTTAAAATAATAATAATTAAAAGAAATCTGAATTTTAGAAAAATTTTATAAAAATTTGACCCAAAAACATTTTTCTGAAAAGTTTTAAGATTTTGAAGATCAAAATATTACTATTCATCACCACCTACGCTGTTCTTCGTATGAATGCTTCGAAGAACACCACCTCCAACAATGGAGGTTTGCCCAGATTCCGGTCACCGAAAAAATTTCCGGCAACCTCCGGCAACCCTTAAACGGACCAATTGTTACGTTTTTAAGTACCAAACACACTCCAAATCACATTCTAAACTCAACCATACAATTCATTCATTCCCAGATTCGACCAAAACAAAAATCCGGCCAAAACCGAATCAAGTCCGGCGACCTCAAAAATTAAAACTGGTGAACTCGAAATCGGCCACCAAATCAAACGTTCTATATACCAAATCAAAGCCCAGGTGTTCAATGACTTATATCAATCATCAAAATCATCAAACAATCAACAATCAAACCGGAAAATTGAAAATTATTCTCAGCCCCACAAAAATCGATTTCGAGTTTTAAGCTACTAAAAATCAAACAAAAATTATCATGATTCTCCTGTGATTATATACAATCTATAGATACTAACCACATCAACGGATCATCATACAAGCCACAATAAATTCGAGAAATTCGAATATTAAAACTAAAATCATGAATTTACGAATCAAGCAAATTAGGATGTTAAGACACACATAAACATGTAGTAGAGATCAAGAGCTTCAGTTTGGTTACCCACATGATCGATTTGGATGTCGGAATCACTTTCAAAAGTGGGTTTGATTCTGATGAACACCAAGAACAATTTTCAGAGAATTTTCCAGAAAATTAAATCAGAAAATCTGATTTTCTGATTATTTTAGTAAATAAAAATAATTCAGATGCTATTTATATTAATCAAAAATTAATACCCCAAAAATATTTTTAGCCCCTAATTAAAATTATTAAGCCTTAAAAATAATTTTTATGGGATAAAAATGTAAAATTTTTATTTTTAAACAAATATAATATATATGCCAAAATTTCCCAAAAATTATGAATATTACAAAAATTACAACAAATTTCATTTTTATATATCCTACCATTTTATAAAAATAATTTTATCAAAAACAGGGCCTCAGATTCAATATAGGGGCTGGATCCGGAAATTAAAATGCGAAATAATTGTATTCTAAAAATATAAAAATTACAGAAAAATAGAATAAAATATTCTATGATACACAGAAGTCACATAACACGTATAAGTTAATTTTCCTATTTAATAAAAATCATAACGCGTTTAAATGCATTAAAAATAAACTAACACACATTAAAATCAACTAAAAATATTTTTTAATATAATAAATTACACGTAATTTTTTGGATCGTTACATCACAGCTTGAAGTCAGCAATCTAATTTGCTCAATTATTCAGACAATGGGAATCTGCTTTCCGTAGTGGGAAAAGGCATTATTACATGCTTTATTAAAGTTTTTTGTATTGTTAAAGTAACATTATTATAGTGTCGATGGGGCCCACTAAGCAGTACCCGGCAGCAATAATGCTTACTTTTATTAAAGTTGTTTGTCTTGTATAATAATTGTATTAAAGTTGTTTGTCCTGTATAATAATTCAGTGTGATCCTGTTGTAGTTTGTCTCTCTATATAACGAGAGCTTTGTAACCATATTTGGTACGCTTGAATAAAATTGTGCTTTCTTCTTTTCTCTCTAACTCATGTGCTGAGCCTCTTTCTTATTTTAAATACTGTTTAATATTGCTTTCCTGTTTCCGCCCATATATATATAGATTTCAAAAAAGAGGTCGAAAATGACAACTGAAAACAGGAACTTGAACTTCCATTTTTCAGTTTTTAGTTTTCGGTTGCATATAAGGTTGCATATGAGGTTGTTACGCAACCTCATGTGCAACCTTATATGCTATATAGGGGAGCAGACGAATTTCCGATTGCAAGTTCCATTGATTCTATTATGTTCTAATGGCCCCGCCAGGGGCACCCAATAGAAAAAGTTCTTATTTCTAACCTTTTCAACTTCCAGTTTTCAGTTACAACTTTTGCAACCTTTGCAACATTTGCAACCTTTGCAACTCACATGGCTGCGCCGCCAGAAGTTATAAATGAGGTTGCAAAGGTTGCAAACCGTATTTTTGAAAAAAGAATTTTAAAGAAAGGTATTTTTAGAAATAGTTTTAAAAGTGGTAGTATTTTTAAAAAAATAATTTGAAGGATTGGTATTTTTGAAAAAACCCCTAAAAAATATGGGTTTGGTTTTCAAAATGGTATTTGAATTTTGTTGGATTTCAATTAGGATAAGTACTATCATGTAATCATGCTATGTAAACAAATAGTTAAATTTTGAACGAGATTGATAGGAGTAATCAAGTTGAAAGTTTTTAAATATTTCATTAGTTGATTAATTTTTTTTTAATTTGATAATTCACCTATAAGTTTTTTTTTTTCGAAAAAATGGAAATCAATTCATTAATCAAAAGTCATACGACATCTACAAATATAATCGAAATTGAACAAACGCTTAAGCATATCGCTGTTGAATCCTTCCTTCTTAGAGAGGCAACCAAGCAATTTTTTGAAGATGAATTGAATGTATGTACTTGTTTTCACCCGATTGATGTTTTGAGCAATCGACCGTAGATGCAATCCCATAAAAACCTTTATCACTGAATCAAACCCATGAAAATTAGGTCGATTGATAATTTCGGACATGAAGAATACCAAATCACACCAAAACAAAACCAAACTCTCACAAGGAGGAGAGACTAAACAAAACCCAAATAAATTGGGAATTTATTGAACAAAAATAAGATCTTAAACAAAAAACGAAATAAGATAAATCGGGGCTTTCCATCGGTGAAAACCGATGGAAGCCCCTTGAAAAATAGTAGTGGACGGCTACAAAAGAGAGAGAGAGGGGCTAGGGTTTAAACTTATTCTAGTTATATGAAATCACCTATTCCCTCTGTCCCTCTCATTTCTTTACAGTTACTATTTTGGGGTGTCCCTCTCATTTCTTTACATTCCAAAAATAGTAAGTTTCTCCCACTATTACACCCACTATCTCATATATTTAACAATAAAAAATACTATTACACCCACTACTTTCCTCCACTATCTCAAATCTATAATTAAATATTAATATATCACACCACTTTACCCAATTTTCATCTAACTTTACTCATTTTTTTACACATTTTCTTGATCTCCGTGTTCATCCCTCATGTAAACAACCATGAGGGACGGAGGGAGTATAAGTTTTTAGTGATCACAGAAAATGAATTAGATATTATACCCGTAATAAAATACAATCAAGTACAAAATTTTAAATTCTCGTCAAATAAAGGTTTGGAATACTTATATAGTATACTTTTTGGACGTTTACTACTTCATTTTTTGTGGTTAAAACTAAAGTCAAAATGTTGATTTATTAAAAAATATACAATATTGACAAACTCATATACATTATGAAATAAAGATAACATTTTTAAGAAAAAAGACTAAAATATGGTTGATGTTTCTAAATGCCCACCTCCCAAAATATTTGGTTCAAAATACCAAAAGGAATGACCCTATTTACCCACCAGACATTCATGTGGGAAAGGAGTGTTTGGACATTCCTTTGACACATGCGTGTCTTTTACAAAAACAAATCTGAAAGAACAGTAGCTAGGGTCACGCATGCTGAACATGCGTGACAGGAGATACGCATGTCCAACATGCGTGTCTTCAGTTACTATTCATCGTCCTCACCAGCGCTACCGTCTTTTTTTCCGATCAAACATTTGACCAATCCGTTCACAACTTTCAAGGCATTTTTCACTATAATATTATACCAAATTGTTCATTTTTTGATCCTCTACAATCTTATAGCATTGGATTTCAGTTTGTTTCGACGGATTTAAAACACCCAAAATCGAACCTCTTTTTCGATTTGCTTTCCGGTAAGCTTATAAAAGCCCCTGCGGGGCTATAATCAACAAACCAAACATGGAAAAGAGATGAGGGAGGTGAGGGCTTCCTTTTGATGCCCTCAGAAGCACTGGAGGTGCCCTGAATAAGTAGAACGAATGATGGCGATTTTCAGACGATTTTTGGTTGTCACTGGAGTCATTTGTGTGAGAATGACGTCATATGATGTCATCACGCATCTGGTCATGCGTGACCCCTGATACACATGTGAGGAATGCGTATCACAGATCACGCATGCCCAGAATGCGTGACTCATGGGTATTTTGGGCCGGCACTTTCGCATATGGGTATATCAGGTCATGAATCTCAAAATGTAGGCATTTTAGACATTTTCTCCTAAAATATCTCAATTTTGGTGTTTATTTGGCCAATATATCATTTTTAAAAACATTAATCAAAATATTTATTTCGATCTGATATTACATTTATAGTGAAGTATATATCAAATTTAATACTCCTCTACAACATTAGGAGTGATATTCATTATCAACGGAGTAGTGCATGAAGCATGTTTAGAGAATATATTTCATTCTTATCAATCTGATACTCCAACGAGTATATATATTCCTTGTAAGAATGTAGTGTGATCATGCTAATAATTCGTCATAATTGGAATATTTGATGGATATTTACGATCTTTTTTACTAAATATTGGTATTTTGAACATTTTGTTAAAAAATAAGTATTTTGAATTATTATCCTTAATTTTTAATCACCTCTAAAAAATATTTTTATAGGATCATAATTTAACATAAAACAAATATAAAATTTAAAAGATTATCGCCCGATTTCATACGTTGTCCATCGTAATCATAATTAGATAAAAATTATTCGCTCAACCCTAAATTAGTAATCTCTCTTTTTTTACATGTAATAATTTAATTTATTATTTTTCTCAATTTTAGCTTTTTTGAATAAAAATTTAAATATTAGACTCAAAAGAGAAAAATAAAATTATAATTTTTCTATACTTTAAAGTACGTACAAAAAAGGAAACTTATTTAAAATATGGAGTAAATAATTAACTAATTTCTTCTAAACAAACATGAAAATGGGTTAAGTTCTATGGAGACCAACATTTTTAGTGGAGACCGGAGACCAATATCAATGAAAATATTGCAAAAACTTATTTATTGAAAATCATGTTCTATGAAAATCACTATACCATCTATTTCATTGAAAATCTTAAAGATCATATATATATTTTACATGCAAATTTCATTAAAAATCTTGAAAATTATGGATGTTCTTCAAACAAAATATTGCAGAACATATTGTTCTCCAAAACATGTTCTGCTTGCAAATCATATATGATTTTTAAGATTTTGAATGAAATAATAATGTTAATTGAACATTCTTTGCAAATATATATGTTTTGCAATGTTTTGAGTGTATAATGTAAATGGTATCCACGGTCTCCATTCAAATGGTAGTTTACATAGAACTTAACTCCGAAAATATATACTGATTAGAAATTATAATTCCCAAAGATACTAGTAATGTGACTTTTTGGTTTTTATGTAGATTGATCGTTCGATTTAGTTTTTACCGAAAATCTTTACCAAACTATATATGTGGGTTCGGTCCTCCCATCCTGACATGACATGTGTTTAGGGGATCAAGTAACTGGCATATGATCATTTCCTGGGCAAACAAGTAAATTTACTATTTACTGTGATAAGTAAGCGGGACCGGGACGTATAACATTTTTGGTATGTATCTAAAAGAAACATGGCCCATGTAAGAAAAAAAATGGTGAAGAGTTATTTAGCAAAAAAAAATTAAAAAAAATGAAGAGTTAAGAGTATATTTATTGAATAACTTCAGTTATAAACTTTGTAATAATAACATGGGGCCAAAGGTAACGTTAGATTTCAAATCTGCAGTGATTAAATTTTCCACAATCTACTACTTCCTTTGTCGTCCTCATATCTCTATCCATACACACACAAACACAAACTACTTAGTTATGTGCACATGTACAGACACACTCACATAGTATAGAAAAACATATTGCAACTGAACTGATTACATTCAAGTTGTTGAGTTATGGACATGTCAGTTAATTCTCATGTCTTGATCTTCCTCTCCCTTTCTCTACTTGTGCTCCTCCAGTCTTCACCTTTTGCAAGTAAGCATCCCCTTATTAAGCTCACCTTTTACTTCTCCTACTATGAATTTGATTCATCTTTTTCTTGTAAACACAATAAAGATTCAAACTTTTTGCTTTTTGATTAAAGTTTGATACTTGTAATCAATAAAGATTCAATCTTTGAAAGTGGGTAATGAAAAGAATTGAACTTTTTTACTTTAAGTTCACTAAAAGCAATAACCTTGAGTAATTAATTATAATTTAACATGTAGTTTTTGATCTTTGTGTGTAAAGCAAACCAAACATACTTTAGTGTATCCCGGATGAGGGTGAGATGTACGTAGACCTTAAGTTTGTGTGTGTTTGGACAGATATGTATTGAGATTCTTATGTTAATGTGTGATAGGTTCACAATCTTTTATTGGAGTGAATTACGGTCAACTTGCCGACAATTTACCGTCGCCGGCAGTGACGGCAAAGCTTCTGGAGTCGACGGCAATTGGGAAAGTTAGACTTTACAATGCTGATCCGGCAATTGTTAAGGCGTTGGCGAATACGGGAATTGGGATAGTGATCGGATTGGCAAATGGAGAGATTCCGGGGATTGCATCCGATCCGAATGTAGCGGGGCAGTGGGTTGGGGCAAATGTGTTGCAGTTTTACCCTGCTAGTAACATTGATGTAATAACTGTTGGAAATGAGGTTATGACTTCTGGTGATCAAGGACTTATGTCTCAGCTCTTGCCTGCCATGCAAAATATCCAAAATGCCCTTAATTCAGGTCAATGTTTCTTTATCTTTCCGGGTTTGTGTGTGTGATTTGTCGGTGTGTAAGCAGTGGCGGAAGTAGGATTTTAAAAGATATTGGTAAAATGTTTCTAGGTTTAAAAATTTCACTAGTTTTTAAAAATCTAGTGTGGACTCTAACAAAATATTTTTGCAGAATTTTGGAAGTCGGCTGGTGTCGGAGCTAGGCGAGCACCCCTAGTTCTGCCACTGGATGTGGGTTGGGGAGGGGGTATCTTTAAGAACACCATTGAAGAAAAAATGGTCACAGTGTGGATGATTGATTGTTTTTTTGGCTAGTTGCTTATTGATACTTTTACTAGTATAAAGTAGGAGCATATTCCTAAAATTTACAAGTGTAAAATGCAACTTTAACAAAGGTACTGAACTTTTTCAATACCTAAATGGGAAAAGGGTATGGCTGACATGATGATTGATTTTGTTGTTACTAAATTTTGTTCATTTAATATTTTGGTGTGTAATCGCAAAATAAATCTACGCTTCTTTTATCTTTTGCTTGGCCTTTATTCTGATATATTTCTACTAACATGATGACTTGATGCAGCTTCCTTGGGTGGGAAGGTCAAGGTTTCAACTGTACATTCCATGGCTGTGTTGGCAAATTCAGATCCACCATCATCAGGAAGCTTCAATTCTGGATTCAGTGACACAATGAAAGCATTGTTGCAGTTTCAAAAGGCCACTGCTTCACCATTTATGATTAATCCATATCCCTTTTTCGCATACCAAAGTGATCCAAGGCCAGAAACACTTGCGTTTTGTTTATTTCAACCCAATGCAGGGAGAGTGGACTCTGCAAGCGGTATTAAGTACATGAACATGTTTGATGCTCAGGTCAGTACAATGGAATCAACCCGCTCTTAATATATGCAACTCTTCAGAGCGAACTTTGATATACAACTATATATCTATGAATTTCGTTAATTGTTTTCACATTTCAAATCAAATGAACTACTAATGTTAGCTAAGATAGCGGAATTCCTTGATAGTCCTAGTGTACATCTGCTTAGTAAGAATGTTGGTAGCGTTTGGTCCAGCCAACTGCCAAGTGTTCATTGCATAAACATTTAATTAGGTGTTCAAAGTCATGGAGAAAAGCTTACTTTAGATACAGTGAGTCCACTGTTAGATATAATTAATTCCCTTGGATTATGACATATAACTTCTGTTTTAATGTTATCTATATGAGCACAAGTGATAGACATTACTTAAAATAGCTTGCACGAAACAAAGTAGATCTACGAAAACATTGTCAGCACTCATCAATATCCTACCTACTCTTGCATACTTTGTTAAACATACGACGATCATGACATAGCCTAATCCAGTCTTAAATTTGCTTGATTACGACAATTTCAATTCATTACTTGTACCTTGGTTAGCATTTCCATCTTTTGGGACCAGATTGTAAGCAACATCTTGTAGTGTATTCCTTAGTCTGGTCCAGGCTTAGCTTCCATGCTTTTTGTACAACCAACTTTCTCAATTTTTTCAACCACAGTCCACAATTTTAAATGGGTTTCTTCTTTATCCATTAGTGTCTACATTATTCAGGTTCATATTTTGAAATTTAGCATTTGTCTTCAGCATATTTTATTAGGCAGATTTTGCCTTTTGTAAAGTGTTAGTATGTTTAGAGCATCTAAGACAGGTGTTTCGTGGTTGTTGACATGTCTATATCTACCAAAGTGGTTAAAACATCATTTCTCTCAAATAATTCATTGTATTTGATAATGTAAACGGGGTTAACAGCAGTTGAAATTGGGACCACTCAATGTGATTCATGTGGTTTCTAGTTTAGTATTGTTGTCCAGGACTGTTGGTTTGATTTTAATGTCACCCTTCACTAAGCTAGTGGCTCACACTTCATTTGTAACAGCCTGTCCCACATCAGTTCACATGGATATGATTAGTGTGTAGATTCCAGTCTCAAGTGGCAAAAAATTTTCAAGTCCGTCGACGTCTCCGGTCTTGACAGTAACAAATTTCCGATTAGACCAAACTATTTACCTGTATTTAATATATATCCTCCCATGCTATGCAAATACTAGAAATAGGCCTGTGTTAGGATTCTTCATTTTGACAAACCAGTTAAGATGAACAGTGCATAATTTTCACAGTACATGTACAATACAGAAGTTTATATTAGTAATGTTTGTGTAGGTTGATGCTGTAAAATCGGCCTTGAATTCTATGGGATTTAAGGAGATAGAGATTGTAGTTGCAGAGACAGGCTGGCCTTACAAGGGTGACCCCAATGAGGTTGGCCCTAGTGTGGACAATGCAAAAGCCTATAACGGGAATTTGATTAACCATCTTAGGTCAAATGTAGGAACTCCACTGATGCCAGGGAAATCAGTTGACACCTACATCTTTGCACTCTACGATGAGAATTTGAAGCCCGGGCCTGGTTCAGAGCGTGCATTTGGGCTTTATAAGCAGGATCTTTCCATGGTGTATGATGTTGGTCTCTTGAAGAATAGCCAGGTGAGTCATTTTTTCTTCAACTTATTTATAACTAATTATTTACTGGACTTCAACAAGTTCTTTTGGATTCTGTTTTGGCAGATGCAATGATTCCATAGGATTAGCACTACTGAAATTTCACTACCTTTCTTTCACATCACTATTGTCAGTCATTTATTCCAGTTTCCTTGAGATTATCAAAATAATCGCAGTTTAGAGT
Source organism: Kitagawia praeruptora (assembly GCA_037693485.1). Lineage (NCBI taxonomy): Eukaryota > Viridiplantae > Streptophyta > Magnoliopsida > Apiales > Apiaceae > Kitagawia > Kitagawia praeruptora. Next base: position 148,357,694 of record CM075352.1, read on the forward strand.
GTCATGTAATCTCTTGATAATTATTTTTCTCCAGACTCCAGCAACTCCGACAACTCCTAAAACACCAACAACTCCGGCTAATCCATCACCAAAGGCTGCAGGCTGGTGCGTCCCCAAGCCCGGTGTTTCCGATGCTCAGTTGCAATCAAATCTTGACTATGTTTGCGGGCATGGCCTTGATTGTAGCCCTATCCAACCCGGTGGCCCATGTTATGAACCAGCAACTGTACAAGCTCATGCTGCATACGCAATGAATCTTTACTATCAGAATTCTGGAAAAAATCCATGGGACTGTGATTTCGTGCAAACTGCAGCTCTCTCTTCCACTAATCCAAGTAAGTTCTCTCCTGCAAATTATTGAAAAATTTAAAAGAAATTAAGTTTGTAAATATATTTCTTAGGTTTGACGGGCTTAACGTTGCTTGTTTGTAGGTTATGCTGGTTGTAACTACCCAGGTGGAAACTGAGGCTAGAGTGATCATGAACATAATATTAGTCATGATGATATTTTTTTGTGAATTAAGTTGAAAACAATGGAAAGATTCATGTAGCTTTGGTGTAATTATCATATTAATAAATGAAGTTTAATATTAGAATTGGCATTCAAAATTCAATTACGTACTATTCCCTCCGTCCCTTATTTCTTTTCCTACTTTTCTTTTAAGGATATTCAAATTATTTTTCTTGTTTCTATTTTTGGCCATAAAAATTAATATTCAATACACACTATTCCATCCACGGCCAACAATATGTTGGTGCAGTGGGTTGAACCCTTGTCTCCTTTGTAGGAGGTCAAGGGTTCGATCCCTGGGTGTGTGTGAGTTTAGTTTGTATTAGTTTCCTTTCTTTGTATTTGTATTTGTATTTGGCCGGGGGTCCTTCGGAAACAGCCTCCCTATTGTATAGGGGCATGGTCTGCGTACAGCTACCCTCCTCAGACATCACTTTGAGTGGTATTATAACTGAGTAACATGAAAAGAAATATGATACGGAGGGAGTATTATAAAATTAGTCTACATTGAGTTGCATTATTATGAATTGGAATTTCCAAATTTTTGCTGGTTAAAAATACATAATTTAGCCTACTAACTTGTCTTCCATTTTCGATTTATTCCTTCAACCAATTTAAACTTCATTTACAAGTATACAAGCATGAACATTTCTTTTTATCAATTAAAGTGACACCACAAGAACGTACATAAAAAACAGTACAAACACGACCGACCGACCTTGGAAGAAATAGTTGGATTCTGAGTTTGTCCATACTCTAGTCTTTACTGCTAGTTTACATGGATATCTATCCTCTTACTTTAATATTCAAATAAGTACTTCTACCTACATGTAGCCAAAAGAAAGACGGGTGAAGCATCCAAATACCCACTTTTCTCATCAGTTTGTCCAAAATGTTTACGGGCAGAATTATCCGTCCAAATTACCGACGGGTTGCACATCACAGACATGCGTGTATAGGATACGCATTCTCCAAATACGTATCCTTCACTGTTCATCATCTCAGTCATTGCTCAGCTCGCTTCTCCCGTCGCCACCCACGTCCTCCACCATCTTCCGTCGCCGTCCCTTGTCATCCATCCCTTCTGAACACACCAAAATCATTAGCTCATCGATCTCTTCCTTTCCCCTACCTCTTTTTCAATATCAGTTTCAATATCTCTCTGTATTGAAGCTCCATCATTTTTTCAAATCGACAAATTAGGTCATTTTTGGGGTTTCAAAATCAAGCAATAAAAATGATAAACGAATGGTATGTAATTGTATAGGATGAGAAGGCGATTCATTTGGTATATGACATGTGAATGAAAAATTACGAGATAGTACTGAATAGAACTTGACCGGAAATTCGAGTAAAATCGCCTCAGAAATCGCATGTCCCGTCGCCTCTGTGGGAGACGGTGAACAGTGACTGATACGCATATGGGAGATGCGTATCCCCATATGCGCATTCCCATGATGCGTATCCCAGCTACACATGTGAATGTGAGAATTCAAAATATAAACTATACGCATCAGGTAAATGCGTGGTCGATGTACGCACCACGGACATGCGTAGTCCGTTGTCAAAAAGGGTGGACTCTCCCGCGTATAGGTATTTCGGGCACTTGATTCTGAATTGTGGGTATTTAGGGCATTCTTTCAAGAAAGACAGAGGTTAAAATTTTACATTTCAAAATTAATATAAACTAATTTAGTTTAATATAAATATTTAATCTAAATCTTATAATTTTATAAATTTTAAAATAAAGAAATATACTATATATTTTTTCATTGATATTGCAATTAATCAAATTTTATATAGAATTTAAAGATTAAAGTGCAGAGTTGTGGCCAAATTTATCTCCGTTCAGCATTTTGGTGGTTGAAATTTTAAATTTACAAGATGATGGGCTGACTTACTTTTATATTTCGAAAATGTGGCTAAGAGCCACTTTTATCGGAAAAAAGCCATTATTTTTTCTAAAAAAATTGATCCTTAATCATATTTTCGAAGCATAAAGGTAATATCAAGTTTTTTCTGCAAAAAAATCATTAATTTTCTCCAAAAAATGGTGCTTAACCACCTTTTCCAAGAATAAAAGTATTGTTTAGCCACCATATTACAAATTTGAAATTCCGATCACCAAAATGAAAAAATGGATAAAGTTCAACCACTACTTTTAAATTTACTCATAAATTAAATATTTCAATTTTGGAAGTATTTTATTCACTCTTATGTTTTTCTTAATGTATCTTTCATAAGTATGGTTTTTTTTTTGCCAGAAAGGAAATGATTTTATTAAACTTTCAAATCATTTGACAATACATGAAATAAATCGGGATGGGCATCCCCCATTCCCCAACTACGATCAGCTACTGAACTTGAATATCTCGCTATGTAGTGAGCTACCATGTTCGCAGATCGCCTAACAAAATTTAAAGTCACATTTCTTGACTCTAATTCTCCAAGTAACTTTTTGCATTCATCAATCAACCGTCCAAAGTATGACAGGTTCACTGACGAACACCTGATAGCCTGAATCGCAACCAAGCAATCTGATTCGACTACTGCTTCTGGCCAACCTTGTTCTTTCACCCAGCTTAGTGCTTCTTTTATGCCAATCGCTTCTGCAAGTTCTGGAGTTACATTCCCTTGTCTGCAACTCGACCTTGCTGCTAACAACTATCCTTCATGGTCCCGAGCCACCATGGCAAAACTATAAAGATTAGAGTCCTCGAATAATGCTGCATCTGTATTCACCTTAACTGTTCCTTCTTTTGGTTGTTTCCAGCACACTTCGCCATCCGCTTGAGTTATAAATCCAAGAGAGTTGTCGAATGACTTATCTTGTGTGCTCTCCCAATTGTTAAGGACCTTGATAGCTGATGAAACAATCTCGATATACCCCTTACCCTTTTGCTTCCACACCACATCATTTCTGTTGTTCCATATACCCCATGCTACCATGAATATTTTGTTAACAGTATTACGTCTACTGTGTTGCAACACCTCAGCTGTCCAACCTTCCAAGCTCATGACTATACCTCTATCATACATATGCTCCATATGCTGCCAACATAACGATGTTGTAGGACATGTGACTAAATCATGGAATATTGTTTCTTCGGCTTGATTACAAACTGGACAGATACTATTAACCTCCACTCGTCTACTGATTAAACGATCCTTCGTGGGCAGACAATCTCTATTTGCTCTCCAGATGAAGTGCTTCACTTTTAAAGGAATTTTCAAATTCCAAAGTTTATTCCAAAGAGCAGAGTTGCTGCTAATCTGATTGGATACTGCCCTCTCCTGAATACTAGCATATGCACTTTTGACAGTATATTGCCCTAGCTTGTCCTTTCTCCAGAACCATGTATCATTGTCTAGCCTCTGAACTGGAATGGAGAGAATTAAACTGACATCCCTTTCGTTGAACAAATCTCTCACCAACCCTTCATCCCACCTGTTCTGATCTATTAACATAAGAGATGAAACCTTAATACCTGTAAAATCTTCATTGCTTGTTGTAATGTATGGATCCTGATCGCATGGTAACCAAGGATCATTCACAATGTCCACAGTAGTTCCATCACCTATACGTCGAACTATGCCAGACTTCAAAACATCCTGAGATTCAAAGATGCTTCTCCAAACGTAGCTTGGATTAGTTCCAAGTCATAAGTATGGTTTTATAACACTAGGTTTCACTATAAAAGTTTTTGTTATTTACCTTTCCTTATTGCCTTCGTCAATTACTGAACATTAAAACTAATTCATGGTTACATTTTTTTTTTGCCAAGAAAGAAAGTAACTTTCATTACTTCAAAACGTTCATCAATACAATAATGAACTCTAGATGAGCATTACTTATTGTCCAGATACGATCAACTATAGAAATACAATAACTCATGATTACATTTTTATTATTGAAAAATCCAGCAAAATAAGGCTATTCATATGTGTACATCCTCTTCATATATTATAATTACAAATAATATCGATTATTTTTTTCAACTAAAACATATCATATTTTCTGACTAAAATCCCTTATTTTCTAAAAATATCATAGATAATATTTACATAAATATTATCAAATCATGTTATTTAAAAAATTAAATCTACAAAATTCATATACACACACTATTAAGTTAAGTATCTGAAATGGAATAGATTCTATAAAGGTGGAAAGTACGGAAACAACAATTAACATGATTTTAAAAATCGAATAAAGTAAATGATGAGAAATTAAAAAATGAAAGTATTTTAAACTTACAATTATTTTATTTTTGCTTGCTTACGTACTTAAAAAAAAAAAATTAAAAACATAAATATGAAAATGAAAATAAAAATAATTTACTTACTGTCTTCTTACTTTCCATCTTGTTGTAAAATTGATTAGGGTGCAAAGTGTGACAACGTTTACTCCTCCATTTCCATGTACTCCACTGTACATTCAGACATACATATACATACACATATGATATGGTTTAGTAAACTTTCCCGTTTCCGTTTGAACACTAAACTAAACCCTAATTTCACATTTCAACTTAATAGATTAATTAAAGCTCCAATTAAGTTGAGTTGAGTCTCTCATTAAGTAATAGTATATACATACAATACACACAAGAAGAAGAAATCAAGATTAAATAATGTCAGTAAATGAGCTCAAGGAGAGGCACATGGAAGCTACGGAGACTGTGAATTCACTCAGACAACGATTGAAGCAGAAACGCCTTCTTCTACTCGACACCGATGGTTACATTTTATTCTTTATTATTATTATTCGTTTGTTTTTCCTACTTTGCATTTTGGTTTGTTTTGTGTGATTCTAAGCTATCATTTGTTTATTTGTTTACTGGGTACTTGGATCTGTGGGTTTTTTTTATGTTACAATTATAGTTGCCGACTACTCCAAATCACACGGCAAGACTCCTGTTACTTTCGGACCTACGGATCTCGTTTGTTGCAGGACTTTGCAAGGTCATAGCGGAAAGGTTTAATTTGCCCCTTCCGTTTTTCGTCCTTTTTATTTCCATCCTCATTAACTTGTCGTTTTTGTATGTGTGTTTATAAATAACGTGCTTGGACACATTAATCAATTTTAGCATTGAATTAACATACATGGAAAAGCAAGTAATGTGTGTGTGTGTACTATGTGAATTGCTTAATTCGTTATCAATCAGAGCGTTTTGTTACTATGTGAATTGCTTAATTCGTTATCAATCAGAGCGTTTTGTTTGAGGATATGCAGAGTTTATAATGTCACTCGTAACTAGTAAGCTACTTTCCGAGTCATAAGCTTTACAACTCTAACTTTTAATTGTACTAAGATATGATCATACCTTCATGAAATTCTAAGAGCTTTGTAAATTGTACGTGTTTTTGACGTCTTAATATTTACTTAAACCTCCAATACAAGTTTGCAGCTACAGTTTTACATCATTTTTGGTTATTCAAGTGCTTTGGTGCGGTGATTACTAGACATCTCTGCTATTATGTAGTCAAACTATATATCAGATTAAACCACAACTGATTTTTTTCTAATATGTTGTTATACTAATATGATAGTATTATTTGGCAAGTCCTGATTTGTAGAAAAATAGGCTTGAACAATAACACAATATAAACTAAAATATAGAAAGACACTAATCTGCAGATTGTATTACAACTACTGGGTTTACACAAGAGGTTACATTGTGTGCTCTCATACTTCTATTAACACAAAACAACAACATTTATAAGAACAGATGAATAGAACGTGGCTATAAACAAGGAGCCACTAAAACAACTAAACCAACTTTCCTATATCAACTCAAACACTACCTGCACTATCCGTTATTCAAAGTAGTTCCTAATAAGTCTCTACTAGCTATACGACTTATTCAGCAGAGCATATACCCGCCAGCTGACTCAATAATAACATGACTAAAAAGAAAACCCAAATAAATAAAATAGTTTAGATTAAATTTCCAACATGATTTACCTTAACATTGATGAAGTTTGTTATGCAATACGCAACTTTGCTCCTTGATGGAAACTAGATGCATGTGGTGGCATTGCATTGCATGCAACACAAGTATCTATAGGATAAGGATAACAATATACAGCTAGGTGCAAGTAACTAATTCCTCACTTCAGAATGTATTTCATATTTAGCTATGTGCTTCCCATGTGACCTAGAGTTACAGTATTGGTATGGATGCCTTATATTAATAGTATCGAGGGAAGCCTCCCTTAATGCTGTAATTATTTGCTACTAGTGTTTATTTAGAAAACTGTTCTACATATATCATGAGGGTCAGTAGTGTCGGAACCTGTCCCTGTCTTAAACCTTCTTCGTAAGATCTCTTCTTCTTCAAGCATTGCCCCCTCTTACCTTCTCCATTGCATATATTAGTTTCTATAAGCAACTACTGGTCACAAAAGAATCACTTTCTATTTTATGTTTTAAAAAATTGTTGTTTAGAAATTTGACGAGTTTCAGACATTTCTTTCCCATTCTGGACAAATATACATGAAACTTGCATATTCTTCAGGTATACTCATTAGATTGGACTCCTGAAAAGAATCGTATTGTTAGTGCATCCCAAGATGGGAGGTTAATAGTGTGGAATTCACTCACAAGCCAGAAAACTCATGCCATTAAGCTTCCATGTGCATGGGTAATGACGTGTGCGTTCTCTCCAAGTGGACAGTCTGTTGCCTGTGGTGGCCTCGATAGTGTGTGCTCCATTTTTAATTTAAATACTCCCACCGACAAAGATGGAAATGTACCAGTGTCAAAGATGCTAAGTGGCCATAAGGGTTATGTCTCTTCGTGTCAGTACGTTCCAGATGAAGACACTCACCTAATAACCAGTTCGGGGGATCAGACATGTATATTGTGGGATGTAACTACAGGTCTGAGAACTTCGGTGTTTGGGGGTGAGTTTCAATCGGGGCACACAGGTGATGTGCTAAGGTCAGTTGGATGATTTTCGTTCATTCAATACGTCACTCACTCTCTCTATATATGTATATTACAACTGGTACCTTAATATTCTTTACTTTATTGTCTAAAGTCATTATAGACTCGTAAACTGACAACTTGAAAAGATTGTACTCAAATAACCTAATGACTTTCTAGATATGTTTCATCTTAACAAATTCTGCCATGTGCGTTTTCTTTTAAAGGAGAGAAGGTGAAAAGAATTAGCTTTTTGAGTATATGTTTAGGCCTAAACTTTTGATCTTGTTGATTAATAAGCTAAACAGATTGCCATAGTACTTCCGAGAGCCCTAGAACTTAATTACATGGATCTTTGTGCTGTTCAGGCTTGTCAAAGTCTGTCACTACTGCTCTTAATGTTAAATAGGTTTGGGGTAAAAATTGATAGTAGACAAAGTGATGCGGAGTAGTGTCTTTGTTAATATTATATGATAAATACATCATGCTGAAAAGATCTTCAATACTTGGTCAAAAAATAAAATTTAGGAGAGCAATCGAAGAGTACTATTGTAGTCGTGAATGGCTTCTTAAATTTGCTGGAGAGCACATCAGTTGAATACCTAAAGCTTACTGCAGTACAAACAGATTGAACTCTACTTTATATTTTACCCTCTAGTGAGAGGTGGATGGTCATCACTAAACTCACTATATTTCCATTCCAAATGATAAGCAGTTTTTTTTCCTAAATAACATTGGCTTATGTATATATGCCCTCATTCATCCTGTGTCTCATACTTTTATCTCACAAATATACACCCTCATTCATTCAGTGTCTCAATTAGTGGATCAAACTCAAGAATGTTTGTCTCTGGCTCTTGTGATGCAACTGCGCGTCTATGGGACTCTCGTGTTGCTAGTCGAGCAGTTCGGACCTTTCACGGCCACGAGGGAGATGTCAATTCAGTGAAGTTCTTCCCAGATGGAAATAGATTTGGAACTGGTTCTGATGATGGATCATGTAGATTATTTGACATCAGAACTGGGCACCAGCTCCAAGTATATAATCAGCGGCATGCTGATAATGATATCCCTCCTGTGACTTCGATTGCATTTTCTATATCAGGCCGACTCCTTTTTGCAGGCTATGCCAATGGTAACTGTTATGTTTGGGATACTTTATTGGCAAAGGTACGAATTTAATTGTCCATTTAAAACTCTTTGTTTGCATCTAATAACAGTTGCCTAGTAATTAATGCCTGTACGAGTGTTATGTAGCATGTCTTGCTGGAATTAGTTATCAATAGAGACTAAAATATATCCTCATCCTTGAAATTCCGGTGGTTGTTTATTTAGTACTTTAGAAGGAAAAGGAATACACACGACTCGAAGAAGTACGTTATTAAGTAGCATACTTCTAGCTTGTGCTTCTTGGAACGCTTGGTAAAGTTTTAATGGAGTATAGATGCCTAGAAGTCTATGTACAAACTTTACTTTTGAATTCTACATATCCCAAACATATTCACTTTAATCTTATATTCCGACATACACATGTTACATTAGAAATTGAATTGGATTTACAATGCTTTCTGACTACTCATTTTTTTGCATGATAGATGGTTTTGAACCTGGGGTCTCTCCATGATTCACATGAAGGTCGAATTAGTTGTTTAGGGTTGTCAGCTGATGGTAGCGCCCTATGTACAGGTAGCTGGGATACAAAGCTAAAGGTTAGTAATGTTTTCTGGATATTAGTATACTTTTGTTGTATGACTGCATGCAGGCGTATATGTATGCACAACTTTCAAACTGCTTGTTAACTCGGACCAATTCTTAGGTGGACTTGTTTTGGTTTTATAAAACATCTTTAATGTTTTCGGAATTTGGGTATCTGTATTCTGTTGGTAACAATGATCATTTTTATTGAAGCCCATATTTCAAAATAATTACTGTAGTTTGGATTATCATAGCCACAATCAGCCCAAAAATTGGAAATTCATTTACTTTCTACATGTATAATGAAAATAGGTATATATGCATGATGTCAACATTAAGTATATTATTGGAAAGAATGTCCTAGCAAATAACAGTAAACTGACCGAGTTTTGGGTTACAGTGACTTTTAGGCCCAGACTTATTAGCATGTTGAAGTTGTGTCAAATGTGTGTTAGTATGAATTCATCTTGCTTACTACACAAATTGATCTTATACATGGATTTTAGATTTTAAAATTATATTTTACACTGGCAGATTTGGGCTTTTGGAGGGCACAGGAGAGTGATATGAATTTCCGGTTAATACTTTGTGTTTCAAGTTTCCGGGCTCTTCAGGAACTAATCAGTTCTTCTGTAGTACAATTGTGGTAAAACCATGTGCTAACCATTACTGTTTCATCATGTAATTTTTGTGTATTGTGTAATAAGAATAAATTGGTTATTGGAAAATATGAAGGCCATTCGTTGGAGCATGACTATTAAATCTACTGTAGGTGATTATTTTTTTTTAAAAAAAAGTTATATTGTAATAGCTGAAATAGATAAAGGCCATTTGTTGTAACTTGTAACTTTCCTGTTTGTTGGAGTATGACTATGACCATCAACCATTACTGTTTCATCATTTAATTTCCTGTTTAATTAGTACAACAGATAATTTAGTTAGCTGTAAATTTGTAAGGAATGTTTGGAATTCATTTTCTGGTTACAAATTAAAGGAGTTCCAATTTCCAAATTGAGACTTGTCCAACATATGTGTAACTATAATCAAGAACTATAGCCGTAACCTAGAAAACATTTAGACATTATATATGAATCTTCTTGCTATCCTTCATTTTCTTGCAAGTTGTTGCCAACCGCAGGACTAGAAAAACAAGCATATCTATGAGAACAAATGAACGTAAAAGCAGCTACATGGAAAGCATATTGTTTATTCACCAAGATCATCCCAAAGAGATTTTCCACTGTAAAATTTACAAAAAACCGTCATGATTCGTTCTCACCCAGCAGATGCCTCTGAAGCACCTCCATCTGTTTAAAGTAGCCCATAACGTAAGTGCGTAGAGAAGGAGCTTGTGTTGCTTTGGAGAATCGAGGATTAGACAATGTCTGTCTGTAGTACCACCAACATTGTTATATAAGTGGAGCTGGTACTCGTAGTACTATGCTACTCTGGTATTGGAAACATGCATTTTTGATCATCAATCCTTTTATAATTTCAAGGACTAAGAAAATGAGCACAACTGCTACTCGGGTAGATCTGGTTTGGACAAATTTTAAAACCGCTTAAATGGCTGAATTTACCAGTGGCACCGTGCAAATTGCTGCTACTGAATTCCTGCTTAGAACATGTTTATTATGTATCTACATATCCGCACTTTTTGAACTCTCTCCCTCAGAGATGTCGTTTTTCGGTGAACTCTGTACAGGCGCTACTCCGTCACTAAAGTGGTCAAGTGATATATTGCCTTCCAATGCATTAACAATCTGTTTTACACAGGAACATAGTATGAAATTTATTCATTTAATTAATACATGTAATATATGCATCTTAGAAATAGGTAGTAATCAGACAATCCTTAAACATTCGATTTTGGTTCACAGAATAAATATATATATTATCAGCCTAGAATGAAAATTAATAAACATTCTTACCTGGCTCATTTTTGGGCGTCTCCTAGCAGAACGGTTGATACAGGCAGCAGAACATGCTACCATGCGTAGCATCTCGTCAGGATTATAGTTGTCCTCCAACCTGGGATCGACCAGCTCGTCGTAGCTTGCGCCCTCTACTGAACGCATTAGAATAGGCCTAGCCTGTACATCCATCATAAAAAAGGATACACAGATTACTAGACTATATTTACATAAAAAGGATAAGCTTCTTTTACAATTATATCACGCATTTAAACAAATCAGACAGAATAATCCTCTTTTTCACGACTGTCTTAGTTCCTCTATCCGGAAACTTTGCTCAATCGAGTTGGATAAACTAGAAAAACAAAATCCAGTTTTCATCTTCGTTTCTGTTCAATTTTACGTTTGTTTATTACGAGATTTTGCATCAATAGAAAACTCGAAGATTAACTAAGGCATTGGACGAAAGAACCAGATAGTATATGCATTGCACAAACATAATGAAACCATGCCCATTGACAAAAGAACAACCACTTATAGCACTGAACAAAGTAGGGGATTCATCTTACATACCCAGTCAGCAAGAGTATCACCCTGTGGGTTTGCATTATCAGGACGCTTTCCAGATATCAGCTCTAAGAGCATGACACCAAAAGAATAAACATCAGATTTCTCAGTTAGCTTTCCGGTTGATGCATACTCAGGTGCTAAATATCTGCATTGTCATACATATAAAATTTATATCATTCGAATGAAGAAAAACTTACTAATAAGAGTTCAACAGTAACTTTTGTAATTTGATGCAGGGATTAGCTAGAATCACCCGAATGTTCCCATAATACGCGTTGACACATGAGTATAGTTGTCGGAACAAAGCTTAGCCAATCCAAAATCTGCCACCTGTTAGAAAAGATTGTATACAGAAATTAATGATTACCGGAAGCACTATGATAATATGTAAAAGGTTCGGATCCTGAGAGACAATTGTTGCAATGCGTCCTGGCATACAGTTGTTAAAACAACTACTATTTTCACCTTTAGGCGAATAACAAGTGTGAAACATATGCTGCAAGCCTGCAACATATGTAATTATCTTTTTTAACTGAAGTAATAAAATACCTTGGCTACATGTTTCTCATCAAGTAAAATGTTTGAAGTTTTGATATCTCTGTGGATGATTCGAGGATGACCTGTTGCAAAACAAATATAAGTTATCCAGATAAATCATATCTAAATTTTATACAGTATGAACATATTAGTGGTTTCAAGAGAAAATTATTAACTTACAATCTTCATGAAGGTAAGCAAAACCTTTGGCTGATCCGACTGCAGTTCGAATCCTTAAAGGCCAATCCATGACTGGAACACCATTTCCTGAAGGGTTAAAAATAGACGTATTAAATGATTGTTATAAACAATTGTTACAAAATTAAAATGATTATTAGGCCGGCCAGCAGTAATCAATCTAATAGTTTGAAAATTAAAAAAGACGAAGCCTACCATGAAGATGATGCTCAAGGGTATCATTTGGTACAAATTCATAAACCAACATCTTTTTATCATCTGCAATGCAATAACCAACCAGAGCCACTAGGTGTCGGTGATGAACACGGCTAATGATCTCAACCTCAGCTTGGAATTCTCGTTCGCCCTGGAAGCCACCAGATTTGAGACTTTTCACAGCTATCTCCTTACCACTAGATAACACTCCTTTATAAACAAAACCGAAACCACCTTCTCCCAAAAGATTGGCCTTTCCAAATCCCCCAGTAGCAGCTGCTAGCTCATCATAACTGAAGTTGCTTTTGTTGAATCCAAGGGCTAAGGCTGGATGTGGAGGTGGCATGACAGGTTGCTGGGGTCCCGATGAGTAATAAGATGAGCTCACCTCACTACTACTAAATGCTGGTGGTGGTGGAGGAGGTTGTGCTTCCCAGCGATTTTCAGTGCTCACTGCTGTATTGCCTGATTGAGGTATATTAACACGATGCTCAGCTGGAGGATCAATTCTACTTGTGGGCTGTCCACTACCGTAGTTTGCATTACCTTCATGCAACAATTAAGTAGAAATCAGAAGTGAAACATGGGGAAAAAGGGAGAGAATGTACTCCAAACAAATTTTATTTTACACTAAGAATAAAAATCCACTAAGACCAAAAATAAAAATCAGTAAGATTTTTATTCTTACGGTAGGTACGCCTAACTATCGAAAACCTCCAAACAAATTTTATTTTACACTAAGAATCATATTAACAGAGACACTAAGACCAAAAATAACTCCTATGTTGTGCATTACAGTCTGACTGCAATTTTCAATAATTGCTGATGTTACTGGGAAGATTGACGAAGACTGTGTATTGTTAGAAGCATCATTAGTTAAGCATTCCATTGGAGTAACCAAGACTACAAATTAAAACATTGTGGTAGTAGTGTAGTATGATTTTGGGTGTGCATAGAAGGTTAAACAACATCTACATTCGATAACAACATAATATATCGGAAATACTTTAATTCATACTCTTTCCACGAGAATTGTCCCTATAGTAAATCATCTGATCATGTGGCTTTCTGTTCTTCTTCTTCCTACAGAATGACCAATAGCATGCTAGCACAAGAAGGATCAATAATATTGCCCCTCCAACAACTCCACCTAGGATGGCTTTCTTTTGAACATTAGATAAGCCTCCATCTGACAACCTTGACTTATGTGCGGGAGGAAGTTCTCTACCATTGTGTGGTGGTGGAGGCGGAGGAGGTGGTGGTGGTGGTGGAGGCGGAGGAGGTGGTGGACCATGCGAATTTTTGCTGGATGGTGAAGGTGGTGGTGTGGACTTCTTGTTATTGTCCTTGTCAGGGGGAGGTGGCGAGCTCTCTGGTGGGGGTGGTGGAGATCCTGATGACGAGCTTGGCGGTGGCGGTGATTGATTTGATGAATCTAGTAATGGTGGGGGAGAATTTGAAGACATTTTAGCAAAGGATTGGATATGAGCTATGCTGACAAATATGATGGTTATGGAAAGATTCCAAAGACATTTTAGCTGAGGTTTGGATATTATCTTCACTAAATAGTGTCTGCAGCAGACCCCGCCTCTCTTCCAAACAGTAAGAACTGGTATTCAAAATTCATATGCTTATCCGTTAGTGAAACTTAAAACTTGCTCTGGAAATAAATATGTTGCTCTGGATTTAACATTTCCCTACTGACAGTTTATCAACCAAGTGGCGAAACAGAAAAAAATTACCATACATTATAACTTAGAAACAGTTAAAAATCTCACCCCTATTAGTTTCATGACGAAATCATTTGAGCAAACAAACTCTATGCGTTGTAGGTTGATCAAGATTGGAAGAGGAAGAAGCTGAAGAATGAGAGAGCTAGACACACAAGAAGGTACCTTCAGGAGAAGACAGGTTGATTCTGAGAGAAGAGAGAGCAAAACCTATATCAAGCATTGCATTATTTTCTGATAAAGAGACCGTAAGTCTGTGTTCCTTTCCCTATACACCTCCTACGGAGAAGGAAAGAGCTGGTATTTGTCATTACTATTATTATCATTCTATACCATATCTGATTAGTGAGCAATGAGCATGCAGTCACTCCCTGGATGTGTATAGACTGACCACTAGGAGCATGTGATACCACACAAAGCCCACGTCGAAATAGGCTATCTTACTAATATTTGTGGTCTCAAAAGAATCATTGTCTTTGAGTTATGCCTGCAGCGAGCACACAAAAAAAGGGTCAAGCAGCAAAATGCCTGTTAATGTTTAGCAAAAAATAAAAAGCCTGTCAATATACAACAAATGTTACGTACATTGATAAAGAGATGACGATATTCCACCTAAGATCATATGCTTTTGCAAGAAAAACTACTTGCAGTTAGTTTTGCAACATACCTTTTGATGGTCAGCATTTAGTTTTACACCAATATACAAGCCAAATGTTTAGGACCAGACAAATGTCAGTTCTTCCACTTTTTATGCTTTTAATTAGCTTCATTACAATGGGAACCCCAGATAAGTAATCAGACACAATAAATCTCTGAATTAAATTTTCGAAATGTTTATATAAACAACATTCTTATTGCAGAAAGAGTACAACAAAGATCACCCATTTTAAAACAGGCTCGAAATGGCATCAGACCTCTTTAAAAAGTGAGTTTCATACCTAATCTGATATTCATACATGTGGGAGGGGGGATAAAAGGTTTTGTTAGAGGAAGGCCCCAACTGGACTTCCTCTAACAGGTTTTTCATGACATAATGAATGGAATGCAGAATCATTTTTATATGACCTACCATCCTTTACAAAGTTGTAATTCAGAGGTTTAAGTGTCTAAGATAAAGTGCATGCCATCAAAAACTATATGGAAAAGGGAAACAGTCCGTTAAGCCGCGACAACAAAGTTAGAGTGATACGGCAGAATGTAGCCAACATTGGTCATGAGAATTGACACCAAGCTGTTTCAGAATCTCCCCTTGATCCGCCTCAAAATGTTGTTTTCAGAGAAAACTTTCTTCTAATCTAAAACTAAACTGCACATTTTTAAATCATAAAAGCAGTTTGTCAAATTCTAGTTTACGGTCAGGTGTAGGTGAACCCTGTGACAGAACCAAGGTTAAAGACCTGTGACTAAAATTTTTGAAGGCCAATCAAGGCTCTGGAATTTGTTTACAATCTCATTTTTCAAGTGTCGGGACTTGGAAAATTCTTTTCTATTAATTTTCGAAAATCTGCTCGCGAAAGCAAGTTCTTTGTCTTTGGTGAAACTTCAACTTCTAAAATTTGCACCAAAAGCCAGAATGCATTAGCTTTCCATGGAGCCTGCATTCATAAGATAACGTAGGCACTTCGATCCCACTACCAATACCATCTGCTACTTATATATCAATCAGGCCCGACCTCCTTTCCAAGGCAAACATGTCTCATTAACTTACTATCTCTTCAACATACGTATCATAATTCATAAACTATATCCTAATATCGGCACAAAATAAGCCTGTTTCATTTGGCTTCTGATCCGCTTACAGAGAAGACCTGAGATTTTTTAATAATAAATGAATTTCGAACATCAAACAACTATATATGCTTGCCCCAAAACATTGAAGGGGGCTATGGAAACATGATTCAGTAACTTTCATCCTTGTTTTCCCACCATGATGTTATTTTCATCCAGCAATTATGATTGCTCCTAATGTTACTATTTTATGATGATACTTTATTTCCCGAAGATAAAATCAAATGCAGTTAATAAAATGGCATAAACATCAAATAACTCCAATAAATTTACATCAAATTGTACATTACCATAACAAATTGTCAAATTATATTAAAAAGTTTATATGGATAAAAGGTGAGACATAGTTATTGATCATACTGGTGATACAAACTGTTTTTCTTAAACCTACCCTTACATACAAATAATTAACATTGTAAAGTATACTAAACCAAGTTTTACATTGTTTTCCAGAGATTTGAAAGAAGTTGGAGAAAAGCCTTTTAAAGAAGATTTTCTCTTGTCTACTCCCGACGCCTGTATGTGTTCCTCTTTGTATATCGTTCCAAACGAGGGAAGAATTTTTTTCCGACTTTCTTCACTTTTCTCTCCTTATTCTGGAAAAACAAGAATAGGGAACAATCGTTGGTTAAAATAGTTCATAGTCTCTCTGCTTGTCCTGAGCTTCCCTCTGCTTTATTTCCCTTAATGTTTGTCTCCAATTAAAATAAGTCCCAAACAATTGTTCAATCTCCTCAAGATTTCTCCCATGTGTTTCCGGAAATAATGTAAACATAAACACCCACCCCATAGCTGCAATCACAGCGAATAAAAAGAATGTACCACCAATAGTCATGGCCTTGTACATAGAAATAAATGTCATTCCAATTGTGCCACTTACGCCACGATTAACAGCCACTCCGATACTACAACCTATGGCCCTGAACCTCAGTGGGAACACCTCTGAGCTATAGACCCAGGCAATTGGCCCCATTCCACTAGAAAATATGGATACGAAACCTAACAGCCCTGCCATTGCCAAGGCAATTGCCCAATCAACAGTATGATTCTCATTGTCAATGACAGTTAAAGACGTTGCTAACATCACTAGAAAAATAACCATTCCTCCCATACTTGTTAGCATTAATGGGCGTCGTCCAATCTTGTCTAACAAAAATGTCGAAATCAAAACAAATATGGTTTTGCAAAATCCTACTGCAACAGTGCAAAGTAGTTGCTTATCAGAACTTGTTATTCCAGCTTTTTCAAAGATTCGTGGACTATATAGAACGACAGCGTCTATGCCACTTGCTTGTTGGAAAAAATGAATACCAATTCCAGTAATAGAAGCGTGACGAACAGCTGGTGTAGGAGTAATGAGAAATTCTTTCCATACCCCTTCAGTCGAATGTTGTTTTGACATAGGGACAACATCATCATTGCAATCTTCAGGGATGCCTGCAGCCGCTTTGATATCGAGTAATCTTTCAAGACCTTCTTCTTTGCTGTTTGAAGTTTTCTCGAGAACGCATTTAGCATCACCAAGTCGACCTCTCAGGACGAGCCAACGTGGTGATTCGGGCATGTATAGAACACCAACAGCTAAAGCAATAGAAGGAAATGCTCCGATTCCAAGCATCATTCGCCAACCTAACCACAGTGGTAGCTTGGCGAATGCATAATTTGAGACGTACCCAAGTAACACACCTGGTAACAACACAAATAAATGTCATATATTTTACAAATTTATTACAACGGCTTACCCTTAGCGGATACCCCTCCCCTCCCATATTTGGTAATAAGAGGTTGAAGGTTCAATCCACCGTGGAGGTGCCGCCCTCTAGCACCAAAACAAAAATACATAATCAATGAAAATATCACAATAAAAATTATCTTAAAATATGAGGATTAACATACCGCTATTTGTGAAAACTTCTGAGAATGAGGTGAGAAAACCACGGTATGATGGTGGCGCAACCTCGGTGGTGTACACCGGAGCAATCATCATGGCATAACCTACTCCAATTCCAGCCGCCCAAGCATCATAAATGAAAAGTTTGTAGCAAATCCCATTAGTATAGCACCGGCAAAGAATAAAGACTAACAGAGCAAATATGCTAATCTGGGAAAAATGAACCAACTACAGACATTAATGATAACAGCATCCGTACATATAGGCTATAAAGAGAGCGTACTAACAAACTAGGAAAGGAAAAGACAATCAAGTCCTCATAGCAACAAAACTAACAGACTAGCTAGAGGACAACAAGGCATTTATTAGATGGAGTGGTCCTGCAGGTGCATGGAGGTGCATGGAATAAAATGAGGTGGCTCAGAGTGATGTGGCACAACGTAAACATTCTGCATTACTCCCCTTCAAGCTGAGCTGGAGGTGCAACAGAAGCTCCAAGCTTGTCAAGAAGATAGTAATGTTGCTTCACAGAAAGAGGCTTAGTCAGGATGTCTGCTAGTTGAGAGACAGAGGGAACATGAGCTGTTCTTATTTCTCCAGCGTGCACTTTGTCTCGAATGTAATGACAGTCCACCTCGATGTGCTTGGTTCTAGCGTGCATCACTGGATTTGCAGCAATTGAGAATGCAGCCATGTTGTCACATTTCAACACTGCAGGAGGTGAAGAAGAAAGACCCATGTCTTTGAGCAAAGCTGACATCCATGTAATCTCACAGGCTGTTAAGGCCATGGAACGATACTCTGCTTCAGCAGTTGAGCGAGCAACAACCTGTTGCTTTTTAGTTTGCCAGCTGACAGGAGAATCACCAAGGAGTAGACAAAATCCAGATGTTGAACGACGAGTTACAGGGCAATTAGCCCAATCACTATCTGAAAACGCTTGTATGCAAGGACTAGATGTAGAGGCCAGGAGAACACCTTGAGATGGATTGCCCAATAGATAACGAAGCAATTTTTTTGCTGTTTGAAGATGAACATCAGTAGGATGATGCATGAATTGGCTCAGAGTGTGCACAGCAAAGACAATATCAGGGCGAGTCACTGTCAAATATATCAGTTTTCCAATCAACCTTTGATATGGATGAGGGTCTGTTAGAGGTGTGCCAGTTGTTGGTGTCAACTTCAGGTGTGAATCTAAGGGCAGCTTAAGAGGAGAAGAATCTGTCATTCCAAATTCACGTAGTAGATCCAGAGTGTATTTCTTCTGTGAAACAAAGAAACCAGCTGAAGAACGAGTAATTTCCAGCCCCAGAAAGTAGCTTGTTGGACCAAGATCTTTCATGTGAAACTGTTTTGCTAACATTTCTTTCAGATATCCAATCTCAGATTCACTGTTTCCGGAAATAAGCAGGTCATCAACGTAAACAAGAACCAATGTAATGGATGCACCAGATGTCTTATTAAACAGACTGTAATCGGTTTTCGATTGCTTATATCCCAGAGACAGCAATACTTCAGACAGTTTACTAAACCATTGACGAGGGGCTTGTTTAAGCCCATACAAAGACTTCAACAGTTGACACACCCATTCACCAGTTGACCATTTTACATCAGAATTTGAATCAACAATTCGTGATCCCATTCCAGTGTATCCTTGAGGAAACCTCATGTACACAACTTCATCAAGATCTCCATTTAAGAAAGCGTTAGAAACATCCATTTGTACAGTTATCCATCCTTGTATTGCAGTGACAGCCAAGAGTGTGCGAACCGTTGTCAATTTAGCAACAGGAGCGAAGGTTTCTGCATAATCAACCCCATAGACCTGTTTACAACCTAAGACAACGAGTCTTGCTTTATACCTTTCAATTGACCCATCAGGGTTGTACTTTGTCTTGAAAATCCACTTGCAGGCAATTGATTTTTTACCTGGTGGAAGTTTAGTTATTTTCCAGGTGCCGTTTTCTTCCAATGCAGTTAGCTCTTTGTTCATTGCTTCTCTCCAATGCTCACACTGTGCAGCTTGTTTGAAGCTTGTAGGATCAGTATTGAGTGTTAAGTTCGCAGAGAAGCACTGAAATTGGTCTTCTATTGACAGATCAACTACAGTGACAACATTTGCATGTGACTGAGCATTGTGCACATATTCTCCAAACCAGACAGGTCTTTTTGAAGTTCGTGTTGACCTTCTGATTTCAGGTGATGCATGAGGAGACTCAGTGGTGTTCTCTGCTGTATCGTGTGACTGCACTTCATCAATCACAATGTCATCGTGGCAATAGGCATCAGGTTGGGGCATAGGCACAGGTGTAGGTTGAATGTAGCTGTCTGGATTTGCACCATTGAGAGGAAAGATTGATTCATGGAATATTACATCACGAGAGACAAAGGTCTTTTTTGTTGTCAAATCCAGCAGAGTATAACCCTTTTGAGCAAAAGGGTATCCAACAAACACGCACGGTACTCCCCTTGGCCCAAACTTGTCACCAGTATGAGAGGGATTCGCAGCAAATGCCAAGCATCCATAAGCCTTTACACGATCATAATCAGGTAGCTCATCAAACAACACTTCGTATGGTGTTTTGTTTCCCAAAACCTCTGTTGGAAGTCTATTAATTAGATAGACAGCAGCAAGTACACACTCACCCCAGTGTTCCAAAGGCAGGCCAGCTTGAAAACGAAGACATCTAGCCACTTCAAGTACATATCTATGTCTTCGTTCCACACGAGCATTTTGTTGTGGACGATTCACACAAGATGTCTG
This sequence comes from Kitagawia praeruptora, assembly GCA_037693485.1. NCBI lineage: Eukaryota > Viridiplantae > Streptophyta > Magnoliopsida > Apiales > Apiaceae > Kitagawia > Kitagawia praeruptora. The sequence continues at coordinate 148,378,417 of CM075352.1, forward strand.
ATGGACAATGCCATTATCAGCATAATACTGCTTGCAGTTAGCATCATTAAACTCTGCTGCATTATCTGACCGTATAGTCTGCAACTTCTTTTTAAAATGTACTCCAACATAGTTACAAAAAGATTTCATGGTTGACAAGTAATCAGATTTTTGATGGAGAAGATACACCCAAGTCACTCTAGAGTAATCGTCCACTATGGTCAAAAAATGTTTATATTTGCCCCTTGTAGCTACCCTATACGGCCCCCATGTGTCCACATGAATCAACTCAAATTTATCAGAGGCATGTGAATTACTCAAGTCAAATGAGAGTTTAGTAAATTTGGACATGGGACAGGTCACACATATTTTATCAACTGGCAGAGTGTGATTTTTAAGACAAGGGATATACCTCAATTTTGCTAGTGGTGCATGACCCAAGCGCTTGTGCCAGAGAGCATAGTCAGACATCAAGTGCTTTGACACAGAATTGACCATAGGAGAATCATCTTTGAGATAGTACAACCCATTCTGAAGAACACCAGTAGCCCTTGTCTGTTTTGTAGAGGCATCAACAACAATGCACCCTTGTGGATGAAAATTGACCACACAATTGTTATCTTGAGACAACCTATGTATAGACAGAAGACTATGCTGAAATTGGGGCACATAAAGAACCCTTTTTAGAACAAGGCCATTTTTTAATACCAAGTTGCCAATATGTGTTATCCTTGTGCTGGCCCCTGTTGGCAACTTAATAATCAAATCAGAGGGAGCCTTCTGAACATTGCAAAGTGTGTCAAGACTGTTGGTCATGTGATCACTGGCACCAGAATCGACAATCCATGTCTTGGCATCCACAGTTGACATGTGACAGGTCACCATTCCAGAGAAACAACATTCAAGCTCATCATCAGTGATAGAGTTGGCACTACTGGAAGCAGGAGGCAACATTTTTAAAAGTTGTTGAAGTTGCTGAGTGGTCAAGTTAATGTCTGCATTTGAAACAGCATTATTAACTTGCCTAGGTTGTCTAGAGGCATTAGGAATAGGCCTTGAGTTAGAGGCAGGTGGTTTATACTTGCGATGCCAACGTGGGTAGCCAACTACTGTCCAACACCTATCTCCATTATGATTTTTCTGACCACAAACATGACAAGGGGAACCTTTGTATTCAGTTTGAGACTTTCCATACATAGCAGCAACATCTGTAGTAGCTAAAGGAAACAAATCCTTTTGAGATTCTTCTTGTTGCAAAGTAGAAAATGCAACTTCAACACTAAGAAGTGGGTCACGCATCAGTAGTTGAGAACGAATGGCAGCATATGTGTCATCAAGACCATTTAAAAATTGAAACAAACGAGACTCAGCTTTATTAGTTGCAATGGCAGAGACAAAATTTGTAACATCTGTAGCAACAGTGGTAATCACAGGTAAATTGGTCATGGATTCAATCTCCTCCCAGAGACTACTTAAGGTAGTGAAGTAATCATTTAGTTTCATGTTGTTTTGCTTAAGGGCAAACAAGTCTCGAGTAAGTTTGTATTTCCTAGAGCCATTGCACAACAAGAAACGTTTTTCAAGTTGAGACCATACCTCAGAAGCAGAATTCACGAAAAGAATTGACTGTTTGATGCTATCAGATACATTACTGTGCAACCAAGAAATAACCAGGTCGTTGCAAGTGTCCCACTGAGCGGCTTGAACTGCATCGGTTGTATCTTTGACAACAGTTCCAGTCAAAAAACCAAGCTTGCGTTTTGCAGAGATCTGTATTTCAAACGAACGTTTCCAGGATCTGTAGTCTGCAGCACCTTGAAGCTTAGAGACAATAACAGATAAAGGACCATCTGAAGGATGAATGAACAACGGATTTTGCATATCCGCAAAAGTAAATCTCGCACCATTCGCCATGAAAAGAAGACAAAGGTGTGAACTTTCTCAGATCTGAAAAAAAAAGAAAAGCAGATTGAGAAAGGATGAATGAGACAGTGACAAAAAAAAACTATGTTGATTCGATAGAAAAACACCAAAAAAGCATGTAAAAGGCTCTGATACCATAAAGACTAACAGAGCAAATATGCTAATCTGGGAAAAATGAACCAACTACAGATGTCAACTTCTAATCATTCATTCATAATAGCCAATGATAACAGCATCCATACATATAGGCTACAAAGAGAGCGTACTAACAAACTAGGAAAGGAAAAGACAATCAAGTCCTCATAGCAACAAAACTAACAGACTAGCTAGAGGACAGCAAGGCATTTATTAGATGGAGTGGTCCTGCAGGTGCATGGAGGTGCATGGAATAAAATGAGGTGGCTCAGAGTGATGTGGCACAACGTAAACATTCTGCATTAAATATGAGGCCCGCTAATACCATAGTATAACGCCTGCCAATTAGATCAGAAGTTTTTCCGGCAGCTGCAGAACCAAATAGAGAATAAATGTTGATTATCCCGACCATAACTTCGACTTGTACGTCGGTGAAATGCAGATCCCTTTTAATATACATAGCTGCTCCACTCATTACTCCAGTATCTTTCAAGATAAAGCCAAATCAAACCAAAGTATTATGCACATATTAAATAAAATGAGTATCACATTGGAAATAACCTAAGAGATAAAAGCATATACCATAACCAAGTAAGACAGAACTCATGGAAGCTAAAATGGCACTTGCAAAAGCATACTTAGGGCCCGTTTGGGAAATCTTATTTTTCAGAAATAAGTTACTTATTCTGGAAAAAAGTTAGGAAATATGTACTTTTTTCTGAAATAAGTAACTTATTTTTGCAAGATAACGAATATTAAACTCCCGATACACATTTTTCTCTAAAAAAATTTATGTAAATACGAAATTTTTTCCAAAATAAGTAACTTATAAGTTGTTCTAATGATTTACCAAACACCATTCGTTTTCCGACCACCAGAATTATTGTGACTTACGTCCAACGGTCGATATTTAGAAGTAGGCATGCATAAAACGTAAGATAAAACTCTGTAAAAAATCTCTTTTCTGGTTCTGAAAATCTGTAATATTGGTTGAACATGGATTGGAGGTTTATCCCCCCCATTATTTTTGGAGATACGCTATCACATATACAATTGTCACATTTCAGAAACTCATCTTTTCTGTGCCGCAAGATACTTTTACCATCCAAAAATACAATTATATTGTTCAAAGCACAAATGTAGGAGGGATATGAATCAATAAAAACCACAAAACAAATTAATTAGCAAAAGCAAAAATACCATTTAATTTAACATTGATACCATTGAGCAAATTCTTTCCCACAGATTACCACATAACAAATGAGCAATTGTTCTTTGCCACCCTTATTCTAAAGTCTCGTGTGATGGTTCATAAATATATCACACATACTCCTAAACGTACTTGGGGCTTTTCTAAAACTACCCTTTACACAGAGCTAACATAACATCTTTAAACCCTACATTCATCTTATTGCTAAACAACGTTCTCGCGAGCCTCTGCTTCAGCAGCTTCTTTTGCCTTCAAATCCTTCAATGTCTTCCTCCAGCCAAAGTAGCTGCCAAACAACAATTCAATTTCTTCGAGATTTCTACCTTGTGTCTCTGGGAACATTGTGTACATAAAGACCCATCCGATAGCTGCAATCACGCCAAATAAAAGGAATGCGCCACCAATGGTAATGGCTTTGTACAAGGATAAAAATGTCATTCCAATGATGCCACTCATGGCACGGTTAACTGCCACTCCCATACTACAACCTTGCGCTCTGAGCCTCAAAGGGAACACCTCTGAACTATAGACCCAAGCAATTGGTCCCATCCCACTTGAAAATATGGACACAAAAGCATACACTGAGAATATTGCCAAACCGACAGCCCAATGAACAGTATGATGTGAGCGGTTAATCACCGTCAATGTGCTCGCCAGTACAAACAGAGCAATGACCATGCCCCCCATACTTGTTAGCATAAGGGGACGTCGTCCAATTTTGTCCAGCTGAAACGTTGATATCAGAATAAAGAATGTTTTGCAGAGTCCAACAGCAACTGTGGCGAGTAGCTTTTTACTGTCACTTTTGATACCAGCTTTTTCGAAGATCCGAGGGCTGTATAAAACAACAGCATCAATACCACAAGCTTGTTGGAAGAAATGAATACCAATACCCGTAATTGCAGCATGGCGAACAGCTGGAGTTGGGTGAAGGAACAATTCTTTCCACACGGCTTCGTGTTTGGTACGTTTTTTAACTTCAACAATATCATCATTACAATCTTTATCAATCCCAGCAGCTTCCTTAATATCAGATAGTCTTCGATGAGCTTCTTCATTGCTCGTTGAAGTTTTCTCAAGTACCTCCCTCGCGTCACCAAGTCTACCCTTCATAACGAGCCAACGTGGTGACTCGGGCATATACCACACAATTATAGCCAAGAAAAATGAAGGAATTAATCCAATTCCAAGCATAAGTCGCCAGCCTAACCAAAGTGGGCAACTGGAAAATGCTACGTTGGATACATACCCGAGCAACACACCTGATAAAAATCAGTCACACGTATTAGCAAATTTCGTTAGCATTTAATAAATCATCATCATACATGAATTATTACTAATCAGCTACCACATCTTCGGTAATGATGAAACATATAAGTATATGAAAATGTACTAATATTATAAAACAGTTGGATTGATAGCTATTTTTTACTAAATATGTACAAAAAAACAACACTATTCAATTATTCGGGGATGAGTCATGAGACACGGCCACAAAAACCAGGAACAAATTTGATAAAAATCTGCGTTCTGTAGTGGTGCTAAGAATTTACATAATATCTATGATTCACATATGCAGACAGAATTCTGTCAGAAAACGCCAACATGAACACAAACAAAATCTTTAATTGACATAAACTCTTAAAAAACATAATTAATATAAATGACCAATGACCTCCTCTTTTAGCACTATGAGTGTATGAGTGTGCTTGACTATAAAGGACAAATTTATTCATATGGTCCTAAACAGAACTTCATAAAATACATAAAAATTAAATTAAATTCATATTAAAGAAAACATTGATTTCACTTAAATTTTGATTGTTCTTACAATTATAAGGATTGATCTATGCCGTATAATCAGGTATGAGACATCTGTGAGAGTTAAGAAAAGGTAGTATAATAATGGAGTACAATTATAGATCAGTTGTGCTACATATAGACTAGTAGTAAATTGGAGACAAACTAGCACTACTAGAAAAAAGCAGACATCGTTTCTGGCCGATGTCTATTAAAAAATGAGACCGATGTCTTATATAGGAAAATTAAAGGTTTTAACTAGTAAAACGCACCAGCATTAATGAAAACCTCAGGGAAAGAAGTGAGGAAACCACGGGAAGCGGCCGGAGCAACCTCAGCAGTGTAGACCGGAGCGATCATCATGGCATAACCGACGCCAAGTCCCGCGACAAAGCGGCCAACCATGAGATGAGGAAAGTTTACTGCAGAGCCCATCAGAATGGCTCCAAAAAAGAATATGATACCAGCTAGTACCATAGTTTTACGTCTGCCTAACCAGTCTGAGGTCCTTCCGGCTATGGTAGAACCGATAAGAGAAAAGATGTTGATTATTCCAACGGTTATTTCGATTTCCACGTCGGTAAAACCGAGATCTTTTTTTATGTAGATTGCTGCTCCACTCATCACACCGGTGTCTTCAAACAAAACAATAATACACAACCGTTAGTATGAGTATTAAACTCGTACCCAACAAAAACACACACATGCGGATCAGTGACGGAATCAGAATTCTAAAATGTTCGGTAAAAACATAATAATACGATGTTATTAAAAATATTATCCTAGACTAGGGCTAATAAAATTCCACTATTTTTCGAAGGTCACCCGGATCATCATTTACATGTTACGGAGTAATTAAATACCATGGACTAAAAAAAAAAACTAGGATCTATGTGTATTATGTGATCAAGAAGAAAAATGGAACAAAAAATCATACCATAGCCGAGTAAGATGGAATTCATGGATGCTAAAAGAGAACAATAAAAAGCATACTTATTTCTTTTAGTCTTAGGCTTGTTTGTATTGTATGATTCCATGGAAACTTCGCCGGAAACGATAGAAGTTCCGGTCATGTTTGGAAGAGAGAAAAAGAGTGAGTAAAACTAGTAGTATAGAGAGAGTGTTTAGATAAGTTTGTTGTAGATGAGGTCAATAACATGTACATTGGCACCGCTTATATAGTGAAGCTACACCCCTAGTACCAATAAAATTATTATTCATTCCGTCCATTTATTTTGTCATCAATTAAATTCAGAAAATTTTCACAGTGATAAAGTTTCTAATTTCGTGTTTTAATAAAAAAAGAAGTCGTTAACGCCGAGTTGACGATGACTCATGTGTGATGACCAAATGTTAATTAAGGTTTTATCTGTTATGATTCTCTTTAATTATGAAATATTTAGAATCTTGGAGATATGGTAATTATATCATTCAAGATCAAATCAGGTTTTAGAATTTCATATTAATTCATTTAAGATTTTTTTTTACTATTTTACACTCTACTCATTTTGGTACTAATTTGGTACTAAGAGCATCTCCAACGGTAATAGCTAAAATCATTAGCTATATAATGATTATCTAAAAATTTGCTGAACGGTAAGGAGTTAAACTCCAATGGGGTTAGTTATAATTGTTAGCTATATTTTAAAATAATTAGCTTTATTAATAAATATAAAAAAAATTATATGAGATTGATGATGTGTCACGATATTAGTGGATAATGTGGATTTTAGATATTATCTATAATTCATAGACATTAGCCAAATATAGAAGATGTGAAACCCATTATCTAAAAATTTAGCTAACAGTGTGCGTGGTTGGAGAAGAAAAAAAAAATAGCTATTAGCTAAAAACACTGTCATGTCACTATTATAGCTAACAGATTGTTAGCCTTGGAGATGCTCTAAGGTACTCCCTCCGTCCCAAAATACATGTCCCTTTTCTAAAATAAATTTGTCCCAAATTACATGTCCCTTTTCTCCTTTCAATGTAAATTTAAATGTAGTTTTACAAAACTATCCCGACATTTATTATATCAAAATTTTGATTTTTTTAAACTTAACTCTATTCTCATTTTCCAATGTATTAAATAAGGGTATTAGTTGAAAAATTTTATTCAACTAACTTTATCTTAATATGTGTGTTTTTAGAAAAGGGACATGTAAATTGGGACGGAGGGAGTATATAAATTTAAATTCTGTCAAAAGAAGAATAAATTTAAATAGTAAAAAAAAAATTATATATTACTGGATCGATTTGCTTAGTATTAGGTGATGCTTAATGATAGAATCTTATCCAAAGGGAGTTATAGTAATTAGTTGGGATTCGATATTAATTGCTCCATTATAGGGGTAATAGATTAGATATGTAGATAGAGGGAAATTATAATCGAACAACGCGTGTCAACAAACTCCTTTTAACTGTCGTATTTTACCTCAACTGGAAAAGCTATCTTTAGTCTTGGGTAGTTTCCTAGTATGCAATTAAGACCAATTTTTATTGTTAATCGTTACAATCTTCGTTTAGTATCTTATCATATCCTCGTTAACCCATAACAAATCGCGTTGGTACATTAGATTCATCGAAATTAATGGGATCAAATTTTTTTATAATTTATCATAATTTTCTCCTAGTGTAATTGAGAAATGGATTGAATAAGGAATAAGTGGATTTGACAATATTTTCATAGTGTAATTGAGAAATGGATTGAATAAGGAATTAGTGGATTTGATAACATTTTCTATGTACTCACTACTGTGAGTTTATTGATCTTTCTATCAAACTTACATATATAAATTACTCCCTTTGTCGCAGTTTAATATTTTGATTGGTTAAATTGATCAAAATTTGATTAAAATTTATATGTATTTGAAAATAAAAAAAAAATAAAAAAATTATATCACTGAAAAGTACATTTAATCAATTTTAAATTGTAATTTTTAGTTTTCTGAAATAGTGATTGAATAATTTTTAATGTTTAGTTAAAAAATGATCAATTAATTACTATAAAATCAATATATATATATATATATATATATATATATATATTTGGACTGAATGAGCACATATTACAGTTTAGGATGAATCTTCTAACATTATACTTGATTAAATTTGAACCCTTCTATTTTTTTTTCTAATTTATTGGACGATGTTTTAAAAAAAATTAGGATTGAAAAAAATTTCACATTGGGTCTCAGAATATATAATCGACGAACATGTTTGTTATATTTTAAATAAAATAAATATCAAATAACATATATATATATATTTGGACTGAATGAGCACATATTACAGTTTAGGATGAATCTTCTAACATTATACTTGATTAAATTTGAACCCTTCTATTTTTTTTTCTAATTTATTGGACGATGTTTTAAAAAAAATTAGGATTGAAAAAAAATTTCACATTGGGTCTCAGAATATATAATCGACGAACATGTTTGTTATATTTTAAATAAAATAAATATCAAATAACCGGTATAGTTTTGACTTTTGACTATATATAACCCGCATTAGTTTTTGTTTTTTTTGCCACAGTGATTTCCCGCATTGGTTGAATTAAATCAGTTTTTTTTTTTTTTTTTGACAAAGACTAACCTGTAATTATCTATAGCCGGGACGGTTATATTTACGCATGTGTGTCTTGACACACATGAAAATATAAAAAGCATGAGATTAAACAGTTGCATTTGACAAGAAAGCTTAAAAAATGGGTGTCATGAGATACACATGTACGTGCTTTGAGTTATGTCGTTTGCTTTCTACTTTCTTTCCTGGTCATGCTTATACAAACATGCAGGTTATTAGCTAATAAATCTTCTTTTAATTAGTTAAATATAAATATTCGTGATTTTTATTAAATTTAAATTCGTTTATTAGCTAGCTATCCGACTTGATTCGATTCGAATTATAATCATAGGAGAAGATCCTCGTAAATTCTTTAAAAATCGAATAGATAACATCAATACATAGGAAATAACTTTCAGAAAATTAGCTAACATCGTCACCGGCTCACCGCCACACAAACAAATACAAAAATAATTAGTTTATCAATACGATAATAATATTACTGGAAAATGGAGGCTAGCTTGTAATGTTAAATTGTTGACAAAAAAAATGACAAATTTAATTAAAAGATTTTCGAGAAAAGAATCTTTTACAGTTGTGTGCCAAACATGACCTAACACCCAAATTTAAATTTTGCCTAATTTAAGCTTTTTCATTTTCATAATTACAGCTAGCACTGCATGATTGAGATCCAAGTCGATCAGACTAGGAAAATGACACAAAATCCGAAAAAGAAAAGGAAAATGATACAGTTTTCGAAACTGGTCCAAAACGGTTCTGAATGGTGAATTGTCAACCTATAATTGGTTATGTTTTAAAAAATGATTGAGCCACTAGTACATTAATATGAATCTCACAAATTAAATAATATCATGTATTTTTTTTTTCAGAATACATAGCATTACTCAAAACAAAAATCGATCAAAAGAAAAAGGCGTCTAAGTGTGAAGTGTTTGGAACTGTCTGCCTATCATTCTTGAACATTGACTTAAATTTCAAGTCTTGTCGGTATATTTTATTTTAAACCTGAGATTTGAAATGATAAAATGTATCCCGCAACTTCTATCAATCATGTGTGAATCATGTGATGCGATATTTATATACTTTAATTTGCAAAAAGAAAATCTATGCTCCCTCCGTCTCATAATATGTTTCCTATTTTTAAAAACATGTTTTGTCAACGCACACTTTTGATCGTTAATATCTTGAATTTTGTATTAGTACTAAATATAAAAACTTCACTGTATTAAAGTACTCATAAATACGAATCCAACAAGATCACTCATGACTATATTTTATATTATAAATTATGCGTAAATTAATAGTTAATCGCTTATAATGAATAGTAACAAAAGTCAAAATGAGAAACATATTAAGACACAGAGGGAGTAATATCTATCCTCTACTATTATAAACAAATTAAAAATCTTAGGCAAAATAATACCGTAAAACTTTATAAATTAATATTGTTGGGAACGAAGAATTCTATTAATTTAGAGATGTATTAATTAATCGAGTAATCGATAAATTAATAATTATTATTTTATAGAGATTTTTTGACATCAAAGAAAATTATTTTTCAATTATATACATTTAAATAGAATGAATTGTACAATTAATATTTTATACTTAATTCAATTAATTCAATGTATATTATTTTACAAATTCAACGAGTATTCGCGAGATTCAAAGTAAAGATTATGTATATTTAGATGATATAAAAAATAAAACAACATTTTTTGAATCTTTTTTCATGTAAAGAAGCACCCAAGATATCAAAAACATTGATTAATAACTTTTTAATGTTTTACGAAAATACCACATTCGAACTTTTGAATGCTTTTCTAACATATTGAGGTTTTAAATGAACTGGTAACTTAACATGATATCAAAATTCTGGTTGTGGGAGATCTCAGGTTCGAGTCCCTCCTACCCTCTAATATTCTCATTTATTGAAATATTGAAATTGTAAGCCCACTTTTCTAACAACTTGAGATTTTAGGAGAACTGATAACTTAACACCTTGAGGTTTGAAGTATCAGAGCTCAGTTTAGGAGGAGTCTCAGGTTTGAGTCCCTCCATCCCTATTTATTTATTTTAAATATTTGTTGTTGGTATTGGTATTAGAGCTCAGTTTAGGAGGAGTCTCAGGTTCGAGTCCCTTCACCCCCATTTATTTATTTAAAATATTTGTTCTTGATATTGGTATTTGGTTATATATGTTGTCGTTGATTGGTCAATCGGTACGAAACGTAACGTACGATTAAGGGGGAGTGTTAGAATATTATAGAATAAGATCCTCGTAAGCTCTTCCTCTAACACCTTAAGGTTTTAGAGTAACTGGTTACTTAATATAGAAAGTTCTTCCAGGAAATTTGACATAGCAGCAATAAGAATATCTTTGACAAAGATCCCCTTGAAAACTTCTTCTTCCATGTCTATCACCATTTTACCAAACATTTTTGAGATTGGAATGAGATTACCATTTTGTATCATCTCCATTGCCTATCTGCTAAGGATGTCATTGTACGTCATTGAAAGGCAAGTCGTTATATCTAGTAATTTTTAAAACAATAATCTATCTATTATATATATAATAATACACCAAAGAGATAGAATTCATGAAACATTTTATTCTATTTAAATGGTGACACATTTTAATGCACTTAAAATGTCTCAATTGCCAGTTCATTATTTTCTGAAAAAAATGTTGTCAATGGAAATTAAACCTTGATATTCATTTTATTTTGCACATTATCATACAACTAAGCCACATAGTCATATGTTGTTTATCAAACACATAATATATGTGTATGTGTGTCGCGTGAGTCTAATTATAAACAAATAAAGTGTATCAAGATTGAGTAAAAAATAATATATGTTTATAATAAAATTTATTAAAATTATTAGTTGAGATATAAACACTATGTTTATTAAATATTTAGACTGATTATGTAATTGTGTCTAATTTACGAAATTAAGAACTAGATTATGAATACGACTTAAAAAATCGTGGTATTCATTAGTGTAATTGTGTTAACAAAACATGATATTGTTAAAAATAAACATGCAATTTCTATCATTGGAATCTGAAAAGATAAAAAATTGAACTAAGTTTATTAAACTTAATCGAATTAAAGAATATTTGGTAACAAAATAAGATATAATGTTATCGATCATTATACGAAGAGAAAGATAAAAATTTTAAATGAACAAAATTCGACAACGATAAAAATAATGTTTAAACAACCTTAATACAAAATTTTACGCACATCATTGTAAAATAATCGTGTCTCGCACACGTTGTTATACGAATACAATATAAATTAATAATGTAGAATATGTGGTCTACTTATACATATTTAAAAATTATTTAGATTTGTATTATTCACTTATCTTTTAAGATTGATTACATCAACAATGGTAGTTACCATTATCACAGGGTAGTTACCATCATTGTTTGGTATCGTTGTAAAGTTATGTCTTTTGGGTAAGTATCCTCCTTTCTCAACCTTATAGATATCAACAACAATTATCGAAGCATAGCATAGGCAAACATGTTTCGAATTCAGGTGCTTCAATAGACAATCGTAACTATCCTCATCCCCGCTCCTACCACTGCAACAACACACTAAACAGACGCATACTCAACAAATTCATGATACAATAACCGTCACATAACGCATTTCGTTACCGCTAGTGATCCTAGACTCAATACTACCACCACACACCCAATCATCTCTTTTATTCATCATTTAGAACATAATCAAAAGAAATCATATAGTATCTCTATGTTTATTTAGTCCGCACTAACATATATATGTCTTTATGTGCGTATCTATAACAACACCAAAATGCGAACGATCGAAAATGGTTTCAAAAAAAGTATTATATCAGGGGTTATGCAAATTAATTGTTAATTCGTTGAATATGTTGTGGATATTCAATGATAAAATTTCGGATATTGGAATTGTGTTAACGAAAAAAATGTATACAAGTTTAGGTAAGTCATATCTTAATAAAATCATGGGCTCAGATATAATATTTGATCAATTATTAGATCAAATTAATGTTTGTATAAAATTGTTATTTAATTTTTATCATGTTTTGATTTGTATATACTTACTTAAAAATTTATGTACGATCAAATTTCACATTTACTGATCTATATTCTAAAATCTTGTTAATACAATTTTAAATACTATTGGTTGGTTGATCATCTTAAATTTTCATCGTATTAATAGTATATAAATACTAAGAATAATATTTTTTTAACTATATTAATTTATAAAATGTTCAATGCCCTATGTAATAATATAACATTTTATATATGTCATATACATTTTTTTATTATCTTAATATTATTAGTAAGTATCATATTTTGAATATATATATTGAATGTAGGCAAACGATCCAAAGTAAACTATGATAAATTAAAGAATCAAGATATAAGTGAATAATAATTAACTAAGTGTAGCATATGTTATTATCATTCAGTATTTGATCGTTATCATTAATCTATGCTATTAATGGATGTGACATAAAAAGTTTTAAGGTATGTCATACGTAATTATATTATTAGTATCTTGTATTATTTTTCATTATTGATAAGAACACTATTTAACTTGAATTATAGGGAACATATAGTTTTTGTTATTGTTGGGTTTGTGGAGTCTATCAGGTTTCAGAATTGGAATTGGATTCTGACTTGAGTTAGGAATCCTGAATTGGACTCTAATTAGAGTTAGGATTTCAGAATTAGACTCTAATTCTAAGACCCAGTTTCTTCTCTTATAAATACTCATGTAATTGTAACATAACAACACAACACAATTGTGAGAGATCAATACAAAATTAGTGCGGCTTGTGGAGTAGGAATTTCCGAACCACGTTAAATCTTTGTCTTGTGTGATTGTCGTTTATTTTCTTGTTCTTGTTTATTCGCTTTGGGTTTTGCTTTCGTTGTTGTATACTCAACAACTGGTATCAAGAGCCTAGGTTTTCAGGCGAGTGGGAGCGATGGCAGAAGAAGGGAAAGTAAAGATCGACAAATTTGATGGCAAAGATTTTGGGTTTTGGAAGATGCAAATTGAAGATTATTTGTATCAGAAAAAACTACACGAACCGCTGGAGGAGAAGAAGCCAGAAAAGATGGATGACAAAGATTGGAATCTATTGGATAGGCAGGCTCTGGGTGTTGTCAGGTTGACTTTGGCGAAGAACGTTGCTTACAATATCGTCAAGGAAACGACAACCTATGGATTGATCAAGGCGTTATCAAATATGTATGAGAAGCCGTCTGCTTCGAATAAGGTATATTTGTGTCGCTTGTTGTTTGCCACAAAATTGAATGAAGGTGATTGTGTTGCTGATCATGTGAACGAATTTAACTCCATCCTATCAAGATTGACATCAGTGGATATTAAATTCGATGATGAAGTACAAGCCTTGTTGTTGGTATCCTCGTTACCTGACAGTTGGTCAGGATTTGTCACTGCTATTTGTAATTCATCTGGGAGCAGTAAGATGACTTTTGATGGAGTTCGAGATGCGATTCTTGGAGAAGATATTCGTAGGAGAAACTCAGGAGAGTCATCAGGTTCCTTGTTGAGTACCGAGAGTAGAGGCAGAAAGTCCGATAGGGGGCAGAATCGGGGGCAGAATCAGGGGCAGAATCAGGGGCGTAGCAGATCGAAGTCACAAAAGAGAGGACAGTCCAAAGATCGCAAGGAGATTGTTTGTTGGAATTGTCAGAAGAAAGGTCACTTCAGAAATCAGTGTACGGCTCCCGCAGCTCCTAAAGGAAAGAAGAAAGAGGATAATTCAGCTAATGTAGTTGAAGAGGTGGTGAGTGACGATGCTTTGATTTGTTGTGTTGAACGTTCGGTTGAATCATGGGTTATGGATTCTGGTGCATCATTCCATGCTACCCCTTGCAAGGATTTGATGTTAAATTTCAGACTTGGAAATTTTGGTAAAGTCCGTCTTGCTGATGATGAGACTTTGGATATTGCGGGCATGGGAGATATTAATCTCAAGACCTCTTTGGGGACTAGCTGGACGTTGAAAGATGTAAGATACATTCCTGGACTGAAGAAGATGCTGATATCTGTGGGTCAGTTAGATAAGGAAGGGTATCGAGTTACTTTCGGAGACGGACAGTGGAAGGTTATAAAGGGGAATCTAGTTGTTGCTCGTGGGGAGAAAAAGGGGACGTTGTACATAGTTGAACAATCTAGCTATGAAGCAAATGTAGTTGCTGATGAGATTGGGTCTTCAACTTTGTGGCACCAAAGACTTGGTCATATGAGTGAAAAGGGTATGAAGCTGTTAACTTCGAAGGGGAAGATTCCAGCGCTGAAGAATGTGGAAGTTGGGTTCTGTGAGCCATGTGTTCTTGGAAAGCAGAAACGAGTTACTTTTGCAAAATCAGGGAGGACACCCAAGGCTGAGAGGTTAGAGCTGGTTCATACAGATGTATATGGTCCAACAACAGTTGCGTCGTTGGGAGGATCTCGCTACTATGTCACTTTCATTGACGATTCCACTAGAAAGGTATGGGTTTATTTCTTGAAGAATAAATCAGATGTGTTTGCTACTTTCAAGAAGTGGAAGACCGAAGTTGAAAATCAGACTGGTTTGAAGGTTAAGAGTTTGATGTCAGATAATGGTGGTGAGTACAGTAGTGATGAGTTTAAAAGCTATTGCGCAGAATATGGGATTAGAATGATCAAAACAATTCCAGAGACACCGCAACAAAATGGTGTTGCAGAGCGCATGAATAGAACCTTGAATGAGAGGGCCAAGAGTATGAGGTTGCATGCAGGGTTGCCAAAGACTTTTTGGGCAGATGCAGTTAGCACAGCAGCGTATCTCATAAATAGAGGACCTTCAGTTCCTTTGGGGTTCAAGATTCCTGAAGAAGAGTGGCAGAAAAAGGAGGTAAATCTTTCACACTTGCGAGTTTTTGGTTGTGTTTCTTATGTACGTGTTAAAGATTCTGACAGAGACAAGCTTGATCCGAAAGCAAAGAAGTGTATCTTCATTGGTTATGGCTCAGATGATATGGGTTACCGTTTCTGGGATGAATTAACGAAGAAGGTCGTTAGAAGTAGAGATGTCACTTTTAACGAAAGTGCAGTGTACAAGGATAAGCTTGCAGTCGATTCTGAGTTGGCAAAGGAACAACCTGAGAAAGAGAAAGTAGTGCTTGAAGATATTACAGAAGAAGATCTTGCAGGAAATAGTGGGAGTTCGGGGAATGGTGATGACACGGTTCCAGTTACTCCACAAGCTGAGGTAAGAAGATCTAGCAGAATTGTGAGGCCACCACAAAGATTTTCTCCTTCAGCATATTATATGTTATTGACCGAGGATGGAGAGCCTCAGTGTTATTCAGAGGCAGTTCATGTGGATGATTCAGTTCAGTGGAAATCAGCCATGGAAGAAGAGATGAGTTCTCTTGAGAAGAATGAGACTTGGTCTTTAACAGAATTACCAGCAGGAAAGAAGGCTTTACAGAACAAGTGGGTGTTCCGGATCAAAGAAGAACCTGATGGCAGCAAGAGATACAAGGCGAGGTTAGTAGTCAAGGGTTATCAACAGAAAAAGGGTATTGATTATACTGATATATTTTCTCCGGTTGTTAAGATGACTACAGTTAGAATTGTGCTAAGTATTGTGGCTGCAGAGGAGTTACATCTAGAGCAACTAGATGTTAAGACCGCGTTCTTACATGGTGATCTTGAGGAAGACATCTACATGGTACAGCCAGAGGGATTTCAGGTAGCTGGGAAAGAAAACCTTGTTTGCAAACTTATAAAAAGCTTGTATGGTTTGAAGCAAGCACCAAGACAGTGGTACTTGAAGTTTGACAGCTTTATGATGAAGAATGGGTACACGAGAAGTGCTATGGATCATTGTTGCTATTTTAAACAGTTTGATTCATCTTATATCATATTGTTGTTGTATGTTGATGACATGTTGATAGCAGGATCAAACATGAGGGAAATCAACAGGTTAAAGAGACAGATGTCTGAGGAGTTTGAGATGAAGGATATGGGTGCAGCAAAACAGATACTTGGTATGAGCATCATAAGGGATAGATCTGAAGGTACTTTAAAATTATCTCAAGAGAAGTATATTGAGAAATTGTTGCAGAAATTCAGTGTCCAGGATGCGAAGACCAGAAGTACACCGTTGGCGACTCACTTTAATCTCACGAAGAAGCAGTCACCTAAAACGGATGAAGGCAAGAAAGATATGGCTAAAGTTCCGTATGCATCTGCAGTTGGCAGTTTGATGTATGCTATGGTGTGTACAAGGCCAGATATTGCTCATGCAGTGGGAGTTGTTAGCAGGTTCATGTCTGTTAGTAGTATTTTTATGTGTTCGTTCGCAGGGAAGGACTGAATTGTAATATCAAGTTCAGGTTTCTTATCTCTTTACGTCTAGAAGTGTGTGAGAAGAATTTTGGGTTTGTATATTAACTAAATTAACCAAGAACTAATTATAAGCACTAAGAATTGATTTTAAACTGAAATTCAAATATATGGGAAAACAATCTAAGAACTGGGGTTCTTCACTTGGTCTCAATACATGCTCAATCTTAATGTGATATCTGTGTTCCTACCTTGCTGAAAACAATTCTTCTAAAGTTATACTGCACCCTCCCAGGTTACAATATAGTGCCTACAGCTACACCCTAATTGTCACTCCCGTGATACAATCAAAGTATATCTATAAACTGTTAAGTGCCAAGAATTATATGTCTCACAATTCTCCTATTAATCTCCCGATCTAATATTCAAATTATGTCTGTTAAATCATGTACTAAGATTGCAACTTCTCTCCCAAGCTTATTACAATCCCTAGAATACAATCAAAAGTTAGCTACTCTTCTAATTGTGTTAAGATCTCATTAACAGATCAGCAAAGCAGAAAATCACGTAATCAAGCATGCATGAATACCAAGGAATACTACCCAATCCTCAGATTAGAGAATTAGTTACACATAATTAAAGAAGAAAACAAAATAATAATAATAATAATGAATGAAAACATAATATTGAAAAAGAATTGAAAATCGAAAAGTACCTTGATACAATTATAAGCTATCAATTGTTAGCTATGAATTGTTCTATCAATTGTTATCTATGAATTGTTATGGTATGATGTGTTTATATAGGCTCTACAAATCTTGCCCAGCAAGATATTGCCTTCTATTACAATTAGGATTTAAAGAAGGTACCCAAAACTGCCCAGAATACAATTAGAATTAGAAAAAGGGCAAAACAGTAAATTCCCAGCCTTCTTTAATTAAGATTACGTGCGCGACTTTATTCAGCTTATTTCTTGCACTTGTTTCCTATCCCAGGTTGTAGAAAATCTCTCAAGCTTCGCGTGGGCAGTAAGATCGCTGAAAACGGACTTCTAGAACTCCAGATATGGCCAAAACAGTATAAGCTGCGCAGCCTTCCCGAAAAATCCGAATTTTAATCAATTAAATCTCCAAAAACGACAAAAGCTTAGATATTCTTGGAAACCTGCATAACTACACAAAACACATCAAAACTACACAAACTTGAGTCCAAAACAATCAATTTAAGCCGATATAGAATGTTCCAAGTGGATATAAAATCCACTTATCAAACACCCCCAAACTTAAACCGATGCTTGTCCTCAAGCATAAACAATTATAACTACCTAATTAGTACCACTTCCGTAGGTGATCACGGTTGCATTTGGCATATGCAACAAGCCCTTTAAACCCCTAGGCAGCCCTAGTGGACGAGTAAGGTCTCGTGAGGGCCTATAGCGAATGTACCCACAAAATCCATTTAACCTAATGCAATGCAATGCATGAATGCAACTAATATGAAAAATGCAATTAATCTAGCCTACCATACCTTCAAATCCTCTCATGCCATATCAACTTAAGAATCGAAGTAAATACGCAATGTCTTGGTGTCGAAAGTGCAAGTATTCACATAGTCTACTCAATGAACATGCATAAGTTCTCACAAGTCCATGTCAAGTGTAAGAATAAGTTAGTAAACATGCTAAGCCTACAAGAGCACATCTTTGAGACAAAACTCGGGATCTCATACGCAAAAATAAGCAAACACTCACAATCCACTCACAAAAGAATATTCACTCAAGAACAAGGGTAAGTGTATCACTCAATTCCAACAAAATCATAAACATGCTTGACATTTGGTATCAATCTAACTCTTAACACAACATACATCAATGACGATAATCAAAAGGTCTTTAATTGGGTTGTAACGTGGGCTAGGGACAAGGTATGTCAAATAAGCCAAAAAACAGGTGAAGTGTCAAAAGCTAGTAAGTACCATAATAAATCATACACAACACTCTATTTCCCCCCCACATAAATTTTACTAAGACACTCGACTAGTCGACTAAAGTAGGATCACAACAAACACAAACATGCTCTCATAATAATTTTTTTTCCTTCTCTTTTTCTTTTTTTTTCTTTTTTTTTTCTTTTTTTTTCTTTTTCTTTTTTTTTTCTTTTCTTTTTTTTTTTTTTTCGAGAGCTAAATAAAACAATAATATAAACAATAACAATGATCCCACAATTTATTACATATGCCGACTATCAAGTAACAACCAAACCCAATCTCAATATTTTCCCCAAAAGTATGACCAACAATAAACCCCTCCTTGCACACCTTATTACTCACTTAAGCACTATACTAGCCTTTGACAATGTGGGTTCAAATTAATGTACGGCCAATACAAGAAAAAGGTCTAGGCAAGTAATGTGGTGTGTCACCGAAAAAATAGGATTAAGCTCAACGGGTTAACTAATTGATCATGTAAACATGGTGTGGTAATATGGGAAAGTATGCGGTTATTCCTAAATGCCTTTATCATTTTAATCGTCAAATAATGTCATGCGTTTCAAGAAAGACCTCAAACAACTGCTAGCAAGGCAAACAATCCGTGGACACTCAAGCAAACGAATAAATTGCAAAAAATATGCAATATGGCTCAAAATCTCACTTGGTGGAAAAACATACTCAATCCCAAGCAAAAATCTCTCTAACGCACCAACTTGTATTCAAAGCATGCAAACTAAATCATCTTGCACATATTCATGTCCTTCTAATTACTTACAACATTCAATAAGTCTACTAGCTTCAACTTACTAGTGTATGTGTGTGCACAAGAACAAAGCATATCACTTCTCAATCAAAAGCGTCAACAACACAAAATTCCTATCAAGCATGGGTGCAAATGCAAACTACTATGAACTCACATGAATACAAACATAAAAACATAATGTCCTATATGAAACAAACGTAGATAACACAAACATAAATGCATAATTTACTACTAATATGCAAAGCATGAAATCCTACATGAACAATTAATACAACAACAACTACATATCCCTCAAACCACCCCCCAAACTTAAAATATTCAATGTCCGCATTGAATGGAAGTAAATACAAGGGATAGCAGAAAACATACCTAATCGTCCTCCTCCTCGAATGAATCTGGTGGAGGATATTGCGCACGAGCTCCATAGACTAGCCACCTTTCATGAACACTACAAAATTCAATTGACAAGAACACAAATTCGTAATAAAAATAAGATTAGATAAAAAAATTTACCCAATACGAATCAAAGAGGTGAACTTGCAATTAATTCCTCTCTAGAATTGAATTTATTAAAGATTTAAATAAAATAAAAGAGGAATTGGATTTGTATGTATAGGTGTGTATATAAAATAATAATAATAATAATAATAAATAATAATAATAATAATAATAATAATAATAATAATAAAGATAATAATATAGAAAATAATAATAATAATAATAATAATAATAAATAATAACTATAATAATAATAAATAATAATAATAATAATAATAATAATAATAATAATAATAATAATAATAATAATAATAATAATAATAATTAGAATAGAAATAGGTTTAGAATTTTTGGAGAAAAGATAGGGGGTTTTGAAATTGAAATAGGAAAAGAATTAGATAGAATGGGGTATAAATAGAATGGGGAGGTGAACAAAATTTTTTTTTTTTTTATAAAACAGGTGAACACACAAAAAGCATCGGACAACTCACTGCAACAAGGCAACCTGCAGGCGCGTGGAGCAACTTGCTATAGGTTCAGATGCGCAGGCGCAACCTGCGCAACAGGTGCGCAGACTGCGGGAAGCTCAGTAACGCAGGCGCAGCCTGCGTTACACAGCGGCAACCTGCCTTCAGACCAGTAACGCAGGAGCAACCTGCGTTACACACCCAAAATTCGATTTTTTTTTTTTTTTTTTTTTTTTTTTTTTTTGAAGATTGAAACAACAAATTTTTTTTTTCTTTCAATAATTTTTTTTTTCCCTACACTAATGCGTGGGTTGCCTCCCACCAAGCGCTTGTTTAACGTCAATAGCTTGACGTTACTTCTACCTGCAAACTTCAATGAACAGAAAAAGCAAACAGATGCACATATCTACGAATTTCTAATATAAGCATATTGTGCAAATAAACCTTAGATTCATTGAAAGGTACGAAAACTTCCAAGAACCTATCATGCTCAAGAGACTTGGAAACATCAAAATAGCTAGAAAAGTCGTCAGAATAATCATTATAAGTACGACTCATATACTCCCCCCAAATCGGATCCTTATACTCTAAAGCAAGATTTTCAATTTCATCAATCTTAACTTCCTTCTCTTCTATAATTGGACACTCATCAATTTTAATCTCGTCTACCAATGTATTAAGCTCAAAATTTTCTAGATTTGGTAGAATTTCAATTGCATCCAAATTATCATTAATGCGCATGGGACAATTATCAACTACACAAGTAGACTCATCAGACACAACATTATCATCAATTGCTAAACAAGAATCATGGCATAGAGGAAAATTGACACAAGGAGGAGTTCGATAACATCCTTCATACCACACTGCTCGAACTTCCCAAATAAAATTATTTAGTTTAGCATTCTCCTCGTACCAAGCTATTGAATCACATGGAATATCATTGTCACTAGCAATATCTAAAGTTGGTTCATCAACAACTCCCAATGAAAGTAAGGGAGGATTAGACTGAGTTCCTTGAATAATTTTATTCAGCGCAATCTCCCAATCAGCAAGTAAAGAAGGATTAGACTGAGTTAAACTCATATCAACATCATTACACATATATGGATTAAGATCATCATGACATTGATTTTCAAACGAATATGAATAATCATTGCTAGGGGCATATGGAGCATAACATGAGTTCTCAGAATAGAACGAATTCACCTGATATGCATTACAATCCTGATAAGCATTAAATTGTGGGTAAGGATTGAAATCTTGATATTGTTCCTGACTGTTGTAGAAATTCTGAGCGTTGTTCCAACCAAAGTTGTACTCCATCTAGTCTCTCTTCTCAAAACCAAAGAAAGAAATACAAAAAGAAAGAAAAGAAAAATATATACAAAGATAAAATCTAAACAATAAGAAACAATTAACCTAAACTCAACTATACTGCCTTCCCCGGCAGCGGCGCCAATTTGTTAGTAGTATTTTTATGTGTTCGTTCGCAGGGAAGGACTGAATTGTAATATCAAGTTCAGGTTTCTTATCTCTTTACGTCTAGAAGTGTGTGAGAAGAATTTTGGGTTTGTATATTAACTAAATTAACCAAGAACTAATTATAAGCACTAAGAATTGATTTTAAACTGAAATTCAAATATATGGGAAAACAATCTAAGAACTGGGGTTCTTCACTTGGTCTCAATACATGCTCAATCTTAATGTGATATCTGTGTTCCTACCTTGCTGAAAACAATTCTTCTAAAGTTATACTGCACCCTCCCAGGTTACAATATAGTGCCTACAGCTACACCCTAATTGTCACTCCCGTGATACAATCAAAGTATATCTATAAACTGTTAAGTGCCAAGAATTATATGTCTCACAATTCTCCTATTAATCTCCCGATCTAATATTCAAATTATGTCTGTTAAATCATGTACTAAGATTGCAACTTCTCTCCCAAGCTTATTACAATCCCTAGAATACAATCAAAAGTTAGCTACTCTTCTAATTGTGTTAAGATCTCATTAACAGATCAGCAAAGCAGAAAATCACGTAATCAAGCATGCATGAATACCAAGGAATACTACCCAATCCTCAGATTAGAGAATTAGTTACACATAATTAAAGAAGAAAACAAAATAATAATAATAATAATGAATGAAAACATAATATTGAAAAAGAATTGAAAATCGAAAAGTACCTTGATACAATTATAAGCTATCAATTGTTAGCTATGAATTGTTCTATCAATTGTTATCTATGAATTGTTATGGTATGATGTGTTTATATAGGCTCTACAAATCTTGCCCAGCAAGATATTGCCTTCTATTACAATTAGGATTTAAAGAAGGTACCCAAAACTGCCCAGAATACAATTAGAATTAGAAAAAGGGCAAAACAGTAAATTCCCAGCCTTCTTTAATTAAGATTACGTGCGCGACTTTATTCAGCTTATTTCTTGCACTTGTTTCCTATCCCAGGTTGTAGAAAATCTCTCAAGCTTCGCGTGGGCAGTAAGATCGCTGAAAACGGACTTCTAGAACTCCAGATATGGCCAAAACAGTATAAGCTGCGCAGCCTTCCCGGAAAATCCGAATTTTAATCAATTAAATCTCCAAAAACGACAAAAGCTTAGATATTCTTGGAAACCTGCATAACTACACAAAACACATCAAAACTAC
This sequence comes from Kitagawia praeruptora, assembly GCA_037693485.1. Taxonomy (NCBI): domain Eukaryota; kingdom Viridiplantae; phylum Streptophyta; class Magnoliopsida; order Apiales; family Apiaceae; genus Kitagawia; species Kitagawia praeruptora. Next base: position 148,401,801 of record CM075352.1, read on the forward strand.
ACAAACTTGAGTCCAAAACAATCAATTTAAGCCGATATAGAATGTTCCAAGTGGATATAAAATCCACTTATCAATGTCTAATCCAGGAAGAGAACATTGGGAAGCAGTCAAGTGGTTGTTGCGCTACTTGAAAGGCACATCCAAGGTTGCATTATGTTTCAGCAAGAAAGATGTTATCTTGGAAGGGTTCTCTGATGCAGATTTAGGTGGATGTTTGGATACAAGAAAAAGTACTACGGGATATATTTTCACTTTGGGTGGCACAGCAGTTAGTTGGATGTCTCGACTTCAAAAGAGTGTTGCTCTTTCAACCACAGAAGCAGAATATATGGCTATCTCTGAAGCTAGCAAGGAGATGATTTGGTTGAAGAATTTTCTTGAGGAGTTGGGCAAGAAACAGGCGGACAGTGCTTTGTATAGCGACAGTCAGAGTGCTATTCATCTTGCGAAGAATCCTGTGTTTCATGCTAGGACGAAGCATATTCAGCTGAGATATCACTTTACAAGAGAGTTGATTAGCAATGGTACTTTGTCCTTGAAGAAAATCCTTGGTTCAAAGAATCCTGCAGATATGTTGACTAAGGTGGTTACTAATGAAAAGTTGAAGCTTTGCATAGCTTCAACTGGCCTTCAGAACTGATTGATGAGAAGGCGCTGCACTAGTTAGAGTTATTGATCGAAGGATGGTGTTACTAGATTTACAAGAGTGAAGCGAAGATGTGGTCAGACTCCAAGTGGGAGATTGTTGGGTTTGTGGAGTCTATCAGGTTTCAGAATTGGAATTGGATTCTGACTTGAGTTAGGAATCCTGAATTGGACTCTAATTAGAGTTAGGATTTCAGAATTAGACTCTAATTCTAAGACCCAGTTTCTTCTCTTATAAATACTCATGTAATTGTAACATAACAACACAACACAATTGTGAGAGATCAATACAAAATTAGTGCGGCTTGTGGAGTAGGAATTTCCGAACCACGTTAAATCTTTGTCTTGTGTGATTGTCGTTTATTTTCTTGTTCTTGTTTATTCGCTTTGGGTTTTGCTTTCGTTGTTGTATACTCAACAGTTATCACACGACATAATAGATTCGTAAAAATAGATCATGATGATATATATTTTGGAAAGAAAACATTTTATGAAATATTATTTTACACTTATATGCCCAAATGTTGAGATGAAATGATTTATTTTATAATTAAATCATCTATTTACAGTCTGTTTAACCAAAATTTTAATAAACTAATAACACTATATTTATGTGTTGTACAAAAACAATTCTAGAAAATGACCAGTGTCTCGCACGGATTATTATTTAGTAAGAAAAGAAAAATAAAAAAAATATTTAAATTAGATAATAAATAGAATTTAAAATTGAATTAGAATAATGAGCCTAAAATATGGATCATACTTGAATACAGATAATTAGTAGGTTTTGACAGAGCCGGTTCTGAGGCCAAATCGTTTATACTAATGAGTAATATATACAATGCATAGAGGTACAAAAAAGAAAGTAGAACGATTAGGCGTACAATTTTTCTTAGAAGAGCACAAAATCAAGTAAAGATATAAGAATTGCTGGAAATATATTATAGGAACTTTATTTTATTTAGTTTTGGGTACAAAATTTGATTCGCTTGGTGTCTCCAACAGTATTTCAGGGGCGGTTTTGGGTTTTGAAACGTTATACATAGGTTATATGTTATTCCCAGATTACACACTTGTATAATTGTAGAAGGGGGGGGGGTTGAATACAATTCTTGATAGTTATAAATTTCTGATAAAAACCACAGAAATCTATAAAGAAATAATTGCTGAATAGAAATAGTTCACAACCACATAAAAATCAGGTGGTTAAATGTACCACCTGAGACTTTTATTCGAAGAAAACCCTGTGATACAAATGTACACAGCTTCTGTGTTTACAACTCTTTGCTTCTAAAGATATTCAAGAAACCCTAAGCAAATATGTATGTTTTCTTACTTTCTAAAGAGTTGCTACACTTGGTTATATATCCCAAGTTTACAAGTGCTACAGGAATAAGATAATATTAATCTAATTCAAGTTGACTTGCTACTCCACTCCAAATCCACATGTAGCCGAAAGGTTGTCCTTGTGAACAGATATGTCCCCTGCACCTTTCTTGTATGTACTGTGTAAATGGAATGCTTCTTTCTTCTGTGTTTCCAAAGTATGGCTGCCATATTGCTTTTTATACCTACTATCAACCCATGTGATCTATCAGTCAAACCTGTCCTTATCAACTGCTAATTCCCAGCTAGCATAGGATAAAGTGACAATGATTATCCGTTGATGTTGTGCCCACTTATCCGTTGATGGTAGTTTGAGCTGTATCCGTTGATCGAGTAGATTTGAGTTGTATCCGTTGATAGAGCCCTGTTCTCATCCGTTGATACATTTTCACTTAGACAGAATTACATAGCATAGCTTATTTACAATTGGCTACCCTATTCTGCCTATCCATTGATGGTTAACATGACTCTGAATAAAAACACTATCAACTGATAAATAGAGATATTGCAGTATGCTACAGAACCTCATCCGTTGATGAGCTACCTGTCAACGAATAGAGTTATAAGGTCTTATCCGTTGACAGTTACAAAACTTGACTTATACAATTTTGCTTGAATGTTAAGTTATCATCAACTACAACATATTCCTAACAATCTCCCCCAATTTATACTTGATGGCAATAAAGCATAAATTCAGAACCTTGATGATAACAAAACATTCCTAACGATATATATACACTACAGTATGCAAACATTGTATTAAGCTACAAAAATTAAAAATAGAAAGCTTTAAGAAACTTATCAGAGATGTGCTCCTTTAGATTGAGCATTAAGGATGTTTTCTCTCTCTGGTTGGCTGCACCCTTGACTTTCCTTCCTTGGCAGAGTTGGACTCAATTTACACTTGAAGTTGCCTATAGAAGGTATCTTCTTCAACAACTTTTGGATTTAGCTTTAGTTGTAACCATCTTAGGTAATCAGAACTAGCCTTTGACAGTTGGTCTTCTAACCTGAAGAATCTCCTAGTGCCCTCATCATCCCTGAACTCCATCATCCAAAAGGGTTGAATGTGGATTTTCTGTCCATTATAAGGGATCTTCATTTTCTTTGGTAGACTTGAGGGTGAGTTCCATTCTCTCCTTATTTCTTCTATTCTGCTAATTATCTCCCTTCTGGCTATCTCAGAGAACCCTGTGTGTCTCTTGAATGCTGAGAACACTCTGGTCAGTGTATGATAATTCTCTCCAAGAACCTTCTTTAGTGGCCATGTCCTCTGACTTCCTCCCTTGTAGACAAACACTAATCTCTCAGGCTGATTCTTGTACTTGTCAATTCCTCTTACTTCTGACAGTTCATCCAAATATAGATTCATGCCAGAGTATTCTTCAATTTCTGCCTGATAGATAAAGTCTTCTTTGTTTTCCAAGATTGGTTGTTTGACAATAGCAGGTACCCTAGCAACTTGAACTGGTCCCTTTGAAAGTTGCTTCTTTGGAGCCCTTTTCTTCTGTTTTGGATTTAGCAAGAATGAAGGAACTTCAATTGAATCAAAATTCACTGGTTCCTCTTTAGGCCTTATGGGGTCACCATGAAAGTTTACAGTTGGGTCGATTACTGTTGCAGACATAGGTACTGGTGAACCAATTGTTTCTTTTTCTGGAGGGGGTTCTGGAGAAAGAACCCTCTTGGTTTTAGCTTTCCTTCTTCTAGGTTTGATTTTGGGAACTTCCTCAGGTTCCTTCATTTCAACCTCTACCTCATCCATTAACTCTTGAGCTAGCCTGGCTTGCTTCTCTTCTGAGTTTTCATGTTGATTTTCTGTACTTGGATGGGCTTCCCTTTGGATTCTGGAGACTTCTTCTCTTTTAGCTTACACAAATCTAGGATGACTGTTGGATATATTTAATACTTTTCCATTCCTCATGATTACAGCCATCCAATCTCTTACACTCTTATTTGTCTGAACTTTGAACTCCATGATTGTTTTTCCCATTAGCTTTTCTTCATCATTCTTGGGAAATGGGTAGTCCAATTGAAGCTTGTTCTTCCCATTTTCCTTTGGTGGTGAGTAGGCTCTGGTTTTGATAGCTGGTTCAAATTCTTTGACAAATGATGGCTCAGCATCATAAAATGTAGGAGCCACAACCCTTGGAGTGAGCACCTTCATGATTGTGGTTGATATTGTTGGAGCAGAAGATTGAGCATTAAGGAACAGAGATGATGCAATTGATTCATTGATCATCCTCTCTGTCCTTAGAATTCTTTCACTAGCCTCCTTGTTGATCTTTTCCAAAGCTTCTATCCTGGCTTGCCTTTCACCATCTGAGATTTCTTCTAAGCTTTGAATCTCAGGCAAAGCCACTTGTTTCTTCACAGGGGAAGCCTTTATCTCAAACTCTGTTGGATTGACCACTACAATTGGCTGTTGCTCCCCCTCAATCTGTGCTATCTCACTACTGGTAGCTTGAAATTGGCCAGTAGATGTTGCAGCCTCTTCTGTGCTTGTTCCCATTTTCTCCATTTTCTCCCCCTTTTTGTTAGCATCAAGGGTTGGGGTTGAAGCTGCAAGTAGCATTTCCAATAGTTGAGTTTGTTTTGATTGATTGGCAATGATGGTGTGCAATTGAGATTCCATACTATCCACTCTTGAGGAAAGAAGCTGAACAGACTTAGCCAGGCTATCTTCTTTGAGAAGTTTGCTAGAAAGCACCTTCTGAGTGGTAGTAGGAGCTAGTGCCTCAATCCTGGCATCTAGTGCTATTTTCATATCTCTAATGGTAGACTGGACCTCCTCTTGTTGTGTTCTTTGAATAACAGATTGCATCTTTTGTAATTTCAGGGAGGCCATTACTTGCTCAAGAACAGTCTTTCTCTGTGGTTCTGCAGTTTGGTGCTCAGCCTTAGCAGATTGGTATTGCTTCATTATTTCCACATTGAGATTCCCAAGTTCAGTGGCATTGGAAAACATCCATCCTGGAGTGTCATCCTCATTTATTTCTTCACCATCTAAACTTTGACTGTCATCACTACCAAACTCTTCACTTCCAGCACTTGGAGACAGGGTTTGTAAAGCTTCTTTTGCTCTTTGAAGAGATTCTGAGGTGTGCACTAGGTGCATTGCCTTCTCTGCCTCCACATTGCCCTATTGTGCCATGACTTGATAGGCAGAAACAGGATGAATAAAGGTTTCAGGATCCAAAGAGATGAAGTCAATAACTGACTGATATTCTTGTCTAAATTCCATCTCTTTGGAAGCTTCATTAACCTCCATTAACTCACTTGCAATGGCTGATTCTTCCTGCCTTATTACTCCTGTAGTCCCTTCTCTCCTCTCATCTCTCTTTTCTTGCATCAGGGGCTCCCCCTGGCTCACACCTCTCACACCCTCACCTTCACCTACTAAGGTGGAACTCTCTAGCTCTCCTTTTGCCTGACCGGAAGAAATGGTCAGCCTCTCATTGATTTTCTCTCCTTTTGCCTGCTCCCAAGGCAGCCTCTCACTCCCTTCCCTCATTCCTAAAAGTGTTTCAATTACTACAAACTCCTCCACAGTTGACATAGGAATGTCACATTTTGCAGTGGTAGAGAGAGTTGTCAACGGATAAGGAGTATCCGTTGGTGTAGTGGTTATTGCTGTCAACGGATAGTTGGTTGAAGACATATCCGTTGATGGAGAAACACTTGTCAACGGATGAAGGATATCCGTTGATGAAGGTAAACGAGTATCCGTTGAAGTGAAAACCAACACTGAATCTGTGGTGATTGATTTTAAGGAAGAGGCCACAGATAGTGTTGTGAATTCAGGAATGGAAGATTGATGGCCCAACAAATCATCTAAAAGATGATGACCACCAATTGTTGAGTGGGGCTTCTCCATGAATTTTAAAGATGGAGAATCAGGAATTGATGTAGATATCATATCCTTATCCAGAGATGGAGTTGGTGATGGTGGATCAAAATGTGTATCGATTTGAAGGTTAAGATCAAGGGGCTGTGACTCCACATTTATTGAAGTCACATCAAACTGAATTTGAGAAGGTACAGTTTGCTGTACAGTGTGTGCACCCTGTGATTCCCCAATGGTTTTGGATTTTACTCTTCTACCATAGGTTTTTGAGTGAGAGCTATCTGTGTCCCTTGCCCTTTTGTGCTGTGTTCCTGGAATGGAACTTAAATTAGTAGTCACACCCTGTTGAGAGGATGTAACTAGAAATTGGCTTGTAGGTTCATTAACAGTCTTTTGAGAGACTGAAATGTTGGTTGCACCTGCCTCACCTTCCTTATCCTTAGGGCTTCTTTGATATTCACCCTGTCCCTCACCACTCACTACCACCTTCACACTCCCCTCAAGAGTTTTGGTAGTTTTTGCAACAGGTGCCTTTTGAGAGACACCTGAGGTTTGTCTTTTAGATTGTGGTTTTGGAACTTTGGATTTGGTCACTTTGGTAGGAGCCTGTTTGGTCACAGCTACAGACTCCATTGTGACACTAGAAGGCAAAGAAATTTGGGGGTTGGAGATAGGAGTTTCAGGGTTGGAAACAGTTACCTGGACAATTGGTAGATATACCAATTGTACTTCTGCATTTAGGTTCATTCGAATCAAATCACTTAAGACTCTCTTCTCCTGAACAAAACAATTGAACTTGCTATCCGGGTTAGCAATGGATAGCTCATTCTCAGATACATGCAGTGCTAGGAGCATCAAAAATCTAGCAAAATAAACATTCTTGCTCCTAGTTTCCTTTTTACCTAATTTAGCTGCTATCTCATACATGACTAGTGTGCCAAAATTATAGAATTTATCAGTCAAAAGCATACATAGCATAACTAGCATGGAGTTGGTAACAGCATCAAAGTTACTAATCTTGCCAGAAAAAGTTTTAATGAAGGCATCACAGAGATAACTCCATTCCTTAACCATACCTTTCCTAACAATTTTCCCTAAGTTCTCAGTACTAAGGGTATAATTTATGGAATTAAGCATGGTAACAATTTCAGCATTACTGGGTACCTTCAGACAGTTATTCTCAGGCAATTTTAAACAAGCAGTTAACACATCAGAATTAACTACATAATTTTTACCCTTTAAAGAAAAAGCAAGTGTACCGTCTGTGCCATTGTACTCAGCAGATGCCCACACCTCTTCAATAACCTCATGGATTAGAGGAGTGGTGGCAGTCATAGCATATGACAGTTTGCATTTCTTCACGAAATTCATCATGGTGTGATATGCTTCTGGAGCGTTCACAGTATCAACAAGGGCCGCGAAATTGTTCTTCTCATAGGTAAACCCGGTGGAAGACATCATCTTAACAATAGGCGCCATTGAAGTGTTTGAGCTTTTGTTGCAGAGAGAGATTTAGTGAAGAAGATGCAGTTAACTAATGAGACTCTTGAAAATGAATAAAGGTGAAATGTGAGGACACAAAACAGCCTTTTATATTTTCCAAGAATTAAAAATGAAATAATTAAAAGTAATTACCCCATTGGACAAAAGTAACTGTCAGATAATAAATGAAAAGAAAAGAAGTACAGCCGTGACTAATTATACACGTTTACCAACGGCTATAAAAAGAAATATGTATATCAACGGATAAAGATTGGACGGTTGAGAAAATAGTTTATCCATCGACGACGTGGACAGCCTGTTATCCGTTGACATACGAAAATCTAATAATGTGTTTATACTACCAACGGATATAAGGATATCCGTTGATAAGCAAATTTTGCCTTAAACAAAATTTCTGCTCAGAGTTATTCTGAGAGTTTTTAATTCTCAAGTAAATCAAAACACATTTCTAGCTGCAATACAGTATTAATAGATACCACTAGGAATTATGAAAAATTAAGCATACCTAGTTCACCTACCAACCTTGTGAATGAAGATTCATCAAGAGGCTTGGTGAAGATATCTGCAAGCTGCATTTCACTTGGCACAAAGTGCATTTCTACTGTACCATTCATCACATGCTCTCTGATGAAGTGGTATTTGATGTCAATATGCTTGGTTCTCGAATGTTGCACTGGATTTTCTGTGATGGCAATAGCACTAGTGTTGTCACAGAAAATTGGAATCTTCTCAACTTTTAGACCATAGTCAATAAGTTGATTTTTCATCCAAAGAATCTGTGCACAACAGCTTCCAGCTGCAATGTACTCAGCTTCGGCTGTAGAAGTGGAGACTGAGTTCTGTTTCTTACTGAACCATGACACAAGCCTATTCCCTAGAAACTGACAGGAGCCTGTAGTACTTTTCCTATCAATTCTGCAACCTGCATAGTCTGCATCTGAATAGCCAATTAGATCAAAGCCAGAATCTCTTGGGTACCAAATGCCAAGGTTTGGTGTTCCCTTGAGATACCTGAAAATTCTCTTAATAGCAATCAAGTGAGACTCTCTAGGATCAGCTTGAAATCTAGCACAAAGACATGTGGAAAACATTATATCAGGTCTACTAGCTGTTAGATATAGAAGTGAGCCTACCATGCCTCTGTAGCTTGAGATGTCCACAGATTTTTCCTTAGTATTCAACTCAAGCTTAGTTGCAGTGGCCATAGGTGTTTTTGCAGAGGCACAATCCATTAAGTCAAATTTCTTTAAGAGATCATAAATATATTTTGTTTGACTTATGAAAATTCCCTCATTAACTTGCTTTACTTGTAAACCAAGAAAGTAAGTTAATTCACCCATCATGCTCATTTCATACCTACTTTGCATAAGTTTGGCAAACCTTTTGCAAAGCTTCTCATCTGTAGACCCAAAAATAATATCATCTACATAGATTTGAACAAGTATTGAAGAACCATTGACATTTCTATGAAATAAATTTTTATCTACTGTACCTCTAGTGAAGTGATTTTCCAAAAGAAATTGAGATAAAGTGTCATACCAGGCTCTTGGTGCTTGCTTCAAACCATAAAGTGCTTTCAAGAGAAGATATACATAATCTGGAAATTCTGGATCTTCAAAGCCAGGAGGTTGATGGACATATACCTCTTCTTCCAGTTCCCCATTTAGAAAGGCACTTTTAACATCCATCTGATAGACTTTGAAGTTGGCATGTGCTGCATAGGCTAGGAAAATTCTGATGGCCTCAAGTCTTGCCACTGGAGCAAAAGTTTCATCAAAATCTATTCCTTCTTCTTGAGAACAGTCCTTTGCCACTAATCTAGCCTTATTCCTCACAATTATGCCATTTTCATCAGTCTTATTCTTGAGAACCCATTTGGTACCTATGATACCTCTATCATCAGGTTTGGGCACAAGCTTCCATACTTTATTTCTCTCAAATTGATTTAGCTCTTCTTGCATTGCTAAGACCCAATCTGGATCTAGAAGGGCATCCTCCACTTTCTTAGGTTCCTCTTGAGACAGGAAACTACTGTATAGGCATTCTTCTTGTGTGGCCCTCCTAGTTTGGACTCTTGAGTTTGAGTCACCAATGATTAACTCAAAAGGATGATCTCTGGTCCATTTTCTTGAAGGTGGAAGGTTTGATCTAGATGAGGTTGCTTCATCTACGTGAGCATGATCTTGTTGATTGGATATTGAGTTTTGACTTTGAGAAACTCCCCCTGAGTTTGTTGTCCTTGAGGAATTATGAAGTTGACTATCAACAGATGCATCATTTTGTCTATCAACGGATGCTCCATTTTGCCTGTCGACGGATACATGAGAATGTCTGTCAACGGATGCATCTGATGATCTAGTATGACTGTCAACGGATGCTTCATTTCCAGTGTTAGCATCACTTCTAGTTGGACCAACAACTCTAGGTGAATTTCCAAGGTCATGATCTTCATTTTCCTCATCATCATCAATGTACATTCTTCCTTCTACCTCATTTTCAAATCTCAACTTTTCATGGAAGCCTTCATCATTTAGACCTAGAATCTTTTGATCATCAAACACAACATGTACAGATTCCATGACAATGTTGGTTCTCAGATTGTAGACTCTATAGGCTTTCCCTGCTGCATATCCAACAAAGATAGCTTCATCTGCCTTTGCTTCAAATTTGCCCAAGTTATCTCCATGATTCCTTAGCACAAAACACTTACATCCAAAGACATGGAGAAAAGCTAACGTTGGTTTCTTGTTGGTGAATAAGTGGTAAGGAGTCATTCCTCTAGCTTGATTGATCAAAGAAATATTCTGAGTGAAGCAGGCAGTGCTGACAGCTTCAGCCCAGAAATATGTTGGCAATCTTGATTCACTTAACATTGTTCTAGCTGCTTCAATGAGAGTTCTGTTTTTCCTTTCAACAACCCCATTTTGCTGAGGTGTTCTAGCAGCAGAAAACTCATGGACAATTCCATTCTCTTCACAGAAAATATTCATTGTGGAATTCTTGAATTCAGTGCCATTGTCACTCCTGATTCTTTGTACTTTTACTTCAGAACCATTATTTACTAGTCTGAGATGATTGATGATGATTTCACTTGCACAATCTTTGGAGTGCAGGAAGAAGGTCCATGTAAACTTAGAAAAATCATCCACAATCACCAGGCAGTATTTCTTCTTTGAAATGGACATGACATTTACTGGACCAAATAAGTCCATATGCAGCAATTGAAGGGGCTTAACAATGGACGACTCTGTCTTGCTCTTGAAGGATGATTTCTTTTGCTTCCCTAATTGGTAGGCATCACACAGTCCATCTTTGATGAACTCCAATTGAGGGATTCCTCTAGCGAGATCCTTTCTTACCAAATCATTCATTACTTTAAAATTCAAATGAGACAGCTTTTTATGCCATAGCCAACTCTCATCCTTGCTTGCTTTGCTGAAGAGACAAGTAATGGATTCTGAGCATACTGAGTTGAAGTCAGCTATGTAAACATTTCCTTTTCTAAAGCCTGTCAGAACCACATTGTTGTTTTCCTTGGTAGAAACAACACAGGCTTCTTTAGTGAACTTTACTTCATAGTCTTTGTCACAAATCTGACTGACACTCAGCAAATTGTGCTTCAAACCTTCAACTAAAGCCACTTCTTCAATGATGACATTGTCCTTTGTAATCAAGCCATATCCCTTAGTATATCCTTTGCTGTCATCTCCAAAGGTAATGCTAGGGCCAGCTTCCTCCTTGAACTCTGTGAGCAGGGTTGAATCTCCTGTCATATGCCTAGAACATCCACTGTCTAGGTACCATAGATTCCTCTTATTTCCCTGCACACAATCCAAAATACAAATCAAGTTGATTTTGGTACCCAAGTTTCCTTGGGTCCTTTCTTGTTAGCCTTTGGTTTTACACTCTTAGCAATCTTCACTTTGGGTGTAGATGTTTGAGTGATAGGTTTTGACAGATGCTCATTTGCATAAATATTTGATGCATGCATTTGTGAAAAATTGGCATACATATTATCCATGCTGGGGTTGCTCCATGACATTAGTGGCATATTCACAGATTGAAAATAAGGATTAGGCACATATGGCATGTTCACATATGGATTTGAAAAACTAGCATTCTGATACAAACCAGGCATAACAGGCATTGCAGGCATACTTGGAATAGATTGAGGTACATGAACAGGAGTCCTTTTAACAGACTTGCAATTAGAAGATAGGTGATTGACACTATTGCAATTACCACAAATTTTCCTAGGAGCAAACTTGTCAGGAGAATAATTGTTTTTCTTGTTAATGCCTATCTTACCATTTCTGTTCTTTTTCTTTTTACCCTCAGTCTCTACCTTTTCATTAACTGACTTACCAACAGCCTTTTTGTTAGGTAAATCACCTGCCTTAGCCTTCTCATTTAATTTGGCTTGGCTACTTTCACCAGAAACAAAGTTCTTGGCTACTGGACCATACTGATTGTTCAGTCTCTTGAGTTCCTTCTTACTAACAGACTTTTTGTTAGTCGACGGATACCTCTCATCCGTTGATGGTTCATCTGTCAACGGATGATCACTATCCGTTGATTCACAAATAGTCTCTAGATCCTCAAGGCAAGGTTCTAGCTCCTTTTTCTTCTGAGTCCAGGTATCCCTTACAAATGATTCTATTCCCTGGACTTCTATTATGTTTTGAGAAATATTCCTACAACTTTGAAATTTAGCAATTATCCCTTGTTCTTTTTCAAGCTGGTTTCTTAAGATCAATTCTCTTTTTAACACAGCTTCAAGTTCATTTTTAGCATCATTGCAATCAACTCTCATTTTCTCAAATTCTAGAAATTGAACTTCTAGAACTGCATTTCTATCACTTAAGAACTGATTAGATTCTTTAATCCTATTGTTCTCTTTAGTAAGTGATTTAAGAGTAACACTCAAGTGATATAGTTCAGTAGACATTTCATCTATAGCACTATTGCATTCCTCTTTAGTGAGCTCAGAGAGATTAGTAGAATATACCTGACTGCTAGCTGAACTTGCTTCCTGCTCAGAATCAGCCATTAATGCAAGGTTGACAAACTCAGCATCATCATCAGAATGATTTCCATCAGCAGCCCAGTCATACTCTTGGGTTATGAATGCCTTTCCTTTCTGTCTGAGAAGATCAAAATATTTCTTCTTGTAGTCAACAGTTTCAGTTGACTTTCCCTTGTTCTCAGATCTAGGCTTCATGCATTCACTTATCATGTGACCAGCAATACCACAATTGTAGCATTTAATTTTGGATTTATCCACATAATTGCTTGTAGAAAAATCCTTGTTAAATGGCTTGGCCACCCCAGAGTTTCTTCTGAATTTTAGCTTAGAGAATCTCCTAGATAGAAAGGCTAAATGCTCATCTATCTCATCCAATTCATCCTGCTGTAGGACACTCATTTCTTCAGACACCTTTTCCTTGCTTTTGCTTGATTCTGTTCTACCTTCACAAACCTCCCTGTTTGGTGTAGATTTAGCAGCTTCAGTCCTCTTTTCCTCCTTCTGCTCCAAGTTGGCAACAAGTGCAACTGACCCACTTTTCTTTTGGGCCTTCTCAATTTCTTCATCCTGCTCCATTTCTAGTTCATATGTCTTTAAAGTTCCATAGAGTCTTTCAATAGTAAATGACTTGTACTCTTGAGTGTTTCTTAGAGAAACAGTCATAGGCTTCCACTCTTTGGGCAGTGATCTCAGAAATTTGAGATTAGAATCTTTCACTTGGTAGATTCTTCCATACAGTTTCAAGCCATTCAGTAGCTTTTGAAATCTACTAAATGTGTCATTCAATGTCTCTCCATTCTTGAAATGGAAGTGCTCATACTGTTGGATCAGTAGTTGCATCTTGTTTTCCCTTACCTGTTCTGTACCTTCACAAAGGGTTTGAACAATGTCCCATACTTCCTTGGCGGTAGTACAGTTGATAACATTGTCAACCATGTCTGTTTCTAAGCCATTAAACAGAATATTCATGGTCTTTTTATCTTTGTGAACTTCTGCAACATCCTCAGTGCTCCACTCAGAAACAGGTTTTGGGATGTACGTGTCTGGTGCATCTGCAGCAAGACCAACTCTTGAAGCAGCCTTCATTGGAACATGAGGACCCTTCTCAATGCAGTCTACAAAACCTACATCAATAGACATGAGATGTAGACGCATTTTTACTTTCCAGTGAAAGTAATTTTCCCTATCAAGAACCGGTATCTTCACTCCATAATCCTTCTTAGACATGTTGGAAGTGTGTTGATCTTTAAACTTCAAATATATTAGAAGCTTGCTCTGATACCAATTGTTATTCCCAGATTACACACTTGTATAATTGTAGAAGGGGGGGTTGAATACAATTCTTGATAGTTATAAATTTCTGATAAAAACCACAGAAATCTATAAAGAAATAATTGCTGAATAGAAATAGTTCACAACCACATAAAAATCAGGTGGTTAAATGTACCACCTGAGACTTTTATTCGAAGAAAACCCTATGATACAAATGTACACAGCTTCTGTGTTTACAACTCTTTGCTTCTAAAGATATTCAAGAAACCCTAAGCAAATATGTATGTTTTCTTACTTTCTAAAGAGTTGCTACACTTGGTTATATATCCCAAGTTTACAAGTGCTACAGGAATAAGATAATATTAATCTAATTCAAGTTGACTTGCTACTCCACTCCAAATCCACATGTAGCCGAAAGGTTGTCCTTGTGAACAGATATGTCCCCTGCACCTTTCTTGTATGTACTGTGTAAATGGAATGCTTCTTTCTTCTGTGTTTCCAAAGTATGGCTGCCATATTGCTTTTTATACCTACTATCAACCCATGTGATCTGTCAGTCAAACCTGTCCTTATCAACTGCTAATTCCCAGCTAGCATAGGATAAAGTGACAATGATTATCCGTTGATGTTGTGCCCACTTATCCGTTGATGGTAGTTTGAGCTGTATCCGTTGATCGAGTAGATTTGAGTTGTATCCGTTGATAGAGCCCTGTTCTCATCCGTTGATACATTTTCACTTAGACAGAATTACATAGCATAGCTTATTTACAATTGGCTACCCTATTCTGCCTATCCATTGATGGTCAACATGACTCTGAATAAAAACACTATCAACTGATAAATAGAGATATTGCAGTATGCTACAGAACCTCATCCGTTGATGAGCTACCTGTCAACGAATAGAGTTATAAGGTCTTATCCGTTGACAGTTACAAAACTTGACTTATACAATTTTGCTTGAATGTTAAGTTATCATCAACTACAACATATTCCTAACATTATATTCTGTGCTTTCTCGTCATTGTTATAAAAATTTGTAAGATTATTCCACACGTAAATCAGTTATCTTGAAAAATTCATAGAAATTTATTGTAAGTCGAAATTCATTGATCCTAAACTTGCCGGAAAAATCTTTTCGTTCTCTACAAATTTAGTGTTTTAAATTTTTCGAGAAAACATCATTTAGAGGATATAAAAGGGTAAATACAGATCTAGTCAGAATTGAATACATGATCTAGGATGATTGAATTCTTAATTTTCTGCATAGCGGTAGGTTTTCGATTGAATTTTCTAATATTTTCCAAATTATGTGTTGTGTGTGTTTATTTGATTATCAAATCCTGGGCTAAGTTATGATTTATTTTGAAGAGATAAGTAGTACTGATGTATGTGTTAAGTGTAAGTGATAATTTTGAGAATATGATTTATGCCATGATATTCGAAAATAAGAATAAATACCGAGTCACCGGCTCGTACTAACAATTTTATGAAAATTTATATAGGACCGTTATCACTGGGTTGTAGTGGTCGTGGTATGAATTGTGGGTTTCAAATTATTGTTGTTATGTGGTGTCGTATCGTATTGTATCGATCAAAAATAGAATATGTGTATCAAAGTTCTTGGTTTTTTGTATCATATTGTATCGTATCGAATCGAAGAGAAAATTATCTTGTATTATATCTGTATACATGTTACTTGCCCTACTAGTTGGATCGATTTGCCATCTGGTGTTGTATTGGAGACACCCACTAGCAACTACACCACGTTTCGAGTATAGGAGAGACGAAGAAGGATGGAATCAAATTTGGAAGTTATAAGATGATATTTTATAAAATATCATAATTAGCCTTGACTTACTCTAAAATGCGAAGTACTAAGATTTTAACAATAATCTTCTTGTCATTCTCGAGTGTGGCCTGTACAAGCATCAACACCATAAACTTAAAAATTTATCAACTCAGAATATTGAGAGAGAGAGAAAAAAAAAAAGAAAGAAAGAGATTGTCGTACCTATCAAAATAGAAGACAAAGGGTGACATTACAACCGTTGTTATCGCGTGTCTATAAACTGAAAACACGTACACGCTCATGCCGTCGTTAAAAGTGGTCTTCGTGGTCAAATTACATTAGGAACTGGATAAAAATAACAAAATAAATGGCTTAAATCTTATGAGGTCAGACATTGCAAGATTTTGAAGCATAAGTAATTAGACTGGGGAGAGAGCGAAGGGTAGAAAGAGGGAGCGAAGGGAAGAGAGACGGTGAGATTGACATATATCATCACTATGGCTCCATAACCAGTAGTCAGTGTATTTTTCTATATTTATACTTACATGGATGTGCATTATGATGATTCTATGACAAAGAGAATCATCATAATGCAAAAATAATAGGTAAAGGGTGTTAAAATAATAGGCGGTCGGCACGTACAGCGGACATGAACTGCACAAAGGGAATAATAAAAAAACTAACATCTAATAAAACTACTATATTCGTTAAAATGTCATTTGAAAGCTCATGTTGGTTGACTGCTAATGCATAACTATATTTTAAAAAATTTGTATTATAGAATGACGTTAAATTTATAGAAAAAAAATAAAGGAATTTTTTTTAAAAGATCCCTATTTTAATTTTCTTTTTCGAAAAATATGATAAAAGTTGTCTATAAGGGTATATCGTGGGATCAGTTGCATTTTACGTTGTGTATATAACATTGCATCATATTTTTTTTAAAAAATATCATAATTCAGAGATTGGTATAATTCAGAATATGCACTTATGCAACAATGTATGATTATTATTCACTGCTAAGACAAATATCAAAAGTGTGTTTTGATTAGCTTATGTAACTAACAAGCAAATTAACAATACTAAGAATTAATTAACTAATGTGATTCAAACCGAATTACTTATGAGATATAAAACATGGGATCCTAACTTCATTAAATATTTCGTTTAGAGCTGATGCCTTTAATCAATGTATGTGACGGTTATGACAACTAATCGGAAAACATGAAATTAGTACACGCTACCTTTCGACATACGTATACCAAACCACTCAACATCCACAAAACAGATAGAAGCTGGGTAGATATCAATTATGTTTAGACCCTATATGTCTATAAAATTTGAAAACATAACGGTTTAAGAGCAAGTTATCCATTGAGATCACATAGGGCAGCGTAAGATGGTTAAAATTACACTACGAATCATGCATGTCAAAACATCCATAAACCTATGCTAGCATGACAAGTTCTAAATCTCTATATACACTTTCGCATTCAATAGAGATTAACAACACAACTTAGATGTTAGCTACGCATCCAAGAAGAATAAGCACAACCATACGAGGAAATCAATAAGTCATCACACACAAATCTTTAAACCAATCAAACTACTAAATTCCATAAATAAATCCGTTAGAATCCCATGACAACGATTAGTTCATAATCGAACGGCTCATCATCATGGGATCTAATGATAACATGATAATAAACAAGATCTGAATAAAAACAATAGTGCTAGAGTAAAAAGGTTTAGAAGACAAATTCAAAAACGAGATCCAAAGTATCGCCTAATTAGAAGAATACAAAAGAAGTAGATCTAGATCTCCGTTGCTTGTCACGTGCTTCGGTGAATCCTTCTCCTAATCTTGTTAGCTCTCCCAGATAAAATCGTCTCTCTTATGTTGATATCAAGTGTTTATATAGCCCCCTTAAGTCTTGTCCAACAAGAAATTCCAAAATACACTTAAAACATGATTTTTGCAGTTCGAACCGGCGCGCCCGCGCTCCCTATGGCGCGCTCGCGTCCTAATTTCTGGACACTTTGCTGATTTTTCTGCTTTTTTTCTTCATTTCTTCCCTCCAATGCTCTCACAAGATCCGTCCTTCAACTCCCGAGCTCAAATCCACCACATAATCATGGAAAAACACCAATCCTGCCTGAAGTTTGTAGTCCTGCACAACTTAATGAAAACACATCAAAACACCACATACTTGAGGTCAAGTTAATCAATTTAAGCCGATACGAAGCGTTCTAAGTGGATATGAAATCCACTTATCAATGACACATAAGTATTTGGGACAAATTTTGGAAAAAGTTTTGAGTTCTCTAATATTTTTCTTATTATTAAGTGAATTATCAAGTATAAGTGTGCCACATCAATTTTTTTTGAATAATTTTTTAAAACCATTCTGGAACCCGTAGCATTTCCCTTTTAAAATATTTGTACTTTTAACATTTTCTTTTTTTCTTTTTTTTTTCACTAATACTTTGGAATGAGTGCGTTTCGCTCCATCTCATCCAACCCTAGACTACTCATAAAATATGAGCGGCTACTAGCCTTTTGACGCCTAACTTTTATTAACACTAGCGTGAAATTCCTGGTTTCCCCCAAACTTATATTTTAGTGCTCCTAAGCCATCAAGGGAAAAAAGAACATTCTAAATATAAACAGGTTATTAAATCTCAATAACCAAACAAAATATGACCCGATCAAGTCCAAAAGCAAGCAATGAGACTGTGTAAAGATTTCGTTTCTGAAACATGCAAGTCAAATCATAAGAACTTAAATCAACCCTCTATTCATCATTACCACACCCAAATCAACATCGACCTACCAAACGGAAAGAGCCAAATCCTACGGGATCATGAAATATGCTATAAAAATGCAACTAAATGGACTCACAAAGAATACGTAAACAAATATGCAAACAAATATGCTCTAAATGAACAGTCATGCAATAATATGAATGAAACTACTACTACACATGCAATATGATCCCTACATGAACAATGACTTTACTAACTACTAATCCTCAAATCACCCCCAAACTTAAAATATTCAATGTCCTCATTGAAGGCAATTAAAAGGATAGTAGAGAACATACCTAACTATCAACAGGATCACCCTCCTCGGGTGGCGAATCAGGTGAAGGATAAGCGGTATGAGCTCCAAAAATAGGCTTGTTAACCTGAACACCAGTGGCCTGAAAAGCACTGCCTAAAGCCTGAGTCAACTCCTCTGCATATTGGCGGTTGATGTCATGCATGGCATCAATATGCCTAGTCAAACGTCTGTCCTGTGCATCACCAAGACCCGACCTATCAGTATCTCGATGCACATGAGATGGACCTGCTCTAGCTGCTCTAGAAACATGCGGTCGAGAACCACCTCCCTCTACATCAACAACAATATATCCCAAACCTCTATCATGGGGAATGCCGTCTGACCATTCCACCATCCGATCAATCGTAGAGTGGTCAATTGCAGAACTGGACATCTGTAGCTGCTCATCACTAGCCCACCTAATACCCACAGATGTGCACAACTTAGCCACAATAGAGGCATGTAGAATCGCCCCTGTCATCCCACCTCTCATAAATCTAAGCATGTTCTGATTTATGATGTATCCAAGATTAATGTAATTCCCATTCAGAATCCCCCACAGTAGTATAGCCCGATCAACAGTGACCTCATGAGAGTGCGAAGAAGGCAAGATATTAGCACATATAAACAAATTCCAAGCCCTCGCATACCTGTTCATGGTAGAAGCAGGGAAAGTAAGTTGTTCATTTGTTCCCGTTTTGCACTTTCAAACCGTGCCCGGAGCACAAATCTCACTCTCAATGTCATCCAAATCCACATCTTCCCGGGTCTTAAGTGCCCAATCCTCGGCTCTCCTAGGCTTCGCTGGCGGACTCACAATCTGATGAATAGCAGCAGGCCTGTAAATTTCTCAGCACCAACACCCATACAAGAATCCTCATCCGAAGAGGGATGAATGCTACTACTACCCACAACTCATGCTCTTTTCGGTGCCATAATCAATCTCAAATCACGAACAATGAACAATACCAAGAGCCCAACACTAAATCCACACACAAATATCCCAAATACAAGAACAAAATTTGCACTAATTAAAGAGAAGAGAATAGAATTGTACCCACACGAATCGGAGATGTGAATCTTGCACTAAAATTCTCCCAAACTTGAATTAGATAATCCTTGATGCTTGAATAGAGTTTTAAGATTAGAAGTAGAGATGGGATTATTGTGTATATAAGTGTATGTAGATATATAAGATTAGAGATATGGGATTGATATGGTGAGGAGACGTAGAATAGGAATTAAGATTTAGATATGAAATAGGAATAGGAATTGGGGTTTATGAACTTGAGATATAACACATAACACAAGGCAGATTTTTTCCTGAACAGGCGATACGGCGCGGCCGCCCTGCACACGGCGCGGCCGCGCTTCAAATTATTTATTTATTTATTTATTTTTAAATGAACATAATAAAATGTGTGGGTTGCCTCCCACGAAGCGCTGTCGTTGACGTCATTTAGCTGGATGTTTTCTTTTCCGACTCACGTAGTAGCAAGAATAGCGGTAACCGCTTCATGGTTCACCGTGCCACCAAAGTAATGCTTGAGTCTTTGATCGTTCACTTTAAATGATTGATCAGGTAGCTTATCAAAAATCTCCACTGCTCCATGCGGAAACACTGTCCTAACTATGAATGGACCCGACCACCTCGACTTAAGTTTACCAGGAAAAAGTTTGAGGCGAGAGTTGAAAAGCAAAACTAGTTGACCAGGCACAAATGACTTGTACATCAATCTTTTATTGTGCCACCTCTTAACCTTCTCATTGTACATCTTGTTGTTCTCGTAATCTTGTAGACGAAACTCATCAAGCTCATTAATCTGCAGCATTCTCTTCGTACCAGCAGCCGTCATGTCAAGATTCAGCTTCTTCAAAGCCCAGTACGCCTTATGTTCTAACTCAGCAGGCAAATGACAAGCCTTACCATACACAAGCTGAAAAGGAGACATTCCCAAAGGTGTCTTGTACGCTATTCTATAGGCCCAAACAACTTCATCTAGCTTCAATGACCAATCCTTCCTCGAAGGTTTTACCACCTTCTCCAGAATTCGCTTGATTTCACAATTAGAAACTTCTACTTTCCCATTAGTTTGGGGATGATAAGATGTTGCAACACGATAATTCACACGATACCTTGCCATTAATGCAGTGAATTTGTGATTACAAAAGTGCGTTCCCTCGTCACTAATTATTACCCTTGGAGTACCGAAACGTGTGAATATGTTCTTGTGAAGAAAATTCAGCACCACCCTAGCATCATCGGTCGGTAGAGCTTTCACCTCGACCCATTTGGACACATGATCCACTGCTAAAAGAATGTACTGATTATTGGAAGATGAAACGAATGGCCCCATAAAGTCTATGCCCTAGACATCGAAAATCTCAACTTCAAGAAGCATGTTGAGAGGCATCTCATTCCTCTTAGAGATATTACCAACCCGTTGGCATCGATCACATCTCAACACAAACTGGTGAGCATCTTTAAACAAGGTTGGCCAGTAAAATCCCGCCTGAAGTACTCGAGCAGCGGTCTTCTCTCCACCATAATGGCCACAATACGTAGTGGAATGACAATCTCGTAAAACACCCTCAGTCTCACTGTAAGGAATGCACCTCCTGATTATCTGATCTGCTCCCTGTCTGAACAAGAATGGCTCATCCCAATGGTACCACTTCACATCATGTAGAAACTTCTTCTTTTGAGCATATGAGAATTCTGAAGGGATGACATTACTAACAAGATAGTTCACAATATCTGCAAACCATGGTTCTTCTTCTTGTACCCCAAAAAGTTGCTCATCGGGAAAAGATTCGTTGATTAGAGTTTTATCCCGAGAATCTTTACCTTGGTCTTCCAATCGTGATAGATGATTCGCCACCTGGTTTTCTGTACCTTTTCTATCCTTGATTTTCAACTCAAATTCTTGAAGCAAAAGAATCCATCGAATCAACTGAGGCTTTGAATCCTTCTTCGAGATTAGATATTTAATGGCCGCATGATCAGTGTCATCGGATACGGCTTTCCGCAGAATTCTATATGTAAGTGTAGACTATCACCTTCGTTCCAAGCAAATAGGATCTGAATTTCTCGAAACCGTAAACAACAGCCAGAAGCTCTTTCTCCGTAGAAGAATAATTCAACTGTGCATCATTAAGGGTTTTACTAGCATAGTAAACCACACGGAAAATATTCTTCGTTCTCTGACCAAGCACAGCTCCAACTGCGAAGTCACTAGCATCACACATCATCTCAAATGGCTCACCCCAATCAGGTGCGGTAATAATAGGTGTTGTAGTCAACTTCTTTTTCAATAGCTCGAAAGCAGCTAAACAATCTTCATCAAATTTGAAAGGAACATCCTTCTCCAACAAAGTGCACAAGGGTTTAGAGATTTTGGAGAAGTACTCTTGAATGAATCGCCGATAGAAACCCCGCATGACCAAGAAAACTACGGATTCCCTTAACTGAGATTGGTGGATGAAGATTTTCATTAGTCTCCACTTTCGCCTTACCCACTTTAAGCCCCTTGCTAGATATCTTATGCCCAAGAATGATTCATTCTTGCACCATGAAGTGACACTTTTCCCAATTAAGCACCAGATTGGTCTCAACACACCTTTTTAGCACTATGCCTAGATTATGCTAGCACTCATCATACGAAGTTCCAAAAATTGAGAAATCATCCATGAAAACCTCCACATTTATGCCGATCATGTCTGAGAATATAGCCATCATGCACCTTTGAAAAGTGGAAGGAGCACCACAAAGTCCGAAAGAAACCCGTCGGAAAGTAAAAGTGCCAAAAGAACATTTTTTTAATGTGGTCTTCTCTTGATCTTCTGGAGTGATGCAAATCTAATTGTAACCTGAATAACCATCAAGAAGGCAGTAATACTCATGGCCAGCCAACCTGTCTAACATCTGATCAATGAATAGAAGAGGGAAGTGATCTTTTCTGGTGGCTTTATTCAGCTTCCGGTAATCCATACATACTCTCCACCCTATGACTGCCCGAGTAGGGATGAGCTCATTCTTCTCATTAGCTACCACTGTCATGCCTCCTTTCTTAGGCACACACTGTACCGGGCTCACCCATGAACTGTCTGAGATAGGATAGATGATTCCTGCATCCATCCACTTAAGAATTTCCTTCTTCACTATCTCTTTCATGATAGGATTGAGTATTCGCTGATGTTCAATAGTAGGTTTACTTCCTTCCTCAAGCAGAATTTTATGCATGCAATAAGAAGGGCTGATTCCCTTGATATCTGCTATGGTCCATCCGATTGCTGATTTGAACTCTCTTAAAATTCGCAAAAGCTTGTCTTCTTCACTACCTGACAGGTTAGAAGCAATAATAACAGGTAATGTAGATGCATCACCTAGAAAAGCATACCTCAAGTGATCCGACAGTGGTTTGAGTTCAAGTGTGGGAGCTTCTTCAATAGATGGTTTAAGACGCTCCTGAGAATTCAACAACGCGTTAGCAATTTGACCTATCTGATTCTCCAAGGTTTTGATCGAGACCGCTTGGCTGTTACACATCAACCTCAATTCTTCCAATTCAGATTTTTCAGTAGAAGACTGCCCCGCACTTGCATGAGACTGTTGTTGAAACTCCGGAGGTTGAAATTGTTGCCTTGGAGCATACTGCTGCTGAAAACCAGAAGGATTGAATGGCTTAGCTCCATATTGCTGACCTTGAAACTGCTGATAAGGCTGTTGTGGTTGTTGAATACCACCTTGACTGTTGCTCCAGCTAAAATTCGGATGGTTTCTGTTATTAGGATGATAGGTGGCTGGAGCTGGCTGCTGTGGTCTGGAAATTGCTCACAAACTGCACTGATTCACTAGATATGGCACATTGATTCGCCTCATGTGCACCCGCACAAAGCTCACAAACACTAGCCACCTGTTGAACTCCATAGTTAGTTAGAGAATCCACCTTCATAGTCAAAGCCTTTAACTAAGCTGCTATAGCTGTAGCTGCATCAACTTCCAGAATTCCTGCTACTTTGCCTTGTGGTAGTCTCTGAGTTGGATTCTGGTATTCACTAGCAGCCATCATCTCAATTAGCTCGTAAGCTTCTTCGTAGCTCTTAGCCCATAAAGCTCCACCTAATGCTGCATATAGCATTGGTCTTGATTGTGCCCCCAACCCATTATTAAAATAATTAATCACCATCCAGTCGGGCATTCCATGATGAGGACACTTCCTAAGCATCTCCTTGTATCGCTCCCAAGCTTCACATAAAGATTCCCCCTACCGCTGTGCAAATTGAGTAAGAGCGTTCCTTATTGCTTCTTTTTTTGTCATAAGGAAGAATTTGGTGAGAAATTTCTGAGCAAGATCCTCCCATGTCACAGTAGAACCTGCTGGTAGAGAGTGCAACCAGCCCTTAGCTTTTTCCCTCAGAGAAAATGGGAAAAGTCTCAATTTCACAACATCTTCCGACACATCGTTGAACTTGAAAGTGTCACAGATCTCGATGAAGTTCCGGATGTGCATATTGGGATCTTTCGTTGGAGCACCCCCAAACTGAACTGAATTCTGTACCATTTGAATTGTGTCAGGCTTGATTTTAAAGGTATTAGCGGCAATGACTGGTCTAACAATGCTAGATTGAATGTCATTGATTTTCGGCTGAGAATAATCCTTCAAAGCTTTCGTTGCTGCTGCTGGTTCTACCATTTTTACTGTTGCTTCAAGTCCTTCTTCTGCCTGTTTATCCTTACGAGATTGAGAACGTGTTCGCATACACGCTCAAGTACCTGAAACACACAGAACAAAGCAAGATAAGTAAAAAAAATAATCTTAGTCAGTGAACTTTAACACTTTGCTATTTTTTCTATTTTTTTTCTTCATTTCTTCGCTCCAATGCTCTCGCAAGATCCGTCCTTCAACTCCCGAGCTCAAATCCACCACATAATCATGGAAAAACACCAATCCTGCCTGAAGTTTGTAGTCCTGCACAACTTAATGAAAACACATCAAAACACCACATACTTGAAGTTAAGTTAATCAAATTAAGCCGATACGAAGCGTTTGAAGTGGATATGAAATCCACTTATCAATGACACATAAGTATTTGGGACAAATTTTGGAAAAAGTTTTGAGTTCTCTAATATTTTTCATATTATTAAGTGAATTATCAAGTATAAGTGTGCCACATCAATTTTTTTTTGAATAATTTTTAAAACCATTCTGGAACCTGTAGCATTTCCCTTTTAAAATATTTGTACTTTTAACATTTTCTTGAGTCGATGATTCCAAAAATTACAGAAACTGACAACTGGCTGATGAGATCGCAATATATTTGAGCGGATCATTGACGAATCTTTTATTGTTTATTCCAAAAGCTGAGATGATTAGTCTTCCTTCTAATTTTTAATACGATATAGTACTCCCTCCGTCTCATAAAACATTTCTCCTTTTGACTTTGAACACTACTCATTGTATGCGGTTAACTACTCATTTACATCTAATCTATAAGACCAAATATAATCATGAGTGATCTTATTTAATTCGTATTTGTTAGTAATGTAATATAATGAAGTTTTTATAATTAATAATAATATAAAATTAAAGATATAAACGATTAAAAATGTGTGTTGATAAACGTGTCAAAAATAAACAGAAAAAGTATTTTGAGACAGTATCAATTATCATAATTACCATCACTTGATCTGAGCGGAAACAGCCTCCCTACCGTTAAAAGTAGGGGCATGGTCTGCGTACATCTCACCCCCCCAACCCTGCTCTGAGCGGGATATACTGGGTATGTTTGGTTTGGTTTGGTTTTACCATCACATATTATAAACATTTACTTTTAATATGTTGATAAAATTTAAATTTTAGACCTTTGTTTATAAATCTATACTATACAATACTATAATAAGCGAAAGAGATATAATTTGTAGTTTGGTTCTAAATTAATATCTAAATTGGAATTTCAATCACTCACTCTAATGTGGGGTATTTTATGCACGTGACATAATTAATCAGACTCTAATGTGGGTAGGGCTGTAAATGAGTCGATACGCTCACGAATAGTTCGGTGTTCGGTTCGAAAAAAGTTCGATTCGAGTTCGGTTCGTTTTGTAAACGAGTCGAACATGAACACAATTTTGAGGTTCGTCTCGTAAATGAGTTGAACCCGAACACGACATAGTTCGGCTCGAAAGTTCGCGAATAAGTTCGATTATATAGTTCATGAGCAAGTTCGTGAACCTTGTTCGTAAATATGGTTCATGAATAATTTGTGCACAAACTTCATATATATATATATATATATATATATATATGTTCATGAACATATTTCATTAACATTTAACGGGAGTTCTTGAATTCACGATTATTTGTAAATAATTGTATAAGTAAGTGTTACGAAATAATATGTTAGTTTATTTTGTCTATTCGTTATATGTTCTTTATTAAATTTATAAATTTTTTTAATTAAATTATACATATGTTACTTGGCAAAAAAAAAATTATGCATATGTTACATTATAAAGTATAACATTAGTTCGTTATGTATTAACTAAACTTGATCCAAATTTGATAAGTTGATAAGTCTAAATTTGAAGCATTTCTCAAGTTTTCAATGTTTCATCCCCAATTTTATTTTTATTTTAATTGCATTAAAAATTTTCTAGAAAAAAAAAGGTTGAGGTGTTCATGAACACGAAATCATGAACATTATTCATGAGATATTCATGAATAGTAGCTCGTTAAACATGTTCGTGAACTGTTCGCGAACATGTTCGTGAATAAAATTTTTCTTAACGAGTCGATACACAAACAAAAATAATGGCTCGATCAAAGTTCGAGCTCGAGTTCGAGTTCGATGTATTTATAACGAACTGATACACGAACAGTTAAGAGTTCGGCTCGGTTCGACTCATTTACAGCCCTAAATGTGGGGTATTTTATGCACGTGACATAATTAATCAGACTAAATAAAAGATATGACAGCAATAGACTTTAACATGTACTACTCCATATAAGATGAGATGCTAGGCCAAAACAGAAAAAAATTACGAGAAATTAGATACAAGAGAAGGTTAAGAGGGGTGTATTCATTTGAGATTTTAAAGGATTATCGAAATCAGCGGGTATTTATTTGGAATTTTAAACAATCTTTTAAAATATGCAGGTATTCAATTGAGATTTTAAAAAATCTTCTAAAATCCGTAGGTATTCAATCAAGATTTAAAACAATCCTTTAAAATCTCAAAGTATTCAAAAAGTCATGGATTTTTTTGGATTATATAAAATGATAGATTTTGATGGATTTGCTAGTGTATTTTTTATTTTTTGAAATACAGTCAAATTCTGCAAGATTTTGAAGGATTCTACTAAAATCAACGAGACTCTACATAGACTGTATATGATTTCACATAAAATCAGTCAAACTCTACATAAAATTAAAATCAACAAAAATCTTTCAAAATCCATCGATTATTATCAATCCGTTAAAATCCTTTAAAATCCCAATTGAATACACCCCTAAATCATGAAATTTGAGAGAAGAAGGATTTGCTTTTTCTATTATCTCTATGTTGAAATCAGTTTTTAAGTCGGATCAAATTAAATTCATATTAAAATTATATCTCTAAATGAGAACGGTATTACAATTCATAGACAACCAAAGATTATGACATTCTTGCGGTGGGAGCATTTATCCGTACTAACTTATATCATGAATTTTTTTTTCTTTGAATTATTAATTTTATTATTATTATTATTTATATTTTACTTTATATATTTTTGTCATACATTAAAATAAATAATAAGACATAGTACGGGGTTGAGAGTAATTCAAATGGTTAACCTATTCTTTATATCCTTTATTGTCCCCCAGCCATGTGTTCAACTTCAAATGTTCAATTCTTACTTAAATTAATTTTAATATTGAACATATAAAGTATCCTTACAACTACATACAATTTTTTAGAATTAAAAGTTTTACCTATACTATTCTATTATAAGTGAGATTCATAGTTTATGGTTTGGTTAACCAACACAAAGTAACAATTATTAGATTTCTTTAAATTAAATAGATGAGAGTCATTACATTCAAGATTAAATGATATTCAGTATTATAATATGTAAAATATTGATAAAAGTTTAAGATTCAAATCTCGTCGATTATATGAATTATTTTATTAAAATAATATTAAATATCAAAATTATATAAAAAATATAAAATAACAAAAATGTTCATACATTATACAAACTAAAAGCCTGTATTTATTAAATTATAATTTATTGTTCACTGGATTTGAACACGAGACCATTATCATGTTTCTATCAACCGGATTTTATCTTGAGATTTTTAATAACATTTTATATATTGAATGTCTTTTGATATTGCTAAATTTTGTCATGAAATTTTTTATTACATTTTCTATATTGAATATCTTTTTATATTGCATTTAGCAATTATCAATTATGTACTTTATTTATAATCTAAGAGTAGTAAAGAACTTGATTTGCATATAATACTATTAAGTAGATAGTATAATAAGAAATAAGGGTATACTTTTCTATCTAATGTAATATAACTTATATATTTATATATTAATTAAATTAATATACTTATATATTATAACTTCCTTTTAATTTAGGTTTTTGGAAAAAACCAATTCTGGTACAACTTATAGTTCTCCTTTTAAAGATACTGTTCTTCTTTTGATAGGTCCGAACATGGGTAAAATAAGTTAGAAGGGGGTTGAATAGGTAGGGGGTTGAGTAGCTTATTACCTTTTAAAAATTAGAGTTTGGGGTTTTTAAATTTTCTTTTTCTTTTAAAAATAATTACTTATAAACAAGTAATATAAAGTGCGGAAAATAAAAGAGAGAAATAAGACACGATCAAATTATCCTGGTTCGCGATGCCGCAATCCCCTAACAGATCCGAACACCCCTACTCCAGTCCCCAAGCTCCTCCCGAACTCGAGATTTCTTCCACTATAAGTAAAATACTCTTTATAGTAGGCGGAGAAGCCTTTACAACCACTATATATTTATCTTAGAGCCTAACTACCCGTTACCTCTTCAAAATACTATAGCTACCCCTTGCAAGATTATCTTGGAGCGTAACTCCCCGCTACCTCCTCAAATGCTATGCAAGAAAACCCCTTACGAGTTTATCTTGGAACGTAACTCCCCGTCACCTCCTCACAACCACATAAGTAAACCCTTGCGTAGACTTAGTATCTACACCCTTTAACGATCATGGATCTTAGGTCTTAGATCTTGGGTCTTTCCTCCTCCTCACGGTGCAAAGACACCCAACTCCTCGTCGGCGTGTCTAAGACTTGGGTCTTAGAGCGAGAATCACCTCACTTCACTTAACCTCACGTCAAAGGATATAATACAAGTCCTACGACTTGAATCCCTTTTAAATTGACGGTTAAAAGTGAACTAGTACAAAGACTAGATCAAGAAAGCAAATATAAATATTAACGAGATAGACTACGTCAATATAAATAAGAGCCAAGTATATTAATCTTATGAATATTCGGTATAGCCGAATATAAACAAGAAATAAATATACAACTAACTTGTGTTTTACAACACAAATAAAATACAAGTGTTTAGCACTCGTAAAATGGTTTTAGTATAGCCTAGGACAAGATAGGGCCGAATATAATTATATAAAGCTCGTCGAAGCGAGGGACGCTATTACGCGTTAAATTAAACACACAAGCACATAAACACAACTCACACGTTCGTAAAAGTAACTCGCTTATCTATAGGATAAAACGAGGGCCGCTATTATGCGTTAAACTAGTGCGAGAAAATTAAACACGTAAGTAGCCGGGAGAAGTCACACAAGGAACTTATCACACAACTAATGCAAGACAATAAATTAAACGTGGATGCAACAATATATACTATGCAAGTGTAACCTTCGGCCGAATATAGATCAAGCAAGGGCCGAATGGTTTTGAACTTTATTTCGGTTAAGAAACAAGTTCGGTTAGCCTTGGTTAAGTCCTTAAAGAAATAATACAAATAAGGTGCAAGGGACTTGTATAACCAACACTAAAAGAAGCTTTCTTTTAACTTAAAATGTACTAAGTTTAAACAACTTAGTTTATGCAAGATAAGCACTAGTTAAAAGATAGTTCTTTGCCTTATAACCAAGTATAAATCAAATGGTTACTAAGGTATTCAAGAGGGCTTAACAAGTTCTTAAAAGAACGTCCTCTTGGTAGCTTACAAATCGTCTACACACACTACACGAATAAATTCAAGAACAAGTGTGTAAGGTGACAAATGTAAGACTACTAGCACAAGTATATATTCAAAAGAATTCGAACACTTAATATGCCGAATATATAACTTGCACAACCCACTAACTAGCTTATGACTCTTGACCTTACAAAGGCTCAAGCTCCTCTTTAAATCAAGAGAGAACTACAAGAGATACGAGCTAGTTTCAAGCCTAAAACCAACACCAAAATGAGTCGAAATGAGCACCAAAAGAAATTAAATCAAGATGAGTAGAAGGGTGACTAAAATGCTCAAGTAACAACACTTGTAAGGCTGCAAGAAATCGACCAAGGGGCTGCCTTAAAGTGTGTTTACGAGTGTGCCAAAAATGAGAAAAACAAGAGCCAAAACACCACTAAAACAAGGCCAAATGAGCACCAAAGAAAGATATAATCAAGGAGGATTAAATGGTGACTCAAATATACTTTGAAGAGCACTTGGAGGCTGCCTTAGACGTGCACAAGGACTGCCCAAAAAGAGTGTGGCCGAGTGGTGTATACAATGTAAGAAATGGAGCAAAAACAAAGCTTAAAAGAAGTTAAAAGATGAAGGAGCAAAACTTTGTTATCCAAATCTTTTTGAAAGCTCTTGGCTACTTGAACTTGCTGTGTTTCTAGAGAGAAAAGAGCAGCAATTCTTTGTCACAAGAAGGCTTGAGGAAATGAATGGATTTGGCTTGGTATTTATAGGCATGTTAAGGGGTTAAAGACCAAAGAATGGAGCAAGCAACCAATGAACAATTAAGCAAGTAGTTATTACCCAACTTGATCACCAAGTTACTTAAAATAATCAGTAGCACATGTGGGAATAACAATAATAAAATATAAGAAGCTTCTCTTGGTTCGTTTTATCCGAAAAATCCGAAACGAAGCGATAAACCCATAAATATGAAATAAATCGAAAAATCACTTAAAAATTATGAAACTTGGGGAATCCTCTTGAAATATTCCCAGAGGATTATGGTCAAAATTTCACCTTGAAATTCGTTGACCATCTATGACTTTTAAGCGACCGAAAAATCAATTACGTATCGATTTTTGGAGTCCCGGAAAAAAGTCATGCTAAAATCATGAAATTAATCCTAAAATTCTTTTTAAATATTCTAGTGACATATCCAAAGTTTCAAGTCAAAATAACATGTGGAGGTATTTTATTCAAAAATATTTCGATTAAATGTCCTAACGCGACGGAATAAAATACATTAACCGTTTACCGTAACTTGTCGATACTTTGGCTAAAGTTTTGACTTGAGATACATTCAAATATAATATTCCTCAAATAATAATGACTATGAAGTCCTCGGAATATTTTTTTTGAATATTTTAGAGTTTTATCCGATTTAAATGAAAATTGTTAAGGGTTCCGGGATAAAATCTGTTTTTATTCTTTCTACAAGTCTTTGGGCAAGGCATTATGAAAACAAGTCTTTGAAAAATATATTGAACATATTTGAGAATAAAACATTTGAAATGAACACAGTTTTGAATAAAACATATATTTTTGGTCCGGAAAAACAATGTTCGGGATATTTCGATATTTGTGCCGTATAGACTTTGCCTTTAAATATATCACAAATAACTTAGACTAGGAAACATCATTTCATTGACATTCCTTATCCAAATTAGTGATTGGTACGAGAAAACGTTTCGTCAAATTGACTCGTCACTTGTTTATGTCACATCGAATAAACCTAAGGGAGGATTTACTACGTTATCTAGTAAATTCTTAAATCTAATTTAATTTTCACTTTCGAACTTGACAAATCACCAAAACCTACAAGTGAATGACGGTCTAGCAATCTTCCCAAAAACTGTCGACTCACATCTTTGTTTGTCAACTTTAAAAAATATTAAATTTTACAGTCTAAATTTTCTTAGGAGTAACCTAATCTATACTATTATATAAAAACCGAAACATTAAAAGTTTTGGTACATGTTTTTGGTACCTATTTTTTGGTATGTGTTTTTTGGTAATTCGTGAATTTACTTATTTACCCTTCTTTATAAAAAAAATAAATACACCTAAAATAAATAATAACATAATATAATTAATGATAATTAGTCGATTGCCTTTTTCACATTTACTTTTTTGAAGATATTACCTTTCATAAGCACCTAAAACGTTAGTCGTATCATATCTTTCGATCATTAATATTTTCTTTCGAATTAAAACACATTACATTTTTAATTTAAAACAAATCTTGCAATCATTAATATATATCCGAAAATATCACAGCATAATTTTCAAGAAAAATATAACACCTAAAATAAATAATAACATAATGTAGTTAATGGTAATTAGTCGATTGCCTTTTTCACATTTACTTTTAGTTGAAGATATTACCTTTTATAAACACCTAAAAAGATCAATCGTATCATATCTTTCAATCATTAATATTTCCTTTCTAATTAAAATATGTTACCTTTTTAATTTAAAACAAATCTTACAATCATTATTATATACCCGAAAATATCACACCATATTTTTTAATTATTAATAAAATATATTAAAAATCGTATACGTTGTTTATAATAAGGAAACATTAGTATAATCCGTAAACATGAGTATATTAAATTATATCAAATTAAAATTAAAAATAGATATTACAAAAAATGATTATATAAAAACATAATTGTAATATTAAATAAATTTATAACATAATACAAGAAACTCGTGCGAACCTGTTGATTTTAATTATTTACCCTTACTTAATTATAGATAAAATTCATCCTACTAACTAATCAATTTCCTTTTTCAGGTTAAACATATTACTTTTTCTCTTTTTTAATAACTATTTAATTTCCTTTTTTAGGTAAAACACAATATCTTTTATATTTTATCTAACTAAAATTTCTCCTTTTTTAAAAATAATATGAGCAATTTTTTTTAATAAAATGACATAATTATATTATAATTACTATTAACTAATCAATTATCTTTTTCAGCCAAAACACATTATCTTTTCTCTTTTCTCTAACACAAATCTCTCATTTTCCAATTATATCATGCGCGGTTCTATTTAATAAAATAAAATAATAATACTATAATACTAATAATTAACAAATTACCTTTTCAGCTAAAACGTATAATCTTTTCTATATTTTCTAATTAAAATCTCTTTTTTTTAGAAATATCACGGACAACATTAATTTCTCATTTTCTAAAAACACTACGAGCAGTTTTATTTAGTAAAATACCATAATTAAATTATAATTACTATAAACTAATCAATTACCATTTCCACCTAAAACATGCCACCTTTTTTATTTTCACATCACCTTTTCAGAAAAGGCTTTTCTATTTTATCTAACTAAAATATCTCTTTGTTCAATTATATCACGGGCGGTTCTATTTAATAAAATAAAATAATAATATTATAATACTAATAATTAACTGATTACCATTTTCAGCTAAAATGTACTCCCTCAGTCCCAATAGGTTGTTTACATTTCAAAATGAGGTTCTTGGCACGCATTTTAAGGTGCATTTTAAGGATAGTTCCATAGCTTATATTTTTAATTTTATTTTTTTTGTATAAAAATATAACATATATATTTTTATACAAAAAAAGAAAAATTTTAAAATAAGTTATGGAACTACCCTTAAAATATACCTTAAAATGCGTGCCAGAAAGTGTAAAAAGAAATGTAAAGAATTGGTTGGGACGGAGGGAGTATCATTTTATTTTCTAACTAAAATTCATCTTTTTCAAGAAATATCACGGACGACATTAATTTATATCACGGACAACATTAATTTCTCCTTTTCTAAAAACATTACGAGCAATTCTATTTAGTAAAATAACGTAATTAAATTAAAATTACTATAAATTAATAAATTACATTTTTCACCTAAAACATGTTACCGTTTTAATTTTCACTAACTAATACCTCACTTTTTCCAATTTTATCACGGACATTCTATTTAATAAAATAATAATTAACCGATTACCTTTTTCAACTAAAACCTATTATCTTTTCTATAATTTCTAACTAAAATCCATTCTTTTCTACAAATATTACGGATAGCATTATAAAATTCCTTTTATGCTTACTATATAAAATAATATAATTACGTTCACAAAACGTATTAGACCAGTCAACCAACATCTAAGTTTGGATTCGAGTAAGTGATTCGAGTAACATCGAGTAAGTGATTCGAGTAATTCGAACGTGTATCATATCGTATGTATCAAGGAAATCAGAATTCTAATTGCAAAATTGTAAACGTAAAGTGAAAAGTAGTGAAAGAATAAAGTGACATTTATCATGAACAAAGAAGAGGGTCTGAATCTGCATATATTCTTATGCTGTGTCATCTGTACTTTATGATCATGTAAACTCATTGTTCTAAAAATCCCCGATTTAATTGATTAATCCCCGATTAATCTTCTGTAAGTTAGCTAACCGATTCGATTTTTGAAATCCGATTAATCCTGTTAATTTATTTAAAGTGATATGTTTAATTGTAAATTAGATTAATATATTAAATATCATTATAATATCCGATTAATGCTCCAATTAATCCGTTCGATTAATCCCCTACTCGATTAGGCGCTAGGTGGTATCCCAACTACCCTGTATCGCCTAACGATTTTTGGAACTGACTAAACTTAACGAAGGCAGGAAAGTCTTCGTTCCAAGAGCATGGCTCAAAAGAGGAAATTGTAGCCATGCACTGCACTTCTGCTGCACTGGTGGTTGAGAAGAAAAGTCTGAGATGCAGGTTTAGAAAAAACGGACCACTTTTGATCCCATTTAGTAAAAACTTGTGTTGTATCAACTTGTTCCACTCATTTGTCCTTTGGCGTTATCCTAATTATTGAGTCCTTACTTTCAAACTTCCTTTTTCTTTCAATATTATGAATACAAGCTTTTATAATACGTGCGATTTTTTTAATAGGATATACTATTTTTTAATAATAAAATTAAATTGTACCTAATTTTTTAGTTTAATATTTTTTGTAATTTTAAACTAAATATATTAGTCAAAAACTCATGTATTGTTTAAAGCTAATAATATAAATTCTTAACTTTTTTTTTTTGAAATCATAAATTCTTAACTTTAATTTGTTGTTAATGTGATTCAAATCTTGAGTATTTATTAAATTAGCACAAATATGAAATATTTCTTTATGTCAGAAAATTTAATGATCATTATTTTTTGAATGGTTGAATCATTCAACCAAATTACGAACATTATCCCCTAATTTATTGTTATAGTTTAATATAAATTTTAGTATAAAGGATACTTCCTTCATTCCATTCATTTTTATATGATTTTTTCCCATTTGGTAGGCATTTTAAGGCTCCCATATAGTATAATTTCATAACTTATTTTTAAATTTTTTTTAAAATAAAAAATTAAACAATTTTTAATTTAGAAGAAAAAAAAAGTTAAAATTTTATTATGAAACTATTACGTGTTATGTTCTCATCCTCTAATGTATAGAATTCAAGGGACTTGATAGCAATGTAGTATCTCATTCTAACATGCATTTTGACTAGTGGCAGCCGTCGCCGGTGACTATACACTCGACTTACTTGACTTATACCATGTAATCATCAAATATATAATAATACTCCCTCCGTCTCTTAAAACTTTTCCTGTTTACTAAATTGGGACAATCAAAATACTTTTCTCCTTTCTATTTTAAGCCATAAAAAATAATTTTCAATACCCACTATTCCACCCACTACTCCTTAAAAATAATATTCAATACCCACTACTCCACCCTCTAATCATTACTCCCTCTGTCTCAAAAAACTCTTCCCATTTTGAGTCGACACGTTTGCCAATGCACACTTTTAATTGTTAATATCTTTAATTTCGTATTAATATTAAATATAAAAACTTCACTGTATTAAAGTACTCACAAATACGAATCAAACAAGATCACTCATGACTATATTTTATCTTATAAATTAGACGTAAATTAGTAATTTGTCTCTTGTTATGAATAGTCCCGACATATGAAAGGAGAAGTGTTTTATGAGACAGAGGGAGTACAAATAATATTCAACACTCACTATTCCACCCACTACACCAAAAAAACAATATTAATACCTACTATTCCACCCACTACTCCTTAAAAATAATATTCAATACTCACTACTTCACCCACTATTTCAAAAAAACAATATTCAATACCCACTACTCCTTAAAAACAATATTCAATACCAACTACTTCTTACAAATAATATTCAATACCCACTTTTTCTTAAAACCCGTGTTTTTAGTCAAATGAGCAATGTTTAAAGAGACGGAGGGAGTATAATATTATGACTTCTAAACAAAAATCTTTACACGTCAACCGCAGGTTTGCATCAAATGTATAATAATATAATATAATATGGCTTCTAACAAAAATCTTTACACGTTAATGGCAGGTTTGTACTAAACAATATTTAAATTAAATCCGAGGGAATTAACATTTCGAAACAGTTTGAAATATATTTCGAAATAGTGTGACATATTTCATAAAGAAGATCAATCGAAATAAATTAAAATTGTACCGATTCTTTAATATATGTAAGAAGCTCGGAACTTAAAAAGTTACTAAAAGTTTAAGATTAATAGGTTCTTTAGGATTATGCTAAAGTTGATTTCTCTTTTAAACATTTTTGTAAATCTACTGTCACACGTTAACGATATATATCGACTTAGAGCAACTTCAACAGATCCGATATGAGCTTCTAACGCAAATTATAAGGGATTATGTCTAAAATTGTGTTCCAATAGTGTCCTAACTTTTCCTTAAAATGTTAAGAGCATCATGTCATCTATTATTTTTAATGGATCCCTTATTTCACTTTTGTCAATAAAATATTATTTTCTCTCTTCTTTTCTCTTTTTTTGTTCAACCTTCCTTTCTTTATTTATTATTTAATAATTATAAGGATCAAATATAAAGAAGCTTGTTGGAATTATCATACTTCATAATATCCTAAATCACTAAGATTCTAATGTTTTATAATATTTATAAGGAAAATACAACAAGTCTATTGGACTTGCTCTTAATTATCTAAAAGACAAAAACAATTACTAGTACTGTAACATTGTAGGGGTCGACTTGTTTGATCATCATGGTGGCTAGCCAAACAAAAAAATTATAAAAGAAAACATTACTACTTTAAGATTCTTCCAGAGTTCAAGCGCAGCAATGCGAATATAAATAGCCCTTGTCCTTAATGAAAATTGAAAAGACCTCTGAAACTACTTCCTCCGTCCCAAAAAGAATGATTCTTTGACTTTTTCACGTATTTCAATGTGCTCGGTTGAGGTACTTGGAAATATTATTTTTTCAATTTTTTTGTTTTGTATTAATATATAGATCCTATATTTTTATACAAAACAGAAAAATTAAAAAAATATTACGTATAAGTAACTCAACCGAGCACATTGAAATGCGTGAAAAAGTCAGAGGATAATTCTTTTTGGGACGGAGGGAGCATACAATCAACAGACCAGTGATATTGAGCCTAACCACAATAAGAAACAAGCCCAGAAACGATTTACAGCCCAGAACTTGCCAATTAGGCCACCAACTGGGTTGTCCATGTGAACAATAGCAGCTAATTAATGATGTAAAAAATCATACAACCATGCTAATGCCATCCATGTTTGTTAGACGTATTTCCGCTAAAATCAACATTGTTGTGGTGGCATAAACTGCTACTGTAGCTTTAAGTCACGGCCTTCACCCGAAACACATAATTAACAAAATAGCGAACAACAATGAATTTGTTATCCCAAAATTTTAAGTCCCCCGCTAAATTTTGAGGCCCTATTATCATTCCCAACTTTTTTTATTCTTCAACACTCTCAGTGTTGATCTGCAGCCAGCATAATTCTCAAACAACAATTCTTCAAGATTTCTTGGTTTCAGGAACAAGTGTACATATATGAACACCCATGCAACAACTGCAATTGCTGAGAAAAAAAAAAAAGTCCCCACGATGGATATAGACTTATACAATGATAATGACATTCCAAGCACACTACGGGATGTTTGGGGGAACTTTTTTCCAGAATAAGTCAACTTATTTTAAGACAAAGTTAGAGATTCTTAACTTTTCAACTTATTTTCCAACTTATTTTTGCAACTTATTGAATCTCAAACATACATTAAATACTTGTATTAAAAAAAATTATCAAAATATAAAATTTTTACCCGAAAATAAGTCAATAAGTCCTTATAAAAAGTTAGGCCAAACAGGCAACTACTTGTCGCCCTATTAGTTGCTGCTCCCATGCAACATGCTTAGGCTCTTCTTAACCTTAAAAGAAACACCTCAGAACAATAAGCCCAAACTATTGGGCCTATCCCAACAGAAAATAAAACCCCAATTATTGCCAACACCACGGCCCAACCAACTTTGTAATCGGACTGGTCAGTTATAGTCAATAATGTCCTGGTGTGAGTAGTGATGCAATCATACCGCCCATGTTTGTTAGAAGCAATGGACGCCTTCAAATCTTATTTAGTAAAATGTAGCAACTAGAACAAAATTACTCTTTGTGAATTCACTGCTATGGTAGCCAGTAGCTGCAAATTGTTGCTAGTGATTCTGGCTTTTTCGAATATTAATTCTTGGACCATACAAAACGACACCTTCTATGCCAGTTGATTATTGAAAGAAATAAATGGATACCCATGGCTGTGATTAATGCATGCGAACCGATGGTGCAGGAGTATCAATTCTTTCCGAATCGCTTTATCATGGCTGCATTTCGATTTTCGAAACAGAAAACTATGTCATTTGTACAATCTTCAGGAGGCTGAGATGGTTCGGCCATGTCCGTAGGAGGCTGCCGGAAGCCCCGGTGAGGAGGGTCGAGAGTCTTTTGGTTGTTGGGGCGAGGAGGAGAGGCAGACCGAGGAGGTCGTGGGAAGAGCAACTTAGGATGGATTTGAAGGCCGTAAACCTGAATGAGACCTTGACTGCCGAAAGGAGTTCCTGGAGGCGCCAGATTAGAGTTGTGGATTCTCTTCTAGGGAGCGGTTCTGTTGTTGAGAGCCTGAGAGTTGGGCTTTCTCGGTTAGCGCTATCTTAGGAGTTTGGATTTTCGTTTTCATGTTGTCTTCGATTTTCTGGTTTTGCAGGAGCAGGGAGCTTGGACAGAGGTCATCCTAGATCAGGAGAGGATTACCCATTGCCCGCTTAGGTAAGTCCCATGAGGTCCAGGCCATGGGCTCAGGTTCGGTTGATTACTTTCCCCATCTCTATCATCCTTGTTCTTTTTTCACACTGTCTTGTTGTGCACTAAGCCGGGGGTCTTCACGGAAACAGCCTCCCTACTGTAAAAAGTAGGGGCATGGTCTGCGTACATCTTACCCTCCCCAGACCCTGCTTTGAGTGGGATATACTGGGTATGTTTGGTTGGGTTTGGTTTATTCTAGGGCTCTACTTGTTTGATCATCACTTTCCACATGGTGGCTCGCCAACCAAAAAAATTATAAAAGAAAACATTACTATTTTCTTTAAGATTCTTCCAGAGTTCAAGCGCAGTAATGCGAATATAAATAGCCCTTGTCCTTAATGAAAAGACCTCTGAACTACTACATACAATCAACAGACCCGTGATATTGAGCCTAACCACAATAAGAAACAAGCCCAGAAACGATTTACAGCCCAGAACTTGCCAATTAGGCCACCAACTGGGTTGTCCTTGTGAACAATAGAAGCTAATTAATGATGTTCTCTACTCCCTGTTGCAAAAAATCATACAACCATGCTAATGCCATCCATGCTTGTTAGACGTAGTGGACGTCTTCCGATGCTACAATTATAATGTTTCCGCTAAAATCAACATTTTGTGGTGGCATAAACTGCTACTGTAGCTTTAAGTCACGGCCTTCACCGGAAACACATAATTAACAAAATAACGAACAACAATGAATTTGTTATCCCAAAATTTAAAGTCCCCCGCTAAATTATTTGAGGCCAACTTTTTTTATTCTTCAACTCTCTCAGTGTTATCCCAAAATTTTAAGTACCCCGCTAAAATAACGAACAACGATGAATTTGTTATCCCAAAATTTTAAGTACCCGCTAAAATATTTGAGGAACAAGTGTACATATATGAACACCCATGCAACAACTGCAAATCTGCAATTGCTGAGTACCAAAAAAAAAGTCCCCACAATGGATATAGACTTATACAATGATAATGTCATTCCAAGCACACTACTTGTCGCCTTATTAGTTGCTGCTCCAATGCTACATGCTTAGGCTCTTAACCTAAGAAACACCTCAGAACTATAAACCCAAACTATTGGGCCTATCCCTACAGAAAATAAAACCCCAAATATTGCCAACACCACGGCCCAACCAACTTTGTAATCGGAGTGGTCAATTATAGTCAATAATGTCCTAGTGTGAGTAGTGATGCAATCATACCGGCCCATGTTAGTTAGAAGCAATGGACGCCTTCAAATCTTATTTAGTAAAAATGTAGCTACTAGAACAAAATTACTCTTTGTGAATTCACTGCTATGGTAGCCAGTAGCTGCAAATTGTTGCTAGTGATTCTGGCATTTTCGAATATTAATTCTTGGACCATACAAAACGACACCTTCTATGCCAGTTGATTATTGAAAGAAATAAATGGATACCCATGGCTGTGATTAATGCATGCGAACCGATGGTGCAGGAGTATCAATTCTTTCCGAATCGCTTTATCATGGCTGCATTTCGATTTTCGAAACAGAAAACTATGTCATTTGTACAATCTTCAGGAGTGCCCAAAGCGGTTTTGATGTCAATGACTTTATAGTCGGTTTTGATGTCAAGGACTGGCTTCGCGTTACTTAGTTGACCCTGCATGACGAGCCAACCTAAGTCTGTCAGGAGCTTGGAGAATCCATAGTTCGATACGTGTCCTAGTAGTACAGCTATTATTACCCAGATACATGAATGTTAATGACATTGTATTATTATAAGTTTCATTTAGTAGCATTCATGACATTCAAAGATTCTAGCATTTGGTTGTAAGAGTGCAACCCCTTTCGGGGAAGATAGGTGTCACTAGCTAACTGGGACTCTGAATCCAAAACAGGTGAATAAATTAGCCAAAATAGATGACTCCTTAACGATTATCCATCACGCAGATAATATGTGTACTGTAATATGGGCAAGTGTATTCTTGGGACATCGGATGATTCTGGATTTATGATATTTGTAAAGCCACCTTTAGCACTGCTGCCAGATTCTGGATTTATAATAATTGTAAAGCCGCCTTTAGCACTGCTGCCACATTGCTACATTGAAGCTTCTTATTGCATTTTCTATATTAATGGTGGCTAAAACAATGTCTATATATTGCTCTGCAAATGCTCAATAATAGGAACATGTAAATCTTGAATTAGGTGTAGAAACTTGTATTTTCTCGAATTCAAAGGAGTTTACACATTGTGATATTTCTTACCCTCTCCCTCTTGCTCCTTCTATGTTTGCCTTCTTTCTGTTGGCTCTTTATGCAACTATGTACCTCCTAGAGGCCCTTCGAATTTGTTCTATTCCAGAATTATTTATGCTCTGTTGTAAGAGTCTAACTAATGTGTTCAGTATCATCTCATCAATTACAATGCATCATCAGTATCTTCTTGCTGCCTACCTTCATGGAAAATTTAGAAACTGAAATTGATTCTTAAGAAGACAAGACTTGTCACGTACGTCAACTGATAAATTTCAACAACTTTGGGCAAGATGAAGATGTCTGCAGTCTCCGACAACAACGAACCATAAGAAGATGAATTGGTGCTGTTTCATTTGATTGAAAACCAACATTATTTAGAATACATTTTATCAAATACCTATCTTCTTTTATATCCGAAAAGAAAAGAAATTTAACACACTAAACTTGAATACAATCCTTGATGTCTTCAAACAATTTTTGGGATTTGAGATATGCTTGTTGTTTCTGTATGCATGTGCTCTAGAGTAACAGTAACATATTGTCAAATAAATTCTTTTTTTTAAGGGATATTCCAAATGGTACCACTGTATAATTGGTTTTTTCATTTGAATCCAACATTTTTGACTTTCAAGTGGTACCATTATACTTTTCACTTTATCCATTTTATACTATTTTGTCGAGCAAACGTTAGTTAGATGTTAGATTAATCTTAATGATACCACTATACAATTGGTTTTTCCATATGGTACCATTCAATATTTTTGACTTCTACGTTAGAAAAATGGTACCACGTAAAAGTCAAAAATATTGAATAGTACCATATGGAAAAACCAATTGTATAGTGGTACCATTAAAAATAATTTACCGTCCGATTAACGTTTACTTGACATGGTATAAAATAGATGAAGCCAAAAATATAATGATATCACTTGAAAATCAAAATTGTTGAATGGTACCAAATTAAAAAGCCAACTACAATGATACCATTTGGAATATCCCTTTAAGATTTATTCTACGTCCGATCTGCAGCCTCCCAACAACAATCCAACTTCTTCAAGATTTCTGCCCCTTGATTTTAGGAGCAAGTTATATAAAAACAACCATGTATGATGTACCAATTGCAATTACCGAGTAGAAAAAGAATGCACCACAAATCCACAAATGGATATAGATTTTTTTTTTTTTTTTTTGTCAGAACAATGGATATAGACTTGTACAAATTACAATTGTACAATATAAATGTCATTCCAAGCTTCTTTAAAAAAAATGTCATTCCAAGCAATCAATATAAAATTAATCCTCAAACAAAAAAGTGTCAAATGCTAGGAACTTTACACATGGACTAAAATTTCAAGTCTTCACGATGCGCTTACGGCTTAACGCTTGAAGTTTGTATGTTTTATTTTAAACAGTGTCCTTAAAAAAAATGGTAAACAACATTTCTAAATCTAAATGTAATAATTAGACATTTATATATTTATTAATTTTACATTTTTCTAAAATAACTTCTAAATAAATATGTACTTTCATTTTATAAATAAATTCCAAAATGCTCTAGACTCTAAGTTAGAATCTGATATCACAAAAAATAATCCTCTCACTTCAAATATCTAAAAATTAAAATTTTATCATAACATTTTACTCCTCCCGTTCTTATTTGCAAAAGAAAATCTGTATTTTGCTATTATAGTAAACTAGATGATAACCCGTGCCAAGCACGGGCTCGGAGATATATGTTAAATAATTACTAATTTTTATTTAATTAAATATTTATAAAATTATATTTCAAAAATTATAAAAAGAACTATGTTATTTGCATTAAAAAATTTATGAGATTAACAAACTATAAACTTAAACTGTTTAATAGAAGTACATGGAAACACGTTTCGGTTGTTTTCATTGGAAAATATTTAGGATAATTTATCGTAATCTTTTTTTATTATAAGTTATAATAAAAAAATTTGCTAATACAATGTAAGAATTATAATAATAATAAGATTTAAATTTTATTATATTTTTTTAAAAAATAACATATAATCGCAGGGAAGAATATTCTAGAGTAGTGTATAAAAAGATGTTCTAGTTGTTCACCTTGAAAAATCTTTTAGAGAATTGATCGTATTATTTTTTTATTCTAAATTATGATAAAAAAAATTGTATTATAATTATAATAGGATTTCAATTTTATTATTTTATTTAAAAAATAACATAGAATTGTAAGGGAATATGATTTTAGGGATGAAACTATTTTTTTTTATTTAAAGTTGTAATAAAAGAATTATCATTACAATAGGATTTTTATTTTATTAAAAAACAACATAGAATTATAGTAGAAATAGGATTATAGGGGTTAAACCAAAATTGGGGTGAAACCAAAAGTGGTACCGTTAAAAGGGTGTTTTGCTTATTAATAAAGGTGGTTATAGATTAGTCCTTATTTTGCTTGTTTACCAATTTGATCCATAAACAATAATGGTCACATTTCAAAGTTAGATAAATGAAAATTATTCGATATAATATTAAAAATAATGATTTTATTTAAATATGCCAAGAGGTTACAACCTGTTTCAATTAAACAATTAAACTATTTCCATCTATTGGCAAATTTGTCATTTAAATTAAAATTTGTAATTTACTATCATTAAGTTGACAAATGATCAAATATTGACAAATGATCATTATGCAGTAATTAACAATATTTACTATCACTGATTCTTTTAAAAGTCGGTAATTCAGGCTATACCCTCTTATGAGCGTGTTTCTACTTCCAAAAAGTCTGTGTGAGGAGTTGGAAATATTATTAATGAATAAATTCTGGTGGACCTCAAATGTTGATAACAAAGGGGGATTAAATGGATGTCTTTGTGATAGGTTATGTGCTCCGAAAAAATTAGGGGGAATGGGATTTAGAAGAATTCGTGATTTCAATCAACAATAAAATCTCTATAAATTAATAATATTGGGATCGGTAAATTTTGGTAAATTTTATTAATTTATAGAGATTATTAATTAATTGAGGTAAAATTTATACTGTTATTACTATG
This sequence comes from Kitagawia praeruptora, assembly GCA_037693485.1. NCBI lineage: Eukaryota > Viridiplantae > Streptophyta > Magnoliopsida > Apiales > Apiaceae > Kitagawia > Kitagawia praeruptora. The sequence goes on from CM075352.1 coordinate 148,446,125, forward strand.
TTGGACCAAAAATTTTCATTCAAAATATTAATTTATCATCGAGTATTAATTTATTAGGAAAGCAGGCCTGGAGACTGATGAAAGAGCCTCTTGGATTCCGGATGTTAATAATTCAAAAGTAATCACGGAAGCTCCACAGGAACTGATTTCAGCGAAAGTTAGAAATTTATTTCGGATGAAAGGAAAAGAATGGGATGTTGAAGTTATCAGGGACATCTTTATAGAGGAGGACACAAGAAGAATTCTTCAGATTCCGCTTTCTTACGCAGAGAGTGAGGATACTTGGATGTGGATGGAAGATGATACAGGTGTGTATTCGGTTAAAAGTGGATCGTTTACTTTGCAAAAAGTATGTGAGAATGGAGAATGTGTTGCCTGGTATGAATTGGCTTAAGTTATGGTCCTTGTCAGTTCCGCCAAAAGTTAAAAACTTTATATGGCGAGTGTTCAGAAATTGTATCCCTACCTAGGTAAATTTACGTAATAAGTTTGTAGATGTAGACCCAATCTGCCCAGTGTGTCGTCTTACTGAGGAATCTCTGAAGCAGCTTACCTTTGATTGTCCGTTTTCTAACAGATGTTGGGAGTTAGCTGCAGGTTTACAGAGGAGTTTTTCACAGGAGCAGACTGTGTTTTCCAATCTTAACTGATTTAGAATTGTTTTGCTCTATTGCTTGGAAATTATGGGATCACAGGAACATGGTGGTCTGGAAGCGTCGAATGCAGACTCCTGTGCTTATCGTTAATGGGGCAGGTAGCTTCTTGTTTATGTGGCAACAAGCCAAAGTAGTGCCTGGGGGTCCAGTAAGAATGAATAGGAGGGAGGGGGCGTGGATGCTGCAGTTTTTACAGATGAGGGAATGAGCTCATTTGGATGCTTGTTACGAGATGATAAAGGGGTGGTGATAGCAGGTTTAGGAGGCAGATTTCAGGGCAACTCTGATCCTAAGATAGCAGAGGCGCTAGCTTTCAGAGAGGCTTTATCTTGGTTGAAAGGGAAGCAGGTACAAAAGGTCTTCATCGAGCTAGATTCGCTTGGAGTTGTTCAAGCTTTCAACAATAATCCAGCCGATTCCTCTTATTTTGGAGATATAATATCTGATTGTGTGTCGATTGTAAAGGACTTAAGGTCCAATGAGATTTATTTTGTAAGGCCATCAGCGAATTTAGCAGCTCATACCTCATATGATAGCTAGAGAGGCTAAATCAAAGCCTGATCGCGAGGAATGATCTATTGTTCCTCATTTTCTTATCGATGTAATTGCTTCTAAAAATCAATAATAGCTTTGCCGTTTGTGTCAGAAAAAAAAAACAATATTTACTATCACTAGTGTGAAGATTATTAAGTTACCAAGTTCATTAACCAGAGAGAAAGTAAACTTTTTCCTAGGCCACAGATAATAACATGCATTCATTAAACTACCATTGCCTACACACACATCTTACGAACCTACTGCTACAGCATAGTTTTGGAAAACATCAGTTAAATTTACAATAATACAAGCTAAAGTCCAAACATCAAATATCCGAAACCAAGCCATCACTGTTCCCTACTTACCCTCTGCATCTCCAGTTCAATTACGACAGGTTCTTGTTCATGTGCAGAACTTTGTGTCCTGGTTCCTTGGTCTTCTGGCAGAGATTCAGTCTTCACCTCTTTGCTTTTACCCCATACAATGAGGTAAAGCCCTCCAGTAATAATGAATGCTCCAATCACCCTGTAAATGAGATATACATATATATTATAGGTTAGACTTTGTTAATCAAGGAGCTGCTGACAGACTAAATTTGAATTTAGTCAATGAAAGACCAAGACTGCATGTAGGACTTGGTTACATTCAAAGTTCTTGATAGGATTAGATTAGGTTTTCAAGTTGTTCCAGAATATATTTCTAATTTATCTCTACTTAGTTGACATGCTTGCTGTATAAATAAAGATGAGATGAATCAATAAAATATATATCACTGCTATGTAAACCAACAGACTTCTTATTTTAACATAGATTCAATGAGGAAAATTGCAAACTGAGTATGAAACTTACTTTCCCACGTTCATATTCTCTCCCAAGAAGAGAGATCCGAATACGGCTACTATAATCATGTTGAGAGGGCTGAAAGCTGTAACAAAAACGGCCCCCCGAGCTCTCATGACAACGGACTGCAGGTAGTATGTGACGCCTGAGCAAAGTATGCCCTGAGTGTATTCATCACACACGTTACTAAGTTAATCAAAATAGTACAAGTAGATAAACTGGATTAATGAATGATAATTGGCTATATATATGTATAGATAAGACCCTAAAAATCCTTACATTATAAAAGACAGCAAGAAGCTCCATATCCCACTTAAGTTTCCAAGCAGCTGTATTCTGTCTTTCTGCTATAAGGGCAACTACAGCCCCCTCCACAGTGCCCACAAAACATATCCATACTGTCAATGAGAGATCAGCAGGATATGCCTTTGTGGCATTCCCCTAGTATTTGAAAAAAAAAAAGTTCTTTTGTTAAGGATAGATTTGGTTAAATTTAAGAGTAATCGACAATTTACATCTCTATAGTGATTTTGTCAATTTGGTCTCAAATTTATAGAAATTCACAGTTTAGTTAACTTTTGTAATCTTCTTTCAATCAGCAATCCTGCTACCATTTTATCATCCATCTTTATCCATAACTTCACCTATACAGCTAAAATCACCTTTGTAAAATTTAATGAAGTTTCTTCATGTGTTATCTTTATACTAATGAACCTTTACCTACTAATTTGCATCAAGCCACTGCTTACTTTGATCAATTGTATCCTCATTCTTTTTTGTCTACAAGCTTCCCACACTCTCTAGAATATATTCATTATTATCTCCTTAAACTTTGGCCTCATAATTGTTGCTAAAAATTAGTTTCCTCAAACAAATAATCATTCTCAATTACTAATACCATTGGTACGTGAGTATATATATATATATATATATATATATATATATATATATATATATGTATATTTGTGTTGTATGTGTCTGCGTGTTAAAAGGTAAAAAATGGGAGCAATTTATGAATTCTAATGGAGGTTGAATAACGAGATGTGAACTGAAACAGAAGTTTTACATTAATACCCTTTCTAAATTTAAAGTCAATGTCAAGACTTAATGGAGTTGGTTAAAAAAGTGCATAACGAAGCCAAGATTAAAGAATATGACAATTCAAAATAAGAGACCAAACTGACAAATCAGCTAAAATTAATGGATGCAAGGTATCAATTACTCTAAATTTAATTGGAAAGATGTGCAATAGATAAATACTTACCTGTAAAACCATGAAACAAGCCCAGCTCAAACATCCACCACATATCATGAGAGCACCCATCATTGTATGATGCTTGTCGATGTTACTAGTTCCCTGGATGCCATCTATCGAGAACAATCGGAAGGCCGGGCCTTTCACGAAAGTCATGATCATGGCTCCACCCACCGTAGCGAGTGTGCCACCTACTTTCGCCCAGCTTCGCATACTTGTAACATTAATCTTCTCGACCCTACCAGAAAGTAAATACTTGTAACAAAGATGCTGACTTTGTTGTGATAACTTATAATTTATGCAATGGAAGTCTTGAGAGAGAGAAGAGAGAATAGAGAGAAAATCTGTAATACTACATTTCATTCAAGATAGTTCTGCAGTACACACATCTTCTGTTTATATAGCCTAACTGAACCCTAACAAACTAAAAACACATGCTTGGTATGTTACTATAATACCCCTAAGCTTATCCCGTATTCTCCAATACTCCCCCTCAAACTAATAGTTCAATGCAAAAGAAAAAACATGAACCACAAAAGAAAAAACGAGACATAAGAAAGAAAAATACGAGACCAAATGGAAGATTCGCAATTCCTGCAGTTCTTTGCGATTAGAAGACACAACACTTATCCTTTGTCTCTAATGTAGTCCAATGCCTATAGGCGCTGTAGTTTCCAGCAATGTCGGATTAGATTTATATCCCAGGCGCATAACTCAAGTTCAAAGAGGTCAAATTCACGCAAACAGGCTGCACATTAGGCAAGCAGCAAGGAGCAACCACAAGGAATCCTGACAAAATCCTAATTGATGTACAATTTTGGATTAAGTGTTCTTAAGCTTTTTGCATGTCTCTGAATCTGGATCGTGGACATAAGAACCTTGCTACCTGTATCTCAGGAGCAGAGAGGTTAACTTCTCCCCTCAGGCATGAATTTTGTAATGAAACTCAAGACGTGCAGCTCACAGGAAAGCAGCTAAGCCACTGCCCTCTATGATCCTCAACTTTATTTTCTTGCAAACCCAGCTCCCTCAAATGCCTGCAATTGGACGCAATAGCTGCAAGACCATCCATCGAGAATCCTTCACAGCTAACCAAAACCAAAGACTTGAAATTCACAAAAAGCGTGCAAGAAACTCAATACTATCATCGGAAACCACCATCCTTTTCAACTTTAGCTCCCCCAAATTAACCTCACTTTTAACCAAAGCTTTAATCCGTAAAAAAAACGCATAACAATTTCCAACAATATGGGGCTTCCCTTTCAACGTAAGAGACCTAACCCTACAAAACCTCCCAATCACCCTCTCCAGATTGATCGCATAACAATTTCCAACAAAAAACCCTCTATTCCTATTTGACTTGAATCAGGTTACAACAATCTGTTTAAACATCTGCACCAGCTTGTCACTCTACTCGTCAATGCAAATACAAGATCACCAAAAAAAATATTGTAGCTCCATACATTCATCAACATTTCCAGAAGATGTTTCTAGCTTGCAACAATCACAATCTCACCTCTTTACCAATGATATCAAACACTTTCTATACTTGTCCATACTTTTGTTCTTCATAGGCCCAAAGGCTAAAATCATAAATAAAACACATTTTCCCAAGCATTTGGACAAACACATATGCTATCTAACAAATCATTAATTTTCACTGAACAATTCCAATAATCAGTGTTTCTCTGAGTTACTCTGTCAAACAAGTTATGTGCTCTCACCAAACACACACAATCTCCACATAGAAAAACTCTACCACAACATATCTTTAGAACGCAATACAATACCTCAGCAAATGGAATCAGTCGAGGCACTATTTTCTGCTTATAAGCAGTCCAGATCCCCAACTTAAATCATTTCACATTTTCTGTTTTTATTTTGAGAAATGCTACATGCACATAAATGGTCACAGAATTTTTTTACACAATGACGTGGTCATGCCAGCTGTATCCTACATTAATGAGATTGTCGGCCACTGTACTTGTATTCTAAGTACAGTTAAATCAATGATTTTATTAACTTTTTTTTTATTCTCTATTATTTATTTTTATGTTCTATCAAAATTTTATAAAATTTTATAATTTTTTCCTAGTCTTATATTATTTACTTTTTTATGTTCTATCATTACTATAAATTTTATTAAAATATAATATTTTTTAATTTGAGATGTTTATGAATAAATTTATGAGATGTTTTTATTTGAGCTAATTTGGCATAATTTTGTGTTTATGATTCTCAAGATATTTTAAGATGAAAATTATATTTCACATTTTCTATGTTATAATGTTAACTCATTTTAAAGTAGAGTTAAAATAATGAATTGCATCATTTTAGACAATTTTTATGTTTGGAATAATTTAATTGAAAATTTTAAAAATTTCATTTTTTATGACTCCAAATATATCCTTGATTTGAGATCATTCAGCACTTGTAGTAATTAGTTTTTACATAAATATAAATTCTTCCAACAAATTATAAAAAATAAATAAAATAAGTATATCAAAAAAATATGTGAAAGGGAATCAATCATAAGTGAACAAATTTAATGAAATAAAATAAGTTGTAATTTTTTAGGACACTTAGCTGAACTTTTAATAATATTATATTTTATGAGATGTTTATGAGATGTTTTTATTTGAGCTAATTTGGCATAATATTATTTAAAGGTCAGCTATAATATCTCGTGAATAAATTTATGAGATGTTTTTATTTGAGCTAATTTGGCATAATTTTGTGTTTATGATTCTCAATATATTTTAAGATGAAAATTATATTTCACATTTTCTATGTTATAATGTTAACTCATTTTAAAGTTAAGTTTAAAAATATGAATTGCATCATTTTAGACAATTTTTATGTTTGGAATAATTTAATTGAAAAATTAAAAAAATCAATTTTTTTATGACTCCAAATATATCCTTGATTTGAGATCATTCATCACTTGTAGTAATAAGTTTTTACATAAATATAAATTCTTCCAACAAATTATAAAAAATAAATAAAATAAGTATATCGAAAAATATCATGATCACTATAAGTTATATTTTAATATCGAAAAAATAAATAAAATAATATTTTAATAAAATTTATAGTAATGCTAGAACATAAAAAAGTAAATAATATAGGACTAGGAAAAAAATTATAAAATTTTGATAGAACATTAAAATAAATAATAGAGAATATAGAAAAAAAGTTGATAAAACATTTAACTGTAGTTAGAATGCAAGTACTGTGGCCGACAAGCTATGATACAGCTCACATTTCTGTGCATGTAGCATTTCTCTTTTATTTTTGAAAGCTTTCACATCTTTCTGTTTAAATAGCCTAATTGAGCCCTAACATAGGGTCCGTTTGGGATATTAAAATTGACAGGTGTGATAAGTAAATTTTTAATTATAAATTATTTAGATATTTGGATAATTTTATTTATTAGTTGGTGTGTATGTTTGGTAAATTATAAATAAAAATTAAATTCTTTTTTAAAAAAATAAATCTTAATACAAAAATTTGAATACATAATTGTAAAATTAAAAAAGGCAAAACTTATAGGCAAGAGTATTGAAATTTATAGACGGATAATTTTCTTTCATAACCAAACCTCACCCAAAAATATTATTTGTTATAAATTATGCCCAAAACATGTATATATTAAACAATCTCAAATTAAGCTTTATAACTTAAAGTGGATGAGTGTTAAGTGATAGGTAAATTTTTATTATAAATTATTTAGATATTTAGATAATTTTACTTATTTGGAAATGTATTTGGTAAATTATAATTTATAAATTGAAATATTATTTTCTTTTAAAATTAATTTTTAATATAAAAAGAATAAAAATCACATAAAATGGGGGTGAAAGAAGTGTAATTTACCTAGAATTGACTGCAACAACAAATGTTAATGCAGGCAAAACATTGGTTAAGGCAGCTGCGAAGGTAGCCGTAGTGTTCTTCATCCCCAGTACGTACAGCATCTGGCCCATGATAGGTCTGCGAAATTAACAGAATGATTTATAATTTATTATTAGCTGTTGACAAGATGCGGAAAAAGATTTTACTAGGATAGACACTTCACTTACTCTATCGGGTCCCGGTCCCTGTCAAACGCATATCAGAGACGGGTTATTTAGCATACGACTTTTAAGCTGTTGGATTATTGATCCAACGGTTCTGATTTTAAAAAAAAACATCGTACCGCATAAACTTTATGCGGTACGGAATAATTACCAAAATGCCTCCACTGTTCACGTACCGCATAAACTTTCTGCGGTACGGTGAACAATAGATTTTTTATATGAAAACAGGGGGCATTTTGGTAATTACTCCGTACCGCATAAAGTTTATGCGGTACGGTATTTTTTTTTTTAAATCACAACCGTTGGATCAATGATCCAACGGCTTAAAAGCCGTATGTTAAATAACTCGTCCCTCAAATGCGTTTGCCGGGGACAGGAGCCTACTCTAAAATCCCCAATAATAGAATTTTAAAAAATACTCCCTCCGTCTCATAATACTACGCTCGTTTCATATGTCGGGATTGTTCATGACATGAGATAAATTACTAATTTACGTCTAATCTGTAAGACCAAATATAGTCATGAGTGATCTTGTTGGATTCGTATTTATGAGTACTTTAATACAGTGAAGTTTTTATATTTAATACTAATACGAAATTGAAGATATTAATGATCAAAAGTGTGCGTTGGCAAACGTGTCCAACTCAAATGGGAAAAGTATTTAGAGACGGAGGGAGTATTGTCTTCGTCATCCTTGGTTGGGGCCTACAAATATCAACATCAAATAGTAGTTAATTAGACTGAGAGAGATCCACGTGTTTAGGAAATCAGGGCAACTTTTTCTGTTGCCTTTATATGTAACAGGTACTCCTGAGAATTGCTTTGCATCAAATCTTTTACTAATGAAAAAAGTAGATTATCATGATATGAACCTCGGTATATCATTTAATATTACACAAAAAAAAGTAACGATATCATATTTCTAAATTAAATGAACAAAATAAATTACAAATGCATAAAATTATCTTTCTTTGAGGCCATAAGAGCACTCGTGATACTTGATAAAATTAAAAAAGCATGAAAGTAATTTGTGATCCACTCCAGTTGTTTATACAATTAGATGACATACACATAGATGTAATAACATTTAATTAAAGAAAAATAAAAAGACAATTCTAAATTGATCTCAAAAAACGTGTGTAAAAATTGTAGTCTAATTTAGATTCATGTAGCCGTTTAGTGAAGTTTAAAAACGGCGATTCACACATTTGTAAAATTTAGCAATATTGTCCGTGCTTCGTACACGGGAAACTTAATTTATTTATCCAATTAACTAATGATTAAAAAAAACATGACGGTTATATGAAAAAGATTATCAAAAAAACTTGCAACATTGAATAAGTCATCGACATCAACATATACTTATTAACACCATATATTTACATCTTTAAAGATATATGTGAATATTGTTTGTTCATGTAATTAGTTAAGATCCTTAACTAATTATATGAACAAACAATATTCACATATATCTTTAACAACATCATTGTTCAGTATAATTAAGTTGTATCCAAGCGCGATGAAATAACTCAAGTGGTAAGAGTTTATCTCGTCCCAGGGCCATGGGTTCGATTCTCAAAAAAAAAAATTGTGTCCTTTTAACGTATCTCTTGTATCAGCTTATGATAAAACCAGAAGGCCATTTCTTTGTCACACGAAGTTTGATCCTCCACTTTATTCGGGTCACTAACAATAATTGATCAAACATATTTATTATTTGTAATGTGAGGAGAAGGAATATTAATTTGATACCATATCTTGTTTAATTATTAAATTTGATATTCATGCTAAATGAAATCAATGGATTAACAAAAAAATTAGGGACATTTAAACAAAATGATTATAAGAAATATAGAGGATCTTGTTTTTTAAATGATCCTAGGAATTATAATGATGTTCAATTTGATTTAATTTGTTTTATAAAGGAAAAATATACAAATTCAGTGAATAAAAATAAAAATATGTATATAGGCAGATTTATTATTTATTATGTATATATGTATGAATTAGATATTTAATGATATAATATATAATAAATAATTAATTAAATCAAATTTTACCTAAATCGATATACTATTCTATCTAAAGAAATAAAGCTCGCCCCAAGCCCTTGGCTGGGGTCGACCAGGTCTTTCCATGTCGTTCCATTGTTTATCTCATCATTTCTCGTTCATGTGGGTAGCACGTTTTTAAAGAACATGATATAAAATTTAAGATGTACCATTAAGATTTATACAATAGAATTATCTTGCTAATTTATTATATTTGATACTCACACAATATAAACAATAATTAAAATGTTATCAAAAATTATCTTGCTAAGTTACGAAATCAATCGATTAACAAAAATTTAGAAATAGTTTAAACAAAAAGATTATAAGAAATACACATGATCTTGTTGTTAGATGATTTTAGAAATTATAATGTTATAATGATATTCTATTTTGTATGATTTGTTTGATATAAAATTAGCCATAAAATACATAATTATGTATTTTACGTAATCAATTTTTAACAAAATGATTATTAATAATTTATTGCAATTTTACATAAATCAAAGTTTAAGTTATGATTGATATTAATTGATTGTAATTTACGAATTATAATTATCATGCTGGGAATTTTGCCCGCGCGCTCTAAAAATAATATTTTTTTAAAATATCAATTTAAAGATTAATGTTTATTATTGTTATTCACAATATTGACCTCGTCCAATGTATAGTCATATTATCAATGATAACTTACGGTACACATGCGATTAAAAATTACAAAAAATTGTTTAACAAAACATTCTAATTTTAATTTAAAAGAAACGAAAAAAATTATGTTAAATTGTAATCATATTTTTAATCGATGTCAAAAGCATCAAATAAAAACAACATAAATGTATAAAAAATTATAAAAAAGATAGCATATTGAATATTTCAATAATCACATTAATGTATACAAAAATTTATATAAGATTCCGTTCAAAGTTTCTCGTTGTCGCCTAACGGTGACTTCTCGCATTTTGAACATTTTAAAACTGAAAATTAAAATTAAAAGATAAAAATTCAATTAAGAAAATGTATTTTAAGATATTTCATGACGGCGTAAATGTATCTAATAAGTTTATATAAAGATTTGGTTTAAGTTTTCTTGTCGTCGCTCTTAATTTAGATATTGTAACTAAAAAACTCAAAGCGATTATGAGAAGCTATCATATTTCATATTCCATTAAGGGATATTCCAAATGGTACTACTGTACAATTGGCTTTTCCATTTGGTACCATCCAACATTTTTGACTTCCAAGTGGTACCACTGTACTTTTGGCTTCATCCATTTTATACCATTCTGTCAAGCAAACATTAGTCAGACGTTAGATTATTCTTAATGGTACCACTATACAATTGGTTTTTCCATATGGTACCATTCAATATTTTTGACTTCTATGTGGTACCATTTTTCTTTCACTTAGATCAAATTTTCCTCTGAATTTCACAATTTATCTATACATTTTACTATGTAATAAGTCATTGATTCTCTCACTTTTTCTAATCAGCATCCAAGTCATTAGTATCCAATTATCTTATCATAATAAACTATGTAGTTCAAATTATTTAGTTTCTTTCAACGCTTTTATAGGTCAAAGTAAATCCTCCGGAAGCTCCTGGACAGATCCGAGCACACATTATATATGTGTATGTTCATACGGGTTGATTCTATATATTATATATTAATTTAATATTTTGAATTATTGATCAAAATTTATTATGATTGGACAATTGGATTCGAGTCTAATGAATGACTTGATAGTTAGAGAATCAATGACTTATTACAGACAAAACATATAGATAAGTTGTGAAAATTCCAAGAAAAAATTTATTTTAGTGAGAGAAATGGTACCACGTAGAAGTCAAAAATATTGAATGGTACCATATGGAAAAACTAATTGTATAGTGGTACCATTAAGAATAATATAACATTTGATTAACGTTTGCTTGACTGAATGGTATAAAATGGATAAAGTCAAAAGTACAGTGGTACCACTTGGAAGTCAAAAATGTTGGATGGGACCAAATGGAAAAGTCAATTGTACAGTGGTACCATTTGGAATATCCCTTCCATTAATTGCATAGATGTCTATAATAAAAATTTATAAATTCAGTTCAAGGCTTCTCGCCATCGCCTGGATATTGTAAAATTAAAAATTGCAACAAAATATTGATTATGAAAAGGTATCACATCTCATATTCCACTAATTGCATAGATGTTTATAAAAAAAAATTCAAAATTTAGTTCAAGATTTCTCCCTCGTCTCTTAACAACGAATACTTGAAATTTAAATATTGTAATATTAAAAATTTTAACTAAAAAATATCAATCAATTATGAAAATTTATTATATCTCATATTTTACTAACTCCAACAATGTATGTAAAAAAGTACAAATTCAGCTCTAGGTTTCTCTTTAGAATTTCAATTTCAAAATTTAGTTATTTATAATCCTTAAATTTGAAAATTCTAAAAATCCAATTAGAAAATTGGGCGAACAAATCTATTTGATCCTAAAAATACGTTTAAATTTAAGATTTTGAAACAGTCAAAAAGGAGATTTAAAAAAAAAATATAGATAGATATATGAATAATTAATGTTAATTGATATATAGTTATGTACTATATGAATGCGTTATAGTTTCCATAAATGAGTAATTATAAATTTAAAATTATTTGCAAAATATATGGGAGGGAACTGATAAGAGAAAATCAAGTAAGATTTCGAATTAATTGGGAAGATTAATGTGTATTAAATAAGTAATTTGAATTTCAAAAACGTATTAAATGAAAAGATAGTGTTGACTTGATTATTGATAATTGAAAATGGATCATAATATGATAAGAGAAAATCATGCAAGATTTTAAATTCATCGGGAAAATTGTGCATTAACTAAGTAATTTGAATTTCAAATTCTTATTATGTATTAAATGAAAAGATAGTGTCGACTTGATTATAGATAATTGAAAATGGATCATAATATGGTAAGAGAAAATCAAGCAAGATTTTGAAATAATTGGGAAGATTGTGTATTAAATAAGTACTTTGAATTTCAAATTCTTATTATGTATTAAATGAAAATATTGTGTTGACTTGATTATAAATAACTGAAAAGAGAACATAATATGGATAATCCGTGAATATTGTGAATTACAATGGAATACATTACATATAGAACATTGAACAACATTTTGAATGAGTCATATTTCCATAAATGAGTAATTATGAATTCAAAAATTTTTAAAAGAATATTTGGGAGGAAACTTATAAGAGAAAATCAAGAAAATTTTTGAATTAAATGGAAAGATTGTGTATTAAATAAGTAATTTGAATTTCAAATTTTATTATGAATTAAATAGAAATATTGTTTTGAGTTAATCACAAATAATTGAAAATAGGTCATATTATGGATAGTCCATAGAAAATCAAAAGAATCCAAGTACAAATGATTGGCTTACAGTTTCATTCTGAAGTAGGAGAAATAGGACCAAGCGGAATTTTCTTACGACCTGTTTTACAATTAAGCAAATGTCTAGATTCAAAATATGACGTAACCAACATATAAACCATGTTTGGTTGTGAAAACTTAACACAAAAATAGATTTCATTATCATGTCTTAGGAAACATATTGGAAACATATTGCAATAAGCCAACGTCTCAATATCGAAGATAACAATGGCTTGATGCAAAGAAGCAAGTTCAAGAAAAACCAAAGAAAAAATTAGTCAATGCTTCAAATCCTTAAATTATGCAATGCAGTTTCAGAGATGACCGGAAACTGACCAAAAGATTCAATTTTTTGAAAGGGCCATACAATATATGGATTGCAGATGTATAACAATTAATAAGATGTCCCAGAAAAAATGCATCAGGAAATGCAAGTTTTTGAAACATAAAAAAGCAAAAGAATCCAAGTATAAATGATTCGCTTACAGTTTCGTTCTAAAGTAGGAAAAACAGGACCAAGCGGAATCCTCTTACGACCTATTTCACGATTAAGCAAATGTCTAGATTCAAAATATAACAGAACTAACATATAAACAAAAAATTTGCGTACCTATTTTATCCATTACAATGCAGTGTTCGAGGTGTAGAATATTGTAGATGGAAAAAGGACCATTTATAGATGGTATATTGGAAGATATGATGGATTAATTCGATGAAGAGTGATGATAGTGTGAATTGCATATACAGACTAAAATTTAAGAAGTTTAAAATGAAGAAATCGAAGAGTGATAACCGTGTGAATTGCATATACATACTAAAATTTAGGAAGTTTAAAATGAAGAAATCAAAATTTAATTTCGTCTGCTAAAATCAATGGAGCAGAATAATGCTTAGTTATTGCCTTTACATTACAGAATAATGCTTGAATTACCACTAACGGGTCATATCCATTTTCTAATATGGTAACCGAGTTTTGTAGTAATCAAAGTATATTTTGTACTTGATGATTGCATATACGGACTAAAATTTAGGAATTTTAAAATGATAAAATTAAAATTTAATTTTGTGTGCTAAAATCATGGAGGAGAATAATGCTTAGTTATTGTCTTTCCATAACAGAAATAATGCTTAGAATTTGAATTACCACTAACGGGTCATATTCATTTTCTAATATGGTAACCGAGTTTTGTAGTAATCCAAGTATATAATTTCGTGTGCTAAAATCATGGAGGAGAATAATGCTTAGTTATTGTCTTTCCATAACATATAATTAGAATTTGATTTAACACTAACGGGTCATATCCATTTTTTACTTTGGTAACCCGATTTTGTAGTAATCCAAGTACATTTTGTACTGGATGATTGCATATACGGACTAAAATTTAGGAAGTTTAAATGCTAAAATCAACAACAAATTTCGTGTGCTAAAATCATGGAAAAATGGTGTTAATTATTGTCTTTCAATAACAAAATATTGCATAAAATTTGATTTACTACTAACGGGTCATACCCATTTTCTAATATGGTAACCGGGTCTTGTACTAACCAAGTTTATTTTGTATTGAATGATTTCTGATGGGTAAACGGGTTTTATCCATTGAATCATAAAATAAGTTAATTGTCTAGAATGACCTTGCAAATAAGTAGTAAGGTAAATAATAGTTAAAAATTAAGGATGATGATGTTAGATGACATGATTTTGGGGATGTAATAAGATATTATTTATTCTTAATTAATGATGATGATGTTAGATGACATAATTTGGGGATGTAATAAGATATTATTTATTGCTAATTAAGGATGGCGATGTAAGATGACATGATATTTTATAATTGGGAAATTACGTAAATAGGCATAAGTTGTATTGTGTTGATAAATTTTAAAGGTTATTTAAAGGAATTATGCAAATCTTTCACTAATTAAGGATGATGATTTGGGGATGTATTAAGATATGATCTATTGTTAATTAAGATATTATCTATTCTTAGATGACATAAATTTAGGGATGTAATAAGATACTATATATTACTAATTAAGGATGATGATGTAAGATGACATAATATTTTATAATTGGAAAATTACGGAAATAGGCGTAAGTTGTATTAAGAGGATAAATTTTCAAGAATATTTTAAGGAATTATGCAAATCCTTCACTAATTAAGGTTGATGAAGTAAGATGACATAATATTTTTTATTTGGGAAATTACGAAAATAGGCATAAGTTGTATTAAGAGGGTAAAGTTTCAAGGATATTTTAAGGAATTATGCAAATCCTTCACTAGCACACATTTAGAATATAAAGGATACAGTTTCAACACACGTAAAGTGGGATTGTAAATATAAACAGTAGTACGAATTGTTAAAGTCCTCTACTCTTCTCTTCATATTTTTTTTTTCTTTTGTCAAGTCTTCTATCAATATTCTTGATTTCAGTCCAAAAGAAGTATGAGAATAAACCAAAAGAAGTAGGAGAAAAAAATCATGTAACCTCAGACAAAGTAAGAGGAAAAAAAACCATGTAACCGCAAACAACACACATGTAGTACATTGCTGCTGATCCTACACCCTATGACCTACATTATGTCGTCCATAAACTATTGCAGTAATGTTATTACATACATTAGAGAGAGAGACATACGCGTACCTATCAAAGTAAAAGGCCAATGGTGCCATGAAAATTGTTGCTACAGCATGTCTGTAAACAGAAAACACATACACGCTCATTCCACCATTTAGGGCAGCCTTGGATATCAGATCCAGTCCTGACATCATGAACTGGATAAATATTACAAGGATAAACGGGAGACCAGGGATTGCCACTTTCACTGCCATTTTTTGAAGCGGATGAAATTACAGGGGAGGGAGGAAGAGGAAGCTGAGAAAAAATGGAGGAAGAGTTACAAAGAGGGAGGGAGAGGAAGTTGATGATGATCACTGTATATTACTATATTAGCAAACGTGGTCCTTATCTCTACTCTTCTTAATGTTATTCCGATTATAGGAATGATGTTTGTATTCATGACAGGGACTTATGCTCGTTATCTTTTTTCAACAAATCTTAACAAATAAATTAAGCATTCCAGTACAAGCTCCCAGGTTGAAAGGAGAATAATTGTAAGGTTTAGATATATATGTTTTGCAACTTGACATGAGCATTTTATATACGTTAGAAGTGGTCAATTATGTCACGTACTATCAAAAAAACAAACACATCTGTCTCTAATAACTCATAATATCTGCTTGTGAACCAATCCTAACAACTGTATGAAGCCACGTGCATGCCAAAATGCTGTAAACAAAATTAAACCTAGCTAGCTAACATATGTATATATATATATATATATATATATATATATATATATATATATATATATATATATATATATATATATATATATATATATATATATATATATATCGAACAAAATTTCATTGGAAAATTGAATAATATGTCCAAATTAATGAGTCACTTTATCAATATATCCTTTTTATTCAATAATTATAACATGTTTTATGGTTAATTTTTAATTCACATATTTAACTATAATGTCTTAATAAAATATAGATAAATTAGGAGATTACAGATTAGGTTTTAAATAAATCAAGTAACACAATATAATTATATAAAATTTTAACATGCTATAAATCTACTTCAAAATTTTGAAAACTTGTTATATTATGTGAGACCCTCTATTTTGTGTACTACATATGTTATTTTACAAAATCTTTAAATTTCCTTTTACATGGCTAAATTTCCTCATTTTTCCTGTATAATTTAAAAAAATTCTTTTAATGATGTAATGACTTTCGAAGCCCCTATCCCCCTGTGATTATAGGGTGATGACCCAAAATAATCACCTGGGAAACTGGATGGCCCTTTTTACTGACGGGACACGGTACATCGTGTACCGTGATAGGGGGTGTATTGCGGAACTCGATCTTCCGTAACAGGGCATGATACGGAGCTCCATCTTCCGTGTTATGCATGATACAGTGTACTGTGTTCCGTGACAGTGCTGCGCACCCACCTAACACGGAACACCGTCCACCGTATCATGCATAACACGGAAGACGGAGCTCCGTATCATGCATAATACGAAGGACGCTTCTCCGTATCATGCTAACACGGAGGACGATTCTCCGTATCCCGTCGGTATTTCGGGCCATTTTTTTCAAAATCAGTATTTTGGGCAAAAACTTGGGAAAAATAGGTATTTGGGTAATTCTCTCGTGATTATATAGGTTGCTTCTAGTCTATGAAATTTTCAACAACAAAAAAAAAATTGATCATCTAGTACCTGGATTGTAATTTGCTTAGTCTCATCACTCTCATCTTGATATTTCACTAGTGGAGACGATACAAAATGAAAATATTCAAATCATTTCTTTAAGTCTATTGTGATACCTTTTATGATGGAGATTAAAGATGTTATTTAAGAATGTGAACTAGTTAAATTAACTATGATTAGTTTAAAATTATTAAAGAAATATGAATGTAAGACATATTTACATGGAAAATACTATGTACACAAAATTTATCCCAAAAAATTTTCCAAAAATTAATATGTCACATAAATAAATGGTAACTTTCCTAATAATAATTGATATGTCACATGAATAAATAGTAACTTTTCTAATAATAGTATAAGACCCGCGTGTATATATATATAGGTTTTTGCTCAAGTGAGAACCAATTATTTTGGTGAGATGTGAGATCTAATCTCAACCATTCAAATATATCTTATTTCAATTAATCTCAGCCGCACAAAATTGTAAAATAAAAAAAAACTAAAGCCAAAACAGACAAAGATTACGCGCATTGATTTTATTCTGTTTCATTCTGTTAGACCTCTCTCTCTCTCTCTGCTCTTCTCTCTATCTCCATGTCTCTCTCTTTCTCTCTATTGTCTGTCAATACGAATTTATCTCGATAAACTTGCTTTAGTTTGGAGTATTCACCGGAGATTTGACGGACGAATCTCATCGGATTTTCACTGTAAATTCAATCTGAATTCAAAATTTGTGCTTTTTCATCATGATTACTGAGGATTTACTGAAGATTAGCTCAAATCAAGGTAAAGCAGTCAATTTTTTTAATATTTGTATTTGTACTACAAATTTTACTAATTTGATTGTTACGTATTTTAATTCGATTCAGTTTTGTACTCAACGATGTTGATTTTGTGTTGAAGTTAGTGATTTTGTTGATTATACATTTATTTGTACTTTTTAATTTCACACGAGTTCGTAAATAAATTCGTAAACAAACTGTACTATACTACTATGTGGTGATTTTTACTGTAAGTTAGTGATTTTCTGTATTTCATATGTATTATGTATATTTTTAGATGTTCTGTTGTTGTACTTGTTGATTTTTTGATGTAGTTTAGTGATTTTATGTATTTTGCAGTTATTTAGGTTGATTTAGGTATTTTTGGTGTCATTATGTTGACTTCCTAAACTCTCCTGTAACTAAATTTTTGTTTTTATTTTTTATACTTACTTGTGTGTTTTTATGTAACCTTTTGGCATTAGCAAAGGATTAAAAATAGAAAGTTATGTATAAAGCATATATATGAAAACATAAGTGATAAACGACTTTTTGAATGAGGAGTATAAATGTTTAAGTGATAAACATAAGTGTAACTAAGTATTTCGATTGCTTGTCGTTTCCTGAACCAATGCTATATTACAGTTATTTACTTTTGTTCTTAGTGATTTTATGTGCATTTAAGTAATCTGTTTTTGAAGAGGAGATATTGCCTTTAAAGAGAAAGAGCAAGGTTGCTGTTCAATCTACTGTATCTAATAAGAAGTCAGTTTTTGGTTCAATTCCTGATGTTGTCTCTGATTCTGGAGAAGCTGAAATTTTAAAAGAACTTAAGATTATGATTCTTAAGGTTGTGGTTGAATTCCACAATTTGGAAGTTATTGAAGATACACTGAAGTATGAGCAAGAAAATTTCAGAAGATTTGAAAGAGAAAGTGAAATCAGAGCTAAAGCAAGAGAAGCAGAAAGGATAACAACCAGAGATTACTTGAAAAATGTTCATAAATCTAACAGGAAGTTATGGTATGATAAAAGTAAATCTGTTTCTAAACATCAGCAGTATTATCCAACAGATGAGAAGAAGAAGAGCAAGAAAAAGGAGAAGAGTGAGTGTGATTATAGGAAACCAATTGTTTTCAAATCTGCAGGACTGATAACAGAATCTTCTTTGATTAATGAATCTTTATTGATTGTTAAATCAAAGTCTACTGCATTTGTTGCTGAAAATCCACCAAAGTGGGTAAGTATGCAATCTGGTTTGAAGGGATTGGAACCTGGAACAAGAGGAGGTATTGGATATAATAATGCACAGGTTATTTTTATTGTACAAACTGATCAACATGCTCTAGTTGACAAGATTGGTGATGAGTTAACTGTTAATCATCTCTGGAAACTTGAAGCTGTTGCTATCATTGCTGATTGTCATGCTGGTACTAAGAAGGTAGAAAAGATGTTGTACTTCATGAAAGACAGAAGTGTAAAGAAGATTGCTATTCATGAGTTGTTGTGCAAATCTGCAAAAGAGCTGAAATATGTTCTGTATCTGCTCAGATGTAAAAGCATCAATGCTAAAGAAAGAGAAGTCTACTACAATTGGTCTGTCATGATTTACAGGACAATCAGACAGAGATTTATGGATGGAGGACCGAGGTATGATGGCAATTATACTCCTATGTACTTAAATTTAAGAGGCATAGAGGTTGAAATGAAGAAAGGTACTGCTGTTAGAGAAGAGTATCTAGGCATGGAACAATTGTCTCTTAATCCAGATGGGAAGGAGATTGCTTATGTGTTGTTAGGTGATTTAGATCTTCCAAGAAGCTCAATTCGGAATCTCAGGGCAGCTATCTATCAGATTAATGAGGAAGACGAAGGACTCAAAAATCTGAAAAAGAAACTGATTCAAATTCTTGAAAGCAAGGAAGAAGAATTGATATCTGACTTCTTGAAGATGAATCTGTTTTATCAAAGAATTTCTGAAACTGTTCCTGATGAATTTTAGAAGGTATTTTGTTTTGAGTTTTTGACATCTTTGAATCAAGGAATTTGTGCTTTATTTCACAAAGAACAAATTGGGGGAGATTGTTAGATATTGATTCAAGTGATGATCAGGATCTGGGCATTACTGATCAGATACTGATGCTGACGTCATCAGTAACACATCGTCAGTATTTGAGTAGATCAGGATTACAAGCAGATTTACTTTTGTCCAGAGATTATGGGAAGATTGATTTGTCGGTTCCTGAATTATAGGAATGCAGCTATCATTCAAGATATGTATTAAGAGTCGTATGTAATTGATTTAATATATCTTGTAATTGATAGAGCAGCTGTGTACACTATATAAACACAGTTTAGGTTTTACATGATTGTAATCGAATACACGAGTTATTCTGTAACCTAGCAGCTCTTAAGAACATAAGGTTTTCTTAAGAGAGTTTGTAACAGTCTTATATCAGAATTAATAAAGCTGTTATTGATTCATACTTGTGTTATTAAGTTGAAAATCTATACAATTGTATTCAACCCCCCTTCTACAATTGTTATTTACTGGGCAACACAAAGATTGGTTGAGTAACACGTCATTTAAATGGGTCGACCAAGAGTTCGAAGGATCCCCAGAAATCGGTGACAAATTACCAGGGTACCGTGGGAAACCCCTAGAAGATGACGAGGTGGACATCTACAACCACAAATAGGAGGCAGGTTAACAAAGAGGATTGAAGTGGGATGGCTTAGAGTTGGGCAACGTTTCCAACCCCCAACTAAAGGGACACCCAGAATACGCAAAAAAGGGCCAAGCCAAAAAAGAACTAGGGTGTGAAAATAGTCATCAACACGGCAACCTAACATGATGGTGTTGGGGCTACCAGAATAAAGTAGGAACCACGGGAATCTTTCTAAGGCACCAAGGCCACACCCAGATCAATAATTCACAAGTATTAACTCAATAGAACAAGTCTAAGACAGCATAATTCAATGAGAACAAACATCAAACATGCAATGAGCATCTAGAAAAATGTCAAAGGGGGCAACCGGAATACGGATCACCTCAAATCCCTTTGATATATTCGCTATGAGCAAGAAGATTTACACATGAAATTCTTTATAAAGGTTCAATCAGTCAGATCTATCCAAAGCAGGGTCGGCAATTGAAAAGTACAACATGAATCAAAGACCCAACATATGAAACTTGGGTAAACCGAAATGGACGGTATCAAAACGAACGTTGATTCAAAGACAAACATTAATATGCATATGCGGGCATATGAGGCATAGAACACAAGATATGCATGGCTACTATGATTACAGTACTAATTCCAGGGTCACAGACATACCTGGATAAAGGATGTAGAAACGAGAGTTCGAATGTCTTAGCTCTCGTCGGAAACCACGTCGGAAACTCCTTTGCAACCCTTGCACACTTGGGAAAATATCTTGTGAAGATGAAAAGAAAAGTGAAAAGGCTGAATACACAAATATATAAAAGTAAATAGGAAGAGGCGTGCCCTCTTTGGCTAATGAATTTGGCACAGAAAATGAGGTAGGCGGGAAGTGTATTGACAAGAGGAACGAACCGTCTCAAGCTTATCAAGGAAAATAAAAGAATTTGAATTCAATCTCCACCTATCCCTGATATATATCCATTTTATTCTCTAAGGATAAAATTAATTAATCAGAGTTTTTTACAAAGTGAAATACAAAGCTTTCGTTTTTATTCAGGCTTCCGTAGCACAATTACAAGTATTAAAATGAGAATACGGGTCTAAATACTTATGATTGCGAACTCCAATATTTATGCACCTTATCATATTGAGCTGATGAGAGTGCGGAGATACAGATTTTTGTTAAGAGACTTAGGAGACGGCACCCTGTAAATAATTGGTTCCCCTTGCACTCAGTACTTCAGGGAACCGAGGGGTAGTTGTTGTGACCAAAATCTCGTATGGGTTAGATTTAGGCCCACTAGAGGATTAAGGTCCAGACCCATGAGGAAAATGAGTAATCTGTCAGGCTTCCAAGGGCCCATGGCAGCCCCAGGGGTTACCATGTATGCGGCAGCGAGGAAATGTGTGGTTTAGGGTCCCAAGGGTATCCCCTTGTAGGCAACCTATAGCCATTACCAGTCATTCAGTAGGGCTTCCTGAGTAGCTTCTATAATGGGGTTACTGGAAGGGTTACCGGAGGGGGTGACGGAGCCAGGCTACCGAGCGGTACCCCCAGCTTCCGCCGGAAGCCTGATCGGGCTGCCAAACCAGATAAGGCACGCCTCCTAATTTTTAGGAACACGTTTATATCATCTAAAAACACTCCTAAACAGATATGTATTCGATTATTTGAGGATATATGTCATATTTACTTGATAAATGATGCAAAATCATGATAAATACAAGGATAATCATCCTACAAAGACCAAAATAGCTTGGTAACCTAAAAATACACATCACACTCGATTTATATCAGTAACAACAGTCATTATCCCACTGGAGAGAGGATAACTCATCACAAATAAACGATTATATCATTTTAAGAACTACATATGGGCTTGATCCACTATAAATAGTGGTATGTAGGCAGTTTACGGGATTCTTGGACACTTTGACACCTTGAGAAAATACAGAGCACGTATACTCTTGTGTGAGACACCTTCATTAGGGTTCTTGGTTGACCAACGCATCATCATTGCACGGTCCTTGAGCTCTCATCCCGTAGATTCAGTCCATTCCTTCCGAGGAATCATATCCCGTGTTCTTCGGGAACCCCTAGTCGTGAGCCTTTCCGGGCGGCTAGCTATTGATCTCCAACTACGAGCCTTTCTGGGTGGTTGGACAATTCCGTGTTTATTGGCATTATTCCAGCACGAGGCCTCCTATTTTGTTGTGACAAATTCCTCCCACAACACCCACTATCGACAAAAGCATTTAGAGTCTATAATCTGAGAACAAAAGTGGTCATGGAATCTATCCATGTGTCTTTTGATGATAAAAAGATAACAGGACTTGAAGATTTTGATGAACATGACCAGCTGAGATTTGAGAATGAAGAAATAAATGTTGATCTACAAGATTCTGATACTCTTTCAGACAATATTATTCAATCTATACAAGTAGATCAGACTGTAGCACATGTTGAGGGGGAGCAAGTGAACGATGAAAATGAACCCCAATCAAGTGAAGAAACATCAAAGAACGCATCTGCTACTAATGATTCATTAAACTCTGATTCATCAAACTTTGAAAGCAACAGCTCAGGGGGAGCAAACAATGATTTTGGATCTACTAGTCACCACACTCAACACAATTATGAACTTGAGGAATCATCAAGATCAAATATGCCAAGACAAAGGGTATGGAGTAAAGCGCATCCCTTTGAATAGATCATTGGTGAACCGGACAAGGGTGTACAGACTAGAAGAGCAACACAGAATGAATGCAATTTTGCAGGATTTTTATCTCAAATTGAAACTAAAAAGGTTAATGAAGCTCTTGATGATCCAGATTAGGTAACTACAATGCATGAAGAACTCAATCAGTTCGAAAGGCAGAAAGTATGGAAGCTGGTGCCAAGACCAAAAGATAAATATGTAATTGGAACTAGATGGGTGTTTAGAAATAAACTGGATGAAAATGGTATTATTACGAGGAACAAGGCTCGATTGGTAGCAAAGGGTTACACTAAAATAGAGGGAATTGATTATGATGAAACCTATGCTCCAGTTGCAAGGCTTGAAGTAATCAGGATGTTCTTAGCATTTGCTGCACACTCTAACTTTAAGGTTTTTCAGATGGATGTGAAGAGTGCATTTTTTAACGGAGATCTAGAGGAAGAAGTCTATGTTGAACAACCCCTAGGTTCGAAGACAAGGAATTTGAAGGTTTTATGTACTTTCTCTTCATAGCTCTCTATGGTCTCAAGCAAGCCCCTCGAACATGGTATGATACTCTCTCCAAGTTCTTACTTGAAAATGGTTTTACAAGAGGTATCATCGACAAAACTCTCTTTCATAAAAAGCATAAAAATGATATAATTCTGGTGCAAGTATATGTGGATGATATAATATTTGGTTCTACTAATGATTTTCTATGCAAGAGATTTGCTAAGCTAATGCAGAGTAAGTACGAGATGAGCATGATGGGTGAGTTGTCCTTCTTCCTTGGACTTCAAGTTGTTCCGAAGCCTGATGGTATTTTCATCTGCCAATCAAAATACATAAAAGATCTTCTGAAGAAGTATGGGATGGAAGAAGCAGCTACTGCCAAGACCCCGATGCCAACTGCTGTCAAGCTTGATCAAGACAAATCTGGTAAGTCAGTTGACATCACGAAGTATCGAGCTGTTGGCTATACAGATTCTTACTTCGCAGGTTGTAAGATTGATCGGAAAAGTACTTCTGGAAGCTGTCAGTTTCTAGGAAGAAGGTTGGTATCTTGGTACAACAAGAAGCAACACTCAGTATCTACCTCGATAGCTGAAGCAGAATACATTGCGGAAGGTAGTTGTTGTGCTCAGATCCTGTGGATGAGGAATCAACTTCAGGATTATGGACTCATGTTGGAAAAAAATCCAATTTTATGCGACAACACGAGTGCCATTGCCATTGCCAACAATCTAGTTCAACATACCAGGACTAAGCACATTGATATCAGGTATCATTTCTTACGAGAGCATGTCATGAATGGAACTGTGGTATTATATTTTGTTCCCACAGATCAACAAATTGCAGACATCTTTACTAAACCACTCGATGAATCCACTTTCTCCAGGTTAGTTGGTGAACTTGGGATGTTAAATCTGTCTAATTAATTTTGGATAATCAATAACTGCAATTTGTTATAAGTTCACATGTATTTTAAATGTCCATATGTTTAGAACTTGTGAATTTATTTGCATCCAGTCCTCATATTATAGTTATCTCTATATTAATTACCACGCTTATAAATGCAATATTTTATGGTAATTAGTTAGCAAATAATTGAGTTAATTGTTGCATAATTAAGTAAATATTTTATTGACATATATCAATTAATGATATTTTGTTAATTTTATGTCTATTTAATTGTGAGTTTATCTGATTATTGTGGATTAATTCTTGATTTACTGTGTGATTATTTTTAAATCCATAATAATTAGAAGTATTAGATATGTGTATGTGTATAGACTGAAAGGTTTCGGCGATAAGATGTTTTTTCGGCCGACAGGTTTCGGTGATAAGATGTTTTTTCGGCTAATTAGGTAGTTTGGTGAGAAATTATTGAGCGATGTTATTTTTCAAACATAACCTGTCACTATTACACCTAACCCACTATTACTTGAAACCTTATAAATGATGAGTTTTTGTTTGTGTTTAACATCATCATTTTTCAGATATACAGAGCATATACACATAATTGCTGAATATTTCGAGCTTTGATCGGAAAGATCTCTCAATCTAGCTGGTGGTTTTTAGATCGGATTTCATATTCTTGCTTTATGTTAGAAATGATTGATGAGAACAGTGTTTGGAAGCTAAAGTAACAAAACAGAGTTTAGCTGGAAGCAGTCAGAGTTTAGTTAAACACTGACTGGAAGCGCAACAGAGGTTGTTAAACTCTGTAGCGGAAGCGTCTGAGAGTCAACAGTGTTTGAAGATTGATACAAGATAAATATGGAAGCAATATCTTTGAAGATTGGATAGCTGTCAAAGAGATTGAGTTGACTTAGGAGAAGTGTAGCAATCGTGATTGATATCAATTGTATAGCTTAATTATAGGAGAATCAATTACTGATTGTACGAAGCTGTATGTTTTATAAATACAGTTAGGTTAACCCTAAAAGGGTATCGAACATAGAGAAATTCATTGATTGTAACCTAAGCAGCTCTCTGTGATATTTTACATCACTGAGAGAGGAATTATTAATTCCAAACAGTTTTTAAGTGTTAAAACTTGTGTTCTTGTTAATTACTTATATAATACTTGATTACATATTGTGTATTCGACCTAACAATTGGTATCAGAGACAATCTATTACTTTATTACAGTTTAAGATCCAAACACAATAGTAATCAATGGCAGAAATACCTCCTCCATCTAGTTCTGAGAAAGCCCCTACTACTGTTAGTAGGTATGAAACGATTAGGGTTCCTATACTTAGGCCATCAGAGTATGAAATTTGGAAGGTGAAGATGACCATGTTTCTGGAGGCTACAGATCCAGAATATCTTGATAGAATTTATGAAGGTCCTCACAAACCTACAAAGTTATCTGCTGCTGCTGCTGGTGAGGAATCAAAGGTGATTCCAAAAGAAAAGAAAGATCTAACTGCTGAGGATCTTTCATCTATTGCAAAGGATGCAAAAGTAAGGCATTTACTTCACAGTGCTTTAGACAATGTAATGTCTAATAAAGTGATTAATTGCACAACTACAAAGGAAATATGGGATGCACTTGAGGTTAGGTGTCAAGGAACTCCTGCAATCAAGAAAAATAGAAGAAACATACTCACTCAGGAGTATGAGCATTTTGAGGCAAAGTCTGAAGAAACCATGACAGAAACATTTGACAGATTCTGTAAACTGCTCAATGATTTGTCATTGGTTCACAAAGAGTATGATTTAGAAGACTCAAATCTTAAGTTTCTTCTTTCTCTACCTGAAAAGTGGGATGTGAAAACAACCACCATAAGAGATAACTATGAACTTGCTGAAACAGAGATTGATGAAATATATGGACTGCTCAAAACCTATGAATTGGAATTGGAGCAGAGAAACAAAAGATCAAGTAAAAAGTCAAAGACTGTTGCACTGAAAGTTGAAGAAAAATCTTCAAGGAAAGAAGCATCAAGGAGAAAGGCAAAAGGAAAAGCCTTAGTCATACATTCAGAAAGTGAGTCATCAAACACTGATGTTGACTCAAACACAGATGGAACATCTGATTCTGAAGATGATGAGGAGATGATGCAAATGGCTGTATTGATGGTAAAGACCTTCAAGAAGATGGGATTCAAGAACTTCAAGAAGGGAAAGAGATTCTCCAAGGATTACTCAAAGTCTGACAAGAAAAATTTCAAGAAATCTGAGGGAAAGGACTTCAAATCTGGTAAGAAAGATAAGTCTGAGATTCAATGCTACAAGTGTAAGGAGATGGGTCACTATGCTCCTGAGTGCAAAAAGGGTAAAACTGAAAAGGCACTCTACACCAAAGGCAGAGATTGGGCAGACACTTCAGATTCAGATGAGGAAGTCAACTATGCTCTCATGGCTACTACTCAGAATGAAGATGATGATCTAAAGGTACCCCCAACTACCTATGCTTATAATACTGATAATATAACTGAATTGAGAATTTATCTTAAAGCATTACATATCAGTTATAGGGATCAGACTTTAGAAAATGAGAGGATAAAGAATGAGTGCTCCCAACTCAAAGAAAGAAATAAACTTGTTGAGGAACAGCTAGAAAACATGAATAAAATTCAGAAAGAGAGAGATGATGCAGTGCTTATTGAACAGGAGTTGCTAGGTAAGTATAAGAAACTAGAATCTGAATTGGAGGATACTAAACACATTATTAAAACTTGGACACACTCTGGTAAAGATACTCAAGAAGTGTTTCAGTCAGATACAGTAGGTCTAGGTTACTCTGAAGGAGATGAACTTAGATTTGAAAATTTGGTAAAAGTTAGACCACATCGTCCATCTGAAGGAAATGTTATGGGAACAGGTGGACCTAAGACTGAAGCTGAGAAAAAGGCTGTTAAAGAATCATATGCTAAGACTTTTGTTAAAGAGGTTAATATTGGTTCAATGACAGATAAACAACTCAAGCATAAGCTTAAAGAGATAAAATCTGTCAACAAGCAGAGAATGCCTAAGAAAAACAGAAATGGAAAAATAGGCATAACATCAGGAATTAAACCAATGCTTGCTTCATTAGCTCCTAGAAAGACATGCTTTAATTGTGGAAGCACTAATCATCTTGCTAGTTTCTGCAGTAAGAATAAGAACATTAATTCTTTGCCCTCTAAAACTGCAGTTAAAAATGATTATGTGAGAACTAGACCACAGACTTTATGTAAACACTGTGGAAGTACATGGCATTCTATTTACACTTGCAGAGATTATCATGCTATTTACTATAATTACTATGAACCCAAACCAAATTTGAAATGGGTTAAAGTAAACTCTGCAAATGTAAATTCTGAAAAAGTTAGCTTAAACTCTGATAATGTGAATTCCGCTGCAAAAGCTAACAGAATTAAGAAAGCCAAAGGATCCAAGCAAGTCTGGATCCTTAAAACTAACAATCAGTGATTTTTTGTGATTGCAGGGCACCAGGGTGAGTACCCTAGTCGTGGACAGTGGATGTTCAGGACACATGACTAGAAATAAAGCCCTGCTATCAGAGTATGAGGAGAAGGCTGGCCCAAAAGTTTCCTATGGAGATGGCAACATAGGACATACTCTGGGATATGGCAATATTAATCTAGGAAGTGTCATCATCACAAATGTAGCTCTGGTTCCAGGACTCAAGCATGATCTGCTATCTGTGAGTCAAATCTGTGACAGAGGATATCATGTGGATTTTCAGCCTGAATATTGTCAAGTCATCAGCAAATCTACAGGGAAAGTTGCTCTAGTTGGAAACAGACACAATAACATCTATGAAATTAAATTGTCAACAAACAATGATGGCAAAGCAGTGTGTCTGTCAACAAGAATGTCCAGTGAAGAGAGTTGGAAGTGGCACAAGAAACTCTCTCATTTGAATCTGAACAACATCAATGAGCTCATAAAGAATGATCTTGCAAGAGGACTACCAAAGTCATTGTTGAATGTAGAAGGCCTGTGTGATTCTTGTCAAAAGGCCAAACAGAGAAAAGGCTCTTTCAAGAGCAAATCTGAGTCTTCAATTGTTGATCCTTATCATCTTCTACATGTTGATCTTTTTGGACCAGTAAATGTCATGTCACTTGGAAAGAAGAAATATGCTCTAGTCATTGTTGATGAATACACCAGATACACATGGGTGTATTTTCTGGCAAAGAAGGATGAAACTGCATTAACACTGGCAGAACATATAATACAACTGGACAAAGGGTCAGAGAAACAAGTGAAGATTATTAGAAGTGACAATGGAACTGAATTCAGGAATTCAACCATGGAAGAATTTTGCAAGAGTAAAGGAATCAAACAAGAGTTTTCTGCACCTGGTACTCCACAACAAAATGGTGTAGTGGAGAGGAAGAATAGAACCTTGATAGAAGCAGCTAGAACCATGCTAGATGAAGCAAAATTGCCAACATATTTCTGGGCAGAAGCAGTTCAAACTGCTTGCTTTACTCAAAATGCAACACTGATCAACAAGCATGGTAAAACACCATATGAAATGGTGAAAAAAAAAAGGCAAATCTAAAATATTTTCATATTTTTGGATGCAAGTGCTTTGTGTTGAAGACTCATCCTGAACAGTTGACCAAATTTGATCTAAAGGCAGATGAAGGAATTTTTGTTGGCTATCCACTGTCAACTAAAGCATTCAGAGTTTATAATCTGAGAACTAGAGTGATCATGGAGTCTATTCATGTGTCATTTGATGACAAGAAAATAACTGGACTTGAAGATGTTAGTGAACATGATCAACTGTACTTTGAAAATGAAGATTTATTAAACTCGGATGAGACAGATCTGACAAACACTGTTGAGGTCAATTCTGAACCTCTACTGGTAAACACTGAAGAGACTTTTCAATCAGAAACAAGGGAAGAACCAGTTGAGGGGGAGCATGAAGAATCTCACCAAAGTGATAATTCAAACACTGATAGTGACTCAGTTGATAACTCTGAATCAAACACTGTTGATTCAAACTCTGATCGTTCAAATTTTGAGCAGTCACATTCAGGGGGAGCATCAGAAAATGATGAAAGGCACCAAGAAAATCAGGAGAGCATGGATCAAGGGGGAGGATCACATGATGACAGAAGCAATCTGCCTTCTGCAAGAAAATGGACTAAGTCACACACACCTGATTTGATTATTGGTGATCCAGATGCAAGAGTAAGGACAAGAAGTGCAACAACAAATGAATGTCTGTTTCATGCATTCTTGTCACAATCTGAGCCAAAGAAAGTAGAAGAAGCTCTTAAAGATGCTGACTGGATAACAGCAATGCAAGAAGAGCTAAATGAATTTGAGAGGAATGAAGTGTGGACCCTTGTACCAAGGCCAAAGAACAGATCCATTGTTGGTACTAAATGGGTTTTCAGAAATAAAACTGACAGTGATGGTGTGATCACAAGGAACAAAGCAAGACTGGTAGCTAAAGGCTATTCACAGCAGGAAGGAATAGATTATGATGAGACTTTTGCACCAGTTGCCAGATTGGAGGCAATAAGGATGTTTCTTGCCTATGCTTCTCACAAGAAATTCAAAGTTTTTCAAATGGATGTGAAAAGTGCTTTTCTGAATGGAAAACTTGAAGAAGAAGTATTTGTTGAACAACCACCTGGTTTTGTAGATCCAAAATATCCAGACTATGTCTACAGGTTAGACAAGGCACTCTATGGACTTAAGCAGGCACCAAGGGCATGGTATGAAACCCTTGCCAAATTTTTACTAGAAAGTGGGTTTCACAGAGGTACTATTGACAATACTCTGTTTTACTTTCAATCTGGTAGTGACTTGCTTTTAGTTCAGATATATGTGGATGACATCATTTTCGGATCTACTAATGATAAACTCTGTAAGAAGTTTGCCAAACTCATGCAGTCAAGATATCAAATGAGTATGATGGGAGAGCTTAGTTATTTTCTAGGCCTACAGGTGAAGCAAACAGATGATGGAATTTTTATAAATCAAGCAAAATATACCAGAAATCTTCTCAAGAAATTTGGTATGCTTGACTGCTCATCTGCAACAACTCCCATGGCAACTGCAACAAAACTGGACAAAGATACAGGGTCATCAGTGGATATGACAAGTTACAGAGGGATGATTGGTTCTCTACTCTATTTAACAGCTAGTAGACCTGATATCATGTATGCCACTTGTCTGTGTGCAAGGTTTCAGGCAGATCCAAGGGAACCACATTTAACAGCTGTGAAGAGGATTTTCAAGTATCTCAAGGGCACTGTAACTTTAGGGCTGTGGTACCCAAGAGAATCAGATTTTAAGCTACTTGGTTACTCTGATGCAGATTTTGCAGGCTGTAAGATTGACAGAAAAAGCACAAGTGGAAGTTGTCAATTTCTTGGTGACAGACTTGTGTCTTGGTACAGCAAGAAACAAAAATCAATATCAACATCTACAGCTGAAGCAGAGTATATTGCTGCTGGTAGTTGCTGTGCACAGATTCTGTGGATGAAGAATCAATTGTTGGATTATGGGTTAAGGTATAGTAAGATACCTATTTTTTGTGATAATCAAAGTGCTATTGCAATGACAGGTAATCCAGTACAACACTCAATGACCAAGCACATCAGCATAAGGTATCACTTTATCAGAGAGCATGTAGAGGAAGGCAATATTGAGCTTCACTTTGTGCCTACAGATCAACAACTTGCAGATGTCTTCACAAAGCCTCTAAGTGAAGCAGCATTTACAAGACCGGTCAATGAACTAGGGATGGTATCTGGTTTTGACTAAACATGTTGGTTAGACTCAAAATTTTCTAATAAAATGTGTTGCTCATATTTCTTTAAATTGCTAAAGTGCTATGTGAACCTTGTTAATTAAACTCTGTCAGCATGATTGTTGGTCATACACTGTTAATATGTTTGTTAAACTCTGTGAATTCTGAGTTGATTTTTGTCTGAATGAAAATACCAATGAAGAAAAATGTATGGAGCATGATTCTCAGTGAAAAATCAAGATTCTTTCTGAGTCACTGTGATCTAATCAGAAATTGTGCAGTAAATTAACACAGCATGATACTGTTTCATATTTAGAGCATCTCTTAGTTTATTTGATCCTAAACTCTGAATCTATGAATACTGTATGCATTGCCTCTCATGAATAACTCTGATATTGATGAACTCTAAACTCTGATTAGTAACACTCTGTTTCCAAACCATACTTGATTCTTGATGATTCTTTGTTTGCACTTGTGAAAATTTTAAAACTTGAGATGTGTCATTGTTTAGTTTGGTGAGAAACAGTTCATGTCTACACCCTGTGAGATTTTGAGCCGAATAAGTGATTGATACATTTTATATCAATCAGATTTTATTGCTGTGTGATGTTCATCAGTAAGTATGTTGCTCTAGAACTTGCATTAAACCATTTTGAGACTACATGATATATGTGTGCATGAAAATGATAAAGGCACTAGGATTAACCATCTTTCTTCAAACACTGTTCAAAACATCTTTGAACACTGATAATAAACACTGTTCATAAACACGACCCTTAGTAAACCCCTTTTGAGCCTAATTAACTGCTCATTTTTCTTGAATACTGAAGTATTAAGAGCAGTTATATTCTTTTGATAAATCAAATTCAAGCAGGTGAGTATTTCTCAAGAAAAGAAATCTTACTCAGTATATATATATGTAAATAAAAAAAATAAAAATAAAAAAAGAAAAAAAGAAGAAAAAAAGGGAGGTATATATACTGATCATCTTGTACAAATATGTACTAACCGTTTGACTGAACATTTTGATCTGATAAATTGTTCAGTTAGGAATTCTCATTCGAAAAATATCTTTTCTCATCTGTTTGATTTTACTCAATTACAACCATGAACAAAGTCCTTTTGATTTGTGCATATATGTAATCAAAGTAGTGTAGATTTGGCGAAAATTCAAGCTTATGGTAGTATCTGCTTCTACTGATTGAATTTGAGCGAAAACACTTCACCTAAACACTTGTGTGCTGTGAGAGTTTGTGAGGAAATCCTTGACATGTAACTCACTGAATGATGCTTTGATAGTTATCTCCTGATCTTTTTGTCTATAATGACTGTGTGCTTACTTGGATAATCATGAACATAAACTGGAACAGAGATATTCAGATTTCTGTAATTAAGGAACTACAGAGTTTAGCATTCATCATATACTCTGTGTTTAATATGAGAGTTTGTGCATTCAGTGTTTATTGTTTTGATTTATGGATTTTATGAAATATTAGATGCTATAAAAATTGATTTGGTAAACTTTGCTACTCACACACAAAAATCACGACTGTGCATTTTTGAAAGGGTTTTTGTGACAAAGGTTGAAAATTTGACAAACACTGATTGATTGTGTTACGTACTCTAAGGTAAATTTTCATTAAGATAATTTGAAAATTTTGCAGTAAATGGAGTGGTTGACAACTGTTAATTAGTGTATTTAGTGGTAAAGTGTCTTGATAAACGGAACGACAGCGGTAATAATGGCTTTTACTGCGCGTGTATTAAGTGAACCGTTGCATGTATGACACGTGTTCCACTTTCACCCACTCACTCATCATTATGTACCACTTTCGCATTTCTCAAGGGAACAGTTGCGTGTTTTCAAGATAAAACGTTTGAGTTTAATTTTTAATTACTACTCAAACTACTTTTTGCTCAATCACATTCACTCACTCAAATTCACTTTACCAAAACAGAGAACTTCTTTGTTTTTCACTTTGGCATTTTCGCAAACACCTTTCTTGCATATCATTTTCACAGTTGCTTTTTGTTTATTTCTTGATCTAATGGCAACAAAACCTTTCACTTTGTTTGGTCTACGTTTTGTGCCTAACAATTATGCAGCTTTACTTGAGAATGACCGGGCTCCTGAGGCGTTTCACCTAATGCAAAATTTTCTTCGCGATTCTGAGATTGGGCAAGCGCTGGTTGAACCGGCTACTCTATTTGCTTCTCAGGTTGTTAACTTCTGGCAAAACTCAAGATATATAGAAGGAGGAGAGAATGGAACTCCATCTATCATCTTCTCTCATGAAGAACAAGAGTTTGTGATTACTCCACAAACTGTTCGTGATGCCATGGATTTCGACACACATACTTCGTATGCTGTTGTCTCTGAGCAAAATCTGAGAGAGATGCTAACAGAGATTGGGTATATGGACTCACTTGCAAAGCTGGGCAGTGTGAGGAGGCCGAATCTGAGAAAAGAGTGGAACTTTTTCTTTGATTGTATCACCAGGACATTCCAGAAGAAGGTAACCAACTGGGATGCTATTCCAATGGACAGTCTGCAAATTGGGTATTCTCTACTCTATGGTACAAGTCAGAGTGTATTTTTCCTCCTGGAAGGGCAGCTATGTTTCTCCAAGCAAATTCTTCGAAGATTAAAAATCCAGAAATATTCACTTGTTTGCAAGGCACAGTGATTCAAATCAAAACCTTGAATAATAGATTTGATGATACTCAGAAATCTATTGTTGATCTTCGAACAGAGGTTGCTACTCATGAGGAGAAAGCTCAACTAGCTAATGCTAAGCTTTTTCAACAATTCTCCAAAGCTCAAGCAAATCTTAATGACAGACTGAGCACAGTTGAAAAGAATCAGATTTTACTGACTGAGAAGGTTGATTCCATTGCAAACTCTCTTGAGTTAATTACCTCAATTCTGATTCAGGATGGTGATGATGTCAAAAAAGGGGGAGAGAATTGCTAAAACCAAGTGCAAGCAAACTCAAACTCTGTCAAAGAAAGATCATCTTGATGATGAAGGTACTGCTGATAAGGGCTTAAGAAATGCAAATCCCAGACAAGGACATGGAAGGTCTTCAAGGTCAAAGCCAAATTTGGTGATAGATATAAATAGTCAGAGTACTTCTGGTACAAAGCCAAAGGATTTGTCATTCACTGACAATCCACAAACAGATGAAGAATTGGCTGCAAAACTTTTTCGTGAAGAGAATGCTGAAGCTACACTTGAGGATATACAAGCTGAAGAAAAGCTGTTGCAGAAAGAGCATTTAAAAGCTCAAAAGTCCAAGAAAGTGAAGAAAACTGTTAGAGCTTCAAAGTCTTCAAGGCCTGTAATGAAAGGTATTGAGATAAAAGAAAAACTATCTGGTATTCAAGAAGAAGAAGAAGAAGAAGAAGATAAAGGAAAGCTGATTAGAAAGTCTTCTCTTGATGCCAAGCTGAAGTTAAAAGGAGTGATGGGTGAAAAGAGCAAGAACAAGATGATAGTTACAACCTTTGTTGATACACATGTTGTACAGAAGAGTGAAGACACAACCTCTATTGCTGCACAAGCTGTGACTACACCAATATTGTCTTCTCAGTTGAAATCAACATTTGGAAAAGGTGTTCTTCGTGATTCAAGTCTAGAAGCTACAGTTCCAATGGATTTCACTGATGGTAGAGCTTTATCTGGTAAAATTGGATATACCAAAGGAGGTATAGGCTCACATAGAGATAAAAGACAGAATGTTGCTCCCAGAGATCCTTCTTCATTGTCTGTTCCAGGTCGTGGTGTAACTCAAGAGAGTTTAGACAGACTGGAGTCAGTACAGCTTGTTCATCAAAAGAGTTTAGGAAAGGATTTCCTGTTATACTTCATGGCTGATGGAACAGTGTTCAAGATTGCTGAGAATGATATTGATTTAAAATTCTGGGAAGAACTGGAGTATGTTCTGTATATTTTCAGAGTAAGAAATCAAAGAGCTCAATCAGTTGCAAATGTGCTCAGACAAAAGATGATTCAGAATCTTGCAAGAAGACATATGAAATACAACAGCAAGTATGTTCCAAAGTACAGAGACTGGAATGGGAATCTGATAGAAATGTAGAAGGGAACTACAAAGCTAAAGACTGATCTTGGGATTACTGTTCTGGATTTTAATGTAAAGTCTGAAGAAGTGAAGTTTATCAGGTTGGGAAATGAAATGAGAAGAAACAAGATCTATGATCTCAGAGCTGCTATTTTTCAAACTGATGAGAATGATCCAGATTTAAGAGAGATCAAGGTAGCTATGGAGATTGAACTTGAAAATGCTGAGAGGAGATTGTTGATTGATTATCTCAGAACAACTCCAGATCTTGAGGAGGTTAGGTAGACAGATTTTGTAAGTA
The DNA here is from genome assembly GCA_037693485.1 of Kitagawia praeruptora. NCBI lineage: Eukaryota > Viridiplantae > Streptophyta > Magnoliopsida > Apiales > Apiaceae > Kitagawia > Kitagawia praeruptora. The sequence goes on from CM075352.1 coordinate 148,482,015, forward strand.
ATTTGAATTTTTCAGTTGATTTTGTTAAGTCAAGTTTAAACTCTGATTATATGTTAAACACTGTGTTTTTATTTGTTCGTTTTGACATCATCAATTACTGTAAACTTGTACATTTTTCTAATGAACAAGTTGGGGGAGATTGTTAGATATAATTGATGTGATTTAATGTCAGTGTTTAAGTGTTACAGGTAAAGAGAGTTTAACTTGTTATTTGAAAGCAGTTGGAACAGAGTTTGAGTATACGCTGATTGCTGGAAGCGCAAACGCTGACAGAGGAAAGCGTAAACACTGCTAGCTGAATACATGGAAGCGCAAACACTGTTAGCTTTGAGAGCAACAGAGTTTGTTAAAGTCTGTCTACAGGAAGCGTCTGCAAGTCAACAGAGTTTGAAGATTAATTTAATATTAATATGGAAGCGATATCTTTGAAGATTGGATAGCTGTCAAAGAGATTGAGTTGACTTAGAAGACGTGTAGCAATCGTAATTGATATCAATTGTATAGCTTAATTTTAGGAGAATCAATTAACGATTGTACGTAGCTGTATATCATATAAATACAGTTAGGTTAACCCTAGAAGGGTATCCATCGTGAACGAATATCATTCTTGTAACCTAAGCAGCTCTCTGTGATATTTTACATCACTGAGAGAGGAATTATTAATTCCAAACAGTTTTAAGAGTTAAAACGTGTGTTCTTGTTATTTACTCATACGGTACTTGATTATATATTGTGTATTCGACCTAACAAAGAAAGGCACCAAGAAAATCAGGAGAGCATGGATCAAGGGGGAGGATCACATGATGACAGAAGCAATTTGCCTTCTGCAAGAAAATGGACTAAGTCACACACACCTGATTTGATTATTGGTGATCCAGATGCAAAAGTAAGAACAAGAAGTGCAACAACAAATGAATGTCTGTTTCATGCATTCTTGTCACAATCTGAGCCAAAGAAAGTAGAAGAAGCTCTTAAAAATGCTGACTGGATAACAGCAATGCAAGAAGAGCTAAATGAATTTGAAAGAAATGAAGTGTGGACTCTTGTACCTAGGCCCAAGAACAGATCCATTGTTGGTACTAAATGGGTTTTCAGAAATAAAACTGACAGTGAGGGTGTTATCACAAGGAACAAAGCAAGACTGGTTGCAAAAGGCTATTCACAGCAGGAAGGAATAGACTATGATGAAACATTTGCTCCAGTTGCAAGATTGGAGGCAATCAGAATCTTTCTAGCATATGCCTCTCATAAGTAATTCAAAGTGTTTCAGATGGATGTGAAAAGTGCATTTTTAAATGGAAAACTTGAAGAAGAAGTGTTTGTGGAACAACCACCAGGTTTTGTAGATCCAAAATATCCAGACCATGTCTACAGGTTAGACAAGGCACTCTATGGACTTAAGCAGGCACCAAGGGCATGGTATGAAACTCTTGCTAAATTTCTACTAGAAAATGGGTTTCACAGAGGTACTATTGACAAAACTCTGTTTTACTTTCAATCTGGTAGTGACTTGCTCTTAGTTCAAATATATGTTGATGACATCATTTTTGGATCTACTAATGATAAACTCTGTAAGAAGTTTGCCAAGCTTATGCAGTCAAGATATCAAATGAGTATGATGGGAGAGCTTAGTTATTTTCTAGGCCTACAGGTGAAGCAAACAGATGATGGAATTTTTATAAATCAAGCAAAATATACCAGGAATCTTCTCAAGAAATTTGGCATGCTTGACTGTTCATCTGCAACAACTCCCATGGCAACTGCAACAAAATTGGACAAAGATGCAGGGTCATCAGTAGATATGACAAGTTACAGAGGAATGATTGGTTCTCTACTCTATTTAACAGCTAGTAGACCTAATATAATGTATGCCACTTGTTTGTGTGCAAGGTTTCAGGCAGATCCAAGGGAACACATTTAACAGCAGTAAAGAGGATTTTAAGTATCTCAAGGGCACTATAACTTTAGGGCTGTGGTATCCCAGAGAATCAGACTTTAAGCTTCTTGGCTACTCTGATGCAGACTTTGCAGGATGTAAGATTGACAGAAAAAGCACCAGTGGAAGTTGTCAATTTCTAGGTGATAGACTTGTTTCCTGGTATAGCAAGAAACAGAAATCAATATCTACATCTACAGCTGAAGCAGAGTATATTGCTGCTGGTAGTTGCTGTGCACAGATTCTATGGATGAAAAATCAATTGCTGGATTATGGATTGAGGTATACCAAGATACCTATTTTCTGTGATAATCAAAGTGCTATTGCAATGACAGGTAATCCAGTACAACAATCCATGACAAAGCACATCAGCATAAGGTATCACTTTATCAGAGAGCATGTAGAGGAAGGCAACATTGAGCTTCACTTTGTGTCTACAGAACAACAACTTGCAGATGTCTTCACCAAGCCATTGAGTGAAGCTACATTTACAAGACTGGTTAATGAACTAGGAATGGTCTCTAGTTTTGACTAGAGATGTTGGTTAGACTCAAGATCTTACTTTTAAAATATATTGCTCATGTTTCTGCAAATTGTTGAGTGCTATGTGAACTTTATTATTAAACTCTGTTATGCATGCTTATGTTTAAACTTTGTTTAACTCTGTAAGCATGTCTGTCTGCTAAACACTGTTAACATGTTGGATACACTCTGTGAATTCAGAATTGATTATTGTCTGAATGAAAACACCAATGAAGAAAAATGTATGAAGCATGATTCTCAGTAATTAAATCATGATTCTTTCTAAGTCACTGTAATCTAATCAGATTTTGTGCAGTAAATCAACACAGCATGATACTGTTTCATATTTATAGCATCTCTTAGTTTATTCAGTCCTAAACTCTGAGTTTATGAATATTGTGTGCATTGCCTCTCATAAATAATTTCTGATATTGATGAACTCTAAACTCTGATAAGTGACATTCTGTTCCCAAAGGTAATTCATGGTTCTTGATGATTCCTTGTTTGTACTTGTAAAAACTATAAAACTTGAGGAGTGTCATTGATTAGTTTGGTGAGTTCAGATTCATGTCTGCACCCTGTGAGATTTTGAGCTAAATCAATGATTGATACATTCTCTATCAATCAGTTTTTATTGTTGTGTGATGTTCATCAGGAAGTGTGTTTCTCTAGAACTTGTATTAAACCATTTTGAGACTACATGATATGTGTGTGCATGAAAATGATAAAGGCAATAGGATTTACCATTTCTTCAAACACTGTTCAAAATTCTTTTGAACACTGTTCAAACACTGTTCATAAATTCCACCCTTAGTAAACCCCTTTGAGCCTAATTAACTGCTCATTTTTCTTGAACTCTGTAGTATTAAGAGCAGTTATATTCTTTTAAAAAAATCAAATGCAAGCAGATGAGTGTTTCTCAAGAAAAGAAAAGTTTACTCAGTATATATGTTAAAAAAAATAAAAAATAAAATAAAAAAAATAAAAAAAGAAAAAAAAAGGCATATATACTGATCATCTTGTACAAATATGTACTAACAGTGTGACTGAACAATTTGGTCTATTAAAATGTTCAGCTTGAAATTCACTCATGATTAAAACATCTCTTCTCATCTGTTTGATCTTACTACATTACAACCCTGAATAAAGTCCTTTTGATTTGTGCATATATGTACTCAAAGTAGTGTAGATTTGGTGGACATTCAAGCATATGGTAGTATCTGCTTTTACTGATTGAATGTGAGTGTAAACACTTCACCTAAACACTTGTGTGCTTTGAGAGTTTGTGAGTTTATCGAGTTCATGACTGTTACTCACTGAATGATGCTCTGATTTCTATCTCTTGATCTTTTTGTCTTCAAAGACTGTGTGCTTACTTGGATAATCATGAACATCAAAGGGAATAGAAGTATTCAGATCTCTGTATTACAGTAACTACAGAGTTTAGCATTCATCAAACAATCAGTGTTTACTATGAGAGTTTGTGCATTCAGTGTTTATTGATTTTTGTTATGGATTTTATGAAATATTATATGCTCTAAAAATTGATTTTGGTAAACTCTGCTTCACACACATTCATATTCACAACTGTGCAATTTTTGAAAGGGTTTTAGTGATAAAGTTGGAAAATTGACAAACACTGTTGAGTTGTGTTAAGTACTCTAAGGTAAAGTTTCATTGAGATAATTTGACTATTTTGGAGTAATTGAGGTAGTTGACAACTGTTAATTAGTGTAAATATGTCAAAGTGTCGTAATTATAGGAATGACAGCGGTAATTATTAAGTGATCCACTGGTTGTTTGACACGTGTTCTATTATTGTGTCCCACTCACAAATTACTCTAAAATCAGTTGCGTGCTTTCAATACATAAACTATTGAGTTTTTTTACTCTAATCACTTTTGTTCTCTCACTTCACATCGATTCATATTCACCCACTCACAGTTACTTGCATACTCAATCACTTTCAAAACTCTTGTTCACTCTCTTTCACATTTTGATAAACACTTATCATACACATCTTTTCTCTGAATATTTTCGTATCATATCTCACTAATGGCAACCAAAGCTTTTGATGCAGCAGGGTTAGTTTTTCTTCCTAGCAATTATGCAGCTCCACTGGAGAATGCAAACGCTCCAGAGGCTTTTCATTTGTTTCAAAATTTCTTGAAAGATTCTGAAATTGGGAAGGCTTTAACCGCACCACCAACACTCTCTGCTTCACAAATTGCTACTTTTTGGACAAACTCTGTGTATGATGATGGAGAAGAGTCTGGCACTCCAACAATTACTTTCACTCATGATGAATCAGAGTATATCATTACTCCAACTACGGTTAGGGATGCTCTGGATTTTGAGACTCACACTTCTTACAGTGTTGTTGGTCACGACCGCTTGCGGACAATGTTGCAGCAAATTGGTTGTTCAGGAAATTTGAATAAGCTGGGATATCTGAGAAGGCCACTTTTGCGAAAGGAATGGAGTTTCTTTTTCGATTGCATTACAAGGGCTTTTGGAAAGAAGACAACAAATTGGGATGCACTTCCTCTTGACACTCTCCAAATTGGTCATGCTCTACTGTATGGAGGTAATTTTGATTTTGGTAGACTAGTTCTAATGAATTTGGGAGAGCGTTTGTCTGAGCCTACATCTGTTTATTTTTCTCGATTTTGTCAAGTGCTATTCAATGCTTGTGTGCCTAATCTTACAATTGCTGAAGCTGATGTCATTCAGCCTTTTCAAGTTGCTAAAAGGATGTTTTCTGATTTGACAAATAAAGATGTTACTAAACAGCAAATACCTGATATGTTTATGCCACTAGCCTTACAAAACTATGTCAACCAACCTCAAGATTCTCAATCTACACAATCATCACAACAATCTAAACCACAACAAATGCCTGAACCATTAGACACCATACATTCTCATCCTATACCAACACCTGAGCCAACACCCACTCATCAACCACAACTTAAACACATAAACTCTCCACCAATAAACTCTGAATCCATAAACTCTGAGCCAGTACCTACTGATCAACCCAAATCCAAACCAAAAAGAAAAATACACACTGCACAAAACACTAAACACTCAAAGGCTAAACAGACATTACCTGGAGCTGTTTATACCAGAAGAAAGAAACAAAAGGCAAACAGACCTTCACTTTCACCAACTAAGGAGAGCTCTAGTGAAGAAGAAGAGGTGACTGCAGTGCCTCAAGCCAAGAGAAGGAGATTAATTCTTTCAGAATCTGATGATGAGCAAGTTCTTGAAAATCCAGAGGTGGTTTTACAGCAAACACCTACTGTTGAGGTTGCAGTGAATGATATACCTGCAGAGATTGTTATACCTGTAGAGGTTGAAATACCTGCAGAGGATGCTGTGATTGTAAATGCTATGCCTGCAGAGGTTAACATGCCTGCAGAAGAGGATCACAGAGATGGTTTTTCACCAATGAATGATATTCTTGACTCATTTCAACCAGTTCTTGATCCTATCTCACCTGTTGTTCACACTGAAGCTCCTGGTGTAGCTGATCAGCCTGCAGTTATTCTTCCTGAAGCTGTAGCATCACACACAGAGCTGATATCTGATGCTTATCAAGTTCCTGACAAAGGTGATGAGGTTGATCAAGCAACTAAGGATAACTCTCAATCTATGCCAGTTGAAGCTACAAATACAAACTCTGTTACAGAGCCTGTGCAACATGAGGAGAATATTGAAAAGATTGCAGAAGTTGTTGCAGAAACTGTGGCTGACAAAGCTCAGCACAGTGGTTCTTTACAAGATGCTCAAGCTGATGATGCAAGTGTTGAAGATGAAGCTGAAAACAGTGCAAACTCTGATTCTTTTCTGAGTGCACCAGCACAGACTGATAACAAACATACATCTTTTGATCAGCCTTGTCCATCTCATGCAATTGAAGAAGAGCATCTTGCTAAATCTGCTGCTAACTGGTATAAAGAAGACTGTATTTTTCCAAAAGGGAGAGCAGCTAATTTCATTAAGCAGACTGTTAGTCAAATTTCAAATCCAGAGATTTTATCATGCTTAAAGGCAACTGTGGTACAAGTCAAAACTCTGGATGGAAGTTTTGCTGACACAAAACAACAAATTGCTTCTTTGAAGACTGAGATACAGACTAGAGAAATGAAAATGGAAAGAGAGTCAAAAATCAAAGCTGCACAGCTTTCTAAAGTTCAAGATGCTCTCTTTGCCAGGTTAGGAAAGGTTGAAGAGAATCAGGCTGCTTTGTTTGATAAGGTTGATTCAATTGCTAACTCCTTGGAGCTCATTACATCTATACTCATTCCTGATGATGTCAAAAAGGGGGAGAGAGTTGCTAAGTCAAAATGCAAAATTTCTCAAACTCTGCTCAAAAAGGATGATGCTGGAGATGGAGGAGCAAGTGACAAGAGTAAGGCTTTAAACTCTGAGTCACTAACTCTGAGATCTGGCAAATCTCTTAAGTCACAGTCTGTTGGAATAAACACTGAAACTCAAGGTACTTCAAAAACCAAGAGTTTGGAATTAATATCTAATCCAAAGACTGATGAGGAGTTAGCTGTTAAGCTTTTCATGGAAGAAAATGCAGAAGGAGTTACTCTAGAAGATGCTAAAGCTGAAGAAAAGAGTCTGCAAGAAAAGCATATAAAAGCTTTAAAATCTGTTAAGATGAAAAAGAGGGAGAAAGTTGTTAAAGCTGCAAAGCCTGTTCTTAAAGGCATTGAAATCAAAGAGAAGTTGTCTGGCATTCAAGAAGAAGAAGAAGAAGAAGAAGATAAAGAAAAGTTGATAAGAAAGTCTTCTCTTGATGCTAAATTGAAGTTAAAAGGGGTAATGAATGAGGAGAACAAAGGCAAAATGATTGTTACAACCTCTGTTGCCACACAAGTTGTACAGACACAAAGTAAACCTTTACCTGGGTTTTCTAGGCCAAAGATTTTAGTTCAGGAACAAACAGGAGTAACTGGTGATTATCAACACAATGTTGCTTGTTCAGGAAAGCCACCAGGGAGAAATACTTCTGGATTAGGTTCAAAAAGAGATTTGAGATTTAGTAACAGTCCAAGAGATCCTTCTGCACTTGTTTCTCTTGGTTCTGGTATTACTCAAGAAAATCTAGATAAGTTGGAATCAGTTCAACTAGTTCATCAAAGGAGCTTAGATATTTACTTTCTGTTATACTTTATGACAGATGGATCAGTGTTTAGAGTGAATGAAGAAGCAATCAAGTTAAAGTTATTTGAAGAACTTCAGTATGTTCTGCATATATTCAGAGTCAGAAATCGTCAAACACAGCTTATTACTAATTCTATAAGGGGATATATGCAGAAAGCTAAAATTGTTACAGGATCAAAGTCTGCTGAAAAGTATGTTCCTAAGTACAGAGATTGGAATGGCAATCTGATAGAAATGGAGAAGGGGACTACAAAGCTGAAGACAGATCTTGGAATTACAGTTCTGGATTTTAATGTGAAGTCTGAGGAAGTGAAATATATCAGATTGGGAAATGAAATGAGAAGAAACACAATCTACGATCTCAGAGCTGCTATCTTTCAAACTGATGAGAATGATCCAGATTTAAGAGAGATCAAGGAAGCTATGCAGATTGAACTTGAAAATGCTGAGAGAAGATTGTTGATTGATTATCTCAGAACAACCGTACTCCAGATCTTGAGGAAGTTAGGTAGACAAAAGTTGTAAGTTTGTTGAGTAATAGTTTAAACTCTGTTTGTGTGTTGAACACTGTAAACTTTGTATTTGTTTTGACATCATCATTTACTGTAAACTTGTACATTCTTGCTAATGAACAAGTTGGGGGAGATTGTTAGAAATGATTGATGAGAACAGTGTTTGGAAGCTAAAGTAACAAAACAGAGTTTAGCTGGAAGCAGTCAGAGTTTAGTTAAACACTGACTGGAAGCGCAACAGAGGTTGTTAAACTCTGTAGCGGAAGCGTCTGAGAGTCAACAGTGTTTGAAGATTGATACAAGATAAATATGGAAGCAATATCTTTGAAGATTGGATAGCTGTCAAAGAGATTGAGTTGACTTAGGAGAAGTGTAGCAATCGTGATTGATATCAATTGTATAGCTTAATTATAGGAGAATCAATTACTGATTGTACGAAGCTGTATGTTTTATAAATACAGTTAGGTTAACCCTAAAAGGGTATCGAACATAGAGAAATTCATTGATTGTAACCTAAGCAGCTCTCTGTGATATTTTACATCACTGAGAGAGGAATTATTAATTCCAAACAGTTTTTAAGTGTTAAAAATTGTGTTCTTGTTAATTACTTATATAATACTTGATTACATATTGTGTATTCGACCTAACACTTTATACATCATCCTTTATAAAAACTAACACTTATTTTTGAATTTCCTCAAAGTTTTGAAAATGGCATTGCAGGGAAGCTTTTTAATTGCTAAAGTTAATCCTATTTCCATTCAGCAAATCGAAACCATTTATGATGAGCAATTTCGGGCTTGGACACAATTTTTGAATGAACATTCATTAATTCGCTATGCTTTAGTTACACCAGTGCAGCTTAACCATGATGCATTGCGTGAACTATATTGCAGTGCGGTTAACACTTCTGGACAGGACGGGTGTGCAATCACATATCGACTGTTTGGTAGGTCGATTAGGGTCACTGAACGAGATGTTAATCGAATTCTCCATTTTCCTATGGAAAATCTTGTTTTTGATCCTACACCTGAACAGATTGAAATGTTCTTTCATTTCATAAGGTACCAAGATGGCAATTTCAACACTAGTACTCTTTCTAGAATGTTTCTAACACAGTATTGGAATTTCTTCTTTCATACTATTAACCATGTTTTTTCCTCAGATAGAACAAATCAAAATCGAATACCTGAATTTATTCAAAAAATATGGTATGCGGTCGCCAACAATTTAAGGATTAATTTTGGAAAAATAGTACTTGGTCAAATCATTTTAAAGATGAAACACTTGGGAACAAGAGATGTTCAGACTCAAAATGTCAAATGTATATATCCAAGGTTTCTACAGCTAATATTAAATGATTTTTTGAATGATGAAGATAGGGTACGCTTGGAAAATGGTCAAAAGGTGAAATGTTCTTCCATGAAGACGAATGTAATTAATTACATAAGCAAAAAGAAATATACGGATGTGCCTACAGTCCTAACTAAATATCTAAAGACTGTCCCACTTCCGTTGTTACCAAGACCAATGAGAGTAGGTATACGACAAGGTAATATTTCAATCCCTGCTATTCCAACCTCTGTATTTCCTATTGTGTCACAGGAAATACAGTTTCTACAGCCCCTAGTGGCCATCTTACCCGACCAAGAGCAAGAAATCCCACTGACTCTAACACAGGTCGAAGAGCCCATTCTACAAATGCAAACACAAACACAACAAACTCCTACACCTCAATTATCACTTAAATGACCAGTCATCCACATTATTGAGGGAGATAGTGCCTCAGCAGCACCACATAAGGAGTTAGATATATCAGCCGCTCTACCTCATTCTAAACGGAGTAAACCCAAGAACCTGAGGTAACGGCAACTGTTAGTGAAACAATTCTTTCTTATCCAATGAGTGCAAATGTAAATGAGGTTGAGTTCCATTTCACGGAACATAAGAGTGGTTGATGATCTTTCTAAAGATCAAATGCCTTCACAAGCATCCGAGGTGGAATTACCTACCTCAATAACTGCTGGTGAATCTTCCATTTTACGGAAAGTTCCATCGGTATGAGGTTCTTTTATGAACCAAGTGTCTTTAAAGACATATGAGGGAAACTTGGGTTTTATGCCATTCAATCGATTCAAGTTTAACCTCCCAGGGGGAAAATCTCTTGATCTCTTTCGAGATTTACCACTCTTTACCAGTGGTCGGCAACTCGCTTCACGCGAGGACGGAAGCTCACGAACTTTCATTGCACCATCCGTGACCTCTGAAAAAGGGGCTAGGATGATTTCATTTGCAGGTACACATATCGGTGGAAACTCTAGAGGAAAGTTGAGGGAAACACCAACAGAACATGTAAGTGTAACCTAAACCACTAAACCGAGTGAATATAGAGTGTTGAGTGAAACACCTGCAAAACGTACAAGTGAGCAACCTACTCAACCACATGCACTTGTAACCAGAAAGGAATATAGCAGACTCCTTACACGGGTCCAAACAATGGAGAAAGAGTTGTCAAATATTTGTAAGTCCATTAGAGAAATAAAAAATTTGCAACTTATTCAACATGATGCATTCCAGGTTCAATTAAGTTCCATGGTAACCCAGTTTAGTCATGCAATCAACTCCTTGGTAAAGCCATCTTCGTCTAATTTACCAACTCCACATCCTACTAATCTGGAGGATAACCCAACTGAGGGGGAGAAGGTGGATGATCAAGAAAAATCTACTAGGCGTAAGGGCAAGGAAAAGGTTGTTGACACGGAATTAACTTTATTTTGGGAAAGGAAAAGCTAATGGGAGTATTAGTGCTATATGGAAAGAAAGCAAAGGCAAACTTGAAGATATGTTCAGTCTAGAGGAACAATTGTCTTGCACTTGGAAATCTGGAAAATGTATATATGATCCAGAATGTACTTTAATATTATTTATCTTTGTATTTCATTTTTTGTTGTATCAGTTGAGTTATCCTCTAGGAATTTGCTTGTCAAACCCTAACAATCAAATAGGGGGAGATTGTAAAGCATAATGTAATGTAATATGTAATAGAGGACATATATAACTCAACTAGGATAAAAGATAAATAATATTAACTCTATACAGGGATCGTGAAATTTGAAGAACAGGCACCGACAAGGATCAAGTCGCTGAAAGAAGTTCATTAACATGATCAAGCCTCAATGACAGAATAAGATGTACAGATGATTCAGTTGAAGGGCCAAAAGATTCCATGTATTTATATATAATTTGAAGATACTGCTGCAGGGTAATCAATTGGAATGCAACGAAGGTGTGAAGATCAAGATCAGTGCTAGTCACTTGTGAACCAGACTAGTGCACTAAGTGTCAGCGCATACGAGAAGGATCAACACATTAATTCACAGAAAGAATTGAGCCTATTGACAATCAAGGACAGACATAATATCTCAAGGTATTGTCAAAAATTAATTTACTCTAAAAATTAAATAAGTAACAGATTAATTATTTATAACAAAATAATTAAATTAATCTGGTACTTGAAATATTTTCTGAGATGAATTAAAACAGCAAAATAAACAGAAGAGAGAAAGAATAGTAATACTATGCGCGGTTACTATGCAAGATTACTATGCGCGGTTACTATGCAAAGTTACTATGCACGGTTACTATGCAATGTTACTATTTGGGGTTGGTGTAATAGTGCCCGGTTACTATTTGGGATTGGTGAAATAGTGTCCGGTTACTATTTGGGGGTTGTTGGAATAGTGCTCGGTTACTATTTGGGGGTTGTTGGAATAGTGTCAAATAATGACTTTCTAAAACCTATAAATAGGCCTGTTGTATTTCATTTCAAAACACACCTCAATACACAACTTTCTCTTCTCGTTCTTATATCTTCTCTGTGTAAGCTGCTAGACAGTCCATCTAGTAGGAAAGCCGGCTTAGCTCGCTTTCAGGAAGTGTCGGGTAGAAGGTCCTCGTGCCTAAACTATCATAGGAGTGTTTGATTTTGTAGCTAATCCATATATAGGATTAGATTGTGTAGCAAACCTCCAGGTTTTATCTATTTAAAGATATTTCCTAAACAGTTTTGTTATTTCGATTCAGTATTTTTGATTTCATATCCACATCAAAATCGAAATATTTTTAAATAACGTATTCAACCCCCCTTCTACGTTATTCCGGACCTAACATTACAGACAACACAAAACAAATCCTTACGAAACACCACATCACAAATTCCTCTCGGACCACTCCTCATTCTATTAGTATCCTCTCCAATCACAAAACCCCACCTACCCATTTTAACTAACTCACCATTTTATCTGCAAAAATCTATTGCAAAACAAATCCAAACAGAATACACACGCACACACACCACCCTTTACAGACAAATGAATCAGTTACGTGCATGGTTGCTTTTTGTACTCTTGTTACACACACCATGTTGTATATATTCATCTGCTACTTATGATCCCTTCCAAACCTGGTGTGCATCGCACGGCAAAACATACAATTCTGATCAAGAAAAACTGTCAAGGTTTAAAATATTCCAAGAAAATTATGCTTATATTACCCAACACAACAACAATTTAGCAGCTAATTCCTCATTATCGTATACTTTATCACTTAATGCCTTCGCTGATCTTAGCCACCAAAAATTTAAGACTTCCAGTTTTGGTTTGATTATCCTAATTATTAAAATAAATAATGACATAATATAATTAATGATAATTAGTCATGGTCATTTTCCCAAAAATATCACACCGTATTTTCAATTATTAATAAAATATATTTTAAAATATATTTAAAATTCCTCTACGTTGTTTATAACAAGAAAATATTAGTATAATGAGTATATTAAATTATATTAAATTAAAATTTAAAAAATTATTAAATTGATAATTATATAAAAACATAATTGTACTATTAACTGAAATTTAATAAATACCTAAAAATATCTTATCTTTCAATCAATTTAAAAGACGTTTACTTTTAATTGAAAATATTACCCTTTATAAACACCTAAAATATCGTATCTTCCGGTCATTAATATTTTTTTTCCAATTAAAACATGTTATCTTTGAATTTAAAACATAATTTTGCAATTTTAATCTTCCAATCATTAATATTTCTTTTCTAATTAAATACACTACCTTTTAATTAAAACATAAATTTACCCAAAAATTTGACAGCATATTATCGTTAGATTTTTAATAATTAATAAGAATCGTTAGATATAATTATATGGTATATTTAATGATTAAATTACTTTACTAAATATTAAAGGTTTGAATCCCGTCAACGACATATTTAATTTAAAATATTATTATATAAATTTTAAATCATGCAAATCATTTATTAAATTTACTTCAAATTTTATTAAATTAATATTAATTTTTTATTTCAAATTAATGATTATATAAAAACATAATTATAAAATAAAATAAAATTTATAACATATTAAAAGAAATCCATACATCGCACCGTTATAAGCTAGCAAATAATTAAACATGATAGTGGGATAATATTGGGTTGAGAGTAATTCAAATGATAGACCTACTCCTTATATCTTTTATTGTCCCAAATGTGTTCAAATGTTGAATTTTTATTTTATATTGAACATATACTGACAAGTGTCCTTACAAGTTAAGCATACCTTTCGGTTAGATAATAAGCTTTTATTATCTTTGGGATGTATTTCCTATCTTTTCAATCAATGAAACGAGTTTTCGCTTTCGCAAAAAAAAATAAAAATAAAAATATCTATACTCTTCCGTAATAAGTGAGGTTTATAGTTTTTAGTTTGGTTAATCAATAAAAAATATTCTTTCCGTCCCTCTAATTTTTTTATAATTTTTCTTTCACTGTTTGACACGCATTTTAAGGTTCCTAAAAAATATAGTTCTATAACTTATTTTTAAAATTTTCTTTTTTTGTATAAAAATAGAATAATTCTATTTTTATACAAAAAAAAGAAAATTTTAAAAATAAATTACGAAACTATTCACAAAATGCATCTTAAAATTCGTGCCAGAATTACGTCCCCCAAGATAAAAAACCAAGGCGGACAGAGGGAGTAGTAATTATTAAATTTTTTTAAATTATAAAGGTAAAAATCGTTATATCTAAAATTAAATGATATTCAGTATTACAATATGTAAGATACTTAAAAAAAAATTAAGATTCAAACTCGTCGATAAATTATTTTAATAAAATAATATTAAATATCAAATATATAAAAATTATAAAATAACAAAAATGATCGTACATTAAATTACAATTTGATGTTCACTGGATTTGAACACGAGACCACTATCATAAATGTTTCTATCAACCGGATTTTATGATGAGATTTTTTTTAACATTTTATATATTGAATATCTTTTGATATTGCTAGATTTATCATGAATATTTTTATTAAATTTAATTTATTAAATATCTTTTGATATTGCATTTAGCAAATATCAATTATTTACTTTATTTATAACTTAAGAAATAAGAAATAAGAAATAAGGGTATACTTTTCTATATAATGTAATCTAACTTATATATTTATATATTACTGTAATTAAATTAATATACTTATATATTATAATTACCTTTTAATTTAGGCTTTTGGAAAAAAAACCAATTAATTCTGGTAACCAACTTATAGTTCTCCTTTTAAATATGCATGTTCTTCTTTGTTTGTCAACTTTAAAAAATATTAAAGTTTACAGTCTAAATTTTCTTAGGAGCAACCTAATTTTTTGATAAAATTCCTTTTATGCTTACTATATAAAATAATATAATTATGATCACAAAACGTATTAGATCAGTCAACCAACATCTAAGTTTGGATTGGAGTAAATGATTCGAGTAACATCGAGTAAGTGATTCGACTAATTCGAACGTGTATCATATCGTATGTATCAAGGAAATCAGAATTCTAATTGCAAAAACGTAAAGTGAAAAGTAGTGAAAGAATAAAGTGACATTTATCATGAACAAAGAAGAGGGTGTGAATCTGCATATATTCTTAGGCTTGCTGGGTCAGTGGCAAATATATGCTATTTAACTGTTACATAACATATGGGTTCAGGACCGTTGGATCGTTCCTGATTTAAAAAAAATTATACCGTATCGCAGAAACTTTCCGCGGTACGGGATAATTACAAAAATGCCCCCTGTTTTCACATCAAAAAACGACTGTTCACCGTACCGCAAAAATTTTCCGCGGTACGTGAACATTAGAGGTATTTTTGTAATTTCTCCGTATCGCGGAAAGTTTCTACGGTACGATGATTTTTTTTTTTTAAATCAGGACCGTTGGATCAACGGTCCTAAAACCATATGTTATGTAACAGTTAAATGGCATATGTTTACCAGTGAACAATACCCATATTCTTATGGTGTGTCATCTGTACTTATGACCATGTAAACTTAGAGGCCGTTTGGCAAACTTGGCTTAAAGCCAAAAGTGGCTTTAAGTCATTTTTGCCCTGTTTGTGTAAAGTGGCTTTAAGCCGGTTTTAAGTTAAAAAACTGCTTAAAGTCATAAGCTCCATTTAGGTACTTTTGACTTATGACTT
Organism: Kitagawia praeruptora; assembly: GCA_037693485.1. Lineage (NCBI taxonomy): Eukaryota > Viridiplantae > Streptophyta > Magnoliopsida > Apiales > Apiaceae > Kitagawia > Kitagawia praeruptora. The sequence continues at coordinate 148,497,716 of CM075352.1, forward strand.
ATGACTTTTGGAGTTTTTTTTTTTCTTTTTTCACAATTCTTGTAAAGTTTAAACATTATGAATTTAAAATTTTTTAAAGTCAAATTTTTTTAAATCCCCATTTAACTTTAAGTAAAATTACCCAAACACTTTCATTCAACTTAAAGCAAATAACTTTACTTTCTCCTTTAAGTTAAAAAGACCCCCATTAAGTCAAAAGTAACTTATTTTAAGCAATGCCAAACACCCTCTTAATGAAGGTAGGAAAGTCTTTGTTCCAAGAGCATGGCTCAAAAGAGGAAATTGTAGCCATGCACTGCACGTCTGTACCGGTGGTTGAGAAGAAAAGTCTGAGCTGCAGGTTCAGAAAAAGCGGACCACTTTTTATCCCATTTAGTAAAAACTTGTGTTGTACTTCCGTATCAACTTGTTCCACTCATTTGTCCTTCGGCGTTATCCTAATTATTGAGTCCTTACTTTCAAACTTCCTTTTTCTTTCGATATTAGAGCATCTCCAATCACTACTATCTACTAGTTAAAAAGTCTAGGTATCACATTAATATACATATATTAGCTAAAAAATATAGCTCTCCAACCATCAGAGCTGTTAGCAATAATTATAGATATCCTCCATCTCGTCTTCTATATTTGTTGAGTTGTAGTCATTAGCTAAAACATCCATGTCAGCTTTATGCCATATTTAAACTAGACCTACACATTAATATATACCATTTAAATCAATTCCTACCCATCCATTACATTATATATACTGTTTTTGAATTATAGCTAATCATTATAACTAATACCATTGGAGCACAACCCCTTACAGGTTCAGCAAATTTTAGCTAACTATTATTTTAACTAATCATTATACCTACTACCCTTAGAGATGCTCTTATGAATACAAGCTTTTATAATACGTGCGATTTTTTTTAATAGGATATACTATTTTTTAATAATAAAATTAAGAGTTTGAGATGCCTGAGGTTGTCCTCAGGATTTTTCCAAGATTTGCAATATAATTCTAAGGCTATATATGTAAATTACTATAAAAAAATTATATTTATAAAATTGTCCTGCGAGGCCACTTGATTTATAAGAAGAAAATCTTTTAACCTAAGGAAGATTGCCTGAGGACAATCTCAGGCTCAGTTTTCTTTAAAATTAAATTGTATCTAATTTTTTAGTTTAGTATTTTTTTGTAATTTTAATTTAAATATATTAGTCAAAAACTCATGTATTATTTAAAGCTAATAATATAAATTCTTAATTTTAATTTGTTGTTAATATGATTCAAATCTTGAGTATTTATTAATTTAGCATAAATATGAAATATTTCTTTTTGTCAAATTTAATGGTTTTCATCCATTTACTAAAAATTTAATGATCAATATTTTTTGAATGGTTGAATCATTCAACCAACTTACGAACATTACCCCCTAATTTATTGTTATAGTTTAATATAAATTTTAGTATAAATGATACTTCCTTCATTCTATTCATTTTTATAAAAACTTTTTCCATTTGATATGCATTTTAAGGTTTCTATATAGTATATATAGTTCAATAACTTATTTTTAAATTTTTTTAAAATAAAAATTTTAACAATTTTTAATTCAAAAAAAAAATAAAGTTAAAAATTAATTACGAAACTATATTTTTTAGAATTCCTAAAATACGTGTTATGTTCTCATCCTCTAATGTATACGAGTAGAATTCAAGGGACTTGAGTAGCAATGTATCTCATTCTAACATGCATTTTGACTAGTGGCAGCCGTCGCCGGTGACTATACACTCGACTTACTTGACTTATACCATGTAATCATCAAATATCAAATACTCCCTCTATCCCTTTATTTTCTTCCCGTTTAGAATGTCGGGACTGTTCATAACAAGAGACAAATTACTAATTTACGTCTAATCTATAAAACAAAATATAGTCATGAATGATCTTGTTGGATTCGTATTTATGAGTACTTTAATACAGTGAAGTTTTTATATTCAATACTAATACGAAATTAAAGATATTAACGAGTAAAAATGTGCGTTGGCAAACGTGTCCAAGAGAAATGAGAAGAGTTTTAAGGGACGGAGGGAGTATATAATAATATAATATGACTTCTAAACAAAAATCTTTACACGTCAACGGCAGGTTTCCATCAAATATATAAGGGAAATTCTATATGGTACCATTGTAGTTTTGACTTTTCTACATGGTACCATCACATTATTTACTCCTATCCATGGTATCCTCGTACATTTGGTTTTTCATATATGATACCCTTCTGTTAAGTACAAAGTAATAGAATTGATTTCAAATTGTAAAATAAATTGTATATTTGAAATCGTTGCGAAAAAATACATGAAATAGACTATTGAATCATGTAAAACGGAATTAAAATGAGTGAGATATATTCAAACTCCATAACCAAACTTTGACAATAAATATTGTTGAGTATTGAATACGGTAAAAGAATACAGGGGGGTGAATGGATTCTTGAACTTTTCTTGATTGAGTCTATGTAGCAGATAAGTGCCTGTGTGTGTAGAAGTGAAGGTGCGGATAAATAAACAACACAAGACACAATATCACTTTAATCTAATGTATTATTAGATAAAGGTTGCTACAATCTGTGAATACAAATGATAGTATTCTCAGCTTCGTTTTTCTCAGAGAGATATGGCTTACAGTGTATGAAAAACTAGACTCACAAAAGTTACTAAGTTATGAAGTGAGGCTGTGTCCTTATAGAACATGGATACAGCCCACTTACTGCAAATAAGGTAGCTAAACAAATTACTTTCTAGTCTGTCTATCCTTTTTGAGTAAGTGTCCAAACGGTTACAGATTTGACTTTGCAAAGCCTGTTTAGATCCACTTCTTTAGCTCCTTGTCTCTTCTATATCTCTCCAAGCTTCCTTGTAGGCTTTCCAGAGCACGTTACAGATTGTGGTCCATAAAGTGCATTGGCTTGTTGCAGGTTTCTGACTTGTACAATTTCTTCAGTATTTTGTCTCCAAGAATGTATTCGAGAAGTGACTAAGTAAGTGATTCGAGAACTAGAATTGACTTGATCGATAACTCTGAGTTCTCGAATACTGTTATAATGACATATCGAACCACTTCTCGAATAGCTCTTTTCCATCAGGATTCCTTGAGTTGTCGAATAGAACATTTGACTTATCGAATCCTCGAGTTGTCGAATAGCTTTCTGAGTCCTTGAGATATCGAATGGAACTTTGACTTGTTGACTCTTTGAGAACTCGAATACCATCTTGACTTGTTGACTTCTTGAGTTCTCGAATAGAGTAGTAGACATATCGAATCCCTGAGATATCGAATGAGATATCGAACAGTGTATTCAGAGATATCGAATAGTGTCTTGAGATATCGAATCCCTGACTTCTCGAATGCTGGACTTCTCGAATAGACAAATATACTTCTCGAATAGACAAATATACTTCTCGAATTGGTACTTAGGCAAATTCTTCATTTCTTCAAATCCCAACTGTGATTATTTGACAGTCTTTAACTCCTTGCTTGAGGCATGAACCTTGGAACTTCTTTCAAGCATTATTCTAGACTCTATTTGTACAATTACACAACTAGGATTTGATGCCTTTTACAAGTACAATACAAACAGAAACTCTACAACTAGAGGTTCCCTCAGTTAAGAGGTCATGTAAGTAATGCAAAGCATTACAAACAATTAGGCTTGTTATTAGATGTGTACAGGCATGCCTCTGTAACTAACAATCTCCCCCAAATTGTGAGTGAGACCCTTAGTCACAATTTCATGTCTGATAACAAGCCTAACATACATAAAGATAAAACTTTAAAAGTACAGGTATGTATTTTGATTGAACACATAAATGAAATTACAAGATAAATACTCTTACAGTATGATGAGGTACTAGCCATTTTCTTTTGATTGCATCTCCATTGCTTTGGCTTGTAGATCATCATATGCTTTCTGTTTCCTTTCTTTCTCCTTTCTTGCAATCTCATCTACTGCTCTCATGATTTCTGTCATAGCATCCAATTCTTCAATCATAATAGAGTTTTTGAAATCTTCAAGCACTGGCTTCAGAATGTTGGCAGGATAGTGACTGAGTAGGTCCATTCTTATATTGACATTGGCTCCATTTCTTCTCCTATACTTCACCACATAGGGATCAAACTGAACTCTACACAATCCCTTTGCCCTTAGCTTTTCTGCTTCAATCTCCAGTCTATCAATTTCTTTCTCCCTTTCTAACCATTTCTCATAGCAGCCCTTTCTTATCTTCTCAGCATAATCTTTCTTCATTTTCACAAAGTCAATCAATTCCAGCTTCCATACTTTCTCCACCTTGTCTTTAGAATCCAGCAATGCAATGATTCTTTCTATCTCATACAATTTACCCCAATGTTGACAACCCCCTTGTTTGAATTTCATTTCCTTCCCATCAGTGTACTTGATTTCAAGGTGGTCATCCACAATTGCAGCATAGCATATCTTTTGAGCTCTTAGAAATTGCAGTTGCTCTTCATCAAAGTCTTCATCAAGTGGCTGGAGTTTCAATCCTGGAATGATTGTTAGGGCTCTAGATTTGGATAGCTTCACTCTTCTTGCAGCATGTTTAAATTTCATCCTCTTGACATGATTGCTTGGCAGAAATCTTTGACCTTTGTTGGTAGACCATAGTAGTATTCCATTAGCAGATTGCTTTCTGAAACATACACATGGTTTCTTGACTTGAATCTTCTTCTCTTCTTGAGGTGGTAAGACAGTTGCAGAAGCCACAGATGTAGATTTTGCTAGGTCACTACTAACAGTATTCACCCTAGACTTAGAGTCTTGTGATGTGGTGAGGTTACTGCTAGCAGTGCCTAAGGCTTGCTGTCTTCCACTCTTCCTCTCATAGGTTTTACCTTGGTCATCATCATCCTTTTTTATCCTTGTCTCCCTTTTTCTTCTTGTCTTCATCACCCTTATCTCTCCTGTGATGTCTTCTCCTCCCATCACCTTTGTCTTCAGAATCATCATCCTTATTTCTCCTAGGTTGAGCCATCTCTGGAATTTCACCAGTTGCAATATAGGTTCTGAGGATGTGCAGTGCCTCAGTTTCTTCAGCATTTCTGGCTCCAACCTTCTTCTGTAATTGATCAATGATAGCAATGATCAGTCTTTGATTTCTGGTGGTGAGATCATGGGGAATGACCAATTGCTTGATATCTTCAATTCTGGTGCCAGACTGATAAATGATTGTCCATGGCTTCTTGATCACTTCTGGTAGCCTTGAAGGTTGGTCATTCCTCAAGTCATCAAACAGACTTTTGTTGTTCTCATTCTTCTTTTCTATAAGCTCGAGTATGGCATCTATCTCTGAGTGTTTCAGTTCTTGTAGAGTCTTGTATGTTAGATGCCATATCTTCAATTTGGATATCATCACTATCTCCTTGATCCACAGATTATTGACTTTCTTAGGAATGACAGTGATGCAATCAATCTGCTTCTTCAACTCCCTCAGATAGAACTGAGTGTCACCAACCTGTTCCCTTGTGGCTTTCAGAAACTCCAAGAAGGCTTTATCATGATAAACATTGGAGTTAGCAACCTCTTGTAGCTTGGCCTCAGTAACAACTTTAACTTCTACAGGCTTGGCACTCTCAGATATAGAGGTTGGAGGTTTGTCAGATGGCATACTTCCTGCAACCACTGTGGTGGTTATGGATTGCTTCTGTCCTCCTGGAGTAGTGATGTGCACAGTTGGTAGAGTGACAACTGGCAAGATAGATGGAGGCTCATCCACTTTGGATTTTCCTTTGCCAGGCACATTTGGTAGAGACTTTGAAGCCCTTTGTTGACCACCCTCTTTTATTATTATACCTTTCTCCCCCTTTGCATTTGAGTTCCTTGTCTTCTTCTCCCCCTTAGGCTTGTTGTCAGGCACAGAGGCTGTAGAAATGTCCTTTGGGATTGAAGATTCATCAGGTAGAGGGAGACCCATATGCTTCATCATTGCAGCTAACATGGATTGTTGATGCAGAAGGACATCAGCTGTGGTGGATGCTTGAGTGTCCAACTGATCATTTAGCAGTGCAACCTTTTCTGTAAGATGAGCATTGGTTTTGGTGAGAGTAGCTACCTCCTGTTCAAGAGTGTCCACCTTAGTGAATAACTCATTGGCCTTGAAACCAGATAAAGATTGATCCTGCAGCCTCTTCACTTCATATTTAGACAGTTCATGCACAGGGACATCAGTCACTAGCCTATCTCCATAAAGATTCTTGAACATTATCCTCAGCATGGCATTGGCATCTGTAGTCTGGTCAGATAGATTTTGAAATTGATGTCCCAGACCTGTGACAGTATCCTTTAGCAGAGCTAGCCCATTATCCATCTGAGTGCAGGTAGAGTTGCAGTGTTTGATGTCCTTGAACACACTGTCCAATTGAGAAAATTTAGCATCAAAGGCCCTCTTGACTTCTGCTACTGAAGTGGCTGTCTTGTCACACACCCTGTTGACTTCAGTTTTGACTCCCTTGCCAAGATAGTGTGCAGCCTTGAGGAAACCCTTGTAGGAATCATTTACAGCTTCATACACTTCACCAGGTGACAGGGATTTTGCATTGGAGCCCAGTGAAGTGATGTATTCCTCCCTGAGATACTGAAGTGCTTCATCGAGAGTAATATCATATTTTCCTTGCAACCAGGCATCTATGTTGCCATCTCTCTCAGCATCATCAATGATCTTTGACTTCTGCACTTCCACATCATCCCTATGGCATAACAGAATAGCCTCATAGTCTGGATTAGGCATGTTTGCAGTGAGAAGGTTCTGAGCAATCTTTGTGAACTCAGGAATCTGATCCACAATTAAGCTTTGAAGTGCTTCAACCGTCAATTGTTGTGGAACAGACCCTGATCCTGAAGCACTGTCATGTTGCACAGGCTTCAGCCATTTTGACATGAAGTCAGAGCTAGAGCTAGGCAGGCTAGACTCCTCAGTTACAGATGCAACTTCTGTAACCGGATGGATTGACTCTACTACTGGTGTCACCACAGAAGTGGGATGAATTACACCAGCAGTTGACACAGGCACAGAGTCTCTAGTAAAAACTAGTGAAGCCTCTGTGTTTGTGATGGTGTCATTAGGAGATGCCTCAGCATGCATTCCCTCACCATCTAAATGTGGGTTCTGAGTGGTGAACAAAGTGTCATGCACTAAGTCACTTGAAATTATTGGCTCATCAAGAGAAAAGAATTCTTGATGATCAATACCTTGCATCTCAGTTGCCTGAGTTGCAGGTTCCAAAGAAATTTCAGAGTTAGATTCTGGAAGAGAAGTGTGATTAAGAGTAGATTTTGGCAACTCCCCCTGAGAGATAGAGGGAGTTTCAAATGTGATGTGCTCTCCACTCAGTGTTGTGCCAGCCTTATCACTCCCATGTGCTGACTCTATACAAGAAGGTGCATTGGGGAGGATGCTTGATTCTATAGGTGCACCCTGTTGAGAGGATACACCTAGTGAGCTGTGTGCCCCTGATTTTACAACTTCAGCCATTTGTGTGACTGAAGAGGTGGTCTTAGTTTTCTTCTTCTTTGTCCTGTGTAAGGGTAACTCAGGTTCCTCACTTCCTAGACCTAATTCAACAGCTAATGCTGCTTCAGACAAGATATTCAATGGTGCAGACATTACTTCCTTTCTCTTCTTTTTACTAACATCACCCTTTTGAGAGGATGATGTAGTTGGCTCAGTATGTGGTAGAGTGTTTGGTTGAGAGGGTTGGTTAGCAGGCCCTGGGTTAGCATTTTGTTCTACTTGCTTGGGCTGTGCTAACTTGGATTTTGCATCAAATGTTGGCATGTTGTGGGGATAAGTCCTAAACAAACTCTCCATGTGGGGAGTTATGTTCAGTCTTACATCCACATCATTCCTAGTCTCCAAATTACCAAAAATGAGTTTGGTCATGGACTTAGGATAGCCTATTTTATTTTTATCAATCCCAGGCAATTCAATCAATGAAGCATTTTTATAATTAAGTACAGATTGAATAAAGCGAGGGAAGAAAATATCAGTACCTCTCTTGGTTGTGTTCTTACCAAGTCTCCCATATAATTCTTGAAGTATGATTTGGCCAACATCAATTTTCTTTCCATAGGCCAAAGCATATCCAATTTGCTGCACAGGTGCACTAATTTGGTCAAAGCTTGATTTCCTGGCAGTGAAGACTTGGAGAAGAGTTGCAAACACATAACTCCACTCCTTTCTCAGATTCTTTCTGTTTAGCTTTCCAAGGTTAATCCCATCTGAGTAGTTTATGAACTCAAAGAATTCCTCCAACTCTGCATTAGTGGCCATTCTGTCAAATGACTCTTGTTGTAGGCCTAGTGCTTGGTTCATGTCTGTAGTAGTGATAGTGATTTCCTCATTTTGAACCTTACAGTAGATGACATATGAAGTAATTGCGTTTTCCAGGGCTACAACCTCCACAATAGCAGTACTCCAGAATTGTTCCAGAATATCTAGATATAGAGTTGGGTTGGCAGAGAGTGCATCATTGATATACGACTCAGCCATCCATTTCACAAAGCACTTGAAATTGGCATTGGGTGCTTCAACATCACTAGTGAGTGCGATGAAGTTGGTGTTAAACTTTACTGTTGCCATTTGTGTAGAAGAGAGGAAAGAAATTGAAGGTTGAAGAAGAAATTTGGCTTTTCGTAGCTAGGGTTTCAGGGGTTTAGAGAGTGTAGATGCTTGAGAAATCGAATGAAATGAATCGAATAGATGTGAAATTGTATAAGTATGAAGTACTTGAATTGTCGATTAGCAGAAAGTTTTGTATCGACAAGTCAGGCATTCGAGAAGTAGAAAACAACTATTCGAGAAGTCAAGAATGGCTTAATCGATAACTCAAGCAGATAGAAACTCACAGCTGGCAGTTATCTAACTTAGAAATAATTCTAAATTAAATAATATGTGTTTTTATGAGTGAATTAAACTTTTAGACAAAAAGTCCAAAATCGGTTAAAATTCAGCGAGAATTCAGCCTTTTCAAATGATTCGAGAACTCAAATACAGTGTTCGAGAACTCAGTCATTCGAGAACTCAGTTGCTATATTCGAGAAGTCAAGAATTCCTCTATTCGATATCTCAGAAAGACTCTATTCGAGAACTCAAGAGTACTCTAATGAGACTTATTAGAGATGTCGAATAGTGAATCATTCGAGAAGTTTGACTTATCGAACTATACCCATCACTCATAAAAATTTGATTTTCACTATCTTTTTAAAATTTACCAGACATATTCATTGAAAAATATCCTAGCAAATCAAATAGTGATTTTCTCAAAATTTCATAGAAATTTTAAGTTAATAAAAATATGATTTTCAACATATGCAACAGATTTGAAATATTTATAAATCATATTTCAGCCAACACTTACTCCAAAAATATTGAGAATTTAGATAAAGTAAGTGTTTACTGCTGCAACAATCTAGATGATGTATTCACTTAGCCAGAATCTGAAGAATTCAGCATTCCAATCTCACTTACCAACCTTGTGAAGGTGGCTTCATCTAATGGCTTAGTGAATATATCAGCTAGTTGTTTATCTGTAGAGACATAATGCAACTCAATGGTTCCATTAGTTGCATGTTCTCTTATGAAATGATATCTGATGTCAATGTGCTTTGTTCTAGAATGATTGACAGGATTGGCAACTATAGAGATTGCACTTGTGTTGTCACACATGATTGGAATTCTTTCTAACACATGTCCATAATCTCTAAGTTGATTTCTAATCCAAAGCACTTGAGCACAGCAACTTCCAACAGCTATGTATTCAGCCTCAGCTGTAGAAGTTGACACAGATTGTTGCTTCTTGCTATACCAAGAAACTAACCTTTGTCCAAGAAACTGGCAGCTTCCTGAGGTGCTTTTCCTATCCACTCTGCATCCAGCATAATCAGCATCAGAATAACCAACCAGATTGAACCCTGTGTCCTTAGGATACCATAATCCCAAGTTAGGAGTGCCCTTCAGATATCTAAAGATCCTTTTTATTGCAATCAAATGTGATTCCTTTGGACTTGATTGAAACCTTGCACACAAGCATGTAGCAAACATGATGTCTGGCCTACTTGCAGTGAGGTAGAGTAGAGAACCAACCATGCCTCTGTAGACTGAGATATCTACTCTCTTGCCTTTAGCATCTTCATCCAATTTAGTGGCAGTGGCCATGGGTGTCTTGGCAGGTGAACAATCTTCCAAGTCAAACTTCTTCAATAAATCCTTGATGTACTTGGTTTGACTGATAAAGATACCATCCTTCCTTTGACTGACTTGCAACCCTAGAAAGAATGTCAACTCTCCCATCATACTCATCTCATATCTGCTCTGCATGAGTTTAGAGAATTTCTCACAAAGTTTCTCATTTGTAGAACCAAAAATGATATCATCCACATAGATTTGAACTAGGATCATATCATCACCATGCTTCTTGTAAAACAGTGTCTTGTCCAATGTGCCTCGAGTGAATTGATTTTCAAGAAGGAATTGTGATAAAGTATCATACCATGCTCTTGGAGCTTGCTTAAGTCCATACAATGCCTTAAGCAATCTGTAGACAAATTCTAGGAAATGTGGATCCTCAAAGCCAGGTGGTTGTTGCACATAAACCTCTTCTTCCAACTCTCCATTTAGAAATGCACTCTTGACATCCATTTGATAAACTTTAAAGTTTGAATGAGCAGCAAATGCCAAGAATATTCTAATGGCTTCCAATCTAGCAACAGGGGCAAATGTCTCATCATAATCAATGCCTTCCTGTTGAGAGTATCCTTTTGCAACCAGCCTTGCTTTGTTTCTTATTATTACACCATCTTCATCCATCTTATTCTTCAGAACCCATTTTGTTCCAACAATGGTTCTGTTCTTTGGTGCAGGCACAAGTTCCCATACTTTGTTCCTTTCAAATTGATTCAGCTCCTCTTGCATGGCAATAATCCAATCTGGATCCAACAATGCATCATCAAGTTTCTTAGGCTCAACTTGTGATAGAAAACATCCATAGAGGCACTCATTTTGAGTTGCTCTCCTAGTCCTTACTCCTGCATTAGGATCTCCAATGATTTGCTCTGCAGTGTGTGATCTATCCCATTTCCTCGAGTGTTCAGCCTGATTTCTCATTCTTGATGTTGCTTCATCATCCACATCATGGTCATCCTCATTTCCTCCCCCTGTGAAGTTGCCATTACTCACAGGTGTGTCTTGGATGCTTGTTACTCCACTATTGGTTGGCACAAATTCTTCTCTTGTATCATTATTCACTTGAGAATGTTGAACTTGAGTTTCAACTCCAGTTTCAGTCTCTTCATCAGAATCATCTAGATTATCAAACTTCAATGGATCTTTGTCTTCATCATTGGCTTCTTCTAGTCCAGGTAGTTTGCTGTCATCAAATGTTACATCTGTGCTTTCCATAACTTTCTTTTGACTGATGACATAAACCTTGTATGCAATTCTTTCCATAGAATACCCAAGAAAAATTCCTTCAAATGCTTTTGCATCAAACTTTCCAACATATTCAGAATTATCCTTGAGTACAAAGCATTTGCTTCCAAAAGTATGAACATACTTTAGTGTAGGCTTCTTTCCAGTCATCAAGTTGTAAGGTGTCTTTCCAGTGTTTTTGTTGATGAGGGTTCTGTTCTGAATATAGCATGCAGTGCTCACAGCCTCAGCCCAAAAACATGTAGGCATTTTTGCATCAAGTAACATTGTTCTAGCAGCCTCAATTAGAGTTCTATTCTTTCTCTCAACAACTCCATTTTGTTGTGGAGTCCTTGGAGCTGAGAATTGCTGAGAAATGCCATTCTCTTTGCAGAATGCTTCAAGTGTGGCATTTCTGAACTCTGTTCCATTATCACTCCTCAGTGCAATCACACTTGCATCGTTTGCCTTTGCTTCCTTGTCAACTTTCTTTATATGCTCAATAATTACTTGTGGAGCCTCATCTTTTGATGCCAGAAATTCCACCCATGTATACCTTGAAAAATCATCAACCATTACCAGGGCATACTTCTTTCTTCCAAGTGACATTATGTTGACAGGCCCAAACAAATCCATATGGATGAGTTGTAGTGGCTTGGTTACAGATGTCACTGTCTTTGACTTGTGGCTTGATCTCTTCATTTTTCCTTTTTGACAAGCCTCACACACTCCTTCTTGGCAGAATTCAAGTGTGGGCATGCCTCTCACTAACTCTCTTTTGACTAGAGAATTAATGGCCTTGAAGTTCAGGTGTGATAGTTTCTTCTGCCACAGCCAACAATCTTCATTTGATGCTTTTGAGTAAAAACAACAAATTCTGTCCTTGTTTGCAGAGTCCATATTGGCTACAAACAGGCTTCCCTTCCTTACTCCAGATAGAGCAAAATCACCAGTCTTCTTGTGGGTGATCAAACATTCATCTTTGTCAAAATTCACTTTGAATCCTCTATCAGTAAACTGACCAACACTTAACAGATTATGCTTGAGCCCCTTGACTAGTGCTACATCTTCAATGATGACATTTCCAACTTTCAGCTTGCCATATCCCAATGTGTTACCCATGCTGTCATCTCCAAAAGCAACCATTGGGCCAGCCTTTTCCTCATACTGTGATAGCAGGGCCATATCACCAGTCATATGGTTTGAGCATCCACTGTCCAAAATCCACATGACCTTCTTTTCACTTTCTTTGCCCTGCAAACACAAAGGTATTACTTTTCCTTTGGTACCCAAACAAGTTTGGGTCCATGTGACTTAGAGACAGTTTTATCATAAACAACATGCTTGTCAACTTTCTTAGTGTTAGTCTTCTTGTCACTCTTGGAAGTCTTAGAACCTGAGGTTTCAGACTTAGGTGACAAAGGTACCTTCCTAGCTTTAGGAGGACTTGAAGACTTTGACCTTGTGTAGTGTGTGTGAGAATTGTGACTGATACAACCATCAATGAACTGCCTTCTTAAATTAAAACAACTAGTCATAACATTCATATTGCATGACATACAGTCAAATTTATCACAGAAAGGTGCATCTCTATGACTTAGAGGCACAGAACAATCATAGAAAGGTTTAGACACACTACCAACAGGTTTCTTGCATGCATGAGTTAGATGATTCGTACTGAAACAGTTCTGACAAGTTTTCCTAGGGGCATTAGGCATGTAAGCATAGTTGTTATCCTTGTTAATCCCTAACTTGCCATTTCTGTTCTGTTTCTTCTTAGTCACTTCCTTTTCTGATTCACTCTTCCCAGCTGAAACAAACTTAACAAACTTCTTAGGTCTTGGCCTATCAACTACTGGCTTCTTGGTCTTTGACTTGACACTCTCACCCTTAGAGGATGCTTGCTGTTCACTAGATTGTGCCTCATCCTCATCATTCAACATTTGCTTGATGAGTAAGGCATCCTCATCAATTTCAAATGTTGATTCCTTAAAAATTGGATTTTCAGTTTTTCTCAAAATGTGAGGCACTTTCTCATGAACAGCTGTGTCCTCTTCAATGACAGCATAGCCTTTCCTTTGTTTGAGAGAGTCATAGTCAAGTCCAATAGCTGCTTTGGGTTTAGCTTCAATTTTCTCACAGTAGGATTGCACTAAACCAGATGATTTCTTGAAAGTTTTAAGTTTGAATTCATTCTCAGCTAATTCATCCCTAAGAGCCTTCTCTACTTGACTAGCACATAAAACCTTGTTCTTCAAATATTCAACTTCTTTCTTAAGGTTTTCTACTTGCATAGTAGTTAGCTCAAGTTCCTCATTCTTTTTGGTTAATATTTCATTTCTTGTAGACAGTTTAGCAATCTCCTCATTAGCAGCAGTCATACTAGTATGAATATTAAACATTTCAACAGATAATTGTTCAATCATGCATTTGTATTCAGAAACAGACATGTCTATAGTAGTGAGAGATGGTACCTGAGAATCAGATGAAGATGAGTCATCCTTGGAGTTGGCCATCAAGGCATAGTTGTAGAATTCTTGTTCCTCTTCATCACTCTCAGAATCATCCCAACACTTCCCTTCAGCTATGTAGGCCTTACCATGTGTCTGCTTTTTCAGAAGGGCCTCATACTTAGCTTCTAGCTCAAGATAATCTCTATCCTTCTTTTTAGGTTTCTTGCATTCACTGGCAAAATGCCCTAGGTCATTGCATCTATAACACCTTATAGATGACCTATCCACATAGCCGGTTTTGAACTTATTTCTGCTTGGTTTTACAGGTGCCTTGTTCTTGTTGGCTGAATGGTTTTGAGTTTTGGGTTTGAAGGGTTGATTTCTTTTAAATCTGATGTTTGGAAATTTTCTGGCCATGAAGGCATATGAGGTATTTTCCATCCCATCAAGTTCTTCCAGAGTGTAAAACTCTTCTTCTTCTTCCTCCTTTTCCTCAACAGGTTCACTCACCCCAGCTTCAGTTTCTTCATCATCTGCCACCTCCTCTATCCTTAGTTGGCTCGTAGATGCTTCTAGGTCCAGAATGGATTTGTTGACAATCAAGGCACATGATGTGTTTATCATCCTACCTTGGTTGGCTTGGATAGCCCTTTTCTGAAGCAACTCAAGTTCATGAGTCTTTAGTACTCCATAGAGCACATAATAGGTGACTTTGTTCAAATCTCTCTCTCTTAGAGAAATGACTCTTTACTCCAGATGATTTGGTGAAGACAACAGAAATTTCATATTTAACTCCTTGGTGCTGTAAACCCTTCCATTCATCTGCAACTCAGTAACTAGCTTGTGAAACCTTTCAAACATTTCAGTGATGCTTTCCTTGGGCTGTGCCATGAAAGCTTCATACTGTGTGACCAGTATCTGTTTCCTGTTTTCCTTAACCTCATTAGTCCCTTCACACAACACCTCAATGTGATCCCACATCTCTTTAGCAGACGTGCATGATGCAATGTTTGCAAACATTGACATGTCCATGGAATCAATGATGAGCAACATGAGGTGGCTGTCAAGAGCAACCTTCTCCCTTTCTGACTCTGTCCACTTTGATGGATCCTTGGCCTCATAAGCTCTTGGGATAGTTATGGTTCCAACAGTCTTCTCTGGTATCTCTTGTTGTGGAACAAAAGGACCATTCTTGAGAATCTCAGGATACAAGGGATGAGAGGCTTTAATGAACAACATCATCTTTATCTTCCAGAGGTTGAAGTTTTCTTTATCAAACTTAGGGACCTTCACCGTTCCTGTAGTCTTTGGTGTATTCGAACTCATGATCGTTTCTCTGTTTTTGAATAAACAGCCCGCTCTGATACCACTTGTTGAGTATTGAATACGGTAAAAGAATACAGAGGGGGGGGGGGTGAATGGATTCTTGAACTTTTCTTGATTGAGTCTATGTAGCAGATAAGTGCCTGTGTGTGTAGAAGTGAAGGTGCGGATAAATAAACAACACAAGACACAATATCACTTTAATCTAATGTATTATTAGATAAAGGTTGCTACAATCTGTGAATACAAATGATAGTATTCTCAGCTTCGTTTTTCTCAGAGAGATATGGCTTACAGTGTATGAAAAACTAGACTCACAAAAGTTACTAAGTTATGAAGTGAGGCTATGTCCTTATAGAACATGGATACAGCCCACTTACTGCAAATAAGGTAGCTAAACAAATTACTTTCTAGTCTGTCTATCCTTTTTGAGTAAGTGTCCAAACGGTTACAGATTTGACTTTGCAAAGCCTGTTTAGATCCACTTCTTTAGCTCCTTGTCTCTTCTATATCTCTCCAAGCTTCCTTGTAGGCTTTCCAGAGCACGTTACAGATTGTGGTCCATAAAGTGCATTGGCTTGTTGCAGGTTTCTGACTTGTACAATTTCTTCAGTATTTTGTCTCCAAGAATGTATTCGAGAAGTGACTAAGTAAGTGATTCGAGAACTAGAATTGACTTGATCGATAACTCTGAGTTCTCGAATACTGTTATAATGACATATCGAACCACTTCTCGAATAGCTCTTTTCCATCAGGATTCCTTGAGTTGTCGAATAGAACATTTGACTTATCGAATCCTCGAGTTGTCGAATAGCTTTCTGAGTCCTTGAGATATCGAATGGAACTTTGACTTGTTGACTCTTTGAGAACTCGAATACCATCTTGACTTGTTGACTTCTTGAGTTCTCGAATAGAGTAGTAGACATATCGAATCCCTGAGATATCGAATGAGATATCGAACAGTGTATTTAGAGATATCGAATAGTGTCTTGAGATATCGAATCCCTGACTTCTCGAATGCTGGACTTCTCGAATAGACAAATATACTTCTCGAATTGGTACTTAGGCAAATTCTTCATTTCTTCAAATCCCAACTATGATTATTTGACAGTCTTTAACTCCTTGCTTGAGGCATGAACCTTGGAACTTCTTTTAAGCATTATTCTAGACTCTATTTGTACAATTACACAACTAGGATTTGATGCCTTCTACAAGTACAATACAAACAGAAACTCTACTGTTAGGAATATGTTGTAGTTGATGATAACTTAACATTCAAGCAAAATTGTATAAGTCAAGTTTTGTAACTGTCAACGGATAAGACCTTATAACTCTATCCGTTGACAGGTAGCTCATCAACGGATGAGGTTTTGTAGCATACTGCAATATCTCTATTTATCAGTTGATAGTGTCTTTATTCAGAGTCATGTTGACCATCAATGGATAGGCAGAATAGGGTAGCCAATTGTAAATAAGCTATGCTATGTAATTCTGTCTAAGTGAAAATGTATCAACGGATGAGAACATGGCTCTATCAACGGATACAACTCAAATCTACTCGATCAACGGATACAGCTCAAACTACCATCAACGGATAAGTAGACACAACATCAACGGATAATCATTGTCACTTTATCCTATGCTAGGAATTAGCAGTTGATAAGGACAGGTTTGACTGACAGATCACATGGGTTGATAGTAGGTATAAAAAGCAATATGGCAGCCATACTTTGGAAACACAGAAGAAAGAAGCATTCCATTTACACAGTACATACAAGAAAGGTGCAGGGGACATATCTGTTCACAAGGACAACCTTTCGGCTACATGTGGATTTGGAGTGGAGTAGCAAGTCAACTTGAATTAGATTAATATTATCTTATTCCTGTAGCACTTGTAAACTTGGAATATATAACCAAGTGTAGCAACTCTTTAGAATGTAAGAAAACATACACATTTGCTTAGGGTTTCTTGAATATCTTTAGAAGCAAAGAGTTGTAAACACAGAAGCTGTGTACACTTGTATCACAGGGTTTTCTTCGAATAAAAGTCTCAGGTGGTACATTTAACCACCTGATTTTTTATGTGTTTGTGAACCATTTCTTATTCAGCAATTATTTCCTTATAGATTTCTGTGGTTTTTATCAGAAATTTATAATAATCAAGAATTGTATTCAACCCCCCCCCCTTCTACAATTATACAAGTGTGTAATCTGGGAATAACAATTGGTATCAGAGCAAGCTTCTAATATATTTGAAGTTTAAAGATCAACACACTTTCAACATGTCTAAGAAGGATTATGGAGTGAAGATACCGGTTCTTGATAGGGAAAATTACTTTCACTGGAAAGTAAAAATGCGTCTACATCTCATGTCTATTGATGTAGGTTTTGTAGATTGCATTGAGAAGGGTCCTCATGTTCCAATGAAGGCTGCTTCAAGAGTTGGTCTTGCTGCAGATGCACCAGACACGTACATCCCAAAACCTGTTTCTGAATGGAGCGCCGAGGATATTGCAGAAGTTCACAAGGACAAAAAGACCATGAATATTCTGTTTAATGGCTTAGAAACAGACATGGTTGACAATGTTATCAACTGTACTACCGCCAAGGAAGTATGGGACATTGTTCAGACCCTTTGTGAAGGTACAGAACAGGTAAGGGAAAACAAGATGCAACTACTGATCCAACAGTATGAGCACTTCCATTTCAAGAATGGAGAGACATTGAATGATACATTTAGTAGATTTCAAAAGCTCCTGAATGGCTTGAAACTGTATGGAAGAATCTACCAAGTGAAAGATTCTAATCTCAAATTTCTGAGATCACTGCCCAAAGAGTGGAAGCCTATGACTGTTTCTCTAAGAAACACTCAAGAGTACAAGTCATTTACTCTTGAAAGACTCTATGGAACTTTAAAGACATATGAACTAGAAATGGAGCAGGATGAAGAAATTGAGAAGGTCCAAAAGAAAAGTGGGTCAGTTGCACTTGTTGCCAACTTGGAGCAGAAGGAGGAAAAGAGGACTGAAGCTGCTAAATCTACACCAAACAGGGAGGTTTGTGAAGGTAGAACAGAATCAAGCAAAAGCAAGGAAAAGGTGTCTGAAGAAATGAGTGTCCTACAGCAGGATGAATTGGATGAGATAGATGAGCATTTAGCCTTTCTATCCAGGAGATTCTCTAAGCTAAAATTCAGAAGAAACTCTGGGGTGGCCAAGCCATTTAACAAGGATTTTTCTACAAGCAATTATGTGGATAAATCCAAAATTAAATGCTATAATTGTGGTATTGCTGGTCACATGATAAGTGAATGCAGGAAGCCTAGATCTGAGAACAAGGGAAAGTCAACTGAAACTATTGACTACAAGAAGAAATACTTTGATCTTCTCAGACAGAAAGGAAAGGCATTCATGACCCAAGAGTATGACTGGGCTGCTGATGGAAATCATTCTGATGATGATGCTGAGTTTGTCAACCTTGCATTAATGGCTGATTCTGAGCAGGAAGCAAGTTCAGCTAGCAATCAGGTATTTTCTACTAATCTCTCTGAGCTCACCAAAGAGGAATGCAATAGTGTTATAGATGATATGTCTACTGAACTATATCACTTGAGTGTTACTCTTAAATCACTTACTAAAGAGAACAATAGGATTAAAGAAACTAATCAGTTCTTAAGTGATAGAAATGCAGTTCTGGAAGTTCAATTTCTAGAATTTGAGAAAATGAGAGTTGATTGCAATGATGCTAAAAATGAACTTGAAGCTGTGTTAAAAAGAGAATTAATCTTAAGAAACCAGCTTGAAAAAGAACAAGGAATAATTGCTAAATTTCAAAGTTGTAGGAATATTTCTCAAAACATAATAGAAGTCCAGGGAATAGAATCATTTGTAAGGGATACCTGGACTCAGAAGAAAAAGGAGCTAGAACCTTGCCTTGAGGATCTAGAGACTATTTGTGAATCAACGGATAGTGATCATCCGTTGACAGATGAACCATCAACGGATGAGAGGTATCCGTCGACTAACAAAAAGTCTGTTAGTAAGAAGGAACTCAAGAGACTGAACAATCAGTATGGTCCAGTAGCCAAGAACTTTGTTTCTGGTGAAAGTAGCCAAGCCAAATCAAGTGAGAAGGCTAAGGCAGGTGATTTACCCAACAAAAAGGCTGTTGGTAAGTCAGTTAATGAAAAGGTAGAGACTGAGGGTAAAAAGAAAAAGAACAGAAATGGTAAGATAGGCATTAACAAGAAAAACAATTATTCTCCTGACAAGTTTGCTCCTAGGAAAACTTGTGGTAATTGCAATAGTGTCAATCATCTATCTTCTAATTGCAAGTCTGTTAAAAGGACTCCTGTTCATGTATCTCAATCTATGCCAAGTATGCCTGCAATGCCTGTTATGCCTGGTTTGTATCAGAATGCTAGTTTTTCAAATCCATATGCGAACATGCCATATGTGCCTAATCCTTATTTTCAATCTGTGAATATGCCACAAATGTCATGGAGCATCCCCAGCATGGATAATATGTATGCCAATTTTTCACAAATGCATGCATCAAATATTTATGCAAATGAGCATCTGTCTAAACCTATCACTCAAGCATCTACACCCAAAGTGAAGATTGCCAAGAGTGTAAAACCAAAGGCTAACAAGAAAGGACCCAAGGAAACTTGGGTACCAAAATCAACTTGATTTGTATTTTGGATTGTGTGCAGGGAAATAAGAGGAATCTATGGTACCTAGACAGTGGATGTTCTAGGCATATGACAGGAGATTCAACCCTGCTCACAGAGTTCAAGGAGGAAGCTGGCCCTAGGATTACCTTTGGAGATGACAGCAAAGGTTATACAAAGGGATATGGCTTGATTACAAAGGACAATGTCATCATTGAAGAAGTGGCTTTAGTTGAAGGTTTGAAGCACAATTTGCTGAGTGTCAGTCAGATTTGTGACAAAGACTATGAAGTAAAGTTCACTAAAGAAGCCTGTGTTGTTTCTACCAAGAAAAACAACAATGTGGTTCTGACAGGCTTTAGAAAAGGAAATGTTTACATAGCTGACTTCAACTCAGTATGCTCAGAATCCATTACTTGTCTCTTCAGCAAAGCAAGCAAGGATGAGAGTCGGCTATGGCATAAAAAGCTGTCTCATTTGAATTTTAAAGTAATGAATGATTTGGTAAGAAAGGATCTTGCTAGAGGAATCCCTCAATTGGAGTTCATCAAAGATGGACTGTGTGATGCCTGCCAATTAGGAAAGCAAAAGAAATCATCCTTCAAGAGCAAGACAGAGTCATCTATTGTTAAGCCTCTTCAATTGCTGCATATGGACTTATTTGGTCCAGTAAATGTCATGTCCATCTCAAAGAAGAAATACTGTCTGGTGATTGTGGATGATTTCTCCAAGTTTACATGGACTTTCTTCCTGCACTCCAAAGATTGTGCAAGTGAAATCATCATCAATCATCTCAGACAAGTAAACAATGGTTCTGAAGTAAAAGTACAAAGAATCAGGAGTGACAATGGCACTGAATTCAAAAATTCCACAATGAATATTTTCTGTGAAGAGAATGGAATTGTCCATGAGTTTTCTGCTGCTAGAACACCTCAACAAAATGGGGTTGTTGAAAGGAAAAACAGAACTCTCATTGAAGCAGCTAGAACAATGTTAAGTGAATCAAGATTGCCAACATATTTCTGGGCTGAAGCTGTCAGCACTGCCTGCTTCACTCAGAATATTTCCTTGATCAATCAAGCTAGAGGAATGACTCCCTACCACTTATTCACCAACAAGAAACCAACGTTAGCTTTTCTCCATGTCTTTGGATGTAAGTGTTTTGTGCTAAGGAATCATGGAGATAACTTGGGCAAATTTGAAGCAAAGGCAGATGAAGCTATCTTTGTTGGGTATGCAGCAGGGAAAGCCTATAGAGTCTACAATTTAAGAACCAACATTGTCATGGAATCTGTACATGTTGTGTTTGATGATCAGAAGATTCTAGGTCTGAATGATGAAGGCTTCCATGAAAAGTTGAGATTTGAAAATGAGGTAGAAGGAAGAATGTACATTGATGATGATGAGGAAAATGAAGATCATGACCTTGGAAATTCACCTAGAGCTGTTGGTCCAACTAGAAGTGATGCTAACACTGGAAATGAAGCATCCGTTGACAGTCATACTAGATCATCAGATGCATCCGTTGACAGACATTCTCATGTATCCATCGACAGGCAAAATGGAGCATCCGTTGATAGACAAAATGATGCTTCTGTTGACAGTCAACTTCATAATTCCTCAAGGACAACAAACTCAGGGGGAGTTTCTCAAAGTCAAAACTCAATATCCAATCAACAATATCATACTCACATAGATGAAGCAACCTCATCTAGATCAAACCTTCCACCTTCAAGAAAATGGACCAGAGATCATCCTTTTGAGTTAATCATTGGTGACTCAAACTCAAGAGTCCAAACTAGGAGAGCCACACAAGAAGAGTGCCTATACAGTAGTTTCCTGTCTCAAGAGGAACCTAAGAAAGTGGAGGATGCACTTCTAGATCCAGATTGGGTCTTAGCAATGCAAGAAGAGCTAAACCAATTTGAGAGAAATAAAGTATGGAAGCTTGTGCCCAAACCTGATGATAGAGGTATCATAGGTACCAAATGGGTTCTCAAGAATAAGACTGATGAAAATGGCATAATTGTGAGGAATAAAGCTAGATTAGTGGCAAAGGGCTATTCTCAAGAAGAAGGAATAGATTTTGATGAAACTTTTGCACCAGTGGCAAGACTTGAGGCCATCAGAATTTTCCTAGCCTATGCAGCACATGCCAACTTCAAAGTCTATCAGATGGATGTTAAAAGTGCCTTTCTAAATGGGGAACTGGAAGAAGAGGTATATGTCCATCAACCTCCTGGCTTTGAAGATCCAGAATTTCCAGATTATGTATATCTTCTCTTGAAAGCACTTTATGGTTTGAAGCAAGCACCAAGAGCCTGGTATGACACTTTATCTCAATTTCTTCTGGAGAATCACTTCACTAGAGGTACAGTAGATAAAACTTTATTTCATAGAAATGTCAATGGTTCTTCAATACTTGTTCAAATCTATGTAGATGATATTATTTTTGGGTCTACAGATGAGAAGCTTTGTAAAAGGTTTGCCAAACTTATGCAAAGTAGGTATGAAATGAGCATGATGGGTGAATTAACTTACTTTCTTGGCTTACAAGTAAAGCAAGTTAATGAGGGAATTTTCATAAGTCAAACAAAATATATTTATGATCTCTTAAAGAAATTTGACTTAATGGATTGTGCCTCTGCAAAAACACCTATGGCCACTGCAACTAAGCTTGAGTTGAATACTAAGGAAAAATCTGTGGACATCTCAAGCTATAGAGGCATGGTAGGCTCACTTCTATATCTAACAGCTAGTAGACCTGATATAATGTTTTCCACATGTCTTTGTGCTAGATTTCAAGCTGACCCTAGAGAGTCTCACTTGATTGCTATTAAGAGAATTTTCAGGTATCTCAAGGGAACACCAAACCTTGGCATTTGGTACCCAAGAGATTCTGGCTTTGATCTAATTGGCTATTCAGATGCAGACTATGCAGGTTGCAGAATTGATAGGAAAAGTACTACAGGCTCCTGTCAGTTTCTAGGGAATAGGCTTGTGTCATGGTTCAGTAAGAAACAGAACTCAGTCTCCACTTCTACAGCCGAAGCTGAGTACATTGCAGCTGGAAGTTGTTGTGCACAGATTCTTTGGATGAGGAATCAACTTATTGACTATGGTCTAAAAGTTGAGAAGATTCCAATTTTCTGTGACAACACTAGTGCTATTGCCATCACAGAAAATCCAGTGCAACATTCGAGAACCAAGCATATTGACATCAAATACCACTTCATCAGAGAGCATGTGATGAATGGTACAGTAGAAATGCACTTTGTGCCAAGTGAAATGCAGCTTGCAGATATCTTCACCAAGCCTCTTGATGAATCCTCATTCACAAGATTGGTAGGTGAACTAGGTATGCTTAATTTTTCATAATTCCTAGTGGTATCTAATAATACTGTATTGCAGCTAGAAATGTGTTTTGATTTACTTGAGAATTAAAAACTCTCAGAATAACTCTTAGCAGAAATTTTGTCTAAGGCAAAATTTGCTTATCAACGGATATCCTTTTATCCGTTGGTAGTGTAAACACATTACTAGATTTTCGTATGTCAACGGATAACAGGTTGTCCACGTCATCGATGGATAAACTGTTTTCTCAACCATCCAATCTTTATCCGTTGATATACATATACTTTTTATATAGCCGTTGATAAACGTGTATAATTAGTCACGGCTGTACTTCTTTCCTTTTTATTTATTGTCTGACAGTTACTTTTGACCAATGGGGTAATTACTCTTAATTATTTCATTTTTAATTCTTGGAATATATAAAAGGCTGGTTTGTATTCTCACATTTCACCTTTATTCATTTTCAAGAGTCTCATTAGTTAACTGCATCTTCTTCACTAAATCTCTCTCTGCAACAAAAGCTCAAACACTCCAATGGCGCCTATTGTTAAGATGATGTCTTCCACCGGGTTTACCTATGAGAAGAACAATTTCGCGGCCTTTGTTGATACTGTGAACGCTCCAGAAGCATATCACACCATGATGAATTTCGTGAAGAAATGCAAACTGTCACATGCTATGACTGCCACCACTCCTCTAATCCATGAGGTTATCGAAGAGATGTGGGCATCTGCTGAGTACAATGGCACAGACGGTACACTTGCTTTTTCTTTAAAGGGTAAAAATTATGTAGTTAATTCTGATGTGTTAACTGCTTGTTTAAAATTGCCTGAGAATAACTGTCTGAAGGAACCCAGTAATGCTGAAATTGTTACCATGCTTAATTCCATAAATTATACCCTTAGTACTGAGAACTTAGGGAAAATTGTTAGGAAAGGTATGGTTAAGGAATGGAGTTATCTTTGTGATGCCTTCATTAAAACTTTTTCTGGCAAGATTAGTAACTTTGATGCTGTTACCAACTCCATGCTAATTATGCTTTGTATGCTTTTAACTGATAAATTTTATAATTTTGGCACACTAGTCATGTATGAGATAGCAGCTAAATTAGGTAAAAAGGAAACTAGGGGCAAGAATGTTTATTTTGCTAGATTTTTAATGCTCCTAGCACTGCATGTATCTGAGAATGAGCTATCCATTGCTAACCCGGATAGCAAGTTCAATTGTTTTGTTCAGGAGAAGAGAGTCTTAAGTGATTTGATTCGAATGAACCTAAATGCAGAAGTACAATTGGTATATCTACCAATTATTCAGGTAACTGTTTCCAACCCTGAACTTCCTATCTCCAACCCCCAAATTTCTTTGCCTTCTAGTGTCACAATGGAGTCTGTGACTGTGACCAAACAGGCTCCTACCAAAGTGACCAAATCCAAAGTTCCTAAACCACAATCTAAAAGACAAACCTCAGGTGTCTCTCAAAAGGCATCTGTTGCAAAAACTACCAAAGCTCTTGAGGGGAGTGTGAAGGTGGTAGTGAGTGGTGAGGGACAGGGTGAACATCAAAGAAGCCCTAAGGATAAGGAAGGTAAGGCAAGTGCACACAACATTTCAGTCTCTCAAAAGACTGTTAATGAACCTACAACCCAATTTCTAGCTACATCCTCTCAACAGGGTGTGACTACTAATTTGAGTTCCATTTCAGGAACACAGCACAAAAGGGCAAGGGACACAGATAGCTCTCCCTCAAAAACCTATGGTAGAAGGGTAAAATCCAAAACCATTGGGGAATCACAGGGTGCACACACTGTACAGCAAACTGTACCTTCTCAAATTCAGTTTGATGTGACTTCAATAAATGTGGAGTCACAGCCCCTTGATCTTAACCTTCAAATCGATACACATTTTGATCCACCATCACCAACTCCATCTCTGGATGTGGATATGATCTCTACATCAATTCCTGATTCTCCATCTTTAAAATTCATGGAGAAGCCCCACTCAACAATTGGTGGTCATCCTCTTTTAGATGATTTGTTGGGCCATCAATCTTCCATTCCTGAATTCACAACACTATCTGTGGCCTCTTCCTTAAAATCAATCACCACAGATTCCGTGTTGGTTTTCACTTCAACGGATACTCGTTTACCTTCATCAACGGATATCCTTCATCCGTTGACAAGTGTTTCTTCATCAACGGATATGTCTTCAACTAACTATCCGTTGACAGCAATAACTACTACATCAACGGATATTCCTTATCCGTTGACAACTCTCTCTACCACTGCAAAATGTGACATTCCTATGTCAACTGTGGAGGAGTTTGTAGTAATTGAAACACTTTTAGGAATGAGGGAAGGGAGTGAGAGGCTGCCTTGTGAGCAGGCAAAAGGAGAGAAAATGAATGAGAGGCTGACCATTTCTTCCGGTCAGGCAAAAGGAGAGCTAGAGAGTTCCACCTTAGTAGGTGAAGGTGAGGGTGTGAGAGGTGTGAGCCAGGGGGAGCCCCTGATGCAAGAAAAGAGAGATGAGAGGAGAGAAGGGACTACAGGAGAAATAAGGCAGGAAGAATCAGTCATTGCAAGTGAGTTAATGGAGGTTAATGAAGCTTCCAAAGAGATGGAATTTAGACAGGAATATCAGTCAGTTATTGACTCCATCTCTTTGGATCCTGAAACCTTTACTCATCCTGTTTCTGCCTATCAAGTCATGGCACAGCAGGGCAATGTGGAGGCAGAGGAGGCAATGCACCTAGTGCACACCTCAGAATCTCTTCAAAGAGCAAAAGAAGCTTTACAAACCCTGTCTCCAAATGCTGAAAGTGAAGAGTTTGGCAGTTATGACAGTCACAGTTCAGATGGTGAAGACATAAATGAAGATGAAACTCCAGGATGGATGTTTTCCAATGCCACTGAACTTGGGCATCTCAATGTGGAAATCATGAAGCAATACCAATCTGCTAAGGCTGAGCACCAAACTGCAGAACCACAGAGAAAGACTGTTCTTGAGCAAGTAATGGCCTCCCTGAAATTACAAAAGATGCAATCTGTTATTCAAAGAACACAGCAAGAGGAGGTCCAGTCTGCAATTAGAGATATGAAAATAGCACTAGATGCCAGGATTGAGGCACTAGCTCCTACTACCACTCAGAAGGTGCTTTCTAGCAAACTTCTCAAAGAAGATAGCCTGGCTAAGTCTGTTCAGCTTCTTTCCTCAAGGGTGGATAGTATGGAATCTCAATTGCACACCATCATTGCCAATCAAACAAAACAAACTCAACTACTGGAAATGCTACTTGCAGCTTCAACCCCAACCCTTGATGCTAACAAAAAGGGGGAGAAAAAGGGAACAAGCACAGAAGAGGCTGCAACATCTACTGGCCAATTTCAAGCTACCAGTAGTGAGATAGCACATATTGAGGGGGAGCAACAGCCAACTGTAGTGGTCAATCCAACAGAGTTTGAGATAAAGGCTTCCCCTGTGAAGAAACAAGTGGCTTTGCCTGAGATTCAAAGATTAGAAGACATCTCAGATGGTGAAAGGCAAGCCAGGATAGAAGCTTTGGAAAAGATAAACAAGGAGGCTAATGACAGAATTCTAAGGACAGAGAGGATGATCAATGAATCAATTGCATCAACTTTGTTCCTTAATGCTCAATCTTCTGCTCCAACAATATCAACCACAATCATGAAGGTGCTCACTCCAAGGGTTGTGGCTCCTACATTCTATGATGCTGAGCCATCATTTGTCAAAGAATTTGAACCAGCTATCAAAACCAGAGCCTACTCACCACCAAAGGAAAATGGGAAGAACAAGCTTCAATTGGACTACCCATTTCCCAAGAATGATGAAGTAAAGCTAATGGGAAAAACAATTATGGAGTTCAAAGTTCAGACAAATAAGAGTGTAAGAGATTGGATGGCTGTAATCATGAGGAATGGAAAAGTATTAAATATATCCAACAGTCATCCTAGATTTGTGGAAGCTAAAAGAGAAGAAGTCTCCAGAATCCAAAGGGAAGCCCATCCAAGTACAGAAAATCAACATGAAAACTCAGAAGAGAAGCAAGCCAGGCTAGCTCAAGAGTTAATGGATGAGGTAGAGGTTGAAATGAAGGAACCTGAGGAAGTTCCCAAAATCAAACCTGGAAGAAGGAAAGCTAAAACCAAGAGGGTTCTTTCTCCAGAACCCTCTCCAGAAAAAGAAACAATTGGTTCACCAGTACCTATGTCTGCACTAGTAATCGACCCAACTGTAAACTTTCATGGTGACCCCATAAGGCCTAAAGAGGAACCAGTGAATTTTGATTCAATTGAAGTTCCTTCATTCTTGCTAAATCCAAAACAGAAGAAAAGGGCTCCAAAGAAGCAACTTTCAAAGGGACCAGTTCAAGTTGCTAGGGTACCTGCCATTGTCAAACAACCAATCTTGGAAAACAAAGAAGACTTTATCTATCAGGCAGAAATTGAAGAATACTCTGACATGAATCTATTTTTGGATGAATTGTCAGAAGTAAGAGGAATTGACAAGTACAAGAATCAGCCTGAGAGATTAGTGTTTGTCTACAAGGGAGGAAGTCAGAGGACATGGCCACTAAAGAAGGTTCTTGGAGAAAATTATCATACATTGACCAGAGTGTTCTCAGCTTTCAAGAGACACACAGGGTTCTCTGAGATAGCCAGAAGGGAGATAATTAGCAGAATAGAAGAAATAAGGAGAGAATGGAACTCACCCTCAAGTCTACCAAAGAAAATGAAGATCCCTTATAATGGACAGAAAATCCACATTCAACCCTTTTGGATGATGGAGTTCAGGGATAATGAGGGCACTAGGAGATTCTTCAGGTTAGAAGACCAACTGTCAAAGGCTAGTTCTGACTACCTGAGATGGTTACAACTAAAGCTAAATCCAAAGGTTGTTGAAGAAGATACCTTCTATAGGCAACTTCAAGTGCAAATTGAGTCCAACTCTACCAAGGAAGGAAAGTCAAGGGTGCAGCCAACCAGAGAGAGGAAACCTCATTAATCTGCTCAATCTAAAGGAGCACATCTCTGATAAGTTTCTTAAAGCTTTCTGTTTTTAATTTTTGTAGCTTAATACAATGTTTGCATACTGAAGTGTGTATATATCGTTAGGAATGTTTTGTTATCATCAAGGTTATGAATTTATGCTTTATAGCCATCAAGTATAAATTGGGGGAGATTGTTAGGAATATGTTGTAGTTGATGATAACTTAACATTCAAGCAAAATTGTATAAGTCAAGTTTTGTAACTGTCAACGGATAAGACCTTATAACTCTATCCGTTGACAGGTAGCTCATCAACGGATGAGGTTTTGTAGCATACTGCAATATCTCTATTTATCAGTTGATAGTGTCTTTATTCAGAGTCATGTTGACCATCAATGGATAGGCAGAATAGGGTAGCCAATTGTAAATAAGCTATGCTATGTAATTCTGTCTAAGTGAAAATGTATCAACGGATGAGAACAGGGCTCTATCAACGGATACAACTCAAATCTACTCGATCAACGGATACAGCTCAAACTACCATCAACGGATAAGTAGACACAACATCAACGGATAATCATTGTCACTTTATCCTATGCTAGGAATTAGCAGTTGATAAGGACAGGTTTGACTGACAGATCACATGGGTTGATAGTAGGTATAAAAAGCAATATGGCAGCCATACTTTGGAAACACAGAAGAAAGAAGCATTCCATTTACACAGTACATACAAGAAAGGTGCAGGGGACATATCTGTTCACAAGGACAACCTTTCGGCTACATGTGGATTTGGAGTGGAGTAGCAAGTCAACTTGAATTAGATTAATATTATCTTATTCCTGTAGCACTTGTAAACTTGGAATATATAACCAAGTGTAGCAACTCTTTAGAATGTAAGAAAACATACACATTTGCTTAGGGTTTCTTGAATATCTTTAGAAGCAAAGAGTTGTAAACACAGAAGCTGTGTACACTTGTATCACAGGGTTTTCTTCGAATAAAAGTCTCAGGTGGTACATTTAACCACCTGATTTTTTATGTGTTTGTGAACCATTTCTTATTCAGCAATTATTTCCTTATAGATTTCTGTGGTTTTTATCAGAAATTTATAATAATCAAGAATTGTATTCAACCCCCCCCCCCCCTTCTACAATTATACAAGTGTGTAATCTGGGAATAACATCTACAACTAGAGGTTCCCTCAGTTAAGAGGTCATGTAAGTAATGCAAAGCATTACAAACAATTAGGCTTGTTATTAGATGTGTACAGGCATGCCTCTGTATCTAACAAATATCTCACTCATTTTGACTCTGTTTTACATGATTTAAGGGTCTATTTTATATAACTTTTCGTAAAGATTTCAAATATACAATTTGTTTTACGGTGTGAAATCAATTCTATTACTTTTTACTTAACAGAAGGATATTATATATGTAAAACCAAATGTACGAGGGTACCATGGATAGGAGTAAATAATGTGATGGTACCATGTAGAAAAGCCAAAACCACAATGATACCATATAGAATATCCCAATATATAATAATATAATATGGCTTCAAACAAAAATCTTTACACGTTAATGGCAGGTTTGTACTAATAAATATTTAAATTAAATCCGAGGGAATTAAAATTTCGAAACAGTGTGAAATATATTTCATAAAGAAGATCAATCGAAACTAAATAAAAATTGTACCGATTGTGCAGACGATTGCAAAATAAGCCTTACAGAATACAAGGTTCCAGAACCGCTGGATCAACCATCCAACGATTATGGTTTAAAAAAAATCGATTTCGTACCACAGAAAGTTTCCGTGGTACGGGCTAATTACGAAAATGCCCCTCTGTTTTCACATAAAAAAATTTACTATTCATCTTACCGTATAAACTTTCTGCGGTACGGAGAAATTACCAAAATATCCCCTATTTTCACATTATAGGCAAGGGTATTATGGTGATTTCTCCGTACCGTAGAAAATTTCTGCGATACAATACGAATTTTTTTTAAATCGAAAACGTTGGATGGTTGATCCAACGATTCTGAAACCTTGTATTATGTAAATTGTATGGTGCAAACGGTTGCACCAGACCGGACCCCTTCTTTAATATATGTAAGAAACTAGGAACTTAAAAAGTTACTAAAAGTTTAAAGTTAACATGGTTGATTTCTCTTTTAAACATTTTTGTAAATATACTTTCACACGTTAACGATATATATCGACTTAATTATCTAAAAGACAAAAACAATTACTAGTAACATTCTAGGGCTCGACTTGATACTGATAGAAAAAACTTTCGAAAACTCTCTCTAGCTCAAACTAGCCGTTAACGGCATTCACCATCATATCGGTTCACTCTGACCGGCGTATCACCGGAACACTAAAAGTTTTTACTCCTCTTTAACTAGCATTCACTCTCCCCTTCCCCATCTCCCCTCGCATTACATATTCGGTCTGTTCTGTTTTTGTTTTTGGTTCAGTAGCTCTTGCTTTGTTTTTTTTTTGTTTTGTTGTTTTTTTACCGATTTTCCGTTCGGTAACCATTCTAGCCTTCCTCCCCCACTCCCCTTATTCCCCCCAAGAGTAAAGCATTCGAGGGGCTGTACAAGCACCTAGATACCAAGGAAGGAGCGAACGCTATTTTTAAAGTAGCTAAAGCTAGGGAGAGAAGGCGGCGCGACCTGGGTTCTGTTAAGTTTATTAAGGATGAGTCAGGCCAAGTGTTAATAAATGAAGACGCCATTAAGGAGAGGTGGAGTTCATATTTTCACAATCTTTTTAATGAGGCTAGGAGGAGTGGTGCCAGTGTGACGCAAGAGGTCCCTCTTTCGTCTGTTCACTCTTTCGGCCCTTGTGATCGTATCAGTGAAGAGGAAGTCAAGGGTGCCCTTCAAAAGATGGCGAGAGGGAAGGCGGTTGGTCCGGATCAGATCCCTATCGAGGTGTGGCTTTGTCTTGGTGAGGTTGGCGTAAAATGGCTAGCTGATCTGTTCAATGTTCTTCTCTTGGGTGATAAGATGCCAGACGATTGGAGGCGCAGTATTGTCGTCCCTTTTTTCAAGAACAAATGCGATGCTCAGAACTGTAGTAACTATCGGGGAATTAAATTACTCAGTCATACTATGAAACTTTGGGAGAGAGTGGTTGAATTTCGGATTAGAAGAGAAGTTGAAATCTCAGAGAACCAATTTGGTTTTATGCCCGGGAGATCGACGACCGAGGCCATTCATCTCGTCAGACGCCTTATGGAGAAGTTCAGAGAGCGTCGCAAAGACCTCCATATGGTGTTCATTGATCTTGAAAAGGTGTATGATAGCATCCCTCGGGAAGCTATTTGGAAGAGCCTTGAGGAGAGGAGAGTGTCGTCGGCGTACGTCAGGGCGATTCAAGACATGTACTACTAAGCTAGTTCCTGCGTCCGGACCCCAGTAGGTGACGCTCGTTATTTTTCGGTCGAGATTGGGCTTCACCAGGGGTCGGCCCTTAGTCCTCTTCTTTTCGCCCTTATCCTAGATGTCATGTCGCGAGAGATTCAAGATGTTGTTCCTTGGTGTATGCTCTTCGCCGATGACATCGTGCTAGTGGCGGAATCGAGGGTGGAGGTAAACGAGAATTTGGAGTTATGGAGATCCACTTTGGAGCCCCAAGGCTTACGCGTGAGCAGGTCTAAAACCGAATATCTCTGGTGTAACTTCAGTGGTGAGGCCTTTGAGGAAGGGGTGGAGGTTAGGATTGAAGATAAGACCGTGCCCCGTACGGATAAGTTCAAGTATTTGGGTTCTATCATCCATAAGGAAGGAGAGATCGAAGATGATGTCACGCATCGTATCAAGGCGGGGTGGCTACGGTGGAGGGCAGCGTCAGGGGTGATGTGTGATAAGAAAGTCCCGTTAAAGTTGAAGGGGAAGTTCTATAGAGCGGCAATCCGACCTGCGATGTTATATGGTTCGGAGTGTTGGGCGGTGAAGAAGGCCCTCGAAAGCAAGTTGGAATCAGCTGAAATGAGGATGTTGCGGTGGTCATGTGGTCGCACGATGTTAGAAAGAATCCCGAATGTGGTTTTCAGGAGCGAGTTGGAGGTGGCGCCTCTCTCCGCGAAAGTTAGGGAAGGGAGGTTGAGATGGTTCGGTCATGTCCGTAGGAGGCTGCCGGAAGCCCCGGTGAGGAGGGTCGAGAGTCTTTTGGTTGTTGGGGCGAGGAGGAGAGGCAGACCGAGGAGGTCGTGGGAAGAGCAACTTAGGATGGATTTGAAGGCCGTAAACCTGAATGAGACCTTGACTGCCGAAAGGAGTTCCTGGAGGCGCCAGATTAGAGTTGTGGATTCTCTTCTAGGGAGCGGTTCTGTTGTTGAGAGCCTGAGAGTTGGGCTTTCTTGGTTAGCGCTATCTTAGGAGTTTGGCTTTTCGTTTTCATGTTGTCTTCGATTTTCTGGTTTTGCAGGAGCAGGGAGCTTGGACAGAGGTCATCCTAGATCAGGAGAGGATTACCCATTGCCCGCTTAGGTAAGTCCCATGAGGTCCAGGCCATGGGCTCAGGTTCGGTTGATTACTTTCCCCATCTCTATCATCCTTGTTCTTTTTTCACACTGTCTTGTTGTGCACTAAGCCGGGGGTCTTCACGGAAACAGCCTCCCTACTGTAAAAAGTAGGGGCATGGTCTG
Organism: Kitagawia praeruptora; assembly: GCA_037693485.1. Taxonomy (NCBI): domain Eukaryota; kingdom Viridiplantae; phylum Streptophyta; class Magnoliopsida; order Apiales; family Apiaceae; genus Kitagawia; species Kitagawia praeruptora. The sequence goes on from CM075352.1 coordinate 148,530,645, forward strand.
CGTACATCTTACCCTCCCCAGACCCTGCTTTGAGTGGGATATACTGGGTATGTTTGGTTGAGTTTGGTTTATTCTAGGGCTCTACTTGTTTGATCATCACTTTCCACATGGTGGCTCGCCAACCAAAAAAATTATAAAAGAAAACATTACTATTTTCTTTAAGATTCTTCCAGAGTTCAAGCGCATTAATGCGAATATAAATAGCCCTTGTCCTTAATGAAAAGACCTCTGAACTACTACATACAATCAACAGACCCGTGATATTGAGCCTAACCACAATAAGAAACAAGCCCAGAAACGATTTACAGCCCAGAACTTGCCAATTAGGCCACCAACTGGGTTGTCCTTGTGAACAATAGAAGCTAATTAATGATGTTCTCTACTCCTTGTTGCAAAAAATCATACAACCATGCTAATGCCATCCATGCTTGTTAGACGTAGTGGACGTCTTCCGATGCTACAATTATAATGTTTCCGCTAAAATCAACATTTTGTGGTGGCATAAACTGCTACTGTAGCTTTAAGTCACGGCCTTCACCGGAAACACATAATTAACAAAATAACGAACAACAATGAATTTGTTATCCCAAAATTTAAAGTCCCCCGCTAAATTATTTGAGGCCAACTTCTTTTATTCTTCAACTCTCTCAGTGTTATCCCAAAATTTTAAGTACCCCGCTAAAATAACGAACAACGATGAATTTGTTATCCCAAAATTTTAAGTACCCGCTAAAATATTTGAGGAACAAGTGTACATATATGAACACCCATGCAACAACTGCAAATCTGCAATTGCTGAGTACCAAAAAAAAAGTCCCCACAATGGATATAGACTTATACAATGATAATGTCATTCCAAGCACACTACTTGTCGCCTTATTAGTTGCTGCTCCAATGCTACATGCTTAGGCTCTTAACCTAAGAAACACCTCAGAACTATAAACCCAAACTATTGGGCCTATCCCTACAGAAAATAAAACCCCAAATATTGCCAACACCACGGCCCAACCAACTTTGTAATCGGAGTGGTCAATTATAGTCAATAATGTCCTAGTGTGAGTAGTGATGCAATCATACCGGCCCATGTTAGTTAGAAGCAATGGACGCCTTCAAATCTTATTTAGTAAAAATGTAGCTACTAGAACAAAATTACTCTTTGTGAATTCACTGCTATGGTAGCCAGTAGCTGCAAATTGTTGCTAGTGATTCTGGCATTTTCGAATATTAATTCTTGGACCATACAAAACGACACCTTCTATGCCAGTTGATTATTGAAAGAAATAAATGGATACCCATGGCTGTGATTAATGCATGCGAACCGATGGTGCAGGAGTATCAATTCTTTCCGAATCGCTTTATCATGGCTGCATTTCGATTTTCGAAACAGAAAACTATGTCATTTGTACAATCTTCAGGAGTGCCCAAAGCGGTTTTGATGTCAATGACTTTATAGTCGGTTTTGATGTCAAGGACTGGCTTCGCGTTACTTAGTTGACCCTGCATGACGAGCCAACCTAAGTCTGTCAGGAGCTTGGAGAATCCATAGTTCGATACGTGTCCTAGTAGTACAGCTATTATTACCCAGATACATGAATGTTAATGACATTGTATTATTATAAGTTTCATTTAGTAGCATTCATGACATTCAAAGATTCTAGCATTTGGTTGTAAGAGTGCAACCCCTTTCGGGGAAGATAGGTGTCACTAGCTAACTGGGACTCTGAATCCAAAACAGGTGAATAAATTAGCCAAAATAGATGACTCCTTAACGATTATCCATCACGCAGATAATATGTGTACTGTAATATGGGCAAGTGTATTCTTGGGACATCGGATGATTCTGGATTTATGATATTTGTAAAGCCACCTTTAGCACTGCTGCCAGATTCTGGATTTATAATAATTGTAAAGCCGCCTTTAGCACTGCTGCCACATTGCTACATTGAAGCTTCTTATTGCATTTTCTATATTAATGGTGGCTAAAACAATGTCTATATATTGCTCTGCAAATGCTCAATAATAGGAACATGTAAATCTTGAATTAGGTGTAGAAACTTGTATTTTCTCGAATTCAAAGGAGTTTACACATTGTGATATTTCTTACCCTCTCCCTCTTGCTCCTTCTATGTTTGCCTTCTTTCTGTTGGCTCTTTATGCAACTATGTACCTCCTAGAGGCCCTTCGAATTTGTTCTATTCCAGAATTATTTATGCTCTGTTGTAAGAGTCTAACTAATGTGTTCAGTATCATCTCATCAATTACAATGCATCATCAGTATCTTCTTGCTGCCTACCTTCATGGAAAATTTAGAAACTGAAATTGATTCTTAAGAAGACAAGACTTGTCACGTACGTCAACTGATAAATTTCAACAACTTTGGGCAAGATGAAGATGTCTGCAGTCTCCGACAACAACGAACCATAAGAAGATGAATTGGTGCTGTTTCATTTGATTGAAAACCAACATTATTTAGAATACATTTTATCAAATACCCATCTTCTTAATCTGGGTATCTTCTTAATCTGAAAAGAAAAGAAATTAAACACACCAAACTTGAATACAACCATTGATATCTTTAAATTTTTGTGGGATTTGAGATGATGCTTGTTCTTTCTGTATGCATGTGCTCCAGAGTTACATATTGTGCTATGGATTTAGGACCTTCTGTATCTTTGAAATGATCCAGTTGAAATCCCTATTACATCTGAAAAATGGTACATTTGACATAAAAACATTAATAATGTTAGCACTAAACATGATCACTTGTTCCATTTTAGAGGTCCACCACACCACCAAATTAAGATGTATTTCTTGCCGACTTGCAATGTCTATTACCTAATGAGTGCATTGCACATCCTTACTCCACTCATGTTCTAGACACTGACCATTTATCATCCCAAAAACAAATTTCTCTGTTTAGTAACAGATTAATGATTTAAGCTTTGTTTATGGACAGATGATACAAATCACCTACATGCAAATGGACGAACTGAAAATTCAAAATTGTTACTTACAAATTCGTAGTAACAATCATCATACCCAAATTCGTTACTTACATGTTCGGATTAGTTAAATTTGTTGTGAAAATACCGATATTGTGAACCTTGCATACCCAAATTTGTTACTTACATGTTCGGATTAGTTAAATTTGTTGTGAAAATACCAGATTTGAATCCATCCGAATCTACTTCCATCCAACTGATCATATTTGAATTGCAAGTAGAGTCGTGGATATAATTATTTACAAAACATAATTGATTATACAATTATGTACAGATAATCAAGGGGGTGTGTGTGTTTCCTTATTAACGCAAAATAATGAACTTAATTTTTTTATTGGAAAAACATAGATTTACATATAATTTTTCTAAAATAAGTAAAAAAAATAAAAACTAAAAAGCATGTTTAGTTCTGATCCTGGGCCTCTTGTATACTAAATTAGGATTGGAATCCTCATTCCCATATCATTAAATAAATTTGTCTCATCCCAACCCAATTTTATTTTTCAGGATTTATTACTTCTTAACTTAAAATTTGTGCGACACTTTTTTAATATAATGGATTTTTATTTAACTTTTAATTTAACATTTTAAGACATGAATTTTGTAGACTTAAAATTTTAAGTGGCATGATTTGATAATAATTATATATATGTTGTCCGTGATATTTTTTTAAAAATGATGGATTTTAGTTTAAATATATTGAAAAAATTATATGTTTTAACTGAAAAACGTTATCGGTTAGTTATTATTTATTATAATAATATTATTTTATTTTACTTAACTAAAGCTATCCGATTAGATTTTACTAGGAAAAAATAAAAAAATAGAAAGGATTGAAAAAACTAATTGGTTAATTATTAGTAATTTTAATTGCAATTATAATATTTTATTTTATTAAATAAAATTGCTCATATTGTTTTTAGAAAAGAAAAATTTTTAGTTAGATAAAATATAAAAAATTATGTAGTTTACGTGAAAAACGAAATTGATCATTTATTGAAAAATTAAAAAGTTAACACGTTTTACCTGAAAAAGAAAATTTATTAGTTTTTAGTAACTATAAATAATTAAGTAAATATAATTGCGTAAAAATTATATCTACCATTAAGTAAGGGTAAATAAGTAAAATTAATAGATATAATACCGACCGACCAACAAAATGTTTAATGTTTCAATCAATATATATATATATATAAAGGAGGATACGCGGGAGTTTAGGTGGCGCTCTAAGATCGTCTTAATCTATTTTTCTAATTTTCTAGAATTTTAAACACTTATAAATATAAAAATATCATTTAACATATTAGAAGTAGAATAGATGTTCGAATTTATAGAGAAGAAGAGTTCGAATTTATAGGAATACATATGATTAGAAGTTCTATTGGAAGTAGAATAAGTATTTATAAAACATATGATTAAATGCTCTATTGAAAGTAGAATAGGAGTTCGAATAACATATTAGAAGTAGAATAGGTGTTCGAATTTATAGAGAAGAAGAGTTCGAATTTATAGGAAGACATATGATTAGAAGTTCTATTGGAAGTAATATAAGTATTTATAAAACATATGATTAAATGTTCTATTGAAAGTAGAATAGGAGTTCGAATTTATAGAGAATAAGAGTTTAAATTTATAGAAAAAACATATAAATAAAAGTTTCTATTGGAAGTAGAATAAGTATTTATAAAGCATATGATTAAAAGTTCTATTGGAAGTAAAATAAGAGTTCAAATTTATAGGGAATAAGAGTTCGAATTAATAGAAAAAATATATCAATATATATATCTATTAAATTTTTATTTTTTTTGATAATTTTTATATATATATCTATCTATTATATATATGTAAAGGAGGATACGCGGGAGCTTAGGTAGCGCTCTAAGATCGTCTCAATCTATTTTTCTAATTTTCTAAAATTTTATAATTTTAAACACTTATAAATATAAAAATACCATTTAAAATATTAGAAGTTGAATAGGTGTTCGATTTATAGAGGAGAAGAGTTCAGATTTATAGGAAGAAATATGATTAGAAGTTCTATTGGAAGTAGAATAAGTATTTATAAAACATATGATTAAAAGTTCTATTGGAAGTAGAATAAGTATTTATAAAACATATGATTAAAAGTTCTATTGAAAGTAGAATATAGGAGTTTCGAATTTATAGAGATAAGAGTTTAAATTTATAGAAAAAAACATATAAATAAAAGTTTCTATTGGAAGTAGAATAAATATTTATAAAGCATACGATTAAAAGTTCTATTGGAAGTAGAATAGGAGTTCGAATTTATAGAGAATAAGAGTTCGAATTTATAGAAAAACATATAAATAAAAGAGGAGAAGAGTTCGGATTTATAGGAAGAAATATGATTAGAAGTTCTATTGGAAGTAGAATAAGTATTTATAAAACATATGATTAAAAGTTCTATTGAAAGTAGAAAATAGGAGTTCGAATTTATAGAGATAAGAGTTCAAATTTATGGAAAAAACATATAAAATAAAAGTTTCTATTGTAAGTAGAATAAGTATTTACAAAGCATACGATTAAAAGTTCTATTTGAAGTAGAATAGGAGTTCGAATTTATAGAAAAACATATAAATAAAAGTTCTATTAGAAGTAGAATAGGTGTTTGAATATATAGAGCATCCATATAACTAAATATTTAATGGAAAGTACGGTCTTCTTAAATTATATATTTTTTTATATAAGTTAATTATACTTCTATTAGGAAAATTTATTCATAAATCCAATACTATTATCATAAAAAAAGTCATCGTATTTAAAATAAAGAATTAATGTGTTAACATTATGAAAGAACATTCTCATGCAGGAATCCTAAATAAAAATAGGAGTATCTATAATATAAAGAGAAAATAAGATGTGCTTTCATTTTCTAAAACTCAATAAATTTTAGAAAGTCTAGATAAAGTATAAATTGGAATTCACTCTATTTTTTAGGTTTTAATTTTAAGGAAAAAAATTGTTGTGTAAGATAAGTATCATTAATAATATGTAATGAATTTGGAATTTCGACCCAAACGAGAGCGGCTCGAAACGTGTTTAACGGGAAGACGGCTCACTATAAAAGATTGTATTAGCTATTAAAATATCATTTTGATGTTATAAATTTTATTTTATTTTTAGGATTTGATTTTTATGGATAATCATTATCATACAAGTGATACATGTAAAAGTTAGGTTTTTGATCTTAATGAGGGAGCGGATAAATAGTAATAACCGTGTTTAACGAGAAAGCGATTCATTAGAGAAGACCGTATAAAGATGTTTGAATATATAAGGAATACATAAAATAAAATGTTTTATTAGAAGTAGAATACGAGGATGGTGGAGACGTCTTACACGATTTTTAAAATTATATATCTTTTTTCTTAGAAATCCTTTATTTTATCTTTTTTATACAAGTTAATTATACTTGCATTAGAAAAATATATACATAAATTTAATATTATTCCCATAACGAAAAGTCTTTGAATTTAATTTTTTTTATATGTTAACATAACAGAAAGACATTCTCATGCGGAAGTTGTAAATAAGTACATGAATATCTATAATATACAGAAAATATAAGATGTATTTTCATTTTTAAAACTCTATAAATATTAGAAAGTTTAAAGAATATAAAAATTGGAATTTATTTTCTTTATATAATTAGTTAGGATTTCGGTTACAAATAAGAGCGACTCGAAACGTATTTAACGAGAAGACGACTCGCTAGAAAAGATTGTATTAGCTATTAGAATTTGATATTGATGTCATATTTTTTTTATTTTTTTTGTTCGATTTTATGGATAAAAAATATTATATAAGTCTTTATAATATATGTTAAAGTTGAGATTTCGATTTTAATGAGAGAGCGGCTCAATCGAAAGAATCGTGTTTAACAAGAAATCGATTCATTAGAAAATGATATTTAATTATTAAAATTTAATATTAATATTATATTATAACATAAATATATTAATTTTTTTTTAAAATATCATAACGCCGCCGCGAAGCGCGGCTTTATCGACTAGTTATTACGGAGTATATAATAATATAGATTCACGCTTCACGAAAAAAAAAATTAGATCATTGAACCATTTCATTTTCCCACCCCATTTAATTTTTTTTAAATGGATTAGAATATGATTTTTTTCAATAGATATTTATAACATTAATAATTTAAATATTAAATTTTTATACAAAAAAATTTAAAAATAACTTAAAATACACATGCGTGTCGGAAACCCTATAAAAAATATTAACAATTGCAAGGGATGGAGGAGTATTATATTATAAAAATTATGTTTTTTATATTATTTGGGATGAAACGGATTTATCTTGTGGATATCTTACAAATACTAATTTCGTTCCATATTTTTTTTTGGGCAAAAACTCAAACAGATTTTATTCAATAGAACATATCAACAACCGAACAAATTCAAACTGTCGATACAACAACAAGGTTGGAAAAACAAATAAATGGGATAGAATTTTAAATTTTATTATTATATTAAATGGAAATGGCATGAATAGGAGTGGCATGACTCTACTTATCAACGTTGCATGATTATAACTTATATAAGTCAACTAGTCGATAAAGTCGCGATTCGCGGCGATGTTATAATATTTTTTTAAAAAAATTCAATACATTTACGTTATATTATAATATTAATATTAAATTTTAATAATTAAATAATCTTCTCAAATGAATCAATTTTTTTTAAAATATGATTATTTCGATTGAGCCGCTCTCTCGTTAAAACCAAAATCCCAACTTTAACATATATTATAAATACTTATATAATAATTTTTATCCATAAATCGAACCGTAAAAATAATAATAAAAAATTATATCATCAGTATCAAATTCTAAAAGCTAATATAATCTTTTCTATTGAGCCGTCATCCCGTTAAATATGTTTCGAGACGCTCTTATTTGGAATCGAAATTCTAACTTCATTATATAAAAAGAGTAAATCCCAATTTTTATATTCTTTAAACTTATAGCTTTCGCATGGGAATGTCTTTCTAAACCAAACCAAACCAAACCAAACATACCCAGTATATCCCGCTCAAAGCAGGGTACCCCTACTTTTTACAGTAGGGAGGCTGATGGGAATGTCTTTCTGTTATGTTTTAAAAAATTGTATAAGACGTCTCTACCGTACTCGTATTCTATTTCAAATAAAACATTTTACTATATGTATTTCTTAAATATTCAAACATTTTTTTACGGTCTTCTCTAATGAACCACTTTCTCGTTAAACACAGTTGTTACTATTGTTCCGCTCTCTCGTTAAAATCAAAAACCTAAGTTTTACATATGTCGCTTGTATGATAATGTTTATCCATAAAAAAACAAATTCTAAAAATAAAATAAAATTTATAACACCAATATGATAATTTAATAGCAAATACAATCTTTGTGGGTCGTCTTCCCATTAAACACTTTTCGAGCCGCTCTCATTCGGGATCGAAATTCTAACTTCATTACATATTATTGTTGATAATTATCTTACATAACTACTTACTCCTTAAAATCAAAACCTAAAAAATAGAGTGAATTCCAATTTATACTTATTCTGGACTTTCTAAAAATTATGGAGTTTTTGAAAATGAAAACACATCTTATTTTCTCTTTATATTATAGATACTTCTGTATTTATTTAGGATTCCTACATGACAATGTTTTTTTATTATGTTAATACATCAATTATTTTCTTTTTAAAAAATGATGATTTTTTTATGACAATAGTATTGGATTTATGAATAAATTTTCCTAATAAAAGTATAATTAACTTATATAAAAAAGTATAATTTAAGAAGATCGTACTTTCTATAAAATATTTAATTATATGACTGCTCTATATATTCAAACACCTATTCTAATTTTAATAGAACTTTTATTTATATGTTTTTTTTATAAATTCGAACTCTTATTTTTTTTACAAATAAAACTTTTAATCATATATGTTATAAATATTTATTCTACTTCCAATATAACTTCTAATCATATGTCTTCCCTATAAATTTGAACTCTTCTCTACAAATTCGAATACCTATTCTACTTCTAATATGTTAAAAACACCTATTATACGTCTAATACAACTTTTATTTATATGTTTTTTCTACAAATTCGAACTCTTATTCTCTATAAATTCGAACTCCTATTCTACTTCCAATAGAGAACTTTTAATCATATGCGTTATAAATATTTATTTTACTTCCAATAGAACTTCTAATCATATGTATTCCCTATAAATTCGAACTATTCTCCTCTATAAATTCGAACACCTATTCTACTTCTAATATGTTAAATGATATTTTTCTACTTCTAATAGAACTTTTATTTATATGTTTTTTCTATAAATTCGAACTCTTATAGTCTATAAATTCGAACTCCTATTCTAATTTCAATAGAACTTTTAATCATATGCATTATAAATATTTATTCTATTTGCAATAGAACTTCTAATCATATGTCTTACTTATAAATTCGAACCCTTCTCCCCTATAAATTCGATAACCTATTCTACCTCTAATATGTCAAATGATATTGTTACATTTTTTAGTGTTTGTAATTCTAAAGTTCTAGAAAATTAGAAAAATAGATTGATACGATCTTAGAACGTCACCTAAAATCCTGTGTATCCTCCTTTATATATATATATATATATATATATATATATATATATATATATTGAAATATTTAAACGATCATATAATTTTTTTTTCAAATTTAATATTAGTATTCTAGTTAATTTAAATTTTTTGAACAATTAAAAAACAGTTGCAAGTTGCCATTTTTACACTCAAATTCAAAAAGATTTCAAGAATGTTCATGAATATGCATTAACCAACGATTTTTTAATATCCCATTTTTTCCAAATTAGTTGTTCATATGTTGAACAAGGTTTGAAACCTTGGCCTGTGCCTATGGATGGGCATTTCACCCGCTCAGCTCGATCCCGATCCGATCCCCGACCCGAACGGGTCGGGGATTCGGAGAATTTTTCTGATTCGGGGTGGGGAGTGGGGAATATTTTAAAAATAATTCGGGGATCAGGGCGGGATCAGGGAGTAGGGGATCCCCACCCCGATCCCCGCTTTTTATTTTTAATATATATATATATATATATATATATATATAGGGTCTTGTTCTAATAGAAACTAAATTAGAATAGAAACTAGAAACTAAACATAAATTAAATATTTCAAGCTAATCTAATGACCAAATTAGGGGTACCCCAATACAAAAAGTTCATAATATTCTTGGCTCCATCCAGCAAAAAAAAAAAAAAAAAATACTGTTCACTGCTGACGTGGCAGTGACGTCAGCGTGAACAGTAATTTTTTTTTTTTTTTTTGCTGGATGGAGCCAATAATTTTAAACACTTTTTGTGAAGGTGCCCCTGGCGGGGCCATTAGAATAAATGAAATATAATTTATTTAGTGTTGGTTTCTAGTTTCTATTCTAAGATTGGTTTCTATTTGACCACTAGCCTATATATATATATATATATATAATTAAATTATTATAAGTAAAAATATTTGTATATTATAAGTGCTTAAATTTATTTAATTCATTCCACATATTCAAAAGTTTAATAGTAAAATTTAATTTAATTATAGTAATTTAATTATATTTTTTAGTACAAATAAAAATAAATTCAAATTATTTTTTAAAAAGTGTCATTGAATTTAAAATATATAATATATATCATAATTTAGTAATTTATTATTTTTATGAAATTTGTTAGAAAATGTATTAAATTTATTTTTTAAATAAAAATAAAAATTCCCATTTCTCCGCGGAGCAAAATATTTCCCATTCGGAGATCGGGGCGGTTTCGGGGAGCGGGTAGTGATTCGGGGATCGGGGCGGAGATTGCACTCCCCAACCCCGAAATGACCCGATGCCCATCCCTACCTGTGCCAAAACCATAAAAATTTGAACTTGATGCAAAGAAGAAAGTAGATGAATTGCATAAACCCCGTATCGTAGTTCTAGTTTTCGTCTTCTTGCTGATCGATAGAGAAGCTAGTTGTTTGATGTGCTAAAAATAAATGTTTAAATAATTGAATCGCAAGCGCACAATTCGTTTCGTTGTAAAATTTGTGATTCGTTCCTCAGGGACTAAAATTTTCGCAAGTCTCAATTTTTAATTTAATCGAATTAGAACAATTTGGATTTTGGAAAATTCGAATTTTTACTAATTAATTATTGAAAAGGAAATTTAACCTATTCTAAAAGAAAATTTATACTAAATCTAAACTAACTAATTAATTTCAAAAAGAACAGAAATTAATTTAATTGTTTTTTTTTTCTATTTTGAAAAGTAAAATTTAGCATTTATTAATAGGAAATTTTTAGAGGAACAAAATACCATAATTCGATTAGAAAAATCACTCAGCTACACTACTAGTAAAACACAGTAAACCAGCGAACAGAAATAATCAACCAAATTAACCATTTCATTAAAAAAAATTTGAACTACGGTCAGCTCGAACATTCAGAAAATAAAACCACAGATAGTGATCACGCGACAAACTTATGCACCGAATGGAACTCAGCTGCAAAAATTCTGAACTCAAAGCAACATAAGAAAACAGAAATTTATCGACTAATCCTAAAGCAACTTATAAATCGACTACAACTAAACCGGACTAGAAACGCAACAAATAAACAGAAACACCGACTCAGAAAATCAGTGGCAAATCACACACTCGACTGGTTCGGCAACACAGAAAACACAACCCAGATCTTGGTAGCGATTCTCGAGCTAAAACAGACTCGAAACTCGGCGACACGACATTGTACTACAAAACAAAACTCTACTAAGCAGAACCGAACCAGAAGTTACAGAACTCGGAATAAAACTGATGCAGAAAACGAACTAGAAAACAGAGACACGAAGCACAAAAATTTCAACCACAGCATCTCGACAAACAAACTCGGCATTATACGAACTCAGAACACAACAAACATCACAAGAACGCAGCTTGGTCTACAGATTTGATTTAACCAAACTCAAACAATTAAACAACCAAAACTCGGAACCACAGAAATTGAACAAACTGCAAATGGCACCTAAAAACACAGACTCGTAGACATTGACTCAGACATTCGTCGAACGCCGCAACACTACCACTCGATCAACCAGAAATTGTAAACTTCAGCACTTTGGAATGAGATCACGAATAGCTAACTCCAACCGAATTTGACTCAAAAACAAACAGATAGAATCGAACAGCATTTTACGAACTAATAGCAACCACAAACTCAACTCAAAATCACTAAACAAACTACAAGTCTCAGTGACTCAAAAACGAAGAGGAAGAAGAAAGGAGAGGGGAGATTGGCTGGGAATCGAAGGGAAGGCAAGGGACTTAAAGAAGATTAAAAAGGATGTTGTGATTGCAGAGAACGAAAAGAGTAAAGAAGCAAAGGAGGGTGTGGTGGGTTTTCGATTGATTGAAGAGAAATGAGGGGAGGCTGTAAATTGAAGAAGAGGAATGGGTTTGATTTGAGGCTGGGTTTTGTGAGATTAATTAACAGAGAAGAAAACAGGGGAATCTAAGGAATTAAAGACGGATTTTCGCTTCGAATTAATAAGTTAGCAGCAGAAATACGTACTGAAAAGTAACAAAACTATTATTTCCGTATTATTAATTTTTTTTTAGCTAAAAATGAAATTAAAGGAATTTAACTACGAAATTAAAGTTACACTCAGATGATGATTTAAAATTAATGGCCTACAATAAAATTGATTTTTAAAGAGGCAAACTATGAATTAAAAATTAAATTAAACTACGAACACGAAATTAAAGTTTCGTTATTCTCCACCCCTAGTGGTTAGCATTTCGCTACTTTGTCCACTAAACGGAATTACGAAAGTAACGAAACAAGGTAATGGAAAATAGAAAGCAAGACAAGAAATTAAAGGGAACTCGAAATTGCATTAAAATAAAAGGGAGTGTTTACAAAATTTGAAACTAAAGAAAATACAAGAATTTAAAGCTACCCTATAATCTAAGTTCTACCCTAAGTTGAAAATACAAGGGAAATGAGGGGGTATTTATAGGATGGGAATTAGGGTTTAGGGGGGGTGTGGGCAAATCTTGGCCCTACATTTGGGTTGTGTGGTGGTGTAATCCTAGCCATTAAAAGATTCCTTCCCCATTAAGCTTTGGTAGAGTTGATCTTGGCCATACACTTTTTAAGTGTGTTGGGATGATCTCCACCTTCCATGTGTCCTCCAAGATTCCCTTTCCACCAAACTCCTAATTCTTTTTCCTTTTTTTCTTTTTTGGTCATTTTTCTTCCTCTTTTTCCCTTCCTTGCACTTTATTTCTTTATTTTTCCATTTCTTTATTTATTCACGAATTTCCTGAAATGCAACAAAATAAATTATTAAATTACGAGTTCAAGCAATAAATAGGTTGTTAGTCACAGAGGCATGCCTGTATACATCTAATAACAAGCCTAATTGTTTGTAATGCTTTGCATTACTTACATGACCTCTTAACTGAGGGAACCTCTAGTTGTAGAGTTTCTGTTTGTATTGTACTTGTAGTAGGTATCAAATCCTAGTTGTGTAACTGTACTTATATAGTCTAGAATAATGCTTGAAAGAAGTTCCAAGGTTCATGCCTCAAGCAAGGAGTTAAAGACTATCAAATAATCACAGTTGGGATTTGAAGAAATGAAGAATTTGCCTAAGTACCAATTCGAGAAGTATATTTGTCTGTTCGAGAAGTCCAGCATTCGAGAAGTCAGGGATTCGATATCTCAAGACACTATTCGATATCTCTGAATACACTGTTCGATATCTCATTCGATATCTCAGAGATTCGATATGTCTATGTACTCTATTCGAGAACTCAGGAAGTCAACAAGCCAAAGTGGTATTCGAGTTCTCAAGGAGTCAACAAGTCAAAGTTCCATTCGATATCTCAAGGACTCAGAAAGCTATTCGATATCTCGAGGATTCGATAAGTCAAATATTCTATTCGACAACTCAAGGAATCCTGATGGAAAAGAGCTATTCGAGAAGTGGTTCGATATGTCAATATAGCAGTGTTCGAGAACTCAGAGTTATCGATCAAGTCAATTCTAGTTCTCGAATCACTTGCTTAGTCACTTCTCGAATACATTCTTGGAGACAAAATACTGAAGAAACTGTACAAGTCAGAAACCTGCAACAAGCCAATGCACTTTATGGACCACAATCTGTAACGTGCTCTGGAAAGCCTACAAGGAAGCTTGGAGAGATATAGAAGAGACAAGGAGCTAAAGAAGTGGATCTAAACAGGCTTTGCAAAGTCAAATCTGTAATCGTTTGGACACTTACTCAAAAAGGATAGACAGACTAGAAAGTAATTTGCTTAGCTACCTTATTTTGTAGTAAGAAGGTTGTATCCATGCACTATAAGGATACAACCTCACTTCCTTAGTCAAGTGAACTTAGTGAGTCAAGTTTTTCATATATTGTAAGCTATATCTCTCTGAGAAAAACGAAGCTGAGAATACTATCATTTGTATTCACAGATTGTAGCAACCTTTATCTAATAATACATTAGATTAAAGTGATATTGTGTTCTGTGTTGTTCTTTATCCGAACCTACATCTCTGCACACACAACACCTGTTTGCTACACAGACTCAAGGGAAGAAAAGTTCAAGAATCCATTCACCCCCCCTCTGTATTCTTTCTTTGTGTTCAATACTCAACAAGTGGTATCAGAGCGGGCTGTTTATTCAAAAACAGAAAAACGATCATGAGTTCGAATACACCAAAGACTACAGGAACGGTGAAGGTCCCTAAGTTTGACAAAGAAAACTTCAACCTCTGGAAGATAAAGATGATGTTGTTCATTAAAGCCTCTCATCCCTTGTATCCTGAGATTCTCAAAAATGGTCCTTTTGTTCCACAACAAGAGATACCAGAAAAGACTGTTGGAACCACAACTATCCCAAGATCTTATGAGGCCAAGGATCCATCAAAATGGACAGAATCAGAAAGGGAGAAGGTTGCTCTTGACAGCCACCTCATGCTGCTTATCATTGATTCCATGGACATGTCAATGTTTGCGAACATTGCATCATGTACGTCTGCCAAAGAAATGTGGGATCACATTGAGGTGTTGTGTGAAGGAACTGATGAGGTTAAGGAAAACAAGAAACAGATACTGGTCACACAGTATGAAGCTTTCATGGCACAGCCCAAGGAAAGCATTACTGAAATGTTTGAAAGGTTTCACAAGCTAGTTATTGAGTTGCAGATGAATGGCAAGGTTTACAGCACCAAGGAGTTAAATATAAAATTTCTGTTATCTTCACCAAATCATCTAGAGCAAAGAGTCATTTCTCTAAGGGAGAGAGATTTGAACAAAGTCACCTATGATGTGCTCTATGGAGTCCTAAAGACTCATGAACTTGAGTTGCTTCAGAAGAGGGCTATCCAAGCAAACCAAGGTAGGATGATAAACACATCATGTGCCTTGATTGTCAACAAATCCATCCTGGACCTAGAAGCATCTACAAGCCAACTAAGGATAGAGGAGGTGGCAGATGATGAAGAAACTGAAGCTGGGGTGAGTGAACCTGTTGAGGAAAAGGAGGGAGAAGAAGAGGAGTTTTACACTCTGGAAGAACTTGATGGGATGGAAAATACTTCATATGCTTTCATGGCCAGGAAATTTCCAAACATCAGATTTAAAAGAAATCAACCCTTCAAACCCAAAACTCAAAACCATTCAGCCAACAAGAACAAGGCACCTGTGAAACCAAACAGAAATAAGTTCAAAACCGGTTATGTGGATAGGTCATCTGTAAGGTGCTATAGATGCAATGACCTAGGGCATTTTGCCAGTGAATGCAAGAAGCCTAAAAAGAAGGATAGGGATTATCTTGAGCTCGAAGCTAAGTATGAGGCCCTTCTGAAAAAGCAGACATAAGGTAAGGCCTACATAGCTGAAGAGAAGTGTTGGGATGATTCTGAGAGTGATGGAGAGGAACAAGAATTCTGAAATTATGCCTTGATGGCCAACTCAAAGGATGACCCATCTCCATCTGATTCTCAGGTACCATCTCTCACTACTATAGACATGTCTGTTTCTGAGTATAAATGCATGATCGAACAACTATCTATTGAAATGTTTAATATTCATACTAGTATGACTACTGCTAATGAGGAGATTGCTAAACAGTCTACTAGAAATGAAATATTAACCAAAAAGAATGAGGAACTTGAGCTAACTGCTATGCAAGTAGAAAACTTTAAGAAAGAAGTTGAATATTTGCAGAACAAGGTTTTATGTGCTAGTCAAGTAGAGAAGGCTCTTAGGGATGAATTAGCTGAAAATGAATTCAAATTGAAAACTTTCAAGAAATCATCTGGTCTAGTGCAATCCTACTGTGAGAAAATTGAAGCTAAACCCAAAGCAGCTATTGGACTTGACTATGACTCTCTCAAACAGAGGAAAGGCTATGCTGTCATTGAAGAGGACACAGCTGTTCATGAGAAAGTGCCTCACATATTGAAAAAGACTGAAAATCCAATTTTTAAGGAATCAACATTTGAAATTGATGAGGATGCCTTACTCATCAAACAAATGTTGAATGATGAGGATGAGGCACAATATAGTGAACAACAAGCATCCTCCAAGAGTGAGAGTGTCAAGTCAAAGACCAAGGAACCAGTAGTTATTAGGCCAAGACCTAAGAAGTTTGTTAAGTTTGTTTCAGCTGGAATGAATGAATCAGAAAAGAAAGTGACTAAGAAGAAACAGAACAGAAATGGCAAGTTAGGGATTAACAAGGATAACAATTATGCTTATATGCCTAATGCCCCGAGGAAAACTTGTCAGAACTGTTTCAGTACCAATCACTTAACTCATGCATGCAAGAAACCTGTTGGTAGTGTATCTAAACCTTTCTATGATTCTTCTGTGCCTCTAAGACATAGAGATGCACCTTTTTGTGATAAATTTGACTGTATGCCATGCAATATGAATATTATGACTAGCTGTTTCAATCTGAGAAGACAATTCATTGATGGATGTATCAGTCACAATTCTCACACACACTACACCAGGGCAAAGTCTTTAAGTCCTCCTAAAGCTAGGAAGGTACCCCTGTCACCTAAGTCTGAAACCTCAGGTTCTAAGACTTCTAACAGTGACAAGAAGACTAATGCCAAGAAAGTTGATAAGCATGCTGTTTACGATAAAACTGTTTCTAAGTCACATGGACCCAAACTTGTTTGGGTACCAAAGGCAAAGTAATACCATTGTGGTTGCAGGGCAAAGAAAGTGAAAAGAAGGTCATGTGGATTTTGGACAGTGGATGCTCAAATCATATGACTGGTGATATGGCCCTGCTATCACAGTATGAAGAAAAGGCTGGCCCAATGGTTGCTTTTGGAGATGACAGCATGGGTAACACATTGGGATATGGCAAGTTGAGAGTTGGTAATGTCATCATTGAAGATTTAGCACTAGTCAAGGGGCTCAAGCATAATCTGCTAAGTGTTGGTCAGTTTACTGATAGAGGATTCAAAGTGAATTTTGACAAAGATGAATGTTTGATCACCCTGAAGAAGACTGGTGATTTTGCTCTATCTGGAGTGAGGAAGGGAAGCCTGTTTGTAGCCAATATGGACTCTGCAAACAAGGACAAAATTTGTTGTTTTTACTCAAAAGCATCAAATGAAGATTGTTGGCTGTGGCACAAGAAACTATCACACCTGAACTTCAAGGCCATTAATTCTCTAGTCAAAAGAGAGTTAGTGAGAGGCATGCCCATACTTGAATTCTGCCAAGAAGGAGTGTGCGAGGCTTGTCAAAAAGGAAAGATGAAAAGATCAAGCCACAAGTCAAAGACAGTGACATCAATAACCAAGCCCTTACAACTCATTCATATGAATTTGTTTGGGCCTGTCAACATTATGTCACTTGGAAGAAAGAAGTATGCCCTGGTAATGGTTGATGATTTTTCAAGGTATACATGGGTGGAATTTCTGGCATCAAAAGATGAGGCTCCACAAGTAATTATTGAGCATATAAAGAAAGTTGACAAGGAAGCAAAGGCAAACAATGCAAGTGTGATTGCACTGAGAAGTGATAATGGAACAGAGTTCAGAAATGCCATACTTGAAGCATTCTGTAAAGAGAATGGTATTTCTCAGCAATTCTCAGCTCCAAGGACTCCACAACAAAATGGAGTTGTTGAGAGAAAGAATAGAACTCTAATTGAGGCTGCTAGAACAATGTTACTTGATGCAAAAATGCCTACATGTTTTTGGGCTGAGGCTGTGAGTACTGCATGCTATATTCGGAACAGAACCCTCATCAACAAAAACACTGGAAAGACACCTTACAACTTGATGACTGGAAAGAAGCCTACTCTAAAGTATGTTCATACTTTTGGAAGCAAATGCTTTGTACTGAAGGATAATTCTTAATATGTTGGAAAATTTGATGCAAAAGCATTTGAAGGAATTTTTCTTGGCTACTCTATGGAAAGAATTGCATACAAGGTTTATGTCATCAGTCAAAAGAAAGTTATGGAAAGCACAGATGTAACATTTGATGACAGCAAACTACCTGGACTAGAAGAAGCCAATGATGAAGACAAAGATCGATTAAGGTTTGATAATCTAGATGATTCTGATGAAGAGATTGAAACTGGAGTTGAAACTCAAGTTCAACAAACTCAAGTGAATAATGATACAAGAGAAGAATTTGTACCAATCAATAGTGGAGAAACAAGCATCCAAGACACACCTGTGAGTAATGGCAACTTCACAGGGGGAGGAAATGAGAATGACCATGATGTGGATGATGAAGCAACATCAAGAATGAGAAGTCAGGCTGAACACTCAAGGAAATGGAATAGATCACACACTGCAGAGCAAATCATTTGAGATCCTAATGCAGGAGTAAGGACTTGGAGAGCAACTCAAAATGAGTGCCTCTATGGATGTTTTCTATCACAAGTTGAGCCTAAGAAACTTGATGATGCACTGTTGGATCCAGATTGGATTATTGCTATGCAAGAGGAGCTGAATCAATTTGAAAGGAACAAAGTATGGGAACTTGTGCCTGCACCAAAGAATAGAACCATTGTTGGAACAAAATGGGTTCTGAAGAATAAGATGGATGAAGATGGTGTAATAATAAGAAACAAAGCAAGGCTGGTTGCAAAAGGATACTCTCAACAGGAAGGCATTGATTATGATGAGACATTTGCCCCTGTTGCTAGATTGGAAGCCATCAGAATATTCTTGGCATTTGCATTTCTAAATGGAGAGTTGGAAGAAGAGGTTTATGTGCAACAACCACCTGGCTTTGAGGATCCACATTTCCCAGAATTTGTCTACAGATTGCTTAAGGCATTGTATGGACTTAAGCAGGCTCCAAGAGCATGGTATGATACCTTATCACAATTTCTTCTTGAAAATCAATTCACTAGAGGCACATTGGACAAGACACTGTTTTACAAGAAGCATTGGTGATGATATTATCCTAGTTCAAATTTATGTGGATGATATCATTTTTGGGTCTACAAATGAGAAGCTATGTGAGAAATTCTCCAAACTCATGCAGAGCAGATATGAGATGAGTATGATGGGAGAGTTGACATTCTTTCTTGGGTTGCAAGTCAGTCAAAGGAAGGATGGTATCTTTATCAGTCAGACCAAGTACATCAAGGATCTATTGAAGAAGTTTGACTTGGAAGACTGCTCACCTGCAAAGACACCCATGGCCACTGCAACTAAGTTGGATGAAGATGCTAAAGGCAAGAAAGTAGATATCTCAGTCTACAGAGGCATGGTTGGTTCTCTACTCTACCTCACTGCAAGTAGGCCAGACATCATGTTTCCTACATGTCTATGTGCTAGATTTCAATCAAATCCAAAGGAATCACATTTGATTGCAATAAAAAGGATCTTTAGATATCTGAAGGGCACTCCAAACTTGGGTTTATGGTATCCTAAGGACACAGGGTTCAATCTGGTTGGTTATTCTGATGCTGATTATGCTGGATGCAGAGTGGATAGGAAAAGCACCTCAGGAAGCTGCCAGTTTCTTGGACAAAGGTTAGTTTCTTGGTATAGCAAGAAGCAACAATCTGTGTCAACTTCTACAGCTGAGGCTGAATACATAGCTGCTGGAAGTTGCTGTGCTCAAGTGCTTTGGATTAGAAATCAACTTAGAGATTATGGACTTGTGTTGGAAAGAATTCCAATCATGTGTGACAACACAAGTGCAATCTCTATAGTTGCCAATCCTGTCAATCATTCTAGAACAAAGCACATTGACATCAGATATCATTTCATTAGTGAACATGCAACTAATGGAACCATTGAGTTGCATTATGTCTCTACAGATAAACAACTAGCTGATATATTCACTAAGCCATTAGATGAAGCCACCTTCACAAGGTTGGTAAGTGAGATTGGAATGCTGAATTCTTCATATTCTGGCTAAGTGAATACAGCATCTAGATTGTTGCAGCAGTAAACACTTACTTTATCTAAATTCTCAATATTTTTGGAGTAAGTGTTGGCTGAAATATGATTTATAAATATTTCAAATCTGTTGCATATGTTGAAAATCATATTTTTATTAACTTAAAATTTCTATGAAATTTTGAGAAAATCACTATTTAATTTGCTAGAATATTCTTCAATGAATATGGCTGGTAAATTTTAAAAGATAGTGAAAATCAAATTTTTATGAGTGATAGGTATAGTTCGATAAGTCAAACTTCTCGAATGATTCACTATTCGACATCTCTAACAAGTCTCATTAGAGTACTCTTGAGTTCTCGAATAGAGTCTTTCTGAGATATCGAATAGAGGTATTCTTGACTTCTCGAATATGGTAACTAAGTTCTCGAATGACTGAGTTCTCGAACACTATATTTGAGTTCTCGAATCATTTGAAAAGGCTGAATTCTCGCTGAATTTTAACCGATTTTGGATTCTTGTCTAAAAGTTTAATTCACTCATAAAAACACATTTTATTTAATTTAGAATTATTTCTGAGTTAGATAACCGCCAGCTGTGAGTTACTATCCGCTTGAGTTATCGATTAAGCCTTTCTTGACTTCTTGAATAGTTGTTTTCTACTTCTCGACTGCCTGACTTGTCGATACAAAACATACTTCTAATCGACAATTCAAGTACTTCATACTTATACAATTCTACATCTATTCGATTCGTTTCATTCGATTTCTCAAGCATCTACACTCTCTAAACCTTTGAAACCCTACCTGCGAAAAGCCAAATTTCTTCTTCAACCTTCAATTTCTTTCTTCTCTTCATACAAATGGCAACAGTAAAGTTCAACACCAATTTCATTGCTCTAACTAGTGATGTAGAAGCACCCAACGCCAATTTCAAGTGTTTTGTGAAATGGATGGCTGAGTCATACATCAAGGATGCACTCTCTGCCAACCCAACTCTATACCTAGATATCCTGGAACAGTTTTGGGCCACTGCTACTGTGGAGGTTGTAGCCCTGGAAAACGCAATCACTTCATATATCATCTACTGCAAGATTCAAGATCAGGAAATCACTATCACTACTGCAGACATGAACCAAGCACTGAGCCTACAACAAGAATCATTCGACACACTTGCCACGAATGCAAAACTAGAGGAATTCTTTGAGTTCATCAACTATGCAGATAGAATCAGTCTTGGGCACTTGAACAGGAAGCATTTGAGAAAGGAGTGGAGCTATGTGTTTGCAACTCTTCTTCAAGTCTTCACTGCCAGGAAATCAAGCTTTGATCAAATCAGTGCACCTGTGCAGCAGATTGGCTATGCATTGGCCTATGACAAGAAGATAGATGTTGGCCAAATCATCCTACAGGAACTATATGGGAGACTTGGTAAGAACACAACCAAGAGAGGTACTGATATTTTCTTCCCTCGCTTTATTCAATCTGTACTTAATTTTAAAAATGCTCAATTGATTGAATTGCCTGGGATAGATAAAAATAGAATAGGCTATCCTAGATCCATGACCAAACTCATTTTTGGTAATTTGGAGACTAGGAATGATGTGGATGTAAGACTTAACATAACTCCCCATATGGAGAGTTTGTTTAGAACTTACCCCCACAACATGCCAATATTTGAAGCAAAATCTCAGTTAGCACAGCCCAAGCAAGTAGAACAAAATGCTAACCCAGGGCCTGCTAACCAACCCTCTCAACCAAACACTCTACCACACACTGAGCCAACTGCATCATCCTCTCAAAAGGGTGATGTTAGTAAAAAGAAGAGAAAGGAAGTAATGTCTGCACCACTAAATATATTATCTGAAGCAGCATTGGCTGTGGAACTAGGGCTAGAAAGTGAGGAACCTGAGTCACCCTTACAAAGGCCAAAGAAGAAGAAAACTAAGACCACCTCTTCAGTCACACAAATGGCTGAAGTTGTAAAATCAGGGGCACACAGCTCACTAGGTGTATCCTCTCAACAGGGTGCACCTATAGAATCAAGCATCCTCCCCAATGCACCTTCTTGTACAGAGTCAGCACATGGGAGTGATAAGGCTGGCACAACACTGAGTGGAGAGCACATCACACTTGAAACTCCCTCTATTTCTCAGGGGGAGTTGCCAAAATCTACTCTACACCACACTTCTCTTCCAGAATCTTCATCTCAAATTTCTTTGGAGCCTGTAATTCAAGAAATTGAAGAGCAAGACATTGATCATCAAGAATTCTTTTCTCTTGGTGAGCCAATGGACTCAAGTGACTTAGTGCATGACACTTTGCTCACCACCCAGGACCCACATTTAGATGGTGAGGGAATGCATGCTGGGGCATCTCCTGATGACACCATCACAAACACAGAGGTTCCACTAGTTGTAACTAGAGACTCTGTGCCTGTGTCAACTACTGGTGTAACTCATCCCACTTCTGTGGAGACACCAGTAGTAGTGTCAATTCATCCGATTGCAGAAGTTGCATCTGTAACTGAGGAGTCTAGCTTGCCTAGCTCTAGCTCTAACTTGGCTCAGGCCACCTTGTCAGAATGGCTGAGACCTGTGCAACATGACAGTGTCTTGGGATCATCAACTGTTGCACCTCTATTGACGGATGAAGCACTTCACTGCTTAAATGTGGAACAGCTTGATGAGATCTCTAAAATAGCTCAACATCTCCTCACAACCAATCTACCAAATGCTGACTATGAAGCCATCTTGCTCTGTCACAAAGAAGATGTTGAAAAATAACAAGAAAAGATAGCAGATGAGGCTGAGAGAGATGGGAATGTAGATGCATGGATGAGCACTACAAAGGATTGCACCCTGGCTGAGGCTCTGCAATACTTGAGAGAAGAATATGTGACTGCTCTTGGCTCAAATGCTAAAACTCTCTCACCTGCTGAAGTCTATAAAGCCATAAATGAGTCCTACAAGGGAAGCTTAAAGGCCATTCACTATCTTGGGAAAGGGATGAAAACTGAACTAGCCAATATCTGCAGAGATACATCCAAAGAAGTGAGTGAGCTCAGAAGTAAATTTCTCTCTGAATTCCTTCCTCTCACATCCACACTCAGAGAGATTAGGGAATGCAAAAAGACTTGCACCTCTGTGGACCTTGAGCTACCCTCCCTGATAGACAATGTCTCAAAGCTCACAAGTGAAATGACCACTCTCTCTTCTCAAACTCAGGATGCCAATGCCCTTATCAAGGTTATGTGGCAGAATCAATATGGAGATAAGGTCATTTCTGAGGTACCTGTGCACAACATGAGCAAGTATGAAGTGGAAAGGCTCCAGAAACAATCACTCTCCTCTTTCAGAGCTGAACATCTCAAACACTCAATGGAGAAATTGGAAAAGGAAGTGTTAGACCAAAAAGCATTCAATGCTAAGCTAAAAGAATCTGTACATCTGCTGAATGAAAAGTTGAACACTCAAGCAACTGCTCATGCTGATGTTCTTCTCACTCAACAGCAAATGCTGACTGCTATGATGAAGCATATGGGCCTCCCTCTACCTGATGAATCTTCAAACCCAAAGGTGGTTTCTACAGCCTCTGTGCCTGACAACAAGCCTAAGGGGGAGAAAAGATCAAGGAACTCAAATACAAAGGGGGAGAAACCTAAAGAAAAAGGGATAAAGTTAAGTGAGGGTAGTCACCAAAGGACCACTAAATCTCCAACTCATGTGCCAGGCAAAGGCAAATCAAAGGTTGATGAGCCTCCATCTTCTCTGCCAGTGGTCACTTTACCACCTGTGCACATCACTACTCCAAGTGGCCAAAAGCAAACTGTCACCACTACAGTGGTGGCAGGATCCATGCCAAGTGTTCTAGTCCAACCTTCTAGACATGAAGCTGATCCAGTGGAAGTGGATGTGGTTACAGAGGCCAAGCTGATAGAAGTAGCAAACTCAGAAGTTTATCATGATGCTGCATTCTTGAAGTTTCTACAAGCCTCTAAAGCAAAGGTTGGAGGAGATACCCTGCTATACAGAAGGAGCCTGAAAGATCAAATCCAGTATCTAACAGTTATTCCAAGAAAGCTCAGTCAGATCTACCTCAAGGAAATCATGATGGTGACAAAAGGCAAGATATGGCACATATCTATTGATACCTTGACAACACTAAAATTCACTGAGATTGATGCCATCTTGGAACTAATTGAGAAGAAAGGGGAGAACAATCAGAGTCTGTATACTGAACTAAGAAATGGTCAACAAGCCAGACTTCCTGAAGTGTGCACCAAACCAAGAACCATCCTCTATCAGTCTGGTACCAAAATTCAAGATGTGAATCAATTGGTTATTCTCAATGATCTCACCTCTAAGAACCACAGACTGATCATTGCCATAGTTGATCAAATGCAAAAGAAGAAGGGGATAAGGTCGGCTGAGGAGATTGAGATACTACACATCCTTAGAGAATTCATTTCAACTGGTTCAATTCCAGAATTGGCCAAGCCCAGGAGAAATAAGGATGAAGATAAAGATGATGACAAGAGTGATGGAAGGAGAAGACATCACAGGAGTGATAAGGGTGATGAAGATGAGAAGAAGAAGAAGGATGTCAAGAATAAGAAAGATGGTGATGACCATGGAAAAGTCTATGAAAAGAGGAGTGGAAAACAGCAAGCCATGAACATTACTAATGACACTCCTACCAAAACACAGGGCTCAATGTCTAGGGTGGATGTCACTAGTAATGATTCATCAAAATCTACATCTCTGGCCTCTGCAAATGTTTTACTACCTCAAGAAGAGAAGGAGATTCAAGTCAAGAAACCATATGTATGTTTCAAAAAGCAAACTGCTAATGGAACACTACTATGGTCAGCCAACAAAGGTCAGAAGTTTCTGCCAAACAATTCAGTGAAAAAGTTTAAACTCAAGCATGTTTCTATGAGAGTAAAGCCATCCAGGTCAAGGGCCCTAACAATCATTCCAGGATTGAAACTCCAACCACTTGATGAAGACTTTGATATAGACCAATTGCAATTCTTAAGAGCTCAAAGAATCTACCATGTTGCCATTGTTGATGACTGCCTAGAAGTCAAATACACTGATGGAAGAGAGGAGAAATTCAGACAAGGGCAGTGTCAAAGGTATGCCAAGTTGGATGACATAGAAAGGATGATTGCACTGTTGGATGCTAATGACAAAGTGGAAAGGGTTTGGAAACTGGAGCTAGCTGCTTTTGTAAAAATGAAAAGAGATCATGATGAAGAAATAAGGAAGGGATGCCTTGAGAGATGGATAGAAAGGGAGAAGGAAATTGATAGACTGGAAGCTGAAGCAGAAAAGCTAAGGGCAAAAGGATTGTGTAGAGTTCAGTTCAATCCCTATTTGGTGAAATATAGGAGGAGAAATGGGGAGCATGTCAATATAAGAATGGACCTACTCAATCACTATCCTGCCAACATCCTGAAGCCAGTACTTGAAGATTTCAAGAATTCTATTCTGCTTGAAGAGTTGGATGCCTTAGCTGAGATCATAAAGGCCATGAATGAGAATACAAGAAAGGAGAAAGAAAGGAAACAGAAACATATGATGATCTACAAGCCAAAGCAATGGAGATGCAATCAAATGAAAATGGCTAGTATTTCATCATACTGTAAGATTATCTATCTTGTAATTTCATTCATGTACTCAATCAATCTACATACCTGTACTTTTAAGGTTTTATCTTTATGTATGTTAGGCTTGTTATCAGACATGAAATTGTGACTAAGGGTCTTACTCACAATTTGGGGGAGATTGTTAGTCACAGAGGCATGCCTGTATACATCTAATAACAAGCCTAATTGTTTGTAATGCTTTGCATTACTTACATGACCTCTTAACTGAGGGAACCTCTAGTTGTAGAGTTTCTGTTTGTATTGTACTTGTAGTAGGTATCAAATCCTAGTTGTGTAACTGTACTTATAGAGTCTAGAATAATGCTTGAAAGAAGTTCCAAGGTTCATGCCTCAAGCAAGGAGTTAAAGACTGTCAAATAATCACAGTTGGGATTTGAAGAAATGAAGAATTTGCCTAAGTACCAATTCGAGAAGTATATTTGTCTGTTCGAGAAGTCAGGGATTCGATATCTCAAGACACTATTCAATATCTCTGAATACACTGTTCGATATCTCATTCGATATCTCAGAGATTCGATATGTCTATGTACTCTATTCGAGAACTCAGGAAGTCAACAAGCCAAAGTGGTATTCGAGTTCTCAAGGAGTCAACAAGTCAAAGTTCCATTCGATATCTCAAGGACTCAGAAAGCTATTCGATATCTCGAGGATTCGATAAGTCAAATGTTCGATTCGACAACTCAAGGAATCCTGATGGAAAAGAGCTATTCGAGAAGTGGTTCGATATGTCAATATAGCAGTGTTCGAGAACTCAGAGTTATCGATCAAGTCAATTCTAGTTCTCGAATCACTTGCTTAGTCACTTCTCGAATACATTCTTGGAGACAAAATACTGAAGAAATTGTACAAGTCAGAAACCTGCAACAAGCCAATGCACTTTATGGACCACAATCTGTAACGTGCTCTGGAAAGCCTACAAGGAAGCTTGGAGAGATATAGAAGAGACAAGGAGCTAAAGAAGTGGATCTAAACAGGCTTTGCAAAGTCAAATCTGTAATCGTTTGGACACTTACTCAAAAAGGATAGACAGACTAGAAAGTAATTTCCTTAGCTACCTTATTTTGTAGTAAGAAGGCTGTATCCATGCACTATAAGGATACAGCCTCACTTCCTTAGTCAAGTGAACTTAGTGAGTCAAGTTTTTCATATACTGTAAGCCATATCTCTCTGAGAAAAACGAAGCTGAGAATACTATCATTTGTATTCACAGATTGTAGCAACCTTTATCTAATAATACATTAGATTAAAGTGATATTGTGTTCTGTGTTGTTCTTTATCCGCACCTACATCTCTGCACACACAACACCTGTTTGCTACACAGACTCAAGGGAAGAAAAGTTCAAGAATCCATTCACCCCCCTCTGTATTCTTTCTTTGTGTTCAATACTCAACATAGGTAATAAAAATATGCAAAAATATGCACTTATCATTGTTTATAAAAGGTATATAGAAGCTCTTGAACTGTTTGAAATTTTATAATGTGAGGTATATAGAGGCTCTTGAGCAGGTCTTGTTCTGAGGGTAGTTTAGAGGGACAATGGTCAAGGGCCCAAACTTGAAAGAGGGTCCATTTTTTTTAGGTTTATAATAATGGTACTGAAAAAAATTGATACAATATAAATGTAGAAGCTAAAAGAAATTTTTTTACTCCAACAATGACACACTCTTTACCCCTGTATCAAAATTAAAATTTTCATCTTCTCTGATTTCTCTCCCCAATATCCAAACTTTTATTAATTCTCAAAATTTTCTCCAGCAATCAATAAATACGTTAATTTTTTTAATATTTCTCAAAAAAATATTTCTAGGCTCAAGCTTTTTAATGAGCCGAATTCGAACACAAGTCCGGACTCATTTAGCTAAATGAGCCGGTTTGGCTCAGCTAATGAAATTTAATGAGCCGATTTTGGATACAAGATTAGGTTCGTTTAAGTATAATTTTACTCGAGCAAGTTTATCCCCACCGGTTTAAATAGGTTCGTTTAGCTAAACGAGCCGGCTCAACTCATAAAATTAAACAAGTCGGGCTCGACTCGTGGAAAAAACTTGGCTTGAATTTTTACTATGCTCTTAATTTACGGCAAGAGGAACTTTTTTAAAGGGGTCCCAAATTATTGTTTTGCCTAGGGCCCCGAAAAATTCCGGATAGGACCTGCTCTTGACTCAAGAGTAAAAGTGTGGTATATAAACAAGAGTCTTGAGTTGTTTAAAATTTGAAAAAGTGTGGTATATAAAAAGCTCTTTAGTTTGAAATTTAAATTAAATGTGAGGGGGATCATGATGATGTAGGTGGTAGTACTTACGATGCATTGGTGTTAGCTTTTATTGGATTGAGATCAATTAGAGGGGTAAAGAGGGTGTTTGAAAAATCGGATGTCGTTGATTCATGTGAATTGTAAGATGGTGATTCGTGCGCTGTCGCATTGATGAAATGCCGGAGAGGAACTTGGTTTCATGGAACACGATCATTCCCGCTTTTGGATTTTGGGAGACTAGGTAGAGGTGTTTCGATTGTTTTTAAAAATGAGGGAGGAATATTCCGGTCTTAGTGTTGGGTATCGTAGTTTTGCAACATTGATTCGAGCATCATCTGGTTTGGAGCTTAATTTCCCGGGAAGACAATTGCATCAAATTTCCGTGAAAATGGCAATAGCTGGAGATGTTTCCTTATCTTGGCTTTGATTGACATGTATAGCAAGTGTGGCAACATAGATGATGCTCAGTGTGTATTTTACTTGGTGCCTACGAAAACTACTGTAGGATGGAACTCCATCGTAGTAGGTCATGCACTACATGGTTATAATGAATAAGCTTTGAGCCTTTGACTATGTACTACAGTGCTAGATTCTGGTATGAGTGTATGACAATGGACCACTTCACATTTTCCATATTTATTTGAGTCTGTGCAAAGTTAGGATCTCTAAAACACGCCAAACATGCTCATGTAGGATTGATCTGCAATGGTTTTGGGTTAGACATGGTGGCTAAGACAGCACTTGTGGACTTTTACAGCAGATGGGGAAGAATAGAAGATGCCCGAAATGTTTCTGAGAAGATGCCTCACAAGAATGGTATATCCTGGAATGACTTTGCTGGATATGGAAACCATGGTCGAGGAATTGAGGCAGTTAGGTTGTTTTAGTGGATGAATTATGAAGGAGTGATGCCTAATCATGTGTCTCGCTGTTTTATCTGCTTGTAGCTATTCAAACTTACTACTTACAAGACTACGGATGGGAAATTGTTAAATTTATGAGCAGGGAGCCTGGGATCACAAGGTGAAACTCAGTGCAATGCACTATGCATGTTTGATTGAATTATTTGGTAGAGAAGGGCATCTGGATGAAGCATTTGCCTTAATAAGTGACTGTTCGTTTAAGCCTTCTGTCATGTGGGCTGCCTTGCTGACAGCTTGTAGGGTCAACAAGAATTTGGTTCTTGGGAAATTAGCAGCTGAGAAAATTTATGAGATGGAACCAGAGAAGTTTTAGTAACTAACTATGTAGTACTATGTGGTGCTTTTGAATGTATATACTGTAACAGTTTAGGAAAGTCAGAGGAAGTTGCTTCTGTCTTCAACACCTTAAGAAGAAATGGTTTGAGAATGTTGCCAGAATGCACTTGGATCCAGATCAAAAAAACAATCTTACGTTTTTCATTCTGGAGATAAGTTGCACACCCAAACAAAACAAATATATGAGCATCTAGACAAACTAAAGCTGGAGATCTCAAAACATGGCTATGCCCTCAAAAGGAACACTTTGCTTCCTGTTGTGGATAAACAAGAAGGGCGGTTGCAATCGTATCATAGTGAAAAACTAGTAGTCTGTTTTGGACTGTTATAGGTTCGGGACTCAACACTGTTGCATCTTGTGCAGAATCACAGAATTTGCAACGATTGTCACAATGCAGTAAAATTAATAGCCTTGGTAAATGGTAATTAATTGTAATAATGTTGTGAGGGATACCAATAGATTCCATCATTTCCAGGATATGAAGTGTTCCTGTGGTGATTATCGGCAAAGAATATAATTCAGATTTATCCATAAAATCTTTTGCATCCATATCCACATTACTTCTTACATGAAGATATAAAGAACAGGATTGCTATAGAAAAATATTACTTTGAAGTTTCATGGATTCTTTCTTCAAAATATGTACCATAATATAGTCTGTAATTGTATTTTCCCCTTTCGGTTATATTTATTCAGTTGTGTTCCTACTTTATATACATCATCAGTTCTCTCTGTGTTTTTCTGCTTGTTTTCCACATGCACACAATTCTTTGTGATTAGAACTTCTATACAAAATTAGATAAATATTTACTTTTTGTTATCTTATGTTTTTGAAGTGCAGAGCAACTTACGAAGGAAGTTTTGAAAGATCTTTTGGCAAGCTATGGAAAATGGTGGATGAGGAAAAGGCTAGGATGATAATAGGGATGTCCATCGAACACTCAAGACATGCTATTATCAAAGACTATGGCCTTCCAATCTCACCTGAACAATTTATCCAAGAAGTAAGGTCAATCTATCAACAAAAGTAGGTCTTTGATTTCTCTTTCTGTATCTACTGGTGACTTGTTTTTCTTTCATCTAGGTGGCTACTCGCTCAACCACTTCCAGGAGCTGATCGTCTGATCAAACATCTCTATCGTCACAAAGTGCCTTTTGCTCTCACATCAAACTCTAGGACTGTAAGTATGGAATCAAAAATCTCGAGCCAACCAGGTTTCTATTCTTTTTCCTTCTCTTTCTTATCAATTATTACAATCTTTGTGGTTATTATGAGAGGCCTAAAGTATGTGATCAATAGCCATAGCGCCACTGGAAAATTCCGTCTGCAGATATTAGAAATAACATACTCAAAACAAAAATAATTTACTATGACCAATCATAAAAACTTTGGCAATCAACTAACACAACAAAACAAACAGCAAAAAAAGATTTAAAAATGAAATTATGAAATTGACCTTTTACCCAGAAAAGGTAAGGTTTAAGAAAACTGACTTTGATCTCTATTTCTACTTTAATGATGAGTAAAGATGTGTAATGTTGCCAGAATGCACTTGGATCCAGATCAAAAATACTTTTCAATTCTTATTAGAGGGAGATAGTTTACCTTAAACTATCAAAGGGAATCGTTTTTTGCTTAGCAAAAAAAAAAGGAATCGTTTTTAGTTTTCACTGGGGAATTTTTCTCTTGTCGTCATTTAATCACTTGCCCTTTTTTTCCACCCTGCATACCAATTAACTTGCATTGTTTTAAATTTTTAATGATAAATTTTGAATCAAGAGCTTACTTGACTGCCACAGATAACAAATCCACTTTTTCTAGTTGCCTTCTAATTGTTCTGTTGATAGTGACAACATTTTTGTCATTCAAGTGTTATATCGCATAACTTCATACATGTCAACAGCGTAGGTGTTAGAGCAGCGAAGGCTGCTCGAATGAAGGTGGTGGCCATTCCGTCGCTCCAAATTTAATGTTGGTACAAAGCATACACAAATAATGTGCATCACTTAAGTATTACACAAGCGCCAGGTACTTTATGCCCTGACCAGTTTCACAAATCTGAGGCATGTTTTCATTGGAAGTTTTTGCTTTCAATTTTTGATGAGAGAATGTTGTATCTGCACTATTGAATGTTCTTAGCAACGACTGAGTTTGTAACTATGATTCTGTTTATTTGTTCAAATTTTCAACATTGGCTTTCACACAAGAGTTCAGATAAATGTTCCTATTATTAGGTGAGGGAATGTCGGTTCTTCCTGATCAAGTTTCAGGAATTTACTTTGGCTGGGCAAAAGTTAAATC
This sequence comes from Kitagawia praeruptora, assembly GCA_037693485.1. NCBI lineage: Eukaryota > Viridiplantae > Streptophyta > Magnoliopsida > Apiales > Apiaceae > Kitagawia > Kitagawia praeruptora. The sequence continues at coordinate 148,562,616 of CM075352.1, forward strand.
CCTGCACAATTAGTCCCGTAGATGTGAAAGACTTGGGATTTGAGGCTACCATCATACATGTTCCATTCAATTATTTGTTGTACTGATGAAAGTTCTTATTACTTGATGAAATTGGGTGCCACTTTTCAGCATGTTTCTACAATTGATGGAGGCAATGAGCTAGTAAGCGATCAAAGGATGCTAATATCGCTGGTTGGCTACATTCAAGGACTGTCTAGCAAGGTAACTAAACATAAACTAAGCTGTTGATGATTCAAGCACATGGAAAACAACCAATAATATTTTCTTTATCAATTTTTGGAGTTTATAGTACAAGAATTGTGATTCATAGCCAACAACGTGCATTTTTAAAATCATGGAATTCTTGATCAAAATTGTGATGTAATCTGGACAGGGAATTACGTTGAACGACAAAGAGATAGTGGAAGAAGACAGACTTATTGCCAGGACTGTTGTTGGATTCATCGGCTTTCACGAATCATTCATGCATACCTCTATCTAGCTTTTCATTTACGTGCCAATAATATTGCATTCATTGAAGTGTAGATAGGGAGGAGGGATCGAATCCTAGCATCTTAATATGGACAGCGCACTAGTTGCAAGTATATATAGTAACCAAATTAATTTTTTATTTTATGAAAATTTTGGGAATATATCCTAGAGTAGTGCTAGAGGTACCAAATTGGGTACCAAAATTTGCCACCAAATGACATGACATTAAATATTTGGCATATTGGGATGTTTTAATTGGTTGGCCCTGGCGGGCCCATTATAATGATAACCAATCACAACAATAATGACAAGTCATTTGGTAACAATTTTTGGTACCTAATTTGGTACCCCTAGCATTTTTGTATATCTTAACATCCGTACGTTAGATCTAGTGCAAGTATATATAGTAACCAAATTAATTTTTTATTTTATGAAAATTTTGGGAATATATCTTAACATCCGTACGTTAGATTATCGAGAAATCTATACTATTATATAAAAACCGAAACATTAAAAGTTTTGGTACATATTTTTTGGTACCTAATTTTTGGTACTTCGTGAATTTAATTACTTACCCTTCATTATAAATAAAATAAATACACCTAAAATAAGTAATAACATAATATAATTAATGGTAATTAGTCAAGATACTACCTTTTATAAACAACTGAAAACATCAATCGTATCACATCTTTCCATCATTAATATTTCCTTTCGAACTAAAAGTCTAAAACACGTTACCTTTTTAATTAAAACAAATCTTACAATCTAAAATAAGTAATAACTAATAACACAATATAATTAATGGTAATTAGTCAAGATATTACCTTTTATAAACACCTAAAAACATACTCCTCTATAACTTATTTTTGATACTTTATTTTTTTGTATAAAAATAGAACAATCCTATTTTTATACAAAAAAATAAAATATCAAAAATAAGTTATAGAACTATCCTTAAAATCCGTGCCAGAAACTGGTCCGCAAACGTAAAGAATTCAAAGGGACGGAGGGAGTAAATCGTATTATTTCTTTCCATCATTACCTTTCGAACTAAAACACGTTAACTTTTAATTTAAAACAAATCTATACTATTATATAAAAGTCGAAACATTAAAATTTTGGTACCTATTTTTTGGTACCTATTTTTTGATACTTATTTTTGGTACTTCGTGAATTTAATTATTTACCTTCATTATAAAAAAAATACACCTAAAATAAGTAATAACATAATATAATTAATGATAATTAGTCAAGATACTACCTTTTATTAGAGCTGTTTAACGAACCGAGCTGTTCGTTAAGCTCGGTTTGTTCGTTCGTGTTCGAGTTCGGTTAGCTCGTCCGATAAGCTTACTGAACTCGAGTTCGAACAAGAAAATTTGTTCGTTAAGGTTATCGAACATTGTTCGGTTCATTAAGATTTCGTCCGAGTTCGTTAAGAGTTCGTCCGAGTTCGGTTCGTTCGATAAAAACAATAATATTTACAATTTTTTTTTAATTTTTTTATATTTCAAATTATTATATTAATTTTTTATACAATATTATATATATAATTACCGAACTGTTCGTGTTCGGTTCGTGTTCGGTTCGGTTCGATATGTTCGCGAACAGTTCGTGTTCGGTTCGGTTCATTACCGAACTCGAGTTCGGACAAGAAAAGTTGTCCGATAAGCTTACCGAACATTGTTCGGTTCGTTAAGAATTTGTTGGTGATCGTTAAAAGTTCGTCCGAGTTCGTCCGAGTTCGGTTCGTTTACAGCTCTACCTTTTATAAACAACTTAAAACATCAATTGTATCATATATTTCCATCATTAATATTTTCTTTCGAACTAAAAGTCTAAAAGACGTTACCTTTTTAATTTAAAACAAATCTTACATTCTAAAATAAGTTATAACATAATATAATTAATGGTAAGTAGTCAAGATATTACCTTTTATAAACACCTAAAAACACAAATCGTATCATATCTTTCCATCATTAATATGTCCTTTCGAACTAAAACACGTTATCTTTTTAATTTAAAACAAATCTTACAATCATTAATATATACCCGAAAATATCACATTAATATAATAAAATTAACGGTAATTAGTCGATTATCTTTTTCATATTTACTTTTAGTTGAAGATATTACATTTTATAAACACGTAAAAACATGAATCATATCATATCTTTCGATCATTAATATTTCCTTTCGAACTAAAACACATTACCTTTTTAATTTAAAATAAATCTTTCAAACATTAATATATAACCGAAAATATCACACCATAATTTTCAAGTAAAATGTAACACCTAAAATAAATAACAATATAATATAATAAATGGTAATTAGTCGATTGCATTTTTCATATTTACTTTCAGTTGAAGATATTATCTTTTATAAACACCTAAAAAGATCAATTGTATCATATTTTTCAATCATTAATATTTCTAATTAAAACAAGTTACCTTTTCAATTTACAACAAATCTTACAATCATTAATATATACTCGAAAATATCACACCAAAATTTTCAATTATTAATAAAATATATTAAAAATCATATACGTTGTTTATAATAAGGAAACATTATTATAATCTGTAAACATGAGTATATTAAATTATAACAAATTAAAATTAAATTTTTTTTTAAAATAATGATTATATAAAAACATAATTTTAATATTAAATAAAATTTATAACATAATACAAGAAACCCGTGCACTACAATACTAATAGTTAATCGATTATCTTTTCAACTAAAACATATCATCTTTCTATTTTTTTCTAATTAATTTCCTTTTTTCTAGAAATATAACGGACAACGTTAATTTCTCATTTTCTAAAAAACACTAGGAGCAATTTTAATTAGTAATTGAACATAATTAAATTATCATTAGTATAAACTAATCAATTACTTTTTTCACCTAAAACATGTCACCTTTTTAATTTTCCCGTTTTCTTTCCTATTTTCTCTAACTAAAATATCTCATATTTCAAGTATATTAAGGGCAGTTCTATTATATGAAATAAAATAGTAATATGATAATACTAATAATTAATCGATTAACTTTTTCAGTTAAAACATATCATTTTTTCTATATTTTATAATTAAAATCCCTCTTTTCCTATAAATATCACGGGCAACAATAATTTCTCTTTTTCTAAAAACATTACAAGCAATTTATTTAGTAAAATAACATAATTAACTTATAATTACTATAAACTAATCAATTACCTTTTTCACATAAACATGTTACCTTTTTAATTTTCTCTAACCAAATCCTCTATTTTTCCAATTATATCATGGGCATTCTATCTAATAAAAAAATAATTTTATAATTACTTATAATTAACCGATTATCTTTTTCAACTAAAATCCATCATCTTTTCTAAATTTTTAACTAAAATTCCCCATTTTCTAGAATTATCACGAATAACATTTATATAATTATCATCATATAATCTCATTTAAAAATTTAAGTCTCCAAAAATCATGTTTTAAAAAAATTAATTCAAATAATTAAAAAAATTAATATAATATTAAAAAAATCCGTGTATCGCACGGGTTTTAAGTTAGTATATTTTAAAAAATAGAAACAATATATGAGACAGAGCACTAGTTAGGAGTACTAGTCAATATAGTAATGATCTACTAATATCTACAACCAAATTAATTTTTAATTTTTTGAAAATTTGAAAATATCACTAAATTAGATATATATTGATATTTGTACGGTTGAATCGTCGATAAATATTTTTAACAAAATACAAACAACAGTCCGGTACATAGTACTAGTTAGTAGTACTACTCAAATCAATAATTGACTACTAATTTTACCATCCAAAATAATTTTTTATTTTTTAAAATTTTGGGAATATCACTAAATTAGATATATATTGACATTTATATACACTCTAATAGGATTTTAATCTCATATTTATAGGATTTTGTAAATAATTGGTTGTTTATTAATTATTTTTAGTGTTTGATGGCAGGAAATAAATATTCTTAAAGTTGGAAGAAGTTGAGCATAAGGAGCTTAATTTGGACTTAATCATGTGAAAATTCGGATTTATTTACAGCTTGCACAGGGCCATAACTTGAGTTCTGGATATCAGAATTGAGTGATCTTATAGCCCACGCGAAGGTAACGGTATTTCTATAAGTCAGAGGTGGTCCAATACTTATATTCCAACTGGAGCAGCCCAGAAACAGGCCTGGAAGTCAGACTTCGAATTTTACAACAAATCCAACTTATTTTAGGATATGGATTTTATTTTTTCAGAAACCCATTAAAAACACTTTTATATTAGGATATATAGAATTTTGAGGGCTTATCTTTGAAGGGGGGGTATTATTTACGAGAGAAGAAGAGATAGAACATCAAAGGGAGAAAGAGACTAAGGATTGAAGGGATTCCATCCAAACATTACGAGATTCTTCAAGTTGTATTTTCTTTACTATATACTCTTCTAATCATGGTTTTGACTACTAATATATGTTTGATTGTTTCATTCATTATGAGTAACTAATTCCCTTATCCGGGAATTAGGTAGTATTCAATGGTTAATATGCTTGTGTAGTTATATTGTGATTGCTCTGCCTTGCTAATCTGTTGTTGAGTGTGTAACATAGTTGAGGGAGTCGCGAACCTTTAATTGTATCTTAGGAATTGTAATGAATCGGGATAGGATTTATAGCTCTAGTTTATGATACAACAGACATAATTCAAGTACTTAATTGGGAGATTAATATGCGAGTTATGAAACAGAAATTCCTTGGGCTTAAACAGTTCGTAATTATATGTTGTTTGATCATGGGAGTGACATCAATGTGTAGTTGTGGGCATTCTATTGTTTCTTGGGAGAGAACAATATAATCAATAGAGGGATGTTTTTAGCAAGAGCATGAGACTTGTATATCACAGATTGATACACATTCATTAATACCATTGAAGAACCCTAGTTTCTGGATTGCCCTTTACCATCGTTAAATCGTAATTTTTACTTGCTTTATAGTTAAATTTAGTTAGCAAACAAACACCCAAATATTCTTCTCACTTCTAGATTTTAAGAAATAACAACTTGAACTTCTATTAATATCAGTCCTTCCCTGCGAACGAACTATACACAAAATTACTATCAACAAATTGGATCGTCGTTAAATATTTTGAAAAAAATAGAAATAACAATCTGTGACAAAGTACTAGCTAGTAGTAAAAGTCAAATACTTGACTACTAATTTTACTATCCAAACTAATTTTTTATTTTTTTAAAATTTTGGGAATATCACTAAATTAGATATATATTGATATCCGTATGGTTGGATCGTCGATAAATAGTTTCAAAAAAATTGAAACAACAATCCGGGACAAAGTACTAGTTAGTAGTACTAGTCAAATTAATAGTTGACTACTAATTTTACCATCCAAATTAATTTTTTTTTTAAAAAATTTTTGGGAATATCACTAAATTAGATATATATTGACATCTGTATGGTTGGATCGTCGATAATATTTTTAAAAAAATAGAAATAACAATTCGGGACAAAGTAGTAGTTAGTAGTACTAGTCAAATCAATAGTTGACTACTAATTTTAATATCCAAATTAATTTTTTATATTTTTTAAATTTTAGGAATATCGCTAAATTAGATATATATTGACATTCGTACGGGATGAAACATTAGTTAAAAGTATTAGTCAAATCATTAGTTGAATGTTAAAATTTGATATCAAATAAATGCATTTTTTTTGGAATTTTTGGAATATCACTAAATTAAATAGTTCTTGACATCCATATGTTGGATCGTTGATAAATATTTTTAAAAATATCGAAACATCAATCCCTGAGGACACACTCATTTGAAGTACTAGTCAAATCACTAGTTGATTATTACCATCTCAAATCAAATAAATTTATTTGTTCCGAATTGTTACACTATTTTTGAATAAAAATTGTTACATTTTATTATTTTATTTGTAACTCCTTTTTTAAATTTTGTAACTCCTTTTGATTTTGTAACTCATGTAATAATGTAATGTTATTATTGATTTGGGGGTTACATAGTTATGACTTTGGGGGTTACAAATTTATGCTTAGGGGAGTTACAATTCTTTACTCCTATATAAGGAGGCCTTGGCTTCATTGTTTAGACACACAAAAAAAATCCCTCAAGTTTTATGGTCTTTTCATGCATTCTTCTTAGAGCTATTTAGGTTCTGTTTCTGTGAAATAGAGAGCATATTTGTTTGGTTCGTAGGAGGCGGGTCTAAGGTGCTTACGACTACCTCTATTCGTTGTATCCTGGGAGACGGAAGCCACAACACACCTTCAAGCACATACGGAAGGGGCTTATCTGTTTTAAGGACAGCGTGGTTTTTCACGTGCCTCGAATAATTTCATCGGTATTTTTCTTGTTATAATCTTAATTTCAGGTACAATTTCTTACTATACTTCCTACAAATTTAAAACAGATAATCTTATATTCATATGAGTTAGTTTAATCTAAATACTGATTTATTTGGATTTTATATTTTCGGGAGTATAGTATTTGGATGCCACTGATATTGTGATTGTTATATCTTCTTTGTTTGTTCAGGCTTTGTTCGTTTAGATCTTAACTAGCATGACCTATGTGATTTAATTGTTTATGCATGTATAGTTTCTGAGATAAATGTTAATATTGATATGTTGATCTTCTGTTACCATGCATAGTCTTTAGTTTATGTTTTTTTTTTCTGGACCATGCGAGTAATCTAATTTCATACTCTGTAATTTGCATGTCATATGTATTTTTTCTTTTATGTGCTTACATCTTGTATAATTATGGTGATAATTGGTCACTGTTTTTTTTTACATAATGATTTTGTGATAATATTGATTGCTTTATTTCGTACATGCAATCTATCCATTTCCTTTTATATGCAAGCCTCTTGTTAAAATTTTATATTCTTTAAATCAGTTCCTGTTAAAACAGTTTCTTTGGACCATTGGCTTTAATTCATTTTTTTTTATTTTAAAAAAAAAAAATATTGTAACGGTTTCTCTATGAGACTTTATTGTGTAATATGACTCAAAGTTGTTTCATTTTAGATTTTAGTTTTCTTTTATAGCTATCTTAATTGCTTGTGAATTGGGCCTTATATTAATTGAGTTCAACATGTTTGGCTGTATCTCTTTCTTGTATCACTTTCTGCTAGAGTTTTAACATGATAGGATGATCAGCTTATATATGTGTATTTATTTTTGTAATGTTCTGGACATGCTTTTATATGGATTTTTTTTTGTCTTTTATTGAGGAAAAAAAAAAAAAACTTGGTTTTACTTCACTTTGCTTCTCCTGGTTGCCATTTTTACTTTTATAATTATGTAACGGTTTAGCGTTTAAAGGTTTCAACATGCCTGATAGATAAAAACTACATGTGTAGATTTTTATGGGATTTCATTTCATTTTATTTGATCTCCTAAATGTTTATTAGTTAAAAAAAAAAAAAAAAATATATTTCGTAATCATGTTTTTTTTTTTTTGGCCTTTGTACTAATAGAAACATTAGTATCATTTATTAGTTGTGATCATACTGATGTTCTAATTATGCCCGGGTACATGTGCATAAGAAAATAAAAATTGTTTATTTATATTTTCGTTAATGCTTGCCTATATGCTCTCCTTGTAGTATGCTATTCAATTGCGCCAATAAAATGATTGCTAAAATTGTTAATCTTAATTTCATAAATGTCGGGAGTTGACGGAACTAGCTTGTCTGGTGATGGTGATAGGCGTGTAACTGCTGAGGCAGTGCCTAACGCGGCGACCCTTGTGGTGCCGAATACGGCTGTACCGGTAACCGCTCAAGCGGAAAAACCGGAGAAATTCAGTGGGCTGAATTTCAAGAGGTGGCAACAAAAGATGTTGTTCTACCTGACCACCTTGAACCTTGTGAGGTTCTTGACTGAGGATGCACCTAAGCTGAAAGAAGGTGAAACCGATGTTCAGCTTGTTAGTGCGGTCCAAGCTTGGAACCACTCGGATTTCTTGTGTAGAAATTATATTATGAACTGTTTGAGTGATTCACTATACAATGTGTATAGTGTGCTGAAAACGTCCAAAACTTTGTGGGACTCACTCGACAGAAAGTATAGAACTGAGGATGCGGGTACTAAGAAGTTTATAGTGTCCCGACTTCTTGAGTTTATGATGGTGGATTCCAAGAAGGTGGTTAGTCAAGTTCAAGACCTCCAGATGATCATGCATGACATGGAGGCTGAGGGTATGCCCATGAATGAAGCCTTCCAAGTAGCCGTTATTATTGAGAAATTGCCCCCTGGTTGGAAGGACTTCAAGAATTATTTGAAGCATAAGCGAAAGGAGATGACAGTACAAGACCTTGTCTTGAGACTCCGAATTGAGGAGGATAATAAGAATCGGTCTGTCTCTTCCTCTACTGCTAATGTTGTGGAGGTCAAGAAGAACTCCAAGTTCAAGAAGGGGAAACCAGACAAGAGGCCCAACTTGGGACCTAAGGGTGGAGTTTCTAAGAAGAAATTTCAAGGAAAGTGTTTCAATTGTGACAAGATGGGTCACAAGTCAACTGAGTGCAGACTACCGAAACGGAAGAAGCACGAGGCCCACATGGTGGATGATGTGGCTCAAGAAATGTCTGAAATCAGTCTCTCTGCTATGGTGTCCGAAGTGAACCTGATCGGCTCCAACCCGAAAGAATGGTGGATTGACACTGGTGCTACAAGGCACATATGCTCTAGCAAGGAGTTGTTCCACACCTTCATACCGACTGAGACAGGAGAGAAGCTGTTTATGGGAAACTCTGCTACATCTGAAGTCCTTGGAAAGGGCAATGTTGTGTTGAAGATGACATCTGGCAAGGAGCTAACCCTCAAGGATGTCCTCTATGTGCCGGAGATCCGAAGGAACTTGGTTTCTGGCTCGTTGCTGAACAAGCATGGATTCCGCATGGTGATTGAATCTGATAAGGTTATTTTGTCAAAGAAAGGAATGTTTGTGGGAAAAGGCTATGTAACCGAGGGGTTATTTAAGCTTAATGTAATGACTGTGAAGAGTATTAATAATAATAATTCTTCTGCTTACTTGCTTGAGTCTTCCAATTTATGGCATGGTAGACTAGGTCATGTTAATTATGAAACAATGCGTAGATTAATTAACTTGAACCATATCCCAACATTCCAAATTAGTTCGAAGCACAAATGTGAAATTTGTGTAGAGGCAAAATTAACAAGATCATCGTTTCAAACGATTGAACGACATACAAAACCCTTGGATTTGATTCACAGTGATGTGTGTGATTTAAAATCAAATCAAACAAGGGAAGGTTATAAGTACTTCGTCACATTTGTGGATGATAGTACAAGATTTTGTTATGTTTATTTGCTTAAGAGCAAAGATGAAGCTATAGAGAAGTTCGAGCTCTATAAGAATGAAGTTGAAACTCAACTTAAGGAAAAAATAAAAGTAATAAGAAGTGACCGAGGTGGTGAATATGTATCACCTTTTGGTGAATTCTGTGCGAAACATGGAATTATTCACGAAGTCACTGCACCGTATTCGCCTCAATCAAATGGGATTGCTGAGCGTAAAAATAGGACCTTGAAAGAAATGTGCAATGCAATGTTGCTCAGTTCAGGGTTGCCTACAAATATGTGGGGAGATGCTGTCACGTCAGCAAATTATCTTTTGAATAGGATACCCCGAAACAATCAAGAGCTAACTCCTTATGAATTATGGAAAGGAAAGAAGCCTTCCTATAAATTCTTACGTGTGTGGGGGTGCCTTGCAAAGGTTCTTGTACCAGAACCAAAGAGGGTGAAAATCGGTCCAAAAACTGTGGATTGTATTTTTATTGGGTATGTGCCTAACACTACGGCATATAGATTTCTTGTGCACGAGTCAAAAATCCCTGACATACACAAGAACACTCTAATGGAATCGAGAAATGCTTCATTTTTTGAACATACATTTCCTCGAAAATCCAAAGAAAGTTCAAGTTCATCGAAACGGACACGTGAAACTAATTCTGAAAATGAATATAGTGGTGACGAGGAACAAGAAAGCATGGATGAACTTGAAACAGAGGATGCACCTCGTCGAAGCAAAAGAGCTCGAGTAGAAAAATCCTTCGGGCCGGATTTTCTAACTTACTTGCTCGAAAATGAACCACAGACTTATTCAGAAGCTGTGCATTGTCCGGATGGTCCATTTTGGAAAGAGGCCATTAAAAGTGAGGTTGATTCTATTATGCAGAATCATACATGGGAATTGGTGGATCTTCCTCCTGGATGTAAACCACTAGGATCTAGATGGATTTTCACTAAGAAAATGAAAACAGATGGATCCATTGATAAGTACAAAGCCCGACTTGTGATTCAAGGTTTTCGCCAAAAGAAAGGCATTGATTATTTTGACACATATTCTCCGGTAACGAGAATGGCATCTATAAGGATGATAATTGCTATTGCAGCATTGCGAAATCTTGAAGTGCATCAGATGGATGTAAAAACTGCCTTTCTAAATGGAGATTTACATGAAGAAATCTACATTAAGCAACCTGAGGGTTTTGTGGTTCCTGGATTGGAACACAAAGTGTGTAAGTTAGTGAAGTCAATATATGGCTTAAAGCAAGCGCCACGAGATTGGCATCAAAAATTTGACAGTGTTATATTGTCGAATGGATTTAAAATCAACGAATGTGACAAGTGTGTATATGTCAAAGATACAATAGAGGGATATGTGATCCTGTGTCTTTATGTTGATGATATGCTCATCGTTGGTAGTAATGACAAAATGGTTAAATCTACCAAAGACATATTACATTCAAGATTCCACATGAAAGATATGGGCTTAGCTGATGTGATTCTAGGGATAAAGATCCTGAGAACGCCAAGTGGACTTATGCTAAATCAGTCACATTACGTTGATAAGATCCTTGAGAAATATAATAAAGATGATTCCAGTGTGTCAAGAACCCCTTTTGATACGACTTTACATCTATCGAAAAATAAAGGTGAGGGTGTTTCTCAAGGAGAGTATGCTAAAGTGATAGGAAGTCTGATGTACTTAATGAACTGTACACGACCAGACATTGCCTTTACTGTTAGTAAGCTAAGCCGATACACGAGTAATCCAGGTGCGGATCACTGGAAAGCGATAACTAAAGTGCTTAGGTACTTAAGGTATACGCGTGAGTATGGATTGCATTACTCAAGATATCCTGCTGTCCTAGAAGGTTATAGTGATTCAAACTGGATTAATGGCGTAAAAGGATCGAAGTCCACTAGCGGATATGTATTTACGCTAGCAGGTGGAGCGATCGCGTGGAAATCTTCGAAACAAAAGGTGGTAACCAAGTCTACCATGGAGGCCGAGTTTGTTGCTTTGGATAAAGCAGGTGAACAAGCTGAATGGTTACGCCAGTTTTTAGAGGATATTCCAAGGTGGGAAATGCCAGTGCCACCACTTTGTATACATTGTGATAGCACGGCAGCAATTGGTACAGCCGAGCGTGTACTATATAATGGAATGTCGAGGCATATTCGTCGGAGACACAATTCCGTTAGACAACTACTCTCAACTGGAGTTATCACTATTGATCATATTAGGTCAAAAGATAACACTGCGGATCCGCTAACCAAAGGGTTAACAAGAGAGTTAGTTGAGAAATCATCGAAAGGAATGGGACTAAAGCCCATAACAAAAGTCGATACAACGGAAACCCAACCTTGTTGACTGGAGATCCCAAGATCTTGGTTCAATGGGACAACCTAACTGTAAAGACTTAGTGAGATCACTGTGGGGGTTTTACTCCCGGGTCCATTCCTATGATGAAAAACAGTGATAAAATTTAGGTAAGGCTAAGCTATGCTTTTAATGATCCTTATGTGTCGATATGTCGAACAAATAATACTTTTGTATTGTTCAAGAGATCACCTATGTGAGTGAAGTGGGGTCGCTTCAAGAAGGAATTGTGGGGGCTAATTCTGGGAAAAACTCACAGAACCAGGCTAAAGCTCAGGACCAAAATGGGCTTAACAGTGAGAACTGAACAAATATAGGGAAAGACTCCAGTGGGGGATGTATCATCATTTCACAAAACAGAAGGGCAGTTCAAGGTCAACGCGACTACTGAAATTCTAGAAATGTAAATATATTCTTTCAAGGGAAGGTTCAAGGGTGTACGCCTACCTATCCTATGCTGGTTTCTACCGTGCTCTCTATCTCCGTGTCAAAGAGTCTTTTTGTAATGCCAATTTTTATTCATGTGGGGGATTGTTACACTATTTTTGAATAAAAATTGTTACATTTTATTATTTTATTTGTAACTCCTTTTTTAAATTTTGTAACTCCTTTTGATTTTGTAACTCATGTAATAATGTAATGTTATTATTGATTTGGGGGTTACATAGTTATGACTTTGGGGGTTACAAATTTATGCTTAGGGGAGTTACAATTCTTTACTCCTATATAAGGAGGCCTTGGCTTCATTGTTTAGACACACAAAAAAAATCCCTCAAGTTTTATGGTCTTTTCATGCATTCTTCTTAGAGCTATTTAGGTTCTGTTTCTGTGAAATAGAGAGCATATTTGTTTGGTTCGTAGGAGGCGGGTCTAAGGTGCTTACGACTACCTCTATTCGTTGTATCCTGGGAGACGGAAGCCACAACACACCTTCAAGCACATACGGAAGGGGCTTATCTGTTTTAAGGACAGCGTGGTTTTTCACGTGCCGTGCCTCGAATAATTTCATCGGTATTTTTCTTGTTATAATCTTAATTTCAGGTACAATTTCTTACTATACTTCCTACACGAATATTTTGGAATATCAATGGAATTGATAGAACTTTACATCCGTACGGTTGGATCTTTGTTAAATATTTCTAAAAAAAACTAAAATACCAATACGAGACGATACACCGTATTGAAATTTATGGCGGAATATGAATTAAAAGTTTTTAAACTTATACGTTGATAAAGTTTTTCATTTATTTTAAATTATTTGCTTGATTTTGAAATATTTTGAAAATATACTATTTATTTACTACTAAAATTAGAATGTATAATGGTTTAAAAAAAATAAAAAAAAATTAGAATGTATAAATTATAGTCTCTTTGTTTTGTGTGTGGGCCGCATGACAAGTGTTTATTGGATTAGACCGTAGCACACGGATTGCCATACCATATTAAATCAATTTAATGATTAAATTTTTATACAAAAAAAGAAAATTTTAAAAATAAGTTAAGGAAATATCCTTAAAATACACCTTACAATGCGTGTCGATCATTTCTTGAAAAATGTTAACAATTGGAAAGGATGGAGGGAGTAATAATTTAACTATGTTTTTTGTTTGTCTCAATATGCAAAAAGCTATGATTCAATTTCTAAATGAACTCCATATGTGATTTAAATTTAGCTATGATAATTCTTATTCGTTTGCAAATATATTCTTGTATACTTACACTCCAAACTCTAGTTTTACGATTGTACTTTTACATGTGTACTATATGAAAGATTAAATTTAGAATAAAACATCTGTCGTAAGTACTGTGTACCAAAAGCGAGAGAAAATTTCCGTCGTAATTGACCCCATTTACGAATATTTTAGGTGGGTACCATTATTTAACTTTCGACGATTTTTTCGTTGTAAAATATAAATTTTTGATAGTTTATTCCATCGTAAGTTAGTTTATTATTTTATTGTAGGAAGTGGGTCCCGCGTTGGAATTTATGACAAAATTTCTACTTGTGATGAAAATTCGAACTTAAGACTTGAGCAAAAAAGATGAAATTTTTTCGTCGTAATTGGACCAATTGCGACAATTTAGTGTAAAATTTCTATCATAAATGGTTTGATTTGTTGTAGTGTTGTCCAAAATACAACTAAAAAACATTCATCATGTATAATTTACCAACAAATTATTGCAATGACAAATGTTAATGCAGGCAAAACATTGGTCAGCGCAGTTGTGAACGTAGCCGTAGTGTTCTTCATTCCCAGAAAATACAATATCTAGCCCATGATCGGTCTGGAAAATCAATAGGAATGATATTAGCTGTTAAGAAGATCCGGAAAAATGTTTTACTAGGATTTTAAGACACTTACTCTAAAATGCCAAGTAATAGAATTTTAAGAAAAATCACCTTCTTCAACCTTGGTTGTGGCCTGTATGTAAAAATATCAATATCAACATCATCTTAACATAGTTACACTAAGAAAGAGAGAGAGGCTAATGTAGTAATTACATACATGAGAGAGAGACGTATGCGTACCTATCAAAATAGAAGGTGAATGGTGCCATGATAACTGTTGCCACAACGTGTTTGTAAACTGATAGCACGTACACACTCATTCTGCCATTTAGAGCGGCCTTGGATATCAGATCCAATCCTGACATCAGGAACTGGATAAATATAACGAGGATAAATGGGAGGCCAAGGGCAGGGATTTCCATTTTGATTGGCATTTTTTGAAGGGAGGAAGAAAAGGGGGAGGAGGTGATGCTGAGACTGTAAGGGGAATCAGCTATAAGGTTTAGCAACTTGACATGGTGCATTTATATATGTGGTCATTTTATGACAGTTTATTCCGTCGTAAAAAATATCATAATTAGCCTTAGCTTACTCTATAATGCCAAGTA
Source organism: Kitagawia praeruptora (assembly GCA_037693485.1). Lineage (NCBI taxonomy): Eukaryota > Viridiplantae > Streptophyta > Magnoliopsida > Apiales > Apiaceae > Kitagawia > Kitagawia praeruptora. The sequence goes on from CM075352.1 coordinate 148,577,762, forward strand.
CTAAGATTTTAACAAAATATTCTTTGTCATTCTCGATTGTGGTCTGTACAATCATCAACACCATCAACTTAAGAATTTATCAACTTAGAATATTGAGAAAGAGAAAAAGAATGAAAGAGATTGACGTACCTATCAAAATAGAAGACAAAGGGTGACATTACAACCGTTGTTACCGCGTGTCTATAAAATGAAAACAAGTACACTCTCAAGTCTTCGTTAAGAGCGGTCTTTGATGTCAAATCCAAGCCTGACATTAGGATCTGGATACAAATGATAAGGATAAATGGCTTAAATATTGCGAGGTCAGACATTGCCATATTTTTGAAACATAAGTAATTAGACAGGGGAGGGAGTGAAGGATAGAAATAGGGAGCGAAGGGGAAAGAGACGGAGAGATCGACAAATATCCATGTACTTACATGGATATGCATTATGATGATTCTATGATAAAAAATCATCACAATGCAAAAATAATAGGCAAAGGATGTTAAAATAATAGGCGATCGGCACGCATGATGCACGTGAACTGCACGCGTGATGCACGTGAACTGTACAAAGGGAATAATAAACAAACTACCATCTAATAAAACTATTACATTCGTTATTCGTTATGATAATTTCAATTATCCAAAAATTAGTAAACTTAAATTGCAAAATATAATAGTTTTAGGGAAAATAAGATTATTTTATAACAAAATAAATGAAATTAGAAAAATAAACGAATTATAATTAAAAAACATTTTTGTCCCATTGGAGTTTAAATTTTTTTACACATTCTTTATAATTCTTATTTATGGTAATTAATTTTAAAATTTACCTAAGGGATCTCTCCCATCGGAGATGCTCTTAAGGTCCAATGAGATTTATTTTATAAGGCCATCAGCGAATTTAGCAGCTCATATGATAGCTAGAGAGGCTAAATCAAAGCCTATTCGCGAGGAATGGTCTATTGTTCCTCATTTTCTTATCGACGTAATTGCTTCTGAAAATCAATAATAGCTTTGCCGTTTTTTTTTTTTTTTTTTTTTTTGAAATAGATAATAACATGCATTCATTATTTTATCAAAAAAAAAAAAAAAAAAACATGCATTCATTAAACTACCATTGCCTACACACACATCTTACGAACCTACTGCTACAGCATAGTTTTGGAAAACATCAGTTAAATTTACAATAATACAAGCTAAAGTCCAAACATCAAATATCCGAAACCAAGCCATCACTGTTCCCTACTTACCCTCTGCATCTCCAGTTCAATTACGACAGGTTCTTGTTCATGTGCAGAACTTTGTGTCCTGGTTCCTTGGTCTTCTGGCAGAGATTCAGTCTTCACCTCTTTGCTTTTACCCCATACAATGAGGTAAAGCCCTCCAGTAATAATGAATGCTCCAATCACCCTGTAAATGAGATATACATATATATTATAGGTTAGACTTTGTTAATCAAGGAGCTGCTGACAGACTAAATTTGAATTTAGTCAATCAAAGACCAAGACTGCATGTAGGACTTGGTTACATTCAAAGTTCTTGATAGGATTAGATCAGGTTTTCAAGTTGTTCCAGAATATATTTCTAATTTATCTCTACTTAGTTGACATGCTTGCTGTATAAATAAAGATGAGATGAATCAATAAAATATATATCACTGCTATGTAAACCAACAGACTTCTTATTTTAACATAGATTCAATGAGGAAAATTGCAAACTGAGTATGAAACTTACTTTCCCACGTTCATATTCTCTCCCAAGAAGAGAGATCCGAATACGGCTACTATAATCATGTTGAGAGGGCTGAAAGCTGTAACAAAAACGGGGCCCCGAGCTCTCATGACAACGGACTGCAGGTAGTATGTGACGCCTGAGCAAAGTATGCCCTGAGTGTATTCATCACACACGTTACAAAGTTAATCAAAATAGTACAAGTAGATAAACTGGATTAATGAATGATAATTGGCTATATATATGTATAGATAAGACCCTAAAAATCCTTACATTATAAAAGACAGCAAGAAGCTCCATATCCCACTTAAGTTTCCAAGCAGCTGTATTCTGTCTTTCTGCTATAAGGGCAACTACAGCCCCCTCCACAGTGCCCACAAAACATATCCATACTGTCAATGAGAGATCAGCAGGATATGCCTGTGGCATTCCCCTAGTATTTGAAAAAAATGTTCTTTTGTTAAGGATAGATTTGGTTAAATTTAAGAGTAATCGACAATTTACATCTCTATAGTGATTTTGTCAATTTGGTCTCAAATTTATAGAAATTCACAATTTAGTTAACTTTTGTAATCTTCTTTCAATCAGCAATCCTGCTACCATTTTATCATCCATCTTTATCCATAACTTCACCTATACAGCTAAAATCACCTTTGTAAAATTTAATGAAGTTTCTTCATGTGTTATCTTTATACTAATGAACCTTTACCTACTAATTTGCATCAAGCCACTGCTTACTTTGATCAATTGTATCCTCATTCTTTTTTGTCTACAAGCTTCCCACACTCTCTAGAATATATTCATTATTATCTCCTTAAACTTTGGCCTCATAATTGTTGCTAAAAAGACTTAATGGAGTTAGTTAAAAAAGTGCATAACGAAGCCAAGATTAAAGAATATGACAATTCAAAATAAGAGACCAAATTGACAAATCAGCTAAAATTAATGGATGCAAGGTATCAATTACTCTAAATTTAATTGGAAAGATGTGCAATAGATAAATACTTACCTGTAAAACCATGAAACAAGCCCAGCTCAAACATCCACCCCATATCATGAGAGCACCCATCATTGTATGATGCTTGTCGATGTTACTACTTCCCTGGATGCCATCTATCGAGAACAATCGGAAGGCCGGGCCTTTCACGAAAGTCATGATCATGGCTCCACCCACCGTAGCGAGTGTGCCACCTACTTTCGCCCAGCTTCGCATACTTGTAGCATTAATCTTCTCGACCCTACCAGAAAGTAAATACTTGTAACAAAGATGCTGACTTTGTTGTGATAACTTATAATTTATGCAATGGAAGTCTTGAGAGAGAGAAGAGAGAATAGAGAGAAAATCTGTAATACTACATTTCATTCAAGATAGTTCTGCAGTACACACATCTTCTGTTTATATAGCCTAACTGAACCCTAACAAACTAAAAACACATGCTTGGTATGTTACTATAATACCCCTAAGCTTATCCCGTATTCTCCAATACTCCCCCTCAAACTAATAGTTCAATGCAAAAGAAAAAACATGAACCACAAAAGAAAAAACGAGACATAAGAAAGAAAAATACGAGATCAAATGGAAGATTCGCAATACCTGCAGTTCTTTGCGATTAGAAGACACGACACTTATCCTTTGTCTCTAATGTAGTCCAATGCCTATAGGCGCTGTAGTTTCCAGCAATGTCGGATTAGATTTATATCCCAGGCGCATAACTCAAGTTCAAAGAGGTCAAATTCACGCAAACAGGCTGCACATTAGGCAAGCAGCAAGGAGCAACCTCAAGGAATCCTGACAAAATCCTAATTGATGTACAATTTTGGATTAAGTGTTCTTAAGCTTTTTGCATGTCTCTGAATCTGGATCGTGGACATAAGAACCTTGCTACCTGTATCTCAGGAGCAGAGAGGTTAACTTCTCCCCTCAGGCATGAATTTTTTAATGAAACTTAAGACGTGCAGCTCACAGGAAAGCAGCTAAGCCACTGCCCTCTATGATCCTCAACTTTATTTTCTTGCAAACCCAGCTCCCTCAAATGCCTGCAATTGGACGCAATAGCTGCAAGACCATCCATAGAGAATCCTTCACAGCTAACCAAAACCAAAGACTTGATTCACAAAAAGCGTGCAAGAAACTCAATACTATCATCGGAAACCACCATCCTTTTCAACTTTAGCTCCCCCAAATTAACCTCACTTTTAACCAAAGCTTTAATCCGTAAAAAAAAACGCATAACAATTTCCAACAATATGGGGCTTCCCTTTCAACGTAAGAGACCTAACCCTACAAAACCTCCCAATCACCCTCTCCAGATTGATCGCATAAGAAATTCCAACAAAAAACCCTCTATTCCTATTTGACTTGAATCAGGTTACAACAATCTGTTTAAACATCTGCACCAGCTTGTCACTCTACTCGTCAATGCAAATACAAGATCACCAAAAAAAAAATTTTAGCTCCATACATTCATCAACATTTCCAGAAGATGTTTCTAGCTTGCAACAATCACAATCTCACCTCTTTACCAATGATATAAAGGATACAATAAATTAACTCCGCACATTTAACAGTTCTTAGTGGAATTTTTTTTTTTTTTCAAAAAATTCATTTTGCACATTCCTGACAACTAACACATCAGCAACCAAAACCTTTGACAACAACTATAATTATTATGATGGAAAACTCCAAAAGTTTGCAGTCTCAGCTAATGCATCAATTTGGCAAAAATTAAGTAAAAAAAAAAAAAACATGAGCACCAGGTACAACTTCTCACATTCTCACCGGATTCACCTAATTAGAGTGCATTGGACTAGGAATCTCTTAAAAATCTTTCATCAAACACTTTCTATACTTGTCCATACTTTTGTTCTTCATAGGCCCAAAGGCTAAAATCATAAATAAAACACATTTTCCCAAGCATTTGGACAAACACATATGCTATCTAACAAATCATTAATTTTCACTGAACAATTCCAATAATCAGTGTTTCTCTGAGTTACTCTGTCAAACAAGTGATGTGCTCTCACCGAACACACACAATCTCCACATAGAAAAACTCTACCACAACATATCTTTAGAACGCAATACAATACCTCAGCACTATTTTCTGCTTATAAGCAGTCCAGATCCCCAACTTAAATCATTTCACATTTTCTGTTTTTATTTTTGAAAGCTTTCACATCTTTATGTTTAAATAGTCTAATTGAGCCCTAACATAGGGTCCGTTTGGGATATTAAAATTGACAGGTGTGATAAGTAAATTTTTAATTATAAATTATAAAAAAGTAGATTATCATGATATGAACCTCGGTATATCATTTAATATTACACACAAAAAAAAAGTAACGATATCATATTTCTAAATTAAATGAACAAAATAAATTACAAATGCATAAAATTATCTTGATCGAGGCCATAAGATTAAGAACACTCGTGATACTTGATAAAATTAGAAAAGCATGAAAGTAATTTGTGATCCACTCCAGTTGTTTATACAATTAGATGACATACACATAGATGTAATAACATTTAATTAAAGAAAAATTAAAAGACAATTCTAAATTGATCTCAAAAAACGTGTGTAAAAATTGTAGTCTAATTTAGATTCATGTAGCCGTTTAGTAAAGTTTAAAAACGGCGATTCACACATTTGAAAAAACTAGCAATATGGCCGGTGCTTCCCACACGGGAAACTTAATTTATTTATCCAATTAACTAATAATTAAAAAAAACATGACGGTTATTTGAAAAAAATTATCAAAAAAACTTGTAACATTGAATAAGTCATCGACATCAACATATACTTATTGACACCATATATTTACATCTGTTAAAGATATATGTGAATATTGTTTGTTCATGTAATTAGTTAAGGAACTTAAATAATTACATGAACAAACAATATTCACATATATCTTTAACAACATCATTGTTCAGTATAATTAAGTTGTATCCAAGCGCGATGAAATAACTCAAGTGGTAAGAGTTTATCTCGTCCCAGGGCCATGGGTTCGATTCTCAAAAAAAAAAGTTGTGTCCTTTTAACGCATCTCTTGTATCAGCTTATGATAAAACCAGAAGGCCATTTCTTTGTCACACGAAGTTTGATCCTCCACTTTATTCGAGTCACTAACAATAATTGATCAAACATAGTATTTATTATTTGTAATGTGAGGAGAAAGAATATTAATTTGATACCATATCTTGTTTGATTATTAAATTTGATATTCATGCTAAATGAAATCAATGGATTAACAAAAAAATTAGGGACATTTAAACAAAATGATTATAAGAAATATAGAGGATCTTGTTTTTTAAATGATCCTAGGAATTATAATGATGTTCAATTTGATTTAATTTGTTTTATAAAGGAAAAATATACAAATTCAGTGAATAAAAATAAAAATATGTATATAGGCAGATTTATTATTTATTATATGTATATATGTATGAATTAGATATTTAATGATATAATATATAATAAATAATTAATTAAATCAAATTTTACCTAAATCGATATACTATTCTATCTAAAGAAATAAAGCTCGCCCCAAGCCCTTGGCTAGGGTCGACCAGGTCTTTCCATGTCGTTCTATTGTTTATCTCATCATTTCTCGTTCATGTGGGTAGCACGTTTTTAAAGAACATGATATAAAATTTAAGATGTACCATTAAGATTTATACAATACAATTATCTTGCTAATTTATTATATTTGATACTCACACAATATAAACAATAATTAAAATGTTATCAAAAATTATCTTGCTAAGTTACGAAATCAATCGATTAACAAAAATTTAGAAATAGTTTAAACAAAAAGATTATAAGAAATACACATGATCTTGTTGTTAGATGATTTTAGAAATTATAATGTTATAATGATATTCTATTTTGTATGATTTGTTTGATATAAAATTAGCCATAAAATACATGATTATGTATTTTACATAATCAATTTTTAATGAAATGATTATTAATAATTGATTGCAATTTTACATAAATCAAAGTTTAAGTTATGATTGATATTAATTGATTGTAATTTACGAATTATAATTATCATGCTGGGAATTTTGCCCGCGCGCTCTAAAAATAATATTTTTTTTAAATATCAATTTAAAGATTAATGTTTATTATTGTTATTCACAATATTGACCTCGTCCAATGTATAGTCATATTATCAATGATAACTTACGGTACACATGCGATTAAAAATTACAAAAAATTGTTTAACAAAACATTCTAATTTTAATTTAAAAGAAACGAAAAAAATTATGTTAAATTGTAATTGTTAGTCCCATAAAGTATTGCAGAAGGGGGGTTGAATGCAATACTAATAAATTTCAAATACTATTTCAACAACTTAAATAGGATTTGTAATTTACTAGTAGAAGAAATGCAATCACAAGAAATATCTAACACAATATTTCACAAAATAAATGTTTTTATTTATTTTGCTAGGTTTTGCTACAACCTTGAGAACAAAATAATTCTCAAGCTTCGAATTCTCAAGAGATTACAGTTGTAGAACTACACTCTATCATGCAATAGAGTGTTCTATTTATAGATTGATAATTTGATCATTTTCTACTATACTATCACTATCAACATGGGTTGTTGAGTTGCTGTCATATTCTTTTTGCAGCTCATTACATGATTTATTCCCATGTGATACACACAAAGTAACTTTAGATGCTTTCCACATTTGAGCCACCCAGATCTAGCAGTTGTTAAATTTATCTTACTCTATACTTTACAGGTTGCTCCATGTGATCTCTCGAGCTTCTGTTGTAGACTTTCAAGCTTGCTGTAAAGTTTGAATGTTGTAGCACGCCTGCTTCTTTTGAACATGTACTCTGTCGCTTAATTTGACTTAGAAAATTCCTAAATCAAGTTGATTCTATATGACAGTATGTTTGTCGCAAAGTTTGCTGTCAAAGAATTGTGCTTTGGTTGACAGTATGAATTCCCCGCAAAGGTTGCTGTCAAGAATTCCAAACTTGCTGTCGCAAACTATATATGAAAGTTGTTGTCATCAGAATCTCCGCTAATGTTGCTGTCAAGTTAAAACTTGCTGTCGACTCAATGAAACTTACTGTCGACCTAGGCAACATGCTGTTTCCTTGTAACCTTATTGTCAATGCTTGACAGCAACTTTTATTCCTGCTGTCGAACTTCTGTATTCCTTGAGGCTTGAACATAATTGAACTTCTTCCAAGAATTACAATTATTATATGACAGTATTTATTTAATTACAAGAATACACTTATGGCTATGACAGTATGTTCTACTTAGTAAAACTAAGTATACCAATTAATCTAGTTAAGTTGTCTGATCTATCACCCATAAATCCCAACAATCTCCCCCAATTTGTTTTTATGGACAATAATAACAAATTTACAGATATATCATGCTGACAACTTAACTATCATAGATCAGAATGAATAATCCCTTCATTTCTGAAAAATGTGATTAATCTAGATTGTTTTCAAATAATGATTATAAAAGTTCATAATTAAAAATCAAGTATTCAAAACAAAATCTTTACTTAGCTTGATTTGAACTTTCATCTTGCTCTTTTTCCCTCAGAGCCCTTCTGAGTTTTTCAATTAACTCCTTTTCTCCAGGGGACTGAGCATCATCTTCATTTTCCATAATATATTTCCTGATCATTGAGGGAGCAGAATTTAATGCATCTCTAAGTTCCATCCAATGAACATTTTGCTTAACAATTGATCTGAATTTTAACACATCTTCCTCCATCTTGAATCTTCTGCCAGGAAGCTGATTTAAAGTTTCCCTTCTTAATTTATCCAAGCTGGGATCCTCTCCTTTCCTTTGATCAAAAATCATGTCTAGCTCCCAAGAACACAGTGCTTCAAGCTTGTTTGATGATCCTACCACTTTCCAGAACAGTTCTTTTAGCACACTGGTTTTCAACTTTGAAAAATTGTCTACATAGATTTCTTCTCTGCCATATTTGATTCTCAAAGGATTGTCCAGTACAATTGGCTGATAGTTTCCATCACTGTTTAGCTTGTTGAGTTTACTGCAGCTTTCCTTCAATTGAGCTTCAATCTCTTCTTCTATCTGTTGACGAGATTTTTGTCTTGAGGCTAGTTCTTCTCTGAATTTCTGTTCAGCTTCATATCTATTCATTTCTGACCTTGTATAAGGTTTCTCCATTTCTTTCCAGTCATACTCAGGAATAGGATTATCTTCTTCATTTTCCAGACCTAGAGCTTCATAAACATCTTCATCATTTTGAAGTGTCCAGTCACCATGCTTTTCAATGAATTCAGCACGTCTGGTTGCATAGTACTTATGGATAGTATCCATAATCTTTTCAGAGATATCACCATAGCTTTCCAGGAGTTCAACCATTCTTTCCAAATTGAAGTAATCAATTCTTCTTCTTACAAGTGCCTGGGTTTGAACTAGACTATTGGATATCACTTTTGATTTTGATATCTGAGTGAAGTCAGGTTCTACCATAATCAATCTTTCTTTGTTTTCCCATAGAATGTATCTTGTGACTTTTTCTTTTGACTCATCCAACTCTATGGATACAGAAGTGATTGTTTCTTTGGCTTTCTCTTGTAGTTGTTCCAGGCTGTTCATCCTTCTGCTCATGATTGGTTTCTTAATCCCTAGACCTGTAGCTTTTCTTTGTCCAGAATAGACAGTCTTTCCCTTTATCTTCTTGTTTGCTTTTCTTTTTATTCTTCCTATCTTGGATGTTTTGACAGTAGTTTCTTTGATAGCATCTTTTATAGGGCTTCTGACAGTGTCTTCTTTGACAGCATCTTTCATGACAGCATCTTCAACATCCTTGACATCATCTTTGTTGACAGTATCTTTGGCAAAATAGATATTGTCAATTTCCATGTTCATTTGATTTGACTTCAATGCTTCAAGTATTTCCTTTTCTTCCTCCTTTTCTTCATTTTTCTTGCTTGTTCCAGGAATTTCTGAAGTTTCCTTTGGCTCAGCTTCTTTAGCTTGAGATTGCTCTTTTGAAGAGTCTCCCTTTTCTGCCTTTTTAGCTCCTCTAGCTTCACCTCCACCTTCATTATCATCATCTTTATCCAAGGTGTCATCAAAGGAACATTTTCCACCTTGAGCATTTCTGCTTTCGTTTGTTTTGGCAATGAGCTTCTTAATTTTGGCACTGTATTCCATATCTCTCTTTGCCATTATCTTGTGGATATCTTTAACTGCTTGAATCCTTTCCTTGGTGATGGGTGCTTTCAGCAACAACTTAAGTACATCCATGACGACTTTACTTTGTAGAGATGTTTTGCCTTCAAGAGTTAAGAACCCAAGTCCTTTAGTTCCTTTGGCTGTTGTCTGTTTAAAGCTTACACCATATGGCTGGAGACATATTTCTGGAAGTTTGCTGTTAACCATTGTACTCAGTTGCATATAGAGACTTTCATCAAAAATGGTAGGCTTTTTCTTGACAAGAATCCCAAGGATGTATTGCACTCTAGCAGAGAAAGTTTCTAGCAGTTGCATTGTTATAAATATTGAATGTCCACTCTTCAGGAACACTTCAACTGCCCACCTCTTCTCTGAGATAATTTTCACAGAAAGATTGACAATATTTTCTTTCAAAGCTTCTGTCAACTTAGCAGGTTTTCCTCCAGATTCTGTGATTACTTCATTCACAAGAGTGTTGAATTCCTCATCCTTATTATTCAAGGTGCTCTCCATATGACTTATCATTATAGAATCAGCTTCTTCTTGAGAATATGTGCTTCCATCAGTCCAAGTGATCGACTCTGAAGAAGTCACATATTCAGGCAACTTGCCCTTGCCTTTACCCATCCTATTAGATTCCTCCTTTTCTCTCCATACCTTTCCAGTGTGGATTCTTTCTTTTCAGGAACTAGTTCACTGATTTTGATGGAGGATGCTTGATTTCTTTGTATCTGTCTTAATACCTCCTCAGAAACTATCATTGTTTCCCCATCTACTTCAGTTTCAAAAATCTCCCCAGTTCCAGAGGCTATTGTAGATTCTCCTTGCTCCCCCTTACTCCTTTGCTCACCCTGTCTTTCAGCTTCCCCTTGTAACTCCATTTTCCTTTCTGGTTGCTCAGTCTTTTTCTGATCTATTACTTTCTCCCCCTTAGTTAAGTTGGCAGCTTGAATCAAGGAAGAAAGTGACAGTAGGGTGGCGTGTATTTCAGCAAAACCAGTCTTCACAGTAGATGACAGAGTGTCCAGCTTGCTCTCCATTGTAGCACATCTATCTTCAATAGCTTGGAGTCTGTCATTTGTGGATGCAGAAGGACCACCAGACCTAAGCCTCTTAGGAGGTAAGGGATAAGTCTGGGGCATGGAGGCTGTTGGGGTTCTCACACTCTCAGTGTCTTTTCTGGTGATCTCATTACCACTTACAATAAATCCCTCAAGGCCTAATGCCTGTTGATAAATGGCTCCCTCATTTGCACTCTGGACATGCTCAAGTCCCTCACCTTTTGCCAGCACATTTGGCTGCCTCTCATTTTTAGGTTCAATTCTCTTTTCTTTTATCTCTCTTTTCTTTTGCTCTCCCTCACTCATCCTAGATGCATGAGTATGAGCAGTACTAGCATGCAATGAAGAGAAAGATGATTTAGATTTTACCTTAAAAGCCTTGGAGAGTGGCATGTCATCATCAGAGATGTCCTCAATTAATCCTTCCTGAAATTGAGGTTGAGCAGAGTTGACAGCATCTTTCACCAATAAATTACTGTCAGAAGGGATGTTGACAGCAACTTTAGGAAGGCTCGTGACAGTATCTTTGACCAGAATGTTACTGCCATTTGATTGTTTGACAGAACCTTCTGGGTTGTCCTTGACAGCAACTTTGGCTGTGACAGCAACTTCCCTAGGGTAAGATGCTTTGAGGGAATCGATCAAGATGCTGGCTGTTTCAATATCTGACAGAAATCCACCTTGATCTAATCCAGTGTTTGAAGGAGTGGTTTCCATTTCACTTTGAGAAATGGGTTCTTGTGGACCACTTGATGGGGGCTCATCCATGGTTTGAGATGGATGATCAAAACCTGAGGGGTTGGTACTGTCCCCCTCTCTAGGTTGAACTGAAGAAACAATAGATGTGGGATTGAAAGAAGAAGAATGAAGCTTAGATTGATCAATTGGCTGTTCCACAGAAGAAGATTGTGGAACATCAAAAGTATGAATGAATTCCTCACTGTGCTCTATCTCTATGTGTGTACCTTCAAGTATAGGTTCCTCAAGAGTGAATTCTTGAGTTTGTGCAGACTCTTTACAAGATGCCTTGGGAGACAGGCCAATTTCAATAGATGCCTCTTGTTGAGAAGAGGCACCTAGAGGTGAGTTTCTTTCCCTATCATCCTCTACAGTCTTTTGGGAGATTGTAGGGTGGCTGACAGTAGCCTTAGCCCTTCTAGCTCTCTTCTTCTTAGGCTCAGAAGGGGCTACTATGGGTTCTAATTCATCCTTATTTGCTGCACTAGGTGCAGTATCTCCCTCTTGATTCACAACATTGTCACCAGTTTCACTCTCTAGGGATCTTTTCTTGGATTCCTGTTTGGCTATTTTAAGGGCTTTGGGCAGTCTAGAGTCCCTAGGTTGAATGTATGGTGTAGAATGTGGGTTAACTGAATTTGGGTCTAATTCAGTCTCATTCTCAAGAGTGAAAACAATGTAACCTGTTGGTAATGAAAAATCAAGGTTGGGCACTTGATTACCCATGTGTTTTGTGAGACATAGTGGAATATGTGCATTTAAATTTTGTGTGTTGAGAGATGTGTGTGTGTGTGTTTTTCTTTAAAATAGGGCATTCTTCAGAATTAGGTGCATCTACAACATTTCCACAAATATGATTAATACACATAGTTAAAAAGCGAGGGTATATGGATACCTTTTTGCCTATGGAGCTTTTCAACTGTGCCATGACCAGCTTTCCAACGTTCACCTTGTATCCATGGACTAAAAAATGAGTGAGTTTCTTGATATATGATGGTATTCCATTCCAGCCTGTAGACTTAGTAGAGAACACCTTCACCATAACATCAAAGATCATGCTCCACTCCTTTCTCAGATACTTCCTGTCCATTTCTCCCGTTTTATACCATTTATCAGAGGTTTCTTCAAGTTTAGAACCTGAATACCCAATCTTCAGAAAGAACCTCTTCAGAGTGTCATTATTTGCTAGTTCCTTAAAGCTTTCTTCACTGGCCAAAACAATATCCAAGGCATTATTGATATCCTTTACTGAGAGAGAATGGCTTGCATCATCTATCTTGAAGTTGATTGCTTCATCCTCTCCAGTTCCTTGAACACTGGCTGATTTCCAGAACTTTTCAATTCTATCAATATCAATTTTAGGGGTTGAGGTTATTGCATGACCTAAGTAAGATTTATTTATGAAGGAAATAAGTCCTTTGAAGTTTTCACCGGCATCACTAGGAGAGTAGATACCGGCAAAGTTAGTTTGAGCAACACTTTGTTTGGGTGCCATTGATGAATGCTCTGAAAAGTGAGAGAGAAAATGTGGTTTTTGGATTTAGAAAGTTGAAAGGTTTTGCAAATGAGGGTGATAGTAGATTAAACGGTAGATTCAGTTAATAAGATGAATCGTGTTTACTTGTCTTAATTGAACGTGTGATAATGATTTTACCCATTAATCCCACTTGCTATATTACGTGGCAGTTGCTATTAGATCGTGGATTGGAGGATTCAAATTATATATATATATATATATATATATATATATATATATATATATATATATATATATATATACATTAATGCATATATCTCTCCACTATCTTTGACATCAACTTCCCGTGACAGCACCTTTCATTGACAGTAACCTGTGCGCTCCACTATCTTTGACAGCAATTCCTCATGACAGCAACTTTCATTGACAGCAACCTGTGCGCTAACAACATTTCTATCAATCAGTTTAATGAGTGAAAGTAAGTTTATCTGACAGTAAACTAAGCGCAAAATCATGCTGTCACTGTTCACACATAACTTAAGATAAGGACACTTGATTTCTTAATACCGTATTAAGACAGACATGTAAAACTATTTTAGCATAGTCATAGCAAACATGATATCTAGAAATCCTTTTAGCATAGTCATAGCAAACATGATATATAAAAATCCTTTTAGCATAGTCATAGCAAACATGATATCTAAAAATCCTTTTAGCATAGTCATAGCAAACATGATATCTAAAAATCCTTTTAGCATAGTCATAGCAAACATGATATCTAAAAATCCTTTTAGCATAGTCATAGCAAACATGATATCTAAAAATCCTTTTAGCATAGTCATAGCAAACATGTTGTCTGAACAAGTAGCACCTAGAACCTTAACTTCTCATGACAGTACCTTCTAATGACAGTACCTTTTTATTATAGTACCTTGAAAGTTTCTGTCATGAGCTGCGACTGAGAATTGATAAACCAGTTAGATAATCATACCTGATTTAGCATTCCGAATTCACTCACCAACCTGGTAAATGTTGCTTCATCCAGTGGCTTGGTGAATATGTCTGCAAGTTGCTTGTCTGTTGGAACATAAACCAATTTTACATCTCCCTTTTTAACATGCTCCCTGATAAAATGATGACTTATATCAATATGTTTTGTTCTGGAGTGTTGAACTGGATTGTCTGATATGGCTATGGCACTAGTGTTGTCACAATAAATAGGAATATTTGACATCTCTAGTCCATAATCCATTAATTGATTCTTCATCCAAAGCATTTGTGCACAGCAACTTCCAGCTGCAATGTATTCAGCTTCTACAGTTGATGTAGAAACGGAATGTTGCTTTTTACTAAACCATGACACCAATCTCCCCCCAAGAAACTGACAGCTTCCTGTAGTACTTTTTCTGTCAATCTTGCAGTCAGCATAGTCTGAATCAGAATATCCAATTAGATCAAATTCAGTTTCCTTAGGGTACCAAAGGCCTAGATTTGGGGTGCCTTTGAGATACCTAAAGATTCTTTTAATTGCAATTAAGTGTGATTCTTTTGGATCAGCCTGAAACCTTGCACAAAGACATGTAGCAAACATTATGTCTGGCCTGCTTGCTGTTAAGTAAAGCAATGATCCAACCATGCCTCTGTAGGTACTAGAATCCACTTTCTTTCCTTTAGGATCTAACTCTAATTTGGTGGCTGTTGAGATAGGTGTCTTTGCAGGTGAGGAATCTTCTAAGTTAAACTTCTTGAGAAGTTCTTTGACATACTTAGATTGACAGATGAAGATTCCATCCTTCTTCTGATAGATTTGGAGACCAAGAAAGAATGCTAATTCTCCCATCATGCTCATTTCATACCTGTATCTCATTAAAGATGAGAACTTTTCACACAATTTTTCATTTGTTGAACCAAAGATTATGTCATCAACATATATCTGCACAAGGATGATGTCTTTGCCATGGTATTTATAGAATAATGTTTTATCCACCATACCTCTTACAAATTGATTTTCCAGGAGAAAAGTGGATAGTGTGTCATACCAGGCTCTTGGTGCTTGCTTTAAGCCATATAGAGCCTTGAATAGCTTGTAGACAAAGTTATGTAACTTGTCATTTTCAAATCCAGGAGGCTGTTCAACATACACTTCTTCTTCTAATTCTCCATTTAGAAAGGCACTTTTGACATCCATTTGAAATACCTTGAATTTGCAGTGTGCAGCAAAGGCTAAGAAAATTATTATGGCTTCAAGTCTGGCAACAGGTGCAAATGTTTCATCATAATCTATCCCTTCCTGTTGACAGTAACCTTTGGCCACTAGCCTTGCTTTATTTCTTGTCACATTCCCACTTTCATCTATCTTGTTTCTGAAGACCCATTTTGTCTCAATAACTGATTTGCCTTTTGGTCTCGGAACCAGTTTCCAAACATTGTTTCTTTCAAACTGATTAAGCTCTTCCTGCATGGCCATCACCCAATCAGAATCCAACAATGCTTCTTCAATTATTTTAGGTTCTAT
The DNA here is from genome assembly GCA_037693485.1 of Kitagawia praeruptora. Lineage (NCBI taxonomy): Eukaryota > Viridiplantae > Streptophyta > Magnoliopsida > Apiales > Apiaceae > Kitagawia > Kitagawia praeruptora. The sequence continues at coordinate 148,593,469 of CM075352.1, forward strand.
TTGAGATAAGAAACATGAAAACATGCTGTCAGCAGAGATATTCCTCCTTGTCCTTACACCAGTAGTGGGATCTCCAATAATTAGATTACTGGTATGATCTCTGTTCCACTTGGTTGATTGAGGCAAGATTCTTGTTTGATGAGATTGACTTTCATCAGTATGAGGATTTGATTCTCCACCATTTTCATTGTTCTGCTCATTTAGCTCAATTTCTCCCGTTTCACAGTCTTGTTGATTGATGCCTGATATTGTCTGTGATTGGGCCGAGGTTTGATTTATATCATGAGCATTGACAGTTTCTTTCTCATATCCCATTGATTGAGTGAGACTAGGTTCTTCATCAACACATTCTTCTATTTCCAAGTATCCTTGATTCTCAAATCTGAAGGGTTGCATTTGACCATCCTCATGTAATCCTGGATACTTGGTTTCATCAAATGTGACACTTACACTTTCTTCAATTGTCTTGTGCTCCATGATATAGACTCTGTAGGCAGTCTTTTCTAGCCCATATCCCATGAAAATGCCTTCATATGCTTTAGTATCAAATTTTCCTCTTCTTTCATGGTTGTCTTTCATTAAAAAGCACTTGCTTCCAAAGACATGAAAGTATTTAACAGTTGGTTTCTTTCCTGTCAAAAGATAGTAAGGAATATTACCATGAGCCTTGTTGATTAGTGTTCTGTTCTGTGTGAAACAAGCAGTGTTGATGGCTTCTGCCCAGAAATATGTTGGTAATTTAGCATTGCTCAACATAGTCCTTGCAGCTTCAATAAGTGTCCTATTCTTTCTTTCTACAACTCCATTTTGTTGTGGAGTCCTTGCAGCAGAGAATTGTTGAACAATCCCTTGATCTTTGCAGAAGTTTCCAAGTGTAGCATTTCTGAATTCAGTTCCATTGTCACTTCTTAGAAATTGAACTTTTGCTCCAGGGGTCCTATCAAGTACCCTTATGTGATCAATGATTTCTTTAGCAGCTTCATATTTGATTCTAAAAATTTCACCCAAGTGTACCTAGAATAGTCATCTATCATGACCAGTGCATATCTTTTTCTGGATAGTGATTGAACATTCACTGGTCCAAAAAGATCCATATGAATTAACTTGAGTGCTCCAGTGTTGGTGTTGACTTGTTTTGATTTATGCATTGCTTTCCTTAGTTTTCCCATTTGACAATCTTCACACAGTCCTTCTTGACAGAATTCCTGTTGAGGTAGTCCTCTCACCAATTCCTTCTTCATTAGCATGTTCATTGTTTTGAAGTTGAGATGGGAAAGTTTCTTGTGCCAAAGCATGCTATCTCCAACACTTGCTTTGTTGTAGAAGCAAAATATTCTTTCCTCATTTGTTGAGTTTAAGTCTGCAACAAATAGGCTTCCTTTCCTGACTCCTTTCAGAGATAGGCTTCTATCCTTTTTGTGGTAGATTGTGCATTCCATCATGCCAAAATTGACTTTGAATCCCTTGTCAGTGAATTGACTGACACTAAGCAGATTATGCTTCAAACCTTCCACAAGAGATATTTCTTCAATGACAACATTTCCAGCTTTTAAGCAGCCATATCCCACAGTGTAACCTTTGCTGTTGTCTCCAAAGGTTATTGTTGGGCCAGCCTTCTCAACATATTGTGATAGCAGGGATATATCACCAGTCATGTGTTTGGAACATCCACTGTCGATTATCCACATGACCTGTTTACCTTTCTTTCCCTGCAAGACAGATAGAGTTTAATTTGCATTTGGTACCCAAATCTTGTTGGGTCCTGCAGACTCAGTATCATCAGAAACTTTATCAATATTTGAAACAATGTCATCAGAAGATGGTTCCTTGACTTCTTTTATTACCCACTTAGTTTTAGACATTGACTTAGACTTTTTCTTAGTGAGAACAGCCTTCTCACTATCTTTAGTGGATTCAGAAGTCTTTGCAGTTTGCATATAAGAACATAATTCATTAGATGAAATTTGCAAATTAAAACATGTACTCATGGCAGTAATTTTGCATGGCATACATTCAATGTTATTACAAACTACCAATTTTCTTTGCATAATGGGGGTTCTGTGTAAGTTCCCTTTCAACTCTGTTGCATTAGATATGCTACTAGTTGATTTCTTACAAACATGAGTTAAATGATGTGAGGAGCCACAATTATTGCAAAGTTTCCTGGGTGCCTGCTTAACATACGCATAATTATTCTTTTTATCAATGCCTAGCTTCCCATTTCTGTTTTTAGACTTGGAGACAACTGTCTTGACAATATGTTAAGAAGGTACTGTCGAGCTATTTTTGACAGCACCTTTTGTACTTGCTGTCTTGACAGTAGGTTTGAAAGTTACTGTCTTGGGTGTCTTCTTGACAGTATCTTTGAAAGTTACTGTCTCATCCTTTGTGACAGTATCTTTTGAACATTTGGTCGGGCTGTTTGATAAGGTTTCTGTCATAGTAATTTTGACAGAATCTTTTTCTTTCTTAGACACACTGTCAGCCCTCTCATCTTCATCACAGAGTTCTTGATTAATAATTAGGGAATTTTCATCAACCTCAAACTCTGTACTTTTGAAAATTGGTTTGCTCACATTTTTTAGGATGTGAGGTCTTACAGTATTGTTGTTATTATTGTTCTGTATAACAGCCTCTTTACCAGGTCTCCTATTGTAATCATAGCCTATGCCTATCTTCTTACTTTCAGTATGTTTCTCATGATACTCTTGAACTATTTTAGAGGAATTTCTAAACGCCTTAAGCTTAAATTCATTTTCAGAAATTTCTTTTCTTAGATATTCCTATATCTTTTTAGCACAGATTAAATCATTCTTTAATCTCTCGTTTTCCTGAGCTAAAGAATCAATAGAACTGGTCTTAAGCAACAGTACATCATTGTTGGATTTGAGTGTTTCATTTTCCTTAGTTAATCTAGCAATTTCTTCATTTGCAGCAGATAAACTAGTGTGAATATTAAACATTTCAGTACTCATTTCCTCAATGGTTTGCTTATAATCATTTAAAGACATATCTAGCAAAACTAGAGATAGTACCTGACTTGAAGAGGTTGATGCTTCTTCATCCTCTCTAGCCATCAAGGCTAGATTCACGAATTCCTCTTCTTCTTCATCATCAGATTCATCCCAGCATTTTCCTTCAGCCACATAGGCTTTTCCTTGTCCTTTCTTGATTTGACTTCCAGTTCCTCTCTCCATTCTTTGAATTTGTTTTGGTTTCTTGCATTCAGTAGCAAAGTGACCAAGTTCATTGCAGTTGTAGCATCTAAATTTAGACCTATCCACCATTCCTGTTTTGTATCCACCCTTGGTGCCAGAAGCAGGTTTTGATGAACTTCCTTGATTGTATCTTTGAAATTGACCTTGAGGTTTGTATGGTTTGTTCCTTCTGAACCTTATATTTTTGAATTTCCTTGCCGTAAAAGCCATGGTTGGATTATCCATTTTCTCCATTTCTTCTAGAGTGTAGAATTCTTCATCTTCAACATCTTCTAGTTGAAGAACAACCTTTTCTTCATCCTCAACCACTTCTTCAATTTTCACAGATGAAAATTGAGGCTGTTGAGCACTTTGAATTTGCTCACTTGATTGGAAGTATGATGGTCCTTGAGCAACTAGAGCACCATCCATGTTGTCCATCATTCCCTTGGATCCACTTTGTATGGCTCTCTTTTGATAATATTCAAGTTCATATGATTTAAGAACTCCATACAATGTTTCAAGGGAGACAGAGTTTAAATCTCTTCCTTCTCTAATAGCTATAACTCTATGCTCAAGATGTTCTGGAAGAGTTAACAGAAACTTGATATTGACCTCCTTTCTTTCATAAAACTTTCCATGGATCTGGAGCTCAGCTATCAATTTGCTAAATCTTTCAAACATGTGAGTTAGTTCTTCTCCATGTTTGGCCATAAACGCTTCATATTGTGACACTAATATTTGTTTTTGATTTTCTCTAACCTCTTCACTTCCTTCACACAACAGCTCTATCTTTTTCCACATATCCCTGGCAGAATTGCATACTATTATATTTCCACTCATAGCTTTGTCCAGGGTAAGTGCATCTAGCAGAATGAGCTGCAGATGATCATCCAGGGCTACCTTTTCTTTTTCTGAGTCATTGTACTCAGTAGGCTTCTTAGCAACCCAATGAGCTGGGATTACTACATCATTAACTGTAGCAGATGGAATTTCCTTTTGAGGAACGAAGGGGCCATTTTCCAGAATACCTAGGAATAATGGATTCTGAGCTTTGATAAATAACATGATCTTCTTTTTCCATATGTTGTAGTTTTCTTTATCAAAAGCTGGAATCTTGATATTACTTGACCTTTGAATACTTGCCATTTGGATCTCAGATATGTGTATTAATCTGAATGCTCTGATACCAGTTGTTAGTCCCGTAAAGTATTGCAGAAGGGGGGTTGAATGCAATACTAATAAATTTCAAATACTATTTCAACAACTTAAATAGGATTTGTAATTTACTAGTAGAAGAAATGCAATCACAAGAAATATCTAACACAATATTTCACAAAATAAATGTTTTTATTTATTTTGCTAGGTTTTGCTACAACCTTGAGAACAAAATAATTCTCAAGCTTCGAATTCTCAAGAGATTATAGTTGTAGAACTACACTCTATCATGCAATAGAGTGTTCTATTTATAGAGTGATAATTGGATCATTTTCTACTATACTATCACTATCAACATGGGTTGTTGAGTTGCTGTCATATTCTTTTTGCAGCTCATTACATGATTTATTCCCATGTGATACACACAAAGTAACTTTAGATGCTTTCCACATTTGAGCCACCCAGATCTAGCAGTTGTTAAATTTATCTTACTCTATACTTTACAGGTTGCTCCATGTGATCTCTCGAGCTTCTGTTGTAGACTTTCAAGCTTGCTGTAAAGTTTGAATGTTGTAGCACGCTTGCTTTTTTTGAACATGTACTCTGTCGCTTAATTTGAATTAGAAAATTCATAAATCAAGTTGATTCTATATGACAGTATGTTTGTCGCAAAGTTTGCTGTCAAAGAATTGTGCTTTGGTTGACAGTATGAATTCCCCGCAAAGGTTGCTGTCAAGAATTCCAAATGATAGAGTGTATATTTATATATATTTTATATGATTATATTCCTCATATTTATTATATTTTGCATTTAATTGGATTTTTATTTAATAGATTTTAATGTTTTATTGTAGGAAGCAAGGAAATTCTAAACTTGGAAGGATTTGAGAATAAAGAGCTTAATTGGAGATTTATTAGAAGGAAATTCGGATTTGTTGGGCTGCACGCGCGCAATTCACTATTTTGGCCATATCTCGAGTTCTACAAGTCAGAATTGGGTGATTCAACTGCCCACGCGAAGATAATTAAATTTTCTATCATTCTAAGATGGTCCAGATGTCATATTACAATTGGAGCGGCCCAGAATTACTTGGGAAGAGTCAACTACGAATTTTCATGGGAAATCTATTCAGTTTAGGAAACGTACTTGTAAAATATTTTTATTAGAGACATATAAAAACATTAGAGATAGAGAGTTACGTATACATACATACGTACATATAGACATATACAGAGGGAGATTGGAGAGAGCTTTTCACTTTTCTTTGGAGATTGAAGGTTTTTCTCTATTCTTTATAATATTATGTGTTCATATTATATCTCTTGTTTTATTAGTTTAATTATGTATGAGTAGATAATTAATCTAGGGTTAAGTAGAACCCTAGTCATGATTGATGTGTGATTTTCCCAATTCCCCCAATTTGATTGTTTAATTGCTCTTGCTTATTGAGTTGTTTTAATTAGCAATTACAAATCAGACGTGATTATGTGTATTGTTTGAACCAGTATCTATTTATCAACGAGAGTTGGATTTAGATGGTTGTGATTTATCCAATGAGGACATGAACTTCTCCATGAGAATAGGTAGAACGGATTGTTAGGAAGTTAGGGTGCTGTGATTAATGTCTCTGAATTGCATGATACCATGAGAATAGGCTTGATTGTATTTTAGAGAAGCCATTAATACTCGAGAGAGGTTATTGGTAATTTATAGGGCGCACTTTTCCTGTTGAGTATTATACGATTGATTGGGGAGGGAATTCACGATTGCATTAATTCATGCTAGTGGGGATACTTAATTCTGGATATTTTAGTTAATTGATTAATTGCATTAGTATAAAATTAGTTTAATAATCTTTGATATTTTATTGTGTTACTTGCTTGGCTGAATTGAATCGAGAACAACTGGTGATTGACACGTTTGTCTCTGTGGGATCGACTCTGACTTACCCTACTACATAGTTAGAAGGATTTGTTAGATATTATTATTTGATAGGTACGCGACAGCCTTGTCAAATTTTTGGCGCCGCTGCCGGGGACAAAGCAGTGTTAGATTAGTTAATTTTTGAGTTAGTTTGGCCAAGTTGTTTAGTTGTGTTGCTTCGGCTATTATTCTTGTTCTGTTTGATCTTTGCTTGTGGTTTTTCTTGTTTCTTTTAAAATTTATTTTCAGATTCCTATAACAAGAAATTAAGCGAGTAAAGAGAGGAGCAAGAAGAAAGCATGGAGGCATTGATTGAGACTATGCAGGCATTATCTGAAAAGATCGATGAAGTAGAGTCAAGAAATTCTTATTTGGTTGCTACATGTGATGTTTGCGGTATACAAGGACACACTCAAAATTTTTGCCAATATAATACCCCTTATTACCCAAGCCAAGCACAATATTGGGATAATAATTTTCATTACAATGCCCATTACAACTCTGACCAGGGACCACAGTATAATCCTTATTGTGAGACATACACTTCTAGTTGGGAAAATTATTCTGATTTTTCCTACCAAAACAATCCATCTCAACCAGAAAAATCTAGCTTGGAAACTGCCTTGGAAACTTATTTCTCTCCATATGCCAAGATGAATGAGTCTTTAGCCACTTGTGATGCTCAACATCAACAATTTAATGCTCAATTTGAAGAGATATCAGTTAGTCCATGCCAAGCTCAACCACCTCAAATCAACTACTCTCAGCCACCACAAAAATCCAACTTTGAAAGTCTGTTGGAAGGAGTTGTTGTTGCACAGCTGAGCAAGAATGAAGAGCTTGAGACAAGTCTTAATGAGTTGAAAGTTCAAGGTAAGTTGATTGAAAACTCAATTGCTCAACTAGCTCAAGAGGTAACTGAATTCGTTGAGAGGCGCTCTCAAACGGAGAAAATACCAATGAGTCAATTTGATGATGCAACTTTGTGGAGTGGTAAGGAGTTCAAAGAGTCACCAAACGAGGTTAGTAATAGTAAGCTAATTTTTTATGATTATGATGATTTTGATGATGATTTTGAAAGTCTCACTCTTATTGACCCATATGCTTCTCAAGAAATTAACTCGTGTGAAAACTCTTTTGATAATAATGATGTTGATTTCTTAGATGACTCTATTTGCATGCTATTTGACGAGGATGATAGTATGGTTGTGCTAGATATAAATTTGAATAAGGATATTGTGATTCCCATTGTGGTAGATGAGATAGAACCGAATTTGGATACGCTTGACTTGAAGAATGCTAAGATTGAGAATGTGTATATGCCTGTTGTAGACCCGATTTGGGAGGGATTTGTGAAAAGTAGACATAAATGTTTTGATGCGGATTTTGCTAAATATTTTCACATCCCGAAATTTTGTGAACATCACTTGAGTCTCACATGCCAATTTATGTATCTTCTTGGTTATCTAATTGGTGCTCACAACATTAGATTAATTCAAATTAGGAGATATGTACATCTATATGCTTTTTCGCCAGGATAATTGTCTGCAGGTGTCGGGCTAACGACATTAAACAAATGCGCTTCGTGGGAGGCAACCCATGCATTAGTGTAAAAAAAAAAAAAAAAAAAAAATTTTGAGTGTTGAAAAAAAAAAAAAAAAAAAAAAAATCAAAAAAATCGAATTTTTGGTGTGTCACGCAGGAGCAACCTGCGTTACAGGGCAATTTGCGCGCCTGTTGCGCAAGTTGCGCCTGCGCAACTGGATTAGAGGCAGGCTGCCCCCCTGAGCCGCAGCTTGCAGTGGCGCATCTGGAAGTGAGGCAGGTTGCCCCACACGCGGGCAACTTGCGCGTGAATCAGATGATTTGAAAAAATTTCTCTCAGCTTTGTTCACTGTTCCTGCTGTGCCGTGTGTTGTATATTATAAAAAAATATATTTCTTTCTCCTCCCATTCTTTTTATACCCCCATTCTAAACCTATTCTAATCCTATTTCAATTCCAAAACCCCCCATCTTTTTCTCCAAAAATTCTAAACCTATTTCTATTCTAATTCTTACTTATTATTATTATTATTATTATTATTTTTATTCTTATTTATTATTATTTATTATTATTATTATTATTATTATTATTATTATTATTATTATTATTATTTTTATTTTTATTTTTAATCCCTAAATCCTATTTCTATCCTACATCAAATTTCAAATTCCACCCAAATTTTTTCCTTTTCAACTTAAAATTCTTAAATCCATCCTATCATTCCATTATCTATTTATACCCATACATACACACCCAATTTATTATTTTCTTCCTCTACATCTCTAAAAAATTCAAGTTTGGGGGAAAATTAGTATAAGTTCACCTCTTTGATTCGTAGTTGGGATTTTTCTTCTATAATTTTTTTATTACGAATTTGTGTTCTTGTAAATTGGGGGTTTTGTAATATTCTTGTTAATTGGGTATTTTTGGTGTGATATTGCTTGGTGGTTTTTGGTAGGATATTTCTTGGTGGTTGTTGGTGAAGCTATTGTTGAATGCAGTTTTGGTTATTATGGCTCCTAAGCAAAGGAGGGATGGTTTTTACACCCGACACCTTGATTTCAGGGGAGTTTTCTTTCTTTTCTTTTTAGAGTAGTTTTATTTTGTTTTTAGTTGTAGTTTTGTATCTTGTTCATTAGTTCATTGAGGACAATGAAGCACTTAAGTGTGGGGAGGTGTTCTCAACGTAGTGTATTACTTGTTTAAAAAAAAAAAAATTCAAAAAAAAAAAAAAAAATTAAAAAAATTAAAAATACCAAAAATAATTCTAGCCATGCAATTTGATTAGTTGTTGTATTTTGCTTGATACACCCATGCATGCGTAGAATTCTTGTGTTTATGGACGCTTTTGTATGAGAAGTGACGTGCTTTGTTCTTGTGCACACACTTACACTAGCTAGTTGAAACTGGTAGACTTAATTGAATGTGGTAAGTGATTAGAATGACATGAATATGTGCAAGATGACTTGGTTTCCATGCTTTGAGTACAAGTAGGTGCGTTAGAGAGTCTTGTTACCTGGGATTGATTATGTTTTGTCACACCAAGCGAGTTTTGAGCCTATATGCATATCTTTTGCATGATCTTTCGTTTGCTTGAGTGTCCACATGTTGTTTACATTGCTAGCACTTACTTGAGATCTTTCTTGAAATGCATGACATTACTTGATGATGAGATGATAAAGGCAATTAGGTATAACCTCGTATTTCCCATATTTCCACACCTTTTAAACATGATCAATTAGTTAACCCTTTGAGCTTAATCCTATTCTTTCGGTGACACACTACGTTACTTGCCATTATCCTTTTTATTCTATTGGCCTTACATTAAATTTGAACCTAAATTGTCAAAGGCTAGTATCGTGCTTAAGGGAGTAATAAGGTGTTCATAAAAGGGGGGTTATTGATGATCATACCATTGGGGAATATTGATTTTGGGTTGATGCTTGCTAGTCGAAATTCATAATAATATCTATGGATCATTGTGCTTATTCCTTAGCTCTCAGAAAAAAAATAGAAAAAAAAAGAAAGAAAAAAAAATAGAAAAAAAAAATAGAAAAAAAAGAAAAAAAAATAAATAAATTTGAGAGCATTTTTATGTTTGTATGATCCTTCTTCATTCGACTAGTCAAGTTATTATGTAAGGGTTATTGAAAAATCCAAGTGTGGGGAAGTATTTGTTTTAATAGAAAGGGAATGGAATGAATTATATTGTTGGGTACTAGCTTTTGACATTAACCTGTTTTAGCTTTACTTGACATACCTTGTCCCTAGCCCACACTACAACCTGAATAAAGACCTTTTGATTGTCATCAGTGATGTATGTTGTGTTGAGAGTGAGATTGATTGCGAGTGTCAAGTTGTGTTTATGATTTTGTTGGAATTGAGTGATACACTTAACCTTGTTCTTGAGTGAATATTTGTTTTTGAGTGATAGGTGAGTTATTACTTGTTTTGGCATAGGAGATCCCAGGTTTAGACTTAAAGATGTGTTTCTTGTGGGCTTAGCATGATTACCAACGATTTTTACACTTGACATGAATTTTTATGACCTTCTGCATGTTGGTTTAGTAGACTACGTGAATACTTGCACTTTCGACACCAAGACATCGTATGTTTGCTTTGATTCTTAAGTTGATGTGGCATGAGAGGACTTGTGTGTGTGGTGTTGTGTTAGCATTGATCTTTTGCATGGTTAGATGAATTTTGTGGGTACATTCACTATAAACCCTCACGAGACAAAACTCGTCCTACTAGGGCTGCCTAGGGGTTTAACGGCTTGTTGCATACGCTCAATGCAATCGTGTCATCTACGAAAGTGATGTTTGTTAGTTAGTTAGGATAGTTTTTATTTCTTTATTTGCCCGAGGACGTGCAAATGCTAAGTGTGGGGATGTTTGATAGAGTGTATATTTATATATATTTTATATGATTATATTCCTCATATTTATTATATTTTGCATTTAATTGGATTTTTATTTAATAGATTTTAATGTTTTATTGTAGGAAGCAAGGAAATTCGAAACTTGGAAGGATTTGAGAATAAAGAGCTTAATTGGAGATTTATTAGAAGGAAATTCGGATTTGTTGGGCTGCACGCGCAATTCACTATTTTGGCCATATCTCGAGTTCTACAAGTCAGAATTGGGTGATTCAACTGCCCACGCGAAGATAATTAAATTTTCTATCATTCTAAGATGGTCCAGATGTCATATTACAATTGGAGCGGCCCAGAATTACTTGGGAAGAGTCAACTACGAATTTTCATGGGAAATCTATTCAGTTTAGGAAACGTACTTGTAAAATATTTTTATTAGAGACATATAAAAACATTAGAGATAGAGAGTTACGTATACATACATACGTACATATAGACATATACAGAGGGAGATTGGAGAGAGCTTTTCACTTTTCTTTGGAGATTGAAGGTTTTTCTCTATTCTTTATAATATTATGTGTTCATATTATATCTCTTGTTTTATTAGTTTAATTATGTATGAGTAGATAATTAATCTAGGGTTAAGTAGAACCCTAGTCATGATTGATGTGTGATTTTCCCAATTCCCCCAATTTGATTGTTTAATTGCTCTTGCTTATTGAGTTGTTTTAATTAGCAATTACAAATCAGACGTGATTATGTGTATTGTTTGAACCAGTATCTATTTATCAACGAGAGTTGGATTTAGATGGTTGTGATTTATCCAATGAGGACATGAACTTCTCCATGAGAATAGGTAGAACGGATTGTTAGGAAGTTAGGGTGCTGTGATTAATGTCTCTGAATTGCATGATACCATGAGAATAGGCTTGATTGTATTTTAGAGGAGCCATTAATACTCGAGAGAGGTTATTGGTAATTTATAGGGCGCACTTTTCCTGTTGAGTATTATACGATTGATTGGGGAGGGAATTCACGATTGCATTAATTCATGCTAGTGGGGATACTTAATTCTGGATATTTTAGTTAATTGATTAATTGCATTAGTATAAAATTAGTTTAATAATCTTTGATATTTTATTGTGTTACTTGCTTGGCTGAATTGAATCGAGAACAACTGGTGATTGACACGTTTGTCTCTGTGGGATCGACTCTGACTTACCCTACTACATAGTTAGAAGGATTTGTTAGATATTATTATTTGATAGGTACGCGACAGCCTTGTCACCAAACTTGCTGTCGCAAACTATATATGAAAGTTGATGTCATTAGAATCTCCGCCAATGTTGCTGTCAAGTTAAAACTTGCTGTCGACTCAATGAAACTTACTGTCGACCTAGGCAACATGCTGTTTCCTTGTAACCTTACTGTCAATGCTTGACAGTAACTTTTATTCCTGCTGTCGAACTTCTGTATTCCTTGAGGCTTGAACATAATCGAACTTCTTCCAAGAATTACAATTATTATATGACAGTATTTATTTAATTACAATAATACACTTATGGCTATGACAGTATGTTCTACTTAGTAAAACTAAGTATACCAATTAATCTAGTTAAGTTGTCTGATCTATCACCCATAAATCCCAACAGTAATCATATTTTTAATCGATGTCAAAAGTATCAAATAAAAACAACATAAATGTATAAAAAATTATAAAAAAAGATAGCATATTGGATATTTCAATAATCACATTAATGTATACAAAAATTTATATAAAATTCCGTTCAAAGTTTCTCGTTGTCGCCTAACGGTGACTTCTCGCATTTTGAACATTTTAAAACTGAAAATTAAAATTAAAAGATAAAAATTCAATTAAGAAAATGTATTTTAAGATATTTCATGACGGCATAAATGTATCTAATAAGTTTATATAAAGATTTGGTTTACGTTTTCTTGTCGTCGCTCTTAATTTAGATATTGTAACTAAAAAACTCAAAGCGATTATGAGAAGCTATCATATTTCATATTCCATTAAGGGATATTCCAAATGGAACCACTGTACAATTGGCTTTTCCATTTGGTACCTTCCAACATTTTTTACTTCCAAGTGGTACCACTGTACTTTTGGCTTCATCCATTTTATATCATTCTGTCAAGCAAACATTAGTCAGACGTTAGATTATTCTTAATGGTACCACTATACAATTGGTTTTTCCATATGGTACCATTCAATATTTTTGAATTCTATGTGGTACAATTTTTTTCTCACTTAGGTCAAATTTTCCTCTGAATTTCACAATTTATCTATACATTTTACTCTGTAATAAGTCATTGATTCTCTCACTTTTTCTAATCAGCATCCAAGTCATTAGTATCCAATTATCTTATCATAATAAACTATGTAGTTCAAATTATTTAGTTTCTTTCAACGCTTTTATCGGTCAAAGTAAACCCTCCGGAAGCTCCTGGACAGATCCGAGCACACATTATATATGTGTATGTTCATACGGGTTGATTCTATATATTATATATTAATTTAATATTTTGAATTATTGATCAAAATTTATTATAATTGGACAATTGGATTCGAGTCTAATGAATGACTTGATAGTTAGAGAATCAATGACTTATTACAGACAAAACATATAGATAAGTTGTGAAAATTCCAAGAAAAAATTTATTTTAGTGAGAGAAATGGTACCACGTAGAAGTCAAAAATATTGAATGGTACCATATGGAAAAACTAATTGTATAGTGGTACCATTAAGAATAATATAACATTTGATTAACGTTTGCTTGACAGAATGGTATAAAATGGATAAAGTCAAAAGTACAGTGGTACCACTTGGAAGTTAAAAATGTTGGATGGGACCAAATGGAAAAGCCAATTGTACAGTGGTACCATTTGGAATATCCCTTCCATTAATTGCATAGATGTCTATAATAAAAATTTATAAATTCAGTTCAAGGCTTCTCGCCATCGCCTAGATTTTGTAAAATTAAAAAATTGCAACAAAATATAAACATTGATTATGAAAAGGTATTACATCTCATATTCCACTAATTGCATAGATGTTTATTAAAAAAAAAATTCAAAATTTAGTTCAAGATTTCTCCCTCGTCTCTTAACAACGAATACTTGCAATTTAAATATTGTAATATTAAAAATTTTAACTAAAAAATATCAATCAATTATGAAAATTTCTTATATCTCATATTTTACTAACTCCAACAATGTATGTAAAAAAGTACAAATTCAGCTCTAGGTTTCTCTTTAGAATTTCAATTTCAAAATTTAGTTATTTATAATCCTTAAATTTGAAAATTCTAAAAATCCAATTAGAAAATTGGACCAACAAATCTATTTGATCCTAAAAATACGTTTAAATTTAAGATTTTGAAACAGTCAAAAAGGAGATTTTTTTTAAAAAAATTATAGATAGATATATGAATAATTAATGTTAATTGATATATAGTTATGTACTATATGAATGGGTTATAGTTTCCATAAATGAGTAATTATAAATTTAAAATTATTTGCAAAATATATGGGAGGGAACTGATAAGAGAAAATCAAGCAAGATTTCGAATTAATTGGGAAGATTAATGTGTATTAAATAAGTAATTTGAATTTCAAAAACGTATTAAATGAAAAGATAGTGTTGACTTGATTATTAATAATTGAAAATGGATCATAATATGTTAAGAGAAAATCATGCAAGATTTTAAATTCATTGGGAAAATTGTGCATTAACTAAGTAATTTGAATTTCAAATTCTTATTACGTATTAAATGAAAAGATAGTGTCGACTTGATTATAGATAATTAAAAATGGATCATAATATGGTAAGAGAAAATCAAGCAAGATTTTGAAATAATTGGGAAGATTGTGTATTAAATAAGTACTTTGAATTTCAAATTCTTATTTTGTATTAAATGAAAATATTGTGTTGACTTGATTATAAATAACTGAAAAGAGGACATAATATGGATAATCCGTGAATATTGTGAATTACAATGGAATACATTACATATAGAACATTGAGCAACATTTTGAATGAGTCATATTTCCATAAATGAGTAATTATGAATTCAAAAATATTTAAAAAATATTTGGGAGGTAACTTATAAGAGAAAATCAAGCAAAATTTTGAATTAAATGGAAAGATTGTGTATTAAATAAGTAATTTGAATTTCAAATTTTATTATGAATTAAATAGAAATATTGTTTTGAGTTAATCACAAATAATTGAAAATAGGTCATATTATGGATAGTCCATAGAAAATCAAAAGAATCCAAGTACAAATGATTGACTTACAGTTTCATTCTGAAGTAGGAGAAATAGGACCAAGCGGAATTTTCTTATGACCTGTTTTACAATTAAGCAAATGTCTAGATTCAAAATATAACGTAACCAACATATAAACCATGTTTGGTTGTGAAAACTTAACACAAAAATAGATTTCATTATCATGTCTTAGGAAACATATTGCAATAAGCCAACGTATCAATATCGAAGATAACAATGGCTTGATGCAAAGAAGCGAGTTCAAGAAAAACCAAAGAAAAAATTAGTCAATGCTTCAAATCCTTAAATTATGCAATGCAGTTTCAGAGATGACCGGAAACTGACCAAAAGATTCAAATTTGTGAAAGGGCCATACAATATATGGATTGGAGATGTATAACAATTAATAAGATGTCCCAGAAAAAATGCATCAGGAAATGCAAGTTTTTGAAACATAAAAAAGCAAAAGAATCCAAGTATAAATGATTCGCTTACAGTTTCGTTCTAAAGTAGGAAAAACAGGACCAAGCGGAATCCTCTTACGACCTATTTCACGATTAAGCAAATGTCTAGATTCAAAATATAACAGAACTAACATATAAACAAAAAATTAGTGTACCTGTTTTATCCATTACAATGCAGTGTTCGAGGTGTAGAATATTGTAGATGGAAAAAGGACCATTTATAGATGGTATATTGGAAGATATGATGGATTAATTCGATGAAGAGTGATGATAGTGTGAATTGCATATACAGACTAAAATTTAAGAAGTTTAAAATGAAGAAATCGAAGAGTGATAACCGTGTGAATTGCATATACATACTAAAATTTAGGAAGTTTAAAATGAAGAAATCAAAATTTAATTTCGTCTGCTAAAATCATGGAGCAGAATAATGCTTAGTTATTGCCTTTACATTACAGAATAATGCTTGAATTACCACTAACGGGTCATATCCATTTTCTAATATGGTAACCGAGTTTTGTTGTAATCAAAGTATATTTTGTACTTGATGATTGCATATACGGACTAAAATTTAGGAATTTTAAAATGAAAAAATTAAAATTTAATTTTGTGTGCTAAAATCATGGAGGAGAATAATGCTTAGTTATTGTCTTTCCACAACAGAAATAATGCTTAGAATTTGAATTACCACTAACGGGTCATATTCATTTTCTAATATGGTAACCGGGTTTTGTAGTAATCCAAGTATATAATTTCGTGTGCTAAAATCATGGAGGAGAATAATGCTTAGTTATTGTCTTTCCATAACATATAATTAGAATTTGATTTAACACTAACGGGTCATATCAATTTTTTACTTTGGTAACCCGGTTTTGTAGTAATCCAAGTACATTTTGTACTGGATGATTGCATATACGAACTA
Source organism: Kitagawia praeruptora (assembly GCA_037693485.1). Taxonomy (NCBI): domain Eukaryota; kingdom Viridiplantae; phylum Streptophyta; class Magnoliopsida; order Apiales; family Apiaceae; genus Kitagawia; species Kitagawia praeruptora. The sequence continues at coordinate 148,609,845 of CM075352.1, forward strand.
AAATTTAGGAAGTTTAAATGCTAAAATCAACAACAAATTTCGTGTGCTAAAATCATGGAAAAATGGTGTTAATTATTGTCTTTCAATAACAAAATATTGCATAAAATTTGATTTACTACTAACGGGTCATACCCATTTTCTAATATGGTAACCGGGTCTTGTACTAACCAAGTTTATTTTGTATTGAATGATTTCTAATGGGTAAACGGATTTTATCCATTGAATCATAAAATAAGTTAATTGTCTAGAATGACCTTGCAAATAAGTAGTAAGGTAAATTATAGTTAAAAATTAAGGATGATGATGTTAGATGACATGATTTTGGGGATGTAATAAGATATTATTTATTCTTAATTAATGATGATGATGTTAGATGACATAATTTGGGGATGTAATAAGATATTATTTATTGCTAATTAAGGATGGCGATGTTAGATGACATAATATTTTATAATTGGGAAATTACGTAAATAGGCATAAGTTGTATTGTGTTGATAAATTTTAAAGGTTATTTAAAGGAATTATGCAAATCTTTCACTAATTAAGGATGATGATTTGGGGATGTATTAAGATATGATCTATTTCTAATTAAGATATTATCTATTCTTAGATGACATAAATTTATGGATGTAATAAGATACTATATATTACTAATTAAGGATGATGATGTAAGATGACATAATATTTTATAATTGGAAAATTATGGAAATAGGCGTAAGTTGTATTAAGAGGATAAATTTTCAAGGATATTTTAAGGAATTATGCAAATCCTTCACTAATTAAGGTTGATGAAGTAAGATGACATAATATTTTTTATTTGGGAAATTACGAAAATAGACATAAGTTGTATTAAGAGGGTAAAGTTTCAAGGATATTTTAAGGAATTATGCAAATCCTTCACTAGCACACATTTAGAATATAAAGGATACAGTTTCAACACACGTAAAGTGGGATTGTAAATATAAACATTAGTACGAATTGTTAAAGTCCTCTGCTATTCTCTTCATATTTTTTTTTCTTTTGTCAAGTCTTCTATCCATATTCTTGATTTCAGTCCAAAAGAAGTATGAGAATAAACCAAAAGAAGTAGGAGAAAAAAACAATGTAACCTCAAACAAAGTAAAAGGAAAAAAAAACCATGTAACCGCAAACAACACACATGTAGTACTCCCTCCGTCCCATTTTTATTGTCCATCTATCAAAATCCACCTTTTATTCAATCATGTCAATTAAACTCATAGTTACCAAATAATTGTATTGTTTTTTATAAAAGTTAACATAATTAACACATAATATACCTTATTAATCAAATGTGGACAATTATTTTGGGACAAAGAAAATAGGAAACAGTGGACAATAAAAGTGGGACGGAGGGAGTACATTGCTGCTGATCCTACACCCTACGACCTACATTATGTCGTCCATAAACTATTGTAGTAATGTTATTACATACATTAGAGAGAGAGGCATACGCGTACCTATCAAAGTAAAAGGCCAATGGTGCCATGAAAATTGTTGCTACAGCATGTTTGTAAACAGAAAACACATACACGCTCATTCCACCATTAGGACAGCCTTGGATATCAGATCCAGTCCTGACATCAGGAACTGGATAAATATTACAAGGATAAACGGGAGACCAGGGATTGCCATTTTCACTGCCATTTTTTGAAGCGGATGAAATTACAGGGGAGGGAGGAAGAGGAAGCTGAGAAAAAATGGAGGAAGAGTTACAAAGAGGGAGGGAGAGGAAGCTGATGATGATCACTGTATATTACTATATTAGAAAACGTGGTCCTTATCTCTACTCTTCTTAATGTTATTCCGATTATAGGAATGATGTTTGTATTCATGACAGGGACTTATGCTCGTTATCTTTTTTCAACAAATCTTAACAAATAAATTAAGCATTCCAGTACAAGCTCCCAGGTTGAAAGGAGAATAATTGTAAGGTTTAGATATATATGTTTTGCAACTTGACATGAGCATTTTATATATGTTAGAAGTGGTCAATTATGTCACGTACTATCAAAAAAACAAACACATCTGTCTCTAATAACTCATGATATCTGCTTGTGAACCAATCCTAACAACTGTGTGAAGCCACGTGCATGCCAAAATGCTGTAAACAAAATTAAACCTAGCTAGCTAACATATTTATATATATATATATATATATATATATATATATATATATATATATATATATATATATATATATATATATATATATCGAACAAAATTTCATTGGAAAATTGAATAATATGTCTAAATTAATGAGTCACTTTATCAATATATATATATCCTTTTTATTCAATAATTATAACATGTTTTATGGTTAATTTTTAATTCACACATTTAACTATAATGTCATAATAAAATATAGATAAATTAGGAGATTACAGATTAGGTTTTAAATAAATCAAGTAACACAATATAATTATATAAAATTTTAACATGCTATAAATCTACTTCAAAATTTTGAAAACTTGATATATTATGTGAAACCCTCTATTTTGTGTACTACATATGTTATTTTACAAAATCTTTAAAGTTCCTTTTACATGGTTAAATTTCCTCATTTTTCCTGTATAATTAAAAAAAATTCTTTTAAGGATGTAATGACTTTCGAAGCCCCCTATCCCCCTGCGATTATAGGGTGATGACCCAAAATAATCACCTGGGAAACTGGATGGCCCTTTTTACTGACGGGACATGGTACATCGTGTACCGTGATAGGGGGTGTGTTGCGGAACTCGATCTTCCGTAACAGGGCATGATACGGAGCTCCATCTTTCGTGTTATGCATGATACGGTGTACTGTGTTCCGTGACAGTGTTGCGCACCCACCTAACACGGAACACCGTCCACCGTATCATGTATAACACGGAAGACGGAGCTCCGTATCATGCATAATACGGAGGACGCTTCTCCATATCATGCTAACACGGAGGACGATTCTCCGTATCCTGTCGGTATTTCGGGCCATTTTTTTCAAAATCAGTATTTTGGGCAAAAACTTGGGAAAAATAGGTATTTTGGTAATTCTCTCGTGATTATATAGGTTGATTCTAGTCTATGAAATTTTCAACAACACAAAAAAAAAAATTGATCATCTAGTACCTGGATTGTAATTCGCTTAGTCTCATCACTCACATCTTGATATTTCACTAGTGGAGACGATACAAAATGAAAATATTCAAATCATTTCTTTAAGTCTATTGTGATACCTTTTATGATGGAGATTAAAGATGTTATTTAAGAATGTGAACTAGTTAAATTAACTATGATTAGTTTAAAATTATTAAAGAAATATGAATGTAAGACATATTTACATGGAAAATACTATGTACACAAAATTTATCCCAAAAATTTTTCCCAAAATTAATATGTCACATAAATAAATGGTAACTTTCCTAATAATAATTGATATGTCACATGAATAAATAGTAACTTTTCTAATAATAGTATAAGACCCGCGTGTGTATATATATGTGTGTGTGTGCTGTAAAATATTTTGGGAATTTTTTGGAAACCTAACACTACTCTATTTATAAATACAATTATAAATGGGATATATTTATAAATCAAATTTTAAAATGGAATATATTAATAAAAAAATGTAACGACCGGGAAAATTACGTGTAATTTATTATATTAAAATATATTTTTAGTTGATTTTACTGTGTTATAATTTATTTTTAATGTATTTAAATTCGTTATGATTTTTATAAAATAGGAAAATTATCCCATACGTGTTATGTGACTTCTGTGTATCATATAATATTTTATTCTATTTTTCTATAATTTTTAAATTTTTAGAATACAGTTATTTCGCATTTTAATTTCCGGGCCCAGCCCCTGTACTGAATCTGAGGCCCTGTTTTTGATAAGATTATTTTTATATAATAGTAGGATATTTAAAAATGTTTTATTTTGTAATTTTTGTAAAATTCATAATTTTAGGGGAATTTTGGCATTTATATTATATTTGTTTAAAAATAAAAATTTTATATTTTTATCCCATAAAAATTATTTTAAGGCTTAATAATTTTAATTAGGGGCTAAAAATATTTTTGGGGTATTAATTTTCAGATTAGTATAAATAGCTGAATTTTATAATTAATTATTAAAATTAATCAAAAAAATCAGATTTTTGATTTTAATTTTCTGGAAATTGTTCTTCGTGTTCATCAGAATCAAACCCGTTTTTCACAGTGATTCCGGGATCCAAATCGATCATGTGAGTAACCAAACTGAAGCTCTTGATCTCTACTACACGTTTATGTATGTGTTGATATGTGTGTGAGCTTTAATCGTAATTTGTTATTTTGTTTTTAAATTCGAAACTTTGTGAATTTATTGTGAATCATACAATGATTTGTTGTTGATGTGGTTAGTGTCTATAGATTTCTTATGATCTAAGGAGTTTAATCATTATTTTTATTTGATTTTTCATGCCCGATTGAAGTAAATCGAGTTTTGTGGGGGTGAATATAATTTTCGATTTTCCGGATTTCTTGATGATTGTTTGATGATTTTGATGATTGATATGAGTTATTGAACTCCTGGGCTTTGATTTGATATATTGAACGTATGATTTGGTGTCTGATTTCAAGCTCGTCGGTTTTGATTTTTAAGCTCGCCGGAAATATTTCAGTTTTGGCCGGATTTTCGTTTTGGTTGATTCTGGGTTTGATTGAATGGTATGGTTATGTTTAGAATGTGATTTGGAGTGATTTTGAGACAGAAAACGTAGCAAATGGTACGTTTTTGGTGGTTGTCGGAGTTCGCCTGAAAATTTTTCCGGTGACCGGATTCTGGAAAACCTCCATTGTTGGAGGTGGTGTTCTTCGAAGCATTCATGCGATGAATGTGCGAAGATGTTGATGAATAGTACCATTTGATCTTCAAAATCTTAAAACAATTTTCTGAAAAATGTTTTTGGGTCAAATTTTTAGAAAATTTTTCTAAAATTCAGATTTCTTTTATGTATTATTATTTTAATTTCTAAAAATTTAATTTAATTAGTTAATTATTTTTAAATAATAATTTAATTGATTTAATTAATTGATTAATTCATTTTAATTGATTAATTATATTAATTAATTATTATTTAAATATATAATTGACTTCATTGAATTTAAATCTTTTTATTATAAAAGATTAATTATTTTTATGAGTTTATTAATAAATAATTAATTTGAATATTCAATTAATTTAATTATTAATTGAATTATTCTTATTAATTGCGTATTAATTAAACCGTTTGTCCGTTTTCAACGAGAAAAGTATTTCTAGAATCAGAAAAACGATCCGGTTCTTATAAAAATAGTTTTAAGTTAAAATTCAACTTTTAAATTTGGATCGACTTTTTACCAAACCTTTTTATTGAGTCGGTTAAATCCGATAATTAGGATTTTGACCCGTTTTCTGTTTTAAAATTATTGGATAAAATCTTTTTATGATCTGATCAACGTGCTATGTGATTATGTGATCTACTTATTGAGTCTCTTTACGTGCAATGTGAATTATTAAGGTATTAAGTAGCGAGGGTTATTTGGTGGATATTAACTTAGGAATGTCAGCAGAGTTAAGTTGGTATGAGACTAAGGAGGTTGGAGATAGATGCAATATTCTTTGTGGGTTATAAAGAAGGTTGGAGACGAATGCATCATTGCTTGTGGATTGTTGGATTTATTGTGAGGTGTTTTAACACCGGGAAAGCGTCTATGTTCAAAGTGGACATTTCCAATTATTTTCTTCGAACAAAGATATTGAAGTAGACGCGCGGGCTCGATGTCAACGGATCAGACTCGTGGCAATTGCAAGAGCGTCAAACCAACGAATGACTGAAATAGAAGATCGTGATGCCGTAAAATAAAAGAAGATAGTTGTATTACTTCGGCGCTACGTAATAGCTTAGGACTAGAGGCAAGTATTTTCTTGATCATCCTAAACACTTATTATTTTCTGTTTCATTTATTCATGTCATGACAAATAGTTATTGTTCAGAGCTATTTGTGGTTCTTAAATATTTTTGTGCGAACTCAGTTGCTTGATATTGGTACCCTTGATGTGGGGAATTATTTAAGATAAACTCTTCATATCCTTATTATCGTAGTAAATAATAGGGATGTGAACTGTATGTGAAACTAATCATTTCCTGTTGAATTCGGAAATTGCTCTATTGGATTGGAAAATGGTAAAGCGTAGGAGGCCATGGTTGATGTCATGGTCCAGCAATATGTAAAGCGTAGGAGGCCATGGTTGTTGTCATGGTCCAGCAATATTTAAGGAGGATATGGTAACCATTCCATCTTCCTATAGGCTAACATTACTTGCCTATTTTTGGGTACCCCAGAAATCCGGACTATACACACATGAAAAAAAAAAGAGAATACCGGTGGAGTATAGAGGATCCCATTGCCTTAGAACCTGATCAGGGGGCAATGATGTTTCAGTTATATATATCCAATCCATATCGGCCGAATGGCTATTATATATTATGAGTTGACAGATGATTCATTTTTATGACATGCCAAATGATTTCAGTTATGGTTTGAATTATATCACAGTTGTTCATTCAATTTTCTCTATAAACTGGTTTACATTTCAGTTGATTTTATGCCCCACTTATCCTGGTTTTATATCAAAAATTTTATACGCTTGCTGAGCATTTCTTTCGCTCATACTTGCTGTTGTAAATTCTAACATTTCAGTAAGGTAGTTTGGCGAGACTTATCCGCACAGTTCAGAAAGAGAAGAAGCGTGACGCTATTTCGAAGATGACTTGGCTCAGGATGTCTGGATTTAGAGTAAGATCTATTTTATATAATTGAGTTCTAATATTTATTATTATTATGTAATGGTCTAGTTATCATGGCGTACTTCTTATCGAAGTTGCACAATTGGTTTAAGATTTGATCAAAGAGACTGTTATAAAGAAGGAATGTTTTTTTTATCTAATGGAATTTGGATTCTTGTTTCTAGCCATATAACCTTAAAAGATCTTGGTATGTTTGGGGTCACAAATGTTATATTTCCAGTGTTGATCAATCACAAGTGAATGTTTATTATTAAACAGATGTTTTATTTTGAGGATTTTCGCGTGACAACTAAATCTTCTGATCCCGGATCTGGGGTGTCACAAAAACTCTTTATATAGTAACTACTAGGAAAACACATTACAAAACCCATATTTGGTCGATATTGGTATGTTTCACAACCGATCATATGTTAATATCTATCTATATAAATTTCAATAGATTAATATTTATTAAATTATTAATTTTTATAAATTACTAAATTTTTATAAAACAATAATTTATTACACTTTTGTAAAACATGATTAATGTAATTTAGTGTATTGATACTTGAGTGCTTTTTTATGTGTAATAGATAAATATTGTACGTATTGTCTTAGCAACATAATCTTTGTTTTGAATCTTGTTAATTTACATTGAATTTGTATATTAATGTGCATTAAATAAATTGAAGTAAATGTAAAAATAAATTATACAATTTATTTTATCTATATCTATATATATTATAATGCCTTGAGATCGGAAATGCACCAGAATAGTTCAAGGTATTTTTCTTGAATTTTTGTTTTTTTTGATTTTTTTATTAAAATTCTTTTCTTGCATTAAATAGCTATTAATGACATTTTAATTAGTCATTAATTACACCTATTAAACATATATTAAATTTACTCTATTTAATTTGTTTAAAAATTAGCAAACTTTAGTTGAACATTATAGTTATTTTTTCAATATTAAATATTAATTATATATAGTTATATTTATTTTTAGTTAAAATGACGAATAACAATTGTTTATATTGCGTTATTTTTTATTCCCTATTCAAGATCACTATAATTTCTTTTCGGATGATTATAGGGTACACGACCTTAACTTCTCAAGCAATTTTTATTATCAATAATATTGAAAATCGTAATAAATTATGGAAGTATAAGATATTTATTTAATATCTGGAATTGTATACAAACAGTATAGATAAATTTTCAATTTTGCATATGAATAAATAATACATGAGTTATGATCAAATCGATTAAATTTAACAAATCCAGTCATTTATCGGAAGATAAAATTGATAAAAAAAGCTATACACCTATTGTTTCGTTATATTGTGTTGAAATAATTTTTTTATTGTAATTAAACAAATTCTTATAATATTATTGAATATGTATATTATGAGAGGGCTGTCGGTTTTAAAAAACATTATTAACCAACTTCTCAAATAATCTTTATTATCAATGATTGTGGAATCGTAGTAAATTATGGAAGTACATGGATCTTTACTTAATATCTGAAATTTTTAAACAAATCAAGCGCATACACACATGAGTTATGACCAAACTAATTAAATTGAACAAACTCAACCATTTTATCGGAAGATTAAATTGATAAAAAAATTATATGCCCATTGTTTCATTATATTGTGTCAAAATAAATTAATATTCAAATAATATAAATTCTTAAACTATTATTGAACATGTATATTATGAGAGGGGTGTCGGTTTTAAAAAAAGTTATTAAGTTATATTCAATATTTGTAACTTTTGATTATAAATATTATGTTCATATTGTAATTTTTATTTTTATATGTTTGTGATGTTTTTAAGATTATCAAAATTTTAGATATATTTTCCAATTAATAATTCATGTAAATTGTTTTTAAATTAATTTTTATTAGAAAATTCATAAGAGACCAATCAATTTTGAAGAATAATAGAAATTAATTTATCTATTATAGTACACTTATATAAAAATTTATTATAATAGCAGGAAACTGGAGAGACTTGCACTCAGAAGCTTCAAAATATTTTTCTTGAATTTTCACATTTTTATTTTTTATTGAAATAATTTTCTTGCATTTAATTAATAATTAATTATACCTATTAAATATATATTAAATACACTTTATTTCATATTTAATATAAAGTTTAAAAATTTTATTAGAACATTATTATTATTATTATTATTATTTTGTTATAAAATATTAATGATTTATATAAAAATACCATTATTTTAAGGTAAAACAATAAAATAAAATACGTCGCCTCTTTTACGTCGCACATAAAGTAAGGCGACGTATATAATACTTTATACGTCGCATTGTTTAAAAGAGCGACGTATATAACCCTTTTGAGATGACTTTTTACGTCGGTTCAGGTAAAAGGCGACGTATATGATGATATTATACGTCGGTTGAGAAAAAGGCGACGTATATGATGATTTTATACGTCGGTTCAGAGAAAGGCGACATATAAAATTATATTTTATACGTCGGTTTTTTCTCAACCGACGTATAAAATATCAATTTATACATCGGTTTTTTATTACCCGTCGTATAAAGTACCCATTTTTACGTCGTTTTATTTTTGCACCGACGTATAAAACCTTTAATTAAAGAAAAATATAATTTAAAACCTTTACTCTCCTAAACTACATATCCTCTCGTAGTCTCGCTCTCGCCGTGCTCTCTCTCTCTCTCTCGACCATAAATCGGCGATTCCAATTTTTTAATTTCATATCCACATCAAAATCGAAATATTTTTAAATAACGTATTCAACTCTCCTTCTACGTTATTCCGAACCTAACATTACAGACAACACAAAACAAATCCTCACGAAACACCACATCACAAATTCCTCTCGGACCACTCCTCATTTTACCGACAAATGAATCAATTACGTGCATGGTTGCTTTTTGTACTCTTGTTACACACACCATGTTGTATATATTTATCTGCTACTTATGATCTCTTCCAAACCTGGTGTGCATCGCACGGCAAAACATACAATTCTGATCAAGAAAAACTGTCAAGGTTTAAAATATTCCAAGAAAATTATGCTTATATTACCCAACACAACAACAATTTAGCAGCTAATTCCTCATTATCGTATACTTTATCACTTAATGCCTTCGCTGATCTTAGCCACCAAGAATTTAAGACTTCCAGTTTCGGTTTGATTATCCTAATTATTAAAATAAATAATGACATAACATAATTAATGATAATTAGTCATGGTCATTTTCCCAAAAATATCACACCGTATTTTCAATTATTAATAAAATTAATATATTTTAAAATATATTTAAAATTCCTCTACGTTGTTTATAACAAGAAAATATTAGTATAATGAGTATAATAAATTATATTAAATTAAAATTTAAAAAATTATTAAATTGATAATTATATAAAAACATAATTGTACTATTAACTGAAACTTAATAAATACCTAAAAATATCTTATCTTTCAATCAATTTAAAAGACGTTTACTTTTAATTGAAAATATTACCCTTTATAAACACCTAAAATATCGTATCTTCCCGTCATTAATATTTTTTTTCCAATTAAAACATGTTATCTTTGAATTTAAAACATAATTTTGCAATCATAATCTTCCAATCATTAATATTTCTTTTCTAATTAAATACACTACCTTTTAATTAAAACATAAATTTACCCAAAAATTTGACAGCATATTATCGTTAGATTTTTAATAATTAATAAGAATCGTTAGATATAATTATATGGTATATTTAATGATTAAATTACTTTACTAAATATTAAAGGTTTGAATCCCGTCAACGACATATTTAATTTAAAATATTATTATATAAATTTTAAATCATGCAAATCATTTATTAAATTTACTTCAAATTTTATTAAATTAATATTAATTTTTTTTTCAAATTAATGATTATATAAAAACATAATTATAAAATAAAATAAAATTTATAACATATTAAAAGAAATCCATACATCGAACCGTTATAAGCTAGCAAATAATTAAACATGATAGTGGGATAATATTGGGTTGAGAGTAATTCAAATGATAGACCTACTCCTTATATCTTTTATTGTCCCAAATGTGTTCAAATGTTGAATTCTTATTTTATATTGAACATATACTGACAAGTGTCCTTAAAGTTTATATAATCATTGAGAATTAAAAATATATCTATACTCTTACGTAATAAGTGAGGTTTATAGTTTTTAGTTTGGTTAATCAATAAAAAATATTCTTTCCGTCCCTCTAATTTCTTTATAATTTTTCTTTTACTGTTTGACATGCATTTTAAGGTTCCCAAAAAATATAATTCTATAACTTATTTTTAAAATTTTCTTTTTTTGTATAAAAATAGAATAATTCTATTTTTATATGAAAAAAGAAAATTTTAAAAATAAATTACGAAACTATTCACAAAATGCATCTTAAAATTCGTGCCAAAATTACGTCCCCCAAGATAAAAAACCAAGACGGGCAGAGGGAGTAGTAATTATTAAATTTTTTTAAATTAAAAAGGTAAAAATCGTTATATCTAAAATTAAATGATATTCAGTATTACAATATGTAAGATACTTAAAAAAAATTAAGATTCAAACTCGTCGATAAATCTATATATATTATAATAGCAGAAGATCAGAAAGTTTCCTGGTTGCTTTAAAATAGTTTTCTTGCAATCTTAAAAATAGCCACTTTTAAATTTTAACCATTTTTTATTTATTTTACCTTGATTTATTAAATGAAGGTAAATGTCATTTAAGTGTGGTAAATGTCATTTAAGTATTCTTTTTGGACATGGGGCATTGACATCTTCCTAATTATCTCTCTTTTTTATTTTCTTTTGCAGATTCATGATAACATTAATCTCTTTTGCCAAGCTCGAAACACCATTGAAACAATCCTAAATTATATATGCTTATTATTTCCGTCTTTAAGAAGTAATCTCCTTATCTTACATTCTAAACAGCCTTGTACGATGTTCTCTTGACCCTTCTTGCAATCCTAAAAATAGGATTTAAAATCATTTTTTAATTAAAATCATTTTTTTTTAATTTTACCTTGATTTATTAAATTAAATGATTTAATGTATTGGCTATTCTTGAAGTTCAAGAGAAGGTAAATGAAGGTAAATGCTATTTAAGTATGGTAAATGCCATTCTTGAGGTTTAAGGAGTCAGATGGTGCTTTCATTCACTATATATATAGATTGGTTAACATTAAAATCTCCACAATCATTTTGGTTAAACTTTCTATATCTATATATATATAATAAAAGGAGGAGATTAGAGAGTTGAGGTGGAAATCTATAAACATTTTAAAACAACTTCTTCATTTTCTTATTCGTTGAATTCCTAGGAAGGTAGCGCGCGAGCATTCAGGACATCGAACCCCGGTTGAAACTTTATTTTCGTTATTTTATGTATTGTTTTTGCACCAATGTATAGCATCCATCTTCCATCTTAACAAAAAGGAGCTACAAATATATTTGTACATTAAGTGTGATATGAAGGTCACTATCATTTGGTTAGTATTTACGAAACTAAACAACTCAAACTTCCTGTCTTTTGCACCATAAATAACTATATAAAGACATTTCACTGTTTTCATTATTTTTTGTGTAGTTTCATGATAGTATTATTTTTTGAATAATTAAATCGATAATAATAATCAACTTTTATGACAAAATATACTACTTAACATAAACAATTATTTGAATTTATTTATAATTAATTTTCATATTAAGAAGTTCTTATTTGATGTTAGGATAGTATTCATCTACTAATATTTATACGTTCTAATAAAAAATTATTAAGGAATGCAAATTGGAAAATAATTACAAGAAGGCTGGAAAGGTCCCAAAAACTCGACTAATTTTGGCAGGAGCACAACATCCAGCGCAATGAGCCCATGACCACCCACTTAAATAGTGAGACTAGAAATGAACATGGGATCTTGGAAAGGTAAACCCCTACAGGCCTAAAGTCCCAGTCTCAATCAGCTAAGCATATTAAATATATGTTTATTTTATTTTTTTTTATGAAAATTTTTCAAACATTATGTTAGCATTATAATAATTATTTTCTTATAAAATAATAATTATTTAAATAAAAGTAAGATTATTATGACACAAAATGGCGACTTAAAATTAATTATGTTGTGCCATTTTTTATTTGCAATTCAAGATCACCGCATTTTTTTTCGGGCAATAATACGATAGACACCCTTAACTTTTCAAAAAATTTGGAATCGTGATAAGTTACGGAAATATGTACATTTTTTTTAATTAACAATTAGAATTTGTAAACAAATATATGTTTATTTTATTTTATTTTTATGAATTTTTTTTTCAAACATTATGTTAGCATTATAATAATTATTTCTTATAAAATAATAATTATTTAAATAAAAGTAAGATTATTATGACACAAAATGGTGACTTAAAATTAATTATGTTGTGCCATTTTTTATTTGCAATTCAAGATCACCGCATTTTTTTCGGCAATAATACGATAGACACCCTTAACTTTTCACAAAATTTGGAATCGTGATAAGTTACGGAAATATTGTATAATTTATTTTTACACATGACCAATTTACATATGGGATGTGACCAACTCGATTAAATTGAGCCAGTCCAACCTTTTTCTTTAATGATTAAAATAATGAAAAAGTTATACATTCGTTGTTTCATTATATATTGTGTGGGATTATATTAATATTCTAACTACACAAATTCTTATGCTATTACTAATTAATTAATCATGCATGTATGTTATGAGACGGGCATCGGCATTTAAGAACGTTAATTAGTATATTTAATATTTTATAAATTTTTATTACGAAAGTTATGTTGACATTGTAATTTGATATGAAAAAAGTGAGAGACCTTTTTGGAGTTGATGAAGTTGATAATATGTTAGAGGATCTTCATTTTGTTTGCATAATTAATTTTAAACGACTTAGTGTTTATTGAGATTCTAATTATTTTTAAATTCATTTTATTGGAGATAGAAAATAATTACATGTACATATTTATTATAAGATTTAATATAAAATTATTATAATATGTGAGTATCATTATGAACATGTGTCCATGAATTTAAATTTAATATTTCATACAAAAAAGTTCTTATAAATGCTCAAAAAAATTAATCAAATGAATAAATACAGGTATCGGATCACTACAAGAAATATGAAACATGACTTACAAAATATATTTGAATTTTGTTTTTGTTTGTCATGCAACCAAATTTATCGATAAGTAAAGCACACATCTTATCATATTTACATTTTACTTCTTTTTTCATCATACAAACAAATTTATCAACAAACTAAGCAATCACATCTCTCATAATGCCATTGACAACAAAAATGATACAAAATTGTTAATTTTACTTATCCATTGTTGAACTTTACAAATGTTTGTCAATATTGACTTTCAAAAGTATTATTTATGCAAAAAAATACGTGTCGTCAATATCCTCGAAAATATCATTATTATTACTTAAGAGTTTAAGTGAAACATGTTTTTTTTCTGCTAATTCTTTTTTCTATAATTCTTTAACATTCAAATTTAGTTACATTTTGCATAAGTTTCAATTCATCATATCAACTTTCAAAGAATAAAACTCAACGAACAATAATGTTATATAAACGATTTTTAAAAATATTTTAATGTCGCGCGTAGCGCGGCTTTGTTACCTAGTTATTTTAATAAAATAATATTAAATATCAAATATATAAAAATTATAAAATAACAAAAATGATCGTACATTAAATTACAATTTGATGTTCACTGGATTTGAACACGAGACCACTATCATAAATGTTTCTATCAACCGGATTTTATGATGAGATTTTTTATAACATTTTATATATTGAATATCTTTTGATATTGCTAGATTTATCATGAATATTTTTATTAAATTTTATATATTAAATATCTTTTGATATTGCATTTAGCAATTATCAATTATTTACTTTATTTATAACTTAAGAAATAAGAAATAAGGGTATACTTTTCTATATAATGTAATCTAACTTATATATTTATATATTACTGTAATTAAATTAATATACTTATATATTATAATTACCTTTTAATTTAGGCTTTTGGAAAAAAACCAATTAATTCTGGTAACCAACTTATAGTTCTCCTTTTAAATATGCATGTTCTTCTTTGTTTGTCAACTTTAAAAAATATTAAAGTTTACAGTCTAAATTTTCTTAGGAGCAACCTAAAATTCCTTTTATGCTTACTATATAAAATAATATAATTATGATCACAAAACGTATTAGATCAGTCAACCAACATCTAAGTTTGGATTGGAGTAAGTGATTCGAGTAACATCGAGTAAGTGATTCGACTAATTCGAACGTGTATCATATCGTATGTATCAAGGAAATCAGAATTCTAATTGCAAAATTGTAAACGTAAAGTGAAAAGTAGTGAAAGAATAAAGTGACATTTATCATGAACAAAGAAGAGGGTCTGAATCTGCATATATTCTTGTTGTGAGGGAAAATTGGTACAACACTTCAATAAGAATTTAACAAGAATAATCCAGGAATAACAATTTAAATAAACCGAAATACAAGCCAAAAACCCTAGTTTCATAAACCCTAATTCGAATGGAAGGATAATGATTTTATGGACTGAATTTGCAAGGTACTCCAGGCTATGATGATCGAATATGACCTATTCAATCCAATATTCACAGCTAGGAGCAAGTGTTAGAGGTGTGTATGTGTGTCTAACCCCTGCAAATGGCCTACATACCCTTATATTTATAAGGGATCAAGTCCAATGTAGTTCTTGATGATTGAGCCACGATATGATAAGCCTCATCCTCTCTAACCAACCTGCCATGATCCTTTATCACCATCCACCTGATTATCCAGTTTGTTAGCCTTCTGATAATTCCCGTTTTTCCTGTGATATATCGATACATACACGCATATATATATATTCCATATATAGATGATGTTAATCCTTGATAATTGTTACTGTTATGCCGTTCCTATTGTTTAGGAGATATCCTGAAGGATGATACGACGTGCATTATCCAATCTCCTATAATATAGGCGATTATGAGCCCGCTGGTTTATTTTCTGGAAACCTTTGGGGTTCATGCGCGTACCCCCAACCTGACCATCTGCTACCCAGGCGAACCCCTGCCTGGCCTTCACACGGTTTCACCCTTATCCGGGGTTCATATGCCTGCATCCCTGCATGAACATACCTCAAACTAGATGCCAGAATCCTATCCTCCAAAGGCATACTATATTACCATACTTACCCCTTAGCTCCATCTATCCATCCATATCCACCTGTTTCGAGTCCATAACCTTAGTGGGCCTAAAATCAAGTCCAAGGCGGATTTTGGGCACAACAACTACCCCCCGGTTCCTTGTAGCCATTTGAATGCAAAAGGAACCTAATGTCATCCATACCCCATCACCCTTCTACTCCAGGCGAACCCCTAAGCCTGCGCGAGCGTACTCATTGTAGGAAACAAGGGATTCAACCAGGAAGTATCCATGCTCGTGACCGTATCCCTTCGCCTGTACCCTGAGATTCAAGGTCCCCCAATTTGTGGGTGCAGCCGTTGGACCTCCTAAATTTATCACCCTTTGTATAATCGCATACTTACTTGGGGATTTAATAATTCGCTTGGGATAATTATTTCCTTTCAGATAATAACCCCTGAAGTAAACAAAGTCCTAGTTGGTCTTTAATTACCTGAATTTCGAATCCCATAGCAACTCTAATATTTCGGAATTTGAACTCCACATAACCACTCTACTTCTCCAATAAATCCAATGTATTTAGCCCTCCACCAGTCTACATTCATTCTTCTTCATTTTCCAAAACACTCTTAATACTTATTATATTTTTTAAATAAAAAGAAAACTCCATACACGGGATTGACCAGATGGAGACACGTGGCCTATCTGTTCGTATCCCCACGCCCTTATATGTACACCTCTTCACACCATTTTCCCATTTTCACTTTTTCTACAGCAAAAAACTCTTTCTTTCTTTTACTCCAAGCGGTTCGCCTTCTCAGACTTCCATCCCGGCGAAAGCTCTCATTTTCCGGCCATCCTCTTCGCTTCACAGGTATTCCTTCCTTTCCCTTCTCATATCGATCTCCATACTTTCCCATGCTTAATGATTTATAAACGTGTCATTGTGTACCCGTTGGTGTTTACATTTCATATTTATGCCCATTACGTATTTGATTTGCTTTGTTCATCTCTTCTTCTATGATTCGCCCACCATATGTAGATGCATGTTGAACCAAGTGAATATCCTTATCCTGTGTTGAGTCTTTTTTTTACTTTTATCTGTTCAAATTTTCATGTATGCATGCGTATGCCCATCAATTGTATGCTGGTTTAACTCTTCCCCTTGTTCGTTCCTCCTATTCTGTCCTTAATTGATGTTTTCATAGTGTCCTTGAACTTTATGGCAACCGACCCCTGCATATACCCTTCCTAATTTAAGCCTTTATCCAAGACTATTAGGAGTTGCTTCAGACCTTTCACCTTTTTTTAGGGGTTCTTCGTTTGTACCACTTCAGGGCTAGGTACAGTCACCCAGAACCTGTTTGGAGATAATGCCCCACTTGTTTCCTTTCCTCCTTTCTAAATAAAGCCTATTTTGTGGGCTTCCCTTATATGAACCCCAGGATGAATTCGGATGCCTACAGCCATTTCTCTTTGTTGACATGAGAAAAAACGATCCTGGATAAATTGGGGGTTCCCATCCTTGAACCCCTATAATACTCCTCCACTGTCTTTTTCTTAATATGACAATTGCCGTTCCTCAAAAAATTGCTCCAGAGACTTGGAACTCACACTGCTTTTCTGTGTGCAGATGTCGAGTCAATCCATGTCTGATAAATCCCAGAATTCTGTCACCAAGGAGATTTCTCAGATGGCAGGAGCCTCCGAAGCCGACTCGTTCTCCTCACCCAATCCCATATCCAGATTTCCTCCCATGACCTCCACCGTGAGTGGCCGTACCCGCTCCAAAGTCAAAGTCCTTGACCCCACTGCTGCCCAAATCTCACTAAAATCCTATTCTTTAGACCCCTCTTCAATCGTACCTACCACCGTTAGCTCTGATTCCCAAAAATCTGAGGAAGAGATTGATTCATTAGGGCACCTATCCCTAATAGTTGAACCCTTCAATGACCAGCCTGAGGATAGCACAAGCCAAGACAAAGTTACCCCTATCCAGACTTCTGGTGCTGCTACCCCTCAGCTATCTTGTGCCAAAACACAGACTTCCATGACCGCCCAAAAATTGGGGAATCTCCTTGAAGCTTGCAACCCTGGGTGCTCATTGGTTGTACCTCAGCCAGAAGAAAGATGTCACGATTTCTCTAACTTTGAAACAGACCAAGTCATTCCATGTGCCGTGTTATCTGCTCAGTTTTTTAGATTAGGGTTGTCACTGCCCCTTCATCCTTTTATTCTTGATATCCTTGATACTTACAAGCTTGCTCCCTTGCAACTTACTCCGAACTCATATCGTATGGCTATATGCATGTACATCCTTTACGATTCCATGTTCCAAGTTGAATTAACTGCTCGTGAATTGGGTTTCTTTTACCAACTCAAAGAAACTGGAAAAACCTCTGGGTTCTTCTATCTTACCACCTGGAATATTCATCAAGGGAAATGTATAAAAGGCAACAAGAAAGGAATGTCAGGGTGGCACAAGCAATTCCTATATTGCTACGATTGCCCAGAGTACCGAAAAGAGTTTAACCCCTTCCCAGACATGCCCACTCAGACCATCCTAGTGGGAGAAGAGTTGGAAAGGGCCGAAAAGGTCTTGAGAAAAAGTGCAAGGCTAGGAGATGGTGCTAGCCTGCTGTCTAAGAAAAAATTACTTCATTTAGGTTTCTCCAAGAAAATCAGTTCCAAGTCTCCGGGGGACTCCCGTACCCCTGTTGAGGAAAGTCTTACTGATGGAACCCCACTTGAGCCAGGTCCACGCTTGTATTCTTAGTAGCATACACCCATCGTTCCCTTTATTTTTCATTATTTGATGCAGCATGCTTTCCATAATTTTTTTACATGATTTACTTGATTTCTGCATGAGTACCATCTTTACTTTTGTTTTGACTTTACTAACCCTTCACGTGGTAATGCAGATATGTCTTTTTCAGTGCCTTCCTTCATCACCAAGCGTTCATCACAAAAGAATGTTCCCAAATCACCTGTACCCCTGCCTTCTGCTGAGAGAACCCCTGTTCCATCTACAAAAATCAACCCAGCTTCCATGGAGAAGAATGTTTCCTTAAGGAAGAGGCCCACACAGTATACTCCTGAGGCATCTGGAGCATCTGGTTCCCGTGTGAGTAAACGTCTCAGGCATGAGATTGATCTGAGTCCCTCTGACACCATCTCTCCTGCCCCCCTTACTACTTTCATAGGTGCTATCCAGGAAAAATTCCCTGTGCGTTCTATCTCTGAGTGGGACAGCCTGAGTTTCGAGGAAGCTGCAAATAGGATGTCCTTGGTGAATGCTGAGAGCCTCTTCCTATCTCTGAAGTATGGCAACCAGATTCTTGGGGCTTCCAGGGCTATCGAGGAGCTTGATAGGGTACGTTCAGAGCTGAAAACCTTCCAAAATGATAAGAAGAAACTACTGGCCTCGAACAAAAAGCTTTATGAGAATGAGGGTGCCCTGATCCAGGAGAGGGATAAATTACTGAGGGAAAAAGAGTCCATGGATGCCATTATCCTCAAGATGGATAAAGAGAGGGAAGATGCCCATGCCACTAGCAAAAAGGAGAAGGAGAAGCTTGAGTTGAAAGTCCGAACCCTCCAGGGTGCAGTTGCCAAGTACAAGGCTACCATGTCCAGGCAAGGTGACAAGGAATACAACTTGGGTTACAAGGCCGGGATTAAAGATTATATGACTTCCACATATGAGGCTTTTCCAACTTTGGAGTGGGGCATTCTGGGCCAGGACGCAGTTGAGGCCATAGAGTTAATCAAGGAGGAGCAGGCTGTTGCTGCCATGCAGGTGAACCCCCCTGAGGTGCGTATGGAGGAAGCCCCCCAGGAAGTGGCTGTAGAGGTTCCTACCGAGGCTATTGCAGGAGATACAGTTGAAGCTACAGAGATCCAGCCAGGGGAAGCTACAGATGGGGGTCCAACCGGGGAACCCCAGGTGGAAGCCCCCTCATCCAATCCTGAAATTCCAAAGGCCTCTCCAGTCACTGAGGATCTCTCCACTTTTCCACCCGAATCAGACCAGTAATGTTATCGTCATTCCCTTTTAATCAAACTTTAATGAATCCTTCTCTGGCATAAATTGCCTTAAACTTGATATTTTGAGGGTGCGGACTCCTCCGAAGGTCTCGCAAGATGTATTTTGTTTAACTCGGTTTTATCTCGGATCCTTGCTAAGGTTTTCAATGCTTTATTTGCTTTTGATTAGTATATGCTTGTCATGCAGTTACATTGCACGTGCACACACCTTTATTCAATCCCATACCTAGCGATTTTTGCTTGATATGCCATGTTCTTTGCGACAACCATGTCCCGAATTGCCTTGTTGGGCGTTGATGCCGTGCTTCGTCTTAAGATAGTTAGGCACTCACTGTATTCGGGGTTCATCTGTTATACCCCCAGATGTTAATATCCCTTCCTTAAGATCAATAGGTATTCCACCTGCTACACTCCTGTCATGTTTTTTTTTTTTTTTTTTTTTTTTTTTTTTTTTTTTCAAGTCCGTAGGCCACACGAAATCCTTCAAGAGTTTGCCATTTCCAACCCAAGTCTTCAACCAGTAACCAGTCCTTTCTTAACTACAAATCCCCGGGCGATCGGTGTTCCACTGATCGTACCCCTAAATTAGATTATTTCCGTGTGATTTCCTCACCAGAGCATTTTCCCTAGCCATTCCGCTTTCCCAAAGATAAAGCCTCACTTACCCAGTTTCCCTGGGATCGTAGCGGGGTTATTCTTTCCTTGTGCACTTGGCTTCCATAGCCATGCCCAAATCCTTCAATGGAGATAGTTATCCACCATACTGATTACACGGTATTCTTGGGGTTCGAACGGTTGAACCTCCGTATGCGAGAACCTTGTGATCCTAGTTACCCTAGAACCTTCCAACTAGGGGATTCCATCCCTTTTCATGCATGAACCATACATGTCTCAATCTATGTGCACGTAATCCCCGTATGTTTTCATCCATGTATCCATATAACCCATATTTACATAACCCATGTAATCCATTAACATACATTCCATATGTTTTCCATCCATGTTCATATAATCCATATGCTTCCATCCATTATATAATCTTGATTTTAAAATTTCGTCCATTTTTAAGTTAAACTATCCTTCCTTAAATCGATGTATACATATTACCCCCCGAGTTCTTTAATATAATTATACTTATAATGAAGAACTAGGTTCAACAATCGTATCCTTAATTTTCCCTTTTTTTTTTTACGCAGATAAAACAGGTTACACATAGCATGCATTCATTCACATAAATCCACATATTTTTAAACATAAAACGGAAGATACCTAAGAAGAAATGAAAAAAGAAGTCGATTTCAATTCCATTAAATCACATCATAGTTGGTGTTCAACAGGTAGGCGTACATTCACAACCCCCCAAGCACTTTATTAACATAAAAGAAAAATTTCTGACCGACTGATCCTAATATGATGGTAGCTACAACTAATAAGCCACTTTTATTGTCCTACACCTGAAAGAGGTCTACAAGAAACGTTACCTGGGTTCAACTACTGGTAATATTTCTTAAGATGTTCGGCGTTCCATGCCCTTGGGATTAGTTTCCCGTCCAAATCCTCCAAATGATAAGTTCCTTCCCATAAGACCGATTTGATCACATATGGGCCTTCCCAATTTGCCTCAAAGGCCCCATATCCTGGAGTCCTCATGTTAGGCATCATTTTCCTTAAAACCAGATCACCAACCTTTAAGGGTCGTGCTCGAACCCTGCCATCAAAGTACTTGCGAGTCCTTTGTTGATAAGCTGCAAGCTTCAGCTGAGAGGTTGTACGAACCTCTTCCACCAAATCCAAGTACAAACGATGATTAACTTCATTTTCCATGGGATTAAAGTTATCTCTCCTAAATGAACCGGCACCGATCTCCACGGGTATCATTGCTTCACACCCATAAGTTAGTGTGAATGGGGATTCACCAGTCGTAGTCCTAGGTGTTGTGTTGTAAGACCATAACACCATGGGAAGTTCCTCTGGCCAGCAACCTTTTTTATCCTCCAACTTTGCCTTTAAAGTATGTTTAATGATTTTATTGATGGCTTCAGTCTGACCATTGCTTTGGGGGTGGCAGACTGCAGAGAAGCCCTTGACAATTCCGAGATCTTCACACAAACCTCTCATTTCCTTGCTATCAAATTGCTTGCCATTGTCAGATATCAACTTATATGGGATCCCATATCGGCATATGATTGCTCGAAATACAAACTCCTTTAATTTGGCTGCAGTGATCGTAGCCAGGGGTTCAGCCTCTGCCCATTTTGTAAAATAATCCACGGCTACAACGGCGTACTTTACTCCTCCCTTCCCCTTGGGGAGTTCTCCAATCAGGTCAATTCCCCAAACAGCAAAAGGCCATGGGCTAGAGAGTGGCTTTAGTGGCACAGCAGGATTCCTATTTGAGTTGGCATACCTTTGGCATCGATCACATGCCTTTGAGAATTTGTGCGCATCCTGCTGTAAGGTTGGCCAGTAGTACCCCTGTCGAAGTATCTTATGGGCCAATGAGGTTCCTCCAGAATGGTTTCCACATATGCCTTCATGCACCTCCCTCATAATATATTCACATTCACTGCCTGCTATACATCGTAGAAGAGGTTTGTTGAATCCTCTCTTGTACAGCTTTCCATCATATAAGGCATAACGCGTAGCTTTATACTTCATTCTCCGGGCTTCATCTTTTTCAACTGGCAGAACCCCTTTTGTTATGTACTTCAAGATGGGAGTGATCCATGTGTCCTCTACTTGAACCTCGACATCCATACAATCGATCCTTGGAATGCTAGGTTGTTGCTGTATTTCTAACGGTATCACCCCTAGCATGGTTGCTTCCCTATTAGAACCCATTTTTGCCAAGGCATCTGCACTTGAGTTTTCCGTCCTTGGAATTTGCACCAGATTGATTTCTCCAAACTTGCTCATCAGTTCTTGAGCGTACCTCATGTATAAATCAGTGCGTGGACCCCTAGCTTGAAAGTTACTTCTGATGTGTCCCACTACCAACATGGAGTCACTGAACACAGTCATATTTGTCACTTTCATTTCAAGTGCCAGCTTCAGCCCCGCAATCAGGGCTTCATATTCAGCATCGTTGTTTGTAGCCTTGAATGTGAAATGAATTGAGCTCTGCAGCTTGTGGCCTTCGGGGCTTATTAGGACTATACCAGCACCTGCCCCATTTCCATTCACGGCTCCATCCACATAGAGGGTCCACCATGGTGCGCAATTTTCTGTCGGGGCTTCCTTCTCCAGAGGTTCCCTCACGGTTTCCTTGGTTTCCACCTCAAAGGATGGTGGGAATTCCAATAAGAAATCAGCAAGTGCCTGTCCTTTGATAGCTGTTCTTGGCTTAAATTCAACATCAAATTGGCCTAACTCCACAGCCCATTTCATCAACCTACCTGAGGCTTCAGGTTTGTGCAGGACCTGCCTCAGTGGGAATGAGGTTCGTACCTCTATCGTGTGCGCCTGAAAGTATGGCCTTAACTTTCTTGATGTCAGAATCAACGCGTAGGCTAACTTCTCCATGTTTGCATATCTAGTTTCAGCATCCAGAAGCCTCTTACTCACATAATACACAGGGTACTGGGTTTGATCTTCCTCACGAACCAAAACAGAGCTAATAGAGTGCTCAGAAACCGCCAAATACAAAATCAGGGTTTCACCCTCTTTTGGCTTTGCCAGCAATGGGGGGCTTCCTAATTGTTCCTTCAATTTGGTGAAGGCAGCTTCACATTCAGGCGTCCACTCAAAGCCTTTTCTCTTCTTGATAGCTGCAAAGAATTCTCGACATCTGTCCGAGGACTTGGAGATAAACCTGTTCAAGGCTGCCACCCGTCCGGTAAGGCTTTGAACTTCCTTCACACTTCGGGGGGATCTCATTTCGACTAGTGCTTTTATTTTGGCAGGATTGGCTTCGATTCCTCGATGATTCACAATAAAACCCAAGAATTTTCCAGATTCCACCCCAAACACACATTTTTGGGGGCTCAACTTCATCCTGAATTTCCTTAAGATGCCAAACATTTCAGTAAGGTGGGCAACATGGTCGCCTGCTACCTTGGATTTTACCAACATATCGTCCACGTATACTTCCATAGTTTTTCCAATCTGGTCTTTAAACATCTTGTTGACCAGCCTTTGGTAGGTTGCTCCAGCGTTCAACAGCCCGAAAGGCATCCCGATATAGCAGTAGAGTCCTCTATCTGTGATAAAAGAAGTATGTTCTTGGTCGGGTTCATACATCGGAATTTGATTATAACCTGAATACGCATCCATGAAACTTAGCAAAGCATGACCAGCCGTAGCATCGACTAGTTGATCAATACGCGGAAGCGGAAAGCTGTCCTTGGGACATGCTTTATTCAAGTCAGTGAAATCAACGCACGTACGCCATTTGCCATTGGGCTTCTTTACCAAGACCGGGTTTGCCAACCACATGGGGTAGAATGATTCCTTTACTAGCTTGGCCTTCAACAGTCTGTCTACCTCTTCTTTCAGGGCGACGGCCCTTTCCCCACTTATTGCTCTCCTTTTCTGCCTTACGGCCTTCATGTCTGGATCAATGTTCAAACGGTGACACATCACCCTCGAATCTATTCCCACCATGTCCTCATGGCTCCATGCAAATACGTCTAAGTTGTTTCTTAGAAATACCACCAGTGCTTCCTGGACTTCAGGTTTCAACTGTTTGCCAATCTTCAACTCCTTAGTAGGATCAGCTGCATCCACCAAGATAGATAGAGTGTCTTCAGCTGCCCCAGTCTTTTCCTTAGCTTCGGGCATTCGGGGGTCAAGGTCAATTTCCACTGGGTTCACCTGTTCTGTACCCTGGTGGGGTTCCACCACCTGACCATCGGCCTTCATTGATTCCTTCAGATCGTCTCCATTATCCACACTTTCAAAATCACTGTCATGCACTTCTTCCACTATACCCTCAATCAGTGGCTCTTCAGTTTTGGAATTTTGAAATTTCGGGGCTTCCAACATTAGTATCCCATTAGGGGTACCTACCCCCTGAAAAGGTGCAACATCCGTATAGGGCTCCTCGCCTGGGTGTTGTACAATCATAATAACATTACACATGTCTCTTTCTTGTCTTGCTTCCTTTCGACGCAAAGATTCATCTCCCCTCCCTGTGCCGGGGTCCAAGTAACGATAGCATTGTTCCGAGGTACCCCCATCCACCAACAACAGATGCTTGCACGCTTGTTCAGCTGTATGCAGGGCTTTACTGTAGCACTCCCTTGAATCTGATTGACATCCCTGAACACACCCAATTCCTCCGGGAGTTGGGAATTTCATTGACAGATGATAAATGGATGTCACTACCCGCATTTCCTTTAACATCGGCCTTCCGAGTATCCCATTATAGGAGATGTCTTCATTTACCACCATGAATTCCACCACTTGTGTAGCTGACCGGGGTTCCTCCCCCAAAGTGAGAGGGAGTTTCACTCGCCCCACAATTTGTACAGGGTTGCCGGTAAATCCGTACAATTCATTGTAAGAAGGAGCCATTTCTTTGTCAAGTAATCCCATTTTCTGGTAAGTGCTATATGCCAAAATGTTTACCGAGCTTCCGTTATCCACCAGCACTCGGTGTACGTTCAAGCCTCCGATCGCAGCTTTAATCACCAAAGCATCGTTATGGGGGTGGTGAACGTGCCTGGCATCCTCTTCTGTGAACGTTATGTCGACTGTCTCACCCTTAAAAAGTTTGGGTGGCCTTTCAGACAGGTTATACACATTCGTGAGGGGTACGCCCCTTGCTTCCCGGGCATAATTCTTCTGGGCATTCCTGCTGGTACCCCCGATATACGGTCCACCAATTATAGTGCGGATACTGTTGGCTCTTGTAAGGCGTTCAGGATTCACCTTTTCAGTTTCTTTGTGAATTCTGTCATTCTTGTCTCCTTTGGCTTCCGGAGCTACGAACTCCGTGAGATAACCCCTTCTTATAAGGTCTTCAATGTGGTCCTTCAAATGACGACATTCCGCCGTTTCATGTCCATTGGCATCGTGAAAAGCACAATACCGCCCTTCATTTTTATTCCCTGGAGGTCCATTTCTTACCGGCTTCCTAAACATTCCTGCCTTGTTTCCAACTTCATACACCTGTTCAATGGAAGCCGTGAGCGGGGTGTATTCGGTATACCTGCCCGAACCCTGAGAGTCCTTCCTAGTGGGATATTTGTAATTTACTGTCCTTCCTGTATTGGTTGCATTCACCGTTATAGGAGCTGTCTTGTCATCACGATGGGTGTTTCTGGTAGAGGAGCTTCCACCATAGGAGGTCCGTTTGTGGTACCCCCTATCTTTTGGGCTATATGACCTACGCCTCTTGCTCCCGCTCCATTCCCTTGAACTTCGACTTTTCTCAAGTTTAGCCAGTGACTCTTCAACCACCTTGTGAGTTTCTGCTTTGGCGTAGAAGTCTGCCAAAGTTTTGGGCTCCGCCCCTTGTAGCTCCTTCCAGAAATCAGTACCTGGGCGTACGCCCGCAATCAAGAAATTCTTGTAGGTTTCATCTGTGGTCTTCCTCACCTTAGGAACCTCTGCATTAAACCGCTTGAAATATTCAGTGAGGGTCTCATTCCTCTCCTGCTTGATGTTCGCCAAAGTGTTGGCTGGGGGTGCGAATGCAACCGAAGCCCGAAATTGGGTCACGAACATTTCACTCATTTGCCTCCAAGATTGGATAGAATTTGGACGTAGCCTCTTGAACCATTGATGAGCACTGTCTCTGAGCGTAGCAGCCAATAAGCGACACTTCGTTAGGTCTTTCACCTGATATACTTCCATTTCCGTATCGAATCGGCTGAGATATTCTACTGGATCAGTGGTTCCACTGAACTTTAGGTCTCCCACCCCCCTGTATTTTGGTGGGAGTGGCGAATCCCTCACTTTCTTAGTAAAGGGTGAAGCCACTGTCAAGCCTTCTAGCGACTGTTTTTCCATCTTCAGCTTCCTTAATGCCTCACGCAGATCCTTTACCTTGTAGTGCTCATTCTCCTCATCTGTGAACTGGTTGTCATCACCGCAAGAGTCCTCAGCTAAACCCAGGTCGTCATCACTGTAACTGGGGTTATGTCGGGAACTGCAGCTTCGCTCATCATTACCCCCTTTAGATTGTCTACCAGACCTGGAAACGGATTTATCCCTTCTGTAGCTATGAGATCCTTGTGACTTCGCCTCTGGGGCTTTCCTGTTCTGTCTTTCCTTCTTCCCATTAAGTTTGTGACGTAAATCTTTGACGTCCATCTTATTGCCCAATCTGTCGAAGACACTCAGGCTACGGGTGGGTGAACCCTGTGGTTGTCGTACCTCTTCTTCTCCTTCATTCCAGTTTGGGTCCGTTTGGTCCGTCTCCACATCAGAAAATCCTTTCTGTGAGGCCTCTTTTTCCGACCCCTCCTCATCACTGTCGAAATCTAACCGAACTGGCGTAACCACCTTTTTCTTCACCTTTCGATCCTTGGAACCCTGCTCTTGCTTCCATTTCTTCAGCTTTTCAGATTTCTTTTTCAAAGAAGCAACTTTCTTCTCCATCTTCTTTAACTTTTCTCTAAGTTCCCTGTTCGTGACTTCACCATCATGTTCCCTGTCCTCATCGTTTCGTCCAACCTCCGGTGTACGATCATCACCAGATTTCCGTGACATCTCTTCCCTCAAGAGATAAAACTCCCCCTCCTTCTAGCGCCACAAATGTTGTGAGGGAAAATTGGTACAACACTTCAATAAGAATTTAACAAGAATAATCCAGGAATAACAATTTAAATAAACCGAAATACAAGCCAAAAACCCTAGTTTCATAAACCCTAATTCGAATGGAAGGATAATGATTTTATGGACTGAATTTGCAAGGTACTCCAGGCTATGATGATCGAATATGACCTATTCAATCCAATATTCACAGCTAGGAGCAAGTGTTAGAGGTGTGTATGTGTGTCTAACCCCTGCAAATGGCCTACATACCCTTATATTTATAAGGGATCAAGTCCAATGTAGTTCTTGATGATTGAGCCACGATATGATAAGCCTCATCCTCTCTAACCAACCTGCCATGATCCTTTATCACCATCCACCTGATTATCCAGTTTGTTAGCCTTCTGATAATTCCCGTTTTTCCTGTGATATATCGATACATACACGCATATATATATATTCCATATATAGATGATGTTAATCCTTGATAATTGTTACTGTTATGCCGTTCCTATTGTTTAGGAGATATCCTGAAGGATGATACGACGTGCATTATCCAATCTCCTATAATATAGGCGATTATGAGCCCGCTGGTTTATTTTCTGGAAACCTTTGGGGTTCATGCGCGTACCCCCAACCTGACCATCTGCTACCCAGGCGAACCCCTGCCTGGCCTTCACACGGTTTCACCCTTATCCGGGGTTCATATGCCTGCATCCCTGCATGAACATACCTCAAACTAGATGCCAGAATCCTATCCTCCAAAGGCATACTATATTACCATACTTACCCCTTAGCTCCATCTATCCATCCATATCCACCTGTTTCGAGTCCATAACCTTAGTGGGCCTAAAATCAAGTCCAAGGCGGATTTTGGGCACAACAATTCTTATGGTGTGTCATCTGTACTTATGACCATGTAAACTTAATGAAGGTAGGAAAGTCTTTGTTCCAAGAGCATGGCTCAAAAGAGGAAATTGTAGCCATGCACTGCACTTCTGCACCAGTGGTTGAGAAGAAAAGTCTGCAGGTTCAAAAAAAGCGGACCACTTTTTATCCCATTTAGTAAAGGTTCATGTTCCTTATAAATTTATATGTGGAACATCTTACACAATATACGACTTTTCAATCATTGGATTAAGTTATCAATAAGCAGGATTAGAATAAAAATTTAGTAGATATTGTAAAAAATTTCTGCGATACATGTAAATCTACGATACATAAATTTATACAATACTGTATGCTGTAACAATCCTTTGCTGCGACCGAACCCGTTTAGTAAAAACTTGTGTTGTACTACGTATCAACTTGTTCCACTCATTTGTCCTTTGGCGTTATCCTAATTATTGAGTCCTTACTTTCAAACTTCCTTTTTCTTTCAATATTATGAATACAAGCTTTTATAATACGTGCGATTTTTTTTAATAGGATATACTATTTTTTAATAATAAAATTAAGAGCTTGAGGTGCGTGAGGTTGTTCTCAGTATTTTCCCAAGATTTGGAATATAATTATAAGGTTATATATGTAAATTACTATAGAAAAATTTATATTTATAAAATTGCCCCACGGGGCCACTTGATTTATAAAGAAGAAAATCTTTTAATCTCAGGAAGATTGCCTGAGGACAACCTGAGGCTCGGTTTTCTTTAAAATTAAATTGTATCTAATTTTTTAGTTTAGTATTTTTTTTGTAATTTTAATTTAAATATATTAGTCAAAAATTCATGTATTATTTAAAGCTAATAATATAAATTCTTAACTTTAATTTGTTGTTAATATGATTCAAATCTTGAGTATTTATTAAATTAGCACAAATATGAAAATTTAATGATCACTATTTTTTGAATGGTTGAATCATTCAACCAACTTACGAACATTATCCCCTAATTTATTGTTATTATAGTTTAATATAAATTTCAGTATAAATGATACTTCCTTCATTCCATTCATTTTTATAAAAACTTTTTCCACTTGGTATGCATTTTAAGGTTTCTATATAGTATATATAGTTCAATAACTTATTTTTAAATTTTTTTAAAATACAAATTTAAACAATTTTTAATTCAAAAAAAAAATAAAGTTAAAAATTAATTACGAAACTATATTTTTTAGAATTCCTAAAATACGTGTTATGTTCTCATCCTCTAATGTATAGAATTCAAGGGACTTGAGTAGCAATGTATCTCATTCTAACATGCATTTTGACTAGTGGCAGCCGTCGCCGGTGGGCGGTGACTATACACTCGACTTACTTGACTTATACCATGTAATCATCAAATATATAATAATATAATATGACTTCTAAACAAAAATCTTTACACGTCAACGGCAGGTTTCCATCAAATATATAATAATATAATATGGCTTCTAACAAAAATCTTTACACGTTAATGGCAGGTTTGTACTAATAAATATTTAAATTAAATCCGAGGGAATTAAAATTTCGAAACAGTGTGAAATATATTTCATAAAGAAGATCAATCGAAACTAAATAAAAATTGTAACAATTGTGCAGACGATTGCAAAATAAGCCTTACAGAATACAAGGTTCCAGAACCGCTGGATCAACCATCCAACGGTTATGGTTTAAAAAAAATCGATTTCGTACCACATAAAGTTTCCGTGGTACGGGCTAATTACGAAAATGCCCCCCTGTTTTCACATAAAAAATTTATTATTCATCGTATCGTATAAACTTTCTGCGGTACGGAGAAATTACTAAAATATCCCCTATTTTCACATTATAGGTAGAGGTATTATGGTAATTTCTCCGTATCGTAGAAAATTTCTGCGGTACGATACGAATTTTTTTTAAATCGAAACCGTTGGATGGTTGATCCAACGATTCTGAAACCTTGTATTATGTAAATTGTATGGTGCAAACGGTTGCACCAGACCGGACCCCTTCTTTAATATATGTAAGAAACTAGGAACTTAAAAAGTTACTAAAAGTTTAAAGTTAACATGGTTGATTTCTCTTTTAAACATTTTTGTAAATATACTTTCACACGTTAACGATATATATCGACTTAATTATCTAAAAGACAAAAACAATTACTAGTACTCCCTCTGTATCTAAAAACATTTCCTATTTATTAAATCGGGATTATCAGAATACTTTTTCCCTTTCTATTTTAAGCCATAAACAATAATATTCAATACTCACTACTCCACCCACTACTCCTTAAAAATAATATTCAATACCCACTACTCCACCCACTAATCATTACAAATAATATCAACACCCACTATTCCACCCACTACTCCAAAAAAACAATATTCAATACCTACTATTCCACCCACTACTCCTTAACAATAATATTCAATATCCACTACTCCACCCACTACTCCAAAAAAACAATATTCAATATCCACTACTCCTTAAAAACAATATTCAATACCCACCACTTCTTACAAATAATATTCAATACCCAGTTTTTCTTAAAATCCGTATTTTTAGTCAAACTGACAAAGTAAAAAGAGACAGAGGGAGTAACATTCTAGGGCTCGACTTGTTTGATCATCACTTTCCACATGGTGGCTCGTCAACCAAAAAAATTATAAAAGAAAACATTACTATTTTCTTTAAGATTCTTCCAGAGTTCAAGCGCAGTAATGCGAATATAAATAGCCCTTGTCCTTAAGAAAAGACCTCTGAACTACATACAATCAACAGACCCGTGATATTGAGCCTAACCACAATAAGAAACAAGCCCAGAAACGATTTACAGCCCAGAACTTGCCAATTAGGCCACCAACTGGGTTGTCCTTGTGAACAATAGCAGCTAATTAATGATGTTCTCTACTCCCTGGTGCAAAAAATCATACAACCATGCTAATGCCATCCATGCTTGTTAGACGTAGTGGACGTCTTCCGATGCTACAATTATAATGTTTCCGATAAAATCAACATTGTTGTGGTGGAATAAACTGCTACTGTAGCTTTAAGCCACGGCCTTCACCGGAAACACATAATTAACAAAATAACGAACAACGATGAATTTGTTATCCCAAAATTTTAAGTCCCCCGCTAAAATATTTGAGGCCAACTTTTTTTATTCTTCAACTCTCTCAGTGTTGATCTGCAGCCAGCATAATTCTCAAACAACAATCCAACTTCTTCAAGATTTCTTACACAATGGATATAGACTTACACAATGATAATGTCATTCCAAGCACACTACTTGTCGCCCTATTAGTTGCTGCTCCCATGCTACATGGTTAGGCTCTTAACCTTAAAAGAAACACCTCAGAACTATAAACCCAAACTATTGGGCCTATCCCTACAGAAAATAAAACCCCAAATATTGCCAACACCACGGCCCAACCAACTTTGTAATCGGAGTGGTTAATTATAGTCAATAATGTCCTAGTGTGAGTAGTGATGCAATCATACCGCCCATGTTTGTTAGAAGCAATGGACGCCTTCAAATCTTATTTAGTAAAAATGTAGCAACTAGAACAAAATTACTCTTTGTGAATTCACTGCTATGTAGCCAGTAGCTGCAAATTGTTGCTAGTGATTCTGGATTTTCCGAATATTAATTCTTGGACCATACAAAACGACACCTTCTATGCCAGTTGATTATTGAAAGAAATAAATGGATACCCATGGCTGTGATTAATGCATGCGAACCGATGGTGCAGGATGGAGTATCAATACTCCATCTTTCCGAATCACTTTATCATGGCTACATTTTGATTTTCGGAACAGAAAACATTGTCATTTGTACCATCGTTAGGAATGCTCAGAGCGGTTTTGATGTCAATGACTTTATAGTCCGCTTCTTTTTTAGTGTCACAGGTTTTCTCAAGGACTGGCTTCGCGTTACTTAGTTGACCCTGCATGACCAGCCAACCTAAGTGTGTCGGGAGCTTGGAGAATTGATAGTTCGATTTCGATACGTGTCCTAGTAGTACAGCTATCATTACCCAAATACATGAATGTTAATGACATTGTATTATTATAAGTTTCATTTAGTAGCATTCATGACATTCAAAGATTCTAGTAGCATTTTTGGTTGTAAGAGTGCAACCCCTTTCGGGAAGATAGGTGTCAGTCACTAGCTAACTGAGACTCTGAATCCAAAACAGGTGAATAGATGACTCCTTGACGATTATCCATCACGCAGATAATATGTGTACTGTAATATAGGCAAGTGTATTCTTGGGACATCGGATGATTCTGGATTTACAATATTTGTAAAGCCACCTTTAGCCCTGCTGCCACATTGCTACACATTGAAGCTTCTAATTGCATTTTCTATATGAATGGTGGAACATGTAAATCTTGAAGTAGGTGTAGAAACTTGCATTTTCTCAAATTTAAAAGAATTTACACGTTGTGGTATTTCTTGTTTTTTTACGCTCTCCCTCTTGCTCCTCCTATGTTTGCCTTCTTTGTGTTGGCTCTTTATGCAAGTATGTACCTCCTAGAGGCCCTTCTAATTTGTTCTATTCCCGAACTATTTATGATCTGTTGTAAGAGTCTAACTAATGTGTTCAGTATCATCTCATCAATTACAATGCATCATCAGTATCTTCTTGCTGCCTACCTTCATGGAAAATTTAGAAACTCAAATTGATTCTTAAGAAAGACAAGACTTGTCACGTACGTCAACTGATAAATTTCAACAACTTTGGGCAAGATGAAGATGTCTGCAGTCTCCGACAACAACGAACCATAAGAAGATGAATTGGTGCTGTTTCATTTGATTGAAAACCAACATTATTTAGAATACATTTTATCAAATACCTATCTTCTTTTAATTCCGAAAAGAAAAGAAATTTAACACGTACGCTAAACTTGAATACAACCCTTGATGTCTTCAAACATTTTTTGGGATTTGAGATGATGCTTGTTCTTTTTGTATGCATGTGCTCTAGTAACATATTGTGCTATGGATTTAGGAGCTTCTGTATTTTTGAAATGATCCAGTTGAAATCCTTATTATACGTACATCTGAAAAATGATACATTTGACATAATAATTTTAATAATGTTAGCATGATCACTTTACTTGTTCCATTTTAGAGGTCCACCACACCACCAAATTAAGATGTATTTCTTGCCGACTTGAATGTCTGTACGTCCTTACTCCACTTACGTTCTAAACACTGACCATTTATCATCCCAAAAACAAATTTCTTGGTTTGGTAAACGGATTAATGATTTCAGCTTTGTTTATGGACAGATGATACGAGTCACCGTGTATTTTTGTTTATTTTTTTGTGTGCCGAACATCCTTTAAAAAATGTTAATAATTGCAAGGATGGAGGAGTATTATATTATAAAAAATATGATTTTTTTTATATAATTTAGGATGAAACGGATTTATCTTGTGGATATCTTACAAACACTAATTTCGTTCCATATTTAAATGGAATGGAATTTTAAATTTTATTATTATATTAAATGGAAATGGCATGAATATAATAAAATCATGTACTCACATTCTAAAACGAACACAAAACGAAATATTTTATGTAAACACGAAACGAAATGAAAAGTACACGAAACATTTCGTGTACTTTCCGTGTACACGAAACCGAAACGAAAACGAAACGAAATAATACACAAAAAGAAATGAAATAGTACACGAAATAAAATAGTACACAAAAATTAAGAGAAGTAATACACCAAAATATTTAAAATTTATGTTTACATCATAAATTCAGAATTCAAGGAACATAAACCCTAAAGCCCAAAATTGAAAATGCGTAACTTAAGTTTAAGACCCGTGGTTAAATTTTGTCAAAAAGAAACAATTTTCTATTTATTTTTTAAAAAAGTTAAATATGTGATATTTATTTATAATATTTTTTTATATAATTTAAAGTATATATTCAAATATTTATTTATTTCGTGTATTTTCGTTTCGTGTCGTGTATCAAAGAGTAAACCCAAAATCGATACTAAATTCATTCGCGTAATTTAATATTCGTGTATTGTGAAGATCAACCCAAATCCATAATTTTTATATCATTTTCGTGTCGTGTACGAAATTGACGGCTCTAATAACAGGGGCATGACTCCTACTTGACTGTTTAGCCATCAAAAACTAACGTATTTTTTACAATCATACATTTTTTTTCAAATTTAATAATACGATTATAGTTAATTTAAATTTTTGAACAATTAAAAAACAGTTGCAAGTTGCCATTTTTACACTCAAATTCAAAAAGATTTCAAGAATGTTCAAGAATATGCATTAACCAAAGATTTTTTAAACCCCATTTTTTTCAAATTAGTTGTTCATATGTTGAACAAGGTTTGAAACCTAGGCCTGTGCCAAAGCCATAAAAATTTGAACTTGATGCAAAGAAGAAAGTAGATGAATTGCATTAACCCCGTATTCGTAGTTCTAGTTCTCGTCTTCTTGCTGATCAGATAGGGAAGCTAGTTGTTTATAAAAGGTATATAGAAGCTCTTGAACTGTTTAAAATTTTAAAATGTGAGGTACAGAAGGGCTCTTGAGTTTGAAATTTAAAATTTGAGGGGGATCATGATGATGTAGGTGGTAGTACTTATGATGCATTGGTGTTAGCTTTTATTGGATTGAGATCGATTAGTGGGGTGAAGTGGGTGTTTCAAAAAATCGGATGTTGTTGATTCATGTGAATTGTAAGATGGTGATTCGTACGCTGTCTCATTGATGAAATGCCGGAGAGGAACTTGATTTCATGGAACACGATTATTCCCGCTTGTGGATTTGGGAGACTAGGTAGAGGTGTTTCGATTGTTTTTAAAAATGAGGGAGGAATATTCCGGTCTTGGTGTTGGGTATCGTAGTTTTGCAACATTGATTCGAGCATCATCTGGTTTGGAGCTTAATTTCCCGGGAAGACAATTGCATCAAATTTCCGTGAAAATGGCAATAGCTGGAGATGTTTTCTTATCTTGGCTTTGATTGACATGTTTAGCAAGTGTGGCAACATAGATGATGCTCACTGTGTATTTTACTTGGTGCCTACGAAAACTACTGTAGGATGGAACTCCATCATAGTAGGTCATGCACTACATGGTTATAATGAATAAGCTTTGACTATGTACTACAATGCTAGATTCTGGTATGACTGTATGAGTGTATGACAATGGACCACTTCACATTTTCCATATTTATTTGAGTCTGTGCAAAGTTAGGATCTCTAAAACACGCCAAACAAGCTCATGTAGGATTGATCTGCAATGGTTTTGGGTTAGACATGGTGGCTAAGACAGCACTTGTGGACTTTTACAGCAGACGGGGAAGAATAGAAGATGCCCGAAATGTTTCTGAGAAGATGCCTCACAAGAATGGTATATCCTGGAATGACTTTGCTGGATATGGAAACCATGGTCGAGGAATTGAGGCAGTTAGGTTGTTTTAGTGGATGAATTATGAAGGAGTGATGCCTAATCATGTGTCTCGCTGTTTTATCTGCTTGTAGCTATTCAAACTTACTACTTACAAGACTACGGATGGGAAATTGTTAAATTTATGAGCAGGGATCACAAGGTGAAACTCCGTGCAATGCACTATGCATGTTTGATTGAATTATTTGGTAGAGAAGGGCATCTGGATGAAGCATTTGCCTTAATAAGTGACTGTTCGTTTAAGCCTTCTGTCATGTGGGCTGCCTTGCTGACAGCTTGTAAGGTCAACAAGAATTTGGTTCTTGGGAAATTAGCAGCTGAGAAAATTTATGAGATGGAACCAGAGAAGTTTTAGTAACTATATAGTACTATGTGGTGCTTTTGAATGTATATACTGTAACAGTTTAGGAAAGTCAGAGGAAGTTGCTTCTGTCTTCAACACCTTAAGAAGAAATGGTTTGAGAATGTTGCCAGAATGCACTTGGATCCAGATCAAAAAAACAATCTTACGTTTTTCATTCTGGAGATAAGTTGCACACCCAAACAAAAGAAATATATGAGCAATGAGCATCTAGACAAACTAAAGCTGGAGATCTCAAAACATGGCTATGCCCTCAAAAGGAACACTTTGCTTCCTGTTGTGGATAAACAAGAAGGGCGGTTGCAATCGTATCATAGTGAAAAACTAGTATGTTTTGGACTGTTATAGGTTCGGGACTCAACACTGTTGCATCTTGCGAAGAATCACAGAATTTGCAACGATTGTCACAATGCAGTAAAATTAATAGCCTTGGTAATTAATTGTAATATTGTTGTGAGGGATACCAATAGATTCCATCATTTCCAGGATATGAAGTGTTCCTGTGGTGATTATCGGCAAAGAATATAATTCAGATTTATCCAGAATGTGTACTTCTGCTTCTAGTTTGAACCATAAAATCTTTTGCATCCATATCCACATTACTTCTTACATGAAGATATAAAGAACAGGATTGCTATAGAAAAATATTTCTTTGAAGTTTCATGGATTCTTTCTTCAAAATATGTACCATAATATAGTCTGTAATTGTATTTTCCCCTTTTGGTTATATTTATTCAGTTGTGTTCCTACTTTATATACATCATCAGTTCTCTCTGTGTTTTTCTGCTTGTTTTCCACATGCACACAATTCTTTATGATTAGAACTTCTATACAAAATTAGATAAATATTTACTTTTTGTTATCTTATGTTTTTGAA
Source organism: Kitagawia praeruptora (assembly GCA_037693485.1). Lineage (NCBI taxonomy): Eukaryota > Viridiplantae > Streptophyta > Magnoliopsida > Apiales > Apiaceae > Kitagawia > Kitagawia praeruptora. Next base: position 148,647,260 of record CM075352.1, read on the forward strand.
GTGCAGAGCAACTTACGAAGGAAGTTTTGAAAGATCTTTTGGCAAGCTATGGAAAATGGTGGATGAGGAAAAGGCTAGGATGATAATGGGGATGTCCATCGAACACTCAAGACATGCTATTATCAAAGACTATGGCCTTCCAATCTCACCTGAACAATTTATCCAAGAAGTAAGGCCAATCTATCAACAAAAGTAGGTCTTTGATTTCTCTTTCTGTATCTACTGGTGACTTGTTTTTCTTTCATGTAGGTGGCTACTCTCTCAACCACTTCCAGGAGCTGATCATCTGATCAAACATCTCTATCGTCACAAAGTGCCTTTTGCTCTCGCATCAAACTCTAGGACTGTAAGTATGGAATCAAAAATCTCGAACCAACCAGGTTTCTATTCTTTTTCCTTCTCTTTCTTATCAATTATTACAATCTTTGTGGTTTTATTATGAGAGGCCTAAAGTATGTGATCAATAGCCATAGCGCCACTGGAAAATTCCGTCTGCAGATATTAGAAATAACATACTCAAAACAAAAATAATTTACTATGACCAATCATAAAAACTTTGGCAATCAACTAACACAACAAAACAAACAGCAAAAAAAGATTTAAAAATGAAATTATTAAATTGACCTTTTACCCAGAAAAGGTAAGGTTTAAGAAAACTGACTTTGATCTCTATTTCTACTTTAATGATGAGTAAAAGATGTGTAATGTTGCCAGAATGCACTTGGATCCAGATCAAAAATACTTTTCAATTCTTCTTGGAAGTGACCAAGTCAAATCAGGGAAACCCGCTCCAGATATGTAGGAGGCTGCAGCCTGCAGGCATTTTGCTTTAGTATTTTTTTGCGCATTTTACTTAAAACAGATATTATGCATCTCGTTATTCCTTCCCTTTTCTTTGGCATTATTTCTTACCTTTATGAGTCTAGCCGGTGAGTGTGCAACTGATCTGCTAATTGTTAGTGAGAGAATTCCCGGTGAGTGTGCAACTCGTTGCTTGGTGGTAGAAGATTCCCTGTGAGTTGGTTTTGAATTTGCACACGTCTTTTATTTTCTTTTGAGGGAAGCACACGTCTTTTATAGTCTTGTAGCTCTTAAGTAGTCTGCGCTGTTGAATCTCTAGGTAAGCTCTAATATTAGAGGGAGATAGTTTACCTTAAACAATCAAAGGGAATCGTTTTTTGCTTAGCAAAAAAAAAAAGGAATCGTTTTTAGTTTTTACTGGGGAATTTTTCTCTTGTCGTCATTTAATCACTTGCCCTTTTTTTCCACCCTGCATACCAATTTACTTGCATTGTTTTAAATTTTTAATGATAAATTTTGAATCAAGAGCGTACTTGACTGCCACAGATAACAAATCCACTTTTTCTAGTTGCCTTCTAATTGTTCTGTTGATAGTGACAACATTTTTGTCATTCAAGTGTTATATCGCATAACTTCATACATGTCAACAGCGTAGGTGTTAGAGCAGCGAAGGCTGCTCGAATGAAGGTGGTGGCCATTCCGTCGCTCCAAATTTTATGTTGGTACAAAGCATACACAAATAATGTGCATCACTTAAGTATTACACAAGCGCCAGGTACTTTATGCCCTGACCAGTTTCACAAATCTGAGGCATGTTTTCATTGGAAGTTTTTGCTTTCAATTTTTGTTGAGAGAATGTTGTATCTGCACTATTGAATGTTCTTAGCAACGACTGAGTTTGTAACTATGATTCTGTTTATTTGTTCAAATTTTCAACATTGGCTTTCACACAAGAGTTCAGATAAATGTTCCTATTATTAGGTGAGGGAATGTCGGTTCTTCCTGATCAAGTTTCAGGAATTTACTTTGGCTGGGCAAAAGTTAAATCCCTGCACAATTAGTCCCGTAGATGTGAAAGACTTGGGATTTGAGGCTACCATCATACATGTTCCATTCAATTATTTGTTGTACTGATGAAAGTTCTTACTTGATGAAATTGGGTGCCACTTTTCAGCATGTTTCTACAATTGATGGAGGCAATGAGCTGGTAATTAAGCGATCAAAGGATGCTAATATCGCTGGTTGGCTATATTCAAGGACTGTCTAGCAAGGTAACTAAACATAAACTAAGTTGTTGATGATTCAAGCACATGGAAAACAACCAATAATATTTTCTTTATCAATTTTTGAAGTTTATAGTACAAGAATTGTGATTCATAGCCAACTACGTGCATTTTTAAAATAATGAAATTCTTGATCAAAATTGTGATGTAATCTGGACAGGGAATTACGTTGAACGACAAAGAGATAGTGGAAGAAGACAGGCTCATTGCCAGGACTGTGTTGGATTCATCGGCTTTCACGAATCATTCATGCATACCTCTATTTTCTCAAGTTGCTTTCACAGATTAAGTTACTCTAAATGTTAAAACTTATTGATGCTGTATGCATTAGCTTTTCATTTAAGTGCCAATAATATTGCATTCATTGAAGTGTAGATAGGGAGGAGGGATCGATTCCTAGCATCTTAACATGGGACATATGACTCAATATAGTACTGATCTACAACCAAATTAATTTTTTATTTTGTGAAAATTTGGGAATATATCTTAACATCCAAATTAATTTTTTATTTTGTGAAAATTTGGGAATATATCTTAACATCCGTACGATTAGATCGTCGAGAAATATATTTTTAAAAATAGAAACAATAATATGAGACAGAGCACTAGTTACGAGCACTAGCCAATATAGTAGTGATCTACTAATATCTACAACCAAATTAATTTTTTATTTTTTGAAAATTTGGGAATATCACTAAATTAGATATATATTGATATCCGTACGGTTGGATCGTCGATAAATATTTTTAACAAAATAGAAACAACAATCTAGGACTAAGTACTAGTTAGTAGTACTAGTCAAATCAATAGTTGAATACTAATTTTACCATCCAAAATAATTTTTATTTTTTAAAATTTTGGGAATATCACTAAATTAGATATATATTGACATCCGTACGTTTGGATCGTCGATAAATATTTTTTAAAAAATAGAAACAATAATTTGTGACAAAGTATTAGTTAGCAGTACAAGTCAAATCAATAGTTGACTACTAATTTTACTATCCAAACTAATTTTTTATTTTTAAAATTTTGGGAATATCACTAAATTAGATATATATTGATATCCGTTGGTTGGATCGTCGATAAATAGTTTTAAAAAAAATTTAAACAACAATCCGGGAAAAAGTACTGGTTAGTAGTACTAGTCAAATTAATAGTTGACTACTAATTTTACCATCCAAATTAATTTTTTATTTTTTAAAATTTTGGGAATATCACTAAATTAGATATATATTGACATATGTACGGTTGGATCGTCGATAATATTTTTAAAAAAATAGAAACAACAATTCGGGACAAAGTACTAGTTAGTAGTACTAGTCAAATCAATAGTTGACTACTAATTTTACTATCAAATTAATTTTTTATTTTTTAAATTTTAGGAATATAGCTAAATTAGATATATATTGACATCCGTACGGGATGAAACATTAGTTAGAAGTATTAGTCAATTCATTAGTTGACTGTTAAAATTTGATATCAAATAAATGCATTTTTTTTGGAATTTTTGGAATATCACTAAATTAAATTAATTCTTGACATTAATATGTTGGATCGTTGATAAATATTTTTAAAAATATCGAAACATCAATCCCTTATGAAACACTAATTTGAAGTACTAGTCAAATTACTACTTGATTATTACAATCTCAAATCAAATAAATTTATTTGTTCCGAATATTTTGGAATATCAATGGAATTGATAGAACTTTACATCCGTACGGTTGGATCTTCGTTAAATATTTCTAAAAAAAACTAAAATACCAATACGGGACGATACACCGTATTGAAATTTATGGCGGAATATGAATTAAAAGTTATTTTTTGACGAATTGCATTATTTCATTAAAAATAACATAATACAGTCAGAACAAATCTCCAACTGCCATTACAACCAGATTGAGAAACAAATAACAAACTAAACATAATTAGCTCATTTGTTTCCTGATCGTTTAACACATAGAATTTAAAAATTCTTGAAATTAAAAACGAAGTCGAAGACATCTCGAGCAATCCATATTGCACCAACATCCCGGAAAGCAGCAGCATCACAAATGACCATATCACTTTAAAACAATTGTTAGCGCAGTGTTCAAAAACCCCAAGTGTAGGAGCGACACCCCAACTATCTACATGCCGGATACCAGTTATAGACATGCCGAAAATGGATTCTTCACCCCAGCTATCTACATGCCGGATACCATCTATAAACATGCCGAAAGTGAAAACCGATAACAAAAGAACAATCTTTAATCGTGAAAGGTGAGCTCTTGCAATAATCACCACCAATCCAGTTTCAATGCGGTTTTTCCAGATTATCCAAAACATCAACAAAATCATTTTCAACAAAACCCCGCTCACAATTAAGAAGCGAAAACCAAAACTCTCACATAGGAGAGACATAAAACCACCCAAAAAGATGGACGAAAATAATCAAAATCTTACCCAGAGATGAAGATTAATGAACTTATTAACAAGAAAAAAAGAGAGAAGATGGGGTAGATCTGGAAGAGGGGAAGGAAAGGTGAGGATGATCAATAAAAGGGGATTAGAAGATTGGGGGAAGGGGGAGGGCATGGAAGATATGAAGAAGGGGAGGAGAGGGCAGCAAAGCAAAATGGGGGAGGGCGGCGGCAGATAGGTTAGAGGGAGAGAAGAGAGTCGACTCTCATAGGATTTCCTGTACCGCTAAAGTTTTTAAACATATACGTTAATAAAGTTTTTCATTTATTTTAAATTATTTGCTTGATTTTGAATTTTTTTGAAAATATACTATTTATTTACTACTAAAATTAGAATGTATAAATTATAGTCTCTTTGTTTTGTATGTGGCCTGCATGGCAAGTGTTTATTGGATTAGACCGTAGCACACGGATTGCCATATTAAATCAATTTAAAATCATTTAGATTATAAAGAAGAAAAATCTCAATGGTTGCCTTTTCTTTTGCATACAACACCAGAAACCATCTCCCTCTGTCATATAGTTAGCGCTAGGGTAGAGCATGGGTCGGTTCGGTCCGGTTTTAGGGTAAAACCGAAACCGAAACCATAAATTCCCGGTTTCTAAAATCGAAAACCGCAACCACCGGTTCGGGTTCGGTTTCGGTTGCGGTTTCAAAACCCCGGTTCGGTTTGTAACGGTTCGGTTTCGGTTTTAAAACCGGATGAAAATAAAAATGAAAACAATATATTAGTTTATACAATACAACTTCAAAAATGCACTGTTTTGGATTGCATATGAACTGAAGGTCTGAAACTCTAGTCATACCTATGAGTATATTTATTTTTTTACTTGACAATGTCTACTTGGAGTTATAACAGGGGGGAATAAAAAGGCGAAGCTTGAGAAAAATGGCATGACAATAGCTAATAAAAGGATGGATACAATTTTTAGTTCATAGTTGATACTGTTCCAATATAATATATATAAAGTTAAGATATGAAGCCCCTGCTTATTACTTATTAGTACTAAACATCTCTGCAACATGCAACACAAGTTGCCTCTCACACTATGTACATGGATTGGTATATGTTAACTATGTAAGATTGTTCAAATTATGAGCTAGAGAATATTCATCTTTATATGTTATTAAAAATTTATATAAATTATATATATATTAATATATATATATATATATATATATATATATAAGTATTTATTTATTTATTTATTTTAATAATCGGTTCGGTTCGGTTTTAATCTTTAACCGGAACCGAAAGTCTCGGTTTTTAAAAATCAAAAATCGCAACCGTCGGTTCGATTTCGGTTTCGGTTTTTTCGGTTCGGTTTTCACCGGTTTCGGTTCGGTTTCGATTTCAATTCGGTTTTTTGCTCACCCCTAGTTAGCGCTGCAATCCTAGTGACCTACATATCTAAATACACACAACTTCATCTCCTTATTCTCCATGCCTCAACAACATTTCCATAACCCCAAATACAGACACACACATACACAAATATGCATTTACATACCTATCTTTTTAATTTCTCCAAATATCCACCCACAAGGAAACAGATAAAAGATGCCTTCCGATGGACCGATAAAGGTTGTAGACTAGAAGCTGATGATTTCAAGAAGTCGGCACTAACACAACTATTTAAGAAAGCTCGATTTCACAATCGAAGAAAGAAGAGAAATGGGATCTTTTATTTTTGTAGTTTTGTACTCTCTCTGTCCTTTTTAATTGTTAACATTTTTCAAGGAGTGTTCGGCACGCATTTTAAGGTGTATTTTAAGAATAGTTTAATAACTTATTTTTAAAATTTTCTTTCTTTTGTATAAAAATTTAATAACTTAAAATTTTCTTTTTTTGTATTAAAATTTTAATACATTAAAATGTGTGCGAGACATCCCTTGAAAAATGTTAACAATTGGAAAGGATGAAGGGAGTAATAATTTAACTATGCTTTTTGTTTGTCTCAATATGCAAAAAGATCTTATTCAATTTCTAAATGAACTCCAAATGTGATTTAAATTTAGCTATGATAATTCTTATTCGTTTGCAACAATATTCTTGTATACCTACACTCCAAACTCTAGTTTTACGATTGTACTTTTACATGTGTACTATATGAAAGATTATATTTAGAATAAAACATCCGTCGTAAGTACTGTGTACCAAAAGTGACAGAAAATTTCCGTCATAATTGACCTCATTTACTAATATTTTAGGTGGGTACCATTATTTAACTTTCGACGATTTTTCCTTTGTAAAATATAAATTTTTGATAGTTTATTCCGTCGTAAGTTATTTTATTATTATATTGTAGGAAGTGGGTCCCGCGTTGGAATTTATGACGAAATTTCTACTTGTGACAAAAATTTATACTTATGACGAAAATTCGAACCTAAGACTTGAGCAAAAAAGATGAAATTTTTTCGTCGTAATTGGACCAATTACGACAATTTAGTGCAAAATTTCCGTCATGAATGGTTTATTTTTTGTAGTGTTGTCCAAAATACAACTAAACATTCATCATGTATAATTTACCTACAAATTATTGCAACAACAAATGTTAATGCAGGCAAAACATTAGTCCGCAGCTGTGAACGTAGCCGTAGTGTTCTTCATTCCCAGAAAATACAATATCTAGCCCATGATCGGTCTGCAAAATCAATAGGAATGATATTAGTTGTTAAGAAGGTCCGGAAAAATGTTTTACTAGGATTTTAAGACACTTACTCTAAAATGCCAAGTAATAGAATTTTAAGAAAAATCATCTCCTTCAACCTTGGTTGTGGCCTGTATGTAAAAATATCAATATCAACATCATCTTAACATAGTTACACTAAGAGAGAGAGAGAGAGAGGCTAATGCAGTAATTACATACATGAGAGAGAGACGTATGCGTACCTATCAAAATAAAAGGTGAATGGTGCCATGACAACTGTTGCCACAGCGTGTCTATAAACTGATAACACGTACACACTCATTCTGTCGTTTAGAGTGGCCTTGGAAATAAAATCCAGTCCTGACATCAGGAACTGGATAAATATAACAAGGATAAATGGGAGGCCAAGGGCAGGGATTGATATTTTGATTGGCATTTTTTGAAGGGAGGAAGAAAAGGGGGAGGAGGGCTATAAGGTTTAGCAACTTGACATGGTGCATTTATATAGGTGGTCATTTTATGACAATTTATTCCGTCGTAAAAAATATCATAATTAGCCTTAGCTTACTCTATAATGCCAAGTACTAAGATTTTTAAAAAAAATATTATTTGTCATTCTCGATTGTGGTCTGTACAAGCATCAACACCATCAACTTAAGAATTTATCAACTTAGAATATTGAGAGAGAGAAAAAGAAAGAAAGAGATTGACGTACCTATCAAAATAGAAGACAAAGGGTGCCATTACAACCGTTGTTACCGCGTGTCTATAAACTGAAAACAAGTACACGCTCAAGTCTTCGTTAAGAGCGGTCTTTGATGTCAGATCCAAGCCATTACAACCGTTGTTATAATCTTATTTTATGTACATGTGTGAACTACACGTGTGATGCACGTGAACTGCACGTGTGATGCACGTGAACTGCACAAAGGGACTAATAAACAAACTACCATCTAATAAAACTATTACATTCGTTAAAGAGTCATTCGTTATGATAATTTCAATTATCCAAAAATTAGTAAACTTAAATTGCAAAATACAATAGTTTTAGGAAAAATAAGATTATTTTAATTATCACATATGTTTACGTCTTGATGAGGATCGCTTAAGAGGAGACATGCATGGCTAAGTAGCTAGGCTTCTCATCTCCTGCCATAATGACAACAATGATCTTTGGCTCCATTTCCGGTTGTAATGACCTGACCGGTGTTTCTTCAGCTTCTTGGTTTTGAGTAGCCCTATTTGAGTATTTTCTGAAATCAAAAACTAATATCAATAAAGATATCGCAATTATCGCCACCATTAATCCAAACCCGCCAAGTAAATAAGGAATCGGAGATGTTTTATTTATGGGATGGGTGCCGGCCGACGGAGCTGCCGTGGTAGTGGTGCTGATAACTGGGTTGCTCCTCCCTATGTAATAGTCTGTATATTGCTCTCTCTCTCTCTCTATCTCTCTCTCTCTCTCTCTCTCTCTTGTAATAGTCTGTAAATTTCTTTTTGAAAAATTGAAACAAATTATTGGCCCTCATTAGACTCCATTGTATCCGTCTATGGTGTTGGTTCCCTCAACTTAAATATTAGAAAAATAAAACAAATCTAAAATAGTGTTTTAGATTTTATAATGTAATATATATTCATACGAAATCAATTCTATTTGATTGGTCACACTTTTGGGAAGCTTGTAGTAGCTATTCCATTTTTTTTGTTCGTTGATATGTTACTACTTTCACAATGCTGTCAACTACCTATAGAGAGAAAACTGCACATTGGCTAAGATTCCGAGAAATCAAATATTTTTCATAGGTTGTTCCAGTGCATCGAACTCATTAGATTTAGACAAGCCCATAAAAATAACCTTCAGATGTGAATATAGAGGTCCTTGCTTTGGATACGAAATTAATATATTTTTTGTATCAACAGGTCCCCAATATTTTTTGAAGACAATGACTTCAATAAATACTTAAATATTTATTTTCACATAGCTCTCCTGATCCGTTGAGTAAAATGTCACTAACCATTATTTCGTATAGTGCGCAGAATAGTCATTAGACACCAATAAAAGAAGCCATTGGATATAAAAATTGTCTTTAGATGCAGCCAAACTTCCGAATACAAAAAAAAGTCATGTACTTGAACACCATTTGATATTTACCTTCGTGGGCAATGCTAATTTTATTTTCAAACATGATGTTTGAAATCTCCACGTGATGTTAACTAAATCACTTTGATTTTGATTTTCTAATATCACCACGGGACCACTTGGCATCTACATAATCTTCGTTTTTGCTCCATGAACATTAATATTTGGTTTTTAATTCATCCTTGGTAACCAACTCGACTTGTAATGTAATCTTTGACAACTAAATTTGTATTGCTTGAGCTTCCAAATGTATAGTCTTTTTAAATTTGTGTCATCCGAGTTTTTAAAGGTCTATTGTCGTGTATGCCCCTTGGAACAAAACTTCTGATGTCAACTTCTTTATACTCTTATACCTTTGCATTGGTACATGACGTGTTGCCAAAGGTTTTCCGGTGTAGAGGAATTTTAGTTTCCATTGATAGCCTTTGATGAAGTATCAAACCATTCATGCTTAATATCTTATGTACATCGTACTTATCATTGTATAACCAATTTTGAAATGGTCCCCAATCTCACAGTGTTTCCAGTGAGTCAAGAGTTGTGTCTCAAGCATAATTAGACTAGAAGTTGGACATATCTATCACATACTTTTTTCTTTCTTTTTTTTGCTCGCGGGTCCTAGCTCTTTTACTTCATCTTCACCCTTCGGTCACCATTGCATCATCACGCACCATTGGGTATACATTTTGTACGAGTATATGATTATTATTCTGGTGGGTCTTGTGTCCAAAGGTCCTGACTTCCAATTATCATTGTTATCAAAAATATTATTGCAGTCGTTATATATATTTCCACCTCTATATCACATTGTCTTCCTAACGCATAATTAAAGGCATGCTGTTGACGGTCCCCGATGCATATTATTCCTTGCTTCCAATGGTATTTTTTCAAGAATATCTAGCTAGTGGATTGATATTTGAAACTTCATGTAGTTCGTAGTTAGCCATCGAATAATGGTTCATAGTTAGCCATCGAATACTGATTCGTAGTTAGCCATCAAATACCAGTGTTTGGTTTGTCTCAAGTATCACTAGTAGCCCTTGGACGCGGATAAGCCCTTTGGTGCAGATTAGCCTAGGAAACATAATAAATATATTTCTCGTGCATGTGTCCAATGCTAAAAAGTAATGTCATGGTTGCTAGTTTTGCTCAGATATGATGTAACCGATACAATAAAAGCCCAGTTAGTTTTGCTTCTGCGTCGATATGATTCTTGTAGACAGATAACTACTAGCATGTTGCCGAAGATTCTCGGAGTAAAATCACATCTGCTTCCAATTGATGTTTAAAATCTCATACAATTTGTACTAAGTAGTCATATACCATTTTTTAGTTAGTCCCCAATCTCACACTAACCTTAGTGTTTCCAATGATTTTAGAATAGTTGTTTCCAATCATGTAGCTTTTTTTTTGTCACGTGAGCTAGTGGTGAAGACCTGAGCTTACTATATTATTCAAACTAGAAGATGTTGCCAATGCCACCAATGATAGAGAAGTTATCGAGCATCAAAAGCTTGTGGTTGTCGTGGCAAATTTAAAGAAGCTTGAAGTTGATATTGTTGCTTGTGAAAATTAATCTCAAGAAAAAAATACCATCCTTAGATAAACAACTTTATGAGGCTGAAAGGGCTAAAATTGACGTCGATGCTTACTAGTATGGTATCGGATTTGACAAAATGGTGATATAAAGTCCCCAATTTAAAATACCCGGGATGATGTTTTGACTCCGGAGAAGATAAAAGAAAACTAGGTTCCTTTATTTCCATGCTTTTCATGAACAATGTAGTTAAGCTTTAATTTTGTACTTGTAGCCTTCGGGTAAAAATTCGTTTAACTTCCTTCGGGTATAGATTTCATTAGCTACCTTCGATTTGCTTACTACCTTCAGGCACATACTTACTTATATGCCTTCGGGTACATGTCTCTTTAGTTGCCTTTGGGCACACCTGTTATGACAGAGCCTTCGGGCAAATATCTATTTTTACTTTTATTGCTGATGTTTTGTACTCGCTTTTGCATCTGATTGTGATTTGATGATTTAAAATCGTTGTAATTTCTTCCAAGTGTTTGCATTTTAATCTTCTTTGTATTTGCATCGAATTGAGAATGATTGGATATAATCTTCTTTGTGTTTGCCTCAGATCGAGTATGATTGGATCCATTTGTTATCATCTTTAATCCAATGGCTAAGTGATCATTCCACTTTTCATCCATTCTTTTGCGTGACTTTGAACCATCATAGCACTAAACACAGTTTTTCGGTTCAGCTTCTGCATCCAATCCTCAAAAGTCCAAACAAGTACCCTTGGTTCGGATTGTGTAGCGATGAGATATACTCTGTGATCAATAAAATGTTAAATAAAAAAAACTGTAGATCACCACTTTCTCATCTCCCAACTCTAAAAGTTGGCAGGTGGACCATCATAGCTTCGCATTAAAGCGTATATCTCGCCCGATATATCCTCTACCCAAAAGTGATTTATTGCTTCAATTTTGAAGTGGTACATCACTAGTCTAGGACAGAAGATTTTCTTGTCCCCAAGTGAGTGTCGGCAAATCATAAGTTGGGGCTTGAACTGATATTCACCCCTAGTTGATTGTCGATAGGTCACGAGTCTTGTGAGTGTCGATAGATCATAAGTTGGGATTTGGTCAATTTTTTCCCCCCATTTGATTGTCGATTGGTCACAAGTTTAGGATTAGATCATTTTGTTGCCCCCCAAGTGTTTGACGATTGGTCACTTATTCGGGATTCCATCGAATTTGTTGCCCCCACTGACCATCGGTGAACATTTGTTTGGGTTGGATAAATTTTTCAGTCCCTAGTGGCTTGTCATTCACAAGAAAATTAAACCACTAAGTTATATCATAACAATAAATCACATATGTATATCAACACTTATGAAAGAAATTGAAATTTTGTTAATAACTATCTCATATAGCATTATTAACAAGAAGAAAATCCAAATAAATATTAGAATAAACTTATCTGATAATGATGATGCCGATGATAAGCTATTGATAGTACTTCATCAACTTAGATGAGTCTGTATAGTCATTGTCTTCTGTTTGCAAGTTTCCAAACGTAGCATGCTCGAAATTTTATATGGTACTTCTTAGTTCGGCATAAGCTTGTCGGGTCCTTCTTTCCAGCTTTTCCATTTGTTCTCGCAGAAGGAATGCTTCATCAAATTGGTTGTTATCGCATCCATTTTGATCGTCATCATTATTCCTCCTATTGTTATCATTATGTCGACGATGGTAGTCACTATCATCACCTCTATAACCACCAACATGCTTATTTTTTCAGTTTCCACCATTATTACCACGTCTATTGCCATGACCTCCATTGTTCCCTCGACCACTGTTTCCACGATCATAATCATCAATGGAAGGAGTGCCTCCACGGGATGGTGAGCCTCATGGTGCTGTATGATGCCGATCCCTTGATCTAGATCTTCTCCTCCTTGGTGATCGGTCACCTGCAGGAGATCGTCGATTATGTGACCGACCACGTGGGGATATTCTTTCGCCTAGGTTCTCTCGAAGTCGGCATCGTTCATCGGCTAGTTCGTCTTCACGATCTTCCAATTCTCTAATTCTTCTCTGTATTTCTTCATCACGAGGCCTTCCAATTTCACGTCTTGCTTCCGATGCTTCTAGATACACGTCGTCCGACGCACAATTGAACTATAGTTTCAGGTTTTTCCCCCTTACGGGTGTATCTTCTCTCCTCTCCTGAGTATTGGATCTGCCTCTTAATGCCAAGATGATATTTCTTGCATCCCTAGTAGGGAGTTGTTATTCACCTTGTTGACGATGACCCTCATGACAAGTTCTCTTCAGATGGACTTTGTGGCCGTCGTTGTCGATGACGAGCCAGGTGATGGTGGATTGATCACGCTTAGAAGTTCCGCCGACGATGAAGTTGGTGAATGGATAATAGGTGCGACGATGAGTTTGACTGGATATTTGACCAACCATCAGTGACTAACTTAATACAGATTTATCTTCTTCTTTTTTCTCTAAACGATTCCCATAGACGGCGCTAAATGTTGAAGCCGATTTTCGTCAAGGATAAACTTTCAAGATTAAATTTATATTTCGGTATTTGGATAGAGATAATAAGTAAAGATGTAAATATAAGAATACAATTAGGGTTTTTGAGATATTTGGAACTGCTCTTTGGAGTTTGTAATCGGGTGTGTGATTTTCGGATCCCTCTCAAGGTGCCTATGTGTTAGTGTAGGTGCCCTAGAGGCAATACATTATTTCTTTTAATAAACCTTTATGTCATTTGATCATTCAATGAATGTATTTATTTTGACTTTTGATGTGGTGAAAATGTGACATTTAAAATCGCAAACGCACGATCTCGTTTTAATACTTATGATTCGTTCCACAGAGACTAATATTTTCGAAAACCTTAATTTCTAATTTAGGCGAATTAGAACAAATAATTTTGAGGTGAGATTTTTTTCTTTAACTAATTACCAAATTTTAAACCTACAAATTAATGTACAAAAAAAAAAATTACGAGTAAAAATGAGTGGTTAATTGATGGAACTAATTTAAGGAACATGAGCTAAAACTAGAGTATAGTGACGAAACACATTATAAACAAACATTATAACTTAACTCATGATTAAACAATGATGACAATGATGATTTAAATTAATATAAAACTAAACAAATCAAGGAAGATGGTACAAAAATGAAAAGGGGAGGAAAGCATGCGGATTATAAACTAGAAAATGGGCAAAAGTAATGCAAATAAAGTAACGAATGCTTCCTGGTCGAGTGGAAATTGTAACCCGCTGTCACCGAGTAAATAAGCCAACGCCTGAAGAAATTGAACGAACTAAAATTGCTAAATTAAATAATAGAAAAGTGTTTGAACAAAATAAAAAGTGTTTACATGGAAAGACAATTTAATCTAATCCTACTCCTAAATTGGTGTTTAAAATTGGTGGTGTGTGTTTAACAAGAGAAGATGAAGGTATTTATAGGAAAAATTTAGGATTTTGGGTTTGGTGTGGTTTATGCCTAGCCCTCCATTTTGGTTGGTGTGGGTTAATCCTAGCCCTCCATTTTGGTTGGCTACAAAAATGCACCACCACCCCTTGCTTTTCCTTTTCTTCTTGTTTTGGTCCTTATTTTTCTTCTTTTGTCATTTATTTCTTTATTTTTCCATTTCTTCAGTTTTCTCGAATTTTCCTTAAATGCAACAAAATAATTTATTAAAATACGAATTCAAACAATAAATAGGCAATAAAAATATGCAAAATTATGCACTAATCAAATGCCCCATACCTATCTTTTTCTCGTCCTCGAGTAAAACAAAAAGAAAAAAAATGCAGAATAAAAACCTATACTCACTGTCGTAGGAATCACGGGTAATTTTAGGTTTACCAACCCGTTAAACCCATAGACGATCTCTACAGGAGGAGTGCTGTCTCCTAATGGTTTACAGAAGATATACCCATAAAATCTTTGAGATAAATTAGCAAGTATCAAACTTTCCTCTTTCAATCTAGCTTTCATTGGTGTCAACAAAAACAATTTTGTAGGAAAATACATACCTTATAGATTATTCTAATAATAGCTAGGTTATAGGTTCCCACAATCCACTTGAATAGACTCAAAAATTTTACAAAAAATCCCAAGGTGTGTAGTGAATTTAAGGCCTATGATGGATAAAGTGCATACGAACATTTTCTTTTTTTCAACCAATATTGAACTGACCAAATCTCTATCAAAACAAGGTTCTAGCCAAACTTCACGTTCTTAGTAGTTAGACCGACCGTGCAATGGTTGAGGTCCCAAAAGACTTTTGCATCAATACCCATTTAACGAGTTTTAGGTCAACAATCCCAGATCACAAAGGACTTTGGGTTGCTAGGCACAAAGTCCCCTCAGACTTACTTACTCGGGTTATCAATGAGCCCAACCTAGCCGATTTCCCTACTAAGAATTTATTATTATAAAATTACACTAGCATTCTATGACTACAAATATTTATTGACTCTTTTTTTTTTAAATTTTTAGACACTATAGGAGCAAAATCTCGCGAAGGTTTGATTCGACATTGTTCTAACATGTGGGTTTTCTCTCAGGTATCGAATAACATTCCTATACAATTTTTCCACCAAAGGTCTTGTGCAAATGTGCCGTCTTGGACTTTTAAGCAAAAATTTGTTCGGCACAAGTTTCATGAGTAAAACCTTACTTGACTACGTTCAAATTAACTAAAGACATTATAGATATAATTTTCGAAAAATTGTTAACACCAACTAGTTCTAAAGTTCAAGAATGGGAAGGACAACTATGCTAAATTATCTCAATTTTTGGATTTTTAAAATTTTTCATTTTTTTTGGATTTTTCAATTTTTATGTATTTACACTAAACCCTTCCCCATACCTAAATCATGCATTGTCATCAATGTATGAAAAAGTATAAAAGAAAAGTAAGAAATACTCCCCTAATGCACAAGCATGAAGTGTCAAAGCATGGAGTGAAACTCCATAAGGACCAAAAACTTGTTGCGTGGGACTACCATGAATAGCATGAACAGTTGTTTTAATTCTGCACAAAGTTTCCAAACAAGCATTAGCAAATTTAGCTACTACATCAATAAATAATAATTGATCAAGAAAATATGTAGTTTTGGAAAAATTTGTGAGAAAGCAACGATAAAATTCACAGCCTCGAAAACGCCAAACTCCCTTAATATTCATGTGAGGTGGTGGCTCGGGTGGTGGTTCTTCTCCCTTCCTTACTTTCTCTGGAGCTATTTGATCCTCTTGGCTTTTTAAATCAATGAATGAGGAGTAATTATCACTATCTCCTTCTTCCGAGAATTGAAGGGTAAGAGCTGTTTGGAATGGATTATCAAGCAAAATTGGAGAAAAATCTTCTCGGACAATTTTTGGCATCATGTCAACCTTGAAGCACAAATTCTCGTCCATGCTCACAACATCCTCAATAATAACAACATCATTGATCGCAACATCGGTGGAAAGCTCCTCTTCTATTTCAGTATGTACATCATCAACACACACCGAGAAACTACTTTCCTCTTGATCACTCGAATCCATTTCATCTTCTGGTGGTATAGATGGCGGCGGCGTAGAGTCAGGTTGCCATGTAGTAGAAAAGCTAGCCAATTTTGAAATTTCAGCTTCCATCATATTGTTACGAGTGTTTATCTCATTCAGATTTTGCAAGGACTCTTCTTGATCCTTTTGAGTTTGCATTAGAAGTTTCAACGACTCGCTCAATAATCGATCAGATATCGCGTTTGCATTGGTTTGATGAACCTGTAAATTTTGCGGTGGAGGGTATTCATATTGCTGCCATGATGGTTGCTCAAATTGTTGCTGATGATATTGTTGTTGATCATGATATGAGAAATTCTGAAAATTGTTGTCCGTGTACGAAAAATTCGGTTGACCCGTCCAATCTTGATTATATGCATTAAAGTACGGATTGGACTCGTATCTTTCTCAATAATCATTCACTTGTCCGAATTGAGCATTGTAAGTATTGTAAGAGCATTCATAACCAAAGTGACCATAGATACCACAAACTTCACAACATGTGTATGTTTCAGGGGCCATCCATGACATCGCATTATTACTCATCGGACATGTAGTGTACAAATAAATTCAAACACACAAAGAAATGGTGAAAAATCAAAAGAAAAATCTAACCTAGGTTCCCTAAATAAAATAACTAGACATTGCTCATAATGTTAAGACACACTAAAAATTCCATAAATTAAGAATTATTAAGACCGACTCGGCCAGATTAGAGCAGGCATTGCCAAGAGGCCAAACTCCTCACTTAGACACCGAATCTTAACAGCCAGGCGAACCTTAGACACTGAAGGTTGTGAATAAGTCTTAATTACGTTTATTTTTAGGCACCTTTCTAATTGAGCGTGAAATCCTAGGGGCAAATGGCTAATTAATTTTATTAAAGGGCTAGGGGATGCAAAATGTTGAAAATTAATGATGCAACAAACAACGAGGTATATACAAAAACGGTAAACAAATATGGATGCATTACTACGTGTCCTAAATTAAAGAAAAGAAAAATTTAACGTACCTTGGGGTCCTCCAGCAATCACCACAATTAAATAGGTACGAAAAATTAAAAACAAGAAAAAAAATCTAGATGATGTGCCCTAAGTGATTAAATGCATGATGCAACAATTATATATTTATAACTAATTTTTTTATTTTTTCAATTTTCAATTTTTTTTATTTTTTATTTTTTTTGTGATTTTCTAAAAGAAGTAAGAAGGCGAAAAGAATGAGATACGGGTTACCGAGGCACGCTTCCAAAAAATTCCAATTTTTCAACGCTCCGCGAGAAGATTCCCGAATTTCCAACTTTCCTAAAAAAAATGAGATAAAAAATGAGACAAGTAAAACTAATCCGAAAAATTAAAAATTAAGGCCCGAAAAATTAAAGTCCCCGGCAGCGGCGCCAAAAACTTGATGTGGTGAAAATGTGACATTTAAAATCGCAAGCGCACGATCTCGTTTTAATACTTATGATTCGTTCCACAGAGACTAATATTTTCGCAAACCTTAATTTCTAATTTAGGCGAATTAGAACAAATAATTTCGAGGTGAGATTTTTTTCTTTAACTAATTACCAAATTTGAAACCTACAAATTAATGTACAAAAAAAAAATTACGAGTAAAAATGAGTGGTTAATTGATGGAACTAATTTAAGGAACATGAGCTAAAACTAGAGTATAGTGACGAAACAAATTATAAACAAACATTATAACTTAACTCATGATTAAACAATGATGACAATGATGATTTAAATTAATATAAAACTAAACAAATCAAGGAAGATGGTACAAAAATGAAAAGGGGAGGAAAGCATGCGGATTATAAACTAGAAAATGGGCAAAAGTAATGCAAATAAAGTAACGAATGCTTCCTGGTCGAGTGGAAATTGTAACCCGCTGTCACCGAGTAAATAAGCCAACGCCGGAAGAAATTGAACGAACTAAAATTGCTAAATTAAATAATAGAAAAAGTGTTTGAACAAAATAAAAAGTGTTTACATGGAAAGACAATTTAATCTAATCCTACTCCTAAATTGGTGTTTAAAATTGGTGTCTAAAGTGGTGTGTGTTTAACAAGAGAAGATGAAGGTATTTATAAGAAAAATTTAGGATTTTGGGTTTGGTGTGGTTTAATCCTAGCCCTCCATTTTGGTTGGTGTGGGTTAATCCTAGCCCTCCATTTTGGTTGGTGTGGGTTAATCCTAGCCCTCCATTTTGGTTGGTATGGGTTAATCCTAGCCCTCCATTTTGGTTGGCTACAAAAATGCACCACCACCCCTTGCTTTTCCTTTTCTTATTGTTTTGGTCCTTCTTTTTCTTCTTTTGTCATTTATTTCTTTATTTTGCCATTTCTTCAGTTTTTTCGAATTTTCCTTAAATGCAACAAAATAATTTATTAAAATAAGAATTCAAACAATAAATAAGCAATAAAAATATGCAAAATTATGCACTAATCAACTTTAATTACTGCAATATATTTGTTAGCATAATAGATGTCCTTAGAATCATGATACACATTGTATAGTTTAAGTACATGACTTGAACTTGAGATTATATAATATATCATATTCTTAAAGGTCCCTAGTCGAGTATTATTATATAGGACAATAATAATACATAAATAGACTAGTATGTTGTTTGACAAATAACCACATCTCATTGGTTATAAGTATGGGGATACTAAAGTCAATACATAGGTACATGTAAGAGTACATGGTACTGGACAGACCCATAGTGAGATTCTTTATGTTTAATAAAGTCATAAGAAAGACTCATAGTGATAATGGTGTAATGATCCTTTGACTTGAGATCATTATATTTCTATACGAGGATTAATATACTTTGACTACATTAAAAGTTACTTTTGATCCGGTGATGATGAAAGTGGACATCGGGTATATCATGAGTCGTATGAGAAATATGAATGATAGATAAATGATTTAACCCTCCTATAATTAGGAGAGATATTATTGGCCTCTTGATTGAGTGAGACTATAAAATGCATGGCTGTGCTCAAATAATGATTTGTTTTTAATAGTCTACTCATGGATCAAGTAAACCCGGATTAACTGTTGAAGAGGATGACTAAATACATGCCTCGAGTTTAATCTATAATATATATGGTTAAAAGGATTATATTACACGGAAACATTAATCACGAAAGGTTTTATCGAATCACGATTTAATTATTATTTAATTGGGTAGCAATGATGTATTACTAGATACCGCTTATTGTTTATAATTTTATTGGAGAATAAAATTATTGCTAATTAAATAATAGCCTATAGGGTCACACACATTGAGCACTTAAAGGAATAGTTAATTTAAATTATGGATTTAAATTAATTGATGATTATTTAAATTTTATTATATTAATTAAGTGAGACTTAATTAATTGAGATAATATAAATTCGAATTAGAGGAGTATTTCTGCCCATAATAATTAAGTATGACTTAGTTATTAATTAAATAATAGAAATTCGTTTTATTATTTAATCTTATACCTACACGGGTTGGGCTTTTGCTGTTATGGGCTATTAATCAGTCATTATAAATAGATAATGATAGGTTAATAAGCAATTACGTTTTTGAGAAAAAACCTAGAGAGGGCAGCAAAAAAGAGGCAGAACTCGAATCATCAAGAGGGAGGCTAGTACATCCATTCTGCGATCAAGTTCGTGAGACGTTCTTGAAGGTGCTCGTGTGGATACCATAGAGGTGTTTTCCGAAAGGTAGACACAAGTCGTGAAAGCTAGGATCTCCGTTGAGTTCGTGAAAGTAAAGTTTTTAAAGGTATGATTCGTTATCTCCATAATCTACCCAGAATTATACATGGATCCTGTGTTTGGGTTTTGAAATTTTTTGTTATTATTACGTTTATCCGCTGCATTTTATGCCTCGAAATCCAACAATGGTATCAGAGCTACGTGTATAAGGGGCTGATTTGGTTACGTGTTTACTGTATTATTACGAGTATGCATGCTTGATGAATCTACCATGATACAGTTATGTTATATGATTGATATAATGAATCTGTATATAATCTGATATGATGATGCAAGTATGTTTAGAATCTGCCATGACTCATATGTATGCTGTTTGGTTTGTATAATGATATAAATTGTCGGATAGATGCTTTTGGATACGATCCGTTTACTAGGATTAGGGTTACGTGTATACTGATACATGTTTCTGGTAACTGGAATTTAGGTCGTGTGTATATTGATACATGCTTCTGGAATTGTATTCTGATACATGATTTTGCTTGTATTATGATACATGATTTTGTAAAATTGGTCGATCCACGGTTTAGGGTTTCGTTTTAATTTGTGCTTGTGACATATGCTTTATTTATTTATTATTCATGATTGGATCATGAAAGGTAATAAATAGTATGTCATCTTTATATGATCTTACATGTTCTTTAATGGTTACTTGAGCATGGTGCATGGTTATGGCCTTTAGACCCTAGTTGTAATGGTTTATTCTTTTGGTTGGTAATAAATACGATTTGCATGTCGTTTTCAATTTGTGATTGTTTATGTCGAATGTAACTCGAGTTCTTTTGTAAGTTCATTAGTATAGTTATTATTGTAACATCCAAGAAGAACAATGAGGCATTCCATGGAGGCTAAAGAGTCAATGGAAGCAATAAAGAAGACATATGTAATAGTTAATTTTACTCCATAGACTGACCTTGATCTTTTCATTAGCTTGAAAAGATCACATAGGATTGGGCCATAACCATTGCATTTTTACTTTACGTACTTTACATATGATGTATGCGTAGAGTACAAGATGCATGCTTTAAGTAGATTAATGATGTATGCATGTATTAGATACGTCACCCATGTCATGCTTGCCATGCTAAATAAGATAAAATTTGTAACGATTCAAGATTTTAAAATTAACAAACGATCATGAGATTATTGTGTTTGTGAAATATGGTTTTTTAAAACACGGAATTAAATATGGATTTTTGATATCTAAAATTGGGATTTTCTGACAAAAGCGGATATGCGTATTCGTAAGGTTAATGGGTATTAAGTGTGACCATTGGGATCCTCCATCTACCTGAGAAATGAACAATTTAAGATGTCAATTTGAAATATTTGGTTCAAGGAAAAATTGAGGATCTCTTTCTGATGTGATCATGATCGTTATAAATTTTCTAAACCCCTTAACAAAATATTAAGTTTTAATCAGATGCTTTCCAATGAATGAACACTCATCGAATCCTAGATCGATAAGGGGAAGGGCTATCAGTGGCAGGGGATTCCTATCTATCTTGGTGAGATGCGACGAATATAAATGGTTATATTCGGCCGTTGTATCATGGGGTCTAACTTAACTGAGTCGTCATAATAAGGTGAAAATAAACGGTTATATTCAACTATTATGAACTTAGAAGCATAGAGTTTGGTTAAAAATCTATTAGATAGATAAGATCAATCGTTGTTCACCAAACTATCCAAGAATTATATACGATATAATTGATAATTGTTGTCCACCTAAATATTCATGTTTTAAGGACTACCAGTGGTTGACTTAGGACATGACGAAATACGAATCTTGGCTCACTAGAAAGATTTATGGGATATTCTTTCCGAATTAATAGTAAAGGCTATCAATTTGATAAAAATAGTGGGAGATATATTATGAATATATTATAATCATTTGAACATAATAATTAATAACTCAGACAATCTAATGTTTATTTTGTGATTTTATCATTTTAGATACTAAGTAATGGCAAACAACACAAACACACTATCTGTACGATCAGTCCTTGAGAAGGACAAGCTGACAGGAGGAAACAACTTCCTAGACTGGCAGAGGAATTTGAGGATTGTCCTCAGGTAGGAGCGCAAGCTTCATGTCATTGATATCCCTCCGCAGGCCCCCTTCCTTAGGGCGCTACTGTTGAGGAACAAGCGGCCCGCACAAGGGATGAGAATGATGCAAATGATGTTGCATGTCTTATGTTGGCAACTATGAGTGCTGAGCTTCAAAGACAGCATGTGCATATGGATGCATATACTATCAATGAGAACTTGCAAAGCATGTTTGCAAGTCAAACTCGTCAAGAAAGGTTCAACACGAGTAAGTCACTCTTTAATTGCAAACAAGGGGCAAGTGAACCAGTTGGCCCACATGTTCTGAAGATGATTGGTTACATTGAGTACCTTGCAACTTTGGGTTTCCCGATTGGTCCGGAAAATGGTATTGACCTAATCATGAATTCTTTGAACAACAAATTCACTCAGTTTGTTATGAACTACAATATGAATGAATTTTACAAATCACCTACTGAATTGTTGGCTATGTTGAGAACATATGAGACCAACATGAAGATAGTTGAACCTGCTCCCATACTGATGGTGGGCAATAAAGGTAATGCCAAAGGGAAAGGGCAAGTGGAAGGGTAAGAAGAAGACTAGATCTGATTCTACACCCAAGCCTAAGTCAGGTCCCAAACAGTCTTTAAAGCCTAAAGGTGGTGTTGCTAAGGGTGAATGTCACTACTGTAAGAAAACTGGTCACTGGAAGAGAAACTGTTCTGTTTATTTGGAAGATCTGAAGAAAATGAAGGCTGTTCAGATTTCTGGATCATGTATTTATGTTATAGAAGTCAATCTGTCTATTTCTACATCTTGGATATTGGATACTGGATGTGCTTCTCACATTTGTATAAATGTGCAGGAAATGCAGAGAAGTAGGACTTTGGCTAAGGGAGAAGTGGACCTACGAGTAGGCAATGGAGCAAGAGTTGCTGCTTTAATTTAGCTGTAGGGACTTATTATTTATCTTTATCCTCTGGGCTTGTTTTATAACTAGAAGACTGTTTTTATGTGCCTGCGATTCGCAGAAACATTATTTCTGTTTCTTGTTGGGACAAGAAAGGTTTTTCGTTTACAATAAAGAACAACAGTTGCTCTTTTTCTTTGAATGATTTAACCTATGGTGTTGCGCGTTTGTTTAATGGTTTATATGTTCTTGATTTAGATAATCATGTATGTAATATAGAAAACAAACGACTTAAAGTTAATGACTCAAATCAAACAAACCTCTGGCGTTGTCGTTTAGGCCATATAAATGAGAAACATATATCCAAATTACATAAGGATGGATACTTGGATAAGTTTGATTTTGAATCATACCAAGAATGCGAATCTTGTTTGCT
This sequence comes from Kitagawia praeruptora, assembly GCA_037693485.1. NCBI lineage: Eukaryota > Viridiplantae > Streptophyta > Magnoliopsida > Apiales > Apiaceae > Kitagawia > Kitagawia praeruptora. Next base: position 148,670,879 of record CM075352.1, read on the forward strand.
TGGTAAGATGACTAAAGCCCCTTTCACTGGTAAGGGTCAAAGGGCCACTGAACGTCTAGAGCTAACACATAGTGATGTATGTGGCCCAATGTGTGTGATGGGTAGAGGAGGCTAATACTACTTCATAACATTTACTGATGATTTCAGTCTATATAGATATGTATATCTTATGAAGAATAAATCTGATCCTTTTGAAAAGTTCAAAGAATACATGGCTGAAGTAGAGAAGCAAATTGGCGGAGGTGCAAGTATTAAGATATTACGATCCGATCGTGGGGGTGAATACTTAAGCACCAAATTTAAAGAGTATTTAAAAGAGTGTGGTATTGTATCACAACTCACTCCGCCAGGTACACCTCAATGGAATGGAGTTTCAGAGAGGAGAAATCGCACCTTGTTGGACATGGTGCGATCGATGATGAGTCATGCAGATCTTCCAATTAGTTTCTGGGGTTACGCTCTAGAAACAGCGGCTTTCACACTTAACCGTGTTCCTACTAAGAAGGTTCAAAAGACTCCATATGAGATATGGAAGGAGAAATGGTCAGGCATGAACTTTATGAAAGTTTGGGGATGCAAAGCATTTATAAAACGTCAAGTATCTGACAAGCTTGGACCTAAATCCGAAGAGTGCAATTTTGTGGGATACCCTAATGAAACAAAGGCGTATTATTTTTATAGTCCTTCTGAGCAGAAAGTGTTTATTGCTCAAGATGATGTGTTCATGGAAAGAGATTTTGTTTCCAAAAGAAACAGTGGAAGAACTATAGATCTCGATGAAAATCGAGAACCACAAAATAGCATTGAACCTGAAGTGGAACAAGAGCAGGATAATGATAATGCTCAACAAACACAGGTTGTTCGTAGAACTGGTAGAATTCGCCATGAGCCAGAGAGTAGATATGGATTTCTCTTGACTCAATGTGGTGATTTGATGCTCATAGATGAAGATGAGCCTCTCACATACCAAGATGCTATGAACAGTCCAGACTTTAAGAGATGGCATGAAGCCATGAAATTCGAGATGGATTCCATGTACGAAAACCAAGTATGGACTTTAGTTGATCCACCTGAAGGGGTAAAACCCGTAGGGTGCAAATGGGTTTTCAAGAAGAAAACTGACATGGATGGAAATGTTCAGACCTATAAAGCAAGGTTGGTTTCAATAGGTTTCAAACAAATTCATGGTATTGATTATAATGAAACTAATTTCTCACCAATGACTATGGTCAAGTCCATGAGGATTTTGCTTGCCATTGCAGCATTCCATGATTATGAAATCTGGCAAATGGATGTCAAAACAGCCTTCCTTAATGGAAGCCTTGAAGAGGATGTGTACATGACACAACCTGAAGGTCTTGTCGATCTAAGGAATGTTGGTTACGTCGATCAATTTATGGATTGAAGCAAGCCTCTAGGAGATGGAATATCCGTTTTGATGAAACAGTCAAAGAGTATGGCTTTGTTCAAAACGAAGATGAACCTTGTGTTTACAAGAAGGTTAGTAGGATCCACGTGGCATTCATAGTACTATATGTTGATGATATACTACTAATGGGGAATGACATACCTTCTTTAAAGGCTGTTGAGACTTGGTTAGGGAGCAACTTCTCTATGAAAGACTTAGGAGAGGCAACCTACATTCTAGGAATGAGGATCTATAGAGATAGATCTAGAAGGATGGTCGGTCTAAGTCAGAGCACATACATTGATAAGGTTTTGCATCGTTTTGGTATGCAAAATGTAAAAAGGGGATATGTCCCCGTGTCTCAAGGGATAACGATCTCTAAAGACCAGTGTCCGAAATCATTGGATGAGAAGGACCACATGAGTAAGGTTCCATATGCATCAGAATTGGATCTATCATGTATGTAATGGTATGTACTCGCCCATATGTTTTGTATGCTTTGAACATGACGAGCAGATACCAGTCTAATCCAGGTGAAGGTCATTGGACGGCAATCAAGAATATTCTAAAGTACCTGAAAAGGAATAAAGATTCATTCTTGGTGTATGGAGGAGAGGAGAAACTGGTTGTAAAAGGTTACACCGATGCAAGTTTCCAAACAGACAAGGATAATACTGTATCACAGTCTGGTTTTGTGTTTTGTCTAAATGGAGGTGCTGTAAGCTGGAAGAGTTCAAAGCAAGAAACAGTAGCTGATTCTACAATGGAGGCTGAGTACATTGCAGCTTGTGAAGCGGCTAAGGAGGCTGTTTGGATTCGAAAATTCATTACTGATTTGGGAGTGGTTCCATCGATCGCAGATCCCATTGATATATACTGCGATAATAATGGAGCCATTGCACAGGCTAAAGAACCTAGATCACACTCCCGATCCAGGAGATTTCACCTCATTCGAGAGATTAATGAAAGGGGTGATATACACAGATGTAAAGTGCACACAAATGATAACATTGCAGACCAATGACTAAAGGCTTATCACAACAGAAGCACGATGGTCACACTAGTTCCATGGGTATTAGATATATGGGTGATTGGCTCTAGTGCAAGTGGGAGATTGTTAGTGTAGGTGCCCTAGAGGTAATACATTGTTTCTTTTAATAAACCTTTATGTCATTTGATCATTCAATGAATGTATTTATTATGAATTTAATTACTGCGATATATTTGTTAGCATAATAAATATCCTTAGAATCATGACACACATTGTATAGTTTAAGTACATGACTTGAACTTGAGATTATATAATATATCATTGTGACACCCCCCAAATCCGGGGTCAGGAGATTTGGTCGTCACGCGAAAATCCTCAAAATAAAACATCTGTTTAATAATAATCATTCACTTGTGATTGACCAACACTGGAAATATAACATCTATGACCCCACACATACCAAGATCTTTTAAGGTTATAGGGCTAGAAACAAGAATCCAAATTCCATTAGATAAAAAGCATTCCTTCTTTACAACATCTCTTTGATCAAATCTTAAGCCACTGGTGTAACATCGATAAGAAGTATGCCAGGCCAACTAAACTATTTCATAATAGTAATAATATTAGAACTCAATTATATAAAATAGATCTTAGTCTAAATCCAGACATCCAGAACCAAGTCATCTTCGAAATAGCATCACGCTTCTTCTCTTTCTGGACTGTGCGGATAAGTCTCGCCAAACTACCTTACTGAAATGTTAGAATTTACAACAGCAAGTATGAGCGAAAGAAATGCTCAGCAAGCGTATAAAAATTTTGATATAAAACCAGGATAAGTGGGGCATAAAAATCAACTGAAATGTTAAACAGTTTATAGAAAAACTGAATCAACAACTGTGATATAATTCAAATCATAACTGAAATCATTTGGCATGTCATAAAAATGAATCATCTGCCAATTCACAATATATAATAGCCATTCGGGCGATATGGATTGGATATATATAACTGAAACACCATTGCCCCCTGATCAGGTTCAAAAGCAATTGGACCACTTTATACAACCACCGAATACCTTTCTATCCGCGTGGGTATAACGAGGATTTCTGGGGTACCCAAAATAGGCATGTAATGTTAGTCTATAGGAAGATGGTATGGTTACCATATCCTCCTTAAATATAGCTGGACCAGCTACTCGATGTGGCCTCCTACGCTTTACATATTGCTGGACCATGACAACAACCATGGCCTCCTACGCTTTACCATTTTCCAATCCAATAGAGCAATTTCCGAATTCAACAGGAAATGCTTAGTTTCACATACAGTTCACATCCTTATTATTTACTACGATAATAAGGATATGAAGAGTTTATCTTAAACAATTCCCCACATCAAGGGTATCAATATCAAGCAACTTTGTTCGCACAAAAATATTTAAGAATCACGAATAGCTCTGAACAATAGCTATTCGTCATGATATGAATCAATGAAACATAAAATAAACAGTGTATAAGATGATCAAGAAAATACTTGCCTCAGGTCCTTAGCTACTACGTAATGCCGAAGTAATACCACTATCTTTTTCTTCTATCTCACGTCATCACATCCTCTGTTTTAATCAATCTTTGGTTTACGCTCTAGCGGTTACCACGAGTCTGATCCGTCGACATCGATCCCGCGCGTCTACTTCTATAGTTAAACATAAGCTGGTACTTCAGTCTTCAGACGTCAAGTTCTACTTTTATAAACATTTACAAACGCCATTAGAACATATTAACCCTGCTTACCAATATCTCTGTCGGAAAAAAATAATTGGAAATGTCCCCTTTGAACATAGACGTTTTCCCGGTGCCAAATCACCTCACAATAAATCCAACAATCCACAACCAATACTGCATCCATCTCCAACCTTCTTCATAACCCAGAAAGAATATTTCATCCACCTCCAACTTCCTTTATTAAACATCTACTTATCTCCGCTGACAAACCTAAGTCAATATTCAATAATTAATCCTTGAAAGATTTATTCTAATCCTCGATAAAGAAATAGAAATATAAATATAACACTTAACCCTCGAAACAAACACTTCGTCCTCAAAAAGAAATATAACTCTGACAATCCTAGTAAGTAATTCAAAGAAAACATCGTCTACTCTTAGCGACATCTTATAACATAAATCATATAAACAATTAATCACCAATTAAATATATATCGGGCAAAACTCGAATTATATCATAACCCTCGATACTTAAAACCTTAATAATTCACATTGCACTTAAAGAGACTCAATAAGTAGATCACATAATAACATAGCACGTTGATCAGATCATAAAAAGATTTCATCCAATATTTTTAAAACAGAAAATGGTTCAAAACCCTAATTACCGGATATAACCGACTCAATAAAAAGGTTTGGTAAAAAGTTGACCCAAATTTAAAAGTTGAATTTTAACTTAAAACTATTTTTATAAGAACCGGGTCATTTTTCTAATTCCAGAAATACTTTTCTCGTTGAAAACGGACAAACGGTTTAATTAATACGCAATTAATAAGAATAATTCAATTAATAATTAAATTAATTGATTATTCAAATTAATTATTTATTAATCAACTCATAAAAATAATTAATCTTTTATAATAAAAAGATTTAAATTCAATGAAGTCAATTATTTATTTAAATAATAATTAATTAATATAATTAATCAATTAAAATGAATTAATCAATTAATTAAATCAATTAAATTATTATTTAAAAATAATTAACTATTTAAATTTAATTTTTAGAAGTTAAAATAATAATAATTAAAAGAAATCTGAATTTTAGAAAAATTTTATAAAATTTTGACCAAAAAACATTTTTTTGAAAAGTTTTGAATTTTTTTTAATCAAACTGCACTATTCATCACCATCTCCACACATTCATCACCAAGAACATCAAGAATACTCAACCACCATTAATGGAGGTTCGCCGGAATCTGGAAATTTTCCGGCAACCATAAACATTCCGGTAAGACAATTTCAAGCTAAAAAACACACCAAAACGCATGGGTTTTTGCTGGTTTATGTACCCAATTCACTCCACAATCCAATTAACACGACAACACGAACCAATAATCATCACAATCTAATTCCAGCCAAAAAATCAAACTTTATCCGGCCAAAAATTCGTTTTCACAGAATCGGTAAACAAATGGCATGGTTTTGGTATCAAAACGAATCTTATAACATTTACAAACTACCCATGTCAACCAATATTACAAACAATCAACCACTAAGATGGAAAATTGATTCAAAACTTCGGTTAAAACTAATAAACTTGAATATCACAATTCGGCATTATAATGATACAATTGACCACATAAATCGACTCCAAATGATCATATAAAGCTATTGGAATCATCAAAACAACCGGAAAATTACTCAATCAAAAAGCCCCAAATTACGCTCAAGAACCATAATTTTCGAATTGAACAAACTAGCAATATAACAATGAAATTTAACATGGAATTGAACTCCTGGAATCAATATGAAGCTATACAAATAATCAATTCAACCGGAAAATCAAAGAATCAAAAAGCCCCAAATTAATGAAGAACCCTAATTTTCCAGATTCAAAAGAAAATTAATATAAAATCAGAAATTTACCAAACACGAAAATTGTTGATGGATTATGAAAGAGGATATTGAGAGCTTCGATTTGAGTATAAGAACACAAAAATCCGATATCAATAACACCTTCAAATTCAGCTTTAATCCTCAAGAACAGGAGAGAGAAAATATATTTTATATTAATTTATATACATATAAATCTGATTTTTTTTGTGATTTATTAATAAAAAAATAAATCTAATTTCTATTTATATAACTCAAAAATTAATACCCAAAAAATATTTTTAACCCCTAATTAAAATTATTAAGCCTTAAAAATAAATTTTATGGGATAAAAATGTAAAAAAATTATTTTTAAACAAATATGATATAAATGCCAAAATTCTCCAAAAAATTTGAATATTACAAAAATTACAAAATAATACATTTTTGAACATCCCATTATTGTATGAAAATAATTTTATGAAAAACAGGGCCTCGAATTCAGTACAGGGACTGAGTCCGAAAATTAAAATGCGAAATAACTGTTTTCTAAAAATATAAAAATTACAGAAAAATAGAATAAAATAATCTATGATACACAGAAGTCACATAACACATATGGGATAATTTTCCTATTTTATAAAAATCATAATGCGTTTAAATACATTAAAAATAAACTAACACACAATAAAATCAACTAAAAATATATTTTAATATAATAAATTATACTTAATTTTTCGGGTCGTTACAATCATATTCTTAAAGGTCCCTAGTCGAGTATTATTATATAGGACAATAATAATACATAAATAGACTAGTATGTTGTTTGACAAATAACCACATCTCATTGGTTATAAGTATGGAGATACTAAAGTCAATACATAGGTACATGTAGGAGTACATGGTACTGGACAGACCCACAGTGAGATTCTTCATGTTTAATAAAGTCATAAGAAAGACTCACAGTGATAATGGTGTAATGATCCTTTGACTTGAGATCATTATATTTCTATACGAGGATTAATATACATTGACTACATTAAAAGTTACATTTGATCTGGTGATGATAAAAGTGGACATCGGGTATATCATGAGTCATATGAGAAATATGAATGATAGATAAAGGATTTAACCCTCCTATAATTAGGAGAGATATTATTGGCCTCTTGATTGAGTGAGACTATAAAATGCATGGTCGTGCTCAAATAATGATTTGTTTTTAATAGTCTACTCATGGATCAAGTAAACCCGGATTAAATGTTGAAGAGGATGACTAAATACATGTCTCGAGTTTAATCTATAATATATATGGTTAAAAGGATTATATTACACGGAAACATTAATCACGAAAGGTTTTATCGAATCACGATTTAATTATTGTTTAATTGGGTAGCAATAATGTATTACTAGAAACCGCTTATTGTTTATAATTTTATTGGAGATTAAAATTATTGCCAATTAAATAATAGCATATAGGGTCACACACATTGAGCGCTTAAAGGAATAGTTAATTTAAACTATGGATTTAAATTAACTGATGATTATTTGAATTTTATTATATTAATTAAGTGAGACTTAATTAATTGAGATAATATAAATTCGAATTAAAGGAGTATTTCTGCCCATAATAATTAAGTATGACTTAGTTATTAATTAAATAATAGAAATTCGTTTTATTATTTAATCCTATACCTACAAGGGTTGGGCTTTTGCTGTTATGGGCCTATTAATCAGTCATTATAAATAGATAATGATAGGTTAAGAGGCAATTACGTTTTTGAGAAAAATCCTAGAGAGGGCAGCAGAAAAGAGGCAGAACTCTAATCATCAAGAGGGAGGCTAGTACATCCATTCCGCAGTCAAGTTCGTGAGACGTTCTTGAAGGTACTCGTGTGGATACCATAGAGGTGTTTTCCGAGAGGTAGACACAAGTCGTGAAAGCTAGGATCTCCGTTGAGTTCGTGAAAGTAAAGTTTTTAAAGGTATGATTCGTTATCTCCATAATCTTCCCAGAATTATACATGGATCATGTGTTTGGGTTTCGAAATTTTTTGTTATTGTTACGTTTATCCGCTGCGTTTTATACCTCGGAACCCAACACTATGTACCCTACTTATAGGGATCAAGTCCACGTAGTTCTATTCGATTTATGATTGTATTTCTGGCAATATTAAGCTCAACCCAAGTTTTTTTGTCTTCGACGGCAAGTAATATCCATATTTGAGATGATATCTAGATCCTTCTAGAATTAGGTTTCCGATCATATAATTTCTTTCCACCGCCTTAAGCATTGGGCTCGGTTTCATGGGTTGTTTCAGTGCATCGAACTCATTAGATTTAGACAAGCCCATAAAAATAACCTTCCGATGCGAATATAGAGATTCTTGCTTTGGATACGAAATTAATATATTTTTTGTATCAACAGCTACTTTCACAGTGATAAACACTTTCACAATTATAACCAAGTGGGCAAGTAGAACGAAAAATTTAGATATGGTTACTTTCACTATATATACCTTTATCCTATTTTTCATATATACAATATTATTTTGAGTTAAATGGAATTTACGTTCCTTAACTTTGCTCTATTTGAATTATTATACACATTATTTAATTTCATTCACTTGTATTTCTTAACTTCAAAATTGAAGTCATATTACATAGGGCTGATTATTTGGTTATATCCGAACCGAATTACCGAAAACCCAAATAACCGAAAATATCGAATAAGCTCAAAACCCTAACCCATTAGTAAATCGAAATAATTTCGGATATTTTACCGAACCGAAATTTTTATTTCGGTTAAAACCGAATACCGAATTAAATAATCGAATTAGAAAAAAAAATCAATTTTCCAGAAATTCTTACAATGTGAAAACAAGCTAGAATACAAGACAGTAGACATCAAAATTGTAACAAAAACAAGTAAACAACTCATACAGATGGGCTTGTCTAAATACTTGAAAAACAAGGATCATAAATTCATAATAATAAATACATGGGAAAAGAGTATCTAAAGCACACAATAGAAAAGTTTTCTATTAGTGCGGCTTAAAATATGATAAATTAATTATTATTTGAACAATCCAACCGTACGGATGTTAAATTTATACAAAAATATGTGAATGTACAAATTTTTGTGTAATTTAATTATTTGCAACTATAAATTTATAGCAATAAGATTATGATAAATCTGTGTCGCTGAATATATATAGAAAATAGTATTATTATAAAAGTGATGCTCCACTATTTCAAATATAATAAAAATTTGTATACAATGTTATTTCGACATAAACTTTTCATCCGTACGGTTGGATTATCAAAAATAATAAAAAAATACATACAAGATTTAAGGTGCACTAATAGAGAACTTCTCTATAGTGTACTTTCGAAACTCCATTCCCTATATATACTAGCAAGTCCCCTAGTGTGACAGTGTCCCAGACTCCCAGTTCCAGTTCCCACTTCCCTGAGATTTCGAGTAGAAAATCATGCAACAGCAGGCACTCAAGCATCAACAAGCCAGGTTATCCAGCAACGCAGCAAGCCAGCAACCGAAAAAGATGATTGATTAATTAGATAGAAAGAAAATCAAGGGCGGTGTTTTATTAATTGAACTGAATCAAAATCAACTAATGAATAAAAGATCTAGGGTTAATAAATTAAATATTATATATATATAATATTATATTTTAGATATTTCGGTAATTTCGGTTAATTCGGTAAAAAAACCGAAAAAACCGAAAAACCGAAATACACACAAAAAACCATAACCGAATTAAAATCGAATTATTTCGGTTCGGTTAACCGAACCGAATTATTTCGGTTATTTCGGTTCGGTATTCAGTTAACCGAACCGAATGCTCAGCCCTAATATTACATATTCATATAGCATCACGTCTATTTTTTCAATAAACAATTACTCTTTCAAAAAACTATAAATTCATAACTAAATATTTAGGTTTTGCTACTTGTCAAAAATCAAAATGAAAAAGATACTTCATTTGACACTTTTTAGTGTCTTAAAAGGAAATGAAGTTTCAGTTAATTTTGAATCGGAAGATGATGAGGTTAACATGAATTTCACAATCGAGGAGAATGTTTATTGTCCCTGGTAACTACTATTAGTAAGTGTTACCGTGTTGGTATGATTTATTTTCTTCAGTTGGTAACCAACTTTTATAATGTTAATGATATGCAGGTTGCAACTTCTTGATTTTGGTGCCTATATGCAGGTTTCATTTGATTTGGAGCGACTTCAAATATAATTTTTGAAAAATGCATTAGTGTGCTTGTAGCTTTTATCATGAATTTTTTAATAACATTATATATATTGAATATCTTTTGATATTGCATATAGCCATTATCAATTATTTACTTTTATTTATAATCGTAAAGAATTTGATTTGCGTATAATATTATAAAATAGATAGTATAATAAGAAATAATGGTATACTTTTCTATATAATGAAATACAACTTATGTATGTATATATTAATTAAATTAGAGTAAAGTTTTATGGAGTACTCATATAATTGGAGTACATATATATATTTTGCATTCAAAATTTTGCAAATTTTATTATTTTGCAAAACTTATTACATGAATATTACTATTTTATCGAAAATCTTAAAATTTTTGTATGTTTTGCTAACAAAATATTGCAAAATGACGAAACACATTTGGATTGCAAAACATATATGTTCTGATTGCAAACATAAAGGATTTTCAAGATGAACATATTGCAAAACATATATGATTTTCAAGATTATCTATGAAATTATGATATTCATATAACAAGGTTTGCAAAATAATAAATTTTAAAATATTTTGAATGCAGAACATATATTTATTCCAAGTACTCTAATTAAATGAGTACTTCATAGAATTTTTCTCAATTAAATTAATATACTTATATATTATAACTATCTTTTAATTAGGTTTTTGGAAAAAACCAATTCCGGTACAACCAACTTATAGTTCTCCATTTAAAGATACAGGTTCTTTTTGGTATGTCAACATCAGTGTTCTAAAAATCCTTGATTTAACCGATTAATCCCCGATGAATTTTCTGTAAGTTAACCAACCGATTCGATTTTTGAAATCCGATTAATCCTGTTAATTTATTTAAAATGATATGTTTAATTATAATTAGACTAATATATTAAATATCATTATAATATCCGATTAATTCTTCGATTAATCCCCGCCTACCCGATTAAGCGCTAGGCGGTACCCCAACCGCCCTGGACCGCCTAACGAATTCTGTAACACTGGTCAACATTAAAAAATACTCCTTAGAGCATCTGCAAGGGCAATAGCTATAATAGTATAAAATAGAGATTATCTATAATTTGTTGAATCTGTAAGAGTCTGTGCTCCAATAATATTAGCTTTAATCATTAGTTATATTTGAAAAAGAGTATTTATTTTTATTTTCAAATTTCAAATCCCAACGGCTATATTTTAACTACTATTTCAAAGATCATAATAGTTGTTACGAATGAATTAATAATAAAGAATTAAATTTTTTTATTCAACACAAATGATGATAAAAATATAATTAGTAAAAACATATTTAATGGTTTTATTGCAATATTTAAAAATGAGAAAAAGTTGTAACAAACATTACTTTTATATATCATAAAACATATTAATAAAAAAATATTTTATTATATTAGTATTTAATTTTTTTTTTATAAATATGTAATGTATATTAAAATAATTATACAAGTAATTAATAAATTTTTTTAAAGTAAAACAATACTTTTACACTTTTTTTGGTTGATAAAATATTTTTACACTTAACAATATGTAAAATTATATATATTTGCCACAAACAAGAACACGGATTTTGAAGAGAAAAAATAGAGGATAAATAAAAAGAAGCGGGAGACACTTTTGAGCGGGAGAGAGATAATTTTAGAGGGAGATGACGTGTATTAGTTTTAGCGGATGAGCTCTCAATCAACAAATGTAGCGTCTCTTTTCCTATTATCTAACTTATACCTAACATTGCTCTTCCCTTAGAGTGTCTTACTTTTAGCATAATAGGTATATTTTTTAAAATTTCCCAACCACCTAGATATATTCAAACATCTATTCTACTTCTAATATAACTTTTATTTATATGTTTTTTCTATAAATTTGAACTCTTATTCTCTATAAATTCGAACTTCTATTCTACTTCCAATAGAACTTTTAATCATATGTCTTATAAATACTTATTCTACTTTCAATAGAACTTCTAATCATATGTCTGTCCTATAAATTCGAGCTCTTCTCCTATAACACCTATTCAACTTCTAATATGTTAAATGATATTTTTATATTTATCAGTGTTTAAATTTGAACTCTTATTCTCTACAAATTCGAACTCCTATTCTACTTCTAATAGAGTATAGAACTTTTAATCATATGACTTCTAAATACTTATTATACTTTCAATATAACTTCTAATCATATGGATATTTTTATATTTATTAGTATTTAAAATTCAAAAATTCTACAAAATTAAAAAAATAGAATGAGATGATTTGAGATATTTTTTTTTAAACATGATAACTTTTTTATGATAACTAGTATTTATGCCCGCGATGTTGGGCTTTGCAAATTGCAATACAATCAATTTAGAAAATAAATTTTTCTTTATATTGGTAGAGACCATATTTTGGAAGTGCAAAGTTGAACTAACATTGTTATAGACATTTAACTATTATTTATGAGTAAAAGAACCAAAAGACACACGCTTAACACTAAAAAATTGCATTCTTGAAGATTTTATCAATATTAAAATTAAACTTAAACATTATCATTACTAAAAATATTTAAACAAAGTTCCTCGGTCCCGCTTCCAGCGGGGCCTCGATCCCATTATTTATATAAATTAATTTTAATTTTTATAAAAAAAAACATTAAATCATCATATGAAAAATCGTGGTACATTTCCAAGTGTTCAAACTACTTCTCTTTAGATTGTGAAATGCGAAGAAAATGTTAGTACATATGCCGCACAATCAGATGAACTATGGCTATCACAAGTGTTCAAACTACTCCTCTTGCACCATGAACTTAAATGTCTTTAATAAGCAAGCACATCAGTTGACAACCTAAAAGATCTTGTACCAAACTCGTACTAACTTGTGTAGTTTAAGACATCATACCCTTATTCACATTAAAATTTCCAGACTTTCTATCCTACGTACATAAAATCAAGATTGCTAAGGGAAATGCAAACGACAATTTACCAAACTGGTGCTTCATTTTCCAAGGTAATTGAAGGTAGGGAGACTTCAAGAGAAGATTTATCAGCGCGACGTGCCTGTCTTGCTATACAACATCAGTACGCAGACATGCAGTGAGACCAAAATGCACTCAGGCGACATGCCTACTCAATAGCAAAAGTGTATTGCTAAATGTAACTCAAGCACTTAAATACCCAAGACAAAGGAAAACATAATGCTTACTTTAGTACTTATATAGTCAGAAATTTTAAATGAGGTCAACATGAGTCATGAGCATTCCCCCACAACAGCTAGAACGGTGCATTTATAGGGTTTCTACATATATACCAACACTACGTCAAATTTTGGCTTCGGTCGAATAAAATATGTGTGGCTATGAACTTTACGTCACTCTTTAATTTTTCAGCCAAGTCTGACATAAGGTCGGATCATCGTACGCCCCCTACGGACACACCCTGTTGTGTGGCTATAACTGAAAACAGAGTGACTAAAGCATACCATCACTTGGGTCTGACAGCCCCCATTTTAAGCTCAAAAGTGTGACTAAATACTATCTTGTAGCCACAGGATGCGTAGTGGCTAAAGAGAATTAATAACGTGGCTAAATACCAAAATTAATCAAAGGCTTAGTTCTTGTCACACTATTTATTGGTAAATCGTGGCAAAAAGCCTTGGTATGGCCACATTATATAATTTTTGTGTGGTCGTTTATATGTTATGTACACTATTAAATAACTAATTTTAGTCACTAATAATTGTAGTAACTATCATTATGGCTAAAACCTTTTTTCAGGCCCAATATAATATAAATTGTTGTAATTCGCAAACAAAATAAAGTAATGCGCATTCTCTTTGCTTTTAGTACTGTATACTAAAATTGAAAAAAATATATCAAAAAGATTAGAAGAGTTTTATTATTTACTTTGTTGATATTGTTTGGTAAATTATCTACAGTTTGTGTTGATACGAACAAATCAATGAATCTGATGTATGCTTCATCCTCCAAATCTAGTCTTTGTCAAACGAAACTGGTAGAATGTTGCAGAAATAAATGAATATGTATTTCTTCTTGTCTTTAAACGCAGAGAATGATCTGGAAGCACGGAACAGCAAGCCGGTCAGATAGAGTAGGCAGATAGTTGTCAAACTTTGAGAACACCAAGTCATTGGCTTCCACTTGATCTCAACACTCGAACTCATCATTCTCTTTGCATTCATAGCCTCTTTAGACAAATCAAAACTTGCCCCTTTCATCCTCAGCTCTTGAATACACCTTGCTAAACTCCGACTATCGGTTCGCTCTCCTTGTAGCTGCTTACATACTTTCCAGTACCTGCACAATTTCACCTGAACCACAGGCCAACAAAATTACGAGTCTCCATCACAGGCCGCAACTGGTTATCTTTTCTCTCAAATATGAACTGAAGGTGCAGTTACCTCACTTAATAAAGTGCATATTGTGTCTCTATTTACGGTTGTTAAGATTGTAATATAATGAGGGATTCCTCCTGCTTCCTCAAACACAACCATAAGGTTCTTCTTTGGTTTCAAAAATGCCCTTGGTAAATGATACCTACATATTTTCACATCAAAATTTTTGATTAGCCAATTTAATAGATTTTCAGATGTTATTTTGCTATGCAAGTATCAAGTGCCAGGCTATTCTTCAGATACACATGCAAAGAAAAACTCAGAAAGTAAAAGATACATACTCAGACTGAGAGGGCTTCCCAAGAGGTGTAATAAATGATGCCCAGTAACGTCCAATGCTATTTCCGTTGATCCAACAATGTCCTTCTGCATCGAGTCCATGGTGATAGCAAGGGGATCATCTCCTGGCGGAGTATCAAAGTATGCATGCATACGTTACGTGTTAAGTAAGTTGTAGCATTCTACTAAATACACATGATTTAATCATTTTGCGTAGAGTCAGACTGGTGATTTTCCCCTTGCTTGTATGTAATATGATAATTGTATATAGAAACAACTTTCAGATAAGAATAAATCAGTTATTTAACTGAATTTTAAACAAATTGAAGTGCAAGGGAAAACATAATTTACCTTATACCATGTTGTTGGAGTTCCTAGTACTGTCTGTGCTCCCTCCTCTGTATACAATTAATTGAAGCTTCTCACCATTAACACCAACCTACATGACATACATTTTTATGTAACAAGCTGACTTTGTCGTTATTATATAAACTAGATAGTTGGAACATGACACTACAAGCACACACATCGAATTGGCTCACATTCTGTAGTTAGTGATCTGAACGAATAAAGATAAAAGTATGTACCTCGTGCCCCCAGTTATTCTGGGTGAGATCAAGCGTTCCGGTGTTCAAACCTTTGATTATAAGAGAATCAGGTCCTGTCCATCTCTTCTCCATGTGAGCTCCGTTGTTCTATATGCATCAATGAAGTAAATATCAAACTTCTTTCTTTGTGCAATGCTCACAATGAAGTTACTCTTTTCGATTTACGATCGCAAGTTACCCCTTTCCATCGACACAGATCAGGATCCTCGGGTCTCCACTGCAGAAGAACACCAAAATATATTAAATCAAAACGAAATTAGACTTGAAACCCCAAAATCAATTGATCTTTACACAACTGAGAATTGGTGTGTGTGAAGTGCGTGTTTATGTGAAGTCATCAACATGGATTGCCAATTGTACAATACACTAAAAATCAAGTTCTGCACCAACTCATCCACAAAACCTATGAATAAGATAACATGATACTAATAAAGCTTACTTAATGTATATGGAAGTTTATCTGATACCACTGCCGCAAACTCCAGGGTTCCACTGAACCATTTCTTGTCGTGGCAAGAAAGTGGAACCTGCATCCGATTCATCAGCCTGTAACTCTATTTCTTCACAATTTTTTATGTAAAGATCAATGATCCTGATCAATCGAAGCCCAAACTGAAGCTCTAAATCAATTGAAAAGGCACAAATGAAACATAATTAAATCAAAATGAAATTAGACTTGAAACCCCAAAATATATTTATGTATATATCAACTCTAAAACCCCAATATATATATCTATTACTATATATTATAAGCTGACACAAGGGCAAAAGTTGCCAATATAATGGTCGTGAAATTACGATTTTACCCCTACATTTTTTAAAATTACAAAAATGCCTTCTTTTAATAATCATGTAAAAAGAAGTGATATTATGTTTGTATTGGGATTCGAACCACTGACCCTCTTCTATTAAACTTATGCCAATAACCAACTTTGCTACACTTAATTTTGGATTTTGTTCAAAAATCCTATAAGATAAGCCACATCTTCTATTCTTATCCATTCTTCCTTTACTTTTATTTTTGAGTAAATAAAATTTTGATTTATATTATTTCTAAAATATTGGATAGATAAACTTACAAAAAATATTCTAATCGATTGAGTACAAAAAAAATTTATTTATATGCGTCTCCAATCCATGTAGATATTAAATGCTTGAAGTAAAAAATAAAATTTGATTTTAAGAAATATATAAATTTTAGTTATCAAATCATACATAATTAATAATTGCATTAAATTAGTTTTAAGTATATAAAAATTTAAATATGTGAGTTATATTATGGGGTTTGATCGACCAACTATTTAGACTTTCAACGAATAAAATATATGATTGGTCTAAAAACATATATATTTAAATATACACGAAAAAAATGAAATTATGTTAAAAAGATGAGAACTCTAAAAATATGATCTATGTTATATATAAAAAAGTAACATAATTAATTAACATTCAATAAAATAAAAAAATATATAAAATTTTAAATCATAATTATTACAAAGCTACAACAATTATTTATAATGATCAATTAGACTATAACTCGACTATGAAGTATGGTACATATGAATATTTATATAATTTGACAAATTAATCAAAATATAATATATAATGGTTGAGTACTTAAATCATTATAAGATAAAATGAAAAAAATTGATTGTAATTTCTTATACATACGTTGGTCATTGAGATCGTTTTATCATATTTAACATTAATTGAAACTTGCTTATAACCCGTGCGAAGCACAGTTTCTTTTGATAGGTTATAAAATTTGTTTAACATTATAATTATGTTTTTATATAATCATTATTTTTAATAATTTTTAATTTTAATTTAATATAAATTTATATAATTATATGCATGGTTTAAAATTTATTTTGTAAAATTCTAAATTAAAAATGTCATTGACTGGTTTGACTTTGAATTTTTAGTAAAATAATTTAATCATATAATATATCTTATTATTAGATATAACGATTCTAATTTTTTACAAAAATAATGATTTGAATATATGGTGAGATATTTTTGGGTGTATATTAGTGATCGCAAAATTAATTTTCAATTAAAAAGTAACGTGTTTTAATTACAAAAAATTGCTACTAAAATAATTACGGAAAGATATGGTGTGATATTTTGAATATATATTAATTATTGTAATATTAGTTTTAAATTAAATGTTAAAGTGTTTTAATTAGAAGTAAAAGCTTTAGAAAAAATGGGTAATTGAGTTGTTTGAGCATAAAAAAGAGTCCAAGTAGAAGTTCAATGTGGATGAAGAAATTTTAATCGGAATATAATTACGTTAACATTAGTAATTAGCTTTTTGAGTTATTTTTCTAATTTAATTATTTATTTTAATAATTAGGATAACCAAACCGAAAACTAAAATTTTCAAAACTTTCAATGTTTCGGCTTTAATATAATAGTATAGAAAAAGAGTCAAAGTAGAAGCTCAATGTGGATGAAGGAATTTTAATCTTAATATAATTATGTTAACATTAGTAATTAGCTTTTGAATTGTTTTTGTAATTTAATTATTTATTTTATTAACTAGGATAACCAAACCGAAAACCAAAACTTTCAATGTTTCTGCTTTAATATAATAGTATAGATATTTAGAAGAGAAAAATGTTCATATAGTTAACCGTAGGTAATTACCTTAAGTTATCAACATTTTGAGTATAAAAAATGGATGGCATTTTTATAATAATGAAATCCACCCCATACTAGCCTTCGAATAGTATTATAATATGTTTTAACTTTAGGTAATTATCAACAATTAACTATAGGATCATTAAGCCCTATTTAGACAATTTTAAAATTGAGTTAAAAACTAATTCAAAATGTAATATAAAAAATTAGTATGAAAAATTATAAAATAATTATAAAAATATTAGATAAATTGAAGGGTGAGATACCAAACTACCCATATTTTATTTCCATCTGCCCAAAATGTCTATATTTAGAATCGTCCGCCCTTTTTACCCACGAGCCACGCATTCTGAGCTGGCGTATCGGGAACACGCATTTCTGAAATGCGAATAGGTGGTACACGCAATGAAGCTATGCGTATACTTTGTAAAATTCAAAATCTGTGAATGTAACAGTTATTTCAGATACGCATGTTTAACATGCGTGGCTATAGATACCCATGTTGAACATGCGTATTGGTCACTGTTCATCTCCTCTCTCGAACGACGTCGAAGTCATTTTCCTATCAGATTTTCGAGGACATTGTTCACACCTTTCCAGACATCTTTAATTCACGTACCATACACCAAAATGAACGTCTTCTCCCCCTCTACATTCCTATACCATTCGATTTCCATTTGGTTTGCCGGATTAAAAAGGCCTAAAACGAAGCTTTTTTTCCGATGTAGTTTCTGGTTGGATTGTGTACACCCCTGCGGGGCCGGAAAACAAACACAAAGTAGAGGAAAATGATGAGGCCAGTCTGGGCATCATTTGTATGTCCTCAGATGTAGTGGAGGCAACCGGAGGGTGGTGAACGGAGATGAGCGAACGAAACGGCGATTTTGAGGCCGCCTGAATGCCGGAGACGTTTATGAGATAATGACGTCATATGACGTCATACACATACTATACATGCGTGACTTGGGATACGCATTTCTGAAATGCGTATCCCGGGCCACGCATGTACAGTATGCGCACTCCGTGATCAAATAGGGCAGGCTCGATTGGAAATCGGTATTTCGGGCACTTTCCACACCAAAATGGTGTAGTTTGGGCATTTTCTCTAAATTGAAATCTTATAGTTTATCATATTTTTAATTACGAGAAATTAGTTCAGTGCCCGTGCCTTGCACGGGATTTTAAGCTAGTTACTATATATTATACGTGAACACAGGGGTAAAAAGTTCCTCTTTATTGCCTGTGAAATTACTTGAATAGCCTTATCTTTCTCAAAATAACAAAATTGCCAGTCACATTTTATTCTACTGCAGATTGTCTTCGATCTATTATACATTATACAA
Source organism: Kitagawia praeruptora (assembly GCA_037693485.1). Lineage (NCBI taxonomy): Eukaryota > Viridiplantae > Streptophyta > Magnoliopsida > Apiales > Apiaceae > Kitagawia > Kitagawia praeruptora. Next base: position 148,690,421 of record CM075352.1, read on the forward strand.
TACAATTCGATCGTAAAATTGGTCCTGAGCATCCCCAGATTATCGGCAGAGTGGTCCAATCAACTACCCGAAAAATGCCCGTTAATCTGTGTTAGCCCGGTGGTCATCGTTGTCTCCGTTCGTCGATAGTATATGCTGCTTTCAATCTCTACCCTTTCTTCTTTCTCAGTTTCGCAATTTTATTGGCAGATTTCAGAGGTATGATTTTTGTAATTAATATATATGCTGTATCCCAGCAACACTTTATTCTGCCGATCTATATAACACGACCTAATATCCGTGTATTTGCACATATTCATCGGAATTCGTAGGGGTCCTTCGATTAAGAGGAAGATTGAAGAGGTAGTGGGTCAGCATTTGATTAGGAGGAAGGTTGAAGAGGAAGTGGGTCTTTCATATCTGGTAATCCTATCATCTTTAGGTAATTGTGATTATGAAATTTGCTTGATATTTTGTGGATTGTTATAGGTCTGTTCGAAGTTCACTTTTTTGTTCTGTGTTTTAAGGGGTTAGTGTTTTGAGGGGTTAGTTATTTTATTGCTTTTAGTGAATTTGGGGGGAGTTTTGTTTTATTGCCTTTTTATAGTTAGATATGATGTGCATCATTCTTCACATACAAAACTTCCAGTTAGTTGATTCCCTTGCAAAGATCACTACACCATATATTGCATATTGCAACGACTGGAAAACATTGCCTTAAGGCCTATATTCGTTGCAGTAGAGTCTATGGCAACAAATTTGCAAAATTTGAGCGTTGCATCCGGTTGCCTTGCAATAGGTCGATTTAGCAACGTTTTTGATACCATACAGCAACATAATTAAATCATTGCAATAAATTTCAGTAGCAACATTTTAGACTCTATAGCAACAATTAAAAACTATTGCAGTAGCATAAGAAGGTAGTTTATTGACACTTAAAGGCAACATTTTTTAGACCATTTGCAATGATTTTTTACAGATTAATGCAACATATTTTGACCCGATTGTAACATTTTTTTTTAAAAAAATAGTAGGATCATGCTGAAAATACACTAAACCAGGCCATTTATAGCCACAATCCAAGCATCATCAATATTTCATAAAACAGGGCAACTTAATGCCAAATATCCAATTACATGTGTTTGTTCAAAGTCAAATAAAATTACAATTCTTTACATCAAATTTTCCTCAACAATTATTATATCGGAAAACCAAAATAAATTAAAAACTACATATGCTAATTGCTTTTTCCATATATTGTACATATGCTAGTTGAGTAGCGCTGTCTCGGTTGGTTTTAACTGTTTCACAAGTTCAACAGATTCCTCCTCCGTATTGCACCGCAATACCTCTTCTGGTGAAAGTCCATCAAGAATACCAGAAGAAAGTTCCCTGAACCAAGCCTTAATTAGACCTGCCAGATAGTGCACATCAATATCTTGTGGTACAATGCCTCTGTTCAGCTGATCCCTCACATATTCCTCTTTGATGTTCTCTGGATTTATACGAAATATTCCTTCGGACTACATAACCGACAAAATTAATTAGAGAAATACTTAAGATGTTTGCATTCTTATATGTTTGGTGAGGAGAAAATTTAAAACCTGGAGTGCAAAACTGAATATGATTGGAAATTGAACAGTTATATCAGATAAAGTCATATGCACCGAGATTATTAGAAAGTACCATTGATAGGGTTCTCCATTTGAGTTGCCTGAAGACTTGTATGCAGTTTCTTTAGCCATTGATGAGCAACAGATTCTGCAAACTCGAAAACCTTTTCTTAAATAACGATTTCTGCTGTCCTGCAATTTCATTGTTAAGTTTGGTAGAAACACACAGCCTTTCACGTAGCCATCAATGTCCTGGTAGGAGAATATATCACTCATTTTTCTTATCAGTGCTGTAACACATTTAGGAAGAATATGTGCTTAAAAATGTAGATACATATTGATAACTCACAGTTCGGATTTTGATATAACATCAGGTGCCAACCTTTCCTGCAGATTTGTTTACTTCAAAAGTTATATAATGAGTAACAAATCTGATAGTGGAAATATTTTCTATAAACAGAGATGATTTCGGAACCTGGACAAACTTAGTGTATACCCCCAGAAGATACAAACAGAGTTTTTTCCAAAACTACGCAGAAACCTTTTAGAAGATACGAAGCAGTCACTGCTGACTGCAAACATTTTTACAGGGTATCATCTAGCATCTTCTAAATTAAGTGAGTTTCTTACAGATCAAGCATGTCAAGATTAGTAACTATTAATGAAAGATAATAGGAAGAAAAGAAAAAAAAAACAGGTAGTTCCAAAGTATAACTAATATAAAGAAGTACATTCATATTTTGGATATAATCAATATCCCTGATATTAGATGTGTGATAAGAAACCTGACATTAGTTTGGTAGCTCAAGACCAATCACATCTCAAGCATGTACTTAGTTCAATCATGAGAATATGATAAATTTATTATAAACACGAGAGTGAAAGTAAGAAAGTTTAATAATAATTAACTTCAGGTGCAGCAACGTACAAATAAAAACATTATAATTAAGTTTTGTCCAGGAATGATGCAGACCTGCTCAACATACGCTAAAAGGAGATGTTGTAGTAGCACAGGTTGCGCCCTCTGCAAATGTGTATAACCAGGAACAATCAGGCCCTCGTTCTACATACAAAGATCACTACAGCATTGACACCCCTGAACTTGATTGCTGCTATGTCATACACCTCGGCTGCTTCTTCTTCAGTAGCTGCACAACATTAAATGAATTACTACTAATAAAAGATCAATTTCCTGCTGATAATACTACACTAATTGCAGTAATCCATCAAATTATACTGTATTGTTAGTAATAGCCAACTACAATTCAGGGTAACTTGAAGCAGCTGACTCCAAAACTTTTACCATCATAACAAACATTTTATTGTTCAGTACTTCCTTATCATGCTTGATTTGTTTCCCTAAAGAAGCTAGGAATTCTTTGACATCAATATCAAAACCCTTAATATTTCATTATTCACTGATTTGTTATCACTTACCAAAGGTTAAATGTCTTTAAATATGCAAAGAGTGATCATAAGTACTACAAAAATTAAGATCAGAGAAATTGTGGTCTATCCAGCCAATCATCAACAAACGTTTTAATACCTTGTGACACCTCTGTATATATATGCTCCTCTTGAGAAACCACTACTTTTCCTGAAAGTTGCAAGATGACTTGGCTAAGACTTGGTCATAATGTTGTAACGCATCCACAGTTATAGTAGCTATATGAATAATATGAATCAAATAAAGAAAGACAGGCAACTAAGTAAGACCTTAGAGAAGCAATAAACTCCTGTTTAATAGCATTCTTCATGTCCTCCATTTCCTTGCAATAAGTTGTTGCCTAGACAATGGAAAAACGATTTGACCCAAGATTAAATGTAAAATACATGTTGAGCAACTTTTCAAGCAGATGACAAAGGGGCTAATCAAAGGGGATACATTTAGGCCACCTATGACAACTCTCCTCTTTAAAAATGTCTCATAAAATTATCTCACCAAGCCACTTAAGCTAGACCAAATAGTTCAACTTCAACCAATTAAATAAAAATCCTAGACGAGAATCTATAAGAACGCAACCATATAAGTACCAGAAAAGTAATTAAAGAACCCTTGATATGAACCTATCACATATTTATCCCTGATCTAAAGGACTCCAAAGACATTACCAACAGCAGAAAGTACTATGACAAAGGCAATTTGTGCTTCATGGCTGATACCATATCTGTAAAATAATTGACTAATCATTAAACAAGCAGACCACGGACTTGACTTCCTTCACCAGCACACAAGATATCAACCTATTTACTAACAAGGTAACTCTATAATCACTTCATGAGGTACACCTCACTGAAGCTGATGCACCTCATGCAAAGCAAGGCGGGGAATGTGCGCCTCACCACGCTCTGCATCTCGGTGTACCTCTGACAACACCGGAGAATCCTATATCAAGGAAACAAGCCCATAAACGAATATAGCATACAAATTGTAGAGAACATACCTGCTTCATTTTTCGCATTTCATACTCTTGCCTGAACTGATTTGACTCTTCAGTTTGCTGGAAGTATTCATTGTCGAAATTCCCATCTATCAGTGAAACAAAGTAGTTAAAAATTATATCAATTCAACAAAAAACTCCTGAATTGAAACATAGTTGAAAACTCCAAATTAAAGCACAAAATTATGAATCCAAACTAAAACCCAAACATATGTAAATTGAAAAGCATACATGAAATCGTAATTAACAATATAATCTCCAATTAAAACGGAAAAAATAAGAACCCTAACTGAAACTCGATATAAACTAGATTTTGAAAAAAAGAATAATTGGGAACATACCTTCTTGTGCTTTAATCTTCTTCCCATTTGTGTTTTACTCGACCTAAGTGTCTTCTTCAATTTAGCGTTCTTCGATTTTGTCTGTAAATGTGTGTATTGTGTATGTTTGTATCTGTTTGTATGTTTGTGTAATTGGGTGCTATTATTCTCTTTTTCTTTTCATTTTATTAAGCCGGGCAAATTTTTAAAAGGTTTTGAGCAGCCCGCCTAAATTTTGGGTCCAAAATTGCTATGTATAGTAACGACTTCTTAAATCATTGCAATAGACTGAATGTTCTTAACCCTTTTAAATTTTTTCGGTGCTATTGCAATGTTTTTCAAAAACATTGCAATTTCTGTGATTTGGTTTCTCAATAGCAACGTTTTTTGACAAATCTTTAAAAATATGGTTGCAATAGGCAATATATGGTGTAGTGGATCTGGTGTGTGGAAAGGATGCAATTAGCAAGAATTTTAAATAGAATGTACATAAATCAATCATGTAAATTGAAGAGTTGTTGTACTTATCTCTGGACAGAGGAATGGTACCGCTCAAACTATTGTTTCTTACATCACTGTAAATAATAATAAGCAGAAAATTAGATACTAGAATAAATGAATACCAAAAGAGGCTGCACCAACTCTATATAGGGTTTAGTGATATAGGGCCCAAGTCGAATAGTGGTTGTGGTTTTGATGATTTGATACCTTGATTTGGGGGATGCAGTGATCCAAGAAACGGGTATGTCCGATCACACACTTTAGCCTCCTTCCTGGTAATTTTAGTAGCTTTAACTAATGTGAGCAATTGAATTGTTAACTATGATTTCTAGGCTTTACTTATCTATAAGGTGATTTTACCTAGGATTTAAAAATGACAATATTTATAATTAGTTGTGGACTGTTACTTTTGGTTAGCTAAGGTTTTTATCATGTTTAGTGTTCTCCAACCATAATGGAATGAGGTGCTTTCTTGTGTAGTTGTCTAAGGACGATAATAATAGGTGCAACTTACTAAAGTTTGTTTTCTTAGTTTTTGAAGGATACCATTTGTTGAAGTGACTATTAGAAAATAGCTTTTAAAACTTAATTTAACCAAGTAGTTTGGTTGGGAGAAAAATTAATATTAATATTTTCCTCTCTAAGCTATTTTGCTTGCTGTCTAAAACAATGCGGTTAGCCTTTTGTAGCAATGATTTTTTAATTTTCCTGTTATTGTCATCACCTACAATATTATTACGATGATGTACTATTTCAGGATTATCACTAATATTACCATATCTTAGTATTAAAAATTTACTTTAGTCCTCAAAATCGTAGTAGTATCTCAAGATGTGCTCCATGTAGTATATTAGTATGCGACTTGCTCTGTCAAGAGTCAATACATAATACAAAGTGCAATTAGTTAAGAACAGAATCTATAGATATTGCACAGTTTAAATCTTAAACTGAATAGAAGAAGATTTGATATCATATGACTTGGAAATGAATGTTGTGCAAAGGGGCTATCTACCTTATGAAGAATAATATGTGGGCCCTTCAAACTATATCTAATGTATAGGAACTGCTGGAAATAAAAAAGAAATTTATTATCTGCAATATTAGGAAGCAATTGATGGATAAGATTTTGTTACTATCAAAAAATATTAAATGTACTTATTAATAGGATCCAAGCAGCATAATCAGATGTTCTATGTCGATATATTTTGATGTCCAGATTCTTTTATCATTTCAGTGATGATTAGTACTTTCTGATACTGCAATTAATAGTATTCTTGGCACCATTGGATTCTTGCCATTGGAATTAATTGAAATTCTAGCTTAAGCTTCTTTATTAAGAAGGATAAATATTTAATTGGCTTTCATATAGAATTCATAAGATAAGATCAAATGGGAACATAAGCATAGATCGTTTAACTAAATGTCTCTTTTTGCGCCAGAATGCGTCTTTGAACACCTGGTGCTTTAAAGTATATTGTTTGCTGAATTGAATTTTATCTAACTTTCGAGTTTCTGGCTTTGGCTTATGATTTTTTGCACTCAGATACATACAAGACTTAGTTTGAATTTGTGTTTTTCCCCATTGTCTTTTTCAATTCTTCTCAAGAACTATGACCATGATTAAACTTTAAAAAATTGCTTCATATAAGTTGATTGTATGGTCTATTATATGCATGATATTGACTTGTTTTGACCATTTATACATGTATTTGGTTTCCGTGATGAATTTAATGGTTTTGATTTTTTGATAGGTATAGGCAAAACCACAAAAAAATTCACATTAGAGCTTCAAAACATTGGTTTAGACAGATCTGGCAAGGCCTTTTATACCTCCATAGCCAAGACACTATCATCCACAAGGATCTCAAATGTGACAATATATTTGTCAATGGTAATCAAGGGAAAATAAAAATTGGTGATCTTAGCTTAGCTGCAATACTTCGTAAATCGCACGTTAATCGCTATGTGGTAAGTTCACAAATTCCCACCTTTTAAGGTGCTAATAAGGATATAATTATACGTCATCCAGGGGTAAAGTTTGCAATAAAATGGCAGTAAAATTACTAATATAATCTTATTCAATAGAAAATAACAAAAAAAACATTCCTGTAGCCGGGTCAATTCAGTGTTGGCGATCGCTTTAGTTCAATCCTTTTATTGCAATAGTCAACCCTTTGATTGCAATAGTCGGGTGCTTGTGGTTGAAGCGCAACATGCATGATGACACTTATTAATGCAGCAGGCATCTAAGTCAGTATAAAAGCATATCAACTTCTCACTTTACAAAAAGAAGTTGTATATGATGTCTTTGTTTTATTTAAAACTATATCCTTCTCTTTAGGTTGAAATGGATATTCACTGTAATTTGTACATATATTTTGCTCTTAAAATATTATAGTTTTGTTCCGGTAATTTCCTATTTTGGAAGGCGTGCATGAAGACCTTTTTCCAAAATAAGGCCTTCATTCTTCTGTGTGCACTTGGCTTTGTTTATTAAATTGTTAGCTAAGATTATCTCCGCAATTTTCCCTCCCTACACCCACTTGACCTTGCTTTCTGTATTCATTGTTTGAAATTCCTCTGTACTTATCTTCGTTTCTTTCTGAGAACCTTATTCGCTTATATTGGTGTTAAGTCTAACCTCTTGTCTATAAATCTTTAACATCAGTTTTCACTAAAATGCACTTCTTGGGACAACTTATTATTAACTATTTGTTTCCTAAATGTTAGGTGTATCTTTACATGTTTACAAATCTCAGATATATGTAGACAAGTTTTAATCCTTAGGCTCCCTTTTTACATAAATTTAACTAAATTGTCCCTTCAGGATCTGTGTAGTTGTCTCTATGGGGTTATGGGCAGTTCCAGTATTCTTCTGATCGTGCTACTATACCAAAAACATAAGGTAACTTAGCTTTGTAATTCTCGGTAGAAAGTAATGACACACTTGGCTTTCTTGTTTGTTTGTCGATGTAAAAAGAATCAACAAATATAAAAATAGGGTATTAAGAAACAGGGGCATAAAGAATTCATTCTCATTTGAACTACAATTATAAGAAGACCATGATGAATTAAATTTTTTTATGCCATTCAAAGCATTCAGGGACAGAGCTAGGGACCGAGCTTGTTCGTTATTGCATTGGTTTTTTTTTTTATCATGCTATGGACGATAAATGAATCTGTCTTGTGAACATTGCCAATCGCATTATTATATTTTACAGTGAAGAGATAAAAGAAACTAAGTTTAATTTAGCAGGAAAGAAAGCAAGAAGAAGCTAGGTTTAGATTTTAGTAGTTTCTTACTTTCATGAGCCTTGAGTACTAACAATTATGAATGCATGTCATCTCAACAGTTGACAGGTGATATATATGAGGAAGTTGACAGTCATAATCGCATGCTGGACAGAATGGTAAGTATGCTGTATTCAGAAGGTCAGTTTTGAATGTTGATGTTGCTTCTCAAGTGAGTGTTGTACAGATTGTAGTTTTGTCATTTAGGGGAATGATATGGATTCATCCAGGGGTATCCTCTCAGGAACGATGAACAAATTCAGGATGGTATGCCCCCTTGCAGTATTTATTTGATCCTTTGGTAAAAGGGAACATATGCGTCAACATATATTACAATTATTCTGTAGATATGCACAATCATAAAAGATCATCCTATATAAAATAAAAGATAAAACAATATAGTTCAATCTCATAATAATATAAACATAACACGCATACCTGATCAAAATCAGTGACCCATATTCTGTCAAATTGTCTCGCAGACCTCTATGTTATTTAACATTAAAAAAACTCAGTTTATTTTCCAAATTAAAGAGGTGGAAGAAAATCATATACTATCATTTTAACTTACAAATACTGTAGAACTTCAATCCAGTATGTCAATCTTGGAATTTCTCCACTCAACTTATTTTGTGCCAGGTCCCTATTTTTGAAATAAGGCACATCAGGGATTGTGACAATAAGGATATCTTAAATGAGTCAATAAGAGATATCAAATAATTGACAAAATTTTTAGGTTTGAATCTGAGACAAAATTTAAGGAATTGGTCCAATCAAATTATTTTATGTTAAAAGAATGCATGTATTTGTGATGAATTAAGTGTAAAAGTCGAGCAGAATTGTAAGTTTGTATTATTTGTTTTTTTGTTTGTCTTTGGTTTGTTTTTGTTAAGTTCTTTATCGTATAGTATTTGTATAATAGTATAGATCAGAAAAGGTGTCTTTGAAAGTTCAGCGTAGTGGTTTGTCCAATTAACTTGCCCAATATAGAAGAGGTGACATTTGCCAGAAATGTCAGAAATATAGAGACAAAAAAGTTTGAAATTCATTTGTAGAACCAGAAGAATATTCAAGCATTATGCAGGAGCTTAATTTTCCACTTAATTTTCCACTTTACATGTTACACGTACTTTGCATTTCCTGTACAGTAGTGATAGCGTATAGTTTGAGAGAAAAGATGTATACATTATGCAATGCGGTACTGTAGAAGCATTGGTGTCATGTGTTCCCCTTTCTTCGACAAGATTTTTGTTTTGTTTATTTAAGCAACAAATCCATGGGAGACAATAACTCATGTAATACTCTGGTTGTGTTAAGTGTATGACTGACCTTGTCATTTTAAGATTGATGTTGGTCATGGTATCTTTTTCTAAGGGCATCCCACAAATACATGAGGACTAAAGGGAATTGGAGATATCAAACATATAGATGAAAACTCTTTCTTCCTTCTTAGTCCATGTTGTTTGGCATGATTTTTGGCAACCATAGATATAATAATATCTATTTCGGCTGTCACCAACTTCCTTTGCATACCTCGGTCAGGAAGAAGGCATTCATATGATACAATGAAATTCAGTACTGCTTATTAATCCTATTAATCTTTAACATGGCTTCAATATACATATTACGAAAACAGATTTTAAAATAGCACCTTCAATGCATTCATAAAACAGACCTAAATGTTAGATTTTACTTTTTTATGACTACTTAGGAAGGGGATTTGGGGATGGGGGAAGGTCTTAAGAGGATATAAATCCCTAACTATCCTTCGGCGTGTAGTTGCCTACCCTCTGCTACTCTCGAGTCCCGACCAAAATTAATATGGAATTCATTTTACAAATAAATAATAACACATTATAAAAATTAGAATGCGGACCCAAACATAAATCATTATAATGCGAAAAACTATCGATTTTTATAAACAATTGTGCCTTCCCATTAGGAAACTGTGATATGTAAACACTTCTCATTCCCTCTCCAATAAGGTTTTCTTGAAAAAAGCTATTCGGATGTTCTTGAAGAGAAGCAATCTTGTAACACTTAGGCTGTGGCATTATCCCAATTCAGTCTGTACGCAGATTCTGGCATTTAATTTTTCCCTGATTTATTTTGTGACAACTGTACATTGTCAAGTTTATTTAACGCGCTACAAAGGCTTTTTCGTGTTTTTGAAAATATAAATGTGTGGCATGATCCTAATTTTTGGCAGTACAAGTTTGATAATCTTGGAAGGAATCTCTTTAACATCTATGCATTCATCTAACCTTGTAGGTTTGTTTCATAGCACCTCATCTCAACTAGCAGCTACATTGACGACATAAGCATCCAACTGCCCAAAATCTGAAGATCATATTTCGTTGCGGTATGCTTATGATATATCCAAGTTTGCATGTTATATTTCATTAATTATACAATTTGACTCGAATACTCATCTCCGTAAACATATCTTCTTATGCAGGTCGTGTTGTCTATCCTAAGAGTGTTATTGTTCATAACAAGACCAAAGAAAGTTGTTTTACGAAACATCCCAGATTCCAGGAGCTATAGGAGTATAAATCAATACCCCAATGGAAACAATGTTCCCGGAATTCTCATACTTGTGATTCATGCTCCATTCTACTTTGCGAATTCCAACTACTTGAGAGAAAGGTAGTAAGATGTCTTACAATATCAAGTATACACTTAAATCACCTACTTTGGCCACCTGTAAATCTGGATGATGCTAATATACTTGTACTACGCTTTTCAGAATCACCAGGTGGATTGGTGAGGAGGAAGATAGGATAAAAGCCTCTAGAGAATGCCTTTTGTTATATTTGTGATACTACTTATACCATACCATAAACTGTGATTTTAGGCTATGTAAAATCATTACAAATATCCAAACCAAAGTAAAGAACAATGTTTCCAAAGTAATATCACCATTTACATTCAAGTTAAGAAAATACATAGAACCTACAGTAAAACTGCAATCTGTATACAGGCCCGTGCCTTGCACGGGCTGTTACGCTAGTTACCTTCGAATTCGAGAACCTAAATAGTACAGTGGATTTGGTCTTTAATTGTTCGAGAGAAAGTAAAGTAGAGAAATAGATCCGGTTTACTTTAATTTGATTGTATATGTATTTGTTTTAGGGGGAAAAGTAGAGCGTATAATTTCATTTTAGGGGGAAGTTTTCCGCCTCATATTTTCATCTCGTAAGTTGTGCATTTTTCTTTTTAATTTAGTGATTAAAGTTTTTTTTAAGTTAAAATTAATATTTATATATAATAAAATTTAAAATTTATATTATTAATTAGATTATGTATTTAATATAATAAAAAAGTATTCCAATGGTACGAATGTAAAAAAAATATTTGGTTGCAGATCTGTAGAACACTATTGTATTGACTAGTACTCGTAACTACTACTTTATCACTTTTACTACATGTTTGTTAAAATTACGTACAACCCGGCCTTTTTATTTTTCGATTATTTTTTCCAACACTAAAATGAGTGTTTATTAACATCCGTACGGTTCGATCGTTGAAAAAATCATTCAAAACAATTATTCAGTGAATCTGGATCGTGTCTCGTTATAGGAAGTAGCACTTTTAGCACGTTTTTGTTAAAATCTAGTACAACCCGACCTTTTTATTTTTCGATTATTTTTATCCAACACTAAAATGAGTGGTTATTAACATCCGTACGGTTCGATCGTCGAAAAAATCATTCAAAAAAATTATTCAGTGAATCTGAATCGTGTCTCGTTATAGGAAGCATCTTTTTTACCACGTTTTTGTTAAAATCTTGTACAACCCGACCTTTTTATTTTTCGATTATTTTTACCCGACACTTAAATGAGTGTTTATTAACATCCGTACGGTTCAATCGTCGAAAAAATCATTCAAAAGAGTTATTCAGTGAATCTGAATCGTGTCTCGTTATAGGAAGCATCTCTTTTACCACGTTTTTGTTAAAATCTCGTACAACCCGACCTTTTTATTTTTTGATTATTTTTATTCAACACTGAAATGAGTGTTTATTAACATCCGTATGGTTTGATCGTCCAAAAAAGCATTCAAACAAAATTATTCAGTGAATCTGAATCGTGTCTCGTTATAGGAAGCATCTCTTTTACCACGTTTTTGTTAAAATCTCGTACAATCCGACCTTTTTATTTTTCGATTATTTTTATCCAACACTAAAATTAGTGTTTATTAACATCCGTATGGTTCGATCGTCGAAAAAATCATTCAAAAAAATTATTCAGTGAATCTGGATCGTGTCTCGTTATAGGAAGCATCTCTTTTACTACGTTCTTGTTAAAATCTCGTACAACCGTACCTTTTCATTTTTTGATTATTTTTTCTCAACACTAAAATGAGTGTTTATTAAAAATACTTCTAAAATACGGTTTGATCATACAAAAATTAATTTTAAAAAATAGTTTGTTTAGTGGGTGGTAGTCTCGTTACTCGAAGTAGTACTTTCACTAGATTTTTGTTATAAAGTCGTACAAGATAAATTTAGATTTTTTTTTAAATTTTTGTATATCACTAATATAAGTAGTTGTTCACATTCGTACAGTTGGAACGTCCAAAAAATTATTTTAAAAAATAGTTTGTTAAGTGGGTGGTAGTCTCGTTTCTCGAAATAGTACTTTCACTAGATTTTTGTTATAAAGTCATATAAGATAAATTTAGATTTTTTTTAAAAAAAATTAATATCACTAATATAAGTAGTTGTTCACATCCGTACGGTTGGATCATCCAAAAAATAATTTAAAAAAATCGTTTGTTAAGTGGGTGGTAGTCTCGTTTCTCGAAATAGTACTTTCACTAGATTTTTGTTATAAAGTCGTACAAGATAAATTTAGATTTTTTTAAAATTTTTGTATATCACTAATATAAGCAGTTATTCACATCCGTACAGTTGGATCGTCCAAAAAATAGTTTGTTAAGTGGGTGGTAGTCTTGTTTCTCGAAGTAGTACTTTCACTAGATTTTTGTTATAAAGTCGTACAAGATAAATTTAAATTTTTTTAAAATTTTTGTATAGTTTTTTTGAAGTTTTTTAAATAAATTTCAAAATATTTATTTATAAAATAATTATGAGTGATTTGCTTTATTAGTGATTTTAATACTAATTATTCCTTTTCCCCACAAATTCTTCCCCAACTATAGATGAAAAGGTATAGGCGGCAAAAATACCGCCACATCTCCAACCCTATCTCTAGGGGTGTACATACGATCCGCTCAACCGCATAAATCGCTCGCACCGCTCGCAACCGAATCGCATTTTGCGGATAATCGCGAAATGTGGATTGGTTGCGGATGTAATTTTTAATAATCGCTCATTTGCGGTTTGGTTGCGGTTTTATATATTCAAAAATCGCAAAATCCGAACCGCAACCGCAAACCGCAATATATAAATTATATTTAAAAATATATATTTTTTATATTATATAAATTAATAATTTAAATACATATATGTTTATTTATTATGTGGTTCAATATTTTGTTCCCTTGTTATGTATTTAACTATTACCAGACTTTCTATATATTTACTTCTACCTCAAAAATGATGATCAGGACCTATTATGTGTAATGTTTGTTGTATTTTGAATTTAATATTCTTTAGTTATTATTTATTTGTATTTGGTGGTTGAATCGCAATCCGAACCGCAACAATCGCATTTTCGCGGTTGGAATTGATGTGGTTAATCGCAACCGCAAATACGGTTGTGGTTGAAGTTTTTATAAAATCGCTATATGCGGGTTGGTTCGACTTTTAGTCCAAAACCGATCCGATCCGAACCGCTTACACCGCTACCTATCTCTAACAAAAAAGCCATCTCTCTCAAATATCTTTTATTCCCTTCACCCACACCCCCCGCGTGTCTCTCTCTACTCACTCTGTTCTCTCTCCCCGCCATCTATTTCGGTTTTGTCGCCGTCGCCACCACCGAATTGAAGTCCATAATCTCCTCTACCTGCATCAAATAACCGAAATCGAACCTGGGTACCCCTCTCTCACCCCAGCCCCTCTCTCTCCTTCTCTCTCAAAACTCTAACTGCCCCTCTCTTTCTATTTCTTTCTCTCTCTCAAAACTATAATCTATATCTCTCTCGATATTAGGGATTGTATAATCCAGAACGATCGATAGATAGAATGGCAGAGGAATGACGAGGGGAATGTTTGGAGATATTTTCATCATCTTCCAAGTGTTCGACACAAGAACTCACTGGAGCTCCACCAAAAGTAGATGAAGAAGAAGAAGAGGAGGAATAATGACGGTGAAGAGGAGGATACAAAACTCATAATTTGCCAAAGACCCTAACAAACCAAAGAGGCCTCCGAGTGCTTTTTTTGTTTTCCTGTATGTGTCATTCCTGGAATTAGTGATTGATTTCATATGTGAAGCGAATGTTTGTTTAGTGTTTCTTCATGTGGTCTTCGCAGTGAGGAGTTTAGAAAGACATTCAAAAAGGAAAATCCTAATGTGAAGGCTGTGTCAGCTGTAAGTAGATCTCAGCAATCTTTTCAAGGATATGGTTTCTGCATTACGGAGTATAATCTAGTTGTAATATTTAATAGGTACGTAAAGGTATCCTTCTCAATTTTGTGTATATCTACTTGGCTGTTTAAGATGATTATACATTACAAATATGTTTACTTTGATCAAACAACTTACGAAATCTCTCTTCAAGTTTATTTTGGACGAATTTGAGTATGGCATGGAGTTTGGAGGTTCCTAGTGCTATTGAACACAGATAAATTGTTAATCTTTGAAAGGATGCAATGGGAGGTGTACTATTGTTAGGAAGCTGAGAGTATATAATAATTTTATCAATTAGAAATTGTGTTCTGCAATTTTACGAAAAGAGTAGATCGAGTAGGACAAACTAATGTAACAGAAACTTATGTATCAACCATCGAATAATCCAGCTGAGATTAGATCATATGATTATGATACAAAACTCATATTTAACAGCAACTTGTAGCAATAAGTGCAGCTGTCTGTCCTGCTTGTTTAAGCAAAGGACTTTCATCATCACATTCATGCAAGTATGCTAATTTAAAGTTTGCAGGTAGTTTTGTGTTTACTTCCCTTCTGCTTGCACTCTGTTTGCAGGTTTAACATTACTACTTCCGCTTCCTGTGGATCAATTGCCAGGAGAAGCATTGGAGTGTGTTTTCAAGGTCACTCTTAATTTGCTTGTTGCCTACAAAGATCAAGTAGCAGGTTAATGGTTTCTTCCTCCTTTCTCCTTTGTTTTCATGTTTTCTGTGTTGACTAATTTAGTTGACAAAGTAATGGGAGCCAGTATGCTGCTCTGGATAGTGAACTGACAATGCAAGTTTTGATGCAGATGATGTTTCTATTCATGGTCCTATCACATAGGCTCAGTTTCTAGGTTCTCTCGGAATAAACTTTAGGGCCGAAGCCTTACTACAAAACTGCACAGAAGAACAAGTCGAGTCGCTTAGGACAGGGTACTAGCATCTTGTAGGGGAAGGTGAAGCCCCATTTTGGGAGGGTCCTATTGATCAGGCACCAATTGGTATGGGTACAAGATATATGGCAATGACTATAGTGAACAAGAAGCAAGGTACTCCGGCACCATTCCAGTGAAGTAATTCAGGAAAGAAATGGTTGTGTCAAGTAAGAGCTTTTAATGAAGCTGTACGCACAGTATAAAACTCACTTTCTGATTACTTCTTGGGAATCTGTTACCCGAAAATCAAATGACAATAAAACATAATGTTTTTTTCCTCTGTTACCCGAATCTACAAAGATCACTCTGTTTTTTTCCTCTTTAGTGAGAATGAAAACAAACTTTTCTATTCTTACAAATGCAATGAGATGTCTTGTGTATGTAGGATGATTTAAACTTTTGTGTGATCGATCATGGATATATGATAATATTTATGTGAACAATGGTATTTTTATATTTAGATTCGTTTAATGGAACATGCTAATGGAATGATATTCAAATGATAAGCACTCATTTTAAGCTTGTTTTGGTTGAATGTATTTAAAAATGACTCATATAATATTTTGAGATCTTTGACTCATTAAATATGTCTGGTGCAATCAAACATAATTTGTAATTTCATAGGTACTGCAATTTTCACAGGAAATTAATACATATCGCAAGCTATGTTAAAAATACAAGCAAATTGTCATGGTAAACTATATTGTAGTAGGTAACTGGAGAGTAGATCACAATGTTCTGCTATACCAATACTTCATGTCCAGTTGGTCAAATAACTATTTGAAGAGGGTAATCCTAAAAACAGAGTACTTTTAGTCACACAATAATACAATCACTAGTTTTTAGCTTCCTTAAGCGAACAAAGCTCTGACATATAGTCACATAAAAAATGTAGTGACCATAGGTTATTTCCCATTTAGCCACATCACCGAAAATGATTGTGGCCATTTCGTAACATTTAGACACATCAAATAAGCATCGGTCGCTAGTTATTTTCACACTTCTATCTCTCAAGCATGAATATAAATTTTGGAATTGGTCAAATTCAATAAAAAACCATGCTGTTTTATTATATTTGGTCACATATTTGGAACGTGGCTAAATATTGTCACACATTTCTTTAAATTGTGACCAAATCTTCCAAAAAATGTGTTTTCGGTCACTCGAAAAATAATTGTGTGGCTAAAACTTGGGACGATGACCTTTAGCCAATCGTTTTTTCCAAAGTGTCACGGCCCTTACTGTACGAAGAGTGATGAAAGCCCAAATTTGACGTAGTGCAAAGACAAAGGAAAAAATATTAAACATATTATCAATAAAAATATTCATGTAAAGAAACTAACAAGGGAAGCAAGAATGGGCAAACAAATAGGTTATCACCTCTGATGGGACAAAAAAAGAACATTAAGTGGGAGGAATTAGTATTCATTGAGAAGAGTCAAAGAGCAGGTGAATTTCTTGCGAGTGGGATTAGTGGCAGCAATGAAATCCAAAAAAAAAAAAAATTTATGATCACACAATGATTATATTGAATCAGATCTACAATTTCATCCAATCTTGCCATGAGTGCTAGTGGTATTCCCACGACCATTCATCAAGCCACCCCGACCACTAGCTATTTTACCTTTAAGGCTTCTTTGACCGTGAGAGTAATATCACATGATCAACATGTATTTTTTTGGATTTCAAAAAAAAACATGTATTTTTTTTAATACAAAACAATTTTAGAGTCTCAAATAACTATGCCAAACATCATAAACACAATACAAATAGAAAAGAAAAATATTATGTATAAAAAAACACCATGAACACCAAACATGACAATATGAAAACCTTTCTCTAACCAAATCTGAGCCAGCTTATCAAAATCAAATATAGTCATTAATTTAGAAGCAATTGGAAAAAAATAAGCCATATTTTTCAAATACTAATTGGAATATAGGCATTCTAAGAAACACTTTAAAGCAATTACTTGGTAAATAATTACTTCTGATATACTTACCCATGTTTAAGACCAAAGGCATCGGAGGCTTGGAGCCCAATCACGCCAGGCCTGCACAAAAAAAACATTGATGAAAAATGAGCACTTGAAACTACTCCAGGACAAACCTAAGCAAAAATACAATTATAAACTTTAATGTTACATTTTTTTAACTTTTATCCTTCCAATATACCCATCTCTAAACAGAACTTTATCAAGATCATTATCAACTAAACCCTCTTTCCAAATCTCGTGTTCTTAAGATTCTTAAAGATTATCACACGTTTTAACACGAAGAAAACATACAAAAACTCTTTTAGATCTTTAATCAAACAGATAGACGGCAAGAATTTAAAACAATAATATGTATATAAATGAATAAGGCTTACCCACCATCTTGATTCTTGAGGATGTAAGAATGAAGAACGTATCAGAGCATCCATCAGAAAGCATGAGAAGTGAACCTAAAGAGTTGCTACAGGAGACACGTTGCTAAAGAAGTGGATCTGAACATAGTTAAAGCAAGTCAAATCTCAAGCCGTTTGGATGTTACTCAAAAAGGGATAGACAGATTAGAAAGTAATTTTGTATGTCACCTTATTTGTAGTAAGCAGTTGTACTCATGTTCTATAATAGTACAATCTCATTTCTCTAGTAGTTAAGTTTTTCAAGATCATAATCTTTACACATCTCTCTGAGAAAAACGAAGCTGAGAATACTACCATTTGTATTCACAGTTTGTAGCAAATCTTTATCTAATAAAATATTAGAATAAAGTGAGTGATCTTGTTCTAGTGTTTATTTTCCGCATTTATTCATTCTGAGAAACACGAACACACACTCTTGCTACATAATCAGATTCAAACACCTAAACAATCTTCACTTGAAATATTGATTTGAAGAAAAAGTTTGAAAATACATTCACCCCCCTGTATTTTCTTGTCAGTATATTCATACTCAACATAGACCGTGCAAAGCACATGTTACTTTTATTTTTTTTAATTTACTTATAGTTTAGTATATATAATATTATAAACATTATTTTTAATATGTTGGGAGAATTCAAATTTTAGACATTTGTATATAAATAATTTTTAGTATTAAATTTAAATTAATATGTTGTTGGTGGGAATCGAATCTTAAACCTTTCTATATAACATAATCTATTATTAATTTTATATTAAAATTTCATCCCAGACATAATGTCTCTAAGACAACGGTCAACACTTTCAAACGCATGCCGATGCTGCATAGGAACCTCATCCCAAATAATTAAACTGGTTTGTTGCATTAACTCGGCTATGTCGGTGCCGTGTTTAATACCAGCAATAGAAATATGGGCAAGTTTCAAAGGGATGTGAAATCTAGAGTGAGCAGTTCTACCTCCAGGAATTAACGTTGCAGCAATTCCGGATGAAGCTACTGGCAAAACAATTTTTCCTTGACTTCGAAGGCGACAACAAAGTGTTTTCCATAAGAATGTTTTTCCACAACCACCGCTACGATAAACAAAAAACAAACCACCTTCACCATTATCAACACTGTCAAGGATTGCATTGTATACTTCCAGTTGATCTTTATTTAGATTTGTAAAAAGTTGTGCATGTTCTCTTTTCATATCCTCCTTATCATATCCAGTTTCCTCAAGGATAAGACTATTTTCATTATTTCTAAAATATTCTCCATCAGGAAATGGCAAGGTACTGTAATCTTTCAAACTTTTTCCAACATCGTTAAGTAGTTTCTCAATCTCTACAAAATATTGAATATATGAATTAATTTTTGAAAAAAAACTGGTAGTTAGAATCCCAAAAATTGTTTGTGACAAATTTGGTAAAACATATTAATATAAAGAGAATATTTTTAAAAATATGTACCTGCTAAGCACCAATTTTGTATTTCAGAATCACTTAGTTGCAGAGTGTGATTGTTGGTAAGTATCCGTCTATTGTAAAGAATATCATCAGACATGATCTTCCAATGTTCTATCCATAATCTCAAAGGTTCAGCAACAGTATTGTTTGTCAAAATGTGGACAAACAATTCTCTTAATTGTCGTGGCATTGCACTAATTGCATTCTCCTCTAAAGCCACATGCCATTGTCTATCATCTTTCAGAAGACCAAGTGCGTCACATGCTTCTTTGAAAGTATTATAAACTTTACCATTAACCGTACGTAGATCTTCATAGCAAGTAGCACCTTTCGTCTGCATCAAAAGCATTCGTAAGAAAAACGTTTCTCCGCCAGAAGTGTGGATATCAATTATTCTGCCTACTACATTTCTTTCTCTCTTTGATTCCACTTTCCTTGATCAGATTTCCACGTAAAATGCTGCGGGAATTCCATATACGTCACGTCCTTTGCACCATGAAGTGTTTTATTAGCTAAAAACCACCCTTCTAATTTGCTGTTTTTGGAACTTGCCTTAGCAGCAATATTTTGCAGATCATCTTTTGTGTTGAAAGTGACATTTTTTTCACCGGGGCAATGTACTGGTAACCTGTCCACCGCAGGAAACCTGTAGTGAATATCAAACCCGAAAAGTCTCCATGCCGCTTCAACAGCACATACATACCGACCATCCAGATACTGTTTAATCTCATTATTATCCTTTTTTTGTATAGTACTGGAAGAACCATTAGCATTAATACCTTTCTTCTTCAAGATCATTGTGGCAGTATCATGTCCCTTCAAACAATATTTGAATAAATATTTTAAGGACCTGCTACTATTGCAAACTTCAAAATTTATGTGACAATGGAAGTGTATCAGTAAGTCTCTGTTGTACGGAACTACATACTGATTGTCCAATTCCACACCTTTCCTTTTGACAATGTTTCTTTGCTTACACCTTCGATATTGTGGGAAACCACAATCGTAAAAAAAGGTGGTTGGATTAAACCTGCATTTTTGACAATATACGATAAATAAATAAATTTATGACGAAATATGTTCAATATAAGAAAATTTTGCATGAAAATGAAAACAGTGGATATTACACACACAAATTTGGTAAAATAAGTGTAGATATTACGCAAACCTCTTTGGAAAATGTCGAATACATTTTACCTTTACCATATATACATGAAGATTGCATATTGTTTTCACCACATGGTCCATGTATCATGAAATTCTTTACAATATGATAACCAATGGGATCAACCTTTTCATCCTGTATCTCAACTGATATTAGATCATCAATTTGATCTATGCGCTTAGGTCTATCATTCGGATGAAGCCAAATGAGCATGTGTGTATGCGGCAGACCGCGCTTTTGGAACTCAATCACGTGCATAACTATTTTAAAATACGCAAAGTAATAATTAGTAAAAACTGGTAAAAATTCTAATGAAATTCAAAAATTGTGACAATTAAATATATATCTTACTCCCAATGCATCTTCCAAAATAATTCTTTTTCTTTATTAAATCAATAAGTTGGTCCAGCTTCAACTTGAATACTCTTGCAATAACATCTGGAGCATTACTAACATCAACTCCTGGTTTGTGCTTTAACATTTCATGAATCTCTGGCCACTGCGTATTGCAAGTCATTGTCAAAAAAAGAGATGGATGGCCAATTGTACGACATATAGCAAGTGAATCTTTGAAATACTGATTCATATATCTCTGTGAGCCTGTAAAAGTAGCAGGCAAAATGACATTTTGACCAACATTGGATGAATCTGTATCACCCCTGTGTATACGATCACGAATTGATCTATATAAATCTGAACGTATGACATGTTGATGTGTCTTTATCCAATCAAGCCTATATTGTTCAACAACAGCAAAAGCATCTACACCAAACTGTTGCCAAAGCCTTCCACCAAGATGAAGTGTCATACCTGTGAAACATATAAAAACAGAACAAAACAAAAAAAATTGTTATCTGCTGATAGCTATTTTAAAATTTGGACATAGAATTCCTGAAACTACCTTCATTGGGACGTATCATTAATTTGTAGGCATAATACTCTCTCATGGAAACATTTGTTCTGGCCTTACTTTCATCCGGACATTCATTGGCAGAAACTTGTGTTGCAACTTTCCGTGCTTTTCCATTTAAAGGAATTTCTGGATGAAAACCCTCATCACCATATGGGAAAAGCAAGGGATACTTGAGTGACATGAATTGAGAACAGGTCTCAAATACTCGCTTAAGATACATTTGTTTGGTTTGAACCACAATATCCCTGAAAGGAGAGCAATCATCTGCATCACCAACAATTAATGCTGCAACATCATTGGATTCTATGACATGATTGGTCCTTCCTGATGCAGATCTGGAGTGGATTAATTGTAGATCAAATTCATCTAATTCATCAAGTTTTAAACGATCCCTTGCAAAACGAAAACCTCTTGCACATTTGTTGTGTTCATCAAGCATTTCTAACAGACTTTGAATAATTTCTGGATCAAGTTGGTCACTACCATTAACTGCATTTATACGATTTTGGACCTCGTTCTTCGTATCATATATGTATAATTGGCAGAATTTTGGAGATTCTCCTTCCTTTGGCTTGAGGGTACGAATAAGATGATAGTTTTGACCATTTAATTTAAAGCAATAAGGACCTTTTCCATTGTTTATTTTCTTATCTATTTTGCCACCAATAGAAGTAAACTGGAACATGGAATTGTGCGTCCTTATGTTATTGAGAAAATGTGTTGTCTTCTCTCCACCTGACAGTAGCGCAACCAAATAAGGAGGAGGTTGTTTCTCTGGTTCAATAGCTACCTGACCATCCCTACAACATAATGAGAATGTGGGCTCACTATTTTTGGCTCCTTTATTATTGCGCTCCTCATTCCACATCACTGATTTACATTTTCGACAAACTTTTGTTGGCGGACCAAGATCCATGTACCCTTCCCAAAAATCTATCATAATTCAAGAACTAATCAATAAATGAGGAAGAACAATTATATATGAATCTATCATAAATGTTAAACATGGTTTGTTGTATTTAGAATCATTTTCATCATCCATGACATATTGTCCACGATCATCTGAAAATGATAATAAATGAATAAATTAAATATCAATTTTAAACATAAATAGTAATCAACCATGATTGTAATAAGACAAACAAAACAAATGTTGAAAGTACCTTGCTCTTCAGCATTTAAATCAACATCATCAATATCATCTACACATATTAAAAGACGCATAAATAATATAAGACCTATATACTTTGCTTATAAAAAATGTCTTGTAAATAAATAATGAACATTATGAATAATGAACATACCTATATGCATCTCATCCTTTTCCTCAACAAATTCATCTGTTGAAAAGTAGTATTATGTAGACAAATAGTTGGTTATGTTCAAATAAATGATGTTATACAATAGTTTTAAATACCAGAAAGGATTTCATCCCTCAATTGTTGACTGTTGGTAAAAACCTCTTTCCTTTTTGGTTGATTGTTTCGGCCAGTTTTCAAATGGGAGGAAGTAGATGCTGAAGGAATTTCTACGCATACGGAAGCGTTTATAACAATTATTTGCATAGAAATCCTAATTAATCGTGCATATAGATTCCGAAAATTATATGAACACAAGAAAAATACCTCGAATGCTTTCCGGCAACAGCTATGAATTTGTTCTTCAATCCCAGCAATCACCCCTCAAGTGTGAAGTGCTCTAACGGTATCCACCAAGAGAATTGAATGAAGAAGAAAAGACGAGAGAATTTTTGGCTAACTTTGATTTTACAAAATTCTCAATCTTGTAAATGTTTTGGTGTGTTTTGCTCTCTTCACAAGCTGCATTCTTATAGCCAAAAATCAGCTGAGAATATTCTTCCAAAGATGCTTGTCATGATGAGCTTTAATTAATTAATCATTTAATAATTAAAACACTTTTAATCATTAATTCATTTTTAAACTCTTTAAAAATTATTCTCTCTATATATTTAATTTTTCAAATTAAATATATATAATTTATAAATATTAAGAACTCCTTCTTAATATATAATTTTATTTTATAAATAATTAAATCATATTTAATCAATTATAAAATTACTTAATTATTTATTTCTCAAATAAATAATCATTAGCCAATATAAATTTTTCCTTTCATCTTCAAACATAATCTCTTTTATGGTGTGACCCTTTAGGTTCATAATTATGTCGGTAGTAGAAATAAATAATAATAAACTATTTATTATTATTTATACGAATTACAATTAATTCGTTAAAAATAATTATCGTTATAATTAAATTCATTCTACATCGTGAGTGATACTTTTGAAGGTATATCGCGACTATCCGAATAATATGAATTCATCGCTAGGAATATAGAACCTATTCAGTGAATGGTTACCGTACAATAAATTCCTTCTGCCCTAACAATATCCCGATTAAATACAAGGCATAGATCTCGTGTCAAGCCTCTCTAATTTAATCATATGATTTCTCATTCCTTATGTATAGTTCATGTTAATGCAAATTAGAAACTACTTTCTAATTTCATTCACTTTGGCCAGAGATTCCTGAACTACCATATTAAGAATAGCATAGGATATTCGCTTCTTTACTGGAAGGGGTAGATCCTTTATCGATCGTTAACTATCTCCATATATAAATTCCAATGCCCAGAATAGAACTTATTAATTGCCCTTGAGACTAAGGACTAAACCAAAGCATTGTTCATTATATACAAGATGACTCTAACAATATCAAGTCTAAGGATACTTGTACAACCATCACTATATGAACAATTACTGACACGTGAGTAAACTCTATTAATTGTTCAAGTGATCGAGTCATGTTCAATGAACTCATTCCCCAATGAGCACCTACATACTAACTATAGTGTCACCACACAAATGCCTATGAGAACAAACATCCTTCGTAGGAAGCAAGTATAGTATGTACCGATCTTTACGGATTGACTAACTCCCAATTAGTTATCCTATGATCAGGAACAATTTAAGTTTAGTGTTATCATCTTCTAGATCTCACTATTATAATCTCATTATAATTCTAGAAGCTTTACTCTAAACTATGGAACATCTTATTTAATACACTTTAAATAGATAAAGCCCGTATTAAGACAAATATGTCTTTCAATAATAATCATAAAACCTACTAAGATTACAAGAAGTTTATCCTAACTCATCATCCATGATTGGATTTAGGACACTTCTCTTTCAATCTCCCACTTTTACTAAAACCAATCACTTCAGTATCCTGTACCCATCTTCATTATGTGAAGATCAAAGTGAGTCCAATAAACGGCTTTAACAATGGGTTTACTACGTTGTTTGTGTATGTCAACTTTCTCAATGTTGACAACCTCTATATCAACGATCTCTCTAATCGGATAAGAGTGCTGCAATTATGTGTTTAGATCTTAGATGGGATCACGGCTCCTTAGCATGCTTTAATCTGATGCCCTTGAGTTGTCACATTACAACTCAGTGGCTTATTATCTGCCAGGAACTAACCCAACACAGAAACTAGTTTTCCAATCCACTGTCGCAACAAACTTCCAACAAAACACACCATGCATTCTGATCTAATATTAACGAGTGTCTACTGCTTGAAACTATTTCAACTCACTGTCTTTCAACTCAGGACTATCAAGTGCCCCGAACTGAATCTACTATCAAACTGATCTTAATTAAAATTTGAGTCTTTAAGGACCTTTAGTTTTAATTTATATCCATCAGAGAAAATAAATATATCGCCATGCCTTCTCAAGTATACTACGATATTTTACTGTCATCTGATCCTTTTCTCCTAGGAATAAATTGATATTTTCTTGTCACAACAAGAAACATCATTATTTGTACATATCATGTAACACATAATGGATTAAAATGATTCTTAGAGACATTCCATCCACGTGTCCTCTCTCTCATAGAGATATTCTCCCATGTTCATCATCATGAAACATCACTTGGAGTGTCCATGCTAAACACTTTATCATCCAATCAATGTACATTATTTTGCGTCAGACCTCTTATCCTAATCATGATCTATCAACATAGATCATCACCCTTAGTTTATTCGAGGCCTAACTATAGTCCAAGAAAAAATTCTTTGATAGCTTACTTCTAATGAAAACCAAAATTATCAAAGGTATATTTTTCACTAATATATCCACATATATTACTTTATTACAACTGTAACGCCCTTACTTGACTATATTAATATACAGGCTTTTTATAAGTAATTAAATATTTTTTTACAGGGAAATTTCAGAAAATTTGACATGATGTATTCATAAATATGACTAACCACCTGTCCAAATCAACAAAACTAATTCAACTGTATCCAAATCTGCTCACCACATAATATTGACAAAATCATAAAGAAATATAAATTCTAACTAGCCCAGACCGCTCACAGGTCACAGTATGAAACAACTACTAATTAATATTACAACCCGAATCCGAATAAAATAATATACATTTTCTGTGAATAAATGAAATTACTATCTAACTCTATTTCCAAACTCGGACATTCTCAATCCACTATCTGACGTGATCCATAACTCGACTGTCTCTTCTCGCTGCCCGGAGGTCAATTCTCACGGTCCACTACTAGGTCTACTACGCTTCACTATTAACTGGAGAAAAACAAGCAAAAGCAAAAGTGAGCCAACAATGCTCAGCAAGTGTAAATAGTGATGATAATTTCAATAATGACAATTTTGATAAACGAAAGAGTTTCATCTCATTCTATGAAAGAATAAGTGATATCAACTTTTAAATTGCCACGAGGGCCAGCAATTCACCATTAATAAGGTGCAACAGAAACTAGAACTGATAAGAGTTTCGATATCAATATTATAAAAACGAACTTCCAAAGAGTCGAGAAACAACATCTCAATATCAGAGTATAGACTAGAATTGGAATTTATTTTTTTATATATTTTAAAAAAAACATCATCAAGGTTAGGCTGCTGATCAGTCACGCACTAACCCCGGACAAACGCACACAGCAATGTCCTTTAATGGATCCACGACACACATTGGCCTTAACTTCTGACCACGAATTTGGTCTCCCCGAAGGGACATCTGTTGACCATTAATATGGTCTCCCCGAAGGGACATCTATTTTAAAAACATTTCCAATTCTATATCCAACGCACTAGGTGTCGGAAAAATCGACAACCCTTGCCAACCAACTAAATGGAAACTCACGTTCCAAAACAACTTATAATCAAAGGGTCAATGAAGGATTCAAGATCAACAGGTGTCAACAAGTTCGACACAATAATTGTGTAATAAAAGAAGAACAACAATCTCAAAAGGTATCGACAAGTTCGATAGAATAGAGGGTGATAACCGAATTATCAAGATCTTCAATAAATACCGACGAGTTCGTTAATAAATGGGGTGGAGAATATAAAGAACAATATTTCGAATAAGCATTGACAAGATAGATATGAATAACTGGGGACACATCATCATTATTTGATTAAAGAGAAAATCGACTTGGCAACAATACAAGATATAAATCGCAATAAAATTGCCAACAATTGAAATTCTAAGTTGGAGCAGGGACATAATCAAGCACTACGCATTTATTAAAATTTTACAACACATAGTAAGGTTTGAATTAACATAAGCGAGTAAAGCAGTTTAAACGATTATCTGTAAAATAATTTCAGGATACTTAATTACAAATTAGTTTGAAGAAACATTTTCAAGAAGGGGTTCACTGGAGAAATTATGCTAAAAATCAGGAATTCCATTAACAGGTATTTATGGGGATTTAAATCTTGGATTCTTTCTATTTAGAAAATCCCTTAAACATTTTTCAAGGAAAAATAAAAGATAGGGCGTTCAACTGAGGATCCCAATAACATTCCATGTATAAAATGATATGCGAAAAAAAACTAGTGATAAGATTCTTTGAGAAATTGGTATTTGAATCGAGGGTGGGAAAGTAAACGTTTTCACGCTAATTGAGGAAATACATCATTTTCTAAGTATACTTGACCGCGTCATATCATATAACAAAGGAATTGAATTGCATCACTTGAATGATAAGTGAAGAGCAAAACACTTGCCTCGATTCACGGAGTTCTCGACCTTAACATCGATCCATAACTCAGTTTCACGGCATCTCTTTACTTGCTAGCCTTTTATTTGGCCCTACTTCCACTTCTACATCGTAACTCGTTAACTTCCACGTCAATACATCCGTCGGCTTTGATACTTGTCCTTCTGCTTATCTTTTTACTCGTACTCTGCTCTTGGCCATGTCTCCTATTCAACCGTTTCAAGGTCAAATACTATTTTAGTATCCAACTAAGCAAAATCTTATTGTTTTGCTCTACTCTACCCATACGCGTCCTATAACGCTTACTTATAACTTATACAAACATACTTAATCACATATGATTACTCGGCACTTAGATACCATCTAGGCAACCACTTCACAACAATACATATCAACTATAACATTTACCTTGACTCTCGAAAATCACCATATACTTTTAAATCACCAAATCAAATAACTTAAATAGATTTTTAAATAAATTTGCAGGGGATTTTTAGAAAATTTCGGCATGAAGTATTCGTTTATCGGACAATGGGCTCAGCCCCTCCATGTCAAACAAAACAATTTATAACCCTGTTTTTGATAAAATAAAAGCTGCCTCAATTGCAGCAACATAAAAATAATCAAATAATGAAAAGTACCCGCCCGAACATGCGGCAACTAAACACATAAAGAAATTTACCCGCCCAGACATGCGGCACCTCAACACGTAAGAAAAGTAAACTACGTCTATCCACATTTAAGCCAACACCACGTAGTTGGTAATTAGACATTTACCACATATTAAGACTCGATTTATACCATCTAGCACATAACATTTAACATATAGCCATTTACAACTAGCCAACTATTATAATCATACATTATATAATAATAACGATTAGCACATAACGTTTACAGTTTAGCCAACTCACATAAACTTCACACATAATACTAACATTACCATTAACCACCAATAATCATTAAACCCCAAGTATTAACAAAACCACAATATAATTCCAACCATTACCACTAGCACTTAGCACTTAGCAATTACCAATTACCATTGAAAACTAACAAATATCAATTAGCAATTTACATTTACCATTTATCACTTAGCTTCATTTTATAACTCCTATTTATATATTTATTCCTAACGAAAATTCGGCATGACCTATTTGTTTCACGGACTATCCAAAAATACCAACCAAGCACAATAGGCCCATGCCAGTCTACAACATCAATCAATAATCCACCACTAGTGCAAATATCAACCCTCCGAATTAAATATTGGAAATTCAACCAATAATCATAATCTTACAACTTTAGTCTAATTATACCCATTACCACATTAAGCTTTCCATTTAAACTAATTAAACCACCATAATTAACCTCGCAATTTAAACTAACTAATTACCACAATTAACTAATTAAAATCATAACAATTAAACTATATCAATTTTACAACTAATTAGCTCATAGCAATTAACTAATTAATAATCAAACTAAGCACATAATCACCATTAATCACATAATATCACAATTAATCACATAATATCACAATTTTAATAATTAACACGCGAAACAATTTAATCGATAATCATAGGTCAAGAAATCAATTCCTCACCCAAAATTAAAATGGAGACTATTGATGCTCCTTCCTTTCGTTTCTTCTTCTCCTTTCTTCCTTCTCCTCTTTTCTTCTCTCTCTCTCTCTCAACTGGTCTCTCTTCCACTGCTCCTCTCTCGCGCTGCTGTGCGCGCTCGCCGCCACCACCACCGCACGGTGGTGGCTCCTCCGGCCGCCAATCACTTCAACCCCCCTCTCTCATGTTACACACACATACACACGTTTTACATATATATATATATACGCACGCAGCTCACACACAGTACACACATATACACACACCCGAATTATACACACACACCCTCTTCAACCTTAATCCCCAATTCAATCTCTCTCTCAAATCCCTAATTTCTATTTCTCCCCTCTTTTCTTTCTTTCTCCCTCCCCGATCTATTCCTCTCAGCTGTGTTCGTGTGTGTGTTTTTATTGGGCTTGGCCCAATCCCTTCATAACACTACTAATTACTCCGGCCCAAATATAATGCTACTCATCGCTATTATAACTAATAAACGACTCTTATAAATCGAAATCAGGTAAAATATTCAAAAAATTAAACTCTTCATTTTTAAAATAAAGAATATAAAATTACGAGCACACACATATTTTCGAAATATTTTTCGGATCAAAAATGAATTAAATATGAATTTTCAAATTTTTGATCCTTTAAAGACAATAAAACTCTTAAAATCATTTTAAAATACCGAAACACCCAAATTAATCCACCCAACAATTTTAAAAACTCAATAAATATATAAAGATAATTTTACAAAAGATTTCATGATTTTTAAGCCCTCCGATAATTTTATAAAATTTACAGAGGATCAAAAATACATGATTTAAATATTCTAAATCCTCAAAAATACAAATAAAAATACACCGACCTTCATAACTCACACAAATCATCATATAAACACATAAACACAACTTCACATATTTTTCACTTTTACAACAATATTCACATCATATAACTCATAATTTATAATAAATAAATAATTCTAAATTCGAAATTTTCTAGGTCGTTATATCCTTCCCCCCTTAATAGGATTCTGTCCTCAGAATCACTCCTAAGGACATAAATGACAGTCCTGATCTTCTCAATACCTTACTTCTACTCCCAGGTTGTATCTTTCAACTTCTAAGATTCCATCATACTAACTCATTCATCAATAAGCTCATTATGCGAGCCCCACAATTTCAGAATGGCTTTAAACCTTGACTTTCGAGTCTTTTTAACTCTAGACGTTTAACTCACGGGAACGAATATCTTATTGTCAAAATCAACATGACCTTTTCGTATAACGAACTATACTCTGCGTCAACATTATATTACTACGCTAATCCTTCGCCATAATGCAATCGCGCAATTTGCCTTGATTCGCAACAATCTACATTTGGCACCATTCTCTAGCTTTTACCTATAATCACACGGTTTCAGATAGGACTACAAAAGAAATCTCAAGAAATCTTTCAATCGTTCCTACTCCATTTTCACGGACTATGTCGATCGAGAAGGGAATAATTAAAAGTTTCTTCTTGTCTTTAATCTCATATTCTTACCGAATACCCATTCTGGAAACTTAACATCATTTCGTTCATTCTCAGTCGCATCCTTGCAATCGAATATTATAATTAACATACACGTTCTTTGACGTACATCAAGCAAACTTCAACCCGCACTCGATTCTCACTCTTACAAAATATTCTGGTTTGCCAAGTCTTGTGAATAACATAGCCTCGATTATCTTCAGCTTTGATAACTAATATACTTGTCAACTTGACTGTGACTTCACTCAATACAACCACAAGATTGAATTATCCCATTTATTACCAATTCTTCTACCATCACAACTTCACTCGATACTACTCACGAAACACTTCTTCCACGATTTCTAACAACTCCCGCTTTTATCAACAGGAATTTTTCACTTAACCTGCATCGCCACTTATTTACATCTCCTGAAATAAACCTTCCTCGGATAAAATTTTTGAGAAAAGAACATTAAGAAATCTTCAATCATTCTTACTCCTTTTCACGCGCCATTTACTTGAGAAGGGAATACTCGGAGAAATTTCTATCCATCCTTCATCTCATTGTTTTACCATGCAACCATTTCAAACTAATAACCATTCTCCTTAAATCATATATATCTTATTCGTAATACGCTAATCCGTTCCTTCTGGAGTCAACTTCAATTCTTCATTCTGCATACTTGACGAGTCCTCAGATTTGACTCTACCCGTTACGATTTCGACATTTAACACCACTCACATTGGGATTCTGCATACTTGGAACCTTTCAAGGTCATTCTCCATTGGATTGCATATGCTTCACTAACCTTCGAACATCTTGATTTGCGATCTACGAGCATATCAAATCCTTCGTCTAAATGTCGTTTGAAATCTTATTCATTGGAATATGCTTTGACTTAGTTGTCTCCTTATACAAAACTATTTCATTCCCTTGGTATAACAACTTCTTGATTTACTTAATCGTTAAGACCTCAATGTCTGCTTCCGACCTCAAAACACCGCCTTTATCTTTCTCAAAAATCAAAATCTCCCTTTTTCTGGTTCTCATAATTTGCTCGAATTTCGTTGTTAGGAAATAAATCTAATCCTGAGTTATATTTGACTCTCTTTATAGTCATCACCATCCATTTCCTGATAACTTACTTTATAATCACATTGAATTTCTCGATTCTTGATAATGATAACAGTAGTCTTATTACTTTCTTCATAATTCCACTAAGGTTAATATGATACTATTCTGGCAAAATTTCCATCTTTCCAAGCTCATAACACATAGCTTCGACTTCTGACTCTACTACTTGTCATCATACTGCCCTTCTGGTTACAACCACAACTTCCCACATTTCTTCTTAATAAAATCTCTAGGAATTTTACTCCCGAAATTTTACTTTCTGACCCTGGAATCTCGTTAATTTCTGTCAATTCTCTTTCTATAGACAACTGCGGTGCCTTTTCTCTTCTAACTCCACATATTCGGGATTCCACATTCTTTTCTTAACTAAATCCTGTATATCTTCTTATTTAATCACTTCTGGAAACTCTCTGGTTTCTCTGCCTTCCACCTTACTGACATTTTATTTCATCTTGATTAACTTGCCACCATCCTTGATAATCGTGACTTTCTGCACTGGCTTGCATATTTACTCCACATATTCACCTTACCCCCCATTCAATCTTGGTCCTTGTCAATTCTTACAAACCATTCTGTTGTACTTCACTCTGATCTATTGACGTTAACCTTCTTGATTCTAAAATCTTAGGTCTAACGACTGATTTAAAACATTCAAAATCTCATGACATTCTATTTACTACTTCTGCCATGCAAAAGATGTTTACAAATAATCTTCCTTCAGCCTTGTACAACTTATATCCAATATCTTCATTTCCATTCTCTTTTCGCCCTCTAACAACATTTACAACCATGGGCTCTTATTCACTGCCCTATTTCTTTTATCCATCTCTCATTAGCCTCCATTCTCGTTCATGATTTCTCGAAGCAATATTTATTCCAATTGACATGACCTATCTGTCTCAACCACAAATTTTTAAACTTGCATACCCACTTCGGTGTCCATGCAGCTGTAGTTTCTCTCTTTTAAGACGTCGTCACGCCTATCTTCGCATTTCTTCATCATTAGGATTTTTTGAAAACATCGACTTTCTGACAAAAGAAGTCAATAAAATGAATGGGGTATCAAGTATGAACATACACTGAGTTTATTTGATAAAACTTTTATAGAGGAATTTTAACCGAGAGATCAATATGATCTTTGAACTATTTTCAGGTTGCATTTGTCACTTGGTTAACCACCATAGTACATAAGGATGGCCAGTCTTTAGTACTTTCATGACAAACACAATCAGTGGCGTCCCACTGGACTTCCATCACAAAGATAAGATGTCCCTGAATCCCCTATCTGTATAGGTTGTTCATCTCAGCTGGAATAGAGAAAAATCAAGTATTCATGGAAATGGAAGAGATTCAAGAGTTCCAAAAAAAAAAAAAAAAATTCTGTAAAGATGGATCAAGTATCATCTGGAAATATAAATATTTCTAAAAGAATGGCATTGAATTCGAATAAATTTGATGTACGAAACTCATCATCAATTGATGGGTATTAGACTTTTCAACTGTAGCATCAACTACTGATTAGACAAACATTTAAGAAATTCCTAATTATTCGGTCTCACTCTTGTCGACTAAGCACTACTATACTTAGCTGCCAAACCGGCCTGACAATAATGAGTTGAATAAATAAGAAGATCTCAATTCATTCTCGATTTTTGGCCGTCACTGCGCAACGAATGCCTCAGCAATGATACCAACCGGGAATTTAACTTAGGACGATAATTCAAAGAAGGAACATGAAATTTCTTCAGGTAATAACTTTGAATGAATCAATAATCAGGGGTGCACAACTACACTTAGCCTTCAATCCTGGCTAGTACTCGCTGCTCGCGTCACATTCTTAACCTTCTCGTACCATTTCCAAAACGTTCACATCGAAGCTAATCTCGCAGGGTGTCCTAAATTCTACACGAAAATCTCGAGATAACGTCTCCCAAACTGATAACTCCAGCTGCCCACTTAGCTTAGGCCGCTTTAGGTTCACAGTTTTACTAATAGCTCGATCCTTAAACGATCCGAACTTCTACTCGCGCGATATGCCGAAAGACCGATTTAACCTCGCCACGCTTGTCGAAGTATCCTAACGCAATCCATATCCTAATCCGTTCTACTCGACTTCTATCTTTTACACACACTCTAACTTTTCTATTACTATATCCCAAATTCCCACCTAATTGTTTCAGTGACTGTGACCTGTAGCTCTGATACCAACTTGTAACGCCCTCACTTGACTATATTAATATACAGGCTTTTTAAAAGTAATTAAATATTTTTTTACAGGGAAATTTCAGAAAATTTGACATGATGTATTCATAAATATGACTAACCACCTGTCCAAATCAACAAAACTAATTCAACTGTATCCAAATCTGCTCACCACATAATATTGACAAAATCATAAAGAAATATAAATTCTAACTAGCCCAGACCGCTCACAGGTCACAGTATGAAACAACTACTAATTAATATTACAACCCGAATTCGAATAAAATAATATACATTTTCTGTGAATAAATGAAATTACTATCTAACTCTATTTCCAAACTCGGCCATTCTCAATCCACTATCTGACGTGATCCATAACTCGACTGTCTCTTCTCGCTGCCCGGAGGTCAATTCTCACGGTCCACTACTAGGTCTACTACGCTTCACTATTAACTGGAGAAAAACAAGCAAAAGCAAAAGTGAGCCAACAATGCTCAGCAAGTGTAAATAGTGATGATAATTTCAATAATGACAATTTTGATAAACGAAAGAGTTTCATCTCATTCTATGAAAGAATAAGTGATATCAACTTTTAAATTGCCACGAGGGCCAGCAATTCACCATTAATAAGGTGCAACAGAAACTAGAACTGATAAGAGTTTTGATATCAATATTATAAAAACGAACTTCCAAAGAGTCGAGAAACAACATCTCAATATCAGAGTATAGACTAGAATTGGAATTTATTTTTTTATATATTTTAAAAAAAACATCATCAAGGTTAGGCTGCTGATCAGTCACGCACTAACCCCGGACAAACGCACACAGCAATGTTCTTTAATGGATCCACGACACACATTGGCCTTAACTTCTGACCACGAATTTGGTCTCCCCGAAGGGACATCTGTTGACCATTAATATGGTCTCCCCGAAGGGACATCTATTTTAAAAACATTTCCAATTCTATATCCAACGCACTAGGTGTCGGAAAAATCGACAACCCTTGCCAACCAACTAAATGGAAACTCACGTTCCAAAACAACTTATAATCAAAGGGTCAATGAAGGATTCAAGATCAACAGGTGTCGACAAGTTCGACACAATAATTGGGTAATAAAAGAAGAACAACAATCTCAAAAGGTATCGACAAGTTCGATAGAATAGAGGGTGATAACCGAATTATCAAGATCTTCAATAAATACCAACGAGTTCGTTAATAAATGGGGTGGAGAATATAAAGAACAATATTTCGAATAAGCATTGACAAGATAGATATGAATAACTGGGGACACATCATCATTATTTGATTAAAGAGAAAATCGACTTGGCAACAATACAAGATATAAATCGCAATAAAATTGCCAACAATTGAAATTCTAAGTTGGAGCAGGGACATAATCAAGCACTACGCATTTATTAAAATTTTACAACACATAGTAAGGTTTGAATTAACATAAGCGAGTAAAGCAGTTTAAACGATTATCTGTAAAATAATTTCAGGATACTTAATTACAAATTAGTTTGAAGAAACATTTTCAAGAAGGGGTTCACTGGAGAAATTATGCTAAAAATCAGGAATTCCATTAACAGGTATTTATGGGGATTTAAATCTTGGATTCTTTCTATTTAGAAAATCCCTTAAACATTTTTCAAGGAAAAATAAAAGATAGGGCGTTCAACTGAGGATCCCAATAACATTCCATGTATAAAATGATATGCGAAAAAAAACTAGTGATAAGATTCTTTGAGAAATTGGTATTTGAATCGAGGGTGGGAAAGTAAACGTTTTCACGCTAATTGAGGAAATACATCATTTTCTAAGTATACTTGACCGCGTCATATCATATAACAAAGGAATTGAATTGCATCACTTGAATGATAAGTGAAGAGCAAAACACTTGCCTCGATTCACGGAGTTCTCGACCTTAACATCGATCCATAACTCAGTTTCACGGCATCTCTTTACTTGCTAGCCTTTTATTTGGCCCTACTTCCACTTCTACATCGTAACTCGTTAACTTCCACGTCAATACATCCGTCGGCTTTGATACTTGTCCTTCTGCTTATCTTTTTACTCGTACTCTGCTCTTGGCCATGTCTCCTATTCAACCGTTTCAAGGTCAAATACTATTTTAGTATCCAACTAAGCAAAATCTTATTGTTTTGCTCTACTCTACCCATACGCGTCCTATAACGCTTACTTATAACTTATACAAACATACTTAATCACATATGATTACTCGGCACTTAGATACCATCTAGGCAACCACTTCACAACAATACATATCAACTATAACATTTACCTTGACTCTCGAAAATCACCATATACTTTTAAATCACCAAATCAAATAACTTAAATAGATTTTTAAATAAATTTGCAGGGGATTTTTAGAAAATTTCGGCATGAAGTATTCGTTTATCGGACTATGGGCTCAGCCCCTCCATGTCAAACAAAACAATTTATAACCCTGTTTTTGATAAAATAAAAGCTGCCTCAATTGCAGCAACATAAAAATAATCAAATAATGAAAAGTACCCGCCCGAACATGCGGCAACTAAACACATAAAGAAATTTACCCGCCCAGACATGCGGCACCTCAACACGTAAGAAAAATAAACTACGTCTATCCACATTTAAGCCAACACCACGTAGTTGGTAATTAGACATTTACCACATATTAAGACTCGATTTATACCATCTAGCACATAACATTTAACATATAGCCATTTACAACTAGCCAACTATTATAATCATACATTATATAATAATAACGATTAGCACATAACGTTTACAGTTTAGCCAACTCACATAAACTTCACACATAATACTAACATTACCATTAACCACCAATAATCATTAAACCCCAAGTATTAACAAAACCACAATATAATTCCAACCATTACCACTAGCACTTAGCACTTGGCAATTACCAATTACCATTGAAAACTAACAAATATCAATTAGCAATTTGCATTTACCATTTATCACTTAGCTTCATTTTATAACTCCTATTTATATATTTATTCCTAACGAAAATTCGGCATGACCTATTTGTTTCACGGACTATCCAAAAATACCAACCAAGCACAATAGGCCCATGCCAGTCTACAACATCAATCAATAATCCACCACTAGTGCAAATATCAACCCTCCGAATTAAATATTGGAAATTCAACCAATAATCATAATCTTACAACTTTAGTCTAATTATACCCATTACCACATTAAGCTTTCCATTTAAACTAATTAAACCACCATAATTAACCTCGCAATTTAAACTAACTAATTACCACAATTAACTAATTAAAATCATAACAATTAAACTATATCAATTTTACAACTAATTAGCTCATAGCAATTAACTAATTAATAATCAAACTAAGCACATAATCACCATTAATCACATAATATCACAATTAATCACATAATATCACAACTTTAATAATTAACACGCGAAACAATTTAATCGATAATCATAGGTCAAGAAATCAATTCCTCACCCAAAATTAAAATGGAGACTATTGATGCTCCTTCCTTTCGTTTCTTCTTCTCCTTTCTTCCTTCTCCTCTTTTCTTCTCTCTCTCTCTCTCAACTGGTCTCTCTTCCACTGCTCCTCTCTCGCGCTGCTGTGCGCGCTCGCCGCCACCACCACCGCACGGTGGTGGCTCCTCCGGCCGCCAATCACTTCAACCCCCCTCTCTCATGTTACACACACATACACACGTTTTACATATATATATATATACGCACGCAGCTCACACACAGTACACA
Source organism: Kitagawia praeruptora (assembly GCA_037693485.1). Classification (NCBI taxonomy): domain Eukaryota; kingdom Viridiplantae; phylum Streptophyta; class Magnoliopsida; order Apiales; family Apiaceae; genus Kitagawia; species Kitagawia praeruptora. Next base: position 148,728,301 of record CM075352.1, read on the forward strand.
CATATACACACACCCGAATTATACACACACACCCTCTTCAACCTTAATCCCCAATTCAATCTCTCTCTCAAATCCCTAATTTCTATTTCTCCCCTCTTTTCTTTCTTTCTCCCTCCCCGATCTATTCCTCTCAGCTGTGTTCGTGTGTGTGTTTTTATTGGGCTTGGCCCAATCCCTTCATAACACTACTAATTACTCCGGCCCAAATATAATGCTACTCATCGCTATTATAACTAATAAACGACTCTTATAAATCGAAATCAGGTAAAATATTCAAAAAATTAAACTCTTCATTTTTAAAATAAAGAATATAAAATTACGAGCACACACATATTTTCGAAATATTTTTCGGATCAAAAATGAATTAAATATGAATTTTCAAATTTTTGATCCTTTAAAGACAATAAAACTCTTAAAATCATTTTAAAATACCGAAACACCCAAATTAATCCACCCAATAATTTTAAAAACTCAATAAATATATAAAGATAATTTTACAAAAGATTTCATGATTTTTAAGCCCTCCGATAATTTTATAAAATTTACAGAGGATCAAAAATACATGATTTAAATATTCTAAATCCTCAAAAATACAAATAAAAATACACCGACCTTCATAACTCACACAAATCATCATATAAACACATAAACACAACTTCACATATTTTTCACTTTTACAACAATATTCACATCATATAACTCATAATTTATAATAAATAAATAATTCTAAATTCGAAATTTTCTAGGTCGTTATAACAACACTCCCACTAAACTCCTGTACCATTAAATGGATGATTCACCTTTTTGATATAGTCAAACCTTTTGACTATCTCATCAAAATTAATGTTCCATTGTCGAGAAGCATGCATGTGAAATCTTCATGGTTTTGTTCATGGCTATTCGATAAAGGTTTCTATAAGGTGATCACATTACCTTTATTTAAACCTTTACAACTAGCATGGCTTTATAGGTCTCTACCTTGCCATTAATTCAAAATTCTCTACAAAACCATTAGAGATTCCATGACACTCTGTCACTCCTCAGATTCATCAAAACTCAAAACATTGTCGTTATCATTTATAATGGATATCGCATCACCATTCTAAATGATGAAACCATGATACCCTAATAGATTACAACAGTGTTGTTGTACAGAAAGTTCAACTACTCAAATGGGTTCCATACTTAATCCGCGATGATTTGTGGTTCTTGAACTTCATCAATTTCACTCACTACTAAAAAAACTGGATACAACATCGGTTCTGGGCCGATGTAAAAACTTTTCAAAACCGATGTCTAGGTGGGTGTTGTTAAATGTCAAGGTGTTTTACATCGGTTCTGAGCCGATGTTAAAAATGACTTTTTACATCGGTTTGGTTTAAAACCGATGTAAATACTAATCAATAACATCAGTTTTCAAAACAGAACCGATGTCTCAACACCTGTACTACATCGGTTTTAGATATACTACATCGGTTTTTAACCGATGTAACATAGCTCCCAAAAATCTTCAAAATTTTAGACAACAGTTTTTAGGTGATGTGTTAAAGACTAAAATTGATCAGTTTTGCTTTCAAAAGTGATGTCTGTTATTGGTTTTAACATCGTTTTTTCAATAACAATGTGATGTGTAATATTTGCATAAATATGGTGCCAAAAATTTACCATTCAAAATCACCATTGCACGTTCATAATTAAAACGGCACCAAGCTTGTTTCATATACAAAACATTCACCAAACATAGCAATACAAACCATTTACCCAAAGCATAATTCATTAATAATTAACAACTCCATCCACAATATAACAAACTGATCCATATCCACAATATTCACCATCAGTTTTAGAACAACTTAAAACAGTACTAGCTAGACAACTTAACACAGTACTAGAAAACTTAACAAAATATTAGCATGCAGCATACTAATTAAGGCTTGAAAGCCATTCAGTACTTGGTCGTCGATGATTACACAAATCCCTGGATATAATCAAGTGCCTCACAACGAACGACGTCAAGATCCTCCTCTGTGTAATAACTCTTCCGATTCTTCGAAGCCAAAGCAGTCGTCTCGCCAACAGAATAATCCCACCCTTCTAAATCTGGAATAAGAAAGTTGCACGCAGCTAGCATTAACTATTAACAGTAGGACATAAAAGAAACTCTTCATTTAAGAAGAGTGAAATCTGAAATTTCAGAAAGGTCTAACAGTTTACCGAATTGAAGAAGGTGAAGCCACAACAATAACAGGGGAAGAAAGTACCTGCTGAAAAAGAGTTGGATCTACATGATGAACAGAACAGGTACCTGTAAAGTTATAAGTAATTAGGAGCTGCCAGATACATCATCATATGGTCATCATATGGGGGGTTCAGTCAAAGATAAATATTAGATATGGCAGAAAATTATAAATTTTAATTGAATGGCGAATCATATCAACTCTGAACTCAAATTATAGGAAGCGCATTAAATTTGATAACGGAATACTGAATAATAGAAACTGAGCAACATTTCAATTAAATTTAAGTAAACGATTAAAGCTCTTGATTGTAGAGACATTTCAGTGAGTGGCATTACAACATGAAATTTCTACAACATATTCAAATATGCCTTGCATATACATCTTACATGAAAAGTATGCAGGTCTGGCATGAATGGTCATTAAATTTGCACAAAAAACTGACAATTTACCCCCCTTCCATGAGCACCTGAAATACTTACTGTTGTGTATGTATTCAGCCTCATGACCTTAAATCCACGGCTAGAAAGGCCTTCCTCTGAAACAGAGATGCTATATGTCATATCCATATCGAAATACATATCATGACGCATTAGCAAAATAGAAACACTACAGCGTTTATCTGTCTCGGAGCCATGTTACCTCATTGCCTGTCTAACATATTAGTATGATTGACTATATATACTGTAGTCATAATTTTTTTTTTTTGCTAATTAAGTAGTCATAAAATTTTATTAGGATAAAGGGACTAAATATTTCACTCAGGTTCATTTTAAATCCATTAATGTTGATTGTAAGAAGTACCATATTTATGTGCACTTCTTTTCCATAGGAACACAACCCTACAAGTACAAATACAAGGCCATTGCTAATTTAGACAAACCTGTATATAAGGTAAATAAATGTCATTTAATTTGCACCAGAGGAGATCTTCCATAGCTCTGGTAGAAGCTCTGCAGCATTACTGATTGTCTCTTGCAACTTACTATCTACTGCTGCATCAGGTATTCCTTGAGGGAATATTTTTTCTACAACATCAAGCAAACTTCTTCATTCTTGAGCAGATTCTGCAAAGAATGAAAAATTAAATTTGGTTACTTATGAAATATAATCAAAATACAAAGGTATTAAAAAAAAAGTAGCATTGTAATTTCTTTAATGTAATGAACAAACATCTGGGACAGCTTTGTACCTCTTATTTTCTCTAGCTTTTGAAGGCACTTGGCTTTTATATATATGCCTTCAAGCAGCAAAGTAGCAGGATACTGTGAGGCTGACATGTCAACAATATTGCCAAGATATGACAATGATCAGTTTGGACATTGAAACAGACACTTTTGACTTAGCTAAACAAAAGTAATTCTGAAATAAGATAATTTTTAACACACAACAAACAACCAATAATCCCTGGACTTGTAGTCTAGTCGTTACTCCTCTTCCCTTAGTAACAAGAGGGTTAAGCCTCATCAAAGGGAAGAGTGCGCGTAAATTTAAATATTGCCAAAATAATATCCCAAATAAACAATATGTAGCATATATCGGCTAGCAATATATCTATAATCAGATAGAATACCTTCTTTCCTTCTTCTGAATTCTCTTGGTCTAGACCCAATCAGGATTACAAAAATGCATAGGTTTAAAGGATTACAAGGTACACCAATTCAATAATAAACAAGACTTATAAATTTAGGAAAGGAAAGAAAAATCAAAGCACTATCATACATTAGAAAAAGCATAGGATGATTCCAAAATCCTATAATGCCAAATTAAATAAGCAGACATTCAATATTTTTCTTACCAAATCAGTACTGCCTTGTTATTCTTGGACCAGATTGCTTGAAGAGAATTGTCCTACAAAAAAAACTTAGTTAGCAGATTATGCAAAACACGAAACAAATTCACGTCCTAATCACATAAACTTACTATTAAATCAGCAAGTGCAGTCTCAAAGGCATATTCCTAAGGGAGCTCCCTAAGCAACTCCACATCAGGGGTCAAATCCCACATGTTCATAAACAACACATTGTAAAAACGCACAAAAATGTATTACTCTCAAAATTGATATACATTCATAAAATTTTAAAAAAAACTTACACCTAAATGACTAAATCAATTTTATTTACCTCATAAACTTCATCTTCTTTCGACCCATCCTATTTCAAGTAAAACAACATTCAAAGAATGATTAAAATAAACCCCATACACAAAATATCCTAAAAATAACAAATCAAGAAACACACAGATGTACATCAAGAAACTTACATAAAGCCTCGATGTGTAAAACTTATTAGTCTCATAAATCTCTAAATCGATCAAATCCTTTAGCCTATTCTCGTAAATATCGTAAAAACACATATCAGGGCTATCCCAATCAGTGCTTCTCCTCATGATTCTCTCTGATTGTTTCATTCTATCATACTCATCTTCAACCATATCAGCAAGTATAACAGCAGCCATTTGACAATTAACAATAATCGAAAGCTAGGGTTTGACATAATTGGGATTTGGGATTCGACAAGGGGGTTTTGAAATCAAGGGTTAGAATTTGGGGACTTGTAAGCTAGGGTTTGAATTTAGGGGTTGTAAGCTAGGGTTCTTCACTAAGTTTGTGAGTGAGTGAATTACTTTGAATGAATTAGTTTGAGGAAATACGGTGAGTGAGTTTGAGGAGCGGGAGGAAACAAATTGTTTGTAAGTAAGAGAGAAAGTGGGAAATAAAAAAAGAACGGGGGAAATGTTTCTAAGTAAGAGGGAAAAGGGGAAATGAAAAAAAAAAAGAAAGGGGGAAATGTTCTGCGTGTTTTTTTTTGTTTTTTTAAAAGGTGGTTGAAACATCGGTTTTAATTATAACTGATGTGTAAAACCTACTTTAACATCAATTTTAGTAAAACTGATGTAAAATAACCCTTTAACATCGGTCACAAAGGCAAACGATGTAAAAGGGGTGATGTCTATTAATTGTTTTCTTGTAGTGACTATAGCTCCCACTGAGCCCTTGAAGGGTAAACTAATTTTCCAAAAGGTTGGAGTATCTACCATACAAGCACTCCCAGTGTCTATGTTTAAGACTAACCACAAACCTTCTCTATTCAGATTCAGTCTCTAACTTATTCAACTCTTGACATAGGTTAGACAACTCCAAATCTCAAGACAATTGAGACTTGTGTTTCCTTAATCCACATCTCATGCAGACTTTAATTACGTGTGTTGAGGATACCTTATCGAGTAGTTTGACTATTCTACTAAGTCATTTTCCTAATAGATGTCAGAATTCACGATGTCATTCATTGTGGACTAAACCTTGTCTAACAAGAATCTACAGTGAAATAACATCTTTGTATATGAGATAATTCAGGAACTAACTATTTATATATTAACAACCTCAATCTCATTGATTGTTTCCAATACCCTTAAATAGTCTGTTGTTATACCTAAACATTCATTGAACCTATCAATAAAAACTTGGATTTTGTATTTCAACAAATACACTTATCCTTATTTATAATGATCGTCATTGAATGTGACAAGGTATCAAACCTGATTTCTCTCATTATATCTAGTTTGTTCAATATGAAACATATAATTCATAAGTTCAACAACACGACAAATCAATAAGTTCTCATAATTGAAACAACAACAGCTGTTCTATTTCAGTTATGTAGAACTTCATCGATGTCTAGCTATCTACTTGTCCTTTGGTTAAGATTCGTAATCCTTTAACCTAAGTAGTGTCTAGTACCCAAGTAGATGATTGACTTATAGATTTATTCATTTCAACTATTAACAAACTTATATTGAAGTAGAGGTTACACTAACCATTTACTTCCTTGATTCTGTAAGACTTATCTTACATAATCCAATTCCAATATCCTCTCCTTATTCAGTGGAAGTCTAATACCTTTGCTCTCTTGGTTAACAATTATCTTAAAGATTGTGTCTTTTCAACTCACCTTCCTATTCTTATAATAAGACCTCAAGATCACATCTTGACTTTATTCTTACAATGAGATTTCAAGATCACATCTTGAATTAACTATATATCTATCTTAAAGACCAGTTAGATGAACGAACAATCTAATTGATCATATAAAACAAGGTCATTGACAGAAATATTACTAAATCGTTGTTTTCAATAAACAACATCGATATCTAATATCTATGTCCCTTACTTATTCATTTAACAACTCTTATAGATGAACAAAATGAGACATCTCACTCATCGTTAGATACATCTCTCACAACTTGCGAACATTGGTGAGTTCAAGACGAAAAACAATCTATTCTACTTGTGAAAACTATTCTCACTTTCCTTTATCAATTAGTCATTGACCTAGCATCCATTATGCTATTTCTACAGTGCAGAAGACATCACATTTATATTTTAAAATCTTTAAATAAAATTAACAACATAAGTAGATTATTCGATTTTATAATCTTAACACCAAATGAATCGATTCTTTATTCATTAGCGGCTCCCACTATTTTATCTAAATTATATAACCCTATATATATAATTGAGCATTCACAATGCTAGTGAGAATAGGGATCCTACTTTCCATCACACAACCCCGGCTGTGGCACGAAACGCCATGTGATGTTCCATAGGCAGACAAGCTCTTGTCAATTACATCTCATGTTATTCCCTAATAAAACTTTAGCCTCTTGAATCATTGAGTCACGGCTGTGGCACGACAAACTCAATATTCTATGTGACAGCCCCAAATTCGGGGTCAGGAATCCAGGCCGTCACGGACCAATTTCCCTTTTATTAATATTCTTCTCTTTGCAGCTAGAATATAAATGCATAATAAAACTCACACAATAGACCCCACACTTAATAATATTAACACACACTCCAGTCATATGCTCAGAGAACAATACCACAATATTCAGAGTTTTAGAGAAGTTATTACAAACCAGGATCATACTTAAATACATTGTTGAATAATACTTCGACATGAAGTATTTCAACAATCAAAAGTTCATTACATGCTTACCCACTTAATTATACATAAGGCTACCAGGACCCGTCTGCCTCTACGCTACCTCAGGAATCGATGCTAGCGTGCTCTCAGAAGGTCGCCTTCCCCCTACCCTCTTGCGGGGCATTCTGTGAAGTATTGGCATTCCTAGCTGTATATAGATAAATAGCAAGAATGAGCCAAAATAGCTCAGCAAGATAATTTCTATCTACTAACATCAAAGGAAAATAAACCGTTATATATATATAATAGACAAAAGCAAACTTCAGTTATTATGGAAGAATTTTATTTCCATTCAGTATGTATATACACTTTCCAATTATCCTTGTACGTAAGAAATATATAGTATCATTCCATCAGTCTCGCTTCTAACATCATATAATATCAGTTCCTCTTCTTGAATGCTATAACCATCAATATACCATTTCAGTGTAATCTTTCAAGATAATATAAAAACTTGAACAAATCTCTCGCTATAATCTTCTCATTTCCTTCTTATGCAACAATCATATAAATTAATATAAAATCAGTTTCTCTTCGTTTGTAACAATAATTTCATCATTTCATATCACTTTTCTGTTTTCAGTTATAGAAATCTGAAAACCATTTTCAATTCTTTCTTTCAAGTTTTGGGGATATCTGCTGGCGCCAGATACGTAGGACGATGATCAGTCGCCTGACCGTATCCGCTCTCTGTTTACTACTAGTAGAAGGGATGATCCCTACCTGGTAATCAACCCTGGAGGAAGGCTACCTGCTACATCCTCCCTTGGCATCTTCGTGCCGTAAGAAAATATTGAATGCTGGACTGTGCCACTCCCACACAGCCTCTTACGCTTACTGTTGCAATCCCCCTTTTTCAAATCATTTTACCATTATCAAATACCATTTCACATTTTTCCACTTTTCCGTTTCCATTCGCATTTCCATTCACATATATCATTTCCATTTCCATTTATCATCACTTTTAAAATATTTATGTCATAATACTTTGATTATGACTCAGACATCTCTTCTATATTCGATGAAATCAAATATGTTCTTGTATACATAGAGTATTCCATTTATTTTAGAAGTATTAAATAATACTCAATAATATCTGTCACAACATTTAGAAAGAATATTTTTAACAAAATATTATAAATCATATAACCCTAGATAATAACTGATACCATTCCTTTATATATAATTCTAGATAACAACTGATACCATTCCTTTATATATAATTCTAGATAACAACTGATACCATTCCTTGAATATAACTCTTAACCATAAGGCATGTTCACTTTATGCATAATCATCTCTATGTATATCCATATCCATCTCATACCCATATCCATATCCATATTCATCCCATACTCATATCCATATCCATATTCATATACATCTTCATATACCTCTCCTTTTAATATCAATAATCAAGGAAAACAAATTCTTAACAATATAGTAACAATAGCATCACATATATATATTCCATGAAATCAAGTTTCTTTGAAGATAAATAATTTCCAAGTAGGGATAGAAAAGATCTTGCCTGGATCTCTAAAGCGAGTAGGTAGGATCCTGAGTTCGTCTCCCATCTCTATAGGAACGAAAGGATCACCGTTAGTACATATCCCACTTAATCACCTGATCTCTATACAATAACACCCTTGACACATATTATAGTTTTTTTATGCATCAAAAGTTTACATGAACTTAACCATTTCTAAACTCGATCTAAGTTTTAGTGTATTCCACCATTTCCCTTAATAACCACACTCGATTGTAAAATTTCTCATAAATTCTCAAATTCGAATTTTAATGCTAGGTCTGTGGGGTTTTAATCTCTGTTCAACATACTATATTGTCCCAAAATTTCATAACCTTTAAAAATGTATAGGTATGGTAATTATAGCCTCAAAGTTGACACAATTACGGTTTCTCGGTTTTCGAACGTCTTTCACTAAAACTGACTTTTCTCCTAAACCGTTCATCAGATTTTAACGCACCTTATATCAAAACATTCTATGAACCAAGCTCTAGCCTTTCATGATCAGTTGGTGCTCTGGACAGGAACCTACCGTGTGAATATGGGTGCCAAAAACAGGGCATCTTTTGGTTTAACGAAAATCGGACATTATAACGGCTATATTTTCATACTTTCCAAAATCAAACTCCTCCAAATCAATCATCCACCTTATACACCATCACCTACACCATGTGGTCATCATACCAACCATGGTTACAATCACAACCCACTTCCATATTTAACTTAAACCACTTACAAACACATATACCATCATGAATAATCACTTATCATAACCTTAATCACTAAACTTTCTATAATCCATCATATATTCAAAGTAATACTAAAGGGTCTTGAGATTTATACCTTCTTGAAGCTTTAACAACCCTTATCAAGCCTTGGGATATGCTTAATCAACCTTATACTAGCTTGGATCAACTAAAGAAATCATAAAAACAAAGTTAGTTTCTAAGGGTTACTATTCATAATCACTTTTGTAAAAATCATAACAAATCGAAAAATAAGAGTTTGGCTCTCAAATTTTTACCACATCTTGGCCTCTGCATAAGCTTTGATTTGAGCTATAGATCACCAAAAACAAAGCTTCCTAGCTATGGTTTTTAGCCCTCTTTTTCCGTTGGACAGAAACTGGACAGGTTTGATTCTCCCACTTTGAGCATGGATTTGACTAGGCTATACTACTTGGATTGTCATGAAATTTTGTACGAATCTTCCCCATAGAGTGGAGAAGCTATGGTTAAAATTTGGTGATTTTATCATGGATAGAAATGGAGATATGAATTTTTCTTTCCTCCTTGTTCTTGCTGGGCAGTTTGTAGAGAAAAGAGATGGGGGGAGCTTTTCAACTTTGTTTCTCTTGTGTAAATGATGTATATCCCTTGTTTCTATCTTATATATCAGCTAGATACCTTTTGTGAAGATATTTTGGAGTCCACCAATCAAAACACTTCTTGTTTAGCTTCTTTTGGAAGATTTATCCAATTGGTTGTGTGTTTACTAATTTATCCTTGCCCTTTCACTCTATTTGCTCTTCTAGCCTTGCCCCTTCAATATATCCATGAGCCACTCACTTAATTAACTTGTAAATTCAGATCCTTGGAGCCTCTTGGACCTGCATGGCTTAGGTTTTGGGCCTTAGGGTTTTCGGATGGGCTTTGTGCAAGTTCTCTCGTCGTTTGATTCATCGAAAGTTTTCTGTGATCGTTTCAGTGGTTTCTCCTTTGTAAATTCCTTGGATATATAATATCCTCTCCCACATAATATATTAGTGTGTTATGGTGATTCTAGTTCTCAAGTAGGTATTAGATCCAATATCCCTGGTATATTCTCTTTTTCTCAGAAGTTGCTCTCCCGGTTATCTCTCGGGTTCTCAAGCATTCTCAAACTCGTTTAACAATCTAAATTCCCTTGGCATTTCCTTGACTTGATCACTCCTTGGTTTAACCTAACTTCACTATTCCTCAAGATATAAACCCTTTAACATTTCTATACTCTTTAATATCACATTCAATAGAGTCTCAATCGAAATCGAAAATCCTTAAAGTCCATATTCAGGAATTTCTGAAATCCATTATCATTTTGAGTCACTTAATTTCAGTGTACAATACTAATATGGTTTCTGTTTATTCATTTTCGGTTTCCATTATAGGGTACCTATATACCATTTCCCTAAATCCTCAAAATTACTATTCATTTAGGCACGGTAGCATTCTAAAAGTTAGGGTTATTACATTCTAAGTCAAGTAAAACCCAACATCTCGTTCAAATTGAATCAGATTTCAATAGCCCACGGCTGTGGCACGTAACGACCATTGAACTCTAATTAATTCACGCATCTAATGTAATAGAACAGTACCCCCAATTTCAGAAACAAAGCCCTCGGCTGTGGCACGAAACGACAATGCCCCAAAAGAAGAACCACTTTCTACCATGTTGGAAGGCTATGACCGACACAAGCCCGTTGTGCCTTTGGCCATTTTATCACTTGAAATTTAATTAAAAGGGTTTTTATTTTACTTAGGTCACGAAACATTTTCGTATGAACCTATAAGCCTTTCGTGTTTTAAGTTTAATAGATAATCTAAATCTATAATAAAAACAAGACAAATCTCAATATTATTAAGTCAGGTCAAAACCAACATCTCGTACAATTAAATCAGATTCCAATAGCCCACGGCTGTAGCACGTAACGACCACTGTAATCTAACTTTTGTACACATCTAATGTAATAGACAAGTACTTTCATGTTGATCAGTAACAAAGCCCTCGGCTGTAGCACGAAACGACAATGTACCGAAAACAAGAAATACTTTCTATCATGATGGAAGACCATTACCGACACAAACCCCTTTTCTGTCTTTGGCCAATTTCGACTTGACATATTTAATATTTGAGGGGTTATATTATGTTACAATCATAATCATATTATTAAGAGATTATTCCTTTTAAATTAAATATTTCAAATCAATAATTGATAATTGGATGATTCCCAGAATACTCATTTCTCACAGATTGTAATCCGTTTTTGACATAATCATCCTTTCTCTCAATTTTGAAAATTCATATTTAATTACGTGTTTCACAAACACAAGAATCTCATTATTGTATACATAATATTCATATTAAACTTGTGAAACAATTTCGCAAATCCTAAATCATCTAAACTACGCCTTATGTCAATTTATGTTCACTTAAATCTAGCATCGCATGGTAAACATAAGCATATATCACATATATAAACATAAAGGAACATAAACGTAGGCATGTTATAATAGCATATAACACAATTATATACATCCCTATGTATCATTAATTGCATTAAAAGAAGTTAAAACCTAGATGTCTAACATGCTTCGTATGTTTAAGGAATCAGCCTAAATCTAACATCTCATGTTCAACGTAGACATATATCATCTATATATTCATTCAATAACACATAGGTAGGCATGTTAAATCATGTAGTACATTTTTAAACTTATGTATGGATCATTGGTTGTGTTTAAAAGTCGTTAAACAGTCAAAATAGACCTTAAAAACACTTCCGGAAGCTATAATCGTTTCAAAATTATTTTTATAAAAGTATTTGACCCCTCCATTAGAACCGTCTCGTCAATACGAATCCAACGACACCAATCACGCCCCGAAAGAAGCTCTCACGCGCCTCCACGCGCCATCCGAATTATTACTCGCTGATGACGCCTTGTAACGCATCTTAATCATGCGTTACACATTGTTACGCATCACGGATATGTGTGACACACTGTAACGCATGCTTTAAATGCGTCACAGACCTGTTCTGACGCGCGATCCCTTTCTCCCGCGTGTTTGGTTCAGCCTACAGTAATATAAAATCCAGCAGCCCACTACTAGTAGGCCCGAATAATTTAGTCAAGCCCGCCATCTTTGCAAGCCCACCACTTCACCAGCATATATTTTTATATATATTATTTAATAACATATTATAATTATAAAATTCAAACTTCTTTAAAAATTCGTAATTAATAATCTGTTCATTAAAAAAATATAATAAAAATATCCTGACTCTCTACAACACTTGTAGAATCTAAATCCAGGGTCATTTTATTTCAAAAAATTAATTTCGAATTAATTCATCATTAATTTGTTTATAGCTTTCATGAACTTCAAAAATTCATAATAAATCCATACAAGCTCTAAAAATTCTTAGATTTTTTTCTGTGATCTATATGCATCAAACCTAGGCTCTGATACCATTGAAGGAATTTCTACGCATGCGGAAGCGTTTATAACAATTATTTGCATAGAAATCCTAATTAATCATGCATATAGATTCCGAAAATTATATGAACACAAGAAAAATACCTCGAATGCTTTCCGGCAACAGCTATGAATTTGTTCTTCAATCCCAGCAATCACCCCTCAAGTGTGAAGTGCTCTAACGGTATCCACCAAGAGAATTGAATGAAGAAGAAAAGACGAGAGAATTTTTGGCTAACTTTGATTTTACAAAATTCTCAATCTTGTAAATGTTTTGGTGTGTTTTGCTCTCTTCACAAGCTGCATTCTTATAGCCAAAAATCAGCTGAGAATATTCTTCCAAAGATGCTTGTCATGATGAGCTTTAATTAATTAATCTTTATTAATTAATCATTTAATAATTAAAACACTTTTAATCATTAATTCATTTTTAAACTCTTTAAAAATTATTCTCTTTATATATTTAATTTCTCAAATTAAATATATATAATTTATAAATATTAAGAACTCCTTCTTAATATATAATTTTATTTTATAAATAATTAAATCATATTTAATCAATTATAAAATTACTTAATTATTTATTTCTCAAATAAATAATCATTAGCCAATATAAATTATTCCTTTCATCTTCAAACATAATCTCTTTTATGGTGTGACCCTTTAGGTTCATAATTATGTCGGTAGTAGAAATAAATAATAATAAACTATTTATTATTATTTATACGAATTGCAATTAATTCGTTAAAAATAATTATCGTTAAAATTAAATTCATTCTACATCGTGAGTGATACTTTTGAAGGTATATCGCGACTATCCGAATAATATGAATTCATCGATAGGAATATAGAACCTATTCAGTGAATGGTTACCGTACAATAAATTCCTTCTGCCCTAACAATATCCCGATTAAATACAAGGCATAGATCTCGTGTCAAGCCTCTCTAATTTAATCATATGATTTCTTATTCCTTATGTATAGTTCATGTTAATGCAAATTAGAAACTACTTTCTAATTTCATTCACTCTGGCCAGAGATTCCTGAACTACCATATTAAGAATAGCATAGGATATTCGCTTCCTTTACTGGAAGGGGTAGATCCTTTATCGATCGTTAACTATCTCCACATATAAATTCCAATGCCCAGAATAGAACTTATTAATTGCCCTTGAGACTAAGGACTAAACCAAAGCATTGTTCATTATATACAAGATGGCTCTAACAATCTCAAGTCTAAGGATACTTGTACAACCATCACTATATGAACAATTACTGACACGTGAGTAAACTCTATTAATTGTTCAAGTGATCGAGTCATGTTCAATGAACTCATTCCCCAATGAGCACCTACATACTAACTATAGTGTCACCACACAAATGCCTATGAGAACAGACATCCTTCGTAGGAAGCAAGTATAGTATGTACCGATCTTTACAGATTGACTAACTCCCAATTAGTAATCCTATGATCAGGAACAGTTTAATTTTAGTGTTATCATCTTCTAGATCTCACTATTATAATCTCATTATAATTCTAGAACCTTTACTCTAAACTATGGAACATCTTATTTAATACACTTTAAATAGATAAAGCCCGTATTAAGACAAATATGTCTTTCACTAATAATCATAAAACCTACTAAGATTACAAGAAGTTTATCCTAACTCATCATCCATGATTGGATTTAGGACACTTCTCTTTCAGATGCATCACCTACAAATGTAAAATATGCAGAATAAGCCTTTAAAGTACTTACTCAGGGGCATTAGTGTTGTTTAAAGCATTTACTTAAAGATTTTGGATTTTGTGCATGTGTCTCATTCCCAACAGCATCAAAGGAATTCATCAAGTTCTTAACTCCGGAAGAAGATTGTGATGGGAACCAAACTGTAAAACAAATTGTTTAATATTAGATTAATATCAAATAATTAAGAATAATAAATCTACATATAATGTGTATAACAGAAAACATATAGAATCATAGATCTATTTCTAAATAATACATAACCTGGCCTACGAACACCGAGTTGTTCTAAATCTGGTGTAAGAACAGTAATGTCCGAACTTGTACTATTATCACTAATGGAGTTTGTTCTGTTAATCGATGATGTAGCATGATCTTTCTGATTATTTGAATAACGATCCAACAAATTGACCATCCTGGTATCCTTAATAACACTTCCTGAATAAAAAAGATCAATATATTGTTATATAGATTTGATGATCTTAAGCAGTTGATAATGTTGAACAACCAATATTTATGAGAAACAACATTTACCAGAATTTGTCATTCCTAACACATGTCTTGTTGGCACATTTCCTTTAGTATTCTTCATTGGAGAAATCCTCGATGTTGGTAACTGGAAAGGAGATATATTGCTGCTGGTCGTTTGTTTAAAATTAATAACTCGAGAAAATGGAGTTTGATGAGTTAAACCTGTATACCACAACATTTTTAAAAACCTCAATAGCACATAATCGAAAGAAGCAAAAAGATTACCGAAAGTGAATACTAGACAAATTGACATTAGGCTGGATCCTTTGTGATGGCGTAACAAAACAATCATTATTACCGCTAACATTGGAATTCCCCGAAAAGAATTTAATACAAATAAAATTATGCATTTATTTGTTAGAAGTAAGGTAAGATCATGCCATAACGAATGTGAGACTATGAATTTAAATTAGTATAGTTGATAAAGTAAAAGTACAACTTACCTGATTTCTGAGTAGAAACTACATTCTTTGAGTAAAAACCTATATAGACATAAATTTAATTTCAAAAATAAATAGTCTTAGAGTAAAATGAGAACATTAACAACTAAATTTTTGTCAAAACCTATATCTGTCGACATCCTATTGATTGGCAGACCATTGCTGGATGGATCAATATCTGCAAAGATAGTCATGTTTAAAAACATAATGTAACAGTATGTTATTTCTCTATAACATTAACAGAATATCTTACCAGACAAATTGACATTTTGCAATCTCCTTTCTGATGGCGTAAGATAACCCTGACTATTACCGCCTACATTGGAATCTCCAAAGAAACATTAATAAAAAATATATTATGCAAATATTAGCAAATAAACTCAATCTATGTGTTAATTCCCAGTAATACACCACGAGATTGTAGAAGGGGGGTTGAATACAATCTCAACTAAATTCTTTCGAGTGGATGAGACTTTGATAGATTGTTATAGGAATGAAAATAAAAACAAGATAATCAGAATATCTAAAACATATACAACACACGATATAAAACATATACAAGGTTTTAGTGTTTACAAGAAAACCTAAAGCTATCAGCCTTGTGATCAGTGTTTTCTTCTCTACTAAAACTATGCTGCTCATACAGCTTATTACAACTATATGAAGACAAGTAAGTTACACTAAAACGTATGGATACATTTTTGACATAACTTGTCACACACACATACTCAAAGTGGTTTCCATTTCTGGAATTATCTTGAAAGTCTTCTCTTCTTGATTTGGACAATCCCAGCATGCTTTGAGACAGTGTATGTTTCTTTCTTCAAAAGTGACTAAGTTCCTGAGGTGACTTAGATTCCAAGCCCACGTGATGCTTTATGCACAAGATCTTTTACTTTTGGATCTTTGTCTCAGAAAGTAGCTTTATCAAAAGGTTAACCCTTTTGAGAGTCAATAAGTCTTTCTACTTATTGAGTTGTGCTAGAACTTCCCAGACAAAACGGTTGATCTTTATGCATTCATCGAAATACCCTTTGAGATATTCAGTAGAGGTGTAATCATGTTGGAGGTTGCTTCCACTCTTATTGTTGCCCTTGTGATCGAATAAACAGTGACTGATTTCACCTTTCACTTGGAAGAGTTTGAGCCTTCGATTATTTACAATTTGACTCCCTACTCGTAACATCCTCTGTGTAATCTGATCGCTGTCTGTAAGTCACGGGTTGTAAAGTAATTCTGGGTTTGATCTTCATTCGATATGTTTCCTTTTAGAGAAATCTGATTAAGTAACACAGAATTGAGTTCTCGAACATATGTAATCTTGAGTTCTCGAATGATGACTTCTCGAATAGTTCCTTTATGAGTTCTCGAATGACTTCTCGAATAGTCCCTTGAATGGACTTCTCGAATGAGATTGTTGCAGACTTCTCGAATTGTATAGTCTGAACTTCTCGAACTGGGACTTCTCGAATATAATATTCTGACTTCTCGAACTAGGACTTCTCGAATAACCCTTTTTGTTAGAGTTCTCGAATGACTTCTCGAACTCACCTTTTCTTGCATGGTTATGGCAAACCTCTATCTTGATTACGGATATCTGATTGTGGCATGTTGTGGCTTGTTACAAAGATTAACTCCCAGCTGTTTGCAGTGTATCATTCACACGATGTAGCCTTTGTTTATCTGCAACACAGCTGGCTTCCTGATTGGATTATCAGCTTCGATTCCTTGATTCATTTTCTGCCTTGTGGTATTTGTTATCATCAACTTGAAACATGTATGACTCAACAATCTCCCCCTATTTATGTCTTGAGGAGAGACCATAAATCTTGAGAATGATGATAACAAAAACCACTCTTTAGATTTGGCTTCAGGTCGAGCAGCAGAAATTTTTGATCAAGCTTTTTTGACACATTTTCTTGATGAACTACACATGCTGATTGGTCTGAAACAATACTGACCCTTCTCCCCCTTGGTTGAAGTATGAGGAAGTAAGAGAGAAAAGCTGATAGTGCCCTTAATGTTTCTCCCCCTTTATGAAAGTATGAGGAAGTAAGAGAGAAAAGCTGATAGTGCCCTTAATGCTTCTCCCCCTTTATGAAATCTCCCCAAAATCTCCCCATATAACTTCTCCCCTTTTTTTGTTATCAGCAAGATCAGTGTAGTCGAAAGTAGAAAAAAAATCCTCTCTTTAATCCCTCTGTTTTTGTATCAGGATCTCATCCTGGCTCACTTCTCACAACTCACCTTCCCTTTCTAAAGGGGTACTCAACCTCTCCTTTTGCTCTCCTGGAAGAAATAGGAGACCACTCTTACACACACCTCTCATTTTGCCCTGGAGCAACCAGGCCTCTCCTGTTTTTCACTCCCTTCCCTCAATCCTAAGAGAAATCATGAAATGTCACAGAGACTGAAGAAAAATAAGTAGGACCATTGATGAGTGTTGGCTTCTTCAAGAAATGAAATGAAATGAAGAATCAAGAATGTGTGGAGTTGTTAAAGAAGTGCTACATTTTCACAAATTAGGCATCCTTGAGTGGGGCTGAAACCTCACATTTATAGAGGATTCATCAACCTGAATTTGAGAAATAGTGAAAAGTAACATGTGTGTGCTCCCCCTGTGTCAATGCAACTTGTACTAACTTTTGGCTAGCTGACAAGTGATATAGGTTGCACAACTGTGTCCCTTACCCTCACTGACTGTGTTCCTGGATGGGAACTTGAATTCAATAGTTAAAGTCTGTTGAGAGACTAGAACTAGAAATGTGGATGTCCTTGTTAATCACTGTGCCTTTTTGGGAAGACACAGGATGGCTAGGCTGGTTGTACGCACCCTTACCCTCCTTATTCTTGTGGTTTCTTGATATTCACCACTTCGCTCACCCTCACTGTCCACCTGATCACTCCCCTCAAGTTAAGATTTGCAAAGTTTATCAACTACAGTCTGTTGAGACACTGTAGAGGGGGTTAGAGATGGGATACTGTCAACATATGAGGTGCTGATTGGGTAGAGAATCTGGGGGACATTCCAGCAATTCTCATTGCAGCAAGATAAGGCAAATATTTTAGGACAGAAGAGAAATGCTGATAAGAAAGATCTCAATACCTTTGCTGAGTGAAATGTTGTAAGAGCCTTCTCCACATGAAGGTTTAATCTCTTAAGAAATGCAAATCACTACTGACATGATTGATCAAATTGCCATTGTGATGTGCTAAGAAAAAGAACAAATTTGCAGAGATAATTGTAGATAACTGTTCAAGTTCTTGCAAAAGTGTTGTTCTTAAACCCTGATACTGATTAGACAGTTTGGGGTATGAGTTAAATCAGCAACAATATGGATTACAGATTCATATGATCAAAGATAACTAACTGGTTGTGTTTAAACAAAGTCCAAATCAGTTGTCTTGAATTTCAGTTCTAATTCTAAGTGTTGCACACAAGATAAATGATAAAACTGTAGAACCTGGTTAGAGAATAGCCAGGTTGCTTTGTGCTAACACCAACACCAACTAGGCGGCCTTGGCTGGGTCTTCAACAGAGTCTCCCCTGTTGCATGCCCGGAGAGCCTCCAGAGCTGCTCGCATGGCAGCAATGGACCTCTCCTCTTCCTTGAGGAGCTCATCGATCTTCTCCTGAAGGGCCATCACCTTCGCCTGGAAGGGCATGGCCTCGAATTCTTCGACGGACACCTTGAGAATGCTCTTCGTCATTATGGTTGAGAAGGTTTGAAGAGGGTTTGTTTTGTTAAGAGTGTGTCTAAATGATGTCTACCCTTTCCTATTTATAAGCCCAGAAGTCCTAAGGACGCGACTTAATGGACTAGGGAATAACAGGGTGCAAGGTTAAGCAAAGGTCACACCTCTTTAATGCATAGAAGCGCATGCAGAGGAGATACACAGTGTCCTATGCTAATTATGACAGTTCATTTAGAAATAATAAAAAGAAAGAAAAGAAAAGAATATTATGTGTGTGATACTATCCAAAATCATTTATATCTGACGGCTTAAGTCTAATCAAACCAAGACAAATAATTCTAGAGTACAGAGCACACAAAGTATTCAATTATTCTGGATGAGAGATAATGCAATAAAATCAATACTTAATTACTCCGTTCGACATCTCAAACATTGACCATTCGATTTGTCTAAACATTAACTGATTCGATATCTCTCAACATTTCACTAGACGATATCTCTAGTTACAACTAGTTCGATATCTTAGAGAACTAGTTGATCGATATCTCAAGCATAATATTCATTCGACAACTCAAGCAGGTGCACATATCCATTCGATATCTCTAGGTAATTAAGAATTCGATATTTCCAGAATAATCAAGCAAATAAGCAAATAAAACATATAAAATCCAGAGAACAAAATTCACTGGCTACAACAATTCGAACAGATATTCAAAATCATGATAAGTTCAACATACCAAGCTCACTTACTGTTAAGGCTAATTTTCGTAAGCCCTAAATTGAATTTGTAATTAGGGTTGAACGTATAGAATAGGGTTTTTATGAATTTAGGGCTGAGCTTGAGAGGTATTATTCGAGTGTATGGGATTCTGAATGATCTCTCAAGGTGCCTACGTATCCTTTATATAGGAAATCAAGCCCACGTAGTTCTAGGGTTCGGTCATCCACCGCCTTTATTCTTCGTGCGCAAGTAACGGATTATTCTTGGTGCGTAAGTAACGATTTGATTGACAAGTTTCCTTACATAATAATATTCATACTTGCCTTGAAATTTTATATATACTTGTGGCGGTGAGATGAGCGGATAATAATATATTTGAGCTAAGTCCAAAATACAAGACTAATGGCAATTTAATGAGTCGTCCGAACGGACAATAATGGTTTGTCAGCCCAAACTAGCCTAGTTGAATCCAGTAAATTCAGATTATTCTTAAATCAAATCCGAATTAATATAATTCGGATGACCTAATATTTATCGAATCTATCCCCGTATCAACAAGTCCCCAGTTTTTTTAGAACTGGTTCTAAACAAAAACTCAAATATTTGGCGAGATTATAAAATTTATTTGGAAATGGAATCAACCTTTTCCAATTTAATATTTATCTCATATTTGACAAGCTTGTAGATTAGTAAACCATTTCGTCGTACAGGCGTGCGAGCCTTATACATTGGCCATCCAAATTTTAATCTTCTTTAGTTAATAATGTATTAACTAATCAGGATCAGGAGATACCAAACTAATGTCCAGGTTGTTTTGGTCCACCTTTTTTTTTTTTGGACCTCTTCCTTTTCCACCATGTCACTTGGTTGGCATGTGATATTTGTCACACATGTTTAAGTTAGTTGGTAAAAGAAGCCAACCTCTTTTACATTATGGGCGGGCGAAGGAGATGTAGTTCGGGCGAACAAAGAACCTGTACCCCCTACATGTGCATTTATTCATTCATTTTTATATACTATTATATTTGTCTTTTGACTTTTAATTCATCCTATATGTAATGCATAAGTTAAATGTCAAAACATGATTGTGAAATACTTCAAGAAAGAGGCTTACTGTAAGTAACTCCGACTAACCGGCGTACCTATTTAGCACACATATTTTGCCAAGCTTTAAGTCTTCATTTTTAGTAGATCTGGTTCATCACCGTCGGAGTATCCACAAGTAAGTCTCTGCTTTGAATTCCATTGACTAAAATTCATATTATTTACTCTTGGAAGTATTATGCTCTTGATTTTCCGATGAACTTTTCTTTCCATTTCAAATTTTTAGAGTTGTAGTGCGCATCTATATACAATATTTGTATACAACTTGCCTCTCTCTTTTTTTTTTCTTTCTTTCTGTTTCATCAGAGTAGTTGTACGAATCTTGGAATTTAATACCCTTTTATTTTCCGGCAAGCTCTTTGATTTTCCGACCAACCATTCTTCACAATTATCAACATAAATATACATTAATATATTTTAGTTGTTGCTAGTTGCCTTGTCGAATCATTCACTCGCCCTGGCTCAAGCGTCCCGCTCGCCTGACTCGTACTCAATAAAAATAGGAACATGCTTTAGTTCGCACTTAGTACTGAGTTTATAATTTGATAGAAATTGAAAGTATATTCATATGTCCCTTCGGCTATAGATCAGGCAACATGCTTGTTTAACACTGTCATTCGGTCGCCCGGTAGTGCCATATAATTATCACCCATTCGTGCGAATTTTTAAGCGTCAAGCAAATAGTCCAATGCAATTATTTAGACCGATTTCTTACGCCCATAAATCCCATCCATTCTATCCATTCGTCTTGAAATTGTCCTGCAATCCTCTGGGATTATCCCTAAGGTGAAGTGTCAAGTCCCCGGGCGATTACTTTAAATATTTTTATTGTAAATATTTTTTGTATTTCGCTCGGGCTCACTTTGACTTTTTTTTGCAGATGACTTCCAAACGAACGAAAGATAATACTTCCATGGCTTTAGTGCCAACCCCAGCCATACATGAAGTTGGACCTAGTCATCCGGTAGTTTTGAACGAAGACATAGTTGGTAATGCTGGTCTATTTTCTAGCTTCAATCGTTGAAGCAAAATTAAACCAGAAAAATTTGATAGAATGGGTGATGATTTTAACTTCGCAAATGAGTATTTTGTTACGATGCCTGATGCTGATGATAAGGTGTATACCGAGGTAAGGTATCATAACGTTAATGGATTAGGAATTTCTCGGCCGTCCTTCTCCTGTGGCCTTCGAGTCCCCATTCACCCATTCGTCCGAAAGGTTGTTCTTGAGACCGGATTGGCTCTCGGCCAGATTGCACCTAATAGTTTTTATCAGATAAACGCCTTCATCTATAGGTGTATACTTAAAGGTGTTGAACTATCCACCCGACTATTCTGGCATCACTCCAATCTAACCGGCTCAAAGAAATGTCCCGGATTTTATTCTATCGGGCTTCGTCCGAAAAGACAGAAATGGACATATACCGTCTCAAATAACAAAACCGCTTACACGGAGTGGGTTTACTTGTTTGGTCCTGGGTTGGATGGGCTTAACAACTGGGCAGCTGAACCAATGCCCATCCCCAAATACTCGTTGGAGGATGATGAAAAAGTTGAATATGCTAAACTCCTTAGAGTCAGCTTTTGCTTTTTATTTATCTACCATGCTCTCTTGTTTCCTTTTTTCTCTTGCATGTTCATACGTCCTTATTGACTTACTGATTGTTGTCACGACTAATTTGTTTTCTGACTTTCTTTTTCAGTGTCCAGACGAAATGTTGATCTTGAGAAGCGGAAGGAACAGATGAGAGCCAACACGAAAACAAAAGCACTTGCAAAACAATCATCTGTTGGTATTGACAAATCAAAGGGCGTAGCATCAACTGATAACCGGACGGATGATCGTGACATTTCTCACATATAAGCTACAGAGGCAGTGCAGAGTAGAAGGAGGTACAGGGATGTTATGGATTTAACAGCTGAAGGTTTTGTGTCCAAATGCCTTAGGATTGGTGAAGATGAATTCAGTGTTCAATTGCCACGTTCTGCTATGGTCTAAGCCAGCTCTTCCTCCGTTACCTTCGGTCATCAGGTCTCGTCACTCATATGCCTTCCAGACGACCAGGATAAGAGGGATCTTCCTCTTTCGGTAGGTAATGAGCAAGCGCTCGCCCATGCCACTCAGGTATACTTTTTATTTATCTTTCTTGTTTTTATTTAGTCATATACTTGCCATATCTAAGTACCCCTTACTTTTCCCAGGCTGTGATGTGGATTGCCTCCCAGGCGAAGGAATCCTTACTGGCGAGCGAAGCAAGACTCAAGCTTCAAGAAGACTTGGAGAAGGAACGCATGCTCAAGATGAAAGCAGAAACAAAGCTAACTGAGGTAAACTTGGCGAACGATGGCCTACAAAAGTCCCTGTCAGAAGCAACTACTTCCCTTGAGAAATTGAAGATAGAGGTAGCTAGGGCCCAGAAGAGCGAAGAAGAAGCTCAAGAAATCTGGTATGCCGAGGGGTTGAAGGATCGCCTGCTCAAAGTTCGATCCATCGTAGGGGACAAGTACACGGACTTTCTTCTTGAGGATGAGATAGATCCCATTAAGGATACCCCTACCGAGCAAGGGGACGAGTCATAAGTCTCCTTTCCGTATTTACTTTCGTTCGGCTGGACTAAACTTTTACTAGTTTATTTTCCCGTATGTAACTGGATTATTGTCTGCAAGCCTTTATTTAGTTGTTCGCCTATCTAGGCCCAACTTAATTAAAAACTTTCATAAGTTATCCCAGCTTTGCATTTAGTTTGTACACATAACTTACTCTCTTAGTATTTCCAGGGGAGATCCCTAATAACCAAGCACTTAATCACTTTGTGTACATAGACGATAGGATACACCTATACAAGGTATTTCTCCCGTTAGCATTTTTCATAAATTAACATCCGTGAGAGGTTTTACGATTAATGCCCTAGTTTCCAAGCATCAAGCAATTCGACTTGGGCCCAAGTCATGCTTGATTCTACTTGCACTATTTTGTTTTAAGCTAATAAAACATTGTTTTACTATACATGCTCGTTTTCGGGTGTTAGCACAATATTTTGTTGCTTATCTAAACAAATTTATGATCGTTCGTACCTTATCCCCCCAGTGATCGTTCTACTTAAACTGCTAGAAGATCACTAGTCTAAGGAAGGCTAAGAAGTAGTTCTAAAACACATGTAATAACAATAACATATGAAGAAAAACCTCAAAATTTTATTAATATTAGGAAACATGTAACTGAGTTCGATGTTGGGAATACACCAAAACACAACTTTAATAATAATCCTATATGCGGGACAACATGTCCTTAAATAAATAAATAGATAAGTAAATAGATATAAATATCACCAACCTACTGATAGTACTTCTTGAGTCTGGACACATTCCAAGTATTCTTAATCGGTTGGCCATCCAGGGTAGCTAATTTGCACGTTCCTACCCTTGGCATCCCAATTACCTTGTACGGTCCTTCCCAATTTGGCATTAGTTTGCCCTGCTGGGTAGGCTTCGAAGCAGCTACTTCACGAAGGACCAAATCTCCAACTCTGAATAGCCTCTTTTTTACCCCTGAATCAAAATACTGAGCGACCTTTTGTTGATAAGATACTGTTCGAAGGGTTGCTTCATCTCTTATTTCTTCAATGAAGTCAAGGTTTGCCCTTAGTCCCTCCTCATTTTTGTCCATACTGAAACATAAATTCCGGTACGATGGCAAACCAATTTCCACTGGAACCAAGGCATCCGTCCCATAAGCTAGCCGAAAAGGCGTTTCATTGGTTGCAGTTCTAGGTGTCGTTCGGTACGCCCAAAGCACATGCAGTAACTCATCCACCCATAAACCTTTGGCCTCCTCTAGACGTTTTTCGATACCATTGAAGATTGATTTGTTAACATTCTCAACATGCCCATTCGCCTGAGGATGAGCGACTGAGCTAGTTCTATGGTCAATCTTATACGTCTCCATCAGCTCACGAAACTTGTCACCTGTGAACTGGGTGCCATTGTCCGATATCATAACCTTTGGAACTCCGAACCGAAAAATAATGTGCTCTTGGATAAATTTTACAGCTGCAGCCTCTGTAATCTTCTGAAGTGGTTTTGCCTCCACCCATTTAGTCATGTAATCAATTGCAACAATGCAATAGGCCGCCTGACCTTTTCCAGTTGGAAGCTTTCCTACAATGTCTATCCCCCACATAGCAAAGGGAATGGGGAACATAATGCTTGTAAGCTCAGTAGGAGGTTTTTTTGGCACGTTCGCATGTATCTGACATTGATGGCATTTCTCCACGTAACTGACAGCATCCTTTCGAATGGTCGGCCAAAAGTATCCCTGTCTTAGAATTTTGTGGGCTAGAGAACGCCCTGCTAGGTGGTCTGCATAAATGCCCTCATGTACCTCCTCGAGGATGAGTCTCGCTTCTTCCGGACTGACACACCTTAACATCGGTTGAGTGGCTGATCTTCTGTAAAGTAAACTGCCCACCATAGCATAACTGGCCGCCCGATAGAGCACTTTCCTTGCTTCCGTATGACCAGGAGGAAGAATTCCCTTTTCAAGATAATCCCTAATTGGAGTCATCCAATTCATAAATTGAGCAATGAAATTTACTTCTCCTCGAATCACCGATGGTTGTTGAACAATTGTAAAATAAACCGACCCATCCAACGATTTACCCTCAACAGTGGCCAATCGGGACCATTCATCGGCTCGTCCGTTGTCCTCCCTTGCCACACCTAGCAAATCGAATTGTTCAAATTCCGAAGCGATCTTTCGTACAGCCTCTGCATACACCTTGAGTCTTTCTTCCTTCTGCTCATATTCCCCCGAAAAATGTTTAACAACCAATTGGGAGTCGCTATAAGCCTCCAAGTACTTTACCTCCAGACTCAAGGCTAATCTTATTCCAGATAACAGTGCTTCATACTCTGCCTCATTATTAGTAAGTTTGAAGGTAAAACGAACGGCTTGACATACCTCAAACCCCTCAGGACTGGTTAGGACCATTCCTCCACCATACTTATCTTGGCTTACAGAACCATCAACATACAGAGTCCACAATTTAGGAATACTTGATAAGGGTGGATCTGGTACCTTGTCAACGCCAGTGTTGTTGGCCTGGAAAGAGCATTCCACCATAAAATCCGCCAATGCCTGGGCTTTGATCGCGGTCCTTGGCCTGTAAACAATGTCAAATTGCCCCAGTTCGACCGCCCAAGCTACTAGTCTTCCCGATGCCTCTACCTTCTGCAGAACTTTCTTGAGGGGCTGATCAGTAATGACCTCAATAGTTCTGCTCTGAAAGTAATGTCGAAGCTTCCTTGCGGCCATCACCAATCCCAAAGCAAACTTCTCAATGTTGGGATACCGTGTTTCAGCGTCCTTCAATGCATGACTTATATAGAACACCGGCCTCTGAATGTTTGCTTCTTCTTTTATAAGGACTGCGCCGACCGTTCGATCTGTGGCTGCTAGGTACAGTTGCAATGTCTCTTGCTCGTTTGGCTTAACCAGAAGTGGTGGTTTCGCCATGTATTCCTTTATTTGCTGAAATGCCTTTTCACACTCTTGTGTCCATATAAAATCTTTCACTCCCCTTAAAGTATCAAAAAAGGGAAGAGACTTTTCTGCACTTCTTGATATAAAGCGGCGTAGGGCTTCAAGTCTCCCGGTCAACCGTTGAACTTCCCGCTTGGTCTTAGGAGCTTCCATATTTATGATTGCATCAATTTTTTCTGGGTTAGCTTCTATACCTCGTTCACTTACTAGGTATCCAAGAAACTTTCCCGAACGAACACCAAATGTGCACTTAGTCGGATTCACCCTCATCTAATGCTTTCTGAGCGTCTGGAAGCACTCTCGAAGATCGGATACATGACTTTGATCACTACTCTTGACAATCATATCATCTACATAGCATTCCATGTTTCTCCCAATTTGATTTGCAAATACCTTATTTATCATCCTCTGGTATGTCGCCCCTGCATTTAACATCCCAAAGGGCATCTTGATGTACTGGTATGTCCCATTATGAGTGATGAATGAAGTCTTTGGTATATCCTCCTCTGCCATAGCAATCTGATGATATCCTGAGAAGGCATCTAGGAAACTTAACATAGAGTATCCGGCCATTGCATCGATGAGCTGGTCAATGTTTGGCAATGGATAGTGGTCTTTTGGACAAGCTTTATTTAAATCCGTACAGTCTACACACATCCTCCATTTGCCATTTGCCTTTTTCACCACCACGACATTCGCCAGCCACTCTGGGAACTTGGCCTCTTCAATGAAACCGGCTGTTAAGAGCTTTTTTACTTCCTCTTCGATCACCTTTTGCCGATCAGGAGCAAAATTTCTTTTTTTCTGTTTGACAGCATTGTAGTCTGGCTTGATGTTCAACTTATGGACTGAGATGTCTTTGCTGATTCCTGGCATATCCTCTGGTCCCCAGGCAAAGATTTCTTTGTACTCTCTCAAAGTGGCAATCAACTCCGTTTTGATGAAACTTGGAATATCCTTATCAATGGACACCGTCCGTTCGGGTCTCCCAGGTTCTAATTCCACATGCTCTACTTCATTGGAAGACTTCAGCCTTGACTTTGTCAAATCAGCACCGAATCTTTCAAGTTCAATATTCATTGTCATTTTCTTTTTCCCAATCTGATCAACCACAGCTCTATCCTTATTTCGACCGTTCGCACCTTTAG
This sequence comes from Kitagawia praeruptora, assembly GCA_037693485.1. NCBI lineage: Eukaryota > Viridiplantae > Streptophyta > Magnoliopsida > Apiales > Apiaceae > Kitagawia > Kitagawia praeruptora. The sequence goes on from CM075352.1 coordinate 148,756,213, forward strand.
TAATGGCTTGGTCACCTGTCTCTACCACCTTATCCACTTTTGCATATTGTTCGTTCATCTCTTCGAGAGTTAGAGTTCGGGCAGCAGTCTGATCCCCTCTAACCTCTCCGATTCCTTCTTCCGTTGGGAACTTCATCTTTAAGTGTGGCAATGAGTAGGTCGCCTGGAAGGCTGTGAGCATGGGTCGTCCCAAAATCATGTTATAAGGCGAATCAACATCCACCACATAGAACTTCAACTTTTTTTTCTGCTGTCCTTGGGTCAGTCCCAATTTCAACTTTAAACATTACCATTCCTGCGATTGAAACAGGTTGGTTGCCAAAACCGAACAAAGGTGGCTCATTACAAGTTTCCATCTCTTCTCCGTCCAACATCATTCTATCATAAGCATTCTTGAACAGGACATTCACTGCACTTCCACCGTCAATCAATACTTTGCGGATTTTGTGATTATGAAGCATGCATGTGAACACAAAAGGATCTTCATGCGGCCATGTGACTCCCTCATAATCGTCCTCTGTGAATGAGATAGGGAGTAGCTGTTTTGGCCGATCGACTTGCTTATAAAGATTGTAAACCTCTCCGGCATATTTCCTTTTAGCTGTTTTAGTGCTTTTTCCAAGAATGGTTCCTCCTGAGATAGTGTTAATCTCTCATCTAACCTCTTTCTTTTTCTCCTTCAACTCCTGACGTTCCTCCTTATCTTTGGCAATGAATTTTCTCAGCTCTCCATCCTTGATTAACTTTTCAATTAGCCGCTTCAGATTAAAACAGTCTTCTGTTGTATGTCCTGTATCCTCATGATACTCGCAGTACTTCTTCTGGTTCTTCCTATTACTGGGCACATTCATTTTTGGAGGGCGTTCGAACCCAGGTTTATTCTTTATCTCATTAAGTATTCTGGACCGAGTGGTATTAAGTGGAGTGTATATTATATCAGCCTCCTTGACGGTATCCTTCTTAGTAGACTTTACTCCATTCGTTTTCCCTTTTTTTTTGAAGAATCCACTGCTTTATCCTTCTTGATGTCATGTGTCTCCTTTTCCGGGCTATATGGAAGAGCGCCTAGAGCTTCCTCTTTTCTTCGTATATTTTCAGCCCTTTGGTACATATCATTAAGACTCTGTGGAACAATCTTATAAAAGGAAGAGAGCAGTTTGCGACTTTGTATGCGGTCCAATCCACTGTAGAAGAAACCCATTGCCTGTGATTCGTCCAATGACGACACCTTCTCACACTCTTGTTTAAAGCGCTTCATGTACACAGCCAATGACTCGTCCGACCTCTGCCTCACATTGACAAGTGAAGCGGTCAGTTGTCCAGTCCTCCTATTGTAGTCAAAGTGCTTCAAGAACTTGCTCCTTATCTGTTCATACGACGTAATAGAGTTAGGCAACAGAGTACGGTACCACCCTTGAGCACCATCCTTTAGGTAAACTTCAAACATCTGGCACATGGTAGTCTCATCATGTCCAGCTAGCCTCATCTGTCTCTCATACAGGGTCACATGCTCGTATGGATCTCCTTTACCATTATAGTATGTCATCTTTGGGATAGTTCGTCCAATTGCTGGCACATATTCACGAACAAATCTGACCAAGGGAGATTCAGTTGAATAGTTACTCGTGCCTCCTCCGAGCATAGCACGCTCCATATTCTCTAACTTCTCCCTCAGGATTGCAGACTCATCAGCATATCGGTCATATCTGTGCTCATAGTATCGATCATCACGCCTTCTATCCTCATCATACCTTCGATCATCATATTCCCTTCGTTCGCTCCTCCTATGACCATCGTCGTTCCTTCGACCATCATCACCAGGTCGGGATCGATCACGCGGAGGAGAACGTCCTCCTCCTATCCCTTCTCCCCTTCTAGGTGATCTGTCTCTGGACCTTCTCCTAGGGGATGGAGATCTTCGTGGAGGCAAAATTCTCGGAGGAGATCTCCTGGGCGGTGAGCCCCTTTGAACCAACCTTCGTTCCAAGCGTTCACGCTCTCGAGTAATTTCTCTCTGCTGCTCATCCAATGCCCTCATCCGCTCCTGGAGTTGATCTACATCTTCAGTAGGAGTTCTATCGCGCTCCCTATCAAAGTCTCTCTCCAAATTGCGACCCCTAAAAGGGCTTGGATCGCGACGAATTCTTTGTTCCTCTCGTGCGGCTGTTCGGTTCAATGCCTGACGACGATCATCACTCAAAGCGGCCTGAGCTAAGTGGTTATGAGCATCTGCCTCACTCCGGGTGATGGTTGAGCGAAGACGTGTGGAGGTCTCCCCTTGGATGAGGTTTGTAGAGAAAGGTAAGATGATTGGAGTTTTGGTTGGTTGAGCCATAATGGAGAGTTTGTGTTTGCTTTAAAGGTTTAAGGTCTCTATACGCCTTCCCACAGACGGCGCCAAATGTTAAGGCTAATTTTCGTAAGCCCTAAATTGAATTTGTAATTAGGGTTGAACGTATAGAATAGGGTTTTTATGAATTTGGGGCTGAGCTTGAGAGGTATTATTCGAGTGTATGGGATTCTGAATGATCTCTCAAGGTGCCTACGTATCCTTTATATAGGAAATCAAGCCCACGTAGTTCTAGGGTTCGGTCATCCACCGCCTTTATTCTTCGTGCGCAAGTAACAGATTATTCTTGGTGCGTAAGTAACGATTTGATTGACAAGTTTCCTTACATAATAATATTCATACTTGCCTTGAAATTTTATATATACTTGTGGCGGTGAGATGAGCGGATAATAATATATTTGAGCTAAGTCCAAAATACTAGACTAATGGCAATTTAATGAGTCGTCCGAACGGACAATAATGGTTTGTCAGCCCAAACTAGCCTAGTTGAATCCAGTAAATTCAGATTATTCTTAAATCAAATCCGAATTAATATAATTCGGATGACCTAATATTTATCGAATCTATCCCCGGATCAACACTTACCAACCTTGAGAAGGTTGCTTCATCCAGAGCTTTAGTAAATATATCTGCCAATTGTTTCTCACTTGGAAAAAATGGAGTTCCACAGTACCTTCCATCACATGCTCTATGATGAAATGGTATCTGATGTCTATGTGCTTGGTTCTTGAGTGTTGCACTGGATTCTCAGAGATTGCAATTGCACTTATGTTGTCACAGAAAATTGGAATTTTCTGAACCTTAACTCCATAATCAAGCAGTTGATTTCTCATCCATAAAATCTGTGCACAGCAGCTACCTGCAGCAATGTATTCAGCTTCTGCTGTAGAGGTTGAAACTGAATTCTGCTTCTTACTGAACCACGATACTATCTTGTTTCCAAGAAATTGATAGGTGCCTGTGGTGCTTTTCCTGTCCAACTTAAATCCTGCATAGTCTGCTTCTGAATAGCCTATTAGATCAAAACCAGAATCCCTGGGTACCAAATGCCAAGGTTTGGTGTCCCCTTAAGATATCTGAAAATCCTTTTAATAGCTACTAAATGAGATTCCCTTGGATCAGCTTGGAATCTAGCACATAAACATGTAGCAAACATAATATCAGGTCTACTAGCAGTTAAATATAAAAGAGATCCAACCATGCCTCTATAGCTTGAAATGTCCACCTTCTTTTCCTTAGTATTCAATTCAAGCTTAGTGGCAGTGGCCATGGGTGTTTTTGCAGAAGAGCAGTCTGCTAAGTCAAACATCTTTAGTAGATCAAAAACATATTTTGTTTGACTTATAAAAATTCCCTCATTTACTTGTTTCACTTGTAAACCAAGAAAATAAGTTAATTCACCCATCATACTCATTTCATATTTACTTTGCATAAGTTTGGCAAATCTTTTGCAAAGTTTCTCATCAGTAGACCCAAATATTATATCATCTACATAAATTTGAACAAGTATCATAGAGCCATTGACAGATCTATAAAAGAGAGTCTTATCTACAGTACCTCTGATGAAGTGATTCTCAATGAGAAACTGTGAGAGAGTGTCATACCAGGCTCTAGGTGCTTGCTTCAGGCCATAGAGTGCTTTGAGCAAATAGTAAACATATTCTGGGAAGTTTGGATCTTCAAAACCAGGAGGTTGACTGACATACACCTCCTCTTCCAGAATCCCGTTTAGAAAGGCACTCTTGACATCCATTTGATAGACTTTGAAATTAGCATGAGCTGCATAGGCTAGGAAGATTCTGATTGCTTCTAACCTTGCTACAGGTGCAAAGGTTTCCTCAAAGTGAATCCCTTCGTCTTGACAGTAACCTTTGGCAACTAGTCTAGCCTTGTTCCTTGTGACTACGCCATTTTCGTCCATCTTGTTCTTGAACACCCATTTGGTGTCAATCACTGATTTATCCTCAGGCTTGGGTACAAGTATCCATACCTTGTTTCTTTCAAACTGGTTTAGTTCCTCTTGCATTGCTAAAACCCAGTCTGGATCTAGAAGAGCATCTTCTACCTTCCTTGGTTCTTCTTTAGAGAGAAAGCTACCAAACAAGCATTCTTCTCGAGTTGCTCTCCTAGTTTGGACTTTTGCATTGGAGTCACCAATTATCAACTCAAAAGGGTGATCCTTAGTCCATTTCCTTTGTGGTGGCAGGCTTGACCTTGATGAAGTTACCTCGTCTTCTTGATGTTGATCATTTTGATTCATTGTTGAGTGTTGACTGTGAGAAACTCCCCCTGAGTGTATGGACCTCGAGTTGAGAAGAGTCCTATTAGAATTCTCAACAGATATTTCCCTTTGATTCTCAACTGATGCTTCAACATGATTCTCATCAGGTGGTGTGAGTTGCTCTTCCACAGATGGTCCATTCTGTCCTTCATTTGATGGTCCATGTCTGTTCCTCACACCAATCATTGTCCTCTCTTCATCATCATCATCACTTGCTTCACCACCTGTCTCATTCTCAAATGAGAGTTGCTCATGAAAACCTTCATCTACAAGACAAGATATTTTCTTATCGTCGAAGACAACATGTATGGATTCCATAATAATGTTGAGTCTTAGGTTATAGATTCTGTAAGATTTTCCAGCAGAGTATCCAACAAATATAGCTTCATCTGCCTTTGAATCAAATTTTCCAAGGCTTTCGCCATAATTCTTCAGTACGAAGCATTTGCATCCAAACACGTGCAGAAAGTTGATTGTTGGTTTCTTGCCTTTGAACAGTTGGTAAGGTGTCATGCCTTTTGCTTGATTGACCAAAGATATGTTCTGAGTGTAGCATGCAGTATTAACAGCTTCAGCCCAGAAATATGTTGGCAGCTTTGATTCTTCAAGCATAGTCCTTGCTTCTTCGATGAGAGTTCTATTCTTTCTCTCCACCACACCATTTTGTTGAGGTGTTCTTGGTGCAGAGAATTCTTGAGTGATTCCTTCTTCTTCATAGAACTTTCTTAGCACAGAGTTCTTGAACTCAGTTCCATTATCGCTTCTAATCCTTCTTACTTTGAAGTGTGGATTGTTGTTGATTGTCTTGATATGATTGATAATGATCTCCCCTGTCTCATCTTTTGAGCGAAGAAAGAAGGTCCAAGTGAACTTGGTGAAATCATCAACAATTACGAGACAGTATCTGTTGTCGCTTATTGATGATACATTGACTGGTCCAAATAGATCCATGTGCAAAAGCTGCAAGGGTTGATCAATTGAAGACATTGACTTGGATTTGAAAGAGGTCTTTCTTTGCTTTCCTTTCTGGCAAGCATCACAGAGTCCATCCTTGAAGAACTCCAATTTTGGAATGCCTCTGACCAAATCCTTCTTGATCAATTCATTCATGGCCTTAAAGTTTAAGTGTGACAGTTTCGTGTGCCAGAGCCATCCTTCATCCATGCTGGCCTTGCTAAAGAGGCATGTAGCAGAGTTGGCACTCGTTGAGTTGAAGTCAGCAATGTACACATTTCCTCTTCTATTTCCCGTCATCACTACCTTGTTGTCATTCTTCTTGAAAATGACACAAGCTTCAGATGTGAACCACACATTTTGATTTTTATCACACAGTTGACTGATACTCAGCAAGTTATGCTTAAGTCCATCAACCAGTGCTACTTCTTCAATGACAACATTTCCATGTGAAATCAAGCCATATCCTCTAGAATATCCTTTGTTGTTGTCTCCAAAGGTAATGCTAGGGCCAGCTCTTTCCTCAAACCTAGTGAGCAGGGTAGAATCTCCAGTCATGTGCCTAGAACAACCACTATCCAGGTACCAAAGATTCTGTCTGTCTCCCTGCACACATCAAATCAAATCAAGTTGATTTTGGTACCCAAGTTTCCTTGGGTCCTGCTTTGTTAGCCTTTTTCTTGTTTTTCAAGCTTTTACCTCCCAGGGGTTCTGATTGAGTTAGGTCAATCTTTACTCTAGGTGTAGGGCTCTGAAAGACAGGTTGGTTCATTGACTCACATTCATTCAAGCTAGTTATGCAGATTGGCATATGTTGTGCAAACATGTTATTCATCATCCATGACAACTGAGGCATTTTATACGCATTATAGTATGGATTATGCATGAATGGCATGTTAGCATAGTAACTAGATGCATGAGCAGGTTGAGCAAACATGTTAGGCATAACATTCACGGCAGGCACAGGCACAGACATAGACATACTAGGCACAAAAGATTTCTTAACAGATTTGCAGTTGGTAGATAGATGATTTACACTACCACAGTATGCACATTCCTTTCGAGGAGCATATTTATCAGGTGTATAGTTACTGTGTTTGTTAATCCCTACTTTGCCGTTTCTGTTCTTCTTGCTAGCCTTAGTCTTAGAATCAGTCTTTTCTAACTTGTCTTTTAATTTCTTAGTGGACAAGTTGCCTATGTTGCTTTGTTCAACTGATTTGGTTTTGCTACATTCTCCTGTCACAAAGTTTTTGCTGACAGGTCCATATTTCTTATGCAATTTGATCAGGGTTGCATTACTGACAGGTTTCAACTCCTTTGAATAATAATCATTCAAGGATTCACTGTCTGATACACTTCCCTTTTCAACATCTACCTTTGCTTCTGCTAATTTGTGGAAGGATCTAATTCCTTGAGCTTTGCAAATTTCTTCATTTTTAACCGTTGATCCACCCCACTTAGCAATTAACTCTTGTTCCTTTTTCAATTGTTCCTTTAGACAATCTTCTCTATCTAAAGCCTCAAGTAATTTATCTTTTGCATCCTGGTAGTCTCTTCTCATTGTTTCAAAATCAATTAACTGAGTTTCTAACAGTGTGTTCCTATCACCTAACTTAGCATTCAGATCCTTAATCTTGCTATTCTCTTTGTTAAGTGATTTCAACGTGACATGCATGTTATACAATTCATTTGACATTTCATTGACAACATCATTACATTCATTTTTAGAAAGCTCAATTAGATTCGTAGAGTATACCTGGTTGCTTGCTGAGCTAGCCTCTTCATCATTCTCCTTAGCCATGAGTGCAAGATTGACAAACTCTTCCTCTTCATCTGAATCTCCTCCAGCTGCCCAGTCATCATCTTTAGACACAAATGCTTTTTCCTTTTGCTTGAGAAGATCAAAGTATTTCTTCTTGTAGTCATCAGTTCCAGACTGTTTCTTTTCATTCTCAGCTCTGGATTTTCTGCATTCATTGGCAAAGTGGCTAGCAATTCCACAGCTATAGCATTTGATCTTTGATCTCTCAACCGTACCCTTGTTTGGTTGATAGCTTTTCTTGAATTGTCCGGCTCCTACTGGAATCTTCTTGAATCTTAGCTTTGAGAATCTTTTTGAAAGAAATGCCAAGTATTCATCTAGATCTTCAGATTCATCCTCACTCAGTGCATCAAGTCCTTCAATCATCTTGCTTTTGCCTTTGCTAGTTCCAGCTCCACCTTCACAAGTTCTTAGACTTGGTGTGATTTCAACATCCTTCATCTTCTCTCCATCTTGGTAGGTTGGAAAATTGGCCACCAAAGCTACATTTCCACCTTTCTTCTGGCTCTTCTCAACTTCTTCATCTTGTTGAAGCTCGAGCTCATAGGTCTTCAGAATTCCATACAGTCTCTCAAGTGTATAATCTTTGTAGTCTTGAGAATTCCTCAATGAGACTGTTACTGGTTTCCATTCTTTGGGTAAAGACCTTAGAAATTTCAGGTCGGAGTCTTTGGTTTCATAAACTCTTCCGTACAGCTTTAACCCATTTAACAGTTTTTGAAACCTGCTAAATATATCAGTTAAACCTTCACCTATATTGCAGTGAAAATGTTCATACTGTTGTATGAGAAGTTGTTTCTTATTCTCTCTAACTTGCTCAGTCCCTTCACAGAGTGTTCGAATAGTGTCCCACACTTGCTTGGCAGTGGTGCAGTTGATGACACTATCAAACATATCTTGATCAATACCATTGAATAGAATATTCATGGCCTTTTTGTCCTTCTGAACTTCTTCTTTGTCTCCATCTGTGAATTCTGCTGGCAGTTTGGGAATAGGCCTTCCAACAGCTCCAGATCCAGCTGCTTCTCCAACTGCAGTGTTGGCCTTCATAGGAATATGTGGACCTCTCTCTATGCAGTTTACGTAGCCTTCATCAATGGATGAGAGATGTAGGTACATCTTTACTTTCCAGTGAAAGTAATTATCTTAGTCGAGGATTGGTATTTTAACTCCTGCATTCTTGAATCCCATGGTGATGATCTTTAAACTTCTTGTATGTTAGAAGCTTGCTCTGATACCAATTGTTAATTCCCAGTAATACACCACGAGATTGTAGAAGAGGGGGGTTGAATACAATCTCAACTAAATTCTTTCGAGTGGATGAGACTTTGATAGATTGTTATAGGAATGAAAATATAAACAAGATAATCAGAATATCTAAAACATATACAACACACGATATAAAAATCTTAGGTGGTTTGGCTTATCATCTTGATCCACCTGATGGTTATATTTGAAGATAATTCTCTGCGTAATAATACACAGCTGCGGTTACAAGGTTTTAGTGTTTACAAGAAAACCTAAAGCTATCAGCCTTGTGATCAGTGTTTTCTTTTCTACTAAAACTATGCTGCTCATACAGCTTATTACAACTATATGAAGACAAGTAAGTTACACTAAAACGTATGGATACATTTTTGACATAACTTGTCACACACACATACTCAAAGTGGTTTCCATTTCTGGAATTATCTTGAAAGTCTTCTCTTCTTGATTTGGACAATCCCAGCATGCTTTGAGACAGTGTATGTTTCTTTCTTCAAAAGTGACTAAGTTCCTGAGGTGACTTAGCTTCCAAGCCCACGTGATGCTTTATGCACAAGATCTTTTGCTTTTGGATCTTTGTCTCAGAAAGTAGCTTTATCAAAAGGTTAACCCTTTTGAGAGTCAATAAGTCTTTCTACTTATTGAGTTGTGCTAGAACTTCCTAGACAAAATGGTTGATCTTTATGTATTCATCGAAATACCCTTTGAGATATTCAGTAGAGGTGTAATCATGTTGGAGGTTGCTTCCACTCTTATTGTTGCCCTTGTGATCGAATAGACAGTGACTGATTTCACCTTTCACTTGGAAGAGTTTGAGCCTTCGATTATTAACAATTTGACTCCCTACTCGTAACATCCTCTGTGTAATCTGATCGTTGTCTGTAAGTCACGGGTTGCAAAGTAATTCTGGGTTTGATCTTCATTCGATATGCACTACTAGAAAAACGTCAATAGACATCAGTTAAAAATCGATGTCTGGCCTTTTTTCAACCGATGTCTAGGTGGGTGTAGAGGAAAGTCCAGCCCTTTTACATCGGTTTATAACCGATGTCAATAGTATCTGTAACATCGGTTACTAACAACTAACATCGGTTTATAACCGATGTCAAATACTATCTGTAACATCGGTTACTGATAACTAAACTGATGCAAAACATAGTAACAGACATCAGTTCTTTAAACATTTGGTTGTATATAGCATCCTTTAACAACAGTTTTGGTTTATAAACTGATGCAAAACATAGTAACAGACATCAGTTTGTTTTGTGGTAATGATGTTACTATGTGTAAATTACATCAGTTTCATTTTACTAATGATGTTTCTATTTATTATAAACATCGGTTTCATTGAGGTTAACCGATGTAATATTGTTATAACAATGCTAGCCAAAACAGTAGCATTTATAATTTAAAACCATTCTCACAAACCAAATTAAGAAAAACAATTCACACATAAATCAAAAAACCAAACTTTGTATATTAATGTAACAAAGACATTCATTACAATTGTTCAAAATAAGTCCATATATTCTAAAACTAAGAGAACACTCAATGAGGCACAAAAACTAAGTCACAAACCAAAACTAGAACATCACGAATAATGTATAGTCTGCCAAAATCAGATGCATAACAATGGGGAGAGATAACAAGGTGTAGTTGTAAGTAATACATTAATACTTTCATCAATGCTTGTCGATTGCCTTCTCTTCCCCTCATTCTCTCTATTCAAAACAATCCCCAATATCTTGAATTATCTAGCAGGTGCGACATAGCTTCTGCAAGAGAGTCGAAAAAAATAATCACCTTTATTGCACAAAATTAAAGACCATACATGTCACCATAATAAGCTCAGTAAACAGACTACGCGTAAAGTTTACATTATCATTTTCGCCAAGCAAGTGTTTTTACATCCAAAAGTCAGAATAATAATAATAATAATAATAATAACTAACAACTACCTTCATCACAATGTCTATTGATTTTTCTTGGCTTGTGAGGTGGCAAAGGTTCTATGTCCTACAAGTTTAGCTCTGCCATTATCGTGCAGTGCACCTGCTAGTAATTCACTTGTGTTAGCACTACCCTCATTTACCTGTTTCACCATTACCAAGAAGAAAATGAAGAATACAAGAAATGTAGTAAACCAATAATTTTATAACCTTTCTAAGTTCTTGTTGCAATATGCAGATTGAAGGAACACAGGAACACACCAAAGTTTCATCCAAGTCAAGAACCACCTGCATATGATTGCAAATTAATAATTAAAATGAATTTAGAGATAAAAGAGGCCAGGTTGTACAAGTCCCCCAACTTCTTTTTTGCAGTGATTTAACTTGACACACTTGCTATTACGATACAATACAAGAAGTGAAATAGTTTAGCTCCCATTTTTCTTCCATTTTTCTGTTAACTTATCCTTAACTCAAATGAAAATTGGCTCATCAGAAAGTAAGGTTACTCATCATTGAGAGGATACGATTAATGTTTACACCCTTTTTTGGTCAAACTCATCTACTACACCAAGAACTACCATCAAAGTCTATATTATAAATATAGTTCAATCATTCATGAAATTGTGATATTGTCGTGAAGGAGGCATGGAGGGGGAGGGAAAGAGAGAGAGAGAGAGAGAGAGAGAGAGAGAGAGAGAGAGAACCTGGAAGTTGATAACACTGAATCTAAAATCTTATAGATGATAACTATAAAAAATTGTGGTAGAAGTTGGTTCTCAAGCATCTGACATAATGTCCAAGTATCCTCCCAAAATGTGGTTCAAATTGCTATCATCTGCAACTAACTTGTATCCACTTCAACAAACAATCTGCAAGTTGAACACAATTTCACATTAGGCATTAGTAATAGGCTGCATCATCAAATTAAAACCATATTAGCATAATCTGAAACCCTTTTAATTAGGATACACAGGCAAATGGTTAATAATCTGGTGTTAATTACACCACAATCTTGATGAATTTAGCAACAATTGCAATCAGGAAATTCAATAAAATCATCTCAGTTACAGTACATCCATATATAGAATCATATATATAACTCATATTAATTCAAGAAATTAGCAATGCAAAAAATTCTCAAAACCATAATTATAGAATACTGTGAGTACAAATTCAGTAGAACGAGAGAGAGGTAAGGAATGATTCTTGAAACGAAACACACCCTAATTACTAAATCATGGACAGTGAGATTAACTACATAGACATATATAATACACACACAAACATAAAACAAGTAAGGAAATGATAATCACTTAACACATACAGAGAGATAGTGAAACGGAGAAGAAAAGATTGTGCAAGAAACGTGTGTGTGTGTGTGTGTGAGTGAGAGAGAGAGAGAGAGAGAGATTAGCCTGGAGGACCCGCCTCTGACCAGCTCCATCATAGTAGTTGTAAGTGATTTGAAGAGGTTCATCTAGAAACCATGAGAAAACGAGTTAAGCAATTAAAAGTCAAGATGAAGAAAATGTTACAAGGTTGGCAAATTACTTTTAAAGCATACAGATACTCACTCTTGTTGAATCTTTTGAAGTTTCTCCTTCTCTTCTTCTTCAATTTTAGTACGGATATTGGGGGTTACAAATCGATTACAAATTAGGGTTACAAATTGGGGGTTTTCGGTTGAGAGTGAAAGAGCGAGAGAAAGAGAAAGTGAAAGAGAGAAAGTGAAGGAGTGAATTAGGGTTCTTAAGAGAGGTGAGGTGGAGAGAGCGACGGGGTGAAGTGGAGAGAGTGAGGAGAGAATTATGTTTATTAAAATGTTTTTGCTTTTTTGTTTTTTCTACTTGGTGTGGAGTCAATATTGGCTCAAAAAATTGGGGGGAACTAAAAATTGCTAAGGGGGAATATTGTCTGAATGAGAGGGGGAACTAAAAATTTGGTTAAGCGGGGAAAGTTGTGTGGGCGCGGATAGCAAATTTTTTTAAGTCTACTTTAGACATCGGTTATTTTTTGACTGATGTTATAATATGTCAAAGACATCGGTTGTGCTACTAACCGATGTCACTGATATTTCAATTATATGTCAATGACATCGGTTTGCTTTCAATGTGATTTCATAATATATCAAAGACATCAGTTTTTTTCCCACCGATGTTAGTGATAGTTTTTACATCGGGGACATCGTGAACCGATGTGAAAGGGGCGATGTCTATTCTACTTTTTGTAGTAGTGATGTTTCCTTTTAGAGAACTCTGATTAAGTAACACAGAATTGAGTTCTCGAACAGATGTAATCTTGAGTTCTCGAATGATGACTTCTCGAATAGTTCCTTTATGAGTTCTCGAATGACTTCTCGAATAGTACGTCCCTTGAATGGACTTCTCGAATGAGATTGTTACAGACTTCTCGAATAGTATAGTCTGAACTTCTCGAACTGGGACTTCTCGAATATAACATTCTGACTTCTCGAACTAGGACTTCTCGAATAACCCTTTTTGTTAGAGTTCTCGAATGACTTCTCGAACTCACCTTTTCTTGACTTCTCGAATATACTTGCATGGTTATGGCAAACCTCTCTCTTGATTACGGATATCTGATTGTGGCATGTTGTGGCTTGTTACAAAGATTCACTCCCAGCAGTTTGCAGTGTATCATTCACACGATGTAGCCTTTGTTTATCTGCAACACAGCTGGCTTCCTGATTGGATTATGAGCTTCGATTCCTTGATTCATTTTCTGCCTTGTGGTATTTGTTATCATCAACTTGAAACATGTATGACTCAATACTATGCAAACATGATCAAGCTTAAATAGTTAATGAGAATAACCAAGATAATAAGCACATAGCATCATAAAAGACATGTACATATATATGAATTGCACAATATATGTTACCAGACATATTGACGGCGTTTGAAAAGTTTTTCGACGGAGTTGGATTATTATAGAACTTGTTCCGATGAGCAAATGGTCGTGATCCTGTTTGGTAGATTGCAAAACAATGAAATAAGTTTTAATCCAGATATGACAGTCATTGCGAATATAAGAACATTAAAAAATGCAATGAGCAAAATACCACTTTGTCGATTACAGGAACTCTGAGTATTGGGATCCTTATTTTCATTGTTAGAACCATCTTGAACATTACTGCCATTGAAGGAGGTTGTTGAAGGCCGTCTTCTTTGTCCTACATATAAAAAAATTAAGAAAAACAAAAGCAATCTTAAAATCCCAACGTCGTGTACACCATAATATCGTTAACAGATAAACATCATACCCTTTTGTATTGAAGAAGGAGAAACAGGCCCCAAAGGTAGACGCTTACGACCTGCTTGACAGTAAATCACGGGTAACAACGTGAACAACAAAACAATATCAATAAACGTTTTGATTTTAACATACCTGCTTTGTCCATGATCCGGTGATGGGAATATTTTTGAAGATTGTGTATGGAGATTACATCAATTATTTTTGAATTTGAAAAACCAACGTGTCAAGGCTAAAAAGATGGGATGATGATTATACGTTTTAGTTTAAAGGTAATGTGGGTATTACCCATTTTAATATGGGTCAATATATTTTGTATTGATTTTGTGAGTGGATGTGAGTGATGGATCTTACCCGTTTGTAAATGGAGCGATCCGACTTTCAAGTAGATTTACCAAAAAGGACATGTGAGTAGTACAAATTTAAATTTGGAAAGGATAGAAAATGTCTTTTTTCAAATTATTTGTATTCAGGAATTAAGATTATATAGATATAGATATAGATCCGCTCAAGTGAAGAAGTTTAATTTGAAGAAAAAATAGGAATGGGCAAGTCCTTTTAAATACTTTTGTTTGGTTTTGGCTTCTGCAAATTAATTAATCTTTGCTTCTGCACATGCCTAATATTTTGGTGCTTAATTATTCTGCTCTGTGCAGGCATGCATGTATGTATATATCTCACCCTAAATATTCTTGTAGAAGATTAATCCCGCTGTTGAATGTGAAATTTTTTACAATCTAACTGATGCAACTGGTCCCATGCAAGCTTTGGCTATGGATGGAGAGAGGCTTCCACCATTTCTAATTCAATCTATACTTAAGGGTGATCAATCTATAAGTTGTTAAATTATTTCAGTTGTGGTAAGTGTCTGTGCGGGTATTACATGTTTATCTAGTACATGTATAAAGAGTATTCCTGTCTCGTTACTTTCTCGGTAGCTACATTTTATTATTCTTTTGGCAAATAGGCGTTTTTTAATAGTTTTGCTTTCATGCTGCGGAATATTCTCTTTTTCTTTCTTGGAGAATGTAGGCGTGGGAATATTTTCTCCTTTCTATGAATGTCTTCATGTTCAAAAAAGAGTTCTTTATATCAGTGCTCATGACATATATTTAATATGAGAATTCTTACAACTAATAGTAGTTTTGGTTATTTTCTCACCATATATGGGCACACTCTCGTTTCTTTTTAATAATAATTAATAATATAAATAAAAAATTCGAGATTTAGATAGACCATTGCAAACCATTTTAATTATTTTTCTTTCGGTATGATCAATTTAGACACAATTGTTTCATTCCAGATGGATGTTCGGTGCCTATTAAGGGTGTGCCATAATTTTGGCTTTTGGACCATTACTGGGTGATTTGTCGTCAATTGACGAATATGTGTCATTTCAGATGACTTCATTTATCAGCGATGAATAAAACGGCATCTCAAGGGACAAGCGTGGCAATTTGCGGGAAGCTAATTAATTTTACTGAAGCAAGGGCGAGTGAAAATATTTCAGGGGAGTAGCTAGTTGTTTTTGTGTGTGTGCATTACAATATTTACAAGTTTGGATGTGTGTTTTGTGTCTAATCAAAGGGTCTCCCTTTGATTAGATTTTATTTTTTCAGTTGATTAGCTTTAATTTTAATGTCTACTGTGTTACTTTTTAATATTGCTTAGAAAGATTTGTAATCTATTTTTTGTGGTTTTTCAGGTGAGAAGATTTTGGGAAGTCTCTTTTCGGACTTTAAAGTCTTATTATCTAAATTTCCGAGGATATCTTTGCATGTCCTTCGGTTAGATGATAAACTTTATCGAATGAAAGAAACTAAATCCCTTTCTCCGGGTTTCCCGGTATTGTATCTTGATACAATTCATATACGAGAATGTCATTTCTTGTCAAAAAAAAAAAAATATCGTCGGTATAGATAAATTTTATTAATTTATCAAAATTATTAATTAATCAAAGTAAAATTTATACTTATCATTAATTATTATGTTGAGATAAAAAATCCAACGTTCCAGATATTAATTTATCAAGTTATGAGTATTAATTTAACGAAATTTCACTATATGATTTGCCTTGACATATGCCTCGCCCCTGGCGCTTAATTGGGAGTCACTTAATTTAATATCTCAATTAACATAATTCAGTTAGTATTTATGTAAAAAAAAAAAGAGAGAGAGAACAGTTAAGGCTACAAAATCAAACCAAGGTTTTTGATAATTTATTCATATCCAAGCAAATAGTAACGTTACATGACATCCATGAGAAATCAAAAAAAAAAAAAGAAAAAAAAAAAGGAGAAGACAAAAACATGGAGCAGACAAATACGTTGAAATAAACATCCTCACACAAGTAGTAGAATATAAAAGGATTAGCAGACTTCTTAGGAGGATCTGGTAATCCAACACAATACATCATCATTGCTGCGGCTCAACGAATATAACCGGGAAACCTTCCGCAGATCCTTACAAACACATGATAGAACTGCTAGCTGACTGGGCTTCATGTATCCTAGTAGCATCAGCTTCTGCTTCCAAGATAGACGATCCATGAAATCCATGAAATTGGTGGGTTTTGATGACATCCTTGTTTTTTTATTTGGGGGCGATGGCGATGGCGATGGCTTTCTTGGTGTTACTGTATGTCTGTTTTTACCCATGGCCACTGTTGGTAACAACTGTGAATTAGCACGGAATTCGGAGATTAATAGGGACGATCGAGAATTTAATCAGTTTGATGAGCTACTGGGATTAATCGTGACTTTTAGAACAATACCCATTGCCCTTGTCTCTGTATATATAGAGGACTTTTCTTTTACGTCTACTCATATTTTGATTAGGAATTTAGAAAACAGATTCCAAACTGAATTCTAATTAATTTCGGGAAATTTCTGTATTTACTAGCTTATAATCCGTGCGATGCACGGTTCTTTTAAATTTTATTTATTTAAAAATTTAATTTTATATGTTTATTTTCCAATTTGCTCTTTTATTTATTTATATCGTCATTGATATTATATAATCACATTTGAGATTTAATTCTTAATAGTTTACAACACGATTTTAAATTTTATAAATATCATTTTACAAAGATAAATACTTAAATAATTTTATTTTTTTATCAATGTTAAGTTAAGAATTTCAAATTTTGTTAAAAGCATTGTAACTTTAAACCAATATAAGTAATCAACTTTGTTTGAAATTTTCTTTTCATTATTTACGTTAATATATTCTATCTATTAAAGTTTATTTGTAAAATTTTAAATATTACTTGTGTTTTGTAGGTTGCAATACGTTAAAATATGTTTTGTAGATATCAATCTCATGGACATATCCATAACTCAATTTTTAGATTTTATTTTTGTTTTGAAGAAGTTTGTCTAATGATATTTTTTAATATTTTAATAGATGGGATGAAGGTTAGAGGCAATGGAGAATAATTATTTTGAAGTAACTAATCTTGTATATATAGATTTCTTGTTGAAAGAATAATGTAATTATAATTATATCTATTATTGTATTAGAATTACTTTTCCAATTCATTGTAGAGATCTTTTTAATTTGTTTATTTACAACGTATTTTAGTTTTTTATACAAATTTCTTGTATTAGAATTACTTTACCAATTCATTGTAAAGACCTTTTTAATTTATTTATTTGTAATGTATTTTAATTTTTTTTACAAATTTCACGATAGTAGGTATAAGTGGTTAGAGTTGAATATCAATATTAAATATTAAGATATTAATAATTAATGGAAGCATCAGCTATAGGTAGTACAACCTGAGTGAATCCTTTGGAAATATTCGATTCGTAATTCATAGCCTGAACATTGTTGAAAGTGAGTAGTGTGGTATGAGAAAATATTATTCAGAATAGACTTAGTTTGTTGATCGTATAGAGTTTCATGCAATAATATGATAATCTACGTATACTTTAATTTTTTTTGGCAATTTTTTTAGTTATAATCCTTTTCATATTATATTTTTACACTAAAAGATAATATAGGCATTGTTATCATAGCTGAACACCTTTTTGCAGAACTCCTCGATAGTTATTTAGTTGTGCTGTTTGAAAATCTCTTAAATGCTTTTTTCAGATTCATTATTTGTAGTCATATTTCTATATTAGCGCATTCTTTGTAATGATTTTTCTTTATCTGAGTATTTGATTGAATATGATTATTTACGTATACTATAATTTTTTTAAAATTCAATTCCAATACTACCTTTTTTAATAAAATCTTTTTTAGATTATAATTTCCTTTTTAATATGATATAATCTTGATCGTCTATTTTTAAAAATATTGAATTCGATAGTTGAGATTATTTTGGTAGTACAGTGATATCCTTTTTAGATTATAATTTCCTTTTTAATATGATATAATCTTGATCGTCTATTTTTAAAAATATTAGATACGAAAGTTGAGATTATTTTAACGGTACAATGACCAAACCAAAATTTATGGATAAGATCCCCTTTACGCTTATTATATATAAGGATATAATGTTCTAATAACTTTTTTAATTGTTTATATTCTCTCATAGTTGTTCTAATTTTTGTCTAATATATATATTATTTTTGAAAATAATTTTTGTCTAAAATATAAAATTATAATTATACTAATCAACTAAGAGATTAGGGAGCCTGAGATATGTATTAGGTAAGTTCCCTGAGATACCTATATTTTATATGTAAAAATGGGATAGGCATTTTAGTAAATTCAAAAAAAAAATTAATTAGCCCTGCGGGCCTAGTAAAATTTAAAGTTATTTTGTATGTATCTCAGGAAAAGTTTCCCGAGATCTATCTCAGAGTCCTTTTTCTCATCAACTAAACCGCATTTTTAAAAAATAAACTACAAAATTGTAACAAAAAAGTTCAATATATGATTAAATTGTACACCTAACAAAAAAGTTCAATATATGATCAATGCTAGGTACCCCAAATTGGTACCCTAAAATTGCTCCTGAATAATGTAACAAAGATTTCGTGGCATTATGAAAGTTTTTGATTGGATTGATTGATGTGAATGCAAGAGAGTCCATATTATTGTAAACAATTAAACTGATACACTTGACATTTGGAAAAAAATTTGGAAATAAATTTGGGATACCTAGGATTTTGCTTCCAGAATTCAATGGTTAGTACTCAAATATACAACATCATTTCCAATTTAACTTAAAGGTTTCTTTAATACAATCCATTATTATTTTCGACTTTATAGAGAGCCGATTATTTAGCAATTTCATTATCTTTATAGAGAAAAATGGGTCTGAGGATGAACTCATGTAACTCCCCTGATGTTGTATTCTTTTCTCATGTATATTTAATGGCATTTTTGTAAATATAAATGATTCATCCTCAATGTACAAATCTATCCTCATGTATTTATATTAGAAATACTTATAACCTTAGGTAGCACCCTAAGGTCAACCTCAGGTACATGGTACTCATCTTTATATATCAAGATATTTCTTTAAATTTATTATTGAAACCTTCTTCGATAGTCATTTTCTATCATGGAAAGAATGAGCTATCCACTTCTATGTAGGGAAAAATATCAAAGTCATCACCCGTTTCATCCAAATATATCAATTGAGTCACTCATTTCAAAAATGATTCAATTTAGTCACTAATTTAAGAATTTGTATCAGGTTGATCATCTGGGAATGACTAAATTGATACTAATTTTCAACTTTTAAATGTTAAAAATGATACAAATTCTAAAGTTAGTGACTAAATTGAGTCATTTTTAAAATGAGTGACTCAATTGATATATTTGGATGAAACGGGTGATAACTTTGATAATTTTCCCCTTCTATTTAATATATGTTTTATTCATGTGAAACTTATTCATCATCTCTATTGTATAATTTTTTTAGAATTTCATAATTTAAATTCAATATAGAAAATGTACTCAAATTTATAGAATAAATAAAATACAAACAATCGTTCTCTCGTTAAACACGTTTCCTAACTCATGAGATTTTTTCTCAGATCACCCATCGATACCTGCATGAATGCATTCAAATACCTTGATTTTTAAAATATACCTTGATAGAGAAATTGAACTCATGTCTTAATCCTAATCAAATCTAATTAATAAAAAAGCTCGAGGAAGTCCACTGCCACATCTCGCTGAGAAGCAAATACATCATCTTGGGTGGTGTCAACCCAAGTACCACATCGAGGAGATAAGAGATAATTCTCTTAAATATTATAGAGCAGCCAATTAACTCCATTAGGATGAGACCTTTTGGGAATGACCCAAAAATAAATCTTTGCGGGCTCGGCCAAAAGCGGACAATATCATACTAATGTGGAGTTAAGGCTCGCTCGCGGTCCAACAAGTAGGGGAGGATTGTTGGGTTTCAACCCCATGTGATTGTTATGGGTTTAGGTGGTCCAAGATATATATGGATAAGATAATAATTGTATGGGTACACAATTATTATATATGGTATGTCATGATCACTAAGTTGGGTAATTAGGTGCCAAGAATTTGAAGACTTGTATAACAAGTATGGTAAGACTTGTAGAACAAGTATGATAAGTCTTGGTGGCTAAGTTTTGGATGACTATATATACATAGTCATATTATGTTTGTTTGATGTGTGAAAGTTTAAGAGATGTAGTCTTAAGTATTGTTTGGGAGAACATGAGAGTCGACTGAAGCCTTCCCCCCGCTGCCCGCCTCTCTCCCCTTTCCTCTTTCCTCCCTCATCCCTCTTTCTCTTCCGTCCCTTTCTTCATATCTTCTCCACCCTCCCCCCACCCATCCTCCTATTCCGATTCCTCCACCTCTTTCTAGTTCTTGATTTTCAATAAAATCGAGATCCAATCCTTTTTTGGGTGAGATCTCTTTTGCAGTACCCATCTTTTTGGGTTGTTTGTTGTCCCCAATTGTTTGGGGTTTTGTTGTCCCCAATTGTTTGGGGTTTATGTTTGGTTATGTTTTATTTTGGGTTGTTTGGTTGCGTTCTCCGCTGAAATTGGTTTATTTGGCATTTTGGGAAATCTTGAAAGCTTGCATCGATGCTACTTGCGGCATGTCTATAGCTGATTTTTGGCATGTAGATAGCTGGGATATCGGAAGGTCTATAGCTGTTTTACGGCAAGTAGATAGCTGGAGTATTCTTGAAATGGTAGTGGAATTCACAAGAGCTCACCTTTCACAATTAAAATTTGTTCTGGTTTCGGGAATTTATGTTTTCCCAACTTCAGTTGAAGGTTTGGAACATTGGGCTTCAGTACGCATTTATGTGAGGGTCAATTGTGCTACTACGGATTTCAGGGCTGATGCTAGTAAGATTGATCGGGATACCATTGTAACTTTTTTTAGTGTCAAGAATCTATGGATTCAGTTTGTTAAGCAGTCTGGAAACAATGCGGCTATTTACTTAGTTCGTTTTAATGTTTATCAACCTGATTGCATTATCAGTTGGGGGTTTGTCCCGGCTAGACTTGTTTAATTTAATGGAATGAATTTGCATTTTGTCAAAAAAAAAGTATTGTTTGGGAGATGCTTGAGCATTGTTGGCTCAAGTATTAGGTTTGGGACACCGTTAAGGTGTTATTGTTTTGATGTATTATTGATATTGTTAAGATTAATAATACAAGTTTGGGGCGTGGGTGTTTTCACGTCAAATATTGTGTGTGTTCTTGTTCTGCGCTTTGGTAGATCTTGTCAACTAATTGATTGGTTGTGTGTGTGCTCTGTATTGGTGTTTGTGAATCTTGAATTATGTAAGTCCCCTAACCTAACAAGTGGTATCAAGAGCCAAGGTTCGGGTTCGTGATGGATGCGGTTGAGGGAAAGTTCGAGATTCAGTTGGTATGACAGAGTACAATGAAAGATTTGTTGACAAGGAGATTGCTACTAAAGCGGGTAGAGACAAAGTTACGTGTGGTTTGGCGGTTGACTTGCACCGTGGATCAATCCTATGTTCGGAATCAAGATGGAAGAAGATGGAAGAGGTCATCGTAATTGTTTCAGTGGCTTGATCAACCAGGTGAACTGTTTGGATGATACTACGGATTTTCTTCAGGAGACCGAAGGATTGTGAAAGCAAGGATCGGGTGACTCAACATGTGGAAGAGCACTCGTGGTGGTTGATGCACGTGATTTTGTAGATGGATACATCGTTATGATAAAGAACGATGATTTGGAGGGTCACTATACGGGTTTTAGCGACACTCAATGTTTGGAAGAGCAAGAGAGGGTTCTTGTTCGAGGGGAGGCGTTGGCGAATGGACGTCAATGGCTTGATGGTTACCGTTCAATCCGATGTGGGTATTGGGTTGAAGGAGAGGATTGTTGGGTTTCAACCCAATGTGATTGTTATGGGCTTGGGTGGTCCAAGATATATATGGATAAGATAATAATTGTATGGGTAGACAATTATTATATATGGTATGTCTTGATCACTAAGTTGGGTAATTATGTGCCAAGAATTGGAAGACTTGTATAACAAGTATGGTAAGACTTGTAGAACAAGTATGATAAGTCTTGGTGGCTAAGTTTTGGATGACTATGTATACATAGTCATATTGTGTTTGTTTGATGTGTGAAAGTTTAAGAGATGTAGTCTTAAGTATTGTTTGGGAGATGCTTGAGTATTGTTGGCTCAAGTATCAGGTTTGGGATACCGTTAAGGTGTTATTGTTTTGATGTATTATTGATATTGTTAAGATTAATAATACAAGTTTGGGGCGTAGGTGTTTTCACGTCATATATTGTGTGTGTTCTTGTTCTGCGCTTTGGTAGATCTTGTCAACTAATTGATTGGTTGTGTGTGTGCTCTGTATTGGTGTTTGTGAATCTCGAATTGCGTAAGTCCCTTAACCTAACACATCAAACATTAATTTTATCATATTTTCCATCAAAATTCACATTAACTGCTAAAATCATTGCAAAAAGTAATTATCAAAAACTAAAAAAAAACAAAATTAGCTAATGGGATCTAATAAAACAGCTAGAAAAAATCATTGACACTCATGACCATATGTTTGATATCTAAAGATTGGCAACAATGCATTAAATTTAATAATTACATATTGAATTGTTTAATTTATAAAGATGATTTATTTATAGTTTATACTACATTGTTAAATGTATGTGGATCTATGTTGCATGGATCTCCATATATTTAAGTACGTTTCCTTCTCCATGATCTTGATGTCGATCTCCCCATATCTTGTGAGAGATATTTATAGTCCTAAACTAATAATTAAAATCCAGATAAAATTTACAGGATTATACAGGGGAGCAACAAGTGACAGCAGATAACTTTTAATGCAGTTATCCTTCGGTGATAGAAAGTCGGTTGAAGTGGACCTAATGTAGTAAATAGTGGACCTAATGATAGAAAGTTATATTTTTTCTTAGCAAGTTAGTATATACATTTCTGTGTCAACTCTAACAATACTCTTTATCTTGGTTCCTAATTTATATTTTATTCATATTTCAAACCTAACTTTGATAAACATTTAAATTTAAATTATGCAAGTGAATATTTTATTATTAGAAAATATTTAAGAACCATGTAGTAACTCTTAAAATTGAGGAGAGAGAAGAGACTCTTAAGCTTTTTAAGAGCTACTAAGACTTAGAGCATCTTCAAGAGTCTCCTAGTTGGCTCTTAAATATAATATAAATAATTAAGCTCCTAGTAAGTTAGAACATTATAAAGAGTGTTAACTCCAACAATGTTCTTTATATCTCCTCTTTATTTTATTTTTTATTCATAATTGGACCTCACTATGACAAAATGAGAGAGAAAGTGAAATGAAAGATAGAGGAAAGTAATGGAGGATTCAGAGGGAAAGATTTTTTTATTAATAAAAACTAGTTAAGAGCCATGTGTAGGCTCTTTAAAATAGAGGAGAGAGAAGAGATTTTTAAGGTCTAGCTCTTAAGTTTATAAAGAGTCTCTTGGAGCTCTATTTCAACCATTGCTCTTTATTTTTAAAGTTAAAAGCCTATATAAAGAGTCTTTTGGACCTCAATTTTTTCTCATACTCTTCATTTTAGAACTTAAGAGCTTGTTTAAGAGCATCTCTTGGAAGAGATGCTCTAAGAATCTGAGCATATATGTCTAAACAGCTTCAGGGGCTGATGAGAACAGCTGGGGAACATATTGTCCTGGGATGGAGCCAGCTCTACCTCCAGAGTACATGACTTGCTTAGGAGATTTGTATAGTATCTCTTGGATGGAGGATAGGTACATCGTACATAGATCTATGATAGATAACTTCTAATTAATATTGGTAATACATATGGCAAGAGCTGAATTCAGAAATAGGTTCATCTATTATATGATATCACATACGACTAACAAAAATGCTAATCTTCCAGTTATGCTTGGAAACCTGATCTAAAAATAAATTCAGGCTGCTAAATAAAATACAGATTGATGGATGTATGGAGATTGATGAAGATGAAATTTTGCTGGAATTGGTTGGTGGATATGTCTTTGATGGAGGTGACTTGGATGAAAAAAGGATAGATTGAGATGAAGGTGGTTGGATGGATGGAGATGGAGATGACTTAGACGGATGGATGGGCGATTTGGTTGTAGGCAATAAGGAAGGATTGATTGATTTTACTGGATTGATGTCTTGGTTGGATCATTACACGTGCACCTATCGTGAATCATTTTAATCAGAATTTTAGAATGTTCCTAGGAATTTTAATCATGCGTTACACATTGTTACGCATCACGGATATGCGTGACACACTGTAACGTATGCTTTAAATGCGTCACAGACCTGTTCTGACGCGCGATCCCTTTCTCCCGCGTGTTTGGTTCAGCCGACAGTAATATAAAATCCAGCAGCCCAGTACTAGTAGGCCCGAATAATTTAGTCAAGCCCGCCATCTTTGCAAGCCCACCACTCCACCAGCATATATTTTTATATATATTATTTAATAACAGATTATAATTATAAAATTCAAACTTCTTTAAAAATTCATAATTAATAATCAGTTCATTAAAAAAATATAATAAAAATATCCTGACTCTCTACAACACTTGTAGAATCTAAATCCAGGGTCATTTTATTTCAAAAAATTAATTTCGAATTAATTCATCATTAATTTGTTTATAGCTTTCATGAACTTCAAAAATTCATAATAAATCCATACAAGCTCTAAAAATTCTTAGATTTTTTCTGTGATCTATATGCATCAAACCTAGGCTCTGATACCATTGAAGGAATTTCTACGCATGCCGAAGCGTTTATAACTATTACTTGCATAAAAATCCTAATTAATCATGCATATAGATTCCGAAAATTATATGAACACAAGAAAAATACCTCGAATGCTTTCCGGCAACAGCTATGAATTTGTTCTTCAATCCCAGCAATCACCCCTCAAGTGTGAAGTGCTCTAACGGTATCCACCAAGAGAATTGAATGAAGAAGAAAAGACGAGAGAATTTTTGGCTAACTTTGATTTTACAAAATTCTCAATCTTGTAAATGTTTTGGTGTGTTTTGCTCTATTCACAAGCTGCATTCTTATAGCCAAAAATCAGCTGAGAATATTCTTCCAAAGATGCTTGTAATGATGAGCTTTAATTAATTAATCTTTATTAATTAATCATTTAATAATTAAAACACTTTTAATCATTAATTCATTTTTAAAGTCTTTAAAAATTATTCTCTCTATATATTTAATTTCTCAAATTAAATATATATAATTTATAAATATTAAGAACTCCTTCTTAATATATAATTTTATTTTATAAATAATTAAATCATATTTAATCAATTATAAAATTACTTAATTATTTATTTCTCAAATAAATAATCATTAGCCAATATAAATTATTCCTTTCATCTTCAAACATAATTTCTTTTATGGTGTGACCCTTTAGGTTCATAATTATGTCGGTAGTAGAAATAAATAATAATAAACTATTTATTATTATTTATACGAATTACAATTAATTCGTTAAATATAATTATCGTTATAATTAAATTCATTCTACATCGTGAGTGATACTTTTGAAGGTATATCGCGACTATCCGAATAATATGAATTCATCGCTAGGAATATAGAACCTATTCAGTGAATGGTTACCGTACAATAAATTCCTTCTGCCCTAACAATATCCCGATTAAATACAAGGCATAGATCTCGTGTCAAGCCTCTCTAATTTAATCATATGATTTCTTATTCCTTATGTATAGTTCATGTTAATGCAAATTAGAAACTACTTTCTAATTTCATTCACTCTGGCCAGAGATTCCTGAACTACCATATTAAGAATAGCATAGGATATTCGCTTCCTTTACTGGAAGGGGTAGATCCTTTATCGATCGTTAACTATCTCCATATATAAATTCCAATGCCCAGAATAGAACTTATTAATTGCCCTTGAGACTAAGGACTAAACCAAAGCATTGTTTATTATATACAAGATGACTCTAACAATCTCAAGTCTAAGGATACTTGTACAACCATCACTATATGAACAATTACTGACACGTGAGTAAACTCTATTAATTGTTCAAGTGATCGAGTCATGTTCAATGAACTCATTCCCCAATGAGCACCTACATACTAACTATAGTGTCACCACACAAATGCCTATGAGAACAGACATCCTTCGTAGGAAGCAAGTATAGTATGTACCGATATTTACGGATTGACTAACTCCCAATTAGTTATCCTATGATCAGGAACAGTTTAAGTGTAGTGTTATCATCTTCTAGATCTCACTATTATAATCTCATTATAATTCTAGAACCTTTACTCTAAACTATGGAACATCTTATTTAATACACTTTAAATAGATAAAGCCCGTATTAAGACAAATATGTCTTTCACTAATAATCATAAAACCTACTAAGATTACAAGAAGTTTATCCTAACTCATCATCCATGATTGGATTTAGGACACTTCTCTTTCAGATGCATCACCTACAAATGTAAAATATGCAGAATAAGCCTTTAAAGTACTTACTCAGGGGCATTAGTGTTGTTTAAAGCATTTACTTAAAGATTTTGGATTTTGTGCATGTGTCTCATTCCCAACAGCATCAAAGGAATTCATCAAGTTCTTAACTCCGGAAGAAGATTGTGATGGGAACCAAACTGTAAAACAAATTGTTTAATATTAGATTAATATCAAATAATTAAGAATAATAAATCTACATATAATGTGTATAACAGAAAACATATAGAATCATAGATCTATTTCTAAATAATACATAACCTGGCCTACGAACACCGAGTTGTTCTAAATCTGGTGTAAGAACAGTAATGTCCGAACTTGTACTATTATCACAAATGGAGTTTGTTCTGTTAATTGATGATGTAGCATGATCTTTCTGATTATTTGAATAACGATCCAACAAATTGACCTTCCTGGTATCCTTAATAACACTTCCTGCATAAAAAAGATAGATATATTGTTATATAGATTTGATGATCTTAAGCAGTTGATAATGTTGAACAACCAATATTTATGAGAAACAACATTTACCAGAATTTGTCATTCCTAACACATGTCTTGTTGGCACATTTCCTTTAGTATTCTTCATTGGAGAAATCCTCGATGTTGGTAACTGGAAAGGAGATATATTGCTGCTGGTCGTTTGTTTAAAATTAATAACTCGAGAAAACGGAGTTTGATGAGTTTTTTTTTTCGCTAAGTAGGAGTTTGATGAGTTAAACCTGTATACCACAACATTTTTAAAAACCTCAATAGCACATAATCGAAAGAAGCAAAAAGATTACCGAAAGTGAATACTAGACAAATTGACATTAGGTTGGCTCCTTTGTGATGGCGTAACAAAACAATCATTATTACCGCTAACATTGGAATTCCCCGAAAAGAATTTAATACAAATAAAATTATGCATTTATTTGTTAGAAGTAAGGTAAGATCATGCCATAACGAATGTGAGACTATGAATTTAAATTAGTATACTTGATAAAGTAAAAGTACAACTTACCTGATTTCTGAGTAGAAACTACATTCTTTGAGTAAAAACCTATATAGACATAAATTTAATTTAAAAAATAAATAGTCTTAGAGTAAAATGAGAACATTAACAACTAAATTTTTGTCAAAACCTATATCTTTCGACATCCTATTGATTGGCAGACCATTGCTGGATGGATCAATATCTGCAAAGATAGTCATGTTTAAAAACATAATGTAACAGTATGCTACACTACGCCATAAACGCACATACGCAACCCCCATTTTCAGTTGCGTAAGGCCTGAAAAGGGTTGCGTAAGGTCTTACGCAACGCTTTTGGGGCGTTACCAATACTGGCGTTGCGTAAGACCCCTAACGCAACGCTTTTCCAAGCTATTGCAACACTTCGAAAAGCATTGCATAAGAGGCCTTATGCAACACCAAAAGCATGCAAACGCAACACTTCATGGGGTTGCATAAGATGTTTCAGCCATGTCAGCATGCTGACATGGAAGCAAGGTGCCACGTCAGCATGCTGACATGGAAGCAAGGTGCCACGTCAGCATGCTGACATGTCACTAGTGGGGCCCACAAGTGCCACGTCACAAATGGGGGTATGCTACGTCATCAGTGGGGCCCACCAAGGTGCCACGTCAGCACTAGGGCTCACTATCTAATGCAACGCTTTTTGAGTCTAATGCAACACTAAATTTTTTTTTAAGCAACACCATTTTTTTCAAATGCAACACCATTCTTTTTTTTTTGCAACATTACAACTATGCTAATGCAACATTAAATAGAGTCAAGTGCAACGGTTTTTTATAAAAAAATTGAAATGGCAGCTTTGTTCATACATAATACCAACCTATCTAATCCAAAAACAACTAAATGTCCAAAAACCAACCACAATGATGCAGCCAACAAAAGTACTTAACAGTTTACATTCTTATCACATTAACTAAACCAAGCTATGCTTAACAGTTTACATTCTCGGTCTACAAGAAATGGTTAATTAAACCAAATAACTTTATTTGGGGGTTGTATATGCTCACTTATTTGCACTGTTCATTTTTACACGATCAAGGACTTCCAATTCAGTTGCGTGATGTATGTCAGAATCTGCCTCCTTCCCACGCACAGCAACATAATCTTCTCTGGAAATGGCATTCTCTTGTGTGCTTGCAGTAGCATTGTCCACTTCAGGTGTCACATCCATTGGGTTTACCTCTGCATGGACCATATTAATGTAGTTAGTACATTACAAATTATGACCTTATCGACAATAAAGAGGGAAAAATAGGTTGTACGCTATGGCAAACAGTATAACATGCGCTGTAAAGAAAACAATATATTTTTCGAGATGGTTTGCTTTCTAGAAGGAAGCTATCACTGGAAACTGGCAAGTCTTACTCTGACTTACTTGGGAACCTGTTGTCACGATCAGCAAATCTTTTGGGGCATAAGCATCATTGTCTTCTATTTTCACCTATCCATTATATAAAACATCAGGATAGTATCAGGGCTAAGATACTTAATACATCAAAGGTGCAATGTAGATTCCAAGTAAATAACAAAGCAAAGCAATTATGTCAGACAACACATCAAAATAAAACATCTTCTGGATATGCTACTTTTTCAGTAGAAATATGTTCCAGCACATTTTCACTATGTTACTTCTTTTTCTCAACAGTTTATTCTGCCCAGAATTCTTTATCACGAGTATACCCTATTCAAACAGTTCGAGCACATGTTATACTGTTCAAGAGTAATAAATTTGTAATCAGAAAGTATGTGTTGCAACTATTGACATAAGGTAGGGACGGGGACTATATAGAAGCAGAGATGGAATAATTTACCAATTAACACAAAAAATAAAGCAAAGATGGAATAAGTAACACAAAAAAATAAAACAGAGACAGGTATTCCACAGCTTACCCGAGTTTTGATTGTCATACAGAAAATTATTCTGAGTGTGGTGTGGCAATTAGCAAGTATAGTTTAATGTATCCTAATTAGTGGCTTGGTGTGTTAGAAAACTTATCACCAAGGAAATTAAGTTATCTAATTTAGCTCTAGTAAGCATAATTATAAACTAGATTAAATGACCTACACCGAACACTGCATATTGCTGTGTGACCTATTAGGGCCATGCATACAATTTGATTATAAGGACATATATTGCTTACTAAACCCCTGTAGCCTACCCGCAATGAACTACAATGAACTGCAAAGACATTTCCAGTGAGATACAGTGATGAGTCATGAATCAAGTATTGAATATACGAGGTATTTGATGGATTTGTTGTACCAGACATTTGTAATGGTGTGATTTTTTTGTTCACCTCTTTAACCATTTCTTTTTGAACAGTCCCTCTGTTATCTCAGATGGGAATATGGTTGGCGCTATTGGACATCGCAATCACTCTAAATTTACATTCACAAGCTCCAAGGACTAAAGATTCTATAAGGAATGGTATGCACCATGCACTTCTTCAGCTGTGGAAGCAGAGTGAATAAGGAGGCACTCCAATTTTTTTTGAATTGTACTAAATGTTGTAAATTTTACAAGAATTTGAATTAATGCATAATTTTGTGTGACATTAATCTGGAAGGTACTTATTAGTCATCAATTTGCTCTATATTTTTTTCATTACTTGCAATGTTTGCACTGTTCTTAGGGTGTGCTCCCTCACTCTAAAGTCTGGTTCTGCCAGTGTGCATCCTAACATACACAGACATATGTACTTACCAAAGTTATTGAGGGACAGTTAATTGAAACTAATGAACTATGTTCAGCCTTGCATAGAGCAGCAAACCCGTCCATGGTGTAACCTGCCGAGGCACAATGGATAGAGCAAGTGCAAGAGACACAACAGCAGCCATAAAACAGATGAAAATAGAGATTCCTCCGAGAAAAATAGGAACCTTGGAATGTGCACCATCTGAGAACTACATCATCAAAACAAAAAACATTCTAACATCAAAATCAAAATATAGAATAAAATGATATCCACAACTAAATTGTAATAATGAGCAGACCTATAGCCATGAATGAATATAATTTATAACCAAATGTCTCTCCTCCCCCAAATAATATAGACCAGCCGAGTTTATCTTCAAATTTGAAATGTGCACGACAACGATGTAAGCAAAAATAGAACAGGGACGAGGAAAATAAAGTGAAAAGGTAACCTTGAAGCTTTTGCTAATTCTTGGTTTCTACTTCCACCAACAAAAGTCGTATAAAGATACAAGTCACTAGGTGCACAGTCGGGAAACATCATAGAGGAAAAGAGAGTACCTGCATAGCAAAAGATAGTGATAATACTGGTATGTGCTACTTCTAGTAATTTCTTTATACACCATAATCAAGTATTACCAAGTGACTTCAATCCATTTTGCTGCTCCTTGGAAGGAACAAGAACTCCAAATCCCTCAAGAAAAGCCTAAATCCATTGTACTCAAAGCTCCCAAGCCCCGAAATGCAAAGCCCAAACTGTATAATCCCTGAAATCAAAGTGCGAGATTGATTAATTGATGTTTAAGTGAAAAAATAAAATCAATTAAACACAATATTAAAAACCCCTAATTTGAAGACCAAAGCCTCGACCGAAGCACTCAAACCAAAGTCTCAACCAAAGTCTTAAATCAATTAGAACCGAATTAAGCACGAATTTGAAGAAGCTGAGAGATTGAGAGTTGGGGAGAGAGTTTTGAGAGAGAGAGAGAGAGAGAGAGAGAGAGAGAGAGGAGTCGTTTAAGATTGAAAGTAGAGAGAAAGAGAGATTGTT
The DNA here is from genome assembly GCA_037693485.1 of Kitagawia praeruptora. Lineage (NCBI taxonomy): Eukaryota > Viridiplantae > Streptophyta > Magnoliopsida > Apiales > Apiaceae > Kitagawia > Kitagawia praeruptora. The sequence continues at coordinate 148,787,838 of CM075352.1, forward strand.
AAAGTGGGAGTCCAAATTATTAGGCGGTATTATTTGCCCCTCAAACATTTCACTGAGCGGGTATTATTTGCCCTACAAATATTTCACCGGGATCTGTGTCACTGTGTGAGATTGTCAATATATTTATGTATTTTTATTTTTATTATTAAAACATTATATATTTTAAATTTTATAAATAAATATTTAAATTGGTTTTCAAATTTAATAAGACACTTTTCTGAATGATATTCCCCAACCGTACGGATTATTTCAGTGCTTTGTTACAGATTATTATTTCTATTTTTTTAAAAATATTTTTGAACGATCCAACCGTACGGATGTCAATATATATCTAATATAATGATATTCCCCAAGTTTCAGAAAATAAAAAATTAATTTGATTGGGGATCTTAGTAGATCACTACTATTTTCAATATGACTCGTAACTAGTGCTTTGTTACGGATTATTGTTTCTATTTTTTAAGAAATATTTTTGAACGATCCAACCGTACGGATGTCAATATATATCTAATATATATAATGATATTCCCCAAGTTTCAGAAAATAAAAAATTAATTTGATTGGAGATCTTAGTAGATCACTACTATTTTTAATATGACTCGTAACTAGTGCTTTGTTACGGATTATTGTTTCTATTTTTTAAAAAATATTTTGAACGATACAACCGTACGGATGGAAATATATATTTAATATAATGATATTCACCAAGTTTCAGAAAATAAAAAATTAATTTGATTGGAGATCTTAGTAGATCACTACTATTTTCAATATGACTCGTAACTAGTGCTTTGTTACGGATTATTATTTCTATTTTTTAAAAAATATTTTTGAATGATCCAACCGTACGGATGTCAATATATATCTAATATAATGATATTCCCCAAGTTTCAGAAAATAAAAAATTAATTTGATTGGAGATATTAGTAGATCACTAATATTTTCAATATGACTCGTAACTAGTGCTTTGTTACGGATTATTGTTTCTATTTTTTTAAAAATATTTTTGGACGATCCAACCGTACGGATGGAAATATATATTTAATATAATGATATTCACCAAGTTTCAGAAAATAAAAAATTAATTTGATTGGAGATCTTAGTAGATCACTACTATTTTCAATATGACTCGTAACTAGTGCTTTGTTACTGATTATTATTTCTATTTTTTAAAAAATATTTTTGAACGATCCAACCGTACGGATGTCAATATCTACCTAATATAATGATATTCCCCAAGTTTCAGAAAATAAAAAATTAATTTGATTGGAGATCTTAGTAGATCACTAATATTTTCAATATGACTCGTAACTAGTGCTTTGTTACGGATTATTGTTTCTATTTTTTAAAAAATATTTTTGTACGATCCAACCGTACGGATGTCAATATATATCTAATATAATGATATTCCCCAAGTTTCAGAAAATAAAAAATTAATTTGATTGGAGATCTTAGTAGATCACTACTATTTTCAATATGACTCGTAACTAGTGCTTTGTTACGGATTATTATTTCTATTTTTTAAAAAATATTTTTGATCGATCCAACCGTACGGATGTCAATATATATATAATATAATGATATTACACATCACCCTTGTGGGTCCCACACTGCCACGTCAGCAGTGGTGGGTCCCACATATGCCACGTCATTTTTTAAAAAAAAAAATATAAATTTATCTAATGCAACACTTCAAACAGCAAATGCAACACTACAGGTATCTAATGCAACGCTTTCTGCCACGTCAGCAAATGCCACGTCAGCAAAGGTGGGCCCCACTTCTGCCACGTCAGCAATTGTGGGTCCCACAATTGCCACGTCAACATGATGGGCCTCCTGCCACGTCACCCTTGTGGGTCCCACACTGCCACGTCAGCAGTTGTGGGGCCCACATCTGCCACGTCATATTTTTTTTAAAAAATATGAATATATCTAATGCAACACTTCAAAGAGCAAACGCAACACTATTGGTATCTAATGCAACGTTTTTTGCCACGTCAGCAAATGCCACGTCAGCAAAGGTGGGCCCCACTTCTGCCACGTCAGCAAATGTGGGTCCCATATGTGCCACGTCAGCAAATGCCACGTCAACACATGTGGGTCCCACTCCTGCCACGTCACCATTTATAAAAATAAAAAATTATCTAACGCAACGCCATCAGTTAGTGTTGCATAATGTGAAACACTGTGGGTAATGCGCAACGCTAATCTATATCTAACGCAACATCAATTCAGCTCAGTTGCAAAAGACCCAAAACTTCTATCTAACGAAACGCTTTCTGTGCAACGCTTTGTAAAAAGGGTTGCGTATGCTCACTTATGGCGTAGTGCTATTTCTCTATAACATTAACAGAATATCTTACCAGACAAATTGACATTTTGAAATCTCCTTTCTGATGGCGTAAGATAACCCTGACTATTACCGCCTACATTGGAATCTCCAAAGAAACATTAATAAAAAATATATTATGCAAATATTAGCAAATAAACTCAATCTATGTGTTAATTCCCAGTAATACACCACGAGATTGTAGAAGGGGGGTTGAATACAATCTCAACTAAATTCTTTCGAGTGGATGAGACTTTGATAGATTGTTATAGGAATGAAAATAAAAACAAGATAATCAGAATATCTAAAACATATACAACACACGATATAAAAATCTCAGGTGGTTTGGCTTATCAGCTTGATCCACCTGATGGTTGTATTTGAAGATAATTCTCTGCGTAATAATACACAGCTGCGGTTACAAGAAAACCTAAAGCTATCAGCCTTGTGATCAGTGTTTTCTTCTCTACTAAAACTATGCTGCTCATACAGCTTATTACAACTATATGAAGACAAGTAAGTTACACTAAAACGTATGGATACATTTTTGACATAACTTGTCACACACACATACTCAAAGTGGTTTCCATTTCTGGAATTATCTTGAAAGTCTTCTCTTCTTGATTTGGACAATCCCAGCATGCTTTGAGACAGTGTATGTTTCTTTCCTCAAAAGTGACTAAGTTCCTGAGGTGACTTAGCTTCCAAGCCCACGTGATGCTTTATGCACAAGATCTTTTACTTTTGGATCTTTGTCTCAGAAAGTAGCTTTATCAAAAGGTTAACCCTTTTGAGAGTCAATAAGTCTTTCTACTTATTGAGTTGTGCTAGAACTTCCCAGACAAAATGGTTGATCTTTATGCATTCATCGAAATACCCTTTGAGATATTCAGTAGAGGTGTAATCATGTTGGAGGTTGCTTCCACTCTTATTGTTGCCCTTGTGATCGAATAGACAGTGACTGATTTCACCTTTCACTTGGAAGAGTTTGAGCCTTCGATTATTTACAATTTGACTCCCTACTCGTAACATCCTCTGTGTAATCTGATCGCTGTCTGTAAGTCACGGGTTGCAAAGTAATTCTGGGTTTGATCTTCATTCGATATGTTTCCTTTTAGAGAACTCTGATTAAGTAACACAGAATTGAGTTCTCGAACAGATGTAATCTTGAGTTCTCGAATGATGACTTCTCGAATAGTTCCTTTATGAGTTCTCGAATGACTTCTCGAATAGTCCCTTGAATGGTCTTCTCGAATGAGATTATTGCAGACTTCTCGAATAGTATAGTTTGAACTTCTCGAACTGGGGCTTCTCGAATATAACATTCTGACTTCTCGAACTAGGACTTCTCGAATAACCCTTTTTGTTAGAGTTCTCGAATGACTTCTCGAACTCACCTTTTCTTGACTTCTCGAATATACTTGCATGGTTATGGCAAACCTCTCTCTTGATTACGGATATCTGATTGTGGTATGTTGTGGCTTGTTACAAAGATTAAATCCCAGCTGTTTGCAGTGTATCATTCACACGATGTAGCCTTTGTTTATCTGCAACACAGCTGGCTTCCTGATTGGATTATCAGCTTCGATTCCTTGATTCATTTTCTGCCTTGTGGTATTTGTTATCATCAACTTGAAACATGTATGACTCAACAATCTCTCCCTATTTATGTCTTGAGGAGAGACCATAAATCTTGAGAATGATGATAACAAAAACCACTCTTTAGATTTGGCTTCAGGTCGAGCAGCAGAAATTTTTGATCAAGCTTCTTTGACACATTTTCTTGATGAACTACTCATGCTGATTGGTCTGAAACAATACTGACCCTTCTCCCCCTTGGTTGAAGTATGAGGAAGTAAGAGAGAAAAGCTGATAGTGCCCTTAATGCTTCTCCCCCTTTATGAAAGTATGAGGAAGTAAGAGAGAAAAGCTGATAGTGCCCTTAATGCTTCTCCCCCTTTATGAAATCTCCCCAAAATCTCCCCATATAACTTCTCCCCCTTTTTTGTTATCAGCAAGATCAGTGTAGTCGAAGGTAGAAAAAAAAATCCTCTCTTTAATCCCTCTGTTTTTGCATCAGGATCTCATCCTGGCTCACTTCTCACAACTCACCTTCCCTTTCTAAAGGGGTACTCAATCTCTCCTTTTGCTCTCCTGGAAGAAATAGGAGACCACTCTTACACACACCTCTCATTTTGCCCTGGAGCAACCAGGCCTCTCCTGTTTTTCACTCCCTTCCCTCAATCCTAAGAGAAATCATGAAATGTCACAGAGACTGAAGAAAAATAAGTAGGACCATTGATGAGTGTTGCTTCTTCAAGAAATGAAATGAAATGAAGAATCAAGAATGTGTGGAGTTGTTAAAAAAGTGCTACATTTTCACAAATTAGGCATCCTTGAGTGGGGCTGAAACCTAACATTTACAGAGGATTCATCAACCTGAATTTGAGAAATAGTGAAAAGTAACATGTGTGTGCTCCCCCTGTGTCAATGCAACTTGTACTAACTTCTGGCTAGCTGACAAGTGATATAGGTTACACAACTGTGTCCCTTACCCTCACTGACTGTGTTCCTGGATGGGAACTTGAATTCAATAGTTAAAGTCTGTTGAGATACTAGAACTAGAAATGTGGATGTCCTTGTTAATCACTGTGCCTTTTTGGGAAGACACAGGATGGCTAGGCTGGTTGTACACACCCTTACCCTCCTTATTCTTGTGGTTTCTTGATATTCACCACTTCCCTCACCCTCACTGTCCACCTGATCACTCCCCTCAAGTTAAGATTTGCAAATTTTATCAACTACAGTCTGTTGAGACACTGTAGAGTGGGTTAGAGATGGGATACTGTCAACATATGAGGTGCTGATTGGGTAGAGAATCTGGGGGACATTCCAGCAATTCTCATTGCAGCAAGATAAGGCAAAGATTTTAGGACAGAAGAGAAATGCTGATAAGAAAGATCTCAATACCTTTGCTGAGTGAAATGTTGTAAGAGCCTTCTCCACATGAAGGTTTAATCTCTTAAGAAATGCAAATCACTACTGACATGATTGATCAAATTGCCATTGTGTTGTGCTAAGAAAAAGAACAAATTTGCAGAGATAATTGTAGATAACTGTTCAAGTTCTTGCAAAAGTGTTGTTCTTAAACCCTGATACTGATTAGACAATTTGGGGTATGAGTTAAATCAGCAACAATATGGATTACAGATTCAAATGATCAAAGATAACTAACTGGTTGTGTTTAAACAAAGTCCAAATCAGTTGTCTTGAATTTCAGTTCTAATTCTAAGTGTTGCACACAAGATAAATGATAAAACTGTAGAACCTGGTTAGAGAATAGCCAGGTTGCTTTGTGCTAACACCAACACATCATCATCATCGTCATCTGTTGTCAGTTTGAGTCATTTGGCGCACTGCAAATGGACACAATACTATGCAACTGTGTAGCTTTTAAAGCTCACATATTTGATTAGATAATGGTGTGTATTTAGAATCATGAATCCTGCTCAATTTATCAGATCTATTCAGTATGATTCAAATAAATTCGAAATGCCCTGAGTAGATTACGATAAACTTAATGAAATGTGTGCCAAATCATAACAAGATCAGAAATACGTATGAGTTGAGTTAATCACACTAATTTGAAGAGTAAGTTATTAAGACAACTCAGGTGATTCCAGCACAATCCAACTTTTAATCTTATCTAATTGTTCTATGTTGAGTTCGAGTTGAGACGTAGTCTAACAAGTCGATCCAAAGAGGCATGCATGTAGATTTAACAAAGAACTGGAACAGATATGATAAAGATGGAAATTCATTTCATTCATAAAAAAAATTACAAAAATGTCCAAGAAAAGACCATTAAACAAAACAAAAAAAAACAAACTTAAAACTAAGACCCCCCCCCACCTACACCAACTAGGCGGCCTTGGCTGGGTCTTCAACAGATAGTCCCCTGTTGCATGCCCGGAGAGCCTCCAGAGCTGCTCGCATGGCAGCAATGGACCTCTCCTCTTCCTTGAGGAGCTCATCGATCTTCTCCTGAAGGGCCATCACCTTCGCGTGGAAGGGCATGGCCTCGAATTTTTCGACGGACACCTTGAGAATGCTCTTCGTCATTATGGTTGAGAAGGTTTGAAGAGGGTTTGTTTTGTTAAGAGTGTGTCTAAATGATGTCTACCCTTTCCTATTTATAAGCCCAGAAGTCCTAAGGACGCGACTTAATGGACTAGGGAATAACAGGGTGCAAGGTTAAGCAAAGGTCACACCTCTATAATGCATAGAAGCACATGCAGAGGAGATACACGGTGTCCTATGCTAATTATGACAGTTCATTTAGAAAGAATAAAAAGAAATAAAAGAAAAGAATATTATGTGTGTGATACTATCCAAAATCATTTATATCTGACGGCATAAGTCTAATCAAACCAAGACAAATAATTCTAGAGTACAGAGCACACAAAGTATTCAATTATTCTGGATGAGAGATAATGCAATAAAATCAATACTTAATTACTCCGTTCGACATCTCAAACATTGACCATTCGATTTGTCTAAACATTAACTGATTCGATATCTCTCAACATTTCACTAGTCGATATATATCTCTAGTTACAACTAGTTCGATATCTTAGAGAATTAGTTGATCGATATCTCAAGCATAATATTCATTCGACAACTCAAGCAGGTGCACATATCCATTCGATATCTCTAGGTAATTAAGAATTCGATATTTCCAGAATAATCAAACAAATAAAACATATAAAATCCAGAGAACAAAATTCACTGGCTGCAACAATTCGAACAGATATTCAAAATCATGATAAGTTCAACATACCAAGCTCACTTACCAACCTTGAGAAGGTTGCTTCATCCAGAGCTTTAGTAAATATATCTGCCAATTGTTTCTCACTTGGAAAAAATGGAGTTCCACAGTACCTTCCATCACATGCTCTATGATGAAATGGTATCTGATGTCTATGTGCTTGGTTCTTGAGTGTTGCACTGGATTCTCAGAGATTGCAATTGCACTTGTGTTGTCACAGAAAATTGGAATTTTCTGAACCTTAACTCCATAATCAAGCAGTTGATTTCTCATCCATAAAATCTGTGCACAGCAGCTACCTGCAGCAATGTATTCAGCTTCTGCTGTAGAGGTTGAAACTGAATTCTGCTTCTTACTGAACCACGATACTATCTTGTTTCCAAGAAATTGACAGGTGCCTGTGGTGCTTTTCCTGTCCAACTTACATCCTGCATAGTCTGCATCTGAATAGCCTATTAGATCAAAACCAGAATCCTTGGGGTACCAAATGCCAAGGTTTGGTGTCCCCTTGAGATATCTGAAAATCCTTTTAATAGCTACTAAATGAGATTCCCTTGGATCAGCTTGGAATCTAGCACATAAACATGTAGCAAACATAATATCAGGTCTACTAGCAGTTAAATATAAAAGAGATCCAACCATGCCTCTATAGCTTGAAATGTCCACCTTCTTTTCCTTAGTATTCAATTCAAGCTTAGTGGCAGTGGCCATGGGTGTTTTTGCAGAAGAGCAGTCTGCTAAGTCAAACCTCTTTAGTAGATCAAAAACATATTTTGTTTGACTTATAAAAATTCTCTCATTTACTTGTTTCACTTGTAAACCAAGAAAATAAGTTAATTCACCCATCATACTCATTTCATATTTACTTTGCATAAGTTTGGCAAATCTTTTGCAAAGTTTCTCATCAGTAGACCCAAATATTATATCATCTACATAAATTTGAACAAGTATCATAGAGCCATTGACAGATCTATAAAAGAGAGTCTTATCTACAGTACCTCTGATGAAGTGATTCTCAATGAGAAACTGTGAGAGAGTGTCATACCAGGCTCTAGGTGCTTGCTTCAGGCCATAGAGTGCTTTGAGCAAATAGTAAACATATTCTGGGAAGTTTGGATCTTCAAAACCAGGAGCTTGACTGACATACACCTCCTCTTCCAGAATCCCGTTTAGAAAGGCACTCTTGACATCCATTTGATAGACTTTGAAATTAGTATGAGCTGCATAGGCTAGGAAGATTCTGATTGCTTCTAACCTTGCTACAGGTGCAAAGGTTTCCTCAAAGTCAATCCCTTCGTCTTGACAGTAACCTTTGGCAACTAGTCTAGCCTTGTTCCTTGTGACTACGCCATTTTCGTCCATCTTGTTCTTGAACACCCATTTGGTGTCAATCACTGATTTATCCTCAGGCTTGGGTACAAGTATCCATACCTTGTTTCTTTCAAACTGGTTTAGTTCCTCTTGCATTGCTAAAACCAAGTCTGGATCTAGAAGAGCATCTTCTACCTTCCTTGGTTCTTCTTTAGAGAGAAAGCTACCAAACAAGCATTCTTCTCGAGTTGCTCTCCTAGTTTGGACTTTTGCATTGGAGTCACCAATTATCAACTCAAAAGGGTGATCCTTAGTCCATTTTCTTTGTGGTGGCAGGCTTGACCTTGATGAAGTTACCTTGTCTTCTTGATGTTGATCATTTTGATTCATTGTTGAGTGTTGACTGTGAGAAACTCCCCCTGAGTGTATGGACCTCGAGTTGAGAGGAGTCCTATTAGAATTGTCAACAGATATTTCCCTTTGATTCTCAACTGATGCTTCAACATGATTCTCATCAGGTGGTGTGAGTTGCTCTTCCACAGATGGTCCATTCTGTCCTTCATTTGATGGTCCATGTCTGTTCCTCACACCAATCATTGTCCTCTCTTCATCATCATCATCATCACTTGCTTCACCACCTGTCTCATTCTCAAATGAGAGTTGCTCATGAAAACCTTCATCTACAAGACAAGTTATTTTCTTGTCGTCGAAGACAACATGTATGGATTCCATAATAATGTTGAGTCTTAGGTTATAGATTCTGTAAGATTTTCCAGCAGAGTATCCAACAAATATAGCTTCATCTGCCTTTAAATCAAATTTTCCAAGGCCTTCGCCATAATTCTTCAGTACGAAGCATTTGCATCCAAACACGTGCAGAAAGTTGATTGTTGGCTTCTTGCCTTTGAACAGTTGGTAAGGTGTCATGCCTTTTGCTTGATTGACCAAAGATATGTTCTGAGTGTAGCATGCAGTATTAACAGCTTCAGCCCAGAAATATGTTGGCAGCTTTGATTCTTCAAGCATAGTCCTTGCTGCTTCGATGAGAGTTCTGTTCTTTCTCTCCACCACACCATTTTGTTGAGGTGTTCTTGGTGCAGAGAATTCTTGAGTGATTCCTTCTTCTTCATAGAACTTTCTTACCATAGAGTTCTTGAACTCAGTTCCATTGTCGCTTCTAATCCTTCTTACTTTGAAGTGTGGATTGTTGTTGATTGTCTTGATATGATTGATAATGATCTCCCATGTCTCATCTTTTGAGTGAAGAAAGAAGGTCCAAGTGAACTTGGTGAAATCATCAACAATTACAAGACAGTATCTGTTGTTGCTTATTGACAATACATTGACTGGTCCAAATAGATCCATGTGCAAAAGCTGCAAGGGTTGATCAATTGAAGACATTGACTTGGATTTGAAAGAGGTCTTTCTTTGCTTTCCTTTCTGGCAAGCATCACAGAGTCCATCCTTGAAGAACTCCAATTTTGGAATGCCTCTGACCAAATCCTTCTTGACCAATTCATTCATGGCCTTAAAGTTTAAGTGTGACAGTTTCGTGTGCCAGAGCCATCCTTCATCCATGCTAGCCTTGCTAAAGAGGCATGTAGCAGAGTTGGCACTCGTTGAGTTGAAGTCAGCAATGTACACATTTCCTCTTCTATTTCTCGTCATCACTACCTTGTTGTCATTCTTCTTGAAAATGACACAAGCTTCAGATGTGAACCACACATTTTGATTTTTATCACACAGTTGACTGATACTCAGCAAGTTATGCTTAAGTCCATCAACCAGTGCTACTTCTTCAATGACAACATTTCCATGTGAAATCAAGCCATATCCTCTAGTATATCCTTTGCTGTTGTCTCCAAAGGTAATGCTAGGGCCAGCTCTTTCCTCAAACCTAGTGAGCAGGGTAGAATCTCCAGTCATGTGCCTAGAACAACCACTATCCAGGTACCAAAGATTCTGTCTGTCTCCCTGCACACATCAAAATCAAATCAAGTTGATTTTGATACCCAAGTTTCCTTGGGTCCTGCTTTGTTAGCCTTTTTCTTGTTTTTCAAGCTTTTACCTCCCAGGGGTTCTGATTGAGTTAGGTCAATCTTTACTCTAGGTGTAGGGCTCTGAAAGACAGGTTGGTTCACTGACTCACATTCATTCAAGCTAGTTATGCAGATTGGCATATGCTGTGCAAACATGTTATTCATCATCCATGATAACTGAGGCATTTTATACGCATTATAGTATGGATTATGCATGAATGGCATGTTAGCATAGTAACTAGATGCATGAGCAGGTTGAGCAAACATGTTAGGCATAACATTCATGGCAGGCACAGGCACAGACATAGACATACTAGGCACAGAAGATTTCTTAACAGATTTGCAGTTGGCAGATAGATGATTTACACTACCACAGTATGCACATTCCTTTCGAGGAGCATATTTATCAGGTGTATAGTTACTGTGTTTGTTAATCCCTACTTTGTCGTTTCTGTTCTTCTTGCAAGCCTTAGTCTTAGAATTAGTCTTTTCTAACTTGTCTTTTAATTTCTTAGTGGACAAGTTGCCTATGTTGCTTTGTTCAACTGATTTGGTTTTGCTACATTCTCCTGTCACAAAGTTTTTGATGACAGGTCCATATTTCTTATGCAATTTGATCAGGGTTGCATTACTGACAGGTTTCAACTCCTTTGAATAATCATCATTCAAGGAGTCACTGTCTGATACACTTCCCTTGTCAACATCTACCTTTGCTTCTGCTAATTTGTGGAAGGATCTAATTCCTTGAGCTTTGCAAATTTCTTCATTTTTAACCGTTGATCCACCCCACTTAGCAATTAACTCTTGTTCCTTTTTCAATTGTTCCTTTAGACAATCTTCTCTATCTAAAGCCTCAAGTAATTTATCTTTTGCATCCTGGTAGTCTCTTCTCATTATTTCAAAATCAATTAACTGAGTTTCTAACAGTGTGTTCCTATCACCTAACTTACACTACACCATATATGGCCTACGGTAACCAAAAAATTATGTTACCTTAGGGTGCTAAAATGTTACTATAGACCCATTTTTGGGCTAAGGTAACATAAATTATAAGTTACATATTTTGATGTTACCTTAGGGTACCTAAGGTAACTTATTTCACCCCTAGGGTAACATGTCCTTTTTGGTTACCTTAAAGGTCTACTGTAACATAAAAATGACATATTGCAACATAAATATTTGGTTACCTTAGAGTGCTTCAACTTTTTTTAAAAAGTGGGCCCCACTTCTTGGGACCCACAGGTGGGACCCACTTATTGCTATGCCAACACATTTTTTGTCTGCTACCACATTTTTGGCACCTTTTTTAACATTATTATCCTTTTTAACAACACTTTATAGCATTAATGACAACACTTTTTTATTTACAACAAAAATACAAAATTTGAATATATGCATTTCCAAATTAACCAAATCAATACAATTATAATAGTTCATAATCCTTAACCCCAAATAAAACATTACATAGCCTGATTACATATAATTCTTTCAAATAGTCCAGCAACAAATTTGACTCTCAGGATTCTTTCAACAATATCATCAATTCTGGACACCGGTATATCCCCTGATTCCACCAGATCAAAAAAATCATCCAGAAACAATTCATATCTGGAAGGCACCATCACCTATAAATTTTTATAAGGTAGAAATTGATGTCAGTTACATTAAAAAGGACCTTTAGCACAGGTGTTAATTTTCAGTCTTTACCATGTCAAGTCTTGCACTGACAATTGATAACAAAAATTGTCGGTAATTTGAGCCACATGGATCGGAAAGTCTGTCAAGTGCTTCCCAGTCAGTAATTACCATACCCTGCAGCAAAATACATCTCTGAATTTTTCTCTGTTTACTTTATAATGAAACGAGTTTCACATTAATAATGGAGCAATGCACATAATTCTCCAATTAGAAGCAGCATGATTAAAAAGAATAGGATGCCCCTGATCATGATTCTACTTTGATTCAGAAAAAATTATTAACGATTACACTACCTTAAATCCTAGCTGATTTTTGTTTAAAGGTATCAGATTCATTAAGTAGTTTCTCATGACACCTCAAAAAAACTAAGATGATTAATCACAAATACTCTTAAAATAGTAGTGGATGAAAACATACTTTAACTCACTAGTGTAAGAAATTCAGCACAAGAATTTCAACATACACCGCCATTAAAATTTATCATTATTAAGTAAAGAATATGTTAATATCCTCCCTCCCCCAAATAAGCAGCAAAAGGCACTGACAAATTTAGGTGTGTTATACTACTGGCCCAGGGAATCGCCACCTTTTACCAACTGAACTCCAGGTATCGCATGAATGAATGCTGGATTTAATTGTCCTGGCCATGATGCTGGATTGACAGAGATGAACCCGATAACAAAATCTCCAAGAAATTTCAATACTCAATTTATTAACTAGCTCCTTGAACTTAACCAACAAGAGACCAACTTATATTTTTTTCTGGATAGAATTGGAAATCAGGTTTTGGACACCGGGAGCAGGACATCTGGGATACGGTTCATCAGTAATGTTCTAGATTATTTCTTAAGGTTTCCAAAATATCTTGAAGCATAGAAAATGGACAATCGAAGCCCAAAATATGAGTTTTTAAAGTTCAACAACACATCCTGAATATCTGAAATCTGAAATTCTGCATGAACTAGTAACTTTTGATATTATCTAATAGTAGAATCATTCCTATCCTAAACTCACCAAACATGTCAAGTAATGTGGTTTATGTGTTGACCATACATAGAAGCACCCGGCATAAACATAGGAATTCTAGGGAGTGTCATAAACTAAGCAGGTGTTTTGATATCCAAGCAAGCATGACAAGTGCCTCGTTCTTTTCTACTTAATTATCTAGTCATCAGGCCTCCAAAATGTTACCAGAATTTTACAGTACATCCATAATTGTTTATCTCGTGTGAACTTCTGACTATAAAATCTACAAAGCATTCTCAGGTTTCATTACCATTAGCAAAATACCAGTTGCAAATGAACGGATTATCAATTGCAAATACCAGTTAACATACTTTAGAGATAAGAGTACGTAAAACCATACCTTGATTGAATTTGCAAACACTAAATCTCTCTTCTTACTCCTAGCTGCTCCTGACCTCCGTTTCCCAGTATATAAGATTGTGTTCTGTCTATCTATTGTGCTTTATCAAAACCTTGTAGGAAACAATACCACCTTCTCGATCCTTCTACAATGGAACAACCATTATTATAATAATAAGATTGGGACTGCGTATTACTCATGTCCCTTCACTTGTCCCTCTCCTACATCTTACGTGTTGAAATTCTATATACACATATATTAAATATAATATTTATTTCCCAAATATATGAGTATTTGCACTTTTGAGTGTAATAAATTAGACACAAATCTCCAATCATAAATCACTTCAACAACGAAGGTTTAAAACCCCAATTAGACACCCCAATGACAACATGATAGAACAAATTACTTCAACAATCACAAATCTCCCAAACAACGAAGGTTTAAAACCCTCAACACTAAAATCACATTTATCCATTCCATTGTCTTTCGAAAACTATTAAAATTAATCAAATCCTCGTACACAAATTACTCAATAAGTTAATTTGCACACAGCTAAAGCCAGATAACATGAGCAATGAAACCACATTTAATTAACCATTCCCAACACTCAAAACACATCAATCGTGAAAACCCTAATTATCAGCACATAAATAATGAATATTAATCCAATTAAACACTATACAGTCAATTAAATCATGAACAGAGCAATAATAAAACAACAAATCAATCTACGAGAAGGATTAAACAACTAAAAATCAGTGACATTAGATGTACCGCTCAATACAGGCGAGAGATTCGCAGAATCAACCAAGAATGAACCTGGATATTAATACATTAATACAGGCGAGAGAGTATGGAGAGAGAGAGAGAGAGAGAGAGAGGGGAGAGTATTGAGAGTTCGAGAGCACAGAGTGTATGTATGTGCAAGCAACGGAGAGAGGAGTGGAGCCGGGAGAGAGGAGACCGAGAGGGAAGTGAAAAAATGGAGAGTAAAGTTAGTAGAAAGAGCGGTTCAATGAATTGTTTGGGCGATCTTTTTGCCGCTCCCCAATATCTCCCCAATTTTCATGTTCAAATTTTCACTTTGTCTCTTTCAAGGAAAAAACAATTTACTTTTACATTTTTAATTTATTTGAAACAATTATTTATATAATCTGACACAATATATTCAAATATTTTTAATCATATATGAAAATATTTTTATATTATTGATATATTAAAATATATTTAGAAATAAATATTAATTTTAAAAATTTTGTTTAATGATTTTTTGTTTTTTTGTTAAATAATATTTTATTAAAATATTTATAATTTAATATAAAATTATATTAAACAAACATGAAGTATTTATTAAAAAAATAGTAATTTTGATATTTTTTTATAAAAATTGTTTTATTCGCTTTTTTAAAAAAAATTGGAGAAAAATATTAACAATTTAAAAAAAAATATGTACAAAAAAATTCTGAGCATAATTTTAAAAAAAAAATATAATTTCTAAAAAATAATACAATTTCTGGAAAAAAAAATTTGGAAATAAATTGATTTTAAAAAATAAAATATTTTTCCAACTCATTTAATAAAAAAGTTAACAAATTTTCAAAACTAAATTTATTTAAAGAATTTTAAAAAATAATAAATTAGATGAAAAGAGTTGGCATGGCCAACTCTAATGTAACACCTACATATTTATGTTACATGCTTTCAACACTTTCTAGCTACTGTAACATCATATTTTTGGCTAAGGTAACATAAAAAACACAATGTTACCTCAGGATGTAAGTAGTATAGTTAAGGTAACATATTGGGGTAACATTTCTCCGGTAGGGGTTACGGTAGGCCATATATGGTGTAGTGTTAGCATTCAGATCCTTAATCTTGCTATTCTCTTTGTTAAGTGATTTCAACGTGACATGCATGTTATACAATTCATTTGACATTTCATTGACAACATCATTACATTCATCTTTAGAAAGCTCAGTTAGATTCGTAGAGTATACCTGGTTGCTTGCTGAGCTAGCCTCTTCATCATTCTCCTTAGCCATGAGTGCAAGATTGACAAACTCTTCCTCTTCATCTGAATCTCCTCCAGCTGCCCAGTCATCATTTTTAGACACAAATGTTTTTTCCTTTTGCTTGAGAAGATCAAAGTATTTCTTCTTGTAGTCATCAGTTCCAGACTGTTTCTTTTCATTCTCAGCTCTGGATTTTCTGCATTCATTGGCAAAGTGGCCAGCAATTCCACAGCTATAGCATTTGATCTTTGATCTCTCAACCGTACCCTTGTTTGGTTGATAGCTTTTCTTGAATTGTCCGGCTCCTACTGGATTCTTCTTGAATCTTAGCTTTGAGAATCTTTTTGAAAGAAATGCCAAGTATTCATCTAGATCTTCAGATTCATCCTCACTCAGTGCATCAAGTCCTTCAATCATCTTGATTTTGCCTTTGCTAGTTCCAGCTCCACCTTCACAAGTTCTTAGACTTGGTGTGGTTTTAACATCCTTCATCTTCTCTCCATCTTGGTAGGTTGGAAAATTGGCCACCAAAGCTACATTTCCACCTTTCTTCTGGCTCTTCTCAACTTCTTCATCTTGTTGAAGCTCGAGCTCATAGGTCTTCAGAATTCCATACAGTCTCTCAAGTGTATAATCTTTGTAGTCTTGAGAATTCCTCAATGAGACTGTTACTGGTTTCCATTCTTTGGGTAAAGACCTTAGAAATTTCAGGTTGGAGTCTTTGGTTTCATAAACTCTTCCGTACAGCTTTAACCCATTTAACAGTTTTTGAAACCTGCTAAATATATCAGTTAAACCTTCACCTATATTGCAGTGAAAATGTTCATACTGTTGTATGAGAAGTTGTTTCTTATTCTCTCTAACTTGCTCAGTCCCTTCACAGAGTGTTCGAATAGTGTCCCACACTTGCTTGGCAGTGGTGCAGTTGATGACACTATCAAACATATCTTGATCAATACCATTGAATAGAATATTCATGGCCTTTTTGTCCTTCTGAACTTCTTCTTTGTCTCCATCTGTGAATTCTGCTGGCAGTTTGGGAATAGGCCTTCCAACAGCTCCAGATCCAGCTGCTTCTCCAACTGCAGTGTTGGCCTTCATAGGAATATGTGGACCTCTCTCTATGCAGTTTACGTAGCCTTCATCAATGGATGAGAGATGTAGGTACATCTTTACTTTCCAGTGAAAGTAATTATCTTTGTCGAGGATTGGTATTTTAACTCCTGCGTTCTTGAATCCCATGGTGATGATCTTTAAACTTCTTGTATGTTAGAAGCTTGCTCTGATACCAATTGTTAATTCCCAGTAATACACCACGAGATTGTAGAAGGGGGGGTTGAATACAATCTCAACTAAATTCTTTCGAGTGGATGAGACTTTGATAGATTGTTATAGGAATGAAAATAAAAACAAGATAATCAGAATATCTAAAACATATACAACACACGATATAAAAATCTCAGGTGGTTTGGCTTATCAGCTTGATCCACCTGATGGTTATATTTGAAGATAATTCTCTGCGTAATAATACACAGCTGCGGTTACAAGGTTTTAGTGTTTACAAGAAAACCTAAAGCTATCAGCCTTGTGATCAGTGTTTTCTTTTCTACTAAAACTATGCTGCTCATACAGCTTATTACAACTATATGAAGACAAGTAAGTTACACTAAAACGTATGGATACATTTTTGACATAACTTGTCACACACACATACTCAAAGTGGTTTCCATTTCTGGAATTATCTTGAAAGTCTTCTCTTCTTGATTTGGACAATCCCAGCATGCTTTGAGACATTGTATGTTTCTTTTTCAAAAGTGACTAAGTTCCTGAGGTGACTTAGCTTCCAAGCCCACGTGATGCTTTATGCACAAGATCTTTTGCTTTTGGATCTTTGTCTCAGAAAGTAGCTTTATCAAAAGGTTAACCCTTTTGAGAGTCAATAAGTCTTTCTACTTATTGAGTTGTGCTAGAACTTCCCAGACAAAACGGTTGATCTTTATGCATTCATCGAAATACCCTTTGAGATATTCAGTAGAGGTGTAATAATGTTGGAGGTTGCTTCCACTCTTATTGTTGCCCTTGTGATCGAATAGACAGTGACTGATTTCACCTTTCACTTGGAAGAGTTTGAGCCTTCGATTATTTACAATTTGACTCCCTACTCGTAACATCCTCTGTGTAATCTGATCGTTGTCTGTAAGTCACGGGTTGCAAAGTAATTCTGGGTTTGATCTTCATTCGATATGTTTCCTTTGAGAGAACTCTGATTAAGTAACACAGAATTGAGTTCTCGAACAGATGTAATCTTGAGTTCTCGAATGATGACTTCTCGAATAGTTCCTTTATGAGTTCTCGAATGACTTCTCGAATAGTCCCTTGAATGGACTGCTCGAATGAGATTGTTACAGACTTCTCGAATAGTATAGTCTGAACTTCTCGAACTGGGACTTCTCGAATATAACATTCTGACTTCTCGAACTAGGACTTCTCGAATAACCCTTTTTGTTAGAGTTCTTGAATGACTTCTCGAACTCACCTTTTCTTGACTTCTCGAATATACTTGCATGGTTATGGCAAACCTCTCTCTTGATTACGGATATCTGATTGTGGCATGTTGTGGCTTGTTACAAAGATTAACTCCCAGCTGTTTGCAGTGTATCATTCACACGATGTAGCCTTTGTTTATCTGCAACACAGCTGGCTTCCTGATTGGATTATCAGCTTCGATTCCTTGATTCATTTTCTGCCTTGTGGTATTTGTTATCATCAACTTGAAACATGTATGACTCAACACTATGCAAACATGATCAAGCTTAAATAGTTAATGAGAATAACCAAGATAATAAGCACATATCATCATAAAAGACATGTACATATATATGAATTGCACAATATATGTTACCAGACATATTGACAGCGTTTGAAAAGTTTTTCGACGGAGTTGGATTATTATAGAACTTGTACCGATGAGCAAATGGTCGTGATCCTGTTTGGTAGATTGCAAAACAATGAAGTAAGTTTTAATCCAGATATGACAGTCATTGCGAATATAAGAACATTAAAAAATGCAATGAGCAAAATACCACTTTGTCGATTACAGGAACTCTGAGTATTGGGATCCTTATTTTCATTGTTAGAACCATCTTGAACATTACTGCCATTGAAGGAGGTTGTTGAAGGCCGTCTTCTTTGTCGTACATATAAAAAATTAAGAAAAACAAAAGCAATCTTAAAATCCCAACGTCGTGTACACCATAATATCGTTAACAGATAAACATCATACCCTTTTGTATTGAAGAAGGAGAAACAGGCCCCAAAGGTAGACGCTTACGACCTGCTTGACAGTAAATCACGGGTAACAACGTGAACAACAAAACAATATCAATAAACGTTTTGATTTTAACATACCTGCTTTGTCCATGATCCGGTGATGTGAAGATTATTGAAGATTGTGTATGGAGATTACATCAATTATTTTTGAATTTGAAAAACTGATTGAGGAATAACAAAATAGAACGTGTCAAGGTTAAAAAGATGGGATGATGATTATACGTTTTAGTTTAAAGGTAATGTGGGTATTACCCATTTTAATATGGGTCAATATATTTTGTATTGATTTTGTGAGTGGATGTGAGTGATGGATCTTACCCGTTTGTAAATGGAGCGATCCGGCTTTCAAGTAGATTTACCAAAAAGGACATGTGAGTAGTACAAATTTAAATTTGAAAAGGATAGAAAATGTCTTTTTTCAAATTATTTGTGTTTAGGAATTAAGATTATATAGATATAGATATAGATCCGCTCAAGTGAAGAAGTTTAATTTGAAGAAAAAATAAGAATGGGCAAGTCCTTTTAATTACTTTTGTTTGGTTTTGGCTTCTGCAAATTAATTAATCTTTGCTTCTGCACATGCCTAATATTTTGGTGCTTAATTATTCTGCTCTGTGCAGGCATGCATGTATGTATATATCTCACCCTAAATATTCTTGTAGAAGATTAATCCCGCTGTTGAATGTGAAATTTTTTACAATCTAACTGATGCAACTGGTCCCATGCAAGCTTTGGCTATGGATGGAGAGAGGCTTCCACCATTTCTAATTCAACGAGATTGAAGTCAGAGACTATGGCAAACACCGCAAACTTATCTACTACCAGTTGTTTCTTCGGCTCGGCATCTGTCTATAACCGTGGTTGTTATTGTTTCTCATTGACGCAACATCATATATGGCAAACGAGAACCTATAATTCAAATTATGAAAGAAACGTAATGTTCCTTTAAACTTGTATACCGACGCACAATATCAAGTTCCATATGTCCATGACTAATAGTGTTTTAGCTTCAAATATCTTTTGAACAGAGCCTCTATCAATACAACTTAATTCAGTTAGTATTTTATACTAGCCTCTATCAATAGAACTTGAAGAAATTACAGCAAACAGTAAAGCTCAAGCCTGACTTGTACATAATCTCAATTAATTAACATATATAATTCAGTTAGTAATTAAACAAAAGAAAAAAAAGAGAGAGAGAATAGTTAAGGCTACAAAATCAAACCAAGGGTTTCGATAATTTATTCAAATACAAGCAAATAGTAACGTTAGAGAATCAATAAAAGAGAATACAAAAACATGGAGCAGACAAATACGTTGAAATAAACATCCTCACACAAGTACTAGAATATAAAAGGATTAGCAGACTTCTTAGGAGGATCTGGTAATCCAACACAATACATCATCATGTTAGATCTAAATAAATAACCAGAATCATCTTATGCGATATTATCAAGGTTACACGATAAAACTGTAGTACGGAAGCGTACCTGATTCCATGACGATAGATATGAATACGGATTATGGGATTTGATCTTCCACAGACTTGATTCGCCTCTAGCCGTATCTCTCTCTAACTGATGGGAATAGGAGGAGTAGAGGTTGCGAATAGCCTTGGGGACCAAAACCCTATTATGTTCTTTATATAGTACTCTAATTAGACCCCATTAACTCTAATCAGATTACTATTGGGTATTACACATTACAAAGCCCATACCGAATAAGATGTTATTGGACCCTTTATTTTAGACCACTTAATTAGTCCAAATAGAATAAACATTAAATATAATTGTCTTTAATTTGTAAGCCCACAAATTATTATTAGATTATAAAAAATAATCTAACAATCTCCCACTTGGGCTACAAATTGTTTCAAACAACAATTACATTCAATAACCATAAGTGCGCACAAAACTGTTTATTCTTTAGAAAACATCTTCCTTAATCAATCTGGTCCATCTCATATATAAACATGGAACCAAAGCGACCTTCGTCACATTTTCGTAACTGGATCCTCAATGATCACCACATAAATATATTCAATGACATAGATCAAGTATGGATGTGTAACTGGAAATTACATGCAATGTGATCTCAATCATGCCTATTTCCAATTGGTCCTTAATACCTTAGTGAGATCAATCTTTAATCTTTCAAACTGAATGTCAAAACCACAATTGAAAGATCAGCTCATATAGAGCAATAGAGAGAATAAAATAAATAACTTTTCTGCAGAATACTAAAAAAAAACACAAATATCACCATAGTGTCAATAAAAGCTCAGTACCAAATACAAGAACAAAACAAAAAAAAACTCCCACTAAAACTGAATATCCTCCAATGAGACAACACCCATATGAGCAGTATGCCCAAGAAAACTTATGGTGTCAAAAACTTTAGTAAGTGGGTCTGCTAGCATAGAATTTGTTCTTATATTCTCAATAGACACTAATTGATATTGCATTCTCTCTACAATGACTTGATATTTAATGTCTATCTGTTTAGACATAACAAAAAAAACTTAACCAGAAGTAGATTTTCTTGTATCTACACAACCAACATAATCAGAATCAGAATACATAATGATCTCCAAATTTTCCGATTTCTGTTAAACGAGCATGTAATATTTTTGTTCTTTGCAAATACCTTATAACCCATTTAATTACAATCCAATGATCCATTCCAGGGTTACTTTAATATCTGCTTAACATACCCATAATGAATGCCAAAACCGGCAGGGTACTAACCATACATAAGACTCCCAATAGCCGAAGTATAGGGAATGTTCTGCATCTCTTTTCCTTCAAGATCATTCTTAGGGCACTGTTTGAGACTAAACTTATCTCCTTTAGCAACAGGAATACTTTACTCCCACTGAATGTGTGATATATCCACAAGTGCCATTATTGTCTCTACTAGAGGATCTACTAAGTGGCACTTCATCTTGAGCTTGTTGAGTTTGCTCTTCTTGAGCATCATCTTGATTTTGAGTAGGAAACTGTACAAGTATATCCACATTGTTATCTTGAACTACATGAGGCAAAGAAACTGATTCTTCCTCAAAGACAACATCCCTGACTTTTATCTTCCCCTTCAAACTCAACATCCTCAAGAAATCTAGCATTTCCCGTTTCGAAAAAAAACTTTACCAAAAGATCATAAAACCTGAAACCCTTTATTTTTTCAGGATACCCAACAAAATAGCAACTAACAATTCTTGAGTCCAGTTTATTTTCATGCGGCTTGTAAAGCCTTGCCTCAGCTGGACAACCCCACAAAAAATAATTGATTGACCACAATTCATAAGGGGTTTTAGCTATTGCTTTGTTAGGTACTCTATTTAGTATGTAGGCTGCAGTCTTAAGTGACGTTGTTCACCGGATCCGTCATACCGACCATAGTACTCACCACCACGATCAGATCTGACAGCTTTAATCTTCTCACAAAGCTGATTTTCAACTTCGGCTTTGAAGACTTTAAACACGTCCAAAAATTGTGACTTTTCATGAATTAAAAATAAGTACCCATATCGAGAATAGTTGTCTATAAAAGTGATAAAATACTGTTGACCATTCCAAGAAGCTGTAGGGAATGGACCACATTATATCAGTATGTATCAACTGTAAGACACTAGTACTCCTATTTGCACTTAATTTCCTTATGTTTGTCTGTTTACCCTTAATACACTCAATGCATACATTAAGGTCTGAATAATCAAGAGATTCAATTATTCCATGTGACACAAGTCTCTCTAGTCTCCCTTTAGAGATATGTCCTAAGCGCTTATGCCATAACATAGCAGAATTCTCTCTTGATAATCTTCGTTTTGTACCTCTTGATGTTACTTGCAAGGTTTCATTATGTGAAGCAATTGTATTTGGCAAATATAAGTTATCAATCAAAGAACCAGTCGCAACAAAAAAAAATTAAGAAATAGACTAAATTTATTATCTCCAAATGAACAAGAGTAACCGTATTTGTCCAAAACAGAAATAGAAAACCAAATTCCGTCTAAATGACGATACTACTTAAGTCTCTCTTAATTCAACAAAATGACCAGTCTCAAAAGACAATCTAAAAATGTGCCAATAGCTTCAACCTGAACTGCATTGCCATCACCCACATAGATGAATCTTTCAGCATCACTTGGTTTCCGGCTCCAAATGCAACCCTGCATAGAAATACTTATGTGAGTAGTAGCACCAGAATCTACCCACCATGTATTACTAGGCACAGAAGTCAAATTAACTTCAAAATAGACAAAAGGTGAAAAATCTACCTTTCTTTATACGCCATGCAGCGTATTTAGGACATTACTTCTTCACATGCCCAGATTCCTTACAAAAGAAACAAGTTACAGCTTGATCCTGAGTCTTTTGTTTCTTAAGCTGTGATTTTCCCACTGCAGTCTCATTATCTTTAGTCCTCTTTCGGTGATTAGCCTTTGAGGTAGTTGCAACATGAGCACTTTCAGTCTTTTCACGCTTCAATCTATCTTCCTCTTGCACACAATGTGAAATGAGCTCATTCAGAGTCCACTTATCCTTCTGAGTATTATAACTCACTATAAATTGACCGTATTGTGCCGGGAAACCTTCCGCAGATCCTTACAAACACATGATAGAACTGCTAGCTGACGGACCTCCATGTATCCTAGTAGCGCCATCTTCTGCTTCCAAGATAGACGATCCATCAAATTGGTGGGTTTTGATTACATCAAATAATAGTGCTACATAGGTATATT
Source organism: Kitagawia praeruptora (assembly GCA_037693485.1). Classification (NCBI taxonomy): domain Eukaryota; kingdom Viridiplantae; phylum Streptophyta; class Magnoliopsida; order Apiales; family Apiaceae; genus Kitagawia; species Kitagawia praeruptora. The sequence continues at coordinate 148,811,495 of CM075352.1, forward strand.
ATGCACTGGTTAACTTTGTGCTCTTTACAGTGCCTTTTCTGTATGACAAATATGAGGACAAGGTGGATCCTTTTGCTGAGAAGGTAGTGATAATTGAGATCAAGAAGCAATATGCAGTGTTTGATGCAAAGGTTCTGAGTAAGATCCCAAAAGGACCTCTTGGCAAGAAGAAAGCACATTAGACGAAGCATGATGGTTTTTGACGGGGTTTGAAGTGTTCGTGTAATACGTGTTGGAATTTTTGTGGCTTTATGCTTGGTTCGTAGTTTATATTTTAATCATATTGTTGGTTCGCAAAAGATAGTTCTTTGCTCTTAAATTGTTTTATGTACCGACATTATTGTGGTATACATATAGCTAATATGTTACGTTATACGTATTCATGTCACGTTGAGCTTCATATTCCATCTCATGTTTTATACTGCTCTATGTTTTATACTGCTCTAAATTTATGGTTTTGTTCGTGTGCACACGATAATGTCACCTATAGCTGCACATTCCTGTTCATGTTATATTCTGTTAATATATTAATGTTATAGGGTGTTCTCACGATACATACTGGGATTGGAACATTCAGCCTGACCTTGCACATTCCTGTTCATGTTTTATTCTGTTAATAGATTTATGTTATAGGGTGTGCGCACACGATACATACTGGGATTGGAACATTCAGCCTGACCTGACTATGCCATTATCCGAGGAACAGACCACCTATAGCAATAAGTTTTATGTCACGTTTGCATTGTAGAAACGATTTTTGGGTAATAATTTGGGCGAGGCAATCTGGCTGAAATTGCACATTGTTATTGTTAGGCGCACAACACCTAAGCTTGGGTCCTTACAGCATCTCCAAAAGAATTTTAAATAAGTCCAAAATTGAAGAGTATGAAAAAAAATTGGGTTCCAAGATACTTTAGAGCATCTCCAATGGTGTTGGCTAAAAATGATTGGTTAAACATAAAATATTGATTATGTAAAATTTGTCGAACTTGTAAGACATTGTGTTTCGATGATATTGGCTATAATGATTGGCTATAATTTAAAAATGTTATGTTATTAATATTTCAAGTTGTTATTAATGAAATATATAATTTTAATGTAGAATAAGTGATGTGGCAATACAGGTCTCTAGAGGTTTGACAAATGTAGCCAACATCAAGAGATTACCTATAATTATAGACAATGATTTTGTCCTGTTGGAGTGCAATTTTTTTTTACACATTCTTTATAATTATCATTTATGGTAATTGATTTCAAAATTTACCTAAGAGGTCTCTCCCATTGGAGATGCTCTTAGTGGTTCTTAAAAAACTTAAGAGCCTCTTCTCTCTCCTCAATTTTAAGAGTTATTACATAGCTCTTAACTATTTTCTACTAATAAAATATTCATGGGAAATTCCATATGGTACCACTGGGTAATTGGCTTTTCCAAGTGGTACCAATGAGTATTTTGGTCTTCCATGTGGTACCATTGAAGTATTGACTTGGCCAACATATAACACTCCGTTAGAGCAAACGTTAAACAACTGTTAAGTAATAATGAAAAAGAGATTTCCCTCCAAAATATTGTTAGAAACAGGGCATTACAATATCCATCTGCACACATATAGACATACATATACACAAATACACCTTCATACATAAACAAATTGATATACCAATGACACACACATATGCATATTCAAATACATATATACATACAACGTACATAAACATATATGTATATCCACATATCTCACAAACCCTAAACTACAAAGGAACTCATATAGATACAGACATGTATATATCGATTATTTCTAGTGTTTGGAGGTTCGAATACATACCTTTGTACAGATTATTGTCGAAAGAAGTGGTGAAAAGCTCGCCAATTCGTCTCCCCCAATTCGCCTTTTGCCCTGATTGTGGAAAGAAGAATGCGTCCTTTTGCCCTAATTCGACTACTCTAATCTCCTAAACCCCAAAAGATATGTAAATATCACACTCATAACCGTACTTCTTTTACTTTTATGTTTTTAATTGTATTTAATTTAATTAAATTATAATTTTTAACATTTATTTAACGTTTGCTCTAACGGAGTGTTATATGTTGGTCAAGTCAATACTTCAATGGTATCACATGGAAGACCAAAATACTCATTGGTACCACTTGGAAAAGCCAATTAATCAGTGGTACCATATGAAATTTCCCAATATTTATTTGCATGTGGTTGGATTTGAATGCATGTCTTAGTTAGATTTGAAATATTAATAAAGTTTAAGTAGGAGTGAAGATAAAGAGTATTGTTAGAGTTGACACGAAAATTAATATATTAATTTGCTAAGAGTCATATAATTTATATTAGAGACAATCAAAAAATTGTTGAAGATGCTCTTAATCATTTGTGTTTGGACAAGGAAGAACTCTCAAGGATCGGACAGGTTCAACTTTCAAGAGATGTGTATATTTATTTTCTGCTGTGAAAATTGTTTTAACGAGATTTTACAATACACCACAATACAAGTAGGATGTATCATATCGAATTATCGATTATTTAACGAGATTCTGGCATGCACTCAATTACGAGAAACAATCTAAGAAAGGTAGGACATTATAGTAAATTAATATCGTCGGTATAGAACCTAAAAACCAAAATGGCGTTTTCACCTTAGAACCTCGTACTCCGTTGACCACCCATTTCACCATCTTCTTTCAACCCACGCACGACACGCTCTTCATAACTTTGTTCCTCATTCTCCTCTATCAGCCCATACCATTTTCAAGCTCGATCTGTAGTCTCCGGCGAGTGTGGCAGCCATCCTCTTCATTGTTCTTGATCACCTATATATGTATATATATATATATATGTATGTATAAAATTTCCTCCACACCGAACCCCTTTCTTGAGAAGTGAGTGTGGTCGAAGTTTGGGCTCGCGGTCGCCGGAATCTGAGTTCAATGGCCGGATTTAGCTGTGGTTTTGATCGGGAAATTCAGTGGAGTTGTGTAGTTGAGGACTCGATCTATTGGTGATGGTCCTCGTGATATTGCTGTGGTTTTTTTGGTTGGGTTATGTTCAATCAAGAGCTTCATAACTAACATCTTCCTGTGTAAAACTAAAAATAAATTTGTACACTTAATTTGTAAATGTGTGCTCCCTTGGATATATCTACAAGTCCTTAGGCAGAGTAAGTTGATTTGTAATAGTTATTACTGATTTTATGCTCAACTCGGTGGCGACTCACCGGAACTCAGTAAGTCAGATGGTCAAACTTGATACCTTAATGGGTTTATTGCTTATGAATCATTGTTTGTGTGTTCTATGGGTGATTGAATGTTAAACTGTGTGTATTACCACCACAGTCAAGGTACAATTTCACTAATCTCCGTATTACTTTGATTGATTGATTTATGTGATTGGTGATTATGTACTTGTGGGAGATTTGTTGTAGGTTATTATGTATATGAGTTCGCAGTCTAATAAACGAAGCTCTCTTATTGATATGTAACTGATTTATGTATCTGTGAAGTATGATATTTGTTCCCCTGTCTTTGATTCATGTGTTTTGTTGCCAGCCTGTAATCCAGAATTGGTGTGAGTTATTGTTCTAAGTTCTTTTCTTGTATGTCTTAGTTATCGATTGGTTTGAGTATAGAGTTACTGAGTATCTCTATTAATTGTTTGGATTGATCCAGATGAGGAGTTTGTTGGGTTTTCATGTGCATTGGTTTTCCATTAAATTATGAGTACCACTTGGTTGGCGCTTGGATATTTGTGAATTGATATTTACTCGGTTATGATATTCTTGAGTATGGTCACTTGGATCATATTTGCGTTTAATTATGCAGTCTGTGTGAGCTTGGTGATATCTTTGTATCTGTCCTAGTTTATACTTAAGGGTGATCAATCTATAAGTTGTTAAATTATTTCAGTTGTGGTAAGTGTCTGTGCGGGTATTACATGTTTATCTAGTACATGTATAAAGAGTATTCCTGTCTCGTTACTTTCTCGGTAGCTACATTTTATTATTCTTTTGGCAAATAGGCGTTTTTTAATAGTTTTGCTTTCATGCTGCGGAATATTCTCTTTTTCTTTCTTGGAGAATGTAGGCGTGGGAATATTTTCTCCTTTCTATGAATGTCTTCATGTTCAAAAAAGAGTTCTTTATATCAGTGCTCATGACATATATTTAATATGAGAATTCTTACAACTAATAGTAGTTTTGGTTATTTTCTCACCATATATGGGCACACTCTCGTTTCTTTTTAATAATAATTAATAATATAAATAAAAAATTCGAGATTTAGATAGACCATTGCAAACCATTTTAATTATTTTTCTTTCGGTATGATCAATTTAGACACAATTGTTTCATTCCAGATGGATGTTCGGTGCCTATTAAGGGTGTGCCATAATTTTGGCTTTTGGACCATTACTGGGTGATTTGTCGTCAATTGACGAATATGTGTCATTTCAGATGACTTCATTTATCAGCGATGAATAAAACGGCATCTCAAGGGACAAGCGTGGCAATTTGCGGGAAGCTAATTAATTTTACTGAAGCAAGGGCGAGTGAAAATATTTCAGGGGAGTAGCTAGTTGTTTTTGTGTGTGTGCATTACAATATTTACAAGTTTGGATGTGTGTTTTGTGTCTAATCAAAGGGTCTCCCTTTGATTAGATTTTATTTTTTCAGTTGATTAGCTTTAATTTTAATGTCTACTGTGTTACTTTTTAATATTGCTTAGAAAGATTTGTAATCTATTTTTTGTGGTTTTTCAGGTGAGAAGATTTTGGGAAGTCTCTTTTCGGACTTTAAAGTCTTATTATCTAAATTTCCGAGGATATCTTTGCATGTCCTTCGGTTAGATGATAAACTTTATCGAATGAAAGAAACTAAATCCCTTTCTCCGGGTTTCCCGGTATTGTATCTTGATACAATTCATATACGAGAATGTCATTTCTTGTCAAAAAAAAAAAAATATCGTCGGTATAGATAAATTTTATTAATTTATCAAAATTATTAATTAATCAAAGTAAAATTTATACTTATCATTAATTATTATGTTGAGATAAAAAATCCAACGTTCCAGATATTAATTTATCAAGTTATGAGTATTAATTTAACGAAATTTCACTATATGATTTGCCTTGACATATGCCTCGCCCCTGGCGCTTAATTGGGAGTCACTTAATTTAATATCTCAATTAACATAATTCAGTTAGTATTTATGTAAAAAAAAAAAGAGAGAGAGAACAGTTAAGGCTACAAAATCAAACCAAGGTTTTTGATAATTTATTCATATCCAAGCAAATAGTAACGTTACATGACATCCATGAGAAATCAAAAAAAAAAAAAGAAAAAAAAAAAGGAGAAGACAAAAACATGGAGCAGACAAATACGTTGAAATAAACATCCTCACACAAGTAGTAGAATATAAAAGGATTAGCAGACTTCTTAGGAGGATCTGGTAATCCAACACAATACATCATCATTGCTGCGGCTCAACGAATATAACCGGGAAACCTTCCGCAGATCCTTACAAACACATGATAGAACTGCTAGCTGACTGGGCTTCATGTATCCTAGTAGCATCAGCTTCTGCTTCCAAGATAGACGATCCATGAAATCCATGAAATTGGTGGGTTTTGATGACATCCTTGTTTTTTTATTTGGGGGCGATGGCGATGGCGATGGCTTTCTTGGTGTTACTGTATGTCTGTTTTTACCCATGGCCACTGTTGGTAACAACTGTGAATTAGCACGGAATTCGGAGATTAATAGGGACGATCGAGAATTTAATCAGTTTGATGAGCTACTGGGATTAATCGTGACTTTTAGAACAATACCCATTGCCCTTGTCTCTGTATATATAGAGGACTTTTCTTTTACGTCTACTCATATTTTGATTAGGAATTTAGAAAACAGATTCCAAACTGAATTCTAATTAATTTCGGGAAATTTCTGTATTTACTAGCTTATAATCCGTGCGATGCACGGTTCTTTTAAATTTTATTTATTTAAAAATTTAATTTTATATGTTTATTTTCCAATTTGCTCTTTTATTTATTTATATCGTCATTGATATTATATAATCACATTTGAGATTTAATTCTTAATAGTTTACAACACGATTTGAAATTTTATAAATATCATTTTACAAAGATAAATACTTAAATAATTTTATTTTTTTATCAATGTTAAGTTAAGAATTTCAAATTTTGTTAAAAGCATTGTAACTTTAAACCAATATAAGTAATCAACTTTGTTTGAAATTTTCTTTTCATTATTTACGTTAATATATTCTATCTATTAAAGTTTATTTGTAAAATTTTAAATATTACTTGTGTTTTGTAGGTTGCAATACGTTAAAATATGTTTTGTAGATATCAATCTCATGGACATATCCATAACTCAATTTTTAGATTTTATTTTTGTTTTGAAGAAGTTTGTCTAATGATATTTTTTAATATTTTAATAGATGGGATGAAGGTTAGAGGCAATGGAGAAGAATTATTTTTAAGTAACTAATCTTGTATATATAGATTTCTTGTTGAAAGAATAATGTAATTATAATTATATCTATTATTGTATTAGAATTACTTTTCCAATTCATTGTAGAGATCTTTTTAATTTGTTTATTTACAACGTATTTTAGTTTTTTATACAAATTTCTTGTATTAGAATTACTTTACCAATTCATTGTAAAGATCTTTTTAATTTATTTATTTGTAATGTTTTTTAATTTTTTTTTCAAATTTCACGATAGTAGGTATAAGTGGTTAGAGTTGAATATCAATATTAAATATTAAGATATTAATAATTAATGGAAGCATCAGCTATAGGTGGTACAGCCTGAGTGAATCCTTTGGAAATATTCGATTCGTAAATCATAGCCTGAACATTGTTGAAGGTGAGTAGTGTGGTATGAGAAAATATTATTCAGAATAAACTTAGTTTGTTGATCGTATAAAGTTTCATGGAATATGATAATCTACGTATACTTTAATTTTTTTTGGCAATTTTTTTAGTTATAATCCTTTTCATATTATATTTTTTCACTAAAAGATAATATAGGCACTGTTATCATAGCTGAACACCTTTTTGCAGAACTCCTCGATAGTTATTTAGTTGTGCTGTTTGAAATCTCTTAAATGCTTTTTTCAGTTTCATTATTTGTAGTCATATTTCTATATTAGCGCATTCTTTGTAATGATTTTTCTTTATCTGAGTATTTGATTGAATATGATTATTTACGTATACTTTAATTTTTTTTAAAATTCAATTCCAATACTACCTTTTTTAATAAAATCTTTTTTAGATTATAATTTTCTTTTTAATATGATATAATCTTGATCGTCTATTTTTAAAAATATTGAATTCGATAGTTGAGATTATTTTGGTAGTACAGTGATATCCTTTTTAGATTATAATTTCCTTTTTAATATGATATAATCTTGATCGTCTATTTTTAAAAATATTAGATACGAAATTTGAGATTATTTTAACGGTACAGTGACCAAACCAAAATTTATGGATAAGATCCCCTTTACGCTTATTATATATAAGGATATAATGTTCTAATAACCTTTTTAATTGTTTATATTCTCTCATAGTTGTTCTAATTTTTGTCTAATATATATATTATTTTTGAAAATAATTTTTTTCTAAAATATAAAATTATAATTATACTAATCAACTAAGAGATTAGGGAGCCTGAGATATGTATTAGGTAAGTTCCCTGAGATACCTATATTTTATATGTAAAAATGGGATAGGCATTTTAGTAAATTCAAAAAAAAAAATAATTAGCCCTGCGGGCCTAGTAAAATTTAAAGTTATTTTGTATGTATCTCAGGAAAAGTTTCCCGAGATCTATCTCAGAGTCCTTTTTCTCATCAACTAAACCGCATTTTTAAAAAATAAACTACAAAATTGTAACAAAAAAGTTCAATATATGATTAAATTGTACTCCTAACAAAAAAGTTCAATATATGATCAATGCTAGGTACCTCAAATTGGTACCCTAAAATTGCTCCTGAATAATGTAACAAAGATTTCGTGGCATTATGAAAATTTTTGATTGGATTGATTGATGTGAATGCAAGAGAGTCCATATTATTGTAAACAATTAAACTGATACACTTGACATTTGGAAAAAAATTTGGAAACCAATTTGGGATACCTAGGATTTTGCTTCCAGAATTCAATGGTTAGTACTCAAATATACAACATTATTTCCAATTTAACTTAAAGGTTTCTTTAATACAATCCATTATTATTTTCGACTTTATAGAGAGCCGATCATTTAGCAATTTCATTATCTTTATAGAGAAAAATGGGTCTGAGGATGAACTCATGTAACTCCCCTGATGTTGTATTCTTTTCTCATGTATATTTAATGGCATTTTTGTAAATATAAATGATTCATCCTCAATGTACAAATCTATCCTCATGTATTTATATTAGAAATACTTATAACCTTTGGTAGCACCCTAAGGTCAACCTCAGGTACATGGTACTCATCTTTATATATCAAGATATTTCTTTAAATTTATTATTGAAACCTTCTTCGATAGTCACTTTCTATCATGGAAAGAATCAGCTATCCACTTCTATTTAGGGAAAAATATCAAAGTCATCACCCGTTTCATCCAAATATATCTATTGAGTCACTCATTTCAAAAATGATTCAATTTAGTCACTAATTTAAGAATTTGTATCAGGTTGATCATCTGGGAATGACTAAATTGATAATAATTTTCAACTTTTAAATGTTAAAAATGATACAAATTCTAAAATTAGTGACTAAATTGAGTCATTTTTAAAATGAGTGACTCAATTGATATATTTGGATGAAACGGGTGATAACTTTGATATTTTTCCCCTTCTATTTAATATATGTTTTATTCATGTGAAACTTATTCATCATCTCTATTGTATAATTTTTTTAGAATTTCATAATTTAAATTCAATATAGAAAATGTACTCAAATTTATAGAATAAATAAAATACAAACAATCGTTCTCTCGTTAAACACGTTTCCTAACTCATGAGATTTTTTCTCAGATCACCCATCGATACCTGCATGAATGCATTCAAATACCTTGATTTGTAAAATATACCTTGATAGAGAAATTGAACTCATGTCTCAATCCTAATCAAATCTAATTAATAAAAAAGCTCGAGGAAGTCCACTGCCACATCTCGCTGAGAAGCAAATACATCATCTTGGGTGGTGTCAACCCAAGTACCACATCGAGGAGATAAGAGATAATTCTCTTAAATATAGAGCAAGCAATTAACTCCATTAGGATGAGACCTTTTGGGAATGACCCAAAAATAAATCTGTGCAGGCTCGGCCAAAAGCGGACAATATCATACTAATGTGGAGTTAAGGCTCGCTCGCGGTCCAACAAGTAGGGGAGGATTGTTGGGTTTCAACCCCATGTGATTGTTATGGGTTTGGGTGGTCCAAGATATATATGGATAAGATAATAATTGTATGGGTACACAATTATTATATATGGTATGTCTTGATCACTAAGTTGGGTAATTAGGTGCCAAGAATTGGAAGACTTGTGTAACAAGTATGGTAAGACTTGTAGAACAAGTATGATAAGTCTTGGTGGCTAAGTTTTGGATGACTATATATACATAGTCATATTGTGTTTGTTTGATGTGTGAAAGTTTAAGAGATGTAGTCTTAAGTATTGTTTGGGAGATGCTTGAGCATTGTTGGCTCAAGTATCAGGTTTGGGACACCGTTAAGGTGTTATTGTTTTGATGTATTATTGATATTGTTAAGATTAATAATACAAGTTTGGGGCGTGGGTGTTTTCACGTCAAATATTGTGTGTGTTCTTGTTTTGCGCTTTGGTAGATCTTGTCAACTAATTGATTGGTTGTGTGTGTGCTCTGTATTGGTGTTTGTGAATCTTGAATTGTGTAAGTCCCCTAACCTAACAAGTGGTATCAAGAGCCAAGGTTCGGGTTCGTGATGGATGCGGTTGAGGGAAAGTTCGAGATTCAGTTGGTATGACAGAGTACAATGAAAGATTTGTTGACAAGGAGATTGCTACTAAAGCGGGTAGAGACAAAGTTACGTGTGGTTTGGCGGTTGACTTGCACCGTGGATCAATCCTATGTTCGGAATCAAGATGGAAGAAGATGGAAGAGCTCATCTAATTGTTTCAGTGGCTTGATCAACCAGGTGAACTGTTTGGATGATACTACGGATTTTCTTCAGGAGACCGAAGGATTGTGAAAGCAAGGATCGGGTGACTCAACATGTGGAAGAGCACTCGTGGTGGTTGATGCACGTGATTTTGTAGATGGATACATCGTTATGATAAAGAACGATGATTTGGAGGGTCACTATACGGGTTTTAGCGACACTCAATGTTTGGAAGAGCAAGAGAGGGTTCTTGTTCGAGGGGAGGCGTTGGCGAATGGACGTCAATGGCTTGATGGTTACCATTCAATCCGATGTGGGTATTGGGTTGAAGGGGCGGATTGTTGGGTTTCAACCCAATGTGATTGTTATGGGCTTGGGTGGTCCAAGATATATATGGATAAGATAATAATTGTATGGGTAGACAATTAGTATGGATAAGATATATATGGAGATGTTGACAGTAGAAGATCTATGACTGGTTATGCTTTCACTCTGGGTGGTTCGATTGTCAGTTGGAAAGCTACTCTGCAACCTACAGTGACTTTGTCTACTACAGAAGCAGAGTACATGGCTTTGACAGAAGCCGTAAAAGAAGGAATCTGGTTGAAAGGATTGGTCAGTGATTTGGGTCTACATCATGAATTGGGTAATTATGTGCCAAGAATTGGAAGACTTGTATAACAAGTATGGTAAGACTTGTAGAACAAGTATGATAAGTCTTGGTGGCTAAGTTTTGGTCAGTGATCACTAAGTTGGGTAATTATGTGCCAAGAATTGGAAGACTTGTATAACCAGTATGGTAAGACTTGTAGAACAAGTATGATAAGTCTTGGTGGCTAAGTTTTGGATGACTATGTATACATAGTCATATTGTGTTTGTTTGATGTGTGAAAGTTTAAGAGATGTAGTCTTAAGTATTGTTTGGGAGATGCTTGAGTATTGTTGGCTCAAGTATCAGGTTTGGGATACCGTTAAGGTGTTATTGTTTTGATGTATTATTGATATTGTTAAGATTAATAATACAAGTTTGGGGAGTAGGTGTTTTCACGTCAAATATTGTGTGTGTTCTTGTTCTGCGCTTTGGTAGATCTTGTCAACTAATTGATTGGTTGTGTGTGTGCTCTGTATTGGTGTTTGTGAATCTCGAATTGCGTAAGTCCCCTAACCTAACACATCAAACATTAATTTTATCATATTTTCCATCAAAATTCACATTAACTGCTAAAATCATTGCAAAAAGTAATTATCAAAAACTAAAAAAAACAAAATTAGCTAATGGGATCTAATAAAACAGCTAGAAAAAATCATTGACACTCATGACCATATGTTTGATATCTAAAGATTAGCAACAATGCATTAAATTTAATAATTACATATTGAATTGTTTAATTTATCAAGATGATTTATTTATAGTTTATACTACATTGTTAAATGTCTGTGGATCTATGTTGCATGGATCTCCATATATTTAAGTACGTTTCCTTCTCCATGATCTTGATGTCGATCTCCCCATATCTTGTGAGAGATATTTATAGTCCTAAACTAATAATTAAAATCCAGATAAAATTTACAGGATTATACAGGGGAGCAACAAGTGACAGCAGATAACTTTTAATGCAGTTATCCTTCGGTGATAGAAAGTCGGTTGAAGTGGACCTAATGTAGTAAATAGTGGACCTAATGATAGAAAGTTATATTTTTTCTTAGCAAGTTAGTATATACATTTCTGTGTCAACTCTAACAATGCTCTTTATCTTGGTTCCTAATTTATATTTTATTCATATTTCAAACCTAACTTTGATAAACTTTTAAATTTAAATTATGCAAGTGAATATTTTATTATTAGAAAATATTTAAGAACCATGTAGTAACTCTTAAAATTGAGGAGAGAGAAGAGACTCTTAAGCTTTTTAAGAGCTACTAAGACTTAGAGCATCTTCAAGAGTCTCCTAGTTGGCTCTTAAATATAATATAAATAATTAAGCTCCTAGTAAGTTAGGACATTATAAAGAGTGTTAACTCCAACAATGTTCTTTATATCTCCTCTTTATTTTATTTTTTATTCATATTTGGACCTCACTATGACAAAATGAGAGAGAAAGTGAAATGAAAGATAGAGGAAAGTAATGGATGATTCGGAGGGAAAGATTTTTTTATTAATAAAAACTAGTTAAGAGCCATGTGTAGGCTCTTTAAAATAGAGGAGAGAGAAGAGATTTTTAAGGTCTAGCTCTTAAGTTTATAAAGAGTCTCTTGGAACTCTATTTCAACCATTGCTCTTTATTTTTAAAGTTAAAAGCCTATATAAAGTGTCTTTTGGAGCTCAATTTTTTCTCATACTCTTCATTTTAGAACTTAAGAGCTTGTTTAAGAGCATCTCTATATGTCTAAACAGCTTCAGGGGCTGATGAGAACAGCTGGGAAACATATTGTCCTGGGATGGAGCCAGCTCTACCTCCAGAGTACATGACTTGCTTAGGAGATTTGTATAGTATCTCTTGGATGGAGGATAGGTACATCGTACATATCTATGATAGATAACTTCTAATTAATATTGGTAATACATATGGCAAGAGCCGAATTCAGAAATAGGTTCATCTATTATATGATATCACATACGACTAACAAAAATGCTAATCTTCCAGTTATGCTTGGAAACCTGATCTAAAAATAAATTCAGGCTGCTAAATAAAATACAGATTGATGGATGGATGGAGATTGATGAAGATGAAATTGTGCTGGAATTGGTTGGTGGATATGTCTTTGTTGGAGGTGACTTGGATGAAAAAAGGATAGATTGAGATGAAGGTGGTTGGATGGATGGAGATGGAGATGACTTAGACGGATGGATGGGCGATTTGGTTGTAGGCAATAAGGAAGGATTGATTGATTTTACTGGATTGATGTCTTGGTTGGATCATTACACGTGCACCTATCGTGAATCATTTTAATCAGAATTTTAGATTGTTCCTAGGAATCTTTTTGACAATTTTAGAATTGTTAGGCTGTAACAAATTTTTTTTTGGGGAAAAATAATTACTCTACAACTTTTAACTGTAGCAAGACAAATAATTTGAAGAAAAAGACAATAGAACAACAGTACAAGAAGGTATGAAGTTAAAGATCTAATGGCCTATTTTCAGTTTCAATTTGTTTCCTACTTCCGTGTAAGTGAGAACATAATGATTTTTCAGGTAAAGGACCGGACATCTAATTCGAACACATACACAGCCGGATCTCATGTTATGGAGTATAGGACCAAGAAAATGAAGAAAGAAAAGGTCTACCTTTATCAAGGTTTTGATCCTGCCACTTAAAATTTTCCCGCTAATGTAGCTCATGCCAAAAGAAAAATGGATACAGTTTATCAGAGAGATGCGGATCTTCTTTTCTTGTGGCATATGGTATGTGTTTTAGCTGCTATTTGGTTTGCCAAGTCCCCACATGTTTAGCAACCTAATTGATGACAAAAATTTAAATATATATATAAACTCATGATAAAAATTGTATCATGAGTAGTTCATAATACTTAAGTATCCCATGACCAACACCCGTGAAATTATACTCATGACTTTAGTATTTTTAAAAAGCATCAAAGTTATGGCAAAAAAAACATCAAAGTAGGAAAACAGTTCAATGGTAAAACAAAACTTATCATCCACCAAATTCAAAAAAGTCTCAACTAATAAGATGACTACTTGTATATCTAGGAAGCATATATCATGCAATAGTCAACAAAAACATAAACATAAGATAACTGAACTACTAAATTTTTTACAGCGAGCAGTTACAGATATGATATTCATGATTACTAAGCATCGTTTGGTTCAAGTTCTCTCACAGAATGTCTGAGTGAGCAACTTATACGCCCTTGCTTATGAAGGAATGTGCATAAGTACTACCTTTTTTTAGGTTCATAATACCAAATTACCTAAATAAATTTGTAGATATAAGCTTAATTGGGCATACACTACTAGAAAATGTCACATAGACATCGGGGTTTAGACATCGGTTGGAAAAACACGTGATGTTAAAACTACATTTTACATCGCTTTTTCGGAAACTGATGTCTAGTCCGTCTTTGGACATCGACACCATAAAATACCCGTTGTTAAAGTTGTCCAAAAAATTTTACACTAATATTCCCCCCCCCCCCGCGCCCTTTACCAAATATTCATTCCCCCCTTTCCGCCTTAGTTTTTTTTTCAATTTCCCCCCTTTAGCTGTAATTGGCCCCCCCTTTAGCTGTAATTGCCACCCCCCTTTAAACAAAACTAAATTAAACTAAAAACCAAAAATCAAAAACTCTTACACACAAAAAACTAGGGTTCTTCATCAAGGGGTCCGGTCCCTGGCAAACGCATGCCAGGGACGGATTATTTGGCATACAACTTTTAAGCCGTTGAATCGTTGATCCAACGGCTGTGATTTAAAAAAAAATTCGCACCGTACCGCATAAACTTTATGCGGTACGGAGTAATTACCAAAATGCCCTTACTGTTCACGTACCGTAGAAACTTTCTGCGGTACGGTGAACAGTAGATTTTCTATATGAAAACAGGGGGGATTTTGATAATTACTCCGTACCGCATAAAGTTTATGCGGTACGGTATTGTTTTTTTTTAAATCACAGCCGTTGGATCAACGATCCAACGGCTTAAAAGCCATATGTTAAATAAACCGTCCCTGGCATGCGTTTGCCAGGGACCGGGAGCCCTTCATCAACTCTCCCTCATCTCTTCCTCATCTCGACATCTCTTCCGCAAGAACATCTCTACAAGAACTGGGTTTTCTTATCTCAACAAGAACATAAATTGGGGGTTCGATTTGCTTAGTTTGGTGCTCAATTGGTAATCAATTAGTACGATTTGGTCATCAATTGGTGAGTAGATTCTATCTCATGCTCGTTTATATGTTCGATTTCATTTATATGTTCGTTTTTTACTTTTAATTAGGTTAAAACGTTAGGTTTGATTGTTTGAATGTGAATGTGAATGCATGTTTTATGTTATGTGAATGTTCATGGGTTTGTTTAAATGGGTTTGTCTTTGTTCATGGGTTTGTTTTATATATATGTTTTAATTGGGTTTGTTTCATGTATATGTATATGCATGCTTAAAATCACTGTCCAATACATAAGGGGTATGTAATTTCGGAATTTTGTATAGCTTGTTAGATTATTATTGCATCTTACTTGTATATGTTGTAAAGAGAATGTCTTTGTTTGCTCTTCAGAGATACTGGGGCACTTGGAAGAATGGTGACTTATTGCTCTTAGGAATGGTGACTTGGAAGAATTCAAGTTATAGCATTCCAGTCATTAGGCGGCAATCAGAATTTCATGTCGGGGCCTGCTTCTCTGACCCCTGTAATTGATCTAGAATTCCATGAGGTAATCAGTGTTTAAAAATATTCAAATCACATAGCCTGTTCTTCTGTTATTGTCAGTTTTCTTTTTAAGTTGAGATATTGTTTACTTGATTGCGGGGTGATTGACAAGTCAGTCTGGGACTAATGTTCATTATTAACATTGAGCCTGTTTGGGTTGAACGCAAATCAGAAACTAAGTGCTTGTTTATTTAAAAAACACACATCTAGGTACTTTTTATTTCTTGGTTTTTAGCTAAATCAAACAGGGGCATTTTGCTAATTATTGGCCTTGTCTCTTGCAGTGATGATGCATTTTCTAAAGAAACTGGGATTATTCGATACCTGGATGGTGAAATGATAACTGAAAGGATAACAAGGTATATTTTTTTTACTATAAAGCTGTTGCGAGAAAGTTTTAGGCAATTATGTTTTTTATGTTGTAAGTTTGAGTCTTTAGTGTGTGGCAACCTTTTCTTGTGGTGTGCTGATTTGTATGCTGCAAATGTAAAAGTTTGACGTTATTAATGAACACGGGAGTTTTTAATTCTTCTATTGATTAGAAATATGTTGTATTATAGCTTTAATTTTCGGTGCCTGACAACATGGCTTGCTTAGTAATGCTCAAGCAGAGCTAGAGCCTTAGAAATAAAACTATTGACTTGAAAGTTAAGCAGGGAGATAACCAATGCATATGGATATGTAGAATCTAAGCTAGTTTCCTGACATCAAAGAATAGTAGAATATTCCATGACATAAGTTTTTCTTGCTATTATTTGTTGATTTGCATTATTTATCTTTTTATTTTTGCTAATGATGTATATGCGTTTTTAAATGATTGACTAGGTTGGTGGAAGATCATCAGATTTAGGAGGTTTCTTTGCTAATACTGACACCAACTTTCTTGGGGGAGATAGAACAGGAGGAAGCAGCCATATTGACAAAGAGAAAGCCATTGACATAGACCCCATGGATATGTCGGAGAGCATGCAAGAAGCAATGCATCGTTCGAATTTAGAGATGCAAGTATACATATGTCCTTAATCTCCTGTTCTCTTTTAATATTTGTTCGGAGAGCATGCAAGAAGCAATGCATCGTGCACATTTGCGAGTGAGTAATGTATCTTGTTTGTGCGCATTTTATTTGATTTGTTAACGTGTCTTTGTATTAAAAGTTTCCAACTATGTACTATTATTAAATGAGATTCTAGATGACGGTTCTGTATAAGCAAGAAATCATGTTTTACATTGATATAGAACAAGTGCATGCTAATCATTTCCATTAACTATGTGCAAGAGACTATACTGAGATTGCATGTTATTACTTGAAAGAATTAAGCATTTGGATGCAGGTCAAAGCAGCTGCAGGAATTAAGCATTGAGAGGGAGGAACAACTTCACACAGAAGGTTGAATTACGTAGATGAAGACTTGTGATTATATCCAGGCCTGGATATATTCGACGGGTTACAGAATGTCAAGAATCTTCTGTTGGTTATTACGAAACCTTCTTTTGGTTACCAAAATGTATAGTAGTAGCTTTGTACTTGTGAAGTAGCTCTTATATTCTTAGGGGATGCAACAATTGTTATGGATTTGTGCAATTTATACTTATTGGTTTGTCTAGTTTATTTTATGTAGTTTTTATGTTTCGCTTTCGTTGTTGTATAGTGGATTGGTTTTGCAATGATAATTGAAGTTTGGTATTTGTTTTGGCTTGTTTTTTATTGTGGATTTGGTATTTATAGGTACATTTATATTATATATATCCATGATTAGAGCAGGTAAATACACAGTAGTTCCTTCTTCTAGAAACGATGTGCAAATATAAACTAGACATCAGTTTCTTATTTTGAAAATGATGTGCAAATATAAACTATACATCAGTTCAGTAATACAAACTATTGTCTAAGTACAATATAGACATCAGGTCCATAATGTAGATCGATGTCTAACCTCGTATCAAACATCAGTTTAGAAAAGAGAAACCGATGTCCAACATCTTATAAGACATCGGCTAAAAACCGATGTCAAAGACCCCTATCTTTCTCTACACCGACAAAGACATCGGTTGTTTTTCACTATTACATCGGTTAAAAACCGATGTCTATTGCAGTATTTCTAGTAGTGATAGGTATCTAAATGTGAGAACGTTTAAATGGGCATAGGTATAAAAGAGACGTTGAATCTCGGGAGTTGATGAGATCAGGTCTTCACTAGATCACACTCATAGCCAAATCAAATTTTGGCGCTACAGATATCGCCAAATTTGAATCAAGTTGCAAGTAGTAAATCTTAGTAAACATGCACACGTTTACAAATTAAAGGAATTCTATAAATTAATCTAGCAAATAAATGTACCGTAACTGGTTTGTACATCACTGAGAGTACTCCAAAGAGTTAAATTGTTTCTCGTTAAATTCTATAACTTTTGTTGAAGAGGTAAGCATGCTTAATCTGCAGAGCAGGGGAGACTTTATCAACTATCGAAAAATTGAATTACACAAATTTAAAACTAAGATTCTCTATGGAGATCCAAATAGAAAATGCTTTGAGTATCATTACAATAGCACCACAATCTCATGTTGTTGGGCAAACTCAGTCTGCATACTATCCCTATCAAATTCGTAAGCATTAAAATGCTTATACAAGAGCTACACAAGAAATTACAAAGCATTTAGTGTTATATACATAACTTCGTTAACTATGACTAGTCTTTACTCACATAGTTCAATCCAGACAATAGCACCGGAAATGCATCAGTAACTATATTCAGTTGATCCGATGGGCTTCTTTCATACTCAGTTGGGAACCATTGCAGAATCGAACATACTATCCCAGCCTACAATGTAAACATCTATATAAATCCCAACTCTTTGGCATTATGGAAAAAAAATCATATAAAGTTATATTTACTTCAGCAAGGCCTCTGTTGGAAAATATGATTAATTGCGGGATAACTTCCGCCATAATGGTACACCTTCTCAATGAAATATCTAAAAAACAGATTTAAGGTAAAAAAAAAAAAAAAAATCAGGTGTAGCAATTAACATACAACTAAAAGCATTACGAGCAATATAAGATACCTCCAACATGAATGCCTATATTTGTTCTTTAAACGGACCATCAATTTCATAAATCAAATCTCTCACACATTTAAGACGTCAATTCTATCAAACAATATTAATTATGCCCATCTACATGAAACCGTTTGCTATATGCAGATGGATGGAATTTTAAAGATAATAGGAAAAAAAACACAATCTATAAATAGACATTTGCATAATGGTTTTAATTGAATTTCTACATTTACTTTGGGCCTTCATGACTATAAACATATTTTGGACTTTGACATGGCATATGACAAAACATAACAAATATATCAGTACTAGTTTTCACATTAGGAAAATTAATACTAATTTACCTGCATCACATTTAAGGCGTGCTTACGATTCTGGAGGACCACGCTTGATTTAATAGCATGCTACATGTCTTTACAACTATGCGAGGATCATCTTTTTCTTGCAAATGATTAAACAATGTTATTAAAAATATGCTTCATGAACATATAAAAATACATTGGCAATATAAAAAATGTCTGCTACCTGCTTTGAGAGCTTGTTCCTAGCAACTATTTGGAAATCATGAAACCTCTTCCCAAATTCGATAATGGAATCACCAACTGTCCGCAAATGGTCTGAAATTTCTTTCTCTGCCTCTTGAAAGTCAGCACTGATCAACTCAACCTGCCTAATCATCTCTTCCACAGACCCCTCAACAATCTTCTTCTCCTCTATAAGAGGATTAACTTTCATTTCAAGGTACAAGATATCCAAGGTTTCTGAAACACCAGGCGCTTGAATTTCCTTGAAACAAGTGTGGAAAGCATTAAAAGCGAAGACAAGCTTGTTCAATCATAAAACATAATTGGGAAATTCAACAATTACAGAATGATTACTAATGATTGATTAATTTACATATAAACTAACAGTCATCTATTTTCACATTAAACATACATAAATATACTCGACCTTATCTGTAACTTCATGCAACTTAAGACTGAGATACTCAACCTTAAAATGTTAATGCATATTAATAAAAAACATCGAATTTTTACTTTTATACTATTTTTTTCTTATGTTTTGCAGGATTAACATATTTCCATTTTCATAGGATCATTTTTTGCATTTTATATATTTTTGCAGGTTGCGTCAACCTTGATGACGTAACCTTAATCTTTATCGAACTGCAACAACAAATACATTTGAAGCCCTATTATATACATATCAACAATCAATAAACATATTATTTCACCTTAATCATTAGTTGTTCAGCGAAAACTATTTAACACATTGACAAAATAGATTACTACAATGAGCAAAAATATACATAAAAAATCATATCAAATCACGCTACAAATACAAAAATTGTCCAGTAAAACGATCGAGATTCAAGAATTCATGAAAAAGCAACAAGAATCATAACACATCTACAGAAAAATAAGAAAGAAAAAGAAAAAATATATACAAATTCATAAAGAAAAAATTACTAACACGAGATGAAAATAAACACACATATAAACATATCATATCACGCTACAAATACAAAAATCATCCATTTGAGATTCAAGAAATCATGAAAAAACAACAAGAATCGTATCACATTTAAAGAAAAAATATAAACAAATACAAAACGAAAAAACTTGCAAACACAAGATGAAATAAACACACATATAAACATAAAATCATCATGCATATGCTACGAATTCTATCTACAAAAGGCTGCAAAAGAAGAGAATGAACTCATCCTTGATCTAAAGAGTATTTGGGACGGAATGAGGTCATCCTTAATCTAAAGAGTATTTGGGACAGTGACACTCCGGATCTTCTAAGAATAAAAGTGACACCGTCCCAAATACTCTTTAGTTTGAGGATGAGCTTATACTCTTCTTTTTCCTTTATGGCTAAAGCATTAGCCGACGCAGCAGCTTCCAATATTGCTGTTGCCGCAGATGGAAATAATGGTTTCGTCATCAAGTTTATGTGTGTGTGCACGCGCGTTTTTGTGTGTGTTTGGGGGGAGGGTTTGTTAAGTGGTGGGGATGGAATGCTAAAAAATTACTCCCTCCGTCCCTTTGAATTCTTTACGTTTGGTTTTTTCACGGAGATCAAGGACTATAATTAAAATAAGTGGAGTAGTAGGTGTAATAGTGTATTTCATTGTTAAAATAAATAAAGTAGTGTGTGTAATAGTGATTTTATTGTTAAAATAAGTGAAGTAGTGGGTGTAATAGTGTAAAGTGTTAAAAAAGTGAAATAAAGTAGTGGATGTAATAATGTATTTTATTGTTAAAAGTTACTATTTTAATAATGTAAAGAATTGGTGGGACGTCCCAAAAAGGAAAGTGTAAATAAATGAGAGAGACAGAAGGAGTATCTAATATGGGTGGATCAGCACATGGGTTTTGAATTTTTCGGGTGTTATACATAAAAGGTAGTTGCCAATTAATCATTAACCAGTCGACTAATTAGTGTAATTAATTAATCGAATCAATTAAATGTAGCATTAATCATAAATAATTTAATTTGATAAATAATATTATATAAATTTATTTAGACACCATAAAATTATTTTAAAATTTATAAAAATATTTACCACATATAATTACTCCATATTTGATGCTAGTTGTTAAAATATCAATCAGTAAAGGATTTAAGGGCATATTTATATATAAGATAATGATTATTAAATTAATTTTAAATTTGATTTTAAGCATTTATTGCTGATTTTATTAAGTTAATATTGACTAATTTTATAGCGATTCAATTGATTAATTCCCTCTCGCTCGATTTTTAACCTAATTAAAAAAAATAAACAATATAGTGACTTTTGTTTTTAATATAATTAAATAAAAATTAATTCTTGATTATAAACAATATTAATGGAACGATGAAACTGGCGCCTTAGACCAACTCGGCCATCTTGACACTTGAAGAAAATTCAAAATTGTACTATATAAATCTTTAATACTCTTATGCCTTCCCGCTAAAAGTTTGTTTTTTCTTTCTTAAATCTCGTTGTTTCTTGTCAGATGAATTCAAATGAATGCTTTTGTAATAAGACACTTTAAGATTAAATTCTCAACTTTGGGGTTGTTTCAAATTCATTAACTCTCTTGCCTTTGTATAGAGAGTTCATCAGTTAATCATGGTAGTAAATATAAAAAAATGTATCTTTTTGTAACCCTTTACAACTTTTTAATGAGTGGAGCAAATCAAGAAAAATTACATACAGTGAAACAAAATGCTTACATGCCCAATTGCTTAAAACCTGTGAAATGCATAAAGATCCTTTCTTTGAAAATTCTTTGGTGGATTTTTACTTAAAAATCTGGTTCATTGGGGTATGCAGTGAAGATGTTTGATTAAATACCTGAGTTAAATGTTGTTTCATGGAATATATATATAATGGTTTCGGGTTACAATGAGAATTTGTTGTATGAGGATTCTTGGAGAGTGTTTTGTAGAATGCAATCATTGGGTTTTGTTCCCAATCAGTTTACTTATGGGGGTGTGATTTCCACGTGTTGCTCGTTGTAGAATCATGTATGTGGGAAGCAGATTTATGGGCTTGTGATGAAAAATGGGTTGTTTTCGAATGGGTATGTGCGGGCTGAAACTATTGATTTATTTGCTAAAAGTGGTTGCTTTGAGGATGCATTAAGGGTTTTTTATGATGTATCTTGTGAGAATAATGTGGTTTGTTGGAATGCTATCATTTCCGGAGCTGTTAAAAATAAGGAGAACTTGGTTGCACTGGATCTTTTTGATAAGATGTGTCGCGGGTTTTTATTGCCGAATAGTTTTACATTTTCTAGCATTTTAATCGCTTGCACTGCCCTTGAAGAACTTGATATTGGTAGAGGGGTCAAGGACGGGTGATCAAATGTGGTGCTGGAGAAGATTGTTGGATATCTATGATTCAAATTTAAAATAAAATTAGTTATGTTTTAGATTTTAAATAAATCCTAATGTTTAGGATTTAGCTATAGATTTTATTGGAGATTTAGATAGATGTTCTGTTCACGTGGTAGTTAGGGTTACCTATTTCTTAGGTAAATTTGTTTTATGTACAGCCTATATAAAGGCTAATAGATGTAGTTTCTTTTATGGAATTAATATAAATAAACACTTGTGTTTTGTTTACTTTTTGATTACTTTTTTGTCATTTATTATTTTTTTATAAAACTTTAACATGGTATCAGAGCCACGTTCGATTGAATAACTGGGCTTCAAAAATCAGCTGCGAAATGGGTGAAAATTATGGAAGAAAGTTCAGATGGTATTGCTACAAGAGGTCGTCATGGGCATGAAAAAGCTAGGAGGAAGACACAAAAAGAAAGAAAAAAATTGAATGATGAGGCAAATATGTGTATCACGAAAATCAAGTCACACGTGGCTATTAAAGAATTTTGTTTTTAGAATTATGGATGAGAAGTGCATCATGGAGAGAAGTGCTCCAAATTTCGAGAAAAAATCATTAAAATGGAAATTGGTGAGAAGTGCATCAACAATTTGAAATTGGTGAGAAGTGTACCTTGAAAACGTTTGTGGAGAGAAGTGCTTCATGTGATGTTGGTGAGAAGTGCATCAACAAAATTTATGTTTGGTGATGAGAAGTGCATCAGGAAAAAAAAAATTGAAGAGAAAAGTTCTTTTTATTGTTTTTTATTTTTTGTAAATTTGAATCAAGGGAGGATGTTGGATATCTATGATTCAAATTTAAAATAAAATTATTTATGTTTTAGATGTTAAATAAATCCTAATGTTTAGGATTTAGTTATAGATTTTATTGGAGATTTAGATTGATGTTCTGTTCACGTAGCAGTTAGGGTTACCTATTTCTTAGGTAAATTTGTTTTATGTACAACCTATATAAAGGCTAATAAATGTAGTTTATTTTATGGAATTAATATAAATAAACACTTGTGTTTTGTTTACTTTTTGATTACTTTTTTGCCATTTATTATTTTTTTTATAAAACTTTAACAAAGATATCTTTGTTTCTACTGCTATCATTGATGTGTATGCTAAATGTGGGGATATGGAAGAAGCCGAGAAGGAGTTTTGGTGTACGCCAATCCGTAATGTAGTATCTTGGACCGCCATGATCTCTGGTTATGTACAAAAAGGAAATTCTATATCTGCTCTTCAATTGTTTAAGGAAATGAGAAAATTGAGGGTGGAAACAAATAAGTATACAATCACTAGTGTCATTGCTGCTTGTGCTAATTTAGCTATGATCACAGAGGCTCAACAGATCCATTGTCTGATATTCTGTATTGGGTTGTATACAGATTCAGTGATAAGCACTTGTTTGATTAATATGTGCTCAAAAATAGGAGAAGTTGGTTTAGCTGAATTGGTGTTTAAAGAGGCAGAAAAAGCATGTTGACAGTTGGGCTGGTATGATATCTGCTTGTTCAAAGCACGGGAGATCTGAAAGTGCAGTCACTTTATTCCGGAGAATGTTTCAGGAGTGTATAAGACCTGATAAGTTTAGTACTTCTAGCGTCTTGAGTGCTGTAGAATGTGTGAATCTGGTAGACAGATTCACGGCTTTAGTATTAAAGATGGGTTACTCAGTGATGCTTCTGTTGGCAGTTCGCTTTCCCCAATGTACTCAAAATGTGACCAAATAGATGAATCTTATAAGGTCTTTGAACAAATTGTGCAGAAAGATAATGTCTCGTGGGCCTCGATGATTGCTGGCTATGCAGAACATGGTTGCGCATATGAAGCCATTCAGTTGTTTAGGGACATGCTATCTGTCAAGGTTAAACCTGACGACAAGACTTTAATAGCTGTTCTTGCTGCATTATCTGCACTTCATTCACTGAAGATTGGTAAGGAAATTCATGCTTATGCCCTCCGAGATTTCGGTAAGTATGCAGTTGCTGGTGGTGCACTAGTAAATATGTATTCCAAATGTGGCGCTCTACATTTGCAAGGAATACTTTTGATATGATGCCTGTAAAAGATCAGGTCGCATGTGATAAAATCTGTAATCTAACAAGGAATCTGAGTTAACAAAGTATTGAAAGTGTTTGGTGTTTTTGTATTGAATACCTCTTTGGTATTACATATTTTTGGTGTGTCTTGTTACTACAAACATGGAGCCTTATTTATAGGCTACAAAACATACAAATGACATCATGGCTTACATACATGTTATTTAATTTCAAGCCTACAAATATGACTAGCCTACTATATTGTTGATTCATGTATACTACAATTTTGACCATAGATAGTTGAATATTCTAACACTCCCCCTCAAGTTGGGCAGTCGGTGCTCCAATGCCCAACTTGCGTAAAGTCTCATCGAAGGCTTTAGTATTGACTGCTTTTGTCAGGATATCAGCTAATTGATCCTTTGATCGAACAAACGGAAGTTTGATTGTCTTATCTTCCAATTTGTCCTTGATGAAATGTCGGTCCATCTCGACGTGCTTCGTTCTGTCACGCTGGACCGGATTTTCTGAGATACTTATAGCTGCCTTATTGTCACACAATAGCTTACATGTTGTTTTCTGTGGAAAACCAAGTTCATTCAAGAGTTTCCGAATCCATAGGATTTCAGTTATTCCTTTTGCAATTCCTCTGAATTCTGCCTCTGCACTTGATAAGGCCACCACCTTTTGTTTTTTACTTCTCCAGGTGACCAAGTTACCACCTACTAGAGTAAAGTACCCAGAAGTGGATTTCCTGCCATCACGATCTCCTGCCCAGTCTGCATCTGTGTAGGCAATTAGATCCAGATGATCATTTTTGGCGAAGTAAATTCCCGTGCTACTTGTACCCTTTAAGTACCTCAAAATTCTCATTACTGTTGTCATGTGTTGTACTTGTGGGAGATGCATGAACCTGCTCACCACTCCTACAGCATAAGCTATGTCTGGTCTTGTGTGAGCTAAGTAAATGAGTTTTCCCACAATCTTCTGATATTGTTCTCTTTTAGCCAGTTTTGCTCCTTCAAGAATTTGAAGACCATGATTGGCAACGATCGGTGTCTCAGCTGGTTTACAGTTTAACATTCCTGTTTCTACCATAAGATCAAGGATATACTTTCTCTGGTGAATGAAGATTCCTTGTTTCGACCTCAGAACTTCTATGCCAAGAAAATACTTGAGAGTTCCCAAATCTTTCATCTCAAATTCTTGAAACAGTTTTCCTTTTTAAGTCAGTGATCTCTTTCTCATCATTTCCAGTGATAATCATATCATCCACATAAATTATCAAGCAAGTGATTTTATCCTTAACCTTCTTCAAGAATAGGGTGTGATCTGAGTTACTTTGATTGTACCCAAACTTCTTCATAGCTTTTGTGAATCTTCCGAACCATGCCCTAGGGGACTGTTTTAGCCCATAAAGTGCCTTCCTCAGTCTACACCCTTCTCCATCTCCAAATTTCTAAGAATACCCTGGTGGTGCCTCCATATATACTTCTTCCTCAATACTTCCGTGAAGAAAAGCATTTTTTACATCAAACTGGTATATGGGCCACTCCTTGTTTGCTGCAATTGAGAGCAAGACCCGTATTGTATCAATCTTGGCTACAGGAGAGAAGGTCTCAGAGTAGTCAATTCCATATGTCTGGGTATATCCTTTAGCCACCAATCGTGCCTTGTATCTCTCAACAGTTCCATTTGCTCGGTATTTGATAGAGAATACCCATCTGCAACCTACCTTTTTTTCCTTTTGGTAGGATGCATTTTTCCCATGTTTTGTTTCTCTGTAGAGCTGAATACTCATCCTCCATAGCTTGTTTCCACTTTTCATTTCCAAGGGCTTCCTCCACTATTTTGGGAATGTCAGTGGAGTATAAAGAGGCGGTAAAAGCCATGGCTGTGTTGGACAAGTTCTCATTGCTGATTCTCTCTACAGGATATTTAGACCGTTGGGCCTCATACTCTGGATCATACCTTCTCGGTGGAACTCCTCTTGTACTTCTCGGGGGCAACTGATACCTATTTGGAACACTATCACTAGGAAAAGTATTAGTTTCAGTAATAGTTCTGTTGGTCCAGGAAAGTATTGCAGAAGGGGGGTTGAATGCAATACTAATAAATTTCAAAAACTATTTCAACAACTTAAATAGAATTTGTAATTTACTAGTAGAAGAAATGCAAACACAAGTAAAATCAAACACGAGGATTTCACAAAATAAATGTTTTATTTATTTTCCAAAGTTTTGCTACAACCTTGAGAACAAAATAATTCTCAAGCTACAAATACTCAAGAGATTACAGTTGTTGAGTTGTTTTAGTGTATAAATACAGTGCTCTATTTATAGTGTGATAATCTACTGTACTGCCACCATCAACATGGGTTGTTGAGTTGCTGTTATATTCCTTTTGCAGCTCATTCCATGATTCATTCCCATGTGATCATCACAAAGTAACTTTAAGATACTTTCCACATTTGAACCACCCAGATCTAGCCGTATTCAATTTTATCTGCTCTATACTTTACAGGTTGTTCCATGTGATCTCTTGAGCTTCAGTTATAGACTTTCCAAGCTTGCTGTAAAGGTTGAATATTACAACACGCCTGCTTCTTTTGAACATGTACTCTGTCGCTTAATTTGACTTAGAAAATTCCTAAATCAAGCTTGATTCTACATGACAGTATGTTTGCCACAAAGTTTGTTGTCAATGGATTACGCTTTGGTTGACAGTATGAATTTCCCGCAGATATTACTGTCAAGAATTTTGCTTTAGTTGACAGTATGAATTCCCGCAGAGATTGCTGTCAAGAATTGTGCTTTGATTGACAGCATGTATTTCCCGCAGAGATTGCTGTCAGGAATTCCAAACTTACTGTCGCAAACTGTACATCAAAGTTGCTGTCATTAGAATCTCCGCCAATGTTGCTGTCAAGTTGAAACTTGCTGTCGACTCCGTGAAACTTGCTGTCGACCTAGGCAACATGTTGTTTCCTTGTAACCTTACTGTCAGGGCTTGACAGTAACTTTTATTCCTTCTGTCGAACTTATGTATTTCTTGAGGCTTGAACAAAATCGAACTTCTTCCAAGAATTACACTTATTACATGACAGTATTTATTTAAATTACAAGAATACATTTTAGGCTATGACAGTATGTTCTACTTAGTAAAAACTAAGTATACCAGTAAAACTAGTTAAGTTGTCTATTCCATCACCCATAAATCCCAACAATCTCCCCCAATTTGTTTTTATGGACAATAAGGACAAATTTACAAATATCATGCTGACAACTTAACTAACATAGATTAGAAAGAATAAACTCTTCATTTCTGACCAATGATTAAACTGAATTGTTTTCAAACAATGTATCACAAAAGTTCACAAAAAAAACTTTACTTATCTTGATTTGAACTTTTCACTTTGCTCTTTTTCCCTTAGAGCTCTTCTGAGATTTTCAATTAACTCTTTTTCTTCAGGGGACTGTGCATCATCTTCATTTTCCACAATGTATTTTCTGATCATTGAGGAAGTAGTGTTTAATACATCTCTGAGTTCCATCCAGTAAACATTTTGCTTTACAATTGATCTGAATTTTAGCACATCTCCCTCCATCTTGAATCTCCTGCCAGGAAGCTGATTTAGAGTTTCCCTTCTTTGTTTGTCCAGGCTGGGATCCTCTCCTCTCCTCTGATCAAAAATCATATCAAGCTCCCAAGAACACAGTGTTTCAAGACTGTTAGTTGATCCAACCACTTGCCAGTATAATTCTTTTAACACACTGGTCTTCAACTTAGAGAAACTATCTACATAAATTTCTTCTTTGCCATATTTGATTCTCAAAGGATTGTCCAGTACGCATGGCTGATAGTTGGATTCTTCACTGTTGATCTTATTGATTTTACTGTAGCTTTCCTTCATTTGAGCTTCAACCTCATCTTCTATCTGTTGACGAGATTTTTTCCTTGATGCTAATTCTTCTCTGAATCTTTGCTCTGCTTCATACATCTTCATTTCATGTTCTGAATAAGGTTTCTCCATTTCTTTCCAGTTATACTCAGGAATAGGATTGTCTTCTTCATACTCCAAACCAAGGATTTGATAGACATCATCATCATTGTGAAGTGTCCAATCACCAAACTTTTCAATAAATTCAACATGCCTGGCTTCATAGTACTTAAGAACTTGGTCCATGATCTTCTTTGAAACATTATCATAGGTTTGCAGTAGCTCAACCATCCTTTCTAGATAGAAGAAATCAATTCTTCGTTCTACTATTTCAGAAGTTTGAATGAGTTTCTTGGAGATCACCTTTGATTTTGTTATCTGAGTGAAGTCAGATTCCACTGTAATCAACCTTTCATTGTTTTGCCATAGAATGCATCTTGCAACTTCTTCTTTTGACTCAACAAATTCTATGGATACAGAGGTGATTGTATCTTTGGCCTTCAGCTGCATCATTTCAAAGCTATTCATTCTTCTTCTCATGAGAGGTTTCTTGAGTCCTAACCCTGTAGCTTTTCCTTCTCCTTTGTAGACAGTCTTTCCCTTTGTTGGTCTTTTTGATTTTCTCTTGATTCTTACTGTCTTGGAGGTTTTGACAGTAGGATCGTTGACAGTATCTTTTACAGGGCTTCTGACAGTGTCTTCTGTGACAGTATCTTTAATGACTGTGACTTCATCCTGACTGACATCATCTTTGTTGACATCCTTGACAGCATCTTTGTTGACAGTATCTTTTTCAAGTTGTATACTGTCAATTTCCATTTCTTCTTGATTTCCTTTCAATGCTTCAAGTACTTCTTCCTCTTTCTTTTTATCAACTTTCTTGCTTGTGCTAGTATTTTCAGAGGTTTCCTTTGATTCTGCTTCTTTGACTAGAGATTGCTCTTTTGAAGAGTCTCTCAGTTCTGTTTTCTTAGGTCCTCCAGCTTCACCTCCATCTTGATTGTCATCATCATCTTTTTCCAAGATGTCATCAAAAGTGCAGTTTCCACCTTGAGCATTTCTGCTTGAATTTGCTTTGGCAATGAGCTTTTTAATTTTGGCACTATACTCCATATCTCTTTTTGGCAATATCTTGTGAATATCTTTGACTGCCTGAATCCTTTCCTTGGTGATGGGTGCTTTCAGCAATAACTTAAGTACATCCATGATGACTTTGCTTTTTAGAGATGTTTTGCCTTCAAGAGTTAAGAATCCAAGACCTTTAGTTCCTTTGGCTGTTGTCTGTTTAAAGCTTACACCATATGGCTGGAGACTTACCTCTGGAAGTTTGTTGTTGACCATTGTGCCAAGTTGCATATAGAGACTTTCATCAAAGATGGTAGAGTTTTTCTTCACTAGAATCCCAAGGATGTATTGCACTCTGGCAGAGAAAGTTTCCAACAGTTGAGTTGTTATGAATATTGAATGTCCACTCTTCAGGTACACTTCAACTGCCCACCTCTTCTCTGAGCTAATCTTCACAGAAAGATTTACAATCTTTTCTTTCAAAGCTTCTGCCAACTTAGCAGGTTTTCCTTTAGTCACTGTGATTGCTTCATTCACCAGATCGTTAAATTCCTCATCCTTATTATTCAAGGTGCTCTCCATATGACTTACTGTTATTGAGTCAGCTTCTTCTTGGGAATATGTGCTTCCATCAGTCCAAGTGATAAACTCTAAAGAAAACACATATTCAGGCAACTTGCTTTTGCCTTTACCCATCCTATTTGATTCCTCTTTTTCTCTCTATAGCCTCTCTAATGTGGATTCTTTCTTCTCAGGAACTGGTTCACTGATTTTGATTGAGGATGCTTGGTTTCCTTGTATCTGTCTTAATACCTCCTTAGATACTAACATTTGTTCCCCATCTACTTCAGTTTCAATAAGCTCCTCAGTTCCAGAGGCTATTGCAGTTTTCACTCTTTGCTCTTGCTCCCCCTTACTCCTTTACTCCCCCTGTCTTTTAGCTTCCCCTTGTAACTCCACCTTTCTTTCTGGTTGCTCAGCCTCTTTCTGATCTATTACTTTCTCCCCCTTAGTTAAGTTTGCGGCATGAATCAATGAAGAAAGTGACAGTAGTGTGGCTTGAATTTCAGCAAAACCAGTCTTCATAGTAGATGACAGGTTGTCCAGCTTGCTTTCCATTGTAGCACATCGATTTTCAAGTGCTTGGAGCCTGTCATTTATGGATGCAGAAGGACCACCAGACCTAAGCCTTTTAAGAGGTAAGGGATAAGTCTGGGGCATGGAGGCTGTTGGGGTTCTCACACTCTCAGTGTTTTTATAGATGATCTCATCATATCTCACAAAAATTCCCTCAAGGCCTAATGCCTTTTGTTTACTGGCTCCCTCAAGCTCACTTTGGACATGCTCAAGTCCCTCTCCTTTTGCCATCACATTTGGCTGCCTCTCATTTTTATCCTCACTTCTCTGTTCTTTTATCTCTCTTTGATTTTTCACTCCCTCACTCATCCTAGATGCATTAGTATGAGCAGTACTAACATGCAAAAGAGTAGATTTTACCTTGAAGGCCTTGGAAAGAGGCAAGTCATCATCAGAGATATCTTCAACTAATCCTTCTTGTAGTTGTGGTTGAACAGTGATGACAGCATCTTTAGAAATACCTTTGACAATATCTTTTGTCAGAATGGTACTGTCACTTGATTGTTTGACAGCACCTTCTGTTTTGTCATTGACAGCATCTTTGGCTGTGACAGCAACTTCCCTAGGGTAAGATGCTTTGAGGGAATCGATCAAGATGCTGGCTGTTTCAATTTCTGGCAAATTTGCATCTTGATCTAATCCAGTGTTTGATGGGGTGGTATCCATTTCACTTTGAGAAATGGGTTCTTGTGGACCACTAGATGGGGGCTCATCCAAGATTTGAGATGGATGATCAAAACCTGAGGGGTTGGTACTGTCCCCCTCTCTAGGTTGTTTAGAAGAAACAACAGATGTAGGAATGAAAGAAGAAGATTGAATTTCAGATTGATTAATTGGCTGTTCCACAGAAAAAGATTGTGGAACATCAATAGTATGAATGAATTCCTCACTGTGCTCTATCCCAATGTGTGTATCTTCAAATACAGGTTCCTCAAGAGTGAGTTCTTGAGTTTGTGCAGACTCTTTACAAGGTGCCTTGGGAGACAGGCCAATTTCAATAGATGTCCCTTGTTGAGAAGAGACACCTAGAGGTGAGTTTATTTCCCTATCATCCTCTACAGTCTTTTGGGAAACTGTAGGGTGGCTGACAGTAACCTTGGCCCTTCTAGCTCTCTTCTTCTTAGGCTCAGAAGGGGCTACTGTGGGTTCTATTCCACTACCATCCTTATTTGCTGCACTAGGTGCAGTAACTCCCTCTTGACTTACCACATTGTCACCAATTTCACTCTCCAGGGATCTTTTCTTTGATTCCTGTTTGGCCATTTTAAGGGCTTTTGGTAGTCTAGAGTCCCTAGGTGGAATGTATGGTGTAGAATGTGGGTTAACTGAATTTGGGTCCAATTCAGTCTCATTCTCAAGTGTAAAGACAGTACATCCTGTAGGTAATGGAAAACCAAGGTTGGGCACTTGATTAACCATGTGTTGTGTGAAACATAGTGGAATATGTGTATTTAAATTTTGTGTGTTGAGAGAAGTGTGTGTGTTTTTCTTTAAAACAGGACATTCTTCAAAATCAGAATTGTCCTCAACATTTCCACAAATATTATTAATACACATAGTTAAAAAGCGAGGATAGATGGATACCTTTTTGCCTATTGCACTTTTCAACTGTGCCATGATCAGTTTTCCAATGTTCACCTTGTATCCATGGACTAGTGAATGAGTGAGCTTCTTGATATATGATGGTATTCCATTCCAGCCTGTAGTCTTGGTAGAGAACACCTTCACCATAACATCAAAAATCATACTCCACTCTTTTCTCAGAAATTTCCTGTCCATTTCCCCTGTTTGATACCACTTATCAGAAGTTTCTTCAAGTTTAGAGCCAGAGTATCCAATCTTCAGAAAGAACTTCTTCAGAGTATCATCAGTTGCTAGTTCCTTAAAGCTTTCTTCACTGGTCAACACAATACCCAAAGCCTCATTGATATTCTTTACTGAAAGAGAATGACTTGCATCATCTATATTGAACTTAATTGTTTCATTCTCTCCAGTTCCTTGAGCACTTGCAGATTTCCAGAATTTTTCAATTCTAACAACATCAATTTTGGGGGAAGAGGTTATTGCATGACCTAGGTAAGATTTATTTAAGAAGGAAATAAGTCCTTTGAAGTTTTCACCAGCATCACTAGGAGAAAAGATACCGGCAAAGTTGGTTTGAGCAACACTTTGTTTAGGTGCCATTGTTGAATGCTTTGAAAAATGAGAGAGAAAATGCGGTTTTTGGATGCAGAAGGTTGAGAGGTTTTTGCAAATGAAAGTGATAGTAGATTAAACGGTAAATTCAGTTTCTAATATGAATCGATTTAACCTCTCTTAATTGAACGTGTGATAATGATATTACCCATTAACTCCACTTGCTATATTACGTGGCAGTTGCTATTAGATCGTGGATTGGTGAGAAGAAATATATGTATATATATATATAAATTAATATATATATATATATATATCTTTCCACTATCTTTGACAGCAACTTCTCGTGACAGCAACTTTCATTGACAGTAACCTGTGCGCTTTTCTTTCTCTACCAATTTTGACAGCAATTTCTTGTGACAGCAACTTTCATTGACAGCAACTTGTGCGCTAACAACATTTCTGTCAATCAGCTTCATGAGTGACAGTAAGTTTTATCTGACAGTAAACTTATCATAAAATCATGTTGTCACTGTTCACACATAACTTAAGTTAAGGACACATGATTTCTTAAAATCGTATTAAGACAGACATGTAAAACTATTTTAGCATAGTCATAGCAAGCATGATATCTAAAAATCCTTTTAGCATAGTCATAGCAAACATGATATCTAAAAATCCTTTTAGCATAGTCATAGCAAACATGATATCTAAAAATCCTTTTAGCATAGTCATAGCAAACATGTTGTCTGAACAAGTAGCACATAGAACCTTAACTTCTCATGACAGTACCTTCTAGTTACAGTACCTTGAAAGTTTCTGTCATGAGCTGCGATTGAGAATTGATAAACCAGTTAGATGATCATACCTGATTTAGCATTCCTAATTCACTCACCAACCTGATAAATGTTGCTTCATCCAATGGCTTGGTGAATATGTCTGCAAGTTGCTTGTCTGTTGGAACATAAACCAATTTTACATTTCCCTTTTCAACATGCTCCCTGATGAAATGATGCCTTATATCAATGTGCTTTGTTCTGGAGTGTTGAACTGGATTGTCTGATATGGCTATGGCACTAGTGTTGTCACAGTAGATAGGAATATTTGACAACTCTAGTCCATAATCCATTAATTGATTCTTCATCCAAAGAATTTGTGCACAGCAACTTCCAGCTGCAATATATTCAGCTTCTGCAGTTGATGTAAAAACTGAGTGTTGCTTCTTACTGAACCATGACACCAATCTCCCCCCAAGAAATTGACAGCTTCCTGTAGTACTTTTTCTGTCAATTTTGCAGCCAGCATAGTCTGAATCAGAATATCCAATTAGATCAAATCCAGTTTCCTTAGGGTACCAAAGACCTAGATTTGGGGTGCCTTTGAGATATCTAAAGATTCTTTTAATTGCAACTAAGTGTGATTCTTTTGGATCAGCCTGAAACCTTGCACAGAGACATGTAGCAAACATTATGTCTGGCCTGCTTGCTGTTAAGTAAAGCAATGATCCAACCATGCCTCTGTAGGTACTAGAATCCACTTTCTTGCCTTTAGGATCTAACTCTAATTTGGTGGCTGTTGAGATAGGTGTCTTGGCAGGTGATGAATCTTCTAAGTTAAACTTCTTGAGAAGTTCTTTGACATACTTAGATTGACAAATGAAGATTCCTTCCTTCTTCTGATAGATTTGAAGACCAAGAAAGAATGCTAATTCTCCCATCATGCTCATTTCATACTTGTTTCTCATTAGAGATGAGAACTTTTCACACAATTTTTCGTTTGTTGAGCCAAAGATTATGTCATCAACATATATCTGCACAAGAATGATGTCTTTGCCATGGTGTTTATAGAATAAAGTTTTATCCACCATACCTCTTATAAATTGATTTTCCAGGAGAAAAGTGGATAATGTGTCATACCAGGCTCTTGGTGCTTGCTTTAAGCCATATAGAGCCTTGAACAGCTTGTAAACAAAATTATGCAGTTTGTCATTTTCAAATCCAGGAGGCTGTTCAACATACACTTCTTCTTCTAATTCTCCATTTAGAAAGGCACTTTTAACATCCATTTGAAATACCTTGAATTTGCAGTGTGCAGCAAAGGCTAAGAAAATTCTTATGGCTTCAAGTCTGGAAACAGGAGCAAATGTTTCATCATAATCTATCCCTTCCTGTTGACAGTAACCTTTGGCCACTAGCCTTGCCTTATTTCTTGTCACATTTCCACTCTCATCTATCTTGTTTCTGAAAACCCATTTTGTCTCAATGACTGATTTTCCTTTTGGCCTTGGAACTAGTTTCCAAACATTGTTTCTTTCAAATTGATTGAGCTCCTCCTGCATGGCCATCACCCAATCAGAATCCAACAATGCTTCTTCAACTATTTTTGGTTCCATTCGAGATAAGAAACATGAGAACATGCTTTCAGCAGAGATATTCCTCCTTGTCCTTACACCAGTAGTGGGATCTCCAATAATTAGATTACTGGTATGATCTCTGTTCCACTTTGTTGATTGAGGCAAGCTACTTGTTTGATGAGATTGTCTTTCATCAATATTAGGATTTGATTCTCCACCATTTTCATTGTTCTGCTCATTTAGCTCAAATTCTCCAGTCTCACATTCTTGTTGATTGATGCCTGAAATTGTCTGTGATTGAGCTGAGGTTTGATTTAGATTATGAGTATTGACAGATTCTTTCTCATATCCCATTGATTGAATGAGACTTGGTTCTTCATCAACATATTCTTCTTTTTCCAAGTATCCTTGATTCTCAAATCTGAAGGGTTGCATTTGACCATCCTCATGTAGCCCTGGAAACTTGGTTTCATCAAACGTGACATTGACACTTTCTTCAATTGTTTTGTGCTCCATGATATAAACTCTGTAGGCAGTCCTTTCTATCCCATATCCCATGAAAATGCCTTCATATGCTTTAGTATCAAACTTGCCTTTTCTTTCATGGTTGTCTTTCATCAAAAAGCACTTGCTTCCAAAAATATGAAAGTACTTGACAGTAGGTTTCTTTCCTGTCAAAAGATAGTAAGGAGTATTGCCATGAGCCTTGTTGATTAGTGTCCTGTTCTGTGTGTAACAAGCAGTGTTGATGGCTTCTGCCCAGAAATATGTTGGTAATTTAGCATTACTCAGCATAGTCCTTGCAGCTTCAATAAGAGTCCTATTTTTCCTTTCTACAACTCCATTTTGCTGTGGAGTTCTTGCAGCAGAGAATTGTTGAACAATTCCTTGATCTTTGCAGAAGTTTCCAAGTGTAGCATTTCTGAATTCAGTTCCATTGTCACTTCTTAGAAATTGAACTTTTGCTTCAGGGGTCCTGTCAAGTACCCTTATGTGATCAATGATTTCTTGAGCAGCTTCATCTTTTGATTCTAAAAATTTCACCCAAGTGTACCTTGAATAGTCATCTATCATGACCAGTGCATATCTTTTTCTGGATAGTGATTGAACATTCACTGGTCCAAAAAGATCCATGTGAATCAACTTGAGTGCTTCAGTGTTAGTGTTGACTTGCTTTGATTTATGCATTGATTTCCTCAATTTTCCCATTTGACAATCTTCACACAGTCCTTCTTGACAGAATTCTTGTTGAGGTAGTCCTCTCACCAATTCCTTCTTCATTAGCATGTTCATTGTTTTGAAGTTGAGATGGGAAAGTTTCTTGTGCCAAAGCATGCTATCTCCAACACTTGCTTTGCTGTAGAAGCAAAATATTCTTTCCTCATTTGTTGAGTTTAAGTCTGCAACAAATAGGCTTCCTTTCCTTACTCCTTTCAGAGATAGGTTTCTATCCTTCTTGTGGTGGATTGTGCATTCCATCATGCCAAAGTTTACTTTGAATCCTTTGTCAGTGAATTGACTGACACTGAGCAGATTATGTTTCAAACCTTCCACAAGAGAGATTTCTTCAATGACAACATTTCCAGCTTTTAAACAGCCATATCCCACAGTGTAACCTTTGCTGTTGTCTCCAAAGGTTATTGTTGGGCCAGCCTTCTCAACATATTGTGATAGCAGGGATATATCACCAGTCATGTGTTTGGAACATCCACTGTCGATTATCCACATGACCTGTTTACCTTTCTTTCCCTGCAAGTCAGAAAGAGTTTAATTTGCATTTGGTACCCAAGTCTTGTTGGGTCCTGCATACTCAGTATCATCAGAAACTTTATCAATATTTGAAACAATATTATCAACAGATGGTTCCTTGACTTCTTTTATTACCCACTTAGTTTTTGACTTGGGCTTTTTCTTAGTGAGAGCAGACTTCTCACTTTCTTTAGTGGATTCAAAAGTCTTTGCAGTTTGCATATAAGAACATAATTCATTAGATGAAATTTGGAAATTAAAACATGTACTCATGGCAGTAATTTTGCATGGCATACAATCAATGTTATTACAAACTACCAATTCTCTTTGCATAATGGGGGTTCTGTGTAAGTTCCCTTTCAACTCTGTTGCATTAGATATGCTACTAGTTGATTTCTTACAAACATGAGTTAAATGATGTGAGGAGCCACAATTATTGCAAAGTTTCCTTGGTGCCTGCTTAACATACGCATAATTATTCTTTTTATCAATGCCTAGCTTCCCATTTCTGTTTTTGGACTTGGAGACAACTGTCTTGACAATTTGTTCAGAAGATGCTGTCGAGCTATTTTTGACAGCATCTTTTGTACTTGCTGTCTTGACAGTAGGTTTGAAAGTTACTGTCTTGGATGACTTCTTGACATTATCTTTTGAACACTCGGTTAGACTGTTTAATACTGTTTCTGTCATAGACATTTTGACAGAATCTTTTTCTTTCTTAGATTCACTGTCAATTTTCTCATCTTCATCACAGAGTTCTTGATTAATAATTAGGGAATTTTCATTAACCTCAAACTCTGTACTTTTGAAGATTGGATTGCTCACATTTTTTAGGATGTGAGGTCTTACAGTATTATTATCATCATTGTTCTGTATAACAGCCTCTTTACCAGGTCTCCTGCTATAATCATAGCCTATGCCTATCTTCTTACTTTCAGTATGTTTCTCATGATACTCTTGAACTATTTTAGAGGAATTTCTAAATGCCTTTAGCTTAAATTCATTCTCAGAAATTTCTTTTCTTAAATAATCCTCTATCTCTTTAGCACAGATTAAATCATTTTTTAGTCTTTCGTTTTCCTGAGCTAAAGAATCAATAGAACTGGTCTTAAGCAACAACACATCATTGTTGAATCTGAGTACTTCATTTTCTTTAGTTAATCTAGCAATTTCTTCATTTGCAGCAGATAAACTAGTATGAATATTAAACATTTCAGTACTCATTTCCTCAATGGTTTGCTTATAGTCATTTAAAGACATATCTAGTAATACTAGAGATGGTACCTGACTTGACGAGGTTGATGCTTCTTCATCCTCTCTAGCCATCAAGGCTAAATTCACAAATTCCTCTTCTTCTTCATTATCAGATTCATCCCAGCATTTTCCTTCAGCCACATAGGCTTTTCCTTGTCCTTTCTTAAATTGACTCCCAGTTCCTCTCTCCATTCTTTGTATTTGTTTTGGTCTTTTGCATTCAATAGCAAAGTGACCAAGTTCATTGCAATTGTAGCATCTAAACTTTGACCTATCTGCCATTCCTGTTTTGTATCCTCCCTTGGTGCCAGTAGCAGGTTTTGATGAGCTTCCTTGGTTATATTTTGGAAATTGACCTTGAGGCTTATATGGCTTGTTCCTCCTGAACCTTATATTTTTTAATTTTCTTGCCATAAATGCCATGGTTGGATTATCCATTTTCTCCATTTCTTCTAGAGTGAAGAATTCTTCATCTTCAACATCTTCTAGTTGAAGGACAACCTTTTCTTCATCTTCAACCACCTCTTCAATTTTCACAGATGAAAATTGAGGTTGTTGATCATTTTGAATTTGCTCACTTGCT
This sequence comes from Kitagawia praeruptora, assembly GCA_037693485.1. NCBI lineage: Eukaryota > Viridiplantae > Streptophyta > Magnoliopsida > Apiales > Apiaceae > Kitagawia > Kitagawia praeruptora. The sequence goes on from CM075352.1 coordinate 148,850,244, forward strand.
TGAAAACATGATGGTCCTTGAGCAACTAGAGCACCAGCCATGTTTGCCATCAATCCTTTGGATCCACTTTGTATAGCTTTCTTTTGATAATATTCAAGTTCATAAGATTTTAGAACTCCATACAATGTTTCAAGAGAGACAGAGTTTAAATCTCTTCCTTCTCTTATGGCTGTTACTCTATGCTCAAGGTGTTCTGGAAGAGTTAGTAGAAACTTGATATTGACTTCCTTCTTTTCATAAAACTTTCCATGAATCTGGAGCTCAGCTATCAGTTTGCTAAATCTTTCAAACATGTGAGTTAGCTCTTCTCCATGCTTGCCCATAAACGCTTCATATTGTGACACCAGTATTTGTTTTTGATTCTCTCTGACCTCTTCACTTCCTTCACATAACAGTTCTATCTTTTTCCACATATCCCTGGCAGAGTTGCATGCTATTATATTTCCACTCATAGCTTTGTCCAGGGTAAGTGCATCTAGTAGAATGAGTTGCAGATGATCATCCAGTGCTACCTTTTCTTTTTCTGAGTCATTATACTCAGAAGGCTTCTTAGCAACCCAATGAGCTGGGATTACTACATCATTGACTGTAGCAGATGGAATTTCCTTTTGAGGAATGAAGGGGCCATTTTCCAGAATACCTAGGAATAGTGGATTCTGAGCTTTGATAAATAACATAATCTTCTTTTTCCATATGTTGTAGTTTTCTTTATCAAAAGCTGGAATCTTGATATTACTTGACCTTTGAATACTTGCCATTTGGATCTCAGATATGTGTATTAATCTGATCGCTCTGATACCAGTTGTTGGTCCAGGAAAGTATTGCAGAAGGGGGGTTGAATGCAATACTAATAAATTTCAAAAACTATTTCAACAACTTAAAAATAGAATTTGTAATTTACTAGTAGAAGAAATGCAAACACAAGTAAAATCAAACACGAGGATTTCACAAAATAAATGTTTTATTTATTTTGCAAAGTTTTGCTACAATCTTGAGAACAAAATAATTCTCAAGCTACAAATACTCAAGAGATTACAGTTGTTGAATTGTTTTAGTGTATAAATACAGTGCTCTATTTATAGTGTGATAATCTACTGTACTGCCACCATCAACATGGGTTGTTGAGTTGCTGTTATATTCCTTTTGCAGCTCATTCCATGATTCATTCCCATGTGATCATCACAAAGTAACTTTAAGATACTTTCCACATTTGAACCACCCAGATCTAGCCGTATTCAATTTTATCTGCTCTATACTTTACAGGTTGTTCCATGTGATCTCTTGAGCTTCAGTTATAGACTTTCCAAGCTTGCTGTAAAGGTTGAATATTACAACACGCCTGCTTCTTTTGAACATGTACTCTGTCGCTTAATTTGACTTAGAAAATTCCTAAATCAAGCTTGATTCTACATGACAGTATGTTTGCCACAAAGTTTGCTGTCAATGGATTACGCTTTGGTTGACAGTATGAATTTCCCGCAGATATTACTGTCAAGAATTTTGCTTTAGTTGACAGTATGAATTCCCGCAGAGATTGCTGTCAAGAATTGTGCTTTGATTGACAGCATGTATTTCCCGCAGAGATTGCTGTCAGGAATTCCAAACTTACTGTCGCAAACTGTACATCAAAGTTGCTGTCATTAGAATCTCCGCCAATGTTGCTGTCAAGTTGAAACTTGCTGTCGACTCCGTGAAACTTGCTGTCAACCTAGGCAACATGTTGTTTCCTTGTAACCTTACTGTCAGGGCTTGACAGTAACTTTTATTCCTTCTGTCGAACTTATGTATTTCTTGAGGCTTGAACAAAATCGAATTTCTTCCAAGAATTACACTTATTACATGACAGTATTTATTTAAATTACAAGAATACATTTTAGGCTATGACAGTATGTTCTACTTAGTAAAAACTAAGTATACCAATAAAACTAGTTAAGTTGTCTATTCCATCACCCATAAATCCCAACAAGTTCAGTTCCAGAGTTCTCAGAATTAACCTCTACTGAGGAGAGGTCATCAGAAGGATGCTAATTAGACGGAACTGGAGTGGACAGAAGAGGAGATACTGATGGAGGAGGAGATACTGATGCTTCAGGAGCAACATCGGTGGTATTACCTACTTGTGTTGTAGGATCTGGATTCATCACTTCTGGATATGTTAACCAGCTAATGTCATCAAGGTCATCACTCAAACTCTCCCCCTGAGGACGAAGCTGGGTATAGTAGTAAGACTGTTCAAAGAACTCACAGTCTAAAGTAGTGTAGATTTTGTCCTGGATAGGGTCATAACACCGATACCCCTTTTGATTAACCCCATACCCAAGAAAGACACATTTAACAGCCCTGGGTTCTAGTTTGGTACGCACTCTTTTTTGAAGATGAACATAGATAATGCATCCAAAGACTCGAGGAGGTAAGGAATGTGAAGATGGAATTGAGACGTGTGACCCAAGAGTATCGAGGGGTGTGTTGTAATTGAGGGGTTTTGTGGGAAGGCGGTTTGTGAGATAGGTAGCAGTAGCAATAGCTTCGGGCCAGAATTGAACAGGAACATGAGATTCGATCATAAGGGCTCGGGTGATTTCAAGAAGGGTTCTGTTTTTTCGCTCGGCTACACCATTTTGTTGAGGTGTGTAAGAACATGTGGTTTGGTGAAGGAGGCCATGGTCAATAATGAACTGTTTCATGTTCAAGTTAACGTATTCCCCCCCCCCATTGTAAGACCGTAAAATTTTTGGTTGAGCTTTGAATTGAGTGCAAATCATGTGGTAGAATTTAACAAAGACATCAAACATTTCAGACTTGTTTTTTTAAAAAATACACCCAACTCATACGAGTGCAATCATCTACAAATAAAACAAAATATGAAAAATTATGAAAGGTGAAATCTGGAACTGGTCCCCATACATCAGAATGAATCAAGGCAAATGGTTGAGTACTATGAGTCACACTAGGATAATATGAGTGCTTATGGCTTTTAGCTAAAACACATGCTTCACAGTTCAAATCTATGGTAATGTTCTTTAAAGAGGGAACAATCGTTTGAGATAACCTATGGAGGGGTGACCTAGTCGACGGTGCCACATCCAGAGTTGATGTTCTGGTGATCCATGAGCAAGCAAAGCGTTACCGTTTTGAGTCACCTCATTCACATAGTATAATCCTCCTCGTTCAGTACCATGACCAATGATCCGTCCCGTCTGAGCATCCTGCACAACACAACCAGATGATGTCATTAGAACAGTACAGACAAGTCCCCTAGTTAACTGGCTAACAGTTAAAAGCTTATGAGTAAGACTAGGAATTAAGAGGCAGTTTTGTAAATGGATATTAAAGGTAACATCCACAGTTCCGGCCTGGGAAACGGGAATATATTCTCCGTTTGCACTTTGGATTTGGGTACGATGAGTGTTATTGGAGGACACAATATCGGAAGAATCATAGGTCATTGTATCGGTGGCCCCACAATCAAAAATCCATGGATTGGATATTTGGTTGCATAGGAGGCCCAAAGAGTTTTGATATCTGGTGACTTTACTTTCACGGACTGTACCTGCTGCCTGATCGGTATGTAGCGCTGTTGTGAGGGGCTTTTCACCGTTACCATCCGGACCACCTACAGCTAGGTTGGCCTTACCGCCGCTCCTGGAAATTATGGCCTTGGAGGCAACCTTCCTCTGCTTCATGTCGTCCCACCATTCTGGATACCCGATGATTTTGAAACACCTCTCCTTGGTGTGTTTCGTACCACCACAATGGCTGCACTTGAGCTGGGTTTTATCCTCTCGCTGGAATGACGAGGATTCCGACCGGTGTTTCACGAGGAGCCCACTACCAATCTCTGAAGGTTCTCGTCCCAATGATGAGTTGCTGGCCATTATGCCACGACGGGCAATCTCCCGTCTTATGGACGCGTAGGCTGCGTCAATGGTGGGTAGTGGATCTTGATACAATATATCCCTCTTTTCTTTGTCTAGAGTATCACTTACTCCAGCCAGAAATTGGTACAATCTTTGCCTTTGTATGAAGGAATTAAATAAAGTAATGTCCTCTGCACATTTCATGGGGTTGGGCATTCTCATGTCTATTTCCTTCCACAAAGTGTTGAGTTTACTGAAATAAATTTCAATAGTGTCCCTTCCTTGTCTCATAGTTGCTGCCTTTGAACTTAGATCATAGATCTGGAGTTCGTCTCTCCCACTGCTAAGGAGAGTTTCAATTCCCTTCCATAGTTCCCGGGCTGTCTTGTAATCCAGAAATTGGTTCACAAGATCTCCATCAATATTTTCAATGATCCAAGACAAGACCGTCGAGTCCTTTTGAGCCCACTGTTGGTACTCAGGGTCATCTGGTGGAACGGGATTGGTCGTGATATGGTTGAGCCGGCCTCGACCACCAATAGCAATATGCATTAATTTACACCATTTGGTGTAATTAGTGAAGTTTAGTTTTTCGGCAACACGCACCGTTTGTGATATTCCGGTTTCTGGGAGGTTTGGATTTTTATGTAGTTTCTGAAATAATTGGAACATTTGTTCAATTTGTTCTATAGAGACTAATTGTGTTGTGGCTAATTGTGTTGCGGTTTCTGGTTGGTCAGCCATTGTAGGTAAGAATGTGGTTGTGATTTTTAATTGTGTAGTTTCTCGAAGGTGATGAGTGAATAGTACCGTATTTGTAAACAGTACCGTATATATTTGTGAACAGTGAACAGTACGTATGTATTTTGTGAACAGTGAACAGTGCCGTATGTATTTGTGAACAGTGAACAATCCGTATGTATTTGTGAACAGTGCCTTCGTCTCTGTTATAGGGAGAATATTGTATAACAATATTTTGGAGGTTTGCTGGAATCACGGAGCAAAATACGGATATTTTGCTAAGAACACGAAGAACACGGAAGGAGATTGGAGATCGTTTGTGGCTGATCTTGTATGGTGTTTTCAGGGGTGAGCTGTCAATCATCCTTTACAAGATGCCTACGTATAGGGGTGATCATTCGGTCGGTTCGGTTTTTAACCGAACCGAATAACAAAAACCGAATAACCGAAATCCGATTTTTATCAAACCGAACCGAACCGATTTATCAGTAGAAACCGAACCGAAAAACCGAAAAACCGAACCGAAATATTTCGCCAAAACCGAACCGAACCGATTTAAAAAAAATTATATATAATATTTTTTTTTTTAATTTTAAAATTAATTTTAATAGCAAATATATTAAAATATGTAACAATTAAAACAAAATAAAACACAAACTATCAATTTAAATATTTAAACTTAATTTTGAATTAATTAAGTCATGCATATTTATAAAATATAAACATATACATATATAATATAAATAAAATATATATATAATTCGGTTATTTCGGTTTGAACCGAAGTTTTTTAAAAAAAAACCGAACCGAACCGAAATAAATTTCGGTTTAAACCGAAAAACCGAAATAACCGAAATTTTCAGAAAAAATACAATCCAAACCGAACCGAAATTCAACATTTCGGTTCGGTTTTTCGGTTTTTGTTCGGTTTTGCTCAGCCCTACCTACGTACCCTATTTATAGGGATCAAGCCATACGTAGTTCTCTTGGAGAAGAAGTTATCTAGACGGGCTAGGATTTCTATGGGCTCGACTAGGCCCAAATCCACTAGACGTCTTCTTGGGTTGATATATTTTACCCATTTAGTCTATCCATGATCCATGGTCCAAAGAAGGAAGCAAATGGTCTCGCATGGCTAGAGTTGGGACCTCTTGGGCGAGGCTAATAGAGAAGTAACAAGGGTGTAGCATGCAACCTCGAGGGGTTGAGTCATGCGAAGCGGACCCAAGTGTATTGATACTCATGCGACCTCGAGGGGCTGCGTCATGAGCCTTCCAGTAGAGAATGAGATAGCGATCTCGTGTAGTATGTGGATGTAATAATAGTACGAAGCGATCCCAATGAGGGAAGTCGTAGCGAAGCAATCCCTTGACGGGAGTTATACGAGAGGTGATCCCTATAGATGCGACCTTGAGGCCAGGCTAGCATGATGCTTAAATCAACTGGCCTCGCTGACGAGGCGAATAGAGAAGCTGCATGGCCACGCATGCGGCCTCGCTGGGCTAGTCATGCGAGGTGGTCCACGCTGTACGGAGATAATTATATTCACGCGACCTCGTTGGGCCTGACCGTAAGCCTTCATAATAAATATGCTCTAGGCCTCGCTGGACCTCTAGGCCTCGCTGGACCTTGCAGATAGAGTATTCTAGGCCACGCTGGACCTCTAGGCCACGCTGGACCTTGTAGAGAGACATGCATGATAGATGTTATCCCATACTAGGGACTTTGTTGGCGAACTCGACTCGCGACTTGGGGTCGCAAACTTCCACATTGTGATTGATAGTATATTGGACTGACTCCTGGTGGTAGGTTTTAGTGACCCAATCCTCATCTCTAGGCCCATTATGAGTTGTGGACCGCTATTCTAGCCCATTAGGCCTGCTTAGGGCTTATGCCAAGATTTGGGCATAACAACTACCCCTCGAGTCCATATTGTCATTGAAGATGCGATGTGGACTCAAAAACGGCTTTGTCAAAACTTCGATGTGAGGCCTGTGCTCGTTATAGATTGTTGTAGATAAAAAAATAGCTATCTCAAGTGCCTTGGAATCGCATCGCGACCCCAATGAATTTTAATGATTGTAGACAATTGTCGTATTTCGAGATCTTCTCCCAGCTGCTAAAATGATGACATGTGTTGTGTGTCTTTCAATTAATTTGAAGCCATGTATAAGTGAGTAATGGTGACCTCAAGGGATCTTTCCAAGCGCAATGTGATCCTGCAGGGACCTTGAGAGGCGACGCCATAGGGCCTTGCAGTCATAAGTTGTTATAATTATATTTTCTGTCCAGCTGATAGGTGAGCTCAGGCTCCCACCTATGTCTTCAGGTCTTCTTAAAGTATGATGAGAGGACTCTCCTCTATTCCTTGTTATTATGATGAGAGGTCTCCTTATAAGATGTGAGGACTCCTTGTAGTCTCATATGTTGCGAGGCCTCCTTGCAACCTCATATGTTGCGAGGCCTCCTTGCAGCCTCTATGTTGCGAGGCCTTCTTGCAGCCCCATACGTTGCGAGGCCTTCTCGCAGCCTCATACGTTGCGAGGCCTCCTCGCAGCCTCTTACATTGCGAGGCCTCCTCACAGCCTCATACGTCGCGGGGCCTCCTCGCAGCCTCAATTCTTGTAATGAGTCTAGTTAGAATTCATATCAATTTCCAAGCATAGCAACTACCCCCCAGTTCTTCGGTGCACGCAGATGTAGCGGAGAACTATTTTTTCTGGTCTTCAAAATTTCTTCAAAAATGAAATCAAAATAATTATTTGATTTGTCGAGAAGCCTCCTCGCTTGACAACTTTCAAATTTTTAATTTAATACGAGCCCATCTCTCCTCGTACTGGCCACCTCGCTACGCTTTATTTTTCTGCCATGCACGTTGTCTGCTTGCTTCGTAAATTTAATTCTCCTCCCAAACCAATTCGCACCAGCTTGAATATTAAGTGTGTATGTTTTGGTTTCCATTTTGCCTTGTATTGAGGTAATTTCTTTTGTATACTTACAGGCATGGCTTCCAAGAAATATTCCGCGATCCCTTTCATGAAGAAGGACAAAGCTGCGAGTACCTCTCTTAACCCTTCTAGCGATTTGACTCACCATTCCTCCCTTGTTGGGGGTTCAGCTACCAACTCTGATGTTGTCATGCCTCCTCCTAAGCAGGCCACTCTCACAATGCCTCTTCGACAATCATCTTCTTCCCTCCATCCTAGCAGGAAAAAATCAACTGAGATAACGAGTCTTCATGAAGAACCACCACTAAAGAAGAACAAGGACAACATGTGTCTCTCTCCCCTTCATCTTCTCCTGGACTGGTCCGCCAGACATATGGCAAATTGGCACATGCCCATGTTTCTGAGATTGATATGTATTCCTGGTCCCTATAATCTCTGGAGGAGTCCAATGCTTCCAAGACTAAAGCTATAGCTGAGCTTTTCTTCCATCAATTGCGTCACCACAAGGAGGTTCGAGCCTTGGCTTCTTCCAATAGTAAGATGAGCGAAGAGATTGTGAATCTCAAATCCATACTTGCACAGGCTCAGGCTGATGCCGAGGACGCAAAAAAAAGTTGGAGGAAAGAATTTGAAGGCACGACTGAGAAGCTTAAGAGAGAGCTTCACGAGGAGCAGTCAGCTAGAAAGAAGCTTAAGCTGGATCATGCTGTTGAGAGGGAGCAGTCAGACTCCCAGATCAAGGAGCTTAGAGACCGCGTCGCTGAGTTAGAGGATGAAGCTAAAGATGCTGATAATGCTCTTCCCACTATCATTGAGGAGGCCGAGACCCAAGGATCTGTTGACTTCATGAAAAAATTCCTTGAAAAGGTTGACGACTTTGATTGGTACCGGTTGGGCGAAGAGACTAGGAAGTTTGCTGATAACCTCAAGATGGAAATGAATGAGGAAGCGGAAAATGGATCCCCATGACTTCCTTTTTATTGCTTTTAAACTTTATCTGCTAGACTCAGTGGAGATGCCGGCACTCCCTTTATTTGCCTCGCGCTTGTAGACTTAATTCCTTTTACTTATTTGGATGCTCCTTGAACCTGGATTGGCTTGCTTTATTGATGCTCCTTTATTTGATGTTTATAATATTGCAAAGTACCATAGGCCTCGTATCTGCTTGCACAAGGGACTCATGTTGCATGATTTTAGCATGTATAGATTCCTCCATAACGCCTCTTCATATCTGTTAAATTTTTCCCAAGTGTTTTAGAATAGCTGATGGGGTCTTCAAATGATCCTGATTATGCCTATGGGGCCGAGAGGCCTACCTACGTACCCTATTTATAGGGATCAAGCCATACGTAGTTCTCTTGGAGAAGAAGTTATCTAGACGGGCTAGGATTTCTATGGGCTCGACTAGGCCCAAATCCACTAGACGTCTTCTTGGGTTGATATATTTTACCCATTTAGTCTATCCATGATCCATGGTCCAAAGAAGGAAGCAAATGGTCTCGCATGGCTAGAGTTGGGACCTCTTGGGCGAGGCTAATAGAGAAGTAACAAGGGTGTAGCATGCAACCTCGAGGGATTGAGTCATGTGAAGCGGACCCAAGTGTATTGATACTCATGCGACCTCGAGGGGCTGCGTCATGAGCCTTCCAGTAGAGAATGAGATAGCGATCTCGTGTAGTATGTGGATGTAATAATAGTACGAAGCGATCCCAATGAGGGAAGTCGTAGCGAAGCAATCCCTTGACGGGAGTTATACGAGAGGTGATCCCTATAGATGCGACCTTGAGGCCAGGCTAGCATGATGCTTAAATCAACTGGTCTCGCTGACGAGGCGAATAGAGAAGCTGCATGGCCACGCATGCGGCCTCGCTGGGCTAGTCATGCGAGGTGGTCCACACTGTACGGAGATAATTATACTCACGCGACCTCGTTGGGCCTGACCGTAAGCCTTCATAATAAATATGCTCTAGGCCTCGCTGGACCTCTAGGCCTTGCTGGACCTTGCAGATAGAGTATTCTAGGCCACGCTGGACCTCTAGGCCACGCTGGACCTTGTAGAGAGACATGCATGATAGATGCTATCCCATACTAGGGACTTTGTTGGCGAACTCGACTCGCGGCTTGGGGTCGCAAACTTCCACATTGTGCTTGATAGTATATTGGACTGACTCCTGGTGGTAGGTTTTAGTGACCCAATCCTCATCTCTAGGCCCATTATGAGTTGTGGACCGCTATTCTAGCCCATTAGGCCTGCTTAGGGCTTATGCCAAGATTTGGGCATAACAGTCTCCATCGATGAACAGTGAACAATGAATAGTGAACAGTAACTTCCGACAGAAATAGTGACCGGTTCTGAATCCCAAATCAAACCTTAGAGCTTTGATACCATGATAAAATCTGTAATCTAACAAGGAATCTGAGTTAACAAAGTATTGAAAGTGTTTGGTGTTTTGGTATTGAATACCTCTTTGGTATTACATATTTTTGGTGTGTCTTGTTACTACAAACATGGAGCCTTATTTATAGGCTACAAAACATACAAATGACATCATGGCTTACATACATGTTATTTAATTTCAAGCCTACAAATATGACTAGCCTACTATTGTTGATTCATGTATGCTACAATTTTGACCATAGATAGTTGAATATTCTAACAGCATGTTCTTCCCTGGTTTCTGGTTTAGCTCAAAATGGATCAACTAAAGATTCACTTAAGCTGTTCCATTATATGCTGACGTCTGATCTGGGAATCGACTCCTTTACAATGTCATCTCTTGTTGGAGCTGCTGCACGTTTAAATATGCTGGGCGTTGGCTTACAACTGCATACTCATGTCATAAAACTGGGATTAGAATCTGAAGTTTCAGTCGGCAGCTCACTAGTTATGATGTATTCGAAATTCGGAAATATTAATGACTGCCGCGAGGCATTTGATTATATACAGAAACCTGATGTGATCAGTTGGACAGCCATTGTTACAAGTTATGCCTTTCATGGAAGAGGTGATGAAGCTTTGAGACTCTATGACCATATGAAAGAATCAGGAGTTAAACCCGATTCAGTAACTTATGTTGGTGTTTTATCTGCTTGTAGCCACAGTGATTTAGTTGAAGAAGGCTACTTTCATCTAAATTCAATGACCAACGACTACGGGATTGAACCAGGTCATCGACATTATGCATGTATGGTAGATCTTCTTGGTCGTTCAGGAAAATTGGATGAGGAAAATTGAAAAGGCTATTGAGTTGGAGCCTTCTGATGCTGGAGCTTATATCTCGATTTCGAACATTTGTGCTGATATAGGTCAGTGGGATGAAGTTGTAAAGATCAGAAGTGAGATGAAAGAAACTGGCTTAAAGAAAGAGCTTGGATGGAGCTATGCATAACACATCTTACGAGTATCATTTTAGAAAGCAAAAGGCAAACGTTTATTTGTTATGAAGATGTGAAGAGGTTTTATTAGTCAAATAAGGCAGTATGTATACAACTTACACGTTCAGGTTTAGGTGATGCAAAAAGCTGTAATGTAGAAGCTTGATATAATTTTATTTTATTTGTAGGGGCAAGTCTTTGAGGACGGTAAGAATTAAATTATGATGTCATTTCTTCACTATATTTGATTTATTTTTTGAGCTTATTTTCAAATAGGGGTAGGGATGGGCATTCACTAAATTATGATGTTTATCTTTCTAGTAGTTAAATAAATTCATTTCCATGTTATTTGTAATTGTTTATTTAAGTAATATTTTTTTATCTTAAATTTAGTGCATATGAGCTACTGCTTTGTAATGTTTATTACAAAATAAAAAATTAAGAAGTAACATATATGCATGTGAATTTGAATATACGCTTATTATGAGATTAATGGTGATTAAAAGACGTTTTAACTTAACATCTAATCTAACTATAGTCGCTAATTTCACTATATATCACAAGAAAAAAATCATTTTTAACTCATTACTTAGTATTTAAAATTATTTAAAATATTATTTTTTGTTTAAAATAAAATTTCTCAATTTCCCGCGGGGATTCCCGTTACCTGTATGGGTCGGGAATAAAAAATAATTGCCGACGGAGATCGGACCGGGAACGGAAATCAGGTTTGAATTCGGGGATGGATGTGGGGATAGCATTCCCCGACCCCGAAATGCCCCGATGTCCATCCCTAAATAGGGGTCTTCCTAGCAAATCACTTCTTGTACACCCAGGTTTCAGGGGACGAACATGAAAGCGAATATAAAATTATTTCTTGTGCTGGTGAGTTACCTAGTAGGATAAAATACCAAAGATTGCTCAACATAACATATAACACACACAAGAGCTTCTCAGAATCTGAAGCCTATTATCCAGATGCAAATTTGTCGAACTACAGAGAAAATTTTAACAGTCACATGCAATTTTCAAAGTCGATAAAAAGAAGAAAAATGCTAGAGGTACCAAAATTAGGTACCAAAAGTTGTTACCAAATGATGTGGCTTGTTTTAATTGGTTATAGTTATAGTGGGCCCGCCAGGGCTCTCCAATCAAAATATTTTAAATTGACAAGTGTCTGTTGCCATGTCATTTGGTACCCAATTTTGGTACCCAATTTGGTACCTGTAGTACTACTCTAAAAAGAATGATGGTGCTGCGAATATATAGCGCTTGGCGGCAATTAAGTAGCCATCACTGTTACAAGCATATACTCCCTCCGTCCCTTTTGATTCTTAACACTTTCTATTTTGGGATGTCCCAATAGATTCTTAACATTTTCTAAAATAGTAAGTTTTAACACTATTACACCCACTACTTCACTTATTTTAACAATACTTTACACTATTACATCCACTACTTCACTTATTTTAACAATAAAATCACTATTACACCCACTACTTCACTTATTTTAACAATAAAATTACTATTACACCCACTACTTCATTTATTTTAACAATATTACACCCACTATCTTGGTATCCGTGCAAAAAGCAAATGTTAAGAACTCAACGGGACGGAGGGAGTACCAATTGTCTAGGTTCCTGAGGTCATCTCTAATAGAACCAAAGCACCATCAAACCCCGCTGATTAAACGCCAACTATAGTAGTTATGAACTTATGATGGTATTTATAATATTGTTGGCACTAGGGCTGATTATTCGGTTATATCCGAACCGAATTACCGAAAACCGAAATAACCGAAATACCGAATAAGCTCAAAACCATATCCGATTAGTAAACCGAAATAATTTCGGATATTTTACCGAAATAACTTATGATGGTATTTATAATATTGTTGGCACTGCTTTGACTTGACAGCAGCTTCAGTCATCCTTGCAGACTTGCACTTGGCATCCAATATCTTAAAAAGTACACTGGCAATCTAGCATGTAAAAAATCGATGCTTTGCATAACGAAGTCCAGCATCAAACTGGAGTATCATTTTGCATTCCACTGCATCAGAAGTTATATTTACAATGACATTAGCTTAAACTTCAAAGTGGACGACATATAGGTGTATTGCAAATTTGCAATAAGAAGCTACCAACAGTCAGTGTCAGGTCTATAAGTAATAAGGCATCTTACCGCAACTAGATAACAATGTTGGACACCTGATAAATGATAATATTGCACTTCGTAATGAACAATTTCAGGCGCTGCAAGGCAATAAATACCTGAAACAACAGCGACACCAGTCAGTACATGCACTGCATAAACCAGTCTGTGAGAAAAGAATCTATTAAATATCAAAAAGTTTCTGATTTAAAACCTAAATAATGAGACCCCTCCCACTTCAAACCCTGGACTTTACTATTCTATTCTTACAGTAAAAAAAATGCCCCTCTACAAATTAACCGAAATGGTTAGGGAAAGGAAAGCCTTTTAATTTCAAAGGGTACTCTCAAATCTCAATAAGAGATTCAGGTAAAGAACTGTTTGCAGGATATGATACCAACACATACCGTGCTAACGAAATTGTCAACAATGGTTGCCCCTCTTTGTTTCGTATGTAAAATTTCAAGGGTTATTAACACTTTGGCCCTTAAGTAATGTCCATTTGGACACATGAACCCTTAAAGTCAAAAAAATGCACCTGCAATGTTTGTTGTCCTTTGTACAACTCGACCCTTTATGTTTGTACAATCTAACCCTTTTTTAAGAAAAATATTTATACCCATTATACCCTTGCAGAATTTACGAATTCTAGTTGAATCTGTAATTATTGTGTTCAAAACAGTTGAGAAATAGTTCAACTCAAATTGACGATTGTGCGAAGTGCTGTAAAACTTGAAAAATGTAAATTTTCTCAGTTTTTTGGCCAAAGTCAACCAGAATTAATAAAACCAGTGGGTGGGTCAGGATGTACAAAAAATACAAACTGAAGTACACAAATCTTCTTTAAGGATTGATGTGTCAAACTTAAAGAGGCAATGTGTAATAACCCTAATTTCATTGATAAAAGACGTAAAAGAGGTGGCTTAGGGAGAGTAGAGAACTATATCTTCGACTTACAGTTTGTATTCTAGAACTAGATAAGTATGTAGACGACACGTGTCGAGTTAAGTATGACAAAATATAAATGAAAAAAAAGAGGACATATACTTGAGACAGTTAAGTGCTTAATACACAAGATACATATGAAAACCCAAATTCTTGGACGTCTAAGAAACAACAAAATAATTGCTCACACAAATCACATAGAGGATAACAGTTCATCAAATAAAATTATAAAAGAGCATCCGTACTCAATATTTTAAGTACAGGCAAACAACATAGCACTCTGTTCAAGTATTCTTGTTAGTTGTCATGAAATAAAAAATACATGGTTGCAAATTTAGAATGAGAGATGGGATATATGGTGATAGTAGGACAGCAAGACCACCACATAAATATAAGTCACTTAATAGTCAAACTAGAAAGACAGTCTTAATTATGCGTTATTTCATAAATTAACAGTACCTATTATGCTTGTCATAATGCCATGAACAGCCCTCCAGATAAATAGATCTTCTGGTCAACTTATAACCAGCCCTGAAAATTCATTAGACCGTATACTCTTTTAAAAGATACTTCCCACACATTTCAATACTAAAAATTCAAATAATGAGGGATAAGGAATGGACTATGAAGAATAATGAGGGATGGTAGACAACATACTTACTGCATTAACATTAGTATGATACTTCCATGTAACTGTTCAAATGTCTACTTTCACTATTTTGGCAATCAAGCTTTCTTTGAAGTAGTACGCCCTTTTTTCAAACCCTAACTCAAATCATTTTTCACGTGTTGTTTCTTATCTCTGAGGCCATCATGTAGGAGCTCATATGCATAATAAGTAATATGACTCTTCCTCAATAGGTCTTCCACAACAATCTTAGGTGCTGCCACCACCCTTTTATCTGCCTCAAAAATTGTGTTCACGGTATCAGGGACAATTCCCATGCTTACCATAATGCGGATGAGACCAACGGCCTCATGTACCCTGTTCTTTACACATAAACAGTTTATTACCCGCCCAAACGTCGTGAGTGATGGTATGAATCCCTCATCAATATTCTTGAGAAGAAATTTGTACGCAACATCAATATTTCCTACTTTGCAGAAGCCATCAATCAGGCAGCGATAAGTGTAATTGTCAGGGGGTAATCCCTTAGCACTCATCTCATGATAGAGCTTTTCTGTGATATCTAATTTAAGCTTCTCAGAAAATGCATTTATCATGATATTAAATGTTGCTGATGTATGACAGAACTTAAATTGTTTTTCTATGCTTTGGAAGAGCATATAGGCCCCTTCCAGATCCCCGTTTTCTGAATATCCACTAATTAATGTTCCAAAACTTATTATATCTGGTGTCAGGCCATTGTTTTCCATGCCCTTGAGCAAGTCTTGAGCTCCTTCCAAGTTTCTAACTTTACATAGGCTTTCAATAAGCGTGTTGCAGGTGATAATGTTTGGAACAAACCCCTTCACCATTGCGTTAAACATTTCTATCACATCACTAGATTTTGCAGTCTTGCACAGACTATTCAGCACTGTGTTTTATGTAATTACCTCCGGCACAATGCCATCTTTAACTGTTTGGCCATAGCATCATTCACGAGGTTGCTAGCATCCGATACACAACCCATCTTGCACAACCCATTTATAACCAGATTATAAGTCCACATAGTAGGGTCACACCCCTTCTCTGGCATCTCAGTCATCAGCTCCAAGGCTTGCAAGATTAGTCCTTGTTGAGACAAAGCTTTAATTAGTGTGTTGTAGATAATAATCGTAGGGTTTAAGCCTTTCACCAATGCTTGTAAACATGTTCACAGACCTTTCTATGTCACCCTCCTGGCAAAATCCATTAATGAGAGAGCAGTATGTGAATTCATCAGGCTTAAAGCCCTTGTAAATTGCATCATTCAGAATCTTATGTGCATCTGTTGCCCTGCTCAGTTTGCAATAACCACTGATAATTGTATTGTATGTAAAGGCATCAGGCTCATACCCCAGATTCACCATTTGATGCAAATAGCACTCCGCTTCAACAACCTTATTGTTCTTGCACAAACCACATATTAGTGTATTATATGTTACAAGGTCAGGAACTAAACCAGCCTTGGTCACACCATCCATGATCCTAGAAGCCTCATGAATGAGCCCTCTTCTGCTAAAGCCTTGAATAAATATATTAAACGTGAACAAGTTTGGGGACACCCCCCTCTTAAAAACCTTATCAAGAAGTCTTTCGCATCCCCGGACATTCCCCTTCTTACATAGCGTGTGCAGAAGCTTATTAAATGTAGGAATGTCAGGAACAATACCTAGCCTAAACATTTTATCAAACAATTCAAATGCCTCTTAACTCAAAATTCTCTTGAAACAAACCTCCTACTACTGTACAATACGCAACTGCATTCACCTCACACCCTTGAGTAGGTATATTGTTGAGCAACCTTAAAGCAGCATGAGGCCTACTCGTCCTACAAAATGACTTTATCCTAATAGTAAAACTATACACATCCGGAACAACCCTTTTATCCTTCATCCTCGTATACACTTTATGCGCTTGATTATAATACCCACATTCAACAAGAATATTCATAATCGTATTATACTACTGAACAGACGGCTCACAATTTACAAAAATCCATCCTTTCAAACACATCAATCGCTTCTTGAAGCTTCCCTTTCTTACCATAATGTTTCATAGCACTAATAAACACTCCTTCGAACAAACTATTATCGATATTCATCCTCAATTCTTCTAAAAATGCTTTCATAGCCTCAAATTCACCATGATATCCAAGCTTATTAATCATGCTCTTATAAGTTAACAAATTATGCTTAAAGCCATCTTCATTTTTAACAAAATTGAACAGTTCAAGTGCCCTTTTTGGGTCTTTTTGGTATAATTTACAACAGCAGCTACATGTTTAGGAAGTACAGCTCGACTCATTACAAAATTAAGCTCAAAACTAATTTTCTTGATGACCCATTTCAAAATCTTGTGTTTAAAATATGTTATAGCTTGATTTAATAATATTTCAAGAAGTCATGAAAAACTATAAGATAAAGACTGTAGAAAAGGATGTAGAAGTACCTGGTAAATTGAAGTAATGTGATGTCTGAAGATTGTAAGTATTAGGAGGGAATTTAGGTATATAGTACTGGGAAGACACTGGAAAGAAGAGGTGAGTTTTCAAGGTCAAATGGTAATAGAGCAGATTAAGAGCCCGTTTGGCAATAAGTTACTTATTTCGGAAAAAATTTCGTATTTACATATATTTTTTTAGAAAAAAATTTGTTTGAGAAGTTTAATATTTGTAATTTTGCAAAAATAAGTTACTTATTTCAGAAAAAAGTACAATCAAATGTACTTAACTTTTTTTCCTAACAAATCGGTAGCTCAATCGATTTATACCGAATACCGAATACCGATTAATCTTAAATCGGTAGCTCAATCGATTTATACCGAATACCGATTTTTATAACCATGCTAACAAGTAATGCTTTGGGGCTCATAATAATTGCCTACATAATTTTTAATAGAATTTTTTATTGGTTCATAATGTGAATGCAGGATTCATTCATTATAACTCATCAAAATTGAAATATTTATCATTTTATAAAAATTTTTGTGAAATTAGTAATAAAAAAACACGGAAATTTTTTTTTATCCATTCATTTTTTAAAATGAATGCACTCGTTACAACATGAACATTTGAAAATGACAATGATTGTTTTAATTTTAAAACAATCTTATACACAAATCTATACTATTAAATAAAAGTCGAAACATTAAAAGTTTTGGTACCAGTTTTTTGGTACTTCGTGAATTTATTTATTTACCCTTCATTACAAAGAAAAATAAATACACCTAAAATAAATAATAACATAATATAATTCTTGGTAATTAGTCGAGATATTATCTTTTATAAACTCCTAAAAGCATCAATTGTATCATATCTTTTCATCATTAATATTTCTTTTCGAATTAAAACACGTTACCTTTTTAATTTAAAACAAATCTTACAATCATTAATATATACCCGAAAATATCATATCATAATTTTCAAGAAAAATATAACACCTAAAATAAATAATAACATAATATAATTAATTGTAATTAGTCGATTAACATAATAAAATTAATGATAATTAGTCAATTGCCTTTTTCACATTAATATAATAAAATTAATGGTAATTAGTCGATTGCTTTTTTCACATTTACTTTTAGTTGAATATATTACATTTTATAAACACTTAAAAATATTCGTATAATATCTTTCGATCATTAATATTTTATTTCGAATTAAAACACGTTACTTTTTTAATTTAAAGCAAATATTACAATCAATAAAATATACCCAAAAATATCACACCATAATTTTTAAAAAAAATATAACACCTAAAAATAAATTATAACATAATATAATTAATTACAATTAGTCGATTGCCTTTTTCACATTTATTTTTAGTTGAAGATATTACCTTTTATAAATACCTAAAAAGATCAATCGTACCATATCTTTCAATCGTTAATATTTTCTTTCTAATCAAAACACGTTACCTTTTTAATTTACAACAAATCTTACAATCATTAATATATACCAGATATTTTTTAATTATTAATAAAATATATTAAGCATCGTATACGTTGTTTATAATAAGGAAATATTAGTATAATCTGTAAACATGAGTATATTAAATTATATCAAATTAAAATTAAAAAAAATATTAAAAATAATGCTTATATAAAAACATAACTATAACATTAAATAAAATTTATAACAAAATACAAGAACCTCGTACATTGTAGGGTTATAAACTAGTGGCTATTAAATGTTTGATGTCATGAATGTATTGAAGATAAAGACCATTATAATAATCACATTATCTTTACTAAATCAAAAGACATAGATGTCCCAATCAATCTATGGTATTTTAGTTAAAGATTTCTCATCATCATCTAATGACGACGCTTGAACATTTTTAATGGAAAATACCTTGTAAAAGGATTAAAATTGTCCTACATTCCATATAAAATTTATAATATTTATTGACGATTTTTTAGCAGCGTCTTCGACAATGCCTCGCATTTTTTTAACAAAGACGCCTCGCATTTTGTTAGCAAAAAGAGATATAACAAATAATATGCTCATGTTGGGTTAATTTATATTCTTTTAATTCTACAAAATAAGATTGATAGTAAAATATTATATATATATATATATATATATATATATATATATATATATATATATATATATATATATATATATATATATATATATATATATAGGGTGTGGCTCAAAAGAGAACTCTTTTTTGAAGAAAACTAAGGTACTAATTCTAACCATTGGATGTATTATAATCAATGGCCCCGCCAGGGGCACCCACACATTAATCAAATATACCCTCACACACACAATCCCACCTAATCCCCTCCGTTTTTAATTTGATTTTTCCCGTCAATCGGTGATATTTTTTTAAAATCTAATTTCACCACATTTTTCTCCATCTCTCAACGATCAGTTTGCATACCATATGTGCTATATTTTAATTTAGTTTTCTAAGTTCTCCTTTTAAAGTGGTTTTCTCTAGATCCCTACTAATATATATATATATATATATATATATATATATATATATATATATATATATTCATGTTATATATGTGGGTCATAATTTATAATTTACTAAATTAGAGGTAGAGTTTTTTCTTTCTACAAAAAAAAATCAGAGGAATATGTGTACATAAAATTTTTCTTTACTCTTTCATACATTAGTTAAAAGGTATCATTTTAATACATTAAAAGAACTTGAATTTTAATATACATATAAGATAATTATCATCTAGAAAATGCCTTTTGTTAGAGATATTTTTCTTTTTAATATAATAGCAATTAGTTATTCATAATAAACATGTTTTGGAAAATGACTTTTGCCCCCTTATATTAATACTATTACATAACTATTAAATATAGTTATTTTATAATTAATAAATTATATTAATATGTGAATCATATTTATTATTCAATAAGATAAAAGTAAAGCAACTAAAAATGAATTGTAATGATTAATGTATAAATAATAAATAAATACACGATTATAGATAGATATTATTCGGCATCGTCTCGCTCGCGACGATGCCTAGACAAACTATACAAACTACATAACAACATCTAAAAGATTCTAACAATTAGTAGAATTAGGAAATTATAAAATAGAATTCAAATCAATACCCAATTAATCCAAGCACTGAGCATCGATCATATTCAGTACGAGCTTCTTTCTTGAACACTCTCCTTTAATTTTGCCAAGAATATATATAAAATGCTTCACATTCCCCTTCTTGACTATTGCTAGGAAAGATACTATAAGTTCTATCGTGTTCATTCATCATGAATCATGATGTCCCTACATCTGCATTGTTATCTCTATCACATATCTCATTTTATTGCTAAAAGAAGAAGCATACAGCCTACATAGGGCATAGCCCAGGAGAACAAAGCCAAAAGGACAAAGCTACAGTCTAAATATCAAGTAAAACTTAGCCAGATAAACTAAGCCAACAAATAAATCAACTCTTGAAGCCGTGTGTCTTTTTTAGCATCGTTTTGAAACTTCTTGGCTGAGAAGGCCTAATCAAAAACCATTTGCGCTTGGACAAACTCTGGATCACTTTAGTAGCGTTATATCCATTATTAAGATTTTCAAAGTTACTTTCGTTCCAAATACAATATATACCGATGCTATAAAAAGGGTGTTGCCTGATTATGCCATTAGGATCCTTGATAGAGAGTTTCCGATCCCGGTTAAGGGGCAAGGGACTGCTGGAGAAAATTGAAGTAGCAAACGGGCACCTAAAAAACAAATTTAGATGATTTTCTACAGAAAAATTGCCAAGGATGCATGCTAGATTAATTTCAAAACCAAACGGTAGAATTTGATCCTTCTAAGCAGTTTGCTTTTTAGGAGAAGCCAGAGATTGAAGGAGCATCCGAGAATGCAAAGGGAGTTCCATACGGACTGATAGCAAGGAAATGGAGACACATAATTCAAATTGAATTCCAGATGGCCTTTAGAGAAACTTGAGAAGGCATGATTCCAAGATCCATTAAGAATCAGATAGCTAAAGGGTGCATCCCTGGTAGAATTCCTACCGAGATAACAAAAAGGCTTAGCTGACTAATAATGGGAGCAATGTTAGTTTGTTACCTTCAGGAATTTCGCCAATGATGTACCATTTCCTCCACCAATAGTACATTCAATCCCAAGCCAACCTACGATGGGTTTACAATATATTGTTCAACAGAAACACGTATGAATAGAACCATGAAAAAAGAATTCATACATTTTTATTGCTCCACTTAGAACCTCAACATACTGAATATTAAATATAAATATACAAAAGACGCCCTAATAACCTACCAATTATAAATGTGTAATATAATGATTGAAAATAGACCTTGTTCCCGACAAATAAATACACACACATAGATTCAGCTAACATAAAAGGCTGATTTAACTCGAGAGTATAGGATAAATGGAAGACTAAAAGTTAAAGAACACATAAATTTGGATTATGCTTCCTATTAAAAGAAAAAAAATAGAATATATCTCATATACAAAACAATGGATATAGTACAAAGCTGCAATAGAATTAAAATGATTATAAATCCGAACCTTGATTATTCACATACCTGGTATCCTTGCCATGGTAATCCAGTTGAAAATTAGATCATTTCAATTTTGGGAATCATAGTTTAAATTTTAAAAATGTGTATCGTGATAAAAGCACCAAATCCTGCTTATATGAAAACTATACTACCGACAACAATTTTATACCCAGGTATCGTTTCCCGTTAAGTTGAAACTCCAATTTACTGAATTATGAAAACTAATAAATAAAAATCAAACACGTCATTAACCTTATAATAACAGTGCACATCTACTAATAAAGCAAACTAAAAGCTGTAAATATATTGTTAGAACCAATCAGAAAACGTCAAAAATATAAATCTTAAATTTTAATTTTAAAAGAACTTACAAACCAGACGTGCATAACCTTTCTTGCAGTAAGAAGTTAACTACTCTAAACATGGTAATTGATCTCTGCCATGTATTCTGGTGTATAGCTTGTTTATAACCTCATTCTACATAATCAACCCCAGAAGCTATAAGCTATAAGAAGACATCCAAATGCAATCAACCTTTAGACTATAAATCTATTTAGAGTAATCTAAGAGAATACATACTTAGTTAAAAATGATGAAATTTTGTTCGGTCAAACCCTATCTAATCCTAATACCTACGAAAGCATTAGAAAGGGAAAAAATAATTTAAAAGACTGCCTATTGTACCTTTGAGAGTTTCATCCAGGTGATCATTAGCAAGTGACTTAAGACCGACCTTGCCATCCAAATCAACCTCTACTTTTCCATGAAGAAATCTCAGAGGATAAGAAGGGTAATCTTTTTCATTGATTTCTTCAAGCTTGTTCATATCTGGAAATACTCATACATTGTTATTTGTGTGTTAGGCTAAGTGAGAGGTAATCTCTAACAACTATTTATATATAGATTATTCAAACTATCCAAGTATATTAATTATGTCAATATTATATTAAAACACCTCGACCAAAAACCTTATTAATGATATAAAGTCATGTTCCGGTCAAATAAAGCATGAGGCTACATTAAACTCACTAGAAATATACGAATCATTAAACAACTGATAATTTGTGCCATGAACCATGACTTGTTTTTTAATATGACTTCTACAAACTCCATTTACTTAACTACATATACAAATAAGATGGAATTGAAGTAAAGATCCGCTTGCACTATAAAATGAAAGGTGTTAAGAGGATATAAGAAAAATTAACTCTCCATTACACTCCTGTATATATAAGATAAACTGAGTAGAGCATATAATGTCTATAGCAAACATGCATGTGTGTGTTTTCAGATTCCACAACAGTAGTATACAAAATAGATATGATTGTCGAAGGACACCAATTAAAAAATTATGCAGTGATATTATTAATCAATTCAACAATATATTTAGATTCGTTATCTAAGTAGTGCAGAACATACATTCAAGTTGCAGGTAATGATAATAGAATTTGGCTCACATGCTAATAGTATATTGATCTTTGAAGCAATTTATGCCCGATATAAAAAAAAGTTATGTTTGTGGTTCACTGATTTAGTTTTAAGTGCTATGTGTCACAACGATGTTGTAGTTTAAAGATGTAGGAAGAAAACACAATTATAGATGCACATGTACTTAAATTAAAACATTCACACTAACATATCCACAAGCAATGAATAAAAACATACGAGTAAAACTTTAAGAAAGCAGAATCAACGTAAAATACATTATAAGCAAATTTGGCACAATGAAAAGTAGTCACCTGAGTTGGAAAATAGCGTATGACATTTGCCTTGTGACCTCTCCAGAAAGACAACAAACCCCCTTCTTTCAATATTCTTCTGAAGCAATCACCAATACCCGTATAGGGCCTCTTAAGCTGTTCCCTTTTCAACAATTCTCCTTGATTTTGCAATAAAAGTTTGACTCGATCCATAACAACCCCCAGATTTCCACCACGACCTGCTAAAAAAGAACCAATTTCATGTCTTAAAATATATCTCACGGTTTAAATCCAAATAAAACAATCAAAACTCTTTTAGAACTTTAATCAAACAATTGGACTGCAAATAATTTATAAACATTGAGATATATATAAACATTGAAGAATCATTACCCATTCTTTTGAGAAGATATAAAATGCCAAACACATCATAATAATTGGAAAAGAAAATCACCCATTGACTACCTGATAAAATAGAAAGATATCTTTAGAAAAGTAAATCAAGAACTATAGAATAGAATCACGAAGAACATGGTAAATACATAGATATAGAATTAAGAGAAAATGATCTAAATATAAATTGATGAATAATAGTACATGATAAAAATTCAAATTCGTGAAGGTGGAGAAGAAGAGAACGCATAAAAAGAGGAGATAGGAGAAGAAGAAGGCAAATCCAACCTCTCGATATCAACGTATACATGAAAGACCATCGATGTTCATCAATCTTTGAAACGATGTATGAGAATCAGCAATCAAGATTTGATACGCTGTCTTTCTCTCAAGTAGTTACCAAAGATTACTCCACAAACTAAGGAATTCAAATTTAAAATAGGAAATTAAGAATGAAGTTAGTTTCCAAAGATGTGTCCACTAAATCAGGGAATTAAATTCAAAAATAAAATATTAGAAGGAAACAGGGAGGAAGGGGGAGAAAAAAAGTGAAGTTTTAAAAAAATCAGTTATTATAACTAACGTGTTGAAAATTTAAGATTGATATGGATAAAACCCATTTTTATATGGATTATCCATTTTGGGTGTAAAAACACTTGAAAAAAAGATGGATATAACCCGCTTTTACTTGGATGATCCGGTTGAGGGGTAAAAAAACCAAAAAGTATGTGAATGCATATGAGTAGAGAAAAAATAGGAAGGGTAGTTCAAGTAATTTGGAAAATCCAATGCTAACACAAATTTAGAATATATTGATGAAACTTCTACTGGAACATCAAACCAGGGATAGATGTTGAATCAAGCAACAGTGGGCCAGACAGTGCTCTTTTGACCTTTCCCGGTTCTGGGCTTGGGTCTGCCCTCCTATGAGTGATTCGTTATCTGAATATATGTAATGTTCTCATTCATTTTTCATGTGTTACATTTATTTATTTATGGAAAATAAAAAAGAATGTAGGTTAGTTGAAAAAAATGTAGGCCAAGTTACTTCAAGCAGGGGCCGCACTTGCTTTAAGCCTCGTGATTATAGAGTCCACCAAATATATATATTGGGAGATGATTAGATGAGAACTACCTCTTAAAATGAAAATCTAGTCTCCAAAACAAATCATCAAAATATAATAAATCATTAAATCATTAAAATTAATTAAAAAAAATCACATCACTATTTACATCACCATGATGACGTCATTATTGACATCAACATGCTGACGTGTTAGAAATTTTTCCACCAAAACTTTTTCCCCCCAAAAAGAAATTTCCCACCTAAAAAATTTAAGAACTTTTTTTTTGGCATGTTTTTTCCCCGCCAAAAAAATGGTGATCCACCCTCTATCCATTCAGTCAAAAAAAAATTTGTTGTGATGTCACCAATGCCGTCATCACCAAAATCTAACAAACCACCAAATCTCTAAAATTACACCAAAAATTTTTCCTAAACACAACAGCTGCACAAAAAAAAAGCATTGATGAAAAATGAGCACTTGAAACTACTCCAGGACAAACCTAAGCAAAAATACAATTATAAACTTTAATGTTACAATTTTTTTTACTTTTATCCTTTCCATAAACCCATCTCTAAACAAAAATTTATCAAGATCATTATCAACTAAACCCTCTTTCAAAATCTTGTATTCTTAAGATTCTTAAAGATTATCACACATTTTTACACGAAGAAAACATACAAAAACTCTTTTAGATCTTTAATTAAACAGATAGACGACAAGAATTTAAAACAATAATATGTAGATAAATGAATAAGTCTTACCCGTCATCTTGATTCTTGAGGATGTAAGAATGAAGAACGTATCAGAGCATCCATCGGAAAGCATGAGAAGTGAACCTGAGCATCAGTTATGTCTCTGGTCAAAAAAGTATGAGAAGTGAATGCATTTCCTAAACACCACAAAGCATCATTCTTTCTAGGATTGATAAATAATGCCTCCTCCAACCTTCAAACGGCCTATGTATAATTTATCTACAATCCACAAAAAACACAGAAAAAGGCATGCAAAATTCACAAAATTTAACATTCAATAACTACATGTAACAAAAATAAAAAAATTAGTCAAAACAATTCAATACAATTAAAACACGATGTAATTTTTTCTCGATACATATCATCAAACAGCTTGTAGGCATCAAACCAATCTATATTAAACCACCAGGCTTTGTAGATCCAAAATATCCAGACTATGTCTACAGGTTAGACAAGGCACTCTATGGACTTAAGCAGGCACCAAGGGCATGGTATGAAACCCTTGCCAAATTTTTACTAGAAAGTGGGTTTCACAGAGGTACTATTGACAAAACTCTGTTTTACTTTCAATCTGGTAGTGATTTGCTTTTAGTTCAGATATATGTGGATGACATCATTTTTGGATCTACTAATGATAAACTCTGTAAGAAGTTTGCCAAACTAATGCAGTCAAGATATCAAATGAGTATGATGGGAGAGCTTAGTTACTTTCTAGGCCTACAGGTGAAGCAAACAGATGATGGAATTTTTATAAATCAAGCAAAATATACCAGAAACCTTCTCAAGAAATTTGGTATGCTTGACTGTTCATCTGCAACAACTCCCATGGCAACTGCAACAAAATTGGATAAAGATGCAGGGTCATCAGTAGATATGACATGTTACAGAGGAATGATTGGTTCTCTACTCTATTTGACAGCTAGCAGACCTGATATCATGTATGCAACTTGTTTGTGTGCAAGATTTTAGGCAGATCCAAGAGAACCACATTTAACAGCAGTAAAGAGGATTTTTAAGTACCTCAAGGGCACTATGACTTTGGGGCTGTGGTATCCAAGAGAATCAGAGTTTAAACTACTTGGTTATTCAGATGCAGACTTTGCAGGATGTAAGATAGACAGAAAAAGCACCAGTGGAAGTTGTCAATTTCTGGGTGACAGACTTGTTTCCTGGTACAGCAAGAAACAGAAGTCAATATCTACATCTACAGCTGAAGCAGAGTATGTTGCTGCTGGTAGCTGCTGTGCATAGATTTTATGGATGAAGAATCAACTACTGGATTATGGATTAAGGTATACCAAGATACCTATTTACTGTGATAATCAAAGTGCTATTGCAATGACAGGTAATCCAGTACAACATTCAATGACAAATCACATCAGCATAAGGTATCACTTCATCAGAGAGCATGTAGAGGAAGGAAACATTGAGCTTCACTTTGTGTCTACAGAACAACAACTCGCAGATATCTTCACCAAGCCATTGAGTGAAGCTACATTTACAAGACTGGTCAATGAACTAGGGATGGTCTCTAGTTTTGACTAGAGATGTTGGTTAGACTCAAAAACTAATTGCTCATGTTATACAAATTGTTAAGTGCTATGTGAACCTTAGTATTAAACTCTGTTATGCATGCTTATGTTTAAACCTTGTTAAACTCTGTTAGCATGTCTGTCTGTTAAACACTGTTAACATGTTGGATACACTCAGTGAATTCAGAATTGATTATTGTCTGAATGAAAACACCAATGAAGAAAAATGTATGAAGCATGATTCTCAGTAATTAAATCATGATTCTTTCTGATTCACTGAAATCTAATCAGACTTTGTGCAGTAAATCAACACAGCATGATACTGTTTCATATTTATAGCATCTCTTAGTTTATTCAGTTCTAAACTCCGAGTCTATGAATATTGTGTGCATTGACTCTCATAAATAATTTTGGTTATTGATGAACTCTAAACTCTGATAAGTGACATTCTGTTTCCAAAGGTATGGTTCCTGATGATTCCTTGTTTGTACTTGTGAAAATCATAAAACTTGAGATGTGTCATTGATTAGTTTGGTGAGTTCAGATTCATGTCTACACCCTGTGAGAGTTTGAGCCAAATCAGTGATTGATACATTTTCTATCAATCAGTATTTATTGTTGTGAGATATTCATCAGGAAGTATGTTTCTCTAGAACTTGTATTAAACCATTTTGAGACTACATGATATGTGTGTGCATGAAAATGATAAAGGCAATAGGATTTACCATTCCTTCAAACACTGTTCAAAATTCTGTTGAATTCTGTTCAAACACTGTATAAACACTGTTCATAAATACCATCCTTAGTAAACCCCTTTGAGCCTAATTAACTGCTCATTTTCTTATACTCTGAAGTATTAAGAGCAGTTATATTCTTTTAAAAAAAATCAAGCAGATGAGTGTTTCTCAAGAAAAGTAAAGTTTACTCAGTATATATGCCAAATAAAAAAAAAGGGCATATATACTGATCTTGTACAAATATGTACTAACAGTGTGACTGAACACTTTGGTCTATTAAAATGTTCAGCTTGATATTCACTCATGAATAAAACATCTTTTTCATCTGTTTGATCTTACTTCATTACTACCCTGAATAAAGTCCTTTTGATTTGTGCATACATGTACTCAAAGTAGTGTAGATTTGGTGGCCATTCAAGAATATGGTAGAATCTGCTATTTCTGATTGAATGTGAGTGTAAACACTTCACCTAAACACTTGTGTGCTTTGAGAGTTTGTGAGTTTATCAAGTTCATGACTGTTATTCACTGAATGATGCTCTGATTTCTATCTCTTGATCTTTTTGTCTTCAAAGACTGTGTGCTTACTTGGATAATCATGGACATCAAAGGGAATAGAAGTTTTCAGATTTCTGTATTACAGTAACTACAGAGTTTAGCATTCATCAAACAATCAGTGTTTACTATGAGAGTTTGTGCATTCAGTGTTTATTGATTCTTGTTATGGATTTTATGAAATATTAGATGCTCTAAAAATTGATTATGGTAAACTCTGCTTCACACACATTCACACTGTGCAATTTTTGAAAGGGTTGTTAGTGATAAAGTTGGAAAATTGATAAACACTGTTGAGTTGTGTTAAGTACTCTAAGGTAAAGTTTCATTGAGATGATTTGACTATTTTGGAGTAATTGGGGTAGTTGACAACTGTTAATTAGTGTAAATATGTCAAAGTGTCGTGATTATAGGAATGAAAGCGGTAATTATTAAGTGATCCATTGGTTGTTTGACACGTGTCCCATGATAGTGTCCCACTCACACATTACTCTACAATCAGTTGCGCGCTTTTACTGAATAAACGATTGAGTTTTAGTTTTACTCTAATCGTTTTTGTTCTCTCACTTCACATCTATTCATATTCACCCACTCACAGTTACTTGCATATTCATTCACTTTCAAAATTTCTCATACACTCTCCTTCACATTTTGGTAAACACTTACCGTACATCTTTTCTCTGAATATCTTCGAATCACATCTTACTAATGGCTACTAAAGCGTTTGATGCAGCAGGGTTAGTTTTTCTTCCTAGCAACTATGCAGCACCACTGGAGACTGCAAATGCTCCAGAGGCGTTTCATGTGTTCCAAAATTTCTTGAAAGACTCTGAAATAGGGAAGGCTCTAACTGCACCACCAACACTATCTGCTTCACAAATTGCTACTTTCTGGACAAACTCTGTATATGATGATGGAGAAGAGTCTGGCACTCCAACAATCACTTTCACTCATGATGAATCAGAGTATATTATTACTCCAACTACGGTTAGGGATGCTTTGGATTTTGAGACACACACTTCTTATAGTGTTGTTGGTCATGATCGCTTAAGGACAATGTTGCAGCAAATTGGATGTGCAGGCAACTTGAATAAGATAGGGTCTTTGAGACGGCCACTTTTGAGAAAGGAATGGAGTTTCTTTTTCGATTGCATTACAAGGGCTTTTGGAAAGAAGACAACAAACTGGGATGCACTTCCTCTTGATACTCTCCAAATTGGTCATGCTCTACTATATGGAGGTAATTTTGACTTTGGTAGACTAGTGCTAATGAATTTGGGAGAGCGTTTGTCTGAGCCTACTTCTGTTTATTTTGCTCGTTTTTGTCAAATGCTATTTACTGCTTGTGTGCCTAACATTCAAATTGATGAAGCTGATGTGATTCAGGCTTTTCAAGTAGCTAAAAGAATGTTTTCTGATTTGACAAACAAAGATGTTACTAAACAGCACATACCTGAAATGTTTCTGCCACTAGCCTTACAGAACTATGTAAACCAACCTCAAGATTCTCAATCATCACAACACATGCCTGAACCATTAGATACCATAAACTCTGAACCAACATCCACAACACCCACAACCACTGTACCTACTACATCTCATCAACCACAACCAGAACAAATAAACTCTCCAAAAATAAACTCTCCACCAATAAACACTGAAACCTTAAACTCTGAGCCAGCAACTACTGAAAATCCCAAATCCAAACCAAAAAGAAAAATCCACACTGCCCAAAACACTAAACATTCAAAGGCTAAACAGACATTACCTGGAGCTGTTTATACAAGAAGGAAGAAACAAAAGGCAAACAGACCTTCACTTTCACCATCTAAAGAGAGCTCTAGTGAAGAAGAAGAGGAGATTGTAGTGCCTCAATTCAAGAAGAGAAGATTAATTCTTTCAGAGTCTGATGATGAGAATATTATTGAAGCTCCAGAGGTGGTTTCACAGCAAAAACCTACTGTTGAGGTTGCAGAGAATGTTGAAATGCCTGCAGAGGATATTGTGACTGTCAATGTTGATATACCTACAGAGGTTAAAATTCCTGCAGAGGATACTGTCAATGTTGAAGTACCTACATAGGATAACATGCCTGTAGAAGAGGATCACAGAGATGGTTTTTCACCAGTGAATGATGTTCTTGATTCAATTCTTGAACCTATCTCACCTGTTGATCATGTTGAAGCTTCTGGTGTAGCTGATGAGCCTACAGTTAATGTTCCTGAAGCTGCAGCATCACATACAGAACTGATATCTAATGCTTCTCCAATTCCAGACAAAGGTGATGAAGTTGATCAGGCAACTAAGATAATTTCTGAATCTATGCCTGTTGAAGATACAAATATAAACTATGTTACAGAGCCTGTGCAACATGAGGAGACTGTTGAAAAGATTGCAGAAGTTGTTGCAGAAACTGTGGCTGACACAGCTCAGCACAGTGATTCTTTAAAAGATGCTCAAGCTAAAGATGCAAGTGCTGAAGATGAATCTGACAGCAGTGCAAACTCTGATTCTTTTCTGAGTGCACCAGCACAGACTGAAAGTAAACATACACCTTTTCATCAGCCTTGTCCATCTCATGCAATTGAAGTAGAGCATCTTGCTAAATATGCTGCTGATTGGTATAAACAAGACTGTATTTTTCCAAAAGGGAGAGCAGCTGAATTTGTTAAGCAGACTGCAAAGCAAATTTCAAATCCAGAGATTTTATCCTGTTTAAAGGCAACTGTGGTACAAGTCAAAACTCTGGATGGAAATTTTGCTGAAACAAAACAAGAAATTGCTTCTTTGAAGACTGAGATTCAGTCAAGAGAAATGAAGATGGAAAGAGAGTCCAAAATCAAAGCTCCACAGCTGTCTAAAGTTCAAGATACTCTCTTTGCCAGGCTAGGAAAGGTTGAAGAGAATCAAACTGCCTTGTTTGCTAAGGTTGATTCTATTGCTAACTCTTTGGAGCTCATTACATCTATACTCATTCCTGATGATGTCAAAAAGGGGGAGAGAGTTGCTAAGTCTAAATGCAAAGTTTCTCAAACTCTGTCTCAAAAGGATGATGCTGGAGATGGAGGGGCAAGTGATAAGGGTAAGGTTTTAAACTCTGAGACACTAACTCTGAGATCTGGCAAATCTCTTAAGTCACAGTCTGTTGGAATAAATACTGAAACTCAAGGTACTTCAAAAACCAAGAGTTTGGAATTAATATCAAATTCAAAGACTGATGAGGAGTTAGCTGTTAAGCTTTTCATGGAGGAGAATGCAGGAGGAGTTACTATAGAAGATGCTAAAGCTGAAGAGAAGAGTCTGCAAGAAAAGCATTTGAAGACTTTAAAGTCTGATAAATTGAAGAAGAATGTGAAAGTTGCTAAAGCTGCAAGGCCTGTTCTTAAAGGCATTCAAATCAAAGAACCAGTTGGTACAAATCAAAGAATGCAAGTGTTCAGAAAACCAACAGATGCAGAAGCTAAGCAAAAGATGAAAAGTATTGTTACAACCTCTGTTGATACACATGTTGTACAGAAGAATGAAGACACAACCTCTGTTACTGCACAAGTTGTGACCACACCATTATTGTCTTCTCAGTTGAAATCAAAATTTGGAAAGGGTGTTCTTCATGATTCAAGGCTAGAAGCTACAGTTCCAATGGATTTTACTGATAGCAGAGCTTTATCTGGTAAAGTTGGATACAACAAAGAAGGCATAGGCTCACACAGAGACAAAAGACAATATGTTGGTCCCAGAGATCCTTCTTCACTGTCTGTTCCAGGTCGTGGTGTCACTCAAGAGAGTTTAGACAGACTGGAGTCAGTACAGCTTGTATATCAGAAGAGTTTAGAGAAGGATTTCCTGCTATATTTCATGGCTGATGGAACAGTGTTTAAAGTTTCTGAAAAGGATATTGAATTAAAATATGGGGAAGAACTTGAATATGTCTTGTATATTTTCAGAGTGAGAAATCAAAGAGCTCAGTCAGTTGCAAATGTGCTCAAACAAAGGATGATTCAGAACCTTGCAAGAAGACAAATGAAGATCAACAGTAAGTATGTTCCTAAGTACAGAGATTGGAATGGAAATCTGATAGAAATGGAGAAGGGGACTACAAAGCTGAAGACTGATCTTGGAATCACTGTTCTAGATTTTAATGTGAAATCTGAGGAAGTGAAATACATCAGGCTGGGAAATGAGATGAGGAAAAACAAAATCTACGATCTTAGAGCTGCTATCTATCAAACTGATGAGAATGATCCTCAGTTGAGAGAAATCAAGGAAGCTATGCAGATAGAGCTTGAAAATGCTGAAAGAAGATTGCTTATAGACTATCTCAGAACAATGCCTGATCTTCAAGAGATTAGAAATTAAAGTCTGTAAGAATTTTCTTATTTTCTGTAGAAATTGTTAAGTAATAGCTTAAACTCTGTTTGTATGTTAAACACTGTAAACTTTGTATTTGTTTTGACATCATCATTTACTGTAAAACTTGTACATTTTTGCTAATGGACAAGTTGGGGGAGATTGTTAGAAATGATTGATGAGAACAGTGTTTGGAAGCTAAAGTGACAAAACAGAGTTTAGCTGGAAGCGGTCAGAGTTTAGTTAAACACTGACTGGAAGCGCAACAGAGATTGTTAAACTCTGTAGCGGTATTGTCTGAAGAGTCAACAGTGTTTGAAGATTGATTCAAGATAAATATGGAAGCAATATTTTTGAAGATTGGAAAGCTGTCAAAGAGATTGAGTTGACTTGGAAGACTGGAGCAATCGTGATTGATATCAATTGTATAGCTTGATTATAGGAGAATCAATTACTGATTGTACGAAGCTGTATGTTCTATAAATACAGTTAGGTTAACCCTAGAAGGGTAGTCGAACATTGAGAAATTCATTGATTGTAACCTAAGCAGCTCTCTGTGATATTTACATCACTGAGAGAGGAATTGTTAATTCCAAACAGTTTTTAAGTGTTAAACAGTGTGTTCTTGTTAAGTTACTCATACAGTATTTGATTGCTTATTGTGTATTCGACCTAACATGATTGACATAAAGCTGAGAGTTTAACCATTAGAAGGAAACCAAATATACATCATCCTTAGAAGGGGAATCAAAAGTTTCAAACTAAACATGCCATACCTCCCCAACACATGCTTGTCCTAATAGTCGATACTACCGAATACCAGTCTACTTAACAACTAGTCTCAGAAGGAACACTATCATCGGGGTCAGTCGCTTCCCAGAATTGGCACTACCATGGTCATCCGAATCTGGTGAACCGTGTTGTCCAATTGTATTCGAAAATTATGTTGTCATGTTGCACAAGCACAACACCTAAACCTGTACGAGGTGCATCCTAATATATTCCAAAATTCTTCTTCTTCCATTAGGTAACGCCAATGCTGGGTCATCACCAGTTTTTATCTTTAACTTCAGGGAGATTTTCCCCCATTTAGCTTGTCCATTCAAACTTTTAGTCTTACAAATAAGTCGGGTTACGGGATTGCAATCTTTGTAAAGTCCTGAACAAATCTTTGATAATACCTTGTGAATCTTATGAAATTTCTCACCTTTGCCGGTGTGGTTGGCCAATCTCCGTTTGAAACTGTCTTTAATTTGGTGGGCTCAATCAATCACTACTACCTATTGCTCATATGTCCTACTGTCTGGACTTTATTTTGCCAAAACCCTCACTTCGAGAACATGGTCTACACCTGTTCATTCAGGTTTCATCTAAAAGCATTCTCAATTTCATCTCAACCACTGCTTGCCTTGCCTAATCCCTTTATGATTCAGTGTCAGAATAAACTTAAGGTAACTACCATAATCCATTCAAGGAACAGAAAAAAAAAATTTAATATTCCTTTGAATCACATGCTTCTAATGTTTCTGGTCCATCCTTCCACTGAATTGAACTAGATTTATACTTGGTTCCTGACAATAGCCTTATTACTAGTTTATCACAGACTCACTGGTCTTCTCCTCTTGTAGGTTCTGAGATCATTGTCTCACTTACTACTTCCTTATATTCTTTATCCATTCAGGCTATCACTTTCCATTATCTTTACTTTCTAGGCTGATCCATTCATAAAATGGACATCTCACTGGATAAACCACCTCATCAATCTCAATTGACTTTATAAATTATAACCTAGGAAATCTGCCTTCTCATGGCGAATTATCATTAATAAGATTCACACTAATCCATTTATCAAATAGTGTGGCACTTGCTGCCTCTATCTCAACTGCTCCTGGAGACTCTGCTCCCTGACATATATTGATGCCTTTGATAATCATGCATCATTCTCACTCTTTTCCCTCTGATCTGGAAGTCTCTAAGGATTCTTATCTAACCCCATATAAGATCTCAAGTAATTCCCCGAATCCGTTTTGTTTGCTGGTACTTTATCCGGCAGTCCAGCTATTGATCCAATATACCTCTTTAATTCTCTTCATAATATATCAGTTCTTTACGCTCACTTCTCTGAGCACTATATCTAGATTCTTACAGTCTCTCTGGCTGCAGCCCTCATCTCCTCAAGGTAAACTTCCCTGTCTCTAACAGGATTCTCCCCCTCTGCTGGAACCTCTTCCGGGTCCTCAGTAGGGTACTCTATCGCATTCACCATCCGATCGTCAGCATATAATCAGGCATCATCGTGATGCTGCTCGTATGCCTCAAGGTCTGTCGTCTTACTAGTCGATACAAGAACGAGCTAAGTTACTATCATGATACTTTAAGGTTCCCACAAGGGTTTTATATGTCAATACTACATCATGTAGTCTGACTATGAACTTGGCAAGAGTTCTTATTATCTTAATAAATTTATTGTTTTAACGTCGCGTCATCTCTGAGATATATAACGCTCTCTCTGATACCATTTCTGTAACACCCCCAGATCCAGGGTCAGGGATCTGGTCGTTACGGTCTCAATATCCAACCACAAAATCAACATAATTTAAATTACAACCTTGTGACCCAAAACAACAACATAAAACACACCCGTTATAGTCCCAAAGATGAAATCAGAGTAATCGTCAATATTATTAATCACAAGTTTGAGTTCTTACAACCCAAAGAATTACAATTTTACAATTACATGCTCTTTGCCATCCATTGGTATATGCCATATATATAAATACATTTGATGCACAAATACTAACAACTAGCCTACCAGAGGCTGCATCCTTAGCAATGGTAGCTATGACCTCAGCGGTTAATCCTCTGACGGCTGACACCTGCCTATGCTGAGCACGCCTTGCGCGGCCATCTGATCTAGCTGTTGTTGTGATATAAATAAATAAAGCAAGGGTGAGCAGTAGCCCACCAAAAATATAATTTGAACAGTGATAATATATAACAGTCCAAAATATCTTTGAAACCATATGCCATGCATTAACGATGTAGTACCAATATAAGGTATGAGATGAAGTTACAAGGTAACTCAAAATATATTTGTTTTGAATAAATATCTGCTATGTCAAAGATGAGCCAGATATTATCAACTTTTCATAATAGAGGAACTTGCACGAAGAATATTGCAATTCCAATTCAAACACTTTTCAAACCTGCCAATAATAATAAGGTTGCAGGAAATTTCCAACATTGAGAGATGAACTAATACGGGAGTTTGACGCGCCAGGAGACATAGCATTTACACGATGATCAGTCGCATGTTATGCTCCCCACCTCTTGTTTACTACATGTAGAAGGAAGCACCGACGGATTTACTTGTCTACCGCCCTCTGGAACCCCCCGGCCAACGGTTGGGCCATTTGCTGGACCGGCGCCACTGGATCACTTACGCATCTCCTAGTTCATTTCACATCCATAACTTTAAAACATAAAGTTCCTCCCCCTTTCCCCAAGTATATTACTTATTGATAGGACTCCACAAAGTAGTCGTATCTATTTGGAAAGGAAAAATCACCAATATTTCCCAAGCTGATGTTTGTTAATGGATATAAACTTGTTCCATCAATTCTTACCCCTCGAGCGTTGAGGAGGTAACCAAAAAGATTCATATCGATGTTTGAAAGAATCAAGATGTGATTAACAAGATAGTTTAGCAAGTATAGGACCGGGCAGCCCAATAAATAACATCCCTCAAGTGAGGTCCCCTTATATATTTTTGGAAGTTGAGCGAGTATTTAAATCTTCTTATAAGATAGATTTAAATGGAAATAAAGTTTTGGGAACCTCCCCTTGACAAAAATAGTCATAAAATACTCCGAACTATTTTACACCATATCTGAAGATGAAAGATAATCTTTGAGTAATATGAATTATTATAAAAAGAACTTAAAAGAATTTAAATAAATATTCCAAGAATATTTATTAAATCAATAATAATTAATGAATATGATTAAATCATAATATTGCTCGTAAGTAATCCTCGAATAAATGCATAGAATTATTTACTAAATAACTCTCTTCTTTAAATGAATATTCAAAATAATATTCATTAATTAAATAAGCCCAAGTAAATGTTTAAAATAATATTCACTAAATAAATCAAACATTCACTAGTACAAAAACTGCTATATGCATCTGTTAAAAAGGTCATTTGCGTCTGTTTTCAACAGACGCGTATGGAGGAGTCACAAAAAGTATTAAGTATTTGCGTCTGTTCCGCAACAGACGTATATGGTTATTTGTGTCTGTTCTCAACAGACGTATAAAGTTACAGAACAGACGCATAAAATATAACTTTTTGAGGCTGCTTAGGATTAGCAGACGCATAAGGTTATTTACATCTGTTTACAACAGACGCATATTGATTTAGAACAGACACATAAACACAATTTTTTTGCGTCTGCTGTGAATGACCAGACGTATATAGTATATTTTATACGTCTGTCTTCACAGAACAGACGCATATTGTATATTTTTTTTTAAAATTCAGCAATATTTTTTTCGTGACACCTGTTTATACATCTTAAACACTAAAGACTAAAGCTCATGCATAAAGTAAATATGCAAATTGACAATACAATGCTTCATAATAATTTTAACATCCAAAAATTCTTAATAATAATTATTATCAAGTAAGTTAAAATCAAGTCACATCATTTGTTACATTATCTAAAGTAGTGAAATAGAACAACAATAGTCTAGCTAGTATCCAAAATCCAACTCGGATCAACAACAAACTTTAAGACATCAAGATCAGTAATGCAGTAGTAAGCCATGCCAATCAACAAAACAAGGAATCACACCAATTTCTGTTGTTAAGAGGCTGGACTCTTCTATCGGGAATCCACAAACTGCAGGAGTTGGATGAAGAGAGGACAAAATATAGAACTGGAAAGAAAAAAAACAATTCAAAAAAACGTCACACAAGTAAATTGCTAAAGTTTGTAACATCAAATAGCTTATCCAATAACAATATAAGCAAGAAAGAGTACGGTGCATATTATTAACCAAAAATAAGTTTATTAGGTTGATAATTAATACCGAAAGAAATACATGTAAATAGATCATAGAACTATCGACACTTGAAATTTTACCTCAACGTCTTCACTTTTTAGTCTCCCAGTCAAATGAGCATAAAGATGTTGAGCTCTTCGAAGTTTTCGTATAGCTTTATTTGGTTCAATCAGTACCTTGGCACATACAGCCTACAGAGCAGAACAATCAGACACTAAAGCATATAGTCAAAGTAATGTTACTTCATAGAGCATATTAATGTAATTTTTGGAATTATGACAACTGCAAGAATTGACACAAAAAACAAAAAAAAATGTATAGACATACTAATCATGCTGTGTGCAAACTTTACACATGCCTCCAGTTTTCTTCTTATGCACTCGCGCACAATGTAAACTCGTGGTGGTCCTTGCGACTGCAAATTAATATAAGTATAAAATTTATTGAAACTTAGGGTGATTAATCACAGTGAAATGCATGGCTAAACTCACCACTAACTAACAAAAACACATTTATGGCAAAGACCTGGAAAGTAGATCAAATTTAATCTGAAGAACAAGGGCCTCCGAGTCACCTCTAGCTCGGGTTGCAGCCAAAGCTTCACTGCATATACTAAGCGAGTCTCGATGAAACAATTGCTCTCTCTATTCACAAAGTTTTACATGGAGATTAACAACACAGGTATCTAGTAGAAGCACCAAGAAAAAACAGAAAAAGTGAACACAAATTGTTGCAGTACATGAAATATCCAGTGTCAAAAAAGCTAAAAAGACGATAATAAGTTATAAACCAATCATTTCCCCAAACTGAGGAAAGTATAAGTTATAGCAAATGGTTCAGTAAGTTAAATCTAATTGTATCCGAACTACTTAGACCAACTTTTGGTAATATATTTATTATTTCTTTCCCCTAACACAGAGCCATGTGCAGTGGGATTGGACCCTTTTTAGTTTTTACAATTATAAAGTGATAATATGTATACAATCGTCAATCAACAAAAAACTTAATAAGTTGGTGTTTAAAAAACTAAAACCTGCCATCAGATAGGCATACAATTTCCTGCTAGCTTGTATTACTGATATCACGCTTGATTCTTTGAGATTGCCTCTGGAATAGTTATGAGGAAACAAGAAAATTACATTAAAGATTTCCGTTTCGTTTGTAGCATAAAAGTGATAGCCCAAAACATTCTATATTAAAAAAAATATGTTTACTTAGATAATCAAGTTTATAGTTACTGTTTATTGGCCTGTACAATATACTCTATGGAATGGTAACAAAAGTTGAATCAAGGCATCACGGTATAAATCTGGTTAATAAGACAAATAAAACCTGATGCAGCCGAGCTCGTTTCTCAAATAATTTGTCTTCGTATCCACCGACAGTTTCAATAAAACGCCCTACCCTGCTAAAGTCCGGCTGACATAAGATATCAACAAAACGATAAGAGAACAATTTTAGTTTATTTAAAGAGAAAGAATGGCTCAAGTTCAAGACAGTGTTAAGATTGTTGTTTTGTCAACTTGCATACCTTACATCCATCGGTCAAATAACCCCCTAAAACCTTAAATTTTCTCTTGTATACATCCAAGAGCAGATCGATTGCACCCTAAATAGCAAAATTTGAAGAAATAACAATTGATATTATCATATGTATCGAAAATCTTATTTTGAGTCAAGTGTAAAGTTCAACTATATGTTACTACATCATTTAACTATTGAAAAAAGAATGTACAATATGTAAGGACAACACAGCTAGGAATTGAAATGCTACCCTCAGGCTAGTTTTACATACCTCAAAATGTCAGGTAAGAATAAATATAGATGGAATATTAAGTTAGCATATATTGATGAACATGTAAGAATAAGCTAAGACCATTGACTCCTACAAAAATCCAAAGGTAAAAAATCTACTGATATGCAAGCCCAAGGAGAAAATAATAAAATAAATGAGGTTTCATGACATATATGTTCGTTTCATCTCCAACTATGCATGTACACTCGTTTGTGTAGTAAGAACAACAAAGCAATTCATGGGTGAACATCTCTAATTCTCTACCATATGGAAGTCTAAGGATTATATGAATAAAATTCTCCAGAAATTCCATCAGATATTCCAAAAGGCGTGCAATTTAAAAGTATACAATTCAACATTTAACATACCTCGCGTATATCTAGTGTAGGCATATTCGGTAAAAAATCATTGCCAACAAAGAAACACATGGAGATGAAATCATCAATAATGCGCTCAAAATCAATCTTGACACGGCAATCAGGGATCCTAATCTCGTATTCCAAGTACTCTCGAAGAGTCAATTAAACATATAAATCAAAATCAATCAAACATATAAATCAAATTCTTTATATAGTCGTGAAAATATAAGAGTTAACAAAAGTAATTGCAAAGAGATAGGTACCATTTGTCGAAAAAGATGCGGCAAAAAACCCCTAACTGAGGGGTGGATCTATGTCTAGGGTGAATCCAATATTGAGATGGAGAGAAGCATTACCTATGAATCGATCAAAATCCAACCAAGAAGACTCATAGAAGATGAATTGAATCGCAGCTTGTAAATGGATTGAATCTTGGTTTTTAATTAGAGAGGAAGTTATTAAGATGAGAGGACTGAAGTATGGTACTGAATTGGTGTATTTGTACTGGACTGGTGTATTACGGGGGAATACTAATATTTCTTTTTTAATTTTATACGTCTGTTCGTGGCACAGTCATATATAATTGTTTTTTACGTCTGGTTAATGGTCATGGTAGGACAGACGCATAAAATATTTTTTTTATATATATGACCAGTTAATATTTAACAGATGCAAATGACTACTTTATATGTCTGTTTATTCATAACAGATGCAAATGAAGTGCAGTTTTTGTAATAATATACGTCTGTTATAAATAACAGACGCAAATGATTTTTCAACAGACGTATAATATACATTATATGTCTGTTCAGGTACAACAGACGTATAAACATGTCTTTTTCTAGTATATATGTCTGTGTAGTGCTCGACAGACGCATAAAACTACTTTATGCGTCTGTTTCTTCTATAACAGACGTAAATGAGGAGACGCATATGACAGTTTTTGTACTAGTGATTAAATGAATATTTGAAAATAATATTCATTTAATAATTAATATTCTAGATAAATATCCAAATAATATTATTTTAGCAATCAAACTTTAAAGGAATATTCGAAGCAATATTCCTTAAGTAAATAGAACTTCGAATGAATATCTTAAAATAACATTCATCAAGTACATAAAATCTTAAATGAATATTCACGATAATATTCATTTAATAAATAAATTTCCAAGATTACTAAAGTAATTACTCATTGAATAATCAAACTCTAAACGAATATTCGAAACTAATATTCATTTAAGTAATTAAAGCTCGAATGAATATTAAAATAATATTCAGCAAATAAATATACGCGAATGAATATTCAAAATAATATTCATATAGTACCTCTCGATTGAGATAATATCCAAATAGCATTCCTCGAGTAATTTCCAAGTAATCAATACTTTATGAAAATATAAATAATGTTTACTAATAACATTCCTCAAAATGAGTACTACTCTACCGCTGGAATCCCTCCGGGTTTCCACGGCTATCTATATATCACAAAATACTGACTCCCGGTCTTATATTTAAAGAATGAATATCATACGCCCTTCACTAAGGGTCTTAGCAAAACAATCTTGCTTATAACTGATAATTCATATCTAGTCTATAAGCCAATATCAATTCAGGGAACAAGCATATCAATAGACTTGAAAGTAGGCATGCATGCTATGGCATATGTATACAACAATCACTATATATATTATCACAACAACAGTTCCAAGTATTGGAAACTTGCCTGGTAATCCTGTAGGGGTAGTGTGCCTCGTGTCAATCCAGTGATCTATAAATAGTCACAATAACCGAGGTCAATCACTGAACATTTCGAAGGTTAAGTATAACTTAACTTAAGTCATGTAAGCTTGGTCCAAAACACACCTCGAACCTATCCTAAATGTCGGATCTTTCGTATATCTTACTTAATCATTTAATACCTCGTTCTTTGTACCAATAGGTTGTCTCGATAATTCTTAACAAGTTTCATGTTTTAGTCGACTCGAAATTCCCTTTTTAACTTAGCCAAAAAGGGTGGCCAAAGTAGTACCCCTAGGGTTGACTTTTCTGAGAATCACTATTTCGAGACTCGTACTTCAACACTTTTAATAAATCACTGGAAACGTATTTAATTACGAAACCACTTATAAAATCATCTTTGGTATTTTTAATATTTATCATAAAATTTCCAATTCGAAGCCACGGGTCTAGATAGGTGAAATGTATTTTTGAAGTTCAGTCGACTACGGATCTTTACTATTTACACCTCTTTCACTAAAACGTTCATAACTCGGTAACCGTTAACTCAAATGACGCACCGTTTTCGCATACATGATCTAGAGAATGTCTAGAAGGTAGCTAACTCAAAATTGGACTTAGATAAGAAGATTAATTTTTCGGAATTTTGCCAAAACAGGGCAGGAGGTTTTAATGAATAATGTTACCTCCGAAAAGTGGTTTCTTCGCACTTATCCTCGATTCGAACATTTTTATAAAATCGGAAAACGATCCATTTTACTTGTGGTTTTCTCTCATGCCTTCCTTATGACCTCTAATATTTAATTACCATGATTCGTCACTGACTTAGCCATGTTAAGGGATTCCAATTTCAGTTACGAACTTTCGATTACGGTTTCGAACCTCTTTTACGAATTTAATCATAACTCCTAAACCGTAAGTCCATTTCATACGATCTTTATATCAAAACGAAGATTAAAACATAATCTAGCTTATCATAGAAGAAATCGAAGCTAATCAGTGATTAAAACTACTGTCAAACTCGTGTTCTTAAGGTTAACGAAATTTCGGCATTATGACGACTATAAATCGGATATTTACCAAATTCCAAAACTCCCAATAATCATGATATCTACTCCAAACAACATATACATGATTTATAACCATGAACTGAGGCCAAGCAATGCCTTTCCGTTCACCTAGGCTATTTTTAACATTAATCAAAACTAAACCATAATCATGCTTGTAATCATGCTTATAACTTACTAAAAACATAACTAAGTTTAAATCCATCAAGAACAAGCATATACCCAAAGTAAGATCTAGGGTTCATGAGGTTTATACCTTCCTTGGAGAGTGTTAAAGCCCTTGCTAAGCCTTGTATAGTCCATGCCTATCCTTAACCATGCTTGGATCATCCAAGAAATCAAGAAAACCAAGATTTGTTCTTGAAGAACACTATTCATCCTCCTCTTTAGTGATTTTTTTGAAAATGGAAAAAGAAGAGATTGAAGCTAGGATTTTGAGGAGATCATTTTTATGAATTATAGGACTCACATAAAAAGTTTCAAGATCAAACAATGGTGGGAAGTGAGTTTTTGATTCTTGAATTAACAAGAAAGCCGAATGGCTTGGTTATGGAGGGGGGAGAGTATTTTGCTTGGTTACTTGCTTTGTTCTCATCTAATCTTGCATTATTATGATAATATCTCCCATAAAGCTACTTTATTAAAGTAAGGATGTCATGGATGATGATTTTGGAGAGACATGTGTTGGTTTTTGTGTGGAAAGATGAGAATGAGATGCTAAGTACTAGTTTGCTTTCTAATCTTGCTAGTTGCTCATGTAACTACTTGGTTACTTGGTTCTATCCACTAGCACATGCATGCATCTTGATCTCTGCTTGCTCTTTTGTCCGATTATTGCTCAATTCATTGATCGTTCGTGGGAATAACTCATTCGTTTCTAATTAGGGTTTTACCGAAAACCTTCTTAATATTTATAATAACATTCTCCATCTTTCTTAATACTTCTCGAATTTAAATTCCTTAAATCCCTTAAATAAATCCTTAAGTCTGGCAGTGTCCAGGGAATTCTCGGAGAAAATGAAAGTGCTCTGTTTCTGAATCCGACAGCTTTTACATACACTTATTTTCCTCCTGGATCACTAATACGAACTCAGAAATCCGTTCCGAATACCGGATATAGGATTATTATAATAATATTCTAAATTCCACCAAAATCACTATTCATCACTTATTTTTATTTAATTCCTATAATTAGGAAAATGAACCTGGTTTACTCTCGAGTGCTCCTTAACCTTTTTACGGAACCGCTGGACTTATGATAGATATTGATTTGGATGACACAAGAATAATCTTTCTTGGAATAATATAACTTATATCCTTAGGAGATAGATTATTCTTATTTATGCTATCAACCAAAAGTATTCTTCATGACATATGATCATTTAAATCTATACTCATTCACATTCTTTGTTAATACCTTGTAGTCGGAGTCACTGTTCATTCTTTCATCAATATATAAAAAGTTTTAATTCTACCGAAAATTCGGGTTCTTACAATACATCTCTTTTATATTCAAGAAATCACATATACTTTTACATTCATAACACCTTCTATCTATTTTAAGAATAGTAAATAATAACCAAATATTATTTATTAAACCTTTAATACTCAGAAAGAACACTTTTAATATAGCATTATAAACCATATAACCCTAGATAACAACTGATACCATTTTCTTTCACCATAGAGCATATTCGTTTCATTCATAATCATTTCTATATTCATATTTCATAAATCATATCCATCTCTCTTTAATTTCCCAAAATCAAGGAAATATATTCTTTGCAACATAGTAATAATAGCATCACATATATGTATATACATTCCATGATATCATTATTATTCCGAAGATAAATAATTTTCAAAGTAGGGATATAAAGATCTTGCCTCGGTTCCTGTATCCTG
Organism: Kitagawia praeruptora; assembly: GCA_037693485.1. NCBI lineage: Eukaryota > Viridiplantae > Streptophyta > Magnoliopsida > Apiales > Apiaceae > Kitagawia > Kitagawia praeruptora. The sequence goes on from CM075352.1 coordinate 148,894,959, forward strand.
ACAGTAAGGCTGGTCCCTCTTCCGGAGTTTCTATAAACACAAAAGGACCGACATTAGAATATCACATCTCTTACTCACTACACTCTTGTATAACAAGACCCTTTACACTTCAATATATGTTTAACGTATTACTATTACCCCAAAGGTTCAAGAACTTCATCATTTATAGTTTCAATCGAAGTTTCAGGGGTTTTTCACCATTTCCCCTAACGACCACACTTAACTGTAAAAATTCTCATAAAATATGGATTTCAAATTTTAATGTAAGGTCAACTGTCAAGGGTCCTCTGACCACCCTACTACACTATCCCAAAATTTCGTGGCTTATAAAACTGTATAAGTATGGTAACTTTAACCTCAAAGTTGATACAATTACGTTTTCTCGGTTATCGAACGTCTTTTACTAAAACTGACTTTTCTCCTAAACCGTTCATCAGATTTTAACGCACCTTATATCAAAACGATCTATGAACTAAGATCTATCATTTCATGGTCAATTGGTAACCTAGGCAGTGAGGTACCGTACGAATACAGGGGTCACAAAACAGGGCAGATTTCGTCCTAACGAAAATCGGACATTATAACGGCTATATTTTCATACTTTCCAAAAATCCAACTCCTCCAAATCAATCATCAAACACAATAATCATCACCTACACCATGTGGTCTTCATTACCAGCCATGGTTACAATCCCAAACACTTCCATATTCAACTTTAATCACTTATAAACACTTAAATCACCATAATCTTAACATTTATACCACTTATCCACTAATTACATCAATATCCATCATAATAAACAAGGACAAGAGTGATTATACCTTCTTGAAGCTTTAAAGATCCTTAATAAACCTTGATATATCTTTAAACCACCTTATATTAGCTTGAAACAACTAAAAGAACCATGAAAATCAAGTTAGTTTCTTAGAAATTACTATTCATCACTATTCACCATCAACTTCAATGATTTTATTACCTTACTAAATGATGATGGATGGCTATGAAACTTTGTATATCACTCTTTCTAACCTCCAAGATCATCCATGATTTTCCTCTTGATTTGTTATTGAAGTGAGCTAGGGTTTTGGTTTTTATTTTCTCTTTTTTTTTTCTTGGCCGAATGGTGTTGTAGAAAGGGGGAGAGGTTTCTTTGCTCTTTGTCTAATCTTATCTTGGTTTAATCTTGTTAATCTAGCTTGTCTTGGAAGCTTAGTTGATATTTACATGGTTAAATGACTAATCTACCCTTAATTTTGGTTTAGTGGAAGATGACATCATTTACATGACCTCATAATTCTCTTTTTCTTTATTTTCATAAGTATTATGCTACTAATTCTTATAAATGATAATGTGGTTTGTATCCTTGTTATATTACTAATCTTGGTTGCTTAATCTCCATACTCGTCTAATTGTGATTCGTTTCGAGTGTACCTCATTATCTCAGTGGTTTTGAAACCATTTAACAATCCAATTTCCTTTAGTATTCTCTTAACTTAATAATCCCCTGGCTCAAATCTAAATTCACTAATTCCTCAATATATAATTCTTATAATGTTTCCATACTCCTTAATGTCCATTAGAAGCTTATTCGAAATCGAAATCTTAAAAATCCATGTTCAGGAAATTTCTGGAATCTATCGTCATTTCGAGTCACTTATTTTCAACGTACAACACTGATATGGTTTCTGTTTACTCATTTTCCGTTTCCATTATGGAGTACTTATATACCATTTCACTAAATCCTCGAAATTTACTATTCATGTGACCACTGTAGCATTACTGAAGTTAGGGTTATTACAGAGTTAGAGGAATTCTTTGAGTTCATCAACTACTCAGATGGGATCAATCTTGGAAAGCTAAACAGAAAGAATCTGAGAAAGGAGTGGAGCTATGTGTTTGCAACTCTTCTCCAAGTCTTCACTGCCAGGAAATCAAGCTTTGATCAAATCAGTGCACCTGTGCAGCAAATTGGATATGCATTGGCCTATGGAAAGAAGATAGATGTTGGCCAAATCATCCTCCAAGAACTATATGGGAGACTTGGTAAGAACACAACGAAGAGAGGTACTGATATTTTCTTCCCTCGCTTTATTCAATCTGTACTTAATTTTAAGAATGCTTCATTGATTGAATTGCCTGGGATTGATAAAAATAAAATAGGCTATCCTAAGTCCATGACCAAACTCATTTTTGGTAATTTGGAGACTAGGAATGATGTGGATGTAAGACTGAACATAACTCCCCATATGGAGAGTTTGTTTAGAACTTATCCCCACAACATGCCAACATTTGATGCAAAATCTAAGTTAGCACAGCCCAAGCAAGTAGAACAAAATGCTAACCCAGGGCCTGCTAACCAACCCTCTCAACCAAACACTCTACCACATTCTGAGCCAACTGCATCATCCTCTCAAAAGGGTGATGTTAGTAAAAAGAAGAGAAAGGAATTAATGTCTGCACCATTAAATATCTTATCTGAAGCAGCATTAGCTGTTGAATTAGGTCTAGAAAGTGAGGAACCTGAGTCACCCTTACACAGGACAAAGAAGAAGAAAACTAAGACCACCTCTTCAGTCACACAAATGGCTGAAGTTGTAAAATCAGGGGCACACAGATCACTAGGTGTATCCTCTCAACAGGGTGCACCTATAAAATCAAGCATTCTCTCCAATGCACCTTCTTGTACAGAGTCAGCACATGGGAGTGATAAGGCTGGCACTACACTGAGTGGAGAGCACATCACAATTGAAACTCCCTCTATTTCTCAGGGGGAGTTGCCAAAATCTTCTCTTAAACACACTTCTCTTCTAGAATCTAACACTGAAATTTCTTTGGAACCTGCAACTCAGGCAACTGAGATGCAAGGCATTGATCATCAAGAATTCTTTTCTCTTGATGAGCCAATAATTTCAAGTGACTTAGTGCATGACACTTTGCTCACCACTCAGAACCCACATTTAGATGGTGAGGGAATGCATGCTGAGGCATCTCCTGATGACACCATCACAAACACAGAGGTTCCACTAGTTCTTACTAGAGACTCTGTTCCTGTGTCAACTGCTGGTGTAATTCATCCCACTTCTGTGGTGACACCAGTAGTAGAGTCAATCCATCCGGTTACAAAAGTTGCATCTGTAACTGAGGAGTCTAGCTTGCCTAGCTCTAGCTCTGACTTCATGTCACAATGGCTGAAGCCTGTGCAACATGACAGTGCTTCAGGATCAGGGTCTGTTCCACAACAATTGACGGTTGAAGCAATTCAAAGCTTAATTATGGATCAGATTCCTGAGTTCACAAAGATTGCTCAGAACCTTCTCACTGCAGACATGCCTAATCCAGACTATGAGGCCATTCTGTTATGCCATAGGGATGATGTGGAGTTGCAGAAGACAAAGATCATTGATGATGCTGAGAGAGATGGCAACATAGATGCCTGGTTGCAAGGAAAATATGATATTACTCTTGATGAAGCACTTCAGTATCTCAGGGAGGAATACCTCACTTCACTGGGCTCCAATGCTAAATCTCTGACCCCTGGGGAAGTGTATGAGGCTATGAATGATTCACACAAGGGATTCCTCAAGGCTGCACATTATCTGGGAAAAGGTGTCAAAACTGAGGTCAATAGAGTGTGTGATAAGACCACCACCACAGTAGAAGCAATCAAGAGGACCTTTGAAAAAATTCCCTCAGCTAGACAGTGTGTTCAAGGACCTCAAACACTGCAACACTACCTGCACCCAAATGGACAATGGGCTAGCTCTGCTAAAGGATACTGTCACAAGTCTGGGGCGTCAATTTCAAATTCTATCTGATCAGACCACAGATGCCAATGCCATGCTGAGGACCATGTTCAAAAATCTATATGGAGACAGACTGATCACTGAGGTCCCAGTACATGACATGACTAGATTTGAAGTGCAGAGACTCAAAGAACAATCCCTGTCTGGCTTCAAATCTACTGAGTTATTCAGCAAAGTAGATGCACTTGAGAAGGAGGTGGCTACTCTCACCAAGTCCAATGCTCATCTTACAGACAAGGTTGCACTTCTAAATGACCAGTTGGACACTCAAGCATCCACCACAGCTGATGTCCTTCTGCATTGACAATCCATGTTAGCTGCTATGATGAAGCATATGGGTCTCCCTCTACCTGATGAATCTTCAATCCCAAAGGACATTTCTACAGCCTCTGTGCCTGACAACAAGCCTAAGGGGGAGAAGAAGGCAAGGACCTCAAATACAAAGGGGGAGAAAGGCATAAAAATCAATGAGGGTGGTCAACAAAGAGTTTCAAAATCTCTACCTAATGTGCCAGGCAAAGGAAAATCCAAAGTGGATGAGCCTTCATCTATCTTGCCAGTTGTCACTCTACCAACTGTGCACATCACTACTCCTGGAGGACAAAAGCAATCCATAACTACCACAGTGGTTGCAGGGAGTATGCCATCTGACAAACCTCCAACCTCTATATCTGAGAATGCCAAGCCTGTAGAAGTTAAAGTTGTTACTGAGGCCAAGCTGCAAGAAGTTGCCAACTCAGATGTTTATCATGATAAAGCCTTCTTGGAGTTTCTGAAAGCCATAAGGGAACAGGTTGGTGACACTCAGTTCTATCTGAGGGAGGTGAAGAAGCAGATTGACTACATCACTGTCATCCCCAAGAAAGTCAATAATCTATGGGTCAAGGAGATAGTTGTAACGCCCCCAAATCCACCCTGATAGGGGACCCGGGTCGTCACATTGTCTCAATATCCTGCAGCACACGATAACGCAATAATAAAATAAAATATTTATTTCAACGGAACATAAATGTCCCACTCCGCAGTTCCAAGATCGTCTCACAAAATAATACAATCCAACTTATTTCATCTCTGGATAATATCTTACATAAGTTCATAAAAATAGAAAATAAAGGTTCCAGTGGGATAATCTAATTCTTGTCAGCATAGTCTGAAGCTTTTCCCTTTCCTCTGGATTCCAGGCTGGACATCTCGCATCTTTCCATCTTGACAGCTGAACAAAATGTTTTAAAGCAAGAATGAGCAACTATAGTGCTCAACAAGTTCTTTCATTGCTCGGGGTATAAATATAATAATATTTACCGAAAGAAATACTCAAAATTTTAATGTAGGATATCACAATCTGAATTGGCTCAAACTCATCTCGAAAATAGCATACTTGAAAGAATCAATACTCATCTCGAAACAAAATACTCGAAAGAATCAATACTCTTCTCGAAACAGAATACTTGAAAAACTCAATACTCATCTCGAAACAGAATACTTGAAAAACTCAATACTCATCTCGAAACAGAATACTCAAAAGACTCATTTGATATAACTCTGATAACTCATGATTTAAGAATAAACTGGTCTTCCACCACACGGTATCTCGGTGGGGCGATCAACTATCTGACCGAGAATACCGCCTCCAATGACACCGCACTTCGCCCGATCACGGCTACAATACGACATCAACTATAATATATATGTATGAATGCTAGCATCATAATGGTTATCAATTCAACCAAGGCAACAAATGCCTAATTAATCTCGGTCCGTATAACGGTACACGAGTCTCTAGTTCTCTATAAGGGGCCTCTTGCCCAAAATTGACCAGTAGAATACAGAATTCCCGAATATTTGGGGTACAGATAACTTGAAATAATTTATCCAGAAAATATTTACAAATCTGGCGGACTGCCAGTCTGACTCGATTTTACCACCAATCCGAACAATGGACTGATGTAAATTCTCAGTAATAATAATTAATCGGTTGACACGAACAAAATGCCAAACCTTGACAATAAAATCAACTATCTCGAAATTATGAGAATAGTCTTAAAATTGAAGTAATTGGGAGTCGTACTGAACAAATAGTACTTCTCAATAATTATAATACTCAACATTGATGAACGTTTAAATAGAATATTTTTCACTTGATCGACGAATAAAAATCTCTAACAATTATAATTTTTAAACTTTTATCGGTTAATTCGAACGAGGAACTAACTAAAAGATAATCAATAAATAACGGTTGAATTTGTAAAATAAATTCAATCGAAAAGAATGAATGTAACTATCTCAGACGACTGAGATTAGTTTCACTGAATCAAAATAATAGTCGTCTCGAATTAATGAGATCGACCCGATAACAATTAAATTATTTCTACGCTTATAGGGATTATAATTCTCAAATAAACTAAATTAACAGCATAATAATTTTTAACGAGAGATAATGCTCAAAAGAAATTATTGCATCATACGGAGCAACAGATAAATCTCAACATATAATATCTCGAAAATAATTAAGGGATTAAATAACACGAACAGAAATTCACAGTTTCCAAAGGTTAGGGTAGGAATGAACTTGCCTCGATCTCGAAGTGCAAATGAATGTAGATAAAATATACTCTACCCGTGAACTTGGCGTCGATCGGGAATTATTCTCTAAAAATGGCAACCAGAAATACGTGAGCGATTCTTCAGAATAAAATATCCCCGATCCGATAATATAATTAATAATAATATAATATCTCAAAAAAAATCTCCTGCATAAATAACGGAGATAAATTCCGAAATAAATAAACCTCTCTTCGAACACAGGAACTAAATCTGGAGAATACGTCCTATTTTTAATATCTGGAAATCTAAATTCTTACTCAAAATGAAAAATTCAAACATCCATTTTTATTCAATTTAAATCCAAAATAATTATTCTCATTTTTAAAATAATTCATCAAAGAATTCCACTTTTAATAAACCTCACAAATCCTAATTTATTTAATAAAATATTAAATCTGACTCGATCCGGTTAATTAAAAATAAACCGGAAAATATTAAAAACAGCTTTCCAGAATAAAATCATATATTATTCTATTTATTCACAAATATAATCTTTTTATTGTAAATTAATAAATCTCTAATTTGTTTTCAAAATCACATAATAATACTTATTTAATTAATAAACCAATCACTATTTTGTTTAAATAAATCATTATTAATAAAACTATTTAATCTTCTATATTTAATAACGTTCCAATTTTAACGGGCCAATTAAATCCTATTTAATTAAACACAAATAAATCGTATGGTCCTAAATTGGGTACGTTAATATTATATTATATTCCACAGCAACGTGGGCCCACCTGTGGGACCCACCTGTGGGACCCACCTGTGGGACCCACCGGTTCAACCTCCCCTTCCCATGTCTCCCTGCAATCTCTCTTCTCTCCCCGTTCGACCTTCCCCCTCTCGACATCAACAATCTCTCCTACTGTCTCTACAACCAACAATCAAACCCAACAATCTCTCTTCCAAACCTCCATCTCTCCCTCGACAATCTCTCCAACCCATCGGCAAAAATCAACCACAACACAGCAACAATATAAGGGTACCAAAGAATATTCAGGATGTTCAGATTTTAATTCACAATCTTAAGATAAGTCTGTCTGGCAGTACAGTATTCTGTTTATAACATTTCAAAATCATCCTTTGAAAGTTTCTAAAGATCTAATCATTTAAGGCAGAAAATCGTCAATTCTCTTTTTTTAAATAAACTTTCATTTTTAAAACATGCAATTTTTTTGATTGGAGGTTTTTCTCGACTCCGGACAATACGGGTGATCAGCCACGTAAAGTCCCCATCCCGGACACTCGGTCCGTCTGGACATAAATTGGGTTCCCAATTAGGCAACACATTGGCCTTTAAAAGGTGCTGGACTGGTCCCACCAGAACTACAACATAAAATAAAACATGCTAGACCGGCGTCACCCGGCCTCTTACGCGGCTCTAATCTGAAGGAATCCGTGGAAAAACATTTTAACAGAATTCCCCCACATCAAATCTTTAAAATCTTTAAAACATTTCACTTTTAAATCCTTCATACTCACTGATAACAGATCAGCCTAGTATAAGGAATTTTAAAAACATCTTTAACTAATTAAGCCATTTTCATTTTCAATTATAAAATACTGAGGTTCATGGAAGCAATTGATAGGCACAATCATGAACAACAACAATAAGGTTAAGATTCAGGGGAAGTATGTAGTCTGGTTTGTTGCTCTCTGTTTTTGTATGTGTATGTATACACTCGAGCTTCTCTGTTTTAGAGAATAGATAGGCTGTGTTTTGGTTTAGTTAACTCTGTGTTTGTTACTCCCTGTTTTGACTTACAATTGATGCTGCAGGAATTTTATACTAAACGAATCAACTAATCAACTGTATCCTCATTATGCATAACAATAATGCAATTTTAAAAAAAACTTAAAAAGATAAAATCATGGAAACAAAATCATTGCAAAAATGTTTAGTGGACAATAAAGCCTAATCATTATTAATTAAGTGGAAATTAATAAATAAAAAGAAATTAAAATGGGGGACAAATATAATGATGGAAATATTTAATATAAATATTTAATAAAAAGATTTCGTTTTTCTCCCGCTGACTAACGAGACTCTAAAATTCGGCTCAAAATATATTTCGAAAATTCGCGGTTATTACAATAGTGATGATATCCAAATTAAAGATATGGCATCTAACATACCAGACTCTATAAGACCTAAAACACTCAGAGATAGATGTCATACTTGAGCTCATTGAGAAGAGGAATGAGAACAGCAAGAGTCTGTTTGATGATTTGAGGAATGGCCAACCTTCAAGGTTACCAGAAGTGATCAAGAAGCCATGGACAATCATTTATCAGTCTGGCACCAGAATTGAAGACATTAAGCAATTGGTCATTCCTCATGATCTTACCCCTAGAAATCAAAGACTGATCATTGCTATCATTGATCAATTACAGAAGAAGGTTGGAGCCAGAAATGCTGAAGAAACTGAGGCACTGCACATCCTCAGAACTTATATAGCAACTGGTGAAATCTCAGAGATGGCTCAACCTAGGAGAAATAAGGATGATGATTCTGAAGATAAAAGTGATGGGAGGAGAAGACATCACAGGAGAGATAAGGGTGATGAAGACAAGAAGAAGAAGAAAGGTGACAAGGATAAGAAGAATGATGATGACCAAGGAAGAGTCTATGAGAGGAAGATTGGAAAACAGCAAGCCTTAGGCATTGCTAGCAGTAACCTCACCACAACACAAGACTCTAAGTCTAGGGTGAATACTGTTAGTGGTGACCTAGCAAAATCTACATCTATGGCTTCTACAACTGTTTTGCCACCTCAAGAAGAGAAGAAGATTCAAGTCAAGAAACCCTGTGTATGTTTCAGAAAGCAAACTGCTAATGGAATACTACTATGGTCTACCAACAAAGGTCAAAGATTTTTGCCAAGCAACCATGCAAGAGGATGAAATTTAAACATGTTGCAAGAAGATTGAAGCTATCCAAATCAAGAGCCCTAACAATCATTCCAGGATTGAAACTCCAGCCACTTGATGAAGACTTTGATGAAGAGCAATTGCAATTTCTAAGAGCTCAAAAGATATGCTTTGCTGCAATTGTGGATGACCACCTTGAGATCAAGTACACTGATGGGAGAGAAATGAAATTCAAACAAGGGGGTTGTCAGAATTGGGGTAAATTGTATGAGATAGAAAGAATCATTGCATTGCTGGATTCTAAAGACAAGGTGGAGAAAGTATGGAAGCTGGAATTGATTGACTTTGTGAAAATGAAGAGAGATTATGCTGAAAAGATAAGAAAGGGCTGCTATGAGAAGTGGTTAGAAAGGGAGAAAGAAATTGACAGACTGGAGATTGAAGCAGAAAAGCTACGGGCAAAGGGATTGTGTAGAGTTCAGCTTGATCCCTATGTGGTGAAGTATAGGAGAAGAAATGGAGACAATGTCAATATAAGAATGAACCTACTCAGTCACTATCCTGCCTACATTCTGAAGCCAGTGCTTGAAGATTTCAAAAACTCTATCATGATTGAAGAATTGGATGCTATGGCAGAAATCATAAGAGCAATAGATGAGAATGCAAGAAAGGAAAAAGAAATGAAACAGAAAGCATATGATGATCTACAAGCCAAAGCAATGGAGATGCAATCAAATGAAAATGGCTAGTACCTCATCATATTGTAAGAGCATTTATCTTGTAATTCCATTTATGTGTTCAATATACATACCTGTACTTTTTAAGTCTTATCTTTATGTATGTTAGGCTTGTTATCAGACATGAAATTGTGATTAAGGGTCTCACTCACAATTTGGGGGAGATTGTTAGTTACAGAGGCATGCCTGTACACATCTAATAACAAGCCTAATTGTTTGTAATGCTTTGCATTACTTACATGACCTCTTAACTGAGGGAACCTCTAGTTGTAGAGTTTCTGTTTGTATTGTACTTATAGTAGGCATCAAATCCTAGTTGTATAATTGTAATTATAAAGTCTAGAATAATGCTTGAAAGAAGTTCCAAGGTTCATGCCTCAAGCAAGGAGTTAAAGACTGTCAAATAATCACAGTTGGGGATTTGAAGAAATGAAGAATTTGCCTAAGTACCAATTCGAGAAGTATATTTGTCTATTCGAGAAGTCCAGCATTCGAGAAGTCAGGGATTCGATATCTCAAAACACTATTCGATATCTCTGAATACACTGTTCGATATCTCATTCGATATCTCAGGGATTCGATATGTCTACTACTCTATTCGAGAACTCAAGAAGTCAACAAGTCAAGATGGTATTCGAGTTCTCAAAGAGTCAACAAGTCAAAGTTCCATTCGATATCTCAAGGACTCAGAAAGCTATTCGATATCTCGAGGATTCGATAAGTCAAATGTTCTATTCGACAACTCAAGGAATCCTGATGGAAAAGAGCTATTCGAGAAGTGATTTGATATGTCAATATAACAGTATTCGAGAACTCAGAGTTATCGATCAAGTCAATTCTAGTTCTCGAATCACTTACTTAGTCACTTCTCGAATACATTCTTGGAGACAAAATACTGAAGAAATTGTACAAGTAAGAAACCTGCAACAAGCCAATGCACTTTATGGACCACAATCTGTAACGTGCTCTGGAAAGCCTACAAGGAAGCTTGGAGAGATATAGAAGAAACAAGGAGCTAAAGAAGTGGATCTAAACAGGCTTTGCAAAGTCAAATCTGTAACCGTTTGGACACTTACTCAAAAAGGATAGACAGACTAGAAAGTAATTTGTTTTAGCTACCTTATTTGCAGTAAGTAGGCTGTATCCATGTTCTATAAGGACACAACCTCACTTCATAACTTAGTAACTTTTGTGAGTCAAGTTTTTCATACATTGTAAGCTATATCTCTCTGAGAAAAACGAAGCTGAGAATACTACCATTTGTATTCACAGATTGTAGCAACCTTTATCTAATGATACATTAGATTAAAGTGATATTGTGTCTTGTGTTGTTTCTTTATCCGCACCTTCACTTCTACACACACAGGCACTTATCTGCTACATAGACTCAATCCAAGAAAAGTTCAAGAATCCATTCACCCCCCATCTGTATTCTTTTACCGTATTCAATACTCAACAAATATGTAACTTAACTTTAAAAGACATGTATACTTTTCTTATTTTGAAAAATGTATAGATTTTTTGAATAGAATAAAGTATCACTACTTTTTCATGGTATCAAAAAATACTAAGATAATTAGCCTTTTCATGGAGAATCTCACAATTTATAATTTAAAATAAAGTGAATAAATTAATGGAACCAAAAATTCGATTAAGAGTTTTAGTATGTATAAAATTTAGTAGCATTTATTTTCTTTTCAATGAATATGCTTTAAATTATTTAAAAATACTTAAGATTCCATTGAAAGTTTCAAGAATTCTTAAGGTGTTTTTATATTTCTAATAAATACAGTAACAAAATCTTTATAAAATATTCAATAATCTGAATACTCTTTTGAGAAATATATTTTTATAAACATTGAGATTTTGTAAAGTGTTTCTTTCAATAAATTTAAAAATTTACTAAATTTTAATTCTATTCCACAAATAAATTTACTAAATTTCATATCATTGTAAGAAATCTAAACCTTTCAAAAAAGTGAGAGAATATGTGCATAAAAAATTTACTACAGATAACCTTAATCAATTTTTGTAGGAACACCTTAAAGAATTTAGCCAACCACTATACAAGAACAAGAGTCTTGCTGTTGTTTAATGACATCAAATAATAAATCTCTCTATGTACAATTCTTATTAAAGCTAGTGGCATCTCTCCTTAGTCCCTACACTACACTACACTGATTCAATTCGATGAAGCACTACAGCAGCATCCTTGAAGCACTACAGCAGCATCCTTACTCAGTTAATGACGGTAGCCTTTGCAGATCCGATCAGGCCTCTGTATATCAGGTTATGCCTTGCTGGGCTTTCATCACTGTAGGTCCAATCAAAGGAGTTTGTTGTAAGAACTCGGATAACAACTAAGAGAATTAGGATTGTTGACATGTATTTGGCAGATACCAATGGCTTTCCAGGAAGATTAAACTTATAAATCATCATTTTCTATGCCAATAATATATTCTCAATTGGGATTTCCATTCCAAGATCACCACGAGCAACCATAAATGAGTCTGTCTCAAGCAAGATTTCATGTTGATAACTACCTCCTGATTATCCACCTACAAGGGAATAATCACAAGATGTCATTATGACAAGTGTATTGATTATACAGAGTACCACTAGAAATCTACTATAAAACTCAGCATGTCAATGACGTCCCATAAGAAACTAAACATACATAATATTAATTCAAGAGCAACTCCCAATTAATAAGCCAAATTTTGATGGCACACAATACAACACATTTTTTCATTTAAGCAATGATACCTACACACCTTTGACATCAACTGTATAGTTTTGGCATGGTGCTCAAGGACCTTTCGAATATTAACAAGGTCTGAACCCTTGCGAACAAACGAGAGTGCAATCATGTCAATATTGTTCGGAACACCGCACATCAAGATGTCTTCCTTGTCCTTGTCCTTTTCTGTAAGTGTTGGGAGATCCACAACACCACCACGAAGATTCACATTAAAAATCAGTACTTAAATTAAAAATCAATACCCCTAACTCACAAATTCAACACTATTTCTTAGATGATCCATGTATTTCACTTAATGGATCGAAGACACACATTTCATATTGGTGTGGTTTTAGAGCAACACAAATCAAGTGCCGAGACCAGAAATCAATTCACAAAATAAAGAGTCGCAGAGTCAAATGGATTATAATACAAAACATGATGCTACGAGATCATTGAACATGATACGTCACCGGAACCCAAAACTATCTAAAATGCTAGAATACATAACAGAATCTTCATGTATATCAAAATACGCAGTAGAACACATAGAAACACGTACTGTTAACGATATCCATAACAATCATAAAAAATTATGATTCCTTATTCATTGTTGTAGTTTTCTCCTCCATTTTTCCTTTTTCGGACGTTTTATCAAGCTATTAACATATACGTGTTTGTAACGTATTATAATCATTATATCAGTGATTTACTGATCTTTGATATGATTTTTGATATGGAGAATCATTTCCTTAATTTAACAAAATCATGAATTTTGTCAATCTAAAATTGATGAGATATGTTTCCATGATTATAAGATTCTGTAAAATATTCTATGTAATTAGTCCAAAGTTAGTCCATATATTTCATGATAATAACATATTTGTCATTGGATTTTATTATTAATTTTTATTAATATTTGATAATAATGTATGGTCTAAGATTGGGTCTCTTGGTTTTCTTGATAGCGAGGTTCTCCCTCGAACTCTACTATATATATATATATATATATAGGAGGAGGTTCAAGAGAGAACCTATATTAGCAAGAGAACCAGAAGACCCTCATCTTAACCATTAATTTATTTTTGATCGTGTGGCACAGATTCTGTATAAATATACTATTATATCAGCTTATTAATGCTATAGGGACAGTACTTGGATTTTTGGAAAATACAGTAATTATACGTATGCTTTATGATTTATTACCATGTTTGCACTAAATTAATTAGATACTGTTACCTTTACCCATAGGATTTCCTATTTCAGTTATCAATCTAAATTTGATGATTGATTTGTAAAATAAATCAATACGTAATATATCAATCATATTTAGTAGTCTGTTCATCACAATTCATATTCAGACGTTTATTCTTTGTTACATACAACCTGTTTATAGAAGATGACTATTCCTCAAAATAGTGCTTCGAATGAAGACAATGTAATTGAGATTGAACCAGGTATGTGTATAAATGTGTTCTACATGTTATAGCTTTAAATGTTCTTATAGATGTTTTTTACATTATAACCATGTAGATGTTTGTAGGTTTGTATATTAAGTTTCTAGTGTTTTTTAATTTGATTGTTATGTTGTTTAATTTTTTTATTTGTTATACGATTTATATATTGATTCATAATTTTGGTATTGCAGAGTTTGATAACATTAATATACTTAATCATGGACTGGGTGATGACTGGATCCCCGAGTGTGAATCAGAGAATAAGCCATTCATAGGGCAAACATTTCCAGATTTGAACACAGCATTCAAATTCTATCACGACTATGGTAGCAGGTGTGGTTTTGATAGTCGTCGTTCATCAGAGAAGAAGAAAAACGATAAAGTAACTAGTAAATATTTCGTTTGTTCAAGAGCTGGTTCACCAGATGACAATAAATCAAAATCACCAGATGATAAAGAATCAAATGATACATCAATTATTAGAAGGAGGAGAACAGCTTCTGCTAAATGTCATTGTTCGGCCAAATTAATCCTTGGTCCAGATAGCAATGGTGGATTCATTGTGAAAAAGTTTGTTGAAAATCATAACCACTCTTTTGCGGGCAAAGGAACAATGCAATTTTTACGTTGTAGTAGGTCTCTGACTGAATTCCACAAAAGGTTTATAATTGATGCTGCGAAATTAAATATCGGAGCTACACGAGCTCATGCTATATTCAAATCAATGATCGGTTCATATGAGGATATTGGAGCTACGGTGGTAGACTTCAAGAATTTCTCAAGGGATATTAAAGAATACATTGGAAAGCACGACGCAGATATTCTCATTCAGAAATTTAAGGATATTCAAGCTTCATCTGATGATACTTTCAGGTTTGAATTCAAGACCGATGAAAAAAATCACTTGACTCAACTGTTTTGGGCAGATGGTGTTGGACGAAGAAATTTTGAGGTTTTTGGTGATGTGGTCTCTTTTGATGCAACATATCGGACAAACAAGTACATTTATTTTGTTAACAATTTTACTTATTAATAATAAAAATGTAATACTTGTTTATGTTCTTAATTATATCATTTTTTTAATAGGTATGGAATGGTTTTTATACCTTTCATTGGTATTGATAACCACTGGAAGAGTGTAACATTTGCTGCAGCGTTGCTTGAGAAAGAAGATGTGGATAATTACAAATGGGCTTGTGAAGCGTTTAAGAAAATCTTTGGATCAAGTCTAAAGTGCATAGTTACTGATCAAGATCCTGCAATGAAAATTGCAATTGAAGAATGTTTCCCAGGTGTTAAGCACCGTCTTTGTATGTGGCATATTATGAAGAAGTTTCCTGCAAAGGTATATTTCTTTCTAATTAGATGTTTACAATTGTTCACCTATGAACACTTGGGTTAATTTTACTTCAACTATTAAACCTAGTTTTATTGAAATTTATGTTATTTTTATATTTTATATGTTTTTTTCAGTTAGGAACATTATTCTGTGCTGAATCTCCATTTATGGACAAATTGAATAATTTTGTTTGGAGTGATCATTCATCGGTTGATGAATTTGAATCTGGTTGGAACGATGTTGTTTCCGAGTTTGGACTAAACGATAACACCTGGCTCAAAGAAATGTTTTCACTGAGAGCCAATTGGGTTCCTGCATTCTTTAATGATGAACCAATGGTTGGCCTTATTCGTACTACATCAAGATCTGAAAGCTCCAATTTTTACTTCAATCATTTTGTTCAAAAGGGAGATACTCTGTCCGAATTTTACATATGCTTCCATAGTGCTATTGAAAAACAGAGGAATAACAATGCTTTACTTAATCATAAAGACGAGGTCATGCCTAGAACAATAAATAAAAAAAATTGAGAAGGATGCTGCTGAGATATATACCAAAACAATGTTCTACAAGATACAAGATCAGATTTCTGCAAGTTGTGGGGATATGATAATGGATGAAATGTTCGTTGTTGATGATGTCAAAACACTTAGAGTGAAAGATCCATGTTTCAAAAATAGAACATTTGAGGTTAATTTCATTTGTCAACGTTATAATTTGTTATAATTATACATTCTATTTATGCACTAATACTTTTTAAATTTTTCTTTAATGTGCAGGTTAAACTTAAATTGTCAACAAACGACATTGACTGTTCATGTAACTTGTATACGAGGGTTGGTTATTTATGCAGTCATAGCTTTTTGTGCTTGGGTCTTTCAGGTATCAACTTTATACCTCGGCAGTATGTTACTAACAGATGGTTGAAGAGGGCAGAGGAAAGGTTCTCCACTCTAAAGCTTTCAAACATAGCTGAGCTCAATCATGATGAAGACGCAAAACGTAACAAAACAAGAGACTGTTGGTTTGAGTTTCAAGGTTGCATAACTGATGCTTCAGAGTCTTTAGAACATATTGATTTCATCCATAAAGGACTGATAGGTATGAGGAAGCATATTAAAGATTCTGCAAATCGGGGTAACATTGATACGGAACAGAATATTATTGAAGATTTTATTGGTACGCGTGTTGTTGACGAGATTACAATTCTACCCCCTAATCAGAGCAATAATAAGGGTTGCAGAAAGAGAATTATTGGATCAGCTGAAAAATCTTTAGGTGGTAAGAAAAGGCAAAAAAGGAAATGCAAGAAATGTAAAGAACTAGCATGGCATGACTCTCGAAACTGTCCATCAACAAGTTAAACATTTTTACATGCGGATACAAGCTACAATTTAGTATATTTATTTTCATGAATAAGAAATTTTCATCTGGAATCTTATTGTTAAGTTTTTTCTAATAAGTTTGGTTGTTTTCACAAATTATTAAAACTCCTCTGTAACCAGATTTTATTGGTTTATTATTTTACTTTGTTTTGTCTTCATTTAATTGTTTTATGTATATTTATCACTGTTATATGTTAGTTGTTTGATTTTTTAACTCTTTGGTACTATTAGATTTTTAAACTACTTATTTGATTAAGAATTCTTTATAGTATTCTGTATCTCTTTTTGTTGTACATACTTAAATAAATTCTTTATAGTCTTTTCTGTCTCTTATGGTTGTACATGCATAAATCAATGTGTTTTGTTATAGTTTGAATTTATAACTGTTCCATTAAGTATTTGTCATGTTAGTTCTTTTATAATTCTGCCAAGTGTTTCATGTTGCAACTTTGATTAGTGTATACATTATGTTTTTTGTTGATTTTGATTCTATACAAAAAAATTGTTTAGCGTATGTATATTCAACTAGATATAATATTGTACGATTAACAAGATTCTAACGATTTTTTTAAACTGATCTAAAAGTTTAATGCTGAATACCAAATATAATGAAAGATGTAATAAACATTCATAGTAACTTAAATGAACCATAATGTAACAGAACATTCTACTGCAAAAGAATTTTCAACAGAACACAACCAACAAAAGTATCTTTGAAAGAACACATTACAAGATCTTAACCAAACTACTCTGCATTCTTTCTTGTTACTTCACGCCTTGCATTTTGAGTTAAATTGACTTTCTCAACATAAAGGTTAGCTAATGGGTTGTCAAAATGAGTCTCTGCTAGCCAGTTTGCAACATTGTTTGCGTCAACAAATTTATTCTTCAGAATTATAGCACGTTCATTCTTCTTGTGTGATTGACTTGCCTTTCCTAAGTTTTCGATGAACTTGTCACGGATTACATCATACTCTGCATAAATTGCTTCTAGGTTCTTCAATACATCCTGTGAAATGTAAAGAATTAGATATTATATAAATATATACTAGCAATTGTGTTGCTTTCAATCAAGTAATTCATTCAGACTATTTCTGATTAGTTATATGCACACAAACACACTTTGATTATTTTTAAATAAGCAACTATTAATAAAAGTCAGCTTTCATTTGTGATTCTCAGGTTACAATTGGAAAAAAGATTGCTTTATGTCCTTAAAATTTCATACCAGGCAAAAATTATAAAGAGATTAATAAATAAATTATAATGTGTTCTGTTAAGTACTTTTTTTAAACTTATTTTATAGATTGTATACTAATTTATGAAACACGGAAGATACACAATTATATATACAAGAGTTACACACAAAATGAAAATTACAAGCTGACATAAGCAATTATAGTTAAAACTCAACTCTTAAAAGAGACTACAATAGCAGACTTATAATGTACTAAAATTCTAATGTTTTCATGGTTTGGTATAATTTTTCATCATAAATATATTTAGTTGCAACATTACTTATATGATATAAATATTTCAAAAAATCAGAAATATTACCTCGCTATGATGAGAAACAGAATGACTACCTCGCTGTTCAGTTTCAACTTCAGCAACATTCTAAAAAATATATAATTGAATTATATTGTGTCATTCATTCTGCTTTTTTTGAGAATGAAGTACTTACATTAAATTTTAAATTCCCTAAAAATTACAAGTGTATGAAATTGTATACCTCTATGAAATGAGATTCAGTTATGTGTTGCTTGTTATCATTCAGAACTTCTTCCTGCAATTTTTGTTAAATAAAAGAACAATCATTTAAGGTTAATTACAAATAAAGTTATATCATCATATCAACTCTTAAAACTAATGTCATACCTCATTTTTCCAACTGCTTAATATATCTTTATCGACCTTTATCATTTGCAACCTTCCTCCAGAAAGGAGATTGTATTTCATAAGGTAACACTCTATTTTCTTCATTGAAAATCCATTCCAGTTCTTATATTTTGGAGTATAAGGTTCTTCAAACAATTTGGTTGGCAGTGCACGATCAAGGAAATAATACTGTTATAGAATTATATAAGATCACCAAATGTTATAAAATAGTGCTCATATAGTTTGTTAAATTAAAAAGAAGTACTTACCAAAAGGAAAGGAAAAGAACCAGAATAATGATGTGTTTGTGGGTTTCGTAACCAAATTTGTTGTGCTGCACGTAGTGAGTTTATCAACAATTCACACCAATTGTAATCGCTGCATCTATCAATATTACCAGAAAATGTAAGTACAGATTGCCTAATAAATGAGTTCAGAGGATTCTCAATCAGCATTGTAACCATTAAGCATAAAAAATTCAGCTTGAAATTCATATCAGCGATGTCCGAGTTAATTATCTTATCAGCGACATCACGTATTGAAACTCTGAAGTGTTTATTTTTAACATCATATTGTCTCCTCCAAACTTTATTAGCATCAACATCACGATCGAACTCAACTTTGAGGTTTCCTCTAGGTAATCCTAAGATTTTCTGGACATCCTCCTCAGTGATAGCATAAGCACGTCCATCAATTGCCATAAAACCCATTACAGAATCAAAATTCCTTACCAGATTATATCCTAATCTAACTGGATATGTTGGCATTCTGAAAGATAACAAATCTCCAAATCCAGTTGTTTTAATCCATTCTTGTTGACTCGTTGTTAGATTATCCAGAACTTTGTTGTAAACAATTGGCTGAATTTTCATTAGTAACTTTTGATATCCAGAAGAGTACATTCTCCTTGCAGTAGAAGTAACTTCTCCATCAGTAACTTTTCTTTTTTTCCTTTTTGTTATAATATTGCATTCCATGATTCCATCCGACTGCTAAGAGAATATATGAACCATATCATGATTAATTTATTATAACAGACTTATAATACTTTAATATAAAAGTAACTTAACCTCTGATGAATCTGTTAATTGCCTTTTCCTAGAACCAAACAAACTAGTATCCATACTAGTTTCTATGTTAGTTTCAATGTTCACATCATCGAAACTAGTTTCCAACCTTTCAACATCTGAAAAGAAAAAAAAATTGTTGTAACGGCAAGAACATTGTACATTTGAATAATAGTTTTAAGAATTAAAAAACTTTACGAACTGATCTGTCATAAAAAATTTTAATTTACATTTGTAAACTATAAATTCTTTAAGATTACAATCAAAGAGTTTTACCCTGTTCAATACATTTCTACTGAAATGTATTTCAATCAAAATAGCAAATTTATTAATTTCCAGTAAAGCTTAACTAAACTATAGCATCCTAATAAGTGTTTAGTTGTTTGTATTGTTTTAACAAGTAAAAATTTAATCAAAACATCACGTTACAATATTAAAACAGTAACTACAGTGTTTTGATGTGTTTTGATGTAGTTTACAATTTAAGATAACAATAAGATCCTAATAAGTGTTTTGTAGGTTTAACTAAAGTAAACTAACAAATTTTTTTATCAAAGTTAATTAAGATAATTACATATATTCTGAACATGTCAACTATAGTCTAATAAGTGTTTACAAGCGTACTTCATAGTATAATTCAACAATATATGTTAACAATATGATACTTTACCTTGTTCTGCGAAACATGATTTAATCAGTGATATTGTGTCTTTATCATTGTTAACTCCATCTGCTGAAGTAGACATTGTAATTGGCACTGTGTAATCATCTAAAAAAAAAAATTGAATACAATGGTGTTTCTTAGCTATTGATTAATCAGTTAAAAGATGTAAATATTACATAATTGTCGAAAAAAGTACCTAATCTGTTAAATATAGCCAACAATCTTCCATGGAAAGAATCAATTTCTTCTATAGAAAACCAATATCTATTCAGCTGTAACAAAATCTATGTTAAATATAGAATTGTATACATAAGGAATAAGATATTGTACACAACAAACATAAAGGAGCTGTTTAAAAAAAAATCTACTTACAAAATTAGGATAACCAGTATTAGAACTAAATCTTGCTGGAAACATCTTCAGGAATAGAGTCATGTAGAACAGCATAAAGAACCCACATTTCTTATCATCTCTCTGTGCTGGTATCTGAATTCATACAAACGTAATAATCTATAAGTTTTAAAAAAGTTGAAATGCAATTAATTTTCAATAACAAAAACATACCTTTGGCACTCTTAGTTGTATATTACTTGCAGCATTAGAAGAACACTCTGTCTTCTTGTATAGCATTGGTAAAAGTCTGTTATTTAATAAGGTTTATATTTTATCAAGACAGTATAACATAATGTTTATAGTGTAAAATGAAAATATATATGACTTCATACCTATACATTAACTCTTCAACATCTCTCTTAAGTGCTCCGTCCAACGAATCCAAAAGTATCATTGATGGCCGCTCTGTCTTTTTCTTAATGTCACCACCAGGATTACATAGAATAACTAACGACCAGTGATTACTGATTTTAAAAGATATCAGTGATTAATTAATGTTGTAAAGAGAATGTACAATATAAATTTGTAAGAAAACATTAAGGTGTAGTACTAACCTTAAACACAAAGGGAATAAAATATATTTTCTTCTGAATATTTCAAGTCTGTCAAACCATTTTATTACAAGATTTCTTCCTTGCTTATGTTGATTAAACTTAACCATCCAGTGAGGATCTACATAAACACAGCTTTCTCTTGTTTCTTCGGGAACAATATACCACAATCTCCTGTGTTATAAAGCACAAAAAGAACATGTTTAGTTTTTTTATACGTTTGCTGATTCTGTAATGTTTTAATAAGTCATACTGTGTATATTATAAAGACAGTATATAATGTTTCTGGACAGCAATTGGAACTTTACAAATCAAACACTAATTAAAACTTTATAAACAAAACGAAATAATAAAGGTTTAGTATACCTCATGTAGTAAATAGCTTGCGGATCGCTTAACTTTTCCTTGTCCGAAGAATCTGATATTACAAATTTAGACACATACTTACATGAGGTCTGTAACAAAATCCGACACATATAGATGTAGAACTTTTCATGTGTAAAAAATTTAACTAATCGAGATTATGATTACTTAAACACATACTTACATGAGGTATGTAAAAAATTCAGACATGCAGATATAAAATTGATTATACTACATGATATCGTAATGTAAATGGCAACCCAAAGCATATTTTGAATTAATTTGATACAGAACATACCTAACAGACGATTCCTTAGAGCAGAGCTTCTTGTGTTCCTCATTTGTAGATTTTCAAAATATACAACCCTATCAGAGAAATTGAACAAACGAAAATATGACTTTAAGATTCTGTTTGAGACAACGCGTATTAAACCCAAGAGTATTTGAATTTTTTGACTATTTAGGAACAAAGAAAGTTCTTGTTTATAACTTCATCATACCTGTTGTGTTCCAAACAATGGAGAGAACTTTGGTTTGTTTCAGTTGTGGATGAATTGGACAATAAAGTAGAAATACTTTAAAGATGTGTCTTGGAAATTGATCCATATTCAAGACTAGTTACCATAGCCGGTAAGATATTTATTGTGGTAATTCATTGTCGTGACAGTTATTATTAAATCGTAATATAATGTCGATAAATTAATGGAATCTTTTGGTAATTTGTTCTCCCAAGAGTCGTTGCACTTTCCTTTTCGAACATCCTAAATAATCTTATAGTATTATATTAATTTTATTTTTGATTAATAATTTATCTGTTTGTTATTATTTTAAAATAAAAAATAAATATATTTAAAACACCAAGATTATTTTACAATTTTTTGAAACACGTAAGAGAAAGTTAATAAATATATAGTATTACGATATATTTTATTATATAGATATTTTTTTCTAAATAAATATATAGTATTAAAAAGATAATTAAAGAGTCATTACACTTTCCTTTCGAGCATTTAAAATTATATTATAATATTATATTAATTATCGAAAGAGCAATTTCATTATCAAAGTTCATAATCTATGATTTAATTTTAGTTGGTTTTCAGACAGCAACAAGATTTACGATCTAAAGATACTATAAGAAAATTAGTCAGCCTTAGTTGTGATTATAGTTGGTTTAAAGATCGTATAAATCACGATAAACGATCTAAATATAGTCTTGTATAGTCGTTACAATTAACTCTTAAAACATCTAAAAGAATTTGAATTAATGCCCTAAATACCCAAAAAATGCATACCCACTTACCAAAATACCCAAATTTTAAAACACCGCCCAAAATACCCACGGGTCACGCCGTTTAGAACGGCGCAACCCGAACACTGTAGCACGCCAGAAATTGCAAAATGTCTCCGGAAACATCAAAGCTCAGCTGCCGGCGACTGGGGGCGATTTCGTCGTCTCCCGTCGATCTCTCTCCACACACCACCTCCACCACAGGGGCGGATAAGGCCCCGCAGGGGCGGTACGAGGTCGTCGGAGAACTGAGAAGTCGATTGAATTTCGATTTGGGTTTTCAAAATCCGGCAAATAAAACGTAATAATATTGTTATGGATGTGTAGAGTATCCAATTGCGATTCTAATGGTATATAGAACGTAGCTGGAAAGTTGCTGGGTTGGACGGAAGAAGAGAATGAAAAATAACGCCGGAATCGTGTTAGTCGCGAGCTCTGACAACGACGAAGCTGACATCAGACACGCATTCTGTAGATGCGTATCGTGTGATACGCATCTGTCAGATGCGTATGCTGACGTCGAAGCTGGCGTTATATACGCTGTTGATGACGGCGTATCTTCAGATGCGTGGTTACTGTAGGCGTAACTGAAAAAAATTCACGACCCCTTAGTCACGTATCCTCCTGATACTCCTACCCCATGGGCGTATTCGGGGATACTCCTCTGTCATGTGCGTATCCCGTGGGTATTTTGTTAAAGAGTCGTTACACTCTCCTTTTCGAACATCCAATATAATATTATAGTATTATATTAATTATATTTTGGAATAATAATTTTTTTATTTTATTAAATTAAAATAAAAATATATATATTTAAAATACCAAAAATCTTTAATAATTTTTTGAAACACGTAAGAGACTCTTGGTGTTATGTATATAACGTTATATTGCAATTGCCTCTTTAAACAAATAAAAGAATGTTATAGTATTATGGAAATGTATTTAATTATTTGTTTCTTCGAATAAATAACAGAACATTACCATAGAAATTGAATAAAAAAAATTCAATATAAGAGTAAGATTTATAAGTGAAATGTTAAAAATAGGTCACGAGTATATAGCTTACTAACACATGAACACTTGTTTCACACAGGAACACTTGAAAAAATCTATGGAGAAACCCGTATAGTAATATCGTAAGAATCTATATAGGAACACCTCAAGAACACCTCAAAATATAAGAACAACATTTTAATCTATATAGGAAAACTGCAAGAATACCTCAATATAGATTCTTTAAATTTAATTAATTTATGAGTTTATTATGCAAACAACTAAATTTAAGAACTCCACATATGTAAAGATTACAAGCAATCGTCATAAAGAAAAAGAAAAACAATAAAATAAATGAATACACAAAAGAACTAGAATAAATAATAAGAAAATACCATAGAGATTGAATTAAAAAAATCAATATAAGAGAAAGATCATGAGTATAGAGCTTACTAACAAGCAAATAGACAACACTGCCGTGTCATTTCCCTTAAATTCACTTAGATTTATACACTATATATAGAACAAACTTTTATTAACAACTTAATCTAATAAGGATCTATGTAAAACTCTTTGGGTGAAACAAACTCTTAGGTGTTTGCATAGGAATTTAATTATAAGAATAGTATATTGTTCTTATAATAGCAGAACAAAAACACCTAGATAGATAGTTTACTTTTAACTTAATAATGTAGATTACATAATTTTACCAAAAGCACTTATCGAAAAAAATATTCAACAAACAAATACATAATAGAACATTCTTTTCTTCAAGAGAACACAAATACATCTGAACATTATATTCTTCATTATGATCCAAGCCTTGCCCTTCGAGATTCTTTGACTTTGTCAACATACAAATTAGATAATGGGTTATCAAAAACAGTTTCTGCTTCCCAATTTGCAACATTGTTGAGCTCAACAAATTTATCTTTCAAAGATATGAAACGTGAATCGTTTTTCTTAGTCTGACTTGCGTTTCTTAAACTTTCCAGAAACTTATCACGAGCTATATCATAATCTCCATAATGTTTTTCAAGATCTTTCAACATGTCCTACAAAATGAGATATAATCAGAATATAATACAAAATAAAAAAACAATATAAAAGTTATGCTAAGTGTAGAATACCAACCATGAACAATCTGAATGTATAATCTTATACATTTTCTTAACATCTAAATACACAAAACACTTAGATTTATAATATCCAAATAATACCTTTTCCTTATCAGCTTCTGAATCACCACACATTTCAGCATATACATTGTCATGATAACCAGCTTCATCCACTTCCTCCTATTATTAAAACAAACAGAGCAAAGAAACATAAAAATAGATACTATACAATATATTATCACTTAATTAAAGTATTAATGTTACCTCATTCTTCCAACTGATCAACGTTTCTTTGTCCAAATCTGGGGTCTTTAAAATTCCTTCCAGAATGTTTGATTCAACAAGATAATTCTCAATCTTAGACAAAGAGAACCCTTTCAAAGACATGTATCTTGGCAAGACTTTTACATCAAAGAATTTTGATGGCACCGCATGGTTGAGATAAAAGAACTATAACAAAACAGATAAATAATTAGTACTAACAAAGTATTATGTTTTTACATAATACTTAAATGTCTTTTGAAGAGTATACTTACTAATACTTACCACGAGAAAAGGTAGGGAACCACAGTAGTACCTCGTACTTGTATTACGTAACCAAAATTTTGGTGCGGCTCTTAACGAACTAATTAAAAGCTCACACCAATTATATTTGCTACAATCATCTATGTCACCTGAAAAATGGATGATTTTTTGCCTAACAAATGAATTCACATGATTATGAATCAACATTGTGATCATTAAAGTCAAAAAATTTAATTTGAAATTGTAATCAACAGTATCCGATTTGATGATTCTTTCAGCCACATCTCGAGTATGAATTCTGAGATTTTTGTCTTTATCACCATACTGTTTCCTCCACAGAATAGGAACATTATCATCACGTGAAAATTCTACCTTGACCCTTCCTCTAGGTAACCCTAAAACTTCTTCTACATCCTTCTCAGTAACTGGAACAGCGCGTCCATTTATTGCCATACAACACAGAACATGATCAAAGTTTGAAACCAATTTGTATCCTAATATTAATGGATATTTGATCATTCGAAAATTCAATATTTTTCCAAGCCCAGTACTCTCTATCCATTCTTTCTGATTTCGAGATAAACTATCCATCACTTGATTGAAAATTTTTGGCTTCATTTTCATCAATAATTTTTTAGGACCATCACCAGAGTTATGTGTTCTTTTCGAATTCCCATCACTCATGCTTCCTTCATCATTCTTGTGATCAATAACATTACATTCACTTACTTCAGTTGACTGTGATCAAAATTATGAAAATAAAAAAAATTTAAGTGACAATCTTTAACAATCTTTTCTTATAAGACTTTATATTCAAAAATAAGCTTAATGTGTTATTTTACCTCAGAATAAAGCTCAAGCTTTCTTTTCGTAATTCTCTTGCAATGTCCCAAATGTTTCACTGAAACAAATATTAAAAAGTATTACAACAGTATTATGTCCTTTTAGAGTATATGATAGTGTTTTAAGTATTACAAATAAAAAATAAAGTTAAAAAAGTCTATTAATACTTTTGATTGGTTATATTAAGTTACTCTTAACAATGCAGTTATCTTTTTACGATCAAGAAAGGATTCCATACCTTCTTCCCCCAGATATGATTTGATCAAGTTAATTGTTTCCAGATCATTATCAAATCCTTGTACAGAATGACCTACCCTCACAGGCATTGTATCAATTTTCAAGTTTCCTAAGAACAATCATAAAAAAAATTAGAGTATAGATATAGTAGTATGGTAAATTTTAACGCTAAAAATAAACAGACATACTTATTCTGTGAAAAATTGTTGAAAGCACTATTTGGAAGTTGTTAAATTCATCCATTTTAAACCAATCCCTGGTCATCTATAGATCATAGTAAAAATATGTTAGAGGATTAGAATAAAACATTGCTAATAAGAAAATATATTTAAAAACAATATGCTTACAAAGTTAGGATATCCAACATGAGAACTGAATTTTTCTGGGAACACTTTAAAGAACAAAGTCATATAGTAGAGTACAAAGAAACCACATTTCTTGTCATCTGTTTGTCTTGGAACCTACAAGGAGAATCATTTGTCATTGTTAAAAAAAATAGTTAAATAAGGAATTATTACTTAATATTGGAAACAAAATTTTTTTAAATACCTCTGGAGAAACAAGTTCTATTTTGGTGTTCATCTTGTCTGAGTATAACATTTGCAGTAGGCTGTGAGAAATGAACAAACCTTAATTACCTTTTGATCTATATGTACTTTAATTACCTTAATTACCTTTAAGTAACTCTGAATATATTGTAGTTGTGTGGTTATATTGTAAAACATAGAAGAAAATTAAGCAGTGATTCAATCTGATTACTCTGTTTTTAAATCATGTTTTGGAAATATATTTTTTTGATAATATTCAAGATAGATAGTTCATTTTACATTCTATAAAATACAACATCTTAATACACCTTTTATATCACGCTACACGTTAAATACAAATCTGACCTGGTCATCAAATTTTCAACATCTTTTTTAAGAGAACAATTCAAGGAGTCCAAAAGAATCATTGATGGTCGCTTTGCCTTTCTTTTGATATCACCACCAGGATTGCATAAAATGACTAAAAACCAGTGATTCCTGTTCATGAAAACATTATCAAATCATTAAAAAATTTACAAAAAGAAAACAATTAAGGTTTTAACATTTTTTTTTACAAACCAGATGCACATCGGGAAGAAAGCATATTTCATTCTTAACAGATCGAATCTTTTAAACCATTTTAAAACTTCTTCCCTTTCGTCCTCTTTTTGTTTGAACTTCCACATCCAATATGGATCAACATATATGCAACGGTCCCTTAAATTTTCAGGAATAACTGTCCATAATCTCCTGTTTTATTCAACAAGTACAAATACACTTAGAAGAGAACATTAAGATATTGAAATATACTTAGAACAGAACATTAAGATAGTTAAATAGACATAACAATAGGTTGTTTATAAAAACATAAGGCAACAATGTTTTAGTAGATTTTGGTACAAGCCTTATCTAAGTATAAACAAAGGACAAATCTCACTAAACAATACTAGTTCTACAATACCTCATGTAGAACACAAGTTGTGCATCACTTAACTTCTCATAATCTGTAAAATTTGATATGCAAACACGTTATATATCAGATTTCATTGTTTAATTAATTATTACAACATGCAATTGCTTCAAGACTTAACAATTGTAACATATATCTATATCTATATAAGAGTTTGAGAATCTTAAACTTCCAAAGATACATATCTAAATAAGAACAAATTTGAGAAATTCATTAGACATTCAGATAAATTGATTTCAGAATACCCAATAATCGATCCCTCAGCAATGATCTTCGTGTATTCCTCATGTTGACTTGATGAACCTTATAGAATCTTAACAAGAATTGAAGAACTGTGTTTGGGTACTCTATAAGTTTTAAGGATACTTATTAAAGATCGCCATATAGTGGAAGAGTTTAGATTAAATTGATTTTTGCCAATATTGACTCAGTATTGTAAATATCTTCCGACAATGTCTTTAATGTAAAGGTAACCTTTTTTATCTTTGACAGTATACCTGTACATTAAAGAATAATTGTTAGACCATTTTTAAGAACCGAATCACGTCAAATTGGTAAAAGAATTTTGATATTCTTATAAATTTTGGAAATAAAAATTACTAAAAAGTAATTTTAGTAAACAATTTGTCACATATTTTTTTTAATTATTCACAAAATTCTCTTACCTGTTTTAAATCATTATATTTTTTTAATATTAGATTTTTATTTATATATTCTTGGGATCGGGTTTGTGATGTGTGTGTGCATTTGACAGAATCTTCTCCTTTAACACAAATTGGAATATCTGTATTTGTTCAATTACGGGTTCTGACTGATGCGGCTAATTGAAAGTGGGTCCAGTACAATACACGTTATCGGGAAATTGGTTATGGTTTTTTTCCTTTCTCCTTTTCTTATTTGGGTGAGCTGGGTAAGGATTCTGTTGTGCTGCTAAAGCGGGTTCAGAGTTTTTTTACAACTTAAGATATTGGAGCTCGTGCTGCCGCCCATATCTTTACCGGGATGGGTTTTGCTATAGCTAGAGGAGTGGTGGCACAGATTGTAACTTGGCTTTGTTTTTAGAAAAAAAAAATCAACATAATGTTAAATACATCTACAACCCAAATAAGCCAAATACATTAATATAGATAAAGATATACAAAATTTATATTATCAATTGTTGCTAGTCATGGAATGCCGTATCACACCGAAAAGCGCGTTAACACCCTAATGTTGCGTACGAAAATGCAAAATTTCTATTATCTTATTGTTGGCGTAATTTTGGCTACATTTTTAAAATGTGGTGTAGAAGACAATGAAAATTGAATTTTTGGCATTTTGGTCTAATACATTATAATTTAAATTAAAAATCATGCAAATAAAAACTTTAATTTTAATTTTAAAAAATATGTATATAAATTATATTGAATTTTTATTTAATAATATTTGGTGTTTAATTTGAGAATAATTAAATTAAAAAATATGTTCTATCAATAAAATACTTGATAGATTTTTTCTTTAATATTTAATAAAATAATATTACTTTTTCAAAATATTATAAAAGAATCCATCTAATAGAATCTTGATTCATTGCATTCAAAATTAAACAGTTC
Organism: Kitagawia praeruptora; assembly: GCA_037693485.1. NCBI lineage: Eukaryota > Viridiplantae > Streptophyta > Magnoliopsida > Apiales > Apiaceae > Kitagawia > Kitagawia praeruptora. Next base: position 148,924,914 of record CM075352.1, read on the forward strand.
TTATATAAATATATTAATAATAATATTTTTTTCAAAAATCCAACAATATTCTCTTAAGTGTCTCATTAAAAAAATGAGAGAATGTTGGTGTATGTTAATATTCATTAATTTTTTAATATAATAATATTACATTTTCAAATTATTATAAAAGAATACATATTATATAATCTTGATGCATTTCATTAACAAATTAAACATTTTTTATATTAATATATTAATAATAATATATTGATTTTTTTAAAAAAACCTATGAGAATCTTATGAGTTATATAATATTTTTATAAATTTGTTTATTTTTTTTTAAAAAAATAAGTTAAAACTCATCGTTTCATCTATAAATCAATTATAATATTTTGTTACAAAGATTCTTGCAAATGAAAAGATGTCATTTTTAGTCAATTTATGAGTTGTTATTTTTTAAACCCGTTACTTTTCATTATTTTGCATTAAATGAGATTTGAATTTTTTGAAATTAGTTGGGTTATAGATGACATCTATGAGTCATAGATGTAATGTAGGTGTAATAATGAGTTGTTCCATCGGTTTACTCGAAGGACAAGTGGTTATTATTAAAGAAGAAAAGTTTTAAAATTTTTTATTATTCACAAGGAATGGTATGAGGAATGCCTCCTAAAAATTAGGTGAACACTATAAAGAATCGTATGCAAAATAAAAGAATCGTAAAAAATAAATATCAATGTAAAAATAAAATAAAAGAACTTCCTTATAAATAAAAATAATCCAAACATCATTGAAATGAATACATTAATCATTAGATTATCGAAGGAGTAAATAAAATTTAAGATCATTGACATTGAAATGAATTTATCATTACATTATAGAAATATTAAAGTGAAGCAATCCAATCAGCAGCCATTACTGGTATTAGAACAGAGGGACACATTATCAATGATCTAATATGAACCCCTTCATCAAGAGAATAGTGAGCAAGTGTAATAGCAAGTTGGTTTGAGGAAATAGGGACATGTTTTAAAAGACAAGAACCCCGTATTGTACACATTAGTTCGCGTATCTCTTGTACAATGTCTGCATGTGTAAATGAAGGATCCGGATGAAGAACATGTTCCGCTGCTATTTGTGAATTACAATCAACTTCAACAAATAGCAAGCCTTTTTCTTCTGCTACTTTGAAACCATAATAGATAGCACGTAAATCAGTTACAAGCTCTGATTCGTAATCAATTGTTCCATAGTATCCACCTATACAATAACCAGTAATATTTCTCAGTACACAACCTATTGATCCACGAGTTCTTGAATAATCTGCAGAACCAGAAACATTAATTTTGTATACACCAGCACTTGGTCTTGTCCATGTTGACATAGCTTTAGAAACTTGTATTAGATAAGATTAATGAAACAAATTTTGAATCATATATATAATATAAAAATATTTGAGCAAATGTTCTTAATAAGGTAAAAAATTCAATCATGGAATGAAATCAAATTAGTCTACCGACAATTTTGGGAATATAAGTTTCAATAAATCAATCTATTCTTAATTTAAGGAAAACAAATTAATGCATGGAATTAAATAAAATTAGTTGACCGAGCAAATTGCGAATATCAGAATCAATAAATCAATCTATTACCACTCTATATATCCTTAAACGAATATAACGCAAAATGTATAAAAGGTAAATGGCATAATCATTTCACCAACATTTAATGTAAGATAGAATTTGATAAACAAATAAGAAAATATGTTACATAATACAAAATTACCTAATACACAAAGATTCTCTTATGTGTTCTAGAAAAGATAATAGAATCTTGGTGTATTATAATTTAATTTCCAAAAAGTAATTAAAAAAAATTTCTAATATATTTCTTATTAATATAAAACAAATATAAATATGATTAACATAACAGTTAAGAGAAACATGTTACAATGTACAAAATCAATTAATACACCAAGATTCTCTTATGTTTTTCATAGCATATATAATAGAATATTCAGCCAAATAAAAAGTACGCACAATATGAAAATATTTAGAACTTTTAAATAAATTTTTCATAATAAATTTATAATATCTTTTTTTTCTAATTAGATCTAAAATGATAAAAGAATTTTGGTTGGTTGAATATTTTTTTTAAAACAGTTCTTAATAAAAAAACATTTAAATTTTCTTTAAATTAACTTATAGTTAAAAATAATACACAAAGATTCTCTTAAGTGTTTTATTTAAAAAATAAGAAAATCTTTGTTTTATCAAGTTTTTTCTTATAATTTTTTAATGTATTTTAAGATATATTAATATATTAATATAAAATAAATATAAATATAATTAACAAAAACAACTCATATATTATGTTACAATGTACAAAAACTTCTAACACACCAACACCAAGATTCTTTAACGTGTTTCAAAATATCATATAATACACGAATTTTCTTCCAATAAAATATATAATAAATATTTTTTCTAATTAAATTTAAAATAATAAGAGAATCTTGGTGTGATGAATAATTTTTTTGCAAAATGTTTTTACGAAAAAAAAACTTAACACTTTTTGGAAATTAAATTATATTCAAAAATTTCATATAATACACAAAGATTCTCTTACGTGTTTTAGAAAAGGTAAGAGAATTTTTGTGTATTCTAATTTTTTTCCAATAAGTATTAAGTTTATTTTTTATAATATATTTCTTATTATTTATTCATGTATTTCAAAATATATTTATATTTTAATATAAAATAAATATTAATATAATTAACATAACAATTAAGAGAAACATGTTGCAATGTACAAAATAATCTAATACACCAAGATTCTCTTACGTTTTTCATAGGATATATAATAGAATATTCAGCCAAATAAAATTTTACGCATAATATGAAAATATTTTAAAATTATTAAATAAAATTTTCATAATAAATTTATAATATCTATTTTACCTAATTAGGTATAAAATGATAAGAGAATCTTGGTTGGTTGAATATTTGTTTTTCAAATGATATTAAGAAAAAAAAAGATTTACAATTTCTTTAAATTAACTTATAGTTAAAAATTTCATAATAATATACAAAGATTTTCTTATGTGTGTTATTAAAAAAAATAAGAGAATCTTGGTTTTATCAAATTTTTTCTTATTATTTTTTGAAAAAAACTTAACACTTTTTGGAAATTAAATTATATTCAAAAATTTCATATAATACACAAAGATTCTCTTACGTGTTTTAGAAAAGATAAGAGAATTTTAGTGTATTCTAATTTTTTTCAACACCAACACCAAGATTCTTTTACGAGTTTCAAAATATCATATAATACACGAATTTTCATCCAATAAATTTGTAATAGATATTTTTCCTAATTAAATTAGAAATAATAAGAGAATCTTGGTGTGATGAATAATTTTTTTGCAAAATGTTTTTACGAAAAAAAAACTTAACACTTTTTGGAAATTAAATTATATTCAAAAATTTCATATAATACACAAAGATTCTCTTACGTGTTTTAGAAAAGATAAGAGAATTTTATTGTATTCGAATTTTTTTCCAATAAGTATTAAGTTTATTTTTTATAATATATTTCTTATTATTTATTCATGTATTTGAAAATATATTTATATTTTAATATAAAATAAATATTAATATAATTAACATAACAATTAAGAGAAACATGTTGCAATGTACAAAATAAACTAATACACCAAGATTCTCTTACGTTTTTCATAGGATATATAATAGAATATTCAGCCAAATAAAATTTACGCATAATATGAAAATATTTTAAAATTATTAAATAAAATTTTCATAATAAATTTATAATAACTATTTTACCTAATTAGGTATAAAATGATAAGAGAATCTTGGTTGGTTGAATATTTGTTTTTCAAATGATATTAAGAAAAAAAAAGATTTACAATTTCTTTAAATTAACTTATAGTTAAAAATTTCATAATAATACACAAAGATTTTCTTATGTGTGTTATTAAAAAAAATAAGAGAATCTTGGTTTTATCAAATTTTTTCTTATTATTTTTGGAAAAAAACTTAACACTTTTTGGAAATTAAATTATATTCAAAAATTTCATATAATACACAAAGATTCTCTTACGTGTTTTAGAAAAGATAAGAGAATTTTAGTGTATTCTAATTTTTTTCAACACCAACACCAAGATTCTTTTATGAGTTTCAAAATATCATATAATACACGAATTTTCATTCAATAAATTTGTAATAGATATTTTTCCTAATTAAATTTAAAATAATAAGAAAATCTTGGTGTGATGAATAATCTTTTTGCAAAATGCTTTTACAAAAAAAAAAGCTTAATACTTTTTGGAAATTAAATTATATTCAAAAATTTCATATAATACACAAAGATTCTCTTACGTGTTTTAGAAAAGATAAGAGAATTTTGGTGTATTCTAATTTTTTTCCAATAAGTATTATGTTTTTTTTTATAATATATTTCTTATTATTTATTCATGTTTTTCAAAATATATTTACATTTTAATATAAAATAAATATTAATATAATTAACATAACAATTTAAGAGAAACATGTTGCAATGTACAAAATAAACTAATACACCAAGATTCTCTTACGTTTTTCATAGGATATATAATAGAATATTCAGCCAAATAAAATTTATGCATTTTATGAAAATATTTTAAAATTATTAAATAAAATTTTCATAATAAATTTATAATAACTATTTTACCTAATTAGGTATAAAATGATAAGAGAATCTTGGTTGGTTGAATATTTGTTTTTCAAATTATATTAAGAAAAAAAAAGATTTAAACTTTCTTTAAATTAACTTATAGTTAAAAATTTCATAATAATACACAAAGATTTTCTTATGTGTGTTATTAAAAAAAATAAGAGAATCTTGGTTTTATCAAATTTTTTCTTAGTATTTTTGGAAAAAAACTTAACACAATTTGGAAATTAAATTATATTCAAAAATTTCATATAATACACAAAAGATTCTCTTACGTGTTTTAGAAAAGATAAGAGAATTTTATTGTATTCTAATTTTTTTCCAATAAGTATTAAGTTTATTTTTTATAATATATTTCTTATTATTTATTCATGTATTTGAAAATATAATTATATTTTAATATAAAATAAATATTAATATAATTAACATAACAATTAAGAGAAACATGTTGCAATGTACAAAATAAACTAATACACCAAGATTCTCTTACGTTTTTCATAGGATATATAATAGAATATTCAGCCAAATAAAATTTACGCATAATATGAAAATATTTTAAAATTATTAAATAAAATTTTCATAATAAATTTATAATAACTATTTTACCTAATTAGGTATAAAATGATAAGAGAATCTTGGTTGGTTGAATATTTGTTTTTCAAATGATATCAAGAAAAAAAAAGATTTACAATTTCTTTAAATTAACTTATAGTTAAAAATTTCATAATAATACACAAAGATTTTCTTATGTGTGTTATTTAAAAAAATAAGAGAATCTTGGTTTTATCAAATTTTTTCTTATTATTTTTGGAAAAAAACTTAACACTTTTTGGAAATTAAATTATATTCAAAAATTTCATATAATACACAAAGATTCTCTTACGTGTTTTAGAAATGATAAGAGAATTATACTGTATCCTAATTTTTTTCAACACCAACACCAAGATTCTTTTACGAGTTTCAAAATATCATATAATACACGAATTTTCATCCAATAAATGAGTATTCTAATTTAGAGTATACTAAATGAGGATGAAGTTTGAATTGTTTGAAATTGGTTTGGGTTACATATTAATAGATTACCAAATTTGACATGATGTTATTAATTTAAGAAAAACAAATTAATGCATGCATTTAAAAAAAAATTAGTTTATCGAGAAATTTGCGAATATCAGCATCAATAAATCTATCTATTATCACTATATATATCATTAAACAAATATAATGCAAAATGTATAAAAGGTAAATGACATAATCAATTCACCAACATTTAATGTAAGATAGAATCTTGGTAAACAAATGAGAAAATATGTTTCATAATACAAAATTACCTAATACACAAATATTCTCTTACGTGTTCTAGAAAAGATAAGAGAATCTTGGTGTATTATAATTTAATTTCCAAAAAGTATTAAGCTTTTTTATAATATATTTCTTATTAATTATTCATGTATTTCAAAATATATTTATATATATATTTTTTAATATAAAACAAATATAAATATAATTAACATAACAATTAAGAGAAACATGTTACAATGTACAAAATCAACAAATACACCAAGATTATCTTACATTTTTCATAGCATATATAAGAGAATATTCAACAAAATAAAAAGTACGCACAATATGAAAATATTTTATAACTATTAAATAATTTTTTCATAATAAATTTATAATAACTATCTTGGTTGGTTGAATATTTTTTTTTAAAAAATGTTCTTAATAAAAAAAAATTTAAATTTTCTTTAAATTAACTTATAGTTAAAAATTTCATAATAATACACAAAGATTCTCTTAATAGTTTTATAAAAAAATAAGAGAATCTTGGTTTTTTCAATTTTTTTCTTATTATTTTTTAATGTATTTTAAGATATATTAATATATTAATATAAAATAAATATAAATATAATTAACAAAAACAACTCATATAATATGTTACAATATACAAAAACATCTAACACAACAACACCAAGATTCTTTTACGTGTTTCCACATTTCATATAATACACAAATTTTCATCCAATAAATATTTAATAAATATTTTTCTAAATAAATTTAAAATTATAAGAGAATCTTTGTGTGATGAATAATTTTTTTTCAAAAAGTTTTTAAGGAAAAAAAAGCTTAACACTTTTTGAAAATTAAATTATATTAAAAAATTTCATATAATACACAAATATTCTCTTACGTGTTATAGAAAAGATAAGAGAATCTTGGTGTATTATAATTTAATTTCCAAAAAGTATTAAGCTTTTTTTATAATATATTTCTTATTAATTATTCATGTATTTCAAAATATATATATATATATATTTTTTATCATAAAACAAATATAAATATAATTAACATAACAATTAAGAGAAACATGTTACAATGTACAAAATCAACTAATACAGCAAGATTCTCTTATATTTTTCATAGCATATATAAGAGAATATTCAACCAAATAAAAAGTACGCACAATATGAAAATATTTTTATAACTATTTAATAATTTTTTCATAATAAATTTATAATAACTATCTTGGTTGGTTAAATATTTTTTTTAAAATGTTCTTAATAAAAAAAACATTTAAATTTTCTTTAAATTAACTTATAGTTAAAAATTTCATAATAATACACAAAGATTCTCTTAAGTGTTTTATAAAAAAAACAAGAGAATATTGATTTTTTTAATTTTTTTCTTATTATTTTTTAATGTATTTTAAGATATATTAATATATTAATATAAAATAAATATAAATATAATTAACAAAAACAACTCATATAATATGTTACAATATACAAAAACATCTAACACACCAACACCAAGATTCTTTTACGTGTTTCCACATTTCATATAATACACGAATTTTCATCTAATAAATATTTAATAAATATTTTTTCTAAATAAATTTAAAATTTTAAGAGAATCTTGGTGTGATGAATAATTTTTTTCCAAAAAGTATTAAGCTTTTTTTTCCTAATATATTTCTTATTATTTATTCATGTATTTGAGGATATAATAATATGTTAATATAAAATAAATATAAATTTAATTAAATAAACAATTCATATAATATGTTACAATGTACAAAAACATATAACACACCAACACCAAGATTCTTTTAGGTGTTTCAAAATATCATATAATACACGAATTTTCATCCAATAAATTTGTAATATATATTTTTCCTAATTAAATTTAAAATAATAAGAGAATCTTGGTGTGATGAATAATATTTTTGCAAAATGTTTTTACGAAAAAAAAATTAATACTTTTTGCAAATTAAATTATATTTAAAAATTTTATATAATACACAAAGATTCTCTTGCGTGTTTTAGAAAAGATAAGAGAATCTTGGTGTATTCTAATTTATAGTGTACTAAATGAGGATGAAGTTTGAATTGTTTGAAATTGGTTGGGTTACATATTAATAGATTACCAAATTTGACATGATGTTATTAATTTAAGAAAAACAAATTAATACATGCATTTAAAAAAAATTAGTTGATCGAGAAATTTGCGAATGTAAAAGGTATGAAAGGTAAATGGCATAATCAATTCACCAACATTTAATGTAAGATAGAATCTTGGTAAACAAATGAGAAAATATGTTTCATAATACAAAATTACCTAATACACAAAGATTCTCTTAAGTGTTTTAGAAAAGATTAGAGAATATTGGTGTATTATAATTTAATTTCCAAAAAGTATTAATCTTTTTTTTCCTAATATATTTCTTATTATTTATTCATGTATTTCAAAAAATATTTATATTTTAATAAAAAATAAATATAAATATAATTAACATAACAATTAAGAAAAACATGTTACAATGTACAAAATCAAATAATACACCAAGATTCTCTTACGTTTTTCACAGGATATATAATAGAATATTCAGCCAAATAAAAATTATGCACAATATGAAAATATTTTATAACTCTTAAATAAAATTTTCATAATAAATTTATAATAAATATTTTACATAATTATATCTAAAATGATATGAGAATCTTGTTTGGTTGAATATTAAGATTTAAACTTTCTTTAAATTAACTTATAGTTAAAAATTTCATAAGAATACACACAGATTCTTTTAAGTGTTTTATAAGAAAAATAAGAGAATCTTGAGTGTTTTATAAAAAATAAGAGAATAGTTGTGTATTATAAATATATTTTTTACTATTTATTTACGTATTTAAAATATATTAGTATTTTAATATTAAAACAAATATAAATATAATTAATATAAAGATTCTTTTACGTGTTTCAAAAAATTATGTAATACACGCAAATTCACTTCTATAATTTTAAAGATTATCCAAAAAAAACATTATGTATTACATGATATGCAAATAGATATTATATAAAGTGATTTATTTTCCTAACATGATCATTGTAAATCAATTTGTCAGATATATACTACAATTTTTAAAGTTCCATTACGAATTATTAAAAATTAAAACATTTAAAATTATAATACACCAGGATTATCCAAAAAAAAAGCATTATGTATTACATGATATGCAAATAGATATATTTTGTTTACACATTCGTTAAAAAAAAGTAATTTCTTTAAATTTAAGTTAAATATCATCATTAAATCAATTGTGAGATTTTGTTATAACGATTTCCCAATCAGAGGATTCCCATTTTAGAAAATTTATATGTTGTTAATTTTAAAACCCGTTACTTTCCATTTACAGTGTAATAAATGAGGATGAATTTTGAATTGTTTGTAATTTTGAATTGTTTGACACGATGGTCTTAATTTAAGGAAAACAAATTAATGCATGGAATTAAATAAAATAAGTTGACCGAGGAAATTGCGAATATCAGTATCAATAAATCAATATATTAACACTATATATATCCTTAAACAAATATAACTCAAAATGTATAAAAGGTAAATGGCATAATCATTTCACCAACATTTAATGTAAGATAGAATCTTGGTAAACAAATGAGAAAATATGTTACATAATACAAAATTACCTAATACACAAAGATTTTCTTACGTGTTCTGAAAAAGATTAGAGAATCTTGGTGTATTATAATTTTAAATGTTTTAATTTTTAATAATTCGGAATGGAACTTAAAAAATATAGTATATATACGACAAATTGATTTACAATGATCATGTTAGGAAAATAAACCACGTTAATTATGGGATGTATAATTCCATACTTAAACTACATTATCAATAAAAAAGGAATTACAAAAATCAAATAAATCATTCATTATTAAGGAATACAATATAAAAACAATAAAATCAATCTTTGAATACCATAAAAAATCTTCTTATTATATAAAAAGATCCTAATACGTGTTTTGTTTTATAAAGATATCATAAAAAAAATTTGATTATATAAAAAGATTCTCTTACTTGTAGTTTTTAAGATTTAAGGAAAGCATGTATTCAACAAACATTTTAGAATATAACTATTTATATAATTAATATTGAAGCGTTCAAAAAAAGTTGATGTTGATTGCTAAATATTACAAAGTTATATCCTTAAATCACGTTATTATATTAAATCGTTAAATTAATGATTCTAACCAACAAATCCATTTATTTCAAATTTTGAACAAATTGAATGTGTTATATGATTGTACAAAGCTTCATCCATACTACCATCAATAACATATCAAAAACATAATGGATGATATTGGAGGTACAATAATTCTACTAGTTGTTATTTTTTTTTATTAGTTCAGAATGAAGTCATGTTAACAGTTTTATATTTTGATTTCATAATTTGAATCACAGGAATAAGGGGAAGATTAGAGAGACAAAGCAAGTTATCATTACCGAAAAGAACTTCACAGAATATGCAGTCATCGTTTAAAACATCGGTAACTGCTCAAAAGAATACAGTCGAAGTAGATTCAAAAAATCATCCTCTTTCTAATAGTAATCTCTTAGAGAATACTAATACAGTTCCAGGATCAGGTATTATATGCATTATTATTAATTATTGTTTTACAAATTTCATTTGTAGAATATATATTACTTTATTACTCTGTCTTAAAATGCCTTTATGTTTTTTTAGTATGTTCAATATTGAAGCGTGTTCGCCGATATCATGGGAAGGAGAATGAGATACCTGAAACAATGACCAACAAAACTGTTGTCGTAGGTCAAGGGGATCTTAATAGTCCTGTTCAGAAAAGAGTACGTATTTTAACACCAGTAAAAGAATCCATGACCGAAAGAGGTTTGTATTCGAAATCTACGAGTCATGTTGTTGATGATGTTGGAATTGAAGAAAATAATAGTTTGATTGTGAAGGTAACTGTTTTAAATATCCGTATTTATGTTTATTTTAAATATAAATTATTTCAAATATGTAAAAATAATAATTAAATGTTTCTATTATAGGAGATTGATACACATGAAGAGAAAATTACAAAAAACACACAAAATGATGATGATCTGATTGAATATGAGGTTGATAAAGATGATTGTTGCATTCAAAGAAATCGTCGAAGAAATATTAAAGATTTTGAACACTGGTTGCTGATTAAGTACCAACCCAAAGTTCTTTGTGAAGCTATAAAATCACTATCTCCAACACAAATAAAATGGGTTAAAACTACAGGTTTTGGTTCATTGTTGTCTTTCAGAATGAATGAATATCCCCAAGCGTTAGCTTATTATCTAGCATTGCATTTCCAGAGACACATTTCTTCAATCTGTTATGATAATATAACAATTCCAATAGCGGATGATGATGTACATGAGATACTTGGTTTGCCTAAAGGTAATAATCAATTAGTTTTTATGAGGAGTACACACACAGAAGATTTATGGCGTGCACAGTATGTAACTCCTACAAGGGTAGGTTGGAAGATAACAGCAAATTTGGTTTGTGAAGCCATCAAAAGGTCAACTGTAGCTGACCGGTTGTTCAAGCTTAATTTCCTTGTCCTTATGACTAATATATTGATTGAAGGTCCTAAAAACCCATATGTGAAGCAAACAATGCTCTCTTTTGCGGGTGATATTGACCAATGTTACCAATACAACTGGTGTCAGTATTTAGTCAGTCAATTAAGGATAGCTTCAGAAGCTTGGAATGAAAATCCAGTGAGCAAGCGTTTTACTGGTTCTGTTCCATTCCTTGTTGTAAGTTGGAATTTTTAAAGTATTTTTTGAATAATATTGATATCCTATAAATATTCCTAATCTCTTATGTTATTTTGGACAGTTCTTATACATGGATCGAGTAGTGAAAGGAAAAAGACAGGTTAGGAGGAAGAAACCAACGTTTGTTGGTTGGTCAGACACATTGATTCTTGATCGTCAAATTTCTGACATATCAACTAATTCACTTTTCAAAGGAAGAATTGCATTACCATTGAGGTACAAAGATTCAGATGATGAAAGCAGTTATGAGGTATATTTTGTACTAATGACTCTTTTATGTTTTGTTATATTTTTTTTTTTCACGTTTTTTAATTTGAATGTTAAAATTCATAAATAGGATTGCACTTGGAACAAGCATGAAGAAAGTGACACTGATGGTGAGGAAGTTGATGGCAGATGTCCCATCTTGTCTATTAAACAGGTTATTAACATTTAAGTACTACCAAAAAATTCATACAAATTGAGCAGTTTCTCTAATTTTTTTAATAATAAAAAATGTTCAGGCATCTGATGATGTGTCATATAGTGGAATGAAAAAAAATGACCATTCTTCTAAGGAGGAAACCAAGATTCAATCTACAGAGACTGAGGTACTTTTCTTGACATTTTCTAGTATATTTTATTTTTATGACTTTGAATTTTAAAGCAAAAATCATTATACTATTATATAATTGTTACGTCTTTTTTTATCTTTTACTTATCAGGTACCACGATATGTAATAGATCAGTTGAAAGTTTCCTTGGATGATTATGGAAATTTCCAGAGAAAGTGCATGATGTATTTGTTGTCAGCAAAAGAGATTTTCAGAAACAATTCCCTAGTTAATTCTTTGGAGTCAAAATTCCTTTGTTTGATTAAAAAATCAAATGATTTCGTGTCAAATGAACTAAATGGTCAATCAAGGAATGAAACACTCTCTCGGGAAATTGAAAAAAATTTGTCCCAAAGATCAATGTCTGAAAACAAATTCTCAGAGATACAGTTGTCCAACGATACAGGGAAAAAGAAAAAAGAAACAGAACTTGATGATGATTTTTTCTTATCAGAACAGGATTTGAATTATATTGATTATTTATCAATGTCTAGCGACAAGGCAAATGTCAACTCTTCCACCTTGTTTAATAGCATGGAGTCTCAATCAAAATCCCTTACACTTACAACTGGAAAAAGTCCATCTGCTTTCAAAACACCAGCTGGTGAAACTGTCTTTAAAGTTCATTTGGATGCAACCATTCCTTCATTTAATCTCGGTCTTGAGAATGAGAACGGTGATAATGTGATTGCAACTAGTGTAAATGGGAGACCAGTTAGAGAAAGGAAAATTGCAAATATTATGAAATCACCGTTTGTTGACAGGTGGACAAGCATACATGGAAAAACTTTCAAAAAAGAGGAAACTGATTTGTGGAATTGGTTGCATGCCAATGACAGGCATCCAAAGTAAGTAAGAATCGGATGTTTTTAAAAGTTTTATTATTCGTATACATTTTCTAAACTAATCTTTTTATTTCAGTCGTATTCTCTTTAGTTGGAAAAATATCACTTGTTACAAGACTGATTTTCAATCAATGATGGATGGTGAAATGGTTATGACGTCTGCTATGGATGTTTGGTGTTGTTTTCTCAATTCTCAAGAAGATTTTAGAGCTGATACTTCTCCAAGGAGATTGTTTTGTTACACAGAAACCACGGTATGTTAAAACACATTGACTGATGCTAACTATATTAATAAATCTAATGTTTTTTATGATTTGTTTTGTGCAGATTGGTACTTTGAATGCATATAATGAGAAAACAATACAGAACAAGTTTCGCATATTTTATGAAAATATGGAACACATTGAAACGTCTTATGATGTTGTCCTAAAAGATATGGATCTGGTAAATTATCTAAATAACAAAATTTGTAATTATTTTTATTTTTAATAACTATTTTTAAGTTGTTTTCTAATATTTATTCTCTTGTATGAAGGTATTCTTTCCAATTCATAATGTGAATCATTACTATGTTGTATGCTTCAATCTGAAGAATCCTTCAATCGATATCCTTGACAATTGTCGTTCAGAAAAGAGTGTAAAAACACTATATGGTCATCAACTAATGGTTCTGGTAATTTGTTGTTACCTTTTCTAGATTATGATTTATAATTTTTTTTAAATTGTTTTAAAAGTTTTGTTAAGTGTTTTTATGTTTGTAAATGTTCTACAGAAATATAGTACAAAGAATAAGGTCAAAATGATATACTATTAAATATTAATTTTTAATAAAGTAATGACATTACATAACATGTTTTGCAATAAAGTTTTTTGTGTTTTTACTTTATTCCTAAGCGAATTATATACATATATTCTTAAGAGATTTAGTATATTCTTTCAAGTGTTTTATATATTATATTAAGAGTGTTCTGTTTTCTTTATCAAGTTTCTTTGTATAAAGTTTTTTGTGTTATAAGGTGTTATACTTAACTATATTTCTTTATTTATAAAAAAATTCAAGGATATATTATAATAGATTTTTTAGATTCTTAAAAGTGTTCCGACCTTAATTTTATTTAATCTTGACTGTAATTAATGTAAGTTTCAACTTGTCAACAGAAAAAACACTTTATGGCATATTTGCGGGTAAAGAATTGTCGGAAGATACTTGAACTTGAAAACATTGAGCCACAACGTTTAACGATGCACTGGCAGACAAAACAGAATGGTGTAGATTGTGGAATCTTCGCAATGCGTCACATGGAAACTTACCTTGGTGGTGGTGCAAGGACATGGAACTCTAAAATTGCTGTTGAAAGTGTAAAATTCTCAACTTACTTTTTTTCAAAAAAAAAAATTCATTTTATGTTAATAGTTGTTTTTTAAAATTCTAATTTGTTTTTTTATGTGAAACAGTATACACAGGGTAAACAAATAAGCAGACTTCGTTTGCTATTCACGTATCGAATGATTTCCAGTAGCTTAAACAAGTATTATGGTCTTATACTGGATGAAATAAAGGATCCAAGTCTGTTACCAAATGAAGCAGGATCACCGAACCAACAAGGATGTCAGAGGAAAATTTAATTATACTACTATGTTTTTTAAACAATAGTACAACTTTTAAAAAGTTGGTTTCATATTTCTGGATATGTATTAATAATCATTGGATTTCTTTGTAATAAGTATTGCAATAAGGATCAATTTATCAAGTTTAAATTTCGTTTCATATATTGGGATCAAATTATATATTCCGTGTTAATAAGGATTTTATTTTATATGTTTTATGTTAAGTTGTTTGTTTGGTCATAAAATAAAATTTAAGTTTATATTGATAACTTTCACATTTTATATTTTCAATGAAGGATTATAACTTAATTTTTATACATTCAAGAGACACGTCATTTATATTGTTTTTACAATTGTTTAAAAAAAAAGTAATGGAAAATTATAATATTAGAACAATAGTTTGACTTAATAATAGAAGATTTATACAATTACAAATTTGTACCATTTCCATTAAATTCATAATATACAATTCCAAATCCAAATATTAAAAATTTATTTATAGTAATGCTAAAAATCATTTATTAATGGTAACAAATCAATTAATTTGATACTATGTGTTGGAGAGAATCAATTTATTAACTGTTTTTTATTGTTATATAATATACCCATAACCTTATAACTCAAAAGCGAAATCTTTGTAACTCTAATAATAAGAATGAGCAGCTCAGGTACGTTTCTTTCCATTGTTTTATAATATAATCAGTCCTTACATCGGAGCTTCTATATCATTACGCTTCTATATGGTTATATATAATCTTTGTTTTTTTCAAAATTCTGTACAATCAAAATATAACATATTGTATTGGTCTGGAGGTTTTCTACATAAACAATCATTTGTTTGAATGTATATAATCTAAATATATAAATTGCTATGAGATCCTTAAAAGTGTTTTTCTGGTTTGTATAATATGCTTAGGAATACAAGACTTTTATGCAATGTGTTCTTTTACATTATTTTAAATAACATTGATTTTAATACAGAAAGCACTTTTGGAAAGATTGTTTCGATGTATTAACATTGATTTAAATGGTTTTGTATAAACATAAGATAATAAAATATGACGATTCTACAAAGTGTTCTTTAAGATGTTTTTTATGTCATTAAGTGTTCTTTAAGGTGTTTTTATGTCATTATTGTTAATATTAGTAATCTGATCCGAAATCATATGTGAACTACTCATTTATAATCTAACATTTTAATTTGTATGAGATTCTAAAAAGTCTTTCTATGGTTTGTATTTTTCCCGTACAAGTTTTGTTAAGTGTTTTCGGTATTGTTTACATTGATGTACAATATAATTAGGCATGAATTACTTTTCTGCAAAGCGTTCTTTTATATGATTTCAAAAAGTCTTGTATTGATTAAAAATTCATGAAAATCCATGTTTTTACATTTTATTATGATTTTAATACAGATAAAACTTTTACGTTATTGATAATACAGATGACGATTCTACAAAGTGTTCTTCAAGGTGTTGTTCTTCATTATTGATAATAATAGTAATCTGATTCGAAATCATATGTGAACTTCACATATATATTCTAAACCTATAAATTTGTATGAGATTCTAAAAAGTGTTTCTATAGTTTTCTTAAGTGTTTTCGGTATTGTTTTCTTAAGTGTCTTGAAGTTTATTCAAGTGTTCTTCAAGTTGTTTTTTTTAATTGATAATAGTAATCTGATCGAACAAGATATCATATGACGATTCTACAAACTGTTCTTAACGGTGTTTTCTTACATGATAATAGAATTATAATCGAAATTTTCATAAAAACCTTCTTTTGAACCTGTGTTCAATACAGTTAATAATTATGCTGAATATTATATTTTTATAAAATACATTTCAAAGTGTATTAAAGTGTTATTTTTGTTTTTAGTTTATTTTTTAAGTATAACTTATGCACTCATCCCGATTCTTCAAAGTGTTCCTAATTTAATTTAAATATCAAAAAAATGTATGTCAACCTTTATTGGTTCGTAGCTAGAAAATACTTATATGGTATAATAAATCATATACAATTAACATCTTAAGACATTTTGAATATAAAATTACATTTTAGCTAATTTTTATTTTATTTGTGAAGGAAAAAACTTACAAGGATCTGAGAATAAGATTGCGGAAGATTTCATGTCACTTACGATTGGTGAAGTTACTGACCTAAAAATCCCTGGATCTTCAAACAATATCTATTTTCCTACTAAGAAGAGGCAGAAGAGATTATGCAAAACATGCATGAATTTGGTTTACCATGACTCAAGGAATTGCCCAATGAAGAAAACTTAAAAGTTTTATGGTTGAGTGATCTGTTTGTTTATTAAATAAATTATCTTTGTTCTGAAATAAATTTTATTACACAAGGTTGTTTAATATGATAAATTTGTTGAGAATTCTATAATAAGACAAACGTCATTGAGTTAGTTTATTTATGCTGAGCAATAAAAAAATTTTTTTACGGTCTCTTGCATACAATTATATAGGGTATACAAATTTTGAAATTCTTCGAATATACAGACGTTACAATACTATAAAATTAGCAAATGTCATAGACGTTGTTAAAGTTCAAATTTGTTTTAAACAAATAATTTAATTATTAAGCAAATGTCATATTTCATTTTTAATGATCAAAAACGTTTACAACATGCATAATGTTGTAATGAATTAGGACCATGTAATAACATGTAACAATAAAGGCAAATATGTAACAATGAATTAGTACCATGTAAAAAGTAATCGTCTAAGAAATAAAAAGTTAAAAAGTACTGTTCAAAGACTAAGGATCCCATAAACTATATTGAACCAGTTCAATATCACATTAATCAAAGTTATGAATATATAAAGTCAGAGATTAAAGTAAAAGATTTATCAAGTTTTGCTATTTATCAGAATACACATGTTCCAGAACAACGGAATGAGAAAATAAAAATGGTAACAACTAACTCCTTACTGTCCGTAGTCATGGAACAACTTATGGAACATTTTACATCAAAACATAACTGAAAGAAATATTTAAACGAAAATAACCAAGATGTAAAAGGATATTAAGTGTGAAGAAGGAAAAGATTGTAAGTAAATAATAAAAACTTTGATACTGATATAATCAAAATTGGTAATTTGATTGTTTCTTTTGTAATGAAGAAACCAAAACACAGTTTAAATATTGTATTGAACATTACACCACAATGCTAAAATAATTGATAATAAACCAAGTACAAGGATCATTACATCAGGAATGATTCAAACATTATTCAACTAATGATGTTAATTTCGCATATCATCTGCCTTTAAAAAATATCTCGGCATTCATTGTAGTTTGATGTAAGCATAGAAAAGACGAACCGAATCCTCATCTTATTCAACTGAACGATTTGGTCATACTGTAAAAATAAAAATGAGTTAGCTTACATATATAAGAAATTTATATGTAATAAAGTAAGATTTATACTTACACTCTCTTGCATTATTTTTGTAGTCCATGAATCTGAACCACCCCCCATGTATGTTTCCATATGATGCATTGTAAAAATTCCACAATCTATATCATTATACTTGGTTTGCCAATCCATTACTAACCGATCAGGTATCAAGAAACGAATATCCAAGTATTTTTTATGATCTTTAATCTCCAAGAACTTTGTGAAGTAGTTATGCTGTAAAAATTTAAAAAAGTCACAACTTTTCATTTGTGCATGTAAAAAAAAAGAGGAATATATGATATAAATTTAATCAATGACAGATATTACCAATACAGAAATTTGATCTCCATATATCTCTTGAATCATTCTTTCTGATTTCTTGTTATCCATAATCTCCAATGATGGTTTTTTTAAGTTGTAACATACAACATAATGATGATTGGATTTGAACATCGGAAAGAAAATCTAAGATACAATGACACAATATGTACAAAATCATATCAGTAACTAATACTTCTTCAATAAAATATATAAGAGCAATTAAATTTTAACTAGAATCTTACCAAGTCAATGTCTTCCAGTGAAACACCATGTATCTCAAATATGTAATTCATATTTTCTTCAAATATTTTATACATAGTTTCAAACGGAATCTGCTTGGTAGCATTAACGATTCCATTCTGATTAACAAATATCATAAGTTATATGTCACATACTATAAATAACAAAATAACTAATATACAAATTTAAATATACACAAATGTTAAATACTCACAGTGTTTTGGGTGTAACAGAATATTCTATTAATATCCTTTTCTGTTTTCGTAGCATCATTGTTGTTGAGTAGAGAACACCAGATATCTATGATAGAGTTCAATACCATTTCACCAAAATTTAATGATTGAAAGTCTAATTTGGTACCACGAATGTCTTTCCATTTGAAGACAACCTCACTACAAGTTGAAGTAAAAAAAACATTAAAGACTGTAAAATATATATCAACAAAGTTTTTCATTCAAAACTTAGATAAATTTATATTCTTACCATGTATCTTCCCCATCTGAATTCAACCAGTCCCATATATTTCTCTTTTCATTGTTCAATAAATTTTCCCCATTTGTTTCATCCACATCACGGTTATCAAAGGTAGAATTTATAATGTTATTGATTATACTTGGCTGAATAATTCTCTTACATACAAAGGAATTTGCCTTTTCATTCATAGTAATGAACTTTGATCTCATCAACTCCACGTCAACATTTTGGGGAAAAGTACTATTTACATCAGCTAGATGCTGCATGCATTTTCCTTGTAAAAGATCGAATTCTTCAAGAGATTCTTTCAGATATGTCACTATGATCTATAAGAAATACTTGTTAATAAGTTAATGAAATGTTATTTGCAAATAAAACAAACATAATGTTATTAAAAAATTTGTGAAATTACCTCGGGTGTTGATTCCTCTTCGTACATAAATTCACGATTTATGTCTTCACATACCATTTTTATGATTCGATTTGCCATTAAGTCATTGTCCTCCTCAGGTAACTCTTTATCCAGTGGATCAGACGATAAATTTGCTGACACATTACATATTTTCAGTTCATTCATATCTGAATCTGACCACTTGGTAAATGCTGGCACATTAGATGCAGTGAATTCTCTAATTGTACCAAGATGCTCCAAAACAAAAAACTGAAATATGTAATGTATATTAAGTTAATTCCTTTAATTACCAATAAGAATGTGTGTGACATGAAAAAATCATCAGTGTAAAAATTACTTACAATTAGAAATGCAATCGAGCCCGTGAAATGCTTTTGAGTTTTCTCCAGATTCCATTTCATCCAAGATTCTTGAAAACAAACAAGTAGATATTTACACCAATTATATTCAAAACATCGATCCAGGTTGCCTGCAAACTGAATCATTTTCGTATTCACATATGGTGGATCAGAATCTTGAATAAGAACATTGCTCATCAAGAGAATAAAATTTTTTTTGAAATCCTCTGTTAAGTCATCTGACTTTCTTATTGCAGCACAAATTGTGCGAGGCAATATCTTGTCATGATTGTTATTAATCTGGTGTTGTGATTTCCATCTATCCATAACAGAACTGTCATTAGAGAATATAACATTGTTCAACCCTCTTGGTAGACCAAGGATATTGTTGACATCTTCTTCACCAATCTTAAGAATCTGCCCATTAACATGAATTGAAGAAGAAAGTGGTTGATAACATTTAAGTAACAAATAACTTATCTCCTTTGGATATTCGTTTGTTTTGAACATAAGTACTGATCCAAAACCCGTGCCTTTAATCCATTCCTTTTGTTCTTCTGACAAATACAACAAAACTTCTGATAGCATTTCTGGTTTTAGAGAAGGTAACGAGCTTGAATCTCCATAAATTCCTGTCAAAGATGTTTTTGATGACGATTCCATTAGAAACCTGCACATTGAAGAATTCAGATTCTGTTTAGTGTTTGTTAAAACATCTATATTCACACATCTTCTTCACAATGAAAATTATGAATTTAAAAAACAACAATCTATACCGTAAATTTTCTCTTTTCTGTGTGTGAATCTTCTTTTTCCTTCACGCTTATATGAAGTTCTTCTGTCTAGGTATAAGAGATTGATATTTTGTTAATTTCAATAATGATATGTGTTAAATCATTACCTAAACTTGTGTTCAATCACGGATTCCTTTCCATATTTCAAACAAATCAATTATAGAATCGTGTATACTAACATACGTTGTTTCCTTTTCAAAATGTACAGACCGTATTTTATACAATATTAAACAAATCAAATAACCCTGTTTCTGTTTTGTATTTACAACAATGCCATTATACAGATTTTGATTATATATATTAAAAATCTAAAGATTGAATGGCCAGGATTTAGACTTCTGGTTCTCTTGCTAAGAAGGTTCTCCCTAGAACCTTACCCATATATATATATATATATATATATATATATATATATATATATATATATATATTTATATAGAATACTTTTTAGACTTATTTTATGATCCAGTGAAAATATTTGAGGAGTGTAATTTATTTTATAATTGCTCTTGATGATATTTTGTGCTACTATTTATGCATTTATTTTTTGGTTCTTCTAAAATAAAATTGAATTTTATATTTTATATTGGGAAAAATAAATAACATCAAGTATAAATGTATATATTTTATAATTGTTTAAAATCGAAATCGACCAAACCAAGTCGTTTTAATTAGATTGATTTTTTAAAATAGTACTCCCTCCGTCCCGGTCATTTGTTTACGTTGTTTGGAGAGTGTCTGACACGCATTTTAAGGTACATTTTAAGGATAGTTCCATAACTTATTTTTAAAATTTTCTTTTTTTGTATAAAAATAGGATTGTTCTATTTTTATACATAAAAAGAAAATTGCAAAAATAAATTATGGAACTATACTTTATATGCACCTTAAAATGTGTGCCAGACAGTCTTAAAACAATGTAAAGAATCTAATGGGACAAAGGGAGTATGATTTTTGATTTGGTTACGATTTAAAAAATTAAAAACCCAAACTTTTTGATTTAATTAGTTTGGCAATCCCAATCCGCCCAAACCACCTATGTTGAACCCCGACAACTCTGTTATAAAAGTCGGCAATTAATCGGGATTAATCGCCGATTAATCGCTATTCGGTAGGTCACTGAATTGATTTTATAAAAATCGGCTAAAAAACCATTTTTTCGAAAAATCGGGATTAATCGGTCAAAAATCGGCATTATTGGTAAAAAAATCAAAAATTTGTAAAAAAAATAAAAAAATTCAAAAAGTATAAAAATGAATAAATTTTAAGAAAAATATTATTCTCATATACAAAATTAATATTTTAAACGGTTAAATCATAAATTTTATCAATTTTTTCTCTCATATTGACCCCAATTCAAAAATTAAATCTTAAAATTTATATTTACTTAATAATTCTATTTATTTTAAATATATTTGTATAATTATATGATATTATATTTACTTTAATAATTCTATATATTTTAAATATATTTGTATAATTATATGATAATTATTCATGTATAATCAAAGTAATAAAATAATTACGTATATTAATAATAATTATATTTAAAAATAATATTAAATTAGTCCGATTAATCATTTCGATTATTCCCCGATTAATCTAGACTGCCTCCATCAGATTTCGGCTTTTTACGAGTGACCCATTTTTCTCACTTGAAATGCACACAAAAGCTAGATCACTTTTAAGAAACCCTGAAATGGGGAGGGGGAAGCGAAACGATGGTGGGGAGAGATTAAATCTGTTAATCGAGGTACTGTCCAAGGCTGGATGTGAAGACCCTGCTCCAATGCAAAAGTGTTTCCAAAGCCTGGTACTCCCTCATTTCAGACCCTATTTTCATCAAATCTAAGTGATTTGTATATTTGGAACCCTGCTACTAAACAATCGGGCTTTGGCCAATAATACCACTTTTTCTAAAAATTTTGACGAGAATACCATTTTTTGAAAAAGTGGCCAAAAATACCACTTTATTACGCATTTGGGATGAGGGTAATAGGTTTTGTATTAGTTATGCATTTTAAAAAGGGGTAATAGGTGAAACAGTACTTCCTATTACGCATTTGGAGAATGGGTAATAGCTATTACGCATTCTCCAAAGGGGTAACAGGAAAAAAATTTATACTTATTACCCAGATGACAAATGGGTAACATAAAGTTTTAGAATTTTTTTTATTACCCCACTGATAAATGCGTAACAGGCTGGTATTATTGGCCACCAAACCCAAAAAATGTTATTTTGGTTAAGTTTTAGAAAAAATGTGGTATTTATGTCATTATTTATTCGAAGCTAATGACCCATAACACTGTTTATGATTCCGAAGAAGTTAGCGATGAAGGTAGTGTTGATTCAGAAGATGATCGATGATGAGAGAAGCAACGTTGGTCTTGGTTCGGATTATGATAATGAGGAAAGTACTGTTGAGCAGTGTAGATTCTGAAGATGATAATGAGGAAAAAAGCTCCGATTCTGGTGATGAATGATGAGAATTATCATTTCAATTATTGTATTTCTACTTTGTACATTCCCTTTACTTTATTTTACCTTTTCTAAATCATGTGCGATTAAGTTATGTTTCTTACCATAAATTGGCCCTGGTCAAATATTTTGAAAACTCTTAAAATGGGAATCAACTTTTTAAAATAGTAAAAAATAATTTTATTATATTTAGTACTTAAAAATTAAAAATCTACAAGGAGACCTGCCGGTGATGGAGATGCTGTTTTTTAAATGTTTTTTAGGGCCTTTATTTTAGATTGTGTTATTTGGGGTCATTTACTCTAATTTTGTGTTATTTGGGACCTTTTCTCAAAATAAGGGAAACTATACTTTATATAGCGTTTTTAAGACTCAACCGAAAGTATAAATCTAACAAATGTTTTGAGTCAATGGGACCCGACTATCTTGCATCAAATGTACGTACGATGCATTGAATGTACGTTTGCATACACGCTAAACGAGCTTTGAATCAACGTTTTCTTCTCTAATTCTTTTTTAAATATATTAAAAAAATCTAACCAATTAGCGTTTACACCGCAGCGAGAGATTGACTTGCGTTTTTATTCCCTGAAACGTAACTTCGTGTTGCGTATTCATTTTTTTTCGAAAAAATTGTTGTTTATTGAAATTGTTGACAGAAACGTGAGACGACTTAGCGTTTTAGAAACAGTATTTTAAGTAGCGTTTTAAAGTGATATTTAGGACATTATTTAGAATTTGTCATTTAGAGCAGTATTTTCCAAAATTGTTATATTAGGACCAACACCCCTTAATTTTGATTTTGTTATTTGGGCACATTTACTCCAATTTTGTGTCATTTGCAGCTTTTCTCACTTGCTGTATCACACCATTCTAGAAACCCTTGAACTAAATGAAATGGGGCCATTCTAGAAACCCTTGAACTGACTGAAATGGGGAAGAGAAACGGCGGTGGCGAGAGATTGAGAGAGGAAGATATGTTAATCGAGGTACTTTCGAGACTCGATGTAAAGACCCTGCTTCAATGCAAAGCCGTATCCAAAACATGGTATTCTCTCATTTCCAACCCTACTTTCATCAAATCTCACCTCAATCGTGCACTCACAAGTACCAGCAGCGATAATAAAGTCACTCTGATCGTTCGCCTCTTCAAACATGAACGTCGCCGTGCCTCTCCACAACAGGACGGCTCCTACTCACTCTTCCAGCTTGGTGATTGTGATGACTTTGTGGCCAACCTTGGCTTTCCATTCTCCCGAGGTGATTACCCTTTTTTGCCTCCGTCTTTGCTAATTGGTTGTGTTTGCGGAATTGTTTGTGTTTGTGTCGATCCAAATGCTAGTATTAAAGCGAATTGGTGTGAACCTGGTGTTAAAGAACGAACTGATATATATATTTGGAACCCTGCTACTAAGCAATCCAAACTCATTCCGGCGCATAGTCTTCACGATTGTGATGATATGATAAAAGCGACTTTAGGCTTTGGGTTTGATCCAATTGATTATGATTTTAAGGTTGTTAGGGTGTGGTCGAGAGCTATTTTTCCCGAAGTCTATTCGGTGAACAGAAATGTTTGGCGAAACATTGAGACTAAGTTGATTGATATTCCATATCGGAAAATGTTTGAGATATGCCTCCATGGATTTTTGTTTGCTCTCGGACATAATGGTATGATGGCTTTTAATTTAAACAAAGAGGTGTTCGTTTGTGATATTGAACTTCCTGTCCGCTCTAAACATGCTTGTATTGCTTATTTTAAGGATTCTATTGCTGTCATTATTTTCAATTTTAAAGAAAAAGGCGATAGGATGAAACTGTGGACCTTAGATGAGGAATGCCTTCGTGGTACTGGAGTTAAGGCATCATGGACTATGATGCTCACTATTGATGTGGGTGTGGAATGTGATTTCGTCCACGGCCTTTTCAACAGTGTTGAATGTTTACTAATAGATACAGAGTGGTTATCATATAACTTCGACAAGAAAGTGTGGAGATATCTCGAACCTTATCCTTTCTTTGATGTTGATAAACTTTTCAAGTATACATAGAGCCTGGTACCAGTGACAGGATCGAAACTAGTCAATTGGTCTGCTGACGAGGAAGATAATGAAGAAAGTAGCACTGATTCTGAAGAAGTTAGCGAGGAAAGCAGCGTTGACTTCGAAGATGATAATGAGGAAAGCAGCGTTAGCATTGGTCTGGAAGATGATAATGAGGAAAGCAGCATTAGCATTGGTCTGGAAGATGATAATGAGGAAAGCGCCACTAATTCCGAAGACAGTGAGGATAGCAGCGTAGATTCTGAAGATGATGCTGGTGATGAATGATGAGACTTGTCATCTCAATTATTGTGTTTCTACATCATTCATTTCCCTCAATTTATTTTACCTTTTCTAAATCATGTGCGATTAAGTGATGTTTCTTACCAAAAATTTGCCCTTGTTAAATATTTCTTGTTAGTCTGCCTCTCCTTGCCTGCATCAGTATCGCATTTGTCTTTTACACTTGCAAGTTGCAACTGGTTGAGCTTCTATCTTATATAATGTTTTTGGCTATTTGAATGCTACTTGGTGTCTGCTATCTTATCTAAGTCAAGTATAGGAGTTACTGGATCAAACCTAAGCAAGAGGGGAGGTGCAAACTTTAGGAAACCTAAGTCAAGTTTAGGAAACTTTAGGTGAACAGGTATAATTTTACAACTGCAGTAGAATTACAGGTTATTTTTTCCACTCATAAAAATTACTGCAGTTCAATATACTATTATTGTGTACATGTATTTTTACTTGAGTATACAACTGCAGTCTTAAATTTAGAGCACTCATATTCTGTGCTTAATTGTCATAAAAAATTACCAACCGGAATCACAACTTCATATATTTTTTAAACTATAATCACCATTCACCATCATACCCAAAGTTCTACTCTTCATATACCATCAAGTCTAGTTACTAAAAAGAATCATAAAAGAAGCAACAAACCCATAGGCTACAATCATTGTAATAAACTTGTTAAAGACTTGTTTCCTATAGTTATTCCATAGGCTACAAAGAGATCTTGGACTAACTTTATTATCGCAACATTAGATATATTATCAGTGTTAGACCAGAAAGTTGTTTGAGGCTACTGCTCAAGGCATATTGCTGTTACTACTTTGACACTTTCAATTATAAGCAGGCAGAAATAAGCAGTCAGCCTTAATAGAATACACGTGTTCCAGGAATAGTGTATATTTCTGAAATCGGAGCCAGAAACCTCTGAAGAACATTTGAGGGTGCGTTTGGGCCAGTTTAGTAAATCTGGATAATAGGAACTGGACTCGCTTATTCCATGTATTGGTGCTTGGTTATTGAATTTACTTTATTGCGATGGCTAACGCATTCACATCGACCAAGTAATGCATGCCTTATTAGACCCATGGGATTTAATTTCATTCCCATTTTCATTTTCCCCTTCTGCATATCTTTCATTCCTATTCCCAGCAACAATCCAAAAAACCCAACATATCCGGAAATTAAATTTTTTTACCCTGCTTCTATAGTTACTTAAGACTGTCCCCTTGTTAAGCTTATGCTTGTGATGTAACATGCTATGCTCAAATGCTCGACTGTACAATATTTTGTTTAATGTATAACACGAGAAAAGCATAGAAAATAAGGTGCATGATTTGGTTAACACTGTAATAGCAAAAAGAAAGGAAAAAGTGCCTTTAAATGTTGGACTTACTTCTTTTTTTTTTTGAAACCAAATGTTGGACTTACTTGCTCCCTCTTATTGGGTTCTCCTTTTTTTTATAAGCTGACTGGAACAAACTGCTTCCGCAAGAACAAACTAGAACAAACTGCTTCCGCAAGAAATTCCTGTAGAAGACTACATACAGGGGAGGATCCAACCCAAAAATGTCTGCCTTCTCATTCAGATGAAGAGTTAAATTGAAAGTTTTATCCTTTTGTTTACCTCTGCCCACCCTTGTTGGGACTAAGTTACTAGTTTATATTACCGTGAGCTATCTAGAGATGTAGTGTTTGTTTGGTTGTTGAAAACTCACGTGAACCATCTGAGAAAGGATATGTTTGTGTATGGGGTCGTACTCCACTAGAAATCAAATTAGCCTATAATTTAAAAACCTAAACTAGATCACTATTTTAGTTAATACTACAGAAGTCACCCGTTTATACTGTGTCAATCACTATTATATATACCAAATAGTTGCTATTAAAATATCTTTAATTATCCAAAACGAACTCATTCAGGTTGCAACAAATTGTTGCAGATTGTAATAAACATTTTGGCGACATTGATCCTGGCCATTCAATCTTTTGATGGTAGCTGGATGTCTGGTTGTCACCTGTCGGAAGAGTGTTTATAGTTAAGCTTTCTCATGCATGGTTTGACGTCAGCTGCCAGCACTCAGCTTTGATTCTAAACATGTTTTATGATTTTAATTTTGTCATTTATAGCTTTGGTCATTTGGTTGATCTATAAGCCTGGAATCCGCATTGTCGAAACCTTGATGGAACTGAATCAGATATGCCTTGTACTAATTTGTATTTCAACTAATATCCTGTTTTCCAGTTGCATACTTGCATAAAATAGGCTGTAACAGTTAAAGAAATTATTTTCGTACTAAAGATTAAGTTACTCTCTATAAGGAAATGATTCTAGTGCACAAAATGACTGGAAGGGTGCATGGTGGCATAGCAGCTTGACGACACATACTGGTAAATATTTGTAGTTTCTAAATACAATGTATGATTTGTATTTTCCACAATGTCAGGTTTAGCTGGGGGAGTTTGGGTTTAGAGAAGTTTTATGTAGTCGATACTTCTTTTATGCCTTGATTGTCTTCATTTAATTTCCTTAAATATTACATTTGGAGCCACTTTTTTCTACCAGGCTCTACAAGTGTTCGTGTATTTTCATTGAAATTTTAATCTTCTAGTTACCAATCTTGGCTGACTTGGCTGACAGGGTTTACAGAGGAATACACTCCCTACGGATCCCTGGTCAAAAAGGCACATATTACTTTGAATTTTCAATGACCTTTGAGAACAATGGATAGTTTTCAGCAGGTTCAATCTCTCAACAATATCAAATTCTATGTTTTATAAATAATTCTGTTGAATAACTTGTACTCCCTCCGCAAATTATCTGTTTTGGAAGAGAGTGAGAGAGAGTATGTTCATTTTTCTAGGACATGAAATACCAGTGGAATGCTTAGATGACATGTCGACGTTCTTCAGTCATATGACTAACATAGATTATGTCTGAAATTGTGGATTCCATTTCAAACATCAAAGTGTTGCCGATGCATGCAAGAATTTTTAAATATTGTGATGCATTAAAAGACATGAGCATGATAACCAAATTGTCCAGAAATGTATAACCATCATGCATGCTAGAAAAAAGTTATATAAATTGGAAATGCATTCTATATCCATGAAAGCGATTATTTTAGAGGAATGTTGCATGTCGTAGAAGCAAGATCATGTCACGAAATGTCACTTAGTACTTAAATTTTTGACTCTTGTGGCTTCGATTTAAACTTAAGTAATATATTGTAAAATATTTTCTACTGTAATGCAGGATGTGCAGTCACCTTTGGATAACCAAGCAAGTTTTCAGCTGCATTTTGGTATCCAGTCGATGGAAAAACCTTGGCATGGATCAGCTAATTACTCTGTTGGCTCGTCTGCACAAACAAAAGTAGGTTCCGGGAACTGTTCTAACGTTGTTAGTGCCTTCGCTCTTATCCTATCTGTCATTGCCTTTTGTGTATCTGTTTTTATTTGGCTATGCAATGACAAAGAACACTGATACTGTTCCTTTTATTCCCATGGACCGTCTCTAAGGTTTTTACGTTGTTCTTCCAATTTCTTTATTTTTTTACTTGTTCTCTTCTTTGTTCGAGTAGAGGAGCTTACCATTATTTGTTGTATCATCGATAGGTTAATTTATAATTTGATTCCACAGTTTCATTTTTTTTTGTTGTATTTGTTTTGGATTGAAGAGCAGAATCAGTTGTAAACCATTAGAGCAAGGCTAATGGTTGTGCTAAAATAGATGGAGCTATTGCTATAATATAGCACCAAAAAGTGGTTTTTGGTGCTAAAATAATAACATGCCTCCAATGGTTTGTGCTATATCTTGTTTCATATTTAACCTTTTTGGGGTGTTTGTGCTAAAAAGGTCATGAAGCAAAGTAAATGTAGAAATGATTTCCCTCCTTTTTATATTTCCCACTCACTTTTGACCTTTTTGGGGTGTTTCAAAATATAGCTCAATGCTATAGTTTGTGCTATATATAGCACAAATTATAGCATTGTGCTATTTTAGCACAAACTATAGAACACCATTGGATTTCAATATTTTGTATTTGGTGCTATAATATAGCTATAACACAAGATATAGCACACCATTGGCCTTGCCCTTACTGATTGGAATTGCACATGTGGCCAATTAATTGAAAGAATGTGCATCGGATACTTTGATTCTGAGTCATTTGGACGTCATTACTGTATTTATATTATATAAAATAAGGTTATTTATTTATTTATCTAAATAACGTTTCTTTGCTTTACTTTTATTTAGTGTATTTGTTGTCTACTTTGTAAGGCGATCAACGAATATAGCTGCTTATACAATTGCTAGAGAAGCTAGTTTGTGACGAATATAGCTGTAAGGCGATCAGAAGTGGAGGCATCAGTGTGACGTTTGTGAGAAAGAAACAGCTCCACTTCAATTGATGCTTTAAAATAAAGCATAAACAGCTATCTGTAGAGTCAGAAATCATACTTAATGTGTCTGATTGAATATTATAGTTGTTAAGTATTCTTATATTAGAACAGATGATAACTCTACGTCACTGGGTTGTAATTGACAAGTAAATAAATCTTAGACATTTTAGGCACCTCGTTCTCATGGTCTGTCGAGCAATCTTAGTGCCAGTGTATAATTGCAAACTTTCGGACATAATTGCAAGTTTAGGAAACCTCTTGAACAGGTATAATTTTATTTAAGAATCTAATGAACCCGTCAATTTGTAATCATTTTCATTGAATGCCACAATTTGATAGAAACTTATTAAAACAGTTGACAACTCTACGTGACTGGGTTGTAATCAACAAGTCATAAAATTAATAAATCTTAGATATTTTAGGCACCTTGTTCTCATGGTCTGTCGAGCAATGAGCAATGTCAGTGCCAGTGTTTCTGTGTGTGCTTGCATACCAGATAAGCAATTTTTTTGTGTCATGAGTGAACATCAACTCCAATCCATACCATTGCAAGCTCTGGATCAGGCCTAGCTGATTCAAATGTCTGAGTTGTAAATGAAAAACTTTTATTAGATTTATGGAGGATCTATACTAGGCAATTGATACGACTAAATTCAATGTTAAGAGAAATTTATTTAGCCTTAACCATGGGTTGCTCATCCTCAGCATTTGGTTGATCTGTGTCAAAAGAAGACGTGGCTGAAACTACCTTTGGTTCATTCAGTTTAAGAGTTAAATTGAAACTTTTATCCTTTTGTTTGCCTCTGCCCACCCTTGTTGGGACTAAGTTACTAGTTTATATTACTGTGAGCTATCTAGAGATGTAGTGTTTGGTTGTTGAAAAAACACACGCGAACCATCTGAGAAAGGATATGTATGTATATGGGGTCGTACTCCACTAGAAATCAAATTAGCCTAGAAATTAAAAACCTAAACTAGATCACTATTTTAGTTAATACTACAGAAGTCACCCGTTTATACTGTGTCAATCACTATTATATATACCAAGTAGTTGCTATTAAAATATCTTTAATTATCCAAAACGAACTCATTCAAGTTGCAACAAATTGTTGCAGATTGTTATAAACATATTGGTGACATTGATCCTGGCTGTTCAATCTTTTGATGCTAGCTGGATATCTGGTTGTCACCTGTAGGAAGAGTGTTTATAGTTGAGCTTTCTCATGCATGGTTTGACGTCAGCTGTCAGCACTCAGCTTTGATTCTAAACATGTTTTCTGATTTTAATTTTGTCATTTATAGCTTTGGTCATTTGGTTGATCTATATGCCTGGAATCGACATTGTCGAAACCTTGATGGAACTGAATCAGGTATGCATTGTACTAATTTGTATTTTAATTAACAACCTGTTTTCCAGTTGCATACTTGCATAAAATAGTCTGTAACCGTTAAAAAAATTATTGTCGTACTAAAGATTGAGTTACTCTCTATAAGGAAATGATTCTAGGGCGCAAAATGACTGGAAGGGTGCATGGTGGCATAGCAGCTTGACGACACATACTAGTAAATATTTGTAGTTTCTAAATACAATGTATGATTTGTATTCTCCACAAAGTCTGGTTTAGCCAAGGGATTTTGGGTTCAGAAAGTTGTATGTAGTCGATACTTCTTTTATATCATAATAAACGAATCAATCCGGATACAGCTTTCCTAACTGTCTTTATTTAATTTCATTAAATATTACATTTGGAGCCACTTTTTTCTGCCAGTCTCTACAAGTGTTCGTGTTATTTTCATGGAAATTGTAATCTTCTAGTTGCCGATCTTGGCTGACTTGGCTGACAGGGTTTACAGAGGAAGACACTCCCTATGGATCCTATGGTCAAAAAGGCACATATTACTTTGAATTTTCAATGACCTTTGAGAACAATGGATAGTTTCAGCAGGTTCAATCTCTCAACAATATCAAATTCTATGTTTTATAAATAATTCTGTAGAATAACTTGTACTCCCTCCGCAAATTATCTGTTTTGGAAGAGAGTGAGAGATAGTACATTTTTTCTTGGATATGAAATACCAGTGGAATGCTTAGATGACATGTCGACGTTCTTCAGTCATATGACTAACATAAATTATGTCTGAAATTATGGATTCCATTTGAAACATCGAAGTGTGCCGATGAAAGAATTTTAAAATATTGTGTTGCCTTTAAAAGACATGAGCATGATAACCAAATTGTCCAGAAATGTATAACCATCATGCCTGCTAGAAAAAAGTTATATAAATTGGAAATGGGTTCTATATCCATGAAAGCGATTATTTTAGAGGAATGTTGCATGTCGTAGAAGCAAGATCATGCCACGATGTCACTTAGTACTTCTTAAATTTTTGACTCTTGTGGCTTCGATTTAAACTTAAGTAACAAATTGTAAAACATTTTCTACTGTAATGCAGGATGTGCAGTTCACCTTTGGTTAACCAAGCAAGTTTTCAGCTGCATTTTGGTATCCAGTCGACAGAAAACCTTGGCAATGGATCAGCTCATTAATCTGTTGATTGTGACTGGGTACCTTTAGATATGACCTCAAGCTCGTCTGGCCAATCGAAAGCAGCTCCCGGGAACTCTTCTAACGTTGTTAGTGCCTTTGCTCTTATCATATCTTTCATTGCCTTGTGCATATCTGTTTTTATTGGCTATGCAATGACAATAAATAATAAAACTGTTCCTTTTATTCCCATGGACCGTCTTTAAGATTTTTTCTTGATCTTCCAATTTCTTTCGTATCATTTTTTACATATATTCCAATGTCTGGATACAGCTTTCATACTTTATTTGATTTCGTAAAATATTACATACGGGGCCACTTTTTTCTGCCAGACCCTATAAGTGTTCCTGTTACTTTCATGGCAATTTTAATCTTCTAGTTGCCAATCTTGGCTGACAGGTTTTACAGAGGAAGACACTCCCTACGGATCTTCTGGTCAGAAAGGCACTATTACTTTGAATTTTTTAGACCTTCGAGAACAATGGATCAATTTCAGCAGGTTCAATCTCTCAACAATATCAGATATTTTTTTTAAAAAAAATATCTGTATTGATTGGGCATTTTCGTGTTTTCTGGGACATGCAATACCCGTGGAATAGTGAGACAACATGTTGATGTTCTTATGTCATATGACTAGCATAAATTGTGTCTGAACTTGTCTATGCAAACTGTAAGCTCAGAATTAATTTAAGGTATACTTTTGAGTCTTGATTTAAATCATAAAAGTGTTCGATGAAAGAAAAATAAAAAAAAATGAGATGCATTAAAAGACATGAGCATGATAACCGAAATCTCCAAAAATGTATAACTATCATGCATGCTACAAAAAAGTTATATATATTGGAAATGGGTTCTAAATCCATGAAAGCGATTATTTTGGAGAAATGTTGCATGTCGTAGAAGCATGATCATGTCAAGAAATGTCACTTGGTGCTTCTTAAATTTTTGGCTCTTGTGGCTTTGATTTAAACTTAAGTAATAAATTGTTAAACATTTTCTACTGTAATGTAGGATGTGCAATTCACCATTCGTCAACCAAGTAAGTTTTCAGCTGCATTTTGGTATCCAGTCGATGGAAAAACCTTGGCATGGATCAGCTCTTTACTCTGTTGGCTCGTCTACGCAAACAAAAGTAGGTTCCGGGAACTCTTCTAACATTGTTAGTGCCTTTGTGCATCTGTTTTTATTGTCTATGCAGTGACAAGGAACAATAAAACTGTTCCTTTCATTCCCATGGACGTCTCTTAGATTTTTACCTTGTTCTTCCAATTTCTTTATTTTTTTTACTTGTTCTCTTCTTTGTTCGAGTAGAGGAGCTTACCATCATTTGTTATATCATCGATAGGTCAAATTTAGAAGTTTCATTCCACAGTTTCATTTTTTTGTTGTATTTGTTTTGGATTGAAGAGTAGAATCAGTTGTAAACCATTACTGATTGGAATTGCACATTTGGCCAATTAATTGAAATTATTTATTTATCTAAATAACATTTCTTTGCTTTACTTTTATTTAGTGTATTTGTTGTCTACTTTGTAATGCGATCAGCGAATATAGCTGCTCATACAATGGCTGGAAAAGCAAGTTCTATGTCTGATTGAGAGGAGTGGTGGTTAACACCATCTTTTGGTTTCTGTTTTACTCAAAAAAAAAGTGATGAACTTTAAATTCTAATTATTTTTATATTTTTTACTGCATTTTTGTTTTTTGTTTGTCGGTGCATTTTTGCTTGTTATATTTTCATAAGAGAAAAAAGTCCCTGAGGTTAACTTAGGAGAGTTACCTGGGTGTTGGCCCCATATATCACAATTTTAAATTAAATGGCTCCAAATATCACAATCCAAAATTAAATAACGTAATATAGTAGCTACGACACGAACCTCTTAAAACGAGGCTGGAGGCTCGATTCCGAAAGCTAGCACAAATATTTGAAAAAACGAGGGTGAAATAGTAATTTCACCACCAATTTATTGACACTTTTCGTACTTGTATTGAGGTTTTAAATATTATTGAAATAGATGTATTTATCTAATACAATTTTTAAAACATACTCAAAATTAAGTGTAACATTATGATATGAATTTGAGAGGGGAAGATCAGGGGTATTCAGTAAATGGAAATAAAACAATAATTTTATTAATCTGTTTGATATATAATATAGACCCTTCTATTGAGTTACATAATTTTTGTGTCTGTGTACCAGTGTTGCAGATTTCGGAAATCGAAACTATTCGGTGGAGGTACCGATTTACGATTTATCGGTGATTTGGTTGAAAAATCGGCTAATATTATATATGTTGCAGATTTCAGAAATCTGTGTACCTGTGTTGCACCCCCATATACCGGCTCAGATTAAGTCTAATATTTATAAAAATTATCCTACCCGAATCTGGTAATGATCCATATTCGATTCAAAGCCGAATCTGAATTATATTTTTATTTCATTATATTTCCAACTGAATAGCATATTATAATTTCTTAATAACATTTATAAATTTAAATTTTCATAAAACTAGCTTATAACCCGTGCGATGCACAGATTTTTTTTGATATATAACAAATTTTATTTTATGTTATAAATATATTTTTATATAATCATTATTTATAATTTATAATTTTTAATTTTAATATTAATAATTTAATATAAATTTAATTAATGATATGCATGGTTTAAAACTTATATTATAAAATTTTAAAATAAATATGTCGTTGATAGGATTTGAACCTTGAATATAATATATTTAATCATTAGATATAACGATTTTGATTTTTTACTAAAAATCTAATGGTCATTATTCGTAGTATACAGATTTTTATTATATTTTGTTAATGATTAGAAGATATGATATGAAATTTTTTGGTATATATTAATTATTGCTAGATATGATATGATTGGAAGATATGATATTATTGATGTTTCTAGGTGTTTATGAAAGGTAATATCTTCAACTAAAGTAAATGTGAAAAACACAATCGACTAATTATCGTAATTATATTATGTTATTATTTATTTTAGGTGTTTTAATAGTATAGATATTGTATATATTTTTCTTTATAATAAAGGTTAAATAAGTAAATTCACGATATACTAAGAAACATATACCAAAAAATAAGTTTCAAAATTTTTAATGTTTCGGCTAATATTTTCTTATTATAAACAGCGTATACATATTTTTAATATATTTATTAATAATTGAAAATATGATATTATATTAATTTATACATATACACAACATCTTTATATGCACCAATCTATGCATATATGTAATCAAAACCATCAAAAACCCACTCGAAGTCATATTTTTAATATATTAATGATTATAAGATTAGTTTTAAATTAAAAGGGTAACGTATTTTAATTTGGAAGAAAATATTAATGATTGGAAGATATGATACGATTGATGTTTTTAGGAGTTAATAAAAGGTAATATCTTCAATTAAAAGTAAATGCGAAAAAAGGCAATTGACTACTTACAATTAATTTATATTATGTTATTATTTATTTAAGAAGTTTTAATAGTATAGATATCATATATATATTTTTTTATAATGAAGGGTAAATAAGTAAATTCACTTAGTACCAAAAAACATGTACCAAAACTTTCAATGTATTTTTATTATATTTTGTTAATGATTAGAAGATATGATGTGAAATTTTTTGGTATATATTAATTATTGCTAGATATGATATGATTGAAAGATATGATATTATTGATGTTTTTAGGTGTTTATAAAAGGTAATATGTTCAACTAAAGTAAATGTGAAAAACACAATCGACTAATTACCGTAATTATATTATGTTATTATTTATTTTAGGTGTTTTAATAGTATAGATATTGTATATATTTTTCTTTATAATAAAGGTTAAATAAGTAAATTCACGATATACTAAGAAACATATACCAAAAAATAAGTTTCAAAATTTTTAATGTTTCGGCTAATATTTTCTTATTTTAAACAGCCTATACATATTTTTAATATATTTATTAATAATTGAAAAATATGATATTATATTAATCTATACATATACACAACATCTTTATATGCACCAATCTATGCATATATGTAATCAAAACCATCAAAAACCCACTCGAAGTCAGACTTTTAATATATTAATGATTATAGGATTAGTTTTAAATTAAAAGGGTAACGTGTTTTAATTTGGAAGAAAATATTAATGATTGGAAGATATGATATGATTGATGTTTTTAGGAGTTAATAAAAGGTAATATCTTCAATTAAAAGTAAATACGAAAAAAGACAATTGACTACCTACCATTAATTAATATTATGTTATTATTTATTTTAGAATTTTTAATAGTATAGATATCATATATATTTTTTTCATAATGAAGGGTAAATAAGTAAATTCACTTAGTACCAAAAAACAGGTACCAAAATTTTCAATGTTTCGGAATTTATATAATAGTATAGACTGTAATCAAAACCATCAAAAACCCACTCGAAGTTAGACTTTTAATATATTAATGATTATAAGATTTGTTTTAAATAAAAAGGGTAACGTGTTTTAATTTGGAAGAAAATATTAATGATTGCAAGATATGATACGATTGATGTTTTTAGGAGTTAATAAAATGTATATCTTCAATTAAAAGTAAATGCGGAAAAAGACAATTGACTACTTACCATTAATTTATATTATGTTATTATTTATTTAAGAAGTTTTAATAGTATAGATATCATATATATTTTTTATAATGAAGGGTAAATAAGTAAATTCACTTAGTACAAAAAAACAGGTACCAAAATTTTCAATGTTTCGGAATTTATATAATAGTATAGATACGAGTTATCCACCCGAGTATTTATCATCAAATACTTAATAAATCAATTATTTAAGTTTTTAATTCGTGATTATTATATTTTAATAGTATTTTATTTATTTTATAATAAATGACTATTGATATAATTCAAATAAAAATGATACATAATGTTAGTAAATTATATAGTAATTAGCATTAGGGCTGCTCATCTCTGGCCCAAACCGAATAACCCAACCCAACCCGACCCTAATTTGGGCCAAACTAACCGGACCGTCCAAAACCGAAGCCCAATTGGGTTTATTTTCTGTTGGGCCGAATATAGTGGGTTGGGTTAGGGTTGAGCTATTTAAAACCCTGAACCAACCCGACCCGGTTAAATATTAATAGTATAGTCCATTACCCAGCTCCCAGCCCAGCCCAGCCCAGCCCATTTAGATAAACCTAAATCCCTACCCTAATTACATAAGTACTAAAACATATAAGCTCGTGACTTCGTGCTTTCAGCCGCAGCAGCAGTCGGTCTTCAAATTCTTACCATTTTCACTCCACATTCAATCTTGTTCGATCTTTGCTCAATCTTCATCTAATTTTGTAAGTATATTCTTGTGTATTTATTATCTTGAATATGTATATATGATATTTGTGCGATTTGCTCAATCTTTAATTAATTTGTCATCTTCAACTTGTATCATTTATATATGATTGTTATCTTCAACTGATTTGATTTATATATGATTGTAACTTTGTATGATTGTAACTGATATATATGATTTATATATGATTTGATTGTAACTGATAGATATGATTTATATATGATTTGTTATCTTCAACTGTATATATGATTTATATATGATTTGTTATCATTTACATATTTGTAATCTTTAACTGATTTGTTATCTTTAAGTCTTCAACTGCGTAGAGTTTTATTTGCTAACATATGTTGCTATTTTGCTATTTTTATGTTTGTAACTTTGTATTCTTGTTTGTGTTTCTAGGATCAAAAAATGGAAACATTTTTTTCTCCGATTGATTCTGTCCCAAAAACTTCTCCACTTGCCACTCCTGATTATTTTGTTTGCTGGAATGTATCAATGTTTGCTGAGAAGCAAAGCAAAGGGTTGACTAATTATATAGTATATACTTGTCCTGTAGGAAGATTTTTTAATGTTAATGTTAATGTCTTTACCAGGCCACCAGTTCTTGTTCCAGATATCACATAAAAGTAATATGCTATTCGATCTTACATTTGGTCCATCCAATTCCTGTACATAAATATTAGTCTATAAAAAGTCACAAGTCACAAGTCACTTGCAGGTGGTTTAGTTGCACATTCAAGAGCAGTTACCAGGCCACCAGTGCTTGTTCATGTTTTTATAATACTTGCATATAGGTGTACAAACATATCTGGATTGAACAAAAGTTTTTGGTTTTTACTGTTAGTTTCATATATATAATTCAGGATTTTATTTTGTTTCAACCCGATCAACCCAACCCGGTCCGACCCAACCCATCAAACAATTAGTAGAGTTGGGTTGCATAATTTTTTTGAAACTAATGGGTTAATATTTTGTAACCCGAATTAATTGGGTTGGGTCACTAAAATGGGTGAAACCGGGCCAACCCGACCCATGAGCAGCCCTAACTAGCATGATAGCCCGTGCAAGGCACGGGCCACGTTTTAATTCGTACAATTTCTTCGCAAATATATAGTCGGTCATATTTTTTTGTTAATCTATTTCATGTGCTTCGATTTATTTAAGACCAACAGTTAGTAATCGTTCAAATTTTAAAATATTAATGAATTCTAAATTTTGAGTATCATACAGAATCAGTCTTGAGATTAAGCCGCTCAAGCTAATAAATGGGGTACCAAAAAGGTGATGTAATTTAGGTGCACATCTTTCTAATAAGTAAAAAAATTTAAAAGTACATAGAGGCACAAAAATAATATTTGAGGCATATTTTGTTCAAGGTAGCACCAAAAATAGTTTAAGATATAAGGAGTGTCATAGGTATCATAGTTATAGCAATACTCGTTGAATGTAAGAAGAATGACCGATAGTAATGATACATGAGAGTTACTCATTATCGGCCAAGTACTATTGCTACAATAATGTGTAATTTGTCAATTTTCTAGCAGTAATTTTCAAAATATTATTACGATAATGATATGCTATTTAGTTTGTTTCCATTAGCAAAAGTAAACCATTAAGAGTAGATATATAGGGGGTGAAGGCCAACTTTAACATTTTTTTATACAAAATACATAAAAATAACCATTTTCAAAATTTTGGCCAATTTTAACCCATGGGATACCCAATTGTCAGTGGAGTATCCACTTTTATATGAGATACCCAACTGTCAATGGAGTATCCAGCATATGGGATACCCATTTGTAAGTGGAGTATCCAGTATTTGGGATACCCAACTACCAGTGGAGTATATTATACAAATTGGGATACCCAGTTGCAGTGGAGTATCCAAAAGGCTAAAATTGGCCACTTTTTTCAAAATGGTTATTTTTGTTAATTTTATAAAAAAAATGGTTATTTTTGTAATTTTTTCATATTTAGGTGGATAATTACATATCTGGTAGGAGATGTATTATGGCAACATTAGCACAAATTATTTTAATATTAGGAGAAATCAACTAAAATATATGATGTATCCATAAAAACTAATATGTTCTACAGTGAAAAAAAACTATTTATTTTTTATATAGTCTTAAATATCACTAATCGATCATTATGTTATAAGTAGTCATACATAATTTAACATTTTTGTTTAGTATATATAATCTTGTTTAACATTATAATTTAATTATGCATTTTGTTTATTTAATTAATTGATAACTTATATAGAGTCTAAATCTAGCATATCAACTAATTCTGATTTTTTTTATATAGATATAAAATCAAGTCGTGTTTCCCTTGTATCATATGTCCTAATTCGATGGTAGATAAACCCACGTTGTCTTGTGTAGCACGTGAATGCATATCTTGTTTTGATGGCAATATGGCATATTCATAATATAGATAAAATTATTATTGTATTATAATTTCATAAAACTATCATTCTAATTTCAGAACAATTTTTTTCCGATAATAACTTTTTTTGTAGTTGTTAAAACACTTCTATCTTTAAATTTTAAAAATGAAATTATTTTGATGGCATGATAGTCGTGTAATGCACGACCTGCATTTTAACTACGATAATTTTACATACACATATTCTTATAAAATTATCACTACTATGATTATGAGCTAATTAGGTAAAAACAATTAATTGCCATATCTTTCGTACAATAATCTTATACATATATTTTGATTGTCGTTGTGTCCACACCATATTTTTTAAAATTTTATTATAATTTATCCAACATTTTGTCAACGGATTGGATTAACATAGTATTTTCAAACTAATGTATCAAGATTTGTATTAATTTGATTGAAAATAGATTTACCTATTTTTAATATATTTTATTAATATTTGGAATATATGGTATGATTGCAAGATTAGTTTTAAATTAAAAGGTCGTGTTTAATTAAAAAAGAAATATTAATGATTGGAAGATATACAACTGATTTTTGAGGTATTTATAAAAGATAATATTTTCAACAAACAATAAATGTGAAAAGGACAATCAGTTAATTACCATTAATTATATTATATTATTATTTATTCTAATAACTAGGATAACCATAGAAAAAACCAAATCACCAAATTTTTTAATGTTACGATTTTTAAATAATATTATAGATGCGTAGTGGCCATTTTGTGTTAAATAACATAAATAACATTACATAATATTATATAATATTACATATTGTTGTGCCCAAAATCTCCATGGGCTAGATTTGGGTCCATTGGGCTTAAGGATCCAATCCGTATGATTAATATGGGTTATGATTGAGGTCCCTTAAGATAAATGGGGCCAAATAGCATGTGAAATGGATCTGGACAGGTTCAGGTTCCCGAAGAGACAGGTTCCCAAAAGACAGCTTCCCGAGAGACAGGTTCCTGCAGACAGGTTCCTGAGAGACAGCTTCCTGTACGAGAACAGATTTATTCCAGTAGAATCCTAGTATGATTAAGCCTCCTATTCTTTAGGAGCAAGTCATGAACATCAACTCCTTGTTGGAATGTATTCCTTGGGCGTAGATGATCC
The DNA here is from genome assembly GCA_037693485.1 of Kitagawia praeruptora. Taxonomy (NCBI): domain Eukaryota; kingdom Viridiplantae; phylum Streptophyta; class Magnoliopsida; order Apiales; family Apiaceae; genus Kitagawia; species Kitagawia praeruptora. The sequence continues at coordinate 148,966,496 of CM075352.1, forward strand.
TTGAATACTTCTAATAGAACTACAACTAGTAAATACACTTCTAGTCGGACTAGAACTCGAGTTCTATTCGACTTAGGTCGCCTATTCGTGGCTGATTCTGGAGAAAAGGAGGTCCCCACGAATTAGGAGCCTATAATATTGCTGCCTAACCAGACTTCTAGTCTAAAAAGAACTACGTGAACTTGATCCCTATATATACAAGGGTACGTAGGCACCTTGAGAACACAGTTGCAAGCCTCGCAATACACCTACGAGATTCTTGAGAACACACGACACAAGCCTCAAGGGAACTCGCGAGATTCTTGTAAACGCTCTCGAGCTCAGTTCAACCCTTATAAAAAACCTCCATTCTCCATAGATTAGTTGATCGTTAGCCTTTACAACTCACCATAAACCTCTCAAAAGTTGTTACGAAATCCACTCATCAACATTGGCGCTAGAAGGAGGGGGGAGTTATCATCTTAAGAGTGGAAAGATGGCAGGCAGTTCTGATAGCGAAGCAACACAATCTGTAGAGAAAGATCAAACCCCGAAAGCGAAGAAGATTACTCCTACTGACGTCCTAGAGCATCTAAAGTCGATTGAAGAGAGACTCGCAACCCTTGAACATACAACACAAAAGAAGAAGTCGAGGTTGACATCAAAAAAGAAGGGTAAGAAAGCTAAGAGTTCTTTAAAGAAGTTGGACGTTGACAAAGAAGAACGTGAAGAAAAGGCTGAGGAAGAAATCGAAGACCCAAAGAAAGATACTGAAATTGAAGAAGATGGTGAACCCAAGGATAAACAACCTCCTGTTAAGGAACCTTCCATCGAGATAATTAAAGATGATTCAAGTTCAGTCGAGACCGCGGATGATTCGAGCATAGCAAATTCACAGAAAGTCGATTATAAAGATAAGGAAACAAAGGACGGTGGAGCTAGTGATTTGAATGATGAAGACCTCAAGAAGATTCTAGTGAAACTTAACGAAGAAAAGCAGTCAACAACAGGTGCAATAACCTCATCTCCATTCACTAAGAAGGTAAGAAAATCCCCGTTACCTAAATCCTATTGTATGTCAAACGAGTTTAAATTTGATGGCACTACGGATCCTGTGGAGTATCTGGGTCGTTTCAATACCGAGATGGATGTTTATCAAGTTAACGAGCCAACAAGGTGTAGATTACTGGCTGCAACCCTTCATGGTGGAGCTCATCAGTGGTTCAAGAGGTTACCATCAGATTCTATAGATTCCTGGGAGAATATGGGGAAACTCTTCGTTACTCAGTTTAGAGCTTCCATCGCTTTTGCACCCCCAACCAACACCTTGGCCAACATCAAGCAGAAAGTAGATGAGACCTTGACAGAGTACCTCAAACGTTTTAATGCAGAGGTTCCCAAAGTTAAGAAAGCTCCTGACGAGGTCATTATGAGCTTCCTGATTGCTGGAGTTAGAGCTGGTTCAGACTTCTGGAAGGAGTAGTTTTCCCATCCCCTAAGGTTCTTTGAAACTCTGAAATATCCATTTTTAATTCTCTAATACCAGATGAGAGTAATGTACTACTTCTAATTCCCTTCAAAATGCTTGATAGGATGAAGGATGTATTACCATTAGCAAACCCTTTCAAGAAAGAAACCCCTCTATTTGGTTGATATTTGTCCTTCAACCATTTGTTCTAGCTCCTATCTCCTTCACTATACTATTTACTAGCCCACTTGCATAGCATGGCATTGTTTATGAGACATAAGTTAGCAATCCCTAGCCCACCTTTATCCTTTGCCCTGGTAATTTTGTCCCATCGAACAAGATGCAACTTCCTTTTACTTTTTATGACTAACACCACCCCAAAAAAATTTCCTTCTTATTCCATAAATCTTCTTACTAACTCCAACTGGAATTTTAAATAAACTAAGCCAGTATGAAGGGAGACTATCTAAAGAGCTCTTTAGCAAAATCACTCTACCAACTTTATTTAAAGACTCAGCTTTCTAAGAAGCTAGCTTATGTTCCATTTTCCTTACAAGAGGTGCCCAGAAAACTTTTCTTTTAGGGGAAATACCAATAGGAGCACCTAGATAAATCAGTGGCCAACATCCAGTCTCACATTCAAGGATGTTTGAACAGCTACGAGCCCACTCATTGTTCTTACTGCAACAGTAGGCATTACTTTTACTGAAATTTATTCTCAGACTAGATAGCAACTGAAACACTTGGAGTATACTTTTAATTCTATAGAAGGCTTCGTTATTTCCTTTGATGAACAGGATTGTGTCATCAACAAATTGAAGATGAGTGAGCTGTTTACCTTCCTCAAAAACCTTGACCCCACTGAATTGACCTACTTGATTTGATTTCAAAAGTAGTTTATTAAGAACCTCTGCAACTAGATTGAACAAGAGTGGGGAGAGTGGATCACATTGCCTAAGCCCTCTTGAAGGAGAAAACTCTTCCGTTGGGGCACCATTCACTAAAACGGATGTTTTAATCCCAGCAAAATACCTCCTGATCCAGTCTATTCATCTAACTCCAAATCCCAACTTGCTTTTGTTTTTCTATTTCAACCAGTATAATCAAAAAACTAATAAAAAGTAATTTATAATATAATCTTCTAAGCTATTTATTAACATTATTTTCTTAATTGTTTCGAAAAAAAATAAAAAATTGTCAAACCTCTCCGACAAATTGGAAACTTAATAAAAAGATTAATTATTCAAAATGTCTCATGCTTTCTTTCAAAGTTTCCTACATTTTTTTTTTTGACGAAATGCGGATTTTAAACCATTAAACCGAGACGAATACAATCTTTAACTTTGATCGGAACAGACCTCCAATCAAAGCTACGATCAGGATACATATGTGACACATGAGCTAATTCGTGTGCCGCCATATTCGCAGACCGCTTAATGAAAGACAACTTAATGTCGTTGAACTGACTAGCTAGCACTCTACAATCTTCAATAACCATTCCAAGTCTCGAGCGCATGGGAGTAGAACTCCTAATTAGCTGAATCACTGTAAGGCAATCAGATTCTAAAGAAAACGATGTCCATCCCATCTCCATAGCCCAGCTTAGCGCCTCTTTAACTCCTATGGCTTCCGCCAAAGTTGGGTCCAGAATCTCTGGTTTAACTAAAGACTTGGCCTTGATCAAGTGACCGACATGATTACGAGCTACTATCCCGAATCCTGAAGTTCCCCGATCTTGAAAAATAGCTGCATCGACCGTGATCTTTACTTCGTTCTGTTGTGGCTTGACCCAGATTGCAGCCCCATCCCCCTCGACTGTAGGGATGATAGGCACTGAAAAACCTCTATTCTGAGCAGCACTCCACTGTGAAAGATACTCCCATGCTTTTGCAACTATCCTCAAAACTGTCCATCTTTTCCTGCTCCAAACCAGATCATTTCGCGCTCTCCAGATTGACCAGCAAAGTGTTAAAATCTTTGCTTTAATATTATGCGACTTGCCAGTTAGAATTTGAGTCAACCAGTCCTTGAACTCCATGCTTCCTTCAGTATTAATGTCCGGTTTAAACACTTGCCAACATGCCTTAGCAATTTTACAACGGACTAAAGCATGCATAATGGTCTCTGCATCTTCATTGCACATAGGACATGTGTTACTGATTTGCACGTGTTTGGCTTGCAGCTGAACCAACGTAGGTAAGCAATTTGTAGATGCCCTCCAAATCAGATTAGTGACTTGAGGAGGCGTTGTAGTGGTCCAAACAACCTTCTAGATCTCCCTGTTATTGTCTTCATTCCAGGCCCCTTTCTGTTTCTGAATATGTCTGTAAGCGCTTCTAACGGTGTATTGACCCGTATGCTCTAAATGCCAAACCAAGGTATCTTTATCCAGGTCATGTTCAATCACTGTGTTCAATATAGCTTGACGATCTCTGACCTCAAATATATCCTCCAGAATCTCACGATCCCAATCTTTTGTATCCATACGGAATAAGGATGCTACATTTGCATTTGGCAGAGCTGGTGAATTAGTAGTCACATAGGGGTTGTCTCTGTCATTTAACCACGGCTGATTCAAAACCTTAATATCCTCTCCATTGCCTATTCTCCAGCTTGACCCTGCAGAAATAACCCATCTAGCCTCACAAATGCTTCTCCATATGAAACTGGGACTACTACCAAGCTTAGCATCCATGAAGTCACTATCAGCATAATACCTGGCCTTGTATACCTGTGCCACTAAGCTCTCTGGATTTGTGATTAACCGCCAACACTGTTTACCTAGCATGGCGAAATTAAAGTCACGCAAACATCTGAATCCTAAACCCCCTGAATGTTTATGCTTTATCATCCTCTCCCACGACATCCAGTTAATCTTGGACTTGCTATCTTGATTTGAGTTCCAAAAGAATTTTGCCATACAACCCTCTATGGCCTTTATGAGTTCAACTGGAAGCAAGAATACGTTCATAGCATATGAGGGAAGACACTGAGCCACCATCTTAATTAAGATTTCCTTTGCTGGTCTGGATATGTTCTTCTCTGTCCAACTCTGAATGCAGGCTTTCACCTTATCCCTCAGGTATCCCAAGATGACCGACTTGTTTCGCCCTAAGGTGTTAGGGAGCCCTAGATATTTTGAAGAAAAATCTGCCTCTGAGATTTGCAGTTCTTGATAAACCAGATCTTTATTGTAGTTCATCACATTAGCACTGAAAAACACCGACGATTTGCTTTTATTGATACGTTGACCTGAAGCTGTCTCATAGGTCTTCAGCAAATTCACAACCTTCTTTGCTTCTTCCTGATTTGCCCTACAATATATGTAGCTGTCGTCCGCAAAGAACATGTGATTAATCGTTGGAGCTTTTTTACAGATGCGTACCCCGTGTAACCAATTTTTTGACTCATAGTGCTTGAGAAGAGAAGTTAGTCCTTCAGTACAGATGATAAATAGGTAGGGAGATAGTGGGTCTCCCTGTCTTAATCCTCTCGATGGAATGATTGGCCCTATCGTGTGCTCACCATGGACAATGTTGTACTCAACTTTCGATACACATTGTAGGATTAAGTGTGTCCACCAGTTACTAAATCCCATAGTCAGAAGGATTTCCTTCAGGAATTTCCATTCAATCCGGTCATAGGCCTTAGACATATCTAATTTAAGCGCCATGAAGCCTTCTTTTCCAAATTTCTTCCTTTTTAAGTAGTGCATAACCTCAAAAGAGACCATAATATTATCAGATATTAGACGACCCGGAAGAAATGCACTCTGCGTCTCTGAGATAATTGTTTCCAGCACTTTCTTCAATCTGTTAGCAATGACCTTCGTAATTTACCTTGGTGTTTAGTCGGGGATTTTAATAATGTCACATCTCAAGCAGATAAAAAAGGGGGTGCGGCTTATCCAAGTCATCTAATTGAGGGGTTTAACGAGTGTAGTATCGTCGAAACAAGGGAATTCCCGGGACAAAACTCGTATCCATGACTTTACGGTATATCTCAGGACTAGTAGAATAACAATAGGCGAATCATGCTCATTCCTAATACTAACATACTTAAATTGCAAGATAGACAAGTACACAAACCGGTTCTAATAGTGCAAGATCAACGTAAATTGCACTGTGTTACTGTGACGGATCAAGATTTGAAGCTTCCTTCTTGTTCTTAGTATTTTAACAAGTCCGCAGTTTAGTTTTTTAGTTTTTTAACAAGTCCGCAGTTTAGTTTCAGCTTGTTCAGGTCAGGTCTCTCTAGTAGTTGCTGTTTGGTTGTTCAGCTGACCTCCAAAAAAATATTAGTAATGACTTGTACCGAACCTTTAACTCTTTGGTTATCATTTGTAATGTAAAAATGCTGTTCACATTCCAATCTATGGAAGTCATAGATACTCACATAGACATCCTATCAATTATGATCTGCGTAAATGCAACTATGGAAGTGACATTTTTCGGATTTTAGGGACTTTCTTTGTGAGTAGCATATGAGCACAAAATAAAATGTTCATCAAATTGGTGAGATTAAAGTGTAGATATAACTTTGTAAACATTTATATGTATATGTCTGGAGGATGTCTTTTAGCGGATAGCTGTCACAATAATATTTACACAATGAAATCGTAAATTCGGTTGACCGATAAAGTAAGGAAAAATATAAACATAAACCAAGAAAAGGTCCTTACTATTAAGTTCGGTTTATATAAGCCATGGCATATCAAATATTTCCGGAGCTCTTTTTACAAACCAGCAAAAGCAATTCATCCCTATTCCTTCTTTTACTTAAAAACTCAGTTTTTTTCCCTGGTAATTCGAAGTAGAATGATATTTTTAATACAGCTTCTGAGCACTCCAGGACAACAATTGTCTTCTGATGCCCAGAGAAACTTAAGAGAAAAATCGGTAAGTCTTTGCCTCAATTATGATCTGCCTTAACCCTCCAATAGGTGATAAAATCATCAGCAAGACTCCCATAATGATGCAAATCTGATATTCAGGAATTCAAATAAAACGAATTTTGACGTAAATTCAAGGCATAACGAAAAAATAAGAACCGTATGACTATGTTATACACTTAAACGTAACTGTACTGCACATACCCAGTTGGTAATCCAAGAGAGGCTAAATTTCCTTGGTTTGTAGATAGCCAGCCATATAACACAAGGGAGCTAAAAAGAACAAAAATTTGGAGAGTTAGAAATAAACTTCTTATTCTAAAGCCATTAACCCTTTAGATAATGGAGAAGGCAGAGTTTCTTACGAAATACGTAGTTGGGGCAAAGGCAAATCCTCCGAAAAATCCTAGAAGACCACCGAAGAAAGGGAAACAAATGGCAACAAACATGGTAAAAGCTGAAAGCAAGAAACATTATAATCAATCTCAAATGAATCATCAGACTTGCAAGTACATAACCATGTCACTTACCAACGTATAGGTTCCTTGAAATAAATCGCAGGGCAAAACTTGGTGGAAATTTTAATTTCTTGACCAACACTGTCTCTATCATATCAAATACTGGCATTGCATAAATCTACCAATGATGAACAAGAAAGGTCAGTATCATATCCTTACTATGTATGCTACAACTACTCCTTTCCACATTGGACCCTTGGATGGCTTCTCAGGAGTAGAAGGGATTGTTGCCTGAATTTCCAAAACCACATTGTGGCCAGCAAATGCAAAAGCAACATTTCCAAGTGCACTTAAGAAGCCAAAAACTGTTCCAGCGGGAGTAACGGCTTTGTAGCCATATTCCACATCTGGTTGAACTCCTTTCTTACAAGAGGCTGTCCAAGCGATGGTAGAGTAACTGCAGTATAAAATTTAATAATAGAATTTAGTCATTTCAATCAGAATTATTAGGGCGGATAGGGCTCTTGTTTCTGTTGTTAAACAACTTTCCCGCCAAGTGCGTTTTGTTTACAGGGCTTTTGGACTTCAAGCAGATTCAATAACTCTTCTTGAACTTTTGTTTAAAGGAAGCATACAGATGTGGCTTTTTTGGATTATCGAGCAATTAAACGACTTAAATTACTATTTACAATTAATTAAAAAATTGATATGTTGAAATGCCTTGAATTGTTAGGCCACCAACCATTAGGCCACCTACGATTAATGATAGTCAAAGTTTGGTAGGTGGTGTTAGGCCACCAACCATACTTACCCCTTAGATTTGCCTATAAATAGAACTGCATGTAGGGATTGTAAATATCATCTGAAAATCTTTGTAATCTGTTATCCTCTCAAATCTATAAATTATTTCTCTTCTGCATAAATCTTTCTTGCTTCCGTTATAACAAATTGGTATCAGAGCTTTGGTTGAATCTGCAGAAAAAAATTCTCGCCGGAATTTTTTTAAGCTCGTCGGAATTTTGCCGGAGTTACTGTTCATCGCCGGAGAAGACGACACTGTTCAGGCGGAGTTACTGTTCATCGCCGGAGAAGACGACACTGTTCATCGCCGGAGAAGACGACACTGTTCATACGGTACTGTTCATACGGCACTGTTCACCGGTACTGTTCACGGATACTGTTCACTGGTACTGTTCACCGGCACTATTCACGGGTACTGTTCACAGACACTGTTCATAGGTACTGTTCACATATACGGTTCTGGGAGAAAGATGTCTGGTGGTATTAATGTTAAGGTCGACAAATTTACCGGGAGAAATAGTTTCAGTCTATGGCAAATCAAGATGCGTGCCCTGTTAAAACAACAGGGGCTCTGGGCGCCGTTGAACACAAAAACGGCTGTTTCTACAAGCGCTGAGATGGCCATTCTGGAAGAAAAGGCACATTCAACAATTCTGTTGTGTCTTGCAGATGATATTATTACTGAAATCGCGGAGGAGGATACCGCGTCTGGTCTGTGGTTGAAGCTTGAAAGTCTTTACATGACGAAGTCTTTAACAAACAAGTTGTTGCTGAAGCAACGTCTGTTCAGTCTGCGAATGCAGGAAGGTATGCCTCTTCGAGATCACTTAAATCAATTAAACACAATTTTATTAGAATTGCGTAATATTGATGTTAAAGTTGAAGATGAGGATGCTGCTTTGATTTTGTTAGTTTCTTTACCATTATCGTACGAGAACTTTGTGCAATCGTTTATTGTTGGTAAAGATACTATTTCTCTAGAAGAAGTTAGATCTGCTCTTCATTCTAGAGAGCTGCGCCATAAGGCGGCTGGTACAGGTGCAGATAATCATGCCGATGGGTTGGTAGCTAGCGGGAGTACCGGACCTGGAAAGTCGGGGAAGTATAAATCCAAGAAACCAGCCTCTAAGGGTTTGAGAGCTAATGATGTCTGCAATTACTGTAAAGAAAAGGGACATTGGAAATCCGACTGTCCCAAGAAAAAGAAGCAACATGATGCTGCTGCAGGAACTGTTGCTGTAGCTGATGATAATTCCGAAGAAGATATTGCTCTAGTTGCTGTCAAGGACACGCATCACTCTGATGTATGGATCCTTGATTCTGGAGCGTCTTATCATATATGTCCGCGCAGGGAGTGGTTCACAACCTACGAGCAAGTAGACGGTGGCAAGATTTCTATGGCTAACAGTTTTACTTGTGAGACGGTTGGATTAGGCTCGATTAAAATTCGGACACATGATGGTAAATTCTGCACATTGAATGATGTTAGGCATGTTCCACTTATGACAAAGAATCTGATATCTTTGAGTATGTTAGACAGCAAGGGTTTCAGTTTTCAAGGTGAAGGTGGAGTTTTACATGTCTGCAAGGGTTCTAATGTGGTTCTGAAAGGTGTTAAACGTGGTACCTTGTATCTTCTTCAAGGTTCTACGTTAACAGGTTATGTTGCTGTTGCGTCTTCGGAAATTGAAAAGGAAAATATGACCAGTTTGTGGCACATGAGGCTTGGTCACATGAGTGAAAGGGGGATGCAGATTCTGTCAAAAGCTGATCTTCTTTGTGGTCATAAGGTCACAGGTCTCGAGTTTTGTGAACATTGTGTTTTTGGAAAGCTACATCGCAGCAAGTTTCCTAAAGCAATCCACAGAACAAAAGGCACACTTGATTACATCCATTCTGATTGTTGGGGCCCTTCCCGGGTGGAGTCTTTAGGGGGTCACAGATATTTTGTGTCAATGATCGATGATTTCTCAAGAATGACTTGGTTGTTCATCATAAAGCACAAAAGTGAAGCCTTCAAGGTTTTCAAGCAGTGGAAGGCGCTAGTGGAGAAACAAACAGGGAAGAAGATTAAGAGGCTGCGAACAGATAATGGCCTGGAATTTTGCTCGTCCGAGTTTGCAGATTTCTGCAAGAATGAGGGGATTGCTAGGCATCATACAGTCAGGGATACACCGCAGCAGAATGGTGTAGCAGAGCGTATGAATCAGACACTTCTGGAGAGAGCAAGGTGTATGCTCTCCAATGCTGGACTAACTAGAAGATTCTGGGCAGATGCGGTTAGTACAGCGTGTTATTTGATTAATCGTGGACCTCACACAGGTATCCATCTCAAAACTCCTATTGAGAAATGGTCTGGTAAGCCTGCTGATTACTCCAATTTAAGAGTTTTTGGTTGTACTGTTTATTATCATGTAAATGAGGGTAAATTGGAGCCACGAGCTAAAAAGGGAGTATTTGTTGGCTATGGGGATGGGATTAAAGGTTATAGAATCTGGTCTCCATCTGAAAATAGGGTTATACTGAGTAGAAACGTAGTCTTTGATGAAAATTCTATGTTTAACCCTACCGTGAAGTCTACGATTGTTTCAGAAAGTGGTGGTGTTGAGAAACAGGTGGAGCAGGAAGTCACTCAAGATGAGAGTGAACCACAACAAGAAGTTCAACAACCACAGTCAGAATCAGAATCATCAGTACCAGTAGTAAATCAGCATAGTTTGGCTCTTGATCGATCGAGGAGAGCTAAATATGGAGTGCCTCCAAAGAAATATGGTTTTGAAGATATGGTGGCATATGCACTACAGGTAGCTGAAGAAGTGGATCCTAGCTCTGACGAGCCATCCACTTACAAAGAAGCGGTGACATGTACTGACTCTACAAAATGGTTTGCTGCAATGGGAGATGAAATGGAGTCACTTCAGAAGAATAAGACTTGGGAATTAGTCAAGCGGCCTCGAGACAGAAAGATTGTTACTTGTAAATGGGTCTACAAGAAGAAGGAAGAAGAAACATCGGTTGAGGGTGTCAAGTATAAAGCTCGGTTAGTAGCTCGAGGGTTCACTCAGAAAGAGGGAGTAGATTATAATGAGATTTTTTCACCAGTGGTCAGACACACTTCCATCAGGGTGCTACTAGCAATAGTTGCACATCAGAATCTGGAGCTTGAACAACTCGACGTGAAGACAGCTTTTCTGCATGGAGAGCTGGAGGAGGAGATATACATGACTCAGCCAGACGGTTTTCAGGTTCCTGGAAAAGAAGATTATGTTTGCAAGTTATTGAAGTCCTTGTATGGGCTAAAGCAGTCTCCACGGCAGTGGTACAAGAAATTTGATAGCTATATGATAGGTATTGGCTACACCAGGAGTCCGTATGATTGCTGTGTTTATCACAGTAAGACATCAAATGGTTCTTTCATTTATCTGGTCCTGTATGTAGATGATATGTTAATAGCTGCAGAGAACAAGTCTGATATTCAGAAGTTGAAAGGTCTCCTCAGTGCTGAGTTTGAAATGAAAGATTTGGGTGTGGCTCGGAAAATTCTGGGAATGGAGATTTATAGGGATAGAAGCAAAAGAAAGCTCTTCTTGTCACAGAAGGGATACATTCAGAAGATTTTGTCAAGGTTTGGCATGTCTACAGCAAAGCCCATAGATACTCCTAGTGCTGCAAATGCACATCTGTCTGTCGCTTTTGCACCTAAGTCTGCTGAGGAAAAGGAGTACATGTCTCGAGTTCCCTATGCTAGTGCAGTAGGAAGCTTGATGTATGCAATGGTCTGCACTAGGCCCGATCTTGCACAGTCTGTCAGTGTTGTTAGTAGGTTCATGGGTGATCCAGGCAAGGAGCACTGGCAAGCTGTGAAGAGGATATTTCGGTACTTAAAAGGTACGTCTGATGTTGGTCTCATTTATGGAGGTGATACTGAGTGTTTGGTGACAGGGTTTTCAGACTCTGATTATGCTGGAGATGTTGACAGTAGAAGATCTATGACTGGTTATGCTTTCACTCTGGGTGGTTCGATTGTCAGTTGGAAAGCTACTCTGCAACCTACAGTGACTTTGTCTACTACAGAAGCAGAGTACATGGCATTGACAGAAGCCGCAAAAGAAGGAATCTGGTTGAAAGGATTGGTCAGTGATTTGGGTCTACATCATGATCAGGCTACGGTATTTTGTGACAGTCTCAGTGCAATCTGTTTAGCCAAGGATCAAGTCCATCATGAGCGGACTAAGCACATAGATGTAAGATATCATTTTCTAAGAAGTGAGGCGAGAATTAAGGTGAGAAAAGTGGGTACTGCTGATAACCCAGCTGATATGCTCACCAAGCCGGTTCCACATATCAAGTTTCAACATTGTTTGAACTTGCTAAATGTTCGGAGTTACTGACTGCTCTTTTGAGGGCAAAATCTGAGGCAGAAGAGTTTTATCTGGTACATCTGGCATTATCATAATGCGTCTGTTACATCTGGCATTATTATGCATCTGGTAAATCTGTTATCTGTTTTTTGTGAGAGGATTCAAGTCAAGGTGGAGATTTGTTGAAATGCCTTGAATTGTTAGGCCACCAACCATTAGGCCACCTACCATTAATGATAGTCAAAGTTTGGTAGGTGGTGTTAGGCCACCAACCATACTTACCCCTTAGATTTGCCTATAAATAGAACTGCATGTAGGGATTGTAAATATCATCTGAAAATCTTTGTAATCTGTTATCCTCTCAAATCTATAAATTATTTCTCTTCTGCATAAATCTTTCTTGCTTCCGTTATAACATGATCTTTTCGCTTGTGATTTTTCAGAAAATCTGTCATACCTTAGGGACATGATTGCTGCAACTAACGACACCCATGAAATGGAATTGAAGTTGGGGAGATGGGAGATGACAAATTGGACAGAGGCAAATATCATAATGAAGTAGGTCAGTTTGATATCTTTGCAATCCTTTTTGCAGACCAAATTTTGAAATTTCTGCAGAGATTTTCCTCCAGTGACCATGTAGACTATGTCCACCCCAACTTCTACAATAAGCTGTTGAGGCACCACAATGTAGAGACCAAGTTTTTCTCCAAAAGCGTACTGACTTAGCTCATGGTACCTGTCGAAACGTCTCCCTAAAACCATCTCATGCATTTCTACCATCTGCCACAACGTGTATAGTGTGACAACCCAAGATATCACTAGTACAGCCACGCCAGGTCCCCTGAATATTTAGGAGAACAATTGGTTAGACGTAATACATGTATTCTTAAATATGTCGGACAGGAGTTTCTGAAAATCAGGTATACAACTTCTCCTTTAGTGTGCCTCAAATTGCATGTATCAATATATTCTAATGGCCGGGCTCAAGGAAATCTAAATCTGACACTACTTTTCTTGCATCAAAGAATGAAATTTTTGCCTTGATTGACAGTATAACCTTTAACCTCTTGTTACTGAGAGATCGAAGATGTGTATCCACAAGGTCACAAGGCTAAATAGTAGTTGTAAATTGAAAATATTTAAGCTTTACCCAAAAACAGAGACGATATTTAAAACATGAAAAAAAATGTTGGCAGTTTTCATTTAGACGATCTAATGGAAACTGGAGAACTACATTTTCTTACTCTGCAGATGATCTTATGCCATGTATTTTTACTAAAGGTAAAGTTCAATTTATGTTATCAGCTTATTTATATGCCTAGATAAAGCATTAGAGATATGTACCATCCGAGCTCTGACATGGCATAAGGGAGGCTGAGAACTGCAGCTCCAACCATAGCAGTGACATTGTGGAATGTTGAGTGCCACCACTTTGCTGTCCTTGATGATGTTATGGGAAGCCAGTCATCTATGGATTTCTCTTTTGCATTTCGGCGATCAACCTGTTAAAGATAATAGATCAGCTTTAGCGGATTTTCCACATAAAATCTCTGTTATAAAAATCGGCCGATTTCTGAAAAATCGCCGATAAATCGTCCAAAAATCGTTCAAAATTTTGGAACCGATTTGGCCGATTTTACAAAAATCGCCGATAAATTGCCGATTTTTCAACCAAATCACCCGATAAATCGTAAATCGGTACCTCAACCGAATAGTTCCGATTTCCGAAATCTGCAACACTGCATAAAATACATAAGTACATCAAGTAATGTAGTGGTAATTAATCTGCATTTTCAATTGGTTTAGTGTTACTATTTATTACATGAAAAGCAAAAATAAGAATTCGAAGCACAGTTATTCACAACAGTAAATTTTCAAATATTTCTTGCAATTCTTTGGAAATCTTTTTTCTAGTAATTGGGTTGCAATCATTGATCAGTCACAATTTTTTTAAAGATTCGGAAAAGGAACAAAGAGCTTGAATCATTGTAAGTTATATCTCCAAGTGTTTAGGAAATCAGGGTAACTTTTTCTGTTGCCTTTATATATAACAGGTACTGCAGAATTGCTTTGCATCAAATCTTTTAATCAAAAAAGTAGATTATCATGATATGAACCTCGGTATATCATTTAATATTGATAAAAACATGTACGTGTTTAATTGATGAAGCTAGAACAATGTAAGAGAAAACTCTTGTATTGATATGATATTACTTATTAGATACATGGCTAAAGAACAACTATATAAAGACTACAAAACGTGTTTGTTGAATGAACTGTAGCTAGCTGACTATTGACTTGTTAGCTAGCCGACTATTGACATTAACAAGATTGACTAGCCGACTATTGACATTAACAAGATTGTGTTTACATTTACATTTCAACAACCCCCCCCCTCAAACTTAAGATGGTTGAAAAACCAACTTGAGTTTGCAATCACGAAATGAACCAGGAGGAAGAGATTTCGTGAAAATATCTGCAACATTATCTGCACTAGAGATAGCATGAAGACGAACTGTTCCTTTTTCAACCTGTTGACGGGTGAAATGACAATCAATCTCTATATGTTTAGTGCGTTCATGAAAGACATCATTGTGAGCAATGTCCCTAGCACTTTTGCTATCACAGTAGATAATAGTGGCTGGAGAATGAGTTACAGTCATTTCTTCAAGTAACCATCGTAGCCAAATTAATTCCTACGTGGTGTCAGCCAGAGCTCGATATTCTGACTCGGCACTGGATTTTGAGGCAAGGGATTGTTTCTTACTGCGCCAAGAGATAAGAGAGTCACCTAGAAAGAAGCAAAATCCTGTAGTGGAACGTCTGGTAGTGGGATCACCACCCCCAATCAGCATCAGAATATGCATGTAACTCAAGTGATGAGTTGTATGCATAATGTAATCCATGAATGATGGTGCCCTTGACATAGCGAATTATGTGAAGGACAGCTGTATAGTGAGGAGTGCGAGGAGCTGCCATAAATTGACTAACAATGTGAACGGCATGAGCAATGTCAGGACGAGTGACAGTAAGGTAGATCAGACTTCCTACCAACTGACGATACAATGTAGGGTTGTCAAGTAGGTCACCATCTTTGGAGTTAAGTTTGACCCCATATTCCAAAGGTGTAGGTGTGATCTTAGTGTCGCTAATTCCAGATTTCAACAAAAGATCAGATGCATACTTGACTTGAGAAAGGGTGTAACCAGTAGGTACAGAAGAAACCTCAAGACCCAAGAAGTAGCTTAAAGAACCAAGATCTTTCATTTCAAATTGCTGACTGAGAAACTGTTTGAGTTCAGAGATACCTGCACTATCATCTCCGGTGATAATCACATCATCTACATAGAGGAGGAGAAGAACAATTCCTCGACTTGTCCGTCGAATGAAGAGAGCATGATCATATGGACTAGAAGAAAATCCTAGCTCACTAATGACTTTGCTAAATTTCTCGAACCAAGCTCGAGGTGCTTGTTTTAGGCCATAAAGTGCCTTGTTAAGCTTGAGCACTTGACCTGGAGAGAGATCAAAACCGGGAGGAGGTTTGAGATAAACTTCTTCATCTAAGTCTCCATTAAGGAAAGCATTTTTGACATCCATTTGCCACATATCCCACTATTTTGATGCTCCAACAGCGAGTAAACTTCGAACCGAAGTAAGACGAGCAACTGGTGCAAAAGTCTCCTCATAATCAATGCCATATTCCTGGGTAAAGCCTCTAGCAACTAGACGAGCTTTATATCTCTCAATAGAGCCATCAGCATTTGTCTTAATTTTATAGATCCATCGACAACCCACAGCTGTTTTGCCAGGAGACAAGGTAACCACATCCCAAGTGTGATTTTTGTCTAATGCCTGAAGTTCTTCTGCCATAGCCTCCTGCCAAAGAGGGTTAACACTTGCATTTCTATATGTTTGAGGCTCGTGCAATGATTCTATAGCAGAATATACATGATAATCAGTAAGACGAACAGAAGGTTTTCTTACCCGAGTAGATCGATGAGCATGTTCATCTGAAAGAGATGGTGGAGTGGGAGGGACGTCACTAGAATCCTCAGACTGAACTTCTGTTGGAGGAACATTCGTAGCTGGGGATGGTTGTATGAGCTCAATTGGAGAATTTGTAGGAACTGTGTTAGAAGATGTTGACGAGTCGACATAGTCATCACTGGGATATAGATCAACAAAAGGATCTGTAAAGTGAGAGATGCTAGAAGAAGTGTCGATTTTAAAATCTGACATAGATGAGAACATTTTGTGTTCCCAAAATGTCACATTACGAGAGACATGAAGTCGTTGAGAGATAGGATCCCAACAACGGTATCCATTTTGACCACTACCATACCCAATAAAACAACAAAGACGGGCACGAGGTTCTAGTTTTGTTCTTTCATGTGGAGGAAGAAGAACAAAACATGCTGAACCGAAAACCTTAAAGGTATCATATGAAGGTGGTTTTGCATACAATTTTTCATAAGGAGACACATTATCTATGACTGGAGAAGGAATCATGTTTATTGTATGAACAGCAGTTAATGCAGCTTCCCCCCAAAAGAATTCCGGACATGAAGAAGAAATGAGAAGAGCTCGAATTGTATCAAGAATGTGTCTATGTTTGCGTTCGGCACGACCATTTTGTTGTGATGTGTAAGGACAAGAACTTTGTGCAAGTGTACCATAAGATGCCAAAAATTTTGTAAGTTCTGATTCTTTGTATTCTTTAGCATTGTCGGCACGAAAAAATTTGATTTTCTTTTTGAATTGAGTATCAATCATAGTGGCAAAGTTTTTATATGTTTCTCCTAATTCAGATCGATTTTTCAAAATGTATATCCAAGTGTATCGAGAGAAATCATCAACAAATATCACATAGTACCTAGACCCCCCCATAGTTGGAGTTGGAGAGGGACCCCAAATACCAGAGTGTATAAGATCAAAAGTAGCTGATGATTTTTCATAATGAATAGGAAATGGAAGTACATGTTGTTTTGCCAGTTTACATGATACACAATCAATAGTGTCTGCATTTACGCTACCTAGATGACCACTAGAAACTAGAGTACGTAAACGAGAAGGTGAAGGATTGCCTAACCGAGAGTGCCAGATACTGGTTGTAAATGAAGCAGAACCAACTAGATTATTTGATGGAGATATTGGTGTAGGAAGATGAAGGGAAGTGAGCTCAAACATCCTTCCGCATCTACGTCCTGTCCCAAGAGTTTGTCCTGTTTGAGGATCCTGTACATGACAACCAGAAGAGGTAAACATAATGTTAAGACCGAGATCACATAATTGGCCAATGGAAACAAGATTAAGTGAGAGATTAGGAACAAAATATGTGTTAGGAAGAGAAAGATCTTCTGTGGATATAGTTCCAATATGTCCCACTTTCATTGTAGATCCGTCGGCAGTTTGAATATTTGGGAGGCATAAACTCTGTGTTTTTGTGGTAAATATAGATGGATCATTGGTCATGTGATTGCAACATGCAGAATCAAAATACCAAGAAGTACCTGAAGTGACAGAGAATGCAGTGGAAGGAGAGCTGGTTTTAAACAAAACCTGTTGAAGCAAAGCTTCAAGCTCGCCTGTGGATGTATTTGGTGCAGTTTCTGATGTGGATTCAGAGGTTTCAGAAACGGAAGACTGGGAGAATTTGTTTGCATAGAAAGATGGTCTTTTCTTACAAAATTGAATCGAGTAATGACCCTTTTGATGATAATGTTGACATGTATGATTGCGAAGTGCTGCACATTCTTTTGTTACATGCCCGTTTTGACGACAAAACCTGCAAAAGAATTTGTCAAAAGTAGTTATTGGTGGCACTGCTAGGACAGTATCAGTCAGGGGACTGGTTTTGTCGATCCCAAGTCGAGTTTCCTCAGAGATCAGTTCAGTTAAGGCACTCTCCAGAGTGGGCAGCGGAACACGATGAAGAAGAGCAGCTCTAACTGGTTCATAATCCTGAGTAAGAGACATAAGAAACTGAATGAGTCGTTGTTGATCCCGGTATGTGTGATAAAGTGCAGCATTCTCTGTATGTAGCCAATTTGGTTCAGATAGTGTCAACTGATCCCAAAGTGCTTGTATTTGAGATAGGAAATCAGCTACTGATTGACCAGATGCTTGCTTTTGCTTGCTCAGAGAACTTATGATCTGATATTGATGAGCAAGATCAGATGTAGTGTACCGAGATGCCAATAAATCCCATATTTCCTTTGCAGTCTCAAAATTCCCGAACTGAAGATTAATCTTAGAAACTGAAGAGTTTCTAAAAAATGTGATAGCCTGATGATTTTTGACATCCCACTCTTCAATGCGATCTTTAAACTTTGACTCAGCTTCATCCTTCTCTTTTGTTGGAATTGTAATATCACCACTTACATAACGCCAGATTCTTTTACCCTTAAGAAAACTACGCATAGCTTGAGACCAAGCCAAGTAGTTAGAGCCATTCAAAATTGTTTGAATTGGCGAACTACTTTCTTTTTCCATAGTAGAAATTGGGTTCAAGGATAAAAGATGTAAATTATGGGTTTAATTTGTTAGAATCTGAAACTGTAAGGACTGAACTGTGTGTATTTAAAAAAATCAAGGCTCTGTTTAAAAGGCAAGTAAAAATTGGAGTACTGAAGTGTAATATAACCAGAATATTTTAATGGCGTGAATGAGTTTGGCCCAAATAATTAATGTGTTTGGCCCAATAAAAAACTAGAGGACTTGTTTGAATATATATAGCCCAAATATTGTAACGACTTGTTTGAAACACAGCAGTAAAACACCAAACAAGTCCAGAGTTATATAGGCGGCTATATTACATACAACACAAGTACACAACAATATATATAGGCATATATATATATATATATATATATATATGTTGAGATTTGAAAGGATAAGTGAGATTTGGGTTTACCCAGTGAGTTACAGTCCGATTTGGAGAGCTTGGTGACGATGCTGGCCTGACAAGAGCTTCGGTTGCGGGACTGAAACAGGTGGGTTTAATAACTCGATGTGTGGACTAGAGTTAAGCTCGTTGATGAGTAAGATTGAGTGAACTCAGTTAATTGTTTCAATGTGTGCCTGTGTGGTGAGATTTTGAACTGAGTTGAGTAACTCGTGGGTTTAACTCGTGATTGAGTTAGCGAGTTACCGAGTCGAATAGGACTAATCGGGAAGATTAGAGGCTGGTGGTCTGTGTTGGTGTATATTGTTGGTGATATGAAGTAAACTCCGAAGAGGTTGAGTAACTTACTGCGTTGACACACAAAGTGTTTGTGTAAATGTTTCAATGAGTTGGTTTGCCGGAAAAGATGGTTTCTCCGGAAAGAATGGTGTACATCAGTGACATAGGAGGTCAGGAGCTTAAAGCTCTGATACCATGATAATAACAGGTACGTGTTTAATTGATGAAGCTAGAACAATGTAAGAGAAAACTCTTGTATTGATATGATATTACTTATTAGATACATGGCTAAAGAACAACTATATAAAGACTACAAAACGTGTTTGTTGAATGAACTGTAGCTAGCTGACTATTGACTTGTTAGCTAGCCTACTATTGACATTAACAAGATTGACTAGCCGACTATTGACATTAACAAGATTGTGTTTACATTTACATTTCAACAAATATTACACAAAAAGAAAGTTACAATATCATTTTTCTAAATTAAATGAACAAAATAAATTACAAATGCATAAAATTATCTTGATCGAGGCCATAAGATTAAGAACACTCGTGATACTTGATAAAAATAAGAAAAGCATGAAAGTAATTTGTGATCCACTCCAGTTGTTTATACAATTAGATGACATAACGATTCACACATTTGTAAAAATACAGTTTCAACACACGTAAAGTAGGATTGTAAATATATATATAAACAGTTGGATTGAGGGGTGAATCGGCAGTACGAATTGCTAAAGTCCTCTGTTCTTCTCTCCATACTCCTTTTTTTTTTGTCAAGTCTTCTCTCCATATTCTTGATTTCAGTCCAAAAGAAGTAAAAGAATAAACCAAAAGAAGTAGGAGAAAAAAAAACCATGCATGTAACCGCAAACACAGTAAGAGGAAAAAAAACCATGTAACCGCAAACAACACACATGGAGAGAGAGAGAGAGAGAGAGTACATTTCTGTGGTCGTGGTGATCGGTGTCAGGTTGGGTAGCCATGGTTGAAGGAACAACAAACAGAAATGTAAGGGGTACGTTATAGGAAGAGGACAGAAGAGTATAGAGAACAAACTATATATCAAAGGTTTCAGAACTTAAAAAAAATAGCGACCCTTTCGGTGTTTGCATGGGGATCAAGTATCTCTCTTGATATATGTAGGTAGGCCTGTAAATGAGTCGAATCGAGCCGAACTCTTAACTGTTCGTGTATCAGCTCGTTATAAATACATCGAACTCGAGCTCGAACTCGAGCTCGAACTTTGATCGAGCCAATATTTTTGTTTGTGCATCGACTCGTTAAGAAAAAATTTATTCACGAACTTGTTCGCGAACAGTTCACGAACAAGTCTAATGAGCTACTATTCACGAACATCTCATAAATAGTGTTCATGATTTCGTGTTCATGAACACTTCAACCTTTTTTCTAGAAAATTTTTAATGCAATTAAAGTAAAAATAAAATTGGGGGATGAATCATTGAAAACTCGAGAAATGCTTAGAATTTAGACTTATCAAGGAATCAAATTTGGATCAAGTTTAGTTAAAACATAACGAACTAATGTTATAATTTATAATGTAACATATGTATAATTTAATAATTATTAATAAAAATAATTTATAAATTTAAACAAAGAAAATATAATGAATAGACAAAATAAACTAACATATTACTTCGTAACACTTACTTTTACAACTATTTACAAAATATCGTGAATTCAAGAGCTCTCGTTAAATGTTAAAGAAATATGTTCACGAACGTATATATATGAAGTTTGTGCACAAACTTATTTATGAACCATATTTACGAACAAGGTTCACGAACTATATTAATGAACTTGCTCATGAGCTATATAATCGAACTTGTTCGCGAACTTTCGAGCCGAATTATGTCGTGTTCGGGTTCAGCTCATTTACGAGATGAACCTCAAAATCGTGTTCATGTTCAACTCGTTTACAAATCGAACCGAACTCGAATCGAACTTTTTTCGAACCGAACACCGAACTGTTCGTGAACGTATCAACTCATTTACAGCCCTATATGTAGGAAATACATGTACATAGTTTGGCAGCTCTACGGTTTCATTTATTGCGTGATAAGATAAATGGGTCAATATAGTCGTATTGGTTAGAAAGTAAGGAGTGTAACAATCATCACATTTTTTAATATTTTATCTTTCAAATACCTTTGGAAAGAAAAAAAATTATAGGGTTTCCACGATTCTATAAAGATCCTAATACTTTAATATTGCAATAATTTTTTATTTAATTGAACTAGATGATAACCTGTGCGAAGCACGGACCGAGAAAATTAATTTAAATTAATATTATAAATCAAAAAAAAATGTAACTCGAAAGGTTATGTTTTTTATACAACTCAATAGGTTATAATAAAAAAAACAATTATATTTATAGCAGAATTTCAACAATTCGGAAGATTAAAATTTTGGGGGAAAATCAAATATGGAGACTGAAATATCATTAAAACGGGTTTTTTGCTTATTAATAAAGTTTATTATTAATTTAAGATTATTTTAAGAAAAGAATTACAATTGTTTTAAGATTATAACAATTTTACTATTTTATTGATAACTTGGAATCCTAGAAGAAATAGACTTAAAGGGCTCGAAATAACTACAATTGTTCTAGGATTACAACAATTTTATTATTTTATTAAAGATTTTATAGAATTCTAAAAGAAATATGAATAAAGGAGTGAAACCAAATTTGGTACTGTAATACAATTTAAAAGATGATTTCGCTTATTAATATGATAAAAAACTAATATAAAAAGTCTTTGAATTATTTTATAATGATGAGTTAATTTAATGAAGTGCACTTGTAAATTTATTGTGTGCGGCACCTCGTGCTAATTAAAAAAATTGAAAAAGTGAATTATAGTTATAACAGGTTTTTAATTTTTTTAATTAAAAAACAACATAGAATCCTAGTAGAAATAGGAGTTTAGGGGTGAAACCAAAATAATATGAGAAAAAACTAATATGAAAAAGTCTTTGAATTATTTTATAATGTTGAGTTAATTTAATGAGATGCACTTGTAAATTTATTGTGTGCAATACCTCGTGCTAATTAAAATAATTGCAAAAAGAGAATTATAGTTATAAGGGTGAAATCCCCAAATACCCACTTTTTCAAATTAGC
The DNA here is from genome assembly GCA_037693485.1 of Kitagawia praeruptora. Lineage (NCBI taxonomy): Eukaryota > Viridiplantae > Streptophyta > Magnoliopsida > Apiales > Apiaceae > Kitagawia > Kitagawia praeruptora. The sequence continues at coordinate 148,988,791 of CM075352.1, forward strand.
TAACCAAAATATCCATCTGCGCGAGTTTTCGCCCAAAATACCCACCATATACGCATGTTTAACATGCGTAGTCTTCCTACTTTTCTTTTTAAGCAAGCCACGCAATAATAACATGCGTATTCTTTATTTTATTTTTTTTAAAAGTGAGCCACGCATTATAGTAATATGTATACTATAAGAAGAACTATAGAATACGCAAATCTCATATAGAATACGCAAATCTCATATGCGCATACGTTGAATTGAAAAATGTAACACTCCACTTCATTATAATTTTGTATCACGTGTACCAGACAATATGCACAGCTTTTTTCATATAGTGGTGATGATGGACCCACACAGGTCACTTTAGTTTTTTTCATTTGTCATTGCACGAGGCAGAGGCATCTTTATTCATCAAATATACGCATATGTATAATGCGTAGATGATGGGTAAAAAGGTTACACCTCCCCGCCAACGGGTATTTTGGGCATGGATTGTCTAATTTAAAGGTAATTTGGTCATTCTTTCTAGTTATAATAGGTTTTTTATTTTTTAATTAAAAAGCAACATAAAATCCTAGTAGAAATAGGAGTTTAGGGGTGAAACCAAAATATGGTGCGAACCAATAATTGCAAAAAGAGAATTATAGTTGTAATATATTTTTTAACTTTAATTAAAAAGAAATATAGAATTCTAGTAAAAAAAAGAGTTTAGGAGTGAAACCAAAATATGGTGCGAACCAAAAATTACAAAAAAGAGAATTATAGAGTTATAATAAGTTTTATATGTTTTTATTAAAAATATAATATAAAATTCTAGTAGAAATAGGAGATTAGGGGTGAAACCAAAAAGGGGTGAAATCAAAATATGGTGGAACCAAAAAAGTGATACTATTAAAAAGTGGTTTCGCTTATTAATAAAGGTTATAGATGTAATAGATTCGAAATTAATAAGGATCTTGCCATTGTTATGCGATTCTAATAAGAATAGTGCAATTTAGTCCAAAAACATTCTCAAATAAAGTTCTTAAATATTGTGACGTGACATTTTGAAAAATTTTAATGGGTTTTTTTCTATTATATTCCATTTTAAAAGGTCATTTATAATTGTGTCCTATGTTAATTTGTAACTACAAATCTATCCCAAATTATGAATATGTCCCATTTTAAAGTATAACTATGATTAATTTATTAACCACACATTTACAAAATATAATTTTGTCCTCCTTTATCAATTACATTTTATTAAATCTGATACATAGAGCAATTTTTTTATTTTACATTTTTTCCTCTGACTCGGGAACAACGTAAACGTGCGCGATGTTACTAAAAAAGAGTACGTATTGGTTCTATTTGATTATAAATAAATCGTGTCATTATAAGCAATTATTCAAAAAATATAAAAAAGACGTTAAGAATAGAGATAATTAAAATTCAGGATCCTAGGACATCTTTAAAATTTTTAATCTATCAAATATTTGTAATACAAATGATCACACATAAAGATGAAATACCCGAAAATGAGTTTTAACTTTTAAGGTCTGAAATTAAAAAACAACACAACACAACGTACTCAGTATATCCCGTATATCCCGCATGAGCAGGGTCTGAGAGGGGTAGGATGTACGCAATCATGCCCCTACACAAAGGTAGGGAGATTGTTTCCGGTTTCTCCGGTTTTTGACCCCCGGCAGGAATCGAACCCGTGACCTCACGATTCACGGATTGGGCACTTACCACTTTGCCAACTCAACCCCTTTCTGAAATTAGTTTGTTCAAACTAATTCAAGCGTGCCCCTGCGGGGCCGGGATGAGGGAGGGAGGATGGGTGGGATAAAAGGAGAAGGGTATTTTAGTTTTATTTAATATAAATATATGTATAATTATATGTGTATAAGTTATATATGAGTAAAATTTAATCATAGGACATATTTATAATTATTCAATAAAGAGAGATATATTTATATTTGACTTGTTAATTTGGGACATATTAAACTAATAGCCAATTTTAATTGATGAAATTATTTGAATTTAGAGGATCCATCATTATAAATTGAATTAGTATCAATAAAATTTAAACACGTGGCATATGGGAATGAATTTGGGGATTCTAGCATTCTCCTTCTAATAAATATCTCGGTCCAATTTTATATATATCTTTGGATTTTTTATTAGCAAAACAGCTGTTGCGCTACTTCATTTAAGGCATAAGGGGGCTAATACGTTAAACCGTCTACCGCAACACCCATGATACGGTAGACCATAAACAGTAACAAGCATTAATGCGTTATACGACCTTGCACATTAGAGGTTTTTTTTGGAAATGGGGCATTTCGGTGATTACTTCTATGTATTTTGGGATGGAAGAAATAAATATTTTCTAACAATATGTAGCTCGTGAAGACAATAACAAAATCGTAAATATTTTAATATTTTAAAAAATAAATTCATAAATTTTCACGTACATAAAAAACATAACTGTTAATATTATGGGGTAATGGCCCTTTCTATCACAATTTGGAGTAAAATGGTCCAAAATATCATAATCCAGAAAATGACCCTTTTTATCACTTAAAAACGCATTTTTAACATGCGTTTCGGAAAAACGCAATCATATAATGCGTTTCCACCTTCAAAAATAAAAAACCAATTCTGACAACGCAAGCTTTGTTTGCGTTATTAGGAAAAAAGAAAAAATATATATATGAAAACGCATGTTTTTAATGCGTTTTCTGTACATAAATAAAGCCCAACAAGAGATCCATCAGCTGGCCCAGTTGAAAACCAATGAATTGCAAAAAAAAATTATAAACGCATGTTCTAAATGCGTTGATGAGTGATAGTAAAGGCCATTTTCATGGATTGTGATATTTTGGATCATTTTCTTTCAAATTGTGAGATAAAGAACCTTTTCCTTATATGCATTGGAGAATATTATCAACGACTAGTGACTAGCAAGTACTCCCTCCGTCCCAATTTACATGTCCCTTTTCTAAAAAGCACACATATTAAGATAAAGTTATTTGAATAAATTTTTCCAACTAATACCCTTATTTAATACTCCCTCTGTCTCACTATATGTTGCTCATTTCATATGTCGGGATTGTTCATAACATGAGACAAATTACTAATTTACGTCTAATCTATAAAACCAAATTTAGTCATGAGTGATCTTGTTGGATTCGTATTTATGAATACTTTAATACAATGAAGTTTTTATATTTAACACTATTACGAAATTCAAGATATTAACGATCAAAAGTATGCGTTGGCAAACGTGTCCGGAGGAAACATGAAACATATTTAGAGACGGAGGGAGTACATTGGAAAATGAGAATAGAGTTAAGTTTAAAAAAGTCAAATTTTTGATACAATAAATGTAGGGATAGTTTTGTAAAACTACACTTAAATTTGCATTGAAAGAAGAAAAGGGACATGTAATTTGGGACAAATTTGTTTTAGAAAAGGGACATGTATTTTAGGACGGAGGGAGTACCAAGTAAGGGCATGTTGGTAGAAAATATTACTAGCAACCAGCGAGTGAGGGAATGGACATTGATCATTGACGAAGTCCTTTGGCTCCAGTTTCTCTTATCAAGAAAATTGAATAGGGTAGCTAATACCATGCAGCTGTATGCACAATTTGTTTATTTTTTTTTTGATCATGTTTAGCTGGTCTTTTGCAACAGCGAACATTCCAAATATGTCATACAAACACGGTGTTTGGTTTGGTTAACAATAGTACTGTATTTAATTTCCAGCTGCACGAATGAATCAATTCTACATCACATGTATGATGTATCCAAATTTGTCGAACTTACCAAAAGCAGAATGAGATCCATTAGCAAAAATGAATTTATTAGAGATCATATATAATTAAATTACTTAAAAAGATTTTATGGATAAATATAACATGAAGGAACTTCAAAAATAGGGTTTACGGGCCCTGAGGTCATCCTCAGGGTGTTACCTGAGGTTAAGATATTATAGAATACAAAATAGAGGGTTATTTATGTAAATACAAGGGGGTGTGGTGATATTTATAGATTTACCATTATTATTTAAACTCAAAACTCACATGTCCTCAGGAGTCAGGAAACTCCCTGAGGTCATCCTTAGGTCCAGTTTTCTCTCAAAAATATTGACGTAACATTTTAAGAAATTTTAATTGATAAAATTTAGATGAATGTAATGTATTCATTATAATTAATTGAACTGATACCAATAAAATTTTGATACACAATATTTGAGAATAAATTTGTAAATGAAATTAGAAACTCTAACATTTTCCTTAAACTTATAATTGACCTAAGATCCGAAGTAGTTATATGTCATCGTTATTGATTTCATCAATTAGAATATTAGATTACAAAGAAAGAATACAGGACTATGCATAGAGACATTCCCTACATTTAGTAATAGAATTAAAATAGGGAATTTCCCTATAATAGGGGTTTTGATTGCAATTTGCATAGAACTCTCATAGGTGTAGCCGTGTATGGTACATAGAATGTAGCCGTGTATGGTACATAGAGTGTAGTCAGAAGGTTTGGAAAAACGTATGTGTGATGATCCGATTTTTCTGATTATTAATTTTAAATTCAAAAATTATAATTATATTTATACCATTAAATTTCCATATTACAAAAATCAAACTCGAAAATTAATGCAATCTATATCTATACTATTATATAAATTCCGAAACATTAAAAGTTTGGTTGGTCGGTTGGTTGGTACCCATTGAATTTACCTAATTACCCTTGCATCCAATTACTAACCTATTGATTTTACTTATTTACTCTTACTCAATTACTTTCCTTTATATTTTATCTAACTACAATTTTTCCTTTATTAATCAATTTCCCTTTTCAAGTTAAACATATTATCTTTTCTATTTTTCAGTAACTAAATAATTTTCTTTTTCAGGTAAAATAAAATATCTTTTACATTTTATTTAACTAAAATTTCAATAATTTCCTTTTTCAGGTAAAATACAATATTCTTTTATATTTTATCAAACTAAAATTTTTCCTTTATTAATCAATTTCCCTTTTCAAGTTAAACATATTACATTTTCTATTTTTCAACAACTAAATAATTTCCTTTTTTCAAATAAATAGAATATCTTTTACATTTTATTAAACTAAAATTTCTCTACCTATTGATTTTACTTATTTACCCTTACTCAATTACAGATCTATTAACTAATCAATTTCCTTCTATTTTTAATAATTAAATAATTTTCTTTTTCAGGTAAAATACAATATTCTTTTATGTTTTATCTAACTAAAATTTTTCCCTTATTAATCAATTTCCCTTTTCAAGTTAAACATATTCCCTTTTCTGAATAACTTAATAATTTCCTTTTTCAGATAAAATAGAATATCTTTTACATTTTATTTAACTAAAATTTCAATAATTTCCTTTTTCAGGTAAAATACAATATTCTTTTATATTTTATCTAACTAAAAATTTTCCTTTATTAATCAATTTCCCTTTTCAAGTTAAACATTTTACCTTTTCTATTTTTCAACAACTAAATAATTTACTTTTTCAGGTAAAATAGAATATCTTTTACATTTTATTTAACTAAAATTTCTCTATTTAATAAAATAGTTTGAGCAGTTTTGTTTAATAAAATAACATAATTATATTATAATTACTATTAACTAATCAATTATACTTTTCACCCAAAACATGTTCTCTTTTCTCTTTTCTCTAACTAACATATCTCTTTTTCCAATTATATCATGCACGGTTACCTTTTTTCTTTTTTCTTACTAAAACCTTTCTTTTTCCAATTATATCACAAACGTTTCTATTTTAAAAAAATAAATAATAATATTATAATACTAATAATTAAACGATTACCTTTTCTGCTAAAACGGATCTTCTTTCTATTTTTTCTAATTAAATCCCATTTTTTCTAGAAATATCATGGGCAACATTAATTTCTCATTTTCTAAAAATTATGATCAATTTTATTTAGTAAAATGACATAATTAAATTATAATTATTATAAGCTAATCAATTAACTTTTTTCACATAAATCATGCCATCTTTTTAATTTTTACGTTACCTTTCTATTTTCTCTAACTAAAATCTCACTTTTTCCAATTATATGTAGGACGGTTCTATTTAATAAAATAAAATAATAATATTTAATATTAATAGTTACCGATTACCTTTTTCAGCAAAAACATATCATCTTTTCTAACTAAAATCCTTCTTTTATTAGAAATATCACGGGCAACATTAATTTTTTCCTTTTATAAAAATATTACGTGCAATTGTATTTAGTAAAATAACTTAATTAAATAATAATTACTATAAACTAATCAATTACCTTTTTCACCTAGAACATGTTATCTTTTTAATTTTCTCTAACTAAATCCTATTTTTTCCTAATCATATCATGGACATTCTATTAATAAAATAAAATAATAGTTTTATAATTACCTATATTTAACCGTTTACTTTTTCAACTAAAACCTATCATCTTTTCTATATTTTCTAACTAAAATCGCTCCATTTCTAGAAATATCAGGGATAACATTTATACAATTATTATCAAATCATCTCATATAAAAATGTAAGCCTCCAAAATTCATGTTTTAAAAAATTAATTTAAATAAATGAAAAATTCATATAATATTAAAATAAAAAAAATCTGTGCATCGCACGGGTTTTAAGCTAGTTATTATATAAATTCCGGAACATTAAAAGTTTTGGTACCTATTTTTTGGTACCAGTTTTTTGGTACTTCGTGAATTTACTTATTTACCCTTTATTAAAAAGAAAAATAAATATAGGATATTTATACTTTTAAAACACATATTAGAAATAATAACATAAGATAATTAATGGTACGCTTGCCTTTTTTCACATTTACTCTTAATTGAAGATATTACCTTTTATAAACACCTAAAAACATCAATGTATCTTCCAATCATTAATATTTCATTTCGAATTAAAACACGTTACCTTTTTAATTTAAAACTAATCTTCATTAATATTTTCTTTCGAATTAAAGCACGTTGCCTTTTTAATTTAAAACTAATTTTACAATCATTAATATATACCCGAAAATATCACACTATGTATATTTTTCAGTTGTTAATAAAATATATTAAAAATCTGCATACGTTGTTTATAATAAGGAAATATTAGTATAATCCGTAAACATGAGTATATTAAAATTATATTAAATTAAAATTAATTAATCTATACTATTATATAAAAGCCGAAACATTAAAAGTTTGGTTGGTCGGTCGGTCAGTACAGTACCTGTTGATTTTACTTATTTACCCTTACTCAATTACATATCTACTAACTAATCAATTTCCTTTTTCAGGTTAAACATATTATTTTTTCTATTTTTTCATGAAGTAAATAATTTCCTTTTTCAGGTAAAATACAGTATCTTTTATATTTTATCTAATTAAAATTTCTCCTTTATGAATCAATTTCTTTTTTCAGGTTAAACATATTACCTTTTCTATTTTTCAATTACATATCTACTAATTAATCAATTTCCTTTTTCAGGTTAAACATTTTATCTTTTCTATTTTTTCAAGAACTAAATAATTTCCCTTTTCAGGTAAAATACAATATCTTTTATATTTTATTTAACTAAAATTTCTCCTTTATGAATCAATTTCCTTTTTCAGGTTAAACATATTACCTTTTCTATTTTTTAATAATTAAATAATTTTCTTTTTCAAGTAAATTATAATATCTTTTACATTTTATCTAACTAAAATTTTTCCTTTTTAAAAACAATACGAACAATTTTATTTAATAAAATAACAAAATTATATTATAATTACTGTTAACTAATCAATTACCTTTTTAGTCAAACTTACCTTTTCTCTAACTAAAATATTTCTTTTTCCAATTATATCATGGACGATTACCTTTTTCAGCCAAAACACGTTACCTAAACCTCATTTTTTCCAATTATATCACGGGCGTTTTTATTCAATAAAAATAAATAATAATAATAATAATAATAATAATAATAATAATAATAATAATAATAATAATAATAATTAACCGATTACATTTTCAACTAAAATTTATCATTTTTTTTTAATTTTTCTAATTAAATTCCTTTTTTTGTATAAATATAACAGGCAACATTAATTTCTCATTTTCTAAAAATTATGAGCAATTTTATTTAGTAAAATAACATAATTAAATTATAATTATTATAAACTAATCAATTACCTTTTTCACCTAGAACATATTACCTTTTTATTTTCTCTAACTAAATCCTCTCTTTTTCTAATCATATCACGGGCATTCTATTTAATAAAATGAAGTAATAATTTTATAATTGCTAATAATTAATCAATTACCCTTTTCAACAAAAACCTAACATCTTTTCTATATTTTCAAAATAAAGTTCCTCCTTTTCTAGAAATATCACGGATAACATTTATAAAATTATTATCAAATTAATTTAAATTGATGATTTTTTTTATGTAATATTAAAAAAATCCGTGCATCGCACGGGTTTTAGGCTAGTAACCTTAAACAATAAACATTGAAAAAAAACGTTTTTATATCACTAAAAATATTTTAATAATGTCATAAGTCTTTTTTGAAAAATGCATAAATATATCTATACTTATCTATACTATACTATTATAAGCAAAATAGGGTATATTTGGTTTGGTACTCTTTTTTTTGTCACTCTTTTTTAGTACTCTTTTTTTGTCACTCTTTGGTTTGGTTAAATCTCTATTATTAATAAAATTCAAAAAAAAAACACACACGCACACGGCAAAGCCCACGAGAATCCTTTCTAGAGCAAACAAGTCGTCAAGACGTCAAGTAGTTTGTCTGTTACAGTGCACAATTTTTGTAATCAACATTAAAATTAATTTTGTCACAAAAAAAGTTTAAAAATAATTAATTAATAGAAAAGATCGTTTCGAAATTTTGGAGTTTTGAAAGATATAATGGTCTGTTTTATATTAAAAAAAAGATTATCAGTTATATCAAAAACCAATAATCATATTTTATTATCTTTTATAATTTATATTATTACTAATTAATTAGCAAATATTAAAATTATAAACAATCAAATAAAAATATTAAGATAAAAATATTTAAAATGTTAAAAAAAACTACTTTTATATAATATTTATATATATACATATGTATTTGAAAGTAATAATTAAAATACGTAATTAGAATAACATTTATTTTCATGAAATTTATAAAATTCAAAAAATATTTTAATAATAAAAACATATATACAACTTAAAATTTTAATGAAATATAATTAAATAGTTTACAAGCAACCGTGCATCGCACGGGTTATAGGCTAGTTATATAATATAGCCGAAACATGAAAAATTTTGGTACGTATTCTTTGGTACGTAGTGAATTTACTTATTTACCATTTTTTGTACCTGTTTTTTGGTATGTCGTGAATTTACTTACTTATTGTTGAGTATGAAATAAATACAATAAAATATAGAGGGGGTGAATGTATTTTCAAATTTTTCTTGGATTTAACTTTAAGAACCGTTTATTTGAATCTGCTGAGTGTGTTTTGTTTGTGTTTAACAGAGTATATGTGTGAAAGTAATACACAAGAACACATGTACTCATTTTAATATAATATTGTATTAGATAAAGATTTTGCTACAATTGTTAATAATCTTAACTTCGTTTCTCAGAGAGATTTTTGCTATGTATTACTATGAAAAACTTCTCCTGCTAAAGAAGTGAGGTTGTACACTTATAGAACATGTGTACAACCTACTTACTACAAATGTAGTGACAGACAAATACACTTTTTAACTTGTCTATCCCTATTTGGTAAATGACTGGGCAGTATGTGATTTGACCATCTCTTTAACCTGCTCAGATCCACTACTTTAGCAGCTTGTCCCATTTAACATCTCTCAAAACTTCTTTGTAGACTTTCCATGTACACTTTACAGTACTATGGTCGTGTAAGTGCCTTGGCTTGTTGCAAATTTCTGACTTGTACATCTCCAGTATTTTGTCTTCAAGAAACCATTCGAGAAATGACTAAGTGTTCAAGTCGAGAACTGGAATTGGTTAATTCGATAACTCTGAGTTCTCGAACAATGTTTTCTTGACATATCGAATCACTTCTCGAATGAGTCTTTTCTTCACTTATCGAATAAAGCATTCTACTTATGGAATCCTTGAGATGTCGAATAGCTTCCTGAGTCCTTGAGATATCAAATGTAACTTTGACTAATTGACCCTTTGAGAACTCGAATGATACTTTGACTTGTTAACTTCTTGAGTTCTCGAATAGAGTATTAGACATGTCGAATCCTCGAGTAATCGAATGAGGCTTTGACTTGTTGACTTCTTGAGATATCGAACAGTGTCTTTTGACATATCGAATCTCTGACTTCTCGAAACCTTGACTTCTCGAAACCTTGACTTCTCGAATAGACTAAAATACTTCTCAGATTAGTAATTAGGCAAATATTCAATCTTAAAATTCCAACTGTGTTTATTTCTACAGCCTTGTTCTCCAAGCTTGAGGCATGATCTCTGGATCTTTTTTCAAGCATTATTTCATGACTTGATTTATACAATTACACATCCAGAAATTTGGTGCCTATTACAAATACTAAACACAAGTGGAAACTCTACAACTAGAGGTTCCCTAGTTAAAGGGTCATGTAAGTAATGCAAAGCATTACAAACAATTAGACTTGTTATTAGATATATACAAACATGCCTATATGTGACTAACACTTATTTACCCTTCATCATAAAAAATATATATACGATATCTAAGCTATTAAACCACCTAAAATAAATAATAACATAATATAATTAATGATAATTAGTCGATTCCCTTTTTTACATTTACTTTTGGTTTACTTTTAGTTGAAGATGTTACCATTTATAAACACCTAAAAACATCAATCTTATCTATCTTTCAATCATTAATATTTCCTTTCGAATTAAAACACGTTACCTTTTTTTTATTTAAAACTAATCTTACAATCATTAATATATACCCAAAAATATCACACCATATTTTTTAATTATTAATAAAATATATTAAAAATTTATATATGTTGTTTATAATAAGGAAACGTTAGTATAATCCTAAACATGAGTATATTAAATTATATTCAATTAAAATTAAAAAATTATTAAAAATTATGATTATATAAAACACAATAGTAATATTAAATAAAATTTATAACATTATAAAAGAAATCCGTGTGATGCACGGGTACTGAAAGTTTGTTGGTTCGATTTTTGGCACCATCATCCTAATTATTAAAATAAATAATAAAATAATATAATTAATGATAATTATTCGATTGCCTTTTTAATTAAAAAATTTATTTTTTATTGATGATATTACTATTTATAAACACCTATCATACCTTCCAGTCAATAAAATTTTTTTATAATTAAAAAACGTTAATTTTTAATTTAAAACATAATCTTGCAATAATTAATATATACCCCAAGATATCACACCATATTTTTCAATCACTAACAAAAATCCGTATACTACGAATAATGACAGTTAGATTTTTAGTAAAAAATCAGAACTGTTAATTCTAATGATTAAATATATTATATAATTAAATTAATTTACTAAAATTTCAAGGTTCGCACCTCATCAACGACATATTTAATTTAAAATTTTATAATATAAGTTTTAAACCATATATATCATTAATTAAATTTATACTAATTTTAAATTAAAATTAAAATTAAATATTGTAAATAATGATTATATAAAAAAATAATTGTAGATCGGAGAGACTTTCACTCAGAAGCTTCAATATAATTTTCTTGACTTTTCACATTTTTTATATTTTTATTAAAATAAATTTCTTGGATTTAATAGAATTTTAATTATTCATTAATTGTACATATTAAATATATATTAAATACACTTTATTTTATATTTAATATAAAATTTTTAGAAATCTTTATTAGAACATAAATAAAATATTATTTATCTATATGGAAGTACAATTATTTCAAGGTAAAACGATAAAATAAAATTATTTATATTGTCTAGATCTAATCTTTATTCAAAATCACTGCAATGTTTTTAGAAATAATAAATAGATGATTTTAACTTTTCAATAAATTTGTAATCAGTGACTGTGAGAATCATGATAAGATACAGAAGTATATATAAAATTTTCAATTAACATTCATACTTTGTATACAAGTAATATTGTAGAATTTACTTTTGCACATGAACAAGTAACATATAAGGTGTGACCGATTAAATTAAACAAATCCATCCCATTTCTTCACTGATCAAATCAATAAAAAGGTTATATATCAGTTGTTCCATTATATTGTGTTAGAATAAACTAATATTCTAACTACACATATTCTTATACTATTACTATAATCAATTAATCATGCATTTCCATTATGATACGTGCTTCGACATTTAAGAACGTTCATTAGTTATATTTAATATTTATTAATTGTTATTATGAAAAATATATTGACATTGTAATTTGGTATGAAAAAAAGTAAGAGGCCTTTATGAAGTTGCTGAAGTTGATACTCCCTCCGTCCCAATTTACATGTGTAACAGCCCCAAATTCCTTACCGGGAATCCAGGTCATCACACCTCTTGCGGAATATTCAATCACCTGCTCACAATATAATCTACAACAATATCCATAATAAACTCCATAATCTACTCCACGGGTTATAGTCTTAGAACAAGTACTTACTAATCCCAAAAGTTATTACACCTCAGAGTATCCTCCAGAATCTCATTACAACTTCAAAGTACTAGATAATAAAGTATTAAACTACTTCTTCCTAACTTGCACCTTCCTCAGGTACTACAAGGCTAACATGCTGAATCAGTCACCTTTCCCTTCCTTTTATCACGGTTCAACGTACTAGTGCCAGCTCTGATCGCCGCTGTTTGATAATATTAAAAATAGCAAGAATGAGCCAAAAATGCCCAGCAAGTTATATACACCAGAATCACATATATAAATGTATTCGAAGACATGAATTGGACTTCAATAATGTACTATTAAAAGTATTTCGAAAATATTTTCCTCATCATAATAAAATTTACTCGAAAAAACTGAGTAAGAACATACTATTCATACTGCAATCAATACCCATCTGTGGTATTAATTACACTTATCAAATACTGCTGATGGACTATATTCAGGAGATTCTTATCCGCGGGGCTGTAATGGATGATCAGTCCTTACGTCAAATATTTTTACTACCGGTAGAGGGGGGAGCCGACTTGCTCGGCCTTGATCACCCCAGGATGAGTCGACTTGCTCGGCCTTCACCCTAAGCCGCATCCGGGCTTTTATACATCTATGCTGAGTGGCCACCTCGCCAAGCTCTTGCATTATCTCCAGTCCAGAACATAAGGTGCCAGAGTATCCCTGACCACCTTCAATACTTATCATCTTAGATGTCACGTATAATTCCACGTGCACCTCAATATACTCATCATCTTCGATATCACGTATAATTCCACGTGCACCTCAACATACTTAACATCTTCGATGTCACGTATAATTCCACGTGCACCTCAACATACTTATCATCTTCGATGTCACGTATAATTCCACGTGCACCTCAACATACTTATCATCTTCGATGTCACGTATAATACCACGTGCACCTCTATTCATAATACTGTTATCGTTCGGAAATAACGAACGATTACTATCATCAATAAATCACTTTCCTCCCAAATTAGAAGAGGAAACATAAGAACGACTGCTTTGATCATGGATTCGAATAAAATGATCCAGATCAAATCTCACATCACTCCTCATAATTACAACATACTTTTATAGAAACATTTTATCTCCCTTCGAGTACAAACAATGTACCTCGATACTTGTCCCAATCATATGGACCAATAACTCGTATATATATTCTAACAATATTATAACACTATTCGAGTACGAACAATGTACATCGATACTTGTCCCAATCATATGGACCAATAGCTCGTATATATATTCCAACAATATTATAACACTATTCGAGTACGAACAATGTACATCGATACTTGTCCCAATCATATGGACCAATAGCTCGTATATATATTCCAACAATATTATAACACTATTCGAGTACGAACAATGTACATCGATACTTGTCCCAATTAGATGGACCAATAGCTCTTATACATAATACTATATTTATATACTATCCGGATAACTTTCGGAACAATCATCTATATATACATGCATTCGATTGCATCAATATCCGGTATTTAATTAACTAGATGAAATACTTGCAACTCGTAGTGAAAACATTTGAACCACATACACCATTCATTGAATATATATACTATGAACAATAGAGTAAGGTTAAGTATACTTGCCTGATACTCCCGATGTAGTAAGGGCTTGTAGCGGGGTCCGACAATCTAAACAAAGTCAAGAAAACACGCTATTAATCCCTTATACGATCCATTCATAACTCAACGTTTAAACACTTAAGCCAACCTCAAACAAGGCACTTAGGGGTCCCTCTAGACTCGTACTAAGTCCATGTTAACTGACAAACACTTAAATCAAGAGTTCGTTGTGAAATCGAACCTCGAACAACCACTTTACAAAGTCATTTTCAAAGTTAAGTCCAAGTGCTCTCTTAAGAGGTCCTCTCGCTCGTAACCTTGACTGAAACATTTTCATAAAATCGAAAAATCATTCTTTTGACATACCGTCTTCTCCCACCTCTTTATTATGACCTTTAATATTTATCCTCAAAATATCATGTTCTAATTCCATTTTTAAGGGTCTCAATTCCAGTCACCAATTCAACACTTACATCTACGAACAACTTTTACGGTTTTGGTCATTCCTCCTAAACCGTAACTCAGAATGCTACGATTCTTGCGCCAAAATGATCTATGATTCAAAATCTACAAGTTTAGGTTAGAAACTCAACTGTTCAGAAGGTTTACATCTACTGTCATGCTCGGTTCTTAAGGATTAATGAAATTCGGGCATTACGACGGCTATAACTCGGATATTTCCAAAATCAAAACCCTCCAAATAATCATCCAATCCACCACCAACACTCATGGACACTATTCATCATCTCCCTCACTGTCTAAATAGGTCTTGGAGCCACACAAGTTATTTTATCATTTAACAAAGCTTAATCATATCTCTAGTACTCTAATCATGCATCATAACACTAAAACTCATCAAAAACTCAACATATGACAAGCAAGGGTTCGGCCTTTACCTTCTTTGATGTCCTAAGAACAATAACAAAGCTTGATAAGAGGTCCTCTAGCCTTGGATGCACCTTAGGAATCTTGAATACTAAGAAACAAACATGAAAAACTAAGTAAAACACTATTCCTACTATTCATTCCTCATCTTGTAAAATTCATATAAAATCGAAAAATAAGTGTTTGGTTATCAAATTTTTATCAAACCTTCTACTCTTCAAGGGCTTTCCTTTGAACTATAGCTCATCACTAGGGGATACATGAATCTCGACTTATTTATTTTCTAAGGTGAGAGGTCGAAACTGGGAAAATGTGGACAGTTTCGGTTCTTCATCTTGGGGGATGGATTTGACTAGGCTACACTCCTTTGATGACCATGAAATTTTAAACGTGTATTCTACATACAATGAGGAAGCTATGGTTAAAATTTGGTGATTTAAGAATGGATAGAAGTGGAGATATGAATTTTCTTTGCCTTTGGTTTCTGCTGGACAGTTTGTGGTTTTGGTGGTGTTCTTGCTTTTTCTCTCTTCCAATCTTCTTTGACTAGTTGGTAAATGATTTTGTGTGATATTTGTGATATGTATCATCTGTTAGAAAGCCTATGTCACCTCTTAATCCATGTGCCAAGCTTGTGTGGTGTGTAGAAATGTGATGACAAGGTGCCTTGTTGTCTTGTTCTTGATCACACACCTCTTTAATCCATTTGTTTTTGATTTCTCTTGATATTTTCCTTCAATAATACATATATCTATCATCTTATTCAACCTCATCTTTTCCTTGGTGTGTTGTCCACCCCTCATGGGTCCTTTCTAGATTGCCTTATCCTCAGAAATGCAACTAGGTACTCATCTCTTGCATTCTTGCACTTAAGTCCTTGGTAAATTACATTTGGATGCAAGATATTTTCATAAAGGTGCTTATGTCATGTCCCACTACCTATAATGGATGCATCCTTGGTTGCTGGTACGTTTCTTTGTCCGGTTATTGCTCAATTTCGCTGATCGTTCGAAGAATGACTAAGTAGTTTTACCACTAGGGTTTACCGGGAAATTTCTCGATACGAATAATACCTTAATAATTCTGGGGTATAATCCTCTTGATTATCATGTAGGATATTTAACCTCGATATGGACTCAATCCATAATCCATGATTCGTTCGTTTTATTCCTTACTCTCGTTATAACGCTTCAGCGGTTTCTAGAACGCTCGTTCCGCTATCTCAGGGGTTTTCGTTCTTCATTCTTAAATCACATATAATAAAATAATAAAATATAAAATCCTCAAATCCTCAATTTTAATATCTCAATCTCTTGATAATACTGATATATACTTCACTGCCCGGTCAAATATTCCGTAAAAATAGAATCTGGAATTTCTGAATTCCGATCGTCTTTGCATACACTTATTTACTCCGCTGATCACTAATATGGCTCCGGAATATCCATATCCTATCCCGAACATAGGGTGGCATGAAAAGTTTTTCAACTTACAAAATCACTATTCATCCACCAAATTACTATGCACGTACGGGAAACACTGTGCACGTATGGGAAACACTATGCACGTATGGGAAACACTATGCACGTACGAAGATGCTTATTCACTCCTCCTCTCCCCTTTCAGGGTTCATTAACTCATTTTCTGGATGATAGATTATTCTTATCTATGTCGTCAACCCTCGAATTACTATATTCTGATGATACGTATATAAATCGGGGTCATCACCCATGGCAATATCCATTCACTAGTGCACTTATTCACGGTTAGAAAAAGTTTTAATTCTACCGGAAATTCGGGTTATTACAGTCTTCCCTCCTTAAAAGGATTCCGTCCTCGGGATCAACGTAAGTAACAACTAAGGTTAATCATCTCGTACTCTACTTCTCAGTTTGACTCTTCAACCTTCTACTTTTCTCCACAATACTCTTTCTAGTACCATTGCATCATTTCTCAACATCTCCTCTTTTCCGTTAATCATTTCTACCAGTACCTCTACACGAGACACTTCTAGTCATACTTCTATATATTCAATATTCCCACATGTCTATCGTTCACCATACGCTCTTTACACCTTGATGATCCACATTCATTTCCTTCTGCTGTAATATCTAGTCCGCCTCGATAATTCTCTTTTACTATTCTCATCAACATCTTTACCTCAAGTCTTACTCATTCCCACCTTCTAGATCAATCCTTTGAACAACTAACATCTTTAATCTTTCTTTTCTACTTAGGGTATTAGCCACCACATTGGCTTTCCCCGACTAGGAACTATTACACCTTGAAATCTTTCATCCATTATACTCATTTCCTTCATTTGTCCTTCCCATGCCTCTATCCTCAAAATACACCTTATCCTCGATAGTAGTTCTCAACTATACTTTAGAATTCCTCATATTCTCCTCTTTACTAATCCTCAAATATACCTCTTTCTTCTCACCTCTATCCTCCTGAATCAGTTCATACTCAGCCTCACTCGATTCAACCTATCCCAAGATGTTTCACATACTAAAACTGCATACTCATGACATATTCACTTATGCACACCAAATAGTATATATGCATGCACATAAATAAATAAATATATATATATATATATTTGCAACTATATATATATATATATATCTACGGATCCATACAACTATCTGCTCATTTAATCCTTTCGATAATCATGGTTACACACTATCATCATAATCAATCCTACTATTGGTATTGGCCATCATGCCTCCACCCTAACTACCCCTTGAGGTTCTACTATATACTTCCATATCAGTCTCCCGGCTTCTAAACTCTCTTATATAGTCATAACTCCTCCTCCTACTCTTGTTCTAAGGTTTATAACCTACATCTCTGATACCATTTCTGTAACAGCCCCAAATTCCTTACCGGGAATCCAGGTCATCACACCTCTTGCGGAATATTCAATCACCTGCTCACAATATAATCTACAACAATATCCATAATAAACTCCATAATCTACTCCACGGGTTATAGTCTTAGAACAAGTACTTACTAATCCCAAAAGTTATTACACCTCAGAGTATCCTCCAGAATCTCATTACAACTTCAAAGTACTAGATAATAAAGTATTAAACTACTTCTTCCTAACTTGCACCTTCCTCAGGTACTACAAGGCTAACATGCTGAATCAGTCACCTTTCCCTTCCTTTTATCACGGTTCAACGTACTAGTGCCAGCTCTGATCGCCGCTGTTTGATAATATTAAAAATAGCAAGAATGAGCCAAAAATGCCCAGCAAGTTATATACACCAGAATCACATATATAAATGTATTCGAAGACATGAATTGGACTTCAATAATGTACTATTAAAAGTATTTCGAAAATATTTTCCTCATCATAATAAAATTTACTCGAAAAAACTGAGTAAGAACATACTATTCATACTGCAATCAATACCCATCTGTGGTATTAATTACACTTATCAAATACTGCTGATGGACTATATTCAGGAGATTCTTATCCGCGGGGCTGTAATGGATGATCAGTCCTTACGTCAAATACTTTTACTACCGGTAGAGGGGGGAGCCGACTTGCTCGGCCTTGATCACCCCAGGATGAGTCGACTTGCTCGGCCTTCACCCTAAGCCGCATCCGGGCTTTTATACATCTATGCTGAGTGGCCACCTCGCCAAGCTCTTGCATTATCTCCAGTCCAGAACATAAGGTGCCAGAGTATCCCTGACCACCTTCAATACTTATCATCTTAGATGTCACGTATAATTCCACGTGCACCTCAACATACTCATCATCTTCGATGTCACGTATAATTCCACGTGCACCTCAACATACTTAACATCTTCGATGTCACGTATAATTCCACGTGCACCTCAACATACTTATCATCTTCGATGTCACGTATAATTCCACGTGCACCTCAACATACTTATCATCTTCGATGTCACGTATAATACCACGTGCACCTCTATTCATAATACTGTTATCGTTCGGAAATAACGAACGATTACTATCATCAATAAATCACTTTCCTCCCAAATTAGAAGAGGAAACATAAGAACGACTGCTTTGATCATGGATTCGAATAAAATGATCCAGATCAAATCTCACATCACTCCTCATAATTACAACATACTTTTATAGAAACATTTTATCTCCCTTCGAGTACAAACAATGTACCTCGATACTTGTCCCAATCATATGGACCAATAACTCGTATATATATTCTAACAATATTATAACACTATTCGAGTACGAACAATGTACATCGATACTTGTCCCAATCATATGGACCAATAGCTCGTATATATATTCCAACAATATTATAACACTATTCGAGTACGAACAATGTACATCGATACTTGTCCCAATCATATGGACCAATAGCTCGTATATATATTCCAACAATATTATAACACTATTCGAGTACGAACAATGTACATCGATACTTGTCCCAATTAGATGGACCAATAGCTCTTATACATAATACTATATTTATATACTATCCGGATAACTTTCGGAACAATCATCTATATATACATGCATTCGATTGCATCAATATCCGGTATTTAATTAACTAGATGAAATACTTGCAACTCGTAGTGAAAACATTTGAACCACATACACCATTCATTGAATATATATACTATGAACAATAGAGTAAGGTTAAGTATACTTGCCTGATACTCCCGATGTAGTAAGGGCTTGTAGCGGGGTCCGACAATCTAAACAAAGTCAAGAAAACACGCTATTAATCCCTTATACGATCCATTCATAACTCAACGTTTAAACACTTAAGCCAACCTCAAACAAGGCACTTAGGGGTCCCTCTAGACTCGTACTAAGTCCATGTTAACTGACAAACACTTAAATCAAGAGTTCGTTGTGAAATCGAACCTCGAACAACCACTTTACAAAGTCATTTTCAAAGTTAAGTCCAAGTGCTCTCTTAAGAGGTCCTCTCGCTCGTAACCTTGACTGAAACATTTTCATAAAATCGAAAAATCATTCTTTTGACATACCGTCTTCTCCCACCTCTTTATTATGACCTTTAATATTTATCCTCAAAATATCATGTTCTAATTCCATTTTTAAGGGTCTCAATTCTAGTCACCAACTCAACACTTACATCTACGAACAACTTTTACGGTTTTGGTCATTCCTCCTAAACCGTAACTCAGAATGCTACGATTCTTGCGCCAAAATGATCTATGATTCAAAATCTACAAGTTTAGGTTAGAAACTCAACTGTTCAGAAGGTTTACATCTACTGTCATGCTCGGTTCTTAAGGATTAATGAAATTCGGGCATTACGACGGCTATAACTCGGATATTTCCAAAATCAAAACCCTCCAAATAATCATCCAATCCACCACCAACACTCATGGACACTATTCATCATCTCCCTCACTGTCTAAATAGGTCTTGGAGCCACACAAGTTATTTTATCATTTAACAAAGCTTAATCATATCTCTAGTACTCTAATCATGCATCATAACACTAAAACTCATCAAAAACTCAACATATGACAAGCAAGGGTTCGGCCTTTACCTTCTTTGATGTCCTAAGAACAATAACAAAGCTTGATAAGAGGTCCTCTAGCCTTGGATGCACCTTAGGAATCTTGAATACTAAGAAACAAACATGAAAAACTAAGTAAAACACTATTCCTACTATTCATTCCTCATCTTGTAAAATTCATATAAAATCGAAAAATAAGTGTTTGGTTATCAAATTTTTATCAAACCTTCTACTCTTCAAGGGCTTTCCTTTGAACTATAGCTCATCACTAGGGGATGCATGAATCTCGACTTATTTATTTTCTAAGGTGAGAGGTCGAAACTGGGAAAATGTGGACAGTTTCGGTTCTTCATCTTGGGGGATGGATTTGACTAGGCTACACTCCTTTGATGACCATGAAATTTTAAACGTGTATTCTACATACAATGAGGAAGCTATGGTTAAAATTTGGTGATTTAAGAATGGATAGAAGTGGAGATATGAATTTTTCTTTGCCTTTGGTTTCTGCTGGACAGTTTGTGGTTTTGGTGGTGTTCTTGCTTTTTCTCTCTTCCAATCTTCTTTGACTAGTTGGTAAATGATTTTGTGTGATATTTGTGATATGTATCAGCTGTTAGAAAGCCTATGTCACCTCTTAATCCATGTGCCAAGCTTGTGTGGTGTGTAGAAATGTGATGACAAGGTGCCTTGTTGTCTTGTTCTTGATCACACACCTCTTTAATCCATTTGTTTTTGATTTCTCTTGATATTTTCCTTCAATAATACATATATCTATCATCTTATTCAACCTCATCTTTTCCTTGGTGTGTTGTCCACCCCTCATGGGTCCTTTCTAGATTGCCTTATCCTCAGAAATGCAACTAGGTACTCATCTCTTGCATTCTTGCACTTAAGTCCTTGGTAAATTACATTTGGATGCAAGATATTTTCATAAAGGTGCTTATGTCATGTCCCACTACCTATAATGGATGCATCCTTGGTTGCTGGTACGTTTCTTTGTCCGGTTATTGCTCAATTTCGCTGATCGTTCGAAGAATGACTAAGTAGTTTTACCACTAGGGTTTACCGGGAAATTTCTCGATACGAATAATACCTTAATAATTCTGGGGTATAATCCTCTTGATTATCATGTAGGATATTTAACCTCGATATGGACTCAATCCATAATCCATGATTCGTTCGTTTTATTCCTTACTCTCGTTATAACGCTTCAGCGGTTTCTAGAACGCTCGTTCCGCTATCTCAGGGGTTTTCGTTCTTCATTCTTAAATCACATATAATAAAATAATAAAATATAAAATCCTCAAATCCTCAATTTTAATATCTCAATCTCTTGATAATACTGATATATACTTCACTGCCCGGTCAAATATTCCGTAAAAATAGAATCTGGAATTTCTGAATTCCGATCGTCTTTGCATACACTTATTTACTCCGCTGATCACTAATATGGCTCCGGAATATCCATATCCTATCCCGAACATAGGGTGGCATGAAAAGTTTTTCAACTTACAAAATCACTATTCATCCACCAAATTACTATGCACGTACGGGAAACACTGTGCACGTATGGGAAACACTATGCACGTATGGGAAACACTATGCACGTACGAAGATGCTTATTCACTCCTCCTCTCCCCTTTCAGGGTTCATTAACTCATTTTCTGGATGATAGATTATTCTTATCTATGTCGTCAACCCTCGAATTACTATATTCTGATGATACGTATATAAATCGGGGTCATCACCCATGGCAATATCCATTCACTAGTGCACTTATTCACGGTTAGAAAAAGTTTTAATTCTACCGGAAATTCGGGTTATTACAGTCTTCCCTCCTTAAAAGGATTCCGTCCTCGGGATCAACGTAAGTAACAACTAAGGTTAATCATCTCGTACTCTACTTCTCAGTTTGACTCTTCAACCTTCTACTTTTCTCCACAATACTCTTTCTAGTACCATTGCATCATTTCTCAACATCTCCTCTTTTCCGTTAATCATTTCTACCAGTACCTCTACACGAGACACTTCTAGTCATACTTCTATATATTCAATATTCCCACATGTCTATCGTTCACCATACGCTCTTTACACCTTGATGATCCACATTCATTTCCTTCTGCTGTAATATCTAGTCCGCCTCGATAATTCTCTTTTACTATTCTCATCAACATCTTTACCTCAAGTCTTACTCATTCCCACCTTCTAGATCAATCCTTTGAACAACTAACATCTTTAATCTTTCTTTTCTACTTAGGGTATTAGCCACCACATTGGCTTTCCCCGACTAGGAACTATTACACCTTGAAATCTTTCATCCATTATACTCATTTCCTTCATTTGTCCTTCTCATGCCTCTATCCTCAAAATACACCTTATCCTCGATAGTAGTTCTCAACTATACTTTAGAATTCCTCATATTCTCCTCTTTACTAATCCTCAAATATACCTCTTTCTTCTCACCTCTATCCTCCTGAATCAGTTCATACTCAGCCTCACTCGATTCAACCTATCCCAAGATGTTTCACATACTAAAACTGCATACTCATGACATATTCACTTATGCACACCAAATAGTATATATGCATGCACATAAATAAATAAATATATATATATATATATATATTTGCAACTATATATATATATATATCTACGGATCCATACAACTATCTGCTCATTTAATCCTTTCGATAATCATGGTTACACACTATCATCATAATCAATCCTACTATTGGTATTGGCCATCATGCCTCCACCCTAACTACCCCTTGAGGTTCTACTATATACTTCCATATCAGTCTCCCGGCTTCTAAACTCTCTTGTATAGTCATAACTCCTCCTCCTACTCTTGTTCTAAGGTTTATAACCTACATCTCTGATACCATTTCTGTAACAGCCCCAAATTCCTTACCGGGAATCCAGGTCATCACACCTCTTGCGGAATATTCAATCACCTGCTCACAATATAATCTACAACAATATCCATAATAAACTCCATAATCTACTCCACGGGTTATAGTCTTAGAACAAGTACTTACTAATCCCAAAAGTTATTACACCTCAGAGTATCCTCCAGAATCTCATTACAACTTCAAAGTACTAGATAATAAAGTATTAAACTACTTCTTCCTAACTTGCACCTTCCTCAGGTACTACAAGGCTAACATGCTGAATCAGTCACCTTTCCCTTCCTTTTATCACGGTTCAACGTACTAGTGCCAGCTCTGATCGCCGCTGTTTGATAATATTAAAAATAGCAAGAATGAGCCAAAAATGCCCAGCAAGTTATATACACCAGAATCACATATATAAATGTATTCGAAGACATGAATTGGACTTCAATAATGTACTATTAAAAGTATTTCGAAAATATTTTCCTCATCATAATAAAATTTACTCGAAAAAACTGAGTAAGAACATACTATTCATACTGCAATCAATACCCATCTGTGGTATTAATTACACTTATCAAATACTGCTGATGGACTATATTCAGGAGATTCTTATCCGCGGGGCTGTAATGGATGATCAGTCCTTACGTCAAATACTTTTACTACCGGTAGAGGGGGGAGCCGACTTGCTCGGCCTTGATCACCCCAGGATGAGTCGACTTGCTCGGCCTTCACCCTAAGCCGCATCCGGGCTTTTATACATCTATGCTGAGTGGCCACCTCGCCAAGCTCTTGCATTATCTCCAGTCCAGAACATAAGGTGCCAGAGTATCCCTGACCACCTTCAATACTTATCATCTTAGATGTCACGTATAATTCCACGTGCACCTCAACATACTCATCATCTTCGATGTCACGTATAATTCCACGTGCACCTCAACATACTTAACATCTTCGATGTCACGTATAATTCCACGTGCACCTCAACATACTTATCATCTTCGATGTCACGTATAATTCCACGTGCACCTCAACATACTTA
This sequence comes from Kitagawia praeruptora, assembly GCA_037693485.1. Classification (NCBI taxonomy): domain Eukaryota; kingdom Viridiplantae; phylum Streptophyta; class Magnoliopsida; order Apiales; family Apiaceae; genus Kitagawia; species Kitagawia praeruptora. Next base: position 149,013,445 of record CM075352.1, read on the forward strand.
TCATCTTCGATGTCACGTATAATACCACGTGCACCTCTATTCATAATACTGTTATCGTTCGGAAATAACGAACGATTACTATCATCAATAAATCACTTTCCTCCCAAATTAGAAGAGGAAACATAAGAACGACTGCTTTGATCATGGATTCGAATAAAATGATCCAGATCAAATCTCACATCACTCCTCATAATTACAACATACTTTTATAGAAACATTTTATCTCCCTTCGAGTACAAACAATGTACCTCGATACTTGTCCCAATCATATGGACCAATAACTCGTATATATATTCTAACAATATTATAACACTATTCGAGTACGAACAATGTACATCGATACTTGTCCCAATCATATGGACCAATAGCTCGTATATATATTCCAACAATATTATAACACTATTCGAGTACGAACAATGTACATCGATACTTGTCCCAATCATATGGACCAATAGCTCGTATATATATTCCAACAATATTATAACACTATTCGAGTACGAACAATGTACATCGATACTTGTCCCAATTAGATGGACCAATAGCTCTTATACATAATACTATATTTATATACTATCCGGATAACTTTCGGAACAATCATCTATATATACATGCATTCGATTGCATCAATATCCGGTATTTAATTAACTAGATGAAATACTTGCAACTCGTAGTGAAAACATTTGAACCACATACACCATTCATTGAATATATATACTATGAACAATAGAGTAAGGTTAAGTATACTTGCCTGATACTCCCGATGTAGTAAGGGCTTGTAGCGGGGTCCGACAATCTAAACAAAGTCAAGAAAACACGCTATTAATCCCTTATACGATCCATTCATAACTCAACGTTTAAACACTTAAGCCAACCTCAAACAAGGCACTTAGGGGTCCCTCTAGACTCGTACTAAGTCCATGTTAACTGACAAACACTTAAATCAAGAGTTCGTTGTGAAATCGAACCTCGAACAACCACTTTACAAAGTCATTTTCAAAGTTAAGTCCAAGTGCTCTCTTAAGAGGTCCTCTCGCTCGTAACCTTGACTGAAACATTTTCATAAAATCGAAAAATCATTCTTTTGACATACCGTCTTCTCCCACCTCTTTATTATGACCTTTAATATTTATCCTCAAAATATCATGTTCTAATTCCATTTTTAAGGGTCTCAATTCTAGTCACCAACTCAACACTTACATCTACGAACAACTTTTACGGTTTTGGTCATTCCTCCTAAACCGTAACTCAGAATGCTACGATTCTTGCGCCAAAATGATCTATGATTCAAAATCTACAAGTTTAGGTTAGAAACTCAACTGTTCAGAAGGTTTACATCTACTGTCATGCTCAGTTCTTAAGGATTAATGAAATTCGGGCATTACGACGGCTATAACTCGGATATTTCCAAAATCAAAACCCTCCAAATAATCATCCTGAAAGGCAGAGTGTATTAACTTGTAACACTATAACTAATGTAACTCAATTAAACGAAAAGATACTTAACCAGAAGACAATCAAGAACAAGAAGTCACAAGAAATCAACACTATATGAAGACAAGGTAATTGATACAATTGAACATGTTAACTATGATCAAGCCAAGAAGAAATCATTGAGAGAAGTTCAAGTCAAAGTTGTTCAGGCCTCAGTGATTTGAGAATTCGAGATTCAAGATCATAACTATCAGTATCAACAAGACCAATTGATTTCAAGTGAACAAGAAGGAAAGCAAATATTGGAAAGCCAAGTTACTAAGTGAATATGGTAATTTATTCAAGAAGCAGAAACACTATCAAGACTAGTCACTTATGAACCAGACCAGTGCATCAAGTGTCAGGACATTGATAGCAAGTTTATGTCAGTAATAAAGATCCATGTTCAAGAGCTTGTAGAAGAACAAAGAAGATATGAAGATATCACAAGCTCAAGATGTGCATTGAAGTTTCAAGTTGAAGACCAGAATATTTTCTAAGTAAGAAATGTTCTAGATGGCTAAGTCGAAATTCTCAAGTAGAAGTTCTACTTAAGATTTCGAGATGGCTAAGTAGAAATTCTCAAGTAGAAGTTCTACTTAGAGTGCAGCTTCAACATGACACATGGCATCTTCTGATTGGCAGATTTCCAAGCTTTCAAGATAAGACAAGATTTATGTGGACATCATTGGGCCACGTACATCTTAGTCTTTGAAGACTACAGGTCATAGATTACATGTAGTATAAATAGAAGCACTTGTGTAATGTTTTAGTTAGTGAGCAATATTGAGAAAAACACAAGAAAAAGAGAGAGAGTATTCACAGAGCTTAGAATCATTCACTTCTCTCTCAACTTCTGTTATACTTTGTAATGAATGTTGTAGCAACCTTTTCAAGTTATATATAAAAGAAATATATTCCTTGAATCTGTGTGTTCATCTATTGCATCGTATTTATTGCTACTCATAATCGAAAAGTTGTATTCACCCCCCCTCTACAACACATTTGGACCTAACAATTGGTATCAGAGCGGTTGTTTGACATACAAAACATAGATCCTTGTGTTTAGTAGAAGAATCGTGAGTTTTCATTTTCTAGATCTACTTTTCATTTTTTCGAAAAGTGAGCTTTAATTCGTTTCCAGTGAAAACTCATCCGGGAAAATTTATTTAAATACTCCAGGTGTGATTATTTGGCTTGGGTGTATTTTAATTAATTTTTGTGAATTAATCTGGGTTCATTAATATTTGGTGTTCTTGAGTGTTCATCATTTGTTCTTATCAAGAATATAACCCAGCAACTTTTCAATTTCCTTTTCAAAGAAATTAAAGTCAAAAAGGTGTTTTTGTTACTTTTGATTTGATTATTATTTCTTAGCCGAAAGCAAAAGAAAGTGTACTCAGTGCTTAGCAGGTGGGTTAGTCACTTTCGGTGTGTAAAGTAATCAAAAGTCAAAAAGGGTGTTTTAGTGGTGATATTGTTTATTCAATATTAAAGTAATCTGCAGAAGAAAATTATTCTAAGGACAAAAGTTCTACATAGAATTTCTACTTGAGATTTTCTACATAGAATTTCGACTTGGACAATTTCTACTTGGTGAATTTCGACTTGGACAATTTCTACTTAAGAGAAATTTCGACTTGAGCAAAAATTTCTACTTAGAGAAATTTCGACTTGGCAGAAGTTCTACATAGATATTCTACATAAGCCTAGTCTTGGGTACTTAGAGATTTTTAGTGACAAGTTTTGAAATGGCTCCTAAAAATTCTTTCAAGATCCCAATGTTCAACCGAGATCACTATGAAGAATGGGTTTTCAGAATGAGACTCTACTTGGAGAGTATTAACCCTGAGTATCTGGAAGTCCTTGAAAAAGGTAAATTCGTTCCAATGAAAGCTATTCCTGAGCGTACGGAAGGAGAGGAGGTTATACCTGCTCGGTCTGAGCCCAAAAAGGCAGCGGACTTTACGGATGCCGACAAGGAGCAAATAGCTTATGATACTGCAGTAAGACAAACCTTGATGGAATCTCTTGATCATGAAATGTTCAACATAGTCAAAGGTTTGAATACAGCAAAGAAAATTTGGGACAAAATAGAAGTTGTCATGGAAGGATCTGCAGAGGTTAGAAGCAACAAGACACTTATACTCAAGATGGAGTATGACACCTTTAGAATACGAAAAGGAGAGAGCATAACAGACGTCTACCTACGATTCAGTCAGTTGGTATTGGATTTGAATCTGAGAGGTGTTACTCTCCCCATGGTTGAAACCAATACAAGATATTTGAGGAACCAGCCAAAGAGCATTGAACATAGAGTCTACGCAATCAGAGAAACCAGAGATTTGCATACAACTTCTCTGGAAGAATATTATGGAATTCTGAAGACCTATGAGCTGGAGACTCTTCAAGATCAAGCATGGGACAATGATTCAAAGGGAAAAGAAACTGCATCAGGATTAGTTGCTGATGAGGAAGAGCCTAAGAAGGCAATGGTTGCAGCAAAGCCTAAATCATCACCTGCACCACATCAAGTTGATAATGATGACGAGTGTGCATCCAACAGTGATGATGACTACTTCACCCAAGAAGAGCTGGACAACATGGACGATAGTGTCGTGGCATACATGGCAAGGAAGTTCAGCAACATGAGATTCAGAAAGAGCAACCGACCACAGAGAAATTCTTCATCTTATTATCGGGCTGCTAAGGGTGGAGGTAGTTCGTCAGGCTACCAAGGTAAAGGCAAGAGTACCAGCTACAAATCTCCTTTGGATTTCAAAATGAAGTTCAAATGCTATAACTGTGGAGAACCTGGACACTTTGCCTCGGACTGCAAAAAGCCTAAACAGACTTATCCAAAAGAGACATTTGAAGCCCTCAAAAGCAAGTATGAATCGCTGATGAAAGAAAAACATGGTAAAAGAGCTTTAGTAGTAACAGAAGGAAGAGCTTGGGATGATTCAGATGAGGAAGAGGTTACTCATGTAGCAAACTTTGCGCTCATGGCTGAGACATCAGAGGAACCAGAGGTACCAGTTCTAACCCTTAAAGTAGAAATGTCTATTGATGATTATAAGGAACAGAACGGGGCTCTTAGCGAAGAGATCTACATGTTGTGCAAAAGCCTAGACACTTCTCAAAAGGAACAGAAAACACTTGTTGCCAAAAGCAGAATGCTTGAGGCAAAAGTGGAAGAGTTAGAGGCTGCTTGCACTGTAGATACTTCCCTAAGAGACTTTATTAAATCTTTGGAACACAAGCTCGTCCTTAAGGAGGAAATAGAATCATGTTTAAGGAACAAACTAGCTGAGTTAGAAACTAAATGTGAAGCTTACAAACTAGCTGCTAGTAAAGTGTATGTAGATAATGATGTGTTTAAAAAAATAACTGGAGTAGGTGTAGGACTTGATTATTCTAATCTTTCTAAGAAAGATGGGAAGAGACCTATAGACACTAGTTCCAGTGACCTTAAAAATGATATACCTAGCATTTTTAAACCTTCTGTCAAACCCATCTACAAACACCTTGTTCCTAGAATAGAAGAAGAAGAGACTGAATTGATAGCTAGATATGAGATTGAGATGGAGGATCGTCAGAACGCACAACCTATAACTCCTATTAAACAAGTTAAAATCAATTTTCCTAGAGATGAATCTAGACTAGGAATAGGAGCTAAGGCTGTTAAACAACAAGGGAAGAAAGGCATAAAAGAGGTTAAGGCTGATCGAATAAAGAAAGCATGTTATCACTGTAAATCTACTGAACATCTTTCTTATGCATGCACTGCTACACATGCCATGCCTGTCACACATACAATGAATAATCTGCATCAGAATCATGCACAGTGTGGTCAACCTAATTGTATGCCATGCACTTTTAATGTCATGCAAACTTTTGTGAATTTAATGAATGCATCTAGCCAGTCATGCTCAAATACTGCTGCTAGTTCAAACAACAAAAAGAAGTTTGGGAGAGCCAAGACTGTCAGTCCTCCTAAAGTTAGGAGTGACAAACCTTCTCCTAGGACTGATAAATATGTCAAGTCTGAGAAAGGAAAGGAGGAAGTCGAAAGCTCTAGTAATGTTAAGAAAAGTGCATCTCCTGTTGTTAAATCTGTTGATTATCAATCTTATCGAAAAGCCGGGCCCAATCAAAGTTGGGTTCCGAAGAAAGTCTAATCAATCTGTTATTGCAGGGCATTAAGCAAAAGAGAAATAAAGTTATATGGGTGCTAGACAGTGGAGCATCGAGGCATATGACTGGAGACAAGTCCCTGCTTACAGAGTTGGTTATGAAAGCTGGCCCTTATGTTACCTTTGGAGATGACAGCAGAGGTGTGACAAAGGGATATGGCAAACTGAAAACTGGCAATGTCATCATTGAAGATATTTCCTATGTTGAGGGATTAAAGCATAATTTGTTGAGTATCAGTCAATTCTGTGACAAAGGTTACGAAATTGTGTTCAACAAGAAAGGTGTATCAATCACTCACATCAAGGAAGGCTCACTGGCTTTAAGAGGAGTTCGTAAGGCAGATCTTTTTGTTGCAGACATGGATTCAGCAAATCAGAATCAAGTTACCTGTTTCTACAGCAAAGCTTCGGATGATGAAAGCTGGTTATGGCACAAAAAGTTATCTCACTTAAACTTCAAAACGATGAATGCTCTCGCGAGGCGAGAATTGGTGAGAGATCTACCTCAAATGGAGTTCGCTCCGAAAGGACTCTGTGAAGCCTGTGAAATGGGAAAGTCAAAACGAGCATCGCATAAAAGCAAAGAAATTTCTAGTATCACTGAGCCTCTGCAACTTCTTCATATGGATTTGTTTGGCCCAGTGAATGTCCTATCTTTGTCTAGGAAAAGATATGCTTTGGTAATCGTGGATGACTTCTCTAAGTATACATGGGTATTGTTCGCAATGACGAAAGACGAAGTACCTTTCCTAATCATTGATCACATCACTCAAATTGAGAATGTTTCAACACTTACTGTGAAGACGATTAGATCAGACAATGGCACTGAATTCAAAAACGCAGTGCTAAATGACTTCTGTGTATCTAAAGGAATACGTCGTCAGTACTCAGCCCCGAGGACTCCACAACAAAATGGAGTAGTTGAAAGGAAGAATAGAACATTGGTTGAAGCAGCAAGAACTTTGTTGTGCGATTCGAAACTTCCTCTGTATTTCTGGGCAGAAGCAGTGAGTACCGTGTGTTACACTCAAAATCGATCCTTGATCATAAAAGATAAAGAAAAGACACCATGTGAGCTAATGAACGGAAGAAGACCAACAATCAAATACTTTCATGTCTTCGGAGCAAAATGCTATGTACTTATAGATGATGAAAATCTAGGCAAATTTGCAGCAAAAGCTCGTGAAGGAATCTTTGTTGGTTACTCCACAGATGTGGTAGCAGCTTATAGGGTGTTCTTAGTAAATGATCGAAAAGTGACTGAAAGCTACAACGTCAGATTCGACGATACCAAACTCTCATCAATTTCAAGAGATTCTAATGAACCTGAGTCCCTAAAATTTCAGAATCTGGACTTAGAAGATCTTGAAGATGAACCTGAGTTGGTTGTCCCATTAAATGTTCCAAGTGTACGTGAAGAACCTGAGTCTAGTGAACAAGCTAATTCAACAAGATCAGGAGAGACATCTTCAGTACGAACCGGCAACAACTCAGGGGGAGTAAATAGCAGCTCAAGGACTACTGTTCAAGGCTCGAATCGAGTTGACTCTAGTTCTGTAGGAGCTGGCACTAACTCAGGGGGAGTTAGTGAAAGTATTCAAAGTAGTCAGCACCACAATTCAGAAAGTCATGCTGAATCATCAAGACAATTTCCAAGAGAACGAGTATGGAATAGAGACCATCCGTTTGAATTGATTATCGGTGATCCAGATGCTGGTGTGTCTACTAGAAGAAATGCAAGAGCTGACCTGGCTAATATTTGCTTATTTTCTGGGTTCTTATCCAAGCTTGAACCTAAAGAAATAGAAGAAGCTCTTGGTGATGCTGATTGGGTGATTGCAATGCAAGAGGAACTCAATCAGTTTGAAAGGCAGAAAGTTTGGAAACTGGTACCCCGACCAAAGAACAAATCAGTAATTGGAGCAAGGTGGGTATTCAGAAATAAAATGGATGAAAACGGACTTGTAACACGAAACAAGGCTCGTTTGGTTGCAAAAGGTTATTCTCAGCGAGAAGGAATTGATTATGATGAGACCTATGCACCAGTTGCAAGACTTGAGGCAGTCAGGATGTTTTTGGCATTTGCAGCACATAAGAACTTCAAGGTTTTCCAGATGGATGTGAAAAGTGCCTTCCTGAACGGAGAGTTAGAAGAAGAAGTGTATCTGGAACAGCCGCCTGGCTTCATTGATCCAGAACTTGTAGATTTTGTGTATCTTCTCTTCAAATCTGTCTATGGCCTCAGGCAATCCCCAAGATGTTGGTATGAAACCCTATCGGTATTCTTAATTGAAAGTGGTTTTACTAGGGGAGTAATTGACAAAACATTGTTCTATAAGAATGTGAAGAATGATCTAATACTTGTTCAAGTATATGTGGACGATATTATCTTTGGGTCATCGAATGAGCGCTTGTGCGAGAAATTTGCTAAGCTAATGCAAGACAAATACGAGATGAGCATGATGGGAGAGCTGTCCTTCTTCCTTGGATTACAGATCAGTCAGAGAAAAGATGGTATCTTTATCTGTCAATCCAAGTACGTCAGAGATTTACTCAAGAAGTATAATCTAGAAGATGCATCAGCAGCCAAGACTCCCATGGCAACAGCCACGAAGCTTGATGAAGACAAAACAGGTAAACCAGTTGACATCACAAGCTATCGAGGTATGATTGGCTCACTTCTCTATTTAACTGCAAGTAGACCCGATATAATGTTCGCGACTTGTTTATGTGCAAGGTTCCAAGCGGATCCTAGAGAATCACATCTCATAGCCGTCAAAAGAATTTTTAGGTATCTCAAGGGCACACCAAATCTAGGAATTTGGTACCCAAGAGATACAGGTTTTAATCTAATTGGCTATACGGATTCAGATTATGCAGGTTGCAGGATTGATAGGAAAAGCACATCTGGTGCTTGTCAATTTCTTGGCAGAAGATTGGTGTCCTGGCAAAGTAAAAAGCAACATACAGTATCTACTTCTACTGCTGAAGCTGAGTACATTGCTGCTGGAAGCTGTGTATCTCAAATACTGTGGATGAGGAACCAATTGAAGGATTATGGCATGGAGCACAAGAAAATTCCAATTATGTGTGACAACACAAGTGCCATTGCCATAACCAACAATCCTGTAGATCACTCAAGAACAAAGCACATCGACATCAGGTATCACTTCATAAGAGAACATGTCGAGGAGGGGACTGTGGAGCTACATTTTGTGCCCACAATGCAACAAATTGCAGATATATTCACCAAACCTCTTGATGAAGTAACATTCAATAGGTTGGTTGGTGAATTGGGAATGCTTAACACAAGTTAGTAAAGCCTTCTATCTGTAAAATCCATGGTTATGTTGGTATATGCAAGATATTTAATCATTATGTGTTTAGACTTTAAAATGCCTAATTAATGATTATTATAGGATGCATATAGTGTGATTTTGCATGAATTCAGTGTGTTTTAAGTGTCTTTTATAGCACAAATCTGTGAATTTATGCTTGTTAAATTGCATGAACATAGGGGGAGTTAAATTCATAATATTCTAAATATTGCATGATTTTTAGATGAATTTACCTGTGTTTTTCATGTAATTAGAGGCCTTAGAATTGTCAAGGAATGTTTTAATTATGTCATATATTAAAATCCTTGAATTGATATTTATATTAATTTGACAAAATTAATTGTTGAGTTTTTCAAAGAAAAATTGTCAAATTATTCTAAGTATCTTCAAAATTTCGAGTTAGTCACTATCTCGAAACTCATCTTGAAATTCCAGTTGAATTTCGAGTTGAGCTTCCAGAGTGAAGTTTTGAAAATTCTAAGTCTGGGAGAAATTTCGAGTTAGCCTCTATCTCGAAATTTATCTCGAAATTCGACTTAAGGTTCGAATTAGAGTTACCAGTGTGCCTATTTATTTATTTTTCAAAATATTCGAGATAAAGTCTATCTCGAACTTCATCTCGAAATTGAGATGTGGTTTCCATTATTGGGGATATTTTGAAATAAACTGATAATAATTTCGAGTTGTCTGCTAACTCGAACTTTATCTCGAATTTCGAGATAGATTTTATTGCTGATTTTGGCTAAGTGCTAAAAGTTCGAGTTGACACCTATCTCGAACTTTATCTCGAATTTCGAGATAGATTTTATTGCTGATTTTGGCTAAGTGCTAAAAGTTCGAGTTGACACCTATCTCGAACTTTATCTCAGTTGTGTTCAAGGGGATTTATTTCGAGTTAACTCCTAACTCGAAGTCTATCTCGAATTTCTACTTGAATTTCGAGATAGATTTCCCTAGTAATGTTGGTAGTGTGCTGTTTACATGATCTTTGATAGATTAATGGTTCAAGTGGTTCAAGTTTTTCGAGTTAACTGCTAACTCGAACTTTATCTCGAACTTCGAGATAGATTTTATTGCTGATTTTTGCTAAGTGCTAAAAGTTCGAGTTGACACCTATCTCGAACTTTATCTCGAAGTTCGACTTGAGGTTCGAGATAGAGTTCCCCTGTATATACTTAGTGTTTTTCACACTTTTTATCAGGGGCATTTCTGTCATTGCACATTCATGTCTATATAAACATCTTTAACTCGATGATTTCATTTCACTTTTACCTAATTGAGTTTTACAGCCGCACCATATATACAGGCGATTTCATACATTCAATCACTTGTTCGTGATTTTTGTGACAAATCTCATACGGACAACGAATTAATGCCCGATTTTTGACTGATATCTTCTGTGTGTCATCATTAATCATTGTTCTTGTGTTTGTGTAACTGTTCATCTCCATTGATATATATATACACACGTATATACACACAAAAGTTAACAAATCTGTTCAAAACCGAGATTTCACACAAACACCTCACTGTTAAAGCAGATTTAATTAGTGGTTTGAAAGTTGTCTTCCATTGACTGTTTATTGAGCCCGTAGTTTGATTTCTCAAAAACGCACATTTGTTGTTCTTGATTAATCAAAAGGGATACAAACGGTTAATTCTTTAAATTAATTGTTTTAAATTCCGTAGTTTAATTTTTCTAAAAAGGGACTATTGTTGTTCTTGAAAAATTAAAAGGAATAAAACTGTTAATTAAAAAATTAATTGTTTTTCAGAAATTAAATTTAAAATTTCACATCTTTTTAAAGAAAAACTTTTAATTAAAATGGCTCACCAATTTTCACTCGCCAAAAACAATTTTTATAATATTTCTACGGAAATTGGTGATCAACTCCCGCGCTTTAAGTCTTGGATACGATTTCTAAATTTGTATTCCAAAGCTAGCAATGCTTTTACTGCTAAACCTACACTAGTGCATGATGCTTTACAGCAATTATGGACTAGTGCGGTTTCTTTTGGGAGCAAATCAACCCCCTTTGGTTTCAGGTTTACCTTAGCGGGTCAGGAATATGTGGTGACTGAACAAATTGTCAACAAGGTTCTTGGATTCCCTGTTAAAGATGCTTATGATCCAGAACCTACAGCTGCAGATCGCCTCAAATTCTTTGAAGAAATAGGGTGTTATCCTCCGACTGGCCGGATCACTGGAAACATCCAAAAACAATTTCTTCATGTGGAATGGAATTACTTTTTCGAGGCCATCACAAGATGTTTTCGGGCACGAGAAAGCGATTACCATCAAATTTCCATTCCCATGCAAAACCTCGGAATTGCCCTAGCAAGAGAGCTGGATATCAATTATGGACGAATAGTTCTCTCTGAGATGGTGGCTGTGATGGGATCTCCTGCAAGCAGAGACCTCAACACCACAGATGTTGTCTGCTGGTTTCCTCGGTTCCTACAGATGCTGATAAATGGTTTAGTACCGAAGGATGCTCTTGCAGTTAGACGGAGTTTTGCCAGTGGTTCATCATCTGCACCGCTAGGGATGGGCACTAAGTCACTTTCAACAGTTGAAAATCAGGATAAACATCATGGAAAACCGATGTCTATTCCTGAAACCTTACAAGTGTGGCTTACATATGATGAGGGAGTTACTACCTTGATGGACTTCTCACAAGCTTCATCACATGCTCAGAATCGGTCTGCTCATGCTGAGGCATTTGAAGCGATTCCTGATGAACAAAGCGGAGACGAACAAGGTAATGAATCAGGTAATCTCTCTCGACACTCTACTCATTCCTATGTTTCTGATTCCCAGACCCAAGAGACTGCTAGCCCGCAGGATCTATCCCAGGGTGAGAGCTATATTTCTAATTCCTTGTCATCCAAGTCACCGGAATCCAAACAGCCAGCACATACAGATGTAGGAAATGATGAGGAGAGTGAACCCGAAGAGCAGCAACTTATTCGAAAGAAAGCCAAAACTTCTCATGCTGCTACTTCTAAACCTCAGTCAAACCCTAGAGTGTCACACGCAACCACTCCACCTCACGAGAGTGGTTCACCCCATGAACAATCTGCACATAGGGATTTTGATTTTGGTGATGAATATGTACCTCTTAAAGATACTGTTGCTTCAAGAGGACATGAAGCTTTAAAAACTTCAACCGTACCTTCACCGGTACGTACTGATGCTACAAAGAGGATCGGTTCTGATGTTGTACAAGAACACTTTGTAGCCTCTCAGCCTGAGATTCCAACTCAGGAACAAACAGTATTTGATCCCATAACTGCAAATTATATTTCTTATCAAGTTTCTGCAGGTACTTCTTCATATTTTGGATCAATTATTGAAGACATACACGAGCGTGAGACAGGGAGTGTGTGTGAGAGGTTAGGGAGAGAGGGACCTTCATTTTTAAGGCCCGAAACCGAGCGCCAAATACCAACAGAACGAGTATTAGAGCGAGGTCACCTAAACCAAACACCGTCCCTTAATTCTGAAAATCTTGAATCTCGTATGTCTTCTATGGAAAATCAAATGAAGGAGTTTGGGCAGTCAATGGGGCAGTTAGGGATGAATGTTGGAGATAATCAAAGGGCACTTGACGACTACGCAGCACGAATGGCACTTCAAGCATCAGCTTTTACTGATTTGAAAAATCAAGTAAATGACATGGGCCATGCTGCTGGTGTCTTGGGAAACACCCTGAATGACAGGATGGGAGCAATGGAGTTTACAATGGATAATCTGGCTGTGGAAATAAGCAGAGTTATGTACGCAATCAGAAGTTTTGTGCCCCCGGAATGTTTCGCGCCGCAACAACCTCCCCCCGATGCTGGTACAGGTGGTGCTAGTGGAGCAGGAGCCTATGGTTCCGGGTTTGAAGATTTTGATACAGCTGGTGGATCTGGAGACCAGGGTGGAGTTCAGGATAACTCACCTAAGGGGGAGAATATAAAGGAGACGAGACAGCAGGGAGTTCAAATCGAAGAAATTCAAGAACATGCTGATCTTGTAAAAGAAATGGAAGTTGAGCCGTCCATTGATGAAGAGGCTCTAAGAAGGAAAAAGGGTAAGGCAATAGCGATTGAGCCAGATGAGCCATTCGTTGATCTGAGTCATCAAGAAAAAGTACAGGAGGTACTTGACTCAGATTCCGATATGGAAGACGCACCGTTGAAACATGCTATAAAGAGATCATTGAAGGATCAAGGTGGAGGTGCTGGAATGTCTTTCGGATTGCCTGAAGAAATTACTGTCGATGAGGAAACCCTTGAAGCTCAACAGTTAGCCTTGGATCAAGCTGAGTTCTTTAAAATGAAGCAAATGCAAGGTCGTGCTGCGTTTCATGAAAAGAAAGCGGAGCTACAAGGAAAGCAGTACGATTATGAGCTTGCAAGGCTAGCTGATCCTCAAATCGATCTGGACAATAGAAGGATAGGGAAGAAGTGGGATGACGCAAGAAAGATTTTGATGGGACCATGTTCAAAAGGAGAGCATAACAAGGAAGCAGATGATCTGTTCTACCAACTAAATTTGCAGAATCCAATGGCGGCTGACTACATAAATGCTTTAAAGAGATTAATTTCTAAAGTCAGGGTTGGATACAATTCAACGCAAAAGGAGTGGCAGGTTGTTTTGTCTTTCACAGAAGGAGTCCCGATGTCTTTCATGTATGTGGATGATCAATTCATGACGAGAAGATCTGCATCAGAGTTGTTCTTGCTAGCAACAAAAATTCAATACTCTCATTCTGAGAATCTAAGCATTCTGTATAGGGATCAGTTAATGCGGCTAGCAGAGGACAAGGGTCCAGAATTCTCAGCATATCCAAATGTTGTCCGGATGGTGGTTGACAGTAAGTTGAAGAGGGTGAGCCTGGAGGAAAAGGAATTAATGGAACTTTCAGTGGAATCTCTTAAGGCCGTCTGTAGGCAGATGATGGGTAAGGGATTCGCTTCTGTGCTTAAAGATAATTCAGTGAAGACCATTGAAAGTGTCATACTAAAGAAGAGCAATGAGGTGTGGAAGTGTGATGTCATTGCTCCGAACCCTCTTGATAATGTGAAGATTGAACCAGAGCTGATAGAGAGGAATTGGAATATTCTTCAAGCAATGAAGAACGTTGATGAAGCTCTGAATCTTCCTACTGGAGAAATGGAACAAGGAGAGATAAGGGAGGCAGTTGGTGTTCCAGGAAGAGACAGCGTATACTGGATACATTCTTTTGCTGATAATGCAGCTGATGCCTTAGTATTCATAGATGCAGACCAGAAGCAAACACTCTTGCATATGAGTAGAGACTGGCTGAAGCAGACTCAAGATGCTGCATTTCTAGAGAAAGTGTTATATGTGTTCAAATGGGAAGATGTGGAAGTTAAGTATGTGACAGAAAAGCAGAGACTCGTGAGTTACCTATCTGATGTAGTAGTGGAAATGAAGCGATTGGAGCGAGATGCGGCTAGTGTCCACAATACTAACCGTGTCATAGGCTATCCCAAAATGATCTACTGTCAGTTTAAATCTGATAAAACTCATAGGAAACCTCGGCTTATCATGAAGAAATTTGAGGAAATTCCAGAGATCAGAACTACTCAGGAGGTGGACAAACTCAGAAGGCTTTTCAAACATCCTTATCCAGAACCCAGGAACCCTCTAGAGATGGAAGCAGTAAGTTTGTTGAATACTAGGTGGACGCAACTTCGTGATCCAGTATATAAGAAACAAAAGCAGCAGGAGGAGAAGCTCAGAAGGCAGAAAGAAGAAAAAGATCAAGCTGCTGAAGCTAGGAAAAGGAAACGGAATTAGGGTTAAAGGTCAGAGTGGTGTGAACTTGAAGTTGGAAAACCTTCATGTCTTTCGGTTGCTTTAACTCACTTGAGGAAAATTCATCTTAGAATGAATCCAATAAGGTGATATAAGTTTGACTAAAAGATATGAAATAATCCAGGTGATAGGAATCATTCAAATGATCTTTAATTCGAGGTTCGAATTCTGTTTCTAGTTTAAGTTCTTTGTATTGTTTTCATGTACTTGTAATTGTATATTTTTCAAGACTGTAATGTTAATTATCTTTTCTCGTCTCATTGTTTAGTTGAGTTATCCTTCATTAATTTGAATGTCATTGTTAGACAATCAAATTGGGGGAGATTGAAAGGCAGAGTGTATTAACTTGTAACACTATAACTAATGTAACTCAATTAAACGAAAAGATACTTAACCAGAAGACAATCAAGAACAAGAAGTCACAAGAAATCAACACTATATGAAGACAAGGTAATTGATACAATTGAACATGTTAACTATGATCAAGCCAAGAAGAAATCATTGAGAGAAGTTCAAGTCAAAGTTGTTCAGGCCTCAGTGATTTGAGAATTCGAGATTCAAGATCATAACTATCAGTATCAACAAGACCAATTGATTTCAAGTGAACAAGAAGGAAAGCAAATATTGGAAAGCCAAGTTACTAAGTGAATATGGTAATTTATTCAAGAAGCAGAAACACTATCAAGACTAGTCACTTATGAACCAGACCAGTGCATCAAGTGTCAGGACATTGATAGCAAGTTTATGTCAGTAATAAAGATCCATGTTCAAGAGCTTGTAGAAGAACAAAGAAGATATGAAGATATCACAAGCTCAAGATGTGCATTGAAGTTTCAAGTTGAAGACCAGAATATTTTCTAAGTAAGAAATGTTCTAGATGGCTAAGTCGAAATTCTCAAGTAGAAGTTCTACTTAAGATTTCGAGATGGCTAAGTAGAAATTCTCAAGTAGAAGTTCTACTTAGAGTGCAGCTTCAACATGACACATGGCATCTTCTGATTGGCAGATTTCCAAGCTTTCAAGATAAGACAAGATTTATGTGGACATCATTGGGCCACGTACATCTTAGTCTTTGAAGACTACAGGTCATAGATTACATGTAGTATAAATAGAAGCACTTGTGTAATGTTTTAGTTAGTGAGCAATATTGAGAAAAACACAAGAAAAAGAGAGAGAGTATTCACAGAGCTTAGAATCATTCACTTCTCTCTCAACTTCTGTTATACTTTGTAATGAATGTTGTAGCAACCTTTTCAAGTTATATATAAAAGAAATATATTCCTTGAATCTGTGTGTTCATCTATTGCATCGTATTTATTGCTACTCATAATCGAAAAGTTGTATTCACCCCCCCTCTACAACACATTTGGACCTAACACATCCAATCCACCACCAACACTCATGGACACTATTCATCATCTCCCTCACTGTCTAAATAGGTCTTGGAGCCACACAAGTTATTTTATCATTTAACAAAGCTTAATCATATCTCTAGTACTCTAATCATGCATCATAACACTAAAACTCATCAAAAACTCAACATATGACAAGCAAGGGTTCGGCCTTTACCTTCTTTGATGTCCTAAGAACAATAACAAAGCTTGATAAGAGGTCCTCTAGCCTTGGATGCACCTTAGGAATCTTGAATACTAAGAAACAAACATGAAAAACTAAGTAAAACACTATTCCTACTATTCATTCCTCATCTTGTAAAATTCATATAAAATCGAAAAATAAGTGTTTGGTTATCAAATTTTTATCAAACCTTCTACTCTTCAAGGGCTTTCCTTTGAACTATAGCTCATCACTAGGGGATGCATGAATCTCGACTTATTTATTTTCTAAGGTGAGAGGTCGAAACTGGGAAAATGTGGACAGTTTCGGTTCTTCATCTTGGGGGATGGATTTGACTAGGCTACACTCCTTTGATGACCATGAAATTTTAAACGTGTATTCTACATACAATGAGGAAGCTATGGTTAAAATTTGGTGATTTAAGAATGGATAGAAGTGGAGATATGAATTTTTCTTTGCCTTTGGTTTCTGCTGGACAGTTTGTGGTTTTGGTGGTGTTCTTGCTTTTTCTCTCTTCCAATCTTCTTTGACTAGTTGGTAAATGATTTTGTGTGATATTTGTGATATGTATCAGCTGTTAGAAAGCCTATGTCACCTCTTAATCCATGTGCCAAGCTTGTGTGGTGTGTAGAAATGTGATGACAAGGTGCTTTGTTGTCTTGTTCTTGATCACACACCTCTTTAATCCATTTGTTTTTGATTTCTCTTGATATTTTCCTTCAATAATACATATATCTATCATCTTATTCAACCTCATCTTTTCCTTGGTGTGTTGTCCACCCCTCATGGGTCCTTTCTAGATTGCCTTATCCTCAGAAATGCAACTAGGTACTCATCTCTTGCATTCTTGCACTTAAGTCCTTGGTAAATTACATTTGGATGCAAGATATTTTCATAAAGGTGCTTATGTCATGTCCCACTACCTATAATGGATGCATCCTTGGTTGCTGGTACGTTTCTTTGTCCGGTTATTGCTCAATTTCGCTGATCGTTCGAAGAATGACTAAGTAGTTTTACCACTAGGGTTTACCGGGAAATTTCTCGATACGAATAATACCTTAATAATTCTGGGGTATAATCCTCTTGATTATCATGTAGGATATTTAACCTCGATATGGACTCAATCCATAATCCATGATTCGTTCGTTTTATTCCTTACTCTCGTTATAACGCTTCAGCGGTTTCTAGAACGCTCGTTCCGCTATCTCAGGGGTTTTCGTTCTTCATTCTTAAATCACATATAATAAAATAATAAAATATAAAATCCTCAAATCCTCAATTTTAATATCTCAATCTCTTGATAATACTGATATATACTTCACTGCCCGGTCAAATATTCCGTAAAAATAGAATCTGGAATTTCTGAATTCCGATCGTCTTTGCATACACTTATTTACTCCGCTGATCACTAATATGGCTCCGGAATATCCATATCCTATCCCGAACATAGGGTGGCATGAAAAGTTTTTCAACTTACAAAATCACTATTCATCCACCAAATTACTATGCACGTACGGGAAACACTGTGCACGTATGGGAAACACTATGCACGTATGGGAAACACTATGCACGTACGAAGATGCTTATTCACTCCTCCTCTCCCCTTTCAGGGTTCATTAACTCATTTTCTGGATGATAGATTATTCTTATCTATGTCGTCAACCCTCGAATTACTATATTCTGATGATACGTATATAAATCGGGGTCATCACCCATGGCAATATCCATTCACTAGTGCACTTATTCACGGTTAGAAAAAGTTTTAATTCTACCGGAAATTCGGGTTATTACAACATGTCCCTTTTCTAAAAAGCACACATATTAAGATAAAATTAGTTGAATAAATTTTTCCAACTAATACCCTTATTTAATACATTGGAAAATGAGAATAGAGTTAAGTTTAAAAAAGTCAAATTTTTGATACAATAAATGTAGGGATAGTTTTGTAAAACTATACTTAAATTTGCATTGAAAGGAGAAAAGGGACATGTAATTTGGGACAAATTTGTTTTAGAAAAGGGACATGTATTTTGGGACGGAGGGAGTAATATATTATAGGATCTTCATTTTGTTTATATAGTTAATTTAAACGACTTAGTGTTTATTTAGATTCTAATGATTTTTAAATTCATTTTTACTTATTATTAAATTGGAGGTAGAAAATAATTACATGTACATATTTTTTTAAAGATTTAATATAAGAGTATTAGAATATGCAAGTACCATTTTGAACATGTGTTCATAAACTTAAATTTAATATTACATACAAAAAGTTATGATAAATGCTAAAAACATTAATTTATAGTGTATTGAAGAATACAAGTGTCGAATCACTCCAATAAATATGAAGGATGACTTAGAAAATGCATTTGAATTCTGTTTTCTTTGTCATACAATCAAATTTATCGACATGCTAAGTCAATCACACCTCTCCTCACATTTACATTCTACTTCTTTTCATCATACAATCAAATTTAGGCCCCATTTGGTATTGTTGTTGAAAACAAGCAATTTATTTCTGAAAAGCTGGTAAAATGCTGTTTGGTAAACTTTAAAAGCAGCTTTTCTCAGAAGTACTTTTGGCTGAAAAGCTGCTTTTAGAGAAAACATGTCCCCCATACTTTTCAAAAAGCTGCTTTTGGAGGAAGTAGTTATTGATATCAACATCAAACCTCACCAAAAACATTATTTTTTAAAAAATAATACGCAAAACATGCATATATAAAAATATTACCAAATAATTATCTGATTTTCGCAACAACACTTATTTTAATAACACCTTTTTCAACATCACAACAATATTTAACAACACTCCCAAATAGAGTCATATTAACAAACTAATCAATCACATTGCTAATAATGCCATTGACAATAAAAGAGATTCAAAATGTTACTTTTACTTATCCAATGCCAAACTTTGCAAATGTTTATCAATATTGGATTTCAAAAACATTTTTTATGCGACAAAAATATGTGTCGTCAATATCTTCGAATATTATTATTAATACTTAAGAGTTAAACTAAAACATGTTTTTTTCTGCTAATTCTTTTCTCTATATTTCTTAAACATTCAAATTTAATTACATTGCACAAAAGTTTCAATTCATCATATCAACTTCCAAAGAACAATGATATTATGTATAAAAATTTTAAAAATGTTTCCGTGTCACGCGTAGCGCGGCTTTGTTACCTAGTTCTTCTATAATGTGGGTGGTGTTATTAGATTATTTCCCTATTTTTATTTATCTAATTCTTCTTATTTGATCTTAAAATTATGCTTAATTAAATTTAAAAGAAACAAAATTATAAATACATTTATAACCCCTCAAAAAGAAAAACAAAAAACATTATACCTATTAAGTACATTCTATTGAACAAAGAAATGATGACAACAATCACTACATGTACATTTTCAACTCCAATGCTGCTTTACCAATTCATATAAAAGTCAGCTTTTAATAATAAACTAGCATGATAGTCCGTGCAAGGCATGGACCACATTAATTCGTATAATTTATTTCGTAAATTGTGATAAAGTCGATTATATCTTTTTGTTAATCTACTTCACGTGCCCCGATTATTTAAGATCAATAGTTGGTAATCGTTCTAATTTTAGAAATATTAGTGAACTTTAAATCTTAAAAAGAACTATATGTTGTTTTGGTTTTGATCATTTAAATATAAAAAAAATATCTGGATACCTAAACTTTTAAAATTTCTAATTGACATCCTTCCATCAGTATTTGACTAACAGACGTTAGTCAATGCTGACGTGGCAATGTCGGAAAAATTGAAATTTCACGTAAAATGAACTCAAAATCGAAAACTTTCATCACCCATGTTCTTATAATCACTCGTAGATTAACATGTTAAATTTTCACTTTATTCCGTGAAAATTCGATTTTTCCGACATTGCCATGTCAACATTGATTAACGTCTGTTAATCAAATACTGACGGAAGGATATCAATCAGAAATTTTAAAAATTTAGTTATCCAGATATTTTTTTTTTAATTCAGGGGCCTAAACCAAAAACATCATATAATTTAAGGGCAAAATAATTTATTTTCCCTATGTTATTTAGTCTGTTTCAAGTAGCAATAACAAACATGTAGGAGAACATAGGTGAATCATTACATATGTGGCATAAACTGCCTTATTGTGGTAAAAATACAAATTGTTTCTACCACAATAATTTCACAATAAAAATTTGAAGATATTATCTTTAACATAAATAAATTTGAAAATATTATATCTAATATAAAAAAATAATTTTTGTAGAAATATATATATATATATATATATATATATATATATATAGGCTAGCGTTCAAATAGAAACCAACCTTATAATAGAAACTAGAAACCTACACTAAATAAATTATATTTCATTTATTTTAATAGCCCCGCTAGGGGCACCTTCACAAAAAACTTATAAAATTCTTGGCTCTATTCAGCAAAAATATTTTTTTAAAAAAATTTACTGTTCATGTGCCACGTCATCACGTGAACAATAACTTTTTTTAATTTTTTAAAATTTTTTGTTGAATAAAGCCAATAATTTTAAACATTTTTTGTATTGGGATATCCCTAATTTGGTCATTAGATTAGCATGAAATATTTAATTTAGGTTTAGTTTTTAGTTTCTATTAGAACAAGACCATATATATATATATATATATATATATATATATATATATATATATATGTATGTATATATATGTATTAATAAATAATTCATACAATTTTATTTAATTATTTATTTTCATGCCCTTTCAAACACAATTGTAAATTTTTCATGTACTTTTGTATACTGAAATACAAATCCAAATACTAAATTCCTTATCGCATTAATGTTTGTAGGGTTTAGGTAGGAGTGACAATATTTTTTAATATTGATATTTTAAATTTTAAAAGGTTGAGTTTTTCCCCATATTCATGTACTTTAGACAATAATTATTAGCAATTCAAAATATTTTTCATTTTTATCAATCCCCCAAAACCCATTATGTATCCACAAGTTTTTTTCTTTTTAACCTCACACACTTGCTAAATAACATAAAAAATCATTTTAACATTACTTTTTGGATGTTTATTATTTTTAGTAAATAAAAATGGATAAATATCAATCCATGCATTTTCCTAACTTTTTTTCAAAAAAATAACAAATTAATTTCTTTTTGTGCATGTAGATGATTTTTAAGTTGACATAAAAAATTGCAAGGATGTAGATGTTAACACTCGGTACTTTTAAGGTTATAAATATTGAAAAGAATAACACAAATGATTTTTGTGTGAATGCAATTAATAATTTTATATTTGGTATCAAAAAAATAAAATGGTGTAGTGGTTGTAGATGCCAACATTGGTTACTTGTACAAATAAGGTCATAGGTTTGATTCCCAGCATATACACCATTTTTATCATTAACATAATAAAAGGGCATATTAATAAATTATTAAATAGACTTGAACACCATGTTCCCCTATTGTTATGCCAGATTTTTGGCATGTCTAATAATCTCCCAAATTTCCAATATTATTAATTATTAATTCAGATTAATAATTATAACTTAATTGCTAAGTTTTATCCTCTCCCTGAAACGAGGAAAGAATCAATCTTAATCAATCAATTACGGAAAATATCTCCAAACGATATTCTTCAAATCAGGAAGATATCACAACGATTAGATTAAATCAGATAAAAACAGTAATTACCCAGATTAACGAAGTTTATCCCTAAAGTCTCTAAGGGATAGACACAAATCAATTTCACAGAACTGCGTTGGCTTGATCCTTATAAATATAAGGTACGCAGGCATCTTGAAAAAGGATCCGATACACGAGACAAATCGAGACACCTCTCAAGTCCAGCCCCAAATATTCAAAATCCCAAATCCCCCTATTTTCATAATTTGTTATTCCAGCAACCTCCGAAATTTGTTATCACCAAATTCCTCCGTTAACAATTGGCGCTAGAAGGAGGGGCATATATTTTTTGATTGTGGAGGACAATCAATTCATACGCATGGGGGGTTATCATGGATCTGGAGCTGCTTTAATGGAGGAGCTCAGCGGTGGATCTATCTATTCCGAATTAAGATACGTTTTCTTATGATTTTGTTCATACAAGTTAGTTATCTTATAAAATTCGTAGTAAATTCAATACATGTCGGATTTCGATGATTTTTAATGATTCGGAAAGCTTGTTAAATTGCCTATAACTTTAGTTCTTTGAGTTTTCTCAGATTATATCTCGATCTATTCTCGAAATCACAAAATACAATCAGATCTCGTTTTTTCAGCATCAAGAAATCAAACAGCAGACGTTTTATTTGATTCCCGATTCGTTATAAGTCCGTTTTTGACGAGCCATATATTTCCGGAAAGATATTTTTGTTATCTACAACTTTCGTGTTTTGTGTTTTTCAAGACAAAATCGTTTAGATGGTCAAAAACGTCAAAAACAGATCTGGACAGAATTTGAATTGCGAAGATTTTCAAGATTTTAGGTGTAATCTTCATGGTACATGATTTTTGAAGGCTCTTAATTAAAGAGTTTATTATTTTGGAAGGCCCTCCTTTATGGGGTAAGATTTTGGAAGGCTCTTAATTAAAGAGTTTATTATTTTGGAAGACCCTCCTTTGCATGGGTAATTATTTTGGAAGGCTCTTAATTAAAGAGTTTATAATTTTGGAAGACTCTCTTTTAATGGGGGTAATATTTTGGAAGACTTTTAATTGTAGATTTTATTTTAGAAGGCCCTCTTGGGTAATATTTTGGAAGGTCCTCCTTTGTAGAGTTTATATTTTGGAAGGCTCTTATTCGAAGAGTTTATATTTTGGAAGGCTCTTATTCGAAGAGTTTATAATTTTGGAAGGCTCTTATTCGAAGAGTTTATAATTTTGGAAGGCTCTTATTCGAAGAGTTTATATTTTGGAAGGCTCTTATTCGAAGAGTTGATTATTTTTGAAGATCTTTTGTGATGAGGATATTTTTTATAGAAGACCTTCTATGTGTTGCTCATATTTTTTAGAAGACCCTTTGTGTGTTGCTGATATTTTCTAGAAGAACCTTCAAGTGTCGCTGATATCTTTTTTGAAAGAATCTTAGAATATTGATAGGACTTTGGAAAGATGACCTCCTCTAAGGAGGATCTTCGTGGAATATATTTATAAAACAAATGGTCTCCTTTGAGGAGAGTTAATAAAATAAACTTCGGGAAGTCCACCTCCTGTGAGGAGGGATATTTCTGGAATGGGGAACGACCTCCTTTGAGGAGGGTATCCCAAATTACCAAAGTCCTTGCAAAAACCGTACTTCCGGGGGGGATGTCCGTACTTCCGGCGCCTCATCAAGGCACGAACTTCGGGAAGTCCACCTCCTGTGAGGAGGGATATTTCTGGAATGGGGAACGACCTCCTTTGAGGAGGGTATCCCAAATTACCAAATCCTTGCAAAAACCGTACTTCCGGGGGGGATGTCCGTACTTCCGGCGCCTCATCAGGGTTCGAGCTTCGGAAAATCCACCTCCTGTGAGGAGGGTATTTCTGGACAAAAATGATCTCCTTTGAGGAGAGTATTATAAAATTCTGAGGAAAATGACCCCCTTTGAGGGGGATACCCTCTAGAAGACATGGTAGATATGACCTTTTTCGACAAAGCATTTTGAGCAACATACAAAACTTATTATTTACATATTGCATATTGTCTTATTTACATCTACATGTATATTACGGGCACCTTGGTGCTCCATATTATTTATTAATCTTCGTCTCCTAGCTGTTTCAGTGACTTTGGAAATTTGGAAGATCGAAGCATGCTTAGTTCTCCACTGCAGCAAGCTACACTGAAGAACTGGGGGGTAGTTGTTATGCCAGATTTTTGGCATGTCTAATAATCTCCCAAATTTCCAATATTATTAATTATTAATTCAGATTAATAATTATAACTTAATTGCTAAGTTTTATCCTCTCCCTGAAACGAGGAAAGAATCAATCTTAATCAATCAATTACGGAAAATATCTCCAAACGATATTCTTCAAATCAGGAAGATATCACAACGATTAGATTAAATCAGATAAAAACAGTAATTACCCAGATTAACGAAGTTTATCCCTAAAGTCTCTAAGGGATAGACACAAATCAATTTCACAGAACTGCGTTGGCTTGATCCTTATAAATATAAGGTACGCAGGCATCTTGAAAAAGGATCCGATACACGAGACAAATCGAGACACCTCTCAAGTCCAGCCCCAAATATTCAAAATCCCAAATCCCCCTATTTTCATAATTTGTTATTCCAGCAACCTCCGAAATTTGTTATCACCAAATTCCTCCGTTAACACCTATAATAAAATTAATTAAAATCATCATGTTCCCCTATAATAGGGAAAAGGACAAAAATAACACAAATCAATCTGCTCGGCTGTTACAAAAATAGCACGCTGAAAGCTGACCAAAAATACCCCGCTGTTATGCATTTGTAGCCCGGGTAATAGATGTTACGCATTTACAGGAGGGGTAACAGGCCTATTACGCATTTAAGGAAAGAGTGATAGCTATATATCATTTTTACAGATTTTGTTACGCATTTTCAGGAAGGGTAACAGGCCTGGGAAAAACATATTACGCATTTTGTGCCTGGGTAATATGAGTAAATTTTTTTGTATTACGCATTTGGTTGCTGGGTAATATTTCTTACGTTAATAGCAAATGCGTAATATACGTATATATACAAACCCACTTGTTTGCAGAACAAAAAACCTTTCTCGTTTAAGTCAATTCGAGAGGATTGGCTATTCTCGTACATGACCACAGGAATTAGGAGTAAACATTTCCCGGTTCGGAACCGGGAACCGGGAACTGAACCGGGGAAAAAATCTGGTTCTATGATTTTGTAATTTGGTTCCGGTTCGGTTCTAATTTTTATAGAATTTTGGTTCCCGGTTCGGTTCCGGTTCTCTTCCAAATAAAAATGTAAGAACCGAACCGAATCGAACCGTATATATATACACACAAATAAAAAATATATTTTTTATACTATATATAACAGAGAATCAAGTATTCCTTTTATACGTTTTGCTATAGTAGACATTTGTTGTTTGGACTTTGGAGGTAGACATTCGTTGTTTGGACTTTGGATGAAATAGTATTTTTATTTTCTTTTCAAATTTCAAATTTCAAATTTTATTATGGAAATTGTTGTTTGGACGGTTCTTTCGGCTCTAACCCGAACCGAACCGTAATTTATGATCCGGTTCCCGGTTCGGTTCTACTACATAAATGGTTCCGGTTCGATTCTCAAAATTTATGAAATTCGGTTCCCGGTTCCACCGGTTCCAGTTCGGTTCGGTTCGGTTCGGAACCATTGCTCACCCATAACAGGAATGCCAGAAACGAAGCCAAAAGTCTATTTTTCATGGTCCATTCTTTTTATATGGGCATGTCCCATCTTGGACACCATCATAATTCGTCTTCCCCGGTCCAGTTTTTGTTGCTGTCTACAAGAGATTAGGATGGGTGTGTGTCTACAAGAGATTAGGATGGGTGAGTATGATAGAGTGAATGGTGTGTGATACTGTGAGTAATTTGGACGATAGCGGCTAGTTAATTAGGGTTGCAGTCGGGTTGGGGTTTTTTATTATTACGCAGTTCTGATAGGCATAACAGAAGGGTGTTTTTGGCCAGCAATACGATATGTGGTAAATTGGTAACTTGGAGAATTGTATGGTAAAAATGTCATTTTTTTCCCTATAATAAAATTAATTAAAATGGTATAGTGGTTATAGATGTCAATATAAATCATCATGTTCCCCTATAATAAAATTAATTAAAATGATATAGTGGTTATAGATGTCAATATTGATTACTTGTACAAGCATATACACCTTTTTTATCATTAATATAATAAAAGGATATATTAATAAATTACTAAATAGATTTGAACCCCATGTTCCCCTATAATAAAATTAAAATGATATAGTGGTTATAAATGTCAATATTGGTTACTTGTACAACCAAGGTCATAGGTTCAATTCCCAGTATATATACTTTTTTTTATCATTAATATAATATAAAAGAACATATTAATAAATTATTAAATAGACTTGAACACCATGTTATATATACCATGGATGGATGGATAAATAAATAAATAAATAAACAAAAAAAGCAAATTAAAAGTAGACATTTCAAAATGTATCCGTAATATTCATTCTGTCTCCCATGATAAGCAACTCTGCATCTGCCAGCGAAGCTTACAGCTTGACATTGTTTTCACTTTGAGGTTCTCTTCTGAGAGTTTCATGTCCAGGTCAAACCTTGTCAGAATATAGACAATTACATTCAGTAAGGTATTTCTTTCACTTCCTTAAAGCTCAATTGACCTTGCCCAAATCTTTGAATTTTTCCACATCTCTTCTCCTCTAAAACCCTCTTTGTTATGTAGTGGAAAGTTTAAAATTTGGTTTAGTTTGAATCTTTAGTTGAAAAATCATTTCTTGAATCAGATTTGAGTAAAGGGTCAGTGTCAGTTTTTGTAGTTCTTGATTCTTTAAAGTTTAGAATCGGTAAAGTTTAAATCTTTAGTTGAAAAATCATTTCTTGAATTAGAATTGAGTAAAGGGTCATTATAAGTTTTTGTATTTCTTGATTCTTGAAATTGTTCACACACACTGATGGGCAAGGGAGGAGGCTGTGTGCCAAGCAAAAAGAAAGCACCTTTGGGTGTATCTGAACAAGATGCACCTGATGTAGTAAGTGATAGATCAATCACAGTTGAGGAGCAAAGCCAAGTTTCTGATGTAAGACCTCAAATTCAAGATGAGGTTTTGCAAACAATTAGAAAATTGAGGATATTTATAGTGTTTTACTCTATGTATGGGCATGTGGAAAGTCTTGCAAAGAGGATGAAGAAAGGGGTGGATGGGATTGATGGGGTTGAAGGGGTTTTGTATCGGGTTCCGGAAACCATGTCACAGGAAGTTTTGGAGCAAATGAAGGTGCCCTCTAAGGGGGATGAGATTCCAGTGATATCAGTGGATGATTTGGTAGAGGCTGATGGTTTATTGTTTGGATTCCCAACTAGGTTTGGTAGTATGGCTTCACAAATGAAGGCATTTTTTGATTCAACTGGGAAGTTGTGGAATGAGCAGAAGCTTGCTGGGGTGCCTGCTGGATTCTTTGTGAGTACGGGCACACAAGGAGGTGGACAAGAAACCACAGCGTAAGTCAAAATTCTGGTTGCATAATTAGTCTTATAATTATTGAAATAGCTTTTTCATCATATTCTTATATGATATAGTTTACTGATGGAGTCAAGTTTATGTGCTGAACCATACATCAATTTACTTTGAGTAGAATGTGTACTACTAGTAATTAGCTCTTCAGAGAATCATATACAAATTAAGATAAGGCATATATATCATAATTCATACAAAAAATTTGTACAGTGAGAATGGGATTAAATTAACAATTTTTCCCTTTTCTTTACTGAATCATGAAGGTGTGACATTGTAAAACAATCACAAAATTAATTGTCAGTAGTACAATATAACAAAGAGTATATTGTCTGCATCCAATTGGTTGTGACAGGTCTATTGTTCCTTCCGTTGGGTAAGTTTCTCTTGAGAAATTTTTACTCAAACAAGTTGACAAAAACATTTGCAGAACATAGGTATTTGTACTGATTTGTGTAAGTACAGGATGTTCAAGGTGGTTTGAGACTTCGAGTCATAACTCATAAGCATAGATAGATTGAATCATGGGGTCCGTTCCCTAGCAAACATTTGCTAGGGAACTGTTTCCCAACATATGGCTTCAGGACCGTTGGATCGTTGATCCAACGGTCCTGATTTAAAAAAAAATTTACACCGTACCGCAGAAACTTTCCGCGGTACGGAGTAATTACAAAAATGCCCTCACTGTTCACGTACCGCAGAAAGTTTCTGCGGTACGGTGAACAGTAGATTTTTTATGTGAAAACAGGGGGCATTTTTGTAATTACCCCGTACCGCGGAAAGTTTCTGCGGTACGGTGTAATTTTTTTTTAAATCAGGACCGTTGGATCGTTGATCCAACGGTGTAGGAACCATATGTTGTGTAACAGTTCCCTGGCAAATGTTTGCCAGGGACCGTGTGCCTTGAATCATTATCAAAGACTGAATGATCAAGTTGAATAATAAAAAAATAGCGTTAAAAATATTTGATTTTAGTTCATGCTCAGGTTAGAGGTTAGTGGATATGACTAATTATTCTGAGACTGACAATCAAATGAGCTCTATGGTTGCTCACTTGTTCATCACTCATCATCTAAAGACTAAACCTTTCAAGTTTTAACTATGATAAACCATAGGACTGCAACCGACTGGCCTTTGTGCATTGACTTTGATACACACATGTTGGTTGTAGATATGAAATGCAAACAATTTGATGCCCGAAATTTACCTGGCTTAATCAATCATCAGACAATTCATCACTCAGTTTTGTGAGGTATTTTTTGTTATGTTGTAGCAGATAAAGGTACTAAATAGAAATCAAAATCTTTTGTGAAGAAAGAGATGCCTTTTGGCATAGCAAAGTCAATTTCGGGTCATCAACAATGATAAGGCCTTAGGGAAATAGAAGTCACATTCTACCCCTTGTGCTGACTGCAAGCCCTTGTGATTCCTTGCTTTGAATGCAACGACCGAACGACTCCTTCCCTTAAGCCCAGAGTCCCTGCTTAAGCTAAACTGTCTCTCTAAACCGCCAACAGCCTGACTTTCGTAGAGTGTGGGGGTTTTAATCGAAGTTTGGGTGACACCTATATGCCTTGTTGGTGTCTTTGTAATTATATTGCTAACTCGTACCTAGACCTGGCACTTTGGCTAAGGCTGAATGATTATATCAAAAACCCATGACCATGAGCTTATACATGTCAACGAATTCATGTACGCAATCTTTCTTTGTCCATAAAACAGATGCTCATTTTCTTTATAGTGTTTCATGGATGGCAATGATCATATCTTCATTTGCTACTGCAGTTGGACAGCCATTACCCAATTAGTCCATCATGGAATGCTGTATGTTCCAGTAGGGTATACATTTGGAGCTGGAATGTTTAACATGGAAACTGTAAGAGGAGGTTCTCCTTATGGTGCCGGAACTTACTCAGGGGATGGCACAAGAGAACCAAGTGATACAGAACTTGCACTAGCAGAGCACCAGGGCAAGTACATGGCCATGATTGTTAAGAGACTCTCAGCCTCAATCATCTGAATCAAATCAAAGCATTAGCTAGTTGTTTATATCAACACCTTTTATACACCTCTTAATTCATTTGCAGAAATGGTTTTGTAACTTTTGCTTGTATGTATGATTTATATAACATTTTTTGCTGTAGATTTAAAACCCAAAGCCCAATTCTTGTATTATGATATTTGATTGATTGTTGAGAATATTGTAAAAGTTTATTGATTTGTCATTAATAAAAGTTTGTTTTGTCAGCTCTTCGTTGTCATATATATAGGACCAACAGAATATATAGGAATATCGTTTGTGATCAGTGTTATAAAAAGTGAATTCGGAATTAATCGGTGATGACACGGAATAGGAATTAATCGGATAATCGGGATTAATCGAAATGATTAATTTGACAATTAATTGGAATAAGTTTAATATTATTTTTTATATATAATTATTTTAAATATATAAAATATAAACATTAAATAAATATTTCATGAAATTTATTAATATTTAAGGTTTTCACTTGTTTACATTAATATATCCAAAAGAGTATAACAAGGGAATTCAACACAATATACTTCATTTAAACTCTAGCAAAAAGAGGCCATTCAATCTCAACAATGTCTTCTACTTTACGGATAATGATACTAACTTCTACCCTTATTGATATTGATATTACTTTTAGATTTTTACACTTTTATATTTTTAATTTTAATTTTTTTATGAGCTAATTTTTACATTCTTTTTTTTTTTTTTAATTTTGACCGAACTTCACCAATTTTTATTAACCATTTTTTGACCAATTTTTTCCGTTTATTGACCGATTTTTGAAAAAATGATTTTAATGCCGATTTTCTAAAATTCAGTTAGGTGAGCTACCGAACAGCGATTAATTGATAATTAATCCCGATCAACAATTAATCCTAATTAATTCCGATTAATCAATACTTTTTAGAACACTGCTTATGATACTAAATAATTCTAAGGTCATCCTGAAGGTACTTGAGAGGTTACCAGGCAGGCAGGCACAACTCTCTTTTAATTATTTCGTAATATTTTTTATGAAGTGTTATTTGCATATATATTTATTTTAATTTCTGGAGTTATATGTAATATATTGTATTAAAATGTATTACAAATTATGAATTTAAGAAGAATATGCTAAAAACACAATTTTGGAAATTAATAAGGGAAATATTATTTTCATCAAACTTTTTTAATTTTCAGAACTATTTATCATCTATTGTACTAAAATATGTTAAATGCAGGAGAATATTTAATTTTCAGAATATTTGTCACCTATTTTAGAGCATGTTACATTTCTACTTTTTAATTTGATCTTTTGTTTATTAGTACCAACCTCACAAAACCTTTACAAACATCGAATTTTCTAAAGAGAAAAAGGACCCTGAGATATATCTCAGGGAACTTAGATACAAACAAAATAACTTAATTTTTATTGGGCCCGCAAAACTAATTAAAAAAAGTCTGAATTTACTAAATAACCACTCCATTTTTACATATAAAATATAAGAATCTCAGGCACAGGGAAGTTACTCAGGCTCCCTAATCTCTTTTCTAAAACTCTAAAATTAAACCGAAAGATTATACACTCTGTTGTGCCCAAAATTCGCCATGGGCTTGATTTAAGGCCCATTAAGGTTATAGGCCCAATCTGTGTGGATATGGAAGAACATGATAGGTCAGGCATGGATGCATGGGTCCAATATGCCTTGGAAATATACTGAAAGAAGAAGATTCTGGCATCTGGTTCGGGGTTCATTCATGCAGGGGTTCAGGTGTCTGAACCTCAGATGGAGGTACTGCTGTGTGGGAGGCCTGATAGGGGTTCATGCAGGTGAAGGGCTTCCAGGCAGGGGTTCACACTCGTACCCCGACAGTCCGCGGGAATTGGCCCAGCAGCCTCCTAAATTGTAGGAGAACGGATATATATCACTCTAACTGACTTTATGATAACTCCTAAACATCATGGACGACCCAATAACCTCTCTTATGGTGGATAATCATTATATATACATGGATTATGTATATATACATGGATATATGATGGAAAATCATATAAATATGAAGATAATTAAGCTTTTATGGATATATAACAACTGGATCAGCTTGGTTGAAGAGGATAAGGCTTATCAAATCGTGGTTCAATTATCAAGAACTACATTGGACTTGATTCCTATAAATATAGGATATGTAGGCACTTTGCAAGGGTTGAATCTCACTTCTCTCTACAAAAATCATGTAGAAACTTGAGCAATACACATCTTTGGCAGCTAGGATCGACTGAGTAGGATTTACTCCGTCCTTGCTGTCCGGTGACCTTGCAAACTCAGTCCCAAAATCATTACAAACAACCGCCCACTCTGGCAGTTGAACGCCGGGTTGTAACCGCTTGAACGCCGATTCTGCACCCGGAAATCAAGCGATTCATCCGTTATTCCAGCGATATTCTCTCGAAGTGTTGTACCAAATTCCTCTCACAACATTTTTGGCGCTAGAAGGAGGGGATTGGATGATCTTTTGAGAGGAAAGATTGCGAAAAGCTCCGGCGATGAACATACATCGAAGAACAATGGAGGTGACCACGAAATTGAGATTGAGGAAGGAGGTTACCAATCAAGATATGGCGGATTATATCATGTGGATGGACTGAAAAATCGAGTCTCTGGAAAAAGAGATACAAAAAGATGAAAAAATGGAGGAAAAATCATGGCTTATCGAAAAAAAGGATGAAGAAGAAGGAAGGTTACCCATAACCTTTATTCTGGTCATTTGGTGGTAAAATGCATAAAAGAAGGGATGTGGCTCTGAGGACTTGGAAAGAATGGCTGGAAAATAACTGTTTTGGATGCTAAATTCCGATAGGAAGGGTCCAGATTAGGGGTTCAGCTATGCGGGGTTCCGCGATCCAGAAAATTCTCACATCAAGAGCGTTAATATGTACGTATAACCTAATGAACGGGGAACTAAATATCCACCCGTTGATGAAGATAAAGGCCATCTGGAGAGGTACTAGTTGAGAGGTTCAAGGGGTAAAAGCAAGAGAAGCCTCAATCTGGTGGTCGCACCCATTATAGAAGGTTCCTCACAGATGAACCCCCAGTTTCTCAGCCAAAAGGTTCCTTGTAGATGAACCCCCAAATACTCAATTCTGGAAAACGTACTCATGGTAGAAGAAAGTGGAAAATATCAATCTAGGGGTTCAACCAGTTGGAGGTTAAGGTCTATCAAAGCTCTCCTTCAACAATTTTGGGGTTAAACAAGTCCATGAGTTTCCGTTAAAAATTGTGGAGCACAACACTAGTTAACACCACAACTAATCCATGAAGGAAGTAAATAGTTGAACTTGAATGATAATGGGGGTACGAACACCATGATTTATGAGCTGTAGGTGAACCCCGGTGTAGATAAGGGTGCGAACCTCTTGATAGAGAGTAACAGGTGAACCCCAATGCAGACAAGGGTGCGACCCTCCTGACTTAAGGGGTACGGATGAACCCAAATTGAAGCAGGGATGCGAACCCCATGATTAATGATCAGTAGGTAAACCTGGATGATGGCAAAGATATGTACTCCCTCATTGGTGAGCTACCAGAAACATTTTGCATTATTCTCTTAGATACCTCTTGTTTCTTACAACGAGCTAGCTCATGTAAGCTTAGAGGTGTCTTACTAATAATTCACACATTCGGTCCGATGGTTTCCCATCAATATTGATCATGAGAACAGGAATGAGCAAGAAAACAAAGCTTCCATGAAAAAGAGATTTATTGGTGAGAGGAACCCGGATAGGGGTTCGATGATGACAGGTTCAAGGAAGATAATCTCTGGAACCCTGAGGCTTCACTTAACAGAAGCCCGAGTATGTTCAATAGACTGGGCAGGAAGCTTAATATGAAGCTTGTCAAATAAAAATATGGAAAAGATTGGTAAAAAAGGACTCCCCTAGAAATGAGCTTCTTAGAAATGGGGTTCGTATACGATAGGTTCGATGATGGAAGGCCCCTTGCTCATAAGCAAGAAGCTGAATAATGAGAAGGCCCGCAATAAGCAAGAAGAACCCGGGAAGCAACCTGGAAAAGGGTTTAAGCATGGAAAATCCCATTCAAAGGCCTTAAGCCAAAATGGAAAATATTGGAACTCAATGTAGGGGTTCTACCATGGTAGTTGTGTCACTCGACATGAGGACCCCAAAAGAATTAATTAGTGCCTAAAGGGGATTCATCAAGAAAAAACAATCTTGGCCATGTTTGGCCTCTTATGCAACAAATGGGCATTACACAACTGGTATGGGATACTCAAATGGTTAAATCAAGGAAATGGTTAGAAGTGGACACCTCACTATACGGATACGATGGAAGCTCCGTTCAGGATACTTGGGGAATCATGTTACCAGTAGCCCTGTTGATGGAACCCCATAAAGTGGTTCTAGTTTTTCGGGGGGTAGCACCACCCATTACGTTGATGTAAATGGCTGCTCTAATGGAGGATTATGAAGGTAGAATGCAACATGTAGAAGCAATAGTTGAGAAGCTTTTCAAAAAAAAAAATGAATCAATGAAGCTCAGAGAAATGAGGTTGCCCCACTAAAGGCAAAAGCAGCTTATAAAGGTGCTCACGATGAAAACTTCACTAACAGTGGAAGGTGAAAGGTCAGAATATCAAGCTAAAAGCAATAAATGAAAGGTCTCAAGTAGTGACCTAAATGAAGCTCTAGAAAAAAGGTTGTCATGGAAGTTGAAGGTGGACTCGAACCTCTCACGAACTGAAAATGTCATTAATTGTATTGAAGGATGAACCCCTCTGAGCGTATCCTACAACACTATGGTAGGATGACCTGTTCTGAAGAAGATGCAAATGGTGGAATCAATTTATAACATGGCTTTGAAGGTTTTCATCCATAAACCCCTTAAGCGCAAAAAAAAAGCTGGAAGGTTTCCCACAAAGGGGTTCCCCTGCTATAAGTCCCTCAAACATCAGAAGTTGGAACACAGGGATACCTCACCGAAGGAATTACAGAAGGAGCTAAGGATTATAATCTCAATAAATTTCTGGAAATATGCCACCATACAAAGAATGGGGTACGAGCGACCTCTCGGTCAATATTGAAGAAAATTGTACGAGGTTCATACATGAACTCCTAAAAGGAGGAACCAGAAGCTTTAAAAGCTAGGGAAAATAGCAAGGCTAAGAATGGAATCTGGGTTGGAATAGACTTGGATCCTCATACGCTAGGGCAATGGAAGGAAATCAAGGGTAACTTCCCACAGGATGATGTTGTCAACAACTTTCATTAAATAGAAGGAAAAACACTGAAGGTTCAATTTTGGCCATGGACAAACTACACCGAGGAATCGGGGGGTAGTGGATACCAAGCTACATGGAGGATTTCTAAGATGCGCCCTATTTTCAAATGAGAAGATGTACACAAGAGGTTCAGGTACGTGAACCCTCGGCGGCCTTCAGCCTCAGAACCCCTTACTGGGTTACAACAACAAAACTTAACATAAAACGGGATCTTCAGCAATCAACATGGTTGGATTTATAGGCGGTCATAACTATGTCCACGGTATACGCATGGGGTGGGATCTTAAAGGCATGCGTACTTGACACCTGTGGCGGGAGGTTCAGTCAATTGAACCTACGGAAGCTTGATTTATGTAAATTTTTGGTACCAAGGAGGTTTGTGAAATAAGGTTTCGAACTTGGAACCTGAAAGAGATCCTTGGAATACCATATAAGGTGATATGGATACAATCATCAAGATTCAAAGGCGTGCGAGGATGGCAAGCATGTGTGGGCGTACGTGGACCGATCATAAAAGGCTGGAAGGTCTATTGATGGAACCACGATGTAGGGGTACGACAACCGAACCCTGGAGGTTCAAGAATAGAATTTATGAAGTCATCATCAAGAAAAAATACATGGTCTTTCTTGGAAGGAATTTACGAGCAGTAGTCGCTTCACCTTTGAAACCCCTTGTTTCTTACAATGAGTATGCTCACGTATGCTTAGAGGTTCAGGGTGAAGGTTGATTGAGCCTGAGTAAGGATTACATTAGGTTCCTCTTGCATTAATGGTTAAAAGGAACCGGGGGGTAGTGGATGGTATACTGCCGTGATGGTATCTTGAAAATGGTAAATTTTTAAGCAAACGGAACTTATTTACAATGAATGGGTCAGAGCTCAGGACCATGAGATTCTTGAGGTTCTGGTATACGAACCGCTAATGGACTCTAATTCGAGGTACCCCTGGAAGCTAGATCAAGGAGCATATGCAGATTAGATTTCATGAATTGATTTGGAAAGGATTTCTCATGTATGGATTATGCATGAGCTTGAATTACCATGTATGGATTATGCATGGAGAGGATTTCTCATGTATGGATTATGCATGAGCAGGATTTATGGCATATGGATTATATGCTAAAGGAACATGTATGGATTATACATGAATCGCATGTGGATTACGTGCGCAAGGCAGGATTAGAAGCACATGGATTATGTGCTAATTGATTACACGGACTATATGGAACATGTATGGATTATACATGAATCAAGGCAGGCACATGTATGGATTATACATGAATCAAGGCAGGAACATGTATGGATTATACATGCATCACATGTGGATTACGTGTGAATGGGTTGGAACCCCAAGGCAGGCTGGACCTAGGGACACTAGGCCAATAAAGTTCCCCCATATTGGAGGTTCACTCGTTTGAACCCTGACCAGGCGTAACGCTGGTAAACTTCTGTGTAATCACGTTGGTGGATAACCAACCCCGTTTCGGGACTCATTTACAGCTGTGGAAGCTACACACAAATTGACAAACGGCTTCGCCACGACCCCAGGGAAACTGGGTGAGTGAGGTTAGAACGCTAAGGACTTTAGCGGTGTGAGGATATCACATTGGATTGGCAAACAGCTTCACCACGACCCCAGGGAAACTGGGTAAGTGAAGTTCAACTCTTGGAAACTAACATTGATAGGAATTAACATCGTAAGGGAACTAACATCGTGAGGAAATTAACATCGTGAGGGAATTAACATCGTGAGGAAATTAGCATTGTGAGGAAATCACATGGAACCTCGTTGAGGGAATCTCCGAGGATGGAACCTGGTCGAGGGAAACTCCTATGATGGAACCTCGTTAATAGGAATTCTTCATGAACTCTAGGTCTGATCCCGAAGACCGGTCTAGGATTAGGGGTTCAGTCGGTAAGAGGTTCTATCTT
Source organism: Kitagawia praeruptora (assembly GCA_037693485.1). Lineage (NCBI taxonomy): Eukaryota > Viridiplantae > Streptophyta > Magnoliopsida > Apiales > Apiaceae > Kitagawia > Kitagawia praeruptora. Next base: position 149,050,341 of record CM075352.1, read on the forward strand.
ATATTAGTGGAAGCCCGGGGGTAAGATATGAGCGCTTATCTGTGAAATAATTTTTATGACTTGATTAAAACTATGATCACTTTATCTTTGCCTTTATTTGCTTAACTGCTGTGAATGACTATGTGTACTTATATGCTTTGTGTGCTATATGTACTTATGTGCTTCATGTCTTATGTTCGCATGCCTTCTTTGTGTGTTCATGTGTTATTATTTACGTGAACCTAGTTCTTTACTATGAGATAGGTTACGCAAGAGAACTCTAGGGCGTAGTACGTGTATGGACCTACTAGATACGAGCTTCCTCTAGGAGTATGGATCTGGATTTGGATTGGATTTGGATCTGGATTGGATTTATATTGGACTTGGACTTGGATTGGATTTGGATTTGAATTTGGATCTCATGGATTGGATTTCTCATGTATGGATTATGCATGAGTAGGTTTTAACATGTATGGATTATGCATGTCATGGGTTCGTGTCGATCCTAGGGACACTAGGCTAGCGAAACTCCCATCAACTTAAAGCCCACGTAAGCCCTTGATAGGTAGTGTGGTCAGGCCCACGTGAACCCTTAACAGGTGGTGGTGTCCTCTTATTATTTACATTATGAGTACGTAACAATGCTCATATTATCTTCAAGCCCTCCGCAGGTAGTGCGGCTAGGTCCACATGAACCCTCAATAGGTAGTGGAACCTTCTTTTCGGGTTCGCATTGACCCTAGGTATCCTTGGTGAGCAAAGCTCCTATCAATCTTACGCCCACGTAAACCCTTCATAGGTAGTGTGGTGAGCCCACGTGAACCCTTGACAGGTAGTGGTGAGCAAATATATACAAGTTAAAGCTATTGCGTGAAGCCTCGATATTTATAAAACATTCAAGGGTACAACTGGGTGAACCCCTAGGACTTGTACGTACCCCTAAGAAGTCTACTTTACACATGGCATGTGCACGGACAAAGATTCAAGGATTCAAGCGGAGGTAGACTTACATATCGTGCGGGAAGGAAATCTAGTCCTCGGGGGGTAATTCAACATCTCACCATGGAAGGGCTTACATAATGGAATGAGGTCATCATCTTAAGCTCAAAGGGTGGCATCCCCAACCTTATGGGTTCAATGGTTGAACCCTGACTTGGATTGACGTGCTAAAAGAAGAGATAAGTTCTACTTTCATTCTTTTACATATTCTCTATCACACATGTTTTCTATGCATACAAGGAAATTTATATAGCATCTAACCAAAAACATCATTGCGAAGTTCATCTTTTCAAATGGATCATTATCTTCTATCACACATTAACCCATGTTCATCTGGATGTGTGTATCACATGATTTCACACTTGCATGGATTTATACACAAAGGGTCATCATGGCATATATTTACTTACATTATGCATGAGTTTCAAAATTATTTTCAAACTTGCTGGCTGATAGGTACTTGGGCATACTATATGCCTCATAACGTAACCACTTGGAAAGACATAGTTACAATTGAGGAGGTTTTTATAACCTTACCTTGGTCCCTCTTGGGGTACGCATATAAGATCATCTGCATCATATGGATTATAGGTTCACGTGGGAGAAGCCCCATAGTCTATGGGCTTGGTTTGGCAAAGTCCCATGGTTTATGGGAACAGTTTGGAGAAGTCCCACAACACTGGGCATCATTGGAGAAGTCCTCCAAATACTTAGCAATATCTTGGGAGGTCCATTGTGTGATGGTTTCATGAAAATCTCTAAATATTGTGGCATATGTCTTGAGGAGTGCGTTCGCCAAGGTTCTACTTGAGTGTGAAGGCAGTAATGGGTTTATTTATACAAAATCATATGCACTCGCATAATCATATTTGAATCTATGCATTATATATCTATGCGCTATGTGCATTATATATGTGAGCTACTTAGCTCATGTTACTAATCACTTTTTCTAGTTGTCTTGGTAGCACAGGGTTCTGGAAGGTTGAAGCCTATATGCAACAACGGAAGCTTCATGGCTTCACCCACAAGGATTCACACATGGAGGCCAACCTCACAAGGAAAAGAAATATATCAAGAAGTCAGGCTATGGTTTTCAAGGAAGGAGGTTGGAAGCTGGTAGGTTCAGGTGATAAAGATAAAAAGCTCATGATTGGAACTGGAACGCTATGCATAGTCTAAGGTATGTGGAAGGAGTTCATTTAAGGATTCAGATGGGGTACATATGTGGAAGCATTATGTTTCCTGTTTCTTACGCCGAGTTAGCTCATGTAAGCTTGGAAGCATGATGTGGAAGCTATGTATTTCTCTGAGGAAGATAAGGAAGGATTGGGCCTCGATTTATTTTGGTTCCTTTTGCATTCACTGGCTACAAGGAACCGGGGGGTAGTTGTTGTGCCCAAAATTCGCCATGGGCTTGATTTAAGGCCCATTAAGGTTATAGGCCCAATCTGTGTGGATATGGAAGAACATGATAGGTCAGGCATGGATGCATGGGTCCAATATGCCTTGGAAATATACTGAAAGAAGAAGATTCTGGCATCTGGTTCGGGGTTCATTCATGCAGGGGTTCAGGTGTCTGAACCTCAGATGGAGGTACTGCTGTGTGGGAGGCCTGATAGGGGTTCATGCAGGTGAAGGGCTTCCAGGCAGGGGTTCACACTCGTACCCCGACAGTCCGCGGGAATTGGCCCAGCAGCCTCCTAAATTGTAGGAGAACGGATATATATCACTCTAACTGACTTTATGATAACTCCTAAACATCATGGACGACCCAATAACCTCTCTTATGGTGGATAATCATTATATATACATGGATTATGTATATATACATGGATATATGATGGAAAATCATATAAATATGAAGATAATTAAGCTTTTATGGATATATAACAACTGGATCAGCTTGGTTGAAGAGGATAAGTCTTATCAAATCGTGGCTCAATTATCAAGAACTACATTGGACTTGATTCCTATAAATATAGGATATGTAGGCACTTTGCAAGGGTTGAATCTCACTTCTCTCTACAAAAATCATGTAGAAACTTGAGCAATACACATCTTTGGCAGCTAGGATCGACTGAGTAGGATTTACTCCGTCCTTGCTGTCCGGTGACCTTGCAAACTCAGTCCCAAAATCATTACAAACAACCGCCCACTCTGGCAGTTGAACGCCGGGCTTTAACCGCTTGAACGCCGATTCTGCACCCGGAAATCAAGCGATTCATCCGTTATTCCAGCGATATTCTCTCGAAGTGTTGTACCAAATTCCTCTCACAACACACTCCAATCAGAGATTTTTGAAGAACTCCTAAACCCTGACAAGCTCACTAATACAAAATTAAAAATAAAAAACACAAAAGATACAGTGGAAGATTGAAGATAAAGAAATACTATAATTATATGTAAAAGAAAATGTATGGAAAGCTACTAGTAATTAGTAAACACCTTCTAGGGAAAAAATATAGGGAAGGAGTTATCAGCGAAACTTCCGTAGGCCGTTTGGGAAATCTTATTTTTCAGAAATAAGTTACTTATTCTGGAAAAAAGTTAGGAAATATGTACTTTTTTCTGAAATAAGTAACTTATTTTTGCAAGATTACGAATACTAAACTCCCCATACACATATTTTTCTAAAAAAAAAATATGTAAATACGAAATTTTTTCCGAAATAAGTAACTTATAATTACCGGAATAATTGCCAAACAGACAGCCTCCTATGAATCAGATTAAGCACTACTTTCTTTAGCTTATCTGGGATTAATAGAGGCACTCTCTTTGTTACATTCTAGCTTTATATATAATCAAGAACAGAGAAGCAAAAATTTAAAGATTTTAGATTATGTGAAGAGAAACATGTTTCAATATATGTAAGCTATGGCGCTCCTCCAAACCCTAATAGCCGATTAGCCGTGACATGTGAGGTTTTGTTTTTTACCCTTTTGTTCTCTTTTTTTTTTTCTTTTTTTTTTGTATGTTAGTCCTTTTTTTTCTTAATTTGTTTGTGTTGTTTGCCCATTTTAGTGGGCCTGTGTAAATAGTTATGTCCAACTTTATTGTTGGGCTTGGACTACTTAGGCAAGAACGTGGCCCAAGTCAAGTAAATTTTTACAGGTTATAAAAGGAGTCTAAAATAATCTTTAGCAGAATTTTTAAGTTAAACTATTTAAAAAATGATAAATAATCAAAAATCTTCATTTTTAATGTTTATTGACCCAAGATACCCATTTTCAGAAACATTAATCAAATGATCCATTTTGGTCAGATATTCCATTTGCAGTGTAGTATTAGAGGTGATACTAATACTCTTCACTCAACGAAAATGGAACGTCAGGAGTGATACTCCACTACGAGTGGAGTATCGAATGTTCAGCTACTTCTCTATGAATGTATCTGGCTTGATAATTCACCATTATTGGAGTAGGTAATGGAATATATCTTGATACTCCTTGGAAGAGTGACGTGTCATCGTAAACTCCATTAAAAGTGGAGTATCTTGTGGTATTTAGAATCATGTTTACTGAATATTGGTATTTTGGATAAGTTTTGTCAAAATTAGATATTTTTGTAAACCAAACCAAACATACCCAATATATCCCGCACAGAGCAAGGTCTGTGGAGGGGGAGATGTACGCAGACCATGCCCTTACCTTTTACGGTAAGGAGACTGTTTCCGTGAAGACCCCCAACTTAGTGCACAACAGAAAAATGGTGTGTGATATTTACAACGACTTCATAAATTTTTGGAAAAGTACGCAGCCATACCTGAGCCCATGATTTTGATCACATGGGACTTACCTACGCGGGGGTTATCCACTTTATTCTCGACATACTCTGATCTAGGATGACTCCTCGCACAGATCCCCGGGGATTGACTACTCCACTCTGCAAGACCCTTAGATCCACGATGCCACCGCGGAATTCTCTCTGCAATTGAACAACCAGAAAACAGAAGCCAATGAAAAATGAAAAATGAGCACGAAAGAGCTGAAAAAACTAAGATAACGCTAACCGAGATAACCCAACTCTTAGTCTCTCAACAACAGAGCCGCTCCCTAAAAGAGAATCCAGCACTATGATCTAGCGCCTCCAAGCACCTCTATCCGCGGTCATGGTCTCATTTAAGTTTAAGGCCTTTAGATCCAACCCAAGCTGCTCTTCCCACGACCTCCTCGGTCTACCTCTCCTCCTCACCCCTACTACCGAAAGACTCTCGACCCTCCTCACTGGGGCTTCAGCCAGCCTCCTACGGATGTGACCGAACCATCTCAACCTCTCTTCCCTAATTTTCGCAGAAAAAGGCGCTACCTCCAGCTCGCTCCTAAAAACTACATTCGGAATTCTATCCAACATCGTGCGCCCACACGACCACCGCAGCATCCTCATCTCAGCTGCTTCCAACTTGCTCTCGAGGGCCTTCTTCGCCGCCCAACACTCAGAACCATACAACATCGCAGGACGAATTGCCGCTCTATAGAATTTCCCTTTCAACTTTAAAGGTACTTTCTTGTCGCACATCACCCCTGACGCTGCCCTCCACCTTATCCACCCAGCCTTAATACGATGAGTGACATCGCCTTCAATCTCACATTCCTTCTGGATGATCGAACCCAAATACTTGAACTTATCCTTATTTTGATATATGTATAATTTTTATATATTTATTGAATATATGAAAATTATTTTTTACAATAGTACCGATGTTAATATAAACATATATAATATTATTATAAATTAAAAAATAATAAGAGTTGAAAGCTTGTTTAAGTCAAACAAAAAATGCAATTTAACATCGTTACCTTTATTGAAATATGCTAAATTTAATTTTAGATTTTCTTTATCAGTTTTGAATATTAATCGTAAATTGTTATTCTGTATTATAATTTTAATTTAATTTACTTCAAGATAATTTGATTAATTTTTATTTGAAGTTAGATTTTAGAGAAAATAAAAATTATACTTTTTAATAGAAAAAATATATTAGAATTATACAAAATATAATATTATAATAAAGATAATTATTTTCGGAACAAAACTTACACCATAACAATTTTTCATACCAGTGATTTGTGGAGAAATATGCTTATTTCACATTTTGATCCGGACAACAATGATAGTTTTTTTTTGAAAATTAAATAAAAAATTACTCCCTCTGTATCAATTTACTTTCTTGTTTTTGACTTTGAACACTGTTCATTCTAAGCGGTTGACTACTAATTTATACCTAATCTATAAGACCAAATATAGTCATGAGTGATCTTGTTGAATTCATATTTATTATTACTAGAGCCGGAAAAAAAATCCGAAAAATCCGATATCCGTTCGAAATATCTGTATTCGTATCCGGGAAAAAGCGGATATTATCCGTATCCGGAGTCAATCGGATATTATCCGTATCTGAATCCGAGAGTTTAGGATACGGATATGGATACGGGTACATCCGTATCCGAAAATATCCGTATCCGAAAGTAATTATATATAATATATTTTTAATATATTTTTAATACATTTTTATCATTTATTCTTAAAAATAAAATATAATGAATTTAATATAAAATAAAATAAAAATTAGTCCACAACACGTTCTAATTTCTAAAGTAGTATAGTCTATCTACCATAATTCTACCTAATTCACTATTTGTATAGTCTAAAGTAGTACGGTCTTTAATTATTTGTATATGACATATAGTATATAGTTTTGTATACTATTTGCATATGCAAATTTGGATATGATTTTTGTAATTTATAAATTAGAACCGAGTATCTCTTTAATATGTCTGTTTTTTTCTTTGTTTTTGCAAAAAATGCTTGTTTTTTATAATAATGCAAATTTCAAAAAAAAAATTATTTTTTTGCAAAACGGATTCGGATCCGGATATTATCCGAATCCGGATAATATCTGCCGGATTCGGATTCGGGTAAAATTTTATCGGATATTCCCGGATTCGAATACGGATACGGATACGGTTGTAAAAAACGGATTCGGATTCGGATATGGCTGTATCCGTATCCGTATCCGTATTATCCGTTTTCCAGCCCTAATTATTACTTTAATACAATGAAATTTTTATAATAAATAATAATATAAAATTAAAGATATAAACGATTAAAAGTATGCATTGATAAACGTATCAAAAGTAAACAAGAAAATTATTTTGAGACAGAGGGAGTATTTGGTAAACTGTTTTTTAAAAACATATTTTCTGAATAGTGTTTTTTAATGGAAAGTTGCTTTTGATAAAGCACGTCTCCCCATGCATTTGAAAAAGCTGCTCTTGCAAGATTCAATTATTGATTTTAATATCAAATTTCATCAATAATAATAATTTTTATAAATTATATTTAAAATATGCATATTTAAAAAAATTTACCAAACAGCTTTTTCCCGACACTTATTTTACCAGACAATACAACAATCCCCAACAGAGATTTAATCCTTCAAAACAATTTTCTAAATAGCAGTGCTAGGAATTTTAAAAAGAATTTAAAATTATTCTCGAATTATATATGAGATTATAACACTGTGTTCCAGAAACTTTTTTTGGAAAGAAAAGAAAAGAATGTGAAGATTTGATTTCTTTAACTTGTTCCCAAAAAATATTTGTAGAAAGAAAAGAAAAGATTTCAAAAGATTTGGAAAGAAAATTATGTGTTATTTGTCTACAAAATTTTCTTCCCACTTTTGAAAAGATTTAGAAAGAAAAGAAAAGAATCTATTTTCTATTCTTTTCTTTTATTGATTCGGGTACACAGCATAAGAAACTGCGAATCCATTCCATTCAAAAGAAAATGACCAACACCCTGTTTGGTTGGGCTGAAAGGAATGAATTTAGGAAGGAATGGAATGGCCCATTCCATTCTAAAATAAAAAATCTTCGGTTTGTGAATTGATTTGAAAGCTAACTTTTCACTTTTTCTAAAGACTAAATTGCAATTTGCAACCCTTTGGTTCGGACAAAAGTCAGTTTAATATTCATAGTTTAGTATTTTTCCAAACAATTCACGGAAAAATTCGAAAAAATTTATAAAAAATTCGAAAAAATTTAGGAAAAAATCGAAAAAATTTATGAAAATTCGTAAGTTTTTGTTCAAGGGTTCATGTATGCAACATTTCATACTTTAGGGATCAAAATGTAATTAAGTATTCTGAATTTACCAAATTATCAGGGGCAATTTGGTAAAAATACACGAAATGGGTGCAATTTGTAGCGCCAAAAATTTTTTAGGGATGCAGACTGCAATTATGCAAACTATGAGTACCAAACTGATTTTGGTCCGAACCAAAGGGTTGCAAATTGTAATTTAGTTTTTTCTAAATTACTATGGACAAAAATACGAATTATTTATTTAGCAAAAAAAAAAACAAATTATTTTACGGAAAAGGAAAAAGTGAATTTGTAATTTGGCGAAATGATGCCACCGAGAACCGACATCGTGAAGCAGATAACTAATATTGATTCTACATCGGCACATAATTAAAACTTGACAAGTCATAACATAAGCCAACAACATGTTGGTGCAGTGAGTTGAACCCTTGTCTCCTTTGTAGGAGGTCAAGGGTTCGACCCCTGGGTGTGTGTGAGTTTAGATTGTATTAGTTTCCTTTCTTTGTATTTGTATTTGTATTTGTATTTGGCCGGGGTCCTTCGGAAACAGCCTCCCTATTGTATAGGGGCATGGTCTGCGTACATTTACCCTCCTCAGACACCACTTTGAGTGGTATTATAACTGAGTAAGCTAAGTTTTACAAGTCATAACATAAATTACTACTCCCTTTTTTCCTGTTTACTTTGAACACATTTACCAACACACATTTTTTATCTTTAATATTTTCAATTTCATGTTAGTATCAAATATAAAAACTTCACTGTACTAAAATACTCATAAATACGAATCAAACAAAATCACTCATGACTATATTTTATCTTATAAATTATGCGTAAATTAATAGTCAGTCGCTTATAATGAACAATACCAAAAATCAAAACCAGAAAAAGATTAAGGGTGAGTTTGTTATAAGTTCATAAGTTGAAAGTTAGAAAGTCCCAACATTTTTCCAACTTATAACTTATTTGTACTATTCCCTAATCCCCTCCGTTTGTAATTTAATTTTTCCCGTCAATTGGCGATATTTTTTTCAAATCTACCTTTACAATATTTTTCTCCATCTCTCAACGATCATTTTGCATACCATATGTGCTATATTTCGACGCGATTTATGAAAATTATATATAAAATATGTGTTCTACAGTAGACTTATAATTTCTGATTTACCAAACAATTTACTAACTTATAAGTTCTGATTTACTTATCACTTATAATCAACTTAAAACAATAAGTTACTTTTTTTAAGTTATGTCGAACGGCCCCTAAGAAACAGAGGGAGTACTAAACTAGTAAAACCCTTCTAGATAATTGATTATTTTATCTGCAACTATATTGTTTTAGGTTGTCTCAACTATTTTTCAAATTTTTCAATATGAATTAATAATAATTAAACTAATTTTCAAGTTAATTATTTCATCTCTCTATGAGGAATCATCTCCAATTAATGATAAAAATATTTTCAAACGATATCCATCAAATTAGAAGGGATTAAAAACACCCCAAATATTCAAAAATTACAAATTCCCTATTTTCATGATTTTGTTATTCTTTATATATATATATATAGAGTAAAGTTCGATGGAGTACTGTTTTAATTGGAGTACTTGGAGTACATATATGTTCTGCATTCAAAATTTTGCAAACTTTATTATTTTGTAAAGCTTATTACGTGAATATCACTATTTCATTGAAAATTTTGTATGTTTTGCTAACAAAATATTGCAAAACGAATTGTTCTGCGAAACACATTTGTGTTGCAAAACATATATGTTCTGATTGCAAAATATAAAGAATTTTCAAGATTAACATATTGCAATACATACATAATTTTCAAAATTATCAATGAAATTATGATATTCATATAACAAGATTTGCAAAATAATAAATTTTAAAATATTTTAAATGCAGAACGTATATGTACTCCAAGTACTCCGATTAAAACAGTACTCCATAGAACTTTACTCAGAGTAAAGTTCTATGAAGTACTCATTTAATTAATTGGAGTACTTGGAGTACATATACATTTTGTATTCAAAATATTGCAAACTTTATTATTTTGTAAAATTTAGTACATGAATATCACTATTTCATTGAAAATCTTGCAAATTTTGTATATTTTGCTAACAAAATATTGTAAAACGAATTGTTCTGCGAAACACATTTGGATTGCAAAACATATATATTCTGATTGCAAAACATAAATGATTTTCGAGATGAACATATTGCAAAACATACATTATTTCCAAGATTATCAATGAAATTATCATATCCATATAACAAGGTTTACAAAATAATAAATTTTAAAATATTTTGAATGCAGAACATGTATGTACTCCAGTACTCCAATAAAAAAAGTAGTTCATAGAACTTTTCTCTCTATATATATATATATATATAGTAGAAATCTAGAGAAAACTAGTTTAGATAGAAAACTTAGAGAACACATCTTAACCGTCTATTTATATTTAGATTATATTTCCAAATTTAAGTAATCTAGAATGTACCATAATTAAAACAATCATTAAAGATTGTGATTTTGCTAACAATGTCAGATTGAACTAATAAATTTAAGATTCTATATTCTTTATTACCTAAGTTAACTTGATTATTACTTAAATTTTAATTTTTTTGTATAATCATTAAAGTTGAACACATCTAAAAATATTTAGTAGAAGACATGAAAATAATATCTTATTATTAGACACTCAATAGAATCTTAATATCTCACTTAGCAGAACACTCAATGAAATCTTAATATTTTAATAAAATACTTAGGGGGTGTTTGGAAGTTAGAGGTTTGGGATACAATTAGAGGTTTGGGGGTAGATTAGAGGTTTGACCAAATGAAACCTCTAATGTGAGTGTTTGGTTTGAGTTAAAGGTTTGAGTTAGAGGTTTGGGATCAAAAAGCTAATTTTGAAAAAGCTCATTTTAGGAGCTTTTTCAATTAGAGGTTTGCTATGTGTCATAAAAAGTTATTCAAAAAGCTATTTACCAAACACTTTTATTCAAAACAGCTAATTTCAATCCGCTAGTCAAAACAGCTAATTCAATCCGCTAGTCAAAACAGCTAATTCAATCCGCTATCAGCTAACAGCTATCAGCTAATTGCCAAACAGAGCCTTAATAGAACACCAAGTTGAATCTTAATAAATTTAAATTAGATTTTATTTTAAAATAATTATGAAACGCTCGATAGAACACATTGTAGAATCTTATTATTATTTTATAATAATGTAAATTAAATTAATTTTTATTTGACTAATAATTTATATAAAAATTGTGGAACACTTAATAAAATCTTAAAAGAACACTTGAATTAATTTTGGAAGAACACATAAAAAGTACTTATGAGAATCTAATTTAAAATTTGACAAGCGAAACATTTAAAAGAATCTTAGAAGAAAACATGTTGAATAGTTGAATCTTAATAAATTTTTATTAAATTTTATCTTAAAATAATTAGTGATACACTTAATAGAACACATGGTAGAATCTTATTATTGTTTTATAATAATATCGATTAAATTAAATTTTATTCAACTAATAATTTATATAACATTTGTGGAACACTTAATAGAATCTTTAAAAAACACGTGAGTAAATCTAAACATTTAGTAGAACACATATATCTTACTATAAAACACTCAATAGAATCTTAATATCTCACTTAGTAGAACACTTAGTGAAATCGTAATATCTCACATAGTGGAACACTTACTGAAATCTTAATATCTTAGTAGAACATTTAGTTGAATCTTAATAAATTTAAATTAATTTTTTTTTAAATAATTAATAAAACACTCAATAGAACACATTGTAGAATCTTATTATTGTTTAATAATAATATAAACTAAATTAAATTTTATTTAACTAATAACTTATATAAAATTTGTGGAACACTTTTTAAAAGAACACCGAATCTTGAAAGATTACTTAAAAAATGTTTATTAGAATCTAATTTAAGCGTTTTTTAAGTGTTCTTATTAGATTCACTCAGGTGTTCTTTTAAGATTATATTAAGTGGTCCTCAAATTTTATATAAATTATTAGTTAAATAAAATTAATTTTAATCTACATTATTATAATACAATTAGAAGAGTGTTCTATTGAGTGTTTCACTAATTACTTTAAAATTAAATTTAATATAAATTTATTAATATTTAACTATTCAACATGTGTTCTTCTAAGATTCTTTTAAGTGTTTAGTTTATTTTAATTTTAAATTAGATTCTCTTAAAAAAAAAATTTAAACGTTCTTTCAAGATTACTTGAGTGTTCTTTTAAGATTACTATTAAGGTTTTTAAAAATCTTGTGTAAGTTATTAGTTAAATAAAATTTAATTTAATTCATATTATTATAAAACAACAATAAGATTCTATCATGTGTTCTATTGAGTGTTTTATTAATTATTTTAAGATAGGATTTAATAAAAAATTTTAAAAAATAAGATTCAACTAAATGTTCTACTAAGTGTTTTTTTAAGATACTTTTACGTGTTCCATTTGTTAAATTTTAAATTAAATTCTCTTAAGCGTTTTAAGTGTTCTTCGAAAATTCACTTAAGTGTTCTTTTAAGATTCTATTAGGTGTTTCACAAATCTTATATAAATTATTAATTAAAAAATTTTTAATTTTATTAATCTTTAATGATTAATATAATGTCTACAACATTTTTATTAAAACACTTAATAAAATCTTGATTATTTCATTAACTGGACATATCATGAATTACACAATGAAGATTTTGATGTTTAATAAATTAAATAATGATAATTTTGTTAAAGTTGGTAAGTAAAAGTCAATTTCTAATTTAAGGAAATAATTTGAAACATGCATTTATTGTTTAGGTTGATAATTAAGGAAATAATTTGAAAGATTGTTAATTAAAATGATTTTGCCATATATCCATTCAACCACAATCATGTGAATATAGTGAAAATGGTGAAATCATTTCAACCGTCAGATTGATATTAAATCAAGGAACCACAAAGGTACCTTAAGTTTTCTCCATAAAAAAGTTTTCTCTTGACCATGAGCCTATATATATATATATAGGGTAAGGTTCTAGGGAGAACCTCCTTAGCAAGAGAACCAGAAGACTCAATCCTGACCATTCAATATTTAGATTTTTAATAAATCTAATAATAATGTGTATAATGGCATTGTTGTAAATACATTTAATAATCATGGTTTTTTTGCTTTGTTTCATTATGTAGAAAATACGGTCTGTAGCATTACTTAAGGAAACAAAATATCAATCAATATTTGATTGTATAATTTAAGATTTTCAAATATGGAAAGGTATCCATGATTGAACATACTTGTCTGTAATGATTTGTTGTACACATTTATTCAAATCAACGACATATCAAACTTCTATACCTAGATAGAAGAACAAAAGCATATTAGCGTCAAGAAAGAAGCAGATAAACACACGAAGAACACTAAGAATCTTACGGTATAGAGTGTTGATTTTCTAATTTATATATTAATATGGTTATATTGATTGAGATTCTGTAAGATGTTTTGCAGTTTATGTGGTATATTAATTGAGATTCTGTAAGATGTTCTGCAATCTTTTCAGATCAAGGTAACAATGATCAAGCTTTTTCAGATCAAAGGTAACAATGATCAAGCTTTTTCAGATCAAGGTAACGATTCTCTAAGGTGTTCTGTATATAAATACCTTTGCAATGAATTGGGTGGATATTTTCTTAAAGCTAGATTTTTTATATTGTGTATATTCTGCTAAAATTTCTATAGTGTGTTGTATATAAAGATTTCCCAGAACGTTGCATAACATTTGCATAACATTATTAAAAACTTTTAATGGAATCTATAAGATGTAGGTAAGAATTCAAGATGATGCTGATTACTACATTGTCGCTTCCCCAAAAATGCTTAACACTACGGATGACAGCGCCCTAGTGGCTAAAGGAGTGCTACACTATTCTAATTCTGCCTCATCAGTTACCAGCCCTCTTCCTAGTGGCCCAGATCCATTTGATATAGATTTTTCTGTAGAACAAGCAAAATCTATCAGGTAAATCTCGATTGCAAAATCTTATAGCATTTCACTATTTTTCACTGAATTGTCAAAGTACACTATATATACAATGAGTAGCTATCATCGTATCTTTGTAATTTTGCAAAGCTATAGTCTTCTAATCAACTCCATTTTCCTACTCACAAACTCAATCGATATTAAACTTGATGGATAGGTGGAATATGACTAGTGGTGCTGCAAGGCCAAATCCTCAAGGAACTTTCAATGTAACAAATGTAACACTATCACAAACCTTTATTCTTGAGGGATCAGTCTCTAATATCAATGGTGATCCTCGCTATGTAGTCAATAACGTTTCGTATTTTACACCGAATACACCAGTAAAACTTGCTGATTACTTTGTCAACGGAACTGGTGTTTACAACCTTGATGAGTTTCCTGTGGACTCTGTCAATGATGCTGCTGTAAATGGAGTTTTTGTTGCTACCGGAATCCACAAAGGCTGGCATGAAATTGTGTTCAGAAATGACTTAGATGTCATGGATTCTTGGCATTTGGATGGATTCGGATTCTACGTGGTTGGGTAAGTCTTTCATTGCAATGATAAATCATAAATTTCAAGAAAACAAGTCAATATGTTTTTATAAACACATGAAATAAGGCGAAGTTTGTTAAGTCCTGCCAATTTACATGTATCATGACCTTGTACTATGCAAAATGCACAAAAAAAAAAGAATCAAAACAGATACGTAATTTGGAATTGTGCAAACGTTATACAGGTTTGGAGACGGAGAATGGACATCAGACTCGCGTAGCACGTACAATCTATTTGATCCGGTTGTTCGTTCTACAGTTCAAGTGTATCCGGGAGGGTGGACTGCAGTTTATACATTTTTGGACAATCCAGGAATGTGGAACTTAAGATCACAACACATGAAGCACTGGTACATGGGTGCAGAACTCTATATCAGAGTTCATAACAGTGATCCTAACCCTGCAAAAGAACAACCACCACCTCAAAACCTTCTTCTATGTGGTCAGTCACTTATTTCCATAAATTTCAACTTCAATTTCTTGCTTGCTAAAATATTAATCAAATGTACAATACACATGAAACTTATAAAATTTTCGAGAATTAATTCTCTATCCATTTGCAGGAATTTTCGGAGATTCGTCGTTGGCTCCAGCACCTGCTCCGGCACTACAGAACGGAGCATGAAAATAAATTGTCGACGGATAGATCAATAACACATTATACTACTCATGCTAATTATTTGTCCTCCTTGTGTTTAGTTTTTCTCTATTTTTTTCCTACAATCTTGTGTTCAATTTGAAAGCAAGGTTCAATCTTGTGTCCAAATACTTAAGATTCTCTAAGGTGTTCTGTATATAAATACCTTTGCAATGAATTGGGTGGATATTTTCTTAAAGCTAGGTTTTTTATATTGTGTATATTCTGCTAAAATTTCTATAGTGTGTTGTATATAAAGACTTCCCAGAACGTTGCATAACATTTGCATAACATTTGTTAGGTATTTTTAAATAATTTAAGACTTATCCATAGAAAAGAAAATAATTTAAGGCTTACTTGACCTTTTCACACATTCTACTTGCCAAAAAAAATTTAAGTTTCCGATTAATATTTGAAAAATATTTAAAATATGTAAAAACAATTTGTATATTATAGAAAAAAAATTATTTTACATTAAATTTTGTATTTTATCCGAAAAGTAATGATGTTTTGTTAAAAATTTTGTATATTATTTTCTTTATATTTTATTTAACACTTAACATAATCTTTTATAAATTAATAAAAATTAAAAACAATTAACGAAATCTTTAAATAGATTAGTAAAACACTTAACGGAATCTTTAATTAAATTATAAAAAACACCAAACGGGAAATTTCTAATAAATTGAATCATTATTATCTTTTTGAGATTCCTTCGAAAATTATTTTAAAAGACATGGTATAAAAAAATTCAATTGTATTTCAAAAAAAAAAAATTATATAGATTTTCTTAAATTTTCGATGAATCATTTATAATATTGTACTTGTGCCTAACTATGTTCAAAACTTATTTTAGATCAATAAAATATTTAATAGAATTTTAATATAAATATCTAATGAAGTAGTATTATGATTTCAAAGTAATTAAGAATACATCTAAGAGAATCTTGGTCTATTACTTAATATTTCCATATATTTCTTTTCTTTTTTTAAAATTTTTTTAATACATTTCTTCTAAAATTAAGTTATATTTAGAAATATTATGTTACACACCAAGATTCTCTTACATATTGTTTGGTTTTGATTGAGCGGGAAATGCATCAAAATTGTTGGTGGGTTACATAATATTTTTATACATTTGTTTAAAAAAACTATACATTTCTTTTAAAATTAAGTCACATATAAAAATATCATCTAATACACCAAGATTCTTTTACGTGTTTCAAATTATTATATCAATTTATTTTCTTTTATTATCTTTTTGAATTCCTTCGAGAATTATTTTAAAAGACATGGTATAAAAAAATTGAATTCTAATTAAAAAAAATTTAGATTTTCTTAAATTTTCGATTAATCATTTATAGTGTTGTACTTGTGCCTAACTATTAAGTGTTTCGATCCATATTTTAATTATTTATTTTATGTGTAAGATTATCTTACCTTAGGTGTTGCACATTGATATATTAGTTGTTATATATTTTCTAGTGTTAACATTACGATCTTTTATTTCCTTTTTTGGATTTTTTAAAATTTAATTTTTAAGATTTCAATCTAAAATTCCAATGTTTTGTAAGATTTCAATCTAAGATTCCATACAATGTGTTACTCAAACGTACTAAAACATTTAAAACCAATTTATATTTGCCAAACACGTTAGAGAACCTTGCCTTACTTCAAGAAATTGGAAATAAATTTTTTATTACATAAAAAACTATACATTTCTTTTATAATTAATTCACATATAAAAATATCATCTAATACACCAAGATTCTTTTACGTGTTTCAAATTATTATATCAATTTATTTCCTTTTATTATCTTTTTGAATTCCTTCGAGAATTATTTTAAAAGACATGGTATAAAAAAATTGAATTCTAATTAAATTTTTTTTAGATTTTCTTAAATTTTCGATGAATCATTTATAGTGTTGTACTTGTGCCTAACTATTCAAAATAGATCAATAAACTATTTAGTAGAATTTTAATATAAATACCTAATAAAGTAGTATTAAGATTTAAAAGTAATTAAGAAAACACCTAAGATAATCTTGGTGTATTACATAATATTTTTCTATATATTTTTTTAAAAAATATACATTTCTTCTAAAATTAAGTTACATGTAGAAATATTATGTTACACACCAAGATTCTCTTAGTGTTTCAGATAATCAATATATCAGTTTATTTTCTTTTTGAGATTCCTTCGAGAATTGTCTTAAATAGATATGTTGTAAAAAAATAGAAATATATTTCAAAAAATTAAAAATATTGAAAATATTTTTTAAATAAAAATATGATAATACTTTGAAGAATTTCAAAAAAGTTTAAAAAATGTTCTTAAAAGTAATTGATGTATACTATAAAAAAAAGAAGTTTGATAACTAACAATATTTAACGACGTAAAGAAGACTAAAAATATCATATAATATTTAACCAAAAATATTGATAACTAACAATATTTTTAGTTTGATAATTAAAAAATTTATTTTAAAATTAAGTCACATAAAAAAAAAGAAAACTATACATTTCTTTTAAAATTAAGTTACAAATAAAAATATCAGCTAATACACCAAGATTCTCTTACGTGTTTCAATCATTTATCAATTTATTTCCTTTGATTATCTTTTGAGATTCCTTCGAAAATTATTTTAAAAGACATGGTATAAGAAATTTGAATTCTAATTCAAAAAAAAGTATATTGATCGATGAATCATTTATAGTGTTGTACTTGTTCATAACTATATTCAAAACTTATTTTAGATCAATAAAATATTTAGTAGAATTTAATATAAGTACTTTTTATAAAAAAAATCGTCAAGTATTTCGATAAATATTTTTTAATTGTGATGGATCAATCAAATATATATTTTGAAGATTTCGTTAAGTGTTTTAATAAAATATTTACAAATTCTTTTAAAATTTTGTCAAAAAATATTTATCAAAACACTTTTAGGAATTTCACATTGACAATGTGCATTATATACATTTTAATGAACTTCACAATATATCTAAAAGTTACAAAAAAAATGAAATATTTTTTCTAAAAGAATATTTAGAAGGATATGAGTACTTTTCTTTAATTTATATTTTATTAAGTGTTCTACATATAAATAAACCTCAAAAAAGTAAAAATTGAAACATATTACTCAGAAGTGACCAACGGAAGACATTTGAAAAATTATTCAAATTATTTGAACTACTAGACAAGAATTATATTCTTGTGTCATTTGAGACGAGATTCTATTAAGTGTTTCACATAATCTTATAATAAGATAATCTCAAAATGATAATTTTTATGATCCTAATATTTACTTATTTTTAAAACGTTAATAAATTATTTGGTATTATTTTTTATGATCCTAATATTTATTTATTTTTAAGATTCTTTTATTTTCATTTACATTTTAGTATATTTTTTAAATTAATTTTTTATTTTTTCAATCCATGATTCCACTAAGAGTTTTGTAATAACGTATTAATTATTCAATTTCCTCCTCTAGTTTTTTCTCAAAAAATTTATAAATTGCAAGATTCTCCTAGGTGTTGCCAATTGATGTATAATTTGTTATTATTTATTTTAGTGTTAATATTAATTTATTTTTAGGAATCCTTTATTTTATGACCTTTTTGGATATTTTTAAAAACAATATTTTAGTTTTCGGTCTAAGATTCCATTAATTGTTTTGGATTAAATGTTTCGATCCATATTTTAATTATTTTATGAGTAAGGTTATCCTACCTTAGGTGTTGCACATTGATATATTAGTTATATATTTTCTAGTGTTAACATTACGATCTTTTATTTCCTTTTTGGGTTTTTTAAATATAATTTTTAAAATTTCAATCTAAGATTCCATTCAATGTTTTGTAAGATTTCAATCTAAGATTCCATACAATGTGTTATTCAAACGTACACCAAGATTCTCTAAGATTCCATACAATGTGTTAGAAGAAATGTATAAATTTTTTTGAAAAAGGAAATATATATAAATATTTTGTAATACACCAAGATTCTCTTAGATTTTTTGTTAATAACTTTGAAATTATAATATTACTTTATTAGATTCTTACATTAAAATTCTACTAAATATATTAGTGATTTAAAAGAAGGTTTCGAATATTGTTTCGTACAAGTACAACATTATAAATGATTCATTGAAAAGTCTATAGAATTTGTTTTTCAAATTAGAATTCATTTTTTTATTGCATGTCTTCTAAAATAATTCTTTAAGGAATCTCAAGAATGTAATAAAAGAAAATAAAATAAAATGAATCTTGGTGTATTAAATGATATTTCTATATGTAAATTAATTTAAAAGAATTGTATAGTTCTTTTTAAAAAATGTATAAAAATATTATGTAGCATACTAGGATTCTTTTAGGTGTTTTGTTAATTATTTTAAAATTATAATATTATTTTATTAGATATTTATATTAAGATTCTACTCAATATTTTATTAATCCAAATTAAGTTTCAAATATTTTAGAAGAAATGTATAATTTTTTTTAAAAAGGAAATATGTATAAATATTATGTAATACACCAAGATTCTTTTAGGTGTTTTGTAATTACTTTAAAATCATAATACTACTTTATTTGATAATTATATTAAAATTCTACTCAATATTTTATTGATCGGAAATAAATTTCGAATATAGTTACGCACAAGTACAACACTATAAATAATTCATCGAACATTTAAGAAAATCTACTGAACTTTTTTTCGAATTAGAATAAATTTATAGCATGTCCTTTAAAATAATTCTCGAGTGCATCTTAAAAAGATAATAAAAGGAAATAAACTGATATAATGATTTTAAACACGTAAGAGAATCTTGATGTATTATATGATATTTTATATGCAACTTAATTTTTAAAGAAATGAATAGTTTCCTTTTTTAAAATGTAACAAAATATTATGTAATCCACCAAGATTTCTTAGGTATTTTGTTAATTAATTTAAAATTATAATATTATTTGATTAGATATTTATATTAAAAACTGATACATTGATTTTGAAAGAATCTTGATGTATTACATAATATTTTACTTAATTTTGGAAGAAATGTATAATTTATTTTGAAAAAAGGAAATATATATAATATTTCTATACATTACTTAATCTTGGTTAAGTAATAAACCCACGTATTAAGCCCACCATACTGTTTCACAACTTAAATTCCAAATTTGTACCGGTCATGATTAAATTTAATAAACTTCATCAATTGAAAAAAACTGTTCGTTTAGCAAAAATCAATAGCAACTCTTAATTATACATCAATTCAATATGACTTCTAAAAACATAAAAGTACTGCTAAGCCTCTTAACACATTTTCAGCGTGGTGGTTCCTCCATTGTGTTTGGATGCTCTGCTTTTATTACCATTCCCATTCCAATCTCGGATTGCCTTAGACTTCTGGTAGACCATCTGAAAATCCTTGCAAAAAGTTCTTAAAATGTTTTCGAGTGACTGTAGTCTGATCTATATGTTCGACTTCAAGAGTTTCTAATTTGTTGTAGAGTCATCAACCTTTAAGCATAGGTTAAGTGTATTCTCTACGCAATCATGAAACCTTTTGAAAGCCATCTCATCTTCACCTTGTAAGTTCTCATATAATATTGTCTTCGAATATGCTTCCTCGGGTATGTAATATCCATATACGTACATCGATTTCAACAATCGCCTACATTCAACAATTTATTTTCAGGCTTCGGTTATAAAATTAAATCCTCCTCGCTTGCAACAGTGTTTTTCCTTAATTAAGTACTACCACAAGATTCTCTTTTATGTTACACAGATCTGCTAATCTTTTCTCTTGTGCTTTGTGATTGGCATCCCACTTCTCAAAATAATAAACGTATCTCACGTTGCAACCCTTAAACCTGTTTTTGACCATCTCCTCGACATTTTTATCGTGCTTAACAACATCCTTGATAACCCATAATTGAGCTAAGACAAGTCCAACAAAACTTATACCCACAAACACAAATCACGTACTAGAACAGAACACCTTCAAGAATCTGTTATATTGTTATTAGAACAGAACACCTTCAAGAATCTGTTATATTGGATTAGAACAGAACACCTACAAGAATCACGAATATGTTAGATTGGATCAGAACACATACAAGAATCTTACCGTACAAGAACACATCTGTCAAGATCCGTGGTTGAAACCTTACAATATAACTTTTTTTTTTCTTCTTCTTCTTCTTCTATGGTCAGCACTTCGTTGATGCCCGATTCTATAGCACACCTATAACAAAAAAACAGGTGTTTTGGTCATTGTTCTACAAAAATTTAGTAGTTTAAATGTTTAATTCTATACAAATGAAAAAAGAATTACATGTATCGTCTTCTTCCTCCATTTTCTTCTTAGGTTATGCATATATATTTTTTTCAGTGTCGCATAATTGAAAAATTGTAAAATCTGAATTATATAGACAACTATTACATGATAAGTCTAAACATCTTAATCAGATTGATGTATTACGTAATGATTAATTTTACAAATCAATCATCAAATTTTGATTGATAACTGAAATATGGAAAGTCTATAGCTAAAAGTAACAGACCTAATTAAATCAGTGCAAAAATGGTAATAAATCATAAGTTATACGTATATTTATTGTATTTTCAATATAACCAAGTACTACCCCTATAACATTAAAAAGCTAATATACTAGTATATTTATACAGAATCTTAGCCACAAGATCAAAATTAAATTAATGGTGATGATGAGGGTCTTCTGGTTCTCTTGCTAATAGAGGTTCTCTTTTGAACCTCCTCATATATATATATATATATATATATATATATAGGCTAGTGATCAAATAGAAACCTCCCTTAAAATAGAAACTAGAAACCAACACTAAATAAATTATATATCATTTATTCTAATGGCCCCGCCAGGGGCACCTTCACAAAAAGTGTTTAAAATTATTGGCTCCATCCAACAAAAAAAAAATATTGTTCACGCTGACGTCACTGCCACGTCAGCAGTGAACAGTTTTTTTTTTTTTTTACTGAATGGAGCCTGGAATATTATAAACTTTTTGTATTGGGGTCCCCTAGTTTGGTCATTAGATTAGCTTTAAATATTAGATTAGGGTTTAGTTTATAGTTTCTATTTTAATTTGGTTTCTATTTGAGTAAGACCCTATATATATATAATATATACTAGCTTATAACCCGTGCAATGCACGACTCCTTTTCTAATATCTATAATTATATTATTATTTTTTAATATTTATATATAATTAATTTATATATATATATATATATATATATATATATAAAATTTTACATGTTCAATTTAAAATTTGTGTTATATCTTGAACTCTTAAAATTTGATTTGGACGATTTTACGATTTTTAAAATAATATTTAATTTAGTGATGGTTTAACAATTTTTTTCCGATTAAAACTACGCAAGAATAAAAGAGAGAAGAAATTGACGATTTTTTACTTTAAAAATTCTGTTCGATTTATTTTTTAATATGTAAACTAAAATGTGTATGTCAATGATTTAAACCATATAATTTGGTATTCTACATTGAATAGGATATTAATGTAGGTTTCTTTTTACACTTAATAGGATTAATGTAAAAACTTGTAATTATATTTTCTCTTGATATTCTAAGTGTTTCTATTTCGATAATAATTGTTAAATCATCACTAAATAAAGATAATTTTGTGAGCTTCGCGTGGGCCGTAAAATCATCCAAATATAATTTCTAGATATTAAGATATAGCCCAAATAGTAAATATAATTTTTTTAATATTAATAAAAAATAAATAAAATTCTGTTGTACTTTTTTTTTTTAATTATATCCTTTTCATATTATAATTTTCTTTTAAAATTCAATTCTAATACAAACTTTTTAGATTATAATTTTCCTTTTAATATGATAAATCTTGATCGTCTATTTTTAAAATATTTAATTCGATGATTGAGATTATTTTGACAAACCAAACCAAAATTATGGATAAAATCCAAATCAAAATTATGGATAGAATCCCTACGCTTATTATCTAGGAAAATGCTAGGTACCCCAAATTGGTACCCAAATTTTTTCCCAAAGTACACGTGTCATTATCTGAATGGTTATAATTACAATGGGCCCGCCAGGGCCATATAAATCCCACCAATTAAAATTCTCCATACATCCAACTCATCAATGCCACATCATTTGGGAGCATTTTTTGGGTACCAATTTGGGGTACCTAACATTACTTATCTATACTATTATATAAAAACCGAAACATTAAAAGTTTGGTTGGTTGGTTGGTACCTATTGATTTTACTTATTTACCCTTACTTACTTAATTACAGATAAAATCTTTTTTTATAATTTATCTAACTAAATTTTTTGCTTTAGTAATCAATTTCCTTTTTCAGGTTAAACATGTTACCTTTTCTTTTCTTTTTAATAACTAAGCAGTTTCCTTTTTCAGGTAAAATATAACATCTTTTATATTTTATCTAACTAAAAAGTATATTATAATTACTATTAATTAATTTATTTATTTCTTCATTCAAATTATCTTTTCTCTTTTCTCTAACTAAAATATCTCTTTTTCCAATTATATCACAGTTACCTTTTAAAAATCTTCTTTAATATTTTATTTAACTACAATTTTTACTTTACTAATCAATCTACTTTTTCAGGTTAAACATGTTACCTTTTTTTAATAACTAAGCAGTTTCCTTTTTCAGGTAATATATAATGTCTTTTATATTTTATCTAATTAAAAAACAAATTATAATTACTGTTAACTAATAAATTAAATTTTAATCTTTTCTCTTTTCTCTAACTAAAATATTTTTTTCCCAATTATATCACGAGTTACCTTTTTCAGCCAAAACAAGTTACCCTTTTTATTTTCTCTAACTAAAACCTCTCTTTTTCAAATCTATACTATTACATAAAAACCGAAACATTAAAAGTTTGGTTGGTTGGTTGGTACCAATTGATTTTACTTATTTACCCTTACTTACTTAATTACAGATAAAATCTTTTTTTTATAATTTATCTAAAGAAAATTTTTGCTTTAGTAATCAATTTCCTTTTTCAAGTTAAACATGTTACCTTTTATTTTCTTTTTAATAACTAAGCAGTTTCCTTTTTCAGGTAAAATATAACATCTTTTATATTTTATCTAATTAAAAAGCATATTATAATTACTATTAATTAATTTATTTATTTCTTCATTCAAATTATCTTTTCTCTTTTCTCTAACTAAAATATCTCTTTTTCCAATTATATCACGGTTACATTTTAAAAATCTTCTTTAATATTTGATTTAACTAAAATTTTTACTTTACTAATCACTCTACTTTTTCAGGTTAAACATGTTACTTTTTTTTAATAACTAAGCAGTTTTCTTTTTCAGGTAATATATAATATCTTTTATATTTTATCTAATTAAAAACAAATTATAATTACTGTTAACTAATAAATTAAATTTTAATCTTTAATCTTTTCTCTTTTATCTAACTAAAATATTTTTTTCCCAATTATATCACGAGTTACCTATTTCAGCCAAAACAAGTTACATTTTTTATTTTCTCTCACTAAAACCTCTCTTTTTCAAATATCATCACGGGCGATTCTATTTAATAAAAATAAAATCATAATATTATAATGCTATTAATTAACCGATTACCTTTTCAGCTAAAAATGTATCATCTTTTTTATTTTTTCTAATTAAATTCCTTTTTTTAGAAATATCAAGGGTAACATTAATTTCTCATTTTCTAAAAATATTACCAGCAATTTTATTTAGTAAAATAATAATTAAATTATAATTACTATAAACTAATCAATTACCTTTTTCACCTAAAGTATGTCATCTTTTAATTTTCACGTTATCTTTTTGTATTTTTTCAAACTAAATTTTTTTTTTCCAATTATATCACGGACGGTTCTATTTCATAAAATTAAATAATAATATTATAAAACTAACATTAACCGATTATCCTTTTTAGCTAAAACGTATCATCTTTTTCTTATATTATCTAACTAAAATTCATCTTTACAAAAATCACGGGAAACATTAATTTCTCCTTTTCTAAAAACATTACGAGCAATTATATTTTGTAAAATAACATAATTAAATTATAATTATTATAAACTAATCAATTACCATTTTCATCTAAAATATATTGCCTTTTTAATTTTCTCTATCTAAATCATCTCTTTTTTCCAATTATATCACGGGCATTCTATTTAATAAAACAAAATAATAATTTTATAATTACTAATAAATAACTTATTACCGTTTCAACTAAAACCTATCATATTTTCTATATTTTTAACTAAAATCATTCATTTTCTAGAAATATCACGGATAACATTTATATAATTATGATCATCATCTCATTTAAATATTTAAGCCTCCAAAATTCGTATTTAAAAAAATTAATAAAAAATTTAATATAATATTAAAAAATTCCGTGCATCGCACGGGTTTTAAGCTAGTATATATAAGAATATAAGAATACGAATAAGAATACAATATAAATAAGAGAAAAAGGACCCTGATCTCAGGGAATTTTTCCTAAGATACATGCTACATATCCTTTAAATCTTGTTGGGCCCGCAGAGCTAATTAAAATTTTTTGAATTTACTAAAATACCCACCCCATTCAATATATATATATATATAAAGGAGGATACGCGGGAGTTTAGGTGGCGCTCTAATATCGTCTCAATCTATTTTTCTAATTTTCTAGAATTTTTGAATTTTAAACACTAATAAATATAAAAATATCATTTAACATATTAGAAGTAGAATAGGTGTTCGAATTTATAGAGAAGAAGAGTTCGAATTAATAGAGAAGACATATGATTAGAAGTTCTATTGGAAGTAGAATAAGTATTTATAAGACATATGATTAAAAGATTAAAAGTTCTATTGGAAGTAGAATAGGAGTTCCATTAATTTATAGAGAATAAGAGTTCGAATTTTGAATTTATAGAGAAGAAGAGTTCGAATTAATAGAGAAGACATATGATTAGAAATTCTATTGGAAGTAGAATAAGTATTTATAAGGCATATGATTAAAAGATTAAAAGTTCTATTGGAAGTAGAATAGGAGTTCCATTAATTTATAGAGAATAAGAGTTCGAATTTATAGAAAAAACATATAAATAAAAGTTCTATTAGAAGTAGAATAGGTGTTTGAATAGATAAAACATACATATAATTAAATATTTTATAGAAAGTACGATCTTCTTAAATTATATGATTAGAAATTTTATTGAAAGTAGAATAAGTATTTGTAAGGCATATGATTAAAAGTTATATTAGAAGTAGAATAGGAGTTCAATTTTATAGAAAAAACATATAAATAAAAGTTCAATTAGAACTAAAATAGGTGTTTGAATATATGGAGCAGACCTATAATTAAATATTTTATAGAAAGTACGATCTTCTTAAATTATACTTTTTATATTAGTTAATTATACCTCTATTAGGAAAATTTATTCATAAATTCAGTACTATTGTCATAAAAAAAGTCATCATATTTAAAAAGAAAAGAATTAATGTGTTAACATAATAAAAGAACATTCTCATGCTGAGGAATCCTAAATAAATACAGGAGTATCTATAATATAAAGAGAAAATAGGATGAAACTCCATAAATTTTTAAAAAGTCTAGAGAAAATATAAATTGGAATTCACTCTATTTTTTAGGTTTTGATTTTAAGGGAAAAAGTTGTTGTGTAAGATAAGTATCATCAATAATATGTAATGAAGTTGGAATTTCGATCCCAAATACATAAAATAAAATGTTTTATTGGAATTAGAATAGGGATGGGCATCGGGGCACTTCGGGCCCGAATTCAAACCCGATCCCCGTCCCCGGCCCGATCCCCGTCGGGGATTATTTTTTATTCCCCGTCCCCGGCCCGAACGGGTAACGGGGATCCCCGCGGGGAATCGGGGAATTTCATTTTAAACAAAAAATAATATTTAAATAATATTAAACATTAACTATAGTTTGAAATAATTTTTTCTTGTGATACATAGCGAAATTAGCAATTATAACTAGATTACATGTTAAGATAAAAAAAATATTACTTAAATAAACAATTATAAATAACATGGAAATGAAGTTATTTAACTACTAGAAAGACAAACATATAAGATTAAAATATCATTTTGTTTCCAATATAAAGTATTGGAAATTCGTATATATTAATATATGATTAATAATATATATAGTTATATATATTTTAATGTGGTGAAATCGAGTCGGGGATTGAGAATCGGGGCGGGGTTCGGGGATCGGGCCGGGGAGACCTAGAATCCCGTCCCCGGCCCGCTCCCCGTTTTTTTTTGAAAATTGTCCCCGCTCCCCGGCCCGTCCCCGAAAAAATCCCTGATTCCCCGCCCCGTTCGGTGCGGGGATCGGATCGGGATCGGGCGGGCCGGGGTGAATGCCCATCCCTAAAGTAGAATGAGGACGGTGGAGACGTTTTATAAGAATTTTTTAAAACTTTATATCTTTTTTCCTAGAAATCCTTTATGTTAACTTTTTTATATTAATTATACTTGCATTAGAAAAATATATCCATAAATTTAATATTATTCCCGTCACGAAGAGTTTTCGTATTTAATTTTTTTTTTTTGATATTTTAACATAACAGAAAGACATTCACATGCGGAAGTTGTAAATAAATACATGAAAATCTATAATATACAGAAAATTTAAGATGTATTTTCATCTTTTAAAACTCCAAAATACTAGAAGGTTTAAAGAATATTAAAATTGGAATTTATTCTCTTAATATAATAAAGTTAGAATTTCGGTTCCAAATAAGAGCTGCTCGAAACGTATTTAATGGGAAAACGGCTCACTAGAAAAGATTGTATTAACTATTAGAATTTGATACTGATGTCATATATATATATATATATATATATATATATATATATATATATGTTTTAATTTTTATGGTTCGATTTTATGGATAAAAATTATCATATAAGTCTTTATAATACATGTTAAAGTTAGGGATTTCGGTTTTAACGAGAGAGCGGCTCAATCAAAAGAATCGTATTTAACAAGAAATCGATTCATTAGAAAAGATTATTTAATTATTAAAATATAAATATAAATATTATACTATAACATAAATATATTAATTTTTTTTTAAAATATTGTAACGCCGACTCGAAGCGCGGCTTTATCAACTAGTTATATATATAAAAATTAACTATCTCAGGGAATTTACCTGAGATATATCTCAGATAAATACATTATGGAGGAGGAGGAATATTTGAGTAGTGATGAAGAATACTATTTTTACGATGATGATGAACATGAATCCCAGTTTCTCCGATCTAAACCTCTTTCATGCCATGTATTAATATTCTTCCTTCTTTTTTTTAACGCTAAATCAATGTAGCGTAGTATTGTATTCTATGCGTACAAAATATAAAAATTTACGAGATTTGTGAACATATCGAGGGACCATCAAGATTTGTTATTAGCTTATGGCTTGAAGCCAGGACTTTGTACTAGTATGTGCAGTTTGACCCTAAAAGTAGTATTAAACGTATCTTGGTCCCTTTATGTTTGTCAAAGCCGATATCGATTGTCTCGCTTCATATTAGGTTGGGTGTGTGTGCGTACCAGTTCAATATATTAGTCGGAATACATGCCATGATTTAACTAACTTCTTTTAGAGGTTATGTAAGTAACACCACCTTTGATATTTAATTCTCGTCAACAGGTTTACTGAATGATTTTAATTAAACCTCTGTTTAATTGTTCCTTAAAGAAGTTTCCAGAACTAACTATAGCTGTAAAACTTGTGAAATCCTTTGCAGGTAATCACGAAAGATTCCCTTTTGGCAGCACAGGTACAACCGTCTAATAAGAACCATACGTTTGTTTAGAAGGATTAAATCAAGGATTGGATTATAATGTTTTTCAAAAAAAAAAAAAATTGGATTATAATCCTTTAAATTTTGTTCATATGTTTGTTTTGAGGGATAGATATGGGATTGGACTATTGTCCTTTAAATTTGCTAATCCTATGTTTGTTTGTCATAGGATTATAGTGAAAGGATTATAATTCTTTAAAAAATAACTTGTTAGAGGGGATTAAATAATACCTCCTCCAACCAAGTATTATAGAGGATTATAATCCTATCCTCCAATCCAACAAACAAACATGGATTGATATTTTAAAGGACTATACTCCTTGAACTAATCCCAAATATGATTTTACAAAACAAACATGGAATTAAATTTTTTAAAAGATTATAGTCCTATCCCTTACTTAATTCCATGAAACAAACATGGCCCTAGTAACTTATCTCTTTCCTTCTCACTTTTCATGTGTTCAAGTATTCTTTTTTTTTTAAAATAAGTTTTGGTGTTAATGTAGAGAGAAGATTTACGTAGAGTAATGGAATTGCTATCGTTAGGAGAACATCATGCCCGCACTATGCTTATTCATTATCGTTGGGATGTTGAGAAGTTGATTGCTGTTCTTGTTGAAAGGGACAAAGATTATTTGCTTTCACAAGCAGGTGTACCTTTAGTTGAGAACCGTGATCTTGGTCCTCCAGCATCTTCCTCTACACTTTTGTGCGATGTTTGCATGGAAGATCTACCTGACGGAGAGGTGACAAAAATGGACTGTGGTCACAGCTTTTGCAACAACTGTGAGCACTATTTTCTTTATGTTACCCTATTTATGTTTTGACTAGCAATCACAATTCTCAAGTCTCAACGAGAGTAAGCAATTTTGCTGGTAAATTGTTATATGCTTATATCCAGGATCTCATTATCTTAATCTCATTTTCTCATTCTCACCACAGAAGTTCTTGTACTCTTCCATTGTTGATGTTCTGTACCTTAGGCGCCTATTTCCGAAGCAAGAGAGTATATGTTCTTCACAAAGTCCTAAACTTGAAGGATAAAATAGAACTATTTTATAGGAGATTTACAGTAGTACAAGAATCCAAACCCCTAAATTAATAGAGTAAAAAAATAATCATATTACCTAGTTTCTGTTGGAAAATTAATCTAAACTTTTTTTAGTTGTTTATTGATTTGCTTGAATTTTATTTATTTTAAATAATTGGCATTTGTTCGCCACGTTGTTAAAGTAGACCGAGTCTTGTTTGTTCAGTTTATTCAGGAGAGTCATAGGGCAGTTAGGAGTATTGGAGGAGTGCTAGCAGGACGTTGCTATTTAGTAGGGAGAGTAGAACTTATTCTCTATTTATTCACATTGTTGTACACAGTTTTTATTTTAAGGAAATAAGAATACCATTTCTTCTAGTGTTCATCACAATAAACAAGTGCGGGTTGAATATTTCCTTCACGTGGTATCAGAGCTTTAGGAGGGGGGATCAAGGCTTAACAGCCTTCCCTCCGATCCTTGAGGCATAAGAAGGTTGAGGCTGCGACGGAGATTGGTACGGCAGTAGTGGCTGCTACGGTTTGTTGCAGCACATGGTGTGCAGATTGTGTGAGTATTGATGTGTAGATTAAAAGATGGATTTGTGGTGGTGCGTGTGTGTCGTGTATACATAAGTTTCATGTGTGTATATGGCACTGGACAAAATTATTGGTTTGAGTATGGGATCAGTATGGGCTGCTCCTCTCCCAAGCTAGTGCAGAAGATGCTGCAGCGAACAGCGTCGGGACGTGTTCACGGCAGCGAAGATGTTGCTGCCGCTGTTGCTTATTACTAGGTGTTGTTGCTCGGTTGTTGCAGATCGAGGGAGAATCTTCTTTAGAATAATGGGTGATTATGTGCACCATGGAGAGAAGTGCTCCAGAGTGGTTCATGGAGAGAAGTGCTCCAAAGAGGTTTTTTGGTGAGAAGTGCATCAAAATTGATGGTGGTGAGAAGTGTATCACAGACGAAGAGAAAGTGTTTCGTAAGTTTAGATTAAGGGGGAGATTGTTGGAAAATTAATCTAAACTTGTTTTAGTTGTTTATTTATTTGTTTGAATTTTATTTATTTTAAATAATTGGCATTTGTTCGCCACGTTTTTAAAGTAGACTGAGTCTTGTTTGTTCAGTTTATTCAGGAGAGTCATAGGGCAGTTAGGAGTATTGGAGGAGTGCTAGCAGGACGTTGCTATTTAGTAGGGAGTCAGTAGAACTTATTCTCTATTTATTCACATTGCTGTACACAGTTTTTATTTTAAGGAAATAAGAATACCATTTCTTCTAGTGTTCATCACAATAAACAAGTGTGCGGGTTGAATATTTCCTTCAGTTTCTGGTTAATTATAACATAAAATCTCTACCTGAAAAAGGATATATTATTTGCGGAATGTCTGGAGATCTATTATGCTATCTAAGGAAATATTCATATCACATGCAAAAAAAAAAAAAAGAGTACAATTTGAAAATTTAAACAGGCCATTGTTTTTGGTGCTGTTGTCTGTGAAACTTCAACCCTGTCTGGATTGTCTGTGAAGGCATTTATACCATGTATCTGTTAAGATTTCTAAATACTATGGTTTTTGCCACAAGTTTAGCCTCTGGCAGTCTCAACTAGGCATAGTATGGTTACGTGTTTTTTCTGATTTACTAACTTTTATAGTTTTCATAATTAGCTGTAATGTTGTGAAAACTGTTCAACTTTTTTGTTGTACTCGTTGTGTTATTGTGATAATGCTCATCTTTCTTTCCAGGCTGGACAGACCATTTCATTGTTCAGATAAATGAGGGTCTGAGTAAGCGTATCAGGTGCATGGCTAATAAATGCTTTGTAATTTGTGATGAAGCTGTGATCAGACAGTTGGTTGGTAAAAGGCACCCTTCCTTAGCAGAAAAATTTGGGCGCTTTCTTCTTGAGTCTTATATCGAGGACAATAAATTGGTCAAATGGTGCCCTAGTATCCCACATTGTGGACATGCTATACGTGATGAGGAAGATGAATTTTGTGAAGTAGAATGTTCATGTGGCTTACAATTCTGCTTCAGTTGCCTATCAGAAGCACACTCCCCTTGTTTGTGTTCTATGTGGGAGCTCTGGACAAAGAAAGGTCAAGATGAATCAGAAACAGAAACAGTTACTTGGATCGCTGATAATACAAAGCCTTGTCCCAAGTGTCACAAACCTATTCAGAAAATCGGTGGCTGCAACCTTGTGACTTGCATCTGTGGGCAACATTTTTGGTACTACTTTCTTCTCTTGTTGTCGTTACTAATTACATTATTGCAATTGCACACTTGCACCTGTATATAGGCTGTAAAAGGGGTAGTAGTATTGTGCTATAACATTTTGGTAGTGGCGCAAACTTGTCGTAGATTTTAATGCTAAAATCATTACTTTTTCTTGTATCTTTTACTTTGTAGAGAGTAATTTTTTTGAAGAGTATAATTTTTGTAGAGAAATTACGTTCTATGGAAACCGATGTTTCATCGGAGACCTTGGAGACCATATATGTTCTGCAAATAAATATCGCAAAACGTATTATTTTACAAATTGTGTTTTATGAAAATCACTATTTCATTGAAAATCTTGAAAATCATATATGTTTTACTAGCAACAAAACGTATTGTTCAGCAAAACACGTTCGGGTTGCAGAACAGGTATGTTATGGTTGCAAAATATACATGATATTCAAGATTATCAATGAAATTGTGATCTTCATATCCTACTTGCTTCTGTAAGGTTTGGAAATTGTTTTCAAGTTGACAGTTAGTTTGTGTAGACCTGAAAATGATTAAAACAAAACTGTTTAAAAAAAATTCTGCAAAGTAAAGTGAAACATTCACATATGCATTTGCTTAATGTGACTATAGCACTGATGTAAGGTTAAAAGAAGGAGTTCGAGGAAGAGATCTCATGGTCTGACTTGCAATATTGTGTTGCTGAAACAAGTAAACTCGAGTAGGTTCTTCGGGGTTTATTTGGTAGGTTCAGAAAGTGAAATGGTGGAAGTCATTTTATAATTTATTATGCTTTATGGCAACTTATTCTGGGAAAAAAACTGGCCTTTATCTAATGCCTGCTTGATTCCACATGTATATATAGATTGACATCTGTATCTCTTTAAAAGATGAGAAATTACCTATTCCCCTGGTAATTACGTCATGCCCATGAATCATGAATGTATAGTTGTAGTGTAATATCTGGATCGCTTTTATATATTCACCTTCCCAACTTATTGTGCCTTTGTCTTTGAGAAATGCGCCTTTGACTTTATTTATTTGTGAATAGTTGGCTCTGCGGTGGTGCAACTGGTCAGGCACATACGTGGGAATATATCGAAGGACACAGTTGCAGACGTTTTAAGGATGATAGCAACAAAAACTCTGGAGACACAGAGCGGGACCTGTATAGGTTCACTCACTATCTTAGTCGTTACAAAGCTTATAAAGATTCTTTTGAGAAGGAATTAGAACTGAGGGAGACCATCAAGAAGAAGATTGAAAACTTAGAAGAAACTTATTCAAACTCGAGAGATTTTAGTTGGGTAACAAATGGACTTTACAGACTCTTTCGATCCAGGCGTGCTCTTGCATACTCGTATCCCTTTGCATTTTATATGTTTGGGGACAACCTGTTTAAGGATGAGATGAAGCAAACTGAACGCGAGAGAAAGCAGCTTTTATTTGAAGACCTGCAACAGCAGTTCGAGGCACATGTTGAGAAGCTGTCTGAGTTTATTGAAGAACCATTTGATGAGTTTCCTGAGGAACAATTATCGAAGACAAGGATGCAAATCATAAATCTTTGTCTGGTTACCGACAACCTATGCAAGAACATGTAAGTACACTGCCTTAAACCTCCGAATGTATAAAATTAGTGTTTGCAAATTGCAGTAAAATAACTGCTCCCCCTATTTCGTGTCACGGTTTAAGAAAGAACCCCGAGCTTTGAGACTTACTTTATGAGATGAGCAAGGAAATTTCCTTTATAGTCATCCCTTCAGTTGTTTGCCTGATAGTTTTTCTACACTTGGTAACTAACTAATGACTTGCAGGTATCAATGCATCGAGAATGACTTATTGGGTTCCCTCCAGTTTGGAGCTTGGAATATAGCTCCTTACAACTCAGATGGCATTGAGAAGGCAGCAGAACTTGTAGGTTCGAGTGCCTGAGTCCATTAGTACTGATAAGGTGGTAATATATGACGAACCAGATAGTGGTCCAGGAGATGGTAAAGTGGCTTACCATTCGATGGATAGTAAAGTGACTTGGAGCCGGTTTGGGTACATGTGTTTAAAGCAAAAATTAGCTTTAAGTCATTTTTGGAATAATTGACAATTGGGGCTTTAAGCCGATTTTAAGTTAAAAATTTGCATAAGTCAAAAGTACCTAAATGGAACTTATGACTTATGGAGGTTTTTTTTTTCACGATTCTTGTAAAGTTCAAATATTATGAATTTAAAATTTTTTTAAGTCAAATTCATTTTAAGTCAAAATTATTAAACCTCCATTTAATTTTAAGTAAAATTACCCAAACACTTTCATTCAACTTAAATAAACAATTTTACTTTCTCCTTTAAATTAAAAACAACTCAATTAAATCAAAAGTAACTTATTTTAATTAATCTCAAACGGCCTCTTGGTTTTATTAGACAATCAAGAAAATTATTTAATGCTTTTCTTTTTTACATACCCTTGGATTCTTGATAGCTGATGGAGCAAGTTAAAGGTTGACGGGGTACCAATATTTATATTTCCCATGCTAATATATGGAAGGAAAATGTTATTGCTTGAACAATTTTTATATTTTCAAAACAATATTTATATTGAAATTCTTTTTCTTTTTTCTTATAATTCGGTGTATGGAACAACTTTCGTGAACTGCTAGCACACTCGTATTCACTGAGAATGGCAAAATTTGTACTCCCTCCGTCCCACAATAGTAGTCTCTTTTGAGAGAATTTTTTTCCCCATAATACATGTCCATTTCCAATTTTCAATGTAAATTTATGTCATTTTTCCTAAATTACCCTTTTTGAAAATTGTATAGCATTTAATGAAGAGTGACCAAAAGTATATAAAATAGCTCATATTTTTAAAAGTCAATGCATTTATAATGGGTATAAGAGGAAATGTATCATCAAATTAATGTTTTCTTAAAATGCGTAATTTTTCCAAAAGAGAATTGTATTGTGGGACGGAGGGAGTATTAAAATTCTATATTTCATGGCGCAGGAAGGGGGACAGTTCGGTCAACTTGTTTTGTAAATTTAAAATTTCTCAGTTATGATGACATTTTCCCTATATCGAGTACAACTTAGAGCAAGTTCAAGATTGTCTTAAAATGATGTCTTAAGTTAAAATATAAGGCATTTAATTAAAAATGATGTTCCAACAATGTCCTAAAAATGCCTTAAAATGCTAGGACATGTATCACTTGCCTTAAAAATAGGGCTGTCCTAGACAATCCTCACTTTACTTTTAATAATAAAAAATAATTTTCTTTCCACTTTCTTTTCCCACTTCCCCCTTCCTACTAAAATATATCATTATTTTAATAATAAAGAATGTGGATAAGTATTGTTGTTGGAATGCATGTTTTAAAGTAATGTCCTAAGTTACTAGGACACAATAATTTATAATATTTATAAGGCAGCTATTAGGACACTCTTGGACTTACTCTTATGCCACTTAGAAAAAAAAAAAGAGGTACAACTTATGCTTGTAATTAGAGCGGGCAATCGGATCGTGTCGTGTACTTTCGTGTCGTGTACTTTCGTGTTTCGTGTATTTGAAGGTGAAACCCGTATCCACCCGAAACAGGATTCGTGTACTTGAATATGAAACCCGTATCCACCCGAAATGAATTCGTGTACTTTCGTGTCGTGTTTCGTGTATATATTATATAAAAATAAAAATAAAATTTAGTTAAAATTTGTTAGTAAATATTATATTCATATGAAATATACATTAAATATTTTACATTTCCA
The DNA here is from genome assembly GCA_037693485.1 of Kitagawia praeruptora. Classification (NCBI taxonomy): domain Eukaryota; kingdom Viridiplantae; phylum Streptophyta; class Magnoliopsida; order Apiales; family Apiaceae; genus Kitagawia; species Kitagawia praeruptora. The sequence goes on from CM075352.1 coordinate 149,086,582, forward strand.
TATATAAATATAAATACAACTCTATAAAAACTTGTAAATATGTATATTTTTGTGTAAAATATATATTCTTATAAAAAAATATTAATATATACATAAAATCTATAAGTAGTAAATTATTAACATCTTTATTTCGTGTACTTTCGTGTACCCAAAATGAAAACCCATATCCGACACTAAATCTATCGTGTAATTTCGTGTTCGTGTACTTTCGTGTTTCGTGTACTAAAAATCAAAACCCATATCCGTATTTTTTCGTGTCGTTTCGTGTCGTATTCACGTGTCGTGTACCAAATTGCCAGGTCTACTTGTAATATTAGTAGATAATTAACTTTTAAAGAAATTTGTTACTCCATTGTACACCTATAATTTAATTTTGAGAGTAATAACTTTTTGATCACATTTAAAAAAATATAATTTAATAGTTAATTATTGAAATTTCAACTTTGTAATATTATCAATATCTTTAAATTACAGATATTCAATTTTAAAATTATTCCAAAAAATTGATATTCCTTCTAAATGTTTAATTTTAATATATTTTATAAAATTATCAAATACTTTAATTTTATATATTTTTGGAAAAAATACGATTATTGTTTGAGATAACAAATCAAATTTCATATCAATAAAGATTAAAATGATACATGTACTGTAAATTTGTATCAATAAATAATAGTGCGTACAGCTTAAATGTATGGAGATTTTTATAAAAAGAAACTGAATATTCATGGTTTATTACTCCTTGTCTCAGTTATAGAAATTGGCCGATTTTTGAAAAATCGTTGATAAATCGGACAAAAATCGGTCAAAATTTTGAAACCGATTCAGCCGATTTTGCAAAAATCGTCGATAAATCGCCGATTTTTCAACCGAATCACCCGATAAATCATAAATCGGTACCTCAACCGAATAGTTCCGATTTCCGAAATCTGCAACACTGTATGGTCCCGGAGTATTGCAGAAGGGGGGGGGGGGTTGAATGCAATACTGATAAAATTGAATCTTTAAATCAACAACGAAAATAAAGATTATAGATTATCAGTAGATGTATGCAAACAATAAGTGAAACAAGATTTCTCACAAAATAAATGTTTTATTTATTTTGTGTGAAGTGTTGCTACAACCTGGAGAGAGTTTCTCAAACTTCGATATCTCAAGAGATACAGATTGCTTCGTGTACGTACATGAATAGAAAAGAATCTAAGATGTATCTAAGTAGACTAAGATACTCTGATGTCCCTATCGCATGGGGTGTTGAGCTGCTGTCGTTTTCAAGTGGCAGCTCATTACAATTTGCACACCCATGTGACTTTCCCTAATTGCTATACAGACAGGATAAACCTTATAAGTAAAGCAACCTAGATTCTTTCTATTTCTAGCTAATTGTTGTGGAATAAAAACTAGGTTATTAGATTGCGGCTAGGGTTTGCTGTATTTAATGCTAAGGTGTGAGCTTCGTGCTTTAATGGCTGTTCTCGTGCTCGTGGCTAAATCTGCCTTCACAAGATGCCTACGTACTTTGATGAATATCAAAGATCAAGCCAAAAAACGTAGTTCTAGGGTGAGGGGTCTGACCCTTTATATAGGCGGAGAAGCCTAAGAATTGTGATAGGGTTAGGGGACTTTGTGGACAAGTCAGCCTTGAGGAAAGTTCTAGACTCCTTCCTTGTAGGAGTTTGTTTCCTTGTATGACTATGTGCCTTGGAGGCTACTCTTTGGAGAGATAACATCCTTATCTGATTTGTATTCTCAGCTGTTAATTTACCCTAAATATTAACTACGAAATTAATATTTAATTAGGGTTTTGGGCCATCTGGTGGGCCCCACGCTTGGACCATATTAGGTCTAATTAATGCCACATTAAATGTGTCTTTAGGGCTTACTTTTAGCCCATATCATTTGCCCCCCAACTTCTAGGAAAACTGATCATGTTTTCCTTGAAGTTTCAACGGCCTTTTCCGAGACTTGGGTCAGGGTTTATATTTGTACACTAGTGTTTCACATATATCGTCTTTTATTAAGTGTGGAGCGACCTACACATTTACAACGATGTGCCTTGTTCGAGGCTAAACAATTATTCAATAACTTTAGTTATAGAATATTTGTTTTTTTTTCCAAGGATTTATTTACAAAATTCCTCGTATCATTACATTTATCCTATTTAGGATTTTTATAGTACCCACAGGTATTTTCTTCATTTTGACAATACTTGTATGCTCACAAGTATTTTATTGTCAAAAATTATCATTTTAAGACAATTTTCGACCAGGATTTTCACCTTTTTCAACCAGGATTTTCGACAAGAAATTCGACCAAGATTTTCGACCAGAAATTCAACCACGATTCTGGTCGAAATAAGGCCTCCATAATTTCCTGATCGAAGGGTTTTTCGACCAGGATTCCTGGTCATTTCGACCAGGATTCTAGTCAAAATAAGCACCGAAAATTTTCTTGGTCGAAGGTATTTTCGATCAGGATTCCTGGTCGTTTCGACCAGGATTCTGATCGAAATAAGCGTCCAATTTTCTCTTGGTCGAACACATTTTTGACCAGGATTCCTGGTCGTTTCGACCAGGATTCTGATCGAAATAAGCGTCCAATTTTCTCTTGGTCGAACACATTTTCGACCAGGATTCCTGGTCGTTTCGACCAGGATTCTGATCGAAATAAGCATCTAATTTTCTCTTGGTCGAACACATTTTCGACCAGGATTCCTGGTCGTTTCGACCAGGATTCTGATCGAAATAAGCGTCCAATTTTCTCTTGGTCGAACACATTTTCGACCAGGATTCCTGGTCGTTTCGACCAGGATTCCTGGTCGTTTCGACCAGGATTCTGATCGAAATAAGCGTCCAATTTTCTCTTGGTCGAACACATTTTCGACCAGGATTCTTGGTCGTTTCGACTAGGATTCTGATCGAATTAAGGCCTTCTTGGCTTTTGGGTCTATTTTAACGGGTCTCTTATTTCATTGGGCTTCACGGGCCTAAATGAATTTTGACCTAGCCCACTTAGAGAGTTTCCACAATTTCCTTTAGAATATCTTTACTTTGCAAAATATCTTTGATATTTTCTACTAAATACCTCAGATATTTTCGTAAAATATCCCAGATATTTTCTGTAGAACCTTCCAGAATTGGGCCTAAATGAATTGGGCCGACTTTATGGGCCTTCAACAGGTCAATTTTACCATTTTGACCGGTCACTGTAAGTTTTTTTGACCATTTGTTAGCATGTCAACCGATTAGCCATTTCTATAAAAGAGTGAGAGTGGAGAGTTCATTTCTCACACTCTCATTTCTCACTTCACCTTTTCACTCCTCGATCTTTAGCTACGCTCTAAGTTTCGTACAAAGTTTTTAGGCAATCTCCGGTCATCTTCTCCGGTCTTCTTCTCCGTCTATCTCTCTAGGGTCTCAAGCTGCCATTAATGGAGGATAAAGCCAAAGCCCGCCTTGCCAGGATGAACTCGGCCTCTTCTAAAGGTACCATCACCATTCGCTCTCCATACATGTCTCTTTTAGAAATGTTAAATGAACGATCAGATGATTACCCTACTTTAGCTGAGCTAGATGCATACAACTGCTGTAGTACATATCATGATACGGATGAAATTGCTAGGTATAACAAACTTTACAAAATCAAACCCCCCTTAAAACTTGTCCCAGCTGGGCCAGGTGACAGACCTTATCACTGGAAACCCAACTCTTTATGTGTATATAGGGAAAGTTTAATAGCAGGGCTTCGCTTCCCTGTTCACGAGTTCATTCCCCGTCTTTTAGCTGACCTTTAGATCAACCCTAGCCAACTTCCACCAAATGCGTGGAGAATCATTTTATGCTTCATGGTTTTGTGCCTTAGACAAAACCTTGCTCTATCAGTCCCTCTCTTTCGCAAAATCTTTCAAATTTATAATAGTCCAGCTAAGTACCCTGGCTGGGTATATATTAAGCTTCGTACTAAGGTACCTCCCATTTTTAATTGTAAGTCTGTACCGGATAATAATACTGGTTGGAAAAATGAGTTCGCTTATCTAGAATGGGAAGGTGGTGATTGGGGCACCATATTTAGGAGGCCCTTCTCAAAAGTTACAGACGGAAGTCACAAGGGGATTGTTCTTAGCCCTGAGGACCAGGTAGCATTCGAGACTTTAACTAAGGCTGATGGTGAATCCATAACATGCCAAAGCCTTATTAACGAAGAATCCCTGAAGGCAGTAGGCCTTTCAAATGTTTCTGAGCGGGGTAATTATCTTTCTTATCTTTGTCCTTTGTTTCCATACTTAACTTATTTATGTTTGCCTTTGTTTGTGATTTTGCAGTTGCAAAGTTGATTGTTCAGGCCTCTCCTGCTGCCGACAATGAGACTTCCAGGATGGCTCGAGCCAAGAGAGGCGTTGACACTCGAGGAAAAGATACTAAGCCTGGCTTTTTGCGCCCTCACAAGGTTCAGAAAGAGGCCTTGAAGTATGGTGATATAGCTGGCTTGGAGGGGAGTTCCCAAGTCAACGTTCAGTCTTCTGTATTCAGACCCTCATGGGGCTTCAGGAAGCAAGACACTGTGGTGGGTTGTACAAAGCACTCCATGGATTGGTCTTTGAACTCTATCACCCCTCCAAACTACAAAGACCTAGTCCTGGGTGGAGGCATTGGAGAGTCCGAGTCTCTTGGTTCCCACGCCCTTGCTGTGGTAACCCTCAATCTTTGTTCTTATTTTATGCATTTTTAGTTTATTGCCTAGTTATAACACTAACCCCTTATGCAGGCTAATGTTCACTTTCAAAGCCTACTCCACCATTCCAAGGCCTTGAAGGGAAAGGCCAAGGACTTTGAGACCGAGTCTCAGAAGAAGAGTCTCCATATCAATCAGCTAGAGGAACAACTCAAGAAGAAGGATGAAGAACTGATTGCTGCTCATTCTGAGATAGTTTCACTGAAGGATGCTAAGGAGAAGCTGATTGACGAATATCTAGATTCAGATGAGTACAAAATGCTTATGGACCAGCATGATGAGGTGCTCTTTCCTAGTCAGTTTTCAGAAGGATGGGATAAAGCCCTTGCAGCAGTGTTAAGGAGCCAACCAGGTCTATTCCAGCCCTCTGCCTTTCCAAGCCCTCATCTCCCTAGTACCTTATCCACTGTGGCTGAGGCTGGTTCTAGTGATGAGCTATTTGGGAAGGATGATGCTTTGGTTAGGGAGCATACTGCTGCTAAGTCTTTGGATCCTGAGCAGCCTCTCATTCGGGATGGAGATGTTGACTCTGATGCAGAAGCTTCCACCACTGCCACCAGCTATGAGAGTGGTTCTCCTGCCAAGGAGGCCCTTAAGACCACTTAGTTTATTTGATGCATCTTTCGTTTAAACTCTTAATTTGTGTAACTTAACTCAAATAGCCTTCGGGCTTTTATTTATGCATCTCTTTAACTTGACTATTTATGTAATTGGCTTCTTTTGCTTTCGTTTTCTTGTCTTTGCTTATAGTCTGTTTTACTTTGGAGTTCTTTAGGTATTTGGCCCCTTGGCTTTGTACCCGTACCCGTGAATTAACTCATCATTTGTTTTACGTGTTTATAATAACAAAACAAAAGAAGTAACTCAGAGATAAAGCAAAACAAACTTTATTAAGCTGTCAAAGAATACCGATAAAATGGGCTCAACCCTTACATAAATACTCTATCTCCTACTGGGAGCAACATGCTCTGCTATGGTTTCATTCGAACCTTATTTCTATTCCTAATAGATAAAAGACCAAGTCTTTAAACATAATAAGTCTTGAGGTTCACTGCATGCCAAGTTCGGGGCACCTCAACCCCGTCCAAGGTTTCCAACTTGTAAGATCCTCGCCCTAGCACCTTCCTGACTCGATATGGTCCTTCCCAGTTTGGGGCTAGCTTGCCCTTTTGGCCAACTCCTGAGGCTTCTATCTTCCTTAGGACCAAGTCGCCTTGTCGAAAGAACCTCTCTTTAACCCTTTGGTTGTAGTGGAAGGATGCCCTTTTCTGGTGTTCTGCATTCCTAGCATTTGCTTCATCCCTGACCTCATCAATCAGATCAAGAGCTAACCTCATGCCTTCTTCATTACTTTCTGGTTCATATGCTTCAACTCGAGGCGAAGCATGCATAATTTCTATGGGCACCACTGCCTCAGCTCCATAAGCCAGCAAGAAAGGGGTTTCTCCAGTTGTTACTTTGCAGGTAGTGCGATACGCCCAAAGTATAGGCATCAACTCATCCACCCAAGTATTTCTTGAATGTTCAACTCTCTTCTTTGGTCCATCAAGGATAATCCGATTGGCTACCTCAGCCTGTCCATTAGCTTGCGGGTGTGCTACTGAAGTAAAACGAAGCTCGATAGCATTTTCCTCACAGTACTTCTTAAACTCTTCATTGTTGAATTGTGTCCCATTATCGGTCACAAGGATTCGGGGGATTCCATACCTGCAAATTATGCTCTCCCAAAAGAACTGGGCAACTTGTTTGGTGGTTATCTTGGTTAAAGGTTTAGACTCAATCCACTTAGTGAAGTAGTCGATGGCTACTATCAAGAACTTCCTTTGTGCTGAAGCTACAGGGAAAGGTCCGAGTATGTCCATTCCCCACATTGCAAACGGAATAGGAGAGTTAACTGATGTTAACCTCTCAGGTGGCTGCCTTACAATTGGAGCATGCTTCTGGCACCTATCACAACTTTTAACATAATCTTGAGCGTCAGCCAACATCTCCGGCCAGTAAAATCCCAAACGAGTTATCTTGTGAGCTAAGGCTCTGCCCCCCAAGTGCTGCCCACAAATCCCTCCATGAACTTCCTCCAATGCTTCCTTTGCCTCCCGGGGCCTTAAACACTTCAAGTATGGGATGACAAACGACCTTTTATAAAGGATGCCTTCAATTAAGGCATATCTCAATGCTCTTACTGACAGTTTTCGTGCTTCCAAGGCGTTGTCAGGGAGCCATCCGGTTTCAAGGTGAGCTTTGATAGGATCTATCCAACAGCCTCCTATATCAATTGGTACCACTAACTTTGAGTTGACGGTCGGGGCCTTCAAGACCTGGAAGTAAACACTCCCTGAATAATTTTCTATCTCAGAAGAAGCGAACTTAGACAGGGCATCGGCCTTAACGTTCTCTTCTCTCGGGATATGCTCAACATAGCACTCTTCAAACTGAGTCATGACAGCTTTCACGACTCTCAGGTATTTCGCCATAGTTTCATCCTTAGCTTCAAACTCACCATTCACTTGCGATACCACAAGCCTTAAGTCTCCACAAACTTTGAGGTTCTTGACCCTCATGATTTTAGCTAAGCCCAAACCGGCTATCAGAGCTTCATGCTCAGCTTCATTGTTGGTCGTTGGGAAGTCTAACTTCAAAGCATATTCAACTGTAAACCCATCGGGGCATTTTAAGACCATACCCGCACCACTGGATTTTGTTTTTGATGCTCCATCAAAATAGAGCACCCAATACTCTTTCAGATCAGGTACGGGTTCCTCACCCTTATCCTCTTTCTCAGGGGTAGCTACCATTTCTTGCCCCCTGACTTCTTGGTTGTTAATGGTGCATTCAACCACGAAGTCAGCCAATGCCTGAGCCTTAATGGCCGTCCGAGGCTTGTATGTGATATCAAACTCTCCTAATTCAATCGCCCACTTGATTAGCCTTCCACTGGCTTTAGGGCTGTGTAGTATGTTCCTCAACTGCTGGTCTGTCAAGACTTGAATCTTATGTGCCTGAAAGTAAGGTTGCAACTTCCTCGAGGCTGTTACTAAGGCTAAAGCAAACTTCTCAATAGGTGAGTAATTCAATTCTGCCCCATGCAACACCTTGCTCACATAGTAGATAGGTTTCTGAACTTTCTTTTCTTCTCGGATAAGGACAACACTCAATGCTTGTTCGGATACCGCCCGGTATATGTAAAGAGTCTCTCCGGGACTAGGCTTGGCCAATAGTGGGGCTTCAGCCATGTACTTCTTCAGTTGCTCGAAAGCCTCTTGGTTCTCAGAATTCCATTCAAAAAATTTCACCTTCTTCAATGCCTGAAAGAAAGGCAAGCATTTGTCACCAGACTTGGAGATGAACCTCCCCAGAGCAGCAACTCCACCTGTTAACTTCTGAACATCTCGTATAGAACGGGGTGGTTCCATGTCCAGAATCGCTTTGATCTTGTCAGGATTGGCCTCTATGCCTCTCTTCGAAACCATCAATCCCAAGAATTTTCCTGATCCAACTCCAAAGGCACACTTGGCTGGATTCAACATCATCTTGTGGTGCCTCGGCACTTCAAATGCCTCTCTGAGGTGCTTAATATGGTCTGTCTTACACAGACTCTTGACTAGCATGTCATCCACATAGACCTCCATGGTTTTCCCAATCAGATGGGCGAATATCTTATTCAACAGTCGTTGGTAAGTAGCTCCTGCATTCTTTAGTCCAAAAGCCATAACAAGATAGCAGAAAACACCAAAGTCAGTTATGAAAGATACCTTTGGGATGTCATCCTTATGCATCTTAATCTGATTGTAGCCGCTGAACCCGTCCATGAAACTCATCATCTCATGTCCAGCTGTGGCATCTATCAACATGTCTATCCTTGGCAGGGGAAAACAATCCTTAGGACATGCGTCATTCAGATCAGTAAAATCTATACACATCCTCCATTTCCCATTCGCCTTCTTGACCATCACAGGGTTAGCTAACCATTCAGGGAATTATATTTCTTCAATGAACCCAGCCTCTAAGAGCTTATCAACCTCTTGCTTAATGGCCTCTTGCCTTTCAGGAGCAAAATTCCTTTTCTTCTATTTTATCTTCTTCCGATCAGGATCAACATTCAGCTTATGAGTTATGAGTTGGGGATCAATCCCTGGCATATCAGCGGCAGTCCAAGCAAACACATCACTATTCTCCTGTAAGAATGCTATCAACTTTCCTTTCAGAGGTTCTTTTAGAGAAGCTCCTATATAGGTGACTTTCTCCGGGTCGCCTAGCTCCAAAGGTATGGGAACCAAATCCTCTGCTGGTTTCCCATGATGTTCATCATCTCCACGGACATCCATGTCCTCAATTGGGAGTACCTGCCCCCCAACTCTATCAGCTCTCAGTGCGGACACATAACAACTTCTTGCTATCTTCTGATCACCCTTTTGTTCTCCAACACCGTTCCGGGTTGGAAACTTGATTTTCATGTGGTAGGTTGAGGCTACAGCCTTAAACGCATGAAGCCTAGTCCTTCCAAGGATTGCATTATAGGTTGAGGCTGCCTTGATTACCAGAAAATTCAGCATCTGAGTAGCCTCCCTAGGTTCTTGTCCAATTGTCATGGGCAACTGAATAGTACCCTCAACCTTGGACTCAAATCCATTGAATCCATAGATGGGCATGTTGGTCGAGGTCAGCTAAGAATCAGTGTATCCCATTTTCACAAAAGCATCATGAAACAAAATGTCAACAGAGGCTCCATTGTCTATCAAGACTCGCTTTACTTCTGAGTTTTCAATCACAGGGGTTATGACCAATGGGTCATCATGGGGGAACTTCACCCCTTCAAGGTCTGAGTCGTCGAAGCCAATTGTCACTTCTGTTTTAGCACGCTTTGGGGCCTCTCCTACAATGTGCATCACTTCTCAAGCATAGGCCTTTCGTGAGTTACGAGTTGTGCAAGCTGCTGTTGGACCTCCCCAAATCATGTTGATAACTGGCCCACGGGGCTGTGTGCTTCGATCACGATTATTATCTCTTCTATCATCGTCTCTCCTGTCATAATCCCTTCTTTGGGATCCAAGATCTTCACCCTTAGTGAATTTATTTAGCTTTCCCTTACGGATTAAGAACTCAATCTCATCCTTCAACTGTTTGCAATCATCTGTATCATGTCCCACATCTTTGTGAAACCTACAATATAGATCCTTGTTTCTCTTATAGGGGTCTCCCCTAAGTGGTTTCGGCCATCGAAAGTCCTTATCCTTCTCGATATCCAATAGGATCTGGCTCCTTGGGGCATTCAACCTTGCATAGTCAGAGAACCTTGGTCCCTGACTCTTTTTTGGTGGCGAATCAGAGTCTTTGCTAGTTCGGGAATACTTGTCCCTAGCATCGTACTCCTGCTCTTGCTTTCGCTTCTTCGTATCATTGTTACCCCGACCATTGCCTACTGCGACCTCCTTCTTCGTGTTGTCCTCAGCCTTGATGTACTTATCAGCCCTTCGCTGGAGCTCAACCATATTCTCGGGAGGATGCTTTGCCAATGACCTCTTAAAGTATAGGTCGGTGGTGCCATGCTCCAGGCTACCATCGCCACCTTATTCTCCAAATCGGTAATGTTTAAAGTCTCCTTAGTGAACCTCTTAAGGTAGTCTCTCAGATTCTCGCTCTTTCCTTGCACCACATACATAAGAGACGCAGAGCTTTTTTCATGCACTTTTCCGCTGATAAACTGGCTAACAAAGGCAGCACTTAGCTCCTTAAAAGAGCCAATTGAGTTTGCGGGCAACCGGCTGTACCATCTATGAGCCATACCCGACAGGGTTTGAGGAAACGCCCTACACTTTAAGGCATCACTTGCGGGTTGTAGCAACAGCGCGTTCGAGAACGTTCTGACGTGGTTCGCAGGATCACCTGTTCCATCATAGGCCTTAATTGTCGGCATCTTGAACTTCTTTGAGATGCGGGCATTCATCACCTCCTCAGTAAACGGGGGTGTGGGATCATCAGGATCCCCAAGTGGCATCAGATCCTTAGGGTTGCTCTTGGGGGTTTCCACCCTCGTTGTTCTTCCAGTTGGGTCGTCAGCCCTTCTCTGCCTCCTTGAAGACCCCTCTAGATCTATAAAGGGAATCGGTCCTGAGGTTGGAGGAGGCTGAGTTTGATTCAACCTAGCTTGTTCTCTGGCAATATCTTCCTTTATCCTTAAAATCTCGGCCTCATGAGCCTTGATTCTTTCAGCAGCTGTCAAGGGGGGTCCATCATGGATAGTTTGTGTTCTCCTTCTTCATAGTAATTGGTGCTGTTCTTCGTCTTTGAACCATGGTTGATGTCTTCTTCCCACAGACGGTGCCAAATGTTGTGGAATAAAAACTAGGTTATTAGATTGCGGCTAGGGTTTGCTGTATTTAATGCTAAGGTGTGAGCTTCGTGCTTTAATGGCTGCTCTCGTGCTCGTGGCTAAATCTGCCTTCACAAGATGCCTACGTACTTTGATGAATATCAAAGATCAAGCCAAAAAATGTAGTTCTAGGGTGAGGGGTCTGACCCTTTATATAGGCTGAGAAGCCTAAGAATTGTGATAGGGTTAGGTGACTTGGTGGGCAAGTCAGCCTTGAGGAAAGTTCTAGACTCCTGCCTTGTAGGAGTTTGTTTCCTTGTATGACTATGTGCCTTGGAGGCTACTCTTTGGAGAGATAACGTCCTTATCTGATTTGTATTCTCAGCTGTTAATTTACCCTAAATATTAACTACGAAATTAATATTTAATTAGGGTTTTGGGCCATCTGGTGGGCCCCACGCTTGGACCATATTATGTCTAATTAATGCCACATTAAATGTGTCTTTAGGGCTTACTTTTAGCCCATATCACTAATACAATTCTCATAGATGTGGATATCACATGCTCCTCGAATTGGCCAGCCTTGTCTTGTGAATCTCTTAAGCTTCTGTCGTAGTCTTGCAGGTCTGCTACAAACGATAGTGTGTTGCAGCAAATCTGTTTCTTGAACATGTAACCTGTCACAGGCTTTGACTGAGAAAATACCAAATTCAAATAATTCAAGGTGGCAGTAACCTTAATCGCAGAGTCTGTTGTCAAAGAAATATTCAGAGGTTGACAGTACTAGCTCCCGCCAATGTTGCTGTCGGAGCTCCAGACTTGCTGTCAAGTGTGAGAATGTTACTGTCTCTTGCTTCGGCCAATGTTGCTGTCAAATGTAGCTTTGTCGTGACTTTGCAACATTTGTCTTCTTGTAACATTACTGTCAAGGACATGACAGTAACTTTTATTCTTGCTGTCTTTTGGATGCATTCCTTGAGGCTTGAACAAACATATGAACTTCTCCCAAATCATACATTTATTACATGACAGCAATTATTCGAGTACGAAGACATACTCTGGCTGTGACAGTATGTTCAACTTAGTAAAAACTAAGTACAGGGAAATATAGTTAAGTTGTCTCTATGCTATCACCCATAAATCCCAACAATCTCCCCCAATTTGTTTTTATGGACAATAACAACAAATTTACAATCAAAACATGCTGACAACTTAACTAACATAGATCAGAATTGCTGAAACATTATAATTGATAAATGTTAAATAAAAATCTAGAACATGAAGCTTATGAATTTACTGCAAATCAATTGCTCCTATTGAATGATCAAATCAGAGTTTAACTTAGCTTGATTTTGGCAGTCTCCAATTGTTCAGATTTTTCCCTCTCTTCTGAGAGCTTCATTTCTTGCTTTTCTGAGGTCTTCAACTAAAGCTTTTTCTTCTGGTGATCTGGCATCATCTTCAATGTCTTCAATGTACCCTTGTATCACTCGAGAAGTAAATACTTCAGCATCTTTTACATCAAACCAAGTTTCAAAATCATACGTGTATGTTCTGAACTTCAGAATTCCTTGGATGAATTTGAACCTCCTTCCAGGAAAAGCATTTAAGGATTTTCTCCTTTTTCTGTCTAGCTTTGGATCTTCATCTCTCCTCTGATCAAATATTTCCTCTAGCTCCCAAGCAACTAGCATTTCGAGCTTATGAATAGATCCAACAATTTTCCAGTAGAGATCCTTCAGTATACTGGTCCTCAGCTTGTGAAAACTATCAACATAGATTTCTTACTTGTCATCCTTGATTCTCAGAGGATTATCCAGTACACAGGGCTGATAACCTGCTTCCTCACTGAATAGCTTGTTGAGTTTCTTGTAACTTTCCTTCAGTTGAGCTTTTAGGTCTTCAGCACTTTGTTTGGCAGATGTGGCAGGTTTGGTAGGTTTGGTGGATTGGGATGATTTAGCTTTAGCAGCCTGATAAGCTTGTTCTGCTTCATATTTAGCCATGCCAGCCTTTGTAAAAGGATGATGTGTTGCTACAAGGTCCACATCAGGCATTGGTTCCCCATCAGAACTGTCTTCAAGGTCTGCATCATCATGTGCTCTCCAATCACCATACTTCTCATAGAATTCAGCATATCTTTGAGCATAGTATTCTTTGACATGCTCTAAGATACTGCTGGAAGCATCTTGGTTTGTTTCCATGAGAGTGATCATCCTTTCCAAAACGAAGAAATCAATTCTTCTTCTTACCTTTACCTTATTGCATGAGAGATCACGCATGCCTACCACATTTGAGACTATCTTCATAATGAAGTCTGGTTCTACAGTAATACATGTAGTTCCACAGTCCTTAAGATCATACTTTCGTACCTTTTTGTTGACTGGGTCCAATTCCACTGAGACAGATGATATGCTCCCATCAATTGAATTTTTCAATAGTTCAAAACTATTTACTTTTCTCTTATCAATGGGCTTTGATAAGTGGATGTTATATCCGCTTGGAATGCTTCGTATCGGCTTGAATTGATGACTTGGACTCAAGTATGTGGTGTTTTTGATGTGTTTGTAGTGAATTTGTGCAGGAATAAGAGTCGGATGTGGGATGATGTGTTCCATGTTTAATTGGTGGGTTTTGAGCTTAAAGAATGAAAGTACATCAAATTGCGAGAGTGCCGGAAGAAACGGAATGAAAATCGGAGTTAAAACGAAGAAAATAGAGCAAAATCAGCAAATGAACAGTAGGTCGGGCGCGGCCGCGCCTAATTTGTGCTGATTTCGGGCGCGGGCGCGCGGGAATGAACAGTAGCGCGCGGCGCGCGGCGCGGGCGCGCGGGCGCGGGAAAATCAGCCAAAATTTCTGATTTTTGTTTTGGCCATATCTTGAGTTCTACAAGTCCGTTTTGGATGATTCAACTGCCCACGCGAAGATAATGGAATTTTCTATCATTCTAAGGTGGTCTGGAGTCCAGAATTATTGAAGAGAATTTTCCTTCAATTCAGAATCAACAGAAATTGCTAGAATTCAATTCTAAACAGGAAATTGCCACAATTCCTACTTCTAATCAATATGGTAATTGGCCTGGACGGTGGGAACATTCCAGAATCAGTATTACGCATGGAATTTGCAAATCCTATCCCGTTTAAAGATGGAAATTGCCACAATTCTATTCCAACTCAAAGATGGCAATTGCTTGATGGAGAGGCAAATTGGGGCTATAAATACACATCTTGGGGGACAGAAAAAGGAGACCACGACAAGACACAACACACCAGAAATTTATATCATTGTATTTGTTTTACATCATGTTTTCATTAGACCCCGTGACGATGAGAAGTTCGATCATGAGCTAATCGTTGTCATGGGGTCCTAACGGATTTATTTATGGAATTTAGTAGTTGATTGCTTATTTGATATGTGTGTGATGAATTATTGATATCCTTGTATGGTTGTGTTTCATGTGTTTAGATGCGTCATGAACATCTAATTTGTTAATCTCTTGCGAAACGAGAGTGGATCTTGAGATTTAGAACTTGCCATGCTAGCATAGGATAGGTTGATGTTTTAACATCATGATTTGTGGCGTAAATAGAGATATTATGCTACCCTATGTGATCTATGTGGATAACTTGTTCTTCAACCGTTATGTTTTCAAATTCTATAGAGATATAGGGTCTAAGCATAATTGGTGTCTATTCATCTTCTATCTCTTTTGTGGATGTATGTTTAGTTTGGTACTAGTATACCGAGAGGTAACTTTTACTTGTTTCGTGTTGTCCGATCAGATATCGAAACCATCACATATATTGATTAAGGCATGATCTCTAAAGGAAGTATTTAATGAAGTTAGGATACCATGGTTTCTCTTGTAGAAGTAATTCGATTTTAATTCTCATTAGTTAATTAATTCTTAGTTTATTAATTTGCATCTTAGTTTAATTTAGATAGTTAAAACCCATATTTGTTATTTGTCTTAGCAGTGGATAATAATCATACATTGTTGCATAGGTGCATGAACTGAATTGAAACCATAACCAGATCTCTGTGGGAACGAACTCAACTTATATCTATATTACTTGTGACCACGTACGCTTGCGTGATTTTGTGTAAACAAGTTTTTGGCGCCGCTGCCGGGGATCATCGGTGTTTTATTTTTGGTTTATGTGCTTGTCAATAGTGGTCGTTAGAGTTCACTGACTTGGATTGTTTCTTACATAGTTGTTTAGTTTTGTGTGTTGCAGGTAGCAATGGGAGAACCAGCAGCAGCAGCAAAAGCATTAATGTATTATTCTCAACCAAAGATCAAGGACATCCAATTTAGCATTGTCAGGCCAGCTATTGCAGCTAATACTTTCGAAATCAAGCCTAGCATAATTCAGATGGTGCAGAATTTGTTTCAGTTTGGGGGTGCTCCTACGGAGGATCCTAACATGCACATCCGGGACTTTATTGAGATCTGCGACACTTTCAAGATCAACGGGGTGTCGGAAGATGCTGTCAAATTGAGACTTTTCCCATTCTCTTTTAGGGATAAAGCTAAGGGCTGGTTGCACTCTCTACCAGCAGGTTCTATTTTGACATGGGAGGATCTTGCTCAGAAATTTCTTACTAAATTTTTCCCCATGGCAAAGACTGTAGCAATCAGGAACGCTATTACTCAATTTTCACAGCAGTCTGAAGAATCTTTGTGCGAGGCTTGGGAGCGATATAAGGAGATGCTATGGAAGTGTCCACATCATGGGATCCCTGATTGGATGGTGATTAACTGTTTTTATAATGGCTTGGGTGCACAGTCAAGACCCATGCTAGATGCAGCATCAGGTGGAGCTTTATGGGCTAAGAGCTATGAGGAAGCTTATGAGTTGATTGAGATGATGGCTGCGAATGAATACCAGAATCCAACTCAGAGATTATCACAAGGCAAATTAGCAGGAATTCTGGAAGTTAATACAGTCACAGCTCTAGCAGCTCAGCTAGAGGCACTTAATAAGAAATTGGATTTTATGTCAAAACATGGGGTGCCTCAAGTTGCTAGTGTCTATGAGCTATGTGAGGGCGCACATGAGACGAGTCAATGTGCCATATCTTCTGAATCGGCACAGTTTGTGAGCAACTTCCAGCAACCTTCGCAACCAGCTCCAACCACCTATCATCCCAATTTCGGCTGGAGCAACAATCAAGATTTTCAGCAGCAACAGTTTCATGGTGATGATGGTCAATCTTCGATTGAAAAATCTGAATTGGATGAATTGAGGTTGATGATTGAAAGTCAGGCGGTATCTCTCAAGACATTGGAGAATCAGTTTGGGCAAATTGCAAGTGCCTTTCTCAACGGACCGCAGGGAGTTCTTCTTAGTGACACAGAGGTGAATCCAGGAAAACAAGATGGCATGGAGCAGGTTAATGCCATAACACTCAGATCTGGAAAAGTCACGAACGATCAGAATTCAGCAATTGAGGATGAAGAAGGAATTCATGATCAGGATCCTATAGAAAAAGAAGAAAATTCTATTTTGTCAGAACCTGTGGTGGATAGTGATGAGGAGGAAGAGTGTGAGTCACTCGGCTTGGCTGATCTCTGGGATTCTAAGGTGCTGATTGATGAGGTTGTTTCATGGTCAAATCTTGAGGATAGTGCAATTGAGTCTTTTATTGAGGAAGACAAATTCCAAGGTGAGGTGAGCGTTCATAAGCCGTGTGAGGAATTTGATCATGTTAGGATGGTAGATGATTTGGAAAGGGCACTATTTGGGACAGACACTGATGAGTTGCACAAATTTCAAGAATTGGTATGTACGTACCAAGAGGTTGATGAACATGGGAAAGATGCAGGTCTTCTACTTGTCCCAGAGTTTAAAGATGGAGGTAGCGCATTAGAGCCAATGGAGGAAGTTCTCTTTGAAGAACCAAAGGCTTCAGCAACTTACATTTACCCTCCTCCATTACATTCAAGCAAAGCCCGCGAATGTGTGTTGTTCTACAAATTGACAGATTTTGGGTCAACAGATGAAGGCATTGGAGTAGGATATAGTTGCTACATGAATATGCCAAACAAGGAGATGGAGCAAAAAGTGTGCCGCCGTGATGACGATGAAGTCACGCGAAGAGATGACCAGGCCAACTATTATCATCCTTAATGGAGGCTTGGAAGTAACGTCAAGCTATTGACGTTAAAGAAGCGCTTCTTGGGAGGCAACCCAAGGTATGTTTTCTACTTTCCCTCGTATTTACTTCCATTCAATGAGGACATTGAATATTTTAAGTTTGGGGGTGGTTTGAGGGATTAGTAGTTGTTGTATTGTGTGTTCATGTATGATTTCATGCTTTGCATATTAGTAGTAGTAAATTATGCATTTATGTTCGTGTTATCTATGTTTGTTTCATATAGGACATTCTGTTTTTTTATGTTCGTATATCATGTGAGTTCATAATAGTTTGCATTTGCACCCATGCTTGATAGGAATTTTGTGTTGTTGATGCTTTTGATTGAGAAGTGATATGCTTTGTTCTTGTGCACACACATACACTAGTAAGTTGAAGCTAGTAGACTTATTGAATGTTGTAAGTGATTAGAAGGACATGAATATGTGCAAGATGATTTAGTTTGCATGCTTTGAATACAAGTCGGTGCATTAGAGAGATTTTTGCTTGGGATTGAGTTTGTTTTTCCACCAAGTGAGTTTTTGAGCCTTATTGCATATTTGCAATTTATTCGTTTGCTTGAGTGTCCACGGATTGTTTGCATTGCTAGCAGTTGTTTGAGGTCTTTCTTGAAACGCATGACATTATTTGACGATTAAAATGATAAAGGCATTTAGGAATAACCGCATATTTTCCCATATTACCACACCATATTTATATGATCAATTAGTTAACTCGTTGAGCTTAATCCTATTTTTCGGTGACATACCACATTATTTGCCTCGACCTTTTTCTTGTATTGGCCTTACATTAATTTGAACCCGCATTGTCAAAGGCTAGTAGAGTGCTTAAGGGAGTAATAAGGTGTGCAAGGAGGGGTTTATTGTTGGTTTTACTTTTGGGGGAAATATTGAAAATTGGGTTTGGTTGTTTACTTGATAGTCGGCAGGTGTAATAAAATTGTGGGATCATTGTTATTGTTTATATTATTGTTTGTGTTATATTTAGCTCTCGAAAAGAAGAAAAAAAGAAAAGAGAAAAAAAGAAAAAAAGAAAAAAAGAAAAAGAAAAAAAATATATTATGAGAGCATGTTTGTGTTTGTTGTGATCCTACTTTAGTCGACTAGTCGAGCGTTTTTTGTTGGAGGAAGAAGAGTAAAATTATGTGTGGGGGGGGAAATAGGGTGTTGTGTATGATTTGTTATGGTACTTACTAGCTTTTGTCACTTCACCTGATTTGGCTTTTGACATACCTTGTCCCTAGCCCCGTTACAACCCAAAAAAAAGACCTTTTGATTATCGTCATTGATGTATGTTGTGTTAAGAGTTAGATTGATACCAAATGTCAAGCATGCTTATGATTTTGTTGGAATTGAGTGATACACTTACCCTTGTTCTTGAGTGAATATTCTTTTGTGAGTGGATTGTGAGTGTTTGCTTGTTTTTGCGTATGAGATCCCGAGTTTTGTCTCAAAGATGTACTCTTGTAGGCTTAGCATGTTTACTAACTTATTCTTACACTTGACATGGGCTTGTGAGAACTTATGCATGTTCATTGAGTAGACTATGTGAATACTTGCACTTTCGACACCAAGACATTGCGTATTTACTTTGATTCTTAAGTTGATATGGCATGAGAGGATTTGAAGGTATGGTAGGATATTAGTACTAGATTAATTGCATTTTCATTTAGTTGCATTCATGCATTGCATTGCATTAAGTTAATTGGATTTTGTGGGTACATTCACTATAGGCCCTCACGAGACCTTACTCGTCCACTAGGGCTGCCTAGGGGTTTAAAGGGCTTGTTGCATATGCCAAATGCAACCGTGATCACCTACGGAAGTGGTACTAATTAGGTAGTGTTAGTTGTTTATGCTTGAGGACAAGCATCGGTTTAAGTTTGGGGGTGTGATAAGTGGATGTTATATCCGCTTGGAATGCTTCGTATCGGCTTGAATTGATGACTTGGACTCAAGTATGTGGTGTTTTTGATGTGTTTGTAGTGAATTTGTGCAGGAATAAGAGTCGGATGTGGGATGATGTGTTCCATGTTTAATTGGTGGGTTTTGAGCTTAAAGAATGAAAGTACATCAAATTGCGAGAGTGCCGGAAGAAACGGAATGAAAATCGGAGTTAAAACGAAGAAAATAGAGCAAAATCAGCAAATGAACAGTAGGTCGGGCGCGGCCGCGCCTAATTTGTGCTGATTTCGGGCGCGGGCGCGCGGGAATGAACAGTAGCGCGCGGCGGGCGGCGCGGGCGCGCGGGCGCGGGAAAATCAGCCAAAATTTCTGATTTTTGTTTTGGCCATATCTTGAGTTCTACAAGTCCGTTTTGGATGATTCAACTGCCCACGCGAAGATAATGGAATTTTCTATCATTCTAAGGTGGTCTGGAGTCCAGAATTATTGAAGAGAATTTTCCTTCAATTCAGAATCAACAGAAATTGCTAGAATTCAATTCTAAACAGGAAATTGCCACAATTCCTACTTCTAATCAATATGGTAATTGGCCTGGACGGTGGGAACATTCCAGAATCAGTATTACGCATGGAATTTGCAAATCCTATCCCGTTTAAAGATGGAAATTGCCACAATTCTATTCCAACTCAAAGATGGCAATTGCTTGATGGAGAGGCAAATTGGGGCTATAAATACACATCTTGGGGGACAGAAAAAGGAGACCACGACAAGACACAACACACCAGAAATTTATATCATTGTATTTGTTTTACATCATGTTTTCATTAGACCCCGTGACGATGAGAAGTTCGATCATGAGCTAATCGTTGTCATGGGGTCCTAACGGATTTATTTATGGAATTTAGTAGTTGATTGCTTATTTGATATGTGTGTGATGAATTATTGATATCCTTGTATGGTTGTGTTTCATGTGTTTAGATGCGTCATGAACATCTAATTTGTTAATCTCTTGCGAAACGAGAGTGGATCTTGAGATTTAGAACTTGCCATGCTAGCATAGGATAGGTTGATGTTTTAACATCATGATTTGTGGCGTAAATAGAGATATTATGCTACCCTATGTGATCTATGTGGATAACTTGTTCTTCAACCGTTATGTTTTCAAATTCTATAGAGATATAGGGTCTAAGCATAATTGGTGTCTATTCATCTTCTATCTCTTTTGTGGATGTATGTTTAGTTTGGTACTAGTATACCGAGAGGTAACTTTTACTTGTTTCGTGTTGTCCGATCAGATATCGAAACCATCACATATATTGATTAAGGCATGATCTCTAAAGGAAGTATTTAATGAAGTTAGGATACCATGGTTTCTCTTGTAGAAGTAATTCGATTTTAATTCTCATTAGTTAATTAATTCTTAGTTTATTAATTTGCATCTTAGTTTAATTTAGATAGTTAAAACCCATATTTGTTATTTGTCTTAGCAGTGGATAATAATCATACATTGTTGCATAGGTGCATGAACTGAATTGAAACCATAACCAGATCTCTGTGGGAACGAACTCAACTTATATCTATATTACTTGTGACCACGTACGCTTGCGTGATTTTGTGTAAACAAGTTTTTGGGATTAGTAGTTGTTGTATTGTGTGTTCATGTATGATTTCATGCTTTGCATATTAGTAGTAGTAAATTATGCATTTATGTTCGTGTTATCTATGTTTGTTTCATATAGGACATTCTGTTTTTTTTATGTTCGTATATCATGTGAGTTCATAATAGTTTGCATTTGCACCCATGCTTGATAGGAATTTTGTGTTGTTGATGCTTTTGATTGAGAAGTGATATGCTTTGTTCTTGTGCACACACATACACTAGTAAGTTGAAGCTAGTAGACTTATTGAATGTTGTAAGTGATTAGAAGGACATGAATATGTGCAAGATGATTTAGTTTGCATGCTTTGAATACAAGTCGGTGCATTAGAGAGATTTTTGCTTGGGATTGAGTTTGTTTTTCCACCAAGTGAGTTTTTGAGCCTTATTGCATATTTGCAATTTATTCGTTTGCTTGAGTGTCCACGGATTGTTTGCATTGCTAGCAGTTGTTTGAGGTCTTTCTTGAAACGCATGACATTATTTGACGATTAAAATGATAAAGGCATTTAGGAATAACCGCATATTTTCCCATATTACCACACCATATTTATATGATCAATTAGTTAACTCGTTGAGCTTAATCCTATTTTTCGGTGACATACCACATTATTTGCCTCGACCTTTTTCTTGTATTGGCCTTACATTAATTTGAACCCGCATTGTCAAAGGCTAGTAGAGTGCTTAAGGGAGTAATAAGGTGTGCAAGGAGGGGTTTATTGTTGGTTTTACTTTTGGGGGAAATATTGAAAATTGGGTTTGGTTGTTTACTTGATAGTCGGCAGGTGTAATAAAATTGTGGGATCATTGTTATTGTTTATATTATTGTTTGTGTTATATTTAGCTCTCGAAAAGAAGAAAAAAAGAAAAGAGAAAAAAAGAAAAAAAGAAAAAAAGAAAAAGAAAAAAAATATATTATGAGAGCATGTTTGTGTTTGTTGTGATCCTACTTTAGTCGACTAGTCGAGCGTTTTTTGTTGGAGGAAGAAGAGTAAAATTATGTGTGGGGGGGGGAAATAGGGTGTTGTGTATGATTTGTTATGGTACTTACTAGCTTTTGTCACTTCAC
Organism: Kitagawia praeruptora; assembly: GCA_037693485.1. Lineage (NCBI taxonomy): Eukaryota > Viridiplantae > Streptophyta > Magnoliopsida > Apiales > Apiaceae > Kitagawia > Kitagawia praeruptora. The sequence goes on from CM075352.1 coordinate 149,108,415, forward strand.
CTGATTTGGCTTTTGACATACCTTGTCCCTAGCCCCGTTACAACCCAAAAAAAAGACCTTTTGATTATCGTCATTGATGTATGTTGTGTTAAGAGTTAGATTGATACCAAATGTCAAGCATGCTTATGATTTTGTTGGAATTGAGTGATACACTTACCCTTGTTCTTGAGTGAATATTCTTTTGTGAGTGGATTGTGAGTGTTTGCTTGTTTTTGCGTATGAGATCCCGAGTTTTGTCTCAAAGATGTACTCTTGTAGGCTTAGCATGTTTACTAACTTATTCTTACACTTGACATGGGCTTGTGAGAACTTATGCATGTTCATTGAGTAGACTATGTGAATACTTGCACTTTCGACACCAAGACATTGCGTATTTACTTTGATTCTTAAGTTGATATGGCATGAGAGGATTTGAAGGTATGGTAGGATATTAGTACTAGATTAATTGCATTTTCATTTAGTTGCATTCATGCATTGCATTGCATTAAGTTAATTGGATTTTGTGGGTACATTCACTATAGGCCCTCACGAGACCTTACTCGTCCACTAGGGCTGCCTAGGGGTTTAAAGGGCTTGTTGCATATGCCAAATGCAACCGTGATCACCTACGGAAGTGGTACTAATTAGGTAGTGTTAGTTGTTTATGCTTGAGGACAAGCATCGGTTTAAGTTTGGGGGTGTGATAAGTGGATGTTATATCCGCTTGGAATGCTTCGTATCGGCTTGAATTGATGACTTGGACTCAAGTATGTGGTGTTTTTGATGTGTTTGTAGTGAATTTGTGCAGGAATAAGAGTCGGATGTGGGATGATGTGTTCCATGTTTAATTGGTGGGTTTTGAGCTTAAAGAATGAAAGTACATCAAATTGCGAGAGTGCCGGAAGAAACGGAATGAAAATCGGAGTTAAAACGAAGAAAATAGAGCAAAATCAGCAAATGAACAGTAGGTCGGGCGCGGCCGCGCCTAATTTGTGCTGATTTCGGGCGCGGGCGCGCGGGAATGAACAGTAGCGCGCGGCGGGCGGCGCGGGCGCGCGGGCGCGGGAAAATCAGCCAAAATTTCTGATTTTTGTTTTGGCCATATCTTGAGTTCTACAAGTCCGTTTTGGATGATTCAACTGCCCACGCGAAGATAATGGAATTTTCTATCATTCTAAGGTGGTCTGGAGTCCAGAATTATTGAAGAGAATTTTCCTTCAATTCAGAATCAACAGAAATTGCTAGAATTCAATTCTAAACAGGAAATTGCCACAATTCCTACTTCTAATCAATATGGTAATTGGCCTGGACGGTGGGAACATTCCAGAATCAGTATTACGCATGGAATTTGCAAATCCTATCCCGTTTAAAGATGGAAATTGCCACAATTCTATTCCAACTCAAAGATGGCAATTGCTTGATGGAGAGGCAAATTGGGGCTATAAATACACATCTTGGGGGACAGAAAAAGGAGACCACGACAAGACACAACACACCAGAAATTTATATCATTGTATTTGTTTTACATCATGTTTTCATTAGACCCCGTGACGATGAGAAGTTCGATCATGAGCTAATCGTTGTCATGGGGTCCTAACGGATTTATTTATGGAATTTAGTAGTTGATTGCTTATTTGATATGTGTGTGATGAATTATTGATATCCTTGTATGGTTGTGTTTCATGTGTTTAGATGCGTCATGAACATCTAATTTGTTAATCTCTTGCGAAACGAGAGTGGATCTTGAGATTTAGAACTTGCCATGCTAGCATAGGATAGGTTGATGTTTTAACATCATGATTTGTGGCGTAAATAGAGATATTATGCTACCCTATGTGATCTATGTGGATAACTTGTTCTTCAACCGTTATGTTTTCAAATTCTATAGAGATATAGGGTCTAAGCATAATTGGTGTCTATTCATCTTCTATCTCTTTTGTGGATGTATGTTTAGTTTGGTACTAGTATACCGAGAGGTAACTTTTACTTGTTTCGTGTTGTCCGATCAGATATCGAAACCATCACATATATTGATTAAGGCATGATCTCTAAAGGAAGTATTTAATGAAGTTAGGATACCATGGTTTCTCTTGTAGAAGTAATTCGATTTTAATTCTCATTAGTTAATTAATTCTTAGTTTATTAATTTGCATCTTAGTTTAATTTAGATAGTTAAAACCCATATTTGTTATTTGTCTTAGCAGTGGATAATAATCATACATTGTTGCATAGGTGCATGAACTGAATTGAAACCATAACCAGATCTCTGTGGGAACGAACTCAACTTATATCTATATTACTTGTGACCACGTACGCTTGCGTGATTTTGTGTAAACAAGTTTTTGGGATTAGTAGTTGTTGTATTGTGTGTTCATGTATGATTTCATGCTTTGCATATTAGTAGTAGTAAATTATGCATTTATGTTCGTGTTATCTATGTTTGTTTCATATAGGACATTCTGTTTTTTTTATGTTCGTATATCATGTGAGTTCATAATAGTTTGCATTTGCACCCATGCTTGATAGGAATTTTGTGTTGTTGATGCTTTTGATTGAGAAGTGATATGCTTTGTTCTTGTGCACACACATACACTAGTAAGTTGAAGCTAGTAGACTTATTGAATGTTGTAAGTGATTAGAAGGACATGAATATGTGCAAGATGATTTAGTTTGCATGCTTTGAATACAAGTCGGTGCATTAGAGAGATTTTTGCTTGGGATTGAGTTTGTTTTTCCACCAAGTGAGTTTTTGAGCCTTATTGCATATTTGCAATTTATTCGTTTGCTTGAGTGTCCACGGATTGTTTGCATTGCTAGCAGTTGTTTGAGGTCTTTCTTGAAACGCATGACATTATTTGACGATTAAAATGATAAAGGCATTTAGGAATAACCGCATATTTTCCCATATTACCACACCATATTTATATGATCAATTAGTTAACTCGTTGAGCTTAATCCTATTTTTCGGTGACATACCACATTATTTGCCTCGACCTTTTTCTTGTATTGGCCTTACATTAATTTGAACCCGCATTGTCAAAGGCTAGTAGAGTGCTTAAGGGAGTAATAAGGTGTGCAAGGAGGGGTTTATTGTTGGTTTTACTTTTGGGGGAAATATTGAAAATTGGGTTTGGTTGTTTACTTGATAGTCGGCAGGTGTAATAAAATTGTGGGATCATTGTTATTGTTTATATTATTGTTTGTGTTATATTTAGCTCTCGAAAAGAAGAAAAAAAGAAAAGAGAAAAAAAGAAAAAAAGAAAAAAAGAAAAAGAAAAAAAATATATTATGAGAGCATGTTTGTGTTTGTTGTGATCCTACTTTAGTCGACTAGTCGAGCGTTTTTTGTTGGAGGAAGAAGAGTAAAATTATGTGTGGGGGGGGGGAAATAGGGTGTTGTGTATGATTTGTTATGGTACTTACTAGCTTTTGTCACTTCACCTGATTTGGCTTTTGACATACCTTGTCCCTAGCCCCGTTACAACCCAAAAAAAAGACCTTTTGATTATCGTCATTGATGTATGTTGTGTTAAGAGTTAGATTGATACCAAATGTCAAGCATGCTTATGATTTTGTTGGAATTGAGTGATACACTTACCCTTGTTCTTGAGTGAATATTCTTTTGTGAGTGGATTGTGAGTGTTTGCTTGTTTTTGCGTATGAGATCCCGAGTTTTGTCTCAAAGATGTACTCTTGTAGGCTTAGCATGTTTACTAACTTATTCTTACACTTGACATGGGCTTGTGAGAACTTATGCATGTTCATTGAGTAGACTATGTGAATACTTGCACTTTCGACACCAAGACATTGCGTATTTACTTTGATTCTTAAGTTGATATGGCATGAGAGGATTTGAAGGTATGGTAGGATATTAGTACTAGATTAATTGCATTTTCATTTAGTTGCATTCATGCATTGCATTGCATTAAGTTAATTGGATTTTGTGGGTACATTCACTATAGGCCCTCACGAGACCTTACTCGTCCACTAGGGCTGCCTAGGGGTTTAAAGGGCTTGTTGCATATGCCAAATGCAACCGTGATCACCTACGGAAGTGGTACTAATTAGGTAGTGTTAGTTGTTTATGCTTGAGGACAAGCATCGGTTTAAGTTTGGGGGTGTGATAAGTGGATGTTATATCCGCTTGGAATGCTTCGTATCGGCTTGAATTGATGACTTGGACTCAAGTATGTGGTGTTTTTGATGTGTTTGTAGTGAATTTGTGCAGGAATAAGAGTCGGATGTGGGATGATGTGTTCCATGTTTAATTGGTGGGTTTTGAGCTTAAAGAATGAAAGTACATCAAATTGCGAGAGTGCCGGAAGAAACGGAATGAAAATCGGAGTTAAAACGAAGAAAATAGAGCAAAATCAGCAAATGAACAGTAGGTCGGGCGCGGCCGCGCCTAATTTGTGCTGATTTCGGGCGCGGGCGCGCGGGAATGAACAGTAGCGCGCGGCGGGCGGCGCGGGCGCGCGGGCGCGGGAAAATCAGCCAAAATTTCTGATTTTTGTTTTGGCCATATCTTGAGTTCTACAAGTCCGTTTTGGATGATTCAACTGCCCACGCGAAGATAATGGAATTTTCTATCATTCTAAGGTGGTCTGGAGTCCAGAATTATTGAAGAGAATTTTCCTTCAATTCAGAATCAACAGAAATTGCTAGAATTCAATTCTAAACAGGAAATTGCCACAATTCCTACTTCTAATCAATATGGTAATTGGCCTGGACGGTGGGAACATTCCAGAATCAGTATTACGCATGGAATTTGCAAATCCTATCCCGTTTAAAGATGGAAATTGCCACAATTCTATTCCAACTCAAAGATGGCAATTGCTTGATGGAGAGGCAAATTGGGGCTATAAATACACATCTTGGGGGACAGAAAAAGGAGACCACGACAAGACACAACACACCAGAAATTTATATCATTGTATTTGTTTTACATCATGTTTTCATTAGACCCCGTGACGATGAGAAGTTCGATCATGAGCTAATCGTTGTCATGGGGTCCTAACGGATTTATTTATGGAATTTAGTAGTTGATTGCTTATTTGATATGTGTGTGATGAATTATTGATATCCTTGTATGGTTGTGTTTCATGTGTTTAGATGCGTCATGAACATCTAATTTGTTAATCTCTTGCGAAACGAGAGTGGATCTTGAGATTTAGAACTTGCCATGCTAGCATAGGATAGGTTGATGTTTTAACATCATGATTTGTGGCGTAAATAGAGATATTATGCTACCCTATGTGATCTATGTGGATAACTTGTTCTTCAACCGTTATGTTTTCAAATTCTATAGAGATATAGGGTCTAAGCATAATTGGTGTCTATTCATCTTCTATCTCTTTTGTGGATGTATGTTTAGTTTGGTACTAGTATACCGAGAGGTAACTTTTACTTGTTTCGTGTTGTCCGATCAGATATCGAAACCATCACATATATTGATTAAGGCATGATCTCTAAAGGAAGTATTTAATGAAGTTAGGATACCATGGTTTCTCTTGTAGAAGTAATTCGATTTTAATTCTCATTAGTTAATTAATTCTTAGTTTATTAATTTGCATCTTAGTTTAATTTAGATAGTTAAAACCCATATTTGTTATTTGTCTTAGCAGTGGATAATAATCATACATTGTTGCATAGGTGCATGAACTGAATTGAAACCATAACCAGATCTCTGTGGGAACGAACTCAACTTATATCTATATTACTTGTGACCACGTACGCTTGCGTGATTTTGTGTAAACAGGCTTCTCTGTCAAAACTGCTCCATGCTTCTTTTTCTTTGCTGCTGCAACTGTCTTCCCTTTTATCTTGGTTGTACGATAGGCTTGGGCTCTTGTCTTCCTTCTGTTAGATGTGAAATTCTTGATAAGCTTTCGTACTTTGACAGTTTCTTCAAGTTGATCCTTGACAGCATCTTTCATGACAGCAACTTTGACAGCTTCGATTGTTTGGCTCTTGACAACATCTTTCACTTGGGTGTCTTCAGCCAATTTGGCAGTATCCTTGTTGACAGTATCTTTTTCAGCATTAAAGCATTCGACAGCTAATCTCAAGATACTTGCCTCCAAGGCTTCACAAATTTCTAACTCCCCTTTTTCCTTGACAGCATCTTTCTTTTTAGTACTGGGAGTTTCTTGCTCTTCTTGGGTAGCATCCATCTGAGTTTGTGTAGCAACATTCTCAGATGCTTCTTTTCTAGAACCCTGGAATCTTCCAGGTTCACCACTTCCTCCAATTTCAACCTCATCATCATCCAAAGTATCATCATAGTTGCAGCTTCCTCCCATCTTGGCATTAGCATCAGAGATCAGCTTCTTTATGATTGAGCTAATTTCCTCATCTCTTTTTGCTAACAGTCTATGAATATCTTTGACAGCTTTAACCTTTTCACTTGTGATACTAGATTTGATAAGTTTCTTCAGTACTATCATGATTGTTTCAGTGCTTAGTCCTGAGATTTTGTCCAATGGTAAGAAATCCAACCTTCTAGTTCCTGTCTTTGTGATCCTTCTGAAACACACACCGTAAGGATTTTGAATCACCTCAGGGAGTTTGTCTTCAACCATCATTTTAATTTGTGCTATCAGACTATCATTGAAGGTTGTTGAATTTCTGACTACCAGGGTTCCAAGGACTTGGAGTACTCTAGCATGCAAACTTTGTAAAAGCTGCATTGTGATGAATATGGTCAAACGGTTTTTCAAATAAACCTGAACAGCCCATCTTCTTTCCAAGTTGATTCTCACAGAGATACTTATTACTTTGCTCTTCAGTGTTGATGCCAATTTTGTAAAAGCTCCCCCTGCTTCACTAATTGATTCATCCACCAACTTACTGAAATCTTCATCTTTGTTGTTCAAAGTACTCTCCATGTGATTAACCATCATCAATTCTGCATCTTCAAGGGCGTATTCACTTCTATCTGACCAAGTAGTTCTAGTAGATATGCCAGCAGATATGTCCATATACTCAGGCATTTTGCCTTTGCCTTTACCCAGAGCATTTCGAATTTCTTTTTCTCTCCATTCCTTCTACAACTTCTGGAATGGAGCTTCAACTTCCTCAGGATTTGGCTCATTGATTTTCAGTGGAGGCAATACTGTTCTTTTAGACTTTTGAGTCCCCTTTAATTGCTCCAACACTTCCTTGGATAACAATACTGCCTCACCATCTATTTCTGCTTCAAATAATTCACCATCTCCTGTTGCCTTCAGTTCTTCACCAAAGTTTCTTTCTTCTTTCTCTTGCGCCCCCTCACTTTCATCTCCATCTTTTTCTTCCAAAACTTGTTCCCCCTCACTTGTAGGCTCCCCCTCACTTGCAGCTTCACCTTGTTTTTCCTTCTCTACCAGGTTTGCTTCATTTTGATCTACCACTTTCTCTCCCTCACCCTCATTCTGATCTACCACTTTCTCCCCCTTAGTTGAGTTGGCAGCACTAAGGATGGCAGATAATGAGTGAAAAGTTTATTGACTATCAGCAAAACCAGTAGCTACCATAGTGGACAGAGCATCAAGTTTAGCTTCCATGGATGCACATCTGCCCTCATGGGATTTCAACCTTGATTCAGCTTATTTAGAAGGACCACCAGTTCTCAACCTTTTGGGATATAAATGAAGAGACTGGGGCAAGGAGGCTATGGGGTTTCTCACACACTCATTGTTTTTCTGAGTGATCTCATCACTCCTCACAGAATGACTCTCAAGGCCTAGTGCCTTTGTGTGTGGGGTTCCCTCAAGTTCACTCTGGACATGCTCAAGTCCCTCACCTTTTGCCAGCTCGTTTGGCTGCCTCTCATTTTTATGCTCACCTCTCTTTTCTTTTATCTCTCTTTTTCTTTTCACTCCCTCACTCATCCTAGATGCATGGGTATGAGCAGTACTTGCATGCATTTTAGTTGAAGAAGTAGAAAGTTTAGATTGTACCTTCAAGGCAGAGATAGTAAGTTGATCATCATCTGAAGCATCTTCAACAATGACAGTATCATGATCAAACTTTGTAGAGGCGACAGCATCTTTACCCAAAATGTTACTGTCCACAGGTGGGTTGATAGCAACTTTTGTGGTGTCTTTGACAGTAACTGAGGCTGTGACAGCAACTTCCGGAAAGTCAGTTGCTCTTTGGAGTTCGACCAAGATGTTGGCTGTTTCATTTTCTGGCAGAGTACCATCTTGATCTAGCTCAGTGTTTGAGTGAGTGGTGTCAATTTCACTTTGAGAAATGGGTTCTTGTGGACCACTTGATGGGGGCTCATCCATGACTTGAGATGGATGATCAAAACCTGAAGGGATTGGACTGTCCCCTTCTTTAGGTTGTTGAGTAGAAACAATTGATGAATTAGAGAATAAAGAAGGTGATGGTTTAGAAGAGATTTTTGGCTGTTCCACAGGGTTAACTTGTGGAACATCAAGAGTAGAAGTTTCATGACCCTCACTGTGCCCTATCTCTGTGTGCATTTCTGCAAGTGTAGGCTCCTCATGAGTGAGTACATGAGGTTGTGCTGACTCTTTACAGGATGCCTTGGGAGACAGGCCAGCTTCAATAGATACTTCTTGTTGAGAAGAAGCACCTAGGGATGTGTTTGATTCCCTTTTACTCTCCACAGCCTTTTGTGAGACTGTGGGGTGGCTGACAGTGGCTTTGGCCCTCTTAGCTCTCTTCTTCTTAGGCTCAAGAGGAACCACTGTGGGTTCACTTTCACTAACATCCTTATTTGCTGCATCATGTGCAGTTTCTCCCTCAACATTCTCATAACTACTACCAACACCAGTTTCCAAGGGTCTTTTCTTGGATTCTTGCAAAGTTGTTTTTGTGGTCTTTGGTTGTCTAGAGGATCTGATAGGAATGTATGCAGAATGTGGGTTAACTGAATTTGGGTCTAATTCAGCTTCATTCTCAAGGGAGAAGACAACATATCCAGAGGGTAGTGCTACGTCAAGATGAGGCTCTTGATCAGCCATGTGCTTGGTGAAACAGAGTGGAATATGTGCATTTGAATTTTGTGAATTGAGTGATGTGTGTGTATTTCTTTTCAAAACATTGCATTCTATAGAGAGAGATGCATTATCATCAATTCCACAAAATGAATTCAAACACATAGTAAGAAAGCGAGGATAAATATGTACCTTCCTACTTAGAGCTGACTTGAGTTGACTCATAAGCAACTTTCCTACATTCACTTTGTATCCATGGACAAGAGAGTGAGTATGCTTCTTGATATAGGAGGGAATTCCATTCCATCCAGAGGTTTTGGTTGAGAAAACCTTCACCATGACATCAAAAATCATGCTCCATTCTTTTCTCAAATGCTTTCTGTCCATTTCACCAGTCGAGTACCATTTCGATGTACCCTCTTCAAGAACAGGACCAGAATACCCAATTTTCAAGAAAAACTTCTCTAGGGTTTCATCACTTGCAAGTTCCTTGTATGATTCTTTAGCTTGCAGTCCAGTTCCCAAAGCTTCGTTGATGCCTTTGATTGTGAGGATGCAGGTGATTCCTTTGATTTTGTATTGTATTGTGTCTTTACCTGCACCTCCTGGAACATAGGCAGTGTTCCAGAATTCTTCAAGTCTTTCCAGGTTTAAGGATGGTGTAGATGTTATAGCATGACCCAGATATGACTTGTTGATAAAGGATACGAGTCCTTTATATCCTTCACCAGCATCTCCAGCAGTGACAATACCAGCAAAGTTTGTTTGAGAAGAGGATTGTTTGGGTGCCATTTCTTGCTTTGAGCTTCGGAGAGAGATTTTTGCTTTTGAGAGAGATAGAGGTTTTGTTGAAAGTTGTGTGTTTGTGTGTTTGATAGTTGCTTACATGAAAATAGCAAATGTCTTACTGAGAAAGGGAAAGTAACTGTGTCTTAGCCCATTAATCAGTCACGTGGAGTCGTGGGTAGTTACTTTTTAGTGGCTGTAAATCGTGGAAGTAAAATCCCAATTAATATGGTCCACTAATCTTGATAGTAACCTGTGCGCTGTAACAAATTCATTAGTAATTTTGAGAGGATGACAACAAGTTTTGCTTGATAGTAATATCATTGCAAGAACATACTGTCACCATTAGGCAATTTATACAATTTCCTTTAAATTTCATGACAGAGACTTTTTCAATTGTGTCATCTAAGAAACTTGTTGTCAAGGCACTTCGTGACAGCATCTTCACTTATTGACAGCAACTTAGGCGGAAATAATTTATGTCATGAATTTTAATCGACTTTGCCTATTGCTTAAGCGAAAATTACCAAATAGCATTTTAATCGATTTAGGCACATATTTGTTGGTTTTAGCACATATCCACAAAAATCCATACACACAAATAGTCAACTTAACAACCATTTACAGAAGGATAAATGGAAAGAAGATGAACAGCATGCAAAACACTGGGAGAATGAAACGATGAACTTTTCATTAAAAAAAACTTTAAAACAATACAAAACAAAAAAATAGTTCTTAAGAACTAAGCATCACTTTTTATTAAGCTCTTCAAGAGCTTCCACCAGTAGCTGCTCAATGACCTTTGCAATCTCCTTCTCCTCAGTGATCCCTTTGGCATCCAGATAAGCCTGAAGCTTATCGAAGAAAGGATCAAGAGGGTGCTCAGCAGCAGCCTCCTCCTGTGGCTTGGACACTCCGGATGTAGACATTTCTCCTGCCTTCCTCTTGCTCATATTAGACTCTAGAGTTCTTAGGGTGTTAAGTGAGAACAAAGGGTTTAGCTTTGGTCTTATTTATAACACAGTAAGTGACTCTACAGCTCCCAACTGCCTCTTTTTAATGAAGTAATTTAACTTTTAAATTAAAAAGACTGACAAATACCCGTAGTCATATCAAATGACACAAGTACTTATCACTAAGCAGGCGTATGAAATAAGTTAATGTCACGTGACTACTCATTACAAAAATTAAAACAGGCATGTGATTTGAATTTAGCATAGTCATAGCAAACATGCTGTCAAATAAACAAGTAGCACATAGGACAGTAACTTCTCATGACAGTAACATTGAAAGTTAAGGTCACGAGGTGCAATTTTAACCACATTGAAAATGTAAAAACTAGTAAGTTATCATACCAGATTTAGCATTCCCAATTCACTTACCAACCTGTTGAAGGTTGCTTCATCTAGTGGCTTCGTAAAAATATCTGCAAGTTGCTTTTCTGTTGGAACATAAATCAGCTTTACAGTTCCCCTTTCAACATGCTCTCTTAGGAAATGATGTCTGATATCAATGTGCTTTGTCCTGGAGTGTTGAACTGGATTGTCTGAGATAGCTATGGCACTAGTGTTATCACAATAAATAGGAATATTGGACAACTCCAAGCCATAATCCATTAGCTAATTTTTCATCCAAAGAAGTTGAGCACAGCAACTTCCAGCTGCGATATATTCAGCTTCTGCAGTTGAAGTAGATACAGAATGCTGCTTCTTGCTAAACCATGACACTAATCTTCCACCCAGAAATTGACAGCTTCCTGTTGTACTTTTCCTGTCAATCTTGCATCCAGCATAGTCTGAATCTGAATAACCAACCAAGTCAAATCCAGTATCTTTAGGATACCAAAGGCCTAGGTTTGGAGTGCCTTTGAGATATCTAAAGATTCTCTTGATTGCTACTAAGTGTGATTCTTTTGGATCAGCTTGAAACCTTGCACAGAGACATGTAGCAAACATGATGTCTGGTCTACTAGCAGTTAAGTATATCAACGATCCCACCATGCCTCTGTAGGTACTAGAATCCACTTTCTTTCCTTTAGGATCCAAATCCAGCTTGGTTGTAGTAGAGATAGGTGTCTTGGCAGGTAATGCATCTTCCATGTTGAACTTTTTGAGAAGTTCCTTGACATATTTCGATTGGCTTATGAAGATACCATCATCCTTTTGATGAACTTGTAGACCTAGGAAAAATGATAGTTCTCTCATCATGCTCATCTCATACTTGCTCTTAATAAGAGATGAAAAGTTTTCACACAGCTTCTCATTTGTAGAACCAAAGATTATGTCATCAACATAAATCTGAACCAGAATGATGTCCTTGCCATGGTGCTTGTAGAATAGTGTCTTATCCACTACACCTCTTGTAAATTGATTCTCAATGAGAAAAGTAGATAGAGTTTCATACCAAGCTCGAGGGGCTTGCTTCAATCCATAAAGTGCTTTGAACAGCTTGTAGACAAAGTCATACAACTAAGCATCCTCAAATCCAGGTGGCTGTTCGACATACACTTCTTCTTCTTCTAATTCTCCATTAAGAAAGGAACTTTTGACATCCATTTGGAACACTTTGAAGTTACAGTGTGTAGCATAGGCTAAAAATATCCGAATAGCTTCAAGCCTGGCAACAGGGGCAAATGTTTCATCATAATCGATTCCTTCCTGTTGACAGTAACCATTAGCTACTAGCCTTGCCTTGTTTCTTGTCACATTTCCACTTTCATCCAACTTGTTTCTGAAAACCCACTTTGTGTCAACTACTGACTTCCCTTTGGGTCTAGGGACCAGCTTCCATACATTGTTTCTCTCAAATTGATTTAGCTATTCTTGCATAGCTATCACCCAATCTGAATCCAACAATGCTTCATCAATTTACTTTGGCTCAGTTTGAGATAGAAAACATGAAAACATATTTCTTCTCGTCCTAATACCAGTAGTGGGATCACCAATGATTAGATTGCTAATGTGATCTCTGTTCCACTTAGTGGTTCTGGGCAAGCTTCTTTCTTGATCTGCTTCATCATTTCCTCTTTGAGGTGTTGACTCTCCACCATTGATGTTTTCTCCTTCATGTTCTTCAACGTCTCCAGAATCATTCTCATTCTGATGATTAGCTGATATAGTTTGAGATTGAGCTGGAGTTTGAGTAGCATCATTGGTGTTGACAGCATTTTTTTCAAACTCAATATCCTAAGTACCAGTAGGTTCATCAGCAACAATTTCTTCTTCTTCCAAATACCCTTGATTTTCAAATCTAAGAGGCTCCATTTTCATCAAATGTGACATTCATACTTTCTTCAATGACTTTGTGATCAATGACATAGACTCTGTAGGCAGTCCTCTCCAAACCATATCCCATGAAAATGCCTTCATAAGCTTTAGCATCGAACTTTCCTTTCCTTTCATGGTTGTCAATCATCATGAAACACTTACTTCCAAATACATGAAAATACTTGACAGTAGGTTTCTTTCCTGTTAACAAATAGTAAGGAGTGTTTCCATGAGTCTTGTTGATCAAGGTTCTATTCTGTGTGTAACAAGCCGTATTAATAGCTTCTGCCCAGAAGTATGTTGGTAATTTAGAATCATTCAACATAGTTCTCGCAGCTTCGATGAGAGTTCTGTTCTTCCTTTCTACAACTCCATTTTGTTGTGGTGTCCTGGCAGTGGAGAATTGTTGGACAATGCCCTCTTCTTTGCAGAAGTTTCCTAGTGTGGCATTTCTGAACTCAGTACCATTGTCACTTCTCAGATATTGAACTTGAGCATTGGGGGTTCTTTCAAGAACTCTTATGTGATCAATGATTTCTTGAGCAGCTTCGTCCTTTGTCTCTAAAAACCTCACCCAAGTGTACCTTGAGTAGTCATCCACCATTACCAGGGCATATCTCTTCCTTGCAAGAGATTGAACATTTACTGGACCAAACAAATCCATGTGAATTAATTTGAGTGGCTCAGTGTTGGTATTCACTTGCTTTGATTTGTGCATAGATCTTTTCAATTTGCCCATTTGACAATCCTCACATAGTCCTTCTTGACAGAATTCCTGTTGAGGTAGTCCTCTCACTAAATCCTTCTTCATCAGAATATTCATATTCTTGAAATTGAGATGTGAGAGCTTCTTGTTCCAAAGCATGCTTTCACCAACTGATGCTTTACTGTAAAAACAGTAAGCCTTGTCTTTATTGACAGAATTTAAATCTGCAAAAAACAAACTTCCTTTCCTGACTCCTTTCAAAGAGAGGCTTCGATCTTTCTTGTGATAGATATCACAAACCATCATATCAAAATCAACCTTGAATCCCCTGTCACTGAACTGGCTGACACTGAGTAGGTTGTGCTTCAATCCATCAACAAGAGCAATATCTTCAATGACAACATTTCCAATTTCCAAACAGCCATATCCCACAGTGTAACCTTTGCTGTTGTCTCCAAAAGTTATGATTGGGCCGGCTTTCTCCACAAAATGTGATAGCATGGCTATATCACCAGTCATGTGCCTGGAGCATCCACTGTCGATGATCCACATGACCTGCTTCTGTTTTTTGCCCTGCAAAACAGATGATTTTAATTTGCATCTGGTACCCAAACTCTGTTGGGTCCTACAGTTACAGCATCATTGTTCATATCATTTTGTTTCACATTTAAATCGACACTAGAATCCTCCTGTCTCACTTCTTTTACTGTCCACTTGGTTCTAGAGTTAGAATTAGTCTTTCTCTTTGTGGAAGCTGCCTTTTTACCAACATAGGCAGGCACAGAATAGGTAGATTAAAGCAAGTAGTCATAATAACAATTTTGCATGGCATACAATCAATGTTATTACAGACATCCATACTTCTTTGCATAATGGGGGTTCTATGTAAGTTACCACTAACATTGGACGCATTAACCTTATCCTGTTTGGGTTTCTTACAAACAAATGTTAAATGATGAGATGATCCACAATTATTGCAAAGCTTCCTAGGGGCATCCTTAACATGACTATATCCATTCTTCTTATCAATCCCTAACTTACCATTCCTATTCTTAGGCTTGTAGGCATTTTCTTTGACAGTATGTTCTGAAGTTGCTGTCGAGCCACCCTCGACAGTACCTTTCTTTGCCTCTGTCGTGACAGTAGGTTTGAAAGTTGCTGTCTTGGGTTCTCTCTTGACAGTATCTTTTGAAGTTTCTGTCTCATCCTTGTTGTCAGCTACTTTAGAACATTCTGTCTGATTGCTTGGTAGAGTTTCTGTCATGGGGAACTTGACAGTATCTTTTCCTTTGCTCAGTGTGCTGTCAATGCACTCATCTTCATCAAGTAGCTCTTGTTTGATGAACAAGGAGGTTTCATCAAAATCAGCTTGAAGATTTTTGAAAATCGGATTGTTAACTCTTTTGAGAATTTGAGGTTTGACAGCATCACTATCATCAAGAACAATTGCCTTTCCATGACTTCTACCATACTCGAAACCTATTCCTACCTTTTGATTCTCAGTGTGATTATCATGATATTCCTGGACTAACCTAGAAGAGTTTCTAATACCTTGGAGTTTAAACTCATTTTCTGCAATTTGACTCCTGAGAAAATCTTCTATTTCCTTAGCACAGATAATATCATTCTTCAATCTAGCATTCTCTTGAGCTAATGCATCTAGGGGACTGGTTCTTGGCAACAACATTTCATTTTCAGATTTGAGAGTTTCATTCTGTTTAATTAGTTAACTAAGCAATTTCTTCATGAGCAGTAGATAAACTAACATGAATGTTAAACATCTCAGCACTTAAATCCTCAATGGTATGCTTATACTCAGTTTTAGACATATCAAGTAAGACTAGAGATGGTACCTGATTTGATGAACTTGAAGCTTCTTCGTCAGATTTAGCCATGAGGGCTAAGTTTACAAACTCCTCTTCTTCTTCATCTTCAGAATCATCCCAGCATTTTCTTTAAGCCACATAGGCTTTCCCTTGATTCCTCTTAAACTGATTTCCAGATCCCTTTCCTTGATTCTGTCTTGGTCTTCTGCACTCAGTAGCAAAATGACCTAGCTCATATCAGTTGTAACATCTGAACTTCGACCTATCCACTAACCCTGTCTTGTATCATCCTCTTGTGGCTCCACCAGTGGGCTTTGAAAAACTTCCCTTGCTGAATTTAGATGTTTGACCCTGTGGCTTGTATGACTTGTCCCTTCTGAACTTGATATTCTTGAATCTCTTAGCCATATAAGCCATGGTTGGATTATCCATGCTTTCAATCTCTTCTACTGTGTAGAAGTCTTCATCTTCAACATCTTTCAGCTGCAGAACCACCTTCTCCTCGTCATCCAAAACTTCTTCAATCTTCAAAGATGGCATCTGTGTTTGTTGTGAACTTTGTGATGGTTCACTTGGACAAGCTACTTGTGGCTCATGAGCTATGAGGGCTCCTGACATGTTTGCTAACTTTCCTTTGGTTCTAGTTTGAATAGCTCTCTTTTGAAAAAGCTCGAGTTCGTATGATTTGAGCACACCATAGAGAGTTTCAAGAGAGACATCACTCAAGTTTCTTCCCTCTCTTATGGCTGTGACTTTGTGCTCAAGGTGCTCAGGGAGAGTGAGCAGAAATTTGATGTTAATCTCCTTTCTATCATAGAACTTTCCATGAATTTTCAACTCAGCTATCAGCTTACTGAACCTTTCAAACATGTGTGTAAGTTCTTCGCCTGGTTTCGCCATGAAGGCTTCATATTGTGATACACGAATTTGTCTTTGGTTCTCGCGAACTTCTTCACTTCCTTCACACAGCAGCTCTATCTTGCTCCACATCTCTTTTGCAGATCTGCATCCCATGACATTAACGCACATGGTTTTGTCTAACGTAAGTGAGTCGAGCAAGATGAGTTGTAAATAGTCATCCAAGACTACTTTCTCCTTTTCGGACTCTGTGTACTCTGAAGGCTTCTTTGCAACCCAATGGGCTGGAATGACTTCATCATTCTCAGTAGCAGCAGCTACTTCCTTTTGAGGTATGAAGGGGCCGTTCTCAAGAATTCCCAAATACAGTGGATGGGCAGCTTTGATAAATAACAAGATCTTTCTTTTCCAGAAATTGTAGTTCTCTTTATCAAAGACTGGAATCTTGATTCCACTTGACTTCTGAATACTCGTCATGATCTTCAGATTTGTGTATCAATCTGTACGCTCTGATACCAGTTGTTGGTCCCGGAGTATTGCAGAAGGGGGGGTTGAATGCAATACTGATAAAATCGAATCTTTAAATCAACAATGAAAATAAAGATTATAGATTATCAGTAGATGTATGCAAGCAATAAGTGAAACAAGATTTCTCACAAAATAAATGTTTTATTTTTTTTGTGTGAAGTGTTGCTACAACCTGGAGAGAGTTTCTCCAGCTTCGATATCTCAAGAGATACAGATTGCTTCGTGTGCGTACATGAATAGAAAAGAATCTAAGATGTATCTAAGTAGACTAAGATACTCTGTTGTCCCTATCGCATGGGGTGTTGAGCTGCAGTCATTTTCAAGTGGCAGCTCATTACAGTTTGCACACCCATGTGACTTTCCCTAATTGCTATACAGACAGGATAAACCTTATAAGTAAAGCAACCTAGATTCTTTCTATTTTTAGCTAATACAATTCTCGTAGATGTGGATATCACATGCTCCTCGAATTGACCACCCTTGTCTTGTGAATCTCTTAAGCTTCTTCGTAGTCTTGCAGGTCTGCTACAAACGATAGTGTGTTGCAGCAAATCTGTTTCTTGAACATGTAACCTGTCACGAGCTTTGACTGAGAAAATACCCAATTCAAATAATTCAAGGTGACAGTAACCTTAACCGCAGAGTCTGTTGTCAAAGAAATATTCAGAGGATGACAGTACTAGCTCCCACCAATGTTGCTGTCGAAGCTCCAGACTTGCTGTCAAGTGTGAGAATGTTACTGTCTCTTGCTTCGGCCAATGTTGCTGTTAAATGTAGCTTTGTCGTGACTTTGCAACATTTGTCTTCTTGTAACATTACTGTCAGGGACATGACAGTAACTTTTATTCTTGCTGTCTTCTGGATGCATTCCTTGAGGCTTGAACAAACATATGAACTTCTCCCAAATCATACATTTATTACATGACAGCAATTATTCGAGTACGTAGACATACTCTGGCTGTGACAGTATGTTCAACTTAGTAAAAACTAAGTATAGGGAAATATAGTTAAGTTATCTCTATGCTATCACCCATAAATCCCAACAAACACTGCTCCTTGTGTGCTATTTATATCATGTATATTCAATTATGTCAAATAAATTTATAGTTATCAAATAATTATATATTTTTTGTATCTTTCATTTTTTACAATTTTTTTTAATGATCGCCGTTCATTTTAAGTTGCATATAAAATACAGTTTCATAAATTATTTTTTTTATTTTTTTGAATAAAAATATAATTATTAAGTTTTAATTCAGAAAAAAAACTTATAATAATTTATGAAACTATATTTTATAATAGTTTTAAAATACGGGTCAAACCGTCCCAAATATAAAAAACTGGTGGGTAAGAGACATATTACTTTTATAAAAATTAACATAATTAATATATAATTTACTATATTAAGTAAATATAAATAATAATTTTGGGATAAATAAAATAAAAAATAATGAATATATAAAAGAGATGGAGGGAATATCAAAGGGAAAAAGGAGTCTAAAGTTAATTTTAAATAATTTTCCTAAAATTAATTATGTTTATTTATTTAAATTAACAAATAATTTAACATTAATTTTAACATTAATCACGTATATAATTGATGTAATTTGTAGCTCTAATATAAATAAAAGATCAATTGTAGTGCCTACTTATAAATTATTAAAAGATATTAGAATAATTATTTTAGATGCTACGTCAAGAAAAAAATTTAATACTTTAAAATAATTAATTTTAAAAAAATTATCTAAAAATAATTTTAGATTCCCTTTAACCGTACAAATTACAATGAAAACAAATGAAGAACATTACATATCATCCTAAATAAAAATTATATTGCACAAAGCCTAGCCTAGCCTCTTGTAGGAGCTCCTTTGCCTGCTGCTGCTTTGTTGACAGATTGGAGATGGATGTAGATGGTATCGGGTTAATTTTGGGTCGGGCTTCGGAGCTCCGGTCCAAGATTGATACTTGTATCCAAGATTCATGTACCCATTTAACTGCACTTACTGATGATGAACAACACAGTAAACAAAAATCCCAAGATTCTGACTCTTTTTTAGTTGATAGTGAAGCAGCAAAACAGGTTCTTTGCAACATTAGAGATGCTTTTCAGTCTCTTGAAGCCCAACTTTCTTCTTTGCAGGTTCTTTTTTTTTTTTTTTTTAATTTCAAGAACTTTTAATTTTAGCTTTATGTGTTTATTTATAATTATAATAATGTGCATGAATGTTTGCAAATGGGTATTCTTTTTGTGTTCTTTTTGTGTTTAGTATGTTTCAGTTTTGTTGGGTCAAATAATAGAATCATTTTTAGACTTTATTTGCATTTTTTGGAGTTGAATTAGACACTTGGACATTTGAAATGATGTATTTTCTGCTAATTGTATGATTTTATAGATATCCTTTCCGTTAATTTAGTTGATTCAAATGTTATCGTCAAGTTCTACTTTGGCAGAGAGCAAAGTAGTTTTGCTAATTTGTAATATATTTATATTTGTTGTATTAAATATGCCAGTGCCATCCTTTTTTTGTAGAATGATAAACATTAGGGTTGGCAGTTGGCACCTTGTGTCCTTTATGATTTGTTTAGTAGGTATGATATACTTAGCAAACATTTCATATCTTAGGTTGAATTTGAAAAACAAATTGAAATTTTAATTAAAGTTGGTGGAAGTGAATGAATATGACTTTATGAATAATGGATAATCAGAGTTTCATTCCGTAGTTGTAGACTAGATATATTCTTGCTATGAAGGATTTTTAGGAAAGATTTTGGTAATTTTTCATTATGCTTGCTTGGTGTCTAAAACAAACCATCTAATAAACTCAAACTCTTATTTGTATCATTTCAATTGCCTAGTTGGCACCAACAATTCTAAAATACTAGAAGCTCTGGGTCACAGAGGTTGAGTTTTTATATGTTATTTGCTAGAATAGGGTTCGAATGCCTTTTTTTGTATGCTGTAAGGCGACCTCCCACACCTTCTGCTGTTGGGCAAGTTTTATATGGGTAGCCTATCTAAATACTAATGTGAATTTTTTTTTAAAAAAAATCTTACATTTCGAAAGTAATTTGAAAGCTTTACCACCCTTGACACTGCATTTCTACGTAATACTTAAATATACATAAGTTTTAATCATGAATATAATTGAAGTCATTCCCCAGTATAAGTTCAAATTTCTGCGTCAAGAAATTTTTAGATTATGTTTAGTAGCCTACTGGAGCTCTGTTATCATTACTCTGACACTCACTCTATGTTACACGGATACCATTTGTAATCCTCTTTACTCAATTCACCAAATACTTCAAGCCTCTTCGTAAAAAAACTTTTAATGGCCAGGTGCTACAGCAGCAGCAATATTATGAGAGGGAAACGGCACTGGCTGAGATTGATTACAGCCGCCAAAAGTTGCTCAAGAAGCTGAAGGACTACCAAGGTGAACACTTGGAAGTCTTAAGTGAGGCTACTGCTTTTGCAAGTGAAACGGTAGAAGACAACAATGATCTTCTTCTTCCTCCATATCCTAGCCGACCTTCTCACTCCCTTGTTTCTGGAAATGGCTTTCTCTCACACTTACCTTCCACGCGTACTTTTCCTCAAAATGGGTTGATAAATGGTGTCCCGCTAAATGAAACGGAAGCTAATCTCCAGGATTCTGAGAAGTATAAAGTGCAATCTGAGTCTAAAAGCCCGTTTAGACTTCTCAAGAACGTGGCAACCAAGACAGTACTTGCTCTAGTTGGTGTAATAGGGGTCCTAAGTTTGGCTGGTTTTGACCCTAAGCTTAGAAAAAGAAATGTTCAGTTTAAGGTTTCAGGTCTTGTTCAAAGGCGAGGGACAGAAGTGAAGATACCGATGGTTCAGTGCGCTCCTGGGAAAGTCCTGGTGGTGGAAGATGGTGAAGCTCGATGCCTTGTCAAAGAAAGAGTTGAAGTTCCATTCAGGTCGGTTGATCTGACACCTAATGTGACTTACGGATGTGGATAAGATGGTCCTTCCATCCTACCGTTAGTACATCCCGTTTAATGGCAACTTCTTGAAGGTTAGAGCCGGTGTAATGTATTAGTTTAGTTGTAGAATTATAGTTATGATACCCTTTTTCCATATTGTATTATTATCTTTGTTTAAATCTCTGATGGATCTCGTGGTCCCTGTAAAGTGATTTTGTACCAATTTATCAAACAAAGTGGTTTTGAGGGTTTGCACGGTTACAGCAATTCCTTTACAAGAGTTTGATTGATAAGGAACCGACTTCATGGACATGTATAGGTGTATCGACACCTTTAGCACAAAGCCAGTGGCCAGTTTAATTTAGAGAACAAAGAAAATTAAGCCTTTTAAGTATTTGATCATCAATTCAAACATTAAGCAAATCCCCCATCAACTTGAGGAAAATCTGAACATTTATGCTACATTTGGTTGGGAATGCCCTAGAAATCTGATTGAGTACCAATCTGCTGTCATTCTGTCGATAAGCAACATTTGAATAAATTTTCCACGATTTTAGTCCTAAAAATGTTGGGATATGTACCATTTTCAGTGATCAATCATAAATCTCAATTCTCGTACTGCCATGAGCTACCAGAGAATTTTTCCCGACCATTTCAAATCCATCCAGAGGGTTCCTGCTGTGCTTGGATTTAGCCACCGAGTATCCGCTTCCAGTCACCGGGACTAATTTGAGGCTTCTTGTTTGTAACGCTGTGCTAGCCTTAATAGCTAGTGAGCATAAATCTTGTAAAGAGAGCGGTACATGTGATTTCGATGTTGGAATGAGAAAGTATATATGACCAAGCTGTAGTTCTTGATCTTTTGGAAGGTGAGGTGGGGATGAACCAATGTACATGGACTCCGAGCTGCAAAGGAAGGAGTCTGGATGTCGCGACAGAATGTGGTTGGCTTTTATGGACACTCTGAATTCTTGGAGACTCCCATTGATGTGAATAACTTTAGCTGTGGATGGCCGATTCAAACCTTCATTTTTACTCATAATGTTAGGAGAAGAACACAAGTTACCCATCACTAATTTCTAGAAATTAGAAATGAATGATTTTGTAGAATTAGATTGTGGGATTTATATAGGGAGAGAAAGCAGCTACGTGGCATGCTCTGACTGAGGTCTAAGTCTGCAATAATTTGTATGTTATATTAGATAATATTATACTCACATTATACATATACTATATAATACTATACTCGCATTACAAATATAATTGGTGGAATAATTTAGATTAGAAGTCATGGGTACAAGTAGATGTAGATCTTAGACATCTTGTGTGCTATACAAATCCTACACAATACTGCAAATTATATAGAAGTCTTATTTAACTATGAATATTTCAAAACCTTGAATACACACAAATAAATTAAGTTTTCACTAATGTTAGCTTTTCTTTAAGCTCAAGTAGTACTAGTTTATCTGTTCTCGTCCGAATTCGATTCTCGCTCATCCAAGTGTTAGAACAGATACTTTTTTGTAAAATATATAGACCTAATTATTCAAGAAAAAAACATATGATTTCAAGAAAATCAAATAAAATTAGAAAACTGACCAAACATGCATTTGCATCCATTGCAAAACAAAATTGACAGAAGGAAAAAGAGTGGATATTAATAAAGGACAAAGTATGGAGTGGCAATTACAATGGGAGCATATGGGTAATGCACATGATTGATACAAGGTTGAAATTTCTGTATGGTTTCGTTTTGTTGGAATTTTTAATGTGGACGGTAACTACGGACAACAATAGTTTCGTTCATGGAAGGATCGAAAACAATATGGAGATCCATGACCCAGCATGAAAAATTATTGGAGAACTTTAGACTTTGGAAAGAAAAGGATTAGAAAGTTTTCAAAATTATAAAGGAGAAGGAAAAAATCGAAACTATGATCTATGATAAATAAGATCTCGACCACTCTTACGACTCATTTGGTTCTAAATATATATGCCTTATTAATGAGTATCAACGGAGTATTTTCCGATCCTTCTCTCGGTTAGTATGTTGTAAACCGGAATCTGAAAGATTGAGAAGTTAGAGTTGCATATAACAGTACATGTGCTCGTGAACCTTGAAATTGTTATAGCAACCTAGATGGAGCATGCACAATAAAAAAAAAAGCTGTTTAAGAGAAAGTGTGTACTGTTCTAGTCTACCAAAAGAGACATGAAGATCAATTAGAAACAAGCTGTCCAACGACTATGAGCCTGTTTGGGAACACTTATTTTAAGGAGCTTTTGGCTTTAAGTAGTTTTTGTGGTGTTTGGATGGACCGGCTTTAAGCCAGCTTTAAGTTAAAAAACTGCTTAAAGTCATAATCTCCATTTAGGTACTTTTGACTTATGACTTATGACTTATTGAGTTTTTTTTTTCTTTTTCTTTTTTCGCAATTCTTATAAAGTTTAAATATTATGAATTTAAATTTTTTTAAGCCAAATATCACTTTAAGTCAAAATTATTAAATCCACATTTAACTTTAAGTAAAATTACCCAAACACATTCATTCAACTTAAAGTAAACAACTTTACTTTCTCCTTTAAGTTAAAAATACCTCCATTAAGTCAAAAGTTACTTATTTTAAGCAATGCCAAACATCCTCTATGCCAGCTTTGCTAACAGCAATGTCCTCCTCCATAATTTATTCATCCCTTTTCTCATCTCTCCCTATCCATATCCTTGACTTGTTATCTCGTTGGCTAGCTATCCCCTGTTTCTTTCTTTTTTTTAGTTAATTTTATCCCCTGTTTCTTTCGAAAACATAATTGTTATGCACTTTCAAAGATCTGTCGAATAATACATCATGAATGCATAAATTGAACAAATGTTGGACATTAAAACTACAATACTAATCGTAAATTTATATGAATATTCTGCAATTATCACGAGTTAGTGTAAGATTGTGTGTGTCCGGAATATTGTCACAGTTGATAAGTGGCTGGTGGAAATAATTTCAACTATTTGTTCTACTAGTTCTATTCGATTAGAAGGAGAGTTTTTTTTTTTTTTTTGAGTAAAATTAGAAGGAGAGTTATCTTGTTTACGCGAACTCACAATGTTTATGTAATTTTAGGTGTTTGTTTTTAGGTTTATGGATGTAGGTGTATCAGCATAATAAAAAAGAAATGAAACGTAAACTGTAAACTGCATATATTATTTTGTTTATTGGTGGGCTTGGACTTATATAAGTCAATACATAACCTTATCTCCTAAAAATACTACAACTACAATTCAAAAATATTCAAAATTAAATCATAACTAATCCTAAACTATTATCCTAGAAATTTGGTTAACATCAACCAATTATTAAAATAAATTCAAATTTAAAATTCAAAGCATAATTCTAACACTCCTCCTTACTTTGATATTTTAATTGTCATCAAAACAAATTATCATCTTCATTCTTTTGGGTAGTAGCCACTCTTGTACTGGACTTCTTTATTATCTTCGGTTGTATTTCCAAAAATATCAAAAATATGATGTTCTTGTGCATCCTTATAGATTGTAGTTGTCTCCATTTGTTTTTCATGAATGTGATTTTTTGTTGTAATTTTTGTGTATGGCTTCTCAGCCATGATATGTTGTGATTTTATGGTTATGGTTGTATATGACTTCTCAATCATGGCATATGATTTTATGGTTATGGACATAGTTGTATATGACTTTTTAGTCATGGCATATGATTTTATGGTTATTGATATAGTTTTTGGTTATGTTTATGGATATGGGTTATGGATCATGGTGTTCTACAGGTCCCTCAAGAAAAGAGCTCTGATACCATATGTTGATTTTTAGGTTTATGGATGTAGGTGTATCAGCATAATAGAAAAGAAATGAAACGTAAACTGTAAACTGCATATATTATTTTGTTTATTGGCGGGCTTGGACTTATATAAGTCAATACATAACCTTATCTTCTAAAAACACTACAACTACAATTCAAAAATATTCAAAATTAAATCATAACTAATCCAAAACTATTATCCTAGAAATTTGGTTAACATCAACCAATTATTAAAATAAATTCAAATTTAAAATTCAAAAGCATAATTCTAACAGTAGCTTATCACATCAAACATTAGACTTAACGAATCGGTCATTATGTGGCTTATGTGTGTCAAAATGTACATTCAGTCATCATTTTCTTTTTCCCTAACTGCTTATTCAAACACCAACAAGCTGTTGTGAACTAGTAGTTTATAATCAAAACCCAACAAAATTGGACTAATTTGAAATCGAAGGGCCAATGATATTCATTTTGTAATCCTAGATGTGTGACTTTTGATTCTCCATTAGATGGTAATCATTTTTACCTCATGTTGTTAACAGGGAAAATGGGTTAAATGGCTTAAACATCACTGAACTGCCCCCTAAGTTGCAGTTGGGTAACTAAACTCAAAAAGGTTGCAGTCAACTCATTAAACTGATAAAAAGTTGCATTTAGGTCACTACCGTTAAAATACATAACGGGCCGTTAAAATACATAACGGAATAAACGAAAATCAGGTTAATATGATAAAAACTTGCAATTGGGTACCTGAACTGCTCATTAAGTTGCAGTTGGGTAACTGAACTTAATTTTTTTTCCATAAAATCTATAATTTATAAATTTATAAAATTAATAAAATCTATAATTTGGTAAAGTTTATAAATTTGGTAAAAAATAAGTCCTTATTTTGGTTAAAAAACAACTTTTCCAAATAGCCCCTAAGAGTTAAAATGAAAATGGTGCAAAACTGGGTAATTATATATTTTTTCTGAAAATAAGTACATATTTTTACAAAAAAAGGATGCCAAAAAAAAAATAACGGATTTATTTATTAAATAAAAACTAACGGATTTATTTAGCAAAAAAATAACGGATTTATTTAGTAAATAAAAACTAACAGATTTATTTAGCAAATAAATAACGGATTTATTTAGTAAATAAAAACTAACGGATTTATTTAGCAAAAAAATAACGGATTTATTTAGTAAATAAAAACTAACGAATTTATTTAGCAAAAAAAATAACGGATTTATTTAGTAAATAAAAACTAACGGATTTATTTAGCAAAAAAATAACGGATTTATTTAATAAATAAAAACTAACAGATTTATTTAGCAAAAAAATAACGGATTTATTTAGTAAATAAAAAATAACGAATTTATTTAGTAAATAAAAACTAACGGATTTATTTAGCAAAAAAATAACGGATTTATTTAGTAAATAAAAACTAACAGATTTATTTAGCAAAAAAAAAAATAACGGATTTATTTA
The DNA here is from genome assembly GCA_037693485.1 of Kitagawia praeruptora. NCBI lineage: Eukaryota > Viridiplantae > Streptophyta > Magnoliopsida > Apiales > Apiaceae > Kitagawia > Kitagawia praeruptora. Next base: position 149,134,569 of record CM075352.1, read on the forward strand.
GTAAATAACAACTAACGGATTTATTTAGCAAAAAAAATAACAGATTTATTTAGTAAATAAAAACTAACGGATTTATTTAGCAAAAAAATAACGGATTTATTTAGTAAATAAAAACTAATTGATTTATTTAGTAAAAAAATAAAAAAAAATAACTGATTTATTTAGAAAAAACAAAAAAAATTGATTAATTGTTAATAGCAATGACATTTATGCAACTATTTTTGAGTTCAGTTATCCAATTGCAACTTCGGGGCAGTTCAGTGATGTTTTAGCAAAGATGAGTTAACGGAATCCGTTAAAGTCAAACCTGAGTTAACGGTTGTGCAATTTTATTTCAGTGTAATGACCTGATTGCAACTTTTATTTAGTGTAGTTAGTCGATTGCGAACTTTTTGAGTACAATGACCCAGTTGCAACTTGAGGGTGAGTTCAGTGATGTTTAAGCCATTTTACCCCAGGGAAAATTGGAGTTCAAAATTTTATTCTTTTTGCAATGAGGAAAGACATTGTTCCTCCCATATATCATGTTTGCAACATTCTCATCTATTGAGAGGGAGCTACAAGTTTTTGAATCCAAAATCCATTCTTTACGAGCATTCTTCTATTTTGATGTCAGCTGAGGCATCATATTTTGTGGAGAACGTATTGACGAAAGTGTCATCTGTTTCAAGCTATGTGGCATGTAATCTCATATTCTCATTGAAAACACAAATAAACACAAATATGTTGGTGAAAATATTTTCTGGCTTGATGTAGCGTCCATACAGAACTTTTGGAACATGCAGATTCTCTACCGGGAATGGAAGAATGGTTGTGGTGAAGAATTCAGACGTTTGCAGTTATTATTCCATTTTTTCTGATTGCAATTTGAACGAGAAGGTTTCGAGATTGTAGGACAATGTCTTAAAGAAAGATTACTCTATGGAAACGTACTGAAGCATTGTTTAGATATACAAAGTGTGGTCTACTTGGATGGTGCACTTGTTAAGTTACGAAGACAGATATTGTGGCCGCCCTCGATGACCTTGGCTTGGCGAGTTTATTTTTTTTTCCCACTTCAGTTTGTACGTTTACATGGATAGATAACCTGATGCTATTTGTTCTGGTATGAACTCTTCAATGTCATGTTATGTAGTTACACTTGAATCGCTTCGAGGTGTGGATATGTATACAGACTCGAAAGTAAATCAAAATATATCTCACACTCAGTCTGACATAGTTGGCTCATGCTATTTGTTCGAGAATAATGCCTAACAAAACAGTGACAGATGAACAGGCAATGGAGCAAACGTGACACAAAAGTTGAAAATCTGAAACAGCAAAATGCCCCAACTTTGGTGAATAAACTGCTTTAATCTGGGAAGTCCTAGGCAGTAAATCACATGCCATTAGAAAGGTCTTAAAATCTAGTTTTTTGTGCGAAGAAATGGTCTTAAAATCTATTCTATCAGGAAACTAGCAGCATGGCTCTTTGAGGTCTCAACAAGCAAGAAAGTAAAAGGGTCATGAAAGAGAGCTGACATGTGTAATTACCACAGACAATTTGCAAGGTCCTTACAAAAAATTACTACTCAAAAGGCGAAAAGAGATCATGAAGCACTAAATAGAGTTGATGGTATACAGGATAAACAAACTCTACATAAACATGATGTGATCCCCTTTAAAAATCTTCAAATAAGTCACTTACTTGAAGGGGCAAAGGCTGTTCTAAAACATCAATCTGTAACTATTACCATGTTAACTAAAGCATTTGTATGAAGATTTTGTGTTGTACAAAGCCTTTGAAGGTCCCCTTGATAGAGGATCACCGAAAATTGTTACAACTCTGAAACACCAGAAATTGAACGATGGTGCTGATGCTTGATGTAGAGAATTTAGGAATGAGTAGAGAAACTAAAACGTATTTGTCAAACTGAAACCAGCTCTAGCTATTCATTTATTCCGCTCAAGCAAACGACAGTAACAATCACCAGCAACATAAAACTGGAGACAAACATAAAGACCAACTGAAATGAAAGCATAGTTACATGTACGAATACACACATCTATATGTATGTGTGATACTCGCAAGCAGATGCAACATAACATCTAAAACAATATAAATAGTAGAGCCCAGACTGGATACACCACTAAAAGAACAATCCCAACTGAGTTTGAAATGCCATTGCTCTTTGTAAATGAATTTCTAAATCCTCCTGAGGCGCGAATGTGTTCCTGGAGCAAGTAACATCCAATGCCAAGACATATCACTACGCCAATCCAGCTATTCCTTATGTAGTCCGAAACCAGGCTAGGTGCCACTACACAGATAAGGATCATAGCGCCTGGCAATTCTAGATAACCTGCAATGTATTAATTTTTTTTTTTTTAAATGATCAGCAATCGAAGTGGTTGCATACTTTCATAACATTTAAACAAAAAGTAATTTATAACCAAACGCTGTGCAGTATTTTTAAGTAGGATCATACTCTTGATGTTTTGGGGGAAGAACAGACGCATTATCACAGCAATAAAAGCAATCCATTTACCGATTTCTCCCCTGCATTTCAAAGCAGATTAAGTTTATAAAATATTTCTGATCGAAGAACTATACATCACAAATCAAAGAAAATAGTAGGATAATCACCTGAGCAAGTCAAAGATTATCGAAGGAACAGTCAAGAAGATATAAGGAACTAGAAGTGCCGTCAGCATCTTGGTTCTCCAGTTGGTTTTATCCAGGATCAACAGATAACTACATAATAAATTGACAAAGTTATTAGTTTAGTAACTTCAAAACCATAGCCACACAAGTGATCTCAAATTTGTGTGCAGAGTACATGGATTTTGACTATATATCGATGCATATCCTTCTTCGATTCAAAGAACTAACGCTAACCAGAATAAAACACAGATAAGTTCGTTAAGTCCACAAAATATAAACAGAATTAACTATACATCATATATTTAACCTTGATTAGCACACGGGTGGATTAATCAATAGAATAAAACACATTACACCCTAAATTAAATTAATATCAAACCATATTAGAGAGCATTTCATATGATTGTGGAACAAAAATGTAAAATGATCCGATACTGAAAAATTTAATTGTAGAGTTTCACTAGTTGTCGAGGATTAGCTAGCACGGTTAGGTCCTTCTTGGTTCCGCCACTGATTTCATCTATCATAGATCTAGTTGTTAGCTCGATCACTAAAAAAAAACACTTATATAGATCGTAGACGGGGTTCTTGGATCTAGGAACATCCATCTACCATCTGCCTAGTACAAGGTCAAATAACAGTCATATAGTCGAAATCTAAAAACCATGATACCTTAAAACTAAAAACCTAAATTAAACGTAATTACCCAATTTTCCCACTATGGTTTCTTTTTAAATAGTTAAAACACACTCATACCGTTAAAATTCTCGACATTTCGTAAAAGGAGCGATATTGATACCACAAGTTTCGTAAATGATTATGTAAAGGAAGAATGACACTAGTGTAGGTATATTATATATATAGAACCATGTACTACTAATATGTTGATGATCTTACAGAGCGGCAATAAAGGCAACCCAAGCAAAAACAGTAGTGAAAAATCCACCAGTGCCACCAAGCTTGATGGCATGATCAGCAAGTCTTTTAGCAGCTTCACCAAGTTCCTTAAAATCAGAACTTAGCACTGAACTAGCCATATCATCAGTTTTCATTTTTAATAAACTTCCCTTCCACATGATCTTTTCTTGCCTTTAATTTTCACAAAAAACTTCGAACAAATTTTGTAACTTCTTCTACTCAAATTTTTATCTGTGTGCTTGCTTGTTATGTAATGCAGTTGGCCATTAAATACTTGCAATTTTTGTACATTTGCCAATTGTCAGATCAATTGAGCTGTATTCATTACTCCTATGTAATCCACGTGTCAGTCATGTGGCTTATAAACAAAGAAGTATATAAAAAATGCTAGTTTCTGTGATTACAATGGTGCCACGTCTACTAAGAACTGATCGGATCTAATTGACTCATTTGGAGATATTATTTTCTTTATTACTCCCTCTGTCTCTAAAAACATTTCTCATTTATTAAATCGGGACTATCAAAATACTTTTCCCCTTTCTGTTTTAAGCCATAAACAATAATATTCAATACCCACTACTACACCCACTACTCCTTAAAAATAATATTCAATACTCACTACTCCACCCACTAATCATTACAAATAATATTCAACACCCACTATTCCACCCATTACTCCAAAAAAACAATATTCAATACCTACTATTCCACCCACTACTCCTTAACAATAATATTCAATATCCACTACTCCACCCACTACTCCAAAAAAATAATATTCAATATCCACTACTCCTTAAAAATAATATTCAATATCCACTACTTCTTACAAATAATATTCAATACCCGATTTTTCTTAAAACCCGTGTTTTTAGTCAAACGAGCAAAGTAAAAAGAGACGGAGGGAGTAATAATATTATCTTTCCCTGTCTGAAATGCAGTGTTTAATAATTCTATGCGTAAAAAACTGGATCGGACATAATCGGTAGAGGTACTGTCCAGGGATTAATCAGGTATTTGAGAATTAATTAAAATGATTAATCGGATAATCGAATTATTAATCAGTAAACCATGAAACAGGAATTAATAGGTGATTAATCGTGCCTATTTTTAGAACAGAGATCCTATGTCGTGTGTCAGTGAAATTGTGTTAATTTTATTCTCAAGCATAAATTAAAATTAAATAAAATAAATGTAACTCACATTTAAGTTATATAATTTAATTATACATTAAATTATTTCACATAAAACAAACGCAACCATTAATTTGACTAAATACTCTGCATGTTCATACTCGACGATTCAGTTGCCTACGTACTTTATACTACTCCATCGTATCCTTTATTCTATCTCTGCCGTGCCGACATAAAAGACACACATTTTATAATTTTTGTGGAGTGAAATTCCTGTCGACTTCTTAATAAGTCATTAACCACAATCATGAGTCAACCGATTATACATTCATCATATGTGTATACTCCCTCCGTCCCATTTTGTAAGACATGGTTTGACTTTCACGGAGATTAAGAAAATACTATTTGACTTGCTAGGTGATAGCATGTGGTTGGTTGGTTGTGAAAGTGGGTGTAAGTGGGTGTATAAAAAATGGGTAAAGTAGGAAAGTAGTGGATGTAATAGTGTTTATTTAATAAAAAGGAAGTATAAAATAGAGAAGTAGTGGGTATAATAGTGAAAAGTAATGTTAAAAAATAGTAAGTTTTGTAGATTCATTCTTTTTGGGACGTCCCAAAAAGAAATAAGTGTCATATAAAATGGGACGGAGGGAGTAACATTTTGTCACCTATAAGCATGGTTCTAAAAATCCCCGATTTAGCCGATTAATCCCCGATTAATCCTCTGTAAGGTAGCTAGCCGATTCGATTTTTGAAATCCGATTAATCCTGTAAATATATTTAAAATTATAAGTTTAATTGAAAATTAGACTAATATATTAAATATTATTATAATATCCGATTAATACTCCGATTAATCCTTCCGATTAATCCCCGATTACCCGATTAATCTTAAATCGGTACCTCAACCGATTTATACCGATTACCGATTTTTACAACCATGCCTATAAGTCTTTATCAGTTTTTTAAAAAAATAATTTGGCTTATAAATTTTTATCACTTTGTTATTCTTTATTTCTTTTTACATTCGAATGCTCGTGAATTTTGATTAGTAAAGAAATATAAATAAAAATAGCAGGTTTCTACGTCATATTCATATAAATGAATACCTGTTCTTACAAATTTTTCGGGAATGAACGAGAATTAAATTTAAAATATAAGATAATAAAAGATAAATATTTACTATTTAAATTATTTCAAAACACGCTCATACCATAGATGTTCTAAACATTGATTAACGATTGAATTATTAATAGAGCTTATTGCACTTTGTAATTCTTAAGTATTTGTCAAAATTACCTATTTAATTTTTTTACTGGCACTTCACCTCCTATACTTCCTTTTCTCTTTCAGTTTGCAACCCCTGAATATTATTTCATCAAAATGTTATTATTTGTAAGGGGTATTTTAGTATTTTATTAATAAATATATTTATTTTACATGAAATATATAATTTATTTTACATACAAATATTATAATTTAATTTTATATTAATACATATAATCCTTTTTATTTAAAAATATTTATGCACTATTTGATTTAATTGAAAAATGCAATAATGCAATTGTAAACTATTTTTTCTTAGAAATAATATTATGCAATTTAAGATTATTTTATTTAAATTTTTAATAATTTTATTATTTTAACCGTCCAAGAGAAATCATGATGAAGTGAAATCAGTAAATTTTTCATTTAATTTAACTACATTATATTAATTCTAAGAAAGAAATAATTTAAAATTGCATCATCGCATTATATATTCATTTAATTCAAATAATGCATAAATGTTTTTAAATAAAAAGGATTATATTTATTAATATAAAAATAAATTATAATATTTTATGTGAAGTAAATTATATATTTCATGTAAAATAAATAAATTTATTAATAAAAAGACTAAAATACCCCTTACAAATAATGACATTTTGATAAAATCATGTTCAGGGGTTGCAAACTGAAAGAGAAAAATAAGTATAGAAGGTGAAGTGCCAGCAAAAAAAATAAAGGTACATATATGACTTTGGCAAATACTTAAGGATTAGAAAGTGCAATAAATTTTTAATAATATAAATACTCCCTCCATCCCATAATAATAGTCTCTTTTGAGATAATTTTTTTTCCCATAATACTTGTCCATTTCCAATTTTCGATGTAAATTTGTGATCATTTTTCCTAAATTACCCTTTTTGAAAATTGTATAGCAATTAATGAGGAATGACCAAGAGTATAAAATAACTTTTATTCTTTAAAGTCAATGCATTTATAATGGGCATAAGAGGAAATATATTATCTAATTAATGTTTTCTTAAGATGCGTAATTTTTCCAAAAGTGACATGTATTATGGGACGGAGGGAGTATCTTTGAAGATAATATTGCCACGTGGGCCAATACTGATAGATGTAGCGATTTGGACATGGCCTCCCCTGTCCCCTGCCAGCCTGCCTGGTGGAGAGTAGAGTCCTAGCTACGTTTGTGCTGGGGTTGCATACAGGAGATCATATCCTTCCTACCGACCTGTGGATAATTGGATATTTTAGCTGTTACAGATTGACATTTAACTAGCGTAACAGCTCGTGTAAGGCATGTGCCTCTATATAAATATCTCTAATTTTGCTCTAAAGAATAAGGTAGCGGATGGTTTAATAATTTCTGATCTGAAAACTCGTAATTACGGAGTATGAAATTGTAACATGAGTAGTGATATGTGTTAATAGTGAATGCCAATATGGATTGTATATAGACGCTAATAATAATATTGTTGGGTATGATGTACAAGTCTAATTTATGAATTGGGACCGTGTAATTATAAATTTGAGATATTAAGATGATAATTTTTATCTTTCCATAATAATGGACACTGCTTTCATATCAACACAATCGTCCACAATTAGCCGCAAGCGATAACATCTATAACCTTTATTAATAAGCGAAACACCCTTTTAACGGTACCACGTTTGGTTTCACCTCTATTTTGGTTTCATCCCTATAATCCTATTTCTACTATAATTAATCTATGATGTTTTTTAATAAAATAGAAATTCTATTATAATTATAATTCTTTTATTACAACTTTAAATAAAAAAATATTTCCATCCCTAGAATCATATTCCCTTATAATTCTATGTTATTTTCTAAAGAAAATAATAAAATTGAAATATTATTATAATTATAATACAATTTTTTTTATCATAATTTAGAATCAAAAAAAATAATACGATCAATTCTCCAAAAGATTTTTCAAGGAACACCCCTTTAAACGTACCACTTTTGGTTCGCACCGTATTTTGATTTCACCCCTATAATCCTATTTTTACAATAATTTTATGTTGTTTTTTAATAAAATAGAAATTCTATTGTAATTATAATTCTTTTATTACAACTTTAAATAAAAAAAATAGCTTCATCCCTAGAATCATATTCCCTTACAATTCTATGTTATTTTTTAAAGAAAATAATAAAATTGAAATCCTATTATAATTATAATACAATTTTTTTATCATAATTTAGAATAAAAAAATAACACGACCAATTCTCCAAAAGATTTTTTTAAGGAGAACAAATAGAACATGTTCTTATACACTACTCTAGAACATTCTTCCCGCGATTATATGTTATTTTTTTTAAAAAATATAATAAAATTGAAATCTTATTATTATTATAATTCTTACATTGTATTAGCAATTTTTTTTGTTATAACTTATAATATAAAAAGATTATGATCAATTATCCTAAAATTTTTTTTTCAATAAAAACAACCGAAACGTGTTTTCATGCACTTCTATTAAACAATCTGAGTTTATAATTTGTTAATCGCATAATTTTTTTAATGCAAATAACATAGTTCTTTTTATAATTTTTGTAATATAATTTTATAAATATTTAATTAAATAAAAATTAGTAATTAGTTAACATAAATCTCCGAGCCCGTGCTTCGCAGGGGTTATCATCTAGTACTCATTAAAATATGTTAAATGAAAATGATGTGATTTAACTATAAGATTTTGCTTCCCTTAAAATATGTCAATGTCATATCTATTGCAAGTCTATAATGCAATGTTCTCACATCAGTCTTGAACCTATAAAACCAAAATCCCTATAGAAAATAGAATGAGGTTGCAAAGAAAAATTTTAAAAAAAATGACAAATAAATAAATAATAAAATTATAGTTCATATCATTTTACATCAGATCAACTTGGAAAAAGTATACTATGTTAGTTATGTTTATCTTATGTCCAAAAGTAGATTAGATATTACATAATTGTTTCTGTTGCCCAGTAAATAACAATTGTAGAAGGGGGGTTGAATACAATTGTATAAGATTTTCGACTTAAAACAAATAACACAAGTATGAATCAATAACAGCTTTATTAACTCTGATATAAAACTGTTACAAAACTCTCTTAAGAAATTCTTATGTTCTTAAGAGCTGCTAGGTTATAATATAACTCGTGTAAGCGATTACATAATGTAAAACCTAAACTGTGTTTATATAGTGTACACAATTGCACTATCAATTACAAGATATTCTAAATCAATTACATATATCTCTGAATGCATATCTTGTATGATAGCTGCATCCCTACAAATTAGGAACCGACATATCAATCTTCCTTGATCTCTGGTCGATGAGAATCTTCATCAAATACTGACCAGCTTCTAATCCTGATAATCCAATACTGACGTTGTATTCCTGATGACGTCAACATCAGTATCTGATCAGTAATACCCAGATCCTGATCATCTCTTGAATCAATATCTAACAATCTCCCCCAATTTGTTCTTTATAAAACAAAGCACAAATTCCTTGATTCAAGATGTCAAAAACTCAAAACAAAATACCTTCTAAAAATCATCAGGAACAGTTTCAGAAATTCTTTGATAAAACAGATTCAGTCTCAAGAATTCAGATAACAATTCTTCTTCCTTACTTTCAAGAATTTGAATCAGTTTCTTCTTCAGATTTTTGAGTTCTTCATCTTCCTCATTAATCTGATAAATAGCTGCCCTGAGATTCTGAATTGAGTTTCTCGGAAGATCTAAGTCACCTAGCAACACATAAGCAATTTCCTTCCCATCTGGATTTAGAGACAGTTGTTCCATGCCTAGATACACTTCTTTAACAGCTGTACCTTTCTTCATTTCAACCTCTATATCTCTTAAATTTAAGTACATGGGAATATAATTGCCATCATACCTTGTTCCTCCATCCATGAATCTCTGTCTAATCTTCATGTAAATCATGACACACCAATTTTGATAAACTTCTCTTTCACTAACATTTATTCTTTTACTTCTGAGAAGATACAGAACATATTTCAGTTCTTTTGCAGATTTACACAACAATTCATGAATAGGAATCTTCTTCACACTTCCATCTTTCATGAAGTACACCAGCTTCTCTATTTTCTTTGCATCAGCATGACAATCAGCAATAATAGCAACAGCTTCAAGTTTCCAAAGATGATCTACAGTTAACTCATCCCCAATCTTGTCAACTAGAGCATATTGATCAGTTTGTGCAATGAAAATAACCAGTGCATGACTATATCCAATTCCTCCTCTTGTGCCAGGTTCCCATCCTCTCAAACCAGATTGCATACTCACCCATTTTGGTGGACTTTCAGCAATAAATGTAGTAGACTCTGTTTTAACAATCAGAAATTCATTGATCAAAGAAGACTCTTTTATCAATCCAGCTGATATGAACACAACTGGTTTTCTATAATCAACCTTATCCTCCTCCCTTTTCTTACTCTTCTTCTTCTCATTTGTTGGATAATCCTGCTGATGTTCAGGAACAGATCTATCTCTATCATACCATAACTTCCTGTCTGATCTATGAACATTTCTTAAGTAATCTCTGGTTGTTATCTTTTCTGCTTTTGTGGCTTTTGTGCTTTCTCAGCATGATACTGTTGAACTCTTTTGTCTTTATGAAATAATTTAAGAACACGACCATCCCCAGTGTCAAGTTCATGAAACAGATTAGCAGCATCTTCATCCTGTTCCACATACACATCATCCTCAGGAATAGTTGACAGAGTTTGACCAGGTGTCACAAACTATTCTTCTTTTGGATTCTGAGATTGCATCATTATTGTCACTGTCTTCTTTCCAGATTCAGAAACATGAGTTGACTGTTTAGTTTGAGTCTTCGTTCTCTTTGACACTAAAGCAGCATCAGAGGTTTCAACTTTATGATGTGACTTAGCACCACCATCATTTCCAGAATTATCATCATCCTTTTGTACAACTGGATCAGGTGAACATTTTGTTTTGACTATCTTCTCCCCCTTTTTGACATCAGTATCGTCCTGAATGAAGAAAGACAATATAAGCTTGAGGGTTTCATCAATAGTATCAACTTTTGATTCCAAGACAGTCATTCTAGAATCCAATCTCTTGTCAAGAGCTTTAATATCATCTGCAAGAAGGCGTGCTTGCGAAGCAGTAGCAGATATAGAAACAGATGTTTGAATACCCGCTTGAAATTTATCAGTTACAGCCTTCATAGAGTCAATCTCACTCTTCAATCCCTTTGCTAGAAGAGCATTGGTTTTGAGAAGAGCCTTAAGTTCAGGTGTCGGCATCCGCGTAGCAATATTACCAGAATGAAAAAGAGCACTTTGAAAATTCATCTCAGCAGTCGGTTCATTCCATTCTGTATCCCATTCATGTCCCCTTGCAGCTCGAGTACCAGGAGGAAGAAGTGAACTATACTCCCCTCTGAATTCTTCTTGAGTCATTGACTGCATGTATCTACTGGAAGACCCATAAGTAGATTGGAGACTTGCTTTTATAGCTGCCTGCATTTGCTTTGTTTCAAGATCAGCATGATCATCATCATCATCATCATCATCTGAGCCACCACCAGCCTCAGGAAGTTTATCTTCAATATTGTCATCAGGAAGCATAACACCTTTCATTTTCAAAACACCAGTGGATACAGCTGGTGAATCCTGATGACCTGCAGACAAATTAGTAACATTTCCTAAATCTCTCTTTTCTTTTAAAGTGATCTCATCACTTCTCACAATGTTACCTAAGTTACTTTCAATAGCAACTTCTACCTCACTAGAAGTTAATAACTTCTCACTCTTTTCTACCTCTCCTTTTGCCAGTTCAGGAGACTGCCTCTCATCACTCTTCTTTTTCTCTAAATGTTCACTCTCAATCTCACAAGAAAGGTTCTGGCTCATTAAATGTGAAGAAATAAGAGGTGGCTGAGAAGAGTGGTCTGAAGTCATACAAATAGAGGTATCCCTTTTATCAGGTCTATCTGTAATCATACTATCAGTAGTAAATGAAGTAGAGAAAGAGATGTTACCTGATGAAGTAGTTAAAGAATCCATTGGCCTTGCTGAAATTGGCTCAATAAGCAATGGAATAAGTAGATCAGTAGTACTTTCATCAGGATTGATCACTGCAACTATAGCATGACTTGCATCAGTATTTGCTACTGATGGTTCTTGTGTAGCCTGAGGTTTTGAAGCTTCTTCAACACATTGAGTCAAAGGTTCTTGTGTGCTTCCCTCAAATGCAGTGTCAGCAATCACTCTATCACATTCAGCAATGTGCAAATCATGAGCAGCTTTTTCTGCCAGACTTCTAGCAAGTTCAATTTCAATTTCAGAAGCCCCTTGAGTATTGTCAGGAAACTCCCCTGCTGATATGAGTTTGCCAGCATCTTCACTTTGAGAAGATGGTTCTTGTGGGGCAGGAATATTCTTGTCTTCACCTTCCCTTTGAGAAGATGGTTCTTGTGGGACTATTCCTTCAGAATTGTCTGCACCTACACTATGAGTAGGTGGTTCTTGTGTGACTGGATCTGCAATAGCTTCTGAACTCCTTTGAAGTTCAGGTTCTTGTGGGCTGGATCCTCTCAGAGATGACACAGTAGTCCTCTGTTTCTTCTGTCTGTGAAAGACATTTGCTTCAGTAGTTTTTACTTCAAGTGGTGAAGGTTTAACACCCAGCTGAGCAGCAATAGCATTTACTTGATCGACAGACATCTCAATAATTCTTCTCTTTGGAGATTCAGATGCTGGAGAATCAGAAATCTCAACAGTCTTCATAGGTGAATTATTTGGAGTAGAGATGTCAGGATTAGCAGTAGCGTCAGGAACTGATGATTCATCCTGATTAACAACATCAGGATTGCCTTCCGTAGCATCAGTAAGATTCAGAAATTCTGTGTGATCAACAAATTTGCCTTTGCTGATTAATCTTCTTCTTTTCTTTGGCTTTTCAGAGACAGCCACTTCTCTTGTATCAACAACATCAATCTCCTTCTTTTTCAACAAGACTGATATAGGCATTGTATCATCATCAGAATCAGAAATAGCTTCTTGATCAACTTTCCTTTTCACTCCTGTTCCTTTATTCAAACCAGATGTTTCAAGAACCCTTTGTTCACCCCCTTGTGACTTCATTTGAGAGTGAGTTGGAGTGGAGAAATCCTTTGACCCTGATTGCCTCTCAGACACATCAAATCTAGCTGATTTCTTTGATTTTACAACTGATGCCTTTTGTGAGACACCAGAGGTGGTTAACTGTTTAGGTTGTGTGCTTGTGTCAGGAATAGGATGTGTAAGGTCCTGTTCCATAGCACCAGTTGCTGGGCCATATTGAATAGGCATTCTCTCTCTTAAAAGAGACCATACTTCATCAGGAATGTATGGAGTACCCACAAACTTATTTGCCTTATCAGAATTGATTAGACTCTTTATATTGTTTTCTGAGATTTTACATATAGGCAAAATTGTATCATTCTCAAAAACAGCATGAGGACATAAGTGAGAAAATATTAATTGAAAAAATCTAAGAAAGCAAACATAACCACATTTATCTGCTTTTCTTTCACTTAATGCCTTTAGTATAAAGGAACCATAATCAAATGAGAGATCATGAATTAGAGAGTACCCAATTTTGGCTGAACCTGTGGGTAAGGCATCAAAGTTTGACACTTTATTCAAGAAACATCTGCTGATAGTGTCAAAGAAGAAATTCCATTCCTTCTTGAGCTTTGTCCTGTAGAGCTCTCCAAACTTCTTTGGTGTTCCGTTGTAACCCAAGCTTACAACATACTCAAGAAGTTTTGCATCAGGAACTTTGAACACAGTTTAGTATTAGTTGACCCAAAAATGATATCATCAACATATATTTGAACTAACAGCAAATCCTTACCATGATTCAAATAAAACAAGGTTTTATCAATTGTACCTCTGTTGAATCCACTTTCCAGTAAGAATTGAGCTAGGGTTTCATACCAAGCTCTTGGAGCTTGCTTTAGTCCATAAAGTGCTTTATCCAGTCTATAGACATGATCTGGATGTTTGGGATCAATAAATCCAGGAGGTTGTTCAACATATACCTCCTCTTCCAGTTCTCCATTGAGAAATGCACTTTTTACATCCATCTGGAATACTTTGAATTTCTTGTGGGCTGCATATGCCAGAAAAATTCTGATGGCCTCCAGTCTTGCAACAGGAGCAAAAGTCTCATCATAATCTATTCCTTCCTGTTGAGAATACCCCTTTGCTACTAGTCTTGCTTTATTTCTCATAATCGTGCCATCTGAATCAGTCTTGTTTCTGAATACCCACTTTGTACCTACAATAGACCTTCCTTTGGGTCTTGGTACAAGTTTCCAGACTTCATTTCTTTCAAACTCATTCAGTTCTTCTTGCATAGCTATCACCCAATCAGCATCCTTAAGTGCATCTTCAACTTTCTTGGGCTCCTCCTTTGACAGAAAGTTATTATATAAACATTCATTTTGAGTTGCACTTCTTGTCTTAACACCTGCTTCAGGATTCCCAATGATTAAATCAGGAGTATGACTTTTTGTCCATTTCCTTGCTGATGGTAAGTCATTTCTTGAACTGGATGCTCCCCCTGGATTGGTGTTTTCTTCAAAAGAACTAGAGTTGCTAGAAGCTCCCCCTGAGATAGTGCTATCTCTTTCTGATATACTATCTTGATTGTCACTTGAGTCTGTTTCTGATGAATCTCTACTTGATGTTTGAGTTGTATCAGCACTAGTGATGTCTCGCTCTTGCTCCCCCTCAACATTTGCATTATTTGAGTCATCATCAGTAACAGGTGTTTGATCAGGAATTGATCGATCGTCAGGATCTGACGGAATATCAGTATCTGACGTGACTTCATCAGGATTGTTGGTAGCTTCATTTGCAAAAGTCAAACTGTCATGAGAGTCTTCTTTTATTCCTGTTAGCTTTCTATCATCAAAAGATACATTAATAGACTCCATGACTGTCTTTGTTCTTAGATTGTAGACTTTAAAGGCTCTTGTTGTTGGATAGCCAATAAAGATGGCCTCACCAGCTTTTGTCTCAAATTTTCCTAGCTGTTCTGGATGAGGTCTTAGAACAAAGCACTTGCAGCCAAACACATGTAGATGCTTCAAACTTGGCTTCTTTTCCTTAATCATCTGATAAGGAGTTACACCATGTCTATTGATTAGTGTAATATTTTGAGTGTAACAAGCTGTGTTGACTACTTCTGCCCAGAAATATGTAGGTAGTTTAGCTTCTTCCAACATAGTTCTGCCAGCTTCGATAAGAGTTCTGTTCTTTCTTTCAACTACTCCATTTTGCTGAGGAGTGCCAGGAGCAGAGAATTGTTGAACTATTCCTTTGTATTTGCAGAACTCTTCCATTGCTGAATTCTTGAATTCAGTCCCATTATCACTTCTCAGAATCTTGACTTTGTATTCCGTGCCAGTTTCAATAAGTCTAACATGGTCCAGTAGTATTTCAGCAGTTTCATCTTTTCTGTGAAGAAAATGAACCCAGGTAAATCTAGTATATTCATCAACAATGACTAGAGTATACCTTTTCTTACTGATGGACATAATATTCACTGGTCCAAACCAGTCGAGGTGTAGCATGTGATATGGTTCATCAATTGAGGATTCAGATTTACTCTTGAATGATGTCCTTCTCTGTTTAGCCTTCTGACAAGCATCACAGAGTCCATCAGGAGTATATAGAGCCTTTGGTAATCCTCTCACCAAGTCTTTCTTAACCAACTCATTTATATTTTTGAAGTTGAGATGAAAAAGCTTCTTATGCCAATTCCAACTTTCATCTACAGATGCTTTACTGATGAGGCATGTAGTTGGATTTTCAGTATTAGTATGAATGTTGGCTTCATAAATGTTACCATGTCTTTGACCTGTTAATGTAATCTTTCCTGAAGATTTGCTAATAACTTCAAAATGAGTATCATAAAAGTTGACACGATAACCTCTGTCTGTGATCTGACTAACACTCAACAGATTGTGCTTTAGTCCTTTCACCAGAGCTACTTTCTCAATGATGACATTTCCAATTACAATGCTGCCATATCCCAAAGTTTGTCCAATGTTGCCATCTCCATAAGACACAGTTGGGCCAGCCTTTTCCTCAAATTCTGATAGCAAGGTTTTGTCTCCAGTCATGTGCACAGAGCATCCACTATCCATGACTAACACATTTTTCTTTTTACCCTGCAATCAGAATCACAAAGAACTCAGTTAGAATTTTTAAGAACCCACACTTGTTGGGTTCTCTTTTCATGCAATTTAACATCTTTATCAGTAGAAGATTTTCTTGTAAAGACATTTTCATCAGAATTAACTCCATCAGAATTAGTCTTTATCTTGACAGATGCATGATTAGTATTCAAGTTCTTTGTTTTTCCAAAATTTGCACTTTTATTGAACTTAGGCAAGGGCTCATAATAATTATAGTACAAATTATGGTATTCTTCACATGCATAAATAGAATGCCATTTACTGCCACAATGGAAACAAGGATTCTGTGGTTTATAGAATACTGATTTATTCCTAATGTCAGACTTAGGAACTACAGTTGGCTTCTTTTTACTCCTCCTGCAATCAATAGCAAGATGATTAGAATTACCACAGTTAAAGCATGTTTTTCTTGGTGCATTTGGAATATACTTATAATTATTTTCCTTGTTTATTCCAACTTTACCATTCCTGTTCCTTTTGACAGTTGGAACTCTCTTCCTATCTGTTACCTCACAGATTCTATCCCTTAATTGCTTCTTGGACAAGAGACCTACATTCTTGTTTTTGACAGTTCTAGACTCAGAATGATGTGTAGAAGTAGATCCCTCTTCTGAAGTAGATTTGGGAATTTCTGGATACACATAATTAACTGGTTTTAATTTGGTTTTAGTACTGTCTGTAACATATCTGTAGGTTTTTGGATTTGTTGAGTCATCAACTATAACTCTTCCAGGGTTAGATGAAACAATCTTTCCTTTGTCCTTTTTCTCATTTTCTGGCTTATACCCTAGACACTCTTTCCAGTTTTTATCAGAAATAATTTCATGAGTTTTTGTACCAGAATGTGTCCAGGTTCTGAGTTTTTCATTAGCATCTTTAAGTTGCCTCTCAAGTTCATTACATTTAAACTCCGTTTCAAGTTTCATGTGTTTAGCATTATCACATTCTGCTTGAACTTCATGCAAGAAAATTAACTCAGCTTCTAGATGATCATTTCTCTTAACAACCTCTGCCATTTCAGATTTTATTCTTGTATTTTCAAGAGTTTGACTCCTAAAACTAATATGCAGAGATTTTAAGAAAGATCTTAGCTCAGAAACATTATTAGTATCAAAATCAAATAAAACTTCAGATACCTTATTTTCACCAGCTGAAGTCTCATCAGTTTTAGCCATCAAAGCATAATTCACTTTTTCCTCTTCAGAGTCAGATGATGAGTCCATCCAATCCTTGCTTGAAGAAATGAGAGCTTTGGTTTTGGTCTTCTTGCACTCAGTTGCAAAATGACCCATTCCATCACAGTTATAGCATCTGATTTTTGACTTGTCAAACTTGCTGCTTTTGCCTTCTTTCTTCTTGTACCTGTCTTTGTCAGCATTGAAGGTTTTCTTCTGGAATTTCCCTTGCTTCCTAGCCTTTCTGAACTTCATCTTTTTGAAGCCCTTGACTATCATAGCAACCATTTCCATCATATCAGAATCAGTAGAGTCATCATCAGTATCAGGATCAGACTCAGTATCAGTATCTGATGATGAGTCATCAGGAATTGACTCTTCCACTCTACTCTTTCGGTTATAAACCTCCTCAGCTTTTCCCTTTGATTTTGATTCAACATTCAAAGCAACAGATTTTGCTTTGACATTTTTCTTGTTCTTCCTCTGTTGAACCTCAAGATCATGAGTTCTTAGCATCCCATAGACTTCATCAAGAGACAGCATCTTCAAATCATATTGATGCCTTATGATTGAAGCTTGAGTATCCCACTCTTCAGTTAAAGCTCTGAGAAACTTGGTATTCAAATCCTCTGGATCATACTCTTTGCCAACCAGTGATAGATTGTTCAGTAAAGTCAAGAATCTATCATACATATCAGTAAGGCTTTCATCAGATTTAGCATCGAATTGCTCATACTCCTGAATCAACAGAGCCCTTCTGTTTCTTTTGATAGATTCAGTACCTTGACATTGAGTTTCCAAAGTATCCCAAATTTCCTTCGCAGTCTTGCATGCTATTACCCTGTTAGACATGACATTATCAAGACTGTTATGCAAAATATTCTTTACCTTTGCATCTTTGAGTACTTGAACCTTTTCTTCTGTCGTCCATTCACTCTTTGCCTTAATGACATAGTGTTCAGCAACAGTCTCTGTTCTTGCAACTAGTTTTGTTGGAAGAAATGGTCCATAATTGATCCTGTCAAGATAGTCAGGATCAGTTGCTTCCAGATACATCAACATTTTCACTTTCCAGGTTGGATACTCAGTCTTCTTGAGAATTGGAATTTTAATGCTTTCATACTTGCTTGTCGACATCTTAAGATCGTTTCTGATTTAAATTAATCAGTTTAGCTCTGATACCAATTGTTGCCCAGTAAATAACAATTGTAGAAGGGGGGTTGAATACAATTGTATAAGATTTTCGACTTAAAACAAATAACACAAGTATGAATCAATAACAGCTTTATTAACTCTGATATAAAACTGTTACAAAACTCTCTTAAGAAATTCTTATGTTCTTAAGAGCTGCTAGGTTACAATATAACTCGTGTAAGCGATTACATAATGTAAAACCTAAACTGTGTTTATATAGTGTACACAATTGCACTATCAATTACAAGATATTCTAAATCAATTACATATATCTCTGAATGCATATCTTGTATGATAGCTGCATCCCTACAAATTAGGAACCGACATATCAATCTTCCTTAATCTCTGGTCGATGAGAATCTTCATCAAATACTGACCAGCTTCTAATCCTGATAATCCAATACTGACGTTGTATTCCTGATGACGTCAGCATCAGTATCTGATCAGTAATACCCAGATCCTGATCATCTCTTGAATCAATATCTAACAGTTTCATTTATTATGAGTAACTAATTCCCTAATCCGGGAATTAGGTAGTATTCAATGATTACTATGCTTATTTAGTTATATTGTGATTTCTCTGCATTGTTAATCTGTTGTTGAGTGCTTCACACGATTGAGAAAGTCGCGAACCCTTAATTGTATCTTTAGAAATTGTAATGAATCGGGAGAGGATCATACCTTTTGATTTCATCTTACATTTATCTAAATATATATTATAACTCAATCATTACATATTATTGAAATGTTAAATTATGAAAACTCATTTTTGACTAAAATTCAATTATTTTATATGTTTTTTTGAAAATTAATGTATATTACTTAATATAGTTTAACAATTTCACAATACCGATTAATGATTTATAAATTGACTATAACATATATGGACAAATATACTATTTTTCATAATTAAAAAAATTATATAAAGGTAATATACAAGTCTACAAATGATAATTTTTAAAATGTTAAGTAGTGTCTATATATTTAAAGTTTCATTTATCAATCTAAATTATATGACATAATGCATCATTTTAATGTATTATATAAAATATGTAGTATCATAATTTATAGTCAAGTAATAATATGACGGGTTATTACTAATAATAACTAATAATTTTATAATATTTATGATCTAAAAAATCATATCTTATTTTCATCTAACATTACATATTTATCACGTTATTTTTTATAAACAACATAAATCTTATTTTTAAAGTTCTTCTTTTTAAACATAAATTCAAAAAAATTTCTACATTTTTAAATTTGTATCTTTCTTGTAGCAATTATATATTAAATCGTTCAAAGCCTAAATGGTTGGTCGACCAAAATCTCTAATTCAACTCACATTTTTAATTTTTTGTAAACCTAAAATTATATGATCAACTTATAATTATGTTTGATTTTATAAATAGAATGTAAATATTTATTGAAACACAATCTTAGTGATAGATAGATAGAATTAAGGGTGATGGCCCAGAATACCCACAAATTAAATACATATAACCAAAATACCCACCGCCAGTCAGCGCAGCCCTAAATACCCACGGGACACGCTACTGGTGGTGGAGCATCTTCAGACACGCTATTGGGAGTGTAGTGTCGCTTAGACACGCTGGTGGAGAAGGCGTATTGCTTGGTCACGCTGGTGGGCGGAGGGGAACAGGAGCTTGAGATACGCAACTGTCAAATGCGCATCTTAAGATACGCATTTGCCAGTTGCGTATCCATCGTCTTCTCCAAAATCAGAGAAACATGAGCTGGTGATTCCGATGGCGAAAATCATAGAAATGCTCCGTTCGCAGCCTACGGGTACTTTCCCATAACGTGTTATACATCATTCGAATTGTCTTTCGATGATCTACAATCCTATACCCGTCTTAAATTATTTGTTTTACCAGAATTTAAACCCCCAAATCGAACCATCTCTTCTCCCTCATTTTTTCCGACGACCTCGTATGTGCCCCTACGGGGCCAGATTCGATAAAATAAATTGGGTAAAATGAAGAGGAAGCAGTGGTGGTTGGTTTGGTGTGCTCAGATATGGTGGATGTGACCGGAGAGAGGCGGAGAGATTGGATAGATTCGAGAGAGCTGGGAGAGATGAGAGAAGCACAGTGATTGCTAAAGTACTTCAGACACGCTACACGCAGTAGCGTGTCCCGTGGGTAGTCAGGGCCAGTCCTTCCGAAAATCAGTATTTTGGGCCATGGGTACCTCATTTTGAGGTATTTTGGTCATTTTTTCTAGAATTAATAGATAATAGATTTGTTGTATCTTTAAGTTCTGCGAGTTAGATATATTCAATTGACCTAATTATTATAGATTTTTGTTCGATTTTCATCGAGAATGTGATTCTTGTTTGCGTTTTTGTATTAAGTTTAATAAGAGATATAGTTTCATTTTAAAATATAAAATATAACAATTGTAACATAATTGATATCCATTTAATTGTAAAAAACTACAAAATATTAAAAATTTATAATAATGACTGAATGTATAGTTATATTATATACATAAACTAAAAAAAGGGAGTTATATAAAAATATAAACCATCATTTTATATAGTTATATATAAAATTACGGAAATTGAAAAAAAAACGGAATTACATAAATAATGTAAACAAATATTTTATTTATTCAAAAGTTACAACAAAAAAATTAAATAGAAGAGAAGAAGAGGATGTGATTAATCTAGTAAGATTTTTGAAGTAAACTCAAGATTTAATGTAGCACACTTGGTTATGACAAGAGATTCGTGAGCGAAGGTTAAATGTTCGATTCTAATTGAATACACAAAGGAACATGTTTTTGGTATAAATTATAAAATGGTGGTACTTTTGTAATTTTTTAACATGAAAGGATAAAATGGACATTTCACAGTCATTTTATTGGCAATTTTTACCCTTGTGTTCTCTTATTATATATAGTAATAGATAATAGATGTGATTGAGAGCTCCAAAACGTACATGATTTAGGTTCGTGTGGTGTTATTATTGCAGAAAGTAAAAATAATTTATTTTTGAAAAATAGGTTAAATGTTATTTAATAAATTTTAAAAATATTTTTTTTAATAATGTTTTTAGCTGAAAAGTTATTTTTAGTGAAAACGTGTTCTCCATGTTTTTGAAAAAAGTTACTTTTTAATTTTTGGAGGAAGCAGTTATTGATATTAATATCAACCTTACCAAGAACATTGTTTTTTAAAAAAATAATACACAAAATATGTATATACCAAAAAGATTATCAAATAGTTATCTAATTTTAACATCACTATTTTTAATAATACAACAATTTTTAACGGTAATTCCAGACAATCCTATAAAATGTCTGGCCGTATTAGAACGGGGACTTGTATTTTTAAGCAGATTTCGGAAAGAATTTGAGGTGAGATAAATCTCAATAAAATTTTGATTCTATAATTGTGCAAATAAAAATTCTTTTTTTATAAAATGATCAGAATTAATAATTTGGGAAATTTTAGGACAATTCTCTAATGTTTACTTGAACTGGATTGAAAATTTTCTAATTTTCTTGTTTATTTCTGTAGGAATATTTTGAAGTTTTCTACCATTAGAAAATTAGTGGGAAATGTAAAAACATGTTCTAAAACTTACTATATTACTAGCTTTCGCTAATGAAAAATTAAAACTACCACTGCTATGATTATTGTCAAGTTTCTAGTTTCTACCTTATTGTAACTATGACTATTAATTGTTTTAGTCAAACTTTCTATAGTATCAGTTTCACACAGAAACATCATAATTGTAAATTTATCAGAAAAAATTAATCCATAGTACATAGTTAGTCTTTCTTCTACTTCCTCGAATTCAGGTTGCGGTATAATAGTTGGTGGATATCTGCAGACTGCCAAACAAAATGAGAAGAAGATTGAGTTTCACGGTGATTAGGATGTGAGAATAAGACATGAATGAGAAACGTCTCAATTTGAAAAGATGTTTGTATTAGGGGGAGACATCAATTTGATGCAATTTTATGATAAATCGTAATCGAAATTGTATACTTTCGATTTTTAAAATTCCAAAATCGAAACTGCAATCAAATTGATGATTTAGTTTTAATTTAAAGTTGTTGATTCGAAGTATAGAAAGAAATTGTAAATGAAATCAAGGTAACAAAAAATAATACCGAAAAATTATTCAAAGGCATTACGTTATTCTTAAAACACAGATAACTCCCTTCTGTATGTGCTTGAAGGTTGTTATAACAAAAATAAGAAAGATTATAATAAACGTAAAGAAAGAACACGGATAAACAGAAGAGAAAATTTTTATTGATTTTGAGGATAAGATTACAGCATAGGTTTGGACTTAGAGAGTATATATATATATATATATAGTATTCTCTAGGCGATTATAGAAAATCCCAGAAAAATAGGTCCAAAATAGATTGTGGAGTTTATGTCAGGCTCAAGGGCTTGAACAACAAGCTAAAGGCCTTGACTTGAACAGACGTGATTATAAAGGCTTGGCTTTAGGCTCAAAGCCTTTGACTACGAGATTTTCAGCAACAAAACAGATAACCCAAGATATTCAAAATCCCAGAGTTTGAGACATTATAGATTCAAGGCATATTCTAACAAATCTTCACCTTGACTTGAATCCTCTCACAAATAACAGATATACCAGATGCACCAGATGCACCATAATATGCCAGATGTACCAGAAAAAACTCTTCTACCTCAGATTTTGCCCTCAAAAAGGCAATCAATAACTCCTAACATTTAGCAAGTCCAAATAATGTTGAAACTTGCTATGTGGAACCGGTTTGGTGAGCATATCAGCTGGGTTATCAGCAGTTGCCACTTTGCTCACCTTAATTCTCTTCTCACTTCTTAGAAAATGATATCTTATATCTATGTGCTTAGTCCTCCCATGATGGACTTGATCCTTAGCTAAAAAGATTGCACTAAGACTGTCACAATACATTGTAGCCTGATCATAATGAAGACCCAAATCACTGACCAATTAATCCTGTCAACCAGATTCCTTCTTTTGCTGCTTTTGTCAATGCCATGTACTCTGCTTTTGTAGTAGACAAAGTCACCATAGGTTGTAGAGTAGCTTTCCAACTGACAATTGAACCACCTAAAGTGAAAGCATAACCAGTCATAGATCTTCTACTATCAACATCTCCAGCATAATCAGAGTCTGAAAACCCTATCACCAAACACTTTGTATCACCTCCAAAATGAGACCAACATCAGACGTACCTCTTAAGTACCGAAAAATCCTCTTCACAGTTTGTCAATTCTCCTTGCCTGGTTCACCCATAAACCTACTAACAGCACTGACAGACTGTGCAAGATCAGGTCTAGTGCAGACCATTGCATACATCAAGCTTCCTACTATACTAGCATAAGGAACTCGAGACATGCACTCCTTTTCCTCAGCAGACTTAGGTGCAAAAACAATAGACAGATGTGCACTTGCAGCACTAGGAGCATCTATGGGCTTTGCTGTAGACATGCCAAATCTTGACAAAATATTCTGAATGTATCCCTTCTTTGAAGAAGAATTTTCTTTTTCTTCTATCCCTATAAATCTCCATTCCCAGAATTTTCCTAGCAGCACCCAAATCTTTCATTTCAAACTCAGCACTAAGGAGACCTTTCAACTTCTGAACATCAGACTTGCTCTCTGCATCTATCAACATATCATCTACATACAGGACCAGATAAATCAAAGAACCATTTGCTACCTTACTATAGTAAACACAACAATCATACGAACTCCTAGTATAGTCAATACCTATCATACAGCTGTCGAATTAATCTCTTGTACCATTACCACAAAGACTGTTTTAGTCCATATAAAGCCTTCAATAACTTGCAAACATAGTCTTCCTTACCAGAAACCTGAAATCCATCTGGCTGAGTCATGTATCTCTCCTCTTCCAGTTCTCCATGCAGAAAAGATGTCTTCACATCTAGTTGTTCAAGCTCCAGATCTTGATGTGCAACTATTGCTAGTAGCACCTGATGGAAGTGTGTTTGACAATTGGCGAAAAAATCTCATTGTAGTCTACTCCCTCTTTCTGAGTGAACCCTCTAGCTATTGTCCGAGCTTTATAATTGATACCCTCAACAGATGTTTCTCCTTCCTTTTTCTTGTAGACCCATTTACAAGTGAAGATCTTTCTATCTCGAGACCGCTTGACTAATTCCCAAGTCTGATTCTTATGAAATGACTCCATTTCATCTCCCATTGCAGCAAACCATTGGGCAGATTACTGCTTCTTTATAGGTGGATGTCTCATTAGAATTAGGAACCACCTCTTCAACAACCCGTAGTGCATAGGCCACTAAATCTTCAAAACCATACCTCTTGGGAGGCACCCCATAATTAGCTCTCCTTGATCTATCAAGAGCCAAACTGTGCTAATTCGCTACTGGTAATGATGAAACTGATGACTCTAACTCTAACTGTGGTTGTTGAACTTCATGTTGTGGTTCACTCTCATCTTGAGTGACTTGCTGCTCCACTTATTTCTCAACACTACCACTTTCTGACACAATAATAGACTTCACAATATGGTTAAATGATAAGTGCATATTTTTGCATATTTTTATTACCTATTTATTGCTTGAACTCGTAATTTAATAATTTATTTTGTTGCATTTCAGGAAATTCGTAAATAAATAAAGAAATGGCAAAATAAAGAAATAAAGAGCAAGGAAGGGAAAAAGAGGAAGAAAAAGGACCAAAAAGAAAAAAAGGAAAAGAATTAGGAGCTTGGAGCAAAAGGAATATCTCAAGACAAGTGGAAGGTGGAGATCATCCCAACACACTAAAAAAGTGTATGGCCAAGATCCACTCTACCAAAGCTTAATGGGGAAGGAATCTTTTAATGGCTAGGATTACACCACCACACACCCCAAATGTATGGTGGAGATTAACCCACACCCCCCCTAAACCATAATTCTCATCCTATAAATACCCCCTCATCTCCTTTGTATTTAAAAACTTAGATTAGAATAGATTTTAGTGTAGGGTAGTTTTAGGGTAGATTTAATTTCTTGTTTTGTACTTCTAAATTTTGTAAACACCCCTCTCTTAATTAATGCAATTTTTATTTTCCTTTAATTTCTTGTCTTGCTCTCTCTTTTATGTTGCCTTGCTCTCGTTACTTTCGTAAATCCGATTAGTGGACAAAGTAGCGAAATGCTAACCACTTGGGGTTGAAAGTAACGACTTTTAATTTCTTATTCTTAGTTAATAATTATAATTAAGCCCCTTTAAATCTCAATTTTATTGTGGGTGTTATAATTTTAAATCGTCCGTTTCATTTTAGTAGAGTAGATAATTAGTGCTAATTTTAGTTTTAATTTCTCGTTTAATTTCTTAATCATTTTTATAATTTTGGTAATCATTCCTCTGTTTATTTGCTTTAATTCGAAGTAAATTATCTCCCCTGTTTTCTTTTCGAAACCAAAGAAACCCAACTCATATCATTTCTTCCGTCTCCATAATCAAACACATATCCCTTTCTCTTTGATACATACACACAATCGTACCCTTCTTTTTTTTTTTCTTTTTTCTTGTTTGTTGTCTTATTTTCCTTTTCTTAATTTAGTGTCTTCTTCACTGAAAACACGCTGTCATTCCTTGTCTTTTGTTTCATTTTCGTTAGCGAGTAGAGTTGAATTCACTGAGTTCACGAGTTTGGTTTACGGAATTTTGTTTCTGTTCTTGTTTGCGAGATATGAGTAGAAGTAGAAGTTCGTTTTGGTGATTCGATTCTGTGTAATTAGGCGATTGATTGTGCTGAATCTGAATGTGCTGCGTTTTTCATTGTTTGAGATTTGTTGCTGCTTTCCTGGTTTCGCTGATTCTTAGAGTTTCTGATGGCTGCGTTTGTTGTTTGTCACTGGTTTTCATTGTTAGTTTCAGATTTTTCAGCTGAGTCACTATCAGATTTTGAGTTATCACTATGATGTGATTCCTCATGCTCCCCCTCAACTGGTTCTTCTCTTGTTTCTGGCTAGAAAGTCTCTTCAGTATTTACCAGTAGAGGTTCAGAGTTTAGCTCCACAGAGTTTATCAGATCAGCCTCATCAGAGTTTACTTCATCAGAGAATAAATCTTCATTTTCAAAGTGCAGTTGATCATGTTCATTCACATCTTCAAGTCCAGTTATTTTCTTGTCATCAAATGACACATGAATTGATTCCATGATCACTTTGGTTCTCAGATTATAAACTCTGAATGCCTTAGTTGACAGTGGATAGCCAACAAAAATTCCTTCATCTGCCTTCAGGTCAAATTTGGTCAACTGTTCAGGATGAGTTTTCAACACAAAGCATTTGCACCCAAAAATATGAAAATATTTCAGATTTGGCTTCTTTTCTCTCACCATTTCATATGGTGTTTTTCCATGATTATTGATCAGAGTGGCATTCTGAGTAAAACAAGCAGTTTGAACAGCTTCTGCCCAGAAATAGGTTGGTAATTTTGCTTCATCAAGCATAGTTCTGGCAGCTTCTATCAAAGTTCTGTTCTTCCTTTCAACTACACCATTCTGTTGTGGAGTGCCAGGTGCAGAAAACTCTTGTTTAATTCCTTTGTTCTTGCAAAATTCTTCCATTGTTGAATTCCTGAATTCAGTTCCATTGTCACTTCTGATAATCTTCACTTGATTCTTTGACCCTTTGTCCAGCTGCATTATATGTTCTGTCAGAGTTAATGCAATTTCATCCTTCTTTGCTAGAAAGTACACCCATGTGTATCTGGTGTATTCATCAACAATGACTAGAGCATATTTCTTCTTTCCAAGAGACATAACATTCACTGGTCCAAAAAAATCAACATGTAGAAGATGATAAGGATCAACAATTGAAGACTTAGACTTGCTTTTGAAGGAAGCCTTTCTCTGTTTGGCCTTTTGACATGAATCACACAGGCCATCTGCATTTAACAAGGACTTTGGAAGTCCTCTCACAAGATCATTCTTTATCAGCTCATTGATGTTGTTTAGATTTAAATGAGAGAGTTTCTTATGCCACTTTTAACTCTCTTCACTGGACATCCTTGTTGACAAACACACTGCTTTGCCATCAGAGTTTGTTGACAATTTTATTTCATAGATGTTATTGTGTCCGTTTCCAACTAGAGCAACTTTCCCTGTAGACTTACTGATGACTTGACAATATTCAGGCTGAAAATCTACATGATATCCTCTGTCACAGATTTGACTCACAAATAGAAGATCATGCTTGAGTCCTGGAACCAGAGCTACATTTATGATGATGACACTTCCAAGATTAATATTGCCATATCCCAGAGTATGTCCTATGTTGCCATCTCCATAGGAAACTTTTGGGCCAGCCTTCTCCACATACTCTGATAGCAGGGCTTTATTTCCAGTCATGTGTCCTGAACATCCACTGTCCACGACTAGGGTACTTTCCCTGGTGCCCTGCAATCACAAACAATCATTGATTGTTAGTTTTAAGGATCCAGACTTGCTTGGATCCTTTTGCTTTATTGAATCTGTTAGCTTTTGCAGCGGATTTGTCATTATCAGAGTTTAAACTAACATTTTCAGTCTTAGCACCTGCAGAATTAACTTTAACCCATTTCAAATTAGGTTTCAGTTCATAGTAATTATGATAAATAGCATGATAATTCTTGCAAGTATAAATTGAGTGCCAAGTACTTCCACAATGTTTGCACAGAGTTTGTGGTCTAGGTTTGACATTATTCTTTTTCACTCCAGATTTGGAGGGTAAGGAATTAATGTCTTTGTTCTTCCTGCAAAAACTAGCAAGATGATTAGTACTACCACAGTTATTACAAGTTTTTCTAGGTGCAAATGTAGCAAGCATTGGCCTATTTCCTGATGTAATGCCTACCTTTCCATTTCTGTTTTTCCTAGGCATTTTCTGTTTGTTGACAGATTTTATCTCTTTAAGCTTTTGCTTAAGTTGTTTATCTGTCATTGAACCAATGTTAACCTGTTTTGCACAGGTATTTACTGGTTCACTTTTAACAGCTCCATGTTCAGTTTTAACTGTACCATGAACAAATTTTCTAGTTGGAAGAGTTTGCCTAACTTTCACATGATTTAGAAATCTAAGCTCATCTTCCTCACAGTACCCTAAACCAACAGTGTCAGCTTGAAAAACCTCATGAGTGTCTTTTCCAGAATCAGTCCAAGTTTTAATAATGTGATTTGCATCCCCCAATTCAGATTCTAGTTGCTTATACTTACCTAGCAACTCCTGTTCTAGAAACACAGCATCATCTCTTTCTTTCTGAATTTTTTTCATGTTTTCAAGTTTTTCTTCAACAAGTTTGTTTCTCTCTTTAAGTTGAGAACACTCATTCTTGATTCTCTCATTCTCTAAAGTCTGATCCCTATAACTAATATGTAATGCTTTAAGATAAATCCTCAATTCAGTTATATTATTAGTATTATAAGCATAGGTAGTTGGGGGTACCTTGAGTTCAGAATCTTCATTCTGAGTAGAAGCCATGAGTGCATAGTTAACTTCCTCATCTGAGTCTGAAGTGTCTGCCCAGTCTCTGCCTTTTGTATAGAGTGCCTTTTCAGTTTTACCCTTCTTGCACTCAGGAGCATAGTGACCCATCTCCTTACACTTGTAGCATTGAATCCCAGACTTGTCTTTCTTCCCAGATTTGGTATTTCTTCTCTCAGAGTTTCTGAAACTCTTTCTGTCATTTGAATCTTTAGAAAACCTTTTTCCCTTCTTGAAGTTCTTGAAACCCATCTTCTTGAAGGTTTTTACCATCAAAACAACTATTTTTCTCATTTCTTCTTCATCATCCTCAGAGTCAGATAAATCAGAAGTGTTTGAATCATCATCAGAGTTTGATGATTCACTTTCAGAATGAATGACTAAAGCCTTTCCCTTTGATTTCTTCTTCAAGGGTTTCTCTTCAACCTTGAGAGCAACAGACTTTAACTTCTTGCTTAATCTTCTATTTCTCTGCTCCATTTCCAACTCATGAGTCTTGAGCAGTCCATAGATTTCATCAATCTCAGTATCAACAAGATCATAGTTATCTCTTATAGTGGTTGTTTTCACATCCCACTTTTCAGATAGAGAAAGAAGGAACTTGAGATTTGAGTCTTCTAGATCATACTCTTTGTTAACCAATGACAGATCATTGAGCAGTTTACAGAATCTGTCAAATGTTTCTGTCATGGTTTCTTCAGACTTTGCCTCAAAATGCTCATACTCCTGAGTGAGTATGTTCCTTCTATTCTTCTTGATAGCAGCAGTTCCTTGACACCTAACCTCAAGTGCATCCCAAATTTCTTTTGCAGTTGTGCAGTTAATCACCTTATTAGACATAACATTGTCTAAAGCACTATGAAGTAAATGCCTTACTTTTGCATCCTTAGCAATGGATGAAAGATCCTCAGCAGTTAGATCTTTCTTTTCCTTTGGAATTACTTTTGATTCCTCACCAGCAACAGCAGTAGATAACTTTGTAGGTTTGTGAGGACCTTCATAAATTCTGTCAAGATATTCTGGATCTGTAGCCTCTAGAAACATTATCATCTTCACCTTCCAGATTGCATACTCTGCTGGCCTAAGTATAGGAACCCTAATTGTCTCATACCTACTAGCAGTAGTAGGAGCTTTCTCAGAACCTGATGGAGGAGGAATCTCTGCCATTGATTACTATTGTGTTTGGATCTTAAATTGTAATAAAGTAACAGATTGGCTCTGATACCACTTGTTAGGCCGAATACACAATATATAATCAAGTACTGTATGAGAGAATAACAAGAACACACGTTTTAGTACTTAAAAACTGTTTGGAATTAATAATTCCTCTCTCAGTGATGTAAACTATCACAGAGAGCTGCTTAGGTTACATATAATGATATTCGTTCACAATGATTACCCTTCTAGGGTTAACCTAACTGTATTTATAAGATATACAGCTTCGTACAATCGTTAATTGATTCTCCTATAATTAAGCTATACAATTGATATCAATTACGATTGCTACACGTC
Organism: Kitagawia praeruptora; assembly: GCA_037693485.1. Taxonomy (NCBI): domain Eukaryota; kingdom Viridiplantae; phylum Streptophyta; class Magnoliopsida; order Apiales; family Apiaceae; genus Kitagawia; species Kitagawia praeruptora. The sequence goes on from CM075352.1 coordinate 149,165,181, forward strand.
TTTTAAGTCAACTCAATCTCTTTGACAGCTATCCAATCTTCAAAGATATTGCTTCCATGTTTATCTTGACTTAATCTTTAATCTCTGTTGACCTGCAGACGCTTCCGCTAGACAGAGTTTAACAAACTCTGTTGCACTTCCAGTCAGCAGTGTTTGCGCTCCCATCTGTCAGCGTTTGCGCTTCCATCTGTCAGAGTATACTCAAACTCTGCTATGACTGATTTCATTAACAGGTTAAACTCTGTTTCCCTGTAACACTTAAACACTGATATTAAATCACATCAATTATATCTAACATTTTCTTCTCCCTTTTATTGATCAAATGCTTGAACGGTTGGCGAAACATTATTACTTCTGCTTCTTAGATGGATATTCAGGTTTTTTCCAGATTCCTATCCATCCGAATGATCAAGAAAATACAACTTTTACATGTCCCTATGGTACATTTGCATATCGCAGAATGCCGTTTGGTCTATGTTGTGCTCCTCCCACCTTTCAGCGATGTATTATGGCAATTTTCTCAGATTTCATTGAAGACATTATGGAAGTTTTTATGGATGATTTCTCAGTTGGTGGAACTTCTTTTGATGCATGCTTACATAACTTGGAGAAGGTGCTTCATAGATGTCAAGAAGTTAATCTAATTCTCAATTGGGAAAAATGTCACTTTATGGTACAAGAGGGAGTTGTTTTGGGTCATGTTGTTTCAAAAAGAGGAATTGAAGTTGATAGAGCCAAGGTCGAGGTTGTCGAGCGCTTACCACTCCCTACTTCAGTCAAGGGGATAAGAAGTTTTCTTGGTCATGCGGGATTCTATCGTTGTTTCATTAAAGATTTTTCGAAGATTGCTCGACCTCTAACTGAGCTCTTAGGATGTACCTTTTGTGTTTAATGATGCTTGTGTTGAGGCTTTTGAAATGTTAAAGAAAGCTCTTGTCTCTGCTCCAATCATACAACCACCGGATTGGAAATTACCATTTGAGATCATGTGTGATGCTAGTGATCAAGCTATTGGTGCAGTCTTAGGTCAGAGGAAAGATGGAAAGCTTCATGTTATCTACTATACAAGCAAGACCTTGGATGGAGCTCAAATTAATTATGCAACAACGGAGAAAGAATTGCTAGCAGTGGTGTATTCTATGGAAAAGTTTCGATCCTATCTCGTTGGTTCAAAGGTAATTGTTCACACGGATCATGCAGCTTTGAGGTATTTGATGAATAAAAAGGAAGCTAAACCTCGTTTGATTCGTTGGATTCTACTTTTGCAAGAATTCAACTTGGAGATTAAAGACAAGAAAGGGGCTGAGAACGTGGTTGCTGATCATCTTTCACGCCTTACTTTTGATGAGGATGATGGTAAAAGTAGTCCGATTAATGATTCTTTTTCTACAATCATCTACTTTCTCTTGCAAGGATAGAGGTTCCTTGGTATGCTGATATAGCTAATTTCTTAGCTAGTGGTACTGTTCCTCATGGCTACTCATCGCACCAAAAGAAGAAGTTTTTCTATGATGTGAGGAAGCACTTTTGGGATGATCCTTTTCTTTATAAATCTTGTGCAAATGGAGTCATTAGAAGATGTGTTCCGGACAATGAAATTGCTTCTATAATTTCGCATTGTCACGATTTGCCAAGTGGTGGTCATGCAAGTACTACGAAAACTGCTGCAAAGATTCTTCGGTGCGGTTTTTATTGGCCAACTCTTTTTAAAGATGTCCACCAATATGTTCATTCTTGTGATCGTTGTCAACGAACTGGAAATATTTCAAGACGCAATGAGATGCCTCTCAATAGCATTCTTGAAGTGGAGCTTTTCGATGTTTGGGGAGTAGATTTTATGGGACCATTCCCTCCATCTTTTAAGAACCGATATATCTTGGTAGCTGTGGATTACGTCTCGAAATGGGTTGAAGCCATTGCATCTCCCACTAATGATGCTCGTGTTGTGAGCAAGTTCTTTAAGAAGACGATTTTTCCTAGATTTGGAGTGCCAAGGGTTTTGATTAGTGATGGAGGAAAGCATTTTCTCGAAAATCGTTTTGAAGCTATGTTGAAGAAATATGGAGTTTATCATAAGGTGGGACTTTCTTATCATCCCCAAACCAGTGGTCAGGTGGAGATCTCTAATCGTGAAATAAAGACTGTCTTGGAGAAGGCAGTCGCAAAATCAAGGAAGGATTGGTCTACGAAGCTTGATGATGCACTTTGGGCATATAGAACTGCATTTAAGACACCTATTTGGACAACTCCGTACAGATTGGTTTATGGTAAAGCATGTCATCTTCCCGTTGAATTGGAGCACCGTGCATTTTGGGATATCAAGGGTCTGAATTTTGATATGTTAGCAGCAGGTGAGAAGAGACTTCTACAACTTAATGAGCTAGATGAGCTTCGTTTTGAGGCTTATGAAAGCTCTAAGCTTTACAAGGAGAAAACAAAGAAGTTGCATGACAAAGGGTTATTAAGAAGAGAATTCAAGGAAGGGGAGCTAGTTCTTTTGTTTAATTCAAGGTTGATACTTTTTCCCGGAAAACTTCGTTCTAGATGGTCGGGCCCGTTTAAGGTACGCAAGGTTTTTCCATATGGTGCAGTTGAATTGTTAAATACCCATGGAGAGTCATTTAAGGTGAATGGGCAAAGAGTGAAACATTATAGAGCTGGTGAACCAATTAACGAGGAGGTGGATTTTCTGCTTTCTATCCCTTCTTCAGAATGATTGATAAGGAGGTCGAGCTAATGACCTTAAAAAAGCGCTTCTTGGGAGGCAACCCACGGTATTTGTATGTAAGTATAATATATTATTTTATAATATTTTTGTTTTTTTAGGACTTTAAAGTATTTTTGTTTTTTTATTACTCCCACAAGGTGCCTTGATGAGTTTGTGTGAAGTGTTTCAGGTATGTGCAAGAATAATTTATTTAAGACATTTGGTGTTTTATTTAAACTAGCTTCATTACCCGTGCAAGGCACGTGGATATTCAAGTTTTATTGTGAGATTTTGATTTTTAATAGTTGTGACCATGAATATTCTTCAATTTGTTGCAATGTTGCCTAAATATAGATTAACTTACTCTCTTTTCAAGTGCTCTTACTTTGTAACAGGTTGTGTCTAAAATCTCTAATATCCAATCAATTAGTCATCTAGTTCAATGATTTTAGTTATAAATTTAAATTCATTTTACTTAGAACTGGATGTCACAGTTTCGATTCTGGACAATGTCTATAACTAACGTTTTCATAGCATTTGATTTTAGGGGGATTTTAGAGTTAAATCATAGGAAATTGGAAGGCATAAATGTGAAATGATATTAAATAAAATGTAGAATATTGCGATATTTTGGGTTTTAGTAGTTCGACTTTGTAGCCGTGAACACCTTTCAATTTGTAGCGGTGTTGCCTAAATATAGTTTAACAAACTCTCTTCTGGGGAACTTCATTTTCAACATGAATTGTCTAAGATTTATAATATCTATTAAGATGGTCATCTAATTCAATATTTTCAGTTGTGAATTTAAATTCACTTTATTCAGAACTGAGAATTTAAATCTGATTACTCGCTGTGAGCTTTTAAATAATATATTTTATTACAAATTAGACTAATACATTAAATACTATTATTATTAAAAGAGTTAATTGCATTTTGCATCCCCTAACTTTAGTCCAATTTCAATTATGTATATGTAGTTTCATAAATTGCACTTTGCATCCCCAAACTTTAAATCATAAATCAAATCATAATCTCTTATACATTTTCTATCAAAAATAATATTGCTTTTAACGAATACATTAACAAATGCGATATAAAATGATTGCAATGATAATATAATTTATAGATTTTAAACATGTAAATAATTTTACACTTTAAAATTCTTTAAATTATAATTTAATATTATTTTTGACCATTAATCAATTATATTATATTTGTAAAAAATTAAACTAATATGTTTCCATTAAATAAAGTTGTGACTATTATGATATATGATACGTATAAAATCATTAAAATATATTTGTACCATTTAAAATATAAATTATATAATCACTACACAATTTTATATCGCATTTGTCAATACAATCGTTAAAATAAATATTATTTTTGATAGAAAACGTATAAGAGATTGTGATTTGACCTATAATTTAAAGTTGGGGGATGCAAAGTGCAATTTATTAAACTACATATACATAATTGAAATTGGAGAAAAGCTGGGGGATGGAAAGTGCATTTAACTCTTACTAAAATACATATGTTTATTATTCTTTTATTATTCTTGTTATTCCCCGGCTTAATTCCTAATCGTGAACCCAATCGTTTAGTTCTGATTCTCGAATTTTATGAATATTTCTATACAAGTATTATTCATATATTGGCGTAATTATATAATAATTTACCCAAGAATTTTAGTCTAAATATATGCACCAATATAAATTATTAGAAGTTAATGACTATTATTAGTTTGTTCTAATTAATTACGTAATATTAAAGTATCATATCGAATATAAAATTATTAAATGATGTATATTAAATATATAAAGGGACAAAATAGTAACTTTGCAATGAATAAAATGTGACATGTTGTGGTATATATCTAAGTTCACTACATATCATATATCACTAATTTATACTAAACTATAACATATAAAATATCTTAGAAATTGACAAAAAAAATTATCTTAGAAATCAAAACCAAATATTATTCATTTATCACCCAAGATACATAGCATATTTATGACTTACATAACACATGCGATTGGTTAGCCTAGTGGTAAGGTGGTGTGTATATGAATGGAAAAACCTAGGTTCGATTCTCAGCAACAACATTTTTTGGGAAAAAAAAAGGAATAAAATGTGACATGTTGTGGTATTATATATATAATAATAGATAGATTTTGGAAGGAAAAAAAAAGAACAGAAGTTACATGTTGAAGATGTGAGTTACGTAGCAGCCGTGCTAATTTGAAGAAAAAAATAATATAACAAGGAACAGAAACTTTTTGAGGGCCGTGCGTTTTTTGTGTTGACCGTGTGAAATTTCCTGTAGCGCGCGCACAAGATTAGGATAGGCATATTGAATTTCTGCTGCCCGTGCCAAGTTCTCTGTCTCTTTTTAATTTTCATATCACGATTCACACTTCTCACGCGCCTGTTTGCATGTTGGTGCTGCGCCCGAATCTAGTACCAAAGCTGTTGCTATGGGCTCCTCCGAAGATGAGCTCAGTGCCGACCAAACCTCCATCCAAGCCTGCCACTTCATCTAACCATGCTTCCGAACCTGTGCTTCAGAACTTCCGTACCTAAACCTGGACCTGGTTTTTTGTGTTGACCGTGTGAAATTTCCTGTAGCGCGCGCACAAGATTAGGATGGGCATATTGAATTTCTGCTGCCCGTGCCAAGTTCTCTGTCTCTTTTTAATTTTCATATCATGATTCACACTTCTCACGCGCCTGTTTGCATGTTGGTGCTGCGCCCGAATCTAGTACCAAAGCTGTTGCTATGGGCTCCTCCGAAGCTGAGCTCAGTGCCGACCAAACCTCCATCCAAGCCTGCCACTTCATCTAACCATGCTTCCGAACCTGTGCTTCAGAACTTCCGTACTTAAACCCGGACCTGGCCAGCAACTTGAATTTCATTAAAAAGATAAATCTGATGCTACAAGGGTTTGAACCCCTTACCTGCAGGTACATAGACTTCTATTTCCACTGCCCAACCACTGCACAAGCTTGTCACTTGTGTTAAAACAAGCATTCTGATTATAATAAAGAGAGAAATGGTCCAGCATTTAATTCAAATGGAGCTTCCACAATAATTTTTCAAGGACACTTCATGGCTACTAGGGGAGTATTTCTAACCTTTATTTGTATAATTTTTTTTTATTATTCTTTTTGTATTTTATTCTTAGAATTGTTAGTTTTTTTTCTTTCTTTTATTAAATTAGTCATTGAGGACAATGAACCATTCAAGTGTGGGGATGCGCTCTTAATGTATAAAAATCCAAAAAAATTATATATGATAAAAAACCAAAAAAAAAATAATTAAAAAAAAAATAAAAAAAAATAAAAATTAGAAAACTTTTTGTATATAATTGTCATGTCAAAAGCATGTTAGCGAGGATAAGTACACATTTTGTAGACTAATTTTGCATGATTAATTCTGAGTGTTGTATCATAGAATACAAATCATTTGTTGCTTGATAATTCCTTGTGTGTGCTTTCGAAAATTTAAAAACTTGAGATGCTTCTTAGTCAAATTTAGTGAGTCGAGCATGCTTTCACCATGTGAGATTTTGAACCTAATTAATGTTTGATACATTTTATATCAATCGAATTTCTTTGTTGTGTGTTGTTCGTCAATTAGCATTGCTCTAGAACTTGTTTTGATACCTTGTTGAGACTACATGTTGTGTGTGTGCATGAAAATGATAAAGGCACTAGGATTAACCTCATTGACCTAAACAGTACCTTGATAAATAATCCTTAGTGAACCCCCTTGAGCTTATATCTGTTTCTTTCAATTATCACCACTCTATAATTTTTTAGCCTACTTATTTATTCTTATCTTGATTTACTAGTAGAGCACTGTGATTCAACTTAAGGGTGGGTGAATGTTCAAGTGTGGGGATTTATTTGTTAAGGTTTGATATTTTGGTGGGAATTATATAATGTGGTTGCTTGATCTTGTTAAAAAAAAGAAAAAAAATAAAAAAAAATAAAAGTTGAAGAAGATCGAATGGGAGTTATTGTTCATTGCTTATTGCAATGTGAAAGTGGGGAAGTACATAATGATGTGCTTATGGGTTTAATGCTTGTGAAAGTTTAATTATCTTTACATGATCTATTATTCATGTTGAGTGCTACAATTAGAAGTGAACACTATGCTCTATTGGTTTATCAAGTTTAACCACTTGTTAGCCTATTTCTTTGATATCCTACCCCTTACCTAAGCCCCATTACAGCCTTTAATGAAGACATTTTGATTTGTGCATGCACATATACGAAGTAGTGGAGATTTGGTGGACAACCAAGCATATGGTAACACATGTCTATTTTGATTGAACTTGAGTGAAACGTTAACACCTATACACTTGTGTGAATTGAGAGCAATGTGAGATTTTCTATCCACATCATGCTTACTTATTGAAGGAGACTTTGATGTTTATTTCATGATATTTTTGTCTGTTAAGACAACGTGTGCATACTTGGATTGTTTTGTGCAAGTGGTGTACTTTCAGATCTTCTCAGATTGTTGTGTGATTGAGGTTTGCATATGTGGAGTACTATGAATTGTTGTATGTTTAAGACTTGGTGATTGAAAATATTTGATTTTGTGGGTATATCTTCTATAAACCCTCACGAGACAACACTCGTCCTACTAGGGCTGCCTAGGGATTTAACGGCTTGTTGCATATGCTCAATGCAATCGTGTCATCTACGAAAGTGATGTTAGTTAGAATAATTTTAATTTCTTTATTTGCCCGAGGACGTGCAAATGCTAAGTGTGGGGATGTTTGATAGAGTGTATATTTATATATATTTTACATGATTATATTCCTCATATTTATTGTATTTTGCATTTAATTGGATTTTTATTTAATAGATTTTAATGTTTTATTGTAGGAAGCAAGAAAATTCTAAACTTGGAAGGATTTGAGAATAAAGAGCTTAATTTGGAGATTTATTAGAAGGAAATTCGGATTTGTTGGGCTGCACGCGCGTACTTCACTGTTTGGGCCATATCTCGAGTTCTATAAGTCAGAATTAAGCGATTCAATAGCCCACGCGAAGATAATTAAATTATCTATAATTCTAAGATGGTCCAGATGTCATATTACAACTGGAGCGGCCCAGAATTACTTGGGAAGAGTCAATTACAAATTTTTCTTGTAAATCTATTCAGTTTAGGAAACGTACTTGTAAAATATTTTTATTAGAGACATATAAAAACATCATATATTATTATTAGAGGGGGAGATAGATACGTACGTATAGACAGACATAGAGAAGGGTGAAATTTTTACTTTTCTTTCTGATCAAAGATTGAAGGTTTTCTTCTCTATTCTTGTTAATATTATGTGTTCATTTTATAATTCTTGTTTTGTTAATTCAATTATGAGTGAGTAGATTATTAACCTAGGGTTAAGTTGAACCCTAGTTATGTTTGATGTGTGAATTTCCAATTCCCCCAAATTGATTGTTTAATTGCTCTTGCTTATTGAGTTGTATTAATTAACAATTTCAAATCAGACGTGATTATGTGTATTGTTTGAACCATTATCTAATTATCAGCGAGAGTTGGATTTAGATGGTTGTGATTTATCCAATAAGAACATGAAATTCTCCATGAGAATAGGTAGAATGGATTGTTAGGAAATTAGGGTGTTGTGATTAATGTCTCTAAATTGCATGATACCATGAGAATAGGTTTGATTGTATTTTAAGAGAAGCCATTAATACTCGAGAGAGGTTATTGGTATTTATAGGGCGCATCTTTCCTTTTGAGTAATATATCTGATTAATTGGGGAGGAAATTCACGATTGCATTAATTCATGCTAGTGGGAATACTTAATTCTGGATGTTTTTTGATATTTGATTAATATTAATATTTGATTAATACAAACTCAAATTCTCTTTAGTACAAAATTAGTTTAATAATCTCTCAATATTTATTGTGTTACTTGCTTAGCCGAATTAAATCAGAAATAACTGGTGATTGATACGTTAGTCTCTGTGGGATCGACTCTGACTTACCCTACTACATAGTTAGAAGGATTTGTTAGATATTATTATTTGATAGGCACGCGACAGCCTTGTCACTTTCGTGGGGGCGGTTGTGAATAGATAGACTCTATAGACTCTTCATCATCATAGTATTCATACCATTCTTCTTGTTCATTGACCTCAGCGTTGAAGCCTTTATCGTGGACCGAGATAGAAGTCTGTCTTAATTCATGTTGAAAGTCTGTTCACTCTGTATACTAAATCCTAATATCACTTTCGTAGATGACACGATTGCATTGAGCATATGCAACATGCCATTAAACCCCTAGGCAGCCCTAGTAGGACGAGTGTTGTCTCGTGAGGGTTTATAGTGAATTTACCCACAAAATCCAATTTTTTCTGCCAAGTCTCAAGTATGCAACATATCATAGTACTCGACACAAGTAAACCTCAATCGCACAATATTGAAAGTCTGTTCACTTACACATCATATGTACAAGACTATCCAAGTAAGCACACAGTCTAGAGAGACAAAAATGTCATGAAATAAATATCAATGCCGCATTCAGTGAGAAACATGCTATGGATAGAAAATCTCACATAACTCTCAAATCACACAAGTGTATAGGTGAAGTGTATTCGCTCAAGTTCAATCAATTAAATCATGTGCTACCATATGCTTGGTTGTCCACCAAATCTCCACTACTTTGTATACATGCATGCACAATTCAAAAGGTCTTTGTTAAGGGTTGTAACGTGGCTAAGGTGAAGGGTAGGGAATCAAGAAAAAGGCTGACAAGTGGCTAACTCGACAAACTAATAGAGCACAATGTTCATTTCTAATTAAGGCACTCAACATGAAATTTCGATCATGTAAAAGCTGATCAGACTCTCACAAGCATTAAACTCCAAGCACATATTACCATGAACTTTTCCACTTTCATATTGCACAAACCAATGAACACAACTCCACTTGATCTTTTATTTTATTTTATTTTCTTTTTTTTATTCCCACCAAATTTTCACACTTTAACAAAGAAATCCCCACACTATGCACTCACCAACCTCCAAATGAATCAAAATGCTCTACTAGTAAATCAAGAGAAGAATAAACAAGTAAGCTCAAGAATTTAGATTGGTGATACACAAAAATAACGGAAAAAGGATCAAAGGGGTTCACTAAGGATACATGATTCAAAGGTACTGTTTTGGATAAATACGGTTAATCCTAGTGCCTTTATCATTTTCATGCATACAGATATCATGTAATCTCAAAATGTTTTAAATCAAGTTCTAGAGCAACATGCCAAATGATGAACAACACACAACAATAAAATTCGATTGATATAAAATGTACCAATCACAAATTTGGCTCAAGATCTCACAAGATGAAAGCATGCTTCAGTACTCACTAAAATTGACAATGATGTATCTCAAGTTTTAAAATTTTCGCAAGTACGTACAAGGAATCATCAAGTAACAAATGATTTTCTAGAGATATGACATGTCAAACAATCATGCAAAATAAGCTCACAAGATGTGTACCTATCCTTGTTAACACACTATGAGACGAGGCAATTAATTTTCTAATTTTTTTGGAATTTTTAATCATCGAGAACTCATCCCCACACTTAAGTGGTTCATTGTCCTCAATGAACAATTATATAAAAGAGAAAAATTAAAAACAAAGAATCCTAAAAATTAGAGAATAAATAAATAAAATAAGAAAAGGTAGAAAAACTCCCCTAATAGCTTGCCCAAACCATTGGGTTGCCTCCCAATAAGCGCTCCTTTTTTAAGGTCATTAGCTCGACCTTCTCAAAACTACTCGGGTGAAGGCGGAACATCCACTTTCTTGATCAAAAATTCACTACCACAAAAAATATCAAGAGTATCATTCCTAATTGTATTTATCCTACAAAAAGTTTCCAAACAAGCATTAATAAAATAAAATATGACATCAATAAGCAATAATTGATTAAGTGCTTCTGCAGTTTTGGAAAACTTTGTGATAAAACAACGATAAAATTCTACATCACGAAAATATCGAACTCCCTTGACATAAGGTGGAGGCTCTGGTGGTGGCTTTTCTTCACTCATCACTTTCACATGAGCCATTCGAACATCTTGGCTTATCGCATCATTGATTAAGTAGACACTTCCATTTTCTCCCTCTTCCCAAGCTTCCCACTTAGGAGCCACTTTGTATGGATCATCAATCAAAATTTGAGAAAGATCATCTTGGACAATTTTTATTATCACATCAACCTTGTAACCAGTATTCTCAAACAGAGGAGCCTTGTAAGTAGAGGTTAGACTGAGAGCAAATTTACCAGTATCAAACCATTGATCCATATGAGCTGTGTTTCGACTTGGGAATGGTAGCTTAGGCACAAGTTCAGGAAGAGAAATAACAACCATCTCGGTATTGCTTTCTTTTGTTACCTCATCCTCACTTACATAGTCCGCAACAATAAATGCATCATTGATCTCATCATCAATCACATTGTCCTCGGTAGCAGCAACAAGAACATCTTCAATTGTAACATTAATGACAGTATCATCCTCTTTTTTAGTTGGTACATCATCAATACACATCGAGAAAGTATCATATTCCTGATCACTTGAGAGAATGAAAGCAGTCAAGTCCTCTTCTGGTTGGATAGATGGAGATGGGAAATAATCAGGTTGCCATGTAGTAGAAGAGCTATCCAACTTTGCAATTTCACCCTCCATCACCAATTTCTGATTTTTGAGGTCTTCAATCATCTCAGTGGTCTCATCAAAACTACTTTTTAACTTTATCAGCATATCCCATAACTCGCTCGTTTGATCATGTTGCAGATCTAAATTGGTTTGAGAAACCTGTAGATCTTCTTGTAGTGGAGGATATTCATATTGTTGTATTGGCGGCTGCTTATATGGCTGATAATATTGTTGCTCAAACTATTGTTGATCATGATACGAAAAATGTTGAGCACCATTGTCCACATAATAGAAATCTGGTTGATCTACACATTCTTGATCAAAAGTGTTTGAATACTGATTGTACTCATATCCTTCTTCAAAAGATGGCGGCGGTGTAGAGTTAGGTTGCCATGCAGTAGAAGAGCTAGCCAATTCTGAAATTTCAGCTTCCATCATCTTGCTACGAGTTTTCAGCTCATTCATGTTAGAAATGATTGATGAAAACAGTGTTTGGAAGCTAAAGTCAGAAAACAGAGTTTAGCTGGAAGCAGTCAGAGTTTGATTAAACACTGACTGGAAGCGCAAACAGAGTTTGTTAAACTCTGTAGCGGTATTGTCTGAAGAGTCAACAGTGTTTGAAGATTGATAAATATGGAAGCAATATCTTTGAAGATTGGAAAGCTGTCAATGAGATTGAGTTGACTTGGAAGACTGAAGCAATCGTGATTGATATCAATTGTATAGCTTGATTTTAGGAGTATCAGTTACTGATTGTACGAAGCTGTATGTTCTATAAATACAGTTAGGTTAACCCTAGAAGGGTAGTTGAAAATTGAGATATTCATCCATTGTAACCTAAGCAGCTCTCTGTGATATTTACATCACTGAGAGAGGAATTATTAATTCCAAACAGTTTTTAATTGTTAAACAGTGTGTTCTTGTTAAGTTACTCATACAGTATTTGATTGCTTATTGTGTATTCGACCTAACAAGTGGTATCAGAGAGTAATCTGTTACTTTATTACAGTTAAAGATCCAAACACAAAAGTAATCAATGGCAGAGATTCCTCCACCATCTGAGAAAGCCCCTACTACTGTTAGTAGGTATGAGACAATCAGGGTTCCTATACTTAGGCCATCAGAGTATGCAATTTGGAAGGTGAAAATGACCATGTTTCTGGAGGCTACAGATCCAGAATACCTTGATAGAATATATGAAGGTCCTCACAAACCAACAAAATTATCTGCTGCTGCTGCTGGTGAGGAGGCAAAGGTCATTCCAAAGGAAAAGAAAGATCTAACTGCTGAGGATCTTTCATCTATTGCAAAGGATGCAAAAGTGAGACATTTACTTCACAGTGCATTAGACAATGTTATGTCTAATAAAGTGATTAATTGCACAACTGCAAAGGAAATATGGGATGCACTTGAGGTTAGGTGTCAAGGAACTCCTGCAATCAAGAAAAATAGAAGAAACATACTCACTCAGGAGTATGAGCACTTTGAGGCAAAGTCTGATGAAACCATGACAGAAACATTTGACAGATTCTGTAAACTGCTCAATGATCTGTCATTGGTTAATAAAGAATATGATTTAGAAGACTCAAATCTCAAGTTTCTTCTTTCTCTACCTGAAAAGTGGGATGTGAAAACAACCACTATTAGAGATAATTATGAACTTGGTGAAACAGAGATTGATGAAATTTATGGGCTGCTCAAAACCCATGAATTGGAATTGGAGCAGAGAAACAAAAGAACAAGTAGAAAGTCAAAATCTGTTGCACTCAAGGTTGAGGAGAAACCATCAAAGAAGGAGGCATCAAGGAGAAAGGCAAAAGGGAAAGCCTTAGTCATCCATTCAGAGAATGAGTCATCAAACACTGATGTTGACTCAAACACAGATGGTTCATCTGATTCTGAAGATGATGAAGAGATGATGCAAATGGCTGCATTGATGGTAAAGACCTTCAAGAAGATGGGTTACAAGAACTTCAAGAAGGGAAAGAGATTCTCAAGGGACTACTCAAAGTCTGACAAGAAGAATTTCAAGAAAGCTGAAGGAAAGGACTTCAAATCTGGAAAGAAAGATAAGTCTGAGATTCAATGCTACAAGTGTAAGGAGATGGGACACTATGCTCCAGAGTGCAAGAAGGGTAAAACTGAAAAGGCACTCTACACCAAAGGCAGAGATTGGGCAGACACTTCAGATTCAGATGAGGAAGTCAACTATGCTCTCATGGCTACTACTCAGACTGAAAATGATGATCTCAAGGTACCTCCAACTACCTATGCTTATAACACTGATAATATAACTGAATTGAGAATTTATCTTAAAGCATTGCATATCAGCTATAGAGATCAGACCTTAGAAAATGAGAGGATAAAGTTTGAGTGTTCTCAACTCAAAGAAAGAAATAAACTTGTTGAGAAACAGTTAGAGAACATGAATAAAATTCAAAAAGAGAGAGATGATGCAGTGTTTATTGAACAGGAGTTGCTAGGTAAGTATAAGCAACTAGAATCAGAATTGGAGGATACTAAACACATCATTAAAACTTGGACACACTCTGGTAAAGACACTCAAGAAGTGTTTCAGTCAGACACAGTAGGTCTAGGTTACTCTGTAGGAGATGAACTTAGATTTGAAAATCAGGTAAAGAAAAGACCACATTATTCATCTGAAGGTAATGTCATGGGAACAGGTGGACCTAAGACTGAAGCACAGAAAAAGGCTGTTAAGGAGTCATATGCTAAAACTTTTGTTAAAGAGGCTAACATTGGTTTAATGACAGATAAACAACTCAAGCATAAGCTTAAGGAGATAAAATCTGTCAACAAACAGAGATTGCCTAAGAAAAACAAAAATGGAAAAGTAGGCATAACTTCAGGAATTAAGCCAATGCTTGCTTCATTAGCTCCTAGAAAAACATGCTTTAATTGTGGTAGCACTAATCATCTTGCTAGTTTCTGCAATAAGAATAAGAACATTAATTCTTTGCCCTCTAAAACTGCAGTAAAGAGTGATTATGTGAGAACTAGACCACAGACTTTATGCAAACACTGTGGAAGTACTTGGCATTCTATTTACACTTGCAGAGATTATCATGCTATTTACTATAATTACTATGAACCCAAGCCAAATTTGAAATGGGTTAAAGTAAACTCTGCAAATGTAAACTCTGAAAAAGTTAGCTTAAACTCTGTTAATATGAATTCCGCTGCAAAAGCTAACAGATTTAAGAAAGCCAAAGGATCCAAGCAAGTCTGGATCCTTAAAACTAATAATCAGTGATTGTTTGTGATTGCAGGGCAACAGGGTTAGTACCCTAGTCGTGGACAGTGGATGTTCAGGACATATGACAGGAAATAAAGCCCTGCTATCAGAGTTTGAGGAGAAGGCTGGCCCAGAAGTTTCCTATGAAGATGGCAACATAGGACATACACTGGGATATGGCAATATTAATCTTGGAAATGTCATCATCACAAATGTAGCTCTTGTTCCAGGACTCAAGCATGATTTGCTATCTGTGAGTCAAATCTGTGACAGAGGATATCATGTAGATTTTCAGCCTGAATATTGTCAAGTGATCAGTAAATCTACAGGGAAAGTTGCTCTAGTTGGAAACAGACACAATAACATCTATGAAATCAAATTGTCAACAAACACTGATGGCAAAGCAGTGTGTCTGTCTACAAGAATGTCCAGTGAAGAGAGTTGGAAATGGCACAAGAAACTCTCTCATTTGAACCTGAACAACATCAATGAGCTAATCAAGAATGATCTTGTAAGAGGTCTACCAAAGTCCTTGTTGAATGTAGAAGGACTGTGTGATTCTTGTCAAAAGGCTAAACAGAGAAAAGTCTCCTTCAAAAGCAAATCTGAGTCTTCAATTGTTGATCCTTATCATCTACTACATGTTGATCTTTTTGGTCCAGTGAATGTAATGTCTCTTGGAAAGAAGAAATATGCTCTAGTCATTGTTGATGAATATACCAAGTTCACATGGGTATATTTTCTTGCAAAGAAGGATGAAACTGCATTAACACTGACAGAACATATATTACAACTGGAAAAAGGGTCAGAGAATCAAGTGAAGATAATCAGAAGTGACAATGGAACTGAGTTCAGGAATTCATCTATGGAAGAATTTTGCAAGAGTAAAGGGATAAAACAAGAGTTTTCTGCACCTGGCACTCCACAACAAAATGGTGTAGTGGAGAGGAAGAACAGAACCTTGATAGAAGCTGCCAGAACCATGCTAGATGAAGCAAAGTTGCCAACATATTTCTGGGCAGAAGCAGTTCAAACTGCTTGTTTTACTCAAAATGCAACACTGATCAACAAGCATGGTAAAACACCATATGAAATGGTGAAGAAGAAAAAGCCAAATCTAAAATATTTTCATATTTTTGGATGCAAATGCTTTGTGTTGAAGACTCATCCTGAACAGTTGACCAAGTTTGACCTAAAGGCAGATGAAGGAATTTTTGTTGGCTATCCACTGTCAACAAAGGCATTCAGAGTTTATAATCTGAGAACTAGAGTGATCATGGAATCAATTCATGTGTCATTTGATGACAAGAAAATAACTGGACTTGAAGATGTCAATGAACATGATCAATTGCACTTTGAAAATGAAGATTTATTCTCTGAAAAAGTAAACTCTGATCAGACTGATTTGACAAACTCTGTTGATCTAATCTCTGAACCTCTACTGGTAAATACTGAAGAAACTCTTCAATCAGAAACAAGGAAAGAACCAGTTGAGGGGGAGCATGAAGAATCACATCAAAGTGATGATTCAAACACTGATAGTGACTCAGTTGATAATTCTGAATCAAACTCTGTTGATTCAAATTCTGTTGATAATTCTGAGAAGTCACATTCAGGGGGAGCATCAGAAAATGAAGAAAGACACCAAGAAAATCAGGAGAGCATGGATCAAGGGGGAGGATCACATGATGACAGAAGCAATCTGCCTTCTGCAAGAAAATGGACTAAATCTCACACACCTGATTTGATTATTGGTGATCCAGATGCAAAAGTAAGGACAAGAAGTGCAACAACAAATGAATGTCTGTTTCATGCATTCTTGTCACAAACTGAGCCAAAGAAAGTGGAAGAAGCTCTTAAAGATGCTGACTGGATAACAGCAATGCAAGAAGAGCTAAATGAATTTGAAAGAAATGAAGTATGGACCCTTGTACCAAGGCCCAAGAACAGATCCATTGTTGGTACTAAATGGGTCTTCAGGAATAAAACTGACAGTGAGGGTGTTATCACAAGGAACAAGGCAAGACTGGTTGCAAAAGGCTACTCACAACAGGAAGGAATAGACTATGATGAAACATTTGCTCCAGTAGCTAGATTGGAGGCAATCAGAATCTTTCTTGCATATGCCTCTCACATGAAATTCAAAGTGTTTCAGATGGATGTAAAAAGTGCATTTTTGAATGGAAAACTTGAAGAAGAAGTGTTTGTGGAACAACCACCAGGGTTTGTTGATCCAAAATATTCAGATTATGTCTACAGGTTAGACAAGGCACTCTATGGACTTAAGCAGGCACCAAGGGCATGGTATGAAACCCTTGCCAAATTTCTACTAGAAAGTGGATTTCACAGAGGTACTATTGACAAAACTCTGTTTTATTTCCAAAATGGTAGTGACTTGCTTTTAGTTCAGATATATGTGGATGACATCATTTTTGGGTCTACTAATGATAAACTCTGTAAGAAGTTTGCCAAACTCATGCAGTCAAGATATCAAATGAGTATGATGGGAGAGCTTAGTTATTTTCTAGGCCTACAGGTGAAGCAAACAGATGATGGAATTTTTATAAATCAAGCAAAATATACCAGAAACCTTCTCAAGAAATTTGGTATGCTTGACTGTTCATCTGCAACAACTCCCATGGCAACTGCAACAAAATTGGACAAAGATGCAGGGTCATCAGTAGATATGACAGGTTACAGAGGAATGATTGGTTCTTTGCTCTATTTGACAGCTAGCAGACCTGATATCATGTATGCAACTTGCTTGTGTGCAAGGTTCCAGGCTGATCCAAGAGAACCACATTTAACAGCAGTAAAGAGAATATTCAAGTACCTGAAGGGCACTATAACTTTGGGGCTGTGGTATCCAAGGGAATCAGAGTTTAAACTTCTTGGTTACTCTGATGCAGACTTTGCTGGATGTAAGATAGACAGAAAAAGCACCAGTGGAAGTTGTCAATTTCTGGGTGACAGACTTGTTTCCTGGTATAGCAAGAAACAGAAGTCAATATCTACATCTACAGCTGAAGCAGAGTATATTGCTGCTGGTAGCTGTTGTGCACAGATTTTATGGATGAAGAATCAACTGCTGGATTATGGATTAAGGTATTCCAAGATACCTATTTACTTTGATAATCAAAGTGCTATTGCAATGACAGGTAATCCAGTGCAACATTCAATGACAAAGCACATCAGCATAAGGTATCACTTCATCAGAGAGCATGTAGAGGAAGGCAACATTGAGCTTCACTTTGTGTCTACAGAACAACAACTTGCAGATATCTTCACCAAGCCATTGAGTGAAGTTACATTTACAAGACTGGTCAATGAACTAGGAATGGTCTCTAGTTTTGACTAGAGATGTTGGTTAGACTCAAAAACTTATTGCTCATGTTTTCTGTAAATTGTTAAGTGCTATGTGAACCTTAGTATTAAACTCTGTTCTGCATGCTAATGTTTAAATCTTTTTAAACTCTGTCAGCATGTCTGTCTGTTAAATACTGTTAACATGTTAGATACACTCAGTGAATTCAGAATTGATTATTGTCTGAATGAAAATACCAATGAAGAAATATGTATGAAGCATGATTCACAGTAATTAAATCATGATTCTTTCTGAATCACTGCTATCTAATCAGACTTTGTGCAGAAAATTAACACAGCATGATACTGTTTCATATTTATAGCATCTCTTAGTTTATTTAGTCCTAAACTCTGAGTCTATGAATATTGTGTGCATGGCCACTCATAAATAATTTTGGTTATTGATGAACTCTAAACTCTGATAAGTGACATTCTGTTTCCAAAGGTATGGTTCATGATGATTCCTTGTTTGTACTTGTGAAAATCATAAAACTTGAGATGTGTCAGTGATTAGTTTGGTGAGTTCAGACTCATGTTTACACCCTGTGAGAGTTTGAGCCAAATCAGTGATTGATACACTTTCTATCAATCAGTATTTATTGTTGTGTGATATTCATCAGGTAGTATGTTTCTCTAGAACTTGTATTAAACCATTTTGAGACTACAGGATATGTGTGTGCATGAAAATGATAAAGGCAATAGGATTTACCATTCTTTCAAACACTGTTCGAAATTCTTTTGAACATTGTACAAACACTGTATAAACACTGTTCATAAATTCCATCCTTAGTAAACCCCTTTGAGCCTTATTAACTGCTCATTTTTCTTATACTCTGAAGTATTAAGAGCAGTTAAATATTTTTTTTTTCTCAAACAGATGAGTGTTTCTCAAGAAAAGAAAAAGTTTACTCAGTATATATGCTAAATAAAAAAAAAAAAAAAAAAAAAAAGAGCATATATACTGATCTTGTACAAATATATACTGTGACTGAACACTTTGTTCTCTTAAGATGCTCAGCTTGAAGTCACTCTTGAATAAAACATCTCTTTTCATCTGTTTGATCTTACTCCATTTAAACCCTGAATAAAGTCCTTTTGATTTGTGAATACATGTACTCAAAGTAGTGTAGAATTGGTGGACATTCAAGCATATGGTAGACTCTGCTATTTCTGATTGAATGTGAGTGTAAACACATCACCTAAACACTTGTGTGCTTTGAGAGTTTGTGAGGTTATACAGTTCATGACTGTTATTCACTGAATGATGCTCTGATTTCTATCTCTTGATATTTTTGTCTTTAAAGACTGTGTGCTTACTTGGATAATCATGGATATCAAAGGGAATAGAAGTTTTTAGATTTCTGTATTACAGTAACTACAGAGTTTAGCATTTATCAAACAATCAGTGTTTAATATGAGAGTTTGTGCATTCAGTGTTTATTAACTGTTTGTTATGGATTTTATGAAATATTAGATGCTCTAAAAATTGATTTCAGTAAACTCTGCTTCACACACACTCATATTCACAACTGTGCAATTTTTGAAAGGGTTTTAGTGATAAAGTTGGAAAATTGATAAACACTGTTGAGTTGTGTTAAGTACTCTGAGGTAAAGTCTTATTGAGATGATTTGACTATTTTGGAGTAATTGGGGTAGTTGACAACTGTTAATTAGTGTTAATGTGTCTAAGTGTCGTGATTATAGGAATAACAGCGGTAATTATTAAGTGATCCATTGGCTGTTTGACACGTGTCCTATGATTGTGTCCCACTCACACACTACTCTACAACAGCTGCGCGCTTTTACTAAATAAACGATTGAGTTTTAATTTTACTCTAATCATCTTTAGTCTCTCACTCCTTATCGATTCACATTCACTCACTCACAGTTACTTACATACTTATTCATTTTCACACTTCTCTTATTCTCTCCTTCACATTTTGATAAACACTTACAGTGCATATACATCTTTTCTCTGAATATCTTCGTATCTTGTTACTAATGGCAACTAAAGCATTTGATGCAGCAGGGTTAGTTTTTCTCCCTAGTAACTATGCAGCACCATTGGAGAATGAAAATGCTCCACAGGCGTTTCACTTGTTCCAAAACTTCTTGAACGATTCTGAGATAGGGACGGCTCTAACTGCACCACCAACATTATCTGCTTCACAGATTGCTACTTTCTGGACAAACTCTGAATATGATGATGGAGGAGAGGCTGGCACTCCAACAATCATTTTCACTCATGAAGAATCAGAGTATATCATTACTCCAACCACTGTCAGGGATGCTTTGGACTTTGAGACACACACTTCTTACAGTGTTGTTGGTCATGATAGATTGAGGACTATGTTGGAGCAAATTGGATGTGCAGGAAACTTGAACAAGATAGGGTCTTTGAGACGGCCAAGTTTGAGAAAGGAATGGAGTTTCTTCTTTGATTGTATAACAAGGGCTTTTGGAAAGAAGACAACAAACTGGGATGCACTGCCTCTGGATACTCTCCAAATTGGTCATGCTCTACTATATGGAGGTAACTTCGATTTCGGTAGACTAGTACTAATGAACTTGGGAGAGCGATTATCTGAGTCTACTACTGTTTATTTTGCTCGTTTTTGTCAATTGCTATTTACTGCCTGTGTGCCTAACATTCCAATTGATGAAGCTGATGTAATTCAGCCTTTTCAAGTTGCTAAGAGAATGTTCACTGATTTGACAAACAAAGATGTCACTAAACAGCAAATACCTGAGTTGTTTATGCCTTTAGCCTTACAAAACTATGTGAACCAACCACAAGACCCTCAATCACCACAACAAATGCCTGAACCACCAGAAACCATAAACTCTGAACCAACACTTCCAACACCCACAACTACTGCACCTACTACATCTCAACAACCACAACCAGAAACCTTAAACTCTCCACAAATAAACTCTCCACCCTCAAACACTGAACCATTTAACACTGAAGCTTTAAACACTGATACCTTACACTCTGAGCCAGCACCTACTGAACCAGCCAAAACCAAGCCAAAGAGAAAGAAACACACTGCCCAAAACACTAAACATTCAAAGGCTAAACAGACATTACCTGGAGCTGTTTATACTAGAAGAATGAAGCAACATGCAAACAGACCTTCACTTTCACCACCAAAAGAAAGCTCAAGTGAAGATGAAGAGGAGATTGTTGTGCCAATCAAGAAAAGGAGACTAATTCTTTCTGATTCAGATGCAGAGAATGTTGTTGAAGCTCCAGAGGTGGTTTCACAGCAAACACCTACTGTTGAGGATACAGTGAATGTTGAAGTACCTGCAGAGGTTGAAATGCCTGCAGAGGATAATGTTACTGTTGAAATACCTACAGAGGATAAAATGCCTGTAGAAGAAGATCAAAGAGATGGTTTGTCACCAGTACATGATGTTCATGAATCAATTCTTGATCCTGTCTCACCTGTTATTCATGTTGAAGCTCCTGGTGTAGCTGATGAGCCTGCAGTACATGTTCCTGAAGCTGTGGCATCACACACAGAGATGGTATCTTCTCAAATTCAAGACAAAGGTGATGAAGCTACTAAGGCAAACTCTGTTGCAGAGCCTATGCAACATGAGGTGATTATTGAAAAGGTTGCAAAAGTTATTGCAGAAACTGTGGCTGACACTGCTGTTCGCACTTATTCACGCAAGAGAACGTGGTCAACAAGTAATATAGAGTAAATAGGATTCGTTCCCACAGAGACTCAAATTGTTCGTTAAGCTCACTTATGCACCAGCTTATGATTTACACTCACTGCTAAGACAATCACAATTTTGGTTTTGATTTACTAAAGATTAATTACCAACTAAGCCAATTACGAGGAAATAACTTAACTTTAACTTTATAATAAACAAACATGGGATTTCAATTTCATTCACTACTTCATCTAGAATCTTATGCCCTTTAGCCTAGCATGTGACAGCGTTGATTACTGATTAGATGCACTAAACTGATACACACCAACTTTCGTTGTGCATATACCATCCTACTGATCATCCACAATAAAGATAGAAATCATTTAGTCTTCCGATTATGCCAAGTCTTCATATGTCTATAAAGAATAAAACATAATGGTTGAGGTGCAAGCATTCAATTGATCACATAGTCGTCATAAAACGATTAAAGTTACGACACTAATTACGAATGATATTATCACGCATAAACCTACGCTAACATGGCAAGTTCTAAACTCTTATTTCCACTTTCGCTTCAACAAGAATTAACACACAATTACAGAAGTTAGCTACTCTCCTATAACGAATTAAATCAACCATGATAGGATATCACATCAATCACACTAAAGGCATCGAGAAGATTCAACACATAGAATTCATGAATAAGTCCACTAAACCCCCATGACAACGAATTAGTTCATGATCGAACTAATCATCATCATGGGTTCCAATGAAAACATGACTCTAAAATAAACAAGTAAAAAATAGAGAAGAAGAAGAATAAGGTTTAGAATTAAATCCCACAATCGAAGAATACAAAGGTTCAAGAATAGCTTGGAGGAATTCCTTCTCCTTTTCTCTTTTTTTGAAAACCCTAGGTTATAATACGTAAGTCGTGTATTATGATTACAAGGGTTGGATGTTGATATAGGCTTTTTCTCCCACTTACCCAATAAGAAAAATACCTAAAATACAACTAGGAAACGATTTTTATGTCAAAAAACACTTAAAATACAATTTCAGATCGAATAAGGGCAAAACTGGAAAATCAGCACGTCCCCGAGCACTTTGCTCAAGAACTGGCGCAGTTTGCTCAAGCCAATTCTGGTCCCTGCCGAGCACTTTGCTCAAAACTGGCGCAAACTGCTCAGGCCAATTCTGGTCCCGTTCTTTTCTCCTTCGTTTTTGCTCCGTTTGCTCCCGTTCTTTTTGCATTCTCTTCCGTTTTCAATCCTCTATGCTTGGAATCCTCAGGGTGAACCATAACAAGACTCCATTCTATATTATTAAGCCCGATTCCAACTCCAAAAGCAACGGAAACAACGATCTTAATCAACATTATTCCAACCCTGCACAATTAAACAAAACACATCAAAACTACCACAATCTTGAGGTCAAAGCAATCAATTTAAGCCGATTTAGAATGTTCCAAGTGGATATCAAATCCACTTATCACACCCCCAAACTTAAACTGATGCTTGTCCTCAAGCATATACAATTACAACTAACTAACTAATTAGTACCACTTCCGTAGGTGATCACGGTTGCATTTGGCATATGCAACAAGCCCTTTAAACCCCTAGGCAGCCCTAGTGGACGAGTAAGGTCTCGTGAGGGCCTATAGCGAATGTACCCACAAAATCCATTTACCTAATGCAATGCAATGCATGAATGCAACTACTATGAAAATGCAAGATCCCCTTCAAACTCACCAAAACCAACTAACAAGCAAATATCTCAATGAACGTAACAAATCCAAGCAGAGCTCGACTAAATCCCCGTATACTAACAATACATGAATAGAAACGTGCGTGTGTGCAATGCTCATCAGAAATACCCCCAGAACTAGGTCAAAAATCATACATGCTTTCCGTCAAGACAATCACAGGTTTATAACTAGAATAGACTGTAGACACTCCATAGCCTAGGAACACCTCCACCCTCATCCAAGGTAGACAGAAACTCATGCTTTATTACTATGACACATAATAGAATATACAATATGCATGCTTATTTAACCGTGCAATGAATGAGACCCCAAAAGGCTTATACAATAATACCCATGTAGCGAGTGTTGGGTCAGTGGATCCCAGACTATAAAGCCTTAGGTCACTAGGAGTAAGTCCCCTCAGACTTAATTACTCGAGTATTAAAGAGCTCACTCTGGTTAATTTTGCATTTAAATTATTTATATGACTCTTTTTTTTTTCTTTTTTTTTTCTTTTATATTTTTTTTTTTGTTTTTTTTTTCCGCAATCTGGAATGAGCCTTTCTCATTTCCAACCCTAGACTACTCATATAAATATGAGCTGGCTACTAGCCATTTGACGCCTAGCCTTTATTGACACATATTAACAATTAGCATGAAAATTCCAGGTTTCCCCCAAACTTAGACTTTAATGTTCCTACGCTATAAAGGGAATAACGAAAATTCTAAATATAAACAAGTGATTAAATCTCAAAACATCCCACAGGCATGACCCTAACCTAGCCCAACAGCACCCCAATGAGACTGTGTAATAAATTTTGTTCCCGTAACATGCAAGTCAATTTCATAGAAACTATAAATCAGCCCTCTACTCATCATCATCACACCCAAATCAACATCCACCTATCAATCAGAATCAGCTCGTCCTAAGGGATCATGAAATATGCATGCCATGAAAATGCAACTAAATGAAAACTCACATGGTATACGAAAATAAAACAAAATGTCCTATATGAACAAACATAGATAATACGAACATAACAATCATGCATGAACTATCACTACTATGCAACATGATATCCTATATGACCACAAAATACAACAAAACATACAACTACTATCCCCCAAATCACCCCCAAACTTAAAAATTGCAATGTCCTCATTGAAGGTAAAATTAAAGGGTACAAGAGATACTCCCCTACTCGTCGGCATCTCCACCCTCCTCGGGTGGTGTGTCTGGTGGTGGATAGACGTGGTGCGCTCCAACACAACTGTTGTTTTATTCGAAAGTAAGAAATCATGGGTTACCTCCCACGAAGCGCCTTTCTTTAACGTCTTTAGCTAGACTTGGCTACGATTTTCCTTTTGAAAATTTTCTGTACCGCATCTCTATAAGGCCATTTAATGATCTTTTCTGGAGCGACATCTTCAACGACAAGCTTTACCCGTATTCGCTCCTCACAAGATCTCTTAACAACATTCTCCCGCCTACCTGAAAAGTTAGCAGCAATAACAATAGCAAGCAAAAGATATGAATTACAAGAAACATACCCCAGGTGAACTAGCAATGTTTTGAGCTCGATTTCGGGAGCTCCTTCAATTGATGGCTTAAGGCGCACCTGAGAATTCCAGAGATCTTCCACTCCAAGCAACTTATGTGGAATACGTAGCCCCATTAACCAAGGCACTGTAATCCTCAGTTGGCCATGCTTTGCCTTCTCCTTCTCCGTGTCATACTTTTTACTCTGCCTTACATCAACCAATTTCAAGCTAAAACACTCCTCATCCTCCGCCGTCAAATTCATGGCTAGAGTTTGCTTCTGAAGCCTTTGTGGATATGGAGGAGGAAAATCGATTTGGATGTTCTCTGTAGTCTTCTCCGGAGTAGATTTGTCAACAGGAGTGATGCTCTTTTCCTCTTCGGCCTCCAACTGGTCGAAGTCAGATTGCAACGAAGCGGCATTCAACAACTGAACATGCTCTTCTAATTCATCATCTTCCACACTGAGACACTCTTCATCCTTCGAAGGAATTAGCATAGCCGCTTGAGCCTTGGAATTTTCTTGATCTTGGGCTGATTCTTCAAAATTTTCAGATTGCAAAGGAAGTGGTTGCGGCTGATTATTCAGAATCGAGTTTTCTGGACATTCTGAATTTTCTGATTGGTTTGCCTCCGACTCTGCTTCCTTATCAGCTTCATGTTCTGCTTCTTCCCCATCTTTGCCCTCAGACTCTCCTTCATGAACTACGATCATGGTCTCACCCGTGGCTAAGAAAGGCCAGTCAAGACTGATAGGAAGGTTCTTGTCCTCCTCCTCTACAGCTAGGCCTTCTGTGTCACTTGCAATATGATTCAATGTTTGTAATGCATTTGCAATTTGACCAATCTGATCTCCTATTCTCTGGAGAGATAATGCATTGCTTTTAGCCATCAACCTCAATTCTTCTAATTCAGCTTCTTCGGTCGACTGTTGGATAGACCAAGTCTGAAATTGCTGCTGCTGAAATTCAGGAGGTTGAAAGTGTTGATGCATTGGGGCATACTGATGCTGAAATTGTTGCCCCTGTTGCTGCTGAATTCCCCCTGGATTGTATGGTTCATCTTCAAACTGCTGATTTTGGAGCGGGTAGGATGGATATTGAGATTGCTCCATACCACTCTGATTGTAGTCCCAGCTGAAATTTGGCCGGTTTCTGTTATACTCACATTGATGAGTGTAATGTCCACCTGCACACAGCTCACAAACAATTACGAATTCCTGCTCCCAATAATCCATCAAATAAAAACAAAAAAAACGTCCGAGTCAGTGAATTTAACCCAAATTGATGACAAGATCATAAACTAAACAAACAATGAACCGAGTCCCCGGCAGCGGCGCCAAAAACTTGTTCGCACTTATTCACGCAAGAGAACGTGGTCAACAAGTAATATAGAGTAAATAGGATTCGTTCCCACAGAGACTCAAATTGTTCGTTAAGCTCACTTATGCACCAGCTTATGATTTACACTCACTGCTAAGACAATCACAATTTTGGTTTTGATTTACTAAAGATTAATTACCAACTAAGCCAATTACGAGGAAATAACTTAACTTTAACTTTATAATAAACAAACATGGGATTTCAATTTCATTCACTACTTCATCTAGAATCTTATGCCCTTTAGCCTAGCATGTGACAGCGTTGATTACTGATTAGATGCACTAAACTGATACACACCAACTTTCGTTGTGCATATACCATCCTACTGATCATCCACAATAAAGATAGAAATCATTTAGTCTTCCGATTATGCCAAGTCTTCATATGTCTATAAAGAATAAAACATAATGGTTGAGGTGCAAGCATTCAATTGATCACATAGTCGTCATAAAACGATTAAAGTTACGACACTAATTACGAATGATATTATCACGCATAAACCTACGCTAACATGGCAAGTTCTAAACTCTTATTTCCACTTTCGCTTCAACAAGAATTAACACACAATTACAGAAGTTAGCTACTCTCCTATAACGAATTAAATCAACCATGATAGGATATCACATCAATCACACTAAAGGCATCGAGAAGATTCAACACATAGAATTCATGAATAAGTCCACTAAACCCCCATGACAACGAATTAGTTCATGATCGAACTAATCATCATCATGGGTTCCAATGAAAACATGACTCTAAAATAAACAAGTAAAAAATAGAGAAGAAGAAGAATAAGGTTTAGAATTAAATCCCACAATCGAAGAATACAAAGGTTCAAGAATAGCTTGGAGGAATTCCTTCTCCTTTTCTCTTTTTTTGAAAACCCTAGGTTATAATACGTAAGTCGTGTATTATGATTACAAGGGTTGGATGTTGATATAGGCTTTTTCTCCCACTTACCCAATAAGAAAAATACCTAAAATACAACTAGGAAACGATTTTTATGTCAAAAAACACTTAAAATACAATTTCAGATCGAATAAGGGCAAAACTGGAAAATCAGCACGTCCCCGAGCACTTTGCTCAAGAACTGGCGCAGTTTGCTCAAGCCAATTCTGGTCCCTGCCGAGCACTTTGCTCAAAACTGGCGCAAACTGCTCAGGCCAATTCTGGTCCCGTTCTTTTCTCCTTCGTTTTTGCTCCGTTTGCTCCCGTTCTTTTTGCATTCTCTTCCGTTTTCAATCCTCTATGCTTGGAATCCTCAGGGTGAACCATAACAAGACTCCATTCTATATTATTAAGCCCGATTCCAACTCCAAAAGCAACGGAAACAACGATCTTAATCAACGTTATTCCAACCCTGCACAATTAAACAAAACACATCAAAACTACCACAATCTTGAGGTCAAAGCAATCAATTTAAGCCGATTTAGAATGTTCCAAGTGGATATCAAATCCACTTATCAACTGCTCAGCACAGTGGTTCTTTCAAAGATGGTCAAGCTCAAGGTGCAAGTGATGAAGATAAATCTGACAGTGATGCAAACTCTGATTCTTTTGTGAGTGCACCTGCACAGACAGATAGTAAACATACACCTTTTGCTCAGCCTTGTCCATCACATGCTGTTGAAGTAGAGCATCTTGCTAAATCTGCTGAAAATTGGTATAAACAAGATTGCATTTTTCCAAAAGGGAGAGCATCTGAGTTTGTTAAGCAAACTGCAAAGCAAATTTCAAATCCAGAAATCTTATCCTGTTTAAAGGCAACTGTGGTACAAGTCAAGACTCTGGAAGGAAATTTTGCTGACACTAAACACGAAATTGCTTCCTTGAAGACTGAGATTCAGTCAAGAGAGTTGAAGATGGAAAGAGAGTCCAAAATAAAAGCTGTTCAGCTGTCCAAAGTTCAAGACACTCTCTTTGCCAGGCTAGGAAAGGTTGAAGAAAATCAGACTGCTTTATCTGCTAAGGTGGATTCAATTGCAAACTCTTTAGAGCTCATTACATCAATACTAATTCCTGATGATGTCAAAAAGGGGGAGAGAGTTACTAAGTCAAAATGCAAAGTTTCTCAAACTCTGACTAAAAAGGATGATGCTGGAGATGGAGGGGCAAGTGATAAAAGCAAGGTTTTAAACTCTGAAAGGCAAACTCTGAGATCTGGCAAATCTTTTAAATCACAGTCTGTTGGAACAAACACTGAAACTCAAGGTACCTCAAAGACCAAGAGTTTGGAATTAACATCAAACCCAAAGACTGATGAGGAGTTAGCTGTTAAGCTTTTCATGGAAGAGAATGCAGAAGGAGTGACCATAGAAGATGCTAAAGCTGAAGAGAAGAGTTTACAAGAAAAACATCTGAAAGCTTTAAAGTCTGAAAAAGGAAAGAAGAATGTGAAAGTTGCTAAAGCTGCAAAGCCTGTTCTTAAAGGTATTCAAATCAAAGAACCAGTTGGTACAGATCAAAGAATGCAAGTATTCAGAAAACCAACAGATGCAGAAGCTAAGCAAAAACTGAAAAGTATAGTTACAACCTCTGTTGATACACATGTTGTACAGAAGAATGAAAACACAACCTCTGTTGCTGCACAAGTTGTGACCACACCATTATTGTCTTCTCAGTTGAAATCAACATTTAAAAGAGGTGCTCCTCATGATCCAAGACTAGAAGCTACAATTCCAATGGATTTTTCTGATGGTAGAGCTTTATCTGGTAAAGTTGGATACAACAAAGAAGGCATAGGATCACACAGAGATAAAAGACAATATGTTGGTCCTAGAGATCCTTCTTCACTGTCTGTTCCAGGAGGTGGTGTCACTCAAGAGAGTTTAGACAAACTGGAGTCAGTACAGCTTGTACATCAAAAGAGTCTAGAAAAGGATTTCTTGTTATATTTCATGGCTGATGGAACAGTATTTAAAGTCTCTGAAAAGGATATCGAATTAAAATATGCTGAAGAACTTGAATATGTCCTGTATATTTTCA
The DNA here is from genome assembly GCA_037693485.1 of Kitagawia praeruptora. Lineage (NCBI taxonomy): Eukaryota > Viridiplantae > Streptophyta > Magnoliopsida > Apiales > Apiaceae > Kitagawia > Kitagawia praeruptora. Next base: position 149,194,540 of record CM075352.1, read on the forward strand.
GAGTTAGAAATCAAAGAGCTCAGTCAGTGGCAAATGTGCTTAGACAAAGAATGATTCAGAACCTTGCAAGAAGACAAATGAAAATCAACAGTAAGTATGTTCCTAAATACAGAAATTGGGATGGAAATTTGATAGAAATGGAAAAGGGGACTACAAAGCTAAAGACTGATCTTGGAGTTACTGTTCTGGATTTCAATGTGAGGTCTGAAGAATTGAAATACATCAGGCTGGGAAATGAAATGAGAAGAAACAAAATCTATGATCTTAGAGCTGCTATCTATCAAACTGATGAGAATGATCCTTAGTTGAGAGAAATCAAAGAAGCTATGCAGGTAGAGCTTGAAAATGCTGAAAGAAGGTTGCTTATAGACTATCTCAGAACAGTGCCTGATCTTCAAGAGATTAGAGATTAAAGTCTGTAAGAATTTTCTTATTTCATGTAGAATTTGTTAAGTAATAGCTTAAACTCTGTTTGTATGTTAAACACTGTAAACTTTGTATTTGTTTTGACATCATCATTTACTGTAAAACTTGTACATTCTTGCTAATGGACAAGTTGGGGGAGATTGTTAGAAATGATTGATGAAAACAGTGTTTGGAAGCTAAAGTCAGAAAACAGAGTTTAGCTGGAAGCAGTCAGAGTTTGATTAAACACTGACTGGAAGCGCAAACAGAGTTTGTTAAACTCTGTAGCGGTATTGTCTGAAGAGTCAACAGTGTTTGAAGATTGATAAATATGGAAGCAATATCTTTGAAGATTGGAAAGCTGTCAATGAGATTGAGTTGACTTGGAAGACTGAAGCAATCGTGATTGATATCAATTGTATAGCTTGATTTTAGGAGTATCAGTTACTGATTGTACGAAGCTGTATGTTCTATAAATACAGTTAGGTTAACCCTAGAAGGGTAGTTGAAAATTGAGATATTCATCCATTGTAACCTAAGCAGCTCTCTGTGATATTTACATCACTGAGAGAGGAATTATTAATTCCAAACAGTTTTTAATTGTTAAACAGTGTGTTCTTGTTAAGTTACTCATACAGTATTTGATTGCTTATTGTGTATTCGACCTAACAATTCATATTTTGCATGAACTCCTCTTGATCCTTTTGCATTTGAATTAGAATTTTCATCACATCGCTCATTTGATCAGGTTGCGCATTTTCATTGGTTTGATGAACCTGGAAATTTTGTGATGGAGGATATTCATATTGCTGCCATGATGGTTGCTCAAATTGTTGTTGATCATGATATGAGAGATTCTGAAAATTGTCGTATGTGTATGAAAAATTTTGTTGACCCGTCCAATCTTGATCATATGCATTAGAGTACAGATTGGACTCGTATCTTTCTCGATAATCATTCACTTGTCTGAATTGAGCATCTTGAGAGCTGTAAATATTGTAAGAGCATTCATAACCAAAGTGACCATGGATACCACAAATATTACAGAAATTGTAAGTTTTAGGGGCCACTTGTGACATCTCATTTATACTCATCGGACATGTAGTGGGCTCCGTATTCTGCAATAAATGTGCCACTACTAAAGAACATAGGCGTGCGAAATTATCTAACTCACCCATTGTATCCCTGTAAACACACTACAAAACCAAGAAAAAGTAGTAAAATCTATCTCAATTGGAACTAAAGTTCCAATGAGACAATGGAAACATAGACAAACTAGAAATTTAACACAAAACTTAACAAATTAAACAAAATAAAAAAAATGTATTTTTATTTATTTATTTATTATTAATAATTTTTTTAAAGTAGAGTTACACACTCTTTTAAGTAGAGGTGTGCAATCCTACTTAATTTTTTTTTTAAATTATCTTAAAAGAAACTTAAATATTATTTAAACTAAAAACTGAATTTTGATTTATTTAATTTTTTTTTTACTACAAGCAAGTTTTTCAATTAAAACACAAGAAAGAAATTGGACATGACTCTTTTGTAAATACGACTACCCAACATAAAAATTAACGAACCAAATGACAACAACAATCAACTCCGAATCTCGACTCACTGCGACTCTTAAGAATTCAAACAACAAAATTAACAGTTCAAACCATAAACACTACAAAACTCGACTATTAACTCGGCACAGACTCAGTACCATACAACGAACTCAAATTCAGAACGAACAATACTAACAGTAGAAACTGAGCAGCCACTCGGTGTAAAAATCAGAATTTGACAGCAGTCCTAACAGTCACAACAACTCAAACAAGAAACAATCACAACTTAAACTTGCAAGAACTAAGCAAAACTCGGACTCTCATTACTCCAAAACGAACTCCAAGCAGCAAAACGGTATACAAAACTCGCGAACTCTAAACACTACAGAGAACTCGGAATCAAACTCGGACTCCACACCCAGTCGACTCAGACATGAATTTTAACAAACATACAAACAGGAAACTGGAACAGGAACTCGACAAACAAAACGCCAAAAACTTGGCGATATTAACAACCAAAGTCCAAAACTAAACAAAAACGAAGCAAAGAATCCAGATGGGTCAACTCGGCAGGAATTCGAAATCAGCAACCAAACGAACAATACTCAGACCTTCAAACAAACGACGTTTTTTTTTTACGAGAAGGGGGTGTGGGATTGCAGCTGGGTTGGTTGTGGTTCGATTTAACGAGAAGAGAGTTGGGTTTTTGTGGGAAATTGAGAAAAGAGGAAGGAGGAGGCTGGGGGTTGTGTGTGTTAAGAACGAAGAAGGGGAGGTACTGTGATGTTTGGGTTGTTTGTGTTGGCAGTGAAAAAGAAGAGGAGTAAGGCGAGGAGGTGGGGAAAGGGAGAAAGAAACAGGGGAGGGGTTTTGCTTGGAGTGAAGAAGAATGCAAAACAGTGCTGGGTTTGGTGAGTAAACGGAAACACAGGGGATTTGGTTCGAATAAAAACAGAGGAATAGAAAATAAAGCTTCGAATAAAATAGATAAAACGATACAGAAAACAGAAATAAAACTATATTTTTGTTATTTTAAATTTTTTTTTATTACACTGAATAAAGTAAAATCTAAACTATAAAAAACAATTAATTTAAAAATCGATAATTTTTGCCTCCCCGGCAGCGGCACCAATTTGATGTGGTATATTTTTGTGTTCGTTCTCAGGGAGGCAGGTTTTATCAATTTTAATTCAATTGTTTCCGGAGCAAAAACGATAATTATGAAAGTATTTACTAACTAATTATTTAGGGTTTGATGTTCCTGAGGTAACCTCAGGAAAATTACCTGAGATAACATAGATTTTCCATATTAATGCACGAGGGTATAATTGTAATTACAGGATTTTTTTAAAAAAAATTCAATATTTACAAAAATGCCACAAATATTTACACTGCTGCCTCAGGTAACACTCCTGAGGTAACCTCAGGGCCCTTTTTCTCAATTATTTATATTAATTTAACTAATTAATTAAGGGATAAACAATGAATTTTAAATCTAGGGCAATTAGGTCCACCATGTTTACATAATATCTGGCTTCTAAGCTAAAGCAATCAAAATGGTCATGCAATTACGGTTTGTTAATCTCTCTCAAGCATAAACACTCCCGAAACATGCTTACACATATAATCACTTTTAGTAATTTAATTAATCGGGTAATTAGAGCATGTGTTAATCTCCCTCAAGCATTAACGCTCTCGGAAATTCAATTATGCTCTCGCACTAAAATTCAATTCCGCTAACCGTATGTGTGCCTCTAGTGAGTAAAATCTCTCGATCTATTACTCCTATTCGCATATAATTAATCTGTGATATTGGCCACTAACACTAATTAAATATCAAAACATAATCGATTAGAATTTACCATAATCAATCAAACCACTATAAAAATCATACCAGAATTATCATGCAAACATGGCTTTCCTTTATGCCCTAGAACAAACTACTCACTAATATAAAAATTAAGAACAACTAAAATTATATAACAATCCATCTAAAAAATATATTTAATAAACAAGGTAAAATAGAAAATACCTTACATTAATGGAGAATTAAACTGAAGAAAGTGTACATGAAAGAGAAGAAAACCAAGCCCCTAGCCAAAACTTGATGTGGCCGAATGAATGTAGAAAAGTGATGATGAATGTGTTTATGCAGTGTATGTCCAAAGGTCTAATCTAATGTCTAAGCTCTCATCCCCCCTGCACTTGCTCTTCATTTTATAGCATTTGATGTGCCTCCATTTTTGACAAGCCAGCTACTTCACACTTTTCCATTCTTTTTTTTCTTTCTTCCTTGCCAACCAATTCATCATTAGCACCACTTTGACAAATTCTTTTTCTTCCTTTGCCAACCACTTCAAGACTTTCGACTGAATTTATTGTATAAAAGCTAATCAATCAAACACATGCTTCATACTTTAAATAAACTACAAGAATATTCCAAATCCATTAAAATTCAGAACTGAATTTGCTCCTCAGATTTTGAGCTGCTCCAGTCAGATTTTTACTTATTTAATCCCTCTGAATTGTAGATAATTTTCTAAGCTTCGCGTGGACTGTAAGATCGTCCAAATCCGACTCCTACAACTCCGGATATGAATTAAATACCGTAGAAAGCGGGTGTAGCTCACTAAATCCGAATTTCTTCCATTTTTAGCTCCAAAATAGCTCTTTAAGCTCAAATTCTTCCAAACTTAGAAATTCTTGTCTTCTACAATAAAACATCAAAATTTATCAAATAAATATCCAAATCAATTCAAAATACAATTAAATATGGGAATAAAATTATCTAAAATATATATAAAAATATATCTTATCAATAGTTGAGCTCCTTCTTACATTCAGAAGATTCAGAACAGTATTATTCCAACAAAGTCGCGTAAGTTTGGTGAATTCTTTTTCTTGTTTTTCACGAGGCTTCCATGACCTAGCTGGAGGATATGATCTCTCGTGCCTCGAGCTACGCGGACTACGAGAATCAGTAGACTTGGAGTATGAGTCATAACTACGCTTGTATTCTGTCCTCGGGGATCGTCAGTGAGGGCTTCTACTGCGGTCCCATCGGAAAGTCTTATGGGGAGATTGGATGTTGCCAACGGCCTATTGTAAGGCCATCCGGTGCTCCACAATCTGAGAAGCTGTTTGCAATGTTCGGGGATTTTTCTCAAAGAATTATTCCAACAAAGTTGCGTGGCGATGCTTATCTATTCTAGCCGCTAAGTAATTGATGGCCAATTCCTCGATTAAATTTGGTATGTCGGCGACTTTAGTTCGAAACCGCGATAAAAAATCACGCAAAGACTCGTTATATCGTTGTCTAATCATCATCAATGAAGTAGTGATTTTGCCTCCCTTGTAGTTACTGGAGAATCGAGCTTGAAATTTTGTCTTTAACGAATGCCACGAGTTGATGGAGCGTGTTAGTCACAGAGGCATGCCTGTATACATCTAATAATAAGCCTAATTGTTTGTAATGCTTTGCATTACTTACATGACCTCTTAACTGAGGGAACTTCTAGTTGTAGAGTTTCTATTTGTTTTCTACTTATAGTAGGCATCAAGTCCTAGTTGTGTAACTGTACTTATAAAGTCAATAATAATGCTTGAAAGAAGTTCCAAGGTTCATGCCTCAAGCAAAAAGATAAAGACTGTCAAATAATCACAGTTGGGATTTGAAGAAATGAAGTATTTGCCTAAGTACCAATTCGAGAAGTATATTTGTCTATTCGAGAAGTCCAGCATTCGAGAAGTCAGGGATTCGATATCTCAAGACACTATTCGATATCTCTGAATACACTGTTCGATATCTCAGAGATTCGATATGTCTACTACTCTATTCGAGAACTCAAGAAGTCAACAAGTCAAAGTGGTATTCGAGTTCTCAAAGAGTCAACAAGTCAAAGTTCCATTCGATATCTCAAGGTCTCAGAAAGCTATTCGATATCTCGAGGATTCGATAAGTCAAATGTTCTATTCGACAACTCAAGGAATCCTGATGGAAAAAGAGCTATTCGAGAAGTGGTTTGACATGTCAATATAACAGTGTTCGAGAACTCAGAGTTATCGATCAAGTCAATTCTAGTTCTCGAATCATCTACTTAGTCACTTCTCGAATACATTCTTGGAGACAAAATACTGAAGAAATTGTACAAGTCAGAAACCTGCAACAAGCCAATGCACTTTATGGACCACAATCTGTAACGTGCTCTGGAAAGCCTACAAGGAAGCTTGGAGAAATATAGAAGAGACAAGGGGCTAAAGAAGTGGATCTGAACAGGCTTTGTGAAGTCAAATCTGTAACCGTTTGGACACTTACTCAAAAAGGATAGACAGACTAGAAAGTAATTTGTTCAGCTACCTTATTTGTAGTAAGTAGGGTGTATCCATGTTCTATAAGGATACAGCCTCACTTCCTTAGTCATTAACTCTGTGAGTCAAGTTTTTCATACACTGTAAGCTATATCTCTCTGAGAAAAACGAAGCTGAGAATACTATCATTTGTATTCACAGATTGTAGCAACCTTTATCTAATAATACATTAGATTAAAGTGATATTGTGTCTTGTGTTGTTCTTTATCCGCACCTTCACATCTGCACACACAAACACTTATTTGCTACATAGACTCTAGCCAAAGAAAAGTTCAAGAATCCATTCACCCCCCCTCTGTATTCTTTTACCGTATTCAATACTCAACAAGTGGTATCAGAGCGGGCTGTTTATTCAAAAACAGAAAAACGATCATGAGTTCGAATACACCAAAGACTATAGGAACGGTGAAAGTCCCTAAGTTTGACAAAGAAAACTTCAACCTCTGGAAGATAAAGATGATATTGTTCATCAAAGCCTCTTATCCTTTGTATCCTGAGATTCTCAAGAATGGTCCTTTTTTTCCACAACAAGAGATACCAGAGAAGACTGTTGGAACCACAACTATCCCAAGATCTTATGAGGCCAAGGATCCATCAAAATGGACAGAATCAGAAAGGGAGAAGGTTGCTCTTGACAGCCACCTCATGTTGCTTATCATTGATTCCATGGACATGTCAATGTTTGCAAACATTGCATCATGTACATCTGCCAAAGAAATGTGGGATCACATTGAGGTGTTGTTGAAGGAACTGACGAGGTTAAGGAAAACAAGAAACAGATACTGGTCACACAGTATGAAGCTTTCATGGCACAGCCCAAGGAAAGCATTACTGAGATGTTTGAAAGGTTTCACAAGCTAGTCACTGAGTTGCAGATGAATGGCAAGGTTTACAGCACCAAGGAGTTAAATATGAAATTTCTGCTATTTTCACCAAATCATCTAGAGCAAAGAGTCATTTCTCTAAGGGAAAGAGATTTGAACAAAGTCACCTATGATGTGCTCTATGGAGTCTTAAAGACTCATGAGCTTGAGTTGCTTCAGAAAAGGGCTATCCAAGCCAATCAAGGTAGAATGATAAACACATCATGTGCCTTGATTGTCAACAAATCTATTCAAGACCTAGAAGCATCTACAAGCCATCTAAGGATAGAGGAGGTAGCAGATGATGAAGAAACTGAACATGCGGGTAAGAGAACCTGTTGAGGAAAAGGAGGAAGAAGAGTTTTACACTCTTGAAGAACTAGATGGGTTGGAAAATACTTCATATGCTTTCATGGCCAGAAAATTTCCAAACATCAGATTTAAAAGAAATCAACCCTTCAAACCCAGAACTCAAAACCATTCAGTCAACAAGAACAAGGCACCTGTGAAACCAAATAGAAATAAATTCAAAACCAGCTATGTGGATAGGTCATCTGTAAGGTGTTATAGATGCAATGATCTAGGGCATTTTGCCAGTGAATGCAAGAAGCCTAAAAAGAAGGATAAGGAGTTTCTGGAACTTGAAGCTAAGTATGAGGCCCTTCTGAGAAAGCAGACACAAGGTAAGGCCTACATAGCTGAAGGGAAGTGTTGGGATGATTCTGATAGTGATGGAGAGGAGCAAGAGTTTTGCAACTATGCCTTGATGGTCAATTCCGAGGAAGACACATCTTCATCAAACTCTCAGGTACCATATCTCACTACCATAGACATGTCTGTTTCTGAATATAAATCCATGGTTGAACAACTATCTGTTGAGATGTTTAATATTCATAGTAGTATGACTGCTGCTAATAAGGAGATTGCTAAACTGTCTACTAGAAATGAAATATTAACCAAAAAGAATGAGGAACTTGAGCTAACTGCTATGCAGGTAGAAAACCTTAAGAAAGAAGTTGAATATTTGTAGAACAAGGTTTTATGTGCTAGTCAAGTTGAAAAGGCTCTTAGGGATGAGTTAGCTGAAAATGAATTCAAACTGAAAACATTTAAGAAATCATCTGGTCTAGTGCAATCCTTCTGTGAGAAAGTTCAAGCTAAGCCCAAGGCTGCTATTGGACTTGACTATGACATTTTTAAACAGAGAAAAGGCCATGCTGTCATTGAAGATGACACAGTTGTTCATGAGGAAGTGCCTCACATTTTGAAAAATGCTGAAAATCCAATTTTTAAAGAATCAACATTTGAAATTGATGAGGATGTCTTACTTATCAAACAAATGTTGAATGATGAGGATGAGGCACAAGCCAGTGAACAACAAGCATCCACCAAGAGTGAGAGTGTCAAGCCAAAATCCAAGGAGCCAGTAGTTGATAAGCCAAGACCTAAGAAGTTTGTTAAGTTTGTTTCAGCTGGGAAGAGTGAATCAGAAAAGAAAGTGACTAAGAAGAAACAGAATAGAAATGGCAAGTTAGGGATTAACAAGGATAACAACTATGCTTATATGCCTAATGCCCCTAGGAAAACTTGTCAGAACTGTTTCAGTACCAATCATTTAACTCATGCATGCAAGAAATCTATTGGTAGTGTGTCCAAACCTTTCTATGATTGTTCTGTGCCTCTAAGACATAGAGATGCTCCATTTTGTGATAAATTTGACTGTATGCCATGCAACATGAATGTGATGACTAGTTATTTTAATTTGAGAAGGCAATTCATTGATGGTTGTATCAGTCACAATTCTCACACACACTACACAAGGTCAAAGTCTTCAAGTCCTCCTAAAGCTAGGAAGGTACCTCTGTCACCTAAGTCTGAAACTTCAGGTTCTAAGACTTCTAACAGTGACAAGAAGAATAACACTAAGAAAGTTGACAAGCATGTTGTTTATGATAAAACTATTTCTAAGTCACATGGACCTAAACTTGTTTGGGTACCAAAGGAAAAGTAATACCTTTGTGTTTGCAGGGCAAAGAAAGTGAAAAGAAGGTCATGTGGATTTTGGACAGTGGATGCTCAAATCATATGACTGGTGATATGGCCCTGCTATCAGAGTATGAGGAAAAGGCTGGCCCAATGGTTGCTTTTGGAGATGACAGCATGGGTAACACATTTGGATATGGCAAGTTGAAAGTTAGTAATGTCATCATTGAAGATGTAGCACTAGTCAAGGGGCTCAAGCATAATCTGCTAAGTGTTGGTCAGTTTACTGATAGGGGATTCAAGGTGGATTTTGACAAAGATGAATGTTTGATCACCCATAAGAAGACTGGTGATTTTGCTCTATCTAGAGTAAGAAAGGGAAGCCTGTTTGTAGCCAATATGGACTCTACAAACAAGGACAAAATTTGTTGCTTTTATTCAAAAGCATCAAATGAAGATTGTTGGCTGTGGCACAAGAAATTATCACACCTGAACTTCAAAGCGATTAATTCTCTAGTCAAAAGAGAGTTAGTGAGAGGCATGCCTACACTTGAATTCTACCAAGAAGGAGTGTGTGAGGCTTGTCAAAAAGGAAAAATGAAAAGATCAAGCCACAAGTCAAAGACAGTGACATCAATAACCAAGCCCCTACAACTCATTCATATGGACTTGTTTGGGCCCGTCAATATTATGTCACTAGGAAGAAAGAAGTATGCCTTGGTGATGGTTGATGATTTTACAAGGTATACATGGGTGGAATTTCTGGCATCAAAAGATGAGGCTCCACAAGTAATCATTGAGCATATAAAGAATGTTGACAAGGAAGCAAAGGCCAACAATGCAAGTGATATTGCACTGAGAAGTGATAATGGAACATAGTTCAGAAATGCCATACTTGAAGCATTCTGTAAAGAGAATGGTATTTCTCAGCAATTCTCAGCTCCAAGGACTCCACAACAAAATGGAGTTGTTGAGAGAAAGAATAGAACTCTAATTGAAGCTGCTAGAACAATGTTACTTGATGCAAAGATGCCTACATGTTTTTGGGCTGAGGCTGTAAGCACTGCATGCTATATCCAGAACAGAACCCTCATCAACAAAAACACTGGAAAGACACCTTACAACTTGATGACTGGAAAGAAGCCCACTCTAAAGTATGTTCATACTTTTGGAAGCAAATGCTTTGTATTGAAGGATAATTCTGAATATGTTGGAAAATTTGATGCAAAAGCATTTGAAGGAATTTTTCTTGGCTACTCTATGGAAAGAATTGCATACAAAGTTTATGTCATCAGTCAAAAGAGAGTTATGGAAAGCACAGATGTGACATTTGATGACAGCAAACTACCTGGACTAGAAGAAGCCAATGATGAAGATAAAGATCCATTGAAGTTTGATAATCTAGATGATTCTGATGAAGAGACTGAAACTAAAGTTGAAACTCGAGTTCAACAGACTCAAGTGAATGATAATACAAGAGAAGAATTTGTGCCAATCAACAGTGGAGAAACTAGCATCCAAGACACACCTGTGAGTAGTGGCAACCTCACAGGGGGAGGAAATCAGGATGATGATTTGGATGATGAAGCAACTTCAAGAATGAGAAATCAGGCTGAGCACTCAAGGAAATGGGATAGATCACACACTACAGAGCAAATCATTGGAGATCCTAATGCAGGAGTAAGGACTAGGAGAGCAACTCAGAATGAGTGTCTCTATGGTTGTTTTCTATCTCAGGTGGAGCCTAAGAAACTTGATGATGCATTGCTAGATCCAGATTGGATTATGGCCATGCAAGAGGAGCTGAATCAATTTGAAAGGAACAAAGTTTGGGAACTTGTGCCTGCACCAAAGAATAGAACCATTGTTGGAACAAAATGGGTTCTGAAGAATAAGATGGATGAAGATGGTGTAAATATAAGGAACAAAGCAAGGTTGGTTGCAAAAGGATACTCTCAACATGAAAGCATTGATTATGATGAGACATTTGCCCCTGTTGCTAGATTGGAAGCCATCAGAATATTCTTGGCATTTGATGCTCATTCAAACTTTAAAGTATATCAAATTGATGTCAAGAGTGCATTTCTGAATGGAGAGTTGGAAGAAGAAGTTTATGTGCAACAACCACCTGGCTTTGAGGATCCACACTTCCCAGAATTTGTTTACAGACTGCTTAAGGCACTGTATGGACTTAAGCAGGCTCCAAGGGCATGGTATGATACTTTATCACAATTTCTTCTTGAGAATCAATTCACTAGAGGCACACTGGACAAGACACTGTTTTACAAGAAGCATGGTGATGATCTTATCCTAGTTCAGATCTATGTGGATGATATCATTTTTGGTTCTACAAATGAAAAGTTGTGTGAGAAATTTTCTAAACTCATGCAGAGCAGATATGAGATGAGTATGATGGGAGAGTTGACATTCTTTCTTGGGTTGCAAGTTAGTCAAAGGAAGGATGGTATCTTTATTAGTCAGACCAAGTACATCAAGGATTTATTGAAGAATTTTGACTTGGAAGATTGCTCACCTGCCAAGACACCCATGGCCACTGCCACTAAATTGGATGAAGATGCTAGAGGCAAGAAAGTAGATATCTCAGTCTACAGAGGCATGGTTGGTTCTCTACTCTATCTCACTGCAAGTAGGCCAGACATCATGTTTGCTACATGCTTGTGTGCAAGGTTTCAATCAAATCCAAAAGAATCACATTTGATTGCTATAAAAAGGATCTTTAAATATCTGAAGGGCACTCCAAACTTGGGACTATGGTATCCTAAGGACACAGGGTTCAATCTGGTTGGTTATTCTGATGCTGATTATGCTGGATGCATAGTGGATAGGAAAAGCACCTCAGGTAGCTGCCAGTTTCTTGGACAAAGGTTAGTCTCTTGGTATAGCAAGAAACAACAATCTGTGTCAACTTCTACAGCTGAGGCTGAATACATAGCTGCTGGAAGTTGCTGTGCTCAAGTGCTTTGGATTAGAAATCAACTTAGAGATTATGGACTTGTGTTGGAAAGAATTCCAATCATGTGTGACAACACAAGTGCAATCTCTATAGTTGCCAATCCTGTCAATCATTCTAGGACAAAGCACATTGACATCAGATATCATTTCATAAAAGAACATGCAACTATTGGAACCACTGAGTTGCATTACGTTTCTACAGATAAACAACTAGCTGATATATTCACTAAGCCATTAGATGAAGCCACCTTCACAAGGTTGGTTAGTGAGATTGGAATGCTGAATTCTTCAGATTTTGGCTAGGTGAATATGACATCTAGATTGTTGCAGCAGTAAACACTTACTTTATCTAAATTCTCAATATTTTTGGAGTAAGTGTTGGCTGAAATATGATTTATAAATATTTCAAATCTGTTGCATATTTGGAAAATCATATTCTCTTGTTAACTTGAAATTTCTATGAAATTTTGAGAAAATCACTGTTTAATTTGCTAGAATATTCGTGAATGAATATGGCTGGTAAATTTTGAAAAGATAGTGAAAATTGAGTTTCTATGAGTATAATTCGACAAGTCAGACTTCTCAAGTGATTCACTATTCGACATCTCTAACAAGTCTCTTTAGAGCACTCTCGAGTTCTCAAATAGAGTCTTTAAGAGTTCTCGAATAGAGGTTTTCTTGACTTCTCGAATATAATGTTTTAATTCTCGATTTATTGAGTTCTCGATTACTATATTTGAGTTCTCGAATCATTTGAAAAGGCTGATTTCTCGCTGAATTTTAACCGATTTTGGATTTTTATTCAGAATTCAGAATTACTCATAAAAACATATTTTACCTAATTTAGATTTATTTCTAAGTTAGATAACTGCCAACTGTGAGTTACAACCTGCTTTAGTTATCGAATAAGCCTTTCTTAACTTCTCGAATAGTTGTTTTCTATTCTCGAATGCCTGACTTGTCATACAGAACATACATCTAATCGACAATTCAAGTACTTCATACTTTTACAATTTCACATCTATTCGATTCATTTCATTCGATTTCTCAAGCATCCAAACTCCCAAAACCTCTGAAACCCTAACTGCAAAAGCTAAATTTCTTCTTCAACCTTCGATTTCTTCTCTCTCTCTCTCACACAAATGGCAACAGTAAAGTTCAACACCAATTTCATTGCTCTAACTAGTGATGTTGAAGCACCCAACGCCAATTTCGAGTGCTTTGTGAAGTGGATGTCTGAATCATACATCAAGAATGCTCTATCTGTTAACCCAACTCTGTATCTCGACATTCTAGAACAGTTTTGGCAGTCTGCTACAGTGGAGGTGGTGGCTCTTGACTCTGCTATAACCTCGTACATCATCTACTACAAGATTCAAGACAGAAATATCACTATCACCACAGAGGATATGAATGAGGCACTTGGGATGGGTACCAAAGGAGAGGTGTATGACCCACTTGCTACAAATGCTGAATTGGAAGACTTCTTTGATTTCATCAAATATGCAGACAGAATCAGTCTTGGGCACTTGAACAAGAAGCATTTGAGGAAGGAATGGAGTTATGTGTTTGCTACACTTCTTCAAGTCTTCACTGCAAGAAAATCCAGCTATGACCAAATCAGTACTCCTGCACAGCAAATAGGCTATTCCTTAGCTTATGGAAAGAAGATAGACGTTGGTCTCATCATTCTGCAGGAGCTATATGGGAGACTTGGTAAGAATTCAGCCAAGAGAGGTAATGAAATTTTCTTCCCTTGTTTTATTCAATCTATCCTTAATTTCTTAGATGATAAATTGATTGAATTAGATGGGATGAATAAAAATAGAATAGGCTATCCTAAATCCATGACCAAACTCATTTTTGGTAATTTGGAGACTAGGAATGATGTGGATGTAAGACTTAACATAACTCCCCATATGGAGAGTTTGTTTAGAACTTACCCCCACAACATGCCAACATTTGCCTCTAAGTCTGAGTTAGCTAAGCCCAAGAAAGTAGAACAAAATGTTAATCCAGGGCTAGCTAACCAACCCTCTCAACCAAACACTCTACCAATCACTGAGCCAACTGCATCATCCTCTCAAAAGGGTGATGTTAGTAAAAAGAAGAGAAAGGAAGTAATGTCTGCACCCTTAAATATTCTATCTGAAGCAGCATTAGCTGTTGAACTAGGTCTAGAAAGTGAGGAACCAGAGTCACCCTTACTAAGGACAAAGAAGAAGAAGAAAACTAAGACCACCTCTTCAGTCACACAAATGGCTGAAGTTGTAAAATCAGGGGCAAACAGCTCACTAGATGTGTCCTCTCAACAGGGTGCATCTATAGAATCAAGCATCCTCCCCAATGCACCTTCTTGTATTGAGTCAGCACATGGGAGTGATAAGGCTGGCACTACACTGAGTGGAGAGCACATCACACTTGAAACTCCCTCTATCTCTCAGGGGGAGTTGCCAAAATCTACTCTACAACACACTACTCTTCCAGAATCTTCATCTCAAATTTCTTTGGAGCCTGTAATTCAAGAAATTGAAGAGCAAGGCATTGATCACCAAGAATCCTTTTCTCTTGGTGAGCCAATGGACTCAAGTGACTTAGTGCATGACACTTTGCTCACCACCCAGGACCCACATTTAGATGGTGAGGGAATGCATGCTGGGGCATCTCCTAATGACACCATCACAAACACAGAGGTTCCACTAGTTTTCACTAGAGACTCTGTGCCTGTGTCAACTGCTGGTGTAACTCATCCCACTTCTATGGAGACACCAGTAGTAGAGTCAATCCATCCGGTTACAGAAGTTGCATCTGTAACTGAGGAGTCTAGCTTGCCTAGCTCTAGCTCTGACTTTATGTCACAATGGCTGAAGCCTGTGCACCATGACAGTGCTTCAGGATCAGGGTCTGTTCCACAATAATTGACGGTTGAAGCACTTCAAAGCTTAATTGTGGATCAGATCCCTGAGCTCACAAAGATTACACAACACCTCCTTACTGCCAACCTGCCCAATCCTGACTATGAAGCTATTCTCCTGTGCCATAAAGAGGATGTGGAGCTACAGCAGGCCAAAATTGTGGATGAGTCTGAGAGAGAAGGCAATATAGATGCCTGGCTTCAAGGAAAATATGACATTCCTCTCTCAGAAGGCCTACAGTACCTCAGAGAAGAGTACATCACTTCACTAGGGTCCAATGCCAAATCTCTCACCCCTAGTGCTGTGTATGAAGCAGTCAATGACAGTTACAAGGGAATTCTCAAGGCTGCACACTACCTTGGCAAGGGTCTAAAGACAGAAGTCACAGAAGTGTGTACAGCCACAACCAAGGAGGTGCATGAGTTAAAAAGAGCTTTTGATTCCAAATTCCCTCCACTGGAGATTGTGGTCAAGGAAATTCTATCTTGCAAGTCTAGCTGTATCAAAATGGACAATGGCTTGGCCCTTCTCAAAGATACTGTCACAGGGCTGGGGCATAAGTTTTAATCTCTATCTGATTAAACCACATACTCAAATGCCATGCTGAGAATAATGTTCAAGAATCAATATGGGGATAAGCTAGTAACTGAGGTCCCTGTTCATGACATGACCAAGTATGAAGTCCATAGACTCAAGGATCAATCACTCTCTGGCTTCAGGGCACATGAGCTATTCACTAAAGTGGATACTCTTGAAAAGGAGGTGGCTACTCTCACTAAGTCCAATGCTCATCTTACAGACAAGGTTGCCCTTCTCAATGATCAGTTGGACACTCAAGCAACCACCACAACTGATGTTCTTCTGCATCAACAATCTATGTTGGTTGCTATGATGAAGCATTTGGGTCTTCCTCTCCCTGAAGAATCTTCCACCCCAAAGGTCACTTCTAAAGCCTCTGTGTCTGACAACAAGACTAAGGGGGAGAAGAGGACAAGGAATTCAAATACAAAGGGGGAGAAACCTAAGGAAAAAGGGATAAAGTTAAGTGAGGGTGATCACCAAAGGGCCACTAAATCTCTAACCCATGTGCCAGGCAAAGGCAAATCAAAGGTTGATGAGCCTCCATCTTCTCTGCCAGTGGTCACTTTACCACCTGTGCACATCACTACTCCAAGTGGCCAAAAGTAAAATGTCACCACTACAGTGGTGGCAGGATCCATGCCAAGTGGTCTAGTCCAACCTTCTAAACATGAAGCTGATCCAGTGGAAGTGAATGTGATTATAGAGGCCAAACTGATGGAAGTAGCAAACTCAGAGGTTTATCATGATGCTGCATTCTTGAAGTTTCTGCAATCCTCTAAAGCAAAGGTTGGAGGAGATACCCTGCTATACAGAAGAAGCCTGAAAGATCAAATCCAATCTAACAGTTATTCCAAGAAAGCTCAGTCAGATCTACCTCAAGGAAATCATGATGGTGACAAAAGGCAAGATATGGCACATATCTATTGATACCTTGACAGCACTGAAATTCACTGAGATTGATGCAATCTTGGAACTAATTGAGCAGAAAGGGGAGAACAATCAGAGTTTGTATATTGAACTAAGAAATGGTCAACAAGCCAGACTTCCTGAAGTGTGCACCAAACCAAGAACCATCCTTTATCAGTCTTGTACCAAAATTCAAGATGTGGATCAATTGGTTATTCCCAATGATCTCATCTCTAAGAACCACAGATTGATCATTGCCATAGTCGATCAAATGCAAAAGAAGAAGGGGATAAGGTCAGCTGAGGAGATTGAGGTATTGCACATCCTTAGAGAATTAATTTCAACTGGTTCAATTCCAGAATTGGCCAAGCCCAGGAGAAATAAGGATGAAGATAAAGATGATGACAAGAGTGATGGAAGGAGAAGACATCACAGGAGTGATAATGGAGATGATGACAAGAAAAAGAAGAAAGATGACAAAGAAAAGAAAGATGGCAGGGACCAAGGGAAAGTCTATGAGAGGACAAGTGTGAAACAGCAAGCCATATGCATTGCTAACAATAACCTCACCACTACACAAGACTCTAAGTCTAGGGTGAATACTGTTAGTAGTGACCAACAAAAGCCAAATTCCATGGCCTCTGCAAATGTTTCACTACCTCAAGAAAAGGAGATGCTAATCAAGAAACCACTTGTGTATATCAAAAAGCATACTGCTAATGGTATACTACAATGGTCCAAATACAAAGGTCTTAAATTTTTCTCAAGCAACAAAGGAAAGAAGCTGAAATGGAAGATGTCAGCCAGAAGGGCAAGAAAGGTGAAAACATCTACATCTCTGGCACTCACAATCATTCCTGGACTAGACTTGCCCCGTCTCAACATAGACTATGATGAAGATAAGATAGCATATCAACTGGCTCAGAGAATCTATCATGTAGCTATAGTTGATGACTGCCTGTAGTTCAAATACACTGATGGGAGATTCAAAAGATTCAAGCAAGGCATGTGTGAACACTGGGGCAAGTTATATGATCTACAAAGAATAATGGTGCTACTCAACCTTGAGAATGAAGAGGAGAGAAGGTGGAAAATTGAGATAGCTCATTTTCAAGATGAAAAGAGATCATGAGGAAGAGTTGAGAAAGAAGTATGAAGCTTTGAAGAAAAAGAGAGAAGAAGAGTTAGCTGCTCTAGAAGCCAAAGCTGAAGAATTGAGAGCTAAAGGGTTATGCAGAGTCAAGTATAATCCTTACATTGTGGAATACATGAAATATGGCAGAAATGTGAAGATTAGAATGGATTACATTAGCTCTTACTCTGAAGCCAAACTGAATGAAGTCATCAGAGACCTATCTGGCTCACCTCTCATTGAAGAACTCACTGCCATGGAAGACATCATCCAAGCAATGAGTGATGCAAAGAAACCCAAGGAAGAAAAAGAAAAGGAGGATCTACAAGCCAAATCTCAAAAAGGAGGATCGAAGGAAAATGGCTAGTATTTTTTCATAACTGTGAGAATGCTTTCTTTGTAATACTATTCAATCAATTTCATACATGTACTTGTCAAGATTTATCTTTATGTATGTTAGGCTTGTTATCAGACATGAAATTGTGACTAAGGGTCTCACTCACAATTTGGGGGAGATTGTTAGTCAAAGAGGCATGCCTGTATACATCTAATAACAAGCCTAATTGTTTGTAATGCTTTGCATTACTTACATGACCTCTTAACTGAGGGAACCTCTAGTTGTAGAGTTTCTATTTGTTTTGTACTTATAGTAGGCATCAAGTCCTAGTTGTGTAACTGTACTTATAAAGTCAAGAATAATGCTTGAAAGAAGTTCCAAGGTTCATGCCTCAAGCAAGAAGATAAAGACTGTCAAATAATCACAGTTGGGATTTGAAGAAATGAAGTATTTGCCTAAGTACCAATTCGAGAAGTATATTTATCTATTCGAGAAGTCCAGCATTCGAGAAGTCAGGGATTCGATATCTCAAGACACTATTGTTAGGAATATGTTGTAGTTGATGATAACTTAACATTCAAGCAAAATTGTATAAGTCAAGTTTTGTAACTGTCAACGGATAAGACTTTATAACTCTATTCGTTGACAGGTAGCTCATCAACGGATGAGGTTTTGTAGCATACTGCAATATCTCTATTTATCAGTTGATAGTGTTTTTATTCAGAGTCATGTTGACCATCAATGGATAGGCAGAATAGGGTAGCCAATTGTAAATAAGTTATGCTATGTAATTCTGTCTAAGTGAAAGTGTATCAACGGATAAGAACAAAACTACCATCAACGGATACAACTCAACTCTACTCTATCAACGGATACAGCTCAAACTACCATCAATGGATAACTGTGTACAACATCAACGGATAATCATTAACACTTTATCCTATGCTAGCTGGGAATTAGCAGTTGATAAGGACAGGTTTGACTGACAGATCACATGGGTTGATAGTAGGTATAAAAAGGCAGTATGGCAGCCATACTTTGGAAGCATAGAAGAAAGAAGCATTCCATTTACACAGTACATACAAGAAAGGTGCAGGGGACATATCTGTTCACAAGGACAACCTTTCGGCTACATGTGGATTTGGAGTGGAGTAGCAAGTCAACTTGAATTAGATTAATATTATCTTATTCCTGTAGTACTTGTAAACTTGGGATATATAACCAAGTGTAGCAACTCTTTAGAGATTAAGAAAACAGACATATTTGCTTAGGGTTTCTTGAATATCCTTAGAAGCAAAGAGTTGTAAAAACAGAAGCTGTGTACATTTGTATCGCAGAGTTTTCTTCAAATAAAAGTCTCAGGTGGTACATTTAACCACCTGATTTTTTATGTGTTTGTGAACCATTTCTTATTCAGCAATTATTTCCTTATAGATTTCTGTGGTTTTTATCAGAAATTTATAATTATCAAGAATTGTATTCAACCCCCCCTTCTACAATTATACAAGTGTGTAATCTGGGAATAACAATTGGTATCAGAGCAAGCTTCTAATATATTTGAAGTTTAAAGATCAACACACTTCCAACATGTCTAAGAAGGATTATGGAGTAAAGATACCGGTTCTTGATAGAGAAAATTACTTTCACTGGAAAGTAAAAATGCGTCTACATATCATGTCTATTGATGTAGGCTTTGTAGATTGCATTGAGAAGGGTCCTCATGTTCCAATGAAGGCTGCTTCAAGAGTTGGTCTCGCTGCAGATGCACCAGACACTTACATTCCAAAACCTGTTTCTCAGTGGAGTATTGAGGATGTTGCAGAAGTCCACAAAGATAAAAAGACCATGAATATTCTGTTTAATGGTTTAGAAACAGACATGGTTGACAATGTTATCAACTGTACTACCGCCAAGGAAGTATGGGACATTGTTCAAACCCTTTGTGAAGGTACAGAACAGGAAAGGGAAAATAAGATGCAGCTACTGATCCAACAGTATGAGCACTTCCATTTCAAAAATGGAGAGACATTGAATGACACATTTAGTAGATTTCAAAAGCTACTGAATGGCTTGAAACTGTATGGAAGAATCTACCAAGTGAAAGATTCTAATCTCAAATTTCTGAGATCACTGCCCAAAGAGTGGAAGCCTATGACTGTTTCTCTAAGAAACACTCAAGAGTACAAGTCATTTACTCTTGAAAGGATCTATGGAACTTTAAAGACATATGAACTAGAAATGGAGCAGGATGAAGAAATTGAGAAGGCCCAAAAGAAAAGTGGGTCAGTTGCACTTGTTGCCAACATGGAGCAGAAGGAGGAGAAGAGGACTGAAGCTGCTAAATCTACACCAAACAGGGAGGTTTGTGAAGGTAGAGCAGAATCAAGCAAAAGCAAGGAAAAGGTGTCTGAAGAAATGAGTGTCCTTCAGCAGGATGAATTGGATGAGATAGATGAGCATTTAGCCTTTCTATCTAGGAGATTCTCTAAGCTAAAATTCAGAAGAAACTCTTGGGTGGCCAAGCCATTTAACAAGGATTTTTCTACAAGCAACTATGTGGATAAATCCAAAATTAAATGCTACAATTGTGGAATTGCTGGTCACAAGATAAGTGAATGTAGGAAGCCTAGATCAGAGAACAAGGGAAAGCCAACTGAAACTGTTGACTACAAGAAGAAATATTTTGATCTTCTGAGACAGAAAGGAAAGGCATTCATGACCCAAGAGTATGACTGGGCTGCTGATGGAAATCATTCTGATGATGATGTTGAGTTTTTCAACCTTGCATTAATGGCTGATTCTGAGCAGGAAGCAAGTTCAGCTAGCAATCAGGTATTTTCTACTAATCTCTCTGAGCTCACCAAAGAGGAATGCAATAGTGTTATAGATGAAATGTCTACTGAACTATATCACTTGAGTGTTACTCTTAAATCACTTACTAAAGAGAACAATAGGATTAAAGAAACTAATCAGTTCTTAAGTGATAGAAATGCAGTTCTAGAAATTCAATTTCTAGAATTTGAGAAAATGAGAGTTGATTGCAATAATGCTAAAAGTGAATTTGAAGCTGTGTTAAAAAGAGAACTGATTTTAAGAGACCATCTTGAAAAAGAACAAGGGATAATTGCTAAATTTCAAAGTTGTAGGAATATTTCTCAAAACATAATAGAAGTCCAGGGAATAGAATCATTTGTGAGGGATACCTGGACTCAAAAGAAAAAGGAGCTAGAACCTTGCCTTGAGGATCTAGAGACTATTTGTGAATCAACGGATAGTGATCATCCGTTGATAGATAAACCATCAATGGATGAGAGGTATCCGTCGACTAGCAAAAAGTCTGTTAGTAAGAAGGAACTCAAGAAACTGAATAATCAGTATGGTCCAGTAGCCAAGAACTTTGTTTCTGGTGAAAGTAGCCAAGCCAAATCAAGTGAGAAGGCTAAGGCAGGTGATTTACTTAACAAAAAGGCTTTTGGTAAATCAGTTAATGAAAAGGTAGAGACTGAGGGTTAAAAGAAAAAGAACAGGAATGGTAAGATAGGCATTAACAAGAAAAACAATTATTCTCCTGACAAGTTTGCTCCTAGGAAAACTTGTGGTAATTGCAATAGTGTCAATCACCTATCTTCTAATTGCAAGTCTGTTAAAAGGACTCCTGTTCATGTACCTCAATCTATGCCAAGTATGCCTGCAATGCCTGGTTTGTATCAGAATGCTAGTTTTTCAAATCCATATGTGAACATGCCATATGTGCCTAATCCTTATTTTCAATCTGTGAATATGCCACAAATGTCATGGAGCATTCCTAGCATGGATAATATGTATGCCAATTTTCCATAAATGCATGCATCAAATATTTATGCAAATGAGCATCTGTCAAAACCTATCACTCAAGCATCTACACCCAAAGTGAAGATTGCTAAGAGTGTAAAACCAAAGGCTAACAAGAAAGGACCCAAGGAAACTTGGGTACCAAAATCAACTTGATTTGTATTTTGGAATGTGTGCAGGGAAATAAGAGGAATCTATGGTACCTAGATAGTGGATGTTCTAGGCATATGACAGGAGATTCAACCCTGCTCACAGAGTTCAAGGAGGAAGCTGGCCCTAGAATTACCTTTGGAGATGATAGCAAAGGATATACTAAGGGATATGGCTTGATTACAAAGGACAATGTCATCATTGAAGAAGTGGCTTTAGTTGAAGGTTTGAAGCACAATTTGCTGAGTGTCAGTCAGATTTGTGACAAAGACTATGAAGTAAAGTTCACTAAAGAAGCCTGTGTTGTTTCTACCAAGGAAAACAACAATGTGGTTCTGACAGGCTTTAGAAAAGGAAATGTTTACATAGCTGATTTCAACTCAGTATGCTCAGAATCCATTACTTGTCTCTTCAGCAAAGCAAGCAAGGATGAGAGTTGGCTATGGCATAAAAAGCTGTCTCATTTGAATTTTAAAGTTATGAAAGATTTGGTAAGAAAGGATCTTGCTAGAGGAATCCCTCAATTGGAGTTCATCAAGGATGGATTGTGTGATGCCTGCCAATTAGGGAAGCAAAAGAAATCATCCTTCAAGAGCAAGACAGAGTCATCCATTGTTAAGCCCCTTCAATTGCTGCATATGGACTTATTTGGTCCAGTAAATGTCATGTCCATTTCAAAGAAGAAATACTGCCTGCTGATTGTGGATGATTTTTCTAAGTTTACATGGACCTTCTTTCTGCACTCCAAAGATTGTGCAAGTGAAATCATCATCAATCATCTCAGACTAGTAAACAATGGTTCTGAAGTAAGAGTACAAAGAATCAGGAGTGACAATGACACTGAATTCAAAAATTCCACAATGAAGATTTTCTGTGAAGAGAATGGAATTGTCCATGAGTTTTCTGCTGCTAGAACACCTCAACAAAATGGGGTTGTTGAAAGGAAAAACAGAACTCTCATTGAAGCAGCTAGAACAATGTTAAGTGAATCAAGATTGCAAACATATTTCTGGGCTGAAGCTGTCAACTATGCCTGCTTCACTCAGAATATTTCCTTGATCAATCAAGCTAGAGGAATGACTCCTTATCAGTTATTCACCAACAAGAAACCAACATTAGCTTTTCTTCATGTCTTTGGATGTAAGCGTTTTGTGCTAAGAAATCATGGAGATAACTTGGGCAAATTTGAAGCAAAGGCAGATGAAGCTATCTTTGTTGGATATGCAGTAGAGAAAGCCTATAGAGTCTACAATCTAAGAACCAACATTGTTATGGAATCTGTACATGTTGTGTTTGATGATCAAAAGATTCTAGGTCTAAATGATGAAGGCTTCCATGAAAAGTTGAGATTTGAAAATGAGGTAGAAGGAAGAATGTACATTGATGATGATGAGGAAAATGAAGATCATGGCCTTGGAAATTCACCTAGAGTTGTTGGTCCAACTAGAAGTGATGCTAACACTGGAAATGAAGCATCCGTTGACAATCATACTAGATCATCAGATGCATCCGTTGACAGGCATTCTCATGTATCCGTCGACAGGCAAAATGGAGCATCCGTTGATAGACAAAATGATGCATCTGTTGACAGTCAACTTCATAACTCCTCAAGGACAACAAACTCAAGGGGAGTTTCTCAAAGTCAAAACTCAATGATCAATCAACAAGATCATGCTCACTTAGATGAAGCAACCTCGTCTAGATCAAACCTTCCACCTTCAAGAAAATGGACCAGAGATCATCCTTTTGAATTAATCATTGGTGACTCAAACTCAAGAGTCCAAACTAGGAGGGCCACACAAGAAGAATGCCTATACAGTAGTTTCCTGTCTCAAGAGGAACCTAAGAAAGTGGAAGATGCCCTTCTAGATCCAGATTGGGTCTTAGCAATGCAAGAAGAGCTAAACCAATTTGAGAGAAATAAAGTATGGAAGCTTGTGCCCAAACCTGATGATAGAGGTATCATAGGTACCAAATGAGTTCTCAAGAATAAGACTGATGAAAATGGCATAATTGTGAGGAATAAAGCTAGATTAGTGGCAAAGGGCTATTCTCAAGAAGAAGGAATAGATTTTGATGAAACTTTTGCTCCAGTGGCAAGACTTGAGGCAATTAGAATTTTCCTAGCCTATGCAGCACATGCCAATTTCAAAGTCTATCAGATGGATGTCAAAAGTGCCTTTCTAAATGGGGAACTGGAAGAAGAGGTATATGTCCATCAACCTCCTGGCTTTGAAGATCCAGAATTTCCAGATTATGTATATCTTCTTTTGAAAGCACTTTATGGTTTGAAGCAAGCACCAAGAGCCTGGTATGACACTTTATCTCAATTTCCTTTGGAGAATCACTTTACTGGAGGTATAGTAGATGAAACCTTATTTCATAGAAATGTCAATGGTTCCTCAATACTTGTTCAAATCTATGTAGATGATATTATTTTTGGGTCTACAGATGAGAAGCTTTGCAAAAGGTTTGCCAAACTTATGCAAAGTAGGTATGAAATGAGCATGATGGGTGAATTAACTTACTTTCTTGGTTTACAAGTGAAGCAAGTTAATGAGGGAATTTTCATAAGTCAAACAAAATATATTTTTGATCTCTTAAAGAAATTTGACTTAATGGATTGTGCCTCTGCAAAAACACCTATGGCCACTGCAACTAAGCTTGAGCTGAATACTAAGGAAAAATCTATGGACATCTCAAGCTATAGAGGCATCGTAGGCTCACTTCTATATCTAACAGCTAGTAGACCTGATATAATGTTTTCCACATGTCTTTGTGCTAGATTTCAAGCTGACCCTAGAGAGTCTCACTTGATTGCTATTAAGAGAATTTTCAGGTATCTCAAGGGAACACCAAACCTTGGCATTTGGTACCCAAGAGATTCTGGCTTTGATCTAATTGGCTATTCAGATGCAGACTATGCAGGTTGCAGAATTGATAGGAAAAGTACTACAGGCTCCTGTCAATTTCTAGGGAACAGGCTTGTGTCATGGTTCAGTAAGAAACAGAACTCAGTCTCCACTTCTACAGCCGAAGCTGAGTACATTGCAGCTGGAAGTTGTTGTGCACAGATTCTTTGGATGAAAAATCAACTTATTGACTATGGTCTAAAAGTTGAGAAGATTCTAATTTTCTGTGACAACACTAGTGCTATTGCCATCACAGAGAATTCAGTGCAACATTCGAGAACCAAGCATATTGACATCAAATACCACTTCATTAGAGAGCATGTGATGAATGGTACAATAGAAATGCACTTTGTGCCAAGTGAAATGCAGCTTGCAGATATCTTCACCAAGCCTCTTGATGAATCCTCATTCACAAGGTTGGTAGGTGAACTAGGTATGCTTAATTTTTCATAATTCCTAGTGATATCTAATCATACTATATTGCAGCTATAAATGTGTTTTAGTTTACTTGAGAATTAAAAACTCTCAGAAAAACTCTTAGCAGAAATTTTGTTTAAGGCAAAATTTGCTTATCAACGGATATCCTTTTATCCGTTGGTAGTATAAACACATTACTAGATTTTCGTATGTCAACGGATAACAGGTTGTCCACGTCATCGATGGATAAACTGTTTTCTCAACCGTCCAATCTTTATCCGTTGATATACATATTTCTTTTTATAGCCGTTGGTAAACGTGTATAATTAGTCACGGCTGTACTTCTTTTCTTTTCATTTATTATCTGACAGTTACTTTTGTCCAATGGGGTAATTACTTTTAATTATTTCATTTTTAATTCTTGAAAAATATAAAAGGCTGTCTTGTGCTCTCACATCTCACCTTTATTCATTTTCAAGAATCTTATAAGTTAACTGCATCTTCTTCACTAAAACTCTCTCTGCAACAAAAGTTCAAACACTTCAATGGCGCCTATTGTCAAGATGATGTCTTCCACTGGGTTTACCTATGAGAAGAACAATTTCGCAGTCTTTGTTGATACAGCGAACGCTCCAGAAGTATATCACATCATGATGAATTTCGTGAAGAAATGCAAACTGTCATATGCTATGACTACCACCACACCCCTCATTCATGAAGTAATTGAGGAAATGTGGACATCGGCTGAATTTAATGGTATTGATGAAACTATCTCTTTTTCTCTTAAGGGTAAAAATTATGTGGCTAATTCTGATGTCTTTACTGCATGTTTAAAATTACCTGAAAACAATTGTACATCATTTCCAACCGATGCTGAAATAGTTACCATGCTAAACTCAAATGGATATGCATTTAGTATTGACAATTTAGGCAAAATTGTTAGGAAGGGTATGGTTAAAGAATGGAGTTATCTGTGTGATGCTTTCATTAAAACTTTTTCTGGTAAAATTAGTAATTTTGATGCTGTTACTAAAACTATGCTAGTGATGCTTTGTATGCTTTTAACTGATAAATACTTCAACTTTGGCACACTAGTAATGTATGAAATAGCAGCTAAATTGGGTAACAAAGAAACTAGGGGCAAAAATATCTACTTTGCTAGATTTTTGATGCTCTTAGGCCTGTATATGTCAGAGAATGAGCTATCCCTCTCTAACCCGGATAGCAAGTTCAGTTGTTTTGTACAGGAGAAGAGAGTCCTCAGTGACTTGATTCGAATGAATCTGAATGCAGGAGTGCAATTGGTTTATCCACCAATTGTTCAGGTAGCTTCTAATCTTATTACTCCTATCTCTACCCAAATTTCTTTGCCTTCCATTGTCACAATGGAGTCTGTAGTTGTGACCAAACAGGCTCCTACCCAAGTGACTAAATCCAAAGTCTCAAAACCACAATCTAAAAGACAAACCTCAGGTGTCTCTCAAAAGGCACCTGTTGCAAAAACTACCAAAACTCTTGAGGGGAGTGTGAAGGTGGTAGTGAGTGGTGAGGGACAGGGTGAACATCAAAGAAGCCTTAAGGATAGGAAGGTGAGGCAGGTGCAACCAACATTTCAGTCTCTCAAAAGACTGTTAATGAACCCTCAAGCCAAATTCTAGCTACATCCTCTCAACAGGGTGTGACTACGGATTTAAGTTCCACTCCAGGAACACTGCACAAAAGGGGAAGAGACACAGATAACTCTCACTCAAAAACCTATGGTAGAAGAGTAAAATCCAAAACCATTGGGGAATCACAGGATGCACACACAGTACAGCAAACTGTACCTTCTCAAATTTAGTTTGATGTGACTTCAATAAATGTGGAGTCACAGCCCCTTGATCTTAACCTTCAAATCGATACACATTTTAATCCACCATCACCAACTCCATCTCTGGATGTGGATATGATATCTACATCAATTCCTGATTCTCCATCTTTAAAAATCTTGGAGAAGCCCCACTCAACAATTGGTGGTCATCATCTTTTAGATGATTTGTTGGGCCATCAATCTTCCATTCCTGAATTCACAACACTATCTGTGGCCTCTTCCTTAAAATCAATCACCACAGATTCAGTGTTGGTTTTTACTTCAACGGATACTCTTTTTCCTTCATCAACGGATATCCTTCATCCGTTGACAGGTGTTTCTCCATCAACGGATGTGTCTACAACTAATCATCCGTTGATAGCAATAACTACTACATCAACGGATACACTTTATCCGTTGACAACTCTCTCTACCACTGCAAAATGTGACATTCCCATGTCAACTGTGGAGGAGTTTGTAGTAGTTGAAACACTTTTAGGAATGAGGGAAGGGAGTGAGAGGCTGCCTTGTGAGCAGGCAAAAGGAGAGAAAAATAATGAGAGGCTGACCATTTCTTCCGGTCAGGCAAAAGGAGAGCAAGAGAGTTCTACCTTAGTAGGTGAAGGTGAGGGTGTGAGAGGTGTGAGCCAGGGGGAGTCCCTGATGCAAGAAAAGAGAGATGAGAGGAGAGAAGGGACTATAGGAGAAATAAGGCAGGAAGATTCAGCCATTGCAAGTGAGTTAATGGAGGTTAATGAAGCTTCCAAAGTGATGGAATTTCGACAAGAATATCAGTCAATTATCGACTCCATCTCTTTGGATCCTGAAACCTTTACTCATCCTGTCTCTGCCTATCAAATCATGGCACAACAGGGCAATGTGGAGGCAGAGAAGGCAATGCACCTAGTGCACACCTCAGAATCTCTTCACAGAGCAAAAGAAGCTTTACAAACCTTGTCTCCAAGTGCTGGAAGTGAAGAATTTGGCAGTGATGACAGTCAAAGTTCAGATGGTGAAGAAATCAATGAGGAAGAGACTCCAGAATGGATGTTTACCAATGCCACTGAACTTAGGGATCTCAATGTTGGAATCATGAAGCAATATCAATCTGCTAAGGCTGAGCACCAAACTGCAGAACCACAGAGAAAGACTGTTCTTGAGCAGGTTATGGCCTCACTGAAATTGCAAAAGATGCACTCAGTTATTCAAAGAACACAACAGGAGGAGGTCAAAACTGCAATTAGAGATATGAAGATAGAACTAGATGCCAGGATTGAGGCACTAGCTCCTACTACCACTCAGAAGGTGCTTACTAGCAAACTTCTCAAAGAAGATAGCCTGGCTAAGTCTGTTCAACTTCTTTCCTCCAGAGTGGATAGTATGGAATCTCAAATGCAAACTATCATTGCCAATCAATCAAAACAAACTCAACTACTAGAAATGCTACTTGCAGCTTCATCCCCAACCCTTGATGCTAACAAAAAGGGGGAGAAAATGGGAACAAGCAAAGAAGAGGCTGCAACATCTTCTGGTCAAATTCAAGCTACCAGTAGTAAGATAGCAAAGATTGAGGGGGAGCAACAGCCAATTGTAGTGGTCAATCCAACAGAGTTTGAAATAAAGGCTTCCCCTGTGAAGAAACAAGTGGCTCTGCCTGAGATTCAAAGTTTAGAAGAAATCTCAGATGGTGAAAGGCAAGCCAGAATAGAAGCTTTGGAAAAGATCAACAAGGAGACTAATGAAAGAATTCTAAAGACAGAGAGGATGGTCAATGAATCAATTGCATCATCTCTGTTTCTTAATGCTCAATCTTCTGCTCCAACAATATCAACCACAATCATGAAGGTGCTCACTCCAAAGATTGTGGCTCCTACATTCTATGATGCTGAGCCATCATATGTCAAAGAATTTGAACCAGTCATCAAAACCAGAGCCTACTCACCACCAAAGGAAAATGGGAAGAACAAGCTTCAATTGGACTACCTATTTCCCAAGAATGATGAAGAAAAGCTAATGGGAAAAATAATCATAGAGTTCAATGAGCAGACAAATAAGAGTGTAAGAGATTGGATGGCTGTAATTATAAGGAATGGAAAAGTATTAAATATATCCAACAGCCATCCTAGATTTGTGGAAGCTAAAAGAGAAGAAGTCTCCAGAATCCAAAGGGAAGCTCATCCAAGTACAGAAAATCAACATGAAAACTCAGATGAGAAGCAAGTCAGGCTGGCTCAAGAGTTAATGGATGAGGTAGAGGTTGAAATGAAGGAACCTGAGGAAGTTCCCAAAACCAAACCTAAAAGAAGGAAAGCTAAAACCAAAAGGGTTCTTTCTCCAGAACCCTCTTCAGAAAAAGAAACTACTGGCTCATCAGTATCTATATCTGCAACAGTAATCGACCCAACTGTGAACTTTCATGGTGACCCCATAATGCCTAAAGAAGAACCAATGAATTTTGATTCAATTGACGTTCCTTCACTCTTGCTGAATCCAAAACAGAAGAAAAGGGCTCCAAAGAAGCAACTCTCAAAGGGACCAGTTCAAGTTGCTAGGGTACATGCTATTGTCAAACAGCCAATCTTGGAAAACAAAGAAGACTTTATCTATCAGGCAGAAATTGAAGAATACTCTGGCATGAATCTATATTTGGATGAATTGTCAGAAGTAAGAGGAATTGACAAGTACAAGAATCAGCCTGAGAGATTAGTGTTTGTCTACAAGGGAGGAAGTCAGAGGACATGGCCACTACAGAAGGTTCTTGGAGAGAATTATCATACATTGACCAAAGTGTTCTCAGCATTCAAGAGACACACAGGGTTCTTTGAGACAGCTAGAAGGGAGATAATTAGCAGAATAGAAGAAATAAGGAGAGAATAGAACTCACCCTCAAGTCTACCAAAGAAAATGAAGATCCCATATAATGGACAGAAAATCCACATTCAACCCTTTTGGATGATGGAGTTCAGGGATGAAGAGGGCACTAGGAGATTCTTCAGGTTAGAAGACCAACTGTCAAAGGCTAGTTCTGATTACCTAAGATGGTTACAACTAAAGCTAAATCCAAAACTTGTTGAAGAAGATACCTTCTATAGGCAACTTCAAGTGCAAATTGAGTCCAACTCTGCCAAGGAAGGAAAGTCAAGGGTGTAGCCAACCAGAGAGAGAAAACATCATTAATCTGCTCAATCTAAAGGAGCACATCTCTGATAAGTGTCTTAAAGCTTTCTGTTTTTAATTTTTGTAGCTTAATACAATTTTTGCATACTGTAGTGTATAAATCTTTAGGAATGTTTTGTTATCATCAAGGTTCTGAATTTATGCTTTATTGCCATCAAGTATAAATTGAGGGAGATTGTTAGGAATATGTTGTAGTTGATGATAACTTAACATTCAAGCAAAATTGTATAAGTCAAGTTTTGTAACTGTCAACGGATAAGACTTTATAACTCTATTCGTTGACAGGTAGCTCATCAACGAATGAGGTTTTGTAGCATACTGTAATATCTCTATTTATTAGTTGATAGTGTTTTTATTCAGAGTCATGTTGACCATCAATGGATAGGCAGAATAGGGTAGCCAATTGTAAATAAGCTATGCTATGTAATTCTGATAAGTGAAAGTGTATCAACGGATAAGAACAAAACTACCATCAACGGATACAACTCAACTCTACTCTATCAACGGATACAGCTCAAACTACCATCAATGGATAACTATGTACAACATCAACGGATAATCATTAACATTTTATCCTATGCTAGGTGGGAATTAGCAGTTGATAAGGACAGGTTTGACTGACAGATCACATGGGTTGATAGTAGGTATAAAAAGGCAGTATGGTAGCCATACTTTGGAAGCACAGAAGAAAGAAGCATTCCATTTACACAGTACATACAAGAAAGGTGCAGGGGACATATCTGTTCACAAGGACAACCTTTCGGCTACATGTGGATTTGGAGTGGAGTAGCAAGTCAACTTGAATTAGATTAATATTATCTTATTCCTGTAGTACTTATAAACTTGGGATATATAACCAAGTGTAGCAACTCTTTAGAGATTAAGAAAACAGACATATTTGCTTAGGGTTTCTTGAATATCCTTAGAAGCAAAGAGTTGTAAAAACAGAAGCTGTGTACATTTGTATCACAGAGTTTTCTTCAAATAAAAGTCTCAGGTGGTACATTTAACCACCTGATTTTTTATGTGTTTGTGAACCATTTCTTATTCAGCAATTATTTCCTTATAGATTTCTGTGGTTTTTATCAGAAATTTATAATTATCAAGAATTGTATTCAACCCCCCCTTCTACAATTATACAAGTGTGTAATCTGGGAATAACAACTATTCGATATCTCTGAATACACTGTTCGATATCTCATTCGATATCTCAGAGATTCGATATGTCTACTACTCTATTCGAGAACTCAAGAAGTCAACAAGTCAAAGTGGTATTCGAGTTCTCAAAGAGTCAACAAGTCAAAGTTCCATTCGATATCTCAAGGACTCAGAAAGATATTCGATATCTCGAGGATTCGATAAGTCAAATGTTCTATTCGACAACTCAAGGAATCCTGATGGAAAAAGAGCTATTCGAGAAGTGGTTCGACATGTCAATATAACAGTGTTCGAGAACTCAGAGTTATCGATCAAGTCAATTCTAGTTCTCGAATCATCTACTTAGTCACTTCTCGAATACATTCTTGGAGACAAAATACTGAAGAAATTGTACAAGTTAGAAACCTGCAACAAGCCAATGCACTTTATGGACCACAATCTGTAACGTGCTCTGGAAAGCCTACAAGGAAGCTTGGAGAGATATAGAAGAGACAAGGGGCTAAAGAAGTGGATCTGAACAGGCTTTGCAAAGTCAAATCTGTAACCGTTTGGACACTTACTCAAAAAGGATAGACAGACTAGAAAGTAATTTGTTCAGCTACCTTATTTGTAGTAAGTAGGGTGTATCCATGTTCTATAAGGATACAACCTCACTTCCTTAGTCATTAACTTTGTGAGTCAAGTTTTTCATACACTGTTAGCTATATCTCTCTGAGAAAAATGAAGCTGAGAATACTATCATTTGTATTCACAGATTGTAGCAACCTTTATCTAATAATACATTAGATTAAAGTGATATTGTGTCTTGTGTTGTTCATTATCCGCACCTTCACGTCTGCACACACAAACACTTATTTGCTACATAGACTCTAGCCAAAGAAAAGTTCAAGAATCCATTCACCCCCCCTCTGTATTCTTTTACCGTATTCAATACTCAACAGAGCGAGGAGGAAGGCTATTGTACCATCGAAGGACTGTGCCCTGTAAGCATGTGGAGAAAAATTGGCATCTGGCTATCTCTGAATGACCAAAAAACGCCATACCACCATCAAACGTGTTGAGAAAACCGCTTGGGTCCGATGTTCCGTCAAAGTGGTCCAAAGAGGGCGTTTTAAGCGTCCTATCAATACGAGCAATTTTGATGTCCCTCGATAACAGGCTTTCAGTAGATGTCACCTGACCAGATTGGTTACGAATAAACTCCTTGCATGCGGCGATAGCATATTAGATTTTGGCAAGTCTTCGAGTCGAAACGACTCGCTAGACTCGCTACGCAACGACGACTCACTCACTGTTGAAGCTTGACGTCGCTTTCGTGGGGGCGGTTGTGAATAGATAGACTCTGTAGACTCCTCGTCATCATAGTCTTCATACCATTCTTCTTGTTCATTGACCTCAGCGTTGAAGCCTTTATCGTGGACCGAGATAGAAGTCTGTCTTAATTCATGTTGTAGGCGACGGATTTCTCGATGTCGTGCCAACTTTTTCTCTAAAACCTTTTTCTGCTTTTCCAAAATAGCTAGTTCTTCATCAGAGTCGTAGAGGTCGTCTAAGCCATCATTGGGGACTGCTTTTTGCCTTTGAAGTTTTTGGAGGTGCAAACGAACATCACTTGAGAGGACCTTTTTTCCTGCTGCCGTTATGACCCTCGTACGAGTGTCAGGCTACGCTTTCTGACTTTTGTGGACCTGGTCCATTTTGGTGGGTCGCTGGGATCCACCTACTTCTTCTTCAGTTGGCGGAAATAGCTACCTTGGCTTCAAAGGAGGTGCTGTTTGGTCCCCAACTCGGAGGGCCAACGACATCTCGCTATTTGGCCCAATTTTTACCACTACCGGATCTTCATTAATATCCATTTTTGGTTGAATTTCAAATTAGAGAGCTCCTTTTAGCACCAAATGATAGAAAGCTAATTATTTGGGAAAAATATCGGAAATAATAGTAAAAATAACAATAATATGAAGATGACCAAATATTAAAGAGGTGTTTTGTTGATCAAATGTTTCTCTCTATACAAATAAGAGATTCACTCTCCATTCTCAAATTATCAACCTTTTGCAAGTAAGGCAAAAGGATTATATTTATAGGGGATCCCTTGTGGGTCCCCTTTCTAACTAACTTGCTTGTTTGCTAAGTCTATTCTTAATGGGCCTCAAGGCCTTATTACAAATACAAGGCTTTTGGTCCTAATACATTCTAAGAAAATATATTCATCTATATTCTAGGGCCTAACATGTACTCGAGCCAAGTGGCTCCTATTTGATTGGCTCCATGGTTCACCAGATACATAACAGTGTTAAGCCCAAAATGATCGAAGCACAACAGACTACATTTTAGTAAGTCCGCAAAGTCAGTCCCTTCACCAGATATAAGCCCAAAACGCCTATAAGCCCATATAAAAAAATTGTATTAGCCCAAAATTTTTTATACGTGACTCTGCTAAATTACTTGAAACGGTTTAAATTTCAATTTCGTTTTGGTTTGATATTACACAATTTAATTTTCATCGATTTCGATTCGATTTTGTTTCAATTTTTTTCTCAGCCTGCTATGCTATGCATGTGAGAGATATGAAATAAAGTTGTAATGATGACGTGCAAAATGACTAGCGAAGAAGAAATAATTTAAACTAGGACGTGTATGCAACAGCTTCTCCCATAAGAAGAAGGTAGATACATACTACCTCCGTCCCAAAAAGACCGACCCTCTTTGACTTTCACGGAGATTAAGAAAATGTAGTAAAAAAAGTGTAAAGTTGTTTGAAAAGTGGATAAAGTGGTGGGACCTATCAATATTTAATAATAGATTTGAGATAGTGGGGGAGAGTAGTGGGTGTAATAGTGTTTATAGTTATTTGTTTAATAAAAAAGGAATAAAGTTAGTGGGTGTAATAGTGTAAAGTAGTGTTCAAAAATAGTAAGTATAGTAGGTTCATTAGTTTTGGGACGTCCCAAAAAGGAAAGAGTGTCAATCTTTTTGGGACGGAGGGAGTAATACATTATTGACGTTGAAAAAAGTCAGCAGCATTGCATATATATAGATAAAGAAAGATCAAGTTGATCCAAAACAAAGTTAGTTAGTACTTAGTACTATACAATGGCCTAAAATTGGAGTTTTGCAATCAACACTCTAGAACTTGTGATACGTTTGACACCTCCATGCCCTCACATTCTTGTATAGTACTATAAAATTGATTAGTTATACAATCAATCAAGAAGCTCGATTTAATTAAATACTAAGAGCCTGTTTGGGAAACATGGCTTAAAGCTAAAAATGATTTTAAGTCATTTTTAGCTTGTTTGTGTAGTGTGGCTTTAAACCGGATTTAAGTTAAAAAACTGCTTAAACTCAAAATTTTCATTTATGTACTTTTGACTTATGACTTATGATTTATTGAGTTTTTTTTTCTTTTTCTTTTTTCACAATTCTTGTAAAGTTTAAATATTATGAATTTAAAATTTTTTTAAGTCAAATATCACTTTAAGTCAAAATTATTAAATTCCCATTTAACTTTAAGTAAAATTACCCAAACACATTCATTCAACTTAAAGTAAACAACTTTACTTTCTCCTTTAAGATAAAAACACCTCCATTAAGTCAAAAGTAACTTATTTTAAGTAATGCCAAACACCCTCTAAATCTACATCTAGCTCTTTAATTGTCCAGTAGAACCTCGATAAATGAATGTTCGATAAATGAATAACCTCGTCTAATGAATAAATTTCTTCGGTCCCAACTTGGTCCAATGGGCTTAACGAATCGCTTAATGCATTAACGAATAAATATAAATGAAGTCTTTATAGGCCATATGTAAATATAAATGAATAAGCACTATATTTCCAATAATATATTTTTATTTATATAATATATCATGAATACATTTCATCCAATTACTAATTTTCAAACACATTAATAAATCATATTTTTTCGAAAAATGTCTCCAAAATTGATTGTTTCTTTCCTCCCCAATGCATCCGATCCTTGATTTTGTGTAAAGCATGCACCACTTCTGGAATATTTTGATCATTTTACATCAGGTAATTTTGTACAATGACAATAGCTTGGAAAGCTTCTCTTGAGGACACTCATACTTCGGGATCATCTGTCTCATCATTTAGTACAGTTTCAAAATTTGCATAAAAGTTATAACTAACGTGAGTTCCAGTTATATTTGAATTTAATATATTCAAAATAATATAATTACAAAAAAAAGTCTAAAAATATCATCTAAATGAATTATTATTCATTTATAGATAAATAAATATTATATTCATTAATCAATAAATAAATAATCTTGCCAAATAAATATTTTTTTTGTTCCAAAAGCATTCATTTATCGAGGTATTACGAAATTTCAACCCAATTAACGGTGGAAAGAAGAATCTAATATATTTTTATATTGAAGTTTTATTTTTATTTCGATTAACTGGATATGAATTTCATGAATAATGATCCATACGGATTTAAGCATCTATTGTTTCAAGAAAGAATGACCAAAATGCCTAATTTTCCCCTACCCATTGACCAAAATACCCATATCTGAAAATACCGCCCAAAATACCCACGGGTCACGCCGTTTGGAACGGCGCGACCCGAACACTGTAGCGTGCCAGAATTTGCAAATAGTCTCCGGAAAACTGAGAGCTCCATTGCCGGCGACTGGGGCGATTTTCGGCGTCTCCGTCGATCTCTCTCCCTACACAACCTCCACCACTTTTGAACACATCAAAACAAACAGCAAATCATCCTCTTCCTTTTTCCCCAACCGATTTTGACGGATAAGGCCCCGCAGGGGCTCTATGAGCTCGTCGGAATCTTAGACTTGATGAAATCGCCATTTTTGGGCGAATCAAATCTGGATAAACATAGGCTATAAAACTGGTATGGTCTTGTAGAGCTTGCAATTGCGATTCGAACGATGTATGCTATGTGGTTCGAAAATTCGTGTAGTAGACGAACGGAGACGAAGAAAAAACCAGCCGGAATCGCCCTAAACGGCAGCTCTGGGATTGACGGAGACGATGGAAGACACGCTGGTTCAACCAGCGCATCCCCTGATACGCTTGTTGAAACAGCGTATCTCACGTCATCTCTGACGTCAGATGCGCGGTTTCATCAGGCGTATCAGGAGATGCGTTTTATGTAGTAGCGTATCCTGCAGCAATTTCACGAGACTCAGGAACGTATCCTTTGGATACTCCTACCCTGGAGGCGTATCCCAGGATACTCCTACCCCAAAGGCGTATCCCGTGGGTATTTTGGGCGGTACTTCCCAAATCTGGGTATTTTGGTGAGAGAAAGTAAAATAGTGGGTAGAAAGGGCACTCACCCTTGTTTCAAATGCTATACATACATAAATGCTATTCCCTTGATTACTTTTTAGTTGTCATATTTGGCAAAAAATTATTTATAAATACTATTGTTTCATTCTTATTATTATATATTTTTGTATCAATTTTTTAAATATCTACCCCTTGATTTCCAATTTAAATATTTAATTTTACAACTAATCTCATCAGTTAATATAATAATTTGGGATAATACATAAAAATAATTTATAACATTAATTTTTTTTAAATATATATTTTTTCAAAATGCACAACTAAAAACGGACTGAGGATCGAGTTATACTTAAACAGTAATCCACGTTTTATGTTAAAGCCAACTGGACAGTAATTAGGTATATTCACCAACCTTTTGAATAAGTGTCATGCATCTAACTTGTAATAATAAAATTTCAATACAAAAGCAAAATTATAATTGTTGCTTAAAATTAAGATAGTTTAAATTTTGAATTTTCATTTCATATAAAGTTAATTTTTTAGAAAAACCAAATATTTATCAAAAATTAAAATAAATTAAGAAAGTATTGAATTAAGAAAATTCCCCTTCCAGTTCAGCTTCAAGTCTTCAACGCCACCATCACTTTTACGACAGAGATGTCACAAGTCAAAACCCTTGTCATTTAATTTCTCTCCTAAATTTTCAACCATTTTTATCCGTTACATCTCCAGCTTGCTTCAAAATGTAACGTGCAAACTCCCCCAGCTTCACTTTTTTTCTTCCCCCATATGTTACATACCGCATTAACGTAAACTACTTTTCGACATTGTACCTAAATTACTTGAAAATCTGTACACAAATCAATTAAAATATTAAACTTCATTTGTTCGTTTTTCATGCGAGCAAGACAGCCCATCAAATGGTTGAATTTTTATGAATCTGCAAAAGTGTATATATCTAGACACTTGTTCAAAAATCCAAACTTTTTTCAAGGCTCATTTACACACACTACATACAATATTTCCCATATCCTCACCTTCTATATACCTACCTTAACTACCTTCCCCATCTTCTACCTCTCCCCAATCCACACTCAAAAACACAACGCTTATATATAAACTTGACCATTTTTTAGCTCATCCTAACATTTTACAAAACACAATATTTTTAATTTTTCAAACCTCAAATACATGACATCAACAAGTTCTCCTACTCTCCCAAGAACCAAATTCGGAAACTTAATCAAATTAGACATAAATAGTTTACACTGCAATGAAGACAGTGATGTCGAATTATATAACCATCACCATCACCATCACCATCACCGCCTCGATAGCCCCTCGGCAACACCGAGCCCTTCATCATACAATACCACCCCCAATGCCTCACCTTACACTTCATTTTCGCCATGGAACCAACCCATCTCACCTTTCATTAATTCTCCTTGGCTTCAACCATCACCTTTAAACTCGAATCAAACCGGACTTATTGGCTCGCTAGTTCGTGAACAAGGTCATGTTTACTCGTTAGCGGTCTTGAGTAACTTGTTGTACACGGGATCAGATAGCAAGAACATTCACGTGTGGAAAAACATGCAACAATTTTCAGGGTTTAAATCAAACGCTAGTGGATTAGTTAAAGCAATTGTTGTATCGAAACAACGAATGATTTTCACAGCTCATCAAGATGGTAAGATTAGGGTTTGGAGATTACATAGAAATAATGTGTACAAACGTATTGGAAGTTTACCTAGTACTAAAGATTATGTACTATGTTCAATGAACATGAAAAAATATATCGAAATTCGAAGACATAAGAAGGTGCCGTGGATCAGACACTTCGACGTCGTTTCATGCATGAGTTTGGACGAAGAACATGGAATTTTATACTCGGGTTCTTGGGATAAAACAATTAAGGTTTGGAGATTATCCGATTACAAATGCATGGAATCATTTAATGCTCATGACGATGCGGTGAATGCCGTGGCGGCATGTTATGGTGGTTTTCTTTTCTCCGGGGGAGCCGATGGGACGGTGAAAATGTGGAGGAAGGAGCTTGTAGGGAAAACTACCAGACATGTGTTGGTGGAAATTTTGTTCAAGGGAGAAAATGCCGTTACCTCGGTGGTGGTGGCGGACGAGGGTAGGGCGGTGTACGGTGGCGCGTCAGATGGGATGGTTAGTTATTGGTGGCGCGTGAGGGGGAATTTGGAGTACGGTGGGCGGTTGAGAGGGCACAAAATGGCTGTTTTGTGTTTGGCCACGGCAGGGAAGTTGGTGATTAGTGGGTCGGCAGATAAGAGTATATGTGTGTGGAGGAGAGAGGAGGATGGAGAGCATTTTTGGTTGACGGTTTTAACGGGACACGGTGGTCCGGTGAAGTGTTTAGCGGTGGAGGTGG
Source organism: Kitagawia praeruptora (assembly GCA_037693485.1). NCBI lineage: Eukaryota > Viridiplantae > Streptophyta > Magnoliopsida > Apiales > Apiaceae > Kitagawia > Kitagawia praeruptora. The sequence continues at coordinate 149,233,734 of CM075352.1, forward strand.
AGGAAGACGGTGGTGATGAAGATGGGGTAAATGATCAACGGTGGAGATTGTATAGTGGGAGTTTGGACAAGTCTATTAAAGTTTGGAGAGTGTCGGAAAATGTATATCAATAGTTTTATTATTTGTCCAGTGCATGCATTTTTCTACCTAGACATGATGAGTAATGACTGCCATAAAATGATAATTTATACACACTTTTTCTTATGTAAATTTAATAAGAAAATTAATATATAAAATGAATAGAGTGGCCGGAGGAAAATTGTGGATTGAATTTAGTTTTATAGTATAAATTTTTTTAGTTTTGAAAATGTAAAGGATTAAGAACAATTTTTCAAAAATAAAAAATGTAAAAGCAATGGATAAATGGATAAGACGGTAGTAATCCATTTCACATACCTTTACTGAGATTATAATAAACTACAAGTACATAAATAAATTTAATTATATATTGTTAAATATTCAAATAAAATTTATTTTATTTTATTATAAAAATAAATTAGAAAAATAAGTAAGTGGATAATAATATGATCCCATTTAACATATAATAATAGTAAAAAAAGTCTTATATACGTATGAAATACGAAACAAAAGTAATACACTTAATTAATCACTATCTGTGGAAATTTTTCTTAATATCAACCGATCAAAGAATCAATTATAATTGAGGGTCAATGGATTATAGATGGAAGGCCTTATACTAAGGCACACAATCTTCAATAATTAAAAAAAATTAATATAAATTTGTGTGACATGCCATATACTAAATTTTGATTTATAAACATATATTAATACGCAAAATTTTATTTAATTATTAAGAAATCCAAATATACAGGAAAAAGGTCACAAATACCAAACTCTTCCTACCATACAAGAATGTCATTTTTAATTATGGGTCATAAATACCAATAATTTACGCATTTCAAATATGTGTAATAATATTTATATATTATCCATTTCTTAAAGGAGTAACAGGTCCTATTACCCATTTCAAAGGAGTAATAGATATTATTTTTTCTGTTCAGCATTTGACAAATGTGTAATATTAGTACTCCCTCCGTCCCAATTTACATGTCCCTTTTCTAAAAAGCACACATATTAAGATAAAGTTAGTTGAATAAATTTTTCCAACTAATACCCTTATTTAATACATTGGAAATGAGAATAGAGTTAAGTTTAAAAAAGTCTAATTTTTGATACAATAAATGTAGGAATAGTTTTGTAAAACTACACTTAAATTTACATTGAAAGGAGAAAAGGGACATGTAATTTGGGACAAATTTGTTTTAGAAAAGATACATGTATTTTGGGACGGAGGGAGTATTTTTTTTGTTATGCATTTGCCAAATGCGTAATAGAATTTTTTCTTTGTTATGCATTTGACAAATGCGTAAGTAGTTTTGGCCACTTATCCCACAAATCGTTATTTTGGTACAAAATGAATTAAAATGTGGTAAAAATATCATTATTTCAAATATACATATGATATATTAACATTAAAAAAAATTCGGGGAAAAATTGTCATATCTTTCATTTAAAAAAAAAAAAAATCCAATCATAGTTTTAAGGGAACTAACCCGTGGCCCTGGCCAGTATTTCATGAAACCATAAAGCATACAGGATAATGCAAACTGTGGCACAATGGGCCACAAGATAAAGTTGAGTTATTTTGGGCAATGGTAAAGATACCATTCCATATGTTTGGATGATCCAATGATCCAATAATGTTTTATTTTCACAAGTGAATGATCCAATATTTAATCATGTCTTACTTGCACAACAAGTATATATTTTAAGAAAAATGGTAGAGGTACCAAATTGGGGTACCAAAAATTATTACCAAATGATATTGCATTGATTTGATTGGCTATAATTATAATGGGCCCGCCAGGGCCAACCAATTAAAACATTTCAAAATGACAAGTAGTTAGTGACATGTCATTTTGTAACAAAATTTGGTACCTAATTTGGTACCTCTAGCGCTACTCATATTTTAATAATTAGCAAAAAAAATAAAGTAGTATACATATTTTAATAATTAATGATTTTTGGTGAAAACTTTCCTGGTAAATTCTTTTGCCAAACGCGGTTTGATGAACAAGACGACATGGTCCTTGTCTCCCCCACCGAGTCTTCTCTTACACTGTCTGACTCTTCGGTCTTCCCCTTTCCTGGTAATTATATACACACACATTTACATACAAACACTACATCATGTGCATGTTAGTATTAACATATTTGTACGTTTAACGTGTCTTTCCACTGAATTAGTCTTACTCGATCTTGTACATTAATCTTCATTTGCTAACATTAATAATATAACTAGTTTTATTCTACATTAATCTTCATTTGCTAATTTTATTGTTCTCTGTATTCTGATCTTGTCTGTAATATATTTATGGGGTTTTGAAAAGAGTTGTTGGTTTTTTAACAGTTTAGGATTTTCTTGATATAGCTAGTAGTGTTTGTTCAAGTTAGTTGGAAAAGAGGTGTCCTAGTTTCTTCTGTTTATAGGCTGTTTCTTGATAGGATTTTGAAATTATAGTTGAGGGTTCGGGGATTTTGATCGAATTTCTATGATGGCTAGTCTTTTTAGAAGATTTGTTCCGGAAAAGCATATAGATTTCGATGTCGATGATGAGTACAATGTGGAGTACTCTTTTGCCATGGAGTACAAAGGCCCTGCGGTTAGTTACACTATTCCGCGGGTAGACCCTGTGAATGTCGAACGGATACCTGTAGCAGCTAGAGTTTCCACACATGGGGAGGGTAAAAATTTGTCACTTCCGGTTGTTCAACCTATTGTTAAAATTGATTCTCTGAAACAAAAGTTATCAAAGTTAGAGTTAGAAGAAGATGCAACTTTAATTCCAGTTACCCATTCAAACGAACTTGAAGTTGCTCGTGTACTTGATGTCTCCAAGAGTCGCCGGACAGCTTTTAGAGTAGTCAATGTGATTGATACATCAGGCGAGTTAGAATTTTCGGATAGTGATGAATGCATTCCCAGAATATTGAAAGAATATGGAAGTTCTGGTACGTTGGGGTTTTCTGCCAGTCATGACAATTCACGCGACTTGTCAGAAAGCTCAGATACAGAGTGTTTACATGAAGATGTTAATGATAGTGGTGCATCCTCTACAGGCAATGAATTGGAAGTGGGAAAATCCAATGTGAAGAAAGGGTCATGTCATCGATGCCTTGTTAAGAAAAGGTTCATGGACAAGGAAGCTTGCATAGTCTGCAATGCGAAGTACTGCTCTAGTTGTGTAGTAAGAGCAATGGGGTCAATGCCGGAAGGAAGGAAATGTATTACATGCATTGGTCGCAGAATTGATGAATCCAAGCGAGCTAGCCTTGGAAAAAGTTCTCGGATGCTTAGGCATTTGCTCACTGATTTGGGAGTTAAACAGATCATGAGCCGTGAGGTATCATGTGAAGTGAATCAAGTACCACCCGAACTCGTCATATTGAATGGAAAGCCTCTCTGTCGTGAAGAGCTGGTTCAATTGTTAGGCTGTCCAAACCCACCACGAAAGCTGAAACCAAGAAAGTATTGGTATGACAAGCAATCCGGACTTTGGGGCTTGGTGAGCATATCACCCTTGTTGTACTTGTTTCTGCATCCCACTAGTAATTATTGTTACTTGATAATTTATTTTAATTCGCTCAATTAAACAGGAAGGAGAGAAGCCTTGCCAGATTATTACTCCTCAGCTGGCTGTTGGCAATCCCATCATGCGAAACGCGAGCAATGGAAACACCAATATCTTGGTCAACGATCGGGAGATAACTAGACAAGAACTCTGGGTGATGCAGGTTTCAATTCTGACTGAAAAAATATATATCTTGTAGTTGTCTCTGTTTTATTTATTTCATTTTGTTTCTGATGTAGCTTTTCCTATTGCTTATATATTATGTTTGACCATTCTATTAAACACTTAAACTTGTAGTTAGCAGGAATCCATTGTGAAGGGCAACCACACTTTTGGTGTAGTGCTGATGGTTCTTTCCAGGAAGTGGGACAGAAAAATGTGATTGAGCGAGTATGGTTTAAGGTACATATCATTGCATTTTGTTGATTGTTTATCCCTGTATTAAAATAGTGTCCAAGTCATGGACTAATTTTTACCTTCAAATTTATGTTTACAGCCAAAGGTCAAACTTCTATGTTCGGTCCTGTCATTGCCTATTCCTTTGGAATCTGCAAGTTCTGGTCAAGAAGAAGCTCATAAAGTTGCTAATGAAGGTGTTCCCAGCAAACTCGAGAAAAAAACATCATATAAATTGCTTATGGTTGGCTATGATAAATCTGGTACTAGTACCATTTTCAAACAGGTATCATTTCCTTAAAAAAATTATCCTGTATATTAATGTAGATTTACGATTTCCATTCGAGGATCTCTATCTGTTTTTGTATTTATGCAGTAGTTCGGATTTGAGAAGTGTATTTATTGCGGAAAAGTTTGAAAGGATTAGTAGTGATATTCTTCTTAGATGACAACATTTTTATCAGTCCTTCTCAAAATGGTACTAATATGATTAAGTCACTAAGTAATGTCTTTTTCTCTTTACTAGCGAGTTCTAATGGCATATGCACCACAGAGTATTATTGGTTCAAAACAGGGGGTTACTACATGGCATTGATTGCATAGATTTTAAGAACAGACTCTTAAGCATAAGTTACAGATTAATAATGAAAATAATCCATTTTGTTGATTTGGTAATCCTGTATCTGTATTTCAGGCCAAATTTCTATACAAAGTTCCATTCTCTAAAGATGAGCGTGAGAATTTGAAGCACATGATTCAGAGCAACTTATACCGTTACATAGGCATTCTGCTTGAGGAACGCGAACGGTTTGAAGTAGAAGCTATGAATGAAATGAGGATTAAATCTATAAATCAACCTGGTCCCTCAGGTACAAAATATACCATTCTTCAATTGTCATTTGCCGTTCAGTTTAGTTATGTATATGATATTTTTCGAAAGCATGACATACAAGGATAATATTACCAAATATTAGCTAACCGATTTGGAGCCTATAATCCTCTTTCTGTTTTATTCACACTCTGATTGTTTATTATGATTGCGCAGATCAACCGAATTCCGACCAGACTGAAAAAACAAACATGTATTCCATCAGTCGGAGACTTCAAGCATTCTCTGATTGGCTACTCCAAGTTATGATGTCTGGAAATTTGGACGCGGTTTTCCCTGCTTCTACTCGTGAATATGCACCATTAGTTGAGGAATTGTGGAAGGATAGAGCCTTCCAAGCTACATTTGATCGGAGAAATGAGATACAAATGCTTCCTAGAGTTGCGAACTATTTCTTGAATCGGGTAAGCTCATGGTTTTTGATCCTCAGTCTAATCCTTCGACTTCTGTATGCACAAGTAACATAACATGATATATGATTGAACAACCAGTTGATGGTAGATGTAAATTTGATTCGTTTACTTTCCATTATAGGCTGTCGAGATCTCACGGACAGACTACGAGCCTTCTGACATGGACATTTTATATGCCGAGGGGATTTCTTCTTCCAACAGTATAGCCAGTGTGGATTTTTCATTCCCAAAGTCAATAAATGATAGCTTCATGGATGCTCCTGATCAAAATGATCCATTGCAAAGGTTTGTTTTTATGCATTATTCACTTGATCTCCCAACCAAAACTTTTGCTTTCGTTTTCCTTACCCCTGCCTGATATGGTGACATTGCAGATACCAGCTTGTAAGAATTCATTCAAGCAGCCTTGGAGTAAATTGCAAATGGTTGGAAATGTTTGAAGATATAGATCTCATCATATACTGTGTTTCTTTGACGGATTATGACGAATACTCTTACGATATGAATGGAGTTTCAACAAACAAAATGCTGGAAAGCAAAAAGCTATTCGAAACTATAGTGGCACATCCAGTCTGTCATCAGAAGAACTTTCTTTTGATACTAAACAAATTCGACTTGTTGGAAGAGAAGATTGAACAGGTTCCTCTCACTCGGTGTGAGTGGTTTCACGACTTTAATCCAGTTCACAGCAGCAGCAGCAACAACAGCAGCAGTAGCCGGAATCCCATAGCACCACTGGCTCAACGTGCATTCCATTATATTGCAGCAAAGTTTAAACAACAGTTTAAGGCCCTGACTGGAAATAAGTTGTATGTTTCTCGGGTTACAGGACTCGAATCAGATAGTGTTGATGAAGCACTTAAATATGGAACCCAAGTTTTGAAGTGGAATTATGAGAAGCCAAGCTTCACTATGAATGACTGGACTGACAGCATAGAGGCTAGCACTACTTCGTGACATTCTTACAGATTAGACATTGAATTTTTTAGGTACTTACATTTTTTTCCCACCTGCATCACTGTTATTTTAATTTTACATATTGCACATCCAACCCAAGAAGACTGATTCAAACAAGGGAAACTGATACTTCAGCATTCTTAATATTATTTCTCTTTAGGATTAGAATTTAGTCCTTTGTATTTGTAGTTTATGTTTCTTATGTTCTTGCAGGTTAGACTTGTTGTACAAATAAATTTTACCATCAACCAACTTTATAATTCCTTTCAGGCATTTGCAGTAGATATAGAGCTAGTAGACACTGAAACTGTTCTATCCCTATATACATAAAAATAGGAATTTATTTCTAATACAAGCCTTATAAGACCAATTCTATTACATAAGTTAGTTCATTTCATGACGGTGCAAACCTATCCATGATCAAGAAGATTGTGGATTCCGAGAGACTGTTAACATCTTGCTTAGCCTCCACCTGTGACTTTAGGTCGCGGAAAGAAGCAGTTTTGCTTTCTTGTTGATGAGAAACTTCTCTTGACACCAGAGATCTATTTACCTGCACTTTCTGCTTCAGTTTTATTAGCTCTCCCATGCATACATTCAACATATCTGACATTTTCAACTATCTCTTCGATCTTTATTCTAATAAATATTTCGATATTTTTATGTACTCTCTTGCTGTTGATAATGAATACCAAGAGCATATGGCTCTATATATACACAGAGAGTATATGGAAGATAATACAAGGGAGAGAAAAATAGCGTGCTAGCATACAGGTAACTTGACAAAAAAAGGGCATGTCATGCTTGAGCCCAGGGATATTTTAGTGGATATTCCAAGGATATATTCTACAACTGTACAATAAATAATGTAGTTGTATTCTGTTAGATATGTGTCCACACTTGATATGAGTGGATACTGTTAATTACAGGGTAGTAATATGTATTGGTCAATTGTAAGTCATTTTTCCCAGTCAGGGACTGAGTTTTCTATATAGACAAGAATAGTTGGCCCTTTGGCCTCTAAGAATGCTACAGTACTACTGATGTCACGACGATGATGTTGTGCTACTGAGTCTACAAATATAAATCATATACCATTACCGGCTAGAATAAAAAGAAATAACCTGTAAGAGAGAAAATATAACATAAATAGAAAATGGAAAGATGAGCGAAGAGTAAAGAACAACTGAACAAGAACAATAATAAGAAGAAACAAGAGAGGGAGTAGTTGTGTGTTCTGGTGAAGTTAAACTGAAGTTAATTTTGTGCTGGGAATTGATACTCTGCTTAACTTTTAAGTTTTAACCCATCAACATGGCGACCAAGTACTTGGCTCTTTTTCCTTATTTCGAAGCTAGGAACAAGGAAGCCTTTCCGTCACCATGGCAACACAACAATTAGCAGTAGAGCCCTTCTGCTATATTGCTCTAATTTATAGTAATTTTAAAGCATCAACTTAAACACATTTTTCCAACTGTGAACTATCAAACATAAAAAAGCATAACCAACAGTTATATTATTTTTGTAGGTATGGATACACTTATTGCTAAGTAAGTTGTCACAATGGTAATTACCTTGTGCATCTGGTGTGGACACTGCCTCTGTCGCTCCAGGAGTACATGTATAACTTGCAACTGAACTCTTTGCTTCATACATAGAGAGAAGGAGCCAGCCGGGGCCTGATGGTAACTTCTAGGGGTGTTGCTTTTGGGTTAGTAAGTCCTGGACCTTCAGTCATATCAATAGGCAAGTCCGAAACAGTTCCTAGCTCAAACCCATGAAGCAACTGAGCCAGTGTCAAGTGCAGAACCTGGAGTGCGAGTGTGATGCCAGGGCATGCCCTCCTTCCCGATCCAAATGGTATCAGTTCAAAATTCTGGCCCCACAATTCAACATCAACGTGTTTCTCAAGAAACCTTTCAGGTTTGAACTCTGGGGGATCAGACCAAATGCTAGGGTCACGTTGCAACTTCTAGAGGTTTACAAATAAGCGTGTGCCAGCTGAAATGTGGAAGCTAGCCTGCCATAGTGCAATCTTCGGTTGCTTTATGAGGTACATTAAGATTTAAGAGGTACAGCTGGGTATAATCGTAATGTTTCCTTGACAATGGCTGGGAAGTACGTTAGATTCTTCATATCTGATTCATTTACTTGGCGATCTCTTCCGACGTAATGTTTCCTTGACAATGGCTGGGAAGTACGTTAGATTCTTCATATCTGATTCATTTACTTGGCGATCTCTTCCGACATGCTTTTCCAGTTCATCTTGAACTTTTTCTAGTACGTTGCGGTTGTTAAGTAACAAGGAGACTGACCATGTAAGCGTGACCATTGTTGTGTCATATCCACCTAAGAGAGACTCTGCAAAGAGCAGTCCAATGGTACAACTACATAGCTTAGTGAAAACTTCCTCTACTGGCTAAAATGAGTTTTTGTTGTGGAATTAATTGCAGTTGGTTGATAGATGATCATTTCATACATAACAAACCACTTGTGAAAATTTCTTTTGTTATAGGACACATAATAAACTATATAGGCTGTTATCTATACTATTTATTAATTTGGAAAACCATGTTTCAACGGAACACAATACAACAAAAGTACCAAATTTGATTATCACAGCCTATAATTACATAATTAAATAGTGTTTAGTTATTAAATACTTTTATAATTCAATTCTCTACAAGTACACATTTAAATAATACTTAATAATTATATTTATTTTTTATAATTTATTAATATTTTAATCTAGGCTCGTGCTTGATCCCTGTAACATCCCAAAATTCATTGACAAACAAATTCGAGACATTTCTAGAATAATAATACAAAAAAACAGTTTCTTACTATTATACAACTGATCTTACAAAGGTTTACAATATCAACTTACGTAGTCATACAAAAGCAGCTCAGTTCTAAGAGTTTAGCTGACATATTCAATACAAGGATATAACCTGCTACATAATATTCACTACTATTAACATAACAAAATACTGAACTTCCTCAGAACTAGTCACTTAATGATTTATTATCCACTTTATCCTCCCCTTTGTTCTGGTCTGACCTCCTTCCAACTTTTTGCTTAGCTGACCAAAAACGTAACAACCAATGAGCGATTTCGGACGCTCAGCAAGTATAACCAAGGAATGAAAATAGAATAGAAGCAAATTATGAATGAAAAAAGTTAATTACGCACGCAGATTATGTACTCACTCAAGAGACTACAGCAAATGAAGTAAGATAATAAAGATTAAAAAAAAAATCAGTATGAACCAAGCGATCCTCCGATCGTTATGGGCTTATAATTCTCCTTAACAATTACAAGATGATCAGCCTTGTAATACTCCACGTTGTATGCAGCGCAAATTTTGGTTTTCTCCCAACCAGGTAAGCCGAATTTGGCTGTAAATTTTAACCACAGTTTATCGGTAACCCTCCAATTAGAGGTTGCCCAACTCAGTTCGAGTCAACTCCATATTTAAAGAAATTTCTCCAAAATGTAAAATATTTCAGAACTAGTATCAAGGTGTTCAAATTTCTTTCCAAACAATCATACTTACAATAGCGAATATCAATCACAACAAAAGGTCGAAGGTTGTACTCAAAATTTAAATCAGGTTAACATATCTTGAATAGAATCTACTTGTCGAAATACATCAAGTGGACACGGAAAATAAAGAGTAAAGAGGACAGTAAACTTGCCTGATTCTTTCCACCGTTCTCTTCAATTCTATTATATCATCTCTTAATTCTCGACTCTATGTTTTTCCTTGTGAGTTCCTTTTTCCCTCTTTCTCTCCCCCATGATCCTCTCTCTATTTTCTTGTTAATAAGAGTCTTAATATTTTATTATAAAGATTAGATTAGTCATCACCCAATTTATTAAACTAATGACATCTGTACCCTATAATTACATATACTAAACAGAGAAAAATCACACACTTGCCAATATCAAAGGTTGTAACGTGTCTTTTCAAAATTAGTATAAATAAAAGAAATCAATTTTCCTAAAAAAATGAATAAAATTTATAAAAAATTCTTAAAACATCTAATTTATCCAGTCTTTTATGAGGGTCTATTACAATCCGTGTCCATGCTTCGGTTATAAGTTAGTATTAATAAAGATAATAAATTAATAACAGTGTAAAATTAAAGTACATGTTAGAACTAGTGTAACATATTCCTTTTTTTTTTTTTTTTTTGACGAACAATAAGATTTTATAGATAACAAAACATTGAAACCCAGCCGGGACAAACCCCCAAACTGTCAACTACAACCTGATTGTGAAACAAAAAACGAGCTAAACAAATAGCCGCTTTGTTTTCAGATTGCTTAGCAAATAGAATATAAATATTCTTGAAAATAAAAATGATTACAAAGGTTACTCGAGCAATCCAGTCGACACCAACATTCTCGAAAATAGTAGAATCACAATTGACCTGCGCACATAAAAAACCGGTAATAGCCCAGTGTTCATACCCATCAATTACATCAATTGAGGTTGGGGGTATAGATGACCCATATATTGAACAATCCTTAGTTGTGCAAGGTGAGCTCTCGCAATAACCACTATTCCAGATTCGAAGCGGGTTTCCCAGATCTCCAAGTACACCATAGAAATCATCTTTAAAGCAACATGACCACAAATCCAAAACACAACAGAACATAAACCTCAACAAAATGAGGACAAACAACCTCAAAAAAATGAGGACAAACAACAACCCAAAACAATGGGTACGGCAACAAGATTTCACCCAAAAAGGATTAGATCTCGAATTTATTGAAAAAACTAATATATAGAAATTAGAGATTTAGATGTGGGGGAAACGGGATGAAAGGATGGATGGGGTAGAAGGAGATGGGCGGTGAGAGGAGAGGGAGGATCGGAGAAGAAGAGGAAGAAGGCGGAGAAGAAGAAGAAGGGAGGGGGGCGGCGGCTCTGTTTAGCCGACTCTCATGGGAGAGAAAAAAACATATTCCTTTTTGGTTCTTAACATTAAGGCTAGAATTAAGTTGAAAGAGAATTAGATAAATTATTGTAGCCATTTTAGTTGAAAGGCTTTAGACTTACCAGGCAAGTGGCTTTTATGGAACTATGGAAGTATCTGAAATCTGAGCATCTGGATCAGATTTCATGATAGACAGCATAACATGCATAAAGCCCTGCTCCGATTCATTGATGCATGAAAGTTTTCGTTTTTGGTTATGCTCCTTTATCTAGCCCTCAAGTACGTGATCCATATCTTTTGCCGTCTTCTTCATTTTCCCCTTGTATCCAGTTAGTGAATCTATCCAACCAAACAGGGGAACTGCATCAGAAACCATAAACAATCCAACAAGATGCACGAAATGTTAGAAAATGGGAAGTTTGAGGCATATTAATAATATGTTCTTGATGTAATTTCCGGAAACTAACAAGTGGAGGTTGTTCCTTGTAATGAGGGCTTAAACTTTCATGGTTGGATCTCTTAGTGGAATCCATAAATAAATTGAGTTGAAAGAAGAATTGATTATTGGTTTATTTTAACAGGTTTCAGATTTATTTGTTACAACAGTACTGGAAATTTGGATCAGTATTTGGATTAAATCCTGATGGAAATTTGGATCAGTACTTGAAGTAAAATCCTGATGGACTTGGTCAGACATCAGATACTGATGGGCTAAATCCTGATGGATATCAGTTCCTGACAAGCACTGAATCCTGATCCTGATGGACACCAAATCCTGATATTACTGATGATCAAATCCTGATGCTTATGTAACTGAAAATAAATCCTGATGTAGTTAATGAAATTAAATCAGAATATTTACTTTCCTTTTATGGAGTATCAGTTACGTTTATTTTTGGTATTATATATATACAATACAGAAAAAAATAAAATGTTAAGTGTAGAGATACGTCCTAAGGATAGAAATACGATTTGTTTTCTTCTTTCTCTGTTCTCTCTCGATACATTCAGAAGAAACACATAATTCTCAGGCGAACTGAGGTGCTAGTCGCTGTTGATCACTGGAGTATTTGTGAACCCATTGATCGGTGCTGTTTTATCCTGGAAGTGATATTGCTGCAACCCAATCACAACGTAAGTGGGGCAATATTCTCTTCAAGAACAACCAAGTCTTCTCGAAGGGCTTGGTGACTCAGCTGTTCTTCTCTCTCTGATCAGTAGTTGCTAAAGCTTCTGTGGGAGATAAGTATTCTTCTTTTCTTGTTAATTACGGTCTCTGATTATACTCTTGTTTTGCCTTCGTGATTTGTTTTATTAATTGGTACCATTGCCTGTTCTTGTTTATTAATATATATCACTGCCTCATTGTTGCGTTGTTTAGTGTAATATACCCAACAATCTTGAAGAGAATAATTGTGTTATATATTGTTAATTAACAAGATGGTTAACGAAACTGAATCTCCTGTTGTTGAGACTAGCTCTGGGTCTGGTGTTACTGCACCTACCATCGACTGGACCACGTATCGTTTCCCACAGCCTATCGAATTGTCAGGTATGCCTGATAAATTCGGTGGGGGTGTTGGTTTTTCTCGTTGGCAGAAAAAGATAAAACTGTGGCTAACGGTAAAGGGTCTATGGCCAGTGGTGCAGTATGAGAAACCAATTGTGGTTAAGGAGAAAGCTGAAACTGTTAAGGCTTATACCTTGTGGGAGGAAAAGGATGGGGTGGCTAGGGCTGCAATTCTGGCAGCTTTAGCGAACACTCTATTCGATGTTTATTCATCTGACTCCTACACTGCTAAGCTCTTATGGGAGAAGCTTGACCAGACACATAATACTGACTCACAAGGGTTGGAAAAGTATTCTGTGGCCAGGTTCCTTGACTTTAAACTGGTTGATACTAAATCCATGACTGAGTAAGTGCATGAGTTTGAGATGTTGGTTCATGCTTTGAAGGAGTCTGGTATGGACTTACTTAAAAAGTTTCAGGTTATGTCTATGATTGAAAAGCTCCCAAAGTCTTGGGAAGAGTTTGCACTCTCCCTGAAAAGACAGAAAGGAGAGATCACTTGGACAAACATGATGTTGGACATCTCTGTGCAGGAGCAACACAAGTCCAAGCAAGGACATGTGATGCCTACTGAACATGCTGGGAGTTCGAAGGTGAATGTAGTGACTGTAGGACAGAAAAGGAAGTCTGTCACTAAGAAGGAAAACACTAAGTCTAAGGATAAGAACAAGGCTAAGAAACCAAAGGCAAACAAACCATGTTGGTCTTGTGGACAGGTTGGTCATTGGAGCAAGGACTGTCCTGTAAAGAAAGCTGAGAAACCTGTTGTGGGAGCACAAGCTAACACTGTGCTTGGTACCACTGGTGGGCCTACGGTTAACATGGTTGTTGGTGAGGCTATTGCTTCTGAAACTGACAACGGGTATGTAACCTACAACCCTGTACTTCATTCTACTTATTCGTCTCATGAATGGTTGATTGATACTAGAGCTAATGTACATATTTGTACTGATATTACTCTGTTTGTATCTTATCAACAAACTCATGGAATGACTGTGACGATGGGGAATGCGAGTGCAGCTCAAGTACTTGGAATAGGAAACGTGGACCTGAAGTTCGCTTCTGGGCGTGTTCTATCCCTCACTAGAGTGCATCATGTTCCTGACATTCGTAGAAATATAATAAGCGGAAGTTGTTTAGTTAAGAATGGTTTTGAAGTTTGTTTGAAATGTAATAAAGTAGTTATTACAAATACTGGTGTATTCTTTGGCAAAGGTTACTTGTCAGATGGATTATTTTTAATAAATGTTGAGCCTGTTTTGGGCAGTTTTATTAATAATAATGTTGCTCCTTCTGTTAATTGTGTTGAATCATCTGATCTGTGGCACACACGTCTTGGTCACTTGAATTTTGGTGCTCTAAAGAATATGATGAACTTAGAGTTGATTCCAAAACATGCCATTGATAAGAAATCTAAATGTCAAGTATGTGTGACAGCTAAACAAACTAGGAAACCCTTTCATAATGTGGTTAGGGATTCGATTGTGTTAGATTTAGTGCACACTGACATATGTGAATTTGGTGGTGTTTTGACTAAGGAACATAATAGATATTTCATTACCTTTATAGATGATTGTAGTAGATATTGTTATGTTTATTTGCTTAAACATAAAGATGAAGCACTAGATAAATTCATTATGTTCAAAACTGAAGATGAAACACAAACTGGTAAAGTACTTAAACGTTTGAGATCAGATAGAGGTGGTGAGTATACGAGTAACTCGTTTAATGAATTTTGCAAAAGCAATGGTATAGTTCATGAGGTAACTCCACCATACACACCTGAGTCTAATGGGGTGGCAGAACGAAAGAACAGAACTTTTAAAGATATGATCAATAGTATGTTGATTAATTCAGGGTTGCCTAAGTACATGTGGGGAGAAGCTCTGAATACGGCTTGCCATATTCTGAATAGAGTTCCTCTGAAACATATGGATAAGACACCTTATGAATTATGGACAGAGAAAAAGACTAGCTTAAAATATCTTTGTGTGTGGGGGTGCCTTGCAAAGGTACTTGTCCCTGAACACAAGAGAAAGAAACTAGGGCCGAAAACTGTTGATTGCATCTTTCTGGGCTATATTGAAACCACTACAGCTATGAGATTTTTAGTGTTAAAATCTGACATAGACGGAATAGTGGCTAATACTATAGTTGAATTTCGTGATGCAACATTCTTTGAGGATGTGTTCCCTATGAAGACTGGTATACCTCAGGATATTCCTGATGATGATCCCACTCACACATCAAGGTCCATTCCTGATCATGTGGAAAGGATGACAAATGTGGGGGCAGATCCTGGTAGTAGCTCTACTCATGATGAAGTAGAGGAACCTAGAAGGAGTAAGCGTGCTAAGGTAGTCAAGGATTTTGGAAGTGATTTTATCACTTACAATATCGAGGATGAACCTTTAACTTTTCGACAGGCCATGGATTCTTCAGAATCTAGGTACTGGAAAGGTGTTGTAAAAAGTGAAATTGACTCTATTGTTTCTAATGGAACATGGGAGTTGGTTGATCTACCTCCTAGGTGTTCTACTATAGGATGTAAATGGGTATTCAAAAGGAAGATGAACCCTGATGGCTCAATAGATAAGTATAAGGCTAGGCTGGTAGCTAAGGGCTTTAAGCAAAAGGAAGGCATTGATTACTTTGACACATACTCTCCAGTTGCTAGAATGACAACAATCCGAATGCTTATAGCATTGGCTTCTATACATGGTCTTATCATCCATCAAATGGATGTAAAGACAGCTTTTCTTCATGGTGAACTTGAAGAAGAGATTTATATGGATCAGCCTGAGGGATTTGTTGCCTCTGGTAATGAAAGGAAAGTATGTAAGTTAATCAAGTCTATATATGGCTTAAAGCAAGCTCCAAGGGACTGGCATAAAAAGTTTGATGAAACTGTTTTAGAATCAGAATTTGTAGTTAATGAAAGTGACAAGTGTGTCTATTACATGGTTAAAGGAAATGAATGCATTATTGTGTGCTTGTATGTGGATGATATTTTGTTGTTTGGAACCAATATTGAGATTATTAATGAGACAAAAAGTTTCTTGAAAAGGCATTTTGAAATGAAGGATATGGGAGAGGCTAGTGTGATTCTTGGTATCAAGTTGACTCAGTCAACTGATGGAATAACCTTGTCACAATCTCATTATATAGAGAAATCTATACTTGAGAAATATGGTTATTCAAATTGTAGAATTGCAAGTACTCCGTATGATCCTAAAATTGCCCTTGTCAAGAATAGTTCAGGAGTACCTGTGTCTCAGTTAAGGTATTCTCAGATTATTGGGAGTTTGCAGTATCTTGCTAATGGAACTAGGCCAGATATTTCATACTCAGTGTCTAAGTTAGCAAGATATACAAGCTGTCCAAATAAGACTCATTGGGATGCTCTTGATAGAGTGCTTAGATATCTCAAAGGCACCATATATCTTGGTTTGCACTACAGGAGGTTTCCTGGAGTGCTAGAGGGATATAGTGATGCAAGTTGGATAGCTAAGAAGTCTGGTTCCAATGGAGTGACTGGATATCTGTTTACCCTAGCGGGTGGAGCAGTGTCTTGGAAGTCTTCTAGACAGACTGTTATAACTCGGTCTACTTTTGAGGCTGAGTTGTGTGCATTAGATGCCACAGGGACTGAGGCTGAATGGTTACATGGACTCATGTCAATGTTACCTGTAGTAAGTTGTCCACTTCCTGCTTTTGCTGTTCATTGTGATAGCCGTACAACTATCGACAAGATAAACAGCAAGAAGTATAATGTGAAAACAAAGAGACATATCCAAGTTAGACTAAAGTCTATAAGGGGTCTAATGTCTGAAAGGATTATTGCTGTTGAGTTTGTTGGAACTCAAGAAAACCTAGCTGATCCTTTGACTAAGGGACTTGAGCATGCTGTTGTCCTTAAGTCTAGGTTGGGGATGGGATTGATAGCCCATAATGATTCATCTACAGCGGGAACCCAATACACATGAGATGAGATCCCTCGAAAGTGTATTCAATGTGGTAATAACAAGTTGTAAGGGTGAATTGGTTGTACCTTAACTACATAGATTGATACTCACGTATCTGGAGTCTATCCCCTGTAAACCTATAAGGTACTGTCACTCCCAGAATAGCAAGAGTTATTTTGAACTCTGAATGGGGTCAAGTCATATGACGAGATGCTAGCAGTACATCTCTGGAGATGCCCAGCTAAGCGAATGTAATTGTGTGGTCGCAATTAGAGGAAAGGGTTATTCCTTGAAGCATTCGACGAACAGGATCAAGACATGACCATTAACGTCTCAAAGCCGTAGATTGGCACCATAGCCTTTGACTTGTCGTCGTCTATGGAGTGTGGTTACACCAAACGGATAAAGATTCAAGGTGAAACATTCCATCTGAATCTGGTAGCCATCGAAGTAGAGGACTTAGGAGGGTTCAAACCCGGAAGGGTACCTACTCTGAAAAAGAAGTCATGATGAGGATAGATATGTGTTTGAATTTCTGTATGGATTCGTGGGGGATTGTTAGAAAATGGAAAGTTTGAGGCATATTAATAATATGTTCTTGATGTAATTTCCGGAAACTAACAAGTGGAGGTTGTTCCTTGTAATGAGGGCTTAAACTTTCATGGTTGGATCTAAGACATTTTCTTAGTGGAATCCATAAATAAATTGAGTTGAAAGAAGAATTGATTATTGGTTTATTTTAACAGGTTTCAGATTTATTTGTTACAACAGTACTGGAAATTTGGATTAGTATTTGGATTAAATCCTGATGGAAATTTGGATCAGTACTTGGAGTAAAATCCTGATGGACTTGGTCAGACATCAGATACTGATGGGCTAAATCCTGATGGATATCAGTTCCTGACAAGCACTGAATCCTAATCCTGATGGACACCAAATCCTGATATTACTGATGATCAAATCCTGATGCTTATGTAACTGAAAATAAATCCTGATGCAGTTAATGAAATTAAATCAGAATATTTACTTTCCTTTTATGGAGTATCAGTTACGTTTATTTTTGGTATTATATATATACAATACAGAAAAAAAATAAAATGTTAAGTGTAGAGATACGTCCTAAGGATAGAAATACGATTTGTTTTCTTCTTTCTCTGTTCTCTCTCGATACATTTAGAAGAAACACATAATTCTCAGGCGAACTGAGGTGCTGGTCGCTGTTGATCACTGGAGTATTTGTGAACCCATTGATCGGTGCTGTTTTATCCTGGAAGTGATATTGCTGCAACCCAATCACAACGTAAGTGGGGCAATATTCTCTTCAAGAACAGCCA
Source organism: Kitagawia praeruptora (assembly GCA_037693485.1). Taxonomy (NCBI): domain Eukaryota; kingdom Viridiplantae; phylum Streptophyta; class Magnoliopsida; order Apiales; family Apiaceae; genus Kitagawia; species Kitagawia praeruptora. Next base: position 149,251,858 of record CM075352.1, read on the forward strand.
AGTCTTCTCGAAGGGCTTGGTGACTCAGCTGTTCTTCTCTCTCTGATCAGTAGTTGCTAAAGCTTCTGTGGGAGATAAGTATTCTTCTTTTCTTGTTAATTACGGTCTCTGATTATACTCTTGTTTTGACTTCGTGATTTGTTTTGTTAATTGGTACCATTGCCTGTTCTTGTTTATTAATATATATCACTGCCTCATTGTTGCGTTGTTTAGTGTAATATACCCGACATGAAATCCTCTAAGGCTTTCTGAAACCGTCTTGACTCCTCATTTTCATACCCACCATTGCCAAAATAACGCTTTCCTGCCACCATTCTCACCACTATATTAGTTGATAGGTCTCGAAATCTCTCTGTCAGTTCCACTACATGCATGCTTTTTTCTCCTTTGCTTTCCCATATCTCATAAAGCCCTTTGATAAATGGATTGATTTCTGATTCAGGAATGTGCTTGAGCTGATCAAGTCTACGGTTGGATAAAAGCTCAACCATCACTAGCTTACATATATGACGCCACGTTGGGCCAATAGGAAGATATCCAAACATAGCATGATCTTCACGGCTATAGATCTCGGGACTTTGTCCTGCTCTGTAAAACATTCTCTTGCAATTTCCCAACTACTTACCACAAGCGTTTTATGAATTCCTAGTTTTAACGAGAAGATAGGTCCAAGTTTATCTGCCATATCTCCGAATAAATGATGTAACAGCTTGTTGGCTCCTAGAAGATGAAGGTGACCGATAATGGCCATGCCCCAGTTTTGTTCCGAGGGAGCGCTATTGTTGCTTTTCGCATGGATACTGAAGATCCTCCATAGAACAGTAACAAGAAGAATAAGGCCACACAGTACTATGACTTGAGGTTGATTGCTGAGTTCCATTTCTTTGGATTATAGATCTTTTTAAATATGTATTAACAAAGTGATCCTGTAAGATTGTACGTAATCTTTAAGATAACAAACAAAGAAATCTAGACCTTCACCACTAATGGTATGCTTATCTTTCTAATTCTGTCATTTTACTTTTACTCCAGTATACACCACAGACTCTACTACATATATTCCTGCTACAAACATCACAGTCCAATTTCGCTTCCTACCTCAAAATGGATCCCAAAAATGTTCTCAAAACTGGTCCAAAATGCCGAGTTGTCACAATATTATTAGTTATTCACTCATAAATCAAATGGACCCCACAAATAACAATACGGACACGTGCCATATGGGATCATTCATACATATGAATCCCACAAATAACAATACGGACACGTGCCATATGGGATCATTCTTGGGATCCATTTTGGGTTGTGTAGCATAATTTGACCTGACTATTACTACACAGCCAATTTCAAAACTCTTTCAGTAGCGAAAAAAGGCCCCCAATATCACAATTTTGAAGCAAATGGCCCCCAACATCACAACACAAAAACTTGGCCCCAAATATCACTCCAAAACACTGTTGCGTCTAGCGTTTTAATTTTTTTTAGTAAAAACGCTACTTCGTGTAGCGTTTTAAAATTATTTTTAATTTTTTTTAAAAAACGCCACTGTGTTTAGCGTTTTATAGGGGAGGATTTTTTTTTTTTTAGTAACGCTAGATTATGTTGTGTTTTGGGGGGTGAAGAAACTAGTTTAGAATGTGTATTCAGTGTTAACGCTAGATTATGTGGTGTTTTGGAGGGTGAAGATACTAGTTTAGAATGTGTTTTCAGTGTTAACGTTAGTTTAGAAAGTGTTTAGTGTTAGTGCTAGTTTTTTTTTGTTTTTTTGTTTTCTCCTAAAATTTATATTTGCGAACAATATTAAAAAAATTATAATCAAATTTTCAATTAAAATTGAATTTTTTAAATTTAAAATTTACAATTTAATTAAATTTAGTGGTTCAACAATTAACTTTTGGGGTTCAATGTTTCCATTTTGGGTTTTAGAAATATTCGGAACGACAAATAAATCGTATACGAATTTAGGGTTTAGGATTTGGACAACCCTAAACCCTAAACCCTAACTTATCCTGATTTTTAAACGCTAACGCGTTTAAAAATCAGGCCGCCGGATTAAATTTTTTAATTAAATTTTTAAATTTTATCTGTATTCGCTCGAGGTTTCAACGGTTAACTTTTGGGGTTCAATGTTTCCATTTTGGGTTTTGGAAATATTCAATTTTTAAATTTAAAAAACATAATTTGAATTAATCATTTGGTTATAAATTTTTTAATAATGTTTGCAAATACATATTTAGAAAAATAAATAAATAAATAAAATTGGTAGGTTCAAAACACCATTTGAAGTAATGTTTTTGAACTAAAACACTACTTAAAGTAGCATTTTTAACATAAATCACTACTTAAAGTAGCGTTATGGTCAAAACAAAAGTTGAAGTAGCGTTTTACACTTCAGAAAAAGCTAAACACTTAATAAATTAGTGTTAACAAACTTAAGTGGAGTAGAAGTGCGTACTTCTACTAAAACTCAATTTTAGATAACGTTCTGTAAAAAGTTTCAAAACGCTACACAATCCTTTGTTTTAGAGTGATATTTGAGGCCAATTTTTTGAGCTCTGATATTTGGGGCCATTTTTTTCAAATTGTGATAGATAGGGCCAACACCCTTCAGTAGCTGCTTGATTTACGGAGTTGGACTAAGGTATATGATTATTTTCCTAACTGACTTCCCACCAGGGTTCTAATCTTTCACTCATTTCACATAGCGCCCTACCATTTTTTAAATTTTTGTTCGATAAATGTCTTTCCACCATGTGCTTCTAATTATTAGTTACCAAAATATATCAATTAATCCGTATTGGTATTGGATTTTAATTTTCAAAATGTCTAATGTTTGAAGAAAGTTTGAGGGTTTTGCGAAACCAGCATCTTCAAGCGATTCTATACATCTTGCTCCTAGGCTGCATAAGAATTGTAATAAATGGCTTCGTGATTTGCTGCCACTCTGCATGGGATTTGGAGAATAATCACATAGCCCTTAAATGTCACCAGATTTGAACCCGCGGAAAATTATAGCGGACAATAATTTTTTTTTATTTTAATCTCAGCCGTTGGATCAACGATCTAACGGCTGTGGAACCGATTGTTAAATAACCGGTCCCTGACAAACGATTGTCAGGGACCTGGACCCTTATTTAAATATGGATATATTTATACACAAAGGAATTATAGGCATGTAAATTTGACACTCAAATATTAATAATAGTGAAAATGAGACACCTACTATTTTGTAAAATAAATAAATAAATCTTTAGTTCTCCAATATTGAGAAGTCAAATCTCTTTTGTTTCTATGAATAATTATACAATCTAAATAAGTAATATATACATCAATATACTAAATATAAAACTACCTATTTAATAAATGAGTATGCTGGGCCTGAGGATGTCCTTAGGTAACATGCCTGAGGTTAAAAGAAGTATAGTTGTAAATTAGGGACATTTTTGTAAATGCAAGGGATGGATATTATATTTACAAAAATGCCCCTGCGGGGCCACTTGATTTATAAGTACAATTTGTTTTAACCTCAGGGAGGTTACCTGAGGACATCCTCAAACCCATTATTCTCTTAATAAATATATTATTATGCGGGTTGTAACATTCTCTCCCGTTTAAAAAGATTCTGTCCCCAGAATCTTATGAGTTGTGATAAGGGAACCCCTCTAGAATTTGGAAAACCTGTAACAACAAAATTGTTGGCACTTGGCAACCAAAGGATATAATCGTTATATCATGTTTGCGTACTTTTCTCCATAAGTGTCTGTGTGGTTCATGTTAATCTGTTACTATTACTACCTATTTTTTTAAAACTCACCATCACACAGATTAATAAGTCTAAAACATCAGCACTATATTTTTCTTCGAAAACTTCAGAAGTTGCGTTGTTGCCCAGTGTAAATGTATCAAATGGCAGCCATAAACAATTCCTCCTTGAACCCCATTTCCGTGTTGCTGCATCTTTCTTTAGAAGTCGGAACGCCCAGCAGCGACATGCACCAACATTCACTACTGTCCAGCAACCGCAGACTACACTCAAATTTTTATAAATTAAAAACCACACAACCGCTACATATTGGTTAAGAAGGAATATATGATGAAAAAGAGAAAGAACTACATTCTTGGAAAATAAGTTAGTCGCTGGAGCCTCATTTCACCACTACTAAAATTGGCCAGACCCAATAAAAGTTTCCATCAACCACTAAAATAATTGTACCGTCCCGAGATAAGTAGAGATAAACAGTAAATCTCAACTTATTGATAGATTGACAAAGTGAAACACAAGTCTTTGCCGATTAATTTTTCAAAAACCAAGTTGTGATTTTTTTTTTCTGATTACCATTCTTTCACTCTAATCTTTATTTGTACTTCTCTAGCGACCATTTAACAAGGTTTGGTACTGTAACACAAATTCCCTGCTATTCTAGGTCGATTGTAAACATGTCGTGTTCTATTTTCCCTGATGCCAGTGGCAGGTTTCATATCTTGTGTCGACAAGAAATTGGATATAAAACTTTGCTTGGAAAACATGGAACCGAATGAGATATTTGTTCCAAATAAACTTTGCTAAATCAGAAATATTGATGAAAAACTATAAAAGTTGGGAAACTCTAAATAAATTTAGTACACCTTGTGAATCACATTTGTGCAACCAACGATAAATGGAATAGAACGTATGTAGTATCCAGGCTACAAAGCTTCGAGCAATCTAAAATGTGTATAAAGAAGATAGGTGAATTGACTACGGATAAATTTTCTATGGCTTATTCAAAATACACAGCAGAACAGGGACTGATATAGAGCTTTCTCTTTTGTAGCAAATCTATGCCCTCTAAAGGAAGATTTAGAAGAGATAATGTATTGTACACACAGGAGCTAGCAAATTGTCAGGATAACTAAAGTTTTAGCTGATATATTTTCCTCGAAGAAGAACCCAAAGAATCTGAGTTTGGTAAGGATGAAGGAAAAAATTATTAACATCTGTAGACAATGATTAATTTCAAGTCTGGAAATATCTCCCCAATAAATTAAGTTCTGATTTACTGATAAGCCATGTCCAAATTTGAGAATTACAAAACAGAGAAGATTGTGTTGGACCAGAAGGTTCTGCAAATTAAATTGAGTATGATTGGCTCACAGAAGAACCGTCAAATACAAAAAGGCAAGGAGTTCATATGAACTTCAAACAATAAAGAGAGCAAACAAGAGCTATAAGTGAGCAGTGCTACACTTCGAGGTTCAGATGAATGATAATTTTGTATATATATTTATATATTTTTCATGTCATCCTAGATGCTCAACCTATATGGTGCGCTTAGTTAATGCCCTTCAAAATAGCAGAAGGCTGTGATTTTATAAGAAAACCAGTAACTCCCTCTTCCTCCAAGGAGAAGAGTGGCTTGTTAATCAATATTCATTACGGTGACATCAAATGAAACCTTCAGGATGCAACCACATTAATGGTCAGAAGAATCCTTTACTTAGAGCTACTTGTTACTGAGAACTTTCTAGCTACATTATTGTTAACCTAGCTAGTAGCTATTGCCAAACAAAAGGTAACATAGGTTTACAACTATTTGGTTACAACGCTTCACCATGCTTTAATTCTTATATCTCGTAATATCTACAAAGAACTATATGCATGCTGCCTTTTGCCCCCAACGGTCGTAGAAATATAAAATTTACTGACTCCAGTTCTTTTATAGAATGCAAAAAAATGTTGAGGATGTTTTTGCAGCAATTCCAGCACTCTAAAAAACGTCTTAAATTTACAAAAAAAATTTTTTGATGAAACTCTACAAGAATGACATCTCTATTGGGAGTTGGAAGCACTGATTATGATTGTGATGCGTCACGCCGTCACATAGAACTAATTTGAGCTCCATTGTAGCTCACATAGAACTAAAATAAGCACCACTACGAGTCTACGTATCGATCATGTTATCATCCTGCATAATCAGTACCCGTATATAAGCTATTCGTAAATCAAGAAATTGACCGAAAGTATGTCTGGTGAAGAACACAGCTTGAACATCGATGCATTTAAATGAAAAAGAATGGTATAATCCGTTCTGAGTTCACAACTCTAAGCCGTCATCGTAGTCTATCGCAGTTTGAAAATGCACGTCCCTTTGGCCAAATAGCATAGGTTAAGACGGGGACAAAGTCGCAAAGGACTACAACCATCCACCAGGAAATTTAACTGATGAGTACACACACCAAGTAAAAGTGATATCAGAGTAAACATTTTTTTTCCCATCTCAGTAAGAATTATCAGAACCATCTAACAATTCAAGTTAGTAAGAAAATTGTCTAACCGAGATGGTCTTAAAAAAAACCCTTTGAGCAGAAAGAATGAAACTCGATCAAGAATGCATATAAAAGACAATCCCAAATTGTACAGTAAATTAGTATGGACATGGAAAGAATTTCAACTTACAATGAAATAATATTGACAAGTGAATTGTAGAAAGAAGTGGAACTTCAGCATGGTGTCAATCCTCAAGAGATAAGAACAACTGGTTCGGGTTTTTATGTCACCAAAAATTTCAAAGCCGGCTAGTCCTTAAATAGAGTGAACAACTTTTCAATAGTTAAAGGGTACAAAGAGTTCTATGCCCACCTTAAGAGAGAAACATATGTAGGCAGTACAGGAATAAAGTAATGTCGAGTATAGCAACTGAGATATTTCTTCTGATAATGGTGCAGAACTTGATCAGGATACAACCTAAATATTTGTTCCCCTCTTCTACATAATTGGTCTACACACCTCAAAATTTGCCACTGTTTTGTAGGTTCGAATCATCACAAGTATGCCAAGGTTGATAAATATTCTTTAACTCCCTGGAAGGATCACGAAATGATGACGTCGATGTGCTCTATCTTCTGAACTAAAAGAAATCAATTAATCGCTGAAAATCTGAAAACCTTTCTTACCAGTTCATCTGAGCAAAATGTTTATTCATGGTCATGGTTGTCACAAAACCTTTCATCATAAAATATCGACTAAATTATATTTCCTTGTCATATTGAAAATCTCCTTCCTGAAAAAACTATAACCATATAGGTTATCTTTGTTGACAGGGACATGTGCCAGCAATGACTAACATATTTGTCAACAGAATATGAGATACCATTAAAAACCAATAATGTATGACTTCGATCCGAAATAACTAATAAGGCTAGCTAGCGTCCTCCGTCTGAATGAATTAGTGTATCCAACAAAGTCTTATAATCTCTGTTATATCTCCTTAATTATAAAAACGCTCTAACATATATATCAAAAACGCCGTCTCCTATGCACGACTCTATATAAAATTGCACGTACAGCTATAATATTCAATAAAATCTCTCGTATATATTTACATCTTAACCAATCATAAGATCTAAATCACTAACGTTCTATGGGGAAACATATACCTATATACCTACACCCATTATCGCACCCATCATAAAATAACTTTCTTCGTCTTTCTTAAACCTACAACAGCCCACACCAAAAAGCCCATATTCCTAGATTTAACCGTCTTACCAGAAATATGAACTACTGCTCTGATACCAATCTGTAACACCCAAGGTTGTCACGTCGACGACTAGTCGGCGACTAGTCGCCCAGTCGACATGCAGCAAAATGTCGTTGCTCGACTTGTGTGTTCTTGCGTCCATGGGTTTTTACCCGGACCCGACCCGACCCAGATCCGACCTAACTCATAAAAATTAGGTTTTTGTATTGCAAAGTCGCGTTTTTTTAGATCAAAAAGAAAGGGGGACTGAAAGGGGTGAAAGCGGATGAGAAAAAGAAAGAAAGACCAACCCACGGGAGCTCCGATTAGCACCCATTCCGGCGAAGAGAACTCCGATTAAGTATTCCGATAAGCTTTTCTTCTTCTCATTCATCTGTTTCTTCGTGTCCTTCATCTATTTCTTCTTCTTTCATCTCTTTTTTTTTCTTCTTCTCGACTGTGTCTATTCTGTATGTATATGCGTATATACATGGGCTGGGTTTCTCTTCTTCCATCCCCGTACCCTACTGTTACTTTATACTCCCTCCGTCCCCTTTTAGTTGTCCCTTTTGGAAAAAATTTTTGTCCCATTTTAATTGTCCATCTCTTCAATCAATACAAAAATATGGTCATTTTTCCACTAATACCCTCATTTATTTGTCATTTTCAATGTTGACTTTTCCACTATAGTAATAAACTTAAAGCATTAATTATGGGTATAGATGGAAAATAAAAATAACATTTAAAGTTTCTTAATATGCATAAAATTTTCAAAAGGGACAACTAATTAGGGACGGAGGGAGTATATATCAAAAAAAAAAATTTAAAAATATTTTTTACTTATTTTTTTAACTTTTTTACATAAAACGAATTATTTTTGAAATTTTATCACTTTTAATTTTGTTTCTTTATTTGATTTCATTCTTTTAAATTCAAATAATAATTTTATTTGATTTTACTTGTGATTTTTCAAATTATTCTTTTACTTCTTTAATCTTTTTGAAAAATTAAAATTAAACATTTTGAACATTAACAATCTGAACTACAGTTTGCATCTTTACAGTTAATAAAATTTGCTGTTTACAGATTTTGTACATTGCAGTTTATTAGAATTCTGCACATTTAATAAAAATTGTAGTCTGCCTCTTGCTTGCTCACTGCACATAACTGTTGTATCACCTCTGGAATTTTGCACCTGCAGTATACAATCAAGGAGATGGAGATAGTGATGGAATTTTGCACCTGCAGTATACGTGTTGTGGAATAAAAACTAGGTTATGATTATGACGGCTAGGGTTTGTGAGCTTCAAGCTTTAATGGCTGCTTCTGCGTTCGAGACTAAACGGTCCTCACAGAATGCCTACGTATCTCTGTATTAGAGAATCAAGCCAAGAAAACGTAGTTCTGAGTTGAGGGGTCAGACCCTTTATATAGGCTGAGAAGCCCTAAAATCGTAGTAGGGTTAGGTGACTTGGTGGGCAAGTCACAGCCTCAAGGAAGGTTCTAGACCCCTTCCTTGTAGGAGTCAGTTTCCATGTTGGAATATGTATCTTGGAGGCTAAGTCAGGCAAGAGTAATATCCTTGTTTGACTCTTATTTGCTGAGCTGTTTATTATCCCTAATATTAATTACGAAATTAATATTATAAATAGGGATTGGGCCCATCTGGTGGGCCCCACGTTTGGACCACTCCGGGTCTAATTAATGTCATATTAAATGTGTCTTTTGGGCTTACTTTTAGCCCATATCATTTGCCCCCCAACTTCTAGGAAAACTGATCAGGTTTTCTTGGAAGTTATAACGGCCTTATTCGAGACTCGGGTCAGGGTTTATTACTCTTGAACGAGCATTTTCAACAATATCATCTTGATGTAAAGCGTGGAGCGACCGACGCATTTACGATGATGTTGAACGACACTAATCAGTGTTAAATGGCACTACACAGCGCTAATTAGCCTCAAACAACGTTTAAACAATGTTAGACGATGTTAGATGGCATAAATCGGCACTAATTTGTGCTTAATCGGCACTAATCTGTGCTAATCTGCAATAATCTGTGCTAATCTCGACCTCTTTTTATCATTAACAATCATCCAAGATTCGCTGAAAAAGTCGAGATTTAGGTTTAAAAAGTTCACTGAAAAAGTAGGGATCCAGGACCAAGAACTGAACCTGGACCGGCTGGATCCAGGTTCAGAAGTTGGTCGGCTGAAGCTCCTGAAAATGACCTGGTCGGCCGGGACCTGGTCGGCTGGCCCTCCTCCAGGGGAGCTGGTCGGCTGGGACCTGGTCGGCCGGGACCTGGTCGGCTGGTCCTCCTTCGGGGGAGCTGATCGGCTGGGACCTGGTCCTCCGGGACCTGGTTGGCTGAAATCCCTCTTCTAGGGCTGACTAGTCAGTAGTTGGCCTAAAAAACCTGAACTCAGACTCCTTCATGATTTTAAAAGAGAGTGTGGATCTAGGATCAGAAACCATCCGTGGTCCTAAGGATCAAGAATCTTGATCTTGATTACGAATCGTCAGTTTAGTCATTTGTGACTTCATGGCTAGCTTTGGCCTTCAGGATTCATCTTGGCCTTCATGACTAATCTTGGCCTCTCTTTAGCATTGACAATCATTCGAGATTCGCTGAAAAAGTTGAGAACCATGTCCGAAATCATTTGCTGAAAAAGTTGGGATCCAGGACCAAGAACTGAACCTGGACCGGCTGGATCCAGGTTCAGAAGTTGGTCGGCTGAACCCCTTTAAAATGACTTGGTCGGCCGGGACCTGGTCCTCCGGGACCTGGTCGGCTGAGCCTCCTTAAAATGGGCTGGTCGGCCGGGACCTGGTCCTCCGGGACCTGGTCGGCTGAGGCCCCTAGTGCGTCGCGGTCGATTGCTTCTTGGCTAGCTGGTTAACCCGGACGTGAAAATCATTCATGATCTTGAGGATCAAAGACCTTGATCTGAATCTCAAGCCATCATTTTGGCCATTCATGACTTTGTTATCTTCAGGATCAAGGAGCTTGACCTTGATCTTAGGTCGTCAGTTTGGTCATTCGTGACTTCCGACGATATTATTCAAACATCAGCTATTTCTTCTTTGGCATATTTGAATTTTAACGATCCTTTCTGTATAAAACGAGCAATTTCTGTCCTTTTTTCATATTTAAACGATAGATGACCTGTAAACACGAACAAAGCTGAACTTCAACTTATCATAGCAGGTCATGCTTCTTTTATAAAAGAAGTGAGATAGCTTTCATTTCATTCACTTCTTCACTTCTGAGCTTTCAAATTCTTAAACTCTCTAGTTTTCAAGTAGCAAGATCAAGTTCCAGCTTTGTGATCAAGATGTCAGAAGGTGACCGCCCAGTTGCTCCCCCTGTCTCTATGATGGAGGCTATGGCAAAGAGGAGTAGAATGAGGACAGCTAAAGGTAAAGAAGATATTAAACCTTCTTCATTCGTTGAGCATAAATTTGAATCCTTACTAGATCTTCTTAATATTATGAGGGACACATTCCCAAACTGTGCTAGTCTAGATTCTTTTAGAAGTCCCAGCAAATTGAACGAAAAAGATGTCCAGAAAATAAAGGACTCATATCACTTTCCGAGTGCTATCAAAGTTCGTCTCCCAAAACCATCAGACAGAACTTGCAATTGGCATCCCGAGAGGCTTTGTGTCTACTGGGGTGCCCTTGATGCTGGGTTCAGATTCCCCGTTGATAACTTCATCATTAGATTGCTGGCAGAGTATCAGATCCATCCCTGTCAGTTGTATCCCAACTCTTGGAGATATATCTCTATATTTTTAATAAGATGTCGTCAATTGGAGATTCACCCGACTACTACATTATTTCGAAGTATCTTCGTAGCCAGTAACTCTTCCGATCAAAAAAAGGATGGGTCAGCCTCAAGCACAGGGCCAAAATTCCACACATGGTGAACCCCTATTCTTTACCAGATTCCCAACATTTCTGGGAGAGAGAGTTTGCAGTTCTTGAATGGAAAGGCGGTGATTGGGGTAACTTCTTCGTAAAGAGATTCGGAATTGTAGAAGATAGCAAACACTTCGTTTGCGACCTTGATGATTCAGAGTTACAAGATCGAGATTGGCTTCTTGCCGATGATGGCTGTACCCATTATAAAACTTTTCTGAACGAAAAGAACCTTATTGAAGCTGGCCTTAGCTTTCTTTCCGTTGAGGGTAATTTTCTTACTTGAGCTTTTTATGAACTCTGTTTGTTCTGATACCAATGTTTTCTCTTTGTATTTCAGCTGCGGAGGAGATTGACAACTGTCCTCAGAACCAGCCGATAGTGACTAAAAGAATGAAGAAAAAAGCTGAGGAACTTCTGAATCCCGCTAAGCCTCGTATTCCCAACTTCTTGGAAGGTTGCTCTCAAGGCGGGAAGAGATCCCGTAATGTTGATGGAAGTATCAGAACCCCCTTTATGCCATCCTGGGGTATATGCGAACAGGACTCGGTTGCTGGGAGTCCTGACCTAGCCCTGGACTGGTCCAAGCTTTCGATTACTCCTCCTGATAGACTGTCCTTACTCGCTGGAGATAAAATGAATGAGAATCAACTCCTGGGCTCCCAAGCCATGTACCAAGTAAGATACTTTTCCTACCAATTCTGGTATAAGATTTAGCCTTTGCACATTCCTTACACTTTGTCAACTTTGATTGCAGGCTAATGCCTACTTCCAATCTGTTTGTACCCAAGGCCTGGCTTTCAGGGATGAGAATAAATCCTTGAAGACTGACTCGGCAAGGTTCAAGGAAGAGATTGACGACCTGCATTCTCAAGTTGCTCATGCTGAAGCGGATGCTTTATCATCCCGCAAGCAACTTGCCTCCTTGGCTCAAAAGAAAATGAACGATGCTAACAAATTGATTAAGGCCTATCATAATTCCGAGGAATTTTTGAGTTTCATAGATCAACATGACGATGAGGTGCGTCCTTACAACATGTCTGTTGGTTGGGACAAGGCAATCAATGCTGTGAGTAGCAAACATCCCTCAGTGGTTACTTCCTCTGATTTTCCTTGCCCTTTCTGGACTGCGAGTGACGAGAACCGTGCAACTCTTGCTTCTGGATCGGGGACCAAGATTGTCCCTCAAGCATCAGGTTCGGGTTCTAAAGGTAGCCATAGATCGTCGGGATCCAAGAGGCGTCCTCCAGCTGCTAGTCAAGACTCAAGTTCTTCGGGATCCCGTGGAAAGAAGCTCCCGCCTGCCAGGAAAGTTGGAGTTGTTCGACAACCGATCCCAGGCAAGAGGGTGATCCGTAACGAAGACAGTTCGACTTCATCCTCAGGGGAGGAGGAAACCGAAGATGTGGAGACTACTGCTCAACCTATGGCGGTCGTTGATCAAGCCGAGGAAGAAACTTCAGGTGAAGAGTCCGGCGAGGAAGAGGATTCAGGTGAGGAGGAGTCGGGCGAGGAGAGCAGCGAGTAAGAATCCCCAGCTAAGTAGGATGGGTTCCCCTATGGCCTTGCACGGCCCTTATCTAGCCGTTTGTGGCTTTATTTTATCATCTTTCAATCAATGTCCTTCGGGACTTAACTTTTATTCGTGTGTTGTAGCTTAATTTAAACCATGGCCCTTCGGGGCGTTTTATTTATGCATCTGTTTCCTTTATTCTTATGCCTATTTACTTTCAGTACTTGATCTTTCTTGCACTCAACAGGTGCTTGGTACATAAACAAAACATAGAATCATAGAAAGGAAAACAGATTTGCATTAATAGCTTGAAAGAGGGTTCAACCCTGACATAGATACTATGGTCCTACTCGGGGTACTAATCCCTGGAATGGTTTCATCGAACCTTATTTCTATTTCTATCAATAAATAGCTGAAAGCCAAATCCTTACGAGGAAGGCTTATACATAATAAATCTTCAAGTTCAGAGCATGCCAAGTTCGGGGCACTTCATTCCCATCTAATGTCTCCAACTTGTATGATCCTCGTCCTAGCGTCTTTCTGACTCGGTACGGTCCTTCCCAATTGGGGGCTAATTTCCCTTTCTGGCCAACTCCAGAAGCCTCGATCTTCCTGAGAACCAAGTCACCTTGCTGAAAGAACCTCTCCTTAACCCTGTGGTTGTAATAGAAAGACGCTTTCTTTTGATGCTCCACATTTCTGGCGTTTGCCTCGTCCCTGACTTCATCAATCAGATCTAGAGCGAGCCTCATGCCTTCTTCATTAGTCTCAGGTTCATATGCCTCAACTCGAGGTGATGCCTGCATGATTTCCAGCGGCACAACTGCCTCAGCTCCATAAGCTAGCAGAAACGGGGTTGCTCCAGTAGTCACCTTACAAGTAGTGCGATAAGCCCAGAGTATAGGCAGCAACTCATCCACCCAAGTGTTCCTCGAGCATTCGACCCTTTTCTTTAATCCATCCAGGATGATTCGATTGGCCACCTCGGCCTGCCCGTTCGCTTGCGGATGTGCCACTGAGGTAAAACGAAGCTCAATAGCATTTTCCTCACAATACTTTTTGAATTCCTCATTTTTAAACTGTGTCCCATTATCTGTCACAAGAATTCGCGGGATTCCATACCTACAAATTATGTTCTCCCAAAAGAACTGGGAAACTTGCTTGGTGGTTATCTTGGCTAAAGGCTTAGCCTCAATCCATTTAGTGAAGTAATCAATGGCGACAATCAGAAACTTCCTTTGTGCTGAAGCCATAGGGAAAGGACCAAGAATGTCCATCCCCCACATTGCAAATGGAATGGGAGAGCTGATTGAGGTTAATCTCTCAGGCGGCTGCCTTACAACAGGAGCGTGTTTTTGACATCTGTCACACTTCTTGACATAATCCTGGGCATCTGCCAGCATCTCTGGCCAATAGAATCCCAGGCGGGTAATCTTGTGAGCTAGGGCTCTGCCCCCCAAGTGCTGCCCACAGATCCCTTCATGAACTTCCTCCAATGCTTCTCTTGCCTCTTGGGGCCTTAGGCACTTCAAGTACGGAATGACAAACGATCTCTTGTATAAGATGCCTTCAATCAAGGCATATCTCAATGCTCTCACCGACAATTTTCGTGCCTCCAAGGCATTGTCAGGGAGCCATCCAGTTTCTAGATGAGCTTTAATAGGATCTATCCAACAGCTTCCAATATCGATAGGTGCTACCAACTTAGAGTTGACGGTCGGGGCCTTCAAGACCTGGAAGTAAACACTACCTGCGTAATTCTCTATCTCAGAAGAAGCGAACTTAGAGAGGGCATCGGCCTTAATGTTCTCTTCCCGAGGAATGTGCTCCACATAGCACTCCTCAAACTGAGTCATAGCAGCTTTCACGACTCTGAGGTATTTTGCCATAGTTTCATCCTTGGCCTCAAACTCGCCATTCACTTGCGAGACTACCAGTCTTGAATCTCCACATACTTTGAGGTTCTTGACCCTCATGACTTTGGCCAATCCCAATCCAGCTATCAATGCTTCATACTCGGCTTCATTGTTGGTTGTTGGAAAGTCCAACTTCAAAGCGTATTCAACTGTGAACCCATCGGGGCTTTGCAAAACCAAACCTGCACCACTAGATTTTGTTTTTGATGTTCCATCAAAATAGAGCACCCAATACTCTTTCTGGTCAGCTATAAGTTCTTCATCTTTATCTTCGTTCTCAGGGGTGGTTATCATCTCCTGCCCCCCGACTTCTTGGTTGTCAATAGTACATTCAACCACGAAGTCAGCCAATGCCTGAGCCTTGATGGCTGTCCGAGGCTTATACTTGATATCAAACTCTCCAAGTTCTATGGCCCATTTGATCAATCTTCCACTTGCTTTCGGACTGTGCAATATGCTTCTCAACTGTTGGTCTGTCAAGACTTCGATTTTATGAGCCTGGAAGTACGGTCTCAATTTCCTTGAGGCAGTAATCAATGCCAATGCAAACTTCTCAATGGGAGAGTAATTCAACTCCGCCCCATGTAGCACCTTACTCACATAGTAGATGGGTTTCTGAACCTTCTTTTCTTCTTTGACAAGAACAGCACTCAATGCTTGTTCGGATACCGCCAGGTATAGGTAAAGAATCTCTCCAGGGCTAGGTTTGGCCAACAATGGGGCTTCAGCCATGTATTTCTTCAACTATTCAAAGGCCTCTTGGCTCTCTGTGGTCCACTCAAAATTTTTCACCTTCTTTAATGCCTGAAAGAAAGGCAAGCATTTGTCACCAGACTTGGAGATGAATCTCCCTAGGGCCGCCACTCGGCCAGTTAATTTTTGTACATCTCGTAGTGAGCGGGGTGACTCCATATCCAGAATAGCCTTAATCTTGTCCGGGTTGGCCTCTATGCCTCTCTTGGAAACCATCAACCCCAAAAATTTTCCCGAACCAACACCAATAGCACACTTGGCTGGATTTAGCATCATTTTATGGTGCCTTAGCACTTCAAACGCCTCTCTGAGGTGCCTTATGTGATCTGCCTTGAGTAGGCTCTTGACTAACATGTCATCAACATAGACCTCCATGGTCTTTCCAATTAAATGGGCAAATATCTTATTCACCAACCGTTGGTAAGTAGCCCCTGCATTCTTTAACCCAAAAGCCATAACAAGATAGCAGAAGACACCAAAATCAGTTATGAAAGATACCTTAGGAATGTCGTCCTTGTGCATCTTAATCTGATTGTATCCGCTGAAACCATCCATAAAACTTAACATCTCGTGTCCAGCTGTGGCATCTATTAGGGTGTCAATCCTTGGTAGAGGGAAACAATCCTTTGGGCATGCATCGTTCAAATCTGTGAAGTCGATGCACATCCTCCACTTTCCATTTGCCTTTTTGACCATCACAGGGTTAGCTAACCATTCGGGGAATTGAATTTCTTCAATAAATCCAGCTTCCAACAATTTATCAACTTCTTGTTTAATGGCCTCTTGCCTTTCAGGAGCGAAATTCCTCTTTTTCTGCTTTATTTTCTTCCGTTCAGGATCGACGTTCAACCTATGAGTTATAAGTTGGGGGTCAATCCCTGGCATGTCCGCTGCTATCCAAGCAAACATATCGTTGTTCTCTTGCAAGAACGCTGTCAATTCGCCCTTCAGGGGTTCCTTCAGAGATGCTCCTATGTATGTAACCTTTTCTGGGTCGCCTAGCTCTAGAGGGACATGTATTAAATCCTCTGCTGGCTTTCCACGCTGTTCATCATCACTACGGACATCCATGTCTTCAATCGGGAGTACCTGCCCCCCGACTCCATCAGCTCTTAGAGCGGATACATAACAACTTCTTGCCATCTTCTGGTCGCCTTTTTGTTCTCCG
Source organism: Kitagawia praeruptora (assembly GCA_037693485.1). Lineage (NCBI taxonomy): Eukaryota > Viridiplantae > Streptophyta > Magnoliopsida > Apiales > Apiaceae > Kitagawia > Kitagawia praeruptora. Next base: position 149,268,628 of record CM075352.1, read on the forward strand.
ACCCCGTTTCGGGTTGGAAACTTAATCTTCATGTGATATGTTGAGGCAATAGCCTTGAACGCATGAATTCCAGTCCTTCCCAGGATTGCGTTATAAGTCGAGGCTGCCTTAATTACCAGAAAATTCAACATTTGAGTAGCTTCCTTAGGTTCCTGCCCTATTGTCATGGGTAACTGGATAGTACCCTCGACCTTGGACTCAACCCCATTGAATCCATAAATGGGCATGTTAGTTGGAGTCAGCTGAGAATCGGTGTATCCCATCTTTTCAAAAGCATCATGAAACAGAATGTCAACAGAAGCTCCATTGTCTATCAAGACTTGCTTTACCTCCGAGTTCCCAATCACAGGGGTTATAACTAATGGGTCATCATGGGGGAATTTCACCCCTTCCAGATCAGAGTCATCAAAACCAATCACGATTTCAGTTCTAGCACGCTTCGGGGCCTCTCCCACAATATGCATCACTTCCCTTGCGTATGCCTTTCGAGAATTGCGAGTTGTACCGGCCGCTGTCGGGCCTTCCCAGATCATGTTGATAACTGGCCCTCGGGGCTGCGTGTTACGGTCACGATCATTATCCCTTCTGTCATTGTTTCTCCTGTTGTAATCCCCTCTTTGGGTTCCATGATCTCCACCCTTTGTGAAATTACTCAGCTTTCCTTTACGGATCAAGAATTCAATCTCGTCCTTCAACTGTCTGCAATCATCCGTGTCATGTCCCACGTCTCGGTGGAACCTACAGTATTGATCCTTGTTTCTCTTTGCGGGGTCACCCCTGAGTGGCTTCGGCCATCGGAAGTCTTTATCCTTCTCGATTTCTAACAAGATTTGGCTCCTAGGAGCATTAAACCTTGCATAGTCAGAAAATCTTGGTCCCACACTCTTCTTTGATGTTGACTCAGAATCTTTGCTAGTACGGGGATATTTGTCCCTAGCATCATACTCTTGGTCTTGCTTTCGCTTCTTCGTTTCATTATTACCCTTGCCATTGTTTACCACGACATCCTTCATGGTGCTGTCCTCGGCCTTGATATACTTACTAGCTCTTCGTTGGAGCTCAGCCATATTCTCGGGTGGGTGCTTTGCCAATGACCTTTTCAAGTAAAGATCAGTGGTGCCGTGCTCCAGGGCTACCATGGCCACCTTGTTCTCTAAATCAGTAATATTTAATGTCTCCTTGGTGAACCTCTTAAGATAATCTCTCAAATTCTCATTCTTCCCTTGTACCACATACATGAGAGATGCAGAACTTTTCTCATGAACTCTCCCGCTGATAAATTGACTAACAAAAGCATCACTTAACTCTTTAAAGGAGCCAATTGAGTTTGCAGGAAGTCGGCTATACCATCTTTGAGCCATGCCCGACAGGGTTTGAGGGAACGCCCTACACTTCAAGGCGTCACTTGCAGGCTGTAGTAACAGTGCATTCGAGAATGTCCTAACATGATTTGCGGGATCACCCGTTCCATCGTAAGCCTTAATTGTCGGCATCTTGAACTTCCTTGATATGTGGGCATTCATCACCTCCTCAGTGAATGGGGGCGTGGGATCATCAGGATCCCCAAGTGGCATCAGATCCTTAGGGTTGCTCTTAGGGGTTTCCACCCTTGTAGTTCTTCCAGTTGGGACGGTAGCCCTTCTTTGCCTTCTTGGAGGCCTCTCCAGATCTATAAAGGGAATCGGTCCTGACGTGGGAGGTGGCAAAGTCTGATTTGATCTGGCTTGCTCTGTAAGAACCCAGATTTTTGGTGGAATTTAAAACTTTTTATTATGTAATAATGTGGGAATGAATAGTGGTTATGACTGCGATGTAACGAAGATCTATTAAATGAATGGAACGGATTTGAATTCAATTATTTATATGTCATGCAGAATACTTTTGGTTGACGGCATAGATAAGAATGATCTATCTCCTAAGAAAATAAGTATATTACTTCAAGTAAGATTATTCTTGTGTCATCCAAATCAATATCTATTATAAGTCCAGCGGTTCCGTAAAAAGGTTAAGAAGCACTCGAGAGTGAACCAGGTTCATTTTCCTAATTATTAGAATTAAATAAAAATAAGTGATGAATAGTGATTTTGGTGGAATTTGGAATATTATTATAATAATGTTATACCCGGTATTCGGAACGGATTTCTGAGTTCGTATTAGTGATCCAGGAAGAAAATAAGTGTATGTAAAAGCTGTCGGATTCAGAAAAAGAGCACTTTTATTTTCTCCGAGATTTCCCTGGACACTGCAAGACTTAAGGATTTATAAAAGGGAATTAAGGAATTTAAATTCGAGAAGTATTAAGAAAGATGAGGAATAGTATTATAAATATTAAGAAGGTTTTCGGCAAAACCATAACTAGAAACGAATGAGTTATTCCCTCGAACGATCAACGAATTAAGCAATAAACGGACAAAGAAACAAGCAGAGGGAGCAAGAGTCTTGAGCAAGCTACTAGAAAATATCTAGTAACCATTCTAGTTACAAGACCAACTAGAACCCTTAAAGATCAACTAGTACTTAGCAAGCTAACTACTTGGTTAAGCCTTGAATCAACCAATGATCAACACTTGTCATGGTAATTCCTCATCCAACACTTCACTACTTTAATAAAGTAGCCTTAAGATGAGATATTATCATAAACATTTCACTTTATGAATTATTCAAGAAGCAACCAAGCCAAGAACACCCATCTCTCCCTTTTCATTATATTCGGCCTTTAGGCTAATTCAAAAACCAAAATCCAACTTCCAACCATTGATTGATCTTGAAACTTTTATGGTGAGTCCTATATTTCATAAAACTAATCTCCTCAAAATCCTAGCTTCAATCTCTTCTTTTTCCATTTTCAAAAAAATGATTTAAGAGGAGGGTGAATAGTGATTCTATGAACTAATCTTGTTTTTTCTTGCTTTTCATGGTTGATTTAGCAAGCTTAAGCACTTCTAAGGATCATACCAAGCATAGTGAGGCTAGATCATACTCCAAGGAAGGTATAACAACTTGAAACCCTAGGCTTTACCTTGAGATTTTGCATGCTCTTGATGGGTTTTAGTATAAGATGTGATATTAGCATGATTATAAGCATGATTGTGATTTAGATTTGATAAATGTTAAAAATAGTTTAGATGAACGGAAAGGCATTGCTTGGCCTCAGTTCATGGTGATATATCATGTATATGTTGTTTGGGATGGATACCTTGATTATTGGAAGGTTTGGAATTTAGAAATATTCGATTTATAGCCGTCGTAATACCGAAATTTCGTTAACATTAAGAACACGAATTTGACAGAAGGTATAACTCACTGATTAGCTTCGACTTTTGCCATGATTAGCTAGATTATGTTATGAGCTTCGTTTTGATATAAAGATCGCATGAAATGGACTTACGGTTTAGGAGTTATGATTAAATTCGTAAAAGTGGTTCGGAACCGAAATCAAAAGTTCGTAATTGAAATTGATTCCCTTTAATGTTGTTTAATCAGTGGCGAATCGTGATAATTAAATAATAGAGATAAAAAGGAAGGTGTGGGAGAAGACCGCATGTCAAAAGGATCGTTTTCCGATTTTATAAAAAATGTTCGAATCATGGTTAAGTACGAAAGTACCCCTAAGAGGTATACTTGGTTATAACTTCGGTAAACCACTTAGAAAACGATCGATAAATATCGAGGTCTAATCTTTCGATTTTAAAACTTATACGATTTAAATACTTACCATATGTAAGTATAATGTCATGCTTTAGTAACGAACAAGTGTCGGGTAATAAAGGCAATAATAAGAGTGAATTAGAGGGGTATAACGAAACGACTTGAAAACGTGTTTCGATTTAAGTTAAGTTTATACGTAACCTTTTGAAAGGTGTTAAGTGATTAATCCCGAATGCCTTGGCTAATTATAGATCATCAGGCTGACCCGGGACACGCTACTACTACCCCTACTCGTACTCGATTTCCAGGCAAGTTTTCGAACCTTTCTTTTTAAAGGCTGTTGTTATGAATATATATATATATATGTATGTGTTTTCAGTATACATATGCCATAGCATGCATGCCTGTTCTCGAATTATTTTGAAAATGCTTGTTCCCTGAATTATTGTTGGCTTATAAGTTAGATAGTTATTATATCAATTATAAGCCGGAAATTACTAAGACCCTTAAGCGAAGGGCATCTGAATCTCATTCTTTGACTATAGACCGGGAGTCGTTATTCCTTGATATATTGATATTATTTTCAGAGGAAAATAACTAAGTAAATATTTTCCATTTATTATCTGGCGAATATTGTTGGAATATTCCCTTGAGATTATTTGATAAATATTATTCGGATTATCCATCAGATGTTTATTTATTCGAGTAATATTATATATTTAATATTCATCTAGAGTCGATTAAATATTCGAATATTATTTCGAACCCTTAGTTAAGTTATTTAATTATAGAAGATTCATTCTTATTTACTCGATAAATATTATTTTGAATATTCATTCGAGTTTATTTATTTAATGAATATTATTTTAATATTCATTCAAGCCTTATTTATTTAAATGAATATTAATTCGAATATTCATTCAATCTCTATTTATTTTATAAATATCAGTTGAACATTGATTCAAACTCCAGTTATTCGATAAATATTACTTTGAATATTCCCTTGAGATAAGGAATATTACCTTCGATCTTTATTTAAATTCGATTCAATTATTGAACATAATTTCAAATATTCCTTCGATAATCATTTCTTCGATAAATATTATTAAGTTGAATATTCATTGTTTATTCAATGAATATTGTCCCAAATATTAAGTCGATAATTATTCCATCAATATGTATCCTTCTTGAGTTGAATATTCTCCATTGATTCAATAAATATTATCTCCAATGTCCATCTGACGGTTACTCCATCAATAAACATTGTTATTGATTTGAATATTCATTATTTGTTCAATGAATATTATTCTGAATATTTATTCAAAGAATTATTCCGAGCAAACCTTTTTCAATATCTATGACTAAATAAATATTCTTGGAATATTTATTTAATTCTTCTAACCCGTTTCAAAGATACTTGGTTTCATTCACATAGTATCACCAACCCTCGAATATTATATAAATTATTTCAGAGTCCTATTATTATTATTATATTATCAAGGAAGGTTCTCAGTGATGCCATTCTCCCTTCGATTCTATTATAAGGGAACCCTACTTGAGGAATGTTATTTATCTTGTGACTGCCCGGTCATAAATTATTCGTTCACTCGCAACTTGGTTGCTGTTATTCATGGTATTACGTGTACCCACTCATTATTCGAGGGGTAAGAATGTTGGAACAAGTCATTATCCATTAACAAGCAGTAGCTTGGGAAATATTGGTAAATTTTCCTTTCCATTTAGATATGACTACCTGGTGGAGTCTAATCAACAAGTATTATACTTGGGGAAAGGGGGACGAACTTTATGTTTCAAAGTTATGGGTATGGAATGAACTAGGAGACGCGTAAGTGGCCGAGTGGCGCCGGTCCAGCAATAGCCCAACCATTGGCTTAGGAGTTCCAGAGGGCGGTAAACAAGTAAATCCGTCGGAGCTACCTTCTACATGTAGAGAACGACTGATGAGATGCATGACATACGACTGATCCCCGTAAATGTCAGGGCATCTGGCGCGGCAATGCTCCCGTATTAGTTCATCACTCAATGTTGGAAATTTTCTGCAACATCATCATAGTTGGCAGAGTTGAAAAGTATTTCAAACTGGAATTGCAATATCATTCTGCAAGTTCCTATTTTTATGAAAATGATGCTATCTTGCTTATTTTGGCATAGCATATGCTTCCACAAAATATACATTTATTGAGTTACCTTGTAACTTCATCCTTTATATTAAACTGGCAATATTTTCTCTAATGCATGGCATATGATTTCAAACATATCTTTGAACTGTCTTATATATTACTGCACAGTTATATATTGTTGGTGGGCTGTTGCTCACCCTTGCTTATTTATTTTGTCACAACAACAGCTAGGTCACATGGCCCGCGTCAGGCGCACTCGGCGCAAGCAGGTTACCCGCCCCGCAGGGCTACCCGTTGATATCATCGCTGCCATTGCTGAGGTAGCATAGTTCAGCAGCCTTGATTTCCAGTTTACTTATATGTATCAATAATGATTAATCAACGGCTAAACTTTTAAACTTATGATGTTATCCTTTTGGCTTGTAATAACTTTTATTCGTAAACCAGTAATGCAAGACTTATTTCAATTTCATCTCTGGGACTATAACTGTGTGTGCGTGAGTGGTTATTATTGTGGGGTCACCGCAGGTGATTTATTTATTGTGGACTCAAGTAAAGTATTAATCATGGAAAATAAGACCGTAACGACCCGATCCCGGACCCCGGATCTGGGGGTGTTACATGCTCCCTGGCCATATCTTCCTTTAATTTTAAGATCTCGGCTTCATAAGCCTTAATCCTCTCAGCAACTGTTGAAGGGAGTCCATCATGGATAGTTCGAGTTCTCCCCATAGGTTCTTTACTGGCACGTCGCCTCCTCGGAGCTTCATCACGCTCGTAATCATCGCCAGAAGATGATTCATCTGAATAAGGACCAGAAAAATCGTGATAATCTCGATCTCGAATATACAGGGCATGACCACTCGGTCCAGCTCCGTAATTGGGCATCCCATACATTGGATTGGTGCTTATGGGGAGATCCGTAGTGTGGATCTGGACCCCTCGTGTAGGGTTGTTAGGGTCTACAACCAGGGAAGAAATCCCCACCTGAGGGGGGTTAGTCCCTGGAATTGTGTGGACAATCGGAGGTAGTGTACTCTCAACATGGGTAGTCGTCCCTAGGGGTTGAGAAACTTGATACGGAACGATAGTCCCGGATGTCGGAGGTACTTGCTCAGATGTCGGAAGTACTTGTTCAGTAAGGGGCGGAGCAGAGCTAAGAGGTAGAGCCTCGGTAGCAATTGGCTCTGTAGTGCTTGGTGCAGTTCTTCGTGTTTGAACCATGGTTGATGTCTTTTTCCCACAGACGGCGCCAAATGTTGTGGAATAAAAACTAGGTTATGATTATGACGGCTAGGGTTTGTGAGCTTCAAGCTTTAATGGCTGCTTCTGCGTTCGAGACTAAACGGTCCTCACAGAATGCCTACGTATCTCTGTATTAGAGAATCAAGCCAAGAAAACGTAGTTCTGAGTTGAGGGGTCAGACCCTTTATATAGGCTGAGAAGCCCTAAAATCGTAGTAGGGTTAGGTGACTTGGTGGGCAAGTCACAGCCTCAAGGAAGGTTCTAGACCCCTTCCTTGTAGGAGTCAGTTTCCATGTTGGAATATGTATCTTGGAGGCTAAGTCAGGCAAGAGTAATATCCTTGTTTGACTCTTATTTGCTGAGCTGTTTATTATCCCTAATATTAATTACGAAATTAATATTATAAATAGGGATTGGGCCCATCTGGTGGGCCCCACGTTTGGACCACTCCGGGTCTAATTAATGTCATATTAAATGTGTCTTTTGGGCTTACTTTTAGCCCATATCAATACGCTAGGAGATGGAGATGATTCCGAGATGACTATGCATGATTGTGTTTGTTTAGTTAATTTAACTCTTTAATTATGTTTTTATTTGCTAAGAGATGTTTGACTTTGGGTACTTGAATTTATTATCTATTAGTTTTTATTTGAACTATGAAATTAAAGTATGCTAACCTATATTATATATAATATTTAGATTAAATAAGGTACTTGTCGACTTTTTACGACTTTTTACGACTAGTCGGGCGACTTGTCGACTAGTCAATTCCAAGGTCCTCGGGCGTGGAGGCTCGACTTGTCGACTTAACAACCTTGGTAACAACCTCAAATTCACCAGATTTTACAAATAAAAGAACTAAAACAATCAAGTTAGTTCATTACAATATTATACAATTCAGCAAGGTCCCAAGGTCTGCAGCTATACATAACAGCGACTACAACAAAAAAAAAAGTTTTAACTAACAAAACTTTAGTCATTTCTTCACTACCACTTGTACAAAAGATCACTCATATCCTAATGCAAATTCCTTTTTATCAATCATGGAACCTATACTTCACCTTTCCAGATTTTATAGCAATCAAAAGTAGATAAACATTAGCCTACCCATCTTGCATTGCTTCTTTCCCGCTATTTGTGAAGCCTAGACACTTTTCTGAAAATTAACAAACACCACAAATATGAGCATTACAATGCTCAGCAAGTCCATTAGGAAAATAGATAGGAAATGACAGTTTCACAAGTAACAAAGATGGTCAATATCATCATTAAACTACAAATAAGGAAAAACAGAGTACTCGAAAATTATCCTTCGTTTACTCGAGAATTATCCATCAGTTACTCGAGAATTATACTTCATTTACTAGAGTGATCAGCTCTAGTGGCCATCAATTTGTGACATGCATGCACATATTCCATCATTAGTGGCTTATTACCATCATTTAGCCACACCCCTGATTTCCCTTGAGCCATCAATTGGAAATGGGGTTTTACACTCTTAATTGCCAAAAGGCACGATAATCAATTCAACAGAAAAATGAAACATAGACAAGAAAAGATTACGGATAATATTAGCTGACTCACTTTTGTATTTATTTTGAAATAACAAGCGGAGTCCATCAATAAGTACCGCCATGACTAAACTTTCAAAGAGTTCTAACAATGTTATAAAATCAAAAACATGTGTACATAAGAACTGAGCAACATTAAAACTCGAAGAAACTAGCAATTGCAGAAGCATCAACCAAAGACATCATTATTCAAAGAACAGTACAATACCAAAGGAAAGGATGCAGAGGAAAAGACTTGCCTGACGACTTAATCATTTATCTTTTATAATTTATACTTAATTTGCCTTCATCCCTTGAAACCCTTCACTTTTGTTATGTCCAATAACCTTCTTTGTCGATCTCTCTCTATTTGATAAAGAAAGGCTGGAATACCACCCATACAAGCTCTTTGATTCTTAAGGCTAACCCCTGAAGACTCCATCCTTTCTCCGTTTCCAACACTGTCCTTGCTCGTCTCTCTCTCATACTGCCCTTACTCATCTCTTTATCCACTCTCCCTCTGTTTTTCTTTTTCTCCGTATGTCGGTGGTAGTCAGGTTGTAGAATGTCCCCTTCCCGTTTAGAGTTCTCTCCCTTTTTAGTAATTGAATATCTAGTTTTTTTTCCCATTACTATTATTTAAATATGGATATATTTATACACAAAGGAATTATAGGCATGTAAATTTGACACTCATATATTAATAATAGTGAAAATGAGACACCTACTATTTTGTAAAATAAATAAATAAATCTTTAGTTCTCCAATATTGAGAAGTCAAATCTCTTTTGTTTTTATGAATAAATCTAAATAAGTAATATATACATCAATATACTAAATATAAAACTACCTATTTAATAAATATATTATTGTTACGACTAGATTTCTGCCGGACCTTGGTTCGGTCGGACCTGTAAATGAGAAGAATGCGAGGGTTTGGCCCCCCGATTCACCTCCGGTGTGAGAATAAGTTAGTCGGTTTTGGTAAGGTAATTTAGAACGCAGGGTGTTTGTGTTGTGTGTAATTGTGTATCCAAAATGAGAGAATGAACCTGACTCGACCATATTCTTTTTCCTCCAGGCGGTTACCCGAAGAGTGGGCGTCGTGTGCAGACGTGTCCCACGTTTACAGGAATAAAACCATACGACCGTTATCGGTAGCTGGACCGAATGAATGTGAGCCTTCATTCGGGTTCGGGGTATTGGACCGTCGGTTCGGCCCATTAAGGAGATGTGCCTCTAACATGTCCCTGGGCTTCGTTCGGAGTTATCCTCAGGACGGAGGCCAAAGCCTGGGCCCATCTTCGGAATTCACTCTTCGGACATCTCATTCGGATAAGGAGGGCGATGGATAAGGTCGAGACGTTTCCTGGGAAGCCGTGTCCCTTTATGATTGACAACTGTCTGATCTCGAGATCCGCGCTTTAATCTCCGCCGTTGAATTCGAAGGGACCCTTGTCCAAACGTCGCGTCTCTGTATTTAAGTCTTCCAAAACCCATTCAATCTCACTTTTACGTTTACAGACTATACAATTCTTAGAGCAAAAATTTCATTTCTCAGAGCTTTTCTTGAGCAACGATTGGAACCGCCGTTTCATCACCGGTCATCTTCACTTCTCCGATTCCGGTCGACGTCTACATTGAAGCGGTTTACCCTCAAGAACTCAATCTCATCAAGAATCTTCAAACTAGTAAGCGACGTTTCCCCTTTGCTTCTTTACTGTAATTGTTCTACATTTCATATATTCATGTATGTATATGTATGTATGTATGGATAAGATCACCTGTGCTCTTTAGACGAAATACCCGCATGTCCAAAACATTTTAGGTCCTTCTTGATGTACCATATTGCTCTTGTATTAACATTTCCCAAGATTTTGGAATTTGTCCGATGGTAATCTGGGCGAGAACTTCCTTCGGGATCTTCGAACCTTGAGGACCATTTACGGACTGTCCCGATCTCTCGAAATTCCCTTCGGGACGTCTTAGTTCCCCATAGTTTTTAGGCTTTGGGCTCCTTTCGCCCTAGGTCATAGAATACCCCGACCGATCCTGGCTCACTGTACTCGGCCTTTTCTCCTTTTATTTTCTTCCTTTTTGTCCGAGTACAAGGCTAATGTCTCTTCATTTCCGAATGCAGGGACATGGATCGGTCAACCGAAGGTGCTGGTCCTTCGGAGGTTTCGCCCTTCAGTGACGCCGAATTATATCCCGCCGCGAATTTCCGGTCGTAGCTGACCCAAGAGAAAATAGAAGATTTCCATTCCAAATATCTGGTAGAGAAGAATGTCTGGTACTTCTTCGTACCGAGGAAGAAGGATCGTATCTGGCACAACCCCGAGATTCCACCCATCTGCGGGGGAAGTGTGGCGACTGGTATCTCCGAAATGGCGTTCAAATGCGGCTTTCGGTTGCCGATGTTGCCAATTCTGAAGAAGATACTGAAGCAGCTGGGGATAGCTATAGGGCAGTTGGATCCGAACAGCTTCTTCCACATCAACGCCTTCCAAGCTCGGTGCCTGGCCAAGGAGATGACTCCAAGGACGACCTTGTTCTGGCATCATTATGAGCTCCGAAGGAACACAAAAAGCAACGGCTATTATACCATAGCCCGTCGAACCGGTAGGGCCGACTGGGCTCAAACGAACTCCAGCAACAAAGGGGCTCATGAGAAGTGGACTTTTATCTCGGGGCCGAAGATGGAGAAATACGGCCGATGGCATGATCTCAACCCGTCCAGGTTGAAGTATCCCGACCTTCTGCAGGCGGACAAACATGATTACCGTCTGCTCTACGAGCTTAAAATGGGCAAGGTTTCGCTATCGGACGGTAGGAACAACGACTGGCTGGTCGCCCTTTGGGGTAGTGGTAACATCTATCTTTGACTTGTCACAACATATTTGTTTTCAGCATTTAATTACTGCATTTTATCTTCTGCTGTACATATTTCAACCTTCTGTTATTTTGTGCAGTGTCTTCCCTTCAGGAGATTGTTGAGCGCAAATGCAGGAAGGCGGCCCAACTTGCTATAGCCGCTACGGCTGAAGCCGAGGCCGCTGCTCAACCGGCCGGTGGAGAGGGGAAGTCGGTTCCCGATCAGAGGGAAACAACAGAAAATTCACCTGTTTCTTCTCCTCCTCGGAATCTGAGGACAAACGATACCGACCTGGTCACTTCGACCGATCCCTGAAAGAGAAGCCGATCGGGAGATTCTGGTCTGAAGGTGTACTCTCCCCCTTGGGGAGTTATTGAAACTGATCAAATCATTGTCCCTGCTCCGCAACTATCTACCATTGTTGGTCCCGATCTCTGCCGGGGTCTCATCCTGCCAGCCGATAGGCCAACGTTTGCCAAGGCGAACGACCTTGAGGCTTGTACCGAGATGCTGGCTTTGCTCTCTATGGTAAGCCTTGTTCTCTTCGGTATTATCCATTTTACTTGTCTTCAATATTTAATTCTTTCCCTTGTTTGTTTCCAGGGTGTCTCTTGGTCGGCTGTTGTGGCCGAACGGATGGAAGGGATACAAAGCAAGCTGAAGGCGGCCGACCAACTGGAAGTTCGGGCGGTCAAGGCTGAAGAGGATCTTCGGAATGCCACCAGCGAACTAGAGAGGGTCACCGGCCAGGCAAATTCCTTGAAGGTGGAGAGTGACTCCCTGAAGGAGAAGTTGGAGGAAATGGATGCTCTAAGGAAGCGCGTAGAGTGGAGGAACCAACAACTCAAGGCCTCCCGGAAGAACATTCAGAAAATGCAGAAGAAGCTGGATTTGACCGAAGAACGTTGCTACCAGATGGGGTATGACGCTGCCTTGGTGAAGGCACACTCTCTTGGTTTCGATCACACTCAGATGATCGATGCTACGATGGGTATGACGGATCCAGTCGGCAAGGAAGTGACCGATGAACCGCTGGTAGTCTCTTCGGGCGAAGACGAGCCTCTTTCTGACTGACTCCATTTATTTTAACTTTTCCATTTTGATGGCCTTCGGGCTTGTAATGATTAGCATTGCCTTCGGGCTTCTTATTTGTGCCTTCGGGCTTGTAGTATTTTACTCTGCCTTCGGGCCGTTTTAATTTGCCTTCGCATAATTTTCATTGTTTATGCGTCGTCGGCTTCGGCCTTAACTTAGCTTTTCTTTCTGTTCGTGCATTTTCAGCTTTAATTTGCCTTAGCACGGTTATTTTCCTTTTTATGCATCTTTGGCTTCGTTTTGCCTTAGCATAATTACTATATTTTTATGCATCTTCGGCTTCGTTTTGCCTTAGCATAATTTCTGCTTATTTTTATGCGTCTTCGGCTTCATCTTGCCTTAGAATAATTACTATATTTTTATGCATCTTTGGCTTCGGCCTAGCATGTATGTGCATTTTTGGTCGTAACCTAGCTGTCCCCTAGTATTTAAGGGGTTTTGTGAATGATTAAGGTCCCGTTCGGTCGGTTGAAAATTTTTTCCCCCGGCCTTAATTAATGTCAAAGCAACTTAAATACTAAGACATTTTTGTAAGGGTCCAAATTTCATTCGGTCGGCCCCAAATTTGGATTCGTCAAGTATTTGCGACTTAAATCATAATGTACTTGAACACTAAAAATAAGTTAGAGGGCGCATGTTTTATTCGATCGGCCCCAAACATGGGTCCGTTAAGCTTAATATTGTGTACTTAACCTTTTGGTTACAAATGTACTTAGCTTAATAATAGTAGATAAAAGATGGAGCAAAACAATCTTTTCATTAATCATGCAACTCTTACATAGATTTGATTACAGATTGATGCTAGCTTAGGGAGTTCATAATAAAGTTGCATAAAACAAAGTACTGAAGTAAAAAGCAATAAAAATGTCCAGTAAGCTTACTGGTAAAAACGGCGAAGGCGAGCGGCATGCCAGGTGTTTTTAATTGGGCTGCCATCCAACTGAGCCAATTTGTAGGTGCCTGGCCGAACCACTTCAATTACCACATAAGGTCCCTCCCAGTTCGGCATAAGCTTTCCTTGCTTAGTCGGCATAGATGTTGCTAGCTCCCTTAGGATCAAATCGCCTACTTGGAAAGTCCTCTTTTTAACTCCCGAATCATAGTACTGTGCTGCTTGGAGCTGATACCTTAAGTTTCTTTGGTGGGCTGCCTCCCTTTTTTCTTCCAGCAAATCCACGTTCGCCCGGAGTCCGAACTCATTCGTTTCCACATTAAAGACTTGTGTTTGGTAAGATTCTAGGCCGACCTCAACAGGCAGAAGGGCGTCTGTTCCAAAGGCCAGTTTGAAGGGCGTTTCCCCGGTTGAAGATCTTGCGGTGGTTCGGTAGGCCCAAAGGACCCAAGGTAACTCTTCGGCCCAAAGACCCTTGGCTTCTCCTAGCCTCTTCTTAATCCTATCGAAGATAATTTTGTTGGCCGCTTCGATCGCCCCGTTTCCTTGGGGATGTCCGACTGAACTGAACTTCTGTCTGATTCCGAATTGAGCTAGAAACTTTCTGAACTTACTTCCGATGAACTGAGTTCCATTGTCTGAAACACATACCATGGGAATGCCAAATCTTAAAATCACTTGCTCTAACATGAACTTCTTTGTTGCTTCTTCGGTAATGGCTGAAAGTGGTCTAGCTTCTATCCACTTGGTCATATAGTCGATCGCCACAATGCAATACTTTGCTTGTTTAGTACTGGTAGGTAGGATTCCAACGATGTCAACCGCCCACATAGCAAATGGAATTGGGCTAAGGACTGAAGACATCTCTTCGGGTGGTTGATTTGGTATTGTGCTGAATAGCTGGCACTATCTGCACTTTTTTGCATATTCAGATGCATCTTCCTTCATCTTCGGCCAGAAAAACCCTTGCCTGAGAATCTTGAAGGCTAGAGATCTTCCTGCCAAATGTTCTCCGCAAATTCCCTCGTGAACCATCTCGAGGGCTAGCTGCTGTTCATCTTTGTCCAAACACCTAAGCAATGGTTGACTTACCGATCGTCTGAACAAACGGCCCCTAACCAGAGTATAGCTCCCCGACCGATATTTCACCTTCTGTGCTTCCCTTCGGTCAAGTGGTAGGGTGCCCTTCTCCAAGAATGCCCTAATGGGAGTCATCCAATTGACCCCTTGGTGGATTTCCATACACTGCTTCTTATCTATCGAAGGCATCTTTACTTCGGTCAGATAGATGGACCCATTCAATTTCTGGGTTTCTGCCGAAGCTAGCCTTGAAAGAGCGTCTGCCCGACTGTTGTTTTCTCTAGCTACTTGAGTTAATTCAAAAGATTCAAACATCAAAGATTGCTCACGTACCTTAAGGGCATAGGCCTTCGTTCTGGGATCTTTCTGCCCATACTCCCCTGAGAATTGTTTTACCACCAACATCGAATCACTGAACGCCCTGAGGTGCTTAACTTCCAAATTTTTTGCCAAGTCTAGTCCTGTCAAAAGAGCTTCATATTCGGCTTCGTTGTTCGTCAATGGGAAAGTGAACCTGATAGCTTGACAAATTTCAAATCCTTCTAGGCTTGTCAGAATTAAACCTGCCCCACACTTTTCCTTGGCGACTGACCCATCCACAAACAACTTCCATTTTCTTGGGGACTGAATTAGCTGCTCTTCGGGAGCCAAGTCATTCGGCCCTGAGAAAGAGCATTCCACCATAAAATCCGCTAGTGCTTGGGCTTTGATCGAAGTCCTTGGCATATACTCCAAATCATGCTCCCCCAGTTCGATCGCCCAAGCAACTACTCTGCCCGATGCCTCTGGCCTTTGCAAAATTTTCTTCAACGGCTGATCTGTTACTACCTTAATCATCCTTCCCTGGAAATAGTGCCTTAGCTTTCTTGCGGCCATCACCAACCCATAGGCGAATTTCTCTGCATTCGGATATCTAGTTTCTGCATCTTTGAGAATATGGGAAACGTAGAACACCGGATGCTGGTTCCCTTCATGTTCCTTGACCAACACGGTTCCAAGGGTTCGGTCGTTCACAGCTAAGTACAGCTGCAAAGTTTCTTTCGGATCAGGCCTCATTAAGAGTGGGGCATTCACTAAGTATTCTTTGACTTGTTCAAAAGCTTTCTGGCAGTTAGGCCCCCACTCGAAATTCTTGGACCCCCGAAGTACTTCAAATAATGGTAAGGCCTTTTCGGCGGATCTGGAAATGAACCTCCTTAGGGCTGCTAACCGTCCGGTCAGCTTCTGAATGTCCCTGATCGTCTTCGGCGCTTCCATGTCGATGACTGCCTTAATCTTTTCTGGGTTTGCCTCAATCCCTCGGGCACTAACCATGTATCCCAGAAATTTTCCGCTATTGACTTCGAACGTACACTTGTTCGGGTTGATCATCATGTTGTTTTTCCTGAGTGTTTCGAAACACTCTCTCAAATCCTCAGCATGATCCCTAAAAAGGGATTTAACAATCATGTCATCCATATAACATTCCATATTCCGACCAATCTGTGCCTTGAACACTTTGTTGATCATCTTTTGAAATGTTGCCCCGGCGTTCTTCAGGCCAAAAGGCATCTTAATATAGGCATAAGTGCCGTTTGTGTGATGAATGCTGTCTTTGGAACGTCCTCGGCATTCATGGCGATTTGGTGGTATCCTGAGAATGCATCTAAAAAAACTGAGTATTTGATGCCCCGAAGTGGCATCTATCAGTTGATCAATATTCGGCAGAGGATAGTGATCCTTCGGACAATGCTTGTTCAAGTCTTTATAATCTACACACATCCTCCATTTGCCATTTGACTTCTTGACCACGACCACGTTTACCAACCAGTCGGGGTAGTCGATTTCTTCGATGAACTTCGCCTCTAGCAACTTTTCCACTTCAGCTTGAATTACTTTTTGCCTTTCCATGGCGAAATTTCTCTTCTTCTGTCTCACAGGCTTGGCTTCGGGAGCTACATTTAAACAGTGTTTGGCTACCGAAGGGTCCAACCCTGGCATATCTTCGGGATTCCATGCAAACACGTCATGGAACTCCCTAATGACTTTGATGACTTTCTCTTTTAGCTCCGATTCCATGTTCTTTCCAATTTGGATCATCTTTCCAGACTGACCCACATATAGCTCTACTTCTTCGGTTTCGGCAGCCGGTTCGGCAATCGGGCTCGACAGGTCGGCCCCAAATTTCTCCAACTCTATGTTCAGTAGTTGATGGCTGCCCCCAGTGCTATTTTCATTTCTTTTCCTTTTTCCGGCTTCATTCATTTCGACATCCTTATCTTTCTCTAGATCTTCCAACATGATAATTCGGGCGGCCTTTTGGTCGCCTCTCATCTCTCCGACTCCATGTTCGGTCGAGAACTTCAACTTTAGGTGGGGAATGGATGACACAGCCTGAAAAAGAGACAAAGTTGGCCTTCCCAAAATCCCGTTATACGGGCTGTCCACCCGAACGACATAGAATTTGGCTTCTTTAACCACAGTGTACGGAGCCTTGCCCAGCAGAATGTTCAACGTGATCGTACCTTCGATCGGTACAGGTTGATTACCGAAGCCATAAAGTGGTGCCTCATGGAACGGCTCCAGCTGCTCTCCACCCAAATTCATCTTGCAATATGTTCGGTGATATAGTATGTTGACCGAACTTCCTTCATCGACCAGCACTCTCCAAATCTTGTTTTCCCCGATGATGGGGTTTATGACAAGAGGGTCTTCGTACGGCCATATCGATCACATCTTCAAAATCATCTTCCGTGAATGATATCGAAAGTGGTTGCTTGGCTGCATTTGACTGGTAGAGACTATAGATTTGCCTGGCATACTTCTTTCGGGCTATTTTGCTGTCCCGATCGAGTATGGTTCCTCCGGATATTGTTCTGACTTCGCCTCGATACTTCTCTGAACTTTCGGCATCTTTAGTGTCTCTCTTCTTCTCCTTATCATCTAGCCTGTCTCTCAGATCACCAACGAACTTGGTCAGTTCTCCATCTTTTATCATTTTCTTAATCAGTTTCTTCAAGTGGTAACATTCGTCGGTATTGTGACCTTTATCCCGATGATAGTCACAATATTTGTTGTCGCTCCTTCTGTTTTCAGGGGTTTTTAACTTGGGTGGTCTAACGAACCCAGGTTTACCCTTTATCTCGTGGAGAATCTTCGAGATAGGTGTGTGTTAAGTGGTGTGAACACAGTACTATCTCTATCTCTTCTTCGTTCGGCCCCTTTATCAGGCCTCGTATCATTCAGTCTGCTCTTAATGTCGCCACGACCCCTTCGGTCGTCCCTTCTATCATCCCTTCTATCATACCTATCATTTTTCTTGCTCTCCTTGTAACCCCCAATGGATTCTAACTTTCTTCTAATAGCCTCCCCCCTCAAATATATATCATTCAAAGATCTAGGAGGCATATCGTAAAGAGAAGATCGAAGCTTCTTACCTTTAACATGGTCGAGGCCGGCTGCAAGGAATCAAGCTGCCTTGACTTTATCCAAGTTGGTGACCATTCCTGCTTCTTCTTTAAACCTTGCCAGGTAGTCACCCAATTCTTCGTTCAATCCCTGCCTGCAGTGGATTAGGGCTTCGGTATCCTTCTCTCTTCGGCACAAGTGGGAGTAGTGCCTCAAGAATTTCTTCTTTATCTGCTCGTACGAGCCTATCGATCTAGGTCTTAATGACATGTACCACATGGATGCGTTCCCCTTGAGGTATGTCTTGAACATCTTGCAAAGCATCACATCACAATGCCCCATACCAGTCATGAGCGATTCATACTTCTCACATTGGTCTTCGGGGTCTCCCTTTCCATTGAACTCGTTCATCTTTGGGAACTACCTTCCCGGTGGAGGTCGAAACTGTTCAACATCCTCGGTCACCACTGGCTCGTGGCTGACCCTTCTTTCTCCGAACATAGCCTTCTCGATCCTACGGATACGGTCATCCGTATGTGGACCTTCTTCCTCCGAATCAGAGGAATACACTACCTTCGACCGGGTTCTCCTAGAATTTGATTCAGAGTCCCCTGACTCGTCTTCATCATTTCTAGTCCTCGGCCTTTTATCCCTTCGGTCATCCAACTCCGGGTCTTCGGCTTCTAAAGCCTCGCGGAGCACTTTCTCTTGTAACTCAATCTCCACCCTTTGGAGCTTTAGGGCTTCCAGCCTCAAGCGATCGGCCTCCCTTTTCTTGGCCAGACGTTCGGCCTCCCTGCTGCTCCTTTCTTTTTCCATTTCATTTCGCTTCCCCTTGGCCTTTTGTTCTTCTCGCCATTTCATGAGCATCTCCTGTTGTTCTTCAGGAGACGGCATATCTCCTTCTTCATCAAAAGTTAACAGCCTTGGGGTGATGGGAGCTGTCCTTGGGATCAGGGGAGGAGTGGTGCGGCTGTTTCCAGCCACTGTGCTATTATCGGCTACTGGTATTTCGGTTTCATTTGCCATGATTGATGGTAGAACTCAACACAAAACGTATCTCTACGTTCGCACAGACGGCGCCAAATGTTATGACTGGATTTCTGCCGGACCTTGGTTCGGTCGGACCTGCAAATGAGAAGAATGCGAAGGTTTGGCCCCCCCGATTCACCTCCGGTGTGAAAATAAGTTAGTCGGTTTTGGTAAGGTAATTTAGAACGCAGAGTGTTTGTGTTGTGTGTAATTGTGTATCCAAAATGAGAGAATGAACCTGACTCGACCATATTCTTTTTCCTCCAGGCGGTTACCCGAAGAGTGGGCGTCGTGTGCAGACGTGTCCCACGTTTACAGGAATGAAAACCATACGATCGTTATCGATAGCTGGACCGAATGAATGTGGGCCTTCATTCGGGTTCGGGATATTCGACCGTCGGTTCGGCCCATTAAGTAGATGGGCCTCTAACAATTATTATGCGGGTTGTAACAATAAGGCTCTGTCAAATGCAGTCGAATGTCAGAACTGTATGGTATAGCTAAACAAATTCAGATTTCTGCTCTATGTGATAAATTGAAGTTTTCTGATGTGGTGGAATATTTTAATTGTCTATATCCTAACTATAATAAGGTTTTTATATGTACTACACTTTGTAATATAAAAGGTCCTAATAACTTTCACTTTTAGTAAAGCATCTTAAACATTGATCGACTCGTACAAACTGTTGTTAATGCTTCTTTTTATGAATTTCATTAGTTTATGCTAGATTTTTTTCTGCATAAACATAATAGTTAAGTTCGTTGTTATAGATGTATGTTGGATCACGAAAAGCTTACCAGACAAGTACCCTTAACGACAGTGTCAGTAATCTCAGCAGACTGACTATCATCCATTAAAGACAACATAACATGAATAAAGTCTTGCTCTGATTCAGTGATGCTTGAAGTTTTCCTTCACCCAGCTCCCAAGTACATGTTCCAACTTATTCGCTGTCTTCTTCATTTTTCCTTTGTATCCTCTCAATGAATCTATCCAACCCTATAGGGGAACTGCATCAGAAACCATGAACAACCCCACCAGATTCATGAAATCCTCAACCGCCTTCTGAAATCGACTTGAATCCTTATCTTGATTCCCAACAGTGCCAAATACCTCTTTCCTGCCAACATCCGCACAATTATATTCATTGTCAGATCTCCAAACCTGTCATTTAGTTCCACAACAGCCATGCTCCCTTCTCCTTTGCTTATCCATTGCTCATAGAGCTCCCTGGTGAAAAGACTGACTTCTGATTCTCGTACATGCCTGAGCATGTCAAGTCTACGGCTTGATAGAAGCTCACTTGTTGCTATCTTACGTTTGTCACGCCAGTTTGGCCCGTAAGGCATAAAACCGAGGACAACATGGTCGTATCCCATTATCTTTATGGCTAGAGATCTTGGACGGCTGGGGAAAACCTTGTCCTGGATAGTAAAGCATTCTCTTGCAACTTCCCAGTTACTTATCACAACAGTGTCTATGTATGATGGGAATGATTAATCATTGAAATGCTTTAGCACATATTTAACATGTGTTTCATAATGATTTATTACTCTTGTCAATCATACTTAAGCTTGAGCTGAATACAAGATTTATATGAAGTTCAAAATACACAAAATGAACTTAAAACAATATTCCACCACAAAGCCACATATAATGTTTAAATATTATTGTTTCAAGTGATACAAAAGATCTCACATGCTCCTTATTTAATAGATAAAAATCATACAACTTGGTATCTTCGAGGGGACATTAAGCTACTAAAGGTGTTGTTTTATTGGTAGACTGCAGAAGGCAGTCGTGGGGTAAGAGTTACCTCCAGTGATGTTGCTTTTGGGTCAGTAATGCCTGAACTTTCAGTCATGTCAATGGACGAGGCTGAGACAGTTCCCAGTTCAAACCCATGAAGCAATTGAGCAAGTGTCAAGTGGAGGACCTGCATCGCGAATGTGATACCAGGGCATGATCTCCGTCCTGATCCAAATGGTAACAGCTCAAAATTCTGACCCCAGATGTCCACATTAATATGTTTTTGCAGGAATCTGTCTGGTTGAAACTCTAGAGGATCAGACCAAACTTTTGGGTCACGATGCATCTTCCAGAGGTTCACAACTAACCGTGTGCCTGCTGGAATGTTGAATCCTGCCACAGTGCAATCTTCCATTGCTTCGTGTTGGACTGATAGTGGTGCTGCTGGATATAATCGCAGTGTTTCCTTGACAATGGCTTGCAAATAAGTTAAAATCTTCACATCTGATTCCCTTACTTGGCGATCTCTTCCTACGTACCTGTCCATTTCATCTTGTGCTTTCTTCAACACATGACGGTTGTTTAGTAATAGTGAGAGCGCCCACATAAGTGTGGCCGATGTCGTATCATAGCCACCTAATATAAGACTCTGCAACCAGATATTTATTGTAAACATATCCGTGAGCAATTTCAGTTCTAGGTCCTGATAGAAAAATTAATACAATCTTCTACTATGCAATGGCCATCAGAAAAGATACTATAGATTTATATGCAGAAACAAGTAGATTATATGGTTGCATTTGACCCAAAGTATATGAACTATATATGCCTATACCAGAGAATCTTGTATAACTTACTAAACAAGTGCCCTTGATGGCAGTATCGGTGTCAATGTCAGGAAACTGGTTCGCGTCCATGGCAGACAGCATAACATAGATAAAGTCTTCCTCTGAATGATTATTGCTGGTATTTTTTCTTTTCTGCTTATGCTCTTTCAACCAGCTTCCAAGTATATAATCAATCTCTTCTGCTGTCTTCTTCATTTTGCCCTTGTATCCTTTAAATGTGTCTATCCAACCAAGTAAGGGAAGTGCATCAGAAGCCATTAACAACCCCCCTAAATGCATGAAATCTGCCATGGCCTTTTGAAATCGCCTCGACTCTTCATTGCCATGCACACCAGTACCAGAATATTTTTTACCTGCCACTGTCCTGACCACAATATTTGTTGTCAGATCACCAAACCGTTCTCTCATTTCCACCACAACTTTGCTTCCATTCCCATTGGCTGACCATTGCTCATATAGTTCCTTGATGAAAAGATTCACCTCTGATTCCCGAACATGTTTGAGCATTTCCAGTCTACGACTGGATAGAAGCTCAATCATTGCAAGCTTACGTATCTCGCGCCAGTATGGTCCATACTGCTGAAATATCATAACTTTACTGTTATATCCCACTACTTCTCCAACTACAGATTTCGGACGAGTAGCGAAAACCCTGTCTTGTGTTGTAAAACATTCTTTTGCAACTTCCCAACTACTGACCACAAGAGTTTTGTTAATCCCCAGATTCAGAGAGAAGATTGGCCCGTATTCATCGGCCATGTCTCCAAGAGTATGATGTAGTATCTTGTTCCCTCCAAGAAGATGGAGGTGACCGATTAATGGCCATTTTCTCGCTGGTTCTGGTGGTCCGGAGCAAGTGGTCTTTCTTATGACATAGGTACTAAAAATTCTCCATAAGATTATAGTAGAAAAAAATCCAAGGGAATACAGTATGAAATCTTGCAGTTGAATGTAAATACCCATTTCACTCAAAATCATACTCCTTGGTATTACTATCTATACTGTAATCAGAGAAGGAGCTATCAGGAAGCTGCTTATTGCCTTGTATTTTCGATATGTGACAAGACCAATATATGAAGAAGTAAACTAAGACAAGTAATTACTTAAATTAGTATAAAACCTACAGCTACAGATGCATTATGAATTATGAGGAGTGGTGTGACCAGGGGCGGGGCTGAGGGTGCGCGGGATGAGCGATCGCACAGGGCCCCAAAAATATAGGGCCCTAAAATTTTTTCCTCCTTATATATATGTATATATATGTAGAGAGATTTTGAAATTTTGACCAAAAAAATTTAGGATTACTTCATAATTTTTCTTTTGGCTCTGCCAAAAAAAAATATTAGGCAAGTTTAATTAGTAAAGTTGGAAAATATTGAGAGTAACAATATATAAAGGTAAATTAATTATGAGAAAACTGGGCCTGAGGACAACCTCAGGGATCTCCCCTGAGGTTATAAGAATATTGCTTATAAAATAAGGGGCCCCGCAGGGACAGTTTTGTAAATCTAAATTTTTTATCAGTAATTTACACAAATGCCCTTAAAATTTGTATTGATTTGTTCTATCCTCAGGGTTCTAACCTGAGGTTATCCTCAAGCACATGAAACCCATTAATTATTGTAATGAAACAAAGGTAAATTAATATCAGGCAAGTTTAATTAGTAAAGTTGGAAAATATTGAGAGTAACAATATATAAAGGTAAATTAATTAGTAAAGTTGGAAAAATATGATGATGAAGTAAAATGAAACAAGTAAGCACTTGAATTAGTTTGTGCGTGACAATATGTTTTGTCTTTCATACGACTAATTTGGAATTACTTGCCCCACTTGTCTAACAGCCGGGGTCCACATAAGATCAGCTTTGAAATTCACCGTATCTGTCCCTTTTGGTCCTCTCTGCTGTCGAATTCTGACCGCACTGTATCCTCCCAGGCCCAGCAGTGGATTGATTGCCTATTTCATTTGTGTTTCTCTCAAGTCTTGTCAGAAAAGTTCACGTGTACTACCCCTTCCGTCTCTAAATATGTTTCCTGTTTCCTCTGGACACGTTTGCCAACGCACACTTCTAATCGTTAATATCTTCAATTTCGTATTAGTATTAAATATAAAAACTTCACTATATTAAATATAGTACTGATAAATACGAATCCAACAAAATCACTCATGACTATATTTTATCTTATAATTATGCATAAATTAATAATCAACCACTTATAATGAACAGTGTCCAAAGTCAAAACAGGAAATACATATCGAGACAGAGGGAGTACTAAAGGAGGTAAGCTTTTACCGAACAATATTAACTCTCTCAAAACTTAAGGTGTTGAGACCCCTTAGTATAACTAAGTTACGGAACCATATTAACTTTGCCGACCATGTTTGTTTCATGGTATTAAGTATAGAATCAAATCGCATCTTTGTTATGTAAAAACTTATTATATTCTATTATATTCTATTAGTAAGAGGATAATAAACAAGTACTATCGATGAAGAGTTCGACTCTTAACAACAAGGGTGATGGCCCTAAATGCCAATCTCACAAAACATTTGATCCAAAATATCAATTTTCGGAATGAATGATCCTAAATATCCACGGAACACGCATGTGGGAAAGGAGTATCCGGACACTCCTTTGACACATCTGTATCCTTCACAAAACTGAATTATGCATTTGTGAACAGTGCTTAGGACACGCATGTTGAGAATGCGTGTCTTGAGATGCACATGTTCAACATGCGTCTTTCAGGCATTGTTCAGCTTCGTCCCCAGCCCGCCGTCGTTGAATTTTTGCTCATTTTTTTCAACCGCTTCGTTCGTTCTCTACAGGCAACGAGCACTCACATATTATACACCAAATTGTTCGTCGTTTCACCCTCTACAATCCTATGTCCTTCGATTGTCGTTTGTTTCGCCGGTTCGCCGAATTAAGAAGACCCAATTAAAAGCTTTTTCCCCGATTTAATTTTCCGATGTGTTCTTGCATGCCCCTGCGGGGCTAGAAATTAACAAACAAATATGTCAAAATATAGAGGCAGGCCTAAGCATCCTTTTGTTGTACTCAGTTTTGTGGAGGTTGCCGGATTGTCAAGAATGAAAGGAGATAATTTTTAGGCGATTTAGAGTTTCAGAGCTCGCCGGATCTGCAAATGTGATAATGATGTCATATGACGTCATCACGCATCTCACATATGTGTGACCTGTGATACGCATTTTTGGGTCGTCTTCCCGAGATTTAGTATTTCGGGTCATCAGTCTCCAAGTCTAGGCATTTTTTGCATTTTTCACTAAGGACAACGTATTTTATATAATATTTATAAATCTATATTACAAAGTTTAAAGATTTATTTTGTAACAAATAATTATATTAAGATTATTGAGGTTCAATCGGTTAATATAAACTCACATAAAAAAACATAAAAAGACACAAATCGATATATCTCTGATTGACATTCAAAACTAGCTAGAGATTTGTACAATTCTCTATTAAACCAAACCAAACCAAACATACCCAGTATATCCCGCTCAGAGAAGGGTCTGGGGAGGGTGAGTTGTACGCAGACCATGCCCCCGCTTTTTAAGGCAGGGAGGCTGTTTCCGTGAAGACCCCCGGCTACGTGCACGACAAATATTGTGGGTGATATATACATAGGAATCGAAATAGTACGAAAAAGTTCACAGCAATACCTGAGCCCATGAGGGGCAATACCTGAGCCAATGGCATGCTCCACATGGGACCTACCCGCCTACTTGGAATTAGGATACTCAGGTCCTGATGCACTCCGCTCGACCAGCTCGAGGGTATAGCTCCGGACGGGCTCCCTGCATAGAACACCACAAGCAAACGACAGCGGTGCAAACCGCAAACAATAAAAATGCAAAATGAGAGAAATGAGAACGGGAAAGCCGAACTTCTAAGATAAAGTTAACCGAGACATCCCAACTCTGAGGCTCTCTACAACCGATCCGCTCCCTAACAGAGAATCCACCACTCTGATATGACGCCTCCAAGAGCACCTGTCAACGGTCATGGTCCCGTTCAAGTTTAAGGCCTTCAGATCCATCCTTAGCTGCTCTTCCCACGACCTCCTCGGTCTGCCTCTCCTTCTCACCCCAGCCACCGAAAGACTCTCGACCCTCCTCACTGGGGCTTCCGCTAGTTTCCTCCGGACGTGTCCGAACCATCTCAACCTCCCTTCCCTGACTTTCACAGCAAGAGGCGCCACTTCAAGCTCGCTCCTAAACACTTTATTCGGAATTCTATCTAACATCGTTCGCCCACACGACCACCGTAACATCCTCATTTCGGCTGCTTCCAACTTGTTTTCCAGGGCCTTCTTCACCGCCCAACACTCAGAACCGTACATCATCGCAGGCCGGATTGCCGCTCTATAGAATTTCCCTTTCAACTTTAAAGGGACCTTCTTGTCGCACATCACCCCTGACGCTACCCTCCACCTTAGCCACCCAGCCTTGATACGATGTTTGACATCGTCTTCAACCTCCCCTTCCTTCTGGATGATCGAACCTAGATACTTGAACTTATCCGTACTAGGTATGATCTGATCTTGAATCTTAACCTCCACTCCTTCCTCGTTGGCCTCACCACTGAAGTTACACCATAGGTACT
Organism: Kitagawia praeruptora; assembly: GCA_037693485.1. Taxonomy (NCBI): domain Eukaryota; kingdom Viridiplantae; phylum Streptophyta; class Magnoliopsida; order Apiales; family Apiaceae; genus Kitagawia; species Kitagawia praeruptora. The sequence goes on from CM075352.1 coordinate 149,294,802, forward strand.
CGGTTTTAGATCGGCTCAAATGTAAGCCTTGGGACTCCAAAGTAGATCTCCATAGCTCCAGCTTGTCGTTCACCTCCCTCCTCGTCTCCGCCACTAACACGATATCATCAGCGAAGAGCATGCACCAAGGGACGGTATTTTGAATCCATCGTGACATGCCATCTAGGATAAGAGCGAAAAGAAGAGGACTAAGGGCCGACCCCTGATGAAGCCCTATCTCAACAGGGAAAAAACGGGAGTCACCCACTGGGGTCCGGACGCACGAACTGGTTTGGGAGTACATGTCTTGAATTGACTTAACGTACGACTGCGCCACACTCCTCTCTTCAAGGCTCTTCAAAATAGCTTCACGGGGGATGCTATCATAGGCCTTCTCAAGGTCAATGAACACCATGTGAAGGTCTTTGCGATGCTCCCTGAACTTCTCCGTAAGGCGTCTGACGAGATGGATGGCCTCGGTCGTCGATCTCCCAGGCATAAAACCAAATTGATTCTCTGAGATTTCAACTACTCTTCTAATCCGACATTCCACCACTCTCTCCCAAAGTTTCATAGTATGACTGAGTAATTTATTACCCCGGTAGTTACTACAACTCTAGGCATCACCCTTGTTCTTGAAAAAAGGGACCACGATACTACGCCTCCATTCGGCTGGCATCTTAGCACCCAAGAGAAGATCATTAAACAAATCTGCTAGCTATTTGATGCCAATCTCGCCCAAACAAAGCCACGCCTCGATTGGGATCTGATCCGGGCCAACCGCCTTCCCTCTAGCCATCTTTATAAGCGCACCCTTGACTTCCTCCTTGCTGATTCGCTCACAAGAACCAATAGAAAGTACAGACGAAGGGGGGCCTCTTGCTCCACACCGGAACCACTCCTTCTTGCCTCATTGAAAAGATTTTGGAAATACGAACTCCACCTCTCTTTGATAGCCTCTTCATTCAATAACACTTGGCCTGAATCATCCTTAACAAACTTAACAGAACCCAGGTCGCGCCGCCCTCTCTCCCTAGCTTTAGCTAGTTTAAAGATAGCATTCGCTCCTTCCTTGGTATCTAGGCGCTTATACAACCCCTCATAGGCTTCCTCTTTGGCTTTCACCACTGCCTTTTTTGCCTCTCGTCTCGCCACCTTGTACGCTTCCCTCTTCCGAATCCTCTCTGGCCCTGAACACATGCACAAAAGCTCTTTAAAGAGCGCCAGTTTAGCCTTTACTTTGACTTGAACCTCCTCGTTCCACCACCACGACTCCTTATGACCACTGTACCTTCCTGAGGAAACCCCCACCACCTTCTCGACCACACACCGAATAGCCTTCGCCACGTTTGACCACCTACTGCTAGCATTTCCACCACGCGCAAAACAACCTACGCTGGACAGAGACTCCCTGAATTCGGCCGCCTTCTCGCCCTTCAAATCCTTCCAAAGGATTCTTGGTCTGGTCTCTCTCGACCTGCGAACAACCCGACCCCTCATGACTAGATCCATGGCCAGCAGCCGGTGCTGAGATGCACACGCCTCGCTCCGGAACACCTTGCAATCCACACACGCCCTAGCATCCCGACTACGCATAAGAAGGTAATCGATTTGGGTATTGTGCCCCCCACTACTAAAGGTGATGAGGTGTTCTGCCCTCTTCTGAAAAATAGAATTCACAATTACCAACTCCTGGGCGGTAGCAAACTCTAGCAGCGCTGACCCACCGACATTCCTGGTCCCGAAGCCAAAACCCCCATGAGCACTGGGATAGCCATCTGCCCTCTCACCAATGTGACCATTGAAATCGCCATCCAACACTAAAAATTGGTCGTCAGGAATACTTCCGACCAACTCATCCAAACAGACCCAGAAAGCCTCTTTCTCTGCAACGCCCAAACCGGCTTGAGGGGCATACGCACACACCACGTTCACCACCTTCTCTCCAACCACGACCCTGACGGACATGATCCTGTCGCTACACCTCTTCACTTCCACGACGTTGTCTTTAAGATCCTTCGTCAAAAGAATACCCACTCCGTTCCTGGAGTTGGCGAGACCTGAGTACCACAGTTTATACCCGTTCGCTTCTCTATTCTGTATCTATAATTGACATTCAAAACCAGAGATACAATTCTCTATTCGGTGCACATCTGGGTTTAAAAACACAAACACAACCTACATAAGAATTTACACAACCTATTTAAGAATCATAAAGAACTAGCTTATAATTCATGCGATGCATGGATTTTTTTTATATGTAATAAATTTTATTTTATATTATAAATATATTTTTATATAATCATTATTTTCAATAATTTAATTTAATTTTAATTTTAATAAATTAATATAAATTTAATTAATGATATGCATGATTTAAAACTTAGAATGATGGTGCGGAAAACCGAATCGATAAACTTTCAATACCGGTGCGATGCACGAGTTTCTTATATTATGTTATAAATTTTATTTAATATTATAATTATTTTTTATATAATTATTATTTTTTTTAAAAAAAATAATTTTAATATAATTTAATATACTCATGTTTAAGGATTGTAGGATTAATCATAGAACAAACATGGAGTGTTAAAATCTCAAAGTATGTTCTGAAAACCACCTTGATGTATTTTTTTTTTCTTTCCAACAAAGGTACGTGAGATCTGTATTGATTCTTAAGATGGCAAAGGAAGAAATCAAGCCGAAATATACAAGTGCGAAAAATTAAATACAAGCTAAAATCAGACAATTTTCTCTCCTTTGTGAGAGTTTGGTTTTTTCGCTTCTTGATTGTAAGCGGGGTCGCGATTTAGTGAAGAAAGTTTGTACGGGATAACATTTTTGGTTGATAGCTCAAACGATAGCTCAATCGGATCAGGATAAAGCGGGTACCAGAAATTCAACGAGGATGCATGAAGTGGGTACTTGTATTTTTATATACATTAAAATATCGTTTAACTGTCTCTTGATGAGAACAGACGATTGCAATTTCCTGTTTGATCGATTCGATCATTGGTGTAGATGCCGTATGGCTTTTTATTATTGAATTAACGTCTTTGTTCTTCAAAAAAAAAAAAAAAAAAGATGGCAAAGGAAGAAATATAGGCCTTCACTTACATGGCTGACAGAAATGATTAAAATTTGACACAAGTGACCGTGACAAGAACAAGACAACCTACTTGAATTTACTGTATTAGTTTGTTGCTTCGTGTAATCACCTTGCTGAAAGATACACAAGCTATACTTAGATGTATGCTACCTAAGAATTAGAGAGCAATTTTGGTGCATTTTTTCTATTTTCAAATTGGTAAGCTCTGTTATAAGTTGAGTAGTGTTAGAGATACCAAATTTATTATAATAAATTGTATTCATTATATTAAATTATTATATAAAATTACAATTTTAAATTAATTAAAATAATTAATATTTAGTGGCATACCGCGCGATCGCGGTATACGTAGCATACCATTTAAAGGGGGTTTCTGCTTTTAATAAAAAAGTATAGATGACATGTATACTGCCACTAAATATTAATTATTTTAACTAATTAAAATTGTAATATTATATAATAATAATATTTTTAATTATTTTAATTTAATTTAATAATGAAATTATGTACTATGAGTCTATTAACTAAAAATTGAAATAAAAGTCAGGAATATATTATTACATAAAACTTAGAGCTCCTTTAATTAATATTTAAAAAGTATCTATAATAGATTAATAATAAATACAATCAATAATATAACTACTCTTATATTACCAGAATGAAGTTATGTAAATTTAATTAATTAAAATAATAATATTAAATATTAATTTAATTTAGTAGTGAAGTTATATACTAGAAGTCTATTAACTAGCAATCGAAATAAAAATCGAGAATATAATATTACATACAACTTGGTACTTCAAAATTTTTTTTATTCAAAAAATTAAAAATTAAAATTTTAATATAATTTATCACAATTTGTGAACAACTAATCTCGTCCTTTTCCTGTCAAAATATTTCAATAGGCGTCTCAAATGCATTATACTCCAATATGTAATATATGTAATCAATCCAATCCTCACAACGTTAGCATCATTCTAAAACTATAGGCAGGCCAAGCAGCATAGCATGTCCAACATAATATAACTAGGCGGAAAAACCGCGCTTCGCGTGATTCAAAAAATATATTTTAAAAAATTAATATAAATTAATATAAATATTACACGAAGATCTAAATTTTAAGGGGATTAGAAAATAATAATATTAGTAAAAACTTATTTATTTGCAAAATTTGGCACATGACCTTGTCACCTTGATGATATTAATCTTATAAGTAACTCTTTTCTTTACTGCTTGTATGGTTGAGTGCAACTGTGCAAGCACATAATAAGGAATATAATGGGTGAATGCACACATGTATAAGTTCATTTACGTGCTTTGCAGACTGGTGTATTAGTCTAGTCAATACTCAATGATACAAGGGTCCCGGTCCGGTGCAAACAGTTGCTGAACGTATGTTGTGAAAGACGTACCGCGGAAACTTTCCGCGGTACGTGTACAGTATTGTTTTTGATGTGAAAACAGGGTGCATTTTCTGCGGTACGGGGCTCGTACCGCGGAAACTTTCCGCGGTACGGTGGAATTTTTTTTTAATTCCCAGCCGTTGGATCAACGATCCAACGGCTATGAAACCGTATGTTCCGTAACACCATTTAGCATACGTATGCTATTGACCGTTTGCCATGATACAAAGGACTTGAATTGTAGATCAAAGGTATGAGGAAAGCTTAAAGCTAACACTCCACCAACTATTTTATTAATGAAGGCTACACAAAAGTCTGCACAAAACTGGGCAAACCTCTGAATTAGTGGTCACACAACTGGAATACATTTTACAACTCAAACACCTTTCATGGGGACAAATAATTAGATTTTTGGCAAGTTTACAACTTATGTAAATAAAGCCGGTAAAATATAGTATTTAGGAATACAATTGCTCCGGAAACAATACATATACCAACAAAAGTATTTCAATATATTGGTAGTGTATGATTTTAAAGCAAAATATAGAAATCAAATTCAAGAACTGGCCCCAAACCAGAGCCAAAAAATTTTGACAACATCAGTTTGTTACAAAACTATTTGCAGTCCTTTAACTCAGAATGCTCCTGTTAGGCACCTGTCACAGAGTGTACCATTTCACGTTACAAAATTAAAACCTCAGCAAGTCGCTCTTTCAGTTTTTGTTGTTGATCATGTGGTATCCCTGATTTCTTCTCATCGTTTTTTACTCTGCATAGTTGATCTCATTTTTCTATAACATTATACGTGCATGATAACAACAATTAATCTATATATGTCTGTTAGAGGTCCAAACTCTTAATGGGCCGAACCAATAGCCCAACGTTAAGCCCAAGGAATAAAACAACCTGTTCTCCATGAACGGTCACATGGCTGTCAGTGGCCGACCGTGGCCATGATGAAAGGTCTTTCACCTTTAAACGATCACATGGTCCCATGATCCAAAGAATATTTGATACTCTGGAAAGCAGATCTACATCTCAACAACTGCAAGGAAAAATAAGTATAAAAGGAGGTAAGATTGTTCATAAAATCAATAACTACACACACAACAATACAGACTCTCTACGTTCAAATTACCTTACAAAAAACCGACTAACTTATTCTCACACCGGAGGTGAATCGGGGGGCTCCACCCTCGCATTCTCTTTCTGCAGGTCCTACCGAACGAAGCCTGGGAGAAAATCGGTCGTAACATTTGGCGCCGTCTGTGGGAACGTAGAGATATACTCGTATTAAAAGACCTACCAGAAAACTATGACGATTGAAGAAACACCCATCAATGATAGCAGCACCGTGGCTGGAAACAGTCGTTCCGTTCCTCCTATATTTCCGAGGACAACCCCACCCATTCCCCCAAGGCTGCTAAACTTTGATGAAGAAGGAGATATGCCAACTCCTGAAGAACAACAAGAGATGCTCGAGAGATTGAGAGAGCAACAAAAGGCGAAGGGGAAGCATAAGGAGATGGAAAAGAACAAAGAAACTGAACGTCTGGCAAAAAGAAGGGAAGCCGATCGTTTGAGGCTAGAAGGCCTAAAGCTCCGAAGAGAAGAAATCGAGTTGCAGGAGAAGTCACTTCGTGAGGCCCTCGAGGCCGAAGACCCAGAGCTCGAAGAAAATCAGAGAGAAAAACGAATTAGGAACGGCGATGATGAATCTGGACAGTCCGAATCCTATTCAAAACGTACCCGATCGAAGGTACTCGACTCATCCGATTCGGAAGAAGGCCCCCACACTGACGATCGAATCCGAAGGTTAGAGAAAGTCATGTTCGGAGAGAAAAAGATCAGCCATGAACCTATAGTCACCGAAGAAGTAGAACAGTTTCGGCCACCACCCGGAAGGCAGTTTCCAAAAATGCACGAATTCAACGGAAAAGGCGATCCAGAAGACCACTGTGAGAAGTACAAATCACTCATGACTGGTATGGGACATTGTGATATGATGCTTTGCAAGATGTTCAAAACCTATCTCAAAGGAAACGCGTCCATGTGGTATCGATCGCTCAGACCCAGGTCGATCGGCTCGTACGAACAAATCAAGAAGAAATTTTTGAGGCACTACTCTCATTTGTGCCGAAGAGAGAAAGATACAGAGGCCCTGATTCATTGCAGACAGGGGCCGAACGAAGATCTAGGCGATTACTTGGCGAGATTCAAAGAGGAGGCTGGAATGGTCACCAATTTAGATAGAATAAAGGCGGCAGGATTCCTTGCGGCCGGCCTAGACCCCATTAAAGGCAAGAAACTCCGATCCTCACTTTACGACGTACCCCCCAAAAATTTGAACGACATTTATCTTAGGGGAGAAGCAATTAGAAGGAAAATTGAATCAATCGGGGGATACAAAGAAAGTAAGAAAAATGTCTCCGATCGGGACGATAGGAGAAATGACAGAAGAGACGACCGAAGGAGTCTAGGCGATGTTAAAAGTAGATTGAATGACACAAGGCCTGATAAAGGGGCCGAACGAAGGCGGGATAGAGATAATGCTGTATTTACACCACTCAACACACCCATCTCAAAAATTCTCCATGAAATAAAGGGTAAGCCCGGGTTCGTTCGACCACCCAGGCTAAAGACCCCTGAAAACAGAAGGGACGAAAACAGACATTGTGAATATCATCAGGATAAAGGTCATAACACTGACGAGTGTTACCACTTGAAGAAATTAATTGAGAGAATGATAAAAGACGGAGAATTGACCAAATTCGTCGAAGACCTGAGAAACAAACTTGGACCGAAAGAGAGAAAAAGAGAAGACAAGGAAGCCGAAGGTTCTGAAAAGTACAGAGGCGAAGTCCGAACGATCTCCGGAGGAACCATACTGGATCGGGACAGCAAATCTGCCCGAAAGAGGTATGCCAGGCAAATCTACAACCTTTACCAATCAACTGCAGCCAAACAACCACTTCCGATCTCATTTACGGAAGACGATTTCGAAGACGTAATATGGCCACATGAAGACCCACTCGTTATAAATCCGGTGATAGGGGACAACAAGATCTGGAAAGTCTTGGTCGACGAAGGAAGTTCAGTCAACATCTTGTATCACCGGACCTATTGCAAAATGAACTTGGGGGGCGAACAACTAGAGCCATGCCATGAAGCACCGCTATACGGCTTCGGTAATCAACCTGTACCGATCGAAGGAACTATAACACTGAACGTCTTATTGGGGAAAGCACCATTCACAGCGGTGAAAGAAGCAAAATTTTACGTTGTTAGAGTCGACAGCCCGTATAATGGGATCCTGGGAAGACCGGCTTTATCCCTATTCCAAGTTGTATCATCCATCCCCCACTTGAAATTGAAATTTCCAACCGAACACGGGATTGGAGAAATGAGAGGCGACCAAAAAGCCGCACGAATCATTATGTTGGAAGACCTAGAGAAGGAAAAAGATGTCGAAATGACCGAAGCGGGGAAAAGGAGAAGAAATGAGGCCGAAACAGGAGGCAGTCACCAACTACTGAATATCGAGTTAGAGAAATTTGGAGCCGACCTGTCAAATCCGATAGCCGAACCGGCTGTCGAAACCGAAGAAGTTGAATTGTACGTAGGCCAAGCGAGGAAGATGATTCAGATAGGAAAGAACATGGAGCCAGAACTGAAGGAGAAAGTCATTAAAGTCATTAGGGAGTTCCACGATGTATTTACATGGAATCCCGAAGATATGCCGGGTTTGGATCCATCGGTAGCCAAACATTGTCTTAACGTAAAAACCGAAGCCCAGCCCGTGAAACAGAAAAAGAGAAATTTTGCCATGGAAAGACAGAAGGTCATTCAGGCCGAAGTCGAAAAATTGCTAGAGGCAAAATTCATTGAAGAAATAGACTACCCAGATTGGTTGGCGAACGTGGTTGTGGTGAAAAAGTCCAACGGCAAATGGAGAATGTGTGTGGACTACACCGACTTAAATAAGCACTGTCCGAAGGATCACTACCCTCTACCAAACATTGATCAACTGATAGATGCAACCTCAGGGCATCAAATACTCAGTTTTTTGGATGCGTTCTCGGGATATCACCAAATCGCCATGAACACCGAAGACATACCAAAGACAGCGTTCATCACACCGAACGACACTTATGCTTACGTGAAAATGCCCTTCGGACTGAAGAACGCAGGGGCCACTTTCCAAAAAATGATCAACAAAGTATTTAAAGCTCAAATCGGTCGGAATATGGAGTGTTATGTGGACGACATGATTGTCAAATCTCTCTTTAAGGACCACGCTGAAGATTTAAGAGAATGTTTTGTAACGCTCAGGGAAAACAACATGAGGATAAATCCGAACAAATGTACGTTCGGAGTCAACAGCGGAAAATTCTTGGGGTATATGGTTAGCGCCAGCGGAATTGAGGCAAACCCAGAAAAGATCAAAGCGGTCATCGATATGAAAGCACCGAAGATGATCAGGGATATTCAGAAGCTGACCGGACGGTTAGCCGCCCTGAGGAGGTTCATTTCCAGATCGGCCGAAAAGGCCTTGCCATTCTTTGAAGTACTTCGGGGACCCAAGAACTTCGAGTGGGGGCCCAATTGCCAAAAAGCATTTGAGTAGTTAAAGAATATCTAGTAAAAGCCCCAATCCTAATGAAGCCCGATCCGAAAGAAACTTTGCAGCTGTACTTAGCTGTGAACGACCGAATGCTCGGAGCAGTGTTAGTCAAAGAACACGAAGGGAACCAGCATCCGGTGTTCTACGTTTCTCATATTCTCAAAGATGCAGAAACTAGATATCCGAACGCAGAGAAGTTCGCCTACGGATTGATAATGGCAGCAAGGAAATTAAGACGCTATTTCCAAGGAAGGACGATCAAAGTAGTAACAGACCAACCCTTGAAGAAAATCTTACAAAGGCCAGAAGCATCGGGCAGGGTGGTAGCTTGGGCGATCGAACTTGGAGAGCACGACCTGGAATATACACCAAGAACTGCGATCAAAGCCCAGGCACTTGCAGATTTTATGGTAGAATGCTCATTTTCGGAACCGAAGGATTTGACTCCCGAAGAACAACTAATTCCGGCGCCAGGAAAATGGAAATTATTCGTTGATGGGTCGGTCGCCAAAGAAAAGTGTGGGGCCGGTCTAATTTTAACAAGCCAAGAAGGATTCGAAATATGCCAAGCTATCAGGTTCACTTTCCTTTTAACGAACAATGAGGCCGAATATGAAGTGCTTCTGGCAGGCCTAGATTTGGCGAGAAATTTGGAGGTTAAGCACCTAAGAGCATTCAGCGACTCAATGTTGGTGGTAAAACATTTCACAGGAGAGTATGGACAAAAGGATCCCCGAACGAAGGCCTACGCCCTTAAGGTACGCGAGAAATCTCAACTATTTGAATCATTCAAATTAAATCAGGTAGCAAGAGAGAACAACAATCGGGCGGACGCTCTATCAAGGTTAGCCTCGGTAGAAACCCAAAACCTCAACGGGTCAATTTATCTGACCGAAGTAAAGACTCCTTCGATAGACAAAAAGCAATGCATGGAAATTCACCAAGGAACCAACTGGATGACCCCAATCAGAGCATTCCTAGAGAAAGGAACTTTGCCACTCGAACGAAGGGAAGCACAGAAGGTAAAACATCGATCGGCCAATTATACTATGGTTGGAGGCCGTTTGTTCAGAAGATCGGTGACGCAACCCCTTCTTCGATGTTTAAACAAAGATGAACAGGTTTTAGCCCTCGAAACAGTTCATGAGGGAATTTGCGGGGAACATCTAGCAGGAAGGTCTTTGGCCCTCAAAATTCTAAGGCAAGGGTTTTTCTGGCCAAAAATGAAGGAGGACGCGACCGAATACGCCAAAAGATGTATACAATGCCAGTTATTCAGCACCATACCGAAGCAACCTCCCGAGGAGATGTCTTCAGTCCTTAGCCCCATTCCATTTGCTATGTGGGCTGTTGATATTGTAGGGATTTTGCCCACCAGTACCAAACAAACCAAGTACTGCATTGTGGCGATCGACTACATGACCAAGTGGATAGAAGCCCGACCACTTTCATCCATTACCGAAGAAGCAGCAAAGAAGTTCATGTTAGAACAAGTAATATTAAGATTCGGTATCCCTATGGTATGTGTATCGGACAACGGAACCCAATTCATTGGAAGCAAATTCAGAAAATTCTTAGCTCAATTCGGGATTCGGCAAAAGTTCAGTTCGGTCGGACATCCCCAGGGAAACGGGGCGATCGAAGCCGCAAACAAAATTATCTTCGACGGAATAAAGAAAAGGCTGGGAGAAGCCAAAGGACTTTGGGCCGAAGAGCTACCATGGGTTCTGTGAGCATACCGAACGACACCAAGATCATCAACAGGAGAAACACCCTTCAAATTAGCTTTCGGAACAGATGCTCTTTTGCCAGTCGAAGTTTGCCTAGAATCCTATCGAACACAAGTTTTCAACATAGAGACTAACGAATGTGGTCTCCGAGCGAATGTGGACTTACTCGAAGAAGAAAGGGAAGCAGCTCACCAAAGGAACCTAAGGTACCAGCTTCAAGCAGCACAACACTACGATTCGGGAGTAAAAAAGAGATCATTCCGAATCGGAGACTTAGTGCTTCGAGAATTGGCCACATCAATGCCCACAAAACAAGGCAAACTTATGCCCAACTGGGAAGGCCCTTATGTGGTAAGCGAAGTGGTTCGACCGGGCACTTACAAGTTAGCTCATTCAGACGGCAGCTTGATTAAGAACACCTGGCACGCTGCGCGCCTTCGCCGTTTTTACCAGTAAGCTTACTAGAAACATTTTATTACCCTTTTAAATTTATGGTTTAATGCAAGTTATCTTTTGAATTCCCTAAGTAAGCATCAATCTGTAATACAAAACCATGCGAGTCCCACATGATCAATAACAGATTGTTCGCTACATTTTTCTACATGCCATAATTAAGCAAAATGGACCCATGTTTGGGGCCGACCAAGTAAAAACATGCGCCCCTCTAACTTGTTTCTAGTGTTCGACTACATTTGGATTTAAGTTACCAATACTTGACATATCCAAATTCGGGGCCGACCGAACGAAATTTGGACCCTTACAAGAATGTCCTAGTATTTAAGTGGCTTTGTCACTCATTAAGTCCGAAAGGAAATATTTTAACCGGCCGAACGGGCCTAACTCTTTTACAAAACCCCTTAAAAACTGGGGGAAGCTAGGTTACGACCGAAGATGCATAAAAAATGAAAGATTATGCTAAGGCAATTGAAAGCCGAAGATGCATATAACAATTATGCTAAGGCAATTGAAAGCCGAAGGCCGAAGATGCATAAAAAAAGAAAAATTATGCTAAGGCAATTGAAAGCCGAAGAGGCATAAAAAAATGAAAGATTATGCTAAGGCAATTGAAAGCCGAAGATGCATATAACAATTATGCTAAAGCAAAAACCAAAGATGCATAAGAATGAAAAGAAAAATTATGCTAAGGTAGAAAAAGCTAAGATACATTAAAATATGCCAAGGCAAATATAAAAAGCCCGAAGGCACCAATTCATAAACCAAAGGCAAATGTTAAATTACAAAGCCCGAAGGCCATAAAATAAAGATAAGGCTACTCCATCGAAGGCTCATCGAGCGGCTCATCTTCTCCCGAAGAAATAACTTCGGAGTCATTAGACTTTTCCCTACCCACTGGATCGGTCATACCCATTGCAGCGTCAAGCAGTTGGGTATGATCAAAACCAAGTGAATGGGCCTTCACCACAGCATCGTCATAACCCATCTGGTAGCATCGTTCTTCCGTCAAAAGAAGCTGCTTATGTAATTTCCGAGCAGACTTCCTTGATTGCTTCAGCTGGGTGTTCCTCCATTCGATGCGCCTTGAGCTTGTGGCCTTCAGCTTCTCCAACTCTTCCTTAAGAGCATCCCTTTCGAACCTTAGAGCCTCAGCCTGGCCAGTGACCCTATCCAGTTCGGTAGAAGAATTCCGAAAGTTCTCTTCGGCTTTGACAGCTCTTACTTCCATCTCTTCTACCCGTTCGGTCACCACAGCTGACCAGGCAGCGCCCTGAACACAAACATGGAAAACGTTAAAAATATCTAAGGCAAGTATATACGTACGAAGGAAAAGAAACTTACCATAGAAAGAAGGGTCATCATTTCAGTACAAGCTTCAACATTATTCAGCTTGGCAATAGTTGGTCGATCGGCTGGAAGAACGAGGCCACGACATAGATCAGGACCCACATTCTTTGATGAAGAAGGAGCTGGGACAATGATCTGGTCGGTCTCCAAAACACTCCATTGAGGAGAATACACTTTTAATTCTGTATTCTCCGACCGAGGTCTCTTCTTCGGTTCGATAGGAGTACCCTTCGAGACTGACTCTCTGGGAGGCGAAGAAGTAGGTGGAGTAATGATCAAGCTTTTTTCCCCTTGATCAAGAGCCAAGGTTTCCACCCCTTCGACCTGCTTAGCAGCATCGGCTTCGGCCGCCAGAGCAGCAGCAGCTAGGTCGGTCGCCTTCTTCATCTTTCGTTCCAGAATTGCCTCTCGAGTTGTCACTACATAAGACAACGAAAAACATTATACACAGGCTAAAGGCAATAAACAGGAGTTATCATACTTTTGGAAAGATAAATTGCAGAAAAAAAAAATAAAGAACAGAACGAAGGAACGTTACCATTACCCCAAAGACCGACTAACCAGTTTGCGTCCCTACTATCCGATAATGGTACCTTGTCCATTTCAAGGTCACACAGTAATCGGTAGTCATGCTTATCCGCCTCCGTGAGTTCGGGATATACATACCTCGTGGGATCGACCACCTTCCAAACACCGAACTTCTCCAACTTCGGGCCGGAAACAAAAACCCATTTAATATGGGCCTCCTTATTATTCGAGTTTGTAAACGACCAGTCAGGCCTACCCACCCTCTGAGCGATAGTATAAAAACCCTTACTCTTCGGATTCCGGTGAAGCTCGTAATGATGCCAAAAGAGAGACGTTCTTGGAATCACTTTACTGGCCATGCATCTGGCTTGGAAAGTATTTACATGGATAAAACTGTTTGGGTCCAGCTGACCGATAGCGATGCCTGACTGCTTCAATACACTCTTTAAAATACGCAATATGGGCAATCGGAAGCCACATTTGAATGCCGCTTCGGATATACCCGTAGCGAACCCACCCCCGCAAATAGCCGCGACTTGGGGATTTTGCCAAATCTTGTCATTCTTCCTTGGGGCGAAGAAATACCATACATATTTCAATACGCAATAGGACGAACAGAAATGCTCTATATCGTCTTCGGTCAGCTGAGAAGGACGATTGGCGGCCGGATACTCTACGGCATCGCTAAAAGGAGAAGAGACTGAAGGATCTGTACCTTCGTTTGACCGGTCCATATCCCTGCATTCGGAAATGTAGAGATTAGCCATGTACTCGAACAAAAATGAAAATAATCGAAAGGAAGAAAAAGATCGAGTACAGAGGGCAAGAACCGGCCAAAAATCCCTACCATCTAAAGTGATTCAGACTCACGACAGTCCGAAGAACACTCGACAGATTCAAATACCCCGAAGGATGTATCTCTCCTAAAACAATTGATCAATTCTAGAAATCCTAGCGAAACATGCGAATAAGGGCAAAGGGACACTAACACGCCTATTTCTCATCCCAAGAACACAGGTAAAAACATGCGTATACTAGCATATGTGTGTATATAGATACTTACATACAGATGCCTACATATATATTCAAGAACACATATACAAGAAAGTAAAGAGACGATATACAATTAATTGGAATGAAGAGTATAGAGACTTACTGTTCTGAAGATTGCTGATGAGATCGAGTTCCCGGGGACAAAACGCTTGAATGTGGACGTCAACCGGAAATTGAGAGTCCAAAGAAATTGGTGACGAAACGACGGCTCCGATGGTTGCTAAAGCTTTTCTCTAAAAAAGAATTCTTTTCTCTGAAAATATGAAGGCGTATGCGTAAAGGGGAAAAGAAACGAGATGAGGGTTTAATAAAGGGATTGTGACGGTTGGATGATTGGCGTTTCAAATTCAACGGTGGAGATTGGGGCGTGAATCTTGAGAAAAGGCAGCTGTCAGTCATAAAGGGACACGACTTCCCAAGAAAAGACTCGACCTTGTCCTTCGTTCTCATTATACAGATAATACAACCGAAGGCCGACTCAGTTTTTTATCGTATTAAAATTTCATTTTTTGGAAGGGCGTCCGAACGAATGTTCCGAAGATGGGCCAAGGCACTAACTTTTCTTTTTAAAAGTAATTTTGGGCGACCCGAAGAGGATATTCCAAAGAAAGACTTAGGCTTTAGCCTTCGTCCTGAGGATTACTCCGAACGAAGCCTAGGGACATGTTAGAGGTCCAAACTCTTAATGGGCCGAACCAATAGCCCAACGTTAAGCCCAAGGAATAAAACAACATGTTCTCCATGAACGGTCACATGGCTGTCAGTGGCCGACCGTGGCCATGATGAAAGGTCTTTCACCTTTAAACGGTCACATGGTCCCATGATCCAAAGAATATTTGATACTCTGGAAAGCAGATCTACATCTCAACAACCGCAAGGAAAAATAAGTATAAAAGGAGGTAAGATTGTTCATAAAATCAATAACTACACACACAACAATACAGACTCTCTACGTTCAAATTACCTTACAAAAAACCGACTAACTTATTCTCACACCGGAGGTGAATCGGGGGGCTCCACCCTCGCATTCTCTTTCTGCAGGTCCTACCGAACGAAGCCTGGGCGAAAATCGGTCGTAACAATGTCATTAAACAATTACAACTTTAACATAAAATATTAAACACAGTTAGTTGGGTGCAACTGCAAAAATTAGGAAGCATTCCAATTCCTCTAAGTAAATATGGTTGCATTATCGACATGAGAAACAAATACCATTCGCTCCAAAATTGGTAGCTTGGCTTACTTTCACCCAAGTGAGCTCATAAGTATTTTTCCCTCTACACTTTCACATTACTATTTAGTTGCAATGCTTAATAGTCTTTACTTCTTGCAATTGGTAGCTGTTAAGGTCACAGGTTTTTTTACCAAAGATATATTTAGACTTACAACTTCCACTACTATTAAGTTTCATGCCTTAAAATCATAACTTTATAGCAACGAAGTCTTAATTCATTTTGCAACTTCCACCAATATCAATTAAGAGTAGAATATTAAATGATATCCATTTTCAAATTCTAATGTACCAAAAAGGTTCCACAAATAAATTTTCTAAATAAAAGTTTAGGCCCTCGAGAAAGCCGAGCACATAAATGTACAGAGTTCTTCAAATCTAGTTGTGTAATGAACATTAACGTTTGACTTCAAAAACTAATAATAGCTATAAATAAACTTTTTTCAGAGAATTGTTATCAGAATATACCCAAATTTCTCAATTTTTCTTGCATGTTTTCTCCCTGGTCTTCTCATTCATGTGGTCAGCTTGTTGCACATGATTACCACGCTTTGCTCGCTATGCTTAAACATTAACTGAAGTATGTAGAGCAGAAAAATAATCTGATCTGTTTTCAACTCGTAGGCTTTAATTTGTATTCTTAAAGAAAGAAAATGCATACATATCACCTTCCCGATTGCTGCAAAAAAAAAAAAAGAGGTTAAACATGGCAACCAAATAATAACTTATAATCCAGCCAACCATGTATATATTGTATGTTCATAACAATATTTCATTGTAGCATGTCACATGAATAATAGCTTGAAACTGATTCCCATCCTTAAAATATATTAAAGTTAATTAAATGTTTGTAATCTAGCCATAAATAACTTAATTAGTGAGTACACAAAGTCACTTAGCAAAATCAACAAAGAGAAATACCATTCTGTGATTTCTAATCTTGTGATTTCTAATCTGATCACATACACCATCAATCAAATATCGGCTTGTTAAAAAATCCACATACCAGAAAAGTGTTGTAGCAGATCAAGCATGTCTAAGCGCATTTAAACAGTTTGAAAACACAAAGGTATGTGACTTTGAAAACACAATGGCATACGTTTAGAAAGTGTATTTGAAAAGTTGAGTGTAAAGTGTCCGCAGTAAAGAAATGAGGAATCAAAGACAAAGAATACAATATCATAATCTCTATATCACGAGTACTGCAATTTTTCTTATATGATAAACCTTGCTATCATAGTGTCTGCAAGCCTGACAAAAAAGGGACACATAGATGGTGGATTAACAGTCTCATTAAAATTATGAATGACTATAAAATGAAGAGAGGAAAAGAACATAGATGGTGACTTTTTTCTGTGAATCGTGAGGACCTAGATACACTCCTTGTACCCAGCCTGTAGTAAGAATCAATACCATACTATAACATAGCTAATACAACAAAATGGAACATGTATATACAAACAAATCCATATATAAAGAGAGAAATAAGTTATTACACATTCAATATGGACAACAAAATCAATGGTGTTTGAAGAACACAAAATGTTTTCGCTAACGTCTTTTATTTCATCTACGTTTTACTTCCCTTCCCCCTACAATTTCACAGTAGGGAACAACATATATATGTATGTTTTAAGCATAAAAATTGTTTTAGAAAGCAATTTAGGTTTCAGTCCTTACAGATTCATAATAAAAGCGAAGTAATTAAGACCCAAAACTTTGAAATTCTACTACCTTTCAATTTCTGCCTGAATACAATAAAAAGCGGAATCACAAGAATTTAGGGAAAATAGAATACCAGCGAAATCAACTCATACATTGTGTAAGCCAGCGAAAGTGTGAAGTTCAGCTGGACATAGTCTCTGCGTTATTTGGTATGCTTCCTCCTGCATATCAGTTTTATGTTCCATCAACATCAACTATAGTCACTTGACCATTGTTAAGCCCCTCTTGCAAACTGGAAATGAAAATAAATGGTATACTAATTTAGCAAGCATTCGTCATCGCTAATAAATGTGTGTCAGGGCTTCTTAAAACCTCATTTAACTCTATTGAGCATTTGAAATAGTTCATTAAGCATTTGAGCCAACTCAGGAGCTGCATGCATCAAGCTAATAACTAAATGGACAAATAATGAACCATAACAGATTATCAAAAAATGGCAACTATTTTTCTTCAGAAAGTTAGTGCACATTTAATGATATTTTAGTATTTTACTAAAATGCATGCCTACGATGTATTATTCCTAGTGCATAAGGCTCCCATATCACCAGGTTCCTACCCTTTAAGAAGTTGTTTCTAGAGTTTGATTTTACAAAAAAAAAAAAAAATTGTTTCCAGAGTTTAAAATTGTAACTTAGCGGATAAAAAATAGATACTTGCCCGTCACGCCAAACATGATCGTCATAGCAGCATATGAGTTTATAAAAAAGATAAAAGGGATTTACAACTAACTAAAAGAACCTTAAGTAGAGTGTAGAAAGTTTACCATGGGATCGAAGGGGTTCCTAGTAGTCTCAACAGGCACAACACCAAGAGACCCTAGAACCTTCGCAAATTGCTTTGATGTGCTCCGGTAGCTGTTGTTAATTTTCTCCTCGCCCTCTGTCTCTACCTTGATTTAGAGTGTTAGCTCTTTCAAATTGTCTAAAACATGCAAAAGACTTTCCACATCTTCCCCTTTTGCATTTGTTACCAGTGACAGTCGTTCTCTTTCAGTTCTTCTCCAGAAATTTTCAAAGTCTGCACCGAAGAACTCGGTCTCTCTCATTTGACATTTCTGCGGACAAAGTAGCCACTTTGCTTTCTAGAGTGTCTTTTTCATCTTCAATAGTTTTTAAAAGAGCTATCTCAACAATTTTAGGCTTGCTACGGCCTCTTTGTAAGGTTGAAGTAAAGCTAAGATGGCTGAAGCTGGTTCTTCTGCATCAGTAGTCTCGTCCTCAGTTGCAGTTTCGCCATCTTCCACATCAGTCCTATCTGTCTTGTCCTATTAAATAGAGGTATAGAACATATTGAAGCTCAGCAAGTACTTTAAGAATATTAATGAAAAAGCTATACTATTTTTAAACTTCAACATGAATAAAAGGTTCATCCAATTTCAATGCATGGCACACAAACTAAAAGCATATATATATATACATTGGAAACAGGTTGTAATTCTAGGCAATCTTCAAACTCTGTAATCAATTATACTAATTAGAATGAATTATTCCAGCAAAACTCCAATGCATATCAAAATTAGGAAAAATAATAGTAACTTTTAAGACAATCACACACCTTTAGAGACAATTTCCAAGGAGATGTCATTGTTGGAGACTATTAAAAAGACACAAAGTACTTGATGTGAATTTTAAGTGTAAAATTAAGCTGCAAAATCCATATTCGATCATTCGATCAATGGTACCATGCAGATGGATTAAAAGTTGAGCACAATAAAAGTAATTTAAAGCTTCAAGAAATCTAAAATTATATGCCATGTTTCATTTCACAGATGGCCATTGTAGTAATGTAGTAATATTATTCTATTATTCATTAAGGTCACAAGATTAACAATCGATTCAACTATTTAAGGTAAAAGGTTGTAATTGTCGCACCAAACCTACTATCAAGCTGGACCTCATCCAACAGCCAGAAATGTTGCAAATGGATTAAAAATTGTGCATAATAAAAGTAATTTAAAGCTTCAAGAAATCTAAAATTATAGGCCATGTTTCATTTTACTGATGGCCATTGTAGTAATATTATTCTATCATTCATTAAGGTCACAAGATTAACGATCGATTCAAATTCAACTATTAAAGCTAAAAGGTTGTAATTGTCATACCTAACCTACTACCAAGCTGGACCTCATCCAACAGCCAGAAATGTTGCAAATGAAAATGCAGGGAAGTACTTACATGTTGACACCAATTGTTGACCAATTATTGTATTACTCGAGCTCTGAATCATTTCCTCACCACTGTAAGAACCAAATTAATTTTACTAAATTTGACAAAGAAATATTATCAAAGTGTGGTCAATAATAAAGAAAACACAGAATTAAGAATCATGCAATTCAACTACGATGCAATTTCAAATAAATTAAGCTAATGAAATTTCCAATCTTTAACACTATTTCACAAACTGGAAAAGTGAAAAAAAATTCAAAATATCATAATATCAGGCACAGAATCCTGCACTTTTTCAAATTACAAGTGCCGGATTACATAATAAAACGACAAACATAACAGAGTTTAAGAACAGCAAAGACGAAAATAACTTCTTTGAATGGAAATTCCATACTTCACTTACTCATCTATTAAGGAACTTTATCTTGTTTGTTATGTTTGCGTTTTTCGACAGGTGGTTATATGTATATATGCACATTTGCATATGTTGTATATATGTCTATGAAAATGTGTGAGGGAAACAGTTAGTGAGGTTCAACATAAAGTCTCAATGTTAATATGGATGGAGCAAGACATGTACACACTTTTCTTAAATAAATTACTTGGCAATCAAAGAATTTATCACAAAACTATGAAGGTTTTGGCTAAGCTCATTTCAAAAAATTAAGTAGTTGTTTTCTAGAAAACGTACGTAACAGTTTTCAGATAAATACTCATTTTCCTTAAATAAGTTTAGGCAAAAACCCCTGTATATGTTTCTGACTGAAGTACCTTTAAGCAAAAACCTTTCTACTTTACTTAAACAATTACAATTAATAATCAGCTTTCCGCAAGCTAACTCTACAGACACAAAATCTCTACAATTTCTCATAATAACATTTTCAAATATAGCTAAAAATTTCATCAGTGAAGTTAACATCACCGCTATTTAACGTAAGACTCCAGTGAGGAGCAATTAGGGATTCGTACCTACTCCGCATCTAGTGTACTTAAAAATCTCTAGTAATAAAACCAGTCCCAAGTCCTAACTAACCATACTAATTCAGTTACAGTGTGTGACTATCTATTAAATTCCATGAAAATTGCATACACAGAAAAAAAAACCTGGATCTTTTAATTCAATTCCACAACCACTGTTTGTTACATTGATAGCTTGAATTGACGTATATAGTTATGAAATGAAAGTTGAACAGAAACAAGCCTGATTGATTGAATGTAAATAACAAACTTGATTGATTGAAAGTAAATCTTCCCAATGGTCTGAATGGTTTGAATTATATGGTGAATTCGCTCTTCTTGAAGTATAGCTTTTGCAGCTCCATGATTACACATACATAGATAATTAGGTTCACCGTTTGATCCAATTTGGTAGGAGGAAAGCCTAAAACTGATGGGTTCTGAGAGATGAAAAGCCTAAATTCGGAGACCAATTGGATTCGAGAGCTGAAAAGTCCTCGCATCGATGATTTTTTTTTTAAAAAGCCCAAAATAGGAGAAAGCTATAAACTGAGAGAAACTGGCTTGGAGAAAGTATAGGCCTGCCACGTCACCCTACCGAGTTTTTCCTTTATATAGATAGAAGATGTTTCATTTCACTGATGGCCATTGTAGTAATGTAGTAATATTATTCTATTATTCATTAAGGTCACAAGATTAACAATCGATTCAATCAACTATTTAAGGTCGCACCAAACCTACTATCAAGCTGGACCTCATCCAACAGCCAGAAATGTTGCAAATGGATTAAAAATTGTGCATAATAAAAGTAATTTAAAGCTTCAAGAAATCTAAAATTATAGGCCATGTTTCATTTTATTGATGGCCATTGTAGTAATATTATTCTATCATTCATTAAGGTCACAAGATTAACGATCGATTCAAATTCAACTATTAAAGCTAAAAGGTTGTAATTGTCATACCTAACCTACTACCAAGCTGGACCTCATCCAACAGCCAGAAATGTTGCAAATGAAAATGCAGGGAAGTACTTACATGTTGACACCAATTGTTGACCAATTATTGTATTACTCGAGCTCTGAATCATTTCCTCACCACTGTAAGAACCAAATTCATTTTACTAAATTTGACAAAGAAATATTATCAAAGTGTGGTCAATAATAAAGAAAACACAGAATTAAGAATCATGCAATTCAACTACGATGCAATTTCAAATAAATTAAGCTAATGAAATTTCCAATCTTTAACACTATTTCACAAACTGGAAAAGTGAAAAAAATCAAAATATCATAATATCAGGCACAGAATCCTGCACTTTTTCAAATTACAAGTGCCGGATTACATAATAAAACGACAAACATAACAGAGTTTAAGAACAGCAAAGACGAAAATAACTTCTTTGAATGGAAATTCCATACTTTACTTACTCATCTATTAAGGAACTTTATCTTGTTTGTTATGTTTGCGTTTTTCGACAGGTGGTTATATGTATATATGCACATTTGCATATGTTGTATATATGTCTATGAACATGTGTGAGGGAAACAGTTAGTGAGGTTCAACATAAAGTCTCAATGTTAATATGGATGGAGCAAGACATGTACACACTTTTCTTAAATAAATTACTTGGCAATCAAAGAATTTATCACAAAACTATGAAGGTTTTGGCTAAGCTCATTTCAAAAAATTAAGTAGTTGTTTTCTAGAAAACGTACGTAACAGTTTTCAGATAAATACTCATTTTCCTTAAATAAGTTTAGGCAAAAAACCCTGTATATGTTTCTGACTGAAGTACCTTTAAGCAAAAACCTTTCTACTTTACTTAAACAATTACAATTAATAATCAACTTTCCGCAAGCTAACTCTACAGACACAAAATCTCTACAATTTCTCATAATAACATTTTCAAATATAGCTAAAAATTTCATCAGTGAAGTTAACATCACCGCTATTTAATGTAAGACTCCAATGAGGAGCAATTAGGGATTCGTACCTACTCCGCATCTAGTGTACTTAAAAATCTCTAGTAATAAAACCAGTCCCAAGTCCTAACTAACCATACTAAATCAGTTACAGTGTGTGACTATCTTTTAATTCAATTCCACAACCACTGTTTGTTACATTGATAGCTTGAATTGACGTATATAGTTATGAAATGAAAGTTGAGCAGAAACAAACCTGATTGATTGAATGTAAATAACAAACCTGATTGATTGAAAGTAAATCTTCCCCATGGTCTGAATGGTTTGAATTATATGGTGAATTCGCTCTTCTTGAAGTATAGCTTTTGCAGCTCCATGATTACACATACATAGATAATTAGGTTCACCGTTTGATCCAATTTGGTAGGAGGAAAGCCTAAAACTGATGGGTTCTGAGAGATGAAAAGCCTAAATTCGGAGACCAATTGGATTCGAGCGCTGAAAAGTCCTCGCATCGATGATTTTTTTTTTTTAAAAGCCCAAAATGGGAGAAAGCTATAAACTGAGAGAAACTGGCTTGAAGAAAGTATAGGCCTGCCACGTCACCCTACGAGTTTTTCCTTTATATAGATAGAAGATAAATTAAAACTAAATCCCTAATGAGATTAATTAATCACATAGACACCGAGAATACAATTATCAAGAACTCATTATCATAGACGCTGAACCAAAAGTTAAGAACCATAATCAATTCACACTCTTTTGTAACACAAACGGGTGCACGACCTAATACATGCATGCCTACATATGCAACTTCCTCAAAAACCCATATTCAACCAAACTATACTCAGGATTTAGAGTTAAACATTGTGGGCGGGGAGGGGAATCGATGATTTTCTTATCATACTGTTTTTTAAAATTACTTGTGTGCTAAATTTTTATTTTCTTTTCACTCAAAGATGGAGAATAAAATCAGAAAAAAGTACCATGGAGTCTTTCCTGCAGAGCCTTCTCTAGTTTCTTTTCACTCCTGAACTTTCTGTCATATCAATGGACGAGTTTAAAACGGTTCCCAATTTAAACCCATGAAGCAATTGAGCAAGCGTTAAATGCAGGACCTGAGTCGCGAATGTGATTCGAGGGCATGACCTTTTGTCCTGATCCGAATGGCAAAAGTTTAAAATTTTGACCCAAAATGTCCACATTAACATTTTTTTGCAGGAACCTGTCTGGATGAAAGTTTAGAGGGTCAGACCAAACTTTCGGATCACGGTGCATCTTCCACAGATTCACAATTAGCCGGGTGCCTGATGGAATGTGGAATCCTGACATTGTGCAATCTTCCACTGATTCGTGTTGGACTGATAGTGGCGCAGCTGGATACAGCAGCAGTGTCTCCTTGCAAATGGCTCGCAAGTAGGGTAGATTATTCATATCTGATTCCTTCACTTGGCAATCCCTTCCTACGTACTCATCTTGTGCCTTTCTTAGCACATGACGGTTAATTAGTAGTAGTGACAGTGCCCATGTAAGTGTGGCCGATGTTGTGTCATAATCCCCTAAGATAAGATGATATGGGTGAAACCATATCATTTACTGAAAATAGCAATTAGTATTTAAAATGGCAGTTGTAGTTTGGTAGTTGTAAATTAGCAGTTGTAGATTCAGTTTTCAGTTTAAATTTGAAATTAGAATGTGGTGCAGTTAGTGGGATTTGGGCGGTTAGTGTGACTTGAGATATATAGATCCCATGATTATGTGTAAAAGGGTTATGTGATGTTTTATTAATATATCAGGATTTCTTCCCTCAACTTAACTTCTTATTTCTCATCTAATTTTCTCTTTAACACTACATGAAATGTGAAATTATTTCAGTTCATATCAATGGTATCAGAGCATTGATCCGAATCAATTACTATTAATCATTAATTCAAGGTCCTACAGATCAGTCCTGGCTCCTACAACCAGGAAAACAACATCTATGGAGGAACATATGAAAAACTTAGAAAGGAGGATGGAGCAGCAAATTGCAGAAAATAACCAAAAATTTGCAGATTTGATAAGTATGATAAAGGAGATAAAGGAAGATAGCCGTACGGATAGAGATACGAACCAGAATTCACAAGGAAATCCAACCACGGGGACTTCTAGTGCAGGTAATTTCACTAAAGCTACTTTAGTTTATGTAAAATTTCACTAAAAATGTTACAAGTACTTTAGTTTATGTAAAATTTCTGAAGATCAGAAGGTGGATCTGGCATCTCTTAATATGATAGATCAGGCTGAGCATTGGATTTCTAGCTATTTATCTATACGTAAAAATGTTGATTGGAGCGATTTTGTGATAGATTTAAATGGTAGATTCAAAGATAGCACTGCAAATAATGTAGTTGAGCAGTTTAATAAGTTACAACAAGGTGAATCACTGGAAAGTTATATCGATGAATTTGAACACCTTAGGTCCATCATGATTCAAAACAATTCTATACTACCAGATTCATATGTACTAGAGAGCTTCATTGGAGGACTTAAACCTGCTGTTAAACCTTTTGTAAAAGCCTTTAAACCTGGATCTATGGCACAGGCTGTGGAGTTTGCTAGGTTACAGGAAGAGTCCTTGTGTGCTAATATTAAACCTAGTAAGACTACCTATGCTGTTCAAAAGCCAACATATACACCTGCTTTAGCTAATTTGAAACCTCCTTTGTTGTCTACTCCACCAAGCGGAATGGTGAATTCTCTACCAACAAAGACATCTCAACAACCACAGAAAACATTCAAGCACATTCCTGCGGATGTAAGAGCTGAAAAAATAGCCAAGGGACTTTGTTATTACTGTGACCAGCCTTATGCTAAGGGACATAAGTGTCATTTCAAAGAAACTCAACTTTTTACGGTAGAGATTGCTGGCAATGAAGTGGGAAACGATGGGAGCGCAGGAAATTTGGAAGAATTCAGGGAGGAAACTACGGAACCTTGCATATCAGTTAATGCATTGACTGGAACTCAAAATTTTCATACAATGAGAGTAAAAGGAGTTGTCAATGGGCGTACTATACATATTCTTATTGATTCTGGAAGTACTCATGATTTTTTAGATCTTGCAACAGCTAAGAAATTGGGATGCAAAATAGAAAAGATCAGTCCTCAAGCTATTACTATAGCAGATGGTAATCACCTGCCTTGCCAGCATGTTTGCAAAAACTTTTCCTGGAAAATGCAAGATTCTGAATTCAAAACGGATGTCATGTTAATTCCTCTTGGTAGTTGTGACATGGTCCTTGGTATTCAGTGGTTGAGCAAGTTAGGACCTATTTGCTGGGACTTCAAAAAACTGTTGATGCAATTTAAGTTGGATGGCAAACAAGTACTATTAAAAGGAGTTCCATTGCAGAAATTGAAAATAGTGGAAGGGGAGCCTGGTGTTAAAATATTGTCTCAGGCAACACATTTATGTTTACTACAACTAAAAGAAGTGAATGAGTTGGAAGGTACAAGCTCAGCTGCAGATTCTGCTATACCAGGAGAGAACTTACAACAGTTGAAAGATAAGTATAAAGTGATTTTTGAAGAACCTATGGAGCTACCTCCACATAGAGGAGTATTTGATCATACCATTCCATTGGAGCATGGAACGGTACCGGTCAACATAAGGCCTTATAGGTATCCACTGAAGCAGAAAGATATAATTGAGCAGTTAATCCAAGAAATGTTGGAAAGGGGAATCATTCAAAACAGTTCAAGTCCCTTTGCATCACCAGTAGTGTTGGTTGGCAAGAAGGATGGTACTTGGAGGCTTTGTGTCGATTATAGGGAGTTAAATAAAAAGACCATCAAGAATAAATACCCTATTCCCGTTGTAGATGAGCTGATAGATGAGTTGGCCGGGTCTACAATTTTCAGTAAATTGGATTTAAGAGCAGGATACCATCAGTTAAGGATACAAGATCAAGATGTCTTTAAGACTGCGTTTAAAACGCATACAGGCCACTACGAGTTCTTAGTGATGCCTTTTGGATTGACTAATGCCCCGGCATCTTTCCAATATTGGATGAATTGTGTTTTCAAACCTCTTCTCAGAAAGTGTGTGCTTATTTTCTTCGATGACATACTGGTCTACAGTAAGAGTTTACAAGAGCATCTGCAACATTTGGAATTTGTATTTGAATTGATGAAAAAACATGGTATGTTTGCCAAAGAAAGTAAATGTGTCTTTGGGAGCTCTAAAGTAGAGTACTTGGGTCATTTTATATCAAAAGAAGGGGTTGAGACAGATCCAAGTAAGGTTGCTGCTATTAATAGTTGGCCTGTTCCTGCATCGGTTAAGGAGTTAAGAAGTTTCCTTGGACTTACAGGTTATTATAGGAAATTTGTGCATAAATATGCTCTTATCAGCAAACCTCTTACTGATCAATTAAAAAGGGGTGCTTTTAAATGGAATGAGCAAGCGCAAGCATCTTTTGAAGCCCTGAAACAGGCACTAGTCTCTACGCCGGTCTTGGCTGTTCCAGATTTTTCAAAAGAGTTTATAGTGGAAACAGATGCATCAAAAGAAGGTATTGGAGCTGTACTAATGCAGGACAAACATCCGCTTTCTTTTATTAGTAAAACTCTTGGACCGAAATGGCAAAAAACTCTCGGTTTATGAAAAAGAATTACTAGCCTTGGTGTTTGCTATTCAAAAATGGGAACAATATTTGCTTGGTACTCATTTTATTATCAGGACTGACCAAAAGAGTTTAAAATGGTTACTCCAACAGAAATTATCGACACCATTTCAACAATTCTGGTTGTCCAAAATCATGGGTTTTGACTTTGAAATTCAATATAAGAATGGAGTGGATAATGTGGTGGCAGATGCATTGTCAAGGGTGCGTTCTACTGATCTTTTATGTATGGCAATCTCTCTTACTTCATCTGAGTTACCAACTCTTATCAAGGCAAGCTATCAGGTTGATCCAAATTTAGTTGTGTTATTACAAAAATTGGAAAATCAGGAAACAGTGTCTCATTACAATCTGCAACATGGGTTGATTCTTAAGAAGGGTAAAATTTTAGTGGGACCTGATGATAACTTGAGAACTAAAATCATCACTTGGCATCATTCTTCTCCTGATAGTGGACATTCTGGTAGAGAAGTTACTTTAAGGAGAGTAAAAGCTATTTTTACATGGAAGGGACTTTCTAATTCTGTGAAGAAAGTGGTAAGTGCTTGTAAAGTGTGTCAAGCATCCAAGAATGAAACAGTAGCAAGTCCTAGTCTATTGCAGCCTCTCCCTATCCCCGAGGAAGTTTGGCTCGATATTTCTATGGACTTTATTACCGGTTTGCCCAAGTCTGGAGGTAAAGATGTTATTCTAGTGGTTGTTGACATGCTAAGTAAATATGCACATTTTATGTCGTTGGTTCATCCCTATTCAGCCATACAAGTTGCTCAAGCATATATGAATAATATTTTTAAGTTGCATGGTTGGCCTAGAAGTATTGTATGTGATAGGGACCCCTTGTTTCTTAGTCAATTCTGGAAAGGCCTGTTTACTCTGCACGGGACTGAATTCAAGCTGTCAACTGCGTATCATCCACAAACTGACGGACAATCAGAAGTTGTTAACAGGTGCTTGGAGACTTATTTGAGATGTATGTGCAGTGAACATCCAAAATCTTGGAATTCTTGGCTAGCAACTGCTGAATGGTGGTACAACACTCATTTCCATACCGCTACTCAACTTACACCATATGAAGTAGTCTATAATCAACCCCCACCCATTCATCTTCCTTATCTTCCTGGTGAATCAACTCTTGAGGTGTTAGACAGGTCTATGCAGAGAAGAGAAGACATGTTTGCTAGACTGAAATTTCATTTGAGTAGATCGCAGAATAGGATGAAACAACAAGCAGATAAGCATCGAAGTGACAGAGTTTTTCAAGTGGGAGATTATGTTTGGCTGAAGTTACATGCTTATAGACAGCAATCTTTATCTCGTAGGGTCAATCAAAAGTTGGCACCTAAATACTTTGGGCCCTTCAAGATTGTGGCTGCTATTGGTAAAGTAGCTTATAAACTACAGTTGCCTTCTACTTCAAAAGTTCACGATGTATTTCATGTGTCGCAGTTAAAGAGGGTGGTCGGTGAAGTTCCCTTGACCACTCATTTGCCTACCTGGTATGATCAATCTACTCCTTCAGCATCAAAGGAGCCTGCAGCAATTTTAGATACAAGAATGATCAAATACCAGAATAAAGTTCAGGTTCAGTACTTGGTGTTCTGGAAAGATTCTGCAACATTTGCTAATTCTTGGGAAATAGCTGAAGATTTCGTAGCTCAATTTCCAGATTTCCAAGTTCACTGATTAAAGACTTGGGACAAGTCTTTTTAAGGGGGAAGGTATGATATGGGTGAAACCATATCATTTACTGAAAATAGCAATTAGTATTTAAAATGGCAGTTGTAGTTTGGTAGTTGTAAATTAGCAGTTGTAGATTCAGTTTTCAGTTTAAATTTGAAATTAGAATGTGGTGCAGTTAGTGGGATTTGGGCGGTTAGTGTGACTTGAGATATATAGATCCCATGATTATGTGTAAAAGGGTTATGTGATGTTTTATTAATATATCAGGATTTCTTCCCTCAACTTAACTTCTTATTTCTCATCTAATTTTCTCTTTAACACTACATGAAATGTGAAATTATTTCAGTTCATATCATAAGAGTCTGCAACCAAAGAGTAAAAACATGTTTTTTTGTCAATACATCCAGTTTTGCAATTACTATAAGAAAATATAACGTAGATCTAAGGGAAAGAAAAGTTGATTATATGATTTCATTAGGTCAACAAGATATAAATTATAGATGCTAATACCAGGGAATCTTGCATAACTTACTAAACAAGTGCCCTTGAGGGCAGTTTCACGTTCAACCTCATTAGCAAACAGCTCACTATATCAATGGCAGACAGCATAACATGAATAAAGTCTTCCTCCAAATGATTAATGCTTTAAATGTACATTATCAATATCTTTCGCTGTCTTCTCCATTTTACCCTTGTATCCTTTAAATGTATCTATCCAACCACAAAAGGGAAGTGCATCAGTAACCATAAACAACCCTGCTAAGTGCATGAAATGTCCCATGGCCTCCTGAAATTGCCTCGATTCCTCATCACCGTGCACACCGGTACCAGAAAATTTCTTACCTGCCACTGTCCTCACCACGATGTTTGTTGTCAATTCTCCGAACCTTTCTTTCATTTCTCGTATAGCTCCTTTATGAAAACATTGACTTCGGATTGCGGAACATGTTTGAGCATTTCCAGTTGACGACCCAATAAAGTTCAACCATTGCCAGCTCACGTATCTTTATCATACTTTACTATTATATCCTACTACTTCTCCAACTAGAGATTTCGGACGAGTGGAGAAAACCCTGTCCTGTGTCGTAAAACATTCTTTTGTGTTAAAGTCAATATAACACTTTCGGCTACATGTTTTCCTCCATTTCGGCTCCATGTTTTCCTCCATGATTACTGCACTAATTATAGCTTTAAGAGTTAGTTTTTTCTCTATATATACATCCATCCTCATTGTAATTATTAAGCTTCAAGTTATCAATACAAGAGTTTCTTTTCTTACATTATTCTTGATTCTTCACAACACATATATTTACACGTACCTCTATTTTCTACATGGTATCAGAGCTATAGACTCGTTTCTCTCCGCTGCACTATTAAACTCACCATATTCCGTTGCCTCCATTCTTTCCGGCATCAGTCATCCTTTCCGGCGTTGCCATCTCTTTAAATCAATTTATCAAATACTTGGTGTGCCATCGGTCTTCACCATACGGTGTCGTTTCACTAGTGGCTGTCCATCAAATTTCCCAGAAACAATCTTTAAATTGAAGTGGGTTTCATTGTTGGGGTTATCTTTAACGCCGGCGTGGCCTGCGTGCTGGTAAGAAAGCTTCGAGTGCAGATTGAAGCTTTGTTCTGATTCGATTTGCTCTTGATATTAACATATTTGCTCCTGCGCGTGACCCCATCTTTCGTTGTCTTCGCCCAGTTGTAGTTGTGCTCCCCATATTCTTTTCATCTTTAGCTTATCAAATAAAGCATTCAATTTGTTAAAAGTAAAACATTCAATTTGTTTTATTTTTAATTGGGTAACACTTTTTGCACACCACCCCAATATCACGTGAAAAAGAATCTGGGAAAGCTATTTTTGTCAAAATTACATTTCAGTACCCCAACTTTGTCAAATCGTGCAAATTGAACCTTCAAGTTTTGAAAACTGACACAACAGCCCCTGGACTATTTAAAATTACAGTTCAGTCCCTGAAGTTTTCAAAGTCTTCACTTTCAACCCTGTTCTTGCAAGCATGGAACGAGAAAATAGTTCACCGATTCAAACAATCTTGAATGGCTCTCATTATGCAACTTCAACTTTTGAAGCCACCTCCGAAAGGACATCAACTGCACCTTCTAGCAAGCTTGAATCATTGATCATACAGGTTCTGGCTAAATTAAAATCTTCAATGGCTTTTTCTGTTAACTCTGGTAAATCTTGGTATCTAGATTCTGGATGCTGCAATCATATGACAAATGATCCATCAATATTTACCACAACAACAAAGAATCCATGTCTTCCAAACATCCAAACTGCAGATGGCTCTACAATGAATGTAACACAGATTGGAACTGTATCCACGGAAGCTTTTTCTCTTCCTAACACATATTTTGTTCCTGATCTTACACTTAATCTTGTTTCCATCAGTCAACTATGTGATCTTGGTCTTTACATTATCTTTTCTCCTTCTGGTTGTCATATACAGGATCCTCAGACAGGCAAAATGATTGGAACAGGACGTAGATGCGGGAAGTTGTTTGAGCTCACATCCCTTCATCTTCCTATACCAAAATTGTCATCATCTCATATAGTCGGCTCAGTTTCATCAACAACCAGTGTCTGGCATTCCCGGTTAGGTCATCCTTCTTCTTCTCGTTTACGTAACCTAATTTCTAGCGGTCATTTAGGTAGTGTAAATACAGACATAACTGACTGTGTATCATGCAAACTGGCAAAACAACATAAACTTCCTTTTCCTATTCATTATCAAAAATCATCAGCCACTTTTGATCTTATACACTCTGATATTTGGGGTCCCTCTCCAACTCCAACTATGGGGGGGTCTAGGTACTATGTGATATTTGTTGATGATTTCTCTCGATACACTTGGATATATATTTTGAAAAATCGATCTGAATTAGGAGAAACATATAAAAACTTTGCCACTATGATTGATACTCAATTCAAAAAGAAAATCAAACTTTTTCGTGCCGATAATGCCAAAGAATACAAAGAATCTGAACTTACAAAATTTTTGGCATCTTATGGTACTCTTGCACAAAGTTCTTGTCCTTACACATCACAACAAAATGGTCGTGCTGAACGTAAACACAGACACATCCTAGATACCATTCGAGCTCTTCTCATTTCTTCTTCTTGTCCAGAATATTTTTGGGGGGAAGCCGCATTGACTGCTGTTCATACAATAAATATGATTCCTTCTCCTGTTACAGATAACTTGTCACCTTATGAAAAATTATATGAAGAACCACCGTCATATGATTCTCTTAAGGTTTTTGGTTCTGCATGTTTCGTTCTTCTTCCTCAACATGAGAGAACAAAACTCGAACCACGTGCTCGCCTTTGTTGTTTTATTGGCTATGGAAGTGGTCAGAAAGGATACCGTTGTTGGGATCCTATCTCACAGCGCCTTCGTGTCTCTCGTGATGTTACTTTTTGGGAACACAAAATGTTCTCATCTATGTCAGAATTTCACATTGACACTTCTACTAGCATTTCTCACTTTACAGATCCTTTTGTTGATCTACATCCCAGTGATGAATATATAGAATCTCCAACCTCTTCTTCTTATATACATTCAGCAGATCCTTCAGATGAGCTCACACAACGACCTCCACCTACTATTGTCCCTTCAATAACAGGTCAGTCTGAGGATTCCAGTACTGAGCCTCCCATCGTACCATCCACTTCAGATGAACATGTTCATCGATCTACTCGGGTAAGAAAACCTTCTGTTCGTCTTACTGATTATCATGTTTATTCTGCTATACAATCTTTACACGAGCCTCAAACATATAGAGAGGCAAGTGTTCACCCTCTTTGGCAGGAAGCTATGGCAGAAGAACTTCAGGCATTAGACAAAAATCACACTTGGGATCTGGTTACCTTGCCTCCTGGCAAAACAACCGTGGGTTGTCGATGGATCTACAAAATTAAGACAAAAGCTGATGGATCCATTGAGAGATATAAAGCCCGTCTAGTTGCTAGAGGCTTTACCCAGGAGTATGGCATTGATTATGAAGAGACTTTTGCACCAGTTGCTCGTCTTACATCAGTTCGAAGTTTACTCGCTGTTGGAGCATCAAAACAATGGGATATGTGGCAAATGGATGTAAAAAATGCTTTTCTTAATGGTGACTTAGATGAAGAAGTTTATCTCAAACCTCCACCTGGTTTTAATCACTCTCCAGATCAAGTGCTCAAGCTAAACAAGGCACTGTATGGTCTTAAACAAGCACCTCGAGCATGGTTCGAAAAATTTAGCAAAGTCATTAGTGAGCTGGGATTTACTTCTAGTCCATATGATCATGCTCTCTTCATTCGACGAACAGATCGAGGAATTGTCCTTCTCCTCCTCTATGTGGATGATATGATTATCACTGGAGATGATACTACAGGCATTTTTGAACTCAAACAGTTTCTAAATCAGCAATTTGAAATGAAAGATCTTGGTTCATTAAGCTACTTCTTGGGTATTGAGGTTTCTTCTATACCTACCGGGTACACCCTTTCTCAAGTTAAGTATGCATCTGATCTTTTATTAAAATCTGGAATCAGCGACACTAAAATTACATCAACACCTTTGGAATATGGGGTAAAACTTAACTCCGAAGATGGCGATCTACTTGCCAACCCTACGTTGTATCGCCAGTTGGTAGGAAGTCTGATTTATCTTACTGTCACTCGTCCTGACATTGCTCATGCCGTTCATATTGTTAGTCAATTTATGGCAGCTCCTCGCACTCCTCATTATACAGCTGTCCTCCACATACTTCGTTATGTCAAAGGCTCCATTCTTCATGGACTACATTATGCATACAACTCATCACTTGAGTTACATGCCTATTCTGATGCTGATTGGGGTGGTGATCCTACTACAAGATGTTCCACTACAGGATTTTACTTCTTTCTGGGTGATTCTCTTATCTCTTGGCGCAGTAAGAAACAGTCGCTTGCATCAAAATCCAGTGCCGAGTCAGAATATCGAGCTCTAGCTGATACTACACAGGAATTAATTTGGCTAAGATGGTTACTTGAAGAAATGAATGTAACTCATTCTCCAGCCACTATTATCTACTGCGATAGCAAAAGTGCCAGGGACATTGCTCACAATGATGTCTTTCATGAACGCACTAAACATATAGAGATCGATTGTCATTTCACCCGTCAACAGGTTGCAAAAGGCACGGTTCATCTTCAGGCTGTCTCTAGTACTGATAATACTGCAGATATTTTCACGAAAGCTCTTCCTCCTAGTTTACATCGGGATCTTGTTTGCAAACTTAAACTGGTTCAACCATCTTCAGTTTGAGGGGGGGTGTTAAAGTCAATATAACACTTTCGGCTACATGTTTTCCTCCATTTCGGCTCCATGTTTTCCTCCTCATTGTAATTATTAAGCTTCAAGTTATCAATACAAGAGTTTCTTTTCTTACATTATTCTTGATTCTTCACAACACATATATTTACACGTACCTCTATTTTCTACATTTTGCAACTTTCCAGCTAGTGATCACAAGTGTTCTGTTCATTCCTAGATTCAAAGAGAAGATTGGCCCGTATTGATCGGCCATGGCCCCAAGTGTATGATGTAATATCTTGTTTTCTCCAAGAAGATGAAGGTGACCGATTAATGGCCATTTTCCAGCAGGTTCTGGTGGTGTGGAGTAAGTGTTCTTTTTAGTGACATGGGCATGGTTCTAAAAATCCCCGATTTAGCCGATTAATCCCCGATTAATTCTCTATAAGCTAATTAATCGATTCGATTTTTGAAATCCGATTAGTCCTATGAATTTATTTAAAATGATATGTTTAACTATAAATTAGAATAATATATTAAATATTATTATAATATCCGATTAATACTCCGATTAATCCTTCCGATTAATCCCCGATTACCCAATTAATCCTAAATCGGCACCTCAACCGATTTATACCGATTACCAATTTTTACAACCATGGACATGGGTACTGAAAATTTTCCATACACAAATATATAGTAGAAAAAAAATATAAAGCAACGGAGTATGATACTCCCTCAGTCCCGGCCATTTCTTAACATTTCAAAATAGGATGTCCGGCACGCATTTTAAGGTAAATTTTAAGGATAGTTGCATAACTTATTTTTGAAATTTTCTTTTTTTGTATAAAAATAGAACAATCCTATTTTTATACAAAAAAAATAAAATTTCAAAAATAAGTTATGCAACTATCCTTAAAATTCACCTTAAAATGCGTGCAAGAAAGTGACAAAAAAAGTGTTAAGAATTGGGTGGGACGGAGGGAGTATCTTGCAGTTAAATGTAGATTGACATTCTATTAAAACCAGAGACCACTCCTTCCTCTGTTTTGCTAGTAGCCTTATATTTGAAGTATCCTAGTACAGTATCAATAGATTTCAAGAACATGATTGTGTGTTTCAATGCCCTGTGGTAATAGTATTTTTCAAACAGCTCATTTTTTAAGTGGTTAAAAATTCATTATTTTTGAGTCAAGTCAACCCACGAAACTGTCTTTGTTCACCAGGCCGGAGGAACCCCAATGCTGATTCTGGAACTTATCCTCCCTACTATAGCGTCAATCAATTCCGCTACACGGACTCTTCATTTTGCCTCAAGTACCAATGGTAACACTAGACACTTGGACAGGAGTATGAACACTCGGACACTTATGTTAAAAATTTATCATCATTATATCAAAAATGACTAATGTGTGATGACCGAAAGTCTAGCGCTTACTCAGATGAAGTTTCTGGTATTATGATAAACTAAGGCAGAACCAGTTTTCAGTGTTCAATGATTTCTGCTCTCTAACTTCACTTTGACATTAACATGTTCAAGACTCCAAAAATAACCTCTTACACCTTTGTTTTATGGCACTAATAATCCCTATAGCAAATAGCAATAGTCAAATTGCTAAGTTTACACAAAATTTGAATTCTATGGGAATAATTTTACTTCAAAATAGACTGAGATTAATGGTCCTCAGAAGTACTGCTAATATTATCAATGCAATTAAAACACAGCCACTAATCATCTAAGGAACCTGCAAGTGAGCAATTTATACAGTGATTCATATGAATATAAGAGAGGGCCAAATGGCCAATATTGTTATTATGAATTGTATCCATTTCAGTTTCCAAATAGAAACCAATATACTTGTTGTCATATAAGTACCAAATTCATCGAACTCTACACAAATTAATCAAAAGATACAGTTTGATATAGAAAATACTAGAGCCTTCTTGAATGCTTCACTCAGCTTCCTCCACAGCTGCTTCGATTCGAAGAAGAACAAATCCCACTGCAACCCCAACAAGTGTCAAGCCATTTATAACTGCAGCAATCCTGAAAATCTCAGCCACTGCATTGCATGTTGAGGTTAGTGCCCCTCCACCTCCATTTCTTTGGTTCGAATTCTTCAATGAACTAACAAAGTTTGCAAAAGATTGTTCAGTGCAAACTGGTAGGCCTAATGACACCACATTGTTTTGAGCTTTTAGTCCACCAAATGAGTTCAAGCCACTAATGTAATTTACATTAGCCCTCTTCTGGGATGCCCTTGTGGGGCCCACCACTGCGGCGGGGATTGTGGTGAATTTTGCTGGACATAGTGTTGCTGATGCTGCCATTATTGATTCTTTCACTCACCAGCTGAACAGAAATGAAAGAAACCTTGTTAAAGACACAAAATTTATTAGAATCCTTGAAAAATGAACTAGTAGAATATGAGGAGAAAATGCATACATGATTAACTTACCTGTTTTGATGCAATGGAAGGATATTTATTTTTGCAGTATATTGCAGGAGTACAAAGATGGTGTGGGAATAATTGATCAACTTTGTATTGGAAAAGATAGAAAGAAATCAAGAAAGGATAAGATGACTGAGAGATGGTTGGCTGACAAAAAAAAAAACAGATGTGAGGTTGAGTTTCTACACAAGGCTCTTACCCTCTTACTTTAAATATTGACCAAGAGAAAATCCAAGTTTACTTATTCTTTTCAGTTTCATTTTTAAAATCTCTAACTACATATCTGTATGGTATGCAGGTAAATTCATCAAAATCAGGAAGAAGAGTCCTTTCTACCAGACTATCACATTGGTAGAAGTTTCATATTCATGATTTAAAATATATCACAGTCCAGGGTAATTAAGCACACCAGATGATAAACATCTACTCATTCTGCAAATTGTTGGGCAACATTGAGATGCGCAACCATCTGCAAAATATGCGCCATATTTCTCTTTACTGCTGATATACATTCTCAAATAATCAATTAAATTAATGAAAAAAACACAATTTTCCCCTTTTCGCACAAAGTTATTCTCATTGTATCCCATCGCAAATAAAGCAATGAAAATCAAATAAAAACTGCTAATGCTGCTGTTTTAGTACAGAAAGAACATTAATAATTTATGCATTACAATAAATGCACTCATGTAAATTTGTTCGGGTGTTGGCCCCCTATACCACAATTTGAAAGAATATGGTCCCAAATATCATAATCTGAAAAGTTGGCCTCATATATCACTTTAAAACACTGCATCGTGTAGCATTTTCATTTTTTTATGAAAACACTACATCGTGTAGCGTTTTGATTTTTTTTTTACTGTAAACGCTACTTGGGAAGTTTGTTTGGTTTTGGGCTAGTAACGCTAGTTGAAGTTTGGTTTTGGGCTAGTAACGCTACTTTAAGTTTGGTTTTGGGTAAACATTTTTTTTTTTTGAAACTTTAATTTAAGTTTGGTTTTGGGTAATTTCTAAAACCCAAAATGTAAACGTTGAACCCCAAAAATTAATTGTTAAACCCCTAAATTTAATTAAAATTGTATTTTTAAAATATAAAAATTTTAATTAAAAAATTGAATTCGGCGGCCTGATTTTTAAACGATAACGCGTTTAAAAATCAGGATAAGTTAGGGTTTATGATCTAGGTTTAGGGTTGTTCCCAAACCCTAAATCCTAAATTCGTATACGGTTTATTCGTCGTTCTGAATATTTCTAAAATCCAAAATGGAAACGTTGAACCCCAAAAGTTAATTGTTGAACCCCTAAATTTAATTAAAATTGTATTTTTTTAATTTTAAAATTTTAATTAAAATATTGAATCCGGCGACCTGATTTTTAAACGCTAACGCGTTTAAAAATCAAGATAAGTTAGGGTTTAGGGTTGTAAACAACCCTAAACCCTAAGTTCGTATACGGTTTATTCGTCGTTCCGAATATTTCTAAACCCAAAATGGAACTGTTGAACCCCAAAGGTTAACCGTTGAAACCCCGAGGGAATAAAGCTAAATTATAAAATTTTAATTTTAATTATAAATTTTAAAAATTTCAATTGAATTTTTCTAAAACCCAAAATGGAAACGTTGAATCCTAAAAGTTAATTATTGAACCCATGAGAAAAAGCTAAAAAAAAAGGTACAAAACGCCACATTATGTGGCGTTCACACCCCTCCACCCCCTTAAACGCAGACGCACTAGCGTCTCTTTAAAAAAAAAAAAAAAAGAACGCTACATGATGTAGTGTTATTGGGTGATATACGGGGCCAACTTTTCCATTTGTGATATTTGGGGCCATTTGCTTTCAAATTATGATATTGGGGGCCTTTTCTCAATTTGTTCGTCAATAACAATCCATAGAGTATGGTCATCGTTAGTGGCCTCGTACTCTCGTAAAAACAAAAAAATAACGATTTTTTGGACTTAAAAATTGAAAATGACATTTGTCGGGAGGGGGTGTTAAAAATACCCATTTGAATACGCATTTGGGATTGGAGTAAGGGTTGTTACGCAATTCTAAAAGGGGTATTACAGGTTACGCAATTTTAATTGGGGTAATACATGTATTCAGAACCCTTGGTTACGCAAGTCTCTGTAGGGTAAAGGTGGGATACGCATTTCAGAATGGCGTATCCCGTGTAACGCATTGCTGAGCTGCGTGATGACGTCATATGACATCATCATCATTTTTACCACAGACAGCGCTCTGGTGGCGATTTAATGGCGAATCCGGCGAGAAATTTAGATCCATTCGTTCGTACACACCCAGCACTTTCCCAACACGTACCATATACCATTGTAATCGTTGTTTCAAACTCTACAGATCTATACTACTTTTATTACGCTTCTAATCCACGATTGCAAATGCCCAATTCATCCCAAATTTTCCGATTGAATCTTTGGTGAGCTTCACACGCCCCTGCGGGGCCAAATATCGCTAAAACAAATCGGGGAGAAAGGTAGATTGAGGTATGTGGATGTTATTCATGTGCTCAGATTAAAGGATGGTTGAGAGATGGCCGAGATTGAGGGATGGTGACCGGAGAGGCGATTTTTCGCCGAGAACGATGACCAGCGTGTTATGTGAGAATGACGTCGAATGACGTCATAACGCATACCTGGAATGCGTTACACCTGATACGCATCATGTAAATGCGTATCTCAAGTACGCATTTGGAAGTCATTGATCCAGTATTTTTAACACCCCTTCTGCCAGATTGCTATTTTCATTTTTTTCAGAAAAAGTCGGTATTTTCAGAAATTTTTCATTACATTCCTGTTTATATCCTGGAAAATAAAAAAGCATGTAATTTGTAAATGCACAGCATACATGCATAGCTATATATCTGATCTGAACACATGGTCATGAAATGCATCTAAAGAATAGAATGAGTAAACTATGATAAGCAAACCTATCTGCATAAAAGTATTCATGTTCAAATAGAAACAGCACAATTTTTTCTTAAAGTCGCTTAGTGCATAGAGTTCTTGCTCTCTCAAAAAATCCCTATCTCAATGCGCACACACAAAAAATAGACACATGTGTGACTCTTATGTTCTTCTTGCAGCCCTAAGTGCTGCTGCTGGAACGAGATGGGTTCTTAAGAAAATTATAGTTTCTGGTATTTCCGGCCTTACAATTTCGATAATACACCAGTCATCCCTCGCACGTGGAAATTGCAAAAGGCTCTCCATCCTTGGGAGAGCCATACCCTTCCATCCTTCCATTTCCTTACCTTCTCTGTCCATTAATTTATCTCCCCCTCTCGTCATGAATCTTTATTTCTTCCGGAAATATCAAATTGAAGTCCTTCACAACCTCCATACCTATTCCGAAGAATAGCTTCACAAGGGAGGCTTCGGCCCATGTAAGAGCACCATGATTTTGGCAGA
This sequence comes from Kitagawia praeruptora, assembly GCA_037693485.1. NCBI lineage: Eukaryota > Viridiplantae > Streptophyta > Magnoliopsida > Apiales > Apiaceae > Kitagawia > Kitagawia praeruptora. The sequence continues at coordinate 149,334,569 of CM075352.1, forward strand.
TCCTGAAATAATATTTGTTCAGAATTAGTTCACTAGCCCTGCAACAAGACTCCACCTCATTTGTCACACACATGACATAAGATACCAGTTTATATTCCAAGCTAAATTAATAAAAAAAATTAGCTTTATATGCACGGGTAACTTTATTAATATTTTGTAGTACAATTTTAATTATAATTTTGTTCTTATAAAATTAGTTTTATAGCATTCTGAATAATTTGTTTTTACTTTTAAAAATAATAATACACATATTATATGGTTTGTAGTATACATTTGTTTTTTTTTCTTGTAAATGATTTTTCTATAATTTAAATTTCAAAGTTTAGGCTAACATATTTTTTAGTATTTCATAATTGTTTTTGATTTTTTTATTTTATTAGATTACATATGATATACTTGAAACATATACGTACTATATTCGTGTAACAATTTTTTTATCTTTTTGATTATGTAATTTAGTGGTTATCTTAAAATTTTTAGATATTTTGTTATATGATTTTTATGATGTATTATATTTTGATATTAATATAAAATTATTTTGTGGGTGTTTGGATTCCTTTCTAATTTAAAATATGTTCATGAGAGAATTACCAAATTACCGATTTTTGAGAAGTTTTTGCCCAAAATGCTGATTTTCAGATTCTTGGCCCTATCTACCCATGGAACACGCTACTGCGTGTTCCATATCCTATCACTGTTCATCGCCGGTAGTTTGCTAGAACTTCGAGAGGATTGTCACCGACGACTTCGACGGAAAGGGAGTTCATCTGCGTTTATCATCCATTACTCGTCCACCACCCTCCAAATCATGACCACAGGATCACAGAGTCGTCTACTTTCTCATCCCGTGAATCAATTCTCTCCTCTGGCCCCGCAGGGGCATGAACAAGCTTGAATGGAAAATAGAATCGGAAGTTAGGTCTGAATTAGGAATTTAAATCCTGTGATTAAATCGGAAATTATGAATGTGTAGAGAATCGAATTGCGATTCTAGTGATATGTAGAAAGTGTTTTGAAACCTCGTGATGTGGATGAACGAAGTGAAACAAAATCCATACCGGAATCGCCATTACGCGAGCTCTGAGGACGACGATGCTGACGTCAGTCACGCATTTACAAAATACGTATCTCCTGATACGCATTTTGTAAATGTGTATCTTCAACTATTGTTCACTTATGTGTACCAGCGTGACCATGTAATAGGGAGCTATACTATGCTATAATTACGCAAGCGCACGTAGTCACAAGTAATACAATTAAAGTTCGTTCCACAGAGATCTGGTTAAGTTTTACTTAGAAAATATGCCTATGCAACAATGTATGGTTTTAATTCACTGCTAAGAAAAATAACAAATTTAAGATTGATTAACTAAATTAAACTAAGGTGTAAATTATAAAACTAAGAATTAAACAATTAACGAGAATTAAAATCGAATTACTTATACGAGAATAAACATGGAATCCTAGTTTCATCATCTACTTCACTTAGAGTTGCAGCCTTTAATTAAAACATGCGATGGTTTTGATATCTGATCGAATAACACGAAAAGAGTAAAAGTTACCTCTCGGTATACTAGTACCAATCTACGCATACATCCACAAAAGAGATAGAAGATGAATAGGCACCTATTATGTTTAGACCCTATATCTCTATAGAATTTGAAAACATAAAGGTTTAAGCACAAGTTATCCACTTAGATCACATAGGGTAGCATAATATCTCTATTCATCCCACAAATCATGATGCTAAAACATCAACCTATCCTATGCTAGCATGGCAAGTTCTAAATCTCAAGATCCACTCTCGTTTAGCAAGAGATTAACAATTTAATTTAGATGTTAGCTACGCATCTAAAAGCATTAAGATTAACCATACGAGGATATCAAGAATTCACCACACATAAATCTGTAAGGCATGCAAACTACTAAGCTACATAGATAAATCCACTAGGATCCCACGATAACGATTAGTTCATAATCGAACCTTTCGTCACCATGGGATTTGACGAAAGCATGATATTAAACAAGATACAGAAGATGAAAAAATCAATAATAAAATAAGGTTTAGTGAACAAATCCGTGAAAGTAACAAGCATCCAAAAGATACGCCTCCACAAAGGAATACAAGAAAACTATATCTAGATCTTCTTGTCATCACGATCCTCGCCTTGGCTTCTCTCTCTCGTGCTCTGAACGAATTATGGTGTGTAGATTGTGTAGGTGATTTTTTCTGTGCCCCAAGGTGTGTATTTATAGCCCCAAGTGCCTCCTTGACCAAGCAATTACCGTAATTGAAATAGGATAGAATTCCGGTAATTTTCCATCTTTGATTGAAATAGAATTCCAAATTCCATGTTTAGAACTGAATCTAGAAGCTCCTGGCCGACCAAACAACTTCCATAATAATTAGGAATTGAAAACTAGTCAATTTCCGATTAAAGATCGAATTCTGGAAAGTTTCTGGAATTTCTGCCGCCCAGACGCGCCCGCGCGCACATACAGTGTTTTCCAAGCGCGCCCGCGCGCAGAGTATTCCTGGAAATTAGCCAACGCGCCCGCGTGCTACCACAGTATAAACTGGGCGCCCCCGCGCTCAGTACTGAACATGCAGACTGTCGTTTTCTCTTTTACTGATTTCTTCTCCATTTTCTTTTGCAACTTCAACACTTGATCTTTTGATCTTAAAAACACCATATAATCACTGACAATCCCATACTTCACCTCGAAGTCTATCCTGCACAATTCTCACAAAATACATTAAAACACACCAATACTTGAGATACAAAACACCAATTTAAGCCACAATGGAACGATCCAAGTGGATATAAATCCACTTATCACACCCCCAAACTTAAACCGATGCTTGTCCTCAAGCATAAACAGACAAAAATATATACAACTAACTAGTACCACTTCCGTAGGTGATCACGGTTGCATTTAGCATATGCAACAAGCCCTTTAAACCCCTAGGCAGCCCTAGTGGACGAGTAAGATCTCGTGAGGGCCTATAGTGAATGTACCCACAAAATCCATGTAACCTAAAGCAATGCAATGCATGAATGCAACTAATATGAAAAATGCAAGATCCCCTCAAACTCACCAAAACCAGCTAACAAGCAAATATCTCAACGAATGCAACAAATCCAAGCAGAGCTCGACTAAGTCCCCGTATACTAACAGTACATGAACAGAAACGTGCGTGTGTGCAATGCTCATCAGAAATACTCCCAGAACTAGGTCAAAAATCATACATGCCTTCCGTCAAGACAATCACAGGTTTATAACTAGAATAGACTGTAGACACTCCATAACCTAGGAACACCTCCACCCTTATCCAAGGTAGACAGAAACTCATGCTTTATTACTATGACACATATATATACAATACGCATGCTTATTTAACTGTGCAATGAATGAGACCCCAAAAGGCTTATACAATAATACCCATGTAGCGAGTGTTGGGTCAGTGGATCCCAGACTATAAAAGCCTTAGGTCACTAGGACTGAGTCCCCTCAGACTTAATTACTCGAGTATTAAAGAGCTCACTCTGGTTAATTTTGCATTTAACAATTAGACTTTTGACTCTTTTTTTTTTCTTTCTGATTTTTTTTTTATGCAATCTGGAATGAGCCTTTCTCATTTCCAACCCTAGACTACTCATATAAATATGAGCCGGCTACTAGCCATTTGACGCCTAGCCATTATTAACAACTAGCATGAAATTCATGTTTTCCCCCAAACTTAGATTTTAGTGTTCCTACGCTATAAAGGGAATAACGAAAATTCTAAAAATAAACAAGTGATTAAATCTCAAAACATCCAACATGCATGACTCCAACCTAACCCAAAAGCACCCAATGAGACTGTGTAATAATTTTGTTCCCGAAACATGCAAGTCAATTTCCTAGGAACTATAAATCAGCCCTCTACTCATCATCATCACACTCAAATCAACATCTACCTATCAATCAGAATCAGCTCATTTTAAGGGATCACGAAAAATGCATGCCATGAACTCACATGGTAATAAACGAACAATAACAAAATGTCCTATATGAAACACACGTAGATAATACGAACATAAATGCATGAATTATGACTAATATGCAATGAATGATATCCTACATGAACACATAAATACTACACATAAACTACGCATCCCCCAAACCATCACCCCCAAACTTGAAAGATTCAATGTCCGCATTGAATGGAAGTAAATACAAGGGATAGCAGGAAACATACCTAAAAATACCGAAACACATGGGTTGCCTCCCAAGAAGCGCTGTCGTTAACGTCATTTAGCCGGACAAATATGATTCAAATCATGGTGGCTCGAAGGTTGCATTCGACTTGTCTTTAGCAGAAGGACCATTCACCCATTGTTTGACAACCTTCTTGCTTCCTTCCCACATCTTTTCTAAATCAAACTTCACTTTGCCTCTTCCTCCAATTGACTTTTTCTTTTTCTTCTTCACACCTCTAAGGTACTTATGCTTCACAGTTGATTGAGAAGAACACTCCTCTACCTCATCATCCATGATCCACCTTCTTAACACATTATCTGGACACACTTTAAAAATCACCAGTTCATCATCCACAAGGACATACTTCAAATGGGATGGAAGTTTTCCGAGCTTGACATTCGAGAGATCCCGAACTGAAGATCTGTCAATGGAATCACTAATGTGATGTTTGAGCAAGTGTGTGTCCGACTTTTCGCTCAACAACTGATTAAACTTCTTTCTCTGACCCGTATCAACCATTTCCACACTACAACACTCTTCATCATCTGTCGGAAATTTCATGGCCTCGAACACATTAAAGGTGACACTCTGATCTTGCACCCTCATTGTAAGCTCTCCTTTTTGCACATCAATCAAAGTCTTTCCTGTAGCCAAGAACGGTCTTCCCAAGATTATGGGAATCTTCTTATCTTCTTCAAAATCCAAGATCACAAAATCAGCAGGAAAGATGAACTTATCAACTTTTACCAAAACATCCTCTACTATACCCCTCGGATAAGTGACCGTCCTATCAGCCAACTGCAAAGAGATGTTAGTTGGTTTCGGCTCCGGTAGACCAAGTTGCTTGAAAACAGACAAGGGCATGAGATTAATACTAGCTCCCAAATCATATAAACATTTGCCGAATGAAAGGTTGCCAATAGTACATGGAATAGTGAAACTTCCCGGATCTTTCAGTTTAGGAGGCAACTTCTGTTGCAGAACAGCACTACACTCCTCCGTCAAAGCTATTGTTTCAAAATCTTCCAACCTTCTCTTCCTTGACAAAATATCCTTCATGAACTTTGCATATCTTGGCATCTGCTCCAACGCTTCAACAAAAGGAATGTTAATGGACAGTTTCTTGAAGACATCCATAAATTTCTGAAACTGTTTCTCTTGACTTTTCTTCAAGCGTCCAGGAAATCGCGGAGGTGGATAAATCTGATTATTCTCTGAAGATTGCTCCGGAGTAGACTTTCCAACAGGTTTCTTGCTCTTCTCACCATCAAGCTGATCAGCCACTAAATCAGATTTCTCAATTTCTGGCATTGCAGATTTTCCAACTTGCTGATTCTGCACTTCTTCCTCTTCTTCAGTTACTGATTTAGGATCACTCGTGACTTTTCCAGATCTCAAAGTAACTGCATTGACCTGTTCCTTGCTTTCCCTCCTGCCTGGATTAGTCTCTGTATCACTAGGAAGAGTTCCTTGAGGCCTACTAAACAAGGCACTTGCAATCTGTCCTATCTGGGTTTCCAAGACTTCCTGGCCAGCTTGCAGGTTCTTTAATGCTAACCACATCTCATAAGATTTTTCATTAGAAGATTACCCTGCATGAACCTGGGGTTGTTGCTGCTGAAATCCTGGGGGTTGATATGGTGCCCTATAAGGTTGTTGATAGCCTTGATTGTACGGCTTCGCTTGCTGATACGATTGTTGAGTATTTTGATTGTTGCTCCAACTGAAGTTAGGATGATTCCGATTGTTGGGATGATAAGTGGCTGGAACTAGTGCAGCAGGTCTTTGGAAATTACTCACGAACTGTGCTGATTCGGAAGAGATAGCACATTGATTCGTTTCATGTGCGCCCGCACATAACTCACAAACATTAGCCACCTGCTGAACTCCATAATTAGCAAGAGAATCCACTTTCATAGCAAGAGCCTTCAACTGAGCCGTAATCATTGAAGTTGTATCTACTTCCAAAACTCCTGCTACTTTGCCTTGAGAAAGTCTCTGGGTTGGATTCTGGTATTCATTAGCAGCCATCATCTCAATAAGCTCATAAGCTTCATCATAACTCTTCGCCCAAAGAGCTCCACCTGATGCTGCATCTAGCAAAGGCCTAGATTGTGCTCCCAACCCATTGTAAAAACCATTAATAACCATCCAATCAGGCATGCCATGATGAGGACACTTGCGTAGCATCTCCTTGTAGCGTTCCCAAGCCTCACACAAGGTTTCGCCAGATTGCTGTTGGAATTTAGTCAACTGGTTCCTTAATGCTGCAGTTTTCGCCATAGGGAAGAATTTAGTAAGGAACTTCTGAGCAAGATCCTCCCATGTAGTAATGGAACCAGGTGGTAGAGAGTGTAACCAGCTCTTAGCCTTATCCCTCAGAGAGAATTGGAAAAGCCTCAACCTGATAGCATCATCCGTCACACCATTACACTTGAAAGTGTCGCAGATTTCGATAAAGTCCCGAACATGCATGTTTGCATCCTCCGTAGGAGCTCCCCCAAACTGAACTGAATTCTGCACCATCTGAATTGTGCCCGACTTGATCTCAAAATTGTTCGCTGCAATAGCTGGCCTAACAATGCTAGACTGGATGTCATTAAGTTTCGGCTGAGAATAGTCCTTCAAAGCCTTAGCTGCTGCTGCATCTGCCATTGCTACTGCAGTTTCAGCCTCCTCTTCCTTATTCTCTAAATTCTCTACACGACCGTCTTTTGCCAGTTCTTGTAAACGAGCTTGCGAACGTGTTTGCATACAAACTTAAGTACCTGAAACACCACGAAACAATCAAACTAAGTAAGAATCCGAGTCAGTGAACGCTAACGACCACTATTGACAAACACATAAACTGAAATAAAAACACCGATGATCCCCGGCAGCGGCGCCAAAAACTTGTTATGCTATAATTATGCAAGCGCACGTAGTCACAAGTAATATAATTAAAGTTCGTTCCACAGAGATCTGGTTAAGTTTTACTTAGAAAATATGCCTATGCAACAATGTATGGTTTTAATTCACTGCTAAGAAAAATAACAAATTTAAGATTGATTAACTAAATTAAACTAAGGTGTAAATTATAAAACTAAGAATTAAACAATTAACGAGAATTAAAATCGAATTACTTATACGAGAATAAACATGGAATCCTAGTTTCATCATCTACTTCACTTAGAGTTGCAGCCTTTAATTAAAACATGCGATGGTTTTGATATCTGATCGAATAACACGAAAAGAGTAAAAGTTACCTCTCGGTATACTAGTACCAATCTACGCATACATCCACAAAAGAGATAGAAGATGAATAGGCACTTATTATGTTTAGACCCTATATCTCTATAGAATTTGAAAACATAAAGGTTTAAGCACAAGTTATCCACTTAGATCACATAGGGTAGCATAATATCTCTATTCATGCCACAAATCATGATGCTAAAACATCAACCTATCCTATGCTAGCATGGCAAGTTTTAAATCTCAAGATCCACTCTCGTTTAGCAAGAGATTAACAATTCAATTTAGATGTTAGCTACGCATCTAAAAGCATTAAGATTAACCATACGAGGATATCAAGAATTCACCACACATAAATCTTTAAGGCATGCAAACTACTAAGCTACATAGATAAATCCACTAGGATCCCACGATAACGATTAGTTCATAATCGAACCTTTCGTCACCATGGGATTTGACGAAAGCATGATATTAAACAAGATACAGAAGATGAATAAATCAATAATAAAATAAGGTTTAGTGAACAAATCCGTGAAAGTAACAAGCATCCAAAAGATACGCCTCCACAAAGGAATACAAGAAAACTATATCTAGATCTTCTTGTCGTCACGATCCTCGCCTTGGCTTCTCTCTCTCGTGCTCTGAACGAATTATGGTGTGTAGATTGTGTAGGTGATTTTTTTTGTGCCCCAAGGTGTGTATTTATAGCCCCAAGTGCCTCCTTGACCAAGCAATTACCGTAATTGAAATAGGATAGAATTCCGGTAATTTTCCATCTTTGATTGAAATAGAATTCCAAATTCCATGTTTAGAACTGAATCTAGAAGCTCCTGGCCGACCAAACAACTTCCATAATAATTAGGAATTGAAAACTAGTCAATTTCCGATTAAAGATCGAATTCTGGAAAGTTTCTGGAATTTCTGCCGCCCAGACGCGCCCGCGCGCACATACAGTGTTTTCCAAGCGCGCCCGCGCGCAGAGTATTCCTGGAAATTAGCCAACGCGCCCGCGTGCTACCACAGTATAAACTGGGCGCCCCCGCGCTCAGTACTGAACATGCAGACTGTCGTTTTCTCTTTTACTGATTTCTTCTCCATTTTCTTTTGCAACTTCAACACTTGATCTTTTGAGCTTAAAAACACCATATAATCACTGACAATCCCATACTTCACCTCGAAGTCTATCCTGCACAATTCTCACAAAATACATTAAAACACACCAATACTTGAGATACAAAACACCAATTTAAGCTATAATGGAACGATCCAAGTGGATATAAATCCACTTATCAAGCTACAACTAGCGTGTCTTCAGGTTACGGAACTTCTGGTAGCGTGTCTGCACGTTACGGAGGAAGAAGTAGCGTGTCTGCGCGTTACAGAGCACGAAACTCCGTATCCCGTCAGTATTTAGGGCCAAAAAATTGGAAATCAATATTTTGGGCAAATGGATCCCAGAAATGATTATTTAGGGCCATCACCCTATGTTCATTTATTGTTTTGTGTTCACTTTTTTTAATTTAAATTTTTTCTTTGCAAAATAAGAATTTGTTTATTTGTTGATTTGTGCTCACATTTTTTTAATTTAAATTTTAGAAATATATTTGTTGTCAAACCTAAAAATAGAATCTTTAATGATTTTCATTAAAATAATTTTTTCTTAAACTACTTTTATTTGGTAAACGATATTTTTTTGTAAATTATATTTTAAGGTTTAGCCTAACTTATATTTTAATATTTCATATTTTTTGGGATGTTTTCTTATATTTTATTAGAATATACATAATGTACTTTAAACATGTGGGGACTATTCTTTATATATATGTGTGTGTGTGTTTATGTAATTGTGAACACACATACATTTGCACTTTTTTTTAAGAAAATGTGTACTATCTTTTTATATTTTTGTGTTGGTTTATTTTTGTTTTAATTGCATTATATTAAAGTTTATTGTTGATTTTAGTTTTCTTAATTTAGATGTTTTTTTTTCTACGTTTGTTTTGTAGATTATATTTTGTTGAATTTTGGTATCATTTCTAATTGTGGCATGTTTTTTTATTACTTTTTTAATATTTTATTTTACCATATATTTTTTAAAGACTTTTTTTTGTTTTGTAATTAAATGTACTTTTATTTGGTAATCGATTTTTTTAAAATTATACTTTAAGATTTACCCTAAAATATATTTTAATGTTTAATATCTTTTGGCGTATTTTTTTCTATTTATTAGAATATATATAGTATACTTTATACATGTGGGAACTTATTGTAATTTAACAAACATTACATTTGTACTTTTTTTAAAAAAGGTTTATACTATTTTTTTATATTTTTTTGTTGGTTTTTATTAATTTTAAGTGCATTATATTAAAGTTTATTGTTGATTTTAGTTTTATTAATTCGAATTTTTTTTGAATTAGCGTTTGTTTTGTAAATTATATTTTGTTAAATTTAATTTGGTTTCATTTTCAATTATGACATATTTTTTTATTACATTTTAATATCTAGTTTAAACATATATTTTCTTCAAAAAAATTGTTTTGTAATTAATTTAAATTCTAGTTTTTAAAAAAAAATATTTTTTGAATTGAAATTCTAATGGTATTTTATTATATATGAAGAATTAATATGTGATTTATAAGTTTTCTGCTACTATAACTCTTTTTCCTATAACGTACGACCAAAACCTCTTTACACCAATTGTATTATATATGCACGGATTATTTTACTAATCTTTTATAATAAATTTTTCATTATGATTTTTTTGTCAAAAGTAGTGTTTATTATAACATTTTGAATTGCTTTTTTAATTTTAATGTTAATAAATTAATAATATACATGTATTTTGTAATTATATATATACTAAAACTATTACGGAAAATTTGTTAACTTATAATAATAAATAATAAATTTAATAATGAATATTTTATTAGGTTTATTCTTTACTAATTTACATTAAATTTAATTGTTGATGAAATTTAATATTTTTGTAACTTTTAAATTATTAAATTATTATAGGATCTTTTGTGGTTATTATATCTAGATTCTGAAGGAATTTACGGACGAGCGGAAGCGCAAATAACAATTATTTCCGTAAAACCATATATCGTACATATAGAAAATCATATAAAAATGAAATAGCGGAGGAATCGGAACCTTACCTTGAAAATTCGAAGATGGTTTGGATGGTTGCTAGCAGTTGCTTCTCAGAGTGTGAAGCACTCTACCGGTATCCACCAAGAATAATCTTCGATGAAGCTTTTATAAAACAAGCTTTTATAAAAATGGTGCCTTGATCTTTTTGAGAGAGAGAGAGAGATGAAGATGGAGGCTACTAGGGTTTTCACAAAACCACAATGCATACACTTCTCTTCTCATCTCTTTCTATTTATAGGGCTCATGTAGGTTTAGTATAATTAATATATCATGTATATATTAATATATAAATCCCACAAAATGTTTAAATAATAATTAAACTATTTTAATCATTATTAAAAACAACTTTCTCTCTCAAAATACCTTCATCAATAAATTAATCTTTTTATGGTGTGACCCTGTAGGTTCAATATTAAGCCGGTAGTAGAAATAAATAATAATAAACTTTTTATTTATCATTTATATGAATTCTAAAATTCATTAAATATAATTAACAGATTAATTATATTTATTCTACATCGTGAGTGATGCTTCTCAACATATCGCGACTATCCGGATAACATGAATTCACTGCTTAGAATACCAAGAACCTGTCAGTGACTAGTTACCGTACAATCAATTCCTTCCACCCTACAATATCCCGATTAAATACAAGGCATGGATCTCGTGTCAAGCCTATCAAATTTAATCATATGATTTCTTATTCATAATGCAAAGTTCATATTAATGCAAATTAGAAACTCATTTCTAATTTCATACACTCTGGCCAGAGATTCCAGAACTCGCATACTAAGAATAACATAGGATATTCACTTCCTTACTGGAAGGGGTAGATTCTTTATTGATCGTTAACTATCTCCATACACAAATCCCTATGCCCAGAATAGACCTAATGGATGTCCTTGAGACTAAGGACTAAACCAAAGCACAGTTCATTATATACAAGATTACTCTAACGATCTCAAGTCTAAGGACACTTGTACAACTATCACCCAGTGAACAACTATCGACACGTGAGTAAACTCCATTAGTTGTTCAACTTATCGAGTCATGTTCAGTGAACTTATTCCTTAATAAGCACCTACATACTAGCTATAGTGTCACCACACAAATGCCTATGAGAACAGACATCCTCCTGAAAGGAGCAAGCATAGTATGTACCAATCTTTGCGGATTAACTAACTTCCGATTAGTTATCCTATGATCAGGAACTGTTTAAGTCTAGAGTTATCATCTTCTAGATCTCACTATTATAATCTCATTATAATTCTAGAAGCTTTACTTTAAACCATGGAATATCTTATTTAAAACAGTTTAAATAGATAAAGCCCGTAATAAAACTAAAACAAGTATTTTATTAATATTAATGAAATCAAATAAGAATACAAGAAAGTTCTTCCTAACTCATCATACATGATTGGATTTAGGACAAACACTTTCAGATTCTATATAAATTATTTTATTTTGAATTTTCGATTTTTTTTAATTTATTTACAACTTTTTTCAGGATCAAGCGCTTGCCACTTGAGCTAAAAGCCCCGGGACTTGTAACAAGGCGCAACTTTATTTCCTTATGCTTAGCAAGGCACAAGCGCCACGTTTCGAATAGGGAGATGCTGGACACCCCAACAATCCCCCCCAGCATCTGCCATCACTAAAAAGTCCCTGTTTGGGGTAAAATGGCTGCACAGCATGCCTTTGGCATAAAATGCACTCCGTGGGACTCGAACACGCGACCTTGGCTCTGATACCAGTTTTCAGGATCAAGCGCTTACCACTTGAGCTAAAAGCCCCGGGACTTGTAACAAGGCGCAACTTTATTTCCTTATGCTTAGCCAGGCACAAGCGCCACGTTTCGAATAGGGAGATACTGGACACCCCAACAACTTTAGTACTCTATAATCTTTGCAAAACAATAAAATGTTAATTTATTGATTAATGTTGACTTTGTTAGTATAAATTTTAAAACATGTTTGTCGTAAAATCTAAAAGCAAAATTTTTTAATGACTTTTTTAAATAATTAGGTTTTCTTGAAACACTTGTTTGTGGTAAGGTTTTTTTTAAATTACATTTTAAAGTTCAGTCTAAAATATTTTTGTATTAATTTTAGTTAACAATAATTTTCTCAACTTTAATTTTTTACCATTTTATCATGTGTTATTATTATTATTTTTTGAACTTATCATGTGTTATTTTAGTGCATTCTGTTATATTTAGATTCTCTATAATTATTTTTTTTGAATTTTTGGATTGTTTTTAAATTATTTACAACTTTAGTATCGAATCTAGATAATTTGCAAAATAATAAATATTAATTTATTGATTTATGTTGACTTTGTTAGTATAAATTCTAAAAAGATGTTTGTTGTAAAACCTAAAATGATAAAATTTTATGACTTTTTTTTAATAAATAGTTTTTCTTGAAAACTATTTTGTGATAAGGTATTTTAATTATATTTTGAAATTTAGTCTAAAATATCTTTGTATTAATTTTACTTAACAATAATTTTCTCAACTTTAATTTTTTCCTGTTTTATCTTATGTTATTTTATTACATTTTCCTTTGATCTACTTATTTGTTAAATTAAAAATACCAATACCATTAACTCTAGCCCAACTCCTGGCCCATTTCTAATTTTAATGAACTTACCTTTTTAATAACGACCATACCACGACCACCTAAACTTCCTTACGCTAATTACATATAGGATATAATGTCTCTGTAGAATTACATTTCTATGCATGAGAGGGGTTATGGCAAAAAAAATGCCATTTTTTCAAGATTTTGTTACACAAATACCAATTTTAAATTTTTTTGTCAAAAATACCAGCATATTACGCATTTTAAAAATGGGTAATGCTATTACGAATTTGTGTAATCGGTATCATGTAAGATTTTTTCAAAAAAACGAATAAAAATAAATAAATAATTGTGATACGCATTCTGGGAATGCGTAACACCCCAATTCTGAAGGTGTTAAGCATTCCTGAAATGCGTAACACAAATATTTTTTTTTAATTTTGTTTATAATTTATTTTTTGTACTTTATACGCATTATCCATTTGACAAATGCGTAACACTATTACCCATTTTTGAAATGCGTGATACACTGGTATTTTTGGCCAAAAAATTCAGAAGTGATATTCTCGTCAAAAAGTTTTAAAAAATGGTAAAAATGTCATTATTTCGCATAAGAGCAGGGAGAAGCTTCATAGAGGCTAGAAGGGGTCATGGCCCCTCCTACGGTTGTCACAATTAGTAATGTATATTAAAATTTTATATAAATTTGTATTTTTACTTATATATTTATGTTAAAAAAAATGGCCCCTGCTGAATAAAAATCTTGGTCCTTACAAAATAAAATTTTTGGCCCATCAAACTTCCCCTATTAATATTTATTAGATTCCTTTCAAAAAAATTTTTTATTAAATTTAATCCAAATTTTTTTTATTAAAAAAAACAATTCAAAACTAGAATTAAATAAAAATAAACATGGCACAAGACATACTTCATAGTTCATACTTCTTTTTAAAATAACTAGATTATAGCCCGTGCTACGCACACGGGTATTTTATAAATTAATTAATAAATATAATAAATTACAAAATTTTATATTAAAAAATTGAATAATTTAGTAATTAGTACAATAAGTGCATTTCTTTATATATTGTAATAATTTATTTCAAAATTACTTTAATTATATATTTTATTATATTTGTTATATATGTTATGAGATCATTTAAATAAATAATATTTTATTATATTTATTATATATGTTATGAGATCATTTAAATAAATAATATTTATTATGTTTATTACATATGTTATGAGATCATTTGCATTAATCAATTTACCAAAATTTAACGATTAATTCAAATCTATATTAATTAACTTACCGTTGTGATGAAAATCTGTAACAACACCCCAAGTAATCCTTGCTGGAATAACAGAATCTGCCCTTGGATCTCGGACAGGTGAGCTGGCCCGAAAGTTGTAGCTGCAGCTCCAACTGCCGGAGCGGGTGGAGGTTTGTGATGTTTTGGGACTGAATTAGCAAGGTCACCGGACGGAAATGGCTATGAACTCCGGCCAAAACCACCCGGTAAATGTTTCACTAAGGGTACACGTGCCTTTGTGTAGAGAAGTGAATATCCGAACCCCCTTGCCAACTGCCTACATATCCTATTTATAGGAATCAAGCCCCGATGTAGTTCTCTAGGTTACGGACTCCTTTCTTGATCAACAAGCCACAAAGTTATAGAGTTTTTACTTAGAAATACGCCTTATCCATGATTCAGCCAGCTGCCTAGTAGAGTCCTATTCCAAGTACAACACCCAAAGCCCATCCATAAGATAATTCCATGTATTTATTAACATATATCGCATATATCTGATGTATATTGTATTAGAAACGTATTCCTTGATGAAATAGGCGGTTTAAAGGAAAATATCCGCCCCTCCTAAAATATAGGAGGTAATCCTTATCCATCCAACAACCCTGTTAGATAGAGGTGGAGCTGTAAGCACACCTGCACCTGCATAGCTTCCTCCAAACTCGTACCGCCACCTTCAGAGCTACCCTCAAATTCCGACCTCCACAGCTTCCTCCAAATTCATACCTCCACAGAGGAACCTCCACAGTTGAACCTCAAATATTATTCAAACCACTCCGATTGGGCCCCCAAATATCCATGGGCCTGAAATTAAATCCATTACAAATTTTGGGCACAACACTTACCATAGATATATATATCGCATTAATGATATTTAAATTTGATATACAAATTTTTCCTAATGAAAAATGGGTCAAATAATCATGTGAATCTTCTACAAACTAAAAATGGATACCAAACCAAAAATGTGGATAGTCCATGGATCAAATAAAGTTAAAAAATTTAATCTGAACCTGAATATGGATACCAAACCTTAGGTAAGGGCTATCCACTAATTTATAATATATAGATAGGTGTGCCTCCTGGTCTTCTCCAATCTCTACAAGACTACAACCCTAAACCCTGCTTTCTCCCGAGTTCTCATTTTCTTTGTTAATCTCTAAAGAATGTGCTTATGCTTACTATATTCATTTACTAGATTGTCTAGTATTTCTGAGTTGTGCCGATGGTTGGTACAGTCAAGAAAGTTGGATATTTATCCATTTGTTTATAGATTAATTAAGTTGGTGTTGGTTTTGCCTGTTTCAACGGTTACTACCGAGCGCACTTTTTCTTCAATGAATATCATCAAAACAAAGCTTCGAAACAAGATGAGTGATGGATTTCTCGATCATTGTATGCTTATCTATATCGAAAGGGAAATTGTCAAAATGTTTAGTACTAATTCAATTATAGATGGGTTTCGTGATTTGAATGAACGTATAGCGCTACTATAAGTGTTTGACTAGTACTTTTGTGTATTTAATTTATTGGATACTTTATTGTGTTAATGAAAAAAAAAATTGCCTTCCTTGTGAGTGTTTGCTGACTTCGTCCCTGCATAAGAAAATATATATTTGTACACATAAAATAATAAATACCAGCTTTTTGGTTTGATTTTCGTCATTAAAGCACTTGGAAAACATTGGAATTCGTTTTTGTGTTGAAGCCATGTGATTGAATCTAATAAGACCAACCTATAACAAGATAGTAAATTTGATGGAAAAGGGAAAATAAATAGAATCATTCCTGAATTATTGTTGTTTTATTATTCACGTCCTTAAATAAAAAATTCCTTAATTTTTTAATTGAAGTCCTTCCGTTAAAAAATAACTAATAGACGTTAAATTCACCAAAATCTAGAAAATGTCCAGAATCCGATCACCACATTACGGCCAACAAAAATTCGATCACATGCAAAACGGTCTCAAAATTGATTCAAAGTCTATTGATTAGTGTACTTTATAGAAACCTTTTTGAAATTTTTTAACCAAAATTTAAATCTACTCGCATCCGATACATTTTACTTCTTAGTAGTTGTTGTGCCCAAAATCCGCCTTGGGCTTGATTTAAGGCCCACTAAGGTTATGGACTCGAATCAGGTGGATATGGACGGATAGATTGGGCTAAGGAGTAAGTATGGTAATTTAGTATGCCTTATAAATAAACTGGAGGACAGGATTCTGGCATCTAGTTCAAGGTATGTTTATACAGGGGTGCGTGCATGTGAACCCCGGATAAGGGTAAAGCTGTGTGAAGGCCAGGCAGGGGTTCAACTGGGTAGCAGATTGCCAGGTTAGGGGTACGTGCATGAACCCCGAAGGTTTCATGAAAATATACCAGCGGGCTCAGAATCGCCTATATTGTAGGAGATTGGATAATATACGTCGTAACAACCTTCTGGATAACTCCTAAACAATTGGAATGACTCAACAGTAATATATACGGAAGATTAGCATCATATATACAGGGAATATATATATACGCGTGTATATACGGATATACGAGGAAAACATGCGGATTATTCTGGAGCTAACAACCTGGATAATCATGTGGATGGTGATAAACGATCGTTGCAGGTTGGTTAGGGAGGATGAGGCTTATCAGATCGTGGGGATTATCAAAGAACTACATGAGGACTTGATCTCTTATATAAATAAGAGTATGTAGGCACTTTGCAAGGGTTAGAGACACACATACACACCTCTAACACTTACTCCCGCTGTGAACACTGGATTGAATAGGACATATTCGATCATCATAGCCTGGGGTACCTTGAAAACTCAGTCCATATAATCACTCTTCTCCCTCTCGGATTAGGGTTTATGAGCCTAGGGTTTTTGGCTTGTAAATTGGTTTATTTAATAAAGATTTTTGGATTATTTTTGGTTGATTCTTGTAATTCTTTCATTGAAGTGTTGTACCATTTTTCCCTCACAACATTTGTGGCGCTAGAAGGAGGGGTGGTTTTATCTCTTGAGGGAAGAGATGTCTCGAAAATCTGGTGATGATTACACACCGGAAGATGGACGAAGTGGTGATGATGAGGAGCGGGACGAGGAGGAAACGAATCAGGAGCTGAAGGATAAGAAGAGGATGTAGAAGAAAATCACTACTTTGGAAAAGAAATCTGAAAAGCTAAAGAAATGGAAGAAAAAGCATGGTTCCATGGATCGAAAGATTAAGAAAAAGGGGGTCACACCTGTTCGGTTAGATTTTGACAGTGATGGGGGGTCGAAAAAAGAGGCCTCACAGAAGGGATTTTCTGATGTGGAGACTGACCAAATAGATCCAGACTGGAATGAAGGAGAAGAAGAAGTAGGACAGTCACGGGGTTCACCCACCCGTAGCTTGAGTGTCTTTGACAGGTTAGGCAACAAAGTGGACGTCAAGGATCTGCGTTACAAACTTGATGGGAAGAAGGAAAGACAGACCAGGAAAGCCCCAGAGGCAAAGTCACAAGGGTCTCAGAGTTATAGAAAGGATAAATCTGTTTCCAAGTCTGGTAGGCTATCCAAAGGGGTTGAAGCTGAGCGAAGCTGTAGTTCTCGGCATAACCCCAAAAATAATGATGATGGCCATGATTTAAATGAAATCCCTAACCTAGCCCAAAAGCACCCCAATGAGACTGTGTAAAAATTTTGTTCCCATAACATGCAAGTCAATTCCTTAGGAACTATAAATCAGCCCTCTACTCATCATCATCACACCCAAATCAACATCCACCTATCAATCAGAATCAGCTCGTCCTAAGGGATCATGAAAAATGCATGCCATGAAAATGCAACTAATATGACTCACATGGTAAAACAAACAAACAATAACAGAATGTCCTAAATGAAACAACATAGATAATACGAACAAATATGCATGAATTACTACTAATATGCAAAACATGATATCCTACATGAACACAATGACTCACAAAACTACTAACACATATACATACTACTTATCCCCCAAACCACCCCCAAACTTATAATATTCAATGTCCGCATTGAATGGAAGTAAATACAAGGGATAGTAGAGAACATACCTGAAAACACCGAAACACATGGGTTGCCTCCCATGAAGCGCTTGTTTATTGTCGCTAGCTTGACTTCACTTTCGCACTTTAATCGGTAGTACCAAGAACCGCGGTTTCTTCTTTGCGATTCACATGTTCACCAAAATATGGCTTCAACCTCTGTCCATTTACTTTGAAAGCTGCTTCCGGTGTTTTATCAAAAATTTCCACTGCATCATGTGGAAACACCGTTTTAACCGTGAATGGTCCTGACCACCTTGACTTAAGTTTCCCTGGAAAAAGTCTGAGACGAGAGTTGAAAAGCAAAACTAACTGCCCTGGTACAAAAGACTTTTGCACCAAACGTCTGTCATGCCATCTCTTGACCTTTTCCTTGTATAACTTGTGATTTTCATAAGCCTGTAGCCGAAACTCATCCAGTTCATTAATCTGAAGCATTCTTTTCTCACCTGCTGCTGCTAAGTCAAACTTCAACTTCTTCAGCGCCCAATAAGCTTTGTGTTCTAGTTCGGCAGGCAGATGACAAGCCTTGCCATATACTAGCTGAAAAGGTGACGTGCCCAAAGGTGTTTTGTAAGCTGTTCTATAAGCCCAAACAGCTTCATCAAGTTTTAGTGACCAGTCCTTCCTTGAAGGATTCATGACCTTCTCTAGGATCCGTTTTATCTCTCTGTTGGAAACCTCTGCTTGGCCATTCGTTTGAGGGTGATAGGCCGTAGCAATTCGATGATTTATGTTGTACCTTGCCATCAATGCTGTGAACTTGCGGTTGCAGAAGTGTGATCCTTCGTCACTGATAATTACCCTTGGAGTTCCGAAACGTGTGAAAACTTGCTTATTCAGAAAATTCAGCACCACTTTAGCGTCATTGGTCGGTAAAGCCTTCACCTCGACCCATTTAGAAACATAGTCCACCGCTAGCAAGATGTACTTATTATTGCATGAAGAAACAAAAGGACCCATGAAATCGATCCCCCACACATCGAAAATCTCCACTTCCAACAGCATATTCAGAGGCATCTCATTCCTCCTAGAGATATTACCAATTCTTTGACATCTATCGCATCTCAACACAAACTGATGCGCATCTTTAAACAGTGTTGGCCAATAAAACCCAGCCTGAAGTACTCGAGTGGCTGTCTTCTCTCCAGCATAATGACCTCCGTAAGTGGTAGAATGGTAGTCATGCAAAATACCTTCAACCTCACTAAACGGAATGCACCTCCGAATCACCTGATCAGGTCCCTGTCTGAATAAGAAGGGTTCATCCCATCGGTACCATTTAACATCATGAAGAAACTTCTTTCTTTGAGCATAAGAAAATTCCGACGGGATGACATTGCTTACAAGATAGTTCACAATGTCTGCAAACCATGGCTCTTCATTTTGCACCCCAAAAAGTTGCTCGTCAGGAAAAAATTCGTTGATGAGAGTTTTATCCGCTGAGTTACCGTGTTCCTCTAACCGAGACAAGTGATCAGCCACCTGATTCTCAGTACCCTTTCTATCCTTGATTTCCAAGTCGAATTCTTGAAGCAACAGAACCCAACGAATCAACCGTGGCTTAGCATCTTTCTTCGACATTAGGTATCGAATGGCTGCATGATCTGTAAACACCACTACCTTAGTTCCGAGCAAATACGATCTGAATTTCTCGAAGCTATATACAATAGCTAAGAGTTCCTTTTCTGTAGTAGTGTAATTCAGTTGTGCATCATTGAGAGTTCTGCTAGCATAGTAAATCACGTGAAACACCTTATTCTTTCGTTGACCAAGAACAGCTCCCACTGCATAGTCACTTGCATCACACATTAATTCAAAAGGTTCACTCCAATCAGGTGCAGTGATAATGGGCGCAGTTGTCAATTTCTTCTTTAAGAGCTTGAATGCCTCCAAACAATCTTCACCAAATTTAAAAGGAATATCCTTTTCTAACAGATTGCAAAAAGGTTTAGATATTTTCGAAAAATCTTGGATGAATCGCCGATAAAAACCCGCATGACCAAGAAAATTGCGAATTCCTTTAACTGAAATTGGTGGAGGGAGATTTCCAATCGTCTCCAACTTAGCCTTATCCACTTCCAGCCCCTTACCAGATACCTTGTGCCCAAGAATGATGCCTTCCTTTACCATGAAGTGACATTTTTACCAGTTGAGTACTAGATTAGTCTCAACACATCGTTTCAGCACCATGCCTAGATTTCTGAGGCATTCATCATATGATTTCCCAAAGACTGAGAAATCATCCATGAACACTTCCACATTGATACCAATCATATCTGAAAAAATTGCCATCATACACCTTTGAAAAGTAGCAGGTGCACCACAGAGTCCGAAAGGAACGCGTTGGAACGGAAAAGTGCCAAAAGGACATGTGAAAGTGGTCTTCTCCTGATCTTCTGGAGTAATACCAATCTGATTATATCCTGAATAACCATCCAGCAAGCAATAGAATTCATGCCCAGCCAACCTGTCTAGCATTTGATCAATGAATGGAAGGGGAAAGTGATCCTTCCTTGTAGCTTTGTTCAGCTTTCTGTAGTCCATGCAAATTCTCCACCCTGTAACTGTACGAGTCGGAATGAGCTCGTTCTTTTCATTGGCAACTACTGTCATGCCTCCTTTCTTAGGCACACATTGCACTGGACTTACCCATGAACTGTCTGAAATGGGATAGATGATACCAGCATCTAGCCACTTGAGAATTTCTTTCTTTACCACTTCTTTCATGATAGGATTTAACCGCCTTTGGTGTTCTACTGTTGGTTTACTCCCTTCTTCCAATGGAATTTTATGTTGACAATATGCGGGACTTATTCCTTTTAGATCCGCAACAGACCAACCAATGGCTGATTTGAATTCTCGAAGAACTCTCAAGAGCTTGTCTTCCTCGGAGTCTGAAAGGTTAGCGGCAATAATCACAGGTAAAGTGGATTTTTCACCAAGGGAAGCATACCGTAAGTGATCCGGTAGTGGCTTGAGCTCTAGAGTTGGAGCTTCTTCGATAGACGGCTTTAATTGCTGATGTGGTCCTTTTAATTCTGGCAGTCCCTGCGATTCAACTGGTCTTTCAAATTTTCTTTGCCACGGCAAAGCATCCAGATATTGCAATTGTTCATCAATGTCATCTTCATCTAATGAATACTCCCCACTGAGGGCCTTTTCCAAAGTATCATTCATGAGCATGTGCCCTAACTTTTCTTGCACCGTAGACTCAATCAAGTCTATCTTCAGACACTGCTCTTCTTCTGTTGGGAATTTCATAACCGTGAAAACATTGAAGGTGACAATTTGATCGTGCACCTTCATCGTCAGTTCCCCCTTTTGGACATCAATCAATGTTTATCCCGTTGCTAAAAATGGCCTACCAAGAATGATAGGAATCTTCTTGTCCTCTTCGAAATCAAGAATGACAAAATCAGCAAGAAAGATGAGTTTGTCTACTTTCACCAACACATCTTCAACAACTCCCCTAGGATAGGTGATAGATCGATCAGCCAACTGAAGGGACATACTTGTCGGTTTTGGTTCAGGAAGACCAAGCTGCAAGAAAACCGAGTATGGCATAAGATTGATACTTGCTCCCAGATCACATAAACATTTGTCGAAAGATAATCTCCCAATGGTGCATGGTATTGTAAAACTCCCTGGATCTTTCAGCTTAGGCGGCAACTTTTGCTGCAATACCGCACTACATTCTTCCGTCAAAGCAACGGTCTCTAAGCCTTCAAGTTTTAATTTCCTCGAGAGAATGCCTTTCATGAATTTGGCATAGCTTGGCATTTGTTCGAGAGCTTCAGCAAATGGAATGTTGATATGTAATTTTTTAAAGACTTCAAGAAATTTGCCAAACTGCTTGTCTAATTTCTGTTTTTGCACTCGTCGAGGAAATGGTGGAGGTGGGTAGACTTGCTCTTTTACTTCTTTTTGCTCGAGGATAGCTTGTTTAGGAGTTGGCATATTTTCTTTAATCTCCTCCTTTGATTCTGATATATTGCCCATGTCCTTTGTGTCTCCCAAATCTGCTTTTTCTGTTCCTTTGTCTAGCAGAATTTTTTCTGTATCTTTTAGCTCAGCATCCTCCATGATTCTCCCTGATCTGAGGGTAATTGCTTTGATGTGCTCATGATTATCCTTTCTCCCAGGATTAAGTTCAGTGTCACTGGGGAGTGTTCCTTGTGGTCGGCTCATCATGAAACTAGCGAGTTGACTCAGTTGAGTTTCCAGATTTTTAATGGAAGCCGCTTGGCTTTTTTGGCCCAACCTCAACTCCTCTAATTCAGTCTTTTCATTCGACGATTGTCCAGAATTTCCATAAGATTGTTGTTGTTGAAATCCTGGGGGCTGAAATTGTCTAGGAGCATATGGTTGTTGAAAATGTTGCCCCTGTTGTTGCTGGAATCCAGATGGATTATACTGCTTAGCTCCAAATGGCTGATGATTAGATTGTTGGTAGGGCTGATGTGATTGTTGTGCTCCTCCTTGATTATTGCTCCAACTGAAATTTGGATGATTTCGGTTGTTCGGATGGTAGGAATTTGGAGCTGGCTGTTGCTGTCTTTGGAAATTGCTTACGAATTGAACTGACTCGTTTGAGATGGCACATTGGTTTGATTCATGTGCGCCCGCACACAACTCACAAACACTAGCAACTTGACGAAATCCTTGCGCTGTCAAAGAGTCTACTTTCAAGTTCAAAGCCTCTAGCTGAGCTGCTAAGGAAGTGGCTTTGTCGATATTAAGAATTCCTGCTACCTTCTGTTGTGGCATTCTCTGAGTTGGGTTTTGATATTCATTAGCTGCCATCATCTCGATAAGATCGTAGGCCTCCTCATAACTCTTAGCCCATAGTGCTCCTCCTGAAGCTGCATCTACCATTGGCCTTGATTGCATTCCTAGACCATTATAGAAACAATTTATGACCATCCAATTTGGCATGCCGTGATGTGGACATTGCCGAAGCATTTCTTTGTATCTCTCCCAAGCTTCACATAAAGTTTCACCAGACTGTTGAGAAAATTGAGTGATAGCATTCCTTATAGCTGCAGTCTTAGCCATGGGGAAGAATTTGCTAAGAAACTTTTGAGCTAGATCAGCCCAAGTGGTGATAGATCCTGATGGTAGAGAGTGTAGCCAACCCCTGGCTTTGTCTCTTAATGAAAACGGGAAGAGTCTCAACTTCACAGCATCATCTGACACATTGTTGAATCTGAATGTGTCGCATATTTCTATGAAGTTCCTGATGTGTAAGTTAGGATCTTCCGTTGCAGTTCCTCCGTACTGTACTTGATTCTGCACCATCTAAATAGTACTGGATCTAATTTCAAATGTAGGAGCCGTAATTGCTGGCCGAATGATGCTTGACTGGATGTCATCAATCTTCGGTTGCGAGTAATCCATTAAAGCCCTTGCTGCTGCAGGTGCAACTACTTCGCCTTCTCCGTCCATCTTGTGAGTATTTGCTAGTTCAAGTACTTGTTTGGCTTTTAATGCTTTAGAACGTGTTAGCATAAAAATCCAAGTATCTGTACACAAATAATCACTTCACAAAAATATAAGATAAAATGTTCAAGTCAAACAAATTAACTTCTATTGTAGTAAAACACATAAACAAAAATAACAACCATCCCCGGCAGCGGCGCCAAAAACTTGTTCGCTATTTTCTCTACGCAAGTATACGCAGTCCAAAAGCAATATAGGGAAATAAGGATCGTTCCCACGAAGACTCGGTTATTTTAGTAAATATGTCTATTCAACAATGTTTGGTTAATTATAGAAGCATGTACGAACTAAAATGGTTTATTTGCAGATAACAATTAACTAATAAGTAACGGCTAATTTGTTTAAAATAATATGATAGAGGCATGGGGTCCTAATTTCATGAATGTTTTAGCTCTATTAACTATCAAGAATTAATGTGTTACAATTGTTAAGAATGCTAGCGGGAACACGACACTAATATGAGCCATCTTTCAATTAACTCACACCATTCCAAATAAACATCCACAAAAGAGATAGAAGTTATAAGGGCATCAATTATATCCAATACACTATATGTCTATGTGAATAGGTGATACAATCGATTTAATTACAAGTTCCGCAATTAACTACATAGGGGAATAACGTTCTTTCGAAACTATAATCCGAAATGCGGAGAAGCCGACATACCTATGCTAGCATGGCAAGCCCTAAATCTCTAAATCCACTTTCGCAATCATTAGAGATTTGGCACAATAGATGTTAGCTATTCACCTATATTCAATTAAAACAACCATGCAAGGCAATCTTATATAGAAATTGTAAACACAAATTATCTATCAAATTAACATGAGCATTAACAATTCATTACATTAGAACCCCATGAAAGTGTTTAGTTCATAATTGAACTAGGCACCTTCATGGGATTAAATAAAATTATGGATGAAAATTTCCTAAATTAAATAAGAAATTACGAGAGTTAGAAAATTAAACCGAAATTGCTTCCACTGAATGAGATGAGTGCTCCAATTAATATCCTTCCAATCTTCAATCGATATATAACATATACGAAATTTAAGAAAATTTAAGTATATAAATATAAAAATAATATTACTAAAATTTGAAATGTATAAAAAAAATTAAAACTAAAATAAAAATAATATTACAAAAAATTAAAGTGTTTAAAAATAAAACTGAAATAAAAATAAAATTTTTAAAATTTAAAATATATAAAATAAAACTGAAATTAAAATTTAAATAAAACTGAAAATAAAATTATTGAAATAAAAAATAAAATTTCGAAATTCAAATTATAAAAATAAAACTGGAATTAAAGCTGAATTTTAAAATGTATATAATAAAAATAAAAATTAAAATTGGAACTGTATTTCAAGAAAATAGAACAGAAATTTAGAATGGAGAGAGCAAAAATGAAGAACAAGCTGTGTGTTTTTTCAAGTGTCCGGAGATCTCTCTTTTTTTTTTCTAACATTCTAAATCAATCTATTTATAGGCTAAAATTTGATCTATAAGCATCATTGCTTACATCATTTTTTTCTTAAAGTCTAGCCATCCTTTGACAATTTTCTGTAGCTTTTTTGGAGAAAAATTGTTCAACAAAAACATGCAGCAGCCCTGGTTGAAGAATTAATTATGCACATTTTTCTAGACTTAATCTGGAGCTGAAAACCACTCGCAGGGCCCCTGATTTGAGCACCACGCGCGCCTTTACTGGATTTTTTTCTGGCGCGTGTCTCCCACGCGCGCGTGGGAGAGTGGACTGTGCGGCTGAGTACCTGCCGACAGCAACCTGCAACACTATGCATTCTTTTACAATTCGTTGATTAATTAACAACCCCCCACCAGTGACCAGACTGTTGCATTTTTCTAATAATCAAACAACATCAACCGGCTAAACAATTGTCAATAACTGGGGCCTATTTTGTTTTTATATGAATGGGCTCCGTAGAAATGCTTTTTAACTCGCACAGCTTATAATCTTTAATTAATAAATAATTAATTTAATCCAGAAATTATAAAAATAAATATCTAATATTATTAGATATTTATAAATATAATTTTCTAAATTAATAAAATTATTTAATAATATAAATAAATCTTTATTGTCTAAGCTGCGGTCTCTGGCCGTCTGGAACCGGACTCCTTTTGCTTAACAGAAAATATATCAATTCCAACCGGGGTTCCAGCTTTAAGAAAATATCACTTTCCATATTTTTGTGATAATTCTTATTTCTTCATTGCTCGTCTAGATGTAAGTTACGGTCTCTTGAGGATCTAAAACCGGAGTCCTTTTGCTTGGAGAAAAATACAACAATTCCAACCGGGGTTTCAGCTTTAAGAATAAATCACTCAGAACATCTTTATGATAATTCCTTTTCCTCGTAGCCAGTCCATCTGAGCCAGAACTCCACCGTCTTTTAACCTTTTATCGCCAGGATACCTGAAATTTCGAGTTCTACACAACAAATACCGAAAGAACAAAAACGAATTAAAAGACACCACATACTTGAGGATAAATCACCAATCTAGGCTCAATTAGTGCATAATAAGTGGATATAAAATCCACTTATCACACCTCCAAACTTAAACTGATGCTTGTCCTCAAGCATAACAATATATATTAACTAACTAGCACCACTTCCGTAGGTGATCACGGTTGCATTTGGCATATGCAACAAGCCCTTTAAACCCCTAGGCAGCCCTAGTGGACGAGTTAGGTCTCGTGAGGGCTTATAGCGAATGTACCCACAAATTCCATTTATCAAATGCAACTAACAATGCATGAATGCAACTAATATGAAAAATGCAACGATCCCCTTCAAACTCACCAAAATCAACTAAAAAGCAAATATCTCCAAAGAATGCAACAATTCCAAGCAGAGCTCGACTAAGTCCCCGTATACTAATAAATACATGAACAGAAACGTGCGTGTGTGCAATGCTCATCAGAAATACTCCCAAAACTAGGTCAAAAACCACACATGCTTTCCGTCAAGACAATCACAGGTTTATAACTAGAATAAACTGTAGACACTTCATAACCTAGGAACACCTCCACCCTTATCCAAGGTAGACAGAAACTCATGCTTTATTACTATACTACGACACTACATATACAATACGCATGCTTATTTAACCGTGCAATGAATGAGACCCCAAAAGGCTTATACAATAATACCCATGTAGCGAGTGTTAGGTCAGCAATCCCAAACCACAAGGGCTTTAGGTTACTAAGACTAAGTCCCCTCAGACTTAATTACTCGAGTATTAAAGAGCTCACTCTGGTTAATTTTGCATATAATCAATTGGACTTCTGACTCTTTTTTTTTCTTTTTTTTCTTTTCTTCTTTTCTTTTTTCGCAATCTGGAATGAGCCTTTCTCATTTCCAACCCTAGACTACTCATATAAATATGAGCCGGCTACTAGCCATTTGACGCCTAGCCTTTATTGACAATTATTACCACTTAGCATGAAATCCCTGTTTTCCCCCAAACTTAGATTTTAGTGTTCCTACGCTATCAAGGGAATAACGAAAATTCTAAGAATAAACAAGTGATTAAATCTCAAAACATCCAACAGGCATGACCCTAACCTAGCCCAAAAGCACCCCAATGAGACTGTGTAAAAATTTTGTTCCCATAACATGCAAGTCAATTCCTTAGGAACTATAAATCAGCCCTCTACTCATCATCATCACACCCAAATCAACATCCACCTATCAATCAGAATCAGCTCATCCTAAGGGATCATGAAAAATGCATGCCATGAAAATGCAACTAATATGACTCACATGGTAAAACAAACAAACAATAACAGAATGTCCTAAATGAAACAACATAGATAATACGAACAAATATGCATGAATTACTACTAATATGCAAAACATGATATCCTACATGAACACAATGACTCACAAAACTACTAACACATATACATACTACTTATCCCCCAAACCACCCCCAAACTTATAATATTCAATGTCTGCATTGAATGGAAGTAAATACAAGGGATAGTAGAGAACATACCTGAAAACACCGAAACACATGGGTTGCCTCCCACGAAGCGCTTGTTTATTGTCGCTAGCTTGACTTCACTTTCGCACTTTAATCGGTAGTACCAAGAACCGTGGTTTCTGCTTTGCGATTCACATGTTCACCAAAATATGGCTTCAACCTCTGTCCATTTACTTTGAAAGCTGCTTCCGGTGTTTTATCAAAAATTTCCACTACACCATGTGGAAACACCGTTTTAACCGTGAATGGTCCTGACCACCTTGACTTAAGTTTCCCTGGAAAAAGTCTGAGACGAGAGTTGAAAAGCAAAACTAACTGCCCTGGTACAAAAGACTTTTGCACCAAACGTCTGTCATGCCATCTCTTGACCTTTTCCTTGTATAACTTGTGATTTTCATAAGCCTGTAGCCGAAACTCATCCAGTTCATTAATCTGAAGCATTCTTTTCTCACCTGCTGCTGCTAAGTCAAAGTTCAACTTCTTCAGCGCCCAATAAGCTTTGTGTTCTAGTTCGGCAGGCAGATGACAAGCCTTGCCATATACTAGCTGAAAAGGTGAAGTGCCCAAAGGTGTTTTGTAAGCTGTTTTATAAGCCCAAACAGCTTCATCAAGTTTTAGTGACCAGTCCTTCCTTGAAGGATTCACGACCTTCTCTAGGATCCGTTTTATCTCTCTGTTGGAAACCTCTGCTTTGCCATTCGTTTGAGGGTGATAGGCCGTAGCAATTCGATGATTTATGTTGTACCTTGCCATCAATGCTGTGAACTTGCGGTTGCAGAAGTGTGATCCTTCGTCACTGATAATTACCCTTGGAGTTCCGAAACGTGTGAAAACTTGCTTATTCAGAAAATTCAGCACCACTTTAGCGTCATTGGTCGGTAAAGCCTTCACCTCGACCCATTTAGAAACATAGTCCACCGCTAGCAAGATGTACTGATTATTGCATGAAGAAACAAAAGGACCCATGAAATCGATCCCCCACACATCGAAAATCTCCACTTCCAACAGCATATTCAGAGGCATCTCATTCCTCCTAGAGATATTACCAATTCTTTGACATCTATTGCATCTCAACACAAACTGATTCGCATCTTTAAACAGTGTTGGCCAATAAAACCCAGTCTGAAGTACTCGAGTGGCTGTCTTCTCTCCAGCATAATGACCTCCGTAAGTGGTAGAATGGTAGTCATGCAAAATACCTTCAACCTCACTAAACGGAATGCACCTCCGAATCACCTGATCAGGTCCCTGTCTGAATAAGAAGGGTTCATCCCATCGGTACCATTTTACATCATGAAGAAACTTCTTTCTTTGAGCATAAGAAAATTCCGACGGAATGACATTGCTTACAAGATAGTTCACAATGTCTGCAAACCATGGCTCTTCATTTTGCACCCCAAAAAGTTGCTCGTCAGGAAAAAATTCGTTGATGAGAGTTTTATCCGCTGAGTTACCGTGTTCCTCTAACCGAGACAAGTGATCAGCCACCTGGTTCTCAGTACCCTTTCTATCCTTGATTTCCAAGTCAAATTCTTGAAGCAACAGAACCCAACGAATCAACCGTGGCTTAGCATCTTTCTTCGACATTAGGTATCGAATGGCTGCATGATCTGTAAACACCACTACCTTAGTTCCGAGCAAATACGATCTGAATTTCTCGAAGCTATATACAATAGCTAAGAGTTCCTTTTCTGTAGTAGTGTAATTCAGTTGTGCATCATTGAGAGTTCTGCTAGCATAGTAAATCACGTGAAACACCTTATTCTTTCGTTGACCAAGAACAGCTCCCACTGCATAGTCACTTGCATCACACATTAATTCAAAAGGTTCACTCCAATCAGGTGCAGTGATAATGGGCGCAGTTGTCAATTTCTTCTTTAAGAGCTTGAATGCCTCCAAACAATCTTCACCAAATTTAAAAGGAATATCCTTTTCTAACAGATTGCAAAAAGGTTTAGATATTTTTGAAAAATCTTGGATGAATCGCCGATAAAAACCCGCATGACCAAGAAAACTGCGAATTTCTTTAACTGAAATTGGTGGAGGGAGATTTCCAATCGTCTCCAACTTAGCCTTATCCACTTCCAGCCCCTTACCAGATACCTTGTGCCCAAGAATGATGCCTTCCTTTACCATGAAGTGACATTTTTCCCAGTTAAGTACTAGATTAGTCTCAACACATCGTTTCAACACCATGCCTAGATTTCTGAGGCATTCATCATATGATTTCCCAAAGACTGAGAAATCATCCATGAACACTTCCACATTGATACCAATCATATCTGAAAAAATTGCCATCATACACCTTTGAAAAGTAGCAGGTGCACCACAGAGTCCGAAAGGAACGCGTCGGAACGGAAAAGTGCCAAAAGGACATGTGAAAGTGGTCTTCTCCTGATCTTCTGGAGTAATACCAATCTGATTATATCCTGAATAACCATCAAGCAAGCAATAGAATTCATGCCCAGCCAACCTATCTAGCATTTGATCAATGAATGGAAGGGGAAAGTGATCCTTCCTTGTAGCTTTGTTCAGCTTTCTGTAGTCCATGCAAATTCTCCACCCTGTAACTGTACGAGTCGGAATGAGCTCGTTCTTTTCATTGGCAACTACTGTCATGCCTCCTTTCTTAGGCACACATTGTACTGGACTTACCCATGAACTGTCTGAAATGGGATAGATGATACCAGCATCTAGCCACTTGAGAATTTCTTTCTTTACCACTTCTTTCATGATAGGATTTAACCGCCTTTGGTGTTCTACTGTTGGTTTACTCCCTTCTTCCAATGGAATTTTATGTTGACAATATGCGGGACTTATTCCTTTTAGATCCGCAACAGACCAACCAATGGCTGATTTGAATTCTCGAAGAACTCTCAAGAGCTTGTCTTCCTCGGAGTCTGAAAGGTTAGCGGCAATAATCACAGGTAAAGTGGATTTTTCACCAAGGGAAGCATACCGTAAGTGATCCGGTAGTGGCTTGAGCTCTAGAGTTGGAGCTTCTTCGATAGACGGCTTTAATTGCTGATGTGGTCCTTTTAATTCTGGCAGTCCCAGCGATTCAACTGGTCTTTCAAATTTTCTTTGCCACGGCAAAGCATCCACATATTGCAATTGTTCATCAATGTCATCTTCATCTAATGAATACTCCCCACTGAGGGCCTTTTCCAAAGTATCATTCATGAGCATGTGCCCTAACTTTTCTTGCACCGTAGACTCAATCAAGTCTATCTTCAGACACTGCTCTTCTTCTGTTGGGAATTTCATAGCCGTGAAAACATTGAAGGTGACAATTTGATCGTGCACCTTCATCGTCAGTTCCCCCTTTTGGACATCAATCAATGTTTATCCCGTTGCTAAAAATGGCCTACCAAGAATGATAGGAATCTTCTTGTCCTCTTCGAAATCAAGAATGACAAAATCAGCAGGAAAGATGAGTTTGTCTACTTTCACCAACACATCTTCAACAACTCCCCTAGGATAGGTGATAGATCGATCAGCCAATTGAAGGGACATACTTGTCGGTTTTGGTTCAGGAAGACCAAGCTGCAAGAAAACCGAGTATGGCATAAGATTGATACTTGCTCCCAGATCACATAAACATTTGTCGAAAGATAATCTCCCAATGGTGCATGGTATTGTAAAACTCCCTGGATCTTTCAGCTTAGGCGGCAACTTTTGCTGCAATACCGCACTACATTCTTCCGTCAAAGCAACGGTCTCTAAGTCTTCAAGTTTTAATTTCCTCGAGAGAATGCCTTTCATGAATTTGGCATAGCTTGGCATTTGTTCGAGAGCTTCAGCAAATGGAATGTTAATATGTAATTTTTTAAAGACTTCAAGAAATTTGCCAAACTGCTTGTCTAATTTCTGTTTTTGCACTCGTCGAGGAAATGGTGGAGGTGGGTAGACTTGCTCTTTTACTTCTTTTTGCTCGAGGATAGCTTGTTTAGGAGTTGGCATATTTTCTTTAATCTCCTCCTTTGATTCTGATATATTGCCCATGTCCTTTGTGTCTCCCAAATCTGCTTTTTCTGTTCCTTTGTCTGGCAGAATTTTTTCTGTATCTTTTAGCTCAGCATCCTCCGTGATTCTCCCTGATCTGAGGGTAATTGCTTTGATGTGCTCGTGATTATCCTTTCTCCCAGGATTAAGTTCAGTGTCACTGGGGAATGTTCCTTGTGGTCGGCTCATCATGAAACTAGCGAGTTGACTCAATTGAGTTTCCATATTTTTAATGGAAGCCGCTTGGCTTTTTTGGCCCAACCTCAACTCCTCTAATTCAGTCTTTTCATTCGACGATTGTCCAGAATTTCCATAAGATTGTTGTTGTTGAAATCCTGGGGGCTGAAATTGTCTAGGAGCATATGGTTGTTGAAAATGTTGCCCCTGTTGTTGCTGGAATCCAGATGGATTATACTACTTAGCTCCAAATGGCTGATGATTAGATTGTTGGTAGGGCTGATGTGATTGTTGTGCTCCTCCTTGATTATTGCTCCAACTGAAATTTAGATGATTTCGGTTGTTCGGATGGTAGGAATTTGGAGCTGGCTGTTGCTGTCTTTGGAAATTGCTCACGAATTGAACTGACTCGTTTGAGATGGCACATTGGTTTGATTCATGTGCGCCCACACACAACTCACAAACACTAGCAACTTGACGAAATCCTTGCGCTGTCAAAGAGTCTACTTTCAAGTTCAAAGCCTCTAGCTGAGCTGCTAAGGAAGTGGCTTTGTCGATATTAAGAATTCCTGCTACCTTCTGTTGTGGCATTCTCTGAGTTGGGTTTTGATATTCATTAGCTGCCATCATCTCGATAAGATCGTAGGCCTCCTCATAACTCTTAGCCCTTAGTGCTCCTCCTGAAGCTGCATCTACCATTGGCCTTGATTGCATTCCTAGACCATTATAGAAACAATTTATGACCATCCAATTTGGCATGCCGTGATGTGGACATTGCCGAAGCATTTCTTTGTATCTCTCCCAAGCTTCACATAAAGTTTCACCAGACTGCTGAGAAAATTGAGTGATAGCATTCCTTATAGCTGCAGTCTTAGCCATGGGGAAGAATTTGCTAAGAAACTTTTGAGCTAGATCAGCCCAAGTGGTGATAGATCCTGATGGTAGAGAGTGTAGCCAACCCCTGGCTTTGTCTCTTAATGAAAACGGGAAGAGTCTCAACTTCACAGCATCATCTGACACATTGTTGAATCTGAATGTGTCGCATATTTCTATGAAGTTCCTGATGTGTAAGTTAGGATCTTCCGTTGCAGTTCCTCCGTACTGTACTTGATTCTGCACCATCTGAATAGTACTGGATCTAATTTCAAATGTAGGAGCCGTAATTGCTGGCCGAATGATGCTTGACTGGATGTCATCAATCTTCGGTTGCGAGTAATCCATTAAAGCCCTTGCTGCTGCAGGTGCAACTACTTCGCCTTCTCCGTCCATCTTGTGAGTATTTGCTAGTTCAAGTACTTGTTTGGCTTTTAATGCTTTAGAACGTGTTAGCATAAAAATCCAAGTATCTGTACACAAATAATCACTTCACAAAAATATAAGATAAAATGTTCAAGTCAAACAAATTAACTTCTATTGTAGTAAAACACATAAACAAAAATAACAACCATCCCCGGCAGCGGCGCCAAAAACTTGTTCGCTATTTTCTCTACGCAAGTATACGCAGTCCAAAAGCAATATAGGGAAATAAGGATCGTTCCCACGAAGACTCGGTTATTTTAGTAAATATGTCTATTCAACAATGTTTGGTTAATTATAGAAGCATGAACGAACTAAAATGGTTTATTTGCAGATAACAATTAACTAATAAGTAACGGATAATTTGTTTAAAATAATATGATAGAGGCATGGGGTCCTAATTTCATGAATGTTTTAGCTCTATTAACTATCAAGAATTAATGTGTTACAATTGTTAAGAATGCTAGCGGGAACACGACACTAATATGAGCCATCTTTCAATTAACTCACACCATTCCAAATAAACATCCACAAAAGAGATAGAAGTTATAAGGGCATCAATTATATCCAATACACTATATGTCTATGTGAATAGGTGATACAATCGATTTAATTACAAGTTCCGCAATTAACTACATAGGGGAATAACGTTCTTTCGAAACTATAATCCGAAATGCGGAGAAGCCGACATACCTATGCTAGCATGGCAAGCCCTAAATCTCTAAATCCACTTTCGCAATCATTAGAGATTTGGCACAATAGATGGTAGCTATTCACCTATATTCAATTAAAACAACCATGCAAGGCAATCTTATATAGAAATTGTAAACACAAATTATCTATCAAATTAACATGAGCATTAACAATTCATTACATTAGAACCCCATGAAAGTGTTTAGTTCATAATTGAACTAGGCACCTTCATTGGATTAAATAAAATCATGGATGAAAATTTTCTAAATTAAATAAGAAATTACGAGAGTTAGAAAATTAAACTGAAATTGCTTCCACTGAATGAGATGAGTGCTCCAATTAACGGGGGCCTATTTTGTTTTTATATGAATGGGCTTCGTAGAAATGCTTTTTAACCCGCACAGCTTATAATCTTTAATTAATAAATAATTAATTTAATCCAGAAATTATAAAAATAAATATCTAATATTATTAGATATTTATAAATATAATTTTCTAAATTAATAAAATTATTTAATAATATAAATAAATCTTTATTGTCTAAGCTGCGGTATCTGGCCGTCTGGAACCGGACTCCTTTTGCTTAACAGAAAATATATCAATTCCAACCGGGGTTCCAGCTTTAAGAAAATATCACTTTCCATATTTTTGTGATAATTCTTATTTCTTCATTACTCGTCCAGATGTAAGTTACGGTCTCTTGAGGATCTAAAACCGGAGTCCTTTTGCTTGGAGAAAAATACAACAATTCCAACCGGGGTTTCAGCTTTAAGAATATATCACTCAGAACATCTTTATGATAATTCCTTTTCCTCGTAGCCAGTCCATCTGAGCCAGAACTCCACCGTCTTTTAACCTTTTATCGCCAGGATACCTGAAATTTCGAGTTCTACACAACAAATACCGAAAGAACAAAAACGAATTAAAAGACACCACATACTTAAGGATAAATCACCAATCTAGGCTCAATTAGTGCATAATAAGTGGATATAAAATCCACTTCTCAGCTCACGGCTTCCATTGAACAGGTGTATGAAGTAGGGAACAAGGCGAGAATGTTTAGAAAGCCAGTAAGAAATGGGCCTCCGGGAAATAAAAATGAAGGACGATATTGTGCTTTTCATGATACCAATGGACACGAAACGATAGAATGTCGTCATCTGAAGGACCACGTTGAAGATCTTATAAGAAGGGGTTACCTCACTAAGTTCGTGGCTCCAGAAGCTAAAGGGGACAAGAATGACAGAATTATCAAAGAGACTGGAAAGGTGAACCCTGAACGCCTTACAAGAGCCAACAGTATCCGTACTATTATTGGTGGACCTTATATCGGGGGTACGAGTAGGAACGCCCAGAAAAATTATTCCCGGGAAGCAAGGGGCGTACCCCTCACGAATGTGTACAACCTGTCTGAAAGGCCACCCAAACTCTTTAAAGGTGAGGCAGTTGACATAACGTTCACCGAGGAGGATGCCAGGCACGTGCACCACCCACATAACGATGCTTTGGTAATTAAAGCTGCAATCGGAGGTTTGAACGTACACCGAGTATTGGTGGATAATGGAAGTTCGGTGAATATCTTGGCGTACAGCACTTACAAGAAAATGGGGTTACTTGACAAAGAAATGGCTCCTTCTTACAATGAATTGTACGGATTTACTGGAAACCCTGTACAAATTGTGGGATGAGTGAAACTCCCTCTCACTTTGGGAGAGTAACCCCGGTCAGCCACACAGGTGGTAGAGTTCATGGTGGTAAATGAAGACATTTCCTATAATGGGATACTTGGAAGGCCGATGTTAAAGGAAATGCGAGTGGTGACTTCCATTTATCACCTGTCAATGAAATTCCCAACTCCCGGAGGAATTGGGTGTGTTCAAGGATGTCAATCAGATTCAAGGGAGTGCTATAGCAAAGCCCTACATACAGCTGAACAAGCTTGTAAACACCTATTATTGGTGGATGGGGGTACCTCGGAACAATGCTATCGTTACCTGGACCCCGGCGTAGGGAAGGGAGGTGAATCCTTATGTCGAAAGGAAGCAGGACCAGAAAGAGACATGTGTAATGTTGTCATGATTGTACAACATCCAGGCGAGGAGCCCTATACAGATGTTGCACCTTTTCAGGGGGTAGGTACCCCTAACGGGATACTAATGCTGGAAGCTCCTGAGGAGCCATTGATCGAAGGCATAGTTGAAGAAGTTAGTGACAGTGATTTTGAAAGTGTAGATAATGAAAACGATATGAAGGAATCAATGAAGTCCGATGGTCAGTTGGTGGAACCCCATCAGGGTGCGAAACAGGTGAACCCAGTGGAAATTGATCTTGATCCTCGAATGCCCGAAACAAAGGAAAAGACTGGGGCGGCTGAAGACACCTTATCTATCCTGGTGGATGCAGCTGATCCTACTAAGGAATTGAGGGTTGGTAAACAGTTGAACCCTGAAGTCAAGGAAGCACTGGTTGTATTTCTAAGAAACAACTTAGACGTATTTGCATGGAGCCATGAGGACATGGTGGGAATAGATCCAAGGGTGATGTGTCACCATTTGAACATTGATCCAGACATGAAGGCTGTAAGGCAGAAAAGGAGAGCAATAAGTGGGGAAAGAGCCGTCGCCCTGAAAGAAGAGGTAGACAGACTTTTGAAAGCCAAGCTAGTAAAGGAATCATTCTACCCCATGTGGTTGGCAAATTCGGTCTTGGTAAAGAAACCCAATGGCAAATGGCGTACGTGCGTTGATTTCACTTACTTGAATAAAGCATACCCCAAGGATAGCTTTCCGCTCCCGCGTATTGATCAACTAGTCGATGCTACGGCCGGTCATGCCTTGCTAAGTTTCATGGATGCATATTCAGGTTACAATCAAATTCTGATGTATGAACCCGATCAGGAGCATACTTCCTTCATCACAGACAGAGGACTCTACTGCTATATCGGGATGCCTTTCGGGCCGTTGAATGCTGGAGCAACCTACCAAAGGCTGGTTAACAAGATGTTTAAAGACCAGATTGGAAAAACTAGGGAAGTATTCGTGGACGACATGCTGGTAAAATCCAAGGTAACAGGCGACCATGTTGCTCACCTCACTGAAATGTTTGGCATCCTAAAGAAATATAGGATGAAGTTGAACCCCAAAAATGTGTATTTGGGGTGGAGTCTGGAAAATTCTTGGGTTTCATTGTGAATCATCGAGGAATCGAAGCCAATCCTGCTAAAATAAAGGCACTAGTTGAAATGAGATCCCCCCGAAGTGTGAAGAAAGTTCAAAGCCTTACCGGACGGGTGGCAGCCTTGAACAGGTTTATCTCTAAGTCCTCTGACAGATGTCGAGAATTCTTTGCAGCTATCAAGAAGAGAAAAGGCTTTGAGTGGACGCCTGAATGTGAAGCTGCCTTCACTAAATTGAAGGAACAATTGGGAAGCCCTCCATTGCTGGCGAAGCCAATAGAGGGTGAAACCCTGATTTTGTATTTGGCGGTTTCTGAGCACTCTATTAGTTCCGTTTTAGTTCGTGAGGAAGATCAAACCCAGTACCCTGTGTATTATGTGAGCAAAAGGCTTCTGGATGCTGAAACCAGATATACAAACATGGAGAAGCTAGCCTACTCGTTGATTCTGACATCAAGAAAGTTAAGGCCATACTTCCAGGCACACACGATAGAGGTATGAACCTCATTCCCACTGAGGCAGGTCCTGCACAAACCTGAAGCCTCAGGAAGGTTGATGAAATGGGCTGTGGAGTTAGGCCAATTTGATGTCGAATTCAAGCCAAGAACAGCTATCAAGGGACAGGCACTTGCTAATTTCTTATTAGAATTCCCACCATCCTTTGAGGTTCAAACTAAGGAAACCGTGATGGAACCTCTGGAGAAGGAAGCCCCAACAGAAAATTGCGCACCATGGTGGACCCTATATGTAGATGGAGCCGTGAATGGAAATGGGGCAGGTGCTGGTATAGTCCTGATAAGCCCCGAAGGCCACAAGCTGCAGAGTTCAATTCATTTTACATTCAAGGCTACAAACAACGATGCCGAATATGAAGCCCTGATTGCGGGTCTGAAACTGGCACTTGAAATGAAAGTGGTGAATATGACTGTGTATAGTGACTCCATGTTGGTAGTGGGACATATCAAAAGCAACTTTCAAGCTAGGGGTCCACGCACTGATCTGTACATGAGGTACGCTCGAGAGCTGATGAGCATGTTTGGGGAAATCAATCTGGTGCAAATTCCAAGGACGGAAAACTCAAGTGCAGATGCCTTAGCAAAAATGGGTTCTAATAGGGAAGCGACTATGCTAGGGGTGATACCGTTGGAGATAAAACAACAACCTAGCATTCCAAGGTTCGATTGTATGGATATTGAGGTTCAAGTAGAGGACACGTGGATTACTCCCATCCTGGAATACATAACAAAAGGGGTTCTGCCAGCTAAAAAGGATGAAGCCCGGAGAATGAAGTATAAGGCTACGTGTTACGCTCTGTATGATGGAAAGTTGTACAAGAGGGGCTTCAACAAACCACTTCTATGATGTATAGCAGGCAGTGAATGTGAATATATTTTGAGGGAAGTGCATGAAGGCATATGTGGAAACCACTCTAGAGGAACCTCATTGGCCCACAAAATACTTCGACAGGGGTACTACTGGCCAACCCTACAGCAGGATGCGCACAAATTCTCAAAGGCATGTGATCGATGCCAAAGGTATGCCAACTCCAATAGGAATCCTGATGTGCCATTAAAGCCACTCTCTAGCCCATGGCCTTTTGCTGTTTGGGGAATTGACTTGATTGGAGAACTTCCTAAGGGGAATGGAGGAGTAAAGTACGTCGTTGTAGCCGTGGATTATTTTACAAAGTGGGCGGAGGCTGAACCCCTAGCTACGATCACTGCAGCCAAATTAAAGGAGTTCGTATTTCGATCAATTATATGCCGATATGGGATTCCCTATAAGTTGATATCTGACAATGGCAAGCAATTTGATAGCAAGGAAATGAGAGGTTTATGTGAAGACCTCGGAATTGTTAAGGGCTTCTCCGCAGTCTGCCACCCCCAAAGCAATGGTCAGACTGAAGCCATCAATAAAATCATTAAACATACTTTAAAGTCAAAGTTGGAAGATAAGAAGGGTTGCTGGCCAGAGGAACTTCCCATGGTGTTATGGTCTTACAACACAACACCTAGGACTACAACTGGTGAATCCCCATTCACACTAACTTATGGGTGCGAAGCAATGGTACCTGTGGAGATTGGTGCCGGTTCATTTAGGAGAGATAACTTTGATCCCATGGAAAATGAAGTTAATCATCGTTTGTACTTGGATTTGGTGGAAGTGGTTCGTACAACCTCTCAGCTGAAGCTTGCAGCCTATCAACAAAGGACTCGCAAGTACTTTGATGGCAAGGTTCGAGCACGACCCTTAAAGGTTGGTGATTTGGTTTTAAGGAAGATGATGCCTAACATGAGGACTCCAGGATATGGGGCCTTTGAGGCAAATTGGGAAGGCCCATATGTGATCAAATCGGTCTTGTGGGAAGGAACTTATCATTTGGAGGATTTGGACGGGAAGCTAATCCCGAGGGCGTGGAACGCCGAACACCTTAAGAAATATTACCAGTAGTTGAACCCAGGTAACGTTTCTTGTAGACCTCTTTCAGGTGTAGGAAAATAAAAGTGGCTTATTAGTTGTAGCTACCATGATATTAGGATTAGTCGGCCAGGAATTTTTTTTTTTTATGTTAATAAAGTGCTCGGGGGGTTGTGAATGTACGCCTACCTGTTGAACACCAATTATGATATGATTTAATGGAATTGAAATCGCCATTAAATCGACTTGTTTTTTCTCTCATTTCTGTTTAATGTATAAAAATATATGGATTTATGTGGATGAATGCATGCTATGTGTAACATGTTTTGTCTATGTAAAACAAAAAGGGATACGACTGTTGAACCTAGTTCTTCATTATAAGTTTAATTATATTAAAGAACTCGGGGGGTAGTAGGTATGCATCGATTAATGGAAGGATAGTTTAACTTAAAAATGGATAAAATTTTAAAACAAAAATTATATAATGGATGGAAGCATATGGATTATATGAACATGGATGGAAAACATATGGAATGTATGTTAATGGATTACACGGGTTATATAAATATGAATTACAGGGATACATGGATGGAAACATACGTGGATTATGTGCACATGGATTGGGACATGTATGGCTCATGCATGAAAGGGGATGGAATCCCATAGTGGGAAGGTTCTAGGGTAACTAGGATCACGAGGTTCTCGCATGGGGAGGTTCAACCGTTCGAACCCCGGAATACCGTGTAATCAGTATGGTGGATGACTGGCTTCATTGGAGGATTTGGGCACGGCTACGGAAGCCAAGTGCACAAGGGAAAAATAACCCCGCTACGATCCCAGGGAAACTGGGTGAGTGAGGCTTTATCTTTTAGGAAAGTGGAATGGCTAAGGAAAATGTTCTTGTGAGGAAATCACATGGAAATGGTCTGATTTAGGGGTACGATCAGTGGAACACCGATCGCCCGGGGATTTATGGTTAATTAAGGACTGGTTGCCGATTGAGGACTTAGGATGGAAATGGCAAACTCATGAAGGATTTCATTTGGCCTACGGATCTGAAAATCCCCAAAGCCATGATAGGAATGTAGCAGGTGGAATACCTATTGATCCTAAGGAAGGGATATTAACATCCAGGGGTATAACAGGTGAACCCTGAA
Source organism: Kitagawia praeruptora (assembly GCA_037693485.1). Taxonomy (NCBI): domain Eukaryota; kingdom Viridiplantae; phylum Streptophyta; class Magnoliopsida; order Apiales; family Apiaceae; genus Kitagawia; species Kitagawia praeruptora. The sequence goes on from CM075352.1 coordinate 149,375,596, forward strand.
TACAACGAATGCCTAACTATTTTAAGACAAAACACGGCATCAACTCCTAGCAAGGCAACCCGTGACATGGTTGTCACACAAAGTATGGCACATCAAGCAATGAACACTAGGTACGGGATTAAATAAAGGGATATGCATGTGTAATTTAACTGCAGGGCAAGCATATACTGATCAAAAGTGGATAAAACGCTAAAGACCTTAGCAAGAATCCGAGAAAAAACCAAGTTAAAAAACTACATCTTGCTAGACCTTCAAAGGAGTCCGCACCCTCAATATATCAAGTTCGAGGCAATTAATGCCCAAAAGGATTCATAAAAGTCTGCTTAAAAGGCTGATGATAAAATTACTGGCCTGATTCGAATGGAGAGGCGGAAGGATTCTCGTTGATTGGAGAAGTCTTCGGAATTTCAGGATCGGATGAGGGAGCTTCCACCTGAGGTTCCTCAGTTGGTCCCACGTCTTTAGTTTCCCCTGATTGGATCTCTGGGGCTTCACCTGCTTCCTCTGCAATGACATCGGTAGGAACCTCTTCAGCCTTTTCCTGGGGGGGTTTCTCCATGCGTACCTCAGGAGGATTCACCTGCATGGCAGTGACAGCCTGCTCCTCCTTGATCGATTCTATGGCCTCAACTGCATCCTGGCCCAGAATACTCCACTTCAAGTTTGGAAAAGCCTCATATGTGGAAGTCATGTAGTCTTTGATCCCAGCCTTGTAACCCAGGTTGTATTCCTTGTCACCTTGCCTGGACATGGTAGCCTTATACTTAGCGACTGCACCCTGGAGGGTTCAGACCTTCAACTCAAGTTTCTCCTTCTCCTTTTTGCTGGTGGCATTTGCATCTTCTTTCTCCTTATCCATCTTGAGGATGATGGCATCCATGGACTCTATCTCCCTCAGCAATTTATCCCTCTCCTGGATCAAAGTACCCTCACTCTCATAAAGCTTCTTGTTCGAAGCCAGCAGTTTCTTCTTATCATTCTAGAAGGTTTTCAACTCTGAACGTACCCTATCGAGCTCTTCAACAGCCTTGGAAGCCCCAAGAATCTGGTTGCTATACTTCAGAGATAGGAAGAGGCTTTCAGCATTCACTAGGGGTATCCTGTTTGCAGCTTCCTCAAAACTCAGGCTGTCCCACTCTGAGATAGAACGTACAGGGAATCTATCCTTGATAGCATCTATGAAAGCAGTAAGGGGAGCAGGAGAAATGGTGTCAGAAGGACTTAGTTCAATCTCATGCCTGGAACGTTTACTCCCACGGGAACCAGATGCCCCAGATACCTCAGGAGTGTACTGTGTTGGCCTCTTCCTTAAAGAAACATTCTTCTCTATGGAAGCTGGGTTGATTTTTGTAAATGGAACAGGGGTTCTCTCAACAGAAGACGGGGGTACGGGTGATCTGGGAACATTCTTTTGTGCTGAACGTTTGGTGATGAAGGAAGGCACTGAAAAAGACATACCTGCATTACCACATGAAGAATTAGTAAAGACACAACGACAGTAGAGGTGGTAATCACATCAAAATCAAGTAAATCATATATGCCAAGGGTTATGAGAAGCATGTTGCAACAAAAAAAAAAGAAAAAAAAGAAAGAAGAGTAAATGGAACGGTGTATGTGTGCTACTAAGGGTACAAGAGTGGACCTGGCTCAAGTGGGGTTCCATCAGTGGGATTTTCCTCAACAGGGGTACGGGAGCCCCCTGAAGACTTGGAGCTGACTTTCTTGCTAAACCCCAAACGAAGCAATTTTTTCTTAAAAAGCAGGCTAGCACCATCTCCTAGCCCTGCACTTTTTATCAAGACCTTTTCGGCCCTTTCCAACTCTTCCCCCACTAGAACGGTTTGAACAGGCATGTCTGGATAGGGGTTAAATTTCTTTCGATACTCTGGGCAATCATAGCAATATAGGAATTGCTTGTGCCACCCTGACATTCCTTTCTTATTGCCTTTTATGCACTTCCCTTGGTGGACATTCCAGGTGGTAAGGTAGAAGAATCCGGAGGTTTTTCCAGTTTCTTTTAGTTGGTAAATAAAACCCAACTCACGAGCAGTCAGTTCAACTTGGAACATGGAGTCATATAGGATATATATATACATACAACCATACGATATGAATTCGGAGTTAATTGCAAAGGAGCAAGTTTGTAGGTGTCAAGGATATCAAGAATAAAAGGGTGAAGAGGTAATGACAACCCTAGTCTAAAAAACTGGGCAGACATCACAGCATAGGGAATGACTTGGTCTGTTTCAAAGTTAGAGAAATCGTGACATCTCTCGTCTGGCTGAGGTACAACCAGTGAATACCCAGGGTTGTAGGCTTCAAGGAGGTTCCCTAATTTTTGGGCAGTCATAGAGGTCTGTGTTTTTGCACAAGATAGCTGGGGGGTGGCAACACTAGAAGTTTTGATAGGGGTAGTTCTGTCTGGGCTTGTGCTATTTTTAGGCTGATCATCGAAGGGTTTAACTGCTAGAGATATGTGCCCTAATGAATCAATCTCTTCCTCAGACATATGGGAATCAGAACTAACGGCAGTAGGTACAAGTGAAGAAAGGTCTAAAGAGTGAGATTTTAGTGAGATTTGGGCAGTAGTGGGGTCAAGAACTCTGACTTTGGAGCGAGTACGGCCACTCACTGTGGAAGCTATGGGATGGAATCTGGATATGGGATTGGGTGAGGAAAATGAGTCACCTTCGGAGGCTTCTGCCATCTGAGAAATCTCTTTGGCGATGGAAGCCGGGGACTTACCAGTTGTGGATTGACTCAACATCTGCACACAGAAAAGCAGTGTGAGTTCCAAGTCTCTGGAGCAATTTTTGAGGAATGGCAGTTGTCATATTAAGAAAAAGACAGTGGAGGAGTATTATAGGGGTTCAAGGATGGGAACCCCCAATTTATCCAGGATCGTTTCTTCTCGTTTCAACAAAGGGAAATGGCTGTAGGCATCCAAATTCATCCTGGGGTTCATATAAGGGAAACCCATAAAACGGGCTTTATTTAAAAAAAAGGAAAGGAAACAACAAGTGGGGCATTATCCCAAACAGGTTCTTGGGAGACTGTACCTAGCCCTGAAGGGGTTACAAACGAAGAACCCCAAAAAGTGAAAGGTCTAAAGCAACTCATAATGGGTCTTGGATAAAGGCCTAAATCAGGTAGGGTATATGCAGGGGTCGATTGACATAAAGTTCAAAGACACTATCAAAATGACAATTAAGGACAGAATAGGAGGGATGAACAAGGGGAAGAGTTAAACCAGCATACAATTGATGAGTATACGCATGCATACATGAGAATTTGAACAGACCAGGGTTGAAAAACTCAACACAGGACAAGGGTATTTACTTGGTTTAACATGCATCTATAGATGGTGGGCAAGTCATAGAAGAAGTGATGAACAAAGTAAATCTAATACACAATAGGCATAAATATGTAATGTAGATACCGATTGGTACACAATGACAAGTTTATAAATCGTTAAGCATGGGAAAATATGAAGATTAATATGAGAGGAGAAAGAAGAAATACCTTTGAATCGAAGAGGGTGGTCGGAAAACGGAAGCCTTCGCCGGGATGGAGGTCTGAGAAGATGAACTGCTTGGAGCAAAGGAAAGAAAGGGGTTTTGCTATAGAAAAGGGTGAAAATAAGAAAATGGTGCAAAGGGGTGTACATATAAGGGCATAGGGATATGAACAAGCAGGCCACGTGTCTTCATCTAATCAGGCCCGTGTATGAGATTTAAAAAAAAACTAGGTATTAAGAGTGTTTTGGAAAATGAAGGAGAATGAATGTAGACAGGTGGAAGGCTAAATACATTGGGTTTCTTGGGGAAGTAGAGTGGTTTTATGGAATTCAAATTTTGAAATGTTGGAGCTGTTATGGGATTTAGAATTCAGGCAATTAAAGATCAACTAGGACTTTGTTTACTTCAGGAGTTATCGTTTAAAAGGAATAATTATCTTAGGTGATTCGTTAAATCCTCAAGGAAGTACGCGTTTATACAGTGGGTGATAAATTTAGGAGGTTCAGTGGTTGCATCCATAAATTGGGGGATAGTGGATCTCAAGGTACAAACGGAGGGGTACGGTTGCGAGCATGGATACTTCCTGGTTGAATCCCTTGTTTCCTACAATGAGTACGCTTGCGTAGGCTTAGGGGTTCACATGGAATGAAAGGGTGATGGGGGTATAAATGACGTTAGGTTCCTTTTGCATTCAAATGGCTACAAGGAACCGGGGGTAGTTGTTGTGCCCAAAATCTGCCTTGGGCTTGATTTAAGGCCCTCTAAGGTTATGGACTCGAATCAGGTGGATATGGACGGATAGATTGGGCTAAGGAGTAAGTATGGTAATTTAGTATGCCTTATAAATAAACTGGAGGACAGGATTCTGGCATCTAGTTCAAGGTATGTTTATACAGGGGTGCGTGCATGTGAACCCCGGATAAGGGTAAAGCTGTGTGAAGGTCAGGCAGGGGTTCAACTGGGTAGCAGATTGCCAGGTTAGGGGTACGTGCATGAACCCCGAAGGTTTCATGAAAATATACCAGCGGGCTCAGAATCGCCTATATTGTAGGAGATTGGATAATATACGTCGTAACAACCTTCTGGATAACTCCTAAACAATTGGAATGACTCAACAGCAATATATACGGAAGATTAGCATCATATATATACAGGGAATATATATATACGCGTGTTTATACGGATATACGAGGAAAACATGCGGATTATTCTGGAGCTAACAACCTGGATAATCATGTGGATGGTGATAAACGATCGTTGCAGGTTGGTTAGGGAGGATGAGGCTTATCAGATCGTGGGGATTATCAAAGAACTACATGAGGACTTGATCTCTTATATAAATAAGAGTATGTAGGCACTTTGCAAGGGTTAGAGACACACATACACACCTCTAACACTTACTCCCGCTGTGAACACTGGATTGAATAGGACATATTCGATCATCATAGCCTGGGGTACCTTGCAAACTCAGTCCATATAATCACTCTTCTCCCTCTCGGATTAGGGTTTATGAGCCTAGGGTTTTTGGCTTGTAAATTGGTTTATTTAATAAAGATTTTTGGATTATTTTTTGTTGATTCTTGTAATTCTTTCATTGAAGTGTTGTACCATTTTTCCCTCACAACAGTAGTCAAAATTACAATGCTTCATAATCGAACTTTGGAAATTGGAACATTTAAGATACATTTTGGATTTTAATACATTTAGTATTTTTCAATAAATTTTATACTACTATAAGATATATATACATTTTCCTTCTATGGTTACGACAGTTTAAGCAAATTTATTATTATTTTTTTCATTTCTTATTTAAATAGTACATTATAATTTAAATATCTTATTATGAAATTATACTTTATTGACTATAAAGCAATATGTTTATAAATATATATTTATCAAAAATACTATCCTAAACATTGTTCATTACGAATTTTTAAAAATTATGAATAAAATAAGTAACCATAGGAAATGTTATTGCAGTATTTGTATATTACACATCATACTATATAATAATTACTTGATAATATTAATTCTAAGGAAAAATAGATTTTTGGCACTAAACTATTATCTATTTTAAAAACTTACAATCCAACAAAAATGTTTACTGAAGGTAAACACTTATATACGTTTAAGATTTTAGTTGTTCCGTTAAATTTTATGTTCATGTGGATTATTTTGCTAATCTGTATTGATAATATGATATATTTATGTATGGGTCTTTGTGATTTGCGGAGATAAATTAGGATTTTGATTAATTTCAAAGGGAAAATATATCTTTTATCACTCAACTATTGGCTCTTTTAGAAAGTAACCACTAAAATATAAAATAATTAATAATAACCATTGACATAATATTGTTTTTCTTTTTAACCATTCCGTTGACTCTGTCGTTAAAATATGATGGAAAATTAAATTTTTTATCACTCAACTTCTGTATATATTTGAAAATAGTCACTGAACTTCTAAATAATTAATAGTAGCCACTAACGTTACTTGTGTTCTTTAAAAATTTTTATTTAGTTAAAATCAATTGGGTAAACTGTGAAAACCCTAGATGAGAGTCGACTGCTCCTTCTCTTTTCGTCACAGACATCATCCATCACCTCCGATCCCCTTAACCCCCTCGCTTATCTTCAATGAATATTTGTTAGGATTCCCTACCCACTTTCACATCCTTTTTCACCAATAACTTCGCCTTTCGTACAATCCCCCTACTTGTTTTTTATTTCCATTTAATAAAATCCAATTTTTTGGGTATTTGTGTGTCTCTCCTTTTGGGGTGTTCATTATGTTTTTGTTTAGTTATGTTTGGGTTTGTTATGTTGCTGTGCTCAGAATGATTTCCATGGTGTATTGAGAAGTTTGGGAAGCCCGCATTAGGAATTATGTTGTCCTTGATGATATACACCCATAAAACACCTTGAAAATCATATGAGTACAAGATTAAGTTTTGTAACTTATCAACGGATATCCAAGCTATGTACATCCGTTGATGAGGCAGCTTATCAACTGATAAGTCTGTAGCATACCTTGTATTTAAGTTTAAGTTTGTTTGTTAATACCATAGTTGCTAGAAATCCAAAGTCATGTTGACTATCAATGGATATGCAGAATAGGGTAGCTAATTGTAAATAGGTTGTGCTATGTAATTCTATATAAGTGAAGTGATGATCAACGGATGAGGATTCTACACCAACGGATATGATATTCTGAACAAGCATAAATCAACCTATCAATCCATGTCTACACCAACGGATAAATGCTTCAACCAATAATGTCTTGGGATTAGAGGTTGATGGCGACTTGACATGCCTGACAGATCACATGGGTTGATAAACTTAAAAGAGGTATGGGAACCAGTATTGGAAACGAAGAAGAAAAAAAAACATTCCTTATTCTCACGAACAATTTAGCTGGTAAATCTAGTGCATATCTATCCAAGACAACCAGACAAAATTGTATCACATGGAGACAAGGAGTGGCAGCAACCCTGCAGAATACTTTGACTTGTAAGATTCGTTTATTTTGTAGGATTTGTAATCTTGGAGTATTTATATACTTCAAGTTTAGCATAGCTAAAACAGAGAAGAGAAACCCTGAGCTAAAAAGCCATAAGCATTAGGTTCTCTTGCAATAGTTTTAGCCTTGTATTCGCAGCTGTGTACTTATTTTACACAGAGAAGTTTTCTTCAATACAACCCTCAGGTGGAGTCGAGAAAACCCCACCTGAAATTTTTAAGTGTGTTGTGTGATTGTTCATTTTCTGGTTCTTTACGTTTTAGTCTTCGATTTATCCACCTGTTTCCATTGAAGTTCACTTGTCTTAGTTAAAGTCGAAAGAAATTTACAAGATTGTATTCAACCCCCCTTCTACAATCTTGAAGTCTGCTACTGGGAAATAACAATTGGTATCAGAGCAAGCTTCTAACATACAAGAAGTTTAAAGATCTAGCACCGTGGGAAAGAAGGACACAGGGGTAAAGATTCCAATTCTTGACAAAGACAACTACTTTCATTGGAAGGTAAAGATGCATCTCCATCTCTCAGCACTAAACGAAGATTATGTTGACTGTATAGAGAAAGGCCCTCATGTTCCCATGAAGCCTAACTCTGGCGTTGGTGAAGCTGCTGGTTCTGCAGCTGCTGGAAGTTCGATTCCAAAATCTCAGGCTGAGTTCACAGATGAGGACTTGGAAGTGATACATAAGGATAAGAATGTCATGAACATCTTATTCAAGGGTATTGACCAAGATATGTTTGATTGTGTTATAAACTGCACTTTCTTGCTAAGAAAGTGTGGGATACCATTCATACAATCTGTGAAGGAACTGAACAAGTCAGAGAAAATAAGATGCAGCTCCTAATACAACAATATGAACATTTTCACTATTCCTCTGGTGAAAATTTGACAGATATATTTAGTAGATTCCAAAAGCTACTAAATGGTCTGAAGTTGTATGGGAGGAAATATGAAACCAAGGACTCCAACCTAAAATTTCTGAGATCTCTTCCTAAGGAATGGAAGCCAGTGACAGTCTTATTGAGGAACTCTCAAGACTACAAAGAATTTACACTTGAGAGACTGTATGGTATCCTGAAAACCTGATAAGTGGATTTTTATCCACTTGGATCGCTTCGTTTTGGCTTAAATTGATCGCTTGTATCTCAATTATTGGTGTGTTTTAATGTGTTTTTGTGAGAATTGTGCAGGATGTATTTCTAGGTGCATGTATGGAGTTTTAGCGATTATATGGTGTTTTTAAAGTCATGGGAACAAGTGCTAGGAGTTGCATTGGAAGTAGACAAGAAATCAGCAAAGGAGGAAAAATCAGTATGTGCAGCAGTGTGTAGAGTGCGGGCGCGCTCAGATTACACTGGAACCACGCGGGAGCGCGCTTGGCATGACTGCAAGATTTGTTACGCGCAGGCGCGCTTAAAAAGCTTCCAGAAAATTTCCAGAACTTCCAGAAACCGATTTAAACATGGAATTCTATACAAATTCTACTTCTAATCATTATGGTAATTGCTTGGACGGCTAAGAACATTCCAGAATCAGATCTATACATGGGAATTACAATTCTATTTTCATTCAAGAACGGAAATTGCCACAATTCTATTCCAACTCAAAGATGGCAATTGCTTGGAGGAGAGGCAACTTGGGGCTATAAATACACATCTTGGGACAACAAAAACACCACCGACCACCAGAGATCAGATTCACAACGCAACACATCAGAGAAGCAAGGGAGACAAGTTGGAGAAGGATTCACCAACGCTCGTGACAAGAAACGGAGATCTAGATCTACTTCATCTTTTGTTTTCTTCTATTAGGATACATTATTATTCAACCTTTGTTTCTATCATGGTTTCACTTGATCCCATGATGACGAACGGTTTGATTATGAACTAATTGTTGTCATGGGATTCTAACGGATTTATCTATGTAACTTAGTAGTTTGATTGCTTTAAAGATTTACGTGTGGTGAATTCTTGATATCCATGTATGGTTGTGTTTCATATGTTCAGATGCGTCGCGAACATCTAATTTGTTAATCTCTTGTTAAACGAGAGTGGATCTTGAGATTTAGAACTTGTCATGCTAGCATAGGATAGGTTGATGTTCTAACATCATGATTTGTGGCGTAAATAGACATATTATGCTACCCTATGTGGTCTATGTGAATAACTTGTGCTTAAACCTTTATGTTTTCAAATTCTATAGAGATATAGGGTCTAAACATAATAGGTGTCTACTCATCTTCTATCTCTTTTGTGGATGTATGCATAGTTTGGTATTAGTATACCGAGAGGTAACTTTTACTTGTTTCATGTTATTCGATCAGATATCAAAACCATCACATGTATTGATTAAAGGCATCGACTCTAAGTGAAGTAGGTAATGAAGTTAGGATTCCATGTTATTCTAATATAAGTAATTCGATTTCAATTCTCATTAATTAATTTAATTCTTAGTTTAATATTTTGCACCTTAGTATAGTTTAGATAATCAAAAACCCCAATTTGATATTTGTCTTAGCAGTGAATTAAAACCATACATTGTTGCATAGGTACATCTACTAATTGAAACTTAACCAGATCTTTGCGGGAACGAACTTGACTTATTCATATATTACTTGTGACCACGTACGCTTGCGTGATTTAGTGCAAACAAAACCTATGAGCTTGAAATGCAACAAGATGAGGAAGTGGAGAAGATTCAGAAGAAGGTTGGATCTGTTGCCTTGGTGGCCAACATTCCAGTAAGCCAAGTGAGTGAGAAGATGGAGAGCACAAAGGCCACACCAAGTTCTGAGACTTGTGATGGTGGAGCTGATACTAGCAGAGGGAAAAGCAAGTTGATTGAAGAACTCGATGCATCAAGTGGAAGTGAATCTGATGACTTGGATGACTATCTAGCATTCTTGTCAAGGAGATTCTCAAAGCTTAAGTTCAAAAGAAATCCAGCAGGAGGCAGGCAATCCAGAAAGAATGGTCAATCATCCAAAAATATGGTTGACAGATCTAAGTTCAAATGTTTCAATTGTGGAATTGCTGGTCATTTTGCTAATGAATGCAGAAAGCCTAAAGCTGAGAATGAGAAGAAACAGTTTGGAACTTGTTAGGTCCGGAATAACGTAGAAGGGGGGTTGAATACGTTATATAAAAATATTTCGATTTTCGAGATGTGAAAAATGAGGTCAACAACTGAATCGAAATAAAATAATTGGTTCGGGAAAATATCTTTGAACTGATAAAAACCCAAGGGGTGTTACAACTTCTAATCCAACGGATTAGCTTCAAAAACTCGAACACTCCTAAGGATAGTTTAGGCACGAGGACCTTCTATCTGACACTTCCTGAAAGCGGGCTAAGCCGGCTTTCCTACTAGATGGACTGTCTAGCAGCTTACACAGAGAAGATATTTAAGAGAGAGAGAAAGTTGTGTGTTGAGGTGTGTTTTGAAATGAAATACAACAGGCCTATTTATAGGTTTTCTAGAAAATCACTATGCTGCATAGTACCCCATTTAATAACGTAAGGGGTGACGTTTAGTAGCAGCCTGTTGAATTTTTCATCTCAACATTCAAACTTTCAAACTGCATTTTTCAATTCAAAGTTTTAAACTTTGATTTTTTAATTCATGTGGGCCCCACATGTTTCTTATTTTATGAATAGTACTTTTGGGTACTATTCATGAATAGTAATTTCGGTTACTATTCATATGGATAGTGATTTCGGTTACTATTCATGTGAATAGTGATTTCGATTACTATTCATATGAATAGTGATTTTGGATACTATTCATTTTCTCTCTTCTGTTTATTCTGCTGTTTTAATTTACCTCAGAAAATAATTCAAGTACCAGATTAATTTAATTATTTTGTTATAAATAATTAATTAATCTGTTACTTATTTAATTTTCAGAGTAAATTAACTTTTGACAATACCTTGAGATATTATGTCTGTCCTTGATCGTCAATAGGCTTTGGCAATTCTTTCTATGAATTAATGTGTTGATCCTTCCCGTATGTGTTGACACTTGGTGCACTGGTCTGGTTCACAAGTGACTAGCACTGATCTTGATCTTCACACCTTCGTTACATTCCAATTTATTAGCCTGCAGCAATATCTTCAAATACATGAAATCTTTTGGCCCTTCAACTGAATCATCTGTACATCTTATTCTGTCACTGAGGCTTGATCATGTTAATGAACTTCTTTCGGCGACTTGATCCTTGTTGGTGCCTGTTCTTCAAATTTCACGATCCCTGTATAGAGTTAATATTATTTATCTTTTATCCTAGTTGAGTTATATATGTCCTCCATTACATATTACATTTCATTATACTTTACAATCTCCTCCTATTTGATTGTTAGGGTTTGACAAGCAAATACCTAGAGGATAACTCAACTGATACAAATAAAATACAAAGATAAATAATATTAAAGTGCATTCTGGATCATATATATACATTTTCCAGATTTCTAAAATTTAACCAAGTGCAAGACAATTGTTCCTGTAGACTGAACATATCTTCAAGTTTGCCTTTGCTTTCTTTCCACATTGCACTAATACTCCCATTAGCTTTTCCTTTCCTAAGATAAAGTTAATTCCGTGTCAACAATCTTTTCCTTCCCTTTATTACGCCTAGTAGCTTCTTGCCCATCCACCTTCTCCCCCTCAGTTGGGTTATCCTTCAAAATAGTAGGAGGTGGAGTATGTAATTTAGACGAAGCTATCTTCACCAAGGAATTAATTGCATGACTAAACTGGGCTGCCATGGAACTTAATTGAACCTGGAATGCATCATGTTGAATAAGTTGCAAATTTTTGATTTCTGCAATGGACTTACAGATATTTGACAACTCTTTCTCCATTGTTTGGACCCATGTAATGAGTCTGGTGTATTCCTGTCTGGTTATAAGTGCATGTGGTTGAGTAGGTTGCTCACTCGTACGTTCTGCAGGTGTTTCACTCAACACTATATATTCACTCGGTTTAATGGTTTGGGTTACACTTACATGTTCTGTTGGTGTTTCCCTCAACTTTCCTCTAGAGCTTCCACCGATATGTGTACATGCAAATGAAAACATCCTAGCCCCTTTTTCAGAGGTCACGGATGGTGCAATGAAAGTTCGTGAGCTTCCGTCCTCGCGTGAAGCGAGTTGCCGACCACTGGTAAAAGGTGGTAAATCTCGAAAGAGATCCAGAGATTTTCCCTCTAGGAGGTTAAACTTGAATCGATTAAATGGCACAAAACCAAAGTTTCCCTCGTATGTCTGTGAAGACACTTGGTTCATAAAAGAACCACCCACCAATGGATCATTCCGTAAAATGGAAGATTCACCAGTTGCTCTCGTCAATTCAACCTTATTTATATTTTCACTCATTGGATAAGAAAGAATTGTTTCACTAACAGTTGCCGTTACCTCAGGTACATTGGGTTTACTTCGTTTAGAATGAGGTAGAGCGGCTGTTGTAACTAACTCCTTATGTGGTGCTGCTGAGGCACTATCTCCCTCAATAATGTGGATGACTGGTCGTTTAAGTGACAATTGAGGTGTAGGAGTTTGTTGTGTTTGTGTTTGCATTTGTAGAATGGGCTCTTCGACCTGTGTTAGAGTCGGTGGGATTTCCTGCTCTTGGTCGGGTAAGATGGCCACTGAGGGCTGTAGAAACTGTATTTCCTGTGACACAATAGGGAATACAAAGGTTGGAATAGCAGGGATTGAAATATTACCTTGTCGTATACCTGCTCTCACTGGTCGTGGTAACAACGGAAGTGGGACACACTACGCCATAAATGCTCATATGCAACGCTTTTAGAAAGTGTTTCAGTGAAAGTGTTTCGTTAGGTATGAAATTTTGCCTCTAATGAAACAGAACTTGAACTGGTGTTGCATTACATATATTTAGTGTTGCATTTGATCCAAAGTGTTTCAATATAATGCAACACTAACAGCAAGCGTTGCATTAGGTATTTTTTAATTTTTAAAAATGCTGATGTGGCAACAGTGGGGTCCACGCGTGCTGACGTGGCAAGAGTGGGGCCCACAATTGCTGACGTGGCAAATGTGGGACCCACATTTGCTGACGTGTCATTGGCTGACGTGGCAGAAGCGTTGCATTAGGTAAAAGAGGTGTTGCATTTGCTGTTGAAAAGCGTTGCATTAGATAATTTTTAAATTTTAATAAATGCTGACGTGGCAACTGTGGGTCCCACCAGGGTGACGTGGCAGTGTGGGGTCCACCAGGGTGACGTGGCAGAGGCCCACAGATGCTGACGTGGCAAATGTGGGGCCCACAGTTGCTGACGTGGTAAATGTGGGGACCACATTTGCTGACGTGGCATTGCATTATGTGGCAGAAGCGTTGCATTAGGTTGGGGAGGTGTTGCATTTGCTGTTTTAAAGCGTTGCATTAGATATTTTTAAATTTTTAATAAATGTTGACGTGTCAGTTGTGGGACCCACCAGGGTGACGTGTCAATGTGGGGCCCACCAGGGTGGCGTGGCAAGAGTCCCACTGGTGCTGACGTGGCAAGTATGGGCCCCATAATTGCTGACGTGGCAAGTGTGGGGCCCACAATTGCTGACATGGCTTTTGCTGACGTGGCATAAGCGTTGCAGTAGGTGAAAAAGGTGTTGTATTTGCCTTTAAAAGCGTTGCATTAGATACTTCTCTTACCGGAATGATAAAACTATTTTTTTAAATTTTTTTTTCGACGTTCCAATCGTACGGATGTCGAGATATAACGATTTTAGTGATGTGGTAAATTTTCGAAAAATTTGCTAGATGTACTTGGTTTGGTTTTACAACGGTCAAACCGGTCAAAGTAGACGTTCCTTTTAACTAGTCTTGTCCGGAATGATGAAACTATTTTTTAAATTTTTTTTTCGACATTCCAATCGTACGGTTGTCGAGATATAACGATTTTAGTTAAGTGGTAAATTTTCGAAAAATTTGCTAGATGTACTTGGTTTGGTTTTATAATGGTCAAACCGGTCAATGTAAACATTCTAGTTTAAAATGCTTGTTTAAAATTTCGTAGATTAATTTTTTTTATTAAGCCCATCTATCAAAATCTATATTATTATAATACATTTGAATATTTTTTTAGTATAAAATTTGATAAATAATTTTTTATAAAATTGTATTTTGCAAAAAAAAAAATAGAAAAATTGTGAAGAGAGTACAACACGTGACACACACACAAGCAACACAAGTGAAAAAATTGGGCGGAAAATTTCCCCCTTAATTTTCAGAAGACTTTCCCCCTTAACAAAAGTTTACTTTCCCCAAAATAAACAGATACCCTCTCAAACAATACCGATACTCTCTCAAGCACATCTCTCTCTCAAACACATCTCTCAGATCTAATTACCGACCGGGGCTTCAAGGGGCTTCAGATCTAATTAGGTAATTGAATATACCTTTCTTCTCGATGATTAATTAGATACCCACTCACTCTATTTTCTTTAATTTGCTGCTTAATTAGGGCTTCAGCTTGAACTTGTTTAGGTAACTTATTTCATCTCTAACTTGTTTAGCTTAATTACGGTTTTTCTATGTGCATGCTCGTTTACATTTCTTTAATTAGGGTTTTTTAATTAGGGTTTTTTCATCTTTGTTTTGATTTGAACTCGATTTCTATGTGTCATCTTTGTTTTTGGTTTTTTTTTTTGATTTGTTTTTTAATCAGGGTTTTCTTTTTGATTTGTTTCTTAATTAGGGTTTTCTTTTTGATTTTTTGTATGGTTATGTGTGTGTATAAGTAAGCCTCCTCTGCTCTTCTTGAACTTCATGCCTGTTAGATTTTATAATTATCTAAAAGAGAAGTCTCCTCATTTGATTAAATGCCTGTTAGATTTTTTGTATGGTTATGTGTGTGTATAAATAATATGATTTTAATGTGATATTGTGTCTCTGTTCGTGACTGTTTAGGTAGTAGTTTATGTGTGTATTTGTATGGTTTTACTAATTAAGATATCTGTGTTTGTGCAGAGGAAAGAGAATTAAGTGGAACGCATTTGATTTTGTACTTTGGAACACATTTTATAAGTAAGCCTCCTCTGCTCTTCTTGAACTTCATGCCTGTTAGATTTTATAATTATCTAAAAGAGAAGTCTGCTCTTCTTGAAATGCCTGTTGAACACATTTGATATCTGTGTTTCTGTTCTTCTTGAACGCATTTGATTTTATATGTTTTAGTTTGCCATGCCTGTTATATGTGGTTTTACTTAATAAAATAATGAAGTTTATGAATCACTTGGGTTGCCCAAATTAGTTACTGATATGAGAACTTCTGCAAAACAGAATATGAAGAGAAAAGGTACAGATCGTGAGGCATGCGATGAATATATTCCTGAAAATGAGGGTGAAGATGATAGTGATGATTCATCAGAGGTGCATAAAGATAATTTGTTTACAACTTACTGTCTTGTTTTTATGCACATAAAAATTATCAAGCTAATAATCCTGAACTTTTACTGAAATGTAGAGAACAAAAGTTGTTCAGTCAAGCAAACCTGGACCAAGAACTCGTTCGCGAGCCAATGCACCCCCTCAGATTGAGAAAGAACCAACAAGCGCTCCCACTGCAATCGAGAAGCAACCAAAGAAAGCTGGCACTACCAGGGGAGCTACAAGCTCGTCTCGTCCTTCAGTTTTGAAACCAACATGTAGCAAATTGTTTAAACGACCAAGCAATCCCGGAGAAGCTGGTTCAGTCGGTGCTTATTTAGCGATGCGGGAACGTCAAAAGCAGAATGTTGCAGCTCCAATAATTGAAAATGTCAATGAATTAGACCAAGAAGGGATTGAAAATGAAGAAGTTGAAGAAGGTACAATGTCATATTTCTCGCATGATTTTTATGTTTTCCATTATATATTTTTGTGAGGTTGTACATTGATTTTTTTATTCATTTTCTTTGAACCTGGTATGTAAAGTACAAGCTCCAAGAAAACTAAGAGGGCGGTCAAAAATGAGTAAGGTTCATGCAAGAGGTCCTGATGATAAAGTAGTTGTGTCTTTGAATGAAGAAGGTCAGCCAATTTCTGAAGAAAAGAAAGAGTTAAGTAATTTTCTAGGGACACTAGTGAAGGATAATGTGTCTCTCACTTACATCAATTGGCATGTTGTTCCTGTCCAATTAAAGAATGAAATGATGGAATATACACTGGTAATCTCTATCACCCTAAATCATATATTGTTCAACAGACTTACTTTATTTATGATTTTAATTAACCAATTTATTTCATGAATTCTATATTTGATATATTGCAGGCTAGGTATGTTATTCCGGAAGGACACAAGTGGGTCATGCACACACTTAATGAAGCTTGGAGGCGGCACAAGTCTCTGATGAAAAATGCGCATTATAAAAAATTTGCAACTGATGAGCAAAGGATTGAGAACAGGCCCAACACAATTCCTCTTTAAGATTTTAAAATGCTCTTGAAGTACTGGGGGGATGAATCAGTTCAGGTACTTCTTATATTACAATTTTGGAAAATTTTGTGAGTTTTTATGTTTTGGAGTGAGGTGGATATGTAGTATTGTTTTTTTTAATGGAAATTAGTCATTATTAATCTAATATCGTAGGCAATTGAATTTCACAATATACATCTAGTAGGACTTGATAGAACTGAGATTATTACTTGGGAATGTATGTTCATGTAAGGTTTCTAATTTTCTTACTAGTTTTTTATGGCTTATGGGTTTTTTTTTCTTTGGCATTACATCAGTTTATCATAAATATATAGTTGCAATGTGAGAGTATGGATTTATAAATTCAGATAGCAAGTCTGGATGGCAGGGGATGTTAGGGTCTAGGTGTTTTGCTTTATTGGGGTCTTATTTACATTTTAATTTACAAGAATTTTTATATATTAGTTCACATTTTAATTTATCTTGTTTAGTCAGAATCCTTTAATAAAAAAAAATTTCTTTTGATTTTCTAATTTGTTTTAATTTTCAGGCCCTAGCCGAGGATAATGCAGCACGTCGTAATACAATAAGCGAGACACATACTTTGGGTCCCATAACTCTTGCACAAGCTAAAGAAAAGCTAGTATGTGTTTTTTCTCAACTCCACGTTACAATAGATTGAACTTAACTCTTTATTTAATTCTGATTCTTTTTCACTTTTATCTGAATTCTTCACCCTGCAGTGGTTATAGTTAAAATCTTTATGTTTATATTTATGTTCTTGTAATTAAATTGGTCCTTGTGTAGGTAATGTGTAGAAAGCAAAGAAATTAATACTTGGATAAATTTTATGATTCCAAATTATATGAACTGCTGGTAGGATATAGTCTCCCTATGATTCCAAAGTTTATGTTTTTTCTCCAATTAAAGTTTTCTAGATTTATATATATATATCCATGGATTGTATGTACGTAAGATTTGCTTATCCATTGGCAGTTAGATTTTTAAACTCTTAATATTGAATGTTAAAAATTCTGTTTAATATTTTGATAATGTTGATACTTGACAGAGAAAGGACAAGAAACTTGCCAAGCCATCTGATGCTGAGATATATTTGGAAACCTATAAACGAGAACCAGGGAAAACTTACAAGGCAGATACAGAAAAACTGAGAACCAAATATGTAAGTACTACGTGGATAGGAATGTGCTGATTTAGGTTTCTTTATATTGATGCTAAAAGTTGCATTTTTCTAGTAAAATGGAGTTGCATTTAGGTTTCTTTATATTGATGCTGATTTAGGTTTCTTTATATCCATGGATTGCATTTTTCTAAACTGAGAACCAAAGTATATTGTATCATGCATAAGTAGTTTGAATTCATGTATGGTTTCAAATATTAATGTAACCACTTCTTGTAGATGAAAGTTCAGGAATTGGTAAATGCTGGAAAAATTGATGAGGCCAATGCAGTTGTCGCTGGTGGAAGAACTCATGGACGGAACTGGTTAGTGGGCAGGAGAGGTAAAAAATCTGTTCAATCTGAACAGAATATAACTCCTGCTGCTCCTTCAGACAGTTATGTGCAGGAGTTGACCGAGAAAATTCAGCAAAATCTTGAGGCTGGTTTTATGGCCAAGGTGAACACAATTCAGCAAAATCTTGAGGCTGGTTTTATGGCCAAGGTGAACACAAAAGTGAAAGAGAATATGTCATGGATGTTGACCAAACTTGGTGAAGATAATCCAGGCCTTGTGTTCGATGTGAAAGAGTTGTGTGCCACCGCTTCAAGTAATTATGATGACAGCGGTACTCCTACAACTCAAGGCGCCACCAACGAATAGAAATATGTAATGGTTTCGTACTTTTAGATTTTAGGCTTAATCGTATGTTCCTTTTGGTTTAGAATTATGTTGGTTTAGAAGTTGTTTAGCACACTTGTTCTTTTGGTATTAGTATGATGTTGGTGGCTGTTGAATGTTTGGTGGCTGTTGAATGATTGTAACTATTTTGGTGGCTGTTGGATATTTGCTGGTGGTTGAATGTATTTTGATGGATTTCTTTATGTAAGAAACAGAACATTGTAGAAATTTTCTGTAAAAGCGTTGCATTTGACATTTCTTGTGTTGCATTTCTACTGTTTCATTAGATATTTTAGTGTTGCCTTTGGTAAATATAGTGTTGCGTTTGATGAGATACTAGTGTTTTAAAAAGAAGATAAAAGCGTTGCATTACATAGCTGTGGACCCCAGTGCTGACGTGGCACGTGGGACCCACTGCTGACGTGGCAAGTGGGATCCACTGCTGACGTGTCATGTGGACCCTGTACTGACGTGGCATGTGGGCCCCACTGCTGACGTGGCATGTGGGCCCCACTGCTGACGTGGCATGTGGGCCCCACTGCTGACGTGGCACGTAGGTCCCACATGTTTATATGGCAAGTGGGCCCCACATGCTGACGTGGCATGCCAACTGGACTTTGCTGACGTGGCATGCCAACTGGACTTTGCTTACGTGGCATACCAGCTGGACACATTGGTGACGTGGCAAGCTAGTGGGACCCACTTAGTGACGTGGAATTGTAATTTTAGCTAATGTCAAATGCAACGCCCTTTTGGTGTTGCATTTGAATGCTCTGGTGTTGCATTATATAGCAGATGCAACGCTTTTTGATGTTGCGTTAGATGCCATAAAGCGTTGCCTTAGGGGGTCTAACAGGACGGTGGCGGATGCAACGCCCCCTGGTGTTGCATTTGGTCTAATGGAATGCTTTTTTGGCCTAAAGCAACAGTAAACATGGCGTTGCATTTGAGCGTTTTTGGTGTAGTGGTACAGTCTTTAGATATTCAGTTAGGACTGTAGGCACATCCGTATATTTCTTTTTGCTTATGTAATTAATTACATTCGTCTTCATGGAAGAACATTCCACCTTTTGACCATTTTCCAAGCGTACCCTGTCTTCATCATTCAAAAAATCATTCAATATTAACTGTAGAAACCTTGGATATAGACATTTGACATTTTGAGTCCGAACATCTCTTGTTCCCAAGCGTTTCATTTTTAAAATGATTTGACCAAGCACTATTTTTCCAAAATTAATCCTCAAATTATTGGCGACCGCATACCCTATTATTTGAATAAATTCAGGTATTCGATCTTGATTTGTTCTATCTGAGGAAAAAACATGGTTAAGAGTGTGAAAGAAGAAATTCCAGTACTGGGTTAGAAACGTTCTAGAAAGATTACCAGTATTGAAATTGCCATCTTGGTACCTTATAAAACGAAAGAACATTTCAATCTGTTCAGGTGTAGGATCAGAAACGAGATTTTCCATAGGAAAATGAAGAATTCGATTAACATCTCGTTCAGTGACCCTAATCGACCTACCAAATAGTCGATATGTGAATGCACACCCGTCTTGTCCAGAAGTGTTAACCGCACTGCAATATAATTCACACAATGCATCATGGTTAAGCTGCACCTGTGAAACTAAAGCATAGCGGATTAATGAATGTTCATTCAGAAATTGTGTCCAAGCCCGAAATTGCTCGTCCTGGATGGTTTCGATTTGCTGAATGGAAACAGGATTAACTTTAGCAATTAAAAAGCTTCCCTGCAATGCCATTTTCAAAAACTTTGAGGAAATTCAAAAACAAGGGTTAGTGCGTATAACAAGAATATGAAATCCGCTCTAAACACCACCAGCTAGATTGTGAGATCTTTCCGATCAAAGCTTGAAATATTCAGCAACTGTGTGTGTATGCTCTGTATATCTGAAAAATGATGATGTTAAACACAAACAAAAACTCATCATTTATAAGGTTTCAAGTATTAGTGGGTTAGGTGTAATAGTGACAGGTTATGTTTGAAAAATAACACCGCTCAATAATTTCTCACCTAACTACCTAATTAGCCGAAAAAACATCTTATCACCGAAACCTGTCGGCCGAAAAAACATCTTATCGCCGAAACCTATCAGCCTATACACATACACATATAATACTTCTAATTATTATGGATTTAAAAATAATCACGCATTGAATCAAGAAATAATCCACAATAATCAGATAAACTCACAATTAAATAGACATAAAATTAACAAAATATCATTAATTGATATATGTCAATAAAATATTTATTTAATTATGCTACAATTAACTCAATTATTTACTAACTAATTACCATAAAATATAGCATTTATAAGCATGGCAATTAATATAGAGATAACTGTAAGAAAATGATGACTGGATGCAAAGTAAATTCACAAGTCCTAAAAATATGGACATTTAAAATACCTGTGAATTTATAACGAATTGCAGTTATTGATTATCCAAAATTAATTAGACAGATTTAACATCCCAAGTTCACCAACTAACCTGGAGAAAGTGAATTCATCCAGTGGTTTAGTAAAGATGTCTGCAATTTGTTGATCTGTGGGAACAAAATATAATACCACAGTTCCATTCATGACATGCTCTCGTAAGAAATGATACCTGATATCAATATGCTTAGTCCTGGTGTGTTGAATTGGATTGTTGGCAATGGCAATGGCACTCGTGTTGTCGCATAGAATTGGAATTTTGTCCAACATGAGTCCATAGTCCTGAAGTTGATTCCTCATCCACAGGATCTGAGCACAACAACTACCTGCCGCAATGTATTCTGCTTCGGCTGTCGAGGTAGATACTGAGTGTTGCTTCTTGCTGTACCAAGATACCAACCTTCTTCCTAGAAACTGATAGCTTCCAGAAGTACTTTTCCGATCAATCTTACAACCTGCGAAGTCAGAATCTGTATAGCCAACTAGGTCAAAACCTGTTCCTTTAGGGTACCAAATCCCAAGATTGGGGGTTCCCTTAAGGTATCTGAAAATACGTTTAACAGCTATAAGATGTGACTCTTTAGGGTTAGCCTGGAATCTAGCACATAGACAAGTTGCGAACATAATATCTGGTTTACTAGCAGTTAAATACAAGAGAGAGCCGATCATACCTCGATACTTCGTGATGTCAACTGACTTACTAGATTTGTCTTCATCAAGCTTGACTGCAGTTGGCATCGGGGTCTTGGCAGTAGCTGCTTCTTCCATCCCATACTTCTTCAGAAGATCCTTTATGTATTTTGATTGGCAGATGAAAATACCATCAGGCTTCTGAATAACTTGAAGTCCAAGGAAGAAGGACAACTCACCCATTATGCTCATCTCGTACCTACTCTGCATTAGCTTAGCAAATCTCTTGCATAGCAAATCATTAGTAGAACCAAATATTATATCATCCACATATACTTGCACCAGAATTATATCATTTTTATGCTTTTTATGAAAGAGAGTTTTGTCGATGATACCTCTTGTAAAACCATTTTCAAGTAAGAACTTGGAGAGAGTATCATACCATGTTCGAGGGGCTTGCTTGAGACCATAGACAGCTTTGAAGAGAAAGTACACAAAACCTTCAAATTCCTTGTCTTCGAACCCAGGGGGTTGTTCAACATAGACTTCTTCCTCTAGATCTCTGTTCAAAAATGCATTCTTCACATCCATCTGAAAAACCTTAAAGTTGGAGTGTGCAGCAAATGCTAAGAACATCCTGATTGCTTCAAGCCTTGCAACTGGAGCATAAGTTTCATCATAATCAATTCCTTCTTCTTGAGAGTAACCCTTTGCTACCAATCGAGCCTTGTTCCTCGTAACAATACCATTTTCATCCAGTTTATTCCTAAACACCCATCTAGTGCCAATTACAAATTTATCTTTTGGTCTTGGCACCAGCTTCCATACTTTCTGCCTTTCGAACTGATTGAGTTCTTCCTGCATTGCAGTTACCCAATCTGGATCATCAAGAGCTTCATCAACCTTTTTAGGTTCAATTTGAGATAAAAATCCTGTGAAATTGCATTCATTCTGTGTTGCTCTTCTAGTCTGTACACCCGTGTCCGGTTCACCAATGATCTGTTCAAAGGGATGCGCTCTACTCCATACCCTTTGTCTTGGCAGATTTGATCTTGATGATTCTCCAAGTTCATGATTGTGTTGAGTGTAAGAACCCAGATTTTTGATAGAATTAAAACTTTTTCTTATGTAATAACATGGAAGCGAATAGTGGTTACGACTACGCTGTAACGGTTGTTCTAGTAAATAAATAGAATGGATGTGGGTTCAAATATTATATGTCATGAAGAATACTTTTGGTTGATAGCCTAAATAAGAATAATCTATCTCCTAAGGATATAAGTTATATTATTCCAAGAAAGATTATTCTTGTGTCATCCAAATCAATATCTATTATAAGTCCAGCGGTTCAGTAAAAAGGTTAAGGAGCACCCGAGAGTAAACCAGGTTCATTTTCCTAATTATAGGAATTAAATAAAAATAAGTGATGAATAGTGATTTTGGTGGAATTTAGAATATTATTATAATAAAGCTATATCCGGAATTCGGAACGGATTTCTGAGTTCGTATTAGTGATCCAGGAGGAAAATAAGTGTATGTAAAAGCTGTCGGATTCAGAAAAAGAGCACTTTTATTTTCTCCGAGAATTCCCTGGACACTGCCAGACTTAAGGATTTATTAAAAGGGATTAAAGGAATTTAAATTCGAGAAGTACTAAGAAAGATGAGGAATAGTATTATAAATATTAGAAAGGTTTTCGGTAAAACCCTAACTAGAAACGAATGAGTTATTCCCTCGAACGATCAACGAATTAAGCAATAAACGGACAAAGAAACAAGCAGGGAGCCAAGAGATAGTGATGTGCAAGAGGATAAGGTCAAGTAGCCAAGATAAATATCTAGTAACTAGCTCCATTAGAAACCAAACCATCTAGTTAACACATTACTCCATCTTATCTTACATAACAAGATTTGCTAGTGGAAGATGATGCATTGGATGAGCCTAGCACTTTATTAAAGTAGCTTTAGTTAGATATTATCTCAAATAATTCATTTCATCACATAACCAAGCAAGCAACCATGCCAAACTCCACCTCTCTCTCTCATTAGAGCCATTCGGCTTTTCAAGAAATTCAAGGGGAGAAATCCCACTTCCAACCATCAATTGATCTCCCAATTTTTATCATAGATCCTATATTTCATAAAAATGATACCCTAGAAATCTTGGCCTCAAAATCCATTGTTTCCATTTTCAATAAAATCATCAAAGTCTAGGGTGAATAGTAACTTCAAGAACAAATCTTGGTTTTTCTTGATTTCTTGGATGATCCAAGCTTGGTTAAGGATAGGCATGGACTATACAAGTCTTAGCAAGGGCTTTAACACTCTCCAAGGAAGGTATAAACCTCATGAACCCTAGATCTTACTTTGGATATATGCTTGTTCTTGATGGATTTAAACTTAGTTATGTTATTAGTAAGTTATAAGCATGATTATAAGCATGATTAAGATTGGGTTTTGATAAATGTTAAAAATAGCTTAGATGAACGGAAAGGCATTGCTTGGCCTCATTTCATGGTTATAAATCATGTATATGTTGTTTGGAGTAGATATCATGATTATTGGGAGTTTTGGAATTTGGTAAATATCCGATTTATAGCCGTCGTAATGCCGAAATTTCGTTAACCTTAAGAACACGAGTTGGACAGTAGGTATAAGTCACTGATTAGCTTCTATTTCTTCCATGATAAGCTAGATTATGTTATAAGCTTCATTTTGATATAAAGATCGTATGAAATGGACTTACGGTTTAGGAGTTATGATTAAATTCGTAAAAGAGGTTCGAAACCGTAATCGAAAGTTCGTAACTGAAATTGGAATCCCTTAACATGACTAAGTCAGTGACGAATCATGGTAATTAAATATTAGAGGTCATAAGGAAGGCGTGAGAGAAAACCACAAGTAAAATGGATCGTTTTCCGATTTTATAAAAATGTTCGAATCAAAGTTAAGTGCGAAGAAACCACTTTTCGGAGGTAACACTATTCACTAAAAGCCCCTGCCCTGTTTTGGCAAAAATCCGGGAAATTAATCTTCTGATATTAGTCCAATTTTGAGTTAGCTACCTTCTAGACATTCTCTAGATCATGTACGCGAAAACGGTGCGTTATTTGAGTTAGCGGTTACCGAGTTATGAACGTTTTAGTGAAAGAGGTGTGAATAGTAAAGATCCGTAGTCGACCGAACTTCAAAAATACATTTCACCTATCTAGACCCGTGGCTTCGAATTGGAAATTTTATGATAAATATTACAAATACCAAAGATGATTTTATAAGTGGTTTCGTAATTAAATACGTTTCCAGTGATTTATTAAAAGTGCTGAAGTACGAGTCTCGAAATAGTGATCCTCAGAAAAGTCAACCCTAGGGGTACTACTTTGGCCACCCTTTTTGGCTAAGTTAAAAAGGGAATCTCGAGTCGACTAAAACATGAAACTTGTTAAGAATTATCAAGACCACATATTGGTGCAAAGAACGAGGTTATAATTGATTAAGTAAGATATACGAAAGATCCGACATTAAGGATGGGTCGAGGTGTGTTTTGGACCAAACTTACATGACCTAAGTTAAGTTATACTTAACCTTCGAAATGTTAAGTGATTGACCTTGGTTATTGTGACTATTTATAGATCACTGGATTGACACGAGGCACACTACCCCTACAAGATTACCAGGCAAGTTTCCAATACTTGGAACTGTTGTTGTGATAATATATATAATGATTGTTGTATACCTATGCCATAACATGCATGCCTACTTTCAAGTCTATTGATATGCTTGTTCCCTGAATTGATATTGGCTTATAGACTAGATATGAATTATCAGTTATAAGCAAGATTGTTTTGCTAAGACCCTTAGTGAAGGGCGTATGATATTCATTCTTTAAATATAAGACCGGGAGTCAGTATTTTGTGATATATAGATAGCCGTGGAAACCCGGAGGGATTCCAGCGGCAGAGTAGTACTCATTTTGAGGAATGTTATTAGTAAACATTATTTATATTTTCATAAAGTATTGATTATTTGGAAATTACTCGAGGAATGCTATTTGGATATTATCTCAATCGAGAGGTACTATATGAACATTATTTTGAATATTCATTCGCGTATATTTATTTGCTGAATATTATTTTAATATTCATTCGAGCTTTAATTACTTAAATGAATATTAGTTTCGAATATTCGTTTAGAGTTTGATTATTCAATGAGTAATTACTTTAGTATTCTTGGAAATTTATTTATTAAATGAATATTATCGTGAATATTCATTTAAGATTTTATGTACTTGATGAATATTATTTTAAGATATTCATTCGAAGTTCTATTTACTTAAGGAATATTGCTTCGAATATTCCTTTAAAGTTTGATTGCTAAAAGAATATTATTTGGATATTTATTTAGAATATTAATTATTAAATGAATATTATTTTCAAATATTCATTTAATGTTTGGTTTATTTAGTGAATATTATTTTAAACATTTACTTGGGCTTATTTAATTAATGAATATTATTTTGAATATTCATTTAAAGAAGAGAGTGATTTAGTAAATAATTCTATGTATTTATTCGAGGATTACTTACGAGCAATATTATGATTTAATCATATTCCTTAATTATTATTGATTAATAAATATTCTTGGAATATTTATTTAAATTCTTTTAAGTTCTTTTTATAATAATTCATATTATTCAAAGATTATCTATCACCTTCAGATAAGGTGTAAAATATTTCAGAGTATTTTATGACTATTCTTATCAAGGGGAGGTTCCCAAACTTTATTTTCATTTAAATCTATCTTAAAGAAGATTTAAATACTCGCTCAACTTCCAAACATATATAAGGGGACCTCACTTGAGATATGTTATTTATTGGACTGCCCGGTCCTATACTTGCTAAAACTATCTTGTCACTCACATCTTGATTCCTTCAAGCATCGATATGAGTCTGTTTGGTTACCTCCTCAACGCTCGAGGGGTAAGATGCGTAAGTGACCCAGTGGCGCCGGTCCAGCAAATGGCCCAACCGTTGGCCGGGGGGTTCCAGAGGGCGGTAGACAAGTAAATCCGTCGGTGCTTCCTTCTACATGTAGAGAACAAGAGGTGGGGAGCATAACATGCGACTGATCATCGTGTAAATGCTATGTCTCCTGGCGCGTCAAACTCCAGTATTAGTTCATCTCTCAATGTTGGAAATTTCCTGCAACCTTATCATTATTGGCAGGTTTGAAAAGTGTTTGAATTGGAATTGCAATATTCTTCCTGCAAGTTCCTCTATTATGAAAAGTTGATAATATCTGGCTCATCTTTGACATAGCAGATATTTATTCAAAACAAATATATTTTGAGTTACCTTGTAACTTCATCTCATACCTTATATTGGTACTACATCGTTAATGCATGGCATATGGTTTCAAAGATATTTTGGACTGTTATATATTATCACTGTTCAATTATATTTTTGGTGGGCTATTGCTCACCCTTGCTTTATTTATTCATATCACAACAACAGCTAGATCAGATGGCCGCGCAAGGCGTACTCAGCATAGGCAGGTGTCAGCCGTCAGAGGATTAACCGCTGAGGTCATAGCTACCATTGCTAAGGATGCAGCCTTTGGTAGGCTAGTTGTTATCATTTATACATCAAATGTATTTATATATATATGACATATACCAATGGATGGCAAAGAGCATGTAATTGTAAAATTGTAATTCTTTAGGTTGTAAGAACTCAATCTTGTGATTAATAATATTGATGGTTACTCTGATTTCATCTCTGGGACTATAACGGGTGTGTTTTATGATGTTGTTCTGGGTCACAAGGTTGTAATTTAAATTATGTTGGTTGTATGGATGGATATTGAGACCGTAACGACCAGATCCCTGACCCTGGATCTGGGGGTGTTACAGAAATGGTATCAGAGAGAGCGTTATATATCCCAGAGATGATGCGACGTTAAAACAATAAATTCATTAAGATAATAAGAACTCTTGCCAAGTTCATAGTCGGACTACTTAATGTAGTATTGACATATAAAACCCTTATGGGAACTACTAAGTATCATGATAGTAACTTAAGCTCGTTCTCGTACCGACTAGTAAGGCAACAAGCCTTGGAGATTACGAGCAGTAACACAATGATGCTTGTTTTGATGCTGAAGGTCGGATGGTGGATTCGATAGTGTACCCTACTGAGGACCCGGAAGAGGTTCCAGCAAAGGAGGAAAATCCTGATAAGGATAAGGAGTTTACCCTTAAGGAAATAAGGGCTACAACTAGAGAGACTGTAAGAATCTAGATATAGTGCTCAGAGAAGTGAGCGTAAAGAACTGATATATTATGAAGAGAATTAAAGAGGTATATTGGATCTATAGCTGGACTGCCGGATAAAGTACCAGCAAACAAAACGGATTCGGGGAATTACTTGAGATCTTATATGGGGTTAGATAAGAATCCTTAGAGACTTCCAGATCAGAGGGAAAAGAGCGAGAATGATGCATGATTATCAAAGGCATCAATATATGTCAGGGAGCAGAGTCTCCAGGAGCAGTTGAGATAGGGGCAGCAAGTGCCACATTATTTGATAAATGGATTAGTGTGAATCTTATTAATGATAATTCGCCATGAGAAGGCAGATTTCCTAGGTTATAATTTATAAAGTCAATTGAGATTGATGAGGTGGTTTATCCAGTGAGATGTCCATTTTATGAATGGATTAGCTAAGAAAGTAAAGATAGTGGAAAGCAATCGCCTGAATGGATAAAGTTACATAAGGAAGTAGTAAGCGAGACAATGATCTCGGAACCTACAAGACTAAAAGACCAGTGAGTCTATGATAAACTAGTAATGAGGCTATCGTCAAGAAACCAAGTATAAGGTTAGTTCAATCCAGTGGAATGATGAACCAGAAACATTAGATGCATGTGATTCAAAGGAATATTAAATTCCTTCTTTTCCTTGAATGGATTATGGTAGTTATCTTAGGTTTATTTTGACACTGAATCATAAATGGATTGAGTAAGGCAAGCAGTGGTTGAGATGAAATTGAGAATGCTTTTAGATGAAACCTGAATGAACAGGTGTAGGCCATGTTCTCGAAGTGAGGGTTTTGGCAAAATAAAGTCCAGACAGTAGAACATATGAGCAATAGGAAGTAGTGATTGATTGACCCCACCAAATTAAAGACAGTTCCAAATGGAGATTGGCCAACCACACCGGCAAAGGTGAGAAATTTCATAAGATTCACAAGGTATTATCAAAGATTTGTTCAGGACTTTACAAAGATTGCAATCCCGTAACCCGACTTATTTGTAAGACTACAAGTTTGAATGAACAAGCTAAATGGGGGAAAATCTCCCTGGAGTTAAAGATAAAAACTGGTGATGACCCAGCATTGGCGTTACCTAATGGAAGAAGGAGAATTTTGGAATATATTAGGATGCACCTCGTACAGGTTTAGGTGTTGTGCTTGTGCAACATGACAACATAATTTTCGAATACAATTGGACAACACGGTTCACCAGATTCGGATGACCTTGGTAGTGCCAATTCTGGGAAGCGACTGACCCCGATGGTAGCGTTCCTTCTGAGACTAGTTGTTAAGTAGACTGGTATTCGGTAGTATCGACTATTAGGACAAGCATGTATCGGGGAGGTATGGCATGTTTAGTTTGAAACTTTTGATTCCCCTTCTAAGGACGATGTATAATTGGTTTCCCTCTAATGATTAAACTCCCAGCTTTATGTCAATCATTTCGCTACTGTAACTGTTTATGGTTCGACCAGCTCGGATGTTCTTAGAAATATTCTTTGGGTATCGAAATGGATTTTCTTAATGTAACCAGTGGGTGGATAGATTGACTGAAGTTTCCCTAATCCTGGAAAGGAATTGGACAAAATTTGGCAAACCTTGTCTTTCGGATTATCTGAATACATCACTGAGGAGAGTGGAAACTGAGGCAAACCCTATGAATTGGGTAAGGTAGCCGCTACACGGATTGGTAGATAGATCCCAATTATTACGATTGATTGTAGAGACAAAATTTTGAAGTTGAGATTGGACGGAAAAAAAGAGAAATGTAATTAAGAAACAAGCCGGACTAAGAAAGTTCGGGATTGACTTAAATGAAAAGGTTGTTATGCCAGAAATGTTAAGCTTTTGTGGCACGTGAAATTGATAAGAGTAACTAGAAGAAAAGTAAGGGTGACCGGAAATGGTACCGAGGAGTCGATTGAGACTTATATGGAGTGAAGTTTTTGAAAAGATCAAAAGGTATCAAGTAGAAGGCACTATGCCAGCAATTGCTAGAAAAGTAATGCTATTAGCCGACCCCTAAACTCACATATTTTAGCATGGCCAGTGGGGCCAAGTCACTAAGGATTATCAAGTGATTGAAACAGCAATGTAAGGACAAAGCGGGGTGCTTCTAACAAAGTGCCAACCGCGAGAACTTTTTATGTAAAATGAATTGAGATACATGAGGATGGATTTTATAAATACCCTAGATGTATTAGGCACTAAGAAATTCACGTTGATCATGACTAATATCTTCCAGAACATCCTTGCTACCATTACCAAGTTCTGTAAGAAAGACAGATAGACATATGTTGTCTTTTGGAAAGTCATATAGACTAACATTCGTTTGAAAGGAGAGGTAACATTAAGCTACATATAGATTATCAAGATTGGAATGATTGAAAAGAGACCCTTATTATGGATATATGATTAAAATTGCCAAGTACAGGATGTAAGTATTCCTCGAAAATGGAATTGAGGATAGAATGTCCATAGATTAATACGAACCCTGGGGGATGCACAAAGGATAGCATCACCCCTAACAAAGACATTGTGAATTCAGACGATATAAGTTGAATCGACCAAAGTATCAATAACCTGTAAGGATTTGTGGAAAGGAGTCTCCAAAAGTACATAGACAGAGATGTTATAGAATTGACTAATGATGTTTGATATACCCTGTAACCAGGAGATGCAGGAGGAATGATGAGGATGGCCTAAGAAACCTTATAAGGGAAGTGCTAATATTCTAAACTTCAAACGGGAAGTTTGGCAAGGAATGTATGACATAGTAACAATAAGGCCAGATGAAGCATGTGTGAAACCATGTAAAAGTATGGATTGAACCAATAAGGTTGAGATTATCCTAAAAACAAGAAGGGAGTTAAATAAGGAAATATCCTAGGTATGATTTGGAGTACCTGTAGTCAAGATCGCACTAGAAAGGTGGAAGCAATGACTTTTGGAAAAGACTGATAGATGCTTTCTCTCATTCAGCAGAATTTAAGGGAGAATGCTTCCACCCTGAGTTGGAATAGATCCAGAAAACATTGATCTCAAGAAATTATTATAATCAGGGAAGGCCAACGAGGTGGCCGTCACTTTAAGTATAGGGGAGTAAGTATAAATGCTCAGACCAAAGAAATAGAATGATAATGTAAGGACCTTGATGGTCATAATGTGGTAGAGGAAGTTACATTCCGTCTAATGATTTTGCCAGGATCAACTATAAGAATAGTTTAAGTAAAGATTCGATTCCTGATGTTGCCAGTAGCACATTACCGACATTAGGAGGCTCTACGACAGACCAGACCAAATTCCCCAAGAGACTCGCCTTTTCTTTGGAAAGAGAGAGGGGAGGTTAAGTAACAATGAATTGGTAGTAAATGACCAGAAATAGAGAGGGTACAAATACTGATAAGCCAAATGGCACGATGATGAATGACAAGCAAGTTTATGTTGGTGTATTTATGTGCAAACAAGATAGAGAATTATGAGGTTGGCAAGCGATTAAGCAAACCGCTAAGCTTTTAGTCTTCTACCGGAGATATATGATTAATAATCTCACCAGCCTGTTCCAGCTGCGATGCTGGAAGCTTTCCTGCAATTTTATCTGCTTCATGTAATATCTACGTCAAGTTCAGGAAGCGTTCCTTATGGATAGGAAATATTGATTATTTTGTTTTCCTAGAGGATCTTGAATTGACAATTATGATGCTTAGTTATTAAAGCACTGCGTAAACGATAAACGATGGTGATCCTTCTGAGAAATTAGGTGGTAACGACTGTGGAAATGTCGAATTGAATCTAAGTTAGAGAAATCATCCAGGTTTATTTCGGATGGTGTAATTTCTGGAACGACGGGATATTTGAAATAAATGATTAGGCTATGATGGTTCATAGAATGATTATAGTAGAAATGAAGACAAGCAACTGATTGAGATGAATGAAGAGTTGAGGATTAATAAGAAAGTCAGATATGCGGACTCATGAGAAGCTCCAGTAATGAAGCGAGAAAAGTATGGAATTAACAGGGCAAAGTATTGGCCAAAACGGAACGTTGGAATTAGAAACATAAATGACATACGAATTGAACCCTTTTTAGGGTGGGGGAAGTCGAGGAAATTTGGAATAGATTGATTGAGTAATAAAGAGACTCGTGGAATGAGAAAGTGAAATCTAAAGGTGACGAGCGTCTCAATAAAGAGATGCCAATGGAGTTAAATAACCGAAGTAAATGAGAATCAGATAATAAGAAGGATGTGATTAATAAAAGAAAAGATTGGAAAAACAATTATGAAAATGTGAAGCAAGGAATGTTATGAATGAACTTCCTAACGAGCTCTCGAAATGACAACCTGATAGTGTTAGTATTATGGATATGAAAGCTATAGTAGCGTGGCATGGAATATTAGTGACAATGATGTCACGCGAGAAATCCAAGATTTAACCTGAGAGGTTGAAGGATTTTCCAAAAAGTTAGTGGTGCTAATATCGAGCAAGAGTATAGGTCCATAGAATGATGGACAGAGCAGCAAGGACATGTGATATGTGAGATTACGAAAAAGTAGTATTTAATACGAATATGATTATTTTCTTCTCTAATAAACCTCTATAGTTCAGAGGAAAATTCTAAGTATGATATTTTGACAATCATGAAAACTTTCTTATATGATTCTTTGAAATTCGTTCCTTTTCTTTTCCCTTATTTATCTTCTTCTAAACTGAGAAGAACAACCCTTTAAGGAGGGGAGGTAATACTACGTGACTCTCTGTCTGTGTGATAGGAGTCTAAGTGGAATGCCATTAATTGTTTAATTGCTTGTCAAGTACTAAAGGCTGGCCCCCTTCTCTACTAGCTATGCAATATAACAAATGTTCATTGATCACAGTGATCTCTCGATAAATTTTCCACCTAAATATATATACATCGAGATTGCGAAGATTAAAGCGATTAGGAATTGCAAAATTTAGAGTGAGGTTATCTCCGGACTTCGTAGCACGTTAGTGATACCGAAGTCACTGCACGTACCAATAAGGTTAATAGTATAAGAACGGACAAGAGCGTATACCGAATGATATGTTATGCGAAAGTATCAAAGAATTGGTAGAACGGATAAAGGGTGTAATGTAACACCAGTATGATGTGCTTTAGAAAGATTGGAATGTGTAAGGATCGACCAGAGAGTTGGAAAGCGAAATAACCAACAAGTACCCAATTGTCTTCTACCTGATTCCGGGACGGAATCCTTTTAAGGAGGGGAGACTGTAAGAACCCAGATTTTTGATAGAATTAAAACTTTTTCTTATGTAATAACATGGAAGCGAATAGTGGTTACGACTACGCTGTAACGGTTGTTCTAGTAAATAAATAGAATGGATGTGGGTTCAAATATTATATGTCATGAAGAATACTTTTGGTTGATAGCCTAAATAAGAATAATCTATCTCCTAAGGATATAAGTTATATTATTCCAAGAAAGATTATTCTTGTGTCATCCAAATCAATATCTATTATAAGTCCAGCGGTTCCGTAAAAAGGTTAAGGAGCACCCGAGAGTAAACCAGGTTCATTTTCCTAATTATAGGAATTAAATAAAAATAAGTGATGAATAGTGATTTTGGTGGAATTTAGAATATTATTATAATAATGCTATATCCGGAATTCGGAACGGATTTCTGAGTTCGTATTAGTGATCCAGGAGGAAAATAAGTGTATGTAAAAGCTGTCGGATTCAGAAAAAGAGCACTTTTATTTTCTCCGAGAATTCCCTGGACACTGCCAGACTTAAGGATTTATTAAAAGGGATTAAAGGAATTTAAATTCGAGAAGTACTAAGAAAGATGAGGAATAGTATTATAAATATTAGAAAGGTTTTCGGTAAAACCCTAACTAGAAACGAATGAGTTATTCCCTCGAACGATCAACGAATTAAGCAATAAACGGACAAAGAAACAAGCAGGGAGCCAAGAGATAGTGATGTGCAAGAGGATAAGGTCAAGTAGCCAAGATAAATATCTAGTAACTAGCTCCATTAGAAACCAAACCATCTAGTTAACACATTACTCCATCTTATCTTACATAACAAGATTTGCTAGTGGAAGATGATGCATTGGATGAGCCTAGCACTTTATTAAAGTAGCTTTAGTTAGATATTATCTCAAATAATTCATTTCATCACATAACCAAGCAAGCAACCATGCCAAACTCCACCCCTCTCTCTCATTAGAGCCATTCGGCTTTTCAAGAAATTCAAGGGGAGAAATCCCACTTCCAACCATCAATTGATCTCCCAATTTTTATCATAGATCCTATATTTCATAAAAATGATACCCTAGAAATCTTGGCCTCAAAATCCATTGTTTCCATTTTCAATAAAATCATCAAAGTCTAGGGTGAATAGTAACTTCAAGAACAAATCTTGGTTTTTCTTGATTTCTTGGATGATCCAAGCTTGGTTAAGGATAGGCATGGACTATACAAGGCTTAGCAAGGGCTTTAACACTCTCCAAGGAAGGTATAAACCTCATGAACCCTAGATCTTACTTTGGGTATATGCTTGTTCTTGATGGATTTAAACTTAGTTATGTTATTAGTAAGTTATAAGCATGATTATAAGCATGATTAAGATTGGGTTTTGATAAATGTTAAAAATAGCTTAGATGAACGGAAAGGCATTTCTTGGCCTCAGTTCATGGTTATAAATCATGTATATGTTGTTTGGAGTAGATATCATGATTATTGGGAGTTTTGGAATTTGGTAAATATCCGATTTATATCCGTCGTAATGCCGAAATTTCGTTAACCTTAAGAACACGAGTTGGAAAGTAGGTATAACTCACTGATTAGCTTCTATTTCTTCCATGATAAGCTAGATTATGTTATAAGCTTCATTTTGATATAAAGATCGTATGAAATGGACTTACGGTTTAGGAGTTATGATTAAATTCGTAAAAGAGGTTCGAAACCATAATCGAAAGTTCGTAACTGAAATTGGAATCCCTTAACATGACTAAGTCAGTGACGAATCATGGTAATTAAATATTAGAGGTCATAAGTAAGGCGTGAGAGAAAACCACAAGTAAAATGGATCGTTTTCCGATTTTATAAAAATGTTCGAATCAAGGTTAAGTGCGAAGAAACCACTTTTCGGAGGTAACACTATTCACTAAAAGCCCCTGCCCTGTTTTGGCAAAAATCCGGGAAATTAATCTTCTGATATTAGTCCAATTTTGAGTTAGCTACCTTCTAGACATTCTCTAGATCATGTACGCGAAAACGGTGCGTTATTTGAGTTAGCGGTTACCGAGTTATGAACGTTTTAGTGAAAGAGGTGTGAATAGTAAAGATCCGTAGTCGACCGAACTTCAAAAATACATTTCACCTATCTAGACCCGTGGCTTCGAATTGGAAATTTTATGATAAATATTACAAATACCAAAGATGATTTTATAAGTGGTTTCGTAATTAAATACGTTTCCAGTGATTTATTAAAAGTGCTGAAGTACGAGTCTCGAAATAGTGATCCTCAGAAAAGTCAACCCTAGGGGTACTACTTTGGCCACCCTTTTTGGCTAAGTTAAAAAGGGAATCTCGAGTCGACTAAAACATGAAACTTGTTAAGAATTATCAAGACCACATATTGGTGCAAAGAACGAGGTTATAATTGATTAAGTAAGATATACGAAAGATCCGACATTAAGGATGGGTCGAGGTGTGTTTTGGACCAAACTTACATGACCTAAGTTAAGTTATACTTAACCTTCGAAATGTTAAGTGATTGACCTTGGTTATTGTGACTATTTATAGATCACTGGATTGACACGAGGCACACTACCCCTACAAGATTACCAGGCAAGTTTCCAATACTTGGAACTGTTGTTGTGATAATATATATAATGATTGTTGTATACCTATGCCATAACATGCATGCCTACTTTCAAGTCTATTGATATGCTTGTTCCCTGAATTGATATTGGCTTATAGACTAGATATGAATTATCAGTTATAAGCAAGATTGTTTTGCTAAGACCCTTAGTGAAGGGCGTATGATATTCATTCTTTAAATATAAGACCGGGAGTCAGTATTTTGTGATATATAGATAGCCGTGGAAACCCGGAGGGATTCCAGCGGCAGAGTAGTACTCATTTTGAGGAATGTTATTAGTAAACATTATTTATATTTTCATAAAGTATTGATTATTTGGAAATTACTCGAGGAATGCTATTTGGATATTATCTCAATCGAGAGGTACTATATGAACATTATTTTGAATATTCATTCGCGTATATTTATTTGCTGAATATTATTTTAATATTCATTCGAGCTTTAATTACTTAAATGAATATTAGTTTCGAATATTCATTTAGAGTTTGATTATTCAATGAGTAATTACTTTAGTATTCTTGGAAATTTATTTATTAAATGAATATTATCGTGAATATTCATTTAAGATTTTATGTACTTGATGAATATTATTTTAAGATATTCATTCGAAGTTCTATTTACTTAAGGAATATTGCTTCGAATATTCCTTTAAAGTTTGATTGCTAAAAGAATATTATTTGGATATTTATTTAGAATATTAATTATTAAATGAATATTATTTTCAAATATTCATTTAATGTTTGGTTTATTTAGTGAATATTATTTTAAACATTTACTTGGGCTTATTTAATTAATGAATATTATTTTGAATATTCATTTAAAGAAAAGAGTGATTTAGTAAATTATTCTATGTATTTATTCGAGGATTACTTACGAGCAATATTATGATTTAATCATATTCCTTAATTATTATTGATTAATAAATATTCTTGGAATATTTATTTAAATTCTTTTAAGTTCTTTTTATAATAATTCATATTATTCAAAGATTATCTATCACCTTCAGATAAGGTGTAAAATATTTCAGAGTATTTTATGACTATTCTTATCAAGGGGAGGTTCCCAAACTTTATTTTCATTTAAATCTATCTTAAAGAAGATTTAAATACTCGCTCAACTTCCAAACATATATAAGGGGACCTCACTTGAGATATGTTATTTATTGGACTGCCCGGTCCTATACTTGCTAAAACTATCTTGTCACTCACATCTTGATTCCTTCAAGCATCGATATGAGTCTGTTTGGTTACCTCCTCAACGCTCGAGGGGTAAGAATTGATGGAACAAGTTTATATCCATTAACAAGCATCAGCTTGGGAAATATTGGTGATTTTTCCTTTCCAACTAGATACGACTACTTTGTCGAGTCCTATCAACAAGTAATATACTTGGGGAAAGGGGGAGGAACTTCACGTTTCAAAGTTATGGATGTGAAATGAACTAGGAGATGCGTAAGTGACCCAGTGGCGCCGGTCCAGCAAATGGCCCAACCGTTGGCCGGGGGGTTCCAGAGGGCGGTAGACAAGTAAATCCGTCGGTGCTTCCTTCTACATGTAGAGAACAAGAGGTGGGGAGCATAACATGCGACTGATCATCGTGTAAATGCTATGTCTCCTGGCGCGTCAAACTCCAGTATTAGTTCATCTCTCAATGTTGGAAATTTCCTGCAACCTTATCATTATTGGCAGGTTTGAAAAGTGTTTGAATTGGAATTGCAATATTCTTCCTGCAAGTTCCTCTATTATGAAAAGTTGATAATATCTGGCTCATCTTTGACATAGCAGATATTTATTCAAAACAAATATATTTTGAGTTACCTTGTAACTTCATCTCATACCTTATATTGGTACTACATCGTTAATGCATGGCATATGGTTTCAAAGATATTTTGGACTGTTATATATTATCACTGTTCAATTATATTTTTGGTGGGCTATTGCTCACCCTTGCTTTATTTATTCATATCACAACAACAGCTAGATCAGATGGCCGCGCAAGGCGTACTCAGCATAGGCAGGTGTCAGCCGTCAGAGGATTAACCGCTGAGGTCATAGCTACCATTGCTAAGGATGCAGCCTCTGGTAGGCTAGTTGTTATCATTTATACATCAAATGTATTTATATATATATGACATATACCAATGGATGGCAAAGAGCATGTAATTGTAAAATTGTAATTCTTTGGGTTGTAAGAACTCAATCTTGTGATTAATAATATTGATGGTTACTCTGATTTCATCTCTGGGACTATAACGGGTGTGTTTTATGATGTTGTTCTGGGTCACAAGGTTGTAATTTAAATTATGTTGGTTGTATGGATGGATATTGAGACCGTAACGACCAGATCCCTGACCCTGGATCTGGGGGTGTTACATTGAGTGTGATGACTAGTAGATCCAAAATCATTGTTTGCTCCCCCTGAGCTGTTGCTTTCAGAGTTTAATGAACCAGCAGATGCATTCTTTGATGTTTCTTCACTTGATTGGGGTTCATTTTCATTGTTCACTTGCCCCCCCTCAACATGTGCTGCTGTCTGATCTACTGGTATAGATTGAACAATAGAGTCTGAAAAAGTATCAGAATTTTGTTCATTCTCAAATCTCAGCTGGTCATGTTCATCAAAATCTTCAAGTCATGTTATCTTTTTATCATCAAAAGACACATGGATAGATTCCATGACCACTTTTGTTCTCAGATTGTAGACTCTGAATGCTTTTGTGGATAGTGGGTATCCAACAAAGATTCCTTCATCAGCTTTTAAATCAAATTTGGAAAGCTGTTCTGGATGAGTCTTAAGAACAAAACATTTACATCCAAACACATGAAAGTACTTCAGGTTCGGCTTCTTCTTTTTCACCATCTCATATGGTGTTTTACCATGCTTGTTTATGAGTGTAGCATTCTGTGTGAAACAAGCAGCTTGCACAGCTTCAGCCCAGAAGTAAGTTGGCAGCTTTGCTTCATCAAGCATATATGGTCCTTGCGGCTTCTATGAGAGTCCTGTTCTTTCTCTCTACTACTCCATTTTGTTGTGGAGTTCCAGGTGCAGAGAATTCTTGCTTTATTCCATTTTCTTTACAAAACTCTTCCATGACTACATTCTTGAACTCAGTGCCATTATCACTCCTTATGATTTTCAATGTATGCTTAGATCCTTTGTCCAGTTGTCTGACATGCTCTGTTAAGATTGATGCAGTTTCTTCTTTCTTGTGCATGAAATATACCCATATATATCTGGTGTATTCATCAACAATAACCAAAGCATATCTTTTCTTTCCAATAGACATTATATTTACTGGACCAAATAAATCAACATGCAATAAGTGATATGGCTCAAGAATTGAGGATTCAGTCTTACTTTTGAATGAAGTTTTCCTTTGTTTTGCCTTTTGACATGAGTCACATAGGCCATCTGGAGTAAAAACTGATTTGGGCAATCCTCTCACAAGATCTTTCTTTACTAGCTCATTAATGCTGTTGAAATTCAGATGAGAAAGTCTCTTGTGCCAATCCCAGCTTTCTTCAATTGATGCTCTACTCAGTAAACAGATTGCAGAGCCATCAGAGTTTGTTGAAAGCTTGGCTTCATAAATGTTACCATGCCTGTATCCCTTCAGAACAACTTTTCCTGTAGATTTGCTTACAACTTCACCGTGTTCTTCAAAGAAACCCACATGATAACCTCTGTCACAGATTTGACTCACACTTAGCAGATTATGTTTGAGTCCTGAGACTAGAGCTACAGATTCAATGATGACATTCCCAAGTTTGATATTGCCATATCCCAGAGTCCTTCCTATGTTGCCATCTCCATAAAAAACACTTGGGCCAGCCTTCTCCACAAATTCTGATAGCAGGGCTTTATTTTCAGTCATGTGTCCTGAGCATCCACTGTCCAGAACAAGGATATTTTTCCTGTTACCCTGCAATCACAAAAACCACTAATGATTAGTTTTAAGGATCCAGACTTGCTTGGATCCTTTGGTCTTATTAAGTTTGTTAGCTTTTGCAGCAGAAGTCTTATCAGAGTTTGTGCTAACATTCTTTTTATCAGAATTTATACATGTAGAATCAATCTTGAATTTATTCAAAGAGGGTTTAAGTTCATAATAATCATAATACAACTTATGATACTCTTTGCATGTATAAATAGAATGCCAAATACTGCCACAGTGAAAACAAGGATTCTGTGGCTTAAACCTAACTGAACCACTCTTAACTCCTGACTTAGGAGGTATAGAGTTTATATTTTTATTCTTCCTGCAAAAAGCAGCAAGATGGTTAGGACTTCCACAGTTATAACATTTCTTCCTAGGAGCATTGGGAATAGGCATATAGTTATTGCTTTTACTGATGCCTACCTTTCCATTTCTGTTTTTCCTAGGTTCTTTTACCTTGTTTATTCTTTTTAACTCCTTCAGCTTGTGTTTAAGCTGTTTCTGAGACATTGAACTAATATATACTGATTTGGTTTTATCCTGTTTTGGTTTGTCAGATTTTGGTACAAACCTCACATGATTAATTTTGGGTTTTGCAGCCTTTTCAGTAAATACAGGTTTAGAGGTCTCAGCTTCTAGGTTGACAGTTTTCTTTTTATCAGTGTAACCTAGACCTTCTTTCCAACAATCATTGTCTATGATATCCTGAGTTTTCTTACCAGAGTTAGTCCAAATTTTAAGAATGTTTCTTTCTTTAGTAAGTTCAGATTCAAGATAATCATGCTTTTTCAATAATTCATTTTTAACAAAAATAGCATCATCTCTCTCTTTCTGAATTTCTAACATCTGGACTAATTCTGATTCTAGATAATCATTTCTCTTTCTAAGGTCTAGACTTTCAGATTTTATTCTTTCATTTTCTAAAGTCTGATCTCTATAGCTAACATGCAAGTTTTTAAGAAAGAGTCTTAACTCAGATATATCAGTAGTATCAAAAGCTAGAATAGAGTGAGGTACCTTGGTCTCAGTAGCTTCAGAGATACTATCAACATTTGCCATCAAGGCGTAGTTCACCTCATCTTCAGAGTCTGAAGTGTCAGCCCAGTCCTTCTTCTTTGTGATGTAAGCTTGACTTTTATCAGCTTTGGCTCTCTTGCACTCAGGTGCAAAATGTCCTTTCTCACCACAATTATAGCATGTGATCTTGGACTTGTCGACTTTACCAGACCTGCTTTCCTTTCCCTAAGTTTTTCTGAAATTCTTCTTGTCAAAATTTGAATCTCTTCGTGTGAACTTCTTTCCCTTCCTGAAGTTCTTGTAAGCCATCTTCTTG
Organism: Kitagawia praeruptora; assembly: GCA_037693485.1. Taxonomy (NCBI): domain Eukaryota; kingdom Viridiplantae; phylum Streptophyta; class Magnoliopsida; order Apiales; family Apiaceae; genus Kitagawia; species Kitagawia praeruptora. Next base: position 149,416,447 of record CM075352.1, read on the forward strand.
AAGCCTTTCACCATTAAGGCTGCAAGTTGTATCATCTCAGCATCACTACCATCATCATCAGAGTCTGTGAGATTGTCAGAGTTTGAGTCATCATCAGAATTTGATGACTCAGTATCAGACTTTGTAATAAGAGCCTTTCCTTTGGATTGACTCTTTTTCACAGCAATTTCTTTAGAAGCTTTCTCCTCAGCTTTAAGAGCAATTGACTTGGTCTTGCTTCCATGCCTCTTGCTTCTTTGTTCCATCTCAAGCTCATGAGTCTTAAGCATTCCATAGATTTCATCAAGGGACATGTCTTCTAGATCATGATTATCTCTGATGGTAGTGGCCTTTAAGTCCCATTTCTCAGGAAGAGCCAACAAGAATTTCAGATTGGAGTCTTCAAGATTATACTCCTTATCTACCAGTGATAGATCATTCAACAATTTCAGGAATCTGTCATATATGTCTGTTAATGACTCATCAGCATTTGAGTCAAAGTGCTCGTACTCCTGTGTGAGTATTGTTCTCCTGTTCTTTTTGATGGCTTTGGTTCCTTGACATCTAACTTCCAAAGCATCCCAAATCTCCTTAGCAGTTTTGCATCCAATGACCCTGTTAGACATAACATTGTCAAGGACGTTATGTAATAAATGCCTTACTTTAGCATCTTTGCTAATAGAGGAGATATCTTCAGGAGTGTAGTCTTTTTTCTCTTTTGGAATCATTTTCTGTTCTTCTCCAGCAACTGCAACAGACAATTTTGTAGGCTTATGTGGACCATCATGGATTCTGTCTAAGTACTCTGGATCTGTAGCTTCCAGAAACATTTCCATCTTCACCTTCCATATGGGATATTCTGATGCCCTGAGTATTGGAACTCTAATTGATTCATATCTGCTTGTTGTTGGAGTTTGTGTTTTCTCTGTCATGATTGTATGGCTTTTTGTATAGTAACAGAGTGGCTCAAAATGAACAGTACGGTATTTATGAACAGTACCGTATCTGTGAATAGTACCGTATATGTAAATAGTACCGTATCTGTGAATAGTACCGTATTTGTGAACAGTACCGTATATGTGAATAGTACCGTATTTGTGAATAGTATCGTATATGTGAATAGTACCGTATCTGTGAACAGTGACGTACAACACCGGATCTGATCTGTATATCGATCAACTTGCTCTGATGCCAATTGTTAGGTCCGGAATAACGTAGAAGGGGGGTTGAATACGTTATTTAAAAATATTTCGATTTTCAAGATGTGAAAAATGAGGTCAACAACTGAATCGAAATAAAACAATTGGTTCGGGAAAATATCTTTGAACTGATAAAAACCCAAGGGGTGTTACAACTTCTAATCCAACGGATTAGCTTCAAAAACTCGAACACTCATAAGGATAGTTTAGGCACGAGGACCTTCTATCCGACACTTCCTGAAAGCCGGCTAAGCCGGCTTTCCTACTAGATGGACTGTCTAGCAGCTTACATAGAGAAGATATTTAAGAGAGAGAGTAAGTTGTGTGTTGAGGTGTGTTTTGAAATGAAATACAACAGGCCTATTTATAGGTTTTCTAGAAAATAACTATGCTGCATAGTACCCCATTTAATAACGTAAGGGGTGACGTTTAGTAGCAGCCTGTTGAATTTTTCATCTCAACATTCAAACTTTCAAACTGCATTTTTCAATTCAAAGTTTTAAACTTTGATTTTTTAATTCATGTGGGCCCCACATGTTTCTTACTTTATGAATAGTACTTTTGGGTACTATTCATGAATAGTAATTTCGGTTACTATTCATATGAATAGTGATTTTGGTTACTATTCATATGAATAGTGATTTTGGATACTATTCATATGAATAGTGATTTTGGATACTATTCATTTTCTCTCTTCTGTTTATTCTGCTGTTTTAATTTACCTCAGAAAATAATTCAAGTACTAGATTAATTTAATTATTTTGTTATAAATAATTAATTAATCTGTTACTTATTTAATTTTCAGAGTAAATTAACTTTTGACAATACCTTGAGATATTATGTCTGTCCTTGATCGTCAATAAGCTTTGGCAATTCTTTCTATGAATTAATGTGTTGATCCTTCCCGTATGTGTTGACACTTGGTGCACTGGTCTGGTTCACAAGTGACTAGCACTGATCTTGATCTTCACACCTTCGTTACATTCCAATTTATTAGCCTGCAGCAATATCTTCAAATACATGAAATCTTTTGGCCCTTCAACTGAATCATCTGTACATCTTATTCTGTCACTGAGGCTTGATCATGTTAATGAACTTCTTTCAGCGACTTGATCCTTGTTGGTGCCTGTTCTTCAAATTTCACGATCCCTGTATAGAGTTAATATTATTTATCTTTTATCCTAGTTGAGTTATATATGTCCTCCATTACATATTACATTTCATTATACTTTACAGAACTGTTGACTACAAGAAGAAATATTTCGATGGAGAGCACAAAGGCCACACCAAGTTCTGAGACTTGTGATGGTGGAGCTGATACTAGCAGAGGGAAAAGCAAGTTGATTGAAGAACTCGATGCATCAAGTGGAAGTGAATCTGATGACTTGGATGACTAATCTAGCATTCTTGTCAAGGAGATTCTCAAAGTTAAGTTCAAAAGAAATCCAGCAGGAGGCAGGCAATCCAGAAAGAATGGTCAATCATCCAAAAATATGGTTGACAGATCTAAGTTCAAATGTTTCAATTGTGGAATTGCTGGTCATTTTGCCAATGAATGCAGAAAGCCTAAAGCTGAGAATGAGAATAAACAGTTTGGAACTGTTGACTACAAGAAGAAATATTTCGATCTTCTCAATCAGAAGGAAAAGGCATTTGTGTCTAGAGACAGTGATTGGGCTGCTGGTGGAGATTCTGATGCAGAAGAAGAGTTTGTCAACCTTGCCCTCATGGCAAATGAGAAAGATGAAGAAGTTAGTTCAGCAAGCAACCAGGTATTCTCTTCTAACCTATCTGATCTATCTAAAGCTGAATGTGCTAGTACAATTGATGAGATGTCTTTTGAATTGTACAACATGCATGTTTCCTTAAAATCGCTTAAAAAAGAAAACAAGAGAATAAAAGAGCTGAATGAAAAGTTAAGTGATAGGAATGCTTTGATAGAAACTCCGTTAATCGAGTTTGAGATTATGAGGAGAGATTGCCAGGAAGCTAAAGATGGATTGATTGAAGCTCTTAAACGAGAGATTAGTTTGAAGGAACAGTTGAAGAAAAACCAGGACCTATTTGCCACATGGGGAAAACCTAAGGATGCTAGAGAAGAAATTTGTCGTTCTCAAAGTTTGAATACCCTTAGCAATTTAGGAGAAGCAAAGTTAGGAGTTGATGGAGAGACTGCTTCAGACAGTATGTCAATGGATGATGCCTGCAGTTATCCGTTGATCAATGAGCCATCGATGGATACAGAACAATATCATCCATCGAAAGCCAAAACTGTCATCAAAGCAACTCTAGTTAAATTGAATAATCAATATGGTCTAGTCAGCAAAAACTTTGAGAAAGGAGAATGTAGCAAAACAAAATCAGTTGAGGAAGCTAACATAGGTCACTTGTCCCAAAAGCAATTGAAGGACAAGTTAGAGAAAGTTGAGTCAAGAGCTAAAGGTAGGAGAAAGAACAGAAATGGCAAAGTAGGGATCAACAAACACAACAATTATACACCAGATAAATATGCTCCTAGAAAAGAATGTGTTAATTGTGGTGGTGTTAATCACCTATCTGCTAGCTGTAGAAAATTGAAAAATGCTCTCATGCCTTTGCACTTGCCTACTTCTTCTATGTATGTTATGCCTAACAATAATGCTCAATCTGCTCATGCATCTAGTCTATATGCAAACATGCCATTCATGCATAATCCATACTATAAAGCTTTCAATATGCCTCAGATGCCATGGATAATGAATAACATGCATGCACAGACTATGCCTAACTCCAATTTCTATAATGCATTTGAGCAAGAATCAAATCCTGGCTTCCAAAGGCCCACTCCCAGAGTCAAGATTGATCTAACTCAATCTGGACCAAAGGATAGAAAGGATTTGAGAGGCAAGAAAAAGGCTAACACTGCAGGACCCAAGGAAACTTGGGTACCAATATCAACTTGATTTGGTTTTGATGTGTGCAGGGAGACAGAAAGAACCTCTTGTATCTGGATAGTGGTTGTTCCAGACCTATGATTGGAGATTCTACCCTGCTCACTAAGTTCGAGGAGAGAGCTGGCCCTAGCATTACCTTTGGAGACAACATCAAAGGATATACTAGAGGATATGGCTTGTTTTCAAAAGGAAATGTTGTCATTGAGGATGTAGCACTAGTTGATGGACTTAAGCATAATTTGCTGAGTATCAGTCAACTAAGTGATAAAGGTCAAAATGTGTGGTTTACTATAGAAGCTTGTGTTGTTTTCAGGAAAAACGACAACAAGATAGTGATGACAGGCAACCGGAAAGGGAATGTGTACACAGCTAACTTCAATTACGCGCAGGCGCGCTTAAAAAGCTTCCAGAAAATTTCCAGAACTTCCAGAAACCGATTTAAACATGGAATTCTATACAAATTCTACTTCTAATCATTATGGTAATTGCTTGGACGGCTAAGAACATTCCAGAATCAGATCTATACATGGGAATTACAATTCTATTTTCATTCAAGAACGGAAATTGCCACAATTCTATTCCAACTCAAAGATGGCAATTGCTTGGAGGAGAGGCAACTTGGGGCTATAAATACACATCTTGGGACAACAAAAACACCACCGACCACCAGAGATCAGATTCACAACGCAACACATGAGAGAACAAGAGAGACAAGTTGGAGAAGGATTCACCAACGCTCGTGACAAGCAACGGAGATCTAGATCTACTTCATCTTTTGTTTTCTTCTATTAGGATACATTATTATTCAACCTTTGTTTCTATCATGGTTTCACTTGATCCCATGATGACGAACGGTTTGATTATGAACTAATCGTTGTCATGGGATTCTAACGGATTTATCTATGTAACTTAGTAGTTTGATTGCTTTAAAGATTTACGTGTGGTGAATTCTTGATATCCATGTATGGTTGTGTTTCATGTGTTCAGATGCGTCGCGAACATCTAATTTGTTAATCTCTTATTAAACGAGAGTGGATCTTGAGATTTAGAACTTGTCATGCTAGCATAGGATAGGTTGATGTTCTAACATCATGATTTGTGGCGTAAATAGAGATATTATGCTACCCTATGTGGTCTATGTGAATAACTTGTGCTTAAACCTTTATGTTTTCAAATTCTATAGAGATATAGGGTCTAAACATAATAGGTGTCTACTCATCTTCTATCTCTTTTGTGGATGTATGCATAGTTTGGTATTAGTATACCGAGAGGTAACTTTTACTTGTTTCGTGTTATTCGATCAGATATCAAAATCATCACATGTATTGATTAAAGGCATCGACTCTAAGTGAAGTAGGTAATGAAGTTAGGATTCCATGTTATTCTAATATAAGTAATTCGATTTCAATTCTCATTAATTAATTTAATTCTTAGTTTAATATTTTGCACCTTAGTATAGTTTAGATAATCAAAAACCCCAATTTGATATTTGTCTTAGCAGTGAATTAAAACCATACATTGTTGCATAGGTACATCTACTAATTGAAACTTAACCAGATCTTTGCGGGAACGAACTTGACTTATTCATATATTACTTGTGACCACGTACGCTTGCGTGATTTAGTGCAAACAAAACCTATGAGCTTGAAATGCAACAAGATGAGGAAGTGGAGAAGATTCAGAAGAAGGTTGGATCTGTTGCCTTGGTGGCCAACATTCCAGTAAGCCAAGTGAGTGAGAAGATGGAGAGCACAAAGGCCACACCAAGTTCTGAGACTTGTGATGGTGGAGCTGATACTAGCAGAGGGAAAAGCAAGTTGATTGAAGAACTCGATGCATCAAGTGGAAGTGAATCTGATGACTTGGATGACTATCTAGCATTCTTGTCAAGGAGATTCTCAAAGCTTAAGTTCAAAAGAAATCCAGCAGGAGGCAGGCAATCCAGAAAGAATGGTCAATCATCCAAAAATATGGTTGACAGATCTAAGTTCAAATGTTTCAATTGTGGAATTGCTGGTCATTTTGCCAATGAATGCAGAAAGCCTAAAGCTGAGAATGAGAAGAAATAGTTTGGAACTGTTGACTACAAGAAGAAATATTTCGATCTTCTCAATCAGAAGGAAAAGGCATTTGTGTCTAGAGACAGTGATTGGGCTGCTGGTGGAGATTCTGATGCAGAAGAAGAGTTTGTCAACCTTGCCCTCATGGCAAATGAGAAAGATGAAGAAGTTAGTTCAGCAAGCAACCAGGTATTCTCTTCTAACCTATCTGATCTATCTAAAGCTGAATGTGCTAGTACAATTAATGAGATGTCTTTTGAATTGTATAACATGCATGTTTCCTTAAAATCGCTTAAAAAGGAAAACAAGAGAATAAAAGAGCTGAATGAAAAGTTAAGTGATAGGAATGCTTTGATAGAAACTCAGTTAATCGAGTTTGAGATTATGAGGAGAGATTGCCAGGAAGCTAAAGATGGATTGATTGAAGCTCTTAAACGAGAGATTAGTTTGAAGGAACAGTTGAAGAAAAACCAGGACCTATTTGCCACATGGGGAAAACCTAAGGATGCTAGAGAAGAAATTTGTCGTTCTCAAAGTTTGAATACCCTTAGCAATTTAGGAGAAGCAAAGTTAGGAGTTGATGGAGAGACTGCTTCAGACAGTATGTCAATGGATGATGCCTGCAGTTATCCGTTGATCAATGAGCCATCGATGGATACAGAACAATGTCATCCATCGAAAGCCAAAACTGTCAACAAAGCAACTCTAGTTAAATTGAATAATCAATATGGTCTAGTCAGCAAAAACTTTGAGAAAGGAGAATGTAGCAAAACAAAATCAGTTGAGGAAGCTAACATAGGTCACTTGTCCCAAAAGCAATTGAAGGACAAGTTAGAGAAAGTTGAGTCAAGAGCTAAAGGTAGGAGAAAGAACAGAAATGGCAAAGTAGGGATCAACAAACACAACAATTATACACCAGATAAATATGCTCCTAGAAAAGAATGTGTTAATTGTGGTGGTGTTAATCACCTATCTGCTAGCTGTAGAAAATTGAAAAATGCTCTCATGCCTTTGCACTTGCCTACTTCTTCTATGTATGTTATGCCTAACAATAATGCTCAATCTGCTCATGCATCTAGTCTATATGCAAACATGCCATTCATGCATAATCCATACTATAAAGCTTTCAATATGCCTCAGATGCCATGGATAATGAATAACATGCATGCACAGACTATGCCTAACTCCAATTTCTATAATGCATTTGAGCAAGACTCAAATCCTGGCTTCCAAAGGCCCACTCCCAGAGTCAAGATTGATCTAACTCAATCTGGACCAAAGGATAGAAAGGATTTGAGAGGCAAGAAAAAGGCTAACACTGCAGGACCCAAGGAAACTTGGGTACCAATATCAACTTGATTTGGTTTTGATGTGTGCAGGGAGACAGAAAGAACCTCTGGTATCTGGATAGTGGTTGTTCCAGACCTATGATTGGAGATTCTACCCTGCTCACTAAGTTCGAGGAGAGAGTTGGCCCTAGAATTACCTTTGGAGACAACAGCAAAGGATATACTAGAGGATATGGCTTGATTTCAAAAGGAAATGTTGTCATTGAGGATGTAGCACTAGTTGATGGACTTAAGCATAATTTGCTGAGTATCAGTCAACTACGTGATAAAGGTCAAAATGTGTGGTTTACTATAGAAGCTTGTGTTGTTTTGTGGAAAAACGACAACAAGATAGTGATTACAGGCAACCGGAAAGGGAATGTGTACACAGCTAACTTCAATTCAACAAGTGCAGATACAGCTACTCAGATGCCATGGATAATGAATAACATGCATGCACAGACTATGCCTAACTCCAATTTCTATAATGCATTTGAGCAAGACTCAAATCCTGGCTTCCGAAGGCCCACTCCCAGAGTCAAGATTGATCTAACTCAATCTGGACCAAAGGATAGAAAGGATTTGAGAGGCAAGAAAAAGGCTAACACTACAGGACCCAAGGAAACTTGGGTACCAATATCAACTTGATTTGGTTTTGATGTGTGCAGGGAGACAGAAAGAACCTCTGGTATCTGGATAGTGGTTGTTCCAGACCTATGATTGGAGATTCTACCCTGCTCACTAAGTTCGAGGAGAGAGCTGGCCCTAGCATTACCTTTGGAGACAACAGCAAAGGATATACTAGAGGATATGGCTTGATTTCAGAAGGAAATGTTGTCATTGAGGATGTAGCACTAGTTGATGGACTTAAGCATAATTTGCTGAGTATCAGTCAACTATGTGATAAAGGTCAAAATGTGTGATTTACTATAGAAGCTTGTGTTGTTTTCAGGAAAAACGACAACAAGATAGTGATGACAGGCAACCGGAAAGGGAATGTGTACACAGCTGACTTCAATTCAACAAGTGCAGATACAGCTACATGCCTTTTCAGCAAGCAAGTGTAGATGAAGGTTGGCTATGGCACAAGAAACTGTCACACTTGAATTTCCAAGCAATGAATGAGTTGGTGAAGAAGGATCTGGTTAGAGGTATTCCAAAATTGGATTTCTCCAAAGATGGATTGTGTGATGCATGCCAAAAAGGGAAGCAAAAGAAGGCCTCTTTCAAATCCAAGTTATTGTCCTCCATTGATCATCCTCTACAGCTATTTCACCTGGATCTATTTGGACCAGTCAATGTAATGTTAATCTCCAAGAAGAAATACTATCTAGTGATTGTGGATGACTTCTCCTAATACATGTGGACATTCTTTCTGCACTCCAAGGATGAGGTAGGAGAAATCATCATCAATCATATCATAACAGTCAACAACAATCCCTCTTTCAGAGTAAGAAGGATGTGAAATGACAATGGAACTGAGTTCAAGAATTCTATGATGAAAGAGTTTTGTGAAGAACAAGGAATTATCCAAGAATTCTCTGTACCTAGGACTCCTCAACAAAATGGTGTAGTAGAAAGGAAAAACAGGACTCTCATTGAAGCTGCAAGAACAATGCTTGAAGAATCAAAGTTGCCAACATATTTCTGTGTAGAAGTTGTCAACACTGCATGCTACACTCAGAATATCTCTTTGATTGAAGCATTGGATTTCTCCAAAGATGGATTGTGTGATGCATGCCAAAAAGGGAAGCAAAAGAAGGCCTCTTTCAAATCCAAGTTATTGTCCTCCATTGATCATCCTCTACAGCTACTTCACCTGGATCTATTTGGACCAGTCAATGTAATGTCAATCTCCAAGAAGAAATACTGTCTAGTGATTATGGATGACTTCTCTAAATACACGTGGACATTCTTTCTGCACTCCAAGGATGAGGTAGGAGAAATCATCATCAATCGTATCAGAACAGTCAACAACAATCCCTCTTTCAGAGTAAGAAGGATGAGAAACGACAATGGAACTGAGTTCAAGAATTCTATGATGAGAGAGTTTTGTGAAGAACAAGGAATTATCCAAGAATTCTCTGCACCTAGGACTCCTCAACAAAATGGTGTAGTAGAAAGGAAAAACAGGACTCTCATTGAAGCTGCAAGAACAATGCTTGAAGAATCAAAGTTGCCAACATATTTCTGGGTAGAAGCTGTCAACACTGCCTGCTACACTCAGAATATCTCTTTGATCAATCAAGCAAAAGGACTGACTCCATACCAACTATTCAAGGGAAAGAAGCCAACAGTTAACTTCTTACATGTCTTTGGTTTCAAATGTTTTATCCTGAGAAATCAAGGTGAAAACATTGGAAAGTTTGACACCAAAGCAGATGAAGCTATCTTTGTTGGATACTCAGCAGGGAAATCATATAGAATCTATAACCTAAGACTTAACATTGTTATGGAATCCATACATGTTGTCTTTGATGACAAGAAAATCCAAGGGTTGATAGATGAAGGTTTCCATGAAGACTTATCATTTGAAAATGATATGTATGGTGAATGCAGTGAAGATGATGTAGAAGCAGTATCGACTGGTGTAAAATCGCAGCATGCTCGAGGTGAAGAGCGTGGAACACCATCCGTTGATGCTGAGGAAACCTGATCCGTTGAAGACAATTCTGGATTACCCATTGATAGTTACAGAGAATTATCCATTGATAACTCTGTTAGAACTCCAACCTCAAGAGCCACACACTCAGGGGGAGTCTCTCAGAGTCATCACTCAACAACCAATCAGAACGATCAACACAGGGAGAATGAAGCTACGTCATCTAGGTTGAACCTGCCACCATCAAGAAAATGGACCAGAGATCACCCATTTGAACTCATCATTGGAGATTCAAATGCAAGAGTCCAAACTAGAAGGGCAACTCAAGAAGAATGCTTGTATAGCAGTTTTCTGTCTAAAGAAGAACCTAAGAGAGTTGAAGATGCCCTCCTAGATCCAGACTGGGTTTTAGCAATGCAAGAGGAGCTAAACCAGTTTGAGAGAAATGAAGTGTGGAAGCTTGTACCCAAGCCTAAAGGCAAGTCAGTGATTGACACCAAATGGGTATTCAAGAATAAGATGGATGACAATGGCATAGTGACAAGGAACAAAGCAAGGTTGGTTGCAAAAGGCTACTGTCAAGAAGAAGGAATTGACTTTGATGAGCCCTTTGCACCTGTAGCAAGGTTGGAAGCAATCAGAATCTTCCTGGCCTATGCAGCCCATGCCAACTTCAAAGTCTATCAGATGGATGTCAAGAGTGCTTTTCTAAATGGCATTTTGGAAGAAGAGGTATATGTGAGTCAACCTCCTGGTTTTGAAGATCCAGAATTCCCAGAATATGTCTATTTTCTTCTCAAAGCACTCTATGGCCTAAAGCAAGCACCTAGAGCCTGGTATGACACTCTCTCACAGTTCCCTATAGAGAATCACTTCACTCGAGGTACTATTGATAAAACTCTCTTTTATAGGAATGTCAATGGCTCTATGATACTTGTTCAAATTTATGTAGATGATATAATTTTTGGGTCTACTGATGAGAAGCTTTGCAAAAGGTTTGCCAAACTTATGCAAAGTAAATATGAAATGAGCATGATTGGTGAACTAACTTATTTCCTTGGCTTACAAGTAAAGCAAGTTAGTTATGGAATATTCATTAGCCAATCCAAGTATGTTACTGATCTTTTGAAGAGATTTAACCTGCTGGATTGCGCTTCTGCAAAAACACCTATGGCCACTGCCACTAAACTTGAGTTGAATACTAAGGAGAAGAAAGTGTACATCTCAAGTTATAGGGGCATGGTGGGCTCACTTTTATATTTAACAACAAGAAGACCTGATATTATGTTTTCTACTTGTTTATGTGCAAGATTCCAAGCTGATCCCAGGGAATCTCATTTAATAGCTATTAAAAGGATTTTCAGATATCTCAAAGGAACACCAAACCTTGGCATTTGGTATCCTACAGAATCTGGTTTTAATTTAACTGGTTATTCAGATGCAGATTATGCAAGTTGTAACATTGACAGAAAAAGTACCACAGGCACTTGTCAATTCTTAGGGAACAAGCTGGTCTCATGGTTTAGCAAGAAGCAGAATTCAATTTCCACTTCTACTGCAGAAGCTGAGTATATTGCAGCTGGAAGTTGTTGTGGACAAATACCATGGATGAAGAATTAACTGCTTGACTATGGATTAAGAGTTGACAGAATCCCAATCGTTTGTGACAACACTAGTGCAATTGCCATATATGAGAATCCAGTGCAACATTCCAGGACCAAGCACATAGACATTAGATACCATTTCATCAGAGAACATGTGATGGAAAGTACTGTGGAACTTCATTTTGTTCCAAGTGAGAAGCAACTTGCAGATATCTTTACCAAGCCACTTGATGAATCAACATTCACAAGGTTGGTAAGTGAGCTAGGTATGCTAAATTTTTCATAATTTATTTAAGGTATTTGCATGGTTGAATAAGCAGCCAGAAATTAGTTTAAATTTTTCTTCTACAAGAAAATGTACGAAATTCTGTCTAAGTCAGAATTTACCCATCAACGGATGTGTCAAATATCCGTTGATGACTCAAATAATATCTAGATTTTATTTTTATTTTTATTTATTCGGTGGATATTTAGTTTCCTTTGTGTGTATTATCTCAATAATACATATCAACGGGAAGCTCGTTTCTCGAGAATTTACTCTTTTATCCACTGGGTAATTTATTTGTTTTTACTTTGGTCATGTCTGTGCTGTCAAATCATTTTTACCATTTCATGACCGAATATTTGTCTTGATATGTGTGATTGCATGCTTATGTGCTAATTGATTTCCTAGAGATTATATCTTGATTCTCGAGTATTACTACTATCATGATAAATAGGTTTAATCATGATACTTTCTAGGGAATCTAAGAGAGAGATTATGTGTTTAGCTTAGCATTGCATGCGGTCTTAACTGGTATTAATAGTTGTGTCTCATCATCGATTCATATTCCAAAACACCAACTATTTATTGATCACCAGTTCTACCAGTTTCATCTTATCAATTTCCTTCCTTAAACCTCCACCCGATCAAATTATTATCTCTGATCAATGGACTTTCATGTAAATACTAAATTCGCCGGAGCCATCTTTTTCAACTATCTCAACCACACTCTTCGGATCGATGGCGTAAGCCATCCAGTGGACAACCTTTCTGAGGATATCAGGTCTGAGCTCACCTATGAACAAGAGATTGAAATGCTCTTCATGCGAATGGACCTGGAGTTAATAAGATAGCAAGAGGAGGAGGAGAAGGAGATTGAGCGTCTCCGTGCATTGGAGCAGCAGGAGCGCATCATTGGTCTCGCTGTGACTATGTCCAGAATTTTTCATCGTCGAAGTGAAGCTGCCCAGCAGAAGAAGTAGAAGATCCAAAACCCTTCTAGTTCTTAGGATTTCTGTATTTTGTTTTTTTTAAAGAAAATGTTTGTTTTTAAGTTTCCATATTTTTAAGTTTATCGATCATTAATGAAATCTGTTTGCCTCATTTCTTGTGTTCATTTCTTGCTATTATTATCAAATGTGTTACTTTATGTGTGTTTCACTTGATTAAAACTGCTAATTGCTTAACTGAGATATTTTAACATGAATCTTTAAAGTGTGATCATGATTTAGTAGTGTCAAGTAAAGGTTTCCATATATTACTGAATATCACATAATTTCAATGTCAAGCTTACTTTTGCTTGATTTAATGAACTCAAGAAAACACTTTTCAATCAGGATGATTTCAAATTGAGGTAACTATTTCTAACCCTCTTCCTACTACTAAATCTCAAGGTTCTTTGCCATTGAGTGTTGCTATGGAGACTGAGTCTGAGAACCCACAGTCTTCTACCCAAGCAACCAAACTTAAATCAAAATCCAAGTCATAGAAACCAACCTCAAGTGTTTCCCAACAGGCACTTGTTGTACAACCTACCATAACCTCTGAGGGAGTGTTCAGGTGGTAGTGAGTGGTGAGGGACAGGGTGAACATCAAAGAAACCCTAATGATAAGGTTGGAGAGGTAAGTGTGTCCCAGCCTAGCCACATTGCAGTCTCCCAAAAGACTGTTAATGCTGAAAAAGATTTAAACACATCCCTAACAGCATCCTCTCAATAGGGTGTTGTTATTGAAAAGTGTTCCCAACCAGGAACATTGAACAAGAGGGGAAGGGACACCACTAGCCAAAAATCACCAACCAAAACCTTTGTCAGAAAGAAGAAACCTAAAGTTACTTTGGGTGCACAAGGGTCACACACTGTTCAATCTCACATGATTGAACCTTCTCAAACTCAGTTTGATGTGGCTCCAGCAAATGTGGAGTCACAGCCCAATTCTCAATCTTTAATCACACAAACAACTCAAAATTCACCATCTCTATCTCTGGATGTGGACATGCTTTCCACATCACAAGAAAATTCTCCCTCTTTACATCTAAGGGAGGAGCCCCACTCAGACCCTGTTGGTCATCATCTTTTAGATGATTTGTTGGACCAACATCCATTTCTTTCTGAAACTATGACTGAATCTGTGTCGCCCACTTTAAAATCATTCTGCACAGATTCTATCATAATTTCCCTATCGACTGCTATCTCTTCTACTTCATCGATGGATATTTCTCATCCGTTGACAAGTGTTTGTTCATCGACGGATATGCTTAACAGCAATCATCCGTTGGTAGCTCCAACTACAGGATCAATGGATACATCAAACTCATTGATCAATGTGTTCCCTGCATCAACAGCAGAAGTTACACTTATAGTTCAAACACTTCTAGGATTGAGGGAAGGGAGTGACATCACTGAGAGCGAGAGGTTGCTTTGTGAGCAGGCAAAAAGAGAGAATGAGAGTGAGGGGCTGGCAATTTCTTCCTGCCAGGCAAAAGGAGAGACTGAGAATTCCACCTTAGTAGGTGAAGGTGAGGGTGTGAGAGGTGTGAGCCAGGGGGAGCCCCTGATGCAAAAAGAGAGAGAACATGAGAGAAAAGTAGGTACAAAAGACATAAGGGTGGATGAAGCCATTGCTTGTGAGTTAATGGAGGTTGAGGATGCCCCTAGAACAAGTTTTTATCAACAGACATCTCAAAACGTCATTGATAGACCAGTTCTTGGAGCTGAAACCTTTACTCATCCTATCTTGACCTAAACTCTCGGGCAGAACAGGGCAATGTGGAGGCGAGCAACAGCTGAACTTGGTACAAAACTTAGAATCTATGCAAAGAGCCACATATGCTCTTACCAAGCTACCTCCAAGTGCTACTGAAGTGAATCAGTCTGACTCTGAATTCACAGATGAAGGTGAAGATGTAGAGCCTTCACAGCAACCTGGAGACTTACCGGAATGGCTATTATCAAAATATTAGGATGCTTTCACTGAGCTAGTAGTGCAGTATGAGAAGACTGCAGCTACTCTACAAGATGCTGAACCTGCTCTGAAGCTTGTGAAAGAGAATTTTCTGGCTACTCTCAAACTGCACAAGTATCTTCTCAATCAAAGGGTGGTAGATAAAGATGACTTCAAGCTGGAAATTAAAAATGCTCTAGAATCTCAGCACAAAGATTTGGAGCTTCTTTTTCCTCCCCAAACAATGCAGCAGCTTAATTAGAAGCTGAAGAAAGATGCAGAAACAGAAAAGAAAGTTGACATTCTTTCTACAAAAGTTGATAAGTTAGAGCTTCAAATGGGCAATATTCTTGAAAATCAAAAGCTCATTCTTGAAGCTCACAACAAACAAAATGCTCTCCTTGCAAGTCTGTTGACTCTGCCTACTCCTCAAGCCCTTGATGCTAACAAAAAGGGGAAGAATCTTGGAGATAGGGTCAGCAAGTGAGGGGGAGCAACTTCATTCTACTCTACCTCCAACAGCTCCAGCAATTTCAACTAGTGAGGAAGAACCAACCATTCAACCTGAAGACTCTATAGCCATGAGGCTGGCTGTTAATCCTCATATTTCTCAAGTACAAATTCCTCCCATAACCACATCAATCAGACAAGTCCTAATTCCAGATTTTGTGCTTCCTAAATCTCTAGCCAGAGGGGAGCCATCTTACTTGTCTGAATTCAAGCCTGTGCTCAAGCCCAAGAAGTCACCTGTGAAGAAGAATGGTAAAAACACCATGAGAGTAGAATTCCAAATGCCAAAACCAGATGAATTCAAGCTAATGAGCAAACATCTTGCTGAATTAAAACAGAAGGCTAAAGTTGATGTGGGACTCAAGGAAAACCTAGCTTTTATCTACAGAGAGGGAGTGGAAATTTGTGTTCCTGCAGGTTACCCTGACTTTGTAGCTGCCAAAGCTGAAGAAACTGCAAGGTTACTTCAAGCTGGTCAAATTGTAAGAGAACCTGCAGAATCCAGTAAGAAGGAAGCTAGATTGGCTGATGAGCTTGTAAGAGAGTTAGAAGAAGAAATGAAGCAAGAGGCTGAAGAAGAAGAGGCCAAATTTAAGAAGAAGAAAATGAACACAAAGTCTGCGTGCAAGAAAAGAAAAAGCATGGTTAAAGTTCCTGCTAAAAGACCTTTGAGCCCAGAACCAGAAGTTCAAGTTGAATCAGTACCACCTCAACCTACAGAACCTCCAACACAAAACACTCAGGCACTCAACACCTTGGAACTTGTAAAGGAAGAACCTATGGAATTTGACTTTGACATCAACAACTTGGTATTTCCAAAGATCAGGCTCTCACCTGAAAAGATGAGAACCAGAAGAAGGAAACAACCATTAGCTAGACCAATTCAATTCACTAAGGTTCCTCAAGTTGCAAAGGTTGCCACCAAGAAAGAAACTGAACTATACATTGCAGATATTGAAGAGTATTCAAGCATCAATTTCTTCTTGGATGATGTGGACAATGTGAGTGCTGTAGATAGGACAACCAGGCTTCCAAGAAGGTTAATTTTCACCTATAAAGGAGGGAACAGTGTAGCCTGGCCTCTAGACCAAGTGTTAAATGAAGGATACAGCAAACTCTGGAGGATTTGGTCCTTGATGAAGAAAACTGGAGGATTCACTCCAGAAGCAAGGGGAATAATTTTCAAAAAGGCCAATGAATTGAGAAACAGCCGGACTTCAAAGGAGGGTTTGCCCAAGACACTGAACATTCCATATAAACCTGGCAAGAAGGTTCACTATTATTCATACTGGATAGTGGAATTCAGAGATGATCAAAATTGTAGAAGATTCTTCAAGATATAAGATCAGCTGGAAAAGGCTAGCAATGAGTACTTGCAATACTTAATGTCTATGCTGGATCCAAACCACTCAGAAGAAAAGATCATCTACATATCTCTGGAAAATCAGCTTGAGACAAACAGAGAGAAAATCCATGGAATCAGTACTGCAAGGGGAAGAAAGCAATATATGCTCAGTCTAGAGGAGCATCCCTTGTAGAAGTATGATTCTGTCACTTAACTCAGTTCATTTCTTCAAAATTTTGTAGCTTGTACGATTCATATGCTTTTATAGAATATCATGATCTTTGCAAAGGTGTTTTGTTATCATCAAGGTCCTTAATTTATGGTTGTAGTTCTATCAGTCATAAATTGGGGGAGATTGTTAGGAATTATGTTGTCCTTGATGATATACACCCATAAAACACCTTGAAAATCATATGAGTACAAGATTAAGTTTTGTAACTTATCAACGGATATCCAAGCTATGTACATCCATTGATGAGGCAGCTTATCAACTGATAAGTCTGTAGCATACCTTGTATTTAAGTTTAAGTTTGTTTGTTAATATCATAGTTGCTAGAAATCCAAAGTCATGTTGACTATCAATGGATATGCAGAATAGGGTAGCTAATTGTAAATAGGTTGTGCTATGTAATTTTGTATAAGTGAAGTGATGATCAACGGATGAGGATTCTACACCAACGGATATGATATTCTGAACAAGCAGAAATCAACCTATCGATCCATGTCTACACCAACGGATAAATGCTTCAACCAATAATGTCTTGGGATTAGAGGTTGATGGCGACTTGACATGCCTGACAGATCACATGGGTTGATAAACTTAAAAGAGGTATGGGAACCAGTATTGGAAACGAAGAAGAAAAAGAAACATTCCTTATTCTCACAAACAATTTAGCTGGTAAATCTAGTGCATATTTGTCCAAGACAACCAGACAAAATTGTATCACATGGAGACAAGGAGTGGCAGCAACCCTGCAGAATACTTTGACTTGTAAGATTCATTTATTTTGTAGGGTTTGTAATCTTGGAGTATTTATATACTTCAAGTGTAGCATAGCTAAAACAGAGAAGAGAAACACTGAGCTAAAAAGCCATAAGCATTAGGTTCTCTTGTAATAGTTTTAGCCTTGTATTCGCAGTTGTGTACTTATTTTTCACAGAGAAGTTTTCTTCAATACAACCCTCATGTGGAGTCGAGAAAACCCCACCTGAAATTTTTAAGTGTGTTGTGTGATTGTTCATTTTCTGGTTCTTTACGTTTTAGTCTTCGATTTATCCACCTGTTTCCATTGAAGTTCACTTGTTGTCTTAGTTAAAGTCGAAAGAAATTTACAAGATTGTATTCAACCCCCCTTCTACAATCTTGAAGTGTGCTACTGGTAAATAACACCGAATTATAGCTGAAACGGTGGTGATTATCGCAAGAGCTCACCTTGTACAACGAAACATTGTTCAATATATGGGGGCATCTGTACCTCTAATCTCAGTTGGTGTAACTGATGGGTACAAACACTGGACTATCACCGTTTTTTATGTGCGTAGGTCAATTGTGATGCTACTATTTTTAGGGATGTTGGTGTCGACTGGATTGCTCGGAAGACCTTTGTAATCATTTCAATTATCAAGAATAGTCATATTCTGTTTGGTTAGCTCGTTTATTTGTTTCCCAATTAGGCTGCATTGTCAATTCAGGGGTTTGTCATTTTAGTGTTCTAATGAATGCATTAAAATTTGTTAATAAAAAATCGATTTAGTATCCTTTTTTAATCTGAAATTTGGGATATCGATCCAAAAAACAAATTCAAATATCGGATTCTTATTTTTGTACTTAAATTTCAATTATATTTTAACGATAGAGTTAACGGAACGATGTAGGACAACTCTTAGCAATCTTCCCCTTCACACATCGGGCTCGACACTTATCGAATCTACCTCCTTCTGTGTGATCTGACTCCTCCTTGACCCATATTGGAAGTTCCTGCCTATCTGGCTCCACTAGGCCCATACTGGAAAGTCCACCTACTCTCTCTTAATCCCAACCTGGGATAGCCCATATGCCTATCTGCCTCTTCCTGGATCCATTCTAGAGCCCATTGAGATTGTTATAGACCGTTATAACCTGGTTCTAATACCAGTTGTTGGCCTTGATAAGCAGACCTTAACTCCACATTATTTAGATACTTAGATATTAATGTCCATTTTGGACTGAACCCGCACGGATTTATTTTTGGGTAACTCTCAAAAGGCCTCCCACTAATGGAGTTATCTGACTGCTTATAAATTAGCTATCTGACGATTACGATGGTATGGACACACCAGGCAATGACATACTTCAGCACCAGTTACAAGGTTTGAAAGCATTGTGGTAGTGGGGAAGAGAAAGAGAGGTCGACCATGTAGAACATTTGTTGATCAAATAAGTTTAGACATGGAGGCTGTAACAGCCCCAGATCCGGGGTCGGGGACCTGGTTGTTACAGTCTCAATTCCATCAATAATACCTTGAACTTGAATCAAAATAAATAAACTGCATGCTATGACCCCGCAATAATATCACATCACACAACCAGTTATAGTCCCAGAGATGAAATTGAAATAAGTCTCAAATTATAGGATCCACGAATAATAGTTATTACAACCCAAAATGATTACAACATAAGTTAAAAAGTTCTTGCCGTTGATTAACATTAATTATACATATAATTAATACTGAAAACAAAAGCTGCCAATCCGGTCTACCTCAGCAATGGCAGCAACAATCTCAGCGGGTAGTCCTACGACTGGGGTCACCTGCTTGCGCCGAGTGCGCCTGGTGCGGGCCATCAGACCTAGCTGTTGTTTTGATATAATAATAAAGCAGGGGTGAGCAATAGCCCACCAAATAATATATAACTGGTTAACAATATATGATAGTTCAAGAATACCTTTGAAACCATATGCCATGCATTAGCGAACATAGTGCCAGTATAATATAAACGATGAAGTTACAAGGTAAATCTATATATAACTTTCGCAGACATATCTGCTATTTAACATATATACAAATTATCTTTCGAAAACCCTGCCAACCTCGATCGGAAGTCTCTTCGATACTGTTGTGGGGAATACCCATCAACCTCAATCGGAAGTCTCTTCGATACTGTTGCAGAAAATATCCAAAGTGGATGATGAACTAATACCGGAGTATTGACGCGCAGAAGCCATAACCTTTACAATGATCAATCGTACGTTATGCATCTCATAATTTGTTTCTCTACATGTAGAAGGAAGAACACACGGATTTACTTGTCCACCACCCCCTGGAACTCCCCAGCCAACGGTTGGGCCATTGATGGACCGGCGCCACTCGACCACTTACACGACTCCTAGTTCGAGTAAAATCCATGACTCTGAAACGTAAAGTTCGTCCCCCTTTCCCTAAGTATAATACTTGTTGATAGTACTCCACAAAGTAGTCGTATCTAATTGGAAAGGAAAATTCACCAATATTTCCCAAGCTATTGCTTGTTAAAGGATATAAACTTGTTCCATCAATCTTACCCCTCGAGTGTTGAGGAGGTAACCAAAAAGACTCATATTGATGTTTGAAAAGAATCAAGATGTGAGTGAAAAGATAGTTTAACAAGTATATGACCGGGTAGTCAAATAAATAACAGATCTCAAGTAAGGTCCCCTTATATTTTGGAAGTTTGAGCGAGTATTTAAATCTTCTTATAAGATAGATTTAAATGAAATTAGATTTTTGGGAGCCTCCCCTTGAAAAAAAATACTCATAATAATACTTAGAAATATATTGCATAATATTTGAAGGTCAAAGATAATTTTTGAAGAAGATAAATCCATATTAAAACTATTTTTAAAATATTAAATAAATATTCAAATAATATTTATTGAATCAAAAATATTTAAAGAATATTTTTTAATCGAAATATTTCTCAAAAATAATCCTCGAATGAATATATGAAAAATATTCACTGAATAAATAATTACTTGAATGAATATTCAATAAACAATATTCATTACATAAATCAACCTTTAAATGGATATTCAAAATAATATTCATTTAATAAATCAAGTCTTAACTGAATATTCAAAAATAATAATCAAATAGTATTTCTCGACTGAGATTATACTCAAATAACATTTCTCGAATAATTACCAAGTAACTAATACTTTATGGAAATAAATAATGTTCGTAAATAACATTCCTCAACATAGATAATAATATGTCACTGGAATCCCTCCGGGTTTCCACGACTATCTCTATATTTCAAATTACCGACTCCCGATCTATATTTAATGAAGAAAGATCATATGCCCTTCACTAAGGGTCTTAACAAATCCGGCTTATAACTAATATATCATATCTAGTTTATAAGCCAATTATCAGAGTGCAAAACAATAATCGCAATATACTTTGAAAACAGGCATGCATGCTGTGGCATATGTATAACTGAATATATATATATATATATATATATATATATATATATATATATATATATATATATATATATATATATATATTCACAACAACAGCCTTTAAAAGGATTTGAAACTTGCCTGGTAATCTACTAGGGGTAAAGTGTCTCGGAGTAGTCCAGTGATATATAAATAGTCAAAATATCCGAGATTAATCACTTAACATTTTGTAAGGCTAAGTATGTACTTTACTTAGATTAAGTCACGTTTTCAAGTTATCTCGTTAGGCATCTCCTAACATAACTCTTACCATTACGATCCGACACTTGCTTATTATTAAGGCATGTCATTGCACTTACACTTGGTAGGTACTTAAGTCATATAAGTTCTAAGGTCGGTCGTTTACTAACAAAGATTATACCTCGAGATTTATTGTCCGTTTTTTAAGTGGTTTTCCAAAGTTATAACCAAGTGCTTTTCTTAGGGGTTATTCGCACTTAACCTAGATTCGAACATTTTTATAAAATCAAAAAACGATCTGTTTGACATGAGGTCTTCTCTCACACCTTCCTTATGATCTCTAATATTTAATTATCAAGATTTACCACTGAATTATTCATGCTAAGGGGGTTCAATTTCAATTACGAACTCGCACTTATGGTTTCGAACCACTTTCACTAAATCGACCATAACTCCTAAATCGTAAGTCTAAATGTTTCGATTCTCACGCCAAAACGATCTATAACTCGAGATCTTTAAGGGAAGGTCATATAATCATCAAGATCATAAACTTAACCCTACTGTTATACACGGTTTTTAGTGGTTAACGAAATTTCGGCATTACGACGGCTTAAAAACGAATAATCCAATTTTCAAACAACCCAAATAAACAATCAATCAACACCCAACACTCAAGAACACTATTTATCATCTCCCTCACTGTCTCAACAGGTCTTGGAGCCACAAAACTCATTTTTACATGTTCCTAACACCCACATAACATACATGCTCTAAATCATGCATACAACTCATAAACATCATCAAATCTTATATAAAACTCAAAGGTGGGTTAAGGGTTTACCTTCTTGGAAGCTCTAGAAACACTATCAAGTGTTTATAAACACTTAACAAGCCTTAAGAACAAAACAAGAAAACTAGTTAATCACTTCGAAGTTACTATTCATTGGTTAAAAGAACTGCAAAAAACGAGGGCCTTACCATGCTTTTCAAGACGAGGGTCCTAAAGAAGAGTTGTAGAGCATCGATGAGGGAGTTATGCTCCTAAAGATATCTCAATACCTTTCCAACAAGATATAGAACACAAAACTTCATTGAGAAATGAGGGAGTTATGCTCATTTTACTGAGCTGCTGTTGTTTTGGCTGAAAGTTGCTAAATGAGATAGAATGGAGTTTCTTGGCTTGTTTCTTGATCTAATCCTTGGCTAAAATGAATTATTGATGATAATATCTTCCATAAAGCTACTTTAATAAAGTGCTTTGGTCACTCCTTGCATCAGCATGTGCCATGTGTTGGTGTTTAATGGTGTGGATGATAAGATTAAGCTAACTAGTTGGTTTGATTCTAAGGTTGCTAGTTCCTCTTGTAACTAACTTGGTTACTTGATTCTATCCATTTGCACATGCATGCATCTTGGCTCTCAGCTTGTTTCTTTGTCCGGTTATTGCTCAATTTCGTTGATCGTTCGGAGGAATATCTCAAATATTTCTTGTTAGGGTTTTACCGGAAACCTTCTTAATCTTTATACTACCTTCCTCAATCCTCCTTTATAATCCTCAAATTTAAATTCCTCAAATCTCTTAAATAAATCCTTAAATCTTTCAGTGTCCAGGGAAATCTTGGAGAAAATAAAAGTGCTATTTTTCTGAATCTGATATCGTTTACATACACTTATTTTGCCTATCGATCATCAATACGAACTCAGAAATCCGTTCTGAATACTTCTATATAGCGTCGTCTGATAATATTCCAATTTCCGCCAAAAACACTATTCATCATTTATTCTTTCTTTATTTCTTATATTTAGAAAAATGTCCTTGTTCTCTTCCGAGCGTTCCTTAACTCTTTTACGTAACCACTGGACTTATAACAAATATCGATTTGGATGACATGAGAATAACCTTCCTCTTTGGAATTATCATACCTTGCTTTTCTAGGAGATAGATTATTCTAATCTAAATTATCAACCAATTGCATTCTTCATTAAATATAAACATTTGAACCCGAATCCATTCAATATTCGTTCATTAGAACCACTGCTACACTTATACTCCATTACATAATAAAAGTTTTAATTTAATACCAAAAATCTGGGTTCTTACAGAGGCCTTAATTTTCATAGTTGTGACATGACATTAGATCAGGCTAGTTGGGGATGCCGCATTGGAGTGGTTGAGACCGGTTCTAGTGATAGTCTATAGTTGGTTAGGCTGTGTAAATAAGATCACGGGATCAGATATTATGTTGACTACTTTTCACATTATATGTTTACATTGGGTGTTGCTCAGGTGAGAACCCCCGCTTATGGTGAGATATGAGATCTAATCCTAGCAACTCATTTAAATACATTATATTCATCTCTCACCTTTCATTTTAGATTTTAATATTTTATATTTGGAATTTCACCATCTTCTTTCAATTCAACCACCACCCGCAACCACCACCGGCGATCACCAGAAAATCACCACCGACAAACATAAAATCACCACCGCTAAACTAGAAATCACCACCAAAAATACCAAAATTACCACTCCGACCAACTGTAAACAAAAAAGCACCACCGAAAAACGAAAAATCACCACCACAAATATATTTGGCTTGGCTGCTTTCACCAGAAACAAAGTTCTTGGCTACTGGACCATACTGATTGTTCAGTCTCTTGAGTTCCTTCGTACTAACAGACTTTTTGTTAGTCGACGGATACCTCTCATCCGTTGATGGTTCATCTGTCAACGGATGATCACTATCCGTTGATTCACAAATAGTCTCTAGATCCTCAAGGCAAGGTTCTAGCTCCTTTTTCTTCTGAGTCCAGGTATCCCTTACAAATGATTCTATTCCCTGGACTTCTATTATGTTTTGAGAAATATTCCTACAACTTTGAAATTTAGCAATTATTCCTTGTTCTTTTTCAAGCTGGTTTCTTAAGATCAATTCTCTTTTTAACACAGCTTCAAGTTCATTTTTAGCATCATTGCAATCAACTCTCATTTTCTCAAATTCTAGAAATTGAACTTCCAGAACTGCATTTCTATCACTTAAGAACTGATTAGTTTCTTTAATCCTATTGTTCTCTTTAGTAAGTGATTTAAGAGTAACACTCAAGTGATATAGTTCAGTAGACATATCATCTATAACACTATTGCATTCCTCTTTGGTGAGCTCAGAGAGATTAGTAGAAAATACCTGATTGCTAGCTGAACTTGCTTCCTGCTCAGAATCAGCCATTAATGCAAGGTTGACAAACTCAGCATCATCATCAGAATGATTTCCATCAGCAGCCCAGTCATACTCTTGGGTCATGAATGCCTTTCCTTTCTGTCTGAGAAGATCAAAGTATTTCTTCTTGTAGTCAATAGTTTCAGTTGACTTTCCCTTGTTCTCAGATCTAGGCTTCCTGCATTCACTTATCATGTGACCAGCAATACCACAATTATAGCATTTAATTTTGGATTTATCCACATAATTGCTTGTAGAAAAATCCTTGTTAAATGGCTTGGCCACCCCAGAGTTTCTTCTGAATTTTAGCTTAGAGAATCTCCTAGATAGAAAGGCTAAATGCTCATCTATCTCATCCAATTCATCCTGCTGTAGGACACTCATTTCTTCAGACACCTTTTCCTTGCTTTTGCTTGATTCTGTTCTACCTTCACAAACCTCCCTGTTTGGTGTAGATTTAGCAGCTTCAGTCCTCTTTTCCTCCTTCTGCTCCAAGTTGGCAACAAGTGCAACTGACCCACTTTTCTTTTGGACCTTCTCAATTTCTTCATCCTGCTCCATTTCTAGTTCATATGTCTTTAAAGTTCCATAGAGTCTTTCAAGAGTAAATGACTTGTACTCTTGAGTGTTTCTTAGAGAAACAGTCATAGGCTTCCACTCTTTGGGCAGTGATCTCAGAAATTTGAGATTAGAATCTTTCACTTAGTAGATTCTTCCATACAGTTTCAAGCCATTCAGTAGCTTTTGAAATCTACTAAATGTATCATTCAATGTCTCTCCATTCTTGAAATGGAAGTGCTCATACTGTTGGATCAGTAGTTGCATCTTGTTTTCCCTTACCTGTTCTGTACCTTCACAAAGGGTTTGAACAATGTCCCATACTTCCTTGGCGGTAGTACAGTTGATAACATTGTCAACCATGTCTGTTTCTAAGCCATTAAACAGAATATTCATGGTCTTTTTGTCCTTGTGGACTTCTGCAATATCCTCAGCGCTCCATTCAGAAACAGGTTTTGGGATGTACGTGTCTGGTGCATCTGCAGCAAGACCAACTCTTGAAGCAGCCTTCATTGGAACATGAGGACCCTTCTCAATGCAATCTACAAAACCTACATCAATAGACATGAGATGTAGACGCATTTTTACTTTCCAGTGAAAGTAATTTTCCCTATCAAGAACCGGTATCTTCACTCCATAATCCTTCTTAGACATGTTGAAAGTGTGTTGATCTTTAAACTTCAAATATATTAGAAGCTTGCTCTGATACCAATTGTTATTCCCAGATTACACACTTGTATAATTGTAGAAGGGGGGGTTGAATACAATTCTTGATAATTATAAATTTCTGATAAAAACCACAGAAATCTATAAGGAAATAATTGCTGAATAAGAAATGGTTCACAAACACATAAAAAATCAGGTGGTTAAATGTACCACCTGAGACTTTTATTCGAAGAAAACCCTGTGATACAAATGTACACAGCTTCTGTGTTTACAACTCTTAGCTTCTAAAGATATTCAAGAAACCCTAAGCAAATGTGTATGTTTTCTTACTATCTAAAGAGTTGCTACACTTGGTTATATATTCCAAGTTTACAAGTGCTACAGGAATAAGATAATATTAATCTAATTCAAGTTGACTTGCTACTCCACTCCAAATCCACATGTAGCCGAAAGGTTGTCCTTGTGAACAGATATGTCCCCTGCACCTTTCTTGTATGTACTGTGTAAATGAAATGCTTCTTTCTTCTGTGTTTCCAAAGTATGGCTGCCATATTGCTTTTTATACCTACTATCAACCCATGTGATCTGTCAGTCAAACCTGTCCTTATCAACTGCTAATTCCTAGCATAGGATAAAGTGACAATGATTATCCGTTGATGTTGTGTCTACTTATCCGTTGATGGTAGTTTGAGCTGTATCCGTTGATCGAGTAGATTTGAGTTGTATCCGTTGATAGAGCCCTGTTCTCATCCGTTGATACATTTTCACTTAGACAGAATTACATAGCATAGCTTATTTACAATTGGCTACCCTATTCTGCCTATCCATTGATGGTCAACATGACTCTGAATAAAGACACTATCAACTGATAAATAGAGATACTGCAGTATGCTACAAAACCTCATCCGTTGATGAGCTACCTGTCAACGGATAGAGTTATAAGGTCTTATCCGTTGACAGTTACAAAACTTGACTTATACAATTTTGCTTGAATGTTAAGTTATCATCAACTACAACATATTCCTAACAATTATAATTACTATTAACTAATCAATTACCTTTTTCATTCAAAACACGTTACCTTTTCTCTTTTCTCTAACTAAAATCTTTCTTTTTCCAATTATATCATGGACGGTTACCTTTTTCAACCAAAACAAGTTACCTTTTTTCTTTTCTCTTACTAAAACCTCCTTTTTTCCAATAATATCACGGACGTTTCTATTTAATAAAAATAAAATAATAATAATATTATGATACTAATAATTAACAAATTCAACTAAAATATATAATCTTTTCTATTTTTTCTAATTAAATTCCCTTTTTTCTAGAAATATAACGGGCAACATTAAATTTCTCAATTTCTAAAAACTATGAGCAATTTTATTTAGTAAAATAACATAATTAAATTATAATTACTATAAACTAATCAATTTTTTCTAGAAATATAACGGGCAACATTAATTTCTCATTTTCTAAAAACTATGAGCAATTTTATTTAGTAAAATAACATAATTAAATTATAATTACTATAAACTAATCAATTGTCATTTTCACATAAATCATGTCATCTTCATGTTATCCTTACTTAATTATTTATAATTACTAATAACTAATAAATTTTCTTCTTAGGTAAAACATGTTATCTTTTCTATTTTTCAATAACTAATCTTTTATCACATCAAATATGAGAAATTCTTTCCTTTTTCATGTAAAATATGCTACCTTTTCTATTTTTCAATAGCCAATTTTTCTTTTTACGTAAAATACAGTTTATCTAGCTAAATTTTTTCCTTTTCTAAAAAAACTATGAGCAATTATGTTTAATAAAATAAAATATTATAATTACTAATAATTAACCAATTACCATTTTCAGCTAAAATACATTATCTTTTCTATTTTTTATTTTTTTCAGAAAAACCTATTTGGTTTGCTTTATTTAAGTACAATAAAATAATAACAATACAATAACTAATAACTAACCGATTACGTTTTTCAGCTAAAATATTTCATTTTTTCAATATTTTCAAACTAAAATCCATCATTTTCTAAAAATATCACGGACAACATATATATAATTATATCTGAACATATTTTTCTAAAATTTTAAGCCAAGAAAGTTTATGTTTTAAAATTTTTAATTCAAATAAAAAAATTATGTTATATTAAAGAACATCCGTGCATCGCACGGGTTTTAAGCTAGTAATAATAATTAACCGATTACCTTTTCAGCTAAAATGTATAATCTTTTCTATTTTTCTAATTAAAATCCTTTTTTTCTAGAAATATCACGACAACATAAACTTTTCATTTTCTAAAAACTGTGAGTAAATTTTTTTAGTAAAATGACATAATTAAATTATAATTATAAAAGCTAATCAATTACCTTTTTCACATAAATCATGTCATCTTTTTAATTTTCACGTTACCTTTCTATTTTCTCTAACTAAAATCTCTCTTTTTCCAATTATATCAATGACGGTTTTATTTAATAAAATAAACTAATAATATTTTAATATTAATAATTAACTGATTACCTTTTTCAACTAAAACGTATCATCTTTTCTATATTTTTTTTAACTAAAATCATTTTTTTAATAGAAATATCATGGACAATATAAATTTCTTCATTTCTAAAAATATTACGTGCAATTGTATTTAGTAAATAAGGTAATTAAAATATAATTGCTATAAACTAATCAATTATCTTTTCCACCTAGAACATGTTTCCTTTTTAATTTTTTCTAACTAAATTCTATCTTTTTCTAATCATATCACATGCATTCTATTTAATAAAATAAAATAATAATTTTATAATTACTAATAATTAACCAATTACCTTTTTCAACTAAAACCTATCATCTTTTCTATATTTTTTGACTAAAATCCTTCCATTTTTAGAAATATCACGGATAACATTTGTATAATATTTATCAAATCATCTCATATAATAATGTAAGCCTCCTAAATTCATGTTTTAAAAAATTAATTTAAATAAATGAAAATTTCATATAATTTTAAAATAAAAATAATCCGTGCATCGCACGGGCTTTAAGCTAGTACATTCTTTAAATCGTAAAAATAAACAAGTTTGCATCAATTTCTAAAAAATATGTGTCTCGCACAGATTATTACGCTAATTTTTCAAAATACAACGTTATCTTTATCGCATCATTCGAGAAAAATATTTAAAAATTCGGGTTATTGTTATGTAATTAGTGGATGACTCTTAGATTATCTTAGCTTTTGAGTTCTCCTTTATTAATGAGAGACTCTTGACCCTCTATTTCTCTTGTAACCTACATCTCAAGTGCTATATAAAGGCACTTGTACTTGTTGCTATGTGTGATGTGAAATACAATGAAGTTCTCTCCCATTTTCTCTACTTCATAAGCTTCTATTATATTATATTATTATATAATACGTTATCAGCACGATTGTTACGTCACAATACAAAGGAGTTAGAAGCAAGAACTGAGGGTTATAAAAGATTGAGGAGGAAGTATCATTCACGGCAGTTAAAGTACAGTGGATCAAATTCTTTCTAGTTCTAGCCTTCTAGGTATGTGTCACAGACAGTAATTTATATGATTATTATATGTGTATGTGTTGTATGTGCAATCTACCCCCGAATTGTTTATATGATCTTTGTCCATATTATTTAATTGCCTCTCCATGAAAAACTTGTAGCTTACTTGATCCATTTATTTAAACCTGTAAGAAGTGTTTGTGAACTAGATATCATACAAATTGATGTGGTTTTGTTGATCATTTAATTTGATTAGTGAACATAAAATATTTGTTTCATATTTGTACATATAAATCTGCAAGTATTTTGCATGTTAAATATTATCTTAATATTGTACTTGCATCTTATAAGTAATATATAATTTAGTTTGGATGTATTTTCCTTTTTTGTAAAATATCTTAATGTTTGCACCCCATTAAAAAAAAAATTCTATTGATATTTTTTTAGGAATAAATTATAATTTGATACTTTGTATTTCTTGTGTTCTTGGGCTAAATCCTTCATTTATGCATGTTCTGTTTTATTTAATTGTTGGACACTACTTGGACATTCAAACTTCTGCATGATAAAATATGGAGTGTTTGATGAACCTCTTATTGTTGTTTTGTGACACTGGTCTTAAATTCTTTTGTGTACCAAATTTGACAAGTAATAAATAAAAGAGCAATGCTCTTTATGTGCTATGAAAGATAAATGAACTAGCCATAAGACCTCTGAAATCTAAACCACCTATTTACTAAGTTAATTGTGTTCCTTATTTCGAGCTGCATATATACTTTAAATGCTTATTTGTGCTAAATTAGACTTGTAGCTATTATTTATACTTTACTGAGTGTTTAGAGATTTGATATGCTGGTTTTGGAGGTTTTGTATTATTTAGGAGATTTATCAGACCTGTTCATTTTATTATCGGAGTCTTAGTGCTTGAAAATATTTATTTGAGATGAATTAATATATTTTCTATTTTAGTTCTTAAAAATGTCAAATCTTACAAAGCTTGAATTCAACGCACTTGATGTCACCGGAAAGAATTATTTGACATGGATTCTTGATGCTGAAATCCATCTTAGTGCTATGGGTCTTGGTGACACCATAAAAGAAGGAAATAAAGCTTCCGAGCAAGATAAAGCAAAGGCTATGATATTCATCCGCCATCACCTTGATGAAGGGTTGAAAACTGAATATTTAACTATTAAAGATCCATCAACTCTGTGGAAGGATCTCAAGGAAAGATATGACCATCAAAAAACGGTGATACTCCCAAAAGCTCGCTATGATTGGCTACACTTGCGATTGCAAGATTATATGTTTACATTGGGTGTTGCTCAGGTGAGAACCCCCGCTTATGGTGAGATATGAGATCTAATCCTAGCAACTCATTTAAATACATTATATTCATCTCTCACCTTTCATTTTAGATTTTAATATTTTATATTTGGAATTTCACCATCTTCTTTCAATTCAACCACCACCCGCAACCACCACCGGCGATCACCAGAAAATCACCACCGACAAACATAAAATCACCACCGCTAAACTAGAAATCACCACCAAAAATACCAAAATTACCACTCCGACCAACTGTAAACAAAAAAGCACCACCGGAAAACGAAAAATCACCACCACAAACCACCCCATCGCCGCCGACAGCTCCGACTACCACCAACAAATCATAAAAAATCACCGTGACCAAAACCACCGCAAACCACCACATCGCCCCAGCCACCTCCGGCCACCACCAGCAAATCACCAACGGATCGGAGCCCAAAAATCACCACAAATAAACAATCTACCAAACCATGTACTGTTAACAGATCCACCAATCACCATCATACAACCACCACCATTAACACCAAATCACCAGAAAATTTCTGGCGAGACAAAAACATACTCTAAAAATTCGAACCAAAACATATATTATACAGCCTCCATCGATTTATGTAACCACATAAACGAACAAAACAACTCAAGAACTTAAACTCCGGTAAGCTACAAAATTTTCCGACGAGTTACTTATCAACCCAGAAAAATTAGAAAAATATATATCTACTCCACACACACCAATCTATACGTACACGGAATTAAAATCATAAAAAACGGAGCCAAAAGTGAAACCCGATTTTTACCTTCAAACTCGAATGATTTGAAAGCTTGATTTGATGATACGAATTGATAGAGGGGAAGAAGAGGATCAGTTTAGTTACTAACACTTGTGATTTGGGTAAAAAAGTCACTACAATTTTGGGATTTTAATTCGTTGGAAATGAAGAATAATAGAGTGAGAGAGAGTCAGGAGAGAAGAGAGATTGGAGAGAGAAAAGAAAAACCAGGGGTGGTGTACGGGGTGAGTCGACGGCGTCGATGGCGGGGGAGGGGGGCGAGTGTGGGTCTGTGTGTGTTGGGTGCGTGTGTTTATGTGTGTAGTGTGTGTATAGTGTGTCATGTGGGTATATATATGTGTGTTTAATATGTGGCTAGGATTTAAAATGGTTTAAAAATTGTGGGGCTGAAATTAGATCTCAATTATCATAATAATATGGGATTCTCACCTGAGCAAGACCCTGTTTACATTTATGTTTCTCTTTAAGATAGATTAGTATTTGTTATTTCACTATTTTTCATTTATTTGTCTCACACATGTTTTATTCATATTCACTATTTTATGTTGCACTAAATCGGGGGTCCTCACGAAAACAGCCACCCTCTTCTAAGAGTAGGGACATGGTCTATGTACATCTTATCCTCATAAAACCCTGCTCTAAGTGGGATATATTAGGTATGTTTGATTTGGTTTGGTTTTTTTGAAATAATGCAAAATTGATATTAATTGCTAAAATGATTGTTTTACATGTAATTTAAAGTAAAATTGCTTCTCCGAATATCACTTTTAAATTACTGACAATTTCCATTACAGAATCGATGATGTTTCTGTAAATACAAAAAGAATTTTATTTACACAAAATTATCATTAAGTTCTTCAATTTGAAAATCCGAAAATCAATTCAAAAACCATATTTCCCCTATAAAAATATAACAAAATCTATATCCCATAACAAATAAAAATAAAAAAAGTTATAAAATAAACTAATTTTTTTAATTTTTTGTTTTCCATTTCTAAAAATAATAATATTTAAAAAATGCTAGATATCCCAAATTGATACCCAAAATATTTCCCAATTATTAAATATATTATTTTAATTAATTAAAATAAAATGGATCCCCAACACCAACTTCCTAAATTAAAATCTTCTTCTATATATATAATAGGAGAACAAGGGGATATTTTAGGGATATTTTGAGCCAATAAACCCGCAATGAAATTACGAGTTTGGCCTTATATATTATAAAATTACATTGATTTGCCACTCCATTATTTGAAAAGAAAAAATAAGTTATTTTGTGTTTGTGGGGAAATGAACCCACAACTTCCTCCATATATTTCTTTCTCCAAACCATTATGCTACATTATGTTTTTTCGTATAGAGTTAAAACTCTTTTTACATAAGTTCGACAAATATTTCTTCCTCCAAACCATTATGCTACATTATGTTTTTTCGTATAAAATTAAAACTCTTTTTACATAAGTTCGACCGCTCTATTATCTTGTTTTTACTATTATTTTAACTTATGAGTAAAAATAGTAATGACAAATATTAGTTTTAAAATTTTACTTTTCAAAATATGGTACGTAATTATATACACTAATTTCAAAAATTTATTCCACTCTCTTATTTTAAATGAGTTAGTTTATTTTTGTTCTGAATTGAATCATTAACCTCGTCCAAATAATTCATCCTTCCAATCATTGTACTACATATATTTTTGGTTTTTAGTTAAATTCTTTTAGATAAATTCGACCACTTATTTATTCTATTTTTGCTACTACTTTAATTTTTGAGCAAAAGATAATGGTGATTCACATTACTTTTAAAATAATGTATTTTAGTTTACAAAACATGGTACGTAATTATATATACAACTAAATTAAAATTTTGATATAATATCACACAATGTAAATTGGTTTATTATTAACTATGATATATTTTATATTTTTACACAACAATATATAATTAAAAGATGAGATCCTTAAAAATGTCAGATAGTACAAAAGTTAAAAAAAATGAATCTTGTAGATAAGTTGAGAAAAATAAACTTTCTTGAAAAAAAATTACATAATATATAATAATACAAAATATATGAATCAGTTCATATTATACGTACATCGATTAAAAGTCGTATAATACACATAGAGAAATTTTGGTTGGAAAGAATATTAAAAAATTCAAAATAAATTGTAAAAAGAATTAAAATATACAGTCAAGTTAACAAATATCTTAGAAAATGGTATATTGCATAGCATGCACATACACAAAATATTATGATCGATTGGACAACATCTTTATTGTGAAATATTACGTGGGTAAATAATAGGTTTCTTGAGTTGTCAAAATTACAACTGGTATTTGAATAAATATGTAATTCGTGTACGACTCATTTATTTTATAATTGAATTCTTAAATATACCTTGAAATAGAAAGACATAAAAGAACTTTATTTCTCCCTCTTATGTATTGACTAGATTCTTTATGAAAGAATGAAAAAAAAATGAGGATAAAACATTAAAAAATATCATTCCAAAAATTGATTTATAGTGATAAAAAATACTAAGGAGAATTAAACCGAAAACCTCCCCTTATTATTTAAATTTTATGTTCTCTTACCCAAATTTATTATAATAACAAATTATTAGATGTTTTCTACTTGTGACATAAATTTGTATAAATTGGTGTAAATATGTTATACTATATCCAACACATACTATATCCAACATATTTATGTGCCACGAAATATTTTATTTTGAGTGCTTATCTGAATAATCTCAAATTTTCTGTAAAACAAAATTGGCACATTATAATAAACATGTGTTAACGGAAACTATACAATCATATGCCCATATCTATACTATTATATAAAAGCTGAAACATTAAAAGTTTGGTTGGTCGGTCGGTTCGGTACCTGTTGATTTTACTTATTTACCCTTACTCAATTACATATCTACTAACTAATCAATTTTCTTCTTGATGTTAAACATATTATCTTTTCTATTTTTTCGAAACATTAAAAGTTTGGTTGGTCGGTCGGTCGGTTCGGTACCTATTGATTTTACTTATTTACCCTTACTCAATTACATATCTACTAACTAATCAATTTTCTTCTTGATGTTAAACATATTATCTTTTCTATTTTTTCAAAAACTAAATAAATTCCTAAAATATAATATCCTTTTATATTTTATGTAACTAAAATTTCTCTTTTATTAATCAATTTCGTTTTTCAGGTTAGACATATTATCTTTTCTACTAACTAATCAATTTCCTTCTCGAGGTTAAACATGTTATCTTTTTCTCTTGAAGATAAATAATTTCCTTTTTCTGGTAAAATATAATATCCCTTTATATTTTATCTAACTAAAATTTCTCCTTTATTAATCAATTTCCTTTTTCAAGTTAGACAATTACCTATTCTATTTTTCAATAACTAAACAATTTCTTTTTTCAATTAAAATAGAATATATTTCACATTTTATTTAACTAAAATATCTTTTTTTAAAAAAAATAATAAGAGCAATTTTGTTTAATAAAATAACATAATTATATTATAATTACTATTAACTAATCAATTACCTTTTTCATCCAAAACACATTAACTTTTCTTTTTTCTCTAATTAATATCTCTCTTTTTCCAATTATATCATGAACGGTTACCTTTTTCAGCAAAAATACGTTAACTTTTTTCTTTTCTCTTACTAATACTAATAATTAACCGATTACCTTTTCAGCTAAAATGTATCATCTTTTCTATTTTTCTAATTAAAATCCTTTTTTTCTAGAAATATCACGACAACATAAACTTTTCATTTTCTAAAAACTATGAGCAATTTTTTTTAGTAAAATGACATAATTAAATTATAATTATAAAAGCTAATCAATTACATTTTTCACATAAATCATGTCATCTTTTTAATTTTCACGTTACCTTTCTATTTTCTCTAACTAAAATCTCTCTTTTTCCAATTATATCAATGACGGTTTTATTTAATAAAATAAACTAATAATATTTTAATATTAATAATTAACTGATTACCTTTTTCAACTAAAACGTATCATCTTTTCTATATTTTTTTAACTAAAATCATTTTTTTAATAGAAATATCATGGACAATATAAATTTCTTCATTTCTAAAAATATTACGTGCAATTGTATTTAGTAAATAAGGTAATTAAAATATAATTGCTATAAACTAATCAATTATCTTTTCCACCTAGAACATGTTTCCTTTTTAATTTTTTCTATCTAAATTCTATCTTTTTCTAATCATATCACATGCATTCTATTTAATAAAATAAAATAATAATTTTATAATTACTAATAATTAACCAATTACCTTTTTCAACTAAAACCTATCATCTTTTCTATATTTTCTGACTAAAATCCTTCCATTTTTAGAAATATCACGGATAACATTTGTATAATATTTATCAAATCATCTCATATAATAATGTAAGCCTCCTAAATTCATGTTTTAAAAAATTAATTTAAATAAATGAAAAATTCATATAATTTTAAAATAAAAATAATCCGTGCATCGCACGGGCTTTAAGCTAGTACATTCTTTAAATCGTAAAAATAAACATGTTTGCATCAATTTCTAAAAGATATGTGTCTCGCACAGATTATTACGCTAATTTTTCAAAATACAACGTTATCTTTATCCAAGCCGAAACATTAAAAGTTTGGTCGGTCGGTCGGTCGGTTCGGTACCTGTTGATTTTACTTATTTACCCTTACTCAATTACATATCTACTAACTAATCAATTTTCTTCTTGATGTTAAACATATTATCTTTTCTATTTTTTCAAGAACTAAATAAATTCCTAAAATATAATATCCTTTTATATTTTATCTAACTAAAATTTCTCCTTTATTAATCAATTTCGTTTTTCAGGTTAGACATATTATCTTTTCTACTAACTAATCAATTTCCTTCTCGAGGTTAAACATATTATCTTTTTCTCTTGAAGATAAATAATTTCCTTTTTCTGGTAAAATATAATATCCCTTTATATTTTATCTAACTAAAATTTCTCCTTTATTAATCAATTTCCTTTTTCAAGTTAGACAATTACCTATTCTATTTTTCAATAACTAAACAATTTCCTTTTTCAATTAAAATAGAATATATTTCACATTTTATTTAACTAAAATATCTTTTTTTAAAAAAAAAATAGTAAGAGCAATTTTGTTTAATAAAATAACATAATTATATTATAATTACTATTAACTAATCAATTACCTTTTTCATCCAAAACACGTTAACTTTTATTTTTTCTCTAATTAATATCTCTCTTTTTTCAATTATATCATGAACGGTTACCTTTTTCAGCAAAAATACGTTAATTTTTTTCTTTTCTCTTACTAATCTATACTATTATATAAAAGCCGAAACATTAAAAGTTTGGTTAGTCGGTACGGTACCTGTTAATTTTACGTATTTACCCTTACTCAATTACTACTAACTAATCAATTTCCTTTTCCAAATTAAACATATTATATTTTCTACTTTTCAAAAATTAAATAATTTCTTTTTTCAAGTAAAATACAATATCTTTTATATTTTATCTAACTAAAATTTCTCCTTTATGAATCAATTTTCTTTTTCAGGTCATATTACCTTTTCTATTTTTCAATAATTAAATAATTTCCTTTCTCAGGTAAATTAGAATATCTTTTACATTTTATCTAACTAAAATTTCTCTTTTTTAAAAACATTACGAGCAATTTTTTTAATAAAATAACATAATTATATTATAATTACTACTAATCAATTACTTTTTTCATTCAAAACACGTTACCTTTTCTCTAACTAAAATCTTTCTTTTTCCAATTATATCATGGACGGCTACCTTTTTCAGCCAAAACACGTTACCTTTTTTCTTTTCTATTACTAAAACCTCCTTTTTTTCAATAATATCACGGACGTTTCTATTTAATAAAAATAAAAAAACATTAAAAATTTGGTTAGTCGATTGGTACGGTACCTGTTGATTTTACGTATTTACCCTTACTCAATTACTACTAACTAATCAATTTCCTTTTCCAAATTAAACATATTATCTTTTCTACTTTTCAAAAATTAAATAATTTCCTTTTTCAAAAATACAATATCTTTTATATTTTATCTAACTAAAATTTCTCCTTTATGAATCAATTTTCTTTTTCAGGTCATATTACCTTTTTTATTTTTCAATAATTAAATAATTTCATTTTTCAGGTAAATTAGAATATCTTTTACATTTTATCTAACTAAAATTTCTCTTTTTTAAAAACACTACGAGCAATTTTATTTAATAAAATAACATAATTATATTATTGTTATTCCCAGATTACACACTTGTATAATTGTAGAAGGGGGGGGGTTGAATACAATTCTTGATAATTATAAATTTCTGATAAAAACCACAGAAATCTATAAGGAAATAATTGCTGAATAAGAAATGGTTCACAAACACATAAAAAATCAGGTGGTTAAATGTACCACCTGAGACTTTTATTCGAAGAAAACCCTGTGATACAAATGTACACAGCTTCTGTGTTTACAACTCTTAGCTTCTAAAGATATTCAAGAAACCCTAAGCAAATGTGTATGTTTTCTTACTATCTAAAGAGTTGCTACACTTGGTTATATATTCCAAGTTTACAAGTGCTACAGGAATAAGATAATATTAATCTAATTCAAGTTGACTTGCTACTCCACTCCAAATCCACATGTAGCCGAAAGGTTGTCCTTGTGAACAGATATGTCCCCTGCACCTTTCTTGTATGTACTGTGTAAATGAAATGCTTCTTTCTTCTGTGTTTCCAAAGTATGGCTGCCATATTGCTTTTTATACCTACTATCAATCCATGTGATCTGTCAGTCAAACCTGTCCTTATCAACTGCTAATTCCTAGCATAGGATAAAGTGACAATGATTATCCGTTGATGTTGTGTCTACTTATCCGTTGATGGTAGTTTGAGCTGTATCCGTTGATCGAGTAGATTTGAGTTGTATCCGTTGATAGAGCCATGTTCTCATCCGTTGATACATTTTCACTTAGACAGAATTACATAGCATAGCTTATTTACAATTGGCTACCCTATTCTGCCTATCCATTGATGGTCAACATGACTCTGAATAAAGACACTATCAACTGATAAATAGAGATATTGCAGTATGCTACAAAACCTCATCCGTTGATGAGCTACCTGTCAACGGATAGAGTTATAAGGTCTTATCCGTTGACAGTTACAAAACTTGACTTATACAATTTTGCTTGAATGTTAAGTTATCATCAACTACAACATATTCCTAACAATCTCCCCCAATTTATACTTGATGGCTATAAAGCATAAATTCAGAACCTTGATGATAACAAAACATTCCTAACGATATATACACACTTCAGTATGCAAACATTGTATTAAGCTACAAAAATTAAAAACAGAAAGCTTTAAGAAACTTATCAGAGATGTGCTCCTTTAGATTGAGCAGATTAATGAGGTTTCCTCTCTCTGGTTGGCTGAACCCTTGACTTTCCTTCCTTGGCAGAGTTGGACTCAATTTGCACTTGAAGTTGCCTATAGAAGGTATCTTCTTCAACAACCTTTGGATTTAGCTTTAGTTGTAACCATCTCAGGTAGTCAGAACTAGCCTTTGACAGTTGGTCTTCTAACCTGAAGAATCTCCTAGTGCCCTCATCATCCCTGAACTCCATCATCCAAAAGGGTTGAATGTGGATTTTCTGTCCATTATAAGGGATCTTCATTTTCTTTGGTAGACTTGAGGGTGAGTTCCATTCTCTCCTTATTTCTTCTATTCTGCTAATTATCTCCCTTCTGGCTATCTCAGAGAACCCTGTGTGTCTCTTGAAAGCTGAGAACACTCTGGTCAATGTATGATAATTTTCTCCAAGAACCTTCTTTAGTGGCCATGTCCTCTGACTTCCTCCCTTGTAGACAAACACTAATCTCTCAGGCTGATTCTTGTACTTGTCAATTCCTCTTACTTCTGACAATTCATCCAAATATAGATTCATGTCAGAGTATTCTTCAATTTCTGCATGATAGATAAAGTCTTCTTTGTTTTCCAAGATTGGTTGTTTGACAATGGCAGGTACCCTAGCAACTTGAACTGGTCCCTTTGAAAGTTGCTTCTTTGGAGCCCTTTTCTTCTGTTTTGGATTTAGCAAGAATGAAGGAACTTCAATTGAATCAAAATTCACTGGTTCCTCTTTAGGCCTTATGGGGTCACCATGAAAGTTTACAGTTGGGTCGATTACTATTACAGACATAGGTACTGGTGAACCAATTGTTTCTTTTTCTGGAGAGGGTTCTGGAGAAAGAACCCTCTTGGTTTTAGCTTTCCTTCTTCTAGGTTTGATTTTGGGAACTTCCTCAGGTTCCTTCATTTCAACCTCTACCTCATCCATTAACTCTTGAGCTAGCCTGGCTTGCTTCTCTTCTGAGTTTTCATGTTGATTTTCTGTACTTGGATGGGCTTCCCTTTGGATTCTGGAGACTTCTTCTCTTTTAGCTTCCACAAATCTAGGATGACTGTTGGATATATTTAATACTTTTCCATTCCTCATGATTACAGCCATCCAATCTCTTACACTCTTATTTGTCTGAACTTTGAACTCCATAATTGTTTTTCCCATTAGCTTTACTTCATCATTCTTGGGAAATGGGTAGTCCAATTGAAGCTTGTTCTTCCCATTTTCCTTTGGTGGTGAGTAGGCTCTGGCTTTGATAGCTGGTTCAAATTCTTTGACAAATGATGGCTCAGCATCATAGAATGTAGGAGCCACAACCCTTGGAGTGAGCACCTTCATGATTGTGGTTGATATTGTTGGAGCAGAAGATTGAGCATTAAGGAACAGAGTTGATGCAATTGATTCATTGATCATCCTCTCTGTCCTTAGAATTCTGTCATTAGCCTCCTTGTTTATCTTTTCCAAAGCTTCTATCCTGGCTTGCCTTTCACCATCTGAGATGTCTTCTAATCTTTGAATCTCAGGCAAAGCCACTTGTTTCTTCACAGGGGAAGCCTTTATCTCAAACTCTGTTGGATTGACCACTACAATTGGCTGTTGCTCCCCCTCAATATGTGCTATCTCACTACTGGTAGCTTGAAATTGGCCAGTAGATGTTGCAGCCTCTTCTGTGCTTGTTCCCATTTTCTCCCCCTTTTTGTTAGCATCAAGGGTTGGGGTTGAAGCTGCAAGTAGCATTTCCAGTAGTTGAGTTTGTTTTGTTTGATTGGCAATGATGGTGTGCAATTGAGATTCCATACTATCCACCCTTGAGGAAAGAAGCTGAACAGACTTAGCCAGGCTATCTTCTTTGAGAAGTTTGCTAGAAAGCACCTTCTGAGTGGTAGTAGGAGCTAGTGCCTCAATCCTGGCATCTAGTGCTATTTTCATATCTCTAATTGCAGACTGGACCTCCTCTTGCTGTGTTCTTTGAATAACAGATTGCATCTTTTGTAATTTCAGGGAGGCCATTACTTGCTCAAGAACAGTCTTTCTCTGTGGTTCTGCAGTTTGGTGCTCAGCCTTAGCAGATTGGTATTGCTTCATGATTTCCACATTGAGATGCCCAAGTTCAGTGGCATTGGAAAACATCCATCCTGGAGTTTCATCTTCATTTATGTCTTCACCATCTGAACTTTGACTGTCATAACTGCCAAACTCTTCACTTCCAGCATTTGGAGACAGGGTTTGTAAAGCTTCTTTTGCTCTTTGAAGAGATTCTGAGGTGTGCACTAGGTGCATTGCCTCCTCTGCCTCCACATTGCCCTGCTGTGCCATGACTTGATAGGCAGAAACAGGATGAGTAAAGGTTTCAGGATCCAAAGAGATGGAGTCAATAACTGACTGATATTCTTGTCTAAATTCCATCTCTTTGGAAGCTTCATTAACCTCCATTAACTCACTTGCAATGACTGATTCTTCCTGCCTTATTTCTCCTGTAGTCTCTTCTCTCCTCTCATCTCTCTTTTCTTGCATCAGGGGCTCCCCCTGGCTCACACCTCTCACACCCTCACCTTCACCTACTAAGGTGGAACTCTCTAGCTCTCCTTTTGCCTGACCGGAAGAAATGGTCAGCCTCTCATTGATTTTCTCTCCTTTTGCCTGCTCACAAGGCAGCCTCTCACTCCCTTCCCTCATTCCTAAAAGTGTTTCAATTACTACAAACTCCTCCACAGTTGACATAGGAATGTCACATTTTGCAGTGGTAGAGAGAGTTGTCAACGGATAAGGAGTATCCGTTGATGTAGTAGTTATTGCTGTCAACGGATAGTTAGTTGAAGACATATCCGTTGATGAAGAAACACTTGTCAACGGATGAAGGATATCCGTTGATGAAGGTAAACGAGTATCCGTTGAAGTGAAAACCAACACGGAATCTGTGGTGATTGATTTTAAGGAAGAGGCCACAGATAGTGTTGTGAATTCAGGAATGGAAGATTGATGGCCCAACAAATCATCTAAAAGAGGATGACCACCAATTGTTGAGTGGGGCTTCTCCATGAATTTTAAAGATGGAGAATCAGGAATTGATGTAGATATCATATCCACATCCAGAGATGGAGTTGGTGATGGTGGATCAAAATGTGTATCGATTTGAAGGTTAAGATCAAGGGGCTGTGACTCCACATTTATTGAAGTCACATCAAACTGAATTTGAGAAGGTACAGTTTGCTGTACAGTGTGTGCACCCTGTGATTCCCCAATGGTTTTGGATTTTACCCTTCTACCATAGGTTTTTGAGGGAGAGCTATCTGTGTCCCTTGCCCTTTTGTTCTGTGTTCCTGAAATGGAACTTAAATTAGTAGTCACACCCTGTTGAGAGGATGTAACTAGAAATTGGCTTGTAGGTTCATTAACAGTCTTTTGAGAGACTGAAATGTTGGGTGCACTTGCCTTACCTTCCTTATCCTTAGGGCTTCTTTGATGTTCACCCTGTCCCTCACCACTCACTACCACCTTCACACTCCCCTCAAGAGCTTTGGTAGTTTTTGCAACAGATGCCTTTTGAGAGACACCTGAGGTTTGTCTTTTAGATTGTGGTTTAGGAACTTTGGATTTGGTCACTTTGGTAGGAGCCTGTTTGGTCACAGTCACAGACTCCATTGTGACACTAGAAGGCAAAGAAATTTGGGGGTTGGAGATAGGAAGTTCAGGGTTGGAAACAGTTACCTGAATAATTGGTAGATATACCAATTGTACTTCTGCATTTAGGTTCATTCGAATCAAATCACTTAAGACTCTCTTCTCCTGAACAAAACAATTGAACTTGCTATCCGGGTTAGCAATGGATAGCTCATTCTCAGATACATGCAGTGCTAGGAGCATTAAAAATCTAGCAAAATAAACATTCTTGCCCCTAGTTTCCTTTTTACCTAATTTAGCTGCTATCTCATACATGACTAGTGTGCCAAAATTATAAAATTTATCAGTTAAAAGCATACAAAGCATAATTAGCATGGAGTTGGTAACAGCATCAAAGTTACTAATCTTGCCAGAAAAAGTTTTAATGAAGGCATCACAAAGATAACTCCATTCCTTAACCATACCTTTCCTAACAATTTTCCCTAAGTTCTCAGTACTAAGGGTATAATTTATGGAATTAAGCATGGTAACAATTTCAGCATTACTGGGTTCCTTCAGACAGTTATTCTCAGGCAATTTTAAACAAGCAGTTAACACATCAGAATTAACTACATAATTTTTACCCTTTAAAGAAAAAGCAAGTGTACCGTCTGTGCCATTGTACTCAGCAGATGCCCACATCTCTTCGATAACCTCATGGATTAGAGGAGTGGTGGCAGTCATAGCATGTGACAGTTTGCATTTCTTCACGAAATTCATCATGGTGTGATATGCTTCTGGAGCGTTCACAGTATCAACAAAGGCCGCGAAATTGTTCTTCTCATAGGTAAACCCGGTGGAAGACATCATCTTAACAATAGGCGCCATTGGAGTGTTTGAGCTTTTGTTGCAGAGAGAGATTTAGTGAAGAAGATGCAGTTAACTAATGAGACTCTTGAAAATGAATAAAGATGAAATGTGAGAATACAAAACAGCCTTTTATATATTCCAAGAATTAAAAATGAAATAATTAAGAGTAATTACCCCATTGGTCAAAAGTAACTGTCAGACAATAAATAAAAAGAAAAGAAGTACAGCCGTGACTAATTATACACGTTTATCAACGGCTATATAAAAAGTATATGTATATCAACGGATAAAGATTGGACGGTTGAGAAAACAGTTTATCCATCGATGACGTGGACAACCTGTTATCCGTTGACATACGAAAATCTAGTAATGTGTTTACACTACCAACGGATAAAAGGATATCCGTTGATAAGCAAATTTTGCCTTAGACAAAATTTCTGCTAAGAGTTATTCTGAGAGTTTTTAATTCTCAAGTAAATCAAAACACATTTCTAGCTGCAATACAGTATTATTAGATACCACTAGGAATTATGAAAAATTAAGCATACCTAGTTCACCTACCAATCTTGTGAATGAGGATTCATCAAGAGGCTTGGTGAAGATATCTGCAAGCTGCATTTCACTTGGCACAAAGTGCATTTCTACTGTACCATTCATCACATGCTCTC
Source organism: Kitagawia praeruptora (assembly GCA_037693485.1). NCBI lineage: Eukaryota > Viridiplantae > Streptophyta > Magnoliopsida > Apiales > Apiaceae > Kitagawia > Kitagawia praeruptora. The sequence continues at coordinate 149,460,572 of CM075352.1, forward strand.
TGATGAAATGGTATTTGATGTCAATATGCTTGGTTCTCGAATGTTGCACTGGATTTTCTGTGATGGCAATAGCACTAGTGTTGTCACAGAAAATTGGAATCTTCTCAACTTTTAGACCATAGTCAATAAGTTGATTCCTCATCCAAAGAATCTGTGCACAACAACTTCCAGCTGCAATGTACTCAGCTTCGGCTGTAGAAGTGGAGACTGAGTTCTGTTTCTTACTGAACCATGACACAAGCCTAATCCCTAGAAACTGACAGGAGCCTGTAGTACTTTTCCTATCAATTCTGCAACCTGCATAGTCTGCATCTGAATAGCCAATTAGATCAAAGCCAGAATCTCTTGGGTACCAAATGCCAAGGTTTGGTGTTCCCTTGAGATACCTGAAAATTCTCTTAATAGCAATCAAGTGAGACTCTCTAGGGTCAGCTTGAAATCTAGCACAAAGACATGTGGAGAACATTATATCAGGTCTACTAGCTGTTAGATATAGAAGTGAGCCTACCATGCCTCTATAGCTTGAGATGTCCACAGATTTTTCCTTAGTATTCAACTCAAGCTTAGTTGCAGTGGCCATAGGTGTTTTTGCAGAGGCACAATCCATTAAGTCAAATTTCTTTAAGAGATCATAAATATATTTTGTTTGACTTATGAAAATTCCCTCATTAACTTGCTTTACTTGTAAGCCAAGAAAGTAAGTTAATTCACCCATCATGCTCATTTCATACCTACTTTGCATAAGTTTGGCAAACCTTTTACAAAGCTTCTCATCTGTAGACCCAAAAATAATATCATCTACATAGATTTGAACAAGTATTGAAGAACCATTGACATTTCTATGAAATAAAGTTTTATCTACTGTACCTCTAGTGAAGTGATTCTCCAGAAGAAATTGAGATAAAGTGTCATACCAGGCTCTTGGTGCTTGCTTCAAACCATAAAGTGCTTTCAAGAGAAGATATACATAATCTGGAAATTCTGGATCTTCAAAGCCAGGAGGTTGATGGACATATACCTCTTCTTCCAGTTCCCCATTTAGAAAGGCACTTTTAACATCCATCTGATAGACTTTGAAGTTGGCATGTGCTGCATAGGCTAGGAAAATTCTGATGGCCTCAAGTCTTGCCACTGGTGCAAAAGTTTCATCAAAATCTATTCCTTCTTCTTGAGAATAGCCCTTTGCCACTAATCTAGCTTTATTCCTCACAATTATGCCATTTTCATCAGTCTTATTCTTGAGAACCCATTTGGTACCTATGATACCTCTATCATCAGGTTTGGGCACAAGCTTCCATACTTTATTTCTCTCAAATTGGTTTAGCTCTTCTTGCATTGCTAAGACCCAATCTGGATCTAGAAGAGCATCCTCCACTTTCTTAGGTTCCTCTTGAGACAGGAAACTACTGTATAGGCATTCTTCTTGTGTGGCTCTCCTAGTTTGGACTCTTGAGTTTGAGTCACCAATGATTAACTCAAAAGGATGATCTCTGGTCCATTTTCTTGAAGGTGGAAGGTTTGATCTAGATGAGGTTGCTTCATCTACGTGAGTATGATATTGTTGATTGGATATTGAGTTTTGACTTTGAGAAACTCCCCCTGAGTTTGTTGTCCTTGAGGAATTATGAAGTTGACTGTCAACAGAAGCATCATTTTGTCTATCAACGGATGCTCCATTTTGCCTGTCGACGGATACATGAGAATGTCTGTCAACGGATGCATCTGATGATCTAGTATGACTGTCAACGGATGCTTCATTTCCAGTGTTAGCATCACTTCTAGTTGGACCAACAGCTCTAGGTGAATTTCCAAGGTCATGATCTTCATTTTCCTCATCATCATCAATGTACATTCTTCCTTCTACCTCATTTTCAAATCTCAACTTTTCATGGAAGCCTTCATCATTCAGACCTGGAATCTTCTGATCATCAAACACAACATGTACAGATTCCATGACAATGTTGGTTCTTAAATTGTAGACTCTATAGGCTTTCCCTGCTGCATACCCAACAAAGATAGCTTCATCTGCCTTTGCTTCAAATTTGCCCAAGTTATCTCCATGATTCCTTAGCACAAAACACTTACATCCAAAGACATGGAGAAAAGCTAACGTTGGTTTCTTGTTGGTGAATAAGTGGTAAGGAGTCATTCCTCTAGCTTGATTGATCAAGGAAATATTCTGAGTTAAGCAGGCAGTGCTGACAGCTTCAGCCCAGAAATATGTTGGCAATCTTGATTCACTTAACATTGTTCTAGCTGCTTCAATGAGAGTTCTGTTTTTCCTTTCAACAACCCCATTTTGTTGAGGTGTTCTAGCAGCAGAAAACTCATGGACAATTCCATTCTCTTCACAGAAAATATTCATTGTGGAATTTTTGAATTCAGTGCCATTGTTACTCCTGATTCTTTGTACTTTTACTTCAGAACCATTGTTTACTTGTCTGAGATGATTGATGATGATTTCACTTGCACAATCTTTGGAGTGCAGGAAGAAAGTCCATGTAAACTTAGAGAAATCATCCACAATCACCAGACAGTATTTCTTCTTTGAGATGGACATGACATTTACTGGACCAAATAAGTCCATATGCAGCAATTGAAGGGGCTTAACAATAGATGACTCTGTCTTGCTCTTGAAGGATGATTTCTTTTGCTTTCCTAATTGGCAGGCATCACACAGTCCATCTTTGATGAACTCCAATTGAGGGATTCCTCTAGCAAGATCCTTTCTTACCAAATCATTCATTACTTTAAAATTCAAATGAGACAGCTTTTTATGCCATAGCCAACTCTCATCCTTGCTTGCTTTGCTGAAAAGACAAGTAATGGATTCTGAGCATACTGAGTTGAAGTCAGCTATGTAAACATTTCCTTTTCTAAAGCCTGTCAGAACCACATTGTTGTTTTTCTTGGTAGAAACAACACAGGCTTCTTTAGTGAACTTTACTTCATAGTCTTTGTCACAAATCTGACTGACACTCAGCAAATTGTGCTTCAAACCTTCAACTAAAGCCACTTCTTCAATGATGACATTGTCCTTTGTAATCAAGCCATATCCCTTAGTATAACCTTTGCTGTCATCTCCAAAGGTAATCCTAGGGCCAGCTTCCTCCTTGAACTCTGTGAGCAGGGTTGAATCTCCTGTCATATGCCTAGAACATCCACTGTCTAGGTACCATAGATTCCTCTTATTTCCCTGCACACAATCCAAAATACAAATCAAGTTGATTTTGGTACCCAAGTTTCCTTGGGTCCTTTCTTGTTAGCCTTTGGTTTTACACTCTTGGCAATCTTCACTTTGGGTGTAGATGCTTGAGTGATAGGTTTAGACAGATGCTCATTTGCATAAATATTTGATGCATGCATTTGTGAAAAATTGGCATACATATTATCCATGCTGGGGATGCTCCATGACATTTGTGGCATATTCACAGATTGAAAATAAGGATTAGGCACATATGGCATGTTCACATATGGATTTGAAAAACTAGCATTCTGATACAAACTAGGCATAACAGGCATTGCAGGCATACTTGGCATAGATTGAGGTACATGAACAGGAGTCCTTTTAACAGACTTGCAATTAGAAGATAGATGATTGACACTATTGCAATTACCACAAGTTTTCCTAGGAGCAAACTTGTCAGGAGAATAATTGTTTTTCTTGTTAATGCCTATCTTACCATTTCTGTTCTTTTTCTTTTTACCCTCAGTCTCTACCTTTTCATTAACTGACTTACCAACAGCCTTTTTGTTGGGTAAATCACCTGCCTTAGCCTTCTCACTAGATTTGGCTTGGCTGCTTTCACCAGAAACAAAGTTCTTGGCTACTGGACCATACTGATTGTTCAGTCTCTTGAGTTCCTTCGTACTAACAGACTTTTTGTTAGTCGACGGATACCTCTCATCCGTTGATGGTTCATCTGTCAACGGATGATCACTATCCGTTGATTCACAAATAGTCTCTAGATCCTCAAGGCAAGGTTCTAGCTCCTTTTTCTTCTGAGTCCAGGTATCCCTTACAAATGATTCTATTCCCTGGACTTCTATTATGTTTTGAGAAATATTCCTACAACTTTGAAATTTAGCAATTATTCCTTGTTCTTTTTCAAGCTGGTTTCTTAAGATCAATTCTCTTTTTAACACAGCTTCAAGTTCATTTTTAGCATCATTGCAATCAACTCTCATTTTCTCAAATTCTAGAAATTGAACTTCCAGAACTGCATTTCTATCACTTAAGAACTGATTAGTTTCTTTAATCCTATTGTTCTCTTTAGTAAGTGATTTAAGAGTAACACTCAAGTGATATAGTTCAGTAGACATATCATCTATAACACTATTGCATTCCTCTTTGGTGAGCTCAGAGAGATTAGTAGAAAATACCTGATTGCTAGCTGAACTTGCTTCCTGCTCAGAATCAGCCATTAATGCAAGGTTGACAAACTCAGCATCATCATCAGAATGATTTCCATCAGCAGCCCAGTCATACTCTTGGGTCATGAATGCCTTTCCTTTCTGTCTGAGAAGATCAAAGTATTTCTTCTTGTAGTCAATAGTTTCAGTTGACTTTCCCTTGTTCTCAGATCTAGGCTTCCTGCATTCACTTATCATGTGACCAGCAATACCACAATTATAGCATTTAATTTTGGATTTATCCACATAATTGCTTGTAGAAAAATCCTTGTTAAATGGCTTGGCCACCCCAGAGTTTCTTCTGAATTTTAGCTTAGAGAATCTCCTAGATAGAAAGGCTAAATGCTCATCTATCTCATCCAATTCATCCTGCTGTAGGACACTCATTTCTTCAGACACCTTTTCCTTGCTTTTGCTTGATTCTGTTCTACCTTCACAAACCTCCCTGTTTGGTGTAGATTTAGCAGCTTCAGTCCTCTTTTCCTCCTTCTGCTCCAAGTTGGCAACAAGTGCAACTGACCCACTTTTCTTTTGGACCTTCTCAATTTCTTCATCCTGCTCCATTTCTAGTTCATATGTCTTTAAAGTTCCATAGAGTCTTTCAAGAGTAAATGACTTGTACTCTTGAGTGTTTCTTAGAGAAACAGTCATAGGCTTCCACTCTTTGGGCAGTGATCTCAGAAATTTGAGATTAGAATCTTTCACTTAGTAGATTCTTCCATACAGTTTCAAGCCATTCAGTAGCTTTTGAAATCTACTAAATGTATCATTCAATGTCTCTCCATTCTTGAAATGGAAGTGCTCATACTGTTGGATCAGTAGTTGCATCTTGTTTTCCCTTACCTGTTCTGTACCTTCACAAAGGGTTTGAACAATGTCCCATACTTCCTTGGCGGTAGTACAGTTGATAACATTGTCAACCATGTCTGTTTCTAAGCCATTAAACAGAATATTCATGGTCTTTTTGTCCTTGTGGACTTCTGCAATATCCTCAGCGCTCCATTCAGAAACAGGTTTTGGGATGTACGTGTCTGGTGCATCTGCAGCAAGACCAACTCTTGAAGCAGCCTTCATTGGAACATGAGGACCCTTCTCAATGCAATCTACAAAACCTACATCAATAGACATGAGATGTAGACGCATTTTTACTTTCCAGTGAAAGTAATTTTCCCTATCAAGAACCGGTATCTTCACTCCATAATCCTTCTTAGACATGTTGAAAGTGTGTTGATCTTTAAACTTCAAATATATTAGAAGCTTGCTCTGATACCAATTGTTATTCCCAGATTACACACTTGTATAATTGTAGAAGGGGGGGTTGAATACAATTCTTGATAATTATAAATTTCTGATAAAAACCACAGAAATCTATAAGGAAATAATTGCTGAATAAGAAATGGTTCACAAACACATAAAAAATCAGGTGGTTAAATGTACCACCTGAGACTTTTATTCGAAGAAAACCCTGTGATACAAATGTACACAGCTTCTGTGTTTACAACTCTTAGCTTCTAAAGATATTCAAGAAACCCTAAGCAAATGTGTATGTTTTCTTACTATCTAAAGAGTTGCTACACTTGGTTATATATTCCAAGTTTACAAGTGCTACAGGAATAAGATAATATTAATCTAATTCAAGTTGACTTGCTACTCCACTCCAAATCCACATGTAGCCGAAAGGTTGTCCTTGTGAACAGATATGTCCCCTGCACCTTTCTTGTATGTACTGTGTAAATGAAATGCTTCTTTCTTCTGTGTTTCCAAAGTATGGCTGCCATATTGCTTTTTATACCTACTATCAACCCATGTGATCTGTCAGTCAAACCTGTCCTTATCAACTGCTAATTCCTAGCATAGGATAAAGTGACAATGATTATCCGTTGATGTTGTGTCTACTTATCCGTTGATGGTAGTTTGAGCTGTATCCGTTGATCGAGTAGATTTGAGTTGTATCCGTTGATAGAGCCCTGTTCTCATCCGTTGATACATTTTCACTTAGACAGAATTACATAGCATAGCTTATTTACAATTGGCTACCCTATTCTGCCTATCCATTGATGGTCAACATGACTCTGAATAAAGACACTATCAACTGATAAATAGAGATATTGCAGTATGCTACAAAACCTCATCCGTTGATGAGCTACCTGTCAACGGATAGAGTTATAAGGTCTTATCCGTTGACAGTTACAAAACTTGACTTATACAATTTTGCTTGAATGTTAAGTTATCATCAACTACAACATATTCCTAACAATTATAATTACTATTAACTAATCAATTACCTTTTTCATTCAAAACACGTTACCTTTTCTCTTTTCTCTAACTAAAATCTTTTTTTTTCCAATTATATCATGGACGGTTACCTTTTTCAACCAAAACAAGTTACCTTTTTTCTTTTCTCTTACTAAAACCTCCTTTTTTCCAATAATATCACGGACGTTTCTATTTAATAAAAATAAAATAATAATAATATTATGATACTAATAATTAACAAATTCAACTAAAATATATAATCTTTTCTATTTTTTCTAATTAAATTCCTTTTTTTTAGAAATATAACGGGCAACATTAAATTTCTCAATTTCTAAAAACTATGAGCAATTTTATTTAGTAAAATAACATAATTAAATTATAATTACTATAAACTAATCAATTTTTTCTAGAAATATAACGGGCAACATTAATTTCTCATTTTCTAAAAACTATGAGCAATTTTATTTAGTAAAATAACATAATTAAATTATAATTACTATAAACTAATCAATTGTCATTTTCACATAAATCATGTCATCTTCATGTTATCCTTACTTAATTATTTATAATTACGAATAACTAATAAATTTTCTTCTTAGGTAAAACATGTTATCTTTTCTATTTTTCAATAACTAATCTTTTATCACATCAAATATGAGAAATTCTTTCTTTTTTCATGTAAAATATGCTACCTTTTCTATTTTTCAATAGCCAATTTTTCTTTTTACGTAAAATACAGTTTATCTAGCTAAATTTTTTCCTTTTCTAAAAAAACTATGAGCAATTATGTTTAATAAAATAAAATATTATAATTACTAATAATTAACCAATTACCATTTTCAGCTAAAATACATTATCTTTTCTATTTTTTATTTTTTTCAGAAAAACCTATTTGGTTTGCTTTATTTAAGTACAATAAAATAATAACAATACAATAACTAATAACTAACCGATTACGTTTTTCAGCTAAAATATTTCATTTTTTCAATATTTTCAAACTAAAATCCATCATTTTCTAAAAATATCACGGACAACATATATATAATTATATCTGAACATATTTTTCTAAAATTTTAAGCCAAGAAAGTTTATGTTTTAAAATTTTTAATTCAAATAAAAAAAATTATGTTATATTAAAGAACATCCGTGCATCGCACGGGTTTTAAGCTAGTAATAATAATTAACCGATTACCTTTTCAGCTAAAATGTATAATCTTTTCTATTTTTCTAATTAAAATCCTTTTTTTCTAGAAATATCACGACAACATAAACTTTTCATTTTCTAAAAACTGTGAGTAAATTTTTTTAGTAAAATGACATAATTAAATTATAATTATAAAAGCTAATCAATTACCTTTTTCACATAAATCATGTCATCTTTTTAATTTTCACGTTACCTTTCTATTTTCTCTAACTAAAATCTCTCTTTTTCCAATTATATCAATGACGGTTTTATTTAATAAAATAAACTAATAATATTTTAATATTAATAATTAACTGATTACCTTTTTCAACTAAAACGTATCATCTTTTCTATATTTTTTTTAACTAAAATCATTTTTTTAATAGAAATATCATGGACAATATAAATTTCTTCATTTCTAAAAATATTACGTGCAATTGTATTTAGTAAATAAGGTAATTAAAATATAATTGCTATAAACTAATCAATTATCTTTTCCACCTAGAACATGTTTCCTTTTTAATTTTTTCTAACTAAATTCTATCTTTTTCTAATCATATCACATGCATTCTATTTAATAAAATAAAATAATAATTTTATAATTACTAATAATTAACCAATTACCTTTTTCAACTAAAACCTATCATCTTTTCTATATTTTTTGACTAAAATCCTTCCATTTTTAGAAATATCACGGATAACATTTGTATAATATTTATCAAATCATCTCATATAATAATGTAAGCCTCCTAAATTCATGTTTTAAAAAATTAATTTAAATAAATGAAAATTTCATATAATTTTAAAATAAAAATAATCCGTGCATCGCACGGGCTTTAAGCTAGTACATTCTTTAAATCGTAAAAATAAACAAGTTTGCATCAATTTCTAAAAAATATGTGTCTCGCACAGATTATTACGCTAATTTTTCAAAATACAACGTTATCTTTATCGCATCATTCGAGAAAAATATTTAAAAATTCGGGTTATTGTTATGTAATTAGTGGATGACTCTTAGATTATCTTAGCTTTTGAGTTCTCCTTTATTAATGAGAGACTCTTGACCCTCTATTTCTCTTGTAACCTACATCTCAAGTGCTATATAAAGGCACTTGTACTTGTTGCTATGTGTGATGTGAAATACAATGAAGTTCTCTCCCATTTTCTCTACTTCATAAGCTTCTATTATATTATATTATTATATAATACGTTATCAGCACGATTGTTACGTCACAATACAAAGGAGTTAGAAGCAAGAACTGAGGGTTATAAAAGATTGAGGAGGAAGTATCATTCACGGCAGTTAAAGTACAGTGGATCAAATTCTTTCTAGTTCTAGCCTTCTAGGTATGTGTCACAGACAGTAATTTATATGATTATTATATGTGTATGTGTTGTATGTGCAATCTACCCCCGAATTGTTTATATGATCTTTGTCCATATTATTTAATTGCCTCTCCATGAAAAACTTGTAGCTTACTTGATCCATTTATTTAAACCTGTAAGAAGTGTTTGTGAACTAGATATCATACAAATTGATGTGGTTTTGTTGATCATTTAATTTGATTAGTGAACATAAAATATTTGTTTCATATTTGTACATATAAATCTGCAAGTATTTTGCATGTTAAATATTATCTTAATATTGTACTTGCATCTTATAAGTAATATATAATTTAGTTTGGATGTATTTTCCTTTTTTGTAAAATATCTTAATGTTTGCACCCCATTAAAAAAAAAATTCTATTGATATTTTTTTAGGAATAAATTATAATTTGATACTTTGTATTTCTTGTGTTCTTGGGCTAAATCCTTCATTTATGCATGTTCTGTTTTATTTAATTGTTGGACACTACTTGGACATTCAAACTTCTGCATGATAAAATATGGAGTGTTTGATGAACCTCTTATTGTTGTTTTGTGACACTGGTCTTAAATTCTTTTGTGTACCAAATTTGACAAGTAATAAATAAAAGAGCAATGCTCTTTATGTGCTATGAAAGATAAATGAACTAGCCATAAGACCTCTGAAATCTAAACCACCTATTTACTAAGTTAATTGTGTTCCTTATTTCGAGCTGCATATATACTTTAAATGCTTATTTGTGCTAAATTAGACTTGTAGCTATTATTTATACTTTACTGAGTGTTTAGAGATTTGATATGCTGGTTTTGGAGGTTTTGTATTATTTAGGAGATTTATCAGACCTGTTCATTTTATTATCGGAGTCTTAGTGCTTGAAAATATTTATTTGAGATGAATTAATATATTTTCTATTTTAGTTCTTAAAAATGTCAAATCTTACAAAGCTTGAATTCAACGCACTTGATGTCACCGGAAAGAATTATTTGACATGGATTCTTGATGCTGAAATCCATCTTAGTGCTATGGGTCTTGGTGACACCATAAAAGAAGGAAATAAAGCTTCCGAGCAAGATAAAGCAAAGGATATGATATTCATCCGCCATCACCTTGATGAAGGGTTGAAAACTGAATATTTAACTATTAAAGATCCATCAACTCTGTGGAAGGATCTCAAGGAAAGATATGACCATCAAAAAACGGTGATACTCCCAAAAGCTCGCTATGATTGGCTACACTTGCGATTGCAAGATTATATGTTTACATTGGGTGTTGCTCAGGTGAGAACCCCCGCTTATGGTGAGATATGAGATCTAATCCTAGCAACTCATTTAAATACATTATATTCATCTCTCACCTTTCATTTTAGATTTTAATATTTTATATTTGGAATTTCACCATCTTCTTTCAATTCAACCACCACCCGCAACCACCACCGGCGATCACCAGAAAATCACCACCGACAAACATAAAATCACCACCGCTAAACTAGAAATCACCACCAAAAATACCAAAATTACCACTCCGACCAACTGTAAACAAAAAAGCACCACCGGAAAACGAAAAATCACCACCACAAACCACCCCATCGCCGCCGACAGCTCCGACTACCACCAACAAATCATAAAAAATCACCGTGACCAAAACCACCGCAAACCACCACATCGCCCCAGCCACCTCCGGCCACCACCAGCAAATCACCAACGGATCGGAGCCCAAAAATCACCACAAATAAACAATCTACCAAACCATGTACTGTTAACAGATCCACCAATCACCATCATACAACCACCACCATTAACACCAAATCACCAGAAAATTTCTGGCGAGACAAAAACATACTCTAAAAATTCGAACCAAAACATATATTATACAGCCTCCATCGATTTATGTAACCACATAAACGAACAAAACAACTCAAGAACTTAAACTCCGGTAAGCTACAAAATTTTCCGACGAGTTACTTATCAACCCAGAAAAATTAGAAAAATATATATCTACTCCACACACACCAATCTATACGTACACGGAATTAAAATCATAAAAAACGGAGCCAAAAGTGAAACCCGATTTTTACCTTCAAACTCGAATGATTTGAAAGCTTGATTTGATGATACGAATTGATAGAGGGGAAGAAGAGGATCAGTTTAGTTACTAACACTTGTGATTTGGGTAAAAAAGTCACTACAATTTTGGGATTTTAATTCGTTGGAAATGAAGAATAATAGAGTGAGAGAGAGTCAGGAGAGAAGAGAGATTGGAGAGAGAAAAGAAAAACCAGGGGTGGTGTACGGGGTGAGTCGACGGCGTCGATGGCGGGGGAGGGGGGCGAGTGTGGGTCTGTGTGTGTTGGGTGCGTGTGTTTATGTGTGTAGTGTGTGTATAGTGTGTCATGTGGGTATATATATGTGTGTTTAATATGTGGCTAGGATTTAAAATGGTTTAAAAATTGTGGGGCTGAAATTAGATCTCAATTATCATAATAAAATGGGATTCTCACCTGAGCAAGACCCTGTTTACATTTATGTTTCTCTTTAAGATAGATTAGTATTTGTTATTTCACTATTTTTCATTTATTTGTCTCACACATGTTTTATTCATATTCACTATTTTATGTTGCACTAAATCGGGGGTCCTCACGAAAACAGCCACCCTCTTCTAAGAGTAGGGACATGGTCTATGTACATCTTATCCTCATAAAACCCTGCTCTAAGTGGGATATATTAGGTATGTTTGATTTGGTTTGGTTTTTTTGAAATAATGCAAAATTGATATTAATTGCTAAAATGATTGTTTTACATGTAATTTAAAGTAAAATTGCTTCTCCGAATATCACTTTTAAATTACTGACAATTTCCATTACAGAATCGATGATGTTTCTGTAAATACAAAAAGAATTTTATTTACACAAAATTATCATTAAGTTCTTCAATTTGAAAATCCGAAAATCAATTCAAAAACCATATTTCCCCTATAAAAATATAACAAAATCTATATCCCATAACAAATAAAAATAAAAAAAGTTATAAAATAAACTAATTTTTTTAATTTTTTGTTTTCCATTTCTAAAAATAATAATATTTAAAAAATGCTAGATATCCCAAATTGATACCCAAAATATTTCCCAATTATTAAATATATTATTTTAATTAATTAAAATAAAATGGATCCCCAACACCAACTTCCTAAATTAAAATCTTCTTCTATATATATAATAGGAGAACAAGGGGATATTTTAGGGATATTTTGAGCCAATAAACCCGCAATGAAATTACGAGTTTGGCCTTATATATTATAAAATTACATTGATTTGCCACTCCATTATTTGAAAAGAAAAAATAAGTTATTTTGTGTTTGTGGGGAAATGAACCCACAACTTCCTCCATATATTTCTTTCTCCAAACCATTATGCTACATTATGTTTTTTCGTATAGAGTTAAAACTCTTTTTACATAAGTTCGACAAATATTTCTTCCTCCAAACCATTATGCTACATTATGTTTTTTCGTATAAAATTAAAACTCTTTTTACATAAGTTCGACCGCTCTATTATCTTGTTTTTACTATTATTTTAACTTATGAGTAAAAATAGTAATGACAAATATTAGTTTTAAAATTTTACTTTTCAAAATATGGTACGTAATTATATACACTAATTTCAAAAATTTATTCCACTCTCTTATTTTAAATGAGTTAGTTTATTTTTGTTCTGAATTGAATCATTAACCTCGTCCAAATAATTCATCCTTCCAATCATTGTACTACATATATTTTTGGTTTTTAGTTAAATTCTTTTAGATAAATTCGACCACTTATTTATTCTATTTTTGCTACTACTTTAATTTTTGAGCAAAAGATAATGGTGATTCACATTACTTTTAAAATAATGTATTTTAGTTTACAAAACATGGTACGTAATTATATATACAACTAAATTAAAATTTTGATATAATATCACACAATGTAAAATGGTTTATTATTAACTATGATATATTTTATATTTTTACACAACAATATATAATTAAAAGATGAGATCCTTAAAAATGTCAGATAGTACAAAAGTTAAAAAAAATGAATCTTGTAGATAAGTTGAGAAAAATAAACTTTCTTGAAAAAAAATTACATAATATATAATAATACAAAATATATGAATCAGTTCATATTATACGTACATCGATTAAAAGTCGTATAATACACATAGAGAAATTTTGGTTGGAAAGAATATTAAAAAATTCAAAATAAATTGTAAAAAGGATTAAAATATACAGTCAAGTTAACAAATATCTTAGAAAATGGTATATTGCATAGCATGCACATACACAAAATATTATGATCGATTGGACAACATCTTTATTGTGAAATATTACGTGGGTAAATAATAGGTTTCTTGAGTTGTCAAAATTACAACTGGTATTTGAATAAATATGTAATTCGTGTACGACTCATTTATTTTATAATTGAATTCTTAAATATACCTTGAAATAGAAAGACATAAAAGAACTTTATTTCTCCCTCTTATGTATTGACTAGATTCTTTATGAAAGAATGAAAAAAAAATGAGGATAAAACATTAAAAAATATCATTCCAAAAATTGATTTATAGTGATAAAAAATACTAAGGAGAATTAAACCGAAAACCTCCCCTTATTATTTAAATTTTATGTTCTCTTACCCAAAATTATTATAATAACAAATTATTAGATGTTTTCTACTTGTGACATAAATTTGTATAAATTGGTGTAAATATGTTATACTATATCCAACACATACTATATCCAACATATTTATGTGCCACGAAATATTTTATTTTGAGTGCTTATCTGAATAATCTCAAATTTTCTGTAAAACAAAATTGGCACATTATAATAAACATGTGTTAACGGAAACTATACAATCATATGCCCATATCTATACTATTATATAAAAGCTGAAACATTAAAAGTTTGGTTGGTCGGTCGGTTCGGTACCTGTTGATTTTACTTATTTACCCTTACTCAATTACATATCTACTAACTAATCAATTTTCTTCTTGATGTTAAACATATTATCTTTTCTATTTTTTCGAAACATTAAAAGTTTGGTTGGTCGGTCGGTCGGTTCGGTACCTATTGATTTTACTTATTTACCCTTACTCAATTACATATCTACTAACTAATCAATTTTCTTCTTGATGTTAAACATATTATCTTTTCTATTTTTTCAAGAACTAAATAAATTCCTAAAATATAATATCCTTTTATATTTTATGTAACTAAAATTTCTCCTTTATTAATCAATTTCGTTTTTCAGGTTAGACATATTATCTTTTCTACTAACTAATCAATTTCCTTCTCGAGGTTAAACATGTTATCTTTTTCTCTTGAAGATAAATAATTTCCTTTTTCTGGTAAAATATAATATCCCTTTATATTTTATCTAACTAAAATTTCTCCTTTATTAATCAATTTCCTTTTTCAAGTTAGACAATTACCTATTCTATTTTTCAATAACTAAACAATTTCTTTTTTCAATTAAAATAGAATATATTTCACATTTTATTTAACTAAAATATCTTTTTTTTAAAAAAATAATAAGAGCAATTTTGTTTAATAAAATAACATAATTATATTATAATTACTATTAACTAATCAATTACCTTTTTCATCCAAAACACATTAACTTTTCTTTTTTCTCTAATTAATATCTCTCTTTTTCCAATTATATCATGAACGGTTACCTTTTTCAGCAAAAATACGTTAACTTTTTTATTTTCTCTTACTAATACTAATAATTAACCGATTACCTTTTCAGCTAAAATGTATCATCTTTTCTATTTTTCTAATTAAAATCCTTTTTTTCTAGAAATATCACGACAACATAAACTTTTCATTTTCTAAAAACTATGAGCAATTTTTTTTAGTAAAATGACATAATTAAATTATAATTATAAAAGCTAATCAATTACATTTTTCACATAAATCATGTCATCTTTTTAATTTTCACGTTACCTTTCTATTTTCTCTAACTAAAATCTCTCTTTTTCCAATTATATCAATGACGGTTTTATTTAATAAAATAAACTAATAATATTTTAATATTAATAATTAACTGATTACCTTTTTCAACTAAAACGTATCATCTTTTCTATATTTTTTTAACTAAAATCATTTTTTTAATAGAAATATCATGGACAATATAAATTTCTTCATTTCTAAAAATATTACGTGCAATTGTATTTAGTAAATAAGGTAATTAAAATATAATTGCTATAAACTAATCAATTATCTTTTCCACCTAGAACATGTTTCCTTTTTAATTTTTTCTATCTAAATTCTATCTTTTTCTAATCATATCACATGCATTCTATTTAATAAAATAAAATAATAATTTTATAATTACTAATAATTAACCAATTACCTTTTTCAACTAAAACCTATCATCTTTTCTATATTTTCTGACTAAAATCCTTCCATTTTTAGAAATATCACGGATAACATTTGTATAATATTTATCAAATCATCTCATATAATAATGTAAGCCTCCTAAATTCATGTTTTAAAAAATTAATTTAAATAAATGAAAAATTCATATAATTTTAAAATAAAAATAATCCGTGCATCGCACGGGCTTTAAGCTAGTACATTCTTTAAATCGTAAAAATAAACATGTTTGCATCAATTTCTAAAAGATATGTGTCTCGCACAGATTATTACGCTAATTTTTCAAAATACAACGTTATCTTTATCCAAGCCGAAACATTAAAAGTTTGGTCGGTCGGTCGGTCGGTTCGGTACCTGTTGATTTTACTTATTTACCCTTACTCAATTACATATCTACTAACTAATCAATTTTCTTCTTGATGTTAAACATATTATCTTTTCTATTTTTTCAAGAACTAAATAAATTCCTAAAATATAATATCCTTTTATATTTTATCTAACTAAAATTTCTCCTTTATTAATCAATTTCGTTTTTCAGGTTAGACATATTATCTTTTCTACTAACTAATCAATTTCCTTCTCGAGGTTAAACATATTATCTTTTTCTCTTGAAGATAAATAATTTCCTTTTTCTGGTAAAATATAATATCCCTTTATATTTTATCTAACTAAAATTTCTCCTTTATTAATCAATTTCCTTTTTCAAGTTAGACAATTACCTATTCTATTTTTCAATAACTAAACAATTTCCTTTTTCAATTAAAATAGAATATATTTCACATTTTATTTAACTAAAATATCTTTTTTTAAAAAAAAAAATAGTAAGAGCAATTTTGTTTAATAAAATAACATAATTATATTATAATTACTATTAACTAATCAATTACCTTTTTCATCCAAAACACGTTAACTTTTATTTTTTCTCTAATTAATATCTCTCTTTTTTCAATTATATCATGAACGGTTACCTTTTTCAGCAAAAATACGTTAATTTTTTTCTTTTCTCTTACTAATCTATACTATTATATAAAAGCCGAAACATTAAAAGTTTGGTTAGTCGGTACGGTACCTGTTAATTTTACGTATTTACCCTTACTCAATTACTACTAACTAATCAATTTCCTTTTCCAAATTAAACATATTATATTTTCTACTTTTCAAAAATTAAATAATTTCTTTTTTCAAGTAAAATACAATATCTTTTATATTTTATCTAACTAAAATTTCTCCTTTATGAATCAATTTTCTTTTTCAGGTCATATTACCTTTTCTATTTTTCAATAATTAAATAATTTCCTTTCTCAGGTAAATTAGAATATCTTTTACATTTTATCTAACTAAAATTTCTCTTTTTTAAAAACATTACGAGCAATTTTTTTAATAAAATAACACAATTATATTATAATTACTACTAATCAATTACTTTTTTCATTCAAAACACGTTACCTTTTCTCTAACTAAAATCTTTCTTTTTCCAATTATATCATGGACGGCTACCTTTTTCAGCCAAAACACGTTACCTTTTTTCTTTTCTATTACTAAAACCTCCTTTTTTTCAATAATATCACGGACGTTTCTATTTAATAAAAATAAAAAAACATTAAAAATTTGGTTAGTCGATTGGTCGATTGGTACGGTACCTGTTGATTTTACGTATTTACCCTTACTCAATTACTACTAACTAATCAATTTCCTTTTCCAAATTAAACATATTATCTTTTCTACTTTTCAAAAATTAAATAATTTCCTTTTTCAAAAATACAATATCTTTTATATTTTATCTAACTAAAATTTCTCCTTTATGAATCAATTTTCTTTTTCAGGTCATATTACCTTTTTTATTTTTCAATAATTAAATAATTTCATTTTTCAGGTAAATTAGAATATCTTTTACATTTTATCTAACTAAAATTTCTCTTTTTTAAAAACACTACGAGCAATTTTATTTAATAAAATAACATAATTATATTATAATTACTATTAACTAATCAATTACCTTTTTCATTCAAAACACGTTACCTTTTCTCTTTTCTCTAACTAAAATCTTTCTTTTTCCAATTATATCATGGACGGTTACCTTTTTCAACCAAAACAAGTTACCTTTTTTCTTTTCTCTTACTAAAGCCTCCTTTTTTCCAATAATATCACGGACGTTTCTATTTAATAAAAATAAAATAATAATAATATTATGATACTAATAATTAACAAATTCAACTAAAATATATAATCTTTTCTATTTTTTCTAATTAAATTCCCTTTTTTCTAGAAATATAACGGGCAACATTAAATTTCTCAATTTCTAAAAACTATGAGCAATTTTATTTAGTAAAATAACATAATTAAATTATAATTACTATAAACTAATCAATTTTTTCTAGAAATATAACGGGCAACATTAATTTCTCATTTTCTAAAAACTATGAGCAATTTTATTTAGTAAAATAACATAATTAAATTATAATTACTATAAACTAATCAATTGTCATTTTCACATAAATCATGTCATCTTCATGTTATCCTTACTTAATTATTTATAATTACTAATAACTAATAAATTTTCTTCTTAGGTAAAACATGTTATCTTTTCTATTTTTCAATAACTAATCTTTTATCACATCAAATATGAGAAATTCTTTCCTTTTTCATGTAAAATATGCTACCTTTTCTATTTTTCAATAGCCAATTTTTCTTTTTACGTAAAATACAGTTTATCTAGCTAAATTTTTTCCTTTTCTAAAAAAACTATGAGCAATTATGTTTAATAAAATAAAATATTATAATTACTAATAATTAACCAATTACCATTTTCAGCTAAAATACATTATCTTTTCTATTTTTTATTTTTTTCAGAAAAACCTATTTGGTTTGCTTTATTTAAGTACAATAAAATAATAACAATACAATAACTAATAACTAACCGATTACGTTTTTCAGCTAAAATATTTCATTTTTTCAATATTTTCAAACTAAAATCCATCATTTTCTAAAAATATCACGGACAACATATATATAATTATATCAGAACATATTTTTCTAAAATTTTAAGCCAAGAAAGTTTATGTTTTAAAATTTTTAATTCAAATAAAAAAAATTATGTTATATTAAAGAACATCCGTGCATCGCACGGGTTTTAAGCTAGTAATAATAATTAACCGATTACCTTTTCAGCTAAAATGTATAATCTTTTCTATTTTTCTAATTAAAATCCTTTTTTTCTAGAAATATCACGACAACATAAACTTTTCATTTTCTAAAAACTATGAGTAATTTTTTTTAGTAAAATGACATAATTAAATTATAATTATAAAAGCTAATCAATTACCTTTTTCACATAAATCATGTCATCTTTTTAATTTTCACGTTACCTTTCTATTTTCTCTAACTAAAATCTCTCTTTTTCCAATTATATCAATGACGGTTTTATTTAATAAAATAAACTAATAATATTTTAATATTAATAATTAACTGATTACCTTTTTCAACTAAAACGTATCATCTTTTCTATATTTTTTTTAACTAAAATCATTTTTTTAATAGAAATATCATGGACAATATAAATTTCTTCATTTCTAAAAATATTACGTGCAATTGTATTTAGTAAATAAGGTAATTAAAATATAATTGCTATAAACTAATCAATTATCTTTTCCACCTAGAACATGTTTCCTTTTTAATTTTTTCTAACTAAATTCTATCTTTTTCTAATCATATCACATGCATTCTATTTAATAAAATAAAATAATAATTTTATAATTACTAATAATTAACCAATTACCTTTTTCAACTAAAACCTATCATCTTTTCTATATTTTTTGACTAAAATCCTTCCATTTTTAGAAATATCACGGATAACATTTGTATAATATTTATCAAATCATCTCATATAATAATGTAAGCCTCCTAAATTCATGTTTTAAAAAATTAATTTAAATAAATGAAAATTTCATATAATTTTAAAATAAAAATAATCCGTGCATCGCACGGGCTTTAAGCTAGTACATTCTTTAAATCGTAAAAATAAACAAGTTTGCATCAATTTCTAAAAAATATGTGTCTCGCACAGATTATTACGCTAATTTTTCAAAATACAACGTTATCTTTATCGCATCATTCGAGAAAAATATTTAAAAATTCGGGTTATTGTTATGTAATTAGTGGATGACTCTTAGATTATCTTAGCTTTTGAGTTCTCCTTTATTAATGAGAGACTCTTGACCCTCTATTTCTCTTGTAACCTACATCTCAAGTGCTATATAAAGGCACTTGTACTTGTTGCTATGTGTGATGTGAAATACAATGAAGTTCTCTCCCATTTTCTCTACTTCATAAGCTTCTATTATATTATATTATTATATAATACGTTATCAGCACGATTGTTACGTCACAATACAAAGGAGTTAGAAGCAAGAACTGAGGGTTATAAAAGATTGAGGAGGAAGTATCATTCACGGCAGTTAAAGTACAGTGGATCAAATTCTTTCTAGTTCTAGCCTTCTAGGTATGTGTCACAGACAGTAATTTATATGATTATTATATGTGTATGTGTTGTATGTGCAATCTACCCCCGAATTGTTTATATGATCTTTGTCCATATTATTTAATTGCCTCTCCATGAAAAACTTGTAGCTTACTTGATCCATTTATTTAAACCTGTAAGAAGTGTTTGTGAACTAGATATCATACAAATTGATGTGGTTTTGTTGATCATTTAATTTGATTAGTGAACATAAAATATTTGTTTCATATTTGTACATATAAATCTGCAAGTATTTTGCATGTTAAATATTATCTTAATATTGTACTTGCATCTTATAAGTAATATATAATTTAGTTTGGATGTATTTTCCTTTTTTGTAAAATATCTTAATGTTTGCACCCCATTAAAAAAAAAATTCTATTGATATTTTTTTAGGAATAAATTATAATTTGATACTTTGTATTTCTTGTGTTCTTGGGCTAAATCCTTCATTTATGCATGTTCTGTTTTATTTAATTGTTGGACACTACTTGGACATTCAAACTTCTGCATGATAAAATATGGAGTGTTTGATGAACCTCTTATTGTTGTTTTGTGACACTGGTCTTAAATTCTTTTGTGTACCAAATTTGACAAGTAATAAATAAAAGAGCAATGCTCTTTATGTGCTATGAAAGATAAATGAACTAGCCATAAGACCTCTGAAATCTAAACCACCTATTTACTAAGTTAATTGTGTTCCTTATTTCGAGCTGCATATATACTTTAAATGCTTATTTGTGCTAAATTAGACTTGTAGCTATTATTTATACTTTACTGAGTGTTTAGAGATTTGATATGCTGGTTTTGGAGGTTTTGTATTATTTAGGAGATTTATCAGACCTGTTCATTTTATTATCGGAGTCTTAGTGCTTGAAAATATTTATTTGAGATGAATTAATATATTTTCTATTTTAGTTCTTAAAAATGTCAAATCTTACAAAGCTTGAATTCAACGCACTTGATGTCACCGGAAAGAATTATTTGACATGGATTCTTGATGCTGAAATCCATCTTAGTGCTATGGGTCTTGGTGACACCATAAAAGAAGGAAATAAAGCTTCCGAGCAAGATAAAGCAAAGGCTATGATATTCATCCGCCATCACCTTGATGAAGGGTTGAAAACTGAATATTTAACTATTAAAGATCCATCAACTCTGTGGAAGGATCTCAAGGAAAGATATGACCATCAAAAAACGGTGATACTCCCAAAAGCTCGCTATGATTGGCTACACTTGCGATTGCAAGATTATAAAAGTGTGAGCGAGTATAACTCTGCCATGTTTAAAATTACATCTCAATTGAAATTATGTGGCGAGAATATCACCGACAAAGATATGTTGGAAAAAACATATTCCACTTTCCATGCCAATAATATGCTCTTGCAACAGCAATATCGTGAACGTGGATTCACAAAATATTCTGAGCTGATTTCTGTCTTGCTTCTTGCTGAACAAAATAATGAACTTTTGTTGAAAAATCATCAAGCTCGTCCAACTGGCTCAACACCATTCCCTGAAGTGAATGCGGTGACTAATAATGAAGATGGAGGTAATAAGCCATTTGGACGTGGGCGTGGTCGTGGATATGGACGTGGTCGTGGACGTGCCCGTGGTCGTAGTTTTTGGCATGGTCGAGGCCGTAATCAACAAAATCCCTCCAACTTTAAAAGGAAGGCCCACCACCAGAAATGGACAAAAAATGAGGAGAAACCCGAGGGTAGTACGATGGTTAAAAGGGGTGAGAGTACTTGTAGTCGTTGTGGAATGAAAGGTCATTGGAGAAGTACATGTCGTACCTCCAAGCACTTTGTTGACCTTTATCAAGCCTCTTTAAAAAATGTTGAAACTAATTTTACTGAACAAAATGATCCTTTGGGAATTGCTCATCTTGAAGCACACCTTGGTGGTGGTGTAGATCCAGTTGATCCTTCGGGCCTCACTCACATGGAAGTTGGTGATTTCTTTGAAGATGGGAATGAAGAGATGGCCAAATCTGGTGGTGGCAATAATTAGGCCATATATTAAGACTTTGCTTTTGTTTATTTCATATTTCTGTTCGAACTCTATAATGATTAATGACTTTGCTTTATGCATTCTATATAATTATCTTTTAGCATAAATGAGTTGTTTTGGATATTATTCTAATCTTCATTCATATATTTGTTTTGTGAAGAATTATGGCTAGTAAAATCTCATTCTGTGCTATGAAAGATGAAGAATCATTTTGTTTGGCGGATAGTGCAACAACACATACAATTTTGAAAAATAAAGAATATTTTTCGCATCTCATATTAGCTAAAGCTAATGTAAATACAATATCGGGTGCATCAGATATTATTGAAGGCTCCGGAAGAGCAAATATAGTGTTACCTAATGGTACACATTTATTTATTGAGAATGCCATGTTCTCTACCCGATCAAAAAGAAACCTTTTGAGTTTCAAAGATATACGCCACAATGGCTATCATATTGAGACAACAAATGAAAATGATGATGAATATCTATGTATCACGTCTATAGTCTCTGGGAGGAAACAAATAATAGAAAAACTCCCATCATATAAATCTGGATTATATTATACCTTTATTAATCCAGTGGAGACACACATGTTAATGAGCCAAAAATTATCAGACCCGAAAAATTTTCTTATGTGGCATGATCGTTTAGGCCATCCGGGTTCAACAATGATGCGGAGAATTATTGAAAATTCAAATGGACATCCTCTAAAGAATAAGATTGTTCCATTATCCAAAGATTTTTCCTGTGTTGCTTGCTTTCAAGGAAAACTAATAACAAAGCCATCACATGTGAAAGTAGCAATTGAGTGTCCATCCTTTTTGGAGCGAATTCAAGGAGATATATGTGGACCTATTACACCATCAAGTGGACCATTTCAGTACTTTATGGTACTTATAGATGCATCGACACGTTGGTCGCATGTTAGTTTATTGTCCACACGTAATGTTGCATTCGCAAGACTCCTTGCCCAAATCATTCGATTAAGGACACAATTCCCAGATCATACAATTAAGAAAATCCGATTGGATAATGCAGGAGAATTTACTTCTCAGTCTTTTAACGATTATTGCATGTCAATTGGGATTGATGTGGAACATCCGGTTCCGCATACGCATACCCAAAATGGTTTAGCAGAATCATTTATTAAGAGGCTACAATTGATTGCTAGGCCCTTGCTTATGAAAACAAAATTACCAAATACTGCTTGGGGACATGCAATATTACATGTTGCGTCACTTGTTCGTTTAAGACCGACTGCTTATCATAAATATTCCCCAATGCAGCTTGTAAATGGTCAAGAACCAAATATTTCTCACTTAAGAGTTTTTGGGTGTGCAGTTTATGTTCCGATTTCTCCTCCCCAACGAACAAAAATGGGACCCCAAAGAAGATTAGGGGTATACGTTGGGTTTGACTCTCCCTCAATTATAAAATATTTGGAGCCCATGACTGGTGATTTATTTAAGGCAAGATTTGCCGACTGTCAGTTTGATGAGACAGTTTTTCCTGCATTAGGGGGAGATAAATCAAAATTTGAAAAAGAAAGACAAGAAATTTTGTGGAATGCAGCATCTCTGTCTCATTATGATCCTCGCACAAATCAATGTGAACTTGAAGTTCAAAAGATTATCCACCTACAAGAGATTGCAAATAAATTGCCCGATTCATTTACTGATGTCAAGACAGTGACGAAGTCACATATACCGGCTGTCAATGTTCCTTGTAAAATAACACTTCCTAATGAAGAAAATAAAATCATGCTAGCAAATGAGTCTAAAGCACGCCAGAAGCGTGGTAGACCTATTGGATCCAAAGATAAAAATCCGAGAAAATTAAGGAAACTTGATAAACAAGCTGGGACATCAAATGACATCATTCCAAATGAAATAGAATTGATCATTGAAGAGACGTCTTCAAAGAATGATCAAACACCTGAAATTGAGGACAATGAAGAGATCTCGATAAATTATATCATTTCAGGGAAAAGGTGGAATAGAAAAGAAATTGTCATGGATGAAATATTTGCATATGCGGCTGCACTTGACATTTCTGAAGAAATCGAGGATCATGAACCTAGATCGATCTATGAATGTAAAAGAAGAAATGATTGGCCAAAATGGAAAGAAGCAATTGAGGCAGAATTGAAATCACTTGAAAAACGTCAAGTTTTTGGACCTATTGTCCAAACACCTTCAGGTATGAAACCCGTTGGATATAGATGGGTATTTGTGCGCAAAAGAAATGAGAAAAATGAAGTTGTGAGATATAAGGCACGCCTTGTTGCACAAGGCTTCTCACAAAGACCGGGAATTGATTATGAAGAGACTTATTCCCCGGTAATGGATGCAACAACATTCAGATTTTTACTAAGCTTATCAATTCTAGAAGGGCTCCGAATGAATTTGATGGATGTTGTGACTGCCTACCTGTATGGGTCACTAGATAATGACATTTACATGAAAATCCCCGATGGATTAAAAATGCCCGAAGCATATAGTTCAAGACCCCGAGAGATTTATTCAATTAAATTACGAAGATCATTGTACGGGTTGAAACAATCAGGACGAATGTGGTATAATCGCCTTAGCGAGTACCTTTTGAAAAATGGATATGTAAATAATGTAATTTGTCCATGTGTTTTTATTAAAAGGACAAAAATGGGGTTTACTATAATTGCGGTTTATGTTGATGATCTAAACATCATTGGGACCCCAGATGAGCTTAATGAAACGATTGAATATCTTAAAAGAGAATTTGAAATGAAAGACTTGGGCAAAACAAAACTATGCCTTGGTTTTCAAGTTGAACATCTATCCAAAGGAATTTTTGTCCACCAGTCATCATATATTGAAAAGATCCTTAAGCGATTTATTATGGATAAAGCATATCCCGTGAGTACACCTATGGTTGTTCGCTCACTTGAAAAGAAAAAGGATCCATTCCGCCCAAGAGAAGAGGGAGAAGAACTTCTTGGTCCTGAAGTACCATATCTTAGTGCCATTGGTGCACTAATGTACCTTGCCAATTGTACACGTCCTGATATTGCTTTTTCTGTTAATTTATTGGCAAGACATAGTTCTGCTCCAACTCGAAGACATTGGACTGGTGTGAAACAAATTTTTAGATATCTTCGAGGTACAATGGATATGGGTTTGTTTTATTCTAAAGACTCAAAAGTAGAATTAGTTGGTTATGCAGATGCAGGATATCGGTCTGATCCCCACAAAGGTAGATCACAAACAGGTTATGTATTCACATATGGTGATACCGCAATATCTTGGCGGTCTACAAAGCAAACTCTTGCAGCAACTTCTTCGAATCATGCTGAATTATTGGCACTACACGAAGCTAGTCGAGAATGCGTGTGGCTAAGGTCTTTGGTCCATCATATTCGCGAATCATGTGGTCTTTTAGTCAATAAAGGAAGTCCTACTGTTCTATTCGAAGATAATGAAGCATGTATCACTCAGACTCGAGAAGGTTACATTAAAGGAGATCGGACGAAGCACATTGATCCAAAGTTTTTTTTCACTCATGAGCTTCAGCAAAGAGGAGAAATCGATGTCTGTCAGATTCGCTCGTGTGAAAATCCAGCAGATTTGTTCACAAAATCACTTCCTACATCATCTTTCGAGAAATTGAGACACAAGATTGGAATGCGTAAACTTCGAGATATATGATGATACTCATAGTCATATTTAAATGAGGGGGAGACATGTATTATTAGTGCAACACATGTACTCTTTTTCCTTCACTAGGGTTTTTCCCACAGGATTTTTCCTAGTAAGGTTTTAACGAGGCATGGTGTTCGTACAAGTCATCGAGGGGGAGTGTTATGTAATTAGTGGATGACTCTTAGATTATCTTAGCTTTTGAGTTCTCCTTTATTAATGAGAGACTCTTGACCCTCTATTTCTCTTGTAACCTACATCTCAAGTGCTATATAAAGGCACTTGTACTTGTTGCTATGTGTGTGTGATGTGAAATACAATGAAGTTCTCTCCCATTTTCTCTACTTCATAAGCTTCTATTATATTATATTATTATATAATAGTTATGAACATTACCCATGTTTTTAAATAGGCAAAGTGGCAAACACTGCGGAGTACGTGATACTCTCACAAAAAGGGGAAATAAAATCTCTATAAATACCTCAACACACACAAACGCACACACAAACATATAAACCCTCGACAGCATATATCTCTGTGGAATTATTCAATCGATTGATCAATTCAGGTAAGTATACATATACGTATATGTGTGTATCTATTGATTTAAGTTTTACGTCGATTGCTACTTTAATTACAAAACCCTAGTTTTTCTGATTCGATTGTTTTACGGTTTAAGTGTAATTTACAGTTTATTGTATGGTCAATTATGATTGAATTATGTGTATATATGCTTTTAATTAAGTGAATTTGTTGTTTTGAGATGTGTGATGCTTTTATATATGTTTTGTATATTTGTTGTTTTAGTGGTTGTGTTGGAATTAGGGCAATTAATTGATTTGAGTTGTAGGTTATGTGGTTTGTGATTCGGTAGAGAAGGCGAGGTGTGCGTTAGTTTGAAGTTGATTTACGGAATGTTATTAATTAGAGTTGAATTGCTCTAGGCTGAATTTGGAATTGGTGTGAGTTGATCAGTTTGGTGTTGATGAGTATGGATGGATTTTAGTTGGTGTTTGGGTTTATACGGTTTTATTTCAAGTGTTGGAAAGGAGCGAAAGTGAGTTGGGTTTTTAGTGTGTTTAGTTGTTTGGATATTATGAATGTAAGGAGTTTGTGAGATACGGGTTTATGTATAGTTGCGGAAATGTAACTTAATTCCTTTTTTTTTTTTGTAAGAGAAACAGCTTTTTATTTTTATTTTTAATGCTATTAGTTCTTAATCTCTTCGTGGTTATTGTTTTTCGTTTTCTTGTTGTTACTATTTGTTGGTTGATGGATACTGCTGATCACTTTCTATAACGTCCTTTGTAATGATACTGTTATATTTTTGAATAACATTTATGGTTGTGAATTGTATACATTGTGCAGTTAGAGTTGAAGATGGCGTCTTCAGATGACGAGGGTGAACCAGTTCTTCATTCTGTCTCAGACTACAACTTTGTGGATGACAATGATGAACCTGTTTCATTTTCGGAGTTACCTGTTCAGTGGAGTGATGGTGAAAGAACAGGGGGTAAGCAAAAGCAGATTTTCATGCACGGATCTATTGATTGCGGGCTTCAGAAAATATACAAACAGGTTGAAGCATGGAAGTTCGAACTTTCCAATATAAAACCTGAAATATCAGTCCTCATATCGAAGGAAAACAATTGGATGAAGCTTGAAAAGCCAAGAAAGAGTCATGAAAGTTTATTTAGAACAATTTTGGTTACTCTACAATCCTTACATTTTTTGAGTAGAAATCCAGAGGCATCTGGGAGAGCTTTGTGTGAGCACCTATGTAAAGTTTTCAGGTGTTTTTACTTGTTCCATAGCTACCATTTTAAATAAAATTCGTATTTTTGTTAATGCAACATTGCCACTATATGATGAAATTTGTAATTACTAGGTTTGAGCCTGGTCCTTCTGAAAATGATCTGGTGGATCACGCCATTTTAATATCTGAAGCTGTTAAAAGGGACAAAGTACTGGCAAATGCTAAGGTTTGTGTTCTTTATCATTAATCTAGATTCTAAAAAGCTTAAGAAAATATTTCGTCTCATTGTTGCGAAATTAATATACAATGTTAACTTGAATTTTGTTTTCCTATCATGTTATTTAAATCGTGTGTATTTGGATAGCGGATATATTATCAACAGTTAGATGAGCTTAGATTACTTGAACCATTTTTAGTTCTTTCCTATAAAAAAAGTACTTTCAGTAATATCTATTCTATGGGTGCTTCATATGATTTCCCTGAATAATTTTTAATTGTTTTTTAGGGAATAAAGTACTTTTAGTAATATCTTTCTATGGGTACTTCGTATGATTTCCACTGGGGTAATAGTAACAGTTCGATTCACATACTTTTTGGAAGCATGTTTAACTGATAGCTTGGTTGCTTTATTGGGCAGATTCTAACTACTTTCCTGGACAAGGATCCCAAGGGGTTTAATTTTTTTGACAAGGTAATGAACTCTCCTTTTCCTTTCGTCTCTGTGTGCAATGTCATTACCGTCTTCCATTATGACATAATCACATGTACTCTAGTCACAGGATGCAGAAGCTAGTACTACAACAAAGTCTGCATTTATAGTTGATGATGATATTATTGATGAAACTGAAGAAGCTGAATCCGATGATGAGGATCAGGGCGATAAAGTTTGTGCAATTTGTGATAATGGTGGTGACATTTTGTGGTATGCAAATCATTTTTACTTAATCTACTTAATTTCACACAACTTTTTATGATTTTTACTCTTGTATGCTTAGAAGGTCCACCTACACAAATGATGTGCTCTGTCCTTTTCTTCATTACTGTTCTCTCCCTTTATTGTTACTTCATTGCTGTTACACGTATCCAGTGCTACCTGAATAGAAGGCGAGATGCACAAAGGTTCAGCTCAAGTCTAGGCATGAGTGCGCCTCAAGAATTACAATTATTGAAAAACATACAAAAAATATTCTGATTTCAGTAGGTACTAAATTATGTATGTTAACATGTTATCTTTGAAGCCAGTACAACTAAAATGAGGGGGAATGTATTATAAACATTAATGAACATGAAATATAAAGAAATTAGTTATAATAATTTTTAATTATAGCCTCATATATAATAAAATAAGAGGGATAATATAAAAGTACTACCAAAGGTCAAGGGTTCGATACCCACTAACAACAACTTTGAATCTGATTTTTGGTAAGAGTGATAGTATGAAAGTACGAATGTACGATAAAGGTCGAGGTTTTGATACTCAATAACAACTTTATATCTATTATTTATAATATACGAACAAAGGTTTGGGTCACATCAGTAACATATCAAAATATAATATTTATATTATCAACTTCAAGAATTAATTAAGGTTTTGATTTTGAATCGCATCAAGTTAATAAATATATACAAGAGAACAAAGGTTTGAGATTTTAAAATGTAATAATTTTATTATTAATTTCAAGAATTGATAAAGGTTTTGATTTTGAATCGCATCAAGTTAATAAATATATATAGAAGAACCGTGTTTTGACGGGGTAAAAGCTAGTTATAATGAATGCATGTAATGTACCCTTACAGCAAATGAAAGCCATAAATTAGCTTATTATGTTGTGTATACTCTATATCCTTTTATATATACTTATAATCACGTGAACACGGAGAGAAAATGATATCGTCTTAGATAAAGAATGAGGTAGGAAGTAACAAGTTATTTGTTAGGAGGTGATCTAGGGTTTTGTACTTCTGTATATTTGAATGTTTTTGTGTTTTTTAGTTTAGAAGTGCAGAATTAGATAAATTAAACATTAAAAGTAGAGATAGTGCAGAAATAGAGAAATTAAACAGTAAAGGTAAAGATATTGAAAGATATAGAGCTGAGAGAGATCAGAGATCAGATGAGAGAGATAGCTCAGGGAAGAATACACTAGACAGAGAAACAGTAGAGAACTAGAGATAGCAATAGAAGTTGGTGGAAAAAAGAATTCCATTGTTATAATATTTAACATAGCATAAATTTAAAGGAGAGAAACAGTAAAGAGAGTGATAGTAGTTAGTGGAAAAGAATTCCATATTATGTTCAACATGACAGAAATTAGAACTACTAATTCTATTTCTATGTAAAGTCTTCACAAACTTATAATTACTTATAAAAAGACAAAAGTGCCCTTATTGTTGTAATAATGTGATATAGATTAGGATACTACTCTTTGTTACCCGGACTCGGCTGGAAGTGTCCAACATGGATACTTATCCAAGTGTCGGACTCAGCAATATTTTGAATAAAAATAGATGTTTTTGGCCTACTACCCATGTCTGAGTGTCCATTCCCATGTCCGAGTGTCGAGTGTCCGACACGGGTATGAGGCAAAATAAAGAGTCGGTGTAGCGGAGATACTACTATATTCTAATACTGAGGCTGATTCCTAACATCACTCCCCCCTTTAGTCCTCATAGCGTGCGGACTGCAAACTAAACTCCTTCCCCGGATCTGGATTATCTTTAGGTATCCTTGATACAGGATTAGCCTCTGTGTTATTGATGTAGGACAGTAATCAAAACAGGGTAATAATTAAAAACAATAGCAAGCGCAGAGAATTATACGATCCCAAGAATACTTATTCAATAATATTCCCAAGAAAATGTATAATCAAAGCTTCCTCAGAAATGTATCATGTTCGGTCTATATATACCGAATATCAAACCCAAAGTCAAAAAAACAAATCCCTAAACATATGGGATCATATAAAATCAAATCACAAGTAATAAAGTAAATCCCTAAACATATGGGATAATATCAAATCAAATCTCTAGAGATATAATATGATGAGCTGGTCCCTATCAGCTTTATGTATTAAACTACTTAAATAATAAGCTCCTAGCCCCACATATAAAATACATAGATAAATACATTATTTATCTCTACACTAAACAAATATAAACTAATTATTAATTCTTTATTCCCGTTCCTCATCAGTTATCCTCTCCTTCCTGTATAGAATAGTATAAAGCATAACCCATAAGTATGCTAATCCATTTCTGCTCCAGCAAGCTGGTCACTTATTGTTCAGTTAGAAGCTTTAGAGCCCAGTGAGAAGTCTTGATATATAAATGGTTGTACATGAGATAATGTCATGCCTTGACAAAGTAATTTTCTAGTTTTTCAATGTTTTTGTGTTTTTCTGTGTTTTAGGAGATGAATAACAGTAAATCTAGGTAGATAACAAGAGATAAGAGGAGTTTAGAGCTTAGAACAGAGATAGATCAGCAGAGAAAGAGAGAAATCAGAGAGAAATAAGAGAGATTCTAGAGAGATAGAAACCCTAGGAGAGAGAAAGCTATAACAGAATAACAGAAGAAAGAAGTGGTGGAAATAACATTTCCATTTTCTGAATAACAGTTCATACATAATCCTCAAATACAAGACTCCAGTATTTATAGACACAGACTGACTATAACTAATTACTAGTAATGAAATGACAATACTGCCCTTACTACACTTCCTTAATACTATACAGTACTACTACATCCACTAGTCCTGACAGATAAGACTCCACCTTTTGACATCTGTAACCAAAGCAACTAATCCCTTCTCATATGCAGACATAAATGTGAAACACGCCGAGGGCCTTCCCCTCTTGTGTCAAAACTGCTCCGGTCCCTATATTGGAGTGATGCAGGACAATGGGTTGAACAGCCCAAAGAAAGTATTTGGGAACAGTACAGGAGGCTTTGGAAGCCCATTTGATTAGTTTTTATTAGTTATAATTTAATTTAGGACAATATTCTAGTATTATATTAGAGTTTTATTTGTATAAGGAAAGTATTTAGGTTATTATATACAGGACTATTGGCTTGTAATCTATTCAGAGTTATTATTATTGAGAAACATTGTGAGTTGCTATTGAAATTCTCTTGCAAGAGATTTCTTCCAGAAACCCTAATACCCAATAATCTGCCCCCATCCCCTATCATGGATGAATTAGTTGTAAACTCCTTGGTTTAAATTCCGGGTACCTCGACCAGCCTCTTCGGTCCAGTGAAATCGTTCTTTCCTAACAGATTAGTGAGAGGCCTATCAATGACCCCATAACTCATCGTATAATAGCCACTTAATCATAAAATCCTTTTAAACCTTTAATTTTTTATGGGACGGGCTCCACCTTACTGTGGTCCAGTGCCACTCCTTTGATGATCTCATGACCTAAATAAGCTACTGATACTTTATAACTTGGACATCTTGGCAAATAACTGATGGCTCCTCAAAAGTTTAAAGACTTTTTCCAATATGGCTTCTATGATTCAAACAGGAGTTTGCCTGCCAAAAGGATTCACATATCCTTCTTCCTGATTCCTGAGTTTCTTTATCCTCAGGACACAACTCACAACTTTCGTAGTTTAAGATTAGTATCTTCTCTATGTACCAGATACTTTCTGCTGGTTGTCCTTCCTGCATTGATTAAATATAGGATTTTTCTTTTTCTTCCTTCATTGTACTCTACTAATCAACCTCTAAAATTCAATACTGCACAAGCGACCTCAGTAATCCACAAAACTATTCTATTTCTCATCACACACAGATCTTGGACAAATGAATCAACTACCATTCCTCCATTAATTGAACAGCAGCTAACAACATTTACGCTACAGAGCCACAAAATACAAGCAATATTTAGTAATGCACATAAATATTTTATAAACTGTAGTTTGTATATAATTAACTAAATGACATTTAAAATATGCTTATTTTTTTATCTAATGCATGTAATTAATTTGTATTATAATTTGATGTTTAGTTAATTCTGAACAAATTTTAGTCATTGCAAACATATTTACTATTAGAGAAATTTAGAAATTATTTATAAGTAATATTGTGAATGAGAGACTCGAATTCCTAGTGAGACGAGCTTAAACAATTTTGAGATTGGACAAGGCTCGTGTTTGGGCATGTTCTTTTTAACTCTTCATTTATCATCAACCTTAAATATTGTTATTACCATATTTCTGAATTCTAGAATATTTTGAATTAGATATTATGAAATTTCTATTACAAATACACTCATTACTCGTATACAAGTAATGACATAAATAATGTTAAGTAATATTGTGAATGAGAGACTCGAATTCCTAGTGAGACGAGCTTAAACAATTTTGAGATTGGACAAGGCTCGTGTTTGGGCATGTTCTTTTTAACTCTTCATTTATCATCAACCTTAATTATTGTTATTACCATATTTCTGAATTCTAGAATATTTTGAATTAGATATTATGAAATTTCTATTACAAATACACTCAATACTCGTATACAAGTAATGACATAAAATGGTTAACTATCTATGCATCATTCTCTTCTCTTGTAAAATATTTTGACCATGACTTTTGTAATAGGACCCACAAGTTTCATGTGAGATGTATATGAACTTCTATAAGCCATTGAGTAATAAAATTATGAAGTTGACTTTGTGAAAATTTTGAATAACAAAGTTAATATGAAATGGAAGTATTTTTGACAACTTTAAGAAGAGAACTATTACTAATTACATTTTGTGCAATTCATGTAGTTGAACTTGAACATGAATTTGAGAATAATAGAAATGTTCAATATCGGCTTTTAAGTTTTACATCCATCTCTTCTCACTTGTAGTATTGCTTGGAGATAGGTCAATTTTCCACGGTACAAGTCTTTATGAGCTTTCTCAACTTGATGCACGACTCCTGGAATAGATTATCTTTATTTAACCTAGATTTTTAAGACGCTTCATGCAAGTACATGTTTTATCTTCAATACCTAGTAACCATGAGGATTAGATTTTTTAAGGATAATTTGAGCTTATAGAGTAGTCCATCGAGATGTAAAGCTAAAACTTTTGAGTGCTACGAGATCTGCATAAGAAGGCATATTTAACCAGACTAGGGTGTTTGATATGTACTAGAGAGTAAGGATGTGTTAGGATTCTAGTGGTGACTCTAATTATTTCAGTTGAAATGAGGGCTTCACAGGGGTTGGCTAGTGACATAGTCCATTCTTTTTTAATGTAATTTTGTGGGAGATTTAATATAGTGTCTTGTGGTCTATTGATGGGGATAGCAGAATGGCATAAGCGTTAACTATGTTATTGGATAATTGTATTCTCTTTTAAAATATATATTTTAAAAAAAAGTTTTTTTTCTTCAATTTAAGTCATTGAGGCAATGATAGAAGATTATCTGCATAATTGGATACCGAGGCTGAATATTAAGTAGCATAGAATCAAGACCCCATAATTATGGTTCAGTAATGTTGATTTTTTTGGTGAGTTGCACGCAAACGTTGTCTTGAAGTTACCTATGCACTGATTGGGTGTTAACCTTTTTTTTGGGCAATTAATGATTTCTTGCAATGTTTTGAGTAATCAAGATGGTAATTTTGGGAATCTTTTTGAATATACTAGTACGATTAATTTATGAATTTTTTTGATCTTGTGAAGTTGTGAAGGCAAGTGTCTGAGGTCGTTTCATGCAACTGAAGAAGCAGGTTCGGATTCAGCTTGTGATTCACTTTGTTTTTCCGACGAACAAGTGGAGGTGCGTCATTTATTCATATATTCTTATGGTCTAGAATCTAGATTTCTTTGTGTTAATTTTCGCATATCTTATTTTGATGTGTGTAAGTCAAACTTTACAGGCAATACAGAACTTCTATTGCAAGAATTGCCAATATAAACTTCACCAATGCTTCGCTTGTGGCAAGCTGGGGTCATCGGACGACAAATCTTCTGCTTGCGAGGTATGATTAGAGTTAAAAGAATATCTGATGTTACTTGTTGATTTTTAAAAAAGCCTTACACTCTTAGTCTAAGCTTTTCTTAATTTGAATCGACAAGAACTGGTATCTGATTGAGAAGGAAGCTAAAGTATTGATAGAGGTTGCTCAAGGTTTAGGCTAGAAAACTCTCGCGAGAAATTTATATAAAACAACGATATTATCAGTTGATAAAAACACTACTGAATTACATGATTGAATTCCTATATATAATAATAATCCACTTCCCTAATTAAAACTAAACTTTAAATATATAATATAAATAATAATATAACTAAACCTATTAAAATATTTTAGAAAATGGGCATCCAAAGCATATTATACTATTCCCAAATGCTTTCTGCTTTCTGCTTTTTGACATTCGTTTAGATGTGAGGACCTTGATGATAAATTTAGATAATCTTTATATGTATGATGAATAATTGTGTTGTCAATTAATTCTTTGTTTTGGTGAGATTAAGAAAAATTATGATGAATTCAAGATTAAGTATTATTGGATTTTTTGAATGATGAAGATTGTTAAATAATGCAAAAGATTAGGAAAAAATTTTATCTTGCAAGAAATATTAAAAAGAATTTCACATTTGCTGAACGGATTCAACGGAATTCTGTTAATTTTTTCTCTAAAATTACTTCTAATATTTGATATAGTTAATTCCTTATATATATTTACTCATATTGTAATTTTTACATATGTTAATTTCTATTTAAAATTTGCTTTCAATTGTTTTACTAAATTACTTATATTACTCTATATATTTTAATTTATGTGTACGAATTTATCTTATAATAATAATTTATATGTTCAATCCAATTTGGGTTTAATTTTTTAAATTTGTTTAATATATTAAATTCTCACTCAAAATTTATCTACATTATGTAAGTATACAGGTCGGTGCTTCGCATGGCCTTTTTGTGGTGTTCTAGTGTGCTAATTATAAGTACTTGCTAAATTTACTGTTGATGTGTCCAAAATAAAAATAGCTACTGTTGAAACACCCTGAATATGTAAAACTTATCTATATTATATAAGTATACAGGTCGGTGCTTTGCATGGCCTTTTTATGTTTTCTTTGCTATAAATTATGTTGAGGAACTGATGTTTTGTACCTTATTGCTAGTATCCGTTTTGTAACTGTTTGGTTTCCTCCTTTTATTGTTTCTAGGTCTTTCGCTGTGTGTCTGGGGAATGTGGCCGTTTTTATCATCCACATTGTGTTTCAAAGTTGTTACACCCTGCGAGAGAATCTGAATCTAAAGAACTGGAGGGGAAGATTAGTAGTGGGGCATCATTTACATGTCCATTTCATAAATGCTGTGTATGTAAACAGACAGAAATTGAGGGGGATCCTGACTTACGGTTTGCAATGTGTAGACGTTGTCCAAAGTCTTACCATAAGAAATGTTTACCAAGGTTCTCTTTGAAGTTCTAATTTTTTTTTTCTCTTTCTTGATATCATTATTAGATATTATTATCCAATTTTTGTTTGTCTACTTGATGGTTTGGTGCTCTGTACAGAGAAATTGTTTTTGATGGGTCAGATGATGCGGATGGTGATGTCCTACCAAGAGCATGGGAAAAACTTATGCCAAAGAAGCGAATATTAATATATTGCTTGTAAGGGCTCTGCAGTTGCAATTTTATGATTTCATATCTTTTATTAAGCAAATTACTACGTGCCTAGCAGTAGATTACTTACTGTTATGCTTAATTGTCTGTTAATGCATTTCGTAAATTTACCAGAAAACATGAAATTGATGAGGAACTTTGCACTCCTTTGAGAGATCACATAAAATTTCCAGTTGTAGCAAAGAAAAAGCATCCTTCAGAACTGCTGTCAAGCCAAGATAAAGTTCTGATGAAGAAAAGAAATCTGGTGGGAGATGCTTCAAGGAAGAAAACAAACTTGAAACCAACAGTTGACATAGATAAAGTGTCTGGTACTGCAAAACAGGGTGTTCCTATAAGAAAAGGTGACGGAAAATTTACTGGGGTAAATTCTTCAAAAAAATCAAAGGTTATGGATCATTCTCGGAAGCCTTTGAGCAAGACATCCCCAATGGTCAAGTCCACCCAGTACAAAAGTAAGCCTTCCCTGGGGTTAAGCTTATTTAACTTGCTGCACCCATCTGAAGATAATGATGCAGGTGATGGTGAGCATGGTCGGACCTGTACTGTTAAGCCTGTTGCAAGTAAAGCAAGCATTTTGCCACCTCTAGATGCTGAGTCAGAGAGGAGGTGACACATATGTTATTTTATTTCTTTGTGTTACATTGACCGTTGAGCATTCTATTCCAAATTAAGTGTTGTGGTTATGTTTATGAAGAAGAGTATTTAATTTAGAGTGATTTTGCAATAAGTAGCTGGTATTATATCTTAACATCCATTATTGTGAATGCAGAATATTGGCCTTGATGAAAGATGCGACTTCTTCTATAACTATGTCTCAGATCAATGAAAAGCACAAAGTGCCAACCACGCATGCATACTCATCAAAATATACTGTTGACAGAACAATTACCATGGGGAAGGTGGAGGGTTCTGTGGAGGTACTTCTTACTATCTAGTGTTTTCTACCATATATAAATGTTGTGTGAAGCTTCCAACTGGCAGTTCACACATCTTCTTTGCATCGACAGGCTCTCCGCGAAGCTGTGAAGAAGCTAGATGAAGGGGGAAATATTGAAGATGCAAGGGCTGTTTGTGGGCCTGGCCTTTTAAATGAAATGATGAAGTGGAAGGTACTAGCTTGTAGTCAGAAGTAATCTCTGTATGTAGATAACTAGCTACTTTTACCCTGCTAGCATCTTTGTTGAGCTACTGTTTTAAGTTCCTAGCCTCTTAAAACTTGTAAGGCCTCTTTGATTTGCCGATTTGGTGAAGTTCACAAACTCTTGGCTTGAAGATTGTTCTTTTACTCTTGCACATCAGAATTTTTCCAACTTGGCAATCTGGAATCAGTAGCTTGTGTAGAGTAGGCTTTTGTTTCTATATAATCAGTGACCTGTCAGATTGAATTCCCCAGGCTCAAGTCCATCTGAATCAGCAGTTGCAGTATCTTTGATTTCCAAGAACTTAGGCATAACATGAGCAAACTGGATTATGTAGTTTTTACTCATGTTTCTGGTTAAACGATCCCTAGCTTACCCCTGACGAAGCTAGACCTTTGCACATCATCAGTATAGTTTGAAGAACTATAATAATTTAATGAAATCATCACCAACTAAAGTGTGTAAACTGGTGATGGAAATGAACCATCGTGCGATGCAGAAAGAAAGTGAAAGCCGAGTCCAGGCATCTCAGCCATATATCTTATGAGCTATGAGATATTTATCTTTGCAAATTTCTGTAAAAAGAATACATCATATTCAAGGGCTTCAATCAAAACAGTAACTCCACTTTCGGTTTCTCTCGTATGAAACTTATTATGATGTTTTTCCTCGTGCTAAAACTCATTTTGACATTTTGTTGTCCTTCCTCGTGTTCAAAGTTCTATTCATGCTCTTTGCGGACAAGAGTCTACTTCTGATCAAGAATCTCAGTGTCTTCTCACTGTGCTCTTTGCTCAGCAACTCTTTATGTAAAGACATGATCCAACTTCTCATTAACCTAATAAGTTAATCAGTTAACTTTCATGGCCCTAAATTCCTGATATGTACTGTAAAATCTTATATTCTCGATGAATAATTGGTTGATGAAATGAAATCCGGTACAGTGGGTCTACGATTCAAATAATGTGGTGGAATGTTATAGAACTAATTGGGTTGCGTTTCTTGGATGGGAAAAGATAGTGTAACAGAGTTGTTCATAATGATTGATTGTCCGAGGATTGAACAATTAAGTAGTTCATATGGATGCATATATTTTACTAAGATGATATTTGTGACATCGTTTTGATAGAGTG
Organism: Kitagawia praeruptora; assembly: GCA_037693485.1. Lineage (NCBI taxonomy): Eukaryota > Viridiplantae > Streptophyta > Magnoliopsida > Apiales > Apiaceae > Kitagawia > Kitagawia praeruptora. The sequence continues at coordinate 149,499,094 of CM075352.1, forward strand.
AGTAGACTTTTTAAAGTATAATTTCAGTAGATTAGTGATTAGTGATGCAGGTTTTCTTTATTACCTAAAATATAAATGTAAAAATTATTTTCTTTTTTTCGCAGGGCAAGCTCCGTGTATATCTTGCACCGTTTCTGCATGGCATGCGCTACACATCATTTGGTCGGCATTTTACAAAGATGGACAAGCTTGAAAAGGTTGGTGGGATTTTCTATTTCTCATATTAGTATTTATTTTGTCGACATGATTGCGATGCTTTGAATTTTCAAGTAATGATATTTTGTGGCTGATTATGTTCGCGAGTACTACGAGTTTACAAGAATTATATTCTGGTAATTATATGTATTGGACTCTTTTGATAAATGTCGTGATCCTAATTTTTTTTTTTGGTCATTTTGAGTATTGAGACTTGTGAACCTGCAAAATTATAGTGCTTTCTTGTCTGAAGATCCGTTTACTCTCTTCTGGTTTTAGTCCAATAGTTAAAGGTGATTTTATAGTAGCTATGCACTCTGATTTATTCATGACTAGAAAGATTACTTGTATTTTAATATAATTGGGAGAATTTTGACATTAAAAGAGCAGACTTGCAGTAGCAGCCCGATGTTACTCGGACTCTTCATTTCACCTTGGAGTACCGGTGTCGGACACTCGACACCCGGACATGGACACTTGGACTTGGACACTTATTTTAAGCCAAAAACATATACATTTTTCAAAATGTTGCCGAGTCTGACACTTAGGACACGTATCCATGTCGGACACTTATAGCCGAGTCTGAGTAACATAAGCAGATGATGAAAGTTGCGAATATATTAGGGTAGAGGTCCTCACCGTTTATAGAATTAGTTTTAGTATATATATATATATATTTATTTATCACAGTATATTTAAATGAAAGCATAATGTAAAAAAACTTCGCATGTTGATGTTGCCTTTTTTTTGGTTTGGATTTTCTGAATGTCTTTTGTGGATTTATGACAAAGGAAAGCCCTCCCTACCATTTTATTGATTCAATATCCGAGGCCAAGGACAGGATCGAATCCGCGATTTGATCTCCGATTCATATCCTAATAATATCTACTTGACCTTTTTCTTTAACGCCTCATACACACATGTGGAGGCCGCCTTGATTCCATTGCAGTCACCCTAGGCGTCCAACTATGTAGAAGCATACATGTATATATGTTATTTGGAAATAATTGTAATATTGTTGGGAATTCTCAATAGAATTGCCTTTTCCAAATGGTATGCCAAATAGTTTTGAATTCCATTTGGTACCACTACTATTATGTAAATTTCATGCTATACCCCTCCCGTCAATCTCCGTTAGTCAAACATTATATGATTTTGTAAACAGTATAAAAACACAAAGGAAATTAAATTGAATGCAACACTGAATCAAATTAAATTTTAGGAAAGTAGTCGGTATATAAAATTGAATGTCTTTTTATTCCCGAATTGATGTCTATGGAGACGACTATGGACACCCAGAATCTACAAGGAGACTCCTTACCCATTGTCGTCATCTTTCGTGCATGACACCTTGACTGATATAGGTATTGAGGTGCAAGCTATGTTACTTCGACTCTTCTGTTTAGGTCGCCGTACCCGTGTCGGACACTTGGACACTCGGACACGACACTTATTTCGTGTCGGATCCTTTGACTAAAATATGGACACTTTGACTAATTTAAAGATCAAATATGAGTCAAAATTACGATTAAAAAAAACACATGAGAGGAAAGAAAGAAGCAAGAATAAGATTAAATTAGGGAAGACGCCTAATTTGAGAAGTTCTTTAGAAAATCAAGTTCAATTTAAGTTCCATTGTTATTCTTTGCTCAGTTATCTAACTTATCATACTTATATATTTATATATTATGCCGTGTCCCCGTATCCATGTCTAAAAATAGGACATTGTCCCCGTTTCCCCAGTTTTTGGGCTTTTCAAGTCCAACATCCGGATATGTGTCGTGTCCGACACTCCGTACCCGAGTCTGAGTAACATAGCGTGCAAGATAGTTAGTGGTGAAATCATTCACATTTCTTTTGAATTTTTTTTCGGATTCTAAATATAAAAATATATTTGCAGGTTGTTGATAAGCTTCATTGGTATGCTGAAGATGGTGACATGGTGAGAACTCCCTCCCTCCCCCCCCCTCCCTCTCTCTCTCACTCTCTCTCTCTCACACACACACACACTACAATAATAAATGAACAGGGTACTAATTGCTTGAGATCATTCTGAGAAACCAAGCAAAGTGTGTGTGTGTGTGTGTGTGTATATATATATATATTGTATTTTACATGGGGGAGAGCCGGAGAGAGCATAACTGTCCAGACCTGTTCTATTGAATTTAAGCCATTTGCATATTAAATCTGTTAGTGTTATCAAACAATCGGAAGCTTGTTCTTATCTATAGGATTGTTTATGGTTGTGGATTAGGCCAACACATCTAAACTAGAATGGTCTAATGTTGAACCTGATATCTTTTGACTTGTTAATTATTATTACAAGGCGACTTCCAGAGTTCCAGTATCAGTTTGAGCATGTGTATATTTGTGGATAGACTAATAGTGCTATTCATATTCAAGACTGCATCATTCCACACATCTATAGTTTATTGGTTTTTAGTAGACAGTATAAGATATGCATGAAGGTATAACTGATTTCTTCTGTCAAAATATGCTAGTAAATTTTTTAGGCCACTCATCTGATTACCTGTTTTGTTTGTTTCTACAGATTGTTGATTTCTGTTGTGGTGCAAATGATTTTAGTTGTCTCATGAAAAAAAGGCTTGATGAGACTGGGAAGAAATGTTACTACAAAAACTATGATGTCATGCAACCAAAGGTGAGCTCTATCTGATGTTACAACTATCTGGATGATCGAGTATGATTTTTGACTGAGATTCTGGAATGATAAATTTCTCTTCACCCATTTAGAATATGACTCATAATATTTCTTCTAAATATTATAAATTTCCTTCCATCTATTTAGAATATGAATCATAATAGTAGACAAAAGATTCATGAATTGATAGTCAAAACATTGCGATTATTTGCGGGTTTTAATTTGGAAATACAGAACATATTTAACTGAGAAAACCCTTGGAAAACTCGCAGAAAATCATGAGTTTTATGTAAAAACACAAGCCAGTTTTACGTACTCCCCGTTTAACATATCCAAAGGAAAAGCAGCTCTTTGGCTCACACAGATTTTTTTTTTTAAACTCTTCTTGATAAGTTTTTGTTTTGTCAGAGCTTTTCCTGATAAGTTGATGAAATAGGAAAGTAGAGATTTGAGGGCCCGGAGATCCTACTTTACGTTTTTTAATCATCAAAGATGTTGAACTTGATCGATCTCTTGTGAGCTATATATATTTTGTTCAGTGACTATGACACGCACCATCATGTTATTTACTTTTAGAAGCAGAAACAAATTTTTATTTGCAAGCATAAACATATTAGAGAATATTTTATTACGATTTTGTGAAGCCTCTTTTACAACATCGCACTACTGATTTTACACACTTGGAAAGTGGTTCTATTGTATTTAGCATCAGTTTCTAATATTTGCTTCTGCCATGTAATTGCAGGATGATTTCAATTTTGAAAAGAGGGACTGGATGACCGTAGATCCAAGTGAATTGCCCTCAGGGTCACAATTGGTGAGAAGCAATTTAGTATTCAGTAGACCAAATTATTTGTTAATTAACTTGCCCTTCAGGATGTAACGCTGGATATATGCAAAATGTCAGGAAAAAATAATTTTATCATTTCAGTTGCATGTAGTCTAACGTGTTAGTATATGGACATTGTCTTTGCATGTGATTGGGATGTAGACATATTGCAAATATCTTAACAGCTGCCTTTTGCAATTGGTCCTTGTAAATATACCTCATACTCCTATCACTGAGATCGGAATCTGTGGTATCCCCTAAATGTGACCTGTGTCATCTTTTCTTCTTGGTCATTTTTAATAATATCATATGGCAGCTATTCTAAAAAAGAAGTTATGGTTTAAATTTTGTACCTAATACGAGAAGCTGCTTCGGCAATCTTGAGGTTCTTGTTTAGCTGCTATTTATTTCTTCCCGTATTTACTTTGTCTTTGTATTCTGCAGATTATAAATTTTTTTTATATATATATATATATATATATATATATATATATATATATATATATATTCTTAATGAATTCGAACTCTTTGTAGTTGAACTTTTCATCTATCTTTGCAGTTAATTATTCTTCCATAAAGATACATCTTGATTGCAATTTCACCTCAATAATAATCTCTTTATAATTAAACTCCAAATAGTAGAAGTAGATTTTGAAATTTTCCAATCTCGTACAGTGAAGAGTAATTAGTATAGAAGAGTTGACACTTGAGGATTCTCCTCAGATTTGACGAGTTCTGGTGTCAGTTAATCAGAGAGCAAGGAAGCTCATTTAAAATAAAATTTAAGGCAGTTAATGGTGGGTGAAACTACTTGAGATGAAAAGTTTGCCCATTGACAGTCAGAGTTCGCATGCTTCTTGTTTCTCTCTTGCCAAATTTTACATCGATTATATTTGCGGTGTGCTTAATGCGTTAATTTTATCTATATTGATCTGTAAAAGACCTTTACTTTTGAAGCTCTAGCACTAATGTATTTTGCATCTGCATTTTTTGTGTCTTGACTAGATTATGGGGCTAAACCCACCATTTGGTGTCAAGTCTGCTCTTGCTAACAAATTCATCGATAAGGCCCTCAAATTTAAGCCAAAACTTATTGCTCTTATTGTTCCGCCGGAGACTGAAAGGTATTATATCCATAACCCTAATAGTAATATTTGCTCTGTGTCTCTATGCTGTGTATGTATGTATCATGTGTTTCTTCTGCACCAGGTTAGATGAAAAGGATCCTCCATATGACTTGGTTTTTGAGGATAGTGAATTACTTGCTGGCAAGGTAAGAAAATGTCTATATAGTTTTCTTTTTGCGGAATGTTTTGAGTCTTTTCATTCTGATACTTATTTTTCTTAGCTTACTTTTGTGTTTCTTCCTTTTCAGTCCTTTTATTTGCCAGGCTCTGTCGATGTAAATGATAAACAAATGGACCAGTGGAATGCGAAACCCCCACCACTCTCCTTTTGGAGTCGGAAGGACTGGACTGCTAAACACCAAGCAATTGCTAAAAATCATGGTGGCTTGTATAGGAGACAGGAAATATTGCAGAGGGATGATGGTTGCAAAGAGATGTGTGTCCATGAGTTTCCGTCAGAGGATAAAAGGCATTCCAAGGAAATTCCCATGCAGTCATATACAACTGTAAAAGCTGAACTAAACGGAACAGCACCCAATGTGACAGAGAGTCACAAATTGGGTGGTTTAGGTTCTGACGTTCATGATAGGCCCAAGAATCAGTTTAATGAGAAATCAGATAAGAAATGTGGTGAAGAAAACCATAGAATAGGATCAGGTGAGTTATTACAGGAGGAAAAATGGAGAAGAGGATTAGGTGATATATCATCAGAAGACAAACAGAAAAAGGGAAGATCAGGTGATGTATCAGTGGAAGGCAGACAGAAAATAAAAGGATCAGGTGAGATGTTGCAGGAGAGGAAGAAAATAGGAGGATCAGGTGAACTTTCATGGGAAGAAAAACTAAAACAAAGAGGATCATTTGAGATTTTCTCAGACGACAAAAAGAAAATTGGAGGATCAGGTAAAAGGTCAGTAGATGAAGTGAAAAAGATTGGAACAGGCGAGCTATCTATGGACAAAAAAAGAAAAGGCTCACATGACATATCACCAGATGGCAAAAATAAAAGAAAGGTGCAGGTCAGACATGATAGAAGAGGGTCACATGAGACACCACTAGAGGACAAAAAAGGAAGAGAATCATATGAGATGTCCATTTCCCCAGAGCCCAGACAGAAAATAATAGGGTCATATGATATATCACCAATCGAAAAGCAGAACAGCAGTTTTCTGCGTCGCCAATATCAGCCCGTGGAGAAAACCTCACAAGCAGGCATTCAGACCGAAAATTATCAGCACTTTGATGCTAGGGTACCTGGAACACAGCAGTTTGGAGCAAGATATGATGGGATACGGGACGATGCCCTGGCCTATAGGTATGAAGCTATCCATGAGGATCCTTATCAAAGTTCATTGTATGATAATAGGTTTTCGGAAGTGCAGTTCCCAGGATATCAGAGGGAGAGCACAGAGTATCATGGTTATATGCCACAAATTGAGAATCCACCATGTCAGAGGAGCGGCTATTTTGGTAGCCATGATCCTAGAATTACCACTCCATATGAAAATCTTGGCTCGGCAGCCAATCTATCATATAATAGAAACAGCACCACATCAGCAACGCAGCGGTATATCCCTAGGCTGGATGAGTTAAACCAGCCTAGAGTGAACAATCTAGGGCCTGATTTAGGCTTGCCTGGTGTGTATGATCCTCGGGCATCCAGACCATACCCAGACCCAAATGGATATCATCCTGGTCCTTATTTCAGGCAATAATTCGGCGGGGTTGCTGCATAAGTGCCTTAAAGAAGCTTAGACTATATCTTAGTGTTGCTTCTGGGTGATGTATGATTGCAGGCTTTTCCAACTATTTTGTGGTTTAACCGTTAGAACACTAAATATATTGCTGAATGGATTTGCGTTAACTTTTTTAACAGTGTTTATGTTATTTAGTTATTGACTTATTGATCAAGCAAGACTGTTGAGTTGTGTTTATTATCGTTTTTTTTTTTTTTCATTTTTCAAATTAGAGTATGTTCTTTTAGCTCATTTGTGGTTTGAAAATTTATCAGGCTGCATCATTGTGAAAGCAAAAAGTTTTTTTATTGAACTTTAGTCGTATGTTATGTGGAAACAGTCGGAGTCAAATATGTGAGGTAAACGTGCAAGCTTTGGCCTCGTTGAATTTCTAGTTTCGGTTACGAATCCTGAATTTTGGACCGAAACTAACAGAACCTGTCACATTTTTTTCTTCTACTATAAATACTATACATTTCAATCTCTCTCTAGTTCTCTGCACCATTATCTGCTTTCTACATGAATTACATTTTTATATAACTGTCGGCACAGTTTCTATTTATAGTGCAAATTTACTCATGTGAATTGCCTGTTTATCAAATCTTATAAGTTGTAAATAAGTACTTACTAGCTTAAAACCCGTGCACGGATTTTTTTTAATATTATATGAATTTTTTTGTTAATTTAAATTATTTATTTTAAAACATGAATTTTGGAGGCTTAAATTTTTTATGAGATAATTTGATAATAAATATATATATGTTATCTGTGATATTTATAGAAATGAGGGATTTTAGTTAGAAAATATAAAAAAGATGATAGGTTTTAGTTGAAAAAGGTAATCGGTTAATTGTTAGTAATTATAAAATTATTATGTTATTTTCTTAAATAGAATGTTCGTGATATGATTGGAAAAAGAGAAAATTTAGTTAGAGAAAATTAAAAAGGTAACATGTTCTAGGTTAAAAAGGTAATTGATTAGTTTATACAAATTATAATTTAATTACATTATTTTACTAAATACAATTACTCGTAATATTTTTAGAAAAGAAGAAATTAATATTGTCCGTGATATTTTCATTAAAAGAGGGATTTTAGTTAGAAAATATAAAAAAATGATATGTTTTAGTTGTAAAAGATAATTAGTTAATTATTCAAATTAAATATTATTAGTTTATTGTATTAAATAGAATCGATTGTGATATACTTGAAAAAAATAGAGATTTTAGTTAGAGAAAATAGAAAGGTAACATGAAAATTCAAAAAGTTAGGTAATTGAATAGTTTATAGTAATTATAATTTAATTATGTTATTTTACTAAATAAAATTGCTCATAGTGTTTTTAGAAAATGAGATATTAATGTTGCCCATGATATTTCTAGAAAAAAAGATTGTTTTATTTTTATTAAATAGAAATGCTCGTGATATAATTGAAAAAAGAGAGATTTTAGTAAGAAAAAATAAAAAGGTAACGTGTTTTGGCTAAAAAAGGTAATCGCCAATGATATAATTGGAAAAAGATAGATTATAGTTAGAGAAAAGGTAACGTGGCTGAAAAGTGTAATTGATTAGTTAATAGTAATTATAATACAATTACGTTATTTGATTAAATTTTAAAAAAGGAATGTAAAAGATATTGTATTTTACCTGAAAAGGAAATTATTTTGTTTTTGAAAAATAGAAAAGGTAATATGTTTATCCTGAAAAAGGAAATTGATTAATAGAGGAGAAATTTGAATATAAAATATATAAGATATTATATTTTACCTGAAAAAGGAAATTGTTTAGTTATTGAAAAATGGAAAAGATAATATGTTTATCTTAAAAAAAGAATTTGATTAGTTAGTAGGATGTGTAAGGGTAAATAAGTAAAATCAACAGGTACCGTACCGACCGACCGACCGACCAACCAACCAAACTTTTAATGTTTCGGCTTTTATATAATAGTATAGATTTCAAATTATTATTTTTATATTTACATAATATTTTTAGAATTTAGTATGAAAAAAGTCTTTAACATTCCTTATTTGTTTCAATCAAAAGTATAAGATTACATATTTTTTAAAAAAATAAGTAAATTATTTCAGGGAAATAAGAAAGTATTGAATCTAATCCTTTACCATAGATATGGGCAAGTCTGTAAAAATCGGAACTCGGTCCGACTCGATTTTGTTCCGGAAAAACGAGTACTCGATATTTTTTTAATTTTTTTTCTCATATATTAAATTTATTCATTCATATTTTAATGTACATGTGTTAAAATTTAGAATTTAACGATAATATATATTTTATATATATACTAATAATAATTATTTAATAATATTAAAATCGATAGATAAACATTAAAAATACGAGTAAGTATAATTCGATTTGACTCCGAAACTCGGAATTCGGAACTCGGATCGGACGAGGGGTTAAAAACGAGTACTCGGCTGACTCGGCAATTTTTAGAACCCTGGATATAGGGGTGAGCAAAAAACCGAATTTAAACCGAAACCGAACCGAAATCGGCCAAAACCGAACCGAAAAAACCGAAACCGAAACCGAACCGGTGGTTGCGGTTTTCAATTTTTAAAAACCGAGACTTTCCGTTCCGGTTATAGGTTAAAACCGAACCGAACCGATTATTAAAATAAATAAATATATAATTTATATAAATTTATATAATCTACATGTATTCTTAAAATTAATAAATATATTATATCTTAAATTATAATTAAATATGAATCGAATCAAACCGTACTCTTCCCTAATATTATGTCTAGACAGAATGAATGTGGAAGGATTAGTTTAATCACATTCTACCTAATTAAATATATAATAAAGTGTGCAGAAAACTATCAAAAAAAAAAGCTTAATGTACTGGAGCTCAGCTAAGTAAATATACCCTTACATATGGATTATATACTCGAGTATATCATTAGGGGCGGTTAGTAAAAAACAAATTTTGGGATGCATTGTCTTATTATTTTTAAATAAAGTTGTATATATATTTTTTTTAATAAAAAGTTGTATATATTATTGATCTACTACTTATTAGTTTGATATAATTGATAAAGATTTTTTGAATATGATATATTTATCCATAATGTTATAATTTATAAATTTAAAGTCTTTTAATATATTTATAATTTTTTCATTCGGTTTTAAGACCGAAACCGAACCGTTAAAAACCGAACCGAGCTTTTTAAAACCAAAACCGAAACCGACGGTTCGGTTACGATTTTCAATTTTTAAAACCGAAGACATGCGGTTTCGGTTTCGGTTTCAGGGCAAAACCGCCCCGAACCGAACCGTGCTCCCCCTACCAGGATATGGGAGAACAACTATAGCGACCCTTTCGACCCTTCGATGGACTTTTACTAATTACTACTCCGTAACAAATAAAGTAAAATTACAGTATTGTTAAATTTTTAATATTAAGAAACCAATTCTTATGAAAAAGGAAATATTTTGGTGATGTTATTCCGTGTTTTTTTTATTAAATATTACCATAATATATTTATGAAAGAACCTATACATTTTTATAAGATCTTATTTTTATTAAATATTACCATAATATATTTATGAAAGAACCTATACATTTTTATAAGATCTTATTGGTAATTGTTCAAATTTGAGTTTTATTTTATAAGATTTTAATGGTAGTTGTTTAAATTTGGGTTTAACTTTCCATTCGACCAAAAAGGAAAGATTACTCAAATAACTAATAATACACTTTTCATAAATTATATCCTATTATATAATAAAAAAAGGATAATAAGCGAGTATTACCATAGGTCAATGGTTCGATTCTCACTAAGAACATAATTAAATTTATTTATAACTCTAAATATACTAATAAACATGTGATAAAATTCACTTTTCAACTCTCATTAATCATCTATTAAATTTAATAATAGAAACTCATTAATCATCTATTAAATTTGATTTTAGTACATGTCAAAAATTTAGTTTACAAGATCGCATTGAAAATTGCGAGTACATAAGCACGAAGCAACCCTCATCATCTCTTTTATAGAAAATTACTGCGCCCTGACTTTCAAATCCAAAATAAAATATATGATAAAATTCACTTTTCAAAACTCATTAAACAATTATTAAATTTAATATTAGAATATCATTAATCATCTATTAATTTTGATATTAGTACACGCCAAAAATTTAATTTACAAGATAGCATTGAAAAATTGCGAGTGCATAAACACAAAGCAGCCCTCATATCTTCTATATAAAACTACTACGCTTTGGCTTTCGGAAACAATCCAAATCAAACCTTATCCAATTCAAACCTAGCTTTAACTACTAAATAGTTCCAGTTCAAAACAAAAATCCATGTTTGTCTTTGTACTACATATGTACATATAATTTACGTTAATATTGGGAAAAAAAATCAGGTAATAATAATATGTAATAAAAAAGTCAAAAAACAACTTATTTTACATATATAATTTTTTTACAAAATCTATACTATCCACACGCCAAAAATTTAATTTACAAGATAGTATCGAAAATTGCTACTACATAAGCATGAAGCGGCCTTTAACTACTAAATAGTATCGAAAAACTAGCATGTTCTGATTTTCGAGAAACAGTCCAAATCAAACGTGCCTTTAACTACTAAATAGTTCTAGTTAAAAAAAATTCATGTTTGTCTTTTGTACTTTATATGTGCGTATTTACGTTATTATTGGAAAAAAAATTAGGTAATATTAAGATGTAACAAAAAAGCCAAAAATCAACTTATTATTAGTTACATATATAATTTTTTTACAAAATCTATACTATCCATATCTATACTATACTATACTAAAATAAATGAAAGGGGGTATAAAATTTACTTAGTCCAAATTTTTGGTTATCCTCTCATTTTTGGTAGATCTTCAACTCAAACAGATCATGATCATGACTATTAGATACAATAATACTAAAAGTTGTTATACATAGAGGTCTAAGGTTCGATTCCCGCCAATAACATACATATTAGTTTATATTTAATACTAAAAATTATTATATACAAAAAAGTTGTTATATACAGAGGTCTAAGGTTGGGTGAATGCCCTATATACCCAAATTTTAATTTTCTCCCACCAAAATACCCAGATTCGGGAAGGACCGTCCAAAATGCCCACGGGATACGCCCATGATAGAGGAGTATCCCGTGGGTACGCCAATGGGGTCGGAGTATAATCTTGGTCACGCCTTTGGGAGAGCAATATCAGCAGCAGATACGCTTCCTTATCAGGCGCATCCACCATATACGCAAGTTAATAAGGCGTATCCACCTGTTACGCCGTTTCCAGTTGCGTGATGACGTAATCATCACAATTCCTCATATTTCACGCGACCTGCTCAACAATGGCGATTTTTTGACGATTTCGCCAGAAAAATACAACGTTCAGTCATCCTCCGTTCCATGCATCTTCCCATATTGTTATATACACCAAACGAATTGTCTCCCGATGATCTACACAACCGTACCAAATTTGTACCATTCCTTTCGTCGGAATTGAAACGCCCAAATCGAACCACCGCCTCTCTCCTTATTTTCCGACGAGCTCCTACAAGCCCCTGCGGGGCCAGATTCCTCAAAGTCAGTGGGAAAAAACGAAGATGAAGGTGTGACGATTCTTTTGGTATAGTCAGGAAGTGTGGAGGTGGTCGGACGGGGACGGAAGGGGAAGAGAGGCGGAGAGATGCGGTGGAGATCGAGAGAGATGAGAGAGATACAGGGGGGAGAGAGGCTGAACAGTGGACATGGGATACGCCCACGGGAGTTGCGTATCCCATGGGTAGTAAAGTCGGTGTTTTCAGATTTGGGTATTTTGGTTAGTGGGTAGTGAAAATTTAAGCATTTTGGGCATTCTTTCCCTAAGGTTCGATTCCCGCCAACAACATATTAATTTATATTTAATACTAAAAGTTATTCTATACAAAGATGTAAGGTTGGAATTTTTCCAATAACATATTAAAATTAATGTTTATAATATTACACTACACTATAAATAAATTTTAAAAAAATAAAAGTAATCCATGCTTTGCATGGATTATAAGCTAATATTAGTGATAATATTAATAATAAGAATTTGATGCCATCTCTTTTTTATTTACCTTTTTACAAAATATTATATTTTGAAACTTTTATAAAACTACGATTTTAGAATCAAATGTAATCAAAATCAATTTCAAATTTAATGAAAAACATTGCAATCCTTTCTATAGAAACTGTTAATAAAGTTTGATTTTGGTTAAAAATCGTATATAAGAAAATTGCATTTATTTGTTTTTTATTGCCATTTTTTTTGCAATTGATTGTTTTTTAATTAAAAATTGTTTTTTTTAAACATTCAAAAATAGTATAGTTACAAATAAATTTAGGAAGAGCTTACCTAGCAAAAAAAACAAAGTTTACGGAAATTTTCTTTTGAGTCAAATATATTTTGTGTACCTGAATTTTGGTCAAGACATCACTTGAAATACCATGATTTAAAATCTACCACGGGCAATACTGAACAAACTATTTACTTACATTTCGTGTACTACCGTCTATTTATCACTAACGGAGTTAAATGACCAGTGGTAAAACAGTCTTTTCCACCCACATCTTCATCTTCATCTTCACTGCAGCTTCATTTTCCAAAACTTAGCACAAGAAAAAGTTCAGCTTCTAACATCTCGCAAATCTAGATACCTAACCAGCTAGCCATCTCAATTAAATAGTGGCATCCTTTGTGAGTCTCTTTTACCTGCATTTGTGGTTTTTTTATTGCCAATAAGCTGATGCCTGATGGAAGACCATATATATGCATCTGCTCTACTCACTATATTGCTGCATTATAGCTCTTCTTTGTTGCTTTAATCACCATGAGTGTTTTCTTTCGAACGACTCTTCACCATAATACAATTGATGATGCTGGGCTTTATCTTGGCAAACTTTACTTTTCCATGGTTATTATTCTTTTCAACGGATTTACGGAGGTTCCAATGTTGGTAGCCAAGCTCCCGGTGCTTTATAAGCATACACTTGATTTCGAGAGGTAAAGCAGTGTAATATATGTCTTTCCCTTTCACTTGATTTTGTAAAGTTACTAATTCTTTTCATTGCAATAGATAGATTCCCAAATGGTGGATATGGGGCTTCTTGGTTTCTCCTCTTATGTATGGTCAAGATGCATCTTCTGTCAACGAATTTTTTTCTGCTCACACTTTAGCAGAAACCCAACGAATCGGAAAACAGACCCTTCGAATCAGCTAGGTAAAATCAACATCACCGAAATAAAAACAACAAGAACTTCAACATTACAAACTCAGATTACTGCAACTCGATTAAACAAGACTGCGAATTTAAACAACACAATACGTAGAACTTAGAACTACTCATCGGCTTTAAAAAATGAAGCAGCAAAAACTGGATTCTAAACACTCAATTACATTAACCTAATCAACTCGCCAATACAACGCGATTCAGCAAACCGAAAAACAAAACTCACGAACTCAATGAACTCAAAAACAGTACCCAGATTCGTGGACTCGCGGCAAAAACATAGAAACACAAAACACCAAACTCGACTCAAGCTACTTGACTTAGAAAGACTCGAAAAACGCAGTTCAACAGCAAAACAAAATGAAGCAATACAAAAAAAGTCTTGACTCGTTAACGAAAACTAAAAACGCAAAACTCAAACCCAAACTCGGCAGCAAAATCACACAACAAACATAGTTCGGAAAAACGATTGAACAGCAAACTGTGTTCTGCATACTTAAACTTCAGTGATAAAACGAACGAATTTAAAACAAAACGAAGAGAAGAAAAGATAGGAAATGGGTTTAATCGAATTGATAGGGAAAAAAAAGGATTGTGCTTGATCGAAGAGAAATAAGAAGGGGAGGAAAAAATTGCAGCGGTTCTGAAGAAAAGGGGGAGAGACACCGAACACGGGTGAGTTTGGGTTAGATAAACAAACTTCATTTGGGAAAGAAGAGAAATATACCTTTTTCTGGAAAAGACTGTTTTACCCCTGACCATCTGACGGAGTTAGTGATAAATAGACGGTAGTACATGAAATGTAAGTAAATTGTTTGTTAGGATTGTATGTGGTAGATTTTAAACCATGATATTTCAAGTGGTGTCTTGGTCAAAGTTCAGGTACACAAAGTGCACTTTACTCTTTTCTTTTTAGTAATTTCTATAGAATTTTCGGAAAATTGAAAAATGTATCTTTTTCTAAACATAATTAGATTCCATGAGATGTATATTATTAAATGCTATACAATTTCACCAAATAACTACACGAACGTAAAATAATATATAAAAATATTAGATAAAAGATTTCAGAACACTACTAGTTAAGAAATACAAAATAATTATAGAAGTAATTGGAACTTAATAAAAACAAGACCATAATTTTATTTTAATTTTCACTCCAAAACATGATGATAATAATTTAATAATAATAATAATGATAAGTTGATAACAATAATCATTTAATTATTTAATAATTTAATAATAATAATAATAATAATAATATATTTATTTTTATTTGCGGTTTTTTTTTGTGACAGCATTTTTATTTGCAGTTTAATAATGGAAAGTTGAGCAGCACTAATAAAATTTGCATTTGAAACCCAATTTGATACACACACACACACTGGAATCTTCAAGTCCATCCCCTTCATTTATTTCTTTTATTTACCTGCTAAAAATCGAATCTTTACAATTCTTGAAATTTGATCCTTGGGTTCTTAGGGTTGCAAGATCAAACACTTTATTTGTCTTCTGTGTGCTTGTGTATTTATCTGTTAATCATTAAAGGGTTGTACCACTGGAATCTTGATCAAGGGGATGGAGAGTTTGCAGGATCTGATAGAAGAAGCTAAGCTTCGAACTGTTTGGTGGGCCCTTTGTATATTTGCTGTCTCTTACTTCTTAACACGTAAGTCTCTCTCTCTCTCTCTCCCCCTCCCTCTCTCTTATATTTTCAGTTTATTCTTGGGCTGCTTTTATTCATTTGGTAGCTGCTATGTACAATCTATGTGTTTATGGTTATGGTTTCATATGTCGAGAAATTGTTGAAGTTGTGTTATAGATTAGCTGGGAATGTAATGGACTATGAGGATATTTGGTTGACATTTTGTGTGTATAATCTTTTTCCGAAACACTACTATACATTTTGTTGATATTAATTTTGTGAATCAAACACACCATTAGAAGACCAAGAAACTTATGCGGTTGAGTTAGGGCTAACCCTAAGGGCGGAACCAGACTTTTAATTCAGTGTAGGCTTTGTGGAAAAAATGTTTGGATTTATCCACTGTTATCTCGAAGACGACTAGTCGACGACTAGTCGACACGAAGGTACTCGGGCGCCGAGAATCTCGAAGCCCGACTTTTTACGACTTTTACTCAAAACTACGAGTACTCTTGTACTCGGCGCTGAGAACCTCAAACCTCGAAGCCCGACTTCTTAACATATTCAAAACTTATACTCGTGTATAGTTACATTGTTATTACTTTTGATTTAAATTGGAATTGATTTATTTAGTTGTATTATATATTAATCTAGTAAATACATGTATAATTAGCACTTTGTCGACTTTTTACGACTAGTCGGGCGACTTGTCGACTAGTCTTCTCGAAGGTACTCGAGCGTCGAGGCTCGACTTGGCGCCGTGATAACCTTGGATTTATCAAGTAGTATCAAACTTGGTTGCTTGAATTAGTAATGATTTATTTTATATTAACTCGAACTCTTGTTGATTTCTTGTCACTGTCTGTTGTGCAGATACAAGTAAATCGATGTGGATGAATATCCCAATATCTGTTCTTATGGTCTCTGGTTTACGAGTTTTACTAAATGAAGTCGATTTCCATTGGAAGGTTCGAAATATCCAACGAAAAACATATCTATCCCACTTAGAAAAGAAGCAGTTATCTGTCAATGATTCTCGTCTTTCTGCCATGCTACCCCCTCCTAAAAGGAAGAGGAAAATCAATTCTCCCATAATAGAGGCTGCAATGGAGGAGTTTATTAACAAGCTTGTGCAGGATTTTGTCATAGATTTGTGGTATTCTGAAATAACACCTGATAAAGAGGCCCCTGAATTGATACGTGCAGTAATCATGGATGTTCTTGCTGATGTATCTGACCGGGTCAAAGATATAAACTTGGTTGAACTGTTGACAAGGTTGTATTTGAACTGTTTCCCAATTTAATTGATATGGTTAAGAACCTTTATCAAGGTTGAGTATGGTGGTGCTTTAAGTGATCAAAATCCCAATATATTTCCAATTTAGTTGAAATAATTAAGAACCTTTCTAAAGGTTGAGTACGGTGGTTCTTTAATTAATCAAAACTCATCACATTGCCAATGTTTCAGGGATGTCGTGGACCTTGTAGGGGACCATATTAATCTCTTTAGAAGAAACCAAACTGCCATTGGCATTGATGTCATGCAAACTCTGTCGTCTGAGGAAAGGGATGAGAAATTGAAGCACCAACTTAGGGCTTCTAAAGAGCTTCACCCGGCATTAAAGTCTCCCGATTGTGAGTACAAGGTGTGAGTAAAGTGTTCTCATGCAAAATATTTCTCATAATTTTCACTATCACACTATCAGACAACTTTATGTTCTTGTAGGTTCTTCAAAGCCTTATGAGTGGAGTCTTAGCTGTAGCACTTAGGCCACGCGAAGCTCAAAGTCCGCTCGTCCGGTGCATTGCTCGGGAGATTTTAACATGTTTGGTGATGCAACCATTGATAAATTTAGCAAGCCCCGAGTAAGTTGTCTTGGCATTTTTTTTATGCTTTCTTGGTGTTTTATGTCTTATGGAAGTTAAAAAAATAATAAGCAAGATACATGGGTAATAAAGTTCTACAGATTTCATTTATTTGCTTATATATGCAAGTATCTCATTCTCCACATAGCTAAACACTTTATGGTTACCTCTAAATTTATATTCAACGCTCACCAGTTAGTCAGATATTTTTCTGTACAACTCGTGGGGAAGGTTGATGTGATTCACTAGAGTTATTAAAAAGTAAAAATTGTTACTTCCATTTTTGTTTACCATCTATTGAAGCTTGTCAGTGTTAAGTAATGACTATGAGTCCAGACCAATTCCATGTAAATTTGTGTGTATGGAGAAAGCTAGCTCGGTTTCCAGTCACAGTGTTGGATAAATTCCATGATTGTTGAATTTTTTTCTTTTGATCCCGTTTAGTATGATGATGCTTGGAATTATCTTCTCTGTGCTCTCTGTGTGCATAATCTGTTCGATTTGATAGTTGTTAACAGTAATTATCACTTTCCCAAATGAAATGGCGAATCAATATCTGTTTACCAATCTGGTTGTGGGTATGTTTCGTTGACTTCCACACTGCGGTATATGTGAAATGGAACCAGTGGCGGATCTAGCCAAATATATTAACCCAGCGATTTTTTTTTTCACGATGAATAATATATTTCATATATCAAAAACAATTGTTGCAAGTATAGAGGCTTGAACTTCTGTATCCACTCTTTACCTCTCCACACTCTCTATTTCTAATTTTGTTTAAACTGATATAATGAAAATCCCAAATAATTATTTAGTACACCACAGAATACTTACCCAGAAGTAAAAAAGTTTATTACTTATTAACTACAGATTTTCACCCAGCTGGAGCTGGGCCCGCTTACCTTAGGTCCGCCTCTGAATGGAACAATCTGAATTTCGCTGTATTAATAATCTCTGTATTTAGTTTGCTTCATAAAATTTACAATGTTACTTGAGATTTCCACTCTAATGATATTAGTGGCCACATGTATGAAAATTGAATTAATGGTTTTGTCTCCTAGAAGCTGGTATAATTTGTGTGTATATCTTCTCTTGCTAAAACCTTAACATACCCGTTGTTTAACAGGTATATCAACGAATTGATTGAACATATATACCTTGCTATTAAAAAGTATGGTTTTGAACAGGCAGGTGATGATCGCTCACCTGTTGTAGATGGTCATTTGCGCGATCGTGTTCATGCTGACTTTCAACATCATAGCTCAGATCCCACTAATGCATGCAATCGTGGGACTGATTTGACATCTTCGAATTGCAGTGCAGCAAGAGAATTATCACTGGTGGGTTCAGTCACCAGTCATGACGAGTATTTGCAGCATCTTTCTGCCGAATGGGTTCGACCCCTTGAGGCAGCAAGCCAGCGTAGGGCAGAAGTTCTTATGCCTGAAAATCTTGATGACATGTGGACAAAAGGAAGAAATCATAGAAAGAAGGTCAAGAAATATACTAGCACCGGAGTTGAGGCTCAAGGGGCTAAAGGTTTTGAAGTAAATAGTGTGTCACTCTCAAAAGGTACTGAAAAGGGAATTATAGCTCAGAAACCAGAATTTTCTACCAAAAACAAAGCTAAAGCTTCAGCTCAAACACCATCTAGCTATCCTTCAGATTTCCGTCTGTTTAGTCAGAGGGAAAATGCAGAGCATCTTTGTGAGGAACCAGGCAGGGTTGTATCTTTTAAGGCCGATTGCAATTCTGATGAATCCAGTGATGCCCTAGTTGCCAGTGGAAACAAAAGTAAGATGAAAAAATCAAATAGCACTTCTGATTTGGTTATTTTGCCAGATAGGAGGACTCCTTTTACAAGCAAAATTGGTGGACCAATCATATCAGAGTTCTACAGTCTAGATTCGGGTGGGCATAATCAAGTGGCTGCTGTTAATAGCGCTTCTCTAATGGTGTTATCTAGCGAGGCACATACACCCAAGCTTAAGAGCAGGGTAGGATTAGTTTCCCTCTCTTACTTCCTGATAATTAATTTTGTCATTTAGGTAGTAAGAGCACTTGTGCAGAATTACAGAGCATTAATTGTAGGCTGATAGCATTGTCCCCAGACCATATTCAGGCATCTTATATATTTTTTTACGGGTGATAGATATGACTTCTGATTCTAGCTTCTTTTCAGGTTATAGGAGCATATTTCGAGAAACTCGGGTCAAAATCTTTTGCTGTTTATTCAATTGCAGTGACAGACACTGAGAACAACACTTGGTTTGTTAAACGGAGGTCTTGTTCTTATAATTGTGCTTTTTATTACTAGCTTGAATTGTGCATGCTTCTATATCCTTTGCTAATGATAAATGCATTTCTCACTCCTTTATTATTTTTATTTAGATTACTGTTTTTATTGTTCACTTTATCGAAAAGTTAATACAGATGTATACTACCATCACAATTCTATAAAGTGTTTTTTTTTATCTCATTTTAATTAGCTGTATTATGTCAACAGATACAGAAACTTTGAAAGATTGCATCGGCATCTCAAGGACATTCCTAATTATACGTTAAATTTGCCTCCCAAAAGAATTTTCTCTTCGAGCACAGAGGACACTTTTGTGCATCGACGGTGCATTCAGCTTGACAAGTATTTGCAAGTAATTCACTTTCTACCCTGTGTAGCTTTAATAATGCATGTAATATTTTCTGATCGGTTTGGGTACAATATTTCTTTAAGGATGTACTATCAATAGCTAATGTCGCGGAGCAACATGAAGTGTGGGATTTTTTAAGTGATTCTTCAAAGGTGATAATCCTTTCTTTTCTTGATCTTGGTCTCTCTTTTCCACAAGAGTCTCATTGTAGGTCAATGCTAGTATTCTTCTCTTTAATATCAAATAGTGATGTGAACTCATAGAATATTTTTAGAACATAGTTCTGTACTTAGATGTCAGGAACTATAAACTGATAATGTGAAATTGTATATGTTTCTGGTGTTGTGTTTAAATGAAGTAAATGCAGAAAACAATCAGGAAAATGTAGAGATATAGCAGAGATTGAATATAGAATATCGATAGAACTAGAACCTGAGAGAGATTGCTTGTAGAGAAAGTCAATTTCTAGAGAAAACAGTAGAGAGATATGTAGGGAGATAGCTTGTGGAGAAAGAAAGTTTTTAGAGATAAATATTCGATTTAATTAGAGAGAGAGTTTGGTGGAGATGAATCCTTTTTTTTTTCAGGAGATGAATCCATTTTTATAATATTTAACATAATGGAATAATAACATCTGCTACTTACATATATAGTACTCGTATCAAAGCGACGTGGTAAATGTGATTTTAAAACTGAACCAAATTCTTTCTGGTTAAAGAATCTCTTACTAGTTGCTCTGGAAAAAGGGATCAACACTCCTCCCCAACCTACTATATATATATATATATATATATATATATATATATAAATTTAAGCACTCATTTCTATTACAAAGAAATGGGGCTAGAACAACCTAACGCCTTGCTCTTGGGAACTTATACATGGATTCTATATGTACCAACAGATCGTGACAATTGGTAATCTACTAGTGGATTCCTCTGTCATTACTTTATTCTTTCCATATCCCTCTCCTTTGTCTGCAGTTACTCATCAAAAACCAAATTTACCTATACGAGAGTGAGGAGAAGAACTAACATGAAACTTCCCACTTTTGATGTTCCACGATTCTGCTAGTTTAAAGACTAAGGAGTAGGACATGGGTCGCTAAGTCAGAAAAACGAGAGCTAGAAAATCTTCCCAAGTATAGGATTTAAACCTGCGAGCGACCAGTTAGTTGACAGCCGAGTGCTCTACCACTAAGTTATTGAGGAACAACGGGCTTACGGAAGCCGGCTCTTGTTCTTTGGACCAATCTATGACCGAACAAAAAAGAATTTTGTCACACTTATAACTAACTTCCCCGACATTAGATGTTACACTTACCCCTATTTTGTCACAATGTTAACCAAAAGTGAATACTCCACAATTATATTGAACCATATGCTTTAAAAATTTTAAGTAACCAGCACATCGGGGTGGGAGGACTCTAACCCGAGACCCTTCCTATGGTATCATGTTATGTAACCAACACATCTAAAACCTTAAGCTGTTTGAGAAAGGCTTTATTCAACAAAAAATTGGAAAAAAGAGAGAAATATGAAATAAGATTTTTTGTGTGTGCATGTGGAGCTTTGGGACTATCTTTTTGTTTGTAATTTTTTTTTTTATCGTTTTATTAATACAATCTTTTTTGTTTCTGAAGAATTATTCTTTTGGAAAGTCGCCTTCTGTGATGAGAACCTTGGCAGGTATGGTTTTAAATTACTCCTATTTTGCTCAATACTCAATACTTAATACTCAATAGTACTTATTAGGTTCACTAGAGTAAGCATTTTCACTCTCGTTGTACCTAAGTCCACAACCAGATTATTAATTGAAGGGGAAATGGTTTTAAGATTTACAAACATTTTGTGATAGTTCTAATTAAGATGAGACTAATAATTGCAAATTGCTTTTTGGGTATTGTGATGGCGAAATGGATTTTGTGTAAAGAAATATAGTTCATGAACATCACTTTAAAAATCTGCAATCAAATTTTCATTTAATGAAGATAAATTACAATAGTACTTGTAAATATGATGGCTGATGAGCTTTATTGTCCCCAAATTGTTAAATAATTTCGAATGCATCACATTAGATGAGCAATATCAAGCAGTTCACATTAGAACATTTGAGTCTGGTAATCCCATATTTTTCTTGTAAGCTGGGGCGCTTTTAATGTGTATTAATTGACTGTTGTTAAGGTCATAAGTCTAAATGTGCATGTCTTAAAACTTTTCTTCGAAAAGATATTAGATATTTGATTCATAGATAAAGGTTACTGAAGTAGTTTGTTAATTGACTTAGTGTAATGTGCAGACAGACCGACAGGTTTAGGTTTTGTCATTGGCTTCTTATGATAAAAGCTCTTCTGCTTAGTGTTAAAAGCTTTCACGATTTAAATGGTTATATTCCACTAAACACCTGCAGTAACGTTTATATGTGTTAATTCTTAATGGTGCTGAATTGCTTGCTTTTATTATCCATATCATTGATGACTTTAAATCTTTTCATTTGGTCTTAGTCGTGCAAGTTTTTTCTGCCTTTGCATTGTAGTGAATGTGGATGATGCTGTGGATGACATTGTACGTCAGTTCAAAGGGGTGTCAGATGGTTTGATGCGAAAAGTTTCTGGCTCATCTTCCGCAGCATATGAACAATCTTCTTCAAATTATGGCAGGAACTTAACCATGAAAGAAGATGAAATTGAAAAATTGATTTTAGGACAACATACTGTAGATTCAGCTAACAGTTATTCTGATGACGAGGAAGGCGAAAAAGGCGCAATTCATAGCGGCGAGATATCTTTCACAGAAACTGATCAATGTCATTCAGATAATGAATTGAATTCTGAGGAATTCTTGGCGACATGCGATGAAAAGCTTGGATTAGATGCTGATATACACACTTCAAAGGTTCAGTCTAAATCACCCAGCATTAGTGGTTTTCCTAGAGCTAATATTCCAGTAACTTCTGCCCTTTTGGAAGATTTAAATGGGGTCCCACAAGAGGTAACTTGTGTTGACTCTTGAACTCTATTGATGTTGTTGTCTTGTATTTAGCGGAGTTTCTAATTTTTCCATGTAGTTTTAATGGATCATTGTTGTAGTAGGGAAATGAGCTACTTGAAGAATTTCGTGTTCTAAATAGACACTTTTAGCATGCCTAATTTTTTTTATTTTTCCTCAATAAACAGATTTTTAATAGGATGAATTTGCTTTCTTATTATAACACTATATAATATAAACTCTGCATCACATTATTTGAATATTGTCATTGATTGCTGCTGTTGAATCTCTTTGTTTATGTTTTTTTCAACTAACCTAGTATCATTGTAAAGCAACCCATTTATTATATGCACTCTCTAGAGGATAGTAGAGCATTTCAAGTGACATGATATAAATTTGGGAGATAAGATAATTGCTTTGAGAACGAGAACATTGTAGACATCTTTGACCAAAATTTTCTGTCACTGAAGAGACTTATGTTGATGACAAGAATGAAACAGACATCCTATTAGTATTTTATAAAATGTAAAGCTTAGAATGTTCATCCAAGTTGTAGGTGTGCCCCTTAATCATAGTTATTAAATCGTCGATATCTCGTCGATATATCGACGAAATATCGTCATCTCGCTCTGGCAGCAATATCGAAATATATCAAAATATTGACGAAATATCGATATCTTGTCGATATATCGACGAAATATCTATATCTCGGTCCACGACCGAAATGGAGCAATATGACGAGTTAATAACTATGCCCTTAATTATCTAGGAAGCAGCAATTATTGTTAGTCTATAACTGGTCATAGGTCTGGTGTTTTCATTTCCTCCTAATTTAAGTTAATATCCCAGACATTGCTAGGTCAAGACCTTGTAAGTAGCACCTAGGAGGTTTGCTAGGTGTGTCATAGGCAGAGGGCTAAGACGGATGATATATATTTTCTATTCTTTTAAATCAATATCCCAGAAAAAGTTTAGATGAGCACATTTTGTGATTAAAAGTAGTAGTAGGATTTCATGTGATGAGTTTGTTTTCATGAATTAAGTTTTTGTATTATAGCTATAAGTTGCTATAAACATATTGTTCGTTTCCTTAAAAAGTCTAAAAACCTTGATGTAAATTCATGCGGAACCTATGTAGTTTTGTGCAAGTTAGATGAAATTATAACTGAACAATGATTATCATCACTAAACCGGCACCTAGGTGAATGCCTATTACTTGTCTGTGAACAGTGGTTGTAGTTTGGAGGAAGTCATGTGCTTGGTTAGTTTCTTGATTGATAGTTTGTATTTTTGTGTAACTGATGATAACTCCAATTTTTTAATTTCTGTATGTAGTGGGTACCACCAAATTTAAGCGTACCTGTGTTGAATCTAGTAGATAACATCTTTCAGCTGAAGAGGAGAGGCTGGCTCAGGTGAGATAGCTTTCGTTGTTCATACAGCATATAGTTTTATATTTTACCGTCTTAGTATTTCATTGAAATAGTGCAAAAGTCATATTTTAATGTCATGTTTCCCAATGTTAGGTCAATGAAGTTCGGCTTAGGAATAGGCTGCAAAAAGGATTTATTAGTAGATATTTTGAAATGTGGGTTTCTTATGTGTTTTGATAGAGAGAGAGATCTTATACATTTGAATGGGTTATAGTCGACTTGACTATAGCCGCCATAAGCATAACTCAGTTTGCAACCTCTTAGAATATGAAGTAAATAAAAAAGCTGATGCAGGATATCCAAATGACTGGGAGCCAGCCGTTGAGGATTCAGTAATTGTTTACTCTATTTGTTGTGGTTTTTACTCTTCATTTTTCAAAATTAGTTCTTTACGATATAAATGTAACCCCACGCTATATTTTGCCAGCTTCTACAAAAATAGGAAATTTGTGTTAATTATTTTCTTTCTTTTGTATTCATTTATACGGCTTAGAGAAAAAAACATGTCAAAGCTCCTTTCTTGTAATTTGCTCAACTGAACATCTGTATGATAAGCACGTGGCATGCATTTTTTATGTTTCCGATTTCACTTTCTACTTGTCGAATCTCTCGAAGTATTATATTAATGAAATTGATTTTATATGCATTAAACTCGAACTGCTTTTTTTTTTTATTGGTGCAGAAGACAGGTCTTTTGGATTTCAAAGCAAGTACTGCAGTTGGTAATGGAGGACGCTATTGATGATTGGATGATAAGGCAAATTCATTGGATCCGAAGAGAGGACATTATTGCTCAAGGAATTCGATGGATTCAGGATGTAAGTATTAAATGCTTTAACTTTATAATTATTTAAGTGAGTTTGAAATTAAGTCTACACTTCTTCCGGAAAAAAAAAAAAAGAAAGTTTGCATTTCCTAGTTGTGATCATGTTAAAAAACTGTTCTACAGAAACCTACACTAACTATAATGATCCTCATCTACTTACATACATAAAGAGCCCACAATATAAGTATGGTGTTTAAAGTTTAGGGTTATTGACCTTTTGGCCCTTCAAGTTTACACACTTATACCCATAAAACCCAAACGTTTAAACTCGTTCCTTTTTGCCACGCCAACTTCACAAATGTACCTTTTTGCCACTTTACCGCGTCAGATGTATATCGGCTTATATCGGCAGGGGTAGAACAGTCATTTCACTCTCTGATATTATCACCTGGGAAGCACGGGTGCGGCAGTTGGGTACCGCACCGCGCACCGGGTGCGGTTCGGGTGCGGCGGTGCGGCGGAGTGCGGCGGGGTGCGTACCAGGTGCGCCACCTGGCGTATCCCAGTATTTTCCGGTGGGGATTCGTGGGGGATACGGGGAGGGGATACGGGGAGGGCAACTTTTGTAATTTTTCAATCAATTTCTTTCTTCTTTCTTCCCTCTATCTTCTTATCGATTTGTATATGTCTGTTGTAATCATTACTAATCTCTGTAATTGATTTCCTTCTCTTGGATATATGTGTGTATATCGTGTATGTATATATACGTCTTGTATGTATATGTTGGTTACTGGGGTTGAAGATGGTGTTCCACAGCACAGTCACACATGTACACTCTCTCTATAGTATATTAATATAGGTTTGACTTTTTTTGTGACTTTGATTTTTCAAAAGTTAATGTAAATAAAATTATATTTAGTTATTATATGATAATTTATATGATAAAATGTTAATTTGACTTAAATTTAGAATTTTAATATTTTTTTAGATTAATTTTTAATTATATATAATGTATAAATATATTTTAATATTTTAATATTTGCCGAATCCCCCCGTACCCGAATCCCCATATTTTTAATTTTGCCGAATTCACGTATCCCCGCACCGCGTATCCCCGCACCCGCACCCGCACCCGTGCTTCATAGATTATCACCCACCCCTGCTACCTCTCTCTCCCTTATTTACATTCTCTCTTTTCTTTTCTTTTTATTCTTCTTAACAACTCTGCCGATGAATTCCTCAAATCCGCTACAAAATTAGGGTTCATAAAATCAAAACCCTCATTCACTTACTCAACTCGTCCTCTCCGCTTATTTTATCTCTCCCTTCATCTCTCCACCTCTCTATATCTCAATCAATCACCAATTTCACTAATTTATCCGATTCAGATGCTATTGACGACGCCAATATTGAGGATTTAAAGAGGTTGAGAGGGTACGGGGGTTGAAGGAAAGAGATGAATAATAGAGGTGGGTTGGTGAAGAACAGATGGAGGCGGAGTTGGGTCGGATGATTTGCAGCGGTGGGGAAAAAGATGGAATGGTGTGGCGGCAGTTGGAGGTGGAGTGCGTGAGGGTTGGTGGTGATTGGAGAGATGAGGGCGGTGTTTCGAAGCGGTGGGGATCGTCGGAATTGGGCGGCGCTGGTTGTTGGCCGGAGATTGGTTGAAGGGAGAAGGGACTGGCGGAATTGGTGGTGAAGTATTTGTTGTGGGTGGGGTTGGTGAAGAACGGAGATGAGAATGGATGGATAGGAGAAAGGAACGGGGTGGATTTGGAATGAAATGAGGAGATGGGTTGAAGGTGTTGGTGATTGTAGAAGGAGATGGTGTATATGGGCATGGCTGGACAATTGGCTGAACGGCTTGCAACAAAGAGGGAAGCTGAAGTCAGAAGAAGAGAGGAGTTTTTGAAAGTGCATAGTTCTTATATTCCTAGGGATATATTAGCATCTATGGGTTTATACGACACACCTAACCAATGTGATGTCAATATAGCTCCTTTCGATACTAATTTGTTGGATATTGACATATCAGATGTTGACCGTTATGCTCCTGAATACTTGGTTGGATTGGCTTCCAAAATTGAAAAGCAAGGAAGTATAAAGGGTTCACTTTCCTTCTCTCATGATAGTTTTGCATCTGAAGTTGAAGAGAGTTCCTTGGGTGCTACTGATCAGTATAGCTCTGAAGATATTCTCGAGACTTCTGAGCTGGTAGAAATCGCTGGAACTAGCAAGATGGAAGTCGAGAATGCAAAGCTAAAAGCTGAACTTGCTTCTGCAATAGCTGTAATTTGTTCATTTTGCTCTGATGTTGAATACGAATCCCTTGATGAAAGTAAAGTGGAAAATCTATTGAAAGATGCTGCAGAGAAGACTGCTGAAGCCTTGCATTTAAAGGACGAATATGGAAAACATCTGATTTCAATGTTGAAGAATAAGCAAATGCAGTGCGAGTCATATGAGAAACGCATACAGGAACTTGAGCAGAGATTGTCCGATCAGTATGTGCAAGAGCAGAAGTTTTCAGTTGATAAAGATGCATCTATCCTTTGATCCTTTAATTAACGAGAAGGGAGGGGATATAGAGGTGAAATGGTGGGAAATGGGAATTGCAGGCGGAAGTGGAATCGGAGAAAGAAAAGGGGAGAATGGAGGCGTGGCGTGGTTCGCGAGGGAGATGAATGGGGGTGCAGGTGATGGTGATTGCTAGGAAAAACAGAGAGGAGGAAGGAGAATGGTGGGTTTGGGTTGGACGGAATTGAATGAAGGTGATGAGAGAATTGAATTGGGTTGGAGAGGAAGTGTAAATTTTGATGATAAATTATGTGAAATATAAATTAATGTAAATTTTAAATTAATGAAAAATAATGAAATTTTTAATTATTAGTGAAATGACTGTTATACCCCTGCCGATATAAGCCGATATACAGTCTGACACGGTAAAGTGGCAAAAAGGTACATTTGTGAAGTTGGCGTGGCAAAAAGGAACGAGTTTAAACGTTTGGGCTTTATGGGTATAAGTGTGTAAACTTGAAGGGCCAAAAGGTCAATAACCCTAAAGTTTAATTGACAATATTTTGTCAATGAGACTGAACTGGCTGCTAAATAAAACATTACAAGTAGAAGCAGAGTGGTTCCAATAAATTGCAAGTCTCATAGGTAATTGTGGCATTGAATCATACGGAGCATGTTAGATTCAATCTTTTAAACTGTTGATCCTTAGTCTCATTGACTGTTTGCCTATCGGCTTGATTGTGAATATTCTTCTGATATTGGTATATCATTTACTAATCTAATGCCTTGCTTTAGTATTGGATTTGAAATGTATAATCTAGCTGACTGCGAATATTCTTCTGATATTGGTATATCTCTTACTAATTTAATGCCTTGTTATAGTGTTGTATTTGAAATGTATAATCTAGCTGAGTACGGAACTTATTAACCAGTATCTGGCATTTTCAGCTCACAATTTTGGTGCTTTTTTTTTTTTTTTTTTTTTTTTTTTTTAATATTTTAGGTTCTTTGGCCTGATGGTATTTTCTTCCTGCCCTTACATACTAAAAGTAAAATAGATGATTTTGAGCGAGGTTTACAGAGTACAACCCATTCAACCAGAAGTGCGGGCTCCAAACCAGGGTCTTTTGAAGAGCAGCTTGAGGCTGCTCGGAGAGCCAGTGATGTCAGGGAAATATTATTTAGTAAGCACTAGTTTCTCCTCTCTTTTAACAGTTAAGTTACAACCAATGCTACTTTTACTGAACATTTAGCATCACTTGAAGCAATATTGTATTCTAGTGTTCTGAGTCTGGACCTTTTAAATGGCATTCTTTCTGTGGGCAGTGCAGTTATGTTTCGGTTATCTATTGTACAACCAAAAGTTTTACGTTACAACATTTGAATAATTTTTATTTTACATGTTGATGAAGATCCCATCTTGTAAGCAGGACCCTTGGTTTTTTACTTGATTAGAATCAGAGAGAAATAGACCACTTCTGCAAATCTATGCATTACCCCTCTGTTGCCCCGTGCTCTTAATTTTTCATCTAACATTTATATAACCCTGATGAATGTGGAACACATGATGTTGACAAAAATTAAACGACTTTTTTGTTTTCCTTCTAGATGGAGCTCCAGCTGCTCTTGTTGGCTTGATTGGGCACAATCAGTACAAGCGGTGTGCTCAAGACATATATTTCTTTCTGCAGGTAAAGTCTCTTGAGCAAAAAATATATTTTTATTCCAAATTATGCATATTTAACAAAGTTGGTAACTTAAAAAAGCATTATTGTGATGCACGCAGTCCAGAATTTGTTTGAAGCAACTTACATATGGAATCCTCGAACTTGTACTTGTGTCCATTTTCCCGGAGCTGCGGGAAATTGTGTTGGATATGCATGAGAAGATGCGTGATGAATCTGTATAGGAAGCTTTGTTTTTTGTGCGATGATGTTTGTCTTCAGGTGTACTCCATGCGTGATGAATCTGTATAGGAAGCTTTGTGTTTTGTGCGATGATGTTTGTCTTCAGGTGTACTCCATAATTTAGTTTAGAAATTTCTGGCCAATATTCTAAACTCAAAGAATATAGTTTTTCCTTTCTTGATGTCCATATGGGTTGTAGAGTGATGTTTTTTTGTAAACAAATAGTTTAGTTAGGCGATGTCTTAATTTCTCTTTTGGGATTGTTAGCTCAACTGCTGTATGCTGCCTAGTCCTAATCTTACAAAAATTGCAATTATGCAGAAACAGTTATGATCCTTAATATCATTCACTCTTCTCTCTTAGTATTTTCCCCTTTTACCGTGGCGTATGTCTTTAAACCTCTTTAAACCCCAAGTCGATATGTTCTTATGTTCTCATGTAGGCATAGATGCAAGCATCGAAATGTTGTAGAGTTTTTTTTTCGGAGTTGCAGTCGCAGGAAGACAGCAACCCCAATCCATTACACCATTTGGTGTTGGTTTTCACATCAAAACTTAAACCCATTCAAGTTGTTTTGTTTGAAGTACACAAATTACAAATTTGGTGGAATACGAGAGAACTGAGATCTAGTTAAAGGAGCATATTTGACTTTTTTAATAAAACTCCAGTTCCGTTAAATTAGTGTTGCCTCTGTTATAGAAATCGGCCGATTTTTGAAAAATCGCCGATAAATCGGTCAAAAATCGGTTAAAATTTTGGAACCGATTCGGCCGATTTTGCAAAAATCGCCGATAAATCGCCGATTTTTCAACCGAATCACCCGATAAATCGTAAATCAATACCTCAACCGAATAGTTCCGATTTCCGAAATCTGCAACACTGAGTGTTGCACTGAATTTCTGATGTCACTTTTAGTATCACACAAATTTAGGGTCAAAATTTGAAGTTAGTTTGTGAAGACTGAAGTGTATTCTTGGTGTAGTTGAGAATTGAGAATTGAAATGAAGGTAATAATTTTTACAAGGTGTACTTGAAAGACAACGTTTTTCATTGTGAATGTTCGCAAGTATTGATTCGTGCTAATCTATCTATTACTATATACTATAACCAGTGCGAAGCACGGGCCGAGTTTTTTTTTTTTTTTTTGAAATTGCTCATTTTTTTTATTTTTTATTGGCATTAAAATTTTCAGATTTTATCATTTTATATAATCTATTAATAACAATATTAATTTTTTGTTTTCTCTATTATTAAATATGAAATATGACATTATTTGTTATCTATATTATATATTGTAAACAAAATCATTATTTTTATGTAGTTATTCTCTAGAATTCCTTCCTTGAAAGGAATTTAGGTCCAACATAAATCGTATCAAGTTTTTTTTTTCTTTTAAAATTTTAGTCATGGTTGTGTAATATTTTTCTTATATCATAAATCGTACCAAGTTTTTTTTTTCCTTTTAAAATTTTAGTTCATGGTTGTGAAATATTTTTCTTATATCCAATTTCATAACTAAATTGTAAATTCTATTAAATTTATGTATTAACTTTTTATAAGTTTTAAGTTGTAAATTGAGTTGTAAATTGAGTAGTTGTTGTGTATAGTATTTCTTTTAATCACCAAGTTCTTCGTTTTTTTAAGAATTATTTTTTAGTTATATAAATTGCATATTAGTCAATTTTTTCCAAGTGTTCTTAATGTAATTATGTGTGGACCGTGCAATTGTTAGCAGGATTGTGCAATTGTAAGCAGATTTGGCATAGGTTTTATATTTTTTAATTAAAAAAATAAATAGAATTTTAGTAGAATTAGGAGTTTAGTGGTGAAACCAAAACAGAGTGCGAACCAAAAAATTAGTGAAACCAAAATATGGTGCGAACAAAAAAAGTAATACCATTAAAAAGGGGTTTCGCTTATTAATAAAGATTATAGATTAAAGGAGAACACAATAGCAAAAAGTGCCAAAAAAATGACTGTGAAGATATAGTAGTACCCTTACATGTCACAAAATTACAAAAATGTCACCTTTTTATAATTTATGCTAAAATTATATGGTTATTTGTATTTATTGAGAATCGAACCTTTAACAAATTTGATGACATAACCACTGTGCTACATTGTATTTTGAGTTTACTTTCAAATTTTTTTTAGATATGCCACATATTCTCCTCTTATCATAAGTTAATTTATTTTAATTCTTGAGCACAATAAAATGTTGGTTTAATATATTTATGTAACTCCATTTTTTCAGTTATCGTAATTTTATATATAACCATTTATTCAATCATCTTTATAAATTTTTATGATACTTGTATTTTTTTCAATTGAATATATATAAATTATTTTGTTAATTATTATATTTTTATATAATACCATACAACATAAGGGCAAAAAATTCCAATAAATTGGTTGTGAATTTACAATTTTATCCATATATGTTAGAAAATTACAAGGGTGCCACCTATCTATATTTCATGCGAAAAATGGAAGAATTTGTATTAGCTATAAGAATTGAAACATTGAATTCTACCCATAAGAATTCGTGTCATTTAAAATGATTGATATATTTAAAATGTTTTGATCGATTGAGCATGCTCTATACTTTTCTTTTGCCATTTAAAATGATTGATATATAAAATAAAAAATTTAAGATAAAATTTTAGGTTATACATAATGGCAACTGATTCCGAATAAAAATACATGGATTTATATACATCAGTCTCTATGTAGTTATTAAATTAATAAAATAAAAATAGGATTTGTTTCAAGAAAGATGTTAAATTTATTTAAAAGATTATAAATAATAAGTAATTACATAATATAATATTTAGGTATATAAAATATTAAACATATGAGTCATATTCGAGATTTTTGGTCGACCAACTATTTAGACTTTCAACGATTTAAATTATGATTTGTCTAAAAAAATAAATATTTAAAAATTTACGAAGATTAATTGAATTTTTGTTTAAAAGACGAGATTCTGAAAATGGGATCTATGTTATATATAAAAATTAATGTGATTAATATTCAATATTAAATAAAAAAAGATATAATTTTTGGATTACAATATTACAACCTTGCAATAATTATTAACAATGATGAGTTAGACTATTACTCGACCATGAAATATGGTAATATAAATTTTATATGATATATTAGATTAACTAGGTAAAAAAATCCACGCTACGCGCGGCACGAAAATATTTTTAAAAATCGTATATATAATATCATTATTTGTTGAGTTTTATTATTTGAAAGTTGATATGATAAATTAAAACTTGTGTAAAATGTAATTAAATTTGAATTTTTAAGAATTATGGAGAAAAGAATTAGCAGAAAAAAACATGTTTCAGTTAAATTCTTAAGTATTAATAATAATATTTTCGATAATGTTGATGACGTCTATTTTGTTGCATAAAAAATACTTTTGAAATCCAATATTGATAAACATTTGTAAAGTTTGACAATTGATAAGTAAAAGTAATATTTTTGAATTATTTTTGTTTTTGAAGACATTATGAAATATGTGATTGCTTAGTTTGTTGATAAATTTGTTTGTATGATGAAAAAAGAAACAGAATGTAAATGTGATAAGAAGTGTGATCGATAAATTTGGTTGTATGATAAACAAAACATAATTCAAATGCGTTTTGTAAGTCATGATTCATATTTTTTGAAGTGATCCGATACCTGTATCAATTCATTTGATTTTTTTTTGAGCATTTTTAATAACTTTTTTTGTATGTAATATTAAATTTAAATTCATGGACACATATTCAAAATGGTACTCACATATTTTCATACTTTTATATTAAATCTTATAATAAATATGTATATGTAATTATTTTCTATCTCCAATAAAAAATGAATTTAAAAATTATTAGATTCTAAATAAACACTAAGTCGTTTAAAATTAATTATTTAAACAAAATGAAGATCATGTAACATATTATCCACTCCATTAAGACCTCTTATTTTTTTTCCATGTCAAATTACAATGTCAACATAATTTTTATAATAAAAATTTATAAATATTAAATAAAAGTTTATTCAAAGCCGACGCCTGTCTCATAACATATTGATTAGTAATAGTATAAGAATGTGTTTATTTAGAATATTAATTTATTTCAACACAATATAATTAAATAACGAATGTATAACTTTTTCATTGATTTACTCAGTAAAGAAAAGGGTTGGATTGGTTCAATTTAATGGTCACACCCCATGTGCAATTTCATTTGATCATGTGTAAAAGTAAATTAATATTACTTGTGTTCAAAAATTACAGCTATTTTGAATAAGGATTAGAAATGGACTATATAAATAATTTTATTTTATCATTTTTCCTTGAAATAATTGTACTTTTATATGGATAATTAATATTTATATTAATATAATAATTATAATGTTCTAGTTAATAAATAATAATAATTGAAATACTTTATATATATAATTTTAATAATTATTTGCTAAAATTTTGTTTTAAGTATAAAATAAAGTGTATTTAATATAAGTTTAATATGTATAA
This sequence comes from Kitagawia praeruptora, assembly GCA_037693485.1. Taxonomy (NCBI): domain Eukaryota; kingdom Viridiplantae; phylum Streptophyta; class Magnoliopsida; order Apiales; family Apiaceae; genus Kitagawia; species Kitagawia praeruptora. Next base: position 149,533,210 of record CM075352.1, read on the forward strand.
TTAATGACTAATTATAATCCTATTAAATGCAAGGAAATTATTTTAATAAAAAAATAAAAAATGTGAAAAATCAAGAAAAATATTTTGAAGCTTGAGAGTGTGTTGAGTTTGAGTACAACAAAAGAATACAGAGGGGGGGTGAATGGATTCTTGAACTTTTCTTGTTCTTGAATCTGTGTAGCAAGATAAGTGTTTGTGTGTGCAAATGTGTAGGTGCGGATAAAGAACAACACAAGACACAATATCACTTTAATCTAATATATTATTAGATAAAGGTTGCTACAATCTGTGAATACAAATGGTAGTATTCTCAGCTTCGTTGTTCTCAGAGAGATATATCTTACAGTGTATGAAAAACCTTCATCAACTAAAGAAGTGAGATTGTATTCTTATAGAACATGAATACAACTCAGTTACTACAAATAAGGTTACAGGATAAATTACTTTCTTGTATGTCTATCCTTTTTGAGTAAGCATCCAAACGGCTACAGATTTGACTTTGCAAAGTTCTGTTCAGATCCACTTCTTTAGCTCTTTGTCTCTTCTATATCTCTCCAAGCTTCCTTGTAGGCTTTACAGAGCACGTTACAGATTGTGGTCCATAAAGTGCATTGGCTTGTTGCAAGTTTCTAACTTGTACAATTCCTTCAGTATTATGTCTCCAAGAGTGTATTCGAGAAGTGGCTAAGTGATTGATTCGAGAAATAGGATTAGATAACTCTGAGTTCTCGAATACTGTATGATTGACATATCGAATCACTTCTCGAATAACACTTTTCACCAGGGTTCCTTGAGTTGTCGAATAGAACACTTGACTTGTCGAATCCCTGAGATATCGAATAGCTTTTCTGAGTCCTTGAGATATCGAATGGAACTTTGACTTGTTGACTCTTTGAGAACTCGAATACCACTTTGACTTGTTGACTTCTTGAGTTCTCGAATAGAGTATTTAGACATGTCGAATCTCTGAGATATCGAATGAGATATCGAATAGTTCATTCAGAGATATCGAACAGTGTCTTCTCAGATATCGAATCTCTGACTTCTCGAACGCTAGACTTCTCGAATAGACAAATGTACTTCTCAAATTGGTACTTAGGCAAATTCTTCATTTCTTCAAATCCCAACTGTGATTATTTGACAGTATTTATCTTCTTGCTTGAGGCATGAACCTTGGAACTATAGGAAGTATAGTAAGAGATTGTACCTGAAATCAAGAATATAACAAGAAAATATCGAAAAGAATATTCGAGGCACGTGAAAACCACGCTGTCCTTAAAACAGATAAGCCCCTTCCGTATGTGCTCGAAGGTGTGTTGTGGCTTCCGTCTCCCAGGTTACAACGAATAGAGGTAGTCGTAAGCACCTTAGACCCGCCTCCTACAAACCGAACAAATATGCTCTCTATTTCACAGAAACAGAACCTATATAGCTCTAAAAAGAATGCAAGAAAAGACTATGAAACTTGAGTGTTTTTTTTTTTGTGTATCAAAACAATGAGCCAAGGCCTCATTTTTTAGGAGTACAAATATGTAACTCCCTTAAGTCATAACTTTGTAACCCCCTAAAGCCATAACTTCGTAACCCCCAAAATAACATTATTACATGAGTTACAAAATTAAAAGAGGAGTTACAAAATTAAAAGAGGAGTTACAAATCAAATAATAATATATAACAATTTTTAATCAAAAATAGTGTTATAGGAACTTCTTTCAAGCATTATTCTTGACTATATAAGTACAGTTACACAACTAGGATTTGATGCCTATTCCAAGTACAAAAACAAATAGAAACTCTACAACTAGAGGTTCCCTCAGTTAAGAGGTTATGTAAGTATTGCAAAGCATTACAAACAATTAGGCTTGTTATTAGATGTAAACAGGCATGCCTCTGTGACTAACAATCTCCCCCAAATTGTGAGTGAGACCCTTAGTCACAATTTCATGTCTGATAACAACCCTAACATACATAAAGATAAAACTTGAAAAAGGTATAGGTATGAAATTTGATTGAGAACATGAATGAAATTACAAGTTGAGTAATCTTACAATATGGTGAAATACTAGCCATTCTCATTTGATTCCATCTCTATTGCTTTGGCTTGTAGATCATCATATGCTTTCTGTTTTTCTTTCTCCTTTCTTGCATTCTCATCCATGGCCTTTATGATCTCTGCCAAAGCATCCAATTCTTCAAGCATGATAGAGTTTTTGAAATCTTCAAGTACTGATTTCAGAATGTTGGCAGGATAGTGACTGAGTAGATTCATTCTTATATTGACATTATCTCCATTTCTCCTCCTATACTTCACCACATAGGGATTGAATTGAACTCTACACAATCCTTTTGCCCTTAGCTTTTCTGCTTCAACTTCCAGCCTATCAATTTCCTTCTCCCTTTTTAGCCATTTCTTAAAGCACCCATTCCTTATCTTCTCAACATAGTCTCTCTTCATCTTCACAAAGTCAATCAACTCCAGCTTCCATACTCTCTCCACTTTGTCTTCAGAATCCAATAATGCAATGATTCTTTCTATTTCATATAGCTTGCCCCAATTTTGACAATGTCCTTGTTTGAATTTCTTCTCCCTTCCATCAGTATATTTAATCTCAAGGCAGTTATTCACAATGGCAGCATAGTAGATTCTTTGAGCTCTTAGATATTGCAATTGGTCTTCATCAAAGTCTTCATCAAGTGGTTGGAGTTTCAGTCCTGGATAGATAGTTAGGGTTCTAGACTTGGGTATTTTCACTCTTCTTGCAGCTTGTTTGAATTTGACCTTTTTCACTTGGTGACTTGGCATAAACTTGTGACCTTTGCTTGTAGACCATTGTAGTACTCCATTAGCAGTTTGATTTTGGAAACATACACCTGGTTTCTTGATTTGAATCCTCTTCTCTTCTTGAGGTGGCAAAACTGTTGCAGAAGCCATTGAATCAGATTTTGGTAGGTTATTACTAATAGTATTCACCTAGACCTAGAGTCTTGTGTTGTGGTGAGTTTACTGCTAGCAATGCCTAAGGCTTGCTGTTTTCCAAACTTCCTCTCATAGACTTTGCCTTGGTCATCACCATCTTTCTTGTCTTTGTTGTCCTTTTTCTTCTTCTCATCTTTATCACCCTTATCACTCCTGTGATGTCTTCTCCTCCCATCACTTTTGTCTTTATTTTCATCATCCCTATCCCTCCTGATTCTAGCCATTTCTGGAACTACACCAGTTGCAATGAATGTTCTGAGGATGTGTAGTGCTTCCAACTCTTCAGCAGTTCTGACTCCATCCTTCTTTTGTAGCTGATCAGTGATAGCAATGATGAGTCTATGATTTTGAGGGGTGAGATCACTGGGGATAACCAACTGATTAACATCTTGAATTTTTGTGACGCCCCCAGATCCGGGGTCGGAGATCTAGGCGCTCACGGTCCATTTTCCATTAATAACATACTTGTTCTTGCACATAATATAAATAAAACTGCCATCGACCCCACAATAAAACTCACACCGCACACACACACACACACACACACACAGGTTAGAGTTTCAGAAACGTCATACACTTGAATAAGCAAAAGTAAAAGTTTTAGAGTTATTACAGACCGAATTAAATAACATTTATGCTACCAGCAACACTTCGATATGAAGCGAAGTTGGCGGCTTGAAAGTTTGTTACGGTACACTGCCTTGCACAGGTCATACTTATAAATAAAACGGACTAACAAAAGTTGCCAACCAATCCGGCTAATGGGGCCTACCGGTGGAATCTCAACTGCAGCCTGGGGTCTAGTCACCTGCTTTCGAACAGTCTGACAGGGTCTTGCCATTTCTCTTAGCTGTTGTGTTTGTAAAATTTGAAAACAAGCAAGAGTGAGCAACTATAGCTCAGCAAGAATATATATATAAGGTAAGCAATATAACATTTCATATGTTTAGCAGTCATTAAACTCGTTTGTATCAATCAGTTATAAAATCACTTGTCATTGTTGATAAATTTCAAAGGTGCACCAGTACGTGCCCTTGTTTTCAAATATCCTTGCAGTTCTAGATACTGCATAAAGTCAACATCTTTCTCATCAAAATAGGACACTATCGGCAACTGGCACATAGGCCTGAGATGCAGTGTCAAAGCATTTTTCCAAAATGGAGGAATGGGACTTAAAGAAAACATAAAACCTGATAGGGATTGACGATGATCAGTCGCCACATCCGAGTCCAATAATCCGCGGGTCTTCTCTACCGGTAGAAGGATAGAAACTACATCCGTAACTATCCCCGGGTGAAAACTACATCCGTAATCACCCTCGATGAAAACTACATCCGTAATCATCCTTCGGCAACACCTGGGCCGGAATAATAATTGATGGACCGCCTGGCTCACGGCCGCTTACACATCCCGAGAATCGTTCGTCAACGGTTCCCACACCTGCCAGAGTCCCTTTTTCTTTTTCTTTTAAAAACTTGATTTTGATTGAAAACAGAGTAATTGTGGTTCGACATCAGTCGACCGATGATTCTTGAAATCATACAAGAAGCAGAACCCGACCGGGGGTTTTCGAAAATGTTTTGAGTTCGAAAAAGTTCGAGTTTGAAAGTGCTAAAGGTATCTTGGATTAGCTTTGTCTTTAAAATAGTGAATAATAATTAATAAATGATATTTTAAGATTTAATATTAGTAATTAATAAAATAATTATTTAATTAAATAAGCTTTTAATCCAAGATAGGTATTTTGAGTATTTACGAAGATATAAAATAATTACTTGAGTATACGATACTTCCCGAATGACCCTTCGGGTTTTCGCAATCTAGATACGATATAATAATATACCACTCCCCGGTCAATAGATATATGCGTACCGCTACGACCTCTATTGCTAGAGTCGTTGTCCGAAGAAAACATTTCAATCTAAGTTCAAGGGGTACAAGCATATATGTACTTATACAATCTCAATTGCATCAATACTTCGATAAACATAGCATTTGATATAATTGAAAACTACAAACACAACAGTGAAAGTCCTTGTATATGTATAAGTTTTGAAAAGTAAACTTGCCTTGGTTTGGTTGGGGTGGTCGAGCGTGCGGAGTGGAACGATCTATACATAAGCAATAACCGCTCGTTAGTACCTTAACAATATCTCTTTAATTACGGGGTTTTAGGAGGTACGAAATTAACTTAATGACTTCGTCTTATGACACTCTAGCCCCACTATAGGTTCATGTCATCACTCGATTACGCTCGTCACTTATTCGACTTAATTTAGTTACCACATTCGAACCATAACCATTACCCCTAGAATTATGCTCCACTAACGACTTTTTCCCTTGCGCGAAATTTACTCTAGCATTTTTATAAAATTCAAAAATTCATATTTTAATCAAATTCTTTTTGGGTAGCCTTCACCACTGTATTTCTAGTTTCTCAAATTTTTCCATGATCCCACACAAATTTTTAGGGGTTTAAACAAGGCTCACAAGGGGGTCACTTAGTGCAGTCCGGATTCCAGGAACACAATTAACTTCTCCGGCCATAACTTAAAATCTATACATCACCTAGTCATGAACTTTACATTTCCAGAAACTACATTAAATTATATTTCCAACAATATATGGTAGGACCTCAGGGGACAACATTTGGGGGTTCAAAACCGGGTTACAAGACAGGTCAATGCTCCTGGAAAAACTCAGCATGCACATACTACTTAGATCAACCATTTTCCACAATTCCCCAACACAACCAACACTTAATACACTTAGTTCATGGTTCATAACACTCATGGAGATATATATGTTATCCATAATCATAAAAGTCACAATCTCAACATCAAAACTCAAGATCCCAGTCATCCAATACTTATACAACCAAGATTAGCTCATAAATACATGGATCTACTACCAAACATTATAAATACTACATAACCAAGAGGGTTTGTGATTTTTATACCTTCTTGAGCACCTAGGAGCCTTGGGTAAGCTTTACACAACTCAATAACACCTTGAATGGTCTCCTACAACCCTTACAATCCAAGATCTAAAAGAAAATCAAACATGGTTACTATTCACCCAATCTTTAACAATTTGTAACTTGAATTTGGGTGGATGAAATGGCTTGAAATTACTAACATACCTTGTCTAGATGATGTAGAGTGCCTAGGAATTATGCCTTGAATTGTGAGTGAAGAGAAGTGGAAGAAAGAAAATTTTCTTCCTTGTTTCTTGTTTAGGCCGAGAGTTTTTGTTCCAAGGGGGGGGGGGAGTGTTTTGATTTTTTGTGTGGTTGAATGATTAAGTTAAGTGGTTGGGTGATATGTATTAGTGTATGTATAAGCATGGTACAACATAGGTATGGCTCCTAGTACTTCTTGTCTCATCCTTTTTGAAAAGCAAGTAACTAGTTACTATTCCTCTTCCAAGTTGCTAACTAGTTTGCTTGTCCTAACCACTTGGTTGCATGGAACTTGCATGCAATACTACTCCTTGTATCATTATTCTTCCACCAATGTTTGTCATTTAATCTTTAATTCGTATCGTATCTTAATTATTCTCTCGTAATAATATTTTGTCGCGTAAAGATTTCCCCTATAATTCCTTAAGTACTTAATTGTGTAAATTCCTCGAATGTCCATAATTCCTTGTCATAATCCTTAATAAATCTTTTAACACTCTAATCATTCTCAAATCCCAAGTTTTATAAATCTTATTAACAATAAGACTCTTGCCTTCACAATCTCCCTTTATCTCACATAGTGAATGCAACAACACAGTTTCTCAGACAATCAATTCTACTAATCAACAGGGATGACCAGAAAGGTTCCATATTGACATTGCCACAAGATATTAAATAAAATAAAATATTACCAAAAATTAGGGTTCTTACAATTTTGGTACCAAACTGATAGAAGATGGTTCTTGGTTTGATGCATACTTCAGGAAGTCTAGCTTGTTGACCATTTCTCAGTTCAGTATACAGACTCTTGTTGTTCTCCCCTTTTTGCTCAATTAGTTCCAAGATAGCATTAATCTCAGTGAATTTTAGAGCTGTTAAGGTGTCAATAGATAGGTGTCATATCTTGCCATTGGTCACCATCATAATTTCCTTGAGAAAGATTTGATTTAGCTTTCTTGGAATAACTATTAGATATTTGATTTGATCTTTAATGCTTCTTCTGTATAGCAAAGTATCTCCTCCAACCTTTGCCTTTGAGGCTTGCAGAAACTTCAAGAATGCAGCATCATGATAAATCTCTGAATTTGCTACTTCTATCAGTTTGACCTTTGTAATCACATTAACTTCCACTGGATCATCTTCATATCTGGTGACTTGGACTAGATCACTTGGCATGGAACCTGCCACCACTGTAGTAGTGACAGTTTACTTTTGGTCAATTGGAGTAGTGATGTGCACAGGTGGTAGAGTGACCACTGGCAGAGAGGATGGAGGTTCATCAACCTTGGCTTTCCCTTTGCCTGGAATATGGGATGTAGATTTGGAAGTTCTTGTTGGTTAACCACCCTCAGTTATTTTGATGCCTTTCTCCTTAGGTTTCTCCCCCTTTGTATTTGAGTTTCTTAATGTCATCTTCTCCCCCTTAGGCTTGTTGTCAGGCATAGAGGCTGTAGTAGTGACCTTTGGGGTTGAAGATTCTTCAGGTAGAGGGAGAACCATGTGCTTTATCATTGCAGAAAGCATCTGTTGTTGATTGAGAAGAACCTCAGCATGAGCAGTAGCTTGAGTGTTCAACTTTTCATTCAGAATATTGACAGATTCTTTCAGCTCAGCATTGAAAACTTTTGGGTCAAACACTTTTTTTTCCAATTTCTCCACTGATTCCTTGAGATGTTCAGCTCTGAAAGAGGAGAGTGATTGTTTCTGGAGCCTTTCCACTTCATACTTGCTCATGTTGTGCACAGGTACCTCAGAGATAACTTTGTCACCATATTGATTCTGCCACATAACCTAGAGTAGGGCATTGGCATCTTGAGTTTGAGATGATAGAGTGGCCATTTCACTTGTGAGCTTTGTGAGGCTGTCTTTCAAGGAAGGTAGCTCATGGTCCACAGAGGTACAAGTCTTTTTACATTCCCTTATCTCTCTGAGTGTGGATGCCAGGGGAGGGAATTCAGTTGTGAATTTACTTTTGAGCTCACTCACTTCCTTGGTTGTATCTCTGCAGATATTGGCAAGTTCAGTTTTCATTCCTTTTCCAAGATAGTGAATAGCTTTTAGACTTCCCTTGTATGATTCATTCATAGCTTCATAGACATCAGTAGGTGAGAGAGTTCGAGCATTTGAGCCAAGAGTAATTATATATTCTTCTCTTAAGTACTGCAGAGCCTCAGCCAGGGTGCATTCTTTGGTGGTGCTCATCCATGCATCTATATTTCCATCTCTCTCAGCCTCATCTGCTATTTTCTCTTGTTGATTTTCAACATCTTCTTTGTGACAGAGCAAAATAGCTTCATAGTTGGCATTTGGCAGATTTGTTGTGAGGAGATGTTGGGCTATTTTAGAGATCTTATCAAGCTGTTCCACATTTAAGCAATGAAGTGCTTCATCCGTCAATAGTGGTGGAACTGTTGATAATCCTGAGACACTGTCATGTTGCACAGGCCTCAGCCATTGTGACAAGGTGGCCTGAGCCAAGTTAGCGCTAGAGCTAGGCAAGCTAGACTCCTCAGTTACAGATGCAACTTCTGCAACCGGATGGAATGACTCTACTACTGTTGTCTCCATAGGAGTGGGATAAGTTACAATAGTAGGTGACACAGGCACAGAGTCTCTAGTAAAAACTAGTGAATCCTCTGTGTTTGTGATGGTGTCATCAGGATATGCCCCAGCTAGCATTCCCTCCCCATCGGAATGTGGTTTCTGGGTGGTGAGCAAAGTGTCATGCACTAAGTCACTTGAGTCCATTGGCTCACCAAGAGAAAAGAATTCTTGGTGATCAATGCCTTGCTCTTCAATTTCTTGAATTACAGGCTCCAAAGAAATTTGAGATGTAGATTCTGGAAGAGAAATGTCTTTTAGAATGGATTTTGGCAACTCCCCCTGAGAAATAGAGGGAGTTTCAAATGTGATGTGCTCTCCACTCAGTGTTGTGCCAGCCTTATCACTCCCATGTGCTGACTCTTTACAAATAGGTACATTGGAGAGGATGCTTGATTCTATAGATGCACCCTGTTGAGAGGATACATCTAGTGAACTGTTTGCCCCTGATTTTACAACTTCAGCCATTTGTGTGACTGAAGAGGTGGTTTTAGATTTCTTTTTCTTCTTTGGCCTTAGTAAGGGTGACTCAAGTTCCTCACTTTCTATACCTAATTCAACAGCCAATGCTGCTTCAGATAAGATGGTTAAAGGTGCAGAAGCTATCTCCTTTCTCTTCTTTTTACTAACATCACCCTTTTGAGAGGATGATGCAGTTGGCTCAGTGTTTGGTAGAGTGTTTGGCTGAGAGGGTTGGTTAGTAAGCCCTGGGTTAACATTGTGTTCTACTTGCTTGGGCTGTGCTAACTGTGATTTTGAATCAAATAATGGCATGTTGTAGGGGTAAGTCCTAAATAGTCTCTCCATATGGGGAGTTATTTTGAGTCTTACATCCACATCATTCCTAGTCTCCAAGTTACCAAAAATGAGTTTGGTCATCGATCTAGGGTAGCCTATTCTAGTCTTATCTATTCCAGGCAATTCAATCAATTTATTATCTACAAAATTGAGTGCAGATTAAATAAAATGAAGAAAGAAAATTTCAGTACCTCTCTTGGCTGTGTTCTTACCAAGTCTCCCATATAATTCATGTAGAATGATCTGTCCAACATCTATCTTTCTCCCATAGGCCAAGGCATAGCCAATTTGCTGCGCAGGTGCACTAATTTGGTCAAAACTAGACTTCCTGGTAGTGAAGACTTGAAGGAGAGTTGCAAACACATAGCTCCACTCTTTTCTCAGATTCTTTCTGTTCAACTTTCCAAGATTGATCACATCTAAGTAGTTGATAAATTCAAAGAATTCTTCTAACTCTGCATTTGTGGCCAGTATGTCATATGCCTCTTGTTGTAAATTCAGTGCTTTATTCATGTCAGATGTAGAGATAGTGATATCCTTTCCTTGAATTTTGCAATAGACTACATATGAGGTTATAGCATTCTCAAGAGCAATGACTTTCACGGTGGCAGTCCTCCAAAACTGTTCTAGTAGGTCCAGATACAGAGTTGGGTTGGCTGAGAGTGCATCCTTGATATATGATTTGGACATCCATCGAATGAAGCACTTGAAGTTCGCATTTGGTGCTTCCACATATTTGTTATAGCAATGAAATTGGTTTGAGTGGGTATAGTGAGTTGAGTGTTTGCCATTTGTATAGAGAGAGAAGGAGAATGAAGATTGAAGAAGAAATTAAGTTTTTGCAGTTAGGGTTTTCAGAGGTTTTGGGAGTTTAGATGCTTGAGAAATCGAATGAAATGAATCGAATAGATGTAGAATTGTATAAGTATGAAGTACTTGAATTGTCGATTAGATATATGTTTTGTATCGACAAGTAGAAAACAACTATTCGAGAAGTCAAGAAAGGCTTAATCGATATCTCAAGCAGGTTGAAAACTCATAGCTGGCAGTTATCTAACTTAGAATAAATTCTAAATTAGGTAAAATATGTTTTTATGAGTGGTTTAAAAATTCCGAATAAAAATCCAAAAACAGTTAAGATTCAGCGAGAATTCAGCCTTTTCAAATGATTCGAGAACTCAAACATAGTATTCGAGAACTCAGTCATTAGAGAACTAAAAATACTCTATTCGAGAACTCAAGCATTTTTCTGTTCAATTTCTCTAAAAACTCTATTCGAGAACTCAAGAGTGTCATGAATAGACTTGTTAGAGAAGTCGAGCATTAAAATAAATGAATCATTCGAGAAGTCTGACTTATCGTAATGTTCTTTTCACTCATAAAAATTCAATTTTCACTATCTTTTAAAATTCACCAGACATATTCTATAAAGAATATTCTAACAAATTAAATAGTGATATTCTCAAAATTTCTTAGAAATTTCAAGTTGATAGGATATGATTTTTCAACATATGCAACAGATTTGAAATATTTATAAATCATATTTCAGCCAACACTTACTCCAAAAATATTGAGAATTTAGATAAAGTAAGTGTTTATTGCTACAACAATCTAGGTGATATATTCACCTAGCCAGAATCTGAAGAATTCAGCATTCCAATCTCACTAACCAACCTTGTGAAGGTGGCTTCATCTAATGGCTTAGTGAATATGTCAGCTAGTTGTTTATCTGTAGAGACATAATGCAACTCAATGGTTCCATTAGTTGCATGTTCTCTAATGAAATGATATATGATGTCAATATGCTTTGTTCTAGAATGATATTGACAGGATTGGCAACTATAGAGATTGCACTTGTGTTGTCACACATGATTGAAATTCTTTCCAACACAAGTCCATAATCTCTAAGTTGATTTCTAATCTAAAGCACTTGAGCACAACAACTTCCAGCATCTATGTATTCAGCCTCAGCTATAGAAGTTGACACAGATTGCTACTTTCTGTAGACTGAGATATCTACTTTCTTGCCTTTAGCATCTTCATCCAATTTAGTGGCAGTGGCCATGGGTGTCTTTGCAGGTGAGCAATCTTCTAAGTCAAACTTCTTCAATAAATCCTTGATGTACTTGGTTTGACTGATAAAGATACCATCCTTCCTTTGACTGACTTGCAACCCAAGAAAGAATGTTAACTCTCCCATCATACTCATCTCATATCTGCTCTGCATGAGTTTAGAGAATTTCTCACACAGCTTCTCATTTGTAGAGCCAAATATAATATCATCCACATAGATCTGAACTAGGATAATACCATCACCATGTTTCTTGTAAAACAGAGTATTGTCCAATGTGCCTCTAGTGAATTGATTTTGAAGGAAAAATTGTGATAAAGTGTCATACCATGCCCTAGGAGCCTGCTTAAGTCCATACAATGCCTTAAGCAATCTGTAGAAAAATTCTGGAAAATGTGGATCCTCAAAGCCAGGTGGTTGTTGCACATAAACTTCTTCTTCCAACTCTCCATTCAGAAATGCACTCTTGACATCCATTTGATAAACTTTAAAGTTTGAATGAGTAGCAAATGCCAAGAATATTCCGATGGCTTCCAATCTTGCAACATGGGTAAATGTCTCATCATAATCAATGCCTTCCTATTGAGAGTATCCTTTTGCAACCAACCTTGCTTTGTTTATTACTATTACACCATCTTCATCCATCTTATTCTTCAGAACCCATTTTGTTCCAACAATGGTTCTATTCTTTGGTGCAGGCACAAGTTCCCATACTTTGTTTCTTTCAAATTGATTCAGCTCCTCTTACATGGCAATAATCCAATCTGGATCCAACAATGCATCATCAAGTTTCTTAGGCTCAATCTGAGATAGAAAACAGCCATAGAGGCACTCATTTTGAGTTGCTCTCCTAGTCCTTACTCCTGCATTTGGATCTCCAATAATTTGCTCTGCAGTGTGTGATCTATCCCATTTCCTTGAGTGCTCAGCCTGATTTCTCATTCTTGATTTTGCTTCATCATCCAAGTCATGATCATTCTAATTTCCTCCCCCTATGAGGTTGCCACTATTCACAGGTGTGTCTTGGATGCTTGTTTCTCCACTATTGATTGGCACAAATTCTTCTCTTGTATCATCATTCACTTGAGTTTGTTGAACTTGAGTTTCAACTCCAGTTTCAATCTCTTCATCAGAATCATCTAGATTATCAAACTTTAATGGATCTTTATCTTCATCATTGGCTTCTTCTAATCCAGGTAGTTTGCTGTCATCAAATGTCACATTTGTGGTTTCCATAATTTTCTTTTGACTGATGACATAAACTTTGTATGCAATTCTTTCCATAGAATAGCCAAGAAAAATTCCTTCAAATGCCTTTGCATCAAACTTTCCAACATATTCTGAATTATCCTTCAATACAAAGCATTTGCTTCCAAAAGTATGAACATACTTTAGAGTAGGCTTCTTTCCAGTCATCAAATTGAAAGGTGTCTTTCCAGTGTTTTTGTTGATGAGGGTTCTGTTCTGGATATAGCATGCAGTGCTCACAGCCTCAGCCCAAAAACATGTAGCCATCTTTGCATCAAGTAACATTGTTCTAGAAGCCTCAATTAGAGTTCTATTCTTTCTCTCAACAACTCCATTTTGTTGTGGAGTCCTTGGAGCTAGGAATTGCTGAGAAATTCCATTCTCTTTGTAGAATGCTTCAAGTATGGCATTTCTGAACTCTGTTCCATTATCACTTCTCAATGCAATCACACTTGCATTGTTGGCCTTTGCTTCCTTGTCAACTTTTTTTATGTGCTTAATGATTACTTGTGGAGGCTCATCTTTTGATGCCAGAAATTCCACCCATGTATACCTTGTAAAGTCATCAACCATCACCAAGGCATACTTCTTTCTTCCTAGTGACATAATATCGACAGGCCCAAACAAATCCATATGAATGAGTTGAAGGGGCTTGGTTATTGATGTCACTGTCTTTGACTTGTGGCTTGATCTTTTCATCTTCCCTCTTTGATAAGTCTCACACACTTCTTCTTGACAGAATTAAAGTGTGGGCATGCCTCTCACTAACTCTCTTTTGACTAGAGAATTAATGGCTTTGAAGTTCAATTGTGATAGCCTCTTGTGCCACAACCAACAATCTTCATTTCATGCTTTTGAGTAGAAGCAACAAATTTTGTCCTTGTTTGCAGAGTCCATATTGGCTACAAACAAGCTTCCTTTCCTTACTCCAGATAGAGGAAAATCACCAGTCTTCTTGTGGGTGATCAAACATTCATCTTTGTCAAAATCCACTTTGAATCCTCTATCAGTAAACTGACCAACACTTAGCAGATTATGCTTGAGTCCCTTGACTAGTGCTACATCATCAATGATGACATTACCAACTTTTAAACTTGCCATATCCCAATGTGTTACCCATGCTGTCATCTCCAAAAGCAACCATTGGGACAGCCTTCTCCCCATACTGTGATAGCAGGGCCATATCACCAGTCATGTGATTTGAGCATCCACTGTCCAAAATCCACATGACCTTCTTTTCACTTTCTTTGCCCTGCAAACACAAAGGTATTACTTCTCCTTTGGTACCCAAACAAGTTTGGGTCCATGTGACTTAGAAACAGTTTTATCATAAACAACATGCTTATCAACTTTCTTGGAGTTAGTCTTCTTGTCACTGTTAGAAGTCTTAGAACCTGAGGTTTCAGACTTAAGTGACAGAGGTACCTTCCTAGCTCTAGGAGGACTTGAAGACTTTGACCTTGTGTAGTGTGTGTGAGAATTGTGACTGATACAACCATCAATGAATTGCCTTCTCAAATTGAAACAACTAGTCATAACATTCATATTGCATGGCATACAGTCAAATTTATCACAAAATGGAGAATCTCTGTGTCTTAAAGGCACAGAGCAATCATAGAAAGGTTTGGGCACATTACCAACAGATTTCTTGCATGCATGAGTTAAATGATTGGTACTGAAACAATTCTGACAAGTTTTCCTAGGGGCATTAGGCATATAAGCATAGTTGTTACCTTTGTTAATCCCTAGCTTGCCATTTCTGTTCTGTTTCTTCTCAGCTGATACAAACTTCTTAGGTCTATACCTATCACCTACTGGCTCCTTGGCTTTTGGCTTGACACTCTCACTCTTAGAGGATGCTTGTTGTTCACTGGATTGTGCCTCATCCTCATCATTCAACATTTGCTTGATGAGTAAGGCATCCTCATCAATTTCAAATGTTGATTCTTTAAAGATTGGAGTCTCAGCCTTTTTCAAAATGTGAGCACTTCCTCCTGAACAACTATGTCATCTTCAATGACAGCATAGCCTTTCCTCTATTTAAGAGTGCCATAGTCAAGTCCAATTGCAGCCTTGGGTTTAGCTTGAATTTTCTCGTGATAGGATTGCAGTATACCAGATGAGTTCTTAAAGGTTTTCAGTTTGAATTCATTTTCAGCTAGTTCATCCCTAAGAGCCTTTTCCATTTGACTAGCACATAGAACCTTATTCTACAGATATTCAACTTCTTTCTTAAGGTTTTCTACTTGCATAGCAGTTAGCTCAAGTTCCTCATTCTTTTTGATTAACATTTCATTTCTAGTAGATAGTTTAGCAATTTCCTCATTAGCAGCAGTCATACTAGTATGAATATTAAACATTTCAACAGATAGTTATTCAATCATGCATTTGTACTCAGAAACAGACATGTCTATGGTTGTGAGATATGGTACCTGAGAGTCTGATGAAGATGTGTCATCCTTGGAATTGGCCATCAAGGCATAGTTGCAAAATTCTTGCTCTTCTCCATCACTATCAGAATCATCCCAACACTTCCCTTCAGCTATGTAGGCCTTACCTTGTGTCTGCTTTTTCAGAAGGGCCTCATACTTAGCTTCAAGCTCTAGAAACTCTTTATCCTTCTTTTTAGGCTTCTTGCATTCACTGGCAAAATGCCCTAGGTCATTGCATCTATAACACCTTACAGATGACCTAACCACATGGCTGGTTTTAAATTTATTCTTGTTTGCTTTCACAGGTGCCTTGATCTTGTTGAATGAATGGTTTTGGGTTTTAGGTTTGAAGGGTTGGTTCCTCTTGAATCTGATGTTTGGAAATTTTCTGGCCATGAAAGCATATGAAGTGTTTTCCATTCCATCTAGTTCTTCAAGAGTATAGAACTCTTCTTCCTCCTTCTCCTCAATAGGTTCACTTACCTCAGCTTCAGTTTTTTCATCATCTACTATCTCCTCTATCCTTAGCTGACTTGTAGATGCTTCTAGGTCTTGAACAGATTTGTTGATAATCAAGGCACATGATGTGTTTATCATTCTGCCTTGGTTGGCTTGGATAGCCCTTTTCTGAAGCAACTCAAGCTCATGAGTTTTTAAAACCCCATAGAGCACATCATATGTGATTTTGTTCAAATCTCTTTCCATTAGAGAAATGACCCTCTGCTCTAAGTGGTTTGGTGAAGATAGTAGAAACTTCATGTTCAACTCCTTGGTGCTGTAAACCTTGCCATTCATCTACAACTCAGTAACTAGCTTGTGAAATCTCTCAAACATCTCAGTGATGCTTTCCTTGGGCTGTACCATGAAAGCTTCATACTGTGTGACCAGTTTCTGTTTCTTATTTTCCTTGACCTCATCAGTCCCTTCACATAACACCTCAATGTGATCCCACATTTCTTTGGCAGATATACACGATGCAATGTTTGCAAACATTGACATATCCATGTAATCAATAATTAGCAACATGAGGTGACTGTCAAGAGCAACTGATAAGTGGATTTTATATCCACTTGGATCGTTCTATTTCGGCTTAAATTGATGTCTTGGTCTCAAGTATTTTTGTGTTTTAACGAGTTTTTGTGTAGAATTGTGTAGGACATCATTTACAGGCTTTCCAGTAGCTATATGGTGCTGTCAAGGTGAAGAAATCAAGTTGCAGTTGAAGACGGGGAAGAAATCAGCAAAGGAGATGAAACAGTGTGCAGGATCAGAGATTAGGCGCGGGCGCGCTCAGATTATACTGAGGAAGCGCGCGGGCGTGCTTGGCATGGCTATAGAAATTGATCAGGCGCGGGCGCGCTGGTATTGTACTAAGGGCACGCGCGAGCGCATCGTACCTCGGCAGAAACTTCCAGAATTCGATTTCAAATAGGAGATTGCCTTGATTTCTACTCCTAATCAATATGGTAATCACTTTGGACGGTGGGAATATTCCAGAATCAGTGGAAATCATGGAAATTTCTAATCATATCCCGTTTAAAGTTGGAAATTGCCGAAATTCTATTCTAATTCAAAAACGGCAATTGCCTGTTGAGGAGGCAACTTGGGGCTATAAATACACACCTTGGGGGACATCAAAATCATCATCTACACACCAGAGTTCAGTCCAATTCGTTCATAGCACAAGATCGAGAAGCCAAGGCGAGGATTGTGATGACAAGAAGATCTAGACATAGTTTTCTTGTATTCCTTTGTTTAGGCATATCTTTTGGATGCTTGTTACTTTCACGGATTTGTTCTCTAAACCTTGTTACATTATTGATTTATTCATCTTTGTTATCTTGTTCATTATCATGTTTTCACCAAATCCCATGGTGACGAAAGGTTCAATTATGAACTAATCGTTATCGTGGGATCCTAGCGGATTTATCTATGTAGCTTAGTAGTTTGCATGCCTTAAAGATTTATGTGTGGTGAATTCCTGATATCCTTGTATGGTTGTGCTTCATGAATTTAGATGCGTCGCGAACATCTAATATGTTAATCTCTTGCTAAACGAGAGTGGATCTTGAGATTTAGAACTTGCCATGCTAGCATAGGATAGGTTGATGTTTTAACTTCATGATTTGTGGCATAAATAGAGATATTATGCTACCCTATGTGATCTAAGTTAACTTGTGTTTAAACCTTTATGTTTTCAAATTATATATAGATATAGGGTCTAAACATGATAGGTGTCTATTCATCTTATATCTCTTTTGTGGATGTATGTTTAGTTTGGTATTCGTCTACTGAGAAGTAGCGTTTACTTGTTTCGTGTTATTCGATCAGATATCAAAACCATCGCATGTATTGATTAAAGGCAGGAACTCTAAGTGAAGTAGATAATGAAGTTAGGATTCCATGTTTATTCTCATATAAGTAATTCGATTTCTATTCTCATTAGTTAATTTAAGTCTTAGTTTTATAATTTGCATTTTAGTTTAATCTAGATAATTAAAAAATCCCAATTTGATATTTGTCTTAGCAATGAATTAAAACCATACATTGTTGCATAGGTACTAAATTGAATTAAAAACCAGATCTCTGTGGCAATGAACTTGACTTATACCTGTATTACTTGTGACCACGTACGCTTGCGTGATTTTGTGCAAACAAGTTTTTTGCGCCGCTGCCGGGGCCATCGGTGTTTTATTTTTAGTTAATGTGCTTGTCAATAGTGGTCGTTAGCGTTCACTGACTCGGATTTCTTACTTAGTTTGTTTGTTTCGTGGTGTTTCAGGTACTTAGGTTTGTATGCGAACACGCTTACAAGCTCGTTTGGAAGAAGTGGCGGAAGACGATCTTGTAGAGAATAGAGAAGATAAGAAAGAGGAATTTAAAACTACAGTAGAGATGGCAGATGCAGCAGCAGCTAAGGCTTTGAAGGAATATTCTCAGCCAAAGATCAATGATATCCATTCTAGTATTATCAGGCCAGCCATCACGGCTAATAACTTCGAAATCAAACCGGGCACTATTCAGATGGTATAGAATTCGGTTCAATTTTGGGGGTGCTTCTACGGAGGATCCTAACATGCATATTCGGGACTTTGTCGAGATCTGTGACACTTTCAAGTTCAATGGTGTGTCAGATGATGCTATCAAATTGAGACTTTTTCCCTTCTCTCTGAGGGATAAGGCTAAGGGCTGGTTACACTCTCTACCAGCTGGATCCATTACTACATGGGAGGATCTTGCTCAGAAGTTTCTTACTAAATTCTTCCCTATGGCGAAAACTGCAACAATAAGGAACCACCTAACTCAATTTCAATAGCAATCTGGAGAATCTTTGTGTGAGGCTTGGGAACGATACAAGGAGATGCTTCATAGGTGTCCACATCATGGCATGCCTGACTGGATGGTTATTAGTAGTTTTACAATGGGTTGGGAGCACAGTCTAGACCTTTGCTAGATGCAGCATCAGGTGGAGCTCTATGGGCTAAGAGCTACGATGAAGCTTATGAACTTATTGAGACGATGGCTGCTAATGAATATCAGGATCCAACCTAGAGGCTTTCTCAAGGCAAAGTAGCAGGTATTTTGAAGTGGATACAATTTTAGCTATTGCAGCTCAATTGAAGGCGTTGACTATGAAGGTGGATTCTCTTGCAAATTATGGAGTTCAGCAGGTGGCTAGTGTTTGTGAGTTATGTGCAGGCGCACATGAGACCAATTAGTGTGCTATCTCTTTAGAATCAGCACAGTTCGTGAGTAATTTCCAGAGACCTACTGCACCAGTTCCAGCCACTTATCATCATAATAATCGGAATCATTCTAATTTCAGCTGGAGCAACAATCAAGGTGCGTAACAACCTTATCAGCAGCAGTTTCAGGGACAGCAAGCGAAGCCATTCAACCAGAGCTATCAACAGCCGTATGCTCCAAGGCAACCTTATCAACCTCCGGGATTTCAGCAGCAACAACCCTAGGCTAGTGTTGGGCAATCTTCTAATGAAAAATCAGAGATGGATGAGTTGAGGATGATGGTTAAAAGCCAGGCAGTTTCTCTCAAAACCTTGGAGAACCAGATGGGACAGCTTGAAAGTGCCTTACTAAATATGCAACAAGGAACTCTTCCAAGTAATACAGAGGTTAATCCAGGCAAGAGGGAGGTCCATGAGCAAGTGAAGGCTGTTACTTTGAGATCGAGAAAGGTTACAACAGATCCAATATCAGCCGCTAAGGAAGATGAAGAAGTGTAGAATCAACAAGTTGAGAAATTAGTAGTGCCCAGAATTGAGAATTCTGACTTAGTAGCTGATGAGCTAGATGGTGAAGTAGAAAAGAGCAAGGAACCTCTTGAAAAATCTACTCCAAAGCAGTCTACAGAGAACAATCAGATCTATCCACCACCTCCATTCCGAAAAAGACTTCAAAAGCAAAATTCTGCTGAAAACTCTCCTCCGAAGCAGAAGTTGGTGAATCAGATCTATCCTCCTCCTCCATATCCTCAACGCTTGCGGAAACAAGATCATGAAAAACAGTTTCAAAAGTTTATGGATGTCTTCAAGAAACTGTCCATTAACATTCCTTTTGTTGAAGCATTGGAGCAAATGCCAAGATATGCAAAGTTCATGAAGGCTATTTTGTCACGAAAGAGAAGGTTGGACGAATTTGAAACAGTGGCATTGATAGAGGAGTGCAGTGCGGTGTTGCAACAGAAATTGCCTCCTAAACTTAAGGATCTAGGAAGCTTTACAATTCCATGCACCATTGGAAAGTTGTCTTTTGGCAAATGATTATGTATTTTGGGAGCTAGTATTAATCTCACGCCCTTGTCTATTTTCAAGCAACTTGGTCTACCGGAGCCGAAACCAACTAACATCTCTTTGCAGTTGGCTAATCGATCTATCACATATCCGAGGGGTATAGTAGAGGATGTCTTTGTTAAGGTTGATAAGCTCATCTTCCCAGCTGATTTTGTTATTCTAGATTTCGAAGAAGACAAGAAGATTCCCATAATCTTGGGGAGGCCTTTTCTAGCTACGGGTCGTACTTTGATCGATGTGCAAAAAGGAGAGCTTACAATGAGGGTGCAAGATCAGAATGTCACCTTTAATGTGTTCAAGGCCATGAAATTTCTGACAGAGGATGAAGAGTGTTTCGGTATGGAAATGGTTGATACGGGTCAGAGAAAGAAGTTTGATCAGTTGTTGAGTGAAAAGTCGGACACGCACATGCTAAAGCAACACATCAGTGAATCCATTGACAGTTCTTCAATTCGAGATCTTTTGAATGTCAAGCTTGGAAAACTTCCATCCCATTTGAGGTATGTCCTTCTAAATGATGAGTTAGTGATTTTTGAAAAGGGTCACGATAATGTGTTAAGAAGGTGGATAGTTGATGATGCGGTAGAAGAGTGTGTGGTTCAGTCAACTGAAAGGGATAAACACCTTAGAGTGGTAAGAAAGAAAAAGAAGACGAAGAAGTCGATTGGAGGAAGAGGAAAAATGAAGTTTGATTTAGAAAAGATGTGGGAAGATAGCAAGAAGGTTGTCAGACAATGGGTGAATATTCCTTCTGCTAAGGACAAGTCGACTGCGATCTTCGAGCCACCATGATTTGAATCATAATTGTCCGGCTAAATGACGTTAACGATAGCACTTCATGGGAGGCAACCCATGTGTTTCGGTATTTTTAGGTATGTTTCCTACTATCCCTTGTATTTACTTCCATTCAATGCGGACATTGAATCTTTAAGTTTGGGGGTGTTTTGGGGGATAAGTAGTGTTTATTAGTTATTTGTGTGTCATTGTGTTCATATAGATATCATGTTTTGCATATTAGTAGTAATTCATGCATATATGTTCGTATTATCTACGTGTGTTTCATATAGGACATTCTGTTATTTTATTTTTATACAATGTGAGTTCATTTTAGTTGCATTTTCATGACATGCATTTTTCATGATCCCTTAGGATGAGCTGATTCTGATTGGTAGGTAGATGTCTAATTGAATGTGATAATGATGAGTAGAGGGTTGATTTATAGTCCCTACGAAATTGACTTGCATGTTACGGGAACAAAATTTTTACACAGCCTCATTGGGTGCTTTTGGGATAGGTTAGGGTCATGCTTGTTCGATGTTTTGAGATTTAATCACTTGTTTATACTTAGAATTTTCGTTGTTCCCTTTATAACGTAGGAGCACTAAAGTCTAAGTTTGGGGGAAACCAGCATCAAATGGCTAGTAGCCGGCTCATATGTATATGAGTAGTCAAGGGTTGGAAATGAGAAAGGCTCATTCCAGATTGCATATATAAAAAAAATCAGAAAAAAATAGTCAATAGTTAATTATATGCAAAATTAACCAGAGTGAGCTCTTTAATACTCGAGTAATTAAGTCTGAGGGGACTTAGTCCTAGTAACCTAAAGCCCTTGTGGTTTGGGATTGCTGACCTAACACTCGCTACATGGGTATTATTGTATAAGCCTTTTGGGGTCTCATTCATTGCACGGTTAAATAAGCATGCGTATTGTATATAGTGTCTTAGTTTAGTAATAAAGCATGAGTTTTTGTCTACCTTGGATAAGGGTGGAGGTGTTCCTAGGTTATGAAGTGTCTACGGTCTATTCTAGTTATAAACCTGTGATTGTCTTGGCAAAGAGCATGTATGATTGTGATCTAGTTTTGGGAGTATTCTGATGAGCATCGCACACACGCACGTTTATGTTCATGTATTGTTAGTATACGGGGACTTAGTCGAGCTCTACTTGGATTTGTTGCATTCTTTGAGATATTTGCTTGTTAGTTGGTTTTGGTGAGTTTGAAGGGGATCTTTGCATTTTCATATTAGTTGCATTCATGCATTACATTGCATTGTAGATAGATGGATTTTGTGGGTACATTCACTATAGGCCCTCACGAGACCTTACTCGTCCACTAGGGCTGCCTAGGGGTTTAAAGGGCTTGTTGCATATGCCAAATGCAACCGTGATCACCTACAGAAGTGGTACTAGTTAGTTGTAAATAGTTGTAATTGTTTATGCTTGAGGACAAGCATCGGTTTAAGTTTGGGGGTGTGATAAGTGGATTTTATATCCACTTGGATCGTTCTATTTCGGCTTAAATTGATGTCTCGGTCTTAAGTATTTTTGTGTTTTAACGAGTTTTTGTGTAGAATTGTGTAGGACATCTTTTGCAGGCTTTCCAGTAGCTATATGGTGCTGTCAAGGTGAAGAAATCAAGTTGCGGTTGAAGACGGGGAAGAAATCAGCAAAGGAGATGAAACAGTGTGCAAGATCAGAGATTAGGCGCAGGCGCGCTCATATTATACTGAGGAAGCGCGCGGGCGTGCTTGGCATGGCTACAGAAATTGATCAGGCGCGGGCGCGCCGTACCTCGGCAGAAACTTCTAGAATTCGATTTCAGATAGGAGATTGCCTTGTTTTCTACTCCTAATCAATATGGTAATCACTTTGGACGGTGGGAACATTCCAGAATCAGTGGAAATCATGGAAATTGCTAATCATATCCCGTTTAAAGATGGAAATTGCCGAAATTATATTCTAATTCAAAAACGGCAATTGCTTGTCGAGGAGGCAACTTGGGGCTATAAATACACACCTTGGGGGACATCAAAATCATCATCTACACACCAGAGTTCAGTCCAATTCGTTCATAGCACGAGATCGAGAAGCCAAGGCGAGGATTGTGACGACAAGAAGATCTAGACATAGTTTTCTTGTATTCCTTTGTTTAGGCATTTCTTTTGGATGCTTGTTACTTTCACGGATTTGTTCTCTAAACCTTGTTACATTATTGATTTATTCATCTTTGTTATCTTGTTCATTATCATGTTTTCATCAAATCCCATGGTGACGAAAGGTTCAATTATGAAATAATCGTTATCGTGGGATCCTAACGGATTTATCTATGTAGCTTAGTAGTTTGCATGCCTTAAAGATTTATGTGTGGTGAATTCCTGATATCCTTGTATGGTTGTGATTCATGAATTTAGATGCATCGTGAACATCTAATATGTTAATCTCTTGCTAAACGAGATTGAATCTTGAGATTTAGAACTTGCCATGCTAGCATAGAATAGGTTGATGTTTTAACGTCATGATTTGTGGCGTTAATAGAGATATTATGCTACCCTATGTGATCTAAGTGGATAACTTGTGCTTAAACCTTTATGTTTTCAAATTCTATAGAGATATAGGGTCTAAACATGATAGGTGTCTATTCATCTTCTATCTCTTTTATGGATGTATGTTTAGTTTGGTATTCGTATACTGAGAAGTAGCATTTACTTGTTTCGTGTTATTCGATCAGATATCAAAACCATTGCATGTATTGATTAAAGGCAGCAACTCTAAGTGAAGTCGATAATGAAGTTAGGATTCCATGTTTATTCTTATATAAGTAATTCGATTTCTATTCTCATTAGTTAATTTAAGTCTTAGTTTAATAATTTGCATCTTAGTTTAATCTAGATAATTAAAAAATCCCAATTTGATATTTGTCTTAGCAGTGAATTAAAACCATACATTATTGCATAGGTACTAAATTGAATTAAAAACCAGATCTCTATGGGAAAGAACTTGACTTATACCTGTATTACTTGTGACCATGTACGCTTGCGTGATTTTGTGCAAACAGCAACCATCTCCTTTTCTGATTTTGTCCATTTGGATGGTTCCTTGGCCACATAAGATCTTGGAATGGTTGTGGTTCCAACAATCTTTTCAGGTATATCTTGTACACTGTGGAACAAAGGGACCATTCTTGAGAATCTCAGGATACAAAGGATGAGAGGCTTTGATGAACAACATCATTTTTATCTTACAGAGGTTGTAATTTTCTTTATCAAACTTAGGGACTTTCACCGTTCCTGTGGTCTTTGGTGTATTCGAACTCATGA
Organism: Kitagawia praeruptora; assembly: GCA_037693485.1. NCBI lineage: Eukaryota > Viridiplantae > Streptophyta > Magnoliopsida > Apiales > Apiaceae > Kitagawia > Kitagawia praeruptora. Next base: position 149,557,427 of record CM075352.1, read on the forward strand.
TCGTTTTTCTGTTTTTGAATAAACAGCCTACTCTGATACCACTTGTTGAGTATTGAATACAACAAAAGAACACAGAGGGGGGGGGGGTGAATGGATTCTTGAACTTTATTGTTCTTGAATCTGTGTAGCAAGATAAGTGTTTGTGTGTGAAAATGTGTAGGTGCGGATAAAGAATAACACAAGACACAATATCACTTTAATCTAATATATTATTAGATAAAGGTTGCTACAATCTGTGAATACAAATGGTAGTATTCTCTGCTTCGTTTTTCTCAGAGAGATATATCATACAGTGTATGAAAAACCTTCATCAACTAAAGAAGTGAGATTGTATTCTTATAGAACATGAATACAACTCAGTTACTACAAATAAGGTTACAGGATAAATTACTTTCTTGTATGTCTATCATTTTTGAGTAAGCATCTAAACAGCTATAGATTTGACTTTGCAAAGTTCTGTTCAGATCCACTTCTTTAGCTCTTTGTCTCTTCTATATCTCTCCAAGCTTCCTTGTAGGCTTTCCAGAGCACGTTACAGATTGTGGTCCATAAAGTGCATTGGCTTGTTGCAGGTTTCTGACTTGTACAATTCCTTCAGTATTTTTCTCCAAGAGTGTATTCGAGAAGTGGCTAAGTGATTGATTCGAGAACTAGGATTAGATAACTCTGAGTTCTCGAATACTGTATGATTGACATATCGAATCACTTCTCGAATAACACTTTTCACCAAGGTTCCTTGAGTTGTCGAATAGAACACTTGACTTGTCGAATCCCTGAGATATCGAATAGGTTTTCTGAGTCCTTGAGATATCGAATGGAACTTTGACTTGTTGACTCTTTGAGAACTCGAATACCACTTTGACTTGTTGACTTCTTGAGTTCTCGAATAGAGTATTTAGACATGTCGAATCTCTGAGATATCGAATGAGATATTGAATAGTTCATTCAGAGATATCGAACAGTGTCTTCTCAGATATCGAATCTCTGACTTCTCGAACGCTAGACTTCTCGAATAGACAAATGTACTTCTCGAATTGGTACTTAGGCAAATTCTTCATTTCTTCAAATCCCAACTGTGATTATTTGACAGTCTTTATCTTCTTGCTTGAGGCATAAACCTTGGAACTTCTTTCAAGCATTATTCTTGACTATATAAGTACAGTTACACAACTAGGATTTGATGCCTATTCCAAGTACAAAACAAATAGAAACTCTACAACTAGAGGTTCCCTCAGTTAAGAGGTCATGTAAGTAATGCAAAGCATTACAAACAATTAGGCTTGTTATTAGATGTAAACAGGCATGCCTCTGTGACTAACAGAGAGAAAGCCTCTCTGATCTCCTGGCATTATAATATTGATAAGTGGATTTATATCCACTTGGATCGCTTCAATTCGGCTCAAATTGATCGCTTGTATCTCAAGTATTGGTGTGTTTTAATGTGTTGTTGTGAGAATTGTGCATGATGTATCTCTGATGCAAGTATAGACTTTTCAATGATTATATGGTGTTTTTAAAGTCAAAGGAACAAGTGTCGGAAGTTGCAATTGAAGTCGACAAAGAAATCAGCAAAAGCAAGAAGAATTTCTGCTGAGTAGAGAAACAGGCGCGGGCACGCCTAGTTTGTATAGATTTAGAGCGCGGGCGCGCTTGGCAGGGTTACAGAAAGTGAAGCGCGCGGGCGCGCCTGAGAAGAGTTAGGGGAGCGCGCGGCCGCGCTGGGCACCGTCAGAAACTGCCAGAATTCGACTTAAACTGGGAAATTGCCTTGTTTTCTAATCCTAATCATTATGGCAATTGTTTTTGACGGCTAGAACATTCCAGAATCTGATCTTTACATGGGAATTGCAATTCTATTTTCATTCAAGAACAAAAAATGCCGAAATTCTATTCCAACTCAAAGACGGCAATTGCTCGGAGGAGAGGTAACTTGGGGCTATAAATGCACATCTTGGGACAACAAAAACACCAACCAACCACCAAAGATCAGATTCACAACACAACACATCAGAGAAGCAAGGGAGACAAGTTGGAGAACGATTCACCAACGCTCGTGACAAGCAACGGAGATCTAGATCTACTTCATCTTTTGTTTTCTTCTATTAGGATACATTATTATTCAACCTTTGTTTTTATCATGGTTTCACTTGATCCCATGATGACGAACGGTTCGATTATGAACTAATCGTTGTCATTGGATTCTAACAGATTTATCTATGTAACTTAGTAGTTTGATTGCTTTAAAGATTTACGTGTTGTGAATTCTTGATATCCTCGTATGGTTATGCTTCATATGTTTAGATGCGTCGCGAACATCTAATTTGTTAATCTCTTGCTAAACGAGAGTGAATCTTGAGATTTAGAACTTGCCATGCTAGCATAGGATAGGTTGATGTTTTAACATCATGATTTGTGGCGTAAATAGAGATATTATGCTACCCTATGTGATCTAAGTGGATAACTTGTGCTTAAACCTTTATGTTTTCAAATTCTATAGAGATATAGGGTCTAAACATGATAGGTGTCTACTCATCTTCTATCTCTTTTGTGGATGTATGTTTAGTTTGGTATTCGTATACTTAGAGGTAGTGTTTACTTGTTTCGTGTTGTCTGATCAGATATCATAACCATCACATGCATTGATTAAAGGCATCAACTCTAAGCGAAGTATTTAATGAAGTTAGGATCCCATGTTTACTCTTGTAGAAGTAATTCGATTTTAATTTTCATTAGATAATTAATTCTTAAATTGTTTATTTGTTTTATTTAGTTAATTTTAGTTAATTAAAACCCAAATTTGTTAATTGTCTTAGCAGTGAATAATAAAATCATACATTGCTACATAGGTACATCTACTGAATTAAAACCATAACCAGATCTCTGTGGGAACGAACTTGACTTATTCATATATTACTTGTGACCACGTACGCTTGCGTGATTTTGTGTTAACAAGTTTTTGGCGCCGCTGCCGGGGATCATCGGTGTTTTAATTTCAGTTTATGTGCTTGTCATCAGTGGTCGTTAGAGTTCACTGACTCAGATTGTTTTTCTCATCTATTTTTGTGTAGTTCGTTGGTGTTTCAGGTGATGGAGTTTCTAACTTACAATGGAGTTCAGCAGGTGGCTAGTGTTTGTGAGCTATGTGCGGGCGCACATGAGGCGAATCAGTGTGCTATCTCTTATGAATCGGTATACTGGAGCAACAATCAAGGTGCATGCTACAACCACAACAGCTTTATCTGCAGTATCCAGGTCAACATTATGGAGCACAGCCTTACAATCACCAGAATTTTTAGCAGCAGTATGCCCCGTGGCAATCACAACTGTTGATGAGTGGATTTCGTAACAACTTTTGAGAGGTTTATGGTGAGTTGTAAAGGCTAACGATCAACTAATCTATGGAGAATGGAGGTTTTTTGTAGGGGTTGAACTGAGCTCGAGAGCGTTTATAAGAATCTCGCGAGTTCCCTTGAGGCGTGTGTCGTGTGTTCTCAAGAATCTCGTAGGTGTATTGCGAGGCTTGTAAAACATGTTCTCAAGGTGCCTACGTACCCTTGTATATATAGGGATCAAGTTCACGTAGTTCTTTTTAGACTAGAAGTCTGGTTAGGCAGCAATATTCTAGGTTTCTAATTCGTGGGGAAGTCCTTTTCTCCAGATTCAACCACGAATAGGCGACCTAAGTCGAATAGAACTTGAGTTCTAGTCCGACTAGGAGTATCTTTACTAGTTCTACTCTTATTAGAGGTATTCAAGGATCATCTGCGCCCAAGGAATACAATCCAATAAGGAGTTGGCATTCATGACTTGCTCCTAAAGAATAGGAGGCTTAATCTTACTATAAATCTGCTGGCATAAATCTGTTTTCGTACAGGAAGCTGTCTCTCAAGAACCTGTCTGCAGGAACCTGTTTCTCGGGAAGCTATCTACAGGAAGCTGTCTCTCGGGAAGCTATTTCTCGGGAACCTGAACCTGTCCAGATCCATTTCACATGCTATTTAGCCCCATTTAACTTAAGGGACCTCAATCATAACCCATATTACTCATACGGATTGGATCCTTAAGCCTAATGGGCCTAAATCTAGCCCATGGAGATTTTGGGCACAACAAGTACCCCCCGGTTCCTCGAAGTCATAGGATGCGAGAGGAACCTAAATAGCTTGATATTTTAAGGTCCAATCCCTTCAGTGCTCCCAAGTTTCTTCTGAGTGAACCATGCAGGTCTTTATCTTCTTGCTTCAATCGTGACAAGGGCACAAAGTGAATCCAATTAGGCGCTGAGTGAATCCTTTTACAAGGGCTCAAAGCGAATCTAATTTGTCACTGAACGAACCTTAAGAATGTCAAGGGAACCAAGTGAATCCAAATAAGGGCATAAAGTGAATCTTAAAATTGTCAAGGAAACCACGTGAATCCAAATAAGGGCATCAGGTGAACCTAATTGGGCGTTATGTGAACCTATGCTGAGGGCACAAAACGAATCCAATAGAGCATTAGATGAATCCTTAAAAGGGCACGAGGTTAACCTTGAAAATCATAACTTGATTGCTCAAGAGGCTGCTTCATCTTCTAAGCTACTGTTTGTTTGACTGTCTAGTGCGTACTGTATATTAGAGATACTCTAGGATTAGCTACGTCCTAGGAGTACTCTCCAATAATGAGTCTGCTTCTCTCTAGTTGGCTTCTTGATCTCTCTGTTATCTATGCTCAGGAACTTGGTGCTCAGGAACCCCTCTACAGGAATTTGTACCTGTACTTCATTGTGCCGGTTTGGATTGAGGTTCTGTTACTGAACCTGGAAGATGGAAGCTCTTCTATGTGTAAGCTCACAAAAGTAAGACATAGGGAAATGAGCTACCCCCCGAGCCGTCATAACATGTGAACCTCCTATAGCTTATTGAAGCGATTGACTGAAAACTACTTGTTTCGGCTGAATATCACTGAACTTGGAAGTTGTAGCTATAAACTGGAAGCTTCTGATGATCATCAAGGATGCTACAAGCTGCTTTATCAAGAACCTGTTAGTAGTACGGTACCTGTTTCAATCATATACAAGCTTTATAAGTGGGAGTATTCATCTTTGTATCGCTTTGATGAGGGCACAAGACGAATCCAATTGAGCTCTAGGTGAATCCTGGGAAGGGCACTTAGAGAATTCAATTGGGCGCTAAGTGAATCCTTCAGTAGGGCATAAGACGAATCCAGTTGAGCTTTAAGTGAATCCTGAGAAGGGCACTTAAAGAATTCGACTGGGCGTCAAATGAATCCTTTTGGCTTTAGGGAGCACGAAGTGAATCCATCTGGGCTCTAGGTAAATCATGGCAAGAGCACGAAGAGAATCCGGTTGGGCACCAAGTGAATTCCTTTGTGTCATCAAGTGAATCCTTATATGCTCTAAGTGAATCCTGAAGAGGGCACAAAGAGAATCTATAGGGCACATGATGAATTATTTCAAACTCTAGGGGCACCAAGTGAATCTGTAAGGGCACAAAGTGAATCCCTTTAAAGGCTTTTCAGGTACAATCAAACTCTAGGTTAGGTTACCCATGATTAGGTTCCCAAAACCTTTAACTAGGTGCCCACATGCTTATGGGACTTTTGAATTGTGCCTACGATTCATAGGGCTTTTCGATGTGAATCTCTCGTGCTTGCAAGTCTTTTCTAGCTATCGAGTGCCTGTAGCTGACAGGGCTTTCAAAGTGAATCTTTCTGGGCTCTATGCAAATCCTTGTAAGGGCATAAGGTGAATCCAACTGGTTGTTTATGTGAACCTCTGCTTAGGACAAAAACCGTAACCAATCGGGCACCAAATGAATCCCTAAAAGGGTACAAAGAGAATCCATTAAGATACCAAACAAATGCGCGTGGATGCATGAAGCACCAAGTAAATCCTTTTGGCCTCTAATCGAACCTATACGGGCACATAGAGAATCCATAAGGGCACTCGGTGAATACATGAAAATCTTGGGGAACCTAGTGAATCCTTCTGGGCTCCAAGTGAATCCTTGAATGAAGCACAAAGAGAATCCAGAAAGGGCACTAGATTAATCCTCTAAAGGTATGGAGCTCTTGCTGCAAGTACACTTTCCTCTATTTAGGTATCGGCTAGTTGGGAACTTCAAGTAGGAAGCTGCTAATCAGAAACTGTCAACAATTGGCTTCTAACAAATGTCAATGAACTTGGAAACTGTTACATACAAGCTTCAGGTATATATGAATGAACCTGCAAGATGTCAGTTACAGGAAAATAACAAGGAATCTACTAGACACATATAAATGCAACTAGACCTGGAAGCTGTTACCTATGAGCTTCAGGTGAGTAACACAAAACCTGTTAACTAAAGGTAAATACATGGAACCTGTAAGCTATAGGTAAATATCAAGGGACCTGTGAGGTGCAGGTAAATAACAAGGAAACCTACAATCTGTTAGGTACATGTGCATTCTAACATCAAGAAACATAATCAAGACATAATCATAGCTTTATCGCATATAAGACCATACTAGCATAGATGTTTAAGCATGCTTTAGGTATAGTAAGAGTTTGTTGCGCGTACCTGGGAGGTTTTTTACGAATATGTAAGCATAAAAGGATAGGTATCACCTGGATCTTTCTGTAGACTAATCAGATGTGAAGTGGAAGCATCCATTAAGATTTGAAAACTCATTGACGTGTTCATGATGTAAGCGTGCTGTTCTTCAAGATGCTAAACTAAATCAATCCGTAAGGTTCTTGAACCAAATTGTGAGCTTCCTGGACCTGATCGTGAGGTTCCTAGACCAAATCGTGAGCTTCCTGGAACTGATCGTGAGGTTCCTGGACCAAATCGTGAGCTTCCTGGAACTGATCGTGAGGTTCCTGGACCTGAATTCTCAAAAGTTTGAAATCCTCAATTTTCAAACTAGCACGTCCTATAGTAATTATACTACCCCCCAGTTCTTCAGGGAAGCTTGTCTTTGATGAAGAACTAACTCCAAGAAGCTTCACAATTCTTCGATAACTTCTAATAAGTCGTTGAATATTCATCCATGAAGTTGAGTACTGTGTGTTTTCTTCAAGATGCTCATATCATATTCTTGTAGATACTCTTCATCAAAATCTTCAAATATGTCAAATTTTCTTTAACGCTCGAATAAATACTATAATCTCTTCACATCATTCTTGCTTGTAGCATTAACATGTCTTCTCCTTTCTTCTTTATCTTCTTACGAAACATGCTGAGAATGAACCTCTATACAAATATCCCAATACAGTACCTCTAAGCTTACGCGAGCTAACTCATTGTAAGAAACAAGAGATACTTAAAGAGATTACTTGTGAGGTATTTCTCGCAGGTCACTGAATTGAATGATGTATGTTCCTTGTTTTACAAGCCAAATATAAGCTCATGTATGACGTAATACAAGGAAAAGAACTACTCATAATTTCGTTGAAAACTACTCGAAAGAAATAGGTTTACTTGCTAGGAAGGTATACATGCACTACCCCCCAGTTCTAAGAAGGAAATACATATATAAATAAAGGTCTCTCAACTCTACTTTAAGGAAGCTCTCAAACTTTCAATTATTGGTCACCTCGAGCTATCCATTCCGCAAGCTTCCCGGCTTTAATCAATTCCTCAATTTGGTCTTTCAGTGCTCTACATTCAGAAGTATCATGGCAACTATCCTCATGGAAGTCACAATATTTCTTCAGATCTTTCCTTGCTCCTACAGGTAAAGGTGTAGGCTTCACAAATATTCCTTCTTTCCCATAAACCGTGAAGATGTGGTCTACTAGAGCGACCAAAGAGGTATAATTGTCGCACTTTGTCTTCAATTTTGCTTTACTTCTTTTGGAGGAAGCTCGATCCCCAATAACATATGCTTGCGGGCTTGGAGACCTCTCTCGCTTGATTCCTTTATGACTAGCTTCATCTCCAAGATCTTCTGTTTCTCTCAACTTCAACAAGGATTCTTCCACACATTTATATAGTTCAGCTTGTTTGTAGAACTCAGCTAGTGTACCAGGTTCACGTACTTGTAGCTCCTTCAAGAAGTCTGAACCAGCTCTAACTCCAGCAATCAGGAAGCTCATAATGACCTCGTCAGGAGCTTTCTTAACTCTGGGAACCTCTGCATTAAAACGTTTGAGGTACTCTATCAAGGTCTCATCTGCTCTTTGCTTGATGTTGGCCAAGGTATTGGTTGGGGGTGCAAAAGTGATGGAAGCTCTAAACTGAGTATTGAAGAGTTTCCCCATATTCTCCCAGGAATTTATAGAATCTGATGGTAACCTCTTAAACCACTGATGAGCTCCACCATAAAGGGTTGCAGCCAATAATCTACACCTTGTTGGCTCCTTAACTTGATAAACATCCATCTCGGTATTAAAACGACCCAGATACTCCACAGGATCCGTAGTGCCATCAAATTTAAACTCGTTTGACATACGATAGGATTTAGGTAACGGGGATTTTCTAACCTTCTTGGTGAATGGAGATGAGGTCATCGCACCTGTTATTGACTGCTTTTCTTCCTTGAGTTTCACTAGAATCTTCTTGATGTCTTCAGCATTCAAATCACCAGCTCCACCGTCCTTTGCTTCCTTATCTTTATCATCGACTTCCTGTGAATCTGCTATACACGAATCGTTCGCGATCTCGACTGAACTTGAATCATCTTTAATTATCTCGATGGTAGGTTCCTTAACAGGAGGTTGTTTATCCTTCGGTTCACCATCTTCTTCACCTTCAGTATCTTTCTTTGGGTCTTCGATCTCCTCCTCGGCCTTTTCTTCACGCTCTTCTTCATCGACGCCTAACTGCTTGGGATTAATCTTAGCTTTTTTACCCTTCTTACCAGCTGCTAACTTCGACTTCTTCTTCTTCTTCGGTGTTATTTGTTCGAGGGTTGTAAGCCTTTCTTCAATCGACTTTAGATGATCTAGGACGTCAGCAGGAGTAATCTTCTTTGCTTTCGGGGTTTGATATTTCTCTACAGATTGTGTTGCTTCGCTATCAGAACTGCCTGCCATCTTTCCACTCTTAAGATGATAACTCTCCCCTCCTTCTAGCGCCAATGTTGATGAGTGGATTTCGTAACAACTTTTGAGAGGTTTATGGTGAGTTGTAAAGGCTAACGATCAACTAATCTATGGAGAATGGAGGTTTTTTGTAGGGGTTGAACTGAGCTCGAGAGCGTTTCCAAGAATCTCGCGAGTTCCCTTGAGGCTTGTGTCGTGTGTTCTCAAGAATCTCGTAGGTGTATTGCGAGGCTTGTAAAACATGTTCTCAAGGTGCCTACGTACCCTTGTATATATAGGGATCAAGTTCACGTAGTTCTTTTTAGACTAGAAGTCTGGTTAGGTAGCAATATTCTAGGTTCCTAATTCGTGGGGAAGTCCTTTTCTCCAGATTCAGCCACGAATAGGTGACCTAAGTCGAATAGAACTCGAGTTCTAGTCCGACTAGGAGTATCTTTACTAGTTCTACTCTTATTAGAGGTATTCAAGGATCATCTGCGCCCAAGGAATACAATCCAATAAGGAGTTGGCATTCATGACTTGCTCCTAAAGAATAGGAGGCTTAATCTTACTATAAATCTGCTGGCATAAATCTGTTTTCGTACAGGAAGCTATCTCTCAAGAACCTGTCTGCAGGAACCTGTTTTTCAGGAAGCTATCTACAGGAAGCTGTCTCCCGGGAAGCTGTTTCTCGGGAACCTAAACCTGTCCAGATCCATTTCACATGCTATTTAGCCCCATTTAACTTAAGGGACCTCAATCATAACCCATATTACTCATACGGATTGGATCCTTAAGCCTAATGGGCCTAAATCTAGCCCATGGAGATTTTGGGCACAACAACAACCTTCGGGTTTTCAGCAACAACAATCATATGCTGGTTCTGGGAATTCCAGTTATGACGAATCTGAATTGGAAGAATTGAGGTTGATGATTAAAAGCAACGCTATCTCGTTTAAGACCTTGGAAAATCAGATTGGGCAGATTACTAATGCCTTGTTGAGTATGCTACAAGGAACTCTATCGAGTGATACAGAGGCCAATCCAGGCAAAGGGGATGCCAACGAGCAGGTGGAAGCAGTTACCTTGAGATCCGGAAAGGCTACAACTGATCAGGAATCAGTAGCTAAGGAAGATGAAGAAGTTCAGAATGATCAGGTTGAAAAATTTGCAACACCAGAAATTGAAAAATCTGATTTGGCAGTTGAGCAGTTGGACGGTGAAGTGGAAAAGAGTAAGAATCATGTTAAAAAAGCTTCTACGGAGCAATCTACAAATATCAATCAGATCTACCCTACTCCTCCATATCCAAAGAGACTCTTGGAATTTCCGGTAGAGAAGGAAGAGTGTTTTGGCAAGTCGGACCCCTTAGACAATGCTTCACAAGGAAAGTCTGATACTGAAGGTGAGGAATTAGGATTGGCTGATGTTGATGAGTGGATTTCGTAACAACTTTTGAGAGGTTTATGGTGAGTTGTAAAGGCTAACGATCAACTAATCTATGGAGAATGGAGGTTTTTTGTAGGGGTTGAACTGAGCTCGAGAGCGTTTACAAGAATCTCACGAATTCCCTTGAGGCTTGTGTCGTGCGTTCTCCAGAATCTCGTAGGTGTATTGTGAGGCTTGTAAAAACCATGTTCTCAAGGTGCCTACGTACCCGTGTATATATAGGGATCAAGTTCACGTAGTTCTTTTTAGACCAGAAGTCTGGTTAGGCAGCAATATTCTAGGCTCCTAATTCGTGGGGACCTCCTTTTCTCCAGATTTCAGCCACGAATAGGCGACCTAAGTCGAGTAGAACTCAAGTTCTAGCCCGGCTAGGAGTATATTTACTAGTTTGATTCTTATTGGAAGTACTCAAGGATCATATGCGCCCAAGAAATACATTCCAACAAGGAGTTGATGTTCATGACTTGCTCCTAAAGAATAGGAGGCTTTATCGTACTCTAAATCTGCTGGAATAAATCTATTTTCGCACAGGAAGCTGTCTCTCAGGAACCTGTCTGCAGGAACCTGTTTCTCGGGAAGCTGTCTACAGGAAGCTGTCTTTCGGGAACCTGAACCTGTCTAGATCCATTTCACGTGCTATTTAGCCCCATTTAACTTAAGGGACCTCAATCATAACCCATATTAATCATACGGATTGGATCCTTAAGCCCAATGGGCCTAAATCTAACCCATGGAGATTTTGGGCACAACAAGTACCCCCCGGTTCCTCGAAGTCATAGGATGCGAGAGGAACCTAAATAGCTTGATATTTTGAGATCCAATCCCTTCAGTGCTCCCATGTTTCTTCTGAGTGAACCATGCGGGTCTTTGTCTTCTTGTTTGAATCGTGACAAGGGCACAAAGTGAATCCAATTAGGCGCTGAGTGAATCCTTTGACAAGGGCACAAAGCGAATCTAATTGGGCACTAAGTGAACCTTAAGAATGTCAAGGAAACCACGTGAATCCAAATAAGGGCATAAAGTGAACCTAATTGGGCGTTATGTGAACCTATGCTGAGGGCACAAAACGAATCCAATAGGGCACTAAATGAATCCTTAAAAGGGACAAGGTGAATCGTAAGATTGTCTAGGGAACCAAGTAAATCCAAATAAGGGCATAAAGTGAACCTAATTGGGCGTTATGTGAACCTATGCTGAGGGCACAAAACGAATCCAATAGGGCACTGGATGAATCCTTAAAAAGGGCACGAGGTTAACCTGGAAAATCATAACTTGATTGCTCGAGAGGCTACTTCATCTGATAAGCTTCTTTTCATTTGACTATCTAATGTCTGTCTATCAGAGGTACTCTAGGATCAGCTACGTCCTAGGAGTACTTTCCAATGATGATTCTGCGTCTCTCTAGCTTGCTTCTTGATATCTCTGATGTCTATGCTCAGAAACCTGGTTCTCACGAACCTCTATCTCGGAACCTGGTTCTCAGGAACCTCTCTACAGGAAACTGTACCTGCACAAATAACAAATTTGTTAGTCTCGGGAGCGTTTCTGTAGTTCCCATGTACTTCTTGTTGTTCTCATTGCTGTTGCTAGGCTAATTCGGGCTCTTCTGCGGGGAGGAAACTGGTTCATTCGTAATCTGCTCAGCTACTGGTTCATCAGGAACGTCTTGATACTCATAATCTCTTGACTGTCTTCTCAACTAATGCTCATTTCTCCACGTTAGGTCTTCATATCTCGTACTAGATCTATCTCCTCGCTCATACAATACTTGTTGATTGGAACCTACGACTTAATAGGTCTTAAATCTAGCCCATGGTGATTTTGGGTACAACACCAAGAAAACTAGAAAAAATAGGTTAGTAATACGAGCTGAAGAGCTCACATACAAGTGATGCATGTATGCAAGTATGAATGATTATTTACGTTATATATGTTGCTACCTTCTCAAGTGGCATATCAATTATCTACTTGATTGATTCAACTAACACGTTCGAGATCATAAATTAAGCATATATGTTACGTAAACTGCAAACCTATAGGGCATAACAACATCCTAAGTACAAGTTCACATAAATTTCATTTCTAAAGATCATGGAATATACGCATTAAAAGCTACATGTATCTAAGCATGACAGAATATAAGCTCTCATTAACGGGAAATGTGCATGATAGTTAAGGATATAAAGGCATGAAAGTAGAACTTATCTGTGCTTCATTGTGCCGGTTTAGATCGAGATTCTGTTATTGAACCTGGAAGATGGAAGCTCTTCTCTGTGCAAACGTAGGGGAATTGAGCTACCCCCCGAGCCGTCATGATGCGTGAACCTCCTATAGCTTGTTGAAGCGGTTGACTGAAAGCTGTAGCTTATAAACTATGGGTCAAAAACTAGAAGCCGGAAGCTATTAACTGGAAGCTTCTGATGATCATCAAGGATGCTGCAAGCTGCTTTATCAAGAAATTGTTAGTAGTACGGTACCTATTTCAATCATATACAAGCTTTATAAGTGGGAGTATTCATCTTTGTATCGCTTTGATGAGGGCACAAGGCGAATCCAATTGAGCTCTAGGTGAATCCTGAAAAGGGCACTTAGAGAATTCAATTGGGCGCTAAGTGAATCCTTGACAGGGCATAAGACGAATCCAGTTGAGCCTTAAGTGAATCCTGAGAAGGGCACTTAAAGAATTCGACTGGGCATCAAATGAATCCTTTTTCGCTTCAGGGAGCACGAAGTGAATCCATCCGGGCTCTAGGTGAATCATGTCAAGAGCACGAAGAGAATCCGGTTGGGCACTAAGTGAATTCCTTTGTGGCATCAAGTGAATCCTTATAGGCTCTAAGTGAATCCTGAAGAGGGCACAAAGAGAATCTATAGGGCACATGATGAATTATTTCAAACTCTAGGGGCACCAAGTGAATCCGTATGGGCACAAGGTGAATCCCTTTAAAGGCTTTTCAGGTACAATCAAACTCTAGGTTAGGTTACCCATGATTAGGTTCCCAAAACCTTTAACTAGGTGCCCACATGCTTATAGGACTTTTGAATTGTGCCTACGATTCATAGGGCTTTTCGATGTGAATCTCTCATGCTTGCAAGTCTTTTCTGGCTATCGAGTGCCTGTAGCTAATAGGGCTTTTCAAGGTGAATCTTTCTGGGCTCTATGCAAATCCTTGTAAGGGCATAAGGTGAATCCAACTGGTTGTTTATGTGAACCTCTGCTTAGGACAAAAACCGTAACTAATTGGGCACCAAATGAATCCCTAAAAGGGTACAAAGAGAATCCATTAGGATACCAAACAAATGCGCATGGATGCATGAAACACCAAGTGAATCCTTTTGGGCTCTAAGTGAACCTATACAGGCACATAGAGAATCCATAAGGGCACTAGGTCAATACATGAATATGCTTAGGGAACCTGGTGAGTCCTTCTAGGCTCTAAGTGAATCCTTGGATGGAGCACAAAGAGAATCCAGAAGGGCACTAGATTAATCCTCTACAGGCCTGGAGCTCTTGCTGTAAGCACACTTTCTTCTATTCAGGTATCGGCTGGCTGGGAACTTCAAGTAGGAAGCTGCTAATCAGAAACTATCAACAACTGGCTTCTAAAAAATGTCAATGAACTTGGAAGCTATTACATATAAGCTTCAGGTATATATGAATGAACCTGCAAGATGTCTGTTACAGGAAAATAACAAGGAATCTACTAGACACATATAAATGCAACTAGACCTGGAAGCTACTACCTATGAGCTTCAGGTGAGAAACATAGAACCTGTTAACTAAAGGTAAATACATGGAACCTATAAGCTACAGGTAAATTAATATCAAGGAACCTGCGAGATGTAGGTAAATATCAAGGAACCTACGAATTGCAGGTAAATATCTAGGAACCTATAATCTGTTAAGTACATGTGCATTCTAACATCAAGAAACATAATCAAGACATAATCATAGCTTTATCGCATATACGACCACAATATCATAGATGTTTAAGCATGTTTTAGGTATAGTAAGAGTTTGTTGAGCGTACCTGGGAGGTTTTCTACGAATATCTAAGCATAAAAGGAGAGGAATCACCTGGATCTTTCTGTAGACTGATCAGATGTGAAGTGGAAACCTTCGCTAAGATTTGAAAACTCATTGACGTGTTCATGATGTAAGCGTGCTGTTCTTCAAGATGCTTAACTAAATCAATCCGTAAGGTTCTTGAACCAAATTGTGAGCTTCCTGGACCTGATCGTGAGGTTCCTAGACCAAATTGTGAGCTTCATGGAACTGATCGTGAGGTTCCTGGACCAAATCAGTTCCTGGACCTGAATTCTCAAAAGTTTGAAATCTTCAATTTACCATGTCCAATAGTAATTATACTACCCCCCAGTTCTTCAGGGAAGCTTGTCTTTGATGAAGAACTAACTCCGAGAAGCTTCACAATTCTTCGTTAATCTCTAACAAGTCATTGAATATTCATCCAGGAAGTTGAGTACTGTGTATTTTCTTCAAAATGCTCTATCAGATTCTTGTAGCTACTCTTCATCAAAATCTTCAACTATGTCAAATTTTCTTTAACGCTCGAATAAATACTATAACCTCTTCACATCATTCCTGCTTGTAGCTTTAACATGTCTTCTCCTTTCTTCTTTATCTTCTTACGAAACATGCTGAGAATGAACCTCTATACAAATATCCCAATACAGTACCTCTAAGCTTACGCGAGCTAACTCATTGTAAGAAACAAGAGACACTTAAAGAGATTACTTGTGAGGTATTTCTCGCAGGTCACTGAATTGAATGAGGTATGTTCCTTGTTTTACAAGCTAAATATAAGCTCATGTATGACGTAATACAAGGAAAAGAACTACTCATAATTTCGTTGAAAACGACTCGAAAGAAATAGGTTTACTTGCTAGGAAGGTATACATGCACTACCCCCCAGTTCTAAGAAGGAAATACATATATAAATAAAGGTCTCTCAACAATACTTTAAGGAAGCTCTCAAACTTTCAACTACTGGTCACCTCGAGCTATCCATTCCGCAAGCTTCCCGGCTTTAATCAATTCCTCAATTTGGTCTTTCAGTGCTCTGCATTCGGAAGTACTATGGCAATTATCCTCATGGAAGTCACAATATTTCTTCATATCTTTCCTTGCTCCTACAGGTAAAGGTGCAGGTTTCACAAATATTCCTTCTTTCCCATAAACCATGAAGATGTGGTCAACTGGAACGACCAAAGAGGTATAATTGTCGCGCTTTGTCTTCAAATTTGCTTTACTTCTTTTAGAGGATGCTTGGTCCCCAATAACATATGCTTGCGGCCTTGGAGACCTTTCTCGCTTGCTTCCTTTGTGACTAGCTTCATCTCCAAGATCTTCTATTTCTCTCAACTTCAACAAGGATTCTTCCACGCATTTATATAGTTCAGCTTGTTTGTAGAACTCAGCTAGTGTACCAGGTTCACGTACTTGTAACTCCTTCCAGAAGTCTGAACCAGCTCTAACTCCAGCAATCAGGAAGCTCATAATGACCTCGTCAGGAGCTTTCTTAACTCTGGGAACCTCTACATTGAAACGTTTGAGGTACTCTGTCAAGGTCTCATCTACTCTCTGCTTGATGTTGGCCAAGGTGATGGTTGGGGGTGTAAAAGCGACGGAAGCTCTAAACTGAGTAACGAAGAGTTTCCCCATATTCTCCCAGGAATTTATAGAATCTGATGGTAACCTCTTAAACCACTGATGAGCTCCACCATAAAGGGTTGCAGCCAATAATCTACACCTTGTTGGCTCCTTAACTTGATAAACATCCATCTCGGTATTGAAACGACCCAGATACTCCACAGGATCCGCAGTGCCATCAAATTTAAACTCGTTTGACATACGATAGGATTTAGGTAACGGGGATTTTCTAACCTTCTTGGTGAATGGAGATGAGGTCATCGCACCTATTATTGACTGCTTTTCTTCCTTGAGTTTCACTAGAATCTTCTTGATGTCTTCAGCATTCAAATCACTAGCTCCACCGTCCTTTGCTTCCTTATCTTTATCATCGGCTTCCTGTGAATCTGCTATACACGAATCGTTCGTGGTCTCGACTGATCTTGAATCATCTTTAATTATCTCGATGGAAGGTTCCTTAACAGGAGGTTGTTTATCCTTCGTTTCACCATCTTCTTCACCTTCAGTATCTTTCTTTGGGTCTTCGATCTCCTCCTCAGCCTTTTCTTCACGTTCTTCTTCATCGACGCCTAACTGCTTGGGATTAATCTTAGCTTTTTTACCCTTCTTACCAGTTGCTAACTTCGACTTCTTCTTCTTCTTCGGTGTTATTTGTTCGAGGGTTGTAAGCCTTTCTTCAATCGACTTTAGATGCTCTAGGACGTCAGCAGGAGTAATCTTCTTCGCTTTCGGGGTTTGATCTTTCTCTACAGATTGTGTTGCTTCGCTATCAGAACTGCCTGCCATCTTTCCACTCTTAAGATGATAACTCTCCCCTCCTTCTAGCGCCAATGTTGATGAGTGGATTTCGTAACAACTTTTGAGAGGTTTATGGTGAGTTGTAAAGGCTAACGATCAACTAATCTATGGAGAATGGAGGTTTTTTGTAGGGGTTGAACTGAGCTCGAGAGCGTTTACAAGAATCTCACGAATTCCCTTGAGGCTTGTGTCGTGCGTTCTCCAGAATCTCGTAGGTGTATTGTGAGGCTTGTAAAAACCATGTTCTCAAGGTGCCTACGTACCCGTGTATATATAGGGATCAAGTTCACGTAGTTCTTTTTAGACCAGAAGTCTGGTTAGGCAGCAATATTCTAGGCTCCTAATTCGTGGGGACCTCCTTTTCTCCAGATTTCAGCCACGAATAGGCGACCTAAGTCGAGTAGAACTCAAGTTCTAGCCCGGCTAGGAGTATATTTACTAGTTTGATTCTTATTGGAAGTACTCAAGGATCATATGCGCCCAAGAAATACATTCCAACAAGGAGTTGATGTTCATGACTTGCTCCTAAAGAATAGGAGGCTTTATCGTACTCTAAATCTGCTGGAATAAATCTATTTTCGCACAGGAAGCTGTCTCTCAGGAACCTGTCTGCAGGAACCTGTTTCTCGGGAAGCTGTCTACAGGAAGCTGTCTTTCGGGAACCTGAACCTGTCTAGATCCATTTCACGTGCTATTTAGCCCCATTTAACTTAAGGGACCTCAATCATAACCCATATTAATCATACGGATTGGATCCTTAAGCCCAATGGGCCTAAATCTAACCCATGGAGATTTTGGGCACAACAGCTGATCTCTGGGATTCTAAGGTGCTGGTTGATGAGGTGGTTTCATGGTCAAATCTTGAGGATAGTGCAATTGAGTCTTTTCTTGAGGAAGATGTTTTGATTGAGGGTAATGAAGATCCATAAGTTGTATATGAATTTCACTTCTGACGAGATATTGGAGGAATTAACTGTTATTTGTGCTAAGCATGGAAGTCAGCTTGAGGATTATTCTGTTGATCCTAAGTCTGTTGTTAAGACTTCTGTTGGTGAACTACCCACCTCTGTTCCTAGTCCGTCTATCACCATTCTTGATCAGTCTTTGGTAGAAAATCATCATGTTGGAGAAGCTTTCAAACTTGTGCTTAAACTACCAGATCACAGGAGGTATGCATATTTGGGTCATTCATATACTTTGTTTATTATTATTGTTGTTAACTTTTCAGGTAGTGGAGTGAACATTGTTGCTGACACCTTTGAAGAGCGGAGAAGGCTGAAACTCGTCATCGAGGATGTAGCACCGGAAAAGATAATTAAATGGCCATATAGAGATATGGTGTAGAAATTTTCAAGATAAAAAACCATTGCCATGTCTAGCTAAAGACTTTAAACAAAGGCGCTTCGTGGGAGGCAACCCACGTGTTTCGGTATTTTTAGGTATGTTTCCTACTATCCCTTGTATTTACTTCCATTCAATGCGGACATTGAATCTTTCAAGTTTGGGGGTGATTTGGTGGATAAGTAGTGTATAGGTAGTAATTTGTGAGTGTGAGTCATTGTGTTCCTGTAGGATATTATATTTTGCAGGTTAGTGGTAGTTCATGCATGCTTGTTCGTGTTATCTACGTTTGTTTCATATAGGACATTCTGATTTTATTTTCGTATACCATGTGAGTTCATTTTAGTTGCATTTCATGGCATGCATATTTCATGATTCCTTAGGACGTAATTCTGATTGGTAGGTAGATGTCTAATTGAGTGTGGTAATGATGAGTAGAGGGTTGATTTATAGTTCCTACGAAATTGACTTGCATGTTTCAGAAACAAAACTTTTACAAAGTCTCATTGGGTGCTTTTGGGCTAGGTTAGGGTCATGCTTGTTTGGATGTTTTGAGATTTAATCACTTGTTTATATTTAAAATTTTCGTTATTCTTTTGATGGCATAGGAGCACTAAAGTCTAAGTTTGGTGGAAACCAGAGATTTCATACTAGTTGTTAATAATTGTCAATAATGGTTAGGCGTCAAATGGCTAGTAGCCGGCTCATATTTATATGAGTAGTCTAGGGTTGGAAATGAGAAAGGCTCAATCCAGATTGTAAAAAATAAAAAAGAAAAAAAAAAGAAAAAAAAGAAAATCATGTAAATAGTTCAATTGTTAAATGCAAAATTAACCAGAGTGAGCTCTTTAATACTCGAGTAATTAAGTGTGAGAGGACTTAGTCCTAGTAACCTAAAGCCTTGTGGTTTGGGATTGCTGACCTAACACTCGCTACATGGGTATTATTGTATAAGCCTTTTGGGGTCTCATTCATTGCACGGTTAAATAAGCATGCATATTGTATATAGTATTATGTGTCGTAGTGTAATAATAAAGAATGAGTTTCTGTCTACCTTAGATAAGGATGGAGGTGTTCCTAGGTTATGAAGTGTCTATAGTCTATTCTATTTATAAACCTGTGATTGTCTTGGCGAAGAATAGGTATGATTTTTATCTAGTTTTGGGAGTATTTCTGATGAGCATCGCACACACGCACGTTTCTGTCATGTATTGTTAGTATACGGGGACTTAGTCGAGCTCTACTTGGATTTTGTTGCATTCTTTGAGATATTTGCTTGTTAGTTGGTTTTGGTAAGTTTGAAGGGGATCTTTGTATTTTCATAATTAGTTGCATTCATGCATTACATTGATTTTGCATTATTAGTTAGATGGATTTTGTGGGTACATTCACTATAGGCCCTCACGAGACCTTACTCGTCCACTATAGCTGCCTAGGGGTTTAAAGGGCTTGTTGCATATGCCAAATGCAATCGTGATCACCTACGGAAGTGGTACTAGTTAGTGTAGATAGTTCTGTTTGTTTATGCTTGAGGACAAGCATCGGTTTAAGTTTGGGGGTGTGATAAGTGGATTTATATCCACTTGGATCGCTTTAATTCGGCTCAAATTGATCGCTTGTATCTCAAGTATTGGTGCGTTTTAATGTGTTGTTGTGAGAATTGTGCAAGATGTATCTCTGATGCAAGTATAGACTTTTCAATGATTATATGGTATTTTTAAAGTCAAAGGAACAAGTGTCGGAAGTTGCAATTGAAGTCGGCAAAGAAATCAGCAAAAGCAAGAAGAATTTCTGCTGAGCAGAGAAACAGGCGCGGGCGCGGCTAGTTTGTATAGATTTAGAGCGCGGGCGCGCTTGGCAGGGTTACAGAAAGTGAAGCGCGCGGGCGCGCCTGAGAAGAGTTAGGGGAACGCGCGGCCGCGCTGGGCACCGTCAGAAACTGCCAAAATTCGACTTAAACTAGGAAATTGCCTTGTTTTCTAATCCTAATCATTATGGCAATTGTTTTGGACGGCTAGAACATTCTAGAATCTGATCTTTACATGGGAATTGTAATTCTATTTTCATTCAAGAATGGAAATTGCCGAAATTCTATTCCAACTCAAAGACGGCAATTGCTTGGAGGAGAGGTAACTTGGGGCTATAAATACACATCTTGGGACAACAAAAACACCAACCAACCACAAGGGATCAAATTCACAACACAACACATCAGAGAAGCAAGGGAGACAAGTTGGAGAAGGATTCACCAACGCTCGTGACAAGCAACGGAGATCTAGATCTACTTCATCTTTTGTTTTCTTCTATTAAGAAACATTATTATTCAACCTTTGTTTTTATCATGGTTTCACTTGATCCCATGATGACGAACAGTTCAATTATGAACTAATCGTTGTCATGGGATTCTAACAGATTTATCTATGTAACTTAGTAGTTTGATTGCTTTAAAGATTTACGTGTGGTGAATTCTTGATATCCTCGTATGGTTATGCTTCATGTGTTTAGATGCGTCGCGAACATCTAATTTGTTAATCTCTTGCTAAACGAGAGTGGATCTTGAGATTTAGAACTTGCCATGCTAGCATAGGATAGGTTGATGTTTTAACATCATGATTTGTGGCGTAAATAGAGATATTATGCTACCCTATGTGATCTAAGTGGATAACTTATGCTTAAACCTTTATGTTTTCAAATTCTATAGAGATATAGGGTCTAAACATGATAGGTGTCTACTCATCTTCTATCTCTTTTGTGGATGTATGTTTAGTTTGGTATTCGTATACTTAGAGGTAGTGTTTACTTGTTTCGTGTTGTCTGATCAGATATCATAACCATCACATGCATTGATTAAAGGCATCAACTCTAAGCGAAGTATTTAATGAAGTTAGGATCCCATGTTTACTCTTGTAGAAGTATTTCGATTTTAATTTTCATTAGATAATTAATTCTTAGATTGTTTATTTGTTTTATTTAGTTAATTAAAACCCAAATTTGTTAATTGTCTTAGCAGTGAATAATAATCATACATTGCTGCATAGGTACATCTACTGAATTAAAACCATAACCAGATCTCTGTGGGAACGAACTTGACTTATTCATATATTACTTGTGATCACGTACGCTTGCGTGATTTTGTGTTAACAAATATATATAGATAGATATAATAATTATGTTGTACTTAACATATACTTGAATCAATATATGATGAAAGAAAAAAATTGATCTTAGATGTCAGATTGATGCAAAAGCCTGTAAGTTCGTCTAATCATATTTTACATCGAATGAAATATTTTGGATTAAATTCAAAGTTAAGTTAAAAAAAAATTATAATTTATAATATAAAAAATGTTTCAATTTATCTAATTTTAAAAAGAGAACTTAAATATTATGTAAACATTATATCATGTAAAATTAGACATTTGATTTTTGAATTGTATAGATATGTGTACATATATAAATATGTATGAAAGAAAGGAATCAAACAATGCTTTTAAATAATATTGAGAAATTTTGTAATATGTCTTAGGATTAGTCTTACTTACATGATCAATTTCATATATATTTGTATGAAATTGATCATATATATATATATATATATGGGTCCTGGTCCCTGACAATCGTTTGTCAGGGACCGGTTATTTAACAATCGGTTCCACAACCGTTGGATCGTTGATCCAACGGCTGAGATTAAAAAAAAATAATTACTGTCCGCTCTAATTATCCGCGGATAGGCAGATTGCCTATCCGCGGAAAATTTTTGTAATCCAGGGGGCCGTTGGATCAACGATCCAACGGTTTAGAAACCGATTGTTAAATAAGTCGTCCCTGACAAATGATTGTCAGGGACCAAAACCCTATATATATATACATATACATAGATACACACACACAATTTTACTAATAAGGTTCAATTTGATAAAATTCATTTCATGTCATGTAATTATTTGATATATATAGACAATTTTACTAATAATGTTCAATTTAATAAAGTTCATTTAACAACTAAAATTAAACATGTGATTATTATCGTATTGATAATTATCCAAATTTTATGAAAACTAATCAAATTATCGAACATTTGGTTCATGAAATTGGTATTTAATATTACAAAATTACTATAAAAATACGGAATAAAATTGAAATCTTATCATATCTCATATTTTTAGTTACAAAATTATATATATATTATATCAAAGGATAATTATGTGGTCTCTCAGTTCTCTCACATAAGAGGGTTCTCCCTCGAGCATAGGCCTATATATATATAGGTTTCTGCGAGAATTTAATTCACATATCTACAAATCCGTGCCTCGCACGGCTTTTACGCTAGTTGTGTTTTATTCTAGAAGCTGGCTTATCGTTTATGAGTTTGTACGATGATGCATGATGGGAGTATATCGTTTAGGTTTATAATTATAAAGTTGATATGGGGTGATGTCTCGTAAATGAAAATTTAAATGATGACTTGATGATAAATCGGAGAAGAATTGTGCAACATTAACTTAATTTTTGGGATTAATCATGTTAACTACTGTATTCTTAATTTATAATATAACTTAGTTTAGGTTTATTGTAATATGTTAATTTATTTTTTCTATTTATTATTTTCAATTGTCAAAGCCATAAATAATTTTTATTATAAAAAAACATATGTTACATTATAAATTATATCATTAATTGGTCATGTATTAATTAAACTAGCGTAAAATCCCGTGCGAGGCACAGACCAGTTTAATTATTGAAATATTTTTGGCATTAAATTGTATAAATATTGCAATAATTTTGTAATTTTTTGACAAAAATTTATAACTAGAAATATTGCATTGTCATGAACCAAATATTTTAAAATTTGATTAAGTTTCCTAAAATTTGGATAAATATCTACATAATAATAATAACAATATTATTGTTAACTGGTATATATTAATTCAGATTTCGATGACGTGAGGTGAACTTTATCAATTTGAACAACGAAATATAGTATAAATACTCCCTCTATCCCATCCATTTGTTAACATTTCAAAATAAGGTGTCTGACACGTATTTTAATGTGAATTTTAAGGATAGTTGCATAATTTATTTTTGAATTTTTTTTGTATAAAAATAGAACAATCATATTTTATACAAAAAAAGAAAATTTTAAAAATAAGTTATGAAACTATACTTAAAATTCACCTTAAAATGCGTGCCAGAAAGTGACAAAAGAAATGTTAACAATTGGGTGGGACAGAGGGAGTAATCGTTTTAGCATTATTATTCACGTATAACATGAACGTACGTAAACTCATGTGATGTTAATATCATAAAAATATATTTGTAAAAAATAGGCATTCATGTAACATTATGAGTCGAGTCATTAATAAAATTTCTTAATTTTATGTAAAAGTTAATTGTGTGATTGTCTCGTTCTTCTTTTTCATATATATATATATATATATATATATATATATATATATATATATATGGTCTTGTTCTAATAGAAACTAACTTAGAATAAAAACTAGAAACTAAACCTAAATTAAATATTTCAAGCTAATCTAATGACCAAATTAGGGGTACCCCAATACAAAAAAACGTTTAAAATTATTAGCTCTATTCAACAAAAAAATAAAAAAATTTAAAAA
The DNA here is from genome assembly GCA_037693485.1 of Kitagawia praeruptora. Lineage (NCBI taxonomy): Eukaryota > Viridiplantae > Streptophyta > Magnoliopsida > Apiales > Apiaceae > Kitagawia > Kitagawia praeruptora. The sequence continues at coordinate 149,581,314 of CM075352.1, forward strand.
AAGTTACTGTTCACGTGATGACGTGGCACGTAAACAGTAACTTTTTTTTTTAATTTTTTTTTATATTTTTGTTGAATAGAGCCAAGAATTTTATAAGTTTTTTGTGAAGGTGCCCCTAGCGGGGCCATTAAAATAAATGAAATATAATTTATTTAGTGTAGGTTTCTAGTTTCTATTCTAAGATTGGTTTCTATTTGAACGCTAGCGTATATATATATATATAGGCAAGTGCTCAAATGAGACCCCTAATTAAAATGAGAACTGAGAATTCATCTCAGCCCTATATTTTATATAAGACCCTTTTAATCTACACCACACACATTAATCTTTCTCAGCTACCTTCATCTCGTCACCTGTCACATATTATCTCTTCAATTTAAACATTTCTCTCTCTTCTCCTACCCCGTCTCTCTTCTCTCTCTCTCTCCCCTCTCTCTCTCTCCTCTCTCTCCTTCTAATATCAAACTTTATCAATTTAAAAGCTCGACACTGAAACACCCATCTTCTATGGTTTAAATTTTTTCGAAATCATATTTCGTCCTAGACTTTCATCTCCTTGATGCCGATTATAGACCATTCCGATGGAATCTTCGACGAAGCTTTTGAAAGTATAAAAAAAACATCATGGATAAATTGAAATTTGAGTTCACTATGAAGGCTTACTAACAATCGCACGATAGTGGCTGTACAGGGTAGGGAAATGGTGATGATGACTCAGATCTGGTGAATTTGATACTATTACGAACTTAAATCTATTTTTTTGGGTGATTTTTTGCCCAGATTTTTTGGTGATTTGGGTATAAAATTAGTGATTTGTCTTTAAATTCTGGATCAAAATTTTCTGTAGCTATTGGTGGTGATTGGATAAATTGAAATTTGAGTTCACTATGAAGGCCTACTAACAATCGCACGATAGTGGCTGTACAGGCTAGGGAAATGGTGATGATGACTCAGATCTGGTGAATTTGATACTATTACGAACTTAAATTTATTTATTTTTGGTGATTTTTTGCCCAGATTTTTTGGTGATTTGGGTGTAAAATTAGTGATTTGTCTTTAAATTCTAGATCAAAATTTTAGTCTGGTAATCTATAGCTGTTGGTGGTGATTGTGATCTAAAAAATTGGTGCTTTGATTATGGATTTGGTGATTAAGTAGCTTAACGTGTAGGGTGATTATTACGATGTATTCTATATTAATGATTTGGATTCAAATTTGATGATCCATGTGGTGATGATGGAGTATAAATGATGGTCTGGTGGTGGTAGTGATGTTACGATTGATGATGGAAATTGCGTGGTGATGCAGTGCTAATTATGGTGGAGATTGTTGTCAGATGTGTTGGCTACAAGGATAGGTGGTAAACAGGGCGGTGCAGGATAGTGAGCCGATGTGCGTGTTTGATTATTGGGCCTGATTTGTGGCCCAATGTGCAGTTCTCAAAATAAAAGGGTCTCACTAGATTAGCCATATATATATATATATATATAAAGGATCTAGGGAAAACCTCGTTTAATGGAAAACTTAGAAAACTAAATCGAAATATAGCATATATGATATGCAAACTAATCGTTGGGAGATGAAGAAAAATGTGGTGAAATTAGATTTAAAAAAAATATCACCGATTGACGGGAAAAATCAAATTAAAAATGGAGGGGATTAGGTGTGATTCTGTGTGTGAGGGTGTATTTGATTAGTGTGTGGGTCCCCTGGCGGGGCCATTGATCTTAATACATCTAATAGCTAGTATTAGTACCTTAGTTTTCTTCAAAAAATAAGTTCTCTTTTGAGCACTTGCCTATATATATATATATATATATATATATATATATATATATATATATATATATATATATATATATATATATATATATATATATATATATATATATTTAAACATATTTATACACCCTTTTAAACTCAACTATCAATTTTTGACTTACTATTTGATACCCAGTATCTAACTTTTTTAAAATTAGGCTCAACTTAAAATTCAAAAGTTTTAACCGTATGATTACATGAATATCAATGACTTATTCATTTTTATAATATCTAAGATCTTACTTTTTAATTCATCTTACATTATTTTTAGTATATGTTATAACTTAATCATGATATATATTTTGAAATCCTAAATTTTAAAGGGCTTCAAGTGCCTGAGGATGACCTCAGGAGAGCACCCTGAGGTTAAAACAGTTACAATACAAATGGGAGGGTATTTATGTAAATCACTGTGAAAAAAATTTTGTAATTACAAAAATGCCCCTGCGGGGTCCTTACTTCATAAGTAGAAATTGTTATAACCTTAGGAGAAGACCCTGAGGACAACCTCAGGTCCATTTTTCTCAATTTTAAAAAGACCATTTTTAACTCAAATTCAATTATATATTAAAATTGCTTAAAGTCTAAATGATTTTTCGAACAAAAATCTCTAATTTACTCCATATTTACATTTTTATAAATCTAAAGAATATATATGATGCAATTATAATATTTTCCAAAATATAATCACATTTATTGTTTCAGTGAAATATAATTCTATTTATGATTTCAGTAATCTAATATCTTATGTTTACAAGTAGACGAATGTTAACAAATTCAAATTTCTTATCTAATCCGAGTTACATTTATGTATAATTTATATTTTTATTTTCTATAAATAATAAATTCAACAATTTATTTACTCAAAGGATAAAAATAGAAAAAGGAAAATAAGATAATAAAACAACATGTGGCTTATCTAATAATATTTTTGAAATAAACATAGAAATCATAGTAACACAATGGTTATGTCATGAAATTTGTACTTGGAAGGCAAGGGTTCAATTCACAAAAGCAACATAAATTAAACTATTTTTTACATTAATTACAGTGAAATGGTATTTTTGTAGTTTTTCCAAAAATAGGGACAAAATGGTAATACAATGGTTATGTCATGAAATTTGAGTGCAAATCTTCTACACCACTTAAGGTGTGCCACTCCATATTACACTTTAGGTGGTTGTTTTTGATTGGGTGGTTGGTGTGAATGAGGGGGGTCCCATTTATATTAATGAGAGGTGAGCCAATCAAAATCAACCACCTTGGCACACCTAAAGTGATGTAGAATATTTGGACTCATGAAATTTGTATACTTGGAAGGCAAGGGTTCATAAATTAAATTATTTTTTACATTAATTACAATGAAATGACATTTTTGTAGTTTTTCAAAAAATAGGGACAAAATGATAATTTCACAAGCATTTTCTTAGCATTTTTTGCCCTTGTGTTGCCATTTAATATATAATAATAGAATAATAGATACATAGATTTTATCCAAGTTCAACTTATTGATAAGTCCAGATTACCTATTTTCTTTTACTTTAATACATTAAAACTTTTTAGGAAAAAGAAATGTGATGTTTACGAATTAATATTCATGAAAAATCCATAAATAATACTAGCTTGTAAGATATATGTTCATAAATAACATTATTTTCAACAAATCGATCCATAAACAAAATATTGGTTCCGTAAGTGTAACTTGGAATTTAATGTATTTATAACAAATTGATATGTGAACGATGAAAAAGTGAAAAACTCGGCTCATTTCGGCTTATTTACGGTCTGGGTTGTAAGTAGGTCCGGCAATCTGACACGTGACACGTGAACACGACACGAAATGACACGAAAATTACGGGTTTGGGTTTTGATTTTTAGTACACGAAACACGAAAGTACACGAACACGAAAACACGAAATGATTTAGTGTCGGTTTTGGATTTTCATTTTGGGTACACGAAAGTACACGAAATATTATATATGTAATTTTTTATTTTTCATATATCCTATATATATATATATATATATATATATATATATAACATATATATTTTTTAAACAAATATTTTAACAAGAAGTGGGCTCACTATGCAAGCGGTCCAAGTGGGAAGTCAGTACCTGGCTATGTAACATATATTTGTTGAAATGATTATTTTCTTGATTATCAAAGAAATGATTTTTTTCCTTTCAAAAAAAAAAGAAATGATTTTTTTTTTCTTATGTGTATCTTATCAAGTAGGCCTGGCAATCTGACACGTGAACACGACACGAAACGACACGAAACACGAAAGTACACGAACACGAAAACACGAAATGATTTAGTGTCGGTTTCGATTTTAGTTTTGAGTACACGAAAATACGAAAGTATACACGACACGACACGATTGCCAGACCTAGTTGTAAGCGAAGGACAAATTAAACTTGCATACATAGAAATTTGACAAATACCAATTGATTTAATGACATGACATGATAGGAAGACAACAACTAACTGTCCAGGTTCAATGTATGATTTATGATTTATAACATTATAAATCAGATTACAAAGGTTGTCAGTCACTAGCTCTCTCTCTTTTGCAAACAGACACCACCATTATTTTCAAGGACAAAAATATTTAACTTCAACATGGGAGAAGTTGACCCAAGCTTCATTCAAGCTATTGAACACAGGCCTAAACTAACCATCACTGAAGCTGAAGGCATTCCGTTAATCGATCTTTCGATATCAGACACTCAACTTGTTGTTTCGCAAATAGCTGAAGCTTGCAAGAACTGGGGATTTTTCCAAGTGATCAATCATGGTGTACCATTACAACTGCAAGAAAAAGTTTTTTTAGCATCTAAGAGCTTCTTTTCGCAGTCGAAAGAGGAGAAACAGAGAGTCAGGAGAGATGAGTTAAATCCTTTAGGATATTATGACACTGAGCATACAAAAAATGTCAGAGATTGGAAAGAAGTTTTCGATTTTACGGTGGAGAATCCTATCCTCCTGCCTGCTTCTCCTGATCCTCTGGACAAGGATGTTAAGAAGTTCACAAATCAGTGGCCTAGGAATCCTGAATTTTTAAGGTAAATTCTCGTATCACCAATATTTGTACTCATTCTCAAACTAGTAATTAGAATGTTTGCACGCTGGTTTATAAAGCTAAGAATCTCGCAAAGGAATTAACTTTTCGCAACCTGGTCTACTTAGAATTTTCTTGTTGTGAAAGATCAGAATCTTTACAAAAGGATATATGCCACCCAAAGTGGCTTGTTTGACTTTTCTTGGTCAAATTGATCAATTTTGTAACTTATATTACGTACTCCTTCCGTCCCTAATTAGTTGTCCAATTTGACTTTTTAGTGGTCAAATTGACTAACTTTTGACCAAGATTAAAATTAATCCGTTTATTATTTTAAAAAATTGAAAATCACATATTAAAATAGATTAGAAGTAGTTTACAATGGTATAATTTTTTTAAATATTTTTCATTATGTAATATATATAAATTTCAGTTAAATTTGAGTCAATTTGACCAACAAAATAGAAACTAGACAACTAATTAGTGACGGAGGGAGTATATTATATGTTAAATATAATTAATGAAAAAATATGATAAGAAAATATAGACCAGTTATTATAGCCTACATTTTTTAGATTTATAAAAATGTTAGTCGATAATTTTTAAAAGTCAGTCAAAGTTTGGTCAGTTTGACAAAAAAGTCAAACAAACCGGTTTGAATGGGATGATTATAAAGTTTCGAGTTCTACAGTAATATTTATCTAGCCACAACTAGCCTTTCATGTCTATGATTCGGGTTGTCACTGATGTTGTTTGCTATCTGTATATTACGGTCGTTTTCTTGTAAGATTGGTGTTGTCACTAGCATCTCAACCTTGTGATTTCGCTTTTCAATATGGTCGATCTACCGATAGACGGTCAGGACAATTAAAGGATCCAATTTTTCACAAATGTCATATATGCTTATTGAGATTGCTACTTCAAAAATTTATATCACGGGCAACTCATTTTATTTCGTCTTAGCTCCAAATCACGGAGATCAGCCCTGCTTTTTGAGATCGCTACTTTGAAACTATAGTGCGATGTCTATAGCATCAAATACACATATACATAGTACGGTGTCTTTGATGGATGTAACCAGGATTTTAGATAAACAATTGAGAAAGAATTACTATTAAAGTACCCTAAATGTAACATTAAATTTGTGACTAATACTTTGATTACCAGGGAGCTGTGTGAAGAATATGCCCAAGAAGTAGAAAAGCTCTCTTTCAAATTAATGGGGCTTATAGCCTTGAGCTTAGGTTTGGCAGCAAACAGGTTCGATGAATTCTTCAAAGACTCAACCAGCTTTATTAGGCTCAATTACTATCCTCCATGCCCAATCCCTGACCTGGCCCTTGGTGTTGGTCGACACAAAGATGCTGGTGGCCTCACCGTTCTGTCTCAAGACGACGTTGGAGGACTTGAAGTGAAGCGAAAAACTGATGGCGAGTGGATTAGGGTGAAGCCTACTCCTAATGCATATATCATTAATGTCGGTGACATAATTCAGGTATTACTCCTAGCTTTGTACACTTGCATCAAAAGTTATGGACGTTAATTGCAATTTATATGAATACATGCCTAAAATTAATCAAGAATATAAGATTGAAAGAGATATAGTCTTTGTGTTTTTGTTAATGGATGGACATCAAAATTTTAAAGCTACTTTTGTGACCATTTTGAGGGGTTTTATTAAATAGGTATGGAGCAATGACAAGTATGAAAGTGTGGAGCACAGGGTAATGGTCAATTCCGAGAGGGAAAGATTTTCCATTCCATTTTTCTTCAATCCCTCACACACAACTATGTTGAAGCCTCTGGAGGAACTAACAAATGATGAAAACCCTGTCAACTACAAGGAATTTAACTGGGGAAAGTTTTTTTCAACTCGAAAACTCAGCAACTTCAAGAAACTTGCTGTTGAAAATATTCAGATCAATCATTTTAAGGTATCTGCATAACTGAATAATAATCGGATGTTGAACTTCAATAGATGTTATTGTTGTGATGATGTACAGAGGTCAATAAGTTGTTCGATTTCAACTCTCAGTTTTATTAATGTAATGCATATGCATGTGCAGACTTATGAAGTGAAGTAAAGTTTAGTATTGTACCAAATGTTTCTTCTATTCTTCTTTTGGCCTTGCGAAAGCTGAGCCAGCAATTGTTTTATCACTCCAACATATAACATATGACATACGTACACACTTAACAAACATTTATCAACCCTTTCATAAGTTAACAAAATAAAATCATCTAGCTACCTATCAAGAAACTAAGAGTAAGTATCTTTAAGTTGACACTTTGCTGGTAACAAATCAAATTCAGCTTGTAAGTAGACACACCAATTCGATTTGAAACATTTTGTTAACTTTTAGTTTAATAAAAACCAATATCGTATGTGAAAGCTGCTAACTGCCCCATTGGTATCAACATATTCAGCTATCAACTTGGTTTTGTCAAAGATATTAGTTGCACGCATCTGAGTACTTTGTAATACAAAATTTGAACTTACAGTTTGTAAAGAAAATCTTATGAGTATCTATTGTTTACACGAGTGATTTTGCTCAGCGTTGAAGCTTGCTTCTTCTCCAGAGTTTTCTTACAACTGGTGATGATGATATTCTGGTACCATGTACTACTATTTCAGTTTCTAGCTCTGCAACTGCAACTGTTGATGATATTCTGTTACTATGAGCATTTCCAAATGCTACACATCCCTTACCTAAAATGCTGAGATGTTGCTAAAATGGTGAGATGTTATTTAATTTGCGTAAGGGCTTTCATTTTTTCATCTCTTCCCTTGTCTAAAATTTTACATAATTTGTTTCAAGTTGGCTATATATAATTAACATCTTTTTTTTTTTTACAAAATTTTTATAATGAACACATCATCATAACATCATCAATTACTTGTATTTTTATTTTAGCATATAGCCAATTATTTAACATATTACCATTAAAGTACATTAATTTACCGGTTCAACAAATTTTACATAATCACTATTTTATATAACTATTATACATAATACCATTGGAGATGCTTTAGGACAAATTTTCAAATTTTTGACACGAATACTTTTTCTGTTTTGGTATGAGAGACAGTTGAATATTAATTCGACATGTTAAAGGCAGTTTTAACAAGTACAATACTCCCTCCGTCCCAATTTACTTGTCCCTTTTCTAAAAAGCACACATATTAAGATAAAGTTAGTTAAATAAATTTTTCCAACTAATACCCTTATTTAATACATTGGAAAATGAGAATAGAGTTAAGTTTTAAAAAGTCAAATTTTTGATACAATAAATATAGGGATAGTTTTGTAAAACTACACTTAAATTTGCATTGAAAAGAGAAAAGGGACATGTAATTTGGGACAAATTTGTTTTAGAAAAGGGACATGTATTTTGGGACGGAGGGAGTAATACTAAACGTTTTTTTTTTTTGCTAAAGAATTTTTTTAAAAAAATTCTCATAACTTTTTGAACCAAATGAACTACAAGACTGTACAAATTACAAAGGAAATGGAGGAATTGAACATGTTGACAAGTACCGGGTTATGCCCAATGAATTGAAGTATTGAACATACCTAAGAATTGAAAAAAATAAAAACAGTTTGAGCAGCACAATAAAAGTAAAAGAACACTTCCTTCCCATAGTCCTAGAATAACAAGAAGAAGCATGTAAATAGAACTCCTACCATGCAATCCTTCCGTGTCAAAAAGAAGAAAAATGTTTGGGAATCAAATAATTTTTCCAAAAACATCTCTAAAATGATGTGGTAGGAGTATTAATTAGGATGAAACCCATGCATTCATATAAATTTCATCAATTAAAATTTTACATTTTAATATAGAGCTATTTGCCAACAAATCCATTCAACTTTTCTAGATTTTGCATAATAACCATTATGATTTTTTTGTCACCATTTTAATCATCTATCTTTCAAAAATTATGCATAATTTGCCAAAATAACCATAATGGTGACAAAAAGTAACCAAAATAATTTTATCGATTTTGTAAAATTTTGCATAATTTTAGAAAGGTAGATGATTATAATGGTGACAAAAAAATCATAATGGTTATTTTGCAAAATTGAGAAAAGTTCAATTAATTTGTTGGCAGATAGCTCTTTAATATATTACCACTTGTTACATCATTTTGAACAAATTTTTGAGAAAATTATTTAATTCCCTAGCATTAAAAAAGAATGAGTTTGCACTCATATTTTTAGACAAAATTTTTAAAAATTTAAAAAAATGTCATTTGCACAAGACGAGAATAATTGTATCCTAAAAGAATAAAGTGTCCAGGTTCAACGTACTACGTAACTAAAACTTTTGACTTTTCTATTTGTCATAGTTCCTTTGCCTTGAATAAATCAGCGTCATCCCTTATGTAGTTGTCATACAATTTATCAAAATTTGTATTCAGCCTGCTAAGTGAAGTTGATCATTATTAGTCAACCATGGGAGAAGTTGATCCAAGCTTCATCCAAGCCATTGAACACAGACCTAAACTCACTATTACTGAAGCTCAAGGCATTCCGTTACTTGATCTTTCGATATCAGACACACAACTTCTTGTTTCCCAGATAGGTGATGCTTGCCAGAACTGGGGCTTCTTTCAAGTGATCAATCACGGGGTTCCCTTAGAATTACGCGAAAAGCTTGAACTTGCATCCAAGAGTTTCTTTGCACAACCTAAGGAAGAGAAGCTTAAGGTGAGAAGAGATGAAGCGAATCCATTTGGTTATTATGACACCGAGAATACCAAAAATGTTAGAGATTGGAAAGAGGTTTTTGATTTTACGGTGGAAAATCCGACAATATTGCCAGCTTCTCCTGATCCTGATGACAAAGAGCTGATCATGTTGGTTAATCAGTGGCCTGAAAATCCTAAATATATGAGGTACAAATTCAAATGATAAGCTTAACATGCATATATATTCTTATAAATTATGTCCCTAGTGTCTCTTGTTAGATACCAAAGTATTTCGAATCTTTAAGGTTTAGTAAAAGCTACCAAATGGATCATGTACTTTTAGCACTCCGTGAGTAGACTAGAGACCACCATAACAACCGCGCATCTATAAAAGCCTACAAAAAAGACTAAAGTGTCGAAAATTTGAGAATATGGGGTATGAGGGTTACTCAACACATCTGTTATCTGATACAATGCTAGAAGACCAACTATGTCAAAAACGCTAAATGAATCTTATAATTTATTGTTTATACTATTTTAACTTAAGTCGGGTTCTTCTAAACTTGTAAAGAGCAGTCCTTTGAAAGTTTACTAATATATTTTCTTGAGCAGGGAAGCATTTGAAGAATATGCTCAAGAAGTGGAAAAGCTTTGTTACAAATTGATGCAACTCATAGCCTTGAGCTTAGGGTTGCCAGCAAATAGGTTTGACAACTTCTTTACCAAGTCGACCAGCCGAATCAGGCTCAATCACTATCCACCCTGCCCTGTTCCTGACCTAGCCCTAGGTGTTGGTCGACACAAGGATGGCGGTGCCCTAACTGTTTTATATCAGGATGAAGTTGGAGGACTGGAAGTGAAGCGAAAGACTGATGGAGAGTGGATTCGTGTCAAACCTACTAGTAATGCATATATCATAAATGTTGGTGACATAGTTCAGGTACAATTCTTCGCTTACAATATAACAAGTACAAAACTAATTGCGCTAATATTGTAGCCTAGTGAATAACCCTCTTCTATCAATCACAAATGGTTAAGGTCCAAGTCCTGCAATAATGTCACTCGTAAATGCTACAACATACAAGTGTTTAGTTCTTTCTTTGTTGACAGATAACAAGTAACTTTATGGTGCTACAAATTTAACAAGGAATTTTACAGGTATGGAGTAATGATAAGTATGAAAGTGTGGAGCATAGGGCAATGGTGAATTCGGAGAAGGAAAGATTTTCCATTCCATTTTTCTTTAATCCAGAGCACTCAACTATGGTGGAACCTCTAAATGATTTAACAGATGATGAAAATCCTCCCAAATACAGAGCATATAATTGGGGAAAGTTTAACATGAACCGAAGACGTAGTAATTTTAAGAAACTTGCAGTCGAAAATATTCAGATCTACCACTTCAAGATTTCAACATAGCAAGTATGTTCAACCCTGTGAAATATCATGTCATTAGAGAATTACCATGATGTTAGAGAAAGAGGTATGTTGTATGTATAAAGTCCAATAAAATTGTTGTTCAACTTTTTGTAGTGTGAAGATGTAACAAAATCAATGTCCAACTTATTTTTTCGTGGATTTCCATTAGCGCTGTGGTGGAATACTTAAATCTGTTCGTTGGTATCCAGAAATCATGAGAGTTGTTTCCATATTAAAGATCCAAATTCCAGACTGCTGGGTCAGATATATTTATACCATAGATTTCCCTAAACCTTAACGTTTATTAGAAATGCTTAATATCTACCATGCCTTATGTGGTACTTGTTCAAATAAGCACTTATCTGGTCAAGATAGGCAAAAGCAAACCAGTACAACTACTATTCTTCTGCTATCTTCCATCTTTACTCTAAATTGATAAATTTGCTTCTTAGCAAGTTGTAGATTAGTATTTTCAGATATGACTAAAGTCTTCTTGCATCTGTTTATCTTGCAAGAGAGACAAAGTTGATGTGGTATATAGACGTATAGTAAAGATCATGCTTTGTAGTCTGAAACTCTGGACTTTCTTGTTTTTAGGGCTTTAAATGAGCCGATACACTCGTGAACATCTTGGTGTCTGGCTCAATTAAAAACGTAGTTCGAACTTGGTTCAGTTAATAAATTCTTGAGTACACTTTATTACATTAGATTTCAGCTTAAATGTTCACGAATAAGTTCGATTATAATGTGCGTATACATGTTCGTGAACATGAACGAATGGTATACACGTGAACCTAGTTGATGAACATGGTCGATTAGTAAGTTCTTTAGGAAGGGGTTTTAAGTATGTTCGTGTTTATGCTCGAAAGGTAGACCAGTGAACCTGGTGTTCTATAGTTAAGCAGGTTCCAAGGGGGTCAGTTTCATGTTTATGCTCCTGAACAATTTTGGTTATTATATGTTGTCTATACACATTTACTAATCTAAGAATTACACGTTAAAAATGTCAAACAGTAATAGCTCTTTCCCTTGTTTTTTTTGTAGTTAATGTTAAAAATAGCTTTGTTGTCTTGGAACTGATAGGTGTGAGAGAGACTTCTTGGTAGGTGCTTATTCTGATCATGTTGAAATCACGTAATACACTCCAGACTTCTTGTTTTTACTCCAGTCTTCTTGGTAGGTGCTTACTCTGATCATGTTTTTTTTATGTTCATGAGCAATTTAAGCGAGCAAGCTCCCTCAGTAATGTTTATCGTATGCACAATCTCTTAGTCAATGTTAATTAGTTGTTTGGGAGCAATGTTAATGAACTACTTTAAGATATGTTCACGATCACTTCGTAAACGTCTCTTCTGATTGTTCTCAAACAAATTTTTCATATAAATAAAGTTTAGTACAATAATTCTTAAAGAAGCAAACATGATCATTATAGAGTTCGGTTCCATTGTTTGTAAATATACTTGCTTATAATATTGTGATTTTGTTGTGTCAGCTCTTTTCTTTTCGAATAAAAAGAGACAATCTCAGGCTAGGACCAAAATTTTTCGTGAAATGCTGATATATCAAACCTTACCACACTAAAACATTAATAAACCACAAAAAATTGGTTGGATTGCTCAGTTTCGATCAAGAATTCAAGATTGGAGAAATTTCAGTCCGTCATTTCCCTGTCCAGGGAGCTTCGATCCGATCTCAGACTACAAAACTACTTGCCATAATGGATCCCAATTTGCCGCTCATGCTGTACCGGCCTCAGCTAAGGAATGCTCCCTCACCTCTCAAACAGCCCAAAGGACAAGAATACAATGACTCTTAACATAGAAGAATAAAACTACCTGAACTATTATGTTCCTCACACCTTGGATGACGAAGACGAATTAACCAACACCAATGCTAGCTGATGAAGAAACCGTCCAGGTTCAATTTGTTGCAGCTTTGAATCTGAGAATTATTGTAGGGCCAGATTTTGACACTTCAAAGGTTCAGTCTAAATCAGCCAGCATTAGTGGTTTTCCTAGAGCTAATACTCCGGTAACTTCTGCCCTTTTGAATTGATTTAAGGAAAATGCTAGGTACCCCAAATTGGTACCCAAAAAATTTCCCAAATGCCAAGTGAGAACGAGAACATTATAGACATCTTTGACCAAAATTTTCTGTTAATGAAGAGATTTATGTTGATAACAAGCGTGAAACAAACCTCCTATTAGAGCAACTTTAATGCAGTTGTACACAAGGCTTACCATAAACTCGTCTTCCCGCAGCAGTGGCACCATTCAACATAAGTTCGTATTTTCATTAATAATGTATGCATGATTTCATATCATGTATTTAGCAACACATGCTATCTTAATATCCTGTGAATGTACACATAATCACATACCAGAAATTATGTCAATTATCACAAAATAGAGCAGACTCGATAAAACAAAAACATGTTCGAACAATAAATATAATCTCGTGTTGCATTTGAGTGCTTTACTTGCTTTACTTACCTGGATCACAAGCTATATGACTCTTCTGTATCCTTTTGATCATAAGATCTCCATTGCAAGAAACAAGAACATTCATTTTACCATCACTAGATTAAAAACCACTTTGGTGCAAGTAACTTTACAGTCTTATTAATCGAACCAGCAACCAAAAGATCTACTAGTGGGAGACAAGGACACAAGGTCCTATGGATTTAGGTAGAGTCCTGCATCTAACAAGTAGCAAGATAAATCCTGGAATCAGGGTAAAATAGGTGATAAAGCTAGGTTTAAAACAATAGTCTCTTTTAGTGAAGGCTAAGTGTGTGACCAAAACTCCATATTAAGGATTGTATAATCATTCTCAATGAGCATAATTCAATATTATTATCCACCAATAGTTTTAATTTCATATTATGTGATTAATATTATCCCATTTTGTGTTCTTATATCAACATTTTGTGTTCTTTTAGAGAAACCTGACCCGACTTCTCACTACCACCTCAAATCTCACTTCAACATTTCACAACAACTATAAATTTACACTACTATAGTATTCCATTAAAGCGTATAGAAATTACTATATGTCCAAACTAAGTAAAAGGGAATGTTAGCAATTTTTTTTCCTAATTAATACTGCTCATCTTATTTCAAACTTTATAAGACTCCGCAACTTAGGATTCTGTTTATCAATTTAGTTACAACATTTCAGGCCTAGAAACACAAAGCCATGATGGTGAGTGATGACACTTGACTCCCAGAGAATATCTTAGACAAGGAATAAGAAGGTACACCAGAGATCACCCACTTGTATATCTAGGCCAGGGAACAATAACCATCACATTATCGGGTATATAAGAACATCCTCAGTAAGAAACAATTGTGTAATATAGTTCTAAGCAACTATGGAGTTCTAGTACACCACACACCCAATTGAATTAACATCTATATATACCTATATACTTGATACCCTTATTTGCTCTCTCTAATTATCCCCACCAATTTCTCTCTCTAATTATCTCTAATGTTTCTCTCTAGAAACTTTCTCCACAGTTCTCTCTACTATGTTTTTCTCTCTAGATATTAACTTTCTCTACAAGCTGTCTCTCTCAGGTTCTGGTTCTATTGCTATTCAATATTCAATCTTTGCTATATTTCTACATTTCCTGTTTGTTTTCTGCATTTACTTCATTTATACACAACAAAAACAAAAAACATGTACAACATCTAGTATCAGTTCATAGTTCCTGACATATAAGAACAGAACTATGTTCTAACAAAATTCTATCAGTTCACATCACTATTTTATATTAAACAGAAGATTACTATCATTGACATACAATGAGACTCTTGCGGCAAAGAGAGACCAAGATCAAGAATAGAATAGGATTACCACCTTTGAAGAAACACTTGGAAAATCCCACACTTCATGTTGCTCCGCGACATTAACTATCGACAGTAGATCCTTAAAGAAATATTGTACCCAAACTGATCAGAAAATATTACATGCATTATCAAAGCTACAAAGGGTAGAAAGTGAATTACTTGCAAATAATTGTCAAGCTGAATGCACTGTCGATGCACAAAAGTGTGCTCTGTGCGAGGAGAAGATTCTTTTGGGAGGAAAATTTAATGTATAATTAGGAATGTCCTTGAGATGCCGATGCAATCTTTCGAAGTTTCTATATCTGCTGACAAAATACAGCTAATCAAAATGAAACACACAAATACAATTTACAAAATCGTGATGGTAGTCTAAAGCTGTATCAAATTTTTTAGTAAAGTGAACAATAAAAACAGTAATCTAAATAAAAATAATACAGGAGTGAGAAGTGCATTTAACATTAGCAAAGGATATAGAAGCATGTACAATTCAAGCTAGTAATAAAAAGCACAATAATAAGAACAAGACCTCCTTTAACAAACCAAGTGTTGTTCTCAGTATCAGTCACTGCAATTGAATAAAAAGCAGAAGATTTTGACCCAAGTTTCTCGAAATATGCCCCTATAACCTGAAAAGAAGCAAGAATCAGAAGGGCTATTTGTTTTTTTTTTCATCGTACTTCTGTTTATACTGGCAACTAAGGCATCACTGGATTCATCAGAATTGCAATTGGCCTTAAAAGATGCAACCATGCCTGGTTCCCTATTAAGATGCTCTGCATTGTCCCTCTTGACTAAACAGACGCAAATCCGAAGGATTAATAGATGGTGTATGAGCTGAAGCTTTAGCTTTGGTTTTGGTTGAAAATTCTGGTTTCTGAGCTATAATTCCCTTTTTAGTATCTTTTGAGAGTGACACACTATTTACTTGTAAACCCGTTTCCCCTTGAGCCTGAACTCCAGTACTAGTATATTTCTTGACCTCCTTTCTATGAATTCTTCCTTTTGTCCACATGTTTCAAGATTTTCAGGCATAAGAACTTCTGCCCTACGGTGGCTTGCTGCCTCAAGGGGTCGAGCCCATTCAGCAGAAAGATGCTGCAAATACTCATCATGACTAGTGCCTGAACCCACCAGTGATAATATAATTCTCTTGCTTTGTTGCAATTTGAATATGTCAAATCAATCCCACTATTGCATGCATACTAGTGCGATCTGAGCTATGATGTTGAAAGTCAGCAAGAACATGATGGCGCATATGACCATCTACAACAGGTGAGCGATCATCACCTGCCTGTTCAAAACCATATTTTTTAATAGCAAGGTATATATGTTCAATCAATTCGCTTATATACCTGTGAAACAACGGGTATGTTAAGGTTTGATCTAGCAAGAGAAGATATACACACAAATTATACCAGGTTCTAGAAGCCCAACCATTAATTCAGTTTTCATACATGTGGCCACTAAATGTTATTAGAGAGCAAACTAAACTCAGAGTTTATTAATACAACGAAGTTCAGATTGTTCCAATTCACATACAGCAGGGTGGAAGTCAACGAAACATACCAACAACCAGAATGGTAAACAGATATCAATTTACCATTTCATTTGGAAAAGTAATAACTAATGATAACAAGTATCATATCGAACAGATTATGCACACATAAAGCACAGAGAACATAGTTCCAAGCATCCATCATACTAACAGGATTAAAAGAAATAAATTCACAATCATGGAAGTTATCCAACACCGTGACTGCAAACCCGGCTACCTTTCTCCCTACACTCAAATTTACATAGAAGTGATCTGGCTCATAGTCATTGCTTAACACTGACAAGCTTTAATAGATGGTAAACCCAACTGGAACAAAAATATCACACTTTGCTATCATTTTTACTTTTTGACAACTCTAGTGAATCACATTAACCTCCCCCACGAGATGCTTGCATAGATTAGCAATGAAATCTGTAGAACTTTATTACCCATGTATCTTGGTTATGATTCTTTTTAACTTCCATAAAACATGAAACACCAAGAAAGCAATAAATAATGCCAAGACAACTTAATCAGGGCTTGCTAAATTTATTAATGGTTGCCTCACCAAACATGTTAAAAGCTCTCGAGCAATGCACCGAATGAGCGGACTTTGAGCTTCACATAGCCTAAGTGCTACAGCTAAGACTCGGGTTGAAGAACCTACAAGAGCATAAAGTTGTCTGATAGTGTGATGGGGAACGTGGCCCAAGTGCTACAGGTAAGACTCCACTCATAAGGCGTTGAAGAACCTACAAGAACATAAAGTTGTCTGATAGTGTGATGGTGAAAATTATGAGAAATATTTTGCATGAGAACACTTTACTCACACCTTGTACTCACAGTCGGGAGACCTTTATGCAGGGTGAAGCTCCTTAGAAGGCCCAAGTTGGTGCATCAATTTCTCATCCCTCAGACGACAGAGTTTGCAGGACATCAATGCCAATGGCAGTTTGGTTTCTTCTAAAGAGATCAACATGGTCCCCTATAAGGTCCACGACATCCCTGAAACATTGGCAATATAATGGGCTTTGATCATTTAAAGCACCAATGTACTCAACCTTCAAAAAGGTTCTTAATTATATCAAATAAATTGAGAAATACTACAAATATAACCTTGTCAACAGTTCAACCAAGTTTGTATCTTTGACTCGGCCAGATACTGTAATTTAAATGGCACAATAAATAGAACAGTTCGAGTAAATGAGACTGTCTCAATCGTAAATGAGACTGTCTCTTTTGCAAATGAGACTGTCTCAATTAGGAATGAGACTGTCTCTTTTGGCTAACAGAATATAAACTGCAGAAAATAAATAACAGAATAATTAATAAGAACACCAGGAATTTTCACTTGGTTCGGCCCCTAACCTCGTCTATGGCCTACATCCAAGTCCCTATGCCAACTAGCACAGAGATTATATTATTATCACAATAATATAAAGCTTACAGTTTTCCCGATTACAAATTCAAGCCCCTGGAAGAACCCTTCCCTTTGACACACCTGTCACCTAGCAAACCTGCTACCTAGCCCACTGGCTATCTTGGCTAATGATTTGTAATCCAAGCTAACTGCCACAACCCGGCACAAGTGATCTTACAATAATCAAAGTTTGTAACAAGATAAGTACAACTTCTAAACAAGATGAATATGAACTTGTATATGTTTGTGTATAGAAGTTGTATGGCAGAGAATGGATAACTCGGTTTTTGCGCTGCCTTCAAGTGGAGCTGAATCGGATATATAGAATGGATAGCTCGGGCTCACACTTTCTTCAACTGGAGCTGAATCGGATATATAAATTTGATAGCTCAAGCTCACATGCTTCAAGTAGAGGTGAGTCGAATATATAGTGAATTGGAAGACATAGCCGTTGAGATGTGAATTCATTCTTGATGGCAGATCCGTTGAGGTTCATTCTTCAACACATAGTTGTTGGATCTTGACTAATGGAGATATTCTCTGTTAAAGCACAAAGCAACTGATAAAAAATAAATCAATTAGATGCATTTTTATTCTATTAGAAAATGTCAGAGAATATGGCTTTAGTACAAGACATAGGTGTTATACACACGGCAAGGCTAATGTATCTTTTCTTAGGATATGTCTGTTGAAGCACAATGAAATATAAACATAAAGATACATATAGCATTAGTATGTCAGGGAATAAATCTGAGTTAGTGGATGTCTTGATATTCATTCCTTAAAGTATCCATCTGCAATATTCCATTTAGTGGAGTATGAAAGTATACATTTAAAATGTTTAGCATGTTCCATCCAATGGAAAGTGACGTGTAGCATGTGGAATGTAAGTCAAAGAATATGCAGTTGATTATTCAAGGCGTGCTCTATGTTTTTGACTAAAGAGAGTAAAAGTGATTCTAGCACAAAGCACCATAAAGCAAGAATCAATATACATCATAAAGCACTTTGAGTCACATGGGTTTTACTTTAGCTTTTTGACTAATGATATTTATTCCTTTGAGGTGCCACCTGTAATATTCCATCCAAGAAGCATGCTAACTAACATATTATATGATAAGCATATGGAATCAAATCTCTAGGATTAATGCAATTATAATTCAAAATATCATCATAAAAACCAGTGTAGTAACAATCTCCCCCTTTTTTATGATGATGAAAACTTTGAATTAATATCTTCCCTTGTCTGTCTCCCCCTGTCAAAAATGCTAGTAGAGACATTAGATATTTAAGACATTAATCATTTAAGCATCTGTCTCCCCCTGTCGAAAATACTTGTAGAGGCATTAAGCATATAATCTGAATATTAAGCAGAGACAAGTAGAGAAGAGTAACCAATATTCGATAGATAAAACAGATATAACCATATATATAACCATCAAATATTCAAGATATTCTTCTCCCCCTTTCAGCAACATAAAAACAAAACTAGTCATCATCCAGTAAGAGTGGTGGAGCATTGATTGATCGTCGATCATTCCAACCTGATTGTGCCATGGATCTAGCAAAATAAACACTTAAAACAAGGGTTAAATGCACCTGCTCTGATACCAAATGTAATTTAAATGGCACAATAAATAGAACAGTTCAAGTAAATGAGACTGTCTCAATCGTAAATGAGACTGTCTCTTTTGCAAATGAGACTGTCTCAATTAGGAATGAGACTGTCTCTTTTGGCTAACAGAATATAAACTGCAGAAAATAAATAACAGAATAATTAATAAGAACACCAGGAATTTTCACTTGGTTCGGCCCCTAACCTCGTCTATGGCCTACATCCAAGTCCCTATGCCAACTAGCACAGAGATTATATTATTATCACAATAATATAAAGCTTACAGTTTTCCCGATTACAAATTCAAGCCCCTGGAAGAACCCTTCCCTTTGACACACCTGTCACCTAGCAAACCTGCTACCTAGCCCACTGGCTATCTTGGCTAATGATTTGTAATCCAAGCTAACTGCCACAACCCGGCACAAGTGATCTTACAATAATCAAAGTTTGTAACAAGATAAGTACAACTTCTAAACAAGATGAATATGAACTTGTATATGTTTGTGTATAGAAGTTGTATGGCAGAGAATGGATAACTCGGTTTTTGCGCTGCCTTCAAGTGGAGCTGAATCGGATATATAGAATGGATAGCTCGGGCTCACACTTTCTTCAACTGGAGCTGAATCGGATATATAAATTTGATAGCTCAAGCTCACATGCTTCAAGTAGAGGTGAGTCGAATATATAGTGAATTGGAAGACATAGCCGTTGAGATGTGAATTCATTCTTGATGGCAGATCCGTTGAGGTTCATTCTTCAACACATAGTTGTTGGATCTTGACTAATGGAGATATTCTCTGTTAAAGCACAAAGCAACTGATAAAAAATAAATCAATTAGATGCATTTTTATTCTATTAGAAAATGTCAGAGAATATGGCTTTAGTACAAGACATAGGTGTTATACACACGGCAAGGCTAATGTATCTTTTCTTAGGATATGTCTGTTGAAGCACAATGAAATATAAACATAAAGATACATATAGCATTAGTATGTCAGGGAATAAATCTGAGTTAGTGGATGTCTTGATATTCATTCCTTAAAGTATCCATCTGCAATATTCCATTTAGTGGAGTATGAAAGTATACATTTAAAATGTTTAGCATGTTCCATCCAATGGAAAGTGACGTGTAGCATGTGGAATGTAAGTCAAAGAATATGCAGTTGATTATTCAAGGCGTGCTCTATGTTTTTGACTAAAGAGAGTAAAAGTGATTCTAGCACAAAGCACCATAAAGCAAGAATCAATATACATCATAAAGCACTTTGAGTCACATGGGTTTTACTTTAGCTTTTTGACTAATGATATTTATTCCTTTGAGGTGCCACCTGTAATATTCCATCCAAGAAGCATGCTAACTAACATATTATATGATAAGCATATGGAATCAAATCTCTAGGATTAATGCAATTATAATTCAAAATATCATCATAAAAACCAGTGTAGTAACAATCTCCCCCTTTTTTATGATGATGAAAACTTTGAATTAATATCTTCCCTTGTCTGTCTCCCCCTGTCAAAAATGCTAGTAGAGACATTAGATATTTAAGACATTAATCATTTAAGCATCTGTCTCCCCCTGTCGAAAATACTTGTAGAGGCATTAAGCATATAATCTGAATATTAAGCAGAGACAAGTAGAGAAGAGTAACCAATATTCGATAGATAAAACAGATATAACCATATATATAACCATCAAATATTCAAGATATTCTTCTCCCCCTTTCAGCAACATAAAAACAAAACTAGTCATCATCCAGTAAGAGTGGTGGAGCATTGATTGATCGTCGATCATTCCAACCTGATTGTGCCATGGATCTAGCAAAATAAACACTTAAAACAAGGGTTAAATGCACCTGCTCTGATACCAAATGTAATTTAAATGGCACAATAAATAGAACAGTTCAAGTAAATGAGACTGTCTCAATCGTAAATGAGACTGTCTCTTTTGCAAATGAGACTGTCTCAATTAGGAATGAGACTGTCTCTTTTGGCTAACAGAATATAAACTGCAGAAAATAAATAACAGAATAATTAATAAGAACACCAGGAATTTTCACTTGGTTCGGCCCCTAACCTCGTCTATGGCCTACATCCAAGTCCCTATGCCAACTAGCACAGAGATTATATTATTATCACAATAATATAAAGCTTACAGTTTTCCCGATTACAAATTCAAGCCCCTGGAAGAACCCTTCCCTTTGACACACCTGTCACCTAGCAAACCTGCTACCTAGCCCACTGGCTATCTTGGCTAATGATTTGTAATCCAAGCTAACTGCCACAACCCGGCACAAGTGATCTTACAATAATCAAAGTTTGTAACAAGATAAGTACAACTTCTAAACAAGATGAATATGAACTTGTATATGTTTGTGTATAGAAGTTGTATGGCAGAGAATGGATAACTCGGTTTTTGCGCTGCCTTCAAGTGGAGCTGAATCGGATATATAGAATGGATAGCTCGGGCTCACACTTTCTTCAACTGGAGCTGAATCGGATATATAAATTTGATAGCTCAAGCTCACATGCTTCAAGTAGAGGTGAGTCGAATATATAGTGAATTGGAAGACATAGCCGTTGAGATGTGAATTCATTCTTGATGGCAGATCCGTTGAGGTTCATTCTTCAACACATAGTTGTTGGATCTTGACTAATGGAGATATTCTCTGTTAAAGCACAAAGCAACTGATAAAAAATAAATCAATTAGATGCATTTTTATTCTATTAGAAAATGTCAGAGAATATGGCTTTAGTACAAGACATAGGTGTTATACACACGGCAAGGCTAATGTATCTTTTCTTAGGATATGTCTGTTGAAGCACAATGAAATATAAACATAAAGATACATATAGCATTAGTATGTCAGGGAATAAATCTGAGTTAGTGGATGTCTTGATATTCATTCCTTAAAGTATCCATCTGCAATATTCCATTTAGTGGAGTATGAAAGTATACATTTAAAATGTTTAGCATGTTCCATCCAATGGAAAGTGACGTGTAGCATGTGGAATGTAAGTCAAAGAATATGCAGTTGATTATTCAAGGCGTGCTCTATGTTTTTGACTAAAGAGAGTAAAAGTGATTCTAGCACAAAGCACCATAAAGCAAGAATCAATATACATCATAAAGCACTTTGAGTCACATGGGTTTTACTTTAGCTTTTTGACTAATGATATTTATTCCTTTGAGGTGCCACCTGTAATATTCCATCCAAGAAGCATGCTAACTAACATATTATATGATAAGCATATGGAATCAAATCTCTAGGATTAATGCAATTATAATTCAAAATATCATCATAAAAACCAGTGTAGTAACAATCTCCCCCTTTTTTATGATGATGAAAACTTTGAATTAATATCTTCCCTTGTCTGTCTCCCCCTGTCAAAAATGCTAGTAGAGACATTAGATATTTAAGACATTAATCATTTAAGCATCTGTCTCCCCCTGTCGAAAATACTTGTAGAGGCATTAAGCATATAATCTGAATATTAAGCAGAGACAAGTAGAGAAGAGTAACCAATATTCGATAGATAAAACAGATATAACCATATATATAACCATCAAATATTCAAGATATTCTTCTCCCCCTTTCAGCAACATAAAAACAAAACTAGTCATCATCCAGTAAGAGTGGTGGAGCATTGATTGATCGTCGATCATTCCAACCTGATTGTGCCATGGATCTAGCAAAATAAACACTTAAAACAAGGGTTAAATGCACCTGCTCTGATACCAAATGTAATTTAAATGGCACAATAAATAGAACAGTTCAAGTAAATGAGACTGTCTCAATCGTAAATGAGACTGTCTCTTTTGCAAATGAGACTGTCTCAATTAGGAATGAGACTGTCTCTTTTGGCTAACAGAATATAAACTGCAGAAAATAAATAACAGAATAATTAATAAGAACACCAGGAATTTTCACTTGGTTCGGCCCCTAACCTCGTCTATGGCCTACATCCAAGTCCCTATGCCAACTAGCACAGAGATTATATTATTATCACAATAATATAAAGCTTACAGTTTTCCCGATTACAAATTCAAGCCCCTGGAAGAACCCTTCCCTTTGACACACCTGTCACCTAGCAAACCTGCTACCTAGCCCACTGGCTATCTTGGCTAATGATTTGTAATCCAAGCTAACTGCCACAACCCGGCACAAGTGATCTTACAATAATCAAAGTTTGTAACAAGATAAGTACAACTTCTAAACAAGATGAATATGAACTTGTATATGTTTGTGCATAGAAGTTGTATGGCAGAGAATGGATAACTCGGTTTTTGCGCTGCCTTCAAGTGGAGCTGAATCGGATATATAGAATGGATAGCTCGGGCTCACACTTTCTTCAACTGGAGCTGAATCGGATATATAAATTTGATAGCTCAAGCTCACATGCTTCAAGTAGAGGTGAGTCGAATATATAGTGAATTGGAAGACATAGCCGTTGAGATGTGAATTCATTCTTGATGGCAGATCCGTTGAGGTTCATTCTTCAACACATAGTTGTTGGATCTTGACTAATGGAGATATTCTCTGTTAAAGCACAAAGCAACTGATAAAAAATAAATCAATTAGATGCATTTTTATTCTATTAGAAAATGTCAGAGAATATGGCTTTAGTACAAGACATAGGTGTTATACACACGGCAAGGCTAATGTATCTTTTCTTAGGATATGTCTGTTGAAGCACAATGAAATATAAACATAAAGATACATATAGCATTAGTATGTCAGGGAATAAATCTGAGTTAGTGGATGTCTTGATATTCATTCCTTAAAGTATCCATCTGCAATATTCCATTTAGTGGAGTATGAAAGTATACATTTAAAATGTTTAGCATGTTCCATCCAATGGAAAGTGACGTGTAGCATGTGGAATGTAAGTCAAAGAATATGCAGTTGATTATTCAAGGCGTGCTCTATGTTTTTGACTAAAGAGAGTAAAAGTGATTCTAGCACAAAGCACCATAAAGCAAGAATCAATATACATCATAAAGCACTTTGAGTCACATGGGTTTTACTTTAGCTTTTTGACTAATGATATTTATTCCTTTGAGGTGCCACCTGTAATATTCCATCCAAGAAGCATGCTAACTAACATATTATATGATAAGCATATGGAATCAAATCTCTAGGATTAATGCAATTATAATTCAAAATATCATCATAAAAACCAGTGTAGTAACAATCTCCCCCTTTTTTATGATGATGAAAACTTTGAATTAATATCTTCCCTTGTCTGTCTCCCCCTGTCAAAAATGCTAGTAGAGACATTAGATATTTAAGACATTAATCATTTAAGCATCTGTCTCCCCCTGTCGAAAATACTTGTAGAGGCATTAAGCATATAATCTGAATATTAAGCAGAGACAAGTAGAGAAGAGTAACCAATATTCGATAGATAAAACAGATATAACCATATATATAACCATCAAATATTCAAGATATTCTTCTCCCCCTTTCAGCAACATAAAAACAAAACTAGTCATCATCCAGTAAGAGTGGTGGAGCATTGATTGATCGTCGATCATTCCAACCTGATTGTGCCATGGATCTAGCAAAATAAACACTTAAAACAAGGGTTAAATGCACCTGCTCTGATACCAAATGTAATTTAAATGGCACAATAAATAGAACAGTTCGAGTAAATGAGACTGTCTCAATCGTAAATGAGACTGTCTCTTTTGCAAATGAGACTGTCTCAATTAGGAATGAGACTGTCTCTTTTGGCTAACAGAATATAAACTGCAGAAAATAAATAACAGAATAATTAATAAGAACACCAGGAATTTTCACTTGGTTCGGCCCCTAACCTCGTCTATGGCCTACATCCAAGTCCCTATGCCAACTAGCACAGAGATTATATTATTATCACAATAATATAAAGCTTACAGTTTTCCCGATTACAAATTCAAGCCCCTGGAAGAACCCTTCCCTTTGACACACCTGTCACCTAGCAAACCTGCTACCTAGCCCACTGGCTATCTTGGCTAATGATTTGTAATCCAAGCTAACTGCCACAACCCGGCATAAGTGATCTTACAATAATCAAAGTTTGTAACAAGATAAGTACAACTTCTAAACAAGATGAATATGAACTTGTATATGTTTGTGTATAGAAGTTGTATGGCAGAGAATGGATAACTCGGTTTTTGCGCTGCCTTCAAGTGGAGCTGAATCGGATATATAGAATGGATAGCTCGGGCTCACACTTTCTTCAACTGGAGCTGAATCGGATATATAAATTTGATAGCTCAAGCTCACATGCTTCAAGTAGAGGTGAGTCGAATATATAGTGAATTGGAAGACATAGCCGTTGAGATGTGAATTCATTCTTGATGGCAGATCCGTTGAGGTTCATTCTTCAACACATAGTTGTTGGATCTTGACTAATGGAGATATTCTCTGTTAAAGCACAAAGCAACTGATAAAAAATAAATCAATTAGATGCATTTTTATTCTATTAGAAAATGTCAGAGAATATGGCTTTAGTACAAGACATAGGTGTTATACACACGGCAAGGCTAATGTATCTTTTCTTAGGATATGTCTGTTGAAGCACAATGAAATATAAACATAAAGATACATATAGCATTAGTATGTCAGGGAATAAATCTGAGTTAGTGGATGTCTTGATATTCATTCCTTAAAGTATCCATCTGCAATATTCCATTTAGTGGAGTATGAAAGTATACATTTAAAATGTTTAGCATGTTCCATCCAATGGAAAGTGACGTGTAGCATGTGGAATGTAAGTCAAAGAATATGCAGTTGATTATTCAAGGCGTGCTCTATGTTTTTGACTAAAGAGAGTAAAAGTGATTCTAGCACAAAGCACCATAAAGCAAGAATCAATATACATCATAAAGCACTTTGAGTCACATGGGTTTTACTTTAGCTTTTTGACTAATGATATTTATTCCTTTGAGGTGCCACCTGTAATATTCCATCCAAGAAGCATGCTAACTAACATATTATATGATAAGCATATGGAATCAAATCTCTAGGATTAATGCAATTATAATTCAAAATATCATCATAAAAACCAGTGTAGTAACAATCTCCCCCTTTTTTATGATGATGAAAACTTTGAATTAATATCTTCCCTTGTCTGTCTCCCCCTGTCAAAAATGCTAGTAGAGACATTAGATATTTAAGACATTAATCATTTAAGCATCTGTCTCCCCCTGTCGAAAATACTTGTAGAGGCATTAAGCATATAATCTGAATATTAAGCAGAGACAAGTAGAGAAGAGTAACCAATATTCGATAGATAAAACAGATATAACCATATATATAACCATCAAATATTCAAGATATTCTTCTCCCCCTTTCAGCAACATAAAAACAAAACTAGTCATCATCCAGTAAGAGTGGTGGAGCATTGATTGATCGTCGATCATTCCAACCTGATTGTGCCATGGATCTAGCAAAATAAACACTTAAAACAAGGGTTAAATGCACCTGCTCTGATACCAAATGTAATTTAAATGGCACAATAAATAGAACAGTTCGAGTAAATGAGACTGTCTCAATCGTAAATGAGACTGTCTCTTTTGCAAATGAGACTGTCTCAATTAGGAATGAGACTGTCTCTTTTGGCTAACAGAATATAAACTGCAGAAAATAAATAACAGAATAATTAATAAGAACACCAGGAATTTTCACTTGGTTCGGCCCCTAACCTCGTCTATGGCCTACATCCAAGTCCCTATGCCAACTAGCACAGAGATTATATTATTATCACAATAATATAAAGCTTACAGTTTTCCCGATTACAAATTCAAGCCCCTGGAAGAACCCTTCCCTTTGACACACCTGTCACCTAGCAAACCTGCTACCTAGCCCACTGGCTATCTTGGCTAATGATTTGTAATCCAAGCTAACTGCCACAACCCGGCATAAGTGATCTTACAATAATCAAAGTTTGTAACAAGATAAGTACAACTTCTAAACAAGATGAATATGAACTTGTATATGTTTGTGTATAGAAGTTGTATGGCAGAGAATGGATAACTCGGTTTTTGCGCTGCCTTCAAGTGGAGCTGAATCGGATATATAGAATGGATAGCTCGGGCTCACACTTTCTTCAACTGGAGCTGAATCGGATATATAAATTTGATAGCTCAAGCTCACATGCTTCAAGTAGAGGTGAGTCGAATATATAGTGAATTGGAAGACATAGCCGTTGAGATGTGAATTCATTCTTGATGGCAGATCCGTTGAGGTTCATTCTTCAACACATAGTTGTTGGATCTTGACTAATGGAGATATTCTCTGTTAAAGCACAAAGCAACTGATAAAAAATAAATCAATTAGATGCATTTTTATTCTATTAGAAAATGTCAGAGAATATGGCTTTAGTACAAGACATAGGTGTTATACACACGGCAAGGCTAATGTATCTTTTCTTAGGATATGTCTGTTGAAGCACAATGAAATATAAACATAAAGATACATATAGCATTAGTATGTCAGGGAATAAATCTGAGTTAGTGGATGTCTTGATATTCATTCCTTAAAGTATCCATCTGCAATATTCCATTTAGTGGAGTATGAAAGTATACATTTAAAATGTTTAGCATGTTCCATCCAATGGAAAGTGACGTGTAGCATGTGGAATGTAAGTCAAAGAATATGCAGTTGATTATTCAAGGCGTGCTCTATGTTTTTGACTAAAGAGAGTAAAAGTGATTCTAGCACAAAGCACCATAAAGCAAGAATCAATATACATCATAAAGCACTTTGAGTCACATGGGTTTTACTTTAGCTTTTTGACTAATGATATTTATTCCTTTGAGGTGCCACCTGTAATATTCCATCCAAGAAGCATGCTAACTAACATATTATATGATAAGCATATGGAATCAAATCTCTAGGATTAATGCAATTATAATTCAAAATATCATCATAAAAACCAGTGTAGTAACAGATACATCAGCAAGAACATCCATGATTACTGCACGTATCAATTCAGGGGCCTCTTTATCAGGTGTAATTTCGGAATACTACGAATATATGACAAAATCCTGCAGCAGCTTGTTAACGAACTCCTCCATAGCAGGCTCTATTTTGGGAGAATTAATTTTTCTCTTCCGTTTAGGAGGGGGTGGCACGGTAGAAAGACGAGAATTGTTAACAGATAACTGCTTCTTTTCTAAGTGGGATAGATATGTTTTTCGTTGGATATTTCGAACCTTCCAATGGAAATCTACCTCATTTAATAAAACTCGTAAACCACCGACCATAAGAACCGATATTGGGATATTCATCCACTTTGATTTACTTGTATCTGCAGGGTAGACAGTGAAAAGAAATCAAAAGAAGTTCAAGTTAATATTAACTGCATTACATATATCTAATTCAGGCAAGCAAGTCTTGTAATGATGTTTTAGCTTCGCAAAATCCATATCAATAAAATGCATTGTGTTGCAAAATAAGAAAAGTATGCATAAATCTCAACCTCATGATCCATTACATCCTTAGCTAATCTAGAACACAACTTCAACAATTTCTTTATATACAAAACCGTAGTTACATATACATAAAATTGTACGTAGCAACTACTAAATGAATAAAAGAATAAACTATGAGAGAGAGAGTGAGGGGAGCTGGAGGGAGGGAGCGAGAGAGAGAGAGAGAGAGAGAGAGAGAGAGACTTACGTGTTAAGAAGTAAGAGACAGCAAATATACAAAGGGCCCACCAACAGTTCGAAGCTTAGCTTCTTCTATCAGATCCTGCAAACTCTCCATCACCTTCATCAAGATTCCAGAGGTGCAACCCTTTAATGATTAACAAATAAATATACAAGCACGCAGTAGATTAACAAATATATAAAGTGTTGATCTTGCGACCTCGAATTTCAAGAGCCCAACGATCAAATTTCAAGAATTGTAAAGATTCGATTTTTAGCAGGAAAATAAAAGAAATAAATTTGAGGGGTGGATCTTTTTTTTTTTTTTTTCTGTTAAGGAGAGGTGTGGAATTAAATAAACAACAGTTTGGTTTGTTTTATCAAAAAAAAAAAAAACAGTTTGGTTTGTCTGTCAAATTAGTTTTCAGTTCAATTTTTCTTAGGCTGCTCGAAAAAGAAAATAAGCCTTTTTGGCAACCGAAATTAAGATTATAGTTTCCTTTATATCCAGTGCAAAGTATGAATAACTTTTATATTTAATTATTTAGATTTTTCAAATTTATATATTATCAAAATATTATAATTAATAATCATTTTACTTATTATTCACATAAAAACATTTAACTGAAATAGATTTCTTGAATATATTGCACAATCCTATCTAACATAGAGATTAAATAAATAATTTTTCTTCGTTTATTTGTAGTGATAGAGTATCATTTGACATACTCCTATATGAGTGATCCTTTGACTTTGACATACTGAAACTAAATCTTGGTCGATACTATAATTTAGTCATAATAAATCTATAAGCATAACAGAACACATATTATTTATATTAATAAAATATTTAATTGTTATTCTAAATACAGGTATTGACTTATGATAAAATAATACAATAATAATATGACTTATGAACAGATAATAACTCAAGTAAACAAAGAAAAAAAAGGGGTAGGCTAGGAAAACTAAACAAATAAAAGGAGGAGGGGATAATGATGTAGCTAATGTGCTAAATGAGTATTATGCCTTATCGAACTGTCAAGGTTCGATCCTCCCCTATCGCATGTATTAGAAATACTAGAATTACATGCAAAAGTTTGGGGAAAAAAAAGATAAAAGGAGAAGTTAGGAAAGCAAAAGAAATTTACTAAGAAGACATTATATATACATGTAATTATATTTCTTCGTGGAATCGGAAAACGCATGCCTTCCAGTAATGCTTTAACATAATAGCATACAAAATAATGAGGCTTTCACAGAATTACAAGCAAAAGCTTGGGCAAAAAAAAAAACAGATAAAAGGAGAAGTTAGGAAAGCAAAATAAATTTAGTGAGAAGACATTATACATACATGTAATTATATTTCTCCGTGGAATCGGAAAACTCATGCCTTGCAATAATGCTTTAACACAGTAGCATACAAAATACATAGGCTTTCACAAATGATTTAGATATACAGACATGAATTAGACAGTCACCAGCAGGGCCGATCCTGTGATTTCTAAAGCCCCAAACAATGAGGGGTACGTAACACTTCATAAATCACATACATACAATTTATTTTTCGAAAATATTATTCTTCTAGCTGTTTTGCTTGCAAAATCATTCATTAGCCTTTCATAATCAAGATTCATAAGTCTTTTATAATCAAGATTTAGAAACATATCATTCTCAATGGAAATCATAGACAATCCATTATCATACCCCTGCCCCCTCACATTATCAACATCTAGTTAAAGCTTATCTAATACAACGGTAAGTTAATTTTTTTTTTTTGTGCTCTTTCAAAATGAATTTTAAAAAGTTGCATGTGCTTCTATTTTTATTTTTTTAGCCCCTATACACACATACATAAAAAAAAACGTGCTCCTAAAATTTTAAAATTTTTGGTGCCCCATTCAAGTGCATAAACGGCTTGGTCTCAGGGCCGGTTCTAGTCACCAAAGGGTGTCCCAACTGGGGAGATGTCCCCATACAAAGCAAAAATTACAGCAATCACATCTAGTTTTAAAGTCATGGAATTTATACAGATTGTGCACTTAAGGTCTCCCATTAATGGGCTTGCCTCATTAACAGAAATCGGCAGTCTAAGCCCACCATCTGCAATCCCAAAAGAAGTTTGTTAAATTAGAGTAGATATTCTAAAATAGAAGTAAATACTACTAACTATAGTTTACCTTAATGAAGAAAGAAGTCAGACTTGTCGCTCCACATAATAGACCAAGCGTCCAATTCTCCAAACTCAAATTCAGCAGCGCCAAACCTCCCATGGAAATGCATAACTCATTCATCATAGTGGTACATTCCTGAACAGTTGCATAAAGTATGTAGAACAACACTTTTGTTGTAATAAAAGAGGCGAATGCCTAGGGACCTGTTCTCCATGGCCCCCATGAGCCAGCCTGTGCTCAACAAATACCGATATAATCCCAACACCAGAGCTGACAAGCCCATCGCCATGGTCTCTTGAATGCCATTCAATGACATATGCTGTAGTGCTAAGGATGATAGGAAAAACATGATAGTGAAAATAGTAACAATGAATGCCCTTCCGTTGAACTACAAATAAATAGATGGAAAGACATTAGATTGGATGGAAAGACATTAGATTGAATTATTATTGAATTATTATGATAGTTTGTGTTTCAAGTTATATCTTTTCTTTTTCTATATATAATAGGAGAACAAGGGAATATTTTAGGAGCATTTTGAGCCAATAAACCCCCCGTGAAATTATAATTTTACCCTTATATATTACAAAATTAACATTAGATTGAATTAAAAATAAGTTATTTATGTGTTTGTGGGGATTTGAACCAACGACCTCCTCTATATATTTGTTCCTCCAAACCATTATGCTACATTATGTTTTTTGGTATGGAGTTAAAATGCTTTTTACATAAGTTCGACATCTCTATTATCCTATTTTTACTATTAGTTTAATTTATGAGTAAAAATAGTAATGACAAATATTAGTTTTGAAATTTGAAATTTTATTGTTCAAAATATGGTACGTAATTATATTCACTAATTTCAAAATTTTATTCCACTCTCTTATTTTAAATGAGTTAGTTTGTTTTTGTTGTGAATTGAATCATTAATCTCGTCCAAACAATTCATCATTCCGACCATTGTACACTATATATATATATTTTGATTTTTAGTTAATTTTTTTAGATAAATTCGACCTTTTATTTATTCTATTTTTACTAATACTTTAATTTTTGATCAGATAATGGTGATTCACATTACTTTTAAAATTTTGTATTTTACTTTACAAAACATGGTACGTGATTATATATACAACTAATTTAAAAATTTGATAATAATATCACGTGATGTAAATTGGTTTATTTTCAATTAATTAAACATTTCTTACATATAATATTAACTATAATATATTATATATTTTAACATAACAATATATAATTAAAGGATGAGATCCTTAAAATTGTCAGATAGTACAAAACTTAAAAAAAAAGAATCATGTAGATAAGTTGAGAAAGATAAACTTTCTTGAAAAAAGATCATATAATATATAATAATACAAAATATAGGAATCAGTTCATATGTACATCGATTAAAAGTCGGATGATACATATAGAGAAATTTTGGTTGGAAAGAATATTATAAATTCAAAATAAATTGTAAAAAGGATTAAAATTTACAGTCAAGTTAATAAATATCTTAAAAAATAGGATATTGCATATCATGCACACACACAAAATATTATAATCGATAAATCACATTATATACTCCGAGTTAGTTAAAATTATTTGCCTAAAAAGATAAAATTTTAAAATATGCAACTAGTTTTTTACATACTGAGTGGACAACATCTTTATTGAGAAACATTACGTGGGTAAATCATAGATTTTTTGAGTTGTCAAAATATTAAATGGTATATGAATAAATCTATCATTCGTGTACGACTCATTTATTTTATGATTGTATTCTTAAATATACCTTGGAAGAAAAAGACATCAAAAGAACTTTATGTTGGGTATTTTACACTAAACACAACAATGAGGCAGTGATATATATTAAACAAGAACAGGCAATTAACCAAATAACGAAACAAAACACGAAGGCATAAACAAGAGTATAATCAGTAACTGTAAATAACAAGAAAAGTAAGAACACTTATCTCTCACAGTAGCTTAAGCCAAGACAACAATAGAGAAAGAACACAGCTGAGTCACCAAGCCCTACGAGAAGACTTGGCTGTTCTTGAAGAGAATATTGCCCCACTTACGTTGTGATTGGGTTACAGCAATATCACTTCCAGGATAAAACAGCACCGATCAAAGGGTTCACAAATACACCAGTGATCAACAGCGACCAGCACCTCAGTTCGCCTAAGAACTATGTATTTCTCCTATATGTATCGTGAGAGAACAGAGAAAGAAGAAAAACCGAATCGTGTTACAATCCTTAGGATGTATCTCTTCCCTTAACGTTTATTTTCTTCTGTATTGTATATATAATACCAAAAATAAACGTAACTGATACTCCATAAAAGGAAAGTAAATATTCTGATTTAATTGCATTAACTACATCAGGATTTATTTTCAGTTACATAAGCATCAGGATTTGGTCATCAGTAACATCAGGATTTGATGTCCATCAGGATCAGGATTCAGTGATTTGTCAGGAACTGATATCCATCAGGATTTAGCCCATCAGTATCTGATGTCTGACCAAGTCCATCAGGATTTTACTCCAAGTACTGATCCAAATTTCCATCAGGATTTGATCCAAATACTGACCCAAATTTCTAGTACTATTGTAACAAATAATTCTGAAACCTGTTAAAATAAATCAATATCTAATTTAAAATCAGTTGCAGATCATGGGCATGAAAACTTCCTCATGGGCATGAAACGTTTCTGACCAACCAAGTATACATTCATGGACATGAAAACTTTCTCATGGGCATGAAACATTTCTGAATATCCCATCTCTTTTTAATGCCTCTTCATGATCATGAAATATATATCATGGCCATGATTTCCATCTGCAACCTGAATTCAAATCTCCTTCTTTCAACTCAATTTATCTATGGATTCCACTAAGAAAATGTCTTAGATCCAAACATGAAAGTTTAAGTCCTCATATCAAGGAACAACCTTCACTTGTTAGTTTCCGGAAATTACATCAAGAACATATTATAAATATGCCTCAAACTTTCCATTTTCTAACAATCCCCCACGAATCCATACAGAAATTCAAATACATATCTATCCTCATCATGACTTGTTTTTCAGAGTAGGTACCCTTCCGGGTTTGAACCCTCCTAAGTCCTCTACTTCGATGGCTACCGGATTCAGATGGAATGTTTCACCTTGAATCTTTATCCGTTTGGTGTAACCACACTCCATAGACGACGACAAGTCAAAGGCTATGGTACCAATCTACGGCTTTGAGACGTTAATGGTCATGTCTCGATCCTGTTCGTCGAATGCTTCAAGGAATAACCCTTTCCTCTAATTGCGACCACACAATTACATTCGCTTAGCTGGGCATCTCCAGAGATGTACTGCTAGCATCTCGTCATATGACTTGACCCCATTCAGAGTTCAAATAACTCTTGCTATTCTGGCAGTGACAGTACCTTTTAGGTTTACAGGGGATAGACTCCAGATACGTAAGTATCAATCTATGTTGTTAAAGGTACAACCAATTCACCCTTACAACTTGTTATTACCACATTGAATACACTTTCGAGGGATCTCCTCTCATATGTATTGGGTTCCCGCTGTAGATGAATTATTATGGGCTATCAGTCCCATCCCCAACCTAGACTTAAGGACTACAGCATGCTCAAGCCCCTTAGTCAAAGGATCAGCTAGGTTTTCTTGAGTTCCAATAAACTCAACAGCAATAATCCTTTCAGACATTAGACCCCTTATAGACTTTAGTCTAACTTGGATATGTCTCTTTGTTTTCACATTATACTTCTTGCTATTTATCTTGTCGATAGTTGTACGGCTATCACAATGAACAGCAAAAACAGGAAGTGGACGACTTACTACAGGTAACATTGACATAAGTCCATGTAACCATTCAGCCTCAGTACCCGTGGCATCTAATGCACACAACTCAGCCTCAAAGGTAGACCGAGTTATAACAGTCTGTCTAGAAGACTTCCAAGATACTGCTCCACCCGCTAGGGTAAACAAGTATCCAGTCACTCCATTGGAACCAGACTTCTTAGCTATCCAACTTGCATCACTATATCCCTCTAGCACTCCAGGAAACCTCCTGTAATGCAGACCAAGATATATGGTGCCTTTCAGATATCTAAGCACTCTATCAAGAGCATCCCAATGAGTCTTGTTTGGACAGCTTGTATATCTTGCTAACTTAGACACTGAATATGAAATATCAGGCCTAGTACCATTAGCAAGATACTGCAAACTCCCAATAATCTGAGAATACCTTAACTGAGACACAGGAATTCCTGAACTATTCTTGACAAGGGCAATTTTAGGATCATACGGAGTACTTGCAATTCTACAATTTGAATAACCATACTTCTCAAGTATAGATTTCTCTATATAATGAGATTGTGACAAGGTTATTCCATCAGTTGACTGAGTCAACTTGATTCCAAGAATCACACTAGCCTCTCCCATATCCTTCATTTCAAAATGCCTTTTCAAGAAACTTTTTGTCTCGTTAATAATCTCAATATTGGTTCCAAACAACAAAATATCATCCACATACAGGCACACAATAATACATTCATTTCCTTTAACCATGTAATAGACACACTTGTCACTTTCATTAACTACAAATTCTGATTCTAAAACAGTTTCATCAAACTTTTTATGCCAGTCTCTTGGAGCTTGTTTTAAGCCATATATAGACTTGATTAACTTACATACTTTCCTTTCATTTCCAGAAGCAACAAATCCCTCAGGCTGATCCATATAAATCTCTTCTTCAAGTTCACCATGAAGAAAAGCTGTCTTTACATCCATTTGATGGATGATAAGACCATGTACAGAAGCCAATGCTATAAGCATTCGGATTGTGGTCATTCTAGCAACTGGAGAGTATGTATCAAAGTAATCAATGCCTTCCTTTTGCTTAAAGCCCTTAGCTACTAGCCTAGCCTTATACTTATCTATTGAGCCATCAGGATTCATCTTCCTTTTGAACACCCATTTACATCCTATAGTAGAACACCCAGGAGGTAGATCAACCAACTCCCATGTTCCGTTAGAAACAATAGAATCAATTTCACTTTTTACAGCACCTTTCCAGTACCTAGATTCCGAAGAATCCATGGCCTGTCGAAAAGTTAAAGGTTCATCCTCAATATTGTAAGTGATAAAATCACTTCCAAAATCCTTGACTACCTTAGCACGCTTACTCCTTCTAGGTTCCTCTACTTCATCAGGAGTAGAGCTACTACCAGGATCTGCCCCCACATTTGTCATCCTTTCCACATGATCAGGAATGGACCTCAATGTGTGAGTGGGATCATCATCAGGAATATCCTGAGGTATACCAGTCTTCATAGGGAACACATCCTCAAAGAATGTTGCAACACGAAATTCAACTATAGAATTAGCCACTATGCCATCTATGTCAGATTTTAATACTAAAAATCTCATAGCTGTAGTGGTTTCCCTATAGCCCAGAAAGATACAATCAACAGTTTTCGGCCCCAGTTTCTTTCTCTTGTGTTCAGGGACAAGTACCTTTGCAAGGCACCCCCACACACGAAGATATTTTAAACTAGTCCTTTTCTCTGTCCATAATTCATAAGGTGTCTTGTCCATATGTTTCAGAGGAACTCTATTCAGAATATGACAAGCCGTATTCAGAGCTTCTCCCCACATGTACTTTGGCAACCCAGAATTAATCAACATACTATTGATCATATCCTTAAAAGTTTTATTCTTTCGTTCTGCCACCCCATTAGACTCAGGTGTGTATGGTGGAGTTACCTCATGAACTATACCATTGCTCTTGCAAAATTCATTAAACGAGTTACTCGTATACTCACCACCTCTATCTGATCTCAAACGTTTAAGTACTTTACCAGTTTGTGTTTCAGCTTCAGTTTTGAACATAATGAATTTATCTAGTGCTTCATCTTTATGTTTAAGCAAATAAACATAACAATATCTACTACAATCATCTATAAAGGTAATGAAATATCTATTATGTTCCTTGGTCAAAACACCACCAAATCCACATATGTCAGTGTGCACTAAATCTAACACATTCGAATCCCTAACCACATTATGAAAGGGTTTCCTAGTTTGTTTAGCAGTCACACATACTTGACATTTAGATTTCTTATCAATGGCATGTTTTGGAATCAACTCTAAGTTCATCATATTCTTTAGAGCACCAAAATTCAAGTGACCAAGACGTGTGTTGCCCAGTAAATAACAATTGTAGAAGGGGGTTGAATACAATTGTATAAGATTTTCGACTAAAAACAAATAACACAAGTATGAATCAATAACAGCTTTATTAACTCTGATATAAAACTGTTACAAAACTCTCTTAAGAAATTCTTATGTTCTTAAGAGCTGCTAGGTTACAATACAACTCGTGTAAGCGATTACAAAATGTAAAACCTAAACTGTGTTTATATAATGTACACAGTTGCACTATCAATTACAAGATATTCTAAATCAATTACATATATCTCTGAATGTATATCTTGTATGATAGCTGCCTTCCTACAAATTAGGAACCGACATATCAATCTTCCTTGATCTCTGGTCTGATGAGAATCTTCATCAAATACTGACCAGCTTCTAATCCTGATAGTCCAATACTGACGGTGCATTCCTGATGACGTCAGCATCAGTATCTGATCAGTAATGCCCAGATCCTGATCATCTCTTGAATCAATATCTAACAATCTCCCCCAATTTGTTCTTTATAAAACAAAGCACAAATTCCTTGATTCAAGATGTCAAAAACTCAAAACAAAATACCTTCTAAAAATCATCAGGAACAGTTTCAGAAATTCTTTGATAGAACAGATTCAGTCTCAAGAATTCAGATAACAATTCTTCTTCCTTGCTTTCAAGAATTTGAATCAGTTTCTTCTTCAGATTTTTGAGCTCTTCATCTTCCTCATTAATCTGATAAATAGCTGCCCTGATGTTCTTAATTGAGTTTCTCAGAAGATCTAAGTCACCTAGCAACACATAAGCAATTTCCTTTCCATCCGGATTTAGAGACAGTTGTTCCATGCCTAGATACACTTCTTTAACAGCTGTACCTTTCTTCATTTCAACCTCTCTATCTCTTAAATTTAAGTACATAGGAATATAATTGCCATCATACCTTGTTCCTCCATCCATGAATCTCTGTCTAATCTTCCAGTAAATCATGACACACCAATTTTGATAAACTTCTCTTTCACGAACATTTATTCTTTTACTTCTGAGAAGATACAGAACATATTTCAGTTCTTTTGCAGATTTACACAACAATTCATGAATAGGAATCTTCTTCACACTTCCATCTTTCATGAAGTACACCAGCTTCTCTATTTTCTTTGCATCAGCATGACAGTCAGCAATAATAGCAACAGCTTCAAGTTTCCAAAGATGATCTACAGTTAACTCATCCCCAATCTTGTCAACTAGAGCATATTGATCAGTTTGTGCAATGAAAATAACCAGTGCATGACTATATCCAATTCCTCCTCTTGTGCCAGGTTCCCATCCTTTCAAGCCAGATTGCATACTCACCCATTTTGGTGGATTTTCAGCAATAAAGGTAGTAGACTCTGTTTTAACAATCAGAAATTCATTGATCAAAGAAGATTCTTTTATCAATCCAGCTGATATGAATACAACTGGTTTCCTATAATCAACCTTATCCACCTCCTTCTTCTTACTCTTCTTCTTCTCATTAGTTGAATAATCCTGCTGATGTTCAGGAACAGATCTATCTCTATCATACCATAACTTCCTGTCTGATCTATGAACATTTCTTAAATAATCTCTGGTTGTTATCTTTTCTGCTTTTGTGGCTTTAGCACTGATTTCACTTTCTCTTTCAAATCTTCTGAAGTTTTCTTGTTCATACTCCAATGTATCTTCAAAAACTTCCACATTGTGAAATTCAACCACAACCTTAATAATCATAATCTTAAGTTCTTTTAAGATTTCAGAATCAGAAATAACGACTGACTTCTCATTAAATGCAGTAGATTGAGCAGCTGCCTTACTCTTCCTTTTCAAAGGCAATATCTCTTCTACAAATTCTTCAGGAGCATTGAATCTGTTGTCTGGAGTTGATGCAAGAGATAGTGGAGTTTTCTTCTTTTCACTTTCAGAAACATCTTTCAGTTTGATTGCACTAGATCTTGTTTGCCTTGAACTAGTTTGAGCAGATGATCTTCCCCTATTTCTGTATCTTCCTCCTCTGCCTCTTCCTCTTCTTGCAGCAAGAGCTTTATTCTGTTTTGCAAGCTCTCCAAGGATCCTGTTCTGTTCTTCTAAGAATTCATCAGTAGTCATGTTTGGATTTTCTTCAGTAGATAAGACAAGTGCTTTCTCAGCATGATACTGTTGAACTCTTTTGTCTTTATGAAATAATTTAAGAACACGACCATCCCCAGTGTCAAGTTCATGAAACAGATTAGCAGCATCTTCATCCTGTTCCACATACACATCATCTTCAGGAATGGTTGACAGAGTTTGACTAGGTGTCACTGTCTTCTTTCCAGATTCAGAAACATGAGTTGACTGCTTAGTTTGAGTATTCGTTCTCTTTGTCACTAAAGCAGCATCAGAGGTTTCAACTTTATGATGTGACTTAGCACCACCATCATTTCCAGAATTATCGTCCTTTTGTACAACAGGATCAGGTGAACATTTTGTTTTGACTATCTTCTCCCCCTTTTTGACATCAGTATCGTCCTGAATGAAGAACGACAATATAAGCTTGAGGGTTTCATCGATAGTATCAACTTTAGATTCCAAGACAGTCATTCTAGAATCCAATCTCCTGTCAAGAGCTTTAATATCATCTGCAAGAAGGCGTGCTTGAGAAGCAGTAGCAGATATGGAAACAGATATTTGAATACCCGCTTGAAATTTATCTGTTGCAGCCTTCATAGAATCAATCTCACTCCTCAATCCCTTTGCTAGAAGAGCATTGGTTTTGAGAAGAGCCTTAAGTTCAGGTGTCGGCATCCGCGTAACAATATGACCAGAATGAAACAGAGCATTTTGAAAATTCATCTCAGAAGTTGGTTCATTCCATTCTGTATCCCATTCATGTCCCCTTGCAGCTCGAGTATCAGGAGGAAGATGTGAACTATACTCCCCTCTGAATTCTTCTTGAGTCATTTGCTGCATGTATCTACTTGAAGACCCATAATTAGATTGGAGACTTGCTTTTATAGCCGCCTGCATTTGCTTTGTTTCAAGATCAGCATGATCATCATCATCATCTGAGCCACCACCAGCCTCAGGAAGATTATGTTCAACATCATCATCAGGAAGCATAATACCTTTCATTTTCAAAACACCAGTAGATAAAGCTGGTGAATCCTGATGACCTGCAGACAAATTAGTAACATGTCCTAAATCTCTCTTTTCTTTTAAAGTGATCTCATCACTTCTCACAATGTTACCTAAGTTGCTTTCAATAGCAACTTCTACCTCACTAGAAGTTAATAACTTCTCACTTTTTTCTACCTCTCCTTTTGCCAGTTCAGGAGACTGCCTCTCATCACTCTTCTTTTTCTCTAAATGTTCACTCTCAATCTCACAAGAAAGGTTCTGGCTCATTAATTGTGAAGAAATAAGAGGTGGCTGAGAAGAGTTGTCTGAAGTCATACAAATAGAGGTATCCCTGTTATCAGGTCTATCTGTAATCATACTATCAGTAGTAAATGAAGTAGATAAAGAGATGTTACCTGATGAAGTAGTTAACGAATCCATTGGCCGTGCTGAAATGGGCTCAATAAGCAATGGAATAAGTGAATCAGTAGTACTTTCATCAGGATTGACCACTGCAACTATAGCATGACTTGCATCAGTATTTGCTACTGATGGTTCTTGTGTAGTCTGAGGTTTTGAAGCTTCTTCAACACTTTGAGTCAAAGGTTCTTGTGTACTTCCCTCAAATGCAGTGTCAGCAATCACTCTGTCACATTCAGCAATGTGCAAATCATGAGCAGCTTTTTCTGCCAGACTTCTAGCAAGTTCAATTTCAATTTCAGAAGCTCCTTGAGCATTGTCAGGAAACTCCCCTGCTGATGTGAGTGTGCCAGCATCTTCAGTTTGAGAAGATGGTTCTTGTGGGGCAGGAATATTCTTGTCTGCACCTTCCCTTTGAGAAGATGGTTCTTGTGGGACTATTCCTTCAAAAATGTCTGCACCTACACTTTGAGTAGGTGGTTCTTGTGTGACTGGATCTGCAATAGCTTCTGAACTCCTTTGAAGTTCAGGTTCTTGTGGACTGGATCCTTTCAGAGATGACACTGTAGTCCTCTGTTTCTTATGTCTGTGAAAAACATTTGCTTCAGCAGTTTTTACTTCAAGAGGTGAAGGTTTAACACCCAGCTGAGCAGCAATAGCATTTACTTCATCAACGGACATCTCAATAATTCTTCTCTTTGGAGATGCAGATGCTGGAGAATCAGAAATCTCAACAGTCTTCACAGGTGAATTATTTGGAGTAGAGATGTCAGGATTAGCAGTAGCGTCAGGAACTGATGATCCATCCTGATTAACAACATCAGGATTGCCTTCCATATCATTAGTAAGATTCAGAAATTCTGTATGATCAACAAATTTTCCTTTTCTGATTAATCTTCTTCTTTTCTTTGGCTTTTCAGAGATAGCCACTTCCCTTGTATCAGCAACATCAATCTCCTTCTTTTTCAACAAGACTGATATAGGCATTGTATCATTATCAGAATCAGAAATAGCTCCTTGAACAACTTTCCTTTTCACTCCTGTTCCTTTATCCAAACCAGATGTTTCAACAACTCTTTATCCACCCCCTTGTGACTTCATTTGAGAATGAGTTGGAGTGGAGAAATCCTTTGACCCTGATTGCCTCTTAGACACATCAGATCTAGCTGATTTCTTTGATTTTACAACTGATGCCTTTTGTGAGACACCAGAGGTGGTTAACTGTTTAGGTAAGTGTTTGGGTTGTGTGCTTGTGTCAGGAATAGGATGTGTAAGGTCCTGTTCCATAGCACCAGTTGCTGGGCCATATTGAATAGGCATTCTCTTTCTTAAAAGAGACCATACTTCATCAGGAATGTATGGAGATCCCACAAACTTATTTGCCTTATCAGAATTGATTAGACTCTTTATATTGTTATCTGAGATTTTACATATCGGCAAAATTGTATCATTCTCAAAAACAGCATGAGGACATAAGTGAGAAAATATTAATTGAAAAAATCTAAGAAAGCAAACATAACCACATTTATCTGCCTTTCTTTCACTTAATGCCTTCAGTATAAAAGAACCATAATCAAATGAGAGATCATGAATTAGAGAGTACCCAATTTTGGCTGAACCTGTGGGTAAGGCATCAAAGTTTGATACTTTATTCAAGAAACATCTGCTGATTGTGTCAAAGAAGAAATTCCATTCCTTCTTGAGCTTTGTCCTGTAGAGCTCTCCAAACTTCTTTGGTGTTCCATTGTAACCCAAGCTTACAACATACTCAAGAAGTTTTGCATCAGTAACTTTGAACACAGGGTTACCAATTGTTGATGGTAAATGTAGGGCTGCATTGACAATCTCAGGTGTCACATAGTATGTAACATTGTCATATTCAAAGCTCATCTGAGGATTTTCTGATGGATGACTTTTCCCAAAAACACTTGTGTTCCACACCTGCATAACAGACTTAAAAGATATCTTGGCAGGTTGTGTTAGTGCATAATTGATTGGGCTTGAGGCCAAAAAGTCCTGAATAATGTGGAAATCACTCGGCAAGTCCTGATGATCTAGAACTGCAGTGAAGTTATTAGTATTAAACGTAACTCCATTGATTACCACCTTGCTGTTCATGAATAAGTTCTCCATTGCAATTTCAAACACAAAAGATGTGTTAATTTTGAAATTAGGGTTTGATAGTGTAAAGACAAGGAGAGACGATGCTTTACTGATAGTTTGAGAAAACTAA
Source organism: Kitagawia praeruptora (assembly GCA_037693485.1). Classification (NCBI taxonomy): domain Eukaryota; kingdom Viridiplantae; phylum Streptophyta; class Magnoliopsida; order Apiales; family Apiaceae; genus Kitagawia; species Kitagawia praeruptora. Next base: position 149,624,528 of record CM075352.1, read on the forward strand.
ATCAATTAGTAAACTTAATTGATTTTGGACAATACTTGTAACTTCTCAAAAACAGGTGTCAGTAAATCATTCGTTTAGGCTAAAGTAATGGACCATATTACGTGAGAGAGTGGTGAGGATTACACGCGTCGTGACTTACATATTTAACTGTGTGTAAGCATCGAGTGTGCACACGCGCTACATATTATTCGGAAAATAAAATTGTGACCAAAATAAAACATGGTAATTTTGTTTTAAATAAAGAAATTTAAAACATCACAATTGAATAATACCTGGTACTTGCACCAGTAATATGAATCGTTTCATATTCTCGTTCCACCCTCCTCTATTTAATCTTAGAGACTTGTCCACTTATTTCTTTAACGCTTCATTCTCTCCTGTTAAGAAAAACCTTTCTCATCAAAAGTTTTAGCAATGTCGAACCTTACCATCATTGAGAAAAACCTCCATCTCTTAGATAAAAGAGATATATTTAGTTATACTCGTGAAGAGTTTGATGCTTTCGACTGGGAAAGACAACTGGAGACTCTCTGGTTGCAGATGGATGCAGGTCTCGAAGAAATCGAGAAGGAAAAACCTGCAAAAGTGATCGACATTGATGCTGCCCTCCAAACAGCATTCGCATGGCTTTCATCTAAGGCATCCTCATCCAACTCCATCAACCATTGTTAATGAATATGTCAGCAAAAATAACCTTATCCCTTTCAACTTCCACCCAAACAAAGTGGCAAAGATGGGATCTGGGATGGCTATTAACAATGGAGTGGATTGGTCTCTTATTTCCTGTTGAATAGATTAGTAGATAGAGAACACAAAAGATGTAATCTTTGAATGTAAACTCTTTCTTATTATCAATGAAAAAATCTTGTTTTTATGTTCTATTCAGTGTTTTTCCTGATTTAACATGTTATCTGAAAATAAATATGAGGACTAATTAAAGTGATCACATTATCAGGAATTCAATAACATTAAACATAGCTTCAATCAGGAAATTGAGATAAAGTGAAGACAGTTAGATTCTGACAAAATACTGATTATCGAATCGTTGCATCAGGATTCGACGTTGACCACTGTCAGGATTGACTTTCCATCAGTATTTGCAAGTTGTCAGTATCTGATGACCTCTTTTTCTCAGGAACTGCCATAGTTTACCATTCCAAGTTCATTCACCAACTTTGTAAAAGTAGCCTCAGGTAGTGGCTTGGTGAATATATCAGCTAACTGTTGATCAGTAGGAACAAAATGAAGTTCAATTGTTCCTTCCAGTACTTGTTCTCTTATGAAGTGATACCTGATGCTGATGTGCTTTGTAAGAGAGTGTTGAACTGGATTTTCTGTCATAGCAATAGCACTTTGGTTATCACAATAAATAGGTATTTTTGAAAATGACAAACCATAGTCCATTAGCTGATTTCTCATCCACATGATCTGAGCACAACAGCTTCCAGCAGCAATGTACTCAGCTTCTGCAGTTGATGTGGAGATAGACTTTTGCTTTTTACTGAACCAAGAAACTAGTCTTCCTCCAAGAAACTGACAACTGCCTGAAGTACTTTTCCTGTCTATTTTGCATCCAGCAAAATCAGCATCTGAATAGCCACACAAACTAAAATCTGATTCTCTGGCATACCAAAGGCCAAGAGAAGATGTGCCCTTTAGATATCTGAAAATCCTTTTTACTGCAATGAGATGCGGTTCACTAGGATTTGCTTGAAATCTTGCACATAGACAGGTTTCATACATGATATCAGGTCTGCTAGCAGTTAGATATAAGAGTGAGCCAATCATCCCTCTATAGTTGGTTACATCTACTTCAGTTCCTTGATCAGGATCAAGCTTTGTAGCTGTAGCTATAGGAGTGGAAGCTGTAGAGCTGTCTTGCATGTTAAACCTTTTTAGTAAATTCTTTGTGTATTTTGACTGATTGATAAAAATCCCTTCATCAGTCTGTTTAACTTGAAGACCTAAGAAATAGCTCATTTCACCCATCATGCTCATTTGATATCTCGACTGCATTAACTTTGAAAACTTCTCACACAGCTTAGTATTAGTTGACCCAAAAATGATATCATCAACATATATTTGAACTAACAGCAAATCCTTACCATGATTCAAGTAAAATAAGGTTTTATCAATTGTACCTCTGTTGAATCCACTTTCCAGTAAGAATTGAGCTAAGGTTTCATACCAGGCTCTTGGAGCTTGCTTTAGTCCATAAAGTGCTTTATCCAGTCTATAGACATGATCTGGATGTTTGGGATCAATAAATCCAGGAGGTTGTTCAACATATACCTCCTCTTCCAGTTCTCCATTGAGAAAAGCACTTTTTACGTCCATCTGGAATACTTTGAATTTCTTGTGGGCTGCATATGCCAGAAAAATTCTGATGGCCTCCAGTCTTGCAACAGGAGCAAAAGTCTCATCATAATCTATTCCTTCCTGTTGAGAATACCCCTTTGCTACTAGTCTTGCTTTATTTCTCACAATTGTGCCATCTGAATCAGTCTTATTTCTGAATACCCACTTTGTACCTACAATAGACCTTCCTTTGGGTCTTGGTACTAGTTTCCAGACTTCATTTCTTTCAAACTCATTCAGTTCTTCTTGCATAGCTGTCACCCAATCAGCATCCTTAAGTGCATCTTCAACTTTCTTGGGCTCCTCCTTTGATAGAAAGTTATTATATAAACATTCATTTTGAGTTGCACTTCTTGTCTTAACACCTGCTTCAGGATTCCCAATGATTAAATCAGGAGTATGACTTTTTGTCCATTTCCTTGCTGATGGTAAGTCATTTCTTGAACTGGATGCTCCCCCTGGATTGGTGTTTTCTTCAAAAGAACTAGAGTTGCTAGAAGCTCCCCCTGAGATAGTGCTATCTTCTTCTGATGTACTGTCTTGATTGTCACTTGAGTCTGTTTCTGATGGATCTCTACTTGATGTTTGAGTTGAATCATCACTAGTAATGTTTCGCTCTTGCTCCCCCTCAATATTTGCATTATTTGAGTCATCATCAGTAACAGGTGTTTGATCAGGAATTGATCGATTGTCAGGATCTGACAGAATATCAGTATCTGACGTGACTTCATCAGGATTGTTGGTAGCTTCATTTGCAAAAGTCAAACTGTCATGAGAGTCTTCTTGTATTCCTGTTAACTTTCTATCATCAAAAGATACATTAATAGACTCCATGACTGTCTTTGTTCTTAGATTATAGACTTTAAAGGCTCTTGTTGTTGGATAGCCAATAAAGATGGCCTCATCAGCTTTTGTCTCAAAATTTCCTAGCTGTTCTGGATGAGGTCTTAGAACAAAGCACTTGCAGCCAAACACATGTAGATGCTTCAAACTTGGCTTCTTTTCCTTAATCATCTGATAAGGAGTTACACCATGTCTGTTGATTAGTGTAATATTTTGAGTGTAACAAGCTGTGTTGACTGCTTCTGCCCAGAAATATGTAGGTAGTTTAGCTTCTTCCAACATAGTTCTACCAGCTTCAATAAGAGTTCTGTTCTTTCTTTCAACTACTCCATTTTGCTGAGGAGTGCCAGGAGCAGAGAATTGTTGAACTATTCCTTTGTATTTGCAGAACTCTTCCATTTGAATTCTTGAATTCAGTCCCATTATCACTTCTCAGAATCTTGACTTTGTATTCCGTACCAGTTTCAATAAGTCTAACATGGTCCAGCAGTATTTCAGCAGTTTCATCTTTTCTGTGAAGAAAATAAACCCAGGTAAATCTAGTATATTCATCAACAATGACTAGAGTATACCGTTTCTTACTGATGGACATAATATTCACTGGTCCAAACAAGTCGAGGTGTAGCATGTGATATGGTTCATCAATTGAGGATTCAGATTTGCTCTTGAATGATGTCCTTCTCTGTTTAGCCTTCTGACAAGCATCACAGAGTCCATCAGGAGTATATAGAGCCTTTGGTAATCCTCTTACCAAGTCTTTCTTAACCAACTCATTTATATTGTTGAAGTTGAGATGAGAAAGCTTCTTATGCCAATTCCAACTTTCATCTACAGATGCTTTACTGATGAGGCATGTAGATGGATTTTCAGTATTAGAGTGAATGTTGGCTTCATAAATGTTACCATGTCTTTGACCTGTTAATGCAATCTTTCCTGTAGATTTGCTGATTACTTCAAAATGAGTATCATTAAAGTTGACACGATAACCTCTGTCTGTGATCTGACTAACACTCAACAGATTGTGCTTTAGTCCTTTCACCAGAGCTACTTTTTCAATGATGACATTTCCAATTACAATGCTGCCATATCCCAAAGTTTGTCCAATGTTGCCATCCCCATAAGACACAGTTGGGCCAGCCTTTTCCTCAAATTCTGATAGCAAGGTTTTGTCTCCAGTCATGTGCACAGAACATCCACTATCCATGACTAACACATTTTTCTTTTTACCCTGCAATCAGAATCACAAAGAACTCAGTTAGAATTTTTAAGAACCCACACTTGTTGGGTTCTCTTTTCATGCAATTTAACATCTTTATCAGTAGAAGATTTTCTTGTAAAGACATTTTTATCAGAATTAACTTCATCAGAATTAGTCTTTATTTTGACAGATGCATGATTAGAATTCAAGTTCTTTGCTTTTCCAAAATTTGCACTTTTATTGAACTTTGGCAAAGGCTCATAATAATTATAGTACAAATTATGGTATTCTTCACATGTATAGATAGAATGCCATTTACTGCCACAATGGAAACAAGGATTCTGTGGTTTATAGAATACTGATTTATTCCTAATGTCAGACTTAGGAACTACAGTTGGCTTCTTTTTACTCCTCCTGCAATCAATAGCAAGATGATTAGAATTACCACAGTTAAAACATACTTTTCTTGGTGCATTCGGAATATACTTATAATTATTCTCCTTGTTTATTCCAACTTTACCATTCCTATTCCTTTTGACAGTTGGAACTCTCTTCCTATCTGTTACCTCACAGATTCTGTCCCTCAATTGCTTTTTGGACAAAAGACCTACATTTTTGTTTTTGACAGTTCTAGACTCAGAATGATGTGTAGAAGTAGACCCCTCTTCTGAAGTAGATTTGGGAATTTCTGGATACACATAATTAACTGGCTTTAGTTTGGTTTTGGTACTGTCTGTAACATATCTGTAGGTTTTTGGATTTGTTGAGTTATTAACTATAACTCTTCCAGGGTTAGATGAAACAACCTTTCCTTTGTCCTTTTTCTCATTTTCTGGTTTATACCCTAGACACTCTTTCCAGTTTTTATCAGAAATGATTTCATGAGTTTTTGTACCAGAATGTGTCCAGGTTCTGAGTTTTTCATTAGCATCTTTAAGTTGTCTCTCAAGTTCATTACATTTAAACTCTATTTCAAGTTTCATGTGTTTAGCATTATCACATTCAGCTTGAACTTCATGCAAGAAAATTAACTCAGCTTCTAGATGATCATTTCTCTTAACAACCTCTGCCATTTCAGATTTTATTCTTGTATTTTCAAGAGATTGACTCCTAAAACTAATATGCAGAGATTTTAAGAAAGATCTTAGCTCAGAAACATTATTAGTATCAAAATCAAATAAAACTTCAGATACCTTGGTTTCACCAGCAGAAGTCTCATCAGTTTTAGCCATCAAAGCATAATTCACTTTCTCCTCTTCAGAGTCAGATGATGAGTCCATCCAATCCTTGCTTGAAGAAATGAGAGCTTTGGTTTTGGTCTTCTTGCACTCAGTTGCAAAATGACCCATCCCATCACAGTTATAGCATCTGATTTTTGACTTGTCAAACTTGCTGCTTTTGCCTTCTTTCTTCTTGTACCTGTCTTTGTCAGCATTGAAGGTTTTCTTCTGGAATTTCCCTTGCTTCCTAGCCTTTCTGAATTTCATCTTTTTGAAGCCCTTGACTATCATAGCAACCATTTCCATCATATCAGAATCAGTAGAGTCATCATCAGTATCAGGATCAGACTCAGTATCAGTATCTGATGATGAGTCATCAGGAATTGACTCTTCCACTCTACTTTTTCGGTTATAAACCTCCTCAGCTTTTCCCTTTGATTTTGATTCACCATTCAAAGCAACAGATTTTGCTTTGACATTTTTCTTGTTCTTCCTCTGTTGAACCTCAAGATCATGAGTTCTTAGCATTCCATAGACTTCATCAAGAGACAGCATCTTCAAATCATATTGATGCCTTATGATTGAAGCTTGAGTATCCCACTCTTCAGTTAAAGCTCTGAGAAACTTGGTATTCGAATCCTCTGGATCATACTCTTTGCCAACCAGTGATAGATTGTTCAGTAAAGTCAAGAATCTATCGTACATATCAGTAAGGCTTTCATCAGATTTAGCATCGAATTGCTCATACTCCTGAATTAACAGAGCCCTTCTGTTTCTTTTGATAGATTCAGTACCTTGACATTGAGTTTCCAAAGTATCCCAAATTTCCTTCGCAGTCTTGCATGCTATTACCCTGTTAGACATGACATTATCAAGACTGTTATGCAAAATATTCTTTACCTTTGCATCTTTGAGTACTTGAACCTTTTCTTCTGTCGTCCATTCATTCTTTGCCTTAATGACATAGTGTTCAGCAACAGTCTCTGTTCTTGCAACTAGTTTTGTTGGAAGAAATGGTCCAACATTGATCCTGTCAAGATAGTCAGGATCAGTTGCTTCTAGATACATCAACATTTTCACTTTCCAGGTTGGATACTCGGTCCTCTTGAGAATTGGAATTTTAATGCTTTCATACTTGCTTGTCGACATCTTAAGATCGTTACTGATTAAAATTAATCAGTTTTGCTCTGATACCAATTGTTGCCCAGTAAATAACAATTGTAGAAGGGGGTTGAATACAATTGTATAAGATTTTCGACTAAAAACAAATAACACAAGTATGAATCAATAACAGCTTTATTAACTCTGATATAAAACTGTTACAAAACTCTCTTAAGAAATTCTTATGTTCTTAAGAGCTGCTAGGTTACAATACAACTCGTGTAAGCGATTACAAAATGTAAAACCTAAACTGTGTTTATATAATGTACACAGTTGCACTATCAATTACAAGATATTCTAAATCAATTACATATATCTCTGAATGTATATCTTGTATGATAGCTGCCTTCCTACAAATTAGGAACCGACATATCAATCTTCCTTGATCTCTGGTCTGATGAGAATCTTCATCAAATACTGACCAGCTTCTAATCCTGATAGTCCAATACTGACGGTGCATTCCTGATGACGTCAGCATCAGTATCTGATCAGTAATGCCCAGATCCTGATCATCTCTTGAATCAATATCTAACAACGTGCGTGCCACAAATCAGATGATTCAACACAATTAACAGAAGGAACAACATTATTATTAATAAAACTGCCCAAAACAGGCTCAACATTTATTAAAAATAATCCATCAGACAAGTAACCTTTGCCAAAGAATACACCAATATTTGTAATAACTACTTTATTACATTTCAAAGAAACTTCAAAACCATTCTTAACTAAACAACTTCCACTTATTATATTTCTACGAATATCAGGAACATGGTGCACTCTAGTGAGGGATAGAACACGCCCAGAAGCGAACTTCAGGTCCACGTTTCCTATTCCAAGTACTTGAGCTACACTAGCATTCCCCATCGTCACAGTCATTCCATGAGTCTGTTGATAAGATACAAATAGAGTAATATCAGTACAAATATGTACATTAGCTCCAGTATCAATCAACCATTCATGAGACGAATGAGTGGAAAGAAGTACAGGGTTGTAGGTCACATACCCGTTGTCGGTTTCAGAAGAAATAGCCTCACCAACAACCATGTTAACCATTGACCCACCAGTGGTTCCAAGCACAGTGTTAGCTTGTGCTCCCACAATAGGTTTCTTAGCTTTCTTTTCAGGACAGTCCTTGCTCCAATGACCAACCTGTCCACAAGACCAACATGGTTTGTTTGCCTTTGGTTTCTTAGCCTTGTTCTTGTCCTTAGACTTAGTGTTTTCCTTCTTAGTGACAGACTTTCTTTTCTGTCCAACAGTCACTACATTCACCTTCGAACTCCCAGCATGTTCAGTAGGCATCACATGTCCTTGCTTGGACTTGTGTTGCTCCTGCACAGAGATGTCCAACATCAGGTTTGTCCAGGTGATCTCTCCTTTCTGTCTTTTCAGGGAGAGTGCAAACTCTTCCCAAGACTTAGGGAGCTTTTCAATCACAGACATAACCTGAAACTTTTCAGGTAAGTCCATACCAGACTCCTTCAAAGCATGAACCAACATCTCAAACTCATGCACCTGCTCAGTCATGGATTTCGTATCCACCAGTTTGAAGTCAAGGAACCTAGCCACAGAATACTTTTCCAATCCTTGCGAATCAGTATTATGTGTCTGGTCAAGCTTCTCCCATAAGAGCTTAGCAGTGTAGGAGTCAGATGAATAAACATCGAATAGAGTGTTCGCCAAAGCAGCCAGAATTGCAGCCCTAGCTACCCCATCCTTTTCCTCCCACATGGTATAAGCCTTAACAGTTTCAGCTTTCTCCTTAACCACAATTGGTTTCTCATACTGCACCACCGGCCATAGACCCTTTACCGTTAACCACAGTTTCATATTTTTCTGCCAACGAGAAAAACCAACACCCCCACCGAATTTATCAGGCATACCTGACATATCGATAGGTTGTGGGAAACGGTACGTAGTCCAATCAATGGTAGGTACAGTAACACCAGACCCAGAGCTAGTCTCAACTACAGGAGTTTCCGTTTCGATAACCATCTTGTTAATTAACAATATATAACACAAATATTCTCTTCAAGATTGTTGGGTATTTTACACTAAACACAACAATGAGGCAGTGATATATATTAAACAAGAACAAGCAATTAACCAAATAACGAAACAAAACACGAAGGCATAAACAAGAGTATAATCAGTAACTGTAAATAACAAGAAAAGTAAGAACACTTATCTCTCACAGTAGCTTAAGCCAAGACAACAATAGAGAAAGAACACAGCTGAGTCACCAAGCCCTACGAGAAGACTTGGCTGTTCTTGAAGAGAATATTGCCCCACTTACGTTGTGATTGGGTTGCAGCAATATCACTTCCAGGATAAAACAGCACCGATCAAAGGGTTCACAAATACACCAGTGATCAACAGCGACCAGCACCTCAGTTCGCCTAAGAACTATGTATTTCTCCTATATGTATCGTGAGAGAACAGAGAAAGAAGAAAAACCGAATCGTGTTACAATCCTTAGGATGTATCTCTTCCCTTAACGTTTATTTTCTTCTGTATTGTATATATAATACCAAAAATAAACGTAACTGATACTCCATAAAAGGAAAGTAAATATTCTGATTTAATTGCATTAACTACATCAGGATTTATTTTCAGTTACATAAGCATCAGGATTTGGTCATCAGTAACATCAGGATTTGATGTCCATCAGGATCAGGATTCAGTGATTTGTCAGGAACTGATATCCATCAGGATTTAGCCCATCAGTATCTGATGTCTGACCAAGTCCATCAGGATTTTACTCCAAGTACTGATCCAAATTTCCATCAGGATTTGATCCAAATACTGACCCAAATTTCTAGTACTATTGTAACAAATAATTCTGAAACCTGTTAAAATAAATCAATATCTAATTTAAAATCAGTTGCAGATCATGGGCATGAAAACTTCCTCATGGGCATGAAACGTTTCTGACCAACCAAGTATACATTCATGGACATGAAAACTTTCTCATGGGCATGAAACATTTCTGAATATCCCATCTCTTTTTAATGCCTCTTCATGATCATGAAATATATATCATGACCATGATTTTCATCTGCAACCTGAATTCAAATCTCCTTCTTTCAACTCAATTTATCTATGGATTCCACTAAGAAAATGTCTTAGATCCAAACATGAAAGTTTAAGTCCTCATATCAAGGAACAACCTTCACTTGTTAGTTTCCGGAAATTACATCAAGAACATATTATAAATATGCCTCAAACTTTCCATTTTCTAACACTTTATTCCTCCCTCTTATGTATTGACTAGATTCTTTATGAAAGAATGATAAAAAAAATGAGGATAAAATATTAAAACGTATCACTCCAAAAAATGATTTGTAGTGATGAAAATCACCAAGGAGAATTAAATCGAAAACCCCACTTATTATTTAAATTTTATGTTCTCCTACCCAAATTTATTATAATAACAAATTACTGGATATTTTCTACTTGTGACATAAATTTGTATAAACTGGTATAAATGTGTTATACTATACCCAACAGATACTATATCCAACACATTATATGACACGAAATATCTTATTTTGAGTGTTTATATGAATAATTAAATCAAATTTTCCGTAAAACAAAATTGGGATATTATAACAAAAATGTTTTAACAAAAACTATACAATCATGTCCATATATATTCTTTAAATCATAAAAATAAACAAATTTACTTTAATATCTAGAAGATGACCCATGCTCGCACGGATTATTATGCTAGTTACATCAAATATCATAATAACTAGAATAAATATTAGGATTAGTATATGTATTACATTACTTTAGCTTCGTACATTGATTACACGATTACCAGTACATGTATCATTCATGTTGGGTGGGAATACAATATAATTGGACATGTGGTAAACACTTAGTTAATTTTACCCATGTGTCAATACATAAGTTCATACATTAAAAATGGGTAACTTATTTACATCCAAACATTACAAAAATCACAGCATTTTCCAAACATTACAAAAATCACGGCATCTATTTAAAAAATCTTAAACCAGTAACATGAGAACTTTGTTCACTTAATTGGGCAACATCTGAGTTAAGGTCATTTCCACCACTGGATTGTCCAATTTTAACATACAAATACATTCGATAACAACTAATTACAGGTCCCATAATACACATAAATAAATAAATAACACAACTAATAATAACTATTCCCATATTACAATTGTTGGGCCATAGTTTACTAGGGTTGTACCATAGCCCATTTTTATAGGAAAATCACTCTTTTAAGGCCCATGAAGGCCCACTTGTAATTCCTGTTAGTCACAGAGGCATGCCTGTTTACATCTAATAACAAGCCTAATTGTTTGTAATGTTTTGCATTACTTACATGACCTCTTAACTGAGGTAACCTCTAGTTGTAGAGTCTCTACTTGTTTTGTACTTGTAATAGACATCAAATCCTAGTTGTGTAACTGTACTTATATAGTCAAGAATAATGCTTGAAAGAAGTTCCAAGGTTCATGCCTCAAGCAAGAAGATAAAGACTGTCAAATAATCACAGTTGGGATTTGAAGAAATGAAGAATTTGCCTAAGTACCACTTCGAGAAGTACATTTGTCTATTCAAGAAGTCTAGCATTCGAGAAGTCAGAGATTCGATATCTGAGAAGACACTGTTCGATATCTCTAAATGAACTGTTCGATATCTCATTCGATATCTCAGAGATTCGACATGTCTAAATATTCTATTCGAGAACTCAAGAAGTCAACAAGTCAAAGTGGTATTCGAGTTCTCAAAGAGTCAACAAGTCAAAGGTCCATTCGATATCTCAAGGACTCAGAAAGCCATTCGATATCTCAAGGACTCAGAAAGCTATTCGATATCTCAAGGATTCGACAAGTCAAGTGTTCTATTCGACAACTCAAGGAATGCTGGAGAAAAGTACTATTCGAGAAGTGATTCTATATGTCAATCATACAGTATTCAAGAACTCAGAATTATCTAATCCTAGTTCTCGAATCAATCACTTAGCCACTTCTTGAATACATTCTTGGAGACAATATACTGAAGAAATTGTACAAGTCTGAAACCTGCAACAAGCCAATGTACTTTATGGAACACAATCTGTAACGTACTCTGGAAAGCCTACAAGGAAGCTTGGAGAGATATAGAAGAGACAAAGAGCTAAAGAAGTGGATCTGAACCGAACTTTGCAAAGTCAAATCTGTAGCCGTTTGGATGCTTACTCAAAAATGATAGACATACAAGAAAGTAATTTATCATGTAACCTTATTTGTAGTAACTGAGTTGTATTCATGTTCTATAAGAATACAATCTCACTTCTTGAGCAAAAAAAAAAAAGAAGGTTTTTCATACACATTGTAAGACATATCTCTCTGAGAAAAACAAAGCTGAGAATACTACCATTTGTATTCACATATTGTAGCAACCTTTATCTAATAAAATATTAGATTAAAGTGATATTGTGTCTTGTGTTATCTTTATCCGCACCTATACATTTGCACACACAAACACTTATCTGCTACATAGATTCAAGAACAAAGAAAAGTTCAAGAATCCATTCACCCCTGATAAGTGGATTTTATATCCACTTGGAGCATTCTAAATCGGCTTAAATTGATTGTCTTGGGCTCAAGTTTCTTGTAGTTTTGATGTGTTTTGTTTAGTTGTGCAGAGTTACGAGAATGTTGATTAAGGTGGATGCTTCTATTATTTTTGGAGAATTAATTGATTAAAATTCGGATTTCTGAGACGGTTGCGCAGTCTACACTGTTTTGGACATATCTGGAGTTCTAGAAGTCCGTTTTCAGCGATCTTACTGCCCACGCGAAGCCTGGGATATTTTCTACAACTTGGGATAGGATTCCCACGAGCAAATTGCGCCGGTTAGGAGCAATCTGCGCGAAGAACAGACTGCTGGGCGCAAGTTGCCCCTGAAAAATTACAGTTTTTACTGTTTGGGCCATATCTTGAGTTCTATAAGTCTGTTTTCAGCCCGTAAGCAGTCCTCGCGAAGATAACGAGATTCTATATCATTCTAAAGTGGCCCAGATGTCCAATAACAACTGGAAAGGTTCGGAAAAACAGAAGAAAAGAAGATACGAATTTTCCTTAATAAAACATATTCAATTTAGGAAACGTATTTTTGCAGAAATTCTATTATAATTCTGTTTTGGTATTTTCTTGCTGGGCAAGACTTTTAGAGCCTATATAAACACATCTAGGATATTATTTTGAGGATGGAAAAATTATTGTACATAACTTGTATATTCTAGTATAGAGAGATTGGAGATAGCTATTCACTTTTCTTTGGAGATTGAAGGTTTTTCTCTATTCTTTATAATATTATGTGTTCATATTATATCTCTTGCTTTATTAGTTTAATTATGTATGAGTAGATAATTAATCTAGGGTTAAGTAGAACCCTAGTTATGATTGATGTGTGAATTTCCCAATTCCCCCAATTTGATTGTTTAATTGCTCTTGCTTATTGAGTTGTTTTAATTAGCAATTACAAATCAGACGTGATTATGTTTATTGTTTGAACCATTGTCTATTTATCAACGAGAGTTGGATTTAGATGGTTGTGATTTATCCAATGAGGACATGAACTTCTCCATGAGAATAGGTAGAACGGATTGTTAGGAAGTTAGGGTGCTGTGATTAATGTCTCTAAATTGCATGATACCATGAGAATAGGCTTGATTGTATTTTAGAGAAGCCATTAATACTCGAGAGAGGTTATTGGTAATTTATAGGGCGCACCTTTCCTTTTGAGTATTATACGGTTGATTGGGGAGGGAATTCACGATTGCATTAATTCATGCTAGTGGGGACACTTAATTCTGGATGTTTTAGTTAATTGATTAATTGCATTAGTATAAAATTAGTATAATAATCTTTGATATTTTATTGTGTTACTTGCTTGGCTGAATTGAATCGAGAACAACTGGTGATTGACACGTTTGTCTCTGTGGGATCGACTCTGACTTACCCTACTACATAGTTAGAAGGACTTGTTAGATATTATTATTTGATAGGCACGCGACAGCCTTGTCAAATTTTTGGCGCCGCTGCCGGGGACAAAGCAGTGTTAGATTAGTTAATTTTTGAGTTAGTTTGGCCAAGTTGTTTAGTTGTGTTGCTTCGGCTATTATTCTTGTTCTGTTTGATCTTTGCTTGTGGTTTTTCTTGTTTCTTGTAAAATTGATTTTCAGATTCCTATAACAAGAAATTAAGCGAGCTAGAGAGGAGCAAGAAGAAAGCATGGAGGCATTGGTTAAGACTATGCAGGCATTATCTCAAAAGATCGATGATATTGAGTCAAGAAATTCTTCTTTGTTTGCCACTTGTGATGTTTGCGGTATACAGGGACATACTCAAAATAATTGCCAATTTAATATCCCTTACTACCCAAATCAAACACAATTTTGGGATGGTAATTTTTATTACAATACCCATGCCCACCCTCACCAGCCACCACAATATAATCCTTATGCTGATACTTACATTTCTGGTTGGGAAGATTACACTAATTTTTCCTACCAAGACAATCCACCTCAGCCACCACAGAAATCCAACTTGGAAAATCTTTTGGAAGGAGTTATTGTTGCACAGCTGAGCAAGAATGAAGAGCTTGAGACAAGTCTTAATGAGTTGAAAACTCAAGGTAAGTTGATTGAAAACTCAATTGCTCAACTAGCTCAAGAGGTAACTGAATTCGTGGAGAGGCGCTCTCAAACGGAGAAAATACCAATGAGTCAATTTGATTATGCAACTTTGTGGAGTGGTAAGGAGTTCAAAGAGTCACCAAACGAGGTTAGTAATAGTGAGCTAATTTTTTATGATTATGATGATTTTGATGATGATTTTGAAAGTCTCACTCTTATTGACCCATATGCTTCTCAAGAAATTAACTCGTGTGAAAACTCTTTTGATAATAATGATGTTGATTTCTTAGATGACTCTATTTGCATGCTATTTGACGAGGGTGATAATATGGTTGTGGCAGATGTTAATTTGAATAAGGATATTGTGAATCCAATTGTGGTAGATGAGATAGAACCGAATTTGGATATGCTTGACTTGAACAATGCTAAGATTGAGAATGTGTATATGCCTTATGTAGACCCGATTTGGGAGGAATTTGTGAAAAGAAGCTATAAGTATTTTGATGTTGATTTTGCTAAATATTTTCACATCCCGAAATTTCTTGAGCATTACATGAGCCTCACATGTCAATTTATATATCTTTTTGGTTATCGAATTGGTGCTCACATCATTAGATTACTTCAAATTAGGAGATATGTACATCTATATGCTTTTTCGCCAGGATAATTGTCTGCAGGCGTCGGGCTAACGACATTAAACAAATGCGCTTCGTGGGAGGCAACCCATGCATTAGTGTAAAAAAAAAGAGCGTTGATAAATTTTTTTTTGAGTGTTTCTGTAAAAAAAAAAAAAAAAAAATGTTCATGTAGGATTTCATGCTTTGCATATTAGTAGTAGTAAATTATGCATTTATGTTCGTGTTATCTACGTTTGTTTCGTATAGGACATTCTATTTTTATGTTTGTATATTATGTGAGTTCATAATAGTTTGCATTTGCACCCATGCTTGATAGGAATTTTGTGTTGTTGACGCTTTTGATTGAGAAGTGATATGCTTTGTTCTTGTACACACACATACACTAGTAAGTTGAAGCTAGTAGACTTATTGAATGTTGTAAGTGATTAGAAGGACATGAATATGTGCAAGTTGATTTAGTTCGCATGCTTTGAATACAAGTAGGTGCGTTAGAGAGATTTTTTCTTGGGATTGAGTATGTTTTTCCACCAAGTGAGTTTTTGAGCCATATTGCATGTTTGTTGCAATTTATTCGTTTGCTTGAGTGTCCACGGATTGTTTGCATTGCTAGCAGTTGTTTGAGGTCTTTCTTGAAACGCATGACATTATTTGACGATTAAAATGATAAAGGCATTTAGGAATAACCGCATATTTTCCCATATTACCACACCATGTTTACATGATCAATTAGTTAACCCGTTGAGCTTAATCCTATTTTTCGGTGACATACCACATTACTTGCCTAGACCTTTTTCTTGTATTAGCCTTACATTAATTTGAACCCACATTGTCAAAGGCTAGTAAAGTGCTTAAGGGAGTAATAAGGTGTGCAAGGAGGGGTTTATTCTTGGTCATAATTTTGGGGGAAATATTGAATATTGGGTTTGATTGTTACTTGATAGTCGGCATGTGTAATAAAATCGTGGGATCATTGTTATTGTTCATATTATTGTTTTATTTAGCTCTCGAAAAAAAAAGAAAAAAAAAGAAAAAAAAAGAAAAAAATATTATGAGAGCATATTTGTCATATTGTGTTTATTGCGATCCTACTTTAGTCGACTAGTCGAGCATTTTTGTTGAAAAAAAAAATAGTAAAATCATGTGTGGGGGGAAAGTAGGGTGTTGTGTATGATTTATTATGATACTTACTAGCTTTTGACACTTCACCTATTTTGGCTTACTTGTCATACCTTGTCCCTAGCCCCGTTACAACCCAAATAAAGACCTTTTGATTATCGTCATTGATGTATGTTGTGTTAAGAGTTAGATTGATACCAAATGTCAAGCATGTTTATGATTTTGTTGGAATTGAGTGATACACTTACCCTTGTTCTTGAGTGAATATTCTTTTGTGAGTGGATTGTGAGTGTTTGCTTGTTTTTGCGTATGAGATCCCGAGTGTTGTCTCAAAGATGTACTCTTGTAGGCTTAGCATGTTTACTAACTTATTCTTACACTTGCCATGGACTTGTGAGAACTTATGCATGTTCATTGAGTAGACTATGTGAATACTTGCACTTTCGACACCAAGACATTGCGTATTTACTTTGATTCTTAAGTTGATATGGCATGAGAGGATTTGAAGGTATGGTAGACTAGATTAGTTGCATTCATGCATTGCATTGCATTAGGTTAAATGGATTTTGTGGGTACATTCGCTATAGGCCCTCACGAGACCTTACTCGTCCACTAGGGCTGCCTAGGGGTTTAAAGGGCTTGTTGCATATGTCAAATGCAACCGTGATCACCTACGGAAGTGGTACTAGTTAGTTAGATAGTGTAATTGTTTATGCTTGAGGACAAGCATCGGTTTAAATTTGGGGGTGTGATAAGTGGATTTTATATCCACTTGGAGCATTCTAAATCGGCTTAAATTGATTGTCTTGGGCTCAAGTTTCTTGTAGTTTTGATGTGTTTTGTTTAGTTGTGCAGAGTTACGAGAATGTTGATTAAGGTGGATGCTTCTATTATTTTTGGAGAATTAATTGATTAAAATTCGGATTTCTGAGACGGTTGCGCAGTCTACACTGTTTTGGACATATCTGGAGTTCTAGAAGTCCGTTTTCAGCGATCTTACTGCCCACGCGAAGCCTGGGATATTTTCTACAACTTGGGATAGGATTCCCACGAGCAAATTGCGCCGGTTAGGAGCAATCTGCGCGAAGAACAGACTGCTGGGCGCAAGTTGCCCCTGAAAAATTACAGTTTTTACTGTTTGGGCCATATCTTGAGTTCTATAAGTCTGTTTTCAGCCCGTAAGCAGTCCTCGCGAAGATAACGAGATTCTATATCATTCTAAAGTGGCCCAGATGTCCAATAACAACTGGAAAGGTTCGGAAAAACAGAAGAAAAGAAGATACGAATTTTCCTTAATAAAACATATTCAATTTAGGAAACGTATTTTTGCAGAAATTCTATTATAATTCTGTTTTGGTATTTTCTTGCTGGGCAAGACTTTTAGAGCCTATATAAACACATCTAGGATATTATTTTGAGGATGGAAAAATTATTGTACATAACTTGTATATTCTAGTATAGAGAGATTGGAGATAGCTATTCACTTTTCTTTGGAGATTGAAGGTTTTTCTCTATTCTTTATAATATTATGTGTTCATATTATATCTCTTGCTTTATTAGTTTAATTATGTATGAGTAGATAATTAATCTAGGGTTAAGTAGAACCCTAGTTATGATTGATGTGTGAATTTCCCAATTCCCCCAATTTGATTGTTTAATTGCTCTTGCTTATTGAGTTGTTTTAATTAGCAATTACAAATCAGACGTGATTATGTTTATTGTTTGAACCATTGTCTATTTATCAACGAGAGTTGGATTTAGATGGTTGTGATTTATCCAATGAGGACATGAACTTCTCCATGAGAATAGGTAGAACGGATTGTTAGGAAGTTAGGGTGCTGTGATTAATGTCTCTAAATTGCATGATACCATGAGAATAGGCTTGATTGTATTTTAGAGAAGCCATTAATACTCGAGAGAGGTTATTGGTAATTTATAGGGCGCACCTTTCCTTTTGAGTATTATACGGTTGATTGGGGAGGGAATTCACGATTGCATTAATTCATGCTAGTGGGGACACTTAATTCTGGATGTTTTAGTTAATTGATTAATTGCATTAGTATAAAATTAGTATAATAATCTTTGATATTTTATTGTGTTACTTGCTTGGCTGAATTGAATCGAGAACAACTGGTGATTGACACGTTTGTCTCTGTGGGATCGACTCTGACTTACCCTACTACATAGTTAGAAGGACTTGTTAGATATTATTATTTGATAGGCACGCGACAGCCTTGTCAACCCCCCATCTGTATTCTTTTACTGTATTCAATACTCAACAACTCCTATAAGTAGCCTATCAATGCCTCACTAAGAGAGGGGGGGGGAGAAAAAGGACTCTACTAAAGAGTGTACCTCCCAGGATCAATAAAACGGTCTTCTATCTTCTACATATGGAGGATGGATATTTTAGGGCTCATCATTTGGCGTTAGAAGTAGGGGCATGAATCTCCAACCTTGTGGAGTAGAGGGTATTGAGCAATATGGGTCGGTTTTAAAGTATCCAGTGATATCCAAGGGTATAATGGAGAATGAACCTGGATGGAAAGTTGATCCACTAGCACTGCAGGGTAGGACTAATGGATCCCAAAAATGTGCACAAGTTCTATAATGAGTTCCATCGGTACCTGACATCCGCTGGTGTAGATGGTGTGAAGGTGGATGTGCAGTTCATGTTGGAGTCTATAACGCCCCCAACTTCCGTACAAGGAATTTGGGTCGCCACGTCTTCATCCTATTAGTGTAGGTGCCCTAGAGGCAATACATTGTTTCTTGAATAAACCTTTATGTCATTTGATTATTAAATAAACGTATTTATTATGACTTTAATTACTGCGATATATTTGTTAGCATAATAAGTGTCCTTAGAATCATGATACATATTGTAAAGTTTAAGTACATGACTTGAACTTGAGATTATATAATATATCATATTCTTAAATGTCCCTAGTCAAGTATTATTATATAGGACAATGATACACAGATAGACTAGTATGTTGTTTGACAGATAACCACATCTCATTGGTTATAAGTATGGAGATACTAAAGTCAATACATAGGTACATGTAGGAGTACATGGTACTGGACAGACCCACAGTGAGATTCTTCATGTTTAATAAAGTCATAAGAAAGACTCACAGTGATAATGGTGTAATGATCCTTTGACTTGAGATCATTATATTTCTATACGATAATTAATATACTTTGACTACATTAAAAGTTACCTTTGACCGGGTGATGATAAAAGTGGACATCGGGTATATCATGAGTCGTATGAGAAATATGAATGATAGATAAAGGATTTAACCCTCCTATAATTAGGAGAGATATTATTGGCCTCTTGATTTAGTGAGACTATAAAATGCATGGCCGTGCTCAAATAATGATTTGTTTTTAATAGTCTACTCATGGATCAAGTAAACCCGGATTAAATGTTGAAGAGGATGACTAAATACATGCCTCGAGTTTAATCTATAATATATATGGTTAAAGGGATTATATTACACGGAAACATTAGTCACGAAAGGTTTAAATTGGATCACCAATTATTATTATTACTTGGGTAGCAATGATGTATTACTAGATACCGCTCATTGTTTATAATTTTATTATTAAATATTAAAATTATTGCCAACGTAATAATAAGCTATAGGGTCACACACTTAGAACGTCTTAAAAGGAGTTTTAATTTAAATTAATAATTTAAATTAAATCATTGTTAAATTGAGAATAGGCTTTTTAATTAATTGGATTGGTTCTAATTAATTATCTTAGTAAATTCGAATTTTAATAAAGGAAGAACAGAATTGGATTTAAGGAAATCCAATAATAAAATCAGAATAAAATAGAGTTGGGTTTAAGGAAGCCCAATTCGATTTTTGATTTTAGCCCATTATCTCTCTAATATAAATACATGATGATGTATTAATTTAGGGTTAAGAGATCATAATTTTGTTTTTGATAAAACCCTAGCAGCTCTATCTTTGAGAGGCTAGAGAGAGAGAGAGAGGCTGTTCTTCGTAGGCTAGTACCTGGCTCCTTGGATCGTTGGACGGTCGGACATTCGTGTGGATTACCTTAGAGACGCTGATCTTGACGCAATGCTGTGTGTGGTGATTACAAGCTAGGATCTCCGTTGAGTTCGTGAAACTACGTTTTTAAAGGTGTGATTCGTTTTTCTCCATAATTTGTTCAGAATTATACATGGATCCTGGTTTGGGTTTCGATATTTATTGTTTTATTTACGTTATTCCGCTGCGTTTTATGCCTCGGAACCCAACACATCCACCCTCATAGAGCAATACCTTTTCACAATATATTCTACTACAACAATAAAAGTAGTCTTTATGCATCTAACTCCACGGGTTATAGTCTTAGAACAAGTTCTCAATAATTCCAAAAGTTATTACATCTCAAGTTCACTTCCCAGAATCTCTGAAATACTATTACAACTTCAAAGTACTAGATAATAAAACATTTTACAAACATCTTCTCAACTTGCACTCTCCTCAGATACTATAAGGCTAACACGCTGAACCAGTTGTCTTTCCCCTTCCCTTAATCACGGTTCGCCGTACTAGTGCCAGCTTTGATTGCCGCTGTTTAATAATATTTAAATAGCAAGAATGAGCCAAAGAATGCCCAGCAAGTATATAGATATCATATAATACAACAACAACTCGCTCAAAAATATGTTTTTCATCATTTTATAAAAACTCATTCATATAAGTAATTATACTCTTTTTGAAAAGAAATTCTCTCGTAAGTATTTTTCAATCTCAGAATACTACTCATATGAAGGAATAAAAATATTTTAACAACTTCTCAAAGTACTACTCGAATATAATTCAATAACTCCTCAGAACTGCTAAACTGATTTGAATAAATATAATTTAACAACTGATCAGATCAACACCCTAGTTAACAGAACCACAAAGGCATCGGTTAACAGTTAGGGTATCGATGATTGGACTTCTCCTCAAACGCCTCCTCAAGTAATGGATGATCAGTCCCGAATACACCCTAAACTCCTCAGGTTGGGCCGGTGCGTTACTCCGGTCACTTATGTTAATTATTATGCTGGGCCGGCCCTGTCCCGGTCTCTTACGCTATTTTCAGTCCCGAATATTAGGTGTCGGAATCTTCGATCACCTTCAACAAGAAATTTGCTTAGGCATCACGGTAAAAGAACACGTGCACCATTATTTACTTCTCAATAAAATACTACTCCAATATCATTCAGAAACAATGAACGATAAACTCATTGTTCTGATCATGGATCGGGAATATGGTAACCCATGTCAGTATTCTCAACTTACTATGTATATATAACTCCACTCATAAATATCAGTTAATATATAGTATGAAGATATTACTTACCATATATCTATTATCTCCTCAGCTAGTACGAATAAAGTATCTCGATAAATGTCCCCTCAATATGGACCAACTCATGAAATAATATCCGGTATAAACAACTAGGTAGATTACTTTCATTAAATCATCTTTGTTATCTCTCCAGAACAAAGCGGTTTTAAGAGAACATTTTGAAAATGATATTCATCTAATTAAATAAATTTAATTAGACGAATAAGGTTTATTAGTGATGTTGCCTTTAGGTTAATTATTTCGAAATTCTTTTTAAAAAGCTTTGTCCTGGTTTTCGAAAATTCTATTCTTTTCAGCACTTCGTGCTCATCGCCTACTCCTTATGTTACATCATCTACTTGGAACGTAGGTTACTTCTAACCATACTTCCATATCTCCTCATTATGTTTACTCGCATTTAACTACTATTACGAACAACTTTCATTACAAAATATCTCTACTCTGGATGATAGAGTAAGAGTTAGTATACTTGCCTGGTACTCCGGATGTACAGGGGCTCGTAGCGGAATCCGACAATCTAACAAAGTCAAGAAAACACGCGATTAATCCCCTATATGATCCACTTATAACTCAATGCTTAGACACTTAAGCCAATCAAAACCAAGGCACTAAGGGGTCATCCTAGACTCGTACCAAGTCCATGTTAGACGACAAACACTTACGACATAAGTTTGGTTCGAAATTGATCCTCGAATTCAAGTTATACTCAACTACTCAACCATTTATAACCTCGTTCTTTACACCAATATGTTGACTTGATAATCCTTTACAAGTTTCATGTTTTAGTCGACTCGAAATTCCTCTTTTAACTTAGCCAAAACGAATGGTCAAAGTAGTACCTCTAGAGTTGACTTCCCTGAAAATTACTATTCCTTGACTCGCACTCCAACACTTTTAATAAATCACTGGAAATGTATTTAAATACGAAACCACTTCTAAAATCATCTTTGGTATTTGTAATATTTATCATAAAATCTTGGTTCACAAACACGGGTCTAGATAGGTGAAATGTATTTTCAAAGTTGGGTCAACTCCAGATTTTTACTATTTGCACCACTTTTACTAAAACGTTCATAACTCGATAACCGTTAACTCAAATGACGCACCGTTTTCGCATGAACGATCTAGAGAATGTCTAGAAGGTAACCTACTCAATATTTTGCTCTGGTCAAAGGACTCATTTTTCGTAATTTACAAAACAGGGCAGGGGTTTAGCAATGAATAGTATCATCCCCTAAAATGGCTTTTTCACTTGCGCACCCTCAGCTGACACATTTTTATAAAATCGGAAAATAATATTTTTGACTCGAAACCATCGCACATACTTTACTAACTATCCTTAACATTTATCCTCAAAATTTCACAATTTAATTCGACTATTAAGGGTCTCAAACTTAGAATCAAAATGGTTACATTTCTGCAATGAAATCTCTCGAACCGCTTTCACTAAAACTAGCATAACTCTTAAACCATAAACTCTTTTAACTCGATTCTTTCGGAAAAATAAACTAGACAACCGTATCTTTGTAATTATATGCAGTGGTGAGTCTAAAAATGGTTTTATGGTCTCGGGCCTTAACTGTTTTCAAGGGTTAACAAAATTTCACCATTACGACGGCTATAACTCGGTCATTTCCATTTTGTCACAACATAACCAAGCCACACCGGGCATACCATACATCCACAACCTCAACAAATATTAATCTTACATCTATATGTCCAGTGGTGAGACTAAAATCCATCACCCATCATTTTTCATAATTTACAAAGTCAAATATTCACTACAACACTTAAACATGATCTTATCTTTATATAACATCAAAACTATATAAAAAAACTCATACGATCTCAAAGGTGGGTTAGGGTTTTTACCTTCTTGGGAGATCTAGCAACACTAGCAAGTTTTTATAAACACTTAACAAGCCTTAGATAGCCTTTATAAAGCTTAAACCTTAAGAACAAATCAAGAAAATCAATGTAAGTTACTATTCATCACTATTCATGCTCATCTTGTAAAATTCATATAAAATCGAAAAATTGGAGATTGGTTCTCAAATTATTACCACACCTTGGGCTCTTTATAAGATTTGTTTTAAGCTATAGAACATCAAATTTGAAGCTTCCTAGCTAGGGTTTTGAGCCCCATCTTTCCGCTGGACAGAAACTGGAAAGATTTTGTTCTCCAACTTGGGGAGGAGATTTGACTAGGCTACACTCCTTTTTTGGCTATGAAATTTTAAACATGTGATCTCCATACTATGAGGAAGCTATGG
The DNA here is from genome assembly GCA_037693485.1 of Kitagawia praeruptora. Classification (NCBI taxonomy): domain Eukaryota; kingdom Viridiplantae; phylum Streptophyta; class Magnoliopsida; order Apiales; family Apiaceae; genus Kitagawia; species Kitagawia praeruptora. The sequence goes on from CM075352.1 coordinate 149,648,393, forward strand.
TTAAAATTAGGTGATTTTTGAAGCTCTAGATCTTGAGATATGAATTTTTCTTTCATGGTTGTTCTTGTTGGGCAGTTTTGAAAAAAAATGAGTTGGAGAGCTTTTTGCTTTCTTTCTTTGACTAATTCAACTAACTTTTGATCAAATATTGTTGATAAGATCAGATGGGGTGGCTGAGTATGATCCTTGGGGCTTGTGTAAGGTGTATCCAAGAAGCTTGATTGATATTTGTTGGGTTTTTGGTATGCTTTACCACCTTATCCTTGCCCTTTCATAATTCTTTCCACCAATGTCCTTGCCCCTTCCTTTTATTCAATTAAATCAATTTGTTACAACTTATATGTTTTACTCCATGGTAATAGTGTGGCCTAATTTCTCAAATAATTGTTGTGTCCAATATCCTTTGCATTTTCTCTTTATCTCAGAAAATGTTCTCCCGATTTCTAAAATTTCTGCAATTCATTTTTCTCTAGGATTTTTTTCTCAATTCCATTATCCTCTCATAATATATTCTCCATTGGGCTTCTAACATTTAATATCCTCAATTAATAATCCAAATATTATATTCCTAACTTCTCTGTCAAAGTTGGAATAAAATAAAGTTTGGATTCTCTGAATTCTATCCTCGTTTACATACACTTATTCTCTCTGTACTTCCCTAGTTCATACTTGGTTTTCCCATTACTCCACTCCTATGTAGTGTACTCTAACTCACTTCACAACTTCTTTACAGGGTATTCTAGTTCTTTTATGAATTGACCGATTCTCTATTTACCTCAATCGTCGCACTCAGGTTTGCATTATTCACAGAAAATCACTATAACTCGAAGTAGGGATGAGCATGGTGCGGTTTTGATCGAAAACCGCACCGTAACCATATTAATTCGGTTTCTAGAATTAGAAACCAAAACCACACCAAACACTATTGGTGCGGTTCAGTTTTCCCAACTCGGTTTCGGTTTGAAATGGTGCGGTTTCGGTTTTAAAACCAAATTATTAAAAAATTCTGGAACATCAAAATAGAACAGAATGGTGGTAGTATGTGCTGCTTTGGATCTTGGCCGTCTGCACATCCTGGAAATGTTTTAATATGAATGGTGGTAGAGAGAGTTCATGGTTTGATATATGCTCTAAAGTTTTGATTTCCCATACCCTGCATTTGCTTTGTCAGTTAACAACTTCAATCTTTAATGTATGAAAGACCCAAATTCATTAACAAACTGTGTTTTGGCTTGATCTACTTTATCCAAGATGATGAAAAGTAAATAAATTATGTCCTTTGACCGATGTGTGTTTGGTTACTATGCTTCTAATTACAGCTTGCCGAGTTGCCGAAATACCTCCACATTAAGAAAATTAGGCTACAATAACCCATTAACAAATCCTGAGAATTACAATAGAAGGAATCAAAAAACAATCTGAAGCATTCCTAGCTTTCTAATACATTATAATAACAGCAGAAGGCATAAGTCATGTCATGTGAACTGGACTAGTTAATGCCTTAATGGACTGGACTTGTTATATATGGACTAGACTTGTTAATGGACTGCACTAATAGATACTATTAATAAACTAATAGGTAACAGTCTGTATGTTTTTATAAAAAAACATAAATAATTATATTATTTATATTATTTAAATATATATAAATATAATTATATTATAAATATTATTGCGGTTCGGTTTATATTCGGTTTTAAAATAGGTAGAAACCAAAACCGGAACCAAAATATCGGTGCGGTTTCTATTTGGTTCGGTTTCGTGCGGTTTCTATTTGGTTCGGTTTTATTTGGTGCGGTTTTTGCGGTTTTCGGTTCGGTTTCAGTTTTCGGTTCGGTTTCTGCTCATCCCTAACTCGAAGTACTTACTCACTGAAATATTACGCATTGAAGTCACTATAGGTCAAAATCACTATTCACTGATGCACTATTCATAACAAGAAAAGTTTTAATTTTACTAGAAATTTGGGTTATTTCCACTACAAGAAATTTGAGTTTTGACAACGGAAAAATCCGTTGGCAAGTTAAGCCAATCCGTTGGTAACTGTATTTGCCAACGGAATGCCAATGAAACATAGTGGTTGAGATAACTGTCGTCGGGAAGTCATTGCCAACGAATTTATATTTCATTACTAAATTTACCAACACAATACCAACAAATTACTAATAGAGCTCCTGTTTTAGAATTGACCAATATGGTGACGGAATATTCGGTTGGTAATTGGCAGCAACACTTTCCCAACGAAATTCTGTTGGCAAAATCCTAACACAATTATCCGTTGGTAATACTTTGCAACAATTTCGTAACGGATTATATGTTGCTAAAAGTATTATAAGTAGTATTATATGTTGCTAAAAGCAGTTAAAAGTAGTAACAAAGTCTTCATGGAATAATCCGTTGGTGAGATCATTTTTTTGCAGGCAGTATTTGTTGGTATAGACAAATTTCCTTTTTTTTCTCAAACCTGTACATTAATTTAGACCTAATAATAAAATCCAAAAGATGACAATATCTTAAATAATAACCAACATTTCAGAGTCACAACATCACTCTAGTCCTGTAAAATAGTAGAATTAAACATCAAAACCACAATAGCCATACTTGGCACGCATCATATCCAAAATAGCCATACTTTGGCAGCCTTACATCAAATCCAAAAGCCATACATACTTGGCAGCCTTCGACTAGCAATACAACTTAGTTTAGCAAAACCATACTTAAAACCAAACCAAACCAAAGCCATACTTCAATACCACAATGTCATAATACATTACCAAGTCAAAAGTGCAACATTAACATACTAACTTAATTACTCATTGTCGCTGTTCTCACTATCTGAATCATTAGTAGCGGGCTGAGTGTGTCGGACTGAATTAGCCTCAATAATCATGGCTAGTTGACTTTCCATTGTTTTCACCCGATCCTTCATCTCTTTCAGTTCTTCCTGCAACTTTTGATTTTCTTCATTGGCGAAGGATGAAGTGCATGGCATTACCTCAGAACGATAGAAAAGGCTTTGTGATGAACCAAGTCCATACACCCTTTTTCTTTTGTCAGCCCCTCCAACCGCTTCGAGAAACAAAGCATTCCTATCCACGGGCTGCCCACTTTTCTCACACTGCTCACGAAGCTTTACAAACTCTTTCTGTATACAATAATAATTAACAATTAACCAAGAACAACAACATTTCACATATGTGCTGCTTACTCAAAATCAATGTCAACAGGGAGATCATAACTACATATAACATATTTGACCCAATCAGCAAGAAAACCTTCTAAAAAGTGAAAACCATTCATGAAATGGAGGGAAGATAAAATTTCACCGAAAGATATAGATTAGAACTACGTCTAAACTCTAAAGCCCTGCTAGATGAGCCTCTATGGATAACTAAAAACAGAACGAGAAATCGAGAGTACGAGAGATAAACCTGTATAATGTAATGGCATGTGTTATTATATTTTTATTTTTTGAAAAACAAAGCCCGATAGCCCATACACAAATGAGTGATATGCAGATCCTAAGCATTATAACTACCAATATCTGACTATCTAAAACCAAGCAAATTGTAGTTTATATTATCCAGCTTCTAGCAGTTGACACAAGCCTTTTAAATTTAATTTAATTTTATGAAGTTGACAGATATCCAAGATATATAGCAGATAATGTCTACTACTCATACCAACAGGAACTAGTTTTTCTGGCTCTGCAATTTTTCATTTAATTGGAAATCACTAACACTAATTTTCATGCACCGAGATAATAACTTTCATAAAGTATCAAATTCATGTAAGATTATATAATCCAGGAAATGAATATGGAACAAGCTTGTTACCACAGTTACTTGACTTGAATCATTATAATATATGGATTCCTATTTGACGTGCTAAACCTCGTAAAACAATTCAATTCTGTATTAAACGTTTACAAAACCAAGTGACAAACTCACATAAAAGATAAGTTCTACCAATCTAAAATTTTTGCAACAGACTACCAATTTCAAGGGTATAACACGCTACTAATATATCTTATAATAAATAATTACTATCATGCAAAACTTTGAATATATGCAATTCGATAGATGGATGAACACTGACTGATTTATTTTACTAATATCTATATGCACATTCATAAAATTATAAAATAATGCTCACATATGTTTGTTGGCTTTTTTTGTCAACCCATAAATTTTTGACACTCGAATTCTCCCCATTCTCGTCATCCCCATCATTCTCGTAATCCTCGTAATCTTCATCATATAATCCAATTGGATCCTTCTTGTTTTTCAAATGTCTCATGTGACACACACGAAACACTAGATCAGCAGTTGGTTTACGTTTCAACTTAATATTCTGCAAAACATATATATTAAGATTTTAGAGTACAGTAGTATCCAAGTTGATAAATTAGTTGAATATCTCTACCGAAACTACATGGGCGAGCTTACCAAACGAGCTGCAACAGTCTTATGAGAAGCTGAACCGCTTGTATGTGTCGAAGGACGACCATCAACCCCGCCACGACGATTATTTTTCTGAGTTACAGACTTCTTTTTGAATGCTGGGGTGTTCCAGAACTCTATCCAGCTCAAGTAAACATCCATGCCAATTCTGTTATCTGGTTGTTCATGTTTTTCCCAATCAGCATGAGCTAGACAGACAACCTCCGAATACTTCTTCCTTACATTATCTAGCCAGCCCTTCTGTATGATAGCATCTGATTGCCTCCACACAAAGTATTTCTACAACAAAAAATTGATGAAATCAAACCAGTTCAAGACTAATTTTTATGATAATGTATAATTTCACTCCACGCTATTTCTTCTCCATATATATTTATTTATGTCGGGGGATGTAAAATAATTCAATTTTTTTTAAGTTTGGATCAAAGTAAATGATAATATTTTTATGTGGATCTCTATTTATCTTTTAGATTTTTCTTAAAGAGGATATCTTTATATATTAATGACAATAATTTTAAAATATGGCTTTGTGGGTGTACAAAATAGTACAAAAGCATCTGGTAAAAATTGCAACATTAGGACAAAAACATTTAGAATTTTTCAATCCATTTTATTTTGGCCTTTTCAAGGACTATAGCTTTTGCATAAAAACTACATTTTTTTCTTAAGTAGCTAACAGTATAATATTTTCCTACAATAATCAGCATGTAGGAGAACGACATTAAAAGAGATAATTACCTTGAATTCTTCAAAATAAAACCCTTTAGTTTCTTTCGAAACTAACTTCCAGTTGTATCCACTAGGGTCAAGCCTCTCATACAAGATTTTCCGGATCTTTGCAGAGCAATTATTTGAAGGTTCCAATCTAAAAAAAATATGAAAATTAAACATTAGGCAGTTTTATATCAATACATGATTTAGCAGAAAGGGTGAAAACATTCAGTTCACAAATTAAAAACTCAAAACTTACACTTTGTCAATGACTTCTACTCGCATTCGTCCATCACTTTGTGTGAAGCCAATATCCCAAGATACATTATCATTTGCAGCTGTGGATGATACATAAAGGGTGCTTGGATGTGATGGAGCTGGTATGTGTTCTCTGAGTTCTGATTCAGCAGTGAGTTGTCGTGATTGAGCCGGTGTGCTTTGTCCAGATTGTGGTGTGAGTGGTAATGACAGCGCTGGTGAGCATTGTTTTGACAGGTTTGACACCTGCTGTCCAGTTAGAGTGGGTACACGCTTTCCAGATTGTGTTGGTATGAGCTGTCCAGATTGAGCGGGGATGTCCTGTCCACACTGATCTTGTATGTGCTGTCCAGTAACATTTGGTGTTGTAATCGGTCTTGATTGATTTGCCATACCCTGTCCTGATTGAATTGGTGTCGAGATTGGTCTAGACTGATTTGGTACACGTCCCAATTGATTTACATGGACAAATCATACGTGATTATGACAAAATAAACTTACTCGGTATATGGGGCAACTTCTGGACAATTAAACAAGATGTAGTTGTGAGCTGCCATATATTCTCGATTATCAAGATAACGAGTACTCACACTCCCATGTGAACGTCCGGGATGAGAAAATATAGAAATATTTATCCCAAGACTCTCCCCACTTCCACCAGAATCATTTCTAGGAACTTTTCTATGTTTTGTCTGAACATGTTGCTTAAAGTAATGTGAGCAAAAAGTGGAAGCTTCCTCAATCAGAAAAGCATTGCATATAGACCCTTCAACCCGAGCTTTATTTTTTACATTATTCTTCAAGTGCCGCAAAAATCGTTCGAAAGGATACATCCAACGATACTGTACAGGACCTGCAATGAGTGCCTCATATGGCAAGTGCACTAAAAGATGTTCCATTGAGTCGAAAAATGCCTGGGGAAATATACGCTCTAACTTGCAAAGAATAACAGGAATTTGTTCTTCAAGTCTACGCACGTCACTTATCTTTAAAGTAGTTGAAGTGAGATCTCTGAAGAAAAGACTTAATTCTGTCACAGCCTCCCAAACATTATTCGGAAGAAATTCCCGAAAAGCAATCGGAAGAAGCCTTTGCATAAACACATGACAGTCATGACTTTTCATTCCAAATAACTTGTATTTCTTCAAGTTGATGCAACGCCCCATATTCGACACATATCCATCAGGAAATTTTAAATCTTTCAACCATTCACACACTTTTTCTTTTTGCTTTTTGTCTAAGCTATAACATGCTTTCGGATATTTTCCTGTCGACTCATCTTTTGCTAACTCAGGTCTCCGACAAATCATTGCAATATCATCTCTTGCCTTAGAATTATCTTTGGTTTTTCCTTCAATGGCCATGATAGTGTTGAAGATATTTTCAAAGACATTTTTCTCAACATGCATAACATCAAGATTATGTCTAATTAATAATGTCCTCCAATATGGTAAATCCCAAAAGATGCTTCTTTTTTTCCATCCACAATTGTAAGCTTTAATGATTCTAGTGTTGTGCTCATCACTTCCCAATTCGGTAACTTTCATTAAACCAAGTGACTCAATTTCTTGCAATACATCTTCACCTGTTCGTACGGGCGGGGCAGATTCGGTAACTGTCTTTCCTTTGGTAAACCAGTTCTTATTCTTGCGAAATGGATGATTGGCAGGTAAAAACTTTCGATGATTATCAAACCATGTAGACTTTCCACCATGTGAAAGATTATAAGCATCATGATCATGAGCACAATGAGGAGAAGCTAAATGACCGGCAGTTTTCCATCCAGACAACATTGAATAAGCAGGGAAGTCACTGATAGTCCACATCAATGCAGCTCGCATACGAAAATTTTGTTTCAAAGAATTATCCCAAGTCTCCACGCCATCTTCCCACAATATTTTTAACTCAGCAATCAATGGTTGAAGAAAAACATCTATCTTCTGTTTTGGATTTTTAGGTCCAGGCACAAGTACAGACAGAAATAAGTACTGTTCTTTTGAACACATCCACGGAGGCAAATTATAAGGAGTCACTATAATTGGCCAAGAAGAATATTGTCTACCTGTTTCACTAAATGGTTGAAACCCATCAGCAGAAAGTCCCAATCTAACATTTCTCGGCTCAAAAGAAAATGTGGGATGTGCTCTATCAAATTGTTTCCACTCCTCTGAGTCTGAACAATGACGCATCACACCTTCTTCTTGATAATGTTCGGCATGCCATCTCATATGAGCTGCAGTCGTAGGTGAAGCATACAACCTTTGTAATCTCGGTGCCAATGGAAAATAGATCATCCTTTTAAAAGGAACTTTCTTTTTTTCCTTCCGGGGTCTGTTAAGTCTTGATCTGTATCTCGCATGTGAACAAAACTTACTTGACTCCATGTTGACATCTTCACCCCAATATATCATACACCCATTAATACAACAATCAATTTGCTGTGAAGGAAGCCCCAATTCTTCCATGTACTTCTTCGTACTGTAAAAACTATCAAAAAATGCATTATCTGGAGGTAAGATGTCTTTGAAGAACTGTGAGGTTTGATCATAACATGTCTCAGACCAATGATGGTCAGATTTCAAACTCAACATCTGAGCCATGGCAGACAACTGAGAAGTTTCACAACCTTCATATAACTCTCTCTCAGACGATTTTAAAATATTATACAACTTCTGTGCTTCTGCATTTGGCGTCTCTGGATCAAAATTTAGACCAGCAGCATCCATCACCATGTTGTACATTAGGTTGTCATCATCTCTTCTCCCTTGAGTGAAGGATTGTTCTCCACTTTGTCTACCAACATATGGCTCTCCATGTCGATCCCACACATAATAATCTCTAACAAATCCTTTTTTCATTAAGTGCACTTTCACTGTCTCTGCATTCCAGAATCTACCATTCTCACACATGAAACATGGACACTGAATGTTTGTCCCATTCATGGACGAAGGTCGAGATATAACGTACTGCATAAAATTTTCCAACCCATTTAAAAATGCCGGATTTAAGCATCCTTGACTATCTAGTCTTTGATACATCCAAGCTCGATCATTGTTATTCATGATATTGAACTTTGTAATAACCTAAAACAAATTAAAATATATACAATTAAAAATTTTATTGTCCACGATTAAACAAAGATGGAACCAACTAATTAAAAACATAATTAAATATTTGTAAAAAAAACATAATTAAATATATTAAAAGCTACTAACTACGCTTAGCAAAAAAAAAAAGGCTACTCACTACAAAAGCCACTAGTTGAGCAGTTCGATTTTGTCACCGAAAGATGGAAACAAGTTCAATTATGCGTGTCTCATTCTCATCATTGTTATGTGTGATGTGTTGCAATATTAAAGTAAAATGAGTCCCTTAATTTCCACATCTAAGATCCAAGGTCGTTGAATAAAAATTATTTAACAAAAAAAAAATTCACACTACACATGCAAACACAAGGTACCCAGTCCATCTCATGTACCCGTTTTTTATTCTAATGATATCTTTGATTTTCTAAAAAAAACAATAACATCAACGATACATGTATGAAAAAAGAATTGAATTTTAGCTAAATAATTAACATGAATTAAGAACATCATTGCAATTTTTTGGCACATAAAATAACTAGATGATTACCTAAAATTTTTTTACTGCATAAAACCCACTAAAGACACAAAAGTACTACCCACTACTAAGGAACCCTAGATGATTACATAAGGAAATAGTAAAAATTACCACGTTGCAGGAAAAGCTACCACCAGAATTGGATTGAGAGAAGTCAATCGTCCCTAAGCTTCTTGCAGGAGAGAAGAAAAAATAGTTTAGAAAAGTAGATCTGAAATGATGAGTAATGAGAGTACAAAAGGGAGTTGCATTATATGTTAAGACATACCCTACCAATAATTTAGTAACGGAAATTATTTTAACCGATTTAATATTATAACGGTTTAGTAATGAAATAAATATAACGGATTTAAAATTGCAATAGATTAGCAAAGGAAAAGTAGCAAAGGCCTTTACAACGAATTGCCAACGAATTGACAACCATTTGCCAACAAATTTACAACAGAACCACCAACAGAAATATGTGTTAGCATTCTGTTGGTAATTCCTTGGTAGGCCGTTGTTATTTCGTTACAAATTCGTTGGCAATAATCTGTTGTAAGGTCATTGCCATATTCGTTGGTAAGTTGGGCGGGCAAATTTGGCGCTTCTTTTTCCCAACGAATTATTCCGTTGGTAAATGTCTGTTGTTGATCTGTTGGCGGCCTGTTATAATATCATTGCCTTTTCAACGGGTTACCAATTCGTTAGCAATTATCAACGAACACGTATCCGTTGGCAACTTTCGTTGGTAAATCTTGGATTTCTTGTAGTGTACAGAGACTCTTGGCACTGGTTTATCAGGTCGTGTTGAGGTCACCAAGAAATATCATCAGGCACTCGACTCTTCTATTGTTAAGAATTTTCCAGATAATGGTTGCATTGATTGCATGAGCCATAACACCGATTCCCTTTACTGCTCAAAACAAACAGCTATTGTTAGAGCATAAGATGATTTTTTCCCACGTGATCCTGTATCACATACCATCCATATTGCAACAGTGGCATACAATAGTGTCTTGCTTGGAGAATTCATGCAGCCTGATTGGGATATATTCCAATCTCGACATCCAGTAGCTGAATATCATGCATCAGCCAGGGCTATCAGCGGTGGCCCTGTTTATGTGAGTGATGCTACTGGAATCACAATTTTGATCTCCTAAGGAAACTTGTTTTACCAGACGGGTCAATCCTCCGAGCCCGCTTGCCGGGCCGTCCCACCAAGGACTGTTTATTCTCTGATCCAGCTCGTGACGGAGTTAGCTTGTTAAAGATATAGAACATGAACAAGTACAATGGAGTGCTTGGTATCTACAATTGCCAAGGTGCAGCATGGAACAGCACTGAAAGAAAAAACATATTCCATCAAACTCAGTCTGATGCAATAACTGGCTTCATCAAAGGCCATGATGTACACCTCATTGCAGATGTTTCTATGGATGATAACTGGAATGGTACATGTGCCCTATACAGAGCACTAACATTTATATTCTACCTCATAATACTACGACTCCCATGTCCCTAAAGATCTTCGAGTAGGACATAATTACAGTTACACCAGTTAAAATGTTGGCACCTGGGTTCCAATTTGCAGCATTTGGACTCGTGGACATGTACAATGCTGACGGAGCTATCCAAGGGCTTAGATATGAAGTGAAGAATGGTGCTCAATTGTCTGGAGAGAGTGTTTAGAACCTCGCAGAAGCAGTTGCAGTAGTTTCAATGGAGGTGAAGGGTTGTGGCAGGTTTGGTGCTTACTCCATCTCCAAGCCGAAAAGGTGCACCGTTGGATCGAGCATTGTAGATTTTACTTATGATGCAACTTCAGGGTTAGTTATCTTTAGTTTGGATCAATTTCCCGATCGAGGAGAACCAGAAAGTTCATATTGTCAACATCGAATTATGAATTACTCCTAGCTTATTGTTATGCCAAGATTGATGTTGATGCTCTGGAGATTATCAAGCAAAAGATGTACTAAGATATATGTGTCTTTTAATTATATTTAAACACTTATTCTTCTACTCTGAATATGTAACACCTATTCAACTTGTATTAGAAGTTGGTCTGGTGACCTAGCTACTTCCCACTCCTTTATAAATCTTCCAATATGTTAATCGCATAATAAAGATCAAACAATGAAATCCGGACGAAAATTTAGTGTCAAGTTGATGAATAGAAGTTGTAGCAAAAATATGCTTGTAATAGTGTTGGGTCTCATTCTGTTGGCAACTTTTGCGGTGTTAAGCGATGTTTATGGCACCACTTGCGACGAAACGTTGTTCATCGACACCCCCTTCGTCCCAACGCCGCACGAACTCTCGGCACTATATGATAAATGGTTAGCCATTCACCACAAAAATTATACAGACAATGAAGGTGAAAAAGAGAGGCGGTTCGAGATTTTCAAAGATAATCTGTGGTTTATACTTGATCATAATAGCGATAGCAGCGTTACTTATAAGCTTGGTTTGAACCGATTTGCTGATCTGACCAATGCCGAGTACCAGTCCATGTTTGTGGGTGGTGGTGAGGCGGTCGTGAGGGACAAGCACAAAAACAGCGAGAGTGATTATCGATTTAAGTATGCAACCAAGGATGATAATGATTTGCCTGGATTTATCGATTGGAGGGACCTAGGGGCTGTTCCTCCCGTCAAAGATCAAGCCCAAACTTCCGGTGGGGGTGAGTGTATTCTTTTGCAAAACCCTAATTGTTTTAATTCTGTTAATTATTTTTCTCTGGGTTTATGGTTTGGATATCGTTTATGGTTTATGGTTCCGGTGAATGGGATCTCTCTCCCCCCCCATATGTATGTATAATCATGTATTATTATGTATGTATGTATAATAGGCTTGTATGGTTTTGATTGGTGTTTGTTTTCGGCAAATCTGTTAGTAGGGGTCCCCTGTGGTTTTGCATACATATATACATAGGTTAGTGGTCAAATAGAAACCAATCTTAGAATAGAAACTAGAAACCAACATTAAATAAATTATATTTCATTTATTCTAATGGTCCCGTCAGGGCACCTTCACAAAAAGTGTTTAAAATTATTGGCTACATCCAAAAAAAAATAAAAAATTGTTCACGCTGATATTATATATATATAGGACAAGACCCTATATATATATATAGGCTAGTGGTCAAATAGAAACCAATCTTAGAATAGAAACTAGAAACCAACACTAAATAAATTATATTTCATTCATTCTAATGGCCCCGCCAGGGGCACCTTCACAAAAAGTGTTTAAAATTATTGGCTCCATCCAGCAAAAAAAAAAAAAAAAAAAAATTACTGTTCACGCTGACGTCACTGCCACGTCAGCAGTGAACAGTATTTTTTTTTTTTTTTTGTTGGATGGAGCCAAGAATATTATGAACTTTTTGTATTGGGGTACCCCTAATTTGGTCATTAGATTAGTTTGAAATATTTAATTTATGTTTAGTTTCTAGTTTCTATTCTAATTTGGTCACTAAATGAAATATAATTTATTTAGTGTAGGTTTCTAGTTTCTATTCTAATGTTGATTTCTATTTGAACGCTAGCCTATATATATATATATAGGCCTTTGCTCCATAAAGAACACTCTTATATAAAGAACAATAAAGAACACTATAAAATCATTTATTCCAATAGATCCATTGGCCCCGCCAGGGGCACCCAATACAAAAAGTTCTTATTTTTTTAGGCTCTATCCATCCAGCAAAAAAAAAAAAATGAAAATTTTACTGTTCATCGATGACGTCATCATCGATGAACAGTAAAATTTACAATTTTTTTTTTTTTTTTGCTGGATGGATAGAGCCTAAAAAAATGAGAAAGAATGACCAAAATGCCTAATTTTCCCCTACCCATTGACCAAAATACCCATATCTGAAAATACCGCCCAAAATACCCACGGGTCACGCCGTTTGGAACGGCGCGACCCGAACACTGTAGCGTGCCAGAATTTGCAAATAGTCTCCGGAAAACTGAGAGCTCCATTGCCGGCGACTGGGGCGATTTTCGGCGTCTCCGTCGATCTCTCTCCCTACACAACCTCCACCACTTTTGAACACATCAAAACAAACAGCAAATCATCCTCTTCCTTTTTCCCCAACCGATTTTGACGGATAAGGCCCCGCAGGGGCTCTATGAGCTCGTCGGAATCTTAGACTTGATGAAATCGCCATTTTTGGGCGAATCAAATCTGGATAAACATAGGCTATAAAACTGGTATGGTCTTGTAGAGCTTGCAATTGCGATTCGAACGATGTATGCTATGTGGTTCGAAAATTCGTGTAGTAGACGAACGGAGACGAAGAAAAAACCAGCCGGAATCGCCCTAAACGGCAGCTCTGGGATTGACGGAGACGATGGAAGACACGCTGGTTCAACCAGCGCATCCCCTGATACGCTTGTTGAAACAGCGTATCTCACGTCATCTCTGACGTCAGATGCGCGGTTTCATCAGGCGTATCAGGAGATGCGTTTTATGTAGTAGCGTATCCTGCAGCAATTTCACGAGACTCAGGAACGTATCCTTTGGATACTCCTACCCTGGAGGCGTATCCCAGGATACTCCTACCCCAAAGGCGTATCCCGTGGGTATTTTGGGCGGTACTTCCCAAATCTGGGTATTTTGGTGAGAGAAAGTAAAATAGTGGGTAGAAAGGGCACTCACCCAAAAAATAAGAACTTTTTGTATTGGGTGGCCCGCCAGGGGCAATGGATCTATTAGATATGAGGTGTTCTTTGTTGTTCTTTATTTAAAGTGTTCTTTATGGAGTCCAACCCTATATATATATATATATTCATATAGTTTCAGCAAATTTTGCAACTTAATAGATTAAGATTACACAGATTAAGCCAACTTGCAATGCCAGAGGTAATACCTTTTTGTATGCTAGGAACAGTTTTGCCACCATTGCTACTCTCAATCCACTCAAGTATAACATGTTGCTTGTTTATTTATTAGTTTTTGTAAATTTTGGATTTGAAAGAGTCCAGATAAGTATTTAATTTCATTACTTGCTGACCTACAGTCGAATGTATGCCCTTATTGTTTTTATGTGATGCTAGTTAATGTGAAATTTGTTGGGGCAATTGTCAAAGTCAGTTACAAAATGATACTCCCCCGTTTCAATTTGTGTGTCTTGTTTCTTCTAGACACGTTTGCCAACACACACTTTTAATCGTATTAGTATTAAATATAAAAACTTCACTGTATTAAATTACTCATAAATACGAATCCAACAAGATCACTCATGACTATATTTGGTCTTATAGATTATGGGTAAATTAGTAGTCAATCATTTATTATAAACAGTGTCCAAAATCAAAATAGGACACACAAATTGAAACGGAGGGAGTACTTTTGTAAAAACTTTGCAATAAATTGGCAATGACTTGAAACCATCATTTGGATTCTTTTCTGGTGCTAATTACATATCTTCTCCATTATGCAGGAAGTTGGGCCTTCTCAACTATTGGTGCAGTTGAAGGGCTAAATCACATTGTAACGGGTGAGCTTGTTCCTCTCTCAGAGCAAGAATTGGTCGATTGTCATAAAGGTTTCAATCACAGATGCAGCAGCGGTGGTTGTCAGACGGACTCTGCCTTTGATTTCATTGTTAAAATTGGTGGAATTCATGCTGCGGATGATTATTCGTACAAGGGTGTTCAGGGCCAATGTGATCATAACCTGGTGTACGATCCCAAGGTTGTTACTATTAGTGGTTTTGAAAATGTTCCTCAAAATGACGAAAATTCGCTGAAGAAGGCTGTGGCACACCAACCAGTCAGTGTTTCAATTGAAGCTGGAGGCAGGGCTTTCCAACTGTACGAATCAGGTGTTTATACTGGACTATGTGGGACAGAGTTGGACCATGATGTTTTGGCTGTTGGATATGGTACAGAAGATGGGAAAGATTATTGGATAGTAAGGAACTCATGGGGTAATAGCTGGGGCGAGAATGGGTATATGAGATTACAGCGTAACTTGGCCAGTACTGATACAGGAAAGTGCGGTATAGCAATGCGGCCCTCCTATCCTGTTAAGAAGCCCAGCCCACTTTGTGATGCTTACAGCAGTTGTCCGGAGGCAACCACGTGTTGCTGTGTCTATGAGCTTGGTAACCACTGCTATGGTTGGGGATGCTGTCCTGTTGAGTCAGCCACCTGCTGTGATGATCACTCCAGCTGCTGCCCGCAAGAGTTTCCTGTTTGTGACACAAAGGCCAAAACATGCCTACTGAGCAAGGACAGCCCTGTTGGAATAGACGCTTTGAGGCCTAAGCCTGCAAAACTTAACTTGAATGTGATTATAGCTTCCAGAAAGATTATTGGCCCCTGAGGGAGGAATGCCTGGGCATTGCAGAAGGATTGTGGAAGCAGTTTTTTCCCCCTTTACCCTGTAATTTTTGTGGAACCATTTGTGTTTCTTCACATTTGTTTGAACAGCAATGTATCGAGTTTACTTTTTGTTACTGATGTTGGGATTAAAAACGATTTGTGTATATATTTTCCTTTCAGATTTCCTGCAAAACAAGCCTCTGTATGTTTGATTTGCCGAGTTCTTTCATTAATTTGAGATATTTTTTCATTTTTTCTGATGGGAAAAGCAAGCTTTCCTTAAAATCTTCTAAACATTGACAAGGGGTGTTGGTGTTTAGTTGTTGCTTTGTTGACAAATAACAAATAACTTCATTGCACTACAAATTTAACAAGGAATTTTACAGGTATGGAGTAATGATAAGTATGAAAGTGTGGAGCATAGAGCAATGGTGAATTCAGAGAAGGAAAGATTTTCCATTCCATTTTTCTTTAATCCTGAGCACTCAACTATGGTGGAACCTCTAAATGACTTAACAAATGATGAAAATCCTCCCCAAGGCAAAAGTTTAACATGAACAGTAGACGTAGCAATTTTAAGAAACTTGCAGTCGATAATGTTCAGATCCACCAGGACCACCAGTTCAAGGTATTAACATAGCAAGTATGTTCAACCCTGTGAACTGTTAATCATGTATTTGAAAGAGGTATGTGCAAGTCCAACAAAAACTTTGATTTAACTTTTTGTAGTGAGAAGATGTAACAAAATCAATGTCCAACTGATTTTTTTTTTGTGGATTTCCACTGGTGCCGTGGTGGAATACTTGAATCTGTTCGTTGGTATCCAGAAATTATGAGAGTTGTTCCATTTAAGATCCAAATACCAGACTGCCGGGTCAGATATTTATACCATAGATGTCCCTAAACCTTAACGTTTATGAGAAATGCGTAATGTCTTTACGTGGTACTTGTTCAAATAAGCACTTATCTTGTCAAAATAAGCGAAAGCAAACTAGTACAACTACTATTCTTCTACTATCTTCCGTCTATACTCTGAATTGTTAAATTTGCTTGTTAGCAAGTTAAGAATAGTATTTTCGAATATGACTAAAGTCTTCATGCATCTGTTCATCGACAAAGTCGATGTTGTATAGATGTGTAGTAAAGATCATACTTTGTAATCTGAAAATTCTGCACTATCCTGTTTTTAGGGCTTTAACTCATGAACATTTTTGTTTGGCTCGAGTAAATACTTAGTTCGAACTCGGTTCAGTTAATAAATTAATGAGTAACACTTTATTACAACAGAGTTCAGCTTAAGGGCCTGTTTGGATTGAGGGTTGGGGAGGGATGGGTTGGATTGGCTTAGAATGGGATGGGTTAGGTTGGGAAGGGATGGGTTGGGTTGAACCCTTACCATGTTTGGATGTAAGGGTTGAGTAATGAAGGGTTCAACCCTTACCTTATTTGGATGGAGAATTAGGTTGAGAAGGGTTATATTATAATTAATTATTATTTTTTTGGGAAAAAATATTTTCAAATCAATATTTTCGAAAAAAAAATTTCGGAATCAATATTTCGGGGAAAAAAATTTCCGAACCAATATTTCGGGAAAAAAAATTTCTCAATCAATATTTCGGGAAAAAATACTTCAGAACCGATCTTTCGGAAAAAAATATTTCCGAACCAATATTTCGGGAAAAAATATTTCTAGATCAGTATTTTAGGAAAAAATATTGCCGAACCAATATTTCTGAACGAATATTTTGGAAAAAATATTTCCGAAATATTGGTTCGGAAAAAAATATTTCGGAAATATTGGTTCTGAAAAAAATATTTCCGAAATATTGGTTCCGAAAAAAATATTTTCGAAATATTGGTTTGGGAAAAAATATTTCCGAAATATTGGTTCCGAAAAAAATATTTCCGAAATATTGGTTAGGGAAAAAATATTTCCGAAATATTGGTTCCGAAAAAAATATTTCCGAAATATTGGTTCGGGAAAAAATATTTCCGAAATATTGGTTCGGAAAAAAATATTTCCGAAATATTGGTTCGGAAAAAAATATTTCCGAAATATTGGTTCGGAAAAAAATATTTCCGAAATATTGGTTCGGAAAAAAATATTTCGGAAATATTGGTTTCGAAAAAAATATTTTCGAAATATTGGTTCGGAACCAATATTTCCGAAATATTTTTTCCCGAACCAATATTTCGGAACTATTTTTTTCCGAATCAATATTTCGGAAATATTTTTTTCGGAACCAATATTTCGGAAATATTTTTTTCCGAACCAATATTTCGGAAATATTTTTTTCCGAACCAATATTTCGGAAATATTTTTTTCCGAACCAATATTTCGGAAATATTTTTTTCCGAACCAATATTTCGGGAAAAAAATTTTCCGAACCAATATTTCCAAAATATTTTTTTCCGAACCAATATTTCCGAAATATTTTTTTCCGAACCAATATTTCGGAAATATTTTTTTCGGAAATATTTTTTCCAAAATATTCTTTCATAAATATTTTTTCAGAAATATTGGTTCGGTAATATTTTTTCCTAAAATACTGATCCAGAAATATTTTTTTCCGAAATATTGGTTCGGAAATATTTTTTTCCGAAAGATTGGTTCTTAAGTATTTTTTTCCGAAATATTGATTGAGAAATTTTTTTTCCCAAAATATTGGTTCCGAATTTTTTTTTCCCAAAATATTGATTCCGAAATATTTTTTTCAAAAATATTGATTTGAAAATATTTTTTCCCAAAAAAATAATAAATAATTATATTATAACCCTTCTCAACCTAATCATCCATCCAAAAAAAGTAAGGGTTGAACCCTTCATTACTCAACCCTTACATCCAAACATGGTAAGGGTTCAACCCAACCCATCCCTTCCCAACCTAACCCATCTCATTCTAACCCAACCCAACTCATCCCTCCCCAACCCTCAATCCAAACAGGCCCTTAGTGTTC
Source organism: Kitagawia praeruptora (assembly GCA_037693485.1). Lineage (NCBI taxonomy): Eukaryota > Viridiplantae > Streptophyta > Magnoliopsida > Apiales > Apiaceae > Kitagawia > Kitagawia praeruptora. The sequence continues at coordinate 149,666,717 of CM075352.1, forward strand.
GATAATTAAGCAAGCTCCAAGGGGAACTGTGTGGGTGTTTGGGGTATCATAAAAAATGTAGCTTATGACTTATAAGCACTTACTAGCTTAGGGCCCGTGCAAAGCACGAGTTACTTTTAAATACTTTTAAAATTATGTGATTAAATAAAATAGAGTATAATATTTTATTATGGAATTTAACTTTGTAATATTAATTAATAAAATTAATAATAATAATAATAATAATAGTTATTTAATAAATGATATGTATTGATTAGAACTAATAATATAAAATCTTAATGTAAATTTGTTGTTAACGGGTAATGGTGTAAATATAAAATACTACTCTGTATTTAGGATTAAAGACAATAACGGAATTTATTTGATTTGTTTTATATTATAAATAATTTAAAATTAAATAATTAGAGTGAAAACCAAAACTTAAGAGAAAACCAAAACTTTCAATGTTTCGGCTTTAATATAATAGTATATTAAATAATTAGAGTGAAAACCAAAACTTAGGAGAAAACCAAAACTTTCAATGTTTCGGCTTTAATATAATAGTATAGATGTCATATAAGTGATAAGTAGAGCATAACTTATAAGTCAGTAAAGTGTTTGGTAAATCGGAACTTATAATCAGTAAATTGTTTGGGTAAATCAGAACTTATAAGTTAACTTTTTTCTATAATTTTCAAAATATTTGTTTTTTATATATAACAATGGATGTCAATGAATAGATCTCGATGAGTAGAGAAATTTGAGATATACGTATCAATTTTCTAATGAATGGATCGAGAGATATATGATTTTGAAGATTTGAAGGATATTATATATTGCGTATATCGAGAAATAAGTTATAAGCATGAGTTGAATGTTAAAATTTCCTAACATTCAACTTATGTGATTATAAATTATAAGTTGAGCCAAAACTTATTTTGGCAAACACCCCCCATAAGTATTTATGGCCTTATAAGGTATAAGCTCCGACAGCCAAACAGGCCCTGTGTTTCATGTTTATGCTCGTGAGTACATATTTACTAATCTAAGAATTACACGTTAAACTTGTCAAACAGTAATAGCTCTTTTCCTTGCTTTTTTGTAATTAATGTTAAAATATAGCTTTGTCATTTTGGAACTTGGAGTATTATGATCATGTTGAAAATAACGTAATACACTCCAGACTTGTTGTTTTTACTCCAGACTTGTTGGTAGGTGCTTATTCTAATCATGTTTTTTATGAGCAAGCTCTCTGAGTACTCCCCCGTCCCACAATAGTAATCTCTTTTTGAGAGAATTTTTTTTCCCATAATACATGTTCATTTCCAATTTTCTTAATGAAGAGTGACCAAAAGTATAAAATAGCTCATATTCTTAAAAGTCAATGCATTTATAATGGGCATAAAAGGAAATGTATCATCAAATTAATGTTTTCTTAAGATGCGTAATTTTTCCAAAAGTGACTTGTATTATGGGACACAGGGAGTAATGTTTATCGAATGCACAATCTGTTAATGAATGCTAATTAGCTGTCTGTGAGCAATGTTAATGCCAGCTGATGAAGAAACCGTCCAGGTTCAATGTGTTGCAGCTTTGAATCTGAGAATTATTCTAGGGCCAGATCCAGAAACCGTCCAGGTTCAATACTACTCCCTCTGTCCCGTCCATTTCTTTACAATTTCCTTTTTGGGCCGTCCCACCATTTCTTTACATTACCCAAAATAGTAAGTTTTAACACTATTACACTCACTACTTCACTTATTTTAACAATACTTTACACTATTACATCCACTACTTCACTTATTTTAACAATAAAATCACTATTACACCCACTACTTCACTTATTTTAACAATAAAATCACTATTACACCCACTACCTCATTTATTTTAACAATATTACATCCACTTTACACCCACTATCCTTGACCTCCGTACCCAGCCGCCATGTAAAAAACTGACTGGGACGAGGGAGTATGTTACGGAGTACAACTTTATTTCAGGGCTCAAAACAACTTACTAACATAGTCGTATATGATGGCAATGGCTACACAACACTGGAGAGGCCGAGTACTAATTACAAACAAATATTTTTTTCCTGTCAAATGAGTTATTTTTTTTTTTTTTGTGAATTATTCAAGTCAAGTTTGCTTCGATGCATTTCGTAGAATATTTAAAGATTTTTTTATTCGAGTTTGAACTCGGACTCGAGTTCAAATAATTCAAATACTACATCAAAACAAGCTCACACGAATTTCAAGTCTTCGTGAGATTAAAGAAACTTATTGTGCTTGTATGTATAAATTTCTAATATACTGTTTAATAAATATTCAAAAATAAATATTCTTATAGACAGTACTCCTATAATTAAAGACCATGATCATAGACACTGTTTAAATAATGAGATTCATTATAGGCAGGGGTAAAATAATGAACAAAATTAATACTCAACACTATCAGCCCGTTTGGCTAACGAGGCTTATGACTTATGCCGGCTTTAAGTAGGGAATGGTGTGTTTGGCCAAGCCGGCTTTAAGCCGGCTTTAAGTTAAAAAACTGCTTTAAGTCAGAAGTTCCATGTACTTTTGAGTTTTGACTTATGACTTATGACTTATGGAGTTTTTTTTTTTTTTCACAATTCTTGTAAAGCTTAAATATCATGAATTTAAATTTTTTTAAAGTCAAATTTCACTTTAAGTCAAAATTATTAAATCCCCATTTAACTTTAAGTAAAATTACCCAAACACTTTCATTTAACTTAAAGTAAACAATTTTACTTTCTCCTTTAAGTTAAAAACACCTCCATTAAATCAAAAGTAACTTATTTTAAGCAACGCCAAACACCCTCTATATATCTCTTCTTGCAGGCTGCAGCTCTATTACAGCCAGTGTTCCAGAAATCGCTAGGCGGTCCAGGGCGGTTGGGGTACCGCCTAGCGCCTAATCGGGTAGGCGGGGATTAATCGGATGGATTAATCGGAGCATTAATCGGATATTATAATAATATTTAATATATTACTCTAATTTACAATTAAACATATAATTTTAAATAAATTAACAGGATTAATCGGATTTCAAAAATCGAATCGGTTAGTTACCTTCCAGAAGATTAATCGGGGATTAATCGGTTGAATCGGGGATTTTTAGAACAGTGATTACAGCCCACTTGAGTTTTGCTCAACATCTTTATTCCTTGTTCTTAACTGTACATCATTTTAACCCCAAGTTGTAAAGGTCTAAATTATCCCAGATTAAATTCCATTCTGGGTACTTCTCTATCAAAGCATGAGAAAACATAAATACATAATGTGAACCCGAAAAGTCGAAAACTAAGACCAGATAATCACAGAGTAACCAAAACTGAACCACAAGTGAAAATCACTAGCAATTGTAGATGATTGTGAAAAGAAATATGCACATTCACTAGTTCAATACAAAGAACAAATTAACAAACCAATAAATCAATCAGCCTATAGGTTTGCTTAGCAAATGTGACAACTTACGGGAATAAATTTCGACAAAACACATCGTATACAGATACTATTCCCCGAATGCAGTTGTACATAAACGTTAAGGAAGAATACCGATATATAAGCTCTGTGCATTGATCGAAATCAGTGACGAGGAGGACTGTTGCTCCATGACTATACTAACAGCTTCACAGAATGCCAAGACAAACATTATCGCAAACTTGAGCATTTCCATGCACAACTTCCATCTCTGATGTATCATACTATCTTACAAATGTGAAAGCTTATAGGTATAAATTCGACAAAACAGATCATATGCAGATACTGATACCGTATGCAGGTTGCAGATAAACGTCAAGGAAGAATACCGATATATAAGCTCTGTGCATTGATCGAAATCAGTGACGAGGAGGACTCCTGCTCCATGACTATACTAACAGCTTCACAGAATGCCAAGACAAACATTATCGCAAACTTTAGCATTTCCATGCACAACTTCCATCTCTGATGTATCATACTATCTTACAAATGTGAAAGCTTATAGGTATAAATTTCGACAAAACAGATCATATGCAGATACTGATACCGTATGCAGGTTGCAGATAAACGTCAAGGAAGAATACCGATATATAAGCTCTGTGCATTGATCGAAATCAGTGACGAGGAGGACTCCTGCTCCATGACTATACTAACAGCTTCACAGAATGCCAAGACAAACATTATCGCAAACTGGAGCATTTTCATGCACAACTTCCATCTCTGATATATCATACTATCTTTATATCCGTACGTAGGTGTCTCTGTTTGTTAATTTCTTCGACTGTCCGCGTCTCCAACTATTTATACACATGTTAACATAAACTAAAGTGCAAATACATAGTACTGCAGTGCCAGGGCAGGGGCTTAAATTGGCTTCCGAGATCTCCAAGGGACAATTATAAACAAATATAACCTTAATTCCATCTCAATCATTGGGAGCAATACTATCTGAAAACACCCTTGTGTTACTTATGACTATGTGCTTCAAAAATCAACACTTATCTTATCCATTTGAGTTGTCTGGACTCTGAAAACACCTACCAACTGGTCCGAATTTATTTGTTTTAAATTTAATATTATTATATGTAGACCTATTTAATTGGTTGGCAATAATTAACAAGAACATACAAACGAATATGTCAACATATTCCCCCATACCTCAATTATTATTTACATCATGTAATCATGTTTAATATAGACAATTTTTCTTGTAATATATTAGACACATTGGTAATTTGAAAGACAATATATATTATACAGTTGAGATATCTTCAAATAAACAATTTAATCGAATCATACTAGCAGATCAAAAGAAATCTAGGCCGTTTACTTGATTTATAATAAGCAAATCTATCAACTTCTCAAGAACTTACTACTTACTAGTACTTGTGCTTAGCAATATATTATACCATATAGTCAAGATAATCTCAACTAAATAAAATTTGATTGGATCATTGAGTAATATTAAGAAATTCAGACCGTTCACTAGATTTATACTTGTAAATGTAATAATCACATTCAGCAACTTGGAGAACATATTATATTCAACACATTTGTGCAGCATGAAGATCGTGTTTGTATATTTTTGTGTACTTCTAATAATTTTATGTATTTTGATATTTTCATGTTGTATCGCATATTTTTCACGTCATAATTTGTATGACATTAAATAAAATAAAAAATATTTATTTAAGTGTACGTGTAATAAATCCAAACATGATAGTTACTTACTTTAATTTAGTGTTCGTTTACCTAAGAAGTAGAAACACCATTAAATTGTTGTACCTTTTCTAGTGTGTGAAATTGTCGAATCTAGCTAGAACACACAAAATGCACTTGCATCGCAGGTAACAAGGATCATTCTAAGAAATTTTATGGTGCCTTTTAAATAGTATTAATTATATGAGGCAGTTATAGATTGAAGGAGGAAATAAATAAATTAGCAAGGAACTAAACTGGCGAAGATAAAAGATGTAAAATATACCTTATTCTAATCAACAATTTTGTACAGCAAACAGAGGACAGAATTATGGACACGCCCCCGAGTAGTAGGTTCCATAACGTTACATTACATCTTGAGCAAGTAAATGCCAACTGAAGGCAGAAACAACAGAACTTCAAGAGCTTGTTCATTAGAGAAAGTGGAATGCAGGAAGAAACACAGGTGAGAAACAACAGTGAAAAACACAGTTGCCCAATCATCCGGAAAATCCCGGTGATCGAAGCTTCGTGTGCTTGGGGAGGGCGATTTTGCCTAAATTTTTACCAAATTCAGAGACTATATATATACTCTTTGACAACGGAAACTGCTTGTTCCCTTAACCTCCTACCATATGTCAGAACTGATTATAAAATCACATAGCATAAACTATTTCTCCACTACTATCGAGATCAAGATCTGGATCACTCTCTAGATCCTCATCCATGTCATCATCAATGTCCAGGCTACCTGTCAGATACTGATTGAGATTGTTTCCTCCATTGGCAGGTAGGGTTGCCTCTGCAATTATCTGCATTATTTCATCAACGCTCTGCATGGGTTGATCAGGCTCATTATACTGGTTCAATTTGTTTTCATCAACTAGGTCTGCAGGGAGGTTTTTCAGAAACCAGTCATGGTTTTTAATCTCGTCCATGCTTATCCTCTGTCTCAATTGAGAATTAAGAAACAATATCATTAAGTCTATCTCTGGATCTAGTTATTATGATAAGGTAATAAGAAATATAGTGGCATCATCTATTCATAATCTGATATAGAAAGTAGCTTTAACACATTTTGTTTTCCAAAGCAGCAAGCTATTTGAAGGACAGCATTTGCTCTTTCCCCACCCCCTCTTAAGAAAGAAGCTGACTATAAAACAAACACAACATCCCAGCAAAAAAGCTCACAGGAGGAAAGAAGATAAAAATAAGAAAAAAAACAAGTAAATTAGTGACTATATAAGTAATTTGCTCAAACATGATTTAGCAAAAAAAAAAAAAAAATTTGCTCAAACATGATAGGAAGCAGAACACAAAAAGAAGTATACATCTAGAAAAGTGAATACCTTCGCAGGGTCAGCTACAAAGATCCTCGAGATTAAATGACGACACTCAGCAGATATATGGACATAATCTGGAATTGAATACTGGACGTTCAAGATTCGCTGCATGAGAAAAATACTATGAGTAGTAATCCAGCAAGATAGAGTGCATCATCAATAATAGGGTGAATGGTTACGTGTATTGTCTTGCGAAAGTTCTTAGGTTCCTCGGGGTCTTCAAAAGGATATGCTCCCACCAGCATGACATATAATGTAACACCGCATGACCATACATCTGCAATCTGATGTTACAACGACAATATAATTAAAAGAATTGAATTAGACATAATAGTGCAAATAAGAGCACAGTGGTGACTAGCGGTATAACGTTGTAGAAACAGTTTATGCCTATGCCAACGTCAAGCATGAAACTACTGAATCTGAATTAGGAGACATGTCTGGGAACAGCATGATTTAGCATAATTTTACATGTGAAGCTTATAAAGAGGCACAGTTCATTAAGATTTTTCTTTTCTCAAGGAATTGTGACATGCCACAAGGGTAACACGGAGATAATAGGAGGAAAAAGAATGTGATGATAATATATTTCTAAGAATTATCAAGAAACTGATGATGCAGGGGCCCTGTATACCGGGTGTGATTTTAATAAATTAAATATTCAAGCTTACATAATTCTTGAAGAAATAGATATCAGCAGTTCATAACAATATAAATATTAGTAGAATTAACAACCCAGTTTACCTTGCCATCATATTCTTTCTTTAGTAACACTTCCGGAGCGATATATGCAGGTGTTCCAACAGTTGACTTTGGTTGTGAGTGCAGCACCGAGGACTAGGAAATGAAAGAAAAATTGAACTATTTGTAGACAACAATACAGGAAGATAGAGAAGTAACACAAGTAAAACACAAGCATAAATCAGACCAATGAATAGTCATCAGTAATCAGTTAAAAAGTCAACAGAAATGTAAAAAAGACATTGACCATGCGAAAGATAAGATACCTTTGAGTATTATTTTCTTTCCTTTTACTTTTACTTTTCTACTAGTGGGACAAATGAAATATTTAGGGACATAACAACCAAGCAAAGGAGTAAAGTAGTAAACGAAATGCAGTAAAACAGAAATTTAGAAGCAAAGAAAAACAAAAAAGGGATACCTTAGAATATCCAAAATCACAAATTTTCAACCGAGGTGCTGGGCTGCCATCCAGTAATGTATTCTCCAGTTTCAAGTCGCGGTGACATACTTGCTTCATGTTGAAATTTATATGAATACTGAGTATAATTGCCTTGACATATATAAATATTCCAGAAATGCAAAGAACTTTGTCACATACCATAGCATGACAGTAGCTGACTCCTGATATAAGTTGTTGGAAGAAGAAACGTGCCTGCAGCAGCACAAGCTACCAGTGAATTCACCATAAATAAATAGGAGCCTATATTGACAACAAAAACTAGTGCTTGAATAAAAACCTCATCCTCGCTAAACCGTCCTGCATTGCATACTCCATTACAATAGCCAAATGGGTTGGTGTTAAAATGACCTATAAAAAGAATGTATTGCATTACGAAAAGCTTCACACTTGAAAATTCATAATAGAGTCTTGCATCAAGAAAAGCTTCACTTGCGAAACTTCATAATAGAGAAAAACAATAGCTAACGTGGTGTCTAGAAGATAAAATACCTCTTTAAATCTAACGATATTGGGATGCCTCAGCGATCTATGGTTGATTATTTCACGGGAAACATTTTCATCTATCTGAATGCACAAGAAGTGAAATTGAGTCAAACACAGCGATCTATGGGTGATTATTTCACGGGAAACATTTTCATCTATCTGAATGCACAAGAAGTGAAATTGAGTCAAACAAGAATACATTTATAGACAACTAATGCTGCTGCTCCAGTGGTCATGAACTATGGCATGGCATAAATAAAAATGTGAAGTTAACAACTAAACGACTACGGTGTGCAAACTTTTTCAGTATGAACAATGTCAATCAGTGTTGTTCTGTAGTCCCTAGTAGTAACAGTCAGCTGACCCAGATCTAGGCTGCCCTACCAAACCAGAATAACCATTACTCCTTACATTACAATTTGTACAAGTGAAATCAACTATTATGTGAAAGTGTCTCGAGGAGTGGAGATCAAATTTTGAGGGGCTCATAATTATATCATAGATAGTTCACTTTGTTAGAAAACTAAATACCTTAACTGATAATCACACTACAAACTTGACTGACGAACATAAGTATACTAACTGGAATATTAATATACTTGAAAACAGCTATTATCTTAATATAGGGAGTAGGGACAAGTGAAATATGATTCTCGGTAATATACATTATAATTCCTGAAACACATTCCAGTTATCACCTCTTCTATCTAACCTTGATCATCTATACATGCATATACCGTTGTACATATATGTCTATTTTACTCATGGTTTTATTCTTGTACAACCAACTCCAAAAATCGACTATCATTAGGAAATGCCTCAAGGAGGAATATTGAAAACCTCTCTAAAATGAGTCTAGTATTAATATAAGCTGTTCAGAAATGATTCAATTTTCATCATATTCCAACTCCTTCCAGAAAAAAAGAAAAGAAAGAAAACTCAAAGTAGATTCTCCACCCCACACACTACCAAAACAAAAAAGATTCAAACTTTAAATTCAAACAAACTTAAAATCACAACCCACATAAGTAATCAAATAATAAACCCAAAGACTGCAACATTAAACCAAAACAATTTAAAATCACAAACCCACATTAGTAATCAAATAATAAACCCAAAGACTCCAACTTTCAACACAAACAAACTTAAAATCACAAACCCACATAAGTAATCAAATAATAAACCCAAAGACTGCAAAATTAAACAAAAACAAATTAAAATTCACAAACCCAAAACTCGAAAACTAATGAAAATCAAAGAAATGAAACCAACCTTGTCACCTCTCTCAATATACTTAACAGCAACAAGCTCATTACTGTGTTTATCTCTCATCAACCGGGCCACCCCAAAATTACCCGACCCGATATCTCTAACAAGTTCATAGCGATCACTATCATGCATTATCGGCATGTCCAAACCACCTCCTACAGGACGATCCATATTATACTATATAATGTTTAGTAACAAACAGCCCTTGTTTTCATACAATCATGATATCATCTTGGTGAAAGAAATGATAGTAGTATAATAGTTGTGAATTATTTGACCCGACCCGAAACGTGGCGGGAGAGTGATCACAGGATGTGAAGAGTGAAGGGTTGGTTGAGGATGATGAGGTTGAGCTCGTGAAGGGTTTTATTTCTAGGGGACACTTCAACAATATGTGTATATAAATATTATTTATCTAGTTAAGCTTCTGGTGATGATATGTAACATACAGTACACGCAATTATAGAGAAGATAGAAAGGAAGGAAAAGGAGGATAGAGCTCGTGAAAGTCTGCTGCTTTTTATTTAATCCTACTCTCTCCCTCTCTCTATCTCTCTCGGGAGATGCACAAAAAGCCCATCGGGCCGGGCTTTGATCGGGCTTCAAAGCCCGGGCTTTTTGGTCAAAATCCGGCCCGGGTTTTGACTTTGACCGGACCGGGCCGGGTCGGGCTTCTGTGAAAAATGTGAACCCGTTTAGGCTCTCGAAGCGGGCCGTGGTGGGCTTTTTTCCGGGCCTGAAGCGGGCCGGGCCGGATCTGGCTTTTTCCGGGATCAAATGGGATTGAGATTTTATGTTATATAAGAATGTTTTTTATGTAATAAATAATGGCAGTCATGTGTTAAATAATCTATATTGCCGATACAAATATTACATTTATCAATTTACTTTTTGATTTGATGATTTATTAATTGATTACACGTGTACTTAACTTGTTTTCGTTCATGTATAGTAATATATGCATATAAATAATCTTATTATTAATATTGAATATGTAAATATATATGTACTTAAATTATTTTTATATTTGTAGGAAGTATAAATACATAAATATTTATGTAAGTATACTAGAATAATATAATTTTACCCGGGCTTTTTCGGGCCGAACCGGGATTTTAATCGGGCCGGGCCGAAGACCGGGTTTTTTCAAAGATCGGGCTAAGACCGGGCTTTTGGCCGGGCCGGGCCGAGCTTTGGCAAAAAATATAGGGACCGTTCAAGGCCCTCCGGTCGGGCTTTGACCGGGCTTTGCCGGATCGGGCCGGGCCAGATTTTCGGGCTCGGGCTTTTTGTGCATCTCTATCTCTCTCACACTACTCTCTCCCTCTCTCTCTATCTCTCTCACACTCTGTTATAGAAATCGGCCGATTTTTAAAAAATCGGTCAAAAATTGGTCAAAATTTTGGAACTGATTCGGCCGATTTTGTAAAAATCGCCGATAAATCACCGATTTTTCAACCAAATCATCCGATAAATTATAAATTTGTACCTCAATCGAATAGTTCCAATTTCCGAAATCTGCAAGACTACTCTCAAACTACTCTCTCACAGAATCATGCTTTTTAAATTTAATAAGAAAATGAAAGAAAAAATGAACATAACGAATAAGGGTCAAACAATCTAATTTTTAATAAAACATATTCAAAATATTCATATTCAGTAAATATGATTTTAAATACCCATCTAATACTTCATTACCATCCTATTTCTAAAGGAACATCAGTTTGAATACTTGACGGTGAAATATCAGATCAAATACTTCACTTACGACATTCGATATTCTAGTGATATAATCCTGCTTCACTGAATGAAAAATATCACGTCTAATAATAAAGTATCAGGTCAAATGATTATTTTAATTTTTTAAATAAATATTTTAAATAAATAAATACTAAACTGTTTAGTCTAAACATGAAATATTTTGATCATTTTCTCAAAAGAGATGCGGTGGCAATTACCAGGAAAATAGGAGTATAATCTGATCCGGCTGGCTAATCTGTGCCCTCATGGCACAGGTTAATATGTATTTATTACACCTAGTTTTTTGTTTACAGCTGAATACTTATTAGGTTTCACGTTTAACTTACTTTTTTCTTATTCACCACCTTTCAATTATCTTTTTTATTACTTTTTTACTCTTGTTTATTTCACCCAATTAAGTATGTTTTAAATTTTTTTAAAAACAAATCATACAAAATAAAAATGTTATTTTGAAATAAAAATAGAAAGCATTTGTAAAAATTTATTCAACTATTTTGATCAAACATAAAAGATTTATTTTAATTTCTTTTATAAAATAGTTAAAAATGATGTGACATGAATAAATATTTTTATTAATTGATATTGATGTAAATGCAGGGGAGCCATTGTATATAAAATAATTTATACAGGTGAAATTTGTTATGACTAATATAAATAATGTAAAAGAAGTAGAAAAATTAGTAAATACTCCGTATATATAACAATAAAATACACTAATAACAAGGCAAGCAAAAATGTACTCCACTAATCAAACTAATAAATGAATTTGTTTAACTAAGGTTGTTTTATTATGGGTGGAGTTATGAAAATCAGTGCCACACATGTAGACAAGTGTTTTAATGTGAAAAGCTATACCACAGGATATGCTTTGAAACTTGTGTCCAGATACTCCTCCCCGTTTTTGTACTAATTCGGTGGTTACCGAATTGTACTAATTGAATTAACGTACAGATAAATTGATTTTTTTCCCCTAAAAAAGTTGAATTTTTAAATGAAAAGTGTTATTATTTTTTTTAAAAAAAGTGTTATCTTAACATTAATCAATCCATATATATTATATTGTTGAAATTAAAATATTAAAATTTGATCAATACAATTATTTTTGTTAATTATATATTCAGCCACATGTGCATGGGAGGGGCTAGCAAAGCCTACATGATTTCCATTAAAATTTGATCATTACACTGAAATCGAATATGAAACTTTAGGATGACAAATTCCTAAAATTACGATTTCAACCTATTGAGATGCATGAAGTGAATTTATTACTTTTCCGGTCCCACTTATTTTGATCATATTTCTAATTTTTATGATCCCAAAATATTTGTTCATTTTTCTAAACAAAAGTAAATATAATTCTAAATATTTTAAAAATTTGTAAAATACAGTAATATTTAAGCTTAGTTATGGAAATTAAAGGGAAAATACAGTAAATTGGTAAAAACGTGGATTTTAATTGATGGACAAAATAAATATGAAAAAGGGAGTATTATATTTTTGTTGAGTATGAAAAACATACTTATAGAGGGGATGGGAATGAATGTATTATCTACTTTTTCTTGACTTTCTTTACATGTGTGAACTGTTTGAATCTACTTGATTTTTTGTAGCTTGAGTATGTGTTTGAACAATGAATAATGCAGAATTTAAACAACACACAAACTTACTTTATATCTATTATTTTATTAGATTTGAAGGTTGCCATAATCTGTGAATACTTGAATGTTTCTCAGCTTCATTTTTCTTAGAGAGAATGAAAAACTTAAGAACTAAAGATAAGACTAAAGATAAGATCTTTGTATTTATATAACATGTAAACAACTCATTTTTGTAAAACTAGTAAAAGACAAACTTACTTTCTAAGCTTGCCTATACTATTTTAGTGAAACTTTGCATCATGTGATTTCTTCTTGTTTTGCATACTGACCAGATCCACTTGTTTAGCTGTTTCTCTTTGAATTTCTCTCAAAGCTTCTTTGTAGGGTTGCCAAGTGCACACAGCAACAATTGGACCACTACAATTGCCTTGTTTTGTGTAGATTTTCTTCACTACTAGAAAAACTGGATTAGACATCGCCCCTTTAACATCGGTTTGAAAAACCACTGATGTTAAAAATGTTTTTGACATCGGTTTTTTTAAAAGCGATGTTAAGCTGTTTCTCAGACATCAGTAGGTAAAATAACTGATGTCTTTTATGATTTTTTAAAAAATAAAAAACACGCGGCCGATACATTTCCCCCCATTTGTAATAAATCTTTTCCCCCTTAGATTATTTCCCCCCATTTCTAATAAAACATTTCCCCCTTAACACATTTCACTCCCCCGCCTCTGAACTTTCCCCTAAATCCCGCTCTCAACTTTCCTTTCTCTCGATCTAGCCGCATCTCTCTCGACCCTCATCTCTCTCTCTATCTCACACTCATCTCTCTCTTTCATCTCTCACTTTCTCTCTCACTCTCTCGAATCTGAAATCTCTCAAATCTTAGTCTAATTCTCGACCCTCTCTCACATCTAGGGATGGCAATCGGGTCGATCGGTTCGGGTTTTGTGAAAACCAGACCCGGACCCAGATATATATGTTGGACCCAGATCCGGACCCAGACCCGATTGAAACCCGAATTCCTAGATCCAGACCCGATCCGTTGGGTTTCGGTTTGGTTCGGGTTTTAATCGGGTCTCAATTTATTTATACAATTATTTATCAACATGTTTTTTTTTTAAATAATAATTTATCAATTTGAACACTATATTTAATCAAATATCAAGAAAAATGTAAATTTTAATTAAGCGCATGCATCATCCAAATATGTATAATTAAAAGATGAATAGGAAAATTATGTCTATCGATTTATAACATTTATAATCAAAAATTGACTTGTATGCTTTATAAGATGAGTCTCTTAATAGTTTATGAACAAAAAAAACTGTTTACGAGATTACGAGAAAGTATGTATAATTAAAAGATGAATAGATGAATAGGAAAAATATGTCTATCAATTTGTAACATTTATATATAAAAAATTGACTAGAATGCTTTATAAGATGAGTCTCTTAATAGTTTATGAAAAAAAAACTGTTGAAGAGATTACGAGAAAGATATAATAACCTTAAGTTGAATACGGCTTAAATTAATAGCATTAAAATAATTATACTATTAAAAAATTAATAACTAAAAACATATTATTATTATTATATACATAATACAATATATTATACACAAAAATATAAATGTATATATTTGTATTTCGGATCCGGGTTTGAGATGGGTTCGGTTCAATTTTTGGGTTTCGGTTCCGGTTTGGACAAAACCCAAACCCGACCCAAAATTTATCCGGGTCTAGAAATAAATCCCAAACCCAGATCCATATCCAAAATTTCGGGTTCGGTTAGACCCAATCGGATCGGAACGGGTCGGGTATCCATCGGGTCGGGACAAATTGCCATCCCTACTCACATCTCACTCTCGTCCTTCTCTCTCTTTTGACCATTTCACTCACATCTCTCTTGAATCTTAGAACCCTAACTCTCAAATCTCTAAAATCTCAGTCTCACTCTTGACCCACTCTCTCACACGATTTTAATTTACACAAACCCTATGGGTGAACCCCGATTTTCAATTACCTGAACCCTAGCTTCAATTTGTGCCCAAATACGTTGATTATCTCCAATTACTAGCTGTGTTTTCTTGCAATTAGTAAGTATTTTTCAACTTCATTTTAAAGTTTCAGTTTTTGAGTGTTAATTTATCTTTTTTAACAAATTGAGGCGGTTTGATTTAGTGGCTCTCTCTTCTTGTGGATTGATTGTAAGTTACTAGTTACATAGACATGTATGTTATCGTTGTTTGTATTCTTTTGTTAGTGTTAATATTCCGATATATGAATGTTCGAATTTGTTTCTCAATGTTTGTATTTCTCTGCTTGTTATTCTCAATTTTATAGTTTGTATTATTAATAGGACTTTTAGTAGTGATATGGTTTGTAAAATATTAGTTAAAATAAACTGTAAAATCAACTGCAATTAGTAAGTATTTTTCAACTTTATTTTAAAATTTCAGTTTTTAAGTGTTAATTTATCTATTTTTAACAGATTGGGGCGGTTTGATTTAGTCACTCTGTCTTCTTGTGGTTTGAATTAACTTGGTTCAACAGTAATTAGTTACTAATAAATATATATATATATTTTTTGTTGGTTTATCTAAAAAGGCAGAGCAATATTTATTTGTAAATGCCTTTTTTGTGTGTATTCCTCTGTTCGTGTTTTTACTTTACTTGTGTTTGTATTCCTCTGTTAGTACCAGTTTTGTTGGGGAGATAGTGGAATCTGCTGATGCCTATGTGTTTGTTGGTCCTATCTTTAATGATTACAACTCAGTTGCGTACTCATTACTGATTGAAGAAGACCAGTACAATAATGGACAATTACCATCGTATCTATGTACCTCAAGGTGTTGCCCTGAAGCGTGAGAATAGTGAGCTTCTTAGGGTCAAAATACTCTTCAAGCACATACAGGTAAAACCAGTTTCTTAAATGTTTTTAATATTTTATAGCACATGCTATTGTTTGCAATTATGTTTTCCTGGAAAGAGAATTCATGTTTGGACTGCAAACACATAATTCTAACATCAAATACATTTGCTTTATTGATTATATTATGTTTTTTTTACAGTGTTTGTTTTGAATAGTTAAAAGCTTTTAATTTTGAGTTGATAAGTTGCATAGATCCATGCCATTTTTCCTTTCACTCTATAGAAAATTTTCATTCAGTTATAGTATTGCCTCTTTGATAACCAAATAAAAGCAGTTCATTCATAGGCAATGCTAAGTGGAGATATTGCAGTGATCGCAGAAACGGGGTTCGTGGCTCAATTGCCAAAAGCTCTCTCTTCCTGAATATTATGGGTAAACGACACATTCCCGTAAAATGTAATTCTTCAAATTTTCTATATTGGTAACTTGTCGAGTTGTCGTACTCCCAAAAGTATCTGTTGGTTTACATTCATATTTTCTGGAACTTTATTAATAAATCCTACTAATCACGTACTATGTTTAATCAGGTATGAGTTCCAGATGCAATGTCGTTCAAGGGTTTAAATGCAGTCAAATGCTCTAGCCATGCATCTATGCACCGAAAACTGGAAGGGTAGTAAAATCATGGTTCAGATTAATGGTTGTTTATGAACTATGAATGGTATGATCAACATTGCATGCTTCACAAGGAACACATATCATGTATTCTGATATTAAGTCTCATCACATTAGCATGGTAGTCAGCACAATGAACCACATACAATACAAGATTGCATTGATGAAGTGCTGCAGTTTATAATAATTATACATCTAATATATCGAATTTGAATATATGCAGCTGAAGATTAGCTGAATCCCAATGCAATATTAGAGGCATTCGAGGCTAGGGCCATCATAATGGTTATTTTCTCTGCTCGAGTTTATACAATTTTCCAAATCCAGAAGAAGGTGATACAATTTTAATGAAATTAGTGCTTAAATGTTTTTAGTCGCTGGTATTCCAGAAATTATTGGCAGGACTCATTTGCAGGGAAATGAATTGGTCTTTTTAAATTAACGTGAGGGTACAGTTAATTCCTTGCAGAGCATAAACTTTTGGACTAATTTGGTTAAGCATCTATATTGTATTTATGGTCAAATTTTAGAGGTCTTGCTGTTAAATTAAAGTTCTCAGGGATCAGAAATTCAGAATTGTAGAGGCTTACAATTATCCAATACATTTGTTCTCATTAATTCCAAGTAAGCATCATCAACTTCCTATTTTCTTTGAAAGCAATTTTCTATTTTTTTGTAAACAGAAATCTTAGCCAAGAAGTACAAAGTAGTCATCTACTTTGACATTTCCTAAAGATCTACTACATGTAGCTGATGACAAATAATATTATCATGATATTGTAGGGAATTCGTAGGTGATTCAAGATATTGTAGGGAGTACTGCTGTCGGAGTTGCCTCAAAATGGGAGGTTGTTGTCTACTTCTCCATTTTACCATTTTCTACTTCTCTGAGTAATTTTTCTGGTTTGTTTTGACATTAACAGAACTTCTTTTAGATATATTTTAACCTTTAACCTTTTTCAGGGCCTATCCCTGTTATCCTCAATACTGTCTGTACTTGATCCTATGTCTCTATTAACAAGTCCCATGTTAATCTGACTGTGGAGTTAAAGATTTTACAGTTGAAAGGACATGTTTCCTGAAAGGACATGTTTCCTGTTTTGAAGAGTTGTTGAGAATTTAATAGTTGCAACTTGCATATGAATTTTTAATGAAATTACTTGTGCACTTTGCATTGATCAAATGTTTCTTTTCAAAGCCCACTTGAAAATGAGTCCTACACTTTGCATCGTGCTGATCAAATGTCTATTTTCATCCTTTTGGCGGTCTTTGTAGGTTCAATTGTGTTAATGCAGCTTCAACCGGACATGAAAAGGTAGCTCAAAGCAGAAGGGAATTACACTGAGGAAGAGCTTGAGGCATACATGCTGATATTTAAGCCAGTCTTTATTTTGTTTGTTAGATGGTACTTGTAGTAGTTGGTTTTGGCATTGGAACTAATTTGCAATGTAGGGATGGATTTGGACTTGATAGTATATTAGCTTTAACAATTTGCTTTCAGTTTCGTGTATACTGGATTGGTTTTGCAATGATAATTGAAGTTTGGTATTTGTTTTAGTTTGTTTTTTGTTGTGAATTTAGTATTTTTAGGTGCATTTATATTACATATAGCTATGATTGGAGCAGAGACATCAGTTGTTTATGAAAAAACTGATGTCTTTTAGTCACCATAACATCAGTCAATTTAAGAAACCGATGTCTGTTAGGACATATAACATCGGTTTTACCAAGAAACCGATGTCAACTAGACAATGTAACATCATATAATATCGGTTTCACTAAGCAACCGATGTCTAGTAGAACATATAACATCGGTTTTTACCAAGAAATCGATGTATATGTCATTATTTAACTTGTCCGTGCTATGTTTATGTTGATCTAATGCACATAATATATCATAATTTAAAAAGAACTACTACATATAATGAAGCTTAGACATCAGAAATATTTAAGAAACTAATGTCTAAGTCGATAATAGACAACGGCTAAAAACCGATGTCTAAAATTTTTGACCTTTCTCTACACTCGCATAGACATCGATCAGATTTTTTTAACAATGGCCAGAAACCGATGTTTATTGACATATTTCTAGTGGTGCTTACTCATCTTTAGTAATTTGTCCTTTGAAGCATTCGAGAATTGGGTAAGTACTTGATTCGAGAACTACTTTTGAATAGTTAGACATCTCTGAGTTCTCGAACAAGTCGTTTTGAGATATCGAATACACTTCTCGAATTTGTCTTTTACTCCTGGAATCCTTGAGATATCGAATTACTCCCCTGACTTGTGGAATCCTTGATATATCAAATATGTCTGTTATGCCCAAAATCTCCATGGGCTAGATTTAGGCCCATTAGGCTTAAGGATCCAATCCGTATGAGTAATATGGATTATGATTGAGGTCCCTTAAGTTAAATGGGGCTAAATAGCATGTGAAATGGATCTGGACAGGTTTAGGTTCCCGAGAAACAGCTTCCCGAGAGACAGCTTCCTGCAGATAGCTTCCCGAGAGACAGCTTCATGCAGACAGCTTCCCGAGAAACAGGTTCCTGCAGACAGGTTCCTGAGAGACAGCTTCCTGTACGAAAACAGATTTATGCCAGCAGATTTATAGCATGATTAAGCCTCCTATTCTTTAGGATCAAGTTATGAACATCAACTCCTTATTGGAATGTATTCCTTGGGCGCAGATGATCCTTGAATACATCTAATAGGACTAGAACTTGTAAATACATTCCTAGCCGGACTAGAACTCGAGTTCTATTTGACTTAGGTCGCCTATTCGTGGCTGAAATCTGGAGAAAAGGAGGTCCCCACAAATTAGGAACCTAGAATATTGCTGCCTAACCAGACTTCTAGTCTAAAAAGAACTACGTGAACTTGATCCCTATATATACAAGGGTACGTAGGCACCTTGAGAACACGGTTACAAGCCTTGCGAGACACCTATGAGATTCTTGCTAACATGTTTTATAAGCCTCGCAATACACCTATGAGATTCTTGAGAACACACGACACAAGCCTCAAGGGAACTCACGAGATTCTTGTAAACGCTCTCGAGCTCAGTTCAACCCCTACAAAAAACCTCCATTCTCCAAAGATTAGTTGATCGTTAGCCTTTACAACTCACCATAAACCTCTCAAAAGTTGTTACGAAATCCACTCATCAACATTGGCGCTAGAAGGAGGGCAGAGTTATCATCTTAAGAGTGGAAAGATGGCAGGCAGTTCTGATAGCGAAGCAACACAATCTGTAGAGAAAGATCAAACCCCGAAAGCGAAGAAGATTGCTCCTGCTAACGTCCTAGAGCATCTAAAGTCGATTGAAGAAAGGCTTACAACCCTCGAACAAATAACACCGAAGAAGAAGAAGAAGAAGAAGTCGAAGTCAGCAGCTGGTAAGAATGGTAAAAAAGCTAAGATTAATCCCAAGTAGTTAGGCGTCGATGAAGAAGAACGTGAAGAAAAGGCCGAGGAGGAGATCGAAGACCCAAAGAAAGATACTGAAGGTGAAGAAGATGGTGAACCGAAGGATAAACAACCTCCTGTTAAGAAACCTTCCATCGAGATAATTAAAGATGATTCAAGTTCAATCGAGATCGCGAACGATTCGTGTATAGCAGATTCACAGGAAGCCAATGATAAAGATAAGGAAGCAAAGGACGGTGGAGCTGGTGATTTGAATGCTGAAGACATCAAGAAGATTCTAGTGAAACTCAAGGAAGAAAAATAGTCAATAACAGGTGCGATGACCTCATCTCCATTCGCTAAGAAGGTTAGAAAATCCCCGTTACCTAAATCCTATCGTATGTCAAATGAGTTTAAATTTGATGGCACTACGGATCCTGTGGAGTATCTGGGTCATTTCAATACCGAGATGGATGTTTATCAAGTTAAGGAGCCAACAAGGTGTAGATTATTGGCTACAACCCTTTATGGTGGAGCTCATCAGTGGTTTAAGAGGTTACCATCAGATTCTATAAATTCCTGGGAGAATATAGGGAAACTCTTCGTTACTCAGTTTAGAGCTTCCATCACTTTTGCACCCCCAACCAATGCCTTGGCCAACATCAAACAGAGAGCAGATAAGACCTTGACAGAGTACCTCAAACGTTTCAATGCAGAGGTTCCCAGAGTTAAGAAAGCTCCTGACGAGGTCATTATGAGCTTCCTGATTGCTGGAGTTAGAGCTGGTTCAGACTTCTGGAAGGAGTTACAAGTACGTGAACCTGGTACACTAGCTGAGTTCTACAAACAAGCTGAACTATATAAATGTGTGGAAGAATCCTTGTTGAAGTTGAGAGAAATAGAAGATCTTGGAGATGAAGCTAGTCATAAAGGAAGCAAGCGAGAGAGGTCTCCAAGCCCGCAAGCATATGTTATTGGGGATCGAGCTTCCTCCGAAAGAAGTAAAGCAAATTTGAAGACAAAGCGCGACAATTATACCTCTTTGGTCGCTTCAGTGGACCACATCTTCATGGTTTATAGGAAAGAAGGAATATTTATGAAGCCTGCACCTTTACCTGTAGGATCAAGGAAAGACCTGAAGAAATATTGTGACTTCCATGAGGATAATTGTCATGATACTTCTGAATGTAGAGCACTGAAAGACCAAATTGAGGAATTGATTAAAGCCGGGAAGCTTGCGGAATGGATAGCTCAAGGTGACCAGTAGTTGAAAGTTTGAGAGCTTCCTTAAAGTAGAGTTGAGAGACCTTTATTTATATATGTATTTCCTTCTTAGAGCTGGGGGGTAGTGCATGTATACCTCCCTAGCAAGCAACCCTATTTCTTTCGAGTAGTTTTCAACGATATTATGAGTAGTTCTTTTCCTTGTATTATGTCATACATGAGCTTATATTTAGCTTGTAAAATAAGGAACGTAATTCAGTGATTGCTAGAAATACCCCACAAGTAATCTCTTTAAGTATCTCTTGTTTCTTACAATGAGTTAGCTCGCGTAAGCTTAGAGGTGCTGTATTGAGATATTTGTATTAGATATAGAGGTTCATTCCTAGCGTGTTTCGTAAGAGGTTAAAGAAGAAAATAAAGAGAAGACATGTTAAAGCTACAAGCAGGAATGATGTGAAGAAATTATAATATATGTTCGAGCGTTAAGGAAAATTCGACATAGTTGAAGATTTTGATGAAGAGTAGCTACAAGAATTTGATATAAGCATCTTGAAGAAAACACACAGTACTCAACTTCATGGATGAATATTCAACGACTTATTAGAGATTATAAAAGAATTTTGAAGCTTCCCGCAGTTAGTTCTTCATCAAAGACAAGCTTCCCTGAAGAACTGGGGGGTAGTATAATTACTATAGGACGTGGTAGTTTGAAAATTGAGGATTTCAAACTTTTGAGAATTCAGGTCCAGGAACCTCACGATCAGTTCCAAGAAGCTCACGATTTGGTCTAGGAACCTCACGATCAGGTCCAGGAAGCTCACAATTTGGTTCAAGAACCTTACGGATTGATTTAGTTTAGCATCTTGAAGAACAACACGCTTACATCATGAACACGTCAATGAGTTTTCAAATCTTAGCGGAGGTTTCCACTTCACATCTGATCAGTCTACAGAAAGATCCAGGTGATACCTCTCCTTTTATGCTCACATATTCGTAGAAAACCTCCCAGGTACGCGCAACAAACTCTTACTATACATAAAGCATGCTTAAACATCTATTCTATTGTGGTCTTATGTGCGACAAAGTTATGATTATGTCTTGATTATGTTTCTAGATGTTAGAATGCACATGTACCTAACATATTATAGGTTCCTTGATATTTACCTGCACCTCGCAGGTTCCTTGATATTTACCTGTAGCTTACAGGTTCCATGTATTTACCTTTAGTTAACAGGTTTTGTGTTACTCACCTGAAGCTCATAGGTAACAGCTTCCAGGTCTAGTTGCATTTATACGTGTCTAGTAGATTCCTTGTTATTTTCCTGTAACTGACATCTTGCAGGTTCATTCATATATACCTGAAGCTTGTATGTAACAGCTTCCAAGTTCATTGACATTTGTTAGAAGCCAATTGTTGATAGTTTCTGATTAGCAGCTTCCTACTTGAAGTTCCCAAACAGCCGATACCTGAATAGAAGAAAGTGTGCTTACAGCAAGAGCTCCAGGCCTGTAGAGGATTAATCTAGTGCCCTTCTGGATTCTCTTTGTGCTCCATCCAAGGATTCATTAGAGCCTAGAAGGACTCACCAGGTTCCCTAAGCATATTCATGTATTGACCTAATGCCCTTATGGATTCTCTATGTGCCCGTATAGGTTCACTTAGAGCCCAAAAGGATTCACTTGGTGCTTCATGCATCCATGCACATTTGTTTAGTATCCTAATGGATTCTCTTTGTACCCTTTTAGGGATTCATTTGGTGCCCAATTGGTTTCGGTTTTTGTCCTAAGCAGAGGTTCATATAAACAACCAGTTGGATTCACCTTATGCCCTTACAAGGATTTGCATAGAGCCCAAAAAGATTCACCTAGAAAAGCCCTGTCAGCTACATGCACTCGATAGCCAGAAAAGACTTGCAAGCATGAAAGATTCATCTCGAAAAGCCCTATGAATCGTAGGCACGCATTCAAAAGTCCCATAAGCATGTGGGCACCTAGTTAAGGGTTTTGGGAACCTAAGCATGGGTAACCTAACCTAGAGTTTGCTTGTACTTGAAAAGCCTTCAAAGGGATTCACCTTGTGCCTTTACGGATTCACTTGGTGCCCCTAGAATTTGAAATGATTCATCATGTGTGTTGATGAGTGGATTTCGTAACAACTTTTGAGAGGTTTACGGGTAGTTGTATAGGCTAGCGATCAACTGTTCTTGTGAAAGGTTCCGGTTGTGTTTTGTGGGGGTTGAGCTGTGCTCGAGGGTATCTCCAATAATCTTAAGTGCCTTTAGAGAAAATTAGAGAACTCAATGCGTCTTACCCTCGAGGTGCCTACGTACCCTTGTATATATAGGGATCAAGCTCACGTAGTTCTAACATGATTCTGTCTCTTGCTGGAATAGCTGTATTCGGTCACCTAGTTCGTATAGGACTCAGGTTCCTTTAGAGCCTTTTACGAACTAGTTGTGGGAATAGAGTAGAACTCGAGTTCGTACCCCATTCTAATTCTCTCAATTATTGGAGATATTCTAGGATCATCTGCGCCCTAGAATTATACTCCAATATCAATTCGTTTATCTGTTCTAGATGGCTTCTAGAACCTTTTGTTGGCAACTCGTAAGAACCTGGTACTCAGGAACCTATATCTCAGGAGCCTGTTTCTCAGGAACCTCCTTATTTCGGGACATATCACTTAGGGACCTCCCTTTAGGTATCAGTACCTGCACAAATAACAAACTGGTTAGACTGGATAGCTCTTCACATGCTCTCGTCATCTCTATGGCTGTTGTTATGCGAACTCGAACTCTTCCGCTGGGAGGAACCTGGTCTTCTAATGCTCAGCTCAGCTTCCTGACCATTGGGAACCTCCTGATACTCATACTTCCTTAGTCATTTCTTCTATCTGATCTTCGTAACTCGTACTGGATTCACCTTTTATCTCATTTGGACTGAATCCTAAGGCCTAATGGGCATAAATCCAGCCCATGATGAATTTGGGCACAACAAGTACCCCCCGGTTCCTTGAAATCATGTAATATGAAAGGAACCTATTCTAATTCTACGATCAAAGGTTCACTGCTAAACCATTCTAGTAACAATACCTTGCTTCAACATTTTATATCCAAGCCTATATGAGCTAACTCGGTGTAGGAAACAGGACATAAAATATTTGCAGCTTAACATAATCTTGAGTAAACTTCCTTTATATCAGGGAACCTGTTATCTCGTTATTTTCTTCTTCTTGCTTCAGCTTTCCAAATCAACTCGATGCTTGCATTTAGCTTCCCCGGGAATCTGACTTGTCACTCAATTCCACGTCTCTTTAAATTTAATAATTTAAGTGTGGGGATAATGGTTGGTAATAAGAGATAATTCAAAATTTGAATTAAACTTATCACTTACCAAAGCTGCAGTTAATGTATGGGTTCCCAAGGTTCACACGCCTCTCACACTTGTATCTCTTTAATTACTGCTCCAGTAGATTGCTGCCACGTGTTCATAGTTGTCCCTCGATTACCTCGACTACTTAATCATATAAACTGATCCAACTTCATTTTTTTACCTTTACCAAATATTTGCTAAAACCCTTAGAGAGAGAAAAATTGAAGCCTGACGGTCAGCTGCTAAATCCAACTTCTTTGCCGTCGTTCGCTCTAATCCAAGGTATGATTCCGACCCATTTCCTTCTTTTCTTTCATAATCTCAACTAGATTTATAACTTTTTGTTTACTTCGATCTTGCATGTTGTCTTTTATCTGATAGTATATGTATATGTCTGCATCTGTTCGTCACACTCCATATTTCACACACACGAACGTTCACGATCTCTGGTTTATCAGTACTTTAACCGTCGATTCATGGTTGCGTCGTTATGATTTTATCATAATCTTTAACTGTCTGTCTATTCATATGTTTCTAATTTGTTGATACATGCCTTCTTCAAGGTTTTCTGTAATATACCTTGTCAATAACTGCACCGTGTCTAAACACTTTAGAACCCTAATCTTTCTCCTAGGTTCCATAAAACCTGACCCTTCTTCGTCTGTCTTTTTGCAGATGTCTTCTGAGTCTACCCATTCTGACCACCAATCTTCAATTCAACCCTTAGTTGCTATGCCAATTGGTGAGAGAACTAGATCCAGGGTTGTAATACCCAATGTAAATGAACCTAAGGACATACTCATTAAACCCACAATATCTCCATTGTCTCAACCTCCTGTCCCTGCATTTGTTGACTTAGGAGATGATTGGCCCTCTGATGATGAGGAGGTGTCAAAACCTGAACTTAAACTTGAATCCCTCTTGGAACCTGATTTTCAGAGTGAGGTGATTGTTGAGAGAGAGTTGTACAAACAGGAAATTACACCTTTTTGTGAGAAAACTGATTCCATCATGACCTCTGTTAAATTAGAAAAACTTCTTGAGGAATGTCCCCGTCCAATTTGTAGTATTGTGATTCCTAAGCCTGGTGAAAGAGCTCACAAGTTTGATGTCAGAACCCCTGATCGTGGGATTCCCAATGCTGTCATCTCTTCTGCTTTTTTGAGAGTAGGTTTTTCTATACCCCTTCATCCTTTTCTAAGGGAAGTATTAGAGTTTTATAACTTGGCACCTATGCAACTGACTCCCAACTCTTATCGTTTGGCCATCAGCACCTTTATTCTGTATTCTAGCAAATTCACAACTCCCCTGTCTGCCCCTGAGTTAGGTTATTTCTTTAGGCTGAAAGATAATGGGAGAAGCTCAGGTTGTTTTTATCTATCAGCATGGCCTTGTCATTAGGGTCAATGTATAAAAAATGTCAAACAAAACTTCGATTTGTGGCAAGAGCAATTTGTCTATTGTTTTAACTGCCCTGACGTTAGGTATGCTTTTAATCGTCGACCAAATATTCCCAAACAAACCGTTCTGACTGGAGTGTGTGTGACAGCCCCAAATCCGGGGTCATGAATCTGGGCCATCACGGACCAACTTCCATTCAAAATCAATATCTCTTGGGTTTTTTTTTTTTTTTTTTATACTTATGCAATTGACCCCACAGTAATACACACGCACACACCAGTCATATATTCCTCTAACCTCTCTGCCTCGGTCTCTCTTACATTCTTTCTTACCTTGGTCATTTATCAACACAAAACACCCACATCTACAAAACTACCCACTGGTACAATGCATAAAATTTATCACATCAATCTCTCGGTCTCTCCCTCTTCCTTCGAATCAAACACCTCTGCACATACACGTATACAAATTCATACACACAATTCAATAAACTCGAACCCTCAACCCACTGCACACCCAGCCGAGTCACCAAGACTACAAACACTCACCATTTTCTTTGCACGCACACACGTAGATAGAGTCATCCTCCTCACCTCCTCTTCCCCTTTAAACAATACGGCACCCAGCACAGATACACTCACACACCCACCTCTGAAATTAACTCATACCCATCAACATAATAGAAGCCAACACACTCGAATCTATACATCCTGTAGCTCGCAACAACAAACTGGAAGAAACCCCCTCTGATTTTGACCATACCCGCAGCGCACACACCTGACTTGCCACAACACACGCGTTTGTATGTACAGATATATATATGAGATGAAGGAGGGAGAAATCGTGAGGGTGAAAAGGAGATTGAGAGAGATCGGTGAGAGAGATTAAGAGAGATAGAGAAAATATCAAGAACAGGGTAGAAGAAGAATCGAGAAGAATGAAGAGAAAGAAAGTTTCTGCTGGGTTTTGATGAAGAAATGGCTAAGGCAAGAAAATGAAATTTCCCACAACTAAAATCAAACAAAAACTAATTTAATTCATAATAAAAATCGAACTTAAATATAAAATTTGTATAAAATTAAATTAAACATTTCTAAAATGAAGCTTATGTAATTACAAACATTCCCATATTTTTAAAATAATTTTAGGATCAAAATTGAATTAAATATGAATTTTACAAATAAAGATCCTTTAAATGCCGTAAAACTCATAAAATCAATTTAAAATACTTAAACATCCAAAATAATTCTCCCAATAATTTTTAAAACTAATTCATATTATAAAGGGGATAACACAAAGGATTTCGTGATTTTTAATAACTCCGTTGATTTTATAAAATTCTCGGAAGATCAATAATGCATGATTTAAATAAATTTTAATCACCAAAAATACAAATAAAAATACACGGACTTATTCGGCACACATAAATCACCATATAAACATGATGTCACATATATTTAACTTAAAAAAAAATTCACACCATATATTCCACATTTAATATTAAATAATAATACTTATAATTACGAATTTTCTAAGGCGTTATATCCTTCCCCCCTTAATAGGATTCTGTCCTCAGAATCAATCGCAAGAACATATGACGGTATTCTCAAACATTTCTCTTTCAATGTCCAAGTCAATTCTTTCATTATAGAATTCCTTTAATTCAACTCATATATCGATAGGCCCATTCTGTAAGGCTTCACATTCCAAGATAATCTTAAACCTTTGGTTTATAAGTATTGTTACTTCAAGCACTTATCACTCGTACGCGAATGTCTTTATCATCTACTCCTTAAGCATAATCAGTTTCTCCGTATTATTGAATCTTATACGTATTTTGTCAATCCACTGCGTAATCTAACTTGATATTCAATCCCTACTTTAACATCAATTCTCGAACCTGATCATCCAATTTTCATTCGACCTAACTGTAACTCACACCACTCAAAATTTCCTCGTCTCCATCTTTATTTCTCTCAATCATTGATGCCTTTTAGAAATCACAAGTTTTTATAACAAAAGGGATCAATAGAATAGACAGGTATCAACATATATGGATATAAGATGAGTTTTGATTGGAAAAGGGTTTAACTGAGAGATCAATATGACCATTGAACTATTTTCAGGTTGCATTTGTCACTTAGGTCAACCGCCATAGCACAAGAAGGGGGCCAGCCTTCTGTACTTTCGTGACGAACACAATCAGTGGCGTCCCACCAGACTTTTATCACATAGATTAGATGTCCCTGAATTCCCTATATACATAAGGTTGTTCATCCCAGTTAGAATAAGGTTAAGTATTTAGGAAGAAATAAAAAGAATTCAAAAGTTTCAAAAGTTTTTGTATATATAATGTTGAATAAGGAATAACAAATATTCGGGGAAACTAGAAAGAATTCAAGGGTCTTAATAATTTATTTGCATCATGTTGAATCAAGTGATCCCCTGAAAATAGAGGTATCTTTGAAAAATAGAAATGTGTTTAAATGAATTTGAAAAATTCGTAATCAATTGAAATATAGTTGATTATCAAAGGTGATGGGGTATTATCAAGATAAGAAGAAACAGAAAGAAAGGTTAATCTCCTTAATCAATAAATTAAATGAAATCAACGGCTAGTAATGAATAACCACGCCATTCCCCCAACCCATGCCAGAAATCACATTTCGCATCTTGTTTACCGTCCTTTAGCACTTTCTATATCGTTCACGGGGTAACTAAAGTCGCAAAAGAAACTCTAACAAATACACGAAGGTCAACACGTAGCATCTTCCAAGCTGATAGCTTCGGTCGTCGATTTACCGTATATTGTTCCAAATTATCTGCCTCGTCCTAAATTGAGTCTCCGGGTGAATCGAATTTCTGCTTGCGCGATATGTAGAAATACCAAATAACGTCGCAACAGTCGTCCTAATATCCTAAGGCGAATCTTATCCTAAATCGTCATATCTAACATCCCACTTAAATACGTATACCTAATCATCCTAACTTGTTTCAGTGACCATAACCTGTCGCTCTGGAACCTCTACACCTACCAGCAACAAGTCTCTAATCTCCTGCTCGGGTAGTCCTAGCCACTGGGGGTCCTGACCCGGCTCACCCATCTCCGCTTCCTCTAATAAAACATAAAATTCTATTAGTAACGGTCTATAAAATTATATTATATGCTTAAATAAATACTACCTGCGATATACCACCCCTGAACTTGATGGAAGTTCACAATTTTATATTATAAATGATACAATATTATTATCACTCTTGTTCCTGAGCATTATGACTCGTAGCTCTGATACCAAACTGTGACAGCCCCAAATCCGGGGTCATGAATCTGGGCCATCACGGACCAACTTCCATTCAAAATCAATATCTCTTGGGTTTTTTTTTTTTTTTTATACTTATGCAATTGACCCCACAGTAATACACACGCACACACCAGTCATATATTCCTCTAACCTCTCTGCCTCGGTCTCTCTTACATTCTTTCTTACCTTGGTCATTTATCAACACAAAACACCCACATCTACAAAACTACCCACTGGTACAATGCATAAAATTTATCACATCAATCTCTCGGTCTCTCCCTCTTCCTTCGAATCAAACACCTCTGCACATACACGTATACAAATTCATACACACAATTCAATAAACTCGAACCCTCAACCCACTGCACACCCAGCCGAGTCACCAAGACTACAAACACTCACCATTTTCTTTGCACGCACACACGTAGATAGAGTCATCCTCCTCACCTCCTCTTCCCCTTTAAACAATACGGCACCCAGCACAGATACACTCACACACCCACCTCTGAAATTAACTCATACCCATCAACATAATAGAAGCCAACACACTCGAATCTATACATCCTGTAGCTCGCAACAACAAACTGGAAGAAACCCCCTCTGATTTTGACCATACCCGCAGCGCACACACCTGACTTGCCACAACACACGCGTTTGTATGTACAGATATATATATGAGATGAAGGAGGGAGAAATCGTGAGGGTGAAAAGGAGATTGAGAGAGATCGGTGAGAGAGATTAAGAGAGATAGAGAAAATATCAAGAACAGGGTAGAAGAAGAATCGAGAAGAATGAAGAGAAAGAAAGTTTCTGCTGGGTTTTGATGAAGAAATGGCTAAGGCAAGAAAATGAAATTTCCCACAACTAAAATCAAACAAAAACTAATTTAATTCATAATAAAAATCGAACTTAAATATAAAATTTGTATAAAATTAAATTAAACATTTCTAAAATGAAGCTTATGTAATTACAAACATTCCCATATTTTTAAAATAATTTTAGGATCAAAATTGAATTAAATATGAATTTTACAAATAAAGATCCTTTAAATGCCGTAAAACTCATAAAATCAATTTAAAATACTTAAACATCCAAAATAATTCTCCCAATAATTTTTAAAACTAATTCATATTATAAAGGGGATAACACAAAGGATTTCGTGATTTTTAATAACTCCGTTGATTTTATAAAATTCTCGGAAGATCAATAATGCATGATTTAAATAAATTTTAATCACCAAAAATACAAATAAAAATACACGGACTTATTCGGCACACATAAATCACCATATAAACATGATGTCACATATATTTAACTTAAAAAAAAATTCACACCATATATTCCACATTTAATATTAAATAATAATACTTATAATTACGAATTTTCTAAGGCGTTATAGTGTGTTTAGAGAGGGCAAAAGAGATCTTGAAACTATCAACTTCCATTAGGGACTGCTTGATTCTGATGACCCCTGAAAATCTGACTTCCCTAGGTTTTATTCCTTCAAACACCGGTATGAGCTTCTTATCGTTATGTCTTTCCTTCTTGATTGTATCTTTGTGAACACATCTTTTTACTCCATGTATACCTCTCTAATTTTTAACTTATTGACTTATGCAGGCATGGCTCCCAAAGTTCCCTCTTTTGTTAAACGAACCAAGAATGTAGACGAGATCTTTAAAACTGATGTTGAGACAAAGGAGGTTCCGCTCACAGCAACTCCAATTAGCCAAGTTCCTACCCCAGCTTCCATCCAGACTCAACCATCTAGTTCCTCCAAGCGCAAGCTAGCTCAAACTACTCTTGACCTCTCTGGGAGCTCACAAACCAGGTCCATGAAGAAAAGCAAAGCTGTGAAAGTTGAATCAGTGTGGCATAAAATCAATTTAAAGAATTGATTGATACACATGTGCTTCCAGAAGCAATTGCTAGCTGGGCCAAGATGGATTCTACCGAGGCTATGCATGCCATGAGGTTCTCTGCTGCCCAAAATGCGTTCTTTGCCCTTCGATACTGTGATGATTTTGCTTTAAAGACACAGTATGACCTCCGATTGCAATGAGAGATCTCAAAACTCAAAGAGGAGCTGGCTGCTAGGGAGGAGAGCGCGAACATTGCCACTGCTGCTGTAAGGAGGGCCAAAGCTGTTGAGACCTCTTTAAAGAATGATAAGGAAAAACTTCAGGCTCAAGTCAAGAATCTGGGTGATGAGAAACTGTCGATGCTGGAGAAGGTTAATGAGCTAGAAGTTCAAGTTGATGCTTTAAACACTGCTGCTGCTACTGTCAAGTCATCCATGCTCGTCCAGGAGAAAGCTAGATATGATGAAGGTTATAATGAAGGCATCCGAGACTACATGAAGTCTATGTGGGAGAAAATGCCTGAGCTAAACTGGTCTCTCTTGGGCGATGACGTGGTAAGCATGATCCATGATTTTGAAGATGAAGCTGCGATTCCACAGGACCCTGTACCTCCCGTGGCTACGGTTGAGAGGTCTCCAGGTACTATCCTTGAGACTATAGAGGTTCCTGCTACTGAAGATGCTCAACCTGTCCTTCCAACTCCTCCAGCTGTTGAAGATCCAGACAAAACCCCTACTGCTTGAAACTTTATGATTTATTGAACTCTTGATAACTTTTGATGAGGTCGCGGGCCCCTCGTAGCGCCTCGCATAATGTAATCTCTAATCACGGCCTTTGTGTCATTAACTCTTTTGCTGGTTTCCTGGGTCCTTGTACCCATAACTATTTTTATGGTTTTTTATGACAATTATCTGCTTTTGCTACATATCTATGTCACATATTTGTACTTATATGCTTCCATCATTGTATCTTACCTTTATTCCCCCTAGCAATTACTTAGTGTCCATACTTGTGCATTCAAGCTTACGTGGGCTGGCCCTTTGTAA
Organism: Kitagawia praeruptora; assembly: GCA_037693485.1. NCBI lineage: Eukaryota > Viridiplantae > Streptophyta > Magnoliopsida > Apiales > Apiaceae > Kitagawia > Kitagawia praeruptora. Next base: position 149,698,721 of record CM075352.1, read on the forward strand.
GAAACAGAATATACTCGTACTTTCACTTTATAATTTCCTGAAATAAAAGGCAATCGAATCGCAACAACTTACTTGTAAGCTTAAACACGTCTTTTCTTATGCTTCACTCAACATTTTCAAAGTCGCATTCTGAACTAAAACCCTTTCTGATAATCTTATATCCTAAATAGTTTGACCAGGTTCCTCGACCATTAATCCTGCAAAATAAACATAAAACAGAAAACAGTTAACGTTAGTAAAATCTTTCTCTTGTTTAATTCGGGTCATCTCTTGGAAAGGTTGCCTGCTTGGCTCCCAATCCTTATCTCTAGGTTCCAACATGCCTCGAGGCATGTTGGTCCCTTTTATCTTTTTGCCTCGAGGCGATTCTAGGAACCTGTGCACCGTTCTGGGAGTCCACACAGATTCCTCTTCTTCATGTGTCAGGCTAGACATCTTATGAAGGTAAATGCTAAGGATTTTATCCCTTCTTCCCATGTGCCAAAGGCGGTTCCACATGAGGGAGAGCTTATTAGGCGTCTCTTTAAAAACAAGTGTGCCGGTCTAGGCTCCACACAGGTTCCCACTTCCTCTCGTGCCAGTGGCGGTTCCACGGAGGGTTTAAACATACAATCTCAGGTTTCTGTATGCCAGTCTCGGCTTCATACAGGTTCCTTTAGGTGCCTTTTGTAAGGACTTTAGGTGCCTTTTGTCAGGACTTTAGGTGCCTTTTGTCAGGACTTTAGGATCACGTGCTCAAGAAACTTGAGGCTTTTGGCAACAATGTCGTGCTCAGTCAGCTGAGGCTTTTCAATCACATTTGCTCAGGAAGCTACCTGAGGCTTTTCTCGTGCCCAGGAAGCTACCTGGGGACTTTGCTCGATGCCCAGGAAGCTACCTAGGACTTTTACTTGATGCGTGCTCGGGAAGCTACCCAAGGCTTAATTCATTCTCAGGAAGCTACCTGAGGCTTTGGTTCAAGTCAGTCATTCTCAATTTGCATACTTTGTCGAATCACATTCATACCTTGCTCATACTTTCAATGCTACAGGAACCTGTAAGTCAAGGTGACCTGCAAATACAATACAATGCTACAGGAACCTGTTAGCCTAGGTAACCTGCAAATACAATACAAGTACTAAAGCAAGCACTTAAAAAGTTTCAAATTGGCATATGAAATATCAAATCATATCATGCACAATACTGTCTAAGTAAGAATACTACCCCCAGTTCTTTTGGGTAATTATTGTTACGTAAAAGAACTATTAAGGAGCTATAGCTGCAAAGAATGCAATCAAAATATCCAACGTAGAGCTATCTATCGCTCAATACTTTAAAAAGAAATCGTCTTGCAAGTAAGGAGGTTCACATCAAGTACCCCCCGAGTACATGCATAATCAAATACTGAAATCAAAATGCTGGTCAGCTATAACTAATAAGCTGCCTTTATTCTTGGGCTGAAAGAGCCTTACTTTTCCTAAGAAAAACACATAAAAGAGTTACTGATAATACTTCTTGAGATGTTCTACATTCCAAGCTCTCGGAATGAGGTTCCCATCCATATCCATCAAGTGGTAGGTTCCTTCCCAAATGGCTGACTTTATCTGGTAATGTCCCTCCCAATTTGCTCCAAAAGCTCCATGTGCCAGAACCCTGGTATTTGGCATGACTTTTCTTAGAACTAGGTCTCCAACTTTAAAAGGTCTTGCCTTCACCTTTTTGTTGTAATACCTTCGAACTCTCTGTTGATATGCTGCTAACTTCACTTGCGAATCTGCTCTCAACTCTTCGACCATGTCCAAATACAATCTATGATTGACCTCATTGTTCTCGGGGTCAAAATGCTTTCTTCTCAGGGAACCTGTTCCAACTTCCACAGGTACCATAGATTCACAAGTTGTAGTTCTAGGCGTGGTGTTATACGACCACAAGTTGTAGTTCTTGTCTTCAAAGTATGCTTGATAATCTTGTTCACCGCTTCAGTCTATCCATTACTCTGTGGATAGTACACTGCTGAAAATGCCTTCTGAATTTCAAACTGCTCACACAATCCTCTAAGCTCTCTACTATCAAACTGCTTCCCGTTGTCAGAAATCAGCTTTTGCGGAATGCCAAATCTGCATACAATGGCTCGAAACACGAACTCAGTCAATTTTGATGCTGTAATCTTAGCAAGTGGTTCTGCTTCTGCCCACTTTGTGAAGTAATCAACTGCAACCACTGTATATTTCACTCCTCCTTTTCCTTTTGGGAGTTCTCCAATGAGGTCTATCCCCCACACGGCGAATGGCCAAGGACTAACAATCTGTTTGATAGGTGCTACAGGACGACTATCAAAATTTGTAAACCTCTGACAATTACTACATGCCTGTGCGAACTTGGAAGCATCCGCTTTGATGGTTGGCCAATAATATCCTTGTCGAAGGATCTTCATGGCTAAAGAATTACCCCCCGAGTGATTTCCACATACTCCTTCATGAATCTCCTCGAGGATGTACTTGCATTGTTCTCCAGCTACACACTTGAGCAAAGGTTGATTGAATCCTCGTCTATACAGAACTCCATCATAGATTACATACTTAGCTGCATGATACCTTAACTTCCTGGCATCATCTTGACTAGGAGGTAGCTCCCCCTTATCCAGGTAACGATGTATTGGGGTCATCCAGGAATCTTCAACTGGAAACTCGATGTCTATCACTTCTTCTTTGAAAACACTAGGTTGCTCTTGAATCTAAAGTGGGATTACCCCCAATAATGTGGATTCTCTCTGAGATCCTAGCTTGGCTAATGCATTTGCCTTGGTATTCTTTCCTCGAGGTATTTTATCTAGCTTCACCTCTTTGAACCTCGCGATCAACTCCTGGGAGTACCTCAAATACAAGTCTGTTCGTGGACCTCTTGCCTGAAAACCACCACGAATCTGCCAAACTACTAACATTGAATCACTGAACACTCTGATATTCTCAACTTTCATCTCCAAGGCTAACTTGAGACCTGCAATCAATGCCTCATACTCTGCATCATTGTTTGTGGCTCTAAAAGCAAAATGAATCGAGCTATAGAGTTGGTGTCCTTCTGGACTAACTAGCTCTATGCCTGCACCTGCTCCACCACTGTTAGCAGCTCCATCTACATACAGTGTCCACCAGGGTGCACAGTTGTCATTCTCTGTCTGTTCTTCCACTACCTCTTTTGGCCCTTCCTGGCCAGTAACCTCCACATGAGGTGGAAACTCGATTAAGAAATCTGCTAGAGCTTGAGCTTTGATTGCTGTCTTTGGCTTGTATTCTATGTCGAACTGTCCTAACTCCACAGCCCACTTTAACATTCTCCCAGAAGTTTTTGGCCGATGCATCACTTGCTTAAGTGGATATGAGGTTCTTACCTCAATCTTGTGAGCTTGGAAGTAAGGTCGCAGCTTCCTGGAAGCTAGAATCAATGCGAAAACCAACTTCTCCATTCCTGTATACCTCGTTTCTGCATCAAGTAACCTTTTACTAACATAGTAGACTGGGCTCTGCTGTCCATTCTCTTCTCGAACCAGAACTGCACTAATGAAATACTCTGATACAGCCAAATAAAGTATCAATGTTTCTCCATCCACGGGTTTGGCTAACAGTGGGGGGCTCCCCAAATGCTCCTTTAACTTTCCAAACGCTATCTCACATTCTGCTGTCCACTCGAATTTGCTTCCTTTCTTTATAGCTTTAAAGAACTCCTGACACTTATCAGTGGACTTCGAGATGAATCTGTTCAAGGCTGCAACTCTCCCTGTAAGGGACTGAACCTCTCTCACAATCCTTGGTGACCTCATATCAACCAATGCTTTAATCTTGGCTGGGTTGGCTTCGATACCTCTGTGATTCACCATAAAACCCAGAAACTTTCCTGATTCTACCCCGAACACACATTTTTGAGGGTTCAGCTTCATTCTGTACTTCCGCAAGATTCCAAACATTTCTTCTAAGTGCTTCACATGGTCAACAGCTTCCTTGGATTTGACTAGCATATCATCCACATATACCTCCATAGTATGGCCAATTTGGTCTTTAAACATCATATTCACTAACCGTTGGTATGTGGCTCCAGCATTAATCAATCCAAATGGGGTGCATACATAGCAATAAAGACCTCTATCCGTAATAAAAGAAGTATGCTCTTGATCAGGTTCATACATAGGGATTTGATTGTAACCTGAATATGCATCCATGAAGCTGAGGAGGGCATGTCCAGCTGTTGCATCCACTAGCTGATCAATCCGTGGCAGTGGGAAACTGTCTTTCGGGCATGCTTTATTGAGATCTGTGAAGTCCACACAGGTTCTCCATTTCCCATTAGGTTTCTTTACCAAAACAGGGTTTGCCAACCACACTGGGTAGAAAGATTCTTTAACCAATCCTGCATCCAATAACCTGTCGACCTCTTCTTTCAATGCTTGAGCTCTTTCTTCACTAACTGGTCTTCGCTTCTGTCTCACCCCTTTCTTTTCTGGATCAATATTCAACTTATGACACATGACCCTTGGATCTATTCCTTCCATATATGCGTGACACCATGCAAACACATCCAGGTTCTTGCCCAAAAAGGTAATAAGTGATTCCTTCAAGGCTGGGTCAAGTTGAGCTCCAATCTTTAACACTTTTGTACTATCTTTGTCACTTATCTTCACATCCAACGTTTCACCAGCTGGTCCAGCCTTGACCATGGTTTCTGGCATTCGAGGATCTAAGTCTACCTCCATCTCTGTGGTTGAGTCCCTTAAAGGTTCCTAGTGTGTAGACGGTTCTTGAACTTCAGGCATGACATTCCTTCTTTTTGATTCTGGCTGACCGTCTTCACTAACTCCGTCATGTTTCAGTTTTTGAAAGGCATATGACTCAGCCTATTTGTAGTTCGAGGATCCAACTCAACTTAAAGTAGATTGTAATAAGTAAATAACATTAACTGTCACAGGAATCTCAGAAGATGCTATCTATCAGAAGAAACAAATCTACAAGTCAATCTATAGTTTTGATATTTTACACTGGAAGAAGTTCAGTCTACTGATCAAGCCTCAGTGTGGTATTCAAGGTCATGGATTTAATTCTGAAGGATAGAGATTTCTACAAGTGACAAGAGACAGTATCAGTACAGAATATTTAAAGGAAGTTGAGAGAAGAAATAGACCACAGCTTAAAGTTAAAATGAAGAACAGAAGTTGAAGTTAGTCGTTCATGAACCAGACCGTGCATCGAGCGTCAACAAATATTCAGTGGAGGTTCTTTGTTTATTTCAGTGGTTTAAAAGTGAAGGTTAGATTATCAAATGAATTATGTTAATTCTCTATTAATTAATTTAAAGTATTTAGTTAACTTAATTAATAAATTAATTATTCAAGAATTAATTTATTTATTAAGTTAATTATTGAATTAATTAATTTAGAATTAATATAGATTGCTAAAAGACTATTAGAAGTGTTTTTAGACTATGGTTTTATTGTTAAAAGACTATCTAAGATAGTCTAGGAGATAGTCTGCTCAGCATAGTCAAGGAGGTAGTCTGCTCAGCATAGTCTGGAAGTTAGTCTGCTCAGCATACTCTGTCCAGGTTGATAGTCTGCTAAGGGATTGTCTACCAGGAAGTCTGCATGGTAGTCTGCCAGAAAAATCATGTATTAAAGACTATCAGGATAGTCATTCTGATAGTCTGGAGAAAGAGTTGGGTAGTCTGCTAAGTCAGATAGTCACACCGGTAGTCTGCAAGAGGACAGATAGTCACACCGGTAGTCTGCAAGAGGACTGATAGTCATACCGATAGTCTGTATGTTCCCTGGATAGTCTGCAAGCCATTTGACAGTCTACTGATAGTCTGATAAAGTGTTAAAAAGAGGCAGGAGATATTTTACACATCATACTATATAATAGACAGAAGACAGGAGATTAAAGACACACACGAGACAAAGTTTTAAAGACAGAAGCAAGAAAACATTACATCTCTCTCACCTTTAAAGCCACTGACCATCTCAATTAATTCACAGAAAATCAAGTTCAACTCATTTGTAATATTTGATCCAATAGAACTTAATTATTTGTGACTCTTGTATTACTAGCGAATTAAGTTTCCTAGTTCTTATCTCGATTTTTATTAACTAAATTAGAAAAGTTCATGTCGAATTTTCTAATTAGTTTTTATTAATGTGATAAAACTCTGTACTGATTTTGTAACAATCATCAAGTTTAATATATCGTTATATTTAACTTGAATTTTGTTTCAATTAATTCCGCTCAAATTTGTCTAAACTAAATTTTATTTAACGGACAAATTTCGATAAAAAGATAAAGATTGTATTCAACCCCCCCTTCTACAATCTTAACGGACCTAACAATTGGTATCCGAGCCGTTTGATTGATATACAAATCAAGATCCTATTCTTATTCAATTAAAAATCAAGCTCGAATTTTTAACTCTCTTAAAAATTCATCATGACTTCTAAAGCCATTGTTAAGATACCTATCTTTGACAAAGATAATTATGATATGTGGAATAATAAGATGGAGTTGTTTCTAGAATGTACAAACGTTAAATATTTGGTTGTTTTGAAAACCGGACCTAAAACTCCTATGGTCTATGAAGATGAAGTTGAAGCTGAGGGTAAAATTGTGATTCCTGCTAAATCTTATGAAAAGGACCCTGCTACCTATACACCTGAGGAAAAGGAGGATGCAGGGCTTGATAAAAACCTCAGACTCATTCTAATAGATTCCCTGGATGCTGTGATGTATAGCCATGTGATGAATTGTAAAACTACCAAACACATGTGGGAAACTATTGAAACCATTAATGAAGGAACCGATGAAGTCAGGGAGAACAGACTTCAAATCTTAACCTCTGAGTATGAACACTTCAGAGCTGGCCCTAATGAAGGCATTCAAGAAGTGTTTGAAAGGTATAATAAAATAATCAACAACTTGCAAATCCATGGCAAGAACTATACACAGAAGGAGATTAATCTGAAGTTCTTACTGACTATGCCGACTCACCTGGAACACAGGATAACAGCAATAAGAGAATCTCGTGACTTGAATAAAGTTACTCTTGAAAAACTCTTCGGTATTTTAAAAACCTATGAGTTGGAACAAGTCCAACAGAAAGAGATTCATGGTAAAGGTAGAGTTGCAAGTTCATCTACAACATTAGTGGTTGAGGCTCCTAAGGAAGTGGAAGCTAAGGTTGTTCGACCTTACAGCTCAGACAAGGAGCAGACTGAAGTGGAACATGGTCAGACACCAGCTACTCAGGATGGAAGTGAGTTTTACTCATTAGAAGAATTGGATCAGTTGGAGGATGAATCCATGGCACTCATGGTTAGACAGTTTGGCAACTTTAGATTCAGGAGAAATCCTAAGTTTAAGTTCAAGTCTAATAACAGATTCCAGAGAGGAGGTTCTTCATCCTCCAGTAGCAGAGGTGGCTACAAAACTGGAACTGTTGATAGAAGCAAAATTCGTTGTTATAATTGCAATGAACTTGGACACTTTGCCACTGAGTGTCAGAAACCCAAACAAGCCCAGAAGAGAGATTATGTTCCTGAAAAGAAGAAACCTGGAAAAGCCTATGTGGCTGCTGGTAAAAGTTGGGATGACACAGATAGTGAAGATGAAGAATTTGGAAATCTTGCACTAATGGCAAATGGTGACATGCTCACTGATCCTAAACCACAGGTAAAACTTACTGACTCTGAGTTGGTTCGTCAGTTAGGTGGTTCCTTGGTTAATGCACAAAAACACATTGCTAGATTAAATCTGTTAAACACTGAACTTGAAAATGAAGTGTTAGAACTAAAAAAGGTGCATGTTAATCAAGATCAACAAAAAGAGGAAATAGCACGACTTAATAGAAGAGAGAAATCCATTCTAGAAGTAGTGACTAAACAACTTTCTAAAATTGCTGAACTTGAAACCAAGGTTAGTGCTTGCTTTAATTCTGTTAAACTTTCTAAAGAGCATTTCAATAAACAAGCTATAGAACGAACTGTAGGAATAGGGTTTGTGATAAGTGGATTTTATATCCACTTGGAGCATTCTAAATCGGCTTAAATTGATTGTTTTGGACTCAAGTTTGTGTAGTTTTGATGTGTTTTGTGTAGTGGTGCAGGTTTCCAAGAATATCTAAGCTTTTGTCGTTTTTGGAGATTTAATTGATTAAAATTCGGATTTTCCGGGAAGGCTGCGCAGCTTATACTGTTTTGGCCATATCTGGAGTTCTAGAAGTCCGTTTTCAGCGATCTTACTGCTCACGCGAAGCTTGAGAGATTTTCTACAACCTGGAAAAGGAAACAAGTGCAAGAAAAGTACTGATTAAAGGCGCGCACGTTTTCTCATTAAAGAAGGCTTGGAATTTACTGTTTTGCCCTTTTTCTAATTCTAATTGTATTCTGGGCAGTTTTGGGTACCTTCTTTAAATCCTAATTGTAATAGAAGGCAATATCTTGCTGGGCAAGATTTGTAGAGCCTATATAAACAATTCATAGCTATAAGAATTCATAGCTTGTAATCATATCAAGGTACTTTCGTTCTTCAATTCTTCAATATTATGTTTTCATTCATTATTATTTTGTTTTCTTCTTTAATTATGTGTAACTAAATCTTAAATCTGAGGATTGGGTAGTATTCCTTGGTATTCATGTGTGTTTAATTATCTGTGATTTTCTTGCTTTGCTGATCTGTTATTGAGGGCTTAACACAATTAGGGGAGTCATGAACCTTTGATTGGATTTTAGGGATTGTAATAACTTGGAAGAGGAGTTGCAATTTTAGTACACGATTTAACAGACATAACTCGAATATTTGATTGGGAGATTAATAGGAGAGTTGTGAGACTTATAATTCTTGGTGCGTGATAGTTTATGATTGTACTCTGATTGTATCACGGAAGTGACAATTAAGGTGTAGTTGTAGACACTATATTGTATCTTGGGAGAGAACATTATAACCTTAGAAGAATTGTTTTCAGCAGAGTAAGAACGTAGATGTCACATAGATATTGAATGTGCATTGAAACCAAGTGAAGAACCCCAGTTCTTGGATTGTTTTTCCTCATATATTTTATTCTCGATTGATAATTAGTTTAATTTTGTTTAGTTTAATTTAGTTTATAAACAAACACAAAATTCTTCTCACACACTTCTAGACGTAAAGAGATAAGAAACCTGAACTTGATATTACAATTCAGTCCTTCCCTGAGAACGAACACATAAAAATACTACTAACAAATTGGCGCCGCTGCCGGGGAAGGCAGTATAGTTGAGTTTAGGTTAATTGTTTCTTATTGTTTAGATTTTAATTGGTTCCACAAGTTGTTTTGTTTGTGATTTTCAGGTGTATGCTACGTTCATCTTGCGTTAGAAAGTTGGAATTTGACCCTGAAATCGAGCGTACTTTGAGAAAGATAAGAAAAGATAAAGCTAAGATGACGGACGCTGAGAATATTAACGCGAATGTTAATGCAAATGTTAATGCTGATGCTAATGTTGATCAGACTTCTATTTGGGACCATGAGACACCTAATCCTGCCAATTGCATGTACAAAACTCCAGAGATTGGTGCAACCCAATTCAACATTAACCCGAGTTTAATTCAGATGATCAGCAATCAAGCTTTTGAAGGAGATATTGAATTAGAAGACCCACACAGACATCTAGAGCGTTTCGTGCAGATGTGTGGCTCATTCAGAATCAATGGTGTTACAAGTGATCAGATTCGTCTCCATATGTTTCCCTACTCTATTAAGGGAAGAGCTTTGGAATGGTTTCAACAACTTCCAAACACTGCGGTTGCTACATGGGATAGTCTTTCTACTGCATTCTTGTCCAAATATTATCCTTCTGACAAGATGCAACAACTGAGGACTATGATTATGAGTTTCAAAGCACAACCGGGTGAAGGTCTATATCAGGCATGGGAGAGATTCAAGGCACTGTTGAGGAAGTGTCCACATCACGGCTTGGAAGATTGGCAGATCATCAGTACTTTTTATGGGGCCATGAATGCAGATATTCGTTTGAGTTTGGATGTGGCTGCTGGTGGAAATTTCAAGAAGGCACCAACTACACAGTCTAAAGCACTCCTTGAGGAATTGGCATCTAATAACTATTCATGGGCACCTAGTGGGACGAGCTCGGCTAAAGCAGCACAAGACTCTGAGATGATCAACATGCTGGCTCAAAAATTGGATACTCTAACTCAGGAGGTGCGAGGACAAAGAGCAAATGTGAATGCTATTTCTTCACCTATGGAGGGGTATAATGATTATGGTGCTAATCAGAATTCTTATGTGCAACAATTTCCAGAAGAAGCATCTTTCATTCAGGGAAGACAGCCGTGGCCGGTTCAGAATAACTCCTACTACAATCCAAATCAAAGGCCAAACAACAATCTTTCTTACAGTAATAATCATGCGGCTAATCCTTCTTATGCATTTCCAAGGCAGAATCAACCTTCTGGTTTTCAGTCACGACCACCATATCAAGCACAGCAGCAGTATCAACCTCCTCCGAAGAAAGAACCAGCTGATTGGGAGGTTGCACTGAATAAGATTATGCAAGGAACTTCTGGGGCATTGGCTAATATGGAATCAAGAATAGAGCAGATGGCATCATCTCAAAAGATGCTAGAAACACAGATTGGACAGATTGCCTCTAAGATGGGTGTTCGTGAGCAAGGATCACTTCCTAGTCAACCCGACCAGACTTGTAAAGAGCAATGCAAAGCAATTACTTTGAGGAGTGGGAAAGAGTTGCCCGAGGTTGAGGTTCTTGAGCCTAAAGAGAAGGATGCTGAAAAAGAAAGTGAGATAGTAGAGATCGATGCAGAAAAGTCAGAGAAAGTAGATGAAGAGAAGAAGGAAGAAGAACCAGAAAAGCCGTATGTTCCTCCACCACCTTATGTTCCTCCAATTCCTTTTCCACAGAGACTCCACAACAGGCAGTTAGAGAAGCAGTACGAGAAGTTCTTGACTATGTTCCGGAAGTTGCATGTCAATATTCCTTTGGCTGAAGCTTTGAATCAAATGCCACTCTATGCTAAATTTCTTAAGGAGATGTTGATAAAGAAGAGGAAACTTGAGGATGCAGAAACCATTACTCTCAATGCTGAATGCAGTGCAGTCATCCAAAAGGCCATTCCTCAGAAATTGAAAGATCCGGGAAGCTTTTCTTTGCCTTGCACTATTGGGAAGATGGAGAACACGAAAGCCTTGTGTGATTTAGGGGCTAGTGTGAGTTTGATGCCATATTCAATCTGTAAACGACTTGGTCTTGGAGAGCCTAAAAAGACACGGATTTCACTTCAGTTAGCGGATCGTTCTGTTAAATATCCGTTGGGGATCGTTGAGGATGTGGTTGTCAAAGTGGATAAATTTGTCATACCTTGTGATTTTGTGGTGTTAGAGATGGATGAAGATGTCGAGATACCCATTATCTTGGGAAGGCCATTCTTGGCTACTGCTGGCACTACTATTGATGTTAAAGCTGGAAAATTGACATTGAATGTTGGCGAGGACAAAGTGGAATTTGATCTGAACAAAGTAATGAAGATGCCTCCTTTTGGAGCAACTTGTTTTACTGTTGACATTGTTGATGAAATTGTGCAGCTAGAAAATGAACACTTCATGGGAGCAGAACGGGTGTTAGATGATGTAGTAGAAGAAGAAGAAATTGTTGTTCGAGATACAGAAGTTGAGATGGTTTTTACACTTTCAGAGGCACCACAGGTGGAACTTAAACCTCTACCTTCTAATTTGAGGTATGTCCTTTTGAATAATGAGCTAGTGATTTTTGAAGAGGGGCATGATAACGTGTTGCGAAGGTGGAAAACCGATGATAAGGAAGAAGAAATTTTTGTTCAGCCGGTTGAGTCGGAGAAGCATTTTAGAGGTGTGAAGAAGAAAAAGAAGAAAATTTGGCCGTTGGGTAGTAGAATCAAGTTGAAATCTGATGGAAGAGATTTGTGGAAATTAAGCAAACCGGATGTCAACATTCGTATGAATGGTTTGTCTGTTGAAGATGGTTCAGTTATTCTTTTGAAACCACCATGATTTGAGGAAATACGTCAAGCTATTGACGTTAAAGAAGCGCTTCGTGGGAGGCAACCCATGAATTAGTGTAGGAAAAAAAAAAAAAAATTTTGAGTGTTTTGTGAAAAAAAAAAAAAAAAAAAAAAAAAAAAGAAAAAAGAAAAAAATCGAATTTTGGGTGTGTAACGCAGGCTGCACCTGCGTTACTGGTGTCAGGGCAGAATGCGGGAGAGTAACGCAGGCTGCGCCTGCGTTACTGGACTAGGGGCAGGCTGTTGCGCAGGCTGCGCCTGCGTGTCTGCATGTGGGGCAGTCTGCATCTCCTGCATGCAGTTGGCGCGTGAGGAAAAAAAAAAAAAAAAAAAATTTAACAGTTTTTATCTATGTTTTGTCCGTGAGTTATGTCCTGTATATATATAAAAAAATCTTTCTACACCCCCATTCTTTTTATACCCCCATTCTAAACCTATTCTAATCCTATTTCAATTCCAAAACCCCCCATCTTTCCTCCAAAAATTCTAAACCTATTTCTATTCTAATTATTATTATTATTATTATTATTATTATTATTATTCTTATTATTATTATTATTTATTATTATAGTTATTATTTATTATTATTATAGTTATTATTTATTATTATTATTATTATTATTATTATTTTCTTATTTATTATTATCTTTATTATTTTTATTTATTATTATTATTATTATTATTATTTTTTGTATATACCCACCTATACATACAAATCCAATTCCTCTTCTATTTTTTTTAAAAAAAAATCTCAAAAATTCAATTCTAAAGAGGAATTAATTGCAAGTTCACCTCTTTGATTCGTATTGGGTAAATCTTTTTCTCTAATCTTATTTTTATTACGAATTTGTGTTCTTGTCAATTGGATTTTGTAGTGTTCATGAAAGGTGGCCAGTCTATGGAGCTCGTGCGCAATATCCTCCACCAGATTCATCCGAGGAGGGTGACTGCTTCGATATTCAGGTATGTTTTCTGCTATTCCTTGTATTTACTTCCATTCAATGAGGGCATTGAATATTTTAAGTTTGGGGGTAATTTGGGGGATTAGTAGTTGTATGTTGTATATATTGTTGTATTTTGTGTTCATATAGGATATCATGTTTGCATAGTAGTGATAGTTCATGCATGATTGTTATGTTCGTATTATCTACGTTTGTTTCATATAGGACATTCTGTTTTTATGTTTGTATATCATGTGAGTTCATAGTAGTTTGCATTTGCACCCATGCTTGATAGGAATTTTGTGTTGTTGACGCTTTTGATTGAGAAGTGATATGCTTTGTTCTTGTGCACACACATACACTAGTAAGTTGAAGCTAGTAGACTTATTGAATGTTGTAAGTGATTAGAAGGACATGAATATGTGCAAGTTGATTTAGTTTGCATGCTTTGAATACAAGTTGGTGCGTTAGAGAGATTTTTGCTTGGGATTGAGTATGTTTTTCCACCAAGTGAGATTTTGAGCCATATTGCATATTTTTTGCAATTTATTCGTTTGCTTGAGTGTCCACGGATTGTTTGCATTGCTAGCAGTTGTTTGAGGTCTTTCTTGAAACGCATGACATTATTTGACGATTAAAATGATAAAGGCAATTAGGAATAACCACATATTTTCCCATATTACCACACCATGTTTACATGATCAATTAGTTAACCCGTTGAGCTTAATCCTATTTTTCGGTGACATACCACATTACTTGCCTAGACCTTTTTCTTGTATTGGCCGTACATTAATTTGAACCCACATTGTCAAAGGCTAGTAAAGTGCTTAAGGGAGTAATAAGGTGTGCAAGGAGGGGTTTATTGTTGGTCATAATTTTGGGGAAAATATTGAAATTGGGTTTGGTTGTTTACTTGATAGTCGGCATATGTAATAAATTGTGGGATCATTGTTATTGTTTATATTATTGTTTTATTTAGCTCTCAAGAAAAAAAAAAGACAAAAAAAAAAAAAAAAGAAAAAAAAAAAAAAAAAGAAAAAAAAAAGAAAAAAAAAAAGAAAAAAAAATATTATGAGAGCATGTTTGTGTTTGTTATGATCCTACTTTAGTCGACTAGTCGAGTGTTCTTAGTAAAATTTATGTGGGGGGAAAATAGAGTGTTGTGTATGATTTATTATGGTGCTTACTAGCTTTTGACACTTCACCTGTTTTTGGCTTATTTGACATACCTTGCCCCTAGCCCACGTTACAACCCAATTAAAGACCTTTTGATTATCGTCAATGATGTATGTTGTGTTAAGAGTTAGATTGATACCAAATGTCAAGCATGTTTATGATTTTGTTGGAATTGAGTGATACACTTACCCTTGTTCTTGAGTGAATATTCTTTTGTGAGTGGATTGTGAGTGTTTGCTTATTTTTGCGTATGAGATCCCGAGTTTTGTCTCAAAGATGTGCTCTTGTAGGCTTAGCATGTTTACTAACTTATTCTTACACTTGACATGGACTTGTGAGAACTTATGCATGTTCATTGAGTAGACTATGTGAATACTTGCACTTTCGACACCAAGACATTGCGTATTTACTTTGATTCTTAAGTTGATATGGCATGAGAGGATTTGAAGGTATGGTATGCTAGATTAATTGCATTTTTCATATTAGTTGCATTCATGCATTGCATTGCATTAGGTTAAATGGATTTTGTGGGTACATTCGCTATAGGCCCTCACGAGACCTTACTCGTCCACTAGGGCTGCCTAGGGGTTTAAAGGGCTTGTTGCATATGCCAAATGCAACCGTGATCACCTACGGAAGTGGTACTAATTAGGTAGTTATAATTGTTTATGCTTGAGGACAAGCATCGGTTTAAGTTTGGGGGTGTTTGATAAGTGGATTTTATATCCACTTGGAGCATTCTAAATCGGCTTAAATTGATTGTTTTGGACTCAAGTTTGTGTAGTTTTGATGTGTTTTGTGTAGTGGTGCAGGTTTCCAAGAATATCTAAGCTTTTGTCGTTTTTGGAGATTTAATTGATTAAAATTCGGATTTTCCGGGAAGGCTGCGCAGCTTATACTGTTTTGGCCATATCTGGAGTTCTAGAAGTCCGTTTTCAGCGATCTTACTGCTCACGCGAAGCTTGAGAGATTTTCTACAACCTGGAAAAGGAAACAAGTGCAAGAAAAGTACTGATTAAAGGCGCGCACGTTTTCTCATTAAAGAAGGCTTGGAATTTACTGTTTTGCCCTTTTTCTAATTCTAATTGTATTCTGGGCAGTTTTGGGTACCTTCTTTAAATCCTAATTGTAATAGAAGGCAATATCTTGCTGGGCAAGATTTGTAGAGCCTATATAAACAATTCATAGCTATAAGAATTCATAGCTTGTAATCATATCAAGGTACTTTCGTTCTTCAATTCTTCAATATTATGTTTTCATTCATTATTATTTTGTTTTCTTCTTTAATTATGTGTAACTAAATCTTAAATCTGAGGATTGGGTAGTATTCCTTGGTATTCATGTGTGTTTAATTATCTGTGATTTTCTTGCTTTGCTGATCTGTTATTGAGGGCTTAACACAATTAGGGGAGTCATGAACCTTTGATTGGATTTTAGGGATTGTAATAACTTGGAAGAGGAGTTGCAATTTTAGTACACGATTTAACAGACATAACTCGAATATTTGATTGGGAGATTAATAGGAGAGTTGTGAGACTTATAATTCTTGGTGCGTGATAGTTTATGATTGTACTCTGATTGTATCACGGAAGTGACAATTAAGGTGTAGTTGTAGACACTATATTGTATCTTGGGAGAGAACATTATAACCTTAGAAGAATTGTTTTCAGCAGAGTAAGAACGTAGATGTCACATAGATATTGAATGTGCATTGAAACCAAGTGAAGAACCCCAGTTCTTGGATTGTTTTTCCTCATATATTTTATTCTCGATTGATAATTAGTTTAATTTTGTTTAGTTTAATTTAGTTTATAAACAAACACAAAATTCTTCTCACACACTTCTAGACGTAAAGAGATAAGAAACCTGAACTTGATATTACAATTCAGTCCTTCCCTGAGAACGAACACATAAAAATACTACTAACAGTTTGGTTATAACAAAGCTGTTGGATTGTTAGGCATAAATACCCCTAACCTTGTTAGTGCTAAAGAGAGGGGTATACCACATGTGCTTAAGAATGTTGAAGATCCGCTCTTTAAGAAGTCGATTGCAGAACCTCCAAACTTCACTTCTATCATTATTCAAGAAGAGATGCGTAATGAGGACAGCGCAAATGGCATAGTCCTTGATAATGTTAAATCTGTTAAGAAACCAGTTAAGGTTGTTTATCCAACCAGTTCATCTAAAACTGGGTTAAGTGGTGATAAGTTGAAAAAGAACAATAACATGTCTAACATGCATACCATGCCTATCATTGATATTTATCATAAAGCATGTGGTGTTGTCAATTGTATGTCTTGTGCTTTTAATGTAATGTCTGCTTACTTTAATGGTAATCAAGCATGTGCTGGTAAGACTGCTCCTCGACAACATATAAATAAGAATAAAAATGTTAGATCAAAGACTGCTAGTCCTCCTCAAGATAGGAGAGAGACATTTGTATCAAAGCTTAAACAGACTTTTGGTAAGGCTGCTTACAAGGTCAAATGTCTAGTCAATGAAACAAATGTCATTGCTGCTAAAGAAACATGGATACCCAAGATAAAACAAAAGACTGTCAAATCTGTTTATAGGGTTAAATGTTTGTTGGTTAGTGGTGAAAATGGTGTCAACGTTAAAAATGTTGTTTTGCCTGACAAAGGCCAATTCTTTAAGTATTCTGGACCCAATCAGATTTGGGTTCCGAAGAAGGTTTAACCTATTTGTCATTGCAGGGTGTGAAATAGGTTGATCGAGTGACCTGGATCTTGGACAGTGGATGTTCAAGGCATATGATTGGAGACAGAACCCTGCTGACAAATGTGGTTGAGAAAGCCGGCCCAGTTGTTACCTTTGGAGATAACAGCATAGGTACAACTGATGGATATGGCAGATTGGAAGCTGGAAATGTTATCATTGATGAAGTGTCTTTTGTGAAAGGACTTGAGCACAATTTGTTAAGTGTCAGTCAATTTTGTGACAAGGGATTCCAGGCTTACTTCAACAAGAAGAATTGTCTAATCTCACACAAGAGACATGAATAACCATCTCTTACAGGAGTCAGAAAAGGCAATCTGTACGTGGCCAATATGAACACTGGAAGCACTGAAGAAATCAACTGCTTTTATTCTAAAGCATCTACAGATGAAAGTTGGCTATGGCACAAGAAACTCTCTCACCTTAATTTCAAGAAAATGAATTCTCTAGTTAAAAGAGAACTGGTGAGAGGTTTACCTTCAATGGAATTCACTCAAGAAGGACTCTGTGATGCCTGTCAAAAAGGCAAATTGAAAATAGCAACTCATAGGAGCACTGACACATCATCAATAACTGAACCTCTACAACTGTTGCACATGGATCTGTTCGGTCCAGTTAATGTGATGTCTATGTCAAAGAAAAGATATGCTCTCGTGATTGTTGATGACTACTCAAAGTACACATGGGTTTTATTTCTGAATTCCAAAGATGAAACTCCACAGTTAGTGATTGATCACATCAAGTTGATTGAAATGGAGTACAAGAATCCAGTAAGAGCAATAAGGTCAGACAATGGAACTGAATTTAAGAATGCAGTTCTAAATAATTTTTGTACTGAAAAGGGAATAACAAGGCAGTACTCGGCTCCGAGAACTCCTCAACAAAATGGGGTAGTAGAAAGAAAGAATATAACCTTGATTGAAGCTGCACGTACAATGTTAAGTGAATCAAGGCTTCCCTTGTACTTTTGGGTTGAAGCTGTCAATACTGCATGTTATACCCAGAATCGAACTTTAATCAACAAAGACTTGATGAAGACCCCCTATGAAATAATGTATGAGAAGAGACCAACACTCAAGTACTTTCATGTATTTGGAGCAAAATGCTTTGTGCTTAAAGATGGAGATGATCGTGGTGGAAAATTTGAGGCCAAAGCACATGAAGCAATTTTTATTGGTTATTCAAGAAGAGCTTACAGGGTGTATGTGATTGATCATCAGACAATGCTTGAAAGTGTCAATGTATCATTTGATGACACTAAACTTCCTAGTATCCAAACGGAGGATTCATCTGAAAAGTTATCTTTCGATGATATGACAGACTCCGATTCAGATGGTGACAAACAACCTGATGTTGTTGCTAATGATAACAGTAATAATGATGATAATGATCAGGGTGGTGGTGGTGGAAACAATGATCAGACTGGAGATACCACTGACACTCCTGAACTTTCATCTAGTCAAACTGGCAACAACTCAGGGGGAGGTGATGAAGGATCAGCTGGTCATACTCAACATCATAATGAAGAACAAGGCGAATCATCAAGGTCAAATCTTCCCAGACAGACTGTGTGGAATAGAGCTCATCCTTTTGAGTTGATCGTTGGTGATCCAGATGTTGGTGTAAAAACTAGAAGGAGCTATCAAAATCAATGCAATTATTCTGGGTTTCTGTCTGCAATAGAACCTAAGAAAACAGAAGAAGCTCTTTCTGATCCTGATTGGGTGATTGGTATGCAAGATGAACTCAATCAATTCAAACAACAAGAAGTATGGAAGCTGGTACCCAGACCTAAAGACAGGAAAGTAGTTGATACCAGGTGGGTATTCAGAAACAAACTTGATGAAGATGGCATTGTAACTAGAAACAAAGCAAGACTGGTTGCTAAAGGTTATTCCCAAGCTGAAGGAATAGATTATGATGAAACCTATGCACCAGTGGCTAGACTTGAGGCTATAAGGATATTCTTGGCATTCGCAGCACATTCAAACTTCAAAGTTTATCAAATGGATGTCAAGAGTGCCTTCCTGAATGGCAAGCTGGATGAAGAGGTATATGTAGAACAACCCCCTGGCTTT
This sequence comes from Kitagawia praeruptora, assembly GCA_037693485.1. Lineage (NCBI taxonomy): Eukaryota > Viridiplantae > Streptophyta > Magnoliopsida > Apiales > Apiaceae > Kitagawia > Kitagawia praeruptora. The sequence goes on from CM075352.1 coordinate 149,717,720, forward strand.
GAAGATCCAGAATTCATGGATTATGTCTACTTTCTCTTCAAGGCAATTTATGGTCTTAAGCAAGCTCCAAGGAAATGGTATGACACTCTTTCTGAATTTTTACTTGAAAATGGATTTGTTAGAGGTGTCATAGACAAAACTCTCTTTACTAAGAAACATAAGAATGATACTATATTAGTCCAAGTCTATGTGGACGATATAATATTTGGGTCTACTAATGATCTTCTGTGCAAGAAATTTGCTAAGCTAATGCAGGGTAAATTTGAGATGAGCCTGATGGGTGAGCTGAAGTTCTTTCTTGGATTACAAGTAAGTCAAAGGACAGATGGAATTTTTATTTGTCAATCCAAGTATGTCAGAGAGCTCCTCAAGAAATATCAAATGGAGGACTCATCTTCAGCAAGAACACCATCATCAACAGCTGTGAAATTTGGAGCTTGTGAAAATTCTGCTAAGGTAGATATCACAAGCTACAGAAGTATGATAGGTTCATTACTTTACCTTACTGCAAGTAGACCTGATATTATGTATGCTACATGCTTGTGTGCAAGGTTCCAAGCGGATCCTAGAGATGTGCATCTCATTGCTGTTAAACGAATCTTGAGATATCTTAAGGGTACACCTAACTTAGGTATTTGGTACCCTAAAGAATCTGGTTTTAACCTTGTTGGATATACAGATTCAGATTATGCAGGAAGTGTTGTAGATAGAAAAAGCACCTCTGGGAGTTGTCAATTCCTAGGTGGTAGGTTGGTCTCCTAGTACAGCAAGAAACAACAAACAGTTTCCAACTCAACAGCTGAAGCAGAATATATAGCTGCTGGAAGCTGTTGTGCTCAGATCTTGTGGATTAGGAATCAGCTACGTGACTATGGCTTTGTACTTGACAGTATTCCAATTCTGTGTGACAATACAAGTGCCATAGCAATCTCCAACAATCCTGTGCAGCATACAAGGACCAAGCACATCGACATCAGGTATCATTTTATCCGAGAGCATGTCATGAATGGTACCGTGGAATTACATTTTGTACCCACGGAAGAACAAACAGCAGATATTTTTACTAAGTCTCTTGACGAATCCACATTCACCAGAATTGTTGGTGAATTGGGTATGTTAAATAGTCCTAGTAATTAAACTAGTTAATATCTGAGGTTTGATCTTTAATAATTTACAAGTGATTATCTTGTTAATATTTGATGATTAAAATCACTTGTATAATTATTTTATCAACTTACCTTGTTACTTGTTAATGTTCAAACCATTGTCATTATCATCTTAATATATTCCTACTTACTTCTTTTCAATGTTAAAATAATTCTTTTTCCTTAAAAATATTTTTCTCAAATTTTACAAGTTGTAATTTATGAGAAACTTATTTTTCTTGAAAATTATATTTATGATGGTTTAATAAGTCATATTTTCTTTTTAAATAATTTTCTATTAGAAAGTTATTTTATTAGAAAATATATAGATTTATTAATTTACCATGAATAATTATGTAAATTATTAATATATTATTTTACTGATTTGTAGTGTTTGTCCTTTTGGTATTAATGCATCATTTCCGTGTAAGGGACAACCTATGGTTGGTTTAATATCTATGTAAATTATTAATAGAATTCTCTTATTTTTATTTTTATTTTTATTTTTATTTTTATTTTTTTTATTTTGTTTTATTTTTTTTTATCAAGTAATTGGTTAATTCGAATTTTTACAGTTTAATCTAAAAGTCTAAGTTGTATGGAATATAGTCTGTATGAATGATCTATTTGTATAGTCCATATTCAGTTAAATACTAAATAGTCTATAGGATATTCTACAGTCTATGTATTATTAATGTAAATTATAGTCTACATTGTTAGTCTATAATCGATTAAATAATAGTCTACATAGTTAGTCTCTAATAGTCTCATAGTCTGTTAATATTAAAAAAATTTCCTTAATTAATAGTCTATCTTACTAATGTTTAGTTAGTCTGTAACGTTAGTTATAGTCTGTTAGACAATTTTTGTCTACTCAGACTATCGGGCAGACTATCCAGCCAATAGTCTACATACAATAGTCTGTAGTGTACATTAATATATATAGTCTATTTAGACTATCGGACAGACTATCCAGCGATAGTCTAGATTAGTTTATTTTCTATTTTAGCTTTAGTTATTATCTTTTAGACTATCCTTTAGACTATCCATTAGTATATATATATAGATTGTGTCCACAGACTATCTTTAGTCTATTTTTAGTCTAAACTCACGAGTTAAGTCTCTGAGTCCTTTTTCTCTGTTCGATACACACGACTATACATACACTGTCGAACCCATGCCCAATTTTTCTTCGATTACTCCATCATTTCTCAACGTCTCTAAGGACTAAAACCAGATCTGTTCTCCTCTTTCCAAGCCCGTTAATTGTACTGGTTAAACATTTGATTTGGTTGAGTTTTTAAAATTCGCAATTTTCAAAACCTCATACGAATCTCTTGGATATTCTGCACTTTGAGAACGATTCTGCAAAAACTAAAAATAGTGGTGTGTTTGTGTGAATTCAGAGATCAACATACATTAATTTCAGAATTTTCTGTGAAGTTTCGATTTTCCTGATTTTTCTGGTTATTTGAATTAATTGTTAAAAACCCTAAATTTCGAATTTGGGGAAATTAAGTCAGATTAATTCAGTGTGTCGTTAATTAAAATGGCTGTTAATATGGAGATTATCAAACACAATTTTGTTGGTCATTTTAATCCCGATAATTGCACTATCGAGAGAGTTAAACCTTGGATTCGATTTTTAAATGAGCATTCTCTTATTCGTCATGCCATGATTCTCAATGCTCCGTTAAAAGTTGATTCACTTTTGGCGATTTGTTCTACATTTGTTCTCTCGACAGACTCTAGTTCTTTCACCTTTACCGTGGGAGACACACCTTATGTTGTGGATGACTCAACCGTTAACACCGTTCTACGACTTCCAACAAATGACTTTGTTGATGTTCCATCTGAAGCAGTGCTGACACAATTTTTCCATGACATCCATTATCAAGGAGAAGTTGATCTTTCTAAGTTGTCTAAAAGTAACTTCATGGCTGAGTGGGATTATTTCTTTGACACAATTGCTAAGGTGTTTGCTAACACTAAAAAGAATAATTTTCACAATATTCCAATTTTGCTTCAGAGAATTGGTTATGCAGTTGCTCATAATCAAAGGATTAATTTGGGTAAATTAATTTTTGATGCCATGGTAAGTCGTCTCATAACTGCCAAGAACGATCATGATTTGGGTAGTAAAGTTGATTGTTACTATCCAAGGTTTTTAACTATCATATTTAATCATGTTGTTTCTGATGTTCATCAAAGATTGTTTGCTAACTCTCGTACTGAAGTATCAGGAAAAACACATAAAAAATTCTTCACCAGGTTAGCAACAATGAGGAAGTTCACAAATGTTCCAGTGGTCATTACTCAGGATATGTCCAACTTAATAGAATTGCCAATCATACAAGAACAACCACCTGAACAGCAACCTGAGCATGTTCCCGAGCAACCAGCTGAACAGGTACTTGAACAAGAAACACCAGTTGTTGATCAATCTGTACCTGAACAAGTTGCACCTGTACCTGATCAAGTAGCATCTACTCTTGAGCAAGAAATTCAACATCAAATGGTTCAATTCACTCCATCTGCTGACCAGGTATTACATTCTGATCTCTTAACTACTTCTTTCTCTCAATCTTCTTCTGGAACCCAAGTGGTTGATAGGACTGACCATGGGATTGTAGATCCACAATCTCTAACCAAGGTCATAGAGCCAAACACAAGGTCAAAAACAACTACATATTACCATTACAGTAGAAAATTGCAGCCCAAGAGAAGTACGAGAAGTAGTGAAGAATTGAGTGATCCCACAGCTCTGCCTCTACTAAAGAAGAGAAGAAATGAAACTGAGGCAACTGTCAGCTCATCCATACCCTCCCAAAAGGATATGGACTTTGATATGGCAAATGAACAGTTACTGGAACCATTCTCTCAACAGGATGAGTCCATTGAATTTCGCCAGTCGGCCATGGCATCCTGTAATATGTCAAGCACAACCCCATTGTTATTACTAACAATGGGAGAACATGTAGAATTGGATGAAAATAGGGACACCTCGAGAGGAGAGCACTTAGGGATGGAAACAGTGCCTACCATAGTCACGGTAGAGGAGCCTTCACAGGTTAATGAGGGAAATCTTGACTCTCAGCCACAAATAATAGAGTCATCATCTCCCCTCCCAGGAGGAACATTCCTGGCTCCCTCAATGGATTTTCCACTCGCAGTTTCAACTGGAGAAAGTGGAAGGCAACTCGATCTTTCTGTCACTGAAGAAATTCAGACATCAATTCCAAATGAGATGACAGAAATGACTGAGGAAAGGGATTTGCGAACTCCCATTGCACCACCACTGACCTTCCAAGAGGAGGCTAGGGTGATTTTATCTGCAGGTACACATTCTGGAGCAGCTAAGGAAATAGTGAGGAGTGATGTGAGGATCACCACTAAACTGAGTGAAACACATGCACGTCAGATGAGTGAAACTCAGAGTGATATTCAGGTGAGTGCACACACTAACACATACACTCGTTCATTGGAAGAAAAGATTAAAGCTCTAGAAAAGGAACTTGAGGCAAGTAAAGCTGAAGCAAAATTACTTCGAGAACAAGTGGGTGAACGGTCTTCTTCATCTACCTCTGTCAAAAATCAGCTTGCTGTGATAAAGAATGACATCACCAAGATGAAGACAACATTCACAAACAAGTTCAACACTCTCGAATTATCTTATGAACAGGCACTTGATGATGCTGGAGAAGTTACTGTTACTCAAGATAAACTAATTTCTGTAATCTCCGACAAAGTTGAAACTCTTCAAACAGCATTAATTAAGAGTCAATTGTCTACTGAACACCGTCTTGATGTGATTGAAAGGTAGAATGCACAACAAGGTAAAGGGATCAAACATTTGTTCAACATGATTAGCAGAACTCACACACCCACAGCAGAAGAAAGGGAATTCTTTGAAGGAAAAGGTGGAGATGGTGATGAGCGAGACCCTGGAGATGGTGCATTTCACACTTCGGTAGAGGATTCCTCAACTAAGGGGGAGAAGTCAAGAGAGGGGGGAGCTAGTAAAGAAGACCCTAAAAAAGATAAATCTCAAGGTGAACAAGGAAGAGATAAGGGGAAGAAGATAGCAGATTCTCAGAAAAGTGCTGAAGACACTGAAGGGTATTACTACACAGGTGAACCAGACAACTTTGATGTTTTTGCTGATCTAAAGTTCTCTGATGTGGGTGAAAAAATACCAGAACCAGATTTTAGCAGCTGGGAAGATGAAGTGCCAGTTGACCCTGAATATGAAGCTGAGCAAGCAAAACTGGATTTTGAAGCTGAATTAGAAATTGAAAGGCAAGAAGCAAATCTCAAATTGCGAGATGAAAAGCTTCAGAAAACACTAGATATGCTTGCACACAAAGAAAGACTTCAAAAAGAGGAAGCAGAAGCAAGGCAACGGGAACATGCACTTAAAGTTCAAGAAAGGAAGTTATACGTCAAGTTTAAGAGTGGTGAGAAATGGGAACGTGCTCAACGAATAATAGACTCACATCAATCTCTTGATAATGATGATTGTCGACTTCTTTCTATCTTTGAAAGAATCAAAGAGCTTAATCCAACACACGAGATGTACATGAGAGCCCTAAGAACAGAAGTTGTGAGAATAACAACTGCAGGTGAAACGAAAATAGATGAGTTCTTAATATTTGTTGATTGTCATGAGTTTGGAACACAAAGAGTGTCAATTCAGTTCTTCTATGACAAATCATTGACAGAAATCTGGGTTCTTAGGCCAAAGGTAAGAACTTCTTCTGAGTTGGGTGTACTACTTCATGAAAAATTCAAAGAGTTTGCTGAAAGAGCTGGTCCAGAAATAGTTAAATTGCCTAGACAATTGAAATTCCTTAAAGGTGAGGTGCTTCATACAATCAATCTTGAGAATGAGGAATTGTTCACACACTCTGCCAGGCAGTTGGTCTATATTGAATATGTTCTGAGAAATCAAGGATTTTCTACTAAAGAGAAGTTAGAAATTGCTGATCGCATTAAATCCTATGCAGAGGTCAAATTTCTTAAGGATTATGAGAAGTTCAAAGGTCAATTGAGAAAGGCACTTGGAATTTCTCTTGTTCGTCCTACAGGATTCTCATCAAGAAAAGAGTTGCTAGTTGATGCAGAATTGCACAAAAATCTGCCAGAAATGGATGATCCAGAAGAAGGAGAAATAAGGAAGGAAGACTGTCAGAAATGAAGAACAGCTCTACATGTAATATCTTTAGAGTTAGATAGATCAAGATAGGATAATGTTTAATATGATCAGGCTAGAGGATCATCTATCTTGTATTTATCTTTATGTTTGAATCTGGAAATTGTTATAAATACCAGAACTTTTTCATTATTTACTTGCTATTAATGTTTTATCATTTACTAGTTTAAGTTGAGTTAGTTGAGTTATCCTCTAGGAATTTGCTTGTTAATTTATAACAAACAAATAGGGGGAGATTGAAAGGCATATGACTCAGCCTATTTGTAGTTCGAGGATCCAACTCAACTTAAAGTAGATTGTAATAAGTAAATAACATTAACTGTCACAGGAATCTCAGAAGATGCTATCTATCAGAAGAAACAAATCTACAAGTCAATCTATAGTTTTGATATTTTACACTGGAAGAAGTTCAGTCTACTGATCAAGCCTCAGTGTGGTATTCAAGGTCATGGATTTAATTCTGAAGGATAGAGATTTCTACAAGTGACAAGAGACAGTATCAGTACAGAATATTTAAAGGAAGTTGAGAGAAGAAATAGACCACAGCTTAAAGTTAAAATGAAGAACAGAAGTTGAAGTTAGTCGTTCATGAACCAGACCGTGCATCGAGCGTCAACAAATATTCAGTGGAGGTTCTTTGTTTATTTCAGTGGTTTAAAAGTGAAGGTTAGATTATCAAATGAATTATGTTAATTCTCTATTAATTAATTTAAAGTATTTAGTTAACTTAATTAATAAATTAATTCTTCAAGAATTAATTTATTTATTAAGTTAATTATTGAATTAATTAATTTAGAATTAATATAGATTGCTAAAAGACTATTAGAAGTGTTTTTAGACTATGGTTTTATTGTTAAAAGACTATCTAAGATAGTCTAGGAGATAGTCTGCTCAGCATAGTCAAGGAGGTAGTCTGCTCAGCATAGTCTGGAAGTTAGTCTGCTCAGCATACTCTGTCCAGGTTGATAGTCTGCTAAGGGATTGTCTACCAGGAAGTCTACATGGTAGTCTGCCAGAAAAAACATGTATTAAAGACTATCAGGATAGTCATTCTGATAGTCTGGAGAAAGAGTTGGGTAGTCTGCTAAGTCAGATAGTCACACCGGTAGTCTGCAAGAGGACAGATAGTCACACCGGTAGTCTGCAAGAGGACTGATAGTCATACCGATAGTCTGTATGTTCCCTGGATAGTCTGCAAGCCATTTGACAGTCTACTGATAGTCTGATAAAGTGTTAAAAAGAGGCAGGAGATATTTTACACATCATACTATATAATAGACAGAAGACAGGAGATTAAAGACACACACGAGACAAAGTTTTAAAGACAGAAGCAAGAAAACATTACATCTCTCTCATCTTTAAAGCCACTGACCATCTCAATTAATTCACAGAAAATCAAGTTCAACTCATTTGTAATATTTGATCCAATAGAACTTAATTATTTGTGACTCTTGTATTACTAGCGAATTAAGTTTCCTAGTTCTTATCTCGATTTTTATTAACTAAATTAGAAAAGTTCATGTCGAATTTTCTAATTAGTTTTTATTAATGTGATAATACTCTGTACTGATTTTGTAACAACCATCAAGTTTAATATATCGTTATATTTAACTTGAATTTTGTTTCAATTAATTCCGCTCAAATTTGTCTAAACTAAATTTTATTTAACGGACAAATTTCGATAAAAAGATAAAGATTGTATTCAACCCCCCCTTCTACAATCTTAACGGACCTAACAGTTTTCTAGACTTCTCTTCATTCAAACCTTCTGTCATACACACATCACCATCCTTGTCCATAGGGGGTGCATTTTCTATCAGCAAGTAGGGGGTATCCGATCCCCGAAAAACTGGAATCTCAGCGTGAGGTTCCTCTTCTATGATCTCTTCAATTCTTACAGCTCTACAGGATGCTGGCACAAAACCTTCCAAGGGCGGACTACGCAGGTCATGCGTTATTTTGTCTGGGTTCTTTCCTGGAAAATCATCAGGAACCTCGTCCATGGGTTCAGGCAATTTGGCAGCCTTAGCAGCATGTTGCAAAGCTTTAGTGTAACACTCTCTAGACTCATACTGGCATCCTCGAACTACACCAATTCCATTCAGTGTTGGGAACTTTATAGTTAGGTGGTAAATGGAGGTTACCACCCTCATCTCTTTCAAGACGGGTCTTCCCAGAATAGCATTGTAGTTCATATTCTCCTTTATAACGATGAATTCTGACAGTTGTGTAATGCAACATGGCTTGTTACCTAGAGTTACTGGTAAACGAATCTTACCTTTGATAGGAACCTGATTGTTAGTGAATCCATACAAGGTATCCTTTGTTGGAGTTAAATCTTTATCCAGAAAATGCATCTTCTTGAAAGCTGAGTAAGATAACAGGTTTACAGAACTTCCATTATAAACTAACACTCGATGAACCTCATAAGACCCGATTCCTGCCTCGACCACTAAGGCATCAGTATGGGGATGATGTACCCAAGAGGCATCTTCTTCAGTGAAGGTAATATCTACATCCTCTCCTTCAAACAGCTTTGGAGACCTCCGTGACAGATTATAAACACTGGTCAAAGGACGTTCTTTAGCTTCACGGGTGTATCTCTCCATGGTGCTCCTGCTACTTCCTCCAATGTGGGGACCTCCTATAATTATTCGTATGCACCCAGCCTTAGGTGGTCCTTCCACCACAACAGGTTCCTGTGTCTGTGGCCTCTGAGTCTTCTCATCTCTATACTTTTTGCTTTCTTGAGCCACCCATTCACTTAACTGCCCTTGTCTGATTAGAGTCTCAATTAGGTCCCTGAGGTGACGGCAATCTGTAGTATTATGCCCATTGTTATCATGAAAGTCACAGTATGGTCGCTCATTCTTATTCCCTGGAGGACCAGTTCTGAAAGGCTTCTTAAACCACGAGGACTTCTCATTCACCGCGTAAATGTGATCGATTGGAGCTACCAAAGGGGTGAAAGTTTCATAGACAGGTCTCTCACGTTTGTCATTGTTATAGGAAGCTGGTGGCGGGACCTGACTCATGACAGGTCTAGTAGGATTCACAGCTTCAGCTTCAGGCTTTACCTGGGATGTACGACTAACCACCTTCTTACTGTCACGACCATTGGGGCTTCTTGGTCTCGACCTCTTGCTTCCACATTGCCTTACGAAATCTGGATCCTTCTTTAACTCGGCCAGAGATTCCTCCACAAGACGAAAAGGTTCTGCCTGGGCATAAAAATCTGCCAACGTCTCCGGTTCTTTTCCTTGAAGTGCTTTCCAAAAGTCTGAGCCTCCTTTGACTCCAGCAATTAAGAAATTCTTTATGGTTTCCTCAGATGCTTTCCTAACCTTCGGAACCTCTACATTGAACCTCTTGAAGTATTCCGTCAATGTCTCACTAGGTCTTTGCTTGATGTTGGCTAAGGTATTGGTAGGTGGTGCGAATGCAACGGATGCTCTGAATTGAGTGACGAAGAGCTTCCCCATACTCGCCCAAGAACCAATCGAATCAGCAGGTGGCCTCTTGAACCATTGATGGGCTCCACCCTGTAGAGTTGCAGCCAGTAACCTGCATCTGGTGGCTTCCTTCACTTGATAGACATCCATCTCTGTGTCGAAACGACTGAGGTATTCAATGGGGTCAGTAGTTCCATCGAATTTCAACTCATTCGAAGGCTTGTAAGACCTAGGCAGAGCCGACTTTCGAACCTTCTTGGTGAAAGGAGAAGCAGTTATGGGATTCACAGCAAGATTCTTTTCGTCCTTGAGTTGAGCCAAAATTTTCTTGATATCCTCTGCTGTCACCTCCCCAGTAGCTTCCGCCTTTGTCTTTTTGCTCGTTCCTTCCTCCTCTTTCGACTCTGCAGTGCTTGACTCTTCAGTAACCTCGTCTGAATCTGTGCTTTCTTCTTCAATTATCTCAATATATGGGTCCTTATCTTTCTTCTTTTTTTGTGAGGAACCTCCAGTCTTGGTCTTCTTCTTTCCTTTGGACCCTGTACGGCCCTTGCTAAAAGTTTTACTCTTCTCAGGATTCTCTAGTTCTTCATCACCATTATTCTGCTTTGGTTCTCCACCATCTTCTGGAACCTCCTCTCTATCCTCAGATTCTTCTTCCTCAAAGTTCAACTGTTTCGGAGTAACCTTCGACTTCTTGCCTTTCTTTGCCTTCTTTTTCTTCTTTTTGTTTGAAGCCTGCTCCAAAGTCGACAATCGTTCTCCCACAATCTTTAAGATTTCCATCATAGCTGCTTTGGTAACCTTCGGTGCTTTGTGAGGAGATTTGTTCCCATCGTGAATCTGTCGCTCAGAACGGGTTGCTTCGCTATCAGAGTTGCCTGACATCTTTTCCACTCTTAAGATGTTAACTATCCCCTCCTTCTAGCGCCAATGTTGATGAGTGGATTTCGTAACAACTTTTGAGAGGTTTACGGGTAGTTGTATAGGCTAGCGATCAACTGTTCTTGTGAAAGGTTTGGGTTGTGTTTTGTGGGGGTTGAGCTGTGCTCGAGGGTATCTCCAATAATCTCAAGTGCCTTTAGAGAAAATTAGAGAACTCAATGCGTCTTACCCTCGAGGTGCCTACGTACCCTTGTATATATAGGGATCAAGCTCACGTAGTTCTAACGTGATTCTGTCTCTTGATGGAATAGCTGTATTCGGTCACCTAGTTCGTATAGGACTCAGGTTCCTTTAGAGCCTTTTACGAACTAGTTATGGGAATAGAGTAGAACTCGAGTTCGTACCCCATTCTAATTCTCTCGATTATTGGAGATATTCTAGGATCATCTGCGCCCTAGAATTATACTCCAATATCAATTCGTTTATCTGTTCTAGATGGCTTCTAGAACCTTTTGTTGGCAACTCGTAGGAACCTGGTACTCAGGAACCTATATCTCAGGAGCCTGTTTCTCAGGAACCTCCTTATTTCGGGACATATCACTTAGGGACCTCCCTTTAGGTATCAGTACCTGCACAAATAACAAACTGGTTAGACTGGATAGCTCTTCACATGCTCTCGTCATCTCTATGGCTGTTGTTATGCGAACTCGAACTCTTCCGCTGGGAGGAACCTGGTCTTCTAATGCTCAGCTCAGCTTCCTGACCATTGGGAACCTCCTGATACTCGTACTTCCTTAGTCATTTCTTCTATCTGATCTTCGTAACTCGTACTGGATTCACCTTTTAGCTCATTTGGACTGAATCCTAAGGCCTAATGGGCATAAATACAGCCCATGATGAATTTGGGCACAACAATGTGCCCTATAGATTCTCTTTGTGCCCTCTTCAGGATTCACTTAGAGCCTATAAGGATTCACTTGATGCCACGAAAGAATTCAATTAGTGCCCAACCGGATTCTCTTCGTGCTCTTGACATGATTCACCTAAAGCCCGGATGGATTCACTTCGTGCTCCCTAAAGCCAAAAGGATTCATTTGACGCCCAATCGAATTCTTTAAGTGCCCTTCTCAGGATTCACTTAAAGCTCAACTGGATTCGTCTTATGCCCTGTCAAGGATTCACTTAGCGCCCAATTGAATTCTCTAAGTGCCCTTCCCAGGATTCACCTAGAGCTCAATTGGATTCGCCTTGTGCCCTCATCAAAGTGATATATAGATGAATACTCCTACTTATAAAGCTTGTATATGATCGAAACAGTTTATAGCTACAGCTTCCAAGTTCAGTGATATTCAGCCGAAACAAGCAGCTTTCAGTCATCCGCTTCAACAAGCTATAGGAGGTTCACGCATCATGACGGCTCGGGGGGTAACTCAATTCCCCTACGTTTGCACAAAGAAGAGCTTCCATGTTCCAGGTTCAGTAACGGAACCTCAATCCAAACCGGCACAATGAAGCACAGATAAGTTCTACTTTCATGCCTTTATATTCTTAACTATCATGCATATTTTATGTCAATGCGAGCTTATATTCTGTCATGCTTAGATACATACTGCTTCTAAATGCGCATATTCCATGATCTTTAGAAATGAAATTTATGTGAACTTGTACTTAGGATGTTGTCATGCCCTATAGGTTTGCAGTTTACGTAACATATATGCTTAGTTTATGATCTCGAACGTGTTAGTTGAATCAGTCAAGTAGATAATTGATATGCCACTTGAGAAGGTAGCAACATATGTAATGTAGATAATCGTTCATACTTGCATACATGCATCACTTATATGTGAGCTCTTCAGCTCGTATTACTAACCTATTTTTTCTAGTTTTCTTGGTGTTGTGCCCAAAATCACCATGGGCTAGATTTACACCAATTAAGTCATAGGTTCCGATCAACAAGTTTTGTATGAGCCACGAGATAGATTATTTCCAGTATCATATATGAAGACGAAACGCAGAGAAATGAGCACTAGCTGAGAAGATAGTCAACAGATTATGAGTATCAAGACGTTCTTGATGAACCAGTAGCTGAGCAGATTACGAATGGACCAGGTTCCTCCCCGCAGAAGAGCCCGAGTCAGCCTAGCAGCAACAATGAGGATAGAAAGAAGTACATGGGAACCACAGAAAGGCTCCCCAGACTAACAAATTTGTTATTTGTGCAGGTACAATTTCCTGTAGTGAGGTTCCTGAGCACCAGGTTCTTGAGCATAGACAACAGAGAGAGCAAAAAGCAGCTTAGAAGATGAAGCAACGTCTCGAGCAATCAAGTTATGATTTTCAAGGTTAACTTCGTGCCCTTCTAAGGATTCATCTAGTGCCCTATTGGATTCGTTTTGTGCCCTCAGCATAGGTTCACATAACACCCAGCTAGGTTCACTTGATGCCCTTATTTGGATTCACGTGGTTCCCTTGACAATCTTAAGATTCACCTTGTCCCTTTTAAGGATTCATCTAGTGCCCTATTGGATTCGTTTTGTGCCCTCAAGCATAGGTTCACATAACGCCCAACTAGGTTCACTTTATGCCCTTATTTAGATTCACTTGGTTCCCTTAGCATTCTTAAGGCTCACTTAGTGCCCAATTAGATTCGCTTTGTGCCCTCGTCAAAGGATTCACTCAGCACCTAATTGGATTCACTTTGTGCCCTTGTCACGATTCAAGCAAGAAGATAAAGACCTGCATGGTTCACTCAGAAGAAACATGAGAGCACTGAAGGGATTGGACCTTAAAATATCAAGCTATTTAGGTTCCTCTCGCATCCTATGACTTCGAGGAACCGGGGGGGGGGTACTTGTTATGCCCAAAATCTCCATGGGCTAGATTTAGGCCCATTAGGCTTAAGGATCCAATCCGTATGAGTAATATGGGTTATGATTGAGGTCCCTTAAGTTAAATGGGGCTAAATAGCATATGAAATGGATCTGGACAGGTTTAGGTTCCCGAGAAACAGCTTCCCAACAGACAGCTTCCTGCAGATAGCTTCCCGAGAGACAGCTTCCTGCAGACAGCTTCCCGAGAAATAGGTTCCTGCAGACAGGTTCCTGAGAGATAGCTTCATGTACTAAAATAGATTTATGCCAGCAGATTTATAGTATGATTAAGCCTCCTATTCTTTAGGAGCAAGTTATGAACATCAACTCCTTATTGGAATGTATTCCTTGGGCGCAGATGATCCTTGAATACATCTAATAGGACTAGAACTTGTAAATACATTCCTAGCCGGACTAGAACTCGAGTTCTATTCGACTTAGGTCGCCTATTCGTGGCTGAAATCTGGAGAAAAGGAGGTCCCCATGAATTAGGAACCTAGAATATTGCTGCCTAACCAGACTTCTAGTCTAAAAAGAACTACGTGAACTTGATCCCTATATATACAAGGGTACGTAGGCACCTTGAGAACACGGTTACAAGCCTTGCGAGACACCTATGAGATTCTTGCTAACATGTTTTACAAGCCTCGCAATACACCTATGAGATTCTTGAGAAAACACGACACAAGCCTCAAGGGAACTCGCGAGATTTGTAAACGCTCTCGAGCTCAGTTCAACCCCTACAAAAAACCTCCATTCTCTATAGATTAGTTGATCGTTAGCCTTTACAACTCACCATAAACCTCTCAAAAGTTGTTACGAAATCCACTCATCAACAATGTCTTTTTACTGATGAAGTCCTTGAGATATCGAATATGTCTTTGGCTTGTTTGACTTCTTGAGATCTCGAATGGAATTTTGACTTGTTGACTCCTTTAGTTCTCGAATAGAGTATTTGACATATCGAATCCTTGAGATGTCGAATCCTTGACTTCTCTATAGAACAAATTACTTCTTGAATTTGAACTTAGGCAGATTTTTATTTTTCAAACTCCAACTGTGTTTATTTTTAGCCTTCTTTTTCAATCTTGAGGCATGACATCCATGGATCACCTTTCAAGCATATTATGCGACTTTTTATACAATACACTGATAAAACCGATGCCTATTTCTAAGTACAATTACAAGACATAAATCTAATTAAAAGGGTTTTTCAACTAAGGGGTCATGTAAGTAATACACAGTATTACTATGATTAAGTAGACTTGTTATTAGATGAGTACAGACATGCCTCTGTGACTAACAATCTCCCCAAAATTGTGAGTAAGATCCTTAGTCATAATTTCATGTCTGATAATAAGCTTATCAGACATAAACGATAAAACTAGAAAAGTACATGTATGAACTGATTGAATTTGAATACAAGTGCAAAAGTAAAGATCTTACAATTGAGTATGAATATATATCAGCTAGCATTTCTTGTGGCTCCTTTCCTAGCTTTGGCTAGATACTCTTCATATCTTTTTTGCACTGTTTTCTTTGGTTCTCTTTGAATTTTCATCAATAGCTAGCACCATTTCTTCCATAGCAGTGAGTTCTTCAAGTAGAATAGAGCCTTCTAGATCTCCAATCACTTCATTCAGCTTGGCTTCAGGATGTGAATTGAGGTAGTCCATTATGATCTTCATAATTCTTCCATCTTTTCTTTTGTACTCCACAATGTAAGGATTGAATCTGACTCTGCACAACCCTTTCTTTCTAAGCTCATCAGCCTTTGCTTCCATTTCAGCTAGCTCTTTTTCTTTCTTCCTTTGCTTCCCCTCATTCTACTTCTTTATCTTTTCTTCATATTCTTTGTGCATCTTTAAGAAATTAGCAATTTCCAGTTTCCAACTCCTTTTCTTCATAATTCAAAAGTGACAAATTTATTGATTTATCAAATATTTTATTTATCAAGGTATTGATAAAAAGATAAATTTTTAGAATTTTGCAAAAAAATTATAAAAGATTTTGGAAAATAAGTTAAGCTAAAGGCTCATGATTCACGAACTTTTAATAATTAAAGAAGATTTTCTCAACAAAGTTTGTATATACAAGACTCAATAAGAAAAACAACCAACTCATTCAAGTCATTGGTCAATTTGTTCACTCCGATTAGTAAATACTTATGATGATAGAAGTATAAAAAATATTTATCCAGTCATAATTGATCAATTCTCAAGGTTCGGAGGTCAAAAGTGTGATAAGTCTGTTACACAAGATAGATACACTCAATCAATTATTGAGAACTGAATTATGTGATGTTTTGAAAGTACGCGGATATAGGAAGAGAAACAAAGGTAAAGAATGCTTAAAATTAAGAGATTAGAATAAAGGAGATGAAAGAGTTAGAAAGATAATTCTAAGAAGTGAAAACGCAAGGCCATGATAGCGTTTTAGAAGATTTACGATAGCAAGTGATTAAAAATCAGAATTAAAACCTACACTCTTAGAATGCAGTATCTTAAAGTCTATTTAGTTTCTTTCTTGACTATTGTTGAAGATCTAGATAAATAGATGCATCATTTTTAAAGAATTGGAAAAAAAGTTTAGTATTGTAAGTGTTGTGAAAAGTGATCGCTCAAATTATATTATATGACCCCATAACAAAATTAAAATTGACATAATTGCTATCAGTACTACTCGTATTAGTTTCCAAATTACAAATTTGAACATTCATAGGTAAGTATACAATAGCCACATATACCATTAACAAGCAAAATTCCATGAAAATCAATCCTAGACTTCAAACGACATTGATCATTCACAAATTGATCATGCGATCCTTGTCTCTGTGTTAGAGAATTTAAGTGTTTATAGAATTGTTTGATTCTTGTTTTGAGTGGTCCGATTATTGTTTTTGGAGTAGGACTAAATTGATTTAATTTATATTATTCATACATGTGTGTTTACTTTTGTATATTCGAGACTCACTTGATGCTTTCAAGGGTTTTCATGATACTTCTATTCATGTTCAAAAGTTTTGGATGATTAAACTGTTTGTATTGCTAATTTGAACCCATGATGACATTAAACTAGATACAACTTTGGTGTTTGGTATGCTGTGTATATGTTTTGTTTTTCCTTCTGGGATAATAATATTCATGTGGTTTTGTTCAGTCATTGTACAACTCTTTTGATCATGTGCTTAATTTGACTACTTAACAAGCCATGCCTCATATTAATAATTGAAGTTTAGTACAAGTTAGTAGACTGTTGTACATGAATTCTCCTTTTCTTTGTGGCCATTTTGTTTTGTTGTAACCATACATTTCATGTATAATTTTATGAACTAGTGACTAAATACTGAACTTAGACACACCATAGGTCCTGAAGTGTTGTACAAAGAGTTTATTTGGCTTGTAAATTGTTAATAAGGAAATATAATTTTTTGATTTAAATTTAATTATTGGCAAATTAATATTAACTTATTTATTAAGTGGTCTAATATTTTTAAATTTAGTTGATTGAAGCAATATTTTGCCAAAGTGACATCTTTTGTGTAGATTAATTAATTTAAAAATATTATTATGATGTTTGAATATTTAATTTTATGCAAATTTTATAGGCCAAAGAAAGGTATAATTTGGCCAAAATTAAAAAATTCTTGTGGTAATAAGTGTATAGCAATATTAAGATTTTCATGTGAATAATAGGTCGATACAAAAAAAAGACGTATTATTTGACAGAAATTAATTGTTAATACTTGATTATTACATTGAGAGTACCAATTGTA
Source organism: Kitagawia praeruptora (assembly GCA_037693485.1). Taxonomy (NCBI): domain Eukaryota; kingdom Viridiplantae; phylum Streptophyta; class Magnoliopsida; order Apiales; family Apiaceae; genus Kitagawia; species Kitagawia praeruptora. Next base: position 149,735,059 of record CM075352.1, read on the forward strand.
AATTGTTCTTTCTGTCTAAAGACTAAAATTTAGTGTTGCGCTAGGTATCTTGTGATGGTGTTGCCAATATTTGAGTTTATCATATTTTATATGTATATATTAGTTTTGAGCATTTTGTTTTATTGTTTTCTATTAAAGTTACTGCTATTGTTAATTCTGCTTCTACTCAATTAAATATGATTCCGATGTTGAATGGGACAAACTATGTCACATGGAAAGAGAATGTTGAAATCGTTCTTGGATGCATGGATCTTGACCTTGCGTTAAGGAAAGAGCAACCTATTCCTACTACGGCTAATTCGAAAATGGATCAAGTTGAGAAATGGGAACGCTCTAATCGCATGTGTTTGGCGATCATGAAGCGGATGATTCCAACTGGCTTTCGGGGCACCATTACTGAGAGCTTCAAGAAGTTCCTCTCTGAAATTGAGCAGTATTTTTGCTAGAAATGAGAAAGCGAAAACGAGTGATCTTCTGTCAAAACTCGTGACCATAAAGTATAAGGGAAAGGGGAACATAAGGGAGTACTTTATTGGGATGTCTAGTCTTGCTGGCAAACTTAAGGAACTCAAGTTGGAATTTTCAGGTGATCTACTTGTTCACTTGGTTCTTATTTCACATTATGTGCAAGAGGAGGAGAGGGCATTGCGAGACAAGACTGAAAGTGCTCACTTGGCATCAAAGTATCATGATAAGAAGATAAAGAGATGTAAGGATAATGCAAGTGGTAAATCCAAGCAGTCTCAAGAGAAGCAGGATAAGGGACCAACCCGCTACTTTTGTAAGAAGGCTAGACACATGAAGAAAGAATGTTCCAAATATGCTGCTTGGCGTGTGAAGAAGGGTAAGACTTCTGTCTTTGTTTGTTCTGAAGTTAATTTAGCTTCTGTACCTAAGGATACTTGGTGGGTAGATTCTGGTGCTACTAGTCACATAAGTGTATCAATGCAAGGTTGCCTGTGGAGCCGACCGCCAAATGATGTTGAAAGATTCATCTATGTGGGCGATGACAACAAAGTTCCAGTTGAAGCTGTTGGAACATTTAGATTATTATTTAAAACTAGTGTTAATTTGGATTTATTTGAGACTTTTGTTGCACCGTCTTTTAGACGGAACCTTAGTTCTATTTTCTGTTTTGACAAATTTGGCTACACTTGTTCCTTTGGAAATAATAAAGTTAGTTTCTCTTTAAATTCAAATTGGTTGGCACTGGTTCTTTAATTGATAATCTTTATATGTTTGATACTGAATTACTTTTAATAATGAGATTTTGCACTCTAGTGCAAGAGGTACGAAGCGTAAGTTAACTGAGAATTCTGCCATGTTGTGGCACAAGCGTTTAGGTCACATTTCTAAACATAGAATTCAAAGGCTTGTGGATGATAGAATTCTTGATCACTCGGATTTAAGTGATTTTCAGGTTTGCAAAGAATGCATTAAGGGAAAACAAAAAAACTCAAGAAAGTTAGGTGCTAAGAAAGCTACGAGTGTCTTAGAACTGATTCATACTGATATTTATGGACCATTCCCTACGGTCTCTTAGAATGGTCAACGATATTTTACCACGTTCATAGATGATTACTCAAGGTATGGTTATCTATACTTGATACATGAGAAGTCCCAAGCCTTGGACGTGTTTAAAGAATATAAAGCTGAAGTTAAGCTTTAGTTGAAAAGTAAAATAAAAGCTTTCAGGTCTGATCATTGTGGTGAATACTACGGTAGATATGATGGATCAGGTGAGCAACGTCCAAGACCCTTTGCTAACTTCCTAAATGAGTGTGGAATTGTCCCTCAGTACACCATGTCAGGCAAACCTAATACGAACGGTGTTGCTGAGAGGCGAAACCATACTCTTAAAGATATTGTGAGAAGTATGATAAGTCATTCTTCTTTACCTGAGTCACTTTGGGAAGATGCACTAAAGCTATAAATTATATCCTTAATAGGGTTCGAACAAAGGCAGTGGTCGAAACCCCTAACAAACTTTAGACTAATAAAATGCCTAGAATTAAGCACTTTCATGTTTGGGCTTGTCCAGTTGAGGCAAGACCATATAGGCCGAATGAAAAGAAACTGGACTCTAGGACGGTTAGTTGCTATTTTGTTGGATATCCGGAGCGTACTCGCAAATTTATATTTTATGATTCCACTACTAGATCCTTCTTTGAGACTAATAATGCAAGATTTTTTGAGAAAGTTAATTTTGGGAGGGAAGGTATAGGTTAAAGTATTGTCTTTGAAGATAATAGTCATGGTTCATGAAACTACTGAGAAAAATAATCAGATTATCGTACCTATCATTGCTCAAGGCCCTCTGATTCAAGACAACACTGACATTCCCCATGAGGAACCAATTTAGTAAAATCAATAACCTCTTGAATCGCAGGAAGTGCCATGAAGGAGGTCCACTAGAAAGCGAAGAAGTGCAATTCCAGATGATAATATTATTTTTCAATAAGAACATGAAGATGGAATTGGCATTGGGGAAGATGATCCAATAAATCTTTAACAAGCCATGCAGAGTCCTCATTCTCAAAAGTGGATTGATGCCATGAATGAAGAGATGTAATCTATGAAAGATAACGACGTGTGGGATCTTGTCGAGTTGCCGAAAGGATCAAAACCTATTGGTTGTAAATGGGTATTTAAAATCAAAAGGGATTCGAATGGTAACATCAAAAGATATTAGGCTCGTCTAGTCGCATAAGGATTCACTCAAAAGAAAGGTATCAATTATAATGAGACTTTCTCTCTAGTTTTCTCGAAAGATGCATTTATTAATTTTATGGCTCTTGTGGCTAATTATGACCTAGAGCTACATCAGATGGACGAAAATGCGGCGTTTCTCAATAATAACATTGGTAAAACAATTTATATAGTGCAACCAGAAAACTTTGTTTCTAGAGATCCAAAGACTATAGTTTGCAGGTTAAAGAAGTCCATCTATGGTCTCAGGCAGGCTTCACGTTAATGGTATCACAAGTTTCATCATGTTATCACATCATATGGTTTCAAAGTGAACTTGGTGAACATTGTGTATATCACAAGTTCAATATGAGCAAATTTATCTTTCTTCTCTTATATGTTGATGACATCTTACTTGCCACTAATGAAATAGGGCTTATTGCACGATACCAAAAAATTTCTCACTAGTCAATTTGAGATGAAGGACCTTGGTAATGCCTCCTTTGTATTAGGAATTCAAATACATCGAGACCGCTCTCGAGGTATCATTGTATTATCAAAAAGGAGCTATATTAAAAAGATCCTGGAAAGGTATGGCATGAAAGATTGTGCAGGAATAGATACACCCGTGTCTAAGGGAGATAAATTTAGTCTCAAATAGTGTCCTAAGAATGAACTTGAGATAAAGGAAATGCAAAGGATACCATATGTTTCGGTTGTGGGAAGTCTAATGAATGCTCAAGTTTGTACTCGTCCTGATATAACATTCATTGTTGGAATGTTGGGAAGATATTTGAGTAATCCGGGAATGGAACAATAAAAAATAGTCAAGCGAGTCTTACGGTATTGAAGAAAATAAAAGATTATATGCTCACATATAGGAAGTCAAATCATCTCGAAGTCACTGGATATTCAGATTCTGATTTTGAAGGATGCATAGATGAAAGAAAATCTACTTCGGGCCATGTTCATCTACTAGCTGGTGGAGCGATTTCATGAAGGTCTGCCAAACAGACGTTCATAGCTTCATCCACCATGGCTGCAGAATATATAGCATGTTTTGAGGCATCCAATCAAGCATCTGAAAGTGTTTGTCCTAAATCCAATCATGTATGAAAAATTAGGAGAACTTTCTTGTATTCTTATTTGATTTCATTAATATTAATAAAAGACTTGTTTTGGTTTTATCACGGGCTTTATCTATTTAAAGTGTTTTAAATAAGATGTTCCATAGTTTAGAGTAAAGCTTCTAGAATTACAATGAGATTATAATAGTGAGATATAGAAGATGATAACTCTAGACTTAAACAGTTCCTGATCATAGGATAACTAATCGGAAGTTAGTGAATCCGCAAAGATTGGTACATACTATGCTTGCTCCTTTCAGGAGGATGTCTGTTCTCATAGGCATTTGTGTGGTGACACTATAGCTAGTATGTAGGTGCTTATTAGGGAATAAGTTCACTGAACATGACTCGATAAGTTGAACAACTAATGGAGTTTACTCACGTGTCGATAGTTGTTCACTGAGTGATAGTTGTACAAGTGTCCTTAGACTTGAGATCGTTAGAGTAATCTTGTATATAATGAACTGTGCTTTGGTTTAGTCCTTAGTCTCGAGGACATCCATTAGGTCTATTCTGGGCATAGGGATTTTTGTATGGAGATAGTTAATGATCAATAAAGGATCTACCCCTTCCAGTAAGAAAGTGAAAATCCTATGTTATTCTTAGTATGCGAGTTCTGGAATCTCTGGCCAAAGTGTATGAAATTAGAAAGGAGTTTCTAATTTGCGTTAATATGAACTTTGCATTATGAATAAGAAATCATATGATTAAATTTGATAGGCTTGAAACGAGTTCCATGCCTTGTATTTAATCGGGATATTGCAGGGTAGAAGGAATTGATTGTACGGTAACTAGTCACTGACAGGTTCTTGGTATTCTAAGCAGTGAATTCATATTATCCGGATAGTCGCGATATGTTGAGAAGCATCACTCACGATGTAGAATAAATATAATTAATCAATTAATTATATTTAATGAATTTTAGAATTCATATAAATAATAAATAAAAAGTTTATTATTATTTATTTCTACTACCGGCTTAATTTTGAACCTACAGGGTCACACCATAAAAAGATTAATTTATTGATGAAGGTATTTGAGAGAGCAAGTTGTTTTAATAATGATTAAAATAGTTTTAATTATTATTTAAACATTTTGTGGGATTTATATAATAATATATATGATATATTAATTATAATAAAAACCTACATGTGCCCTATATAAAGGATGAGATGAAAAGAGTTTTGTATGCAAAGTGTTTTTGTGAAAAACCTAGTTGCCACCACTCCATCTTCTTCATCTATCTCTCCCTCTCCCAAAACACCATTTTTATAAAGCTCCATCTTTATAAAAGCTTCATCGAAGGATTAATCTTGGTGGATACCGGTAGAGTGCTTCACACTCTGAGAAGCAACTGCTAGCAACCATCGATTATAAAGCTTCGATTTTCAAGGTATGGTTACGATTCCTCCGCTCTCTAATTTTTATATCTTTTTCTATATGTGTGATACATGGTTTTTACGGAATAATTGTTATATCATGCTTCCGCTCATCCGTAAATTCCTTCAGCATCATGGCTGCGAAATTTTGTCACTGGTTTGTGTGTTCTTGATGTGTTGAAAGACCATTAAAGATATTTTGTGATAATAAATCAACAGTGGAATATTCAAACAATAATAGGAGCACTACAGAAGCAAAACATATAGATATAAATGTTGGAATATGGATTAGATTATAATTAGAATTCATTGATTTGGTAAAATCAATTCCGTTTTAGTACGGATTTTGCCACCGCCTTAGCATAATTAATTAACACGGTTAATTAATTAAGGAAATTGCCACCGATTTAATTGATTAGCACGAGTAATTAATTAAGGCAATTGTGTTAAGGAAATTGCCACCAATTTAATTGATTAGCACGGCTAATTAAATAAGGCAATTGTGTAGCGCACAAGTTTTCCTATCCTATAAATACTCATCTAGAGCCTTAGGATTATTCACTCGAAAACACACATCCTCCTATCATATACAGCCTCTTCTCTTCCTCTGGTGATAGTTCTTGCTCGTCTCAAGCTTGCTGAGAGTGACGCTCGTTTGTAGCCTCACTACAATCCATTTTTATCCTGGGAGGCGTTTCGCTCGCACATACGGTGAGAGCTAATACGCTTTAAGGAGACAGTCACGCACTGGACTCGGGTTTTTCGTTCCTTGTCTCCTCTTTTATCTGTTTTAATTATAAACATAACTGTTACTCACACACGCACAAATATTATATTGTTTGTATTTATCGCAGATTGTCCAACAATCTTAAAGCGTATTATTATATATCTGTGATATGTAATTACGTAGTTAAATTGTTTATTTGCCGATACTACATCGGATGATGATTCTTATTTCAACATTAATGGTGACAACGGTAGGGATGACAATCGGGTCGGGAGGGTCGGGTTTTGCCAAACCCGAACCCGATTCTTTTGACCGAACCCGAAAATACACGAAATTATAAACCCGAACCCGAATCCGTTGGACACTAAACGGGTTTCGGGTACCCGAAACCCGACCCGAAATCCAAAAAAATAAATAAATAATAATTTTTTATATTAAAAATAATATAAAACATAAATATATAATTTTTTTTAATTTTTATCACAAATTAAATATTAAATATATATAATAATATATAATATATATTAAATGTTAAATATTATGTATAAAATAATAGAAATAATAATATATATTAATTCGGGATTCGGGTCGGGTTCGGGTTCGGATTGGGTTTGATACGGGTTTCGGGTTTTCGGGTCGGTATTGGCAAAACCCAAACCCGACCCGAAAATGATTCGGGTTTAAAAATCAAACCCAAACCCGAATCCAAACCCAAAAAATTCGGATTCAATTGGACCCATTCAAATCGAAACAGATTGTGGTCCATAAAGTGCATTGGCTTGTTGCAGGTTTCAGACTTGTACAATTTCTTCAGTATTTTGTCTCTAAGAATGTATTCGAGAAGTGACTAAGTAAGTGGTTCGAGAACTAGGATTGACTTGATCGATAACTCTGAGTTCTCGAATACTGTTATATGACATATCGAATCACTTCTCGAATAGCTCTTTTCTCTGGGAATCCTTGAGTTATCGAATAGAGCATTTTGACATGTCGAATCCCTGAGATATTGAATAGCTTTCTGAGTCCTTGAGATATCGAATGGAACTTTGACTTGTTGACTCTTTGAGAACTCGAATACCACTTTGACTTGTTGACTTCTTGAGTTCTCGAATAGAGCAGTAGACATATTGAATCTCTGAGATATCGAATGAGATATCGAACAGTGTATTCAGAGATATCGAATAGTGTCTTGAGATATTGAATCCCTGACTTCTCGAATGCTGGACTTCTCGAATAGATAAAACTACTTCTCGAATTGGTACTTAGGCAAATTCTTCATTTCTCAAAATCCCAACTGTGATTATTTGATAGTCTTTATCTCTTTGCTTGAGGCATGAACCTTGGAACTTCTTTCAAGCATTATTCTTGACTCAATAAGTACAGTTACACAGCTAGAATTTGATGCCTATTACAAGTACAAATCAAGTAGAAACTCTACAACTAGAGGTTCCCTCAGTTAAGAGGTCATGTAAGTAATGCAAAGCATTACAAACAATTAGACTTGTTATTAGAGTTAAACAGGCATGTCTCTGTGACTAACAATCTCCCCCAAATTGTGAGTAAGATCCTTAGTCACAATTTCATGTTTGATAACAAGCCTAACATACATAAAGATAAAACTTTAAAAAGTACAGGTATGAAATTTGATTGAGAGCATGAGTTGAATTACAAATTGAGTATTCTTACAATATGATGAAATACTAGCCATTCTCCTTTGATTCCATTTTCATTGCTTTGGCTTGTAGATCATCATATGCTTTCTGTTTTCTTTCTTGCTCCCTCCTTGCATTCTCATCCACAGCTCTTATGATTTCTGCCATAGCATCTAACTCTTCAAGCAGGATAGAGTTTTTGAAATCTTCAAGTACTGGTTTTAGTATATTGGCAGGATAATGATTGAGTAGGTTCATTCTGATATTGACATTGTCTCCATTTCTTCTCCTATACTTCACCACATAGGGATCAAACTGAACTCTACACAATCCCTTAGCCCTTAGCTTTTCTGCCTCAATCTCCAGTCTATCAATTTCTTTCTCTCTATCTAACCATTTCTCAAAGCACCCCTTCCTTATTGCTTCAGCATGATTTCTTTTCATTCTCACAAAGTCAATCAACTCCAGCTTCCATACTTTCTCCACCTTGTCTTCAGAATCCAACAATGCAATAATTCTTTCTATCTCATATAACTTGCCCCAACTTTGACAACCCCCTTATTTGAATTTTCTCTGTCTCCCATCAGTATACTTGATCTCAAGGAAGTCATTCACAATTGCAGCAGAGTAGATTCTTTGAGCTCTCAGAAATAGCAGTTGGTCTTCATCAAAATCTTCATCTAGTGGTTGGAGTTTCACTCCTGGAATGATTGTTAGGGTTCTTGACCTGGATGGCTTTACTCTCTTAGCAGCATGCTTCAAATTAGATCTTTTTACTTGATTGCTTGGCTGAAATTTTTGACCTTTGTTGGAAGACCATAGTAGTATTCCATTAGTAGTTTGCTTTCTGAAACATACACATGGTTTCTTGACTTGAATCTTCTTCTCTTCTTGAGGTAGTAAAACATTTGCAGAGGCCATGAAATTTGACTTTTGTAGGTCACTACTAACAGTATTCACCCTAGACTTAGAGTCTTGTGTTGTGGTGAGGTTACTGTCAGCAATGCCTATGGCTTGCTGTTTCACACTTGTCCTCTCATAGACTTTCCCTTGGTCATTACCATCTTTCTTCTCTTTGTCATCCCTCTTCTTTTTCTTGTCTTCATCTCCCTTATCACTCCTGTGATGTCTTCTCCTCCCATCACTTTTATCCTCATCTTTGTCATCCTTATTTCTCCTAGGCTTGGCAATTTCTGGAATTACACCAGTTGCAATAAAGGATCTGAGAATTTGCAGTGCCTCTAGTTCTTCAGCATTTCTGGTTCCACCCTTCTTCTATAGTTGATCAATGATTGCAATAATAAGTTTGTGATTTTGAGGTGTGAGATCATGAGGAATCACCAGTTGTTTAATGTCTTCAATTCTGGTGCCAGCCTGATAGACAATTATCCATGGCTTCTTAAACACTTCTGGGAGCCTAGAAGGTTGGCCATTCCTCAGGTCATCATATAGACTTTTATTGTTTTCATTTGCATCCCTCTTCTCAATAAGCCTGATCAGTGCATCTATCTCTGAATGTTTCAATGTTTGTAGAGTGTTGTAGGTTAGATGCCAGATACTGGATTTTGCCACCATCATCACTTCCTTGAGCCATAAGCCATTGACTCTCCTAGGTATTACAGTGAAGTAATTAATCTGATCCTTCAGCCTCCTTAGATATATTTGAGTGTCATCAGCCTGTTCCCTTGAGACTTTCAGAAACTTCAAGAATGCATCATCATGGTAGACATTAGAGTTTGCAACTTCTTGTAGCTTGGCCTCAGTAACCACCTTTACTTCTACAGGTTTGACACTTTCAACTTTGGTAGATGGAGAGTTATCAGATGGCATACTCCCTGCAATCAATGTGGTTGTGATAGATTGCTTCTGACCATCAGGAGTGGTGATGTGCACAGTTGGTAGAGTGACAACTGGCAGAGAAGATGGAGGCTCATCAACTTTTGATTTTCCTTTGCCTGGCATATTGGGTATGGATATGGATTTTGAAGCTCTTTGGTGACCACCCTCATTTACCTTGATGCCTTTAGCTTGAGTTTTCTCCCCCTTTGGATTTGAGTTCCTTGAGGTCCTCTTCTCCCCCTTAGGCTTGTTGTCAGGCATAGAGGCTTGATGAGTGACCACAGGGTTTGAAGATTCTTCAGGGAGAGGGAGACCCATGTGCTTCATCATTGCAGACAACATGGACTGTTGATGCAGGAACATCAGCTGTGGTGGTGGCTTGAGAGTTCAGCTGCTCAGTGAGAGTTGCTACCTTGTCTGTAAGATGAGCATTAGACTGAGTGAGAGTGGCTACCTCCTTTTCAAGTTCATCTACTTTGTTGAACAATTGAGTAGATTTGAAGCCAGACAGGGATTGTTCTTTAAGTCTCTGCACTTCAAACCTAGTCATATCATGCACTGGGACTTCAGTGATTAGCTTATCTCCATACTGATTGGCAAAAAGTGTTCTAAGCATGGCATTGGCCTCAGTTGTCTGATCAGTGAGATTTTGGAATTTATGCCCTAGGCCTGTGACAGCATCTTTGAGAATGGCTAAACCATTGTCCATCTTGGTGTAGGTAGACTTGCAGGCTAGAATATCCTTGACTACAGTCTCCAATTGAGGGAATTTGGAATCAAAAGTCCTCTTTATCTCATGCACCTCCTTGGTTGTGGCTGTACACACTTCATTAACTTCTGTCTTTAGACCCTTTCCAAGGTAGTGTGCAGCCTTGAGAATGCCCTTGTAGCTATCATTCACTGCTTCATACACATCACTAGGGGTGAGAGATTTGGCATTGGACCCTAGTGAGGTGGTGATGTACTCTTCTCTGAGATACTGAAGACTGTCTGAGAGAGGAATATCAAACTATCCTTGTAGCCAAGCATCTACGCTGTCATCTCTCTCAGTATCATCTATTATCTTTGCCTTCTGTAGCTCCACATCATCTCTGTGGCATAAGACAATAGCTTCATAGTCAGGATTTGGCAGGTTTGCAATGAGGAGGTTCTGAGCAATCTTTGTGAACTCAGGGATTTGATCTACAATTAAGCTTTGAAGTGCTTCAACCGTCAATTGTTGTGGAACAGACCCTGATCCTGAAGCACTGTCATGTTGCACAGGCTTCAGCCATTGTGACATAAAGTCAGAGCTAGAGCTAGGCAAGCTAGACTCCTCAGTTACAGATGCAACTTCTGCAACCAGATGGATTGACTCTACTACTGGTGTCTCCACACAAGTGGGATGAGTTACAACAGTAGTTGACACAGGCACAGAGTCTCTAGTGACAACTAGTGGAACCTCTGTGTTTGTGATGGTGTCATTAAGATATGCCCCAGCATGCATTCCCTCACCATCTAAATGTGGGTCCTGGGTGGTGAGTAAGGTGTCATGCACCAAGTCACTTGAATCCATTGGCTCATCAAGAGAAGAGAATTCTTGATGATCAATGCCTTGCTCCTCAATTGTTTGAGTTGTAGGCTCCAAAAAAATATGAGTGGTAGATTCTGGAAGTGAAGTGTTTTGTAGATTAGATTTTGGAAACTCCCCCTGAGAGATAGAGGGAGTTTCGATTGTGATGTGCCCTCCACTCAGTGTTGTGCCAGCCTTATCACTCCCATGTGCTGACTCTATACAAATTGGTGCATTGGGAAGGATGCTTGATTCTATAGATGCACCCGTTGAGAGGATACATCTAGTGAACTTGTTAGGAATATGTTGTAGTTGATGATAACTTAACATTCAAGCAAAATTGTATAAGTCAAGTTTTGTAACTGTCAACGGATAAGACCTTATAACTCTATCCGTTGACAGGTAGCTCATCAACGAATGAGGTTTTGTAGCATACTGCAATATCTCTATTTATCAGTTGATAGTGTCTTTATTCAGAGTCATGTTGACCATCAATGGATAGGTAGAATAGGGTAGCCAATTGTAAATAAGCTATGCTATGTAATTCTGTCTAAGTGAAAATGTATCAACGGATGAGAACAGGGCTCTATCAACGGATACAACTCAAATCTACTCGATCAACGGATACAGCTCAAACTACCATCAACGGATAAGTAGACACAACATCAACGGATAATCATTGTCACTTTATCCTATGCTAGGAATTAGCAGTTGATAAGGACAGGTTTGACTGACAGATCACATGGGTTGATAGTAGGTATAAAAAGCAATATGGCAGCCATACTTTGGAAACACAGAAGAAAGAAGCATTCCATTTACACAGTACATACAAGAAAGGTGCAGGGGACATATCTGTTCACAAGGACAACCTTTCGGCTACATGTGGATTTGGAGTGGAGTAGCAAGTCAACTTGAATTAGATTAATATTATCTTATTCCTGTAGCACTTGTAAACTTGGAATATATAACCAAGTGTAGCAACTCTTTAGATAGTAAGAAAATATACACATTTGCTTAGGGTTTCTTGAATATCTTTAGAAGCAAAGAGTTGTAAACACAGAAGCTGTGTACACTTGTATCACAGGGTTTTCTTCGAATAAAAGTCTCAGGTGGTACATTTAACCACCTGATTTTTTATGTGTTTGTGAACCATTTCTTATTCAGCAATTATTTCCTTATAGATTTCTGTGGTTTTTATCAGAGATTTATAATAATCAAGAATTGTATTCAACCCCCCCTTCTACAATTATACAAGTGTGTAATCTGGGAATAACAATTGGTATCAGAGCAAGCTTCTAATATATTTGAAGTTTAAAGATCAACACACTTTCAACATGTCTAAGAAGGATTATGGAGTGAAGATACCGGTTCTTGATAGGGAAAATTACTTTCACTGGAAAGTAAAAATGCGTCTACATCTCATGTCTATTGATGTAGGTTTTGTAGATTGCATTGAGAAGGGTCCTCATGTTCCAATGAAGGCTGCTTCAAGAGTTGGTCTTGCTGCAGATGCACCAGACACGTACATCCCAAAACCTGTTTCTGAATGGAGCGCTGAGGATATTGCAGAAGTTCACAAGGACAAAAAGACCATGAATATTCTGTTTAATGGCTTAGAAACAGACATGGTTGACAATGTTATCAACTGTACTACCGCCAAGGAAGTATGGGACATTGTTCAGACCCTTTGTGAAGGTACAGAACAGGTAAGGGAAAACAAGATGCAACTACTGATCCAACAGTATGAGCACTTCCATTTCAAGAATGGAGAGACATTGAATGATACATTTAGTAGATTTCAAAAGCTACTGAATGGCTTGAAACTGTATGGAAGAATCTACCAAGTGAAAGATTCTAATCTCAAATTTCTGAGATCACTGCCCAAAGAGTGGAAGCCTATGACTGTTTCTCTAAGAAACACTCAAGAGTACAAGTCATTTACTCTTGAAAGACTCTATGGAACTTTAAAGACATATGAACTAGAAATGGAGCAGGATGAAGAAATTGAGAAGGTCCAAAAGAAAAGTGGGTCAGTTGCACTTGTTGCCAACTTGGAGCAGAAGGAGGAAAAGAGGACTGAAGCTGCTAAATCTACACCAAACAGGGAGGTTTGTGAAGGTAGAACAGAATCAAGCAAAAGCAAGGAAAAGGTGTCTGAAGAAATGAGTGTCCTACAGCAGGATGAATTGGATGAGATAGATGAGCATTTAGCCTTTCTATCTAGGAGATTCTCTAAACTAAAATTCAGAAGAAACTCTGGGGTGGCCAAGCCATTTAACAAGGATTTTTCTACAAGCAATTATGTGGATAAATCCAAAATTAAATGCTATAATTGTGGTATTGCTGGTCACATGATAAGTGAATGCAGGAAGCCTAGATCTGAGAACAAGGGAAAGTCAACTGAAACTATTGACTACAAGAAGAAATACTTTGATCTTCTCAGACAGAAAGGAAAGGCATTCATGACCCAAGAGTATGACTGGGCTGCTGATGGAAATCATTCTGATGATGATGCTGAGTTTGTCAACCTTGCATTAATGGCTGATTCTGAGCAGGAAGCAAGTTCAGCTAGCAATCAGGTATTTTCTACTAATCTCTCTGAGCTCACCAAAGAGGAATGCAATAGTGTTATAGATGATATGTCTACTGAACTATATCACTTGAGTGTTACTCTTAAATCACTTACTAAAGAGAACAATAGGATTAAAGAAACTAATCAGTTCTTAAGTGATAGAAATGCAGTTCTGGAAGTTCAATTTCTAGAATTTGAGAAAATGAGAGTTGATTGCAATGATGCTAAAAATGAACTTGAAGCTGTGTTAAAAAGAGAATTAATCTTAAGAAACCAGCTTGAAAAAGAACAAGGAATAATTGCTAAATTTCAAAGTTGTAGGAATATTTCTCAAAACATAATAGAAGTCCAGGGAATAGAATCATTTGTAAGGGATACCTGGACTAAGAAGAAAAAGGAGCTAGAACCTTGCCTTGAGGATCTAGAGACTATTTGTGAATCAACGGATAGTGATCATCCGTTGACAGATGAACCATCAACGGATGAGAGGTATCCGTCGACTAACAAAAAGTCTGTTAGTAAGAAGGAACTCAAGAGACTGAACAATCAGTATGGTCCAGTAGCCAAGAACTTTGTTTCTGGTGAAAGTAGCCAAGCCAAATCAAGTGAGAAGGCTAAGGCAGGTGATTTACCCAACAAAAAGGCTGTTGGTAAGTCAGTTAATGAAAAGGTAGAGACTGAGGGTAAAAAGAAAAAGAACAGAAATGGTAAGATAGGCATTAACAAGAAAAACAATTATTCTCCTGACAAGTTTGCTCCTAGGAAAACTTGTGGTAATTGCAATAGTGTCAATCATCTATCTTCTAATTGCAAGTCTGTTAAAAGGACTCCTGTTCATGTATCTCAATCTATGCCAAGTATGCCTGCAATGCCTGGTTTGTATCAGAATGCTAGTTTTTCAAATCCATATGTGAACATGCCATATGTGCCTAATCCTTATTTTCAATCTGTGAATATGCCACAAATGTCATGGAGCATCCCCAGCATGGATAATATGTATGCCAATTTTTCACAAATGCATGCATCAAATATTTATGCAAATGAGCATCTGTCTAAACCTATCACTCAAGCATCTACACCCAAAGTGAAGATTGCCAAGAGTGTAAAACCAAAGGCTAACAAGAAAGGACCCAAGGAAACTTGGGTACCAAAATCAACTTGATTTGTATTTTGGATTGTGTGCAGGGAAATAAGAGGAATCTATGGTACCTAGACAGTGGATGTTCTAGGCATATGACAGGAGATTCAACCCTGCTCACAGAGTTCAAGGAGGAAGCTGGCCCTAGGATTACCTTTGGAGATGACAGCAAAGGTTATACAAAGGGATATGGCTTGATTACAAAGGACAATGTCATCATTGAAGAAGTGGCTTTAGTTGAAGGTTTGAAGCACAATTTGCTGAGTGTCAGTCAGATTTGTGACAAAGACTATGAAGTAAAGTTCACTAAAGAAGCCTGTGTTGTTTCTACCAAGAAAAACAACAATGTGGTTCTGACAGGCTTTAGAAAAGGAAATGTTTACATAGCTGACTTCAACTCAGTATGCTCAGAATCCATTACTTGTCTCTTCAGCAAAGCAAGCAAGGATGAGAGTTGGCTATGGCATAAAAAGCTGTCTCATTTGAATTTTAAAGTAATGAATGATTTGGTAAGAAAGGATCTTGCTAGAGGAATCCCTCAATTGGAGTTCATCAAAGATGGACTGTGTGATGCCTGCCAATTAGGAAAGCAAAAGAAATCATCCTTCAAGAGCAAGACAGAGTCATCTATTGTTAAGCCCCTTCAATTGCTGCATATGGACTTATTTGGTCCAGTAAATGTCATGTCCATCTCAAAGAAGAAATACTGTCTGGTGATTGTGGATGATTTCTCTAAGTTTACATGGACTTTCTTCCTGCACTCCAAAGATTGTGCAAGTGAAATCATCATCAATCATCTCAGACAAGTAAACAATGGTTCTGAAGTAAAAGTACAAAGAATCAGGAGTGACAATGGCACTGAATTCAAAAATTCCACAATGAATATTTTCTGTGAAGAGAATGGAATTGTCCATGAGTTTTCTGCTGCTAGAACACCTCAACAAAATGGGGTTGTTGAAAGGAAAAACAGAACTCTCATTGAAGCAGCTAGAACAATGTTAAGTGAATCAAGATTGCCAACATATTTCTGGGCTGAAGCTGTCAGCACTGCCTGCTTCACTCAGAATATTTCCTTGATCAATCAAGCTAGAGGAATGACTCCCTACCACTTATTCACCAATAAGAAACCAACGTTAGCTTTTCTCCATGTCTTTGGATGTAAGTGTTTTGTGCTAAGGAATCATGGAGATAACTTGGGCAAATTTGAAGCAAAGGCAGATGAAGCTATCTTTGTTGGGTATGCAGCAGGGAAAGCCTATAGAGTCTACAATTTAAGAACCAACATTGTCATGGAATCTGTACATGTTGTGTTTGATGATCAGAAGATTCTAGGTCTGAATGATGAAGGCTTCCATGAAAAGTTGAGATTTGAAAATGAGGTAGAAGGAAGAATGTACATTGATGATGATGAGGAAAATGAAGATCATGACCTTGGAAATTCACCTAGAGCTGTTGGTCCAACTAGAAGTGATGCTAACACTGGAAATGAAGCATCCGTTGACAGTCATACTAGATCATCAGATGCATCCGTTGACAGACATTTTCATGTATCCGTCGACAGGCAAAATGGAGCATCCGTTGATAGACAAAATGATGCTTCTGTTGACAGTCAACTTCATAATTCCTCAAGGACAACAAACTCAGGGGGAGTTTCTCAAAGTCAAAACTCAATATCCAATCAACAATATCATACTCACATAAATGAAGCAACCTCATCTAGATCAAACCTTCCACCTTCAAGAAAATGGACCAGAGATCATCCTTTTGAGTTAATCATTGGTGACTCAAACTCAAGAGTCCAAACTAGGAGAGCCACACAAGAAGAGTGCCTATACAGTAGTTTCCTGTCTCAAGAGGAACCTAAGAAAGTGGAGGATGCTCTTCTAGATCCAGATTGGGTCTTAGCAATGCAAGAAGAGCTAAACCAATTTGAGAGAAATAAAGTATGGAAGCTTGTGCCCAAACCTGATGATAGAGGTATCATAGGTACCAAATGGGTTCTCAAGAATAAGACTGATGAAAATGGCATAATTGTAAGGAATAAAGCTAGATTAGTGGCAAAGGGCTATTCTCAAGAAGAAGGAATAGATTTTGATGAAACTTTTGCACCAGTGGCAAGACTTGAGGCCATCAGAATTTTCCTAGCCTATGCAGCACATGCCAACTTCAAAGTCTATCAGATGGATGTTAAAAGTGCCTTTCTAAATGGGGAACTGGAAGAAGAGGTATATGTCCATCAACCTCCTGGCTTTGAAGATCCAGAATTTCCAGATTATGTATATCTTCTCTTGAAAGCACTTTATGGTTTGAAGCAAGCACCAAGAGCCTGGTATGACACTTTATCTCAATTTCTTCTGGAGAATCACTTCACTAGAGGTACAGTAGATAAAACTTTATTTCATAGAAATGTCAATGGTTCTTCAATACTTGTTCAAATCTATGTAGATGATATTATTTTTGGGTCTACAGATGAGAAGCTTTGTAAAAGGTTTGCCAAACTTATGCAAAGTAGGTATGAAATGAGCATGATGGGTGAATTAACTTACTTTCTTGGCTTACAAGTAAAGCAAGTTAATGAGGGAATTTTCATAAGTCAAACAAAATATATTTATGATCTCTTAAAGAAATTTGACTTAATGGATTGTGCCTCTGCAAAAACACCTATGGCCACTGCAACTAAGCTTGAGTTGAATACTAAGGAAAAATCTATAGAGGCATGGTAGGCTCACTTCTATATCTAACAGCTAGTAGACCTGATATAATGTTCTCCACATTTCTTTGTGCTAGATTTCAAGCTGACCCTAGAGAGTCTCACTTGATTGCTATTAAGAGAATTTTCAGGTATCTCAAGGGAACACCAAACCTTGGCATTTGGTACCCAAGAGATTCTGGCTTTGATCTAATTGGCTATTCAGATGCAGACTATGCAGGTTGCAGAATTGATAGGAAAAGTACTACAGGCTCCTGTCAGTTTCTAGGGAATAGGCTTGTGTCATGGTTCAGTAAGAAACAGAACTCAGTCTCCACTTCTACAGCCGAAGCTGAGTACATTGCAGCTGGAAGTTGTTGTGCACAGATTCTTTGGATGAGAAATCAACTTATTGACTATGGTCTAAAAGTTGAGAAGATTCCAATTTTCTGTGACAACACTAGTGCTATTGCCATCACAGAAAATCCAGTGCAACATTCGAGAACCAAGCATATTGACATCAAATACCACTTCATCAGAGAGCATGTGATGAATGGTACAGTAGAAATGCACTTTGTGCCAAGTGAAATGCAGCTTGCAGATATCTTCACCAAGCCTCTTGATGAATCCTCATTCACAAGATTGGTAGGTGAACTAGGTATGCTTAATTTTTCATAATTCCTAGTGGTATCTAATAATACTGTATTGCAGCTAGAAATGTGTTTTGATTTACTTGAGAATTAAAAACTCTCAGAATAACTCTTAGCAGAAATTTTGTCTAAGGCAAAATTTGCTTATCAACGGATATTCTTTTATCCGTTGGTAGTGTAAACACATTACTAGATTTTCGTATGTCAACGGATAACAGGTTATCCACGTCATCGATGGATAAACTGTTTTCTCAACCGTCCAATCTTTATCCGTTGATATACATATACTTTTTATATAGCCGTTGATAAACGTGTATAATTAGTCACGGCTGTACTTCTTTCCTTTTTATTTATTGTCTGACAGTTACTTTTGACCAATGGGGTAATTACTCTTAATTATTTCATTTTTAATTCTTGGAATATATAAAAGGCTGTTTTGTATTCTCACATTTCACCTTTATTCATTTTCAAGAGTCTCATTAGTTAACTGCATCTTCTTCACTAAATCTCTCTCTGCAACAAAAGCTCAAACACTCCAATGGCGCCTATTGTTAAGATGATGTCTTCCACCGGGTTTACCTATGAGAAGAACAATTTCGCGGCTTTTGTTGATACTGTGAACGCTCCAGAAGCATATCACACCATGATGAATTTCGTGAAGAAATGCAAACTGTCACATGCTATGACTGCCACCACTCCTCTAATCCATGAGGTTATCGAAGAGATGTGGGCATCTGCTGAGTACAATGGCACAGACGGTACACTTGCTTTTTCTTTAAAGGGTAAAAATTATGTAGTTAATTCTGATGTGTTAACTGCTTGTTTAAAATTGCCTGAGAATAACTGTCTGAAGGAACCCAGTAATGCTGAAATTGTTACCATGCTTAATTCCATAAATTATACCCTTAGTACTGAGAACTTAGGGAAAATTGTTAGGAAAGGTATGGTTAAGGAATGGAGTTATCTTTGTGATGCCTTCATTAAAACTTTTTCTGGCAAGATTAGTAACTTTGATGCTGTTACCAACTCCATGCTAATTATGCTTTGTATGCTTTTAACTGATAAATTTTATAATTTTGGCTCACTAGTCATGTATGAGATAGCAGCTAAATTAGGTAAAAAGGAAACTAGGGGCAAGAATGTTTATTTTGCTAGATTTTTAATGCTCCTAGCACTGCATGTATCTGAGAATGAGCTATCCATTGCTAACCCGGATAGCAAGTTCAATTGTTTTGTTCAGGAGAAGAGAGTCTTAAGTGATTTGATTCGAATGAACCTAAATGCAGAAGTACAATTGGTATATCTACCAATTATTCAGGTAACTGTTTCCAACCCTGAACTTCCTATCTCCAACCCCCAAATTTCTTTGCCTTCTAGTGTCACAATGGAGTCTGTGACTGTGACCAAACAGGCTCCTACCAAAGTGACCAAATCCAAAGTTCCTAAACCACAATCTAAAAGACAAACCTCAGGTGTCTCTCAAAAGGCATCTGTTGCAAAAACTACCAAAGCTCTTGAGGGGAGTGTGAAGGTGGTAGTGAGTGGTGAGGGACAGGGTGAACATCAAAGAAGCCCTAAGGATAAGGAAGGTAAGGCAAGTGCACACAACATTTCAGTCTCTCAAAAGGCTGTTAATGAACCTACAAGCCAATTTCTAGTTACATCCTCTCAACAGGGTGTGACTACTAATTTGAGTTCCATTTCAGGAACACAGCACAAAAGGGCAAGGGACACAAATAGCTCTCCCTCAAAAACCTATGGTAGAAGGGTAAAATCCAAAACCATTGGGGAATCACAGGGTGCACACACTGTACAGCAAACTGTACCTTCTCAAATTCAGTTTGATGTGACTTCAATAAATGTGGAGTCACAGCCCCTTGATCTTAACCTTCAAATCGATACACATTTTGATCCACCATCACCAACTCCATCTCTGGATGTGGATATGATCTCTACATCAATTCCTGATTCTCCATCTTTAAAATTCATGGAGAAGCCCCACTCAACAATTGGTGGTCATCCTCTTTTAGATGATTTGTTGGGCCATCAATCTTCCATTCCTGAATTCACAACACTATCTGTGGCCTCTTCCTTAAAATCAATCACCACAGATTCCGTGTTGGTTTTCACTTCAACGGATACTCGTTTACCTTCATCAACGGATATCCTTCATCCGTTGACAAGTGTTTCTTCATCAACGGATATGTCTTCAACTAACTATCCGTTGATAGCAATAACTACTACATCAACGGATACTCCTTATCCGTTGACAACTCTCTCTACTACTGCAAAATGTGACATTCCTATGTCAACTGTGGAGGAGTTTGTAGTAATTGAAACACTTTTAGGAATGAGGGAAGGGAGTGAGAGGCTGCCTTGTGAGCAGGCAAAAGGAGAGAAAATCAATGAGAGGCTGACCATTTCTTCCGGTCAGGCAAAAGGAGAGCTAGAGAGTTCCACCTTAGTAGGTGAAGGTGAGGGTGTGAGAGGTGTGAGCCAGGGGGAGCCCCTGATGCAAGAAAAGAGAGATGAGAGGAGAGAAGGGACTACAGGAGAAATAAGGCAGGAAGAATCAGTCATTGCAAGTGAATTAATGGAGGTTAATGAAGCTTCCAAAGAGATGGAATTTAGACAGGAATATCAGTCAGTTATTGACTCCATCTCTTTGGATCCTGAAACCTTTACTCATCCTGTTTCTGCCTATCAAGTCATGGCACAGCAGGGCAATGTGGAGGCAGAGGAGGCAATGCACCTAGTGCACACCTCAGAATCTCTTCAAAGAGCAAAAGAAGCTTTACAAACCCTGTCTCCAAATGCTGGAAGTGAAGAGTTTGGCAGTTATGACAGTCACAGTTCAGATGGTGAAGACATAAATGAAGATGAAACTCCAGGATGGATATTTTCCAATGCCACTGAACTTGGGCATCTCAATGTGGAAATCATGAAGCAATACCAATCTGCTAAGGCTGAGCACCAAACTGCAGAACCACAGAGAAAGACTGTTCTTGAGCAAGTAATGGCCTCCCTGAAATTACAAAAGATGCAATCTGTTATTCAAAGAACACAGCAAGAGGAGGTCCAGTCTGCAATTAGAGAGATGAAAATAGCACTAGATGCCAGGATTGAGGCACTAGCTCCTACTACCACTCAGAAGGTGCTTTCTAGCAAACTTCTCAAAGAAGATAGCCTGGCTAAGTCTGTTCAGCTTCTTTCCTCAAGGGTGGATAGTATGGAATCTCAATTGCACACCATCATTGCCAATCAAACAAAACAAACTCAACTACTGGAAATGCTACTTGCAGCTTCAACCCCAACCCTTGATGCTAACAAAAAGGGGGAGAAAATGGGAACAAGCACAGAAGAGGCTGCAACATCTACTGGCCAATTTCAAGCTACCAGTAGTGAGATAGCACATATTGAGGGGGAGCAACAGCCAATTGTAGTGGTCAATCCAACAGAGTTTGAGATAAAGGCTTCCCCTGTGAAGAAACAAGTGGCTTTGCCTGAGATTCAAAGATTAGAAGACATCTCAGATGGTGAAAGGCAAGCCAGGATAGAAGCTTTGGAAAAGATAAACAAGGAGGCTAATGACAGAATTCTAAGGACAGAGAGGATGATCAATGAATCAATTGCATCAACTTTGTTCCTTAATGCTCAATCTTCTGCTCCAACAATATCAACCACAATCATGAAGGTGCTCACTCCAAGGGTTGTGGCTCCTACATTCTATGATGCTGAGCCATCATTTGTCAAAGAATTTGAACCAGCTATCAAAACCAGAGCCTACTCACCACCAAAGGAAAATGGGAAGAACAAGCTTCAATTGGACTACCCATTTCCCAAGAATGATGAAGTAAAGCTAATGGGAAAAACAATTATGGAGTTCAAAGTTCAGACAAATAAGAGTGTAAGAGATTGGATGGCTGTAATCATGAGGAATGGAAAAGTATTAAATATATCCAACAGTCATCCTAGATTTGTGGAAGCTAAAAGAGAAGAAGTCTCCAGAATCCAAAGGGAAGCCCATCCAAGTACAGAAAATCAACATGAAAACTCAGAAGAGAAGCAAGCCAGGCTAGCTCAAGAGTTAATGGATGAGGTAGAGGTTGAAATGAAGGAACCTGAGGAAGTTCCCAAAATCAAACCTAGAAGAAGGAAAGCTAAAACCAAGAGGGTTCTTTCTCCAGAACCCTCTCCAGAAAAAGAAACAATTGGTTCACCAGTACCTATGTCTGCACTAGTAATTGACCCAACTGTAAACTTTCATGGTGACCCCATAAGGCCTAAAGAGGAACCAGTGAATTTTGATTCAATTGAAGTTCCTTCATTCTTGCTAAATCCAAAACAGAAGAAAAGGGCTCCAAAGAAGCAACTTTCAAAGGGACCAGTTCAAGTTGC
Organism: Kitagawia praeruptora; assembly: GCA_037693485.1. Taxonomy (NCBI): domain Eukaryota; kingdom Viridiplantae; phylum Streptophyta; class Magnoliopsida; order Apiales; family Apiaceae; genus Kitagawia; species Kitagawia praeruptora. The sequence goes on from CM075352.1 coordinate 149,757,470, forward strand.
TAGGGTACCTGCCATTGTCAAACAACCAATCTTGGAAAACAAAGAAGACTTTATCTATCAGGCAGAAATTGAAGAATACTCTGACATGAATCTATTTTTGGATGAATTGTCAGAAGTAAGAGGAATTGACAAGTACAAGAATCAGCCTGAGAGATTAGTGTTTGTCTACAAGGGAGGAAGTCAGAGGACATGGCCACTAAAGAAGGTTCTTGGAGAAAATTATCATACATTGACCAGAGTGTTCTCAGCTTTCAAGAGACACACAGGGTTCTCTGAGATAGCCAGAAGGGAGATAATTAGCAGAATAGAAGAAATAAGGAGAGAATGGAACTCACCCTCAAGTCTACCAAAGAAAATGAAGATCCCTTATAATGGACAGAAAATCCACATTCAACCCTTTTGGATGATGGAGTTCAGGGATAATGAGGGCACTAGGAGATTCTTCAGGTTAGAAGACCAACTGTCAAAGGCTAGTTCTGACTACCTGAGATGGTTACAACTAAAGCTAAATCCAAAGGTTGTTGAAGAAGATACCTTCTATAGGCAACTTCAAGTGCAAATTGAGTCCAACTCTACCAAGGAAGGAAAGTCAAGGGTGCAGCCAACCAGAGAGAGGAAACCTCATTAATCTGCTCAATCTAAAGGAGCACATCTCTGATAAGTTTCTTAAAGCTTTCTGTTTTTAATTTTTGTAGCTTAATACAATGTTTGCATACTGAAGTGTGTATATATCGTTAGGAATGTTTTGTTATCATCAAGGTTATGAATTTATGCTTTATAGCCATCAAGTATAAATTGGGGGAGATTGTTAGGAATATGTTGTAGTTGATGATAACTTAACATTCAAGCAAAATTGTATAAGTCAAGTTTTGTAACTGTCAACGGATAAGACCTTATAACTCTATCCGTTGACATGTAGCTCATCAACGAATGAGGTTTTGTAGCATACTGCAATATCTCTATTTATCAGTTGATAGTGTCTTTATTCAGAGTCATGTTGACCATCAATGGATAGGCAGAATAGGGTAGCCAATTGTAAATAAGCTATGCTATGTAATTCTGTCTAAGTGAAAATGTATCAACGGATGAGAACAGGGCTCTATCAACGGATACAACTCAAATCTACTCGATCAACGGATACAGCTCAAACTACCATCAACGGATAAGTAGACACAACATCAACGGATAATCATTGTCACTTTATCCTATGCTAGGAATTAGCAGTTGATAAGGACAGGTTTGACTGACAGATCACATGGGTTGATAGTAGGTATAAAAAGCAATATGGCAGCCATACTTTGGAAACACAGAAGAAAGAAGCATTCCATTTACACAGTACATACAAGAAAGGTGCAGGGGACATATCTGTTCACAAGGACAACCTTTCGGCTACATGTGGATTTGGAGTGGAGTAGCAAGTCAACTTGAATTAGATTAATATTATCTTATTCCTGTAGCACTTGTAAACTTGGAATATATAACCAAGTGTAGCAACTCTTTAGATAGTAAGAAAATATACACATTTGCTTAGGGTTTCTTGAATATCTTTAGAAGCAAAGAGTTGTAAACACAGAAGCTGTGTACACTTGTATCACAGGGTTTTCTTCGAATAAAAGTCTCAGGTGGTACATTTAACCACCTGATTTTTTATGTGTTTGTGAACCATTTCTTATTCAGCAATTATTTCCTTATAGATTTCTGTGGTTTTTATCAGAGATTTATAATAATCAAGAATTGTATTCAACCCCCCCTTCTACAATTATACAAGTGTGTAATCTGGGAATAACAGAACTGTGTGCCCCTGATTTTACAACTTCAGCAATTTGTGTGACTGAAGAGGTGGTCCTAGATTTCTTCCTCTTTGGCCTCTGTAAGGGTGACTCAGGTTCCTCACTACCTATACCTAATTCCACAGCCAATGCTGCTTCAGATAATATTTTCAAGGGTGCAGACATTACCTCATTTCTCTTCTTTTTACTAACATCACCCTTTTGAGAGGATGATGCAGTTGGCTCACTGTGTGGTAGAGTGTTTGGTTGAGAGGGTTGGTTAGCAAGCCTTGGGTTAGCATCTTGTACTACTTGCTTAGGCTGTGCTAACTGTGACTTTGAGTCATATGTTGGCATGTTGTGGGGGTAAGTCCTAAATAGACTCTCCATATGGGGAGTTATTTTGAGTCTTACATCCACATCATTCCTAGTCTCCAAACTACCAAAAATAAGTTTGGTCATGGACCTAGGGTAGCCTATTCTACTGTTATCTACTCCAGGCAATTCAACCAATTTAGCATTTTTAAAGTTAAGTACAGATTGAATAAAGCGAGGGAAGAAAATTTCAGTACCTCTCTTGGCTGTGTTCTTGCCAAGTCTCCCATATAGCTCCTATAGAATAATTTGACCAACATCTATCTTTCTCCCATAAGCCAAGGCATAGCCTATTTGCTGTGCAGGTGCACTAATCTGATCGAAGCTTGACTTCCTGGCTGTGAAGACTTGAAGAATGGTGGTAAACACGTAACTCCACTCTTTCCGCAGATGCTTCCTATTTAACTTCCCAAGATTGATCACATCTGAGTAGTTGATGAATTCAAAGAATTCTTCCAACTGTGTATTTGTGGCCAGTGTGTCATATGACTCTTGTTGTAATTCCAGTGCTTGATTCATGTCTGTTGTAGTAATAGTAATATCCTAGCCTTGAATCTTTCAATAGACTACGTAGGAGGTTATAGCATTCTCGAGGGCAATGACTTCCATGGTGGCAGTTCTCCAAAACTGATCTAGGAGGTCCAGATACAGAGTTGGGTTGGCTGATAGTGCACTCTTGATGTATGATTCTGACATCCAGCGTACAAAGCACTTGAAGTTTGCATTAGGTGCTTCCATATCGTTAGTTATTGCGATGAAATTGGTTTGAGTGGGTATGGTGAGTTGGGTGTTTGCCATTTGTATATAGAAGAAAAGAGAATGAAGGTTGAAGAAGAAATTAAGCTTTTGCAGTTAGGGTTTTCAGAGGTTTTGGGAGTTTAGATGCTTGAGAAATCGAATGAAGTGAATCGAATAGATGTAGAATTGTATAGGTATGAAGTACTAGAATTGTCGATTAGACATATGTTTTGTATCGACAAGTCAGGCATTCGAGAAGTAGAAAACAACTATTCGATAAGTCAAGAAAGGCTTAATCGATAACTCAAGCATGTTGTAACTCACAGCTAGCAGTTATCTAACTTAGAATAAATTCTAAATTAGGTAAGATATGTTTTTATGAGTAATTCTGAATTTTGAATAAAAATCCAAAATCGGTTAAAATTCAGCGAGAAATCAGCCTTTTCAAATGATTCGAGAACTCAAACATGCTATTCGAGAACTTTGTCAATAGAGAACTTAAATACCTTATTCGAGAATTCACTCATGTGTCTGTTCGAGTTCTCTAAAAGACACTATTCGAGAACTCAAGAGTATCCTGAATAGGCTTGTTAGAGAAGTCGACCACTAACAATGAAATGAACCATTCGAGAAGTCTGACTTATCGAACTATTCTTTTTACTCATAGAAACTTAATTTTCACTATCTTTTGAAAATCTACCAGACATATTCTATAAAGAATATCCCAACGGATTAAATAGTGATGTTCTCAAAATTTCACAGAAATTTCAAGTTGACAAAATATGATTTTCTGATATATGCAGCAGATTGGAAATATTTATAAATCATATATTTCAGCCAACACTTACTTCAAAAATATTGAGCATTTAAATAAAGTAAGTGTTTACTGCTGCAACAACTTAGTTGATATATTCACTTAGCCAGAATCTGAAGAATTCAGCATTCCAATCTCACTAACCAACCTTGTGAAGGTGGCTTCATCTAATGGCTTAGTGAATATGTCAACTAGTTGTTTATCTGTAGAGACATAATGCAACTCAATGGTTCCATTAGTTGCATGTTCTCTACTGAAATGATATCTGATGTCAATGTGCTTTGTTCTAGAATGATTGACAGGATTGGCAACTATAGAGATTGCACTTGTGTTGTCACACATGATTGGAATTCTTTCCAACACAAGCCCATAATCTCTAAGTTGGTTTCTAATCCAAAGCACTTGAGCACAGCAACTTCCAGCAGCTATGTATTCAGCCTCAGCCGTAGAAGTTGACACAGATTGTTGTTTCTTGCTATACCAAGAGACTAACCTTTATCCAAGAAACTGGCAGCTACCTGAGGTGCTTTTCCTATCCACTCTGCATCTAGCATAGTCAGCATCAGAATAACCAACCAGATTGAACCCTGTGTCCATAGGATACCATAAACCCAAGTTTGGGGTGCCCTTCAGATATCTAAAGATCCTTTTTATAGCAATCAAATGTGATTCTTTTGGATTTTATTGAAACCTTGCACACAAACATGTAGCAAACATGATGGCTGGCCTACTTGCAGTGAAATAGAGTAGAGAACCAACCATGCCTCTGTAGACTGAGATATCTACTTTCTTGCCTTTAGCATCTTCATCTAATTTAGTGGCAGTGGCCATGGGTGTCTTTGCAGGTGAGCAGTCTTCTAAGTCAAACTTCTTCAATAAATCCTTGATGTACTTGGTTTGACTGATAAAGATACCATCCTTCCTTTGACTGACTTGCAACCCAAGAAAGAATGCCAACTCTCCCATCATACTCATCTCGTATCTGCTCTGCATGAGTTTAGAGAATTTCTCACACAGCTTATCATTTGTAGACCCAAATATGATATCATCCACATAGATCTAAACTAAGATAATATCATTACCATGCTTCTTGTAAAACAGTGTTTTGTCCAATGTGCCTCTAGTGAATTGATTTTCAAGAAGAAATTGTGATAGAGTATCATACCATGCCCTTGGAGCCTGCTTAAGTCCATACAATGCCTTAAGCAATCTGTAGACAAATTCTGGGAAGTGTTGATCCTCAAAGCCAGGTGGTTGTTGCACATAAACTTCTTCTTCCAACTCTCCATTCAGAAATGCACTCTTGACATCCATTTAATAAACTTTAAAGTTTGAATGAGCAGCAAATGCCAAGAATATTCTGATGGCTTCCAATCTAGCAACAGGGGTAAATGTCTCATCATAATCAATGCCTTCCTGTTGAGAGTATCCTTTTGCAACCAACCTTGCTTTGTTTCTTACTATTACACCATCTTCATCCATCTTATTCTTTAGAACCCATTTTGTTCTAACAATGGTTCTATTCTTTGGTGCAGGCATAAGTTCCCATACTTTGTTTCTTTCAAATTGATTTAGCTCATCTTGCATGGCAATAATCCAATCTGGATCCAACAGTGCATCATCAAGTTTCTTAGGCTCAACCTGAGATAGAAAACAACCCATAGAGGCACTCATTCTGAGTTGCTCTCCTAGTCCTTACTCCTGCATTAGGATCTCCAATAATTTGCTCTACGGTGTGTGATCTATCCCATTTCCTTGAATGCTCAGTCTGATTTCTCATTCTTGATGTTGCTTCATCATCCAAGTCCTGATCATTCTCATTTCCTCCCCCTATGATGTTGCCACTATTCACAGGTGTGTCTTGGATGCTTATTTCTCCACTATTGATTGGCACAAATTCTTCTCTTGTATCATCATTCACTTGAGTTTGTTGAACTTGAGTTTCAACTTCAGTTTCATTCTCTTCATCAGAATCATCTAGATTATCAAACTTTAATGGATCTTTATCTTCATCATTGGCTTCTTCTAATCCAGGTAGTTTGATGTCATCAAATATCACATCTGTGCTTTCCATAATTTTCTTTTGACTGATGACATAAACTTTGTATGCAATTCTTTCCATAGAGTAGCCAAGAAAAATTCCTTCAAATGCCTTTGCATCGAATTTTCCAATATATTCTGAATTATCCTTCAATACAAAGCATTTGCTTCCAAAAGTATGAACATACTTTAGAGTAGGCTTCTTTCCAGTTATCAAATTGTAAGGTGTCTTTCCAGTGTTTTTGTTGATGAGGGTTCTATTCTGGATATAGCATGCAGTGCTCACAGTCTCAGCCCAAAAACATGTAGGCATCTTTGCATCAAGCAACATTGTTCTAGCAACCTCAATTAGAGTTCTATTCTTTCTCTCAACAACTCCATTTTGTTGTGGAGTCTTTGGAGCAGAGAATTGCTGAGAAATTCCATTCTCTTTGCAAAATGCTTCAAGTATGGCATTTCTGAACTCTGTTCCATTATCACTTCTCAGTGCAATCACGCTTGCATTATTGGTCTTTGCTTCCTTGTCAACTTTCTTTATGTGCTCAATGATTACTTGTGGAGCCTCATCTTTTGATGCCAGAAATTCCACCCATGTATACCTTGTAAAGTCATCAACCATCACTAAGGCATACTTCTTTCTTCCTAGTGACATAATATTGACAGGCCCAAACAAGTCCATATAAATGAGTTGTAGGGGCTTGGTTATTGATGTCACTGTCTTTGACTTGTGGCTCGATCTTTTCATTTTTCCTCTTTGACAAGCCTCACACACTCCTTCTTGACAGAATTCAAGTGTGGGCATGTCTCTCACTAACTCTCTTTTGACCAGAGAATTAATGGCTTTGAAGTTCAGGTGTGATAATCTCTTGTGCCACAGCCAACAATCTTCATTTGATGCTTTTGAGTAGAAGCAACAAATTTTGTCCTTGTTTACAGAGTCCATATTGGCTACAAACAGGCTTCCTTTCCTTACTCCAGATAGAGCAAAATCACCAGTCTTCTTGTGGGTGATCAAACATTCATCTTTGTCAAAATCCACCTTGAATCCTCTATCAATAAACTGACCAACACTTAGCAAATTATGTTTGAGTCCCTTGACTAGTGCTACATCTTCAATGATGACATTACCAACTTTCAATTTGCCATATCCCAATGTGTTACTCATGCTGTCATCTCCAAAAGCAACCATTGGGCCAACCTTCTCCTCATACTGTGATAGCAGGGCCATATCACCAGTCATATGATTTGAGCATCCACTGTCCAAAATCCACATGACCTTCTTTTCACTTTCTTTGCCCTGCAAACACAAAGGTATTACTTCTCCTTTGGTACCCAAACAAGTTTGGGTCCAGTTGACTTAGAAACAGTTTTATCATAAACAACATGCTTATCAACTTTCTTGGTTTTAGTCTTCTTGTCACTGTTAGAAGTCTTAGAGCCCGAGGTCTCAGACTTAGGTGACAAAGGTACCTTCCTAGCTTTAGGAGGACTTGAAGACTTTGACCTTGTGTAGTGTGTGTGAGAATTGTGACTGATACAACCATCAATGAACTGCCTTCTCAAATTGAAACAACTAGTCATAACATTCATATTGCATGGCATACAGTCAAATTTATCACAAAATGGTGCATCTCTATGTCTTAGAGGCATAGAACAATCATAGAAAGGTTTAGGTACACTACCAACAGGTTTCTTGCATGCATGAGTTAAATGATTGGTACTAAAGCAGTTCTGACAAGTTTTCCTAGGGGCATTAGGCATATAAGCATAGTTGTTATCTTTGTTAATCCCTAACTTGCCATTTCTATTCTGTTTCTTCTTAGTCACTTTCTTTTCAGATTCATGATTTCCAGCTGAAACGAATTTCACAAACTTTTCAATCTTAGGTCTATTACCTACTGGCTCCTTGGCTTTTGCTTTGACACTCTTACTCTTGGAGGATGCCTGTTGTTCACTGGACTGTGCCTCATCCTCATCATTCAACATTTGCTTGATGAGTAAGGCTTCCTCATCAATTTCAAGTGTTGGATGTTTAAAAATAGGAGTCTCAGTCTTTTTCAAGATGTGAGGGACTTCCTCTTGAACAGCAGTGTCATTTTCAATGACAGCATAGCCTTTTCTCTGGTTAAGAGTGCAATAGACCAGATGAATTTTTAAAGGTTTTTATCTTGAATTCATTTTCAGCTAGTTCATCCCTAAGAGCCTTTTCAACCTGACTAGCACGTAGAACCTTATTCTGCAGATATTCAACTTCTTTCTTAAGGTTTTCTACTTGCATAGCAGTTAGCTCAAGTTCATCATTTCTTTTGATTAATATTTCATTTTTAGCTGACAGTTTACAATTTCCTCATTAGTAGCAGTCATACTAGTATGAATATTAAACATTTCAACAGATAGTTGTTCAATCATGCATTTATACTCAGAAACAGACATGTCTATAGTAGTGAGAGATGGTACCTGAGAGTCTGATGGAGATGTGTCATCCTTGGAATTGGCCATCAAGGCGCATAGTTGCATAATCCTTGCTCTTCTTCATCACTGTAAGTATCATCCCAACACTTCCCTTCAGCTATGTAGGCCTTACCTTGTGTTTGCTTTTTCAGAAGGGCCTCATAGTTAGCTTCAAGCTCTAGAAACTCTTTATCCTTCTTTTTAGGTTTCTTGCATTCACTGGCAAAATGCCCTAGGTCATTGCATCCATAACACCTTACAGATGACCTATCCACATAGCTGGTTTTAAATTTGTTCTTATTTGCTTTCACAGGTGCCTTGCTCTTGTTGAATGAATGGCTTTGGGTTTTAGGTTTGAAGGGTTGGTTCCCCTTAAATTTGATGTTGGGAAATTTTCTAGCCATGAAAGCATATGAAGTATTTTCCATTCCATCTAGTTCTTCAAGAGTATAGAACTCTTCTTCCTCCTTCTCCTCAACAGGTTCACTCACCTCAGCTTCAGTTTCAGTTTCTTCATCATCTACTACTTCCTCTATCCTTAGTTGGCTTGTAGATGCTTCTAGGTCTCGAATAGATTTGTTGACAATCAAGGCACATGATGTGTTTATCATTCTGCCTTGGTTGGCTTGGATAGCCCTTTTCTGAAGTAACTCAAGCTCATGAGTTTTTAAAACCCCATAGAGCACATCATATGTAACTTTGTTCAAATCTCTTTCCCTTAAAGAAATGACCCTTTGCTCTAGATGATTTGGTGAAGATAGCAGAAACTTCATGTTCAACTCTTTGGTGCTGTAAACCTTACCATTCATTAGCAACTCAGTAACTAGCTTGTGAAATCTCTCAAACATCTCAGTGATGCTTTCCTTTGGCTGTGCCATTAAAGCTTCATACTGCGTGACCAGTATCTGTTTCTTGTTTTCCCTGACCTCATCAGTTCCTTCACATAACACCTCAATGTGATCCCACATTTCTTTGGCAGATGTGCATGATGCAATGTTTGCAAACATTGACATGTCCATGGAATCTATAATCAGCAACATGAGATGACTGTCAAGGGCAACCTTCTCCTTTTCAGATTCTGTCCATTTGGATGGTTCCTTGGCCACATAAGATCTTGGAATAGTTGTGGTTCCAACAGTCTTTTTCAGGAATCTCCTGTTGGGGAACAAAGGGACCATTCTTGAGAATCTCAGGATACAAATGATGAGAGGCTTTGATGAACAACTGCATCTTGATCTTCCAGAGGTTGTAGTTCTCTTTGTCAAACTTAGGGACCTTCACCGTTCCTGTAGTCTTTGGTGTATTTGAACTCATGATCGTTTCCTGTTTAGATTTAAACAGCCCGCTCTGATACCACTTGTTGAGTACTGAATACAGCAAAAGAATACAGAGGGGGGTGAATGGATTCTTGAACTTTTCTGGTTCTTGAGTCTGTGTAGCAGATAAGTGTCTGTGTGTGCAAATGTGAAGGTGCGGATAAGAAATGACACAAGACACAATATCACTTTAATCTAATATATTATTAGATAAAGGTTGCTACAATCTGTGAATACAAATGATAGTATTCTCAGCTTCGTTTTTCTCAGAGAGATATGACTTACAATGTATGAAAAACTTGACTCCTCAAAAGTTAACAACTAAGGAAGTGAGGCTGTATCCTTATAGAACATGGATACGACCTACTTATTGCAAATAAGGTAGCAGAACAAATTACTTTCTAGTCTGTCTATCCTTTTTGAGTAAGTGTCCAAACGGTTACAGATTTGACTTTGCAAAGCCTGTTCAGATCCACTTCTTTAGCCCTTTGTCTCTTCTATATCTCTCCTAGCTTCCTTGTAGGCTTTCCAGAGCACATTACAGATTGTGGTCCATAAAGTGCATTGGCTTGTTGCAGGTTTCAAACTTGTACAATTTCTTCAGTATTTTGTCTCTAAGAATGTATTCGAGAAGTGACTAAGTAAGTGGTTCGAGAACTAGGATTGACTTGATCGATAACTCTGAGTTCTCGAATACTGTTATATGACATATCGAATCACTTCTCGAATAGCTCTTTTCTCTGGGAATCCTTGAGTTATCGAATAGAACATTTTGACATGTCAAATCCCTGAGATATCGAATAGCTTTCTGAGTCCTTGAGATATCGAATGGAACTTTGACTTGTTGACTCTTTGAGAACTCGAATACCACTTTGACTTGTTAACTTCTTGAGTTCTCGAATAGAGCAGTAGACATATCGAATCTCTGAGATATCGAATGAGATATCGAACAGTGTATTCAGAGATATCGAATAGTGTCTTGAGATATCGAATCCCTGACTTCTCGAATGCTGGACTTCTCGAATAGATAAAACTACTTCTCGAATTGGTACTTAGGCAAATTCTTCATTTTTCAAAATCCCAACTGTGATTATTTGACAGTCTTTATCTCTTTGCTTGAGGCATGAACCTTGGAACTTCTTTCAAGCATTATTCTTGACTCAATAAGTACAGTTACACAACTAGAATTACACAGCTAGAATTTGATGCCTATTACAAGTACAAAGCAAGTAGAAACTCTACAACTAGAGGTTCCCTCAGTTAAGAGGTCATGTAAGTAATGCAAAGCATTACAAACAATTAGGCTTGTTATTAGAGTTAAACAGGCATGTCTCTGTGACTAACACAAATATCACAACTCAAAAACTTGGCCCCAAATATCACTCCAAGACACAGTATAATATAGCGTTTTAATTTTTTTAGCATAAACGCTACTTCGTGTAGCGTTACCCCCAAAACACAACTTAATCTTTGGTCTTCACCCCCCAAAACACAACTTAATGTAGCGTTACCCCCAAAACACAACTTAATCTTTGGTCTTCACCCCCCAAAACACAACTTAATGTAGCGTTACCCCCAAAACACAACTTAATCTTTGGTCTTCCCCCCAAAACACAACTTAATGTAGCATTTTCACCAAAACACAGTTTAATCTAGCGTCTTCCCCCCCCCCCTAAAACACAACTTAATGTAGCATTTTTTATAAAAAAAAAAAAAAAAAAAAAAAAATATAAAACGCTACACGAAGTAGCGTTTTTTGTTGAAAAATTAAACGCTCCACGATACTGTGTCTTGAAGTGATATTTGGGACCAAGTTTTTGAGTTGTAATATTTGGGACCAATTGTGTTGGAAATATGATATTGAGGGCCTTTTCTCATTTTGATTGAAACATCTTGTACATACACGTATCGTATAGTGTCGAACTCTAAAACAAAATTTTGGAATTTAAATTGAAGAGCATTTTTTATTTACCGTCCAGCATAGATTAATTATTTGACATTATATACAAAAGTTTGGACACTAATTTAAAATATAATTAATGAACGTTTTATTTCGTGTCAATTTAAAAGAACAATGATCGAGCATATGTTAAATACTCTTATTTAACATTACGTGCAAAAATTTGGAATGAAAATTTGGACAAAGATTAAATTTTAAATGTAAATATGTTATGAATAAGCGTCGTAAGGATTCTAATTCATACAATCTAAAATGTAATTTTTCAAGTTAATAATTTATCAAATATATATTTCATAACCTAATATATAGGTTAAAGTCGAAGAAAATAGGTCTTTTATATGGAAAAGGTCAATTTTGATTTTCATAGCAACCACAAGATTTACGGTTGTACACTTGAACAAATTTGCATATTTGTTTATATTGGAACAAACATATTTAATTATTTGTGCATGATATTTGTGTTAATATAACAGACTCTATTAAGGTATATTATTAAAAGATATTTATTTATTATGTATTTTTGGATATTGAGATATTACTTTTATTTATATTATTGATAATAGGAAATTTCTTCATGAGTGTTTAGAGTTACTTGGTATGTCTTGTGTTCCAAGTCAATTTTTACGTATTTAAGTACTGATTTGATGAATGAATAAAACATAACTTTGAGAGAATATTTTATCATGGTAAAGCGCCTAGGTTATCCCGTAAGAGTTTGCGGGTGCGAAGGAAAATCAAACCTGCTAGAATTGGTAGGTATGAGAATAATTAACACTACGAGAGTTTGTGGTGTGCGAAGAATCCCACAAGAGTTTGTGGGTGAGAAAAATAACACTACGAGAGTTCGTTGTGTGAGGGTAAAAACTTGCAAGAGTTCGTGGGTCAAAAAAATCAAAGAATATGACAGAAAACACCACGACGATGATGATACGTTTTTGTAAGAGATAGTTCCAAATCAACGACGACAAAAAGAGGAATTCTAAGAAAAATCATAAAGCGATGAAAGAGACGGGTTGGGAACAAAGATATGACGAGGACGAGGATAAATAGAATGATCACGATGAGGAAGATGATTCAAATGGGTCTACTGATTGGAGCAAATTCGATTTTTTTTTTAATTTTGGCAAACTCTCGATTTTGAGTATCGTGAGTTTGAGGGGGATGTTAAGGTATATTATTAAAAGAGATTTATTTATTATGTATTCTAGGATATTGAGATATTATTTTTATTTATATTATTGATAATAGGAAATTTCCTCATGAGTGTTTGAAATTACTTGGTATCTCTTGTGCTCCAAGTCAATCTTGTCAATCTTTACGTGTTTAAGTACTGATTTGATGAATGAATAAAACATAACCTTTGAGAGAATATTTTATCAGACTCCCACAAATGGGAGGTGAGCATTTGAATCACTTAATCGAATATTAAATCAAAATAATTAAAATAATTAGATTTAATTAACTGAACCAAAATGATTTGTTTTAATTCGTTATAAAAATTTGTATTATTTGATTATTTCAATATTTTTTTATCAAAATAATTGAAATTATCAAATGAATCGAAATATATAAAATAAAATATAAAATTATATATATTATGTATATCATATATCATTTATTCAATTTTACACCTAACTTTACATAATCTACTACTCCCTCCGTCCATCGAAGTTGTTTACATTTACTTTTTGCACGGAGATCAAGATAGTGAATGTAATATTGTTAAAATAAATGAAGTAGTGGGTGTAATAGTGATTTTATTGTTAAAATAAATGAAGTAGTGGGTGTAATAGTATAAAGTGTTGAAAAAGTGCAATGAAGTAGTGGATGTAATAATGTATTTTATTGTTAAAAGTTACTATTTTTAGTAATGTAAAAAAATGGAATGGACGGCCCAAAATAGAAAGTGTAAATAAATGAAAAAGACGGAGAAGTAGTATATAGTAGATGGCTTGACTTGATTAATATCAGGTGGCTTGAAATAATCAAATAGCTCCTACTTGTTAATATGCTAGTCTGTTTCACGCCCTGTTGTAGGTATATATGTAGTATAAATTTCAATTAACCTTCATTTCTCAATAAACCAAGCACTTAACTATGTGATTAGTATTAACACTTCAAACAAATAGATAATACACGCATTCAAAATGGATTGTGTACAATGCTTTTTTCTAATTTGGTAATTGGTTTTAACCGAAATAATTATTTTAATTCGTTAAAATAATTAAAATTATTTCGATTCACAGTTTGGTTATAAAATTTTCTTTTATTCGATATTCGATGACCGAATTATTTTTCGGTTCGGTTACCAAATAATCGAATACTTAATCCTAAATGAGATCATGATTCCTGCTTTGTATTACTCTTAAAAATTGACGTGCTTTTGCAAAAAGTGTTATTGCGAAAATTAGATAACTATTTGGTAATATTTTTTATATATGCATATTTTGATTATAATTTATTAAAAATAATATATTTGGTGAGATTTAATGTTGAAATTAATAATTATTTCCCGTAAAAGCTGAAATCTGCTTTTCAAAAATAAACTGAAAAACAAATGGGACCAAAAATCTATAACCTTTATTAATAAGCGAAACCCTCTTTTAAAGGTACCTAAAATTTGGTTCGCACTATATTTTGGTTTCACCCGTTTTTGGTTCGCATTATATTTTGATTTCACCCCTAAAATCCTTTTTTTCCTAGAATACTATGATGTTGTTTTTTTAAAAAAATAGAATAAAAATAGACATCCTATTATAATTATAACTCTTTTTGTAATTTTTATCTTATTATAATTATAATTCTTTTATTTGTAATTTTTTTAAAAAAAAATCATATATCCCTTAGAATACTATGTTCCTTTAAAAAGAGTTAAAAATAGAGTTCTTATAATGATTATAATTCTTTTGTTTATAATTTTTTTAACTTGAAAAAACCAACGATCAAAAATCACCAACAAACAAATAGTGGGTAAAACACCAACGAATACGTAGCCAGATCGTATAACATTTAATAAAACACTAACGAACCTATAACCTTTATTAATAAATTTCTGTTTAATGATATTTTCGTAACAAATTTGGTTTCACCCTTATTTCATCACAGATTCCTACTCCCCTAAAATTCATATTATTTTCTAAAACAATTGTTTGGAATTTTATTATAATTATAATTTTTTTACTATAATATTACTGAATTGTACAAATAACGTATATATTAGAACCAGAACCATGTATGTTATGTTTTCTTGATTGTTTAAAATATAATCTTAAATAAATCTATATCTATAACGTGTATTAATAACAAAACCCCTTTTTAATGTACTATTTTATACCAAATTTGGTTCGTACCATATTTTGGTTTCACCCCAAGACTCCTATTTTCTCTAGAATTCTATGTTATTTTATAAAATAAATAAATAAATTATATTACAATTATAATATTTTTTTTATTACAACTTAATAAAAAAAAGACTACGAATACAAATGTTAATCTACGGTGACATGCTTATCTATAACAAACGAAATACATTTTTAATGGTACTTCGGTACCAAAAATTGGTTCCACCCATAAGATTCCTATTTCTCCAAGGATTATATATTATTTTTTATTAAAATAATAAATTGTTAATACTATTATAATTGTAATTTTTATTATAACTCTATTCAGTTCACAAATAACGTATTTATCATAATCATGTACATTTTAACGTATATATCGGAATCATTTAGTTTTTTTTCTCGATTTTCTTAAATAAACTTAAATAAATAATATATAAAATGGCCTTTATTAATAAGCAAATTCTTTGTAAATAACGTAATTTTTTATAATAAATTAATGATCAATTTAATTAAATTTTCTCGGGTCCTTATCATCTAATATCTTATTTGTAAGTGAAATTACGTTTTAATGATACTTACTTCTAAATTTGTGTCCTCTAGACATATTGGAATTTTGATTTAATTACAATTCTTTTTTTATAAACTACCGAGTTCCATAAATATCGTAATTTTCTTTTGTACTTTTATCATTTTTATAGTATTTTATTAAAAAATATTTTTCAATAAAATATTTTTATAGTATTTTTTTATAGTATTTTATAGTATTTTTATAGTATTTTTTATTAATAGGAAATATTAATAAAATATTTCCTATTAAATTTAATAAAAAATGATCAATTTTAATAAATTATTTCAATCCGTGCTATCATCTAGTATGAATTATAATGAAAACCAAGAAAACCATTTCTTTTGGAGGATAGGATAATAGTTATAATGTGTGGCGTGTTTGCTCCATGTGAAAAAATAATTGAGACCCATAAGGACATCTCGCATCCATCTATTAATGTTGTGTGTGTGGAAACCTGACAACCAAAACTTCATTTCATAGAGTCATGGAGGATCCATCTCCCACAATCAACGTTCTTGAACATTGCGGTGTCTCTCCACCGGCTGACACTGTCACAGTGGCATCTCTGCCTCTTAATTTTTTCGACTTAATGTGGCTCACTTTCCATCCCCTCGGTCGTGTCATCTTCTATGATTTTCCATACTCCACTAGCCACTTAATTTATCGAAAACACAGTTCCAAATCTCAAAACATCACTGTCTCTTGCCCTCAAACACTTCACTCCGCTGGCTGGAAATTTAGTAGCACCCTGTGACACTAATTCCAACACCAAATTCATGATCCGTTACTTGGACGGAGACTCGGTGTCTGTAACGTTTGGTGAGTGCATGGATAATCTCAATCATTTTAACGGAAACCATATCCGTGATGCCAACATGTTAAATGCTTTTGTTCCTCAACTTCCCCCAGCTACTTGTGTTGACATCTCTGGGGAAAAAAAATCTGTAGCTCCTGTACGTGTTTGCTATCCAAGTAACTGTATTTCCAAAACGCACAATCTGTATTGGAATCAGAAGCGCCCACGCAGTTGCAGATGGAAGCTCTCTGTTTAACTTTGCATGAGCATGGGCTTCCATTACTAAGCAAGTTATTCTCTTGGACACCAAAGATAATATTAACGATTTAGTAACTTCCGAGGGTTTCCAGATCCCAAGTTATGATAGGAGTTCGATCAAAGACCCCTATGATGATCTAACTACTATGATGTTAAAAGTACTGGTGTTAAATATATATAAGTATAAGATCTTTGAAAGGGCATTCCCCAACACCTTAAGGTTTTGGGTGAAACGGTTTCTAACATGGTATCAGACCTCTGGTGTTTGTGGAGGTCTTAAGTTCGAACCCCACCACCTCCCGAGTGAGGGGGAATGTTAAATATATATGAGTATAAGATCCTTGAAAGGGCTTTCCCCAACACCTTAAGGTTTTGGGTAAAACGGTTTCTAACAACTGGGACCGGGGATAACTGAGCACCTCGAGAAATTGTTGCCTCAAAAGGAGATTGTTCAAGATACGTCCAAAATCAAGGTCAAAGCAACATTTGTTATGACTGGAGCAAGTATCCAGGTCCTCAAGAGCACAATACCAGCAAAACGTCCAACATTAACATACTTGTCATCTTTCACTGCTGTGTGTGCTTATCTCTGGACATGTTTTGCAAAAACGCGGGCTACTATGGGGGGAGAGGTGCACAATCTTGATGAGCGTCAGAACTTTGGGTTTTCAATGGATTGTCGTGCTCGATTGGATCCGCCCCTGCCTACCTCTTACTTTGGTAATTGCTTAGCGCCATGTGGTGCAGCACAAACAGGGAGAGTTTTGGTAGGAGATGAAGGCCTTGTTGCTGCTGCGGAAGTATTGGGAAATAGTATTTATGCGAAGCTGAAGGAAGGTCCCTTGCACAGTTCGGATAAGTGGCTGGATGATTTTGCTGGAACATTGAAAGGGGAATGGTGTATTGGCATTGCTGGTTCCCCAAAGTTGGACTATTACAACAATATTGATTTCGGATGGGGTAAACCTCTAAAGTTCGAGTTTGTTGAAGAGCCGTTATCCATGTCAAGGTGTAAGGATTCAAATGCGGACCTCGAAATTGGTATAGTTCTACCTAAAAATGAGATTGATGTTTTTTCTTCTATATTGGCTGAGGGTGTGCAATGCTTACATGGTTAACAAATCTTTCACTTAAAACGGAGAGATTCGTAGCAGGGAAATGAGCCAACACAGTGTACTGCATCATACATCTTCATGAGTTAAACTTTAAGTCATTTGGTTTTAATAATATTTATTCACTGCTTGATTTACCCTTAAGATTGTTAGGCTGTCATGCATGGGCAGTGGGCACCTGCAGAAATGCAGACTAAGTAACCTTAGTTAACAGATCTGCAGCAAATCTATTTTCCTTTTTTTTGTTTCTTCATTGTTCACAGTCCCTTGTAACTAATATCTATGTCTTGCATATTTCGAAAAAATAAAATAAAATAAATCTGAATGTATTGCACGGAGATTGCTCAGTAATCTAATCCAACAGTCTGTTATCTACGACTTTTCGCTCTATTATTGATCCTTAGAAGGGAAAACATGTCTTTTTGTTGTTCTCGTTAATAATTCGATCTTTTCATGTTTTTCGTTTTGCATCTCAAATCTACTGCATCCTCTGTGTCTAATCAGTTGTAGTACTTTTTACTTTTAAGTGAAGAATTATGCACATATCCCTATCGTACTTGGACATTGGAGGTGCCAAACTAAGAATTGGATGCAAACTTACAAGCAGTTACGGTTGGTACAGGTTGTCTTGTTAGTTGGCCAATATGAATATAATCATATGCTATAAAAAAATTAACGCCAGAAAATAGATGGTGTAGGCAGCTTCTGCAAATCTGCAAAAGCAAGAAGCATGGAAGAGGAGCTAGTAAAAGAAATCATAGATATTTTTCCTGGAGATCAAGTACATGGTTCTACAAATCAAGGAGATAAAACAAAGGATGGCCTTTGTCAATTAAATAGAGAGGGAAGCCATAACGAAAAAATCATCAGAAACAACAAGAGCAGTTGCTGCAGAACCAGAAAATATAACATCGTCAAATGCTACAAATTATTGTGCAACAACAGAAAGAATTTTAGCAAAATAAAGGTGCAGCAGCCAGCACAATGCAGTCAAACCAATCAATACACCTTCATCAGATGTCTAAATCTACTGACTTGAAGAACAGATAACAAGTGGGTATTAAAACAAGTGATTTCCAGCAAGTCTCATACCAGTGGTTGAAGCCCGGAAATCAGTCTCATATTTCATCACCACAACTATTGCAACCTGCATCGCCACAGAATTATTAGTGCGCATCTCCTCGGATGACCAGCAAAATATGCTCAATGATAATTAAAAAAAATTCTGCGGTGGTGCCATTCAAAAGCTTCATGCAAGCATGTATATCGAGAATCTCAACCAGCTACTAGTTCACCTCAAAACAGCGTCCACTATAAACAAAAAGCTTAAAGAGAATACGAGCAAGCAAAGAAAAGAAGCAACAACTGGTTTAATTTCAATTTGCAAAGACAGCTCTGGAACACGCAACGGGTACAACAACAATCAGTCCATTACAACAAAGTAAATATCATGTTGAAGATGTGCTTATAAAATCAGAATCTGGTTGACAAGATCAAGAGAAATTGCCAGAGAAGTATGCAGAGTACAAATTCCCCAGAACTGAAGCAGTGGAAATTTCGAACAAAGAAAGAAGTCGATGAGGAAGCAAACCGGTTCTTCTCAAAGATCCCATTCGGCTGACACAAAATCGTGACTTTACCACATACAAACTTCATAGCAGCTTTAAATCTAAGTTCTAAGTTCTGGAGAATTGATTTGATACATCACAAATCAGAAGTGAGAATTATGTGGTGATTGCGAGCAAATCAGAGGTGATTCAGATGCCATATGTTGAAAATATTATCAAGGTTCTTTACTTGACACCAGCCAAGCATGATCTAAATAATGAATTACATATTGAAAATTCATTACAGAGCCAACCCGAAGACTCGCTTAAAGTTCAACCTGATTGATATTCAAAAAATAGCTCCAGAAATATAAGAGTGGCTGAAAAAAAAGAAGCTGGAAGCACTGAATGGTGTGAAAAAAAAACAAATGAAGAGACATGCTGAAGTAAAGTGATGTATGGGTCTTCAAAATTTTGCTAGCCTGCAAACAATTGGAGGCAACAGACCCTTCCAGCTGCAGCAGAAAAAAAAATTATGGATAGGGCAGACAAAGGAAAAAGCATTGTTTATCAACCTCTGTATAATCTTTGTGATGGAGGAATGCAGCTTGTAAAATCGGAACCAACTCAAACACAAAATCAAGCTAAGTATAATTTCCAATATCTGCATACTATATTTGCACAAAGGAACCCCCGTTCAGATGCCTTAGACTGTGATAAAGGCCATAATCAGGGTATGAGAATTTTTAGACCAGTGTGAAAAAACTGGGCTGTTCACGAGCCGAGCCGAGCCGAGCTTTCCCCGAAACGAGCCGAGCTTTGATCTTAACGAATTGAGCCGAGCTTTGCCCGAAACGAGCCGAGCTGATTTCTTAACGAACCGAGTCGAGCTTTGACCGAACCGAGTCGAACTCGAGTTGTTCACGAACAACCTCGAGCTGTTCGCGAACAATTAATTTGGTTGGAGATCTTAATAAACATTTAAATTACAAGTGTACAATTTCATCGTTTTAATATTTGAGATATCGATCCACTGAGACTATATATTTTTCGCGTTTCTTTAATTTCTAATTTAGGCGAATTAGACTAAAGATTTCGAGGTGAGATTTTATTTTAACTAATTAACAATTATTTAAAATAAAATTAAAATAATTAATTTATTTTAATTGTTAATTAAAATTATTTTATTTTAAATAATTGTTAATTTTTTTTGTCAAAAAAAAGTTAACAATTATTTAAAATAAAATTAAAGAATTTAACCTGACATAAAGAACTACTGCGATTTATGAAGCAACAGATCTTCGAGAGAAACAAAAATATTTGTGTAGTGATTAACTAATTAACATGGCAATGAATACCATAATAATAATTAAAATGATTTGTAAATCAACTTATAAAACAAGGCTGTGTAAGTGAACACTTAACAGGAGGAAATAAATGGAACTGGGCTTGCAAATAAATGGGTTAGAATTGGTTTGGGCCGTGAATTACAATAACTAAACATAATGAAAATGGGCCAAAACTCAACATAAGATATAAAAACAATGAGATGCTCGGTTAATGGAAATTAAATCTATTTTTTAAAAAATATTTCTCAACGATCCAACCGTACGGATGTCAAGATATATCTAATTTAGTGATATTCCCAAATTTTCAAAAAATAAAAAATTAATTTGGTTGGAGATCTTAGTAGATCAATACTATTCTAACTAGTACTAGTAACTAGTGCTTTGTCACGGATTGTTGTTTCTATTTTTTAAAAAATATTTTTCGACGATTCAACCGTACGGATGTCAAAATATATATATAATTTAGTGATATTCCCAAATTTTCAGAAAATAAAAAATAATTTGGATGGAGATCATAGTAGATCACTACTATTCTAACTAGTACTAGTAACTAGTGCTTTGTCACGGATTGTTTTTTCTATTTTTTTAAAAAATATTTCTCGACGATCCAACCGTACGGATGTCAAGATAGATCTAATTTAGTGATAGTCCCAAATTTTTAAAAAAAATAAAAAATTAATTTGGTTGGAGATCTTAGTAGATCACTACTATTCTAACTAGTACTAGTAACTAATGCTTTGTCACGAATTGTTTTTTCTATTTTTTAAAAAATATTTCTCGACGATCCAACATACGGATGTCAAAATATATCTAATTTAGTGATTTTCCCAAATTTTCAAAAAATAAAAAATTAATTTGGTTGGAGATCTTAGTAGATCACTACTATTCTAACTACTAAATAGTGCTTTGGTTGGAGATCTTATTGATCTTCGAAAATTTTTATAAAATCATCGGAGTATTTAAAAATTCCAAAATCTTTTATGTTATCCTCTTTATAATATTATTCAGTTTTTAAAATTTATAGGAGAATTAATTTGGGTGTTTAAGTATTTTAAAATGATTTTAAGGATTTTGTTGTATCTAAAGGATCAAAACTTGTAAAATTAATATTTAATTCATTTTTTATCCTAAAATTATTTTAAAAATATGGGAATGTTTTTAAATTCATAAATTCATTTTATAATTTTTAAAATTATTTTTATATCAGTTTTGTTTAATTTTGATTTTTAAATGAATTAAATCAGATTTTTATTGTTTTTTCTAGCTTGGTGAAATTACTGAAATGCCCCTGTCATTTTCCCCGATAAAACCTCAGATCCCAAAATTCAGGTGCAGGGATTGTTTTGTGTGTATACGCGAGTTCATCTTCCCCAAATTTCTACACCTCTCCAATCTCTTTCCTTCTCTTCTATCTCTCAATCTCTCCCTCTTAATTATCTACTTGTATATATATATATATAGAGAGTTGCACTCCATAACAAACACCTTATATAACAAACAATAAAGAACACCTATAGATCCATTGCCCCTGGCGGGGCACCCAATACAAAAAGTTCTTATTTTTTTTACCCTCTATCCATTCATCATCTCAAAAAAAAAAAAAAATTAAAAAGTTACTATTCATGACAATGATGTCATCAATGACGTCATCATGAACAGTAAAATTTTTATTTTTTTTATTTTTTTTTACTGGTTTGATAGAGGTTAAAAAAATAATAATTTTTTTGTATTGGGTGCCCCTGGCGGGGCCATTGGAACTATTAGATCTAAGGTGTTCTTTATTGTTTGTTATATAAGAGTGTTCTGTATGGAGCAATGGCCTATATATATATGTAGTTATACGCGTTGTCTTGTGAAGCTCGAAACTGGTATAAGACTGTGTTAGTGGTACGAATTGAGTTTGCCGCTGCTGTGTTCTTGTAAACCATGGGTGTATGCGCGTCGTGTATATGATACCGTGTTCTTAACTCTCTTTTCGAGTTCTTTAAACTGCCTTGGTAAATTGTGGTTTTGTTCGTCCTATTGAATCGAAAACTGGTTGTGGGTGCATAAATTTTTTTTGTATTTTTCCGTGTTGGACCTCGACTCGAGCTCTTAACGAACCGAGCCGATTCGAGCTCTTAACGAGCCGAGCTCGAGCTTGTTCGCGAACAGCTCGGTTCGTGAACAGCCCTAGAAAAAACTATTTGTACATTTTGTAAAAACAAATCTATATATTATAAATTAGTGGTTAGCCCTTAACTTCATATTTAGGTTTGAACAAGATTTTGTATTGATTTTAACCCTGAATAATCCATTTTTAGGTTTGGTATCCATATTGCGTTTGGGAAAGATCCACATTCGTTATTTGACCCACCCATTGTTAATTAAAGAAAGTTTGTATACAAATTTAAATACTATTAATATATTTTCTTAATATTTATGGTAAGATTATTAATGAAAATTTGAATAAATCTTTTAATTTTGGTAAGCTTATTAATACATATTATCACATAATAGATATAGAAAATCTAAATAATTTTGTCTTTGATTGCATTTGTTATAATATAGAAAAATAATATTTTATTAATATTATTTCTTTCAATATTAATTTATTTCATCTTAAATATAAAGTTATTTTCTTTATTTAATCATTATTATTATATATCATAATTATTATGAAATTTAAATTTAAACTACCGTATGCGTAGCACGGACTATAATCTAGTATAGGCTTGATGTGCCTGAGGTTGTTCTCAGGATTTCTCCCAGAGGTTAAAAGATTTTTAATATAAATTTAAGGATATATATATGTAAATTATTGTAAAAAAATTTATATTTACAAAATTGCCCCTGCGGGGCCACTTGTTTTATAGGGCCACAGGAACAAAATCTTTTAACCTCAGGGTTCTTTCCTGAGGACAACCTCAGGCCCATTTTTCTCTATATTAAATAACAATTTATTCAATTAAACTATATTTGTAGAAATTATACAATCAAAACATTTTTTTAAAAAAATTCAATAACAGTGCTAGAAAAATGAAAACAAAACAATTAAATAATAACATTGAAATTTAGGGGGAAAATGTGAATTATATTTAATTCATATTTTAGAAAAAATGAGAACTCACAAAACAATACCAAAAGTTTAAAAACTAAAGAAAAATAATAAATAAATAAATAATTTTAAACGTTAATTCCCTTATAATCACGAGATTCACTAATTCACACTCTATAAAATAAAATTGAATTTTGAATTAATTGGATGTGTTTTCATTGTATAAACTAAGTGAATATTAAGTATATGTGTAAAAAACCTAAATCCAGTTCAAATGCAAACACAAACCTAGTTAATCAAAGTTCCTGACTCCTGACGAGTGTTGTAAAAAGCGGGAATCAGATTTAATTGGTGGAGGCACCGTTCAGGGATTAATCGGGTAATCGGGGATTAATCGGAATGATTAATCGGATCATTAATCGGAACTAATTTAATATTATTTTTAAATATAATTATTATTATATACATAATTATTTTATTATTTTGATTATACATGAATAATTATCATATATTTATACAAATATATTTAAAATATATAGCACTATTAAAGTAAATATAAATTTTAAGATCTAATTTTTGAATTGGGGTCAATATGAGAGAAAAAAATTGATAAAATTCATGATTTAACCGTTTAAAATATTAGTTTCGTATATGAGAATAATAGTTTTCTTAAAATTTAATCAATTTTATACTTTTTGAATTTTTTTAAATTTTTCTACACATTTTCCATTTTTTTTTATCAAAAATGCCGATTTTTACCGATTTTTGACCGATTAATCCCGATTTTTCGAAAAAACGATTTTTTGGCCGATTTTTGTAAAATCAGTATGATGCCTTACCGAACAATGATTAATCCCGATTAATCGTCGACTTTTAGAACAGAGGTAGGTACAAAGTTTAGGTAGTGAAGTGGGTAATACATCTAAAAAGTAGATAACCAAACCGAGTATGCAATTATGCATATACAAAGAGATTTATTCGGTTTGGGCCCTTGGTTACGGTGGGTTCAGTGCTTTGAGGAGCACTGGTTGCAGTGATCCATGATCGTCCCGGATCATAATATTTGTTGTGCATCTTGTTGTAAATAGAATTTCAATACGCTCCCCCTGATCATAGTATTTATTGTGCATCTTGTTGCAAATAGAATTCCAATACTTTCGATGATTTTACATTGATACAAACTGATGTTATCAATCATGAACACAAGTCAAAGAGAATAATACTTAAATAAAATCTGCATTTAGAGCATGTCGATGTACAGTAAAACCTCGTTAAATTAATACTCGATATCACGATAAATTAATATTTTGAATGCAAATTTTTTGTCCCAACATTATAGCAACAATATAAATTTTATCTCAATTAATTAATAATTTCGATAAATTAATAAAAATTATCGAAATTTGCCGGTCCCAACATTATTAATTTATAGAGGTTTTAGTGTATTGCATGGGTTAAGAAATTCAATCCAAGAACCCTTACCGGAAAAAAGGTTAAAGTCCCAAATAATCATAATCTTTGAAATTTATGATCAAAATATAAAATTTAAATTAGAGAAAAAGGTTCCTGAGATTACCTCAGGAACTTTACCTGAGGCACTAGTGTATTTTCATATAAAATACTAATGGTATTTTTGTAAATGCATATAATCTTCTGTAATTACAATAATGTCCTTCTATATTTGTATGTAATTTTTTTTAATCTCAGGAAAAGTTACCTGAGATTACCTCAGGAACCTTAATCTCATTTAAATTAAATTAGCCAAAATTATCAACGATATATATTTTCTTCAATTAAATATCTCAGAATATGTTTTTGAAAATTGAATATTTAGATATACGTTTATGAAGATCAAGTATCCAACCTAATTTTCTCTTTTTGTCAAAATTGAAATACATTTTCTCAATTGGATATTTCGATAAACGTTTTTTGAAAACCTATCTAGACTGGATGGATACCATTAAGATCAAGTGTCCAATTTAATATTTTTCTTTTTCTGAAAGTTGTAATACGTTTTTTTACTAGATATTCCGATATACATATTTGAAAATCAAATATCTATATTTGGATGGATAACCATTTCAGTACTGGGTATTTCATCCATAAATTCAGTACTGGGTATTTCATCCATAAATTTTTTAAAATATTTTGTTAAAAAAATATTTTCCAAAAAAATAAGAAGATACTATTTTTGAAATACTCAACTAAAAAATGAATATTCGATCGGTAAAAATACTCAAAAAATTGAAAGTAGGTAGTCTTAATCGGCAATTGCAGCAAATATTTTCCAATTGAAATGACAAAAGTACCCTTATTTCACAGGTAGTGCATTTTGTAAACAAAATATTCCACGTGAAAAGAATTACAAAGACGGGGGAATTTGAGGACAAAACAAAAGAAAGATAAGTTAATGGTCACAAATTGTGATGAATGTATAGGAGCACATGGTAGATAGATATAGGATTAGATGGTTTGGATGGAAAAGGATAGTTTTGTGTCTTGTTCCATTTGTGTTTATTTCATTTGTGCTAGCTTGTAGTCCGTGATTTACAGAGTACGGATTATTTTTAATTTTTTACAATTTATTTATAGTGTAATAAAATATTATAAATATTAATTTTAATATGTTATTAGAAGAATTCGATTCTTAAATCTTTGTATATAATAATTTTTAGTATTAAATATAAATTAATATGTTATTGACGGCAATCAAACTTTAGACCTCTGTATATAACAACTTTTAGTATTTTGTATCGAACGATTATAATTTGAATTGAAAATCTAACGATTGTGAATAATTTGGTTAACCAAATTACAAATACAAAAGATCTATAATTTGTTTATAATAATATAGTATATATAATACAGATATAGATTTGTTTTGGTTCTCATCCTTGGATCCAATCAATTTGGCTTTTCTAGTATTATCTTCATAATAATTCAATGCAAGTGAATCTTGTGAGATCTCACAATTTATTGGTTTTGTCTCATATAATTGTTAAACATGTTAAGCGACAAGTTTAGAGGTTGCAAATGAAGCTCCTTGGCATATTTGGAGAAACAAATACGGAGTATGTTATTTACTTCAGTTGCATAACATTCAAATTTTATATTTCAATCAAAATATGTGGAACCGAATTTGAAATTGGATTCGAAATAGATTATCCGAAATTGTATTCGAAACCGAAATAATCCGAATCCGAACCGAAACCGGTTCAATTTAATCAAATCCGATAACGATCCGAAAACCGATTTGACCCGATCCGAAAATTAACAGAACCGGAAATTTAACCAAAAATTATCCGAAATACTGTATCCAATGATGACCATGTATCCGATTATAATCGGAACAGATCAAATCCGAATAAAAATTTACCCGAACTGAATATGACTTGAATCCGATGTAAATCCGAAACTAAAAATAACTGAATCGAAAAATATCCGATAAAATAATTTTATATAGATTAATATTTTCTTGACCTTTATTTGTTTAGTTTTGTCAATTTTTATATTTTCTGATTTGTTATATATTTATTATTGTCATTGAATATTGCTTACGATATTTTGTATATAATAATATTTTAATTCAATTTGCAAATATAAATTAATAAATTCTGCACATAATTAGCAAATAAATAAATAAATAAATAAATAAATTTTGCATATTCTGAGAAGAAATTAAAGTGCATTATCTTATATAGCGCTTATTGAAGCGCTGTCTAAGTGAGTGCATTCACTTCCATAGAGCTTATGGAAGCGTTATATAAGTGATGTATCTAAATTTGACATATTCGGTCTTATTTAATAAATTTTGACACAAGTATTTTTTTAAAAAATATTTTTTATTTTTTGAAAATTTGGAAATATCACTAAATTAGATATATCTTGACATCCGTACAGTTGGATTTTCGAGAAATAAAAAAATAAAATCAACAATCCGTGACAAAACTATAGTTACGAGTATTAGTCAATTCGGTAGTTGACTACTAAGATCTCCAACCAAATTAATATTTTATTTTTTAAAAATTTGGGAATATCACTATATTAAATATATCTTGTGATCCGTACGGTTGGATCGTCGAGAAATAATTTTTTAAAAATAGAATCAACAATCCGTGACAAAGCACTAGTTACGAGTACTAGTCAATTCGGTAGTTGACTACTATGTTCTCCAACCAAATTAATTTTTTATTTTTTGAAAATTTGGGAATGTCACTAGATTAGATATATCTTGAGATCCGTACGATTGGATCGTCGAGAAATAATGTTAAAAAAATAGAATCAAAAATCTGTGACAAAACACTAGTTACGAGTACTAGTCAATTCGGTAGTTGACTACTAAGATCTCCAACCAAATTAATTTTTAATTTTTTGAAAATTTGAGAATATCACTAGATTTGATATATCTTGAGATCCATACGGTTGGATCATCGACAAATAATTTTAAAAAATAGAATCAACAATCCGTGACAAAACACTAGTGACGAGTACAAGTCAATTCGATGGTTGACTAGTAAGATTTTAAACCAAATTAATTTTTTATTTTTTACAAATTTGAGAATATAACTAAATTAGATATATCTTGAAATCCGTACGGTTGGATCGTCGAGATATATTTTTTAAAAAATAGAATCAACAATCCGTGATAAAACACTAGTTACGAGTACTAGTCAATTCAGTAGTTGACTACTAAGATCTCCAACCAAATTAATTTTTTCTTATTTGAAAATTTGTGAATATCACTAGATTAGATATATCTTGAGATCCGTATGGTTGGATTGTCGAGAAATAACGTTTAAAAAATAGAATCAACAATCCGTAACAAAGCACTAGCTACGAGTACTAGTCAATTCGGTAGTTGACTACTAAGATCTCCAACCAAATTAATTTTTTATTTTTTGAAAATTTGGGAATGTCACTAGATTAGATATATCTTGAGATTCGTACGGTTGGATCGTCGGGAAATAACTTTTAAAAAATAGGATCAACAATCTGTGACAAAACATTAGTTACGAGTACTAGTCAATTCAATAGTTGACTATTAAGATCTCCAACCAAATTAATTTTTTATTTTTTGAAAATTTGGGAATATCACTAGGTTAGATATATCTTGAGATCCGTACGGTTGGATCGTCGAGAAATAATTTTTAAAAAATAGAATCAACAGTTCGTGACAAAGCACTAGTTACGAGTACTAGTCAATTCGGTAGCTGACTACTAAGATCTCCAACCAAATTTTTTTTTTTTTTTTTTTAAATTTGGTAATATCACTAGATTAGATATATCTTGAGATCTGTACGGTTGGATTGTCGAGAAATTATTTTTAAAAAATAGAATCAACAATCCGTGACAAAGAACTAGTTACGAGTACTAGTCAATTCGGTAGTTGACTACTAAGGTCTCCAACCAAATTAATTTTTTAATTTTTAAAAATTTGGGAATATCACTGGATTAGATATATCTTGAGATTCGTACGGTTGGATCGTCGAGAAAATAATTTTTAAAAAATAGAATCAATAATCCGTGACAAAGCACTAGTTACGTGTACTAGTCAATTCGGTAGTTGACTACTAAGATATCCAACCAAATTAATTTTTTATTTTTTGAAAATTTTGGTATGTCACTAAATTAGATATATCTTGAGATCCGTACGGTTGGATCGTCGAGATATATTTTTTAAAACATAGAATCAACAATCCGTGACAAAGCACTAGTTATAGTACTAGTCAATTCGGTAGTTGACTACTAAGATCTCCAACCAATTTAATTTTTTATTTTTTGAAAATTGGGAATATCACTAGATTTGATATATCTTGAGATTCGTAGGGTTGGATCGTCGAGAAATAATTCTTAAAAATAGAATAACAATCTGTGACAAAACACTAGTTACAAGTACTAGTCAATTCGGTAGTTGACTACTAAGATCTCCAACCAAATTAATTTTTTATTTTATGAAAATTAGGGAATATTACTAGATTAGATATATCTTGAGATACGTACGGTTGGATCGTCGAGAAATAATTTTTAAAAAATAGAATAACATTCCATGACAAAACACTATTTACGAGTACTAGTCAATTCGGTAGTTGACTTCTAAGATTTCCAACCAAATTAATTTATTTATTTTTGAAAATTTTCGAATATCACTAAATTAGATATATTTTGACATCCGACCGTTGGATCGTCAAGAAATATTTTTTTTAAAACGAAACAAAAAGCCGTAACAATGCACTAGTTACTAGTACTAGTCAATTTAGTTGTTCATTGCTAAGATCTCAAGCCAAAATATTTTTTTGGTTTTTGGAAAATTTGGGTACATCAAAAATTTAGATATATCTCGACAATCCGATCCGAACCGAATGTTCCTACATCCAAACAAAATCTGATCCGAACAGTAAAAATTCGAAAGTGAACCGAACCCAATTTGATCCGATCTTAATCCAAAATTTATCCGATTTTAATCTGAATTTTACCCGAACCGAATTAGATCCGATCCGAATCGAACATGCTTTAAATAGTACCTTAACCAAAAGTGGATCCGAACCGAATCAGATCCGATCCGAACCGAACAGGCTCTAAATAGTACCTTAACCAAAAGTTGATCCGATCCGAAACAGATCCGATCCGAAACCGATCCGTTTACCCGATTTGCCAGGTCTAATATTAGGTAATGTTAAGTTGGGATGATTATAATGGAATGTAATGTAATAAAATTTAAAATGTAAAGTAATTAAATATTCAAAATTTTCATTTTTTGGATTATTTCATTCCTAACCATCTATACTATAGTTTAAGTAAAATCAAAAAATAAGTTGTAGTAAGTTAATGAGAGTCGACTCTCTCTAAGCCGCCTCCCCCCCTTTCTTCTCCGCCCCCTCCCCTTTTCTGCACCGCCCCTTCTTCATATCTACCCATCAGCCACTTTATTTCAATCCATTCTCCGATCTTCCCCCAATCTTCTAATCCACTTTTTTCCAATTTTCAATAAAGATCGAATCAAAGCCAAATATCTTAGAATTTATTTCTCAGATCTAGCTTGGTTTTGAAATCAAAAGTCCGATTTTGTTTTCCCGTCAATAATAATCCTTCTTTTGTGAGGATTGCGAGTGTTTGGTTTGCCTACCCATTAATTGGGTTTATTTCTCTCCTCTTGTGAGAGTTTATTTTTCTCTCCTTTTGAGAGTATGTTTGGTTTGTCAGATCTGCTGGAAATGATTTTGCTGATGTTTTGGAGGATCTGGAAAGTCCACATCGAAGCTGGGATGCGGACAATTATTGCAAGAGCTCACCACTCACAACCAAAGATTGTTCATCATCTGTTGGGGGTTTTCACTTTCAGCATGTCTATAGCTGGTATCCGGCATGTAGATAGTTGGGGTATTGCTCATCCTTTGGAGGTTCCAATTTTCGGCATGTCTATTGCTGGTATCCGGCATGTAGATAGCTGGAGTGTCGTTCCTCTAACCTTAGTTTATGCAACTGAGGGTTTTGAACACTGTAGTATCAACGGATCTTATGTGATGTGGTCATTTGTAATACCGCCGCTTGCAGGGATGTTGGCGCAATTTAGATCGATTCGGATGTCTTCAAATTAATTTTTTAGTTTCAAGAACTATGAAGTTCAGTTTGTTAAACGATCAGGAAATAATTTTATTATTTTTCAACCTGGTTGTATCAACAGTCAGGGGTTTGTCCCGCTATTTTACTTTGATTTGGTAATATAATCATATGCATTTTGTAAAAAAAAAAAGTAAAATGGAAAGAACACTTCATTCCTTAACTCATCTATTTTCTTCACAATTCTAATCATAATAATTTTGCAATATTTCATTAGTTTTAAATTTTCCCTCAAATTTTCATTATTTTCCTCTAATTTCATTCATTCTATTCATCCCAATTAAATATAATATTAAAGTTTTTAGATGATAAGTTAATTTATGTCACTTGTTTTTTTTAAATATTCATGCAGTTTCTGTTTGTGACTAAAATAAAAATCATCCACTTAGCACCGCAAAGAGTGAAAGGATGTAAAATCCTAGGAGTATTGCTCTTTGGCAATAGATATTATTATTGATAAAAATGATTATTTATAATGTTACATATTCTGAATTCGTTTTCAAAAATCTTTATCAAATGATGCGATAAAATGACGTGATAGATTGAAAAATTTTAATTAAGAAGATTGGTATGAATGCAGAAAATCTACTTTATTATAATCAATTAAAATAATACACTTGATATTTGTGAACCAGGGTAGTTTCCTAATTATGTTATTTGATGTATTAATATCTTCAAAAATTTTTTAAAAATAAACGTACTTACTTTCATTAAATCGAATCAATAAGTAGTACATCAGAAATAATATCCGGAGCTATATCAAACCACTCCTGGAAGTCTGACATGGAAAGAGTTGCTCTCGCTAGTGTATGAGCTATTGCATTCGCAGACCTATGAACATACTTAACTAGCACATGATCAAAGTGCTTAAACAAATCGACACAATCTAGAACAATTGTGTGAAAAAATGACCGACCTTTCATCCCATTACAAGCATCAGCTAGCATCTTGGCATCTGTCTCGAATATACAGTTTTTAAATCTTGGATGTTATTTGATGTATTAATATCTTCATTTATAAGATTTGCTTCTAGTGATAAGCAAACTCATTTCCTTATACGAGAGATTAAGGGGGTGTTTAAAAGTTAGAGGTTAGAGGTTAGAGAAACCTCTAATATTAGTGTTTGGTAGTTAGCGAATTTTAAATAGGTTTTTGGACACAAAAAAATAATTTACAAAAAGCTACTTAGAAGAACTTTTTCAATTAGATATTTGTTATGTGTGTAGCTAATATACAAAAAGCTAACTCAAACAGCTAATTACCAAACAATTTGATATAAAACAACTAATTCAATCCGCTAGTCAAAACAGCTAACTCAATCCGCTAGTTTGCCTGATGCTAGTGAGTAGGAGTCCATCTACTACTGGGCAATTTTTCTCCTGAATAGGGCCCATCTATTGGTTTCTTAGGCCCATATTTTGTGTCCAAATCAACGAACGAATATTTTCTTTTGTTGATTTATTGAAATACCTTGAGTAAATATGAAGAGTCTCGGTTTTAAAATATCTTATAGCCTTGATACGTCTCAGTTGGGTCATAGGATACTGTGAAGTTATATTTGGGAAGGTAAATAGGGTTTACATGCAATTATGAAGGGCTTACATATACCCCTCCTTAGTTACCACTGCAGTCACTCAGCAAATCTTAATAATAATAACCTTAGATAATATCATGGTGGATGTTGGAGTCTTATGGACTCTTCCTAAAGAAGAGTTCATTAAGATTAACGTTCATAGTTTCTACTCTGATGATCCGTTGTCAAATGGGAACAGTTCAGGGATCGGAGTAGTTTTTCGAGATGATCGAAGAACCATCGTGCGTATGATTGCCGGGTCTTTGAGGATCCAAGAAAGAAGACTGAACGAACTTTACTCAATGCTTTTCGCTCTCAGAAGAGCCTTCTTTGAGAATTACAACTTGTTGGAGCTAGAAACAGATCATGGTGGTACTTTTTGGGAATGGAAACGTTCGAATATAGATGGAGTTCGATTGGAACATCAATATGTAGTTCGGCAGATTAACACGAGGCAGAGTGACAGGAACACAAGCTTGGATATTAAACTAATCAATGAGGAGAGTAATCAACTGGCTACCTATCTTGCGGAGTATGGAGCTCATCATTGGACCTCTATGGTAGTACTCAATGCTCCGTTCGGAAGAGTTCGTGAATTGTGGTTTAATGATATGGGTTTAAGTCCAGTCGATCCACAGTTCCATGTAATTCTTGAAGAAGATCTTCTGGAAAATGAAATGGATGGTGACATAGAAGATGCAGTGAATGAGATCGAGCATATGGAGTAGTAAGAGTTGCTGTGTCGCTTTGAGTTTGTTATCTGGTATTTGTATTCGTTTGAAGTATTAGTTTTATTCTGTTTCTTGTTGTGGTTGTGGTTGGCCAAGTCAATTTTGAGATCCTGATGTAGGGTGATGGTATGTCCGTCGTAGTAGCATTCTTAGCCTCCACATGCCTGAACTATGTAATTGTTCTATTTTAATGTTATTGCCTTTCGAAAAAAAAAGCTAATTCAATCTGCTAACCGCTAACAACTAACAGCTAATAGCTAATTGCCAAATAGGACCTAAAATTATTGAATTATAATTACAGATTCGCTTGTTAATTTTTTCCAACCGGAAATTTATAGGGGACTTTTTAGCTTAGTTTACCGGTGAAAAAGGAAATCAGCGCAAGCACGATAGGAACATTCTTACTCCATTTGAACTACTACATGCCATTAGAGAAAATATTAGCAGATGATTTCCCAAACGAACTATATGCTTCCGAATTGTATTTTCCTTTTCTTAATCTATAAACCACTAAACGGGTGATGATCCTAAATGCCCACCTCCCAAAACATTTGGTCCAAAATACCCATTTTCGGAATGGATGGCCCTAAATACCCACGGGACACGCATGTGAGAAAGGAGTGTCCGGACACTCCTATGACACATGCGTGTCCTTCACAAACTGAACTCTACCATCGTGAACAGTTACCTTGGACACGCATATTGAACATGCGTGACTGAAGATACGCATGTTCAACATGCGTATCCAAGGTAACTGTTCATCGTCTCCCATTTTTGCCGCCGGTGCTTTTTTGACCAAAATTTCGATCATTTCGTACACTTTCTACAGGCATCGAGCACTGATGTTTAACATACCAAAATGATCGTCTCTTCACCCTCTACATGCATGTACTAATCAATTTTTGTATGTTTTGCCGGATTTGAAAGGTCCAAATCGAAGCTTTTTCCAATTTTCGTTTTCCGGTAAACCCATAAACGCCCCTGCGGGGCCAGAATCAACATACCAAACGGGGGGAAGGGACGAGGGAGGTGTGGGCTTCATTTTGGTAACCTCAGAAGCACTGGACATTGTCGGAGTTGAGAGAACGAAACAAGGTGATCGTAGTGCGATTTTTAGGGAGAAAGATGATCGGATCTGAAAGTGCAACAATGACGTCAGATGACGTCATTACGCATTCTCAGAATGCGTGACCCCTGTTGCGCAACTTCATCATGCGTGTCTCAACATACGCATCCTGTGAATGCGTAACACGCGGGTATATTGGGCCACTGTTCCCGCACATAGACATATCAGGCCATGGGGCTCCAAATCTAGGCATTTTGGGCATTTTCTCCCACTAAACTACCTAGATTCCCTCACTGTAATTGTATTTTATTTAAACTTTTAATATTTTAATTTCAATTAGTTTTCCAATTTTTGTTCACTTTAATTCTTTCAAAAAATAATTAATTATGTTTAGAATATTGTGTGAGCATATTATTATATAGTAATTTCATTAATCAGTTTCTTATTTTTCATTTACATGCCTACTACAAATTTTAGAATATTTTTATTGAATATTTTCTATTAATTCAATTTTAATTAAAATATTTGAATGTATTATTTCTATTTTATCATTATGATAAATTTTTTCTTTATATTTTCAATTCTATTTAGTATCATGTGTGGATATATTATTATATTGTATTTTTTTAATAATTATTTAACATTTTATTCAAATACTTGTAAATTTTATGGATATTAGGATATTAATTGTGTATATACCATTTTGTTTCTTAAATGTTTAACAACCAACTAAATACCTACTCCCTCTGTCCCCTTGGTTCTTTACCTTGGGGGACGTAATTCTGGCACGGATTTTAAGGTGCAATTTGCGGATAGTTTCATAACTTATTTTTTAAATTTTCTTTTTTTGTATAAAAATAGAATTGTTCTATTTTTATACAAAAAAAGAAAATTTAAAAAATAAGTTATGAATCTATACTTTTTAGGAACCTTAAAATGCGTGTCGAGCAGTGAAAAAGAACTGTAAAAAAATGGGAGGGACAGAGGGAGTATATGTTTATGTTGATTGTGGAGCCCACCAAACACCTCTTAACCTATACTTTTGCTGTATATTTTTTTAACATTCATTAGAAAATGAATTTCTATTCTTCTTATATATAATGAAATGGTTAGCAAAATAAATTATAATTATATATAATAAAATAATTTAAGTAGAATCTAACCCCTTGGAAGAATATGTGTGTGTATTTATTAGCTGTCTGTGGAAGTCCAAGATACCATTCCTTGGATTCTTAATTTCAGTGAGCATCAGGGACAGGACAGATAGATATTTCCATTTGATAATGCTTTGCATCACTTGGTTTTGCATCATTTTAATATATCTTTTTTAATAATATAAATTTTATTGGTCCAAGGAAGTACCTTAGTTCATCAAGCTTTTATAAAATATAAAAACCATATAAAATAAATTATATGGCCATCTGCTGACACGTTTTCTAAAATAGATTCCTGTACTGAATCTTAACAAGAATCTTGCTGCGTGATCATATGACTAACCTGCAACTCCTATTATTCCTTCCAAAAAACTTAAATTTCTGTTTTCCCCATTCTTCTATTTGAAATTTAACAGCATTATACACTAGCTTAAATCCTGTACAAATTACGGGTTAATTTTAATTTTTTTAAAATTTATTTATAGTATAGTATAATATTAAAAATATTAATTTTAATATGTTATTGAAATAATTCAAACCTTAAATATTTGTGTAATAATTTTTAATATTAAATATAAATTAATTTATTTTTTGCGGGAATCAAAGCTTATACCTCTATATAAAACAACTTTTAGTATTGTTATATTTAATGATTATGATCTATTTGAGGGATAACCAAAAATTTCGAAATACTTTTGATGATTCCTAACGAAATGA
Source organism: Kitagawia praeruptora (assembly GCA_037693485.1). Classification (NCBI taxonomy): domain Eukaryota; kingdom Viridiplantae; phylum Streptophyta; class Magnoliopsida; order Apiales; family Apiaceae; genus Kitagawia; species Kitagawia praeruptora. The sequence goes on from CM075352.1 coordinate 149,793,799, forward strand.
CTTCTAAAAACTTTCATAGACTTTTTGATAGATTTTGTAGTTTACTAGACTAACTACAAAGATCATATATTAGCCTATGCTATGAAATTCTTTAACCTTTTTCATTGTAATCCAATTTCGATGGTGTGATCTCTGATTAATCCGGCCACCAAAAAATTGAGTACATGGTATATTTCTTGTTAAATTGAGTATTCATTGCATATTTTTATCTGAAAATTATATATTTGTCACTATTCATAGCTAATGATGATGTAAAGCTATGTCATTAGCCATCAATTTTTTTATGATGCAAAGCTATTTTATTGGTGTTTTATGTGAATTTATACAAGCACAATATTTTTAGAAGCCCATGAATTACTATAATCTTTGATGGATTCTTATTATACTTTGTGTGTTAGAGCATCTCCAAAGGAGATAGCTATAACTGTTAGCTAAAATCAGAAAAATAAATGATTAAGTTAAATTTGCTGAACCTGTAAGCTTGTGTCCTCTAGCGGTGTTAGCTATACACGTTAGCAATATTTAAAGATCTGTTACTTTATTATTTTTGAAATCCTAACGGCTATATTTTCAAATAGTAGTTATTTATTCGGGATAAAACTCAAAAATAATTTTTTTTCTAAATTCAATCAAATAAACTTTTTACATTAATATATATGTTATTTAATTAATTTAAATATTTTATTATTTGAAAATATTTATTTTACTATTGTCAAATTCAGTCAAATAAAAGTTTTATATATACAAGGATATATGTTATTAAATTAATTAAAGTAGTTTTATTTTATAATACAAATTGTACATTTTTTTAAATTTAATTTCATTCCCAATTTTCTAAAAATATTTTAAAAATAAAAACTTCATATTTTGTTAGCAAAAAATAACATATAAATTATTTTCTCATCAAAATATAATTTTTTTATAGATAAATCAACAACCAAATGAAATAGCGGGAAGTAATCAAGCGGGAGGTGACGTGGATATTTTTATATGACAGCTGATTGATCAACAAATATAGATGACATATCAGTGTCATAAAATTTTTGCTAACTGATGGGCTCCCTTGCAAAAGATCGCACCCTCAATAATATTGTTTACTAAAATGAATATAAATATGGAAATTGAAAGCCAAGAAGAGGAAGAAAAAGAGATGGAAGAAGAGGAAGAAAAAGAAGAAAAGCGACAAGAAATTTTAAAGAAATTATTGACAGTAATGAAACAATTTTATTTAAGATGATTTTAATAGAATTATTAGAAGTCATGTCAAATCTTATCAAAAAGCTCATGACTTTTTTTTCAAGGGATGTAGTTAAATTTTTTGTTAAAAGTCATTAAAAGTCATTCTCATTAAAAGTCATTGACTTTTTGAATAACACGATACTTATAAAGAGTCTATAAATGTCTAAATTCAATACCGCCCTACTTTTAAATACTTCTTAAAAGTCTTAATTGAATAACACCATACTTTTAAAGACTCTTTAATAGTTAGAATTGAATACCCCATAACTTTTAAAATCATTAGAAGTCTTTAAAAATCTTAATACAATACCACCCCATTAATTTCAGTGAGCATCAGGGACAGGACAGATAGATATTTCCATTTGATAATGCTTTGCATCACTTGGTTTTGCATCATTTTAATATATCTTTTTTAATAATATAAATTTTATTGGTCCAAGGAAGTACCTTAGTTCATCAAGCTTTTATAAAATATAAAAACCATATAAAATAAATTATATGGCCATCTGCTGACACGTTTTCTAAAATAGATTCCTGTACTGAATCTTAACAAGAATCTTGCTGCGTGATCATATGACTAACCTGCAACTCCTATTATTCCTTCCAAAAAACTTAAATTTCTGTTTTCCCCATTCTTCTATTTGAAATTTAACAGCATTATACACTAGCTTAAATCCTGTACAAATTACGGGTTAATTTTAATTTTTTTAAAATTTATTTATAGTATAGTATAATATTAAAAATATTAATTTTAATATGTTATTGAAATAATTCAAACCTTAAATATTTGTGTAATAATTTTTAATATTAAATATAAATTAATTTATTTTTTGCGGGAATCAAAGCTTATACCTCTATATAAAACAACTTTTAGTATTGTTATATTTAATGATTATGATCTATTTGAGGGATAACCAAAAATAGGATTAACTAAAGTACAAATTATACCCCATTTAATTTATTGTAGTATAGTATAAATAGTACAGATGTGTTGCACCGGGCTTATATACCTGGCAGCGCCTCCATAAGTTAATAATGACTAATTTAATATTTGTAAAATATTAACTATTTTAATATTCAATCAATTTTGACTTAAAGATTGTTTATAACATTTTACCAAATTTAATAAGTTGAAATAATATATTTTGTATCTTAGTGAATAAATAATTAAGAAATTAAATGTTTTTCAAATTTATTAATAAATACATCAATTCAAATGTAACACTTTATCATGTACATATTAACGGGTTATATACCTGCATAACATTTTTATATTTATTATTGTAATATATGTGCTTTGATATTTTATTTTGTATTTTTACTATATGAATGTGTTTAAATTATAATTGTAATTCTTGTTATCCTAGTCCTAGTGTATTTTGATGTTATATACAACAAGCTGATCGCTTATTTTGTACTAGTTTTACTATATATTCAGCTTGCCATTATATGATTGAATCACTTGATATATCATATGCATATATATGTATTTGCTATGTATAAGTGTACTTTCAGGTAACTTGGTTGATGATATGAAAATGCAAAGGTTTAAAGCCATCTATCTATTCAGCTCGCCAAAACCAAAACAGCAAGCTGACATGAACTCGCCAGAACCAAACAGCAAGCCAAATGGCTTATTGGTAGATATAAAACAACATGTTATTTCTTTGTGTACTAACTTGGTTTTGCAGGTTAATATAGCTTACTGATTGTATAATCAGTATGTCAAAAACAACAAGTCAAAGTTGGAATATAGTGACAGTTTGGCAAACCATTTGCGCAGAGACAGATCACAAACATCATGCCATTTGTCAACAGTCCAGAAAGTTTAAGAGTGCGAAAATCAAGGAGTTTTTGTAGGGATGGACTTCTAATCAGTTGTAAGGATTGTTTAAATGAGGAATTCGTATTTATATATGTATGAGCTTATTTTAAATTATATCTTTTCATTCAAATTAAAATTCCTAAATTATAGGAAAATTCTTATCCTTTTTTATAAAACCTCCTATACGTTTTTATCTGAAGAACTGGTCTTACACGATTTATTATCTCTTCTTCTTCTTTCTAACGTTAACATTAATGTTGTAAACAAATTTAACAAATTAAACGTTGGATTGAATCCAAACGTTTGAGAATTTGTTGGATTGGTTTATGACCGTTTGTGTTAAGTATTTAAACACTTGTTCTTGGTTCGTTTTTGGTTGCTGAAAATACAAGAACTTCATGAACATACACAACTCGGTTTTACTTTGCAAAATCTTTTTCTTGATTCTCTCAAGCTCATTTATATATCTTTCGTATTGTTTATTTAGAGAATCCATAGTTTGAGTTGTAAATCTCTCATTTGTATTGTTCGATTTGTAACCATTAGTTGCTAGACATATTGGCTAGGGAACTAGGGTTTGGTGAACGTTGCTAGAGAAGTATACTTGGGAAGTATAGCTTAGAGAGAAAGTTTTGAAACAAGTATTCAGCAAGCCATTTGTCAGCAACTGGGTTTGAGGGAGATATATTATTGTATCTTGTAATTGGTTTATTTTGTTGATCAATAATTTATTCTCTTACCAGGTTGGTAAGGGACCAGGACGTAGAGCATAGGGGATTAGGGGTCGAACCTGGCTAAAAGTCTCTTGTGTTCTTTATCTTTCTGCACTTTATTTACTGCTTGTGCATCTAACTTACTGTTTGCATACAGCGTACCATTTGCATTTATTAAAATTAAAATCAATAATCTATTTCTGGTAAATTATTAAAATTGGATATAGTTAGCCATTTACACCTATTCACCCCCCTCTAGGTGTGCATTTTCATTTGGTATCAGAGCATTGGTGTACTAACATTTCTTTAACAGAAAAGTACAGGTTCTATGACACACATTTATGTAGAGGGAGAATCATCAAACATGCCACCACTTCTCATTGGTACAGAAAATTATGATTTTTAGAGACTAAGGATGAAGTTGATTCTAAGCAGAAATCCACTTGAATGGCCAGTTGTTAAATATGGTCCATTTACCTTTCTGGATGAAAGCGGCAAGACAAAAGATGTTGATGATCTTACCGGGGAAGAATTGATAAAAGCAAGCTATAATGGAAATGTCAAGTACACACTAATTTGTGGTATTTCATATTCAGATTTTGCCAAGGTCTCTTCGTGCATCACAGCAAAGGAGATATGGGATACCTTAAAAATACATTATCAAGCTAAAACAAAATTAAGAGAAGAATATGTCAATCCAAAACAGCAAGCTGCCTCAAGTGACACAAATAAATCTAAGGCACTCCTGACATGGAATGATGATGAGGAATCAGCTTCTAATGATGAATCATGTGATGAGATGGCCAACCTAGCTCTTGTTGGTATTGATAATGAGGATACCGTACGAGGAAATACCGAAGAAGTTCTTGTAGATAGTGATGTATCGGATTCGGTTGACGATAGCAGTGAAGTACACTCATTTAATTTTGATTTATCTTCTAGTATTCCTATATTAAATGAACTAACCATGTAGGTACAAAGTAATGTGTCTATTATATATTGAGTTAATGGAATTGAAAAATGAGAATGATGAGCTTGAAAAGAAGAATGCTCATTTGAGGAAAATCATTTTTGATCTAATGGCTGAGAAGGCTCCTGCAAACAATCATGATGATCTTATTGTTGATTTAAAGGAGAAAATTGTCCAATTCGAAAGAGTTAACAAAGTAATCCTAAGGAGGAATGAGGTGCTCATGAAAGAACTAAATGATCTAAAGTCAGATATTGAAGCTAAAGATGAGAATCTGAAAACACTAAAGCTTAGAGAGGCTAGTCAAGCGAGTCTTCAAAATTTACTGAAAAGAGAATCCAGCAAGCTGAACTCATCAAGCAGCAAGCTGAACTGATCACTCTCCTGGAAAAAGAAGTCAAAGATCTCAAGAAAGGCATGGAAACTTTTGTTCAAGGAGAAGATTGTTTAAAGGCCATGATGAAGAAGACAAATGTACCTTTGGTTAGAGAAGGTGTTGGTTTAAACTTCAACAAGAAAGATAAGGTGCTCAAGTACGATGGAAGGAATGGCTTACCCTACAACTATGTTATGCCTTGGAAGACATGCAACAAATATGGTGGGAAAGGCCATCTGGAAAGAAATTGTGTTTTTCAAGTTAATCATAAGAGGAAAACAGCATACTAGAATGGACCGGACATACAACAATCAGCATACCAGAATGCTTCTAGCAGAAGGCAAACAGCTTACCATTATCAGTCTGGCAGAACACAAAGGACTAGAAATCAAGCACCAAAAGTGATACAACAGTGGATCAAGAAATATGATCTACATGTTCTTTATGTTCTATCAACAAATCATGGTGGATCCAACAAAATTTGGGTACTCAAGTAGTAAGTATGTTATTTGTCCTCGTACATTTCTTTGAATATGAGTATATTATTATTGTGGTACTATCGAGATTCCTCTAGTATATAGATGGGACAAATATATGTATATGTATTGTATTGTGCAGGAAATATGAAAGAAGAATATTATTATGATCAGTTGGAATGTGTATTGTCTAATCAGCAAGCTATTCTCCAGTCCAGAAGAACAATTGTTCTCGATGAATATCCTGGAAATGTGTTTTCAGCATGCTGGTTTGATTTATTCAACTTTATAATTATAACTAGCCTCATGCTTGTTAAATACTTTACGACATGTTTTATTCTTATATGCTTATCTTCTTGATCCTTTTCTGATGATGTCATAGGGGGAGAAGAACATGAATACATGAGGATAAAAAGGGCTATAATGTTATATGTTGGATTTATCAACTAATGTTTCATGCAGGGATGAGTCGTGTTTATATCTTGTTGCATAAGATGAATTATGCTAACCTGATTATATGATAAGATATTATGTTAATTAGGGGGAGCATTGTTTTAGGGGAGCAATATAGTCTCTCCGATGTATTCAAGTATGTCATCATCAAAAAGGGGGAGAATGTTAGCGTGATACTTCATGTGTATCGGAATACTATATTCAAGTATGAATACAAAGGTTGTATCGGAATACTTCATGTGTATCTATCTAATCTTGTTTTGCAGGAAGTAAATCTCATGCATGATTGTCTATAGTTGATGGAACCTTTGAAAACAAATGTATTCCCTCCACTTTGAGCCCCGTAACAAGATCTGAAAAGATAACAATATATACAATATTTGAATCTTCCTAGCTACTATATTCAAGACAAGAATTATCATTAAATTAATACAAAATAAATTTACGATTTCCACAACACATATTCTCCACGAAAAACTATTTTCGACTGACAAGTACCTTTCTGTAGATAAAATCGTCTAACTTTCTCCTTACTATTAGCATCAAAAGTGTAGTATTTTTCTGTAACCATCGATAGATTGTACATTTAAATTTATTTCACGTTTGGACAAGTATTTACATTATATTGTTTACATTTCCATGTTGGCTTTGGGCTAGTAAAATAATATCTTTCCATATTTGTATTAATTTTAGAATTTTTCTAATAAGGAAATGGAATAAATAGTCATTAATTAGGGAAATAAATTTGGACACAATTATAACAGAAGACAGTAACAAACAAATAATCATAAAACATCTCAGTAATCAATTATTTATATAACCATCACTTTCTATAATATAGAAAATAAGATTAATCATAAAATCATAAGTTGTTTTACTTTATCACAATCTCATAATTAACAAGTATACAACTCCTTAAGATTTAAAGACATAATTTCGATTCTGTATCCCTTGATGATTGATGTGCTTTGTTGATAGTTAATACTTAGAGGGGTGTATTCAATTAAGATTTTAAAGGATTTTCTTGGATTTCTAAAATATGTGGGTATTCAATCTCGATTTTGAAAAGTCCTTTAAAATATGGTGGTAATCAATCAGGATTATAAAAGGTCTTTTAAAATCTTGATGTATCCAATTTGGATTTAAAAAAATACATTAAAATTTGATGGTATTCAATTTAATTCTAAAAAATCCATTAAAATCTGTTGGTATTCAAAATGTCATGGATTTTTTTGAATTGTGAATTTTGATGAATTTGTTAGTATATTTTATATTTTTTGAATATGATCAAAATCCAAGAGATTTTAAAGGATTTGCCATAAACTTTATTTTAATCAACAAAATTTTACGAGATTTTATATAGACTCAGTCAGACGACTGGTATAATTAAAGTAACAATAATTTTTCAAAATTCATAAATTATTATCAATTAATTTAAGTAATACATCTCCGTAAATATTATTACGAATATGCTTATTAGGACACTTTGTTGTTCAAGATTAGGTATGTATCATTGAGAATATATTAATATTTATTTTTTGCATCACAGCAGAAAATGCTTATATTTTCGAAAAGTAATATTTTCTAGATTATAATTTTGCTAATGGTTTGTATATATCCACAAATTACAAGATAATATTCTCGTATTTTATTGGTATTACGATAAATGTAGAGGATGATGAAAAAAATATAATGACAATGAAGAACACATGGATGGAAAATTAGATTAGATAAATAACTAGTTTAAATTATATATAATATCATTTAAATTTATATATGGATATTCTAAAATAAAATAAATAAAATCAATCCAATAGAATCTTTGAGATTATTTTTAGTCCACAAAAATCTTGATAAATCAATTCATTAAAATCCAACAAAATTTGTGTAGAATTTGAAAAGTTGTATAGAGTCTATTGTAGTTTTTGAACATCTGTGAATTTCCAAAATTCAATAAAATTCATGGATTATTAACAATCCATTAAAATCATCTTAATTGAATTACTATTCATGCTGTTCATTTCTCTTTCTTGTTTTCATTTTTATATCTTCGATTTTAGGTGTTTATGATTTATGAAAAAAAACCTCTAGATTAGATATGAGTGACATTCTAGTCGCTTAAATAATGTCCACGAAAAAACCATTATATAAATATGTAAGATATAGATATTTATCTAATTAATTATCAAATATAATCATAAATTTCAATTAGTGAATAAAAAACGAAGTTAAGCTACTTTTTTCATGAAAAATTGTTGAAAATCACTCATAATTATCCAAATTAATTTTTAAAGTGTAATCAAATTTATCTAAAATGTTTTTACACCAGAATCAAATTTAAAAACAATGTTTATGTTAAAGTTTTGAGTGTTAGTTTTTTTTGTGAAATTTATAAATAATTAAGTATCATATAATAAAATTAAATTTTATATTTTGTAAAATAAAATTTTAGATTTATTAATGAGATTTCATAATAGAATCAATGATTCTTTATTGAACTTTGTATAAAAGGGTTATCTCCGAAACATTAAGTTGTATGGAGACCAATATTTGAGTGTAAATCGTGGAGATTATATACATTATTTACTTAAAATATTGCAAAACATATATATTTGCAAAGAATGTTCAACGAACATTATTATTTCATTTCAAATCTTAAAAATCATTTAATATTTGCAAGCAGAACATGTTTTGGAGAACAATACATTCTACAATATTTTATTTGCAGAACATACACAATTTTTAAGATTTTGTAATGAAATTTACATGTAAAATGTATATGATTTTCAAGATTTTTAATAAAATAAATAAAATAATTATTTTTATAGAACAAAATTTATAGAACAAAATTTTTAATGAATAAGTTCCACAATATTTTGATTGATATATCATTTTCCGATCACCATTAAAATTTTGGTCACCATGAAACTTAACTCATCTTGTAAGTAATGACATATATAACATTTGTAAAGTGAATGCAACACAAATCAATAATATATGAACATAAGCAATTTGGGTTGAATTGGACTAATTGTAAGAACCCAAATTTTCGGTAGAATTAAAACTTTTTATTAAGTGTTGAGAAAAGAAGGAACAATGATTTCGACTCCAAGGTAGTAACAGTTCTAATGAATGAGTGTTGAATGGATATAGATTCCAAGGTTTATATGTTAGGAAGAATGCAACGGGTTGACAACCTAGATTAGAATAATCTTTCTCCTAGAAAGATAAGGTATGGAAATTCCAAGTAGAGGAAATATTCTAATGTCATCCAAATCGATATCTGTTATTAGTCAAGTGGTTCCGTGAAAGGGTTAAGGAACGCCCGAAAGAGAACAAGGACATTTTAATAAATGTAAGGAATAAAGATTGAATAGTGCTTTTGGTGGAAATGAGAATATTATGAGATGACACTATATAGAAGTACCCGGAATGAATTTCTGAGTTCGTATTAGTGATCCAAGGGGAAAATAAGTATATGTAAAAGCTGTCGGATTCTGAAAAACAGCACTTTTATTTTTCTCCGAAATTTCCCTAGACACTGTAAGATTTAAGGATTTAATAAAAAGATTTGAGGAATTTAAATACAAGAATTATAAAGGAGGATTGAGAATGGTAGTATAAATATTAAGAAGGTTTCCGGTGAAAACCTAACTAGAAATCCTTGAGACATTCCTCCGAACGATCAATGAAACGGTGCAATAACCGGACAAAGAAACAAGCAGAGGAAACAAGAGTCATGCATAAGCTAAATATCTAGCAACCAAGTGGACTCATGTAACTAGCACACTTAGAAAATGAACTAGTACTTAGAAATCAAATCACTTAGTCAGCTTATAACCATCCAATCTTCAACACTTGGCTTGCAAAACTCATCATCCATGACATACTACCTTTAATAAAGCTACTTTAGCTAGATATTATCCTATCAAGTGTATTAGACAAGATGAGATCAAGTGGAAAGCACTTTATGCATTATTATCAAGAAAATCAACCAAGCAACACAACTCTCTCAAACTGCCCAGCAGGAACACCAAGGAAAGAAAAATTCATATCTCCATTTCTATCCATGATAAAATCACCAAATTTTAAACATAGCTTCTCCACTCCATGGGCAAGGTTCCTTTCAAATTTCATGGCAATATAATGAGTATAGCCTAGTCAAATCGCCACACCAAGTTGAAGAAACCAACCTGCCTGTTCTTGGCAGTTTCTGTCCAGTGGGAAAAGAGGGCTCAAAACCATAGCTAGGAAGCTTTGTTTTTGGTGATCTATAGGTCAAATCAAAGCTTATGCAGAGGCCAAGATGTGGTAAAAATTTGAGGTCCAAACTCTTATTTTTCGATTTGTTATGATTTTTACAAAAGTGATGATGAATAGTAACCCTCAGAAACTAACTTTGTTTTCTTGGTTTCTTTTGATGATCTAAGCTATATTAAGGTGTTCCAAGGACTAGATCAAGGCTTGATAGACTCATAGACACCCCAAGGAAGGTATAACTCTCTTGAAACCCTAGATCCACTTTAAGTTTTATGGATGTTCTTGATGATTATTAGATTAGTGATGAATATGATGATCTTATAAGCATGATTATGTAGTTTGTTAGTGGATCTGAGTATTATGATGTTATGATGGTGTAGTAAGATGTTCTTGACTGTTAAGAGGAGTATTACATGTGTATAAGATGTATGGATGCCCGGTGTGGCTTGGTTGTGTTGAAAACAATTTAGAAACGTTCGATTTATAGCCGTCGTAATGCCCGATTTTCGTTAAACCATAAGAAACTGTGCATCACAGTAGCTTTAACTCACTGTTTAGCTTTGTATTCTGCCATGACAAGCTAGATTATGTTATAATCTTCGTTTTGATATAAAGATTGTATGAAATGGACTTACGGTTTAGGAATTATGATTAAATTCGTAAAAGTGGTTCGAAACCGTAAACAAAAGTTTGTAACTGGAATTGGATTCCTTTAATACTACGAAATCAGTGGCAAATCTTGATAATCAAATATTAGAGGTAAAAAGGAAGGTGTGAGAGAAAACCACACATTGAACGGATCGTTTTCCGATTTTATAAAAATGTTCGAATCGAGGTTAAACGCGAACGAACCCCTTAAAAGTATGACTTCGGTTATAACTTAGAAAGCGGGCGATAAAACTCGAGGTATAATCTTGATTCGTAAACGACCGACCTTAGAATTTATACGACTTAAGTATATACCAAGTGTAAGTATGATGACGTGTCTTAGTAGCGAACGAATGACGGGTCATAGTAATAATAAAGAGAGTTGCACTAAAGGGTGTTTAACGAGATAACTCGAAAACGTGTTTTGACTTAAGTTAAGTTATACGTAGCCTTTTAAAAAATGTTAAGTGATTGACCTCGGTTATTGTGACTATTTATAGATCACCGGATTGACACGAGGCACACTACCCCTACAGGATTGCCAGACAAGTTTTAAATCCTTCTTAAAGAATGTTGTTGTGAATATATATATATATATATATTTATATATATATATATATATATATATATATATATATATATATATATATATGCTTTCTATTATAAATATGCCATAGCATGCATGTCTACTTTAAAGCTATATTGTGATACTTGTTCCCTGATTTAATGTTGGCTTAAAAGCTAGATAGATAATATATCAGTTATAAGTCGGGTATTGCTAAGACCCTTAAGCGAAGAGAAGTTAAATCTCATTCTTTAGATTATAGACCGGGAGTCGGTATTCCTTGATATTTTGATATTATTTTCAGAGGAAAATAGTTAAGTAAATATTTTCCATTTATTATCTGACGAATATTGTTGGAATATTCCTTGGAGACTATTTGATAAATATTATTTGGAGTATTATCTTTAATATTCATCTAAAGTTGATTTAATATTCGAAGATTATTTCGAACCCTCATTTAAGTTATTTACTCAGTGAATATTATGTCGCATATTCATTCGAGTTTTATTTAATTGATAAGTATTATTAATTTGAATATTCACTATTTATTCAGTGAATATTATCTCGAATATTCATTCAAACTCCATATATTTTATAAATATTATTTTGAACATTGATCCGAACTCAAGTTATTCGATGAATATTATCTGGAATATTCATGTGAACTTCACTTATTCGACGAATATTATTTCCAATATTCGTTTAAAGTCGATTCAATTATCGATTATTGTTTCGAATATTCATTTAGTAATTATTCCTTCAATTGGTATTATTAATTGAATATTCACTAATTGTTCAGTGAATATTATTTCGAATATTCGTTCGAGTTTTAATTATCTGATAAGTATTATTAATTTGAATATTCACTATTTGTTCAGTGAATATTATTTCGAATATTCATTCAAGCTTTATTTATCTGAGAAGTACTGCTTATTTAAATATTCATTAATTACTTAATGAACATTACTTGTGAATAGTTACTCGAGGATTATTTTGAATAATATCTCATATTAGAATTACTCCTTCAATATTTTGACTTAATAAATATTCCTGGGAGTATTTATTTACTTCTTCTAACTCGTTTTAAAAATAAATTAATTCATTCAGATATCATCTTCGATCTTCAAATATTATGTAAACTATTTCAGAACATTATTATTAGTATTATATTATCAAGGAAGGTTCTCAGTGACTCCATTCTTCATGCAATTCTATTATAAGGGAACCTTACTTGAAAAATGTTATTTACCTTGTGACTACCCGGTCATAGATTGTTGAAACTATTTTTTTCACTCGCAACTTGGTTGTTGTTTATCTATTAAATCTTGTGTACCTTCTCATCATTCGAGGGGTAAGAATGTTGGAACAAGTTAGTATCCATTAACAAGCACCAACTTGGGAAATATTGGTGAATTTTCCTTTCCAACTAGATACGACTACCTTGTGGAGTCTTATCAACAAGTATCATACTTGGGGAAAAGGGGAACGAACTTTACGTTTCACAGTGATGGATGTTAAATGAACTAGGAGACGCGTAAGTGGCCGAGTGGCGCCGGTCCAGGGATAGCCCAACCGTTGGCTGAGGAGTTCCAGAGGTCGGTAGACAAGTAAATCCGTCGGAGCTACCTTCTACGTGTAGAGAACGACTGATGAGATGCATGACATACGACTGATCATCGTAAACGTCAGGGCATCTGGCGCGACAATGCTCCCGTATTAGTTCATCTTTTAAGATTGGAAATCTTCTGCAACACCATCTGTGTTGGCAGTGTTGAAACATGTTGGAAACTGGAATTGCAATATTTTTCTGCAAGTTCCTCTTTTATGAAAATGATGGTATCTTGCTTATCTTAACATAGCAGATACTTCCACGAAAAATATATGTTTTGAGTTACCTTGTAACGTCATCCTTTATATTGGTCTGACACTCTTTTCGTTAATGCATGGCATATGGTTTCAAAATATACTTTGAACTGTCATATATATCACAATGCAGTTATATTATTGTTGGTGGGCTATTGCTCACCCTTGCTTTATTTATTTATATCACAACAACAGCTAGATCAGATGGCCCGCGCAAGGCGCATTTAGCACAAGCAGGTGACAACCGTTAGAGGAATAGCAGTTAAGATCATAGCTACCATTGCTGAAGAGGCAATCATTAGTATGCTAGATGTTAGAATTTGAGTATCAAATGTATTTATTATATGACGTATACAAATGGATGGAAAAGAGCATGTAATAGTTAAATTGTAAATCTTTTGGGTTGTAAGAACTCAATCTTGTGATTAATAAAATTTGGTAGTTACTCTGATTTCATCTCTAGGACTATAACGGGTGTGTTTTATGTTGTTGTTTTGGGTCACAAGGTTGTAATTTGATTTTTATGCTGGTTTTGTGGATGGAGATTGAGACCGTAATGACCAGATCCCTGACCCGGATCTGGGGGTGTTACAGAAATGGTATCAGAGCGTTACGTTATAAATCCCAGAGATGATGTGACGTTAACACAATAAATTCATTAAGATAATAAGAAATTTTGCCAAGTTCATAGTCGGACTACTTAATGTAGTACTGACATATAAAACCCTTATGGGAACTCTTAAGTATCATGATAGTAACTTAGCTCGTTCTCGTGTCGACTTGTAAGGCGGCAGACCTTGAGGCGTACGAGCAGCAGCATGGTGATGCTTTATTATATGCTGGTGATCGACTTGTTGATTCGATGGAATACTCTACTGAGAACCACGAGGAGGTTTCAGCTAAAGAGGAGAAACCTGTTAAGGATAAGGCGTTTACCCTTGAGGAAATGAAGGTTGCAACCAGAGAGACTGTAAGAGTTAAGGTATAGTGCTCAGAGAAGTGTACGTAGAGAACTGAGATATTATTAAGAGAATTGAAGAGGCATATTGGATTCATAGCCGGACTGCCGGATGAAGTACCAGCAAGTAAGACAAATTGGAAGGATTGCTTGAGATCTTATATGGAGTTCGATAAGAATCCTTAGAGACTTTCAGATTAATGAGAAAAGAGTAGAATGATGCATAATTATCAAAGACATCGATATATGTCGGGAAGTAGAGTCCCAGGAACAATTGAGATAGAGGCAAGAAGTGTCATATCATCTGATAAATGGGTTAAGTTTGAATATTGTCAATAGTAATTCACCATGAGAAGGCAGATTTCATAGGTTATAATTTAGGAAGTCAACTTGAGAATTGATGAGGTGGTTTGGTTCAGGGAAATGTCCATTTTATGAATGGATCAACTTAGAAAATAAAGACATTGGAAGGTGATGGCATGATTGGATAAAGTATATAAGGAAGTAGTAGTAAGCGAGACAATGATCTCAGAACCTACAAGAGGAGAAGACCAGTGAGTCTATGATAAACTAGTGATGAGGCTATCATCAGGAACCAAGTATAAGTTTAGTTCAATTCAGTAAATGAGGAACCAGAAACATTAGATGCATGTGATTCAAAGGAATATTAAATTCCTTCTTTTCCTTGAATGGATTATGGTAGTTACCTTAAGTTTATTCCGACACTGAATCGTAAATGTATTAGGTAAGGCAATCAGTGGTTAAGATGTAATTGAGAATACTTTTAGATGAAACCTGAAAGAACAGGTATAGGCCAAGTTCTCAAAGTAAGAGTTTTGGCAAAATGAAGTCCAGTTAATAGGACATATGATCAATAGTGAGTAGTGTTGGTCGACCCCACCAAGTTAAAGACAGTTTCAAATGGAGAAAGGCCAACCACACCGGCAACGGTGAGAAATTTCATAAGATTCATAAGGTATTACCAAAGATTTGCTCAGGACTTTACAAAGAGTGCAGTCCCGTAACCCGACTTATTAGTAAGACTAAAAGTTTGAATGTACAAGATAAAACGGGAGAAAATCTTCCTGGAGCTAAAGATAAAATTGGCGACGACCCAGCATTGGCGTTACCTAATGGAGGAAGGAAAATTTTGGGATTTATTAGGATGCACCTCGTACAGGTTTAGGTGCTGTGCTTGTGCAACACGGCAGGGTAATTGTGGATGCATTCGGACAGCACGGTTTACCAGATTCGGATGGCCTTGGTAGTGCTAATTTTGTGGAACGACTAACTCTGTCAGTAGTGTTCCGTCTGAAACTAGTTGTTAGGACGAATATGTATCAGGGAGGTGTGGTATCTTTTAGTTTGAAACTTTGATTCCCCTTCTAGGGGAGGTATATATTTGATTTCTTTCCAATGGTTAAACTCCCAACTTCATGTCAATCATTTCGTTATTATAACTATTTATGGTTCAACCCACTTGGATGTTCCTAGAAATATTCTTCAGGTATCGAAATGGATCTTCTTAGTGTTACCAGTGGGTGGATAGATTGACTGAAATTTCCCTAATTCTGGAAAGGAATTCGATGAATTTTGGCAAACCTTGTCTTTCTGATTATCAGAATACGTCATTGAAGAGAGTGGAAACTGGAGCGAACCCTATGGATTGGGTAAGGTAGCCGCTATACGGGTTGGTAGACAGACCCCGATTATTACGATTGATTATAAAGACAAAATTATGAAATTGATATTAGACGGAAAAAGGGAAATGTAATTAAGAAACAAGCCGGACTGAGAAATTCCGGGATTGACTTAAATAAAAAGGCTGTTATGCCAGAAGTGTTAAGCTCATATGGCACGTGGAATTGATAAGAGTAGTCGAAAGGATAAAAGTAAAGGAAAGGTGACCGGAGATGGTACCGAGAAGTCGATTGAGACTGATAGGGAGTAAAGTTTTGAAAAGATCAAAAGGTATCAAAGAAGAAGGCACTATGCTGGAAATTTCTAGAGAAGTAATGCTATTAGCCAACCCCTAAACTCACATATTTTAGTGTGGCTAGGGGAGGCCAAGTCACAAAAGATTAGCAAGTGACTAATCCAGCAATGTAAGGACAAAGCGGGGTGCTTCTAATTAAGCGCCAACCGCGAGGACTTTTGACATAAAATGAATTGAGATACAGGATGATGGATTTTATATATACCATGGACGTATTAGGATTGAGGGTAGTGACTAATGAAGAGTTACGAAGATTGTCAAAGATAGTGTAGTATGATGCATAAATGTTATCTGAAACTTAGTGTCCTCAAGAGGAGCATTAGGCACTAAGAGATTCACGTTGAACACGACCAATATCTTCCAGAACATCCTTGCTACCATTACCAAGTTCTGTAAGAAAGGCAGATAGACATATGTTGTCTTTTGAAAGTCATATAGACTGACATTCGTTTGAAAGAAGAGGTTAGCATTAGGCTACCTATAGATTATCAAGATGAGAATGATTGAAAAGAGACCCTTATTAAGGATATATGATTGAATTACCAAGTACAGGATGTAAGTATTCCTTGAAAATAGAATTGAGGATAGAATGTCCATAGATTAAGACGAACCCTGGGGGATGCACAAAGGATAGCATCACCCCTAATAAAGACATTGTGAAATCAGACGATATAGATTGGATTGACCAAGGTAGCAATAACCTTTAAGGATTCATTGCAAGGAGTCTTGAAAAGTACATAGACAGAATTGTTATAGAATTGACTAATGATCTTTTGATATATCCTGTACCCAGAAAATACAGGAAGAATGATGAGGATGACCTAAGAAACCTTATAAGGGGAGAGGTAATATTCTAAACTTCAAAAGGGAAGTTAGGTAAGGAATGTATGACATAGTAACAATAAGGCCAGAGGAAGCATATGTGGAACCATGAGAAAGTATGGATTGAACCAATAAGGTTGAGATTATCCTAAATAAGAAAGGACTAAGATAAGAAATATCCTAGGTATGATTGGGAGTAACCGTGATAAAGTTCACACAGAAAGGTGGAAGCAATGACTTATGGAAAAAGAATGATATATATTTTCTCTCCTTCAGCAGAGTCTAAGGAAGAATACTTTCAACCAGCAGTGATGGGAACGTGGTAGAAAAATTTAAGTTGGAATAGGCCTAGAAAACATTGATTTCAAGGAATTATTATATTCAGGAAAGGCCAATGAGGTGGCCGACACTTTAAGTATAAGGGAGTAAGTATAAATGCTCATATCAAAGAAATAGCGTGTTAATGAGAAGGGCCTTGCAGGTCAGAATGTGATGGAGGAATTTACGTTCCCCTGATGATTGTGCGAGAATCAATTATAAGGATAGTTTAAGTAAACATTCGATTCCTGATTTTGTCTACAGCACATTACCGACACTAGGAGGTTCTGCGACAGGCCCGACCAAATTCCCCAAAGCGACTCTCCTTTATTTTATAAAGAGATAGGAGAGATGAGGTAATAAGGGATGACTGAATACTGAAGATAGATTGGTACTGATATTGATAAGCTAATTGGCATGATGATGAATGATAAGCAAGTTTATGTTGGTGTATTTTTGTGCAAACAAGATAGAGAAATATGAGGTTGGCAAGTGATTAAGCAAACCGCTAAGCTTCTAGTCTTCTACTGGAGATATATAATTAATAATCTCACCAGCCTGTTCCAGCTGCGATGCTGGAAGCTCTCCTGCAATTTTATCTGCTTCATGTAATATCTACGTCAAGTTCAGGAAGCGTTCCTTATGGATAGGGAATAGTGATTATTTTGTTTTCCTAGAGGATTTTGATCTGACAATTAGGAAACCCGTATGTTTAGTTATTAAAGCACTATGTAAACGATAAACGATGGTGATCCTTCTGAGAAATTAGGTGATGACAACTGTGGAAATGTTGAATTGAATCTAAATTACAGAAATCATCCAGGTTTATTTCAGATGGTTTAATTTCGGGAATGACGGGATATTGGCGATAAATGATTAGGCTATGATGGTTCATAGAGTGGTTATAGTAGAAATGGAAACAAGTAACTGATAGAGATGAATATAGAGTTGAGAAATCAATAAGGGAGTAGATATGCGGACTCCTGAGAAACCCCAGCAATGAGGTAAGAAAAGTATGATATTGACATTGTAAGTATTGGTCACAATGGAAAGCATAAATGACATAAAGATTAACCCCTTTAAGTTGGGAGAATTTGAGGAAATTTGGAATAGATTGATTGAGTAATAAGGAGACTCATGGATCGATAAAATGGGAATCTAAATGGTTGAACAAAGGAAAGTTTGACCCCAAACGTGTAATGCGTATTGAGTAAAGGTGACGAGTGTCCCACTAATGAGATGACGGTGGAGTTAAGCAACCGAAGTAAATAAGAACTAGATAATACGAAGGATGTGATTGATAAAGAAAAGATTGGGAGATAATTAGGAAATGAGAAGCAAGGAATGTTATGAATGGACTTTCTAACGAACTCTCGGGATGATAACATGATATTGTTAGTATTGTGAATATGAAAGAGTCAGTAGAGTGGCGTGGAATGTCATTAACGATGATGTCAAGCGAGAAATCTAAAGATTTAACCTGAAAGGTTGTAGGATTTCCAAAAGTGAGTGATGCTAAGATCGAACAAGAGAATAGGTCCATAAAATGATGGACAGAGCAGCTAGGATATGTTGACACGTGAGATTACGATAAAGTAGTATTTGATACGATTACGATTATTTTCTTCTCTAATGAACCTCTATAGTTCAGAGGTAAATTCTAAGTATGATATTTGACAATCAAGAAAAATTTCTATAATTCTTTGAAATCCTTTTCTTTTCCTCTCTCTTATTTATCTTCTTCTAAGTTGAGAAGAACAGCCCTTTAAGGAGGGGAGGTACTGCTACGTGACTACCTGTCTATGTGATATGAGTCTAAGTAGAATACCATAACTTGTCTAAATTGCTTGTCAAGTACTAAAGGCTGGCCACCTTCCGTACTAACTATGCAATAGGACAAATGTTCATTGATCATAGTGATCTCTCAATAAATTCTTCTAATTCTATATATTGATCGAGATTGCGAAGATTAAAGCGATCAGGAAATGCATATTTATGAGTGAGGTTATCTCCAAAATTCGCAGCGCGATAGTGATACCAAAGTCACTACAGATACCAATAAGGAAAATATTATATGACTGGGTAAGAGCATAACCCGAATAGTGTGTTGTGCGAAAAGTAGTAGAGATTAATGAAAAAAAAGGATAAAGGATGTATGGTAGCACTAGTAAGATGTACTGAAAAAGGAATGGGATTGATTAAGGATTGACTGGGGAACTGGAAAGTGAAATAACCAACAAGTACTCAATTGTCTTCTACCTGATTCCGGGACGAAATACTTTTAAGGAGGGGAGACTGTAAGAACCCAAATTTTCGGTAGAATTAAAACTTTTTATTAAGTGTTGAGAAAAGAAGGAACAATGATTCCGACTCCAAGGTAGTAACAGTTCTAATGAATGAGTGTTGAATGGATATAGATTCTAAGGTTTATATGTTAGGAAGAATGCAACGGGTTGACAACCTAGATTAGAATAATCTTTCTCCTAGAAAGATAAGGTATGGAAATTCCAAGTAGAGGAAATATTCTAATGTCATCCAAATCGATATCTGTTATTAGTCAAGTGGTTCCGTGAAAGGGTTAAGGAACGCCCGAAAGAGAACAAGGACATTTTAATAAATGTAAGGAATAAAGATTGAATAGTGCTTTTGGTGGAAATGAGAATATTATGAGATGACACTATATAGAAGTACCCGGAATGAATTTCTGAGTTCGTATTAGTGATCCAAGGGGAAAATAAGTATATGTAAAAGCTGTCGGATTCTGAAAAACAGCACTTTTATTTTTCTCCGAAATTTCCCTAGACACTGTAAGATTTAAGGATTTAATAAAAAGATTTGAGGAATTTAAATACAAGAATTATAAAGGAGGATTGAGAATGGTAGTATAAATATTAAGAAGGTTTCCGGTGAAAACCTAACTAGAAATCCTTGAGACATTCCTCCGAACGATCAATGAAACGGTGCAATAACCGGACAAAGAAACAAGCAGAGGAAACAAGAGTCATGCATAAGCTAAATATCTAGCAACCAAGTGGACTCATGTAACTAGCACACTTAGAAAATGAACTAGTACTTAGAAATCAAATCACTTAGTCAGCTTATAACCATCCAATCTTCAACACTTGGCTTGCAAAACTCATCATCCATGACATACTACCTTTAATAAAGCTACTTTAGCTAGATATTATCCTAGCAAGTGTATTAGACAAGATGAGATCAAGTGGAAAGCACTTTATGCATTATTATCAAGAAAATCAACCAAGCAACACAACTCTCTCAAACTGCCCAGCAGGAACACCAAGGAAAGAAAAATTCATATCTCCATTTCTATCCATGATAAAATCACCAAATTTTCGTTAAACCTTAAGAAACCGTGCATCACAGTAGTTTTAACTCATTGTTTAGCTTTGTATTCTGCCATGACAAGCTAGATTATGTTATAATCTTCGTTTTGATATAAAGATCGTATGAAATGGACTTACGGTTTAGGAATTATGATTAAATTTGTAAACGTGGTTCGAAATCGTAAACAAACATTTGTAACTGGAATTGGATTCCTTTAATACTACAAAATCAGTGGAGAATCTTGATAATCAAATATTAGAGGTAAAAAGGAAGGTGTGAGAGAAAACCACACATTGAACGGATCGTTTTCCGATTTTATAAAAATGTTCGAATCGAGGTTAAACGCGAACGAACCCCTTAAAAGTATGACTTCGGTTATAACTTAGAAAGCGGGCGATAAAACTCGAGGTATAATCTTGATTCGTAAACGACCGACCTTAGAATTTATACGACTTATGTATATACCAAGTGTAAGTATGACGACGTGTCTTAGTAGCGAACGAATGACGGGTCATAGTAAAAATAAAGAGAGTTGCACTAAAGAGTGTTTAACGAGATAACTCGAAAACGTGTTTCGACTTAAGTTAAGTTATACGTAACCTTTTAAAAAGTGTTAAGTGATTGACCTCGGTTATTGTGACTATTTATAGATCACCGGATTGACACGAGGCACACTACCCCTATAGGATTGCCAGGCAAGTTTTAAATCCTTCTTAAAAGCTGTTGTTGTGAATATATATATATATATGCTTTCTGTTATAAATATGCCGTAGCATGCATGTCTAATTTAAAGCTATATTGTGATACTTGTTCCCTGATTTAATGTTGGCTTATAAGCTAGATAGATAATATATCAGTTATAAGCCGGGTATTGCTAAGACCCTTAAGCGAAGGGCAGTTAAATCTCATTCTTTGATTATAGACCAGGAGTCGGTATTCCTTGATATATTGATATTATTTTCAGAGGAAAATAGTTAAGTAAATATTTTCCATTTATTATCTGACGAATATTGTTGGAATATTCCTTGGAGACTATTTGATAAATATTATTTGGAGTATTCATTCGATATTTATTTATTCGAGGAATATTATCTTTAATATTCATCTAAAGTTGATTTAATATTCGAAGATTATTTCGAACCCTCATTTAAGTTATTTACTCAGTGAATATTATGTCGCATATTCATTCGAGTTTTATTTAATTGATAAGTATTATTAATTTGATTATTCACTATTTATTCAGTGAATATTATTTCGAATATTCATTCAAACTCCATATATTTTATAAATATTATTTTGAACATTGATCCGAACTCAAGTTATTCGATGAATATTATCTGGAATATTCATGTGAACTTCACTTATTCGACGAATATTATTTCCAATATTCGTTTAAAGTCGATTCAATTATCGATTATTGTTTCGAATATTCATTTAGTAATTATTCCTTCAATCGGTATTATTAATTGAATATTCACTAATTGTTCAGTGAATATTATTTTGAATATTCGTTCGAGTTTTAATTATCTGATAAGTATTATTAATTTGAATATTCACTATTTGTTCAGTGAACATTATTTCGAATATTCATTCAAGCTTTATTTATCTGAGAAGTACTGCTTATTCAAATATTCATTAATTACTTAATGAACATTACTTGTGAATAGTTACTCGAGGATTATTTTGAATAATATCTCATATTAGAATTACTCCTTCAATATTTTGACTTAATAAATATTCCTGGGAGTATTTATTTACTTCTTCTAACTCGCTTTAAAAATAAATTACTTCATTCAGATATCATCTTCGATCTTCAAATATTATGTAAACTATTTTAGAACAATATTATTAGTATTATATTATCAAGGAAGGTTCTCAGTGACTCCATTCTTCATGCAATTCTATTATAAGGGAACCTTACTTGAAAAATGTTATTTACCTTGTGACTACCCGGTCATAGATTCTTGAAACTATTCTTTTCACTCGCAACTTGGTTGCTGTTTATCTATTAAATCTTGTGTACCTTCTCATCATTCGAGGGGTAAGAATATTGGAACAAGTTGGTATCCATTAACAAGCACCAGCTTGGGAAATATTGGTGAATTTTCCTTTCCAACTAGATACGACTACCTTGTGGAGTCTTATCAACAAGTATCATACTTGGGGAAAAGGGGAACGAACTTTACGTTTCACAGTGATGGATGTTAAATGAACTAGGAGACGCGTAAGTGGCCGAGAGGGCGCCGGTCCAGCAATAGCCCAACCGTTGGCTGAGGAGTTCCAGAGGGCGGTAGACAAGTAAATCCGTCGGAGCTACCTTCTACATGTAGAGAACGACTGATGAGATGCATGACATACGACTGATCATCGTAAACGTCAGGGCATCTGGCGCGGCAATGCTCCCGTATTAGTTCATCTTTTAAGATTGGAAATCTTCTGCAACACCATCTATGTTGGCAGTGTTGAAACATGTTGGAAACTGGAATTGCAATATTTTTCTGCAAATTCCTCTTTTATGAAAATGATGGTATCTTGCTTATCTTAACATAGCAGATACTTCCACGAAAAATATATGTTTTGAGTTACCTTGTAACGTCATCCTTTATATTGGTCTGGCACTCTTTTCGTTAATGCATGGCATATGGTTTCAAAATATACTTTGAACTGTCATATATATCACAATGCAGTTATATTATTGTTGGTGGGCTATTGCTCACCCTTGCTCTATTTATTTATATCACAACAACAGCTAGATCAGATGGCCCGCGCAAGGTGCATTCAGCACAAGCAGGTGACAGCCGTTAGAGGAATAGCAGTTAAGATCATAGCTACCATTGCTGAAGAGGCAGTCATTGGTATGCTAGATGTTAGCATTTGAGTATCAAATGTATTTATTATATGACATATACAAATGGATGGCAAAGAGTATGTAATAGTTAAATTGTAAATCTTTTGGGTTGTAAGAACTCAATCTTGTGATTAATAAAATTTGGTAGTTACTCTGATTTCATCTCTGGGACTATAACGGGTGTGTTTTATGTTGTTTTGGGTCATAAGGTTGTAATTTGATTTTTATGCTGGTTTTGTGGATGGAGATTGAGACCGTAATGACCAGATCCCTGACCCGGATCTGGGGGAGTTACACTAATCATCGGCTGTTTTTGTGTGAACGAAAAATTAAAAATTTTAGGCCTACCCGGAAAACAGCCCCTGGATCTAGCTCTGCCTTTACTTGCATCTGAATGTCATTGAAGAAAGAGTAATATTAGAAAATCTAAAAATATACCCCAAAATTTGTACACATAACAAAATTTAATAAGTGAATATATATGCAAGATCTCATATTTTTATTAAAAAAGTTACCAATTACACTATGACACATAAGTGTTAGTCACAGAGACATGCCTGTTTAACTCTAATAACAGGCCTAATTGTTTGTAATGCTTTGCATTACTTACATGACCTCTTAACTGAGGGAACCTCTAGTTGTAGAGTTTCTACTTGCTTTGTACTTGTAATAGGCATCAAATTCTAGCTGTGTAACTGTACTTATTGAGTCAAGAATAATGCTTGAAAGAAGTTCCAAGGTTCATGCCTCAAGAAAAGAGATAAAGATTGTCAAATAATCACAGTTGGGATTTTGAGAAATGAAGAATTTGCCTAAGTACCAATTCGAGAAGTAGTTTTGTCTATTCGAGAAGTCCAGCATTCGAGAAGTCAGAGATTCGATATCTCAAGACACTATTCGATATCTCTGAATACACTGTTCGATATCTCAGAGATTTGATATGTCTACTGCTCTATTCGAGAACTCAAGAAGTCAACAAGTCAAAGTGGTATTCGAGTTCTCAAAGAGTCAACAAGTCAAAGTTCCATTCGATATCTCAAGGACTCAGAAAGCTATTCGATATCTCAGGGATTCGACATGTCAAAATGCTCTATTCGACAACTCAAAGATTCCCAGAGAAAAGAGCTATTCGAGAAGTGATTCGATATGTCATATAACAATATTCGAGAACTCAGAGTTATCGATCAAGTCAATCCTAGTTCTCGAACCACTTACTTAGTCACTTCTCGAATACATTCTTGGAGACAAAATACTGAAGAAATTGTTCAAGTCTGAAACCTGCAACAAGCTAATGCACTTTATGGACCACAATCTGTAATGTGCTCTGGAAAGCCTACAAGGAAGCTTGGAGAGATATAGAAGAGACAAAGGGCTAAAGAAGTGGATCTGAACAGGCTTTGCAAAGTCAAATCTGTAACCGTTTGGACACTTACTCAAAAAGGATAGACAGACTAGAAAGTAATTTGTTCAGCTACCTTATTTGCAGTAAGTAGGTTATATCCATGTTCTATAAGGATACAGCCTCACTTCCTTAGTTGTTAACATTTTTGAGGAGTCAAGTTTTTCATACATTGTAAGTCATATCTCTCTGAGAAAAACGAAGCTGAGAATACTATCATTTGTATTCACAAATTGCAGCAACCTTTATCTAATAATATATTAGATTAAAGTGATATTGTGTCTTATGTCATTTCTTATCCGCACCTTCACATTTGCACACACAGATACTTATCTGCTACACAGATTCAAGAACCAGAAAAGTTCAAGAATCCATTCACCCCCCTGTATTCTTTTGCTGTATTCCGTACTCAACAAGTGGTATCAGAGCGGGCTGTTTATTCAAAAAAACAGAAAAACGATCATGAGTTCGAATACACCAAAGACCATAGGAACGGTGAAAGTCCCTAAGTTTGACAAAGAAAATTACAACCTCTGGAAGATAAAAATGATGTTGTTCATCAAAGCCTCTCATCCTTTATATCCTGAGATTCTCAAGAATGGTCCCTTTGTTCCACAACAGGAAATACCTGAGAAGACTGTTGGAACCATAACTGTTCCAAGATCTTATGTGGCCAAGGAACCATCCAAATGGACAGAATCAGAAAAGGAGATGGTTGCTCTTGATAGCCATCTAATGTTGCTAATTATTGATTCCATGGATATGTCAATGTTTGCAAACATTGCATCATGCATATCTGCCAAAGAAATGTGGGATCACATTGAGGTGTTATGTGAAGGAACTGATGAGGTCAGGGAAAACAAGAGAGATTTCACAAGCTAGTTACTGAGTTGCTAATGAATGGCAAGGTTTATAGCACCAAAGGGTTGAACATGAAATTTCTGCTATCTTCACCAAATCATCTAGAGCAAAGGGTCATTTCTCTAAGGGAAAGAGATTTGAACAAAGTTACATATGATGTGCTCTATGGGGTTTTAAAAACTCATGAGCTTGAGTTGCTTCAGAAAAGGGCTATCCAAGCCAACCAAGGCAGGATGATAAACACATCATGTGCCTTGATTGTCAACAAATCTATTCAAGACCTAGAAGCATCTACAAGCCAGCTAAGGATAGAGGAGATAGTAGAAGATGAAGAAACTGAAGCTGAGGTAAGTGAATCTGTTGAGGAGAAGGAGGAAGAAGAGTTCTATACTCTTGAAGAGCTAGATGGAATGGAAAACACTTCATATGCTTTCATGGCCAGAAAATTTCCAAACATCAGATTCAAGAGGAACCAATCCTTCAAACCCAAAACCCAAAGCCATTCATTCAACAAAATCAAGGCACCTGTGTTTACACAAAATCACGCAAGCGTACGTGGTCACAAGTAATATAGATATAAGTTGAGTCCGTTCCCACAGAGATCTGGTTTTTAATTCAATTTAGTACCTATGCAACAATGTATGGTTTTAATTCACTACTAAGACAAATAACAAATTGGGGTTTTAACTATCTAAATTAAACTAAGATGCAAATTGAAAAACTAAGAATTAAATAACCACTGAGATTTAAAACTGAATTACTTATTGAAGAATAAACATGGGACTCTAACTTCATTATCTACTTTGTCTAGAGTTGATGCCTTTAATCCATGCATGTGATGGTTTTGATATCTGATCGGATAACACGAAACAAGTACACGCTACCTGTCAGCATACGTATACCAAACTAAACATACATCCACAAAAGAGATAGAAGATGAATAGACACCAATTATGCTTAGACCCTATATGTCTATAGAATTTGAAAACATAACGGTTGAAGAGCAAGTTATCCATTAAGATCACACAGGGTGGTATAAGTATTTTCATCTCACACCACAAATCATATTGTTAAACAATTATGAACCTATGCTAGCATGGCAAGTTCTAAATCTCAAGATCCACTTTCACTTCACAAGAGATTAACAATTCAATTTAGATGTTAGCTACGCATCTAAAAGCATTAAGATTAACCATACGAGGATATCAAGAATTCACCACACACATATCTTTAAAGCAATCAAACTACTAAGTTACATAGATAAATCCGTTAGAATCCCATGACAACGATTATTTCATAATTGAACCGTTCGTCACCATGGGATTTGATGAAAACATGATATTAAACAAAGTATGAATAAAAGAAGTAATTATATTAATAGGAAAAGAACACAAAAGATGAAGTAGATCTTGATCCGTTGCTTGTCACGAGCGTTGAATCTCCTTCTCTTTTCTCCCTTGCAATTCTATGTTACAATAATAAAACACGATCCAATTTACAAGGGTAAGATGTGTTTATATAGGCCTAGATATCTTGCCCAACAAGAAAAATATCCTAGAATACAATTAGAAATAGGTTTGGGTACCAAAAATATAACTAGAATTCGAAATAGGCGCAAAACGGACATTTCAGGAATTTTTCAGCGTTTCTACGCGCCCCAGGCGCACACCACGCGCTGTAAGCGCACAAAGTTTCTATTTTACGCGCCCCAGGCGCTGCAGGCGCACAAAGTTCCTGCCGAATGCTGATTTTCTTCGTTTTATTCGTTTCTGATCCATTTTCTTCCATTCCTTTTGCACAAACTTCCCGTCTTCAATCCCTTGAATCATAACCCTCTTGGTAGTTGATATTAAGACGCCGTTCTTCATTCCATATCATAAATCAACTCCAAATGACGGAAAATTCATCCCTAATCGACATTCTTGCAAACCTGCACAATTAAGCAAAACACATCAAAAATACCACAAACTTGAGTCCAAGTACACCAATTTAAGCCGATATGGAACGTTCCAAGTGGATATAAATCCTCTTATCACACCCCCAAACTTAAACCGATGCTTGTCCTCAAGCATAAACAATTACAACTAACTAACTAACTAACTAGTACCACTTCCGTAGGTGATCACGGTTGCATTTGGCATATGCAACAAGCCCTTTAAACCCCTAGGCAGCCCTAGTGGACGAGTGAGGTCTCGTGAGGGCCTATAGCGAATGTACCCACAAAATACATTTAACCTAATGCAATGCAATGCATAAATGCAACTAAAATGAAAAATGCAAGATCCCCTTCAAACTCACCAAAACCAACTAACAGGCAAACATCTCAAAGAATGCAAATAAATCCAAGAAGAGATCGACTAAGTCCCCGTATACCAACAATACATGAACAGAAACGTGCGTGTGTGCAATACTCATCAGAAATACTCCCAAAACTAGGTCAAAAATCATACATGCCCTTCGCCAAGACAATCACAGGTTTATAAAAAGAATAGACTGTAGACACTTCATAACCTAGGAACACCTCCATCCTCATTCAAGTTCGCCAAGGATTCATGCTTTATTACTACGACACTATATACAATATGCATGCTTATTTAACCGTGCAATGAGTGAGACCCCAAAAGGCTTATACAATAATACCCATGTAGCGAGTGTTAGGTCAGCAATCCCAAACCACAAGGGCTTTAGGTTACTAGGACTAAGTCCCCTCAGACTTAATTACTCGAATATTAAAGAGTTCACTCTAGTTAATTTTGCATATAAACAAATAAAAATTTGACTCTTTTTTTTTCTTGATCTTTTTTTTTCTGATTTTTTTTATGCAATCTGGAATGAGCCTTTCTCATTTCCAACCCTAGACTACTCATATAAATATGAGCCGGCTATTAGCCATTTGACACCTAGCCATTATTGACAATTATTAGCATGAAATCCCTGGTTTCCCCCAAACTTAGACTTTAATGCTCCTACGCCATCAAGGGAATAACGAAAATTCTAAATATAATCAGGTGATTAAATCTCAAAGCATCCAAACAGGCATGACCCCAACCTAGCCCAAAAGCACCCAATGAGTTTGTGTAAAAATTTTGTTCCCGTAACACGCAAGTCAATTCCTAGGAACTATAAATTAGCCCTCTACTCATCATCACCACACTCAATTAAACATCTACCTATCAATCAGAATCAGCTCGTCCTAAGGGATCATGAAATATGCATGCCATGAAAATGCAACTAAAATGAACTCACATGGTATACGAAAATAAAAACAGAATGTCCTATATGAAACAAACGTAGATAATACGAACATATATGCATGAATTACGACTAATATGCAAAACATGATATCTATATGAACACAATGACTCACAATCACAAATAACTACATATACACTACTTATCCCCCAAACCACCCCCAAACTTAAAAGATTCAATGTCCGCATTGAATGGAAAGTAATACAAGGGATAGTAGGAAACATACCTAAAAATACCGAAACACATGGGTTGCCTCCCACGAAGCGCTGTCGTTAACGTCATTTAGCCGGACAATTATGATTCAAATCATGGTGGCTCGAAGATCGCATTCGAATTGTCATTAACAGAAGGACCATTCACCCATTGTCTGACAACTTTCTTGCTATCTTCCCACATCTTTTCTAAATCAAACTTCACTTTCCCTCCTCCAATTGATTTTTTCTTTTTCTTCTTCACACCTCTAAGGTGTTTATGCTTCACAGTTGATTGATAAAAACACTCTTCTACCTCATCATCCATGATCCACCTTCTTAATACATTATCTTGACACACTTTAAAAATCACCAACTCATCATTTAGAAGGACATATTTCAAATGGGATGGAAGTTTTCCGAGCTTGACATTCGAGAGATCTCGAACTAAAGAACTGTCAATGGAATCACTGATATGATGCTTTAGCATGTGCGTGTCCGACTTTTCGCTCAACAACTGATCAAGCTTCTTTCTCTGACTCGTATCAACCATTTCCATACTAAAACACTCTTCATCCTCTGTCGGAAATTTCATGGCCTTGAACACATTAAAGGTGACATTCTGATCTTGCACCCTCATTGTAAGCTCTCCTTTTTGCACATCGATCAAAGTACGACCCGTAGCTAGAAAAGGCCTTCCCAAGATTATGGGAATCTTCTTGTCTTCTTCAAAATCTAGAATCACAAAATCGGCAGGAAATATGAGCTTATCAACTTTCACCAAGACATCCTCTACTATACCCCTCGGATACGTGATCGACCTATCAGCCAACTGCAAAGAGATGTTGGTTGGCTTTGGCTCCGACAGACCAAGTTGCTTGAAAACAGATAAGGGCATGAGATTAATACTAGCTCCCAAATCACATAAGCATTTGTCAAAAGACAACTTCCCAATGGTGCATGGAATGGTGAAACTTCCCGAATCTTTCAATTTAGGTGGCAACTTCTGTTACAGAACAGCACTACACTCCTTCGTCAAAGCCACTATTTAAAAATCTTCCAACTTTCTCTTCCGTGACAAAATATCCTTCATGAACTTTGCATATCTTGGCATCTGCTCCAATGCTTCAACAAAAGGAATGTTAATGGACAGTTTCTTGAAGACATCCATAAACTTTTGAAACTGTTTCTCTTGACTTTTCTACAAGCGTCCAGGATATGGAGGAGGTGGATAAATCTGATTATTCTTTGAAGATTGCTCCGAAGGAGAGTGCTCAACAGAATTTTGCTTTTGAAGTCTTTTCGGGAATGGAGGGGGCGGATAGATTTGATTGCTCTCTGTAGATTGCTTTGGAGTAGATTTTGCAACAGGTTCCTTTCTCTTTTCTACTTCACCATCTAGCTGCTCAATTACCAAGTCAGATTTTTCAATTCCGGGCACTGCTGATTTCCCAAGTTGCTGATTCTGCCCTTCTTCATCTTCCTCAGCTGCTGATTTAGGATCTGATGTAACCCTTTCCGATCTCAAAGTCACTGCCTTAACTTGCTCATGGACCTCCCTCTTGCCTGGATTAACCTCTGTATCACTAGGAATAGTTCCTTGTTGCCTACTAAGTAAGGCACTTACAATCTGTCCCATCTGGTTTTCCAAGGTCTTTTGAGAAGCTTGCAGGTTCTTCATCATCATCCTCAACTCATCCATTTCTGATTTTTCATTAGATGATTGCCCCGCATGAGCCGGGGGATTGCTGCTAAAATCCCGGAGGTTGATATGGTGGCCTTGAAGCATATGGCTGTTGATAGCCATGATTGAATGGCTTCGCTTGCTGTCCCTGAAACTGCTGCTGATAAGGTTGTTGTGCACTTTGATTGTTGCTCCAGCTAAAATTGGGATGATTCCGATTATTAGGATGATAGGTGGCTGGAACTGGTGTAGCAGGTCTCTAAAAATTACTCACGAACTGTGCTGATTCAGAAGAGATAGCACACTGATTCGTCTCATGTGCGCCCGCACATAGCTCACAAACACTAGCCACCTGCTGAACTCCATAATTTGCAAGAGAATCCACCTTCATAGTCAAAGCCTTCAACTAAGCTGCAATCGCTAAAGCTGCATCCACTTCAAAAATACCTGCTACCTTGCCTTGAGAAAGCCTCTGGGTTAGATTCTGATATTCATTTACAGCCATCGTCTCAATAAGATCATAAGCTTCATCGTAGCTCTTAACCCATAGAGCTCCATCTGATGCTGCATCTAGCATAGGTCTAGACTGTGCTCCCAACCCATTGTAGAAACTATTAATAACCATCCAATCAGGCATGCCATGATGTGGACACCTACGAAGCATCTCCTTGTATCGTTCCCAAGCCTCACACAAAGATTCTCCAGATTGCTGCTGAAATTGAGTTAGCTGGTTCCTCATTGCTGCAGTTTTTGCCATAGGAAAGAATTTAGTAAGAAACTTCTGAGCAAGATCCTCCCATGTAGTAATGGAACTAGCTGGTAGAGAGTGTAACCAGCACTTGGCCTTATCCTTCAGAGAAAATGGGAAAAGCCTCAACTTGATAGCATCATCTGACACACCATTGAACTTGAAAGTATCACAGATCTCGATAAAGTCCCGAATATGCATGTTAGGATCCTCCGTAGAAGCACCCCCAAACTGAATCGAATTCTGTAGCATCTGAATAGTGCCCGGCTTGATTTCGAAGTTGTTAGCCGTGATGGCCGGCCTGATAATACTAGACTGGATATCATTGATCTTCGGCTGAGAATATTCCTTCAAAGCCTTAGCTGCTGCTGCATCTGCCATCTCTACTGGAGTTTCAGATTCCTCTTTCTAATTCTCTAAGTTCTCTATACGATCGTCTTCTTCCAGTGCTTCCAAACGAGCTTGTAAGCGTGTTCGCATACAAAATTAAGCACCTGAAACACCACGAAACAAACAAATAAAGTAAGAATCCGAGTTAGTGAACGCTAACGACCACTATTGACAAGCACATAAACTAAAAATAAAACACTGATGATCCCCGGCAGCGGCGTCAAAAACTTGTTTACACAAAATCACGCAAGCGTACGTGGTCACAAGTAATATAGATATAAGTTGAGTTCGTTCCCACAGAGATCTGGTTTTTAATTCAATTTAGTACCTATGCAACAATGTATGGTTTTAATTCACTGTTAAGACAAATAACAAATTGGGGTTTTAACTATCTAAATTAAACTAAGATGCAAATTGACAAACTAAGAATTAAATAACCACTGAGATTTAAAACTGAATTACTTATAGAAGAATAAACATGGGACTCTAACTTCATTATCTACTTTGTCTAGAGTTGATGCCTTTAATCCATGCATGTGATGGTTTTGATATCTGATCGGATAACACGAAACAAGTACACGCTACCTGTCAGCATACGTATACCAAACTAAACATACATCCACAAAAGAGATAGAAGATGAATAGACACCAATTATGCTTAGACCCTATATGTCTATAGAATTTGAAAACATAACGGTTGAAGAGCAAGTTATCCATTAAGATCACACAGGGCGGTATAAGTATTTTCATCTCACACCACAAATCATATTGTTAAACAATTATGAACCTATGCTAGCATGGCAAGTTCTAAATCTCAAGATCCACTTTCACTTCACAAGAGATTAACAATTCAATTTAGATGTTAGCTACGCATCTAAAAGCATTAAGATTAACCATACGAGGATATCAAGAAATCACCACACACATATCTTTAAAGCAATCAAACTACTAAGTTACATAGATAAATCCGTTAGAATCCCATGACAACGATTAGTTCATAATTGAACCGTTCGTCACCATGGGATTTGATGAAAACATGATATTAAACAATGTATGAATAAAAGAAGTAATTATATTAATAGGAAAAGAACACAAAAGATGAAGTAGATCTTGATCCGTTGCTTGTCACGAGCGTTGAATCTCCTTCTCTTTTCTCCTTTGCAATTCTATGTTACAATAATAAAACACGATCCAATTTACAAGGCTAAGATGTGTTTATATAGGCCTAGATATCTTGCCTAACAAGAAAAATATCATAAAATACAATTAGAAATAGGTTTGGGTACCAAAAATACAACTAGAATTCGAAATAGGGGCAAAACGGACATTTCAGGAATTTTTCAACATTTCTACGCGCCTCAGGCGCACACCACGCGCTGCAGGCGCACAAAGTTTCTGTTTTACGCGCCCCAGGCGCACCCCTATTCGCTGCAGGCGCACAAAGTTCCTGCCGAATGCTGATTTTCTTCGTTTTATTCGTTTCTGATCCGTTTTCTTCCGTTCTTTTTGCACAAACTTCCCGTCTTCAATCCTTTGGATCATAACCCTCTTGGTAGTTGATATTAAGATGCCGTTCTTCATTCCATATCATAAATCAACTCCAAATGACAGAAAATTCATCCCTAATCGACATTCTTGCAAACCTGCACAATTAAGCAAAACACATCAAAAATACCACATACTTGAGTCCAAGTACACCAATTTAAGCCGATATGGAACGTTCCAAGTGGATATAAATCCACTTATCAACCTGTGAAACCAAACAAGAGTAAATTTAAAACCAGCCATGTGGATAGGTCATCTGTAAGGTGTTATAGATGCAATGACGTAGGGCATTTTGCCAGTGAATGCAAGAAGCCTAAAAAGAAGGATAAAGAGTTTCTGGAACTTGAAGCTAAGTATGAGGCCCTTATGAGAAAGCAGACACAAGGTAAAGCCTACATAGCTGAAGGGAAGTGTTGGGATGATTCTGATAGTGATGGAGAGGAACAAGAATTTTGCAACTATGTCTTGATGGCCAATTCCAAGGATGACACATCTCCATCAGACTCTCAGGTACCATCCCTCACTACTATAGACATGTCTGTTTCTGAGTATAAATGCATGATTGAATAACTATTTGTTGAGATGTTTCATATTCATACTAGTATGACTGCTGCTAATGAGGAGATTGCTAAACTGTCTACTAGAAATGAAATGTTAATAAAAAAGAATGAGGAACTTGAGCTAACTGCTATACAAGTAGAAAGCCTTAAGAAAGAAGTTGAATATTTGTAGAATAAGGTTTTATGTGCTAGTCAAGTGGAAAAGGCTCTTAGGGATGAATTAGCTGAAAATGAATTCAAACTGAAAACGTTCAAGAAATCATCTGGTCTAGTGCAATCCTACTGTGAGAAAATTTAAGCAAAACCCAAGGCTGCTATTGGACTTGACTATGGCACTCTTAAACAGAGAAAAGACTATGATATCATTGAAGATGACACGGTTGTTCATGAGTAAGTGCCTCACATTTTGAAAAAGGCTGAAAATCCAATTTTTAAAGAATCAACATTTAAAATTGATGAGGATGCCTTACTCATCAAGCTAATGTTGAATGATGAGGATGAGGCACAGTCCAGTGAACAACAGGCATCTTCCAAGAGTAAGAGTGTCAAAGCCAAAGCCAAGGAGCCAGTAGGTAATAGACCTAAGATTGAAAAGTTTGTGAAATTCGTTTCAGCTGGAAATCATGAATCTGAAAAGAAAGTGACTAAGAAGAAACAGAACAGAAGTGGAAAGCTAGGGATCAATAAAGATAACAACTATGCTTATATGCCTAATGCCCCTAGGAAAACTTGTCAAAACTGCTTTAGTACCAATCATTTAACTCATGCATGCAAGAAACTTGTTGGTAGTGTACCTAAGCCATTCTATGATTGCTCTGTGCCTTTAAGACATAGAGACTCTCCTTTCTGTGATAAACATGATTGTATGCCATGCAACATGAATGTGATGACTAGCTGTTTTAACTTGAGAAGACAATTCATGGAAGGTTGCATCAGTCATAATGTTCACACACACCACACAAGGACAAAGTCTTCAAGTCCTCCTAAAGTTAGGAAGGTACCTTTGTCACCTAAGTCTAAGAATCCTGATTCTAAGACCTCTAACAGTGACAAGGAGACTAGCACCAAGAAAGTTGATAAGCATGTTATTTATGATAAAACTGTTTCTAAGTCACATGGACCCAAACTTGTTTGGGTACCAAAGGAGAAGTAATACCTTTGTGTTTGCAGGGCAAAGAAAGTGAAAAGAAGGTCATGTGGATTTTGGACAGTGGATGCTCAAATCATATGACTGGTGATATGGCCCTGCTATCACAGTATGAGGAGAAGGCTGGTCCAATGGTTGCTTTTGGAGATGACAGCATGGGTAATACATTGGGATATGGCAAATTAAAAGTTGGTAATGTCATCATTGAAGATGTAGCACTAGTCAAGGGACTCAAGCATAATCTGCTAAGTGTTGGTCAGTTTACTGATAGAGGATTCAAGGTGGATTTTGACAAAGATGAATGTTTGATCACCCACAAGAAGACTGGTGATTTTGCTCTATCTGGAGTAAGGAAAGGAAGCCTGTTTGTAGCCAATATGGACTCTGCAAACAAGGACAAAATTTGTTGCTTCTACTCAAAAGCATCAAATGAAGATTGTTGGCTGTGGCACAAGAAATTATCACACCTGAACTTCAAAGCCATTAATTCTCTGGTCAAAAGAGAGTTAGTGAAAGGCATGCCCACACTTGAATTCTGTCAAGAAGGAGTGTGCGAGGCTTGTCAAAGAGGAAAAATGAAAAGATCGAGCCACAAGTCAAAGACAGTGACATCAATAACCAAGCCCCTACAACTCATTCATATGGACTTGTTTGGGCCTTTCAATATTATGTCACTAGGAAGAAAGAAGTATGCCTTAGTGATGGTTGATGACTTTACAAGGTATACATGGGTGGAATTTCTGGCATCAAAAGATGAGGCTCCACAAGTAATCATTGAGCACATAAAGAAAGTTGACAACGAAGCAAAGGCCAACAATGCAAGCGTGATTGCACTGAGAAGTGATAATGGTTTAGAGTTCAGAAATGCCATACTTGAAGCATTCTGCAAAGAGAATGGAATTTCTCAGCAATTCTCTGCTCCAAGGACTCCACAACAAAATGGAGTTGTTGAGAGAAAGAATAGAACTCTAATTGAGGCTGCTAGAACAATGTTGCTTGATGCAAAGATGCCTACATGTTTTTGGGCTGAGGCTGTGAGCACTGCATGCTATATCCAGAACAGAACCCTCATCAACAAAAACACTGGAAAGACACCTTACAATTTGATGACTGGAAAGAAGCCTACTCTAAAGTATGTTCATACTTTTGGAAGCAAATGCTTTGTACTGAAGGATAATTCAGAATATATTGGAAAATTCGATGCAAAGACATTTGAAGGAATTTTTCTTATCTACTCTATGGAAAGAATTGCATACAAAGTTTATGTCATCAGTCAAAAGAAAATTATGGAAAGCACAGATGTGACATTTGATGACAGCAAACTACCTGGATTAGAAGAAGCCAATGATGAAGATAAAGATCCATTAAAGTTTGATAATCTAGATGATTCTGATGAAGAGAATGAAACTGAAGTTGAAACTGAAGTTCAACAAACTCAAGTGAATGATGATACAAGAGAAGAATTTGTGCCAATCAATAGTGGAGAAACAAGCATCCAAGACACACCTGTGAATAGTGGCAACATCACAGGGGGAGGAAATGAGAATGATCAGGACTTGGATGATGAAGCAACATCAAGAATGAGAAATCAGACTGAGCATTCAAGGAAATGGGATAGATCACACACTGCAGACAAATTATTGGAGATTCTAATGCAGGAGTAAGGACTAGGAGAGCAACTCAGAATGAGTGCCTCTATGGTTGTTTTCTATCTCAGGTTGAGCCTAAGAAACTTGATGATGCACTGTTGGATCCAGATTGGATTATTGTCATGCAAGAGGAGCTATATCAATTTGAAAGAAACAAAGTATGGGAACTTGTGCCTGCACGAAAGAATAGAACCATTATTGGAACAAAATGGGTTCTGAAGAATAAGATGGATGAAGATGGTGTAATAGTAAGAAATAAAGCAAGGTTGGTTGCAAAAGGATACTCTCAACAGGAAGGCATTGATTATGATAAGACATTTGCTCCTGTTGCTAGATTGGAAGCCATCAGAATATTCTTGGCATTTGCTGCTCATTCAAACTTTAAAGTTTATCAAATGGATGTCAAGAGTGCATTTCTGAATGGAGAGTTGGAAGAAGAAGTTTATGTGCAACAACCACCTGGCTTTGAGGATCCACACTTCCCAGAATTTGTCTACAGATTGCTTAAGGCATTGTATGGACTTAAGCAGGCTCCAAGGGCATGGTATGATATTCTATCACAATTTCTTCTCGAAAATCAATTCACTAGAGACACATTATACAAGACACTGTTTTACAAGAAACATGGTGATGATATTATCTTAGTTCAAATGTATGTGGATGATATCATATTTGGTTCTACTAATGAGAAGCTGTGTGAAAAGTTCTCTAAGCTCATGCAGAGCAGATATGAGATGAGCATGATGGGAGAGCTAACATTCTTTCTTGGATTGCAAGTTAGTCAAAGGAAGGATGGAATTTTTATCAGTCAAACCAAGTACATCAATGATTTGTTAAAGAAGTTTGACTTAGAAGACTGCTCACCTGCAAAGACACCCATGGCCACTGCCACTAAATTAGATGAAGATGCTAAAGGCAAGAAAGTAGATATCTCAGTCTACAGAGGCATGGTTGGTTCTCTACTCTATCTCACTGCAAGTAGGTCAGACATCATGTTTGCTACATGTTTGTGTGCAAGGTTTCAATCAAATCCAAAAGAATCACATTTGATTGCTATAAAAAGGATCTTTAGATATCTGAAGGGCACTCCAAACTTGGGTTTATGGTATCCTAAGGACACAGGGTTCAATCTGGTTGGTTATTCTGATGCTGATTATGCTGGATGCAGAGTGGATAGGAAAAGCACCTCAGGTAGCTGCCAGTTTCTTGGACAAAGGTTAGTCTCTTGGTATAGCAAGAAACAACAATCTGTGTCAACTTCTACAGCTGAGGCTGAATACATAGCTGCTGGAAGTTGCTGTGCTCAAGTGCTTTGGATTAGAAACCAATTTAGAGATTATGGACTTGTGTTGGAAAGAATTCCATTCATGTGTGACAACACAAGTGCAATCTCTATAGTTGGCAATCCTGTCAATCATTCTAGAACAAAGCACATTGACATCAGATATCATTTCTTTAGAGAACATGCAACTAATGGAACCATTGAGTTGCATTATGTCTCTACAGATAAACAACTAGCTGACATATTCACTAAGCCATTAGATGAAGCCACCTTCACAAGGTTGGTTAGTGAGATTAGAATGCTGAATTCTTCAGATTCTGGCTAAGTGAATATATCAACTAAGTTGTTGCAACAGTAAACACTTACTTTATTTAAATGCTCAATATTTTTGAAGTAAGTGTTGGCTGAAGTATATGATTTATAAATATTTCCAATCTGCTGCATATATCAGAAAATCATATTTTGTCAACTTGAAATTTCTGTGAAATTTTGAGAACATCACTATTTAATCTGTTGGAATATTCTTTATAGAATATGTTTGGTAGATTTTCAAAAGATAGTGAAAATTGAGTTTCTATGAGTAAAAAGAATAGTTCGATAAGTCAGACTTCTCGAATGGTTCATTTCATTGTTAGTGGTCAACTTCTCTAACAAGCCTATTCAGGACACTCTTGAGTTCTCAAATAGTGTCTTTTAGAGAACTCAAACAGAGAGATGAGTGAGTTCTCGAATAAGGTATTTAAGTTCTCTATTGACAGAGTTCTCGAATAGCATGTTTGAGTTCTCGAATCATTTGAAAAGGCTGATTTCTCGCTGAATTTTAACCGATTTTGGATTTTTATTCAAAATTCAGAATTACTCATAAAAACATATCTTACCTAATTTAGAATTTATTCTAAGTTAGATAACTGCCAGCTGTGAGTTACAACATGCTTGAGTTATCGATTAAGCCTTTCTTGACTTATCGAATAGTTGTTTTCTACTTCTCGAATGCCTGACTTGTCGATACAAAACATATGTCTAATCGACAATTCTAGTACTTCATACCTATACAATTCTACATCTATTCGATTCACTTCATTCGATTTCTCAAGCATCTAAACTCCCAAAACCTCTGAAAACCCAAACTGCAAAAGCTTAATTTCTTCTTCAACCTTCATTCTCTTTTCTTCTATATACAAATGGCAAACACCCAACTCACCATACCCACTCAAACCAATTTCATCGCAATAACTAACGATGTGGAAGCACCTAATGCAAACTTCAAGTGCTATATACCCTGGATGTCAGAATCATACATCAAGAGTGCACTATCAGCCAACCCAACTCTGTATCTGGACCTCCTAGAACAGTTTTGGAGAACTGCCATTGTGGAAGTCATCGCCCTCGAGAATGTTATAACCTCCTACGTAGTCTATTGCAAGATTCAAGGCCAAGATATTACTATTACTACAGCAGACATGAATCAAGCACTGGAATTACAACAAGAGTCATATGACACACTAGCCACAAATACACAGTTGGAAGAATTCTTTGAATTCATCAACTACTCAGATGTGATCAATCTTGGGAAGTTAAACAGGAAGCATCTGCGGAAAGAGTGGAGTTATGTGTTTGCCACCATTCTTCAAGTCTTCACAGCTAGGAAGTCAAGCTTCGATCAGATTAGTGCACCTGCACAGCAAATAGGCTATGCCTTGGCTTATGGGAGAAAGATAGATGTTGGTCAAATTATTCTACAAGAGCTATATGGGAGACTTGGCAAGAACACAGCCAAGAGAGGTACTGAAATTTTCTTCCCTCGTTTTATTCAATCTGTACTTAACTTTAAAAATGCTAAATTGATTGAATTGCCTGGAGTAGATAACAGTAGAATAGGCTACCCTAGGTCCATGACCAAACTTATTTTTGGTAATTTGGAGACTAGGAATGATGTGGATGTAAGACTCAAAATAACTCCCCATATGGAGAGTCTATTTAGGACTTACCCCCACAACATGCCAACATTTGACTCAAAGTCACAGTTAGCACAGCCTAAGCAAGTAGTACAAGATGCTAACCCAAGGCTTGCTAACCAACCCTCTCAATCAAACACTCTACCACACAGTGAGGCAACTGCATCATCCTCTCAAAAGGGTGATGTTAGTAAAAAGAAGAGAAAGGAGGTAATGTCTGCACCCTTGAACATATTATCTAGAAGCATCATTGGCTGTGGAATTAGGTATAGGCAGTGAGGAACCTGAGTCACCCTTACAGAGGCCAAAGAGGAAGAAATCTAGGACCACCTCTTCAGTCACACAAATGGCTGAAGTTGTAAAATCAGGGGCACACAGTTCACTAGATGTATCCTCTCAACAGGGTGCATCTATAGAATCAAGCATCCTCCCCAATGCACCTATTTGTACAGAGTCAGCACATGGGAGTGATTAGGCTGGCACAACACTGAGTGGAGAGCACATCACAATTGAAACTCCCTCTATCTCTCAGGGGGAGTTGCCAAAATCTAATCTATAAAACACTTCTCTTCCAGAATCTACCACTCATATTTCTTTGGAGCCTGCAACTCAAACAATTGAGGAGCAAGGCATTGATCATCAAGAATTATCTTCTCTTGATGAGCCAATGGATTCAAGTGACTTGGTGCATGACACCTTGCTCACCACCCAGGACCCACATTTAGATGGTAAGGGAATGCATGCATACTGGGGCATATCCTAATGACACCATCACAAACACAGAGGTTCCACTAGTTGTCACTAGAGACTCTGTGCCTATGTCAACTACTGGTGTAACTCATCCCACTTCTGTGGAGACACCAGTAGTAGAGTCAATCCATCCGGTTGCAGAAGTTGCATCTGTAACTGAGGAGTCTAGCTTTCCTAGCTCTAGCTCTAACTTTATGTCACAATGGCTGAAGCCTGTGCAACATGACAGTGCTTCAGGATCAGGGTCTGTTCCACAACAATTGACGGTTGAAGCACTTCAAAGCTTAATTGTGGATCAGATCCCTGAGTTCACAAAGATTGCTCAGAATCTCCTCACTGTAAACCTGCCAAATCCTGACTATGAAGCTATTCTCTTATGCCACAGAGATGATGTGGAGCTACAGAAGGCAAAGATAATAGATGATAATGAGAGAGATGGCAATGTAGATGCCTGGCTACAAGGATAGTTTGATATTCCTCTCTCAGACAGTCTTCAGTATCTCAGAGAAGAGTACATCACTTCACTAGGGTCCAATGCCAAATCTCTCACCCCTAGTGATGTGTATGAAGCAGTGAATGACAGCTACAAGGGCATTCTCAAGGCTGCACACTACCTTGGAAAGGGTCTAAAGAAAGAAGTTAATGAAGTGTGTACAGCCACAACCAACGAGGTGCATGAGATAAAGAGGACTTTTGATTCCAAATTCCCTCAATTGGAGACTGTAGTCAAGGATATTCTAGCCTGCAAGTCTACCTGCACCAAGATGGACAATGGTTTAGCCATTCTCAAAGATGCTGTCACAGGCCTAGGGCACAAATTCCAAAATCTCACTGATCAGACAACTGAGGCCAATGCCATGCTTAGGACACTTTTTGCCAATCAGTATAGAGATAAGCTAATCACTGAAGTCCCAGTGCATGATATGACTAGGTTTGAAGTGCAGAGACTTAAAGAACAATCCCTGTCTGGCTTCAAATCTACTCAATTGTTCAACAAGGTAGATGCACTTGAAAAGGAGGTAGCCACTCTCACTCATTCTAATGCTCATCTTACAGACAAGGTAGCAACTCTCACTGAGCAGCTGAACACTCAAGCCACCACCACAGCTGATGTTCTCCTACATCAACAGTCCATGTTGTCTGCAATGATGAAGCACATGGGTCTCCCTCTCCCTGAAGAATCTTCAAACCCTGTGGTCACTCATCAAGCCTCTGTGCCTGACAACAAGCCTAAGGGGGAGAAGAGGACCTCAAGGAACTCAAATCCAAAGGGGGAGAAAACTCAAGCTAAAGGCATCAAGATAAATGAGGGTGGTCACCAAAGAGCTTCAAAATCCATATCCATACCCAATGTGCCAGGCAAAGGAAAATCAAAAGTTGATGAGCCTCCATCTTCTCTGCCAGTTGCCACTCTACCAACTGTGTACATCACCACTCCTGATGGTCAGAAGCAATCTATCACAACCACAGTGATTGCAGGGAGTATGCCATCTAATAACTCTCCATCTACCAAAGTTGAAAGTGTCAAACCTGTAGAAGTAAAGGTGGTTACTGAGGCCAATCTACAAGAAGTTGCAAACTCTAATGTCTACCCTGATGATGCATTCTTGAAGTTTCTGAAAGTCTCAAGGGAACAGGCTGATGACACACAAATATATCTAAGGAGGCTGAGGGATCAGATTAATTACTTCATTGTGATACCTAGGAGAGTCAATGGCTTATGGCTCAAGGAGGTGATGATGGTGGCAAAATCCAGTATCTGGCATCTAACCTACAACACTCTACAAACATTGAAACATTCAGAGATAGATGCACTGATCAGGCTTATTGAGAAGAGGGATGCAAATGAAAACAATAAAAGTCTATATGATGACCTGAGGAATGGCCAACCTTCTAGGCTCCCAGAAGTGTTTAAGAAGCCATGGACAATTGTCTATCAGGCTGGTACCAGAATTGAAGACATTAAACAACTGGTGATTCCTCATGATCTCACACCTCAAAATCACAAACTTATTATTGCAATCATTGATCAACTACAGAAGAAGGGTGGAACCAGAAATGTTGAAGAACTAGAGGCACTGCAAATTCTCAGATCCTTTATTGCAACTGGTGTAATTCCAGAAATTGTCAAGCCTAGGAGAAATAAGGATGACAAAGATGAGGATAAAAGTGATGGGAGGAGAAGACATAATATGAGTGATAAGGGAGATGAAGACAAGAAAAAGAAGAGGGATGACAAAGAGAAGAAAGATGGTAATGACCAAGGGAAAGTCTATGAGAGGACAAGTGTGAAACAGCAAGCCACAGGCATTGCTGACAGTAACCTCACCACAACACAAGACTCTAAGTCTAGGGTGAATACTGTTAGTAGTGACCTACAAAAGTCAAATTCCATGGCCTCTGCAAACGTTTTACTACCTCAAGAAGAGAAGGAGATTCAAGCCAAGAAACCATGTGTATGTTTCAGAAAGCAAACTGCTAATGGAATACTACTATGGTCTTCCAACAAAGGTCAAAAATTTCAGCCAAGCAATCAATTAAAAAGATCTAATTTCAAGCATGCTGCTAAGAGAGTAAAGCCATCCAGGTCAAGAGCCCTAACAATCATTCCAAGATTGAAACTCCAACCACTAGATGAAGATTTTGATGAAGACCAACTGCTATTTATGAGAGCTCAAAGAATCTACTCTGCTGCAATTGTGAACGACTTCCTTGAGATCAAGTATACTGATGGGAGACAGGGAAAATTCAAACAAGGGGGTTGTCAAAGTTGGGGCAAGTTATATGAGATAGAAAGAATTATTGCATTGTTGGATTCTGAAGACAAGGTGGAGAAAGTATGGAAGCCGGAGTTGATTGATTTTGTGAGAATGAAGAGAAATCATGCTGAAGCAATAAGGAAGGGGTGCCTTGAGAAATGGTTAGATAAAGAGAAAGAAATTGATAGACTGGAGATTGGGACAGAAAAGCTAAGGGCTAAGGGATTGTGTAGAGTTCAGTTTGATCCCTATGTGGTGAAGTATAGG
This sequence comes from Kitagawia praeruptora, assembly GCA_037693485.1. Taxonomy (NCBI): domain Eukaryota; kingdom Viridiplantae; phylum Streptophyta; class Magnoliopsida; order Apiales; family Apiaceae; genus Kitagawia; species Kitagawia praeruptora. Next base: position 149,837,913 of record CM075352.1, read on the forward strand.
AGAAGAAATGGAGACAATGTCAATATCAGAATGAACCTACTCAATCATTATCCTACCAATATACTAAAACCAGTACTTGAAGATTTCAAAAACTCTATCCTGCTTGAAGAATTAGATGCTATGGCAGAAATCATAAGAGCTATGGATGAGAATGCAAGGAGGGAGCAAGAAAGAAAACAGAAAGCATATGATGATCTACAAGCCAAAGCAATGAAAATGGAATCAAAGGGGAATGGCTAGTATTTCATCATATTGTAAGAATACTCAACTTGTAATTCAACTCATGCTCTCAATCAAATTTCATACCTGTACTTTTTAAAGTTTTATCTTTATGTATGTTAGGCTTGTTATCAGACATGAAATTGTGACTAAGGGTCTTACTCACAATTTGGGGGAGATTGTTAGTCACAGAGACATGCCTGTTTAACTCTAATAACAAGCCTAATTGTTTGTAATGCTTTGCATTACTTACATGACCTCTTAACTGAGGGAACCTCTAGTTGTAGAGTTTCTACTTGCTTTGTACTTGTAATAGGCATCAAATTCTAGCTGTGTAACTGTACTTATTGAGTCAAGAATAATGCTTGAAAGAAGTTCCAAGGTTCATGCCTCAAGCAAAGAGAAAAAGACTGTCAAATAATCACAGTTGGGATTTTGAGAAATGAAGAATTTGTCTAAGTACCAATTCGAGAAGTAGTTTTGTCTATTCGAGAAGTCCAGCATTCGAGAAGTCAGGGATTCGATATCTCAAGACACTATTCGATATCTCTGAATACACTGTTCGATATCTCAGAGATTCGATATGTCTACTGCTCTATTCGAGAACTCAAGAAGTCAACAAGTCAAAGTGGTATTCGAGTTCTCAAAGAGTCAACAAGTCAAAGTTCCATTCGATATCTCAAGGACTCAGAAATCTATTCGATATCTCAGGGATTCGACATGTCAAAATGCTCTATTCGACAACTCAAGGATTCCCAGAGAAAAGAGCTATTCGAGAAGTGATTCGATATGTCATATAACAGTATTCGAGAACTCAGACTTATCGATCAAGTCAATCCTATTTCTCGAACCACTTACTTAGTCACTTCTCGAATACATTCTTGGAGACAAAATACTGAAGAAATTGTACAAGTCTGAAACCTGCAACAAGCCAATGCACTTTATGGACCACAATCTGTAATGTGCTCTGGAAAGCCTACAAGAAAGCTTGGAGAGATATAGAAGAGACAAAGGGCTAAAGAAGTGGATCTGAACAGGCTTTGCAAAGTCAAATATGTAACCGTTTGGACACTTACTCAAAAAGGATAGACAGACTAGAAAGTAATTTGTTCAGCTACCTTATTTGCAGTAAGCAGATTGTATCCATGTTCTATAAGGATACATGGTCTGGATCCTCTATCCCCTTCCTCCGTGTCCCCTTTGTGTCCCCTGCTCTTTTTTAATACAAAAAGAGTGCCCCTGCGGGGCCCATTTTAATAAATAATAAAAATGGGTTCCACAAAATCATTTTTTTTGTATTAAAAACAACAGGGGACACAAAGGAGACACGGAGGAAGGGGACAGAGGATCCCAACTCAAGGATACAGCCTCACTTCCTTAGTTGTTAACTTTTTTGAGAAGTCAAGTTTTTCATACATTGTAAGTCATATCTCTCTGAGAAAAACGAAGCTGAGAATACTATCATTTGTATTCACAGATTGTAGCAACCTTTATCTAATAATATATTAGATTAAAGTGATATTGTGTCTTGTGTCATTTCTTATCCGCACCTTCACATTTGCATACACAGATACTTATATGCTACACAGATTCAAGAACCAGAAAAGTTCAAGAATCCATTCACTCCTCTGTATTCTTTTGCTGTATTCAGTACTCAACAATAAGTATTTGGAGTAATTTTTGAAACAATTTTTTTGATTTTTTAATATTGATCTTAAAGAAACTAAAAAATTATTGAAGATATTCCCAACATCATTATACATGTATCTTTTAAGTTTTGAATAGTCGAATTAAATTTATATGTATTATATAATTGAAAAATTAAGAAATTGTACTATTGAAAAGTATAGGTAATTTTATTTTAAAATGTAACCTTTTTCAATAATTTTTAATATTTAATTAAAAATTAATTAATTTGATTATTTAAAATTAAAAAAAAATATGAAAAATGGGAGGGAGAAAACAATACAATTTATATTTGAACGTATTCTTATGTATTTACACGTAAAAATAAGTATAGAGCGTGCGTTAAAAACCGACATAGTTGAGGAGGAATCTTTACGTTTCAATCCTAATTATTCGATTCTTTGATTCTCTCCCTTCTTTACAACAATCCCCTCGTTTCCTCGATTTTTTTCATCCCCCAACCCCTACCCCTTATTATAAATACACACACATTTATCATTTTATCTGTATCTATAGCTTCTTCACTATTTTCATCTTGTATCCTTGACACTATAATCGACCACCCACTATCTGAAAATCAAAAGAAATGAGCTTGAATATTAGACCTACTTTTAATATACCCAAAACAATGAGTGATCTTTTGGGTGATATATGTGATGTATCGGAAAAGATAGACAAGTTGGATGATTTTATTAAGAGATTAGAAGATGAGATGTTAAAGATCGATGCTTTTAAACGCCAGCTTCCTCTTACTGTTCTTCTCATTAATGATGGTTGGTGTCTCTTTCTTGATCATCATCATCATCCTCTTTTTTATCAGCTTGTGTTTTGCTGTTTGTGTATGCTGTGTGTGTGTGAGGGAGAGAGGGAGAGAGAGAGAGAGAGAGAGAGAGAGAGGGAGGAGAGGGAGAGGGAGAGGGAGAGAGAGAGAGAGAGAGAGAGAGAGAGAGAGAGAGAAATCTAAAATGGGTATAGGGTCTTTTGATTATATGATTAATGGGTGTGTTTCTTTTGAATAATTTTGTGTAGGCTGTGTGTGTTTGATTATTTTAAATTTAAAATGGTTTTAGAATCTTTTGATGGTTTGATGTCTGGGTGTTTTTGTCTTGAATAATTTAGTCAGTGTGTGTGTTATCAGACGATCACTGTTTAAGTGAATATTTAAGATGGTTATGTAATATTACATCATCTGATTACTGTATGTGTTTTTTTGGATGATATTGTTGTCGACTTGTTGATCGTTGATGAATTTTAGTGGTCATGTTTACCGGGACTAATAGTGTGATTCTTGATTAATTTTTGTTGTTGGTTGATTTTTTTTGGCCTTTTGATTTAGTTATTAATGTGACGATGGTGGATGGTTTGTGGCTTGTTTTTGCAGCAATTGTTGCATTGAAGGAGGAGCTTATGCAGTGTAAGAAAACAAATGTTAAACCAGTATTGGAAGAATTTATACCATTAAAGAAGAGTTGTTATGAAGTTGGAAATAAAGTTGAAATGGACAAGGAGAGTGAAGATAAAAAGAATTGGATGAGCTCTGTGCAGCTGTGGAATCATTCCGATAGTCATATTTCTGAAATTAATTCAAAACAAAAGAAAGTGGTGGAGATTAGTAAGGTATTACATAAATAATACGTGTGTTTTCTGATGTAAACATGATTTGGTCTTTGTTTGTACATAGAGCTATGGCTTATACTTTAGTTTTTGTTTCATTTAGGAGTCTGTGCAAGAAAATGTTGCAGCAACAGCAAATTTATATGCACCGTGTAGAAGTGGCATAGAAGGAAGAGCATTCATGCCATTTAAGGGTTACCCCGCTGTTCCATTGTTGGCAAAAAGGGAGGAGGTTTTGGGGGAGTCATCTGTTCCTAGACTTTCTCTGTTTATTCCGGGAAGTAGTAGTCGAAGTGAAGGACTGGTTTCTAGTGTTTTGTGTTCAAAAGACAGTGCTGGCATAGCTTTATCTTTTTCTAATCCTAATGCTCAATCCATACTGAGAACTAGTTTAGAGCCATCAAAGCAGCAAACTGGTAGGAAAAGAAGACGGTGCTGGTCCCAAGACTTGCACATACGGTTCGTCAGTGCCCTGCAACAACTTGGAGGTTCACAAGGTTAGAACATATAACTGATTCTTAAGGTTGACACATAAATCATAAATGTTTAAACTCTGTCTGTAAGCTTGTAAAGCACACTGGAAAAAAACATTTTCGGATTGTCATCAATGGTTTTAATGAATTATTTTGTATATCAATAGAGCAGAATCCATTATTGTACTAGGTGTCTTCTCTCATTAATTCATAACTGCAGGACTTAAATGTAATAAGGTTATATCCTCGTACATAATTTCCTCTACTCTTCTTGATAGAAAAATGTCTTGTTGGAAACTGGACTAAGAAAAAATCATGCTAACGTTGGAAATTGGAGTAGGAAGCTAGTTCTTCAGTATTTCTCTTTATCTCGACATATTCATTGCTTTATGCACTGTAGTATGTACGATAGGATTTAGATGAAGAATAAGCAAAGGCGCAAAGAACATGTTAAAGGGGATTAAGAGCTATTGATCATTTTGTAACTATGTTATATTGTTTTTTACTTGATTGCATCGCAGACATTGGTATCATCACGTTTTTCAATCTAATTCTGATTCGTGTATGTTTTTCATTATGCAGTAGCAACTCCAAAGCAGATTAGAGAGCTTATGCAGGTTGATGGTCTTACAAATGACGAAGTCAAGAGTCATTTGCAAGTAAGTCTGTCTTAGCACTTGATCTGACTTATATTGACATGAATATTGATTACCAAATGATGTTGAGTGGCTTTCTTTATAATTCAGAAATACCGGCTTCACACTCGTAAAGTACCATCTGGTACAACCCCCACACCTTCAAATAGACCTGCACTTGCTCTGGGAGGGCTATGGACTTGTCAAGACCAGTACAGTGAATCCGCAAAGCAGAGCCAGTCGCAGTCTGGTTCCCCCCAGGGCCCTCTTCAGTTAACTGAAACCACTGAAGGAACTTCAACAGGAAGAACCAATAGCATGGAGGATGATGAAGATGATAAGTCCGAGAGCTTTTGCTGTAAAACATGGAATCCCACTCCCATCAAAACTGATGTCTAAATTATATTCACCATAAATTTTGCAGATAAATCATACACGGGAGACTAGTAAAGCTCTTAATAATAACATACTATACAATTCACGGAGCTGTGAAGTTTTGCAGAGTTAGTTTACAGCCCCAAATGTTTCGGATTTTACATTTTGTTTATGGTTTTAGCATAAAAAATCCAGATGCAGCATATCTGCTGATGATGGAGAATCGGCAGATACTGAACATTCTTCTTTATACCTAAACTGTCTTACAAATTGTTGGTGGTTTCTTTATTTTTCCCTTCCTCGCCTTTCTGGGATTTCAGTATTGCAGGATACAAGGTGAACTTTGTAATGTCCTTGAAGTTTTGTGCTTCACGTTTGAAAGAAAATGAAGGATTTATGGTTTCCTTTATTTTTTTTTGTTTATTTCTATCAATTTCATTTCCTTATCTTGATAATTGTAGTTAGAACAATTTTAATCTGTAGCAGAGTTGATAAGGTAGATATCCTAAACTCTCGGTATAAATAGGTGGAGTGTTGGAGGCTTAGTGGAGGCATGAATGCATGTGTAGATTTATGCAATCGAGCTTTACAAGAATTACAAGTGGTGAAGTTTGAGGTTCATAATTGAATGAATGATCATATTTATTCCCCCTTTCAGGTCCTTAGCTCTATCTTGTTAGAAGTAACAAAGTAGAATTACCAAGTTATATGGAATACATGCCCTTTTGCTTTATGCTTAAAGATAAATGCAACAAAATTGGTCCAAGAAACAAGTTCTCAAAGACTGGTATAGAAACACATAAGCAATAATCCAGCACTAGGAAAATAACCATCCTTTGTTCCTTGGATTATGCTTGTCCATATAATATGCTTGATTGTCCAACTTCTTGGACTTTCTTCCAGGAAATTTTGACAACTAATGTCATACTTTAGAACATGCTGCTTATTCCCTTTTCAAATGCAATTCTGTAGAAAACATGTCATGTGGCCTGTAAAAGAGAGAGAATCCATCCAAGAACTGATTTTTCTTTTATTCAAAGGGTGTGGATGAGCATGTTTTAAACACATGATAATTATTCTTGCAGATGATTAGTCAATGTCTTGATTATTCAGCAACAGTATCTTATCATAAAATAATGAAGCTTGTGTTGATCATATTGCTGTTTAGATTTTGAATTACATAAAGTTATATGCATATATATGTTTTATTCATATCTTTGTTTTGGCCAATAAAATTAATTTATAAAATCACATTGTATTGATGGGGTAGGTTTATCTGAATTCATGAGAAACAAACCAGTCTCTTTCCCAAGCTAAATAATGGAGAGGAGAATCTTTGAGACGAGATTTAGATATCATGTGTGTGTGCCCACTTTGATACGGCCATGCTAAATGTATGGATTAGCCTTGCAATTGCCCAACTTTCTTGATTCATGTAGTTCTTTAAAATTCAATCATTTCCAGTAATATAATCAAATGACAAACGTTCTTTGAGAAACATTTGCCAAATTATTAAACCAAACCAAACCAAACCAAACATATCCAATATATCCCGCTCAAAACAAGGTCTGGGGAAGGTAAGATGTACGCAGATCATACCCCTATTTTTTACAGTAGGGAGGCTGTTTCCGTGAAGACCCCCGACTTAGTGCACAACAAATCAATGTGAATTATGAACAAGTATGATAAGGATGGGTAAATTATTTAACCGAACCTGGGCCCATGGCCTGGATCTCATGGAACTTACCTAAGCGGGCAAAGGGCACTCCTCTCCTGATCTAGGATGGCCTCTGGCCAAGGTCCTCGCACCTGCAAAACCAGACAACAGAAGACAATATGAAGGCGAAAAGCCAAACTACTAAGCTAACGCTAACCGAGAAAACCCAACTCTGAGGCTCTCAACCACAGAACCGCTCCCTAGAAGAGAATCCACAACTCTAATCTGGCGCCTCCAACAACTCCTATCAGCGGTCGAGGTCTCATTCAAGTTTACATCCTTAGATCAAGTATTCAGTGGCTGTAGTTTAAAAAAAAAATTGTCTCGTATCACAGAAACTTTTTGCGGTACGGGTAAATTGCCAAAATGTCCCCTGTTTTCACATTAAAAATTTACTCTTTTAATTTGTTAAGTTCGAAGGATGATGAAATAGTTTGTGATCCATGCTTTTGATTTTTTTACGAGATTTTGGGACTTTAGACTTAACATGTAGTCTTTCAGATTTTTAAATTTTGAATTGCATCAAGGTTTTTGTTTGCATATGTAGGGATTGTACTTCTGATTTATGATTGGTTTTGAAAAACAAACTGGTGTTTCTCCTACTGGAGCAACATCTCAAGTACCTAGCAGGGGAATTAGATCATTAATTTACTCAGTTGGACACCCAATACATTTTAGTATGGTATAGCATTTAGTTAGAGAGCTTTATCAATGGTGCGACTTGTTAGCTCCTACAGATTTTCACATTTCTTGAACAGGTGTAGCAACCTTAGTACGGAGATATATTTCCTGAGAATTGGTATACGCATACAGGGTACTGTGAATTTTTCTTTAAAGCAGTTATTCCATGTAAAGATGATGTTGAATTGTTGTGATGATGAAAGACTAGGGATTGGAAAATGCTCTGTCATCAAAGTCAGGCCCCGTCATCATCAATTCCATTGATAACTCCGAATCTTGATCGGGTACTTCCTCGCCAACTCCTGTCTCGGAAGTGGTGTAGCTGTAGTGGGGTATCTGCAAAACAACACCGGAGGGGGGGTTTGGCCCCGAGGTGCCTCCGGCGTGAGAATAAGAGTTGGCTTTGGAAGGTAATAATCAAGTAGAGTATCACAAAGTAATAAATGTGTGTAGGTGTGTAATAATGGCTAACCCCTAAACCCTATTTACTAGGGGTATTTATAGCCCTAGGCCTAGGGTTTAGGGGTAGGTTACCTTCACCCCCGACCGTTGGATCTGGGGGACAAGCCGCTGAATTCCCGGGATGTAGGACACGTGGCCTTGTCTGGGGTGACCATTGACTGGAATGTGGCCATGTTGTGGTGGGCATGATCTGGCATGTGTCTTCCCTTGTCTTTTAGTGTTGGTCAGCGCCACAAATAGGAGTGTCAGCTGAGGTGGGGTGCCACGTATACTGAGTGCCACAAGTCGGGGGGTCCCCTAGTCCGGGGTGGGGACCATGCCGCGTCGTGGTGGTCCCGGGCCCGGGGTCCACTACTCTGGGCTGGACCATTCTTATTCTCATGAGATGATTTGCTTATTGTTTTGGGCTCCTTGTTGGGCCTTGGCTGTTTATGGCCTATCATTTGCCCCCCACTCCCTTATGCGGATTCTCCGGATGGGGGAGTAGTGAGAAGTGTTCTTGCCTTGGAGAGTGAACTTTCTGGATTCTCTAGAGTGCTGGACATATATCCTCGGGGCCGGAGGTTTTTGTAGTTGTTCTGAGAGTCCGTGTCTTCTTTGGGGGATAAACTTTTGCCTTGGTTGCCCCCAGTTCCGGGGTGTGCACTGAAGTACGCATGTCCGGGGCTAGAGGTTGCTTTTGTTGCTTTGGCTGTCCCCAGGCCCGGGGTTTGTACTGAGGTGTGCATCCCGGGGCTCCGTCTTGTGTAGATGTGCGGAAATATACGTATATGAATACATATAATGTTGTATATATGCATTTTTGGATTTCTTCTTTTCTTTTCTTTTCTCTCTCTTTCTTTTTTTTTTTTTTTTTTTGTTTTTTGAAAGACAACAGCTGTCACCCACTATCTCCGGATTTTGGAGATAGTGGGCCGATTTTTGGGCCGCCACGTGTTCGTGGCGTTTGGGGTTCAAGATTTTGCCTATAAATAGTGGCCGCTTCCTTCATTCTCTCTTTTACGAGTTTTTCATTTGCTGCCGTTATTCTGCTTCTCTGAAAACCAGTGCTCCGGGCTATCGTCGCTTCGGTTTTTCTTGCCTTCTCCATTCCGGCATCTCTACTTTTTGTAAGTCCTCTTGACCCGGACTCTTGTCAATTTTACAGTTTTTCTTTTCCGGGGTTCTGGTACTTCCAGAGGTCGCCCTTTAGTAGCGTCTTATTTTCATTCTTTTATTGTGTTGGGTAGCCCGGGGTAGTGTCCTTGTATGGTTAGGCGACGTGTTACAGCTAATCGAGTGTTGATTCCCTTCTCCGAACCTAGTAGTTCTTCTTGTAGTTGTAGTTCGTCGGATAGCAATTTAGACTTGATAGACTTAGAGTGGTGCACAATGGGTAAAAAGAAGAGCCGCCTTTCTGTTCTCACGAATATCGCGACTAAAGACATGGGTCCGGGGTATAGTCTTAGTGAGCCGGATGGTAGCTGGGGCCATTCCAAATATTACTTTGTTAAGAAGGATCCGGGGATCCCACAGGCCTTTTACTTTAGAGACCTTAGCGTTGAGTTCTCCCAAAACGAAGATGTTGCGAGGATGATAGAATATGATGAGGCTTCCTTGGACTCGAATTTCGGGGACAAGCCTGGTTCCGGGATGGATGTTGCTCCTTTCCGAGCCCAGTATCTGGAGGCGCCTGTGGAGTGGGATGGGATTTTCCGAGCCACTTTCCACTTGGATGATGATGTAGAGTGGAGGTGGCCGAAGCCCGGGGAGAAGATATACCATAGGCCGGAGGGCGGTTGGGTCGGAGTATGGCTGGAGCATCTGCGGTCAGGTTATGGGCCTAGGTGCCATCAATTCGTCAAGTCGCTGTGCCTTTTTGAGTATGGGATCCCCATAACCCAACTCACCCCCAATGCTGTGAAGTGGATTTACTACTTTCTGGGTTGTTGTGAGGCCGCCGGGGTACTACCCACTTTCAAGCTCTTTCATCACTTATTCCGCTTAGTGCACTCCAACAACGTGCCTATGTTCGAGTTCAGGTTTCAGGGCAAGGCTTGTGGGTATCCTTCTTCGGGTTCCAAGCCCTTGGGTGCGTTGCCTTCTCTAAAAGGTTGGAATGGGGAGTTTGTATTTCTCCGGGGCGTCGACATCCAATTTATGCCCACCTTCAAGGAGGAACCCCTGGCCATGAGTTTCGAGACTTTTGACCTTCAGGATGCGGCCTTAGACCGGGTTAATGCCTTTTGCCGGGGTCTTGGGAGGCAAGTGACTCGGGATGATCTCATGAGTCACAAGTATCTTTACAGGATAGGATGTAAGTTTGGACAGGATTGGACTTACTTTTAGTCTTGCGGTTTCTGCTTTTGCTCCGGACTAATGTCCTTTTGTTTCCTTTTCAGGTCTTCCCGGCTATAAGCCTGAGTTTGAGCAGTTTGTGGAGATGAGCAAGTCGACGAGGTCCCTGGCTGCTGCTCTCCGGGGTATTGGCCATGTCCGAGATAATACAAAGGCTCATGCAGATGCTAGCGGTTCCCAGGCCCATCAAGAGGGGGCTTCTGAGAATAGGGCCCCGCACCCCGAGCCTACGGACCCGGAGGCCGGGGTTGAAGATTCTAGCTTGATAGCAAGGAAGAGGCCGCGGGTGACCTCGGCTCGGACCGAGCTGTTCGGGACTATGCTCTCCGACTGTGAGGTAGTGCAGGAAGGTTCGGCTGCTGGGGGTCCGAAGAACTTTCGTCCTCACGAGCCGGCTCCCGTGTCCCCGGAGGAAAGAAATTTCATTGGCTTCCTAGCTGACCTCCCTAGCAAGTCGGAGTGGGAGGAGATGAGTAAATCTACCTCCACCGAGTTGCTGCAGCAGATGATGGGGGTCTTCGGCCAGGTATAAGCTTCTCCGGGCTCTTTCTATCTTTGCTTATTGATTCTAAATTTTTCTAACTTGCGTTCCTACCTTCGCAGCTTGGGGTCCGGGTTGCTGGAGCTGCTGCTAAAGCATGCAGGGAAGTGAAGGAGGCCCAAGTTGCCTTAAGCTCGGCCTCGGAGAAAGAGAAGGAGATTGCTGAGCTGAAGCAGCAGCTTGACGAGCTGAGGGAGCGGACGGATGCCCGGATTGAGAAATTTAAGGGCGGCATCAAGCAAGCCGTTGACGAGAGGGACGCGGCCAAGGCTAAGCTGGTTGATTACAAGGCTGAGGTGAAGAGGCTCCGGGATGAGCTGAAGGCCAAGAAGTCCGAGGAGCAGGTTCTTTCCGAATTCCGGGAGTCAGAGGCTTACGATGATGATCTGGCAGCCGTGGCGTCCAAAAAGATCCATCGTTGCTGGGTCATCTCTGAAAAGATGATAAAGACTGCTCCTGAGACCGCTACCTGGGACAACTTCATTACGGAGTATCTTGCTGCCGAGGATGCCTTGGCCCGGGGTGAAGGCGAGCCTAAAGCTTTCGGTGCTCCTGATTCCTCCCCTCATCCTGAAGCTTGATTCATCATATTGGCTGTGTCCATATCTCGGGCTATGCCCTTGTAATCTTTTAATGCTCTGTTGTATAACTTTGAATTTTTCTGTTGTATAACTTCCGGGTGTTTCGGGCTGTTGGTCAGCTCGGCCCGTTTCGTTTTGTGTTTTTCCATGCTCAGTTGCTGTTGTCTGTTTATAATTTGTACTGCCCCCCACTCTTTAATTCGGGTATCCCGGATTGAGGAGTGGTGGTTTGTCCCGGGGCTGTTTCTTACTTGGAAAGGATGAAAACTTTTCCAAGTAGGGATTGGGTGCCCATGGCTTCCCGGGCCAAAGCATTGCTAAGGTCCCGGGCTTTGGCCTACATGGAAAGGATGAAAACTTTTCCGAGTAGGGATTTTGATGCCTATGGCTTCCCGGGCCAAAGCATTGCTAAGGTCCCGGGCTTTGGCCTACTTGGAAAGGATGAAAACTTTTCCAAGTAGGTATTTTGATGCCTATGGCTTCCCGGGCCAAAGCATTGCTAAGGTCCCGGGCTTTGGCCTACTTGGAAAGGATGAAAACTTTTCCAAGTAGGTATTTTGATGCCTATGGCTTCCCGGGCCAAAGCATTGCTAAGGTCCCGGGCTTTGGCCTACTTGGAAAGGATGAAAACTTTTCCAAGTAGGAATTGGATGCCTATGGCTTCCCGGGCCGAAGCATTGCTAAGGTCCCGGGTTTTGGCCTACTTGGAAAGGATGAAAACTTTTCCAAGTAGGAGTTGGATGCCTATGGCTTCCCGGGCCGAAGCATTGCTAAGGTCCCGGGCTTTGGCCTACTTGGAAAGGATGAAAACTTTTCCAAGTAGGAATTTTGGTGCCTATGGCTTCCCGGGCCGAAGCATTGCTAAGGTCCCGGGCTTTGGCCTACTTGGAAAGGATGAAAACTTTTCCAAGTAGGAATTTTGGTGCCTATGGCTTCCCGGGCCAAAGCATTGCTAAGGTCCCGGGCTTTGGCCCACTTGGAAAGGATGAAAACTTTTCCAAGTAGGGATTTTGGTGCCTATGGCTTCCTGGGCCAAAGCATTGCTAAGGTCCCGGGCTTTGGCCTACTTGGAAAGGATGAAAACTTTTCCAAGTAGGAATTGGATGCCTATGGCTTCCCGGGCCGAAGCATTGCTAAGGTCCCGGGCTTTGGCCTACTTGGAAAGGATGAAAACTTTTCCAAGTAGGAGTTGGATGCCTATGGCTTCCCGGGCCGAAGCGTTGCTAGGGTCCCGGGCTTTGGCCTACTTGGAAAGGATAAAAACTTTTCCAAGTAGGAGTTGGATGCCTATGGCTTCCCGGGCCGAAGCGTTGCTAGGGTCCCGGGCTTTGGCCTACTTGGAAAGGATGAAAACTTTTCCAAGTAGGGATTGGATGCCTATGGCTTCCCGGGCCGAAGCATTGCTAAGGTCCCGGGCTTTGGTCTACTTGGAAAGGGTGAAAACTTTTCCAAGTAGGAATTTTGTAATCACTGTAAGATTGAAGTGCCAGGTAAGAACTAGAACTCTTTTTCATTGATATCAAAGCGGTTACATGATTTCCAAGTACAGTTCCCAAACAATGGCCATATATGGGCTAAAGCTATTTTATTTTACTGGTAGTACTTTCGTAGTCTGAGGCCATGCCAGGTGTTGGGGACTTCAGTGTTGTCCATGTGACTGAGCTTGTAAGTTCCGGGGCGAAGTACTTCCTTAACCCTGTAGGGACCTTCCCACTTAGGCATAAGCTTTCCTGTGTTTGTGGGGTCTGAAGCTTCGGTATCCCGGAGTACTAGGTCCCCGATTTGGAAGTTTTTGACCCTTGACTTCTTCCCGAAGTATTCTCTTGTTTTCTCTTTATACTTCTCCATTCTTTGTATTGCTTTGTCCCGGACCTCATCAACTAGTTCCAGATTAACTCGTAGCCCATCTTCATTTGCATCTTCATCAAAGTTAATTGCTCTGTGGGAAGGAGAACCCACTTCAACTGGCAGCATTGCCTCAGTTCCATATGCTAGCTTGAATGGGGTTTCCCCTGTTCCGGACCTCGGGCTAGTTCTGTAAGCCCATAGCACATGTGGTAGCTCTTCGGGCCATTTGTTCTTGCTTTCCTTCAGCCTCTTCTCGATTCCCCTTAGCAAAATTCTGTTTGTCACTTCCACTTGCCCATTTCCCTGGGGATAGGCTACTGAGGATTTCTTGTGTTTGATTCCCCTTTCCTTCAAGTAATTTTCAAAATCTGAGCCGACGAACTGGGGACCATTATCTGAAACCAGGACCCTGGGTAGGCCGAACCACATTAATATATTATCCATGAACTTGATGCAATCTTGTTGATTTATGGTCCTCATTGCCTTTGCTTCGGCCCATTTAGTCATGTAGTCAATTGCTACAAGGAGGTACCTCAGATCACCCTTGGCCCGGGGGAAAGGTCCTACTATATCGATGCCCCATACAGCAAAGGGGATAGGTGATAGAACTGAAGATGGCAGGACCGGGCTTTGCCTTGGTATATTGCTGAACAATTGGCAGTTTCTACACTTCTTGACGAATTCTACTGCATCTGAGTGGATTGTTGGCCAGTAGTAACCTTGCCTTATGATTTTATATGCAAGGGCCTTTGCGGACATGTGGTCCCCACAAATCCCTTCATGTACTTCTTGTAAACAGTAACTGGCTTCTTCCGGGCCTACGCACTTCAATGTTGGAGATGAGAAGGTTCGGCGATAGAGTTGGTTGTCTTCTATGAAGTATTTTGAAGCTTTGTTTTTCAACCTTCTGGCCTCATTCTTATCTTCGGGCAATTCTCCTTTTTCCAAATAGAGGATGAAAGGGGTCATCCAGTTCGGGGTATCGTCTATCTCCATTATCACTTCTTGGTCGATGGCCGGGGTTCCCAATTCTTCAAAGTAGACCGAACTTCCTAGTTCGGCTGAGTTCTGGACTAGTTTGGATAGCTCATCAGCTTCGGAGTTTTCTTCTCTGTTGACCTGACTGATTCGGTACTCCGGGATGGTGGCTAAGTAGCTTTTGACAAGTGCTTGGTATTGGGCTAGTTTTTTATCTTTGGCTATGTATTCGCCTTTAGTTTGCCGCACCACGATTTGTGAGTCACTATAAATATCCAGGTTGTTGATTTTCAGAGTTCGTGCTAACCTTAGCCCGGCTAGGAGAGCTTCATATTCGGCTTGGTTGTTGGTTGCTGGGAAGTTGAATGTTATGGCCTGTTTGATTTGGAAGTCTTCCGGGCTTTTCATGATTATCCCTGCCCCGGACCTGTTAGCTGTTGAGGATCCATCCACATGGAGAGTCCATGATCCCGGGGCTCGGTTCTCGTTTGCCACTTTCTCAGCTACTGTGGTAGCTTGCTGCGATTCTGGGAAGGAGCATTCTACTATGAAATCTGCCAAAGCTTGTGCCTTGATGGCTGTCCGGGGTATGAATGTCAAGTGGAATTGGCTTAGCTCAGTTGCCCAATTTATCAATCTTCCAGATGCGTCCGGCTTATGGATTATTCGTCTTAGTGGCTGATCTGTTACAACCTTGATTTCTCTGCCTTGGAAATAGTGTCTGAGTTTCCTTGAGGCCGTGACTAAGGCAAAGGCAAATTTCTCTAGATTGGGGTATCTGGTTTCTGCATCTTTTAAGACTTGGTTGACGTAGTACACCGGCCATTGGTTTCCCTCGACTTCCCGGACTAGGGCCGCGGCCACAGCCAGGGGCCCGGCGGAGAGGTATAGATGTAGGGGTTCCCCGGGCTCCGGCTTCGTTAAGAGGGGTGGTGATGATAGATATTGCTTGATAGTGTCAAGAGCTTGCTGGCATTCAGGGCTCCAAGCGATTTCTTTCTTGTTGCTGGCCCCCTTGAGCAAATTGAAGAAGGGTAAGCACTTTTCTGCCAACTTGGATATGAATCTTCTTAGGGCTGCCAATGATCCGGCTAGCTTCTGAATGTCTTTCTGGGTTCGGGGTGGTTGCATGTCCAAGATGGCCCTTATCTTCTCCGGATTAGCCTCAATCCCTCTTTGGCTGATCATGAAGCCTAGGAATTTTCCCGCTGCTACTCCGAAGGTGCATTTCTCCGGATTGAGCTTCATCTCATTTTTTCTAAGGTTTTCGAAACATTCCCGTAGGTCGGGGACATGTTCCTTGACGGTTTTAGACTTGGCAATGATGTCATCGACATAGGACTCCAGATTCCGGCCAATTTGGTCTTTGAAGACCTCCACCATGGCTCTTTGGTATGTAGCCCCGGCATTCCGGAGTCCAAAGGGCATGAACTTATAAGCGTAGACAGCTCTGTGAGTGATAAATGCAGTTTTGGCTATATCTGCAGGGTTCATCTTGATTTGGTTGTACCCGGAGAAGGCGTCCATAAAGCTAAGCATCACATGTCCGGCGGTGGCGTCGATGAGCTGGTCTATACTTGGCAGTGGATATGGATCTTTGGGGCAGGCTTCATTTAGGTTCGTGTAATCGACACACATCCTCCATTTTCCACTAGGTTTTTTGACTAAAACCACATTGGCTAGCCACTCCGGGTACTTGACCTCGCAGATAATATCTGCCTTGAGTAGTTTGTCCACTTCCTCGTCTATAGCTCTTTGCCTCTCCGGGGCGACGTTCCTTCTCTTTTGTTTCACAGGCTTTTTCCTAGGATCAACATCCAGGCTATGCATGGCAAGGGATTCCCGGAGCCCGGGCATGTCAGATGGGCTCCAAGCAAAAACATCAGCATATTCCCGGAGTAGATGGATTAATTCTTGCCTGGAGGCAGTTTCCAGACCGGTTCCGATCTTGATTTTTCTTTCTGAGTTTCCCGGAATGAGCTCGATTGTCTCAATTTCTACGGCGGGCTCTAGCTTGGCTTGATCTTTCACCAGGGATGATTTTTGGACCCGGGCGTGAGAGTTTGAGGCTAAGTACTCCCGGGCCTCGGATGTACCTGGTTCCTGGTTCGGGGCCCTTGTGGTTTCAATGTTTTGTACCTCCTTTCCAG
This sequence comes from Kitagawia praeruptora, assembly GCA_037693485.1. Classification (NCBI taxonomy): domain Eukaryota; kingdom Viridiplantae; phylum Streptophyta; class Magnoliopsida; order Apiales; family Apiaceae; genus Kitagawia; species Kitagawia praeruptora. The sequence goes on from CM075352.1 coordinate 149,854,210, forward strand.
GGTTCTTGTAAGTTGAGGCTCTGTGTTTCTTTCTGCTTAGATTTTTCTGGTAAGAGGAGGCTTTCCTCTTATTCTCTGGGTCTGTCTCGGCCATGACCAGGGCTTGGCCATAACATCGGCTGGCTGTTTCGGTATCGCCCTTTACCTCTCCAACCCCGGAGGCCGTGGGAAATTTGAACTTAAGGTGTGGGGTTGAGGTTATGGCTCGGAGTTTGGTCAAGGCTGGGCGCCCAAGGATCACATTGTAGGAGGAAGGAATATTGATCACATAGAATTTGACCATATGGGTAATTTGCTTCGGGGTGGTGCCGAATTGGACAGGCAAGTACAGGGTTCCTTGGATGGGGACCAGGTTGTGGCCGAAGCCGTATAGCGGGTCTTCCCTGCACTCGTTCATTCTGACATTTCCGAGCTGCATTCTGTCCATGGTGTGTTTGAATAATACGTTGACAGAGGAGCCATTGTCAACGAGGATTCTCTTTACCTCATTTTCAGCAATGTCTAGGGTCACCACTAGGGCTTCATTGTGGTTGGGATCCACTCCTTCAAAATCAGCATTACTGAAAGATATGATCTGCTCTGGGGCCGAGTCTATCATCATTACCTCATCTCCGGAGCCCGGACTTGCCGGAGGGGAATTGGATCCTCCCAATACCACGTGCACCACATTCTTGGTCTTCTGGGCCCCAGGTCCTTCTCCCCTTTCCGTGGTTCTTCGAGCTAGGTATTGGCCCATGTTTCCTTTCTTGACATGGTCTTCGATAAAGAACTTAAGGGAGACACAACTTTCTGTCTCGTGGCCATGAGTTGCATGATAGTCGCAGTGTTTGTTCCGGGGCCTGTTCTCCGGGGCTGACACCAAGGGTTTAGGAGGATAAAAGAATGGTTTGTTCCGGACTTCTTTTAGTATATCGGCTCGTGGCCGGTTCAGAGGTGTCCAGTCTGGTTCCGGCCTCGGCTCGGCTCTCCCCGGTCTCGGGGGCTTGGCTTCGGATTTGGCCCTGGAGGAGTGGTCTTTGTCCGGGACTGTCAGTTGGTGACTTGGGATATAGTTGTATTGCTTGTTGGGTTTAAACTTCTTGTCTGGGTTGTGGTCATTTCTAGAGCGATCATCTTTACTTCTTCCCGAGGAGGTGCCCTGCCGGGTCATCCTCATTGCTTGTAGGATGTCAGTTTCTTTGATGAACTTGGCGGCCATAGAATAGGCTGCAGCCAGGCTCTGGGGCTCCTTGTTTACCAATTCAATTACATAGCGTTCGCTACGCTCCGGGTCTAGGTTCTTCCGGAAGATGCTCAAGGCTTCCCTTTCATCCAGATTCGTGACTTGGTTTATGGCTTCTTGGAACCGTTTCATGAAGGCTGAAAGTGTTTCGTTGTCATGTTGCCTGATTGTTTCAAGGTGGCACATGTGATATTCCGGGGTTTTGTTGGCTCGGAACCTCCGGAGGAAAGCTTCCCTGAATTCCTTCCAGCTATGTATGCTCCGGGAAGGAATCCGGCTGAACCATCTCTGAGCTGCTCCTTTTAGTGTGGAGGCAAAGAACCTGCACTTGGTTAGGTCGTTATAGAAGTATATCAGGGCTATTTGCTCAAAGTAGTTGAGGTGTTCTTCCGGGTCTTCCAACCCATTAAAGGAGTCAAAGTTGTATTGCTTGAGGTTCTTTTGCCGGGGCATGGCTTCAAGAGAGCGGCTAAAAGGGTGAGTGTGTCTTGGATCTCGAACCCGGAGTCATTGTTGACTTTCCTCTATAGCTCCTGGATCATTTGAACCAGGTTGTTGGGATGTTCTTCATCATCTGAGATAATCTCCGGGCTTACCTCTCTCCTGGTTCTTTTGGATTTGGATTTCCTCATTCTTTCCTCCTCTTCTTGGAGCCTTCTTTGGATTCTGTGCTCCAACTTAGCTTGTTCCTCTTGTCTTATTTTTTCCCGGAGTCTTTCTATCCGTTTTAGCTCGTCAGCCTCATCATCTCTGACCTTACTCCGGGTTGGATGGTCCCTTTCGTTTCTTTGGTCTTGATTCCCGAGGCGAGCAAAGACCGAGGCTCGCGAGTTGTGGGAGTTGGCTGATCCCTCGGAGTTTCCCGCCTGGTCGGGTTCAGGTTCCGGATGAGGGCGATTTCGATAAGCCCGGATTGCTTCGGCCAGTTCCTCCGGGGTTAAATTCTCCATCTGGGCAGAGTCAAGGGGTACGTCGGTATACTTGTACCGGTTCACTTCAACTGTGACCCGAGCATCATTTGGACCGATCCCGAGCCTCTCCTGGACCGGGACATGGTTTTGCGGGATGGGCTCCGGGATCGGAGCCAGGGGCTCTTCCCTCGGGGTGCTATTTGCTGGGCGTTGGGTGGATTTGCTTGGTCGAGGCATGGTTTGCGGTTTTAGGTAGTTCGGGTTGTTTCAGTTTGGCTGTTGGTTCGGGTTCTGGGGTTCGGAGGTTCAGCCCCTCCTTCTAGCGCCAATGATAACTCCGAATCTTGATCGGGTACTTCCTCGCCAACTCCTGTCTCGGAAGTGGTGTAGCTGTAGTGGGGTATCTGCAAAACAACACCGGAGGGGGGGTTTGGCCCCGAGGTGCCTCCGGCGTGAGAATAAGAGTTGGCTTTGGAAGGTAATAATCAAGTAGAGTATCACAAAGTAATAAATGTGTGTAGGTGTGTAATAATGGCTAACCCCTAAACCCTATTTACTAGGGGTATTTATAGCCCTAGGCCTAGGGTTTAGGGGTAGGTTACCTTCACCCCCGACCGTTGGATCTGGGGGACAAGCCGCTGAATTCCCGGGATGTAGGACACGTGGCCTTGTCTGGGGTGACCATTGACTGGAATGTGGCCATGTTGTGGTGGGCATGATCTGGCATGTGTCTTCCCTTGTCTTTTAGTGTTGGTCAGCGCCACAAATAGGAGTGTCAGCTGAGGTGGGGTGCCACGTATACTGAGTGCCACAAGTCGGGGGGTCCCCTAGTCCGGGGTGGGGACCATGCCGCGTCGTGGTGGTCCCGGGCCCGGGGTCCACTACTCTGGGCTGGACCATTCTTATTCTCATGAGATAATTTGCTTATTGTTTTGGGCTCCTTGTTGGGCCTTGGCTGTTTATGGCCTATCATCCATCACTTGTTCACTATCACTACCAATATTTGCATTACTTGTGTGTTGCTTCTTTGTTCTTAGATATTCCAGAGTCCAAAGGAGACTAGAGTTTCTCACCTTGTGTTTGGATTATCAGTGAAGAAGAAGATAATTTGATGTGAAAGAAATCAGTGTGAAATTTCAATGGCATATGATAATAGGAGTAGGATAAATCAATCCGTGATTCCAATGTCATTATAGACAATGCCATGGCAATACAACGTATATGTAATGGATAGAATGATGGTGCCCATTATGTCACTTATAACATAATGGTCCAGTTTGGAAATTAGCTGATAGCTGTTAGTTGTAGCTGATTGAATTAGCTGTTTTGACTAGCGGATTGAATTAGCTGTTTTGACTAGCGGATTTAAATTAGCTGTTTTGAATAAATGTATTTGGTAAATAGTTTTTTGAATAACTTTTTGTGACAGATAGCAAACCTCTAATTGAAAAAGCTCCTAAAATGAGCTTTTTCAAAATTAGCTTTTTGATGCCAAACCTCTAACTCAAAGCTCTAACAACCAAACACTCATATTAGATATTTGATTTGGTCAAACCTCTAATCTACTCCAAACCTCTAATTTTACCTCAAACCTCTAACTTCCAAACATCCTCAATGTATCAAGCGTCTAACTTCCAAACATGCTCAATGTATCAAGCGTCTGTCTGGACCATATATGTACAACTTTTTTTTAGCTAATTACGGAGTATAAAACAGGCGCCTGTACCAAGTATAGTTATAGCTAAAGAACTACTCCGTAGTCTAGAGTTTAGGACCATCTAAGCTAAATACACCAGAAACTACACTAGAAACTAAATTAATACCTTATATATAATAAAATAAGGATAAGGGAGATCTCATCCAAATTTTTGGTCGTCGTCATTTTACTATAAAAAACATATGATCCGTTGGATTATAAAATATATCCTTGTATATTTATTTATAATTTTCACTTTGTTAATTTACTATAATACCCTTTCTTCATCGATTTGTTTTTTTTCTTCATCATTAGAACTAAATTTAATTTAAAAATATCTTTATAAGAGGGATCTTATCCAAATTTTTGGTCTGGTCGCTATACTACCAAAATTATATGATCCGTTGGATTGAAACTAGACGATCAAGATTAGATCACATAAAAAAGAAATTATAATATAAAAAGGATATAATTAGAAAATGTTGCATTAGAAGTGAATTTTAAAAGAAAATTACAATCTAAAAAGGATATAATTAAAAAAGATTGTATTATAATTGAATTTTAAAAAGAAAATTATATTCTAAAAAGAATATAATTAAAAAAAGTTGTATTAGAATTGAATTTTATTTTTTATTTATTAGTATTAAAAAATTTCATATTTACTATTTGGCCTCTATCTTGAGAGCTAGAAATCAGATTTAAATGATTTTACAATCCATGCGAACTCATAAAATTATCTTTAATTTAGTGATGTTTCAATAATTATTATTCAAATAGAAACACTCAGAATATCAAGAGAAAATATAATTACGAATTTTTACATTAATCCTAATCTATGTAGAAGTTCTACATTGATAATGCTATCATTTGTAGAAAACCTAATTGTATATGATTTAAATTATTGACATATACATTTTCGTATTTCAATATAAATATACTTTTTATTTTATAACATATTAAAATATAAAATATTTTTTATACTAAATTCAACGATTTTCATCTATTTATTTTAAGATATTTGTCGTCCGGAGGAATAGACGATTATCAAAATTTTGGACAAAATCTATCTTATATAAATATATATACGGAGTACTTTTTAGTTTATAACATATTAAAATATAAAACATTTTTTATGCTAGATCCAACGGTTTTCATCTATTTATTTTAAGATCTTTGTTATACGGAGGAATAGACTACCGATTATCAAAATTTCGGAAAAAATCTCTCTTACACTTATTATTAAAATTGTATTTGATTATGAGTAGAACTATCTTTAAATAATTATAAGGATATTTTGATAATGAAAACGAATTATAAGTAGAATTCATAAATCAAATAGAATTTTCAACTTAAAAAATCGTCAATTTCTTTTCTTTTTTGTTTCTGTGTAAATTTAATTATATTAAACCACATTAATTTAAAGATTATTTTGTTAATTTCATGTGGGCTGTAAATGTCCAAATCAAATTTTAGAATTCAAGATAGAGTACAAATATTAAATCAAACATATAAAATCTTATATATATCAATTTTTAAACATCAATTTGATATGTAAATTAATAACTTATAAAATTTCATAAATGTAATATAATTGTAGATATTAAAAAGGAGCCGTGCGTTGCACGGGTTATAAGCTAGTATATTATAATTAATAATACTATCTTATAATCGTGCAACGCACTGTTTCTTTTTTAATATTTACAATTATATTAATTTTTATTTTTATATATTATTAATTTACATATCAAATTGTTGTTAAAAAATCGATATATATATATATATATATATATATATATATATATATATATATATATATATATATATATATATATATAAGATTTTTCACATTTGATTTAATATTTGTGCTCTATCTTGAATTATTAAAATTTGATTTGGACGACTTTACGGTCCACGTGAAATTAACAAAATAATCTTTAATTAATTAATGTGGTTTAACAATTATATTCCGATTAAACCTACATAGAAACAAAAGAGAGAGAAAATTAAAGTTTTTTTACGTTGAAAATTTTATTCGATTTATGAATTCTACTTATAATTCATTTTTATTATTAAAATATCCTTGTTATTATTTGAAGATGGTTTTACTAACAACCAAATACAAATAATACCTTATATATAATAAGCATAAGGGAGATCTTATCCAAATTTTTGGTCGTCGTCATTGTACTACCAAAAACATATGATCCGTTGGATTAAAAAATTGGATTAAAAGTCATCCGTTGGATTATAAATTATATCCTTATATATTTATTTATAATTTTCACTTTGTTAATTTACTATAATACCATTTTTTCATCGATTTGTTTTTTTTCTTCATCATTAGAACTAAATTTAATTTAAAAATATCTTTATAAGAGGGATCTTATCTAAATTTTTGGTCTGGTCGCTAACTACCAAAATTATATGATCCGTTGGATTGAAACTAGACGATCAAGATTAGATCACATAAAAAAGAAATTATAATCTAAAAAGGATATAATTAGAAAAGGTTGTATTAGAAGTGAATTTTAAAAGAAAATTATAATCTAAAAAGGATATAATTAAAAAAGGTTGTATTATAATTGAATTTTAAAAAGAATATTATATTCTAAAAAGGATATAATTAAAAAAAAGTTGTATTAGAATTGAATTTTATTTTTTATTTATTAGTATTAAAAAATTTCATATTTACTATTTGGCCTCTATCTTGAGATCTAGAAATCAGATTTGAATGATTTTACAATCCATGCGAATCTCATAAAATTATCTTTAATTTAGTGATGCTTTAATAATTATTATTCAAGTAGAAACACTCAGAATATCAAGAGAAAATATAATTACGAATTTTTACATTAATCCTAATCTATGTAGCTAGAAGTTTTACATTGATAATGCTATCAATTGTATAAAACCTAATTGTATATGATTTAAATCATTGACATATACATTTTCGTATTTCAATATAAATATACTTTTTATTTTATAACATATTAAAATATAAAACATTTTTTATGCTAAATCCAACGATTTTCATCTATTGATTTTAAGATCTTTGTCGTACGGAGGAATAGACGATTATCAAAATTTTGGACAAAATCTATTTTATATAAATATATATATGGAGTACTTTTTAGTTTATAACATATTAAAAAATAAAACATTTTTTATGCTAGATCCAACGGTTTTCATCTATTTATTTTAAAATCTTTGTCATACGGAGGAATAGACTACCGATTATCCAACGGTTTTGATAATCGGTAGTCTGGTCCTCCGTACGACAAAATAAATAAGAACCGTTATATCTTGAAATAAATAGATGAAAATCGTTAAATCTAGCATAAAAATATATTTTATATTCTACTACGAAACGGTATATGTCAATGATTTAAATCATATATAATTAGGTTTTCTACATTGAATAAGATTAATGCAAAATTTTGCAATAATATTTTCTTTTGAGATTCTCAGTGTTTCCATTTGAATAATAATTACTAAATCATCATTAAATTAAAGATAATTTTATGAGTTTCGCGTGGATTATAAAATCATCCAAATATGATTTCTAGATCTCAAGATAGAGCCTAAATAGTAAATATAATTTTTTTAATACTAATAAAAAAATAAATAAAATTCAATTCTAATACAACATTTTTTAATTGTATCATTTTCATATTATGATTTTCTTCTTAAAATTTTATGAGTTTCGCGTGGATTGTAAATATGAATTTTTTTTAATACTAAGAAAAAATAAATAAAATTCAATTATAATACAACCTTTTTTTAATTATATCATTTTCATATTATGATTTTTTTTAAAAATTCAGTTCTAATACAACCTTTTTTAATTATATCCTTTTTAGATTATAATTTTCATTTTAAAATTGACTTATAATAAAAACTTTTCTAATTATATCCTTTTTAGATTATAACTTTCTCTTTTTATATGATATAATCTTGATCGTCTATTTTTAAAAATATTTAATTCGATGATTGAGATTATTTTGATAGTACAGTGACGAAAATTATTGATAAAATCCCTCTTATGTTTATTATATATAAGGATATAATATAGGATAATAGGATATATTTTTATAATTAAATATTTTTTTGTTATGTAGTTTGTAGGAGTTGAACCCATGATCTATGGTAGAACACGCTTATTAATTATGGCTCTTACTCTTCTATACTATACTATAATAAGTAAACTAGGGGATAATTGGTAGTTTGGTTCAACCCTATTTTTTAGCCATAATTTTAGTTCAATTAAAAATAAATTTAATTAATATTTTATATACCTATAAACATTCCCACTAATCCAGGTATGAAAGATAAACATGTAATGGGCTAAACTACTTTATCTGGGTCGGAGACTCTTGCACTTAGATCTGTCTGTTAGATCATGGGCTTTATTGTTCAGCCTTTATTTGGAAATTTATGGGGGGGAAATATGAAGTTGTTACTACTATTTTATACTGAAAGAAGCAATAAACATCCATTTTTAATTTAAAAATAAGTTGAGTTCAATAATGAGTACTTATAACATACTACTACTACAATAATAATAATAATAATACTTATAAAGTAAGGGGTCCGTATGGGCTTTTTTGTAAATACAAAACTTTTTTTAATGATTTACATAAATGTTCTTAAATTTGTATTGAAATTGTTTTAACCTCCTATAGAATCCTGAGGTCACCTATTTATACTAATCTATAATAAGCAAGGGAATAATCGGTAGTTTGGTTGTTTGGTTCAACCAACTATTAAAAAAAAAAATAGTGACCGTTAGATATTTAGGAAATAGATCATAATCGTTAAATCTAATAATTCTCTTTTCTAAATAGTCAAGGTTCGAATCCCCTCAACAACAAATTTACATTAAGATTTTATATTATTACTTTTAAACCGTACATGTTATTTATTAAATAACTATTATTATTACTAATAATTTTATTAATTAATATTAAAAAGTTAAATTATATCCATAATAAATTATTTTATTCTATTTTGTTTAATCATATAATTTTAAATACAAAACTTTTTTTAATGATTTACATAAATGTACTTAAATTTGTATTGAAATTATTTTAATCTCATGTAAGATCCTGAGGTCACCTATCTATACTAATCTATAATAAGCAAACTAGGGGATAATCGGTAGTTTGGTTGTTTTTTTTTTTTTTTTTTGATAAGCAACATTTGATTAATAAGCCAAAAGGCAAGAACAAAAGAGACCACACCACTGCAGAACATGACCAGACACAAAAGAAAAGCACCTAATAGACTAAGACTCTAAAGAACTAGAATATTGCAGTACATGTGAGACCACTGAAAACGAAGGCAGAGGTTAATCCAACAAGATAACATCCGCCGGCTTCTTATGACCAAACCTATATGTCGCCTGAGAAGACCCAGCAATGTTAGAAATAGACGCTGAGGCGCCCAAATTAGTAAGATTTGCTGAGCTTTGAGTGATAGCTAGACCGATCACAGCATAAACATGTTTGTCTTTAACTTTTTTGCTTCGTTCCTCCTGCGAGGGTTCGGAAATAGCAATGCCTTTTGACAAACGTTTATTGGACATAGCAGGAGAAGGCTCCTCCTGAGAGGTTTTCACAGAGGGGGCAACTGGATCACACTGCAAATGGAGGGGGGCAGATATCTGAGAAGATTCTTGCTTAGATTCAGCAGAGAAGCCATGATGGATGAGAAAAGCTGGAATTCTAGTAATAATTCCGATGCCGTTCGAGTTTCCATTTGACAATGGATGAACGTCAAAGACCCCATGTACGTTAAGCTTGATGCTATTCTCAGGAGGTGGGTACCAAAGGTTGTCCATATGGATGAACAAATGAATACATTAGGAAGAAGGGAGGAGAAAACATACTCTTGCAAGCTCTAAATGTTCTTGCTGAATAATTTGGAATCTGATATGTAGTAGATATCGTGCGGTCCCAGACCTAAAAAACAAGGCGTGCGTCTTGAAAATGACACAGATCATAGATAACCATTGCAAAGATTCTAATACGAGCATGGGCCTTTCTTTAAAGACAAACAAAGTTTCCTCTTTGAGCATGATCCTTACTATAAAGAAATGAAAAGGCAACAGTAGTCCACCTTTTAATGCCATGAAGTAATAAGTTGAGAAATAAGTGAGCCACTTTTGGCCAACTTGTCCGCCTCATCATTATATTCCCTAGGAATATGATAAAATTCTAAGTTGATAGAAGGTAGAAAATTGCTTCGCATATCTTTGTGGATCCAGTTTTGTCTGAAGCACTCTATTGCTTTGCTAGGATCCGAGCATATCACTATCTTCATGCTTGCATGCTGAATTTGCAACAAAATTTGAATAATAAACCATATGGCTACCATCTCGGTTTCTAGAGCGCTAGAGGCTGAAGTTGGTCCTGAGAAAAGGAATCTTGCTGCATGTGATTTGTCCTTGATTAGGCCGCCTACACCAGCCCTAGGTCCTAGAGAAGAATTGTTGTAGAAAGATCCATCTACAGAGCATATGGCATCAAAATTCTTGTATAGAATTTCCCAGAACAAGACTTTTTTGTTCAGCGAATGCATTTGTAACGTTGAGACAGGATTGTTTTCCCAAGCAGTAAAAAGGGTATCACTGATCATATCCACCGCCCCCATCCATTTGAATGTCCTGATCTTAATTAGATGGATGCAAGCACTTCTTTTAATACGAGAATTCTGGAAGATGAGCTCATTTCTGCTAAGCCAGATGGACCATAAAACCGCAGCAACCATTACATGCCAAGCCTTTGCGTTTAGTCTTTTAGGAATTGCTTTTAGCAGGCTTGGTAAATCAAAATTGGAGTCGAGTAATATATTCCTATCCCAGTTGCACCATATCTTAATGAATTCCCAACTCCAAGTAGCCACCTCACACTTTAAAAATAAGTGTGTTATTAGGGTTTCTTCATGCGTGCCACACCAGCTGCACAGAGGAGAAGAATTTGATAAGTTAATTCTGGAGAGTAAAAAACTTTTAACTGGCAGAATGGCATGCATTACTTTCCAAAGGAAGTTGAGGATTTTAGGGGGTGCAGCAATTTTCCAGAGAAGACTCCAAACTGGCGAGCGAATAGAGGAATGAAACAATGATGAGTAACAGTCCTTGGAGGTGAACTTCTGATTAGTGTGAGTCCAAATGAGCTTATCTTTTGAGTTAGATAAAGTTATCCGCTCGACAATCCTACTAATCCTATTAAAGTCAGATTCTTCCCACGCCCTTAATGGGCGACTCCAGAGAGCACTCCAAGCAACTTCACCAGATGATAGGACTTGCAGAACTGATTCAATGCACTCGAATTTTAGTAGTGACAGAGAGTATAGTCTTACAAACTGCAATCGTAAAGGTGTTCCATTGAACCAGGAATCTTCCCAGAATTTTGTCGATTTCCCATCTCTTATCAGCCAGTGGAAGTCATTCGACACCCTGCCTGATTCAATGAGAATTCTACCTGCCGCTATTACATCGCGTAGTATGTACGATGCAGAACCATTGGCATCTAGATTATATAGGCCTAACCCAAATTCTGGACCATACTTATGGGTCATAAAGGAGTGCCAGAAACTGCTCCTTTCTTCACAACTTCGCCACCACCACTTAAAAAGCATTGCATAGTTACGCTCTCTCAGAGACACCAGACCCAAACCCCCAGCTTGTTTCGGACGACAAATCTTGTTCCAACCTAATGAATGCATCTTTGGTCTAGAGACTTCCCCATCTATTTTCTCACCCCAAAAGAATGTCTTTCTGAGAATGTCAATCTTCCTTTCAACCTTTTTTGGCATTTGATACAGATTGTACCAGTAAATAGGCATGCTATCAAAAGCTGCTTTGAGAAGGATTGTTTTACCAGCATGATTTGTTAACCTACTTCTCCATGAGGCTAGTTTACCTTGCAATTTCTGGATTAAAGGATCCCAAAATTTGACTACTTTAGGAGAAGCACTAATGTCCGCCCCTAAGTAGTTGATAGAGTCACTGTTACAAACTGAAGATATCATATTGAGCTAGTAAACAATACTCAGATTGACATTGACATTCAACTAACAAAGAAATAAACTATATATATTGTTTACATTCTGCAGATTGAAGTACAGGAAAATGAACAAGATAATTGAGAGAGTGAGAGAGAGAGAGAGAGAAATTCTATTTATACAGACTACTCTAACTAACTCTCTCTAACTAACTCTAAATGAAATGTAACAGCTCACTATCCAGCTAAGCTCCAGCTGTGAGATGCTGACATGGCAGAGTAGTAGAATCAGTATGCTTAACATCCCCCCTCAAGTTAGGTGTGGAGAGAGCTGAGCAAACACCTAACTTGGACAATAGAAACTGCAACTGAGAAGAAGAAAGGGCCTTGGTAAACAAGTCAGCCGGTTGATCTGTGGTAGAAATATGATGTGTAGAGAGTAAGCCAGATTTAAGTTTCTGACGAACCAAATGACAATCAATGTCAATATGTTTGGTTCGTTCATGAAACACAGGGTTAGAAGCAATGTAAAATGCAGACTGGTTGTCACAAAACAAGGGAACTGGAGTCAGATTGACAACATGTAACTCAGTAAGCAAGGAAACCAACCAAGTAACCTCACAGCTAGTATCAGCTAAACTTCGATACTCAGCCTCAGCAGTGGATCGAGACACTGTGGGCTGTTTCTTGCACTTCCAGGATATTAAAGTTCCACCAAGTGTGACACAGAATCCAGTTAAAGATTGTCGAGTAGAATGACAGCTACCCCAGTCAGCATCAGAAAAAGCCACAAGAACAGGATTGGTTTTAGCAGCATAAAAAAAGCCTTGAGTAGGTGTAGCAGCTAAGTAACGAACCAACTTCAAGGCTGCATGCCAGTGACAAGTTTGAGGTTGATGCATGAATTGAGCTAATACATGAACAGGATAGGACAAATCAGGTCGTGAGATGGTCAGATAAATCAAATGACCAACAAGCCTTCGAAAGCCAATAACATCATGCAAACAAGGACTATCTAAAGCCTGTAACAAAGTGTGATGCTGATCCATAGGAATTACAGATGTCTTGTTTCCAATCTGAGCAAAATCCTTAAGAATATCAGAAGTATACTTTTGCTGATTCATAAAGATACCTGTAGCATCTCTACTAATCTGAATTCCTAAGAAATAAGATAAAGACCCTAAGTCTTTAATCTTAAACTGAGTGCTCAGAAAATCTGTAACCTGAGTCATAAGCAAATCATTATTTCCTGTTAAAACCATATCATCAACATAGATAAGTAACACCAACACTGAACTTCCTTGAGCAAAGACAAACAGACTGGGATCTCCAATAGTTTGCACTAAACCAAAGGATAACAAGGCTGAAGCAAGAGCTATAAACCACTGTCGTGGAGCTTGTTTCAGACCATATAATGACTTGAGCAATCGACAAACCGGCTTCTGATTAGGATACATTTTCAACACTTCATCAGGAATATCATATCCAGGTGGACAAGACATGTACACCTCTTCATCTAACAGACCATGTAAGAATGCATTGGTCACATCAAGTTGTTTAAGTGACCAATGATTCATAGCAGCAAGAGCAAGCAGAATACGAAATGAAGTCATCTTTGTCACTGGGGCAAAAGTCTCAAAATAATCCAAATTTTCTGTCTGAGTGAAGCCCTTAGCAACAAGTCGAGCCTTATATCGATCTATTTTACCATTAGGTAAGTACTTAATCCTAAACAACCAACGACAGCTTACTGTTTTCTTATGAGCAGGTAATGGTACTACCTCCCATGTCTGATTAGCCTCCAAAGCAGCTAGTTCAACAGTCATGGCCTCACACCATTCAGGATGATCAATAGCCTGTTTATAGGTTTGAGGTTCAAACACTGCATCTGATTGAATGACTGAGTTGACAGCTTTGTCAGTACTAGTAGATAACAAATGTGATGGAATACCTGCATAATCCTGAAATTTAACAGGTAGAGATCGATTTCTTTGAGGTCGAAGCACAGGAGCAGTTACCTCAGAATGAGTAGTTTCAGAATGAGTGGCTTCAGAATTAGTAGCATCAGTAGCAGACTCAGAGATAGAATTTTCAGAAGCTTGATTAGTGAAGAAACTATCCTCACAATGAAACTCCAAAGGATCATTTTCAACAAAAACAGAAGATGGAGGAAACAGTGAATGAGGAGACTGAGACTCCATAGTTTTAAATGGAAATATATTTTCAACAAAGTGAACATCACGAGAAACAAGAACCTGTCTTGTATCTAAATCCAGTACTTTGTAACCTTTCTTGGCATATGGATAACCCAAGAAAACACCCTTTACAGATCTGGCTGCAAACTTATCTAGAGGCTGAGGCACAACAGTGGCATAACACAGTGACCCAAACACTCTTAACTCATCATAGTTAGGTACAGACCCCATCAACACTTCATAGGGACTCTTGTGATTAAGATTAACAGATGGAGTTCTGTTTATAAGGTAAACTGCTGTAAGCAAGTAGTCTCCCCAGAAAACAATTGCCAAACTAGCATGAAATCTCAATGCTCTTGCACAATTTAACAAATGTTGATGTTTACGTTCCACCAAACCATTTTGTTGGGGAGTATACACACAGGAAGTTTGGTGAATTATACCGTGTTCAGCTAAGTATGCAGAAACAGTACGATTCACAAATTCTGTACCATTATCCGTTCGAAGAACCTTAATGGTTGTTTGAAACTGATTTTGAACAAATGCAGAAAATTCTTTAATAAGAGATGGAACTGCAGACTTATCACTCAGCAAATAAACCCAAGTACACCTTGATTTATCTTCAACTAGTGTCAAAAACATATTACAATGACCATGCGTTTTGAAACGATACGGCCCCCACAAGTCTGCATGTACTAAATCAAATAGCTTGTCACTAACATGAGTATTAGAAGAAAACTGCAATCTATGTTGCTTAGCTAGATGACAACTATCACAAACATCTAACACCTTGGTTGTACACTTTACTGGAAGATGATGAACAACTGAAGCAGGAACATGACCCAAACGTGCATGCCATAAGTCTATAGCAGCAACTTCAGCACAAAAAACATTGTTAGAGACAACTTTCTTCTCAGTAGTAGATACTTGATGATCTGTAGTAGAAGAGTGATAATCTGTAGCAGTTAACATGTAAAATCCATTCTCTTGATTACCAAGCACGATAGCTGTCTTCCAAACATGATCCTGAAGATAGCATTTATCAGCTAAAAAATTAACCTGATATGAAGTGTCCTTAAGCAGCTTGGAGATAGATAACAGATTATATGTAAACGTTGGAACATATAGAACATTAGTCAAGACAATAGAGGAATTTAGAGTTAAATTTCCAACGTGACTAACAGAAGCTATATCACCATTTGGTAACTCAAGTGTTGCAGAGCAAACATTAACATCTTGAAGTAGATGCAGAAATGGAGTGATATGATCTGTTGCTCCTGTATCAAGGATCCATTTGTATTGAGAATGCTCAGCAGAGACATTATGTACTTGATGTACTACATGCTTACCTGTCATATGAACAGTGTTGATAGAGTGTTGAGTAGGCCAGGTACTAACAGTATGAGGCATTGAAGTAGCTGGCTGAGTTGATGCACCATTAGTAGCTCCTTGAGGAGAGATCAAAGTCTTTTGTAATATCTGAATAAGTTGTTTGCACTGTCCTTCTGACAGATTAAGATCAGCATTGGAAGAACTAAACAATCCAGTACTTAAAGATTCAGAGCTAACAGTAGAAGCTTGATCAGTTTGAGAAACTGCAGCAACAACAGATCCTCTTGAATTCTGAAATCTAGGCTTTGGTTTTGGCTTACCAAATAGCCTGTGCCATGTAGGATAGCCATGGATACAATAACAAGTAGCTTTCAAATGACCTGACATATGACAGAAGTCACATACTAAAGACTCATTAGCCTTCTTAGTAGGAGCATGACCAGCCTTGCTCTGAAACTTAGACTGATTAGGTACAGCTGTCTTAACATTCATAGCTAGATTTCCTGTAGAAACAGACTCAAAACCAACTGTCTCTCGCTGACTTTCTTCTTGCAGCAACATTGCATAACTCTGATTCAGACTAGGTAGAGGTTTCATCAACAGGATTTGACCTCTAATACCAGTAAATGACTCATTAAGTCCCATTAGAAACTGTGTTAACTGAAGATTCTGATCAAATTCATTCAGCTTAGTATTAACTGTACATGTACATAAAGTACAAGTACATCTAGGTTTTGCAACCAAACAATCAAGTTCATCATGAACTGTTCTGAATTTTGTGAAATAAGCAGAAATTGACAGAGATCCTTGAGTAAGATAAGCAATCTCTTTTCGAAGATGAAACAGCTTCGGGACATTACTCTGAGCATATCTAGTCTCTAAATCCAACCAAATTTCTCGTGCAGACTTTAGATACACTATGCTATTTCTAATCTCAACAGCGACAGAGTTTAACAACCATGAGGTAATCATATTATTGCAGCGAATCCAGTAAACAAGTAGAGGAGAATTAGAAGCAGGCTTAAAATACGATCCATCCACAAAACCTAATTTGAGCTTAGAAGACAGAGCAATTTCCATAGATATACTCCACTGATTGTAATTCATTTCATTCAATACAACAGTTGTAATTTGCATACCAGGATTATCAGACGGATGCAGATAATATGGATGATTACAATCAATAGTTGAAGATCCAGTTGTATATCCTAACATAGCAGAAGAGTATGATGCGCTACTAGTCATAGTTGATAAATTTTCACAAACTGAATGCTTATCAAAACAAACAGTTAACAGATCTGCAGATTATTGAGTAGAAGATAAGAAAACAAACTTGAGAAAGCTTCAATTGAGCAACGATATCAGATCGAACATCGATTAACAGCGATTAACGCACAGAGATGATGAACGAGCTTAGAGATGACGAACACGCGGAAGAAATGGAGATATTGGCTCTGATACCATGTTACAAACTGAAGATATCATATTGAGCTAGTAAACAATACTCAGATTGACATTGACATTCAACTAACAAAGAAATAAACTGTATATATTGTTTACATTCTGCAGATTGAAGTACAGGAAAATGAACAAGATAATTGAGAGAGTGAGAGAGAGAGAGAGATTCTATTTATACAGACTACTCTAACTAACTCTTTCTAACTAACTCTAAATGAAATGTAACAGCTCACTATCCAGCTAAGCTCCAGCTGTGAGATGCTGACATGGCAGAGTAGTAGAATCAGTATGCTTAACAGTCACCACCCACTTTACAACCTAGAGTGGATGCCCAGTTACGTAGCTCAAACGAATCTTCATGAAAACCATAGATATGACTTTTATGAAAGTTTACTTTCAGTCCTGTGAGAATGAAAAAACTTTGCAACACCTGTTTAATGCCTTTAACAAAAGCCGAATAAAAAAAAAAAGAATAGTGACAGTTAGATATTTAGAAAATAGATCATAATATCGTTAAATCTAATAATTCTCTTTTCTAAATAGTCAAGGTTCGAATCCCCTCAACAACAAATTTACATTAAGATTTTATATTATTATTTTTAAACCGTACATGTTATTTATTAAATAACTATTATTATTACTAATAATTTTATTAATTAATATTAAAAAGTTAAATTATATCCATAATAAATTATTTTATTCTATTTTGTTTAATCATATAATTTTAAAAATATTTAAAAGTAACCCGTGCTTCGCACGGGCTATAAGCTAGTATTATATAATAGGATGATAATAGGATATAATTTATGTCCTAATTCCCTGAACCTGATTTTGAAAGAGAAATTGCCCAAAATACCACAATTTACTACTCTCTCTCACCAAAATACCATTTTGCGGGATACACCGCCTTTTTTAACCACGGAGTACGCATTCTGGTACTGCGCAGTCTTGTATACGCATTCTGGTAATGCGTTGCCTGTGATACGTGATATATTTGTATATAATTAAATAGTTTTTCATTATGTAATTTGTAGGAGTCGAACCATGACCTATGGTAGTACACATTTATTATCCCTCTTACTTTTATTATATAATAGGATATAATGAGGACAAAATTGTCTTTTAAGAATGTTTAGTTAATTTTGTCTTTTAAGAATGTTTAGTTAATTATTTAATCATGGTTACAACAAAAATAGGACAAAATAACAAAAAATAGGATAAAATAGAAAAAATGGGATATATTTATAATAACAAATAAAAATAGGACATAATTATAAATGACATTTTAAAATGGGACATATTAGAAAAAAAATCCAAAAAACTGAGACACCTGTGTGTTGGATTAACGTGTTTAATTAAGTTCTTTTATTTCATTACTTATTTTTACTATAATAAATTCTACATTATTAGGTTTTATACTTTTATTAACTTATTATTAGGTTTTATTATTTAATATACAAAAATAAAGAAGCACAGTAAGTTTTGCAAAATCATTAGTATAGTGAATAACATTTTTCTATCGAACTAAATTGTTAGAGTTTAGAAAGGAAAAAAATTATTTTTAGAGTAACATTTTTATTTTCAAAAAAATTTTAATAGAGTTGTATGCTTCACAATCACATGAGATCAAAAAATAGTTTCCGAAAGAAAAACTTTTACCGGAAATAATATTTATTATAGGATTCAGGTTCCTAAAATTATCTTCAGACCTGATAAAAAAATTGAACCGAAATTCATGTAACTGAATTTGATTTTATATTCGAATTGAAAATTTTGATAATGATTCGAAAATCAATTTCATCCGATCCAATCTGAAAAATATCCGAACTGAAATTTTAACCGAAAATAATTCGGAATATTAGATCCAGTATGACCTTGAACAGATCAAAACCGATTAATAAACTATCCGAACCGAATATGATTCGAAATGTTGGATCTGATTTAGATCCAAATTAGAAAAATGATGAATTAAGTAGTTGTTATAATTTAAACGTGATTACAATGAATAACCTATATACATTAGCGCAAATTTCATTCAATATTTACCCATTGATAAGGAAAATACATACGTACGTAAAACAATTTTATGTCAAAAAATAATATCATACTCCCTTCGTCCCGGTCATTTGTTTACGTTGTTTGGAGAGTGTCTGACACGCATTTTAAGGTACATTTAATCATCCTTTTTTGAAAAAAGTACATTATTTTATACTAGAAATATTATATTCAACAATAAGGTAATTTTTAAAATTTCATAAATTAAAATAATGAATAAGTAATGATCTGAAAGGATCCGAACCAAATTTCTTCCGATCTTAATCCGAATTCGACTCGAATCGAATCGAATCAGATTTGATCCGAACTCCATTCAAATATATTATAACCGAAAGTTGATCCGATCTGAAACCAATCCGATTATCCGAACTAGTTACACATTTATATCCAATATAATAAGCATAAGGTGGATATTTGGTTGTCAGTACTGCCGCCAAACAAATATTGATCGTTAGATCTAAACTTTAATTAATGGCCTAGATTATATCCTATTTATTTTAATATTTAAATACTAATATAGTAATATTCTAAACAGATTCTGTCACACCGGCTCAAAAGTATATTCTAATTAATATAAAAGAGAAAAATAATGTCCTAACTGATTTAGGTGAAATATAATTTCACATATATCAATAATCTAAATTTTGTAAAATAATTTATATACCTGAACTAATTGAAATATAAATTTATTCGCAAATTTTATAAATATTAGACATATAATACAAATAAAATATTTTTCAAAAATCTTGGTACTCATGTGAGAGGAATATTTTTTTAAATAACATAATCTTCATAAATCTTATATAAATTTATAATATTATACCCTATTTATTTTAATAGTCAGGACTACTACCAAACAAATATTGATCATTAGATATAAATTTTAATTAACGGTCTAGATTGTACCCTATTTATTTTAATATTTAAATACTAACATAGCAATATTCTAAACAAACTCTACCACACCGGTGCAAAAGCCTATTCTAATTGATATAGAAGAGAAAAATCATGTCCTGACTGATCTAGGTGAAATATAATTCCACATATATCTATAATCTAAATTTTGTAAAATAGTTTATATACTTTAACTAATCGAAAAACAAATTTATTCGCAAATTTTATAAATATTAGAAACATATTATACAAATAAAATAATTTTCAAAAATCTTGATACTCACATGAAAGGAATATTTTTTAAATAATATTATCTTCATAAATCTTAATATTTATGTGAATAATGATTCTCAAATGATCTAAATTGGATTCTTATTAATATCATATAAAAGAATAAATTTAATAAATATTAGAGGAATATAATTCAAATATATAAGTTGGTCAATAGAATATAGAACTAAAACTAAAACTAATTTAACATAATAATTTCAAAAAACCATTCAACAGAGATGAAATTAAAATCCAAAGCAAAAGTCTATTCTAAATAATATAGAAGAGAAAAACCATGTCCTAACTGATTTAGGTGAAATATAATTTCACATATATCAATAATCTAAATTTTGTAAAATAGTTTATATACTTGAACTAATTGAAATATAATTTATTCACAAATTTTATAAATATTAGAGACATATAATACAAATAAAATAATTTTCAAAAATCTTGATACTCACATGAGATGAATATTTTTTTAAATAATATAATCTTCATAAATCTTCATATTTATGTGAATAATGATTCTCAAATAATCTAAATTGGATTCTTACTGATCTATACTATTATATTAAAGCCGAAAGATTGAAAATTTGTCGGTTTGGTTATCCTAATTATTAAAATAAATAATGAAATAATATAAATAATGGTAATTAGTCATTGTCATTTTCACATTTACTTTTAATTGAAGATATTACTTTTTATAAAAATATCAATCGTACCATATCTTCAATTCATTAATATTTCTTTCTAACTAAAATACATTACCTTTTTTATTTGAAACTAATATTTCAATCATTAATATATACACAAAAATATCACACCATATTTTTCAAAAAAATATATTTTCAATTATTAATAAAATATATTAAAAATCCCTATATGTTGTTTATAACAAGGAAACATTAGTATAATCCGTAAATATGAGTATATTAAATTATATTAAATTAAATTAAAATAATTATTAAAATAATAATTATATAAAAACATAATTTTAATATTAAATAAAATTTAATAAATACCTAAAATTTGGTATTTTTCAATCAATTTAAAAGACATTTACTTTTAATTGAACATATTACCCTTCATTCACACCTAAAACATCGTATCTTCCAATCATTAATATTTCTTTTCTAATTAAAACATGTTACCTTTTAATTTACAACATAATTTTGCAATCTTAATCTTCCAATCATTAATATTTTTTTTCTAATTAAAACATGTTAACTTTTAATTTAAAACATAATCTTACAATTATTAATATGTACCTAAAAAAATCACACCATATCTTTCAATCACTAATAAAAATATATATTAGAAATCTGTATACAACGAATAATTACCGTTCGATTTTTAGCTAAAAAATCAGAACTGTTAGATCTGATGATTAAATATTTTATATGATTAAGTTATTTTACAAAACATTAAAGATTCGAATTTCGTCAACGTATTTAATTTAAAATTTTATAATATAAATTTCAAAACATGCATATCATTAATTAAATTTATAATCAATATCAATATAATCCTAATGTCTGTTAGTATTACATTTCGGAAAATTATTACTATTGTCCTTCATTTTTTAAATCTTCTTTATTTCTTTGATTTCTTTAATGTCTTTTTTTGTCATTACACAGCATTTGGAGCGACCCAATTTAGATTGGATCGACCCAAATCAAAACTTCTACTATTTTTTGTTATTACATAGCATTTGGAGCAACCCAATTTAGATTGGATCGACCCAAATCTAAACCTCTACTATTAACCTTCATTTTTTTAATCTTCTTTATTTCTTTGATGCTTATTTTTAAAAAATAAAAAAGAGTTTTTTAATTATGGAGCCAAAACATGAACAAAATAACTAAAAAATATCTTCCTCTACTATTATCCTTCTTCTTTATTTCTTTGATGCTTATTTTTAAAAAAATAAAAAAGAGTTTTTTAATTATGGAGCCAAAACATGAACAAAATAACTGAAAAATATCTTCCTCTACTATTATCCTTCATTTTTTTTATCTTCTTTATTTCTTTGATGCTTATTTTTAAGAAATAAAAAAGAGTTTTTTAATTATGGAGCCAAAACATGAACAAAATAACTAAAAAAATATCTTTATTTATTATTTTCAATATACACGACATCATCTATGATCATTGTTTTGAAAATTTCGGATTATTCGACGAAAACACCGTCTGGTTACTAATAAAAAATTAATCGATATAATAATGGAAGATAACTTAATATTATTAATTATTTAAATTTAACACATATTTATATATATATATATATATATATATATATATATATATATATATATATAATATATGAAGGTGCTCAAATGAGAACTTTCTTAAAATGATAATTTAGTTCACACTAAACTATATATATTTCATTTATTCTAAGGGCCCCGCCAGGGCACCTTCACTTCTACCCTCTATTCATTAATTAAAAAAAATTAAAAAAACTACTACCAGATCATCATTTTTTTTTTTTTTCATTTTTTTAATCTTCTTTATTTCTTTGATTTCTTGATGTCCTTTTTATCATTACACAACATTTGGAGCGACCCAATTTAGATTAGATCAACCTAAATCAAAACCTCTACTATTTTTTGTCATTACACAGCATTTGGAGCGACCCAATTTAGATTTGATCAACCCAAATCTAAACCTCTACTATTAACCTTCATTTTTTATCTTCTTTATTTCTTTGATGCTTATTTTTAAAAATAAAAAAGAGTTTTTTTAATTATGGAACCAAAACATGAACAAAATAACTAAAAAATATCTTCATCTACTATTATCCTTCATTTTTTTATCTTCTTTATTTCTTTGATTCTTATTTTTAAAAAATAAAAAAGAGTTTTTTAATTATGGAGCCAAAACATGAACAAATAACTAAAAAATATCTTTATTTATAATTTTCAATATACACGGCATCATCTATGATCATTGTTTCGAAAATATCGGATTTAGTCGACGAAAGCACCGTCTGGTTACTAATAAAAATTAATCGATATAATAATGGAAGATAACTTAATATTATTAATTATTTAAATTTAACACATATTTAAATATATAGGGAGTGCTCAAATGAGAACTTTCTTAAAATGAGAATATAGTTCACACAAAAATATATATATATTTCATTTATTCTAGGGGCCCCGCCAGGGACACTTTCACTTCTACCCTTTATCCATTAATAAAAAAAACTAGAAAAAAACTACAGCCACATCATCATTTTTTTAAAAAAATAAAAAGGAGTTTTTTTTAATTATGGAGCCAAAACAGGAACAAAATAACTAAAAAATGTCTTTTTTTATAATTTTCAATATTTTTTTTTTTTTGAAAAGCCCATAAAATTCATTAAGAAAGAACAGGTCTGCGCCTGAGGATACAGCTGAAAGCCTCTAACTGATTGAAAATTGAGGCAACAGAAGAGCTCATCTACGACAAGCTAACTGGGCTAACTAAGCTAAATCTGGACAACTAAACATAAAGAAAGAACCAACTCGACTGACTAGGGATCTTAAATTTGAATACTTAGAGCCATAAAACCTTGAGAACGGAAGCTTATTTGCAAAGTGGTAGAGTTGCTCCCCTGTGCCAAGGATATAGTCTTCCATAACATCCTTGTGATAGAAAAGCCCTGCATGCAATCTTACTATCCCAGATATAGCAAAAGTAGAAAAACAGAATATTCATGGATGCTTTTATCTCCATTCCTCTAGTTGCTTATCCATTCCGATAATAAGCTATGCTGTTTCGCCCCGTTTTTTGCCAAAAAATCTGACTCTAGATTAATTTCTCTATCACATTGCATGATATAGAAATTAGTCCAAGTCTGGTCCTTAATTTTAATAGATGAGAATTCTTCTGCTAGCCAATAGGAGTCTGTACAAATGATGATTTTGCTACCTGCAAAATTGGATTTTTTAACTTCCTCAATTAAAAATCTGCAAGCTAGAAATTCTGCCTCCAAAGGGGTCGAAGCTTGTATTGGGCCTGAAAAAAGAAAGATTGAATGGTTGGGTTTATCATAGAGGATGCCTCCCTGTCCTGCTTCTAATATCTGATTTTGACCCATGCTCCAAGACCCATCAGTGAAGCCTACTAGATCATAGTTGTCGTGAAGGATTTTTAGAAGAGCGTCTTTTTTGTTAATTGCTTGGATCTTGAGATATCCTATGGGGTTAGCCACCCATATACTTTCCAGACCGTTGTAGAAGTTAGAAACCCAGCCCCCGGCTCTCATCCACTTAAAAACCGTATTTTTGAGGAGATACTCCATGCTTTCATTGCTCGGCCTTGAATTGTTGAAAGTGCAATCATTTCTAACTTTCCATATTGACCAAAGGGTGGCTGCTGCGAAAGTATACCAATATTTCCCAAACTCTCGACCTTGCTTTAACTTGAATAATTCTGAGATGCTGAAAGAGTCATTTGGCATTCGTAATAAAGTGATGTTAATCCACCTTATTAATATTAACCAAAAGATTGAAGACATTGGACAAGTCCAAAAAATATGGTTAATGTCTTCATTAGGGTAAGAACACCAGGAGCATGTGTTATCAATGTTCATACCTCTACGTCTTAGAAATGACTTCGAGGGGAGAATCTCATGTTTGATTTTCCAGAGGAAAATCTTGATGGCCGGTGGAATCTTACTTTGCCAAATCCAAAGCCATTCACTGTTAGGGTGACTGCTGTCTTCCGTTAGAATTTTATAACCCGAAGCACTGGAGAATGATTTATGATTTGACGACCAAGTAATCACATCCTTGTTGATTGTAGGCCTGAAGGTTCTTGTAGTGAGTAATAAAGCTTCTATTTCCTCCTCCTCCCACTGCCTGGGTAGTCTTCGCCAAAGGGTTAAAGGTTGAGTGTTAAGGTTGAGCAGAAGATCATGCATTGACTTTAATGAACTATTTTTGTGCAGACTGAGAGCAAAGAGTCTAGGGAACCTTTCCTTTAACGGGAGCGAATCTGTCCAGATGTCTAACCAAAAGTAGATATCTAACCCATTCCCTGTTTCCCATCGAAAATCATTTTTTGAGAAGATTTTGAGTTGAGTATAGGCAGAGACTGACATTATACTACTCATAATAGGTGATAGTTTGCTCATGGCTCGACTTGGATAGATGCTTTCCCATTCTCCGTATTTGCTGAGTAGAATTTGAGCCCAGAGATCATCCTTGTCCTTCCTGTACCTCCACCACCATTTAGCTAACAGAGCAATGTTTCTTTTCTTGATAGAGGATATGCCTAAACCCCCTTGCTTTTTACTTTGGCAGAGTACATTCCAGTTAATGAGATGCATTTTATGATTGGTAGCATGTAAACCTTCCCAGACAAAATCCCGTCTTATTTTGTCAATACGAGCGATAATGCCACTAGGAATGCTGTATAGATTGAGCCAATAGATTGGCATGCTATCTAATACTGCTTTTAAGAGTACCAACCTTCCAGCTAGGTTCGAGCTTGCTCCTTTCCATCTTTGCAATTTCTTACGGAATTTGATAACGAGAGGGTCCCAGAAATCCAGATTACTGGGTGATTTGCCTATGTTGGCTCCTAAGTATTGCAGAGGCCACGAGCCGATCTTGCATCCCAAAATTTCAGCCCAACAGTTGATTTTATGAGCATTCTTCTTTGATCCAAAGATTTGGCTTTTTTGAAAGTTAATTTTGAGTCCTGACATGCTTTCAAAGAGAGAAAGAATCAGTTTGATGCCTTGAATAGATTTTGTGTCATCTTTTACAAATAGGATGGTATCGTCCGCAAATTGCAAATGTGAGATGTGAATTGAGTTGATGTGGACTCCCTCAAAGATGTTCAAGGAACTAGCTTTCTCCAGAAGCCGATGGAGCATTTCGCCAACAATATTGAAGAGTAGGGGCGAGATTGGATCCCCCTGCCTAAGTCCACGTCCCATGTTGAATTCTTTAGTTGGCGATCCATTGACTAGGATAGAAGGTCTAGCTGAGGACAGTATGCACTTAATCCATAGGATCCATTTTTCATGGAAGTTCAGGCATCTCATTGTGTCTTCAAGAAAATCCCAACTAACTGTATCGAATGCTTTTGCAAAATCGATCTTTAAGATTATTCCCCTGCTCTTTTCTGTTAGGATACTGTGGGCTACTTCGTTTGCAATGAGAATACCATCTGATATGAATCTATTCTTGATGAAACCTGTTTGATGTTCTGATACGATGAGATGAATTTTCGAACTTAGCCTGTTGGCTAGTAGTTTCAGCAAAATTTTCATCGTGAAGTTGATGAGACTGATCGGCCTATAATCACTTGCTGAGTTAGGGACGTCCACCTTAGGAATTAGTGTGATAAAAGACGAGTTGATTCCTTTCGGTAGAGATCCATCTGAGTGGAAGTTGTTCACCATTGTCATAAACTCGCCTTTGATGAAATCCCAAGAATCCTTAATGAAGGTTCCATTTAGACCATCTGGTCCCGGTGCCTTCTTAGAGTCAAGGTTCTTTAGTGCTAATTTGACTTCCTCTTCTGAAAATTCTGAGATCATATTAGAAGAATCTAATATCTGAAGTTTGTTGGGATACAATGAGTTGAGGTTGAGTCTGATGGTTGTTTTCTTTGAAAAGAGACCCTTGTAGTAATTGAAGAAGAGATCCTTGATTTCAAGGGGACTAGAAATCCAAACGGATCCATTCCTAATACCATGAATCGTATTTTTCCTTCTTCTGAACTGAGAATATCGATGAAAGAATTTTGTGTTGGAATCCCCTTCTATCTCCCACTTAATCCTTGCTTTTTGTTTGATCATGGATTCTCTGATTTTGTAAGAAGAGTTCAATTTTTCTGTGATTGAAATCTTATCCTTGATTGGCCAACTTTCTTTATCTGCTTTTGAGACTTGTTCTTCTAACAAAGAGATGTGATTGGAGATATCCGATTTGTTATTTCGACTCCATTCTTTGATCCATTGTCTGATCATTCTCCATCTGTGGAAAGAGTCATGAGAGTTGTTTCTCATGTTAGAGTAGGATTCCTTTTTCAAAGTAAGCCAAGAATTGAATTCTTCATTCTCTATCCAGAAGTTGAATGCCTTGAAAGGAATGGGTCCCCAATCGATAGATTTATGGCTGAGAATGATAGGAATATGATCTGATGATTTTCTGCAGTCTCCGACTAGCTGCCAGAAATTTCCAAGGGGCCAGTGAATATTCAAAAGGACTCTGTCTAGCTTGCTCTGCTTACCATTGGGCCCGAACCAAGTAAAACTGTAGTTAGACAAAGGAACCTCCCATAGATTATGGTTTTGAATGAATTCTTCGAAATCTTGTGAGTCCTTTTTTCTGTATATGCAATTCGCCTTTTCATTTGGAAAACGTATACAGTTGAAGTCTCCTAGTATACAGAAAGCCTCTTGAGGAAATTGCTCCAAGATGTTACTTAAATTATTCCATAGAGATCTTTTGCCAATATCATCTTGGGGGCATAGATGTTGATAAAGTTGATGATATCTCCTTTGCTGGTTACTTTCATTTTAAGCCAGATCATGAATTTGTTGACTGCACTGTTTAACAATGAAAAGAAAGAGTTATCCCAAGAGATTAACAATCCACCAGAAAGACCTTCAGAAGGAGACTCTATCCATCCATGTCCTATGACGGGCCAGATAGCATCTTTCATTGAGTCTGACCATTTCGAACATTTGGTCTCTTGTAGGCTGAAAAGACTAGGCTTGTATTTGCTGACTAGGGCTTGTAAATTTTTCCTAGCTGTGAGATTGCAAACTCCCCTGATATTCCGGTTTAGAAGAGAGAAACTATCCATTAAAACCTTGTAGGTGAAGAGATCTGAAGACCAAGAAAAACTTATTCTGACAAGCTTTTAGTGATCACTTCTTTCGCCTGCTCTCTTTCCGATTCTGTTATTAGACCCATTAGCTCTCCTACCTCCACAATCTGGTCTATTAGACTAGCTTGTGCTCTGTTGGAGGTCTCCGCATCCATAACAATTATAAAGGGTTCTGGATTATGGAAGGTTAGGGCCTGACCATGAACCTTGTCTAATTTCGTAGAATTTTGTCTAGGTGATTCCTTCTTGGCAACTTTAGTGGATTTCTTTTTGAACTTGGCTTTGTATTCAAAGAAATGAGTGATCTTTGGGTATTTCCTGGGCCTTCCTTTCCTGCCTCCCAGCTTGAGTTTGTTAATATCCAAAATTGACTCTAGGTCTTTGGATTCCGTTACCTCTATGAAACTCGAGCAAGACTTGATGCTGTTTGTATCTTTTTCTTCTTCTGAGAAATTCTGGGAACTTATTGAGATGGGTGATTTTCTATCTCTGGTGATCCAACAATCCTTGTTTGAGTGGTGCACTAGATTTTGGGACGTGGGAATCCCTGATTCGATGTCCCCTTGCTCATTCATCACTGGAGGCGAGTGGTTTGAGTTCTCTTTTTTTGAAGAAGTATAAGGGTGTTCAGGGATCCCTGTCATGCTATCCCCTTGCTCTTTCATCCCTGGTTGTAGGTGGTATGTCCTCTCTTTTGTCGAAGAGGCACAAGGGGGATCAGACTTTGAATTCAGATCCTTTTTGTTGCCTCGAAATTCTGATTCTGCTGGTTGAGATGATTTATCTTCCACGTGATCAGAGAAAGAGGATTTTTTGTGATTTACATCCACCTTCTGTGAGATATTAGACTTAAGAGCTAAGTCAAAACCCCTCGGAACTTCTTTGATGATAACCCAAAAGGATTCTTCTCCTATCAGGACCTTGAAAGTTTCTTTGATTTTACGGACCTGATTTGTGAAGATACAAACTAAAGGGTTGGAGAGGTTATCCTCATTAGGATCTTGAGGTTCCATTGTTAGAAATGTGCCCCATTCCTCTATAATTTTGTCCCAGTTGGACCTGTTCCAGAGACTGATTGGTAGACCATCGCATTTTAGCCATGCCTTTCTTGGAAGAAGTAGCTCTTTATGCTTAGTGTCTAGGAAGGAAGAAAACCATGGATCCAACCATCCTAGATCCATGACGTCTTTGTCTTGTTTCGAAGGGAAGGTGATAAGAAACTTGTTATGGGAGAGGCCTTTAATCTTCAAGTTGCTGATTCCTTCTTTTTGCATTTTCATCAAGATGGAAGAGGCTGAATCCTCATTCCTGGCAAAAGCTATTAGGCTAGCCTCCATTTCTGCCTCTGTATCTTGTTCCATGCTCAATCTTAGGACCCTATGATTCAGGAATACCTTATCATCAGTAAATGTACAAGTTTCTTTAGCTACCTTGTCTGGATCTAGAGTGGTGAAGCGAGGATCCTTGTTAGTATTGTGAAGCTTAGTAGGGTCCTTGGGGGTGTTATTCCTTGAACTTGGTTGTTTAGCTGGAGTTACAATGAGGTCATATCCCTGAAATGAGACTTTCTTGCAGTTGGAGAGAATTTTATTAGCTTCACTGTGATTGGTAGGGACAATGAATCCAAATCTTTTATTATATCTGTCTCTTCTTTTTGGAAGTATGAAGTCTTTCAATGCTCCTTTATTCTTGAAGAAGCTCCATATTTCTTTGGTTGAAGCTGCTATAGGAAGGTTATAAACAAAGATATTAGATTCCTTGCCCTGTCTCCATGATGAATGTCCCTTGCCTTCATTGGTGTCAACTCCTTTGGGTTTGCTAGTTTTCATGAAGTCCTCTTCTCCTTTGACAATCTGAGCATATGATAAAGGCCTACTATTGTTAGCAGCTGTGTTCACTTCGATAGGACCCTGGGCTTCCTTAAACATGATCGTTGATTTCCCTTTGTCGTAGTTGATTGAATGAGGAGAATGAGCAGCTACTTTGTTGTCAATGACAATCCCAGACTGAAATCTCTTTTTGCGCATAGTATACCAAGAGTGACCCTGTTTGGTGATGTTGTTTGTTTCACCTAGTAGGGTGGCAAGTTGATGAAGACTCTCTGTCCTTGTAGTCCTTCCTTCTTGTATTTTTTTCTTGTCCCTCCTTGGGAGACTACGATGATGAATTTGTAATAGAGCTTCTGAAATTGCCTTATCTGATCCTTCCGAAACTTCCTGTAGGGTATTCCTATCCACCAAGTCCTTGTTATTGCTTATGAATTCGATAACTATGCTATCTTCCTTGTCTCCCTGCTTGCCTCCTCTCTTACCTCCTTGCTTCATCGCTGTTTGTTTGCTACTAATTTATTTAGCACAATAAAAACTGAAATTACGCAGAGAAAAGTGTGTGCGACACTAAGTCAAACACTTGATCGGCACCTCTCACTACACACAATCTTTAATTGATTTTCATTGCAATCATAATGTGGCACCATTTGGAAGTCAATGAAACTTACTTGGTATCAGGTTTTTTGGACATTGATCTGGTGGTAACCATGGAGAATTCCGGAGTAACGAGGATTTTAAATTTCAAAAAATCCTTTCATCACCTTTGATTTTTTGATTTATAATTTTCAATATACACGCGGCATCATCTATGCCAAAACATGAAAAAATAACTAAAAACTATCTTAATTTTTAATTTTCAATATACACGGCATCATCTAAAATCATTGTTTTGAAAATTTCGGATTTAGCCGACGAAAGCACCGTCTGGTTGCTAATAAAAAATTAAACGATATAATAATGGAAGATAACTTAATATTATTAATTATTTAAATTTAACACATATTTATATAGATAGGGAGGTGCTCAAATGAGAACTTTCTTAAAATGAGAATTTAGTTCACACTAAAATATATATATTTCATTTATTCTAAGGACCCCGCCAGGGGCACCTTCACATCTACCCTCTATCCATTAATCAAAAAAAAACAAAAAAAAAAAACTACTGCCACATCATCGTTTTTTTAGAAAAAATATATTTTTATTTTTTTTTAATTTTTTAATTTTTGTTTTTGAGAGCATAATTATTAAAAACAATAAAAAAGAAAAAACACTAAGCACCAGTTTTATTTTACTTTTTTGAAATTCCTTGGAAAAATGTTTGCATAAATAATTTCATTTAACAAAAATTTATTAAAAGTACAACATAAAACTCAAATTATGCGTATCCACCACGCAAGTTGTTTGAGAACTCAGTGGTGACCCGTATTTGCAAAAAGCGGGTCCAAAATCTTTATATATATATATATATATATATATATATATATATATATATTAGTTTGCATACCATATATGCTATATTTCAATTTAGTTTTCTAAGTTTTCCATTAAACGAGGTTTTCCCTAGATCCTTACACTATATATATATATACACACACACACACACACACACACACTACACACCCAAATCTTGACACACAATTGGTCTAATCATTAAAATTATAATTATGGGATTTAGATGTCATAAAATCAATTAATTTATTCTTTAATCATTTATCTACGCTAGGACTAGAAACAAAATACCCTAATTGTATGCTCAAATCATGTACTATATCATTGCCTAAGTTACATGTATATATTGATAGTTTTACCATCATTTATTCATTCATCATATTTTCTCTTAACCAAACAATGGCAGGGGAACATTGTCAAAAATTACAAAGCTTGATGCCTCAAAAATCTCTTGGAAAATTAAAGTTAGAATGACAAGAATGTGGCCGGTAATGAATGCTGAAAGAGTTTTCCGAGGACATAATTTTTTGTTGGTAGATATAGATGTATGTACCTGATGCATTATATATTCATTTTTTTTATGTAAACTTTTTACTGATTATAACTTTTAATTATTTGACATATATGATGTCTTTCAGGGTTATCATATTTAAGCATTTGTATATGGACATCTGAAAAATCCAAAGAAAAAATTAGAGGAGGGAGAAATTTATATTATCACTAACTTCACTGTGAAGAGCGCATTTGGAAAACTGCGACCAGTATCGTCAAAAATTGCTATTTCTTTTACAAAT
This sequence comes from Kitagawia praeruptora, assembly GCA_037693485.1. Lineage (NCBI taxonomy): Eukaryota > Viridiplantae > Streptophyta > Magnoliopsida > Apiales > Apiaceae > Kitagawia > Kitagawia praeruptora. Next base: position 149,886,160 of record CM075352.1, read on the forward strand.
GCAACAGAAGTGGTTCATGTACAAGAAAATGATCCACTTTTGGTGATGAACAAGTACGAATGTATAGAGTTGGAAGATTTAAAGTCATTGGCAACAGAGACGTGTCCTGATGAACCTACTTATAAAAATGGAGAACCAGAATTTACATATGGTATACTTGAATATATATTTGAAGTAATACTTTAATTTTATTTATATTCGTCCAATATATTGTAATTGTAAATTAATATTTATAAAATATAAAATTAGTCATTGAAATATTAATTATTATTTTAATGTTACTACGCAATTTTTAAATTTTATTGAAATAATTTCACTAATTTCAACATATTTATCTATTCCGAAAATAGCTGTGCTCATGATGTGATTATATGGGAAGATCTTGCATTATCAGTTAAAAGGATGATTGGTGCCGATGATTCAGAACAAAATATTTTAATTCTAGCCAGTACGAAAGTCGTGACCTGAAAAGGTATGCAATAATAATGTCATTTCATTTATTATTAATTATATTATAATAGATTAACATGAATTTCTAACATTTGTCAGGTGTTGTGCAAATTAAATCATTGTCATTCACTAAAGTATATTTGAATATTGATGACGATACCACTGAAATAATGAGATAGAGGTATTTTTATACTCCATATATGTATTTCCATTTACATGTTACAATGGAAAAAACAAATTACTCATATTTTTTCACATCAATATAGACTTGAAGAAGTTGGATATGTGGCATCTCAATCTACAATCATTGAGGAACAAGCTGACAACACTCAAACTGAACTTTACACTTTGAATGGTCTCCGTAATTTAAAAGATGCCGAATTGATCGATGTTGTGTTATAAAAATTTGAATTTCAGTATACCTTCATTTCAATATCTAAGTTTTTAATATAAAACATAATATATATATATGCATCTAAAAATTTATGCGCAGAAAGAAGTTATTTGTCGTGTCAAGATTAGCAAGGTCAATGAGGAGTACAAATGGTATTACAATTACTGCTCTCAGTGCGAAAAAATATATATTCGCTTAATTAAATATTTAATATTATAATCCCTTATAATTAAACTTCAGATTTAAGGTGCTAGTGTTGGTAGAGGATGAAACTGCAACATCAAACATGATCCTCTTTGATCTACCTGCAAAAAGAATTCTTAATACCACTGCAACGAATTTAAGTCAAACCTTGAAAAAGGTATAATTTACAAATGAATTCTTTTGTTGTAATACAAACTCTATTAATGTCATCAAATAACTTTTTAAACTTAACTATATTTGTCTTCATATTTTGTAGAAAAAAAACAGCTGATACATTTCCGGAAGAGCTCAAAGATATCGTTGGGAAAAAATTTACATTCACCATAATTCTCAATAAAGAAAATATATTGAATAATTCTGACATTTTTTTATGCATATGATCTTCATCAACAATTATCTAACATTAATTCAGAATCTCAATCTTATGTCACAATCAATCTAACAAAATTTCAAAAATATTTATTACTTAATTTGCAATTTTTGATGGATGTATAGAATAAATTTTTAGCATTGTCAAAATAGAATTGCATGCTACTCTTTATATAAATTTTTTCATAACGCTATTTCATTAAATAATTATATAATTGTATAACTGAATGGAACATGTTTGTAGGTGATCAATCAAACTCCTAAATTTATTTAAAATGACATTTTAAATTAAATGAATGCCGTGTACGAAGTACGGGCAAAATGCTAGTTATTAAAATAGTTATTAGAAATAATAATTATATAAAAATATAATTATAACATAAAATAAATTTATTTCATATAAAACAACCCGTGCATCCCACGAATTATAAGCTAATAATTATAATAAAATTACTAGCTTATAGCCCGTGCGAAGCACGGGTTACTTTTAAATACTTTTAAAATTATATAATTAAATAAAATAGAGAATAATTTATTACGAATTTATTAGTAATAATAATAGTTTAATAAATGATATGTATTGATTAGAATTAATAATATAAAATCTTAATGTAAATTTGTTGTTGATGGGATTTGAACCTTGATCTTTGGAAGATGGATTTTAATAAAGAATATTCCTTATTATTAGATCTAACGGCTATGTGAAAAGTATTTATGTTTGATATATGGTGTTGAAAAAGAAGAGAAAAGCCGTAGTAATGGTGTAAATATAAAATACTACTCTGTATTGGTTTAACGGAATTCATTTGATTTGTTTTATATTATAAATAATTTAAAATTAAATAATTAGAGTGAAAACCAAAACTTAGGAGAAAACCAAAACTTTCAATGTTTCGGCTTTAATATAATAGTATAAATAATTAGAGTGAAAACCAAAACTTAGGAGAAAACCAAAACTTTCAATGTTTCGGCTTTAATATAATAGTACTAGCTTATAACCCGTGCAATGCACGGGTTTCTTTTAATATGTTATTTAAATTTTATTTTATGCTATAATAATATTTTTATATAATCATTATTTTGTAAAAATTATTTTAATATTATTTTAATATAAATTTAGTTAATCATGATTTAAAATTTACAGTATTATAGGATTTTAAGTTAAATATGTCGTTGACGGGATTCGAAACTTGTATTTTTAGTAAAATACTTTAATCATAAAATATATCTTATAATTACATCTAACGGTTCTTATTAATTAATAAAAATCTAACAGTTAAATGGTTTAATATTTTTCGGTATACATTAGTGATTGCAAATTATTGGTTTAAAATTTATATTATAAATTTTTTAAAAAAAATAAGTCTGACAGAATTCGAACCTTGAAATTTTAGTAAATTAATTTAAACATATAATATATCTAATCATTAGATCTAATGGTTCTGATTTTTTACTAAAAATATAACGTTCATTATTCGTTGTATATATATGTCTATTATCTTTTGTTAGTGATTAGACAATATAGTGTTATTTTTTTGGATATATATTAATTATTGTAAGATTATATTTTCAAATAAAAGTTAACGTGTTTTATTTAGAAAGAAATATTATTGATTGAAAGATATTATATCTTAGGTGTTTATAAAAGGTAATATCATCAATAAATTAAAAGTAAACCTCTTTTAATTAAAAAAAGGCAATCGACTAATTATCACTAATTATATTATTTTACTATTTATTTTAATAGTTAGGATGACTGTGCTGAAGATCGAACGGACAAACTTTCAATGCCCGTGTGATGCACAGGTTTCTTTTATTATATTATATAAATTTTATTTAATATTACAATTATGTTTTTATATAATCATTATTTTTAATATTTTTTTAATTTTAATTTAATATAATTTAATATTCTCATGTTCACGGATTATACTAATGTTTCCTTATTATAAATAATGTATACGAATTTTTAATATATTTTATTAAATAGTGATATAATTGGGAAAAAAACATTTTAGTTAGAGAAAAGATAAAAGATAAAAAATTAATTTATTAGTTAACAGTAATTATAATTTGTTTTTTAATTAATTTTAGTTAGAGAAAAAAGAAAAGATAAAAAATTAATTTTTTAGTTAACATAATTATAATTTATTTTTTAATTAGAAAAAATATAAAAGATATTATATTTTACTTGAAAAAGGAAACTGTTTAGTTATTAAAAAAAAAGGTAACATGTTTAACCTGAAAAAGTAGATTGATTAGTAAAGTAAAAAAATTTAGTTAAATAAAATATAAAAGAAGATTTTTAAAAGGTAACCCGTGATATAATTGGAAAAAGAGATATTTTAGTTAGAGAAAAGAGAATTTGAATGAAAATATTAATTAATTAGTTAATAGTAATTATAATATGCTTTTTAGTTAGATAAAATATTAGAAAAAATATAAAAGATATTATATTTTACTTGAAAAAGGAAATTGTTTAGTTATTAAAAAAAAGGTAACATGTTTAACCTGAAAAAGTAGATTGATTAGTAAAGTAAAAAATTTAGTTAAATAAAATATAAAAGAAGATTTTTAAAAGGTAACCCGTGATATAATTGGAAAAAGAGATATTTTAGTTAGAGAAAAGAGAATTTGAATGAAAATATTAATTAATTAGTTAATAGTAATTATAATATGCTTTTTAGTTAGATAAAATATAAAATATATTATATTTTACCTGAAAAAGGAAACTGCTTAGTCATTAAAAAGAAAAGAAAAGGTAACATGTTTAACCTGAAAAAGGAAATTGATTAGTAAAGCACAAATTTTAGTTAGATAAAATATTAAAAAAAATATTTTATCCATAATTAAGTAAGGGTAAATTAGTAAAATCAATAGGTACCAACCAACCAAACTTTTAATGTTTCGGCTTTAATATAATACTAGCTTAAAACCCGTGCGATGCACGGATTTCTTTTAATATTATATGATATGTTTTATTAATTTGATTTACTTTTTTTAAAATATGAATTTTAGAGGTTTAAATTTTTAAATGAGATGATTTGATAATAATTACATAAATGTTAATTAGCAGAAAAAATATTTATAAATGTTATCCGTTATATTTCTATGAAAAGAGGGATTTTAGTTAGAAAATATTGAAAAGAAAATACATCTTTGTTCAAAAAGGTAATCGGTTAATTATAAGTACTTATAAAATTATAATTTTATTTTATTAAATAGAATGCCGTGATTTAACTGAAAAAAGTGAGGTGTTAGTTAGAGAAAATTAAAAAGGAAACATGTTTTAGGTGAAAAAGGTAATTGATTAGTTTATAGTAATTATAATTCAATTATGTTATTTTACTAAATAAAATTGCTCGTAAAGTTTTAAGAAAAGGAAAAATTAGTGTTGCCCGTGATATTTTAAAGAAAAGAGATATTTTAGTTAGAAAATATAGAAAAGATGATACATTTTAGCTTAAACTTAATCGGTTAATTATTAACATTATAATATTGTTATTTTATTTTATTAAATAGAACCGCCCGTGATATAATTGAAAAAAGATAGATTTTATTTAGAGAAAATAGAAAATGTAATGTGAAAATTAAAAAGATGACATGTTTTAGGTGAAAAAGGTAATTGATTAGTTTATAATAATTATAATTTAATTTATGTTATTTCACTAAATTAAATTGTTCATAATGTCTTTAGATTGTGAGAAATTAATGTTGCCCATGATATTTCTAGAAAAAAGGAATTTGAATTATAAAATATGGAAAAGATGATATGTTTTAGTTGAAAAAGGTAATTGATAATTATTAGTATTAAAATATTATTATTTATTAAATAGAACCACCCGTGATATATTTGTAAAAAAAGATATTTTAGTTAAAGAGATATTTTAGTTATAGAATAGAGAAAAGGTAACATGTTTTGGCTGAAAAAGATAATTGATTAGTTAATAGTAATTATAATATAATTATGTTATTTTCAAAATTGCTTGTAGTGTTTATAAGAAAGGAGAAATTTTAGTTAGATAAAATATAAAAGGTATTGTGCTTTATCTTAAAAGGGAAATTAATTAGTTAGTGACAAATAGAAAAGGTAATATGTTTAATATGAAAAAGGAAATTATGTAATTAGTTAATAGTTAAGTAAGGGTAATTAGGTAAATTCAATAGGTACCAACCAACCAACCAAACTTTTAATGTTTCGGCTTTAATATAATAGAACTAGCTTAGGGCCCGTGCAAAGCACGGGTTACTTTTAAATACTTTTAAAATTATGTGATTAAATAAAATAGAGTATAATATTTTATTATGGAATTTAACTTTGTAATATTAATTAATAAAATTAATAATAATAATAATAGTTATTTAATAAATGATATGTATTGATTAGAACTAATAATATAAAATCTTAATGTAAATTTGTTGTTAACGGGTAATGGTGTAAATATAAAATACTACTCTGTATTTAGGATTAAAGACAATAATGGAATTTATTTGATTTGTTTTATATTACAAATAATTTAAAATTAAATAATTAGAGTGAAAACCAAAACTTAAGAGAAAACCAAAACTTTCAATGTTTCGGCTTTAATATAATAGAGTATAATATTTTATTATGGAATTTAACTTTGTAATATTAATTAATAATAATAATAATAGTTATTTAATAAATGATATGTATTGATTAGAACTAATAATATAAAATCTTAATGTAAATTTGTTGTTAACGGGTAATGGTGTAAATATAAAATACTACTCTGTATTTAGGATTAAAGACAATAATGGAATTTATTTGATTTGTTTTATATTACAAATAATTTAAAATTAAATAATTAGAGTGAAAACCAAAACTTAAGAGAAAACCAAAACTTTCAATGTTTCGGCTTTAATATAATAGTACTAGCTTATAACCCGTGCAAAGCACGGGTTGCTTTTAATTTTTTGTAATTTGTTTATAGTGTAATATAATATTATAAATATTAATTTTAATTTGTTATAGTGTAATTTGTTATTTGTTTAATATGGTTTTTAATATTAAAAAATAGGGTTGAACCAAACTAACAATTATCCCCTAGTTCAATACTATTATAAGCAAAATAGGATATTTTTGGTTGTCGGTTTGGTACTCTTTTGTTGGTCACTCATTTTGGTCACTCTTTAATTTGCTTAAATCTCTATTATTAATAACAAAAAAAATGTAAAAAAAACACACAAAACACTCTCCTGTTAATAAAATTAAAAAAACACGCACATACACGCCACTCCTCTCGATCAAAACTCTCGGATAAATCTTTGCTTACCCGAGAATGTTTTTAGGTAGATAAAATATTAATTAAATTTATTTTTAGTTGAACTAAAATTATGGCTAAAAAATAGGGTTGAACCAAACTACCAAACTAACAATTATTACCTAGTTTACTTAGGATTAAAGACAATAACGGAATTTATTTGATTTGTTTTATATTATAAATAATTTAAAATTAAATAATTAGAGTGAAAACCAAAACTTAGGAGAAAACCAAAACTTTCAATGTTTCGGCTTTAATATAATAGTACTAGCTTAAAACCCGTGCGATGCACGGATTTCTTTTAATATTATATTATATGTTTTATTAATTCGATTTACTTTTTTTAAAATATGAATTTTAGAGGTTTAAATTTTTAAATGAGATGATTTGATAATAATTACATAAATGTTAATTAGCAGAAAAAATATTTATAAATGTTATCCGTTATATTTCTATGAAAAGAGGGATTTTAGTTAGAAAATATTGAAAGAATATACATCTTTGTTCAAAAAGGTAATCGGTTAATTATAAGTACTTATAAAATTATAATTTTATTTTATTAAATAGAATGCCGTGATTTAACTGAAAAAAGTGAGGTGTTAGTTAGAGAAAATTAAAAAGGAAACATGTTTTAGGTGAAAAAGGTGATTGATTAGTTTATAGTAATTATAATTCAATTATGTTATTTTACTAAATAAAATTGCTCGTAAAGTTTTAAGAAAAGGAAAAATTAGTGTTGCCCGTGATATTTTAAAGAAAAGAGATATTTTAGTTAGAAAATATAGAAAAGATGATACATTTTAGCTTAAACTTAATCGGTTAATTATTAACATTATAATATTATTATTTTATTTTATTAAATAGAACCGCCCGTGATATAATTGAAAAAAGATAGATTTTATTTAGAGAAAATAGAAAATGTAATGTGAAAATTAAAAAGATGACATGTTTTAGGTGAAAAAGGTAATTGATTAGTTTATAATAATTATAATTTATGTTATTTCACTAAATTAAATTGTTCATAATGTCTTTAGATTGTGAGAAATTAATGTTGCCCATGATATTTCTAGAAAAAAGGAATTTGAATTATAAAATATGGAAAAGATGATATGTTTTAGTTGAAAAAGGTAATTGATAATTATTAGTATTAAAATATTATTATTTATTAAATAGAACCACCGTGATATATTTGTAAAAAAAGATATTTTAGTTAAAGAGATATTTTAGTTATAGAATAGAGAAAAGGTAACATGTTTTGGCTGAAAAAGGTAATTGATTAGTTAATAGTAATTATAATATAATTATGTTATTTTCAAAATTGCTTGTAGTGTTTATAAGAAAGGAGAAATTTTAGTTAGATGTATTGTGCTTTACCTTAAAAGGGAAATTAATTAGTTAGTAACAAATAGAAAAGGTAATATGTTTAATATGAAAAAGGAAATTATGTAATTAGTTAATAGTTAAGTAAGGGTAATTAGGTAAATTCAATAGGTACCAACCAACCAACCAAACTTTTAATGCTTCGGCTTTAATATAATAGAATAGATAGATAGATATATATAAAGTTATAAACACGAGAATGTTGTTGTAATTACAAATCTTGTATATATTCACAAAATTGTCATCGATGAGGAAACACTCCGCAGCCTTTTTCCAAAAAAGCCTCCAAATGACATGACATGAGTGATTTGGCAAATTGTAATGTTTTAATTGGATGGCCCTGGCGGGCCCATTATAATTATAACCAATCACATTAATTTGGTAACAATTTTTGGTACCCAATTTGGTACCTCTAGCATTTTTCTTTTTTTTTTCTCAATTATTATTATATGATGAAAACTTAAAAGATACATGTCAGAGGGACTTAGACATGCATGCTCTGTGTACGAGCCTTAACATAAGATTCTTGTCACAATGACTTAAAATATGGTTCACACAATGAGGGGTGATTAATGAGAGAACGGCAGTTAACAAATTATGACCCGCCAAATGAGGATTCAATAATCCCCAACTTCTCCGCTCAAACATCTCTTCTCCACCAACAATCTGAGACAAAAAATGTATGTTTTACACTCACTTGAAATATGAACACACATTATTTAACTTAAAACCAAAACAACAAAAAAACACAAAAATAAACAAAAAAGAAAACAAAGAATTTCAGGAAATGGCACAAGCATACCCTACAGAAAAAATGAAAGAAAACCCAGATCAAGTTGAGAATAATCATGGTAAAATGAAGGAGATTACATGTAGTTATAGTAGTAGTAGCAGTAATACAAATGCTCCTTTTAAATTCAATGTCCAAGCTCCAGAATTTGTGCCAAGTTCATATAATAATGCTACTACAACTGCACAGATGCCTGTTTCTGGATATTTTTACCCATGTTTTCATTATATTGCTGGAAATGATGCTGGGGCTGATTGGCTTTATGTTGGTAATCAAGATTCTCTTCAATTGGTTTCGTCTCCGTCTTCGGTTATTACAAACTATTCTAAGGATGTCCTCACAGCTGAACTCAAACAAAAAATCATCAAACAGGTATCCTGTTTTGTTTTTTTTTTTACTTGCTGATTTGTATGGCTATTGTTATCATGGTTGTTCGGATAAAGCATGATAATGAAATTGCTGTCATTAAACAGGATCATATTTATATGGTCATTGCACATTCCCTTTGATTCAGTGTGCGTGCTTTGCTTAGCTTTGTCAAATATTTTGTTTGAGATTGCTATGTTAAACATCAACGGAAAATCTTTTGTAAATTTTCTAATCCGATGAGGTAATCGTGTTCATGCTTCGTTTGTAAACACAAATCTCAGATTTCTTATCCTCAGTTTGAAACTTTATTCCATTTGTTTTCGCTTTCTATTATTTGCACAAATTTACCTGTTCCTTCCTAGAATGCCCTGTTCTTTCTTATTCATCTTATCAAGCCAGCTCTATCTTCTTTCTTTCGTTTCATTTTGCTCTGCATTTTATTTCATCACCTCTTTTACTCTGGAATCATGATAAATGATGGTTCACTTCGTTTCAGTTCACTCACCTGAACTGTCAGCATCTTCAAGCAAAGTACATCAGCATGACTTAACATGTCCATTCTGTTAACCATGCTACTCTTCTGTTGACATGATATTTCACTAATTCCTAGATTATAGACATTTTGCATTTAGGCATTATATATAGGTTTCATTGGATGTCCGTCTTTTTAACAGGCCGAATACCAATTCAGTGCCATGAGCTTGCTAGCAAATGAGTCCTTGATGAAACAAATCAATAAGGACCCTGAAGGCTATGGTACGATACTTTGTAAATTATGAGATAAGGTCAATGCATTTTGTGTTAATTTCCCAATTTATGTAATGTCATTCATGGATATGGCACTGTAACAGTTCCAATATCTTTTATTGCATCTACGAAGAAGATCAAGTCCCTCGTCAGTAATAGCCAGTTAGTTGCACAAGCATTACGATCCTCTTCAAAGCTTGTAAGTTCTAATACATAATATAGTTTCTCTTCAAGTAAGGAATGATTAGCCTACCGTAATTTTGTTATTTTCTTCTAAAGGTTGTAAGCAGTGACGGAAAAAAGGTCAAGCGAAAACACCCATTTACTGAAAAAGATAAAGAGGACTTGCAGGTTACAATAATATTGTTGTTTTCTTTTTCATTATCATGATCATTCACAAGTTCTTAAAAATTTGAAAGTAATAAAGAATATCCTATTCTGTCTGGCAGTCCCGTACCATTGTTGTAGAGAATTTGCCTGATGATCACTCGCATCAGAATCTCGAGAAGATTTTCAATGTGGTTGGAAGGTTGGACTTGTATTTGCGATGCAAAAAAATCTGTGTCTGGATTCATATATGTCATCAGTATTTTCGTGTAAATACTAATAAACCGTCATGCAGTGTGAAAACCATTCGAATCTGCCATCCTCCAGATGCCAATTCTCCCCGTCCGAAAGGAAATATTATAATCAGTAACAAGGTATGAGGAGTGCGGATCTGTAATCAGTTTATTCCTAAACCTTATACTTATTTTTGACCTTATTTTTTTCTGTCATTCTGATCCTCCTAATGTATGTGTTCTGCATTCTTCTTTTTTAAAGCTTCATGCGCTCGTGGAATACGAGACCCCTGAATTAGCGGAGAGAGCAGTATGTAACCATTTAAAATTCTGAAATTTATTATCCCTCACCTACAGATTACTTCGAAATTAACAGCTGAACTGTAATAGGTTGACAAGTTAAATGATGAAAGGAACTGGAGAAAGGGACTCAGAGTAACATTGCTACTCAGACGCTCAGTATGTTAAATTGGATTCTTATTTATGGTTCATATTATTTGTTTTTCTACGTCTCTTCTACCTGACAAAAATGATGGAAGTTTTCCTAATACAAATCTCCAGCCAAAATCTGTGTTGAAGAACAGAAAGTCAGAATTTGATGGGTATTTTGACGATGATTGTGATGATGACGACACACCAGGGCAAGGATTTTCAGAAAATTCTTCTCAGCCTATTAACTCAGAATCTGCTGTCGACAATCTTGTTAGTATCTTTACTTGCCCGTATTTCTTATTGACATAAAAAACTATTCTTACTTAAGTTGTTTAATCTTTGATCATCAATGTTATGATGATATACCACGTATGTGGTTCCTCGGATTTATGTATATGTGATCTATGGTTTGTTTTGACGTTTAAAATATAAATGTCCAAGAAGTACTCCAATAACACAATGAGGCAGCGCAGCACTCACTCACTGACTGAAATGATGGTGAAATGTTTTCTAGTTCTATAAGGTTAATTGTTTTATAGTTTAGGTTCCATTGTTTTATAGGCTGAAGAGAGTTCATCAGCAGCAAAGAAAGGATGGGCTCGTGGGCGTGGTAAATTGCGGTTAAGGACTCAAAATCACACTGGACGTGGCTCACTTCTGCCATCTCCAATATCATCCAACTCCCAACAGTGCGAAGCATCATCAACCAAACAAGTCACAAAAGGTCCAAGAATGCCAGATGGAACTAGGGGATTCACCATGGGACGAGGGAAGCCAATCTGTACTTCAGGTCCAGCAATTTTGAAAGAGTAGTAGACGATGATCAATTTTGTTTCCAGCACCAGTCAATAGAGATCGAGTAGTAATATATTTATATACCATACATGTTATGTAAGTAAATTTTTTGTTTATGGAGCTAATAATCTGAAACTCGCAACTTAAACATTTCTAGGCTAATATAGTGAATATAAACTTAATTTGTACACAAATTTATGTCAGAGACCGGAACATATAAGGGTCCTGGCAAACTATTTGATATAATGATTTCAGTACATTCTTCAACGTTTCCTTTATACTGAAAATCAGTCCTATTACAATGAATTCACCTGAACTTTTTTGTATGATAACTTTCTTTGTTATGTTGTGCGATTAAATCTCCTAAACAGGAAATAACTACTCCATCCGTCCCACTTTTATTGTCTACTGTTTCCTATTTTCTTTGTCCCAAAATAATTGTCCACATTTAAATAATAAGGTATATTATGTGTTAATTATGTTAACTTTTATAGAGAATAGTACAATTATTTGGTAACTATGAGTATAATTGACATGATTGAATAAAAGGTGGATTTTGATTGATGGACAATAAAAATGGGACGGAGGGAGTATAATTTTTTATGCTTTGAAAGTAAACTTCTGAACTCAGAGACTTAATATCTATATTATGCATTTGCAATAATGCTGATTCAAGGCAAAATAAGCCAGTCTGCATGGTTTTTTATGGGCTTTGTCAGACTTCTACCAGTGCATACAACAAAACTCTTGGATATTTGAAAATTACAAAATGACAAACTAACAGTTGAGCATGTACTGATTGAATTTAAACAACTTTCTAACATGCCTTAAGTGTGGATGTCCTCTGACCTCTTTGTCGCCAGTGAGAGTCGGCTTAAAGATTTAAGCCGAACTTTGATAAATGATCTACCGAATTTCTGTCTTTGCTGAACAAATGAGTAGCAATTTTTATATTTCTAGTGACAATCATGTGTCTCCGGCAGACTTTAAAAAAAACCACGGGACTGTCAGTTCCTGATTAAACGAGTGAAGGGCCACTTTTTGGTTCTGTCGAAATATACACCATTGGGTAGCTTAAAATGGAGCATAGAGATGCACCATCAAAATTGCTCTTGTTTCTGCCAAATTGGAACTATTGCCATAAGAATAAAATGGTTGCAGTCCTAATAATGTTGGAAAATGTGAAAATATTTTGATATTTTACAAGTTTTTAAGGACGTTTAAAAAAGTATTATATTTAAAAATATTATTTAATAGTTGGGGACGTTCAAATTAGATGAATATGTGAATCAAATTGAAGCAAAGTTAATTACTACGTGTTCAGACACAGTGGGGACACTTAAATTAGATGAATATGTGAATCAAATGGAAGCAAAGCTGATTACTACGTGTTCAGACACCATTACCGTTTAGATAATCGCATATGATGAGTCAACGTTATCCTTTGGTTTATCTAAAGATGAGTTAGCTTTATCTTTTGGATTATCGCATGATGAGTTAACACTATATTTTGACTAATTTTTATTGAGCCAGTGATATCTGTTATGGGAGGAATTTGTCACAACAAACTAGGATGTCGTTGCTGGAATAGCGCCAATGAATACGGAATCGCCCAATTGCCCAGAAAGGCTCGCAACTGGAGATCTATGGCTAGGTGCCCAGAAAGGCTCACAGCTAGGGGTTACCGAAGAACACGGGATGTGGTTCCTCGGAAGGATCGGACTGGATTCACGGGAATTAGAGCTCAAGGACCGAATATTGGCCTGCCAAGAACCCTAATAATGATGTGCCACACAAAAGTATACATGCTCTATATTACTCAAGGTGTCAAAGTGTCTAAGAGATCCCACAAACTGCCTACATACCACTATTTATAGTGGATCAAGCCCGTATGTAGTTCTTGAAATGATATGTTCGGTTGTTTATGATGAGCTATCCTCTCTCCAGTGGGATAATGATTGTTGTCTCTGATAATAATCGTGTATGATGTATATAATCACGTTTCCAAGCTGTTTTAGGAGTGTAGGATCATTATCCTTTATAATTATCTTGATTTTGTATGATTTATCATGTAATTATGACATATATCCTCTAATAACTGAATATATATCTGTTTAGAAGTGTAAATCAACTACAAAGACGTGCTCCTAAAAAGTAGGAGGTCTGCCTTATTTGAATCTACATCCCTATCAGGCTTTTGGTGGAAGCTGGAGGTACCGCCTGGTAGCCTGGCTCCGGTACCCCTACGGTAGCCCAATCTCGGAAGCTATTCTGGAAGCCCTATTGGATGGTTGGCATGGCTGGCAGTGGTTACAGGTTATCCATACGAGGCTGCCCCTGGGACCATGGACCTTATACTCATTTAATGTGATCACATGGTAGCCCCTGGGGCTGCCATGGCCCCTCGAAAGCCCACTAAATCACTTATTTTTTTCATGAACTGGACCCTATCTCCCAAGTGGGCCTAAATCTGATTCATGCAAAATTTTGGTCACAACAATATCATTTTCATTAATGTCACACGATTCTTCCACATCCTATGAATACTATAAAAAGATACCTTGGCTCTCAGTTCTAAACACACCAAAAAGTTACCCATTTCTTCTTTACTCTCTAGAATTTGGAGATAGGATGAAGGTATATTATTTCAAGTTCATCAGAATATTCAAAGAGGTGTTTTTAAGTATTCGTAGTCGTTGAATCCTGGAAAGAGATTGCTCAACGTTTCCTCGCACTGGTAGAGAGAGCAAATAAACGTGTATAACGTGCTTCTAGTTTCCTCGTTAATTGTATTGGTATTGATTGTAATTTTATAATTATTACAATATTGTTTTGTTTCAATATATAGGGGTGAATATATCTTTTTTGCGATTTTGGGACTTTCTTGAACTTGACGTGCTTGAATGAATATTGTATGTTTATGTCTATGTGGAAATGTGTTTGCATAACGAGAAAGAAATCAGAATAAAATCAGTCTAATGTTTTAATTATTAGATCAATAGTTGCTACAATTTTTTCAGCTTCTTCCTTTAAGAAATAATTCTTAAGAATGATGAATAGGTGTGTGCACTCTAGAATATTACTCCCTCCGTTTCTAAATGATTTTTCTGTTTACTTTGAACACGTTTGTCAACGTACACTTTTAATTGTTAATATCTTTAATTTCGTATTAGTATTAAATATAAAAACTTCACTATATTAAAAAACTAATAAATACGAATCCAACAAGATCACTCATGACTATATTTTATCTTATAAATTATGCGTAAATTAGTAATCAATCGCTTATAATAAACAATATCAAAAGTCAAAACAAGCAAATCATTTAGGAACGGAAGGAGTACAAACTAGTACACACTCTTTTTCTTTCTTTCTTTCTTTCACTGTTATCCTAAACGAGCTTTCAGTAAGATAACAACTTTTGTAATTATCTGTTTGTGGTATTTTTTGCAACCATGAATCGCATCATCTTTTTCTCAAATCAAGATGAAGTCTATTCCTGCTGAAATCGATTCACTAAGAGTATCTCCAATAGGAGTTGCCAAGAAGGTTGCCAACATCTATGTGGCAAGCAATTTTGGTTGCCTTCCTATTGGAGAGCCAAGATTGCCTTAAGATTGCCAACAATTGTTGCTAAAAGTTAGCAACTTCCTCAAATAGTTAAAGTGCATATTTTTGTTTAAAAGAAATATTACCTATTTTACATGTCTTCCTTCAAATGTACATTATTTAATTACTCATATGGGGACCATTTATACAACTTTTAAAGTTGCCAATCATTGGATCATTTTTCTATTCAAAGTTGCCAAATTGAAGATCAATTAAAAAATTAATTTTTTTTGATGATTTGACAAAATTGACAACTTGATTAGCAACTTTTATTGGAGATCCTCTAAGCGCCTAGTTAGTTGCTACTATGCTGCCACTTACTTCTTACCATTTCGAACCTTACCTACGATAATTGAAGAGCAAGCAAGGGCAAGACCGAAATCAATAGAATCTACGCAAAGGCAATTGGTTCATACTTAAGGTAAGCTGACCCACACTCAATAGAAGAGGCAAGGAGAAAGGTTGCTTTTAGGTCGATTTCAAGCATCAAGCAGAAGGGATGAAGTCCAACAATGTCTTGGTTATCCATTCCTTATTATTATAATACTCCGTAATAAATTTGAACGTAACTAGAAATGAGATAGGAACAAGTTGCGGAGAAATGAAGTAAAACGATTTTTTATTGATAAAATTAAGTTAAGGATGGCTAGTGATTCCGAAAAATAGGGATAAAATGGTTAATTGGTCATTGTAATCACTAGTAACTTGCAATTAGGTCACAAAATTAAAAAAAGATTTCAATCACATCATAAAGTTACAATTATCTTGCATTCATAATACTAAACTTAAAAATATTTGTACGATAGTTAAATTGCGTTGACTTTTAACATTTCTCCGTTAAACGACAACACATTTACGGTTAGGTCACTGAACTATGTGCTAATTTTCAGTTAGGTCACTGATTGAAAAAAAAATATATTCAAAAATATTTAACGATTTTTTTTTTTAAATTATGTTATTTTAAATTTAAATTATAATCATTCAAAAAAATTAATAATAAAAAAATACACTTTTGGTATCACTTGTTATTATCGAAAAAGATGGATTGTAAACTTGATATTTTTATTTAAATATTTGTTTACTTTTATCGATTTACTAGCATATAAAATAAATGAATATGTTCAATTCTAAATTTAATTAAATTATAAATTAAATAAATGAAAAAAAGGAATATCTAAATATTTGTTCACTTGAATCGATTTATAAGCATATGGGTTAAAGATGTATATATAAATTTAATTTAATTAAAGTGTAATGATTTGGAAAAAATGTAAACACTCGATTTTTTTGTTATCTTTTCGTTTACTTTTATTTATTTATAAGCATATGTATTGAATTGGTATGCATAATTTTAAATTTTCTTAAAGAAAAATCATTTAGAAAAAATTTAAATTCTAAAAATTTATAATTTTGGGACGGTTTATCACGAAAAAATATGAATTTAAAATATAATTAGTTTAAAATTAAAATTAGCTAATGACCTAATTGATATGGGCTAAAAGTAAGCCCTAAAGACACATTTAATGTGGCATTAATTAGACCTAGAATGGTCCAAACGTGGGGCCCACCAGATGGGCCCAAACCCCAATTATGATATTAATTTCGTAATTAATATTTAGGGATAATTAACAGCTGGGAGATACAAGTCAGGTAAGGACATTATCTCTACAAAGGGTGGCCTCCAAGCCACATAGTCATACAAGGAAACAGACTCCTACAAGGAAGGAGTCTAGAACCTTCCTCAAGGCAGACTTGTCCACCAAGTCTCCTAACCATACCCTAATTCTGAGGCTTCTCAGCCTATATAAAGGGTCAGACCCCTCAACTCAGAACTACGTTTTATTGGCTTGATTCTCTTAATACAGAGATACGTAGGCATTCTGTGAGGACCGTTTAAGTCTCGAACGCAGAAGCAGCCATTAAAGCACGAAGCTCACACACCCTAGCATTAAATACATCAAACCCTAGCCGCAATCTAATAACCTAGTTTTTATTCCACAACATTTGGCGCCGTCTGTGGGAAAAAGACATCAACCATGGTTCAAACACGAAGAACTGCACCAAGCACTACGGAGCCAATTGCTACCGAGGCCCTACCTCTTAACTCTGCTCCGCCCCTTACTGAACAAGTGCTACCGACATCTGAGCAAGTACCTCCAACATCCGGGACTATCGTTCCATATCAAGTTTCTCAACCCCTAGGGACGACTACCCATGTTGAGAGTACGCTACCTCCGATCGTCCACACCATTCCAGGGACTAACCCGGGGATTTCTTCCCTGATTGTAGACCCCAACAACCCTACACGAGGGGTTCAGATCCACACCACGGGTCTCCCCATAAGCACCAATCCAATGTATGGGATGCCCAATTACGGAGCTGGACCGAGTGGTCATGCCCTATATATTCGAGATCGAGATTATCGCGATTTTTCTGGTCCTTATTCAGATGAATCATCTTCTGGCGATGATTACGAGCGTGATGAAGCTCCGAGGAGGCGACGTGCAAGTAAAGAGCCTATGGGGAGAACTCGAACTATCCATGATGGACTCCCTTCAACAGCTGCTGAGAGGATTAAGGCTTATGAAGCCGAGATCTTAAAGTTAAAGGAAGATATGGCTAGGGAGCAAGCCAGATCAAATCAGACTTTGCCACCTCCCACGTCAGGACCGATTCCCTTCATAGATCTGGAGAGGCCTCCAAGGAGGCAAAGAAGGACTACCGTCCCACCTGAAAGAACTACA
Source organism: Kitagawia praeruptora (assembly GCA_037693485.1). NCBI lineage: Eukaryota > Viridiplantae > Streptophyta > Magnoliopsida > Apiales > Apiaceae > Kitagawia > Kitagawia praeruptora. Next base: position 149,904,288 of record CM075352.1, read on the forward strand.
AGGGTGGAAACCCCTAAAAGCAACCCCAAGGATCTGATGCCACTTGGGGACCCTGATGATCCCACACCTCCGTTTACTGAGGACGTGATGAATGCTCGTATCTCAAAGAAGTTTAAGATGCCAACGATCAAAGCTTATGATGGAATGGGTGATCCTGCAAACCACGTTAGAACGTTCTCAAACGCACAGCTGTTGCAGCCTGCAAGCGACGCTTTGAAGTGTAGGGCTTTCCCTCAAACTTTATCAGGCATGGCTCAAAGATGGTATAGTCGGCTTCCTGCAAACTCGATTGGTTCCTTTAAGGAATTGAGTGCTGCTTTTATTAGTCAGTTTATCAGCGGAAGAACGCATGAGAAAAGCTCTGCATCTCTTATGTATGTGGTACAAGGGAAGAACGAAAGTCTGAGAGACTATCTTAAGAGGTTCACTAAGGAGACTCTGAATATCACTGATCTGGACAATAAGGTTGCAATGGTAGCCTTGGAGCATGGTACCACCGACCTATACTTTAAGAGATCATTGGCAAAGCATCCCCCGGAGAACATGGCTGATCTCCAACGAAGGGCTGATAAGTACATCAAGGCCGAGGATAGCACGAAGAAGGAAGTCACAGTAGGCAATGGTCAGGGGAACAATGATACAAAAAAGCGCAAGCAAGGGCAGGAGTACGATGCTAGGGACAAGTATCCCCGAACTAGCAAAGACTCTGATTCGCCACCAAAAAAGAGCTTGGGACCAAGGTTCTCCGAATATGCAAGGTTGAATGCCCCTAGAAGTCAAATCTTGTTGGAAATTGAGAAGGATAAGGACTTCCGATGGCCGAAGCCACTCAGGGGAGACCCCGCAAAGAGGAACAAGGATCAATACTGTAGATTCCACCGAGATGTAGGACATGACACGGATGATTGCAGATAGTTGAAGGACGAGATTGAATTCTTGATCCGTAAAGGAAAGCTGAACAATTTCACAAAGGGTGGAGATCAAGAAACCCAAAGAGGGGATTACAACAGGAGAAACAATGACAGAAGGGATAATGATCGTGATCGTAGCACGCAGCCCCGAGGGCCAGTTATCAACATGATCTGGGGAGGCCCGACAGCGGCCGGTTCAACTCGAAACTCTCGAAAGGCATACGCAAGAGAAGTGATGCATATTGTGGGAGAGGCCCCAAAGCGTGCTAAAACTGAGATGGTAATTGGTTTTGATGATACAGACTTGGAAGGGGTAAAGTTCCCCCATGATGACCCGCTGGTCATAACTCCTGTGATTGGAAATTCAGAAGTAAAACGAGTCTTGATAGACAATGGAGCTTCTGTGGATGTTTTGTTTCACGATGCATTTGTGAAGATGGGGTACAACGACTCTCAGTTGACCCCTACAAACATGCCCATATGTGGATTTAATGGAGTGGAGTCCAGTGTTGAAGGGACTATTCAGTTACCCGTAACTATTGGACAGGAGCCTAAGGAGACGACTCAGATGTTGAATTTCTTGGTAATTAAGGCAGCTTCAACATACAACGCAATCCTTGGAAGGACTGGATTACATGCGTTTAAGGCTGTGGCCTCTTCTTATCATATGAAGGTTAAGTTTCCAACACGGAATGGTGTCGGAGGACACAAGGGTGATCAGAAGATGGCAAGAAGTTGCTATGTAGCCGCTCTGAGGGCCGATGGAGTCGGGGGGCAGGTCCTTCCAATTGAGAACATGGATGTCCGTGATGATGAAGAGCATAGAGGGAAGCCAGCAGAGGATTTGATTCCCATACCCCTAGAGCCTAACGATCCTGAAAAAGTTACTTATGTTGGAGCATCTCTGAAAGAACCCTTGAAGGGCAAGTTGATAGAATTCTTACAAAAGAATAGCGACGTGTTCGCTTGGACAGCAACTGATATGCCAGGGATTGACCCCCAACTTATAACCCATAAGTTGAATGTTGATCCCAAGAGAAAGACAATAAAGCAGAAGAAAAGAAACTTTGCTCCGGAGAGGCAAGAGGCCATTAAGCAAGAAGTGGATAAGCTCTTGGAAGCTGGTTTTATTGAAGAGATTCAATTTCCTGAATGGTTAGCAAACCCTGTGATGGTCAAAAAAGCGAATGGGAAGTGGAGGATGTGTATAGACTTTACTGACCTGAACGATGCATGTCCAAAAGATTGTTTTCCCCTTCCAAGGATAGATATGTTGATAGATGCCACAGCTGGACATGAGATGTTAAGCTTCATGGATGGATTCAGCGGCTATAATCAGATTAAGATGCACAAAGATGACATCCCTAAGGTATCTTTCATAACTGACTTCGGTGTCTTCTGTTATCTTGTTATGGCGTTTGGTCTAAAGAATGCAGGAGCTACTTACCAACGTTTGGTGAACAAGATATTTGCCCATCTGATTGGAAAAACCATGGAGGTGTATGTTGATGACATGTTAGTTAAGAGCCTACTCAAGGCTGATCATATCAAGCACCTCGAAGAAGCATTTGAAGTGCTGAGGCACCATAAGATGATGTTGAATCCCGCTAAGTGTGCCTTTGGCGTTGGATCTGGAAAGTTTTTAGGGCTGATGGTTTCAAAGAGAGGCATTGAGGCCAATCCTGACAAGATCAAGGCGATTTTAGACATGGAGCCACCACGTTCTATAAGAGATGTGCAAAAGTTGACAGGCCGAGTAGCAGCCCTAGGGAGGTTTATCTTCAAGTCTGGTGATAAGTGTTTACCCTTCTTTCAGACATTAAAGAAGGTAAAGAATTTTGAATGGACACCTGAAAGCCAAGAGGCCTTTGAACAATTGAAGAAATACATGGCCGAAGCCCCGTGTTGGCTAAGCCTAACATTGGAGAGACTCTTTATTTATACCTGGCGGTATCCGAGCAAGCATTGAGTGCCGTCCTCATAAAGGAAGAGAATAAGATTCAAAAACCCATCTACTACGTAAGTAAGGTGTTACATGGAGCTGAGTTGAACTATTCTACCATAGAGAAGTTTGATTTAGCATTGGTAACAGCTTCAAGGAAACTACGACCTTATTTTCAGTCACACAAGATTGAAGTCCTGACGGACCAGCAGTTGAGAAGTATCTTGCACAGCCCTAAGGTCAGTGGAAGGCTAATTAAGTGGGCAATCGAACTCGGAGAATTTGACATTGCATATAAGCCTCGGACAGCCATCAAGGCTCAGGCATTAGCTGACTTCTTGGTGGAATGTACCATTGGCAACCAAGAAGTCGGGGGGCAGGAGATAGTAACCACCCCTGGAGTTGAGAGTAAGGATGAAGAACTTGTACCTGATCAGAAAGAGTATTGGGTGCTCTATTTTGATGGAGCATCAAAAACAAAATCTAGTGGTGCAGGTTTGGTTTTGCAAAGCCCCGATGGGTTCACAGTTGAATACGCTTTGAAGTTGGACTTTCCTACAACCAACAATGAAGCTGAATATGAAGCATTAATAGCTGGATTGGGATTGGCCAGAGTCATGAGGGTCAAGAACCTCAAAGTGTGTGGAGATTCAAGACTGGTAGTCTCGCAAGTAAATGGTGAGTTTGAGGCCAAGGATGAAACTATGGCAAAATACCTCAGAGTCGTGAAAGCTGTTATGACTCAGTTTGAGGAGTGCTACCTGGAGCACATTCCTAGGGAAGAGAACGTTAAGGCCGATGCCCTCTCTAAGTTCGCTTCTTCTGAGATTGAGAATTATGCAGGCAGTGTTTACTTCCAGGTCTTGAAGGCCCCGACCATCAACTCTAAGTTGGTAGCACCTATCGATGTTGGAAGCTGTTGGATAGATCCTATTAAAACTCATCTAGAAACCGGATGGCTCCCTAACAATGCCTTGGAGGCACGAAAATTGTCAGTAAGAGCATTGAGATATGCCTTGATTGAAGGCATCTTATACAAGAGATCGTTTGTCATCCCGTACTTGAAGTGCCTAAGGCCCCAAGAGGCAAGAGAAGCATTGGAGGAAGTTCATGAAGGGATCTGTGGGCAGCACTTGGGGGGCAGAGCCCTAGCTCACAAGATTACCCGCCTAGGATTCTATTGGCCGGAGATGTTAGCAGATGCCCAGGACTATGTCAAGAAGTGTGACAGATGTCAAAAGCACGCCCCGGTTGTAAGGCAGCCGCCTGAGAGGTTAACCTCAATCAGCTCTCCCATTCCGTTTGCAATGTGGGGGATGGACATTCTTGGTCCTTTCCCCATGGCTTCAGCACAAAGGAAATTTCTGATTGTCGCCATTGATTACTTCACTAAGTGGATTGAGGCTAAGCCTTTAGCAAAGATAACCACCAAGCAAGTTTCCCAGTTCTTTTGGGAGAACATAATCTGCAGGTATGGAATCCCCCGAATCCTTGTAACAGATAATGGGACACAATTCAACAATGAAGAGTTCAGGAAGTACTGCGAGGAAAATGCTATCGAGCTTCGTTTTACTTCAGTAGCTCACCCGCAAGCCAATGGACAGGCTGAGGTAGCCAATCGGATTATTCTTGATGGACTTAAGAAGAGGGTCGAACGGTCGAGAAATACTTGGGTGGATGAATTACTGCCTATACTTTGGGCATATCGTACTACTTGTAAAGTAACAACTGGGGAAACTCCTTTCCTACTGGCTTATGGAGCCGAGGCAGTTGTACCACTAGAAGTCATGCATGCATCACCTAGAATTGAGGCATTCGAACCAGAGACTAATGAAGAAGGCATGAGGCTCGCCTTAGATTTGATTGATGAAGTCAGGGACGAGGCAAATGCCAGAAATGCGGAGCATCAAAAGAAAGCATCCTTCTACTACAACCACAGGGTTAAGGAGAGGTTCTTTCAACAAGGTGACTTGGTTCTTAGGAAGATCGAGGCTTCTGGAGTTGGTCAGAAGGGAAAGCTAGCCCCGAACTGGGAAGGGCCGTATCGAGTCAAGAAGACACTAGGACGAGGATCCTACAAACTGGAAACCTTGGACGGGGTTGAGGTGCCCCGGACTTGGCATGCATTGAACCTCAAGGTTTACTATGTTTAAGCTCTCCTGAAAAGGACCTAGCTTTTTGCCTATGTAATAGAAGTAGAAATAAGGTCGATGAAACCATTCCAAGTTTTTAAAACTTGAGATATTGGAAATAGAGTATCTATGTAAGGGCTGTGCCCATTCCTTCATATTAATAAGACTATCCTACATTTTCGCATAAGATATGAACCTTACTTATTGATACATATGCACAAAATGCTAGACTACACATGCGAATATGAATAAGTTGAGAAGCATCAAGGACAATGAATTACGAATTTAAAAGTTATGCCCGAAGGCAGAATACATAAACGACTATCTCAAAATAAGTTAACAAGAGTGCAAAGTCATGCCCAAAGGCAGAGTACATAAATAGATAGATAAAGATATCAACTACTAAGCATCTCCAGTATGCTCATCCTCTCCAGCTGCGCCAAGATGAGCAGAGGAATCTGGCTCCAGGATCCTCTCATCATCCTCCTGGTCCTCCTCTTGGTTGTCCTGCACTGTCAAGGCCATAGGAGCATGGGGGCTAGGAAAGTCCGAAACATTGAGGGTACCAGGAAATCTCCTAGTAACCTCAGCAAGAGCTCCGTCCCATCCCTGAGTAAACTGGTAAGGGAACAGAGAGTCGTCATGCTTCTCCATGAAGCCCACATACTCCTGGGAGGAGAGGTAGTCATCAATCAGGTCGTCCTTGTCCTTCCTGAGAGTGACATTTTCAGCCTGAGACTCTAGAAGCTCCTTCTCCCTCCTCGCTAAGGCAGCCTTGACAGAGCCCAGTTCATCCTGGGAGTCATCATACTTAGCCTTGTAAGTCTCATAGTTGGAACGCCAAGTCTTAGCCTGGAATATGGCCCCCTGGAAGTTGGCATTAGCCTACAAAAGACAAAGTTAAAACCACGACTCAAATAATAAAACAAGTATATAAGAGGGTGAATAGTAAGGAGCTTACAGCAGCAAAGGCCTGAGCTCCAGCACTTTCAGCTCCTTCAAGAGTGGAGCCAGATACATAATCCTTGAAATCACCAGGGGTTATGGAGTGATAGGACCAGTCCATAGCATGCCTGCAGTCTCCAACAATGGAGTCCTTCTTCCTAATACCCCAGTTGGGGCGCCAAGCGCTCTTGGAAGAGCCATCTACTTCCTCAACATCAGCTACATGAGGCCTCAAGTAGGCATCCGTGGCTGTTGGGGCTCGAGGATCTTTCCCTGAACGAGCCCTTTTCAGCCTAGCAGTGTCCCCATCTTCTGGCTCATTAGTCTTGTTGATAAAAGCTGCAGCTGCAATTACAAAACAAAAGACAAATAATGGGTATGAGACAATCATATTCAAATAAAGGAATGCAAAAAGAAAGGAAATTACCCTTACTGCCCACTCGGGAAAGTCCCAAAGTTTTAAGCTGGAACTCATTCAGGAGATCCCAAGCCATAGTAGAATAATTATCTTTGATGAGCTCCTGGTAGGCAAAAGTCTCTTCCTCATTCAGCTCAATATCACTGGCACTGCCATCTACGACCTTACCAAAGGTACTACGAAAAACATTGCCCCAATCTCCACCTTCCCATGTCAAGTACATGAACTCCTTCTTCCACTTTGGGTTGGAGTCAGGAATAGATTGGGGGTGAAAGATGGGAGGAGTAGAAGAACGGTGACTAATGTAAACCCAACCCGGGGTAGATTCAGCAGAATTTTTAAATTGAAAAATCTTCCTAAAAAGAGCTACAGAAAGAGGGAATTTGTTTTTAAGGCATAGGACCAGAAAACAGTTGATCACCCTCCAAGAGTTGGGAGGAAGTTGGCAAGGGTTAACTCCTACATCTGCTAAAAGCCTAGGAATAAACTCATGAAAAGGGAATCGAACCCCTGCAACAATGGCACCCCTATAAATACAAAGTGCATTGGGGCGCCAATGGCAAGATCGATCCCCAGGCTCAGCTGGGATAAGTCTATAGGGTGATTCTATTTTATACATCCTATTATAATCAGTGATTTTTTCTATGTCATGGAAAATGTTACTATGATTAAAGGAATCAAGGTGTGATAGGGATGGAAAGTCTTCTCTACGATTTAAAATCATATCCTGTAAACTCATGAGGGGAGAACGAATGATGATACCTCTTTTTGAGGCCACTTGCAGTTTCTGGAAACGTTGAGTAGCACGATCTTCAGCCATTTCTTCAAATCTTCAAAGAAAAATTTTTATCTTCAAAAGAAATCTGCAAAGAACGAAGAAATTTTTAGAACAATCTTCAAATCTTCAAAGGAATCGAAGAAAAAACCCAGAAAAAGGGTAATCTTCAAACTATAAAACTAGAAATTCTGGAAAGTACCTTGAGTGTTCTTCAAATCTTCAACAGCAACTGGAAAATTTCTGGAAAAATTCCCAGAAATCCTTGAGCAATCTTCAAATCTTCAAAGATTGGAAGAAAAATCGCCAGAAAACTTGAAGGATGCCTTTGAATCTTCAAAGAATGAGGATCAAACTCAGAGAAAATTTCTTAAAGAAATTTGGAACTTTTGAGAGAGTTTTTTAGAAACTTTTGTGGTGAAATGAAAATGAAAGCTCTGCCTTTATATAGGCAAAAATCTAAAGCACTCCAACCGGTTAAAGGTGAATATCAACCGGTTAAAGTGAATATCAACCGGTTAGAAACCTTTGTGGGCCCCAAAGAGGGGATTACAACAGGAGAAACAATGACAGAAGGGATAATGATCGTGATCGTAGCACGCAGCCCCGAGGGCCAGTTATCAACATGATCTGGGGAGGCCCGACAGCGGCCGGTTCAACTCAAAACTCTCGAAAGGCATACGCAAGAGAAGTGATGCATATTGTGGGAGAGGCCCCAAAGCGTGCTAAAACTGAGATGGTAATTGGTTTTGATGATACAGACTTGGAAGGGGTAAAGTTCCCCCATGATGACCCGCTGGTCATAACTCCTGTGATTGGAAATTCAGAAGTAAAACGAGTCTTGATAGACAATGGAGCTTCTGTGGATGTTTTGTTTCACGATGCGTTTGTGAAGATGGGGTACAACGACTCTCAGTTGACCCCTACAAACATGCCCATATATGGATTTAATGGAGTGGAGTCCAGTGTTGAAGGGACTATTCAGTTACCCGTAACTATTGGACAGGAGCCTAAGGAGACGACTCAGATGTTGAATTTCTTGGTAATTAAGGCAGCTTCAACATACAACGCAATCCTTGGGAGGACTGGATTACATGCGTTTAAGGCTGTGGCCTCTTCTTATCATATGAAGGTTAAGTTTTCAACACGGAATGGTGTCGGAGAACAGAAGGGTGATCAGAAGATGGCAAGAAGTTGCTATGTAGCCGCTCTGAGGGCCGATGGAGTCGGGGGGCAGGTCCTTCCAATTGAGGACATGGATGTCCGTGATGATGAAGAGCATAGAGGGAAGCCAGCAGAGGATTTGATTCCCATACCCCTAGAGCCTAACGATCCTGAAAAAGTTACTTATGTTGGAGCATCTCTGAAAGAACCCTTGAAGGGCAAGTTGATAGAATTCTTACAAAAGAATAGCGACGTGTTCGCTTGGACAGCAGCTGATATGCCAGGGATTGACCCCCAACTTATAACCCATAAGTTGAATGTTGATCCCAAGAGAAAGACAATAAAGCAGAAGAAAAGAAACTTTGCTCCGGAGAGGCAAGAGGCCATTAAGCAAGAAGTGGATAAGCTCTTGGAAGCTGGTTTTATTGAAGAGATTCAATTTCCCGAATGGTTAGCAAACCCTGTGATGGTCAAAAAAGCGAATGGGAAGTGGAGGATGTGTATAGACTTCACTGACCTGAACGATGCATGTCCAAAAGATTGTTTTCCCCTTCCAAGGATAGATATGTTGATAGATGCCACAGCTGGACATGAGATGTTAAGCTTCATGGATGGATTCAGCGGCTATAATCAGATTAAGATGCACAAAGATGACATCCCTAAGGTATCTTTCATAACTGACTTCGGTGTCTTCTGTTATCTTGTTATGGCGTTTGGTCTAAAGAATGCAGGAGCTACTTACCAACGTTTGGTGAACAAGATATTTGCCCATCTGATTGGAAAAACCATGGAGGTGTATGTTGATGACATGTTAGTTAAGAGCCTACTCAAGGCTGATCATATCAAGCACCTCGAAGAAGCATTTGAAGTGCTGAGGCACCATAAGATGATGTTGAATCCCGCTAAGTGTGCCTTTGGCGTTGGATCTGGAAAGTTTTTAGGGCTGATGGTTTCAAAGAGAGGCATTGAGGCCAATCCTGACAAGATCAAGGCGATTTTAGACATGGAGCCACCACGTTCTATAAGAGATGTGCAAAAGTTGACAGGCCGAGTAGCAGCCCTAGGGAGGTTTATCTCCAAGTCTGGTGATAAGTGTTTACCCTTCTTTCAGACATTAAAGAAGGTAAAGAATTTTGAATGGACACCTGAAAGCCAAGAGGCCTTTGAACAATTGAAGAAATACATGGCCGAAGCCCCGCTGTTGGCTAAGCCTAACATTGGAGAGACTCTTTATTTATACCTGGCGGTATCCGAGCAAGCATTGAGTGCCGTCCTCATAAAGGAAGAGAATAAGATTCAAAAACCCATCTACTACGTAAGTAAGGTGTTACATGGAGCTGAGTTGAACTATTCTACCATAGAGAAGTTTGCTTTAGCATTGGTAACAGCTTCAAGGAAACTACGACCTTATTTTCAGTCACACAAGATTGAAGTCCTGACGGACCAGCAGTTGAGAAGTATCTTGCACAGCCCTAAGGTCAGTGGAAGGCTAATTAAGTGGGCAATCGAACTCGGAGAATTTGACATTGCATATAAGCCTCGGACAGCCATCAAGGCTCAGGCATTAGCTGACTTCTTGGTGGAATGTACCATTGGCAACCAAGAAGTCGGGGGCAGGAGATAGTAACCACCCCTGGAGTTGAGAGTAAGGATGAAGAACTTGTACCTGATCAGAAAGAGTATTTGGTGCTCTATTTTGATGGAGCATCAAAAACAAAATCTAGTGGTGCAGGTTTGGTTTTGCAAAGCCCCGATGGGTTCACAGTTGAATACGCTTTGAAGTTGGACTTTCCTACAACCAACAATGAAGCTGAATATGAAGCATTAATAGCTGGATTGGGATTGGCCAGAGTCATGAGGGTCAAGAACCTCAAAGTGTGTGGAGATTCAAGACTGGTAGTCTCGCAAGTAAATGGTGAGTTTGAGGCCAAGGATGAAACTATGGCAAAATACCTCAGAGTCGTGAAAGCTGTTATGACTCAGTTTGAGGAGTGCTACCTGGAGCACATTCCTAGGGAAGAGAACGTTAAGGCCGATGCCCTCTCTAAGTTCGCTTCTTCTGAGATTGAGAATTATGCAGGCAGTGTTTACTTCCAGGTCTTGAAGGCCCCGACCATCAACTCTAAGTTGGTAGCACCTATCGATGTTGGAAGCTGTTGGATAGATCCTATTAAAACTCATCTAGAAACCGGATGGCTCCCTAACAATGCCTTGGAGGCACGAAAATTGTCAGTAATCGCATATGATGAGTCAACGTTATCCTTTGGTTTATCTAAAGATGAGTTAGCTTTATCTTTTGGATTATCGCATGATGAGTTAACACTATATTTTGACTAATTTTTATTGAGCCAGTGATATCTGTTATGGGAGGAATTTGTCACAACAAACTATGATGTCGTTGGTGGAATAGCGCCAATGAATACGGAATCGCCCAATTGCCCAGAAAGGCTCGCAACTGGAGATCTATGGCTAGGTGCCCAGAAAGGCTCACAGCTAGGGGTTACCGAAGAACACGGGATGTGGTTCCTCGGAAGGATCGGACTGGATTCACGGGAATTAGAGCTCAAGGACCGAATATTGGCCTGCCAAGAACCCTAATAATGATGTGCCACATAAAAGTATACATGCTCTATATTACTCAAGGTGTCAAAGTGTCTAAGAGATCCCACAAACTGCCTACATACCACTATTTATAGTGGATCAAGCCCGTATGTAGTTCTTGAAATGATATGTTCGGTTGTTTATGATGAGCTATCCTCTCTCCAGTGGGATAATGATTGTTGTCTCTGATAATAATCGTGTATGATGTATATAATCACGTTTCCAAGCTGTTTTAGGAGTGTAGGATCATTATCCTTTATAATTATCTTGATTTTGTATGATTTATCATGTAATTATGACATATATCCTCTAATAACTGAATATATATCTGTTTAGAAGTGTAAATCAACTACAAAGACGTGCTCCTAAAAAGTAGGAGGTCTGCCTTATTTGAATCTACATCCCTATCAGGCTTTTGGTGGAAGATGGAGGTACCGCCTGGTAGCCTGGCTCCGGTACCCCTACGGTAGCCCAATCTCGGAAGCTATTCTGGAAGCCCTATTGGATGGTTGGCATGGCTGGCAGTGGTTACAGGTTATCCATACGAGGCTGCCCCTGGGACCATGGACCTTATACTCATTTAATGTGATCACATGGTAGCCCCTGGGGCTGCCATGGCCCCTCGAAAGCCCACTAAATCACTTATTTTTTTCATGAACTGGACCCTATCTCCCAAGTGGGCCTAAATCTGATTCATGCAAAATTTTGGTCACAACAATATCATTTTCATTAATGTCACACGATTCTTCCACATCCTATGAATACTATAAAAAGATACCTTGGCTCTCAGTTCTAAACACACCAAAAAGTTACCCATTTCTTCTTTACTCTCTAGAATTTGGAGATAGGATGAAGGTATATTATTTCAAGTTCATCAGAATATTCAAAGAGGTGTTTTTAAGTATTCGTAGTCGTTGAATCCTGGAAAGAGATTGCTCAACGTTTCCTCGCACTGGTAGAGAGAGCAAATAAACGTGTATAACGTGCTTCTAGTTTCCTCGTTAATTGTATTGGTATTGATTGTAATTTTATAATTATTACAATATTGTTTTGTTTCAATATATAGGGGTGAATATATCTTTTTTGCGATTTTGGGACTTTCTTGAACTTGACGTGCTTGAATGAATATTGTATGTTTATGTCTATGTGGAAATGTGTTTGCATAACGAGAAAGAAATCAGAATAAAATCAGTCTAATGTTTTAATTATTAGATCAATAGTTGCTACAATTTTTTCAGCTTCTTCCTTTAAGAAATAATTCTTAAGAATGATGAATAGGTGTGTGCACTCTAGAATATTACTCCCTCCGTTTCTAAATGATTTTTCTGTTTACTTTGAACACGTTTGTCAACGTACACTTTTAATTGTTAATATCTTTAATTTCGTATTAGTATTAAATATAAAAACTTCACTATATTAAAAAACTAATAAATACGAATCCAACAAGATCACTCATGACTATATTTTATCTTATAAATTATGCGTAAATTAGTAATCAATCGCTTATAATAAACAATATCAAAAGTCAAAACAAGCAAATCATTTAGGAACGGAAGGAGTACAAACTAGTACACACTCTTTTTCTTTCTTTCTTTCTTTCACTGTTATCCTAAACGAGCTTTCAGTAAGATAACAACTTTTGTAATTATCTGTTTGTGGTATTTTTTGCAACCATGAATCGCATCATCTTTTTCTCAAATCAAGATGAAGTCTATTCCTGCTGAAATCGATTCACTAAGAGTATCTCCAATAGGAGTTGCCAAGAAGGTTGCCAACATCTATGTGGCAAGCAATTTTGGTTGCCTTCCTATTGGAGAGCCAAGATTGCCTTAAGATTGCCAACAATTGTTGCTAAAAGTTAGCAACTTCCTCAAATAGTTAAAGTGCATATTTTTGTTTAAAAGAAATATTACCTATTTTACATGTCTTCCTTCAAATGTACATTATTTAATTACTCATATGGGGACCATTTATACAACTTTTAAAGTTGCCAATCATTGGATCATTTTTCTATTCAAAGTTGCCAAATTGAAGATCAATTAAAAAATTAATTTTTTTTGATGATTTGACAAAGTTGACAACTTGATTAGCAACTTTTATTGGAGATCCTCTAAGCGCCTAGTTAGTTGCTACTATGCTGCCACTTACTTCTTACCATTTCGAACCTTACCTACGATAATTGAAGAGCAAGCAAGGGCAAGACCGAAATCAATAGAATCTACGCAAAGGCAATTGGTTCATACTTAAGGTAAGCTGACCCACACTCAATAGAAGAGGCAAGGAGAAAGGTTGCTTTTAGGTCGATTTCAAGCATCAAGCAGAAGGGATGAAGTCCAACAATGTCTTGGTTATCCATTCCTTATTATTATAATACTCCGTAATAAATTTGAACGTAACTAGAAATGAGATAGGAACAAGTTGCGAAGAAATGAAGTAAAACGATTTTTTATTGATAAAATTAAGTTAAGGATGGCTAGTGATTCCGAAAAATAGGGATAAAATGGTTAATTGGTCATTGTAATCACTAGTAACTTGCAATTAGGTCACAAAATTAAAAAAAGATTTCAATCACATCATAAAGTTACAATTATCTTGCATTCATAATACTAAACTTAAAAATATTTGTACGATAGTTAAATTGCGTTGACTTTTAACATTTCTCCGTTAAACGACAACACATTTACGGTTAGGTCACTGAACTATGTGCTAATTTTCAGTTAGGTCACTGATTGAAAAAAAAATATATTCAAAAATATTTAACGATTTTTTTTTTAAATTATGTTATTTTAAATTTAAATTATAATCATTCAAAAAAATTAATAATAAAAAAATACACTTTTGGTATCACTTGTTATTATCGAAAAAGATGGATTGTAAACTTGATATTTTTATTTAAATATTTGTTTACTTTTATCGATTTACTAGCATATAAAATAAATGAATATGTTCAATTCTAAATTTAATTAAATTATAAATTAAATAAATGAAAAAAAGGAATATCTAAATATTTGTTCACTTGAATCGATTTATAAGCATATGGGTTAAAGATGTATATATAAATTTAATTTAATTAAAGTGTAATGATTTGGAAAAAATGTAAACACTCGATTTTTTTGTTATCTTTTCGTTTACTTTTATTTATTTATAAGCATATGTATTGAATTGGTATGCATAATTTTAAATTTTCTTAAAGAAAAATCATTTAGAAAAAATTTAAATTCTAAAAATTTATAATTTTGGGACGGTTTATCACGAAAAAATATGAATTTAAAATATAATTAGTTTAAAATTAAAATTAGCTAATTACCTAATTGAAAATTGTTGTCAAGTTCAGTGATGAATTAGCAATTAATCTTAATTTCACTGTGGCACATCAACATCTACGTCATCTTTCCGTTAGGGTTTTTAAGAGAGTTGACGGCAATTACCAATTTGCAAGTTTTTAAATACTTTATTAGTTGACTAAATTTTTTTTTTTAACTTCGTGACCTCCTATTTACAAATTATTAGTAACTACAATAACCAATTAGCCATTTTATCCCCAAAAATAGATAATGCATAGGTATTCCTAGTGTTTCATGGATTCCATACGATCTCCAATATTCTCATATACGAAGAAAATTGATTTTGGAGTAATATTCTCATAGAATATTAGTGATAACAATAATATTTATTTAACGGTTCATCGTTTGAGAAAATGACCAAAATGCCTATTTTTCACAAGTTTTTGTCCAAAATACTGATTTTGAAAAAAATGACCCGAAATACCGACGGGATACGGAGAATCGTCCTCCGTGTTAGGGTGTTGCGGAACACCGTGTACCGTATTAATCATGATACGGAGCTGCATCCTCCGTGTTAGCATGATACGGTGGACTATGCACCGTGTTAGATGGGTGCGCAGCACCATGGAATACCGTCCACCGTATCATGCCCTGTTACGAAACACGGAGCTCCGTATCATGCCCTGTTACGGAACACGCAGCTTCGCAACACACCCCCTATCACGGTACACGATGTACCGTGTCCCGTCAGTAAAAAGGATCATCCAATTTCTTAGGTGATTATTTTGGACCATCACGAGGGTTTTTGATAAAAAATACTCCAATTCTGTTAAATATTGGTACATGTGATGCTACTGGAAGGTCTTCGCCATTACAAATTTACCATTACTAGATGTTCTTGTTGTGCGTTCTCCGCTAATATCTCTTTGGTCAAGTATTGCAATCTTAAAAAAGGTAGTATAAGTTATTTTTGTTTGCAGTCTTTATTTGACCAATGACCAATTCCTCGTTACACCAATAATTCATGCCGATCGAGTTGACAACCTAAAGTCTCACAAACCGATTTATTCTTGTCATACAAGTCCAGTGCACACAGCATGTATTACGGAAACACTTTAATTAACGTGGTAACAAAGACACTGACTCTGGCGTTCGAGTGTTCAGACTTGAGATTGCATGTTACTTGGAGCTAACGGAGAAGTTAAACCCTACTCCAGTATCGGTGTTATATGCTAAGCATGACGTAGTTATTTTCATAAGTTGTCAAACAATCATCAAATGAATTTCTTTTCATATTTCTAACAATTTTTTTGGAAATTATCATTTGTGCAATTGCTTGATGTAGTTGTAGAAAATGACGGATTTAAGTAGAGGCTTATCTTCTTAGAGTTTTTTTTTCTTAAATGATTTCTTATTAGTAATTAATTTATAATTTGTCCGGTTTGAAATTAAAATATTCATATAAAAATATTAAATATTACATTTTTGAGAATAAAAATAATTACTAAGTATTATTAGTTGATATGAGTTTAGGATGAAGATGTATATTAAATAGATATTATTTAATTATATGAATATTGGGAATGGAACCTGAATTCAATGATAACAAAATTTATTTCATTGAAAAATGATTTTACTTATTAATAAATAGTGTAAATATTAATCAAAAAAATACAAAGAGTATAAATAGATTGTATATATAGTTATATATGTTATCAAGTGTTTTCGGTAATAAAAATTAAGTGTCTTTACATTGTTAGTAATAATTAATATCATATATTTTCTGTTTTTGGCTAAATAATAACATTATATTTTAACTTACTTTTCAATTTATTTATATTTATATGATACGAAGGGGAACATGAAGAACAAAAAATTTTTAACTCTTATTTATTGAAAATCTATACTATTATATAAAAGCCGAAACATTAAAAGTTTGGTTGGTCGGTCGGTCGGTTGGTCGGTATTATTTACCCTTACTCAATTACATATCTACTAACTAATCAATTTCCTTCTTGATGTTAAACATATTATCTTTTCTATTTTTTTTCAAGAACTAAATAAATTCCTAAAATACAATATCCTTTTATATTTTATCTAACTAAAATTTCTCCTTTATTAATCAATTTCGTTTTTCAGGTTAGACATATTATCTTTTCTACTAACTAATCAATTTCCTTCTTGAGGTTAAACATATTATCTTTTTCTCTTGAAAAACTAAATAATTTCCTTTTTCTGGTAAAATATAATATCCCTTTATATTTTATCTAACTAAAATTTTTCCTTTATTAATCAATTTCCTTTTTCAAGTTAGACAAATTACCTTTTCTATTTTTCAGTAACTAAACAATTTCCTTTTTCAAGTAAAATAAAATATCTTTCACATTTTATTTAACTAAAATATCTTTTTTTTTAAAAAAAATAGTAAGAGCAGTTTTGTTTAATAAAACAACATAATTATATTATAATTACTATTAACTAATCAATTACCTTTATCATCCAAAACACGTTAACTTTTCTTTTTTCTCTAATTAACATCTCTTTTTTTCCAATTATATCATGAACGGTTACCTTTTTCAGCCAAAATACGTTACCTTTTTTCTTTTCTCTTACTAATACTAATAATTAACCGATTACCTTTTCAGCTAAAATGTATCATCTTTTCTATTTTTCTAATTAAATTCTTTTTTTCTAGAAATATCACGACAAGATTAACTTTTCATTTTCTAAAAACTATGAGCAATTTTTTTAGTAAAATGACATAATTAAATTATAATTATATAAGCTAATCAATTACATTTTTCACATAAATCACGTCATCTTTTTAATTTTCACGTTACCTTTCTATTTTCTCTAACTAAAATCTCTCTTTTTCCAATTATATCAATGACGATTTTATTTAATAAAATAAACTAAGAATATTTTAATATTAATAATTATCTGACTACCTTTTTCAACTAAAACGTATCATCTTTTCTATTTTTTTTAACTAAAATCCTTTTTTTAATAGAAATATCACGGACAATATTAATTTTTTCATTTCTAAAAATATTACTTGCAATTGTATTTAGTAAATAAGGTAATTAAAATATAATTTCCATAAACTAATCAATTATCTTTTCCACCTAGAACATGTTTCCTTTTTAATTTTTTCTAACTAAATCCTATCTTTTTCTAATCATATCACATGCATTCTATTTAATAAAATAAAATAATAATTTTATAATTACTAATAATTAACCGATTAACTTTTTCAACTAAAACCTATCATCTTTTCAATATTTTCTGACTAAAATCCTTCCATTTCTAGAAATATCACGGATAACATTTGTATAATATTTATCAAATCATCTCATATAATAATGTAAGCCACCTAAATTCATGTTTTAAAAAATTAATTTAAATAAATGAAAAATTCATATAATATTAAAATAAAAATAATCCGTGCATCGCACGGGCTTTAAGCTAGTTCTATTATATTAAAGCCGAAACATTAAAAGTTTGGTTGGTTGGTTGGTTGGTACCTATTGATTTTACTTATTTACCCTTACTTAATTACAGATAAAATCTTTTTTTATATTTTATCTAACTAAATTTTTTTCTTTACTAATCAATTTCCTTTTTCAGGTTAAACATGTTACCTTTAAAATTTTTGCTTTGCTAATCAATTTCCTTTTTCAGATTAAACATGTTACCTTTTCTTTTCTTTTTAATAACTAAGTAGTTTCCTTTTTCAGGTAAAATATAATATCTTCTATATGTTATCTAACTAAAAAGCATATTATAATTACTATTAACTAATTAATTAATTTTTTCATTCAAATTATCTTTTCGCTTTTCTCTAACTAAAATATCTCTTTTTCCAATTATATCACGGGTTACCATTTAAAAATCTTCTTTTATATTTTATTTAACTAACTAAATTTTTTTCTTTACTAATCAATTTCCTTTTTCAGGTTAAACATGTTACCTTTAAAATTTTTGCTTTGCTAATCAATTTCCTTTTTCAGGTTAAACAGGTTACCTTTTCTTTTCTTATTAATAACTAAGCAGTTTCCTTTTTCAGGTAAAATATAATATCTTCTATATGTTATCTAACTAAAAAGCATATTATAATTACTATTAACTAATTAATTAATTTTTTCATTCAAATTATCTTTTCGCTTTTCTCTAACTAAAATATCTCTTTTTCCAATTATATCACGGGTTACCATTTAAAAATCTTCTTTTATATTTTATTTAACTAAAATTTAATCAATTTACTTTTTCAGGTTAAACATGTTACCTTTTTCTTTTCTTTTTAATAACTAAGCAGTTTCCTTTTTCAGATAAAATATAATATATTATATATGTTATCTAACTAAAAAGCATATTATAATTACTATTAACTAATTAATTAATTTTTTCATTCAAATTATCTTTTCTCTAACTAAAATATCTCTTTTTCCAATTATATCACGGGTTACCATTTAAAAATAATCTTTTATATTTTATTTAATTAAAAAATTTAGTTTACTAATCAATCCACTTTTTCAAGTTAAACATGTTACCATTTTTTTTAATAACTAAGCAGTTTCCTTTTTCAGGTAAAATGTAATATCTTTTATATTTTATCTAATTAAAAAACAAATTATAATTACTGTTAACTAATAAATTAATTTTTTATCTTTTCTCTTTTCTCTAACTAAATTATTTTTTTTCCAATTATATCACGGGTTACCTTATTCAGCCAAAACAAGTTACCTTTTTTATTTTCTCTTACTAAAACCTCTCTTTTTCAAATTATGATTCTATTTAATAAAAATAAAATCATAATATTATAATGTTATTAATTAACCGATTACCTTTTCAGCTAAAAATGTATCATCTTTTCTATTTTTTCTAATTAAATTCCTTTTTTAAAAAATATCATGGGTAACATTAATTTCTCATTTTCTAAAAATATTATCAGCAATTTTATTTTGTAAAATAACAATTAAATTATAATTACTATAAAGTATAAACTAATCAATTACCATTTTCACCTAAAGTATGTCACCTTTTAATTTTCACGTTACCTTTTTCTATTTTTTCAAACTAAAATTTCTCTTTTTCCAATTATATCATGGACGACTCTATTTAATAAAATTAAATAATAATATTATAATACTAATATTAACGATTATCCTTTTTAGCTAAAACGTATCATCTTAATCTTATATTATCTAACTAAAATTCCTTTTTAGAAATATCATGAGCAACATTAATTTCTCCTTTTCTAAAAACATTACGAGCAATTTTATTTTGTAAAATAACATAATTAAATTATAATTACTGTAAATTAATGAATTACCCTTTTCACCTAAAATATATTACCTTTTTAATTTTCTCTAACTAAATCCTCTCTTTTTTCAATTATATCACGGGCATTCTATTTAATAAAACAAAATAATAATTTTATAATTACTAATAAATAACTTATTACCTTTTCAACTAAAACCTATCGCATTTTCTATATTTTTTTTTAACTAAAATCATTCCTTTTAAAGAAATATCATGGATAACATTTATATAATTATGATCATCATCTCATTTAAATATTTAAGCCACCAAAATTCATATTTAAAAAAAGTTAATAATTTTTTTTTACAATATTAAAAAAATCCGTGCATCGCACGGGTTTTAAGCTAGTACATAAATAAATATTAAAAGATAAAAAAATATTGATCTCTGAGCGATCCAAACATAATTTCGTGTGTATACGGTGCCCACGAAGAAAATCTTGAATCTGCCACTGATTTGGAGTTAATGGATTTGATAATTTTGCCAGACACGTGAATTAAAGGAAAAGTACAAAAAGAAATATTGTAAATTTATGCTTTACATACTAGAAAAAACAGATATATAATATATAATTATACATTGATCAAAAATAAAAAAGATTTGGCAGTAACCCTAAATGTACGAATAACGCATATATGGGAGTCATCTCAATTAATTAATTAAGTTCAAGGAGCATGAAACCTGAATTCTAAAGATATACTTGTATTTTTTTTTATTTTTTTTTTTGCCAAAGAAGGAATATTTCATTGAAATTTCAAATCATTATTCAATACATTAATAAGATTGATGCAATGATGCGAGTATTTTCTTCAAAAAATAAAAAATGAAAGATTGATGTGAGTATTACTCACATTCTACCTACGATCAACTAAAAAATATTAATAAAATTTGTAAGTAAGTGAGCTAATTGATTCACAGACCACTTAATAATATTCAAGAAGTTGAACTGTTGAAGGAACATGGATCCATATTTCTAGATTACTTGCGATTTACTCTAGTGTATCTTGCTTTAGTTATTCAATTCCTAGTTATTCTTATCTATACTATATATATTATAATAAGCAAAAGGGGGTATAATTTGTAGTTGGTTACCCCTTTTTTGGTTATCCCCATTTTTGGTTATCCCTCATTTATCACCGTTAGATCAGCAACTCAAATAGATCACGACCGTTAGATATAACAATACTAAAAGTTGTTATATGCAGAGGTTCAAGGTTCGATTCCCGCCAATAACATATTAATTTATATTTAATACTAAAAATTATTATATATATAAAGATGTAAGGTTCGAATCAATAACATACTTAAATTAATATTTATAATATTATATTATATTATAAATAAATTATAAAAAATTAAAAGTAACCCGTGCTTTGCACGGGCTATAAGCTAGTAAAAGTAATAAACCTTATATCTATTTCATTTTTCCAAATTTGGCCAACGTTAATATTGGTCATGGTAATACGTAAAAGAATATTCGTCATAGTCATGGTGATATGTAAAAGAATAATGTTAGAGTTACATAAAATTTTATAAATTTTTTTTACAAAATAATAGATATCTTAATTTGATTGATGGTGTCCCTGCATTTACATTAATATCAACTAATAAAAATTCATGTTAATAAAATTCAACTCATTTTGTGCAAAAATTCTGTAACCAATAATGTGCACCTAGCTTCACTCTAATTTTATTTACCAGATAATTGTTGGGTTTCAAGCAATCAAACGCAACGAAAAAACTCGAAAAATTAAAATAAAATTGAGACCCACCGCAAGGATATATCCTTGCGAGAATTGTATATTTAATTCGTAGTTCACAGAAATCAGTACCTTAAAGAGCTTTCCGATGTCTGAGAGTGAAGAAAGGATTGTTCGATCACCACATATCCAGTATGGGCGATGTACGCCTCTATGGTATCCACACGAACGCTCTCTTGAAGGAATTGCAGTATTGTACTAGCACCAAGAACTTGAATTTTCTCCTCTCTTGCTCTCACTTCTTTTGCTGCTAGGGTTTAGTGTTTTAATGATAATAAAAACGTAACCTAAAGCAACCACATCATAAGAGTTATATAGGTGGAGATAAAAATGAATTCAACTCTAATCCCTTTAGAGTTTTGTATAAATCCAAATTCTGTTTATTATCATCTTATTAAGTGTATGTTTGGGGTATCTTAAAATAAGTAGCTTATGACTTATAAGCACTTATGTCATATAAGTGATGAGTAGAGCAGATATTAGAGTGTTTGGTAATCAGAACTTATAATCAGTAGACTGTTTGGGTAAATCAGAACTTATAAGTTAACTTTTTTTTATAATTTTCAAAGTATTTATTTTTTATATATAACAATGGATATCAATGGATAGATCTCGATGAATAGAGAAATTTGATATATACGTATCAATTTTCTGATGAACGGATCGAGAGATATATGGTTTTGAAGATTTGAAGGATATTATATATTACGTATATCGAGAATAAGTTATAAGTTATAAGTTGAAAGTTAAGAATTCTTAACATTCAACTTACGAACTTATAAGTTATAATTTGAGCTAAAACTTATTTTGGCAAACACCCCCCATAAGTGCTTATGGCATTATAAGCCATAAGTCATCACCTTTATGAAACCCCAAACGGGGCCTAAGTCTTACTTAATAAGCAAACAACTGAATTTCGAACTATCAATAATTCGAATTTTGTTTCTTTAATTAATCAAGTCTATACTTAATTAATTAACTAACAATTCGATTTATCATCTTAATTTAAATCCGATTATTTAAATTAAATTTATCCTTAAGCGCTCTTGTGTGTGACCCTATAGGTTATTATTATATTGGCAACAATTTTATTTAATAAATAAAATCGTAAACAATGATCGGCATCTAGTAATACATCATTGTTACCTAAATAATAATAATTAAATCGGTGAATCGATTTCGCCTTTCATGAACAATGTTCTATGTAATATAATCTCTTTAACCATGATATTATATATTATACTGGAGGCATGGAATGTGTCATCCTCGTCATAATTTAATCTTTATTTTCTTGATCGATGAGTAGACTATTCAAACAAATCACTATTTGAGCACGACCATGCATTTCATAGTCTCACTCAAACAAGAGGCCAATAATATCACTCATATATATACCCAAGACTACCTTTATCATTACCTGATTAAAGATAACTTTTGATAGAATCAAAATATATTAATTCTCGTATAGAAATGTAATGACTTCAGGTATAAGGATCATTACATCATTATCACATTTGAGATTCATAATGACACATTTATTCATTCCATGTCGAATCTCATAGTTGGTCTATCCAGTACATCGTACTCATACATGTACCTATGCATTGACTTTAATATCACTATACTTATGATCAATGAGAAGTGATTATCAGTCGATCAACATACTAGTCTCGATGTATATTATTGTCCCAATAACAATAATACTTGACTAGGGATATTTAAGATTATTATACTGTATATAATCTCATAGTTATATATAATTCGTATCAATAATCTAGGGACATTTATTACACTAACAATTATATCACAGTAAATACAAAGTATAATAAAACATTAATATAATCAAAACAGAATATAAATGTCAATAACATAATTTAAATAAATTGAAATGTATTGCCTCTAGGACACCTACACTAACAATAACATCATAATTTTTATTAAGTACGAGTTGAAGAATGAAGAGGGCACATGCAATCACTTGTAAATTTTATTTTCTTACGAACAAAAGTCATATATTTATAGGACAAAAATGATTAAAAAAAAAAAAAGTAGTGCTAGGTGCACAGAAAATATGCACATAAAAATTTACATAATGAGTTGGATTTCACTAATTAATATTTTTATTGGTTGATATTAATGTCAATGCATGGGGGCTCATTAACCAATTCACTTACCATTTTATAAAAATTTTTGTAAAATTTTATGTAACTCTAGCATTTAAAAAAAAAATGTAAAGTGTAATGTGCAGAGATGCGGAGTTCCGGACCCAACAGGCCAAGTAATGGACATTTATGAATGGTTGAAATATTAGGCCAAGTTGCATTCTAGTTCTGACTTTTTCTTGTTTAATTTCTTCCCCTCCCTATTATATAAATCAGTAAGCTCCCTTCATTTCAAAACCATCTATCATTTACTTTATACTTCTCAAGTTCATTTCTTCTGAGAAAGAATATGGCTTTTAGATATACAAATCTAGTAACCCTCTTAGTTTTAACTGCTACATTGTTGGCTGTTGGAGAAGCCAACAGAAACTTCCCAAACGAAAAGCCGAAATCCAGAACAATCATCGTTGGCGGGGATCAAAAGTGGCATTTCGGATTTAACTACACCAATTGGGCTATAAAACAGGCTCCTTTCTTCGTCAATGACACTCTAGGTATGTACTACATTAACCAAGCCATCATGTCACAACTCATCACATTTACTCTATGAATCTTGCTTCTGGCATTATGTGTTGTTAATTTAATTATAATTTTGTGCAGTGTTTAAATTTGATCCACCAAGCAATGGTACATTTCCTCACAGCGTATATCTCCTAAGAAATTACCAAAGTTTCGTGAATTGTGACCTGAAAAAAGCCAAGAAGGTGGCAGATGTAACACAAGGAGGAGGTAAAGGATTCAAGTATGTGATCAAGAAGCAGAAGCCGTACTATTTTGCTTGTGGCGTGGGTGACGGATTCCATTGCAAAGCTGGATTGATGAAGTTTACTGTCATTCCGCTTCCAATCTGCAATTAGCTAGTGAGAATTATAAAATGGCATGCATGATATGCAGTGGCAGTGTTGCTAGTATAACTGTATAAGACTATAAGCCGCTACATCAAAAGTACTGCAAGACACATTGAGTTACAATTAAGTGCGTCAAGTTTAGTATGAAATTAAGCCTAGCTAATGTGGTGTTTTAATGTTTCTAAGCTTTCCCTCAATAAATTTTTCTTAAGATTTTAGACGAGTTGTTACTTACCACTTTAACACTTTTACATTTAAAGGTTTTATGTATCTCATCACCATCTTGTATACTCATTTCATTAAAATTGGGAATTTTGATTTAACTACACCAATTGTGCTTTTTCTACATCGAAATAAAATAATAGGCTCGATCATATGTGTAATGTGTAATGCATGCATGATCAGAGAGTGAAAATATATTGTAGGGTTCAAGAAAAGCTCACCTACATGTATCACATGGTAGCCTGGAATTTCGTCTCCCATCATATACGGGTATTCTTATTCATCGTTTTCATTTTAATCTGTCAGTAATTGCAACTGAATTTAACAAAACCAAAACAGATATATCCATAATCCAATGTATCCAGCAAGATGGGGAGGGTGAGATGTACGCAAATTTCACCTTTAGCAGACACCTCTAGTTCGAATATTAAACAAAAACAGAGGTAGTGGAACGAGAAATTATAAAAATAGTGACATAAAAGTAAGTACTCCCTCCGTCCCAAATCTTTTGTCTTGTTTGACTTTTAATGATCAAATTGACCAACTTTTGACCACATATTACATATATAATATAAATGAATATTATAATAAAAATTATATCATTGGAAAGTACATTTAATTTGCTTTAATATGTACTTTTCAGATTTTGCAAATTATAAAAGAATGATACGTAATTGTTAGTCAAAGTTTGGTCAATTTGATCACAAAAAGTCAAACAAGACAAAAGATTTGGGACAGGAGTATAAAGGAAGGAGTGATAAAACATTTAGCAAACACGATTGCTTACGAGTACACATAAAAACGTAAATAAGAATCAAAATAATATATAGGCATGCAATGTAAGTTGCGAAAGTAGAAGAAATCTGTAATATTCACACCACTAGAACCTCGGACACCAAGCTGCAATTGAATATAAATCAGTGCAGTTCCAGGGGTTTGAAGATGGAAATAAGAATGTCAAGAGAAAGGAGGGCACATAGTGATTAGTTGACATACAACAAACACGTATGTTAATGATAACACGAGAGCAGATTTGATGTAATGGGTGTATTTTCTAATTAACTTTGTATTATTTGTTGCTAATAAATAATAATCATCTACGATGGGATTGTGAACAACACAAATAGCATTGTAGATTTCAAATTTGAAAAAGTCTGTCTCCATCGACTAAGTTGCTGCCATGTTATTCCTACAATGCCGTTCATCAACAAACGACGCTCTTCCTCTTACTCTAGACACTAGACATGCCTCCTCTCAACGACCCTGACTTGTTACTTCTATCTTCTTCGCTAAAACTCTGAGCATTCATATCCTTACCATGACATTTCATTGTAAACGCACGATCATCCTTGTTTGTACAATCTCCTTGGTGGACGAGCCTCGGAACATCAAGAATTCTGTGAACTTTCATTTGCTGGAAGAATTTGAACTTGAGCTTAGACTTGAAATTATGTCTTTTGAGCTTTGTTTTACGAGATTTGGCTTTGATACCAATTTAAATGCAGTCATATAGGACGCTTCCCCCTGTTCTTGCTTTGCTTTTCTGAGCAATGGATAATCATTATAGTTTCTCTTCTTGTGTAGTGACGCCATTAAAACAGCTCTTGTCAGCATCCGTTTAGGTGAACGAGGGGATTCCGGGAAAGTACGTACAATGCGTTGATATTGAGAACGATAAAGTAGCTTTAAAGGCTTGATCGCTCCTCCAGCAAAGATCACATCTGCAGAAAGAGATGCCGCATGTAACTGTCCACTAAAATAGAATGCATTCTCTCCACTGATATTGTAATCTTCTGCTGTGGAGCTTAAGCGTGGAGATGAACATTTGCTGGCCAAGCCCAAGACCTCGGGGCCAGTTGCTGCCGATTGTATAATCAATTCCATATATGTGTTTATTTGAGCTGATCGTGTTACAAGTGCAGTGAGTAAACGAGAAAACTTGATATGTCGAGGCACACCGCACACATGTGGATTTGTGTTGTGTTTGTGTATATACAAACGAGCAAACATATAGCCTATGCGGAACAGTGGATGGACATTGATCACGTAAATGAATGAAATCAGTCAGTCATATTTATGTACCTCATGTTGTGTCTCTGTTATAGATACTGTGTCATTTCATAACTCTTGTTTTCAAATGACTGGGGCATATTCACAATGACAAAACTGGTTATATCTTTATAGTATTAAAATTTCAAGGGGGCGGACATATTACCTAATAAGAGCCTGCAACACCTACAAACAAATATAATAAAAAATTTAACAAAATTGTGATTCTACTCTGGCCTTCAATGAAGAACTCCAAGGGGAATATAATGCGAAAGAAAATCTCAAGTCACCGTACTCGAACCTACTTTATCCAGTACTTCACAATGCCCCTTTCCATGAAATGATCGTACAGTATGACAACACAGAAAGAATGTAAAACTGAAAGGGTAGAAGAAAGTAACAAGTGCAAATAAAGCCGAAGAGAATAACAAGTCACAGTATTCATGATTAGACCTACGAAGTATTGAGGACCGAGGACAACCACTAATGTAGTACATATAATACGAGGAAATGAATTTTGTGAATAATTGTAAACATAATGGTATAAATTTCATTCTAAACATAATGGTATAAATATCATTCTTTTCACGCCACCACTTGTCCTCCAAACCAAATGGAGCTTAACCAGCTTGCCTAACTACCTGTTATGAATTACTTCGTAGGATGTACTGCAAAATTGAGAAGCTAGAAATCAATCAAGCTTAATAGTCAACTAGCCAAATGAAAAGGACCCTCACATCCCATTCCAAAAGTCACGAATCTTCATCCAATGCATTGAAAAAATAGGTTAAAAAAAAAAAACAAAAATCACAAATCAACCTCATTCCCAAAAATCCTAACCTATGTCGCCAATTATTATTAATTTAAATCATAAAAGCATACTAGAAAATCGTATATGAAACTACATCCAGCTACTAAATTTAGCATAGTACATATTGTTTTGAAACAAATCCCCCAAGCCTCAAGGCCCTCATTGTAGGTTTGATCTCACAAACTGGTTCCACCAACCAAATATCAACTTAAAGGCTACTCAGCTACTATTGATTTCCATACCCATTTGTTGATGCCCCATAAGATGTAGCAGCAGCACCATAAACGTTTGGATCCTGATACCCGTTGTAACCTTGCTTCCCATAAGAGTTCCCATTCCAATGATTACCTGATTCACCTCTAAACTGCCAAAACATTTTGGAAAAAAAAAAAAAAAATTAGAAACAGAGAGCTACTTGAACAATGTTGGAAATCATTTGAGCCAATCTGGTTTTAAGTCCAAAACCTACACTCTCGAGGCCAGGTTGAACAGTGAGTTATTTTCATAAATTCCTAACTCCTAAGAGACAGATCATACGTAAATATAGCCCAGATGTCCAGGCATAAGTTGAAATTTTTAGAAGGCCTAGATGATACAGATAGGAAAGAGTGGAAGAGTGAGATTCAATATTAACATAATAACATTTCGAGTTAATTGCATTTTGCACCCTCCAACTTTCATTGAAAAGCAAAACTATACAACCATTTTGCCAAAAGCAATTCACTACCCTTAACTTTCAGTATCGAATGCAACTTGCACCCCTTTGACAATTTTCAATTAAAAATGTTTACTAACTTTAATATTTGAAGGGGTAAAATTGGAATTTGAACAATAATAATAACAACTAAAATTTCAAATTAACTAAAAATTTTACATTAATGCATTTTTTACATGAAAAATTATATTAAACAATTGATATGGAATCTATTTTGTTATTAATGCACTGAAATAATCATCACACTAAATAATTTTAAAAAATCCTCAAGCGAAATTTATATTTAAATATATATAATCATAGTTAATCATAATATTTGAGTAAATTGCATTTTGCACCCCTTATCTTTGGGTGTTTTTTCAATTTGGTCTTACTTTATGAACCCTGGCACTTTGCATCCCATATTTATGTTTCGCATTCACTTTGCACTTTTTCCGTTAACAAATTTTAACACCGTTAAGTTAGACTTTTTTTCAAAATTTGACAGGGGCATTTTCGGTATTTTAGAAAATTATTTTTCAAAAAAAATGGAAAAAAATCAGAAAACTATATTTCAAAGATAAAAAATATTTCAAAAATGAAAATTGTATTTCAGAAAAAAATCAGAAAATAATATTTTCATTTTTAAAACACAAATTGGCAAAAAATATTTCAAAAATGTTGGAAAAAAATTCGTTTTCAACTTTTTTTAATTTAAAAAATCACCTTTTTAAAAAATACATTCATTTTTAAAAAAATTATAATTTTTGAAAATTAAGTATATTTTTTGAAAACAGGAAAAAATTAAAAAAATATAATTTTCCGATTTTTTTTTCATTTTTTCTGAAAAATAATTTTCTAAATACCGAAAATGCCCCTGTCAAATTTTAAAAAATAAATCAAACTTAACGGTGTAAAAATTTGTTAACGGAAAAAGTGCGAAGTGAATGTGAAACATGAAATATGGGATGCAAAGTGCCAGGGTTTATAAATTAAGACCAAATTGAAAAAACACCCAAAGATAAGGGGTACAAAATGCAATTTACTCTAAATTTTATCATAGGATATAGTTTATAAATTTTCAAGAATTGATATAGGTAAAATTGAAAACAATTGAAATTATTATAATTTTTGTAATTTCAAATTCTAGCTTTTGGTATAATTTTAAAAATTTAACATTTAAATTATTTAAATGATATGCTAAAATTCCCATTTTATCCCTCATAATATTGATGGTAACGGTAACGAATTTTTGGATGGAAAATCGTGAAAGGGGTGCATATTGCATTCGATTTTTAAAGTTAAGGGTAGTGAAATGCTTTTCACAAAATAGTTGTATAGTTTTGTTTTTGAAGGAAAGTTGGAGGGTGCAAAATGTAATTAACTCTAACATTTCATTTTACAGTTGAAGTAGAAGTTCTTTTTTGTTAAATACTAAAACAGAAGTTTAAATATATTTTTAGATAATTCAAGTGAATTGCTTGTCACAACTGCAGTATGGATTATATCAAATAGAAGTCCTTGCGATTTTCTTTTTACATAGTTGGTGTTAGATGTGCCATTAAATTGTTAATGTTGGTCGAAGATGTAAACTGACAGTTGATCAATAAAACAACAGACAACTACCTGCTTGTTCCCAGGATTGCGACCCCAAGATAGACGAACTGTCTGCTTGCCGATAACTGTCCCGTTTAATTGTTCAATCGAAACCTCAGCACTAGTTCTGCATATAGAAGACAGGAAGAACAGGATTATTCCATGGTTATCAGCTTCAGGATACCTGCTCGATGTCATTAATACCTTCTTTTTTTAAGGTGACAGAAAATTTGGAACTGTGGCCCCTAATATATCATATTCTAAGTTTGCAAATTCAAGATACTCAAATAGTCTGTAAAAATGGAAGGACCTTGTAATGTTGTAAAGACTGCTGATCATCACTAGTAATAAATAAAAGTTTCTAAATGTAGAGGGAATACCTATCAGCAAATTGTACAAAACCACATCCTTTCCCAATTGGTATTTTTACTGAAATAACCTCGCCGAATTGGGAAAAGGTATGTCTGAGTTCTTCATCACCTACTTCAGAATCAAGCCCGCCCACAAATACCTACAAGAGAACTATAATTAGTGAGGTAGGATAAATCATAATAAAACTCAGCAAGGAAAAACAAGACTCACGGTTGTGTTAGATGTATCGCCGTCAGACTGGGAACCTTGAGTGAGAGCACCATTTGCAGCAGCACCACCGGCCAATATCACAGCTAACCAAAAAATTAGAATCAATATGAAAAGTAATTCTTAAAGATATGAAAAAAAGGCCAGCTTAGATGCTGATTCTTATCAGTTAGGAGGCTAGACCTCCAAGGATCAAGAAAGAGCCACACTATGTCATGTGTTTATCACAGGAAATCAACAAATTAGAATCAGCATCGAAAATGTTGCCTACAGATGGGAAACAGGACAGCCTTGAAGCTTATTCTTATAAGCTATCCCCCCTTCCCCCACCCCAAACAAGGCCATGCTTTCAAATCCATAATCTTCACATCCATTTACTTAGAAAATCTAATATACTGAAAATCATATAATGAATCTTAAAAAGAAGTCAGGACCTTCATGATTCAGATACAAGAAGAAAGTTCAGCCCCGCCCCGCCCCCCCCCCCCCCCCCCCACGTACTAAATTCTAAGTAAAGAAAGCAGCCAGGTCTGCTTTTCCTTTTCTTTTTTCAGATGGTCTAATTTAAGTAGAAGTACCATAAGCATCATATTTAGTCAAAGTAGCATGAGCTGACCAACACTGATGTCACGTGTTTAGAGAACTATAATTTACAAAAATTAATTCTGCTTAGTAGAAGATACAAGGCAGATAAGAAACTACACGACTTCACATGGTAAACAGAAGACAGAAGGACTAGGTTCAATGGCTTAAGATAACTAACAAAGAGGCAAAACTAAACCAACAAAAGTGAAACGCAGAAATCCATTTAGAAAGAGAATTTTTAGCCTTCGTAATCCATTAGAAGTAAAGAAAACGCCATTCAGTTTTTTTGGAAATGCATGGCATCAGTGTTGGTCATGTTTAGTATTCCAAAAAAAATACACAGATACAGTTTAGAAACTAGGAAACTCTGATGGGTAAAGAATAAACGAAAGAACTATTTAATGCTCAAGTAAGTGTGTGACTCCCTACGTAGTATACTTGTGCTCTAAGAATAATTAGATATAAAAGGACTTGATGAAAAAAAAAACTAACACACTAGAACAGAGAAATTATCAATTACCTTGTGAAGAGTACTGTTGCTGCATTGTTGACGGTTTTTTAGGGGTTGCAACACCTATGCGCATGGGCCTGCTAGAGCAATACTGCCCATTCATTTCAGTCATGGCCCTCAACCTCTCATTTTCATCTCCAAACCTAACAAAGCCATAACCTTTTGATCGACCAGTGTTTGTATCAACCACAACTTTTGCACCCCTAACTGATGAGTATCTGCTGGCAAAAGTTTCATGCAATATAGTATCAGTAACATCTGAAGCCAAATCTCCTACAAAGATAGATTGATCGGAACCAGCATCTTGACGCCTTTCACCCGTGCTAAAGGTCGCCCAGTTCAACCGAAATGCTTGATCTGTTTTAGGCATTAAAGTGCCATTATAGCTTTGTAAGATCTTCTCTGCAGCTGCATGAGAAAGGAACTCGATGAATCCGAATCTCTCTGACTGACCGGTCTGCTTATTGCGAATGAGCTTTACTGATACAGCCTGCTCTTGTCAAGGCACCAAAAGTCAGTTTTAACTTTTATAAGATGGAGTATGAAACAGACATGTCTGCTTTTAATTGCGGAGTATGTTTATTGTATACACATGAATAGATTTTAAAAATATGAAACAGGATCACAAAGGAAATCAATAGGCAAGTCATTTTCAGGTATTGCGAAGTGCAAAAAGATAATGGATATAGAGAGGCTAATATGTTATAGCATGAAAAAATAATACAGTCGACCACAATGTGAAACTGTACTACTTGAAATATGCACAAAAATTTTACTGGAGGTAGACATTCCTCACACTCAATCTCCACTAGCAATCAGTATGCATAAGGAAAAGCGTCAACATACTAACATATAAATATGGTCATTATCCTCAATATGAGAGCACAAAGCAACATGATAATTGTATATACTCTTCACTTTTTCTTTATTTGACACTATAAGATCAGTAAACTACCGCACTTGCACAAATATAGGTACATGACATGTCACATTGGATGTAATTTTCCAACAAAAATGTAATTTCTTTGATTAAAAAGCAGAATCATTAACTGCACTGTCTATGCTTAACTCTAAATTTAAAAAAGAAAAAAAAGTTGGAAATTTAAGTTTTGATTTTATTGTCCATAATAAACCCAGACCCATATATAGTCATGGAAGAGTTGCATTTAGCTTCCAGCCCTAGTAAGCACAAAATTCTATTTAAGTCCGCTTTAAGGTTACAGATTTTAACTGAAATTCATTCTAATCTGCTAAGCTTTTTCAAAGACCAGATAGTGTAAAGTTTGAGTTTCGTTATTCTCCACCAAAGAGTTCCAAATTCTCTCTCCTTTAACACATAGATACATATATACAGGGACGGAGCTACAGTGGGGGGCAAGTGGGGGTCCGTGCACCCACGGCAGCTCTATAACCTATTAGAAACATGTGAAAAATGCTAATTTTTTGGTTTGAGCACCCACAGATTATTACCCAGAAATGATTTTATTATCTACAACAGATCACAAGTTCTATTACTCACAGATCTCAAATGTTTTTTTACTACATAAATAAGTAAAATTTCACTTTTTTAGATTATTTTTCTTCAATCTAACTTTTTAAATATCACAACTATGTTATATATTTTATCCCAAAAAATTTGTGCCCCCACTTTAATATATTTCTGGCTTCGTCACTGCATATATATATATATATATATAATGACTCCCAATACACACATATTAAATAATGTACTCACAAGTTATTCATCATTTCAATCAACACAAGCCTATATAATCCGATATGAATTCAATCTTCTAAAAAGATAAATGCTAAAGCTATACAGAGTATAAATTAGGTCAATTTCAAATGTTTCTAACTTATCAGGTCAAACTAACACATTCTAAATTTACGATAAACTAATCAGTCAAAAAATCTAAACACAATTATACCGAAAACGAATACACAATAGTATCTCGAAAATAGACACATTAATAATCTCGAAAAACAAATAAAAATCTGGACAAACCTCTCCGGTAGGAGCAAAGCAACCCTGAAGATACAGCTCATCCATCCACGTCTGCAAATCCCCAATCCAAATCGTCTTATTATCCTCACTCGACGATTGAATCTGACCTTGACTCGGCTGCTGAAACTGTTGTTGCTGTTGTTGATAATACGTCATATACTGAGGCTGCTGATACATCAAGTGCTGCTGTTGTTGCATCGCCATCGAAGCAACCGCAGCAGCCGGATACTGCTGCATCGCCATCCATTGTTGCTGGTACTGTTGTTGCATAGCTAACCATTGCTGCTGTTGCTGCTGTTGTTGCTGTGGAGTTAGTTCACCGGTGGCTGCAGCGGCGGTAGGGTTTGATGACATCATTTTCCGGTGAGATTTGGTTTGTTTTGTTTGTCTCTCTAGAGTTAGTTAGGGGAGTAGGGAGAGAGAGAGTCAGGGGCGGCGGGGTGAGTGTTTATATGGATGGATGGATCTGGAGTGTGCGCTTTTTGTCAGCTGGTAAGCACATTGATTTCTACGCCTTCGTTTAATCGTAGCCGTTGGTTTTCATCTTGATTTGATCTGATTGGATTGGATTGCGATGAGTCGTCAGTTTGTTGGATCGCTTTGTCTAGCCGCGTTTACACAACCCCACCCCCACTTTAATTTAAATTTGTTTTGGATTTGGCCACTTGCGATCCATGCATCCATTCCATCCATTTATATTACTCCCTCTGTCCCATCCATTTCTTTACAATTTCCTTTTTGGGCCGTCCCATCATTTCTTTACATTACCCAAAATAGTAAGTTTTAACACTATTACATCCACTACTTCACTTATTTTAACAATACTTTACACTATTTCACCCACTACTTAACTTATTTTAACAATAAAATCACTATTACACCCACTACTTCACTTATTTTAACAATAAAATCACTATTACACCCACTACTTCATTTATTTTAACAATATTACACTCACTTTACACCCACTATCCTTGACCTCCGTGCCCAACCGCCATGTAAAGAACTGGCTGGGACGGAGGGAGTAGTAGATTAGTACTCTCTCCCTAGTGTTGAGTAAAATCGAACCGGAACCGAAAAATCGAACCTAACCACATAATTTCGGTTTGGTTCGATCCAAATTTTTTCCTTTTTCGGGCGGTTCGGTTCCTTTGGTTAGAATCGAAATAAATTTCGGTTCGGTTCTTGTGTAAATAATTTCGGTTAGAACCGAATCACCCGAATTATATGTATATATATTACTCTCTCCATCTCTAAAAACTTTTCTCATTTCCCTAGGACACGTTTGCCAACGCACACTTTTAATCGTTAATATCTTTAATTTTGTATTAGTTTTATATATAAAAACTTCACTGTATTAAAGTAATCATAAATACGAATCCAACAAGATCACTCATGACTATATTTGGTCTTATAGATTAATCGTAAATTAGTAATTTATCTCATGTTATGAACAGTCCCGACATATCAAACGAGAGAAGCATTTAGAGACGGAGGGAATATTTATATTTATATTAAGAATATATATATATATATATATATATATATATATATATTAATGAAAATTCAGAAAATTTCGGTTCTTAAGAACCAAACCGAACCGACCAAAATATTTCGGTTCGGGTCTGGTTCGGTCCCTTAGCCTTGTTCGGTTCGGTTCGATTCCAAAAATAATAATATTTCTGATTTTGACTTTGAACACTTCGCTATAAACGATTGACTACTAATTTACGCATTATTTATAAGGCAAAATATAGTCATGAGTGATTTTGTTTGATTCGTATTTATGACTTATGAGTACTTTAATATAGTGAAGTTTTTATATTTAATACTAATACAAAATTAAAGATATTAATGATTAAAAGTATGCGTTGACAAACGTGTCCAAAGTAAAGAGGAAAAGTTTTTTGAGACGGATGGAGTAGATTATAGCCCGTGCTACGCACACGATAGTTTAAATTTAAATTTCATATTAATTATGATATATAATAATAATGATTAAATAAAGAAAAATAACTTTATATTTAAGATCAAATAAATTAATATTGAAAGAAATAATATTAATAAAATATTATTTTTCTATATTATAACATATGTAATCAAAGATAAAATTATTTAGATTTTCTATATCTATTATGTGATAATATGTATTAATAAAATTATCAACATTAAAATATTTATTCAAATTTTCATTAATAATCTTACCATAAATATTAAGAGAATATATTAATAGTATTTAAATTTGTATACAAACTTTTTTTAATTAACAATGGGTCAAATAATGAATTTGGATCTTTCCTAAACATAATATGGATACCAAACCTAAAAATGGATTATCCAGTGGGTCAAAATCAATACAAAATCTTGTCCAAACCTAAATATGGATACCAAACCTTAGGTAAGGGCTATCCACTAATTTAGAGCATTTCCAAGGGCAATTCCTATTTTCATCTCTTAAAATATAATAAAATAATGATTACTTAAAATATAGGTAACCAAAAAGTTCTTTTGCTCCAATGGTGTTACCTATATTCATTACCTATAACTTAAAAATAATATTTAATAAATATTTTAGGAAATATAGAGAAGTGATGAGAGTGTTGGCATAGATATATATTATATTATAAGGAAAGAATGATGATGTGTCATTATAGGTGTTTGAACTTCTCTCCCCTAAAATTTATAGGGGATAGGGAGTCCCATTGGAGCATCATTTTTAAGGCTGAACCCCTAAATTATGTACACCTAAGACAAATATAGGTAAGGATTCTTTGGGTTGGAGTTGCTCTAATATATATAGATAGATATAGATTTTTATATCTATTATGTGATAATATGTATTAATAAACTTATCAAAATTAAAAGATTTATTCAAATTTTCATTAATAATCTTACCATAAATATTAAGAGAATATATTAATCTATATCTATACTATTATATAAACTAGCTTTATAGCACGTGCGAGGCACGGGCACGCTCTAGCTCATTTTTTCTTGAATTGCATGCATGTCCTCTAAAATACAGTAGTGATTACGATTGTCATCTTTCTCCACTGAAAATTGTTGATTGCGATAAGGGTGACTGCTATGTGTGCAAGTGTTCTTGAACTTGTAATTGAGGAGTAAGACCCATTGATGATGTATGCACCTTGTTAAACAGGGCACATGTATCTTTGGAGTGCTCTTAAACTTGTAATTGAGAAGTAAGACCCATTGAAGATGTATGCACCTTGTTAAGTAGGGCTCTTGCATATGTACCTTGTTAAGAAGTACTCTTGTAGATGTACATAGCTGGATATGATTTAGTCTGCATTGTGTGGCAATAGTCTTGGATCATGCATATGCAGTCGAAACATGTTATAGAAAATTTTTGATCTCTGTTTCACTTGTCTTTGAATCAATCGCATATTTGTATACATAGGTGGCCATCAAAGTTTTCCCTACAATTTATCAAAATACTAATTATTTCATGTTTAGTAAAACACATCTACATTGAGACCCTTATACAGTTATTTAAATATGGCTAAGATTATAGTAATTTAATATCAAAGTGAAAATATGGCTAAGATTACAGTAATTTAAATAAGAAGTTTCCTATTGAAGACAAGAGCAGGTTTTTCTAAATGAATTATGTCTAAATCTGAACTCTACGTTATTTTTAAATTTTTATAAAACCAACAATAATTCATTTAGGAAAAATTATGGGGTTCAGAGATCATGGTAGTTCTCTATTTGATGCAGTACTTTAATTCAATCTGAAGATTCAAGATTATGCTAACGTATAACGAAACCGCTACGAACAAAAGCATTTGAAACTTTGGTACATTAATCCAAAAGATAAAGCGAAAATCTTTATCAACCCTACAAGCTAGTTCCATGATCACAAAGATAATTGTTCTTAAAAAATGACTTACAGAATCTTGTTTCAGATATAATTTTGATGTCCTTTGCAGCTGGCAGCTCTCATTTTGTTTAATTTTGTTATCCTAAAACCAAAGTCAGCATAATCGATCAAGATAATTAGAATGCAAAAAAATATAAATGTTATTGATCTTGTGCCGCAATACCAAAAAATTGTCATAATTAATCAACGGTTCGACATTGGCATACAAGGCACGAGCTTGCTAGTAAAATCATAATTAAATGGTGCTTGAACATGTTAATGCTTAATATGCAACATATATCTAAAAAATTATCTATTCATGATGTATATATAACCAAAAATAAAGTATTCTCAAAACTGATATCTAGGATAGATAGATTAAATTGTCTTGCCAAAACCCCCTGTTGTACTATTAATAATATAATAGATAGATTCCGAAACATTGAAAGTTTTGGTACCTGTTTTTTGGTACTTAGTGAATTTACTTATTTATCCTTCATTATAAAGAAACATAAATACACCTAAAATAAATAATAACATAATATAATTAATGGTAATTAGTCGAGATAATACCTTTTATAAACAACTAAAAACATCAATAGTATCATATCTTTCCATCATTAATATTTTCTTTCCAATTAAAACACGTTATAATTAATGATAATTAGTCGATTAAGATAATAAAATTAATGGTAATTAGTCGATTGCCTTTTTCACATTTACTTTTAGTTGAACATATTACCTTTTATAAACACCTAAAAATATCAATCGTATCATATCTTTTGATCATTAATATTTTCTTTCGAATTAAAACACATTACCTTTTTAATTTAAAACAAATCTAAATTAATGGTAATTAATCGATTACCTTTTCACATTTACTTTTAGTTGAACATATTACCTTTTATAAACACCTAAAAACATCAAGCGTATCATATATTTTGATCATTAATATTTCCTTTATAATTAAAACACGTTACCTTTGTAATTTACAACAAATCTTACAATCATTAATATATACCCGAAAATATCACATCATATTTCTCAATTATTAATAAAATATATTAAAAATCGTATATATTGTTTATAATAAGGAAACATTAATATAATTTGTAAACATGAGTATATTAAATTATATTAAATAAAAAATAAAAAAATATTAAAAATAATGATTATACAAAAACATAATTATAATATTAAATAAAATTTATAATATAATACAAGAAACCCGTGCATTGCACGGGTTATAAGCTAATCTATACTATTATATAAAGCCGAAACATTAAAAGTTTGGTTGGTCGGTACATGTTGATTTTACTTATTTACCCTTACTTAATTACAAATAAAATTCGGGTGAAATCCCCAATTACCTATATTTTAATATCCCAAACCCAAAATACTCGTCTGTGCCAAAGGCTGCCCAAAATGTCCACGAATTACGCATTACCAGTATGCGTGTTCAATCATGCGCATTACACCTATGCGTATTCTTCACTTACTTCTGACTACGCTACACATTTTAGACGACTACGCATTTTTGATTTACATACAAAATTTTACGCATTGTCTACCTGCGTAGAGACCCTATACATGTAGCTGCCAGTACACATTATTTTCCTGCGTAGTTTATTCGTTATTCTGAATATTTTTAAAACCCAAAATGGAAACGTTGAATCCCAAAATTTAATTGTTGAACCCCTAAATTTAATTAAAATTATATTTTTTTAATTTAAAAATTTTACTAAAAAAATTGAATCCGGTGGCCTGATTTTTAAACGCTAACGCGTTTAAAAATCAGGATAAGTTAGGGTTTAGGGTCGAATATTTCTAAAACCCAAAATGGAAACGTTGAACCCCAAAAGTTAATTGTTGAACCCCTAAATTTAACCCAAAAGTTAATTGTTGAACCCCTAAATTTAATTAAAAATGTATTTTTAAATTTTTAAATGTATTTAATTAAAAATGTATTCTTTTTTTTGGTTTTATTTTCTTTTCCACCAATATGTTACACCACTTAGTTTTTGGTTTTATTTTTGTTTCCACCACACCAATCTGTTCCACCATTCCACCGGACTTCTTTTCCACCAATATGTTCCACTACTTAATTTTTTGGTTTTTTCCCCACCACTCTGTTCCACCACTTAGTAGCAATTGGATTTATTTAATACGCATGGTACAGTTGGGATTTATTTGTTACTAACATGAAAATTTTATACAGTTTTGTGGGATGGAGTAAACACAGGACACACATTCTACATATGCGTAAATGGAATACGCATTGTAGACATACGTATCTCTCTTCTCTCCTGCTTGACCACCTGCCTTGATCAAACAAATCATCGGTCATTGTCAATTCCTTAAATTCCTTAAAGAGCAATGCGCATTGTGAATTTGCGTGGACTGAGTGCACATGTCCAACATGCACATTCAATGGGTAAAAAAGGCGGCCTCTCCCGTTGATAGGTATTTTGGGTAGTGGGTTTCCAAAAATAGTGTAATTTGGTCATTCTTTCATAAAATTCATCCTACTAACTAATCAATTTATATCTTTCATATTTTATCTAACAAAATTTCTCCCTTACTAATTAATTTCCTTTTTCAAGTTAAATATATTATCTTTTCAATTTTTCAATAACTAAATAATTTCCTTTATTTATATCTTTTATATTTTATCTAACTAAAATTTCTCCTTTAATAATTAATTTTTTTTTTCAGATTAAACATATTACCTTTTTTGTTTTTCAATAACTAAGTAATTTTCTTTTCAGGTAAAATATATAAAAGCCTTAAAAGTTTGGTTAGTCAGTACGGTACCTTTTGATTTTACTTATTACCTTGCATAATTATAGATAAAATCCAACTTATTAACTAATTAATTAATATCTTTTATATTTTATCTAACTAAAATTTCTACTTTATTAATCAATTTCTTTTTTCAGGTTAAACATATTACCTTTTCTATTTTTCAATAACTAAGTAATTTCCTTTTCAAGTAAAATATATAAAAGCCTTAAAAGTTTGGTTAGTCGGCATCTGTTGATTTTACTTATTACCCTTGCTGAATTATAGAAAAAATCCATTTTATTAACTAACTGTTGTGGAATAAAAACTAGGTTATTAGATTGCGGCTAGGGTTTGATGTATTTAATGCAAAGGGTGGTTGAGCTTCGAGCTTTAATGGCTGCTTCTGCGTTCGAGACTTAACGGTCCTCACAGAATGCCTACGTATCTCTGTATTAAGAGAATCAAGCCAATAAAAACGTAGTTCTGAGTTGAGGGGTCTGACCCTTTATATAGGCTGAGAAGCCTCAGAATTAGGGTAGGGTTAAGTGACTTGGCAGACAAGTCAATCTTGAGGAAAGTTCTAGACCCCTTCCTTGTAGGAATCTGTTTCCTTGTATGAGTGTATGCCTTGGAGGCTACTCCTTCTAGAGATAATGTTCTTATCTGACACTTATTGCTGAGCTGTTTATTATCCATAATATTAATTACGAAATTAATATTGTAAATAGGGTTTGGGCCCACCTGGTGGGCCCCACGTTTGGACCATTCTGGGTCTAATTAATGCCATATTAAATGTGTCTTTAGGGCTTACTTTTAGCCCATATCATTTGCCCCCCAACTTCTAGGAAAACTGATCAGGTTTTCCTTGAAGTTATAACGGCCTTACATGAGACTTGGGTCAGGGTTTATTGCTCTTACATGAGTTTTTTCAACTTATCATCTTAATGTAAAGCG
Source organism: Kitagawia praeruptora (assembly GCA_037693485.1). Lineage (NCBI taxonomy): Eukaryota > Viridiplantae > Streptophyta > Magnoliopsida > Apiales > Apiaceae > Kitagawia > Kitagawia praeruptora. The sequence goes on from CM075352.1 coordinate 149,945,225, forward strand.
TGGAGCGACCGACGCAATTTACGACGATGTTGAACGACACTAAGCGGTGTTAAATGGCACTAGACAGCACTAATCAGCCTTAAACAATGTTTAAACAGTGTTAAACAATGTCGAATGGCATAAAACGGCACTAACGGCACTAATCGGCGCTAAACGGTGCTATACCGGCACTAAACGGTGCTAATCGGCACTAAACGGTGCTAGCGGGGGTCCGGGGGCGGCAGCCCCCGGGCGGGGTCCAAGGGGCGGCAGCCCCTGGCGGGGTCCAAGGGGCAGAGCCCCTGGCTGGGGTCGAGTACTATTCAGAAATTTTTTATTTCTGAAGACTAGTACTATTCAGAAATTATCGTTTCGACTTATTTTTCTAAAATTTTATCACTAATTTTGCTTCCAAAATTGCATGTTTTTCTTCTTCTTTTTTCAGGCCAAATTCGAGCTCAATTTTCGAGCTCAAACTGTCCCAGGTCGGGGCTTTTTTCGAGCTCATTTAGCTTATTTTCGACCTGGAGCTTTTCGAGCTCAAATGGTACATTTCGAGCTCAAATTTCGAGCTCAAATAGTCCCAGGTCGTGGCTATTTTCGAGCTCATCTAGTTCAATTTCGACCTGGACCTTTTTTACCTCAACTAATATATTTCGAGCTCAATTTTCGAGCTCAAGTAGGGGCCAAATCGTAGCTTTTTTCCAGGAAATCCAATGTTTTTTCGACCTGAAATGAACGAGCTCTAATAGTGTCAAAACGACCTCAAAATAAATCCCAGGTCGTGAGGAATTTCCATCTTTTCTAGTTCATTTTCGAGCTCAGACTCACGATCTCAATTCTAGGAGATATCGACCTCAAATTGGCCTCAAGTCGTATGGATTTTTCGTGAATTTCTGTTCTTTTTCGACCTCAAATTTACGACCTAGCCATAGCATATTTTCGACCTCAAAATGGGTTTTTACTTGACTTTTCAGGTCGTTTGATCGAGCTCTAAATCGTATTACCAAATGAGGTCGTTGGTCTCGACCTCAGACAACTTTGCTTGGGACACTTGTTTTGCTTTTGGGCCTTAGACTCATCAGAATTCTGGGCCTCTCCTCGTGGGCCCTAATCACATGTTTGGGCTCTTCTTTATTGAAGCCCTAATTGACTTTGACTTGGGCCTTTACTTTTGGTCAACATGACCTTAAATTAAAACCTTAATTAGGTTTATCAATATGGGTTGGGCCATGACAGGCCTTTAATCACTTTAACTAAACTTGGGCCTTAACAAGCCTAGTGTTGTTGGGCCTTTTTAAAGTCCACTTTGTGTTGATGGCCCACAAAGGTTTCCAATAGGCTACAGCCGGTTGACCTTCTCCCTCTTCTTTCGGGTCTTTCCTTGGTTTGTAGGACCTTGCCTTGGTTTGAATTTAGCCACTAGTTCCTGATTTTTAGGCCTTCAATTCAAACAACCAGCTTAATTTAAGGCAAACGGCCTTGTTGGCCATCAGGGCGAATGCGTATCTCAATGCTCTCACTGACAGTTTCGTGCCTCCAAGGCATTATCATGGAGCCAACCAGTCTCAAGATGAGCTTTGATGGGGGTCTGTCTAGCAACTTCCAACGTCGATGGGCGCCAACAATTTGCGCTCTATAGTGGGGTCTCCAAGACCTGATAGTAAACACTTCTAGTGTAGTTCTCGATTTCAGACGAGGCGAATTTGGACAAGGCATCGGTGGTTATACAAGTTGGTATTCCTCGAATCATACCATACCAACTGTGATTTTACAATTTTCAGATATTTCAACATCGTTTCACCTTTGGCTTTTAGAGCTCTACTCACTTGGGCTATCACCAACCTTGAGTCTCCATAGACTTTAAGATTTTTGGCCCTCATGGCTAAAGACGAGCCTAGTCCGGCTTTCAAGGCTTTATACTCTGCCTCGTTATTGGTTGTCGAAAAATATTCAACTTCAAGGCACATTCAATCGCGAAGCCATCAGGGCTCTGTAGGACTATACAAGCACCACTTGATTTTGTTTTTGATGCCCTATCAAAATAGAGCACCCAATGTTTCTTCTAAACTTTATAAGTTCTCTCCCTCTTGGGGTGTCTCATCTTGCCCTTACTGGGGTGTTGTGCCTTCCTGCCCCCGACTTCTTGGTTGTCAATGGTATATTCAACTAAGAAGTCAACGAGTACCTGTGCTTTAATTGCAATTCGAGGATTGTACGCGATATCAAATTATCTGAGTTCTATCGCCCACTTAGCTAGCCTTCGGGTTATGCAATATGTTTCTCAGTTGCTGGTCCGTCAGGATTTCAATCTTATGTGCCTGGAAGTACGATCGTAGCTTCCTCGAGGCTGTTACCAATACCAAAGCACACTTCTTAATGGGAGAATAATTTAACTCAGCTGCATGCAACATCTTGCTCACATAGTAGATAGGCTTCTGAACCTTGTTATCCTTTCGAATGAGGATGGCACTCAATGCTTGTTCAGATATTTCAATGTTGGCATTCTGGATTGAGGGTCCAAAATTTCAGATTGGTTTTCAAGCTTTGACTTGAAGTTTCAACCATTGGATCTTATCTGGAGGTTCATGACCCCTTCAAGTTTGGCCTTCATAGCTATCCCATGGCCTTCATGGCTAATAACTCGTGTTCCTTATCCTAGGATTCGAGGTTGACGTTTACATGTTCATCGTTGGTGTTCATATGTCGACTACCAAGTATTCACGACCTTTCTTTTGGATTGATGTCAAAATAAAGGTCTTTAGGATCCCTTACTTGACTTCATGTCTTTCACGGCTTGTCTCGAATCTTAGTTCTGATTTCAGGGTTTTCAAACCTATTTTTGCTTCTTGTTTTTTATCCGGGGTCCTTCAAGGACTTAAACTCTTAGTAACTCTCGACCTTTCAGGATTTTTATTTATGCGTTTGTTTGTTTCCATTCGTGTATTTTTTTATTTTCGGTACTTGGTCATCTTTGACTTACACACATCAGGTGTTAGGTACATAAATAAAATCACATAATCAATGAATGGAAAACAAACTTGCATTAATAACTTGAGATGGGTTCAACCCTTACATAGAATACTACTGTCCTACTCAGAGCAACATGCTCTGCGATGGTTTCATCGAACCTTATTTCTACTTCTACTAGATAAAATATGAAGCTAAAAACTACTAGGATAATTTGAACCCATCGGGGCTTTGCAAGACTAGGCTTGCACCACTTGATTTTATTTTTGATGCTCCAATAAAATAGAGCACTCACTACTCCTTCTGGTCACCTCATTCTTATTCTGAAGTTCACTTACAGCTTGGGGTACAATCTCCTGCCCCTCGATTTCTTGATGTTCCTTATCACTACAAACGTCCATGTCTTCAATCGGAAGGACCTGCCCCCTGACTCCATCAGGCCTTAACGCGGCTACATAACAGCTCCTAGCCATTTTCTGGTCGCCTTTTTGTTCTCCTACACCATTCCTGGTTGGAAACTTGATCTTCATGTGATAGGTTGAGGCCACAGCCTTAAAAGCATGGAGTCCAGTCCTCCCGAGGATGGCATTGTAGGTGGAAGATGCTTTGATAACCAAAAAGTTCAGCATCTGAGTGGCCTCTGTTGGCTTCTGTCCGATGGTGACGGGCAACAAAATAGTTCCTTCAACTTTAGTCTCTACTCCGCTGAATCCATATATAGGCATGTTAGATAGGGTCAACTGAGAGTCGTTGTATCCCATTTTCACAAATGCATCATGGAACAAAATGTCCACTGAAGCTCCATTGTCTATCAAGACTCGCTTCACCTCTGAATTCCCAATCATGGGTGTTATGACCAGCGGGTCATCATGGGGGAACTTCACCCCTTCAAGGTCTGAATCATCAAATTCGATTGTTACTTCGATTTTTGCACGCTTTGGTGTCTCTCCGACAATATGCATCACTTCTCGGGCATAAGCCTTCCGAGAGTTCCTTGTCGTCCCGGCCGCAGTCGGGCCTCCTGAGTTCATGTTGATCACTGGCCCTCGGGGCTGTGGGGTGCGATCCCGATCGTCGTCGTTCCTATCATACTCTCTTCTCTGATTATCACGATCTTCACCCTTAGTGAAGTGGCCCAACTTCCCTTTACGGATCAAGAACTCGATCTCATCTTTGAGTTGCTTACAATCATCAGTATCATGCCCTACATCCTTGTGGAATCTGCAATACTGATTTTTGTTCCTCTTTGTGGGATCACCCCTGAGTGGCTTCGGCCATCGGAAATCCTTATCCTTCTCAATGTCCAATAGGATTCGACTCCTGGGAGTGTTCAACCTTGCATACTCAGTGAACCTTGGTCCTTGGCTCTTTTTAGGGGCAGAGTCGGAGTCCTCACTAGTTCGGGGATACTTGTCCCTAGCATCATATTCCTGGTCATCATACTCCTGGTCTTGCCTTCGCTTCTTGGAGTTCCCGTTGCCTCCATTGTTTATCACGACATCCTTCATGGTGCTGTCCTCGGCCTTGATATACTTATCAGCCCTTCGTTGGAGCTCAGCCATATTCTCGGGTGGGTGCTTTGCCAATGACCTTTTAAAGTAAAGATCAGTGGTGCCGTGCTCCAGGGCTACCATGGCCACCTTGTTCTCTAAATCAGTAATATTTAATGTCTCCTTGGTGAACCTCTTAAGATAATCTCTCAAATTCTCATTCTTCCCTTGTACCACATACATGAGAGATGCAGAACTTTTTTCATGAACTCTCCCGCTGATAAATTGACTAACAAAAGCAGCACTTAACTCCTTAAAGGAGCTAATTGAGTTTGCAGGGAGTCGGCTATACCATCTTTGAGCCATGCCCGACAAGGTTTGAGGGAACGCCCTACACTTCAAGGCGTCACTTGCAGGCTGTAGTAATAGTGCGTTCGAGAACGTCCTAACATGATTTGCGGGATCACCCGTTCCATCGTAAGCCTTAATTGTCGGCATCTTAAACTTCCTTGATATGTGGGCATTCATCACCTCCTCGGTGAATGGGGGCGTGGGATCATCAGGATCCCCAAGTGGCATCAGATCCTTGGGGTTGCTCTTAGGGGTTTCCACCCTTGTAGTTCTTCCAGTTGGGGCGGTAGCCCTTCTTTGCCTTCTTGAAGGCCTCTCCAGATCTATAAAGGGAATCGGTCCTGACGTGGGAGGTGGCAAAGTCTGATTTGATCTGGCTTGCTCCCTGGCCATATCTTCCTTTAATCTCAAGATCTCGGCTTCATAAGCCTTAATCCTCTCAGTAGTTGTTGAAGGGAGTCCATCATGAGTAATTCGAGTTCTCCCCATAGGTTCTTTACTTGCACGCCGCCTCCTTGGAGCTTCATCACGCTCGTAATCATCTCCAGAAGATGATTCATCCGTATAAGGACCAGAAAAATCGCGATAATCTCGATCTCGAATATACAGGGCATGACCACTTGGTCCAGCTCCGTAGTTAGGCATCCCATACATTGGATTGGTGCTTATGGGGAGATCCGTAGTGTGGATCTGAACCCCTCGTGTAGGGTTGTTGGGGTCTACAATCAGGGAAGAAATCCCCACCTGGAGGGGGTTAGTCCCTGGAATTGTGTGGACGATCGGAGGTAGCGTACTCTCAACATGGGTAGTCGTCCCTAGGGGTTGAGAAACTTGATACGGAACGATAGTCCCGGATGTCGGAGGTACTTGCTCAGATGTCGGAAGTACTTGTTCAGTAAGGGGCGGAGCAGAGCTAAGAGGTAGAGCCTCGGTAGCGATTGGCTCTGTAGTGCTTGGTGCAGTTCTTCGTGTTTGAACCATGGTTGATGTCTTCTTCCCACAGACGGCGCCAAATGTTGTGGAATAAAAACTAGGTTATTAGATTGCGGCTAGGGTTTGATGTATTTAATGCAAAGGGTGGTTGAGCTTCGAGCTTTAATGGCTGCTTCTGCGTTCGAGACTTAACGGTCCTCACAGAATGCCTACGTATCTCTGTATTAAGAGAATCAAGCCAATAAAAACGTAGTTCTGAGTTGAGGGGTCTGACCCTTTATATAGGCTGAGAAGCCTCAGAATTAGGGTAGGGTTAAGTGACTTGGCAGACAAGTCAATCTTGAGGAAAGTTCTAGACCCCTTCCTTGTAGGAGTCTGTTTCCTTGTATGAGTGTATGCCTTGGAGGCTACTCCTTCTAGAGATAATGTTCTTATCTGACACTTATTGCTGAGCTGTTTATTATCCATAATATTAATTACGAAATTAATATTGTAAATAGGGTTTGGGCCCACCTGGTGGGCCCCACGTTTGGACCATTCTGGGTCTAATTAATGCCATATTAAATGTGTCTTTAGGGCTTACTTTTAGCCCATATCACTAACCAATTTATATTTTTTATATTTTATCTAACTAAAATTTCTCCTTTATTAATTAATTTCTTTTTCCAGGTTAAACATATTACTTTTCTATTTTTCAATAACTAAGTAATTTCATTTTCAGGTAAAATATAATATATTTTATATTTTATCTAATTAAAAAGTATATTATAATTACTATTAACTAACCAATTAACTTTTTCAGTCAAAACACGTTACCTTTTCTCTTTTCTCTAACTAAAATATCTCTTTTCCTAATTATATCACGGGTTAACTTTTTTAGCCAAAACACATTACCTTTTTTGTTTTATCTAACTAAAACCTCTCTTTTTCCAATTATATCATGGGCGTTTCTATTTAATGAAAATAAAATAATAATATTATAATGCTAATAATTAACCAATTACATTTTCAGCTAAAACATATAAATTTTTTTCTTTTTCTAGTTAAATTCCTTTTTTCTAGAAATATCCCGGGTAACATTAATTTCTCATTTTCTAAAAACACTACCAACAATTTTATTTAGTAAAATAACAACTAAATTATAATTACTATAAATTAATCAATTACCTTTTCACCTGAAGGCGAAGCATGTTATCTTTTTAATTTTCATATTACCTTTTCTATTTTCTAAAATTAAAATCTCTCTATTTCCAATTATATCACGGACAGTTCTATTTAATAAAATAAAATAATAATATTATAATACTAATAATTAATCGACTATCTTTTTTAGCTAAAACGTATCATCTTTTCTATATTTTCTAACTGAAATCCTTCTTTTTCGAGAAATATCACGGGCAACATTAATTTTTCCTTTTCTAAAAACATTATTAGCAATTTTATTTTGTAAAATAACATAATTAAATTATAATTATTATAAACTAATCAATTACGGAGACCAAGGATAGTGGGTGTAATATTGTTAAAATAAATGAAATGGTGGGTGTAATAGTGATTTTATTGTTAAAATAAGTAAAATAGTGGGTGTAATAGTGTAAAGGTAATGTATTTTATTGTTAAAAGTTATTATTTTTAGTAATGTAAGAATTGGTCGGACGTCCCAAAAATGAAAGTACAAAGAAATAAAGGGACGTAGGGAGTACCTTTTTCACCTAAAACATGTTACTATTTTAATTTTCTCTAACTAAGTCTTTTTTTTTATCCAATTATATCATGGGCATTCTATTTAATAAAATAAAATAATGATTTTATAATTACTAATAATTAACCGATTACCTTTTTCAACTAAAACCTATCACCTTTTCTATATTTTCCAACAAAAATCCATTATTTTTTAGAAATATTACGGATAACATTCATATAATTATGATCATCATTTCATTTAAAAATTTAAGTCTCCAAAATTCATGTTTTAAAAAAATTAATTTAAATTGATGAAAAAATTCATAAAATATTTTTTTTTTAAAACCGTGCATCGCACGAGTTTTAAGCTAGTACTATTATATAAAGGGTTATTTACAAAAATAAATATGTTTTTGACTTTCTTTTACGTTTTTACTATCATTAACTTCCTCTTTCAATTCTATACTTTTACTTTTACAAAAATACTACCACCTTTGTTTTTATAGAATCAATTTTTCAAAAATACTACCTTTCCTAATATAACCTCATATGCAACCCTATATGCAACCTTATATATACATATATATATGGGTGCCCTTCCACAACCACAGTGGGTTAGAACCCACTAATCAGCCAACACATCATAACCGTTAAATATAGAAATTAACGGTAGGGATTAGAGGCTCCCGCAATAATACAATGCGGCATCGCAATGCTTCATTGCGGTAGCACTCTTAACAGCATTGATACATTGCGGTTGCACTCTTTATTCCCGAAAGTACTCTTATACCCTTTTAATTACAAAACCCTCATTACATAAAACACATACTACAGACACAGAGACATTAACACATTAAAACACCGACTAACACACCTTCTTCTTCGACAATTCTGGGGCGATTTCGACGATTTCAGCTCTCTTCTTCTTCTTCTTCTTGTTCGATCTATTCTTCTTTTTCGCTTTCCTGGTATTATTCTTAATCTTCTTTTCATCTCTCACACAAATACACACACAAGCACTTACACAAATACATACACTTTTGCGGCAATTATGTGTAATGCTACTGAAATTGGGGTTATTATACCCATTGGGTTCAAATTAAAGTTGAAATTAGGTTGAAATTAAGGTTTTTCTTGAAATTAAGGTTGAAATTAGGTTTAATGTATGCTATGTGTTTGTGTATATAGCTGAGACATTTCGATATGGGGTGTTATTGATTAGTGATTTTGTGTGTTGTGGACTCGTATCGTATTCAGTATGGAGGTTTAATTTTCGTATTTTTCTGTAAGAGCATCATCACTTTGCCAATGTTGTCAGTAATTTCATTGCAATAAGCTGTTATGACTCGGAGGTTAATGTTTATGGTCTGCCCGTTATGTTTATAGCTATTTTCTATTAATATGTCTTGTGTTAAATGCTTCTGTTTGCTCTATTTTTAAGTTATTGATTTTGCTAAAATGTTGCCTTTTGGCAAACTTTTTCCTGTTATCCAGGCGCAGATAAGAGATTTAGCTGGTTTTGTGGAAACCAGGCAGCAGTTACTGACATTGAAACCAAATCATCGAATGAATTGGATTGGATTGGCTTTGCTGTAGCCCATCATTTGAACTTAAAGTAAATGTTTCTACTACATTCATAAATTTGAAGCAGTAGGCATATGATGCTTGCATGAGTCTTTCGAAATTTCATGTTTGCCCTAATTATTTACAATTTTATTAGCAAAGAGATATATTGAACAACCACTTATTTCTTGCTTGATAAACTTTATAGTTGTAATTGTAATCAACTTCAAGAATGGCTCCCATGTCAAACTAGTTGGTTAGCCTTCTGTACAGTAAACAGTCATGGTTAAGAATAATTATTAAGTAAACTGATGACCTGATATTATACATAATATATTCTATTCAAATTGATCAAGTCGAATCCACAAATTGAGACGGGTACAATAGTTTTTTAAAGCATGATAGATACATTTTCCATGTATTCGTTAATAAGAATATCAGGCCCGTGATAAACTACGTAATAGTTATGTACTGTTAGATCCTGCACCCTACTCTTTCCTTTGAACTACTGTTAGCATCTTAATCTATTAAGAGTCCTGGACAACAGTAGAGAAAAAGTCAATACACTTACGTAGGGTAAATAAGTAAGCCTTTGTTTTTGACTCGAAAATAAGAGTCAGCTTATGTCTTGTAAATAGTAAATACTTGGATGTGCTTGTATTCTTTGAAAATAACTTAAATAAGAGAAACGGTACTCCTGTTTTAGAATTACCACCAAACCTCTATCTCTAATCCCCCCCTCTCATGTGCCGTTTCTCTCTCATAAATTTCGGCATCTGTATCATATCTCTTAATTCCTCACTTAACTGTATACATGCTGCTCATATTCTGTCTTTGCTTCTTAGTTCTTGACCTAAGAATGACAAACAATTAACTGGAACAATTAACTTTACCAAACTACATGCTGGTAGCCCTCACATTTTAAGTTTACCCTCGATTTCTGTCTTCAACAATGTTCTTGAAGACGATTCTAAAAAGTTATAATTTTCATAATTTTGATTTAATTTCCCTAATTAGGCTAAATCTCTCATAAATAGATTACAAATAATTTATTAATTTGAATTTTTCATTTATAAATCCAAATTAGGCTTAATTTTCCTAATTTTGAATTAATTTCCATAATTTAAGCTAAATTTCTCTTAAATAGATTTAGAATGATTTATTAATTTGAATTTATCATTTATTAATCCAAATTAGGCTTACTTTCCCTAATTTAGACTAAATCTCTCGTAAATAGATTGAAAATGACTTGTTAATTCAAATTTATCATTTATAATCCAAATTAGGCCTAATTTATTACTTGATTTTCTTTTTTAATCTATAATTTGGTAATTGCAGGTTAAATTACATATGTTCAAATATTCAGTGTGCCTAATTTTTTTTATTTTGAATCGTTGCAGATATTATGGATATGCAGTGTGGTCCTCTTGATCGATCGCTCCTGGTTCAGCAGGACGAGCATATCAGCACTTTGATATGGGAGGGAGGTGATAGGGAGAAGTTGGATGTGAGGCAGTATACTACACTGCAGGGTGTGTGGGAGTTACAGGCAGACCAGCGTGCCCTTTTGCGTACTTGGGGATTTGGGGTGTTTACTAATCCCCGCTCAGTACCTCAGAATGACATTACCCTGATCAAAGCATTGGTGGAGCGGTGGAGATCGGAAACTATTTCATTTCACTTCAGTTTTGGTGAGATGACTATTACACTCGAGGATGTGTACATGATCATGGGGCTGCCGATCAGTGGGCGTGCTTTGACCCATACTGAGCTATCTGATCCAATTGGCTACTGGAAGAAAGAATGGCAGGATCTTCGGTTGCACAGTGCTCAGAAGCGCAAGGACATGTATGGAAACGGCGGGGTAAAACTGTGTGAATTGCGGGATAGTTATAAGGTGAGGTGTAAGAGATCGAAGCGTCCAGAATGGGTTGCTCAGGATCCTGTAGTGTATACCAGGGGATATCTATTGTATATTATTGGGGCCGTACTATTTCCTACTTCCAACCGGAATGTTGTGCATCCCCGATACATACAGTTTTTGCAGCAGCCGGATCAGATTATTGATTATGCTTGGGGCGCTGCAGTTCTTGCACATTTATATAGAGCCCTGTCTAAATCTGTGAAGAAGTCTTCCACCTCTTTCAACGGGTGCGCAATGCTTCTTCAGTTGTGGGCGTGGGAGAGATTGAATCCGGGGCGTCCAGAGATTGCACCACGCGAGCAGCTTCGGTGGCCGAGAGCATTAGCTTGGGCTGAGCCGGTGAAGCGGAGGAGGGTTAACCCCCACCACCATACTGGTAGTTATCGGGGAGATTTTGACAGCTCTATGCCGCACTGGGTCACATGGCAGCCATACGCCAGGTGAATACTTGATATTTTAGTCTTACTACTTGCATTTTAGTATCAGTGTTTGCATTCCAATCTTTACTTGTTTACCACTTGCATTTTAATTTTAGTATCGTTGATTGCATTCTAATTTTATATGTAATATTTAAACAGATTTTACGCGAGGGCTGATGCTGATGAGGATGCTGACATGATGGTGGCCCGTCATATGGCTCTTGGGCGTATACCCTTGGTGTCATTTGAGTTTATTGAGTACCAGATGCCGGACATGGTACTCAGGCAGTTCGGTATGTTGCAGCATATACCGCAGGAGCCGCTTGACCATACATTTTTGCGGACTGAGAGGCAAACTCAATACCAGCGGGATGCACATATGGTTACTTATCGGAGCTATTTGGATGAGTGGGCTAGTTATGTGGAGAGCGGTATGCCCATCACCATGGAGGGCGAGTATGTACCCATTCAGGATTACTTGGATTGGTATAGGCGTGTCAGTAAACTCAGGATTGCTCCTTGTGTGGTTCGTACGGACAATAAGATTACACCCCGAGATTGGTTCCCGCAGCAGTCCGCCATTGATGCAGTATGTTCTTAATACTGTTGTTGAATAATTGCATTTTAGCTATAATAATTTCATTTTAGACCTTATAACTGCATTACCGCAATGATAATAGCGTATTTGTCCTAATAATTGCATTAATGATATTTGTAGTTGGAAAGTGCTATGAGGTTGATACACCAGGTCCACTTGCACAAACCTGCTAAGTGGTTCTATGAGTCTCTTCCTGATTTCCTATACACGTATGATCGAGTCAACATAGAGTGGAGGGGTGCTGATTTTAGTCGACCCTCTTTTTTTGGAGAGGAGGATATAAAGAGACCCTCTACCTTTGGAGACGAGGATACACCTATTGTAGACCCTCCTATTCTAGATCCCCATGCTCGTGAGATGGATGTTGATCCATCTGCCCCTAGTGTTACTCAGAAAAGTCCCCTTGAGGTAGTAATCTTTTCTTCTATCGATTTAATGTCTTGCTATTAAACACATTATTGATTGTTGTAATGTTATTGATAGGTTGAGACTAGTGCTCCTGATGCACTGCAGGACCCTCCACTCAGTGTCCCCCTTGAGCATCCTCTTGAGGTAGTAATCCTTTCTTCTATCGATTTAATGTCTTGCTATTGAACATATTACTGATTATTGTAATGTACTGATAGGTTGAGACTAGTGCTCCTGATGCACTGCAGGACACTCCGACCAAAGATTCCCTAAAGCGTCCTCTTGAGGTAGTAATCTTTTCTTCTATCGATTTAATGTCTTGCTATTGAACATATTACTGATTGTTGTAATGTACTGATAGGTTGAGACTAGTGCTCCTGATGCACTGCAGGACACTCCGGCCATGGATTCCATTAAGCGTCCACGTCAGGTATTAAACAATCTTTGAACATATTACCGATTGGTGTATTAAACAAGTGTTTGATTTATGTATTGACACCTAATTGTAGGATGAGACTGCTTCACCTTTTATGGGTACCACTTACCGATCTTTTGCTTTTACACCCATTCCACTAAAGGTATTGACTTCTAATCAATTCTTTGTAACGCTTCCCTTTATTATTATTATTATTATTATTTATCACTCGATGTAAATATCTAATGTAATTGCAGGCTTCTACTAGTGATGAAACTCCTTCAACAGAACGAGGCGTACGTCCATTTGTGGGTTTTGGTAGTGGCTCCGTACCAACCAATTTAAAGGATGCATTTGATGTATGAATCCTCTACCATCCTATCTTTCATGTACACCTATCTGTTTATCTATGTTGTGATATGTATCTCATTTTTTTCAGATGGACACAACCGCTGATAAGATGAAGGATGAACGAGATCGGGGTGGTCCTAGTAACAAGGGTGACTTGACTCGGCCACTGAAAAATCGAAAAATTAGGTGGCTATTTCGTCATTGGTGGACTAACGATGGTGAGTTCATTTGGCGGACACACTCGCAAAAGGGTATGACCATGTCCCTAATAAAGGAAAAACTGTTGACCTTAAAACCGGGGTTCTGGTTGGAGGATTCTGTTGTGGACGCTTATGTGGAGCTATTGAAAATTAGAGAGCAGAATCTCTGGAAATCGGAAACCCTTAGGCCTCCGGCGAGAAGGTTTTACTTTGCTTTTAGTTGGTGGATGCTTATCGCTGAACGATTTATTACTGATTTGAAGGTATCAATCATTACCTAAATATTCTTGCATTTGTTTAGTATTTACATGCATACTGGTAAAACAGCCACCTTTTTAATACACAAGGCAGTCGCATAATAATAACATAGTAACATTAATACAATTTAGCTCAGTATAAACTACAAATTTTCCGGAATACATTCACTTTTAATCTTTTAAATCCTAGATATAATTTGGAGTACCAAGTATATACATATAACTGGTAGAACTGACGCATGAAAACAATATTGAACATAACTGTCCAACAGTAGCTGCCCTGAAATTCTGTGCATTCTAATATCTTTCAAGAAGTTTTCTCTAGCATTCTTTTTTTAGCTCGGGATAAGTTGCAAATCTTACCAAACAGAATTCCAGTATATTCTTAGACTAGCTATTGACTGAGTGTCCTTTTTATCTATAGAAGTCGAGCAGCTTCTTGGACTAGCCATTGACTGACTGTCCGCTTTTGTTATAATTTTGTAACTGAAGTAATACTTTCGTTCTAAACTAAACACTACTAGATCAGATTTATCAAAAAAGAAGTACTAGATCAGATTATCAGAATTTACATGATTATACTCTAAAAAATGGATCCATGATGAATACCATGCAGGATAAAATGTAAAACATCTGTCACTCGATGTAGGATTAAACAACATATACATATGTATATGTACATATATATCTTGTAAGATTCATTGAACATTATTAACACTAATTTATCCTTATGATCAGATGTTGCACTTATCACTATTAAGACTTGTTATCCTTTCCAGGAGTTTAATTAGATTATCGTTCCAGCACAGATCACACCGCATGGAAAGAGTTAATTAAAGCTGAATCTTATCAAATGAGTTGACATGTTAAAAAGTAGAGTGAAAAAAATTTAGTCGTGGGTGTTGACTGTTGAGGATCTGTGACTGACATGATAATAAGTGATGCAAGAACATGGAAACTGGTTTACTGAAATTTTGAAACTGAAAGAATTTGGCATGTGATTGTCTGGAAAAAAAATTATAAATGACACCAGCTATTTCAGATTACATTGGTTTACTGTCTTATATATCTTAATTATGTGCCCTACTTAAGGCTGTCATACATCTTAATTAAATGCATTTTAACCTGTTTAATTATAGCATTGTTTAGTTTTTTAATCTTTAATTTTGCAGACGCCACCAAAAGAGCTTATCGGAGATCAAAAGAAAGCAATGGAAAATTTCATTAAAACTTATCAGAAACAATTTTGTGGACCAAATCTACAAGATTGTGACGCTACTTTTTTCCCCGTGTGCCATAACCACCATTGGATACTCTTTGTCGCAAACATCAACAAAGGGAAAGTGTTGTTGATTGATCCTCTACGGGGATGAGTCATCTGTCATAGGAAAAGAAATTTACCCCTTTCAATATTATCTCATGGTAACCTCTTTTATTCAAGTATTTTAATATCTGAATATATGGTTGTGTGGTTACCAATTATTTGAATATCTTGCAGGAAAAATTTCTCCCGTTCATGCTTCACAAATTGAACCCAGAGCGATATCCTGAAAGGTATATGAGGATTAAGGAAGTTATGGATCGACCCAAACAAAAAGGTGCTATCGATTGTGGCGTGTATGCTTGCAAATATATGGATTCCATTTGCAATGGAATATCGTTGAAAGATGCACATTGGGATCCCAAAAAAGATGTCATGACCTTTAGGTATCGCATTGCACATGAGCTTCGGATTGGGGAAGCACGACTTATTAGTGACTGGGGGATTCGACAAAGGAATCTGGGCTTTTAGTCTCGTTTTTTTATCAAAGTTAAATTTGTAGGATTTTTAGAAGTTGTAAATTAACGGACTTTTTGTAATATTTTATTGCTTTTATGATATTTGTAATAGTTTGGGTTATTGATTTTGATTTGAAGTTTAAGTTTGGAGTTTTAGAAATTTAGTGTATTTGAAGTAGTTAATTTGAAAGCTTTTGACAGGTTTTTTAGAGTTAATTTGAAAAGCTTTTGACAGGTTTTATGTTGGTGGCAGTTTCTGCCTAGCAGGGTTAAAACAGGCTGAGTGCTAAAATTTAAAAATGCCCACCGCAATGTTTCATTGAGGGGGTAGCAATGAAGCATTGCGGTGGCCGCTATGATTCATTGCGGTGGCAGTATAAGAGGTGATTGTTGAATAGGTAACCTCGTCCATAAATCTTACATAATGTTCATAAATTAGATAAGAACAGATGGTAGGTAGAAAATTATTCAGAGACAAAATTTGGTAACAAATATTTTGCTAGAAACATTGCAATTAAATGTTTTGTAATACAATATTAATAACATAACAATCATTAGCATCACAATAACCAAATCATCACCATTTCTTCTTTTTCTTCTTCATTTTATTCACCTTCTTCTTCATTTTCTTCACCTTCTTCTTTTTAAACAGTCATTATCATCACAATACACCAGATATATAACCAAATCATTATCTGATGCAAGTAACTAGGAATCCATTGTAGGATTTCCATACAGTAAAACACAACGATAACAACGATAAGTAATAAGAAATTCGAAATCCAAAACCATGGATCCATGTATGAGAGGGATGATTTGGAGAAAGAGAACATGATTTGGATTCTATAATTGGCTCTTCTTTCTAAAAACCTTAACCCTAAATTATTGAAATTTGAGTGGAATTCGTTTCTCATATATATTAGAATGGTTAGGAGATTCAACAGATGTGGCATTCCTGGCCGAGAGTGTTGGTGCAAAACAAAACTTCGTAGTTAAGCGTGCTTGGGCTAGAGTAATCTAAGATGGGTGACCCCCTGGGAAGTTTTTTTTTTTTTCCAAAATTTTTTTAAAGCTTGCTAGAAAAAATATGTAATAATTTTCTTCAAAATGTAAATTATTTTTTCCTGGGATATTTGGATTAAAATATAGTTTAAATTTTTTTACGTGTTTCAAATTGAAATTTCATAAAAAATATAAATTAATCGTTTTTTTTCGAATTTTAGCCTAATCGTTTTTTTCAAAGTTTTGACTAAAATTGAAAAAAATAAAATTTTCCATTTTTCTGGAAGTTTATATTAAATTTCACGAATAAAATTTAATTTTAAGCTTTTTTTCGATTTTTAAATGCAAGATTTGTAAATAAATATTTTAAAATATTGTTACTTGAAAAATTATTGAAATATGAGTGGAATTCGTTTCTCATATATATTAGAATGGTTAAGAGATTCAACAGATGTGGCATTCCTGGCCGGGAGTGTTGGTGCAAAACAAAACTTCGTAGTTAAGCGTGCTTGGGCTAGAGTAATCTGGGATGGGTGACCCCCTGGGAAGTTTTTTTTTTTTCCCAAATTTTTTTTTAAAGCTTGCTAGAAAAAATATGTAATAATTTTTTTCAAAATGTAAATTATTTTTTCCTGGGATATTTGGATTAAAATATAGTTTAAATTTTTTTATGTGTTTCAAATTGAAATTTCATAAAAAATATAAATTAATCATTTTTTCGAATTTTAGCCTAATTGTTTTTTTTCAAGTTTTGACTAAAATTGAAAAAATAAATTTTTCCATTTTTCTGGAAGTTTATATTAAATTTCACGAATAAAATTTAATTTTAAGCTTTTTTTCGATTTTTAAATGCAAGATTTGTAAATAAATATTTTAAAATATTGTTACTTGAAAAATTATTGAAATATGAGTGGAATTCGTTTCTCATATATATTAGAATGGTTAAGAGATTCAACAGATGTGGCATTCCTGGCCGGGAGTGTTGGTGCAAAACAAAACTTCGTAGTTAAGCGTGTTTGGGCTAGAGTAATCTGAGATGGGTGACCCCCTGGGAAGTTTTTTTTTTTTCCCAAATTTTTTTTAAAGCTTGCTAGAAAAAATATGTAATAATTTTTTTCAAAATGTAAATTATTTTTTCCTGGGATATTTGGATTAAAATATAGTTTAAATTTTTTTATGTGTTTCAAATTGAAATTTCATAAAAAATATAAATTAATCGTTTTTTCGAATTTTAGCCTAATCGTTTTTTTTCAAGTTTTGACTAAAATTGAAAAAATAAATTTTTCCATTTTTCTGGAAGTTTATATTAAATTTCACGAATAAAATTTAATTTTAAGCTTTTTTTCGATTTTTAAATGCAAGATTTGTAAATAAATATTTTAAAATATTGTTACTTGAAAAATTATTAAGGAAATACGTCTGGCCACCGCAATGTTTCATTGAGGTGTGCAGGAAATAGACAGAAGCTTTAGCTGGAACAGTTGGACACCGCAATGTTTCAATGCAGCCACCTCAATGTTTCATTGAGGTGGGTAGAAAATAGACAGAAGCTTTAGCTGGAACAGAGGAAATACAGAGGAGGCGTCTGGCCACCGCAATGTGTCATTGCAGCCACCGTAATGTTTCATTGAGGTGTGTAGGAAATAGACAGAAGCTTTAGCTGGAACAGTTTGCCACCGCAATGTTTCAATGCAGCCACCTCAATGTTTCATTGAGGTGGGTAGAAAATAGACAGAAGCTCCAGGCCCCTTCCCCTGTTTTTTTTCTATTTTATATTTACTTCGAATTAACATTTGTTTTTTCTTAAATCATAATTTTTAATTTTTTCTTAACGAATAATAATCATCTTTTTCATTTTTTTTCATAATGTATTGCATAATAAATTGAATATCATATAATAAATTCAATTTCACATAATAAATTAAATATCACATAATAAATTGAAAATTTAATTCAAATATCAATACATTCATTGAAGAGGAGGATTAGGACAATTCCTTCTATCATGCTTTGCTCCCTCTTGCCCACATTTTCCGCACTTTCGTGGCTTGGCCTTTGAACTTGAAGTTTCAACACCACTTTTATATCTTTCCGATTTCTTTCGTCCCTTAGTTTGTGACATTGGAGGATCGAATATCGGATCATGTTGGTAATCATCTTGGTGAAATGACTCATTCTTTTGCTCGTTACGTTCCTCTTCTTGAAATTTATTTTTCACGTTATATTTCTCTCTCTCAATCACCTTCATCACGTAATTGAATCGTGGGACGGAACAACTAGCTATGGCACCCAAGTTTTGCAAAGATTTGCACAATGCACTATACCTTGACGATTGTGATGCACCAACATTGGCAAGAACGGGAGGGGTATACGGTAGAGGTCCGGCAATTTTATTGCCATCCATTGTCCACCTAGGCATGATGTAGAGGTCCGGTATTTTGAGTTTTTGCTTCTTGTCTAGGTACCGGATCATGTGTTTACAAATCATCCCGGAATGTTCAAAATTATTACAAGTACATTCTAGCTTTCCGTCAAAGTGAGCCGTTAAAAGTAACTTCTTCTACGATTCTCCGGAACCGTACACTTCTCAACCAAGTACAATTTAAACAAATAAGTTTCACCTTGGCTAGCCCTCGTCACTTGGTATGATGTGCTTTTCAAAAGCTCCTTTTGAAAACGCTTAAACATTTCTTTCGTGTAAATCTCGGATGCATTAATTTCCAAGGGCTAATGCAACACTAGTTTCCTATCCCATTCCTCGGTCTCATAATCGCTTTTAACTTCCCTAAGATTCTGTGACTCCAAAGCCTTTTGTGAGTTCTCAATAAATTCTTTCAAACCGGTTGATGCTCGCACATATTCATCAAAAAAAGAATTCATGGACTCGCTTCTTGAGGTTGTAGTCATACCGGCGGCAAAGTGTTGTCTCGTGTACGCACCAATCCATTGACCTCTAATAGCATACATTTCATTTAGCCAATCATGATTCTCAAGATCGTACTTCTCGACCAATTCCTCCCACCGACCTTCGAATTCCGTGGGTGTCAACGACTTGTACACACATGCATTAAAATCCATTTTGAATTCCGGATAATTGGTGTACAAGCTAGATAACTTCTCGGGGAACTTACTACTTATATGCCATGTACAATACGTGTGTTTTGTTGTCGGCATAACATCCGCAATAGCATTTCCCAAAGCAATGTCTTGATTGGTAATGATTGTAGTGGGTGCCTTGTCAACGGCTTCCAACCATGTTTTCAAAACCCATTTGTAAGATGTCTCTTTCTCATCCCTCATTAGTGCAAATCCAAACAAAATATTTTGGTAGTGGTGATTTACCCCCGTAATAGGTATGAAAGGCATTCAATATCTATTCGTCCGATAGGTTGAGTCGAACGTAACCACATCACCGAAATTCTTGTAGGCATTCAAGCATCGAGGATCAACCCACACCAAACCCCTAACACGATTCTCTTCATCCACATCCACTCGATAGAAGAAATTTCTAAAAAAATTCTCTTGTAATTCTTGTAACAATACCAATCCACACTCGGCGTCACCGGAATCAAACACTCGGTGCCGAATGTCACGTATGACATTACGAACATCTTGATGAGAGAAACCTAGATTCTCAACACCACCACATGTCTCACTAAGATATTTCATCACTTTATTCGTCTCGATCCCCGATTTATTAAACAACTCAATCAATGATCGGGTGAGCGGATCTATGTTGCGTGATCTTTGAAAAAATTGTACTTTCTCCGGTGCCACCAAATAATGATTGTGTTCCAAATCGACCAATGTAACTCTCCATTTATTTGTCTTAACATTATGAGAGACACACATCCGAGCATGACAATCCGTCCGTGGAATCGACTCCCTAATTCGTTTCCCTTTACCACGATATTCCGAATTCAATGGTGTGTTTCTTCCACCCTTTAGACAAATATACGTACGAGATGATGGTTCTTTACTTCGTTGATGCCTATGAGTACCGCGAATTATTATTTGGAACCCGACACGTCGGCCATATTCTCTATAAAACACTTCCAACATCATTAATATTCGGAAACGCAAATCCATTATTTTCGTTTTCGATATTAATATCATCATCGATATCATTTTTTCCCATCTTAATATTATTTTCTTCATCATCATCACTATCAATTTCTATGTGCACCTTCGTTTTACCCATACCAACATCATTCTTTCTTCCACCAACATCATCCACATTCATCTTTTCTTTATCCATATCATAAGTATCAACATCTATAATATCATCTTTAACAAATAACTTTCGAAAAACTGGATTTTTTTCTTATGGGTGTAACATAATCGAAATTATCATGGTCGCCGATGAAGTAGAAGAACTAAATAAATATTCCATAGTAATTAGAGAGCTAACCTTTTTTTTGTAGAATTGTTGATCTTCAAGAACCTTCAAACCCTTAACTTTTGAAAGTGTATATATGAATTTTGGAAGTGTATGTATATGTGAACAATGGGAAAAACTAACCTTTTTCTTAAATTTTTTTACCTCCAAACCTTTAATATGTGAAAATGTGTGTAATCATTTTAAAAGTGGGGAAAAGGTGTTTTACAAATGTTGTGCGTATACACTGTGTTGATAAAAAATTATTCCCTGGACCACCTCAATGAAACATTGCGGTGGTGTTTTACAAATGTTGTGCATTTACACTGTGCCAAAAAAAAATTGTTCCCTGGACCACCTCAATGAAACATTGCGGTGGTGGGATTATCTCTAATACCACCGCAATGTTTCATTGCGGTGGCAATTCTGCAACCACCAACTACAAGTGCCACATTTAACGTTGGTGGAAAAAATGTTATTTAAAATGACAACCACATTGAAGCATTGCTGTGGTACAAAGCCCATTTTCAATTTTTTTTTTTTTTGTAAAATTATAAAAATATGCATGTAAAATCATAATAAATTAGTTTAAACTTAGAAATATCTTCAATGTTAAGTTAAGAATATTTTTTTCTGTCCTATGTATTTAATTAAAAATATTTAATCTAAATATAGTGGGAGATCGAATATTCGGGGATGATCAAGTTTTGGTAGTGGCTCCGTACCTACTAATTTTACCTTACTTCCTCTAATCAACCTATAAATAATTTCAATTATGAGGAGATTCAATAAATTTACGGATATTTTGAATGGTACCCTTCTGGTTTTGGGTTTTCTAGACGGTATCATTCCTTCTTTTTGACTTACGAGTGGTGCCCTTATATTTTAGGTTTCATGTATGAGATAATATTGACCTAATTTATTATTTTAGATTGGAGATCTTAGTAGATCACTAAAATTTTCAATATGACTCGTAACTAGTGCTTTGTCACGGATTATTATTTTATTTTTTTAAAAAAATATTTGAACGATCCAACCATACGGATGTCAATATACATATAATATAATGATATTCCTAAATTTTCAGAAAATAAAAAATTAATTTGATTGGAGATCTTAGTAGATCACTACTATTTTCAATAAGACTCGTAACTAGTGCTTTGTCAAGGATTATTGTTTCTATTTTTTAAAAAATATTTTTGAACGATCCAACCGTAGGGATGTCAATATATATCTAATATAATGATATTTCCAAAGTTTGAGAAAATAAAAAATTAATTTTATTGGAAATCTTAATAGATCACTATTATTTTCAATATGACTCTTAACTAGTGCTTTGTCACGGATTATTGTTTCTATTTAAAAAAAAAAATTGAACGATCCAACCGTACGGATGTCAATATATATCTAATTTAATGATATTCCCAAAGTTTCAGAAAATAAAAATTAATTAGATTGGAGATCTTAGTAGATCACTACAATTTTCAATATGACTCGTAACTAGTGCTTTGTCACGGATTATTATTTTATTTTTTTAAAGAAATATTTGAACGATCCAACCATACGGATGTCAATATACATATAATATAATGATATTCCCAAATTTTCAGAAAATAAAAAATTAATTTGATTGGAGATCTTAGTAGATCACTACTATTTTCAATAAGACTCGTAACTAGTGCTTTGTAACGGATTATTGTTTCTATTTTAAAAAAAAAATATTTTTGAACGATCCAACCGTAGGGATGTCAATATATATCTAATATAATGATATTTCCAAAGTTTTAGAAAATAAAAAATTAATTTTATTGGAAATCTTAATAGATCACTATTATTTTCAATATGACTCGTAACTAGTGCTTTGTCACGGATTATTGTTTCTATTTTTAAAAAAATATTTTTGAACGATCCAACCGTACGGATGTCAATATATATCTAATTTAATGATATTCTCAATTTTTAAGAAGATAAAAAATTAATTTGGTTAGAGATTTTAATAAATTACTATCAAATTCAGAAATATGTTTAAACTTAACTTATGTTTAATTATTTCCTTTCTCAACACAAGATTCTTGTGGCTCAGCTGGGTGTGATGTTCCACAATGCTCGGGATGACCCAGGTTCAACTCCTCGTGCACACAAATGTTTTGAGAAAAAAACATCAGCTTTCATTTATAAGGGTAGTTTAGTATTAAAAAAAAAAATTTTGTAGCAATGTTTCATTGCTACCACCTCAATGATTCATTGCGGTGGCTTCAATGAAACATTGCTGTGGTTGTGCCTTTCAACCGTTGGATGCATCAACAAACGGTCCAGATTTGTTGGTTACATAACATTCCACAACCAGCTGTGGTTGTGGACCAAAATCCTATATATATATATTAGATTCGAAAAAAGTGGTCAAAAATGATAAAATATGCATATTTTCGAAAACTGGAAAAATTGGAAACTGTAAGTTGCAACTTCCAGTTTTCAGTTGCAACCTTTGCAACCTCATTTGCAACCTTTGCAACCTCATTTTCAACCTCAGGGCGGCGCCAGCCGTGTGCCTTTGCAACCTTTGCAGCCTCATTTGTAACCTAGGGCGCCGCCAGCCGTGTGCCTTTCAACTGAGGTTGCAAAGGTTGCAACGGAGGTTGCAAAGGTTGCAAAGGAGGTTGCAAAGGTTGCAAAAGAGGTTGCAAAGGTTGCAAAAAAGGTTGCAAAGGAGGTTGCAAAGGCACACGGCTGGCGCCGCCCTGAAGTTACAAATGAGGTTGCAAAGGTTGCAAAGGAGGTTGCAAACGAGGTTGCAAAGGAGGTTGCAAAGGCACACGGCTGGCGCCGCCCTGAAGTTACAAATGAGGTTGCAAAGGTTGCAAAGGAGGTTGCAAAGGTTGCAAAGGCACACGGCTGGCGCCGCCCTGAAGTTACAAATGAGGTTGCAAAGGAGGTTGCAAATGAGGTTGCAAAGGTTGCAACTGAAAACTGGAAGTTGCAACTTACAGTTTCCATTTTTTCCCAGTTTTCTAAAATATGCAGTTTTTAGTATTTTTGACCACTTTTTTGGAATCTAATATATATATATATAGGGTCCTACTCCACTACAAACTAAAATTAACTACAAACTAAAAACTAAATACTAATCTAATATTTCAAGCTAATCTAATGACCAAACTAGGGGTACCCCAATACAAAAAATGCTTAAAATAATTGGCTCTATCCAACAAAAAAAATAAAAAAAATAAAAAAATCACTGTTCACGTGATGACGTGGCAGTGGATTTCACTGGTTAACGGTGCTTCACACCTTCTTGTACGGCGCTTCGCGCCTTTATCATTCTAAAGTTGTATGGAATGGCAATCAATGGTAAAGGCAATAGACGATTGACGGGTGTGTCGAGGGCCTTCGGCCCTCATGACTACCTAACTCATCCGTTTACTGTCTTAAATGCTTCACATTTCCACGGTAGGGATATTTTTTTTTTTTGTTGGATAGAACCAATTATTTTAAGCATCTTTCGTGAAGGTACCCTTGGCGGGAAACTTAGAATAGATGAAATATAATTAATTTAGTGTTAGTTTGTAGTTTGTATTTAAGGATTGGTTTGTATTTGAGCAAAAGCCTATATATATATATAGATTCCAAAAAAGTGGTCGAAAATGACATCTGAACCCCGGAACTTGCAATCAGAAATTTGTAGCATCAAAGTTGCAAATGAGGTTGCAAAAGTTGCAACTGAGGAATGTAGTATTTTTGGAATTTTGAAAACAAGGTCGGTATTTTTAGAATTTTAGAAAGGTTGGTAGTATATATTTAAAAATCTAATAGTTGACATGGGTAGTTTTAAACTTATCCCTTATATAAAAGCTGAAACATTAAAAGTTTTGGTACATGTTTTTTGGTATTAAGTGAATTTACTTATTTACCCTTCATTATCAAGAAAAATAAACACACCTAAAATAAATAATAACATAATATAATTCATGGTAATTAGTCGAGATATTACCTTTTATAAACACCTAAAAACATCAATCGTATCATATCTTTCTATCATTAATATTTCCTTTCGTATTAAAACACGTTACCTTTTTAATTTAAAACAAATCTTACCATCATTAATATATACTCGAAAATATCACAACATAATTTTCAAGAAAAATATTACACCTAAAATAAATAATAACATAATATAATTAAGGATAATTAGTCGATTAACATAATAAAATTAATGGTAATTAGTTGATTATATTTTTCACATTAATATAATAAAATTAATGGTAATTAGTCGATTGCCTTTTTCACAGTTACTTTTAGTTGAAGATATTAACTTTTATAAACACCTAAAAACATTCGTATCATATCTTCCGACCATTAATATTTCCTTTCGAATTAAAACACATTACCTTTTTAATTTAAAACAAATCTTACAATCATATATACCCGAAAATATCACACCATAAATTTCAAGAAAAATATAACACCTAAAATAAATAATAACATAATATAATTAATTGTAATTACTCAATTGCTTTTTTCACATTTACTTTTAGCTGAAGATATTACCTTTTATAAACATCTAAAAAGATCAATCGTATCATATCTTTCAATCTTTAATATTTCCTTTCTAATTAAAACACGTTATCTTTTTTTAATTTATAACAAATCTTACAATCATTAATATATACCCGAAAATATCACACCTTATTTTTCAATTATTAACACAATATATTAAAAATCGTATACATTGTTTATAATAAGGAAGTATTAATATAATCCGTAAACATGAGTATATTAAATTATATCAAATTAAAATTAAAAAATTATTAAAAGTAATGATTATATAAAATATAAATATAATATTAAATAAAATTTATAATATAATATAGGGTATTAGTTTAATATGTCCCAATTTAACAAGTCAATTATAAATATGTCCCTCTTTATTGAATAATTATAAATATGTCCTATAGTTAAATTTAATTCTTATATAATTTATATACATATATTTATACATATATTTATTCCGAATAAGACCAAAATCTCCCTCCTTTTTCTTACCCTCCCTCCCTCCGGCCCCGCAGGGGCCAATTCATTCAGTGGTAATTAGAGTAGGAATCTGTGTACAAGGTACGAAGGTGATCAAGATATAAAACATGTGTACGTAAACTATTTGCAGAAAAACTGGTCTTGCTTGGGTTCAACAATGTGATTAACTCTACATATAGATAGTAGTTAGTATTAGTAATTAGTACAATTTTCATTTAAGTAAGAGGACAAAAATGTCTTTTAAGAATGTGTAGTTAGTTAGTTAATTATGGTTACAATAAAAAATACTCCATTCGTCCCACTTATTTTGTCCATCAATCAAAATCCACGTTTTTACCAATTTACTATATTTTTTGTTTAGTTTCCATAACTAAGCTTAAATATTACTATATTCACAAATTTTTAACATATTTAGAGTTTTGTTTACCTTTATTAAGGAAAGTGGATAAACATTGTGGGACAACAAAAATTGGAAATGTGGCCAAAATAAATGGGACAGAGGGAGTAGGATATATTTGAAAAATGGGATAGATTTATAATTATAGATAAATATGGGACACAATCATAATTGACCTTTTAAAATGGGACATATTAGAAAAAAAAACCCTATAATATAAGAAACCCGTGCATTGCACGGGTTATAAGCTAGTATTATAAATTAGTGGATAGCCCTTACCTTAGGTTCGGTATCCATATTTAGGTTCAGATTAAATTTTTTAACTCTATTTAGATCCATGGACTATCCATATTTTTGGATTGGTATCCTGTTTTGGTAATTAATCTTTAAATTTTGGTAACTTAATTAATGCAAATGATCTCATAGCATATATAATACTATAAAAATAATAAAATATTATTAATTTAAATAATCTCAATTTAGCAAAAAAAAAATTTAAATAATCTCATAACATATACAACAAATATAATAAAATATATACTTAAAAGTAATTTTGAAATAAATTTATTACAATATATAAAGAAATGCACTTATTGTATTAATTTTATTTTTTTCATAACTAAATTATTCAATTTTTAAATATTAAATTATACAATTTATTATAATTATTAATTAATTTTTAAAATACCCGTGTGCGTAGCACGGGCTATAATGTAACACCCCAGTCCCACATCGAGGAGATTTGGGGCTTTAGTTCAGTTTATAAGGCAAAGTACTACTACTAAGTGCACCAACAAATCATGATCTTTTGGGGGCCTGTGGTGGGCTTGTGGATTACCCAAGTTGACTGCATTTGGGCCAGTTTACTTTGGCTTATTTCGGATTCGGAATCGGGACTCGACCCGATTTTCGAAAAAGACTCGGGATTTGACCCGGGTTGTCACATATGGCATCAGAGCCGACTCTCGAAAGCTTGATTCGTCAAGTTGCCGGAGGTGGGGACACGAAGGCTGGTGGTATTATCCCACAATGGACAGAGGTCCGGAGGTGGGGACACGAAGCCAGTCGGTATTATCCCACAATGGCTAGGGAGGAACGATCTGGGACATATTGGATATCCGTTCAGGCCTGACGAGGACGTCAGGAGTTTAAGTGGGGGAGTTTGTAACACCCCAGTCCCACATCGAGGAGATTTGGGGCTTTAGTTCAGTTTATAAGGCAAAGTACTACTACTAAGTGCACCAACAAATCATGATCTTTTGGGGGCCTGTGGTGGGCTTGTGGATTACCCAAGTTGACTGCATTTGGGCCAGTTTACTTTGGCTTATTTCGGATTCGGAATCGGGACTCGACCCGATTTTCGAAAAAGACTCGGGATTTGACCCGGGTTGTCACTTATGGCATCAGAGCCGACTCTCGAAAGCTTGATTCGTCAAGTTGCCGGAGGTGGGGACACGAAGGCTGGTGGTATTATCCCACAATGGACAGAGGTCCGGAGGTGGGGACACGAAGCCAGTCGGTATTATCCCACAATGGCTAGGGAGGAACGATCTGGGACATATTGGATATCCGTTCAGGCCTGACGAGGACGTCAGGAGTTTAAGTGGGGGAGTTTGTAACACCCCAGTCCCACATCGAGGAGATTTGGGGCTTTAGTTCAGTTTATAAGGCAAAGTACTACTACTAAGTGCACCAACAAATCATGATCTTTTGGGGGCCTGTGGTGGGCTTGTGGATTACCCAAGTTGACTGCATTTGGGCCAGTTTACTTTGGCTTATTTCGGATTCGGAATCGGGACTCGACCCGATTTTCGAAAAAGACTCGGGATTTGACCCGGGTTGTCACATATAACCTAGTAGTATTTAAATTTGTATACAAACTTTCTTTAATTAACAATGGGTCAAATAATGAATTTGGATCTTTCCTGAACATAATATGGATACCGAACCTCAAAATGGATTATCCAGTGGGTCAAAATCAATACAAAATCTTGTCCAAACCTAAATATGGATGATACCAAACCTTAGGTAAGGGCTATCCACTAATTTATAATATATATATACCTAGTAGTATTTAAATTTGTATACAAACTTTCTTTAATTAACAATGGGGCAAATAATAAATTTGGATCTTTCCTAAACATAATATGGATACCGGACCTAAAAATGGATTATCCAATGGGTCAAAATCTTGTCCAAACATAAATATGGATGATACCAAACCTTAGGTAAGGGCTATCCACTAATTTATAATATATATATATATATATAGATTATATTATATTATAGGCTTATAGGCTAACAAGGTGTTTCAAGCCTATTTAGTAAATTACAAATATACCATTTATAATATTAAAATATAAAAAAAAGTTTTTCGTGAGAATTGAACTCATGACCTTGAAGTACAAATGACCTATGTTCACATACATAACCACTATACCACATCAATTTTTTTGTATCTTTTTAAAAATCATCAATCACATGTACATACAAACCCGTATATCTATTATAGGCTAACAAGTTGTTTCAAGCCTATTTAGTAAATAATCATCAATCACATGTACATACAAATATATTATAGGCTAACAAGATGTTTCAAGCCTACTTAGTAAATTACAAGTATAACTTTTACTATATTAAAATATTTAAAAAGATGTTTTTCTTGGAGATTGAACTCATGACCTTCAAGATACAAATGACCTATGTTCACATACACAACCATTGCACCACATCAATTTTTTTGCATCTTTGGCCCCTACCAATTTTTTTGGTAGGGGCCAAAGCATTGATCCAATGAGGTCATGGGTTCGAACCTCACCCCAACTTAGGAAAAAAAACCCGCTTCCAATAATCCATCCATTTACTAAAATGCCCCCAATTTTATAAATATATTAAAAATATTGTTGTTAACCATGACCATCATGCTAAAAGTCCACTTCATGAAAATTTGAAACTCATCCACTAGATTCTTAAGTAGTTCTTAATTCTACATTTTATTTGACATTTATTTTATAAATAATTTCAAAGAAAGTAAAAGAAATACTGTCTTTTTTCATTATTATTACATATATTATAGGTCAAAATGCTCTTTCAAGCCAATTTAGTAATTTATTAATATATCCCTTTTCATGTTAATGTTTAAAAAATATTTTTACTAGGAATAGATTTTATAATCTCCCCTATTATACAAACAACTTAAATTTATGCACACAACCTCTACAACATAACAATTTCTGATACCTACTTAGAAATCTTTAACTATATTTTCAAAGAACCTGCTTCCTATATTTCCTTAATATTTTTTTTTAATTTATGCATGATAAAACTATCAAAAAAATATTTCCATCTCATTTATTTAAATTATTAATTTTATTATAATTATATTTTTATGAAATTTAAAAACTATAAAATATTCTTTTTGTATTATGTATGTGATACTAAAATACGACACAAATTCACATTGTACACGAAATAACATAAATTCAAGATTTGCTTTTTGGTACAAGTATAATAGTATTTTTTATAAAATCATAAATTATAATATTTATTCAAGTTTGTTATGCACATGACAAACACATAATAAATTCACTTTGTATACGTATGGATGAGCATTTCATCACTCCCGTCCGATCCCGATCCAATCTCATTCCCATTCGGGTCGGGAATTTAGGTTCTGTTTCAGTATGGGAAATAGGGAATATTATAAAATAGAAATTCGGGGGATGAGAATGTGATCGGGGATTAAGGTATCCCGACCCGATCCTCAATTCATGTTCCCACCCGATTATCGGGGATTAAGGAAATATTAAATTTACTAGATTATTACCGATAAATAAAATTTTAAAAATCAATTTTTGATAAATTTGAAATTTCACAAAAAAGTGACAAAAAAAATTAATTTTAATAATTTTTGTTATATATTTCATCTTTTATTATAAAAACATTATTTTGAATCACTGTTTATTATAAAAAAATTACCATTAGATTTACTAAGCTGTTTTGATCCAAGTTTTCTACAAAAAAATTGTTGTGGTGGTCTGCAACATCAATATCAAACAGACCCTTAATATGATTAATACTAGGTACAATATATATCTATATAAAAAAAATCAAAATTAGCTGATATGTTAAATTTGGACTCTATATGAGTTATCGATTATAGTTGAATTATAATGTAGTATTATAAACAAGATAATATGTACTAAACAAATATGTTAAATTATATATGACTACCCATAACATAATGATCGATTAGTGAAATTTTAAGACTGTATAAAAATAAATATTTTTTTCATTGTAGCACGTATTAGTTTAAATGGATACATCATACGTTTTAGTTGATTTTTCCTAATATTAAAATAATTATTGCTGTTGCTACCATAATACATCTCCTACCACATATGTAATGATCCACCTATCTCTACTTGTTGGTTTACAATTTCTAATGGAAACAAACCAAATAACATATCATTATCGTAATAATTTTTTTAAAATTACTGCTAAAAATAGACTAAACGACACATTATTGTTATAATTGTACATGGCCGTTAATGAGTAACTTTTATATATCATTATTTTCGGTCATTCATCTTACATTCAACGAGTACTGCTACAAATATGATACCTAGGTCGTCCCTGAAAAATTGAAAGTTCCAAGTGAATTTGAATTTTGTACTCAACTATAAATTAAAATCACATACATGCGATTTATTTTTCGTCATTTCTAATATCTTAAACTATTTTTGGTGCTACCTTGAACAAAATGTGTCCCAAATATCATTTTTTGTGCCTCTACGTACTTTTAAAATTTTGTAATGAGAAAAGACGTGGCCCTAAATTACATCATTTTCTCGGTGCCCCATTGCATGAGCGGCTTAATCTCAGGATTAGCTCTGTATGAGTATGATACTCAAAATTTAGAATTCATTAATATTTCAAAAACTGAACGGTTACCAACTGTTGGCGTTAAATAAATCGAAGCACATGGAATATATTGAAAATAAAATATGATCGACTCAAACACGATTTGCGAAAGAAATTGTGCAAATTAGAATGTGGCCCGTACTTTGCACGGGCTTTCATGCTAGTTATATTATATCTATTATAGGCTAACAAGCCTTTTCATGGCTATTTAGTAAATTACGAATTTACCCTTTATCAAATAATAATGTTAAAAATAATGTTGGTCATTGGAATTGAACCCATGACCTTCATGATAGGGATGGATTAAGTTCACACCATTAACCACTACACCAAAGATATTTTTTGTATCTTTTTAAAAATCATCAACTACATTTCTAAGACCTCAATTATTATATTCTATTTAACTTTCATTTTAAAATATATTCAAGATAAAATTATGAGCATATCTGTCGCTTGCTAATAATGAAAAAAAACTATGAATATATCTGTCGCTTCCTAATAATGAAAAAAAATTATCACAAATTTCTCGCTTGCTAATAATGGAAAAAAATTTATCACAAATTCCTTCAAAAATTTTGTATTACACTTGAATTATGTTATCTATCTATTTTATATAGTGTAGGCCAATATGATATTCTGGCCAATTCTGAGAAGACTAACATATGCCTTTAATTTATAATCGTTATTCTCATTTAGGAGTATAAATGAATCAAAATATTTGTGAGTTGCTCGAGCTCGGCTCACAAAATATTCGAATTTCCCTCAATAGTTTTCGAGTCGAACCCGAGCTTAAGTACTTTACCTAGTCGAGTTCGAACTTTAAATTACTCGGCTTGTAAGGTTTGCGAGCCTAATCGAGATTTTATCGTTTTGAATTTTATAAATTTTTTATACATATTTCAACAAAATTATTTAATATTTTTATTTGAGCCGAACCCGAATCGAACTATTCATATTCATTCTTTTGCGAAAAAGGGTAAAATCAGTTCGAGCTTGAGTTCGGACATATCGAATTTTTTATCAACCAATCTACAAGCTTAAAATTTAAAGCCTACCGAACTCGACTAAACAATTTAGTCGAATAAAAAATATAATTTTAGGAAAAAACAAAATCTATTGCATATGAGATTTGAACTTTATATTGGTTAACTGATAGGTATTTAGATAAACACATAGTTATGCTAGAAATATTATAAAACAGATTATAGATTATATAAAAAAATTATAGATTTAAACTGTCTAGCTATATTATTGAAATATGATACTTACTAGATATATATATCACATTGTACAAATTTGCATGCCAAAATTTTAGTGAATTTTAATATTACATTTTATATAAGTACACCTGCATTAAAATCGATTATTATGATTGTTCTAGAATAATACTGTATATATTTAGCATAAGAAGAAATGGAAGAATTTATATATGAGATGTAAACATCGTATTGATTCAATTATATGATTGAAAAGATATATAGTTTGGTTAGATTACAAGATGGTAATGAGATTATAGATGCAATACAAACAATAATAAGATTGAAATGTTTAACTATGTTGATGAAAGATAGATATTTAATAAAAATAATATTGCATTATATATAATACACAGGTTATATTAACCGATTTGTTGAATTTAGGAAATATAAAAATGGTTGAACTTAAGAAGATAGATTCTAGAAATAACATTACATTGTATATATATATATATATATATATTTTAGATTAATATAACTGAGTTTTTAAAATAAAACTACATGTAATATTCATATACACATATATATATATATATATAGTTGTTGGATTGCCAGTAGAGCTTCTTTCAAGAAATAAAATATACGATCATGCATGGTATATAAACAGGGGCGGACCTAAGCATATGGCAGGGGGTGCCATGGAACCCACTCAAATGTGGGTTTTAAGGAAATTAGTATATATTAGTTTTTGGCCAGGAACACACTCATATTTAACACTATGAAGGAAATGTTAAACTAAAAAGGAAGATAAATAGAGACCAATCCAAAGAAAAGTCCAAATAGGAACATACAAATCGACGCTGTATGAAAGAACATTGGCATGAGTGCGGGTGTGCTTAGTGCTATATCTTCGGTGACTATGGCATACTTGGGTTCGAAGACTATAATGTAAAACATTTCTTATGTGCATGAATTTTGTGTTTTTTAATTTTTTCCCGTATTTTTTTTGATAATTTTAGGAACCCACTGCAAAATATTTCTGGGTCCGCCACTGTATAAATCCATCATTTCGTAGTAAAAAAATATTATCATTATCACAATCAGCAGTGCCACCAACAACATATCGCTAACATCACCATCATTACCACCACCACTGCCACATCACCACCGACATATCACCACTATCATACAATCACGATCACGCATCACAACCAAAATCACCAAAAATATTGATTGCAACCACATCAACACCACCATAATCACCAAAACCAAAACAAAATGAATAAAAATCAACTCACGTTACCCAAATTTGAATCCAAATTGCTAAAAATTTTGAACATAAATTACTAGAATATTTCAAATTTGAAAATTTGTTCATGTTCGAAGGTGTTGGTAATGGTGTTGACGATGATTGAGTGGGTGAAAACGACTCGATGGGCATTACAAACTCATATATATTGAGAGATGACAAAGTAGGAGATGAAAGAGTTAGAGGAGGTGTGATTAGGAATGTGGCTGGAATTCGGTGATAAACGTATTTGTAAGTCAATTTGGTGATAATAAGAAATTTCAGAATTACGATGGTTTATGCACACACTTCATATTTCTCTTTTTCATAAACACACGTATTATATATAAATATATATGTGTGTGTGTGTGTGTGTGAGAGAGAGAGAGAGAGATCATCAATGATGACAAATGGAATATATAAGCTGAGAAAAGGTAGTGATGATAGTTGGGTATTACAAGTGATGATATAATAGGTCACCGAAATTAGAGGAGGCATGAGGATGAAGGTGGAGAAGTAAATTATGTTTGAATATGTGGCTACGATTAAATATAGATATAGAATATAAAAGTCTCAAATTGGTTTTCAGTTCTATTTAAATATAGGTTCTTATTATAACACTTGCCTATATATTTAACACACGTGAATTTACTTACTCATGGTTACATTTTAGAAATTGCGAATTGTTCGATCTTTCAGTCTTTGAAAAGTTATGTTTTTTAAATAATTAGGTGTGATTATACTGTCATGATCGTAACTGAAATTTAAGTAAGAAGTTTAAGGTAATATCAATTTCCAAAAAAATATATGTTTTTCGCAAATACATCACATTATCATCAGTATATAATGTTTCAAAACTACAAGTTATGTATTTGAAAAATAAAAAAATCAAGTTATATGAATTAAAATGGTGCCCGTGCTTTGCACGGGTTTTCATGCTAGTAATAATAATAATAATATATTCAAAATAATAACAAAAATAATATTATAATAACAACAATTTTTTTTAAAGTTTATAATAACAATAATAGTTGTAGTAGTCAAGTACAATTTATTTCTAGGATTTGTTATATTATAATTAATAATTTAATAAATTATTTCATTTATTAATCTTTTTTTACTTATTTTAATTTATTTATTAAAAAATGTTTTAAATTAAAATATTTATATGTAAACATTTATATTGAAATCAAAGTTATCATTATTGTATAATAATCGAAATCAGATAGAAATCATAATTAAGACATTATTATATTAAAGGTAAGTGTCGAAAATATCATAATTGCATGAGAATCAAAACGAAAAATTTATAAATTGAATCTTCTTTAAAATCCTAAATTTAAAAAGGGTGATGGTCCTAAATATCCCATTTTAAAAATGGAGGTCCCTAAATGCCCCCAAATATTATATTGCGTGTGTAGCAACAACCTGTCACGGCATTTCGTGTGTAGGAACAGCGTGTTATGGTGTTGCGTGTAACGAATTACAAATAATACGGAAGACGATTCACCGTGACTGTCTCTATCTACCCCTGCACACGGTACATCGTATGTCGTGTTTGGAAAACACAATACACGGAATAATGTAATAGGTAACAGATACGGTACACGAAACACCGTGTCTTTTATAAACAAATTAAGCAGATGCTTTAGATGATTCACCGTGATTAAAGAGTTAGGTGAGGGCCAAACTTCTGTTGTTGAGTCAGTTTGATATTTATCTCACTTAAAAACCTATATAAAGCAATTTTCATCCCACGTAGACCTTTATTTTATGATTTTATCTTTTAGCTTTGTGTTCAATTTTAAAGTTTATTTTTTTTTTGCCAGGATTTTAAAGTTTGTTAGAAATGATTGATGAGAACAGTGTTTGGAAGCTATAGTGACAAAACAGAGTTTAGCTGGAAGCAGTCAGAGTTTAGTTAAACACTGACTGGAAACGCAACAGAGGTTGTTTAAACTCTGTAGCGGTATTGTCTGAAGAGTCAACAGTGTTTGAAGATTGATACAAGATAAATTTGGAAGCAATATCTTTGAAGATTGGAAAGCTGTCAAAGAGATTGAGTTGACTTGGAAGACTGGAGCAATCGTGATTGATATCAATTATATAGCTTGATTATAGGAGAATCAGTTACTGATTGTACGAAGCTGTATGTTCTATAAATACAGTTAGGTTAACCCTAGAAGGGTAATCGAACATTGAGAAATTCATTGATTGTAACCTAAGCAGCTCTCTGTGATATTTTACATCACTGAGAGAGGAATTGTTAATTCCAAACAGTTTTTAAGTATTAAACAGTGTGTTCTTGTTAAGTTACTCATACAGTATTTGAATAACTATTGTGTATTCGACCTAACAAGTGGTATCAGAGACAATCTGTTACTTTATTACAGTTAAAGATCCAAAAACACAATAGTAATCAATGGCAGAGATACCTCCACCATCTAAGAAAGCCCCTACTACTGTTAGTAGGTATGAAACAATTAGGGTTCCTATACTTAGGCCATCAGAGTATGCAATTTGGAAGGTGAAGATGACCATGTTTCTGGAGGCTACAGATCCAGAATACCTTGATAGAATTAATGAAGGTCCTCACAAACCTACAAAATTATCTGCTGCTGCTGCTGGTGAGGAATCAAAGGTCATTCCAAAAGAAAAGAAAGATCTAACTGCTGAGGATCTTTCATCTATTGCAAAGGATGCAAAAGTAAGACACTTACTTCACAGTGCATTAGACAATGTTATGTCTAATAAAGTGATTAATTGCACAACTGCAAAGGAAATATGGGATGCACTTGAGGTTAGGTGTCAAGGAACTCCTGCAATCAAGAAAAACAGAAGAAACATACTCACTCAGGAGTATGAGCACTTTGAGGCAAAGTCTGAAGAAACCATGACAGAAACATTTGACAGATTCTGTAAACTGCTCAATGATTTGTCATTGGTTAACAAAGAGTATGATTTAGAAGACTCAAATCTCAAGTTTCTTCTTTCTCTACCTGAAAAGTGGGATGTGAAAACAACCACTATAAGAGATAATTATGAACTTGGTGAAACAGAGATTGATGAAATTTATGGACTGCTCAAAACCCATGAATTGGAATTGGAGCAGAGAAACAAAAGATCAAGTAGAAAGTCAAAGTCTGTTGCACTTAAGGTTGAGGAGAAACCATCAAAGAAGGAAGCATCAAGGAAAAAGGCAAAAGGAAAAGCTTTAGTCATACACTCAGAAAGTGAGTCATCAAACACTGATGATGACTCAAATACAGATGAAATATCTGATTCTGAAGATGATGAAGAGATGATGCAAATGGCTGCATTGATGGTAAAGACCTTCAAGAAGATGGGATTCAAGAACTTCAAGAAGGGAAAGAGATTCTCCAGGGACTACTCAAAGTCTGACAAGAAGAATTTCAAGAAATCTGAGGGAAAGGACTTCAAATCTGGTAAGAAAGATAAGTCTGAAATTCAATGCTACAAGTGTAAGGAGATGGGTCACTATGCTCCTGAGTGCAAGAAGGGTAAAACTGAAAAGGCACTCTACACCAAAGGCAGAGATTGGGCAGACACTTCAGATTCAGATGAGGAAGTCAACTATGCTCTCATGGCTACTACTCAGACTGAAAATGATGATCTCAAGGTACCCCAACTACCTATGCTTATAACACTGATAATATAACTGAATTAAGAATTTATCTTAAAGCATTGCATATCAGTTATAGGGATCAGACTTTAGAAAATGAGAGGATAAAGACTGAGTGCTCTCAACTCAAAGACAGAAACAAACTAGTTGAGGAAAAGCTTGAGAACATGAATAAAATTCAGAAGGAGAGAGATGATGCAGTGTTTATTGAACAGGAGTTGCTAGGTAAGTATAAGCAACTAGAATCTGAATTGGAGGATACTAAACACATCATTAAAACTTGGACACACTCTGGTAAAGATACACAAGAAGTGTTTCAGTCAGATACAGTAGGTCTAGGTTACTCTGAAGGAGATGAACTTAGATTTGAAAATATGGTTAAAGTTAGACCACATCGTTCATCTGAAGGTAATGTCATGGGAACAGGTGGACCTAAGACTGAAGCTGAGAAAAAGGTTGTTAAAGAGTCATATGCTAAGACTTTTATTAAAGAGGCTAACATTGGTTTAATGACAGATAAACAACTCAAGCATAAGCTTAAGGAGATAAAATCTGTCAACAAACAGAAAATGCCTAGGAAAAACAAAAATGGAAAGGTAGGCATAACATCAGGAATTAAGCCAATGCTTGCTTCATTAGCTCCTAGAAAAACATGCTTTAATTGTGGTAGCACTAATCATCTTGCTAGTTTCTGCAGTAAGAATAAGAACATTAATTCTTTGCCCTCTAAAACTGCAGTAAAGAGTGATTATGTGAGAACTAGACCACAGACTTTATGCAAACACTGTGGAAGTACATGGCATTCTATTTACACTTGCAGAGATTATCATGCTATTTACTATAATTACTATGAACCCAAACCAAATTTGAAATGGGTTAAAGTAAACTCTGCAAATGTAAACTCTGAAAAAGTTAGCTTAAACTCTGATAATGTGAATTCCGCTGCAAAAGCTAACAGAATTAAGAAAGCCAAAGGATCCAAGCAAGTCTGGATCCTTAAAACTAACAATCAGTGATTGTTTATGATTGCAGGGCACCAGGGTGAGTACCCTAGTCGTGGACAGTGGATGTTCAGGACACATGACTGGAAATAAAGCCCTGCTATCAGAGTATGAGGAGAAAGCTGGCCCAAAAGTTTCCTATGGGGATGGCAACATAGGACATACTCTGGGATATGGCAACATTAATCTTGGAAATGTCATCATCACAAATGTAGCTCTGGTTCCAGGACTCAAGCATGATTTGCTATCTGTGAGTCAAATCTGTGACAGAGGATATCATGTGGATTTTCAGCCTGAATATTGTCAAGTGATCAGTAAATCTACAGGGAAAGTTGCTCTAGTTGGAAATAGACACAATAACATCTATGAAATTAAATTGTCAACAAACTCTGATGGCAAAGCAGTGTGTCTGTCAACAAGAATGTCCAGTGAAGAGAGTTGGAAATGGCACAAGAAACTCTCTCATTTGAACCTGAACAACATCAATGAGCTAATCAAGAATGATCTTGTAAGAGGTCTACCAAGGTCTTTGTTGAATGTAGAAGGCCTGTGTGATTCTTGTCAAAAGGCCAAACAGAGAAAAGCCTCCTTCAAAAGCAAATCTGAGTCTTCAATTGTTGATCCTTATCATCTCCTACATGTTGATCTTTTTGGACCAGTGAATGTGATGTCTCTTGGAAAGAAGAAATATGCTCTAGTCATTGTTGATGAATATACCAGATACACATGGGTATATTTTCTTACAAAGAAGGATGAAACTGCATTAACACTGACAGAACATATAATCCAACTGGACAAAGGGTCAGAGAATCAAGTGAAGATAATCAGAAGTGACAATGGAACTGAATTCAGGAATTCATCAATGGAAGAATTCTGCAAGAGTAAGGGAATCAAACAAGAGTTTTCTGCACCTGGCACTCCACAACAAAATGGTGTAGTGGAGAGGAAGAATAGAATCTTGATAGAAGCTGCCAGAACCATGCTAGATGAAGCAAAATTGCCAACATACTTCTGGGCAGAAGCAGTTCAAACTGCTTGTTTTACTCAAAATGCAACACTGATCAATAAGCATGGTAAAACACCATATGAAATGGTGAAGAAGAAAAAGCCAAATCTAAAATATTTTCATATTTTTGGATGCAAGTGCTTTGTGTTGAAAACTCAACCTGAACAGTTGACCAAATTTGACCTAAAGGCAGATGAAGGAATTTTTGTTGGCTATCCACTGTCAACTAAGGCATTCAGAGTTTATAATCTGAGAACCAGAGTGATCATGGAATCAATTCATGTGTCATTTGATGACAAGAAAATAACTGGACTTGAAGATGTCAATGAACATGATCAACTGCACTTTGAAAATGAAGATTTATTCTCTGAAAAAGTAAACTCTGATCAGACTGATCTGACAAACTCTGTTGATTTAAACTCTGAACCTCTACTGGTAAATACTGAAGAAACTCTTCAATCAGAAACAAGGGAAGAACCAGTTGAGGGGGAGCATGAAGAATCACATCAAAGTGATAATTCAAACACTGAAAGTGACTCAGTTGATAATTCTGAATCAAACTCTGTTGATTCAAATTCTGTTGATAATTCTGAGAAGTCACATTCAGGGGGAGCATCTGAAAATGAAGAGAGGCACCAAGAAAATCAGGAGAGCATGGATCAAGGGGGAGGATCACATGATGACAGAAGCAATCTGCCTTCTGCAAGAAAATGGACTAAGTCACACACACCTGATTTGATTATTGGTGATCCAGATGCAAGAGTAAGGACAAGAAGTGCAACGACAAATGAATGTCTGTTTCATGCATTCTTGTCACAATCTGAGCCAAAGAAAGTGGAAGAAGCTCTTAAAGATGCTGACTGGATAACAGCAATGCAAGAAGAGCTAAATGAATTTGAGAGAAATGAAGTATGGACCCTTGTACCAAGGCCCAAGAACAGATCCATTGTTGGTACTAAATGGGTTTTCAGAAATAAAACTGACAGTGAGGGTGTTATCACAAGAAACAAAGCAAGACTGGTTGCAAAAGGCTATTCACAACAGGAAGGAATAGACTATGATGAAACATTTGCTCCAGTAGCTAGATTGGAGGCAATCAGAATCTTTCTAGCATATGCCTCTCATAAGAAATTCAAAGTGTTTCAGATGGATGTAAAAAGTGCATTTTTGAATGGAAAACTTGAAGAAGAAGTGTTTGTGGAACAACCACCAGGCTTTGTAGATCCAAAACATCCAGACTATGTCTACAGGTTAGACAAGGCACTCTATGGACTTAAGCAGGCACCAAGGGCATGGTATGAAACCCTTGCCAAATTTCTACTAGAAAGTGGATTTCACAGAGGTACTATTGACAAAACTCTGTTTTACTTTCAATCTGGTAGTGACTTGCTTTTAGTACAGATATATGTGGATGACATCATTTTTGGATCTACTAATGATAAGCTCTGTAAGAAGTTTGCCAAACTCATGCAGTCAAGATATCAAATGAGTATGATGGGAGAGCTTAGTTATTTTCTAGGCCTACAGGTGAAGCAAACAGATGATGGAATTTTTATAAATCAAGCAAAATATACCAGAAATCTTCTCAAGAAATTTGGTATGCTTGACTGTTCATCTGCAACAACTCCCATGGCAACTGCAACAAAATTGGACAAAGATGCAGGGTCATCAGTAGATATGACATGTTACAGAGGAATGATTGGTTCTCTACTCTATTTGACAGCTAGCAGACCTGATATCATGTATGCAACTTGTTTGTGTGCAAGGTTCCAGGCAGATCCAAGAGAACCACATTTAACAGCAGTAAAGAGGATTCTTAAGTATCTCAAGGGCACTATGACTTTGGGGCTGTGGTATCCAAGAGAATCAGAGTTTAAACTACTTGGTTATTCAGATGCAGACTTTGCAGGCTGTAAGATAGACAGAAAAAGCACCAGTGGAAGTTGTCAATTTCTGGGTGACAGACTTGTTTCCTGGTACAGCAAGAAACAGAAGTCAATATCTACATCTACAGCTGAAGCAGAGTATATTGCTGCTGGAAGCTACTGTGCACAGATTTTATGGATGAAGAATCAACTGCTGGATTATGGATTAAGGTATACCAAGATACCTATTTACTGTGATAATCAAAGTGCTATTGCAATGACAGGTAATCCAGTACAACATTCAATGACAAAGCACATCAGCATAAGGTATCACTTCATCAGAGAGCATGTAGAGGAAGGCAACATTGAGCTTCACTTTGTGTCTACAGAACAACAACTTGCAGATATCTTCACCAAGCCATTGAGTGAAGCTACATTTACAAGACTGGTCAATGAACTAGGAATGGTCTCTAGTTTTGACTAGAGATGTTGGTTAGACTCAAAGACTTATCTCTAAAATATTGCTCATGTTTCTGCAAATTGTTAAGTGCTATGTGAACCTTAGTATTAAACTCTGTTCTGCATGCTAATGTTTAAAACTTGTTAAACTCTGTCAGCATGTCTGTCTGTTAAACACTGTTAATATGTTGGATACACTCAGTAAATTCAGAATTGATTATTGTCTGAATGAAAACACCAATGAAGAAAATGTATGAAGCATGATTCTCAGTAATTAAATCATGATTCTTTCTGAGTTACTGTAATCTAATCAGACTTTGTGCAGTAAATCAACACAGCATGATACTGTTTCATATTTATAGCATCTCTTAGTTTATTCAGTCCTAAACTCTGAGTCTATGAATATTGTGTGCATTGCCTCTCATAAATTATTTTGGTTATTGATGAACTCTAAACTCTGATAAGTGACATTCTGTTTCCAAAGGTATGGTTCCTGATGATTCCTTGTTTGTACTTGTGAAAACCATAAAACTTGAGATGTGTCATTGATTAGTTTGGTGAGTTCAGATTCATGTCTACACCCTGTGAGAGTTTGAGCCAAATCAGTGATTGATACATTTTCTATCAATCAGTATTTATTGTTGTGTGATATTCATCAGGAAGCATATTTCTCTAGAACTTGTATTAAACCATCTTGAGACTACATGATATGTGTGTGCATGAAAATGATAAAGGCAATAGGATTTACCATTCCTTCAAACACTGTTCAAAATTCTTTTGAACACTGTTCAAACACTGTATAAACACTGTTCATAAATACCATCCTTAGTAAACCCCTTTGAGCCTAATTAACTGCTCATTTTTCTTAAACTCTGAAGTATTCAGAGCAGTTATATTTCTTTTTGAAAACAATCAAGCAGGTGAGTGTTTCTAAAGAAAAGAAAAGTTTACTCAGTATATATGCTAAATAAAAAATAATAATAAAAATAATAATAATAAAAAAAAGGGCATATATATACTGATCTTGTACAAATATGTACTAACATTGTGACTGAACACTTTGGTCTATTAAAATGTTCAGCTTGAATTCACTCATGAATAAATCATCTCTTTTCATCTGTTTGATCTTACCTCATTACAACCCTGAATAAAGTCCTTTTGATTTGTGAATACATGTACTCAAAGTAGTGTAGAATTGGTGGACATTCAAGCATATGGTAGAATCTGCTATTTCTGATTGAATGTGAGTGTAAACACTTCATCTAAACACTTGTGTGCTTTGAGAGTTTGTGAGTTTATCAAGTTCATGACTGTTATTCACTGAATGATGCTCTGATTTCTATCTCTTGATCTTTTTGTCTTCAAAGACTGTGTGCTTACTTGGATAATCATGGACATCAAAGGGAATGGAAGTTTTCAGATTTCTGTATTACAGTAACTACAGAGTTTAGCATTCATCAAACAATCAGTGTTTACTATGAGAGTTTGTGCATTCAGTGTTTATTGATTTTTGTTATGGATTTTATGAAATATTAGATGCTTTAAAAATTGATATTAGTAAACTCTGCTTCACACACACTCATATTCACAACTGTACAATTTTTGAAAGGGTTTTAGTGATAAAGTTGGATAATTGATAAACACTGTTGAGTTGTGTTAAGTACTCTAAGGTAATGTTTCATTGAGATGATTTGACTATTTTGGAGTAATTGAGGTAGTTGACAACTGTTAATTAGTGTAAATATGTCAAAGTGTCGTGATTATAGGAATGACAGAGGTGGTTTCACAACAAACACCTACTGTTGAGGTTGCAGAGAATATTGCTATACCTGCAGAGGTTGAAATGCCTGCAGAGGATATTGTGGCTGTCAATGTTGAAATTCCTGCAGAGGTTGAAATGCCTGCAGAGGATACTGTCAATGTTGAAGTACCTACAGAGGATAACATGCCTGTAGAAGAGGATCACAGAGATGGTTTTTCACCAGTGAATGATGTTCTTGATTCAATTCTTGATCCTATCTCACCTGTTGATCATGTTGAAGCTCCTGGTGTAGCTGATGAGCCTGCAGTAAATGTTCCTGAAGCTGCAGCATCACATACAGAACTGATATCTAATGCTTCTCCAATTCCAGACAAAGGTGATGAAGTTGATCAGGCAACTAAGATAATTTCTGAATCTATGCCTGTTGAAGATACAAATATAAACTCTGTTGCAGAGCCTGTGCAACATGAGGAGACTGTTGAAAAGATTGCAAAAGTTGTTGCAGAAACTGTGGCTGACACAGCTCAGCACATTGGTTCTTTAAAAGATGCTCAAACTAAAGATGCAAGTGCTGAAGATGAATCTGACAGCTGTGCAAACTCTGATTCTTTTCTGAGTGCACCAGCACAGACTGAGAATAAACATAAACCTTTTGATCAGCCTTTTCCATCTCATACAATTGAAGAAGAGTATCTTGCTAAATCTGCTGCTAATTGGTATAAACAAGACTGTATTTTTCCAAAAGGGAGAGCAGCTGATTTTGTTAAGCAAACTGCTAGTCAAATTTCAAATCCAGAGATTTTATCATGCTTAAAAGCAACAGTGGTACAAGTCAAAACTCTGGATGGAAATTTTGCTGAAACAAAACAAGAAATTGCTTCTTTGAAGACTGAGATTCAGTCAAGAGAAATGAAGATGGAAAGAGAGTCCAAAATCAAAGCTGCACAGCTTTCTAAAGTTCAAGATACTCTCTTTGCCAGGCTAGGAAAGGTTGAAGAGAATCAAACTGCTTATTTGCTAAGGTTGATTCCATTGCTAACTCTTTGGAGCTCATTACATC
Source organism: Kitagawia praeruptora (assembly GCA_037693485.1). Classification (NCBI taxonomy): domain Eukaryota; kingdom Viridiplantae; phylum Streptophyta; class Magnoliopsida; order Apiales; family Apiaceae; genus Kitagawia; species Kitagawia praeruptora. The sequence continues at coordinate 149,989,553 of CM075352.1, forward strand.
TATACTCATTCCTGATGATGTCAAAAAGGGGGAGAGAGTTGCTAAGTCTAAATGCAAAGTTTCTCAAACTCTGTCTCAAAAGGATGATGCTGGAGATGGAGGGGCAAGTGATAAGGGTAAGGTTTTAAACTCTGAGACACTAACTCTGAGATCTGGCAAATCTCTTAAGTCACAGTCTGTTGGAATAAACACTGAAACTCAAGGTACTTCAAAAACCAAGAGTTTAGAATTAATATCAAATCCAAAGACTGATGAGGAGTTAGCTGTTAAGCTTTTCATGGAGGAGAATGCAGAAGGAGTTACTTTAGAAGATGCTAAAGCTGAAGAGAAAAGTCTACAAGAAAAGCATTTGAAGACTTTAAAGTCTGATAAATTGAAGAAGAATGTGAAAGTTGCTAAAGCTGCAAGGCCTGTTCTTAAAGGCATTCAAATCAAAGAACCAGTTGGTACAAATCAAAGAATGCAAGTGTTCAGAAAACCAACTGATGCAGAAGCTAAGCAAAAGCTGAAAAGTATTGTTACAACCTCTGTTGATACACATGTTGTACAGAAGAATGAAGACACAACCTCTGTTACTGCACAAGTTGTGACCACACCATTATTGTCTTCTCAGTTGAAATCAAAATTTGGAAAGGGTGTTCTTCATGATTCAAGGCTAGAAGCTACAGTTCCAATGGATTTTACTGATAGCAGAGCTTTATCTGGTAAAGTTGGATACAACAAAGAAGGCATAGGCTCACACAGAGACAAAAGACAATATGTTGGTCCTAGAGATCCTTCTTCACTGTCTGTTCCAGGTCGTGGTGTCACTCAAGAGAGTTTAGACAGACTGGAGTCAGTACAGCTTGTATATCAGAAGAGTTTAGAGAAGGATTTCCTGCTATATTTCATGACTGATGGAACAGTGTTTAAAGTTTCTGAAAAAGATATTGAATTAAAATACGGGGAAGAACTTGAATATGTCCTGTATATTTTCAGAGTGAGAAACCAAAGAGCTCAGTCAGTTGCAAATGTGCTCAGACAAAGGATGATTCAGAACCTTGCAAGAAGACAAATGAAGATCAACAGTAAGTATGTTCCTAAGTACAGAGATTGGAATGGAAATCTGATAGAAATGGAGAAGGGGGCTACAAAGCTGAAGACTGATCTTGGAATCACTGTTCTGGATTTTAATATGAAATCTGAGGAAGTGAAATACATCAGACTGGGAAATGAGATGAGAAGAATAAAATCTACGATCTTAGAGCTGCTATCTATCAAACTGATGAGAATGATCCTCAGTTGAGAGAAATCAAGGAAGCTATGCAGATAGAGCTTGAAAATGCTGAGAGAAGATTGCTTATAGACTATCTCAGAACAATGCCTGATCTTCAAGAGATTAGAAATTAAAGTCTGTAAGAATTTTCTTATTTTCTGTAGAAATTGTTAAGTAATAGCTTAAACTCTGTTTGTATGTTAAACACTGTAAACTGTGTAATTGTTTTGACATCATCATTTACTGTAAACTTGTACATTCTTGCTAATGGACAAGTTGGGGGAGATTGTTAGAAATGATTGATGAGAACAGTGTTTGGAAGCTATAGTGACAAAACAGAGTTTAGCTGGAAGCAGTCAGAGTTTAGTTAAACACTGACTGGAAACGCAACAGAGGTTGTTTAAACTCTGTAGCGGTATTGTTTGAAGAGTCAACAGTGTTTGAAGATTGATACAAGATAAATTTGGAAGCAATATCTTTGAAGATTGGAAAGCTGTCAAAGAGATTGAGTTGACTTGGAAGACTGGAGCAATCGTGATTGATATCAATTATATAGCTTGATTATAGGAGAATCAGTTACTGATTGTACGAAGCTGTATGTTCTATAAATACAGTTAGGTTAACCCTAGAAGGGTAATCGAACATTGAGAAATTCATTGATTGTAACCTAAGCAGCTCTCTGTGATATTTTACATCACTGAGAGAGGAATTGTTAATTCCAAACAGTTTTTAAGTATTAAACAGTGTGTTCTTGTTAAGTTACTCATACAGTATTTGAATAACTATTGTGTATTCGACCTAACAAAGTTTATTAAGTTTATGAGTACGATAATAAATGTTTTTTGTCTATTCAGTTACCTTTAATCACATTGTTAAAATTCCTAATCAACTCCAAAAAAATCAGATCACCTACGTTACTAAACTCTCAAAAGATCTGATAGTTATTGATTATACAAATTAACTTATTTTTTCCTTTTCAACGTGGCTATAATATATATTAAATGCATTTTAATGACTTTTTGTTAAGGTATATGTTTTTTTATGTATACTTCTATTATTATTATTATTATTATTATTATTATTATTATTATTATTATTATTATTATTATTATTATTATTATTATTATTATTATTATTATTATTATATGTTTACATGTCGAAATCCTCCAATCCCTTTTTCTAATTTTGTAAAGATTTTAAATTTTAGAGTATCAAAAAATTATTAAATACCTTTTATTCTCTTAATATTATTCAAATTCAAATTACAATCTTAATATTCTACTACAATTTCTCTTGAAATTAAATTACATTGAGGTAATATCGTCAGATCATATGATGATCTTGGAAGGAGACCTTAATGAGGTAATATCTAGGTTATCATGTCTTTCATTCAAAAATAAATTAATCCTTTCAGTAATTAGTGAAATAAGATTAACAATTGGCACAATATTCCAGTACAGAAACATCTAAATTAAGGAAGGTAACGATCGATAAATATTTAAGGCTAAGCTATTAGAACATCGCATATAAAAAATTCAAAGGACTCAATAAACGAATTAAGGATACAATGTCTTTTCAGATAAATTAACTAGGATTGCCAAAGAAGAGTGTTATCTCAGTTCCATTGGTGGGCATTTGAAGGACACAAGTGAAGTGCTTGAATTGTATAGGGCATCATAGGGAGTTATATATTCAAACGAGTCAGCTTTGGAGAAACAAATTTCATGGTCTAACCGTTTTCTGAGACATAAGTTGTCTAATGGATCGGTTCAATTAGATAGATATGCGCGAATAATGTTTCAAGAGGTGCAAGATGCTTTGAAATTTCCTTCCCATTCAAATCTTGAACGAATGGTAAATAGGAGAAATGTAGAGCATTATAATGCAGACTGTACAAGAATTCTTAAAACTTCTTACTGTTCGCCAAGTATTGGCAATGACGATTTTGTAAAACTTGTAGTGGAAGAATTCAATGTTTGTCAATCTATACAATGGAAGGAACTCAAACTTCTTGTGAGTTGGGTAGTAGAAAATAGCTTGGACAAGCTTAAGTTTGCCCGTCAAAAGATACCTTTACTATTACTTTTTTGCTGCTGTTGCTACCCTTTTTTCTCCTGAACTAAGTGATGCACGAATTTTATGGGCAAAAAATGGCATCCTCACTACTGTGGTTGATGATTTCTTTGAAGTCGGAGGCTCTGTAAAGGAACTCTAAAACTTAATTTAGTTGGTTAAAAAATGGGATTTAATGAAGAAACTGAATGTTGTTCTGAGCATGTTCGCATCATATTTTCAGCTCTTCACCACACTACCTGTAAGATTGGGAAAGTGCATGTAAATGGCAAGCACGACATGTGACAACTCACATCATTGAAATTTGGTTGGAGTTGCTTAATTTTATATTAAGGGAAACCGAATGGGTCAGAGACAGTCATATGCTGAAACTAGATGAATATATGGCAAATGGTTTTAAATCATTGGCCTTGGGACCTATTGTTCTCCCAACTATCTACCTTGTTGGTCCTAAGCTATCAGAGAATGTTGTTCAAAATGGTGAACTCCGAAACCTTTTTAAGCTAATGAGCACTTGTGGACGACTTCTCAATGACATTCAAAGCTTTAAGAGAGAATCAAAAGAAGGTAAACTGAATGCAATTTCCTTGCACATGATTCACACTACTGTTGCTACAGAAGAAGATGCTATTGGAGAGATCAAGTGTATAATCAGTCGTAAGAGGAGAGAATTACTACGATTAGTTTTGCAAGAAAAAGATAGTTTGGTCCGCAGAGCTTGCGAAGACTTGTTCTGGAAAATGTGTAGAATAGTTCACCAATTCTACATGAAGGATGATGGTTTTACCTCAGAAGATATGTTTGGGTCTGTAAATGACTGTTAGGAATATGTTGTACTTGATGATAACTTCACAATCAATCAAAATTGTATAAGTCATGTTTTGTAACTGTCAACGGATGAGACATTATAACTCTATCCATTGACAGGTAGCTCATCAACGGATGAGGTTTTGTAGCATACTGCAATATCTCTATTTTATCAGTTGATAGTGTTTTTATTCAGAGTCATGTTGACCATCAACAGATAGGCAGAATAGGGTAGCCAATTATAAATAAGCTATGCTATGTAATTCTGTCTAAGTGAAAGTGTATCAACGGATGAGAACAGGACTCTATCAACGGATACAACTCAAATCTACTCTATCAACGGATACAGCTCAAACTACCATCAATGGATGACTGTGTACAACATCAACAGATAATCATTGACACTCTCTTCTATGCTAGTTGGGAATTAGCAGTTGATAAGGACAGGTTTGACTGACAGATCACATGGGGTTGATAGTAGGTATAAAAAGCAGTATGGTAGCCATACTTTGGAAACGCAGAAGAAAGAAGCATTCCATTTATACAGTACATACAAGAAAGGTGCATGGGACATATCTGTTCACAAGGACAACCTTTCGGCTACATGTGGATTTGGAGTGGAGTAGCAAGTCAACTTGAATTAGATTAATATTATCTTATTCCTGTAGTACTTGTAAACTTGGGATATATAACCAAGTGTAGCAACTCTTTAGAAACCAAGAAAACAAATTCATTTGCTTAGGGTTTTATTGAATATTCTTAGAAGCAAAGAGTTATAAAACAGAAGCTGTGTACATTTGTATCACAGAGTTTTCTTCGAATAAAAGTCTCAGGTGGTACATTTAACCACCTGATTTTTTATGTGTTTGTGAATCATTTCTCATTCAGCAATTACCTCCTTATAGATTTCTGTGGCTTTTATCAGAAATTTATAAATATCAAGAATTGTATTCAACCCCCCCTTCTACAATTATACAAGTGTGTAATCTGGGAATAACAATTGGTATCAGAGCAAGCTTCTAACATATTTGAAGTTTAAAGATCAACACACTTTCAACATGTCTAAGAAGGATTATGGAGTAAAGATACCAGTTCTTGATAGAGAAAATTACTTTTACTGGAAAGTAAAAATGCGTCTACATCTCATGTCTATTGATGAAGGTTTTGTAGATTGCATTGAGAAGGGTCCTCATGTTCCAATGAAAACTGCGTCAAGAGTTGGCCTTGCTGCAGATGCACCAGACACTTACATTCCCAAACCTGTTTTTGAGTGGAGTACTGAAGACGTTGCAGAAGTCCACAAAGATAAAAAGACCATGAATATTCTGTTTAATGGCTTAGAAACAGACATGGTTGACAATGTTATCAACTGTACTACCTCTAAGGAAGTATGGGACATTGTTCAAACCCTTTGTGAAGGTACAGAACAGGTAAGGGAAAACAAGATGCAACTACTAATCCAACAGTATGAGCACTTCCATTTCAAGAATGGAGAGACATTGAATGACACATTTAATAGATTTCAAAAGCTACTGAATGGCTTGAAATTGTATGGAAGAATCTACCAAGTGAAAGATTCTAATCTCAAATTTCTGAGATCACTGTCCAAAGAGTGGAAGCCAATAACTATTTCTCTAAGAAACACTCAAGAGTACAAGACATTTACTCTTGAAAGGCTCTATGGAACTTTAAAGACATATGAACTAGAAATGGAGCAGGATGAAGAAATTGAGAAGGCCCAAAAGAAAAGTTGGTCAGTTGCACTTGTTGCCAACTTGGAGCAGAAGGAGGAGAAGAGGACTGAAGCTGCTAAATCTACACCAAACAGGGAGGTTTGTGAAGGTACAACAGAATCAAGCAAAAGCAAGGAAAAAGTGTCTGAAGAAATGAGTGTCCTTCAGCAGGATGAATTGGATGAGATAGATGAGCATTTAGCCTTTCTATCTAGGAGATTCTCTAAGCTAAAATTCAGAAGAAACTCTGGGGTGGCTAAGCCATTTAACAAGGATTTTTCCACAAGCAACTATGTGGATAAATCCAAAATTAAATGCTACAATTATGGAATTGCTGGTCACATGATAAGTGAATGCAGGAAGCCTAGATCTGAGAACAAGGGGAAGCCAACTGAAACTGTTGACTACAAGAAGAAATATTTTGATCTTCTCAGGCAGAAATGAAAGGCATTCATGACCCAAGAGTATGACTGGGCTGCTGATGGAAATCACTCTGATGATGATGCTGAGTTTGTCAACCTTGCATTGATGGCTGATTCTGAGCAGGAAGCAAGTTCAGCTAGCAATCAGGTATTTTCTACTAATCTCTCTGAGCTCACCAAAGAGGAATGCAATAGTGTTATAGATGAAATGTCTACTGAACTATATCACTTGAGTGTTACTCTTAAATCACTTACTAAAGAGAACAATAGGATTAAAGAGACAAATCTGTTTTTAAGTGATAGAAATGCTGCTCTAGAAATTCAATTTCTAGAATTTGAGAAAATGAGAGTTGATTGCAATGATGCTAAAAGTGAACTTGAAGCTGTGTTAAAAAGAGAACTGATTTTAAGAGACCAGCTTGAAAAAGAACAAGGGATAATTGCTAAATTTCAAAGCTGTAGGAATATTTCACAAAACATAATAGAAGTCCAGGGAATAGAATCATTTGTGAAGAATACCTGGACTCAAAAGAAAAAGGAGCTAGAACCTTGCCTTGAAGATCTAGAGACTATTTGTGAATCAATGGATAGTGATCATCCGTTGATAGATGAACCATCAACGGATGAGAGGTATCCGTCGACTAACAAAAAGTCTGTTAGTAAGAAGGAACTCAAGAAACTGAACAATCAGTATGGTCCAGTAGCCAAGAACTTTGTTTCTGGTGAAAGTAGCCAAGCCAAATCAAGTGAGAAGGCTAAGGCAGGTGATTTACTTAACAAAAAGGCTGTTGGTAAATCAGTTAATGAAAAGGTAGAAACTAAGGGTAAAAAGAAAAAGAACAGAAATGGTAAGATAGGAATCAACAAGAAAAACAATTATTCTCCTGACAAGTTTGCTCCTAGGAAAACTTGTGGTAATTGTAATAGTGTCAATCACCTATCTTCTAATTGCAAGTCTGTTAAAAGGACTCCTGTTCATGTACCTCAATCTATGCCAAGTATGCCTGCAATGCCTGGTTTGTATCAGAATGCTAGTTTTTCAAATCCATATGTGAACATGCCATATGTGTCTAATCCTTATTTTCAATCTGTGAATATGCCACAAATGTCATGGAGAATTCCTAGCAAGAATAATATGTATGCCAATTTTCCACAAATGCATGCATCAAATATTTATGCAAATGAGCATCTGTCAAAACCTATCACTCAAGCATCTACACCTAAAGTGAAGATTGCTAAGAGTGCAAAACCAAAGTCTAACAAGAAAGGACCCAAGGAAACTTGGGTACCAAATTCAACTTGATTTGTGTTTTGGAATGTGTGCAGGGAAATAGAAGGAATCTATGGTACCTAGATAGTGGATGCTCTAGGCACATGACAGGAGATTCAACCCTGCTCACAGAGTTCAAGGAGGCAGCTTGCCCTAGAATTACCTTTGGAGATGACAGCAAAGGATATACTAAGGGATATGGCTTGATTTCAAAGGACAATGTCATCATTGAAGAAGTGGCTTTAGTTGAAGGTTTGAAACATAATTTGCTGAGTGTCAGTCAGATTTGTGACAAAGACTATGAAGTAAAGTTCACAAAAGAAGCCTGTGTTGTTTCTGCCAAGGAAGACAACAATGTGGTATTGATAGGCTTTAGAAAAGGAAATGTTTACATAGCTGACTTCAATTCAGTATGCTCAGAATCCATTACTTGTCTCTTCAGCAAAGCAAGCAAGGATGAGAGTTGGCTATGGCATAAAAAGCTGTCACATTTGAATTTTAAAGTTATGAATGATTTGGTAAGAAAGGATCTGGCTAGAGGAATCCCTCAATTGAAGTTCATCAAGGATGGATTGTGTGATGCCTTCCAATTAGGGAAACAAAAGAAATCATCCTTTAAGAGCAAGACAGAGTCATCCATTGTTAAGCCACTTCAATTGCTGCATATGGACTTATTTGGTCCAGTAAATGTCATGTCCATTTCAAAGAAGAAATACTGTCTGGTGATTGTAGATGATTTTTCTAAGTTTACATGGACCTTCTTTCTGCACTCCAAAGATTGTGCAAGTGAAATCATCATCAATCATTTCAGACTAGTAAACAATGGTTCTGAAGTCAGAGTACAAAGAATCAGGAGTGACAATGGCACTGAATTCAAAAATTCCATAATGAAGAATTTCTGTGAAGAGAATGGAATTGTCCATGAGTTTTCTGCTGCTAGAACACCTCAACAAAATGGGGTTGTTGAAAGGAAAAACAGAACTCTCATTGAAGCAGCTAGAACAATGGTAAGTGAATCAAGATTGCCAACATACTTCTGGGCTGAAGCTGTCAACACTGCCTATTTCACTCAGAATATATCCTTGGTCAATCAAGCTAGAGGAATGACTCCTTATCAGTTATTTACCAACAAGAAACCAACTTTAGCTTTTTTTCATGTCTTTGGATGTAAGTGTTTTGTGCTAAGGAATCATGAAGATAACTTGGGCAAATTTGAAGCAAAGGCAGATGAAGCTATCTTTGTTGGGTATGCAACAGGGAAAGCCTATAGAGTCTACAATCTAAGAATCAACATTGTTATGGAATCTATACATGTTGTGTTTGATGATCAAAAGATTCTAGGTCTAAATGATGAAGGCTTCCATGAAAAGTTGAGATTTGAAAATGAGGTAGAAGGAAGAATGTACATTGATGATGATGAGGAAAATGAAGATCATGACCATGAAAATTCACCTAGAGTTGTTGGTCCAACTAGAAGTGATGCTAACACTGGAAATGAAGTATCCGTTGACAGTCATACTGGAGCATCAGATGCATCCGTTGACAGGCATTATCATGCATCCGTCGACAGGCAAAATGGAGAATCCGTTGATAGACAAAATGATGCATCCGTTGACAATCAACTTCATAATTCCGCAAGGACAACAAACTCAGGGGGAGTTTCTTAAGGTCAAAACTCAATGACCAATCAACAAGATCATGCTCATTTAGATGAAGCAACCTCATCTAGATCAAACCTTCCACCTTCAAGAAAATGGACCAGAGATCATCCTTTTGAGTTAATCATTGGTGACTCAAACTCAAGAGTCCAAACTAGGAGGGCCAGACAAGAAGAATGCCAATACAGTAGTTTCATGTCTCAAGAGAAACCTAAGAAAGTGGAAGATGCCCTTCTAGATCCAGATTGGGTCTTAGCAATGCAAGAAGAGCTAAACCAATTTGAGAGAAATAAAGTATGGAAGCTTATGCCCAAACCTGATGATAGAGGTGTCATAGGTACCAAATGGGTTCTCAAGAATAAGACTGATGAAAATGGCATAATTGTGAGGAATAAAGCTAGATTAGTGGCAAAGGGCTATTCTCAAGAAGAAGGGATAGATTTTGATGAAACTTTTGCTCCAGTGGCAAGACTTGAGGCAAATAGAATTTTCCTAGCCTATGCAGCACATGCCAATTTCAAAGTCTATCAGATGGATGTCAAAAGTGCCTTTCTAAATGGGGAACTGGAAGAAGAGGTATATGTCCATCAACCTCCTGGCTTTGAAGATCCATATTTTCCAGAATATGTATATCTTCTCCTGAAAGCACTTTATGGTTTGAAGCAAGCACCAAGAGCCTGGTATGACACTTTATCTCAATTTCTTTTGGAGAATCACTTCACTAAAGGTACAGTAGATAAAACCTTATTTCATAGAAATGTCAATGGTTCTTCAATACTTGTTCAAATCTATGTAGATGATATTATTTTTGGGTCTACAGATGAGAAGCTTTGCAAAAGGTTTGCCAAACTTATGCAAAGTAGGTATGAAATGAGCATGATGGGTGAATTAACTTACTTTCTTGGTTTACAAGTGAAGCAAGTTAATGAGGGAATTTTCATAAGTCAAACAAAATGTATCTATGATCTTTTAAAGAAATTTGACTTAATGGATTGTGCCTCTGCAAAAACACCTATGGCCACTGCAACTAAGCTTGAGTTGAATACTAAGGAAAAGTCTGTGGACATCTCAAGCTATAGAGGCATGGTAGGCTCACTTCTATATCTAACAGCTAGTAGACCTGATATAATGTTCTCCACTTGTCTTTGTGCTAGATTTCAATGATGGTTTCGATCGCATACACGCAGCGAAATACAGTAAAATAAAATCGAAACCAAGCCCGGATCCATGTATAATATTACCGATAATCATGGTAGTAAGAATTTTTACCTTATTATAGCTTTATGATTGTAGAATAATGATGATGAAAGTCTCCCACGATCACTGAGTGTTCCTCTTCGAAACCTCCTCTACGGTATCCACACGAACACCTTCAAGAACGTCTCACGATCTTGCCCGGAAGAGAGGTACTAGCCTCTAATGAAAAAATGATACGAGATTAGGTTTAGGGTTTTGGTTTTTTGTGCGGCTTCTTCAGTTTCTTCCACGTTAAAACTTCACCCCATATCTTTATATATAGGATAGTGTAAAGCCAAAAAGCCCATGTCATAACCTAGCCCAAATATGATTTAATTAAATAATAAAATCTAATTCTATTATTCAAATAAATAATTAAGTCAAACTTAATTATTAAAATCATATCTCATATATCTTTGTATTTTATTATAACTTAATTAAGTCGCACTTAATTAATATAATAAAATCCAACTTATCATTAATTAATTTAAATTAATTCTTCCTTTAAAATGTTCTATGTGTGTGACCCTGTAGGTTATTATTTATTTTGGCAATAATTTTATTCTCCAATAAAATTATAAACAATGAGCGGTATCTAGTAATACATCATTGCTACCCAATTAAATAATAAATAAATCGTGATTCGATAAACCTTTTTGTGATTAATGTTCCCGTGTAATATAATCCCTTTAACCAAATATTATAGATTAAACTCGAGGCATGTTTATTGTCATCCTCTTCATAATTTAATCCGGGTTTACTTGATCCATGAGTAGACTATTAATAACAAATCATTATTTGAGCACGGCCATGCATTTTATAGTCTCACTCAATCAAGAGGCCAATAATATCTCTCCTATTTGATAGGAGGGTTAAATCCTTTATCTATCATTCATATTTCTCATACGATTCACAATATACCCGATGTCCACTTTTATCATTACCCGGTCAAAGGTAACTTTTAATGTAGTCAAAATATATTATCCTCGTATAGAAATATAATGATCTCAAGTCAAAGGATCATTACACCATTATCACTGTGAGTCTTTCTTATGACTTAATTAACATGAAGAATCTCACGGTGGGTCTGTCCAGTACCATGTACCCTACATGTACCTATGTATTGACTTTAGTATCTCCATACTTATAACCAATGAGATGTGGTTATCAGTCAAAAACATACTAGTCTATTTATGTATTATTATTGTCCTGTATAATAATACTCGACTAGGGACCTTTAAGAATATGATATATATATATATATATTATATAATCTCAAATTCAAGTTATAAACTTAAACTATATAATGTGTATCATTATTCTAAGGACATTTATTATGCTAACAAATATCGCAGTAATTAGAGTCATAATAAATACATTTATTTAATAATCAAATGACATAAGATTTATTCGCAAACAATGTATTGCCTCTAGGGCACCTACACTAACAATCTCCCACTTGCACTAGAGCCAATCACCCATGTATCTAATACCCATGGAACTAGTGTGACCATCGTGCTTCTGCTGCGACAGGCCTTTGGTCAGTGGGTCTGCAATGTTATCATTTGTATGCACTTTACATATATGTATTTCACCCCTTTCATTAATCTCTCGTATGAGGTGATATCTTCTGAGTATATGTTTGGATCGGGAGTGCGATCTAGGCTCTCTAGCCTATGCAATGGCCCCATTATTATCGCAGTATAGATCAATGGGATCTGCAATCGATGGAACCACTTCCAAATCAGAAATGAATTTTCGAATCCAAACTGCCTCCTTAGCCGCTTCACAAGCTGCAATGTACTCAGCCTCCATTGTAGAATCAGCTACTGTTTCTTGCTTTGAACTCTTCCAGCTTACAGCACCTCCATTTAGACAAAACACAAAACCAGACTGTGATACAGTATCATCCCTGTCTGTTTGGAAACTTGCATCGGTGTAACCCTTTACAACCAGTTTTTCCTCTCCTCCATACACCAAGAATGAATCTTTAGTCCTTTTTAGGTACTTTAGAATATTCTTGACTGCCGTCCAGTGACCTTCACCTGGATTAGACTGGTATCTGCTCGTCATGCTCAAAGCATACGAAACATCGGGGCGAGTACATACCATCGCATACATGATAGATCCAATTGCTGATGCATATGGAACTTTATTCATGTGGTCCTTCTCATCTAATGATTTCGGACACTGGTCTTTAGAAATCGTTATCCCTTGAGACACAAGGACATATCCCCTTTTAGCATTTTGCATACCAAAACGATGCAAAACCTTATCAATGTATGTACTCTGACTTAGACCGATCATCCTTTTAGATCTATCCCTATAGATCCTCATTCCTAGAATGTAGGTTGCCTCTCCTAAGTCTTTCATAGAGAAATTGCTCCCTAACCAAGTCTTAACAGCCTTTAGAGAAGGTATGTCATTCCCCATTAGTAGTATGTCATCAACATACAGTACTATGAATGCCACATGGCTCCCACTAACCTTCTTGTAAACACAAGGTTCATCCTCGTTTTGAATAAAGCCATACTCCTTGACTGTTTCATCAAAACGAATATTCCATCTCCTAGAGGCTTGCTTCAATCCATAAATGGATCGTCGTAATTTACATACCTTGCCAACATTCCTTGGATCGACAAAACCTTCAGGTTGTGTCATGTACACATCCTCTTCAAGGCTCCCATTAAGGAAAGCTGTTTTGACATCCATTTGCCAGATTTCGTAATCATGGAATGCTGCAATTGCAAGCAAAATCCGTATGGACTTGACCATGGCGACTGGTGAGAAAGTTTCATCATAGTCAATACCATGAATTTGTTTGAACCCTTTCGCAACCAGTCTTGCTTTATAGGTCTGAACATTTCCTTCCATGTCAGTTTTCTTCTTGAAAACCCACTTGCACCCTACGGGTTTTACCCCTTCAGGTGGATCAACCAAATCCCAAACTTGGTTTTCGTACATGGAATCCATCTCGGATTTCATGGCTTCAAGCCATCTCTTAGAGTCTGGACTGTTCATAGCATCTTGGTATGTGAGAGGCTCATCCTCATCTATGAGCATCAAATCCCCACATTGAGTCAAAAGAAATCCATATCTCTCTGGCTCATGGCGAATTCTACCTGATCTACGAACAACCTGTGTTTCTTGAGCATTATCATTATTCTGCTCTTGTTCCACCTCAGGTTCAATGCTATTTTGTGGTTCTCGATCTTCATCGAGATCTATAGTTCTCCCACTGTCTATTTTGGAAACAAAATCTCTTTCCATGAAGACAGCATCTCGAGCAATGAACACTTTCTGCTCAGAAGGACTATAAAAATAATACGCCTTTGTTTCTTTAGGGTATCCCACAAAATTGCACTCTTCGGATTTAGGTCCAAGCTTGTCAGATACTTGACGTTTTACAAACGCCTTGCATCCCCAAACTTTCATAAAGTTCATGCTTGTCCGTTTCTCCTCCCATATCTCATATGGAGTCTTTTGAACCTTCTTGGTTGGAACACGGTTAAGTGTGAAAGCCGCTGTTTCTAGAGCATAACCCCAGAAACTTATTGGAAGATCTGCATGACTCATCATCGATCGTACCATGTCCAACAGAGTACGATTTCTCCTCTCTGAAACTCCATTCCATTGAGGTGTACCTGGCGGAGTGAGTTGTGATACAATACCACACTCCTTTAAATACTCTTTAAATTCGGTGCTTAAGTATTCACCCCCATGATCGGATCGTAAGATTTTAATACTTGCACCTCCGCCTATTTGCTTCTCTACTTCAGCCTTGTATTCTTTGAATTTTTCAAAAGAATCGGATTTATTCTTCATAAGATACACATATCCATATCTACTGAAGTCATCAGTAAATGTTATGAAGTAGTAGTAGCCTCCTCTAGCCATCACACGCATTGGGCCACATACATCACTATGTATTAGCTCCAAACGTTCAGTGGCCCTTTGACCCTTACCAGTAAAAGGGGCTTTAGTCATCTTACCAAGCAAACAAGATTCGCATTTTTCGTATGATTCAAAATCAAACTTATCCAAGTATCCATCCTTATGTAATTTGGATATGCGTTTCTCATTTATATGGCCTAGACGACAATGCCAGAGGTATGTTTGATTTGAGTCATTAACTTTAAGTCGTTTGTTTTCTATGTTACAGACAGGATTATCTAAATCAAGAACATATAAACCATTAAATAATCGCGCAACACCATAGGTTAAATCATTCAAAGCAAAAGAGCAACTATTGTTCTTTATTATAAACGAAAAACCTTTCTTGTCCAAACAAGAAACAGAAATAATGTTTCTGCGAATCGCAGGCACGTAAAAATAGTCTTCAAGTTCTAAAACAAGCCCAGAGGGCAAAGATAAATAATAAGTTCCTACGGCTAAAGCAGCAACTCTTGCTCCATTGCCTACTCGTAGGTCCACTTCTCCCTTAGCCAAAGTCCTACTTCTCTGCAGTTCCTGCACATTTATACAAATGTGAGAAGCACATCCAGTATCCAATACCCAAGATGTAGAAATAGACAGATTGACTTCTATAACATAAATATCTGAAGTAGAAGCTTGCTGAGCTTTCTTCTTCTTCAGATCCTCCAAATAAACATAACAGTTTCTCTTCCAGTGACCAGGCTTGTGGCAATAGTGACATTCACCTTTGTCAGCATTTGCGACATCTCCCTTCGGCTTTTTAGCCTTTTTGAAAGAGGGCTGAGAAGGACCAAGATCTTTCGGTGTAACCTTTTTCTTGCCCTTCCATTTCCCCTTTCCCTTAGCACCTTTCTTGCCCACCATCATTATGGGAGCTTTCTCAGGTGCCTTGACCATATTTGCTTCAGTGGTCCTCAGCATGGCCAACAATTCCATAGGAGTCTTATCTTGCTCAGTCATATTAAAAGTCATAATGAACTGAGTATAGTCGCTGTTCAAAGATTGCAAGATTATATCGACTTGAGCCTCTCGCTGAAGCGGGAAACCCAAACGAGAAAGGTAATCACAATACCCAATCATCTTTAGAACATGTGGTCCGACTGGTCCGTTGCCCTGCTTGCATGAGAAGAGTGCTTTGCTCGTATTGAACTTTTCCACACGAGCCTGTGATTGAAACATCGTCGAAAGATGTTCAAACATAATATAAGCATTCATATCAAAATGCTGCTTCTGAAGCTCAACATCCATAGTAGCAAGCATAAGACAAGCCACATCAGTCGCATCATCAATATGCTTCTGATAAGCATTTTGTTGAGCAAGAGTGGCATTGGCAGCAGGGGCTGCCGGTGGAGGAATATCAATCACATAAGATTTCTTTTCCTGCATGAGAACAATTCTCAAATTCCTAGACCAGTCAAGGAAGTTTGATCCTGTCAGCTTGTCCTTCTCAAGGACTGATCGCACAGAGAAAGTATTGTTTGTATTTTGTGCCATTTGTTTTCTACAATGATAAAATGCATAAGATAAGTTAGATTGTTACATTAATTATGTTCAAGTGATTATGACATATTCATAATATATCTCCCACTATTTTTATCAAACTAATAGCCCTTACTATTAAATCGGAAAGAATATCCCATAAATCTTTCTAGTGAGCCAAGATCCATATTTCGTCATATCCTAAGTCAACCACTGGTAGTCCTTAAAACATGATTATTTAGGTAGACAACAATTGTCAATTATATCATATATAATTCTTGGATAGTTTGGTGAACAACAATTGTTCATATCTATCTAATAGATTTTGAACCAAACTCTATGCTTCTAAGTTCATAATAATTGAATATAACCGTTTATTTTTCACCTTATTATGACGACTCAGTTAAGTTAGATCCAATGATACAACGGCCGAATATAACCGCTTATATTCGTCACATCTCACCACGATAGACAGGAGTCCCTTGCCACTGGCAGTCATTCCCCTTATCGATCTAGGATTCAATGAGTGTTCATTCATTGGAAAGCATCCGATTAAAACTTAATATTTTGTTAAGGGGTTTCAAAATTAAAATGACCATGATCCCATCATAAAGAGATTCCCAATTTTTCCTTGAATTAAATACTTCAAATCAATATTCATCAATAGTTTGATTTCCAGGTTGTTGGAGGAGTCACAAGTGGCCTCACTTAATACCCAACTTCCTTATAGGTAAAACCTGTTTTTGACAAAATCTCCCCATATCTAAATAATTGAAAATTCGTATTTAATTCCGTGTTTCATAAACACAGAAATCTCATGATCGTTTGTTCATTTTAAAATATCGAATCGTTACAGATTTTATCTTGTTTAGCATGGCAAGCATGGCATGGGTGACGTATCTAATACATGCATACATCATTAATCTAATTAAAACATGCATACATTTGTTACTCTACACATGCATCATATGTAAAGTGCATCACCTTAATTAATATGCTATGGTTATGGCCCAATCCTATGTGATTTTTCCAAGCTAATGGAAAAATCAAGGTCAATCTATGGTGGTAATAACTAATTATTACAAAATCTCTTGCTTCGCTTCCAAAGCTGCCTTGAGTGCCTCCAAGCTCCTCTTGAAACATTTTACAAAAGAACTCGAGTTGCATTCGAGATAAAATAATTACAAAAGGAAAAACGACATGCAAGTCGTATTTAATTATTACAAACCATAAATTAAAATTAATAAAATAAATTAGAAACTAGGTCTTGGGGCCATAACCATGCATCATGCTCACATAGCAATTAAAAGCATCACATATTGTATAATCACAATTTTATACAACATAAATTAAATATGATCAAATCATAAATAATAAAATTAATTTAAATATTAACTTAGTAATCTAAATTACTAATTAATAAAATTTTGCATACTCCAAGTAAAACATTAACATTTATAATTTAATTTAAGCATGCAAAACCTGGCTGGGAAAAAAACATTTTTTTTAATTAAAACATCAGATACGCATCTACAGTATGCGCAACCGACCTATTCTGTTAATCCAATTAGACACGCATTACACGTATGCGTGTATGGCCAAAACCCTAGCAGATGCGCATACTCAGTATGCGCATCACCTGTACTATCATATTTTCTGCAGATTTCCAGAAGACCCAGTTCGATCATGTTCTTCATTTTAATCACGATTTTGATACCAAACTGATTATACAGACCTACGATTATCTATGCAGTAATAACACAATCATATATCACAGATTCTGGAACGATTAAAATCTAAACCTATTAACAGGTTTGTATAAACACGTATGTATATATATACTTACGTAAAACATGCATGAACTGATAATCAAGATCATCGACTGGTTTCTCAAGTGTTTAGGTCACGTTTTAATCTTATTAAAACATAGCAGGTTACAACAGATCAAAGAACGCAGCAAAACAGAAGAATCAAAAGCATGCAGTTCGTTAATATCACGCAGTAGGGTTCTCGGGGAAAAAATTCAGAACTGGTATGTCATAAAACAGATCGTAAACATCATATATAACCAGATTATCATATTATACAAGCAGCTCTGATACCATTGATGGTTTCGATCGCATACACGCAGCGAAATACAGTAAAATAAAATCGAAACCAAGCCCGGATCCATGTATAATATTACCGATAATCATGGTAGTAAGAATGTTTACCTTATTATAGCTTTATGATTGTAGAATAATGATGATGAAAGTCTCCCACGATCACTGAGTGTTCCTCTTCGAAACCTCCTCTACGGTATCCACACGAACACCTTCAAGAACGTCTCACGATCTTGCCCGGAAGAGAGGTACTAGCCTCTAATGAAAAAATGATATGAGATTAGGTTTAGGGTTTTGGTTTTTTGTGCGGCTTCTTCAGTTTCTTCCACGTTAAAACTTCACCCCATATCTTTATATATAGGATAGTGTAAAGCCAAAAAGCCCATGTCATAACCTAGCCCAAATATGATTTAATTAAATAATAAAATCTAATTCTATTATTCAAATAAATAATTAAGTCAAACTTAATTATTAAAATCATATCTCATATATCTTTGTATTTTATTATAACTTAATTAAGTCACACTTAATTAATATAATAAAATCCAACTTATCATTAATTAATTTAAATTCATAATTTAAATTAATTCTTCCTTTAAAATGTTCTATGTGTGTGACCCTGTAGGTTATTATTTATTTTGGCAATAATTTTATTCTCCAATAAAATTATAAACAATGAGCGGTATCTAGTAATACATCATTGCTACCCAATTAAATAATAAATAAATCGTGATTCGATAAACCTTTTTGTGATTAATGTTCCCGTGTAATATAATCCCTTTAACCAAATATTATAGATTAAACTCGAGGCATGTTTATTGTCATCCTCTTCATAATTTAATCCGGGTTTACTTGATCCATGAGTAGACTATTAATAACAAATCATTATTTGAGCACGGCCATGCATTTTATAGTCTCACTCAATCAAGAGGCCAATAATATCTCTCCTATTTGATAGGAGGGTTAAATCCTTTATCTATCATTCATATTTCTCATACGATTCACAATATACCCGATGTCCACTTTTATCATTACCCGGTCAAAGGTAACTTTTAATGTAGTCAAAATATATTATCCTCGTATAGAAATATAATGATCTCAAGTCAAAGGATCATTACACCATTATCACTGTGAGTCTTTCTTATGACTTAATTAACATGAAGAATCTCACGGTGGGTCTGTCCAGTACCATGTACCCTACATGTACCTATGTATTGACTTTAGTATCTCCATACTTATAACCAATGAGATGTGGTTATCAGTCAAAAACATACTAGTCTATTTATGTATTATTATTGTCCTGTATAATAATACTCGACTAGGGACCTTTAAGAATATGATATATATATTATATAATCTCAAATTCAAGTTATAAACTTAAACTATATAATGTGTATCATTATTCTAAGGACATTTATTATGCTAACAAATATCGCAGTAATTAGAGTCATAATAAATACATTTATTTAATAATCAAATGACATAAGATTTATTCGCAAACAATGTATTGCCTCTAGGGCACCTACACTAACATTCAAGCTGACCCTAGAGAGTCTCACTTGATTGCTATTAAGAGAATTTTTAGGTATCTCAAGGGAACACCAAACCTTGGCATTTGGTACCCAAGAGATTCTGGTTTTGATCTAATTGGCTATTAGGATGCAGACTATGCAGGTTGCAGAATTGATAGGAAAAGTACTACAGGCTCCTGTCAATTTCTAGGGAATAGGCTTGTGTCATGGTTCAGTAAGAAACAGAACTCAGTCTCCACTTCTACAACTGAAGCTGAGTACATTGCTGCTGGTAGTTGTTGTGCACATATTCTTTGGATGAAAAATCACTTATTGGCTATGGTCTAAAAGTTGAGAAGATTCCAATTTTCTGTGACAACACTAGTGCTATTGCCATCACAGAGAATCCAGTGCAACATTCGAGAACCAAGCATATTAACATCAAATACCACTTCATTAGAGAGCATGTGATGAATGGTACAGTAGAAATGCACTTTGTGCCAAGTGAAATGCAGCTTGCAGATATCTTCACCAAGCCTCTTGATGAATCTTCATTCACAAGATTGGTAGGTGAACTAGGTATGCTTAATTTTTCATAATTCCTAGTGATATCTAATCATACTGTATTGCAGCTAGAAATGTGTTTTGATTTACTTGAGAATTAAAAAACTCTCAGAAAAATTTTCTGCAGAAATTTTGTCTAAGGCAAAATTTGTTTATCAACGGATATCCTTTTATCCGTTGGTAGTATAAACACATTACTAGATTTTCGTATGTCAACGGATAACAGGTTGTCCACGTCATCGATGGATAAACTGTTTTCTCAACCATCCATTCTATATCCGTTGATATACATATTTTTTTATAGCCGTTGGTAAACGTGTATATTTAGTCACGACTGTACTTCTTTTCTTTTCATTTATTATCTGACAGTTACTTTTGTCCAATGGAGTAATTACTTTTAATTATTTCATTTTTATTTCTTGAAAAATATAAAAGGCTGTCCTATGCTCTCACATCTCACTTTTATTCATTTTCAAGAATCTCATAAGTTAACTGCATCTTCTTCACTAAAACTCTCTGCAACAAAAGTTCAAACACTTCAATGGCGCCTATTGTTAAGATGATGTCTTCCACTGGGTTTACCTATGAGAAGAACAATTTCGCGGCCTTTGTTGATACAGTGAATGCTCCAGAAGCTTATCACACCATGATGAATTTCGTGAAGAAATGCAAACTGTCATATGCTATGACTGCCACCACTCCTCTAATCCATGAGGTAATTGAAGAGGTGTGGGCATCTGCTGAGTACATTGGCACAGACGGTACACTTGCTTTTTCTTTAAAGGGTAAAAACTATGTAGTTAATTCTGATGTGATAACTGCTTGTTTAAAATTGCCTGAGAATAACTGTCTGGAAGTACCCAGTAATGCTGAAATTGTTGCCATGCTTAATTCTGTAAATTATGCCCTTAGTACTGAGAACTTAGGGAAAATTGTTAGGAAAGGTATGGTTAAAGAATGGAGTTGTTTTTGTGATCCTTCATTAAAACTTTTTCATGCAAAATTAGTAATTTTGATGCTGTTACCCATTCCATGCTAGTTATGTTGTGTATGCTTTTGACTGATAAATTCTATAATTTTGGCACACTAGTCATGTATGAGATAGCAGCTAAATTAGGTAAAAAAGGAAACTAGGAGCAAGAATATCTATTTTGCTATATTTTTGATGCTCTTAGCTCTGCATGTATCTGAGAATGAGCTATCTATTGCTAACCCGGATAGCAAGTTCAATTGTTTTGTTCAGGAGAAAAGAGTCTTAAGTGATTTGATTCGAATGAACCTAAATGCAGAAGTACAATTGGTATATCTACCAATTGTTCAGGTAACTGTTTCCAACTCTGAAACTCCTATCTCTAACCCCCAAATTTCTTTGCCTTCTAGTGTCACAATGGAGTCTGTAGCTGTGACCAAACAGGCTCCTACAAAAGTGACCAAATCCAAAGTTCTAAAACCACAATAAAAAAGATAAACCTCAGGTGTCTCTCAAAAGGCACCTGTTGCAAAAACTACCAAAACTCTTGAGGGGAGTGTGAAGGTGGTAGTGAGTGGTGAGGGACAGGGTCAACATCAAAGAAGCCCTAAGGATAAGGAAGGTGAGGCAGGTGCAACCAACATTTCAGTCTCTCAAAAGACTGTTAATGAACCTTCAAGCCAAATTCTAGTTGCATCCTCTCAACAGGGTGTGACTACTGATTTAAGTTCCAATCCAGGAACACTGCACAAAAGGGCAAGAGACACAGATAGCCCTCTCTAAAAAACCTATGGTAGAAGAGTCAAATCCAAAACCATTGGGGAATCACAGGGTGCACACACGGTACAGTAAACTGTACCTTCTCAAATTCAGTTTGATGTGACTTCAATAAATGTGGAGTCACAGCCCCTTGATCTTAACCTTCAAATCGATACATATTTCAATCCACCATCACCAACTCCATCTCTAGATATGGATATGATATCTACATCAATTCCTGATTCTCCATCTTTAAAATTCTTGGAGAAGCCCCACTCAACAATTGGTGGTCATCATCTTTTAGATGATTTGTTGGGCCATCAATCTTCCATTCCTGAATTCACAACACTATCTGTGGCCTCTTCCTTAAAATCAGTCACCACAAATTCAGTGTTGGTTTTCACTTCAACGGATACTCTTTTTTCTTCATCAACGGATATCCTTCATCTGTTGACAAGTGTTTCTCCATCAACGGATGTGTCTATAACTAATCATCCGTTGACAGCAATAACTACTACATCAACGGATACACTTTATCTGTTGACAACTCTCTCTACCACTGCAAAATGTGACATTCCCATGTCAACTGTGGAGGAGTTTGTAGTAGTTGAAACACTTTTAGGAATGAGGGAAGGGAGTGAGAGGCTGCCTTGTGAGCAGGCAAAAGGAGAGCAAAATAATGAGAGGCTGACCATTTCTTCCGGTCAGGCAAAAGGAGAGCAAGAGAGTTCCACCTTAGTAGGTGAAGGTGAGGGTGTGAGAGGTGTGAGATAAGGGGAGCCCTTGATGCAAGAAAAGAAAGATGAGAGGAGAGAAGGGACTACATGAGAAATAAGGCAGGAAGATTCAGCCATTGCAAGTGAGTTAATGGAGGTTAATGAAGCTTCTAAAGAGATGGAATTTCGACAAGAATATCAGTCAATCATTGACTCCATCTCTTTGGATCCTGAAACCTTTACTCATCCTGTTTCTGCCTATCAAGTCATGGCACAACAGGGCAATGTGGAGGCAGAGGAGGCAATGCACCTAGTGCACACCTCACAATCTCTACAAAGAGCAAAGGAAGCTTTGACAGCTCTGCCTTCAGATGCTGACAGTGAAGAGTTTGGCAATAATGACAATGCTAGCACCTCAAGTGATGAAAAAGTCAATATGGAGGATACTCCAGAATGGTTATTTTCTTCTACCACTGTGGTTGGTGACTTCAATGTGGAGATTATGAAGCAATATCAATCTGCTATGGCTGAGCACCAGAATGCAGATCCACAGAGGAAGGCTGTCCTTCAGCAAATACTGGCCTCCCTCAAACTTCAAAAGATGCATATGGTTATTCAAAGAACACAATAGGAGGAGGTGCAAACTGCAATAAGGGAAATGAAAGTAGAACTAGATGCCAGGATTGAGGCACTAGCCCCTACTACCACTCAGAAGGTGCTGTCTAGCAAGTTATTGAAGGAAGATAGTCTGGCCAAATCAGTTCAACATCTTTCCTCCAGAGTGGATAGTATGGAATCTCAACTGCAGACAGTCATTGCCAACCAAGCCAAACAGACTGAGCTACTGGAAAGGCTACTTGCAGCCTCACCTCCAGCTCTTGATGCTAACAAAAAGGGGAAGAAAAAGGTAGAAGAGGTTTTAGCTACTTCTAGTCAAATTCCAGCATCCAGTAGCAAGATAGCACAAAGTGAGGGGGAGCAACAGCCAATTATAGTGGTCAATCCAACAGAGTTTTCTATAGAGGCTTCCCCTGTGAAGAAGAAACAAATGGTGTTGCCTGAGATTCAGAGTTTATCAGAAATCTCAGATGGTGAAAGGCAAGCCAGAATAGAAGCCTTAGAAAAGACCAACAAGGAGGCAAATGAAAGAATTCTGAGGACAGAGAGAATGATCAATGCATCAATTGTATCAACTATGTTCTCTACTCAGTCCTCAGCTCCAACAACATCAACTACAATTCTGAAGGTGCTCACTCCAGAGATTGTGGCTCCTACATTCTATAATGCTGAATCATCCTATGTCAAAGAATTTGAACCATGCATAAGAACCAGAGCCTTCTCTCCACCAAAGGCAAATGGGAAGAACAAGTTACAATTGGACTTTCCATTTCCCAAGGATGATGATGAAAAGCTAATGGGAAAGACAATCAAAGAGTTCAAGGAAAAGACAAATAAGAGTGTAAGAGATTGGATGGCTGTAATAATAAGGAATGGAAAAGTGTTAAATATATCCAACAGCCACCCTAGATTTGTTGAAGCAAAGAGAGAGGAGACCTCCAAACTTCTAAGGGAAGCTCATCCAAGTGAAGAAAATCAATATGAAAACTCAGAAGAGAAGCAAGCCAGGCTGGCTCAGGAGTTAATGGATGAGGTAGAGGATGAAATGAGGGAACCTGAGGAAGTCCCCAAATCCAAAACTAAAAGGAGAGTGAAATCAAAGGCAAGGAGGCCTGTCTCTCCAGAAATTGTAAGGAGAGAAACTGTTGGCTCATCACAATCTTTTTCTGCACAAGTATTCGACCCAGCTGTGAATTTCCATGGTGACCCTATATTCCCTAAAGAGGAACCAATGAATCTTGACTCCATTGAGGTTCCTTCATTCTTGTTGAAGCCTCAACATAAGCCTAAACAGAAGAAAAGGATACCAAGGAAGCAACCTTCAAAGGAACCAATTCAGGTTGCTAGGGTACCTGCCATTGTCAAGCAGTCAATCTTCGTCCACAAGAAGAGAAAAGAAAATTATTTTTTAAATATCAAGAAGGTCAAAGAAAAGATGTTGAAAGAGCATTTGGTGTGTTGCATTCTCGTTTCAAAATTATACGTGGTCCAACTCAATTTTTGGACAAAGGAGAGCTCTCCAAAATTATGAGAGCATGTATCATATTACACAATATAATTGTCGAGGATGAGAGAGATACATGCGTCACTCCATTTGGTCCACTTCCATGTTACGATGATGTAACAAATGGTTTATCACAACCAAATATAGGCGAAAAATCTTTTGCTCCCTATGAAAATTACGTTCAATGAAATATTCAAATTTATGATAAGCCAAAACATCGTCAACTACAAGCAGATTTGGTTGAGTATATCTCGCACTTTCATATACTTGCCGTTAATTTTAATTATATTGTTATTGTAATATCTTATCGTTGTTCTTGTGATTTCATTTTCCTAATTATGTGCATTTTAATTATAAAATATGTAATGTTTTATTTAATATATAATTATATTATATTATAATATAATGTAATAATATAATATAATATATCCTTTATATATATTATATACCAACAAGGCCTTTCAAGCCTATTTAGTAATTTACTAATTTGTCTTTCCATTTAGTAATTTACTAATTTGTCCTTCCATCATAGTAATATTAAAAAAATGTTTGTTATGGGAATTGAACCCATGACCTTCATGTAATACAAAGGATTATTTTCACATCTCCAACCACTACACCAAAGAAGTTTTTAGAACTTTTGAGTAACTCATTAAATACATACTCCAAGAACTCATTTATAATAATGTTAAATATTTGCCGAATTGTTAATCGGACTAATCGGAGCTTTACCGAGCAAAGTTCATGTTTAAATTACTTGATTCTTGAGGTTCGCGAGACTAATCGAACTTTTAATATTTAAAATTTATAAATATTATAAATATCTTTCAATGTAAATATTCAATATTTTATAAAATTCACATATTTTATCAAGTTAAACCCGTGTCGAACATAAGTCGAACCGTTTATATTCAAACTTTTTTCACAATAGGTTAATTTGATTCGAGATTTCAAGCTTATGAGTCAAGTTTCGAGATTAAAATTAAAGGATCAATTGAACTTAAGCTCGAGTTCAAGCTCGACGGAACTTTTTAGCCGAGCTTGAGCTCGAGTGTGGCAATGTTCGACTCGACTCGAGTACAACCCCACTCTCATAGCAATGGGCAAAATATTTTGATAGACTGGAAAAAAAATGAAGGAAAACAAAACAAAAATTATTGCAGATGAGATTTGAACTTCATATTATATATTAGATAAACATTTAGATAAAACACATAGTTAGGTCAAAATTGAGCGGGATATACTGGGTATGTTTGGTTTGGTTTGGTTTACATAGTTAGGTCAAAATATTTATTAAAAAATAGATTATAGATACTTTTTAAAAAATAATAGATTTAAAATGTCCAACTATATTATTGAAATATGATACTTAGTAGATAATATATCACAATGTACATGAATGCAAACCAAAATTTTAGCGAATTTTAATACAAATTACAATATTATTAAATCACTGTCACATGACCACTTTCACGGCACCACGACCACGACATGCACCACTACCAAAATTACCAAAATTTTGTCTGTAACAACATGAACACCACCACTTACACTAAAATCACTAATATCAAGCAAAATCACTAGGAATTTAACTAAAGTTACCAAAACTTAAATGCAAATCACTAAAAAATTTAAACGTAAATTACAAGAATATTCCAAATTTAGAATTGTGTAAATATTCGAAGTAGTTGGTAATGGTGTTGAAGGTAGTAAATTGAGTAAAAATGTCATCGATCGATGTTACAAACTTAGATGTATTGAGAGAGAGATGAATGAATTAGTGGAGGTGTGGTCAAGAATGTGATTGGAATTCGTGACAAACATGTTCATCGGTTACGGTTACTTTCGGAATGGTGGTCGATTTGGTGAAAACAAAATATCACAAAGTGATTATGGTATATACACACACACTCCCTCTCTCTCACCCATTCACACATTATATATATGTATGTGTATATCATGAACGATGATGACAAATGGAATGAGGTGGTCATGATAACGGTGGTGTAAAGCAAGTGATGATGTCTAAGGTCGCCGAAAATGGAAGGGGCATAAGAGTGGATGTTGGTGAAGGTTGAGATGTAAATTAGATTTGAATGTGTGGTTATGATTAATTTTTTATTCTCATATCTATAAAAATCTTATTTAGCACTTAACTGTATATAAACACGTGAGTCTACTGACTCGTGGTTAGATTTTTAAATTACGTAGTGTTTAATTATACCAAGTTATGTGTTTTAAATTATAGATGTGATTGTATTGTTATAATCATATATGAACTTTAGGTAAGAAATTTGAGTTATTATTAGTATCCATAAAAAATACCATAATGGCCAATAATACCTTTTTTATCAACATCTCGTCACTGGAATATCATTTTTCAGAAAAGTGGCCAAAAATACCACTCTATTACGCATTTGGGATTGGGGTAATAGGTTTTATATTAGTTACGCATTTTAAATAGGGGTAATAGGTGAAACAGTACTTCCTATTACGCATTTGGAGAGTGGGTAATAGCTATTACGCATTCTCCAAAGGGGTAACAAGAAATTTTTTTATATGTATTACCCATTTGTCACATGCGTAACATAAAGTTTCAGATTTTTTTTTATTACCCACTTGGTAGATGCGTAACTTGCTGGTATTATTGGCCATCAATCCCAAAAAGTGTTATTTTGGTTAAGTTTTTAAAAACTTGTGGTATTTATGTCATTGTTTAATAAAAAATACCACACTAATGATGTATAGTGTTTTAAAAGGCGATGTAAAGCAAGTGATGGTGTATATCGCCGAAAATGGAAGGGGCATAGGAGTGGATGTTGGTGAAGGTTGAGATGTAAATTAGATTTGAATGTGTGGTTATGATTAGTTTTTTAATCTCATATCTATAAAAATCTTAGAGAGTAGAGAGCCTAAGATATATCTCAGGTAAGTTCCCTGAGATACCTATTTTTTATATGTAAAAATGGGGTGGGCGTTTTAGTAAATTCAGAATTTTTTTAATTAGCCCTGCGGGCCCATTAAAATTAAAATTATTTTTTATGTATCTTAGGAAAAGTTCCCTGAGATATATCTCAGGGTCCTTTTTCTCAAAATCTTATTTAGCATTTGGCTATATATAAACACGTGAGTCTACTAAACCGTGATTAAATTTTTAAATTACGTAGTTTTAATCATACCAAGTTATGTTTTTTAAATTGTTAAATGTGATTGTATTGTTATAATCATATATGAACTTTAGGTAAGAAATTTGAGTTATTATTAGTATCCATAAAAAATACCACACTTATGATGTATAGTGTTTCAAAAATTAGAAATAGTCAATTTAAAAAAAATTAAAACAACAACATTTTATGAATTTAAATGATGCTCGTGCTTTGCACGGACTTTCATGCTAGTTATAACTGAAAAGAGAAATGGGCTTAGAGCAAGTCCAATAGATCCCTTATATGACCTCCTAACTCAAATTATAAGGAATAAGATCTAAAATTGTGCTCCAATAGTCTCCTAACTTTTCCTTAAAAAGTTAAGAGCATCATGTCATCTCTTATCTTTAAGGGATCCCTCATTTCACTTTTATCAATAAAATATTTTTTTCTCTCCTCTTTCCAAATATTTCCCTCTTTTTTTGTTCAACCTTCCTTCCTTTATTTATTTATTATTTAATAATAACTATAAGGATCAATTACAAGAAAGTTTGTTGAAGTAGTCATCCCTTATAATATCCTAAATCACTAAAAATCTAATATTTTATAATATTTATAAGGAAAACACAAAGACTCGGGCCCAAGTCGGTTCCTGCAATCAGTCAACTGTGACCGTACAACGCTCTATACACAATAATTGCCTCCGTATCATAAATGATGCTCTCCCAACTTCCAAGTTGCAAAGTAGATAAAAGAGTAAGCATTTGGTCTGAAACTTGATCAAGTTACAAGGAAACAAAAGATGGGAGGAGGAGCAGAGGGTGAGGTGGTGAAGTCTGATATAGTGATAGTTGGTGCTGGTATATGTGGTCTTGCCACTGCCCTGGCCTTCCACAGGTTCGCTTTCTTATCATGTTGTTGAAGGTTTTTGTGTTATTGTTATGATGAAAATGAGCTCAACTGGTTGTTGTGATTTGGTGCAGGAAAGGTATGAAATGCATAGTTTTCGAAAAATCGGAAATCTTGAGATACACTGGGGGAGCCATTGGTATCATGCCTAACGGGTGGCGTGCTTTGAATCAACTTGGTGTTGCCTCCATTCTTAGACAAACTGCTTTTCCTATACTAGGGTATGTCTTTTTTATTTTGATCATGATATATTATGCTTTTATTCTATACTTGGGTTTGTGCCGGACATTAACTTACTTTCAACTACTTAAAACATAAGTAGAAGATATATTATTCAGTTTTGGTAAGGTGTTATTTTCACAAGTGGACTTCTCTTGTCCTCCATCGTATTTATTCATGAATCTGATGCTTCGTTCGTGGGGTTGTATGCAGGACAAAAGATATATGGCTTAACAAGAATAAGCAGCAAGCTATGCCATTCATGTAGGTTCATTTTCTCTGCAGTTTTTTTAGTCTAAACTGATACATAATGATTGCTTAGGGAATGCTTTACCAACATAAACTTATTAATCTCTCAACCAATATTAACACTTATAGAAATAAGTAACCGATTCCCCGGTCAACCAGATTGAAATACCTTCAACCAAACGCCCCCTTGGCTAGCTTGACAGTAAAACACAGTACCGAGTTTTGATTAGGGCTTGAGTCAAGTCTTCTTTGCAGTTTTTTGTGCTCTAGTGCAGAACTACAATTTGCTTAAAGAATCTGTTCACATGCTGTTGGCAGATTGGGGTTGGACGAGTGTGAGTAGTGCAAAATGATTTAAATTGTTGGATTAATGCTCTGAAAGCTTACAGCATGTGCAAGTGCAGTGTGCACCTTATTTGGCTTAACGCCTGATTGGTAGAAAACCATAGCAGATCAAGCCGATGGCTTGTAGTTCCATCTACTAGAAGTTAAGGGTTTGTGACTCAGTTCACGCAATGTGCGTTCATATTTGAATTCCATTTCCAGAAAACTAAAAATAAAATAGATCATATCAGTTTCTTATCCACTATGGGTCTTCGGTTGTGAACTTGAATGCCTTATATTGTACTACCGGTAAGTACAAGCTTCTTGTATTTTCCCAAAAAACATCAAATTGAAATTTTAAAACAGTAAGGGTCTGATGATTGATAAAAATATCTCAGCTCAACTAAGTAATACTGGTTGTATGTGATAAGAAAAGTGTTACTTCTTACAATAAATTCAACATCCTTATTGGTAGCGTCATTCTGGACTACCTATATGTAGAGTCTTTTGTATAATTGTATTATATATCACTGTTTAGCAGTGATTGTCCTGCACACCCATGTTGTGTTCGAGTTCGATGGGCAGTAGTAAAAATTAAAGGTCTATGGGTCTATCTTAACTTTGGAAATGTGAGGACATATATTTTGACTATATGCTGTTTCTGAATTTGTGTTAAAAGACATGTTTATTTGTACATGTGTCTGTAGTATGCATAACTGAATTGTCTTTTTAATTATTAGTGATAAAGGTGGATGTTAGTTGTCCTTAAACTCTGTGTTTAGCATAATACTATAGTATATTTGACTTGGATCCAAAGATGAATCAAGTGTTCTCTAAGAAAGTTAAAAGCTTTCTGTGTTGACAGGAGTGGTGAAGCTCGTTGCTTGAGGAGGAGTGATCTTATTAACACTCTTTACAATGCTTTGCCACCTGACATGGTAAAGTTTGGACATCAAATTGTCTCTGTGAAACTGGATGCTCAAACTAATTATCCAGTTCTTGAGCTTCAGGATGGAAAATCTATATTGGCCAAGGTAATGACCAGCTATACCAGTATCATGTACAATAGCGGTTAACATCCTTGCATTCTTTCAAAGCATTGTATATTCTGAAGTTTCAGTCAAATTGTTACATGCTTATGTGTTTATGTGTTAGTCAATTATTCTTAGATCATTTTATTAATGAGAATAAGGATGTTGAGGTTAACCTCGGTAAACGTTCCTGAGAGCACAAGCAAAACATGTATACAAATGAATTTAGCCATTTATTGTTCTGTTTTGTTTATAATTAAGAAAAGTGGGGAATCTGGTAATTAATGTAATAGACCGAAGTCAGTCACTACCTCAGGAAACATTCCTGAGGTAACCTCAGGATCCTATTCTCTTTGATAATTATCTATTTTCAATAACCATCGTCATTTTATACCCCTTTCTCTCTTGTAACTTTGGAAATGATATGATACTTTCCGGAGGGAGGGGATTATTTGACAAGGCTGCAATCCACGGAAATTACATGATCTGATGGTTGTAGTACATATAGTTTGTGATGGCCACATACTAATTGATTAGGAAATCTGCAAGTCAAAAATAAGTAACAATCTGACAATTTCCACAATATCACCATCCATATATTCACGTTGTCCACCGGACCAATAGTAGACTTCTAATAGCTCAAGCATTTAATTCACTTGTAAAATGAATAACCAAGGATAACTGTTTGAATTAACTGATCACATCCTGCAAGTTAGAAGCAAATCAGGGCTTAGATATAAAACTTATTGAGATTAATCCCTTTTCGGTTCAGCGGCGTTGTGCTTATCGCAATACCACCTAGTTTAATAAAGATTCAGAGCAAGCCGTGAAAAAATCAGGACTAACTCCATGTATAAGTTTTGTAATTTGCTATGTTTCTTCAATGTTTATCCCGAACTTATCTATCCGAGTCTTCACTAGTACTATTGGTGATGACTTGACTGATTCAAGTATTTGGTTTCAGTTATGTCCATCATGAATCATATAGACATTAAAACTGCCTGAAAAAGTTCCTGAGATATTTTTCTGTTCTGTAGTCGTCTTTTGACATAATAAGTGGAGTAACATATAATGGACAACAACGGGTTATAATGGACAACAACGGGCTACTATAGCAGTTTTAAGTTAAATGTTACTCCTATAGCATAATGAATGTCTTATGTTTATGTAATTATGTTTCCATTGGTAGGTTTTAGTTGGGTGTGATGGAGCCAATTCAGTGGTTGCAGATTTCCTTCAGCTCAAGCCTACAAAACTATTTGCGCTTTGTGCAGCAAGAGGGTTAACCAGCTATCCTGATGGTCACCCATTCACTCAGGAATTTGTACGCATGAGGATAAATAACACTGCAGTAGGTCAAATTCCGATAGATAGTAAGCTGGTTTACTGGTTTGTTGCTCACCCGTGGGTGCGAACAGGTAAGCTCTCGGTTTTTTTCTTATTTAAAGTATATGTTTTGTATGCCTTCATCTCTCAGTGTGGGCTTATTATGGAAACGGCTTATAGCCTTTTTTGGCAACCTTTTATGAGCAGCATATTCAGTAAGCTATAGATTTTGCTTGCAAGTTGAAAACTTTTCTTCTTTCTAGCTATTTATTTCTTGAATCCAGCTTTTTATCTAATAAGCTTAGCCATCATTTTTCTAAAATAGTAATATAGAAGAAAAACAGCTCCTATAATATCTGTAACTTTTGAGCTCTATTTTTTCCATGTAATCAAACATTCTGGAATATTTTCTCTAAAATTTATACATATTTGAACATGAAATTATCCCATGAACTGTATTTCAATGATGTTTACAGTTTAGTTAATTTTCGTTGAATTGATGACACATGGGCAAAAGGAGGTTCCTAAGCCCCCAATTTGAACTCTAAATTGAACAAAAATAGTTAAAGGGATCAAGTGTGACAGAATGAGTGCATGTTACAAGTAGCCAGAGGATTGTAATTATTGCAGTGAAGCTGCCCCATCTTCCTTTCCATCTGGTTGATTTTTACCTTTTTTTGTATTACATAAACAGATACCAGTGTTTCCCAGGACAGTGAACTTATCAGGCAATACACTCTACAACTAGTAAAAAGTTTCCCAGAAGAAACCGTGGAATTGATAAAGAACACTGACCCTGACTCACTTTCCTTCACACGTATAAGATATCGTGCACCATGGGATTTACTACTGGGAACTTTCCGCAAAGGAACAGTTACTGTCGCTGGAGATGCAATGCATGTAATGGGTCCATTTATAGGACAAGGAGGTTCAGCAGGTTTAGAAGATGCAATTGTACTTGCCAGAAACTTGGCCAAAAGAATGTCGAGTACTTCAACTGATCCAATAAATATTGGAGATGCACTTGATCAGTATGTCAAGGAACGAAAGATGAGGGTATTTTGGTTGTCTACACAAACTTACCTTACTGGTACACTACTAACAGAGTCTACCTCGCTGCTAGTAAAATTTGCTTGTATTCTCCTCATGGTCATTCTCTTCCGCGATGCTAGTGGTCACACTAAATATGACTGTGGAACCCTTTGATCATTTGTTGTTAAACATTTCTATACAGCCAATATTGTATTTTTTTTTTCATGTCATAATAAAATGGTAGCAGTGAACTTGCTCCAAGTCTAAGAAACATCATCAATTAGAATCGAAAAACAAACAAAAACAAAATCAAAGTCTCCTACTAATATTCTTATTTTATTGAACGAAAAGAAATCATATTGTCCTACAGAAATAAAAATATCGATGTTCCATAATAAACATCGTTTATTGCAACAAACATTTGTCAGAAACCCGAAAATAAATATATGTCTCGTTAATTATTGAAGTAATCAGCCATTTTCTTCTTGAGCACCCCAGCTTTGTCACAAGCTTGATTAAAAACATGAAACACATGGCCTTCACCTTCAGTCTCAAAAATCTCAGCCTCACCACCCCATGCACTCTTCTTCAAAGCTTCGTAATAACTCAATGCCCTGTCTTTCAACTCATCATTCCCAGCAATACAAACCAACACCTTCCCACACCCAATCTTACCCATCAAACCCGGATTCGCAGCCGGGTTATATCTCGGGTCATCATACCCACTTATATCCGGACATATCACTTTCCACATTGGACTCACCTCATTGTTCCCGAAAAACGGATGCACCAAAGCCATACCCGATATCTTCATACCCGGATCCTCGGACCCGACTCGAACAACCATGTTATGCGCAATATTAGCACCTGCACTATCACCCGCTAAAAACACCCGGGAAAAATCAGCATGGGTATTCAACCACGGGTCGGATCCTTGACCCGATCCGTGAGAAGCAACCCATTTCAAAACCTCCCATGTATCCTCGTAACACGCCGGAATAGGATTTTCCGGCGCCAACCTATAATCCACAGACACAGCTATGACATTAGCACTCGCAACGAGCGAGCTAACGTAGCTGGTAAAGAGCTGTATAAAAGCCGACCCGATCGAAAACGCGCCTCCGTGGATATAAACGAGGAGCGGGAGTTTCCGGGTCGGATCGGTAATTTTAGGCAAGAAGAGACGCGCACCGACTTTCGGGTCAGACGAAACGACGACGTCTTTAGTCAGAACGCCGTCGGCGTTGGGTTCATCGCCAGTGGTGGGAAAGAAAGAGTCGTTGAAGAAACGCTTAACGGTGCCGTTTTTGAGGATTTGGAAATAAGGAGGGAAGTTGTGAACTAGTTCTGAGGATGCTGCTGCTGCCATTTTTGTTTAATGTCGTAAGTAGTATGATTGTGTGTTGTACGAGGAGTGTGTGTATCAGTGTATGTATTGCATGTATATATAGGCGGGTGACTTGTGTTAGTTACAAGTAGATTATCATTAGTCAGCGTACAAACGTGGTTTCTTAACTAGAAAGTCTCGTTTTTTGATCATTTCTCCCACTTGTGTTGTCTATCCAAATTTGACTTGATGGCTTGCACAGAAGGTAATTGAACATCAAGTCAGAAAAAAAAAAAAAATGCAATTAAATAAAATGATGTACAGTAATAGTTTTTCAATCTTATTACTCCCTCCGGAGTTCTTTACATTTATTTTTTGCACGGAGATCAAGATAGTGGGTGTAATATTGTTAAAATAAATGAAATCGTGGGTGTGTTGTGGAATAAAAACTAGGTTATTAGATTGCGGCTAGGGTTTGCTATATTTAATGCTAGGGTGCGTGAGCTTCGTGCTTTAATGGCTGCTTCTGCGTTCGAGACTTAAACGGTCCTCACAGAATGCCTACGTATCTCTGTATTAAGCGAATCAAGCCAATAAAACGTAGTTCTAGGTTGAGGGGTCTGACCCTTTATATAGGCTGAGAAGCCTCAGAATTATGGTAGGGTTAGGTGACTTGGTGGACAAGTCAACCTTGAGAAAGGATCTAGACTCCTTCCTTGTAGGAGTCCGTTTCCTTGTACGACTATGTGCCTTGGAGGCTACTCTTTGGAGAGATAATATCCTTATTTGACTTATATTTCCCAGCTGTTAATTAGCCATGAATATTAATTACGAAATTAATATTTAACTAGGGTTTTTGGGCCATCTAGTGGGCCCCACATCTGGACCAAACTAGGTCTAATTAATGCAACATTAATGATATTTTTAGGGCTTATTTTTAGCCCATATCATTTGCCCCCCAACTTCTAGGGAAACTGATCAGGTTTTCCTCGAAGTTTTAACGGCCTTATCTGAGACTTGGGTCGGGGTTTATATTTATACACTAGTGTTTCACGAGTATTGTCTTGATGTAAAGCGTGGAGCGACCGACGCACTTACGACAATGTTAAACGATGCTAAACGGCAATAATCAGCGCTAAACGGTGCTAAACGGCACTAAACGGCGCCAAACGGTGCTCAAATGGCACTAGTTTGAAAATATTAGATTGTGCTTCGAGCATAAAATTATTTTTCCATGTTTCTGGAATTTTCGAGAGAGATATTTTTTTTTTTTTAGAATTGCAGGCAAAATTCGAGCTCAATTTCGAGCTCAAACTGCCTCCAGATCGCAGCCATTTTTCTTGTTTCCTAAGTCATTTTCGACCTGGAAATTTCGAGGAGAAATTAGTGTATTTTCGAGCTCAAACGGGGGCCAGGTCGTGGCTGTTTTACAGGTTTTTTAGTTCATTTTCGACCTCATGCTGGCGACCTCAAACCAAGGGGGAAACAACCTAAAAGTGGTTCCAGGTCGCACAGATTTTTCACACTTTCTAGTATAATTACGACCAGAATTCACCAATCTCATTGTAGTATAAATCCGACCTCAACACAACACATAGACGACCTCAAATTAGGCCTAGGTCGTGTGGGTTTTTCGTATTTCTCAGTTCAAATTCGACCTGAGATTTGCGATCTCAAGCCATGTCATAACGACCTCAATTTGAGTGGTAGGTCGTGACCTCATTTTGCTTTTCATAAGTCAAAAACGATCTCATCTATGCGACCTAGAATCTGTTTTGTTCCGACCTCATCTTTCAAGGTCGTTCACGACCTCAGATGGACTTTTCCAGTTCGCCTTGTCGAGCTCGTACTTACACTAGAAAACGAGATCAATTGTTACGACCTCGTGCTTCCTTTTGGTAACTCCAAGTCCTATTATGGACTTCAACGGGCCCTGTCTGGCCTTTAATTTTCATGGGCTGGACCTAGATTTTCAAATCGTTGGGCCTATAAACTTTTTAAGTTTTGATTGGGCTTTTCCTATGGGTCAAAATGACCTTATCTCAAAACCTTAATTAGGTTTATCAATCTTGGTTGGGCCGTGACAGGCCTTAATTCCTTTTAATTACTTTAGCTGGACTTGGGCCTTAACAGGCTTGGTGTTATTGGGCCTTTTAGAGTCCAATTTGTGTTGATGGCCCACAAAGGTTTCCAATGGGCTACAACCGGTTGATATTCTCTCTAAACGGTTGAGATGCCCTAGATTTTTGCCTATATAAAGGCCAAGGCTTTCATTTTCACTTTCATCACAAAAGTTCCTAAAAACTCTCTCAAAAGTTCCAAAGTTCTTTAAGAAATTTCCTTTGAAGAATCTGAGTTTGATCTTCATTCTTTGAAGATTTGAAGGCATCCTTCAAGTTTTCTGGCGATTTCTCTTCAAATCTTTGAAGATTTGAAGCCTGCTCAAGGATTTCTGGCAATTTTCCAGAAATTTTCCAGTTGTTGTTGAAGATTTGAAGAATACTCAAGGTATTTTCCAGAATTTCTAATTTTATAGTTTGAAGATCACCCTTTTTCTGGGTTTGTTCTTCAATTCCTTTGAAGATTTGAAGATTGTTCTAACAATTTCTTCATCCTTTGTAGATTTCCTTTGAAGATCAAAACTTTCCTTTGAAGATTTACTGAGATGGTAGAAGATCGTGCAGCACTTCATTTCCAGAAATTGCAAGGAGCCTCCAAAAGAGGTATCATCATTCGTTCTCCCCTCATGAGTTTACAGGATATGATTTTAAATCGTAAAGAAGATTTTCCATCCTTGTCACACCTTGATTCCTTTAATCATAGTAACATCTTTCATGACATAGAAAAGATCACTGATTATAACAGGATGTATAAAATAGAACCACCCTATAGACTTGTCCCAGCTGATCCTGGGGATCGATCTTGCCATTGGCGCCCCGATGCACTTTGTGTTTATAGGGGTGCCATTGTTGCAGGAGTTCGATTCCCCTTCCATGAGTTTATTCCTAGGCTCTTAGCAGATGTAGGAATTAACCCTTGCCAACTTCCCCCCAACTCTTGGAGGGTGATCAATTGTTTCATGGTCCTCTGCCTTAAGAACAAATTCCCTCTTTCTGTAGCTCTCTTTAGAAAGATTTTTCAATTTAAGAATTCTGCTGAATCTACTCCGGGTTGGGTTTACATTAGTCACCGTACTTCCACTCCTCCAATCTTTCACCCCCAATCTATTCCTGACTCCAACCCAAAATGGAAGGAGTTCATGTATTTGACATGGGAAGGTGGAGATTGGGGCAATGTTTTTTGTAGTACCTTTGGTAAGGTCGTAGATGGCAGTGCCAGTGATATTGAGCTCAACGAGGAAGAGACCCAGGCCTACAAGGAGCTCATCAAAGATAATCATACTACTATGGCTTGGGATCTCCTGAATGAGTTCCAGCTTAAATCTTTGGGACTTTCCCGAGTGACCAAGAAGGGTAATTTCCTTTCTTTTTGTATTCCTTTACCTGAATATGATTGTCTCATACCCATTATTTGTCTTTTGTTTTGTAATTGCAGCTGCAGCTTTTATCAACAAGACTAATGAGCCTGAAGATGGAGACACTGCCAGGTTGAAGAGGGCTCGTTCAGGGAAGGATCCTCGAGCCCCAACAGCCACGGATGCCTACTTGAGGCCCCATGTAGCCGATATTGAAGAAGCAGATGGCTCTTCCAAGAGCGCTTGGCATCCCAACTGGGGTATTAGGAAGAAGGACTCCATTGTTGGGGATAGCAGGCATGCCATGGACTGGTCCTATCATTCCATAACTCCCGGTGATTTCAAAGATTTTGTATCCGGCTCCACACTTGAAGGAGCCGAGAGTGCTGGAGCTCAGGCCTTTGCTGCTGTAAGCTCCTTACTTCCCTCTCTCTTATATACTTGTTTGCTATTTGAATCGCGGTTCTAACTTTATCTTTTGTAGGCTAATGCCAACTTCCAGGGGGCCATATTCCAGGCTAAGACTTGGCGTTCAGCCTATGAGACTCATAAGGCAAAGTATGATGATTCTCAGGATGAACTGGCCTCTGTCAAAGCTACCTTAGCGACGAGGGAGAAAGAGCTTCTAGAGTCTCAGGCTGAAAATGTCACTCTCAGGAAGGGCAAGGACGACCTGATTGATGACTACCTTGCCTCCCAGGAGTATGTGGGCTTCATGGAGAAGCATGACGACTCTCTATTCCCTTACCAATTTACTCAGGGATGGGACGGAGCTCTTGCTGAGGTTACTAGGAGATTTCCTGGTACCCTTAATGTTTCAGACTTCCCTAGCCCTCATGCTCCTATGGCCTTGGCAGTGCAGGACACCCAGGAGGAGGACCAGGAGGATGATGAGAGGATCCTGGAGCCAGAGCCCTCTGCTCATCTTGGCGAAGATGAAGAGGATGAGCATACTGGAGATGCTCAGTAGTTGCTCTTTTTATCTATCTATTTATGTACTCTGCCTTCGGGCATGACTCTGTACTTTTGTTAACTTATCTTGAACTAATCGTTTATGTATTCTGCCTTCGGGTATAACTTTTAATTCGTAATCCATTGTCCTTGATGTTTCTCAACTTATTCATGTTCGCATGTGTAGTCTAGCATTTTATGCATATATATATCAATAAGTAATGCTCATAACTTATGCGAAAATGTAGGATAGTCTTATTAGTATGAAGAAATGGGCACAGCCCTTACATAGGTAGCATAAACGGGCACAGCCCTTACATAGATACTCTACTTCCAATATCTCAAGTTTAAAAACTTGGAATGGTTTCATCGACCTTATTTCTACTTCTTTTACATAGGCAAAAAGCTAGGTCCTTTTCAGGAGAGCTTAAACATAGTAAACCTTGAGGTTCCATGCATGCCAAGTCCGGGGCACCTCAACCCCGTCCAAGGTTTCCAGTTTGTAAGATCCACGTCCTAGCGTCTTCTTGACTCAATACGGCCCTTCCCAGTTCGGGGCTAGCTTTCCCTTCTGACCAACTCCAGAAGCCTCGATCTTCCTAAGAACCAAGTCACCTTGCTGAAAGAACCTCTCCTTAACCCTGTGGTTGTAATAGAAGGATGCTTTCTTTTGATGCTCCGCATTTCTGGCGTTTGCCTCATCCCTAACTTCATCAATCAGATCTAGGGCGAGCCTCATGATTTCTTCATTAGTCTCAGGTTCAAATGCCTCAATTCGAGGTGATGCATGCATGATTTCTAGTG
The DNA here is from genome assembly GCA_037693485.1 of Kitagawia praeruptora. Lineage (NCBI taxonomy): Eukaryota > Viridiplantae > Streptophyta > Magnoliopsida > Apiales > Apiaceae > Kitagawia > Kitagawia praeruptora. The sequence continues at coordinate 150,028,959 of CM075352.1, forward strand.
GTACAACTGCCTCAGCTCCATAAGCTAGCAAAAACGGAGTTGCTCCTGTTGTCACCTTACAGGTGTGCGATACGCCCAGAGTATAGGCAGCAACTCATCCACCCAAGTATTCTTCGAGCGTTCGACCCTTTTCTTTAATCCGTCCAGGATGATCCGATTGGCCACTTCGGCCTGTCCATTTGCTTGCGGATGTGCCACCGAGGTAAAACGAAGCTCAATAGCGTTTTCCTCACAATACTTCTTGAATTCCTCATTGTTAAACTGTGTCCCATTATCCGTCACAAGGATTCGCGGGATTCCATACCTACAAATTATGTTCTCCCAAAAGCACTGGGAAACTTGCTTGGTGGTTATCTTGGCTAAAGGCTTAGCCTCAATCCACTTAGTGAAGTAATCAATGACGACAATCAGAAACTTCCTTTGTGCTGAAGCCATGGGGAAAGGACCAAGAATGTCCATCCCCCACATTGCAAACGGAATGGGAGAGCTGATTGAGGTTAACCTCTCAGGCGGCTGCCTTACAACAGGGGCGTGTTTTTGACATCTGTCACACTTCTTGACATAATCCTGGGCATCTGCCAACATCTCTGGCCAATAGAATCCCAGGCGGGTAATCTTGTGGGCTAGGGCTCTGCCCCCCAAGTGTTGCCCACAGATCCCTTCATGAACTTCTTCCAATGCTTCCTTAGCCTCTTGGGACCTTAAACAATTCAAATATGGGATGGCAAACGATCTCTTGTACAAGATGCCTTCGATCAGGGCATATCTCAATGCCCTCAGTGATAATTTTCGTGCCTCCGAGGCATTGTCAGGGAGCCATCCGGTTTCCAAATGAGTTTTAATAGGATCTATCCAACAACTTCCAACGTCGATCGGTGCTACCAACTTGGAGTTGATGGTCGGGGCCTTCAAGACCTGGAAGTACACACTTCCAGCATAATTCTCTATCTCAGAAGAAGCGAACTTAGAGAGGGCATCGGCCTTAACGTTCTCTTCTCTTGGGATGTGCTCTAGATAGCACTCGTCAAATTGAGTCATGACAGCTTTCACAACTTGTAAATATTTCGCCATAGTATCATCCTTGGCCTCAAATTCATCATTCACTTGCGAGACTACCAGTCTTGAATCTCCACACACTTTGAGGTTCTTGACCCTCATGACTCTGGCCAAGCCTAATCCGGCTATCAGGGCTTCGTACTCAGCTTCATTATTGGTAGTTGGGAAGTCCAACTTCAGAGCGTACTCCACTATGAACCCGTCGGGACTTTGCAAGACCAAACCAGCGCCACTAGATTTTGTTTTTGATGCTCCATCAAAATAGAGCACCCAATATTCCTTCTGATCAGGTACAAGTTCTTCATCCTTACTCTCAATCCCAGGGGTGGTTACTATCTCCTGCCCCCGACTTCTTGGTTGCCAATGGTACATTCAACCACGAAGTCAGCTAATGCCTGAGCCTTGATGGCTGTCCGAGGCTTATATGCAATGTCAAATTCTCCGAGTTCGATTGCCCACTTAATTAGCCTTCCACTGGCCTTCGGGCTATGCAGGATACTTCTCAACTGCTGGTCCGTCAGGACTTCAATCTTGTGTGACTGAAAGTAAGGTCGTAGTTTCCTTGAAGCTGTTATCAATGCTAAAGCAAACTTCTCAATGGTAGAATAATTCAACTCAGCTCCATGCAACACCTTACTCACGTAGTAGATGGGTTTCTGAACCTTGTTCTCTTCCCGTATGAGGACGGCACTCAATGCTTGCTCAGATACCGCCAGGTATAGATAAAGAGTCTCTCCGACACTAGGCTTGGCCAACAGCGGGGCTTCAGCCATGTATTTCTTCAATTGTTCAAAGGCCTCTTGGCTTTCGGGTGTCCATTCAAAATTCTTTACCTTCTTTAATGTTTGAAAGAAAGGTAAACACTTATCACCAGACTTGGAGATAAACCTCCCTAAGGCTGCCACTCGGCCTGTCAACTTCTGCACATCTCTTATAGAACGTGGTGGCTTCATGTCTAAAATCGCCTTGATCTTGTCAGGATTGGCCTCAATGCCTCTCTTTGAAACCATCAGCCCTAAAAACTTTCCAGATCCAACGCCAAAGGCACACTTGGCGGGATTCAACATCATTTTATGGTGCCTCGGTACTTCAAATGCCTCTCCGAGGTGCTTAATATGATCAGCCTTGAGTAGGCTCTTGACTAACATGTCATCAACATACACCTCCATGGTTTTTCCAATCAGATGGGCAAATATCTTATTCACCAGCCGTTGGTAAGTAGCTCCTGCATTCTTTAGACCAAACGCCATAACAAGATAACAGAAGACACCAAAGTCAGTTATGAAAGATACCTTAGGGATGTCATCCTTGTGCATCTTAATCTGATTATAGCCGCTGAATCCATCCATGAAGCTTAACATCTCATGTCCAGCTGTGACATCTATCAACATATCAATCCTTGGAAGGGGAAAACAATCTTTTGGACATGCATCATTCAGGTCAGTGAAGTCTATACACATCCTCCACTTCCCATTCGCTTTCTTGACCATCACAGGGTTTGCTAACCATTCGGGAAACTGAATCTCTTCAATAAAACCAGCTTCCAAGAGCTTATCCACTTCTTGCTTAATGGCCTCTTGCCTCTCCGGAGCAAAGTTTCTCTTCTTCTGCTTTATTGTCTTCCTCTTGGGATCAACATTTAACTTATGAGTTATGAGTTGGGGGTCAATCCCTGGCATATCAGCTGCTGTCCAAGCGAACACGTCGCTATTCTTTTGTAAGAATTCTATCAACTTGCCCTTCAGGGGTTCTTTCAGAGATGCTCCAACATAAGTAACTTTTTCAGGATCGTTCGGCTCTAGAGGTATGGGAATCAAATCCTCTGCTGGCTTCCCTCTATGCTCTTCATCATCGCGGACATCCATGTCTTCAATCGGAAGGACCTGCCCCCCGACTCCATCGGCCCTCAGCGCGGCTACATAGCAACTTCTTGCCATCTTCTGATCACCCTTCTGTTCTCCGACACCATTCTGTGTCGGAAACTTAATCTTCATATGATAGGAAGAGGCCACAGCCTTAAACGCATGAAGTCCAGTCCTTCCAAGGATTGCGTTGTATGTTGAGGCTGCCTTAATCACCAAGAAGTTCAGCATCTGAGTTGCCTCCTTAGGCTCCTGCCCAATAGTCACGGGTAACTGAATAGTCCCTTCAACGTTGGACTCCACTCCGTTAAATCCGTATATGGGCATATTTGTAGGGGTCAACTGAGAGTCGTTGTACCCCATCTTCACAAATGCATCATGAAACAAAATATCCACAGAAGCTCCATTGTCTATCAAGGCTCGTTTTACTTCTGAGTTTCCAATCACAGGAGTTATGACCAGCGGGTCATCATGGGGGAACTTCACCCCTTCCAAGTCTGAATCATCGAAACCAATTACCATCTCAGTTTTAGCACGCTTCGGGGCCTCTCCCACAATGTACATTACTTCTCTAGCATAAGCCTTTCGAGAATTCTTAGTTGTGCCAGCTGCTGTCGGGCCTCCCCAGATCATGTTGATAACTGCCCTTCGGGGCTGTGGATTGCGGTCATGGTTGTCATCCCTCCTGTTATTATCCCTTTTGTCATTGTCCCTTCTCTGGTTCCCACGGTCATCACCCTTGGTGAACTGACTTAGTTTTCCTCTTCGTATCAAGAACTCAATCTCATCCTTGAGTTGCCTACAATCGTCGGTGTCATGTCCCACATCTTTATGGAACCTGCAGTACTGATCCTTGTTCCGCTTGGCTGGGTCTCCCCTAAGTGGCTTCGGCCATCGGAAGTCCTTTTCCTTTTCTATGTCCAACAGGATCTGACTTCGTGGAGCATTAAGCCGGGCATACTCGGAAAACCTTGGACCCGAGCTCTTTTTTGGAGCAGATTCAGAGTCTCTGCTAGTTCGGGGATATTTGTCCCTAGCGTCGTACTCTTGTTCTTGCTTCCGCTTGTTGTTCCCTCCATTTCCCAATGCGGCTTCCTTTTTCATGCTGTCCTCAGCTTTTATATACTTGTCTGCCCTCCGTTGGAGCTCATCCATGCTTTCAGGGGGGTGTTTTGCCAGCGACCTCTTAAAAAAGAGATCCGTGGTTCCGTGCTGCAAGGCTACCATAGCTACCTTATTTTCCAAATCAGTGATGTTCAGGGTCTCCTTAGTGAATCGCTTGACATAATCCCTCAGGTTCTCGTTCTTTCCCTGTACTACATACATAAGGGATGCAGAGCTTTTCTCATGGATTCTTCCGCTAATGAATTGACTGACAAAAGCGGTACTCAACTCCTTGAAAGAGCTAATCGAGTTTGGAGGTAAACGACTATACCAGCGTTGCGCCATGCCCGACAGGGTTTGGGGAAACGCCCTACACTTAAGGGCGTCGTTAGCAGGCTGCAGTAACAATGCGCTCATAAACGTTCTCACATGAGTTGCGGGATCCCTCGTTCCATCATAAGCTTTGATTGTGGGCATCTTAAACTTTCGGGAGATATGTGCGTTCATCACCTCCTCAGTGAATGGAGGGGTTGGATCATCAAGATCTCCTTGTAGCATCAGGTCTTTGGGGTTACTCTTGGGGAGTTCCACCCTTGTAGTCCCTCTGGTTGGGGCTTCAGCCCTTCGGCGTCTCCTTGAAGACCTTTCCAAATCTATGAAGGGAATCCCTCCTGAAGTCGGAGGAGGTCGAGTCTGATTAGATCTGGCTTGTTCTCTGGCCACGTCTTCCTTTAATCTTAAGATCTCGGCTTCATAAGCCTTAATCCTCTCAGTAGTTGTTGAAGGGAGTCCATCGTGAGTAGTTTGAGTTCTTCCTCGAGGTTTTTTACTTGCACGTCGCCTCCTTGGAGCTTCATCACGTTCGTAATCATCGTCAGAAGATGACTCATCCGTAAAAGGACCAGAAAAATCGTGATAATCTCGATCTCGAATATACAGGGCATGACCACTTGATCCAGCTCCTTGGGTAGGAGGGTAGTTAGGCAGCCCGTACATCGGATTGGTGCTTATGGGGAGATCCGTAGTGTGGATCTGAACCCCTCGTGGAGGGTTGTTGGGATCTACAATCAAGGAAGAAATCCCCACCTGGAGGGGGTTAGTCCCTGGATTTGTGTGGACGATCGGAGGTAGCGTACTCTCAACATGGGAAGTCGTCCCTAGGGGTTGAGAAACTTGATACGGAACGATAGTTCCGGATGTTGGAGGTACTTGTTCAGTGAGGGGCGGAGCAGAGCTAAGAGGTAGAGCCTCGGTTGCGATTGGCTCTGTAATTGCTGGTGTCCTTCGTGTGTTAACCATGGTTGATGTTTGTTTCCCACAGACGGCGCCAAATGTTGTGGAATAAAAACTAGGTTATTAGATTGCGGCTAGGGTTTGCTGTATTTAATGCTAGGGTGCGTGAGCTTCGTGCTTTAATGGCTGCTTCTGCGTTCGAGACTTAAACGGTCCTCACAGAATGCCTACGTATCTCTGTATTAAGAGAATCAAACCAATAAAACGTAGTTCTAGGTTGAGGGGTCTGACCCTTTATATAGGCTGAGAAGCCTCAGAATTATGGTAGGGTTAGGTGTCTTGGTGGACAAGTCAACCTTGAGGAAGGATCTAGACTCCTTCCTTGTAGGAGTCCGTTTACTTGTACGACTATGTGCCTTGGAGGCTACTCTTTGGAGAGATAATATCCTTATTTGACTTATATTTCCCAGCTGTTAATTAGCCATGAATATTAATTACGAAATTAATATTTAACTAGGGTTTTTGGGCCATCTAGTGGGCCCCACATCTGGACCAAACTAGGTCTAATTAATGCAACATTAATGATATTTTTAGGGCTTATTTTTAGCCCATATCAGGGTGTAATAGTGATTTTATTCTTAAAATAAATGAAGTAGTGGGTGTAATAGTGTAAAGTGTTGAAAAAGTGAAATGAAGTAGTGAATAATCTCATAATTATCCATTACACTATTTCATTTATTAAATATAATTAAATATAAATGTAAAGAATATTCACTACATTTCATTTCACTTTTTAATATTCACTACTTTATTTCTACATTACTATATAGAAATGTATTTTATTGTTAAAAGTTACTATTTTTAGTAATGTAAAGAAATGGAATGTACGGCACAAAATAGAGGCACAAAATAGAAAGTGTAAAGAAATGAAAAAGAGGAGGGAATATTGAACTTCAGAATAGTTAGAATGTAGTTAGAAAAATTATGTTTGCAAGTTAAGGGGTTTTACGGACATTAATAAAGAAAACAGAAAACTGGGCCTGAGGACAACCTCAGGTACCTCTCCTAAGGTTAGAACAAAATATAGCTATAAAATAAGGGGCCCCACAAGGGCATTTTAGTAAATATAAATTGTTTTTCAGTAATTTACAAAAAAAGCCCTTAAATTTGTATTGAAATTTGGTCTAACCTCAGGTAGAACCCTGAGGATGACCTCAGGCACATGAAACCCTAAAGAAAATTATATTATTTTAGAGTAAAGTTAGAAATTCTAAATTAGGATATTAAAAAATATTTTTGAATATTATGTTACCGGATATTCGGTTGATTTTTTTGATTAAAATTTATGATCATTTCATTCATTTACTACCGTTATAATAACTAATCGGAATGTGTCGTGTACTATTTGAGAAATTTGTTAAGACGTAATATTTGAAATTATCGAAATGTATAGCGTAATATTTGAAAAATATTTCAAGATGAAATATTTGAAAAACATTTCAGATACCAAATCAGAATTTTTCCCATTTTTTATTACTTAGAATACTATCATTTCATACTAAATTTAGGATTTATTTATTATCTCACCAAATATTATAGACCGGGTGAGTAGTGATAATTTAAGTAAAAATTATGTTGCTCGTAAAGAAAGAATTATGGTGCTCGTAATGGCTGACTGGCTGTGCACGAACAGAAATGTTGATCGCCTACAAAAAAAGAAAAAAAAATGGTGTTGGTCAATGTCTTTTTATATGCGGTTAATTTTCCACTGAATCCTACCGCTTAGTAATTATAGTTCGATTTTTTTAATGTGGATCCAAAGATATATAATAGTTTGCATTCTTTAATTGATTTTTTTTATAATAATGAATTTTCACATATATAAAAATTTTCATCAATTAAAATTAATTAATTTATTAAAAATTAATTATTAGAATAAACATAGAAATTACACATTATGGATGTGTTTGGGGAAACTTTTTTCCAGAATAAGTCAATTTATTTTAAGACAAAATTAGAGGGCCTGTTTGGCCTTTCATTTTCCACCCAACTTATGGCTTATAAGGCCATAAGAACTTATGGGGGGTGTTTGCCAAAATAAGTTTTAGCTCAATTTATAACTTATAAACCCATAAGTTGAATGTTAAGAATTCTTAACTTTCAACTTATAACTTATAACTTATTCTCGATATACGCAATATATAATATCCTTCGAATCTTCAAAACCATATATCTCTCGATCCGTTCATTAGAAAATTGATATGTATATATCAAATTTCTCTATTCATCGAGATCTATCCATTGATATCCATTGTTATATATAAAAAAATAAATATTTTGAAAATTATAAAAAAAATTAACTTATAAGTTCTGATTTACCCAAACAGTCTACTGATTATAAGTTCTGATTTACCAAACACTCCAATATCTGCTCTACTCATCACTTATATGACATAAGTGCTTATAAGTCATAAGCTACTTATTTTAAGATACCCCAAACATACACCTTAACATTCAACTTATAGATTTATAAGTTATAAGTTGAGCTAAAACTTATTTTGGCAAACACCCCATAAGTGCTTATGGCCTTATAAGCCATAAGTTGACTGCAAAATGGAAAGCCAAACAGGTCCAAAGATTCCTTATTCCAACTTATTTTTGCAACTTATTGAATCTCAAACATACATTAAATACTTGTATAAAAAAATTATCAAAATATAAAATTTTTACCCAAAATAAGTTCATAAGTCCTTAAAAATAGTTTTGCCAAACGGGCTATATAATTTTTCGTACTCCCTCCGTCCCATTTTATCTGAATCTCTTTCCTTTTTGGTACGTCCCAAAAATAATGAACATAATATACTTACACTTTTTTAACACTATTTTTCACTATTACACCTAGGGCTGCATATGGGTCGGGTTGGGTCGGGTTTTCGTCAAACTCCGACCCAACCCAATTAATTCGGTTTTATAAGAAATCAACCCATTAATTGGAAAAAAAATTTGTAACCCAACTCCGACCCAACCCAATTAGTTCGGTTTGGTTCGAGTTGGGTCGGGTTAAATTTGTTAATCGAAATTTTTTTGCAGAAAATCCCGTACGTTGTAGAAAATTTGGTACTTTGTAGAAAATGTTGCAAAATATTGCATAAAGTGTTGCAGAAGCCAAAAAGTGTTGCAGAATGTTGCAGAAAATTTATATAGTGCAGAAAATTTATAGAGTGCAGAAATTTGGAAAAAATACGCAGAAAATATACAAAATATGCAAAAAATATGTAAAAAAATTCTACATTTTATGTAAACGGGTTGGGTTGGGTTGGGTAAGGGTTGAAATTTGTTAAACCCTTACCCAACCCAATTAATTCGGGTTTTTTAAAAATTAAACCATTTAACCCATGGGTTTGGATGGTTCGGTTTGATCGATTAAAAATAGGGTCGGTTTGGTAGGTTTTCGGAACTCATGTGCAGCCCTAATTACACCCACTACTTCTCCACTTTTTTATTAAATAAATACTATTATACCCGCTGTTGAGTATTGAACACGGTAAAAGAATACAGAGGGGGGGGGGTGAATGGATTCTTGAACTTTTCTTTGGTTGAGTCTGTGTAGCAGATAAGTGCCTGTGTGTGCAGAAATTAAGGTGCGGATAAATAAACAACACAAGACACAATATCACTTTAATCTAATGTATATTAGATAAAGGTTGCTACAATCTGTGAATACAAATGATAGTATTCTCAGCTTCGTTTTTCTCAGAGAGATATAGCTTACAGTGTATGAAAAACTTGACTCACCAAAAAAAGTTACTAAGTTATGAAGTGAGGCTGTGTCCTTATAGAACATGGATACAGCCTGCTTACTACAAATAAGGTAGCTAAACAAATTACTTTCTAGTCTGTCTATCCTTTTTGAGTAAGCATCCAAACGGTTACAGATTTGACTTTGCAAAGCCTGTTTAGATCCACTTCTTTAGCTCCTTGTCTCTTCTATATCTCTCCAAGCTTCCTTGTAGGCTTTCCAGAGCACGTTACAGATTGTGGTCCATAAAGTGCATTGGCTTGTTGCAGGTTTCTGACTTGTACAATTTCTTCAGTATTTTGTCTCCAAGAGTGTATTCGAGAAGTGACTAAGTAAGTGATTCGAGAACTAGAATTGACTTGATCGATAACTCTGAGTTCTCGAATACTGTTATAAAGACATATCGAACCACTTCTCGAATAGCTCTTTTCCATCAGGATTCCTTGAGTTGTCGAATAGAACATTTGACTTATCGAATCCTCGAGTTGTCGAATAGCTTTCTGAGTCCTTGAGATATCGAATGGAACTTTGACTTGTTGACTCTTTGAGAACTCGAATACCATCTTGACTTGTTGACTTCTTGAGTTCTCGAATAGAGTAGTAGACATATCGAATCCCTGAGATATCGAATGAGATATCGAACAGTGTATTCAGAGATATCGAATAGTGTCTTGAGATATCGAATCTCTGACTTCTCGAATGCTGGACTTCTCGAATAGACAAATATACTTCTCGAATTGGTACTTAGGCAAATTCTTCATTTCTTCAAATCCCAACTGTGATTATTTGGCAGTCTTTAACTCCTTGCTTGAGGCATGAACCATGGAACTTCTTTCAAGCATTATTCTAGACTCTATTTGTACAGTTACACAACTAGGATTTGATGCCTATTACAAGTACAATACAAACAGAAACTCTACAACTAGAGGTTCCCTCAGTTAAGAGGTCATGTAAGTAATGCAAAGCATTACAAACAATTAGGCTTGTTATTAGATGAGTACAGGCATGCCTCTGTAACTAACAATCTCCCCCAAATTGTGAGTGAGACCCTTAGTCACAATTTCATGTCTGATAACAAGCCTAACATACATAAAGATAAAACTTTAAAAGTACAGGTATGTATTTTGATTGAACACATAAACGAAATTACAAGATAAATACTCTTACAGTATGATGAGGTACTAGCCATTTTCTTTTGATTGCATCTCCATTGCTTTGGCTTGTAGATCATCATATGCTTTCTGTTTCCTTTCTTTCTCCTTTCTTGCAATCTCATCTACTGCTCTCATGATTTCTGTCATAGCATCCAATTCTTCAATCATAATAGAGTTTTTGAAATCTTCAAGCACTGGCTTCAGAATGTTGGCAGGATAGTGACTGAGTAGGTTCATTCTTATATTGACATTATCTCCATTTCTCCTCCTATACTTCACCACATAGGGATCAAACTGAACTCTACACAATCCCTTTGCCCTTAGCTTTTCTGCTTCAATCTCCAGTCTATCAATTTCTTTCTCCCTTTCTAACCATTTCTCATAGCAGCCCTTTCTTATCTTCTCAGCATAATCTTTCTTCATTTTTACAAAGTCAATCAATTCCAGCTTCCATACTTTCTCCACCTTGTCCTTAGAATCCAGCAATGCAATGATTCTTTCTATCTCATACAATTTACCCCAATGTTGACAACCCCCTTGTTTGAATTTCATTTCTTTCCCATCAGTGTACTTGATTACAAGGTGATCATCCACAATTGCAGCATAGCATATCTTTTGAGCTCTTAGAAATAGCAGTTGCTCTTCATCAAAGTCTTCATCAAGTGGCTGGAGCTTTAATCCTGGAATGATTGTTAGGGCTCTAGATTTGGATAGCTTCACTCTCCTTGCAGTATGTTTGAACTTTATCCTTTTGACATGGTTGCTTGGCAGAAATCTTTGACCTTGGTTGGTAGACCATAGTAGTATTCCATTGGCAGATTGCTTTCTGAAACATACACATGGTTTCTTGACTTGAATCTTCTTCTTTTCTTGAGATGGTAAGACAGTTGCAGAAGCCATAGATGTAGATTTTGCTAGGTCACTACTAACAGTATTCACCCTAGACTTAGAGTCTTGTGTTGTGGTGAGATTACTGCTAGCATTGCCTAAGGCTTGCTGTCTTCCACTCTTTCTCACATATGTTTTACCCTGGTCATCATCATCCTTTCCATCCTTGTCCCCCTTTTTCTTCTTATCTTCATCACCCTTATCTCTCCTGTGATGTCTTCTCCTCCCATCACCTTTGTCTTCAGAATCATCATCCTTATTTCTCCTAGGTTGAGCCATCTCTGGAATTTCACCAGTTGCAATATAGGTTCTGAGGATATGCAGTGCCTCAATTTCTTCAGCATTTCTGGCTCCAACCTTCTTCTGTAATTGATCAATGATAGCAATGATCAGTCTGTGATTTCTGGAGGTGAGATCATGAGGAATGACCAATTGCTTGATATCTTCAATTCTGGTACCAGACTGATAAATAATTGTCCATGGCTTCTTGATCACTTCTGGTAGCCTTGTAGGTTGACCATTCCTCAAATCATCAAACAGACTCTTGCTGTTCTCATTCTTTTTCTCAATGAGCTCAAGTATGGCATCTATCTCTGAGTGCTTTAGGTCTTGTAGAGTCTGGTATGTTAGATGCCATATCTTTAGTTTGGAAACCATCACTATCTCCTTGACCCATATATTGTTGACTTTCTTGGGGATGACAGTGATGTAGTCTATCTGCTTCTTCACCTCCCTCAGATAAAACTGAGTGTCACCAACCTGTTCCCTTATGGCTTTCAGAAACTCCAAGAAGGCTTTATCATGATAAACATTGGAGTTAGCAACTTCTTGTAGCTTGGCCTCAGTAACAACTTTGACTTCTACAGGCTTGGCACTCTCAGATATAGAGATTTGAGGTTTGTCAGATGGCATACTCCCTGCAACCACTGTGGTAGTTATGGATTGCTTTTGTCCTCCAGGAGTAGTGATGTGCACAGTTGGTAAGGTGACAACTGGCAAGATAGATGGAGGCTCATCTACTTTGGCTTTTCCCTTGCCAGGCACATTTGCTAGAGACTTAGAAGCCCTTTGTTGACCACCCTCTTTGATTACTATGCCTTTCTCTCCCTTTGTCTCCCCCTTTGAATTTGAGTTCCTAGCCTTCTTCTCCCCCTTAGGCTTGTTGTCAGGCACAGAGGCTGTAGAAATGTCCTTTGGGATTGAAGATTCATCAGGTAGAGAGAGACCCATATGCTTCATCATTGCAGCTAACATGGTTTGTTGATGCAGAAGGACATCAGCTGTGGTGGATGCTTGAGTGTCCAACTGATCATTTAGCAATGCAACCTTGTCTGTGAGATGAGCATTGGTCTTGGTGAGAGTGGCTACCTCCTGCTCAAGAGAGTTGACCTTAGTGAATAGCTCATTGGCCTTAAAACCAGATAAAGATTGATCCTGCAGTCTCTTCACTTCATATTTAGACAATTCATGCACAGGAACATCAGTCACTAGCCTATCTCCATAGAGATTCTTGAACATTATCCTCAGCATGGCATTGGCATCTGTAGTCTGGTCAGATAGATTCTGAAATTTATGCCCCAGACCTGTGACAGCATCTTTTAGCACAGCCAGCCCATTGTCCATCTGAGTGCAGGTAGAGTTGCAGTGTTTGATGTCCTTGAACACACTGTCCAGTTGAGGAAATTTAGCATCAAAGGCCCTCTTGACTTCTGCTACTGAAGTGGCTGTCTTATCACACACCCTGTTGACTTCAGTTTTGACTCCCTTGCCAAGATAGTGTGCAGCCTTGAGGAAACCCTTGTAGGAGTCATTTACAGCTTCATACACTTCACCAGGTGACAGGGATTTTGCATTGGAGCCCAGTGAAGTGATGTATTCCTCCCTGAGATACTGAAGTGCTTCATCGAGAGTAATATCATATTTTCCTTGCAACCAGGCATCTATGTTGCCATCTCTCTCAGCATCATCAATGATCTTTGACTTCTGCACTTCCACATCATCCCTATGGCATAACAGAATAGCCTCATAGTCTGGATTTGGCATGTCTGCAGTGAGAAGGTGCTGAGCAATCTTTGTGAACTCAGGAATCTGATCCACAATTAAGCTTTGAAGTGCTTCAACCGTCAATTGTTGTGGAACAGACCCTGATCCTGAAGCACTGTCATGTTGCACAGGCTTCAGCCATGTTGACATGAAGTCAGAGCTAGAGCTAGGCAAGCTAGTCTCCTCAGTTACAGATGCAACTTCTGTAACCGGATGGATTGACTCTACTACTGGTGTCACCACAGAAGTGGGATGAATTACACCAGCAGTTGACACAGGCACAGAGTCTCTAGTAAAAACTAGGGGAACCTCTGTGTTTGTGATGGTGTCATTAGGATATGCCTCAGCATGCATTCCCTCACCATCTAAATGTGGGTTCTGAGTGGTGAACAAAGTGTCATGCACTAAGTCACTTGAAATTATTGGCTCATCAAGAGAAAAGAATTCTTGATGATCAATACCTTGCATCTCAGTTGCCTGAGTTGCAGGTTCCAAAGAAATTTCAGAGATAGATTCTGGAAGAGAAGTGTGTTTTAGAGTAGATTTTGGCAACTCCCCCTGAGAGATAGAGGGAGTTTCAAAAGTGATGTGCTCTCCACTCAGTGTTGTGCCAGCCTTATCACTCCCATGTGCTGACTCTATACAAGAAGGTGCATTGGGGAGGATGCTTGATTCTATAGGTGCACCCTGTTGAGAGGATACACCTAGTGAGCTGTGTGCCCCTGATTTTACAACTTCAGCCATTTGTGTGACTGAGGAGGTGGTCTTAGTTTTCTTCTTCTTTGTTCTGTGTAAGGGTGACTCAGGTTCCTCACTTCCTAGACCTAATTCAACAGCTAATGCTGCTTCAGACAAGATATTTAAAGGTGCAGACATTACTTCCTTTCTCTTCTTTTTACTAACATCACCCTTTTGAGAGGATGATGCAGTTGGCTCAGTAAGAGGTAGAGTGTTTGGTTGAGAGGGTTGGTTAGCAGGCCCTGGGTTAGCATTTTGTTCTACTTGCTTGGGCTGTGCTAACTTAGATTTTGCATCAAATGTTGGCATGTTGTGGGGGTAAGTCTTAAACAAACTCTCCATATGGGGAGTTATGTTCAGTCTTACATCCACATCATTCCTAGTTTCCAAGTTACCAAAAATGAGTTTGGTCATGGACTTAGGATAGCCTATTTTATTTTTATCAATCCCAGGCAATTCAATCAATGAAGCATTTTTATAATTAAGTACAGATTGAATAAAGCGAGGGAAGAAAATATCAGTACCTCTCTTGGTTGTGTTCTTACCAAGTCTCCCATATAATTCTTGAAGTATGATTTGGCCAACATCTATCTTCTTTCCATAGGCCAAAGCATATCCAATTTGCTGCACAGGTGCACTGATTTGGTCAAAGCTTGATTTCCTGGCAGTGAAGACTTGGAGAAGAGTTGCAAACACATAACTCCACTCCTTTCTCAGATTCTTTCTGTTTAGCTTTCCAAGATTAATCCCATCTGAGTAGTTTATGAACTCAAAGAATTCCTCCAACTCTGCGTTAGTGGCCATTCTGTCAAATGACTCTTGTTGTAGGCCTAGTGCTTGGTTCATGTCTGCAGTAGTGATAGTGATTTCCTTATCTTGAACCTTGCAGTAAATGACATATGAAGTGATTGCGTTTTCCAGGGCTACAACCTCCACAATAGCAGTACTCCAGAATTGTTCCAGAATATCTAGATATAGAGTTGGGTTGGCTGAGAGTGCATCCTTGATATATGACTCAGCCATCCATTTCACGAAGCACTTGAAATTTGCATTGGGTGCTTCAACATCACTAGTGAGAGCGATGAAGTTGGTGTTGAACTTTACTGTTGCCATTTGTGTAGAAGAGAGAAAAGAAATTGAAGGTTGAAGAAGAAATTTGGCTTTTCGTAGCTAGGGTTTCAGGGGTTTAGAGAGTGTAGATGCTTGAGAAATCGAATGAAATGAATCGAATAGATGTGAGATTGTATAAGTATGAAGTGCTTGAATTGTCGATTAGCAGTTTTGTATCGACAAGTCAGGCATTCGAGAAGTAGAAAACAACTATTCGAGAAGTCAAGAATGGCTTAATCGATAACTCAAGCAGATAGAAACTCACAGCTGGCAGTTATCTAACTTAGAAATAATTCTAAATTAAATAATATGTGTTTTTATGAGTGAATTAAACTTTTAGACAAAAAGTCCAAAATCGATTAAAATTCAGCGAGAATTCAGCCTTTTCAAATGATTCGAGAACTCAAATATAGTGTTCGAGAACTCAGTCATTCGAGAACTCAGTTACTATATTCGAGAAGTCAATCATTCCTCTATTCGATATCTCAGAAAGACTCTATTCGAGAACTCAAGAGTACTCTAATGAGACTTATTAGAGATGTCGAATAGTGAATCATTCGAGAAGTCTGACTTATCGAACTATACCCATCACTCATAAAAATTTGATTTTCACTATTTTTTTTTTTAAAATCTACCAGACATATTCATTGAAAAATATTCTAGCAAATCAAATAGTGATTTTCTCAAAATTTCATAGAAATTTTAAGTTAATAAAAATATGATTTTCAACATATGCAACAGATTTGAAATATTTATAAATCATATTTCAGCCAACACTTACTTCAAAAATATTGAGGATTTAGATAAAGTAAGTGTTTACTGCTGCAACAATCTAGATGATGTATTCACTTAGCCAGAATCTGAAGAATTCAGCATTCCAATCTCACTTACCAACCTTGTGAAGGTGGCTTCATCTAATGGCTTAGTGAATATATCAGCTAGTTGTTTATCTGTAGAGACATAATACAACTCAATGGTTCCATTAGTTGCATGTTCTCTTATGAAATGATATCTGATGTCAATGTGCTTTGTTCTAGAATGATTGACAGGATTGGCAACTATAGAGATTGCACTTGTGTTGTCACACATGATTGGAATTCTTTCCAACACAAGTCCATAATCTCTAAGTTGATTTCTAATCCAAAGCACTTGAGCACAGCAACTTCCAGCAGCTATGTATTCAGCCTCAGCTGTAGAAGTTGACACAGATTGTTGCTTCTTGCTATGCCAAGAAACTAACCTTTGTCCAAGAAACTGGCAGCTTCCTGAGGTGCTTTTCCTATCCACTCTGCATCCAGCATAATCAGCATCAGAGTAGCCAACCAGATTGAACCCTGTGTCCTTAGGGTACCATAATCCCAAGTTAGGAGTGCCCTTCAGATATCTAAAGATCCTTTTTATTGCAATCAAATGTGATTCCTTTGGATTTGATTGAAACCTTGCACACAAGCATGTAGCAAACATGATGTCTGGCCTACTTGCAGTGAGGTAGAGTAGAGAACCAACCATGCCTCTGTAGACTGAGATATCTACTCTCTTGCCTTTAGCATCTTCATCCAATTTAGTGGCAGTGGCCATGGGTGTCTTGGCAGGTGAACAATCTTCCAAGTCAAACTTTTTCAATAAATCCTTGATGTACTTGGTTTGACTGATAAAGATACCATCCTTCCTTTGACTGACTTGCAACCCTAGAAAGAATGTCAACTCTCCCATCATACTCATCTCATATCTGCTCTGCATGAGTTTAGAGAATTTCTCACACAGTTTCTCATTTGTAGAACCAAAAATGATATCATCCACATAGATTTGAACTAGGATCATATCATCACCATGCTTCTTGTAAAACAGTGTCTTGTCCAATGTGCCTCGAGTGAATTGATTTTCAAGAAGAAATTGTGATAGAGTATCATACCATGCTCTTGGAGCTTGCTTAAGTCCATACAGTGCCTTAAGCAATCTGTAGACAAATTCTGGGAAATGTGGATCCTCAAAGCCAGGTGGTTGTTGCACATAAACCTCTTCTTCCAACTCTCCATTTAGAAATGCACTCTTGACATCCATTTGATAAACTTTAAAGTTTGAATGAGCAGCAAATGCCAAGAATATTCTAATGGCTTCCAATCTAGCAACAGGGGCAAATGTCTCATCATAATCAATGCCTTCCTGTTGAGAGTATCCTTTTGCAACCAGCCTTGCTTTGTTTCTTATTATTACACCATCTTCATCCATCTTATTCTTCAGAACCCATTTTGTTCCAACAATGGTTCTATTCTTTGGTGCAGGCACAAGTTCCCATACTTTGTTCCTTTCAAATTGATTCAGCTCCTCTTGCATGGCAATAATCCAATCTGGATCCAACAATGCATCATCAAGTTTCTTAGGCTCAACTTGTGATAGAAAACATCCATAGAGGCACTCATTTTGAGTTGCTCTCCTAGTCCTTACTCCTGCATTAGGATCTCCAATGATTTGCTCTGCAGTGTGTGATCTATCCCATTTCCTTGAGTGTTCAGCCTGATTTCTCATCCTTGATGTTGCTTCATCATCCTCATCATGATCATCCTCATTTCCTCCCCCTGTGAAGTTGCCATTGCTCACAGGTGTGTCTTGGATGCTTGTTTCTTCACTATTGATTGGCACAAATTCTTCTCTTGTATCATTATTCACTTGAGTTTGTTGAACTTGAGTTTCAACTCTAGTTTCAGTCTCTTCATCAGAATCATCTAGATTATCAAACTTCAATGGATCTTTGTCTTCATCATTGGCTTCTTCTAGTCCAGGTAGTTTACTGTCATCAAATGTTACATCTGTGCTTTCCATAACTTTCTTTTGACTGATGACATAAACCTTGTATGCAATTCTTTCCATAGAATAGCCAAGAAAAATTCCTTCAAATGCTTTTGCATCAAACTTTCCAACATATTCAGAATTGTCCTTAAGTACAAAGCATTTGCTTCCAAAAGTATGAATATACTTCAGTGTAGGCTTCTTTCCAGTCATCAAGTTGTAAGGAGTCTTTCCAGTGTTTTTGTTGATGAGGGTTCTGTTCTGAATATAGCATGCAGTGCTCACAGCCTCAGCCCAAAAACATGTGGGCATTTTTGCATCAAGTAACATTGTTCTAGCAGCCTCAATTAGAGTTCTATTCTTTCTCTCAACAACTCCATTTTGTTGTGGAGTCCTTGGAGCTGAGAATTGCTGAGAAATGCCATTCTCTTTGCAGAATGCTTCAAGTGTGGCATTTCTGAACTCTGTTCCATTATCACTCCTCAATGCAATCACACTTGCATTGTTTGCCTTTGCTTCCTTGTCAACTTTCTTTATATGCTCAATGATTACTTGTGGAGCCTCATCTTTTGATGCCAGAAATTCTACCCATGTATACCTTGAAAAATCATCAACCATTACCAGGGCATACTTCTTTCTTCCAAGCGACATTATGTTGACAGGCCCAAACAAATCCATATGGATGAGTTGTAGTGGCTTGGTTACAGATGTCACTGTTTTTGACTTGTGGCTTGATCTCTTCATTTTTCCTTTTTGACAAGCCTCACACACTCCTTCTTGGCAGAATTCAAGTGTGGGCATGCCTCTCACTAACTCTCTTTTGACTAGAGAATTAATGGCCTTAAAGTTCAGGTGTGATAGTTTCTTGTGCCACAGCCAACAATCTTCATTTGATGCTTTTGAGTAAAAGCAACAAATTTTGTCCTTGTTTGCAGAGTCCATATTGGCTACAAACAGGCTTCCCTTCCTTACTCCGGATAGAGCAAAATCACCAGTCTTCTTGTGGGTGATCAAACATTCATCTTTGTCAAAATTCACTTTGAATCCTCTATCAGTAAACTGACCAACACTTAACAGATTATGCTTGAGCCCCTTGACTAGTGCTACATCTTCAATGATGACATTTCCAACTTTCAGCTTGCCATATCCCAATGTGTTACCCATGCTGTCATCTCCAAAAGCAACCATTGGGCCAGCCTTTTCCTCATACTGTGATAGCAGGGCCATATCACCAGTCATATGATTTGAGCATCCACTGTCCAAAATCCACATGACCTTCTTCTCACTTTCTTTGCCCTGCAAACACAAAGGTATTACTTTTCCTTTGGTACCCAAACAAGTTTGGGTCCATGTGACTTAGAGACAGTTTTATCATAAACAACATGCTTGTTAACTTTCTTAGTGTCAGTCTTCTTGTCACTGTTGGAAGTCTTAGAACCTGAGGTTTCAGACTTAGGTGACAAAGGTACCTTCCTAGCTTTAGGAGGACTTGAAGACTTTGACCTTGTGTAGTGTGTGTGAGAATTGTGACTGATACAACCATCAATGAACTGTCTTCTTAAATTAAAACAACTAGTCATAACATTCATATTGCATGGCATACAGTCAAATTTATCACAGAAGGGTGCATCTCTATGTCTTAGAGGCACAGAACAATCATAGAAAGGTTTAGACACACTACCAACAGGTTTCTTGCATGCGTGAGTTAGATGATTGGTACTGAAACAGTTCTGACAAGTTTTTCTAGGGGCATTAGGCATATAAGCATAGTTGTTATCCTTGTTAATCCCTAACTTGCCATTTCTGTTCTGTTTCTTTTTAGTCACTTCCTTTTCTGATTCACTCTTCCCAGCTGATACAAACTTAACAAACTTCTTAGGTCTTGGCCTATCAACTACTGGCTTCTTGGTCTTTGACTTGACACTCTCACCCTTAGAGGATGCTTGCTGTTCACTAGATTGTGCCTCATCCTCATCATTCAACATTTGCTTGATGAGTAAGGCATCCTCATCAATTTCAAATGTTGATTCCTTAAAAATTGGATTTTCAGTTTTTCTCAAAATGTGAGGCACTTTCTCATGAACAGCTGTGTCCTCTTCAATGACAGCATAGCCTTTCCTTTGTTTGAGAGAGTCATAGTCAAGTCCAATAGCTGCTTTAGGTTTAGCTTCAATTTTCTCACAGTAGGATTGCACTAAACCAGATGATTTCTTGAAAGTTTTAAGTTTGAATTCATTCTCAGCTAATTCATCCCTAAGAGCCTTCTCTACTTGACTAGCACATAGAACCTTATTCTCCAAATATTCAACTTCTTTCTTAAGGTTTTCTACTTGCATAGCAGTTAGCTCAAGTTCCTCATTCTTTTTGGTTAATACTTCATTTCTAGTAGACAGTTTAGCAATCTCCTCATTAGCAGCAGTCATACTAGTATGAATATTAAACATTTCAACAGATAATTGTTCAATCATGGATTTGTATTCAGAAACAGACATGTCTATAGTAGTGAGAGATGGTACCTGAGAATCAGATGAAGATGAGTCATCCTTGGAGTTGGCCATCAAGGCATAATTGCAGAATTCTTGTTCCTCTTCATCACTCTCAGAATCATCCCAACACTTCCCTTCAGCTATGTAGGCCTTACCATGTGTCTGCTTTTTCAGAAGGGCCTCATACTTAGCTTCTAGCTCAAGATAATCTCTATCCTTCTTTTTAGGCTTCTTGCATTCACTGGCAAAATGCCCTAGGTCATTGCATCTATAACACCTTACAGATGACCTATCCACATAACCGGTTTTGAACTTATTTCTGTTTGGTTTCACAGGTGCCTTGTTCTTGTTGGCTGAATGGTTTTGAGTTTTGGGTTTGAAGGGTTGATTTCTTTTAAATCTGATGTTTGGAAATTTTCTGGCCATGAAAGCATATGAAGTATTTTCCATCCCATCAAGTTCTTCCAGAGTGTAAAACTCCTCTTCTTCTTCCTCCTTTTCTTCAACAGGTTCACTCACCCCAGCTTCAGTTTCTTCATCATCTGCCACCTCCTCTATCCTTAGTTGGCTTGTAGATGCTTCTAGGTCCAGAATGGATTTGTTGACAATCAAGGCACATGATGTGTTTATCATCCTACCTTGGTTGGCTTGGATAGCCCTCTTCTGAAGCAACTCAAGTTCATGAGTCTTTAGGACTCCATAGAGTACATCATAGGTGACTTTGTTCAAATCTCTCTCTCTAAGGGAAATGACTCTTTGCTCCAGATGATTTGGTGAAGACAACAGAAATTTCATATTTAACTCCTTGGTGCTGTAAACCTTTCCATTCATCTGCAACTCAGTAACTAGCTTGTGAAACCTTTCAAACATCTCAGTGATGCTTTCCTTGGGCTGTGCCATGAAAGCTTCATACTGTGTGACCAGTATCTGTTTCCTGTTTTCTTTAACCTCATCAGTCCCTTCACACAACACCTCAATGTGATCCCACATCTCTTTAGCAGACGTGCATGATGCAATGTTTGCAAACATTGACATATCCATGGAATCAATGATGAGCAACATGAGGTGGCTGTCAAGAGCAACCTTCTCCCTTTCTGACTCTGTCCACTTTGATGGATCCTTGGCCTCATAAGCTCTAGGGATTGTTATGGTTCCAACAGTCTTCTCTGGTATCTCTTGTTGTGGAACAAAAGGACCATTCTTGAGAATCTCAGGATACAAGGGATGAGAGGCTTTGATGAACAACATCATCTTTATCTTCCAGAGGTTGAAGTTTTCTTTATCAAACTTAGGGACCTTCACCGTTCCTGTAGTCTTTGGTGTATTCGAACTCATGATCGTTTCTCTGTTTTTGAATAAACAGCCCTCTCTGATACCACTTGTTGAGTATTGAACACGGTAAAAGAATACAGAGGGGGGGGGGTGAATGGATTCTTGAACTTTTCTTTGGTTGAGTCTGTGTAGCAGATAAGTGCCTGTGTGTGCAGAAATTAAGGTGCGGATAAATAAACAACACAAGACACAATATCACTTTAATCTAATGTATATTAGATAAAGGTTGCTACAATCTGTGAATACAAATGATAGTATTCTCAGCTTCGTTTTTCTCAGAGAGATATAGCTTACAGTGTATGAAAAACTTGACTCACCAAAAAAAGTTACTAAGTTATGAAGTGAGGCTGTGTCCTTATAGAACATGGATACAGCCTGCTTACTACAAATAAGGTAGCTAAACAAATTACTTTCTAGTCTGTCTATCCTTTTTGAGTAAGCATCCAAACGGTTACAGATTTGACTTTGCAAAGCCTGTTTAGATCCACTTCTTTAGCTCCTTGTCTCTTCTATATCTCTCCAAGCTTCCTTGTAGGCTTTCCAGAGCACGTTACAGATTGTGGTCCATAAAGTGCATTGGCTTGTTGCAGGTTTCTGACTTGTACAATTTCTTCAGTATTTTGTCTCCAAGAGTGTATTCGAGAAGTGACTAAGTAAGTGATTCGAGAACTAGAATTGACTTGATCGATAACTCTGAGTTCTCGAATACTGTTATAAAGACATATCGAACCACTTCTCGAATAGCTCTTTTCCATCAGGATTCCTTGAGTTGTCGAATAGAACATTTGACTTATCGAATCCTCGAGTTGTCGAATAGCTTTCTGAGTCCTTGAGATATCGAATGGAACTTTGACTTGTTGACTCTTTGAGAACTCGAATACCATCTTGACTTGTTGACTTCTTGAGTTCTCGAATAGAGTAGTAGACATATCGAATCCCTGAGATATCGAATGAGATATCGAACAGTGTATTCAGAGATATCGAATAGTGTCTTGAGATATCGAATCTCTGACTTCTCGAATGCTGGACTTCTCGAATAGACAAATATACTTCTCGAATTGGTACTTAGGCAAATTCTTCATTTCTTCAAATCCCAACTGTGATTATTTGGCAGTCTTTAACTCCTTGCTTGAGGCATGAACCATGGAACTTCTTTCAAGCATTATTCTAGACTCTATTTGTACAGTTACACAACTAGGATTTGATGCCTATTACAAGTACAATACAAACAGAAACTCTACAACTAGAGGTTCCCTCAGTTAAGAGGTCATGTAAGTAATGCAAAGCATTACAAACAATTAGGCTTGTTATTAGATGAGTACAGGCATGCCTCTGTAACTAACACCCGCTACTTTCCTCCACTATCTCAAATCTATTACTCCCTCCGTCCCTAATTATATTAGGTCCGGAATAACGTAGAAGGGGGGTTGAATACGTTATTTAAAAATACTTCGATTTTTGATGTGGATATGAAATCAAAAATACTAAATCGAAATAACACAACTGTGTGGGAAATATCTTTAAATAGATAAAACCCGGAGGTTTGCTACACAATCTAATCCTATATATGGATCAGCTACAAAATCAAACACTCCTAGGATAGTTTAGGCACGAGGACCTTCTACCCGACACTTCCTGAAAGCGGGCTAAGCCGACTTTCCTACTAGATGGACTGTCTAGCAGCTTACACAGAGATGATATAAGAGAGAGAAGAGAAAGTTGTGTGTTGAGGTGTGTTTTGAAATGAAATACAACATGCCTATTTATAGATTATAGAAAGTTACTATGCTGTACTATTTCAACAACCCCCGTGGGCCCCTCCAACCACTTTTTGAATAGTAGCCGCCATATGAATAGTACTATTCATATGAATAGTGATTTCGGGTACTATTCATATGAATAGTGATTTCGGTTACTATTCATATTCTCTTCTGTTTATTTTGCTGTTTTAATTCATCTCAGAAAATAATTCAAGTACCAGATTAACTTAATTATTTATTATAAATAATTAATTAATCTGTTACTTAGTTAATTTTAAGAGTAAATTAATCTTTGATAATACCTTGAAATATTATGTCTGTCCTTGATTGTCAATAGGCTATGGCAATTCTTTCTGTGAATTAATGTGTTGATCCTTCTCGTATGTGTTGACACTTAGTGCACTGGTCTGGTTCACAAGTGACTAGCACTGATCTTGATCTTCACACCTTCGTTATATTTCAATTGATTAGCCTGCAGCAGTATCTTCAATAAATACATGGAATCTTTTGGCCCTTCAACTGAATCATCTGTACATCTTATTCTGTCACTGAGGCATGATCATGTTAATGAACTTCTTTCAGCGACTTGATCCTTGTTGGTGCCTGTTCTTCAAATTTCACGATCCCTGTATAGAGTTAATATTATTTATCTTTTATCCTAGTTGAGTTATATATGTCCTCTATTACATATTACATTCATTATGCTTTACAATCTCCCCCTATTTGATTGTTAGGGTTTGACAAGCAAATACCTAGAGGATAACTCAACTGATAAAAATAAAATACAAAGATAAATAATATTAAAGCGCATTCTGGATCATATATATACACTATCCAGATTTCTAAAATTTGAGCAAGTGCAAGTCAATTGTTCCTCTAGACTGAACATATCTTCAAATTTGCCTTGCTTTCTTTCCACATAGCACTAATACTCCCATTAGTTTTTCCTTTCCCAAAATAAAGTTAATTCCGTGTCAACAACCTTTTCCCTGCCCTTACGCCTAGTAGATTTTTCTTGGTCATCCACCTTCTCCCCCTCAGTTGGGTTATCCTCCAGAGTAGTAGGATGTGGAGTTGGTAAATTAGACGAAGCTGTCTTCCCCAAGGAATGAATTGCATGACTAAACTGGGATGCCATGGAACTTAATTGAACCTGGAATGCATCATGTTGAATAAGTTGCAAATTTTTTATTTCTGCAATGGACTTATAGATATTTTGCAACTCTTTCTCCATTGTTTGGACCCGTGTAAGGAGTCTGCTATATTCCTTTCTGGTTACAGGTGCATGTGGTTGAGTAGGTTGATCACTCGTATGTTCTGCATGTGTTTCACTCAACACTCTATATTCACTCGGTTTAGTGGTTTGGGTTACACTTACATGTTCTGTTGGTGTTTCCCTCAACTTTCCTCTAGAGCTTCCACCGATATGTGTACCTGCAAATGAAATCATCCTAGCCCCTTTTTCAGAGGTCACGGATGTGCAATGAAAGTTCGTGAGCTTCCGTCCTCGCGTGAAGCGAGTTGCCGACCACTGGTAAAAAGTGGTAAATCTCGAAAGAGATCCAGAGATTTTCCCTCCGGGAGGTTAAACTTGAATCGATTAAATGGCACAAAACCCAAGTTTCCCTCGTACGTCTGTGAAGACACTTGGTTCATAAAAGAACCACCCACCAATGGATCTTTCCGTAAAATGGAAGATTCACCAGCAGTTATTGAGGTAGGTAATTCCACCTCGGATGCCTGTGAAGGCATTTGATCTTTAGAAAGATCATCAACCACTCGTATGTTCCGTGAAATGGAACTCAAGATAGTTGCTCCCGTCAATTCAATCTCATTTACATTTGCACTCATTGGATAAGAAAGAATTGTTTCACTAACAGTTGTCGTTACCTCAGGTTCATTGGGTTTACTCCGTTTAGAATGAGGTAGAGCGGCTGTTGTAACTAACTCCTTATGTGGTGCTGCTGAGGCAATATCTCCCTCAATAATGTGGATGACTGGTCGTTTAAGTGACAATTGAGGTGTAGGAGTTTGTTGTGTTTGTGTTTGCATTTGTAGAATGGGCTCTTCGACCTGTGTTAGAGTCGGTGGGATTTCCTGCTCTTGGTCGGGTAAGATGGCCACTGGGGCAGTAGAAACTGTATTTCCTGTGACACAATAGGGAATACAAAGGTTGGAATAGCAGGGATTGAAATATTACCTTGTCGTATACCTGCTCTCACTGGTCGTGGTAACAACGGAAATGGGACAGTCTTTAGATATTCAGTTAGGACTGTAGGCACATTCGTATATTTCTTTTTGCTTATGTAATTAATTACATTCATCTTCATGGAAGAACATTCCACCTTTTGACCATTTTCCAAGCGTACCCTGTCTTCATCATTCAAAAAATCATTCAATATTAACTGTAGAAACCTTGGATATAGACATTTGACATTTTGAGTCTGAACATCTCTTGTTCCCAAGCGTTTCATTTTTAAAATGATTTGACCAAGCACTATTTTTCCAAAATTAATTCTCAAATTATTGGCGACCGAATACCCTATTATTTGAATAAATTCAGGTATTCGATCTTGATTTGTTCTATCTGAGGAAAAAACATGGTTAAGAGTGTGAAAGAAGAAATTCCAATACTGGGTTAGAAACGTTCTAGATAGATTACCAGTATTGAAATTGCCATCTTGGTACCTTATAAAGCGAAAGAACATTTCAATCTGTTCGGGTGTAGGATCAGAAACGAGATTTTCCATAGGAAAATGAAGAATTCGATTAACATCTCGTTCGGTGACCCTAATCGACCTACCAAATAGTCGATATGTGAATGCACACCCATCCTGTCCAGAAGTGTTAACCGCACTTCAATATAGTTCACACAATGCATCATGGTTAAGTTGCACCCGTGTAACTAAAGCATAGCGGATTAATGAATGTTCATTCAGAAATTGTGTCCAAGCCCGAAATTGCTCATCCTAAATGGTTTCGATTTGCTGAATGGAAACAGGATTAACTTTAACAATTAAAAAGCTTCCCTGCAATGCCATTTTCAAAAACTTTGAGGAAATTCAAAAACAAGGGTTAGTGCGTATAACAAGAATATGAAATCCGCTCTAAAAACCACCAGCTAGATTGTGAGATCTTTCCGGTCAAAGCTTGAAATATTCAGCAATTGTGTGTATATGCTCTGTATATCTGAAAATTGATGATGTTAAACACAAACAAAAACTCATCATTTATAAGGTTTCAAGTATTAGTGGGTTAGGTGTAATAGTGACAGGTTATGTTTGAAAAATAACACCGCTCAATAATTTCTCACCTAACTACCTAATTAGCCGAAAAAACATCTTATCACCGAAACCTATCGGCCGAAAAAACATCATATCGCCGAAACCTATCAGTCTATACACATACACATATAATACTTCTAATTATTATGGATTTAAAAATAATCACACAGTAAATCAAGAATTAATCCACAATAATCAGATAAACTCACAATTAAATAGACATAAAATTAACAAAATATCATTAATTGATATATGTCAATAAAATATTTATTTAATTATGCTACAATTAACTTAATTATTTACTATAACTAATTACCATAAAATATAGCATTTATAAGCGTGGTAATTAATATAGAGATAACTATAAAAAGAGGACTAGACGCAAAACAAATTCAAAAGTACTAAACATATGGACATTTAAAATACATGTGAACTTATAACAAATTGCAGTTATTGATTATCCAAAATTAATTAGACAGATTTAACATCCCAAGTTCACCAACTAACCTGGAGAAAGTGGATTCATCCAGTGGTTTAGTAAAGATGTCTGCAATTTGTTCATCTGTGGGAACAAAATATAATACCACAGTTCCATTCATGACATGCTCTCGTAAGAAATGATACCTGATATCAATGTGCTTAGTCCTGGTGTGTTGAACTGGATTGTTGGCAATGGCAATGGCACTCGTGTTGTCACATAGAATTGGAATTTTGTCCAACATGAGTCCATAGTCCTGAAGTTGATTCCTTATCCACAAGATCTGAGCACAACAACTACCTGCCGCAATGTATTCTGCTTCGGCTGTCGAGGTAGATACTGAGTGTTGCTTCTTGCTGTACCAAGATACCAACCTTCTTCCTAGAAACTGACAGCTTTCAGAAGTACTTTTCCGATCAATCTTACAACCTGCGAAGTCAGAATTTGTATAGCCAATTAGGTCAAAACCTGTTCCTTTAGGGTACCAAATCCCAAGATTGGGGGTTCCCTTGAGGTATCTGAAAATACGTTTAACAGCTATAAGATGTGACTCTTTAGGGTTAGCCTAGAATCTAGCACATAGACAAGTTGCGAACATAATATCTGGTCTACTAGCAGTTAAGTACAAGAGAGAGCCGATCATACCTCGATACTTCGTGATGTCAACTGACTTACCAGATTTATCTTCATCAAGCTTGACTGCAGTTGGCATCGGGGTCTTGGCAGTAGCTGCTTCTTCCATCCCATACTTCTTCAGAAGATCCTTAATGTATTTTGATTGGCAGATGAAAATACCATCAGGCTTCTGAACAACTTGAAGTCCAAGGAAGAAGGACAACTCACCCCTCATGCTCATCTCGTACCTACTCTGCATTAGCTTAGCAAATCTCTTGCATAGCAAATCATTAGTAGAACCAAATATTATATCATCCACATATACTTGCACCAGAATTATATCATTTTTATGCTTTTTATGAAAGAGAGTTTTGTCGATGATACCTCTTGTAAAACCATTTTTAAGTAAGAACTTGGAGAGAGTATCATACCATGTTCGAGGGGCTTGCTTGAGACCATAGACAGCTTTGAAGAGAAAGTACACAAAACCTTCAAATTCCTTGTCTTCGAACCCAGGGGGTTGTTTAACATAGACTTCTTCCTCTAGATCTCCGTTCATAAATGCACTCTTCACATCCATCTGAAAAACCTTAAAGTTGGAGTGTGCAGCAAATGCTAAGAACATCCTGATTGCTTCAAGCCTTGCAACTGGAGCATAGGTTTCATCATAATCAATTCCTTCTTCTTGAGAGTAACCCTTTGCTACCAATCGAGCCTTGTTCCTCGTAACAATACCATTTTCATCCAGTTTATTCCTAAACACCCATCTAGTGCCAATTACAGATTTATCTTTTGGTCTTGGCACCAGCTTCCACACTTTCTGCCTTTCGAACTGATTGAGTTCTTCCTGCATTGCAGTTACCTAATCTGGATCATCAAGAGCTTCATCAACCTTTTTAGGTTCAATTTGAGATAAAAATCCTGCAAAATTACATTCATTCTGTGTTGCTCTTCTAGTCTGTACACCCGTGTCCGGTTCACCAATGATCTGTTCAAAGGGATGCACTCTACTCCATACCCTTTGTCTCGGCAGATTTGATCTTGATGATTCCCCGAGTTCATAATTGTGTTGAGAGTGATGACTAGTAGATCCAAAATCATTGTTTGCTCCCTCTGAGCTGTTGCTTTCAAAGTTTGATGAATCAGAGTTTAATGAATCATTAGTAGCAGATGTATTCTTTGATGTTTCTTCACTTGATTGGGGTTCATTTTCATCGTTCACTTGCTTCCCCTCAACATGTGCTACAGTTTGATCTACTTGTATAGATTGAACAATATTGTCTGAAAGAGTATCAGAATCTTGTAGATCAACATTTATTTCTTCATTCTCAAATCTCAGCTGGTCATGTTCATCAAAATCTTCAAGTTCTGTTATCTTCTTATCATCAAAAGACACATGGATAGATTCCATGACCACTTTTGTTCTCAGATTGTAGACTCTGAATGCTTTTGTGGATAGTGGGTGTCCAACAAAGATTCCTTCATCAGCTTTTAAATCAAATTTGGAAAGCTGTTCTGGATGAGTCTTAAGAACAAAACACTTACATCCAAACACATGAAAGTACTTCAGGTTCAGCTTCTTATTTTTCACCATCTCATATGGTGTTTTACCATGCTTGTTTATGAGTGTAGCATTCTGTGTGAAACAAGCAGCTTGCACAGCTTCAGCCCAGAAGTAAGTTGGCAGCTTTGTTTCATCAAGCATGGTCCTTGCAGCTTCTATGAGAGTCCTGTTTTTTCTCTCTACTACTCCATTTTGTTGTGGAGTTCTAGGTGCAGAGAATTCTTGCTTTATTCTATTTTCTTTACAAAACTCTTCCATGACTGCATTCTTGAACTCAGTGCCATTATCACTCCTTATGATTTTCACTGTATGCTTAGATCCTTTGTCCAGTTGTCTGACATGCTCTGTTAAGATTGATGCAGTTTCTTCTTTCTTGTGCATGAAATATACCCATGTATATCTGGTGTATTCATCAACAATAACCAAAGCATATCTTTTCTTTCCAATAGACATTATATTTACTGGACCAAATAAATCAACATGCAATAAGTGATATGGCTCAAGAATTGAGGATTCAATCTTACTTTTGAATGAAGTTTTCCTTTGTTTTGCCTTTTGACATGAGTCACATAGGCCATCTGGAGTAAAAACTGATTTGGGCAATCCTCTCACAAGATCTTTCTTCACTAGCTCATTAATGCTGTTGAAATTCAGATGAGAAAGCCTCTTGTGCCAATCCCAGCTTTCTTCAATTGATGCTCTACTCAGTAGACAGATTGCAGAGCCATCAGAGTTTGTTGAAAGCTTGGGTTCATAAATGTTACCATGCCTGTATCCCTTCAGAACAACTTTTCCTGTAGATTTGCTTACAACTTCACCGTGTTCTTCAAAGAAATCCACATGATAACTTCTGTCACAGATTTGACTCACACTTAGCAGATTATGTTTGAGTCCTGAGACTAGAGCTACAGCTTCAATGATGACATTCCCAAGTTTGATATTGCCATATCCCAGAGTCCTTCCTATGTTGCCATCTCCATAAGAAACACTCGGGCCAGCTTTCTCCACAAATTCTGATAGCAGGGCTTTATTTCCAGTCATGTGTCCTGAGCATCCACTGTCCAGAACAAGGATATTTTTCATGTTACCCTGCAATCAAAAAGACCACTAATGATTAGTTTTAAGGACCCAGACTTGCTTGGATCCTTTGGCCTTATTAAGTTTGTTAGCTTTTGCAGCAGAAGTCTTATCAGAGTTTGTGCTAACATTCTTTTTATCAGAATTTATACATGTAGAATCAATTTTGAATTTATTCAAAGAGGGTTTAAGTTCATAATAAGCATAATACAAATTATGATACTCTTTGCATGTATAAATAGAATGCCAAATACTTCCACAGTGAAAACAAGGATTCTGTGGCTTAAACCTAACTGAACCACTCTTAACTCATGACTTAGGAGGTATAGAGTTTATATTTATATTCTTCTTGCAAAAAGTAGCAAGATGGTTAGGATTTCCACAGTTGTAACATTTCTTCCTAGGAGCATTGGGAATAGGCATATAGTTATTGCTTTTATTGATGCCTACCTTTCCATTTCTGTTTTTCCTAGGTTCTTTTACCTTGTTCACTCTTTTTATCTCCTTCAGCTTGTGTTTAAGCTGTTTCTGAGACATTAAGTCAATATTTACTGATTTGACTTCCTGTTTTGGTTTGTCAGATTTTGGTACAAACCTCACAGGATTAATTTTGGGCTTTGCAGCCCTTTCAGTAAATACGGGTTTAGAGGTCTCAGCTTCTAGGTTGGCAGTTTTCTTTTTATCAGTGTAACCTAGACCTTCTTTCCAACAATCATTCTCTATGATAATCTGAGTATTTTTACCAGAGTTAGTCCAAGTTTTAATAATGTTTCTTTCTTTAGCAAGTTCAGATTCAAGATAAGCATGCCTTTTCAATAATTCAGTTTTAACAAAAATAGCATCATCTCTCTCTTTCTGAATTTTTAACATTTGGACTAATTCTAATTCTAGATAGTCATTTCTCTTTCTAAGGTCTAGACTTTCAGATTTTATTCTTTCATTTTCTAAAGTCTGATCTCTGTAGCTAACATTCAAGTTTTTAAGAAAGATTCTTAACTCAGATATATCAGTAGTATCAAAAGCTAGAGTAGAGTGAGGTACCTTGGTCTCAGTAGCTTCAGAGATACTATCAGCATTTGCCATCAAGGCATAGTTCACCTCATCTTCAGAGTCTGAAGTGTCAGCCCAGTCCTTCTTCTTTGTGATGTAAGCTTGACCTTTATTAGCTTTGGCTTTCTTGCATTCAGGTGCAAAATGTCCTTTCTCACCACAATTATAGCATTTGATTTTGGACTTGTCCACTTTCCCAGACCTGCCTTCCTCTCCCTCAGCTTTTCTGAAATTCTTCTTTTCGAAATTTGAATCTCTTCGTGTGAACTTATTTCTTTTCCCGAAGTGCACTGGTCTGGTTCACAAGTGACTAGCACTGATCTTGATCTTCACACCTTCGTTATATTTCAATTTATTAGCCTGCAGCAGTATCTTCAATAAATACATGGAATCTTTTGGCCCTTCAACTGAATCATCTGTACATCTTATTCTGTCACTGAGGCTTGATCATGTTAATGAACTTCTTTCAGCGACTTGATCCTTGTTGGTGTCTGTTCTTCAAATTTCACGATCCCTGTATAGAGTTAATATTATTTATCTTTTATCCTAGTTGAGTTATATATGTCCTCTATTACATATTACATTCATTATGCTTTACAAATTAGTTGTCCAGTTTGATTTTTCAGCGGTCAAATTGACTAACTTTTGATCGAAGATTAAAATTAATCCGTTTATTATTTTAAAAAACTGAAAATCACATATTAAAATAGATTAGAAGTAGTTTACAATGGTACTATATAATATATATAAATATTTTTCATTATGTAATATATATAAATTTCAATCAAATTTTAGTCAATTTTTCATTATGTAATATATAATAAATTTCAGTCAAATTAAATATTTTTCATTATGTAATATATATAAATTTCAGTCAAATTTTAGTCAATTTGACCAACAAAAATAGAAACTGGACAACTAATTAGGGACGGAGGGAGTACTCCCTCCGTCCCAAAATACATGTCCCTTTTCTAAAATGAATTTGTCCCATTTTACATGTCCCTTTTCTACTTTCAATGCAAATTTAAGAGTAATTTTCCAAAACTATCCCTACATTTATTGTATCTAAATTTGACTTTTTTTCAAACTTAACACTATTCTCTTTTTTCAATGTATTAATTAAGGGTATTGGTTGGAAAATTTTATCTAACTAACTTTCTCTTAATATGTGTGTATTTTAGAAAAGGGACATGTAATTATGTAAATGGGGACGGAAGGAGTATTAAATATTAATAGATCACACCACTTTACCTATTTTTCAACAAACTTTACTTTTTTTTACTACATTTTCTCAATATTCATGAAAGTCAAACGGGTGCATACCATATGAAGGGAGTATAAGTGATATGTACTCTTTAATTAGAAGTTGACCTAAAATGAAAAGATAGGTGGCGGAAATGCGGAAGATAGTGAGAATATAAAGTAAAAACAAGTGAACCTAGAAGGAAGGCATGGCATGGCCGAGAACATGGCACATGGCTAGCGAGTACTTACAGTTGTACTTCTAGAATTGAACTAGTATATGGAGACTAGAGCTATAAAGCTTTTACTTTTATAGCAATATTTTGAAAAAAATTGGGGGAAATTAAATAATAGATCCCTAAATTATTCGTATTTTATTGTTTAAGTTCCTGAATAAAAAATTTCGTATTTTGGGTCCCTAAACTATTTTGTTTTGGAAAATGTTAAATCCAGAGTAAAATTTTTATTTACAGAGCAAATTTCTGTGGAATGATAAAATTATCCTTATTTTAAACCAAGTCTGGCCCCTACATTCACAAAAACAAGGACAATTTGGTTTTTTTAAGGAAACTTGCTCTGAAAATAAAAATGTTGCTCTGGATTTAACATTTCCTTTTTGTTTTCTGACTCAAGTCCCTCTGTCATCAAGATTCTAACGGACGTTAGAATATTGACGATGTGTCACTAATGTGGCATACAAATTTCTTGTTTAAATCCCTGAACTTTTCCATTATTTGGTTTAGATCCTTAAACATAAAAATTTCAAATTTCAAATTTTAAACATAAAAATTTAAAATTTAAATCTAAACATGATTATCGTTTATTTTAAAAATAAACATGATTATCGTTTAAAATATTTCAATGGTTGACGTACTTATAAAGCGTATATCCTTATTCATGATTTAATTTTATGTCCAATTTTCATGTTTAAAATTTTAATTATTATGTTCAATTTTTATGTTTAAAATTTAAATTATTATGTTTAAAATTTAAAATTTTATGTTCAATTTCGTATATTCAATTTTTATGTTTAAAATTTTATGATCAATTTTCATGTTCAGTTTTTATGTTTAAACTTTATAGTATAAATTTTATGTTAAAAAATTAAAAATATTCACTTATTTTGTCCCTAAAATTTAAAATTTAATTTTTAAGGACCTAAATCAGAAAATAGAAAAGTTCAGGTATTTAAACCAAAAAATTGTATTCCACATATGTGACACGTCATCAAGATTCTAACGTCCATTAGAATCTTTTTGATGGAGGGACTTGAATCAGAAAAAGAAATAGTTCAAGGACCCGAAATATGGAATATTTTATTCGGGGACCTAGACAATAAAACACGAATGGTTCAGGGACCTATTATTTAATTTTCCCAAAAAAATGTTATAAATTACAGTACAATATTTTAAAGCTTTTACTTTTATAGTAATATTTTATTAAAAGCTTTTATAGTAACGTTATAAAACTTTTACTTTTACTTACAGTATAATCCGTATTTTGCTCCGTGATTCCAGCAACCTCCACAAATATTGTTATACAATATTCTGCCTATAATATTTGCCACTAGAAGGAGGGGTTAGTCATTGAATTGGGAGAGCGATGACTAACTCGAACAAGAAGAACGGAGGGGATAACAACGGGGAGACCCCGGGGTAGCATATGACACCCAAATGCGACCCCTAGGAGCGAGGCCTCACCTAGCACTATGAGGCCACACCTAGCGTAGTGAGACGGGGTTCGAGAAGGATAAGTGACGTCATTAGGTGCGAGGCCAAGGCAAGGATCAAGGTTCTAAGTGACCCCCATCTCCTCGTCGAGACCGTGAGCGGTCCCATCGTCGTGACGATAGACCCCCATCTCCTCGTCGAGATCGTGAGCGATTCCATCGTCGTGATGACAGACCTCCATCCTTCGTTGAGATCGTGAGTGGTCCCATCGTCGTGACGACAGACCCTCATCTCCTCATCGAGATCATGAGCCCCCTATATGATGTAGCTAACGAGGCCCCCTCTTGTGTAACCAATGAGGAGGCCCTATATGCTGTGGCTATCGAGATCGTGAGATGCCTCCTAATGAGATGCCTCTTAATGAGATGCCTCCTAGTGAGATGCCTCCTAGTGAGATGCTTATGCGTGAGATGTCTCCTAGTGGGATGCCTCTACATGAGATGCTTCTTCTTGGTGAAATACCTCTACGTCAGGGAGAGGGGGGACGCCCCCGATCCTTGGAGAAATGGGGACGCCCCGACCCTTGCCGATAATGAGGAGGTCCTCGACTATCTCTAGACATTGGGAAGAGCAAGCAACAAATAACTAGGCTGAGTACGAGGCTCTCATCATTGGCCTCAAGCTCGCACTAGAGATGAAGGGAGAGAAGCCAAAGCATTTGAAAATCAAAATGAGCTCAAGACCTCAATATCTATATTCTTTTTCAACATAGGGAAGCCTGTTATGACATTGAAGAAGCTAAGTGTTCTCGCTTAGCGTTGGAGAGTCCAAATGCCTTCTTGTTTCAGTGAAGAGTACAAGTGCCCTAGGATAGCGTTGAAGAAGTCAAGTGTGCTTCTAGTAGGATCACATCTAATTCACCTCATTACAAATGGTGTCAACTACAAATAATACAAGAAGGTTGCTGAACACTTTTGATTCCTCATCACATCTACAATGATAATGAGGACTCGGGGTAGTGGCATTACATAAACACCTCTTCTAGTGGGACATTTGAAAAATTGCAAGACAATTAAGGCCAGCACCTAGCATTGCGAGGCCGCAAGTCTGATATCCTGCGAGGCGAGGCCACTCGGCCCCATTGGTGATGACGGGCTCAATCAGCTATCCTAAAGCACTTGGAAAAATTCAAGATTTTTATAAAATAAAAATGAAGATCAGGATGAGGCGACGCGAGTCTCTTTAGGCCAACATATATGAAAATAAGGACGAGTCAACGCGGGGTCATGTGGATGCGAGGTGAATAAAAACATGACTTGAAATTTAAGCTCGTGTATGTATAGATTTGCAAAAATATCCACCGGGACCTGCATGTTGAAGTAACGTAATGAGGCTATACAAGTTGAAGTGAATCAACGGGGATTCGTTCTTAAAGAAAAAAAATTACAAATAGGCATTGTGACAACGGAGTGGATTAGGCCAGTCACGGTTTGTGCTGGAAAACAAATAGGCATCGCGAGGAGGAAATCATGTAGTGAGAAATCATTAACTTTTCAATGAAACCCATGTGGACTTATTCTGAAGCCAAGCAGACATTTGTGTTTGGTTATGTTCACAAGAAACGAAGCCTACATGTTGGGGTATCAAAAGAAAAAAAAATGAAGCCACGAGACTTTATTAAAAGAATGAAAAGGAGATCAGCTAAACAAATTTGGTGAGGCTGAGGCCTTTACCAGATGCAAGGCCACGAAGTCAACTGGATATTTTCAGCAGGGCCCAGGGAAAAGATCAAGCCAGTGCAATGTCATGAAGGATTGAAAATTATGGAGAGCAGGAGAAGCGAAGCGTATAAAAAATGAGAAAAGAAAACTAACGAAGGATGGCATGTACGAGCTATGCAAATACCCGGGAAAAAAGCTGCGAAGTCAATTTGAACTTTGAAGGAAATTATTAGCAGGGCCCGGGAGTCAAATAAAAAAGTAAAGTACATGAAGTTCAGTACATGCAATTTCTACAAAATTACAAAGAATTCTTGTTACTGAGTTGGGCTACGAGAGGTGGATCTCATGTAAACATGATGCGAGGCCAACAATAAAAAAAAAGAAGAATATCAAGACAAGCCAAAATGTTGTCTTCGACAAAGTAGTAAAATGTCTTTATTGAAGAAGTATATATAAGACCATCAAGTTATAAGCATGATGGAAGAATGGAAATAAAAGCGAGGACCTAAATTCAAGTTTGTATGCGAGAGCTACCAGGTGGCGGGTCCGTTTAATTATTAAATAAAGTTGGATTTATATGCCTACGAGGATGTTTTAATAGAAAAGAGACAAACAAGCTGGAGACTGCGAAGCAAAATGAGTTCATGAAGTGAGGCTACAATATTTATAGCCAAGTAGTAATGCACGTGGGATCACAAGAAGCTTTTAGTAAAAAATGAGTGATAGAGTGTATTTTATATATACTTTATAGGATTTTATTCCCGCATTTACGGTGCTTTTGTGAATAATTGTGTGGATTTAATTAGTTTTTGATGAGTTTGTCGCAGGAAATAAAGAATTACCAAGTTGGAAGGAGTTTAACGATTTTTAGTTGAAGAATTGAGATTAAGGGTGTAGCTCCGTCATTTTTGGAGTTGATTTATGATATGGAATGAAGAATGGGAAGTGACAAAAGATTCGGAAGATAAAACGGAGGAGAAAGGAGCAAATTGTGTAAAATTCGGATGGTTGCGCAGTCTACACTGTTTTGGCCATATCTGGAGTTCTACAAGTCCGTTTGAGGCCCGTAAGCTGTCCACGCGAAGTCTGGGGAATTTTCTTGAAGTTTGAAGCAACATCAAATTCTAGACAGGAACTGGTCGCGCAGGGTGCACCATTTTCGAGAAGTCTACACCAGAATGATCGATTTTATGCAGTTTGGAGCCGCGCAGGGTGCGCCAGTTTCGTGCAGACTGCGCCAGAATGCGCTGGAATTGACAGTTTTGCCCTTTTTTGAGTCCTACTTGTATTTCAGGCAGTTCTTGCACCAAAAATCGAATTCTACTTGTATTCTAGGATGTTTCCTTGCTGGGCAAGACTTGGAGTGCCTATATAAACACATCTAGGGTATTATTTTAGGGGGGATATATTTTTTTACACACAATTTTTACATACGTTCTTAATATTAAAAGCTAGGGTTTTATTTTCTTCTCTCCATCTTTGCAAGCTCAATTTAATTCTTGGATTTAATTGTTCTTCGTTATTCAAAGGTTTAAGGTATT
The DNA here is from genome assembly GCA_037693485.1 of Kitagawia praeruptora. Taxonomy (NCBI): domain Eukaryota; kingdom Viridiplantae; phylum Streptophyta; class Magnoliopsida; order Apiales; family Apiaceae; genus Kitagawia; species Kitagawia praeruptora. The sequence continues at coordinate 150,066,553 of CM075352.1, forward strand.
TCTTGTCTTCTCCTTATTAATTACATGTGTATTATGGCTTTCTTGATTATTATTGTTAGTTTTAATCCTAGAATGAGTGAGTAATTTAATTCTAGGGTATTAAGGGGAGCCATGTTTGCACCATGATTTGGGCTTAATTTGATTAGTAGATTGATGGGTAGAGAGTAATTCTGATTGATATGTTCTAATTCTTAATTTGTGTAATTGCGCAATATCACGGATTAATCGATTGCAATAGGAGTAATAGATCGAAAGATTTTACTACTAGAGGCTTACATACAATTAGCGGAATTGAAGGTGATTGTGGAAGCATCATTAGATATTCTGAGAGTGTTAATGCTTGAAAAAGATTAACCATTGCTTTAATTACTTAATCCCATTAAAAAACTATACCTTTGTGATTTGTCTGGTGTAAGCATGGTGAACCTGAATTGCCCTAGATCCCATTATTAATTGATTTAAATCATAGTTAAATTTGTTTTAGTAGTTAATAAAATTCTCTAAAAATCATTTATGACTAGAAACAATTGATAATAGTTGAATTGAAATTGAAACTGTCTCCTTGAGGAAACGACCCGTATTTTCTAGTATCTACTACAATTGATACCGTGCGCTTGCGGTTAGACATAATTTTACACATCAGTGAGCTGCGCGAAAATTGGAAAAAATAAAGGAGTCAGCTCGGGTAATTTTAGAACGAGGCAATAAAAACATTACGAGGAGTTCTCGCATGGAGAGGAGTCTACGCACCTGGCAGAGCTCGCGTGTGGCAGTGTGTACAAAAATTACAAGGCAATCAACAATTCAAAAGCTAGTAGCCAATTTTATGATAAAAGAGATGGGTCCACGAGTGAATTATACAAAACCAAAATTGGAAAGTTAGTCACCTGGATGGCAAATTAGTGGGGGTCCCGCACACTACAAAATATAAGACAACAAAAGTCTTTGGCACTGGACACCCGCGAGGAGGTATATAAAAAAGGAAAAAATAGCTTGCGACGAGGCAAGAGAAAATTCAAGATGGTGCGAATTGATTTACAAAATCAATTAAAAGTAGAGGGTCCGCACATGAATTATTTGAAAAAGAAAACAAAGTAACTTGTGTGAGGCTACAAAGACAAACCGGAATGCAATAGCTGGGGGCCCGCGTTAAATCTTCTTCGCTGCGATGGATCTTTATGTGAACCTGCAAAGTGGATATAAAAATTATTCTGAAGCGAGGAATATCAAAATAAATTAATTATTATTTTGATTATTTTTGGATGAACTCAGAATGATTTCCAAAATATTTTGGAGACAAAAATTATATTAGTAAGGATCCAAGCGAGAGGCCCCCTTTCATCATATTTCAAGAAAATTAAAAGAGATAAATGGAAGTGTTATAGGGAGAAATTGGTATAACAATGGTTTGGAGGTTTGCTGGATTAACGGAGAAAAATACGGATATTTTGCTAAGAAATGAAGAACAAGGATTAGGGTTTTGGTGTATGAGGTGTGGCTGAACTTGTATGGTGATTTTAGAGTGAATTGTTTCTCATCCCATATCAAGGTGCCTACGTACCCTATTTATAGGGATCAACCCATACGTAGTTCTTAGAGAATAAGATACCTAGACGGGCTAGGGTTTTAGGAGATAAGTCATGGCCCAAGCCCACTCGCTCTAGGGCTGACATGTAAATGAGTCATCAATCCTGCTCATGACCCATGGCCCATTAGAGGTTACTTATGGCTACATGATGCTAGAACTATGCGATGCTCCTAGCGAAGCTGATGAGGACCTCGCATGCGACCCTGCTATGTTCAGTCATGCGATGCCGGCCTCAAATATGGAGATACTGTGACGCCCCCAAATCCGAGGTCAGAGATTCAGGTCGTCACATCACCATCCAACCATATCATACCTGTATTAACTTTACAACTCAACAATACATCCATCCAGACCTCAATCTTACGCACATACAAGTTAGAGCCTCAGAAACGATAATCAAAAGTAACACTAAATATTACAATTCATCTGTACAATCCAGAATCTTACGCACTTCCACTTATACAACTACACTTGAAGCCAAGTCTTACTATTAAAGTTGAAAACCTATCAGACTTACTCTGTAGTATTTTTCAGGAACTAAATCATCTCCGGGGTAAATCTCCTACTCCTCTTCTGCTGGTGCGGAGTTAACCGACCAAATTCTTCTCATTCTGAAAAGTTTTTATAAAGCAAGAATGAGCTACATAATGCTCAGCAAGTTCACCATTTTGAAAAATAATAAAGTGGTTTATTTTGAAAACGTTCCCAACTATATGGGTATACATCTCAGATTACAAAACATAACTCGACAATATATATGTCCGAGTTTGAATAAAATATTTATACTCACTAAGGAGCTTTAAGAATAACATATGAATCCTTTATAAGGTTCTCATTTCAATATATCTCAAGTTTGAAAATATTTACGTATGAGTATATCAGTTTCGGCAAAACACTCTACGGTTAACATAATGTACAGGGAATGCATTGATGCAAAACCTCTTTCCTTCCATTAGCTTAGAAGGTTTCTCATTCAAAAATATTTCATTCTTTGAAATAATTGCAAGAGTGCACTAACACGTGCCAATCTCTATAGAAAATCTTGTAGTTCTAGATACTGCACGATGTTAATATTTTTCTTATCAAAAACCACACTATCGGGAACTTGGCACTTAGGCCCAAGAAGCAGTGTTTGAGTATTTTTCCAAAGTGGAGGATGGGACTGGAAGAAAACATAAAAACCTGACAAGGAATGACGATGATCAGTCGCCACAACCAAGTCCAACAATCCGCGGGTCTTCTCTACTAGTAGAAGGATAGAAACTACATCCGTAACTACCCTTGGGTGAAAACTACATCCGTAATCACCCTCGATGAAAACTACATCCGTAATCATCCTTCGGCAACACCTGGGCCGGAATAATAGTTGATGGACCGCCTGGCTCACGGCCGCTTACACATCCCGGGAATCGTTCGTCAACGATTTCCACACCTGCCAGAGTCCCCTTTTTCTTTTCTTTTCAAAAATCATTTTGATAGAAAATTCGAGTAGTTGAAGTTCGACCTCAGTCGACCGATAATTCTTGAAAAACGTACAAGAAGCAAAACCTGACCGGGGGTTTTCGAAAATGTTTTGGGTTCGAAAGAGTTCGAGTTTGAAAATGCTAAAGGTATCTTGGATTAGTTTTGTCTTTAAAATAATAAACGATAATTAATAAATAATATTTTGAGATTTAATAATAACAATTAATAAAATAATTATTTAATTAAAATAAGCTCTTAATCCAAGATATATATTTTTGAGTATTTTTAACAATGTAAAAATAATAATTACTTAGGTATACTATACTTCCCAAATGACTCTTCGGGTTTTCGCAATTTAATCACGATGCAACAATATACCGCTCCCCGGTCAATAGTATATTTGGACCGCTATAACCTCTATTGCTAGGGTCGTTGTCCGAAGAAAACAATTTTATTCTAAGTTCAAGGGTGTACAAACACATATGCATATATCTCAATCTTCAACATAATCCTGTAAAGCATAAGCATATAATACGTTTGGAAGCTATAAACACAATAGTGAAAATCCTTATATATAAGTTTTGAAAAGTAACTTGCATAGGTAAAATCAAGAATATAATCTTTTGAAATTAAATACTTAGGGTTGGAAAACTTGCCTTGGTGAGGTTGGGGTGGTCGGCTCGCGAAGTGGAATGGAAATCTATACATAATCAATATTTGTACGTTAGCCTTAACAACGCTACTTAATCGTAAGGTTTTAAAAATCGTAAGAGCAACTTAACGACTCCACTTGTGACCACTAACTCTCTCATATGACCATGTCATCACATTATCACATTCGTTACCCATTCGACTCAAATCTATTCCTCAAACTCGAAATTCAAGTAAATATTCTTAAAATTACTTTAAACTAATCCCCTAAGTGGTTTTTCACTTGCGCGCACCTCGCTCTAAAATTTTTATAAAATTGAAAAATTCGAATTTTAATCAGATTCTTTTTGGGTAGCCTTCCTTACTGTAAGACCTAGCTATTCGCAATTTTTCACAATGTTTGCAGAAAGTTTGAGGGTCCAAAGACAGTTCACAAACAGACCATACAGTGCAGTCCGGATTTCAGAACCACTCCTCACTCTTCTGGTCATAACTCAAAATATACACATCTCCTGGGTATGAAACTTATATTTCTGGAAACTACATTCAAATACCTTTCTAACCATATGTATTGGGACTTAAGGAGACAAGTTTAAGGGGTTCAAAAGTCCACTGCAAGACAGTACATACTCCCAGACTTTTTACTCAGCACTCATCTTTACTTAATCCTTCAAGAACTCAACTTATACATCATATCTACCATCAAAACCATCAAGACTTATCTCTACAACATACATGGGGTTACATACTCTAAGTACAAGCTTTAAAATCACATCAACAACATATATCCTCAAGATTCTCATCATCCATAACTCATATAACCAAGATATGTACCAATACTCTTAGATCTAACATTATAAACCATAAACACTTCATGACTAAGAGGGGTTAGAGTTTTTATACCTTCTTGAGCCTCTAAGAACCTTGGGTAACCTTTAAAAGCCTCAAGAACACCTTGGATGGTCTCTACAAGTCTTATACTTCAAGATCTAAAACAAGATTTAAGTTAGTCACTATACATCTCCAACTTTCACCATTTTTCTCACCAAGCTACACCTTGAAATAAATTATGAAACTTAGTACATACCTTGACAACACTTAGGAGAGGCTTGGATTTTAATCTTGAGATTTTTGTAGTAGTGGAAGAGGAGAAAATAATTTTTCTTCTTCCTTTTCTCTTGCTTGGCCGAGAGCAGTTTGCTCCAAGGGGGGGGGGGAGTTTTCTTGGTTTGTTTTGGGTGTTTGAATAATGACATGTATTATTGTGATATGTATTGATGTGTGTATGTATTGTGTCACATGTTGACACCCTAGAGTTAGTAGACTAGGCATACACCATGCCTCTTTGTCTCCTAGAATAATGCACCAACTAGTCACTATTCATTGGTTACTTTATGCTTTTTCTAGTTTGCTTTCCTAATTGCCTAGTTACATGACACTTGCATGCAATATTCTTTCCTTGTATTATTATTCCTCCATCAATGGTTATCACTTAATCCTTAATTCATATCGTATCATAATTAATTCCTCGTAATAATATTTTGTCGCGTAGAGATTTCCCTTGTAATTCTTTAAGTACTTAATTGGGTAAATTCCTTAAATATCCATAACTCCTTGTCATAGTCTCTTAAAATCTCCTAATACTCTAATAACTCTCAAATCCCAAGTTTTTATGAATCCTAATAGCAGTAGGCCTCTTGCCTTCAACAATCTTCCCTTTTTCTTACACAGTGAATATAACAAAATAAATTTTCAGATAATCAATTCCATCACATAACATAGGTGACTCAAAAGGTCCCTAATTCACAATGTCATAAGCTTTTACACATTTAGAATATTACAAAAATCACGATTCTTACAGCCTCCCCTCCTTAAAAGGATTCCGTCCCGGAATCAGGTTGAAAACAGTTGAAGGTACTTTTCACGCATCGCGCCCATGTTGATTCCTCGACGTTCTGGTTCCTCCACAAAACTCTCACTAGCTTGACACCCTTGTTCCTCAGCAATTGTTCTTTTCTATCCATGATTTCCACGGGTTGCTCCACATAGGTCAAGTCTGGTTGTAGGTCCACTTGGTCGTACTCTATCACATGCCGATAGTCGGTGTGGTAGGGTCATAACATAGACACATGAAACATATTATGAATTTGCTGCAAGCTTGGGAGCAAGGCTAACTCGTAGGCTAACTTCCCAATACGCCTCAAAATCTCAAAAGGTCCAATAAACCTTAGACTTAGCTTCCCTTTCTTACCAAACCACATCAATCCTTTCCAGGGGGATACCTTTAGCATCACGAAGTCTCCCACCTCATACTCCTTTGATATCTCATAAAATTTTGCCATTCGAAATAATGGGTTTTGTAAAAAAAAAACTAATGACTTTTACATACACTCGTCTGCACTGTAAAGACGTAATATCAATTCGAAATCTTCATTTAATAATTCGTACATATCGTGATTGCAAAAATTTCTCATCCACCCATAAAATTTCTATTCATCCAGGTTTCGAATATTCACGAAAATTAGGGTTATTGTAGTCTCCTCTCCTTAAAAGGATTCTATCTTAAGAACCTAAGGAAAATAGTTGTGGATACAATTCCAACTTTACCCTTTCCAACTCTCAGGTTGACACTTCAACCCTTTTGTTCTCTCACCTTGGTCTCACCAACGCTTTAATGTTGCTTCTCAACGCATGCTCTCCTCGACCTGTATTCCTTATCGGTTGTTCTATGAATGAAAATTTCTATCCCACTACTTATGCGTTCCTCTTTTACCTTGTTCATAGTATCCGTGTTGAGTCCTTGTATCGTTGGCCCGTGAATACTTTGTGGTCGTGTTTTATAATCTAAGACAACGTCAATACGCATGGTATTCCTCATATTCCTTGGCTTGATTAGCACGCATGTGTTGCCTCCCGTTAGTCGTTACCACTTGCTATGGATACTATATAGTCTTCGGTATACGTCGAACCAGTTCAGCTACTATATCCCTCGTTCATTGACTTCTTCGTAACGCAAGAAAAGCAAAACTTCTTCTTTCGCAGTACGCTTTACAAGAGACGTCCTTACGTTCGCATGGTGACTATCGTGATAACAACATTCCTTTCGTGGGTAAATGATTATTCTCGACTGCCCCGTGAAATCTAAGGCACGACACTAAATATAAATACGATCGTCTGGATAATTCTTCTTCCCTGCCTATTAGCCGCAGATCAAATTAGTACATATGCTTAATCTCTTGTTAAATATACATGAAAGCACCTTCAGTCTTCGAAATTTAACCTTAAGTCTCTATCTGACGTAATCGCTGCAGAAGTTTTATATTGCACCACCATCTCTTCCGTATATAAATCGATAATCTTCTAAATGGAAAGTCTCTCGTAGGTAAATCACTTGGTCCCACAATTATAAGTCAACTAGGGCCATCTCTTGACTCGGTCTTCGGCGACCTACTTATGAAATTCATTATAATTCTGTCCACGTTCAAGATTTTCTACAGGCAGAATTAATCCACTAGATCTCTATCATTCTGCTTTTGACATGTCGCATTTGTACTTAATAGTTTGCCAATACCATTCTTCATATCCGTTTGCCAAACATTCTCTTAATTCTCTATACATCTTTGTCCTTCCCCATAATTTAGTCATTTTCCTCTAACATTATTCTTTATTGTATATACTCTATTTTCTTGGTCAATACTGACTGAATTCCAATTTTGAATAATCCCTTCTATAGGTATCGGCCACCACACTGGCCTTTCCTGGGTAATAACAAATTTCTCCATTATACTCCCTGCTCCCTTTTGTCACCTTCTCTTTCTTATGTTTAGTTCTAATATGAAGATATACTTATGGCACTTGTGGAAAAATTTCACACTTTTCTCATAAGGTTAACGTCTCAGTTTTATGCGTGAACGCTATCATGACTAATCCCCGACTCACGGTTAGTATATCCTATCCCGTAACCTTTATGTTGTTTAGAAGTATAGGCTATCATCCCTTTTCTACTGTATCAGCACACCACTTAAAATATTGAAAGACGCATCATCGTGACTCTCAAAGTCCTCTTTTTATCATCAAGTATAGCTAACAACGAGGTTGTTGCTAATATCTCATTTCATTCCAAAACTTTGTTCATTAATCCATAAAGGCTTCTGACTCATTAGTCCACTCAAACGATACTACCATAATTTTATAACGTTTATATTAGTATGAAATGCCAACTTTGGCACAGTACAGAGGTCGATCTTGAGTTGGTGAAACCCGCTTTTCAACCTTATCTTTGAAAAACAACTACGCGTTTTAACTGGTCAACAATTCCTACATCTCCGGTTAGGTGTATCGATTCTCGATGATATAGGTAAGATGTCATACGCTCGTCCTCTTTCACAACTGGAGCCAATCAGCCTAAGGCCTGCATGCTGCTGCGATTCCTAATAAACTTGATTAGGTGGTAATCTCGGAGGATCATTGGGATATATCCATGCATCCATTTGCTATTAGGGGCCTTTTAAACTTTATGTCTCTCTATAAGCATCACTCCCTTTAAGCTAAGTAAAGCTTCACATTCTTGCCACGATATTTCTTCCTTTCTTGTCCATCTCACTTCCATGTTAGTTTTCTCTAAGGATATGTCTTACATCGTAATCGATTTGCATTTCTTGGATCAGGAAAAGGCTTGGTAACTCCAGAATTCATTAATATAACATCCTGACAACGGTTGGTAGGAGCGTACTCCCAACCACCTCATCATTTCTTATAACCTTCCTCACACTAATATTAAAGGTCCTGTGGTATGCCCCGTCATGTTATTCCTACTTTAAATAATTACTCGGCATAACGCTCTGGCTACACAATTACAACATTTTGTTTTTGATCTCATATTGGTGCAACGGTTCACAATTGTACCTCCCGTTCACCCTAGAGTAATCACTTTTGAGAGGAATGGTTTCAAAATAACAAGGTCCAATAGATAATTTCAATAAGAATTCCACATTGGATGTTCCAAGAATGTTGATGGTTCCAAATACTAGGAGTCTCGATTTTCGGAGATGTAAGGATGGACAAAAAGAATACAACAAGGTTTATTCCTTCATGTCTTGATAATTTTGTAATGTGGTATCATAGAGAATGTTGCACGAGGGCAATGATTGTTGGATACAAAAGTCATAAAGATGGTCTTTATACAATTCTTACATCTGGTGAATACTTTTCCTCTTGAAAAATAGAGGATCTAAAAAGTCCAATTGATAAAGGTCATCCGATCGAAAGAAATTCTACTCTATGACGATAAAAATGAAGCAGTTTATCATTCAAGTAATCTATGGTTTCAAATGAATCTTCATTATATGAATGAAAAAAATAGAATATTCAAGTGACATAAAGTCTGATACAAAGATGGGTAGAATTCAAGTTGAGTGGACGACCTCACTAGGTCTCAATCAAGTCATTCGTCAAAACTTTCATCATCATACTTTACCACATGCAAAATGCATTGCGGAATTGCTGAATGAATTAAATTGGGAGTTGGACCAGTGAAACAATAACTAGTCCTTTTCAAGAAACACTAGCAACTAGCTAGACAAAATTTGCTAGTTCGCCTGTTTGAGACATCACCACTAGCTAGGACAATTAGCTAGGTGTTCTTCACAACATTACAATTTTGACTAGTTAGAACAATCAACTAGTCATTCATATTGACATATCGACTAGCCAGTTTCAATTGGCTAGGACGAAATTTCAACATCGTAGCCACTGAAGAAACTTTAGGCTACTCGGACAACGAATGGAAATAAGAAGTTATTAAGTTTGAAAAAAGAAAACTATAAAATCTGAAGAGAATGTTCTAGGTATCGGAACAATCGATAACCTCTCATCAAATATTACTTATCAGTGAAACGGTCCACCCAAGTGTAAGAACCCAGATTTTTGGGTAGAATTAAAACTTTTATTATGTATTGATGTAAGAGTGAACAGTGGTTACAACTACAATGTAATACTGGCTTTAAAGAATGAATAATGAAAGGATATATATTCCAAGGTTATATGGCCTGAAGGATGCTATTGGGTGATAACTTAGATTAGAATAATCTATCTCCTAGAAAGTTAAGATAAGATTCCCTAGAAAGAAATAGATACCCTCATGTCATCCAAATCAATATCTATTATAAGCCCAGCGGTTCCGTAAAAAGGTTAAGGAACACTCGAAGGTGAACCAGGTTCATTTTCCTAATTATAGGAATTAAATAAAAATAAGTGATGAATAGTGATTTTGGTGGAATTTGGAATATTATTATAATAATGTTATACCCGGTATTCGGAACGGATTTCTGAGTTCGTATTAGTGATCCAGGAGGAAAATAAGTGTATGTAAAAGCTGTCGGATTCAGAAAAAGAGCACTTTTATTTTCTCCGAGATTTTCCTAGACACTGCAAGACTTAAGGATTTATAAAAGGGAATTAAGGAATTTAAATTCGAGAAGTATTAAGAAAGATGAAGAATAGTATTAGAAATATTAAGAAGGTTTTCGGTAAAACCCTAATTAGAAACGAATGAGTTATTCCCTCAAACGATCAATGAAATGAGCAATAACCGGACAAAGAAACAAGCAGAGAACCAAGGCACATGCATGTGCAAGTGGATAGAGTCAAGTGACCAAGTAGTTACCAAAGGAACTAGATCAATTAAGAGCTAACTAAGTGCTTAGCTTCCTATCATCATCTTACCACAAAAATCTAGATATTTGTCCATCCAAATGCATCATCCATTATATCACCCTTAATAATGCAACTTGAAAGAGATATTATCTAAAAAGCAAATCACTTTATGCATTATTTTCAAGCCAACCAAGCTAAGGCACCAAACTCTCTCCAAGAACAAGCCTTTCGGCTTTCTTAATAATTCAAGAATCAAAATCCCTCTTCCCACCATTGTTTGATCTCCAAACTTTTATCCTAGATCCTATATTTCATAAAAATGATACCCTAGAAATCCTAGCTTCAAAATCCATTGTTTCCATTTTCAATAAAATCATCAAAGTCTAGTGTGAATAGTAACCTCAAGAACAAAACTTTTGGATCTTGATTTTGGTTGATGATCCAAGCTTCATGGAGGCTATACAAGGACTATACAAGGATTACTAAGTGTATACACACCCCAAGGAAGGTATAACACACTTGAAACCCTAGATCTTACTTTGAGTTTATACTTGTTCTTGATGATTTTAGAGTAGTATGTTCATGATAATGTTATAACCATGCTTAGTTAGTGAATTAGTGAATCAAATAGAATGATGATTATTATGGTGAAGCATGATGTACTTGGACAGATTGAGATGTATATGAAGTGTAGAAATTGTGTGGATGCCCGGTGTGGCTTGGTTGGTGTGTTATGATTTTAGAAAGATTCGATTTATAGCCGTCGTAATGCCCGATTTTCGTTTAACCTTAAGTAACCATGCATCACAGTAGCTTTAACTCACTGTTAAGCTTCGATTTCTGCCATGATAAGCTAGATTATGTTATAAGCTTCGTTTTGATATAAAGATCGTATGAAATGGACTTACGGTTTAGGAGTTATGATTAAATTCGTAAAAGAGGTTCGAAACCGTAATCGAAAGTTCGTAACTGAAATTGGAATCCCTTAACATGACTAAGTCAGTGACGAATCATGGTAATTAAATATTAGAGGTCATAAGGAAGGCGTGAGAGAAAACCACAAGTAAAATGGATCGTTTTCCGATTTTATAAAAATATTCGAATCGAGGATAAGTGCGAAGAAACCACTTTTCGGAGGTAACATTATTCATTAAAACCTCCTGCCCTGTTTTGGCAAAATCCCGAAAAATTAATCTTCTGATCTAAGTCCAATTTTGAGTTAGCTACCTTCTAGACATTCTTTAGATCATGTACGCGAAAACGGTGCGTCATTTGAGTTAGCGGTTACCGAGTTATGAACATTTTAGTAAAAGAGGTGTGAATAGTAAAGATCCGTAGTCGATTGAACTTCAAAATACATTTCACCTATTTAGACTCGTGGCTTCGAATTGGAAATTTTATGATAAATATTACAAATACCAAAGATGATTTTATAAGTGGTTTCGTAATTAAATACGTTTCCAGTGATTTATTAAAAGTGTTGAAGTACGAGTCTCGAAATAGTGATTCTCAGAAAAGTCAACCCTAGGGGTACTACCTTGGCCACCCTTTTTGGCTAAGTTAAAAAGGGAATTTCGAGTCGACTAAAACACGAAACTTGTTAAGAATTATCAAGACCACATATTGGTGCAAAGAACGAGGTTATAATTGATTAAGTAAGATATACGAAAAATCTGACATTAAGGGTGGGTTCGAGGTGTGTTTTGGACTGAACTTACATGACTTAAGTTAAGTTACACTTAACCTTCGAAATGTTAAGTGATTGACCTTGGTTATTGTGACTATTTATAGATCACTGGATTGACACGAGGCATACTACCCCTACAGGATTACCAGGCAAGTTTCCAATACTTGGAACTGTTGTTGTGATAGTATATATGATGATTGTTTTATACATATGCCATAGCATGCATGCCTACTTTCAAGTTAATATTGAATTACTTGTTCCCTGAATTGATATCGGCTTATAGACTATATATGAAATATCAGTTATAAGCCAGATTGTTTGGTTAAGACCCTTAGCGAAGGGCGTATGATATTCATACCTCAAATATAGACCGGGAGTCGATATTTTGTAATATATATATATAGTCGTGGAAACCCGGAGGGATCCCAGCGACAAATTTATTATTTCGAGGATTTTTATTCGATTACGAATCGTTCGAGGAACGTTATTTGAGTATTACCTCAGTGAAGGAATATTTAATGAATATTATTTTAATATTCATTTAGAATGTCATTTATTTAATGAATATTATTTTGATCATTCATTGCAGTTATTTAGTTAATGAATATTATTTTGAATATTCATTAGAGTTATTTGGTGGACGAATATCATTCCCAAATATTCATTTGGCGTACTTATTATTATTTGGAATATTCATTTGATCTTTATTTATTTAATGAATATTACTTTCGAATATTCATTTAAGGTTTGATTTACTTAATGAATATTATTTAAAATATTCATGGGAAGTTCTATTTACTCAAGGAATATTACTTCGAATATTCCTTTAAAGTTTTGATTACTAAATGAATATTATTCTGATATTCATTTAGAATATTATTTGTTTAATGAATATTATTTGGATATTCATTTGGAATGTTATTTGTTAAATGAATATTATTTTCAAATATTCATTTAAGGTTTGATTTATTCAGTAAATATTATTTTAAATATTTAGTTAAGTTTAATTATTCAATGATTATTATTTTAAATATTCATTTAAGAAGAGATTTATTTAATAAATAATTCTATATATTCTTTCGAGGATTACTTACGAGTAATATTATGATTTAAAAATAGTCCTTAATTATTATTGATTTAATAAATATTCTTGGAATATTTATGTAAATTCTTTTAAATTCTCTTTATAATGATTTACATCATACGAAGATTATCTTTTACCTTCAGATATGGTGTAAAATATTTCGGAATATCTTATGACTATTTATATCAAGGGGAGGTTCCTAAACTTTAATTTCATTTAAATCTATCTTAAAGAAGATTTAAATACTCGCTCAACTTCCAAACGTATATAAGGGGACCTCACTTGAGCGATGTTATTTATTGGACTGCCCGGTCCTATACTTGCTAAAACTATCTTGTCACTCACATCTTGATTCTTTCAAGTATCGATATGAGTCTTTTGGTTACCTCCTCAACGCTCGAGGGGTATGATTGATGTAACAAGTTTATATCCATTAACAAGCATCAGCTTGGGAAATATTGGTGAATTTTTCCTTTCCAATTAGATACGACTACTTTGTGGAGTCCTATCAACAAGTGTTACACTTGGGGAAAAGGGGAACGAACTTTACGTTTCAGAGTCATGGATGATATTCGAACTAGGAGACGCGTAAGTGGCCGAGTGGCGCCGGTCCAGCAATAGCCCAACCTTTGGCTGAGGAGTTCCAGAGGGCGGTAGATAAATAATTCCATCGGAGCTACCTTCTACATGTAGAGAACGACTGATGAGATGCATGACATACGACTGATCATCGTAAACGTCAGGGCATCTGGCGCGGCAATGCTCCCGTATTAGTTCATCTTCTAAAAGTAAGAAATTTCTGCAACACTGTTGGTGTTGGCAAGGTGAAAAAGTGTTGAAATCGGAATTGCAATATTTTTCCTGCAAGTTCCTCTTTTATGATAATTGAGAATATCTTGCTTATCTTTTGCATAGCAGATATTTATTCAAAACAAATATATTTTTGAGTTACCTTGTAACTTCATCTCATACCTTATATTGGTACTACATCGTTAATGCATGGCATATGGTTTCAAAGATATTTTGGACTGTTATATATTATCACTGTTCAATTATATTTCTGGTGGGCTATTGCTCACCCTTGCTTTATTTATTTATATCACAACAACAGCTAGATCAGATGGCCGCGCAAGGCGCACACAGCGTAAGCAGGTGTCAACCGTCAGAGGTTTACCGCTAAGGTCTTGGCTACCTTTGTTGAGGATGCAACTACTGGTAGGCTAGTTGTTAGCAATTGAGCCTCAAATGTATTTATATTATGGTATCTATTAATGGATGGCAAAGAGTATGTAATTGTACAATTGTAATTCTTTGGGTTGTAAGAACTCAAACTTGTGATTAATAATATTGTTGGTTACTCTGATTTCATCTCTGGGACTATAACGGGTGTGTTTTATGTTGTTGTTTTGGGTCACAAGGTTGTAATTTAAATTATGTTGGTTTTGTGGTTGGATATTGAGACCGTAACGACCAGATCCCTGACCCTGGATCTGGGGGTGTTACAGAAATGGTATCAGAGAGAGCGTTATATATCCCAGAGATGATGCGACGTTAAAACAATAAATTCATTAAGATAATAAGAACTCTTGCCAAGTTCATAGTCGGACTACTTAAGGTAGTATTGATATATAAAACCCTTATGGGAACTATTAAGTATCATGGTAGTAACTTAGCTCGTTCTTGTACCGACTAGTAAGGCGACAGACCTTGAGGCATACGAGCAGCAGCACGATGATGCCTGATTATATGCTGACGATCGGATGGTGGATTCGATAGAGTACCCTACTGAGGACCCGGAAGAGGTTCCAGCAGAGAGGGAGAATCCTGTTAGAGACAGGGAAGTTTACCTTGAGGAGATGAGGGCTGCAGCCAGAGAAACTGTAAGAATCTAGATATAGTGCTCAGAGATGTGAGCGTAAAGAACTGATGTATTATGAAGAGAATTAAAGAGGTATATTGGATCTATAGCTGGACTGCCGGATAAAGTGCCAGCAAGTTAGATGGATTTGAGGAATTACTCAAGATCTTATGTAAGGATAGATAAGAATCCTTGGAGACTTTCAGATTAATGAGAAAGGAATTAGAATGATGCATGATTATCAAAGACATTGATATAGGACGGGGAGCAGAGTCCCTAGGAACAGTTAAGACATAGGTGGCAAGTGCCATATCTTCAGATAAATGAATTGGTGTGAATCTTATTAATGATAATTCGCCGTGAGAAGACAGATTTCATAGGTTTTAAATTATGAAACCAAATTGAGATTGTTAAGGTGATTTTATTCAGGGAAATGCCCATCTTATAAATGGATCAACTTAGAAAGAAAAGACATTGGGAAGTGATGGCCTGAACGGATAAAGTATATAAGGAAATAGTAAGCGAGACAATGATCTCAGAACCTACAAGAGGAGAAGACCAGTGAGTCTGTGATAAATTAGTAATAAGGCTATCATCAGGAACCAATTATAAGTTCAGTGCAATTCAGTGAAATGATGAACCAGAAACATTAGATGCATGTGATTCAGAAGAATATTAAATTCTTTCTTTTCCTTGAATGGATTATGGTAGTTACCTTAAGTTTATGCTGACACTGAATCATAAATGGATTAGGCAAGGCGATCAATGGTTGAGATGTAATTGAGAATGCTTTTAGATGCAACCTGAAAGAACAGGTGTAGGACATGTTCTCGAAATAAGAGTTTTGGCAAAATGAAGTCCAGCAATAGGACACATGATCAATAAGAGTAGTGTTGGTCGGCCCTACCAAGTTAAAGACAGTTTCAAATGGAGATTGGCCAACCACACTGGCAAAGGTGAGAAATTTCATAAAATTCACAAGGTATTACCAAAGATTTGCTCAGGACTTTACAGAAAGTGTAGTCCCGTAACCCGACTGATTATAAGAATAAAAGTTTGAATGGACAAGATAAACGTGAGAAGATCTTCCTGGAGCTAAAAGTAAAGTTGGTGATGACCAGGGTTGGCATTGCCTAATGGAAGAAGGAAACTTTGGGAGATATTATGATGCAACTCATACAGGTATAGGTCTGCGCTTATGCAACACAACAGCGTAATTTCGAATACATTTAGACAGCGCAGTTCATCGGATTCAGATGGCCTTGGTAGTGCCAAGGTCGAGGAACGACTAACCCCGACGGTAGTGTTCCTTCTGAGACTAGTTGTTAAGAAGACTGGTATTTGGTAGTATCGACTAATAGGACGAATATGTATCGGGAAGATGTGGCATGTTATTAGTAGGTGAATAGATTAACTAAAATTTTCCCAAATTCTGGAAAGGAATTCAACGAATTTTGGCAAACCTTGTCTTTCTGATTATCAAAAGACGTCATTGAAGAGAGTGGAAACTGGAGCGAACCCTGTGGATTGGGTAAAGTAGCCGCTATACAGGTTGGTAGACATACCCCGATTATTACAGTTGAATGTAGGGATAAAATTATGAAGTTGAATGTAATTAAGAAACAAGCCGGACTGAGAAATTCTGGGATTGACTTAAATGAAAAGGTTGTTATGCTAGAAGAGTTAAGCTTTTGTGGTACGTGAAATTGATAAGAGAAGTTGAAATGATAAAAATAAAGGAAATGTGACCGGAGACGGTACCGAGAAGTCAAGTGAGACTTATATGGAGTAAAATTTTGAAAAGATCAAAAGGTATCAAGTAGAAGGCACTATGCCAACAATTGCTAGAAAAGTAATGCTATTAGCCAACCCCTAAATTCATATATTTTAGTGTGGCCAGTTGGGGCCAAGTCACTAAGGATTGTCAAGTGACTAATCCAGCAATGAAAGGACAAAGCGGGGTGCTTCTAACAAAGTGCCAACCGCAAGAACTTTTGATGAAGAATGAATTGAGATACATGATGATGGATTTTATAAATACCATGGATGTGTTGGGGAATGAGGATGGTGACCAGTAAAGGTTATGAGGATTGTCAGAGATGGTGCAGTATGATGCATAAATGTTATCTGAAACTTGGTGTCCTCAAGAGGAGCATTAGGCATTAAGAGATTCACGTTAAACACGACCAATATCTTCCAGAACATCCTTGCTACCATTACCAATTTCTGTAAGAAAGACAGATAGACATACGTTGTCTTTTGGAAGGTCATATAGACTAACATTCGTTTGAAAAAAAGAGGTAACATTAAGCTACCTATAGATTATCAAGATTGGAATGATTGAAAAGAGACCCTTATTATGGATATATGATTAAAATTGCCAAGTACAGGATGTAAGTATTCCTCGGAAATGGAATTGAGGATAGAATGTCCATAGATTAATACGAACCCTGGGGGATGCACAAAGGATAGCATCACCCCTAACAAAGACATTGTGAATTCAGACGATATAAGTTGAATCGACCAAAGTATCAATAACCTGTAAGGATTTGTGGAAAGGAGTCTCCAAAAGTACATAGACAGAGATGTTATAGAATTGACTAATGATGTTTGATATACCCTGTAACCAGGAGATGCAGGAGGAATGATGAGGATGGCCTAAGAAACCTTATAAGGGAAGTGCTAATATTCTAAACTTCAAACGGGAAGTTTGGTAAGGAATGTATGACATAGTAACAATAAGGCCAGATGAAACATGGGTGAAACCATGTAAAAGTATGGATTGAACCAATAAGGTTGAGATTATCCTAAAAACAAGAATGGAGTTAAGTAAAGAAATATCCTAGGTATGATTTGGAGTACCTGTAGTCAAGATCGCACTAGAAAGGTGGAAGCAATGACTTTTGGAAAAGACTGATAGATGCTTTCTCTCATTCAGCAGAATTTAAGGGAGAATGCTTCCACCCTGAGTTGGAATAGATCTAGAAAACATTGACCCCAAGAAATTATTATATTCAGGAAAGGCCAATGAGGTGGCCGACACTTTAAGTATAAGGGAGTATGTATATATGCTCATACTAGAGAAATAGAATGATAATGTAAGGACCTTGATGGTCATAATGGGGTGGAGGAAGTTACATTCCGTCTAATGATTTTTCCAGGATCAACTATAAGAATAGTTTAAGTAAAGATTTGATTCCTGATGTTGCCAGGAGCACATTACCGACATTAGGAGGCTCTATGACAGACCAGACCAAATTCCCCAAGAGACTCGCCTTTTCTTTGGAAAGAGAGAGGGGAGGTTAAGTAACAATGAATTGGTAGTAAATGACCAGAAATAGAGAGGGTACAAATACTGATAAGCCAAATGGCACGATGATGAATGACAAGCAAGTTTATGTTGGTGTATTTCTGTGCAAACAAGATAGAGAAGTATGAGATTGGCAAGCGATTAAGCAAACCGCTAAGCTTTTAGTCTTCTACCGGAGATATATGATTAATAATCTCACCAGCTTGTTCCAGCTGCAATGCTGGAAGCTTTCCTGCAATTTTATCTGCTTCATGTAATATCTACGTCAAGTTCAGGAAGCGTTTCTTATGGATAGGAAATAGTGATTATTTTGTTTTCCTAGAGGATCTTGAATTGACAATTATGATGCTTAGTTGTTAAAGCACTAAGTAAACGATAAGCGATGGTGATCCTTCTGAGAAATTAGGTGGTAACGACGGTGCAAATGTCGAAGTGAATCTAAGTTAGAGAAATCATCCAGGTTTATTTCGGATGGTGTAATTTCTGGAACGACGGGATATTTGAAATGAAGAATTAGGTTATGATGGTTCATAAAATGATTATAGTAGGAATAAAGACAAGAGACTGATAGAATTGGGAATTAATAAGAGAGTCAGCTAGGCAGACTCATGAGAAGCTCCAGTAATGAAGCGAGAAGAGTATGGAATTGGCAAGGTAAGGGTATTGGCCAAAACGGAAAGTTGGAATTAGGAGCATGAATGACATACAAATTGACTCCTTTTAAGTTTGGAAAATCCGAGGAAATATGGAATAGTTTGATTGAGTAATAAAAGAGACTCATGGAATGAGAAAGTGAAATCTAGATGGTTGAACAAAGGAAAGTTTGACCACAAACGTGCCACGTATATTGAATAAAGGTAACACGCGTTCCCCTAATAAGGTGACGGTGGAGTTCAATAACAGAAGTGAATGAGAACTAGATGATAAGATGGATGTGATTGATAAAGAAAAGAATGGGAAATAATTATGGAATGTGAAGCAAGAAATGTTATGAATGGATTGATGAATGGGTTTTTCCTAACGAGCACTCGGAATGACAACCTGATAGTGTTAGAATTATGAGTATGAAAGAGCCAGTGTCAGGGCGTGAAATGTGAGTAATAATAATGTCAAGCGGGAAATCCAAGATTTAACCTGAGAGGTTGAAGGATTTTCCAAAAAGTAAGTGGTGCTAATATCAAGCAAGAGTATAGGTCCATAGAATGATGGACAGAACAGCAAGGACATGTGATAGGTGAGATTACGAAAAAGTGGAATTTGATACGAATATGATTATTTCTCTTCTCTAATAAACCTCTATAGTTCAGAGATAAATTCTAAGTATGATATTTTGACAATCATGAAAACTTTCTTATATAATTCTTTGAAATTCGTTTCTTTTCTCCACTCCTATTTATCTTCTTCTAAACTGAGAAGAACAACCCTTTAAGGAGGGGAGGTACTACTACGTGACTCTCTGTCTGTGTGATAGGAGTCTAAGTGGAATGCCATTAATTGTTTAATTGCTTGTCAAGTACTAAAGGCTGGCCCCCTTCTGTACTAGCTATGCAATATAACAAATGTTCATTGATCACAGTGATCTCTCGATAAATTCTTTTTCACCTATATATATATACATCGAGATTGCGAAGATTAAAGCGATCAGGAAATTGCAAAAAAATCACGAGTGAGGTTATCTCCGGAATTCGTAGCGCCTTAGTGATACCGAAGTCACTGCACGTACCAATAAGGTTAATAGTATAAGAACGGACAAGAGCATATACCGGATGATGTGTTATGCGAAAGTATCAAAGAATTGGTAGAACGGATAAAGGGTGTGTTGTAACACCAGTACGATGTGCTTTAGAAAGATTGGAATGTGTAAGGATCGACCAGAGAATTGGAAAGCGAAATAACCAACAAGTACCCAATTGTCTTCTACCTGATTCCGGGACGGAATCCTTTTAAGGAGGGGAGACTGTAAGAACCCAGATTTTTGGGTAGAATTAAAACTTTTATTATGTATTGATGTAAGAGTGAACAGTGGTTACAACTACAATGTAATACTGGCTTTAAAGAATGAATAATGAAAGGATATATATTCCAAGGTTATATGGCCTGAAGGATGCTATTGGGTGATAACTTAGATTAGAATAATCTATCTCCTAGAAAGTTAAGATAAGATTCCCTAGAAAGAAATAGATACCCTCATGTCATCCAAATCAATATCTATTATAAGCCCAGCGGTTCCGTAAAAAGGTTAAGGAACACTCGAAGGTGAACCAGGTTCATTTTCCTAATTATAGGAATTAAATAAAAATAAGTGATGAATAGTGATTTTGGTGGAATTTGGAATATTATTATAATAATGTTATACCCGGTATTCGGAACGGATTTCTGAGTTCGTATTAGTGATCCAGGAGGAAAATAAGTGTATGTAAAAGCTGTCGGATTCAGAAAAAGAGCACTTTTATTTTCTCCGAGATTTCCCTAGACACTGCAAGACTTAAGGATTTATAAAAGGGAATTAAGGAATTTAAATTCGAGAAGTATTAAGAAAGATGAAGAATAGTATTAGAAATATTAAGAAGGTTTTCGGTAAAACCCTAATTAGAAACGAATGAGTTATTCCCTCAAACGATCAATGAAATGAGCAATAACCGGACAAAGAAACAAGCAGAGAACCAAGGCACATGCATGTGCAAGTGGATAGAGTCAAGTGACCAAGTAGTTACCAAAGGAACTAGATCAATTAAGAGCTAACTAAGTGCTTAGCTTCCTATCATCATCTTACCACAAAAATCTAGATATTTGTCCATCCAAATGCATCATCCATTATATCACCCTTAATAATGCAACTTGAAAGAGATATTATCTAAAAAGCAAATCACTTTATGCATTATTTTCAAGCCAACCAAGCTAAGGCACCAAACTCTCTCCAAGAACAAGCCTTTCGGCTTTCTTAATAATTCAAGAATCAAAATCCCTCTTCCCACCATTGTTTGATCTCCAAACTTTTATCCTAGATCCTATATTTCATAAAAATGATACCCTAGAAATCCTAGCTTCAAAATCCATTGTTTCCATTTTCAATAAAATCATCAAAGTCTAGTGTGAATAGTAACCTCAAGAACAAAACTTTTGGATCTTGATTTTGGTTGATGATCCAAGCTTCATGGAGGCTATACAAGGACTATACAAGGATTACTAAGTGTATACACACCCCAAGGAAGGTATAACACACTTGAAACCCTAGATCTTACTTTGAGTTTATACTTGTTCTTGATGATTTTAGAGTAGTATGTTCATGATAATGTTATAACCATGCTTAGTTAGTGAATTAGTGAATCAAATAGAATGATGATTATTATGGTGAAGCATGATGTACTTGGACAGATTGAGATGTATATGAAGTGTAGAAATTGTGTGGATGCCCGGTGTGGCTTGGTTGGTGTGTTATGATTTTAGAAAGATTCGATTTATAGCCGTCGTAATGCCCGATTTTCGTTTAACCTTAAGTAACCATGCATCACAGTAGCTTTAACTCACTGTTAAGCTTCGATTTCTGCCATGATAAGCTAGATTATGTTATAAGCTTCGTTTTGATATAAAGATCGTATGAAATGGACTTACGGTTTAGGAGTTATGATTAAATTCGTAAAAGAGGTTCGAAACCGTAATCGAAAGTTCGTAACTGAAATTGGAATCCCTTAACATGACTAAGTCAGTGACGAATCATGGTAATTAAATATTAGAGGTCATAAGGAAGGCGTGAGAGAAAACCACAAGTAAAATGGATCGTTTTCCGATTTTATAAAAATATTCGAATCGAGGATAAGTGCGAAGAAACCACTTTTCGGAGGTAACATTATTCATTAAAACCTCCTGCCCTGTTTTGGCAAAATCCCGAAAAATTAATCTTCTGATCTAAGTCCAATTTTGAGTTAGCTACCTTCTAGACATTCTTTAGATCATGTACGCGAAAACGGTGCGTCATTTGAGTTAGCGGTTACCGAGTTATGAACATTTTAGTAAAAGAGGTGTGAATAGTAAAGATCCGTAGTCGATTGAACTTCAAAATACATTTCACCTATTTAGACTCGTGGCTTCGAATTGGAAATTTTATGATAAATATTACAAATACCAAAGATGATTTTATAAGTGGTTTCGTAATTAAATACGTTTCCAGTGATTTATTAAAAGTGTTGAAGTACGAGTCTCGAAATAGTGATTCTCAGAAAAGTCAACCCTAGGGGTACTACCTTGGCCACCCTTTTTGGCTAAGTTAAAAAGGGAATTTCGAGTCGACTAAAACACGAAACTTGTTAAGAATTATCAAGACCACATATTGGTGCAAAGAACGAGGTTATAATTGATTAAGTAAGATATACGAAAAATCTGACATTAAGGGTGGGTTCGAGGTGTGTTTTGGACTGAACTTACATGACTTAAGTTAAGTTACACTTAACCTTCGAAATGTTAAGTGATTGACCTTGGTTATTGTGACTATTTATAGATCACTGGATTGACACGAGGCACACTACCCCTACAGGATTACCAGGCAAGTTTCCAATACTTGGAACTGTTGTTGTGATAGTATATATGATGATTGTTTTATACATATGCCATAGCATGCATGCCTACTTTCAAGTTAATATTGAATTACTTGTTCCCTGAATTGATATCGGCTTATAGACTATATATGAAATATCAGTTATAAGCAAGATTGTTTGGTTAAGACCCTTAGCGAAGGGCGTATGATATTCATACCTCAAATATAGACCGGGAGTCGATATTTTGTAATATATATATATAGTCGTGGAAACCCGGAGGGATCCCAGCGACAAATTTATTATTTCGAGGATTTTTATTCAATTACGAATCGTTCGAGGAACGTTATTTGAGTATTACCTCAGTGAAGGAATATTTAATGAATATTATTTTAATATTCATTTAGAATGTCATTTATTTAATGAATATTATTTTGATCATTCATTGCAGTTATTTAGTTAATGAATATTATTTTGAATATTCATTAGAGTTATTTGGTGGACGAATATCATTCCCAAATATTCATTTGGCGTACTTATTATTATTTGGAATATTCATTTGATCTTTATTTATTTAATGAATATTACTTTCGAATATTCATTTAAGGTTTGATTTACTTAATGAATATTATTTAAAATATTCATGGGAAGTTCTATTTACTCAAGGAATATTACTTCGAATATTCCTTTAAAGTTTTGATTACTAAATGAATATTATTCTGATATTCATTTAGAATATTATTTGTTTAATGAATATTATTTGGATATTCATTTGGAATGTTATTTGTTAAATGAATATTATTTTCAAATATTCATTTAAGGTTTGATTTATTCAGTAAATATTATTTTAAATATTTAGTTAAGTTTAATTATTCAATGATTATTATTTTAAATATTCATTTAAGAAGAGATTTATTTAATAAATAATTCTATATATTCTTTCGAGGATTACTTACGAGTAATATTATGATTTAAAAATAGTCCTTAATTATTATTGATTTAATAAATATTCTTGGAATATTTATGTAAATTCTTTTAAATTCTCTTTATAATGATTTACATCATACGAAGATTATCTTTTACCTTCAGATATGGTGTAAAATATTTCGGAATATCTTATGACTATTTATATCAAGGGGAGGTTCCTAAACTTTAATTTCATTTAAATCTATCTTAAAGAAGATTTAAATACTCGCTCAACTTCCAAACGTATATAAGGGGACCTCACTTGAGCGATGTTATTTATTGGACTGCCCGGTCCTATACTTGCTAAAACTATCTTGTCACTCACATCTTGATTCTTTCAAGTATCGATATGAGTCTTTTGGTTACCTCCTCAACGCTCGAGGGGTATGATTGATGTAACAAGTTTATATCCATTAACAAGCATCAGCTTGGGAAATATTGGTGAATTTTTCCTTTCCAATTAGATACGACTACTTTGTGGAGTCCTATCAACAAGTGTTACACTTGGGGAAAAGGGGAACGAACTTTACGTTTCAGAGTCATGGATGATATTCGAACTAGGAGACGCGTAAGTGGCCGAGTGGCGCCGGTCCAGCAATAGCCCAACCTTTGGCTGAGGAGTTCCAGAGGGCGGTAGATAAATAATTCCGTCGGAGCTACCTTCTACATGTAGAGAACGACTGATGAGATGCATGACATACGACTGATCATCGTAAACGTCAGGGCATCTGGCGCGGCAATGCTCCCGTATTAGTTCATCTTCTAAAAGTAAGAAATTTCTGCAACACTGTTGGTGTTGGCAAGGTGAAAAAGTGTTGAAACCGGAATTGCAATATTTTTCCTGCAAGTTCCTCTTTTATGATAATTGAGAATATCTTGCTTATCTTTTGCATAGCAGATATTTATTCAAAACAAATATATTTTTGAGTTACCTTGTAACTTCATCTCATACCTTATATTGGTACTACATCGTTAATGCATGGCATATGGTTTCAAAGATATTTTGGACTGTTATATATTATCACTGTTCAATTATATTTCTGGTGGGCTATTGCTCACCCTTGCTTTATTTATTTATATCACAACAACAGCTAGATCAGATGGCCGCGCAAGGCGCACACAGCGTAAGCAGGTGTCAACCGTCAGAGGTTTACCGCTAAGGTCTTGGCTACCTTTGTTGAGGATGCAACTACTGGTAGGCTAGTTGTTAGCAATTGAGCCTCAAATGTATTTATATTATGGTATCTATTAATGGATGGCAAAGAGTATGTAATTGTACAATTGTAATTCTTTGGGTTGTAAGAACTCAAACTTGTGATTAATAATATTGTTGGTTACTCTGATTTCATCTCTGGGACTATAACGGGTGTGTTTTATGTTGTTGTTTTGGGTCACAAGGTTGTAATTTAAATTATGTTGGTTTTGTGGTTGGATATTGAGACCGTAACGACCAGATCCCTGACCCTGGATCTGGGGGTGTTACACCAAGGGTGCCTCCGTACACATGCTTTATCAGATCTTACAGTAGAATGAAATTCAGAATACTAGTATCAAAATGATATCCTTACTATGATTTCAATGTACGACGCACAATCTCATTTTGAATAGAAGAAAGGATTCATGAGGAATATCTGGATGTTAGATCATCCCTGTTCTCAACAAGTTGATAAATATTTATGGGCTCGACTGAAGAGTGCAAGTATGAAAGAAGTAGTCAAATATCAATATTCGTTTAGGAATATTCATTGATTAATTAAGGAAACAATTGTTGAACATTCCTTGGATAATTGAAAGGAAGTGTAAATTGTCCTGAGCAGAACGAAATAATTATAAACTTCAAACAGAATACTCGGGGATCAAATAAGATACCTTGGATGAGTCCCAGTTTAGAGAAAGTATATCACTGGTGGTTATTCCACAAGTTTGAAGTAGAAGGCTAGAAGGGTTACCTGATATAAACTAATCGAGGTAACATGGTTAGTGAACAGTTTAAAATGAAGTAGTGCACCAGCCAGTAGTTACCAAAATAAGTTAATAATCATTCGTGCATCTCATTATCACCATTATGAGGGTAACTCCATCTCTTTGTCTTCGTAATACAAGACACCAACTAGTGCGTCTCTCAATCATCATCTTAAAGTCATTTATCGAGTTAGGGTTTCACAAATATATCTGTCATTTCCGTGCTTTATCTTGAAGACCAAGCTTCACATCATTTCGGGGACACCTTCTAAGTCCATAGGGTCCTACTTCATGCCTTCCGACATGAATCACAAGTGGCCAGTTCCCCCTGGGAACAGATCAAAGAGATCTCTCAGGGACCTTAGTGCAGTCCACAGGTTCAGTGGCGGGTGTGTGCATGTGAACATATACCAAAATATTAAGGTCTACAACACATATATACGTAGTCCCTGATAACATCTCTATCAAAGGATCCCACTCTAGACCCACTGGTCTTTTCTTTTGGTAGACTCTGAGATCACTGTATCGCTCGTTGCAACCATATTCAACTTCACTTGAGTCCCTTTGTTAATTCTACTTGTTTGTTCTCTAAGTTGAACTACCATGCTCTAGCGCCCGAATCATGCGTGGAATTATCTAGCACGCTCGTCTTATGATAACATTCTCGTATAACACATGTAAAATTTGCCATCAAGGGTAATGAAATCCACAACGGCATAGTAACCACCTTTCAGGTAAACCCGTTACTTATCGAAAATCGGATCTTATAGCCAAAGTAAAAGACTGTCATTATTCCAAGTACTAAGTACCCTTAATTATGTAGGAAAGTCTAAACTTCTTGATTCTTAAAATGCTGCCTCCTAAACTGTGGAGGACTATGGGCCACAAAATTTATGCCAGCCTAGTCATCCGATCATATTGGCAATATCGCCTCTATCTCAGCTGCTCTTGAGATTTCGCTCTGCTTCCTATATCATTACCTATGATAGGTCATGTACGACTCTCAAACCTCTATTCATCATTCTGAAGGTCTCTAAGGATTCTATCGACCCTAGTATAATACCTCCAGTAAACAGTCCAGTCCATTCTACTCACCGGTACCTCTTCCGGTAGTCCAATAATAAGTTTACTACGATCTCTTATGTCATTCTCCTACTTAGACTTAACTCTCCACACTCTCGTTTCTGAGTACTGTAACTTATCTCTCTGATACCATTTCTGTGACGCCCCCAAATCCGAGGTCAGAGATTCGGGTCGTCACATCACCATCCAACCATATCATACCTGTATTAACTTTACAACTCAACAATACATCCATCCAGACCTCAATCTTACGCACATACAAGTTAGAGCCTCAGAAACGATAATCAAAAGTAACACTAAATATTACAATTCATCTGTACAATCCAGAATCTTACGCACTTCCACTTACACAACTACACTTGAAGACAAGTCTTACTATTACAGTTGAAAACCTATCAGACTTACTCTGTAGTATTTTTCAGGAACTAAATCATCTCCGGGGTAAATCTCCTACTCCTCTTCTGCTGGTGCGGAGTTAACCGACCAAATTCTTCTCATTCTGAAAAGTTTTTATAAAGCAAGAATGAGCTACATAATGCTCAGCAAGTTCACCATTTTGAAAAATAATAAAGTGGTTTATTTTGAAAACGTTCCCAACTATATGGGTATACATCTCAGATTACAAAACATAACTCGACAATATATATGTCCGAGTTTGAATAAAACATTTATACTCACTAAGGAGCTTTAAGAATAACATATGAATCCTTTATAAGGTTCGCATTTCAATATATCTCAAGTTTGAAAATATTTACGTATGAGTATATCAGTTTCGGCAAAACACTCTACGGTTAACATAATGTACAGGGAATGCATTGATGCAAAACCTCTTTCCTTCCATTAGCTTAGAAGGTTTCTCATTCAAAAACATTTCATTCTTTGAAATAATTGCAAGAGTGCACTAACACGTGCCAATCTCTATAGAAAATCTTGCAGTTCTAGATACTGCACGATGTTAATATTTTTCTTATCAAAAACCACACTATCGGCAACTTGGCACTTAGGCCCAAGAAGCAGTGTTTGAGTATTTTTCCAAAGTGGAGGATGGGACTGGAAGAAAACATAAAAACCTAACAAGGATTGACGATGATCAGTCGCCACAACCAAGTCCAACAATCCGCGGGTCTTCTCTACTAGTAGAAGGATAGAAACTACATCCGTAACTACCCTTGGGTGAAAACTACATCCGTAATCACCCTCGATGAAAACTACATCCGTAATCATCCTTTGGCAACACCTGGGCCGGAATAATAGTTGATGGACCGCCTGGCTCACGGCCGCTTACACATCCCGGGAATCGTTCGTCAACGATTCCCACACCTTCCAGAGTCCCCTTTTTCTTTTCTTTTCAAAAATCATTTTGATAGAAAATTCGAGTAGTTGAAGTTCGACCTCAGTCGACCGATAATTCTTGAAAAACGTACAAGAAGCAAAACCTGACCGGGGGTTTTCGAAAATGTTTTGGGTTCGAAAGAGTTCGAGTTTGAAAACGCTAAAGGTATCTTGGATTAGTTTTGTCTTTAAAATAATAAACGATAGTTAATAAATAATATTTTGAGATTTAATAATAACAATTAATAAAATAATTATTTAATTAAAATAAGCTCTTAATCCAAGATATATATTTTTGAGTATTTTTAACAACGTAAAAATAATAATTACTTAGGTATACGATACTTCCCGAATGACTCTTCGGGTTTTCGCAATTTAATCACGATGCAACAATATACCGCTCCCCGGTCAATAGTATATTTGGACCACTACAACCTCTATTACTAGGGTCGTTGTCCGAAGAAAACACTTTCATTCTAAGTTCAAGGGTGTACAAACACATATGCATATATCTCAATCTTCAACATAATCTTGTAAAGCATAAGCATATAATACGTTTGGAAGCTATAAACACAATAGTGAAAATCCTTATATATAAGTTTTGAAAAGTAACTTGCATAGGTAAAATCAAGAATATAATCTTTTGAAATTAAATACTTAGGGTTGGAAAACTTGCCTTGGTGAGGTTGGGGTGGTCGGCTCGCGAAGTGGAATGGAAATCTATACATAATCAATATTTGTACGTTAGTACCTTAACAACGCTACTTAATCGTAAGGTTTTAAAAATCGTAAGACCAACTTAACGACTCCACTTGTGACCACTAACTCTCTCATATGACCATGTCATCACATTATCACATTCGTTACCCATTTGACTCAAATCTATTCCTCAAACTCGAAATTCAAGTAAATATTCTTAAAACTACTTTAAACTAATCCCCTAAGTGGTTTTTCACTTGCGCGCACATCGCTCTAAAATTTTTATAAAATTGAAAAATTCGAATTTTAATCAGATTCTTTTTGGGTAGCCTTCCTTACTGTAATACCTAGCTATTCGCAATTTTTCACAATGTTTGCAGAAAGTTTGAGGGTCCAAAGACAGTTCACAAACAGACCATACAGTGCAGTCCGGATTTCAGAAACACTCCTCACTCTTCTGGTCATAACTCAAAATATACACATCTCCTGGGTATGAAACTTATATTTCTAGACACTACATTCAAATACCTTTCTAACCATATGTATTGGGTCTTAAGGAGACAACTTTAAGGGGTTCAAAAGTCCACTGCAAGACAGTACATACTCCCAGACTTTTTACTCAGCACTCATCTTTACTTAATCCTTGTAGAACTCAACTTATACATCATATCTACCATCAAAACCATCAAGACTTATCTCTACAACATACATGGGGTTACATACTCTAAGTACAAGCTTTAAAATCACATCAACAACATATATCTTCAAGATTTTCATCATCCATAACTCATATAACCAAGATATGTACCAATACTCTTAGATCTAACATTATAAACCATAAACACTTCATGACTAAGAGGGGTTAGAGTTTTTATACCTTCTTAAGCCTCTAAGAACCTTGGGTAACCTTTACAAGCCTCAAGAACACCTTGGATGGTCTCTACAAGTCTTATACTTCAAGATCTAAAACAAGATTTAAGTTAGTCACTATACATCTCCAACTTTCACCATTTTTCTCACCAAGCTACACCTTGAAATAAATTATGAAACTTAGTACATACCCTGACAACTCTTAGGAGAGGCTTGGGTTTTAATCTTGAGATTTTTGAAGTAGTGGAAGAGGAGAAAATAATTTTTCTTCTTCCTTTTCTCTTGCTTGGCCGAGAGCAGTTTGCTCCAAGGGGGGGGGGAGTTTTCTTGGTTTGTTTTGGGTGTTTGAATAATGACATGTATTATTGTAATATGTATTGATGTGTGTATGTATTGTGTCACATGTTGACACCCTAGGGTTAGTAGACTAGGCATACACCATGCCTCTTTGTCTCCTAGAATAATGCACCAACTAGTCACTATTCATTGGTTACTTTATGCTTTTTCTAGTTTGCTTTCCTAATTGCCTAGTTACATGACACTTGCATGCAATATCCTTTCCTTGTATTATTATTCCTCCACCAATGGTTGTCACTTAATCCTTAATTCATATCGTATCATAATTAATTCCTCGTAATAATATTTTGTCGCGTAGAGATTTCCCTTGTAATTCTTTAAGTACTTAATTGGGTAAATTCCTTAAATATCCATAACTCCTTGTCATAGTCTCTTAAAATCTCCTAATACTCTAATAACTCTCAAATCCCAAGTTTTTATGAATCCTAATAGCAGTAGGCCTCTTGCCTTCAACAATCTTCCCTTTTTTCTTACACAGTGAATATAACAACATAAATTTTCAGATAATCAATTCCATCACATAACATAGGTGACTCAAAAGGTCTCTAATTCACAATGTCATAAGCTTTTACACATTTAGAATATTACAAAAATCACGGTTCTTACAGATACTCATGCGACCTTGCTGGGTTTAGCTATGAGCCTTCATTTTAAGAGAATCCCAGGCCTCGCTGGACCTTAGGTGAAGAGTAATGATGGAGCGACCCCTTGCTGGGTGCCAGGTGCGAAGCGATCCCTTGCAGGGGATCATTCTTTTCTATCAATCAGCGAAGATAAGACAAAATAATATGTTGAGCTGGTCCCTACTGATGGGCTTTAATGATCTAATTACCGTATTCGGGCCCAATATGACCCAGTGGGCTTGTATTAAGTCTATGCCAGATTTGGGCATAACAACTACCCCCCTAGTCCATATTGCCATTGTAGATGCGATGTGGAATCAATAATATATGTCTGAGAATCTTTAACGATGCGAAGCGTGTGATCGCTATAAGTGTAAACATCAAAGCCCTTGGGATGGCATCGAGGTGTCAAGAATTTGAAGAGGTGCGCCAACTGTCACGCCTTGAGATTCGCGTTCAGCTGCTAGGATCATGACATGTGTCCCATCCCCTTTCTCTGTCTTGATGCCTATATAAACCTGTACTTTCCATTCATTTTTCACTTTCCTTGTAAATAATTTAACGAATTGCTGTCAGTTTGCTCCTGGATCAAACGCAAGGAATTCTCAAGCTTCACCACTAGCGACCTCAATTTTCTCCGATTTCTTCAATCTCTTTCAAGAAAAAGTGAGTTTTCATTCCTTCTTGATATTTAAATCGATGTTCTTCATTGTAAATGCATGCTTTTGTGACTTTAATTATATGCGATGCGATCCCTTATGACTGCGATCACACACTACTAATTTCACTTTGCGATCCCCTCTTCGCTTAGGTAGAATAGCGATCCCTTGTTTAGGAACATAACTTCTTCCTTTCTTAGTTGGAATAACGATCTTATTTACAACTCGTGAGTGATGTGAAGACACGTAGAGCCTTTCTATTTGTTCTTTTCTTCCTTTATTCCCTTTTGCTTTCTGTAAGAGCACACACTTAATTCTTCACATTCTTTTCAGATGTCAAACGACGATAGCTCGAGGACGCCTTCACCCCTTCCCAACATTCAGATCAGCGAGGAGGCTGCTGCTAACATCGCGAGGGCTACGAGTACTAGCGAGAGCTCATTTAAATTATATTCGACCCCTTGTGGTCTAATCAAGAATATACTAGAGAGGTGCCTCTAAATAAATGGAGAATAAAGCACCCTTCGAGCTCGCGGGACCAATCATTAGAAGTTCTTCCTACCCAACAGGAACCTCAAACTGTGATGACTTATGTCGAAAGAGAAATTGAAGCGTTGCAAAAGAAGGGAGAAGAATTTAATTCACAAGCGGCACAGCTTCTCTTCAAAATGCCTCCTCCTCGTGCCACTTCACCCATTCAGATAAGTGATTCTCCAGTAGGTTCATTGGGCGATGCCTACTATGAAATTGAAGGAGGTACAGATAACGAGGCTGACTCCGACGATACTGACTATGAGGAGCCCTCTTCAGATGATGGTGTTCTTGACAAAGTGTCCAGAGTTGCGAACTTCAAAGACTATGATTACATCCCAGAGGCTTCACCCAATCCTTATGTGCCGACCCCTCAACCGGAACTGGAGGGAGTTAAATACATATGTGGGCCTCGTCCGGAAGACATCGAGCCCGGTTCAAAGGTAAAGCCAGGAGAGCCTCGCATTCTGGCTTGCCGAGACTTATCCACCACTCTGACTGTGAAGACCATTACAGAGGGGGTCAACAGGTCTAGACCAGAGGGCAAAATTATCCTCCCCAACCCCGAAATGCGATGTTATCGCTTTAATTATGGAGAGAACGGTGGCAGGGTGCCAAGGATGGTTCTAACAGTGCCTTTGATGAAGATAGGCATCTCCTCACCCCTCCATCCTTTCATCAGAGACGTCTGTGAAACCTACCATTTAGCTCATATTCAGATAAGTACAAACAGGTATAGATCCATGATCGCTCTTTATATTCTTTATCACAAACTCGGATATCCTCCCATGGACGCGAGGACGATGAGCTATTTTCTTCAGCTCAAGCGATGTGGAGCCAAAGATTTTGGCTACGTTTACTTTTCCATATGGCTAGAATTCAACAAGAAAAATCTTCTTCCTGGAGGAATAAGCAACGCTGGCTTGTGGAAAGAGCCCTTCCTCTACATTCACGAGGTCCCCAGAGTTAAAACAAGCTTCAATTATCTCCTAGGTGAGTTAAAACACTGTAGTCCTCGTTTTTTATACTCTCTGATTTCTTCCCAACTATAAACTCCTTCGGCATCGCAGTTGGTCAAGTTCGCACTATTCTGAAGGGTGAAGAAAAACAACGGGCCGATTATGTACTGACCAAATCGACTCGCGAAGAGAGAAACATTAGAACCCTTATTTTTCTCGAGAACTTAATTGAGTGCGGATTCTTAAAAGATGGGATTGATTCATCTCTTGAAGCGGGGCCTTCCACTGCGAAGAGGGCCTCGTGAAAAAAGAAAAATGAGAGAAGAAGCCTCGTCTTCTCGTGTTGAAATAACAAACGATGAGGGTATTCTTCAATGATAAAATGATCCAAAATTATTGCATCACATTTTGTTTACTTTTCTATGCATCTCAATTGAATTCGCATTTTTACTATACACGAACTGTTGAACTGTCTTTAAGTTATTCTTCTTTTTTCTCTCAGGTATGTCGAATCGCAGTGGTCAAGTTCCTCCCTTTCTCCAGCAGGGAGCTAAGATGGGAATTGCCTCCAAAGTTGCATTGAAAGCTCCTTCCCAAAAACTAACAGCTCCTCAGCAGAAAGTTATCAACAATCCACCCTCCCAGGCTGGCGTCCTGGACATCTCCGAGCAGAGCCCTCTCAAGCGGCCTAGACAAGATGGGGTATTGGATGGATCCTCTCGACCACCCTCAGGGGTCGTTACCGCCACGGCTTCTCAACATCTCTTCGCCACGTTGGGGTCTAAATACTCTAACGAGGCTGAAACCTCTGGCTGGTGGAAGGCCACCCCAGAAGAGAATGTTAATGCTCTGACAAAATGCCTTGTTGAAGCCTTCATCCGCCAAGCTGCGCACACGAAAAACTTTTTCCAGCTGGACAGAAGGGCCAAGGTTCTAGAATTTCAGATGGAAGAGGACAAGCGATCCTTGGAAGAGACTTATAAGAAGAAACTCTCTCATGACACTGCTCAAATTCGCACAGACCTGAAGAATGCCCGTAGGGAGAGAAATGATTTTGAAAAATCCCTTAAGGAACTACAGAAGTCCAGCGAGGAGGCTGCTAAGAAGAAGGATGAGGAGATCGCCAAGTTGACTCGCGATCTAAACTCTGCAAAGGCTGAACTATCAACTGCTGAAGACACATTCCTAGCTAAGGGTCTGGTCACTTTTATGAAGGGATTTATCCGAACAATCCTTGATTTTGACTGGGACCAACTTAGGCCTGGCAATGCTAACTTCGTAGAAACACTCAAAAAGGAGATCGTAGATGAGGATGCCGCGGAAGCAAGGTTCGAAGAGGAAGCGAGGCTGGCTGAAGAGGCAAGACTAGCTGAGGAGGCGAGGCTAGCAAGCGAGGCTGCCAAGACCAACCAGAATAACAATGCTCCTTGATTCTTCTTTATTATAATTTGGAGTACTTTTGAATTTAGGGATGCGGGCACCCTTTGAAAGCCTTGCAGGTTGTAATATTGATTTTTATAACTCGTATCTGATGCCTGGAAGAATTTTGGGATCACATGGCGACCCGTATTGACTTGAATTTATCCATACTTTAACCTGCTATCTAGTTTGCATAGTTCGCCTTGTAGAAGTAAATGCTATCTGCTTTCATTTGTTTATATTGGTGTTGCCATAATTCTTCATGTAGATTGTCTTCATTAATATGTAGTAGTTTTTTCTTGCTTTCAACAACTTTATATCGTGATGATTTGTGTGGAGATGCGATCCCTCTAGGGTCCCAACAAGCGATGCTTACTTCATTCTTCGTAATATGAGGTCGCTGCTGAGATCCCAAGACTAAGATCGTCCTTTGCATTGATCACATTAACTTAAATTTAAAATACTTTTTAAAGGATCTTCCCTTAGATCGCAGTGCGAGCTGCCAATGGCTTCGCATCGCCTTTGACCCGAGGGTGTTTCAGCCTTGCATATTGTGCTGGCCTAATCCTGAAAATGATTTAAAATGCTAGCAACATAGTAAAAACAAGAATGCAGAAACTGGAACATGAACTCATATTTAATAAAAGGGGGCGAAGCCCAATAATCATTACATCATAAAGGGGAGGTGTCTATATGATCAATATCCCCCAGTACTTTGTATGAATTTATTCATGCTAAAGTAGTAAGATAGAAACTACCAAAGGGCGAAGCCTCTATTGATAGTATTTCCGTAGATGCTCTGCATTCCATGCTCGAGGTATGACCTTATCATCCATGTCTGCGAGGTAGTAGGTTCCTTCCCAGAGAACAACATAGATCTTATAGGGCCCCTCCCAGTTAGCTCCAAAAACTCCATGACTCTGTACTTTGGTATTGGGCATCACTCTTCTAAGCACGAGGTCGCCCCTTGACCTTTCCATTGTAATACCTAGCAATCCTCCTTTGATAAGCAGCGAGCAGAGTTTGGGCCTCGCTTCGCGTCTCTTCAATCATGTCTAGATAGAGCCTATGATTTGTTTCATTAGACTCAGGATTATAATGTTCCCTTCTAAACGACCCTGAGCCAACCTCAATTGGGACCATGGCCTCGTATCCATAGGTCAAAGAAAATGGAGTTTCCCCCGTTGTGGTTCTTTGGGTCGTGTTGTATGACCACAAGACTCTAGGTAACTCCTCAGGCCAGTTGCCTTTGCTTTCCTCTAGCTTAGCTTTCAAAGTATGCTTGATTATTTTATTTATGGCCTTAGTTTGGCCATTCGTCTGAGGATGGCTCACCGCTGAAAAACTTTTATTGATCCCTAAGTTTTCATAAAATTCTTTCATCTCTTTGCTGTCAAATTGCTTCCCATTATCTGATATAAGCTGATAAGGGATCCCATAGCGACACACAATTGCCCTATACACGAAGTCCTTTAGCTTCTTGCCAGTAATAGTTGCAAGTGGCTCAGCCTCAGCCCACTTAGTGAAATAGTCTACTGCCATAACTGCATATTTAACTCCTCCTTTAGCCTTGGGGAGCTCTCCAATTAAATCAATCCCCCACATAGCGAAGGGCCATGGGCTCGTTAGCGAGGTGAGATGAGACACCAGGGCATTTCTAAAATTAGCGATCCTCTGACAGGCATCGCACCTTCTAGAAAACTTGAATGCATTTGTTTTCAATGTAGGCCAAAAGTATCCCTGTCGAAGAATCTTCTGGGCCAATGAACTACCCCCTGAGTGATTTCCACATATCCCCTCATGGACCTCTCTCAAGATATAGTTACACTCCTCGCCATCTACACATCTCAGAAGTGGCGTGTTGAACCCTCTTCTGTATAAAACTTCTTCCTATATCACATAGCGAGCCGCTTGATACTTGATTTTCCTAGCTTCCTTTTTGTCTTGAGGCAGTACCCTATTCTTCACATATTCCCATATGGGAGTCATCCATGTTGGTTCCGAGCTTTCAACTTCCATAACAAACTCTTCAGGAACACTAGGCTTGGCTTGAATTTCCAATGGTATCACTCCAAGTAATGTGGCTTCGCGACGCGAGCCCAGTTTTGCGATAGCGTCTGCTCCCTGATTTTTTGCTCTCCTGATAAATTCCACTTTCACTTGCTTGAATGACTTCATCAACCTTTGTACACATCACAGATAAAGTTCAATTTGAGGCCCCTGGCCTGCCATCCACATCCAATGTTACCCGTGAGTAGCATAGAATCGTTGTATGCATTAAGATTTTCCACTTTCATTTCAATTGCAAGTTGAGGCCAATGATCAAAGCCTCGTATTCAGCTGCATTGTTAGATGCTTCGAATGTAAAATGAACTACGCTGCTTATCCTGCGACCCTCGGGAGTAACGAGCTCGATCCCGGCTCCGGCCCCTTCTTTATTAGAGGCACCATCCACATAAAGCTCCCACCACGAGGCTGAATTCCCAGCTTTGACCTAGCTATTGGATCTCTCAGGGATCGCCACGAGAGCCCAAGAATCTTGTTCAATTTGAAGGGGAAATTCAAGTATGAAATCTGCTAGAGCCTGACCTTTTAGTGCCCCTCGTGGCTTGTACTCGATGTCAAATTGACTCAGTTCCACAGTCCATTTCAGGAGTCTTCCCGATGTCTCTGGTTTATGCATTACTTGCCTTAGGGCATAAGATGTGTGAACCTCAATCTTATGAGCTTGAAAGTATGGTCTTAATTTTCGCGAGGCCAACACCAGAGCATAGGCGAGCTTCTCCGTATTGGTGTAACGAGTTTTTGCATCTAACATTCTTCGGCTAACATAATAAACAGGATATTGAATTTTTTCTTCTTCGCGATCCAAAACTGCACTGATCGCATGCTCTGACACAGCGAGGTAGACAATAAGTATTTCTCCATTCTGAGGCTTAGAGAGCAAAGGTGGCGATCCCAAGTGCTCTTTGATTTTCTGAAAGCCCTCCTCGCACTGTGAGGTCCACTCAAAATTTTTACCACCTTCTTGATGGCCTTGAAGAACTCTTGGCACTTGTCTAATGATTTTGACACAAATCTATTAAGAGCAGCTATCCTTCCAGTGAGGCTTTGCACTTCCTTCACATTTCTGGGCGATCTCATCTCCATTAGGGCCTTGATTTTTGCTGGATTGGCCTCGATACCTCTGTGGTTGACAATAAACCCAAGGAATTTCCCAGATTCGACCCCAAATACACACTTTTGGGGGTTGAGCTTCATTCTGTACTTCCTTAAAATATCAAACATCTCTGCGAGGTGGGTGATGTGATCCCCAGCTTCCTTAGATTTTACCAGCATGTCGTCCACATAAAATTCCATTGTCTTTCCAATTTGTTTTTCGAACATCATATTAACAAGTCTTTGGTAAGTGGCTCCAACATTGAGAAGGCCAAAGGGCATCCCTATATAACAATAGAGGCCTCTATCAGTGATGAATGAGGTGTGCTCCTGATCAGGGCCATACATAGGTATCTGATTGTACCCCGAATAAGCATCCATGAAGCTAAGGAGTACGTGCCCAGCTGTAGAGTCCACCAACTTATCGATCCTTGGGAGTGAGAAGATATCCTTGGGACAATGTTTGTTGAGATCGGTGAAATCCACACATGTCCTCCACTTTCCATTTGGCTTTTTAACAAGAACAGGGTTCGCGAGCCAGTCAGGGTAGAATGATTCCCTAACGAGCCCGACCTCGAGGAGCCTATCCACTTCTTCTTTAAAGGCCTCGGCCCGTTCTCTACTAATGGGTCGCCTCTTTTGCCTAACTCCTTTTTTACTTGGGTCCAAGTTCAGCTTGTGACACATGACATTGGGATCGATCCCAATCATGTCTTCGTGGGACCATGCAAACACATCCAGATTGGTTCTCAGAAAGCTAACGAGCCTTTCACGAAGCTCAGAATTGAGTTGCGACCCGACCTTCAACACCTTGGAAGGGTCTTTTGCATCAACCAGAATAGAGATGGTATATTCTGCGGCTCCAGCTCACTCAACATGTTCTGGGATGCGAGGATCTAAATCGAGCTCATATTCACGAGCCGTGCTAGACTCTCCTTCATTTTTTCTTACGACCCCATTTTGTGGTGAGGCCGACATGATTTCTGAAGTTGGGGTTGCCCCCACATGGCCATACTCATTTATTATTGTGGTCTCACGAGTTATTCCATTGGGCAGATCCACCAAGGTTGAAGTTTCCTTGCGAACCCATTTCCCCTTTTAGGCTCGCACAACAGACTATTCTGGGCTCTCCTCGTCATCACTAGCTTCCTCGACTATCCCTTCCTGGATCGCTAATACAGATTGTGAAGCCTCCATCATGAGGACCCCCGAGATTGGTTCCACTTGAATACCCAACTTATCAAAGTAATCATCTGGGAGCTCCTCGATTGAGATCATGTTGCATTCCATTTTTTCTGACATAGAACTATCTGCCCTTTCTGTTGCCTTGAGGGCCTTATTATAGCATTCATGAGACTCATGTTGAATTCCCTTAACACATCCAACACCATACGGAGTGGAGAATTTCATTGAGAGGTGGTAAATAGAGGTTACCACTCTCATTTCCTTTAGAATGGGCCTTCCGACGATGGCATTATAGGCAGATGGTTGATCCACTACCATGAAATCAGCGACCTATGTGGTGATACATGGCTCGTCCCCTAAAGTGATGGGGAGCCGTATGAGGCCTCTGACACTGACTGAGGCCCCTGTGAACCCATAGAGATGTCCTACCGTAGGTATTAGATCCTTGTCAACGTATCCCATCTTTTCATAGACTTCGTACATAAGGATGTTCACAACACTTCCATTATCAACAAGTACTCTGTAGACATTCTGAGAGCCAATGCGAACTCGAACTACTAGTGCATCAGAATGAGGATGATGTACCCACTTCACATCTTCTTCAGTAAACATTATGTTTGTATCTTCCCCCTTGAAAAGTTTTGGGGGTCGCTCCTGTAAGTGGTGCACATTGGTGAGGGTTCGTTCACGGGCCTCGCGTGCATATTTTTCCCTAGCGTTATTGCTTCCCCCCCCCCCCAATATGGGGTCCTCCAATTATTACATGAATGCTTCCGCCTCGTTCTTCCCTATCTTTGCGAGGCTCATCTTGCCTGTCATGTGGCATAGTATGATACCCCAAACCGGGCTTGCCTGAATTCCCTTGATGTTTCTTTACTTCACGAACCACCCACTCAGTTAATTTTCCATCTC
The DNA here is from genome assembly GCA_037693485.1 of Kitagawia praeruptora. Classification (NCBI taxonomy): domain Eukaryota; kingdom Viridiplantae; phylum Streptophyta; class Magnoliopsida; order Apiales; family Apiaceae; genus Kitagawia; species Kitagawia praeruptora. The sequence continues at coordinate 150,106,094 of CM075352.1, forward strand.
GGATTAATTGGTCAATTTGTTCTTTAAGCTTCCAGTAGTCTACTGTATCATGCCCCGTCTGCTCGTGAAAGGCACAATACTTCTTTGAATCCCTAGTTCCCCTTGCTCCCATGGCCGGTGGTTTTGTGAATATTCCTTTATCAGCATTAACTGCATAAATATGATCTATAGGGGCAACTAGTGGAGTAAACCTATCATCGTCCCTTACTGGGCGAGGCCGAGGTGGGGATCGCCTAGAGGCATCACGATCCCGCCTCTTAGGGCTCAGGCTACGATCCATCCATCTTTTAGGGCTTCGAGAATCCTTTCTTTTTACCCCTTTACTTTTGCTTCCACTGCCATCGGCCTCGCTATCTCTTTTGAGACCTTCCATTGATTTTTCAATCCATTTGAAAGGCTCAGCCATCTTGTAAAACTCTGCAAGAGTGCTAGGTATTTGGGATTGCAACTTCTTCCAAAACTCAGTGCCTTCCTTCAATCCCGCAATAAAGAAATTCTTAACAGCCTCGTCATTGGCTCCTCACACCCTTTGGACTTCAGTATTGAATCTCTTAAAATAATCTTGCAGGTTCCCCCCTCCCCTCTGCTTTATGTTGGCCAAGGTGGAAAGAGGTGGTGCATAGAGCATAGAGGACTGGAACTACTTGATGAAGATATCCACCAATTGTTCCCACGAGTGGATGACAACAAGTGTCCCAAGTTTTGAGAACCACTGTTGGGCACTTCCCCTCAACGAGGCCGCAAAAAGTCTGCACCTAGCCATTTGAGAAACCTGATATACATCCATCTCATTATTACACCGAACAAAAAACTCTGCCGGGTCCGTTTCACCATTGATACGGAACGTGATGTGTTTTCGTAATAATATGTAATAATGATAAATATAAAGTAAACTCTGAATCTCCAAAGATGCAGAAACAAATCTCAAAACTCTGAATCTCCGAGGAAGGAGAAACAAAACTCTAACTCTGAATCTCCGAATGGAGAAACAAAACTCAAACTCTGAATTCACTCCTGAATTCGATTCTCAAAGCTACCGAATAGCCAAAATTTTATTATCAATATCGTCTCCCCAAAAGATTACAAGATGAGAGTATATATAGGCTAAATAAATAATCTTATCCTGGTTGGAATCCAAAAAGGAATTCAAGAACAGCTAGAATTTAGCTAATACCTGAACCCAACTAGGAAACCATTAAAATCCTGGTCTAACTTGAAATATAAAATCCTAAGTGCTTAAAACAAGAAAAACCCTTTCAAGTGAAAGGTAAAAACTTGCAAGCCAAATATCTACTTTCTCAATAAACTCCATAACAATTGGACTAATTATTAATAAACTAGATAATTAGAACTCATTTAACTAATACCTATAATATATTTTTTGAATACTAGATATAAATAGAGTGTATAAAAACTCTATTTTACTTCCACTTCTATTCCTCATCATTCTCCCTTTGTTGGAAAAAACTCGCCCACGAGTTTTGTAGAACACAATGATTACCATGCACGACTTAGATGTATCCAGAAAAAAAAATTCGCATATCTTCAAAAACGACGAAGGTGTAAAGAACTGTGAAAACATGCTTTTAGGTGAAGGCTACTTAATCAAGGATTCTGGAAGTATAAAGTCAATATGTTCGACCTCAATGATTTCATCAATTTGTTTTTCTCGAACAAGGAAAACTTTCTCCACATAAGATTTTTCAACTTTACCAACATCAAGAACCCCACTATTCTCGTGCTCTACACAACTTGAAGATTGTGGTATGATCACATTATCGTTATCTGATTGATTTTTCACATGTGTATCTTCAACTTGAACAATATCCCTTTCAACTTCATCTCTCTTGACTACTTTATCTTGTGTGTATTCCTTTGGACCAAAGCGATTATTCAATTGCCTTTTCATCTCAGTCCAAGTTTTGATTCTAGGAGCGCTTTCCTTCATGAGCTTCGTCTTCAAAGTGTCAAACCATAGAGATGCATATCTTGTTAACTTCATGTTGGCAATTTTATAAGACGTCTGATCATCAAAACCTTCATAGTCAAAGATTTTTTCCATCTGTCTCACCCATTCTAAGAAATCCTCGGCCTCACCTGCTCCACTAAATTCTAGTACATCCCACTTCAAGCTTTTATCATCGTCATTGTTGTTAGTGGGTGGAGGGTTTCTTATAAAGCCTGTACGAAGAGGTGTATTTTCTACCATAGCAATAACCCCTTCAATCCTCTCGTTTGTAACTTGTAAACCATTAATCCTCTCGTTTGTAGCTCGTAAACTTGCCTTGATCTCTGCTTGTTCTTTTGAATTTTTTGTTAATTGCTCTGCCATATAACCAATTTGCTCAGTAATATGTTTAAGAGTCAACTTCAAGAAATCTCCATCTGATCCATCAGGTTCTTCTTTCCCTGCCATTAACGTGCAACCATACAAACCCAAGAACTAATATACCAAATTCAAAGACTAACGTGAACAGTGTCGATGAACAGTACCGTGAACAGTGCCGGTGAACAGTGTCGATGAACAGTACCATGAACAGTCCTGATGAACAGCAATTTTATTTTTTGCAAAAACCCTAGATCTCCCAACAATTAAGAAATTGATGGAGAAACCTTGGCTCTTGATACCAAATTGATACAGAACGTGATGTGTTTTCGTAATAATATGTAATAATGATAAATATAAAGTAAACTCTGAATCTCCAAAGATGCAGAAACAAATCTCAAAACTCTGAATCTCCGAGGAAGGAGAAACAAAACTCTAACTCTGAATCTCCGAATGGAGAAACAAAACTCAAACTCTAAATTCACTCCTGAATTCGATTCTCAAAGCTACCGAATAGCCAAAATTTTATTATCAATATCATCTCCCCAAAAGATTACAAGATGAGAGTATATATAGGCTAAATAAATAACCTTATCCTGGTTGGAATCCAAAAAGGAATTCAAGAACAGCTAAAATTTAGCTAATACCTGAACCCAACTAGGAAACTATTAAAATCCTGGTCTAATTTCTCCACATTCATTGCATCTAAGGCTTTCTTCAATTCCTCCAACTTGTAGTCACCTACCTTCACCCCCTCAGCCTTCTTTCGACGTTCACCAGTACTGTCATGATGAGATTGAGTCTTTTTAGGGGCACTAGACTCCTCCTGGTCATTCCTACGAGCCTTTCTATGGCGATCCTGAGGGGTTGGTTCGCGATGTTGGGACCGCTCGCGATCTTAATGAGATGGGGGTTCGTCATCGCGACGATAGGACCACTCACGCTCTCTTCGAGGAGAGGGGGGTCTGTCATCGCGGCGTTTTGACCTCTCACGATCTTGAGGAGATGGGGGTCGTTCCGAATCATGTGCCTTTTCATGGGGTCGCTTGTCCTTCTTACTCCCTGCGATCTTCTCAAGTTTAAGTCGGAGGTCTTTTTCAGATAATTTCTTCCCAACGCGATCAGACATAGATATCAATCTTCCTTCAGATGATGCCGCCTCGGGTTGCGATGTCGATTTCTTCTTAGAAACCTCATCTCCTTCTTCCTCTCGCCAGTCAGGATTAGTTTGATCGGTGGCAACATCATCAAACTCCTCAATTTACTACTTTTTGGCCCTTTGTTGTCTTCCCCCTGATGAATATAAGGGCTCTTCCTCGCATTCCTCTTCGCACCCCTCGATCTGTATCTTTTTTCCACCTTGGCGACCCTTTCGCGAACTTCGATCATTTGATCTCCCAAGCCTTTGAGGTATGCCATAACTTCCTCATGGTCAGTCCCCTGTTTGGAAGGAATCAAAATGCTCTTCTGGGGATCAGTCTTAGACGGACCGTCCTTGGGTGGGTCGTCCTTGGGTGGATCGCTCCTAGGGGTCTCCTCCCCATTACCATGTTTGTTCTTCTTGTTTTTAGTCATCGTTCTCCCAAATCAATGACTAGCTCCTCCTTCTAGCGCTAGATGTTATAGGGAGAAATTGGAATAACAATGATTTAGAGGTTTCCTGGATTAACGGTGCAAAATACGGATATTTTGCTAAGAAATGAAGAACAAGGATTAAGGTTTTGGTGTATGAGGTGTGGCTGAACTTATATGGTGATTTTAGAGTGAATTGTTTCTCATCCCATATCAAGGTGCCTACGTACCCTATTTATAGTGATCAAGCCATACGTAGTTCTTAGAGAATAAGATACCTAGATGGGCTAGGGTTTTAGGAGATAAGTCATGGCCCAAGCCCACTCGCTTTAGGGCTGACATGTAAACGAGTCATCAATCCTGCTCATGACCCATGGCCCATTAGAGGTTACTCATGGCTAGATGATGCTAGAACTATGCGATGCTCTTAGCGAAGCTGATGAGGACCTCGTATGCGTAATCTCAATTCTTCAACTAAAAACCGTTAAACTCCTTCCAACTTGGTAATTCTTTATTTCCTGTGACAAACTCATCAAAAACTAATTAAATCCACACGATTATTCACAAAAGCACCGTAAATGCGGGAATAAAATCCTATAAAGTATATATAAAATACACTCTATCAAATATCCCCACACTTAGCACTTTGCGCGTCCTCGTGCAAACTAAAATAATAATTACACTAACTAATTAGTACCACTTCCGTAGGTGATCACGGTTGCATTTGACATATGCAACAAGTCCTTTAAACCCCTAGGTAGCCCTAGTGGACGAGTAAGGTCTCGTGAGGGTTTATAGTGAATATACCCACAAAATTCATCCAACCATGCAAAAGATTAATGCCAACACAACACCACACACACCCATCCTCTCATGCCACTTCAACTTAAGAATCAAAATGAACATGCAATGCCTTGGTGTCTAAAGTGCAAGTATTCACATAGTCTACTCAAAGAAGATGCATAAGATCATAGAAATTTATGTCAAACGTAAGAATAGGTTGGTAAACATGCTAAGCACACAAGAGCACATCTTTGAGACATAACCTGGGATATCCTGTGCAAAAGCAACAACTCACCGTTCACTCACAAAACTATTCACTCAAAACAATTGGTAAGTGTTTCACTCAACTCCAATAATATCATAAACATGCTTCGTCCTTGTTATCAATCTAACCTTTAACGCAACATACATCATCAATGACAATCAAAAGGTCTTTGTTAAGGTTGTAACGGGGCTAGGGACAAGGTATGTCAAGAAAGACAAAGAAGGTTAAGTCAAAAGCTAGTACCTGACATTGAAATTCAAACAACTCCCATACTTATTAAAACCACTAAATACCTCCCCACACTTGAGCTTTTATTTATAAACAACTTGACTAGTCGAATCAAAGTAGGATCACAAAGAATAAGTATGCTCTCATATTTATTTATTTTTCTTTTTTTCTTTTTTTTTCCTTTCTTTTTTTTTCAAGAGAGCTTAGTAATAGCAAGAACAATGATCCCATAAATATGATTTCAAACTTCGACTAACAAGCTATGAACCAAACCCCAAATATCCCCCAAAGTTATGATCATCAATAAAACCCCCCTTTTATGCACACCTTATCACTCCCTTATGAACAATACTAGCCTTTGACAATTAGGTTCAAATTTAATGTAAGGCTAATACAATAAAAAGGATAATGGTAAGTAATGTGGTGTGTCACCGAAAGAATAAGATTAGGCTCAAAGGGTTAACTAATGGATCATGTATAAATGGTTTGGATATATAGGAAATATGATGTTATACCTAATTGCCTTTATCATGTTATCATCAATTAATGTCATGCATCTTAAGAAAGACTTCAAGCAAGTGCTAGCAATGCAAACAACATGTGGACACTCAAGCAAACGAAATCATGCAAGAGATATGCATATAGGCTCAAAACTCGCGTGGTATGACAAAACATAATCAATCCCAAGTAACAGTCTCTCTAACGCACCTACTTGTACTCAAAGCATATAGACCAAATTACCTTGCACATATTCATGTCATTCTAATCACTTAGCACATTCAATAAGTCTACTAGTTTCTACTTGCTAGTGAAAGTGTGTGCACAAGAACATCACATTTCACTTCTCATACAAAAGCATCCATAAACACAAGATTCCTAAGCATGCATGGGTGCATTTACACAAGTAATCTTCACATGGCTAGAATTATTTTTGGTGTTTTTCAATTTTTTTTTATTTTTTTTAATTTTTTCTTTAATTTTTTTGTATACACTACGTTGAGAACACCGAGAACACCTCCCCACACTTAAGCGAGTCAATGTCCTCAATGACTCATTAACTAAACAAAGAAATCTACAATATATAAAATAGAAAGAAAGAAGAACTCCCCTTTGCAGAAGCATGATCCATGGGTTGCCTCCCAAGAAGCGCTTTTGTTTAACGTCGTTGGCTCGACTCAAGCTGGTTCAGATCTCCGTGGAGGGGTTGTCAAGATAAATCACTTCCATCTTCCCTACGAATGCACCATCCACATATAATTTAAGGCGTTGACCGTTGACCTTAAATTTTGTTCCATCTAGTCCCATAACTTCAATAGCACCATAAAATTTGACATCGGTGACAGTAAAAGGTCCGGACCATCTTGATTTGAGCTTCCCCGGAAAAAGTCGAAGTCTGGAATTGAACAACAACACCTTGTCACCAACCTGAAAATCTCTTCTCTGAATCATCTTATCATGCATCTTCTTCGTTCTCTCCTTGTAAAGCCGAGAGTTGTCATAAGCATTAAAACGAAGCTCATCTAACTCATTAAGTTTAAGAAGTCTCGCTTGCCCCGCAGCCTTCAAATCCATGTTGAGTTCTTTTATAGCCCAGAAAGCGCGATGTTCCAATTCCACTGGCAAGTGACATGCTTTACCATAGATCAACCGATAAGGAGTGGTTCCTATAGGTGTTTTGTACGCCGTACGATAAGCCCACAAAGCATCATCTAACTTCAAGTACCAATCTTTCCTTGACTTTGCAACCATTTTCTCCAAAATGCTTTTGATTTGGCGGTTAGAAACCTCCACTTGGCCACTTATTTGGGGGTGATATGCAAGAGCAACCTTGTGAGTAACGCCATATTTCATCAACAAAGTTTCAAACTGGCGATGGCGAAAATGAGAACCACCATCACTTATCACTGTTCTAGGAACTCCAAAACGAGGGAAGATAATATTCTTGAAAAGCTTCATAACTACCTTGGAATCATTGGTTACTGATCCAACTGCTTCAACCCACTTGGACACATAATCGACAGCAACTAAGATGTATCTCATCCCACAAGAACTTGGGAAGGGTCCTATAAAATCAACACCCCATACGTCAAATATCTCAACCTCAAGAATACCAGTTTGAGGCATCTCATGGCGTTTAGAAATATTACCCATCCTTTGACATGCATCACACGCTAAACAAAAAGTACGAGCATCCTTAAATAGAGACGGCCAAAAGAAACCGGATTGAAGTACCTTAGCAGTAGTTTTTTAAGGACCATGGTGGCCTCCACATGCGAGAGAATGACAATGATTGAGAATGTCATGTACTTCGAACTCAGGGACACATCTACGAAAGATTCCATCAGCACACTTGCGGTACAAGAAAGGGTCATCCCAAAAATATTGTTTAGCATCATAATAAAACCTCTTTCTTTGCTGATAAGTCAATTCTGGAGGGTGAGATCTACTAACACAGAAATTTGCAAAATCTGCATACCATGGAGTTTGAGTAGCAACTGAAAACAAGTGATCATCTGGAAAAGAATCGTCAATAGGAGTACTTGACGCAATATCAGATTTGAAACGCAACCGTGAGAGATGATCCGCAACCACATTCTCAACACCCTTCTTGTCTTTGATTTCCAAGTCAAATTCTTGGAGTAACAGAATCCAACGAATAAGCCTTGGCTTTGCTTCTTTCTTCGCCAACAGATACTTAAGTGCCGAATGATCAGTGTGAACAATGACTTTGGAGCCAATGAGATAGGCTCGGAATTTGTCAAGAGCGTAGACCACAGCTAGAAGTTCCTTCTCAGTCGTAGCATAATTGACTTGAGCTTCATCCAAGGTTTTACTTGCATAGTAGATGGCGTGCAATACCTTGTCTTTCCTTTGACCAAGAACTTCTCCAACAACATAATCACTTGCATCACACATGATTTCAAATGGAAGATTCTAATCTGGAGATTGAATGATTGGTGCACTTATCAAAGCTTCCTTAATCCTGTTAAAAGACTCCAAACAAGCGTCAGTAAACACAAAGGTGGCATCCTTAATCAACAATTGAGTGAGGGGTTTTGCAATTTTTGAAAAATCTTTTATAAAACGACGATAAAAACCCGCATGACCAAGGAAACTCCTCACTCCCTTGACATTAACAAGAGGATGAAGTTTCTCAATCACCTCAATTTTTGCTTTGTCAACTTGGATGCCACGTTCAGAAATCAAATGACCAAGTACCACTCCTTCATTGACCATGAAGTGGCACTTTTCCCAATTCAAAACCAAATTCACCTCTTCACAACGTTTAAGCACTTTAGAAAGATTATGCAGACATACATCAAAATCCGACCCATAAACACTGAAATCATCCATAAATACTTCCATGATAGACTCTATGAAATCAGAAAATATGGCAGTCATGCAACGCTGAAAAGTAGCAGGGGCATTGCACAAACCAAAAGGCACTCTACGATATGCAAAAGTACCATATGGGCAAGTAAATGTAGTCTTTTCTTGGTCATCAGGATGTATAGGGATCTGAAAGAACCCTGAATATCCGTCTAAATAGCAAAAGTACTTATGCTTAGCAAGTCTTTCTAACATCTGATCAATGAAAGGGAGAGGGTAATGGTCTTTTCTAGTAGCAGTGTTTAACTTACGGTAATCAATGCACATTCCCCAACCGGTGACAATTCGAGTGGGAATTAGTTCATCTTTTTCATTTTTAATTACCGTTGTTCCTCCTTTCTTAGGGACTACCTGAACTGGGCTTACCCATTTAGAATCAGAAATTGGGTAAATGATGCCCGCATCTAACAATTTCAAAACTTCTTTTTTAACAACCTCTTGCATGTTAGGGTTCAAGCGACATTTTCCCTGTATGCAAGGCTTATGGTCATCATCTAAGTGAATTCTATGCATGCAAAAGTCTGGGCTAATCCCTGTAAGATCATCAATACTATACCCAATAGCTTTTCTATGCGCACGCAAAATAGTAAGAAGCTTAAAAACCTGGTTATCATCAAGACTAGAGCTAACAATCACAGGACAAGTCTTTTCATCATCAAGAAACACATATTTCAGATTAGATGGTAAAGGCTTTAGCTCTAACTTATTTACTTGAGGTTCACCACAAGAAGTGATAGTGTTGGTTACCTCACAATTCAGATCAGCTGCACCATCCAACTCAAGAATCAATGAATCAACTTCAGCATGTCCTTCTCCTTCGTAAGCTTCAAGCATGAGCACTGCTTCCAATGCATCATTCAATAGAATCTGAGGTGTCTCATCTTGGACAATTCCATCTATAACATCAATCCTGCAACAAGTATTCTCAAGCAAAGGGGATTTAAGAGCAGAGGTTAGAGTAAAAGTAATTTTATCATCACCAACGCTCAATGTGAGAGTCTCACTTTTAACGTCAATAACAGCACCTGTAGTACAGAGAAATGGTCTACCTAAAATAATAGGTATCTGGCTATCCTCTTCCATATCTAGAACTACAAAGTCTACAGGAATATAAAATTTTCCAACCCTAACAGGCACATCCTCTAAAATTCCAAGGGGATATTTTATCGAACGGCCTGCCATTTGCAAAGTCATCTGTGTACATTTTAATTCTCCCATTTTTAGTTTTTGAAAAACCGAGAGAGGCATGACTGAGACGCTAGCGCCCAAATCACATAAAGCTTTATCAATGAACAATGCACCTAAATGACACGGGATCGAAAAACTACCAGGATCTTTAAGCTTAGGTGGAGACTTATTTTGTAAAATAGCACTACACTCTTCAGTAAAAGCTACTGTCTCCACCTCACCAAAAGACCTTTTCTTAGTGAGAATATCCTTAAGAAACTTTGCATATGATGGAACTTGTGAAATTAAATCAGTGAAAGGAACTGTTACCTCAAGATTCTTGACAAGTGTCATGAACTTACCAAACTGCTGGTCCACCTTAGTTCTGTTCATCCTACTAGGGAATGGGAGCGTTGGCACAAATGGTGGAGGAGTAACTGCAGTCTTCTCTTTGTCCTTTTTCTTGCTTTCCTCAGTTTCACCTTCGTTTGCATCTTCAACAACTGTCTCTACCTTGTCTTCCTCAGAATCCTCTTCTTCTTTCTCAGTAGGAACATCATCAGTAGGCATTGGAGGAGTATCATATGTACGACCACTCCTAAGAGCAATGGCATTCACATTTTCCTTCGGCTGAGTTGGTTGTGCTGGTAGAGAGCCTTGTTGCCTTGTAGATGAAGAACTAGCCATTTGAACAATCTGAGTTTCCAGCATCTTATTATGTATCTCCATCTGGTTCATCTTTGTTTGCATTTGTAACAATATCTTCATCATATCACCTTGATTATCAGCCTGTGCAGCTTGATTTGCTTGAGGAGCATAATTCTGAAGAGGCCTTTGGAATCCAGGAGGATTCATAGGTCCTTGAGGAGGCCTATATTGTTGCTGTGGAGGAGGCTGGTACGACTGCTGATATTGCTGCTGATTATGAACATTTGAATTCTGAGTGTTATTGTTCCTATATGAGAAATTCGGATGATCTTTCCAACCAGGATTGTAAGTGTTGGAGTACGGATTGTACTGCTGCCTCTATTGGAAAACATTTGCTTGCTCCATCTGAAAATGTTGTGAATTTTGAGCATTATATTGGCAATCATTACCATAGTGGCCTTGGATGCCACAGACTTCACAAACAGGATTATTCATAGGAGCCATGGATGACAATGCATTGATACTCATAGGTTGAGTAGAGGGCTGAGATGTCTTCAATGAGTGGATCTCCTGAGTCAATGCAGCGAGTTGAGATGATAATAGAGAGTAAGCATCCACTTCAAGTTTACCCCCTTTCTTGGCTGCTCTCGGATTACTGAAGTGATTGGCAGCCAAATTGGAAAGAAAAGCATGTACATCATCAACTCATTTGTCTAAAAACACGCCACCTGCAGCGTTATCAACCATCCCTTTTGTTTCAGGATCAAGACCATTGTAGAAGCGTTTAAGCAGAAACCACTTCTCAAGACCATGGTGAGGGCATGCACGTTGATAATCCTTGAATCTGTCCCAAGCATCCCGTAGAGATTCACCATAATCTTGCTTAAAACCCATCATCTTGTCGATCAAATCGTCGGTTCTGTTAGGAGGGAAGAACTCAGTTAAGAAAGCCTGAGCAATCTTATCCCACTCGGTCAGGTCAATATCATTCAACCATTTTTTAGCTTTGTCATGAAGAGAGAAACCGAACAACATGACTTTCAACTGGTCTGGAGTGACTCCCTGATGTTTAATTGTAGAACAGAGCTGTTGAAACCGTTGCAGATGATTTATAGGGTCTTCAGAGGCAAGCCTAGCAAATTGATTCTGTTGGATCATAGTGAGCAAAGCAGGCTTGATCTCGAAATTCGCTGCTTGAATCGCTGGCATAGCAAGGCCAGTAGGTACCCCACTCGGAGAGGGCTGTGAGTAGTTCTTCAAAAATTTGGGAGGGTCTGTCATCTCAATCTTTGGTTCAGGTATCTTTTGCTGCTTCTCTTTCCTTTGTTGATCTATGTATTGTTGACAAGAGAGTTCAGAATCTGGACTAAGAGGAGTTGTATCCTCTTTCGCTTGATCTTCTTTCGTTTGAGACCTGGTCCTGGGCATCAACAACTAAACAAGGAAAAGCAGTAAGATTGGTCTCAGTTGGAACAAGAGTTCCAAAGAGACAAGAGAAACAATCTAAAACAATCGAACTAAAATAATAGAAACTAGGTGTATCCCCGGCAGCGGCGCCAAAAACTTGATGTGTAAAATTATGTCTAACCGCAAGCGCACGGTATCAATTGTAGTAGATACTAGCAAATATGGGTCGTTTCCTCAAGGAGACAGTTTCAATTTCAATTCAACTATTATCAATTGTTTCTAGTCACAAACGATTTTTAGAGAATTTTATTAACTACTAAAACAAATTTAACTATGATTTAAATCAATTAATAATGGGATCTAGGGCAATTCAGGTTCACCATGCTTACACCAAACAAATCACAAAGGTATAGTTTTTAATGGGATTACGTAATTAAAGCAATGGTTAATCTTTTTCAAGCATTAACACTCTTAGAATATCTAATGATGCTTCCACAATCACCTTCAATTTCGCTAATTGTATGTAAGCCTCTAGTAGTAAAATCTTTCGATCTATTACTCCTATTGCAATCGATTAATCCGTGATATTGCGCAATTACACAAATTAAGAATTAGAACATATCAATCAGAATTACTCTCTACCCATCAATCTACTAATCAAATTAAGCCCAAATCATGGTGCAAACATGGCTCCCCTTAATACCCTAGAATTAAATTACTCACTCATTCTAGGATTAAAACTAACAATAATAATCAAGAAAGCCATAATAAACATGTAATTAATAAGGAGAAGATAAGAAATACCTTAAACCTTTGAATAACGAAGAATAATTAAATCCAAGAATTAAATTGAGCTTGCAAAGATGGAGAGAAGAAAATAAAACCCTAGCTTTTAATATTAAGAATGTATGTAAAAATTGTGTGTAAAAAGATATATCCCCCCTAAAATAATACCCTAGATGTGTTTATATAGGCACTCCAAGTCTTGCCTAGCAAGGAAACATCCTAGAATACAAGTAGAATTCGATTTTTGGTGCAAGAACTGCCTGAAATACAAGTAGGACTCGAAAAAGGGCATTTTTGTAAATTTCCAGCGAAAGCTGGCGCAGTTTGCCCCAGCTCTGGCGCAGTTTGCCCCAACAGTTTCTGATTTTAATAATTCTGGCGCAGTCTGCGCGAATTCTGGCGCACCCTGCGTGACCAGTTCCTGTCCAGAATTTGATGTTGCTTCAATCTTCAAGAAAATTCCCCAGGCTTCGCGTGGATAACTTACGGGTCTCAAACGGACTTGTAGAACTCCAGATATGGCCAAAACAGTGTAGACTGCGCAACCATCCGAATTTTACACAATTTGCTCCTTTCTCCTCCGTTTTATCTTCCGAATCTTTTTCCACTTCCCATTCTTCATTCCATATCATAAATCAACTCCAAAAATGACGGAGCTACACCCTTAATCTCAATTCTTCAACTAAAAATCGTTAAACTCCTTCCAACTTGGTAATTCTTTATTTCCTGCGACAAACTCATCAAAAACTAATTAAATCCACACGATTATTCACAAAAGCACCGTAAATGCGGGAATAAAATCCTATAAAGTATATATATAATACACTCTATCAATACGACCCTGCTAGGTTCAGTCATGCAATGCCGGCCTCAAATACGGAGATACTCATGCGACCTTGCTGGGTTTAGCTATGAGTCTTCATTTTAAGAGAATCCCAAGCCTTGTTGGACCTTAGGTGAAGAGTAGTGATGGAGCGACCCCTTGCTAGGAGCCAGGTGCGAAGCGATCCCTTGCAGGGGATCGTTCTTTTCTATCTATCGGCGAAGATAAGACAAAATAATATGTTGAGCTGGTCCCTACTGATGGGCTTTAATGATCCAATTACCATATTCGAGCCCAATATGACCTAGTGGGCTTGTATTAAGTCTATGCCAGATTTGGGCATAACAAGAAGCATGAGCTCACGCGTCAGCTGTATAGGACATAAGTACAATTATGATTACTTATGATTACAAGGTCCAATGGGATCACTTCTCATGGTCCTCGCGAAATTGTATCACATTTAGAAGGATCTCTTCGAGGTCACCAACACATACATATACTTGACTTCGCATCAATTGGATGACACACCTTTACTTGATTCCACATTGCATTCATAATGGCAATATGGAATCTTGTTATGCCTGAATCTCGCCATAGATCCTAAATGGGCTCAAATGATTATATAAGGGGTCCACCACTCTTAATGGGCTCAAATATTAAAGATGGATCAACAAGACATGAGGCCTGATTAAGGATCGGCTCACCTCTATCTAATAATATGGTTTGAAGATAAATCTCTGGAAGACGCTATCCCACCCCAGGGGTCACCTCACTATGACCTCCGAATAATGAAAACAACACCTAGAGGGGGGGTGAATAGGTGTATATGGCTAATTATTCTTATTTATGACCTGTTTTGAATTTTACCAGAAACAGCTTGCTGTTAGTTATAAACAGTTTAACATATGGCAAGCTGTTTATGCAGTGCAGTAAGTAATGTGCAGGAAAAATAAAGAACACCACAATCTTTTAGCCAGGTTCGACCCCTAATCCCCTATGGTCTACGTCCTGGTCCCTTACCAACTTGGTAAGAGAATATATTATTGATCAAAGATAATCCAATTACAAGATACAACAATATATCTCCCTTTTTCTTAGCTACTGACAAATGGCTTGCTGAACACCTGTTCTGAACCTGCTCTCTAAGCTATACTTCCAAAGTATACTTCTCTAGCAACGTTCACCAACCCTTGTTCCCTAACCAATCTGCCCAGCAACTAAAATACCCAGCTGCTTACAAATGGCTTGCTGTTTGCTGTGCTGAACTAACTCTCTAAGCAATACTTCCCAAGTACACTTCTCTAGTCTAGTTCAACCCACCCAAAACCTTTAGCCAACCTTGTACAGCAACTATTCAATACAATTTGAACAATACAAAGGTTTGAATAAATACAACTCAACCTATGAACCCTCTGAATATATAAATATGCGTATATGTATGGGTTTGAAAGGTTAGAAGAATTTTGCAATGAAAGCTTTGTGTTTGTATATAGCTTCTTGTTTTCTACTCGTGTATTGATGTTAAGAACTGAACATTAACATCTCTTTTATAGGTAAACAAGAGTATTTGAATGAAGGCTTGAAATGGCTCCAACGGGAGGAAAATCAAAAGGTTGAATATGAGATTAGATTTGTTTTGATTCTCAAGAACGTGGGAGAGGCTGGAAATTCAACTGATGAAGAAGAAGAGATGTTGAGCGTGCAAGGAGAAGAATATTTGATATTCAAGAGAGAGACAAGAGCATGTGATTGGAATAAAAAAGTCAAAAGTGTCATGCTTCTTTTCTTATAATCAAAGTAGAGAATATATTGTTCCCCATGAGTTGAATTATGATCTGGTGGGTTAAAATAATCAGAGGGCCCTTACAAATATTCCTAACAATGTTCCCACTTGATGCTCTTTAATTCCTTTATATTCGGTAAACCTGCCCAGACTGAAATCAGCATGCTGTTTGTGAAACTGGCCTCCTGTTACTGAAACTGGCTTGCTGAAAGACCATGCTCTTGGCATGCTGTTTGATTCTGAACATAAGCACTGCATACAACCTATATTCTGCAGTAAACTATCTATATTCTGCAAAACCAAGTTAGCACAAAAACAAGTAGCATGCTGTTTTATATATATTAATAAGCCAAATGCATGTGAACATATTATCATCAAAATGAATAGCATGTTAGTATAATAAATAACATTCCAAAATATATGTAATCATCGAATCATCAAAATCAATAGGCTAACAATCTCCCCCTTTTTGATGATTACTAACATATATTTTTAGGAGTACATACTCCCCCTCAACACATGCATCATTGATTTAACAACATGATATTCAATTAAGCACGTAAGGATTTATATGAACTAAAATC
This sequence comes from Kitagawia praeruptora, assembly GCA_037693485.1. NCBI lineage: Eukaryota > Viridiplantae > Streptophyta > Magnoliopsida > Apiales > Apiaceae > Kitagawia > Kitagawia praeruptora. Next base: position 150,121,856 of record CM075352.1, read on the forward strand.
CCAAACACATAACCTCATTAAGAGTACCTCCTAAAATCTCTCCCCCTTAATCATTAAAAAGGGTAATCACGTAGCATATTCAATATAAGCATGGATAAAATCATGGTAATTGCATATAAAGAGATCAGATACAAATGGTAAGCCAACGTTACCCATTCTGTGCTTGTCAGCTTGCTGACTACACAGTTCACATGCCAAGCTCTCTTCGTATGACTGAAAACCTTTCTTCAGCTAGTGGCTTTGTGGAGATATCCGCTAGTTGAACTTCAGTTGAGACAAATACCAACTCTGAGGAATTATTCTTGACCGTCCTTATTGACCTTGGTAAAGAATGTTGAGTTATTTCTTCATGAGTTGTCTTTCTCATCTTTTCTGGTGGTGTATGATCTTCTTCATCATAAAGAGGTAGTTTCTCAGTAGCTCTTGAACCTCTAGGACCTTCCAAAGTCATTTTAGCAATTGCATCTTCCACTTTAGCTTGCTGATTTGAACTTCCAGCTTGCTGATTGCTAGTAACTTGAGGTTGCATGCTTTCACTTTCACCTCGGTGTTAGCATACTTTAGTGTGGGTAGCCCTCTGATCAGTTTCTTGCTTGATAAGCAAGTCCATGTGTGTATGCCCAATTTTCTATGCCAAACATAAGGATCATTGTCTATTGCAGCCAAACAGCATGCTGTTTCCTGCATAATACAATATATATACATATATTTGTCCCATCTATATACTAGAGGAAACTCGTTAGTATCAAAATAATAATATACTCATGTTCAAAGGAATATACGAGGACAAATAACATACTTACTACTTGAGTACCCAAATTTTGTTGGATCCACCAATGTTTGTTGATAGAATATAAAGATCATGTAGATCAGATTTCTTGATCCACTGTTGTATCACTTTTGGTGCTTGATTTCTGGTCCTTTGCGTTTTACCAGACTGATAATGGTAAGCTGTTTGTCTTCTATCATTTGCTTTCTGGTATGTTGATTGTCTTCTGACTGGTTTACTCTGGTAAGCTGTTTGTCTTTTGTCAGAAGCATTCCGGTATGCTGTTTGTCGTCTGTCTGGTCTATTCTGGTAAGCTGTTTTCCCTTGATGATTGATTTGAACCACACAATGTCTTTCCAGATGACCTTTTCCACCACACTTGTTGCATGTCTTCCAAGGCATAGCATAATCATAGGGTATGCCATTTTTACCATCATATTTGAGTACACCAAGCTTCTTGTGTATGTCCATGCCAACTCCTTCTCTGACCAATGGAACTTTTGTCTTCTTCATCATTGTTTTTAAACTGTCTTCTCCTTGAACAAAAGTTTCCATCCCTTTCTGGAGATCTTTGACTTCCTTTTCTAAGAGATCGATCAATTCAGCTTGCTGTTTGGTGAGTTCAGCTTGCTGAATTTGCTTTTCAACAGATTTTGAAGACTCGGCTTGACTAGATTCTTTAATCTTGAATGATTTTATACATTCATTTTTGGCTTCAATCTCTGCCTTCAAATTTCTGAGTTCTTTCATGAGTGCTTCATTTCTTTGTATAATCACTTTGTTGACTCCTTCGAACTGAACTAATTTCTCTTTTAAATCAGCAATAAGATCATCATGATTGATTTCTGGAGCCTTCTCAGCCATTAAATCAGAAATGATTTTCTTCAAATGAGTATTCTTCTTTTTCAGCTCGCCATTCTTATTTTTCAACTCCATGAACTCAATGATGGATACATTACTATGTTTTTGCATAGTTAGTGATTCCAAAATATTATTTTCAGAAGATGAATTAAGTTGAAACGAGTTTACCGCACTAGATTCAACATCCGAGTTCGAATCTTCGCTTTCTACATGAACGTCATCTTTGTTTCCTCGAACCATGTCATTGTCAATGCCAACCAATGCAAAATTGATCATCTCTTCACTTGAGTTTTCACTTGAATTAGATTCTTCATCACCCCATGTCATTTGAGCTTTACTTTTCTTTTTGTCCGTTGAGGCAGCTTGCTGTTTGTGACAATCAGCTTGCTATTTTGGATTGACACATATTGTAGCTTGATAATTCATTTCCAAGGTATCCCATATTTCCTTTGCTGTGATGCACGTAGAGACCTTGTCATAATCTGAATCTGAAAGACCACAAATTAGTGTATACTTGGCATTTCCATTATAGCTTGCTTTTATCAATTCTTCCCCGGTAAGATCATCAACATCTTTTGGCTTGCCATTTTCATCCAGAAAGGTAAACGGACCATCTTTAACAACCAACCATTCGAGTGGATTTCTGCTCAGAATCACCTTCATCTTTAGTCTCCATAAATCATAATTTTCTGTACCAACAAGAAGTGGTGGCATGTTTGATGATTCTCCCTCTACATAAATGTGTGCCATAGGACCTGTACTTTCCTGTTACAGAAATGTTAGTACACTAAGGCTCCGATACCAATTGAAAACAACACCTAGAGGGGGGGTGAATAGGTGTATATGGCTAATTATGCTTATTTATGACCTGTTTTGAATTTTACCAGAAACAGCTTGCTGTTAGTTATAAACAGTTTAACAGATGGCAAGCTGTTTATGCAGTGCAGTAAGTAATGTGCAGGAAAAATAAAGAACACCACAATCTTTTAGCCATGTTCGACCCCTAATCCCCTATGGTCTACGTCCTGGTCCCTTACCAACTTGGTAAGAGAATATATTATTGATCAAAGATAATCCAATTACAAGATACAACAATATATCTCCCTTTTTCTTAGCTACTGACAAATGGCTTGCTGAACACCTGTTCTGAACCTGTTCTCTAAGCTATACTTCCCAAGTATACTTCTCTAGCAACGTTCACCAACCATTATTCCCTAACCAATCTGTCCAGCAACTAAAATACCCAGCTGCTTACAAATGGCTTGTTGTTTGCTGTGCTGAACTAACTCTCTAAGCAATACTTCCCAAGTACACTTCTCTAGTCTAGTTCAACCCACCCAAAACCTTTAGCCAACCTTGTACAGCAACTATTCAATACAATTTGAACAATACAAAGGTTTGAATAAATACAACTCAACCTATGAACCCTCTGAATATATAAATATGCGTATATGTATGGGTTTGAAAGGTTAGAAGAATTTTGCAATGAAAGCTTTGTGTTTGTATATAGCTTCTTGTTTTCTACTCGTGTATTGATGTTAAGAACTGAACATTAACATCTCTTTTATAGGTAAACAAGAGTATTTGAATGAAGGCTTGAAATGGCTCCAACGGGAGGAAAATCAAAAGGTTGAATATGAGATTAGATTTGTTTTGATTCTCAAGAACGTGGGAGAGGCTGGAAATTCAACTGATGAAGAAGAAGAGATGTTGAGCGTGCAAGGAGAAGAATATTTGATATTCAAGAGAGAGACAAGAGCATGTGATTGGAATAAAAAAGTCAAAAGTGTCATGCTTCTTTTCTTATAATCAAAGTAGAGAATATATTGTTCCCCATGAGTTGAATTATGATCTGGTGGGTTAAAATAATCAGAGGGCCCTTACAAATATTCCTAACAATGTTCCCACTTGATGCTCTTTAATTCCTTTATATTCGGTAAACCTGCCCAGACTGAAATCAGCATGCTGTTTGTGAAACTGGCCTCCTGTTACTGAAACTGGCTTGCTGAAAGACCATGCTCTTGGCATGCTGTTTGATTCTGAACATAAGCACTGCATACAACCTATATTCTGCAGTAAACTATCTATATTCTGCAAAACCAAGTTAGCACAAAAACAAGTAGCATGCTGTTTTATATATATTAATAAGCCAAATGCATGTGAACATATTATCATCAAAATGAATAGCATGTTAGTATAATAAATAACATTCCAAAATATATGTAATCATCGAATCATCAAAATCAATAGGCTAACAATCTCCCCCTTTTTGATGATTACTAACATATATTTTTAGGAGTACATACTCCCCCTCAACACATGCATCATTGATTTAACAACATGATATTCAATTAAGCACGTAAGGATTTATATGAACTAAAATCCCAAACACATAACCTCATTAAGAGTACCTCCTAAAATCTCTCCCCCTTAATCATTAAAAAGGGTAATCACGTAGCATATTCAATATAATCATGGATAAAATCATGGTAATTGCATATAAAGAGATCAGATACAAATGGTAAGCCAACGTTACCCATTCTGTGCTTGTCAGCTTGCTGACTACACAGTTCACATGCCAAGCTCTCTTCGTATGACTGAAAACCTTTCTTCAGCTAGTGGCTTTGTGGAGATATCCGCTAGTTGAACTTCAGTTGAGACAAATACCAACTCTGAGGAATTATTCTTGACCGTCCTTGTTGACCTTGGTAAAGAATGTTGAGTTATTTCTTCATGAGTTGTCTTTCTCATCTTTTCTGGTGGTGTATGATCTTCTTCATCATAAAGAGGTAGTTTCTCAGTAGCTCTTGAACCTCTAGGACCTTCCAAAGTCATTTTAGCAATTGCATCTTCCACTTTAGCTTGCTGATTTGAACTTCCAGCTTGCTGATTGCTAGTAACTTGAGGTTGCATGCTTTCACTTTCACCTCGGTGTTAGCATACTTTAGTGTGGGTAGCCCTCTGATCATTTTCTTGCTTGATAAGCAAGTCCATGTGTGTATGCCCAATTTTCTATGCCAAACATAAGGATCATTGTCTATTGCAGCCAAACAGCATGCTGTTTCCTGCATAATACAATATATATACATATATTTGTCCCATCTATATACTAGAGGAAACTCGTTAGTATCAAAATAATAATATACTCATGTTCAAAGGAATATACGAGGACAAATAACATACTTACTACTTGAGTACCCAAATTTTGTTGGATCCACCAATGTTTGTTGATAGAATATAAAGATCATGTAGATCAGATTTCTTGATCCACTGTTGTATCACTTTTGGTGCTTGATTTCTGGTCCTTTGCGTTTTACCAGACTGATAATGGTAAGCTGTTTGTCTTCTGTCATTTGCTTTCTGGTATGTTGATTGTCTTCTGACTGGTTTACTCTGGTAAGCTGTTTGTCTTTTGTCAGAAGCATTCCGGTATGCTGTTTGTCGTCTGTCTGGTCTATTCTGGTAAGCTGTTTTCCCTTGATGATTGATTTGAACCACACAATGTCTTTCCAGATGACCTTTTCCACCACACTTGTTGCATGTCTTCCAAGGCATAGCATAATCATAGGGTATGCCATTTTTACCATCATATTTGAGTACACCAAGCTTCTTGTGTATGTCCATGCCAACTCCTTCTCTGACCAATGGAACTTTTGTCTTCTTCATCATTGTTTTTAAACTGTCTTCTCCTTGAACAAAAGTTTCCATCCCTTTCTGGAGATCTTTGACTTCCTTTTCTAAGAGATCGATCAATTCAGCTTGCTGTTTGGTGAGTTCAGCTTGCTGAATTTGCTTTTCAACAGATTTTGAAGACTCGGCTTGACTAGATTCTTTAATCTTGAATGATTTTATACATTCATTTTTGGCTTCAATCTCTGCCTTCAAATTTCTGAGTTCTTTCATGAGTGCTTCATTTCTTTGTATAATCACTTTGTTGACTCCTTCGAACTGAACTAATTTCTCTTTTAAATCAGCAATAAGATCATCATGATTGATTTCTGGAGCCTTCTCAGCCATTAAATCAGAAATGATTTTCTTCAAATGAGTATTCTTCTTTTTCAGCTCGCCATTCTTATTTTTCAACTCCATGAACTCAATGATGGATACATTACTATGTTTTTGCATAGTTAGTGATTCCAAAATATTATTTTCAGAAGATGAATTAAGTTGAAACGAGTTTACCGCACTAGATTCAACATCCGAGTTCGAATCTTCGCTTTCTACATGAACGTCATCTTTGTTTCCTCGAACCATGTCATTGTCAATGCCAACCAATGCAAAATTGATCATCTCTTCACTTGAGTTTTCACTTGAATTAGATTCTTCATCACCCCATGTCATTTGAGCTTTACTTTTCTTTTTGTCCGTTGAGGCAGCTTGCTGTTTGTGACAATCAGCTTGCTATTTTGGATTGACACATATTGTAGCTTGATAATTCATTTCCAAGGTATCCCATATTTCCTTTGCTGTGATGCACGTAGAGACCTTGTCATAATCTGAATCTGAAAGACCACAAATTAGTGTATACTTGGCATTTCCATTATAGCTTGCTTTTATCAATTCTTCCCCGGTAAGATCATCAACATCTTTTGGCTTGCCATTTTCATCCAGAAAGGTAAACGGACCATCTTTAACAACCAACCATTCGAGTGGATTTCTGCTCAGAATCACCTTCATCTTTAGTCTCCATAAATCATAATTTTCTGTACCAACGAGAAGTGGTGGCATGTTTGATGATTCTCCCTCTACATAAATGTGTGCCATAGGACCTGTACTTTCCTGTTACAGAAATGTTAGTACACTAAGGCTCTGATACCAATTGAAAACAACACCTAGAGGGGGGGTGAATAGGTGTATATGGCTAATTATGCTTATTTATGACCTGTTTTGAATTTTACCAGAAACAGCTTGCTGTTAGTTATAAACAGTTTAACAGATGGCAAGCTGTTTATGCAGTGCAGTAAGTAATGTGCAGGAAAAATAAAGAACACCACAATCTTTTAGCCATGTTCGACCCCTAATCCCCTATGGTCTACGTCCTGGTCCCTTACCAACTTGGTAAGAGAATATATTATTGATCAAAGATAATCCAATTACAAGATACAACAATATATCTCCCTTTTTCTTAGCTACTGACAAATGGCTTGCTGAACACCTGTTCTGAACCTGCTCTCTAAGCTATACTTCCCAAGTATACTTCTCTAGCAACGTTCACCAACCATTATTCCCTAACCAATCTGCCCAGCAACTAAAATACCCAGCTGCTTACAAATGGCTTGTTGTTTGCTGTGCTGAACTAACTCTCTAAGCAATACTTCCCAAGTACACTTCTCTAGTCTAGTTCAACCCACCCAAAACCTTTAGCCAACCTTGTACAGCAACTATTCAATACAATTTGAACAATACAAAGGTTTGAATAAATACAACTCAACCTATGAACCCTCTGAATATATAAATATGCGTATATGTATGGGTTTGAAAGGTTAGAAGAATTTTGCAATGAAAGCTTTGTGTTTGTATATAGCTTCTTGTTTTCTACTCGTGTATTGATGTTAAGAACTGAACATTAACATCTCTTTTATAGGTAAACAAGAGTATTTGAATGAAGGCTTGAAATGGCTCCAACGGGAGGAAAATCAAAAGGTTGAATATGAGATTAGATTTGTTTTGATTCTCAAGAATGTGGGAGAGGCTGGAAATTCAACTGATGAAGAAGAAGAGATGTTGAGCGTGCAAGGAGAAGAATATTTGATATTCAAGAGAGAGACAAGAGCATGTGATTGGAATAAAAAAGTCAAAAGTGTCATGCTTCTTTTCTTATAATCAAAGTAGAGAATATATTGTTCCCCATGAGTTGAATTATGATCTGGTGGGTTAAAATAATCAGAGGGCCCTTACAAATATTCCTAACAATGTTCCCACTTGATGCTCTTTAATTCCTTTATATTCGGTAAACCTGCCCAGACTGAAATCAGCATGCTGTTTGTGAAACTGGCCTCCTGTTACTGAAACTGGCTTGCTGAAAGACCATGCTCTTGGCATGCTATTTGATTCTGAACATAAGCACTGCATACAACCTATATTCTGCAGTAAACTATCTATATTCTGCAAAACCAAGTTAGCACAAAAACAAGTAGCATGCTGTTTTATATATATTAATAAGCCAAATGCATGTGAACATATTATCATCAAAATGAATAGCATGTTAGTATAATAAATAACATTCCAAAATATATGTAATCATCGAATCATCAAAATCAATAGGCTAACAAATAATACTCAAGACGTCCTCTCATGCCAATAACAAAGGAAAAGGGGTCTCACGCTAGGTCTCCAAGGGGTCTCACGCTAGGCCTTCAAGGGGTCTCACGCTAGGCCTCTAAGGGTCTCATTCTAGGCCTCTAGGCGTCTCATGCTAGCCCGGCCTCGGGATCGCACCTGCTTCATCTCTCTATAAGGTCTAGTGAGGCCTAGAATATTCTTATTATGAAGGCTCATGATTAAGCACAGTGAGGTCGCATGAATAGATTCGAAGGCTCATAGCTAAGCCCAGCGAGGTCGCGTGAGTAGGATTATCTCCATAACGTGGGATCACCTCGCATGACTAAGCCCAGCGAGGTCGCATGCGGGGCCACGTAGCTTCTCCATTAGCCTCGCCAGTGAGGCCGTACGATCCGAGCAGCATGCTAGCCATGGGTAACCTTGATTGGGCCATGGGTCATGAGCAGGATTAATGGACAAATTATATCAGCCCAAAGACGTCTAGTGGATTTGGGCCAAGTCGAGCCCACAGACACCTAGCCCGTCTGGGTAACTTCTTCTCCAAGAGAACTACGTATGGCTTGATCCCTATAAATAGGGTACGTAGGCACCTTGTTAAGATTGATTGACAGCTCTCCCCTAAAATATCAACAAACAAGATCAGCCACAATAATCACCAATCTCCTTCCGTGTTCTTCGCGTTCTTAGCAAAATATCCGTATTTTGCTCCATGATTCCAGCAACCTCCATAAATATTATTATACAATATTCTCCCTATAACAGATATGTTAAATATTTTCCCTTTATTCATAATGTATAATATATTTTGCAATAATATATTAGAAATAGCTCTGTAAATAAAAAATTTATTCTAAACATAACATTTTTCTAATTTTATTATTTATTTATCAACGTTATTCGAAACAACTAGGCACTGCAATCAGCACATGAAATATTGAACATATTAAACAGATAACAACGTGTTTTTGGGAGCGAATGAGAACCATAATTGATTATGGGTGTAGAACTAGGGATTGCGGGTTCAAGGTCATCTTCAAGTGAGTAAATAGTTCAATTTCAAATTAAGTTAAATCACTTAAATGGGTTTTTTCGAAAATACCCATGCTTCAAATTATTTTTTCAAAAATACTACCACTTTTAAAACTATTTATAAAAATACCTTTCTTAAAATTCTTTTTCCAATAATACGGTTTGCAACTTGTGCAACCTCATTTATAACTTCTGGCGGCGCAGCCGTGTGAGTTGCAAATGAGGTTGCAAAGGTTTCAAATGTTGCAAATGTTGCAAATGTTGCAACTGAAAACTGGAAGTTGCAAAAGTTGCAAAGATTGGAAATAAGAACTTTTTCTATTGGGTGCTCCTAGCGGGGCCATTAGATCATAATAGAATCAATGGAACTTGCAATCGGAAATTGGTCTGCTCCCCTATATAGCATATAAGGTTGCATATGAGGTTGCCCTACCCCCTCTCAATGGAACTTTTTCAGGTTGATGCTTTGCCAATGACCTTTTAAAGAATAGATCAATGGTTCCGTGTTCCAGGGCTACCATGACCACCTTATTCTCCAAATCAGTGATATTCAATGTCTCCTTAGTGAACCTCTTAAGGTAATCTCTCAGATTTTCATTCTTCCCCTGCACCACATACATAAGGGATGCAGAGCTTTGCTCATGAATTCTCCCGCTAATGAATTGGCTAACAAAAGCAGCGCTTAAATCCTTGAAAGAGCCAATCGAATTCGCAGGCAACCGGCTATACCATCTTTGAGCCATGCCCGACAGAGTTTGAGGGAACGCCCTATACTTTAGGGCATCACTTGCAGGCTGAAGCAGCAGTGCGTTTGAAAATGTTCTGACATGGTTTACGGGATCACCCGTCCCATCATAAACCTTGATTGTCGGCATCTTGAACTTCTTTGAGATGCGAGCATTCATAACCTCTTCCGTAAACGGAGGTGTGGGATCATCAGGATCTCCAAGTGGCATCAGATCTTTTGGGTTACCCCTGGAGGTTTCCACCCTTGTTGTTCTTCCAGTTGGGGCATCAGCCCTTCTTTGTCTTCTCGAGGACCTCTCCAAATCTATAATGGGAATCCTTCCTGAGGTTGGAGGAGGTTGAGTTTGATTTAACCTAGCTTGTTCTCTTGCCATATCGTCCTTCAACTTTAAGATCTCGGCCTCATGAGCCTTGATCCTTTCAGCAGTTGTTAAAGGGGGTCCATCATGGACAATTTGAGTCCTTCTTCGAGGTTCTCTGCTAGCACGTCGCCTCCTCGGGGCTTCATCGCGATCGTCATCTTCGGACGATGGATCATCAGTATAGGGGCCAAAATAGTTGTCATATCCTTGATCTTGGATCTGTAAGCCATGGCCACCTGGTCCAATATCTCGGATGACTGGAGGGTAGTTGGGAAGACCATACATCGGGTTGGTGCTTACGGGAAGATCCGTAGTGTGGATCTTTACCCCTGGTGGTGGTGATTAGGATTAACAAGAGGAGAGACCACTATCTGAAGAGGGTTGGTTTCTTGACTTGGGTGGACGACCACAGGTAATGTTCTCTCAACATGGGGATTCGTCCCTGGAGGTTGAGAAACTTGAGGTTGAGTGATCTCCCCTGTTGTTGGGGGTACTTGTTCAGTAGCGGGCGGAGCAGAGCTTAGAGGCAAGGCCTCAGTGATAAGTGGATTTTATATCCACTTGGAGCATTCTATATCGGCTTAAATTGATTGTCTTGGACTCAAGTTTATTGTAGTTTTGATGTGTTTTGTGTAGTGTGCAGGTTTGCAAGAATGTCGATTATGGTTAATGCTTCTATCGTTTTTGGATGTTTAATTGATTAAAATTTGGATTTTCCGGGACGGTTGCGCAGTTTACACTGTTTTGGCCATATCTGGAGTTCTATAAGTCCGTTTTCAGCGATCTTACTGCCCACACGAAGCTTGGGAGATTTTCTATAACATGGAACAGGTCTCACACGATCAGGTTGCGCGTGGTGAGAGTAGGAATCACGACAAGTAGACTGATGGAAGCAGTGAAATTACTATTTTGCCCTTTTCAAGTTCTAATTGTATTTTGGGCAGTTTTTAGTACCTTAATTGAATTATAATTGTAATAGAAAGTAATTTCTTGCTGGGCAAGAAATATAGAGCCTATTTAAACACATCCTACCATTGTAATTTGGATAACCATTACATATCAATTGCTTAGATTTATTTGTATCATTTCATACTTTGTTTTTATCATAGTTTCATCAGATCCCATGATGACGAGAGGTTCAATTATGAACTAATCGTTGTCATGGGATTCTAACGGATTTATTTATGGAGCTTTAGTATCTTGATTGCTTTAAAGATCTATGTGTGACGTATATCTGATATCCTCGTATGGTTATGCTTACTTGATAGATGCGTCATGAACATCTAATTTGTTAATCTCTTGTGAAGCGAGAGTGGATCTTGAGATTTAGAACTTGCCATGCTAGCATAGGATAGGTTGATGTTTTAACATCATGATTTGTGGCGTAAATAGAGATATTATGCTGCCCTATGTTATCAATGTGGATAACTTGTGCTTCAACCGTTATGTTTTCAAATCTTATAGAGATAGAGGGTCTAAGCATAATTGGTGTCTATTCATCTTCTATCTCTTTTGTGGATGTATGTTTAGTTTGGTATTCGTATACTGAGAAGTAGCGTATACTTGTTTCGTGTTGTCTGATCAGATATCATAACCATTGCATATAGTGATTAAAGGCGTCAGATCTAAGCAAAGTATTTAATGAAGTTAGGATTCCATGGTTTATCTTGCAGAAGTAATTCGATTTCAATTCTCGTTAGTTAGTGAATTCTTAGTTTGTGAATTTGCTTTTTAGTTAGATTTAGTTAATTAAAACCCAAATTTGTTAATTGTCTTAGCAGTGAATAATAATTATACATTGTTGCATAGGTACATCTACTAAATTAAAACCATAACCAGATCTCTGTGGGAACGAACTTGACTTATTCATATATTACTTGTGACCACGTACGCTTGCGTGATTTTGTGTTAACACTCAGTAGAGGTCGGTACCGTTCTTCGCGTGGTTACCATGGTTGATGTCTTCTTCCCACAGACGGTGCCAAATGTTGTGGAATAAAAACTAGGGTTTGTGCATAATTAATGCTAGGGTGGTTGAGCTTCGAGCTTTAATGACTGTTTCCGTGTTTCGAGACTGATCGGTCCTCACAGAGTGCCTACGTATCTCGTTATTGAAAATCAAGCCAAGACGTGGTTCTGAGAATGAGGGGTCAGACCCTTATATAGGCTGCAGGAGCCTTAGAATCGTAGTAGGGTTAGGTGACTTGGTGGGCAAGTCACCGCCTTGAGGAAAGTTCTAGATCCTATAATGTAGGAGTCGATTTACATGTTGAAGTATGTGCCTTGGAAGCTAAGTCATGCAGGAGTAATATCCTTATTTGGCTCTTATTGCTGAGCTGTTTATTATCCCTAATATTAATTACGAAATTAATATTGAAATTAGGGGTTTGGGCCCCACTAATGGGCCCCACGTTTGGACCATGTTGGGTCTAATTAATGCCACATTAAATGTGTCTTCAGGGCTTACTTTTAGCCCATATCAGTAATATATTTTAGTTGCAAAAGTAATTTGATCAGTTAGTTATTAGTAATTATAATATTATTACTTTATTTTATTAATTAGAACGATCATATTTTTGGAAAGAATATATTTTAGTTATAAAAAGTAATAACTGAAAAAGATAATTGCTTATTTATTATTTAGAAGAAAGAGTAATATTTTGAGAAAAAATTGTGGTTTGCTTTTTTATAATTAAGTAAAATATTTAAAGGTAATAAATAAAAACAATTGAATAAGGTAAGTACCGTATCGTACCATACCATACCAAAAAATAGATACCAAAACTTTTAATATTTCGTCTTTTATACTATAGTAGTAGCTTATAACCCGTACGATGCACAGATTTCTTTTATTTTGTAATAAATTTTATTTATTTATAGTAATATTTTGTGCAATCATTATTTTCAATAATTTATTTTCCAATTTAATAAAAATATAATTATAATATCTTTAATGTAAAAATGATAATCGGCTAATTGCCATTAATTATATTATGCTATTATTTATTTTAATAATTAGGATAACCAAACTGACAAACTTTCAATTTTTCGGTTTTAATATAATAGTATAGATAGATAGTATAAATAGTATATATTTGAACTTTGATTAATGGGTGTCAATTAATCTTTTTAATTAAATAAATTAAAAAAGTACTCCCTCCGTCCCGTTTTATATGACACTTATTCCTTTTTGGGACGTCCCAAAAAGAATGAACCTACTAAACTTACTATTTTTGAACATTACTTTTCACTATTACACCCACTACTTCTCTATTATATACTTCCTTTTTATTAAATAAACACTATTACACCCACTACTTTCCTACTTTACCCATTTTTTATACACCCACTTACACCCACTTTCACAACCAACCAACCACATAAAAGTCAAATAGTATTTTCTTAATCTCCGTGAAAGTCAAACCATGTCTTACAAAATGGGACGGAGGGAGTACTATTTAGGTGAAGAGCTTGTTTGGAATAATTTAAAACTATTGAATTCGTTTAAAATTGGCATGTAATAATTTGTGCTCCTTCCGTCCCAGCGGGTTCTTTAGAGACGGCTGGGACACGGATAGGGATGGGCGTTGGGTCACTTCGGGGTCGGGGAGTGTGATCCCCGCCCCCGATCCCCGCACCCCCACCCGCTCCCGAACCCACCCCGATTCTCGAACGGGGAATATTTTGCTCCACGATCCCCGCCCCGAACGGGGAACAGGGATCCCTGCGGGTAATCGTGTATTTTTATTTTTATTAAAAATAAATAAATTTTATGCACTTTGTAATAATTTTTGTAAAATTAATTTGCTAAATTATGATATCTAATATACATTTTAATATCAATAATCTATTCTAAAAAATATTTTGAATTAATATTTATTTGTAGTAAAAGATTTATTTAAATTATTATAATTAAATTACATTTTACTATTAAAATTTTGAATATGTGAAATGAATTAAAAAATTTAAGCACTAATAATATATATAAATATATATATATATATATATATATATCATAATAATAATTTAATTTTATACATATATAAATATATATTTTTTTAAAAAAAATCGGGGCGGGGATCCCCTAATCCCCGACCCCGCCCCAATCCCCGAATTAATTTTAAAATATTCCCCGCTCCCCGCCCCGAACCCGAAAAATTCCCCGAATCCCCGACCCGAACGGGGCGGGGATCGGATTGGGGTCGGGCGGGGTGGGTAAATGCCCATCCCTAGACACGGAGATCAATGAATATAATTTAAATAGTGGGTGTAATAGTGTAGTAATGGGTGTAATATTGATTTTATTGTTAAAATAAGTAAACTAGTGGGTGTGGTGTAATATTGATTTTATTGTTAAAATAAGTAAAGTAGTGGATGTAATAGTGTAACGTGTTAAAAAAAGTAGAGTGAAGTAGTGGATGTAATAATGTATTTTATTGTTAAAAGTTACTATTTTTGGTAATGTAAAGAAATGGATGGGATGTCCCAAAATAGTAATGGTAAAGAACCTGTTGGGATGGAGGGAGTATATACTTTATTCCCTCCGTCCCACAATACAAGTCTCTTTTGAAAAAATTACGCATCTTAAAAAAACATTAATTAAATAATACATTTCCTCTTACGCCCATTATAAATGTATTGACTTTTAAGAATATGACATTTCTCATTTATTGCTATACAATTTTCAAAAGGGTAGTTTAGGAAAAATTATCACAATTTACATTAAAAATTGGAAATGAACATGTATCATGGGAAAAAAAAATTCTCTCAAAAGAGATTGTGGGACGGAGGGAGCTAGTAATTTTTGGTTTTCCAATTAGTTTTATTTCATAAACTTAAGAGGCCGTTTGCCTCAACTTAAAATTATTATTTATGACTTAAATTTGCCTAAAGTGATAAGTGAAAATTAAAAATTTTAAGTTAATATTTGTTTGGATAATTTTATATTATGATTGACTTATGAATTATTAAAAATGTAAAAATAAAATTTACTTGATAAATTATCTATTTGAATAATGATATAAACGTTTATCAAATAAAATTCTCAAAACAAAATAAGTCATTCTAAAAATAACCTTCTACCAACTTTTGACTTTAAGCAGTTTTTTAAATTTTAAGTCAATTTCTGACTTATTTCACAAATAAACATTTTTTAACTTAAAGTAAAAAATGGCTTTAAACCCGGTTTTTAAACAGGTCTCAAACAGGCTCAAAGTACCTATGAGGTACTATTTTAAGATTTTTTTGAAAATTTGAGGCCGGTCTTTTGGCAAGTGACCAAGACGAGGCATCAACCCACAAGAGACACCAACAATAATTATATGTATGTAGGATTGTAAATAAGTTGATACGTTCATCTATAATTTGGTGTTTGACTTAAAAAATATCTATTTAATTTCTATTCAATTTATAAACGAGTCAAGTTTGAATATGATTTTGAGGTTCATCTAGTAAATGCGCTGAACTTGAACATAACAGAGTTCGCTTAAAAGTTCGTAAAAAAGTTCGATTATATAGTTCGTGAATAAATTTGTTAAGATAATTCATGAACCAAGTTCATGAACAAGACCATGAATATGATTCATGAATGAGTTCGAGCACTGATAAGTGGATTTAATATTCACTTGGAGCGTTCCATATCGGTTTAAATTGATTTACTTGGCCTCAAGTTTGTTGTATTTTTTATGTGTTTTGTGTAGTCGTGCAGGATTGCAATTATCGGCTAGGATTGGTGGTTTTCATTGATCTTGGAGTTGAAATTTAGTGTGGCGTATTTCCCTAGGCTACCATGAAGATCATAACGCTCAAGAATTGAAGAACGGGAAGTGGCAGAAGAATCGGAAGAGGAAACGGAGGGGAAATGAGCAAATTGTGGAAAATTCGGATTTTCCGGGTAGGTTGCGCAGTCTGCACTATTTTGGCCATATCTGGAGTTCTAGAAGTCAGAATTTAGCGATCTTATAGCTCACGCGAAGACAACGAAATTTTATACAATCCTGGACAGAAAGTTTGGGGCACTGTGGCCTGGGTTGGGCGCTGAGACGCGGGAAAGCTCCTGGAAAAGAATTGATGATTCACTGTTTTGGCCATATCTTGAGTTCTACAAGTCCGTTTTGGACGATCTTACTGTCCACGCGAAAATCACGGAATTCTCTTTCATTCTAAAGTGGTCCAGATGTCCAAATACAACTAGAACGGCCCAGAAATTCTGAAGAAAAGTCAGTAACGAATTTTCCTTCAAAACAGAATCCGTTTAGGAAACGTATTTTGTGCCCAACTACAGAAATTCTATTTTAATTCTGTTTTGGGGAATTTCTTGCTGGACAAGACATGGGGGCCTATATAAACACATTCTATCATCATAAAACGTAGCCAGTACTTAGAATAACATCAGAGAGAGCCGGAGATAGAGATTCAGACTTGGAGAAGGATTCCCGAAAGGACGTGACATTCTACGGAGATCTAGATCTACTTTTGTTTTCTTCTAAATTAGGCGATACTCTGGATTTCGGATTTCTTTTCTTAACTCTTTACTCTAGTTTATTTGTATTCTTTCATACGTTATTTATTACCATGGTTTCATCAGATCCCATGGTGACCAGAGGTTCAATTATGAACTAATCGTTGTCATGGGATTCTAACGGATTTATCTATGTAGTTTAGTAGTTTGTTTGCTTTAAAAATTTATGTGTGATGAATTCTTGATATCCTTGTATGGTTGTGCTTATTCTTCTTGGATGCATAACTAACATCTAAGTTGTTTGTTAATCTCTTGTGAAGCGAGAGTGGATCTTGAGATTTAGAACTTGCCATGCTAGCATAGGATAAGTTGATGTATGTTTGACATTATGATTTGTAGCGTAAATAGAGATATATTATGCTGCCATATGTGATCAATATGGATAACTTGTGCTTCAACCGTTATGTTTTCAAATTCTATAGAGATATAGGGTCTAAACATAATTGGTGTCTATTCATCTTCTATCTCTTTTGTGGATGTATGTTTAGTTTGGTATTCGTATACTGAGAAGTAGCGTATACTTGTTTCGTGTTGTCTGATCAGATATCAAAACCATCACATACATTGATTAAAGGTATCAACTCTAAGCGAAGTATTTAATGAAGTTAGGATCCCATGTTTATTCTCATATAAGTAATTTGATTTTAATTCTCATTAGTTAAGTAATTCTTAGTTTTGTTAATTTGCTTCTTAGTTAAATTTAGCTAATCAAAACCCAATCTTGTTAATTGTCTTAGCAGTGAATAAAAACCATACATTGTTGCATAGGTACAATAACTGAATTAAAACCTAAACCAGATCTCTGTGGGAACGAACTCAACTTAATTCTATATTACTTGTGATCACGTACGCTTGCGTGATTTAGTGTAAACAAGCACAACTCGATATCTATGCTTATGAACATATTAACATTTCACACGAGTTTTTTAGTTCACAACAACTAGTAAATAATTGTATATATAAAATATTAATTTATTTTGTCTTTTCATTTTTTTCTTTGTTAAATCTATACATTATTTTTTTAAAATAATTAAATTATAACATATTTCATATTACAGATTATGATATTAGTCGGTTATGTTTTAAATAAATCTGTTTCAAATTCGACTTGTTGATAAGTGTAAATTAGAAGAATGTTTCATCCCTATTTTTTTTAATTTTAATGCAATAAAAAAATTGAAAAAAATAATTGAGATGTACATGAATATGATGAGATCATGAACATTATTCATGAGATGTTCATGAGACGTTCATGAGTAGGGTATCTCTGAGTAGGGTATCTCGTGAGACATGTTCGTGAACAGTTCGCGAACATGTTTATGAATAATATTTTTCTTAATGAGTCGATACATAAACAAAAATATTGATTCAATGAAAGTTCAAGTTTGAGTTCTACATATTTATAATGAGCAGATATACAGTTAATAAAGAGTCGACTCGATTTGGTTCATTTACAATCCTATATATGTAATAGACAACATGAAATTAGAGATATATATAAATATGTATGGCTGTTTTTTTTAACATTGAAAGTTCTTTTTTAATTTTCTTGTTATGTTTAACTTGCATTGTTTTCCGAATGCATAAAAGAAATTCTTGCGATTTGGTAAAATTGAAACACCACTTAAAACATTAGTTTAGGGCATCCTACTTATAATAAAATATGGAGTTAATGTTACTAAACTATGACCTTCTTAGTTTAATAAATGAAATGCACTAATTTATAACTTATACCATGGACATATTTTTTTAATCATGACATAATTGAAGATTAAGTCAGAATAATTTTTTTATCCAAATGAGTCACAAGAGTAATATAAATTACAAAGGGGAAGGGGGAATTGAACCTATGACATATGTTCAACGGAATCTCAATCTTCGCTATTAGGTTAGGATCTTATCGGTTCTACACTTTATTGTTCATCGGTTCTATTACTTCCAAAATGATGGTGAGAAAATTCAGAATTTTATTTAAAATTATAGAAAAGTAATTGTGTTCAGTTGAAAAAGTTCATTAATTAGTTTTCATAATAGTATTATTATTATTATTATTTTTATTTTTATTTAATATTTTATTTAAATAACTAAAATAACCGACCAATAAAACAAACAACAAAATTTTAGGATTTTGATTTTTTTTTTCCTACCATCCAATTTAGAAATAAATAAAAACCACGTCAACAGATATGAATAACCTATGTATGTTTGGAATTGCTGTTAAAAAGTATTGTAGCTGTGAGAAAAAGTGATTTTACCAAAAGCTGCTAACTGTTTGGTAAAATTTGTTACAATCTGTTGTTGAATGAAAAGCAGATATATGAAAGTGATTGGTAAATAATTTTTGAAATGCTGTTTAACCATATGAATATATATCATGACAAACTTACTAGCATTTTTTCAGTAATTATATTAAACTATTGAGATTGATTGATCACTAGCAACGCTCAGAATAAAAAAGGTGAACACTTTAACAAAATTATTGGTACATAGTAACTCAGTTTAATATAATAATAAAGCAAATTACAAAAAAAAACATCCAACTGAATTACATCATCATCAAACTGGAAGCAATTTGATTTCGAAGTAGGTCCACTTCACTTGTTTTATTGCTTCTTTGGGTCTGGTCCATTGATGTTGGTTTGTTTTATAACCAGCCTCTAAAGTAGTTTTTTTCTCGACGGTTGCCGCCAACTTTGATATATCATATCTTAATTTGTTACTCCGCCCTTCTGTATTTTACCTTTTTTTGGTTTGTTTTCCCTAACATTTGAGCCAGATTCAAGTTTTTCTTTACCTGTTCTCTGTCTTTTACCTAAATTTGTCGCACCATCTGACATTTCATCATCAGCTCCCTGTAAAAACCTTTTCATACTCTTTTCAAATGGATCATCCTCAGAACCATTCAAAGTAACAACAATTTCATTAGCACTATTTGGATGACTGACCAATGGAACATTGTAATTTGAAGATGGAGTCCAAGCAAACTCTTCGGTTGCAACTATACTTCCATACATAAAGTCATTCTTGGAAACAAGGTCAGGTTCCAGTCATTTCTTACGAAATTTAGCATACTCCTTGTTAATATGCAAATCAATTAAATACAGAAAAATTAATATATTAGATAGTCATCAAAATTTATGCCCATTGCTAATAAGAATCGAACAAACTAATCAAATAAAATTAAGATATATAAATCTAAAATACCTTAATCTTATTGTCCCACCAATCAGGAGTTGCATCAACCGTCTCTAACCTTGGATCCCAACCTAATCTAGTTTCTTTACCTATTAATTCCTTCCAGAGTTTCCATTCCGTCCTCAATAAATCCAACTTATTTTTTAATTGTTTTCTAGTAAAGTTCAGACCAGTAATTCTATGAAAGGTTGAAATAACATATTTCCATCCTTCAATACTGAAATAAGTAGAAGGACGCAATCCCTTCTGAATAGCTTGTGAACAAATATCATAAAAGATATGTGTAGTACTCACAATCCATTTTGCTTTTGCAGACTCTTGGGTCGTAATCTTTTGAGTGTTACTTGTCATCTTGTATAGGTATAATGAAAACTAATTATAAACAACATATATAATTGCATTATAAAATTAATTGCAAGTATGCTCTTTTGACATAATAACATAATAATAGCTTAACTTCATAGAGTACCCATTGAAGTTATGTACCATGATATTTAAACACAAGTGAAAAACTTGTACCAAAACAAGTGGAAAAGAAGAACCAAGACAGTTTACAAGTTCGAACAAATTATGTACACCACTACCCTTCACCGAATTTCTAGTAAACAATTAGCAGAAAGCACACATATATATATGGGTAAGGTTCTATGGGGAACTCTTATTATCCGGGGAACTCGAAAAACTACATAATTATCAACATTTTTGTAATGTTAGTATGTCCTGTAACATGTTTTCTAGCATATCATTCAACATATGTCCAGTAATATGTTCTTTAATTATTTTTTTTTATGTTCTAAACTATGTTCTGTACTACTAAGTATGTTCTGTAAAATGACAGTAATACAGAACATATTACAACATATATATATTTAAGAACATAAAAAAACAAATTAAAGAACATATATTAAATGATAGAATAGAGAACATGTTAGAGGACTTACTAACATTAGAAAAATGTTAATAATTATGTAGTTCCCCGAGTTTCCCGAATAATAGGAGTTCCCATTTGAACCATGACATATATATATATATGGGGCTGCTCAAATGAGACCCCTCTTATAATGAGACCCTCTCTTATAATGAGTCCCCTCATATTTCTTTTATTTTAAATGGCCCCGACAGGGGCACCCAATAAGAAAAAGTCTTATAATTATATCCTCTATCCATTCATAAAAAAAATCTAAATTTTTTTTTAAAAAAAAAAACTGCTGCCACGTCATCATTTTTTTTTAAATTTTTTTTTTTTGATGAATGAATAAAGGGTAGAATTATAAGACTTTTTTGTATTGGGTGCCCCTGGCGGGGCCCTTTAAAATAGATGAAATATGAGGGGGACTCATTATAAGAGAGGGTCTCATTATAAGATGGGTCTCATTTGAGCACCTCCCTATATATATATATATATATATATATATATATATATATATATATATATATATAGGCAAGTGCTCAAATGAGACCCCTAATTAAAATGAGAACTCAGAATTCATCTCAGTCCTTTATTTTACTAAGGCTCCTTTAATCTAAACCACACATTTTATTCTTTCTCTGCCTCCATCCCGTCACATATTATCTTGTAGTTTTTTACATTTCTCACTATTCTTCTTCCCAATCTCCTCTCTCTCTCTCTCTCTCTCTCTCTCTCAAACATACGCACACACACACATTAAACTCTAGCATTTTAAGAGCTCGAAATTGAAACATCTTCAAACCTTTAAAAAGTTTACGAAATCATATTCCATCCTAGACTCTCATCTTCCCGGCATCGATTATAGACATTATGCGCTATGATAGAAGCTTCGATGAATCTTTTGAAGTTATAAAAGAAGAAGATACGTCATGGATCAATTCAGTTCACCACGATGGAGGCTAACAATCAACGAGCATGATAGTGGTTGTGTGGGCTAGTGAAATGGCGATGATGACTCAGATCTGGTGATTTTGATACCATTACGAACTTACATATGAATTGTTTTTATTTTTTTTGTGCTCAGAATTTTTAGTGATTTGGGTGTAAATTTGGTGATTTGTCTTTAAATTTTGGGTTGAATTTTAATTTGGTGATTCTGTAGTTGTTGATAGCGATTGTGATCTAAATCTTGGTGATTTGAAATGGCGATGATGACTCAGATCTGGTGATTTTGATACCATTACGAACTTACATCTCAATTGTTTTTATTGATTTTGTGCCCAGAATTTTTAGTGATTTGGGTGTAAATTTGGTGATTTGTCTTTAAATTTTGGGATGAATTTTTATTTGATGATTCTGTATTGATAGCGATTGTGATCTAAATCTTGGTGATTTGAATATAAATTTGGTGATTAAGTATCTTATAGCGTAGGGTGATTATGTCGATGTGTTTTATGGGGATGATTGTGGTCGTGAGGTGGAATGGATGAAAAGACAGTAGCAAATTATTCTGATGTAGGAGAGGGTGTTGGGTCGGTGGCGATGTGCAATGATGTACACAGATATGTTGTATAACATTTGTTTTGTGTATTTTTAACGTATCATTAATTCTGTAACTATCCATGTAGTTCAGTTTAATTACAAAATTGCCATTGGGGTCTCACTTCTCATTCTATTGGGGTCTCATTAGAATAATCCTCTCTCTCTCTCTATATATATATATATATATATATATATATATATATATATAGGTTTTTGCTCAAATACAAACTAACCCTTAAATACAAACTAAAAACCACTATTTTCACACCCTATTTTACTATCTCCACACCATATTTTAATATCTCCACTTACTATCTCCACACCATATTTACAATTTCTACTCCCCCACCCCCACCCCCACCGCCACCGACGCACCACCACCTCCATCTTCCTTTTCCGGCCACTGGCCCCGCAGGGCTCCGATTCACCACCACTGACGCACCACCACTATCATCTTCCCGATTCATTAAATCCGGTCATTTCAATTCGGTGTTCCCGATTCCGATCTATACACACATGTGTATAGATCTGTATGTATTGATACATATGCGCGTCCACAAGTCCTCCATGTCCACCACCACACCAGATCTGTTCGTCCGATCTGTTCGTTCGTTGTTTTCTGTTTAATTGGATTATAGATACATATGCGCGCGTGTCTATGTTTCTTATGCAGAGAGAGAGAGAGACGAATAGGGAGGGAGAGAGAGAGAGAGGGACGGTGGGAGAGAGATTGTGGCTGCCGGAGAAGATGACCAGAGGTGGTGGCGCGGCGGCAGGGGAGGGGGCAGGTGGTGGGGTGTGGTGTGGTGGGGTGGGGTGGGGTGGGGGTGGGGGTGGGGTGGGGTGGGGTGGGGGGTGGGGGGTGGGGGGTATTACTGATTTTCAGTGTATTCATTACTGATTTAAGGGGAGGGGGTGGGGTTGGGTGGGGTGGGTATTAGTGATTTTCAGCTATATATTACTGATTTCAGGTGGTGGGGTGGGGTGGGGTATTAGTGATTTTCAGTGTATCTATTAATGATTTCAGGGGTGGGGGTGGGGGTGGGGGTGGGGGTGGGGTGGGTATTAGTGATTTTCAGCTATATATTTGGGGTGGGGTGGGGTGGGGTGGGGTGGGTATTAGTGATTTTCAGTGTATCTATTATTGATTTCAGGTGGTGGAGTGGGGGTGGGTATTAGTGATTTCGGTTGTGTAATTTAGTGATTTCTGTTTGGCTGGGCAGCCTATTTCTAGTTTGTATTTAATTTTGGTTTGTAGCTGAGTAAGACTCTATATATATATATATATATATATATATATATATATATATATATATATATATATATATATATATATATATATATATATATATATATATATATATGAACTGTGAGAAAAGGTCTATAAATATGCAATATGTATGTCATATCAATGTGTATGCATAATGTATATGTAGTCTGTGCGTGCAAGTTGATAGGCTATAAATAGCACTAACCCGGATCCTCTACTTCGACTATGCCCGGATCACTATGTCCATATCAAATATACGAATAATAGATGGCATGATCCCGGGCTAGTAAAAATCCAAGTTGGCAACCGCTATGACACGTGGAACTTTAGTCCTGATTCGGGGTCCTACTTGATAGTGACAACTATTAATAACTAATGATTAACATGTGCCAACCACACTCCAGAATGGTCCTAACACACTCCACCACATTCTCCACCTGGACACATGTCCTACATCTACAAGACCCATGTATGCACACTAAAGGGGGAGGCCCATGAAAAAGGGTTACACATTCTCTTTTAAAAACACTCATATACACACACCCTCCATAATTAGATACTCTAGTCCTTATCTCTTTCCCGTCACTTATTCTCACGCCGGAGGCACCGCGGGACTCAAACCCCCCTCCGGTGTTGTTTTGCAGGCACCCAACCACCAGCTTCACCTCTTACCAGGCGTGGGAATGGCGGAGGAGGCACTAGATCGGGTCTTGGAGTTATCATTGGCGCTAGAAGGAGGGGTCGAACTTCCGATCTGGTTAACGGCAGCAAAAGTTTGGATCTTTTAATTGACCGAGAAGATTTAGCAACGCAGAAATTTTCAGATTGGTTAAAAAATTAAGTCCACTCGCAGCTAATTTCAAGGACACTTAAATACTTTCAGTTTTTAAAGCTTTGATGAGAGCATCACAACAGATATAAAACAAAAAGAGACGATGTCTTTGTTCAGTTCGTCTATGACTCAATGACTCAGCTGTGATTGGTAACCAGGTCTTGACTTGACTCAGCGACTCGTTTTGGCTCAATTCAACCATCAGTCAACTCGATTAACTACATAATCATGGAGTAATTTTTTTTTTTATAAATCTTAACAATTCTGGTAAGGAATGTGTGAATCATTACCACATCTCAGGTATGAGTTTTGAGTTTAATGAAGCATTAACCTGGTCTGTTCTTTAAATGGGAATCTAGTTGCAGTACCCATTCTTTTGTATTTATCATCTTTAAGGCATATGAATTTGCCTGAATTAGTTTGTCCTTAAACTTTTGGGTATTATGTTTTGTTGTAAAATTTCTGTACCTCGGATTAATAAGCTACACTCATTAAAAAGATGATTTTATCAAAGGGCAGCGCAACCACAGGACATGTGGTGGTTAAGCTGGTTTAAACTTGATAGGCCTGGGAATTTGTTTTAAAGCAAAATTTCAAGAGATTTACATGATAAACTTCATTGTCTGAAATCTAGATTGCGATTTGAATAATTATCATTGACTGGCATCCTATGTGACATAATGATCTTGTACTTGCCAAAACAGACTCAGTTTTAATTGTAAAATGTCACTGCAGATTAATCAAATTTTCCTATACACACTTATGAAGCTTAATACCATCGGATACATGATTTGAGCAACAGAAGATCTAAAATGATTGTTGATAAAAATAGAAAGTTTTGATAGCGTTTTAACCTAAGCTTAACATCAGACCTTGCCTTGACCTTGTCTGCATGAGTTGTAAAGATTTTTTAGTTTAATAAAATTCATAATCCTACAGATATGCAACTATAGCCCATCCCCTTAATTATCTTGTAGGTTATCATGTCTATTTTCAATGTAAATGATTAAATCACTACTAAATATATGTACACACTACGAGCTTCTGACTTGTAGCTGATTTAACAAATAAAGGGAGACCACTGATCTCAAGATGCTAGGCCTGCAAACTTAATATTTGGCTTGTAGCGTTTCAAGCATTCTGAACTATGCTCACATACTATACTAATTTATTGATGATTATGCGAAGTCTACCATTCTCTTTTAAATGCTTTGCTGCAAGTAAATGAAACAGCTGTGCTAATACATAACTAATATTTGTGTGGTGCAATGAAGTCACCAAGAGCGAGATACAAATCGAAATGTATGAGCTTACATCCTGAAAGACATAGGCCTTCTTACTTGAGTACAAATTAGGCTGCTCCGTTGAGATGAAATTTGAAATCCCTTGATTACAGCTATATCGTTCAATTATTTCGCATGTGTCAATTTAATGCAAGTTTAACTATTCTAAATTACTTATGTATGCTTATCTAGATTTCCAATAATTAGATGCCATATATTCGCTCCTGGTTTATTTGACGTGCTATAAATGTTTGTTGAAGTAGTTGTAGAAAAACAAATAACTTATCATTTCTTCTAGCTGCAGGAAGCCATACTAATCAAGCTATAGCTGTCAATGTGAAAGCTCCTAAAACTGTTTACGGAAATACATAGGAACTGATACGACATTTACCAAGGAGTCATATATGAAAATGGTGTTCACAAACCCATCAAGCCTCATTTTCACATGAATGTTCTCTTTCCAGTGGAGGATGGTCTTAAGAGCTCAAATATCACTATAATACATCAGAATGAAGAAGAGCTTTCCAGAAGGAGTGATCTCACTTCAACAAATAGTTAAAGGTCCTGCAGCAAGAAGCGTGTTGCCAAGGGACTATTTGAATATGGTTTCATTACTGTGCATAACAACAAACTACGTGGCAGAGCTATCTACTGGAATACCACATTGCTGCATCAACATTTATGGCTAGATTTCTAATACTGAGCGCTCCTCAGAAGATCAGGTGCTAGAAGCCAACTGTTTAAGATTAAAAGACCAGCTGTAATTCTTGATGACAACAAATCAAAATCCAGCCAGAAAAGCAAGATCCAAAGGCAGAAAGGCATCCTGAATTCCACGATAGTGGAACAAAAGCTGCTGTAACACTTTCAAATTCGCTGAAAACTTTAGTACATACAGATGCAGTAGCTATACAAGTTTATTTTATTTTATTGGTAGCGGAGATTCTCTGCAAAAATACTATCCAGTGTGGATAATTCCTAAAAGTGAACTCTCAGAAGCTAATATGTCATAGTTCTGGTGAAATCAAATGGGCTTCCAAATGTTGTGCACCATGGAGCATTTCTCAGTCTTTCCAAGTCACATTACAAAGTCATCCATTGGAAGCAAGAAGATTCTCTACCTCAATCATCCCAGTCACAGCTCCTTAATTTGAAAAAGATAATATTGTCGCAGTGATATTTCAAATATGTTTCAATACAGCTTCTGAGATTGAAACACAAGGCCAAAATTACAATGTACATGTCCTGCAAATATATGATATTCAAGCTCTCGGTTAGAAGCCAAATGTTCTGAATTCTGATGATCTATTTGAAGAAGGGCTTAAACTGCATCTTGCAAGCTCAGCAACCGGCACAATATTGGGGTGCTTAATGGTCCTACAAAAATGCCGAAGAAGCTGCTACTCAACACTTTGATCGCGTATTAAACATCGTTCAAGGATAAAAACATACAAGGATAAAATATTCTTAAAAGTCTTACTTCCAAATCGTTCAAAGGAATCTGGATAAAGTAGTACTGATGATAAGAAGTGGCTGAATCCTGCTGGTATCATCAAAAAGAAAAAACTTCCATCTGCAAAAAGAAAACTTATATAACAACCTGCTCTCAGACTTAGCTGCTTGACAAGTTTTCGGAGTATTGGTGAGAATCTATACATCAGGACGATTCCAAGCAGATACTTCATATCAATATGATGATTAAAGAGCTATATAAGCTAGCTGCAAATCTACCTCAAAGGGTAGAGCTCAAGTCCAGAAGCTACAATTTTACTACATGCCTATGCAATCAAACCATGGTTTCCCAGCTGAGTTTTTCCACTTCAAAGTATAAAGTTTCCCTAAACACATATTTTTCCTACTGCACTCAATTTGCTGTGTTGTGCACACAATGTTTTGAATTAGTTGAAGTTTCCACGAACATTTCCTTGGTACTACATCACTTCTGGTTGCTCTATCCGGACAACATAAATGAAGTCAAATCAATAAATCTTCGAAGTACGAAAAACGAGGCTTTAAGACAGAGCCATAGGCAACAAATCAAAAAACGAGGCTTTAAGCCAGCGCAATAGGCAAAAAAAAAATCAAAAAATGAGGCTTTAAGCCAATGCCATAGGCAACAAATCAAAAAACGAGGCTTTAAGCCAGCGCCATAGGCAACAAATCGAAAAACGAGGCTTTAAGCCAGCATCATAGGCAACAAATCGAAAAACGAGGCTTTAAGCCAGCGCCATAGGCAACAAATTGAAAAATGAGGCTTTAAGCTAGCGCCATAGGGAAAAAAAATCAAAAAACGAGGCTTTAAGCCAGAGCCATAGGCAACAAATCAAAAAATGAGGCTTTAAGCCAGCGCCATAGGCAAAAAATCAAAAAACGAGGCTTTAAGCCAGCGCCATAGGCAAAAAATCAAAAAATGAGGCTTTAAGCCAGAGCCATAGGCAACAAATCAAAAAACGAGGCTTTAAGCAAGCGCCATAGGCAAAAAATCAAAAAACGAGGCTTTAAGCCAGCGCCATAGGCAAAAAATCAAAAAACGAGGCTTTAAGCCAGCGCCATAGGCAAAAAATCAAAAAACGAGGCTTTAAGCCAGAGCCATAGGCAACAAATCAAAAAATGAGGCTTTAAGATAGAGCCATAGGCATCAAATCAATAAATTTTCGAAAAAATTTCGAAGTACACAAACCAGGCTTTAAGCTCAAGCTATAAAGCAAAAATTTCTTTTTAGCAATGAAAAATACATCTCCTTATTCTGGAATCTTCTCTATCTACATTAAAACTCCGGATCAGGGGGCAGCTATGAAAAAAAAAATTCTTCTAAACGATGAAAAGTACATTTTCTTGCTCTTGACTCTTCTCTACATTCAGACTCCGGCTCAGGGGGCATCTATGAGAAAAAATTTCTTCTAAACGATGAAAAATACATTTCCTTGCTCCGGACTCTTCTCTACATTCAGACTCCGGCTCAGGGGACAGCTATGAGAAAAAATTTCTTCCAAACGATGAAAAATACATTTCCTTGCTCCGGACTCGTCTCTACATTTAGACTCCGGATCAGGGGGCAGCTATGAGCAAACATTTCTTTTAAGTAATGAAAATACATTTCCTTGCTCCAGACTCCCCTCTACAATCAGACTCCAGACTTGGGGACAAGATTCAACCAATTGTTCTCCCAAGTTACTCAAAGTCTAAAAATTTTGAACTTGTGAAGAATCAAGTCAACTCTTAGCTCCAGACTCCTCACTATGCTCAAACCCCAGACTTGGAGCAATATTCAAACCGATTTTTCTTTAAAGCCACTAAGAAAATAAGTATCAATCCAAACTACTCCCCCATCCAGAAAATCTGCATAGGGGAGTGGGGGCAAATGATAGGCTATAAATATCACTAACCCGGATCCTCTACTTCGACTATGCCCGGATCACTATGTCCATATCAAATATACGAATAATAGATGGCATGAGCCCGGACTAGTAAAAATCCAAGTTGGCAACCGCTATGGCACGTGGAACTTTAGTCCTGATTCGGGGTCCAACTTGATAGTGACAACTTGTTAAATATATATGAGTATAAGATCCTTGAATGGGCCTTCCCCAAAACCTTAAGGTTTTAGATGAGTTGGTTACTTAACATGGTATCAGAGCTCTGGTGTTTGTGGAGGTCTCAAGTTCGAACCCCACCACCCCCAATATTCTCAATTTAATTTGGCACTAAGGTATTGCTCCAAATATGGGCTCCTAGTGACCACTCTAACCCCATAGTGGGCTCTTACCCCATAGTGGGCTTGCGAGTGAGGGGGAATGTTAAATATATATGAGTATAAGATCCTTGAAAGGGCCTTCCCCAACACCTTAAGGTTTTAGATGAGTTGGTTACTTAACACAACTATTAATAACTAATGATTAACATGTGCCAACCACACTCCAGAATGGTCCCAACACACTCCACCACATTCTCCACCTGGACACATGTCCTACATCTACAAGACCCAGGTATGCACACTAAAGGGGGAGGCCCATGAAAAAGGGTTACACATTCTCTTTTACACACACTCATATACACACATCCTCCATAATTAGATATTTAGTCCTTATCTCTTTCCCGTCACTTATTTTCACGTCGGAGGCGCCGCGGGGCTCAAACCCTCCTCCGGTGTTGTTTTGCAGGCACCCAACTACCAGCTTCATCTCTTACCGGGCGTGGAAATGACGGAGGAGGCACTAGATCGGGTCTTGGAGTTATCACAAGTCATCTGGATGGCCAGTACGTGACTATTTTGGTATTGTTTATGAATAAAAACTAAGAACTATTTGAAGTAGTTCGATTAAGAAAAAGGCCGGGGGTGACAGAAGCCATGGCAAGGACTTTTGCAACTACCATTTAAATATATAAATTAAAGGCTCCCGGTCTGGTGCAAACGTATGCACCAGACCTGTTATGCAACATACGGCTCCCTCGCCGTTGGATCAACCATCCAACGGCCCTGATTAAAAAAAAAAAATTAACGTACCGTAACAAGTTTCCGCGGTACGGGGCAATTACCAAAATGCCCCCCTGTTTTCACATCAAAAATCTACTGTTCACCGTACCGCAGAAAGTTTCTGCGGTACGTGAACAGTAAGGACATTTTTGTAATTTCTCCGTACCGTGGAAACTTGTTGCGGTACGATATCCAACGGCTCTGGAACCGTATGTTCCATAAGCAGTCTGGAACCGTATGTAGCTGTTATGAGGGTGCTTTCACCACACACACAAATTAATCTAAGCTTGAGTCTTAGACACAAGGCATTTGAAATTCTTGAACGACTACCTGATCCTGAGGAAGCTGTTTTAATAAGTTCTCTGTACTTCTATGTGTACAAGTATATTAATTAGTTTTACACTAGTTTATAAACATTTATCTAGCACACATAGGACTCTCGTTCAATCGCTATTATTTTCATGTGTAGTCTGGTGGAACCAAGGAAGGCAGGAGTTCAAGTTGAATATTTTTTTTTTGAATCAAGACTTCTAGTTATAATCACTAGAGAAAGTATATTAACATATACAAAGACTCGAACAAAGTTTGATGAAAAGTTTAAATTTTACAAATTATTTGAAACACAAAAACATAAACAAAGAATTCTATAATTTACATAAGGGTACATTGGCATGCATATATATTAACAACACTGAAAATAAACAAGTCTCATCAAAAGTTTATGCTACAGAAACTACTCTACGTACATGTCATATGTGTTTATATTAGCATGTAAAAGTAAGAGAGGAAAACGTACCTGCTCTATGTGCCTCTGTTGCCTTCTCTCACAACACAACCCGTAGTTTGAAAATCCCTACTTTTGATCGCATATATGTGTGCATATATAGATGTCTGTTGATAATACGTTAATAGAGTGATTGTTTTTCATAATATATAATACGTAATTTTAATATAAATTTATGTGTTATTTTTTTTTTTGGAATATCAATCAGGTAAATTAAGCATGGGGTACCTGCATTGGCGAAAAACAGTTTTTTGATCAAAAGCATTGTTAAAAAATTGCTTTTAATTTTAACAAACAGTTTTGAACCAACTTTTCAGTTAAAAATTGTTGTTGCAAACAGTAATAGCAATACCAAACACACCGGTAGTCCTGGAACAACAAGTCATACAAGCATAAAAACTTGAAAGATTCGTGGCCCAAAATAATCACCTGGCAAATTGGATGGTCCTTTTTACTGACGGGACACGGTACATCGTGTACCGTGATAGGAGGTGTGATGCGGAGAAGCATCCTCCGTAACAGGGCATGATACGGAGCTCCGTCTTCCGTGTTATGCATGATACGGTGGACAGTGTTCCGTGACAGTGCTGCGCACCCACCTAACACGGAACACCGTGTACCGTATCATGCATAACACGGAAGACCGTGTTCCGTATCATGCATAATACGGTACACGGTGTACCGTATTAGGGTAATACGGAGGCCGAAATTCCGTATCCCATCGGTATTTCGGACCATTTTTTTCAAAACCAGTATTTTGGGCAAAAACTTAGAAAAAATAGGCATTTTGGTAATTCTCTCTACCAAATTCATAAACTAAAGAAGTAAAATAAACTA
This sequence comes from Kitagawia praeruptora, assembly GCA_037693485.1. NCBI lineage: Eukaryota > Viridiplantae > Streptophyta > Magnoliopsida > Apiales > Apiaceae > Kitagawia > Kitagawia praeruptora. The sequence continues at coordinate 150,153,553 of CM075352.1, forward strand.
TAATTGTCTTCTTTTTCATTACTGCACCATTCTCTTATTGCACTTACTGCTACCAATGTTGCCCCTTGCACCTATGTAAGGCGATGTCGGTGTCCGTCGCCCATCCTTCCTACTCCTCAGACCCTGTTCATGTTCCCCATGCCTGTTAGTCGATCCCTATGTACAATGTTTCTAAAAAGTTTTAGAAATTGCTTTCCAAAAAGATCATGCTAATCCATCGAATTAATCCATGTCATGACTAGATCCAACTAGAGCAGTAGAGTATTGTTTGTGAATATCCGCCCGCCCCTAGTCGGCCGACCCCACTACACCCAACTTTAGCACGAAATAATTGACCGGTCTCTTCTAAGCTAAAAATAAATAAAATATCATGGCCTTTATATAATTGGTCTAGTTGATCAAATTTTCTGACACCATTCATCACACTGATTGTCCCATCTCAACAACAATCATTTTTGTCACTCATTCCTCCCAAATACCATCTTCTTCTTCTTCTTCAAACATGGCAGAGCAAGAGCTAGATTATGAACTGCCTCGTTATGTTAGAGTATACAAAGATGGTACCGTGGAACGCTTAATGGGTACCGACACTTTGCCTGCTGGCATTGATCCCGAATCCGGTGTCGAATCCAAAGACGTTCTTGTAACACTGGAGAGCGGGGTATCTGCTAGAATTTACTTACCTAAGAATAGAGATTCGAGTAAAAAAATTCCTCTAGTGATTTATTTTCACGGGGGAGGATTTTATTGTTTTACTCCATTTTCCACCTTGTACCAGCCTTTTCTTAATTCTTTCGTTGCGGAATGTAACGTTATTTTAGTTTCGATCGATTATAGAAGGCCACCGGAACATCGTGTGCCGATCGCGTACGAGGATTCTTGGACTGCCATACAATGGGTGGCTTCTCATTCCGATGGTGCTGGCCAGGAGGCATGGCTGAATGAGTTTGCTGATTTTGGACATGTGCATTTAGTTGGAGATAGTGCAGGTGCAAACATTGCACATTGCATGGCTATTCGGGCCGGGTCGGAGAGAGTTAATGGGATTGACTTTGATGGGCTTATTCTCATGCAACCTTACTTTTGGGGCAAGGATCCGGTTGGTGAGGAAACGGATGATACCGAAAGAAGGGCCTTTATCGATAGGTACTGGCTAGTAGCTTGCCCGACGAGTAGCGGTGTGGATGACCCGTGGATGAACCCGGGTTTGGATCCGAAATTGTCAAGCTTAGTGTGCAAAAGGGCTTTGATTTTTGGTGCGGAAGAAGATTTTCTAAAACATAGGGCCAAGTATTATGGTGAGGTGTTAGGTAAAAGTGGATGGGCCGGAAATGTAGAGGTGCTGGAGATTGAAGGTGAAGTTCATGTGTTTCACTTGTACAAGCCCAAGACCCAGAAGACCAGGGAATTGATCCAAAAAGTAGTTTCTTTTGTTTATAAAGACAAAGCCCATCCTATTTAAATCGCAAATTGTTTCTTTTATTGTTTTTCCTATTACCCTGCAACTAGCTTTGTAGCCCGTGCAAGGCACGGGAAAGCTCTAGCATCTGCAAATGTATGTATGTTTGTAAAATATTATAATCACGATATATTAGTGAAAGAGGGGTAATTTGGTAATTTCATTATAATTAAATTGTCTTTTGATATATTAATAATGAGTTTTCTAATATATCCAAAACTAATATCAAGCATAATGAGAAGTAATTATTTTTTCTAAGTTAAAGGTCAAGGGTTCAATTTTCTTTATTATATTAGCAATATATTAGTAAAATGTTATTATTAATATAATATAGAGGGGTTATTTAGTAATTTCAAGATAATTAAATTGTCTCTCGATATATTAATAATGAGTTTTACAATATATCAAAAACTAATGTCTAGTGTAGTGGTAAATAATTTTTTTTCTAAGTTAGACTTAGAAGTCAATGGTTCAATTATCTTTATGAACATATTTTTATCATTAATATAAAATATGAGGGTTTTCTCACGATATAATAATAATGAGTTTTAGAATATATTCAAAACTCATATCTAGCATAGTGGTAAGGATTCTCACTTACAATGTTTTTATGTTACTTTACAATTAAATAAAGAGAGTAGGGAACCTGAGATATATCTCAGGTAACTTTCCTAAGATACCCATCTTTTATATGTAAAAATAGGGTGGACATTTTAGTAAATTCAGGATTTTTTTAATTGGCTTTGTGGGCCCAATAAAATTTAAAGCTATTTTGCATGTATATCAGGAAAAGTTACCTGAGATACATCTCAGGATCCTTTTTCTCTTAAATAAATGGTGCTAGAACATGTTAATGCTTAGTACGCAAAATATATCTAAAAGATTATCTATTTATGATGTATATATAATCAAAAATAAAATATTTTCAAAACTGATATCTAGCATAATAGTAAAAAATCTCATTTCTAAGTTAGTCGTCATGGGAAAGAAATGCAGAAATAATAAGAGGTTTAATTTTCATTAGAAATAATTTTTTTATCAATAATATAATATAGGAGGAATAATTTAGTAATTTCATGATAATTAAATTGTCTCATGATATATTAATATTGATTTTTATAATATATTCAAAATTGATGTAGCATAGTGATAAGGAGTCTTCATTCTAAGTTAGAGGTCAATGATTCAATTCTTATTAAGAACAATTTTTTTATTATAATATATGGGGTTTGTCTCGCGATATATTAATAATTTGTTTTATAATATTTTCAAAATTGTTGTGTAGCCTAGTGGTAAGAAATCTCCCTTTTTAAGTTTGAGGTCAAAGGGTTCAATTCTTGTAGGAACAATTTTTTGTCATTAATATAATATGTGAGGGTTATCTCACGATATATTAATGATGAGTTTTAAAATATATTCAAGTTCCATGTCTAGCATAGTGGTAGGGATTCTCACTTCTATCTTAGAGGTTAGGGGTTCAATTCTCACTAAGAGCAATTTTTTTATCAATATAGGTGAGGTGTCATCCAGGTGGCAGCTGATGTGGATGATGACATGGATTAAATTGTCTTCTCAAAACCTATGTTGTGCTATTAATAATATAATAGATTTGCGAGTTAAGTTCTATGGAGACCAACATTTGAGTGGAGACCATATACATTATGCACTCAAAATATTGTAAAACATATATATTTGCAAAGAATGTTCAATGAACATTATTATTTTATTCAAAATCTTAAAAATCATATATGATTTAAATCATATATGATTTGCTAGCAGAACACGTTTTGAAGAACAATACGTTCTGCAATATTTTGTTTGCAGAACATACATGGTTTTCAAGATTTTTAATGAAATTTACATGTAAAACATATATGATTTTCAAGATTTTCAATGAAATAAATGCAGTAGTGATTTTCATAGAACATGATTTTCAATGAATAGGTTTTTGTAATATTTTTATTGATATATGGTCTCCGATCTCCGCTAAAAAAGTTGGTCTCCATAGAACTTAACTCATATATTTGCAATGCATATATAAAATTCTATTGTGAGTGCCAACAGGCAACGAGGCAACAATGCATCATGGACAAGTTTGATCATGCATGACTGCAAGGTATTCAAAAAAATTGATGCAGAAACACTTGAGTGTAATGTAATTTGAGCCTTTGCCGGTGAACGCTACTACGCTAGTCCTAGTCTTAAATGTCTATATCACTGCAAGAAAGTAAGGCTAAATTCAACCGAATTAATTCGACCGCGGCTAAATTCAATCAAAATCGATCGATTTTAGTGGTCGCGGCTAAATACAACCGATTACGGTCGAATTTAGCTCCGGTCGAATTTATTCGGTCGAATTTAGTGTGCTAAATTCAACCATATTCGGTCGAATTTGAGTTTTGATAGAAATCGGTCGAATTAAGTAGTCGGAGGGGAAAAAAAGGGGGAAATTTCCCGCCAATTTCTCCACCCACACGGCCAAATCCAATCGGATTTGGTCGAATTTATTAGTTTAACCGAATTCGGTCGAATTTAGTAGGCGGCAAAAAAATAAGGGAAATGTCCCGCTAATTTTCTTGTCCCCACACGGCTATTTTCAACCAATTTTGACCGAATTTTGTGTTTCTAAATTTAATTTTGTTAATCCTTTTTAAAGATTTAGATTTTCTTTTAGAATGAGCTAGAAAGTTGTTTTGCAAATTAAAATTTAAATTCAGAAATATTTTTGAATTTTTTATTTAAGTGTTTAAAGTTAAGAAAATCACTTTTATTTATTTATTTGTATATTTTAATTAATTTAAAAAATAAAAATTTAGTACTAGTAAATCACTATTATTCTAACTAGTACTAGTAATTAGTGTTTTATCACGAATTATTGTTTCTATTTTTTAAAAAATACTTCTCGACGATCCAACCGTACGGATGTCAAGATATATCTAATTTAGTGACATACCCAAATTTTCAAAAAATAAAAAATTAATTTGGTTCGAGATCTTAGTAGATCACTACTATTCTAACTAGTACTAGTAACTAGTGCTTTGTCACGGATTGTTGTTTCTATTTTTTAAAAAATACTTCTCAACGATCCAACCGTACGGATATCAAGATATATCTAAGTTAGTGACATACACAAATTTTCAAAAAATAAAAAATTAATTTGGTTCGATATCTTAGTAGATCACTACTATTCTAACTAGTACTAGTAACTAGTGCTTTGTCACGGATTGTTGTTTCTATGTTTTAAAAAATACTTCTCGACGATCCAACCGTACGGATGTCAAGATATATCTAATTTAGTGACATACCCAAATTTTCAAAAAATTAATTTGGTTCGAGATCTTAGTAGATCACTACTATTCTAACTAGTACTAGTAACTAGTGCTTTGTCACGGATTGTTGTTTCTATTTTTTAAAAAATACTTCTCAACGATCCAATCGTACGGATGTCAAGATATATCTAAGTTAGTGACATACCCAAATTTTCAAAAAATAAAAATTTAATTTGGTTCGATATCTTAGTAGATCACTACTATTCTAACTAGTACTAGTAACTAGTGCTTTGTCACGGATTGTTGTTTCTATGTTTTAAAAATACTTCTCGACGATCCAACCGTACGGATGTCAAGATATATCTAATTTAGTGACATACCCAAATTTTCAAAAAATAAAAAATTAATTTGGTTCGAGATCTTAGTAGATCACTACTATTCTAACTAGTACTAGTAACTAGTGCTTTGTCACGGATTGTTGTTTCTATTTTTTAAAAAATACTTCTCAACGATCCAACCGTACGGATGTCAAGATATATCTAATTTAGTGGCATACCCAAATTTTCAAAAAATAAAAAATTAATTTGGTTCGAGATCTTAGTAGATCACTACTATTCTAACTAGTACTAGTAACTAGTGCTTTGTCACGGATTGTTGTTTCTTTTTTTAAAAAAATACTTCTCGACGATCCAACCGTACGGATGTCAAGATATATCTGATTTAGTGATATACCCAAATTTTCAAAAAATAAAAAATTAATTTGGTTCGAGATCTTAGTAGATCACTACTATTCTAACTAGTACTAGTAACTAGTGCTTTGTCACGGATTGTTGTTTCTATTTTTTAAAAAATATTTCTCAACGATCCAACCATACGGATGTCAAGATATATCTAATTTAGTGACATAACCAAATTTTCAAAAAATAAAAAATTAATTTGGTTCGAGATCTTAGTAGAGCACTACTATTCTAACTAGTACTAGTAAATAGTGCTTTGTCACGTATTGTTGTTTCTATTTTTTAAAAAATACTTCTCGATGATCCAACCGTACGGATGTCAAGATATATCTAATTTAGTGACATACCCAAATTTTCAAAAAATAAAAAATTAATTTGGTTCGAGATCTTAGTAGATCACTACTATTCTAACTAGTACTAGTAACTAGTGCTTTGTCACGGATTGTTGTTTCTATTTTTTAAAAAATACTTCTCAACGATCCAACCGTACGGATGTCAAGATATATCTAATTTAGTGACATACCCAAATTTTCAAAAAATAAAAAATTAATTTGGTTCGAGATCTTAGTAGATCACTACTATTCTAACTAGTACTAGTAACTAGTGCTTTGTCACGGATTGTTGTTTCTATTTTTTAAAAAATACTTCTCGACGATCCAACCGTACGGATGTCAAGATATATCTAATTTAGTGACATACCCAAATTTTCAAAAAATAAAAAATTATTTTGGTTCGAGATCTTAGTAGATCACTACTATTCTAACTAGTACTAGTAACTAGTGCTTTGTCACGGATTGTTGTTTCTATTTTTTAAAAAATACTTCTCGACGATCCAACCGTACGGATGTCAAGATATATCTGATTTAGTGATATACCCAAATTTTCAAAAAATAAAAAATTAATTTGGTTCGAGATCTTAGTAGATCACTACTATTCTAACTAGTACTAGTAACTAGTGCTTTGTCACGGATTGTTGTTTCTATTTTTTAAAAAATACTTCTCGATGATCCAACCGTACGGATGTCAAGATATATCTAATTTAGTGACATACCCAAATTTTCAAAAAATAAAAAATTGATTTGGTTCGAGATCTTAGTAGATCACTACTATTCTAACTAGTACTAGTAACTAGTGCTTTGTCACGGATTGTTGTTTCTATTTTTTAAAAAATACTTCAGGGGAAAGTGTTTCGCTTTTAACGGTCAACTAGTACTTTGACTATAACCCCTAAACACGGTTTCGTCAAGGGAAAGTGTTTCGCTTTTTTAAAAAAAATTATCGACGACCCAACTGTACGGAGGTCAAGATCCATCCCTTTTAAAGTTATTGCCAAAATTTTAAAAAAAAATTAATTTGGTTTGGTAATTTAACGGTCAACTAGTACATTGACTATAACCTCTAAACACGGTTTCGTCAGGGTTTCATGTTTGAATTATTTAATAAATATTTCTCGATGACCCAACCGTACGGAGGTCAAAATCCATCCTTTTTAATGTTATTGCCATATTTCAGAAAAAAATAAATTAGTTTGGTTTGGTAATTTAACAATCAACTAGTTTGGAAAATAATTTAAAAAGTTAAATAAAAATAAAAAAAGGCAAAAATTAATTTAAAATTCATACACACCAAAGTAGTCATACTCACTATTTGTGTGATTAATCTTACCCTACTTTCACTAATTTTCCATTTTTTCCCCATTTTTAACTAGTTTGGAAAATAAATTAAAAACTTAAATAAAAATAAAAAAAAACCAAAATTCAATTTAAAATTCATACACACTAAAGTAGTCAAACTCACTACTTGTGTGATGAATATTACCCTATTTTAACTAATTTTCCATTTTTTAATTTTTTTCCCATTTTTAACTAGTTTATAAAATAAATTAAAAAATTAAATAAAAATAGGAAAAAAATGCCTATTCTTGAACATAAAATTTGGTTGTTGACTACGTGGGTGATTATAAATTTTGAATAAAAATTTTCGTAAATTTTCGATAACTTTTTTCTGGAGTCTAATTTTAAGCCGAAAAGCCCGTACATTGAAAAATCAAACGGTTGACCAAACTTCAACGAAATTTGACCAAATTTTGAGAGAACAATTTTCTTAATACTTCAAAGTGCTGGGAAAAATTTCATAATTTTAGAGCAATTTTTGATTTTATGAATATTTATTTAATATATTAAAGTAGTCTCTTTTTTGTTGGTGAAAGGAAAAATTAAAACATTATGTTGATAACATGTGGCAAGGTGTTATTGGTTGACACCATAGCACATGGATTATCATCTCTAAGCTATTTATAGCCTTTGATTAAAACCAAAGAAACACACATCCAACGATCCATATTCAAGAAGATAAAAAAAATATTATACACACCCACCCACTTCTCTTTTTCTCTCTCAATTCTCTCACGCCCACTTCTCTCTCTCCTCATCTCTCTCTCTCACTCACTCTCTCTCTCAGACTCTCTCCAAAATACACAGTACACACATATATATGTATCTTAAGATTCTTCGAATTTTCTTAACCAAATCGAAGCTCTCTCACCCCTCTATCTATTTCCACCATCAAGACACAGTTTTGGCCGGAATTTAGCATGGGTTTCGTCGAATTTTTGGAGCTTGACCGGAATTTATTTTTTTGTAATCTTTTTGTTATGCTGTTTGTATGTATGTATATATCCATTTGTGTAGATTAACATAATTTTTTGTTATATTTTCTGGGCAATTTTTGAGTTCGCCGGAGTTCTTGGTTTTGGCCGGAAAATTTTCATTTGTTATCGTTTTGCAATCTTGTTGGGTGTATGCATAGATTTTATTAAATTTATTAAATAATCGTTTTTTATTAAATTTTTCGAGGCAACTTTGTAGTCATCGGATTTTCTTAGTCGTTGTCGGATTTTGGCGTTGGATTGGTTGGTTCTGATTACAATTGAGTTAGTTATTGAGGTGGAATATTACAGATTGAAAGAGGATTTTATTATGTTAAGTTGGAGATGTTCTAGGTAGTTAGTATTGCTATCGAATTTTGTGATTGGCCGGAATCTGGGAATTTTGGATCCGGTACCGGAATCTGAGTTTTTTTTTTAAACTGTTGTTCACTAAATTCGATCGAATTTGGTCGAATTTAGCATATTAAATTCAACTAATTCAGGTTGAATTTAGTGGATTCGGTCGAATTTAGTATATTAATTTGGACCCGTTCTGGTCGAATTCAGCACACGAAATATGACCAAATTTGATCGAATTTAGCATTTCAGGTGCCAAATTCAAATTTTTTTGAAATTTTAGCCAAAATTTAAAATTTTCAAAATTTTAAGATTTGCCACCTGAAGTGCTAATAGACAAAGTTGGTCGAATTTAACAATATCACTTTCGGCCGAATTTGGCCGAATTTAGCCTTCTAAATTCGACCGATTACTATTTTCGACTCCCTCAAAATCGACCAAAAAAAATCGGTCGAATTTAGCTAAATTCGACTGATTTCGGTCGAATTTAGCTGAATTTGACCGGATTTTTTTGGTCAAATTTACCCTTTTCTCTTGTAGTGTATTACATAAGTTAATAAAAATATTTGCCAAACTACCTGTGAAATCATTTTAAATAAATATTCAATCAAATTGACTAAGTTTAGGAAAATATAAATTTGAGAATTATTTTTTTTTAGAATTTGGATTTTTTTTTATTTTGAGAGCAATATTTGTAACATATGCCCCCTACGTTTATAAAGTGTTGCATATTGTGATATAATATGTTATAAATAGCTCTAAAAATGAAAAAAAAAACGGTTATGAAAATAACAAATCTTTAAGAATACAACTAACTTTAAATTAAATTACTTAAATATATTTGGTAACCGTTCATGTGCAAACGTTTGTTGTTGCAAATGATAAAACACGTACCGCAAAAACTTTCTTCGATACCTGTATAGTAGGGTTTTTGGTGTGAAAAAAGGGGGGTCGCATCTCTCTACGTATAACAAAAACTTTTTACGATACGGTTTGCTAAAAAAACTTTTGTTGGTGAGCGCCGGCCAATATATTTATATATATTATATAAATATTTTCATTAGTGGATTGAAAGAAGCTGTTCATATTTATTTTTTGGCTATTTAGAGCATCTCCAATGGTGTTGGCTAAATTACATAAAATACTGATCATGTAAAATTTGTCCAACCTGTAAGACGTTGTACTCCGATGGATTAGTTCTATTGATTGACTATATTTTAAAAATGGTATGTTATTATTATTTCGAGTTGTTAAAATAAAATATATTATTTTAATATGATAATGTATGATATTTTTTGCTAAGGGGAATTGCCCATGAAAGTGGGTGATGGCCCTATCTACCCACAAATTAAAGATGGGGAACCAAAATACCCACCGCCAACTCGCGAGTCCCAAAATACCCACGGGACACGTTATTACCAGTGTCGTTTCTTGTGTCACGCCACTGATAATAGAGTGTTGTCTCAGACACGCTTCTTGAAACAACGAATTGTAGAGATACGCTTCTGACATAAGCGCATCTACCCGAAGATACGCAACTACCAGAAGCACATCTACGGATACGCAACTGGTAGTGGCGTATCCCTCGTCTTCTTCATTTGCAGAGACATTTCCTCCGGTGACGTTTTTTTCTCTCCCTCCATTCACCTCCCTCCCGTGTTTGTTCAGTCATCTTATACATACCATTGCAATCGCCTCTTCACCCTCTACACGCCTATACCAGTTTCATACCATTTCGTTCGTCGAATTTGAATCCCCCAAATTCGTTTTGGTCGCCGGCGGAGACAATTGTGATTACTACAGTAACTTCGGATACGCCGTTGTTAGTGGCGTATCCCGTGGGTAGATAGGGCCAACAGTTCCAAAAATGGGCATTTTGGACCATGGGTACCTCATTTTGAGGCATTTTGGTCATTATCTCCTTAAAGTGCCCATTTTTTAATATATTATCTATATTTTTTTATTCATGACATGCCACCTAGATTTTGTGTTAAACATTTTCTAGCATTGAAGATGCTCTTAGAGTATATATATTTTGCATATAAGTTTTTTTTTTTTGGATAAAAATCGTACTTGCATTAATATTTCTCAGAATCAAGCTTACAGATGATAAAATCCGGAGCGGAAACATTCCACTCCATAAGACCTGACATAGAATATGTCGCCCTCGCTATTTATCGGTACTTTATGGGATGCTAGAGCAGCAATCATTGTCACCAGAGTTCTTGAAGCATAGGGATCGATTCTCCTTTTTAACAATAATATGTTGTTGGAGGATGGTAATGCGATTTTATGTGTTTGCAGGATTGTTCTGTCTCTTCTAGCCTTCTAGGTGCGTGTTCGCTCATTTCGATTCGCATTGTTCATGATCTAATAAGATTGAAAGCTGGTTCATGGTGCTTGTTCGACAATGTGGAAGTTAAATAATATAGATTTTATTCTTGTAAAAGTCGATGCGAAGATGGCAACTTCTTAAACGTAAGAATTAAAAGAAAACTAGATTAAAACCAGTGCGATGCACGGAATTTTTTTAATATTATATTAAACTAGTCGATAAAGCCGCGCTTCGCGGCGGCGTTATAATATTTTTTTTAAAAATTAATCCATTTACGTTATATTATAATATTAATATTAAATTTTAATAATTAAATATCATTTTCTAAGAATCGATTTTTTGTTAAATACTATTCTTTCGATTGGGCCGCTCTCACGTTAAAATCGAAATCTCAACTTTAACATATATTATAAAGACTTATATAATATTTTTTATCCATAAAATCGAACAATAAAAAAAAATATGACATTAAAATCAAATTCTAATAGCTAATACAATCTTTTCTAGTGAGCCGTCTTACCGTTAAATAGGTTTCGAGTCGCTCTTATTTGGAACCAAAATTCTAACTAATTATATAAAGAAAGTAAGTTCCAATTTTTATGTTCTTTAAACTTTCTAATATTTATAGAGTTTTAAAAATGAAAATGCATCTTATATTTTCTGTATATTATAGATATTATACTTATTTACAACTTCCGCATGAGATTGTCTTTTTGTTATGTTAACATATTAAAAAAAAATTAAATTCGAAGACATTTCGTTACGGAAATGATATTAAATTTATGGATATATTTTTCTAATGCAAGCATAATTAACTTGTATAAAAAAGATAAAATTAAATAAAGGATTTCTAGTAAAAAAAGATATATAGTTTTAAAAATCGTGGACATCTCCACCCTCCTCGTATTCTACTTCTAATAAAACATTTTATTTTATGTATTCCTTATATATTCAAACATCTATATACGATCTTCTCTAATGAATCGCTTTCTCGTTAAACACGGTTATCACAATTTATCCGCTCCCTCGTTAAAACCAAAAACCTAACTTTTACATATATCACTTGTATGATAATGTTTATCCATAAAAATCAAATCCTAAAAATAAAATAAAATTTATAACTTCAAAATGATATTTTAATAGCTAATACAATATTTTATAGTGAGTCGTCTTCCCGTTAAACACGTTTCGAGCCGCTCTCGTTTAGGTCGAAATTCCAAATTCATTACATATTATTAATGATACTTATCTTACACAACAACTATTTTCCTTAAAATTAAAACCTAAAAAATAGAGTGAATTCCAATTTATAATTTATCTAGACTTTCTTAAATTTATGGAGTTTTATAAAATGAAAACACATCTTATTTTCTCTTTATATTATAGATACTTCTATTTTTATTTAGGATTCCTGCATATTGAGAATGTTCTTTTATAATGTTAACAAATCAATTCTTTTCTTTTTAAATACGATGACTTTTTTTATGATAATAGTATTGGATTAGTGAATAAATTTTTCTAATAGAAGTATGATTAACTTATATAAAAAAAATATAATTTAAGAAGATCTTACTTTCTATAAAATATTTAGTTATATGGATGCTTTATATATTCAAACACCTATTCTACTTCTAATAGAACTTTTATTTATATGTTTTTCTATAAATTCGAACTCTTATTCTCTATAAATTCGAACTCATATTCTACTTTCAATAGAACTTTTAATCATATGCTTTATAAATACTTATTCTACTTCCTGTAGAACTTCTAATCATATGTCTTCCTATAAATTCGAACTCGAACTCTTCTCCTCTATAAATTCAAACACTTATTCAACTTCTAATATGTTAAATGATATTTTATATTTATAAGTGTTTAAAATTCTAGAAAATTAGAAAAATAGATTGAGACGATTTTAGAGCGCCACCTAAATTCCCGCGTATCCTCCTTTATATATATATATTGACTAGTCGATAAAGCCGCGCTTCGCGGTGGCGGCACAATATTTTTTAAAAAAATTCAATATATTTATGTTATATTATAATATTAATATTTATATTTTAATAATTAAATAATCTTATCTAATGAATCTATTTCTTGTTAAACACGATTCTTTTGATTGAGTTGCTCTCTCGTTAAAACTGAAATCCCAACTTTAACATATATATAAAGACTTATATAATAATTTTTATACATAAATCGAACCGTAAAAATTAAAAAATATATATATACATGACATCAGTATCAAATTCTAATAGTTAATACAATCTTTTCTAGTGAGCCATCTTCCCGTTAAATACGTTTCGAGCAGCTCTTGTTTGGAATCGAAATTCTAACTTCATTATATAAAGAGAGTAAATTTCAATTTTTATATTTTTTAAACTTTCTAATATTTTGGAGTTTTAAAGGTGAAAATACATCTTAAATTTTTTGTATATTATAGATATTCATGTATTTATTTACAGCTTCCGCATGTGAATGTCTTTCTGTTATGTTAACATATCAAAAAAAAATTTAAAATACGAAGACTTTTCGTGACGGGAATAATACTAAATTTATGGTTATATTTTATTCTAATGCAAGTATAATTAATATCAAAAAGTTAAAATAAAGAATTTTTAAGAAAAAAGATATATGGTTTTAAAAAATTCGTATAAAACATCTCCACCGTCCTCATATTCTACTTCCAATAAAATATTTTATTTTATGTATTCCTTATATATTCAAACATCTTTTATACGATCTTCTCTAATGAACCGCTTTCTCATTGAACGCGGTTATTACTCTTGATCCGCTCTCTCGTTAAGACCAAAAACCTAACTTTTACATATATAACTTGTATGATAATATTTATCAATAAAAATTAAATCCTAAAAATAAATGAAATTTATAAGATCAATAAGATAATTTAGTAGCTAATACAATCTTTTATAGTGAGCCGTCTTCCCGTTAAACACGTTTCGAGCCACTCTCGTTTGGGATCGAAATTCCAACTTCATTACATAATTACATATTATTGATGATACTTATCTTACACAACAACAATGAACCGCTTTCTCATTGAACACGGTTATTACTCTTGATCCGCTCTCTCGTTAAGACCAAAAACCTAACTTTTACATATATAACTTGTATGATAATATTTATCAATAAAAATTAAATCCTAAAAATAAATGAAATTTATAAGATCAATAAGATAATTTAATAGCTTATACAATCTTTTATAGTGAGCCGTCTTCCCGTTAAACACGTTTCGAACGGCTCTCGTTTGTGATCGAAATTCCAACTTCATTATATAATTACATATTACTGATGATACTTATATTACACAACAACTTTTTTCTTTAAAATTAAAACTAAAAATAGAGTGAATTCCAATTTATATTTTCTCTAGACTTTCTAAAATTTATGGAGTTTCATCCTATTTTCTCTTTATATTATAGATACTCCTGTATTTATTTAGGATTCCTCAACATGAGAATGTTCTTTTATTATTTTAACACATCAATTCTTTTCTTTTTAAATATGATGACTTTTTTTATGATAATAGTATTGGATTTATGTATAAATTTTCCCAATAGAAGTATAATTAACTAATAAAAAAAGTATAATTTAAGAATATCGTACTTTCTATAAAATATTTAATTATATGTCTGCTCCATATATTTAAACACCTTTTACTTCTAATAGAACTTTTATTTATATGTTTTTTCTATAAAATTGAACTCCTGTAAGAGAACTTTTAATCATATGCCTTACAAATACTTATTCTACTTTCAATAGAACTTCTAATCATATAATTTAAGAAGATCGTACTTTCTATAAAATATTTAATTATATGTCTATTCTATCTATTCAAACACCTTTTCTACTTCTAATAGAACTATTATTTATATTTTTTTCTATAAATTCAAACTCTTATTCTATATAAATTCAAACTCCTATTATACTTATAATATAACTTTTAATCTTTTAATCATATGCCTTATAAATACTTATTCTACTTCCAATAGAACTTCTAATCATATGTCTTCTATATAAATTCGAAGTCTTCTTTTCTACAAATTCGAACACCTATCCTACTTCTAATATGTTAAATGATATGTTTATATTTATTAGTGTTTAAAATTCTAAAATTCTAGAAAATTAGAAAAATAGATTGAGACGATCTTAGAGCGCCACCTAAACTCCTGCGTATCCTCCTTTATATATATATATTGATTTTTTATTAATTTTTTTAAATATGAATTTTGGAGGCTTAAATATTTAAATGAGATGATAATCATAATTATATAAATGTTATCCGTGATATTTGTAGAAAATGAATGATTTTAATTAAAAAATATAGAAAATGTGATAGGTTTTAGTTGAAAAGGTAATAAGTTATTTATTAATAATTATAAAATTATTATTTTGTTTTATTGAATAGAATGCCCGTAATATAATTGGAAAAAAGAGAGGATTTAGTTAGAGAAAATTAAAAAGGCAAAATATTTTAGATGAAAAGAGTTATTGATTAGTTTATAATAATATAATGTAATTATATTATTTTATAAAATAAAATTGCTCGTAATGTTTTTAGAAAAGGGGAAATTAATGTTGTCCGTGATATTTGTAAAGAGGAATTTTAGTTAGATAATATAGGAAAAAGATGATACGTTTTAGCTAAAAAGGAGACTCGGTTAATGTTAGTATTATAACATTATTATTTAATTTTATTAAATAGAACCGTCCGTGATATAATTGGAAAAAGAGAGATTTTAGTTTGAAAAAATAGAAAAAGATAACGTGAAAATTAAAAGGTGACATACTTTAGGTAAAAAAGGTAATTGATTAGTTTATAGTAATTATAATTTAATTATTATTATACTAAATAAAATTGCTGATAATATTTTTAGGAAATGAGAAATTAATGTTACCCATGATATTTCTAAAAAAAGGAATTTATTTAGAAAAAATAAAAAAGATGATACATTTTTAGCTGAAAAGGTAATCGGTTAATTAATAACATTTTAATATTATGATTTTATTTATATTAAATAGAATCGCCTGTGATATAATTTTAAAAAGAGAGGTTTTAGTTAGAGAAAATAAAAAAGGTAACTTGTTTTGGCTGAAAAAGGTAACCCGTGATATAATTGGGGGAAAAACATATTTTGTTAGAGAAAAGAGAAAAGATAAAAATTTAATTTTTAGTTAACAATAATTATAATTTATTTTTTAATTAGATAAAATATAAAAGATATTATATTTTACCTGAAAAAGGAAAGTGTTTAGTTATTAAAAAAAAAGTAACATGTTTAACCTGAAAAAGTAGATTGATTAGTAAAGTAAAAATTTTAGTTAAATAAAATTTAAAAGAAGATTTTTAAAAGGTAACCCGTGATATAATTGGAGAAAGAGATATTTTAATTAGAGAAAAGAGAAAAGATAATTTGAATGAAAATAAATTAATTAGTTAATAGTAATTATAACATGGTTTTTAGTTAGATAAAATATAAAAGATGTTACATTTTACCAGAAAAAGGAAACTACTTAGTTATTAAAAAGGAAAGAAAAGATAACATGTTTAACATGAAAAAGGAAATTGATTACTAAAGCAAAAATTTTAGTTAGAAAAAATATAAAAAAAGATTTTATCTGTAATTAAGTAAGGGTAAATAAGTAAAATCAATAGGTACCAACCAACTAACCAAACTTTTAATGTTTCGGCTTTTATATAATAAAAAAATGATAAATTTTTAGCTGAAAAGGTAATCGGTTAATTAATAGCATTATAATATTACGATTTTAGTTTTATTAAATAGAATCACCCGTGATATAATTTGAAAAAGAGAGGTTTTAGTTAGAGAAAATAAAAAGGTAACTTGTTTTGGTTGAAAAAGGTAATCCGTGATATAATTGAAAAAAAATATTTGAGTTAGAGAAAAGAGAAAATATAAAAATTTAATTTATTAGTTAACAATAATTATAATCTGTTTTTTAATTAGATAAAATATAAAAGATATTATATTTTACCTGAAAAAGGAAACTGCTTAGTTATTAAAAAAAAGGTAATATGTTTAACCTGAAAAGGTAGATTGCTTAGTAAAGTAAAATTTTTTGTTAAATAAAATATAAAAGAAGATTTTTAAAAGGTAACCCGTGATATAATTGGAAAAAGAGATATTTTAGTTAGAGAAAAGAGAAAAAATTATTTGAATGAAAAAATAAATTAATTAGTTAATAGTAATTATAATATGGTTTTTAGTTAGATAAAATATAAAAGATGTTATATTTTACCTGAAAAAGGAAACTGCTTAGTTATTAAAAAGAAAAGAAAAGGTAACATGTGTAACCTGAAAAAGGAAATTGATTACTAAAGCAAAAATTTTAGTTAGATAAAATATAAAAAAAGATTTTATCAGTAATTAAGTAAGGGTATATAAGTAAAAATCAATAGGTACCAACAACCAACCAACCAAATTTTTAATGTTTCGGCTTTTATATAATAGTACTAGCTTATAACCCGTGCGATGCACAGATTCTTTTATTATGTAATAAATTTTATTTTATTTTATAATTACATTTTTATACAATCATGTTTTTCAATAATTTATTTCATTTTAATTTAACTCATTTAATATAAATTCAATTAATGATATGCCTGGTTTAAAACTTATTTTATAAAATTTTAAAATAAACATGTCGTTAACGGAATTCGAACCTCGAAGTTTTAGTAAATTAATTTAATCATATAATATATCTACTCATTAGATCTAACGATTCTAATTTTTTACAAAAAAATCTAATGCTCATCATTCATTGCATACGAATTTCTATTATATTTTGTTATTAATTAAAAGATATGGTATGATATTTTTGAGTATATATTAATTATTGAAATATTATGTTTTAAATTAAAAGTTAATGTGTTTTAATTATTAAAAATATTACTGATTGAAATATACGATATTTTAGATGTTGATAAAAGGTAATACCATCAGTTAAAATTAAACGTCTTTTAAATCAAAAGACAATTGGCTAATTATCATTAATTATGTTATTTTATAATTTGTTTTAATAATTAGGATAACTGTGTCGAAAATATTGAAAAGATATTAGCTTTTAGCTGAAAAAGATAATTAGTTAGTTATTAGTAATTATAATATTATTTGTTTGTTTCATTAATTAGAACAACCATATTTTTGGAAAGAAGACATTTTAGTTAGAAAATGTAATAGCTGAAAAAGGTAATTGGCTAGTTATTATTTAGGTGAAAATGAGATATTTTGGTTAGAAAATATAGAAAAGATATTATATTTAAACTGGAAAAGATAATCAGTTAGTTATTAGTAATTACAATATTTTTAGTTTATTTCATTAATTAGAACAATCATATTTTTGTAAAGAAGATACTTTAGTTTGAAAAATTAGAAAAGGTAATAGCTGAAAATTGTAATTGATTAGTTATTACTAAGGAGAAGTGTTAACATACAAAAAAACAGGTACAAATTTTTTTAATGTTTGATTAGTTATTAGGAACTATAATATCGTTATTTTATTTTATAATATAGATCTACATGTCTTATTAAGGGTAATAAAGTATAATAATTAAATAAGATAAGTATGCATGGATTTTTTTTAATATTTTATATAAAAAATCATTAATTTAAATTAATTTGAAAATAATTATATAAATGTTATACGTGATATTTGCATAAAGGAGGGATTTTAGTTTGAAAATATAAAAAAGATGATAGGTTTCAGTTGAAAAGGGTAATCGATTAATTATTAGTAATTATTAAATTATTACTTCATTTTAATAAATAGAATGCTCGTGATATGATTAGAAAAAAAGAAGATTTAGTTAGAGAAAATTAAAAAGGTAATATGTTCTAGGCGGAAAAGGTAATTGATTAGTTTATAGTAATTATAATTTGATTACTTTATTTTACTAAATACAATTGCTCATAATGTTTTTAGAAAAGGAGAAATTAATATTGTCCGTGATATTTCTATTAAAAGAGGTATTTTAGTTAGAAAATATAGAAAAGATAATATGTTTCAGTTGAAAAAGGTAATTGGTTAATTAATAATATTATAATGTTATTAGTTTATTTTATTAAATAGAACCGCCCGTGATATAATTGGAAAAAGAGAGATTTTAGTTAGAGAAAATAGAAAGGTAACGTGAAGATGACATGATTTATGTGAAAAAGGTAATTGATTAGTTTATAGTAATTATAATTTAATTATGTTATTTTACTAAATAAAATTGCTCATAGGTTTTAGAAAATGAGAAATTAATGTTGCAAGTTATATTTCTAGAGAAAAGAGAATTTAATTAGAAAAAAATATGAAAGATGAAATATTTTAGTTGAAAAGGTAATCGGTTAATTAATAGTATTATAATATTATTATTATTTTATTTTTATTAAATAGAAACGTCCGTGATATAATTGGGAAAAAGGAGGTTTTAGTAAGAGAAAGAAAAAAGGTAACGTGTTTTGGCTGAAAAAGGTAACTCCATGATATAATTGTAAAAATAAAGATTTTAGTTAGACAAAAGAGAAAAGGTAACGTGTTTTGATCGAAAAAGGTAATTGATTAGTTAATAGTAATTATAATATAATTTTGTTATTTTATTAAACAAAATTGCTCATAATGTTTTTAAAAAGGAGAAATTTTAGTTAGATAAAATATAAAAGATATTATAATTTACCTGAAAAAGAAAATCATTTAATTATTGAAAAATAGAAATGGTAATATGTTTAACCTGAAAAAGGAAATTGATTCATAAAGGAGAAATATTAGTTAGATAAAATATAAAAGATATTATATTTTATCTGAAAAAGGAAATTACTTATTCTTGAAAAATAGGAAAGATAATATGTTTAACCTGAAAAAGGAAATTGATTAGTTAATAGATATGTAATTGAGTAAGGGTAAATAAGTAAAATCAACAGGTACCGTACCGACCGACCAACCGACCGACCAAACTTTTAATGTTTCGGCTTTTATATAATAGTACTAGCATAATAGCCCGTGCGAAGCACGGGCCATTTCTAGCATTGTTGAACATCGCGAAGATGTGTATTATATATTTGAACGATTTAGTGATATTTTTATACATTAGAAATATATGAAACAAATATGGAGCATGTATGTGAGGAATGCACGATTACCAAAAGTGTACGTGGGAGGATACCGTTGTTGTAACGCCCCCAAATCCACCCTGACAGGGGACCCGGGTCGTCACATTGTCTCAATATCCTGCAGCACACGATAACGCAATAATAAAATAAAATATTTATTTCAACGGAACATAAATGTCCCACTCCGCAGTTCCAAGATCGTCTCACAAAATAATACAATCCAACTTATTTCATCTCTGGATAATATCTTACATAAGTTCATAAAAATAGAAAATAAAGGTTCCAGCGGGATATTCTAATTCTTGTCAGCATAGTCTGAAGCTTTTCCCTTTCCTCTGGACTCCAGGCTGGACGTCTCGCATCTTTCCATCTTGACAGCTGAACAAAATGTTTTAAAGCAAGAATGAGCAACTATAGTGCTCAACAAGTTCTTTCATTGCTCGGGGTATAAATATAATAATATATTTACCGAAAGAAATACTCAAAATTTTAATTTTAGATATACAATCTGAATTGGCTTAAACTCATCTTGAAAATAGTATACTCGAAAGACTCAATATTTATCTCGAAACATAATACTCGAAAGAATCAATACTCTTCTCGAAACAGAATACTTGAAAAACTCAATACTCATCTCGAAACAGAATACTTGAAAAACTCATTTGATATAACTCTGATAACTCATGATTTAAGAATGAACTGGTCTTCCTCCTCTCCGTATCTCGGTGGGGCGATCAACTAACCGACCAAGAATAACGGCCTCCAATGACACCGCACTTCGCCCGATCACGGCTACAATACGATATCAACTATAATATATATGTATGAATGCTAGCATCATAATGGTTATCAATTCAACCAAGGCAACAAATGCCTAATTATTCTCGGTCCGTATAACGGTACACGAGTCTCTAGTTCTCTATAAGGGGCCTCTTGCCCAAAATTGACCAGTAGAATACAGAATTCCCGATTATTTGGGTACAGATAACTTGAAATAATTCTTTCAGAAAATATTTACAAATCTGGCGGACTGCCAGTCTGACTTGATTTTACCACCAATCCGAACAATAGACTGATGTAAATTCTCAATAATAATAATTTATCGGTTGACACGAACAAAATGCCAAACCTTGACAATAAAATCAACTATCTCGAAATTATGAGAATAGTCTTAAAATTGAAATAAGTGGGAGTCGTACTGAACAAATAGTACTTCTCAATATTTATAATACTCAACATTGATGAACGTTTAAATAGAATATTTTTCACTTGATCGACGAATAAAAAGCTCTAACAATTATAATTTTTAAACTCTTATCGGTTAATTCGAACGAGGAACTAACTAAAAGATAATCAATAAATAATGGTTGAATTTGTAAAATAAATTCAATCGAAAAGAATGAAGGTAACTATCTCAGACGAATGAGATTAGTTTCACTGAATCAAAATAATAGTCGTCTCGAATTAATGAGTTCGACCCGATAGCAATTAAATTATTTATACGCTTATAGAGATTATAATTCTCAAATAAACTAAATTAACAGTATAATAATATTTAACGAGAGATAATGCTCAAAAGAAATTATTGCATCATATGGAGCAACAGATAAATCTCAACATATAATATCTCGAAAATAATTAAGGAATTAAATACTACGAACAGAAATTCACAGTTTCCAAAAGTTAGGGTAGGAATGAACTTGCCTCGATCTCGAAGTGCAAATGAATGCAGATAAAAATATATACTCTACCCGTGAACTTGGCTTCGGTCTACAGCTCGGGAAATATTCTCTAAAAATGGCAACCAGAAATACGTGAGCAATTCGTCAACTAAAAATATCTCTAAATCAATAATATAATATTTAAATATTTAAGTAATAATAAATAAATATTTCTCGAAAATCTCTTCAATAATTGACGGAAAATAATTCCCGGATAAAAACTCTTCGCCGAACTCAGGAATTAAATCTAGAAAATATATAATATTTTTAATATCCGAAAATCCCACTTTATGTAATTGTAAGAAAATTCTCATTTAAAAAGGCTCTAATGAATTCTCTATAATTCTCTAAAATTCAATAATTTAACACTATTAATCTCTATTTATTCTCAAACAAAATAATTCAACGATCCATTTTTATTCAGTTTAAATCTATAATTATTATTAATCTCACTAACTAATTTCTCTTCCATTTTTAATCTCGTAAATAATATAATAATAAACCGATCTTAGGCTCTAAATAATCTAGTCCGATCCGGTTAATTAAAATAGTCCGGAAACACAATAATAAACCATCTAAAATAATACGGATTTTTAATCCTATTTATTCACAACTATTTCTCTTTTTATCGACTCATTATTAAATCTCTAAATTATGTCCAATTAATCACAAAATAATTCTATTTAAATAATTAAATCAATTTTACCACTTTTGTCAATTTATTAATTACTAATCATTTTAATAGTATCCTAATTTTAACGAAACTAATTGAACCTCTTTTGTTACTTCCCGATTAAAACAGTTAATCTTTCATTTTATTAGTACATTAATATTTTATTATAATTCTACCTGTAACATTTTCGTGGGCCCCACCTTCACTCACGCCACGCGCCTCCCCGGAAACTCTCTCCCAGTCTCTCAAATCTCTCCAGTCTCTCTCTTTCTCCGACACCTCTCTCTCTCTCGACCTCTCAATCTCTTTCTCTCCGTTCTCTTTTTGTTAAATAATCCATCACCAACAATCACCATCCCTCCCCTTATAGCTCCGCTGCAAACCCACAATAACCAACTCCTTTCATCTCCTCCTCTCGACCTCTCTTTCCCCGACAACACCACAACAAACCCACCATTCTTAAACAACAACCATCTCTCTCGACATCTCTCCCTTCGTCTCTCTGTTTCTCCCTTCCATCCCCTCGCAGACACACAATACACACATACATATGTTTACTTACACACCCACATATTCATCCCATCTCCCCATTCTCTCACTCTCTTAATCTCTCTATCCCTCCGATCTCTCTATCACTCTCTCTCTCTGCCTCTTTCGACTCTCTCTCAATCTCTGCCGACTGTCTCTCCTCTCTCTCCGTCATCTCTCTCGTTTTATCCCCCCACTCCGATCACAACAATAACAAAGTCGACTCCTCCCCCTTCCCCGAATCAATCTCTCTGCACACCCTCTTATCCATCTCACAATCTCCGACTCCGCCTCTATCCACTCTTCTTCCCCATTCCAAATCTCTGTTTTGCTGTTTTGTGTTCTTCGACTCGTTCCTTAATCCATCTCGCCTTTTTATTTTTTGCATTTTCTTCTCTGCTTTACTGCATTCCGTCGTCCCTCATCCCCTCCACCACCTTCGTCCCCACTGTAAAATCGCTTAAACAAACATCACCCTCCTTAAATCCCAGTCTCTTCCCTTAGCAAGCACCAACCAGCCCCTCCCCTGTCTTCTTGCAACTTCACAGCTTCGCATCACTCATTTCCCCCATTTCCCCTCCCCCCCTTTTTTCACTCCACAAACGCCGTCTTCTCCCACCGCTGTCTCCCACCCTTCATCCTCCACTCCGACTCCGCCTTTACCTGTACGTTTTTTTTTAACCCAAACACCTCTCTCCGACCAACCTCCTCTCCTCACCCATTTTCCCTCCTCCATTCACCGCCCAAACCTCCATTCCAGTCCTATCGCCCAACTCCACCACCCTTCTCAGCCTCACCCCTCCAGCGCCGACGTTCGCCTCTCCCTTATCCCCTCCCTCTTCTCCTTCACTCCTCAATCATCGATATCTCTCCCCTGACCCGCCCTTTCCCCCTCGCAATCTCGCCTTCAAGATCTCTTTTGTTCGTTTATGTGTAATTGCTAATAGTCGGCGTCTAATTGTTGTGGTATACTGGTATTAGTAGTATTTATTTTATAATTATTATTATAATTTTTGTATCTTTGTATTAGATCGTATAATTATCTATTCATATTATTACTACTACTATTATTATTATTATTATTATTATTATTATTATTATTATTATTATTATTATTATTATTATAAGTATTAGTATTGTATTAGTATTCTTCGCTTTCGTAGTAATTGGGATCTTATTTTATTGTCATTTTTATTTTTATTTCAGTTTTATTTTTATTGCTATTATAATTTTTATTTTTGTAAGTATTTCATTTCAATTTCCATTTTTGACGATGTCGCGTAGTTTTCGTGTTGGCAGTTTGAATGTAGGTACCTTAACTGGCAAATTTTTGGAGCTAGTGGACGTGCTGAAGAAGCGGAGAGTGGATGTGGCGTGTATTCAGGAAACTAGGTGGAAGGGGGCTCACTCTAGAGAAGCGAACGGGTATAAGTTGTGGTACTCTGGTCTTGCCAATTCCAGGAACGGGGTGGGTATTCTGTTGGCGAAGGATCTAAAAGACAACGTCGTGGAAGTGAAGAGAAGCAGCGACAGGATCATGTCCGTTAGGGTCGTAGTTGGGGAGAAGGTGGTGAACGTGGTGTGTGCGTATGCCCCTCAAGCCGGTTTGGGCGATTCAGAGAAGGAGGCTTTCTGGGTCTGTTTAGATGAGTTGGTTGGAAGTATTCCTGATGACCAATTTGTAGTGTTGGGTGGCGATTTCAATGGTCACATTGGTGAGAGGGCAGATGGCTATCCCAACGCTCATAGGGGTTTTGGCTTCGGGGCCAGGAATGTCGGTGGGTCCGCGCTGTTGGAGTTTGCTACTGCCCAGGAGTTGGTAATTATGAATTCTGTTTTTCAGAAGAGGGCTGAGCACCTCATCACCTTTAGTAGTGGGGGGCACGACACTCAAATCGATTACCTACTTTTGCGCAGTCGGGATGCTAGGACGTGCGTGGATTGCAAGGTGTTCCGGAGTGAGGCGTGTACATCTCAACACCGGCTGCTGGCCATGGATCTAGTCATGGGGGGTCGAGTTGTCCGCAGGCCGAGAGAGTTCAGACCTAGAATTCTTTGGAAGGACCTGAAGGGCGAGAAGGCGGCCGAATTCAGGGAGTCTCTGGCCAACGAGGGTTGTTTTGCGCGTGGTGGAGATGCCAACAGTAGGTGGACCAACGTGGCGAAGGCTATTGGGTGTGTGGGCGAGAAGGTGGTGGGGGTTTCCTCAGGAAGTTTTAGTGGTCATAAGGAGTCGTGGTGGTGGAACGAGGAGGTTCAAAAGAAAGTTAAGGCTAAACTTGCGCTCTTTAAAGAGCTTTTGTACATGTGTGCAGGGGCGGAGAGGAGTCTGAAGATGGAAGCGTACAAGGTGGCAAGACGTGAGGCAAAAAAGGCCGTGGCAAAAGCCAAAGAGGAAGCATATGAGGGGATGTACAAGCGCCTAGATACCAAGGAAGGAGCGAACGAGATCTTTAAACTAGCTAAAGCTAGGGAGAGAGGGAGGCGCGACCTGGGTTCTGTTAAGTTTGTTAAGGATGATTCAGGCCAGGTGTTATTGAATGAAGAGGCTATCAAGGAGAGGTGGTGTTCGTATTTCCATAATCTTTTCAATGAGGCTAGGAGGAGTGGAACTGGTGAGGAGCAAGAGGTCCCTCCTACGTCGGTGCTGCCTTTCGGGTCCTGTGAGCGTATCAGTAAGGAGGAAGTCAAAGGTGCCCTTCTTAAGATGGCCAGAGGGAAGGCGGTTGGCCCGGATCAGATCCCAATCGAGGCGTGGCTTTGTCTAGGTGAGGTGGGCGTTCAATGGCTAGCAGATTTGTTCAATGATATCCTCTTGGGTGCAAAGATGCCAACCGAATGGAGACGTAGTATCGTGGTCCCTTTTTTCAAGAACAAAGGCGATGCCCAGAGTTGTAGTAACTACCGGGGTATAAAATTACTCAGTCATACTATGAAACTTTGGGAGAGAGTGGTTGAATGTCGGATTAGAAGAGAAGTTGAAATCTCAGAGAATCAATTTGGTTTTATGCCGGGGAGATCGACGACCGAGGCCATCCATCTCGTCAGACGCCTTATGGAGAAGTTCAGGGAGCGTCGCAAAGATCTTCATATGGTGTTCATTGATCTTGTGAAGGCCTATGATAGCATCCCCCGTGAAGCTATTTGGAAGAGCCTTGAAGAGAGGAGAGTGACGTCGTCGTACGTTAGGGCGATTCAAGACATGTACTCACAAGCTAGTTCTTGCGTCCGGACCCTAGTGGGTGACTCCCGTTTTTTCCCTGTTGAGATAGGGCTTCATCAGGGGTCGGCCCTTAGTCCTCTTCTTTTCGCCCTTATCCTTGATGTCTTGTCGCGAGGGATACAAGATATCGTCCCTTTGTGCATGCTCTTCGCTGATGATATCGTGTTAGTAGCGGAGTCGAGGGGGGAGGTAAACGAGAAGCTGGAACTATGGAGATCTACTTTGGAGTCCCAAGGCCTACGTATGAGCCGATCTAAAACCGAGTATCTATGGTGTAACTTCAGTGGTGAGGAGATAGAGGGAGGAGTGGAGGTTAAGATTCAAGATCAGATCGTACCTAGTACGGATAAGTTCAAGTATCTAGGTTCGATCATCCAGAAGGAAGGTGAGGTTGAAGACGATGTCAAACATCGTATCAAGGCTGGGTGGTTAAGGTGGAGGGCAGCGTCAGGGGTGATGTGCGACAAGAAGGTCCCTTTAAAGTTGAAAGGGAAATTCTATAGAGCGGCTATCCGGCCTGCGATGCTTTACGGTTCTGAGTGTTGGGCGGCGAAGAAGACCCTCGAAAGAAAGCTGGAAGCTGCTGAAATGAGGATGTTGCGGTGGTCGTGTGGGCACACGATGTTAGATAGAATCCCGAATGGGGTGTTTAGGAGCGAGCTTGAAGTGGCGCCTCTTTCTACGAAAGTCAGGGAAGGGAGGTTGAGATGGTTCGGCCACATCCGTAGGAGGTTGGCCCAAGCCCCAGTGAGGAGGGTCGAGAGTCTTTCGGTGGTTGGGGTGAGGAGGAGAGGCAGGCCGAGAAGGTCGTGGGAAGAGCAGCTTAGGATGGATCTGAAGGCCTTGAACTTGGATGAGACCATGACAGCTGACAGGTGCTCTTGGAGGCGTCGTATCAGAGTGGTGGATTCTCTTTTTGGGAGCGGCTCGGTCGTGGAGAGCCTCAGAGTTGGGTTGTCTCGGTTAGCTTTATCTTAGAAGTTCAGCTTTGTTTTGGTATTTTACGTTTTTATTATCTTCTGTTTGCCGGTTGTGCAGTTGTAGGAAGATTGGACCGGTCTTTTCTCTGTGTGAGGTTTTCTGGGTATGTGTGACTCAGTTCGTTTTGGTCTATTGTCGTTTGCTTGTGGTTTATTTTGCAGGGGCCCGTCAGGAGCTATTCTCTCAAACTGGTAGAGCGGAGAGCAGCAGGACCTTACTATCATTTTTCCAAGCAGGCGGGTAGGTCCCATGTGGAGAACGCCATGGGCTCAGGTATTGCTTTAAACATTTTCTAACCATTTACATTCATGTGTATATAGCACCCACAGTATCTGTCGCGCACGTAGCCGAGGGTCTTCACGGAAACAGCCTCCCCGCCTAAAAAGCGGGGGCATGGTCTGCGTACAACTTACCCTCCCCAGACCCTGCTCTGAGCGGGATATACTGGGTATGTTTGGTTTGGTTTGGTTTTACTGTGTTTTGATTTAGATTAGAAGAGTAGTAGTACTCGGTTTGTACATCTCGGTTTGTACATCTCTGAATATGTTATGTGTTGGTTTTTGTTTGGAAAATGAAAGAGTATGATTTTGGCTTTGGCTGTTGTGCTCTTATGAAATAAAAATTGTACACCTCAATAATGCTCAATAATCATGAAACCCGGTAGTGTGATTATTAATCAAATAAAAAGAATTCAATTGTGGAAGACAAACCAAAATGTCCTAATAATGACCAGCTTAGTGCCATATTTGGTGAAAAGAGTTCGTCTCTCCTTGCGACTTAATTAAAACGAGACTCTAATTTCGTTTCCTAAAATAAATTCGACCCAAAATTAAAATATTAATTCTCTAGATTTCCTGATTTTAATAAACACCAAATAACTATAATTAAATAGATATAATAAAATATTTACTTACATATGAATAAATAAAATTTTAACATTTCACAAAAACGCGCTAATTAAATATACTAGTGCATCGCTCTTAATTAAAAATTAATATCGAGTAGGAAAAATTTATTCAAAAATTTGCGGTTATTACAGTTGTGGCTTCTGATGCCAAAGCAACTTCTTCCTCGACCACCAATAGGCAAGTATATGTCTTTGCAAGCATTTAAAGGGAAATGACCATGCAACAAATTATTAAATGCTTTCATGTTTGAAATTTTAGACATTTTACAATACATTTTAAAGATTACAAGACCTTAATTATTGTAACATATAAGATCTTACTTATCAAAGTTAAAGTCTGAGATACTCCATTTGTTCTCCTATTACATATACAAGAAGATACACTGTTATGTTATATAGCACTATATACGTAATCTTAATTATAGTATCGTCTCATAACTCAACGATATATTTTATTTAGTTATTTAATCGATAACTGATAACCGACATGGAGCACAAATCTAATATATATATATATATATATATATATATATATAGGCAAGTGCTCAAATACAAACCACTCTTAAAATACAAACCTACAAACCAACACTAAATTAATTATATTTCATCTATTCTAAGGTTTTCGCCAAGGGTACCTTCACGAAAGATGCTTAAAATAATTGGCTCTATCCAACAAAAAAAAAATTCAAAAAAAAAAAAAAATCTTGCCGTGGAAATGCGAAGCATTTAAGACAGTAAACGGATGAGTTAGGTAGTCATGAGGGCCGAAGGCTCTCGACACACCCGTCAATCGTCTATTGCCTTTACCATTGATTGCCATTCCTTACAACTTTAGAATGATAAAGGCGCGAAGCGCCGTACAAGAAGGTGCGAAGCACCGTTAACCAGTGAAATCCACTGCCACGTCATCACGTGAACAGTGATTTTTTTTTTATTTTTTTATTTTTTTTTGTAGGATAGAGCCAATTATTTTAAGCATTTTTTGTATTGGGGTACCCCTAGTTTGGTCATTAGATTAGCTTGAAATATTAGATTATGCTTGGTTTGTAGGTTTGTATTTTAAGGAGGTTTGTATTGGAGTAGCCCCCTATATATATATATATATATATATATATATATATATATATATATAGGGTTGGACTCCATAAAGAACACTTTAAATAAAGAACAACAAAGAACACCTCATATCTAATAGATCCATTGCCCCTGGCGGGGCCACCCAATACAAAAAGTTCTTATTTTTTTAGGCTCTATTCATCCAGAAAAAAAAAAAAATTGAAAATTTTACTGTTCATCGATGACGTCATCAGTGACGTCATCATGAACAGTAAAATTTTCATTTTTTTTTTGCTGGATGGATAGAGCCTAAAAAAATAAGAACTTTTTGTATTGGGTGCCCCTGGCGGGGCCAATGGATCTATTGGAATAAATGATTTTATAGTGTTCTTTATTGTTCTTTATATAAGAGTGTTCTTTATGGAGCAAAGGCCATATATATATATATATATATATATATATATATATATATATATATAAGCACGAGTTACTTTTAATTTTTTTAATTTACTTAAAGTTTAGTATATATAATATTATAAATATTACTTTTAATATGTTGGGAGAATTCAAATTTTAGACATTTGTATATAAATAATTTTTAGCTGTTGGTGGGAATCGAACCTTGAACCTTTCCATATAACATAATCTAGTATTAATTTTATATTAAAATGTTGTTGGCGGGATTCGAACCTTAGGCCTCCAACTTTTAGTATTGTTGTATCTAACGGTCATGATCTATTTGAGTTGAAGATCTAACGGTTGTGAATAGGGGATAACCAAAAATATGGGGTAACCAAACTACAAATTATACCCCATTTCGCTTGACATGTACGTTTTATGTGAAAAAATTAATTAATTAATTTGTAGTAATTATAATTTAATTATGTTATATTACTAAATAAAATTGCTCGTAGTGTTTTTAGAAAAGGAGAAACTAATGTTGCGCGTGATATGTTTAGAAAAAGTGGGATTAAAAAAGATAGAATAGATTATACGTTTTAGTTGAAAAAAGTAATCGATTAATTATTAGTAATATAATTTTATTATTTTATTTTATTAAGTAGAATCGTCCGTGATATAATTAGAAAAGGAGATATTTTAGTTAAAAAAAATAAAAAAGGTAACGTGAAAATTGAAAAGGTGACATGTTGTAGGTGCAAAAGGTAATTGATTAGTTTATAGTAATTATAATTTAATTATGTTACTTTACTAAATAAAATTGCTCATAGCTTTTTTATAAAAGGAGAAATTAATGTTACCCGTGATATTTCTAGAAAAATAGGGATTCTAGTTGGAAAATATAGAAAAGATGATATGTTTTAGCTGAAAAGACAGATTTTAGTTAGAGAAAAGAAAAAAGTTAACATATTTTGGTTGAAAAAGGTAATTGATCGATTAATTAATTGTAATTATATTAAACAAAATTGCTCGTAGTATTTTTAAAAAAGGAAAAATTTTAGTTAGATAAAATATCATGGGTCGTCTGATTTAATGAAATAAATGAATAATATTATAATTACTAATAACTAACTGATTACTTTTTTTCTAGCTAAAATGTAATATCTTTTTTTATATTTTATAACTAAAATAACTCATTTTCTAACTTGCTTTTTTTTACTACTTTCTGAGCTACCCTTACTTAGTTATTCTTTACTTATTTTATATTTCTTAATAAGTAACCAATTACCTTTTTCAGTTATTACCTTTTGTACATTTTCCAAATAAAATCTCTTCTTTCCAAAAATAACATGGGAGATAATTTGATAATAATTATATAATGTTATCCGATATATTTCTATGAAAAGAGCGATTTTAGTTAGAAAATATTGAAAAGATAATAAATCTTAGTTCAAAAAGGTAATCGGTTAATTATAAGTACTTATAAAATTACAATTATAATTTTATTAAATAGAATGCCGTGATTTAACTGAAAAAAGTGAGGTGTTAGTTAGAGAGGATTAAAAAGAAAACATGTTTTAGGTGAAAAAGGAAATTGATTAGTTTATAGTAATTATAATTCAATTATGTTATTTTACTAAATAAAATTGCTCGTAAAGTTTTAAGAAAAGGAAAAATTAGTGTTGCCCGTGATATTTTAAAGAAAAGAGATATTTTAGTTAAAAAATATAGAAAAGATGATACATTTTAGCTGAAACTTAATCGGTTAATTATTAACATTATAATATTGTTATTTTATTTTATTAAATAGAACTGCTCGTGATATAATTGAAAAAGATAGATTTTATTTGGAGAAAATAGAAAATGTAATGTGAAAATTAAAAAGATAACATGTTTTAGGTGAAAAAGGTAATTGATTAGTTTATAATAATTATAATTTAATTTATGTTATTTCACTAAATTAAATTGTTCGTAATGTCTTTAGATAGTGAGAAATTAATGTTGCCCGTGATATTTCTAGAAAAAAGGAATTTGAATTATAAAATATGGAAAAAATGATACGTTTTAGCAGAAAAAGGTATTCAAAAAGGTAATCGTTTAATTATAAGTACTTATAAAATTATAATTTAATTTTATTAAATAGAATGCCGTGATTTAACTAAAAAAAGTGAGGTGTTAGTTAGAGAAAATTAAAAAGGAAACATGTTTCAGATGGAAAAAGTAGTTGATTAGTTTATAGTAATTATAATTTAATTTATGTTATTTCACTAAATTAAATTGTTCGTAGTGTCTTTAGATACTGAGAAATTAATGTTGCCCGTGATATTTCTAGAAAAAAAGAATTTGAATTATAAAATATGGAAAAGATGATACGTTTTTGTTGTGGAATAAAAACTAGGTTATGATTATGACGGCTAGGGTTTGTGAGCTTCGAGCTTTAATGGCTGCTTCTGCGTTCGAGACTAAACGGTCCTCACAGAATGCCTACGTATCTCTATATTAGATAATCAAGCCAAGAAAACGTAGTTCTGAGTTGAGGGGTCAGACCCTTTATATAGGCTGAGAAGCCCTAAAATCGTAGTAGGGTTAGGTGACTTGGTGGGCAAGTCACAGCCTTGAGGAAGGTTCTAGACCCCTTCCTTGTAGGAGTCAGTTTCCATGTTGGAATATGTATCTTGGAGGCTAAGTCAGGCAAGAGTAATATCCTTGTTTGACTCTTATTTGCTGAGCCGTTTATTACCCCTTATATTAATTATGAAATTAATATTATAAATAGGGATTGGGCCCATCTGGTGGGCCCCACGTTTGGACCATTCCGGGTCTAATTAATGTCATATTAAATGTGTCTTTTGGGCTTACTTTTAGCCCATATCATTTGCCCCCCAACTTCTAGGAAAACTGATCAGGTTTTCCTGGAAGTTATAACGGCCTTATTCGAGACTCGGGTCAGGGTTTATTACTCTTGAGCGAGCATTTTCAACAATATCATCTTGATGTAAAGCGTGGAGCGACCGGCGCATTTACGACGATGCTGAACGACACTAATCAGTGTTAAACGGCACTACACAGCGCTAATTAGCCTCAAACAATGTTTAAACAATGTTAAACGATGTTAGACGACATAAAACGGCACTAACAGCACTAATTGGTGCTAATATGTGCTCATTGGCACTAATCTGTGCTTAATCGGCACTAATCTGTGCTAATCTCGACCTCTTTTTATCATTAACAATCATCCGAGATTCGTTGAAAAAGTCGAGATTTAGGTTTGAAAACTACTCGAAGTTCACCGAAAAAGTTGGGATCCAGGACCAAGAACTGAACCTGGACTGGCTGGATCCAGGTCCAGAAGCTGGTCGGCTGGACCCCCTGAAAATGACCTGGTCGGCCGGGACCTGGTCGGCCGGGACCTGGTCGGCCGGGACCTGGTCGGCCGGGACCTGGTCGGCTGGCCCTCCTCCAGGGGAGCTGGTCGGCTGGGACCTGGTTGGCCGGGACCTGGTCGGCTGGTCCTCCTTCGGGGGAGCTGGTCGGCCGGGACCTGGTCCTCCGGGACCTGGTCGGCTGAAATCCCTCTTCTAGGGCTAACTAGTCAGTAGTTGGCCTAAAAAACCTGAACTTAGACTCCTTCTTGATTTTAAAAGAGAGTGTGGATCTAGGATCAGAAACCATCCGTGGTCCTAAGGATCCAGAATCTTGATCTTGATTACGAATCGTCAGTTTGGTCGTTTGTGACTTCATGGCTAACTTTGGCCTTCATGATTCATCTTGGCCTTCATGACTAATCTTGGCCTCTCTTTAGCATTGATAATCATCTGAGATTCGCTGAAAAAATCGAGAACCATGTCCGAAATCATTTGCTGAAAAAGTTGGGATCCAGGACCAAGTACTGAACCTAGACCGGCCGGATCCAGGTTCAGAAGTTGGTCGGCTGAACCCCCTCAAAATAACCTGGTCGGCCGGTACCTGGTCCTCCGGGACCTGGTCGGCTGAACCACCTTAAAATGGGCTAGTCGGCCGGGACCTGGTCCTCCGGGACCTGGTCGGCTGAGATCCCTAGTGCGTCGCGGTCGATTGCTTCTTGGCTAGCTGGTTGACCCGGACGTGAAAATCATTCATGATCTTGAGGATCAAAAACCTTGATCTGAATCTCAAGTCATTATTCTGGTCATTCATGACTTTGTCATCTTCAGGATCAAGGAGCTTGACCTGGATCTTAGGTCGTCAGTTTGGTCATTCGTGACTTCCGACGATTACTCATTTATTATTCAAACATCAGTTATTTCTTCTTTGGCATATTTGAATTTTAACGATCCTTTCTGTATAAAACGAGCAATTTCTGTCCTTTTTTCGTATTTAAATGATAGATGACCTGTAAACGCGAACAAGGCTGAACTTCAACCTATCACAGCAGGTCATGCTTCTTTTATAAAAGAAGTGAGGTAGCTTTCATTTCATTCACTTCTTCACTTCTGAGTTTTCAAATTCTTAAACTCTCTAGTTTTCAAGTAGCAAGATCAAGTTCCAGCTTTGTGATCAGGATGTCAGAAGGTAATCGCCCAGTTGCTCCCCCTGTCTCTATGATGGAGGCTATGGCAAAGAGGAGTAGAATGAGGACAGCTAAAGGTAAAGAAGATATTAAACCTTCTTCATTCGTTGATCATAAATTTGAATCCTTACTAGATCTTCTTAATATTATGAGGGACACATTCCCAAACTGTGCTAGTCTAGATTCTTTTAGAAGTCCCGGCAAATTGAACGAAAAAGATGTCCAGAAAATAAAGGACTCATATCATTTTCCAAGTGCTATCAAAGTTCGTCTCCCAAAACCATCAGACAGAACTTGCAATTGGCATCCCGAGAGGCTTTGTGTCTACTGGGGTGCCCTTGATGCTGGGTTCAGATTCCCCGTTGATAACTTCATCATTAGATTGCTGGCAGAGTATCAGATCCATCCCTGTCAGTTGTATCCCAACTCTTGGAGATATATCTCTATATTTCTAATAAGATGTCGTCAATTGGGGATTCACCCGACTACTACATTATTTCGAAGTATCTTCGTAGCTAGTAACTCTTCCGATCAAAAGAAAGGATGGGTCAGTCTCAAGCACATGGCCAAAATTCCACACATGGTGAACCCCTATTCTTCACCAGATTCCTAACATTTCTGGGAGAGAGAGTTTGCAGTTCTTGAATGGAAAGGCGGTGATTGGGGTAACTTTTTCGTAAAGAGATTCGGAATTGTTGAAGATAGCAAACACTTCGTTTGTGACCTTGATGATTCAGAGTTACAGGATCGAGATTGGCTTCTTGCCGATGATGGCTGTACCCATTATAAAACTTTTCTGAACGAAAAGAACCTTATTGAAGCTGGCCTTAGCTTTCTTTCCGTTGAGGGTAATTTTCTTACTTGAGCTTCTTATGAACTCTGTTTGTTCTTATACCAATGTTTTTTCTTTGTATTTCAGCTGCGGAGGAGATTGACAACCGACCTCAGAACCAGCCGATAGTGACTAAAAGAATGAAGAAAAAAGCTGAGGAACTTCTGGATCCCGCTAAGCCTCGTATTCCCAACTTCTTGGAAGGTTGCTCTCAAGGCGGGAAGAGATCCCGCAATGTTGATGGAAGTATCAGAACCCCCTTTATGCCATCCTGGGGTATATGTGAACAGGACTCGATTGCTGGGAGTCCTGACCTAGCCCTGGACTGGTCCAAGCTTTCGATTACTCCTCCTGATAGACTGTCCTTACTCGCTGGAGATAAAATGAATGAGAATCAACTCCTGGGCTCCCAAGCCATGTACCAAGTAAGATACTTTTCCTACCAATTCTGGTATATGATTTAGCCTTTGCACATTCCTTACACTTTGTCAACTTTGATTGCAGGCTAATGCCTACTTCCAATCTGTTTGTACCCAAGGCCTGGCTTTCAGGGATGAGAATATATCCTTGAAGACTGACTCAGCAAGGTTCAAGGAAGAGATTGACGACCTGCATTCTCAAGTTGCTCATGCTGAAGCGGATGCTTTATCATCCCGCAAGCAACTTGCTTCCTTGGCTCAAAAGAAAATGAATGATGCTAACAAATTGATTAAGGCCTATCATAATTCTGAGGAATTTCTGAGTTTTATAGATCAACATAACGATGAGGTGCGTCCTTACAACATGTCCGTTGGTTGGGACAAAGCAATCAATGCTGTGAGTAGCAAACATCCCTCAGTGGTTACTTCCTCTGATTTTCCTTGCCCTTTCTGGACTGCGAGTGACGAGAACCGTGCAACTCTTGCTTCTGGATCGGGGACCAGGATTGTCCCTCAAGCATCAGGTTCGGGTTCTAAAGGTAGCCATAGGTCGTCGGGATCCAAGAGGCGTCCTCCAGCTGCTAGTCAAGATTCAAGTTCTTCGGGATCCCGTGGAAAGAAGCCCCCAGCTGCCAGGAAAGTTGGAGTTGTTCGACAACCGATCCCAGGCAAGAGGGTGATCCGTAACGAAGACAGTTCATCTTCATCCTCCGGGGAGGAGGAAACCGAAGATGTGGAGACCACTGCTCAACCTATGGCGGTCGTTGATCAAGTCGAGGAAGAAACTTCAGGTGAAGAGTCCGGCGAGGAAGAGGATTCAGGTGAGGAGGAGTCGGGCGAGGAGAGCAGCGAGGAAGAATCCCCAGCTAAGTAGGATGGGTTCCCGGTTCCCTTATGGCCTTGCACGGCCCTTATCTAGCCGTTTGTGGCTTTATTTTATCAACTTTCAATCAATGTCCTTCGGGACTTAACTTTTATTCGTGTGTTGTAGCTTAATTTAAACCATGGCCCTTCGGGGCGTTTTATTTATTCATCTGTTTCCTTTATTCTTATGCCTATTTACTTTCAGTACTTGATCTTTCCAGACTTGCACTCAACAGGTGCTTGGTACATAAACAAAACATAGAATCATAGAAAGGAAAACAGATTTGCATTAATAACTTGAAAGAGGGTTCAACCCTTACATAGATACTATGGTCCTACTCGGGATACTAGTCCCTGGAATGGTTTCATCGAACCTTATTTCTATTTCTATTAATAAATAGCTGAAAGCCAAATCCTTACGAGGAAGGCTTATACATAGTAAATCTTCAAGTTCAGAGCATGCCAAGTTCGGGGCACTTCATTCCCATCTAATGTCTCCAACTTGTATGATCCTCGTCCTAGCGTCTTTCTGACTCGGTACGGTCCTTCCCAGTTGGGGGCTAATTTCCCTTTCTGGCCAACTCCAGAAGCCTCGATCTTCCTGAGAACCAAGTCACCTTGCTGAAAAAAATCTCTCCTTAACCCTGTGGTTGTAATAGAAAGACGCTTTTTTCTGATGCTCCGCATTTCTGGCGTTTGCCTCGTCCCTGACTTCATCAATCAGATCTAGAGCGAGCCTCATGCCTTCTTCATTAGTCTCAGGTTCATATGCCTCAACTCGAGGTGATGCTTGCATAATTTCCAGCGGCACAACTGCCTCAGCTCCATAAGCTAGCAGAAACGGTGTTGCTCCAGTAGTCACCTTACAAGTAGTGCGATAAGCCCAGAGTATAGGCAGCAACTCATCCACCCAAGTGTTCCTCGAGCGTTCGACCCTTTTCTTTAATCCATCCAGGATGATTCGATTGGCCACCTCGGCCTGCCCATTCGCTTGCGGATGTGCCACTGAGGTAAAACGAAGCTCAATAGCATTTTCCTCACAATACTTCTTGAATTCCTCATTGTTAAACTTTGTCCCATTATCTGTCACAAGAATTCGCGGGATTCCATACCTACAAATTATGTTCTCCCAAAAGAACTGGGAAACTTGCTTGGTGGTTATCTTGGCTAAAGGCTTAGCCTCAATCCATTTAGTGAAGTAATCAATGGCGACAATCAGAAACTTCCTTTGTGCTGAAGCCATAGGGAAAGGACCAAGAATGTCCATCCCCCACATTGCAAATGGAATGGGAGAGCTGATTGAGGTTAATCTCTCAGGTGGCTGTCTTACAACAGGAGCATGTTTTTGACATCTGTCACACTTCTTGACATAATCCTGGGCATCTGCCAGCATCTCTGGCCAATAGAATCCCATGCGGGTAATCTTGTGAGCTAGGGCTCTGCCCCCCAAGTGCTGCCCACAGATCCCTTCATGAACTTCTTCCAATGCTTCTCTTGCCTCTTGGGGCCTTAGGCACTTCAAGTACGGGATGACAAACGATCTCTTGTATAAGATGCCTTCAATCAAGGCATATCTCAATGCTCTCACCGACAATTTTCGTGCCTCCAAGGCATTGTCAGGGAGCCATCCAGTTTCTAGATGAGCTTTAATAGGATCTATCCAACAGCTTCCAATATCGATAGGTGCTACCAACTTAGAGTTGACGGTCGGGGCCTTCAAGACCTGGAAGTAAACACTACCTGCGTAATTCTCTATCTCAGAAGAAGCGAACTTAGAGAGGGCATCGGCCTTAACGTTCTCTTCCCGAGGAATGTGCTCCACATAGCACTCCTCAAACTGAGTCATAGCAGCTTTCACGACTCTGAGGTATTTTGCCATAGTTTCATCCTTGGCCTCAAACTCGCCATTCACTTGCGAGACTACCAGTCTCGAATCTCCACATACTTTGAGGTTCTTGACCCTCATGACTCTGGCCAATCCCAATCCAGCTATCAATGCTTCATACTCAGCTTCATTGTTGGTTGTTAGAAAGTCCAACTTCAAAGCGTATTCAACTGTGAACCCATCGGGGCTTTGCAAAACCAAACCTGCACCACTAGATTTTGTTTTTGATGCTCCATCAAAATAGAGCACCCAATACTCTTTCTGGTCAGCTATAAGTTCTTCATCTTTATCTTCGTTCTCAGGGGTGGTTATCATCTCCTGCCCCCCGACTTCTTGGTTGTCAATAGTGCATTCAACCACGAAGTCAGCCAATGCCTGAGCCTTGATGGCTGTCCGAGGCTTATACCTGATATCAAACTCTCCAAGTTCTATGGCCCATTTGATCAATCTTCCACTTGCTTTCGGACTGTGCAATATGCTTCTCAACTGTTGGTCTGTCAAGACTTCGATTTTGTGAGCCTGGAAGTACGGTCTCAATTTCCTTGAGGCAGTGATTAATGCCAATGCAAACTTCTCAATGGAAGAGTAATTCAATTCCGCCCCATGTAGCACCTTACTCACATAGTAGATGGGTTTCTGAACCTTCTTTTCTTCTTTGACAAGAACAGCACTCAATGCTTGTTCGGATACCGCCAGGTATAGGTAGAGAATCTCTCCAGGACTAGGTTTGGCCAACAACGGGGCTTCAGCCATGTACTTCTTCAACTGTTCAAAGGCCTCTTGGCTCTCTGTGGTCCACTCAAAATTTTTCACCTTCTTTAATGCCTGAAAGAAAGGCAAGCATTTGTCACCAGACTTGGAGATGAACCTCCCTAGGGCCGCCACTCGGCCAGTTAATTTCTGTACATCTCGTACTGAGCGGGGTGACTCCATATCCAGAATAGCCTTAATCTTGTCTGGGTTGGCCTCTATGCCTCTCTTGGAAACCATCAACCCCAAAAATTTTCCTGAACCAACACCAAAAGCACACTTGGCTGGATTTAGCATCATTTTATGGTGCCTTAGCACTTCAAACGCCTCTCTGAGGTGCCTTATGTGATCTGCCTTGAGTAGGCTCTTGACTAACATGTCATCAACATAGACCTCCATAGTCTTTCCAATTAGATGGGCAAATATCTTATTCACCAATCGTTGGTAAGTAGCCCCTGCATTTTTTAACCCAAAAGCCATAACAAGATAGCAGAAAACACCAAAATCAGTTATGAAAGATACCTTAGGAATATCGTCCTTGTGCATCTTAATCTGATTGTATCCGCTGAAACCATCCATGAAGCTCAACATTTCATGCCCAGCGGTGGCATCTATCAACATATCAATTCTAGGCAGAGGAAAACAATCTTTTGGGCACGCATCATTCAGATCAGTGAAGTCTATACACATCCTCCATTTTCCATTTGCCTTTTTGACCATCACAGGGTTAGCTAACCATTCAGGGAACTGAATCTCCTCAATAAACCCAGCTTCCAAAAGCTTATCAACTTCCTGCTTAATGGCCTCTTGCCTTTCAGGAGCAAAATTCCTCTTTTTCTGCTTTATTTTCTTCCGTTCAGGATCGACGTTCAACCTATGAGTTATAAGTTGGGGGTCAATCCCTGGCATGTCCGCTGCTGTCCAAGCAAACACATCACTATTCTCTTGCAAGAACGCTGTCAATTCTCCCTTCAGGGGTTCCTTCAGAGATGCTACTATGTATGTAACCTTTTCCGGGTCGCCCAGCTCTAGAGGGACAGGTATTAAATCCTCTGCTGGCTTTCCTCGCTGTTCATCATCACTACGGACATCCATGTCTTCAATCGGGAGTACCTGCCCCCCGACTCCATCAGCTCTTAGGGCGGATACATAACAACTTCTTGCCATCTTCTGGTCGCCTTTTTGTTCTCCGACCCCGTTTCGGGTTGGAAACTTAATCTTCATGTGATATGTTGAGGCAACAGCCTTGAACGCATGAAGTCCAGTCCTTCCCAGGATTGCGTTATAAGTCGAGGCTGCCTTAATTACCAGAAAATTTAGCATTTGAGTAGCTTCCTTAGGTTCCTGCCCGATTGTCATGGGTAACTGAATA
This sequence comes from Kitagawia praeruptora, assembly GCA_037693485.1. NCBI lineage: Eukaryota > Viridiplantae > Streptophyta > Magnoliopsida > Apiales > Apiaceae > Kitagawia > Kitagawia praeruptora. The sequence goes on from CM075352.1 coordinate 150,193,653, forward strand.
GTACCCTCGACCTTGGACTTAACCCCATTGAATCCATAAATGGGCATGTTAGTCGGAGTCAGCTGAGAATCGGTATATCCCATCTTCACAAAAGCATCATGAAACAGAATGTCAACAGAAGCTCCATTGTCTATCAAGACTCGTTTTACTTCCGAGTTCCCAATCACAGGGGTTATAACTAATGGGTCATCATGGGGGAATTTAACCCCTTCCAGATCAGAGTCATCAAAACCAATCACGATTTCTGTTCTAGCAAGCTTCGGGGCCTCTCCCACAATATGCATCACTTCCCTTGCGTATGCCTTTCGAGAATTGCGGGTTGTACCGGCCGCTGTCGGGCCTCCCCAGATCATGTTGATAACTGGCCCTCGGGGCTGTGTGTTACGGTCACGATCGTTATCCCTTCTGTCATTGTTTCTCCTGTTGTAATCCCCTCTTTGGGTTCCATTATCTCCACCCTTTGTGAAATTACTCAACTTTCCTTTACGGATCAAGAATTCAATCTCGTCCTTCAACTGTCTGCAATCATCCGTGTCATGTCCCACGTCTCGGTGGAACCTACAGTATTGATCCTTGTTTCTCTTTGCGGGGTCACCCCTGAGTGGCTTCGGCCATCGGAAGTCTTTATCCTTCTCGATTTCTAACAAGATTTGGCTCCTAGGAGCATTCAACCTTGCATAGTCAGAAAATCTTGGTCCCACACTCTTCTTTGATGTTGACTCAGAATCTTTGCTAGTACGGGGATATTTGTCCCTAGCATCATACTCTTGGTCTTGCTTTCGCTTCTTCGTTTCATTATTACCCTTGCCATTATTTATCACGACATCCTTCATGGTGCTGTCCTCGGCCTTGATATACTTACTAGCCCTTCATTGGAGCTCAGCCATATTCTCGGGTGGGTGCTTTGCCAATGACCTTTTAAAGTAAAGATCAGTGGTGCCGTGCTCCAGGGCTACCATGGCCACCTTGTTCTCTAAATCAGTAATATTTAATGTCTCCTTGGTGAACCTCTTAAGATAATCTCTCAGATTCTCATTCTTCCCTTGTACCACATACATGAGAGATGCAGAACTTTTCTCATGAACTCTCCCGCTGATAAATTGACTAACAAAAGCATCACTTAACTCCTTAAAGGAGCCAATTGAGTTTGCAGGAAGTCGGCTATACCATCTTTGAGCCATGCCCGAAAGGGTTTGAGGGAACGCCCTACACTTCAGGGCGTCACTTGCAGGCTGTAGTAATAGTGCGTTCGAGAACGTCCTAACATGATTTGCGGGATCACCCGTTCCATCGTAAGCCTTAATTGTCGGCATCTTGAACTTCCTTGATATGTGGGCATTCATCACCTCATCGGTGAATGGGGGCGTAGGATCATCAGGATCCCCAAGTGGCATCAGATCCTTGGGATTGCTCTTAGGGGTTTCCACCCTTGTAGTTCTTCCAGTTGGGACGGTAGCCCTTCTTTGCCTTCTTGGAGGCCTCTCCAGATCTATGAAGGGAATCGGTCCTGACGTGGGAGGTGGCAAAGTCTGATTTGATCTGGCTTGCTCCCTGGCCATATCTTCCTTTAATCTTAAGATCTCGGCTTCATAAGCCTTAATCCTCTCAGTAGCTATTGAAGGGAGTCCATCATGAGTAGTTCGAGTTCTCCCCATAGGTTCTTTACTTGCACGCCGCCTCCTTGGAGCTTCATCACGCTCGTAATCATCGTCAGAAGATGATTCATCCGTATAAGGACCAGAAAAATCGCGATAATCTCGATCTCGAATATACAGGGCATGACCACTTGGTCCAGCTCCGTAGTTAGGCATCCCGTACATTGGACTGGTGCTTATGGGGAGATCCGTGGTGTGGATCTGAACCCCTCGCGTAGGGTTGTTGGGGTCTACAATCAAGGAAGAAATCCCCGCCTGGAGGGGATTAGTCCCTGGAATTGTGTGGACGATCGGAGGTAGCGTACTCTCAACATGGGTAGTCGTACCTAGGGGTTGAGAAACTTGATACGGAACGATAGTCCCGGATGTCAGAGGTACTTGCTCAGATGTCGGAAGTACTTGTTCAGTAAGGGGCGGAGCAGAGCTAAGAGGTAGAGTCTCGGTAGCGATTGGCTCTGTAGTGCTTGGTGCAGTTCTTCGTGTTTGAACCATGGTTGATGTCTTCTTCCCACAGACGGCGCCAAATGTTGTGGAATAAAAACTAGGTTATGATTATGACGGCTAGGGTTTGTGAGCTTCGAGCTTTAATGGCTGCTTCTGCGTTCGAGACTAAACGGTCCTCACAGAATGCCTACGTATCTCTATATTAGAGAATCAAGCCAAGAAAACGTAGTTCTGAGTTGAGGGGTCAGACCCTTTATATAGGCTGAGAAGCCCTAAAATCGTAGTAGGGTTAGGTGACTTGGTGGGCAAGTCACAGCCTTGAGGAAGGTTCTAGACCCCTTCCTTGTAGGAGTCAGTTTCCATGTTGGAATATGTATCTTGGAGGCTAAGTCAGGCAAGAGTAATATCCTTGTTTGACTCTTATTTGCTGAGCCGTTTATTACCCCTTATATTAATTACGAAATTAATATTATAAATAGGGAATGGGCCCATCTGGTGGGCCCCACGTTTGGACCATTCCGGGTCTAATTAATGTCATATTAAATGTGTCTTTTGGGCTTACTTTTAGCCCATATCAGTTTTAGTTGAAAAAGATAACTTATAATTATTAGTATTATAATATTATTATTTATTAAATAGAACCACCCGTGATAAATTTGTAAAAAGAGATATATTAGTTAAAGAGATATTTTAGTTATAAAATAGAGACAATGTAACATGTTTTGGCTGAAAAAAATAATTGATTAGTTAATAGTAATTATAATATAATTATGTTATTTTATTAAACAAAATTGCTTGTAGTATTTATAAGAAAAAAGAAATTTTAGTTAGATACAATATAAAAGATATTGTGCTTTACCTGAAAAAGGGAAATTAATTAGTTAGTGAAAAACAGAAAAGGTAATATGTTTAATCTGAAAAAGTAAATTATGTAATTAGTTAAGTAAGGGTAAATAAGTAAAATCAACATGTATCGACCAACCAACCAACTAAACTTTTAATGTTCTCGTAAAGTTTTAAGAAAAAGAAAAATTAGTGTTGCCCGTGATATTTTCAAGAAAAGAGATATTTTAGTTAAAAAATATATAAAAGATGATACATTTTAGCTGAAACTTAATCGGTTAATTATTAACATTATAATATTATTATTTTATTTTATTAAATAGAACCGTCCGTGATATAATTGAAAATAGATTTTATTTGGAGAAAATAGAAAATGTAATGTGAAAATTAAAAAGATAACATGTTTTAGGTGAAAAAGGTAATTGATTAGTTTATAATAATTATAATTTAATTTATGTTATTTCACTAAATTAAATTGTTCGTAATGTCTTTAGATAGTGAGAAATTAATGTTGCCCGTGATATTTCTAGAAAAAAGGAATTTGAATTATAAAATATGGAAAAAATGATACGTTTTAGCAGAAAAAGGTATTCAAAAAGGTAATCGTTTAATTATAAGTACTTATAAAATTATAATTTAATTTTATTAAATAGAATGCCGTGATTTAACTGAAAAAAGTGAGGTGTTAGTTAGAGAAAATTAAAAAGGAAACATGTTTCAGATGGAAAAAGTAATTGATTAGTTTATAGTAATTATAATTTAATTTATGTTATTTCACTAAATTAAATTGTTCGTAGTGTCTTTAGATAGTGAGAAATTAATGTTGCCCGTGATATTTCTAGAAAAAAGGATTTTGAATTATAAAATATGGAAAAGATGATACGTTTTAGTTGAAAAAGGTAATTGATAATTATTAGTATTATAATATTATTATTTATTAAATAGAACCACCCGTGATATATTTGTAAAAAGAGATATTTTAGTTATAAAATGTAGACAATGTAACATGTTTTGGCTGAAAAAAATAATTGATTAGTTAATAGTAATTATAATAAATTATGTTATTTTATTAAACAAAATTGCTTGTAGTATTTATAAGAAAAAAGAAATTTTAGTTAGATACAATATAAAAGATATTGTGCTTTACCTGAAAAAAGGGAAATTAATTAGTTAGTGAAAAATAGAAAAGGTAATATGTTTAATCTGCAAAAGTAAATTATGTAATTAGTTAAGTAAGGGTAAATAAGTAAAATCAACATGTACCAACCAACCAACCAACCAACCAAACTTTTAATGTTTCGGCTTTTATATAATAGTATAGATAGATAGATATATTGACCTGATTAGAGCATCTCCAAGAGACTCCTATATTCACTCTTCAAAATAATATAAATAAATGGCTCTTAGCAAGTTATTACATTGGTTTATGTGTCAAACTCCAACAATCCTCTTTATATTAGCTCTTTATTTATAATTTATTCATTAATTAACCCAACTATAACCAAAAGTTGTGCAAGCATTGGTAGACATGCATATTTTGTTATTAAAATACAAGTTAAGAGCTACTAGTGGCTCTTAGAAATGAGGAGAGAGAAGAGGCTCTTAGTGTTTTTAAGAGTCACTAAGAGTCTCTTGGAGCAACATTTTCATTCTCTCTCCTCTTTTTTTGAGTTAAGAGCTTGAGTAGAGAGCTTCTTGGAGATGCTCTTAGCCTGTTTGTTACTCCCTCAATCCCAACTGATTCTTTATCTTTCAAAATGAGATTTTTGACACGTATTTTAAGGTGCATTTGAATGATAGTTCCATAACTTATTTTTAAACTTTTCTTTTTCTATATAAAAATATAATGTACATAGTTTTATACAAAAAAAAAAATTTTAAAAATAAGTTATGGAACTATCTTTAAAATACACCTTAAAATATGTATCAGAAAATGTAAAAAGAAAGGTAAAAAATTAGTTGGGATGGAGGGAATATCATTTTTTCTATAATTTGTAGGACTTCATTTCCACCTGGCCTATTGGATGTTGACATGTGGTCCTGTTAGCCATTATACCCGTAAAAGGAAACATAAATGCAATACTTATCAATTATTTTTTAATATAAATTATTTAGATGTATAAACCTTTTTTCTGTACGAACTATCTATACACTCTAAAGCTAAAGCTAAATCTTTGACGTTATCATTAAAATTGTGCAATTATGAAAGTGGGATTAGATAAATCAAATGATAAATGGGGTCCGGTCTGGTGCAAACGTATGCACCAGACTGTTTATGGAATATACGGTTCCAGAGCCGTTGGATCAATGATCCAACGACTCTGATTTAAAAAAAAAAATTCATCGTACCGCAACAAGTTTCCGCGGTACGAGCAATTACCAAAAAACCCCTACTGTTCACGTACCGCAGAAACTTTCTGCGGTACGGTGAACAGTAGATTTTTGATGTGAAAACAGGGGTCATTTTGGTAATTGCTCGTACCGCGGAAACTTGTTGCGGTACGATAAATTTTTTTTTTTAAATCAGAGCCGTTGGATCGTTGATCCAACGGCTCTGGAACCGTATGTTCCATAAACAATTTGGTGCATACGCTTGCACCAGACCGTTTGCCATGATAAATAACTTATGGGATTATGTGCCTGAGGTTCGGGATTCGAGGGGAAAAGATTTTTAATATAATTTAAGGAGAAATGTTCTATGGAGTACTTGAACTACATATACATTTTGCATTAAAAATTTTACAAACTTTATTATTTTGCAAAACTTATTACATGAATATCGTTATTTCATTAAAAATCTTAAAAATTTTGTATATTTTGCTAACAAAATATTACAAAACGAATTGTTCTGCGAAACACATTTGGGTAGCAAAACATATATGTTATGATTGTAAAATATAAAGGATTTCAAGATGATATATGATTTTCAAGATTATCATATTATATTCCTATAACAAGGTTTGCAAAATAATAAATTTTAATATATTTTGAATGTCGAACAAACAGTACTCCATAGAACTTTTCTCTCTAAGGATAGAGGAAATATGTAAATTATTGCAAAAAAAATTTTATTTAAAAATTTCCCATGCAAAGCCACTTATTTTATAGGAACAAAATGTTTTAACCTCGTGTTCTTCCCTAAGGATAATCTCAGGCCCTGTTTTCTCAACAACTTATAACTTATTGTTTCATGTTTCGGGTTCGATTTTTATTAACCCAAACTCTTTGAAAACATTGTAAGACATGTAAGCTTGATTAAAAAAAAAATGGGGAACTATGAAAATTTTGAAAATTTATTTTTCTTTTTACCTTTTCCATCTATCTTAAAAAATTCTACTTATCAAAGCTTTTTTTTTTTATTTTATTTTGATAGGTTCAAACTTTAAATAATAATGCCCAAATTCTATAGAAAAAAATGATAAATATATATATTTATCGGTGGCTTGAATTTTGGGTTAGGTTTATACTGTATTTTACATGACATGGTCCCGTACCAACTACCAAAGAACTAAAACCTCAAACCTCAATTCAGTTGCCTCCCTTCTCTCTCTCTCTCTCTCTCTCTCTCGTTATCTTCAAACTCGAACTCCCTCTGAACTCCACTTCTCTCCCTCTATATCTATAATTAATACATACACTTGACCACATTAACGTTATATCTCAATGTTGCGAGCCGTACTTCGCCAGTCTATATCCAACACAACTTCACGACTATGTACACGAATATCCTCCCGCCGCTTTTCATCAATACGACACCGTGCCCTCACCAACCCTCACCGCCGATCAATTCTCCGGCAACATCTCAGACTCATCCCAACTGCTAAACCTCCTTTATTCAACGCACATTTTCCCCCTCTCTTTACTCGCGCTATTGCAACTTCTGCTCCTCAATCTTCTCCAGGTAAATTCTAATATATTTGTTTTGATATTTTTGATTTTTTTTGGATTTGAGTTTGCTTGTTTTGGTTAATTTGATGGTTTTGTGGTGGTTTTAGATGTTTACGATGCTCCGGAGAAGCTCGGGTTCGAGAAAGTATCGGAGCAGTTTATTGAAGAGTGTAAATCCAATGCGGTTTTGTTTAAACATAAAAAGACTGGTGCTGAAGTTATGTCTGTTTCGAATGACGATGAGAATAAGGTTTTTGGTGTTGTTTTTCGAACTCCTCCGTAAGTGTTATTGCATTCATTCATCTTTGCGGTTATATTGTTATTCATGGAGCTGTACAAGTGAATTATACTAATCCTGTGTAAAGAATTGGATATATTGAAACTGTTTACAATTGAATAAGATGTTAGAAAGATGTTTAGAAATTGAATTTTTGGGTTAGGCTCCGGTAATTACTGATTGAAGAGGTGAACTTTGAAAATGATGATAACTCAATGGCCTTGTAAGATATTAAATGTTCCGTAAGATTGGGTTTTAAATTGGAATTTGTATCATATTAGAAACATGTTTAACTACTCAAAAGCGAACCCTCTGGTGTTTATACGAGCTATCTGTAACTGTGAAGCTAACATATTGTTTTGCTGTTTTTTTTTGAATTTTATGTTTTACTCGAAGAATTTTGATGCATTATACTTATATCAGGACTTGATCTTGGTCATGTATGTGATATCTTGTTGCTCAATATCTTATCACTACATGTAATGGTTAATGCAGAAAAGATTCAACTGGAATCCCCCACATATTGGAACACAGTGTGCTGTGCGGTTCAAGAAAGTACCCCTTGAAAGAACCCTTTGTTGAACTGTTGAAAGGAAGCTTGCATACTTTTCTGAATGCTTTCACCTATCCTGATAGGACCTGCTATCCTGTTGCTTCAACAAATGCAAAGGTTATAAAAATACACTAAGATTTTCTTGTCATGAATGTTGATCAGGAATTTTCAAATAATGTGTAGTTTATTTTGAATAGGATTTCTATAATTTAGTTGATGTCTACCTGGATGCCGTCTTCTTTCCTAAATGTGTGGAGGACATTCATACTTTTCAACAAGAGGGTTGGCATCATGAGCTAAACGATCCTTCAGAGGACATAATATATAAAGGTTTTATCTTTTGTCTGATCATCTTTACTTTATTTCCATCTAAAAGAACACTGTTGTACTTGCAGTCTTAGTATTGTAACAGTATGGATTTATCTCAAAGCTGCTTCTTGTGCATATCTCAGGTGTTGTATTTAATGAAATGAAAGGTGTTTATTCTCAGCCAGAGAACATATTAGGCAGAAGTTCTCAACAGGCAAGTTCAAAATTTATACACTTCAACTAATTTCATAATTCCATAGGGTGATAATTTTTTCAAGCACGCTTTTCTTTGGGTCATTTACATGAACCTCAACTGTTCTGCATTGTTTAGAGTCTTTAGTAATTATATTTGTACTTGTATATACTGACTTGTATCTTGTTCTTGTCAAAATTAAGGTAGCCTGGTTGTTTCTTTCCTCAAACACCACAGTGTTGGTTTACATATCCTATACGAAATGACCTCTACACTACTTTCTACACACACACACACTTTATAATTCTAATGCGTGTATCTCATAAGACTTCTCAACTGTCTACAATTTTCTTGTTTTCCAAACGTCCTGCTGTTATAAATACTAAGCTGGATAACATGGTTTTCCAAACTTCCTGCTGTTATATAAATGCTATTATAACACTGTTTTCAGCAATGAATTTGGATAACATGCTTTTCGCCAAAGTTCTCCAATGTCTTAAATAGACACTTCAAAGATTATCCGAACCTGGTGGTGTAAAAAACATTCCATGTGTTAGCTAGTAGTTTCTCTAATTAAACACATAGAGATAGTCTTACATCCATAGACTGATAGGCTCACAGTCCTCTGTGTTATTTTTTATTTTATTACAGGTCAGATGTTTATTCAGATAAAAAATTACATGTAACCGCAAATTGATCGTGAAGTCTCGGAACTTTCTTGTTCATGGTTGATCATCTTTTTTTATATGTATGGGTTTATGTTTTGGTGGTTGATAAAATTGTGGCTTTGATTATGGATTCTCAAGTAGTAGGTTATGCAATGTTACTGATTGTCACACTTCTGCTCAGGCTGTTTTTCCAGACAATACCTATGGCGTTGATAGTGGCGGTGATCCACTAGATATTCCCAAACTCACATTTGATGAATTTAAGGTTTGTTGCACACTTTCATGTTCACTGTTATCACGGCTTGCATTTAAATATAAGCAATATTAGGATCACATAAAATTTTATTATGATGGGGACATCAATATTTAAATACTTAAGCAACACAATAATTGCAACACATGCATTTGTCGCTATGTATACCTGAAAAATATGGTTAACTTTTATGTGACCTTAGTTTGTTTACATGGTTACTTTTCATATGACCTTAGTTTGTGTGCAGCCCAAATGTAAAAGATAGCTTTGGCCTATTGGATTTATTGTGATTTTGTTTTTTTATACGCTACAGGAATTCCATCGTAAATATTATCATCCAAGTAATGCCAGGATATGGTTTTATGGAGATGATGAACCAATTGAGCGCCTGCGCATCCTAAGTGGTATTTGTTATTTAACTCAGTTCTTGTAACATTATCCATTTTTGCACTGGTAGTTACATGTGCTTGAGAAGGATTTTAAATTATAGGTAAAAAAATGTTGCAATTGTCACAGGACTGTCAAATGCCTAGTAATTACAAATCCCCTGCTACAGATTCATTATGCATAATTGGGCGGTAGAGAGATTGACGAGCACCTTTGCTTCTAAAGGGCACCAAAGCAATTTCCCACGTAATATTGTGTGTTAACTCGTTATCTATTAACCAATAATTTCTCATTTTTTCTTAGGGTTTATATCATTTTTGATAGGGGATGGGGGCTGATTTTAGGGTTAGGGTAGACTACTCTCGCAAGAGTTTATCAGAAAACAGCGATACATTAATCTCAATAATAAAAACACTGCTAAGTCACATCATTGAACTCCTATATACAGTATACTTTCCTAATTCGTATAAAACCCGAATATTTATATGTTATGAATAATGATAGAAGTAAACCAATTCTGAAATGATCTAATAAATGGGCTTCCAAAGCCTCTCATACTGCCCCCCCCCCCCCCCCCCCAATACTTTCTTTAGGCTTTTTGACCCGCTGTCCAGCATCAATTTGATCCCTTACAGTTTGGCTGAAAACACATATTAACCCTAAAGGTACCAAATGTATATCCGTGCCCTTTAAGTTTGATGCTTGTGCATCCTGACCCTTTTCAATTTTTTTTTCCAATTATACCACTGGCTATATCATCCTCTATAGTTAGCAATCTTTGTTGAGGTTGGCTCTTAAAAACTTGTGGAAAAAAGATCCATCCCTCAAGTAAAACGACCATAAGAGTAGCAGTCATTGGTATCCAAAAATGTAATCCATAATCGATCCTTATAATGTTCTTAGGCTAACAACGTGACGATCTGCATACCAACCATCATAGAGGGTTGCGGAAACGCTAACCAACGTCTAATTTTTTTCTTTCGCATTTCACCCAATTTCCCTCGTTGAAGCATAACCAACCGTCTCCTGTACCCCAACCATATAATTGGTACATATGATTAGTAACGCAAGACACTTCAATTAGAAAGAGACATCAGCAACTTTACGGTTTCCCTAACCTTTTTCTTACCTCAAAAGCGAACGTAACAACTTAGGCATGAATCATGATGCCTCGCAACTTTAGCTATCTACATTCCTTTTTGCGGTTTAGCCCAACAAAAATTTGGTTTCATGGTGTAGCTAGCCTGGGAGAGGTAATGTACATATATGTCATGGTAGGAGCATGGTGTAGGCATGACTCAAGATGTTCATAGACTTATACATATCATGTCTGGATATGCATATTTTGTAAAAGGAAAATTGTGATATGACATATTATAATTGATATGTCATAAGGCATATCTTTTTTTACTCGGAGAGAAGGTCAAGAGGATGACCTATCATTTGTGTTACAAGTGTTGGAAACGGTCGACCAGGCTTGAACTTAAGCAAGGGGAATTGGAGAATTGGTGAGATCACGAAGGCAAAAATTTAGACGTTGGTTAACAGTTCAAAAACAATATACTAAAGTCCAACAATTGTTAAACACAATGTAGAACTTATGTTTTGAATGCTTCCCAACATTTGTAGGCTGTTAAAACACATGAAATAGTCAGTGGTACACAATTCCACCTTACGACAAGATAAGTAGAAGTATAGAGGCGCTTGTTGAATATGAGATACACAATGAAAATAATACAAGGGTGGGGTGAATGTATTACTATAACTGACCTTCTCTTGATTTTTCTTACTTCAATTCTGTTTAAGTATTAGCAACTGTTGTGTGTTTAAAGAATATGAAATACGGAAATAATAAACACACAAGATTACTTTAAATCTAATTGATATATTAGATTCAAGTGTTTCCACAATTTGTGAACACAAAAGTATCCTCAGCTTCTTGTTTTTCTTGGAGGGAATTCTTAATGTTTGCTATAAAAAACTTAACTAAGGGACTTGTGCACTTATATAAACTGTGCACAAATTACCTTTTACAAATTTGGTTGTTCCCAGGATGAGACAAATTAGTTTACAAACTATCTATTCTAAAACTGTGTAAGTTGACAATTAACAAAAAGTCCTTGTCCTTTGGACTAAAAAGTTCCACCTCAGTAGTTGTTTAATCATTGAATTCCTTCCCAAGCTTCATTGAGACTGTTTGGATTTCGTTAAAGCCATGTCCGAAAACTCAATTTTGGCTTTAAGTTTTAAAAAATGACTGTTTGTGTAATAAGTTAAAAAAGGACTTACAGTTAAAGAAACAATAATATAAAGTCAGAAGTTGGTCAGAGGTACTTTTGTAACTACTTATTTCACATGTTCAACTTAATGATTATATTTTTATTTTTACACTTTAATAACTTATAAGTTATACAAAACAATAAAATGACACAAATAGATACCAACTAAAAATTTTCACTTTGTAACAAGTAACTTGAAGTCGTAATTCATTTTTTAAAGCTTAGCCAAACTTGTTCATTGTAGGTATGCCATGTGCACACTGCAATATTTGGATCACTGTAGGTGCTCAGGGTTTTGCTGATCTTTTGTCCTTGAAAATCTTCCAAAGTTTATCTGTGATTGATTTGAAATTTGGCCAAGTTCTCAATTCGAGAACTCTGAGAAATAACTTGACTTATCAAATCGTAGACATTTAAAATTAGCCTTTGTTGACTTCTCGAGTGATGACTTCTCAAATAAGTCATTTTGACATCTCGAATTAACTTTCTTGACATTTCGAATGACAACTTGATGACATTTCGAATTGGCTTTCTTGACTTCTCAAATTGTAGACTTCTCTATCATGAAATTCTGTATTTCGAATGAGACTTCTCGAACCAGTATATCGACTTCTCGAATTTTGACTTAAAACAATTCTCATCTTCAGTCTGCAACTACATTATTTGTTATCCTTCTTTATCATTCCTGAGGCATGATTGAATGATGTTATTTCAAGCACCATTACATAGCATAATTACATTTATTATTTCAGATTTTTGGCTAATAATTCTAATACAACTTTAAGTACATACAAAGCCAAAGGTTCCCATTTACGAGGCCATGTAAGTAATGCAGTGCATTACATTACAATAGACTTGTTATTATATGTATTCATGCATGCCTTTATGCCTAACAAAGTTGAATGCACTTCAAGCTCCCACTATGGACAACTGCGGAGAACTATTCAAACACTTGTCACATGAAACATATTGGCACATACTAGATCAATAGCATAAGTTTGTACGTATAACTGGCAAGTCTTGGTACCCATTGATTAGTGGTACTTAATAATTCTATTCCGGGTGGCACTCTAGAGAGAACCCCTTATATAGAGTTCAAGAGAGAACCACCACAAAATACATTTATTTGTACTATTTCGTATGAAATATGATTACAAGTTTTAATTAGGAAATCAAAAATGAAATTATGCATATTTTTTAAGAAAATCATTGAAATTATTGACATAATCCAACACGATTCTACCATAGACTCAAAATCATCCAGAATGATTCTATAGTAGAATCAAATTCAGAATTAAGTTTTTTGTTCAAGTTTCTAGTGTTAAATTTTTGATAAAATTTGTATATTGTTAGTAATTTAACTTAGAGTCAAATTTTATATTTTCAATTTTTTTAATTTAGAGTTTTGTACGAGATTCTATAGTAGACCCAATGGTTCTCTTCGGGACTCTATATAAGAAGGTTCTCTCTAGAACAATGACCATTCTCTTCCTACCTTCTAAAAGAGTGGAATCAATATACACTTGAAAATCATATCTCAAACTATGGAACTGCATATGATATCAACAACTAAGACATGTAGATACAACAAAAACTTGCATGTATAGTACCAGGGTAATATAGGAAGAAAAATAAAGAAAAATATGTGTATAAAGGTCGGTTCTGTACGTTCTGAACTTTATAGGTATTGTACATGGAGGGTTGATGAGTATTTCGGCAAAATTTTATGGTCCAAAATGGTATTTACCCTTTTTAATATTTAGGACTACAACCGATTTTTGAGATACAGATATATGAAATTTGCAGCGAAATATGTTCCTAAAGTCAGAAGACAAGATCTTTGAACTGGTACCTTCCTTGGAGCGCTCTTAAATTTATTAAACTAAATGGAGCCTAAATGTGCTTCCCAATCTTATGGTAAAGGATCACATAAGGGCCTACATGAGAGGATATAGGGATTTAAGAACGATCGATACTTCTTTTGTAGCTTTAATGTATACATGCATAATGCAGTATTATTGGTGAAAAACCTTCCCCGCCATGCTTGATTTTTACATACGTGGGAATCACAATCTTGCTTATGCGGTTATATAATAGTAATTCTTGCAGCTTCGAGAGCAGTTGCTTTTAACGTTTCCCAAGTTCTTTACAGTTTTATAAAATGTAATATTAAGTATGGAAATAACTTTAACTTGGTTTGACACTTCTCATGTTCAATTGCAGATTATCTAGACATGTTTGATGCGAGTACAGCTCCCAACGAATCAATAATTAAACCCCAGGAGCTATTTTCAGAGCCAAGAAGGATAATCAAAAAGTATCCTGCCTCTGAAGGTGGTGAAATGGAAAAGAAGCACATGGTTTGCCTTAATTGGTTGATATCTTATAAACCGCTCGACTTGGAAACTGAGCTTGCCCTTGGTTTCCTGGACCATCTATTGTTGGGAACCCCTGCTTCTCCTTTAAGGAAAATCCTTCTTGAGAGTAGTTTGGGAGAGGCCATAGTTGGAGGAGGGGTTGAAAATGAATTACTTCAGCCCCAATTTAGCATTGGATTAAAAGGTGTTTCTAAAGAGGATATCCAGAAGGTCGAGGATCTAGTAATGGATACACTGAAATCTTTGGCTGAGACAGGTTTTGACACAGATGCTGTAGAGGCATCTATGAATACAACAGAGTTCTCTTTGAGGGAAAACAACACCGGGTCATCACCTCGTGGCTTGGTTTTGATGCTTCAGTCCATTGTAAGAATGCTATTTATCATGCTCTTGTTTGAGAATCCTGGTCTACTTATTTTCCACCTTGATTTTGGAATGAGTTCTTACATAAGATTTGTGTTTTAGGGGAAATGGATATATGATATGGATCCATTTGAACCATTAAAATATCAAAAACCGTTAAAGGCTCTGAAATCCAGGATTGCTGAGGAAGGCTCCAAGGCTGTTTTTGCCCCACTGATAGAGAAATTTATCTTGAATAATCCTCATCGTGTAACTATTGAGATGCAGGTAAATTAAAGGCATACATATCTCTTATAGGTTTGAATCAAAATGGAATTGTTAAATTGCAACTCCTGTTATTTTTGTCAGCCTGATGCAGAGAAGGCTTCTAGTGATGAAGCAGCTGAGAGAGAACTCTTGGATAATCTAAAGGCAGGTATGACTGAAGAAGATCTTGGTAAATTGGCTCGTGCTACTCATGAGCTACGATTAAAGCAGGAAACCCCTGACCCCCCAGAAGCCTTGAAGCGTGTTCCAAGCCTATCTCTTCAAGACATACCTAAAAAACCTATACAGATCCCAATTGAGGTAACTGTAGTTGCATGTATATCTGTTTTTGTTAAACCAAGATATTATCTTGTTCAGATGGTCTTACGAACTTCGTTAATCACAGATCGGGGATATTAATGGAGTAAAGGTATTGCAGCATGACCTCTTCACTAATGATGTGTTATACAGTGAAGTTCTGTTCGACATGAGTTCACTAAAGCAAGAGCTTCTTCCACTGGTGCCGTTGTTCTGGTAAGTTGCAAATATTTATGTGCTCCATGATTATAGAATATCATGTTATTTAAAAAATTTAATTGTGTGCTTGACACTTAGTACGACCTCCTGTTTTTATGATTGAGTTCCAGCTCCGTACAATACACTTCCTCAAAATTGGTTTGTTGTAGGGTTACATGACCCCGTTGACCTGAAAGAGAATAAAATCTAAATAATACTTTAGATCTAGGGCATTCAATTATGGAAGTGAAACAGGATGTTATAATTGCTCCATCTGTTTCATATTAGTTTTTAGGATTGCATATTTGCATTGCATAGACCGGGGGGGGGGGGGGGGGGGTAAAACTGTTAGTTTGCTGTGGATTGTAAGCATGCAATTTTAGACAAGAAAATCATTCCCATTGACAAAGTGCTTTTGAAGAGTGAAATTTTAATTTTCGTGAAGTTAAAACTAATAAACATGAGTGGTCACCTACACATTCGTATTGTTGTATGAATATATGTATAGGTGTTCTAAATTCAGTTTGGTAAAATTGTTGACAGTCAATCGCTGATGGAGATGGGTACGAAAGACATGGAATTTGTACAACTCAATCAGTTGATTGGAAGAAAAACTGGAGGAATATCAGTATATCCATTCACATCATCAGTAAGAGGCAAAGTTAATCCATGTAGCCATATGATTGTTCGAGGCAAAGCAATGTCTGGGCGCACTGAAGATCTCTTTAACCTGGTATACTTTCCTTTACGTACTTAGAAACATGTATGATTAGCTGAAAACTCTTTATATGCTCCTGGATTTGTTGATGAACTATTTTTTTTTTTGGGGCGTGATAAATTGAGTTGATTTACTTGAACATTCAAGACTTGTGTTTCTAGAGCTCAGATAAATGTATTAACAAACCTCAGTAATAGATGCATGTTTATGTATGCTACAATGTGTACACACTTTTATCTTGGATGAATTACCAAACAGGAAAGTTAATGAAGATTGATATGTATGATTTCATTTGACTTGATATTAAGCATCAAGCATCTCAAGTTGCATTATGGTGATAAATGAAATGTTAGTTTTGAACCTATTATCTGCTTGTTCCCTTTATGGCTGATGAATTTTAGTAAGCTTGGATTTGTTTATATGTGACGTTTTTACAGTTTTTAATATGAATTAGGAATTTACCAAGTAGTCTTTCTGGTCCTACTCGGCTGTTGGATAGCCAAAAACTCGGGGAAAAAAATGTAATAGGGCTTTTATCAACGTAGGCAGCTAGGCATGCGAGATTGCAAGGAGATGGTGCTAGTTTTCTTAAGTATTGACATGTTGAATTATCAGTAGGCAAAATTTCATTCAAGTATCTGGCTCTTCTGGGTAGAACTTTTAGGATTTCTCTGGTCTTTTTTCCAGGTATATCAGGAGGGTGGGGATTTTGTGTAGTTCTTTTGTTGTAGCCACTCTCTGGCATGAAGTTTAGTGTAATGGATGATGATGCAGGAAATTTAATTTAAGCCGTTAGCTGTATACTTCTGTGTAATATAAATATTGGAACTGTGTGTGTACAATAGGGAGGGAAGCTGGTTCTTCTCTCTGATTTAGTGTCTTTTTGTGTAGGCAAACTATCATAGTGATAGTCACTATGATAGTGATCTGCACATCACTTTTTACATGTTTTATGTGACTATCTTGTCATAGTGATCTGCACAGAAGCCAGCTCATTTGCAGAGGCATTATTCTGTTCTACTCTAATTAAAAAAATAAAATATTTAGAATTGAGTCAGCCCTAAATTTATTATTCTTTGTGCATATATCTCATAGTACTGCACCACTGCTTCATATAATCTGCCATATTGTTACTGTGTAGAAGTTAATAATAAAATATGTTTTACTGTAATGACTGTAATAAACTGGTGACTTTAATTTCTGAGAATTCCTATTCAAGAAAACTGAATAAGTGTACGTTTTAACTGTAGATCAATCAAATTATCCAAGACGTTCAGTTTACAGACCAAAAGCGTTTCAAACAATTCATTTCCCAGAGCAAAGCTCAAATGGAGGTATTTGTTGCTTTGATATTATGGGTCATACTTCTTCTCTGCCCTTTTATATATGATCAAATGTGTTGTGTTTCAGGACCAACTGCAAGGCAGTGGTCATGGCATTGCGGCTGCAAGGATGGAAGCAAAGTTGAATGTTGCAGGGTGGATAGGCGAACAAATGGGTGGTGTAAGGTAAATACACACACACACACACACACACACACATATGAGTAGGGTTCTCTGGAGAACACTCTAGAAGGAGACATAGAGAATACAGTTCTTGTCGGCAAAAATGGAAGTGTTTTTTTCTAGAAGTTGTCTGAGAAAAATATACGACTCCGCCAAAATCTACGGCAACAAATTCTACAGAACAGAAAAAAAAAAGTTGTGGAGGACATGTTGGTTATGTGATTCTCCAATTAATAAAAGTTCTCATATGAACTTTTGCCCTTATACTTACATAATCTGCTGGTTACTTTTCTTGTGGAATGACTTAGGCTTTGTGTGTGTGTGGGGGGGGGGGGGGGGGGTTCAGGGTTTTTACTACTGGGCACCGGGCGGACTACATAATTAGTAGTCAAAACCAAAATAAAGAACTAAAAGCCTCCAACTTCCAGCAGAGAGGTTGGCTTTCAGCTTGCCTTATGTAACTTGGTAAGTACTCCCTTGGTTTACAAACATGAGATTCAATAAATTACAAAACAAATAGTGATTTGAGAAAATTTATTGATGGTTTTCTATTTTTGCATTGAAAATGAAAACAGAGTGAAGGGCTTGCTTTGGTGCTTAGTGAACTATTTTATCAGTTTTTAACTTTTTTTTTTTTGCTAAGTTTCTAACTTGCATATAGGGACAGATTTATCAGATTAAAAAGGTTTGTAAATACCCAATTATTTATGCTGACTTTAGTCAGGATCTTTTAGAATTCATGTTA
The DNA here is from genome assembly GCA_037693485.1 of Kitagawia praeruptora. Classification (NCBI taxonomy): domain Eukaryota; kingdom Viridiplantae; phylum Streptophyta; class Magnoliopsida; order Apiales; family Apiaceae; genus Kitagawia; species Kitagawia praeruptora. The sequence goes on from CM075352.1 coordinate 150,211,873, forward strand.
AACATATAATATGATTTAATCAAGCCTTCCTAACACCAGGTTTTAGGAGAGTTGGTAGCTTAACATGGTGTCATCCGGTTCGAACTTTCCTACCCCAAAAATTTTCAATTAGTCAATTTAAACATTAGGGTTGATTATTGCCCCAAAGATAGGCTTCTAGTGATCCACTCTCTGGCCCAAGAATGGCCTTTCGAGTGAGGGGAAGTGTTAACTTAATATATGATTCAATTAACCCCCTCCTCATAACACCTTGAGGTTTTAGGAGAGCTAGTAACTTAACAGTTTCCTTAGTTTCTCGGTTACATGTTTATGGTATGGAAATTTCATGTGGTCTTACCAGTTTAGTGCAAATGTGCAATACATCAGGTGATTGTTGATTAAAAGTATTTTAATTGCGTGAATATAGCTTCTATCGTGCATTTTAATTCCACACATTCACTGTATCTGACACCTGTAGCATTGTAGATGATCAGAATGGGCTTAATGTAGTTTTTATCTTGTGTGTATTTACAGTTATCTGGAATTTTTGCAATCTCTTGAAGAGAAAGTTGATCTAAACTGGAATGAGATTTCTTCATCATTGGAGGAGATCCGCAAATCCTTATTTACAAAATCAGGCTGCCTTATAAATCTTACGGCTGATGGGAAGAACCTCACAAACTCAGAGAAGTATGTTAGCAAGTTTCTTGATTTGCTTCCAACATCTTCCTCAGTCAAATCAGAAACGTGGAATGCTCGACTTCCTTCAACTAGTGAAGCTATTGTGATTCCAACCCAGGTAAACAAATAAATAGCTTTGAATGAATATTTTTCCTTTGTGCTTTTGTTCGCAAGCTTAAGTTTATCTTTAAGCAGGTGAATTATGTTGGAAAAGCGGCTAACCTCTATGAAACTGGGTATGAATTTAACGGGAGCGCGTATGTCATTTCTAAGCATATCAGCAATACATGGTTATGGGATCGTGTACGTGTTAGTGGCGGGGCTTATGGAGGATTCTGTGATTTTGACACTCACTCAGGTACTTTCCCCTCTCATGGCTATGCCTTATTTGAGTTTCCTAGTCCGATGTATTTATTTATTAAATAATTTACACAGGAGTCTTTTCGTTCTTGTCCTATCGGGATCCCAATTTGTTGAAGACACTAGATGTATACGACAGGACCAGTGATTTTCTGCGAGAGATAGAAATGGATAATGATGCTCTTACTAAAGCAATTATTGGGACTATTGGAGAAGTAGATTCCTACCAGTTACCCGATGCTAAAGGTTATAGTAGGTAAGCTCAAAGCTGGAGTTTTTACTTTATAGTTATTACAATCTCTCGACTCTCTTAGAAGTTGCAATAGGAATTTAAAAATTATCTTATGCCAGTTATTCTGTTGCTTTTTTTTATATAGTTTACTCTTTTCTATAATTCCAGTCACTAATAAGATCCTTTTTCCCTTTATCTTCATCACTTTTATTGCATGTCTTGGTGGGTTCTGTCATCTGTGCCAAACAAATAACCACCGATATATTACTGTATTAACTTATTATCTCTCCCAGGGTACAAATGAAAGAAAAGAGTTTTTACTGCTTTTAAATTAAGATGAATTATTACTTTCCACATATCTGGAGCTCTTTCTGAAAAAAAATAACATATAAAATTAGGCCTGTATTCTTGTCGACATAGAAGATGCCACCTAATCTATTTATGTCCACTGCACAGGGGCACACTTGTTTTTTTTTCATTTTAGTATTTCGAATTCATGATCTATGTCAAGTAATGTGGGTTTTTCTCCCAGATTGAAAAATGGTTCTTGTTATTTTTAATTATTTGCATCATAGTTGATGAGTGTCTATGTTACTTTCAGTTTATTGCGATACTTACTGGGCGTTGAAGAAGAAGAAAGACAAAAGAGACGTGAAGAGATACTATCAACAAGGTAACTGTTCTTTTCAATTAATGAATACAGTTTGTTTTAATTGCTAGCTTTTTAAGTGAGTTTCCTTCATAGTACTATAAACGTTTGCTATTAGGGCTATTACTTTTCATTCCTCAGGTCCCTGTTCTTATATTCACTTTGGGTGATAAATAAGATCTTGACGTGACTATGATTTCACGTGATTTTATCGAATTTCATTTGTGAAATGCTTAATTATACTGATTTTTTCTAAAAATTGTACGACCTAACTTGTATTTTCATGTATATCACCTTGTGAAGCTTGGCTGACTTTAAGGAATTTGCGGAAACAATCAATTCAATAAAAGACAACGGTGTTGTGGTTGCAGTTGCATCTCCAGATGATGTTGATAATGCAAACAGGGAAAGACCCAACTTCTTTGAAATCAAGAAAGCCCTATAGAAAGACAAATCATCTACCAACAGATTGACATTGTATACCCTTTTAACCCATGAGTTCCACATGCTTAAAGTTTTGCGGCGAAACTACCAAGTAATTGACATTTTAGGATAGCTAAATTGTACTTCTTCTTTTAGATTAGTATTCAGGTAACGTTACTTGATGAGAATATTACATTTGAGGCTGAAAACCGTTTGAATGCTCTGGACTCGAATAAAATCTCGACATAATATAACACAAATCGTACTGATGTAAAAACAGATAAAGTTGAGTATGGAATAAATAATCTGGTAAACTTGGAGTCCAATTTTACTACACCAATATTAGTTCGTTTATTCAATAGTAATTCACACACATATTGATTATCTAAGATCATTTGAATTCTTATAGTTGTATATGATTACAAATTTGAGTATTTGACTATTATTTAAAGGTTAATTATTGAAAATATTCATGTTTTCAATTTTTTTCGCAAAAATACGATAAAAATTGCATTTTGCAAGGTTGTAGGTTATGACAACTGCATTTGGGTGAGGTTGCAGTGTATTATTGAAAAATAAATTTGAATATGCAAACGAGTTGCTAAATGACTCCTTCGAGTTGATATAAATCATATACGAGTGTTTATATTCAAATTTGAGCTATAATATATAAATTTCATTCTAATTGAAGCCCAAAATGAACAAATAATTTTAATTCGAATTTGACCGCAAAAGAAACAAGTAATTATGAATTAGATTCAATAATAAAAAACATAGAAAGTGTGGCCGACATTAAATTTATGGATCCAAAGAGTGGTACAACAATATGTAAAAGAAAAATTAAGAAAAAGGTGATTGCACATAATCTTCACAAGGCTACAGCTCCCCCGTGAGTAATATGTTTATTAATATCCCAGGATCAAATATATTGTAAAATATTGTTTACAATATAATCTAACAGAAGAACATCATTGTTGAGATAGTGCTACTGGTGCTACAGGTCACGTCGTAGGTAGGAAGGTGAAACACATTTTTCACATTATTACACAGCACAGTGTGGCGTGTTAATTTCTTTTGGGATCCTTCAGTAACAAATGTTTGTTGCGATAAATTGTAAAATAGTATATATTTAGAGTAACATGTACCTGAGGTTGACCTCAGTAGTACCCTGAGGTTATAAGTATTTTTAATGTAAATGCAGGAGGGTAGATTAGTAAATTCAGGATGAATAATTTGTATTTACAAACATGCCATTGAATATATATGGGAAAAGGATATAACCTCAGGGGAGTTACCTGAGGTCATCCTCAGACCCATTTTTCTCTTATTAAAAATATATATAATAGAATTTTTAGTATAAAAATAAAGGATTTATCTCTTTACGTTTAGCAAAAGGGTTTTATGTACCTGAGGATGACCTCTGGTTAGAACCCTGAGAATACAATAAATCAATACAAAATTTAAGGACATTTGTGTAAATTATTGATAAAAAATTAGATTTACAAAACTACCCCTGCGGGGTCCTTAATTTATAATTAATATTTCTTATAACCTCAAGGGAGATCCCTGAGGTTGTCCTCAGGCCTAGTTTTCTCTTAGCAAAAATATGGTTTTTTTTTGTCGGTGATCGTCCATCATTTCTTTTTGAGTATATATATATATAGGCAAGTGCTCAAATACAAACCACTCTTAAAATACAAACCTACAAACCAACACTAAATTAATTATATTTCATTTATTCTAAGATTTTCGCCAAGGGTATCTTCACGAAAGATGCTTAAAATAATTGGCTCTATCCAACCAAAAAAAAAAAAAATTCAAAAAAAAAAAAAAAAATCTTGCCGTGGAAATGCGAAGCATTTAAGACAGTAAACGGATGAGTTAGGTAGTCATGAGGGCCGAAGGCTCTCGACACACCCGTCAATCGTCTATTGCCTTTACCATTGATTGCCATTCCTTACAACTTTAGAATGATAAAGGCGCGAAGCGCCGTACAAGAAGGTGCGAAGCACCGTTAACCAGTGAAATCCACTGCCACGTCATCACGTGAACAGTGATTTTTTTTATTTTTTTTTATTTTATTATTTTTTTTGTTGGATAGAGCCAATTATTTTAAGCATTTTTTGTATTGGGGTACCCCTAGTTTGGTCATTAGATTAGCTTGAAATATTAGATTATGCTTGGTTTGTAGGTTTGTATTTTAAGGAGGTTTGTATTGGAGTAGCCCCCTATATATATATATATAGTTGAATTCCATGGATATGAAGAACATCTTATATAAATAACAATAAACAATACCATTATAACACTCATATTTAATCTAATCTAAGAGTTCCGTCATGACACCCAATACAAAAAGTTATTACTTTTTTTATCCTCTATTCATTCAGTAAAAAAAAAAATCACTGATGGAAAGAGGATAAAAAAATCACATTTTTTTGAAAATCTGGTGTGTGATGGTGCATTTTAATTGTGTGGGCATCTCTGGCGGGACAATTAGATCATAATAGAATCAGTGGTTTAAATTGATTTAAGGATGTTCTTTATTATTCTTTATATAAGGGTGTTTTGTATGGAGTAATAGCCTATATATCTATACTATTATATAAAAGCCGAAATATTAAAAGTTTGGTTGGTCGGTACCTATTGATTTTACTTATTTACCCTTACTTAATTACAGATAAAAAAATTCTTTAATATTTTATCTAACTTCTATACTATTATATAAAATCCGAAACATTAAAAGTTTGGTTGGTCGGTACCTATTGATTTTACTTATTTACCCTTACTTAATTACAGATAAAAATATTCTTTAATATTTTATCTAACTTCTCTTTCAGGTTAAACATATTATCTTTTCTTTTATTAACTAAGCACTTTTCTTTTTTCAGATAAAATGTAATTCTTTTATATTTTATCTAACTTAAAAGTATATTACAATTACCATTAACTAATCAATTAACTTTTTCAGTTACCTTTAAGCTTTTATCTAACTAAAATATCTATTTTTCCAATTACATCACAAGGTACCTTAATCAGCCAAAATAAGTTATCTTTTTTATTTTCTCTAACTAAAATCTCTCTTTTTCATTTTTTAATAAGTAAGAACTTTCCTTTTTTCAGATAAAATATAATATATTTTATATTTTATCTAACTAAAAAGCATATTATAATTACTATTAACTAATCAATTAATTTTTTCGATTACCTTTTCTCTTTTATCTAACTAAAATATCTATTTTTCCGATTACATCACGGGTTACCTTTTTCAGCCAAAACAAGTTACCTTTTTTATTTTCTCTAATTAAAACCTCTCTTTTTTAAATTATATCAAGGGCGATTCTATTTTATAAAATAAAATAATATTATTATAATTCTAATAATTAACTGATTATCCTTTTCAGCTAAAACGTATCATCTTTTCTATATTTTCTAACTAAAATCCTTCTCTAGAAATATCACGGGCAATATTAATTTCTCTTTTTCTAAAAACAATACGAGCAATTTTATTTTGTAAAATAACATAATTAAATTATAATTACTATAAATTAATCAATTACCTTTTTCACCTAAAACATGTTACCTTTTTAATTTTCTCTAACTAAGCCCTCTCTTTTTCCAATTATATAACGACATTCTATTTAATAAAATAAAATAATAATTTTATAATTACTAATAATTAACTGATTACCTTTTTAACTAAAATCTATCACATTTTCTATTTTTTCTAACTATAATCACTGTTTTTCTAGAAATATCACGGATAACATTTATATAATTTTGATCATCATCTCATTTACAAATTTAAGCCTCCAAAATTCATATTTTAAATAAATTAATTCAAATTAATAAAAAAAATTAATATAATATTTAAAAAAATCCGTGTATCGCAAGGATTTTAAGCTAGTATATATTAATGTCCTTTTTTCAGATAAAATATAAAATATTTTATCTAACTAAAAAGCATATTATAATTACTATTAACTAATCAATTAATTTTTTCGATTACCTTTTCTCTTTTATCTAACTAAAATATCTATTTTTCCGATTACATCACGGGTTACCTTTTCCAGCCAAAACAAGTTACCTTTTTTATTTTCTCTAATTAAAACCTCTCTTTTTTAAATTATATCATGGGCGATTCTATTTAATAAAATAAAATAATAATATTATAATTCTAATAATTAACTGATTATCCTTTTCAGCTAAAACGTATCATCTTTTCTATATTTTCTAACTAAAATCCTTCTCTAGAAATATCACGGGCAATATTAATTTCTCTTTTTCTAAAAACAATACGAGCAATTTTATTTTGTAAAATAACATAATTAAATTATAATTACTATAAATTAATCAATTACCTTTTTCACCTAAAACATGTTACCTTTTTAATTTTCTCTAACTAAGTCCTCTCTTTTTCCAATTATGTAACGACATTCTATTTAATAAAATAAAATAATAATTTTATAATTACTAATAATTAACTGATTACCTTTTTAACTAAAATCTATCACATTTTCTATTTTTTCTAACTATAATCACTGTTTTTCTAGAAATATCACGGATAACATTTATATAATTTTGATCATCATCTCATTTACAAATTTAAGCCTCCAAAATTCATATTTTAAATAAATTAATTAAAATTAATAAAAAAAATTAATATAATATTTAAAAAAATCCGTGTATCGCACGGATTTTAAGCTAGTATATATTAATGTCCTTTTTTCAGATAAAATATAATATATTTTATATTTTATCTAACTAAAAAGCATATTATAATTACTATTAACTAATCAATTAATTTTTTCGATTACCTTTTCTCTTTTATCTAACTAAAATATCTATTTTTCCGATTACATCACGGGTTACCTTTTTCAGCCAAAACAAGTTACCTTTTTTATTTTCTCTAATTAAAATCTCTCTTTTTTAAATTATATCATGGACGATTCTATTTAATAAAATAAAATAATAATATTATAATTCTAATATTTAACTGATTATCCTTTTCAGCTAAAACGTATCATCTTTTCTATATTTTCTAACTAAAATCCTTCTCTAGAAATATCACGGGCAATATTAATTTATCTTTTTCTAAAAACAATACGAGCAATTTTATTTTGTAAAATAACATAATTAAATTATAATTACTATAAATTAATCAAGGGTGAAGGCCCAAAATAATCACCTGGGAAATTGGATGACCCTTTTTACTGACGGGACACGGTACATCGTGTACCGTGATAGGGGGTGTGATGCGGAGAAGCGTCCTCCGTAACAGGGCATGATACGGAGCTCCGTGTTCCGTGTTATGCATGATACGGTGGACGGTGTTCCGTGACGGTGCTGCGCACCCACCTAACAAGGAACACCGTGTTCCGTATCATGCATAACACGGAAGACCGTGTTCCGTATCATGCATAATACGGTACACGGTGTACCGTATTAGGGTAATACGGAGGCCGAAACTCCGTATCCCGTCGGTATTTCGGGCCATTTTTTTCAAAATCAGTATTTTGGGCAAAAACTTAGGAAAAATAGGCATTTTGGTAATTCTCTCATTAATCAATTACCTTTTTCACCTAAAACATGTTACCTTTTTAATTTTCTCTAACTAAGTCCTCTCTTTTTCCAATTATATAACGACATTCTATTTAATAAAATAAAATAATAATTTTATAATTACTAATAATTAACTGATTACCTTTTTAACTAAAATCTATCACATTTTCTATTTTTTCTAACTATAATCACTGTTTTTCTAGAAATATCACGGATAACATTTATATAATTTTGATCATCATCTCATTTACAAATTTAAGCCTCCAAAATTCATATTTTAAATAAATTAATTCAAATTAATAAAAAAATTAATATAATATTAAAAAAAATCCGTGTATCGCACGAATTTTAAGCTAGTATATATTAATGTCCTTTTTTAGATAAAATATAATATATTTTATATTTTATCTAACTAAAAAGCATATTATAATTACTATTAACTAATCAATTAATTTTTTCGATTACCTTTTCTCTTTTATCTAACTAAAATATCTATTTTTCCGATTACATCACGGGTTACCTTTTTCAGCCAAAACAAGTTACCTTTTTTATTTTCTCTAATTAAAATCTCTCTTTTTTAAATTATATCATGGACGATTCTATTTAATAAAATAAAATAATAATATTATAATTCTAATAATTAACTGATTATCCTTTTCAGCTAAAACGTATCATCTTTTCTATATTTTCAAACTAAAATCCTTCTCTAGAAATATCACGGGCAATATTAATTTCTCTTTTTCTAAAAACAATACGAGCAATTTTATTTTGTAAAATAACATAATTAAATTATAATTACTATAAATTAATCAATTACCTTTTTCACCTAAAACATGTTACCTTTTTAATTTTCTCTAACTAAGTCCTCTCTTTTTCCAATTATATAACGACATTCTATTTAATAAAATAAAATAATAATTTTATAATTACTAATAATTAACTGATTACCTTTTTAACTAAAATCTGTCACATTTTCTATTTTTTCTAACTATAATCACTGTTTTTCTAGAAATATCACGGATAACATTTATATAATTTTGATCATCATCTCAATTACAAATTTAAGCCTCCAAAATTCATATTTTAAATAAATTAATTCAAATTAATAAAAAAATTAATATAATATTAAAAAAAATCCATGTATCACACGAATTTTAAGCTAGTATATTAATGTGTTTCCGTATATAAATAAATATGTACATAGCTGATCGGAATATGTTGTTGGATACTTGGATCATGTATGGCTATTGTGTTATAATAAGATAAATAAGTGTGTATATTAATGAGTGTAGTGTCAAGTTAGTTGATAATACTCACGGATTGTATTTATACAAATCTGACTGACACATTACCATAACTTTGTATAATCATTTTATATTTAAGCATTTACTCTATCATTTTAAATTATTTACGGCCCTTCCATCGTTAGTTAGCAACTTAGCATATGAATGAAAGTAAGTCTATGTTTTACAAAAATTTACTATTAAATAAAAAAGTTAAGGGATGGGTGACTACTATATCCTTTTACATAGGTCAGTATCTACTGTCTTGTACTCCCTCTGTCCCAAATTGTTTTTCCCATTTTCACTTTTCGTACCGTTCATTCTAAACGATTGACTACTAATTTACGCATAATTTATAAGATCAAATATAGTCATGAGCGATATTGTTGGATTCATATTTATAAGTACTTTAATACAGTGAAGTTTTTTTATTTACTACTAATACGAAATTGAAAATATTAACAATAAAAATCGTGCATTGGCAAACGTGATACTGATGAATGAGAAAAGTATTTTGGGACGGAGGGAGTAATAGAATAATGGTATATATATATATATTTTTAATTTAAAAATAAATTTATTCCAAATATACTAAACTCAAGCTACAGTATTTACTTTGGACACTTCAAAGTTCAAACATACCTCACAACTCACGGTTTGCTGGTTGGTAATTCGGTGATAATTTGCATCAGTGGTTGTATCATGCCTAGCCTTATGGCTTATTATAATAAAATCTTTGCCTATCAAAAAAAAAAATGAAGGAAAAATTCGATCTGATGGATATTCGATCCGATCCATTTGGATTTATTCGAACTCGATTTTTTGGATTTGAATATGGATTTGGATCTTATTTTTGAACCCGAAAGAATTTGGATCTGGATCTGGATCTTAGGTAACCCGATCCGACCCGAAACCCAAAACCTGATCCAAACCCGATCCGAACCCAAACCTGATAAAAACCCGATATATATATATATATATATATATATATATATATATATATATATATAAAATATATATATATATAGTATATTTACGTACATTTATATTAATTATTATTTATTATATCATTTTATATATTTGAGATACATATCAAACAAATAAACAAAATGATCAGCCACATATATATTTGATATATCTTAAATAACGTGATATTATTTTTATTTAATCACAATCTTATTTTTTTTATTAAAATTCTAATATATTTATATATATATATATATATATTCTTTATTTTTCTTTTAGTTTTTAAATTTTATTCATAATATTCAATATTTTTTATGCAACTAAAATATTTTTATATTTTAAATTTTAAATATATTTATACTTTTATGTTTTGCTTAAATGTTTTGCTTAATGTGATTATTTTAATTTTTGAATTTCGAATTAAAAACCCGATTTAAACCCGAATTCGATCCGAAACCCGATAAAACCCGAAGATTTGGATTTGGATTTTCAAACCCGGATCCAGACCCGATCCGATCCAAAAACTTTGGATTTGGATTTGGATTTGGCCAAACCTGATCCGATCCGACCCGACCCATTGCCATCCCTATTTGCTGGACTATCCAGAATTAATTTTAATTTAACAAGAGAGGATCCAAGAGAAGCAAAATGAAAATTTAGAAATATTTTTCAGAGACGGTGCTCCCAAATCTTTTTAGGATAGAAGAAAAGAAAATTGAAGTAATATTACTAGAACATAAACATAATTCTGTAATACTCCAAATTTTGAATTTTCAATATTTAAATACACCAAAATAACATACTTAATAAGGATAAAATTTGTTGTCATATAAAATCCGCAAGATACGAGAATGAACGATTACTTAACGTAGTATCATAATTTGATTTAGGAAGGGTCTCGGATTCAAGTCCCTTCACCCCATTTATTTAATTCAAATATTTATTGGCTATTTAAATTAAATATATGTTGATATGTTTGTCATCATTGTTATTGTAAATTGTAACGGAACGGATTGTACAATTGAAGGGAAGTTAAACACCTGTATCATGGTTATAAAATCGGTAATCGGTATAAATCGGTTGAGATACTGATTTAAAATTAATCGGGTAATCAGAGATTAGTTGGAGTATTAATTGGATATTATAATAATATTTAATATATTAATCTAATGTACAATTAACATATCATTTTAAATAACTTCATAGAATTAATCGGATTTTAAAAATCGAATCAGTTGATTACTTTACAAAGAATTAATCGGTTAAATCGGGAATTTTTAGAACCATGCCTGTATTTCACCATTAAATTATTAAATTTGCAATTTAACAATTTAAATTTGTACTAGTTGTACAAATTGAAAAGCTATAAATAGCACACGTAGACAAAAGCCTTATATAACTACTCTAATACTCTATAAAACATATATGAGCCTACCTGCTTGTCCAGAGACAACAACAGGTGTTATGGAAGTAGCAGGGCAAGTGACAAGCATTCAACTCGACTCCTCTGTTTCTAATAAGAGAAGAAGAGTTGATTCTGTAGAGCCTACACCATTGCCAAAATCATCCATCTCAAATGATCCTCTTCCAACTCAGTGCTGTTTATCCCTTCCTCATTCCCCGAAAAATTCAGTTTCTCCTACGACAACATTCGAATTTCCTGACCAAATTCCGCCTACTACATTCTGCTTGAAGATTCAATCTGCCACAAACAGCTCGACATTGTCAGGTCTCAAGGTCAAAATTATAAATGCAGCTTCCTTTTTTTTTTTTGTTATGGTCAGTTTATTAAGTTGCTTTTGTTACTGATATTTGAATAATCTTGTGAATTTGAATATGCAGGCTGATGAAAATTGTGGAGCTCATGAAATTTCAGCATCTCCTAGTAATGGTTTCAGGTGGATCCTCATTCGAGTCTCCCTTTTCTTACTTTTCTCATACATTAGACATTTGTAATTTTCTTTCTTAGTGATCAGCTAAATCGGTCCATTTTCTCATACATGCATGTTTATATGCATTTAAAATTTATGTTAATTCTGACCTTTGAGCTGTTATTTTCAGCAGTGACAAAAAGAAGGAAGAAATAATGGAATCACCGACAATAAAGAAGAAGAGGAAGATTTCTCAAGCAAGTTCAGTTGATGCGGCGAAGATGCCATCAACGGAAGAGATCGAAGAGTTTTTCTCCGTAGCAGAAAAGTTCGAGATGAAAAGATTCATGGAGAAGTAAGTATCATTATACTGTATTCTTTTGCATATAAATATTTCGTTGATTTTCCAAAGTCCTGTTTCGATTTTCCAAAATTAATTTAGTTGAGGTGTAATCTGTAGATGTTTTTATCGATTTTTCAAGACCGACGAGATGCTAAAAAAATATTTCTGATTTTCGACAACCAACCCGGATTTTAGCCAGGTGGAACCCCCTCAGGCCTCGAGCATGAGGCAACAATGTTACTCAATACTAATATGTCAATATTTGGGGTTTGTCAGGTATAATTATGATATTGTGAAGGATATGGCATTGGAAGGAAGGTACCAGTGGGTTTGTCTAAAACCATGATCATATCATCAGAAAAAGAAGCCAAAGCTAAAGCCACACGTAATGTTGATTTTTGGCTCTGTCATCTGATTTGATTTTGTTTTCAAGCCTGTGTAAATACAGAGATTTCAGTCTCTCACAATGTTCCAAGAACTCAAGTGATCTAAAAATGTATGTTATGGTACAAGACACCTTATGGCATGAATTCAATTTGGCATTTTGGGTCAGTATTTAAAAGTACACATTTGGCTTGAATATATAAATTGAATTGCATCTCTATTCTCTATAGATGTACCTGTGATTTTCTAGGCTATGCAGTGATTGTAGTAGGATGGTACAAAGACAGTGATTTACTTGGAAGGGTTTGTTTTGGCAAACTTTTATTGTTTCTCTTTTAGTTTGTGAAAAAGTAAGCTTTGGATTGGCATGTTTGGCTCTTTCTTCATAAATATATGTAGGTCTATGTACATTAAAGGCTCTTATTTTGCCATTTCCCTTTTCCTGTTTTATAAGTTGATGAATATAAGAGGGTGTTTGGGATTGCTTAAAATAAGTTACTTTTGACTTAATGAAGGTGTTTTTAATTTAAAGGAGAAAGTAAAGTTGTTTACTTTAAGTTGAATGAATGTGTTTGGGTAATTTACTTAAAGTTAAATGGGAATTTAATAATTTTGACTTAAAGTGATATTTGACTTAAAAAAATTTTAAATTCATGATATTTAAGCTTTACAAGAATTGTGAAAAAAAAAAAAAAACTCCATAAGTCATAAGTCCTAAGTCAAAAGTACCTAAATGTAACTTCTGACTTAAAGCAGTTTTTTAACTTAAAGCCGGCTTAAAGTCACGTTACACAAACACACCAAAAACTCCTTAAAAGAGCTTTTGGCTTTAAGTGCCGTTAACCAAACAGGCTCAATTAGGTTCGCGTTTAGGTGAGAACAATGTTTACGAAAATTATTTTGAATAATCTTTTTTTCTTCTTTATATATTTTCATGATAAAATTATTGTGTGAAATCTTTCACGTGTGACTAGAAAATTAAATTAGGCAAAGGAAAAAGGAGGGAGTGGGATGAAATGAGAGTTCACGTGCAACCTGCACCCACTTTGAAGTTTGCTTTGGATCTGGTGCCTCATTCCCTAGAAATTCACTTTTAAAACAAAGTTGTCAAGTGTCTGGAAAAAGAGAATGTTGCTTAATTGATTTGTTAGGAGAGGCAATTAATTACTCCATCCATCCGTCCCTTAAAACTCTTCCCATTTCTCTTGCACACGTTTGCCAATGCACATTTTTACTCGTTAATATTTTTTTTTTTGTCAAGTACTCATTAATATCTTTAATTTCGTATTAGTATTGAATATAAAAACTTCACTGTATTAAAGTACTCATAAATACGAATCCAACAAGATCACTCATGACTATATTTTGTTTTATAGATTAGATGTAAATTATTAATTTGTCTGTTGTTATGAACAGTCCCGACATTTTAAACGGGAAAAATAAAAAGGGACAGAGGGAGTAATTAATTAAATTCTCTTATTGGACTACTTTCTCGCAGCTTTGCTAGTCGCTACAGGACTTAATTCCTTGAATTGCATGTTAATAATATGATTTTTGATTCGACATTTTGCTTGAGGAGACATTTGTTTGTGTACTGTCATCCATTTTAGAATTCATTAGCTTGTTAGGAGCTTGTATCCTGTATAGCCGTATAGGTTACATTAAATTTTAAAATTATTTTTTATTTTACTTTTTTAATATATAGTGTAACTTGTTACAGAGTGTAGAGATATGTTTAAATAAGACTAAGTGTGTTTTAATTAATTCATTTTTTAAATAAGGGAAATGCTAACCATAGCCCTAAAGGCTATGGTTAAGCATTAAATATTCTCATATTGTCAATATTGATGTTAGTTTTTTTTTTTAATTAATTTTTGGTTTTTCAATACTCTTTTAAAACATCAATTTAATTTTTTAAGTAATAATAGTGGACCCCCTGCATTCACATTAATTTCCACTATAAAAACATCACAAATTGCTAAATAATTATATTGAAATTTGTGCAAACTTGATGTATTAAGTGCAAAATTGACATTTTAAGTGCATTTATCCACTTACATTAATGCTTAACCATAGCCCTAAGGGCTATGTTTAGCATTACCCTTTAAATAATTAGACACGTTTTTAATTTTTTTTGAATAAGTAGTCCTATAGATTATAAAGTTGCACTAAACGAAAAACAATTTATATAAAGAACAATAAAAAACACCATCATAAAACTTTATTTTTCATAAAAATTGATTTGTTATGATAAGAATCACGAATTTTAACAATAATTAAACTTAACATATCAAATCTAACATAGAATCTCATCTAAATTTAAAAATCAAATATTACATAGAATCCACTTTAAAATCTTATATATATTTTTGTAACAATAAAATTATGTGTAATCATGTTATATTTGATCATAATATTTTGTTAAATTCTATTTTTATTAATAAAACATCATTTTTTATATGAAAATTAGAATCTAAATGCAATTTTTTGTAAGATTCTATGATGTTTTTTATTGTTTTTTTATATAAAACTGTTTTTCATGGGACAATGGCCTGAATGTATATATATTAAAATAGTTAAATGTACTTTATTCAAATTATATTTATTCAGATATAACTAAGTATGTTAAAATAAATTTTTAATAGTTAAATCTGAAAAATAATTTTAAAATAAATAGATCCTTTTTTTTTTTGAGTAATGGGATAATTCATTAATAGAAAGTCATACGGCATCTACATAAACAGTTGAGTCGAACAAACAAAATACAGAAACAATCACTGATTTTAAGCCATACGGCATCACGTGATTTGTTGAAAATGGTATTTACATAAACTTCGTCACTTCCACTTCCGCTTCCGTCGAAACCAGTTTGAGCAATCAACCGAGAATGCAATCCCCTAAAAGCTTTTATCACTAAATCAATCACCATACTCACACAACTGGTGAGAAAAAACCAAAACTCACACAAAATGGTGAGAAAATACCAAAACTCACACAAACGGTGAGGCATAAAAAACCAAACTTATAAATGCACAAATAAAATTAACTAAAACCAAGCCAATCCCTGGATCTGGGAACCAAAACCACAAGAACACGAAAATTCGGACCACTTTCGAGACCAAAATCTTTGGGAAGAACGAGAAATCCTAAAAGTTCAAATGAAAACTTTAATGTAAAAAAATATTCTTATTAAAGTAATTTTTTTTAAAGTAACCAAACAGCTACGTACCGATCAAAACTTCAAATCCTCATTAAGCATAGAACACAGCATCTCATTCCTTTGTTTTTGAAAAACTTGATTTGGGCGCATACCATGCGGTGGAGAGAGGGGCAGGGGCAGGGGCAGGGGCAGGGGCAGGGGGGGGGGGGGGGGAGGGGCGGCATGGCCCAAGGAAGCTGTAGGGTAGGAGGGGGTTTCGTCGGGTATGGATGAATAAATGAGAGTTCGTGCATTTGTTGGATCTTAAATAATGAATCTCAAATTATTGATTCTCAATTCAACTAGCCTGCAACTACTTGGTTTATGTGAAACAATTTACCATTAAAGTTTTGATAGCATTTAGGCCATCTTCAATGGTGGAGATCCTGATCCAAATTTAGATCGTTATATAGTGCTCCCTCTATTTCAAATTATTAGTTCATTTTAAAAAATTCTGAATATTAAGAAATTTAAATATTAATGATCTAATTTCATATTTACCTATATTTATTGTATTGGTTAAATAAATTAGTACATAAAGTCAATCTTGGAAATTAAAACTCAAGGGCAATATGAGAAGTTTAAGTAAAAAATTGTCTTGAAAGTAGAAGTGAGACAACTATTTTGAAATAAATTCTTTTTTGAAAGTGGAATACTAATTTGAAACGGAGGGGGTATCAAAGAAGTAGAAAGACATTACATGTAACAAAAAAATAGAAAATAACAATGAGTAGAAAATAAAATTTTATCATATGGATAAAATTTTTTATCCTACTAATTTTTTTTATTAATCCAACCTTATGGCTGTAAAGTTTGTCAAAAATAAAGAATACTAGAAAAAAATTAAGTAAATTAAACATTTATATCTTAAATTTTATAACCAAAATATACTATATTTACAACAAATTCAAATCCTAATCGATCGAATTTAAGCTTTATTTCGATTGAATCAATATATATATAAGCCTATCCCTAGTGATGAGGAACACCGAGAAAAGTCAGTAGAGGATCTGGTTCCTATCCTTCTAGAACTAGGATGCCCGATAAGGTTGCTTACATCGGAGCATCCTTGAGGAGTCCTTGAAGAGCAAGTTGGTCACGTTCCTGCAAGAGAACAATGGCATCACATATAAGTCTCGGACAGCCATTAAGGCTCAAGCGTAGCTGACTTCGTGGTTAAATGTACAATTGGCAACCATGAAGTCGGGGGTTGGAGATAGTACCCCAAGAAGGAAGTGAGTTTCAGAACAAGAATGAGGAGTATTATCTGACCAGAAGGAGTATTGGGTGCTCTATTTTGATGGAATATCAAAAACAAAATCAAGTGGTGCAAGCCTAGTCTTGCAAAGCCCCGACGGGTTCAAACTATCCTAGTAGGACTTAGCTTCATATTTATTTAGTAGAAGTAGAAATAAGGTTCGATGAAAACAGTGTAGATCATGTTGCTCCGAGTAGGACAGTAGTACTTTATATAAGGGTTGAACCCATTTCAAGTTATTAATGCAAGTTTGTTTTTCGTTCTTTGATTTTATTTATGTGACAAGCACCTGGTGAGTGTAAGTTTAAGATGACCAAGTACCGAAAATAAAATAATACACGAATGGAAACAAACAAATGCATATATAGAGATCCCGAAGGGTCGAGAGTTAGGTTACAACATAACCAAATAAGAGTTTAAGTCCTTGAAGGATCCGGGATGAAAGACAAATTAATAAAGCCACATGTGGCAATCAAAGCCATGCAAGGCTGTGGAGGCTAAGGACTAATGTTGGTTCGAAAAAACTACGCAAGCGTACGCGGTCACAAATAATATAATAAGATCGATCCCACGAAGACTTGGTGTTTGTTCAGAAATAGTGCTTATGCAACGACGTATGATTAAACAACAAACTACTTGAATAAATATAAAAGGGGAGTTTTGTTTTATTATTCTAATTGATTTATCAAAATAATAATACTAAATAATTCAAACTACTTGATTTAATTAAACGAGATTTTATATGTGAGAAAAACATGGAATTCTAATTTCATTACTTATTTCATTTAGAATTGATGCCTTAATTCAAAGTGATTTGATAATTACGAAAGCTAGCCGGGAACACGAAACTAACATAAGCGCCTTTCAGCCTTAACTTATATCAAAACTACACGAACATCCACTTAAAAAGATAGAAGTTGTGTGGACACCGTTTATGTTTAGACCCTATATGTCTATAAGATTTGAAACATTAATTGGTTTACGAATAAATTCCTTTAGTATGGCTACATAGGGCGATGTGATCCAAAACCCTATCACTTATCGTAAATGTACATAACAATTACGAACCTATGCTAACATGACAAATTCTAAATTCCTAAATCCACTTTCGCATTCATTAGGAATTAATAATTTAGATGTTGTCTACAAAGCTTTGGCTGAGTGGACACCCCCTTTCCCTGGTTCAGTCAAGGTCAGGGGTTCGAACCTACCTCGGAGCGAAAGCTTCGGATTTACGTGGGAGTACTGGGTGGTAGGGCTCAGCGATATATCTCCCCGGGTTTGAAATCCCACATACAAGTGTGTGGGGTAGTTCCCGGTTAAAAAAAAAAAAAATAATTTAGATGTTAGCTACACATCTAATAAATTAAGCGCAACCATATTAGGCAATCTGAATTTTTATCATAATACAAATTATTAAGGCATCGAATTTCTAAATTACGTAAATTAATCCATTAGAATCCCATAACGTCAATTAGTTCATAATCGAACGAATCGTCATTATGGGATTAAATGAAAACATGGTATAAAATTGCATGAATAAAATATGAAATACAAGAGTTTAGAAAATAGAACCGAAATAGCTTCCAATGAAAGAGAAGAGCACTCCAAAATAATCCCCGTAAAATAAATGAGAATTCAGCTCTCCGGATGATGATTAAAAGCCTATGAACTACACACCTATTTATAGCAAAATTTAGCACACCATGTAGCATAAATAAATCGGCCGAAAATAAGACAGCAAAACGAACAAGCAAACTGGAAAGCAGCGGCGGGCGGTTCACGCGTAGGCGGCTGTTGCCTAACTTTTGCTTTTCAAAATCTTGCCTAACTTTTACTTTTCTTTTCTAATACAATCAAAAACCAACCGGCCATTCAATTTACATTTAAGGGGGCCTATTTCGTCTTATATGGATGGGCTCCGTAGAAATACTTTTTAATCCGCACAGCTCATAATCTTTAGTTAATAAATAATTATTTTAATCCAAAAATTATAAAATTAAATATCTAATATTATTAGATATTTATAAATATAATTTTCTAAATTAATAATATAAATAAATCCTTATTATCTAAGCTGCGGTCTCTGGGCGTCTGGAACCGGGCTTCTTTTGCTTAACAAAAAATACATAAATTCCAATCGGGTTTCTAGCTTTAAGAATATATCACTTTCCATATTTTTGTGATAATTCTTATTTCTTCATTTCTCGTCCAGGTGTAAGCTACGGCCTATTGAGGATCTGAAACCGGACTCCTTTTGCTTAGAAAAAAATATAACAATTTCAACCGGGATTTCAGCTTTAAGAATATATCACTCAGAATTTTTTTATGATTATTCTTTTTCCTCGTAGCCAGTTCACTTGATAATAAAATCCTTGTGATTAAATTCCGAATTGAGGCAAAAATCCGAATTGAGGCAAAAATCCACCATTTTTAGCCTTTTATTGCCACGATACCTAAAGTTGCGAGTTCTGTACAACAAAGACTGAAACAACATAAACGAATTAAGAGACACAAAATACTTAAAGATAAACCACCAATCTAGGTCCAATTAGTCATAATAAGTGGATATAAAATCCACTTATCACACCCCAAACTTAAACCGATGCTTGTCCTCAAGCGAAAACAGACTCGACTACCTCTAAATGCATGAATGCAACTGATGCAAGGATCCCATAGGCAAAGCAATAACCAATTTAGTAGAGTGCCTCGGAGAATGTGATAATTCTAGATAGAGATCGACTAAATACCCGCATATTAACATTTACAAGCACAGATGCTAATGACGTATTTAAGAAGATAACTGGAGTAGGTGTAGGACTTGATTATTCTAACCTTTCTAAGAAAGAAGGGAAGAGACCTATCGACACTACTTCCAGTGACCTTAAAAATGATATTCCTAGCATTTTTAAACCTTCTGTCAAACCCATCTACAAACACCTTGTTCCTAGAATAGAAGAAGAATAGACTGAATTGATAGCTAGATATGAGATTGAGATGGAAGATTAATTGGAGCTAAGGGATCATGTATAGAATTCTTATTAATATTAAATTTTAATATATTATTAATATGATTTGAACACATAATTTTGTTAATATTTATTGAAATATTTCTTTCATTTATTATTTGTAGGATACAATTCGAATGATTTGTTTACATTTCATTTCAAAAATTATGATTATGATTTTCAAGTCCATTCATACATGTGGAATTTCAAAATTGAAAAGTTAAATTAATTTTTAATTTTACCTATTATGACCATCTAAATTTACGCTATAACATGGATGAATTTCAATAACTATAGGAAACCTAATTCTCAATCTTACAATACATGCTTATTCGAATTTTTTACAAATAGTACTTCATTCGAATTGAAACTTATAATCGAATTATGCGCAGTATCAGTTCACTAATGGTGTTATTAGGAAGGATGGCCTCATTTATTTAGGAGGAGGAGGAGCAGTACGAAAACAAATACTATGGGAATTGCATGACAGCCCCCAGGGTGGGCATTCTGGCCAAGATGTTAGCTCACTAGATATACTCCCTACACTAGTTCAGAAACATAGCCTATTCTTGACCAAACAATCACAAGTTTATAAACATAATGAACGTTAAACACTTAATATCTCAGAGACACCTTCATATTTATTCAAGTTTGCCAAGGATTCAACATGCTTTATTTAGATCATTCAACTGCTATGTATACAAAACTATGCTACTTATGCTTATTTGACCGTGCAATGGTTGAGGTCCCTAAAGACTTATGCACTAATACTCTTGTAGCGAGCGTTGGGTTAATGGATCCCAGACCGAGAAAGTCTTAGGTCACTAGGCACAAAGTCCCCTAGAACTAAATTGCTCGAGTATTAATGAGCCCAACCGCAGTCAATTATGCCCATATACACTCGTATCAACTTTTTTTTTTCATTTTTTTTAAGAATGAGTGCGTTTCGCTTCATCTCATTCCACCCCTAGACTACTCATAAAATGCATATGAGCAGCTACTAGCCTTTGACGCCTAACCTTATTAACTTTCTTAACTACTACACTTTTAGCAAGCAATCCTTGGTTTCCCCCAAACTTATATTTTAGTGCTCTTATGCTTTTAAGGGAATACAGAATATTCTAAATATAAACAAGTGATTATTCTTAACAAAACAACAAGTATGTTCCGGAACTATTTCAAGAGCAATCGCTGAGACTCTGTTAAGAATGTGTTTCTGTAGCATGCAAGTCAATTCATAAGCATTTAAATCAGCCCTCTATTCATCATTATCACACTCAGATTCATCATTGGATACTAAACGAAACCACCAAGCGCTATAGGATCAAGGAAAATATGCTATGCAACTAATCATGAATATGCAATTTTTTTTAACATGATATAATATGAATTATATGAAATTATACTAGCATGGTATATTATGAACTACATGAAACTATATGCAATACTATGACTCGATTAATCAATTATCCTAAATCACCCCCAAACTTAAAAGATTCAATGTCCTCATTGAAGGTATAGATAAAGAATAAAAGAGAACTTCCCTAACTGTCGGCATCGTCACCCTCCTCGGATGGTGAATCAAGTGGTGGAAAAACTGCATGAGCTCCAAACTGAGGCCAGTCTACCTCGAAAGAAAAAAATTCTTTTGCGAAGCAAGCTCCTGTAATTCGTCAATGACATGCACGCTTGACATAATACTAAATAAAATCAAACTAAAAATAAAAACATTAAACCTATGGGTTGCCTCCCATGAAGCGCTTGTTTATTGTCGATAGCTTGACGTTACTGCTGAGAATCATGTGGTGGCCAACACGGTGGTATCCGCCTCACGGTTCACCGTACCCCCAAAATAATGCTTAAGCCTCTGCCCGTTCACCTTAAAAGACTGATCAGGCGACTTATCAAAAATTTCCACTGCCCCATGCGAAAAAACTGTTTTAACCGTGAATGGACCTGACCACCTTGACTTGAGCTTTCCAGGAAAAAGTCTGAGCCGAGAGTTGAAAAGCAGAACCATTTGACCTGGTACAAATGTCTTATGTACCAACCTTCTTTCATGCCATCTCTTGACCTTCTCCTTGTACAACTTGTTATTCTCATAAGCCTGTAGACGAAACTCCTCAAGTTCATTAAGTTGAAGCATTCGCTTTTCACCAGCAGCTGATATGTCGAGGTTCAATTTCTTCAAAGCCCAATACGCCTTATGTTCTAGCTCAGCAGGCAGATGAAAAGCCTTACCATACACAAGCTGAAAAGGTGACATACCCAATGGTGTCTTGTACGCTATTCTGTAGGCCCACACAGCTTCTTCTAGCTTCAACGACCAATCCTTCCTTGAAGGATTCACCACCTTTTCCAAAATCCTCTTGATTTCCCTGTTGGAGACTTCTGCCTGACCATTAGTTTGAGGATGATACGCTGTTGCAACCCGATGCGTCACATGATACCTTGCCATTAATGCAGTGAATTTGCGATTGCAAAAATGTGTCCCCTCATCACTGATTATTGCTCGTGGAGTTCCAAAACGGGTGAATATGTTCTTATGCAGAAACTGTAGCACCACCTTAGCATCGTTAGTTGGTAAAGCCTTCACCTCGACCCATTTAGACACGTAATCCACAGCTAACAGAATATATTGATTGTTGCACGATGAGATAAATGGTCCCATGAAGTCTATTCCCCATACATCGAAAATCTCAACTTCAAGAAGCATGTTGAGAGGCATCTCATTCCTCTTGGAGATATTTCCAACCCGTTGACAGCGGTCACATCTCAACACAAATTGATGAGAATCTTTAAACAAGGTTGGACAGAAAAATCCTGCCTGAAGTACTCGAGCTGCGGTCTTCTCTCCACCATAATGACCACCGCATGTGGTAGAGTGGCAATCTCGTAAAATCCCCTCCATGTCACTATAAGGAATGCATCTCCTGATAATCTGATCTGCTCCCTACCTGAACAAGAATGGTTCATCCCATCGATACCACTTCACATCATGCAAAAACTTCTTCTTTTGAGCATAAGAGAATTCTGACGGAACGACGTTGCTCACCAGATAATTCACAATATCTGCAAACCATGGCACTTCTCCTTGCACCACAAACAACTGCTCATCTGGGAATGATTCATTGATTAGCGTCTTATCCTTACCGTGATCCTCCAACCGTGATAGATGATCGGCTACCTGATTTTCTGTCCCCTTCCTCTCTTTTATTTCAAGCTCAAACTCTTACAGCAGAAGAATCCAGCGAATCAATCGCGGCTTTGAATCCTTCTTCGAAAATAGATATCTAATGGCTGCATGATCAGTGTAGACTGTCACCTTCGTCCCAAGCAAATAGGACCTGAATTTCTCAAAACCATAGACAACTGCCAAAAGCTCTTTCTCCGTAGTGGTGTAATTCAGCTGTGCATCGTTGAGGGTTTTACTAGCATAGTAAACCACATGAAAAATATTCTTCTTTCGCTGACCAAGCACAGCTCCCATGAAAAAATCACTAGCATCGCACATTAGCTCGAATGGCTCTTCCCAATTAGGTGTTGTAATAATCGGGGCTGATGCCAACTTCTTCTTCAATAGCTTGAAATTATCCAAGCAATCATCATCAAACTTGAAAGGGGTGTCTTTCTCCAGCAAATTGCACAATGACTTAGAAATTTTGGAGAAGTCTTGTATGAATCGCCGATAGAAACCTGCATGTCCAAGAAAGCTACGGATTCCTCTAACTGAGATTGGAGGAGGAAGTCTTTGAATAGTCTCCACCTTAGCCCTGTCTACTTCAAGTCCCTCATTAGATACTTTATGCCCGAGAATGATTCCCTTTTGCTCCATGAAATGGCACTTTTCCCAATTTAGCACCAAATTGGTCTCAACACATCGTTTCAGGACCAGACTCAGATTATCCAAAGCCTCATCATATGAAGTTCCAAAAACTGAAAAATCATCCATGAAAACCTCCACATTTATTCCAATCATGTCAGAAAATATGGCCATCATGCATCTCTGAAAGGTAGCAGGTGCACCACATAGCCCGAAAGAAACTCGTCGGAAAGCAAAAGTGCCAAAAGGACAAGTGAATGTGGTCTTCTCCTGATCTTCTAGAGCAATACAAATATGATTATAACCTGAATACCCTTCAAGAAGTCAATAATACTCATGGCCAGCCAACCTATCCAGCATTTGATTGATGAATGGAAGAGGAAAATGATCTTTTCTGGTGGCCTTATTTAGCTTCCGATAATCTATGCATACTCTCCACCCTGTGACTGTCCGAGTAGGGATGAGTGATAAGTGGATTTTATATCCACTTGGAGCGTTCCATATCGGCTTAAATTGATTCACTTGGCCTCAAGTTTGTCGTATTTTTGATGTGTTTTGTGCAGTTGTGCAGGATTGCAATTACCGGCTAAGGGTTGTTGATTTTCGTCGATCTTAGAGTTGAAATTGAGCATTGGAATGAAGGATGATGTATTTCCCTAGGCTACCATGAGGATTCATAAGTCAAGAATTGAAGGACGGGAAGTGTCAAAAGAATCGGAAGAGAAAACGGAAGAGAAATGAGCATATTGTGGAAAATTCAGATTTTCGGGTAGGTTGCGCAGTCTCCACTGTTTTGGCCATATCTGGAGTTCTACAAGTCCGTTTGAGGCCCGTAAGCAGTCCACGCGAAGCTTGGAGAATTTTATTGAAGTTGGCAGAATGGTCAGAATTTGGAGGAGCGCGGGCGCGCCTGAAATACACTAAAATGGAGCGCGGGCGTGCTTGGAAGATTGGTCAGAATTTGAAGGAGCGCGGGAGAGCCTGAAATGAACTAAATTGAAGCGCGGGCGCGCCTGGAACCGCCAAAAACTGCCAGAACTCGACTTAAACTAGGAATTTGCCTTGTTTTCTAATCATATTTATTATGGCAATCACTTGGACGGCTAAGAACATTCCAGAATCAGTCTTGGGCATGAAACTTGCAATTCTTATCTCATTCAAAGACGGAAATTGCCAATCTTCTATTCCAACTCTAATATGGTAATTTCTTGGAGAAGAGGCAAATTGGGGCTATAAATACACGTCTTGGGACAACAAAAACATCACCAACCACCAGAGATCAAATTCACAACACAACACATCAGAGAAGCAAGGGAGACAAGTTGGAGAAGGATTCACCAACGCTCGTGATAAGCAACGGAGATCTAGATCTACTTCATCTTTTGTTTTCTTCTATTAGGATACATTATTATTCAGACTTTGTTTTTATCATGGTTTCACTTGATCCCATGATGACGAGCGGTTCAATTATGAACTAATCGTTGTCATGGGATTCTAACGGATTTATCTATGTAACTTAGTAGTTTGATTGCTTTAAAGATTTACGTGTGGTGAATTCTTGATATCCTTGTATGGTTATTCTTAATGCTTTTAGATGCGTAGCTAACATCTAAATTGAATTGTTAATCTCTTGTGAAGCGAGAGTGGATCTTGAGATTTAGAACTTGCCATGCTAGCATAGGATAGGTTGATGTTTTAACATCATGATTTGTAGCGTAAATAGAGATATTATGCTGCCCTATGTGATCTTAATAGACAACTTGTTCTTCAACCGTTATGTTTTCAAATCTTATAGAGATATAGGGTCTAAGCATAATTGGTGTCTATTCATCTTCTATCTCTTTTGTGGATGTATGAGTAGTTTGGTGTTTGTATACCGAGAGGTAACCTATACTTGTTTCGTGTTGTCTGATCAGATATCAAAATCATCACATGCATGGATTAAAGGCGTCAACTCTAGGCAAAGTAGATAATGAAGTTAGAGTCCCATGTTTATTCTCCTATAAGTAATCCAGTTTTAAATCTCAGTCGTTAATTAATTCTTAGTTTGTTAATTTGCATCTTAGTTGAATTTAGATAGTTAAAACCCATATTTGTTTATTGTCTTAGCAGTGAATTAAAACCATACATTGTTGCATAGGTGCATTAACTGAATTGAAACCTAAACCAGATCTCTGTAGGAACGAACTCAACTTTATTCTATATTACTTGTGACCACGTACGCTTGCGTGATTTTGTGCTAACAATGAGCTCATTCTTTTCATTTTCTACCACTGTCATGCCTCCTTTCTTAGGCACACATTGCACCGGACTCACCCAAGAACTATCCGAAATTGGATAAATGATCCCTACATCCAGCCATTTAATAATTTCCTTCTTCACCATCTCTTTCATGATCGGATTGAGTCTTCTCTGATGTTCTACAGATGGTTTGCTTCCTTCCTCAAGAAGAATCTTATGCATGCAATAGGAGGGGCTGATTCCCTTAATATCTGCTATGGTCCACCCGATTGCTGATTTATGCTCTCTCAGAATCCGCAACAGCTTGTCTTCTTCATCACCTGACAGGTTAGCAGCAATAATAACAGGTAATGTAGATGCATCACCTAAATATGCATACCTCAAGTGATCCGGCAAAGGTTTGAGCTCAAGAGAAGGAGCTTCTTCAACAGATGGTTTAAGGCGCACCTATGACTTTTTAAGATCTTCTAACCCAAGAGACTCAATTGGAAAATCAAACCTCCTCTTCCAAGGGGCTGAATTCAACATCTGAATTTGTTCTTCTCCTTCTACATCTTCCTCATCAGAATCCCCTATTAAGGTTCTTTCTAAGGGATCTGACTTTAACAGTTGTTCCTTCTCTATGTTCACTAATGAATCGACCATGTCCACTTTAAAACACTCCTCTTCATCTGTTGGGAATTTCATTGCGTTAAACACATTGAAAGTGACATTCTGATCTTGCACTCTCATTGTGAGCTCTCCTTTTTGCACGTCCATCAAAGTTTGGCCTGTAGCTAAAAATGGTCTTCCCAAGATGATGGGAATCTTGTCCTCCTCAAAATCCAGTATAACAAAATCCGCAGGACAAATGAGCTTATCCACTTCTACCAGGACATCTTCCACAATACCTCTTGGATACGTAATCGACTGATCTGCTAGCTGTAAGGAGATATTTGTAGGTTTTGGATCAGGCAGACCAAGTTGCATGAACACAGGCAATGGCATCAAATTTATACTAGCTCCCAAGTCACATAAGCATTTGTTGAAAGATAATTTGCCTATAGTGCATGGTATTGTGAAGCTTCCAGGATCCTTGAGTTTCGGGGGCAATTTCTATTGCAACACCGCACTGCATTCTTCTGTCAAGGCAATGGTTTCCAATTCCTCAAGCTTCAGTTTCCTTGATAGAATACCCTTCATGAACTTAGCATAACTAGGCATTTGTTCAAGAGCTTCTGCAAACGGTATGTTTATCTATAGCTTCTTGAATACTTCTAAAAACTTTGCAAACTGCTTATCCAATCTCTGCTTCTAGAGTCTCTGCGGATATGGTGGAGGGGGGTAGAATTGTGTGTTTACAGTTTTATGCTCTTGAGATGCTTTCTCAGATGGCCCGTTGACATCCTCCGGTTTGCTGATGTTGATTTCAGGTTTCAAGATCTCCGTTTGTTCCTCTGTAGTGGTGTGACTGCCCTGTGCCTCCGGCTATTCGTTTACCTTTTCAACTTCTTGGTCCTTTGTGATTTTGCCAGATCTTAAAGTGATAGCTTTGACTTGTTCTTTGCCGTCCCTTTTTCCAGGGTTTGTTTCTGTGTCGCTAGGAAGAACTCCTTGCGGCCTATTGAGTAAGGCGTTTGCTATTTGGCCAATTTGGTTTTCCAGAGTTTTAAGAGATACAACCTAGCTCTTACACATCAATCTTAGTTCTTCCAATTCTGATTTCTCAGCAAACTGTGGCCTGGACCGGCATAATATTGTTGATGAAATCCCGGAGGTTGAGATTGTTTCAGGGTGTACTGATTCTGAAGTTGATGCCCCTGCTGTTGATGTGATCCTGAGGGATTGTATGGTCTGGCCCCATATTGCTGATTTTGGGTTTGATGGTATGGTTGTTGTTGATATGGGTGTGGTTGATATGGCTGCAATGGTGGTTGCAATCCATTGTTATTGTTGCTCCAGCTGAAGTTAGGATGGTTTCTGTTGTTGGGTTGGTAAGTGTTTGGGACTGGATGCTGTTTCTTTTGAAAATTGCTCAGAAAGTGCACTGATTCATTGGAAATTGCACATTAACTCATTTCATATCCACCGGCGCATAGCTCACAAACACTCGCTACTTGATGTACCCTATAGTTTGTCAGAGAATCCACCTTCATGTTTAGTGCTTCAAGCTGAGCTGATAGTGATGTGGCTGTGTCAACCTCGAGGATTCCTGCCACCTTGTGTTGAGGCATCCTCTGCGTTGGATTCTGATACTCATTAGCCGCCATCATTTCAATAAGCTCGTAGGCGGCTTCATAGCTCTTAGCCCATAAGGCTCCCCCTGATGCTGCATCCATGATTGGTCTTGATTGCCATCCCAAACCATTGTAAAAGCAATTAATCACCATCCAGTTGGGCATTCCATGGTGCAGACATTTTCTTAGCATTTCCTTATAGCGCTCCCAAGCTTCACATAAAGATTCCCCTGTCTGTTGTGTGAACTGAGCAAGAGCATTCCTTATGGCAGCTATTTTTGCCATGGAATAGAATTTAGTGAGGAACTTTTGAGCGAGTTCCTCCCATGTTGTTATCGAGCCAGCTGGGAGAGAGTGCAACCATCCCTTAGCTTTGTCCCGCAGAGAAAATGGAAAAAGCCTTAACTTTACAGCATCATCTGACACGTTGTTGAATTTGAATGTGTCACAAATCTCTATGAAGTTCCGGATATGCATATTTGGATCTTCCGTTGGCGGTCCCCCGAAATGGACAAAGTTTTGTACCATATGTATTGTGCCAGGTTTGATTTCAAATGTGCTGGCTGCAATGGCTGGCCTGACGATGCTTTACTGAATGTCATTGATTTTCGGTTGAGAGTAGTCCATCAACGTCTTAGGTACATCATCCGCCATGTCTAACGTTTCTTCCAGCTTTATTACGGTTCTTGATTTAAGAGTTTGGGCACGCGTTAGCATAAACAACTCAAGATCCTTATACTGGCAGAGCGAGAAAACACGACGTGAGAACAAAATAACTATCCAAGTCAGTTAAGTTTAACCTCCGTTGATGTTAAACACAAATTCTGAAAATAACAACGAAGTCCCCGGCAGCGGCGCCAAAAACTTGTTGGTTTGAAAACTAACTACGCAAGCGTACGCGGTCACAAGTAATATAATCAGATCGATCCCACGAAGACTTGGTGTTTGTTCAGAAATAGTGGTTATGCAACGACGTATGATTAAACAACAAACTGCTTGAATAAATATAAAAGGGGAGTTTTGTTTTATTATTCTAATTGATTTATCAAAATAATAATACTAAATAATTCAAACTACTTGATTTAATTAAACGAGATTTTATATGTGAGAAAAACATGGAATTCTAATTTCATTACTTATTTCATTTAGAATTGATGCCTTAATTCAAAGTGATTTGATAATTACGAAAGCTAGCCGAGAACACGAAACTAACATAAGCGCCTTTCAGCCTGAACTTATATCAAACCACACGAACATCCACTTAAAAAGATAGAAGTTGTGTGGACACCATTTATGTTTAGACCATATATGTCTATAAGATTTGAAAACATAATTGGTTTATGAATAAATTCCTTTATTATGGCTACATAGGGCGATGTGATCTAAAACCCAACCACTTATCGTAATGTACATAACAATTACGAACCTATGCTAACATGGCAAATTCTAAATTCCTAAATCCACTTTCGCATTCATTAGGAATTAATAATTTAGATGTTAGCTACACATCTAATAAATTAAGCGCAACCATATTAGGCAATCTGAATTTTTATCATAATACAAATTATTAAGGCATCGAATTTCTAAATTACGTAAATAAATCCTTTAGAATCCCATGACGTCGATTAGTTCATAATCGAACGAATCGTCATTATGGGATTAAATGAAAACATGGTATATAACTGCATGAATAAAATATGAAATACAAGAGTTTAGAAAATAGAACCGAAATAGCTTCCAATGAAAGAGAAGAGCACTCCAAAATAATCCCCGTAAAATAAATGAGAATTCAGCTCTCTGGATGATGATTAAAAACCTATGAACTACACACCTATTTATAGCAAAATTTAGCACACCATGTAGCATAAATAAATCGGCCGAAAACAAGACAACAAAACGAACAAGCAAACTGGAAAGCAGCGGCGGGCGGTTCACGCGTAGGCGGCTGTTGCCTAACTTTCGCTTTTCAAAATCTTGCACAACTTTTACTTTTCTTTTCTAATTCAATCGAAAACCAACCGGCCATTCAATTTACATTCAAGGGGGCTTATTTCGTCTTATATGGATGGGCTCCGTAGAAATGCTTTTTAACCCGCACAGCTTATAATCTTTAGTTAATAAATAATTATTTTAATCCAGAAATTATAAAAATAAATATCTAATATTATTAGATATTTATAAATATAATTTTCTAAATTAATAATATAAAGAAATCCTTATTGTCTAAGCTGCGGTCTCTGGGCGTCTGGAACCGGACTCCTTTTGCTTAACAAAAAATATATAAATTCCAATCGGGGTTCCAGCTTTAAGAATATATCACTTTCCATATTTTTGTGATGATTCTTATTTCTTCATTGCTCGTCCAGGTGTAAGCTACGTCCTATTGAGGATCTGAAACCGGACTCCTTTTGCTTAGAAAAAAATATAACAATTCCAACCGGGATTTCAGCTTTAAGAATATATCACTCAGAATTTCTTTATGATAATTCTTTTTCCTCGTAGCCAGTTCAATTGATAATAAAATCCTTGTGATTAAATTCCGAATTGAGGTAAAAATCCAAATTGAGGCAAAAATCCACCATTTTTAGCCTTTTATTGCCACGAAACCTAAAGTTGCGAGTTTTGTACAACAAAGACTGAAACAACATAAACGAATTAAAAGACACAAAATACTTAAAGATAAACCACCAATCTAGGTCGAATTAGTGCATAATAAGTGGATATAAAATCCACTTATCAACTAACCACTCTTCAATATTTTTTAAAAGACTTGGATGGAGAGTCTAAAGTGGAAGACCAACAGAGAACCTTGAATCCCAGTCCACGGATCATGGAATATAAGAATATCTTTGATCAAGGATCGAGAAGTTCAAGCAAACTCTAGTCTCGAGAGTTTAAAGGCAAGAAACCAAAAGGAATGATATTTCTTGAACTCCAGGTCAAGGAAGCGACCTTGGATCCTTGACCTAATATCAAGAAAAATAAGAAACAATGATGGAATTTGAAACCTTGAAATCAAAACGAGGAACGAAGACAAACGTTGAAGCCAT
This sequence comes from Kitagawia praeruptora, assembly GCA_037693485.1. Lineage (NCBI taxonomy): Eukaryota > Viridiplantae > Streptophyta > Magnoliopsida > Apiales > Apiaceae > Kitagawia > Kitagawia praeruptora. The sequence goes on from CM075352.1 coordinate 150,243,401, forward strand.
GATGGCTAACTAAGCCAAGAAAAGTCATTTTAAAAACTCTAGGTTGATGACAACCCAAGATGAGAAACTTATCACCTAGGAACAACCATGGTTTCCAAGTTAAGAATCAAGAACTTAAAGATTAGTGATAAAGGTGGAGACCTTAAAATAAAGCCATGAATACTTGATAGTCAACCCTCAACATTCGAACATTGATGTGTAACACTCGCACAACCCCAAGTTGGAGTATGGAAATCTCCGAGGGAAGGATCCAAACCACAAGGGGGCGACCACACCTCCCGGAGGAGCCTCAGCCAACCACCCTTAGTCTTGTGTTTTAAACCAAGAATCAAGAAGCTAAGTTGAAGTCATTGAAGGCCCTATAAGATGTGAAAGCCACTCTTGATCAATCATTCAACTCTTAAACACGAAGTTTCAAGCAAGCAAATATGGATTGATGGAGAACATGTTGCTATGAAACCACAGAGGGAAGTTTTAAACGTCCCCGGGGAAGCCAAGGACCTTCTGCAGCCGACCGGAAGCTCGAGAAGTAGCCCCGGCCGACTGGAGCCAGCCGACTAGAAGTCCCTTAGCTGACTGGAAGCCCCGAATGATCCCTAGCCGACTGGAAGTCCCATAGACGAATGGAAGTCCCCTAGCCGACCGCAGGTCTCGGAGGAGCCTCAGCCGACTGAAAGTCCCCCGACCGACTAGAGGTCCCGAAGGAGCCTCAGCCGATTGGAAATCCCGGAGGAGCCTCAGCCGACTAGAAGTTCCCCGGTCGACTAGAACTAGCCGACTAGAGGTCCCGGAGGATCCTCTACCGACTAGAAATCCCTCCGCCGACTGGAGCCAGCCGACTGGAAGTCCCAGTGGAGCCTCAGCCGACTGGAAGTCCTCCGACCGACTGGAGCTAGCCGACTGAAAGTCCCGGAGGAGCCTCAGCCGACTAGAAGTCCCTCAGCTGAATGGAAGTCCCCCGACCGACTGGAGCCAGCCGATTGGAGGTCCCGGAAGAGCCTCAGCCGACTAGAAGTCCCTCAGCCGACTGGATGTCCCGGAGGAGCCTCAACCGACTGGAAGTTCCCCGGAGCCAAAGCCGGAGTCGAAGTCGGAGCCGAAGCCAAAGCTAGCACCGTTTAGCACCGTTTAAACATCGTTTAAGGCTGATTAGTGCCATTTAGTGCTGTTTAACACCGCTTAAACATCGTCTAAGGCTAATTAGTGTCGTTTAGTACCGTTTAGCGCTGACTAGTGTCGTTTAGTGCCGTTTAGCACCGCTTTGCGCTGATTAATGCCGTTTAACACCATAAACGTCGTTTAAGGCTGATTAGTGCCGTTTAGCACCGTTTAATGCCATTTATTATCGTTTAACACCATTTAACACCATTTAAATGTCGTTTAACACCATTTAAATGTCATTTAAGGCTGATTAGTATGTTTAGCGCCGTTTATTACCATTTAGTGTCGTTAAACGCCATTTAACACCATTTAGTGCGTTGGTCGCTCCACGCTTTACAATCAAGATGATATTCGTGAAACACTAGTGTGCAAAACTAACCTGTTAAATATAATTGATGTGAATGATATCAGTTTTTTACTGTTATAGTGATTCATCAGAGTTTAACTGAAAGCTGGAAGCAATCAGAGTTTAATTAAACTCTGATGGATGGAAGCTCGACAGAGTTTGCTAAAGTCTGTCATGAGGAAACGTCTACTGGTCATCATACTTTGAAGAATAATTGAAGATAATTATGGAAGCGATATCTTTGATGATTGGATAGTTGTTAAAGAGATCGTGTTGACTAAGGAGACGTGTAACAATCATAATTGATAGCATTTGTATAGCTGATTTATAGGAGTATCAATTATTGATTGTATCGTAGCTGTATATCTTTATAAATACAGTTAGGTTAACCCTAGAAGGGTGTCGAGTAACGAATTATCATTCAAAATAGTTTTAATTGTTCGAACGTGTCTTACTTGTTATCCTCTCATACGAACTTGATTATAATTGTGTATTCGGCCTAACAAGTGGTATCAGAGCAGATCTATTACTCTATACAGTTTGAGATCCACACACACAACTATAATCATGTCAGAAATACCTCCTCCATCAGGTTCTATGATTGAGAAGGCTCAACTTTTTACTGTGAGTCGTTATGAGACAATTAGGGTTCCTATTCTGAGGCCAGCAGATTATGCTATCTGGAAGGTGAAGATGACTATGTTTCTGGAGGCTACAGATCCCGAATATCTTGACATAATTTATGAAGGTCCTCATAAGCCTACAAAGCTATCTGTAGCTACTGCTGGTCAAGAAGCTAAGACAGTTCTAAAGGAAAAGAAAGATCTGACTCCTAAGGATATTTCATCTATTGCTAAGGATGCAAAGATTAGACATCTACTTCACAGTGCCTTAGATAATGTTATGTTTAACAAAGTAATTAATTGCACAACTACCAAAGAAATCTGGGATGCCCTTGAAGTTAGATGTCAAGGAACTGTTGCTAATAAGAAGAATAGAAGGAACATAGTCACACAGGAGTATGAACATTTTAAGGCTAAATCTAAAGAAACCATGACAGAAACATTTGACATATTCTGTAAGCTGCTCAATGATTTGTCATTGGTAAATAAAGAGTATGATCTAGAAGACTCAAATCTCAAATTTCTTCTTGCTCTACCTGAAAGGTGGGATGTGAAGACAACCACTATTAGAGACAACCACTATTCAAGAAATTCAAGAAGGGAAACAGGTTTTCTAAAGATTCAAATTCAGATAGGAAGAGTTTCAGAAAGTCTGAGAGAAAGGATACCAAGTCTGGGAAGAAAGATAAGTCTGAGATTCAATGCTACAAGTGTAAGGGGATGGGTCATTATGCTCCTAAGTGCAAGAAGGGTAAAACTGAAAAAGCACTCATCACAAAAGGCAGAGATTGGGCAGACACTTCAGACTCAGATGAGGATGTCAACTATGCTCTCATGGCTTCTATTGAGAATGAATCTGAAGATTCTGAAAACAAGGTACCCTTAACTACTTATGCTTATAATACTGATAATATATCTGAATTGAGAATTTATCTTAAGGCATTACATATCAGTTATAGGGATCGGACTTTAGAGAATGAGAGAATCAAATCTGAAAATTCTGAACTTAAAGAAAGAAATAAAATTGTTGAAGAAAAACTTGTCAACATGCAACAAGTTCAGAAAGAAAGAGATGATGATGTTTATCTAGAACAGGAGTTTCTAGGAAGATATAAGCAACTAGAATCTAAATTGGAGAAGGCAAATCACATAATTAAGACTTGGACTCATTCTGGAAAAGACACTCAAGAGGTTTTTCAGTCAAACACAGTTGGTTTAGGTTACTGTGAGGAAGATGAACTTAGGTTTCAAAATCAAGTCAAAATTAGAACACATCTTCCATCTAGAAAATTTGTAACTGGAACAAGTGAACCTAAGTCTGAAAATGAAAAAGAAGCCGTTAAGAAAGAATCAATAAAAACTTGTGTTAAACAGGTTAATATTGGTTTAATGACAGATAAACAACTTAAATATAAGCTTAAGGAGTTAAAATCTGTTAAGAAACAGAAAGTGTCCAGGAAGAATGGAAATGGTAAAGTAGGCATTACAAAAGGCAATTATCTAATGCTTGCTACTTTTGCTCCAAGAAAGACATCTCATGACTGTGGTAGTACTAATCATCTTGCTAGTTTCTGCAGGAGGAATAAAAACATTAATTCTTTACCCTCCAAGTCTGAAGTAAAGAAAGATTATGTTAGAACTAGACCACAGACTTTATGCAAACATTGTGGAAGTACTTGGCATTCTATTTATGCTTGCAGGGATTATCATGCTATTTATCATAATTACTATGAACTGAAGCCCAATCTGAAATGGGTCAAAGTTAATTCTGCAAGTGTAAACTCTGAAAATGTTAGCTTAAACTCTGATAATAAGTATTCCGCTGCTAAAGCTAACAAATCTAAGAAAGACAAAGGATCCAAGCAAGTCTGGATCCTTAAATCTGACCTTCAGTGAATGTTTGTGATTGCAGGGCATCAAGGAGAGTACCCTAGTCGTGGACAGTGGATGTTCAGAACACATGACTGGAAATAAAGCTCTGCTATCAGAGTATGTGGAGAAGGCTGACCCAAAAGTTTTCTATGGAGATGGCAACGTAGGACGTACTCTGGGATATGGCAATATCAATCTTGGAAGTGTCATCATTACAAATGTAGCTCTGGTTCCAGGACTCAAGCATGATCTGCTATCTGTGAGTCAAATATGTGACAGAGGTTATCATGTAGATTTTTAACCTGAATACTGTGTAATTATCAGTAAATCTACAAGCAAAGTTGTTCTAGTTGGATACAAGCACAATAATATCTATGAAATAAGTTTGTCAACAAACTCTGATGGAAAAGCTGTGTGCCTGTCAACAAGAATGTCTAGTGAAGAGAGTTGGAAGTGGCATAAGAAACTCTCTCATTTGAATTTGAACAACATCAATGAATTAATAAGAAAGAATCTTATAAGGGGACTTCCAAAGTCTTTATTAAATGTTGATGGTCTATGTGATTCCTGTCAAAAGGCCAAACAAAGGAAGTCATCTTTCAAAAGCAAGTCTGAATCTTCAATTGTTGATCCTTATCATCTTCTACATATTGATCTGTTTGGACCAGTGAATGTCTTTCTATTGGAAGAAAGAAATATGCTTTAGTCATTGTTGATGAACACACCAGATATACTTGGGTGTATTTTCTAGCAAAGAAGGATGAAACTGCATTAACTCTGATGGAGCATGTAAAGCTGCTGGACAAAGGATCAAAACACAAAGTCAAGATAATCAAGAGTGATAATGGAACTGAATTCAGGAATGCAATAATGGAAGAATTCTACAAGAACAGAGGAGTGAAGCAAGAGTTTTCTGCACCTGGTACACCACAGCAAAATGGTGTAGTTGAAAGAAAGAACAGAACCTTGATAGAAGCTGCCATAACTATGCTTGATGAAGCCAAATTGCCAACCTATTTCTGGGCAGAAGCAGTTCAAACTGCTTGTTTTACTCAGAATGCCACTCTGATTAACAAGCATGGAAAAACACCATATGAGATGCTGAGGGAAAAGAAGCCAAACCTGAAATATTTTCATATTTTTGGGTGCAAATGCTTTGTGTTGAAAACTCATCCTGAACAGTTGACCAAATTTGAGTTAAAAGCTGATGAAGGAATTTTTGTTGGCTATCCGCTGTCAACTAAGGCATTCAGAGTTTATAATCTGAGAACCAAGGTGATTATGAAGTCAATTCATGTGTCATTTGATGACAAGAAAATAACTGGACTTGAAGATGTAGATGAACATGATCAACTGCGCTTTGAAAATGAAGATTTAATCTCTGATGAAGTAAACTCCGATGAGGCTGAACTGACAAACTCTGTTGAGGCAAACTCTGAACCTCTACTGGTAAACACCGAAGAAACTTCTCAGCCACAAACAATTGGAGAACCAGTTGAGGGGGAGCATGAAGAATCACTTCAAAGTGATGACTCAAATACTGAAAGTGAGTCAGCTGAAAAATCTGGATCAAACTCTGATGACTCAAACTCTGAAAGTCCAAAATCTAACAGTTCAAACTCTGAGCAGTCAAATTCAGGGGGAGCCTCAGAGAATGAAGAAAGGCAACAAGAAAATCAGGAGAGCATGAATCAAGGGGGAGGATCAAATTTTGATAGAAGTCATTTATCTTCAGCTAGGAAATGGACAAAATATCATACACCTGATTTAATTATTGGTGATCCGGATGCAAAAGTAAGGACAAGGAGTGATACAACAAGTGAATGTCTGTTTCATGCATTCTTGTTTCAATCTGAACCAAAGAAGGTACAAGAAGCTCTTCAAGATGCTGACTGGATAACAGCAATGCAGGAGGAGTTAAATGAATTTGAAAGAAATGAAGTTTGGACCCTTGTACCAAGACCAAAGAATAGATATGTTGTTGGTACTAAATGGGTTTTCAGGAATAAAACTGACAGTGAGGGGGTTGTTACAAGAAACAATGATAGACTTGTGGCAGAAGGCTATTCACAGCAAGAAGGAATAGACTATGATGAAACTATTGCTCCAGTTGCAAGATTGGAGGCAATGTGGATTTTTCTAGTATATGCCTCTTATAAGAAATTCAAGGTATTTCAAATGGATGTGAAAAGTGCTTTTCTGAATAGGAAACTTGAAGAAGAAGTGCTTGTTGAACAACCACCAGGATTTGTAGATCCCAAACATCCAGATTATGTCTAAAGGCTTGATAAGGCACTCTATGGACTTAAGCAGGCACCAAGAGCATGGTATGAAACTCTGGCTCAATTTCTTCTAGAAAGTGGGCCACAGAGGTACAATTGATAAAACCCTGTTCTACTTTAAATCTGGAAGTGACTTGCTTTTAGTTCAAATATATGTTGATGACATAATTTTTGGATCTACTAATGATAAACTCTGTACAAAGTTTTCCAAGCTCATGCAGTCCAGGTATCAAATGAGTATGATGAGAGAGCTTAGTTATTTTCTAGGCCTACAAGTGAAGCAAACAGATGATGGAATTTTTATAAATCAAGCAAAATATACCAAAAATCTTTTAAAGAAATTTGGTATGCTTGACTGTTCATCTGCAACAACTCCCATGGCAACAACATCAAAGTTGGACAAAGACACAGGAGCTTCAGTAGATATGGCAAGCTACAGAGGCATGATATGGTCTCTTCTTTATCTGATAGCAAGTAGACCTGATATCATGTATGCAACCTGTCTCTGTGCAAGGTTTCAGGCAGACCCCAGAGAACCACATCTCACAGTTGTGAAAAGAATTTTTAAGTATCTCAAGGGCACCATAACCTTAGGTCTGTGGTTTCCCAGAGAATCAGATTTCAAGCTACTTGGTTTCTTTGATGCAGATTTTGCAGGCTGTAAGATAGACAGAAAAAGCACCAGTGGAAGTTGTCAATTTCTGGGTAACAGACTTGTTTCTTGGTATAACAAGAAACATAAATCAATTTCTACACTTATAGCTGAAGCAGAGTATATTGCAGCTGGTAGCTGTTGTGCACATATTCTATGGATGAAGAATTAATTGCTGGATTATGGATTGAGGTACAGTAAGATTCATATTTACTGTGATAATCAAAGTGCTATTGCTATGATATGTAATCTAGTACAGCATTCAATGACCAAGCACATCAGCATAAGGTACTACTTTATCAGATAACATGTAGAGGAAGGAAACATTGAGCTTCATTTTGTGTCTACAGAACAACAGCTTGCAGATATCTGTTGCCCAGTAAATAACAATTGTAGAAGGGGGGTTGAATACAATTGTATAAGATTTTCGACTTAAAACAAATAACATAAGTATGAATCAATAACAGCTTTATTAATTCTGATATAAAACTGTTACAAAACTCTCTTAAGAAATTCTTATGTTCTTAAGAGCTGCTAGGTTACAAGATAACTCGTGTAAGCTAATACATAATGTAAAACCTAAACTGTGTTTATATAGAGTACACAGTCACACTATCAATTACAAGATATTCTAAATCAATTACATATATCTCTGAATGCATATCTTGTATGATAGCTGCATTCCTACAAATTAGGAACCGACATATCAATCTTCCTTGATCTCTGATCTGATAAGAATCTTCATGAAATACTGACCAGCTTCTAATCCTGATGATAATCCAATACTGACGTTGTATTCCTGATGACGTCAGCATCAGTATCTGATCAGTAATACCCAGATCCTGATCATCACTTGAATCAATATCTAACAATCTCCCCCAATTTGTTCTTTATAAAACAAAGCACAAATTCCTTGATTCAAGATGTCAAAAACTCAAAACAAAATACCTTCTAAAAATCATCAGGAACAGTTTCAGAAATTCTTTGATAAAATAGATTCAGTCTCAAGAATTCAGATAACAATTCTTCTTCTTTGCTTTCAAGAACTTGAATCAGTTTCTTCTTCAGATTTTTTAGTTCTTCATCTTCCTCATTAATCTGATAGATAGCTGCCCTGAGATTCTGAATTGAGCTTCTTGGAAGATCTAAGTCACCTAGCAACACATAAGCAATTTCCTTCCCATCTGGATTTAAAGACAGTTGTTCCATGCCTAGATACACTTCTCTAACAGCTGTACCTTTCATCATTTCAACCTCTATATCTCTTAAATTTAAGTACATGGGAATATAATTGCCATCATACCTCGTTCCTCCATCCATGAATCTCTGTCTAATCTTTCTGTAAATCATGACACACCAATTGTGGTAAACTTCTCTTTCACTAACATTTATTCTTTTACTTCTGAGAAGATACAGAACATATTTCAGCTCTTTTGCAGATTTACACAACAATTCATGAATAGGAATCTTCTTCACACTTCCATCTTTCATGAAGTACACCAGGTTTTCTATTTTCTTTGCATCAACATGACAATCAGCAATGATAGCAACAGCTTCAAGCTTCCAGAGATGATCTATAGTTAACTCATCCCCAATCTTGTCAACTAGAGCATGTTGATCAGTTTACGCAATGAAAATAACCAGTGCATGACTATATCCAATTCCTCCTCTTGTGCCAGGTTCCCATCCTCTCAAACCAGATTGCATACTCACCCATTTTGGTGGACTTTCAGCAATAAATGTAGTAGACTCTGATTTGACAATCAGTAATTCATTGATCAAAGAAGACTCTGTTATCAGTCCAGCTGATTTGAACACAACTGGTTTCCTATAATCAACCTTATTCTCCTCCTTTTTCTTACTCTTCTTCTTCTCATTTGTCGGATAATCCTGCTGATGTTCAGGAACAGATCTATCTTTATCATACCATAACTTCCTGTTTGATCTATGAACATTTCTTAAGTAATCTCTGGTTGTTATCCTTTCTGCTTCTCTGGCTTTAGTTCTAATTTCACTTTCTTTCTCAAATCTTCTGAAGTTTTCTTGTTCATACTCCAGTGTATCTTCAAAAACTTCTATATTGTGAAATTCAACCACAACCTTAAGAATCATAATCTTAAGTTCTTTTAAAATTTCAGCCTCTTCAGAATCAGAAACAACATCAGGAATTGATCCAACGACTGACTTCTTATTAGATGCAGTAGATTGAACAGCTACCTTACTCTTTCTTTTCAAAGGCAATATCTCCTCTTCAATTTCTTCAGGAGCATTGAATCTGTTGTCTGGAGTTGATGCAAGAAATAGTGGAGTTTTCTTCTTTTCATTTCCAGAAACATCTTTCAATTTGATTCCACTAGATCTTGTTTGCCTTGTACTTGTTTGAGCAGATAATCTTCCTCTACTTCTGTATCTTCCTCCTCTGCCTCTTCCTCTTCTTGCAGCAGGAACTTCATTCTGTTTTGCAAACTCTTCAAAGATCCTGTTCTGTTCTTCTAAGAACTCATCAGTAGTCATGTTTGGATTTTCTTCAGTAGATAAGACAAGTGCTTTCTCAGCATGATACTGTTGAACTCTTTTATCTTTATGAAATAGCTTAAGAACACGACCATCCCCAGTGTCAAGTTCATGAAACAGATTAGCAACATCTTCATCCTGTTCCACATACACATCATCCTCAGGAATGGTTGACAGAGTTTGACCAGGTGTCACAAACTGTTCTTCTTTTGGATTCTGAGATTGCATCATTGTTGTCACTGTCTTCTTTCCAGATCTAGAAACATGAGTTGACTGCTTAGTTTGAGTATTAGTTCTCTTTGTTACTAAAGTAGCATCAGAGGTTTCAACTTTATGATGTGACTTAGCACCACCATCATTTCCAGAATTATCATCATCCTTTTGTACAACTGGATTAGGTGAGCATTTTGTTTTGACTACCTTCTCCCCCTTTTTGACATCAGTATCTTCCGCAATGAAGAAAGACAAAATAAGCTTGAGGGTTTCATCAATAGTATCAACTTTTGATTCCAAGACAGTCATTCTAGAATCCATTCTCTTGTCAAGAGCTTTAATATCATCTGCAAGAAGGCGTGCTTGAGAAGCAGTAGCAGATATAGAAACAGATGTCTGAATACCTGCTTGAAATTTATCAGTTACAACCTTCATAGAGTCAATCTCACTCTTCAATCCCTTCGCTAGAAGAGCATTGGTTTTGAGAAGAGCCTTGAGTTCAGGAGTTGGCATCCTCGTAGCAATATGACCAGAATGAAAAAGAGCATTTTGAAAATTCATCTCAGCAGTCGGTACATTCCATTCTGTATCCCATTCATGTCCCCTTGCAGCTCGAGTATCAGGAGGAAGAATTGAACTATACTCCCCTCTGAATTCTTCTTGAGTCATTGACTGCATGTATCTACTTGAAGACCCATAAGTAGATTGGAGACTTGCTTTTATAGCTGCCTGCATTTGCTTTGTTTCAAGATCAGCATGATCATCATCATCATCATCTGAGCCACCACCAGCCTCAGGAAGTTTATTTTCAACATTGTCATCAGGAAGCATAACACCTTTCATTTTCAAAACACCAGTAGATACAGCTGGTGAATCCTGATGCCCTACAAACAAATTAGTAACATTTCCTAAATCTCTCTTTTCTTTTAAAGTGATCTCATCACTTCTCACAATGTTACCTAAGTTACTTTCAATTGCAACTTCTACCTCACTAGAAGTTAATAACTTCTCACTCTTTTCTACCTCTCCTTTTGCCAGTTCAGGAGACTGCCTCTCATCACTCTTCTTTTTCTCTAAATGTTCACTCTCAATCTCACAAGAAAGGTTCTGGCTCATTAAATGTGAAGAAATAAGAGATGGCTGAGAAGAGTGATCTGAAGTCATACAAATAGAGGTATCCCTTTTATCAGGTCTATCTGTAATCATACTATCAGTAGTAAATGAAGTAGAGAAAGAGATGTTACCTGATGAAGTAGTTAAAGAATCCATTGGCCTTGCTGAAATTGGCTCAATAAGCAATGGAATATGCGGATCAGTAGTACTTTCATCAGGATTGACCATTGCAACTATAGCATGACTTGCATCAGTATTTGCTACTGATGGTTCTTGTGTAGCCTGAGGTTTTGAAGCTTCTTCAACACTTTGAGTCAAAGGTTCTTGTGTGCTTCCCTCAAATGCAGTGTCAGCAATCACTTTATCACATTCAGCAATGTGCAAATCATGAGCAGCTTTTTCTGCCAGACTTCTAGCAAGTTCAATTTCAATTTCAGAAGCCCCTTGAGCATTGTCAGGAAACTCCCCTGCTGATGTGAGTTTGCCAGCATCTTCACTTTGAGAAGATGGTTCTTGTGGGGCAGGAATATTTTTGTCTTCACCTTCCCTTTGAGAAGATGGTTCTTGTGTGACTATTCCTTCAGTAATGTCTGCACCTACACTTTGAGTAGGTGGTTCTTGTGTGACGGGATCTGCAATAGCTTCTGAACTCCTTTGAAGTTCAGGTTCTTGTGGGCTAGATCCTCTCAGAGATGACATAGTAGTCCTCTGTTTCTTCTGTCTGTGAAAGACATTAGCTTCAGCAGCTTTTACTTCAAGTGGTGAGGGTTTAACACCCAGCTGAGCAGCAATAGCATTTACTTGATCGACAGACATCTCAATAATTCTTCTCTTTGGAGATGCAGATGCTGGAGAATCAGAAATCTCAACAGTCTTTATAGGTGAATTATCAGGAGTAGAGATGTCAGGATTAGCAGTAGCGTCAGGAACTGATGATCCATCCTGATTAACAACATCAGGATTGTCTTCCATAGCATCAGTAAGATTCAGAAATTCTATGTGATCAACAAATTTGCCTTTGCTGATTAATCTTCTTCTTTTCTTTGGCTTTTCAGAGACAGCCACTTCTCTTGTATCAACAACATCAATCTCCTTCTTTTTCAGCAAGACTGATATAGGCATTGTGTCATCATCAGAATCAGAATCAGAAATAACCCTTTGATCAACCTTCCTCTTCACTCCTGTTTCAAGAACCCTTTGTTCACCTCCTTGTGACTTCATTTGAGAGTGAGTTGGAGTGGTAAAATCCTTTGATCCTGATTGCCTCTTAGACACATCAGATCTAGCTGATTTCTTTGATTTTACAACTGATGCCTTTTGTGAGACACCAGAGGTGGTTGACTGTTTAGATAAGTGTTTAGGTTGTGTGCTTGTGTCAGGAATATGATGTGTAAGGTCCTGTTCCATAGCACCAGTTGCTGGGCCATATTGAATAGGCATTCTCTCTCTTAAAAGAGACCATACTTCATCAGGAATGTATGGAGTTCCATCAAACTTATTTGCCTTATCAGAATTGATTAGACTCTTTATATTGTTTTCTGAGATTTTACATATAGGTAAAATTGTATCATTCTCAAAAACAGCATGAGGACATAAGTGAGAGAATATTAATTGGAAAAATCTAAGAAAGCAAACATAACCACATTTATCTGCTTTTCTTTCACTTAATGCCTTTAGTATAAAAGAACCATAATCAAATGAGAGATCATGAATTAGAGAGTACCCAATTTTGGCTGAACCTGTGGGTAAGGCATCAAAGTTTGACACTTTATTCAAGAAACATCTACTGATAGTGTCAAAGAAGAAATTCCATTCCCTCTTAAGCTTTGTCCTGTAGAGCTCTCCAAACTTCTTTGGCGTTCCATTGTAACCCAAGCTTACAACATACTCAAGAAGTTTTGAATCAGGAACTTTGAATACAGGCTTACCAATGATTGATGGTAAGTGTAGGGCTTCAGTGACAATCTCAGGAGTCACATAGTATGTAACATTGTCATATTCAAAGCTCATCTCAGGATTTTCTGATGGAAGACCTTTCCCAAAAACACTTGTGTTCCAAACCTGCATAACAGACTTAAAAGATATCTTGGCAGGTTGGGTTAAAGCATAATTGATTGGGCTTGAGGCCAAAAAGTCCTGAATAATGTGGAAATCATTGGGCAAGTCCTGATGATCTAGAACTGCAGTGAAGTTATTAGTATTAAAAGTAACTCCATTGATTACCACCTTGCTGTTCATGAATAAATTCTCCATTGGAATTTCAAACACAAAAGATGTGTTAATTTTGAAATTAGGGTTTGAGAGTGCAAAGACAGAGAGAGACAATGCTTTACTGATAGTTTGAGAATAATAAATCAATTAGTAAACTAAATTGATATTAGACAATGCTTGTAACTTCTCAGAAACAGGTGTCAGTAAATCATTCGTTTATGCTAAAGTAATGGACCAAATTACGTGAGAGAGTGGTGAGGATTACACGCGTCATGACTTACATCTGTTACTGTAAGTAATAATTGAGTGAAACACACACGCTTCGATTTATTCGAGAAATAAAATTGTGACCAAAATAAAACATGGTAATTTTGTTATAAATAAAGAAATTTAAAACATCACAATCGAATAATACCTGGTACTTGCACCAGTAATATGAATCGTTTCATATTCTTGTTCCACCCTTCTCTATTTAATCTCAGATACTTGTCCACTTACTTCTATAACGCTTCATTCTCTCCTGAAAGAAAAATAAGAAAAACCCTTCACATCAAAAATTTTAACAATGTCGAACCTTACCATCATTGAGAAAAACCTCCATCTCTTAGAGAAAAGAGATATATTCAGTTATACTCGTGAAGAGTTTGATGCTTTCGACTGGGAAAGACAACTGGAGACTCTCTGGTTGCAGATGGATGCAGGTCTCGAAGAAATCGAGAAGGAAAAACCTGCAAAAGTGATCGACATTGATGCTGCCCTCCAAACAGCATTCGCATGGCTTTCATCTAAGGCATCTTCATCCAACTCCATCAACCATTGTTAATGAATATGTCAGCAAAAATAACCTTATCCCTGTCAACTTCCACCCAAACAAAGTGGCAAAGATGGGATCTGGGATGGCTATTAACAATGGAGTGGATTGGTCTTTTATTTCCTGTTGAATAGATTAGTAGATAGAGAACACAAAAGATGTAATCTTTGAATGTAACCTCTTTCTTATTATCAATGAAAAATCTAGTTATTCTATTCAATGTTTTTCCTGATTTAACATGTTAACTGAAAATAAACATGAGGACTAATTAAAGTGATCACTTTATCAGGAATTCAGTAACATTAATTATAGCTTAAATCAGGAAATTGAGATAAAATGAAGACAGTTAGATTCTGAACAAAATACTGATGATCGAATCGTTGCATCAGGATTCGACGTTGACCACTGTCAGGATTGACTTTCCATCAGTATTTGCAAGTAGTCAGTATCTGATGACTTATTTCTCTCAGGAACTGCCATAGTTTACCATTCCAAGTTCATTCACCAACTTTGTAAAAGTAGCCTCAGGTAGTGGCTTGGTGAATATATCAGCTAACTGTTGATCAGTAGGAACAAAATGAAGTTCAATTGTTCCTTCCAGTACTTGTTCTCTTATGAAGTGATACCTGATGCTGATGTGCTTTGTAAGAGAATGTTGAACTGGATTTCCTGTCATAGCAATAGCACTTTGGTTATCACAATAAATAGGTATTTTTGAAAATGACAAACCATAGTCCATTAGCTGATTTCTCATCCACATGATCTGAGCACAACAGCTTCCAGCAACAATGTACTCAGCTTCTGCAGTTGATGTGGAGATAGACTTTTGCTTTTTACTGAACCAAGAAACTAGTCTTCCTCCAAGAAACTGACAACTGCCTGAAGTACTTTTCCTGTCTATTTTGCATCCACCAAAATCAGCATCTGAATAACCACATAGACTAAAGTCTGATTCTCTAGCATACCAAAGGCCAAGAGTAGAAGTGCCCTTTAGATATCTGAAAATCCTTTTCACTGCAATGAGATGTGGTTCCTTAGGATTTGCTTGAAATCTTGCACATAGATAGGTTGCATACATGATATTTGGTCTGCTAGCAGTTAGATATAAGAGTGAACCAATCATTCCTCTGTAATTGGTTACATCTACCTCAGCTCCTTGATCAGGATCAAGCTTTGTAGCTGTAGCTATAGGAGTTGAAGCTGTAGAGCTGTCTTGCATGTTAAACCTTTTTAGTAAATTCTTTGTGTACTTTGACTGATTGATAAAAATCCCATCATCAGTCTGTTTAACTTGTAGACCTAAGAAATAGCTCATTTCTCCCATCATACTCATTTGATATCTAGACTGCATTAGCTTTGAAAACTTCTCACACAGCTTAGTATTAGTTGACCCAAAAATGATATCATCAACATATATTTGAACTAACAGCAAATCCTTACCATGATTCAAATAAAACAAGGTTTTATCAATTGTACCTCTATTGAATCCACTTTCCAGTAAGAATTGAGCTAGGGTTTCATACCAGGCTCTTGGAGCTTGCTTTAGTCCATAAAGTGCTTTATCCAGTCTATAGACATGATCTGGATGTTTGGGATCAATGAAGCCAGGAGGTTGCTCAACATATACCTCCTCTTCCAGTTCTCCATTGAGAAATGCACTTTTTACGTCCATTTGGAATACTTTGTATTTCTTGTGGGCTGCATATGCCAGAAAAATTCTGATGGCCTCCAGTCTTGCAACAGGAGCAAAAGTCTCATCATAATCTATTCCTTCCTGTTGAGAATACCCCTTTGCTACTAGTCTTGCTTTATTCCTCACAATTGTGCCATCTGAGTCAGTCTTGTTTCTGAATACCCACTTTGTACCCACAATAGACCTTCCTTTGGGCCTTGGTACAAGTTTCCAGACTTCATTTCTTTCAAACTCATTCAGTTCTTCTTGCATAGCTGTAACCGAATCAGCATCCTTAAGTGCATCTTCAACTTTCTTAGGCTCCTCATTTGACAGAAAGTTATTATATAAACATTCATTTTGAGTTGCACTTCTTGTCTTAACACCTGCTTCAGGATTCCCAATGATTAAATCAGGAGTATGACTTTTAGTCCATTTCCTTGCTGATGGTAAGTCATTTTTTAAACTGGATGCTCCCCATGGATTGGTGTTTTCTTTAAAAGAACTAGAATTGCTAGAAGCTCCCCCTGAGATAGAGCTATCTCCTTCTGATATACTGTCATGTATGTCACTTGAATCTGTTTCTGATGAGTCTCTACTTGATGTTTGAGTTGTATCAGTACTGGTGATGTCTCGCTCTTGCTCCCCCTCAACATTTGCATTATTTGAGTCATCATCAGTAACAGGTGTTTGATCAGGAATTGATCGATCGTCAGGATCTGACGGAATATCAGTATCTGACGTGACTTCATCAGAATTGTTGGTAGCTTCATTTGCAAAAGTCAAACTGTCATGAGAGTCTTCTTTTATTCCTGTTAGCTTTCTATAATCAAAAAATACATTAATAGACTCCATGACCGTCTTTGTTCTAAGATTGTAGACTTTAAAGGCTCTTGTTGTTGGATAGCCAATAAAGATGGCCTCATCAGCTTTTGTTTCAAATTTTCCTAGCTGTTCTGGATGAGGTCTTAGAACAAAGCACTTGCAGCCAAACACATGTAAATGCTTCAAGCCTGGCTTCTTTTCCTTAATCATCTGATAAGGAGTTACACCATGTCTGTTGATTAGTGTAATATTTTGAGTGTAGCATGCTGTGTTGACTGCTTCCGCCCAGAAATATGTAGGTAGTTTAGCTTCTTCCAACATAGTTCTGCCAGCTTCAATAAGAGTTCTGTTCTTTCTTTCAACTACTCCATTTTGCTGAGGTGTGCCAGGAGCAGAGAATTGTTGAACTATTCCTTTGTATTTGCAGAACTCTTCCATTACCGAATTCTTGAATTCAGTCCCATTATCACTTCTCAGAATCTTGACTTTGTATTCCGTGCCAGTTTCAATAAGTCTTACATGGTCCAGCAGTATTTCAGCAGTTTCATCTTTTCTGTGAAGAAAATAAACCCAGGTAAATCTAGTATATTCATCAACAATGACTAGAGTATACCTTTTCTTACTGATGGACATAATATTCACTGGTCCAAACAAGTCAAGGTGTAGCATGTGATATGGTTCATCAATTGAGGATTCAGATTTACTCTTGAATGATGTCCTTCTCTGTTTAGCCTTCTGACAGGCATCACAGAGTCCATCAGGAGTATATAGAGCCTTTGGTAATCCTCTAACCAAATCTTTCTTAACCAACTCATTTATATTGTTGAAGTTGAGATGAGAAAGCTTCTTATGCCAATTCCAACTTTCATCTACAGACGCTTTACTGATGAGGCATGTAGTTGGATTTTCAGTATTAGTGTGAATGTTGGCTTCATAAATGTTACCATGTCTTTGACCTGTTAATGCAATCTTTCCTGAAGATTTGCTGATAACTTCAAAATGAGTATCATTAAAGTTGACACGATAACCTCTGTCTGTGATCTGACTAACACTCAACAGATTGTGCTTTAGTCCTTTCACCAGAGCTACTTTTTCAATGATGACATTTCCAATTACAATGCTGCCATATCCCAAAGTTTGTCCAATGTTGCCATCTCCATAAGACACAGTTGGGCCAGCCTTCTCCTCAAATTCTGATAGCAAGGTTTTGTCTCCAGTCATGTGCACAGAGCATCCACTATCCATGACTAACACATTTTTCTTTTTACCCTGCAATCAGAATCACAAAGAACTCAGTTAGAATTTTTAAGAACCCACACTTGTTGGGTTCTCTTTTCATGCTATTTAACATTTTTATCAGTAGAAGATTTTCTTGTAAAGACACTTTCATCAGGATTAACTCCATCAGAATTAGTCTTTTTCTTAACAGATGCATGATTAGTATTCAAGTTCTTTGTTTTTTCAAAATTTGCACTTTTATTGAACTTAGGCAAAGGCTCATAATAATTATAGTACAAATTATGGTATTCTTCACATGTATAAATAGAATGCCATTTACTGCCACAATGGAAACAAGGATTCTGTGGTTTATAGAATACTGATTTATTCCTAATGTCAGACTTAGGAACTACAGTTGGCTTCTTTTTACTCCTCCTGCAATCAATAGCAAGATGATTAGAATTACCACAGTTAAAGCATACTTTTCTTGGTGCATTTGGAATATACTTATAATTATTCTCCTTGTTTATTCCAACTTTACCATTCCTGTTCCTTTTGACAGTTGGAACTCTCTTCCTATCTGTTACATCACAGATTCTATCCCTTAATTGCTTCTTGGACAAAAGTCCTACATTTTTGTTTTTGACAGTTCTAGACTCAGAATGATGTGTAGAAGTAGATCCCTTTTCAGAAGTAGATTTGGGAATTTCTGGATACACATAATTAACCGGTTTTAATTTGGTTTTAGTACTGTCTGTAACATATCTGTAGGTTTTTGGATTTGTTGAGTCATCAACTATAACTCTTCCAGGGTTAGATGAAACAACCTTTCCTTTGTCCTTTTTCTCATTTTCTGGCTTATACCCTAGACACTCTTTCCAGTTTTTATCAGTAATAATTTCATGAGTTTTTATACCAGAATGTGTCCAGGTTCTGAGTTTTTCATTAGCATCTTTAAGTTTCATTTCAAGTTCATTACATTTAAACTCTGTTTCAAGTTTCATGTGTTTAGCATTATCACATTCTGCTTGAACTTCATGCAAGAAAATTAACTCAGCTTCTAAATGATCATTTCTCTTAACAACCTCTGCCATTTCAGATTTTATTCTTGTATTTTCAAGAGATTGACTCCTAAAACTAATATGCAGAGATTTTAAGAAAGATCTTAGCTCAGAAACATTATTAGTATCAAAATCAAATAAAACTTCAGATACCTTATTTTCACCAGCAGAAGTCTCATCAGTTTTAGCCATCAAAGCATAATTCACTTTTTCTTCTTCAGAGTCAGATGATGAGTCCATCCAATCCTTGCTTGAAGAAATGAGAGCTTTGGTTTTGGTCTTCTTGCACTCAGTTGCAAAATGACCCATTCCATCACAGTTATAGCATCTGATTTTTGACTTGTCAAACTTGCTGCTTTTGCCTTCTTTCTTCTTGTACCTGTCTTTGTCATCATTGAAGGTTTTCTTCTGGAATTTCCCTTGCTTCCTAGCCTTTCTGAACTTCATCTTTTTGAAGCCCTTGACTATCATAGCAACCATTTCCATCATATCAGAATCAGTAGAGTCATCATCAGTATCAGGATCAGACTCAGTATCAGTATCTGATGATGAGTCATCAGGAATTGACTCTTCCACTCTACTTTTTCTGTTAAAAACCTCCTCAGCTTTTCCCTTTGATTTTGATTCAACATTCAAAGCAACAGCTTTTGCTTTGTCATTTCTCTTGTTCTTCCTCTGTTGAACCTCAAGATCATGGGTTCTTAGCATCCCATAGACTTCATCAAGAGACAGCATCTTCAAATCATATTGATGCCTTATGATTGAAGCTTGAGTATCCCACTCTTCAGTTAAAGCTCTGAGAAACTTGGTATTTGAATCCTCTGGATCATACTCTTTGCTAACCAGTGATAGATTGTTCAGTAAAGTCAAGAATCTATCATACATATCAGTAAGGCTTTCATCAGACTTAGCATCGAATTGCTCATACTCCTGAATCAACAGAGCCCTTCTGTTTCTTTTGATAGATTCAGTACCTTGACATTGAGTTTCCAAGGTATCCCAAATTTCCTTTGCAATCTTGCATGCTATTACCCTGTTAGACATGACATTATCAAGACTGTTATGCAAAATATTTTTTACCTTTGCATCTTTGAGTACTTGAGCCTTTTCCTCTGTCGTCCACTCATTCTTTGCCTTAATGACATAGTGTTCAGCAACAGTCTCTGTTCTTGCAACTAGTCTTGTTGGAAGAAATGGTCCATCATTGATCCTGTCAAGATAGTCAGGATCAGTTGCTTCCAGATACATCATCATTTTCACTTTCCAGGTTGGATACTCAGTCTTCTTGAGAATTGGAATTTTGATGCTTTCATACTTGCTTATCGACATCTTAAGATCGTTTCTGATTTATATTAATCAGTTATGCTCTGATACCAATTGTTGCCCAGTAAATAACAATTGTAGAAGGGGGGTTGAATACAATTGTATAAGATTTTTGACTTAAAACAAATAACACAAGTATGAATCAATAACAGCTTTATTAATTCTGATATAAAACTGTTACAAAACTCTCTTAAGAAATTCTTATGTTCTTAAGAGCTGCTAGGTTACAAGATAACTCGTGTAAGCTAATACATAATGTAAAACCTAAACTGTGTTTATATAGAGTACACAGTTACACTATCAATTACAAGATATTCTAAATCAATTACATATATCTCTGAATGCATATCTTGTATGATAGCTGCATTCCTACAAATTAGGAACCGACATATCAATCTTCCTTGATCTCTGATCTGATAAGAATCTTCATGAAATACTGACCAGCTTCTAATCCTGATGATAATCCAATACTGACGTTGTATTCCTGATGACGTCAGCATCAGTATCTGATCAGTAATACCCAGATCCTGATCATCACTTGAATCAATATCTAACAATATCTTCACCAAGCCATTAAGTGAAGCTACATTTACAAGACTGGTAAATGAACTAGGAATGATATCTGGTTTCGACTAGAGATAGTGGTTAGACTCAAAATTACTTATGTAATATGTTGCTCATTTTTCTATGATTATGTTAGCTGTTATGCAAACTCTGCTATTAAACTCTGTTACTATATCTTGATGAGGTCATACATCTGGTAGCATACTGTGTAGGACATATACTGTTGACATGCTGGTTAAACTCTGATAAACTCTGATAATGTTATTGTCTGATATGAACACCGATGAAGAAATCTGTATGAAGCATGATTCTCAGTAATTAATCATGTATCTTTCTAAGTTATTTGTGATATAATCTTAGACTGTGCAGAAAATTAACACAAGCATGATACTGTTTCATATTTATAGCATCTCTTAGTTTATCTATCATAAACTCTGAGTCTATAAATACTGTGTGCATTGCCTCTCATGAATAACTACTGATGTTGATGATTTCTAAACTCTGTTAGTTAAACTCTGTTTAGTTAGATGCTGTAATTAGTCAACCCCCAAAGAAATTGTATATATGATGTTAGAATTTCTTACAGATTATGTTGTGTCTAGGACGACCCAAGAACTTGCTGGTAAAAAGTAAGGGCTAAAATTCTCTGATTTTTGGTGACTAATCAAAGACTAGGAAGAACCAGGAACTTATCAAAAGATAAGGGCTAAAATTCTCTAATTTTTGGTGACTAGTCAAAGACTAGGAAGACCCAAGAACTTATCAAAAGATAAGGGCTAAAATTATAGGATTTTTGGTGACTGGTCAAAGATTAGGAAGACCCAGGAACTTATCAAACTGATAAGGGCTAAAACTATAGGATTTTTGGTGACTAGTTCCAACCTCTGATTTTACAAAAAAATAAATAAATTAGAAAGAGGGTATAAGTTAGTTCAGAGTTATTGTATGTCATTTTCTACAGAGTTTAGCATTCATCATACATTCAATGTTTACTATGAGAGTTTGTGCAAACAGTGTTTGCTGATTTATTTTATGGACTTTATGAAATATTAGATGCTCTAAATATTGGATTAGTAAACTCTGCTATACACACACATTTATTCACTACTGTGCAGTTTTTGAAAGGGTTACGGTAATAAAGTTGGAGAATTGACAAACACTGATGAATTTTTGTCTAGTACTCTAAGGTAATATTTTATTTTAGACAATTTCTATACTTGGGGTAAAAAAAGTGTTAACTGCCAACTGTTGATCAGTATTAGAGTGTTAAAGTGTATTGGTAATAGGAGAGAGAGTAGCAGTAATTATTGCTATAATTACTGAGCGTGTAAAGCTGTTCCATTAAATATGTGCCGCGTGTCCCACTCACACAATTCTCTAGGATCGTGTCCCACTCACACATGGTAACTGGTTGCATGTATTAATGTTAAAACGATTGGTTTTTAAATTTTAATTACATATCTAATCGTTTCATTTAAACGGTTCATTATTCTCTATCCACTCAACACTCACAGTTACTTTGTTTTTCACTTGAGCATTTTCACAAAAACCTTTCATACACATCATTTTCTTTCGTATTTTCTTCTCGAATCTAATCTCATGGCTGATAAGTGGATTTTATATCTACTTGGAGCATTCTAAATCGGCTTAAATTGATTGTCTTGGACTCAAGTTTCTTGTAGTTTTGATGTGTTTTGCTTAGTTGTGCAGATTTACAAGAATGTTGATTATGGTGGATGCTTTAATCGTTTTTGGTGATTTATTTGATTAAAATTCGTATTTTCCGGGAAGGCTGCGCAACTTACACTGTTTTGGCCATATCTGGAGTTCTAGAAGTCCGTTTTCAGCGATCTTACTGCCCACGCGAAGCTTGGGAGATTTTCTACAACATGGAACAGGTTTTACAAGATCAAGTTGCGCGTGGTGGGGGCAGGAAGCACGACAAGCAGATTGTTGGAAGTAGTGAAATTACTGTTTTGCCCTTTTCAAGTTCTAATTGTATTTTGGGCAGTTTTTAGAACTTTAATTGAATTCTAATTGTATTAGAAGATAATTTCTTGCTGGGCAAGAGATCTAGAGCCTATTTAAACACATCTTAGCCTTGTAAATTGGGATCGCTTTATTATTATATCATAGCTTAGATTTGGAAGGGAGAACTTTTACTTTCTTTGAAGACTACAGGTTTTTCTCTTTTCTTATAATTATGTGTTCAATTTATAATTCTTGTTTTGTTAATTCAATTATGAGTGAGTAGATTATTAATCTAGGGTTAAGTAGAACCCTAGTTATGGTTGATGTGTGAATTTTCCAATTCCCCCAATTTGATTGTTTAATTGCTCTTGCTTATTGAGTTGTATTAATTAACAATTACAAATCAGACGTGATTATGTGTATTGTTTGAACCAATATCTAATTATCAGCGAGAGTTGGATTTAGATGGTTGTGATTTATCCAATAAGAACATGAAATTCTCCATGAGAATAGGTAGAATGAATTGTTAGGAAATTAGGATGCTGTGATTAATGTCTCTAAATTGCATGATACCATGAGAATAGGTTTGATTGTACTTTAAGAGAAGCCATTAATACTCGAGAGGGGTTATTAGTATTTATAGGGCGCATCTTACGCATCTTTCCTGTTGAGTAGTGTACGATTAATTGGGGAGGAAATTCACGATTGCATTAATTCATGCTAGTGGGGATACTTAATTCTAGATGTTTTTAATATTTGATTAATACAAACACAAATTCTCTTTAGTATAAAATTAGTTTAATAATCTCTCAATATTTATTGTGTTACTAGCTTAGCCGAATTAAATCAGAAATAACTGGTGACTGATACGTTTGTCTCTGTGGGATCGACTCTGACTTACCCTGCTACATAGTTAGAAGGAATTGTTAGATATTATTATTTGATAGGCACGCGACAGCCTTGTCAAATATTTGGCGCCGCTGCCGGGGACAAAGCAGTGTTAGATTAGTTAATTTTTGAATTGATTTAGCTAAGTTGTTTCGTTGAGTTGCTTCGGCTATTATTCCCTTGTTATTTGATCATCGTTTCTAGTTCTCTTGTTGCATGCACACTCGAAGTTCAGGTACTGAAAATTTACTTGTTATTGATCCTGAAATTGAAGCTACAGCAAGAAGGCAAGCAGGCAAGCGAAGGAAAAACAAGGATAAGGAAGTTATGGGTGATACGACAGCTAAAGCTCTCAGGGAGTATAGTATGCCAGATGCTACAGGCGTACTCTCCAGTATTGTCAGACCAGCAGTCACAGCTACACACTTTGAACTCAAGCCTCAGTTCATCCAATTCATCTCCAATGATTCTTTCGCAGGACTTTCTACTGAAAATCCTGTTGATCGATCATCTAGAAAGTTTTCTTGAAAATTGTGATACAATAAAGCTGACCAATGTAAGTGATGAAGCTGTTAAGCTACGATTATTTCCATTCTCTCTCCGAGATGCAGCAAAAGATTGGTTGAAGGATGAAGGACCAAACACGTTCACTACTTGGGATAGTCTTGCAAAGGCTTTTCTACTAAAATTCTTCAGTCAGAAGAAGACTTCAAAGCTCAGGAATGAAATATCTAATTTCAGTCAAGATGATGACGAGTCACTTTATGATGCTTGGAGAAAATTTAAGCGACTTCAAAGACAATGCCCTCACCATGGAATTCCTGACTGGTTGTTGATCCAAACATTCTATAATGGGTTAACACAAGAGTTTCGGAACTTTGTTGATTCTTCTTCTGGTGGTTCTATTATGAAGAAGAGTACTGAGGATGCAAAAGCTTTGTTAGATGAGATAGCGTCTAATGACAATTATCCATACACTGATCGAAGTCATCCTAAGAAAGGTGGTAAGTATGATGTTGATGCTCTAACCATGTTGAATACTACTATGCAGGCTATGGTAAAAAAGATTGAGCAATTGGATGCCAGAAGCACTCCATCTACTGTTGCTTCATGTGAGATATGTGGTGTTGTTGGACACACCAAACTTGCTTGTCAATACAATCCTTCTGGAATGGCAGTTGAACAGGCTAATGCTCTTTACAATCAGAATCAGAGGCCGCAGTATAATCCTTACTCCAATACGTACAATCCAGGTTGGAGAGATCATCCAAATTTCTCCTACAGGAACAATCAAGGTCAAGCTCAATCTTCACAGAATAATTTCTCTCAGCCTCTTGGTTTTCAACAAGCTCAGCCGCAGAAATCCCACTTGGAAAGTCTTATGGAAGGATTTATCTCTACTCAATCGAAGAAGAATGAGCACTTTGATTCAAGTATCAATGAGATAAAGGCTCACAACAAATTGATGGAAAACATAATCACTCAAATTTCTCAACAGTTGAGCCAACTTAATAAGCCTTCAGGCCAACTTCCTGGTCAAACTGAGCAGCCGTCAAGGGGCCATATCAATGCTGTAACTTTGAGAAGTGGTAAAGAATTGAAAGAGCCAGAATTGAATGTGAGCAAAGATGTTGTGAATGCTAAGGAAAGTGAAGAGGATATTGCAACTGAGAAACTGGTAGAACCAGAGGTCGTGGAAAAAGAAAAGAAAGAATCTGAAGCTGTTCCTTTTAAACCATATGTGCCACCTGTTCCTTTTCCACAAAGGTTGGCACAAGCTAAGTTAGAGAAGAAGTATGGGAAATTCCTTGAAATTTTGCAGAAGCTACATATCAATATTCCATTCATGGATGCTATTACGGAGATGCCCTCTTATGCAAAATTCCTTAAGGATATTTTGTCAAGGAAGAGAAAAATTGAAGAAAGCTCTACCATCTCATTAACGGCAGAGTGTAGTGCCATCTTGCAAAATGATCTTCCAAAGAAGTTAGCGGATCCAGGTAGCTACTCTATTCCTGTCAAGCTAGGGGATGTTGAAATCAAAAGAGCTTTGTGTGATCTTAGAGCAAGTGTCAGTTTGATGCCATTATCAA
The DNA here is from genome assembly GCA_037693485.1 of Kitagawia praeruptora. Taxonomy (NCBI): domain Eukaryota; kingdom Viridiplantae; phylum Streptophyta; class Magnoliopsida; order Apiales; family Apiaceae; genus Kitagawia; species Kitagawia praeruptora. Next base: position 150,268,814 of record CM075352.1, read on the forward strand.
TTTGTGAACAGCTTCAGATGGGTGAACTAAAACCCACACGTATCTCTCTACAACTGGTAGACAGAAGTGTGAAGTTTCCACTTGGAATTCTTGAAGATGTGCCCCTTAAGGTAGGAAAGTTTTATATTCCATGTGATTTTGTTGTCATGGAAATGGAAGAAGATGCAAATATTCCTATCATTCTTGGGAGGCCTTTCTTAGCAACAGCTGGAGCTATCATTGACATGAAAAATGGAAGAATTTCTTTCGAAGTAGGCGAAGAGAAAATGGAATTCAAGCTGCAAAGCACAGTGGGACATCCTTCTACGGATGAGACTGTAAATAGGGTGGATGCACTAGAAGAAGTGATCGACATGAAAGCAAAAACTTTATCATATGAGGATCCACTTCAAGCTGTTCTTGATGGTAACATTGATGAAGAAAATGAAGAATGTAAGGGTTACCAGAAGCTCTTGGATGCAACACCTACAATTAAACTTGAACATTCTAAGGTGCTACATCATGAGGAAGTCAAGGAGAGTTCCACACCTCCTAAGGTAGAACTGAAACCCTTACCTGCATCTTTGAAATACATGTTCATGGGCCCTAATGAAACATATCCTATCATCGTTAGTTCTGATCTTGATGACATTCAAATTGAGCAATTTCTCACGGTCTTGAGAAAGTATAAAAATATTATTGGGTATTCTATTGATGATATTAAGGGCATTAATCCATCATTCTGCATGCATAAGATTATTCTCGAAGATGAGAAAGCTTCTTCTATTGAGCCTCAACGGAGACTCAATCCTAATATGATGGAGGTGGTCAAAAAGAAGGTTTTAAAACTTCTTGATGCAGGTATAATATACCCTATCTCTGACAGCAAGTGGGTTAGTCCGGTACATACAGTACCAAAGAAAGGAGGAATGACCGTGGTGAAGAATGATAAGGGTGAGTCGATCTCTACTAGAACTATTACAGGGTGGCGAATGTGCATTGATTATCGGAAATTGAATAAAGCCACAAGGAAAGATCATTTTCCTCTCCCTTTTATTGATCAAATGCTTGAACGGTTGGCGAAACATTCTTACTTCTGCTTCTTAGATGGATATTCAAGTTTTTTCCAGATTCCTATCCATCCGAATGATCAAGAAAAGACAACTTTTACATGTCCCTATGGTACATTTGCATACCGCAAGATGTCGTTTGGTCTATGTTGTGCTCCTCCCACCTTTCAGCGATGTATGATGGCAATTTTCTCAGATTTCATTGAAGACATTATGGAAGTTTGTATGGATGACTTTTCAGTTGGTGGAACTTCTTTTGATGCATGCTTACATAACTTGAAGAAGGTGCTTCATAGATGTCAAGAAGTTAATCTAATTCTCAATTGGGAAAAATGTCACTTTATGGTACAAGAGGGAGTTGTTTTGGGTCATGTTTTTTCAAAAAGAGGCATTGAAGTTGATAGAGCCAAGGTCGAGGTTGTTGAGCGCTTACCGCCCCCTACTTCAGTCAAGGGGATAAGAAGTTTTCTTGGTCATGCGGGATTCTATCGCCGTTTCATTAAAGATTTTTTGAAGATTGCTCGACCTCTAACTGAGCTTTTAGGTAAGGATGTACCTTTTGGGTTTAATGATGATTGTGTTGAGGCTTTTGAAACATTGAAGAAAGCTCTTGTCTCTGCTCCAATCATACAACCACCGGATTAGAAATTACCATTTGAGGTCATGTGTGATGCTAGTGATCAAGCTATTGGTGCAATCTTAGGCCAAAGGAAAGATGGAAAGCTTCATGCTATCTACTATACAAGCAAGACCTTGGATGGAGCTCAGATTAATTATGTAACAACGGAGAAAGAATTGCTAGCAGTGGTGTATTCTATGGAAAAGTTTCGATCCTATCTCGTTGGTTCAAAGGTAATTGTTCACACGGATCATGCAGCTTTGAGGTATTTGATGAATAAAAAGGATGCTAAACCTCGTTTGATTCGTTGGATTCTACTTCTTCAAGAATTCGACTTAGAGATTAAAGACAAGAAAGGGGCTGAGAACGTGGTTGCTGATCATCTTTCCCGCCTTACTTTAGATGATGATGATGATGGTAAAGATATTCCGATTAATGATTCCTTTTCTGACGATCATCTACTTTCTCTTGCAAGGATAGAGGTTCCTTGGTATGCTGATATAGCTAATTTCTTAGCTAGTGGTACTGTTCCTTATGGTTACTCATCGCAACAAAAGAAGAAGTTTTTCTATGATGTGAGGAAGCACTTTTGCTATGATCATTTTCTTTATAAATCTTGTGCAGATGGAGTCATTAGAAGATGTGTTCCTAACAATGAGATTGCTTCTATAATTTCGCATTGTCACGATTTGCCAAGTGGTGGTCATGCAAGTACTACGAAAACTGCTGCAAAGATTCTTCAGTGCGGTTTTTATTGGCCAACTCTTTTTAAAGATGTCCACCAATATGTTCATTCTTGTGATCATTGTCAACGAACTGGAAATATTTCAAGACGCAATGAGATGCCTCTCAATAGCATTCTTGAAGTAGAGCTTTTCGATGTTTGGGGAGTAGATTTTATGGGACCATTCCCTCCATCTTTTAAGAACCAGTATATCTTGGTAGCTGTGGATTACGTCTCAAAATTGGTTGAAGCCATTGCATCACCCACTAATGATGCTCGTGTTGTGAGCAAGTTCTTTAAGAAGACGATTTTTCCTAGATTTGGATTGCCACGGATTTTAATTAGCGATGGAGGAAAGCATTTTCTCGAAAATCATTTTGAAGCTATGTTGAAGAAATATGGAGTTTATCATAAGGTGGGACTTTCTTATCATCCCCAAACTAGTGGTCAGGTGGAGATCTCTAACCGTGAAATAAAGACTATCTTGGAGAAGACAGTCGCAAAATCAAGGAAGGATTGGTCTACGAAGCTTGATGATGCACTTTGGGCATATAGAACTGCATTTAAAACACCTATTGGGACAACTCCGTACAGATTGGTTTATGGAAAAGCATGTCATCTTCCCGTGAAGTTGGAGCACCGTGCATTTTGGGCTATCAAGGGTTTGAATTTTGATATGTTAGCAGCAGGTGAGAAGAGACTTCTACAACTTAATGAGCTAGATGAGCTTCGTTTTGATGCTTATGAAAGTTCTAAGCTTTACAAGGAGAAAACAAAGAAGTGGCATGACAAGGGGTTATTACGAAGAGAATTCAAGGAAGGGGAGCTAGTTCTTTTATTTAATTCAAGGTTAAGACTTTTTCCCGGAAAACTTCGTTCTAGGTGGTCGGGTCCGTTCAAGGTACGAAAGGTTTTTCCATATGGTGCAGTTGAATTGTTAAATACCCATGGGGAGTCATTCAAGGTGAATGGGCAAAGAGTGAAGCATTATAGAGTTGGTGAACCAATTAACGAGGAGATGGATATTCAGCTGTCTTCCCCTCCTTCAGAATGATTGATGTGACGGTGTCGGGTTAACGACATTAAACAAATGCGCTACTTGGGAGGCAACCCAAGATTTTGAAGTTGTCTTTTTATTTTCACTTTTACTTTTAAAAAAAAATATAAAATAAAAAAAATCGAATTTTTGAGCAGTTTGCAGGTCTGTAACGCAGGTTGCTCCTGCGTTTCTGTGATCAGGGCAGTTTGCAGGTGTGTAACGCAGGCTGTGCCTGCGTTACTGGAGTAGGGGCAGACTGCGGGTTAGTAACGCAGCTTGCGCCTGCGCAACTGCTCTTGGGGCAGGTTGCCAGACGCGCGCGTAGGCTGCGCGTGGAGCAGAGAATCTGATGTTTTTTTTTGTCCGCCAGCAGCTGTTATACATAAAAAAAAAAATTCTATCCTCAATTTTTTTCAACCCCATATCTTATTTATATCTCTTATTCTCTCCTTTCAAAACACAAATCAAATCCTAAATCAATTCCAAAACCCTCTCTATTCTAATTTTTTTTTCTTTAATTCATTAAATCTTTTTCTATCCTATATCAAATTTCAAATCCCACCCAAATTTTTTCCTTTTCACATTAATATTTTTATATTCATCCTATCATTCCATTATCCATATATACCCATACATACACACCCAATTCATTCTCTTCATCCTCTACATCTCTAAAAATTCAAGTTTGGGGGAATTAGTACAAGTTCACCTCTTCGATTCGTAGTTGGGATATCTCTTCTTATATTCTATTTTTTATTACGAATTTGTGTTCTTGTAAATTGGGGTTTTGTATTAGTCTTGTTAATTGGGTACTTTTGGTGTGATATTGCTTGGTGGACTTTTGGTGGGATATTTTTTTTGGTGGTTGTTGGTGGTTCTATTGTTGAGTGAGGTTTTGGTTATTATGGCTCCTAAGCGAATGAGGGGTGGTTCTATTAGGGTGGAGAGATTTTCTTCTCCGGATGCGGAGGTTGAGTATAATTGGTTTTTGTCAAGGTCGGTGGCGAAAGAAAGGGGGTTTTTGCCAACTCGTCATTATGGGTTGGTTGATGTGATTAGTGAGTTACGTTGGGGAGAGATTTGTAAGGCGCCTGCTCCGGTTCTGTTGAATGTTGTAAGGGAGTTTTATGCGAATGCTAAAGGTGAGCCGGATGGGGTAAGTGTGGTTCGAGGTAAACAGGTGGATTACAGTCCAGATGCTATTCGTCCAATTTTGGGACAACCACCTAAGATTTTGGGGGTTGAAGATTGGATAAGGAAGACTAGTGAGGATGTGGATATGGAGGCGATTGTTCGTGAATTATGTGTTCCTGGTACAGTTCGGAAGTATAAATTGGGAACTACTGAGCCAATTAATTTTCCGTCTGCTATGATGAATAAGTTTGCACGAGCATGGTATTTATTTATATGTGCAAATATTATGCCTACTTCTCATACGGGTGAGGTAACAGCCGATAGAGCAATTCTTCTTTGGGGCATTCTAAAGGGCAAATACATTGACGTTGGTTATATTGTTTATCAGAATATTATCAGGTTTTTAAAGTCTAATACACTGTCATCGATGCCCCATGCTTCTATTATAGCTGGTTTGTGTAGGGATAGTGGTGTTATATGGGGTGCGGAGGAGGATTTGCAGTCACCTTTGGCTTCTATTGTGGACGTGTCTATTGATCGAATGCCGGAATGGCAAGGTGGGGTTCCACATCCGAGGGGACTTGGTTATGTTGTTGGTGGTGCTGGTGTTAGTGGTCAGGGAGCGGGCGCTTAGCCACGTGTTTCGAGAGTACCGAGAGTTTTGGATGCCCACTTCAGGCATTTGTATAGGCGGATTGATGCTATACATGCTAGTAACCGGGAGTATGCTGAGGATATGGCTGCAGCTTTGAGAGATGTGGGACTTCAGGCAAGGTGGCCAGTCTATGGAGCTCGTACGCAGTATCCACCGCCTGATTCATCCGAGGATGAGGACGAGTAGGTATGTTTTCTGCTATCCCTTGTATTTACTTCCATTCAATGCGGACATTGAATATTTTAAGTTTGGGGGTGGTTTGAGGGATTAGTAATTGTTGTTGTATTATGTGTTCATATAAGATATCATGTTTGCATGTTTAGTGTAATTCATGCATGTTCGTTCGTATTATTTATGTTGTTTCATGTAGGACATTCTGTTATTTTATTTTCGTATACCATGTGAGTTCATGTTAGTTGCATTTTCATGGCATTCATAATTCATGATCCCTTAGGACGAGCTGATTCTGATTGGTAGGTAGATGTTTAATTGAGTGTGATGATGATGAGTAGAGGGTTGATTTATAGTTCCTAGGAATTGACTTGCATGTTACGGGAACAAAATTTTTACACAACTCATTGTTTGCTTTTGGGCTAGGTTGTGGTTATGCTTGTTTGGAGTTTTAAGATTTAATCACTTGATTATATTTAGAATTTTCGTTATTCCCTTGATGGCGTAGGAGCACTAAAGTCTAAGTTTGGGGGAAACCAGGGATTTCATGCTAGTTGTTAATATTTGTTGAATAATGGCTAGGTGTCAATTGGCTAGTAGCCAGCTCATATTTATATGAGTAGTCTAGGGTTGGAAATGAGAAAGGCTCATTCCAGATTGCATGAAAAAAAAATCAAAAAAAAAAAAGAAAAAAGAAGAAAAAAAAAGAAGAAAAAAAAAGGAAAAAAAAGTCAATAGTTTAATTGTTAAATGCAGAATTAACCAGAGTGAGCTCTTTAATACTCGAGTAATTAAGTCTGAGGGGACTTAGTCCTAGTAACCTAAAGCTCTTGTGGTTTGGGATTGCTGACCTAACACTCGCTACATGGGTATTATTGTATAAGCCTTTTGGGGTCTCATTCATTGCACGGTTAAATAAACATGTGTATTGTATTATGTGTCGTAGTGTAGTAATAAAACATGAATTCATGGCTAACTTGAATGAGGATGGAGGTGTTTCTAAGTTATGAAGTGTCTACAGTCTATTCTTTTTATAAACCTGTGATTGTCTTGGCAAAGGATATGTATGATTTTTGACCTAGTGTTGGGAGTATTTCTGATGAGCATTGCACACACGCACGTTTCTGTTCATGTATTGTTAGTATACGGGGACTTAGTCGAGCTCTGCTTGGATTTATTTACATTCTTTGAGATATTTGCTTGTTAGTTGGTTTTGGTGAGTTTGAAGGGGATCTTTGCATTTTCATATTAGTTGCATTCATGCATTGCATTGTATTAGGTTAAATGGATTTTGTGGGTACATTCGCTATAGGCCCTCACGAGACCTTACTCGTCCACTAGGGCTACCTAGGGGTTTAAAGGGCTTGTTGCATATGCCAAATGCAACCGTGATCACCTACGGAAGTGGTACTAGTTAGTTAGTTGTAATTGTTAATGCTTGAGGACAAGCATCGGTTTAAGTTTGGGGGTGTTTGATAAGTGGATTTTATATCTACTTGGAGCATTCTAAATCAGCATAAATTGACTGTCTTGTACTCAAGTTTCTTGTAGTTTTGATGTGTTTTGCTTAGTTGTGCAGATTTACAAGAATGTTGATTATGGTGGATGCTTTAATCGTTTTTGGCGATTTATTTGATTAAAATTCGGATTTTCCGGGAAGGCTGCGCAGCTTACACTGTTTTGGCCATATCTGGAGTTCTAGAAGTCCGTTTTCAGCAATCTTACTGCCCACGCGAAGCTTGGGAGATTTTCTACAACATGGAACAGGTTTTAAAAGAGCAAGTTGCACGTGGTGGGGGCAGGAAGCACGACAAGCAGATTGTTGGAAGCAGTGAAATTACTATTTTGCCCTTTTCAAGTTCTAATTGTATTTTGGGCAGTTTTTAGAACTTTAATTGAATTCTAATTGTATTAGAAGGTAATTTCTTGCTGGGAAAGAGATCTAGAGCCTATTTAAACACATCTTAGCCTTATAAATTGGGATCGCTTTATTATTATATCATAGCTTAGATCTGGAAGGGAGAGCTTTTACTTTCTTTGAAGACTACAGGTTTTTCTCTTTTCTTATAATTATGTGTTCAATTTATAATTCTTGTTTTGTTAATTCAATTATGAGTGAGTAGATTATTAATCTAGGGTTAAGTAGAACCCTAGTTATGGTTGATGTGTGAATTTTCCAATTCCCCCAATTTGATTGTTTAATTGCCCTTTCTTATTGAGTTGTATTAATTAACAATTACAAATCAGACGTGATTATGTGTATTGTTTGAACCAATATCTAATTATCAACGAGAGTTGGATTTAGATGGTTGTGATTTATCCAATAAGAACATGAAATTCTCCATGAGAATAGGTAGAATGAATTGTTAGGAAATTAGGATGCTATGATTAATGTCTCTAAATTGCATGATACCATGAGAATAGGTTTGATTGTACTTTAAGAGAAGCCATTAATACTCGAGAGGGGTTATTGGTATTTATAGGGCGCATCTTTCCTGTTGAGTAGTGTACGATTAATTGGGGAGAAAATTCACGATTGCATTAATTCATGCTAGTGGGGATACTTAATTCTGGATGTTTTTAATATTTGATTAATACAAACACAAATTCTCTTTAGTATAAAATTAGTTTAATAATCTCTCAATATTTATTGTGTTACTAGCTTAGCCGAATTAAATCAGAAATAACTGGTGATTGATACGTTTGTCTCTGTGGGATCGACTCTGACTTACCCTGCTACATAGTTAGAAGGAATTGTTAGATATTATTATTTGATAGGCACGCGACAGCCTTGTCAATGGCCACCAAAGCTTTTAACGCTCAAGGGCTACTGTTGGTGCCTAACAATTATGTAGCTCCATTGAATACTGAAACAGTTCCTGAGGCGTTTCATCTGATTCAGAATTTCTTGAGAGATTCCGAGATTGGTAAAGCTCTAGTTGAAACACCAATGCTCTCTGCCACACAAATTGCTTCTTTATGGCAGAACTCTACTTATGACGATGGAGGAGAGAATTGGACTCCTTCAATTATTTTCACAAACGAGGAAACAGAGTACGTCATTACTCCAACTACTGTCAGAGAAACTTTGGGTTTTGATACACACACTTCATACAGTGTTGTTGGTGAGAATCATCTAAAGGAGATGTTGCAGAAAGTTGGATACTCAGACACTTTAGCAAGACTTGGTTTAGTGAAAAGGCCACCTCTAAGAAAGGAGTGGAGTTTCTTTTTCGACTGTATCACAAGGGCATTTGGAAAGAAAACCACTAATTGGGATGCTATTCCTATTAACAGTCTTCAAATTAGGCATGCTCTTCTTTATGGAGGTAATTTTGATTTTGGTAGACTTGTCTTGATGAATATAGGCGAAAGATTATCAGAGTCTAGTACAACTATCTATTTTTCTAGATTTTATCAATTATTATTCACTGCTTGTGTTCCTGGTGTTGATATTACTGAGGAAGACACAATTCAGCCCTTTAAAGTTAATAAGAGAATATTCTCTGATTTGACCAACAAGGATGCAAACAAGGAACAAATACCTGATTTGTTTCTGCCTCTTGCTCTTCAAAATTTCTTAAATCAACCTCACGAACCACAACAGCCTGAGCCTAAGCCTACACTGTCACCACCTGCAAACCCTGACTCTGTACAACCTACAAACACTGAAACATAACCTCCACCTGAAAATGCTGAAACAGACACTAACCAAATTCCACCACCATCCACTCATACTCCAACTCAACCTCAACCTATAATCACTGAGCAAGTTGCAACCTCTGAACAAAATCCATCACCTACACAGGTTAAACCAAAGAAGAGGGGTCGAACCAAGCACATTGCTGTAAAAAGGGTTCAAAAACCTAGAAAGGAAAGAGCAAACATGCCTCCATTACCATCTGTTGTAGAAGATGATTCTACTGATGAAGGAGTGACAACTGAGGTGCCTCAATCAAAGCGAAGAAGGTTGATACTTGATGACTCTGATGAAGAGATTAATGTTGAAGCTCCAGAGGTGATTTCTAAGGAGATACCTGCTGTTGAGATGCATATTGAAGAAGAAGTTGTAAAGGCAACTGAAGATGCACAGTTGATTACAGAAAATAGAGATGGTTCTGCTGCTATGGATGATCTTGTTGAGACATTCATACCATTCTCTGATGATTTTGAAGTTCCTATCTCATCACCTGTTGCAAACTCTGAAGCCACAGGTGTAGCTGATCAACCTACTGTGGTACTTGATGACACAGTGGCAACTCATACTGAGTTATTCTCTGATGCTCACCAAATTCTTGAAGAAGGTGAAGAAGTTGATCAATCCACCAAGGCTGTAATCTCTGAGCCACCTGCAGAGAATGTTGCAGAGCCTACTACTGAAAATGTTGAACCTGCAGTGGGTATTGCTGAGAATGTAAATGCTGATGTTGAAACTGAAGGAAGTGCTGAGTCTAACTCTTCTCAGAGTATACCAGTACAAACTGATGCAAAGCATACAAATTTTTCTGGACCTTCACATCAACATGAGATTGAAAAAGAATATTATGCCAAATTTTCAGCAAATTGGTATAAAGAGGATTTCATTTTTCCTACAAAAAGAGCAGCTAAGTTTGTGAATAGAACTGCTACAACAATTTCAAATCCAGACATTCTCTCTAGTCTGAAAGTAACTATTGTTCAAGTCAAGACTCTGAATGAGAGGTTTGATGATTCTAAAAAATCTATCACTAACCTGAGAGCTGAAGTTATTGCCAGAGACATGAATATGCAGAGAGATAATTCATTAAAGTTTCAGAAATTCTCTAAAGCACAAGAAACTCTGTTTACAAGGCTAAGTAAAGTTGAAGAGAATCAAACTGAATTGTCTGGTAAGATTGATTCTATTGCTACCTCATTGGAATTGATAACATCTATCTTGATTCTTGATGATGTCAAAAAGGGGGAGAGAGTTGCTAAGTCCAAATGCAGGCAGTCTCAAACTCTGACTCAGAAGGATGATGCTTAAGATGGAGGAGCAAATGATAAAGGGAAAAGATTAAGAGCTGATCAAGGTTTGAGTCAAAGATCTGGAAAGTCTTCTAAGTCAAAGTCTGGTGGAGTAAATACTGATGCTCAGGGTACTTCAAAGACTCAGAGTTTGTTATTAACTGCTAATCCACAGACAGATGAAGAATTGGCTGCTAAATTATTTCTTGAAGAAAATGAAGAAGGAGTTACAATTGCAGATGTTCAAGCTGAAGAGAAGAATCTACAAGAAGAACATCAGAAAGCTTTGAAGTCTGGAAAGTTTAAGAAAAATATGAAAGCTTCTAGGCCTGTTCTTAAAGGGATTATAATTAAAGAAAATGTTGGTGCTGATCAAAAGGTACAAGTGTCTAGGAAACCAACAGAAGAAGATGCTAAACAGAAGTTGAAGGGTAAAGTTGGTGAAGAAGAGAAGGTTTCAAATAAAGTAAGTACAACCTCTGTTGCTACACAAGTTGTACAGAAACCATTGTCAACTCAGATGCAAATGATTTTTGGAAAACCAACACTTCATGATCCAAATCTGATGACTGGAAGTATTACTTCTCTACAAGGCAGAACTTTAATGGGTAAGCAAGGTCGAGATAAATCTGGATTGGGCTCCCATAGAGAAGTTAGAATGAATACTAGTCCACAAGATCCTTCATCACTGGCTGTTCCAGGTCAAGGTGTTACTCAGGAGAGTTTAGACAGAGTGGAATTAGTGTAGTTAATTCATCAAAAGAGCTTAAAGAAAGATTTTCTACTGTACTTCATGGCTGATAGGACTGTATATAAAATTGGTGAGTATGATCTTGATTTGAAGATATGGGAAGAATTGGAATATCAACTGTATATTTTCAAAGTGAAGAATCAAAGGACTCAACAAGCTGCAAATGTGTTAAGAAATAAGATGCTGCATAATTTGGCAGTTAGAGGTGTAAAGTATACAGGTATGTATGTCCCAAAGTACAGAGATTATCAGGGAAAGATTGTTGAGATGAAGAAGAATAGTGCTCGATTGAAGACAGATCTGGGTATAACTGTTTTAGATTTTAACTCAGAGTCAGAAAAAGCACTTTTCATCAGACTAGGAAATGACATGAAGAGAAACAAGATTTATTCTCTGAGATCTGCAATTTATCAGATTAGTGAAGATGATCCTAAACTGAAAGAGATTAAGGAGATCATGCAGAGAGAACTTGAGAATGCAGAAAGAAGGTTGCTTATAGACTATCTCAGATCAACACCAGATTTTGAGGAAATTAAGTAGTTAAAGCTCTGTAAGTATTTCTTGTTTTCTATAAGTTTTGTCTAAGTAGAAGTTTAAACTCTGATTATTTGTTAAACACTGCATTTGTCTATTTTGTTTTGACATCATCAATTACTATTATTAACTTGTGCATTTTTGCTAATGAACAAGTTGGGGGAGATTGTTAAATATAATTGATATGAATGATATCAGTGTTTAAGTATTACAGTGATTCATCAGAGTTTAACTGGAAGCTGGAAGCATGCAATCAGAGTTTAATTAAACTCTGATGGATGGAAGCTCGACAGAGTTTGCTAAACTCTGTCAGGAGGAAACATCTACTGGTCATCAGACTTTGAAGAATAATTGAAGATAATTATGGAAGCGATATCTTTGAAGATTGGATAGATGTCAAAGAGATCGTGTTGACTAAGGAGACGTGTAACAATCATAATTGATAGCATTTGTATAGCTGATTTATAGGAGTATCAATTATTGATTGTATCGTAGCTGTATATCTTTATAAATACAGTTAGGTTAACCCTAGAAGGGTGTCGAGTAACGAATTATAAATCATTGTAACCTAAGCAGCTCTCTGTGGTATTTTACATCAATGAGAGAGGAGTTTTTAATTCAAAACAGTTTTAATTGTTCGAACGTGTCTTACTTGTTATTCTCTCATACGAACTTGATTATAATTGTGTATTCGGCCTAACATAACCCCAAGAAGCTCATTAATGAGGCCCGAAAACCTGATCAGTTTTCCTAGAAGTTGGGGGGAAAATGATATGGGCTAGAAATAAGCCATAAAGACATAATTAATGATGCATTAATTAGACCTGGCTTGGTCCAAACAAGAAGCTCATTAATGAGGCCCGAAACCCTAATTAAATATTAATTTCGTAATTAATATTGAGGGCTAATTAACAGCTTGGAAATAAGAGTAAAAGATGGATATAACTTCTACAAGAACTAGCCTCCAACGCATCTAATCGTACAAGGAAACCGACTCCTACAAGATAGGATCTAGAATCTTCTTCAAGGAGGTGACTTTTCCACTAAGTCTCCTAACCCTACTCTAAATCTTAGGTTCTCAACGCCTATATAAAGGGCCCGACCCCTCATTCTCAGAATTACGTCTTGGCTTGATTCTCTATCAATACAGAGATACATAGGCATCTTGTAAGGACCAGTCAGTCTCGAAATGCAAGACAACCATTAAAGCTCGAATCTCACCGACCCTAGCATTAAATATGCACGAACCCTAGCCACAATCTAAAACCCTCATCTTTATTCCAGAACACACACTATACTAAATAAATAAATTTCTGAAAAATAGATAAATAAAAAAATTGAAAAATTTAAATCAAGATAAAATTTATATTATATAAAATAAAAGTAAGCACGGGTATTGAGCTAGTAATCTATAAACCAACTATTAATGTATAATAGCTACATGGTTTATCAGTTAATTCCTATAATCTAGCATATTGTTTTATTACATTCTTATTTTGAATGTGTATATTAAGGTAAAATAGCTCATTGTAGCTTTAGGTATGTTAATTCAATGAATAAAATATAATTGTAACCATTACTAGATCATCTAGAGTTGCTCCAAGTACATACAAGATATTGTTTGATGCCCAACTTGACTTGCTCCAAGTAGAAGTCATGCAGCATATGTATTACAACATAGTCATCAAGATTTACATCTAGTACCTTCATGACATAATGCATATTTGCGTGGAAGACATAGGTCTTGCAAAGTAAAGTTGGTCATGTAAATTTAGAAAAAAAAAGGTTGGTCATGTAAAGGAGGAGTTGTAATTTCACCAACATCGCCACCATCAGGCCCAACATCTGGTGCCCTAATCTATCTATAGGTTTCATCGGAACGCCTGAGAATTTGTATGGAATAGAAAGCTCAGGCTTTCAAGCTCAAAGTATATGTCTTAATATATAAAAGTTTAGGCCAAGATAACATAACTCAAGTGACTTTATGCAATAGAAAGTTGTGGATCCTTTTGGTGAAGATTGGAAAACTTATAAAAGAAAATTGAGCAATGAATAGAATAACACGTGTACTTACCATTGATTTTCAAATTAATATATTTTAGCCAATGCATTTTGAACTGAACATCATTAAGAAGAATGGACCAAACCTGTTTAAAGGAAAAGGTGCTACAACTTCTCATTCACATAATATTACGACTAGAAGACATGTAAGTAATAAATTTAGAAGCTTACCTGAATTTCATAACCTTTATGTTCAATTAGATATAGATCTCCACCTCGTAATTTCATTCGTGTATGAAATTTCATATCACAATTTTTTCAATGGATAAAGATATGCAATTATTAATTTTACAGGACTATGCGTGCGTTCATGTAACAATTAACTCAACGAAACAATAGAACTAACACATCTTATTATGGAATGTAATCCTATATTCCAATTAATCAATATTAACCCCGTTTTAGTTTACAATCTAAAAGTTGAAACTCAACTTATTAATGGAGGTGATGCACCCTTCCTTTATGTCACATACAACACACATTTAAGCTTACAATTTGAAAATCAAGGTCAACAAGATGTCAACTAAAAATGGTGAATAGATTTTATTGAAGATCTTTTGATGAATTTCATAACATGTGGTACATTGATAGGCCTTGTAGCTATTTGATACAAAGAAAGTTCAGAAGGAAGAAACATACAAGTTGAAGAACAAACCATAAGTATGGTAGTGATGTTAAAAATGAGGTCAAAATAAGATAATATACAAAATCTACAGGCCAGCATCATAAAAATTAAACCACCAGGAGTGCTATACACATCTTATATAGACAATCAAAATTGTTAACACAAGTTCCAAGTAAAAGAATATTTCAAGAAAAACATACAGATCCGCCCAATCTAATCAGCAAAATTCACAGTAAATGTGAGGTGGAACTAGACCAAGACCAAGTACACAAGCTTTATGTTGAAAAGCACGACAATCTGAATTTTCACATTGTCAATAGAAAATTTAGAAAAAAATATTGATTTGATCAGAGTAGATTAAAAAAGTGAAAATTGTGCAACAACAAGAAGAAAAAGAATTTAATCAATTATGATAGACAAAACTCCACAATATAACACAATATAACAGGTCAGATAAACCAATTTTAGCTTAGAGTTATCAATTCACAATTACCTCAGCAAAAGAAAGTAATAGGAAAAACACATATGCACACACGAAGTCGCAATAGACCCCGTGGAAGATGAAGTAAAATTTCAACCTCGGCCGTATCAATCATAGAATTGTCTGGCGACCAGGAACCACATGGGCGGGTGATCCTTTCCCTGATAGAATTGGTAATCCTGTCAACATAACTATACTGTCTGTTTAATGCTGACTCGTACATTTATGCTTGCATAATTCTGAACCAAAAGAGTAGAACATTTGAATGAAAGAATTATTTCAAGAGAAAGAAAGTGGAAACAAGAAATGTAATCATTTTGGAAGGCTACGGTTATCTATTATTCATAGCTAAATCGCTAACAGTAGTATTTACTTATTTAAAATAGCTACCAAATCTATCATTTGTGCACATCATCAATAATCTTCACTACTTCTGTCCTCTCAGCAACCTCTGTTGAGGCACTCGATGATGCTGAACAAAAAGTAAAATGCTACATTTAAATCAAGAACCAACATGCATACGCAAAAATTTCAATCTAAGATGTATGCAATCAAAACATCAACATGTATTAATCCTCTTGACGTTTTGATTGCATTTTGTTAACATGTAAAACAAAATGCATAACTGACTGGGTGCATATATCCTCTCTAAATGTTCCTTTATTAAACATCTTGATGCTTTGATTGCATATAACTTAGCTTGGAATTTTTACTTATGCATGCTGGTTCTTGATTAAATATTGCATCTCACTTTTTGTTCTACATCATCGAGTGCCTCAACCGAGGTTGCTGAGAGGACAGAAGTAGTGAAGATTATTGATGATGTGCACAGATGATAGATTTGGTAGCTATTTAAATAAGTATATACTACTGTTAATGATTCAGCTATGAATAACAGATACCCGTAGTTTTCCAAAGTGAGTACGTTTCTTTTTTCTACTTTCTCTCTCATGAAATAATTATTTAATTCACACGTTCTACTCTTTTGATTTAGAAATTGCAAGCAGAAATGTATGAGTCAACACTAGATAGACAGTCTAGTTATGTTCCCAGGATTAGCAGTTTCTACCAGGAAAAAGATCACCTGGTCGCCAAACAATTCTATGACTGATATGGCCGAGGTTGAAATTTTACTTCATCTTCCACAGGGTCTATTGCGACTTTGTGTGTGCATATGTGTTTTTCCTATTACAATCTTTTGTTGAGGTAATTGCGAATTGATAATTCTAAGCTAAAATTTCCATAATTGATTTATTTGACTTGTTATATTGTGTTATATTATGGAGTTTTGTCTATCATGATTGATTAATGTCTTTTTCTTCTAGTTATTGCACAATTATCACCTTTTTAATCTACTCTGATCAAATCATAATTTTTTTTCTAAATTTTCTCTTAACAGTGTGAAATTTCAGATTGTCGTATGTTGCAACATAAAGCATGTGTGCTTGGCCTTGGTCCAGTTCCACCTCATATCTACTTTGAATTTCGCTAATTAGATCGGGGCAGATCCGTATATTTTTCTTGAAATATTCTTCTACTTGGAACGTGTGTTAACATTTTTGATGGTCGATCTATATAAGATGTGTATAGCACTCCTAGTGGTTTAATTTTTATAATGTTGGCTTATGGATTTTGTATATCTTCTTATTTTGACCTCATTTTTAACATCGCTGCCATACTTATGGTTTGTTCTTCAACTTGTAAGTTTATTCTTCTGAACTTTCTTTGTATTAGATAGCTAAAAGGCCTATCAATGTACTACATGTTCTGAAATTCATCAAAAGATATTTAATAAAATCTATTCACCCTTTCTAGTTGACATCTTTTTGACCTTGATTTTCGAATTGTGTAAGCTTAAATGTGTGTTGTATGTGACATAAAGGAAGGGTGCATCACCTCCATTAATTAGTTGAGTTTCAACTTTTAGATTGTAAACTAAAACGGGGTTAATATTGATTAATTGGAATATAGGATTACATTCCATAATAAGATGTGTTAGTTCTATTTTTTCGTTGAGTTAATTGTTACATGAATGCACGCATAGTCCTGTAAAATTATTAATTACATATCTTTATCCATAGAAAAAATTGTGATATGAAATTTCATACACGAATGAAATTACGAGGTGGAGATCTATATCTAATTGAACATAAAGGTTATGAAATTCAGGTAAGCTTCTAAATTTATTACTTACATGTCTTCTAGTCGTAATATTATGTGAATGAAAAGTTGTAGCACCTTTTCCTTTAAACAGGTTTGGTCCATTCTTCTTAATGATGTTCAGTTCAACATGCATTGGCCAAAATATATTAATTTGAAAATCAATGGTAAGTACACGTGTTATTCTATTCATTGCTCAATTTTCTTTTATAAGTTCTCCAATCTTCACCAAAAGGATCCACAACTTTCTGTTGCATAAAGTCACTTGAGTTTTGTTATCTTGGCCTAAACTTTTATATATTAAGACATATACTTTGAGCTTGAAAGCCTGAGCTTTCTATTCCATACAAATTCTCAGGCGTTCTTATGAAACCTATAGATAGATTATGGCACCAGATGTTGGGCCTGATGGTGGCGATGTTGGTGAACTTACAAGTCCTCCTTTACTTGACCAACTTTTTTTTTTGCTAAATTACATGACCAACTTTAGTTTGCAACACCCATGTCTTGTTGGGTTTCAATACAATTTGATGTTATGGGTTTGGGTGGTGTAATATATATATGGGTAAGATAATAATTGTATGTTTAGACAATTATTATATGTGGCATGTCTTCATCACTAAGTTGAGAAATTAGGTGCCAAGAATTGGAAGGGTTGTAGAACAAGTATAATAAGATTTGTAGAACAAGTATGGTAAGTCTTGGTGGCTAATTTTGGATGGCTATATATACATTGTCATATTGTATTTGTTTGATAGGTGAGTACTTAAGAGATGTAGTCTTAGGTATTGTTTGTGAGATGCTTAAGCATTGTTTGGCTTATGTATCAGTTTAGGACACCATTGAGGTTTTATTGTTTTCATGTATTATTGATAATTATTTTGATTAATAATACGAGTTGGGACATTGGTGTTTCCACGTCAAATATTTTGTGTGTTCTTGTTTTACTTTTACTTATTGATTTGACTAGATTGTACTCAACCCCGCCTTCTACAATCTAGGTTGTATTGTTGGGCCTCAACAGTGTATCAAATTTAGTGTACCACACTACCAACCAAATAGAGGCTAGTTGCTTATAATAATATAGTATAGTATAGGTAGGTATAGAAATTTTACTAGATTTGGTATATTAAAGTCTTTTTCTAGTAAGTTAAAGATAGTTCAGGGACCCAAAATACGAAATCATTTGTTCATGGACCTAGATAATAAAACATGAATAGAGCAGGGACCTATTATTTAATTTTCCCTTTAAGAATTATTAGAGATTTTTTTTACTCTAAAGATGTCATAAACTATTAGAATTTGTCTTGATAGTTGTATTTTATTGGATTTTATATAACTTTAAACTTCTACAATAGAGTTCAAAATTTTGCAATAGAATTACGTAAATCAACTAATTACTTATCCTGATTTTACAATAAAATCAAAAGATTTATCGGAAATTTTGAGCAACTAAGAAACTGTAACAACTAAATTTAAAAACAAAAAAAAATATAAAGAAGTCAACAAAATGTATTAAAAGTGTAAAGTAGAATCAAATTTTTTTACATTAGAATTAAATTAATCAACAATTACTTACTTGATTATGAAATAAAATTAGAGGCATGTCTGAAATTTTGAGCAAAATATTTTCTTCTTAACAGTCATTTCGTCAAAACCTGAAACAGAATTAAAAAATTTACAAAAAATTATAATGACATCAATGTGAAAATTTGTGAACATGCTCTTAATATGATATACAAACACATAGTATCCAAAGAAAAATATCTAAATCACGAAAATATATTAGAGACGAGAAGCGTAAATGAAAACAAACAGAGATAGAAGCCATCATAAACTGAATTTAACAAAAATTATTATGAATTTATAAAATATTACAATTTAATTGGTAAAATTGAAATTCAATAACATCTAATAGTTAGACAAAGAGATTAACCTGATGAAGATTTAATCGCAGCAACGGGATTACATAGCTGAGCTTGTTTTGAATTGGATGTCACAATCATAAATAAAATCGCCGGAAGAGATTGTCGACAGAGAGATCGTGTAATCGGCTTGTATGTATAACTAACCTGTACATTTACATTCAATAAAATTTAATAGCTTTTAAATTTAAGATAAAGAGTGAAAATCAATAGAGATTAAATCGCAGCAAGATGATTACGTAACTCATATTGATTCGAATAAGATGCCACAAACTAAAATAAAATTGTCGAGTGAGAGATCTTGAAACCGGCTTGAATGTATGACTAACATATAAATACAACAACTAGTAGTTGTTAGAAGATATTATAATTAATAGATTTAAAGCAATTCATAGAAAAATGAGTACAAATACACAAACCCGATAAAGACTAAATGACAACGTCATTACATCGACAATTATCTTGAGTACCCAAAAAAATGATTTAAAAAGATGTTCACACAAGAAACTTTGTTAATTTCAACTAAATTGCAGATAAAATCGATGAAAGACAGGTCGATGTATAATGAATTTGATAGAAGGAGATGAATATGTACATGACCTATAGATACAATAGTTGTGAAACTTTTGTTTTTGCTTAAATAGAAAGAAATTATTTAACTTTAATTTATAATTACCGTTAGATTGGTTTATCGTAGTGTCCAGATTAGCCTAGAAGGTTCTTTCTTGTACTTTATATAGGAGGGTGTTTTCAAGAATAATGGCCTACTTATATAGTGGGCTGGTCCTAATCATTTAGAGGCCCCGTGTAGAAGTTTTATTGGACCCCTTTTGAAAGTATTGTTAAGATAATATAAAAGAGCCTTTTGGGCTTAGCAAAAAAAAAGAGCTTTTTGGATCAATTAGAAATATTACTAAAAAACTTTGGGACCTTATTAAAATGAATCAAACCAAAGTAAGAATGTAAAAAAAAATTACAAATTTAAATTTGAAGAAAACTTGTTTGAAGAACATTATCATTAATTGAAGACCTGCTTGGAAAAGCCTCTCCCTTTTAGGACGCGCCCTAAGAGAAGTAAGTCGGAGAAATAAAATATTAAAGACCTCCAGGGGTTTTCCTTGATGATTGAAGGCATCTCCTATGTATTGGGTTAACCTCATAAGGGAGCGGTAGGTATGATTTAGTTTGTGCTCTGAGAGCCTTGTTCTTATATTCAATAGATTTTTTTCATTGGAGAACTTTGGAGTTAGTTCTGCACTTTGCAATTGTAAAGTTGGGATCACTTATCTTATAATTTGGTGGGTTGTCCTTATCGATCGGGAGATAAGGACACACACTATCATTTGGAATAAGTCGTGGCTATACTTACACCTATATTTTCGAGAGACAACTGGTAGTGAGAAATCTGTGAAGTCCCGAGATTGTACATAAGTGGGCATTGGGCCTTTGTGACTAGACCTCATTGTTGGGCATTCTTAAAGTGAGCTGAAGTCTTGTTGGAGTTGGTTCAAGTTTTCTTGTAGTTGGCCTCATAGTGGGAAACCTAGTCCATATAGATTTTCTTGCTCCCAAGAACTACTTTGGACTTGATCCTCAATAAATAGAGATGCGTAGCGAGAGCTCTTATAGCAACCACCAATAAACCTGACCAATCTTAACCCCTAATTATTCACAAATAACATATTTTGATGGTTTTTTCGGCAAAAAATCATAATAGTAGATCTTGATTTCGACAAATGTAAGAACCCAGATTTTTGGTAGAATTTAAATTTTTTTATTACGTATTGATATATGAACGAATAGTGGTTGTGACCACATTGTTTTGACGATTTTAGTAAACAAGTTTTCAACGGATGTGGGTTCTAGTGTTTATATACTATATGAATGCTGCAAGTTAGTAGATAATATAGATTAGAATAATCTATCTCCTATAAAGTAAGATATGGTATTCCAAAGAAGAATGGAATATTCTCATGTCATCCAAATCGATATCTGTTATCAGTCCAGTGGTTCCGTAAAAGAGTAAAGGAACGCTCGAAAGAGAACAATGACATTTTTATAAATACAGAGAATTAAAAAGAGGATAAGTGATGAACAGTATTTTGGTGGAATTTGGAATATTATTAGACGACACTATATAGAACTATTCAGAACGGATTTCAGAGTTCGTATTAATGATCAGTGGATGAAATAAGTGTATGTAAACGATATCGGATTCTGAAAAATAGTACTTTTATTTTCTCCGAGATTTCCCTAGACACTGAAAGATTTAAGGATTTAATTAAAAGATTTGAGGGATTTAAATCCAAGATTTATAAAGGATGATTAAAGATCTTAGCAGGAATATTAAGAAGGTTTCCGGTAAAACCTTAACGAGAAATACTTGAGATATTCCTCCGAATGATTATTGAAATGAGCAATAACCGGACAAAGAAACGAATAAACAACCAAGAGACAAACATGTGCAATTGGTGGAAAAAGAAGAAACCAAAGTGACATACTTGAAAGTCAACTACAACTAGGAGGACTTTTTAGCACTTAACCAAAAATGGAGTTGCATAATGTGGTGCCAACAAGTGGACAAGTAGATTGTTGACACTTGGACCAATAGATTGCTAACAACACAAAAGGAGAAGATGCATCCAAGTATAAGACATACATTACATGTGATATATCATTTCATAACACAAAAACACAAAAGAAACTCCATTTCTCTCCATTTCTACAAACTGCCCAGCAAGAACCACCTTGAAAGAACAATTAATATCTCCATTTCTATCCACGATAAAATCACCAAATTTTTACCACAACCTCTCCACTCCATGGACAATATTAGCTCAAAATTTCATGGTAATCTAATGAGTGTAGCCTAGTTAAATCTCCTCCCCAAGTTGAAGAACCAAACTGTCCAGGTTCTTGAACAGTTTTTGCAACGATTTTCAAACCACCATATCTCCTTCATTACTCAATGAAATTTTGTGTTCTTTATCTGGTTAGAAAGCTGTTAAGATTCTCTACAACTTTCATTTAGACGCCTCGTTCAGAAAAGCTCGGTAAGGGCCTTGTTTTTCATGATCTTTCAGTTGAGTTATAGCAGATCCGAAAATCACAAATTATGTTCTTGATGATTCTTGCTAGTTTAAGGTTGTAAGGAGTTATAAGGACTAGATCAAGGATTGTTAGACTCACATACACACCAAGGAAGGTATAACTCTCTTGAAACCTAGACCTTGTTTTGAGTTTTAAGCATGTTCTTGATAGTTTAGATTAGTTATGATGTTAGTGTTAGTATAAGCATGATTAGTTAATGATTTATATTGATCTAAGTAATATGATGATTATGGTGTTAAAATCAGTGGGTATTGCACTTTTTGAGATGAGAATCATGTGTATAAGTTGTGTGGATGCCCGGTGTGGCTTGGTTGTGTTGTTACGATTTTGGAATGTCCGAGTTATAGCCGTCGTAATGCCCGATTTTCGTTAGCCTTAAGAATTCGTGCATAATCAGTCGCATTAATTTTCTGACCTTGGTGAATAAATGTCATTTCCTTATAGATCTCGAGTCGTAGATCATTTTAGAAAAATAATCGAAGCAAATGGACTTACGGTTTAGGAGTTATGCTAAAAATCGTAAAAGTGGTTCGAAACTGAGAGTGCGAGTTCGTAATTGAAATTGAACCTCCTTGACATAGTTAATTTAGTGACGAATCTTAGCTATTAAATATTAGAGATCATAAGGAAGGTGTGGGAGAAAACCTCACGACAATTAGATCGTTTTTCGATTTATTAAAAATGTTCGAATCGAGGTTAAGTGCGAATGAACCCCTAAAGAGTATACTTGGTGATAACTTTGGAAAGTCACTTAGACAACGATCAATAAAGTTCGAGGTACAATCTTTTGACCTTAGAACTAATATGGCTTAAGTACCCACCAATTAAAAGTGTAATGGCATGCCTTAATAATCGAGCAAGTGTCGGGTCATAACGGCGTTAATAAGTGTCGGGTGAAAACGTGTTTCGAGCTAAGTTAAGTATTTACTTAGCTTTTTAACAGTGTGAAGTAATTGATCTTGAATACTCTGATTGTTTATAGATCATCGAGCCGACCTAGGACACGATATCCCTACTTGACTACCAGGCAAGTCTTCAATCAATTTGAAGCTGTTGTTGTGATAATATATATAAATTGCTTTTGTTATACATATGCCATTGCATGCATGCCTGCTTTCAGATATTATGTTGTGATACTTGTTCCCTGATTTGATGTTGGCTTATAAGCTAGATATGAGATATATTAGTTATAAGCCGGATATTGCTAAGACCCTTGGTAAAGGGGATTTGAATCTTATTCTTTGAATATAGTCCGGGAGTCAATATTCCTTGATATATGGTGATTATTTCTGAGGAAAATATTTTAAGTAAATATTTCTTCCATTAGTTATTTGATGAATATTATTTGAATATTCATCTGAGGTTATTATTAATTGAATATTATTTCGAATATTATTCATTCGGACTCGATTCCCTGACCAAATATTATTCATTCGGACTCGATTCCTTGATCAAATATTACTCATTCGGACTCGATTCCTTGATCAAATATTATTCATTCGGACTCGATTCCTTGATCAAATATTACTCATTTGGACTCGATTCCTTGATCAAATATTATTCATTCGGACTCGATTCCTTGATCAAATATTATTCATTCGGACTCGATTCCTTGATCAAATATTATTCTTTCGGACTCGATTCATTGATCAAATATTATCTTGAATATTCATTCGAACTTGATTCATTTATCAATTGTTATATTGATTATTCATTTGGAGATTATTTATCGAATAAATATTATTTCAAATATTCACTCAAGTTATATTCTTTATTCAATAAATATTATTTATCCAATAAATATTATCCTGGATATTTATTCGAGGGTTATCTTGAACAATACTTTATATTAAAAATATTCTTCAAATATCTTTGAGTTAATAAATATTCTTTGAATATTTATTTAATTCTTTTTGAAAATGATTCATTCCGTTCAGATATTATTTTTAACTTTCGGATATTATGTAAATTATTTTCGAGTCGTATTATGATTATTTTATCAAGGAAGGTTCTCCAAATTTCTTTTCTTCATTCAAGCCTATCGTTCAAATAATAAGGGAACCTTACTTGAGAGCTGTTATTTGTTTTGTATGACTGCCCGGTCATAAATATTTTGAAACTATTCTTTTCACTTGCAACTTGGTTGTTGTTCATCGATTGAATCTTTGTGCTACCTCATCATCATCCGAGGGGTAAGACTATTGGAACAAGTCGATATCAGTTAACAAGCAATAGCTTGGAATATATTGGTGAATTATCCTTTCCAACTAGATACGACTACTTCGTGGAGTCGTATCAACAAGTGTTATACTTGGGGAAAGGGGACGAACTTTACATTCAGAGTCATGGATTCTATTTGAACTAGGAGTCGTGTAAGAGGCCGAGTCGCGCCGGTCTATCCCATTTGGCCCAACCATTGGTCGGGAAGATCTAAAAGGGCGGTAGACAAGTAAATCCGTCAGATTCTTCCTTCTACCGGTAGTAAATCTAATTTGAACTATACATGCTGCGACTGATCATCGTAGATGGAATAGCGGGCGCGGTGAATACTCCAGCATTAGTTCATTATTCAAGTTCATTTATTTCCTGCAACATTATCATTGTTGGTAGAATTGAACCATGTTTGAAACCAGAACTGCAATATTTCCCTGCAAGTTCCTCTGTTATGATAAATGATAATATCTTGCTTATCTTGACTAAGCAGATATACTTCCATGAATTAAATACTTTGAGTTACCTTGTAACTTCATCTTTTATATTATATTGGCACTTTGTTCATTACTGCATGGCATATGGTTTCAAAGATATTCTTGAAGTATTATATATTATTGATGTTCAGTTATATACTTTTGTTGGTGGGCTATGGCTCACCTTTGCTTTATTTATTATATCACAACAACAGCTAGGTTTGATGGCCCGCGCAAGGCGCAATCGGCCCAAGAGTATAAGAGCCGTCAGAAAGTTACCCGCTGAGGTCATGGCTACCATTGCTGAAGAGGAAGCTATTGGTAGGCTAGTTGTCAGCATTTGAGTCTAATGTATTTATTATAAGATATATAAAAAGGGATGGCAAAGAGTAAGTATGGGTTAAATTGTAATTCTTTTGGGTTGTAAGAACTCAATCATGTGATTAATAATATTGATGATTACTCTGATTTCATCTCTGGAACTATAACGGGTGTGTTGTTGTTGTTGTTTGGGTCACAAGGTTGTAATTTAAATTATGATGGTTTTGTGGATGGAAATTGAGACCGTAATGACCGGATCCCTGACCCCGGATCTGGGGGTGTTACAGAAATGGTATCAGAGCGTTACGTTATACACCCCAGAGATGATGCGGCGTTAAAACAATAAATTCACTAAGATAATAAGAACTCTTGCCAAGTTCATAGTCGGACTACTTAATGTAGTGCTGACCTATAAAACCATAATGGGAACTATTAAGTATCATGATAGTAACTTAGTTCGATATCGTATCGACAAGTAAGGCGACAGATCTTGAGGCTTGCGAGCAGCGGCACGATGATACTTTATTATATGCTGACGATCGGCTTGTAGATTCGATAGAGTACCCTACTGAGAACCCGGAGGAGGTTTCAGCTAAGGAGAAGAATCCTGTTAAGAATAAGGATATTACCCTTGAGGAAATGAGGGTTGCAGCCAGAGAGACTGTAAGAGTTAAGGCCTAGTGCGCGGATAAGTGAGCACAAAGAACTGAGATATTATTAAAAGGACTAAATATGCATATTGGATTCCTAGTCGGACTACTGGATGTAGTACCAGCAAGTAAGACAGATTGGAAGAATTACTTAAGATCTTATATGGGGATAGATAAGAATCCTTAGAGACCTTCGGATTAATGAGAAGAGAGTTAGAATAATGCATGATTATTAAAGACATCGATCTAGGATGGGGAGCAGAGTCTCCAGGAGTAGTTGAGACAGAGGCAGCAAGTGCCATATCATTTGATAAATGGATTAGTGTGAATATTGTAAATGGTAATTCTCCATGAGAAGGCAGATTTCATAAGTTATAATTTTTAAAGTTAAAGTGAGATTGATGAGGTGGTTTTATTCAGAGAAATGTTCATTTTATGAATGGACCGGCTTAGAAAGTGAAGACATTGGGAAGTGATGGCATGATTGGATAAAGTTATATAAGGAAGTAGTAAGCGAGACGATGATATTAGAACTTACAAGAGGAAAAGACCAGTGAGTCTATGATAAACTCTTAATAAGACTATTGTCAAGGTCTAAGTATAGGTTTATTCCCAACTCAGTGAAATGATGAACCAGAAACATTAGATGCATGTGATTCAGAGGAATATTAAATTCTTTCTTTTCCTTGGATAGATGATAGTAGTTACATTAAGTTATTCCGAAGCTGAATCATAAATGGATCGAGTAATACGATCAGTGGTTAAGAGGTAATGGAGAATGTTTTAAAGATGAAACCTAAAGGAGCAAGTGTCTGCCAAGTTCTCGAAGTATGAATTCTAGCAAAATGAAGTTCAGGATATACGATCAATAGCGAGTAGTATCGGTTGACCTCGCCGAGCTAAAGGCAGTTTCAATTGAGAAAGACTAACTACACCAATAAAGGTGAGAAATTTCATAAGAATTCACAAGGTATTACCAAAAATTTGTTCAGGACTTTACAAAGATTGCAGTTACGTTACCCGACTTATTTGTAAGATTAAGAAGTTAGAATGGTCATAAAATGTGAGAAAATCTTCCTGGAGCTAAAGATGAAATTGGTAACGACCCAGCGTTGACGTTGCCTAAATGGAAAAACGAGACTTTATGATTTTAGCGATGCTTCACCTAAAAGATTAGGATATGTGCTTATGCAGCACGGTAGAGTATTTGCGGATGCATTCGGACAGCACGGTTCACCAGATTCGAATAGCCTTGGTAGTGCCAATTTTGTGGAACGACTAACTCCGACGATAGTGTTCCTTCTGAGACTAGTGGTTAGGTAGATTTACATTTGGTAGTATCGATAATTAAGACGAATATGTATCAGGAAGATGTGGCATGTTTCAATTTGAAACTTTTGATTTTCCCTTCTATGGGATGTTTATATTTGGTTCCTTTCCAGTGGTTAAACTTCCAACGTGATGTCAATCATTCCGTTATTATAACTGCTAACGATTTCACCTGTTTGAATATTCATAGAACTGTTCTTCAGGTTTCGAAATCGATCTTCTTAGTGTTACCAGTGAATGGGTAGACGGACCAAAATTTCCCCCGAATTTGGGAAAAGATTCAACACAAATTGGCAAACCTTGTCTTTCTGATTATTAGAGGACGTCACCAAAGAGCGTGGAAACCGGAGCGAACCCTGTATATTGGGTAAGGTAACCGCTATAATAGGTTGATAGACAGACCCTGAGCGTTACAAATGATTGTAGAGATAGAATGATGAAGTTGAGGTTGGACGATAATGGGGAAGTGTTTTTAAGGACCAAGACGAACTGAGAAATTCCGGGATTGACTTAAATGAAAAGGCTATTATGCCAAAAGTGTTAAGCTTATATAACACGCGGGAAAAAGCATATTGATAAGCGTAACCTATCCTAGATAATTATCTTCGCTATGGACGGAGGAGGCACTACGCCAGCAATTGCTAGGAAAGTAATGCTATTAGCTAACCCCTAAACCCATATATTTTAGTATGGCTAGTTGGGGCCATGTCACAAAGGATTATAAAGTGACTAGACCAGTAATGTAAGGAAAAAGCGGGGTTGCTTCTGACCAAGCGCCAACCGCGAGAACTTTTGATATAAAGTGAAGTAATTCAGCAATATATGGTTGACCAGCTTATGAACTAGAAAGAGAAGTAAAGTGAATTGGGATACAGGATGATGGGATGTTATAAATACCATAGAGGTATTATGACTGATGAAAGTGATTAATGAAGGTTTATAAAGATTGTTAGAAATGGTGCAGTAGGATGCATAAATGTTATCTGAAGCTTTGTATCTTTAAGAAGAGTAATAAATACTAAGAGATTCACGTTGAACATAACCAATATCTTCCAGAACATCCTTGCTACCATTACTAAATTCTGTAAGAAGAGCAGTTAGACATATGTTGTCTTTTTGAAGGTCATGTAGACTGACATCCATTTGAAAGAAGAGGTTAGCATTAAGCTACCTATAGATTATGAAGATGAGAACAATCGAAAAGAGACCCTTATTGAGGATATATGATTTGATGGTCAATTAAAAGATGTAAGTATTTCTTGAAAGTAGGATTGGGGATAGAATATCTATAGATAAAGGCAAACCCTGGGGATGCCCAAAGGATGGCATTACCCCTAATAAGGACATTATGAATTTTTACGATATAAATTGGATGGACTAAGGTAAGAACAACCTTTAAGGACTCGATGAAGAAAGTTTTCAGAAAATATATATAGGCAAAATTTTTAGAGTATCGGCAAAAGATATTCGGGTATACCCTGTACCCAGGAAATACATGAGAAGTGAATGAGGATAACCTTAGAAATTGTTTTCAAGGATAAAGGTAACATTATAAGTTGTTAAAGTAAAAGTTTAGTGGAAGATATATATAAAGTGATAATAATGCCAGGTGAGGCATGTGTGAAACCATGAGTAGGTATGGATTGAACCAAAGAAGGTTAAGATTATCCTAAAACAAGAAAGAACTAAGAGAAGAAATATCTTAGGTATGATTGGGAGTAACTGTGATAGAGTTCACACGGAAAGGTGGAAGCAATTACTTATGGAAAAAGACTGATCATGTATATTTCTCTCCTTCAAGCAGAGTTTGAGGAAAAATGTTTTCACCCAACAGTAATGGGAATGAAGTAGACAAATTGGAGTTTGAATAGAGCCAGAAAACATTGATTGCAAGAAATTATTATCATAAGGAAAAGCCAATGAGGTGGCCGACACTTTAAGTATAAGAGGAGTAATTATAAATGCTCATACCAAGAAACAGAATGATATTGAGAAGACCTTGAGGTCATAATGTGGTGGAGGAAGTTACATTCCCTCAGATGAGTGTGCAAGAACCAACCATAAGAATGGTTTAAGTAAACATTCGATTCCAGATATCGTCTTGAGCATATTACCTACCTTAGGAGGTCCTATTTTGAGGTAAACCAGGACCATGATATAAATTGACTAAGTAAACCGTAAGTTTCCAATCTTCTACTGAAGATATATTATTAATAATTTCATCAACCTGTCATAGCTACGATGCTTGAAGCTCTTCTGCAATTTTATCTGCTTCGTGTAGTATCTATGCCAAGTTCAGGAAGTGCTCCCTATGGATAAGGAATAGTGATTATTTCATCTTCGTAGAGAATTTTGGATCCGATAGTTATGAAACCCGTACGGTTAGCTATTAAAAGCACTGTGTAAATGACAACGATGGCGATTCAGTAATGGAATACCTCCGTGTAGTGGCAGTTCTTCTAAGAACTTAGATAACGATGCAAAGGTAAAGATCGATAAGCTAAAGGGTATGTTGATGAATGACAAGCAAATTTATGTTGGTGCATTTCTGCGCAAACAAGATAGAGAATATGAGATTCGAGATTCATGATGCTAAAGGTATCCCCGTGAAAAGAATCAATGAGATTTGGAGAGAAGGGCAGTTGAGCCCGAGATTCATTGGGTGATCTGAGAGTTTAAAAGCATTCGGAAGGTGGCATACGAGCCAGCTTTACCCCCAAAACTTATAGCATAGTCATAGCGTGCTTCATGTGGCAAGGCTACACCAGTAAAACGCAGACGCTCGACAGATGATAGAGTACGAGCAGGTAGATATATGACTTGGTCTGACTTACGAAGAACAACCTGTGGAAATCATGGATAGAAAAGAGCAAGTACTGAGAGACAAGTTGGCAAAAATAGATCGTATTGGATCTAAGTTAGAGAGATCGTCAAGGTTTATTTCAGATGGTTTAATTTTGGTAGGAAGTGATGTTTGAAATAAATGATGATGCGATGATGGCTCATAAAGAGATTATAGTTGAAATAGAAAAGTATGAAATTGATATGGCAATGGTTGTTGATCACAACGGAAAGTTGGAATTGAAAGAATGAATGACACACAGATGAACTCCCTTCAAGTTGGGAGAATTCGAGGAAATGTGGAGTAAGTTGATTGAGTAATAAGGAAACCCATGGATCGAGAAAGAGAGAATTTAGATGGTTGAACAAAGGAAAGTTTGACCGCAAAACGTAATGCTTATTGAATAAATGTGACGGGATACCAATAAGGAGGTGCCAAGTACACAGGATGTCTCAATAATGGGATAACGGTGGAGATAAATAACAGAAGTAAATAAGAAGCAGATAATAAGAAGAATGTGATTGATAAAGAAAAGATTGGTAAGACAATTATGGAATGTAAAGCAAGGAATGTTATGAATGGATTGAGGAATTGGTTCTCCATCGAACTCTCGAGATGACAACTTGATAATGCTAGGTATTATGTATACGAAAGAGCTAGCAACGTAGCGTGGAATGTCAGTAACGATGATGTCAAGCGAGGAGTATGAGATTTAACCTGAAAGGTTGAAGGATTTCCAAAAAGGTAAAGTGTTGCTAAGATTGAACAATAAGTATAGGTCCAGAAAATGATGGACAAAGCAACGAGAATATGTTGATGCGTGAGATAACGATAAAGTAGTATCTGATACAATTACGATTATTTTTCTTCTCTGATGAACCTCTATAGTTCAGAGGTAAATTCTAAGTATGACAGTTTGCAATCATGAAAATTTTCTATAATTCTTTGAAATTCTTTTCTTTTCTTCTCTCTTATTCATCTTCTTTATGAATTGAGAAGAACAACCCTTCAAGGAGGGGAGGTACTGCTACGTGACTATCTGTCTGTGTGATAGAAGTCTAAGTGGAATACCATAACTTGTTTAATTGCTTGTCAAGTACTAAAGGCTGGCCACCTACTGTACTAACTATGCAATATAACAAATGTTCATTGATCATAGTGATCTCTCAATAAATTCTTCTAATTCTATATATTGATTGAGATTGCGAAGATTAAAGCGATCAGGAAATGCATAACATGAGTGAGGCTACCTCCGAATTTATAGCGTAATAGTGATACCAAAGCCACTACAGATACCAATAAAGGCAGTAATATATGGATGAGTACAAGCAAAACCAAGATAGTGTGTTGTGCGAAAAGTAGCAAGTTGATGAAAAAGGATTTGAAACGATTCAAGATTAACCAGGGAACTAGGAAGAGAAATGACAAACAAGTAACCTTTTGTTTCCTACCTGATTCCGGGACGGAATCCTTTTAAGGAGGGGAGAATGTAAGAACCCAGATTTTTGGTAGAATTTAAAATTTTTATTACATATTGATATATGAACGAATAGTGGTTGTGACCACATTGTATTGACGATTTTATTAAACAAGTTTTCAACGGATGTGGGTTCTAGTGTTTATATACTATATGAATGCTGCAAGTTAGTAGATAATATAGATTAGAATAATCTATCTCCTATAAAGTAAGATATGGTATTCCAAAGAAGAATGGAATATTCTCATGTCATCCAAATCGATATCTGTTATCAGTCCAGTGGTTCCGTAAAAGAGTTAAGGAACGCTCGAAAGAGAACAATGACATTTTTATAAATACAGAGAATTAAAAAGAGGATAAGTGATGAACAGTGTTTTGGTGGAATTTGGAATAATATTAGACGACACTATATAGAAGTATTCAGAACGGATTTCAGAGTTCGTATTAATGATCAGTGGATGAAATAAGTGTATGTAAACGATATCGGATTCTGAAAAATAGTACTTTTATTTTCTCCGAGATTTCCCTAGACACTGAAGGATTTAAGGATTTAATTAAAAGATTTGAGGGATTTAAATCCAAGATTTATAAAGGATGATTAAAGATCTTAGCAGGAATATTAAGAAGGTTTCCGGTAAAACCTTAACGAGAAATACTTGAGATATTCCTCCGAATGATTATTGAAGTGAGTAATAACCGGACAAAGAAACGAATAAACAACCAAGAGACAAACATGTACAATTGGTGGAAAAAGGAGAAACCAAAGTGACATACTTGAAAGTCAACTACAACTAGGAGGGTTTTTTAGCACTTAACCAAAAATGGAGTTGCATAATGTGGTGCCAACAAGTGGACAAGTAGATTGTTGACACTTGGACCAATAGATTGCTAACAACACAAAAGGAGAAGATGCATCCAAGTATAAAACATACATTACATGTGATATATCATTTCATAACACAAAAACACAAAAGAAACTCCATTTCTCTCCATTTCTACAAACTGCCCAGCAAGAACCACCTTGAAAGAAAAATTAATATCTCCATTTCTATCCATGATAAAATCACCAAATTTTTACCACAACCTCTCCACTCCATGGGCAATATTAACTCAAAATTTCATGGTAATCTAATGAGTGTAGCCTAGTTAAATCTCCTCCCCAAGTTGAAGAACCAAACTGTCCAGGTTCTTGAACAGTTTCTGCAACGATTTTCAAACCACCATATCTCCTTTAAGAATTCGTGCATAATCAGTCGCATTTATTTTCTGACCTTGGTGAATAAATGTCATGTCCTTATAGATCTCGAGTCGTAGATCATTTTAGGAAAAAAATCAAAGCAAATGGACTTACGGTTTAGGAGTTATGCTAAAAATCGTAAAAGTGGTTCGAAACTGAGAGTGCGAGTTCGTAATTGAAATTGAACCTCCTTGACATAGTTAATTCAGTGACGAATCTTGGCTATTAAATATTAGAGATCATAAGGAAGGTGTGGGAGAAAACCTCACGACAATTAGATCGTTTTTCGATTTATTAAAAATGTTCGAATCGAGGTTAAGTGCGAATGAACCCCTAAAGAGTATACTTGGTGATAACTTTGGAAAGTCACTTAGACAACGATCAATAAAGTTCGAGGTACAATCTTTTGACCTTAGAACTATTATGGCTTAAGTACCCACCAATTAAAAGTGTAATGGCATGCCTTAATAATAGAGCAAGTGTCGGGTCATAACGGCGTTAATAAGTGTCGGGTGAAAACGTGTTTCGAGCTAAGTTAAGTATTTACTTAGCTTTTTAACAGTGTGAAGTAATTGATCTTGAATACTCTGATTGTTTATAGATCATCGAGCCGACCCAGGACACGATATCCCTACTTGACTACCAGGCAAGTCTTCAATCAATTTGAAGCTGTTGTTGTGATAATATATATGAATTGCTTTTGTTATACATATGCCATTGCATGCATGCCTGCTTTCAGATATTATGTTGTGATACTTGTTCCCTGATTTGATGCTGGCTTATAAGCTAGATATGAGATATATTAGTTATAAGCCGGATATTGCTAAGACCCTTGGTAAAGGGAATTTGAATCTTATTCTTTGAATATAGTCCGGGAGTCAATATTCCATGATATATGGTGATTATTTCTGAGGAAAATATTTTAAGTAAATATTTCTTCCATTAGTTATTTGATGAATATTATTTGAATATTCATCTGAGGTTATTATTAATTGAATATTTTTTCGAATATTATTCATTCGGACTCGATTCCCTGACCAAATATTATTCATTCGGACTCGATTCCTTGATCAAATATTACTCATTCGGACTCGATTCCTTGATCAAATATTATTCATTCGGACTCGATTCCTTGATCAAATATTACTCATTTGGACTCGATTCCTTGATC
This sequence comes from Kitagawia praeruptora, assembly GCA_037693485.1. Lineage (NCBI taxonomy): Eukaryota > Viridiplantae > Streptophyta > Magnoliopsida > Apiales > Apiaceae > Kitagawia > Kitagawia praeruptora. The sequence goes on from CM075352.1 coordinate 150,302,553, forward strand.
AAGTATTATTCATTCGGACTCGATTCCTTGATCAAATATTATTCATTCGGACTGGATTCCTTGATCAAATATTATTCTTTCGGACTCGATTCATTGATCAAATATTATCTTGAATATTCATTCGAACTTGATTCATTTATCAATTGTTATATTGATTATTCATTTGGAGATTATTTATCGAATAAATATTATTTCAAATATTCACTTAAGTTATATTCTTTATTCAATAAATATTATTTATCCAATAAATATTATCCTGGATATTTATTCGAGGGTTATCTTGAACAATACTTTATATTAAAAATATTCTTCAAATATCTTTGAGTTAATAAATATTCTTTGAATATTTATTTAATTCTTTTTGAAAATGATTCATTCCGTTCAGATATTATTTTCAACTTTCGGATATTATGTAAATTATTTTCGAGTCGTATTATGATTATTTTATCAAGGAAGGTTCTCTAAATTTCTTTTCTTCATTCAAGCCTATCGTTCAAATAATAAGGGAACCTTACTTGAGAGCTGTTATTTGTTTTGTATGACTGCCCGGTCATAAATATTTTGAAACTATTCTTTTCACTCGCAACTTGGTTGTTGTTCATCGATTGAATCTTTGTGCTACCTCATCATCATCCGAGGGGTAAGACTATTGGAAAAAGTCGATATCAGTTAACAAGCAATAGCTTGGAATATATTGGTGAATTATCCTTTCCAACTAGATACGACTACTTCGTGGAGTCGTATCAACAAGTGTTATACTTGGGGAAAGGGGACGAACTTTACATTCAGAGTCATGGATTCTATTTGAACTAGGAGTCGTGTAAGAGGCCGAGTCACGCCGGTCTATCCCATTTGGCCCAACCTTTGGTCGGGAAGATCTAAAAGGGCGGTAGACAAGTAAATCCGTCAGATTCTTCCTTCTACCGGTAGTAAATCTAATTTGAGCTATACATGCTGCGACTGATCATCGTAGATGGAATAGCGGGCGCGGTGAATACTCTAGCATTAGTTCATTATTCAAGTTCATTTATTTCCTGCAACATTATCATTGTTGGTAGAATTGAACCATGTTTGAAACCAGAACTGCAATATTTCCCTGCAAGTTCCTCTGTTATGATAAATGATAATATCTTGCTTATCTTGACTAAGCAGATATACTTCCATGAATTAAATACTTTGAGTTACCTTGTAACTTCATCTTTTATATTATATTGGCACTTTGTTCATTACTGCATGACATATGGTTTCAAAGATATTCTTGAAGTATTATATATTATTTATGTTCAGTTATATACTTTTGTTGGTGGGCTATGGCTCACCCTTGCTTTATTTATTATATCACAACAACAGCTACGTTTGATGGCCCGCGCAAGGCACAATCGCACAAGAGTATAAGAGCCATCAGAAAGTTACCCGCTGAGGTCATAGCTACCATTGCTGAAGAGGAAGCTATTGGTAGGCTAGTTGTCAGCATTTGAGTCTAATGTATTTATTGTAAGATATATACAAAAGGATGGCAAAGAGTAAGTATGGGTTAAATTTTAATTCTTTTGGGTTGTAAGAACTCAATCATGTGATTAATAATATTGATGATTACTCTGATTTCATCTCTGGGACTATAACGGGTGTGTTGTTGTTGTTGTTTGGGTCACAAGGTTGTAATTTAAATTATGATGGTTTTGTGGATGGAAATTGAGACCGTAACGACCGGATCCCTGACCCCGGATCTAGGGGTGTTACAACAAAAAACCAGAAATTTTGTTAAACTTAATTCCCTTTTTAACAGTCACCTTGGTGCTAATGAGATTGTAGCCTTTTTCATTATTCACGTGTTGTTGCTACACTAAGGAGGCGTAAAAGTAAAATGGAATTGACATGTGTTTGTATCTTTTTTATTTGTGAAACTAATGATTTTAAAATAAATAATTTCCATTGCGCAAGATTATTTTGCAATTTCATGTAAATATTTCATAATTTTCAAAAAATAGATTGAGTTATGAAACAATAAATAATAAACGAACCAACCCACCAAGCAAATAAGCATGATTTGTGGAAATCACAAAAGCATGGCTCTTGTGCTCTTTGAGCTTTACAACATTCAGCTGTTGGTTTAGTGTCCGAGACTAGAATGGTATTGTAGCACGGCATGAGTAAACCTGGTTCGCACTCCATAGCTTTGGTCACTTGTATTTCTACTACTATCATTAGAGCTATTATAATCATCAAAGTAGATACTATACTACTCCCTCCGTCCCTCTCATTTTTTTACAGTTACTATTTTGGGATGTCCCTCTCATTTTTTACGTTACCATAAATAGTAAGTTTCCCCCACTATTACACCCATTATCTTCCACAACAATCTCATATTTAGTAATAAAAAACACTATTACACCCACTACTTTCCTCCACTATCTCAAATCTATTATTAAATATTGATAGGTCCCACCACTTTTCATCTAAATTTACTTATTTTTTATGCATTACCTTGTCTCCGTATCCCCCTCCAATGTAAACAAATGAGGGGGATGGAGGGAGTAATATTTAGTGGCCATTTTCTGTTAATCACTGCTTATTTGTGTTTATTGTGTGTAAGGTTTCAGCTAAATATTGTATGAGTTAATCTTGAGATTGCATTCATGTGAGATCATTTATTTATGGGAAAATTAATTCTACCATCCCTAAACTATCAACATTTTTTTTCTAAGTCCCTGAATAAAAATATGAATTTCTAGGTAATCAAACTTTTGAACTTTTCCCATCGCAGTCCTTTTGTCCAAATTTGATTAACGGACGTTAGTCAATGGTGCCGTGACAGTGATGTGGCAATTGAAAATTTACGAATTGAAGTGAAATTTTGATATGTTAATCTATGAGTGATTACAAGAACACGGGTGGTGAAATTTTTCGATTTCGAGATCACACATATGAAAATATGGAAATTATAGTAAGTTTTTTTTTCGTGTTCTTGAAATTAATTAAAGTACAGATTTCTATACGTTAGTGAAGTCGAAATCGAAAACTTTCACCACCTATGTTTTTGTAATCACTCCTAAATTACCATATTAAAATTTCACTTTAATCCATGAATTTTCGATTGCCACATCACTGACAGGAAGGACTGCGTTTGGAAAAATTCAAAAGTTTGATTACCAAGAAATTCATATTATTTTTCAGGGACTTTGAAGTAAAAATGCTATTAGTTTAGGAACATTAGAATTAACTTTCCCTTTATTTAGAACTATGAGTGCCCTAAATACCCACTTTTATTATTTCAAACCCAAAATACCCATTCCGCGCGCGCAGTTCCCTAAATACCCACGGGATATCCTGCGATGGAGATATTGTGTAATATAAATATATTGGATAGATATTTAGAATATCATTAAGTTTTAAATTTTTTTGAAATCTTAATTAAATTCTTTAAGGTTTTAAGGATATTTTAAAATTTTAATTTAAAGAAGTAGAAAGACATTGCATGTAATAAAAAAAGAAAATAACAATGAGTAGAAAATAAAATTTTATCCTATGGATAAAATTTTTTATCCTACTAATTTTTTTTATTAATCCAACCTTATGGCTGTAAAGTTTGTCAAAAATAAAGAATACTAGAAAAAAATTAAGTAAATTAAACATTTATATCTTAAATTTTATAACCAAAATATACTATATTTACAACAAATTCAAATCCTAATCGATCGAATTTAAGCTTTATTTCGATTGAATCAATATATATAAGCCTATCCCTAGTGATGAGGAACACTAAGAAAAGTCAGCAGAGTATCTGATTCCTATCCTTCTAGAACTAGGAGGCCCGAAAAGGTTACTTACATCGGAGCATCCTTGAGGAGTCCTTGAAGGTTGGTCACGTTCCTGCAAGAGAACAACGACATCACATATACGCCTCGGACAGCCATTAAGGCTCAGGTGTAGCTGACTTTGTGGTTAAATGTACTATTGGCAACCATGAAGTCGAGGGTTGGAGATAGTACCCCAAGAAGGAAGTGAGTTTCAGAACAAGAATGAGGAGTATTATCTGACCAGAAGGAGTATTGGGTGCTCAATTTTGATGGAGTACCAAAAAAAAAATCAAGTGGTGCAAGCCTACTCTTGCAAAGCCCCGACGGGTTCAAACTATCCTAGTAGGACTTAGCTTCATATTTATCTAGTAGAAGTAGAAATAAGGTTCGATGAAACCATTGTAGATCATGTTCCACCGAGTAGGACAATAGTACTTTATATAAGGGTTGAACCCATTTCAAGTTATTAATGCAAGTTTGTTTTTCGTTCTTTGATTTTATTTATGTGACAAGCACCTGATGAGTGTAAGTTTAAGATGACCAAGTACCGAAAATAAAGGAATACACGAATGGAAACAAACAAATGCATATATAGAGATCCCGAAGGGTCGAGAGTTAGGTTACAACATAACCAAATAAGAGTTTAAGTCCTTGAAGGACCCGGGATGAAAGGCAAGTTAATAAAGCCACATGTGGCAATCAAAGCCATGCAAGGCTGTGGAGGCTAAGGACTAACCACTCTTCAATATTTTTTAAAAGACTTGGATGGAGAGTCTAAGGTGGAAGACCAACAGAGAACCTTGAATCCCAGTCCACGGATCATGGAATATAAGAATATCTTTGATCAAGGATCGAGAAGTTCAAGCAAACTCTAGTCTCGAGAGTTTAAAGGCAAGAAACCAAAAGGAATGATATTTCTTGAACTCCAGGTCAAGGAAGCGACCTTGGATCCTTGACCTAGGATCAAGAAAAACAAGAAACAATGATGGAATTTGAAACCTTGAAATCAAAACGAGGAACCAAGACAAACGTTGAAGCCATGATGGCTAAGCAAGCCAAGAAAAGTCATTTTAAAAACTCTAGGTTGATGACAACCCAAGATGAGAAACTTATCACCTAGGAACAACCTTGGTTTCCAAGTTAAGAATCAAGAACTTAAAGATTAGTGATAAAGGTGGAGACCTTAAAATAAAGCCATGAATACTTGATAGTCAACCCTCAACTCGATTCATTGATCAAATATTATCTTGAATATTCATTCGAACTTGATTCATTTATCAATTGTTATATTGATTATTCATTTGGAGATTATTTATCGAATAAATATTATTTCAAATATTCACTTAAGTTATATTCTTTATTCAATAAATATTATTTATCCAATAAATATTATCCTGGATATTTATTCGAGGGTTATCTTGAACAATACTTTATATTAAAAATATTCTTCAAATATCTTTGAGTTAATAAATATTCTTTGAATATTTATTTAATTCTTTTTGAAAATGATTCATTCCGTTCAGATATTATTTTCAACTTTCGGATATTATGTAAATTATTTTCGAGTCGTATTATGATTATTTTATCAAGGAAGGTTCTCTAAATTTCTTTTCTTCATTCAAGCCTATCGTTCAAATAATAAGGGAACCTTACTTGAGAGCTGTTATTTGTTTTGTATGACTGCCCGGTCATAAATATTTTGAAACTATTCTTTTCACTCGCAACTTGGTTGTTGTTCATCGATTGAATCTTTGTGCTACCTCATCATCATCCGAGGGGTAAGACTATTGGAAAAAGTCGATATCAGTTAACAAGCAATAGCTTGGAATATATTGGTGAATTATCCTTTCCAACTAGATACGACTACTTCGTGGAGTCGTATCAACAAGTGTTATACTTGGGGAAAGGGGACGAACTTTACATTCAGAGTCATGGATTCTATTTGAACTAGGAGTCGTGTAAGAGGCCGAGTCACGCCGGTCTATCCCATTTGGCCCAACCTTTGGTCGGGAAGATCTAAAAGGGCGGTAGACAAGTAAATCCGTCAGATTCTTCCTTCTACCGGTAGTAAATCTAATTTGAGCTATACATGCTGCGACTGATCATCGTAGATGGAATAGCGGGCGCGGTGAATACTCTAGCATTAGTTCATTATTCAAGTTCATTTATTTCCTGCAACATTATCATTGTTGGTAGAATTGAACCATGTTTGAAACCAGAACTGCAATATTTCCCTGCAAGTTCCTCTGTTATGATAAATGATAATATCTTGCTTATCTTGACTAAGCAGATATACTTCCATGAATTAAATACTTTGAGTTACCTTGTAACTTCATCTTTTATATTATATTGGCACTTTGTTCATTACTGCATGACATATGGTTTCAAAGATATTCTTGAAGTATTATATATTATTTATGTTCAGTTATATACTTTTGTTGGTGGGCTATGGCTCACCCTTGCTTTATTTATTATATCACAACAACAGCTACGTTTGATGGCCCGCGCAAGGCACAATCGCACAAGAGTATAAGAGCCATCAGAAAGTTACCCGCTGAGGTCATAGCTACCATTGCTGAAGAGGAAGCTATTGGTAGGCTAGTTGTCAGCATTTGAGTCTAATGTATTTATTGTAAGATATATACAAAAGGATGGCAAAGAGTAAGTATGGGTTAAATTTTAATTCTTTTGGGTTGTAAGAACTCAATCATGTGATTAATAATATTGATGATTACTCTGATTTCATCTCTGGGACTATAACGGGTGTGTTGTTGTTGTTGTTTGGGTCACAAGGTTGTAATTTAAATTATGATGGTTTTGTGGATGGAAATTGAGACCGTAACGACCGGATCCCTGACCCCGGATCTAGGGGTGTTACAACAAAAAACCAGAAATTTTGTTAAACTTAATTCCCTTTTTAACAGTCACCTTGGTGCTAATGAGATTGTAGCCTTTTTCATTATTCACGTGTTGTTGCTACACTAAGGAGGCGTAAAAGTAAAATGGAATTGACATGTGTTTGTATCTTTTTTATTTGTGAAACTAATGATTTTAAAATAAATAATTTCCATTGCGCAAGATTATTTTGCAATTTCATGTAAATATTTCATAATTTTCAAAAAATAGATTGAGTTATGAAACAATAAATAATAAACGAACCAACCCACCAAGCAAATAAGCATGATTTGTGGAAATCACAAAAGCATGGCTCTTGTGCTCTTTGAGCTTTACAACATTCAGCTGTTGGTTTAGTGTCCGAGACTAGAATGGTATTGTAGCACGGCATGAGTAAACCTGGTTCGCACTCCATAGCTTTGGTCACTTGTATTTCTACTACTATCATTAGAGCTATTATAATCATCAAAGTAGATACTATACTACTCCCTCCGTCCCTCTCATTTTTTTACAGTTACTATTTTGGGATGTCCCTCTCATTTTTTACGTTACCATAAATAGTAAGTTTCCCCCACTATTACACCCATTATCTTCCACAACAATCTCATATTTAGTAATAAAAAACACTATTACACCCACTACTTTCCTCCACTATCTCAAATCTATTATTAAATATTGATAGGTCCCACCACTTTTCATCTAAATTTACTTATTTTTTATGCATTACCTTGTCTCCGTATCCCCCTCCAATGTAAACAAATGAGGGGGATGGAGGGAGTAATATTTAGTGGCCATTTTCTGTTAATCACTGCTTATTTGTGTTTATTGTGTGTAAGGTTTCAGCTAAATATTGTATGAGTTAATCTTGAGATTGCATTCATGTGAGATCATTTATTTATGGGAAAATTAATTCTACCATCCCTAAACTATCAACATTTTTTTTCTAAGTCCCTGAACAAAAATATGAATTTCTAGGTAATCAAACTTTTGAACTTTTCCCATCGCAGTCCTTTTGTCCAAATTTGATTAACGGACGTTAGTCAATGGTGCCGTGACAGTGATGTGGCAATTGAAAATTTACGAATTGAAGTGAAATTTTGATATGTTAATCTATGAGTGATTACAAGAACACGGGTGGTGAAATTTTTCGATTTCGAGATCACACATATGAAAATATGGAAATTATAGTAAGTTTTTTTTTCGTGTTCTTGAAATTAATTAAAGTACAGATTTCTATACGTTAGTGAAGTCGAAATCGAAAACTTTCACCACCTATGTTTTTGTAATCACTCCTAAATTACCATATTAAAATTTCACTTTAATCCATGAATTTTCGATTGCCACATCACTGACAGGAAGGACTGCGTTTGGAAAAATTCAAAAGTTTGATTACCAAGAAATTCATATTATTTTTCAGGGACTTTGAAGTAAAAATGCTATTAGTTTAGGAACATTAGAATTAACTTTCCCTTTATTTAGAACTATGAGTGCCCTAAATACCCACTTTTATTATTTCAAACCCAAAATACCCATTCCGCGCGCGCAGTTCCCTAAATACCCACGGGATATCCTGCGATGGAGATATTGTGTAATATAAATATATTGGATAGATATTTAGAATATCATTAAGTTTTAAATTTTTTTGAAATCTTAATTAAATTCTTTAAGGTTTTAAGGATATTTTAAAATTTTAATTTAAAGAAGTAGAAAGACATTGCATGTAATAAAAAAAGAAAATAACAATGAGTAGAAAATAAAATTTTATCCTATGGATAAAATTTTTTATCCTACTAATTTTTTTTATTAATCCAACCTTATGGCTGTAAAGTTTGTCAAAAATAAAGAATACTAGAAAAAAATTAAGTAAATTAAACATTTATATCTTAAATTTTATAACCAAAATATACTATATTTACAACAAATTCAAATCCTAATCGATCGAATTTAAGCTTTATTTCGATTGAATCAATATATATAAGCCTATCCCTAGTGATGAGGAACACTAAGAAAAGTCAGCAGAGTATCTGATTCCTATCCTTCTAGAACTAGGAGGCCCGAAAAGGTTACTTACATCGGAGCATCCTTGAGGAGTCCTTGAAGGTTGGTCACGTTCCTGCAAGAGAACAACGACATCACATATACGCCTCGGACAGCCATTAAGGCTCAGGTGTAGCTGACTTTGTGGTTAAATGTACTATTGGCAACCATGAAGTCGAGGGTTGGAGATAGTACCCCAAGAAGGAAGTGAGTTTCAGAACAAGAATGAGGAGTATTATCTGACCAGAAGGAGTATTGGGTGCTCAATTTTGATGGAGTACCAAAAAAAAAATCAAGTGGTGCAAGCCTACTCTTGCAAAGCCCCGACGGGTTCAAACTATCCTAGTAGGACTTAGCTTCATATTTATCTAGTAGAAGTAGAAATAAGGTTCGATGAAACCATTGTAGATCATGTTCCACCGAGTAGGACAATAGTACTTTATATAAGGGTTGAACCCATTTCAAGTTATTAATGCAAGTTTGTTTTTCGTTCTTTGATTTTATTTATGTGACAAGCACCTGATGAGTGTAAGTTTAAGATGACCAAGTACCGAAAATAAAGGAATACACGAATGGAAACAAACAAATGCATATATAGAGATCCCGAAGGGTCGAGAGTTAGGTTACAACATAACCAAATAAGAGTTTAAGTCCTTGAAGGACCCGGGATGAAAGGCAAGTTAATAAAGCCACATGTGGCAATCAAAGCCATGCAAGGCTGTGGAGGCTAAGGACTAACCACTCTTCAATATTTTTTAAAAGACTTGGATGGAGAGTCTAAGGTGGAAGACCAACAGAGAACCTTGAATCCCAGTCCACGGATCATGGAATATAAGAATATCTTTGATCAAGGATCGAGAAGTTCAAGCAAACTCTAGTCTCGAGAGTTTAAAGGCAAGAAACCAAAAGGAATGATATTTCTTGAACTCCAGGTCAAGGAAGCGACCTTGGATCCTTGACCTAGGATCAAGAAAAACAAGAAACAATGATGGAATTTGAAACCTTGAAATCAAAACGAGGAACCAAGACAAACGTTGAAGCCATGATGGCTAAGCAAGCCAAGAAAAGTCATTTTAAAAACTCTAGGTTGATGACAACCCAAGATGAGAAACTTATCACCTAGGAACAACCTTGGTTTCCAAGTTAAGAATCAAGAACTTAAAGATTAGTGATAAAGGTGGAGACCTTAAAATAAAGCCATGAATACTTGATAGTCAACCCTCAACATTCGAACATTGATGTGTAACACTCGCACAACCCCAAGATGAAGTATGGAAATCTCCGAAGGAAGGATCCAAAGCACAAGGGGGCGACCACACCTCCCGGAGGAGCCTCAACCAACCACCCTTAGTCTTGTGTTTTAAACCAAGAATCAACAAGCTAAGTTGAAGTCATTGAAGGCCCTATAAGCTATGAAAGCCACTCTTGATCAATCATTCAACTCTTAAACACGAAGTTTCAAGCAAGCAAATATGGATTGATGGAGAACATGTTGCTATGAAACCACAAAGGGAAGTTTTAAACGTCCCCGGGGAAGCCAAGGACCTTCTGCAGCCAACCGGAAGCTCGAGAAGTAGCCCCGGCCGACTAGAAGTCCCTTAGCTGACTGGAAGCCCCGAATGATCCCTAGCCGACTGGAAGTCCCATAGACGAATGGAAGTCCCCTAGCCGACTACAGGTCTCGGAGGAGCCTCAGCCGACTGCAAGTCCCTCGACCGACTGGAGGTCCCGGAGGAGCCTCAGCCGACTAGAAGTCCCTCAGCCGATTGGAAATCCCGGAGGAGCCTCAGCCGACTAGAAGTTCCCCGGTCGACTAGAGCAAGCCGACTAGAGGTCCCGAAGGATCCTCTTCCGACTAGAAGTCCCTTCGCCGACTGGAGCCAGCCGACTGTAAGTCCCAGAGGAGCCTCAGCCTACTGGAAGTCCCCCGACCGACTGGAGCCAGCCGACTGGAAGTCCCGGAGGAGCCCCAACCGACTAGAAGTCCCTCAGCCAAATGGAAGTCCCCCGACCGACTAGAGGCAGCCGATTGGAGGTCTCGGAAGAGCCTCAGCCGACTAGAAGTCCCTCAGCCGACTGGATGTCCCGGAGGAGCCTCAACCGACTGGAAGTTCCCTAGAGCCGAAGCCGGAGTTGAAGTCGGAGCCGAAGCCAAAGCTAGCACCGTTTAACACCATTTAACACCGTTTAAACATCGTTTAAGGCTGATTAGTGCCATTTAGTGCTGTTTAACACTGTTTAAACATCGTCTAAGTCTGATTAGAGTCTTTTAGCACCGTTTAGCGCTGATTAGTGTCGTTTAGTGCCGTTTAGCACCGTTTTGCGCTGTTTAATGCCGTTTAACACCATAAATGTTGTTTAAGGCTGATTAGTGCCGTTTAGCACCGTTTAGTGCCATTTATTGTCGTTTAGCACCATTTAACACCATTTAAATGTCATTTAAGGCTGATTAGTGCGTTTAGCGCCATTTAATACCATTTAGTGTCGTTAAACGCCGTTTAACACCATTTAGTGCGTTGGTCGCTCCACGCTTTACAATCAAGATGATATTCGTGAAACACTAGTGTGCAAAACTAACCCCAAGTCTCGAAAAAGGCATTATAACTTCTATGAAAACCTGATCAATTTTCCTAGAAGTTGGGGGGGGGGGGAAATGATATGGGCTAGAAATAAGCCCTAAAGACATAATTAATGATGCATTAATTATAACTGGCTTGGTCCAAACAAGAAGCTCATTAGTGAGGCCCGAAACCCTAATTAAATATTAATTTCGTAATTAATAATGAGGGCTAATTAACATCTTGGAAATAAGAGTCAAAGATGGATATAACTTCTACAAGAACTAGCCTCCAACGCATCTAATCGTACAAGGAAACCGACTCCTACAAGATAGGATCTAGAATCTTCTTCAAGGAGGTGACTTTTCCACTAAGTCTCCTAACCATACTCTAAATCTTAGGCTCTCAACGCCTATTTAAAGGGCCCGACCCCTCATTCTCAGAATTACGTCTTGGGTTGATTCTCTATCAATACAGAGATACATAGGCATCTTGTAAGGACCAGTCAGTCTCGAAACGCAAGACAACCATTAAAGTTCGAATCTCACTGACCCTAGCATTAAATATGCACGAACCCTAGCCACAATCTAAAACCCTCATCTTTATTCCAGAACACGCACTATGCTAAATAAATAAAATTCTGAAAAATAGATAAATAAAAAATTGAAAATTTTAAATCAAGATAAAATTTGAATTATATAAAATAAAAGTAAGCACGGGTATTGAGCTAGTAATCTATAAACCAACTATTAATGTATAATAGCTACATGGTTTATCAGTTAATTCCTACAATCTAGCATATTGTTTTATTATGTTCTTATTTTGAATGTGTATATTAAGGTAAAATAGCTCCTTGTAGCTTTAGGTATGTTAATTCAATGAATAAAATATAATTGTAACCATTACTAGATCATCTAGAGTTGCTCCAAGTACATACAAGATATTGTTTGATGTCCAACTTGAATTGCTCCAAGTAGAAGTCATGCAGCATATGTATTACAACATAGTCATCAAGATTTACATCTAGTACCTTCATGACATAACACATATTTGCGTGGAAGACATAGGTCTTGCAAAGTAAAGTTGGTCATGTAAATTTAGCAAAAAAAAAGGTTGGTCATGTAAAGGAGGAGTTATAAGTTCACCAACATCGCCAACATCAGGCCCAACATCTGGTGCCCTAATCTATTAATAGGTTTCATCGGAACGCCTGAGAATTTGTATGGAATAGAAAGCTCAGGCTTTCAAGCTCAAAGTATATGTCTTAATACAAAAAAGTTTAGGCCAAGATAACATAACTCAAGTGACTTTATGCAACAGAAAGTTGTGGATCCTTTTGGTGAAGATTGGAGAACTTAAAAAAGAAAATTGAGCAATGAATAGAATAACACGTGTACTTACCATTGATTTTCAAATTAATATATTTTAGCCAATGCATTTTTGACTGAACATCATTAAGAAGAATGGACCAAACCTGTTTAAAGGAAAAGGTGCTACAACTTCTTATTCACATAATATTACGACTAGAAGACATGTAAGTATTAAATTTAGAAGCTTACCTGAATTTCATAACCTTTATGTTCAATTAGATATAGATCTCCACCTCGTAATTTCATTCGTGTATGAAATTTCATATCACAATTTTTTCTATGGATAAAGATATGCAATTATTAATTTTACAGGACTATGCGTGCGTTCATGTAACAATTAACTCAACGAAAAAATAGAACTAACACATCATATTATGGAATGTAATCCTATATTCCAATTAATCAATATTAACCCCGTTTTAGTTTACAATCTAAAAGTTGAAACTCAACTTATTAATGGAGGTGATGCACCCTTCCTTTATGTCACATACAACACACATTTAAGCTTACAATTTGAAAATCAAGGTCAACAAGATGTCAACTAAAAAGGGTGAATAAATTTTATTGAAGATCTTTTGATGAATTTTATAACATGTGGTACATTGATAGGCCTTGTAGCTATTTGATACAAAGAAAGTTCAGAAGGAAGAAACATACAAGTTGAAGAACAAAACATAAGTATGGCAGTGATGTTGAAAATGAGGTCAAAATAAGATAATATACAAAATCCACAGGCCAGCATCATAAAAATTAAACCACTAGAAGTGCTATACACATCTTATATAGACAATCAAAATTGTTAACACAAGTTCCAAGTAAAAGAATATTTCAAGAAAAACATACAGATCCGCCCAATCTAATCAGCAAAATTCACAGTAAATGTGAGGTGGAACTAGACCAAGACCAAGTACACAAGCTTTATGTTGAAACACACGACAATCTGAATTTTCATATTGTCAAAAGAAAATTTAGAAAAAAATATTGATTTGATCAGAGTAGATTAAAAAAGTGAAAATTGTGTAACAACAAGAAGAAAAAGAATTTAATCAATTATGATAGACAAAACTCCACAATATAACATAATATAACAGGTCAAAACGAGGAACCAAGACAAATGTTGAAGCCATGATGGCTAAGCAAGCCAAGAAAAGTCATTTTAAAAACTATAGGTTGATGATAACCCAAGATGAGAAACTTATCACCTAGGATTAACCTTGGTTTCCAAGTTAAGAATCAAGAACTTAAAGATTAGTGATAAAGGTGGAGACCTTAAAATAAAGCCATGAATACTTGATAGTCAACCCTCAACATTCGAACATTGATGTGTAACACTCGCATAACCCCAAGATGGAGTATGGAAATCTCCGAAGGAAGGATCCAAACCACAAGGGGGCGACCACACCTCCCGGAGGAGCCTCAGCCAACCACCCTTAGTCTTGTGTTTTAAACCAAGAATCAAGAAGCTAAATTGAAGTCATTGAAGGCCCTATAAGCTGTGAAAGCCACTCTTGATCAATCATTCAACTTTTAAACACGAAGTTTCAAGCAAGCAAATATGGATTGATGGAGAACATGTTGCTATGAAACCAAAAAGGGAAGTTTTAAACGTCCTCGGGGAAGCCAAGGACCTTCTGCAGCCAACCGGAAGCTCGAGAAGTAGCCCCGGCCGACTGGAGCCAGCCGACTAGAAGTCCCTTACCTGACTGGATGCCCCGAATGATCCCTAGCTGACTGGAAGTCCCATAGATGAATGAAAGTCCCCTAGCCGACTACAGGTCTCGGAGGAGCTTCAGCTGACTGAAAGTCCCCCGACCGACTGGAGGTCCCGGAGGAGCCTCAACCGACTGGAAGTCCCTCAGCCGATTGGAAATCCCGGAGGAGCCTCAGCCGACTAGAAGTTCCCCGGTCGACTAGAGCTAGCCGACTAGTGGTCCCGAAGGATCCTCTTTCGACTAGAAGTCCTTCAACCAACTGGAGCCAACCCACTGGAAGTCCTAGAGGAGCCTCAGCTGACTTGAAGTCCCCCGACCGACTAGAGCCAGCCGACTGGAAGTCCCGGAGGAGCCTTAGCCGACTAGAAGTCCCTCAGCCGAATGGAAGTCCCCCGACCGACTGGAGCCAGCCGATTGGAGGTCCCGGAAGAGCCTCAGCTGACTAGAAGTCCCTTAGCCGACTGGATGTCCCGGAGGAGCCTCAACCGATTGGAAGTTCCCCTGAGCCGAAGCCGGAGTCGAAGTCGGAGCCGAAGCCAAAGCTAGCACCGTTTAACACCATTTAACACCGTTTAAACATCGTTTAAGGCTGATTAGTGCCATTTAGAGCTGACACCGTTTAACACCGTTTAACACCGTTTAAAGATCGTCTAAATTTGATTATTGTCGTTTAGCACCGTTTAGCGCTGATTAGTGTCGTTTAGCACCGTTTTGCGCTGTTTAATGCCGTTTAACACCATAAACGTCGATTAAGGCTGATTAGTGCCGTTTAGCACCGTTTAGTGCCATTTAGTGTCGTTTAGCACCATTTAACACCATTTAAATGTCGTTTAACACCATTTAAATGTCGTTAAAGGATTATTAATGCGTTTAGCGCCGTTTAGTACCATTTAGTGTCATTAAACACCGTTTAACACCATTTAGTATGTTGGTCGCTCCACACTTTACAATCAAGATGATATTCGTGAAACACTAGTGTGCAAAACTAACCCCAAGTCTCGAAAAAGGCAATTATAACTTCTACGAAAACCTGATCATTTTTCCTGAAAGTTGGGGGGAAAATGATATGGGCTAGAAATAAGCCCTAAAGACATAATTAATTATGCATTAATTAGACCTGGCTTGGTCCAAACAAGAAGCTCATTAATGAGTCCCGAAAACCTAATTAAATATTAATTTCGCAATTAATATTTAGGGCTAATTAACAGCTTAGAAATAAGAGTCAAAGATGGATATAACTTCTATAAGAACTAGCCTCCAACGCATCTAATCGTACAAGGAAACCGACTCCTACAAGATAGGATCTAGAATCTTCTTCAAGGAGGTGACTTTTCCACTAAGTTTCCTAACCCTACTCTAAATCTTAGGCTCTCAACGCCTATATAAAGGGCCCGACCCCTCATTCTCAGAATTACGTCTTGGGTTGATTCTCTATCAATACAGAGATACAAAGGCATCTTGTAAGGACCTGTCAGTCTCGAAACGCAAGACAACCATTAAAGCTCGAATCTCACCGACCCTAGCATTAAATATGCACGAACCCTAGCCGCAATCTAAAACCCTCATCTTTATTCCAGAACACACGTTATGCTAAATAAATAAATTTCTGAAAAATAGATAAATACAAAAATTGAAAATTTTAAATCAAGATAAAATTTAAATTATATAAAATAAAAGTAAGCACGGGTATTGAGCTAGTAATCTATAAACCAACAAGACATGGGTGTTGCAAACTAAAGTTGGTCATGTAAATTAGCAAAAAAAAAGGTTGGTCATGTAAAGGAGGAGTTGTAAGTTCACCAACATCGCCACTATCAGGCCCAACATCTGGTGCCCTAATCTATTTATAGGTTTCATCGGAACGCCTGAGAATTTGTATGGAATAGAAAGCTCAGGATTTCAAGCTCAAAGTATATGTCTTAATATATAAAAGTTTAGGCCAATATAACATAACTCAAGTGACTTTATGCAACAGAAAGTTGTGGATCCTTTTGGTGAAGATTGGAGAACTTATAAATGAAAATTGAACAATGAATAGAATAACACGTGTACTTACCATTGATTTTCAAATTAATATATTTTAGCCAATGCATTTTGAACTGAACAGCATTAAGAAGAATGGACCAAACCTGTTTAAAGGAAAAGGTGCTACAACTTCTCATTCACATAATATTACTACTAGAAGACATGTAAGTAATAAATTTAGAAGCTTACCTGAATTTCATTACATTTATGTTCAATTAGATATAGATCTCCACCTCGTAATTTCATTCGTGTATGAAATTTCATATCACAATTTTTTCTATGGATAAAGATATGCAATTATTAATTTTACAGGACTATGTGTGCGTTCATGTAACAATTAACTCAACGAAAAAATAGAACTAACACATCTTATTATGGAATGTAATCCTATATTCCAATTAATCAATATTAACCCCGTTTTAGTTTACAATCTAAAAGTTGAAACTCAACTTATTAATGGAGGTGATGCACCCTTCCTTTATGTCACATACAACACATTTAAGCTTACAATTTGAAAATCAAGGTCAACAAGATGTCAATTAAAAAGGGTGAATAGATTTTATTGAAGATCTTTTGATGAATTTCATAACATGTGGTACATTGATAGGCATTGTAGCTATTTGATACAAAGAAAGTTCAGAAGGAAGAAACATACAAGTTGGAGAACAAACCATAAGTATGGCAATGATGTTAAAAATGAGGTCAAAATAAGATATTATACAAAATCCACAGGCCAGCATCATAAAAATTAAACCACTAGGAGTGCTATACACATCTTATATAGACAATCAAAATTGTTAACACAAGTTCCAAGTAAAAGAATATTTCAAGAAAAACATACAGATCCGCCCAATCTAATCAGCAAAATTCACAGTAAATGTGAGGTGGAACTAGACCAAGACCAAATTACACAAGCTTTAGGTTGAAACACACGACAATCTGAATTTTCACATTGTCAATAGAAAATTTAGAAAAAAATATTGATTTGATCAGAGTAGATTAAATAAGTGAAAATTGTGCAACAACAAGAAGAAAAAGAATTTAATCAATTATGATAGACAAAACTCCACAATATAACATAATATAACAGGTCAGATAAACCAATTTTAGCTTAGAGTTATCAATTCACAATTACCTCAGCAAAAGAAAGTAATAGGAAAAACACATATGCACACACGAAGTCGCAATAGACCCCGTGGAAGATGAAGTAAAATTTCAACCTCGGCCGTATCAGTCATAGAATTGTATGGCGACCAGGAACCACATGGGCGGGTGATACTTTCCCTGATAGAATTGGTAATCCCGTGAACATAACTATACTGTCTGTCTAATGCTGACTCGTACATTTCTGCTTGCATAATTCTGAACCAAAAGAGTAGAACGTTTGAATGAAAGAATTATTTCAAGAGAAAGAAAGTGGAAACAAGAAATGTAATCATTTTGGAAGGCTACGGTTATCTATTATTCATAGCTAAATCATTAACAGTAGTATTTACTTATTTAAAATAGCTACCAAATCTATCATTTGTGCACATCATCAATAATCGTCACTACTTCTGTCCTCTCAGCAACCTCTGTTGAGGCACTCGATGATGCTGAATAAAAAGTAAAATGCTACATTTAAATCAAGAACCAACATGCATACGCAAAAATTTCAATCTAAGATGTATGCAATCAAAACATCAACATGTATTAATCCTCTTGACGTTTTGATTGCATTTTGTTAACATGTAAAACAAAATGCTTAACTGACTGGGTGCATATATCCTCTCTAAATGTTCCTTTATTAAACCTCTTGATGCTTTGATTGCATATAACTTAGCTTGGAATTTTTACTTATGCATGCTGGTTCTTGATTAAATATTGCATCTCACTTTTTGTTCTACATCATCGAGTGCCTCAACCGAGGTTGCTGAGAGGACAGAAGTAGTGAAGATTATTGATGATGTGCACAGATGATAGATTTGGTAGCTATTTAAATAAGTATATACTACTGTTAATGATTCAGCTATGAATAACAGATACCCGTAGTTTTCCAAAGTGATTACGTTTCTTTTTTCTACTTTCTCTCTCTTGAAATAATTCTTTAATTCACACGTTCGACTCTTTTGATTTAGAAATTGCAAGCAGAAATGTATGAGTCAACACTAGATAGACAGTCTAGTTATGTTCCCAGGATTAGCAGTTTCTATCAGGAACAAGATCACCTGGTCGCCAAACAATTCTATGACTGATATGGCCGAGGTTGAAATTTTACTTCATCTTCCACAGGGTCTATTGCGACTTTGTGTGTGCATATGTGTTTTTCCTATTACTTTCTTTTGCTGAGGTAATTGCGAATTGATAATTCTAAGCTAAAATTTCCATAATTGGTTTATTTGACTTGTTATATTGTGTTATATCATGGAGTTTTGTCTATCATGATTGATTAATGTCTTTTTCTTCTAGTTGTTGCACAATTATCACCTTTTTAATCTACTCTGATCAAATCATAATTTTTTTCTAAATTTTCTCTTAACAGTGTGAAATTTCAGATTGTCATGAGTTGCAACATAAAGCATGTGTGCTTGGCCTTAGTCCAGTTCCACCTCATATCTACTTTGAATTTCGCTAATTAGATCGGGGCAGATCCGTATGTTTTTTTTGAAATATTCTTCTACTTGGAACGTGTGTTAACATTTTTGATGGTCGATCTATATAAGATGTGTATAGCACTCCTAGTGGTTTAATTTTTATAATGTTGGCTTATGGATTTTGTATATCTTCTTATTTTGACCTCATTTTTAACATCGCTGCCATACTTATGGTGTGTTCTTCAACTTGTAAGTTCATTCTTCTGAACTTTCTTTGTATTAGATAGCTAAAAGGCCTATCAATGTACTACATGTTCTGAAATTCATCAAAAGATATTTAATAAAATCTATTCACCCTTTCTAGTTGACATCTTTTTGACCTTGATTTTCGAATTGTGTAAGCTTAAATGTGTGTTGTATGTGACATAAAGGAAGGGTGCATCACCTCCATTAATTAGTTGAGTTTTAACTTTTAGATTGTAAACTAAAACGGGGTTAATATTGATTAATTGGAATATAGGATTACATTCCATAATAAGATGTGTTAGTTCTATTTTTTCGTTGAGTTAATTGTTACATGAACGCACGCATAGTCCTGTAAAATTAATTATTACATATCTTTATCCATAGAAAAAATTGTGATATGAAATTTCATACACGAATGAAATTACGAGGTGGAGATCTATATCTAATTGAACATAAAGGTTATGAAATTCAGGTAAGCTTCTAAATTTATTACTTACATGTCTTCTAGTCGTAATATTATGTGAATGAGAAGTTGTAGCACCTTTTCCTTTAAACAGGTTTGGTCCATTCTTCTTAATGATGTTCTGTTCAAAATGCATTGGCCAAAATATATTAATTTGAAAATCAATGGTAAGTACACGTGTTATTTTATTCATTGCTCAATTTTCTTTTATAAGTTCTCCAATCTTCACCAAAAGGATCCACAACTTTCTGTTGCATAAAGTCACTTGAGTTTTGTTATCTTGGCATAAACTTTTATATATTAAGACATATACTTTGAGCTTGAAAGCCTGAGCTTTCTATTCCATACAAATTCTCAGGCGTTCTGATGAAACCTATAGATAGATTAGGGCACCAGATGTTGGGCCTGATGGTGGCGATGTTGGTGAACTTAATTACAAGTCCTCCTTTACTTGACCAACCATTTTTTTTTTGCTAAATTACATGACCAACTTTAGTTTGCAACACCCATGTCTTGTTGGGTTTCAATAAAATTTGATGTTATGGGTTTGGGTGGTGTAATATATATATGGGTAAGATAATAATTGTATGTTTAGACAATTATTATATGTGGGATGTCTTGATCACTAAGTTGAGAAATTAGGTGCCAAGAATTGGAAGGCTTGTAGAATAAGTATAATAAGACTTGTAGAACAAGTATGGTAAGTCTTGGTGGCTAATTTTGGATGGCTATATATACATTGTCATATTGTATTTGTTTGATAGGTGAGTACTTAAGAGATGTAGTCTTAGGTATTGTTTGTGAGATGCTTAAGCATTGTTTGGTTTATGTATCAGTTTAGGACACCATTGAAGTTTTATTGTTTTCATGTATTATTGATAATTATTTTGATTAATAATACGAGTTGGGACGTGGGTGTTTCCACGTCAAATATTTTGCGTGTTCTTGTTTTACTTTATTACTTATTGATTTGACTAGATTGTACTCAACCCCGCCTTCTACAATCTAGGTTGTATTGTTGGTCCTCAACAGTGTATCAAATTTATTGTACCACACTACCAACCAAATAGAGGCTAGTTGCTTATAATAATATAGTATAGTATAGGTAGGTATATAAATTTTACTAGATTTGGTATATTAAAGTCTTTTTCTAGTAAGTTAAAGATAGTTCAGGGACCCAAAATACGAAATCATTTGTTCATGGACCTAGATAATAAAACATGAATAGAGCAGGGACCTATTATTTAATTTTCCCTTTAAGAATTATTCAAGATTTTTTTACTCTAAAGATGTCATAAACTATTAGAATTTGTCTTGATAGTTGTATTTTATTGGATTTTATATAACTTTAAACTTCTACAATAGAGTTCAAAATTTTGCAATAGAATTCCGTAAATCAACTAATTACTTATCCTGATTTTACAGTAAAATCAAAAGATTTATCGGAAATTTTGAGCAATTAAGAAATTGTAACAACTAAATTAAAAAAAAAAATATAAAGAAGTCAACAAAATGTATTAAAAGTGTAAAGTAGAATCAAAATTTTTTACATTAGAATTAATTTAATCAACAATTACTTACTTGATTATGCAATAAAATTAGAGGCATGTCTGAAATTTTGAGCAAAATATTTTCTTCTTAACAATCATTTCGTCAAAACCTGAAATAGAATTAAAAAATTTACAAAAAATTATAATGAAATCAATGTGAAAATTTGTGAACATGCTCTTAATATTATATACAAAAATGATCACATAGTATCCAAAGAAAAGTATCTAAATCACGAAAATATATTAGAGATGAGAAGCGTAAATGAAAATAAACAGAGATAAAAGCCATCATAAACTGAATTTAACAAAAATTATTATGAATTTATAAAATATTACAATTTGATTGGTAAAATTGAAATTCAATAACATCTAATAGTTAGACAAAGAGATTAACCTGATGAAGATTTAATCGCAACAACGGGATTACATAGCTGAGCTTGTTTTGAATTGGATGTCACAATCATAAATAAAATCGCCGGAAGAGATTGTCGACAGAGAGATCGTGTAATCGGCTTGTATGTATAACTAACCTGTACATTTACATTCAATAAAATTTAATAGCTTTTAAATTTAAGATAAAGAGTGAAAATCAATAGAGATTAAATCGCAGCAAGATGATTACGTAACTCAAATTGATTTGAATAAGATGCCACAAACTAAAATAAAATTGTCGACAGAGATCTCGAAACCGGCTTGAATGTATGACTAACATATAAATACAACAACTAGTAGTTGATAGAAGATATTATAATTAATAGAGTTAAAGCAATTCATAGATAAAATGATTACATCGACAATTATCTTGAGTACCCAACAAAAAATGATTTAAAAAGATGTTCACACAAGAAACTTAGTTAATTTTAACTAAATTACAGATAAAATCGATGAAAGACAGGTCGATGTATAATGAATTTGATTGAAGGAGATGAATATGTACATGACCTATAGATACAATAGTTGTGAAACTTTTGTTTTTGCTTAAATAGAAAGAAATTATTTAACTTTCATTTATAATAACTGTTAGATTGGTTTATCGTAGTGTCCAGATTAGCCTAGAAGGTTCTTTCTTGTACTTTATATAGGAGGATGTTTTCTAGAATAATGGCCTACTTATATAGTGGGCTGGTCCTAATCATTTAGAGGCCCCGTGTAGAAGTTTTATTGGACCCCTTTTGAAAGTATTGTTAAGATAATATAAAAGAGCCTTTTGGGCTTAGCAAAAAAAAAGAAGAGCTTTTTGGATCAATTAGAAATATTACTAAAAAACTTTGGGACCTTATTAAAATGAATCAAACCAAAGTAAGAATGTAAAAAAAATTACAAATTTAAATTTGAAGAAAACTTGTTTGAAGAACATTATCATTAATTGAAGACCTGCTTGGAAGAGCCTCTCCCTCTTAGGACGCGCCCTAAGAGAAGTGAAGTCGGAGAAATAAAATATTAAAGACCTC
Organism: Kitagawia praeruptora; assembly: GCA_037693485.1. Lineage (NCBI taxonomy): Eukaryota > Viridiplantae > Streptophyta > Magnoliopsida > Apiales > Apiaceae > Kitagawia > Kitagawia praeruptora. Next base: position 150,325,230 of record CM075352.1, read on the forward strand.
CAGGGGTTTTCCTTGATGATTGAAGGCATCCCCTATGTATTGGGTTAACCTCATAAGGGAGCGGTAGGTATGATTTAGTTTGTGCTCTGAGAGCCTTGTTCTTAAATTCAATAAATTTTTTTCATTGGAGAACTTTGGAGTTAGTTCTGCACTTTGCAATTGTAAAGCTGGGATCACTTATCTTATAATTTGGTGGGTTGTCCTTATCGATCGGGAGATAAGGACACACACTATCATTTGGAATAAGTCGTGGCTATACTTACACCTATATTTTCGAGAGACAACTGGTAGTGAGAAATCTGTGAAGTCCCGAGATTTTACGTAAGTGGGCATTGGGCCTTTGTAACTAGACCTCATTGTTGGGCATTCTTAAAGTGAGCTGAAGTCTTGTTGGAGTCGGTTCAAGTTTTCTTGTAGTTGGCCTCATAGTGGGAAACCTAGTCCATATAGATTTCTTGCTCCCAAGAACTACGTTGGACTTGATCCTCAATAAATAGAGATGCGTAGCGAGAGCTCTTATAGCAACCACCAATAAACCTAACCAATCTTAACCTCTAATTATTCACAAATAACATATTTTGATGGTTTTTTCGGCAAAAAATCATAATCGTAGATCTTGATTTCGGCAAAAAACCAGAAATTTTGTTAAACTAAATTCCCTTTTAACAGTCACCTTGGTGTTAATGAGATTGTAGCCTTTTTCATTATTCACGTGTTGCTACACTAAGGAGGCGTAAAAGTAAAATGGAATTGACATGTGTTTGTATCTTTTTTATTTGTGAAACTAATGATTTTAAAATCAATAATTTCCATTGCGCAAGATTATTTTGCAATTTCATGTAAATATTTCATAATATTCAAAAAACAGATTGAGTTATGAAACAATAAATAATAAACGAACCAACCCACCATGCAAATAAGCGTGATTTGTGGAAATCAGAAAAGCATGGCCCTTGTGCTCTTTGAGCTTTACAACATTCAGCTGTTGGTTTAGTGTCCGAGACTAGAATGGTATTGTAGCACGGCATGAGTAAACCTGGTTCGCACTCCATAGCTTTGGTCACTTGTACTTCTACTACTCTCATTAGAGCTATTATAATCATCAAAGTAGATACTATACTACTCCCTCCGTCCCTCTCATTTCTTTACAGTTACTATTTTGGGATGTCCATCTCATTTTTTACGTTACCATAAATAGTAAGTTTCCCCCACTATTACACCCACTATCTTCCACCACAATCTCATATTTAATAATAAAAAACACTATTACACCCACTACTTTCCTCCACTATCTCAAATCTATTATTAAATATTGATAGGTCCCACCACTTTACCCACTCTTCATCTAAATTTACTTATTTTTTATGCATTACCTTGTCTCCGTATCCCCCTTCAATGTAAACAAATGAGGGGGATGAAGGGAGTAATATTTAGTGGCCATTTTCTGTTAATCACTGCTTATTTGTGCTTATTGTGTGTAAGGTTTCAGCTAAAGATTGTATGAGTTAATCTTGAGATTGCATTCATGTGAGATCATTTATTTATGGGAAAATTAATTCTACCATCCCTAAACTATCAACATTTTTTTTCTAAGTCCCTGAACAAAAATATGAATTTCTAGGTAATCAAACTTTTGAACTTTTCCCATCGCAGTCCTTTTATCCAAATTTGATTAACGAACGTTAGTCAATGGTGCCGTGACAGTGATGTGGCAATTGAAAATTTACGAATTGAAGTGAATTTTTGATATGTTAATCTATGAGTGATTACAAGAACACGGGTGGTGAAATTTTTCGATTCCGAGATCACTAACATATGAAAATCTGCAAATTATATTAAGTTTTTTTTCGTGTTCTTGAAATTAATTAAAGTGCAGATTTCTATACGTTAGTGAAGTCGAAATCGAAAACTTTCACCATCCATGTTCTTGTAATCACTCCTAAATTACCATATCAAAGTTTCACTTAAATCCATGAATTTTCGATTGCCACATCACTGATAGGAAGGACTGCGTTTGGAAAAATTCAAAAGTTTGATTACCTAGAAATTCATATTATTTTTCTAGGACTTTGAAGTAAAAATGCTATTAGTTTAGGAACATTGGAATTAACTTTCCCTTTATTTAGAACTATGAGTGCCCTAAATACCCACTTTTATTATTTCAAACCCAAAATACCCATTCCGCACGCGCAGTTCCCTAAATACCCACGGGATATCCCGCGATGGAGATATTGTGTAATATAAATATATTGGATAGATATTTAGAATATCATTAAGTTTTAAATTTTTTTGAAATCTTAATTAAATTCTTTAAGGTTTTAAGGATATTTTAAAATTTTAATTTAAAGAAGTAGAAAGACATTGCATGTAATAAAAAAAAATAGAAAATAACAATGAGTAGAAAATAAAATTTTAACCTATGGATAAAAATTTTTATCCTACTAATTTGTTTTATTAATCCAACCTTATGGCTGTAAAGTTTGTCAAAAATAAAGAATACTAGAAAAAAATTAAGTAAATTAAACATTTATATCTTAAATTTTATAACCAAAATATACTATATTTACAACAAATTCAAATCCTAATCGATCGAATTTAAGCTTTATTTCGATTGAATCAATATATATAAGCCTATCCCTAGTGATGAGGAACACCGAGAAAAGTCAACAAAGGATCTGGTTCCTATCCTTCTAGGACTAGGAGGCCCGAAAAGGTTGCTTACATCGGAGCATCCTTGAGGAGTCCTTGAAGAGCAAGTTGGTCATGTTCCTGCAAGAGAACAACAACATCACATATAAGCCTCGGACAGCCATTAAGGCTCAGGCGTAGCTGACTTCGTGGTTAAATGTACTATTGGCAACCATGAAGTCGGGGGTTGGAGATAGTACCCCAAGAAGGAAGTGAGTTTCAGAACAAGAATGAGGAGTATTATCTGACCAGAAGGAGTATTGGGTGCTCTATTTTGATGGAGTATCAAAAACAAAATCAAGTGGTGCAAGCCTACTCTTGCAAAGCCCTGACAGGTTCAAACTATCCTAGTAGGACTTAGCTTCATATTTATCTAGTAGAAATAGAAATAAGGTTCGATGAAACCATTGTAGATCATGTTGCACCGAGTAGGACAATAGTACTTTATATAAGGATTGAACCCATTTCAAGTTATTAATGCAAGTTTGTTTTTCGTTCTTTGATTTTATTTATGTGATAAGCACCTGATGAGTGTAAGTTTAAGATGACCAAGTACCGAAAATAAAAGAATACACGAATGGAAACAAACAAATGCATATATAGAGATCCCAAAGGGTCGAGAGTTAGGTTATAACATAACCAAATAAGAGTTTAAGTCCTTGAAGGACCCGGGATGAAAGGCAAGTTAATAAAGCCACATGTGGCAATCAAAGCCATGCAAGGCTGTGGAGGCTAAGGACTAACCACTCTTCAATATTTTTTAAAAGACTTGGATGGAGAGTCTAAGGTGGAAGACCAACAGAGAACCTTGAATCCCAGTCCACGGATCATGGAATATAAGAATATCTTTGATCAAGGATCGAGAAGTTCAAGCAAACTCTAGTCTCGAGAGTTTAAAGGCAAGAAACCAAAAGGAATGATATTTCTTGAACTCCAGGTCAAGGAAGCGACCTTGGATCCTTGACCTAGGATCAAGAAAAACAAGAAACAATGATGGAATTTGAAACCTTGAAATCAAAACGAGGAACCAAGACAAACGTTGAAGCCATGATGGCTAAGCAAGCCAAGAAAAGTAATTTTAAAAACTCTAGGTTGATGACAACCCAAGATGAGAAACTTATCACCTAGGAACAACCTTGGTTTCCAAGTTAAGAATCAAGAACTTAAAGATTAGTGATAAAGGTGGAGACCTTAAAATAAAGCCATGAATACTTGATAGTCAACCCTCAACATTCGAACATTGATGTGTAACACTCGCACAACCCCAAGATGAAGTATGGAAATCTCCGAAGGAAGGATCCAAAGCACAAGGGGGCGACCACACCTCCCGGAGGAGCCTCAGCCAACCACACCTCCCGGAGGAGCCTCAGCCAACCACCCTTAGTCTTGTGTTTTAAACCGAGAATCAACAAGCTAAGTTGAAGTCATTGAAGGCCCTATAAGCTGTGAAAGCCACTCTTGATCAATCATTCAACTCTTAAACACGAAGTTTCAAGCAAGCAAATATGGATTGATGGAGAACATGTTGCTATGAAACCACAAAGGGAAGTTTTAAACGTCCCCGGGGAAGCCAAGGACCTTCTACAGCCAACCGAAAGCTCGAGAAGTAGCCCCGGCCGACTAGAAGTCCCTTAGCTGACTGGAAGCCCCGAATGATCCCTAGCCAACTGGAAGTCCCATAGACAAATGGAAGTCCCCTAGCCGACTACAGGTCTCGGAGGAGCCTCAGCCGACTGAAAGTCCCTCGACCGAGTGGAGGTCCCGGAGGAGCCTCAGCCGACTAGAAGTCCCTCAGCCGATTGGAAATCCCGGAGGAGCCTCAGCCGACTAGAAGTTCCCCGGTCGACTAGAGCAAGCCGACTAGAGGTCCCGAAGGATCCTCTTCCGACTAGAAGTCCCTTCGCCGACTGGAGCCAGCCGACTGTAAGTCCCAGAGGAGCCTCAGCCGACTGGAAGTCCCCCGACCGATTGGAGCCAGCTGACTGGAAGTCCCGGAGGAGCCCCAACCGACTAGAAGTCCCTCAGCCAAATGGAAGTCCCCCGACCGACTAGAGCCAGCCGATTGGAGGTCCCGGAAGAGCCTCAACCAACTAGAAGTCCCTCAGCCGACTGGATGTCCCGGAGGAGCCTCAACCGACTGGAAGTTCCCTAGAGCCGAAGCCGGAGTTGAAGTCGGAGCCGAAGCCAAAGCTAGCACCGTTTAACACCATTTAAACATCGTTTAAGGCTGATTAGTGCCGTTTAGTGCTGTTTAACACTGTTTAAACATCGTCTAAGTCTGATTAGAGTCTTTTAGCACCGTTTAGCGCTGATTAGTGTCGTTTAGTGCTGTTTATCACCGTTTTGCACTGTTTAATGCCGTTTAACACCATAAATGTCGTTTAAGGCTGATTAGTGTTGTTTAGCACCGTTTAGTGCCATTTATTGTCGTTTAGCACCATTTAACACCATTTAAATGTTATTTAAGGCTGATTAGTGCGTTTAGCGCCATTTAATACCATTTAGTGTCGTTAAACGCCGTTTAACACCATTTAGTGCGTTGGTCGCTCCACGCTTTACAATCAAGATGATATTCGTGAAACACTAGTGTGCAAAACTAACCCCAAGTCTCGAAAAAGGCATCATAACTTCTACGAAAACCTGATCAGTTTTCCTAGAAGTTGGGGGGAAAATGATATGGGCTAGAAATAAGCCCTAAAGACATAATTAATGATGCATTAATTATAACTGGCTTGGTCCAAACAAGAAGCTCATTAGTGAGGCCCGAAACCCTAATTAAATATTAATTTTGTAATTAATATTGAGGGCTAATTAACAGCTTGGAAATAAGAGTCAAAGATGGATATAACTTCTACAAGAACTAGCCTCCAACGCATCTAATCGTACAAGGAAACCGACTCCTACAAGATAGGATCTAGAATCTTCTTCAAGGAGGTGAAACTTTTGTTTTTGCTTAAATAGAAAGAAATTATTTAGCTTTCATTTATAATAACTGTCAGATTAGTTTATCGTAGTGTCCAGATTAGCCTAGAAGGTTCTTTCTTGTACTTTATATAGGAGGGTGTTTTCTAGAATAATGGCCTACTTATATAGTGGGCTGGTCCTAATCATTTAGAGGCCCGTGTAGAAGTTTTATTGGACCCCTTTTGAAAGTATTGTTAAGATAATATAAAAGAGCTTTTTGGGTTTAGCAAAAAAAAGAGCTTTTTGGATCAATTAGAAATATTACTAAAAAACTTTGGGACCTTATTAAAATGAATCAAACCAAAGTAAGAATGTAAAAAAATTACAAATTCCAGTTTGAAGAAAACTTGTTTGAAGAACATTATCATTAATTGAAGACCTGCTTGGAAGAGCCTCTCCCTCTTAGGACGCGCCCTAAGAGAAGTAAGTCAGAGAAATAAAATATTAAAGACCTCCAGGGGTTTTCCTTGATGATTGAAGGCATCCCCTATGTATTGGGTTAACCTCATAAGGGAGCGGTAGGTATGATTTAGTTTGTGCTCTGAGAGCCTTGTTCTTATATTCAATAGATTTTTTTCATTGGAGAACTTTGGAGTTAGTTCTGCATTTTGCAATTGTAAAGATGGGATCACTTATCTTATAATATGGTGGTTGTCCTTATCGATCGGGAGATAAGGACACACACTATCATTTGGAATAAGTCGTGGCTATACTTACACCCATATTTTCGAGAGACAACTGGTAGTGAGAAATCTGTGAAGTCCCGAGATTGTACGTAAGTGGGCATTGGGCCTTTGTGACTAGACCTCATTGTTGGGCATTCCTAAAGTGAGCTGAAGTCTTGTTGGAGTCGGTTCAAGTTTTCTTGTAGTTGGCCTCATAGTGGGAAACCTAGTCCATATAGATTTCTTGCTCCCAAGAACTACGTTGGACTTGATCCTCAATAAATAGAGATGCGTAGCGAGAGCTCTTATAGAAACCACCAATAAACCTAACCAATCTTAACCCCTAATTATTCACAAATAACATATTTTGATGGTTTTTTCGGCAAAAAATCATAATCGTAGATCTTGATTTCGGCAAAAAACCAGAAGTTTCGTTAAACTAAATTCCGTTTTTAACAATCACTTTGGTGTTAATGAGATTGTAGCCTTTTTCATTGTTCACGTGATGTTGCTACACTAAGGAGGCATAAAAGTAAAATGTAATTGACATGTGTTTGTGTTTTTTTTTATTTGTGAAACTAATGATTTTAAAATCAATAATTTCCATTGCGCAAGATTATTTTGCAATTTCATGTAAATATTTCATAATTTTCAAAAAATAGATTGAGTTATGAAACAATTAATAATAAGAGAACCAACCCACCATGCAAATAAGCGTGATTTGTGGAAATCACAAAAGCATGGCTCTTGTGCTCTTTGAGCTTTACAACATTCTGTTGTTGGTTTAGTGTCCGAGACTAGAATGGTATTGTAGCACGACAAGAGTAAACCTGGTTCGCACTCCATAGCTTTGGTCACTTGTATTTCTACTACTATCTTTAGAGCTATTACAATCATCAAAGTAGATACTATACTACTCCCTCCGTCCCTCTTATTTCTTTACAGTTACTATTTTAGGATGTCCTTCTCATTTTTTACGTTACCATAAATAGTAAGTTTTCCCCACTATTACACCCACTACCTTCCACCACAATCTCATATTTAATAATAAAAAACACTATTACACCCACTACTTTCCTCCACTATCTCAAATTTATTATTAAATATTGATAGGTCCCATCACTTTACCCACTTTTCATTTAAATTTACTTATTTTTTATGTAGCATCCCATAATCCAGGGTACAGATCTGGGACCACTAATCACAAACAACCTCACCCAATCCTGGATAAAACATGATATAATAATAGAAACCCCTTCACCAAGATCGCATACAGGTTATGGTATGAAACAAATTATCAAATTAAATTATTACAAACCATCCTCAGAATAAAAAATGTTATACAACTTTATAACTAAATGAAATCACTGCCTGACTAGATGTCCAACCTTGACAAATTCCTAAACCACTATCCGACGAAATCCATAACCCGAACGTCTCATCTTGATGTTGGAAGAGTATTACCAACTGACCACAAGGTCCACTAATCATCTCTATTAACTGGAGAAAATAAACATTAAAGCAAGAGTGAGCCAACAACGCTCAACAAGTGCAAATAGTGATAGCAACATCAATAACTGATGGTTTCGATCATAATCACGCAGCGGAAACAGTAAAAATAAAATCGAAACCAAGCCGGATCCATGTATAATAATTCGGATAATCATGGTAGTAAGAATACTTACCTTATTATAGCTTTATGATTGTAGAATAATGGAGATGCAAGCCTCCCACGATCACTGAGTGTTCCTCTTCGAAACCTCCTCTACGGTATCCACATGAACACCTTCAAGAACGTCTCACGATCTTGTCCGGAATGGATGTACTAGCTTCCAATGAAAGAGATTTATTTTAGGGTTTCGGTTTAGGTTATGCGGCCAAGCTGTGAATGTGCCGTACTCAAATCCTAGCCCCCTTTACTATCATTATATAGTAAAGCATAAAGCCCAAGTCAAAACCTAGCCCAAAATCTGATTTATTAAATAATAGAATAAAATCCTATTATTCAAATAAATAATAATTAAGTCATACTCAATTATTAAAATCAGAAAAACATATCTCATATATCTCTGCATTTTATTATAGCTTAATTAAGTCCCACTTAATTAATAAAATAAAATCCACTTATCCCTTAGCCAAAGTCCTACTTCTCTGCAGTTCCTGCACATTTATACAAATGTGAGAAGCACATCCAGTATCCAATACCCAAGATGTAGAAATAGACAGATTGACTTCTATAACATAAATACCTGATCCAGAAATCTGAACATACTTCATTTTCTTCAGATCCTCCAAGTAAGCATGACAGTTTCTCTTCCAGTGACCAGGCTTGTGACAGTAGTGACAATCACCTTTGTTAGCCTTTGCGACATCTCCCTTCGGCTTCTTAGCCTTTTTGAAAGAGGGCTTAGAAGGACCAAGATCTTTTGGTGTAACCTTTTTCTTGCCCTTCCATTTCCCCTTTCCCTTAGCACCTTTCTTGCCCACCATCATTATGGGAGCTTTCTCAGGTGCCTTGACCATATTTGCTTCAGTGGTCCTCAGCATGGCCAACAATTCCATAGGAGTCTTATCTTTCTCAGTCATATTAAAAGTCATAATAAACTGAGTATAGTCGCTGTTCAAAGATTCCAAGATTATATCGACTTGAGCCTCTCGCTGAAGCGGGAAATCCAAACGAACAAGGTAATCACAATACCCAATCATCTTTAGAACATGTGGTCCGACTGGTCCATTGCCCTGCTTGCACGAGAAGAGTGCTTTGCTTGTGTTGAACTTTTCCACACGAGCCTGTGATTGAAACATCGTTGAAAGATGTTCAAACATAGTATAAGCATTCATATCAAAATGCTGCTTCTGAAGCTCAGCATCCATAGTAGCAAGCATTAGACAAGCCACATCAGTTGCATCATCAATATGCTTCTGATAAGCATTTCGTTGAGCAGCAGTGGCATTGTTAGCAGGGGCTGCTGGTGCAGGAATATCAATCACATAAGATTTCTTTTCCTACATGAGAACAATTCTCAAATTCCTAGACCAGTCAAGGAATTTCGATCCTATCAGCTTGTCCTTCTCAAGGACTGATCGCACAGAGAAAGTGTTGTTTGTGTTTTGTGCCATTTGTTTTCTACAATGATAAAATGCATAAGATAAGTTAGATTGTTACAATAATTATGTTCAAGTGATTATGACATATTCATAATATATCTCCCACTATTTTTATCAAATTAATAGCCCTTACTATTAAATCAGAAAGAATATCCCATAAATCTTTCTAGTGAGCCAAGATCCATATTTCGTCATATCCTAAGTCAACCACTGGTAGTCCTTAAAACAAGATTATTTAGGTAGACAACAGTTGTCAATTATATCATATATAATTCTTGGATAGTTTGGTGAACAACAATTGTTCTTATCTATCTAATAGATTTTGGACCAAACTCTATGCTTCTAAGTTCATAATAGTTGAATATAACCATTTATTTTCACCCTATTATGACGACTCAGTTAAGTTAGACCCAATGATACAACGGTCGAATATAACCGCTTATATTCGTCGCATCTCACCACGATAGACAGGAGTCCCCTGCCACTGGCAATCATTCCCCTTATCGATCTAGGATTCAATGAGTGTTCATTGATTGGAAAGCATCCGATTAAAACTTAGTATTTTGTTAAGGGGTTTAGAATTAAAAACGACCATGATCCCATCATAAAGAGATTCCCAATTTTTCCTTGAATTAAATACTTCAAATCAATATTCATCAATAGTTTGATTTCCAGGTTGTTGGAGGAGTCACAAGTGGCCTCACTTAATACCCAACTTCCTTACAGGTAAAACCCGTTTTTGACAAAATCTCCCCATATCGAAATAATTGAAATTCGTATTTAATTCCGTGTTTCATAAACACAGAAATCTCATGATCGTTTGTTCATTTTAAAATCTTGAATCGTTACAGATTTTATCTTGTTTAGCATGGCAAGCATGGTATGGGTGACGTATCTAATACATGCATACATCATTAATCTAATGAAAGCATGCATACATCATCTACTCTACACATACATCAAATGTAAAGTGCATCACATAAATTAATATGCTATGGTTATGGCCCAATCCTATGCGATTTTTCCAAGCTAATGGAAAAATCAAGGTCAATCTATGGTGGTAATAACTAATTATTACAAAATCTCCTGCTTCGCTTCCAAAGCTGCCTTGATTGCCTCCAAGCTCCTTTTGAAACGTTTTACAAAAGAACTCGAGTTGCATTCGAGATAAAATAATTACAAAAGGAAAAACGACATGTAAGTCATATTTAATTATTACAAACCATAAATTAAAATTAATAAAATAAATTAAAAACTAGGTCTTGGGGCCATAACCATGCATCATGCTCACATAACAATTAAAAGCATCACATATTGTATAATCACAAATTCATACAACATAAATTAAATATGATCAAATCATAAATAACAAAATTAACACACTTTAATTAAAAATTAACCTAGTAATCAAAATTACTAATTAATAAAATTTTGCATACTCCAAGTTAAGCATTAACATTTGTAATTTAACCTAGCATGCAAAACCTAGCAGGAAAAAAAACTGTAACCAAGCAGATACGCATCATCTGTATGCGCACATGACAAAAACTGTAAATCTAGCAGACACGCATCCTACGTATGCGCATATGACTGTAACCATAGCAGATACGCATCCTTCGTATGCGTATCTACAGTACATATTCATATTGCAGCAGTTTTCAGAAAATCCCAGTTCGATCGTGTTCTTCATATTAAACGAGATTATGTTTCCAAACTCTTAATACAGACCTACGATTACCATAGCAGTAATAACACAATCATATATCACAGCTGGAACGATTAAAAACTAAACCTAGTAGCATGTTTATATGAACACATATGTATATATACATATGCATGAACTGAAATATCTGTAAAATGCTCATGATAATCAACTGCAACTGGTTTGTTAGATGATCAGATTATGATTTAATCTTATTAAAATATGGCAGATCAGATTGACACAGCGAAACCAGGAACACAGAAGCATACAAATCGCAGTTTTTCATGCAGAATAGTTCTCGGGGGGAAAAAAATAGTTCTGGTAAATCACATAACATATCGTATATATCAATCATGACCAGATTATCCTATTATACAAGCAGCTCTGATACCATTGATGGTTTCGATCGTAATCACGCAGCGGAAACAGTAAAAATAAAATTGAAACCAAGCCGGATCCATGTATAATAATTCGGATAATCATGGTAGTAAGAATATTTACCTTATTATAGCTTTATGATTGTAGAATAATGGAGATGCAAGCCTCCCACGATCACTGAGTGTTCCTCTTCGAAACCTCCTCTACGGTATCCACACGAACACCTTCAAGAACGTCTCACGATCTTGTCCGGAAGGGATGTACTAGCCTCCAATGAAAGAGATATATTTTAGGGTTTCGGTTTAGGTTATGCGGCCAAGCTGTGAATGTGTCGTACTCAAATCCCAGCCCCATTTACTATCATTATATAGTAATGCATAAAGCACAAGTCAAAACCTAACCCAAAATCTGATTTATTAAATAATAGAATAAAATCCTATTATTCAAATAAATAATAATTAAGTCATACTCAATTATTAAAATCAGAAAAAACATATCTCATATATCTTTGCATTTTATTATAGCTTAATTAAGTCCCACTTAATTAATATAATAAAATCCAACTTATCAATAATTAATTTAAATTCATGATTTAAATTAATTCTTCCTTTAAATGTTCTATGTGTGTGACCCTATAGGTTATTATTTAACTGGCAATAATTTTATTCTCCAATAAAATTATAAACAATGAGCGGCATCTAGTAATACATCATTGCTACCCAATTAAATAATAATTAAATCATGATTCGATAAAACCTTTCGTGATTAATGTCTCTGTGTAATATAATCTCTTTAACCAAATATTATAGATTAAACTCGAGGCATGTCTTTAGTCATCCTCTTCAACATTTAATCCGGGTTTACTTGATCCATGAGTAGACTATTAAAAACAAATCATTATTTGAGCATTATTTAAAAACAAATCATTATTTAAAAACAAATCATTTTATAGACTATTAAAAATAATATCTCTCCTAATTATAGGAGGGTTAAATCATTTATCTATCATTCATATTTCTCATACAACTCATAATATACCCGATGTCCACTTTTATCATCACCTGGTCAAAGGTAACTTTTAATGTTGTCAAAGTATATTAATCCTCGTATAGAAATATAATGATCTCAAGTCAAAGGATCATTACACCATTACCACTGTGAGTCATTCTTATGACTTTATTAAACATGAAGAATCTCACTGTGGGTCTGTCCAGTACCATGTACTCCTACATGTACCTATGTATTGACTTTAGTATCTCCATACTTATAACCAATGAGATGTGGTTATCTGTCAAACAACATACTAGTCTATTTATATATTATTATTGTCCTATATAATAATAATCAACTAGGGACCTTTAAGAATATGATATATTATATAATCTCAAGTTCAAGTCATGTACTTAAACTATACAATGTGTATCATGATTCTAAGGATATTTATTATGCTAACAAATATATCGCAGTAATTAAAGTCATAATAAATACATTTATTTAATAATCAAATGACATAAGGTTTATTCAAGAAACAATGTATTGCCTCTAGGGCACCTACACTAACAATAACGACTACATATTCTGAAAACAAGAAGAAATGTCTCATGCTGCGAAAAGAATCAACCAAGTCAATTATCTTATTACCACGATGAGCCAACATTGCACCACTAGAATAAGGTGCATCAACGATGAGAACTGATAAAAGTTCTGATAGCAAAATATAATGAAATAAGCTTCAAGGGAATCAGGTATCAAAACAGCTCAATCTCAATGTATAGATTAGAATTGGATTTTAATTTATTTAAAAAAAACAATAATGTTAGGCTGCTGATCAGTCACGCACTAACCCTGGACAAACGCACACAACAATGTCCTTTAATGGATCCACGGCACACATTGGCCTTATTAACTTCCGACCACGAATCTAGTCCGACCCCATACGGTCCACCTTTTAAAACATTCCAATTATATATCAAACGCACTAGTGTCAAGACAATCGACAACCCTTGTTAACCAAACAACTGGAAGCTCACGTCCAGAATAACCACTTATGATTAATAGTCAATGAGGAAGTAACTATATCTGCTAGTATCGACAAGTTCGATACAAAACAGGGTGATAACCGAATAATCAAGATCTTCAATAAATACCGACGAGTTCGATAATAAATGGGGTGGAGAATATAAAGAACAATATTTTGAATACGTATCAACAGGATAGATATGAGTAATTGGGGACATACATCATTAACTTGATAAAAGGGAAAATCAACTTGGACAACAATAAAAGATATAAATTGCAACAAGATTATCAATAATTGAAATTCTACGTTAAAGCAGGAACATGGTCAAGCACTACGCATTTAATAAAATTTTACAACACACTATAAGGTTTGAATCAACATAAGCGAAAAAATAGCTTAAACGATTATTTGTAAAATAAATCCAGGATAACTAATTGTGGTTCAGTTTGAAGAAAACATTTCAAAAAAAAAGTTCATTGGTGAAAATATACTAAAAATCAAGAATTTCGCTAACAGGTATTTATAGGGATTTAAAACTTGGATTTTCTCTATTTAGAGAGTTTCTTAAACATTTTCGAAGAAAACAAAAGAAATGGCATTCCACTGAGGAATCCAATAACATACCGTTAGTATTATGTGGAAAAAGGTTATTTGTAAGATTCTTTAAAAAAATTGGTATTTGAATCGAGGGTAGGAAAATAAACGTTTTCACGTTAATTGAGGAAATACAGACCACATCATATCATATAACAAAGGAATTGAATTCCATCACTTGAATGATAAGTGAGGAGCAAAACACTTGCCTCGATACACGAAGTTCTCGATCCTAAAACATCGATCCGTGACTCAACTTCACGTCAGTCTCTACTTGCATTTTTCCTTCATAATTCGCCAATCTTCATATCAATACACTTGTCGACATTGATAATTATCTTCCTGCTTGAAATTCCATTTACCCATGTACAGCTCTTGGCCGGGTCTCCTACTCGTACCTATATGAAGATAAAGTACTACTTCAGTACAACCAACTAAAATCTTATTGTTTATTAATCTAGTCTACCCATACGTTCCCTAGTTCATGTAAACAAAATAACACTTGCAGCACATAAGATTATACTGATAAACTACTTCTACGAATCACACATGGTTTCCAAAGAATTTTCGCCAACACCTCCTTTGAATTATTACACTATCCGTCGAAATATAACCGACCCAATCAACCAACATAATCTCTTCGGTATATACACTATAGGTATATACTCGATTTCCACTTCAACAGTCAACTTACTGACAAATTTCAAGTTACAATACATGTCTTGTAACTTTACATATATAGAACTACCACTACTAACAATTAGCACCAACTTGAGTAATTAGAACTTAAAGTTACCACTAATACACTAAACACTAGTAACAACATGTATTACCTTATCATCGACCCACTAAACCAATTTACCATATGCAACCATCCCAAACATTTTATACTTCACTACGATAAGATTCATTCATTCCCGAACAAACTTCCACAATTTATCCATAAAATTATACCACACTCGCACACAAGTACCGTTATCCTCACATTAAAACCCACACTGACACATATAAACGGCCACAACATTCACGCTCCCATAAAACCTCTACTCTCTTCACCCTTCTTCTTTTCCCTCAAAGTCTCGGTTCTCTCTTGCTCTGCCACTCCCATCACACACATACCAACACTCATACGGTCACAACCCACTTCACTTTATCTCCAACTCTCTTTTCTGCTTCCTGTAACCTCTGTGCCATGAACAACCACACTTCCGAACACAAACTTACACCCTCCTATCTCCTTCTTCTTCGACTTAACACTATCAACATAACCATGGTTACAATCACACCACCAGTATATAGATATGTAAACACATTGCACACCAGCCGAGACACCCACACACTCTCGGATTCACCCCCAACTTCGAACTACAATCACAACAAGAAACTCCAAAATGAGTCGGACACACACAGACCCGCGGTAAAGCTCCATCTTAATTCCCCCAACATCACTTCGCTGCTCTCCAGAATCAAAATCGGAAGCCCCAAAATTCGGCACCACCAATCAATAATACACACACACGGCCATACGCCGCCATAGGACTACACTGAACTCGCAGTACACAAACAAGTCTCACACACACGGCCATACGCCGCCATAGGACTACAGGGGAAGAAAACGAGTTTATCAGTAAAACCGAGCAAAGAAACTCGGGCCCAGATGGAATTGGGCGACCATAACGAGAGAGATTGCAAGAGATTGAGTCCGAGAGAGGAAGAGATATGTGAGGGAGAGACAACCGAGAGAGATTTTGAGGGAGAGAAGTGAGGCTCGAGAGAGTATAATTGAGGGAGAGAGATGAATTTCTCGAGAGTTCTCGAGAAGAAAAGAAGCAGAGCGTACTGATGAAGCCAAAAGAAAAGCTGGGTTTTTGATTAAAAGACAGGGGAAATTTTATACTCACACAACTGAAAATCAAATAAAACTAATGTAAATCATTTTAGAAATCGAAATTACACAGAAAATTGTTAGAAAAATAAGTTTAAAATTTTTAAAATATAATTTATGAAATTACGAACATCCCCATATCTTTAAAATATTTTTAGGATAAAAAATGAATTAAATATGAATTTTACAAGTTTTGATCCTTTGAATGTAATAAAATTCTTAAAATCATTTTAAAATACTTAAACACCCAAAATAATTCTTCCACTAATTTTAAAAACTAGACAATATCATATAGATAATATCACGAGTGATTTCGTGATTTTTTTTAACAACTTCGATGATTTTATAAAAATCCCAGAAGATCAATTATGCATGATTTAAATACATTTAAATTCTCAAAAATATAAATAAAAATACACAGACTTAAACGGCACACCCAAATCATCATATACACACATGAACACAATATCACATATATTGACCTTCTAAAAAATAATCACATCATATAATCCACATTTTATATTAAATAAAAAAATTTTAAATACACTATTTTCTAAGTCGTTATTTCCTTTGTAACACCCCCAGATCCGGGGTCAGGGATCTGGTCGTTACGGTCTCAATATCCATCCACAAAACTAACATAATTTAAATTACAACCTTCTGACCCAAAATAACAACATAAAACACACCCACTATAGTCCCAGAGATGAAATCAGAGTAACCATCAATATTAATAATCACAAGTTTGAGGTCTCACAACCCAAAGAATTACAATTTTACCATTACATACTCTTTGCCGTCCATTGGTATATGCCATATTATAAATACATTGATACTTGAAAGCCAATCATCTAGCCTACCAAGAGCTTCTTACTCAACAGTGGCATTTAGGATCTCTACGTTTAATCCTCCGACGGCTACCACTTGTTCGTACCGATTGTGCCTTGTGCAGGCCATCAGATCTAGCTATTGTTGTGATATAATAGATAAAGCAAGGGTGAACAATAGCCTACCAAAAGAATATAATTGAATAGTGATAATATATAACAGTTCAACATATCTTTGATACCATATGCCATGCATTAGCGAACATAGTACCAGTATAAGGTAAATGATGAAGTTACAAGGTAACTCAACACATAACTTCTGTAGAAATATCTGCTATGCAAGGTATAAGCAAGATATCATCATATGTCATCAAAGAGGGGAATTGCTAGAAATATTGCAATCCCAGTTTTGAACATTTCTCAAACTCCTGTCAACCTGAAAGAAGTCTCTTTGATACGTGTTGCGGGGGGTGTGCCCTTCAACCTGAAAGAAGTCTCTTCGATACGTGTTGTAGGAAATTCCCAATTTGGGAGATGAACTAATACTGGAGTTATCACGCGCCAGCTATCCCACTCCTCGATGATCAGTCGGAGATGGTATAGCCCAATATAGTAACTCCCTAGCCAACGGTTGGGCCTTGTGATGGACCGCGCGACTCGGCCTCTTACACACGACTCCTAGTTCGAATAAATCCATGACTCTGAAACGTAAAGTTCATCCTCCTTTCCCCAAGTGTAACACTTGTTGATAAGACTCCACAAAATAGTCGTATCTAATTGGAAAGGAAAATTCACCAATATTTCCCAACCTGTTGCTTGTTAATGGATATAAACTTGTTCCATCAATCTTACCCCTCGAGTGTTGAGGAGGTAACCAAAAAGACTCATATCGATGTTTGAAAAGAATGAAGATGTGAGCGAAAAGGTAGTTTAACAAGTATATGACCGGGCAGTCAAATAAATAACAGCTCCCAAGTGAGGTCCCCTTATATGTTTTTGGAAGTTTGAGCGAGTATTTAAATCTTCTTATAAGATAGATTTAAATAAACATAGAGTTTTGGGGACCTCCCCTCCGAAATACTTTACATAATATCTGAAGGTGAAAGATAATCTTTGAATAATATAATTCATTATAAAAAGAATTTAGAAGAATTTAAATAAATATTCCATGAATATTTATTAAATCAATAATAATTCATGAATATTACTAAATCATAATATTGCTCGTAAGTAATCCTTGAATAAATATACAGGAATATTTACTAAATAACTCTCTTTTAAATGAATATTCAAAAATAATACTCATTAAATAAATAAACTCGAATAAATAATAAAATAATATTTACTAAATAGATCAAACCTTAAATGAATATTTGAAAATAATATTCATTTAATAAATAATATTTTAATTGAATATCCAAATAATATTCTTTTAGTAATCACAACTTTAAAGGAATATTCGAAGTAATATTCCTTAAGTAAATAGGACTTCCAATGAATATTTTAGATAATATTCCTTAAATAAATAAAACCTTAAATGAATATTCGAATGTAATATTCATTAAATAAATAAAGATCAAATGAATATTCCAAATAATATTCATTAAATAATTAATTCAAATAAATATTTTGGGGATGATATTCGTCAACCAAATAACTCTAATGAATATTCAAAATAGTATTCCATAAATAAATGACATTCTAAATGAATATTAAAATAATATTCATTAAATATTCCTCCACTGAGGTAATACTCAAATAACATTCCTCGAAAGATTCGTAATCGAATAAAAATCCTCGAAATAATAAATCTGTCGCTGGAATCCTTCTGGGTTTCCACGACTATTTATATATTACAAAATATCGACTCCCGGTCTATATTTGAAGAATGAATATCATACGCCCTTCACTAAGGGTCTTAACAAAACAATCCTGCTTATAACTGATAATTCATATCTAGTCTATAAGCCAATATCAATTCAGGGAACAAGTATATCAATAGACTTGAAAGTAGGCATGCATGCTATGGCATATGTATACAACAATCATCATATATATTATCACAACAACAGTTCCAAGTATTGGAAACTTGCCTGGCCATCCTGTAGGGGTAGCGTGCCTCGGGTCGATCCGGTGATCTATTAATAGTCACAATATCCGAGGTGAATCACTTAATATATCGAAAGGCTAAGTATAACTTAACTTAAGTCGAAACACGTTTTCGAATTATCTCGTTATACACCCTTTGGTGTAACTCTTTTTATTACCGACACGATCCGATACTTGCTCGTTATTTCGACACGTCATTACACTTACACTTGGTATATACTTAAGTCATATAAGCTCTAAGGTCGGTCGTTTACGAACCAAGATTATAGCTCGAGTTTTATCGCCCGTTTTCTAAGTTATAACCAAAGCCATATTTTTAAGGGGTTCGTTCGCGTTTAACTTCGATTCAAACATTTTTATAAAATCGGAAAACGATCCGTTTGACATGAGGTTTTCTCCCACACCTTTCTTTTTATCTCTAATATTTAATTATCAAGATTTGCCACTGATTTGGCAATAACAAAGGGGTCCAATTTCAGTTATGAACTTTCATTTACGGTTTCAAACAACTTTTACGAATTTCACCATAACTCCTAAACCGTAAGTCCGTTTCACATGATCTTTATATCAAAACGAAGATTATAACATCACCTATCTTATAATGGCAGAACATGAAACTGTACAGTGAGTTATAGATACTGTGATGCACGGTTTTCAATGATTAACAAAAATTCGGCATTACGACGGCTATAAATCGAACTTTCCAAAATTCTTAACATCAAATCCAACCAACACCGGGCATCCATACAACTTATACTAATGTTATAATTCTCAACAAGTCCAGAAATATCATACTTCCCCATCATATTCATTATATCTCTTAGATCAATAAAGCTAATTACATAATCATGCTTATAATACACCATTTCATAACTAATCTCAAAATCATCCAATAATCATCAAAACTTAAACTAAGAGCTAGGGTTTCATGAGTTCCATACCTTCCTTGATGTGTGTAAGACCTTAATAAGCCTTGAATAATCCTTGTACAACCTTAACCAAGCTTAATCTAACAAGAAACATCAAGGATATACTTAGAGATTTTCGGACTTTCTATAACCCATCTGAAAGATCATGAAAAACGAGGGCCTTACCGAGGTTTTCTGGACGAGACTTCTAAAGGAGAGTTGTAGAGAATCTAACCAGATTTCCAACAAGCTAAACAAAACCAAATTTCATTGAGTAATGAAGGAGATATGGCCGTTTGAAAATCATCACAGAAACTGTCAAACAATCTGGACAGTTTGGTTTCTTTTCTTGGGGAGGAGATTTGACTAGGCTACACTCATTAGAATGCCATGAAAATTTGATCGAATGTTCTCCATGGAGTGGAGAAGCTATGGTTAAAATTTGGTGATTTTATCATGGATAGAAATGGAGATATGAATTTTCTTCTTGGAGGTGTTCTGCTGGGCAGTTTGATGAAAAATGGAGAGATGTAGTTTTGCTTTCTATTTCTCTTGTATAATGACTTGATACATGTAATATCTATCTATATTTGGATGCATATTTTACTTTTGTGTTGTCCATCATCCAGTGGTGCCACTTGTTGGCCTTACATTAAGCATTCCCTTTTTGCCAAAGTGCAATTTCATCACTCCTTTGTTTAGTTGACTTATATGTAAGTCACTTTGATTCTTTCTTTTTCCACCAACTTGATTTCCTTACTCCATCCATTTGCACATGCTTGTATCTTGATTCTCTGCTTGCTCTTTTGTCCGTTTATTACTCCATTTCAATATTCTCTGCTTGTGTTCCTGGTGTTGATATTACTGAAGAAGACACAATTCAGCCCTTTAAAGTTAATAAGAGAATATTCTCTGATTTGACCAACAAGGATGCAAACAAGGAACAAATACCTGATTTGTTTCTGCCACTTGCTTTTCAAAATTTCTTAAATCAACCTCACGAACCACAAAAGCCTGATCCTAAGCCTACACTGTCACCACCTGCAAACCCTGACTCTGTACAACCTACAAACACTGAAACATAACCTCCACCTGAAAATGCTGAAACAAACACTAACCAAATTCCACCACTATCCACTCATACTCCAACTCAACCTCAACCTATAATCACTGAGCAAGTTGCAACCTCTAAAAAAAATCCATCACCTACACAGGTTAAACCAAAGAAGAAGGGTCGAACCAAGCGCATAGCTGTAAAAAGGGTTCAAAAACCTAGAAAGGAAAGAGCAAACATGCCTCCATTACCTCTGTTGTAGAAGATGATTCTACTGATGAAGGAGTGACAACTGAGGTGCCTCAATCAAAGCGAAGAAGGTTGATACTTGATGACTCTGATGAAGAGATTAATGTTGAAGCTCCAGAGGTGATTTCTAAGGAGATACCTGCTGTTGAGATGCATATTGAAGAAGAAGTTGTAAAGGCAACTGAAGATGCACAGTTGATTGCAGAAAACAGAGATGGTTCTGCTGCTATGGATGATCTTGTTGAGACATTCATACCATTCTCTGATGATTTTGAAGTTCCTATCTCATCACCTGTTGCAAACTCTGAAGCCACATGTGTAGCTGATCAACCTAGTGTGGTACTTGATGACACAGCGGCAACTCATACTGAGTTATTCTCTGATGCTCACCAAATTCTTGAAGAAGGTGAAGAAGTTGATCAATCCACCAAGGCTGTAATCTCTGAGCCACCTGCAGAGAATGTTGCAGAGCCTATTGCTGAAAATGTTGAACCTGCAGTGGATATTGCTGAGAATGTAAATGCTGATGTTGAAACTGAAGGAAGTGCTGAGTCTAACTCTTCTCAGAGTATACCAGTACAAACTGATGCAAAGCATACAAATTTTTCTGGACCTTCACATCAACATGAGATTGAAAAAGAATATTATGCCAAATTTTCAGCAAATTGGTATAAAGAGGATTTCATTTTTCCTACAAAAAGAGCAGCTAAGTTTGTGAATAGAACTGCTACAACAATTTCAAATCTAGACATTCTCTCTAGTCTGAAAGTAACTATTGTTCAAGTCAAGACTCTGAATGAGAGGTTTGATGATTCTCAAAAATCTATCACTGACCTGAGAGCTGAAGTTATTGCCAGAGACATGAATGTGCAGAGAGATAATTCATTAAAGTTTCAGAAATTCTCTAAAGTACAAGAAACTCTGTTTACAAGGCTAAGTAAAGTTGAAGAGAATCAAACTGAATTGTCTGGTAAGATTGATTCTATTGGTACCTCATTGGAATTGATAACATCTATCTTGATTCCTGATGATGTCAAAAAGGGGGAGAGAGTTGTTAAGTCCAAATGCAGGCAGTCTCAAACTCTGACTCAGAAGGATGATGCTTAAGATGGAGGAGCAAATGATAAAGGGAAAAGATTAAGAACTGATCAAGGTTTGAGTCAAAGATCTGGCAAGTCTTCTAAGTCAAAGTCTAGTGGAGTAAATACTAATGCTCAGGGTACTTCAAAGACTCATAGTTTGTTATTAACTGCTAATCCACAGACAGATGAAGAATTGGCTGCTAAATTATTTCTTGAAGAAAATGAAGAAGGAGTTACAATTGCAGATGTTCAAGCTGAAGAGAAGAATCTACAAGAAGAACATCAGAAACCTTTGAAGTCTGGAAAGTTCAAGAAAAATGTGAAAGCTTCTAGGCCTGTTCTTAAAGGGATTATAATCAAAGAAAATGTTGGTGTTGATCAAAAGGTACAAGTGTCTAGGAAACCAACAGAAGAAGATGCTAAACAGAAGTTGAAGGGTAAAGTTGGTGAAGAAGAGAAGGTTTCAAAGAAAGTAAGTACAACCTCTGTTGCTACACAAGTTGTACAGAAACCATTGTCAACTCAGATGCAAATGATTTTTGGAAAACCAACACTTCATGATCCAAATCTGATGACTGGAAGTATTACTTCTCTACAAGGCAGAACTTTAATGGGTAAGCAAGGTCGAGATAAATCTGGATTGGGCTCCCATAGAGAAGTTAGAATGAATACTAGTCCACAAGATCCTTCATCACTGGCTGTTCCAGGTCAAGGTGTTACTCAGGAGAGTTTAGACATAGTGGAATTAGTGTAGTTAATTCATCAAAAGAGCTTAAAGAAAGATTTTCTACTGTACTTCATTGCTGATGGGACTGTATATAAAATTGGTGAGTATGATCTTGATTTGAAGATATGGGAAGAATTGGAATATCAACTGTATATTTTCAAAGTAAAGAATCAAAGGACTCAACAAGCTGCAAATGTGTTAAGAAATAAGATGCTGCATAATTTGGCAGTTAGAGGTGTAAAGTATACAGGTATGTATGTCCCAAAGTACAGAGATTATCAGGGAAAGATTGTTGAGATGAAGAAGAATAGTGCTCGATTGAAGACAGATCTGGGTATAACTGTTTTAGATTTTAACTCAGAGTCGGAAAAAGCACTTTTCATCAGACTAGGAAATGACATGAAGAGAAACAAGATTTATTCTCTGAGATCTGCAATTTATCAGATTAGTGAAGATGATCCTAAACTGAAAGAGATTAAGGAGATCATGCAGAGAGAACTTGAGAATGCAGAAAGAAGGTTGCTTATAGACTATCTCAGATCAACACCAGATTTTGAGGAAATTAAGTAGTTAAAACTGTGTAAGTATTTCTTGTTTTCTATAAGTTTTGTCTAAGTAGAAGTTTAAACTCTGATTATTTGTTAAACACTGCATTTGTCTATTTTGTTTTGACATCATCAATTACTATTATTAACTTGTGCATTTTTGCTAATGAACAAGTTGGGGGAGATTGTTAAATATAATTGATATGAATGATATCAGTGTTTAAGTATTACAGTGATTCATCAGAGTTTAACTGGAAGCTGGAAGCAATCAGAGTTTAATTAAACTCTGATGGATGGAAGCTCGACAGAGTTTGCTAAACTCTGTCTGGAGGAAACATCTACTGGTCATCAGACTTTGAAGAATAATTGAAGATAATTATGGAAGCGATATCTTTGAAGATTGGATAGATGTCAAAGAGATCGTGTTGACTAAGGAGACGTGTAACAATCATAATTGATAGCATTTGTATAGCTGATTTATAGGAGTATCAATTATTGATTGTATCGTAGCTGTATATCTTTATAAATACAGTTAGGTTAACCCTAGAAGGGTGTCGAGTAACAAATTATAAATCATTGTAACCTAAGCAGCTCTCTGTGGTATTTTACATCACTGAGAGAGGAGTTTTTAATTCAAAACAGTTTTAATTGTTCGAACGTGTCTTACTTGTTATTCTCTTATACGAACTTGATTATAATTGTGTATTCGGCCTAA
Source organism: Kitagawia praeruptora (assembly GCA_037693485.1). NCBI lineage: Eukaryota > Viridiplantae > Streptophyta > Magnoliopsida > Apiales > Apiaceae > Kitagawia > Kitagawia praeruptora. The sequence continues at coordinate 150,349,450 of CM075352.1, forward strand.
CATAACCCCAAGTCTCGAAAAAGGCAATTATAACTTCTACGAAAACCTGATCAGTTTTCCTAGAAGTTGGGGGAAAAATGATATGGGCTAGAAATAAGCCATAAAGACATAATTAATGATGCATTAATTAGACCTGGCTTGGTCCAAACAAGAAGCTCATTAATGAGGCCCGAAACCCTAATTAAATATTAATTTCGTAATTAATATTGAGGGCTAATTAACAGCTTGGAAATAAGAGTAAAAGATGGATATAACTTCTACAAGAACTAGCCTCCAACGCATCTAATCGTACAAGGAAACCGACTCCTACAAGATAGGATCTAGAATCTTCTTCAAGGAGGTGACTTTTCCACTAAGTCTCCTAACCCTACTCTAAATCTTAGGCTCTCAACGCCTATATAAAGGGCCCGACCCCTCATTCTCAGAATTACGTCTTGGCTTGATTCTCTACGAATACAGAGATACATAGGCATCTTGTAAGGACCAGTCAGTCTCGAAACGCAAGACAACCATTAAAACTCGAATCTCACCGACCCTAGCATTAAATATGCACGAACCCTAGCCACAATCTAAAACCCTCATCTTTATTCCAGAACACACACTATACTAAATAAATAAATTTCTGAAAAATAGATAAATAAAAAAATTGAAAAATTTAAATCAAGATAAAATTTATATTATATAAAATAAAAGTAAGCACGGGTATTGAGCTAGTAATCTATAAACCAACTATTAATGTATAATAGCTACATGGTTTATCAGTTAATTCCTATAATCTAGCATATTGTTTTATTACATTCTTATTTTGAATGTGTATATTAAGGTAAAATAGCTCATTGTAGCTTTAGGTATGTTAATTCAATGAATTAAATATAATTGTAACCATTACTAGATCATCTAGAGTTGATCCAAGTACATACAAGATATTGTTTGATGCCCAACCTGACTTGCTCCAAGTAGAAGCCATGCAGCATATGTATTACAACAAAGTCATCAAGATTTACATCTAGTACCTTCATGACATAATGCATATTTGCGTGGAAGACATAGGTCTTGCAAAGTAAAGTTGGTCATGTAAATTTAGAAAAAAAAGGTTGGTCATGTAAAGGAGGAGTTGTAAGTTCACCAACATCGCCACCATCAGGCCCAACATCTGGTGCCCTAATCTATCTATAGGTTTCATCGGAACGCATGAGAATTTGTATGGAATAGAAAGCTCAGGATTTCAAGCTCAAAGTATATGTCTTAATATATAAAAGTTTAGGCCAAGATAACATAACTCAAGTGACTTTATGCAATAGAAAGTTGTGGATCCTTTTGGTGAAGATTGGAGAACTTATAAAAGAAAATTGAGCAGTGAATAGAATAACACGTGTACTTACCATTGATTTTCAAATTAATATATTTTAGCCAATGCATTTTGAACTGAACATCATTAAGAAGAATGGACCAAACCTGTTTAAAGGAAAAGGTGCTACAACTTATCATTCACATAATATTACGACTAGAAGACATGTAAGTAATAAATTTAGAAGCTTACCAGAATTTCATAACCTTTACGTTCAATTAGATATAGATCTCCACCTCGTAATTTCATTCGTGTATGAAATTTCATATCACAATTTTTTCAATGGATAAAGATATGCAATTATTAATTTTACAGGACTGCGTGCGTTCATGTAACAATTAACTCAACGAAACAATAGAACTAACACATCTTATTATGGAATGTAATCCTATATTCCAATTAATCAATATTAACCCCGTTTTAGTTTACAATCTAAAAGTTGAAACTCAACTTATTAATGGAGGTGATGCACCCTTCCTTTATGTCACATACAACACACATTTAAGCTTACAATTTGAAAATCAAGGTCAACAAGATGTCAACTAAAAAGGGTGAATAGATTTTATTGAAGATCTTTTGATGAATTTCATAACATGTGGTACATTGATAGGCCTTGTAGCTATTTGATACAAAGAAAGTTCAGAAGGAAGAAACATACAAGTTGAAGAACAAACCATAAGTATGGTAGTGATGTTAAAAATGAGGTCAAAATAAGATAATATACAAAATCCACAGGCCAGCATCATAAAAATTAAACCACCAGGAGTGGTATACACATCTTATATAGACAATCAAAATTGTTAACACAAGTTCCAAGTAAAAGAATATTTCAAGAAAAACATACAGATCCGCCCAATCTAATCAGCAAAATTCACAGTAAATGTGAGGTGGAGCTAGACCAAGACCAAATTACACAAGCTTTATGTTGAAAAGCACGACAATCTGAATTTTCACATTGTCACTAGAAAATTTAGAAAAAAATATTGATTTGATCAGAGTAGATTAAAAAAGTGAAAATTGTGCAACAACAAGAAGAAATAGAATTTAATCAATTATGATAGACAAAACTCCACAATATAACACAATATAACAGGTCAGATAAACCAATTTTAGCTTAGAGTTATCAATTCACAATTACCTCAGCAAAAGAAAGTAATAGGAAAAACACATATGCACACACGAAGTCGCAATAGACCCCGTGGAAGATGAAGTAAAATTTCAACCTCGGCCGTATCAGTCATAGAATTGTCTGGCGACCAGGAACCACATGGGCGGGTGATCCTTTCCCTGATAGAATTGGTAATCCTGTGAACATAACTATACTGTCTGTCTAATGCTGACTCGTACATTTCTGCTTGCATAATTCTGAACCAAAAGAGTAGAACATTTGAATGAAAGAATTATTTCAAGAGAAAGAAAGTGGAAACAAGAAATGTAATCATTTTGGAAGGCTACGGTTATCTATTATTCATAGCTAAATCGTTAACAGTAGTATTTACTTATTTAAAATAGCTACCAAATCTATCATTTGTGCACATCATCAATAATCTTCGCTACTTCTGTCCTCCCAGCAACCTCTGTTGAGGCACTCGATGATGCTGAACAAAAAGTAAAATGCTACATTTAAATCAAGAACCAACATGCATACGCAAAAATTTCAATCTAAGATGTATGCAATCAAAACATCAACATGTATTAATCCTCTTGACGTTTTGATTGCATTTTGTTAACATGTAAAACAAAATGCATAACTGACTGGGTGCATATATCCTCTCTAAATGTTCCTTTATTAAACCTCTTGATGCTTTGATTGCATATAACTTAGCTTGGAATTTTCACTTATGCATGCTGTTTCTTGATTAAATATTGCATCTCACTTTTTGTTCTACATCATCGAGTGCCTCAACCGAGGTTGCTGAGAGGACAGAAGTAGTGAAGATTATTGATGATGTGCACAGATGATAGATTTGGTAGCTATTTAAATAAGTATATACTACTGTTAATGATTCAGCTATGAATAACAGATACCTGTAGTTTTCCAAAGTGAGTACGTTTCTTTTTTCTACTTTCTCTCTCTTGAAATAATTATTTAATTCACACGTTCTACTCTTTTGATTTAGAAATTGCAAGAAGAAATGTATGAGTCAACACTAGATAGACAGTCTAGTTATGTTCCTAGGATTAGCAGTTTCTACCAGGAAAGAGATCACCTGGTCGCCAAACAATTCTATGACTGATATGGCCGAGGTTGAAATTTTATTTCATCTTCCACAGGGTCTATTGCGACTTTGTGTGTGCATATGTGTTTTTCCTATTACTTTCTTCTGCTGAGGTAATTGCGAATTGATAATTCTAAGCTAAAATTTCCATAATTGATTTATTTGACTTGTTATATTGTGTTATATTAGGGAGTTTTGTCTATCATGATTGATTAATGTCTTTTTCTTCTAGTTATTGCACAATTATCACCTTTTTAATCTACTCTGATCAAATCATAATTTTTTTCTAAATTTTCTCTTAACAGTGTGAAATTTCAGATTGTCGTATGTTGCAACATAAAGCATGTGTGCTTGGCCTTGGTCCAGTTCCACCTCATATCTACTTTGAATTTCGCTAATTAGATTGGGGCAGATCCGTATATTTTTCTTGAAATATTCTTCTCCTTGGAACGTGTGTTAACATTTTTTATGGTCGATCTATATAAGTTGTGTATAGCACTCCTAGTGGTTTAATTTTTATAATGTTGGCTTATGGATTTTGTATATCTTCTTATTTTGACCTCATTTTTAACATCGCTGTCATACTTATGGTTTGTTCTTCAACTTGTAAGTTTATTCTTCTGAACTTTCTTTGTATTAGATAGCTAAAAGGCCTATCAGTGTACTACATGTTCTAAAATTCATCAAAAGATATTTAATAAAATCTATTCACCCTTTCTAGTTGACATCTTTTTGACCTTGATTTTCGAACTGTGTAAGCTTAAATGTGTGTTGTATGTGACATAAAGGAAGGGTGCATCACCTCCATTAATTAGTTGAGTTTCAACTTTTAGATTGTAAACTAAAACGGGGTTAATATTGATTAATTGGAATATAGGATTACATTCCATAATAAGATGTGTTAGTTCTATTTTTTCGTTGAGTTAATTGTTACATGAACGCACGCATAGTCCTGTAAAATTAATTATTACATATCTTTATCCACAGAAAAAATTGTGATATGAAATTTCATACACGAATGAAATTACGAGGTGGAGATCTATATCTAATTGAACATAAAGGTTATGAAATTCAGGTAAGCTTCTAAATTTTTTACTTACATGTCTTCTAGTCGTAATATTATGTGAATGAGAAGTTGTAGCACCTTTTCCTTTAAACAGGTTTGGTCCATTCTTCTTAATGATGTTCAGTTCAAAATGCATTGGCCAAAATATATTAATTTGAAAATCAATGGTAAGTACACATGTTATTCTATTCATCGCTCAATTTTCTTTTATAAGTTCTCCAATCTTCACCAAAAGGATCCACAACTTTCTGTTGCATAAAGTCACTGGAGTTTTGTTATCTTGGCACAAACTTTTATATATTAAGACATATACTTTGAGCTTGAAAGCCTGAGCTTTCTATTCCATACAAATTCTCAGGCGTTCTGATGAAACCTATAGATAGATTAGGGCACCAGATGTTGGGCCTGATGGTGGCGATGTTGGTGAACTTACAAGTCCTCCTTTACTTGACCAACTTTTTTTTTTTGCTAAATTACATGACCAACTTTAGTTTGCAACACCCATGTCTTGTTGGGTTTTAATACAATTTGATGTTATGGGTTTGGGTGGTGTAATATATTTATGGGTAAGATAATAATTGTATGTTTAGACAATTATTATATGTGGCATGTCTTCATCACTAAGTTAGAAATTAGGTGCCAAGAATTGGAAGGGTTGTAGAACAAGTATAATAAGATTTGTAGAACAAGTATGGTAAGTCTTGGTGGCTAATTTTGGATGGCTATATATACATTGTCATATTGTATTTGTTTGATAGGTGAGTACTTAAGAGATGTAGTCTTAGGTATTGTTTGTGAGATGCTTAAGCATTGTTTGGCTTATGTATCAGTTTAGGACACCATTGAGGTTTTATTGTTTTCATGTATTATTGATAATTATTTTGATTAATAATACGAGTTGGGACGTTGGTGTTTCCACGTCAAATATTTTGTGTGTTCTTGTTTTACTTTCACTTATTGATTTGACTAGATTGTACTCAACCCCGCCTTCTACAATCTAGGTTGTATTGTTGGGCCTCAACAGTGTATCAAATTTAGTGTACCACACTACCAACCAAATAGAGGCTAGTTGCTTATAATAATATAGTATAGTATAGGTAGGTATATAAATTTTACTAGATTTGGTATATTAAAGTCTTTTTCTAGTAAGTTAAAGATAGTTCAGGGACCCAAAATACGAAATCATTTGTTCATGGACCTAGATAATAAAACATGAATAGAGCAGGGACCTATTATTTAATTTTCCCTTTAAGAATTATTCAAGATTTTTTTTACTCTGAAGATGTCATAAACTATTAGAATTTGTCTTGATAGTTGTATTTTATTGGATTTTATATAACTTTAAACTTCTACAATAGAGTTCAAAATTTTGCAATAGAATTACGTAAATCAACTAATTACTTATCCTGATTTTACAATAAAATCAAAAGATTTATCGGAAATTTTGAGCATTTAAGAAACTGTAACAACTAAATTTAAAAACAAAAAAAAATATAAAGAAGTCAACAAAATGTATTAAAAGTGTAAAGTAGAATCAAATTTTTTTACATTAGAATTAATTTACTCAACAATTACTTACTTGATTATGAAATAAAATTAGAGGCATGTCTGAAATTTTGAGCAAAATATTTTCTTCTTAACAGTCATTTCGTCAAAACCTGAAACAGAATTAAAAAATTTACAAAAAATTATAATGACATCAATGTGAAAATTTGTGAACATGCTCTTAATATGATATACAAACACATAGTATCCAAAGAAAAATATCTAAATCACGAAAATATATTAGAGACGAGAAGCGTAAATGAAAACAAACAGAGATAGAAGCCATCATAAACTGAATTTAACAAAAATTATTATGAATTTATAAAATATTACAATTTAATTGGTAAAATTGAAATTCAATAACATCTAATAGTTAGACAAAGAGATTAACCAGATGAAGATTTAATCGCAGCAACGGGATTACATAGCTGAGCTTGTTTTGAATTGGATGTCACAATCATAAATAAAATCGCCGGAAGAGATTGTCGACAGAGAGATCGTGTAATCGGCTTGTATGTATAACTAACCTGTACATTTACATTCAATAAAATTTAATAGCTTTTAAATTTAAGATAAAGAGTGAAAATCAATAGAGATTAAATCGCAGCAAGATGATTACGTAACTCAGATTGATTCGAATAAGATGCCACAAACTAAAATAAAATTGTCGAGTGAGAGATCTCGAAACCGGCTTGAATGTATGACTAACATATAAATACAACAACTAGTAGTTGTTAGAAGATATTATAATTAATAGATTTAAAGCAATTCATAGAAAAATGAGTACAAATACACAAACCCGATAAAGACTAAATGACAACGTCATTACATCGACAATTATCTTGAGTACCCAACAAAAAATGATTTAAAAAGATGTTCACACAAGAAACTTTATTAATTTCAACTAAATTGCAGATAAAATCGATGAAAGACAGGTCGATGTATAATGAATTTGATTGAAGGAGATGAATATGTACATGACCTATACATACAATAGTTGTGAAACTTTTGTTTTTTCTTAAATAGAAAGAAATTATTTAACTTTAATTTATAATAACTGTTAGATTGGTTTATCGTAGTGTCCAGATTAGCCTAGAAGGTTCTTTCTTGTACTTTATATAGGAGGGTGTTTTCAAGAATAATGGCCAACTTATATAGTGGGCTGGTCCTAATCATTTAGAGGCCCCGTGTAGAAGTTTTATTGGACCCCTTTTGAAAGTATTGTTAAGATAATATAAAAGAGCCTTTTGGGCTTAGCAAAAAAAAGAGCTTTTTGGATCAATTAGAAATATTACTAAAAAACTTTGGGACCTTATTAAAATGAATCAAACCAAAGTAAGAATGTAAAAAAAAAATTACAAATTTAAATTTGAAGAAAACTTGTTTGAAGAACATTATCATTAATTGAAGACCTGCTTGGAAGAGCCTCTCCCTCTTAGGACGCGCCCTAAGAGAAGTAAGTCGGAGAAATAAAATATTAAAGACCTCCAGGGGTTTTCCTTGATGATTGAAGGCATCCCCTATGTATTGGGTTAACCTCATAAGGGAGCGGTAGGTATGATTTAGTTTGTGCTCTGAGAGCCTTGTTCTTATATTCAATAGATTTTTTTCATTGGAGAACTTTGGAGTTAGTTCTGCACTTTGCAATTGTAAAGTTGGGATCACTTATCTTATAATTTGGTGGGTTGTCCTTATCGATCGGGAGATAAGGACACACACTATCATTTGGAATAAGTCGTGGCTATACTTACACCTATATTTTCGAGAGACAACTGGTAGTGAGAAATCTGTGAAGTCCCGAGATTGTACATAAGTGGGCATTGGGCCTTTGTGACTAGAACTCATTGTTGGGCATTCTTAAAGTGAGCTGAAGTCTTGTTGGAGTCGGTTCAAGTTTTCTTGTAGTTGGCCTCATAGTGGGAAACCTAGTCCATATAGATTTCTTGCTCCCAAGAACTACGTTGGACTTGATCCTCAATAAATAGAGATGCGTTGCGAGAGCTCTTATAGCAACCACCAATAAACCTGACCAATCTTAACCCCTAATTATTCACAAATAACATATTTTGATGGTTTTTTCGGCAAAAAATCATAATCGTAGATCTTGATTTCGACAAATGTAAGAACCCAGATTTTTGGTAGAATTTAAAATTTTTATTACGTATTGATATATGAACGAATAGTGGTTGTGACCACATTGTATTGACGATTTTATTAAACAAGTTTTCAACGGATGTGGGTTCTAGTGTTTATATACTATATGAATGCTTCAAGTTAGTAGATAATATAGATTAGAATAATCTTTCTCCTATAAAGTAAGATATGGTATTCCAAAGAAGAATGGAATATTCTCATGTCATCCAAATCGATATCTGTTATCAGTCCAGTGGTTCCGTAAAAGAGTTAAGGAACGCTCGAAAGAGAACAATGACATTTTTATAAATACAGAGAATTAAAAAGAGGATAAGTGATGAACAGTGTTTTGGTGGAATTTGGAATATTATTAGATGACACTATATAGAAGTATTCAGAACGGATTTCGGAGTTCGTATTAATGATCAGTGGATGAAATAAGTGTATGTAAACGATATCGGATTCTGAAAAATAGTACTTTTATTTTCTCCGAGATTTCCCTAGACACTGAAGGATTTAAGGATTTAATTAAAAGATTTGAGGGATTTAAATCCAAGATTTATAAAGGATGATTAAAGATCTTAGCAGGAATATTAAGAAGGTTTCCGGTAAAACCTTAACGAGAAATACTTGAGATATTCCTCCGAATGATTATTGAAGTGAGTAATAACCGGACAAAGAAACGAATAAACAGCCAAGAGACAAACATGTGCAATTGGTGGAAAAAGGAGAAACCAAAGTGACATACTTGAAAGTCAACTACAACTAGGAGGGCTTTTTAGCACTTAACCAAAAATGGAGTTGCATAATGTGGTGCCAACAAGTGGACAAGTAGATTGTTGACACTTGGACCAATAGATTGCTAACAACACAAAAGGAAAAGATGCATCCAAGTATAAGACATACATTACATGTGATATATCATTTCATAACACAAAAACACAAAAGAAACTCCATTTCTCTCCATTTCTACAAACTGCCCAGCAAGAACCACCTTGAAAGAAAAATTAATATCTCCATTTCTATCCATGATAAAATCACCAAATTTTTACCACAACCTCCCACTGCATGGGCAATATTCGCTCAAAATTTCATGGTAATCTAATGAGTGTAGCCTAGTTAAATCTCCTCCCCAAGTTGAAGAACCAAACTGTCCAGGTTCTTGAACAGTTTCTGCAACGATTTTCAAACCACCATATCTCCTTCATTACTCAATGAAATTTTGTGTTCTTTATATGGTTAGAAAGCTGTTAAGATTCTCTACAACTTTCATGTAGAAGCCTCGTTCAGAAAAGCTCGGTAAGGGCCTTGTTTTTCATGATCTTTCAGTTGAGTTATAGCAGATCCGAAAATCACTAATTATGTTCTTGATGATTCTTGCTAGTTTAAGGTCGTAAGGAGTTCTAAGGACTAGATCAAGGCTTGTTAGACTCACATACACACCAAGGAAGGTATAACTCTCTTGAAACCTAGACCTTGTTTTGAGTTTTAAGCATGTTCTTGATAGTTTAGATTAGTTATGATGTTAGTGTTAGTATAAGCATGATTAGTTAATGATTTATATTGATCTAAGTAATATGATGATTACGGTGTTAAAATCAGTGGGTATTGGACTTGTTGAGATGAGAATCATGTGTATAAGTTGTGTGGATGCCCGGTGTGGCTTGGTTGTGTTGTTACGATTTTGGAATGTCCGAGTTATAGCCGTCGTAATGCCCGATTTTCGTTAGCCTTAAGAATTCGTGCATAATCAGTCGCATTAATTTTCTGACCTTGGTGAATAAATGTCATGTCCTTATAGATCTCGAGTCGTAGATCATTTTAGAAAAAGAATCGAAGCAAATGGACTTACGGTTTAGGAGTTATGCTAAAAATCGTAAAAGTTGTTCGAAACTGAGAGTGCGAGTTCGTAATTGAAATTGAACCTCCTTGACATAGTTAATTCAGTGACGAATCTTGGATATTAAATATTAGAGATCATAAGGAAGGTGTGGGAGAAAACCTCACGACAATTAGATCGTTTTTCAATTTATTAAAAATTTTCGAATCGAGGTTAAGTGCGAATGAACCCCTAAAGAGTATACTTGGTGATAACTTTGGAAAGTCACTTAGACAACGATCAATAAAGTTCGAGGTACAATCTTTTGACCTTAGAACTAATATGGCTTAAGTACCCACCAATTAAAAGTGTAATGGCATGCCTTAATAATCGAGCAAGTGTCGGGTCATAACGGCGTTAATAAGTGTCGGGTGAAAACGTGTTTCGAGCTAAGTTAAGTATTTACTTAGCTTTTTAACAGTGTGAAGTAATTGATCTTGAATACTCTGATTGTTTATATATCATCGAGCCGACCCAGGACACGATATCCCTACTTGACTACCAGGCAAGTCTTCAATCAATTTGAAGTTGTTGTTGTGATAATATATATGAATTGCTTTTGTTATACATATGCCATTGCATGCATGCCTGCTTTAAGATATTATGTTGTGATACTTGTTCCCTGATTTGATGTTGTCTTATAAGCTAGATATGAGATATATTATTTATAAGCCGGATATTTCGAAGACCCTTGGTAAAGGGGATTTGAATCTTATTCTTTGAATATAGTCCGGGAGTCAATATTCCTTGATATATGGTGATTATTTCTGAGGAAAATATTTTAAGTAAATATTTCTTCCATTAGTTATTTGATGAATATTATTTGAATATTCATCTGAGGTTAATATTAATTGAATATTATTCATTCGGACTCGATTCCCTGACCAAATATTATTCATTCAGACTCGATTCCTTGATCAAATATTACTCATTCGGACTCGATTCCTTGATCAAATATTATTCATTCGGACTCGATTCCTTGATCAATTATTACTCATTTGGACTCGATTCCTTGATCAAATATTACTCATTCGGACTCGATTCCTTGATCAAATATTATTCATTCAGACTCGATTCCTTGATCAAATATTATTCTTTCGGACTCGATTCATTGATCAAATATTATCTTGAATATTCATTCGAACTTGATTCATTTATCAATTGTTATATTGATTATTCATTTGGAGATTATTTATCGAATAAATATTATTTCAAATATTCACTCAAGTTATATTCTTTCTTCAATAAATATTATTTGAATATTCTTTATCCAATAAATATTATCCTGGATATTTATTCGAGGGTTATCTTGAACAGTACTTTATATTAAAAATATTCTTCAAATCTCTTTGAGTTAGTAAATATTCTTTGAATATTTATTTAATTCTTTTTGAAAATAATTCATTCCGTTCAGATATTATTTTCAACTTTCGGATATTATGTAAATTATTTTCGAGTCGTATTATGATTATTTTATCAAGGAAGGTTCTCCAAATTTCTTTTCTTCATTCAAGCCTATCGTTCAAATAATAAGGGAAACTTACTTGAGAGCTGTTATTTGTTTTGTATGACTGCCAGGTCATAAATATTTTCAAACTATTTTTTTCACTCGCAACTTGGTTGTTGTTCATCGATTGAATCTTTGTGCTACCTCATCATCATCCGAGGGGTAAGACTATTGGAACAAGTCGATATCAGTTAACAAGCAATAGCTTGGAATATATTGGTGAATTATCCTTTCCAACTAGATACGACTACTTCGTGGAGTCGTATCAACAAGTGTTATACTTGGGGAAAGGGGACGAACTTTACATTCAGAGTCGTGGATTCTATTTGAACTAGGAGTCGTGTAAGAGGCCGATTCGCGTCGGTCCATCCGTCAGATTCTTCCTTCTACTGGTAGTAAATCTAATTTGAGCTATACATGCTGCGACTGATCATCGTAGATGGAATAGCGGGCGCGGTGAATACTCCAGCATTAGTTCATTATTCAAGTTCATTTATTTCCTGCAACATTATCATTGTTGGCAGAATTGAACCATGTTTGAAACCAGAACTGCAATATTTCCCTGCAAGTTCCTCTGTTATGATAAATGATAATATCTTGCTTATCTTGACTAAGCAGATATACTTCCACGAAATAAATACTTTGAGTTACCTTGTAACTTCATCTTTTATATTATATTGGCACTTTGTTCATTACTGCATGGCATATGGTTTTAAAGATATTCTTGAAGTATTATATATTATTGATGTTCAGTTATATACTTTTGTTGGTGGGCTATGGCTCACCCTTGCTTTATTTATTATATCACAACAACAGCTAGGTTTGATGGCCCGCGCAAGGCGCAATCGGCACAAGAGTATAAGAGCCGTCAGAAAGTTACCCGCTGAGGTCATAGCTACCATTGCTGAAGAGGAAGCTATTGGTAGGCTAGTTGTCAGCATTTGAGTCTAATGTATTTATTGTAAGATATATACAAAGGGATGGCAAAGAGTAAGTATGGGTTAAATTGTAATTCTTTTGGGTTGTAAGAACTCAATCATGTGATTAATAATATTGATGATTACTCTGATTTCATCTCTGGGACTATAACGAGTGTGTTGTTGTTGTTGTTTTGGTCAAAAGGTTGTAATTTAAATTATGATGGTTTTGTGGATGGAAATTGAGACCGTAACGACCGGATCCCTGACCCCGGATCTGGGGGTGTTACAGAAATGGTATCAGAGCGTTACGTTATACACCCTAGAGATGATGCGGCATTAAAACAATAAATTCACTAAGATAATAAGAACTCTTGCCAAGTTCATAGTCGGACTACTTAATGTAGTGCTGACCTATAAAACCATAATGGGAACTATTATGTATCATGATAGTAACTTAGTTCGATATCGTATCGACAAGTAAGGCGACAAACCTTGAGGCTTGCGAGCAGCGGCACGATGATACTTTATTATATGCTGACGATCAGCTTTTAGATTCGATAGAGTACCCTACTGAGAACCCGGAGGAGGTTTCAGCTAAGGAGAAGAATCCTGTTAAGAATAAGGATATTACCCTTGAGGAAATGAGGGTTGCAGCCAGAGAGATTGTAAGAGTTAAGGCCTAGTGCGCGGAGAAGTGAGCACAAAGAACTCAGATATTATTAAGAGGACTAAATATGCATATTGGATTCCTAGTCGGACTACTGGATGTAGTACCAGCAAGTAAGACAGATTGGAAGAATTACTTAAGATCTTATATGGGGATAGATAAGAATCCTTAGAGACCTTCGGATTAATGAGAAGAGAGTTAAAATAATGCATGATTATTAAAGACATCGATCTAGGATGGGGAACAGAGTCTCCAGGAGTAGTTGAGACAGAGGCAGCAAGTGCCATATCATTTGATAAATGGATTAGTGTGAATATTGTCAATGGTAATTCGCCATGAGAAGGCAGATTTCATAAGTTATAATTTATAAAGTTAAAGTGAGATTGATGAGGTGGTTTTATTCAGAGAAATGTTCATTTTATGAATGGACCGGCTTAGAAAGTGAAGACATTGGGAAGTGATGGCATGATTGGATAAAGTTATATAAGGAAGTAGTAAGCGAGACGATGATCTTAGAACTTACAAGAGGAAAAGACCAGTGAGTCTATGATAAACTCTTAATAAGACTATTGTCAAGGTCTAAGTATAGGTTTATTCCCAACTCAGTGAAATGATGAACCAGAAACATTAGATGCATGTGATTCAGAGGAATATTAAATTCTTTCTTTTCCTTGGATAGATGATAGTAGTTACATTAAGTTATTCCAAAGCTGAATCATAAATGGATCGAGTAATACGATCAGTGGTTAAGAGGTAATGGAGAATGTTTTAAAGATGAAACCTAAAGGAGCAAGTGTCTGCCAAGTTCTCGAAGTATGAATTCTAGCAAAATGAAGTTCAGGATATACGATCAATAGCGAGTAGTATTGGTTGACCCCGCCGAGCTAAAGGCAGTTTCAATTGAGAAAGACTAACTACACCAATAAAGGTGAGAAATTTCATAAGAATTCACAAGGTATTACCAAAGATTTGTTCAAGACTTTACAAAGATTGCAGTTACGTTACCCGACTTATTTGTAAGATTAAGAAGTTAGAATGGTCATAAAATGTGAGAAAATCTTCCTGGAGCTAAAGATGAAATTGGTAACGACCCAGCGTTGACGTTGCCTAAATGGAAAAATGAGACTTTATGATTTTAGCGATGCTTCACCTAAAAGATTAGGATATGTGCTTATGCAGCACGGTAGAGTATTTGCGGATGCATTCGGACAGCACGGTTCACCAGATTCGAATAGCCTTGGTAGTGCCAATTTTGTGGAACGACTAACTCCGACGGTAGTGTTCATTCTGAGACTAGTGGTTTGGTAGATTTACATTTGGTAGTATCGATAATTAAGACGAATATGTATCAGGAAGATGTGGCATGTTTCAATTTGAAACTTTTGATTTTCCCTTCTATGGGATGTTTATATTTGGTTCCTTTCCGGTGGTTAAACTTCCAACGTGATGTCAATCATTCCGTTATTATAACTGCTAACGATTTCACCTGTTTGAATATTCATAGAAATGTTCTTCAGGTTTCGAAATCGATCTTCTTAGTGTTACCAGTGAATGAGTAGACGGACCAAAATTTCCCCCGAATTTGGGAAAAGTTTCAACACAAATTGGCAAACCTTGTCTTTCTGATTATCAGAGGACGTCACCAAAGAGCGTGGAAACCGGAGCGAACCCTGTGTATTGGGTAAGGTAACCACTATAATAGGTTGATAGACAGACCCTGAGCATTACAAATGATTGTAGAGATAGAATGATGAAGTTGAGGTTGGACGGTAATGGGGAAGTGTTTTTAAGGACCAAGACGAACTGAGAAATTCCGGGATTGACTTAAATGAAAAGGCTATTATTCCAAAAGTGTTAAGCTTATATAACACGCGGGAAAAAGTATATTGATAAGCGTAACCTATCCCAGATAATTATCTTCGCTATGGACGGAGGAGGCACTGCGCCGGCAATTGCTAGGAAAGTAATGCTATTAGCTAACCCCTAAACCCATATATTTTAGTATGGCCAGTTGGGGCCATGTCACAAAGGATTATAAAGTGACTAGACCAGCAATGTAAGGAAAAAGCGGGGTTGCTTCTGACCAAGCGTCAACCGTGAGAACTTTTGATATAAAGTGAAGTAATTCAGCAATATATGGTTGACCAGCTTATGAACTAGAAAGAGAAGTAAAGTGAATTGGGATACAGGATGATGGGATGTTATAAATACCATAGAGGTATTATGACTGAGGAAAGTGATTAATGAAGGTTTATAAAGATTGTTAGAAATGGTGCAGTACGATGCATAAATGTTATCTGAAGCTTTGTATCTTTAAGAAGAGTAATAAATACTAAGAGATTCACGTTGACCATAACCAATATCTTCCAGAACATCCTTGCTACCATTACTAAATTCTGTAAGAAGAGCAGTTAGACATATGTTGTCTTTTTGAAGGTCTTGTAGACTGACATCCATTTGAAAGAAGAGGTTAGCATTAAGCTACCTATAGATTATGAAGATGAGAACAATCAAAAAGAGACCCTTATTGAGGATATATGATTTGATGGTCAATTAAAAGATGTAAGTATTTCTTGAAAGTAGGATTGGGGATAGAATATCTATAGATGAAGGCGAACCCTGGGGATGCCCAAAGGATGGCATTACCCCTAATAAGGACATTATGAATTTTTACGATATAAATTGGATGGTCTAAGGTAAGAACAACCTTTAAGGACTCGATGAAGAAAGTTTTCAGAAAATATATATAGACAAAATTTTTAGAGTATCGGCAAAAGATATTCGGGTATACCCTGTACCCAGGAAATACATGAGAAGTGAATGAGGATAACCTTAGAAATTGTTTTCAAGGATAAAGGTAACATTATAAGTTGTTAATGTAAAAGTTTAGTGGAAGATATATATAAAGTGATAATAATGCCAGGTGAGGCATGTGTGAAACCATGAGTAGGTATGGATTGAACCAAAGAAGGTTAAGATTATCCTAAAACAAGAAAGAACTAAGAGAAGAAATATCTTAGGTATGATTGGGAGTAACTGTGATAGAGTTCACACGGAAAGGTGGAAGCAATTACTTATGGAAAAAGACTGATCATGTATATTTCTCTCCTTCAAGCAGAGTTTGAGGAAAAATGTTTTCACCCAACAGTAATGTGAATGAAGTAGACAAATTGGAGTTTGAATAGAGCCAGAAAACATTGATTGCAAGAAATTATTATCATAAGGAAAGGCCAATGAGGTGGCCGACACTTTAAGTATAAGAGGAGTAATTATAAATGCTCATACCAAGAAACAGAATGATATTGAGAAGACCTTGAGGTCATAATGTGGTGGAGTAAGTTACATTCCCTCAGATGAGTGTGCAAGAACCAACCATAAGAATGGTTTAAGTAAACATTCGATTCCAGATATCGTCTTGAGCATATTACCTACCTTAGGAGGTCCTATTTTGAGGTAAACCAGGACCATGATATAAATTGACTAAGTAAACCGTAAGTTTCCAATCTTCTACTGAAGATATATGATTAATAATTTCATCAACCTGTCATAGCTACGATGCTTGAAGCTCTTCTACAATTTTATCTGCTTCGTGTAGTATCTATGCCAAGTTCAGGAAGTGTTCCCTATGGATAAGGAATAGTGATTATTTCGTCTTCTTAGAGAATTTTGGATCCGATAGTTATGAAACCCGTACGGTTAGCTATTAAAAGCACTGTGTAAATGACAACGATGGCGATTCAGTAATGGAGTACCTCCGTGTAGTGGCAGTTCTTCTAAGAACTTAGATAACGATGCAAAGGTAAAGATCGATAAGCTAAAGGGTATGTTGATGAATGACAAGCAAGTTTATGTTGGTGCATTTCTGCGCAAACAAGATAGAGAATATGAGATTCGAGATTCATGATGCTAAAGGTATCCCCGTGAAAAAAATCAATGAGATTTGGAGAGAAGGGCAGTTGAGCCCGAGATTCATTGGGTGATCTGAGAGTTTAAAAGCATTCGGAAGGTGGCATACGAGCCAGCTTTACCCCCAAAACTTATAGCATAGTCATAGCGTGCTTCATGTGGCAAGGCTACACCAGTAAAATGCAGACGCTCGACAGATGATAGAGTACGAGCAGGTAGATATACGACTTGGTCTGACTTACGAAGAACAACCTGTGGAAATCATGGATAGAAAAGAGCAAGTACTGAGAGACAAGTTGGCAAAAATAGATCGTATTGGATCTAAGTTAGAGAGATCGTCAAGGTTTATTTCAGATGGTTTAATTTTGGTAGGAAGTGATGTTTGAAATAAATGATGATGCGATGATGGCTCATAAAGAGATTATAGTTGAAATAGAAAAGTATGAAATTGATATGGCAAAGGTTGTTGATCACAACCGAAAGTTGGAATTGAAAGAATGAATGACACACAGATGAACTCCCTTCAAGTTGGGAGAATTCGAGGAAATGTGGAGTAAGTTGATTGAGTAATAAGGAAACCCATGGATCGAGAAAGAGAGAATTTAGATGGTTGAACAAAGGAAAGTTTGACCGCAAAATGTGATGCTTATTGAATAAATGTTACGGGATACCAATAAGGAGGTGCCAAGTACACAGGATGTCTCAATAATGGGATAACGGTGGAGATAAATAACAGAAGTAAATAAGAAGCAGATAATAAGAAGAATGTGATTGATAAAGAAAAGATTGGTAAGACAATTATGGAATGTGAAGCAAGGAATGTAATGAATGGATTGAGGAATTGGTTCTCTACCGAACTCTCGAGATGACAACTTGATAATGCTAGGTATTATGTATACGAAAGAGCTAGCAACGTAGCGCGGAATGTCAGTAACGATGATGTCAAGCGAGGAGTATGAGATTTAACCTGAAAGGTTGTAGGATTTCCAAAAAGGTAAAGTGTTGCTAAGATTGAACAATAAGTATAGGTCTAGAAAATGATGGACAAAGCAACGAGAATATGTTGACGCGTGAGATAACGATAAAGTAGTATCTGATACAATTACGATTATTTTTCTTCTCTGATGAACCTCTATAGTTCAGAGGTAAATTCTAAGTATGACAGTTTGCAATCATGAAAATTTTCTATAATTCTTTGAAATTCTTTTCTTTTCTTCTCTCTTATTCATCTTCATTATGAATTGAGAAGAACAACCCTTCAAGGAGGGGAGGTACTGCTACGTGACTATCTGTCTGTGTGATAGAAGTCTAAGTGGAATACCATAACTTGTTTAATTGCTTGTCAAGTACTAAAGGCTGGCCACCTACTGTACTAACTATGCAATATAACAAATGTTCATTGATCATAGTGATCTCTCAATAAATTCTTCTAATTCTATATATTGATTGAGATTGCGAAGATTAAAGCGATCAGGAAATGCATAACATGAGTGAGGCTACCTCCGAATTTATAGCGTAATAGTGATACCAAAGCCACTACAGATACCAATAAAGGCAGTAATATATGGATGAGTACAAGCAAAACCAAGATAGTGTGTTGTGCGAAAAGTAGCAAGTTGATGAAAAAGGATTTGAAACGATTCAAGATTAACCAGGGAACTAGGAAGAGAAATGACAAACAAGTAACCTTTTGTTTCCTACCTGATTCCGGGACGGAATCCTTTTAAGGAGGGGAGAATGTAAGAACCCAGATTTTTGGTAGAATTTAAAATTTTTATTACGTATTGATATATGAACGAATAGTGGTTGTGACCACATTGTATTGACGATTTTATTAAACAAGTTTTCAACGGATGTGGGTTCTAGTGTTTATATACTATATGAATGCTGCAAGTTAGTAGATAATATAGATTAGAATAATCTATCTCCTATAAAGTAAGATATGGTATTCCAAAGAAGAATGGAATATTCTCATGTCATCCAAATCGATATCTGTTATCAGTCCAGTGGTTCCGTAAAAGAGTTAAGGAACGCTCGAAAGAGAACAATGACATTTTTATAAATACAGAGAATTAAAAAGAGGATAAGTGATGAACAGTGTTTTGGTGGAATTTGGAATATTATTAGACGACACTATATAGAAGTATTCAGAATGGATTTCGGAGTTCGTATTAATGATCAGTGGATGAAATAAGTGTATGTAAACGATATCGGATTCTGAAAAATAGTACTTTTATTTTCTCCGAGATTTCCCTAGACACTGAAGGATTTAAGGATTTAATTAAAAGATTTGAGGGATTTAAATCCAAGATTTATAAAGGATGATTAAAGATCTTAGCAGGAATATTAAGAAGGTTTCCGGTAAAACCTTAACCAGAAATACTTGAGATATTCCTCCGAATGATTATTGAAATGAGCAATAACCGGACAAAGAAACGAATAAACAGCCAAGAGACAAACATGTGCAATTGGTGGAAAAAGGAGAAACCAAAGTGACATACTTGAAAGTCAACTACAACTAGGAGGGCTTTTTAGCACTTAACCAAAAATGGAGTTGCATAATGTGGTGCCAACAAGTGGACAAGTAGATTGTTGACACTTGGACCAATAGATTGCTAACAACACAAAAGGAGAAGATGCATCCAAGTATAAGACATACATTACATGTGATATATCATTTCATAACACAAAAACACAAAAGAAACTCCATTTCTCTCCATTTCTACAAACTGCCCAGCAAGAACCACCTTGAAAGAAAAATTAATATCTCCATTTCTATCCATGATAAAATCAAAATATTTTTACCACAACCTCTCCACTCCATGGGCAATATTAGCTCAAAATTTCATGGTAATATAATGAGTTTAGCCTAGCTAAATCTCCTCCCCAAGTTGAAGAACCAAACTGTCCAGGTTCTTGAACAGTTTCTGTAACGATTTTCAAACTACCATATCTCCTTAATTACTCGATGACATTTTGTGTTCTTTATATGGTTAGAAAGATGTTAAGATTATCTACAACTTTCATTTAGAAGCCTCGTTCAAAAAAGCTCGGTAAGGGCCTTGTTTTTCATGATCTTTCAGTTGAGTTATAGCAGATCCGAAAATCACTAATTATGTTCTTGATGATTCTTGCTAGTTTAAGGTCGTAAGGAATTCTAAGGACTAGATTAAGGCTTGTTAGACTCACATACACACCAAGGAAGGTATAACTCTCTTGAAACCTAGAACTTGTTTTGAGTTTTAAGCATGTTCTTGATAGTTTAGATTAGTTATGATGTTAGTGTTAGTATAAACATGATTAGTTAATGATTTATATTGATCTAAGTAATATGATGATTATGGTGTTAAAATCAGTGGGTATTGGACTTGTTGAGATGAGAATCATGTGTATAAGTTGTGTGGATGCCCGGTGTGGCTTGGTTGTGTTGTTACGATTTTGGAATGTCCGAGTTATAGCCGTCGTAATGCCCGATTTTCGTTAGCCTTAAGAATTCGTGCATAATCAGTCGCATTAATTTTCTGACCTTGGTGAATAAATGTCATGTCCTTATAGATCTCGAGTCGTAGATCATTTTAGAAAAAAAAAATCGAAGCAAATGGACTTACGGTTTAGGAGTTATGCTAAAAATCGTAAAAGTGGTTCGAAACTGAGAGTGTGAGTTCGTAATTGAAATTGAACCTCCTTGACATAGTTAATTCAGTGACGAATCTTGGTTATTAAATATTAGAGATCATAAGGAAGGTGTGGGAGAAAACCTCACGACAATTAGATCGTTTTTCGATTTATTAAAAATGTTCGAATCAAGGTTAAGTGCTAATGAACACCTAAAGAGTATACTTGGTGATAACTTTGGAAAGTCACTTAGACAACGATCAATAAAGTTCGAGGTACAATCTTTTGACCTTAGAACTAATATGGCTTAAGTACCCACCAATTAAAAGTGTAATGGCATGCCTTAATAATCGAGCAAGTGTCGGGTCATAACGGCGTTAATAAGTGTCGGGTGAAAACGTGTTTCGAGCTAAGTTAAGTATTTACTTAGCTTTTTAACAGTGTGAAGTAATTGATCTTGAATACTCTGATTGTTTATATATCATCGAGCCGACCTAGGACACGATATCCCTACTTGACTACCAGGCAAGTCTTCAATCAATTTGAAGCTGTTGTTGTGATAATATATATGAATTGCTTTTGTTATACATATGTCATTGCATGCATGCCTGCTTTCAGATATTATGTTGTGATACTTGTTCCTTGATTTGATGTTGGCTTATAAGCTAGATATGAGATATATTAGTTATAAGCCGGATATTGCTAAGACCCTTGGTAAAGGGGATTTGAATCTTATTCTTTGAACATAGTCCGGGAGTCAATATTCCTTGATATATGGTGTAATAACCCTAAATTTAGCAATGTTACAGTGATCACATGAATAGTGAATTTTGGGGATTTAGAGAGATGGTATGTAGGTATGCTATAATGGAAACAGGAAATGAATAAACAGAAGCCATATTAGTGTTGTACTACGAAAATAAGTGACTCGAAATGACAATGGATTGCAGCAATTCCTAAATATGGATTTTTGAGGATTTTGACTTCCAAAGAGCTTCTATTGGATATTAAGGAGCATGGAAATATTATAAGAATTATATATTGGGGGGTTAGTGAATTTAGATTAAACCAGGGGATTATTAAGTTAAGAGAATACTAAAGGAATTTGGATTGTTAAAAGATTTCAGAACCACTGAGATAATGAGGTATACTCGAAACGAACCACAATTAGACGAGTATGGAAACCAAGCAACCAAGATTAGTAATATAACAAGGATACATACCATATTATTTACCAATGTGATGGGCATTGTACTTAGAAAATTTAGAAAATAAGAGATTAGAGCATCCAAGTGGCATCACTTTCCATTAACTTGTTTTTAAGGGTAAATTAGTACTTTAACATGGCTTTTAACCACAAAATATCTACAAGGCTTCCAAGGTAATCTAGAATACACAAGATTAAGCTAGATAATTAGCAAGTAAACACAAAAATCTCTCCCCATCTCCTTCATCACTACATTCGGCTATTTAGAAAAAAAAAGAAAATAAAAACAAAAATCCTAGCTAGCATCAAGATAAAATCAAGAGGAAATTCATGGAGCTTCTTGGAGGTTAGAAAGGATCATCTACAAAGTTTCATAGCAAACTAACATCATTTGGCAAGGTAATAAATTCATGAAAGTTGATGGTGAATAGTGATGAATAGTAGTTTTCAAGAAACTAACTTGATTTTCATGATTCTTTTAGTTGATTCAAGCTAGTATAAGGTTGATTAAGGATATATCAAGGATTGTTAAGTGTTATCAAGGCTTCAAGAAGGTATAATCATGCTTGCTCTTTTATATTTATGATGGCTATGGTTGTGTTTAGTGATTAAGTGGTATAAATATTATGATTATGATGTTATTAGTGTTTGTAAGTGATTAAAGTTGAATATGGAAGGAGTATGTGCTTGTAACCATGGTTGGTAAGGTGACCACATGGTGTAGGTGATGGTGTATAAGGTGGATGATTGATTTGGAGGAGTTTGATTTTGGAAAGTATGAAAATATAGCCGTTATAATGTCCGATTTTCGTTAAACCAAGAAACTGCCCTATTTTGGACCCTGTACCCGTACGGTAGGTTTCTGTCCCGACCCCCAAATGACCATGATGAGATAGATCTTGGTTCATAGATCGTTTTGATATAAGGTGCGTTAAAATCTGATGAACGGTTTAGGAGAAAAGTCAGTTTTAGTGAAAGACGTTCGAAAGTCGAGAAACCGTAGTTGTGCCAACTTTGAGGCTATAACTACCATACTTAGAAATTTTTAAAAATTATAAAACTTTGGGACATTGCAGTAGGGTAGACAGAGAGTCATTATCAGTTGACCTTGTGGTAAAATTCGAAATCCATATTTTCTGAGAATTTTTACAGTTAAGTGTGGTCGTTAGGGGAAATGGTGAAAACCCCTGAAACTTCGATTGAGCTTATAAATGGTTAAGTTCTTGAACCTTTGGGATAATAGTGATACGTTAAACATATATTAAAGTGTCAAGGGTAATGTTATACAAGAGTGTAGTGAGTAAGAGATGTGGTATTCTAACGACGGTCCTTTTGTGTTTATAGAAACTCCGGAAGAGCCACGAACCATACCGTCAGGATACCGGAACCGAGGCAAGATCTTTTCTATCCCTACTTGGAAATTATTTATCTTCAAAGAAACTTGATTTCATGAAATATATATATGTGATGCTATTGTACTATATTGTTAAGAATTTGTTTTCCTTGATTATTGATGTAAAAAGGGAAGGTATATGAGTATGATATAAGTATGGATATGGGTATGAGTATGAGATGGATATGGATATACATAGAGATGATTATGCATGAAGTGAACATGCCTTATGATTAAGGAAATATGAAGGAATGGTATCAGTTGTTATCTAGAGTTATATATAAAGGAATGGTATCAGTTGTTATCTAGAGATATATATAAAGGAATGGTATCAGTTATTATCTAAGGTTATATGATTTATAATATTATATTCTTCCTAAGTATTGTGATTTAATAAATATTATTGAATGGTATTTAATACTTTTGAGGTAAATGGAATACTCTACGTATATAAAAGCATATTGATTTCATTGAATACAGAGGAGATGTCTGAGTCATAATCAAAGTATTATGACATATATAATTTTTTAAAAAGGTGATGATAAATGGAAATGGAAATAATATATGTGAAGGGAAATGTGAATGGAAATATGAAATGGTATTTGATGATTTGAAAAAGGGGGATTGCAACAGTAAGCATAAGAGGCTGTGTGGTAGTGGCACAGTCCAGCATCCAATATTTTATTTCGGCACGAAGATGCCAAGGGAGGATGTAGCATGTAGCCTTCCTCCAGGGTTGATACTAGGTAGGGTCATCCCTTCTACTAGTAGTAAACAGAGAGCGGATACGGTCAGGCGACTGATCATCGTCCTACGTATCTGGCGCCAGCAGAGATCCCCAAAACTTGAAAGAAAGAATTGAAAATGGTTTTCAGATTTCTATAACTGAAAACAGAAAAGTGATATGGAATGATGGAATTATTGTTACAAACGAAGAGAAACTGATTTTATATTAAATTATATGATTGTTGCATAAGACGGAAATGAGAAGATTATAGCGAGAGATTTGTTCAAGTTTTTATATTATCTTGAAAGATTACACTGAAATGGTATATTGATGGTTATAGCATTCAAGAAGAGGAACTGATAATATATGATGTTAGAAGCGTAACTGATGGAATGATACTATATATTTCTTACGTACAAGGATAATTGGAAAGTGTATATACATATTGAATGGAAATAAAATTCTTCCATAATAACTGAAGTTTGCTTTTGTCTATTATATATATACAACGGTTTATTTTCCTTTGATGTTAGTAGATAGAAATTATCTTGCTGAGCTATTTTGGCTCATTCTTGCTACTTATCTATATACAGTTAGGAATGCCAATACTTCGCAGAACGCCCCGCAAGAGGGTAGGGGGAAGGCGACCTTCTGAGAACACGCTAACATCGATTCCTGAGGTAGTGTAGAGGCAGACGGGTTCTGAGAGCTTATGTATAATTAAGGGTGTAAGAATGTAATAAACTTTTGATTGTTGGAATGCTTCATGTCGAAGTGTTATTCAACAATGTACTTAAGTATGATCCTGGTTTGTAATAACTGTTCAACTCTTAACTTTATTATGGTGAATGTTGTTCTCTAAGCATATGACTGGTATGTGTGTGTTTTTATTGCGGGGTCAATGGCATAAGTATTAAGTTATATAAAAAAAAACTCAAGAGATATTGATATGGAATGGAAATTGGTCCGTGATGGCCCGGATTTATGACCCCGGGTTTGGGGCTGTCACATATGGTGATTATTTTGAGGAAAATATTTTAAGTAAATATTTCTTCCATTAGTTATTTGATGAATATTATTTGAATATTCATCTGAGGTTAATATTAATTGAATATTATTTCAAATATTATTCATTCGGACTCGATTCCCTGACCAAATATTATTCATTCGGACTCGATTCCTTGATCAAATATTACTCATTCGGACTCGATTCCTTGATCAAATATTATTCATTCGGACTCGATTCCTTGATCAAATATTACTCATTTGGACTCGATTCCTTGATCAAATATTATTCATTCAGACTCGATTCCTTGATCAAATATTATTCTTTCGGACTCGATTCATTGATCAAATATTATCTTGAATATTCATTCGAACTTGATTCAATTATCAATTGTTATATTGATTATTCATTTGGAGATTATTTATCGAATAAATATTATTTCAAATATTCACTCAAGTTATATTCTTTCTTCAATAAATATTATTTGAATATTCTTTATCCAATAAATATTATCCTGGATATTTATTCGAGGGTTATCTTGAACAATACTATATATTAAAAATATTCTTCAAATCTCTTTGAGTTAATAAATATTCTTTGAATATTTATTTAATTCTTTTTGAAAATGATTCATTCCGTTCAGATATTATTTTCAACTTTCGGATATTATGTAAATTATTTTCGAGTCGTATTATGATTATTTTATCAAGGAAGGTTCTCCAAATTTCTTTTCTTCATTCAAGCCTATCGTTCAAATAATAAGGGAACCTTACTTGAGAGCTGTTATTTGTTTTGTATGACTGCCCGGTCATAAATATTTTGAAACTATTCTTTTCACTCGCAACTTGGTTGTTGTTCATCGATTGAATCTTTGTGCTACCTCATCATCATCCGAGGGGTAAGACTATTGGAACAAGTCGATATCAGTTAACAAGCAATAGCTTGGAATATATTGGTGAATTATCCTTTCCAACTAGATACGACTACTTCGTGGAGTCGTATCAACAAGTGTTATACTTGGGGAAAGGGGGACGAACTTTACATTCAGAGTCGTGGATTCTATTTGAACTAGGAGTCGTGTAAGAGGCCGAGTCGTGCCGGTCCATCCCATTTGGCCCAACCGTTGGCCGGGGAGATTTAAAAGGGCGGTAGACAAGTAAATCCGTCAGATTCTTCCTTCTACCGGTAGTAAATCTAATTTGAGCTATACATGCTGCGACTGATCATCGTAGATAGAATAGCGGGCGCGGTGAATACTCCAGCATTAGTTCATTATTCAAGTTCATTTATTTCCTGCAACATTATCATTGTTGGCAGAATTGAACCATGTTTGAAACCAGAACTGCAATATTTCCCTGCAAGTTCCTCTGTTGTGATAAATGATAATATCTTGCTTATCTTGACTAAGCAGATATACTTCCACGAAATAAATACTTTGAGTTACCTTGTAACTTCATCTTTTATATTATATTGGCACTTTGTTCATTACTGCATGGCATATGGTGTCAAAGATATTCTTGAAGTATTATATATTATTGATGTTCAGTTATATACTTTTGTTGGTGGGCTATGGCTCACCCTTGCTTTATTTATTATATCACAACAACAGCTAGGTTTGATGGCCCGCGCAAGGCGCAATCGGCACAACTAGGTTTGGTAGGCTAGTTGTCAGCATTTGAGTCTAATGTATTTATTGTAAGATATATACAAAGGGATGGCAAAGAGTAAGTATGGGTTAAATTGTAATTCTTTTGGGTTGTAAGAACTCAATCATGTGATTAATAATATTGATGATTACTCTGATTTCATCTCTGGGACTATAACGGGTGTGTTGTTGTAGTTGTTGTTTGGGTCACAAGGTTGTAAATTAAATTATGATGGTTTTGTGGATGGAAATTGAGACCGTAACGACCGGATCCCTGACCCCGGATCTGGGGGTGTTACAACAAAAAACCAGAAATTTTGTTAAACTAAATTCCCTTTTTAACAGTCACCTTGGTGCTAATGAGATTGTAGCCTTTTTCATTATTCACGTGTTGTTGCTACACTAAGGAGGCGTAAAAGTAAAATGGAATTGACATGTGTTTGTATCTTTTTTATTTGTGAAACTAATGATTTGAAAATCAATAATTTCCATTGCGCAAGATTATTTTGCAATTTCATGTAAATATTTCAAAATTTTCAAAAAATAGATTGAGTTATGAAACAATAAATAATAAACGAACCAACCCACCAAGCAAATAAGCGTGATTTGTGGAAATCACAAAAGCATGGCACTTGTGCTCTTTGAGCTTTACAACATTCAGCTGTTGGTTTAGTGTCCGAGACTAGAATGGTATTGTAGCACGGCATGAGTAAACCTGGTTCGCACTCCATAGCTTTGGTCACTTGTATTTCTACTACTATCATTAGAGCTATTATAATCATCAAAGTAGATACTATACTACTCCCTCCGTCCCTCTCATTTTTTTACAGTTACTATTTTGGGATGTCCCTCTCATTTTTTATGTTACCATAAATAGTAAGTTTCCCCCACTATTACACCCATTATCTTCCACCACAATCTCATATTTAGTAATAAAAAACACTATTACACCCACTACTTTCCTCCACTGTCTCAAATCTATTATTAAATATTGATAGGTCCCACCACTTTACCCACTTTTCATCTAAATTTACTTATTTTTTATGCATTACCTTGTCTCCGTATCCCCCTCCAATGTAAACAAATGAGGGGGATGGAGGGAGTAATATTTAGTGGCCATTTTCTGTTAATCACTGCTTATTTGTGCTTATTGTGTGTAAGGTTTCAGCTAAATATTGTATGAGTTAATCTTGAGATTGCAATCATGTGAGATCATTTATTTATGGGAAAATTAATTCTACCATCCCTAAACTATCAACATTTTTTTTCTAAGTCCCTGAACAAAATTATGAATTTCTAGGTAATCAAACTTTTGAACTTTTCCCATCGCAGTCCTTTTGTCCAAATTTGATTAACGGACATTAGTCAATGGTGCCGTGACAGTGATGTGGCAATTGAAAATTTACGAATTGAAGTGAAATTTTGATATGTTAATCTATGAGTGATTACAAGAACACTGGTGGTGAAATTTTTTGATTTCGAGATCACTAACATATGAAAATCTGGAAATTATAGGAAGTTTTTTTTCCTGTTCTTGAAATTAATTAAAGTGCAGATTTCTATACGTTAGTGAAGTCGAAATCGAAAACTTTCACCACCCATGTTCTTGTAATCACTCCTAAATTACCATATCAAAATTTCACTTTAATCCATGAATTTTCGATTGCCACATCACTGACAGGAAGGACTGCGTTTGGAAAAATTCAAAAGTTTGATTACCTAGAAATTCATATTATTTTTCAGGGACTTTGAAGTAAAAATGCTATTAGTTTAGGAACATTAGAATTAACTTTCCCTTTATTTAGAACTATGAGTGCCCTAAATACCCACTTTTATTATTTCATACCCAAAATACCCATTCCGCGCGAGCAGTTCCCTAAATACCCACGGGATATCCCGCGATGGAGATATTGTGTAATATAAATATATTGGATAGATATTTAGAATATCATTAAGTTTTAAATTTTTTTGAAATCTTAATTAAATTCTTTAAGGTTTTAAGGATATTTTAAAATTTTAATTTAAAGAAGTAGAAAGACATTGCATGTAATAAAAAAAAAGAAAATAACAATGAGTAGAAAATAAAATTTTATCCTATGGATAAAATTTTTTATCCTACTATTTTTTTTTATTAATCCAACCTTATGGCTGTAAAGTTTGTCAAAAATAAAGAATACTAGAAAAAAATTAAGTAAATTAAACATTTATATCTTAAATTTTATAACCAAAATATACTATATTTACAACAAATTCAAATCCTAATCGATTGAATTTAAGCTTTATTTCGATTGAATCAATATATATAAGCCTATCCCTAGTGATGAGGAACACCGAGAAAAGTCAGCAGAGTATCTGATTCCTATCCTTCTAGAACTTGGAGGCCCGAAAAGGTTACTTACATCGGAGCATCCTTGAGGAGTCCTTGAAGAGCAAGTTGGTCACGTTCCTGCAAGAGAACAACGACATCACATATAAGCCTCGAACAGCCATTAAGGCTCAGGTGTAGCTGACTTTGTGGTTAAATGTACTATTGGCAACCATGAAGTCGGGGGTTGGAGATAGTACCCCAAGAAGGAAGTGAGTTTCAGAACAAGAATGAGGAGTATTATCTGACCAGAAGGAGTATTGGGTGCTCTATTTTGATGGAGTATCAAAAACAAAATCAAGTGGTGCAAGCCTACTCTTGCAAAGCCCCGACGGGTTCAAACTATCCTAGTAGGACTTAGCTTCATATTTATCTAGTAGAAGTAGAAATAAGGTTCGATGAAACCATTGTAGATCATGTTGCACCGAGTAGGACAATAGTACTTTATATAAGGGTTGAACCCATTTCAAGTTATTAATGCAATTTTTTTTTCGTTCTTTGATTTTATTTATGTGACAAGCACCTGATGAGTGTAAGTTTAAGATGACCAAGTACCGAAAATAAAGGAATACATGAATGGAAACAAACAAATGCATATATAGAGATCCCGAAGGGTCGAGAGTTAGGTTACAACATAACCAAATAAGAGTTTAAGTCCTTGAAGGACCCGGGATGAAAGACAAGTTAATAAAGCCACATGTGGCAATCAAAGCCATGCAAGGCTGTGGAGGCTAAGGACTAACCACTCTTCAATATTTTTTATAAGACTTGGATGGAGAGTCTAAGGTGGAAGACCAACAGAGAACCTTGAATCCCAGTCCACGGATCATGGAATATAAGAATATCTTTGATCAAGGATCGAGAAGTTCAAGCAAACTCTAGTCTCGAGAGTTTAAAGGCAAGAAAACAAAAGGAATGATATTTCTTGAACTCCAGGTCAAGGAAGCGACCTTGGATCCTTGACCTAGGATCAAGAAAAACAAGAAACAATGATGGAATTTGAAACCTTGAAATCAAAACGAGGAACCAAGACAAACGTTGAAGCCATGATGGCTAAGCAAGCCAAGAAAAGTCATTTTAAAAACTATAGGTTGATGACAACCTAAGATGAGAAACTTATCACCTAGGAATAACCTTGGTTTCCAAGTTAAGAATCAAGAACTTAAAGATTAGTGATAAAGGTGGAGACCTTAAAATAAAGCCATGAATACTTGATAGTCAACCCTCATCATTCGAACATTGATGTGTAACACTCGCATAACCCCAAGATGGATTATGGAAATCTCCGAAGGAAGGATCCAAACCACAAGGGGGCGACCACACCTCCCGGAGGAGCCTCAGCCAACCACCCTTAGTCTTGTGTTTTAAACCAAGAATCAAGAAGCTAAGTTGAAGTCATTGAAGGCCCTATAAGCTGTGAAAGCCACTCTTGATCAATCATTCAACTTTTAAACATGAAGTTTCAAGCAAGCAAATATGGATTGATGGAGAACATGTTGCTATGAAACCAAAAAGGGAAGTTTTAAACATCCCCGGGGAAGCCAAGGACCTTCTGCAGCCAATCGGAAGCTCGAGAAGTAGCCCCGGCCGACTGGAGCCAGCCGACTAGAAGTCCCTTAGCTGACTGGAAGCCCCGAATGATCCCTAGCCGACTGGAAATCCCATAGATGAATGGAAGTCCCCTAGCCGACTACAGGTCTCGGAGGAGCCTCAGCTGACTGAAAGTCCCCCGACCGACTGGAGGTCCCGAAGGAGCCTCAGCCGACTGGAAGTCCCTCAGCCGATTGGAAATCCTGGAGGAGCCTCAGCCGACTAGAAGTTCCCCGGTCGACTAGAGCTAGCCGACTATTGGTCCCGAAGGATCCTCTTCCGACTAGAAGTCCTTCAGCCGACTGGAGCCAGCCCACTGGAAGTCCTAGAGGAGCCTCAGCTGACTGGAAGTCCCCCGACCGATTGGAGCCAGCCGACTGGAAGTCCCGGAGGAGCCTTAGCCGACTAGAAGTCCCTCAGCGGAATGGAAGTCCCCCGACCGACTGGAGCCAGCCGATTGGAGGTCCCGGAATAGCCTCAGCCGACTAGAAGTCCCTTAGCCGACTGGATGTCCCGGAGGAGCCTCAACCGACTGGAAGTTCCCCAGAGCCGAAGCCGGAGTCGAAGTCGGAGTCGAAGCCAAAGCTAGCACCGTTTAACACCATTTAACACCGTTTAAACATCGTTTAAGGCTGATTAGTGCCATTTAGTGCTGACACCGTTTAACACCGTTTAAACATCGTCTAAATCTGATTATTGTTGTTTAGCACCGTTTAGCGCTGATTAGTGTCGTTTAGTGTCGTTTAGCACCGTTTTGCGTTGTTTAATGTCGTTTAACACCATAAATGTCGATTAAGGCTGATTAGTGTCGTTTAGCACCGTTTAGTGCCATTTAGTGTCGTTTAGCACCATTTAACACCATTTAAATGTCGTTTAAGGCTGATTAATGCGTTTAGCGCCGTTTAGTACCATTTAGTGTCATTAAACGCCGTTTAACACCATTTAGTGTGTTGGTCGTTCCACACTTTACAATCAAGATGATATTCGTGAAACACTAGTGTGCAAAACTAACCCAAAGTCTCGAAAAAGGCAATTATAACTTCTACGAAAACCTGATCAGTTTTCCTGAAAGTTGGGGGGAAAATGATATGGGCTAGAAATAAGCCCTAAAGACATAATTAATGATGCATTAATTAGACCTGGCTTGGTCCAAACAAGAAGCTCATTAATGAGGCTCGAAACCCTAATTAAATATTAATTTCGCAATTAATATTTAGGGCTAATTAACAGCTTGGAAATAAGAGTCAAAGATGGATATAACTTCTACAAGAACTAGCCTCCAACGCATCTAATCGTACAAGGAAACCGACTCCTACAAGATAGGATCTAGAATCTTCTTCAAGGAGGTGACTTTTCCACTAAGTTTCCTAACCCTACTCTAAATCTTAGGCTCTCAACGCCTATATAAAGGGCCCGACCCCTCATTCTCAGAATTACGTCTTCGGTTGATTCTCTATCAATACAGAGATACAAAGGCATCTTGTAAGGACCAGTCAGTCTCGAAATGCAAGACAACCATTAAAGCTCGAATCTCACCGATCCTAGCATTAAATATGCACGAACCGTAGCCGCAATCTAAAACCCTCATCTTTATTCCAGAACACACACTATGCTAAATAATTAAATTTCTGGAAAATAGATAAATACAAAAATTGAAAATTTTAAATCAAGATAAAATTTAAATTATATAAAATAAAAGTAAGCACGGGTATTGAGCTAGTAATCTATAAACCAACAAGACATGGGTGTTGCAAACTAAAGTTGGTCATGTAATTTAGCAAAAAAAAAAAATTGGTCATGTAAAGGAGGAGTTGTAAGTTCACCAACATCGCCACCATCAGGCCCAACATCTGGTGCCCTAATCTATCTATAGGTTTCATTGGAACGCCTGAGAATTTGTATGGAATAGAAAGCTCAAGCTTTCAAGCTCAAAGTATATGTCTTAATATATAAAAGTTTAGGCCAAGATAACATAACTCAAGTGACTTTATGCAACAGAAAGTTGTGGATCCTTTTGGCGAAGATTGGAGAACTTATAAAAGAAAATTGAACAATGAATAGAATAACACGTGTACTTACCATTGATTTTCAAATTAATATATTTTAGCCAATGCATTTTGAACTGAACAGCATTAAGAAGAATGGACCAAACCTGTTTAAAGGAAAAGGTGCTACAACTTCTCATTCACATAATATTACGACTAGAAGACATGTAAGTAATAAATTTAGAAGCTTACCTGAATTTCATTACATTTATGTTCAATTAGATATAGATCTCCACCTCGTAATTTCATTCGTGTATGAAATTTCATATCACAATTTTTTCTATGGATAAAGATATGCAATTATTAATTTTACAGGACTATGCGTGCGTTCATGTAACAATTAACTCAACGAAAAAATAGAACTAACACATCTAATTATGGATTGTAATCCTATATTCCAATTAATCAATATTAACCCCGTTTTAGTTTACAATCTAAAAGTTGAAACTCAACTTATTAATGGAGGTGATGCACCCTTCCTTTATGTCACATACAACACACATTTAAGCTTACAATTTGAAAATCAAGGTCAACAAGATGTCAATTAAAAAGGGTGAATAGATTTTATTGAAGATCTTTTGATGAATTTCATAACATGTGGTACATTGATAGGCATTGTAGCTATTTGATATAAAGAAAGTTCAGAAGGAAGAAACATACAAGTTGGAGAACAAACCATAAGTATGGCAATGATGTTAAAAATGAGGTCAAAATAAGATATTATACAAAATCCACAGGCCAGCATCATAAAAATTAAACCACTAGGAGTGCTATACACATCTTATATAGACAATCAAAATTGTTAACACAAGTTCCAAGTAAAAGAATATTTCAAGAAAAACATACAGATCCGCCCAATCTAATCAGCAAAATTCACAGTAAATGTGAGGTGGAACTAGACCAAGACCAAATTACACAAGCTTTATGTTGAAACACACGACAATCTGAATTTTCACATTGTCAATAGAAAATTTAGAAAAAAATATTGATTTGATCAGAGTAGATTAAAAAAGTGAAAATTGTGCAACAACAAGAAGAAAAAGAATTTAATCAATTATGATAGACAAAACTCCACAATATAACATAATATAACAGGTCAGATAAACCAATTTTAGCTTAGAGTTATCAATTCACAATTACCTCAGCAAAAAAAGTAATAGGATAAACACATATGCACACACGAAGTCGCAATAGACCCCGTGGAAGATGATGTAAAATTTTAACCTCGGTCGTATCAGTCATAGAATTGTCTGGCGACCAGGAACCACATGGGCGGGTGATCCTTTCCCTGATAGAATTGGTAATCCTGTGAACATAACTATACTGTCTGTCTAATGCTGACTCGTACATTTCTGCTTGCATAATTCTGAACCAAAAGAGTAGAACGTTTGAATGAAAGAATTATTTCAAGAGAAAGAAAGTGGAAACAAGAAATGTAATCATTTTGGAAGGCTACGGTTATCTATTATTCATAGCTAAATCGTTAACAGTAGTATTTACTTATTTAAAATAGCTACCAAATCTATCATTTGTGCACATCATCAATAATCTTCGCTACTTCTGTCCTCTCAGCAACCTCTGTTGAGGCACTCGATGATGCTGAACAAAAAGTAAAATGCTACATTTAAATCAAGAACCAACATGCATACGCAAAAATTTCAATCTAAGATGTATGCAATCAAAACATCAACATGTATTAATCCTCTTGACGTTTTGATTGCATTTTGTTAACATGTAAAACAAAATGCATAACTGACTGGGTGCATATATCCTCTCTAAATGTTCCTTTATTAAACCTCTTGATGCTTTGATTGCATATAACTTAACTTGGAATTTTTACTTATGCATGCTGGTTCTTGATTAAATATTGCATCTCACTTTTTGTTCTACATCATCGAGTGCCTCAACCGAGGTTGCTGAGAGGACAGAAGTAGTGAAGATTATTGATGATGTGCACAGATGATAGATTTGGTAGCTATTTAAATAAGTATATACTACTGTTAATGATTCAGCTATGAATAACAGATACCCGTAGTTTTCCAAAGTGATTACGTTTCTTTTTTCTACTTTCTCTCTCTTGAAATAATTCTTTAATTCACACGTTCGACTCTTTTGATTTAGAAATTGCAAGCAGAAATGTATGAGTCAACACTAGATAGACAGTCTAGTTATGTTCCCAGGATTAGCAGTTTCTATCAGGAACAAGATCACCTGGTCGCCAAACAATTCTATGACTGATATGGCCGAGGTTGAAATTTTACTTCATCTTCCACAGGGTCTATTGCGACTTTGTGTGTGCATATGTGTTTTTCCTATTACTTTCTTTTGCTGAGGTAATTGCGAATTAATAATTCTAAGCTAAAATTTCCATAATTTGTTTATTTGACTTGTTATATTGTGTTATATTATGGAGTTTTGTCTATCATGATTGATTAATGTCTTTTTCTTCTAGTTGTTGCACAATTATCACCTTTTTAATCTACTCTGATCAAATCATAATTTTTTTCTAAATTTTCTCTTAACAGTGTGAAATTTCAGATTGTCATGTGTTGCAACATAAAGCATGTGTGCTTGGCCTTAGTCCAGTTCCACCTCATATCTACTTTGAATTTCGCTAATTAGATCGGGGCAGATCCGTATGTTTTTTTTGAAATATTCTTCTACTTGGAACGTGTGTTAACATTTTTTATGGTCGATCTATATAAGATGTGTATAGCACTCCTAGTGGTTTAATTTTTATAATGTTGGCTTATGGATTTTGTATATCTTCTTATTTTGACCTCATTTTTAACATCGCTGCCATACTTATGGTTTGTTCTTCAACTTGTAAGTTTATTCTTCTGAACTTTCTTTGTATTAGATAGCTAAAAGGCCTATCAATGTACTACATGTTCTGAAATTCATCAAAAGATATTTAATAAAATCTATTCACCCTTTCTAGTTGACATCTTTTTGACCTTTATTTTCGAATTGTGTAAGCTTAAATGTGTGTTGTATGTGACATAAAGGAAGGGTGCATCACCTCCATTAATTAGTTGAGTTTTAACTTTTAGATTGTAAACTAAAACGGGGTTAGTATTGATTAATTGGAATATAGGATTACATTCCATAATAAGATGTGTTAGTTCTATTTTTTCGTTGAGTTAATTGTTACATGAACGCACGCATAGTCCTGTAAAATTAATTATTACATATCTTTATCCATAGAAAAAATTGTGATATGAAATTTCATACACGAATGAAATTACGAGGTGGAGATCTATATCTAATTGAACATAAAGGTTATGAAATTCAGGTAAGCTTCTAAATTTATTACTTACATGTCTTCTAGTCATAATATTATATGAATGAGAAGTTGTAGCACCTTTTCCTTTAAACAGGTTTGATCCATTCTTCTTAATGATGTTCAGTTCAAAATGCATTGGCCAAAATATATTAATTTGAAAATCAATGGTAAGTACACGTGTTATTCTATTCATCGCTCAATTTTCTTTTATAAGTTCTCCAATCTTCACCAAAAGGATCCACAACTTTCTGTTGCATAAAGTCACTGGAGTTTTGTTATCTTGGCACAAACTTTTATATATTAAGACATATACTTTGAGCTTGAAAGCCTGAGCTTTCTATTCCATACAAATTCTCAGGTGTTCTGATGAAACCTATAGATAGATTAGGGCACCAGATGTTGGGCCTGATGGTGGCGATGTTGGTGAACTTACAAGTCCTCCTTTACTTGACCAACCTTTTTTTTTGCTAAATTACATGACCAACTTTAGTTTGCAACACCTATGTCTTGTTGGGTTTCAATACAATTTGATGTTATTGGTTTGGCTGGTGTAATATATATATGGGTAAGATAATAATTGTATGTTTAGACAATTATTATATGTGGCATGTCTTGATCACTAAGTTGAGAAATTAGGTGCCAAGAATTGGAAGGCTTGTAGAATAAGTATAATAAGACTTGTAGAACAAGTATGGTAAGTCTTGGTGGCTAATTTTGGATGGCTATATATACATTGTCATATTGTATTTGTTTGATAGGTGAGTACTTAAGAGATGTAGTCTTAGGTATTGTTTGTGAGATGCTTAAGCATTGTTTGGCTTATGTATCAGTTTAGGACACCATTGAAGTTTTATTGTTTTCATGTATTATTGATAATTATTTTGATTAATAATACGAGTTGGGACGTGGTTGTTTCCACGTCAAATATTTTGTGTGTTCTTGTTTTACTTTTACTTATTGATTTGACTAGATTGTACTCAACCCCGCCTTCTACAATCTAGGTTGTATTGTTGGGCCTCAACAGTGTATCAAATTTAGTGTACCACACTACCAACCAAATAGAGGCTAGTTGCTTATAATAATATAGTATAGTATAGGTAGGTATATAAATTTTACTAGATTTGGTATATTAAAGTCTTTTTCTAGTAAGTTAAAGATAGTTCAGGGACCCAAAATACGAAATCATTTGTTCAAGGACCTAGATAATAAAACATGAATAGAGCAGGGACCTATTATTTAATTTTCCCTTTAAGAATTATTCAAGATTTTTTTACTCTAAAGATGTCATAAACTATTAGAATTTGTCTTGATAGTTGTATTTTATTGGATTTTATATAACTTTAAACTTCTACAATAGAGTTCAAAATTTTGCAATAGAATTACGTAAATCAACTAATTACTTATCCTGATTTTACAGTAAAATCAAAAGATTTATCGGAAATTTTGAGCAATTAAGAAATTGTAACAACTAAATTTTTTAAAAAAAATATAAAGAAGTCAACAAAATGTATTAAAAGTGTAAAGTAGAATCAAAAATTTTTACATTAGAATTAATTTAATCAACAATTACTTACTTGATTATGCAATAAAATTAGAGGCATGTCTGAAATTTTGAGCAAAATATTTTCTTCTTAACAATCATTTCGTCAAAACCTGAAACAGAATTAAAAAATTTACAAAAAATTATAATGACATCAATGTGAAAATTTGTGAACATGCTCTTAATATGATATACAAAAATGATCACATAGTATCCAAAGAAAAATATCTAAATCACGAAAATATATTAGAGATGAGAAGCGTAAATGAAAACAAACAGAGATAAAAGCCATCATAAACTGAATTTAACAAAAATTATTATGAATTTATAAAATATTACAATTTAATTGGTAAAATTGAAATTCAATAACATCTAATAGTTAGACAAAGAGATTAACCTGATGAAGATTTAATCGCAACAACGGGATTACATAGCTGAGCTTGTTTTGAATTGGATGTCACAATCATAAATAAAATCACCGGAAGAGATTGTCGACAGAGTGATCGTGTAATCGGCTTGTATGTATAACTAACCTGTACATTTACATTCAATAAAATTTAATAGCTTTTAAATTTAAGATAAAGAGTGAAAATCAATAGAGATTAAATCGCAGCAAGATGATTACGTAACTCAGATTGATTCGAATAAGATGCCACAAACTAAAATAAAATTGTCGAGAGAGAGATCTTGAAACCCGCTTGAATGTATGACTAACATATAAATACAACAACTAGTAGTTGATAGAAGATATTATAATTAATAGAGTTAAAGCAATTCATAGATAAAATGATTACATCGACAATTATCTTCAGTACCCAACAAAAAAATGATTTAAAAAGATGTTCACACAAGAAACTTTGTTAATTTTAACTAAATTGCAGATAAAATCGATGAAAGACAGGTCGATGTATAATGAATTTGATTGAAGGAGATGAATATGTACATGACCTATAGATACAATAGTTATGAAATTTTGTTTTTGCTTAAATAGAAAGAAATTATTTAACTTTCATTTATAATAACTGTTAGATTGGTTTATCGTAGTGTCCAGATTAGCCTAGAAGGTTCTTTCTTGTACTTTATATAGGAGGGTGTTTTCTAGAATAATGGCCTACTTATATAGTGGGCTGGTCCTAATCATTTAGAGGCCCCGTGTAGAAGTTTTATTGGACCCCTTTTGAAAGTATTGTTAAGATAATATAAAAGAGCCTTTTGGGCTTACCAAAAAAAAAAGAGCTTTTTGGATCAATTAGAAATATTACTAAAAAACTTTGGGTCCTTATTAAAATGAATCAAACCAAAGTAAGAATGTAAAAAAAATTACAAATTTAAATTTGAAGAAAACTTGTTTGAAGAACATTATCATTAATTGAAGACCTGCTTGGAAGAGCCTCTCCCTCTTAGGACGCGCCCTAAGAGAAGTGAAGTCGGAGAAATAAAATATTAAAGACCTCCAGGGGTTTTCCTTGATGATTGAAGGCATCCCCTATGTATTGGGTTAACCTCATAAGGGAGCGGTAGGTATGATTTAGTTTGTGCTCTGAGAGCCTTGTTCTTATATTCAATAGATTTTTTTTCATTGGAGAACTTTGGAGTTAGTTCTGCACTTTGCAATTGTAAAGTTGGGATCACTTATCCTATAATTTGGTGGGTTGTCCTTATCGATCGGGAGATAAGGACACACACTATCATTTGGAATAAGTCGTGGCTATACTTACACCTATATTTTCGAGAGACAACTGGTAGTGAGAAATCTGTGAAGTCCCGAGATTGTACGTAAGTGGGCATTGGACCTTTGTGACTAGACCTCATTGTTGGGCATTCTTAAAGTGAGCTGAAGTCTTGTTGGAGTCGGTTCAAGTTTTCTTGTAGTTGGCCTCATAGTGGGAAACCTAGTCCATATAGATTTCTTGCTCCCAAGAACTACGTTGGTCTTGATCCTCAATAAATAGAGATGCGTAGCGAGAGCTCTTATAGCAACCACCAATAAACCTAACCAATCTTAACCTCTAATTATTCACAAATAACATATTTTGATGGTTTTTTCGGCAAAAAATCATAATCGTAGATCTTGATTTCGGCAAAAAACCAGAAATTTTGTTAAACTAAATTCCGTTTTTAACAGTCACCTTGGTGTTAATGAGATTGTAGCCTTTTTCATTATTCACGTGTTGTTGTTACACTAAGGAGGCGTAAAAGTAAAATGGAATTGACATGTGTTTGTATCTTTTTTATTTGTGAAACTAATGATTTTAAAATCAATAATTTCCATTGCGCAAGATTATTTTGCAATTTCATGTAAATATTTCATAATATTCAAAAAACAGATTGAGTTATGAAACAATAAATAATAAACGAACCAACCCACCATGCAAATAAGCGTGATTTGTGGAAATCACAAAAGCTTGGCCCTTGTTCTCTTTGAGCTTTACAACATTCAGCTGTTGGTTTAGTGTCCGAGACTAGAATGGTATTGTAGCACGGCATGAGTAAACCTGGTTCGCACTCCATAGCTTTGGTCACTTGTACTTCTACTACTATCATTAGAGCTATTATAATCATCAAAGTAGATACTATACTACTCCCTCCGTCCCTCTCATTTCTTTACAGTTACTATTTTGGGATGTCCATCTCATTTTTTACGTTACCATAAATAGTAAGTTTCCCCCACTATTACACCCACTATCTTCCACCACAATCTCATATTTAATAATAAAAAACACTATTACACCCACTACTTTCCTCCACTATCTCAAATCTATTATTAAATATTGATAGGTCCCACCACTTTACCCACTTTTCATCTAAATTTACTTATTTTTTATGCATTACCTTGTCTCTGTATCCCCCTCCAATGTAAACAAATGAGGGGGATGGAGGAAGTAATATTTAGTGGCCATTTTCTGTTAATCACTGCTTATTTGTGCTTATTTTGTGTAAGGTTTCAGCTAAAGATTGTATGAGTTAATCTTGAGATTGCATTCATGTGAGATCATTTATTTATGGGAAAATTAATTCTACCATCCCTAAACTATCAACAATTTTTTTCTAAGTACCTGAATAAAAATATGAATTTCTAGGTAATCAAACTTTTGAACTTTTCCCATCGCAGTCCTTTTATCCAAATTTTATTAACGGACGTTAGTCAATGGTGCCGTGACAGTGATGTGGCAATTGAAAATTTACGAATTGAAGTGAAATTTTGATATGTTAATCCATGAGTGATTACTAGAACACGGGTGGTGAAATTTTTCGATTTCGAGATCACTAACATATGAAAATCTGCAAATTATATTAAGTTTTTTTTTCGTGTTCTTGAAATTAATTAAAGTGCAGATTTCTATACGTTAGTGAAGTCGAAATCGAAAACTTTCACCACCCATGTTCTTGTAATCACTCCTAAATTACCATATCAAAATTTCACTTAAATCCATGAATTTTCGATTGCCACATCACTGACAGGAAGGACTGCGTTTGGAAAAATTCAAAAGTTTGATTACCTAGAAATTCATATTATTTTTCAGGGACTTTGAAGTAAAAATGCTATTAGTTTAGGAACATTAGAATTAACTTTCCCTTTATTTAGAACTATGAGTGCCCTAAATACCCTCTTTTATTATTTCAAACCCAAAATACCCATTCCGCGCGCGCAGTTCCCTAAATACCCACGGGATATCCCGCGATGGAGATGTTGTGTAATATAAATATATTGGATAGATATTTAGAATATCATTAAGTTTTAATTTTTTTTTGAAATCTTAATTAAATTCTTTAAGGTTTTAAGGATATTTTAAAATTTTAATTTAAATAAGTAGAAAGACATTGCATGTAATAAAAAAAAAAAATAACAATGAGTAGAAAATAAAATTTTATCATATGGATAAAATTTTTTATCCTACTAATTTGTTTTATTAATCCAACCTTATGGCTGTAAAGTTTGTCAAAAATAAAGAATACTAGAAAAAATTAAGTAAATTAAACATTTATATCTTAAATTTTATAACCAAAATATACTATATTTACAACAAATTCAAATCCTAATCGATCGAATTTAAGCTTTATTTCGATTGAATCAATATATATAAGCCTATCCCTAGTGATGAGGAACACCGAGAAAAGTCAGCAAAGGATCCGGTTCCTATCCTTCTAGGACTAGGAGGCCCGAAAAGGTTGCTTACATCGGAGCATCCTTGAGGAGTCCTTGAAGAGCAAGTTGGTCACGTTCCTGCAAGAGAACAACAACATCACATATAAGCCTCGGACAGCCATTAAGGCTCAGGCGTAGCTGACTTCGTGGTTAAATGTACTATTGGCAACCATGAAGTCGGGGGTTGGAGATAGTACCCCAAGAAGGAAGTGAGTTTCAGAACAAGAATGAGGAGTATTATCTGACCAGAAGGAGTATTGGGTGCTCTATTTTGATGGAGTATCAAAAACAAAATCAAGTGGTGCAAGCCTACTCTTGCAAAGCCCTGACAGGTTCAAACTATCCTAGTAGGACTTAGCTTCATATTTATCTAGTAGAAGTAGAAATAAGGTTCGATGAAACCATTGTAGATCATGTTGCACCGAGTAGGACAA
The DNA here is from genome assembly GCA_037693485.1 of Kitagawia praeruptora. Taxonomy (NCBI): domain Eukaryota; kingdom Viridiplantae; phylum Streptophyta; class Magnoliopsida; order Apiales; family Apiaceae; genus Kitagawia; species Kitagawia praeruptora. Next base: position 150,391,640 of record CM075352.1, read on the forward strand.
TAGTACTTTATATAAGGATTGAACCCATTTCAAGTTATTAATGCAAGTTTGTTTTTCGTTCTTTGATTTTATTTATGTGACAAGCACCTGATGAGTGTAAGTTTAAGATGACCAAGTACAGAAAATAAAAGAATACACGAATGGAAACAAACAAATGCATATATAGAGATCCCGAAGGGTCGAGAGTTAGGTTACAACATAACCAAATAAGAGTTTAAGTCCTTGAAGGACCCGGGATGAAAGGCAAGTTAATAAAGCCACATGTGGCAATCAAAGCCATGCAAGGCTGTGGAGGCTAAGGACTAACCACTCTTCAATATTTTTTAAAAGACTTGGATGGAGAGTCTAAGGTGGAATACCAACAGAGAACCTTGAATCCCAGTCCACGGATCATGGAATATAAGAATATCTTTGATCAAGGATCGAGAAGTTCAAGCAAACTCTAGTCTCGAGAGTTTAAAGGCAAGAAACCAAAAGGAATGATATTTCTTGAACTCCAGGTCAAGGAAGCGACCTTGGATCCTTGACCTAGGATCAAGAAAAACAAGAAACAATGATGGAATTTGAAACCTTGAAATCAAAACGAGGAACCAAGACAAACGTTGAAGCCATGATGGCTAAGCAAGCCAAGAAAAGTCATTTTAAAAACTCTAGGTTGATGAAAACCCAAGATGAGAAACTTATCACCTAGGAACAACCTTGGTTTCCAAGTTAAGAATCAAGAACTTAAAGATTAGTGATAAAGGTGGAGACCTTAAAATAAAGCCATGAATACTTGATAGTCAACCCTCAACATTCGAACATTGATGTGTAACACTCGCACAACCCCAAGATGAAGTATGGAAATCTCCGAAGGAAGGATCCAAAGCACAAGGGGGCGACCACACCTCCCGGAGGAGCCTCAGCCAACCACCCTTAGTCTTGTGTTTTAAACCAAGAATCAACAAGCTAAGTTGAAGTCATTGAAGGCCCTATAAGCTGTGAAAGCCACTCTTGATCAATCATTCAACTCTTAAACATGAAGTTTCAAGCAAGAAAATATGGATTGATGGAGAACATGTTGCTATGAAACCACAAATGGAAGTTTTAAACGTCCCCGGGGAAGCCAAGGACCTTCTGCAGCCAACCGGAAGCTCGAGAAGTAGCCCCGGCCGACTAGAAGTCCCTTAGCTGACTGGAAGCCCCGAATGATCCCTAGCCGACTGGAAGTCCCATAGACGAATGGAAGTCCCTTAGCCGACTACAGGTCTCGGAGGAGCCTCAGCCGACTGAAAGTCCCTCGACCGACTGGAGGTCCCGGAGGAGCCTCAGCCAATTGGAAATCCCGGAGGAGCCTCAGCCGACTAGAAGTTCCCCGGTCGACTAGAACAAGCCGACTAGAGGTCCCGAAGGATCCTCTTCCGACTAGAAGTCCCTTCGCCGACTGTAAGTCCCAGAGGAACCTCAGCCGACTGGAAGTCCCCCGACCGACTGGAGCCAGCCGATTGGAAGTCCCGGAGGAGCCCCAACCGACTAGAAGTCCCTCAGCCAAATGGAAGTCCCCCGACCGACTGAAGCCAGCCGATTGGAGGTTCCGGAAGAGCCTCAGCCGACTAGAAGTCCCTCAGCCGACTGGATGTCCCGGAGGAGCCTCAACCGACTGGAAGTTCCCTAGAGCCGAAGCCGGAGTTGAAGTCGGAGCCGAAGCCAAAGCTAGCACCGTTTAACACCATTTAACACCGTTTAAACATCGTTTAAGGCTGATTAGTGCCATTTAGTGTTGTTTGACACTGTTTAAACATCGTCTAAGTTTGATTAGTGTCTTTTAGCACCGTTTAGCGCTGATTAGTGTCGTTTAGTGCCGTTTAGCACCGTTTTGCGCTGTTTAATGCCGTTTAACACCATAAATGTCGTTTAAGGCTGATTAGTGCCGTTTAGCACCGTTTAGTGCCATTTAGTGTCGTTTAGCACCATTTAACACCATCTAAATGTCATTTAAGGCTGATTAGTGCGTTTAGCGCCATTTAATACCATTTAGTGTCGTTAAACGCCGTTTAACACCATTTAGTGCGTTGGTCGCTCCACGCTTTACAATCAAGATGATATTCGTGAAACACTAGTGTGCAAAACTAACCCCAAGTCTCGAAAAAGGCATTATAACTTCTACGAAAACCTGATCAGTTTTCCTAGAAGTTGGGGGGAAAATGATATGGGCTAGAAATAAGCCCTAAAGACATAATTAATGATGCATTAATTATAACTGGCTTGGTCCAAACAAGAAGCTCATTAGTGAGGCCCGAAACCCTAATTAAATATTAATTTCGTAATTAATATTGAGGGCTAATTAACAGCTTGGAAATAAGAGTCAAAGATGGATATAACTTCTACAAGAACTAGCCTCCAACGCATCTAATCGTACAAGGAAACCGACTCCTACAAGATAGGATCTAGAATCTTCTTCAAGGAGGTGACTTTTCCACTAAGTCTCCTAACCCTACTCTAAATCTTAGGCTCTCAACGCCTATATAAAGGGCCCGACCCCTCATTCTCAGAATTACGTCTTGGGTTGATTCTCTATCAATACAGAGATACATAGGCATCTTGTAAGGACCAGTCAGTCTCGAAACGCAAGACAACCATTAAAGCTCGAATCTCACCGACCCTAGCATTAAATATGCACGAACCCTAGCCGCAATCTAAAACCCTCATCTTTATTCCAGAACACACACTATACTATATAAATAAAATTCTGAAAAATAGATAAATAAAAAAATTGAAAATTTTAAATCAAGATAAAATTTGAATTATATAAAATAAAAGTAAGCACGGGTATTGAGCTAGTAATCTATAAACCAACTATTAATGTATAATAGCTACATGGTTTATCAGTTAATTCCTACAATCTAGCATATTGTTTTATTATGTTCTTATTTTGAATGTGTATATTAAGGTAAAATAGCTCCTTGTAGCTTTAGGTATGTTAATTCAATGAATAAAATATAATTGTAACCATTACTAGATCATCTAGAGTTGCTCCAAGTACATACAAGATATTGTTTGATGTCCAACTTGAATTGCTCCAAGTAGAAGTCATGCAGCATATGTATTACAACATAGTCATCAAGATTTACATCTAGTACCTTCATGACATAACGCATATTTTCGTGGAAGACATAGGTCTTGCAAAGTAAAGTTGGTCATGTAAATTTAGCAAAAAAAAAGGTTGGTCATGTAAAGGAGGAGTTATAAGTTCACCAACATCGCCACCATCAGGCCCAACATCTGGTGCCCTAATCTATCAATAGGTTTCATCGGAACGCCTGAGAATTTGTATGGAATAGAAAGCTCAGGCTTTCAAGCTCAAAGTATATGTCTTAATACAAAAAAGTTTAGGCCAAGATAACATAACTCAAGTGACTTTATGCAACAGAAAGTTGTGGATCCTTTTGGTGAACTTATAAAAGAAAATTGAGCAATGAATAGAATAACACGTATACTTACCATTGATTTTCAAATTAATATATTTTAGCCAATGCATTTTGGACTGAACATCATTAAGAAGAATGGACCAATCCTGTTTAAAGGAAAAGGTGCTACAACTTCCCATTCACATAATATTACGACTAGAAGACATGTAAGTATTAAATTTAGAAGCTTACCTGAATTTCATAACCTTTATGTTCAATTAGATATAGATCTCCACCTCGTAATTTCATTCGTGTATGAAATTTCATATCACAATTTTTTCTATGGATAAAGATATGCAATTATTAATTTTACAGGACTATGCGTGCGTTCATGTAACAATTAACTCAACGAAAAAATAGAACTAACACATCTTATTATGGAATGTAATCCTATATTCCAATTAATCAATATTAACCCCGTTTTAGTTTACAATCTAAAAGTTGAAACTCAACTTATTAATGGAGGTGATGCACCCTTCCTTTATGTCACATACAACACACATTTAAGCTTACAATTTGAAAATCAAGGTCAACAAGATGTCAACTAAAAAGGGTGAATAGATTTTATTGAAGATCTTTTGATGAATTTTATAACATGTGGTACATTGATAGGCCTTGTAGCTATTTGATACAAAGAAAGTTCAGAAGGAAGAAACATACAAGTTGAAGAACAAAACATAAGTATGGCAGTGATGTTGAAAATGAGGTCAAAATAAGATAATATACAAAATCCACAGGCCAGCATCATAAAAATTAAACCACTAGGAGTGCTATACACATCTTATATAGACAATCAAAATTGTTAACACAAGTTCCAAGTAAAAGAATATTTCAAGAAAAACATACAGATCCGCCCAATCTAATCAGCAAAATTCACAGTAAATGTGAGGTGGAACTAGACCAAGACCAAGTACACAAGCTTTATGTTGAAACACACGACAATCTGAATTTTCACATTATCAAAAGAAAATTTAGAAAAAAATATTGATTTGATCAGAGTAGATTAAAAAAGTGAAAATTGTGTAACAACAAGAAGAAAAAGAATTTAATCAATTATGATAGACAAAACTCCACAATATAACATAATATAACAGGTCAAATAAACCAATTTTAGCTTAGAGTTATCAATTCACAATTACCTCAGCAAAAGAAAGTAATAGGAAAAACACATATGCACACACAAAGTCGCAATAGACCTCGTGGAAGATGAAGTAAAATTTCAACCTCGACCATATCAGTCATAGAATTGTCTGGCGACCAGGAACCACATGGGCGGGTGATCCTTTCCCTGATAGAATTGGTAATCCCGGGAACATATTTATACTGTCTGTCTAATGTTGACTCGTACATTTCTGCTTGCATAATTCTGAACCAAAAGAGTAGAACGTTTGAATGAAAGAATTATTTCAAGAGAAAGAAAGTGGAAACAAGAAATGTAATCATTTTGGAAGGCTACAGTTATCTATTATTCATAGCTAAATCGTTAACAGTAGTATCTACTTATTTAAAATAGCTACCAAATCTATCATTTGTGCACATCATCAATAATCTTCACTACTTCTGTCCTCTCAGCAACCTCTGTTGAGGCACTCGATGATGCTGAACAAAAAGTAAAATGCTACATTTAAATCAAGAACCAACATGCATACGCAAAAATTTCAATCTAAGATGTATGCAATCAAAACATCAACACGTATTAATCCTCTTGATGTTTTGATTGCATTATGTTAACATGTAAAACAAAATGTATAACTGACTGGGTGCATATATCCTCTCTAAATGTTTCTGTATTAATCCTCTTGCTGCTTTGATTGCATATAACTTAGCTAGGAATTTTTACTTATGCATGCTGGTTCTTGACTAAATATAGCATCTCACTTTTTGTTCTACATCATCGAGTACCTCAACCGAGGTTGCTGAGAGGACAGAAGTAGTGAAGATTATTGATGATGTGCACAGATGATAGATTTGGTAGCTATTTAAATAAGTATATACTACTATTAATGATTCAGCTATGAATAACAGATACCCGTAGTTTTCCAAAGTGATTACATTTATTTTTTCTACTTTCTCTCTCTTGAAATAATTCTTTAATTCACACGTTCTACTATTTTGATTTAGAAATTGCAAGCAGAAATGTATGAGTCAACACTAGATAGACAGTCTAGTTATGTTCCCAGGATTAACAGTTCTATCAGGAAAAAAATCACCTACCCATGTGGTTCCTGGTCGCCAGACAATTCTATGACTGATATGGCCGAGGTTGAAATTTTACTTCATCTTCCACAGGGTCTATTGCGACTTTGTGTGTGCATATGTGTTTTTTCTATTACTTTCTTTTGCTGAGGTAATTGCGAATTGATAACTCTAAGCTAACATTTCCATAATTGGTTTATTTGACTTGTTATATTGTGTTATATTATTGAGTTTTGTCTATCTTGATTGATTAGTGTCTTTTTCTTCTAGTTGTTGCACAATTATCACCTTTTTAATCTACTATGATCAAATCATAATTTTTTTCTAAATTTTCTCTTAACAGTGTGAAATTTCAGATTGTCGTGTGTTGCAACATAAAGCATGTGTGCTTGGCCTTGGTCCAGTTCATATCTACTGTGAATTTAGCTGATTAGATCGGGGCAGATCCATATGTTTTTCTTGAAATATTCTTCTACTTGGAACTTGTGTTAACATTTTTTATGGTCGATCTATATAAGATGTGTATAGCACTCCTAGTGGTTTAATTTTTATGATGCTGGCTTGTGGATTTTGTAAATCTTCTTATTTTGACCTCATTTTTAACATCGCTGCCATACTTATGGTTTGTTCTTCAACTTGTAAGTTTATTCCTTCTGAAGTTTCTTTGTATTAGATAGCTAAAAGGCCTATCAATGTACTACATGTTCTGTAATTCATCAAAAGATATTTAATAAAATCTATTCACCCTTTCTGTAAGCTTCTAAACTTATTACTTACATGTCTTCTAGTCGTAATATTATGTGAATGAGAAGTTGTAGCACCTTTTCCTTTAAACAGGTAGGTCCATTCTTCTTAATGATGTTCAGTTCAAAATGCATTGGCCAAAGTATATTAATTTGAAAATCAATGGTAAGTACACGTGTTATTCTATTCATCGCTCAATTTTCTTTTATAAGTTCTAAAAATCTTCACCAAAAGGATCCACAATTTTCTGTTGCATAAAGTCACTTGAGTTTTGTTCTCTTGGCCTAAACTTTTATATATTAAGACATATACTTTGAGCTGAAAAGCCTGAGCTTTCTATTCCATACAAATTCTCAGGCGTTCTGATGAAACATATCGATAGATTAGGGCACCAGATGATGGGCCTGATGGTGGCGATGTTGGTGAACTTACAAGTCCTCCTTCACATGACCAACCTTTTTTTTTGCTAAATTACATGACCAACATTAGTTTGCAACACCCATGTCTTGTTGGGTTTCAATACAATTTGATGTTATGGGTTTGGGTGGTGTAATATATATATGGGTAAGATAATAATTGTATGTTTAGACAATTATTATATGTGGCATGTCTTGATCACTAAGTTGAGAAATTAGGTGCCAAGAATTGGAAGGCTTGTAGAACAAGTATAATAAGACTTGTAGAACAAGTATGGTAAGTCTTGGTGGCTAATTTTGGATGGCTATATATACATTGTCATATTGTATTTGTTTGATAGGTGAGTACTTAAGAGATGTAGTCTTAGGTATTGTTTGTGAGATGCTTAAGCATTGTTTGGCTTATGTATCAGTTTAGGACACCATTGAGATTTTATTGTTTTCATGTATTATTAATAATTATTTTGATTAAAAATACGATTTGGGACGTGGGTATTTCCACATCAAATATTTTGTGTGTTCTTGTTTTACTTTTACTTATTGATTTGACTAGATTGTATTCAAACCCTCCTTCTACAATCTAGGTTGTATTGTTGGGCCTCAACAGTGTATCAAATTTAGTGTACCACACTACCAACCAAAAAGAGGCTAGTTTTCTTATAATAATATAGTATAGTATAGGTAGGTATATAAATTTTACTAGATTTGGTATATTAAAGTCTTTTTCTAGTAAGTTAAAGATAGTTCAGGGACCCAAAATATGAAATCTTTAGTTCATGGACCTAGATAATAAAACATGAATAGAGCAGGGACCTATTATTTAATTTTCCCTTTAAGAATTATTCAAGATTTTTTTTTATCTGAAGATGTCATAAACTATTAGAATTTGTCCTGATAGTTGTATTTTATTGGATTTTATATAACTTTAAACTTCTACAATAGAGTTCAAAATTTTGTAATAGAATTACATAAATCAACTAATTACTTATCCTAATTTTACAGTAAAATCAAAAGATTTATCGAAAATTTTGAGCAATTAAGAAACTTTAACAACTAAATTCAAAAACAAAAAAAAATTATGAAGAAGTCAACAAAATGTATTAAAAGTGTAAAGTAGAAACAAAATTTTTACATTAGAATTAATTTAATCAACAATTACTTACTTGATTACGCAATAAAATTAGAGGCATGTCTGAAATTTTGAGCAAAATATTTTCTTCTTAATAGTCATTTCGTCAAAACCTGAAACAGAATTAAAAAATTTACAAAAAATTATAATGACATCAATGTGAAAATTTGTGAACATGCTCTTAATATGATATACAAAAATGATCACATAGTATCCAAAGAAAAATATCTAAATCACGAAAATATATTAGAGACGAGAAGCGTAAATGAAAACAAACAGAGATAGAAGCCATCATAAACTGAATTTAACAAAAATTATTATGAATTTATAAAATATTTCAATTTAATTGGTAAAATTGAAATTCAATAACATCTAATAGTTAGACAAAGAGATTAACCTGATGAAGATTTAATCGCAGCAACGGGATTACATAGTTGAGCTTGTTTTGAATTTGATTTCACAATCATAAATAAAATCTCCGAAAGTGATTGTCGATAGAGAGATCGTGTAATCGGCTTGTATGTATAACTAACCTGTACATTTACATTCAATAAAATTTAATAGCTTTTAAATTTAAGATAAAGAGTGAAAATCAATAGAGATTAAATCGCAGCAAGATGATTACGTAACTCAAATTGATTTGAATAAGATGCCACAAACTAAAATAAAATTGTCGACAGAGATCTCGAAACCGGCTTGAATGTATGACTAACATATAAATACAACAACTAGTAGTTGTTAGAAGATATTATAATTAATAGATTTAAAGCAATTCATAGAAAAATGAGCACAAATACACAAACCCGATAAAGACTAAATGACAACGTCATTACATCGACAATTATCTTGAGTACCCAACAAAAAATGATTTTAAAAGATGTTCACACAAGAAACTTTGTTATTTTCAACTAAATTGCAGATAAAATCGATGAAAGACAAGTCGATGTATAATGAATTTGATTGAAGGAGATGAATATGTACATGACCTATAGATACAATAGTTGTGAAACTTTTGTTTTTGCTTAAATAGAAAGAAATTATTTAGCTTTCATTTATAATAACTGTTAGATTAGTTTATCGTAGTGTCCAGATTAGCCTAGAAGGTTATTTCTTGTACTTTATATAGGAGGGTGTTTTCTAGAATAATGGCCTACTTATATAGTGGGCTGGTCCTAATCATTTAGAGGCCCCGTGTAGAAGTTTTATTGGACCCCTTTTGAAAGTATTGTTAAGATAATATAAAAGAGCTCTTTGGGCTTAGAAAAAAAAAAGAGTTTTTTGGATCAATTAGAAATATTACTAAAAAACTTTGGGACCTTATTAAAATGAATCAAACCAAAGTAAGAATGTAAAAAAAATTACAAATTCCAGTTTGAAGAAAACTTGTTTGAAGAACATTATCATTAATTGAAGACCTGCTTGGAAGTAGAGCTGGAAAAAAAATCCGAAAAATCCGATATCCGTCCGAAATATCTGTATTCGTATCCGGGAAAAAGCGGATATTATCTGTATCCAGAGTCAACCGGATATTATCCGTATCTGAATCCGAGAGTTTAGGATATGGATATGGATACAGGTACATCCGTATCCGAAAATATCTGTATCCGAAAGTAATTATATATAATATATTTTTAATATATTTTTAATTTTTATCATTTACTCTTAAAAATAAAATATAATGAATTTAATATAAAATAAAATAAAAATTAGTCCAACACGTTCTAATTTTTAAAGTACTATAATCTATCTACCATAATTCTACCTAATTCACTATTTGTATAGTCTAAAGTAGTATGGTCTTTAATTATTTGTATATGGCATATAGTATATAGTTTTGTATACTATTTGCATATGCAAATTTGGATATGGTTTTTGTAATTTGTAAATTAGAACCGAGTATCTCTTTAATATGTCTGTTTTTTTTTTTTACAAAAAATGCCTGTTTTTTATAATAATGCAAATTTCAGAAAAAAATAATTATTTTTTTGCAAAACGGATTCGGATCCGGATATTATCCGAATCCGGATAATATCTGCCGGATTCGGATTCGGGTAAAGTTTTGTCGGATATTCCCGGATTCGAATACGGATACGGATACGGTTGTAAAAAACGGATCCGGATTCGGATATGGCTGTATCCGTATCCGTATTATCCGTTTTCCAGCCCTACTTGGAAGAGCCTCTCCCTCTTAGGACGCGCCCTAAGAGAAGTAAGTCGGAGAAATAAAATATTAAAGACCTCCAAGGGTTTTCCTTGATGATTGAAGGCATCCCCTATGTATTGGGTTAACCTCATAAGGGAGCGGTAGGTATGATTTAGTTTGTGCTCTGAGAGCCTTGTTCTTATATTCAATAGATTTTTTTCATTGGAGAACTTTGGAGTTAGTTATGCACTTTGCAATTGTAAAGTTGGGATCACTTATCTTATAATTTGGTGGTTGTCCTTATCGATCGGGAGATAAGGACACACACTATCATTTGGAATAAGTCGTTGCTATACTTACACCTATATTTTCGAGAGACAACTGGTAGTGAGAAATCTGGGAAGTCCCGAGATTGTACGTAAGTGGGCATTGGGCCTTTGTGACTAGACCTCATTGTTGGGCATTCCTAAAGTGAGCTGAAGTCTTGTTGGAGTCGGTTCAAGTTTTCTTGTAGTTGGCCTCATAGTGGGAAACCTAGTCCATATAGATTTCTTGCTCCCAAGAACTACGTTGGACTTGATCCTCAATAAATAGAGATGCGCAGCGAGAGCTCTTATAGCAACCACCAATAAACCTAACCAATCTTAACCCCTAATTATTCACAAATAACATATTTTGATGGTTTTTTCGGCAAAAAATCATAATCGTAGATCTTGATTTCGGCAAAAAACCAGAAGTTACGTTAAACTAAATTCCGTTTTTAACAATCACTTTGGTGTTAATGAGATTGTAGCCTTTTTCATTGTTCACGTGCTGTTGCTACACTAAGGAGGCATAAAAGTAAAATGGAATTGACATGTGTTTGTGTTTTTTTTATTTGTGAAACTAATGATTTTAAAATCAATAATTTCCATTGCGCAAGATTATTTTGCAATTTCATGTAATTATTTCATAATTTTCAAAAAATAGATTGAGTTATGAAACAATAAATAATAAGAGAACCAACCCACCATGCAAATAAGCGTGATTTGTGGAAATCACAAAAGCATGGCTCTTGTGCTCTTTGAGCTTTAAAACATTCAGCTGTTGGTTTAGTGTCCGAGACTAGAATGGTATTGTAGCACGACAAGAGTAAACCTGGTTCGCACTCCATAGCTTTGGTCACTTGTATTTCTACTACTATCATTAGAGCTATTACAATCATCAAAGTAGATACTATACTACTCCCTCCGTCCCTCTTATTTATTTACAGTTACTATTTTAGGATGTCCTTCTCATTTTTTATGTTACCATAAATAGTAAGTTTCCCCCACTATTACACCCACTATCTTCCACCACAATCTCATATTTAATAAAAAAAACACTATTACACCCACTACTTTCCTCCACTATCTCAAATCTATTATTAAATATTGATAGGTCCCATTACTTTACCCACTTTTCATTTAAATTTACTTATTTTTTATGTAGCATCCCATAATCCAGGGTACAGATCTGGGACCACTAACCACAAACAACCTCACCCAATCCTGGATAAAACATGATATAATAATAAAAACCCCTTCACCAAGATCGCATAAAGGTTATGGTATGAAACAAATTATCAAATTACATTATTACAAACCATCCTCAGAATAAAAAATGTTATACAACTTTATAACTAAATGAAATCACTGCCTGACTAGATGTCCAACCTTGACAAATTCCTAAACCACTATCCGACGAAATCCATAACCCGAACGTCTCATCTTGATGTTGGAAGAGTATTACCAACTGACCACAAGGTCCACTAATCATCTCTATTAACTGGAGAAAATAAACATTATAGCAAGAGTGAGCCAACAACGCTCAACAAGTGCAAATAGTGATAGCAACATCAATAACTGATGGTTTCGATCATAATCACGCAGCGGAAACAGTAAAAATAAAATCGAAACCAAGCCGGATCCATGTATAATAATTCGGATAATCATGGTAGTAAGAATATTTACCTTATTATAGCTTTATGATTGTAGAATAATGGAGATGCAAGCATCCCACGATCACTGAGTGTTCCTCTTCGAATCCTCCTCTACGGTATCCACACGAACACCTTCAAGAACGTCTCACGATCTTGTCCGGAAGGGATGTACTAGCCTCCAATGAAAGAGATATATTTTAGGGTTTCGGTTTAGGTTATGCGGCCAAGCTGTGAATGTGTCGTACTCAAATCCCAGCCCCCTTTACTATCATTTTATAGTAAAGCATAAAGCCCAAGTCAAAACCTAGCCCAAAATCTGATTTATTAAATAATATAATAAAATCCTATTATTCAAATAAATAATAATTAAGTCATACTAAATTATTAAAATCAGAAAAACATATCTCATATATCTTTGCATTTTATTATAGCTTAATTAAGTCCCACTTAATTAATATAATAAAATCCAACTTATCATTAATTAATTTAAATTCATGATTTAAATTATTCTTCCTTTAAATGTTCTATGTGTGTGACCCTATAGGTTATTATTTAATTGGAAATAATTTTATTAAAATTATAAACAATGAGCGGCATCTAGTAATACATCATTGCTACCCAATTAAATAATAATTAAATCGTGATTCGATAAAACCTTTCGTGATTAATGTCTCCGTGTAATATAATCCCTTTAACCAAATATTATAGATTAAACTCGAGGCATGTCTTTAGTGTAATAATCCGAATTTTCAAAAAATGATTTTAGTATTATTTTAAGAATATTAATGTTTTCCTAAAATGAGGAGGAAATTTTTATTTTATTTTATTGTTCATTATCCAGTTCAAGGAATTTCAAAAAACGAATTATCTAATTATTGTCTGGTTCAGTGTAATTATGAACTATATTATGTGATTATTGTTGGAAGGTGGAATGTATGTGAAGTTGTGTTTATGTGTTTATATGATGATTTGTGTGAGTTGTGAAGGCTGATGTATTTTATTTATATTTTTGAGGATTTAAATATATTTAAATCATGCATTTTGATCCTCTGTTAATTTTATAAAATTATCGGAGTAATTAAAAATCATGAAATCTTTTGTAATATTATCTTTATAATATTATTTAGTTTTTTTAAAATGGTTGGGTGAATTAATTTGGATGTTTCGGTATTTTAAAATGATTTTAAGAGTTTTATTGTATTTAAAGGATCAAAACTTTGAAAATTCATATTTAATTCATTTTTGATCCGAAAAATATTTTAAATATATGTGTGTGCTCTTAATTTTATATTCTTCATTTTAAAAATGAAAAGTTTAATTTTCTATTTAATTTCGATTTGTAAAAGTTATTTATTAGTTTTAAAAATGAGTAAGTAGTGTTATATTTGGGCCCGGGATGGAGTGTTAGTAGTGATATAAGATTGGGCCAAGCCCAATAAGAACCCAAAACGCAGTAGGCAAAAGAAATATCGGGGAGAGAATTTGGGGGAAAAGAGAAGAAGGAAAATTAGGGTTCTTGAAAGAGGGAAATTTGGGGGTTTGATTTAATCAATTGAACCTATATACATATATATCTCGTGTGTGTGTGTGTATATGAGTCGCGTGTGTGTGTATAGGTGTGTATAGGTGCGCGATTGGCGTGAGCAGCGAGGGAGGCGTCGGTCGCGAGTTGCAGGCGACAGTGGGGCGGCGGTCGCGCGTTGTAGGCGGCGGTTGGGCGTTTGTGGTGTGTGACTAAGTTGTGATGGTGCTGTGGTGGAAAGGAAAGCAGCATGGGTGGGTTGGGAGGCAGTAGCAAGGTGATGATGGTAGAAGCTGGAGAGAGAGAGAGAGAGAGAGAGAGAGAGAGAGAGAGAGAGAGAGAGAGAGAGAGAGAGAGATGGTGGAGATTGGTTCCGATGGTTCGAAATCGAAATGGTATAATTTCGTAATTTTTTTTAATTATTTAATTTTCGTGTTAAAATTTAGTTGTGTAATGCGAGTATTGTTTAATTGTTGAAATTTAATTAGATTTAAATTACGAGTTAATTTGTTAATTTCCGAAAATTAATTCGGAGAGTTTAGTTGCTAATTATAATTGTGGGATTAATTGTGAATCCGATTATATGCTTTTGTGATTGTTAGTTGCTAATTATTATTGTTGTTTAATAATTAGAGTTATAATTTCGGAAGTTAAAATTTGGGGATTTTGTTGAATGTTCGGGTTAGTAGTGGCTAATTGTTAAATGTTAACTGCTAACTGGTAATTGTTAATTTTCGATTGTAATTGTAATTTGCTAAATGCAAATTGTTATTGTCATATAAGGTATAGTTATAAGAGTTGGCTAAATTGTAAAATGTTTATATGTTAGATGGTATAAATTGGGTCATAGTATATGTTGGTAGTATAAATGTCAACTACATGGTGTTGACTTACATGTGGATAAACTTAGTTTACTTTCTTTAAATGTTGAGGTGCCGCATGTCTGGGCGGATACTTTTCTTTATGTGCTAGGTGCCGCATGTCTGGGCGGATACTTTTCCTTATGTGCTAGGTGCCGCATGTCTGGGCGGGTACTTTTCTTACTTGTTTACTTTGCTGCAAGTTGAGGCAGCTTTATTTTTGCAAAAAAAGGGTTAAATTGCATTTGAGGGGCTGTGCCCATAGTCCGATAAACGAATACCTCATGCCGAAATTTTCTAAAAATCCCCTGCATTTTAATTTATTTAACTTATTTGATTTCAATGGTTTAAATGTATGATTTTGGTGTTAACTATTTATGTGTATATGTGCTAAGTGATTTATTTCGAGGATTTATGTGTTAAGTGATTTATTTCGAGGATTTATGTGTTAATTCAAGGATTTATGTGTTTCGGGGATTAAATATGTTTTGAGGATTATTTATAAACTTAGTTTTGTCATAGAATGACACTAGTATTATAAATGTATATGTTAAGTGAAGTTGACTAAATGGTGGTATAGGGTTATGATGGGTGATACTAGGAAATGTCTACGTTTTAAAAAGGGGACTCTTTAAGTGTCAATTGCTATTACTAAATGTGTTATGTGCATTAATTGGTATTTGAGTAGTCAGCTATAGGGATAACAACTATAGTACGACTTTAAGTGACTCAGTGGTAATTCTGAATTGTGCCTACTCGAGATACGAGGTTGGACTGACGCGTGATCGTAACTATTTCGGTACCATTAGGGCGTGATCAAGTGGAGCAACGTGTATCAAAAAGGAAGGATCGAGGCGTCGTGTAAAGTTCATGGAACTACTTGGGCGAAACGCCAAGGATTTATTCGCGCTGTTCTTGTTCGCACTTATTCACGCAAGAGAACGTGGTCAACAAGTAATATAGAGTAAATAGGATTCGTTCCCACAGAGACTCAAATTGTTCGTTATGTTCACTTATGCACCAGCTTATGATTTACACTCACTGCTAAGACAATCACAATATTGGTTTGATTTAACTAATGATTAATTACCAACTAAGCCAATTACGAAGAAATAACTTAACTTTAACTTATAATAAACAAACATGGGATTTCAATTTCATTTACTACTTCATCTAGAATCTTATGCCCTTTAGCCTAGCATGTGACCGAGTTGATTACTGATTAGATGCACTAAACTGATACATACCAACTTTCGTTGTGCATATACCATCCTACTGATCATCCACAATTGATAGAAGTCACGTAGTCACCAAATATGTGTAGTCCCTATATGTCTATAGCAATTGAACACATACCGGTTGAGAATCAAGCACCCATTAAACCACATAGTCGATGCAAGACGGTTAGAATCACATCACAAATTAATACATGTTTTTCACATGCAAAAACCTATGCTAGCATGAATTGTTCTAAACCCTAGATCCACTTTCGCATTCACTAGGATTAAACAAACAATTACAAGTGTTCGCGACTCACTTATAACGAATAAGCATAAACATACTAGGCAATCAATACATTCAATCACACACCAAGGCATAATTAACACTCAATAACTAGAATCCATAGCGAAATCCATTAAAACCCCATGATAACGAATTAGCCCATAATTGACCTAATTGTCATCATGGGTTCTATTGAAAACATAACTCTAAAATAAACAAGTAAAAATAGAGAAGAAGAAATAAGGTTTAGAATTAAATTCCCACAATAGAAGAATACAAAGGTTCAAGAATAATCCTTGCTTGTCACTAGCTCGGAGGAATTCCTTCTCCTTTTCTCTCTTCCAAAAAACTAGGTTATAATACGTAACGTGTGTGTATTCTGATTACAAGGGTTGGATGTGTTTATATAGGTCCTAGAATACTTTTTCAACAAGAAAAGACCTAAAAATACAATTTAATTCGAAACAGGATAGAATTCAGCAATTTCCAGCGAGTTCGGGCGCACCCTGCGCGGTAGCAGCGCAGTCTGCGCGGCTAGCTCCTGTTCAGAATTATAGAAAATTTCCCAGGCTTCGCGTGGACAGCTTATGGGCCTCAAACGGACTTGTAGAACTCCAGATATGGCCAAAACAGTGAAGACTGCGCAACCTACCCGGAAATCCGAATTTTCCACAATTTGCTCATTTCTCCTCCGTTTTCTCTTCTGATTCTTTTACCACTTCCCGTTCTTCAATTCTTGACTTATGAATCCTCATGGTAGCTTAGGGAAATACACCATCCTTAATTCCTATGCTCGAATTCAACTCCAAAATTGACGAAAACATCAACCTTAATCGATATTTCATGAACCTGCACAACTAAACAAAAACACATCAAAACTACAACAAACTTGAGTCCAAGACAATCAATTTAAGCCGATATAGAACGCTCCAAGTGGATATAAAATCCACTTATCACACCCCCAAACTTAAACCGATGCTTGTCCTCAAGCATAACAATTAAAAACTAACTAACTAACTAGTACCACTTCCGTAGGTGATCACGGTTGCATTTGGCATATGCAACAAGCCCTTTAAACCCCTAGGCAGCCCTAGTGGACGAGTAAGGTCTCGTGAGGGCCTATAGTGAATGTACCCACAAAATCCAATGCAATGCAAATGCATGAATGCAACTACTATGAAAATGCAAGATCCCCTTCAAACTCACCAAAACCAACTAACAAGCAAATATCTCGACGAATGCAACAAATCCAAGCAGAGCTCGACTAAGTCCCCGTATACTAACAATACATGAACAGAAACGTGCGTGTGTGCAATGCTCATCAGAAATACCCCCAGAACTAGGTCAAAAATCATACATGCTTTCCGTCAAGACAATCACAGGTTTATAACTAGAATAGACTGTAGACACTCCATAACTTAGGAACACCTCCACCCTCCTCCAAGGTAGACAGAAACTCATGCTTTATTACTATACTACGACACTACATATACAATACGCATGCTTATTTAACCGTGCAATGAATGAGACCCCAAAAGGCTTATACAATAATACCCATGTAGCGAGTGTTGGGTCAGTGGATCCCAGACTATAAAGCCATAGGTCACTAGGACTAAGTCCCCTCAGACTTAATTACTCGAGTATTAAAGAGCTCACTCTGGTTAATTTTGCATTTAAATTATTTATATGACCCTTTTTTTTTCTTTTTTTTTTCTTTTTTATTTTTTTTTTCTTTTTTTTTATATGCAATCTGGAATGAGCCTTTCTCATTTCCAACCCTAGACTACTCATATAAATATGAGCTGGCTACTAGCCATTTGACGCCTAGCCTTTATTGACAAATATTAACAACTAGCATGAAAATTCCTGGTTTCCCCCAAACTTAGACTTTAATGTTCCTACGCTATAAAGAGAATAACGAAAATTCTAAATATAAACAAGTGATTAAATCTCAAAACATCCCACAGGCATGACCCTAACCTAGCCCAACAGCACCCCAATGAGACTGTGTAATAAATTTTGTTCCCGTAACATGCAAGTCAATTTCATAGAAACTATAAATCAGCCCTCTACTCATCATCATCACACCCAAATCAACATCCACCTATCAATCAGAATCAGCTCGTCCTAAGGGATCATGAAATATGCATGCCATGAAAATGCAACTAAATGAAAACTCACATGGTATACGAAAATAAAACAAAATGTCCTATATGAACAAACGTAGATAATACGAACATAACAATCATGCATGAAATATCACTACTATGCAACATGATATCCTATATGACCACAAAATACAACAATACATACAACTACTATCCCCCAAATCACCCCCAAACTTAAAAATTGCAATGTCCTCATTGAAGGTAAAATAAAGGGTACAAGAGATACTCCCCTACTCGCCGGCATCTCCACCCTCCTCGGGTGGTGTGTCTGGTGGTGGATAGACGTGGTGTCTCCAACACAACTGTTGTTTTATTCGAAAGCAAGAAATCATGGGTTGCCTCCACGAAGCGCCTTTCTTTAACGTCTTTAGCTAGACTTGGCTACGATTTTCCTTTTGAAAATTTTCTGTACCGCATCTCTATAAGGCCATTTAATGATCTTTTCTGGAGCGACATCTTCAACGACAAGCTTTACCCGTATTCGCTCCTCACAAGATCTCTTAACAACATCCTCCCACCTACCTGAAAAGTTAGCAGCAATAACAATAGCAAGCAAAAGATGTGAATTACAAGAAACATACCCCAGGTGAACTAGCAATGTTTTGAGCTCGAGTTCGGGAGCTCCTTCAATTGATGGCTTAAGGCGCACCTGAGAATTCCAGAGATCTTCCACTCCAAGCAACTTATGTGGAATACGTAGCCCCATTAACCAAGGCACTGTAATCCTCAGTTGGCCATGCTTTGCCTTCTCCTTCTCCGTGTCATACTTTTTACTCTGCCCTGCATCAACCAATTTCAAGCTAAAACACTCCTCATCCTCCGCCGGCAAATTCATGGCTAGAGTTTGCTTCTGAAGCCCTTGTGGATATGGAGGAGGAAAATCGATTTGGACGATCTCTGTAGTCTTCTCCGGAGTAGATTTGTCAACATGAGTGATGCTCTTTTCCTCTTCGGCCTCCAACTGGTCTAAGTCAGATTGCAACGGAGCGGCATTCAACAACTGAACATGCTCTCCTAATTCATCATCTTCCACACTGAGACCCTCTTCATCCTTCGAAGGAAATAGCATAGCCACTTGAGCCTTGGAATTTTCTTGATCTTGGGCTGATTCTTCAAAATTTTCAGATTGCAAAGGAAGTGGTTGCGGCTGATTATTCAGAATCGAATTTTCTGGACATTCTGAATTTTCTGATTGGTTTGCCTCCGGCTCTGCTTCCTTATCAACTTCATGTTCTGCTTCTTCCCCATCTTTGCCCTCAGACTCTCCTTCCTGAACTTCGATCATGGTCTCACCCGTGGCTAAGAAAGGCCAGTCAAGACTGATATGAAGGTTCTTGTCCTCCTCCTCTACAGCTAGGCCTTCTGTGTCACTTGCAATATGATTCAATGTTTGTAATGCATTTGCAATTTGACCAATCTGATCTCCTATTCTCTGGAGAGACAATGCATTGCTTTTAGCCATCAACCTCAATTCTTCTAATTCAGCTTCTTCGGTCGACTGTTGGATAGACCAAGTCTGAAATTGCTGCTGCTGAAATTCAGGAGGTTGAAAGTGTTGATGCACTGGGGCATACTGATGCTGAAATTGTTGCCCCTGTTGCTGCTGAATTCCCCATGGATTGTATGGCTCATCTTCAAACTGCTGATTTTGGAGCGGGTAGGATGGATATTGGAATTGCTCCATACCACTCTGATTGTAGTCCCAGCTGAAATTTGGCCGGTTTCTGTTATACTCACATTGATGAGTGTAATGTCCACCTGCACACAGCTCACAAACAATTACGAATTCCTGCTCCCAATAATCCATCAAATAAAAAGAAAAAAAACGTCCGAGTCAGTGAATTTAACCCAAACTGATGACAAGATCATAAACTAAACAAACAATGAACCGAGTCCCCGGCAGCGGCGCCAAAAACTTGTTCGCACTTATTCACGCAAGAGAACGTGGTCAACAAGTAATATAGAGTAAATAGGATTCGTTCCCACAGAGACTCAAATTGTTCGTTATGTTCACTTATGCACCAGCTTATGATTTACACTCACTGCTAAGACAATCACAATATTGGTTTGATTTAACTAATGATTAATTACCAACTAAGCCAATTACGAAGAAATAACTTAACTTTAACTTATAATAAACAAACATGGGATTTCAATTTCATTTACTACTTCATCTAGAATCTTATGCCCTTTAGCCTAGCATGTGACCGAGTTGATTACTGATTAGATGCACTAAACTGATACATACCAACTTTCGTTGTGCATATACCATCCTACTGATCATCCACAATTGATAGAAGTCACGTAATCACCAAATATGTGTAGTCCCTATATGTCTATAGCAATTGAACACATACCGGTTGAGAATCAAGCACCCATTAAACCACATAGTCGATGCAAGACGGTTAGAATCACATCACAAATTAATACATGTTTTTCACATGCAAAAACGTATGCTAGCATGAATTGTTCTAAACCCTAGATCCACTTTCGCATTCACTAGGATTAAACAAACAATTACAAGTGTTCGCGACTCACTTATAACGAATAAGCATAAACATGCTAGGCAATCAATACATTCAATCACACACCAAGGCATAATTAACACTCAATAACTAGAATCCATAGCGAAATCCATTAAAACCCCATGATAACGAATTAGCCCATAATTGACCTAATTGTCATCATGGGTTCTATTGAAAACATAACTCTAAAATAAACAAGTAAAAATAGAGAAGAAGAAATAAGGTTTAGAATTAAATTCCCACAATAGAAGAATACAAAGGTTCAAGAATAATCCTTGCTTGTCACTAGCTCGGAGGAATTCCTTCTCCTTTTCTCTCTTCCAAAAAACTAGGTTATAATACGTAACGTGTGTGTATTCTGATTACAAGGGTTGGATGTGTTTATATAGGTCCTAGAATACTTTTTCAACAAGAAAAGACCTAAAAATACAATTTAATTCGAAACAGGATAGAATTCAGCAATTTCCAGCGAGTTCGGGCGCACCCTGCGCGGTAGCAGCGCAGTCTGCGCGGCTAGCTCCTGTTCAGAATTATAGAAAATTTCTCAGGCTTCGCGTGGACAGCTTATGGGCCTCAAACGGACTTGTAGAACTCCAGATATGGCCAAAACAGTGAAGACTGCGCAACCTACCCGGAAATCCGAATTTTCCACAATTTGCTCATTTCTCCTCCGTTTTCTCTTCTGATTCTTTTACCACTTCCCGTTCTTCAATTCTTGACTTATGAATCCTCATGGTAGCTTAGGGAAATACACCATCCTTAATTCCTATGCTCGAATTCAACTCCAAAATTGACGAAAACATCAACCTTAATCGATATTTCATGAACCTGCACAACTAAACAAAAACACATCAAAACTACAACAAACTTGAGTCCAAGACAATCAATTTAAGCCGATATAGAACGCTCCAAGTGGATATAAAATCCACTTATCAGTTCTGTCTGGTGCTAAGGACCAGAGACAAGTTTATTTATACATACTCTATCGTTCAGAGTATATTTATTTTAAAATATATGAAATGTGTGGAATAAGACTTCAGTCCATATTTGCAAAATTTCTTCTATCTTTATCTTGATAAATTGTTTACTTTTAAGTAAAATGGTTTGACTGGAAGTATATGTGATATGGAGAGGGTGATATACTATAAAGAGTAAAGTGATATGGGAGGGAATGATATCAGTTGTTATTTATGGTTATTCTTACGACATTATGGTATCAGTTGTTATCTAAAGTTATTTTATGATACTATAATTAGGTGTAAATTGGGGATATTTGAGTTCTAAACTGTTTCAGACGTTATTAATAAATATTTTGTTATATAAGGGGACAACAGTTGATATCTACAGATTTTTCTTAAAAAGGGACTTACATGTAAAGTATTTTAGTTGGTGTATTTTAAATGTATTGATATATGAATGGAAAAGTGGAAGGGGTTATCTTGAGAGGTATATTTTCGAAAACCCGGACAAAGTTTTTAGAAAGAATTTCGCAATAATTAACCTAATGGCAACATCACCAATAAACTAGTGTTTATTTAATTATTAGATACCTCTCGAAGCATCTACTAATTAAATAAACCTTATTCGTCTAATTAAATTTATTTAATTAGATGAATATTATTTTTAAAATGTTTTCTTAAAATCGCTTTGTTCCGGAATAATAATAAAGATATTTCGATGGTTATAAATGAGACATTTTTGGTTAAAAATATCTGGAATGATATCGATAATTGTTACTTTAAGGGTTATTTAATTTAATGAATATTAATTATAATATTCATTTAAGAAGGGATTATTGAATAGTTATTCTTTAGATATTTTAAGTGTTTAAGGATGATTAAATATTGTTAAAAGGTTATTTTAAGGAATTTCATAATGAAATGAATGTATGTCTTGAATTGATACACTGATGATATACCTGTATAAATGTTTTCAAATGGTTATAATACGAATATGGAAATGTGAAATGGAGATGACATATGTGAATGAAAGTGGGAATGGAAATGGAAATTGAAATGGAAAAATATGGAATGATATTTGTATAAAGGGAATAATGATTGACAAAGGGGAATTGCAACAGTAAGCGTAAGAGGCTGTGTGGTAGTGGCACAGTCCAGCATCCAATATTTATTCCGGCCCAAGAATGCCAAGGGAGGATGTAGTGGTGGACCTTCCTCCTGGGGGATGGTGGAGAACCTACCTCCGTCTACCGGTAGTAAAAGGGACGGGTACGGAGGACGACTGATCATCGTGCCTCACGTATTCGGCAACAGTGGAAATCCCCAACGTTTTCTTTAAAAGAAAGAATGGATAATGGTTTTCAGAGTTGTGTACTGAAAAGGAAAATGGTATGAAGTGATGGAATTGTTTTACAGTAAGAAGAGAAACTGATTTTATATTAATTTTATATACAATTGTTGTATTATATACAGTTGTTGTATAAAAGGAAATGGAAAGATTATATTGAGAGCTTGATTTTAAATGTTATATTACCTTGAGGTATTATACTAGATGATGTAGTGAATATTATCTTGTTATCGAAGAGAACTGATATTATATTATCAATAAGTAAGCGATTTCATATTGAATAACCAGCAAGTTTATGTTGGTGTATTACTGCGCAAACAAGATGTGGCTATTTAATTACCTTGTAACGACACCTTTTATATTATATTGGTACATTGTTCAGTTGATATTATTTTCAAACATTATACTTTCCCTATAGAATTTCGTGGTTATAAATGTTAAAGAATGATATTAAGTATCGGTTGAATGTTGGAAACCCATGCACCTGATGGGATATTTTATTAAACTCTAGTAATAACTTGCTGAGCAATTCTTTCGCTCATACTTGCCTGTTTTCAAATATTAACTTTTCAGTGGAAGGTAGCCGGACGAGGTTATCTGCATGGCTTAGATGAAGCGGGCAGCGTGGCCTTATGAAGACGATATGATCTAGAAAGTTTATATCTGGAGTAAGTTATATGTAAGTATACTGATGTGTAATATATATGTTACGTTGCGCAAAATAGTATTAATTGCTGGTGTACTTCTCAACGAAGTCATACTAGTAGTAAGGAGTTGATTCTTGTTTCTAGCCCTATAACCTAAAAGATGCTTGGTGGTTGGGGTCTCAAATGTTGTAACTCAATTATTAATGGCTACAGATGGTTTAATGTGGTTAAGCAGGTGATTTGTTATTAAGGATTTCCGCGTGACGACCAAATCCCTGACCCCGGATTTGGGGGCGTTACATTTAGTCATCCTCTTCAACATTTAATCCGGGTTTACTTGATCCATGAGTAGACTATTAAAAACAAATCATTATTTGAGCACGGACATGCATTTTATAGTCTCACTCAATCAAGAGGCCAATAATATCTCTCCTAATTATAGGAGGGTTAAATCCTTTATCTATCATTCATATTTCTCATACAACTCATAATATACCCGATGTCCACTTTTATCATCACCTGCTCAAATGTAACTTTTAATGTTGTCAAAGTATATTAATCCTCGTATAGAAATATAATGATCTCAAGTCAGAGGATCATTACACCATTACCACTGTGAGTCATTCTTATGACTTTATTAAACATGAAGAATCTCACTGTGGGTCTGTCCAGTACCATGTACTCCTACATGTACCTATGTATTGACTTTAGTATCTCCATACTTATAACCAATGAGATGTGGTTATCTGTCAAACAACATACTAGTCTATTTATATATTAGTATTGTCCTATATAATAATAATCAACTAGGGACCTTTAAGAATATGATATATTATATAATCTCAAGTTCAAGTCATGTACTTAAACTATACAATGTGTATCATGATTCTAAGGATATTTATTATGCTAACAAATATATCGCAGTAATTAAAGTCATAATAAATACATTTATTTAATAATCAAATGACATAAGGTTTATTCAAGAAACAATGTATTGCCTCTAGGGCACCTACACTAACAATCTCCCACTTGCACTAGAGCCAATCACCCATGTATCTAATACCCATGGAACTAGTGTGACCGTCGTGCTTCTGCTGCGACAGGCCTTTGGTCAGTGGATCTGCAATGTTATCATTTGTGTGCACTTTACATGTGTGTATGTCACCCCTTTCATTAATTTCTCGAATGAGGTGATATCTCCTGAGTATATGTTTGGATCGGGAGTGCGATCTAGGCTCTTTAGCCTGTGCAATGGCTCCATTATTATCGCAGTATAGATCAATGGGATCTGCAATTGATGGAACCACTTCCAAATCAGTAATGAATTTTCGAATCCAACCAGCCTTCTTATCCGCTTCACAAGCTGCAATGTACTCAGCCTCCATTGTAGAATCAGCTACTGTTTCTTGCTTTGAACTCTTCCAGCTTACAGCACCTCCGTTTAGACAAAACACAAAACCAGACTGTGATACAGTATCATCCCTGTCTGTTTGGAAACTTGCATCGGTGTAACCTTTTACAACCAGTTTCTCCTCTCCTCCATACACCAAGAATGAATCTTTAGTCCTTTTCAGGTACTTTAGAATATTCTTGATTGCCGTCCAGTGACCTTCACCTGGATTAGACTGGTATCTGCACGTTATGCTCAAAGCATACGAAACATCTGGGCGAGTACATACCATTGCATACATGATAGATCCAATTGCTGATGCATATGGAACTTTGTTCATGTGGTCCTTCTCATCTAATGATTTCGGACACTGGTCTTTAGAGATCGTTATCCCTTGAGACACAGGGACATATCCCCTTTTTGCATTTTGCATACCAAAACGATGCAAAACCTTATCAATGTATGTACTCTGACTTAGATCGATCATCCTTCTAGATTTATCTCTATAGATCCTCATTCCTAGAATGTAGGTTGCCTCTCCTAAGTCTTTCATAGAGAAATTGCTCCCTAACCAAGTCTTAACAGCCTTTAGGGAAGGTATGTCATTTCCCATTAGTAGTATGTCATCAACATACAGTAATATGAATGCCACATGGCTCCCACTAACTTTCTTGTAAACACAAGGTTCATCCTCGTTTTAAATAAAGCCATACTCCTTGACTGTTTCATCAAAACAGATATTCCATCTCCTAGAGGCTTGCTTCAATCCATAAATGGATCGACGTAATTTACATACCTTGCCAACATTCCTTGGATCGATAAAACCTTCAGGTTGTGTCATGTACACATCCTCTTCAAGGCTCCCATTAAGGAAAGCTGTTTTGACATCCATTTGCTAGATTTCGTAATCAAGGAATGCTGCAATTGCAAGCAAAATCCGTATGGACTTGACCATGGCAACTGGTGAGAAAGTTTCATCATAGTCAATACCATGAATTTGTTTGAACCCTTTCGTAACCAATCTTGCTTTATAGGTCTGAACATTTCCATCCATGTCAGTTTTCTTCTTAAAAACCCACTTGCACCCTACGGGTTTTACCCCTTCAGGTGGATCAACCAAATTCCAAACTTGGTTTTCGTACATGGAATCCATCTCGGATTTCATGGCTTCAAGCCATCTCTTAGAGTCTAGATTGTTCATAGCATCTTGGTATGTGAGAGGCTCATCTTCATCTATGAGCATCAAATCCCCACATTGAGTCAAGAGAAATCCATATCTCTCTGGCTCATGGCGAATTCTACCAGATCTACGAACAACCTGTGTTTCTTGAGCATTATCGTTATCCTGCTCTTATTCCACCTCAGGTTCAATGCTATTTTGTGGTTCTCGATCTTCATCGAGATCTATAGTTCTCCCACTGTTTCTTTTGGAAACAAAGTCTCTTTCCATGAAGACAGCATCTCGAGCAATGAATACTTTCTGCTTAGAAGGACTATAAAAATAATACGCCTTTATTTCATTAGGGTATCCCACAAAATTGCACTCTTCGGATTTAGGTCCAAGCTTGTCAGATGCTTGTCGTTTCACAAACGCCTTGCATCCCCAAACTCTCATAAAGCTCATGCCTGACCTTTTCTCCTTCCATATCTCATATGGAGTCTTTTGAACCTTCTTAGTAGGAACACAGTTAAGTGTGAAAGCTGCTGTTTCTAGAGCGTAACCCCAGAAACTTATTGGAAGATCTGCATGACTCATCATTGATCGTACCATGTCCAACAGGGTGCGATTTCTCCTCTCTGAAACTCCATTCCATTGAGGTGTACCTGGCGGAGTGAGTTGTGATACAATACCACACTCTTTTAAATACTCTTTAAATTCGGTGCTTAAGTATTCACCCCCATGATCGGATCGTAAGATCTTAATACTTGCACCACCGCCAATTTGCTTCTCTACTTCAGCCTTATATTCTTTGAACTTTTCAAAAGAATCGGATTTATTCTTCATAAGATATACATATCCATATCTACTGAAATCATCAGTAAATGTTATGAAGTAGTAGTAGCCTCCTCTAGCCATCACACGCATTGGGCCACATACATCACTATGTATTAGCTCCAGACGTTCAGTGGCCCTTTGACCCTTACCAGTGAAAGGGGCTTTAGTCATCTTACCAAGCAAACAAGATTCGCATTTATCGTATGATTCAAAATCAAACTTATCCAAGTATCCATCCTTAAGTAATCTGGATATACGTTTCTCATTTATATGGCCTAGACGACAATGCCAGAGGTATGTTTGATTTGAGTCATTAACTTTAAGTCGTTTGTTTTCTATGTTACAGATAGGATTATCTAAATCAAGAACATATAAACCATTAAATAAATGCGCAACACCATAGGTTAAATCATTCAAAGCAAAAGAGCAACTATTGTTCTTTATTATAAATGAAAAACCTTTCTTGTCCAAACAAGAAACAAAAATAATGTTTCTGCGAATCGCAGGCACGTAAAAACAGTCTTCAAGTTCTAAAATAAGCCCAGAGGGCAAAGATAAATAATAAGTTCCTACGGCTAAAGCAGCAACTCTTGCTCCATTGCCTACTCGTAGGTCCACTTCTCCCTTAGCCAAAGTCCTACTTTTCTGCAGTTCCTGCACATTTATACAAATGTGAGAAGCACATCCAGTATCCAATACCCAAGATGTAGAAATAGACAGATTGACTTCTATAACATAAATACCTGATCCAGAAATCTGAACATACTTCTTTTCTTCAGATCCTCCAAGTAAGCATGACAGTTTCTCTTCCAGTGACCAGGCTTGTGACAGTAGTGACAATCACCTTTGTCAGCCTTTGCGACATATCCCTTCGGCTTCTTAGCCTTTTTGAAAGAGGGCTTAGAAGACCAAGATATTTTGGTGTAACCTTTTTCTTGCCCTTCTATTTCCCCTTTCCCTTAGCACCTTTCTTGCCCACCATCATTATGGGAGCTTTCTCAGGTGCCTTGACCATATTTGCTTCAGTGGTCCTCAGCATGGCCAACAATTCCATAGGAGTCTTATCTTGCTCAGTCATATTAAAAGTCATAATAAACTGAGTATAGTCGCTGTTCAAAGATTGCAAGATTATATTGACTTGAGCCTCTCGCTGAAGCGGGAAACCCAAACGAGCAAGGTAATCACAATACCCAATCATCTTTAGAACATGTGGTCCGACTGGTCCATTGCCCTGCTTGCACGAGAAGAGTGCTTTGCTTGTGTTGAACTTTTCCACACGAGCCTGTGATTGAAACATCGTTGAAAGATGTTCAAACATAGTATAAGCATTCATATCAAAATGCTGCTTCTGAAGCTCAGCATCCATAGTAGCAAGCATAAGACAAGCCACATCAGTTGCATCATCAATATGCTTCTGATAAGAATTTCGTTGAGCAGCAGTGGCATTGTTAGCAAGGGCTGCTGGTGCAGGAATATCAATCACATAAGATTTCTTTTCCTGCATGAGAACAATTCTCAAATTCCTAGACCAGTCAAGGAATTTCGATCCTATCAGCTTGTCCTTCTCAAGGACTGATCGCACAGAGAAAGTGTTGTTTGTGTTTTGTGCCATTTGTTTTCTACAATGATAAAATGCATAAGATAAGTTAGATTGTTACAATAATTATGTTCAAGTGATTATGACATATTCATAATATATCTCCCACTATTTTTATCAAATTAATAGCCCTTACTATTAAATCGGAAAGAATATCCCATAAATCTTTCTAGTGAGCCAAGATCCATATTTCGTCACATCCTAAGTCAACCACTGGTAGTCCTTAAAACATGATTATTTAGGTAGACAACAGTTGTCAATTATATCATATATAATTCTTGGATAGTTTGGTGAACAACAATTGTTCTTATCTATCTAATAGTTTTTGGACCAAACTCTATGCTTCTAAGTTCATAATAGTTGAATATAACCATTTATTTTCACCCTATTATGACGACTCAGTTAAGTTAGACCCAATGATACAACGGTCGAATATAACCGCTTATATTCGTCACATCTCACCACGATAGACAGGAGTCCCCTGCCACTGGCAATCATTCCCCTTATCGATCTAGGATTCAATGAGTGTTCATTGATTGGAAAGCATCCGATTAAAACTTAGTATTTTGTTAAGGGGTTTAGAATTAAAAACGACCATGATCCCATCATAAAGAGATTCCCAATTTTTCCTTGAATTAAATACTTCAAATCAATATTCATCAATAGTTTGATTTCCAGGTTGTTGGAGGAGTCACAAGTGGCCTCACTTAATACCCAACTTCCTTACAGGTAAAACCCGTTTTTGACAAAATCTCCCCATATCGAAATAATTGAAATTCGTATTTAATTCCGTGTTTCATAAACAAAGAAATCTCATGATCGTTTGTTCATTTTAAAATCTTGAATCGTTACAGATTTTATCTTGTTTACAATGGCAAGCATGGTATGGGTGACGTATCTAATACATGCATACATCATTAATCTAATGAAAGCATGCATACATCATCTACTCTACACATACATCAAATGTAAAGTGCATCACATAAATTAATATGCTATGGTTATGGCCCAATCCTATGCGATTTTTCCAAGCTAATGGAAAAATCAAGGTCAATCTATGGTGGTAATAACTAATTATTACAAAATCTCCTGCTTCACTTCCAAAGCTGCCTTGATTGCCTCCAAGCTCCTTTTGAAACATTTTACAAAAGAACTCGAGTTGCATTCGAGATAAAATAATTACAAAAGAAAAAACGACATGCAAGTCGTATTTAATTATTACAAACCATAAATTAAAATTAATAAAATAAATTAAAAACTAGGTCTTGGGGTCATAACCATGCATCATGCTCACATAACAATTAAAAGCATCACATATTGTATAATCACAATTTCATACAACATAAATTAAATATGATCAAATCATAAATAACAAAATTAACACACTTTAATTAAATATTAACCTAGTAATCAAAATTACTAATTAATAAAATTTTGCATACTCCAAGTTAAGCATTAACATTTGTAATTTAACCTAGCATGCAAAACCTAGCAGGAAAAAAAAACTGTAACCAAGCAGATACGCATCATCTGTATGCGCACATGACATAAACTGTAAATCTAGCAGACACGCATCCTACGTAGGCGCATATGACTGTAACCATAGCAGATACGCATCCTTCGTATGCGTATCTACAGTACATATTCATATTGCAGCAGTTTTCAGAAAATCCCAGTTCGATCGTGTTCTTCATATTAAACGAGATTATGTTTCCAAACTCTTAATACAGACCTACGATTACCATAGCAGTAATAACACAATCATATATCACAGCTGGAACGATTAAAAACTAAACCTAGTAGCATGTTTATATGAACACGTATGTATATATACATATGCATGAACTGAAATATCTGTAAAATGCTCATGATAATCAACTGCAACTGGTTTGTTAGATGAACAGATTATGATTTAATCTTATTAAAATATGGCAGATCAGATTGACACAGCGAAACCAGGAACACAGAAGCATACAAATCGCAGTTTTTCATGCAGAATAGTTCTCGGGGGAAAAAAATAGTTCTGGTAAATCACATAACATATCGTATATATCAATCATGACCAGATTATCCTATTATACAAGCAGCTCTGATACCATTGATGGTTTCGATCGTAATCACGCAGCGGAAACAGTAAAAATAAAATCGAAACCAAGCCAGATCCATGTATAATAATTCGGATAATCATGGTAGTAAGAATATTTACCTTATTATAGCTTTATGATTGTAGAATAATGGAGATGCAAGCCTCCCACGATCACTGAGTGTTCCTCTTCGAAACCTCCTCTACTGTATCCACACGAACACCTTCAAGAACGTCTCACGATCTTGTCCGGAAGGGATGTACTAGCCTCTAATGAAAGAGATATATTTTAGGGTTTCGGTTTAGGTTATGCGGCCAAGCTGTGAATGTGTCGTACTCAAATCCCAGCCCCCTTTACTATCATTATATAGTAAAGCATAAAGCCCAAGTCAAAACCTAGCCCAAAATCTGATTTATTAAATAATAGAATAAAATCCTATTATTCAAATAAATAATAATTAAGTCATACTCAATTATTAAAATCAGAAAAAACATATCTCATATATCTTTGCATTTTATTATAGCTTAATTAAGTCCCACTTAATTAATATAATAAAATCCAACTTATCATTAATTAATTTAAATTCATGATTTAAATTAATTCTTCCTTTAAATGTTCTATGTGTGTGACCCTATAGGTTATTATTTAACTGGCAATAATTTTATTCTCCAATAAAATTATAAACAATGAGCGACATCTAGTAATACATAATTGTTATCCAATTAAATAATAATTAAATCATGATTCGATAAAACCTTTCGTGATTAATGTCTCCGTGTAATATAATCTCTTTAACCAAATATTATAGATTAAACTCGAGGCATGTCTTTAGTCATCCTCTTCAACATTTAATCTGGGTTTACTTGATCCATGAGTAGACTATTAAAAACAAATCATTATTTGAGCACGGCCATGCATTTTATAGTCTCACTCAATCAAGAGGCCAATAATATCTCTCCTAATTATAGGAGGGTTAAATCCTTTATCTATCATTCATATTTCTCATACAACTCATAATATACCCGATGTCCACTTTTATCATCACCTGCTCAAATGTAACTTTTAATGTTGTCAAAGTATATTAATCCTCGTATAGAAATATAATGATCTCAAGTCAGAGGATCATTACACCATTACCACTGTGAGTCATTCTTATGACTTTATTAAACATGAAGAATCTCACTGTGGGTCTGTCCAGTACCATGTACTCCTACATGTACCTATGTATTGACTTTAGTATCTCCATACTTATAACCAATGAGATGTGGTTATCTGTCAAACAACATACTAGTCTATTTATATATTATTATTGTCCTATATAATAATAATCAACTAGGGACCTTTAAGAATATGATATATTATATAATCTCAAGTTCAAGTCATGTACTTAAACTATACAATGTGTATCATGATTCTAAGGATATTTATTATGCTAACAAATATATCGCAGTAATTAAAGTCATAATAAATACATTTATTTAATAATCAAATAACATAAGGTTTATTCAAGAAACAATGTATTGCCTCTAGGGCACCTACACTAACAATAACGACTACAAATTCTGAAAACAAGAAGAAATGTCTCATGCTGCGAAAAGAATCAACCAAGTCAATTATCTTATTACCACGATGAGCCAACATTGCACCACTAGAATAAGGTGCATCAACGATGAGAACTGATAAAAGTTCTGATAGCAAAATATAATGAAATAAGCTTCAAGGGAATCAGGTATCAAAACAGCTCAATCTCAATGTATAGATTAGAATTGGATTTTTATTTATTTAAAAAAAACAATAATGTTAGGCTGCAGATCAGTCACGCACTAACCCTGGACAAACGCACACAACAATGTCCTTTAATGGATCTACGACACACATTGGCCTTATTAACTTCCGACCACGAATCTAGTCCGACCCCTTACGGTCCACCTTTTAAAACATTCCAATTATATATCAAACGCACTAGTGTCAGGACAATCGACAACCCTTGTTAACCAAACAACTGGAAGCTCACGTCTAGAATAACCACTTATGATTAATAGTCAATGAGGAAGTAACTATATCTTCTAGTATCGACAAGTTCGATACAAAACAGGGTGATAACCGAATAATCAAGATCTTCAATAAATACCGACGAGTTCGATAATAAATGGGGTGGAGAATATAAAGAACAATATTTTGAATACGTATCAACAGGATAGATATGAGTAATTGGGGACATACATCATTAACTTGATAAAAGGGAAAATCAACTTGGACAACAATAAAAGATAGAAATTGCAACATGATTATCAATAATTGAAATTCTACGTTAAAGCAGGAACATGGTCAAGCACTACGCATTTAATAAAATTTTACAACACACTATAAGGTTTGAATCAACATAAGCGAAAAAATAGCTTAAACGATTATTTGTAAAATAAATCCAGGATAACTAATTGTGGTTCCGTTTGAAGAAAACATTTCAAAAAAAAGTTCATTGGTGAAAATATACTAAAAATCAAGAATTTCGCTAACAGGTATTTATAGGGATTTAAAACTTGGATTTTCTCTATTTAGAGAGTTCCTTAAACATTTTCGAAGAAAACAAAAGAAATGACATTCCACTGAGGAATCCAATAACATACCACTAATACACTAAACACTAATAACAACATGTATTACCTTATCATCGACCCACTAAACCAATTTACCATATGCAACCATCCCAAACATTTTATACTCCCTCCGTCCCAAATTGTAAGACGTGGTTTGACTTTCACGGAGATTAAGAAAATACTATTTGACTTGCTAGGTGGTAGCATGTGGTTGGTTGGTTATGAAAGTGGGTGTATAAAAAATGGGTAAAGTAGGAAAGTAGTGGGTGTAATAGTGTTTATTTAATAAAAAGGAAGTATAAAATAGAGAAGTAGTGGGTGTAATATTGAAAAGTAATGTTCAAAAATAGTAAGTTTAGTAGGTTCATTCTTTTTGGGACGTCCCAAAAAGGAATAAGTGTCATATAAAATGGGACGGAGGGAGTACTTCACTACGATAACATTCATTCATTCTCGAACCAACTTCCACAATTTATCCATACAATTATACCACACTCGCACACAAGTACCGTTATCCTCACATTAAAACCCACACTGACACATATAAACGGCCACAACATTCACGCTCCCATAAAACCTCTACTCTCTTCACCCTTCTTCTTTTCCCTCAAAGTCTCGGTTCTCTCTTGCTCTGCCACTCCCATCACACACATACCAACACTCATACGGTCACAACCCACTTCACTTTATCTCCAACTCTCTTTTCTGCTTCCTGTAACCTCTGTGCCATGAACAACCACACTAACAAACACAAACTTACACCCTCCTATCTCCTTCTTCTTCGACTTAACACTATCAACATAACCATGGTTACAATCACACCACCAGTATATAGATATGTAAACACATTGCACACCAGCCGAGACACCCACACACTCTCGGATTCACCCCCAACTTCGAACTACAATCACAACAAGAAACTCCAAAATGAGTCGGACACACACAGACCAGCGGTAAAGCTCCATCTTAATTCCCCCAACATCACTTCGCTGCTCTCCAGAATCAAAATCGGAAGCCCCAAAATTCGGCACCACCAATCAATGATACACACACGCTGCGAGCCACACCAACTGCCAACTGTCCACACCCATACGCGCACTCACACAGGCAGTTTACACACACACACACCCATAGTATATACACTCACACACATGAAAACCCCTCCCCCCAGCTCGTACACCAGCTCAAACTCATACACAGATACATATAGCCGCGCATACACTGAACTCGCAGTACACAAACAAGTCTCACACACATGGCCATACGCCGCCATAGGACTACAGGGGAAGAAAACGAGTTTATCAGTAAAACCGGGCAAAGAAACTCGGGCCCAGATGGAATTGGGCGACCATAACGAGAGAGATTGCAAGAGATTGAGTCCGAGAGAGGAAGAGATATGTGAGGGAGAGACAACCGAGAGAGATTTTGAGGGAGAGAAGTGAGGCTTGAGAGAGTATAATTGAGGGAGAGAGATGAATTTCTCGAGAGTTCTCGAGAAGAAAAGAAGCAGAGCGTACTGATGAAGCCAAAAGAAAAGCTGGGTTTTTGATTAAAAGACAGGGGAACTTTTATACTCACACAACTGAAAATCAAATAAAACTAATGTAAATCATTTTAGAAATCGAAATTACACAGAAAATTGTTAGAAAAATAAGTTTAAAATTTTTAAAATAAAATTTATGAAATTACGAACATCCCCATATCTTTAAAATATTTTTAGGATAAAAAATGAACTAAATATGAATTTTATAAGTTTTGATCCTTTAAATGCAATAAAATTCTTAAAATCATTTTAAAATACTTAAACACCCAAAATAATTCTTCCACTAATTTTAAAAACTAGACAATATCATATAGATAATATCACGAGTGATTTCGTGATTTTTTTTAACAACTTCGATGATTTTATAAAAATCCCAGAAGATCAATTATGCATGATTTAAATACATTTAAATTCTCAAAAATATAAATAAAAATACACAGACTTAAACGGCACACCCAAATCATCATATACACACATGAACACAATATCACATATATTGACCTTCTAAAAAATAATCACATCATATAATCCACATTTTATATTAAATAAAAAAATTTTAAATACACTATTTTCTAAGTCGTTATTTCCTTTGTAACACCCCCAGATCCGGGGTCAGGGATCTGGTCGTTACGGTCTCAATATCCATCCACAAAACTAACATAATTTAAATTACAACCTTCTGACCCAAAATAACAACATAAAACACACCCACTATAGTCCCAAAGATGAAATCAGAGTAACCATCAATATTAATAATCACAAGTTTGAGGTCTCACAACCCAAAGAATTACAATTTTACCATTACATACTCTTTGCCGTCCATTGGTATATGCCATATTATAAATACATTGATACTTGAAAGCCAATCATCTAGCCTACCAAGAGCTTCTTACTCAACAGTGGCATTTAGGATCTCTACGTTTAATCCTCCGACGGCTATCACTTGCTCGTACCGATTGTGCCTTGTGCAGGCCATCAGATCTAGCTATTGTTGTGATATAATAGATAAAGCAAGGGTGAGCAATAGCCCACCAAAAGAATATAATTGAATAGTGATAATATATAACAGTTCAACATATCTTTGATACCATATGCCATGCATTAATGAACATAGTACCAGTATAAGGTAAATGATGAAGTTACAAGGTAACTCAACACATAACTTCTGTAGAAATATCTGCTATGCAAGGTATAAGCAAGATATCATCATATGTCATCAAAGAGGGGAATTGCTAGAAATATTACAATCCCAGTTTTGAACATTTCTCAAACTCCTGTCAACCTGAAAGAAGTCTCTTCGATACGTGTTGCGGGGGGTGTGCCCTTCAACCTGAAAGAAGTCTCTTCGATACGTGTTGCAGGAAATTCCCAATTTGGGAGATGAACTAATACTGGAGTTATCACGCGCCAGCTATCCTACTCCTCGATGATCAGTCGGAGATGGTACAGCCAAATATAGTAACTCCCTAGCCAACGGTTGGGCCATGTGATGGACCGCGCGACTCGGCCTCTTACACACGACTCCTAGTTCGAATAAATCCATGACTCTGAAACGTAAAGTTCGTCCTCCTTTCCCCAAGTGTAACACTTGTTGATAAGACTCCACAAAATAGTCGTATCTAATTGGAAAGGAAAATTCACCAATATTTCCCTAGCTGTTGCTTGTTAATGGATGTAAACTTGTTCCATCAATCTTACCCCTCGAGTGTTGAGGAGGTAACCAAAAAGACTCATATCGATGTTTGAAAAGAATGAAGATGTGAGCAAAAAGGTAGTTTAACAAGTATATGACCGGGCAGTCAAATAAATAACAGCTCCCAAGTGAGGTCCCCTTATATGTTTTTGGAAGTTTGAGCGAGTATTTAAATCTTCTTATAAGATAGATTTAAATAAACATAGAGTTTTGGGGACCTCCCCTCCGAAATACTTTACATAATATCTGAAGGTGAAAGATAATCTTTGAATAATATAATTCATTATAAAAAGAATTTAGAAGAATTTAAATAAATATTCCATGAATATTTATTAAATCAATAATAATTCAGGAATATTACTAAATCATAATATTGCTCGTAAGTAATCCTTGAATAAATATACAGGAATATTTACTAAATAACTCTCTTTTAAATGAATATTCAAAAATAATACTCATTAAATAAATAAACTCGAATAAATAATAAAATAATATTTACTAAATAGATCAAACCTTAAATGAATATTTGAAAATAATATTCATTTAATAAATAATATTTTAATTGAATATCCAAATAATATTCTTTTAGTAATCACAACTTTAAAGGAATATTCGAAGTAATATTCCTTAAGTAAATAGGACTTCCAATGAATATTTTAGATAATATTCCTTAAATAAATAAAACCTTAAATGAATATTCAAATGTAATATTCATTAAATAAATAAAGATCAAATGAATATTCAAAATAATATTCATTAAATAATTAATTCAAATAAATATTTTGGGGATGATATTCGTCGACCAAATAACTCTAATGAATATTCAAAATAGTATTCCATAAATAAATGACATTCTAAATGAATATTAAAATAATATTCATTAAATATTCCTCCACTGAGGTAATACTCAAATAACATTCCTCGAAAGATTCGTAATCGAATAAAAATCCTCGAAATAATAAATCTGTCGCTGGAATCCTTCTGGGTTTCCACGACTATTTATATATTACAAAATATCGACTCCCGGTCTATATTTGAAGAATGAATATCATACGCCCTTCACTAAGGGTCTTAACAAAACAATCCTGCTTATAACTGATAATTCATATCTAGTCTATAAGCCAATATCAATTCAGGGAACAAGTATATCAATAGACTTGAAAGTAGGCATGCATGCTATGGCATATGTATACAACAATCATCATATATATTATCACAACAACAGTTCCAAGTATTGGAAACTTGCCTGGCCATCCTGTAGGGGTAGTGTGCCTCGGGTCGATCCGGTGATCTATTAATAGTCACAATATCCGAGGTGAATCACTTAATATATCGAAAGGCTAAGTATAACTTAACTTAAGTCGAAACACGTTTTCGAATTATCTCGTTATACACCCTTTGGTGTAACTCTTTTTATTACCGACACGATCCGATACTTGCTCGTTATTTCGACACGTCATTACACTTACACTTGGTATATACTTAAGTCATATCAGCTCTAAGGTCGGTCGTTTACGAACCAAGATTATAGCTCGAGTTTTATCGCCCGTTTTCTAAGTTATAACCAAAGCCATATTTTTAAGGGGTTCGTTCGCGTTTAACTTCGATTCAAACATTTTTATAAAATCGGAAAACGATCCGTTTGACATTAAGTTTTCTCCCACACCTTTCTTTTTATCTCTAATATTTAATTATCAAGATTTTCCACTGATTTGGCAATAATAAAGGGGTCCAATTTCAGTTATGAACTTTCATTTACGGTTTCGAACCACTTTTACGAATTTCACCATAACTCCTAAACCGTAAGTCCGTTTCACATGATCTTTATATCAAAACAAAGATTATAGCATGACCTATCTTATAATGGCAGAACATGAAACTGTACAGTGAGTTATAGATACTGTGATGCACGGTTTTCAATGATTAACGAAAATTCGGCATTACGACGGCTATAAATCGAACTTTCCAAAATTCTTAACATCAAATCCAACCAACACCGGGCATCCATACAACTTATACTCATGTTATAATTCTCAACAAGTCCAGAAATATCATACTTCCCCATCATATTCATTATATCTCTTAGATCAATAAAGCTAATTACATAATCATGCTTATAATACACCATTTCATAACTAATCTCAAAATCATCCAATAATCATCAAACCTTAAACTAAGAGCTAGGGTTTCATGAGTTCCATACCTTCCTTGATGTGTGTAAGACCTTACTAAGCCTTGAATAATCCTTGTACAACCTTAACCAAGCTTAATCTAACAAGAAACATCAAGGATATACTTAGAGATTTTCGGACTTTCTATAACCCATCTGAAAGATCATGAAAAACGAGGGCCTTACCGAGGTTTTCTGGACGAGACTTCTAAAGGAGAGTTGTAGAGAATCTAACCAGATTTCCAACAAGCTAAAGAAAACCAAATTTCATTGAGTAATGAAGGAGATATGGCCGTTTGAAAATCATCACAGAAACTGTCAAACAATCTGGACAGTTAGGTTTCTTTTCTTGGGGAGGAGATTTGACTAGGCTACACTCATTAGAATGCCATAAAAATTTGATCGAATGTTCTCCATGGAGTGGAGAAGATATGGTTAAAATTTGGTGATTTTATGATGGATAGAAATGGAGATATGAATTTTCTTCTTGGAGGTGTTCTGCTGGGCAGTTTGATGAAAAATGGAGAGATGTAGTTTTGCTTTCTATTTCTCTTGTATAATGACTTGATACATGTAATATCTATCTATATTTGGATGCATATTTTACTTTTGTGTTGTCCATCATCCAGTGGTGCCACTTGTTGGCCTTACATTAAGCATTCCCTTTTTGCCAAAGTGCAATTTCATCACTCCTTTGTTTAGTTGACTTATATGTAAGTCACTTTGATTCTTTCTTTTTCCACCAACTTGATTTCCTTACTCCATCCATTTGCACATGCTTGTATCTTGATTCTCTGCTTGCTCTTTTGTCCGTTTATTACTCCATTTCAATATTCTCTGCTTGTGTTCCTGGTGTTGATATTACTGAGGAAGACACAATTCAGCCCTTTAAAGTTAATAAGAGAATATTCTCTGATTTGACCAACAAGGATGCAAACAAGGAACAAATACCTGATTTGTTTCTGCCACTTGCTCTTCAAAATTTCTCAAATCAACCTCACGAACCACAACAGCCTGAGCCTAAGCCTACACTGTCACCACCTGCAAACCCTGACTCTGTACAACCTACAAACACTGAAACATAACCTCCACCTGAAAATGCTGAAACAAACACTAACCAAATTCCACCACTATCCACTCATACTCCAACTCAACCTCAACCTATAATCACTGAGCAAGTTGCAACCTCTGAACAAAATCCATCACCTACACAGGTTAAACCAAAGAAGAGGGGTCGAACCAAGCGCATAGCTGTAAAAAGGGTTCAAAAACCTAGAAAGGAAAGAGCAAACATGCCTCCATTACCATCTGTTGTAGAAGATGATTCTACTGATGAAGGAGTGACAACTGAGGTGCCTCAGTCAAAGCGAAAAAGGTTGATACTTGATGACTCTGATGAAGAGATTAATGTTGAAGCTCCAGAGGTGATTTCTAAGGAGATACCTGCTGTTGAGATGCATATTGAAGAAGAAGTTGTAAAGGCAACTGAAGATGCATAGTTGATTGCAGAAAACAGAGATGGTTCTGCTGCTATGGATGATCTTGTTGAGACATTCATACCATTCTCTGATGATTTTGAAGTTCCTATCTCATCACCTGTTGCAAACTCTGAAGCCACATGTGTAGCTGATCAACCTAGTGTGGTACTTGATGACACAGCGGCAACTCATACTGAGTTATTCTCTGATGCTCACCAAATTCTTGAAGAAGGTGAAGAAGTTGATCAATCCACCAAGGCTGTAATCTCTGAGCCACCTGCAGAGAATGTTGCAGAGCCTATTGCTGAAAATGTTGAACCTGCAGTGGATATTGCTGAGAATGTAAATGCTGATGTTGAAACTGAAGGAAGTGCTGAGTCTAACTCTTCTCGGAGTATACCAGTACAAACTGATGCAAAGCATACAAATTTTTCTGGACCTTCACATCAACATGAGATTGAAAAAGAATATTATGCCAAATTTTCAGCAAATTGGTATAAAGAGGATTTCATTTTTCCTACAAAAAGAGCAGCTAAGTTTGTGAATAGAACAACTACAATAATTTCAAATCTAGACATTCTCTCTAGTCTGAAAGTAACTATTGTTCAAGTCAAGACTCTGAATGAGAGGTTTGATGATTCTCAAAAATCTATCACTGACCTGAGAGCTGAAGTTGTTGCCAGAGACATGAATATGCAGAGAGATAATTCATTAAAGTTTCAGAAATTCTCTAAAGCACAAGAAACTCTGTTTACAAGGCTAAGTAAAGTTGAAGAGAATCAAACTGAATTGTCTGGTAAGATTGATTCT
This sequence comes from Kitagawia praeruptora, assembly GCA_037693485.1. Classification (NCBI taxonomy): domain Eukaryota; kingdom Viridiplantae; phylum Streptophyta; class Magnoliopsida; order Apiales; family Apiaceae; genus Kitagawia; species Kitagawia praeruptora. The sequence goes on from CM075352.1 coordinate 150,432,564, forward strand.
ATTTGTACCTCATTGGAATTGATAACATCTATCTTGATTCCTGATGATGTCAAAAAGGGGGAGAGAGTTGCTAAGTCCAAATGCAGGCAGTCTCAAACTCTGACTCAGAAGGATGATGCTTAAGATGGAGGAGCAAATGATAAAGGGAAAAGATTAAGAACTGATCAAGGTTTGCGTCAAAGATCTAGCAAGTCTTCTAAGTCAAAGTCTGGTGGAGTAAATACTGATGCTCAGGGTACTTCAAAGACTCAGAGTTTGTTATTAACTGCTAATCCACAGACAGATGAAGAATTGGCTGCTAAATTATTTCTTGAAGAAAATGAAGAAGGAGTTACAATTGAAGATGTTCAAGCTGAAGAGAAGAATCTACAAGAAGAACATCAGAAAGCTTTGAAGTCTGGAAAGTTCAAGAAAAATGTGAAAGCTTTTAGGCCTGTTCTTAAAGGGATTATAATCAAAGAAAATGTTGGTGTTGATCAAAAGGTACAAGTGTCTAGGAAACCAACAGAAGAAGATGCTAAACAGAAGTTGAAGGGTAAAGTTGGTAAAGAAGAGAAGGTTTCAAAGAAAGTAAGTACAACCTCTGTTGCTACACAAGTTGTACAGAAACCATTGTCAACTCAGATGCAAATGATTTTTGGAAAACCAACACTTCATGATCCAAATCTGATGACTGGAAGTATTACTTCTCTACAAGGCAGAACTTTAATGGGTAAGCAAGGTCGAGATAAATCTGGATTGGGCTCCCATAGAGAAGTTAGAATGAATACTAGTCCACAAGATCCTTCATCACTGGCTGTTCCAGGTCAAGGTGTTACTCAGGAGTGTTTAGACAGAGTGGAATTAGTGTAGTTAATTCATCAAAAGAGCTTAAAGAAAGATTTTCTACTGTACTTCATGGCTGATGGGACTGTATATAAAATTGGTGAGTATGATCTTGATTTGAAGATATGGGAAGAATTGGAATATCAACTGTATATTTTCAAAGTGAAGAATCAAAGGACTCAACAAGCTGCAAATGTGTTAAGAAATAAGATGCTGCATAATTTGGCAGTTAGAGGTGTAAAGTATACAGGTATGTATGTCCCAAAGTACAGAGATTATCAGGGAAAGATTGTTGAGATGAAGAAGAATAGTGCTCGATTGAAGACAGATCTGGGTATAACTGTTTTAGATTTTAACTCAGAGTCGGGAAAAGCACTTTTCATCAGACTAGGAAATGACATGAAGAGAAACAAGATTTATTCTCTGAGATCTGCAATTTATCAGATTAGTGAAGATGATCCTAAACTGAAAGAGATTAAGGAGATCATGCAGAGAGAACTTGAGAATGCAGAAAGAAGGTTGCTTATAGACTATCTCAGATCAACACCAGATTTTGAGGAAATTAAGTAGTTAAAACTGTGTAAGTATTTCTTGTTTTCTATAAGTTTTGTCTAAGTAGAAGTTTAAACTCTGATTATTTGTTAAACACTGCATTTGTCTATTTTGTTTTGACATCATCAATTACTATTATTAACTTGTGCATTTTTGCTAATGAACAAGTTGGGGGAGATTGTTAAATATAATTGATATGAATGATATCAGTGTTTAAGTATTACAGTGATTCATCAGAGTTTAACTGGAAGCTGGAAGCAATCAGATTTTAATTAAACTCTGATGGATGGAAGCTCGACAGAGTTTGCTAAACTCTGTCAGGAGGAAACATCTACTGGTCATCAGACTTTGAAGAATAATTGAAGATAATTATGGAAGCGATATCTTTGAAGATTGGATAGATGTCAAAGAGATCGTGTTGACTAAGGAGACGTGTAACAATCATAATTGATAGCATTTGTATAGCTGATTTATAGGAGTATCAATTATTAATTGTATCGTAGCTGTATATCTTTATAAATACAGTTAGGTTAACCCTAGAAGGGTGTCGAGTAACAAATTATAAATCATTGTAACCTAAGCAGCTCTCTGTGGTATTTTACATCACTGAGAGAGGAGTTTTTAATTCAAAACAGTTTTAATTGTTCGAACGTGTCTTACTTGTTATTCTCTCATACGAACTTGATTATAATTGTGTATTCGGCCTAACATAACCCCAAGTCTCGAAAAAGGCAATTATAACTTCTACGAAAACCTGATCAGTTTTCCTAGAAGTTGGGGGGAAAATGATATGGGCTAGAAATAAGCCATAAAGACATAATTAATGATGCATTAATTAGACCTGGCTTGGTCCAAACAAGAAGCTCATTAATGAGGCCCGAAACCCTAATTAAATATTAATTTCGTAATTAATATTGAGGGCTAATTAACAGCTTGGAAATAAGAGTAAAAGATGGATATAACTTCTACAAGAACTAGCCTCCAACGCATCTAATCGTACAAGGAAACCGACTCCTACAAGATAGGATCTAGAATCTTCTTCAAGGAGGTGACTTTTCCACTAAGTCTCCTAACCCTACTCTAAATCTTAGGCTCTCAACGCCTATATAAAGGGCCCGACCCCTCATTCTCATAATTACGTCTTGGCTTGATTCTCTACGAATACAGAGATACATAGGCATCTTGTAAGGACCAGTCAGTCTCGAAACGCAAGACAACCATTAAAACTCGAATCTCACCGACCCTAGCATTAAATATGCACGAACCCTAGCCACAATCTAAAACCCTCATCTTTATTCCAGAACACACACTATACTAAATAAATAAATTTCTGAAAAATAGATAAATAAAAAAATTGAAAAATTTAAATCAAGATAAAATTTATATTATATAAAATAAAAGTAAGCACGGGTATTGAGCTAGTAATCTATAAACCAACTATTAATGTATAATAGCTACATGGTTTATCAGTTAATTCCTATAATCTAGCATATTGTTTTATTACATTCTTATTTTGAATGTGTATATTAAGGTAAAATAGCTCATTGTAGCTTTAGGTATGTTAATTCAATGAATAAAATATAATTGTAACCATTACTAGATCATCTAGAGTTGATCCAAGTACATACAAGATATTGTTTGATGCCCAACCTGACTTGCTCCAAGTAGAAGCCATGCAGCATATGTATTACAACAAAGTCATCAAGATTTACATCTAGTACCTTCATGACATAATGCATATTTGCGTGGAAGACATAGGCCTTGCAAAGTAAAGTTGGTCATGTAAATTTAGAAAAAAAAAGGTTGGTCATGTAAAGGAGGAGTTGTAAGTTCACCAACATCGCCACCATCAGGCCCAACATCTGGTGCCCTAATCTATCTATAGGTTTCATCGGAACGCCTGAGAATTTGTATGGAATAGAAAGCTCAGGATTTCAAGCTCAAAGTATATGTCTTAATATATAAAAGTTTAGGCCAAGATAACATAACTCAAGTGACTTTATGCAATAGAAAGTTGTGGATCCTTTTGGTGAAGATTGGAGAACTTATAAAAGAAAATTGAGCAATGAATAGAATAACACGTGTACTTACCATTGATTTTCAAATTAATATATTTTAGCCAATGCATTTTGAACTGAACATCATTAAGAAGAATGGACCAAACCTGTTTAAAGGAAAAGGTGCTACAACTTATCATTCACATAATATTACGACTAGAAGACATGTAAGTAATAAATTTAGAAGCTTACCTGAATTTCATAACCTTTACGTTCAATTAGATATAGATCTCCACCTCGTAATTTCATTCGTGTATGAAATTTCATATCACAATTTTTTCAATGGATAAAGATATGCAATTATTAATTTTACAGGACTATGCGTGCGTTCATGTAACAATTAACTCAACGAAACAATAGAACTAACACATCTTATTATGGAATGTAATCCTATATTCCAATTAATCAATATTAACCCCGTTTTAGTTTACAATCTAAAAGTTGAAACTCAACTTATTAATGGAGGTGATGCACCCTTCCTTTATGTCACATACAACACACATTTAAGCTTACAATTTGAAAATCAAGGTCAACAAGATGTCAACTAAAAAGGGTGAATAGATTTTATTGAAGATCTTTTGATGAATTTCATAACATGTCGTACATTGATAGGCCTTGTAGCTATTTGATACAAAGAAAGTTCAGAAGGAAGAAACATACAAGTTGAAGAACAAACCATAAGTATGGTAGTGATGTTAAAAATGAGGTCAAAATAAGATAATATACAAAATCCACAGGCCAGCATCATAAAAATTAAACCACCAGGAGTGGTATACACATCTTATATAGACATTCAAAATTGTTAACACAAGTTCCAAGTAAAAGAATATTTCAAGAAAAACATACAGATCCGCCCAATCTAATCAGCAAAATTCACAGTAAATGTGAGGTGGAACTAGACCAAGACCAAATTACACAAGCTTTATGTTGAAAAGCACGACAATCTGAATTTTCACATTGTCAATAGAAAATTTAGAAAAAAATATTGATTTGATCAGAGTAGATTAAAAAAGTGAAAATTGTGCAACAACAAGAAGAAAAAGAATTTAATCAATTATGATAGACAAAACTCCACAATATAACACAATATAACAGGTCAGATAAACCAATTTTAGCTTAGAGTTATCAATTCACAATTACCTCAGCAAAAGAAAGTAATAGGAAAAACACATATGCACACACGAAGTCGCAATAGACCCCGTGGAAGATGAAGTAAAATTTCAACATCGGCCGTATCAGTCATAGAATTGTCTGGCGACCAGGAACCACATGGGCGGGTGATCCTTTCCCAGATAGAATTGGTAATCCTGTGAACATAACTATACTGTCTGTCTAATGCTGACTCGTACATTTCTGCTTGCATAATTCTGAACCAAAAGAGTAGAACATTTGAATGAAAGAATTATTTCAAGAGAAAGAAAGTGGAAACAAGAAATGTAATCATTTTGGAAGGCTACGGTTATCTATTATTCATAGCTAAATCGTTAACCGTAGTATTTACTTATTTAAAATAGCTACCAAATCTATCATTTGTGCACATCATCAATAATCTTCGCTACTTCTGTCCTCCCAGCAACCTCTGTTGAGGCACTCGATGATGCTGAACAAAAAGTAAAATGCTACATTTAAATCAAGAACCAACATGCATACGCAAAAATTTCAATCTAAGATGTATGCAATCAAAACATCAACATGTATTAATCCTCTTGACGTTTTGATTGCATTTTGTTAACATGTAAAACAAAATGCATAACTGACTGGGTGCATATATCCTCTCTAAATGTTCCTTTATTAAACCTCTTGATGCTTTGATTGCATATAACTTAGCTTGGAATTTTTACTTATGCATGCTGGTTCTTGATTAAATATTGCATCTCACTTTTTGTTCTACATCATCGAGTGCCTCAACCGAGGTTGCTGAAAAGACAGAAGTAGTGAAGATTATTGATGATGTGCACAGATGATAGATTTGGTAGCTATTTAAATAATTATATACTACTGTTAATGATTCAGCTATGAATAACAGATACCTGTAGTTTTCCAAAGTGAGTACGTTTCTTTTTTCTACTTTCTCTCTCTTGAAATAATTATTTAATTCACACGTTCTACTCTTTTGATTTAGAAATTGCAAGCAGAAATATATGAGTCAACACTAGATAGACAGTCTAGTTATGTTCCCAGGATTAGCAGTTTCTACCAGGAAAGAGATCACCTGGTCGCCAAACAATTCTATGACTGATATGGCCGAGGTTGAAATTTTACTTCATCTTCCACAGGGTCTATTGCGACTTTGTGTGTGCTTATGTGTTTTTCCTATTACTTTCTTTTGCTGAGGTAATTGCGAATTGATAATTCTAAGCTAAAATTTCCATAATTGATTTATTTGACTTGTTATATTGTGTTATATTATGGAGTTTTGTCTATCATGACTGATTAATGTCTTTTTCTTCTAGTTATTGCACAATTATCACCTTTTTAATCTACTCTGATCAAATCATAATTTTTTTCTAAATTTTCTCTTAACAGTGTGAAATTTCAGATTGTCGTATGTTGCAACATAAAGCATGTGTGCTTGGCCTTGGTCCAGTTCCACCTCATATCTACTTTGAATTTCGCTAATTAGATCGGGGCAGATCCGTATATTTTTCTTGAAATATTCTTCTCCTTGGAACGTGTGTTAACATTTTTGATGGTCGATCTATATAAGTTGTGTATAGCACTCATAGTGGTTTAATTTTTATAATGTTGGCTTATGGATTTTGTATATCTTCTTATTTTGACCTCATTTTTAACATCGCTGCCATACTTATGGTTTGTTCTTTAACTTGTAAGTTTATTCTTCTGAACTTTCTTTGTATTAGATAGCTAAAAGGCCTATCAATGTACTACATGTTCTGAAATTCATCAAAAGATATTTAATAAAATCTATTCACCCTTTCTAGTTGACATCTTTTTGACCTTGATTTTCGAATTGTGTAAGCTTAAATGTGTGTTGTATGTGACATAAAGGAAGGGTGCATCACCTCCATTAATTAGTTGAGTTTCAACTTTTAGATTGTAAACTAAAACGGGGTTAATATTGATTAATTGGAATATAGGATTACATTCCATAATAAGATGTGTTAGTTCTATTTTTTCGTTGAGTTAATTGTTACATGAACGCACGCATAGTCCTGTAAAATTAATTATTACATATCTTTATCCATAGAAAAAATTGTGATATGAAATTTCATAAACGAATGAAATTACGAAGTGGAGATCTATATCTAATTGAACATAAAGGTTATGAAATTCAGGTAAGCTTCTAAACTTATTACTTACATGTCTTCTAGTCGTAATATTATGTGAATGAGAAGTTGTAGCACCTTTTCCTTTAAACAGGTAGGTCCATTCTTCTTAATGATGTTTAGTTCAAAATGCATTGGCCAAAGTATATTAATTTGAAAATCAATGGTAAGTACACGTGTTATTCTATTCATTGCTCAATTTTCTTTTATAAGTTCTAAAAATCTTCACCAAAAGGATCCACAATTTTCTGTTGCATAAAGTCACTTGAGTTTTGTTGTCTTGGCCTAAACTTTTATATATTAAGACATATACTTTGAGCTTAAAAGCCTGAGCTTTCTATTCCATACAAATTCTCAGGCGTTCTGATGAAACATATCGATAGATTAGGGCACCAGATGATGGGCCTGATGGTGGCGATGTTGGTGAACTTACAAGTCCTCCTTCACATGACCAACCTTTTTTTTTTTGCTAAATTACATGACCAACATTAGTTTGCAACACCCATGTCTTGTTGGGTTTCAATACAATTTGATGTTATGGGTTTGGGTGGTGTAATATATATATGGGTAAGATAATAATTGTATGTTTAGACAATTATTATATGTGGCATGTCTTCATCACTAAGTTAGAAATTAGGTGCCAAGAATTGGAAGGGTTGTAGAACAAGTATAATAAGATTTGTAGAACAAGTATGGTAAGTCTTGGTGGCTAATTTTGGATGGCTATATATACATTGTCATATTGTATTTGTTTGATATGTGAGTACTTAAGAGATGTAGTCTTAGGTATTGTTTGTGAGATGCTTAAGCATTGTTTGGCTTATGTATCAGTTTAGGACACCATTGAGGTTTTATTGTTTTCATGTATTATTGATAATTATTTTGATTAATAATATTACGAGTTGGGACGTTGGTGTTTCCACGTCAAATATTTTATGTGTTCTTATTTTACTTTCACTTATTGATTTGACTAGATTGTACTCAACCCCGCCTTCTACAATCTAGGTTGTATTGTTGGGCCTCAACAGTGTATCAAATTTAGTGTACCACACTACCAACCAAATAGAGGCTAGTTGCTTATAATAATATAGTATAGTATAGGTAGGTATATAAATTTTACTAGATTTGGTATATTAAAGTCTTTTTCTAGTAAGTTAAAGATAGTTCAGGGACCCAAAATACGAAATCATTTGTTCATGGACCTAGATAATAAAACATGAATAGAGCAGGGACCTATTATTTAATTTTCCCTTTAAGAATTATTCAAGATTTTTTTTACTCTGAAGATGTCATAAACTATTAGAATTTGTCTTGATAGTTGTATTTTATTTGATTTTATATAACTTTAAACTTCTACAATAGAGTTCAAAATTTTGCAATAGAATTACGTAAATCAACTAATTACTTATCCTGATTTTACAATAAAATCAAAAGATTTATCGGAAATTTTGAGCAATTAAGAAACTGTAACAACTAAATTTAAAAACAAAAAAAAAATATAAAGAAGTCAACAGAATGTATTAAAAGTGTAAAGTAGAATCAAATTTTTTTACATTAGAATTAATTTAATCAACAATTACTTACTTGATTATGAAATAAAATTAGAGGCATGTCTGAAATTTTGAGCAAAATATTTTCTTCTTAACAGTCATTTCGTCAAAACCTGAAACAAAATTAAAAAATTTACAAAAAATTATAATGACATCAATGTGAAAATTTGTGAACATGCTCTTAATATGATATACAAACACATAGTATCCAAAGAAAAATATCTAAATCACGAAAATATATTAGAGACGAGAAGCGTAAATGAAAACAAACAGAGATAGAAGCCATCATAAACTGAATTTAACAAAAATTATTATGAATTTATAAAATATTACAATTTAATTGGTAAAATTGAAATTCAATAACATCTAATAGTTAGACAAAGAGATTAACCAGATGAAGATTTAATCGCAGCAACGGGATTACATAACTGAGCTTGTTTTGAATTGGATGTCACAATCATAAATAAAATCGCCGGAAGAGATTGTCGACAGAGAGATCGTGTAATCGGCTTGTATGTATAACTAACCTGTACATTTACATTCAATAAAATTTAATAGCTTTTAAATTTAAGATAAAGAGTGAAAATCAATAGAGATTAAATCGCAGCAAGATGATTACGTAACTCAGATTGATTCGAATAAGATGCCACAAACTAAAATAAAATTGTCGAGTGAGAGATCTCGAAACCGGCTTGAATGTATGACTAACATATAAATACAACAACTAGTAGTTGTTAGAAGATATTATAATTAATAGATTTAAAGCAATTCATAGAAAAATGAGTACAAATACACAAACCCGATAAAGACTAAATGACAACGTCATTACATCGACAATTATCTTGAGTACCCAACAAAAAATGATTTAAAAAGATGTTCACACAAGAAACTTTATTAATTTCAACTAAATTGCAGATAAAATCGATGAAAGACAGGTCGATGTATAATGAATTTGATTGAAGGAGATGAATATGTACATGACCTATACATACAATAGTTGTGAAACTTTTGTTTTTTCTTAAATAGAAAGAAATTATTTAACTTTAATTTATAATAACTGTTAGATTGGTTTATCGTAGTGTCCAGATTAGCCTAGAAGGTTCTTTCTTGTACTTTATATAGGAGGGTGTTTTCAAGAATAATGGCCAACTTATATAGTGGGCTGGTCCTAATCATTTAGAGGCCCCGTGTAGAAGTTTTATTGGACCCCTTTTGAAAGTATTGTTAAGATAATATAAAAGAGCCTTTTGGGCTTAGCAAAAAAAAGAGCTTTTTGGATCAATTAGAAATATTACTAAAAAACTTTGGGACCTTATTAAAATGAATCAAACCAAAGTAAGAATGTAAAAAAAAAATTACAAATTTAAATTTGAAGAAAACTTGTTTGAAGAACATTATCATTAATTGAAGACCTGCTTGGAAGAGCCTCTCCCTCTTAGGACGCGCCCTAAGAGAAGTAAGTCGGAGAAATAAAATATTAAAGACCTCCAGGGGTTTTCCTTGATGATTGAAGGCATCCCCTATGTATTGGGTTAACCTCATAAGGGAGCGGTAGGTATGATTTAGTTTGTGCTCTGAGAGCCTTGTTCTTATATTCAATAGATTTTTTTCATTGGAGAACTTTGGAGTTAGTTCTGCACTTTGCAATTGTAAAGTTGGGATCACTTATCTTATAATTTGGTGGGTTGTCCTTATCGATCGGGAGATAAGGACACACACTATCATTTGGAATAAGTCGTGGCTATACTTACACCTATATTTTCGAGAGACAACTGGTAGTGAGAAATCTGTGAAGTCCCGAGATTGTACATAAGTGGGCATTGGGCCTTTGTGACTAGAACTCATTGTTGGGCATTCTTAAAGTGAGCTGAAGTCTTGTTGGAGTCGGTTCAAGTTTTCTTGTAGTTGGCCTCATAGTGGGAAACCTAGTCCATATAGATTTCTTGCTCCCAAGAACTACGTTGGACTTGATCCTCAATAAATAGAGATGCGTTGCGAGAGCTCTTATAGCAACCACCAATAAACCTGACCAATCTTAACCCCTAATTATTCACAAATAACATATTTTGATGGTTTTTTCGGCAAAAAATCATAATCGTAGATCTTGATTTCGACAAATGTAAGAACCCAGATTTTTGGTAGAATTTAAATTTTTTATTACGTATTGATATATGAACGAATAGTGGTTGTGACCACATTGTATTGACGATTTTATTAAACAAGTTTTCAACGGATGTGGGTTCTAGTGTTTATATACTATATGAATGCTTCAAGTTAGTAGATAATATAGATTAGAATAATCTATCTCCTATAAAGTAAGATATGGTATTCCAAAGAAGAATGGAATATTCTCATGTCATCCAAATCGATATCTGTTATCAGTCCAGTGGTTCCGTAAAAGAGTTAAGGAACGCTCGAAAGAGAACAATGACATTTTTATAAATACGGAGAATTAAAAAGAGGATAAGCGATGAACAGTGTTTTGGTGTAATTTGGAATATTATTAGACGACACTATATAGAAGTATTCAGAACGGATTTCGGAGTTCGTATTAATGATCAGTGGATGAAATAAGTGTATGTAAACGATATCGGATTCTGAAAAATAGTACTTTTATTTTCTCCGAGATTTCCCTAGACACTGAAGGATTTAAGGATTTAATTAAAAGATTTGAGGGATTTAAATCCAAGATTTATAAAGGATGATTAAAGATCTTAGCAGGAATATTAAGAAGGTTTCCGGTAAAACCTTAACGAGAAATACTTGAGATATTCCTCCGAATGATTATTGAAATGAGCAATAACCGGACAAAGAAACGAATAAACAACCAAGAGACAAACATGTGCAATTGGTGGAAAAAGGAGAAACCAAAGTGACATACTTGAAAGTCAACTACAACTAGGAGGGCTTTTTAGCACTTAACCAAAAATGGAGTTGCATAATGTGGTGCCAACAAGTGGACAAGTAGATTGTTGACACTTGGACCAATAGATTGCTAACAACACAAAAGGAGAAGATGCATCCAAGTATAAGACATACATTACATGTGATATATCATTTCATAACACAAAAACACAAAAGAAACTCCATTTCTCTCCATTTCTACAAACTGCCCAGCAAGAACCACCTTGAAAGAAAAATTAATATCTCCATTTCTATCCATGATAAAATCACCAAATTTTTACCACAACCTCCCACTGCATGGGCAATATTCGCTCAAAATTTCATGGTAATCTAATGAGTGTAGCCTAGTTAAATCTCCTCCCCAAGTTGAAGAACCAAACTGTCCAGGTTCTTGAACAGTTTCTGCAACGATTTTCAAACCACCATATCTCCTTCATTACTCAATGAAATTTTGTGTTCTTTATATGGTTAGAAAGCTGTTAAGATTCTCTACAACTTTCATGTAGAAGCCTCGTTCAGACAAGCTCGGTAAGGGCCTTGTTTTTCATGATCTTTCAGTTGAGTTATAGCAGATCCGAAAATCACTAATTATGTTCTTGATGATTCTTGTTAGTTTAAGGTCGTAAGGAGTTCTAAGGACTAGATCAAGGCTTGTTAGACTCACATACACACCAAGGAAGGTATAACTCTCTTGAAACCTAGACCTTGTTTTGAGTTTTAAGCATGTTCTTGATAGTTTAGATTAGTTATGATGTTAGTGTTAGTATAAGCATGATTAGTTAATGATTTATATTGATCTAAGTAATATGATGATTACGGTGTTAAAATCAGTGGGTATTGGACTTGTTGAGATGAGAATCATGTGTATAAGTTGTGTGGATGCCCGGTGTGGCTTGGTTGTGTTGTTACGATTTTGGAATGTCCGAGTTATAGCCGTCGTAATGCCCGATTTTCGTTAGCCTTAAGAATTCGTGCATAATCAGTCGAATTAATTTTCTGACCTTAGTGAATAAATGTCATGTCCTTATAGGTCTCGATTCGTAGATCATTTTAGAAAAAGAATCGAAGCAAATGGACTTACGGTTTAGGAGTTATGCTAAAAATCGTAAAAGTGGTTCGAAACTGAGAATGCAAGTTCGTAATTGAAATTGAACCTCCTTGACATAGTTAATTCAGTGACGAATCTTGGCTATTAAATATTAGAGATCATAAGGAAGGTGTGGGAGAAAACCTCATGACAATTAGATCGTTTTTCAATTTATTAAAAATGTTCGAATCGAGGTTAAGTGCGAATGAACCCCTAAAGAGTATACTTGGTGATAACTTTGGAAAGTCACTTAGACAACGATCAATAAAGTTCAAGGTACAATCTTTTGACCTTAGAACTAATATGGTTTAAGTACCCACCAATTAAAAGTGTAATGGCATGCCTTAATAATCGAGCAAGTGTCGGGTCATAACGGCGTTAATAAGTGTCGGGTGAAAACGTGTTTCGAGCTAAGTTAAGTATTTACTTAGCTTTTTAACAGTGTGAAGTAATTGATCTTGAATACTCTGATTGTTTATATATCATCGAGCCGACCCAGGACACGATATCCCTACTTGACTACCAGGCAAGTCTTCAATCAATTTGAAGCTGTTGTTGTGATAATATATATGAATTGCTTTTGTTATACATATGCCATTGCATGCATGCCTGGTTTAAGATATTATGTTGTGATACTTGTTCCCTGATTTGATGTTGGCTTATAAGCTAGATATGAGATATATTAGTTATAAGCCGGATATTTCTAAGACCCTTGGTAAAGGGGATTTGAATCTTATTCTTTGAATGTAGTCCGGGAGTCAATATTCCTTGATATATGGTGATTATTTCTGAGGAAAATATTTTAAGTAAATATTTCTTCCATTAGTTATTTGATGAATATTATTTGAATATTCATCTGAGGTTAATATTAATTGAATATTATTTCGAATATTATTCATTCGGACTCGATTCCCTGACCAAATATTATTCATTCGGACTCGATTCCTTGATCAAATATTACTCATTCGGACTCGATTCCTTGATCAAATATTATTCATTCGGGCTCGATTCCTTGATCAAATATTACTCATTTGGACTCGATTCCTTGATCAAATATTACTCATTCGGACTCGATTCCTTGATCAAATATTATTCATTCGGACTCGATTCCTTGATCAAATATTATTCTTTCGGACTCGATTCATTGATCAAATATTATCTTGAATATTCATTCGAACTTGATTCATTTATCAATTGTTATATTGATTATTCATTTGGAGATTATTTATCGAATAAATATTATTTCAAATATTCACTCAAGTTATATTCTTTTTTCAATAAATATTATTTGAATATTCTTTATCCAATAAATATTATCCTGGATATTTATTCGAGGGTTATCTTGAACAGTACTTTATATTAAAAATATTCTTCAAATCTCTTTGAGTTAATAAATATTCTTTGAATATTTATTTAATTCTTTTTGAAAATGATTCATTCCGTTCAGATATTATTTTCAACTTTCGGATATTATGTAAATTATTTTCGAGTCGTATTATGATTATTTTATCAAGGAAGGTTCTCCAAATTTCTTTTCTTCATTCAAGCCTATCGTTCAAATAATAAGGGAACCTTACTTGAGAGCTGTTATTTGTTTTGTATGACTGCCAGGTCATAAATATTTTGAAACTATTTTTTTCACTCGCAACTTGGTTGTTGTTCATCGATTGAATCTTTGTGCTACCTCATCATCATCCGAGGGGTAAGACTATTGGAACAAGTCGATATCAGTTAACAAGCAGTAGCTTGGAATATATTGGTGAATTATCCTTTCCAACTAGATACGACTACTTCGTGGAGTCGTATCAACAAGTGTTATACTTGGGGAAAGGGGACGAACTTTACAGTCAGAGTCGTGGATTCTATTTGAACTAGGAGTCGTGTAAGAGGCCGAGTCGCGTCGGTCCATCCGTCAGATTCTTCCTTCTACCGATAGTAAATCTAATTTGAGCTATACATGCTGCGACTGATAATCGTAGATGGAATAGCGGGCGCGGTGAATACTCCAGCATTAGTTCATTATTCAAGTTCATTTATTTCCTGCAACATTATCATTGTTGGCAGAATTGAACCATGTTTGAAACCAGAACTGCAATATTTCCCTGCAAGTTCCTCTGTTATGATAAATGATAATATCTTGCTTATCTTGACTAAGCAGATATACTTCCACGAAATAAATACTTTGAGTTACCTTGTAACTTCATCTTTTATATTATATTGGCACTTTGTTCATTACTGCATGGCATATGGTTTCAAAGATATTCTTGAAGTATTATATATTATTGATGTTCAGTTATATACTTTTGTTGGTGGGCTATGGCTCACCCTTGCTTTATTTATTATATCACAACAACAGCTAGGTTTGATGGCCCGCGCAAGGCGCAATCGGCACAAGAGTATAAGAGCCGTCAGAAAGTTACCCGCTGAGGTCATAGCTACCATTGCTGAAGAGGAAGCTATTGGTAGGCTAGTTGTCAGCATTTGAGTCTAATGTATTTATTGTAAGATATATACAAAGGGATGGCAAAGAGTAAGTATGGGTTAAATTGTAATTCTTTTGGGTTGTAAGAACTCAATCATGTGATTAATAATATTGATGATTACTCTGATTTCATCTCTGGGACTATAACGGGTGTGTTGTTGTTGTTGTTTGGGTCACAAGGTTGTAATTTAAATTATGATGGTTTTGTGGATGGAAATTTAGACCGTAATGACCGGATCCCTGACCCCGGATCTGGGGGTGTTACAGAAATGGTATCAGAGCGTTACGTTATACACCCTAGAGATGATGCGGCGTTAAAACAATAAATTCACTAAGATAATAAGAACTCTTGCCAAGTTCATAGTCGGACTACTTAATGTAGTGCTGACCTATAAAACCATAATGGGAACTATTAAGTATCATGATAGTAACTTAGTTCGATATCGTATCGACAAGTAAGGCGACAGACCTTGAGGCTTGCGAGCAGCGGCATGATGATACTTTATTATATGCTGACGATCAGCTTTTAGATTCGATAGAGTACCCTACTGAGAACCCGGAGGAGGTTTCAGCTAAGGAGAAGAATCCTGTTAAGAATAAGGATATTACCCTCGAGGAAATGAGGGTTGCAGCCAGAGAGATTGTAAGAGTTAAGGCCTATGCGCGGAGAAGTGAGCACAAAGAACTAAGATATTATTAAGAGGACTAAATATGCATATTGGATTCCTAGTCGGACTACTGGATGTAGTACCAGCAAGTAAGACAGATTGGAAGAATTACTTAAGATCTTATATGGGGATAGATAAGAATCCTTAGAGACCTTCGGATTAATGAGAAGAGAGTTAAAATAATGCATGATTATTAAAGACATCGATCTAGGATGGGGAGCAGAGTCTCCAGGAGTAGTTGAGACAGAGGCAGCAAGTGCCATATCATTTGATAAATGGATTAGTGTGAATATTGTCAATGGTAATTCACCATGAGAAGGCAGATTTCATAAGTTATAATTTATAAAGTTAAAGTGAGATTGATGAGGTGGTTTTATTCAGAAAAATGTTCATTTTATGAATGGACCGGCTTAGAAAGTGAAGACATTGGGAAGTGATGGCATGATTGGATAAAGTTATATAAGGAAGTAGTAAGCGAGACGATGATCTTAGAACTTACAAGAGGAAAAGACCAGTGAGTCTATGATAAACTCTTAATAAGACTATTGTCAAGGTCTAAGAATAGGTTTATTCCCAACTCAGTGAAATGATGAACCAGAAACATTAGATGCATGTGATTCAGAGGAATATTAAATTCTTTCTTTTCCTTGGATAGATGATAGTAGTTACATTAAGTTATTCCGAAGCAGAATCATAAATGGATCGAGTAATACGATCAGTGGTTAAGAGGTAATGGAGAATGTTTTAAAGATGAAACCTAAAGGAGCAAGTGTCTGCCAAGTTCTCGAAGTATGAATTCTAGCAAAATGAAGTTCAGGATATACGATCAATAGCGAGTAGTATTGGTTGACCCCGCCGAGCTAAAGGCAGTTTCAATTGAGAAAGACTAACTACACCAATAAAGGTGAGAAATTTCATAAGAATTCACAAGGTATTACCAAAGATTTGTTCAGGACTTTACAAAGATTGCAGTTACGTTACCCGACTTATTTGTAAGATTAAGAAGTTAGAATGGTCATAAAATGTGAGAAAATCTTCCTGGAGCTAAAGATGAAATTGGTAACGACCCAGCGTTGACGTTGCCTAAATGGAAAAACAAGACTTTATGATTTTAGCGATGCTTCACCTAAAAGATTAGGATATGTGCTTATGCAGCACGATAGAGTATTTGCGGATGCATTCGGATAGCACGGTTCACCAGATTCGAATAGCCTTGGTAGTGCCAATTTTGTGGAACGACTAACTCCGACGATAGTGTTCCTTCTGAGACTAGTGGTTAGGTAGATTTACATTTGGTAGTATCGATAATTAAGACGAATATGTATCAGGAAGATGTGGCATGTTTCAATTTGAAACTTTTGATTTTCCCTTCTATGGGATGTTTATATTTGGTTCCTTTCCAGTGGTTAAACTTCCAACGTGATGTCAATCATTCCGTTATTATAACTGCTAACGATTTCACCTGTTTGAATATTCATAGAACTGTTCTTCAGGTTTCGAAATCGATCTTCTTAGTGTTACCAGTGAATGGGTAGACGGACCAAAATTTCCCCCGAATTTGGGAAAAGATTCAACATAAATTGGCAAACCTTGTCTTTCTGATTATCAGAGGACGTCACCAAAGAGCGTGGAAACCGGAGCGAACCCTGTGTATTGGGTAAGGTAACCACTATAATAGGTTGATAGACAGACCCTGAGCGTTACAAATGATTGTAGAGATAGAATGATGAAGTTGAGGTTGGACGGTAATGGGGAAGTGTTTTTAAGGACCAAGACGAACTGAGAAATTCCGGGATTGACTTAAATGAAAAGGCTATTATTCCAAAAGTGTTAAGCTTATATAACACGCGGGAAAAAGCATATTGATAAGCATAACCTATCCCAGATAATTATCTTCGTTATGGACGGAGGAGGCACTGCGCCGACAATTGATAGGAAAGTAATGCTATTAGCTAACCCCTAAACCCATATATTTTAGTATGGCCAGTTGGGGCCATGTCACAAAGGATTATAAAGTGACTAGACCAGCAATGTAAGGAAAAAGCGGGGTTGCTTCTGACCAAGCGCCAACCGCGAGAACTTTTGATATAAAGTGAAGTAATTCAGCAATATATGGTTGACCAGCTTATGAACTAGAAAGAGAAGTAAAGTGAATTGGGATACAGGATGATGGGATGTTATAAATACCATAGAGGTATTATGACTGAGGAAAGTGATTAATGAAGGTTTATAAAGATTGTTAGAAATGGTGCAGTACGATGCATAAATGTTATCTGAAGCTTTGTATCTTTAAGAAGAGTAATAAATACTAAGAGATTCACGTTGAACATAACCAATATCTTCCAGAACATCCTTGCTACCATTACTAAATTCTGTAAGAAGAGCAGTTAGACATATGTTGTCTTTTTGAAGGTCTTGTAGACTGACATCCATTTGAAAGAAGAGGTTAGCATTAAGCTACCTATAGATTATGAAGATGAGAACAATCGAAAAGAGACCCTTATTGAGGATATATGATTTGATGGTCAATTAAAAGATGTAAGTATTTCTTGAAAGTAGGATTGGGGATAGAATATCTATAGATGAAGGCGAACCCTGGGGATGCCCAAAGGATGGCATTAGCCCTAATAAGGACATTATGAATTTTTACGATATAAATTGGATGGTCTAAGGTAAGAACAACCTTTAAGGACTCGATGAAGAAAGTTTTCAGAAAATATATATAGACAAAATTTTTAGAGTATCGGCAAAAGATATTCGGGTATACCCTGTACCCAGGAAATACATGAGAAGTGAATGAGGATAACCTTAGAAATTGTTTTCAAGGATAAAGGTAACATTATAAGTTGTTAAAGTAAAAGTTTAGTGGAAGATATATATAAAGTGATAATAATGCCAGGTGAGGCATGTGTGAAACCATGAGTATGTATGGATTGAACCAAAGAAGGTTAAGATTATCCTAAAACAAGAAAGAACTAAGAGAAGAAATATCTTAGGTATGATTGGGAGTAACTGTGATAGAGTTCACACGGAAAGGTGGAAGCAATTACTTATGGAAAAAGAGTGATCATGTATATTTCTCTCCTTCAAGCAGAGTTTGAGGAAAAATGTTTTCACCCAACAGTAATGGGAATGAAGTAGACAAATTGGAGTTTGAATAGAGCCAGAAAACATTGATTACAAGAAATTATTATCATAAGGAAAGGCCAATGAGGTGGCCGACACTTTAAGTATAAGAGGAGTAATTATAAATGCTCATACCAAGAAACAGAATGATATTGAGAAGACCTTGAGGTCATAATGTGGTGGAGGAAGTTACATTCCCTCAGATGAGTGTGCAAGAACCAACCATAAGAATGGTTTAAGTAAACATTCGATTCCAGATATCGTCTTGAGCATATTACCTACCTTAGGAGGTCCTATTTTGAGGTAAACCAGGACCATGATATAAATTGACTAAGTAAACCGTAAGTTTCCAATCTTCTACTGAAGATATATGATTAATAATTTCATCAACCTGTCATAGCTACGATGCTTGAAGCTCTTCTACAATTTTATCTGCTTCGTGTAGTATCTATGCCAAGTTCAGGAAGTGTTCCCTATGGATAAGGAATAGTGATTATTTCGTCTTCTTAGAGAATTTTGGATCCGATAGTTATGAAACCCGTACGGTTAGCTATTAAAAGCACTGTGTAAATGACAACGATGGCGATTCAGTAATGGAGTACCTCCGTGTAGTGGCAGTTCTTCTAAGAACTTAGATAACGATGCAAAGGTAAAGATCGATAAGCTAAAGGGTATGTTGATGAATGACAAGCAAGTTTATGTTGGTGCATTTCTGCGCAAACAAGATAGAGAATATGAGATTCGAGATTCATGATGCTAAAGGTATCCCCGTGAAAAGAATCAATGAGATTTGGAGAGAAGGGCAGTTGAGCCCGATATTCATTGGGTGATCTGAGAGTTTAAAAGCATTCGGAAGGTGGCATACGAGCCAGCTTTACCCCCAAAACTTATAGCATAGTCATAGCGTGCTTCATGTGGCAAGGCTACACCAGTAAAACGCAGACGCTCGACAGATGATAGAGTACGAGCAGGTAGATATACGACTTGGTCTGACTTACGAAGAACAACCTGTGGAAATCATGGATAGAAAAGAGCAAGTACTGAGAGACAAGTTGGCAAAAATAGATCGTATTGGATCTAAGTTAGAGAGATCGTCAAGGTTTATTTCAGATGGTTTAATTTTGGTAGGAAGTGATGTTTGAAATAAATGATGATGCGATGATGGCTCATAAATAGATTATAGTTGAAATAGAAAAGTATGAAATTGATATGGCAAAGGTTGTTGATCACAACCGAAAGTTGGAATTGAAAGAATGAATGACACACAGATGAACTCCCTTCAAGTTGGGAGAATTCGAGGAAATGTGGAGTAAGTTGATTGAGTAATAAGGAAACCCATGGATCGAGAAAGAGAGAATTTAGATGGTTGAACAAAGGAAAGTTTGACGGGATACCAATAAGGAGGTGCCAAGTACACAGGATGTCTCAATAATGGGATAACGGTGGAGATAAATAACAGAAGTAAATAAGAAGCAGATAATAAGAAGAATGTGATTGATAAATAAAAGATTGGTAAGACAATTATGGAATGTGAAGCAAGGAATGTTATGAATGGATTGAGGAATTGGTTCTCTACCAAACTCTCGAGATGACAACTTGATAATGCTAGTTATTATGTATACGAAAGAGCTAGCAACGTAGCGTGGAATGTCAATAACGATGATGTCAAGCGAGGAGTATGAGATTTAACCTGAAAGGTTGAAGGATTTCCAAAAAGGTAAAGTGTTGCTAAGATTGAACAATAAGTATAGGTCCAGAAAATGATGGATAAAGCAACGAGAATATGTTGACGCGTGAGATAACGATAAAGTAGTATCTGATACAATTACAATTATTTTTCTTCTCTGATGAACCTCTATAGTTCAGAGGTAAATTCTAAGTATGACAGTTTGCAATCATGAAAATTTTCTATAATTCTTTGAAATTCTTTTCTTTTCTTCTCTCTTATTCATCTTCATTATGAATTGAGAAGAACAACCCTTCAAGGAGGGGAGGTACTGCTACGTGACTATTTGTCTGTGTGATAGAAGTCTAAGTGGAATACCATAACTTGTTTAATTGCTTGTCAAGTACTAAAGGCTGGCCACCTACTGTACTAACTATGCAATATAACAAATGTTCATTGATCATAGTGATCTCTCAATAAATTCTTCTAATTCTATATATTGATTGAGATTGCGAAGATTAAAGCGATCAGGAAATGCATAACATGAGTGAGGCTACCTCCGAATTTATAGCGTAATAGTGATACCAAAGCCACTACAGATACCAATAAAGGCAGTAATATATGGATGAGTACAAGCAAAACCAAGATAGTGTGTTGTGCGAAAAGTAGCAAGTTGATGAAAAAGGATTTGAAACGATTCAAGATTAACCAGGGAACTAGGAAGAGAAATGACAAACAAGTAACCTTTTGTTTCCTACCTGATTCCGGGACGGAATCCTTTTAAGGAGGGGAGAATGTAAGAACCCAGATTTTTGGTAGAATTTAAAATTTTTATTACGTATTGATATATGAACGAATAGTGGTTGTGACCACATTGTATTGACGATTTTATTAAACAAGTTTTCAACGGATGTGGGTTCTAGTGTTAATATACTATATGAATGCTGCAAGTTAGTAGATAATATAGATTAGAATAATCTATCTCCTATAAAGTAAGATATGGTATTCCAAAGAAGAATGGAATATTCTCATATCATCCAAATCGATATCTGTTATCAGTCCAGTGGTTCCGTAAAAGAGTTAAGGAACGCTCGAAAGAGAACAATGACATTTTTATAAATACAGAGAATTAAAAAGAGGATAAGTGATGAACAGTGTTTTGGTGGAATTTAGAATATTATTAGACGACACTATATAGAAGTATTCAGAATGGATTTCGGAGTTCGTATTAATGATCAGTGGATGAAATAAGTGTATGTAAACGATATCGGATTCTGAAAAATAGTACTTTTATTTTCTCCGAGATTTCCCTAGACACTGAAGGATTTAAGGATTTAATTAAAAGATTTGAGGGATTTAAATCCAAGATTTATAAAGGATGATTAAAGATCTTAGCAGGAATATTAAGAAGGTTTCCGGTAAAACCTTAACGAGAAATACTTGAGATATTCCTCCGAATGATTATTGAAATGAGCAATAACCGGACAAAGAAACGAATAAACAGCCAAGAGACAAACATGTGCAATTAGTGGAAAAAGGAGAAACCAAAGTGACATACTTGAAAGTCAACTACAACTAGGAGGGCTTTTTAGCACTTAACCAAAAATGGAGTTGCATAATGTGGTGCCAACAAGTGGACAAGTAGATTGTTGACACTTGGACCAATAGATTGCTAACAACACAAAAGGAGAAGATGCATCCAAGTATAAGACATACATTACATGTGATATATCATTTCATAACACAAAAACACAAAAGAAACTCCATTTCTCTCCATTTCTACAAACTGCCCAGCAAGAACCACCTTGAAAGAAAAATTAATATCTCCATTTCTATCCATGATAAAATCACCAAATTTTTACCACAACCTCTCCACTCCATGGGCAATATTAGCTCAAAATTTCATGGTAATATAATGAGTTTAGCCTAGTTAAATCTCCTCCCCAAGTTGAAGAACGAAACTGTCCAGGTTCTTGAACAGTTTCTGTAACGATTTTCAAACTACCATATCTCCTTAATTACTCGATGACATTTTGTGTTATTTATATGGTTAGAAAGATGTTAAGATTCTCTACAACTTTCATTGAGAAGCCTCGTTCAGAAAAGCTCAGTAAGGGCCTTGTTTTTCATGATCTTTCAGTTGAGTTATAGCAGATCCGAAAATCACTAATTATGTTCTTGATGATTCTTGCTAGTTTAAGGTCGTAAGGAGTTCTAAGGACTAGATCAAGGCTTGTTAGACTCACATACACACCAAGGAAGGTATAACTCTCTTGAAACCTAGAACTTGTTTTGAGTTTTAAGCATGTTCTTGATAGTTTAGATTAGTTATGATGTTAGTGTTAGTATAAACATGATTAGTTAATTATTTATATTGATCTAAGTAATATGATGATTATGGTGTTAAAATCAGTGGGTATTGGACTTGTTGAGATGAGAATCATGTGTATAAGTTGTGTGGATGCCCGGTGTGGCTTGGTTGTGTTGTTACGATTTTGGAATGTCCGAGTTATAGCCGTCGTAATGCCCGATTTTCGTTAGCCTTAAGAATTCGTGCATAATCAGTCGCATTAATTTTCTGACCTTGGTGAATAAATGTCATGTCCTTATAGATCTCGAGTCGTAGATCATTTTAGAAAAAAAAATCGAAGCAAATGGACTTACGGTTTAGGAGTTATGCTAAAAATCGTAAAAGTGGTTCGAAACTGAGAGTGTGAGTTCGTAATTGAAATTGAACCTCCTTGACCTAGTTAATTCAGTGACGAATCTTGGCTATTAAATATTAGAGATCATAAGGAAGGTGTGGGAGAAAACCTCACGACAATTAGATCGTTTTTCGATTTATTAAAAATGTTCGAATCGAGGTTAAGTGCGAATGAACACCTAAAGAGTATACTTGGTGATAACTTTGGAAAGTCACTTAGACAACGATCAATAAAGTTCGAGGTACAATCTTTTGACCTTAGAACTAATATGGCTTAAGTACCCACCAATTAAAAGTGTAATGGCATGCCTTAATAATCGAGCAAGTGTCGGGTCATAACGGCGTTAATAAGTGTCGGGTGAAAACGTGTTTCGAGCTAAGTTAAGTATTTACTTAGCTTTTTAACAGTGTGAAGTAATTGATCTTGAATACTCTGATTGTTTATATATCATCGAGCCGACCCAGGACACGATATCCCTACTTGACTACCAGGCAAGTCTTCAATCAATTTGAAGCTGTTGTTGTGATAATATATATGAATTGCTTTTGTTATACATATGTCATTGCATGCATGCCTGCTTTCAGATATTATGTTGTGATACTTGTTCCCTGATTTGATGTTGGCTTATAAGCTAGATATGAGATATATTAGTTATAAGCCGGATATTGCTAAGACCCTTGGTAAAGGTGATTTGAATCTTATTCTTTGAACATAGTCTGGGAGTCAATATTCCTTGATATATGGTGTAATAACCCTAAATTTAGCAATGTTACAGTGATCACATGAATAGTGAATTTTGGGGATTTAGAGAGATGGTATGTAGGTATGCTATAATGGAAACAGGAAATGAATAAACAGAAGCCATATTAGTGTTGTACTACGAAAATAAGTGACTCGAAATGACAATGGATTGCAGCAATTCCTAAATATGGATTTTTGAGGATTTGGACTTCCAAAGAGCTTCTATTGGATATTAAGGAGCATGGAAATATTATAAGAATTATATATTGGGGGGTTAGTGAATTTAGATTAAACCAGGGGATTATTAAGTTAAGAGAATACTAAAGGAATTTGAATTGTTAAAAGATTTCAGAACCACTGAGATAATGAGGTATACTCGAAACGAACCACAATTAGACGAGTATGGAAACCAAGCAACCAAGATTAGTAATATAACAAGGATACATACCATATTATTTACCAATGTGATGGGCATTGTACTTAGAAAATTTAGAAAATAAGAGATTAGAGCATCCAAGTGGCATCACTTTCCATTAACTTGTTTTTAAGGGTAAATTAGTACTTTAACATGGCTTTTAACCACAAAATATCTACAAGGCTTCCAAGGTAATCTAGAATACACAAGATTAAGCTAGATAATTAGCAAGTAAACACAAAAATCTCTCCCCATCTCCTTCATCACTACATTCGGCTATTTAGAAAAAAAAAGAAGAAAATAAAAACAAAAATCCTAGCTAGCATCAAGATAAAATCAAGAGGAAATTCATGGAGCTTCTTGGAGGTTAGGAAGGATCATCTACAAAGTTTCATAGCAAACTAACATCATTTGGCAAGGTAATAAATTCATGAAAGTTGATGGTGAATAGTGATGAATAGTAGTTTTCAAGAAACTAACTTGATTTTCATGGTTCTTTTAGTTGATTCAAGCTAGTATAAGGTTGATTAAGGATATATCAAGGATTGTTAAGTGTTATCAAGGCTTCAAGAAGGTATAATCATGCTTGCTCTTTTATATTTATGATGGCTATGGTTGTGTTTAGTGATTAAGTGGTATAAATGTTATGATTATGATGTTATTAGTGTTTGTAAGTGATTAAAGTTGAATATGGAAGGAGTATGTGCTTGTAACCATGGTTGGTAAGGTGACCACATGGTGTAGGTGATGGTGTATAAGGTGGATGATTGATTTGGAGGAGTTTGATTTTGGAAAGTATGAAAATATAGCCGTTATAATGTCCGATTTTCGTTAAACCAAGAAACTGCCCTATTTTGGACCCTGTTCCCGTACGGTAGGTTTCTGTCCCGACCCCCAAATGACCATGATGAGATAGATCTTGGTTCATAGATCGTTTTGATATAAGGTGCGTTAAAATCTGATGAACGGTTTAGGAGAAAAGTCAGTTTTAGTGAAAGGCGTTCGAAAGTCGAGAAACCGTAGTTGTGCCAACTTTGAGGCTATAACTACCATACTTAGAAATTTTTAAAAATTATAAAACTTTGGGATATTGCAGTAGGGTAGACAGAGAGTCATTATCAGTTGACCTTGTGGTAAAATTCGAAATCCATATTTTCTGAGAATTTTTACAGTTAAGTGTGGTCGTTAGGGGAAATGGTGAAAACCCCTGAAACTTCGATTGAGCTTATAAATGGTTAAGTTCTTGAACCTTTGGGATAATAGTGATACGTTAAACATATATTAAAGTGTCAAGGGTAATGTTATACAAGAGTGTAGTGAGTAAGAGATGTGGTATTCTAACGACGGTCCTTTTGTGTTTATAGAAACTCCGGAAGAGCCACGAACCATACCGTCAGGATACCGGAACCGAGGCAAGATCTTTTCTATCCCTACTTGGAAATTATTTATCATCAAAGAAACTTGATTTCATGAAATATATATATATATATGTGATGCTATTGTACTATATTGTTAAGAATTTGTTTTCCTTGATTATTGATGTAAAAAGGGAAGGTATATGAGTATGATATAAGTATGGATATGGGTATGAGTATGAGATGGATATGGATATACATAGAGATGATTATGCATGAAGTGAACATGCCTTATGATTAAGGGAATATGAAGGAATGGTATCAGTTGTTATCTAGAGTTATATATAAAGGAATGGTATCAGTTGTTATCTAGAGATATATATAAAGGAATGGTATCATTTATTATCTAAGGTTATATGATTTATAATATTATATTCTTCCTAAGTATTGTGATTTAATAAATATTATTGAATGGTATTTAATACTTTTGAGGTAAATAGAATACTCTACGTATATAAAAGCATATTGATTTCATTGAATACAGAGGAGATGTCTGAGTCATAATCAAAGTATTATGACATATATAATTTTTTAAAAAGGTGATGATAAATGGAAATGGAAATGATATATGTGAAGGGAAATGTGAAATGATATTTGATGATTTGAAAAAGGGGGATTGCAACAGTAAGCGTAAGAGGCTGTGTGGTAGTGGCACAGTCCAGCATCCAATATTTTATTTCGGCACGAAGATGCCAAGGGAGGATGTAGCATGTAGCCTTCCTCCAGGGTTGATACTAGGTAGGGTCATCCCTTCTACTAGTAGTAAACAGAGAGCGGATACGGTCAGGCGACTGATCATCGTCCTACGTATCTGGCGCCAGCAGAGATCCCCAAAACTTGAAAGAAAGAATTGAAAATGGTTTTCAGATTTCTATAACTGAAAACAGAAAAGTGATATGGAATGATGGAATTATTGTTACAAACGAAGAGAAACTGATTTTATATTAAATTATATGATTGTTGCATAAGACGGAAATGAGAAGATTATAGCGAGAGATTTGTTCAAGTTTTTATATTATCTTGAAAGATTACACTGAAATGGTATATTGATGGTTATAGCATTCAAGAAGAGGAACTGATAATATATGATGTTAGAAGCGTAACTGATGGAATGATACTATATATTTCTTGCGTACAAGGATAATTGGAAAGTGTATATACATATTGAATGGAAATAAAATTCTTCCATAATAACTGAAGTTTGCTTTTGTCTATTATATATATGCAACGGTTTATTTTCCTTTGATGTTAGTAGATAGAAATTATCTTGCTGAGCTATTTTGGCTCATTCTTGCTACTTATCTATATACAGTTAGGAATGCCAATACTTCGCAGAACGCCCCGCAAGAGGGTAGGGGGAAGGCGACCTTCTGAGAACACGCTAGCATCGATTCCTGAGGTAGTGTAGAGGCAGACGGGTTTTGAGAGCTTATGTATAATTAAGGGTGTAAGAATGTAATAAACTTTTGATTGTTGGAATGCTTCATGTCGAAGTGTTATTCAACAATGTACTTAAGTATGATCCTGGTTTGTAATAACTGTTCAACTCTTAACTTTATTATGGTGAATGTTGTTCTCTAAGCATATGACTGGTATGTGTGTGTTTTTATTGCGGGGTCAATGGCATAAGTATTAAGTTATATAAAAAAAAACTCAAGAGATATTGATATGGAATGGAAATTGGTCCGTGATGGCCCGGATTTATGACCCCGGGTTTGGGGCTGTCACATATGGTGATTATTTCTGAGGAAAATATTTTAAGTAAATATTTCTTCCATTAGTTATTTGATGAATATTATTTGAATATTCATCTAACGTTAATATTAATTAAATATTATTTCGAATATTATTCATTCGGACTCGATTCCCTGACCAAATATTATTCATTCGGACTCGATTCCTTGATCAAATATTACTCATTCAGACTCGATTCCTTGATCAAATATTATTCATTCGGACTCGATTCCTTGATCAAATATTACTCATTTGGACTCGATTCCTTGATCAAATATTATTCATTCGGACTCGATTCCTTGATCAAATATTATTCTTTCGGACTCGATTCATTGATCAAATATTATCTTGAATATTCATTCGAACTTGATTCATTTATCAATTGTTATATTGATTATTCATTTGGAGATTATTTATCGAATAAATATTATTTCAAATATTCACTCAAGTTATATTCTTTCTTCAATAAATATTATTTGAATATTCTTTATCCAATAAATATTATCCTGGATATTTATTCGAGGGTTATCTTGAACAATACTATATATTAAAAATATTCTTCAAATCTCTTTGAGTTAATAAATATTCTTTGAATATTTATTTAACTCTTTTTGAAAATGATTCATTCCGTTCAGATATTATTTTCAACTTTCGAATATTATGTAAATTATTTTCGAGTCGTATTATGATTATTTTATCAAGGAAGGTTCTCCAAATTTCTTTTCTTCATTCAAGCCTATCGTTCAAATAATAAGAAAACCTTACTTGAGAGCTGTTATTTGTTTTGTATGACTGCCCGGTCATAAATATTTTGAAACTATTCTTTTCACTCGCAACTTGGTTGTTGTTCATCGATTGAATCTTTGTGCTACCTCATCATCATCCGAGGGGTAAGACTATTGGAACAAGTCGATATCAGTTAACAAGCAATAGCTTGGAATATATTGGTGAATTATCCTTTCCAACTAGATACGACTACTTCGTGGAGTCGTATCAACAAGTGTTATACTTGGGGAAAGGGGGACGAACTTTACATTCAGAGTCGTGGATTCTATTTGAACTAGGAGTCGTGTAAGAGGCCGAGTCGCGCCGGTCCATCCCATTTGGCCCAACCGTTGGCCGGGGAGATTTAAAAGGGCGGTAGACAAGTAAATCCGTCAGATTCTTCCTTCTACCGGTAGTAAATCTAATTTGAGCTATACATGCTGCGACTGATCATCGTAGATAGAATAGCGGGCGCGGTGAATACTCCAGCATTAGTTCATTATTCAAGTTCATTTATTTCCTGCAACATTATCATTGTTGGCAGAATTGAACCATGTTTGAAACCAGAACTGCAATATTTCCCTGCAAGTTCCTCTGTTATGATAAATGATAATATCTTGCTTATCTTGACTAAGCAGATATACTTCCACGAAATAAATACTTTGAGTTACCTTGTAACTTCATCTTTTATATTATATTGGCACTTTGTTCATTACTGCATGGCATATGGTTTCAAAGATATTAATTCGTGAAGTATTATATATTATTGATGTTCAGTTATATACTTTTGTTGGTGGGCTATGGATCACCCTTGCTTTATTTATTATATCACAACAACAGCTAGGTTTGATGGCCCGCGCAAGGCGCAATCGGCACAGCTAGGTTTGGTAGGCTAGTTGTCAGCATTTGAGTCTAATGTATTTATTGTAAGATATATACAAAGGGATGGCAAAGAGTAAGTATGGGTTAAATTGTAATTCTTTTGGGTTGTAAGAACTCAATCATGTGATTAATAATATTGATGATTACTCTGATTTCATCTCTGGGACTATAACGGGTGTGTTGTTGTTGTTGTTGTTTGGGTCACAAGGTTGTAAATTAAATTATGATGGTTTTGTGGATGGAAATTGAGACCGTAACGACCGGATCCCTGACCCCGGATCTGGGGGTGTTACAACAAAAAACCAGAAATTTTGTTAAACTAAATTCCCTTTTTAACAGTCATCTTGGTGCTAATGAGATTGTAGCCTTTTTCATTATTCACGTGTTGTTGCTACACTAAGGAGGCGTAAAAGTAAAATGGAATTGACATGTGTTTGTATCTTTTTTATTTGTGAAACTAATGATTTTAAAATCAATAATTTCCATTGCGCAAGATTATTTTGCAATTTCATGTAAATATTTCAAAATTTTCAAAAAATAGATTGAGTTATGAAACAATAAATAATAAACGAACCAACCCACCAAGCAAATAAGCGTGATTTGTGGAAATCACAAAAGCATGGCACTTGTGCTCTTTGAGCTTTACAACATTCAGCTGTTGGTTTAGTGTCCGAGACTAGAATGGTATTGTAGCACGGCATGAGTAAACCTGGTTCGCACTCCATAGCTTTGGTCACTTGTATTTCTACTACTATCATTAGAGCTATTATAATCATCAAAGTAGATACTATACTACTCCCTCCGTCCCTCTCATTTTTTTATAGTTACTATTTTGGGATGTCCCTCTCATTTTTTACGTTACCATAAATAGTAAGTTTCCCCCACTATTACACCCATTATCTTCCACCACAATCTCATATTTAGTAATAAAAAACACTATTACACCCACTACTTTCCTCCACTATCTCAAATCTATTATTAAATATTGATAGGTCCCACCACTTTACCCATTTTTCATCTAAATTTACTTATTTTTTATGCATTACCTTGTCTCCGTATCCCCCTCCAATGTAAACAAATGAGGGGGATGGAGGGAGTAATATTTAGTGGCCATTTTCTGTTAATCACTGCTTATTTGTGCTTATTGTGTGTAAGGTTTCAGCTAAATATTGTATGAGTTAATCTTGAGATTGCATTCATGTGAGATCATTTATTTATGGGAAAATTAATTCTACCATCCCTAAACTATCAACATTTTTTTTCTAAGTCCCTGAACAAAAATATGAATTTCTAGGTAATCAAACTTTTGAACTTTTCCCTTCGTAGTCCTTTTGTCCAAATTTGATTAACGGACATTAGTCAATGGTGCCGTGATAGTGATGTGGCAATTGAAAATTTACGAATTGAAGTGAAATTTTGATATGTTAATCTATGAGTGATTACAAGAACACGGGTGGTGAAATTTTTCGATTTCGAGATCACTAACATATGAAAATCTGGAAATTATAGTAAGTTTTTTTTCGTGTTCTTGAAATTAATTAAAGTGCAGATTTCTATACGTTAGTGAAGTCGAAATCGAAAACTTTCACCACCCATGTTCTTGTAATCACTCCTAAATTACCATATCAAAATTTCACTTTAATCCATGAATTTTCGATTGCCACATCACTGACAGGAAGGACTGCGTTTGGAAAAATTCAAAAGTTTTATTACCTAGAAATTCATATTATTTTTCAGGGACTTTGAAGTAAAAATTCTATTAGTTTAGGAACATTAGAATTAACTTTCCCTTTATTTAGAACTATGAGTGCCCTAAATACCCACTTTTATTATTTCAAACCCAAAATACACATTTCGCGCGAGCAGTTCCCTAAATACCCACGGGATATCCCGCGATGGAGATATTGTGTAATATAAATATATTGGATAGATATTTAGAATATCATTAAGTTTTAAATTTTTTTGAAATCTTAATTAAATTCTTTAAGGTTTTAAGGATATTTTAAAATTTTAATTTAAAGAAGTAGAAAGACATTGCATGTAATAAAAAAAAAGAAAATAATAATGAGTAGAAAATAAAATTTTATCCTATTGATAAAAATTTTTATCCTACTAATTTTTTTTATTAATCCAACCTTATGGCTGTAAAGTTTGTCAAAAATAAAGAATACTAGAAAAAAATTAAGTAAATTAAACATTTATATCTTAAATTTTATAACCAAAATATACTATATTTACAACAAATTCAAATCCTAATCGATCGAATTTAAGCTTTATTTCGATTGAATCAATATATATAAGCCTATCCCTAGTGATGAGGAACACCGAGAAAAGTCAGCAGAGTATCTGATTCCTATCCTTCTAGAACTTGGAGGCCTGAAAAGGTTACTTACATCGGAGCATCCTTGAGGAGTCCTTGAAGGTTGGTCACGTTCCTGCAAGAGAACAACGACATCACATATAAGCCTCGGACAGCCATTAAGGCTCAGGTGTAGCTGACTTTGTGGTTAAATGTACTATTGGCAACCATGAATTCGGGGGTTGGAGATAGTACCCCAAGAAGGAAGTGAGTTTCAGAACAAGAATGAGGAGTATTATCTGACGAGAATGAGTATTGGGTGCTCTATTTTGATGGAGTATCAAAAACAAAATCAAGTGGTGCAAGCCTACTCTTGCAAAGCCCCGACGAGTTCAAACTATCCTAGTAGGACTTAGCTTCATATTTATCTAGTAGAAGTAGAAATAAGGTTCGATGAAACCATTGTAGATCATGTTGCACCGAGTAGGACAATAGTACTTTATATAAGGGTTGAACGCATTTCAAGTTATTAATGCAAGTTTTTTTTTCGTTCTTTGATTTTATTTATGTGACAAGCACCTGATGAGTGTAAGTTTAAGATGACCAAGTACCGAAAATAAAAGAATACACGAATGGAAACAAACAAATGCATATATAGAGATCCCGAAGGGTCGAGAGTTAGGTTACAACATAACCAAATAAGAGTTTAAGTCCTTGAAGGACCCGGGATGAAAGACAAGTTAATAAAGCCACATGTGGCAATCAAAGCCATGCAAGGCTGTGGAGGATAAGGACTAACCACTCTTCAATATTTTTTAAAAGACTTGGATGGAGAGTCTAAGGTGGAAGACCAACAGAGAACCTTGAATCCCAGTCCACGGATCATGGAATATAAGAATATCTTTGATCAAGGATCGAGAAGTTCAAGCAAACTCTAGTCTCGAGAGTTTAAAGGCAAGAAACCAAAAGGAATTATATTTCTTGAACTCCAGGTCAAGGAAGCGACCTTGGATCCTTGACCTAGGATCAAGAAAAATAAGAAACAATGATGGAATTTGAAACCTTGAAATCAAAACGAGGAACCAAGACAAACGTTGAAGCCATGATGGCTAAGCAAGCCAAGAAAAGTCATTTTAAAAACTATAGGTTGATGACAACCTAAGATGAGAAACTTATCACCTAGGAATAACCTTGGTTTCCAAGTTAAGAATCAAGAACTTAAAGATTAGTGATAAAGGTGGAGACCTTAAAATAAAGCCATGAATACTTGATAGTCAACCCATATCATTCGAACATTGATGTGTAACACTCGCATAACCCCAAGATGGAGTATGGAAATCTCCGAAGGAAGGATCCAAACCACAAGGGGGCGACCACACCTCCCGGAGGAGCCTCAGCCAACCACCCTTAGTCTTGTGTTTTAAACCAAGAATCAAGAAGCTAAGTTGAAGTCATTGAAGGCCCTATAAGCTGTGAAAGCCACTCTTGATCAATCATTCAACTTTTAAACATGAAGTTTCAAGCAAGCAAATATGGATTGATGGAGAACATGTTGCTATGAAACCAAAAAGGGAAGTTTTAAACGTCCTCGGGGAAGCCAAGGACCTTCTTTAGCTAATCGGAAGCTCGAGAAGTAGCCCCGGCCGACTGGAGCCAGCCGACTAGAAGTCCCTTAGCTGACTGGAAGCCCCGAATGATCCCTAGCCGACTGGAAATCCCATAGATGAATGGAAGTCCCCTAGCCGACTACAGGTCTCGGAGGAGCCTCAGCTGACTGAAAGTCCCCCGACCGACTGGAGGTCCCGAAGGAGCCTCAGCCGACTGGAAGTCCCTCAGCCGATTGGAAATCCCGGAGGAGCCTCAGCCGACTAGAAGTTCCCCAGTCGACTAGAGCTAGCCGACTAGTGGTCCCGAAGGATCCTCTTCCGACTAGAAGTCCTTCAGCCGATTGGAGCCAGCCCACTGGAAGTCCTAGAGGAGCCTCAGCTGACTGGAAGTCCCCCGACCGACTGGAGCCAGCCGACTGGAAGTCCCGGAGGAGCCTTAGCCGACTAGAAGTCCCTCAGCCGAATGGAAGTCCCCCGACCGACTGGAGCCAGCCGATTGGAGATCCCGGAATAGCCTCAGCCGACTAGAAGTCCCTTAGCCGACTGGATGTCCCGGAGGAGCCTCAACCGACTGGAAGTTCCCCAGAGCCGAAGCCGGAGTCAAAGCCAAAGCTAGGACCGTTTAACACCATTTAACACCGTTTAAACATCGTTTAAGGCTGATTAGTGCCATTTAGTGCTGACACCGTTTAACACCGTTTAAATATCGTCTAAATCTGATTATTGTCGTTTAGCACCGTTTAGCGCTGATTAGTGTCGTTTAGTGTCGTTTAGCACCGTTTTGCATTGTTTAATGTCGTTTAACACCATAAATGTCGATTAAGGCTGATTAGTGCCGTTTAGCACCGTTTAGTGCCATTTAGTGTCGTTTAGCACCATTTAACACCATTTAAATGTCGTTTAAGGCTGATTAATGCGTTTAGCGCCGTTTAGTACCATTTAGTGTCATTAAACGCCGTTTAACACCATTTAGTGTGTTGGTCGCTCCACACTTTACAATCAAGATGATATTCGTGAAACACTAGTGTGCAAAACTAACCCCAAGTCTCGAAAAAGGCAATTATAACTTCTACGAAAACCTGATCAGTTTTCCTGAAAGTTGGGGGGAAAATGATATGGGCTAGAAATAAGCCCTAAAGACATAATTAATGATGCATTAATTAGACCTGGCTTGGTCCAAACAAGAAGCTCATTAATGAGGCTCGAAACCCTAATTAAATATTAATTTCGTAATTAATATTTAGGGCTGATTAACAGCTTGGAAATAAGAGTCAAAGATGGATATAACTTCTACAAGAACTAGCCTCCAACGCATCTAATCGTACAATGAAACCGACTCCTACAAGATAGGATCTAGAATCTTCTTCAAGGAGGTGAATTTTCCACTAAGTTTCCTAACCCTACTCTAAATCTTAGGCTCTCAACGCCTATATAAAGGGCCCGACCCCTCATTCTCAGAATTACGTCTTCGGTTGATTCTCTATCAATACAGAGATACAAAGGCATCTTGTAAGGACCAGTCAGTCTCGAAACGCAAGACAACCATTAAAGCTCGAATCTCACCGATCCTAGCATTAAATATGCATGAACCGTAGCCGCAATCTAAAACCCTCATCTTTATTCCAGAACACACACTATGCTAAATAAATAAATTTCTGGAAAATAGATAAATACAAAAATTGAAAATTTTAAATCAAGATAAAATTTAAATTATATAAAATAAAAGTAAGCACGGGTATTGAGCTAGTAATCTATAAACCAACAAGACATGGGTGTTGCAAACTAAAGTTGGTCATGTAATTTAGCAAAAAAAAAAAGTTGGTCATGTAAAGGAGGAGTTGTAAGTTCACCAACATCGCCACCATCAGGCCCAACATCTGGTGCCCTAATCTATCTATAGGTTTCATTGGAACGCCTGAGAATTTGTATGGAATAGAAAGCTCAAGCTTTCAAGCTCAAAGTATATGTCTTAATATATAAAAGTTTAGGCCAAGATAACATAACTCAAGTGACTTTATGCAACAGAAAGTTGTGGATCCTTTTGGTGAAGATTGGAGAACTTATAAAAGAAAATTGAACAATGAATAGAATAACACGTGTACTTACCATTGATTTTCAAATTAATATATTTTAGCCAATGCATTTTGAACTGAACAACATTAAGAAGAATGGACCAAACCTGTTTAAAGGAAAAGGTGCTACAACTTCTCATTCACATAATATTACGACTAAAAGACATGTAAGTAATAAATTTAGAAGCTTACCTGAATTTCATTACATTTATGTTCAATTAGATATAGATCTCCACCTCGTAATTTCATTCGTGTATGAAATTTCATATCACAATTTTTTCTATGGATAAAGATATGCAATTATTAATTTTACAGGACTATGTGTGCGTTCATGTAACAATTAACTCAACGAAAAAATAGAACTAACACATCTAATTATGGAATGTAATCCTATATTCCAATTAA
Source organism: Kitagawia praeruptora (assembly GCA_037693485.1). NCBI lineage: Eukaryota > Viridiplantae > Streptophyta > Magnoliopsida > Apiales > Apiaceae > Kitagawia > Kitagawia praeruptora. Next base: position 150,467,808 of record CM075352.1, read on the forward strand.
TCAATATTAACCCCGTTTTAGTTTACAATCTAAAAGTTGAAACTCAACTTATTAATGGAGGTGATGCACCCTTCCTTTATGTCACATACAACACACATTTAAGCTTACAATTTGAAAATCAAGGTCAACAAGATGTCAATTAAAAAGGGTGAATAGATTTTATTGAAGATGTTTTGATGAATTTCATAACATGTGGTACATTGATAGGCATTGTAGCTATTTGATATAAAGAAAGTTTAGAAGGAAGAAACATACTAGTTGGAGAACAAACCATAAGTATGGCAATGATGTTAAAAATGAGGTCAAAATAAGATATTATACAAAATCCACAGGCCAGCATCATAAAAATTAAACCACTAGGAGTGCTATACACATCTTATATAGACAATCAAAATTGTTAACACAAGTTCCAAGTAAAAGAATATTTCAAGAAAAACATACAGATCCGCCCAATCTAATCAGCAAAATTCACAGTAAATGTGAGGTGGAACTAGACCAAGACCAAATTACACAAGCTTTATGTTGAAACACACGACAATCTGAATTTTCACATTGTCAATAGAAAATTTAGAAAAAAATATTGATTTGATCAGAGTAGATTAAAAAAGTGAAAATTGTGCAACAACAAGAAGAAAAAGAATTTAATCAATTATGATAGACAAAACTCCACAATATAACATAATATAACAGGTCAGATAAACCAATTTTAGCTTAGAGTTATCAATTCACAATTACCTCAGCAAAAGAAAGTAATAGGAAAAACACATATGCACACACGAAGTCGCAATAGACCCCGTGGAAGATGAAGTAAAATTTTAACCTCGGCCGTATCAGTCATAGAATTGTCTGGCGACCAGGAACCACATGGGCGGGTGATCCTTTCCCTGATAGAATTGGTAATCCCGTGAACATAACTATACTGTCTGTCTAATGCTGACTCGTACATTTCTGCTTGCATAATTCTGAACCAAAAGAGTAGAACGTTTGAATGAAAGAATTATTTCAAGAGAAAGAAAGTGGAAACAAGAAATGTAATCATTTTGGAAGGCTACGGTTATCTATTATTCATAGCTAAATCGTTAACAGTAGTATTTACTTATTTAAAATAGCTACCAAATCTATCATTTGTGCACATCATCAATAATCTTCGCTACTTCTGTCCTCTCAGCAACCTCTGTTGAGGCACTCGATGATGCTGAACAAAAAGTAAAATGCTACATTTAAATCAAGAACCAACATGCATACGCAAAAATTTCAATCTAAGATGTATGCAATCAAAACATCAACATGTATTAATCCTCTTGACGTTTTGATTGCATTTTGTTAACATGTAAAACAAAATGCATAACTGACTGGGTGCATATATCCTCTCTAAATGTTCCTTTATTAAACCTCTTGATGCTTTGATTGCATATAACTTAGCTTGGAATTTTTACTTATGCATGCTGGTTCTTGATTAAATATTGCATCTCACTTTTTGTTCTACATCATCGAGTGCCTCAACCGAGGTTGCTGAGAGGATAGAAGTAGTGAAGATTATTGATGATGTGCACAGATGATAGATTTGGTAGCTATTTAAATAAGTATATACTATTATTAATGATTCAGCTATGAATAACAGATACCCGTAGTTTTCCAAAGTGATTACGTTTCTTTTTTCTACTTTCTCTCTCTTGAAATAATTCTTTAATTCACACGTTCGACTCTTTTGATTTAGAAATTGCAAGCAGAAATGTATAAGTCAACACTAGATAGACAGTCTAGTTATGCTCCCATGATTAGCAGTTTCTATCAGGAACAAGATCACCTGGTCGCCAAACAATTCTATGACTGATATGGCCGAGGTTGGAATTTTACTTCATCTTCCACAGGGTCTATTGCGACTTTGTGTGTGCATATGTATTTTTCCTATTACTTTCTTTTGCTGAGGTAATTGCGAATTGATAATTCTAAGCTAAAATTTCCATAATTGGTTTATTTGACTTGTTATATTGTGTTATATTATGGAGTTTTGTCTATCATGATTGATTAATGTCTTTTTCTTCTAGTTGTTGCACAACTATCACCTTTTTAATCTACTCTGATCAAATCATAATTTTTTTCTAAATTTTCTCTTAACAGTGTGAAATTTCAGATTGTCATGTGTTGCAACATAAAGCATGTGTGCTTGGCCTTAGTCCAGTTCCACCTCATATCTACTTTGAATTTCGCTAATTAGATCGGGGCAGATCCGTATGTTTTTTTTGAAATATTCTTCTACTTGGAACGTGTGTTAACATTTTTGATGGTCGATCTATATAAGATGTGTATAGCACTCCTAGTGGTTTAATTTTTATAATGTTGGCTTATGGATTTTGTATATCTTCTTATTTTGACCTCATTTTTAACATCGCTGCCATACTTATGGTTTGTTCTTCAACTTGTAAGTTTATTCTTCTGAACTTTCTTTGTATTAGATAGCTAAAAGGCCTATCAATGTACTACATGTTCTAAAATTCATCAAAAGATATTTAATAAAATCTATTCACCCTTTCTAGTTGACATCTTTTTGACCTTTATTTTCGAATTGTGTAAGCTTAAATGTGTGTTGTATGTGACATAAAGGAAGCGTGCATCACCTCCATTAATTAGTTGAGTTTTAACTTTTAGATTGTAAACTAAAACGGGGTTAGTATTGATTAATTGGAATATAGGATTACATTCCATAATAAGATGTGTTAGTTCTATTTTTTCGTTGAGTTAATTGTTACATGAACGCACGCATAGTCCTGTAAAATTAATTATTACATATCTTTATCCATAGAAAAAATTGTGATATGAAATTTCATACACGAATGAAATTACGAGGTGGAGATCTATATCTAATTGAACATAAAGGTTATGAAATTCAGGTAAGCTTCTAAATTTATTACTTACATGTCTTCTAGTCGTAATATTATGTGAATGAGAAGTTGTAGCACCTTTTCCTTTAAACAGGTTTGGTCCATTCTTCTTAATGATGTTCAGTTCAAAATGCATTGGCCAAAATATATTAATTTGAAAATCAATGGTAAGTACACGTGTTATTCTATTCATCGCTCAATTTTCTTTTATAAGTTCTCCAATCTTCACCAAAAGGATCCACAACTTTATGTTGCATAAAGTCACTGGAGTTTTGTTATCTTGGCATAAACTTTTATATATTAAGACATATACTTTGAGCTTGAAAGCCTGAGCTTTCTATTCCATACAAATTCTCAGGCGTTCTGATGAAACCTATAGATAGATTAGGGCACCAGATGTTGGGCCTGATGGTGGCGATGTTGGTGAACTTACAAGTCCTCCTTTACTTGACCAACCTTTTTTTTTTGCTAAATTACATGACCAACTTTAGTTTGCAACACCCATGTCCTGTTGGGTTTCAATACAATTTGATATTATGGGTTTGGGTGGTGTAATATATATATGGGTAAGATAATAATTGTATGTTTAGACAATTATTATATGTGGCATGTCTTGATCACTAAGTTGAGAAATTAGGTGCCAAGAATTGGAAGGCTTGTAGAATAAGTATAATAAGACTTGTAGAACAAGTATGGTAAGTCTTGGTGGCTAATTTTGGATGGCTATATATACATTGTCATATTGTATTTGTTTGATAGGTGAGTACTTAAGAGATGTAGTCTTAGGTATTGTTTGTGAGATGCTTAAGCATTGTTTGGCTTATGTATCAGTTTAGGACACCATTGAAGTTTTATTGTTTTCGTGTATTATTGATAATTATTTTGATTAATAATACGAGTTGGGACGTGGTTGTTTCCACGTCAAATATTTTGTGTGTTCTTGTTTTACTTTTACTTATTGATTTGACTAGATTGTACTCAACCCCGCCTTCTACAATCTAGGTTGTATTGTTGGGCCTCAACAGTGTATCAAATTTAGTGTACCACACTACCAACCAAATAGAGGCTAGTTGCTTATAATAATATAGTATAGTATAGGTAGGTATATAAATTTTACTAGATTTGGTATATTAAAGTCTTTTTCTAGTAAGTTAAAGATAGTTCAGGGACCCAAAATACGAAATCATTTGTTCATGGACCTAGATAATAAACATGAATAGAGCAGGGACCTATTATTTAATTTTCCCTTTAAGAATTATTCAAGATTTTTTTACTCTAAAGATGTCATAAACTATTAGAATTTGTCTTGATAGTTGTATTTTATTGGATTTTATATAACTTTAAACTTCTACAATAGAGTTCAAAATTTTGCAATAGAATTACGTAAATCAACTAATTACTTATCCTGATTTTACAGTAAAATCAAAAGATTTATCGGAAATTTTGAGCAATTAAGAAATTGTAACAACTAAATTTTAAAAAAAAAAATATAAAGAAGTCAACAAAATGTATTAAAAGTGTAAAGTAGAATCAAAAATTTTTACATTAGAATTAATTTAATCAACAATTACTTACTTGATTATGCAATAAAATTAGAGGCATGTCTGAAATTTTGAGCAAAATATTTTCTTCTTAACAATCATTTCGTCAAAACCTGAAACAGAATTAAAAAATTTACAAAAAATTATAATGACATCAATGTGAAAATTTGTGAACATGCTCTTAATATGATATACAAAAATGATCACATAGTATCCAAAGAAAAATATCTAAATCACGAAAATATATTAGAGATGAGAAGCGTAAATGAAAACAAACAGAGATAAAAGCCATCATAAACTGAATTTAACAAAAATTATTATGAATTTATAAAATATTACAATTTAATTGGTAAAATTGAAATTCAATAACATCTAATAGTTAGACAACGAGATTAACCTGATGAAGATTTAATCGCAACAACGGGATTACATAGCTGAGCTTGTTTTGAATTGGATGTCACAATCATAAATAAAATCACCGGAAGAGATTGTCGACAGAGAGATCGTGTAATCGGCTTGTATGTATAACTAACCTGTACATTTACATTCAATAAAATTTAATAGCTTTTAAATTTAAGATAAAGAGTGAAAATCAATAGAGATTAAATCGCAGCAAGATGATTACGTAACTCAGATTGATTCGAATAAGATGCCACAAACTAAAATAAAATTGTCGAGAGAGAGATCTTGAAACCCGCTTGAATGTATGACTAACATATAAATACAACAACTAGTAGTTGATAGAAGATATTATAATTAATAGAGTTAAAGCAATTCATAGATAAAATGATTACATCGACAATTATCTTCAGTACCCAACAAAAAAATGATTTAAAAAGATGTTCACACAAGAAACTTTGTTAATTTTAACTAAATTGCAGATAAAATCGATGAAAGACAGGTCGATGTATAATGAATTTGATTGAAGGAGATGAATATGTACATGACCTATAGATACAATAGTTGTGAAACTTTTGTTTTTGCTTAAATAGAAAGAAATTTAACTTTCATTTATAATAACTATTAGATTGGTTTATCGTAGTGTCCAGATTAGCCTAGAAGGTTCTTTCTTGTACTTTATATAGGAGGGTGTTTTCTAGAATAATGGCCTACTTATATAGTGGGCTGGTCCTAATCATTTAGAGGCCCCGTGTAGAAGTTTTATTGGACCCCTTTTGAAAGTATTGTTAAGATAATATAAAAGAGCCTTTTGGGCTTAGCAAAAAAAAAAAGAGCTTTTTGGATCAATTAGAAATATTACTAAAAAACTTTGGGACCTTATTAAAATGAATCAAACCAAAGTAAGAATGTAAAAAAAATTATAAATTTAAATTTGAAGAAAACTTGTTTGAAGAACATTATCATTAATTGAAGACCTGCTTGGAAGAGCCTCTCCCTCTTAGGACGCGCCCTAAGAGAAGTGAAGTCGGAGAAATAAAATATTAAAGACCTCCAGGGGTTTTCCTTGATGATTGAAGGCATCCCCTATGTATTGGGTTAACCTCATAAGGGAGCGGTAGGTATGATTTAGTTTGTGCTCTGAGAGCCTTGTTCTTATATCCAATAGATTTTTTTTCATTGGAGAACTTTGGAGTTAGTTCTGCACTTTGCAATTGTAAAGTTGGGATAACTAATCTTATAATTTGGTGGGTTGTCCTTATCGATCGGGAGATAAGGACACACACTATCATTTGGAATAAGTCGTGGCTATACTTACACCTATATTTTCGAGAGACAACTGGTAGTGAGAAATCTGTGAAGTCCCGAGATTGTACGTAAGTGGGCATTGGACCTTTGTGACTAGACCTCATTGTTGGGCATTCTTAAAGTGAGCTGAAGTCTTGTTGGAGTCGGTTCAAGTTTTCTTGTAGTTGGCCTCATAGTGGGAAACCTAGTCCATATAGATTTCTTGCTCCCAAGAACTACGTTGGACTTGATCCTCAATAAATAGAGATGCGTAGCGAGAGCTCTTATAGCAACCACCAATAAACCTAACCAATCTTAACCTCTAATTATTCACAAATAACATATTTTGATGGTTTTTTTGGCAAAAAATCATAATCGTAGATCTTGATTTCGGTAAAAAACCAGAAATTTTGTTAAACTAAATTCCCTTTTTAACAGTCACCTTGGTGTTAATGAGATTGTAGCCTTTTTCATTATTCACGTGTTGTTGCTACACTAAGGAGGCGTAAAAGTAAAATGGAATTGACATGTGTTTGTATCTTTTTTATTTGTGAAACTAATGATTTTAAAATCAATAATTTCCATTGCGCAAGATTATTTTGCAATTTCATGTAAATATTTCATAATATTCAAAAAATAGATTGAGTTATGAAACAATAAATAATAAACGAACCAACCCATCATGCAAATAAGCGTGATTTGTGGAAATCACAAAAGCTTGGCCCTTGTGCTCTTTGAGCTTTACAACATTCAGCTGTTGGTTTAGTGTCCGAGACTAGAATGGTATTGTAGCACGGCATGAGTAAACCTGGTTCGCACTCCATAGCTTTGGTCACTTGTACTTCTACTACTATCATTAGAGCTATTATAATCATCAAAGTAGATACTATACTACTCCCTCCGTCCCTCTCATTTCTTTACAGTTACTATTTTGGGATGTCCATCTGATTTTTTACGTTACCATAAATAGTAAGTTTCCCCCACTATTACACCCACTATCTTCCACCACAATCTCATATTTAATAATAAAAAATACTATTACACCCACTACTTTCCTCCACTATCTCAAATCTATTATTAAATATTGATAGGTCCCACCACTTTACCCACTTTTCATCTAAATTTACTTATTTTTTATGCATTACCTTGCCTCCGTATCCCCCTCCAATGTAAACAAATGAGGGGGATGGAGGAAGTAATATTTAGTGGCCATTTTCTGTTAATCACTGCTTATTTGTGCTTATTTTGTGTAAGGTTTCAGCTAAAGATTGTATGAGTTAATCTTGAGATTTCATTCATGTGAGATCATTTATTTATGGGAAAATTAATTCTACCATCCCTAAACTATCAACATTTTTTTTCTAAGTACCTGAACAAAAATATGAATTTCTAGGTAATCAAACTTTTGAACTTTTCCCATCGCAGTCCTTTTATCCAAATTTGATTAACGGACGTTAGTCAATGGTGCCGTGACAGTGATGTGGCAATTGAAAATTTACGAATTGAAGTGAAATTTTGATATGTTAATCTATGAGTGATTACTAGAACACGGGTGGTGAAATTTTTCGATTTCGAGATCACTAACATATGAAAATCTGCAAATTATATTAAGTTTTTTTTTTCGTGTTCTTGAAATTAATTAAAGTGCAGATTTCTATACGTTAGTGAAGTCGAAATCGAAAACTTTCACCACCCATGTTCTTGTAATCACTCCTAAATTACCATATCAAAATTTCACTTAAATCCATGAATTTTCGATTGCCACATCACTGATAGGAAGGACTGCGTTTGGAAAAATTCAAAAGTTTGATTACCTAGAAATTCATATTATTTTTCAGGGACTTTGAAGTAAAAATGCTATTAGTTTAGGAACATTAGAATTAACTTTCCCTTTATTTAGAACTATGAGTGCCCTAAATACCCACTTTTATTATTTCAAACCCAAAATACCCATTCCGCGCGCGCAGTTCCCTAAATACCCACGGGATATCCCGCGATGGAGATGTTGTGTAATATAAATATATTGGATAGATATTTAGAATATCATTAAGTTTTAATTTTTTTTGAAATCTTAATTAAATTCTTTAAGGTTTTAAGGATATTTTAAAATTTTAATTTAAATAAGTAGAAAGACATTGCATGTAATAAAAAGAAAAGAAAATAACAATGAGTAGAAAATAAAATTTTATCCTATGGATAAAATTTTTTATCCTACTAATTTGTTTTATTAATCCAACCTTATGGCTGTAAAGTTTGTCAAAAATAAAGAATACTAGAAAAAAGTAAGTAAATTAAACATTTATATCTTAAATTTTATAACCAAAATATACTATATTTACAACAAATTCAAATCCTAATCGATCGAATTTAAGCTTTATTTCGATTGAATCAATATATATAAGCCTATCCCTAGTGATGAGGAACACCGAGAAAAGTCAGCAAAGGATCCGGTTCCTATCCTTCTAGGACTAGGAGGCCCGAAAAGGTTGCTTACATCGGAGCATCCTTGAGGAGTCCTTGAAGAGCAAGTTGGTCACGTTCCTGCAAGAGAACAACAACATCACATATAAGCCTCGGACAGCCATTAAGGCTCAGGCGTAGCTGACTTCGTGGTTAAATGTACTATTGGCAACCATGAAGTCGGGGGTTGGAGATAGTACCCCAAGAAGGAAGTGAGTTTCATAACAAGAATGAGGAGTATTATCTGACCAGAAGGAGTATTGGGTGCTCTATTTTGATGGAGTATCAAAAACAAAATCAAGTGGTGCAAGCCTACTCTTGCAAAGCCCTGACGGGTTCAAACTATCCTAGTAGGACTTAGCTTCATATTTATTTAGTAGAAGTAGAAATAAGGTTCGATGAAACCATTGTAGATCATGTTGCACCGAGTAGGACAATAGTACTTTATATAAGGATTGAACCCATTTCAAGTTATTAATGCAAGTTTGTTTTTCGTTCTTTGATTTTATTTATGTGACAAGCACCTGATGAGTGTAAGTTTAAGATGACCAAGTACCGAAAATAAAAGAATACACGAATGGAAACAAACAAATGCATATATAGAGATCCCGAAGGGTCGAGAGTTAGGTTACAACATAACCAAATAAGAGTTTAAGTCCTTGAAGGACCCGGGATGAAAGGCAAGTTAATAAAGCCACATGTGGCAATCAAAGCCATGCAAGGCTGTGGAGGCTAAGGACTAACCACTCTTCAATATTTTTTAAAAGACTTGGATGGAGAGTCTAAGGTGGAATACCAACAGAGAACCTTGAATCCCAGTCCACGGATCATGGAATATAAGAATATCTTTGATCAAGGATCGAGAAGTACAAGCAAACTCTAGTCTCGAGAGTTTAAAGGCAAGAAACCAAAAGGAATGATATTTCTTGAACTCCAGGTCAAGGAAGCGACCTTGGATCCTTGACCTAGGATCAAGAAAAACAAGAAACAATGATGGAATTTGAAACCTTGAAATCAAAACGAGGAACCAAGACAAACGTTGAAGCCATGATGGCTAAGCAAGCCAAGAAAAGTCATTTTAAAAACTCTAGGTTGATGACAACCCAAGATGAGAAACTTATCACCTAGGAACAACCTTGGTTTCCAAGTTAAGAATCAAGAACTTAAAGATTAGTGATAAAGGTGGAGACCTTAAAATAAATCCATGAATACTTGATAGTCAACCCTCAACATTCGAACATTGATGTGTAACACTCGCACAACCCCAAGATGAAGTATGGAAATCTCCGAAGGAAGGATCCAAAGCACAAGGGGGCGACCACACCTCCCGGAGGAGCCTCAGCCAACCACCCTTAGTCTTGTGTTTTAAACCAAGAATCAACAAGCTAAGTTGAAGTCATTGAAGGCCCTATAAGCTGTGAAAGCCACTCTTGATCAATCATTCAACTCTTAAACATGAAGTTTCAAGCAAGAAAATATGGATTGATGGAGAACATGTTGCTATGAAACCACAAAGGGAAGTTTTAAACGTCCCCGGGGAAGCCAAGGACCTTCTGCAGCCAACCGGAAGCTCGAGAAGTAGCCCCGGCTGACTAGAAGTCCCTTAGCTGACTGGAAGCCCCGAATGATCCCTAGCCAACTGGAAGTCCCATAGACGAATGGAAGTCCCTTAGCCGACTACAGGTCTCGGAGGAGCCTCAGCCGACTGAAAGTCCCTCGACCGACTGGAGGTCCCGGAGGAGCCTCAGCCGACTAGAAGTCCCTCAGCCGATTGGAAATCCCGGAGGAGCCTTAGCCGACTAGAAGTTCCCCGGTCGACTAGAGCAAGCCGACTAGAGGTCCCGAAGGATCCTCTTCCGACTAGAAGTCCCTTCGCCGACTGTAAGTCCCAGAGGAGCCTCAGCCGACTGGAAGTCCCCCGACCGACTGGAGCCAGCCGACTGGAAGTCCCGGAGGAGCCCCAACCGACTAGAAGTCCCTCAGCCAAATGGAAGTCCCCCGACCGACTGAAGCCAGCCGATTGGAGGTTCCGGAAGTGCCTCAGCCGACTAGAAGTCCCTCAGCCGACTGGATGTCCCGGAGGAGCCACAACCGACTGGAAGTTCCCTAGAGCCGAAGCCGGAGTTGAAGTCGGAGCCGAAGCCAAAGCTAGCACCGTTTAACACCATTTAACACCGTTTAAACATCGTTTAAGGCTGATTAGTGCCATTTAGTGTTGTTTAACACTGTTTAAACATCGTCTAAGTTTGATTAGTGTCTTTTAGCACCGTTTAGCGCTGATTAGTGTCGTTTAGTGCCGTTTAGCACAGTTTTGCGCTGTTTAATGCCGTTTAACACCATAAATGTCGTTTAAGGCTGATTAGTGCCGTTTAGCACCATTTAGTGTCGTTTAGCACCATTTAACACCATCTAAATGTCATTTAAGGCTGATTAGTGCATTTAGCGCCATTTAATACCATTTAGTGTCGTTAAACGCCGTTTAACACCATTTAGTGCGTTGGTCGCTCCACGCTTTACAATCAAGATGATATTCGTGAAACACTAGTGTGCAAAACTAACCCCAAGTCTCGAAAAAGGCATTATAACTTCTACGAAAACCTGATCAGTTTTCCTAGAAGTTAGGGGGAAAATGATATGGGCTAGAAATAAGCCCTAAAGACATAATTAATTATGCATTAATTATAACTGGCTTGGTCCAAACAAGAAGCTCATTAGTGAGGCCCGAAACCCTAATTAATTATTAATTTCGTAATTAATATTGAGGGCTAATTAACAGCTTGGAAATAAGAGTCAAAGATGGATATAACTTCTACAAGAACTAGCCTCCAATGCATCTAATCGTACAAGGAAACCGACTCCTACAAGATAGGATCTAGAATCTTCTTCAAGGAGGTGACTTTTCCACTAAGTCTCCTAACCCTACTCTAAATCTTAGGCTCTCAACGCCTATATAAAGGGCCCGACCCCTCATTCTCAGAACTACGTCTTGGGTTGATTCTCTATCAATACAGAGATACATAGGCATCTTGTAAGGACCAGTCAGTCTCGAAACACAAGACAACCATTAAAGCTCGAATCTCACCGACCCTAGCATTAAATATGCACGAACCCTAGCCGCAATCTAAAACCCTCATCTTTATTCCAGAACACACACTATGCTAAATAAATAAAATTCTGAAAAATAGATAAATAAAAAAATTGAAAATTTTAAATCAAGATAAAATTTGAATTATATAAAATAAAAGTAAGCACGGGTATTGAGCTAGTAATCTATAAACCAACTATTAATGTATAATAGCTACATGGTTTATCAGTTAATTCCTACAATCTAGCATATTGTTTTATTATGTTCTTATTTTGAATGTGTATATTAAGGTAAAATAGCTCCTTGTAGCTTTAGGTATGTTAATTCAATGAATAAAATATAATTGTAACCATTACTAGATCATCTAGAGTTGCTCCAAGTACATACAAGATATTGTTTGATGTCCAACTTGAATTGCTCCAAGTAGAAGTCATGCAGCATATGTATTACAACATAGTCATCAAGATTTACATCTAGTACCTTCATGACATAACGCATATTTGCGTGGAAGACTTAGGTCTTGCAAAGTAAAGTTGGTCATGTAAATTTAGCAAAAAAAAGGTTGGTCATGTAAAGGAGGAGTTATAAGTTCACCAACATCGCCACCATCAGGCCCAACATCTGGTGCCCTAATCTATCAATAGGTTTCATTGGAACGCCTGAGAATTTGTATGGAATAGAAAGCTCAGGCTTTCAAGCTCAAAGTATATGTCTTAATACAAAAAAGTTTAGGCCAAGATAACATAACTCAAGTGACTTTATGCAACAGAAAGTTGTGGATCCTTTTGGTGAACTTATAAAAGAAAATTGAGCAATGAATAGAATAACACGTATACTTACCATTGATTTTCAAATTAATATATTTTAGCCAATGCATTTTGGACTGAACATCATTAAGAAGAATGGACCAAACCTGTTTAAAGGAAAAGGTGCTACAACTTCTCATTCACATAATATTACGACTAGAAGACATGTAAGTATTAAATTTAGAAGCTTACCTGAATTTCATAACCTTTATGTTCAATTAGATATAGATCTCCACCTCGTAATTTCATTCGTGTATGAAATTTCATATCACAATTTTTTCTATGGATAAAGATATGCAATTATTAATTTTACAGGACTATGCGTGCGTTCATGTAACAATTAACTCAACGAAAAAATAGAACTAACACATCTTATTATGGAATGTAATCCTATATTCCAATTAATCAATATTAACCCCATTTTAGTTTACAATCTAAAAGTTGAAACTCAACTTATTAATGGAGGTGATGCACCCTTCCTTTATGTCACATACAACACACATTTAAGCTTACAATTTGAAAATCAAGGTCAACAAGATGTCAACTAAAAAGGGTGAATAGATTTTATTGAAGATCTTTTGATGAATTTTATAACATGTGGTACATTGATAGGCCTTGTAGCTATTTGATACAAAGAAAGTTCAGAAGGAAGAAACATACAAGTTGAAGAACAAAACACAAGTATGGCAGTGATGTTGAAAATGAGGTCAAAATAAGATAATATACAAAATCCACAGGCCAGCATCATAAAAATTAAACCACTAGGAGTGCTATACACATCTTATATAGACAATCAAAATTGTTAACACAAGTTCCAAGTAAAAGAATATTTCAAGAAAAACATACAGATCCGCCCAATCTAATCAGCAAAATTCACAATAAATGTGAGGTGGAACTAGACCAAGACCAAGTACACAAGCTTTATGTTGAAACACACGACAATCTGAATTTTCACATTGTCAAAAGAAAATTTAGAAAAAAATATTGATTTGATCAGAGTAGATTAAAAAAGTGAAAATTGTGTAACAACAAGAAGAAAAAGAATTTAATCAATTATGATAGACAAAACTCCACAATATAACATAATATAACAGGTCAAATAAACCAATTTTAGCTTAGAGTTATCAATTCACAATTACCTCAGCAAAAGAAAGTAATAGGAAAAACACATATGCACACACAAAGTCGCAATAGACCTCGTGGAAGATGAAGTAAAATTTCAACCTCGACCATATCAATCATTGAATTGTCTGGCGACCAGGAACCACATGGGCGGGTGATCCTTTCCCTGATAGAATTGGTAATCCCGGGAACATATTTATACTGTCTGTCTAATGCTGACTCGTACATTTCTGCTTGCATAATTCTGAACCAAAAGAGTAGAACGTTTGAATGAAAGAATTATTTCAAGAGAAAGAAAGTGGAAACAAGAAATGTAATCATTTTGGAAGGCTACAGTTATCTATTATTCATAGCTAAATCATTAAAAGTAGTATCTACTTATTTAAAATAGCTACCAAATCTATCATTTGTGCACATCATCAATAATCTTCACTACTTCTGTCCTCTCAACAACCTCTGTTGAGGCACTCGATGATGCTGAACAAAAAGTAAAATGCTACATTTAAATCAAGAACCAACATGCATACGCAAAAATTTCAATCTAAGATGTATGCAATCAAAACATCAACACGTATTAATCCTCTTGATGTTTTGATTGCATTATGTTAACATGTAAAACAAAATGTATAACTGACTGGGTGCATATATCCTCTCTAAATGTTTCTGTATTAATCCTCTTGCTGCTTTGATTGCATATAACTTAGCTAGGAATTTATACTTATGCATGCTGGTTCTTGACTAAATATAGCATCTCACTTTTTGTTCTACATCATCGAGTACCTCAACCGAGGTTGCTGAGAGGACAGAAGTAGTGAAGATTATTGATGATGTGCACAGATGATAGATTTGGTAGCTATTTAAATAAGTATATACTACTATTAATGATTCAGCTATGAATAACAGATACTCGTAGTTTTCCAAAGTGATTACATTTATTTTTTCTACTTTCTCTCTCTTGAAATAATTCTTTAATTCACACGTTCTACTCTTTTGATTTAGAAATTGCAAGCAGAAATGTATGAGTCAACACTAGATAGACAGTCTAGTTATGTTCCCAGGATTAACAGTTCTATCAGGAAAAAAATCACCTACCCATGTGGTTCCTGGTCGCCAGACAATTCTATGACTGATATGGCCGAGGTTGAAATTTTACTTCATCTTCCACAGGGTCTATTGCGACTTTGTGTGTGCATATGTGTTTTTTCTATTACTTTCTTTTGCTGAGGTAATTGCGAATTGATAACTCTAAGCTAACATTTCCATAATTGGTTTATTTGACTTGTTATATTGTGTTATATTATAGAGTTTTGTCTATCTTGATTGATTAATGTCTTTTTCTTCTAGTTGTTGCACAATTATCACCTTTTTAATCTACTATGATCAAATCATAATTTTTTTCTAAATTTTCTCTTAACAGTATGAAATTTCAGATTGTCGTGTGTTGCAACATAAAGCATGTGTGTTTGGCCTTGGTCCAGTTCATATCTACTGTGAATTTAGCTGATTAGATCGGGGCAGATCCGTATGTTTTTCTTGAAATATTCTTTTACTTGGAACTTGTGTTAACATTTTTTATGGTCGATCTATATAAGATGTGTATAGCACTCCTAGTGGTTTAATTTTTATGATGCTGGCTTGTGGATTTTGTAAATCTTCTTATTTTGACCTCATTTTTAACATTGCTGCCATACTTATGGTTTGTTCTTCAACTTGTAAGTTTATTCCTTCTGAAGTTTCTTTGTATTAGATAGCTAAAAGGCCTATCAATGTACTACATGTTCTGTAATTCATCAAAAGATATTTAATAAAATCTATTCACCCTTTCTAGTTGACATCTTTTTGACCTTGATTTTCGAATTGTGTAAGCTTAAATGTGTGTTGTATGTGACATAAAGGAAGGGTGCATCACCTCCATTAATTAGTTGAGTTTCAACTTTTAGATTGTAAACTAAAACGGGGTTAATATTGATTAATTGGAATATAGGATTACATTCCATAATAAGATGTGTTAGTTCTATTTTTTCGTTGAGTTAATTGTTACATGAACGCACGCATAGTCCTGTAAAATTAATTATTACATATCTTTATCCATAGAAAAAATTGTGATATGAAATTTCATACACGAATGAAATTACGAAGTGGAGATCTATATCTAATTGAACATAAAGGTTATGAAATTCAGGTAAGCTTCTAAACTTATTACTTACATGTCTTCTAGTCGTAATATTATGTGAATGAGAAGTTGTAGCACCTTTTCCTTTAAACAGGTAGGTCCATTCTTCTTAATGATGTTCAGTTCAAAATGCATTGGCCAAAGTATATTAATTTGAAAATCAATGGTAAGTACACGTGTTATTCTATTCATTGCTCAATTTTCTTTTATAAGTTCTAAAAATCTTCACCAAAAGGATCCACAATTTTCTGTTGCATAAAGTCACTTGAGTTTTGTTGTCTTGGCCTAAACTTTTATATATTAAGACATATACTTTGAGCTTAAAAGCCTGAGCTTTCTATTCCATACAAATTCTCAGGCGTTCTGATGAAACATATCGATAGATTAGGGCACCAGATGATGGGCCTGATGGTGGCGATGTTGGTGAACTTACAAGTCCTCCTTCACATGACCAACCTTTTTTTTTTGCAAAATTACATGACCAACATTAGTTTGCAACACCCATGTCTTGTTGGGTTTCAATACAATTTGATGTTATGGGTTTGGGTGGTGTAATATATATATGGGTAAGATAATAATTGTATGTTTAGACAATTATTATATGTGGCATGTCTTGATCACTAAGTTGAGAAATTAGGTGCCAAGAATTGGAAGGCTTGTAGAACAAGTATAATAAGACTTGTAGAACAAGTATGGTAAGTCTTGGTGGCTAATTTTGGATGGCTATATATACATTGTCATATTGTATTTGTTTGATAGGTGAGTACTTAAGAGATGTAGTCTTAGGTATTGTTTGTGAGATGTTTAAGCATTGTTTGGCTTATGTATCAGTTTAGGACACCATTGAGATTTTATTGTTTTCATGTATTATTAATAATTATTTTGATTAAAAATACGAGTTGGGACGTGGGTATTTCCACATCAAATATTTTGTGTGTTCTTGTTTTACTTTTACTTATTGATTTGACTAGATTGTATTCAACCCCTCCTTCTACAATCTAGGTTGTATTGTTGGGCCTCAACAGTGTATCAAATTTAGTGTACCACACTACCAACCAAATAGAGGCTAGTTTTCTTATAATAATATAGTATAGTATAGGTAGGTATATAAATTTTACTAGATTTGGTATATTAAAGTCTTTTTCTAATAAGTTAAAGATAGTTGAGGGACCCAAAATATGAAATCTTTAGTTCATGGACCTAGATAATAAAACATGAATAGAGCAGGGACCTATTATTTAATTTTCCCTTTAAGAATTATTCAAGATTTTTTTTTGATCTGAAGATGTCATAAACTATTAGAATTTGTCCTGATAGTTGTATTTTATTGGATTTTATATAACTTTAAACTTCTACAATAGAGTTCAAAATTTTGTAATAGAATTACGTAAATCAACTAATTACTTATCCTAATTTTACAGTAAAATCAAAAGATTTATCGAAAATTTTGAGCAACTAAGAAACTGTAACAACTAAATTCAAAAACAAAAAAAAAATTATGAAGAAGTCAACAAAATGTATTAAAAGTGTAAAGTAGAATCAAAAATTTTTACATTAGAATTAATTTAATCAACAATTACTTACTTGATTATGCAATAAAATTAGAGGCATGTCTGAAATTTTGAGCAAAATATTTTCTTCTTAACAATCATTTCGTCAAAACCTGAAACAGAATTAAAAAATTTACAAAAAATTATAATGACATCAATGTGAAAATTTGTGAACATGCTCTTAATATGATACACAAAAATGATCACATAGTATCCAAAGAAAAATATCTAAATCACGAAAATGTATTAGAGACGAGAAGCGTAAATGAAAACAAACAGAGATAGAAGCCATCATAAACTGAATTTAACAAAAATTATTATGAATTTATAAAATATTACAATTTAATTGGTAAAATTGAAATTCAATAACATCTAATAGTTAGACAAAGAGATTAACCTGATGAAGATTTAATCGCAACAACGGGATTACATAGCTGAGCTTGTTTTGAATTGGATTTCACAATCATAAGTAAAATCTCCGAAAGAGATTGTCGATAGAGAGATCGTGTAATCGGCTTGTATGTATAACTAACCTGTACATTTACATTCAATAAAATTTAATAGCTTTTAAATGTAAGATAAAGAGTGAAAATCAATAGAGATTAAATCGCAGCAAGATGATTACGTAACTCAAATTGATTCGAATAAGATGCCACAAACTAAAATAAAATTGTCGATAGAGATCTCGAAACCGGCTTGAATGTATGACTAACATATAAATACAACAACTAGTAGTTGTTAGAAGATATTATAATTAATAGATTTAAAGCAATTCATAGAAAAATGAGTACAAATACACAAACCCGATAAAGACTAAATGACAACGTCATTACATCGACAATTATCTTGAGTACCCAACAAAAAATGATTTTAAAAGATGTTCACACAAGAAACTTTGTTAATTTCAACTAAATTGCAGATAAAATCGATGAAAGACAAGTCGATGTATAATGAATTTGATTGAAGGAGATGAATATGTACATGACCTATAGATACAATAGTTGTGAAACTTTTGTTTTTGCTTAAATAGAAAGAAATTATTTAGCTTTCATTTATAATAACTGTTAGATTAGTTTATCGTAGTGTCCAGATTAGCCTAGAAGGTTCTTTCTTGTACTTTATATAGGAGGGTGTTTTCTAGAATAATGGCCTACTTATATAGTGGGCTGGTCCTAATCATTTAGAGGCCCCGTGTAGAAGTTTTATTGGACCCCTTTTGAAAGTATTGTTAAGATAATATAAAAGAGCTTTTTGGGCTTAGCAAAAAAAAAAGAGCTTTTTGGATCAATTAGAAATATCACTAAAAAACTTTGGGACCTTATTAAAATGAATCAAACCAAAGTAAGAATGTAAAAAAAATTACAAATTCCAGTTTGAAGAAAACTTGTTTGAAGAACATTATCATTAATTGAAGACCTGCTTAGAAGAGCCTCTCCCTCTTAGGACGTGCCCTAAGAGAAGTAAGTCGGAGAAATAAAATATTAAAGACCTCCAGGGGTTTTCCTTGATGATTGAAGGCATCCCCTATGTATTGGGTTAACCTCATAAGGGAGCGGTAGGTATGATTTAGTTTGTGCTCTGAGAGCCTTGTTCTTATATTCAATAGATTTTTTTCATTGGAGAACTTTGGAGTTAGTTATGCACTTTGCAATTGTAAAGTTGGGATCACTTATCTTATAATTTGGTGGTTGTCCTTATCGATCGGGAGATAAGGACACACACTATCATTTGGAATAAGTCGTTGCTATACTTACACCTATATTTTCGAGAGACAACTGGTAGTGAGAAATCTGTGAAGTCCCGAGATTGTAAGTAAGTGGGCATTGGGCCTTTGTGACTAAACCTCATTGTTGGGCATTCATAAAGTGAGCTGAAGTCTTGTTGGAGTCGGTTCAAGTTTTCTTGTAGTTGGCCTCATAGTGGGAAACCTAGTCCATATAGATTTCTTGCTCCCAAGAACTACGTTGGACTTGATCCTCAATAAATAGAGATGCGCAGCGAGAGCTCTTATAGCAACCACCAATAAACCTAACCAATCTTAACCCCTAATTATTCACAAATAACATATTTTGATGGTTTTTTCGGCAAAAAATCATAATCGTAGATCTTGATTTCGGCAAAAAACCAGAAGTTACGTTAAACTAAATTCCGTTTTTAACAATCACTTGGTGTTAATGAGATTGTAGCCTTTTTCATTGTTCACGTGCTGTTGCTACACTAAGGAGGCATAAAAGTAAAATGGAATTGACATGTGTTTGTGTTTTTTTTATTTGTGAAACTAATGATTTTAAAATCAATAATTTCCATTGCGCAAGATTATTTTGCAATTTCATGTAAATATTTCATAATTTTCAAAAAATAGATTGAGTTATGAAACAATAAATAATAAGAGAACCAACCCACCATGCAAATAAGCGTGATTTGTGGAAATCACAAAAGCATGGCTCTTGTGCTCTTTGAGCTTTACAACATTCAGCTGTTGGTTTAGTGTCCGAGACTAGAATGGTATTGTAGCACGACAAGAGTAAACCTGGTTCGCACTCCATAGCTTTAGTCACTTGTATTTCTACTACTATCATTAGAGCTATTACAATCATCAAAGTAGATACTATACTACTCCCTCCGTCCCTCTTATTTCTTTACAGTTACTATTTTAGGATGTCCTTCTCATTTTTTACGTTACCATAAATAGTAAGTTTCCCCCACTATTACACCCACTACCTTCCACCACAATCTCATATTTAATAAAAAAAAACACTATTACATACTTTCCTCCACTATCTCAAATCTATTATTAAATATTGATAGGTCCCATCACTTTACCCACTTTTCATTTAAATTTACTTATTTTTTATGTAGCATCCCATAATCCAGGGTACAGATCTGGGACCACTAACCACAAACAACCTCACCCAATCCTGGATAAAACATGATATAATAATAGAAACCCCTTCACCAAGATCGCATACAGGTTATGGTATGAAACAAATTATCAAATTACATTATTACAAACCATCCTCAGAATAAAAAATGTTATACAACTTTATAACTAAATGAAATCACTGCCTGACTAGATGTCCAACCTTGACAAATTCCTAAACCACTATCCGACGAAATCCATAACCCGAACATCTCATCTTGATGTTGGAAGAGTATTACCAACTGACCACAAGGTCCACTAATCATCTCTATTAACTGGAGAAAATAAACATTATAACAAGAGTGAGCCAACAACGCTCAACAAGTGCAAATAGTGATAGCAACATCAATAACTGATGGTTTCGATCATAATCACGCAGCGGAAACAGTAAAAATAAAATCGAAACCAAGCCGGATCCATGTATAATAATTCGGATAATCATGGTAGTAAGAATATTTACCTTATTATAGCTTTATGATTGTAGAATAATGGAGATGCAAGCATCCCACGATCACTGAGTGTTTCTCTTCGAATCCTCCTCTACGGTATCCACACGAACACCTTCAAGAACGTCTCACGATCTTGTCCGGAAGGGATGTACTAGCCTCCAATAAAAGAGATATATTTTAGGGTTTCGGTTTAGGTTATGCGGCCAAGCTGTGAATGTGTCGTACTCAAATCCCAGCCCCCTTTACTATCATTTTATAGTAAAGCATAAAGCCCAAGTCAAAACCTAGCCCAAAATCTGATTTATTAAATAATAGAATAAAATCCTATTATTCAAATAAATAATAATTAAGTCATACTCAATTATTAAAATCAGAAAAACATATCTCATATATCTTTGCATTTTATTATAACTTAATTAAGTCCCACTTAATTAATATAATAAAATCCAACTTATCATTAATTAATTTAAATTCATAATTTAAATTATTCTTCCTTTAAATGTTCTATGTGTGTGACCCTATAGGTTATTATTTAATTGGCAATAATTTTATTAAAATTATAAACAATGAGCGGCATCTAGTAATACATCATTGCTACCCAATTAAATAATAATTAAATCGTGATTCGATAAAACCTTTCGTGATTAATGTCTCCGTGTAATATAATCCCTTTAACCAAATATTATAGATTAAACTCGAGGCATGTCTTTAGTGTAATAATCCGAATTTTCAAAAAATGATTTTAGTATTATTTTAAGAATATTAATGCTTTCCTAAAATGAGGAGGAAATTTTTATTTTATTTTATTGTTCATTATCCAGTTCAAGGAATTTCAAAAAACGAATTATCTAATTATTGTCTGGTTCAGTGTAATTATGAACTATATTATGTGATTATTGTTGGAAGGTGGAATGTATGTGAAGTTGTGTTTATGTGTTTATATGATGATTTGTGTGAGTTGTGAAGGCTGATGTATTTTATTTATATTTTTGAGGATTTAAATATATTTAAATCATGCATTTTGATCATCTGTTAATTTTATAAAATTATCGGAGTAATTAAAAATCATGAAATCTTTTGTAATATTATCTTTATAATATTATTTAGTTTTTTTAAAATGGTTGGGTGAATTAATTTGGATGTTTCGGTATTTTAAAATGATTTTAAGAGTTTTATTGTATTTAAAGGATCAAAACTTTGAAAATTCATATTTAATTCATTTTTGATCCGAAAAATATTTTAAATATATGTGTGTGCTCTTAATTTTATGTTCTTCATTTTAAAAATGAAAAGTTTAATTTTCTGAATTTTCTATTTAATTTCGATTTGTAAAGGTTGTTTATTAGTTTTAAAAATGAGTAAGTAGTGTTATATTTGGGCCCGGGATGGAGTGTTAGTAGTGATATAAGATTGGGCCAAGCCCAATAAGAACCCAAAACGCAGTAGGGAAAAGAAATATCGGGGAGAGAATTTGGGGGAAAAGAGAAGAAGGAAAATTAGGGTTCTTGAAAGAGGGAAATTTGGGGGTTTGATTTAATCAATTGAACCTATATACATATATATCTCGTGTGTGTGTGTGTGTATATGAGTCGCGTGTGTGTGTATAGGTGTGTATAGGTGCGCGACTGGCGTGAGCAGCGAGGGAGGCATCGGTCGCGAGTTGCAGGCGACGGTGGGGCGGCGGTCGCGCGTTGTAGGCGGCGGTTGGGCATTTGTGGTGTGTGACTGAGTTGCGATGGTGCTGTGGTGGAAAGGAAAGCAGCATGGGTGGGTTGGGAGGCAGTAGTAAGGTGATGATGGTAGAAGCTGGAGAGAGAGAGAGAGAGAGAGAGAGAGAGAGAGAGATGGTGGAGATTGGTTCCGATGGTTCGAAATCGAAATGGTATAATTTCGTAATTTTTTCAATTATTTAATTTTCGTGTTAAAATTTAGTTGTGTAATTGCGAGTATTGTTTAATTGTTGAAATTTAATTAGATTTAAATTACGAGTTAATTTGTTAATTTCCGAAAATTAATTCGGAGAGTTTAGTTGCTAATTATAATTGTGGGATTAATTGTGAATCCGATTATATGCTTTTGTGATTGTTAGTTGCTAATTATTATTGTTGTTTAATAATTAGAGTTATAATTTCGGAAGTTAAAATTTGGGGATTTTGTTGAATGTTCGGGTTAGTAGTGGCTAATTGTTAAATGTTAACTGCTAATTGGTAATTGTTAATTTTCGATTGTAATTGTAATTTGCTAAATGCAAATTGTTATTGTCATATAAGGTATAGTTATAAGAGTTGGCTAAATTGTAAAATGTTTATATGTTAGATGGTATAAATTGGGCCATAGTATATGTTGGTAGTATAAATGTCAACTACATGGTGTTGACTTACATGTGGATAAACTTAGTTTACTTTCTTTAAATGTTGAGGTGCCGCATGTCTGGGCGGATACTTTTCTTTATGTGCTAGGTGCCGCATGTCTGGGCGGATACTTTTCCTTATGTGCTAGGTGCCGCATGTCTGGGCGGGTACTTTTCTTACTTGTTTACTTTGCTGCAAGTTGAGGCAGCTTTATTTTTGCAAAAAAAGGGTTAAATTGCATTTGAGGGGCTGTGCCCATAGTCCGATAAACGAATACCTCATGCCGAAATTTTCTAAAAATCCCTTGCATTTTAATTTATTTAACTTATTTGATTTCTATGGTTTAAATGTATGATTTTGGTGTTAACTATTTATGTGTATATGTGCTAAGTGATTTATTTCGAGGATTTATGTGTTAAGTGATTTATTTCGAGGATTTATGTGTTAATTCAAGGATTTATGTGTTTCGGGGATTAAATACATTTTGAGGATTATTTATAAACTTAGTTTTGTCATAGAATGACACTAGTATTATAAATGTATATGTTAAGTGAAGTTGACTAAATGGTGGTATAGGGTTATGATGGGTGATACTAGGAAATGTCTACGTTTTAAAAAGGGGACTCTTTAAGTGTGAATTGCTATTACTAAATGTGTTATGTGCATTAATTGGTATTTGAGTAGTCAGCTATAGGGATAACAACTATAGTACGACTTTAAGTGACTCAGTGGTAATTCTGAATTGTGCCTACTCGAGATACGAGGTTGGACTGACGCGTGATCGTAACTATTTCGGTACCATTAGGGCGTGATCAAGTGGAGCAACGTGTATCAAAAAGGAAGGATCGAGGCGTCGTGTAAAGTTCATGGAACTACTTTGGCGAAACGCCAAGGATTTATTCGCGCTGTTCTGTCTGGTGCTAAGGACCAGAGGCAAGTTTATTTATACATACTCTATCGTTCAGAGTATATTGATTTTAAAATATATGAAATGTGTGGAATAAGACTTCAGTCCATATTTGCAAAATTTCTTCTATCTTTATCTTGATAAATTGTTTACTTTTAAGTAAAATGGTTTGACTAGAAGTATATGTGATATGGAGAGGGTGATATACTATAAAGAGTAAAGTGATATGGGAGGGAATGATATCAGTTGTTATTTATGGTTATTCTTACGACATTGTGGTATCAGTTGTTATCTAAAGTTATTTTATGATACTATAATTAGGTGTAAATTGGGGATATTTGAGTTCTAAACTGTTTCAGACGTTATTAATAAATATTTTGTTATATAAGGGGACAACAGTTGATATCTACAGATTTTTCTTAAAAAGGGACTTACATGTAAAGTATTTTAGTTGGTGTATTTTAAATGTATTGATATATGAATGGAAAAGTGGAAGGGGTTATCTTGAGAGGTATATTTTCGAAAACCCGGACAAAGTTTTTAGAAAGAATTTCGCAATAACTAACCTAATGGCAACATCACCAATAAACTAGTGTTTATTTAATTATTAGATACCTCTCGAAGCATTTACTAATTAAATAAACCTTATTCGTCTAATTAAATTTATTTAATTAGATGAATATTATTTTTAAAATGTTTTCTTAAAATCGCTTTGTTCCGGAATAATAATAAAGATATTTCGATGGTTATAAATGAGACATTTTTTGTTAAAAATATCTGGAATGATATCGATAATTGTTACTTTAAGGGTTATTTAATTTAATGAATATTAATTATAATATTCATTTAAGAAGGGATTATTGAATAGTTATTCTTTAGATATTTTAAGTGTTTAAGGATGATTAAATATTGTTAAAAGGTTATTTTAAGGAATTTCATAATGAAATGAATGTACGTCTTGAATTGATACACTGATGATATACCTGTATAAATGTTTTCAAATGGTTATAATACGAATATGGAAATGTGAAATGGAGATGACATATGTGAATGAAAGTGGGAATGGAAATGGAAATTGAAATGGAAAAATGTGGAATGATATTTGTATAAAGGGAATAATGATTGACAAAGGGGAATTGCAACAGTAAGCGTAAGAGGCTGTGTGGTAGTGGCACAGTCCAGCATCCAATATTTATTCCGGCCCAAGAGTGCCAAGGGAGGATGTAGTGGTGGACCTTCCTCCTGGGGGATGGTGGAGAACCTACCTCCATCTACCGGTAGTAAAAGGGACGGGTACGGAGGACGACTGATCATCGTGCCTCACGTATTCGGCAACAGTGGAAATCCCCAACGTTTTCTTTAAAAGAAAGAATGGATAATGGTTTTCAGAGTTGTGTACTGAAAAGGAAAATGGTATGAAGTGATGGAATTGTTTTACAGTAAGAAGAGAAACTGATTTTATATTAATTTTATATACAATTGTTGTATTATATACAGTTGTTGTATAAAAGGAAATGGAAAGATTATATTGAGAGCTTGATTTTAAATGTTATATTACCTTGAGGTATTATACTAGATGATGTAGTGAATATTATCTTGTTATAGAAGAGAACTGATATTATATTATCAATAAGTAAGTGATTTCATATTGAATAACCAGCAAGTTTATGTTGGTGTATTACTGCGCAAACAAGATGTGGCTATTTAATTACCTTGTAACGACACCTTTTATATTATATTGGTACATTGTTCAGTTGATATTATTTTCAAACATTATACTTTCCCTATAGAATTTCGTGGTTACAAATGTTCAAGAATGATATTAAGTATCGGTTGAATGTTGGAAACCCATGCACCTGATGGGATATTTTGTTAAACTCTAGTAATAACTTGCTGAGCAATTCTTTCGCTCATACTTGCTTGTTTTCAAATATTAACTTTTCAGTGGAAGGTAGCCGGACGAGGTTATCTGCATGGCTTAGATGAAGCGGGCAGCGTGCCCTTATGAAGACGATATGATCTAGAAAGTTTATATCTGGAGTAAGTTATATGTAAGTATACTGATGTGTAATATATATGTTACTTTACACAAAATAGTATTAGTTGTTGGTGTACTTCTCAACGAAGTCATACTAGTAGTAAGGAGTTGATTCTTGTTTCTAGCCCTATAACCTAAAAGATGCTTGGTGGTTGGGGTCTCAAATGTTGTAACTCAATTATTAATGGCTACAGATGGTTTAATGTGGTTAAGCAGGTGATTTGTTATTAAGGATTTCCGCGTGACGACCAAATCCCTGACCCCGGATTTGGGGGCGTTACAGAGTGGTATCAGAGCTGAGGTTATAGTAAACTAGAAACGAGAGTGAGTAGGAGTGTGTATAGTTATGTGAGAACGTCAGAGCTCATGTAGAGTTCATGTTGGACTACCGGGTGTAGTGCCAATGATTAAGTTAAGATTTTAATGCTATGTTGAAGGACATGTTGAGATAGAATTCCCTGCGATTATTAGTGTCGATGATTGAATCCTTAGTGACTATTACGAGTCGACGATGACGTAAGTTATCAAGCACCTTAGGGTGTGCATGGAAAAGAACAACTCTGGGATCGAACGATTATCCGTCAGAGGAGCCGACATAAAAGGCATTCGTGGAGACCTTGGCAATACCCCCATTGGTGAATCTTTTTGATTACCTCCCCAATCTATGAATTATTTGACATCTCTCTAAGAGAGAATTGTGATAAAGGATATATTTCCTCTTCGAAGTTATTCTTTAATACTTGTGTTAAGTCATATTTGGTTTTAATTGTGCTAAGGGCTTTCATTTTACTTACCTTCAGGTTTTCGAAGCCCTATCAAATGATACTATTTCAAACTTCCACTTTTCTTCAATAGTGGATAATTCAATGGTGATATAGCACCACTTGCCTGTTGAATACCAGCATCTTTCTGGTTATCCTTTTCTTTGGAAATCGCGCCTTGGAAATTGTTCGATTTTAATCCAAGGTGTCCCTTTGAGAATTAATTGTCTAAAGATGATTATTATTGACTTGACTTTGAATTTCTTTCATACTTCTCAACTTCCACTGAGACGAACAACCCTATACATATAGGGGCCACAAGGACTATCTGTCTGTGTGATAGAAGTCTGATGGGACGCCATCACTTGTGAGTTGTGAAATACAAGAAGGCTAATTACCTTTAGTAATGTCTTAACTGAGACACGCAACGTGAGTTCTTATGATCATATTGACCTCTCAGTGAATTCTCTTATTTCCAATAAGGTTTGTTTCAAAACTCATAATCCTATGGTCACCAGTGGGTGACATTTGTCTTGATATGACAGCTATCTTTTTCAAAGCTTCATGATTCTTGTTACCTCTAATGAATTTCAAGGGGATGCCAACCAGGTCGGACAAGTCGGAATTCGCTGATAGAAGTTAGATTCGAACGGAATCGCCAAGAGCAGGAGCGAATCCCAAAACGAATATAATATCAGTAGCGTATCGATAAAATTAGTTTGCTCTCTCTCATGGATGATTATGATTAATGGAATGAGTGCAATCTCTCTCTCAAGAGTGTTATGTTAATGGAATCAGTGAACTCTCTCTCAATGATAGGATGATAGTGGCAAGATGGTCAAGATATATATGTGTGAAAGGAATAGTGATGGGGTTGTGAGACTCTAGTGATAACTGTGTCAAGTATGGATTCTATGATTGAATTAAGGTTTCGGAGGAGTTGTTTACGAAGGGACACTATCTCCGGTATTGTAGAATAAGAGTTGATGATGAAGGAGTTAAGGAATCCCAGTAGTGGCCTTAGCTGATTCCATGGACGGAATCCTTTTAAGGGGGGTAGACTGTAATAATCTGAATTTTCAAAAAATGATTTTAGTATTATTTTAAGAATATTAATGTTTTCCTAAAATGAGGAGGAAATTTTTATTTTATTTTATTGTTCATTATCCAGTTCAAGGAATTTCAAAAAACGAATTATCTAATTATTGTCTGGTTCAGTGTAATTATGAACTATATTATGTGATTATTGTTGGAAGGTGGAATGTATGTGAAGTTGTGTTTATGTGTTTATATGATGATTTGTGTGAGTTGTGAAGGCTGATGTATTTTATTTATATTTTTGAGGATTTAAATATATTTAAATCATGCATTTTGATCCTCTGTTAATTTTATAAAATTATCGGAGGAATTAAAAATCATGAAATCTTTGGTAATATTATCTTTATAATATTATTTAGTTTTTTTGAAATGGTTGGGTGAATTAATTTGGATGTTTCGGTATTTTAAAATGATTTTAAGAGTTTTATTGTATTTAAAGGATCAAAACTTTGAAAATTCATATTTAATTCATTTTTGATCCGAAAAATATTTTAAATATATGTGTGTGCTCTTAATTTTATATTCTTCATTTTAAAAATGAAAAGTTTAATTTTCTGAATTTTCTATTTAATTTCGATTTGTAAAAGTTGTTTATTAGTTTTAAAAATGAGTAAGTAGTGTTATATTTGGGCCCGGGATGGAGTGTTAGTAGTGATATAAGATTGGGCCAAGCCCAATAAGAACCCAAAACGCAGCAGGCAAAAGAAATATCGGGGAGAGAATTTGGGGGAAAAGAGAAGAAGGAAAATTAGGGTTCTTGAAAGAGGGAAATTTGGGGTTTGATTTAATCAATTGAACCTATATACATATATATCTCGTGTGTGTGTGTATATGAGTCGCGTGTGTGTGTATAGGTGCGCGACTGGCGTGAGCAGCGAGGGAGGCGTCGGTCGCGAGTTGCAAGCGACGGTGGGGCGGCGGTCGCGCGTTTTAGGCGGCGGTTGGGCGTTTCTGGTGTGTGACTGAGTTGCGATGGTGCTGTGGTGGAAAGGAAAGCAGCATGGGTGGGTTGGGAGGCAGTAGCAAGGTGATGATGGTAGAAGTTGGAGAGAGAGAGAGAGAGAGAGAGAGAGATGGTGGAGATTGGTTCCGATGGTTCGATCTTTGGTGGTTCGAAATCGAAATGGTATAATTTCGTAATTTTTTTAATTATTTAATTTTCATGTTAAAATTTAGTTGTGTAATTGCGAGTATTGTTTAATTGTTGAAATTTAATTAGATTTAAATTACGAGTTAATTTGTTAATTTCCGAAAATTAATTCGGAGAGTTTAGTTGCTAATTATAATTGTGGGATTAATTGTGAATCCGATTATATGCTTTTGTGATTGTTAGTTTCTAATTATTATTGTTGTTTAATAATTAGAGTTATAATTTCGGAAGTTAAAATTTGGGGATTTTGTTGAATGTTCGGGTTAGTAGTGGCTAATTGTTAAATGTTAACTGCTAATTGGTAATTGTTAATTTTCGATTGTAATTGTAATTTGCTAAATGCAAATTGTTATTGTCATATAAGGTATAGTTATAAGAGTTGGCTAAATTGTAAAATGTTTATATGTTAGATGGTATAAATTGGGTCATAGTATATGTTGGTAGTATAAATGTCAACTACATGGGGTTGACTTACATGTGGATAAACTTAGTTTACTTTCTTTAAATGTTGAGGTGCCGCATGTCTGGGCGGATACTTTTCTTTATGTGCTAGGTGCCGCATGTCTGGGCGGATACTTTTCCTTATGTGCTAGGTGCCGCATGTCTGGGCGGGTACTTTTCTTACTTGTTTACTTTGCTGCAAGTTGAGGCAGCTTTATTTTTGCAAAAACAGGGTTAAATTACATTTGAGGGGCTGTGCCCATAGTCCGATAAACGAATACCTCATGCCGAAATTTTCTAAAAATCCCCTGCATTTTAATTAATTTAACTTATTTGATTTCAATGGTTTAAATGTATGATTTTGGTGTTAACTGTTTATGTGTATATGTGCTAAGTGATTTATTTCGAGGATTTATGTGTTAATTCAAGGATTTATGTGTTTCGGGGATTAAATACGTTTTGAGGATTATTTATAAACTTAGTTTTGTCATAGAATGACACTAGTATTATAAATGTATATGTTAAGTGAAGTTGACTAAATGGTGGTATAGGGTTATGATGGGTGATACTAGGAAATGTCTACGTTTTAAAAAGGGGACTCTTTAAGTGTCAATTGCTATTACTAAATGTGTTATGTGCATTAATTGGTATTTGAGTAGTCAGCTATAAGGATAACAACTATAGTACGACTTTAAGTGACTCAGTGGTAATTCTGAATTGTGCCTACTCGAGATACGAGGTTGGACTGACGCGTGATCGTAACTATTTCGGTACCATTAGAGCGTGATCAAGTGGAGCAACGTGTATCAAAAAGGAAGGATCGAGGCGTCGTGTAAAGTTCATGGAACTACTTGGGCGAAACGCCAAGGATTTATTCGCGCTGTTCTGTCTGGTGCTAAGGACCAGAGGCAAGTTTATTTATACATACTCTATCGTTCAGAGTATATTTATTTTAAAATATATGAAATGTGTGGAATAAGACTTCAGTCCATATTTGCAAAATTTCTTCTATCTTTATCTTGATAAATTGTTTACTTTTAAGTAAAATGGTTTGACTGGAAGTATATGTGATATGGAGAGGGTGATATACTATAAAGAGTAAAGTGATATGGGAGGGAATGATATCAGTTGTTATTTATGGTTATTCTTACGACATTATGGTATCAGTTGTTATCTAAAGTTATTTTATGATACTATAATTAGGTGTAAATTGGGGATATTTGAGTTCTAAACTGTTTCAGACGTTATTAATAAATATTTTGTTATATAAGGGGACAACAGTTGATATCTACAGATTTTTCTTAAAAAGGGACTTACATGTAAAGTATTTTAGTTGGTGTATTTTAAATGTATTGATATATGAATGGAAAAGTGGAAGGGGTTATCTTGAGAGGTATATTTTCGAAAACCCGGACAAAGTTTTTAGAAAGAATTTCGCAATAATTAACCTAATGGCAACATCACCAATAAACTAGTTTTTATTAAATTATTAGATACCTATCGAAGCATCTACTAATTAAATAAACCTTATTCGTCTAATTAAATTTATTTAATTAGATGAATATTATTTTTAAAATGTTTTCTTAAAATCGCTTTGTTCCGGAATAATAATAAAGATTTTTCGATGGTTATAAATGAGACATTTTTGGTTAAAAATATCTGGAATGATATCGATAATTGTTACTTTATTAAGGGTTATTTAATTTAATGAATATTAATTATAATATTCATTTAAGAAGGGATTATTGAATAGTTATTCTTTAGATATTTTAAGTGTTTAAGGATGATTAAATATTGTTAAAAGGTTATTTTAAGGAATTTCATAATGAAATGAATGTATGTCTTGAACTGATACACTGATGATATACCTGTATAAATGTTTTCAAATGGTTATAATACGAATATGGATATGTGAAATGGAGATGACATATGTGAATGAAAGTGGGAATGGAAATGGAAATTGAAATGGAAAAATGTGGAATGATATTTGTATAAAGGGAATAATGATTGACAAATGGGAATTGCAACAGTAAGCGTAAGAGGCTGTGTGGTAGTGGCACAGTCCAGCATCAAATATTTATTCCGGCCCAAGAGTGCCGAGAGAGGATGTAGTGGTGGACCTTCCTCCTGGGGGATGGTGGAGAACCTACCTCCGTCTACCGGTAGTAAAAGGGATGGGTACGGAGGAAGACTGATCATCGTGCCTCACGTATTCGGCAACAGTGGAAATCCCCAACGTTTTCTTTAAAAGAAAGAATGGATAATGGTTTTCAGAGTTGTGTACTGAAAAGGAAAATGGTATGAAATGATGGAATTGTTTTACAGTAAGAAGAGAAACTGATTTTATATTAATTTTATATACAATTGTTGTATTATATACAGTTGTTGTATAAAAGGAAATGGAAAGATTATATTTAGAGCTTGATTTTAAATGTTATATTACCTTGAGGTATTATACTAGATGATGTAGTGAATATTATCTTGTTATAGAAGAGAACTGATATTATATTATCAATAAGTAAGCGATTTCATATTGAATAACCAGCAAGTTTATGTTGGTGTATTACTGCGCAAACAAGATGTGGCTATTTAATTACCTTGTAACGACACCTTTTATATTATATTGGTACATTGTTCAGTTGATATTATTTTCAAACATTATACTTTCCCTATAGAATTTCGTGGTTATAAATGTTCAAGAATGATATTAAGTATCGGTTGAATGTTGGAAACCCATGCACCTGATGGGATATTTTGTTAAACTCTAGTAATAACTTGCTGAGCAATTCTTTCGCTCATACTTGCCTGTTTTCAAATATTAACTTTTCAGTGGAAGGTAGCCGGACGAGGTTATCTGCATGGCTTAGATGAAGCGGGCAGCGTGCCCTTATGAAGACGATATGATGTAGAAAGTTTATATCTGGAGTAAGTTATATGTAAGTATACTGATGTGTAATATATATGTTACTTTGCGCAAAATAGTATTAGTTGCTGGTGTACTTCTCAACGAAGTCATACTAGTAGTAAGGAGTTGATTCTTGTTTCTAGCCCTATAACCTAAAAGATGCTTGGTGGTTGGGGTCTCAAATGTTGTAACTCAATTATTAATGGCTACAGATGGTTTAATGTGGTTAAGCAGGTGATTTGTTATTAAGGATTTCCGCGTGACGACCAAATCCCTGACCCCGGATTTAGGGGCGTTACATTTAGTCATCCTCTTCAACATTTAATCCGGGTTTACTTGATCCATGAGTAGACTATTAAAAACAAATCATTATTTGAGCACGGCCATGCATTTTATAGTCTCACTCAATCAAGAGGCCAATAATATCTCTCCTAATTATAGGAGGGTTAAATCCTTTATCTATCATTCATATTTCTCATACAACTCATAATATACCCGATGTCCACTTTTATCATCACCTGCTCAAATGTAACTTTTAATGTTGTCAAAGTATATTAATCCTCGTATAGAAATATAATGATCTCAAGTCAGAGGATCATTACACCATTACCACTGTGAGTCATTCTTATGACTTTATTAAACATGAAGAATCTCACTGTGGGTCTGTCCAGTACCATGTACTCCTACATGTACCTATGTATTGACTTTAGTATCTCCATACTTATAACCAATGAAATGTGGTTATCTGTCAAACAACATACTAGTCTATTTATATATTATTATTGTCCTATATAATAATAATCAACTAGGGACCTTTAAGAATATGATATATTATATAATCTCAAGTTCAAGTCATGTACTTAAACTATACAATGTGTATCATGATTCTAAGGATATTTATTATGCTAACAAATATATCGCAGTAATTAAAGTCATAATAAATACATTTATTTAATAATCAAATGACATAAGGTTTATTCAAGAAACAATGTATTGCCTCTAGGGCACCTACACTAACAATCTCCCACTTGCACTAGAGCCAATCACCCATGTATCTAATACCCATGGAACTAGTGTGACCGTCGTGCTTCTGCTGCGACAGGCCTTTGGTCAGTGGATCTGCAATGTTATCATTTGTGTGCACTTTACATATGTGTATGTCACCCCTTTCATTAATTTCTCGAATGAGGTGATATCTCCTGAGTATATGTTTGGATCGGGAGTGCGATATAGGCTCTTTAGCCTGTGCAATGGCTCCATTATTATCGCAGTATAGATCAATGGGATCTACAATTGATGGAACCACTTCCAAATCAGTAATGAATTTTCGAATCCAACCAGCCTCCTTAGCCACTTCACAAGCTGCAATGTACTCAGCCTCCATTGTAGAATCAGCTACTGCTTCTTGCTTTGAACTCTTCCAGCTTACAGCACCTCCGTTTAGACAAAACACAAAACCAGACTGTGATACAGTATCATCCCTGTCTGTTTGGAAACTTTCATCGGTGTAACCTTTTACAACCAGTTTCTCCTCTCCTCCATACACCAAGAATGAATCTTTAGTCCTTTTCAGGTACTTTAGAATATTCTTGATTGCCGTCCAGTGACCTTCACCTGGATTAGACTGGTATCTGCACGTTATGCTCAAAGCATACGAAACATCTGGGCGAGTACATACCATTGCATACATGATAGATCCAATTGCTGATGCATATGGAACTTTGTTCATGTGGTCCTTCTCATCTAATGATTTCGGACACTGGTCTTTAGAGATCGTTATCCTTTGAGACACAGGGACATATCCCCTTTTTGCATTTTGCATACCAAAACGATGCAAAACCTTATCAATGTATGTACTCTGACTTAGACCGATCATCCTTCTAGATTTATCTCTATAGATCCTCATTCCTAGAATGTAGGTTGCCTCTCCTAAGTCTTTCATAGAGAAATTGCTCCCTAACCAAGTCTTAACAGCCTTTAGGGAAGGTATGTCATTCCCCATTAGTAGTATGTCATCAACATACAGTAATATGAATGCCACATGGCTCCCACTAACCTTCTTGTAAACACAAGGTTCATCCTCGTTTTGAATAAAGCCATACTCCTTGACTGTTTCATCAAAACGGATATTCCATCTCCTAGAGGCTTGCTTCAATCCATAAATGGATCGACGTAATTTACATACCTTGCCAACATTCCTTGGATCGATAAAACCTTCAGGTTGTGTCATGTACACATCCTCTTCAAGGCTCCCATTCAGGAAAGCTGTTTTGACATCCATTTGCTAGATTTCGTAATCAAGGAATGCTGCAATTGCAAGCAAAATCCGTATGGACTTGACCATGGCAACTGGTGAGAAAGTTTCATC